>JAKEPQ010001005.1:81085000-91085000 GCA_024500445.1 Entomyzon cyanotis
TGGTGTGATGGAAGCTGAAGGTATCACCCATTTAGGAGAATAAAGTAAATATCTGCAGTTTTCATGCTGATAGTCTCATCTAATCAGATGAAAATCAGCCTAGAATTCAGTGTACAAGGGTAGAATGTGGCTGGAGAACAAGCATATCTAAATGCACAGTGGTAGAGAAAATATATGCAGAATTTCCACAGCAAAAAATGCATCAACTAAAGTCTTCCAAGATTTTCACAGTGAGCAAATGCAGAACTGCTCTTTGCTTCTGAATCCTTTCCCTCATTTACACAGCACTGACTCTGGACAATTCCCAGGCAGAGTTTATCTCAATTGTACCAGGAATATTGCTAGTAATGCAGGTTTAGCATCCCCTGTGTTTCTGTCCTGCTCTTTGCTTTGCTGTTCTAATTGCACCTTTGCTCTGCATGGCTGTTTTCTAGATGGAAGAGCTTTATATATGACACTATCTGATGCCATTGGAAAGGGCTGCCAACTGAAAACAAACCAATGCAACTTGGAAGTGGAAAATGTTAATTTTTAGGGATTTATGACACCTGTTGTGCTGGGTGCTGTGAATCTGGGAGCTGACCTGCCAAACACAAATGCTGGGTGAAGCGCTCTTGCTGCAAGAAGTTGGAGGGAGGCACAAAATTGACCTGCGTACCCGAAGGCTCTGGTGACCAGGGAGTGCCGTCTGCTGACAAAGTAGAGGAATTCCTCTGAAGCAAATAATAGGACAATTAAAAGGCCGGCCCATCTAATAGTTCACTTGGTGCTCCAATTTAGACATGAGTGCATATTATGAATTTGCCCAGTCTCTGCTGTGATAGAGGTGTCTAGGACCCCAGAAGAGACTGGTCTGGCTGGTGATGTCTCAGCCTACCCCCTGCAAGCTGTCTCCTCTGAGTTAAAGACAAAGTCTGTCTGCTTGAACTTTATGTATTTGCTATAGTAATATTTTGTGGCACAGTTCTTGATATCATTGGATCCAGTTGTTTCGATACTAGTCCCATGGAAGATGCTGCTGCCTCTCCTTCACCATGCCATCACCTGAAGCAGAGCCAGTTTTGACTCTGGACCAGTGTAACTCCATATGATCACTCAGAGGTCTGCACACAATGTCCCAGGAGAACTTATTTGGTTAAGTTTATGCTGCAGGTTACAATAATGGACTTAATCCAAAGAACAGGGTCTTGTTGGACTTGAGAGACCTCAGGGCCCTTGCTCCGGCCAACCTGCAAGTTCTGCAGGCTGATATGGGCATCCAGTGTCTTAAGGCTACCATCTGCTGTCTAATGGTAGAAAAATGAGGCAGTGATTTGTTAAAAGTCCCTCTGTTCACTAAAGTGAGTGCTAGAGGCATCTTAATCAGCAGGTAGTGATTGAATAGCACATAGAAAGTGGATATGGATCTTAAATAATGCTGAATTTAAGCTGACTACCTTAAGCCTTGACAAGAGAATTAAATTTCATCAAAGTCTTTTCTGATTTCAAAAGGTCCATTACAGTTTAGTTGACATTATCTTGCTAGGAACCCGTGAGTCTCAGTTCTGGTCTTTTGCAACCTTTTATGGATTTTCTTAGCTTGGTTGGTCTTGTCTCTAGAAAGCAACATTTTTAAAGAAAACATAGAATTTGCAAGGTTTCTGTGTGCACTTATAATATGCTCTCTTCCCTATGTGTCTATTAGTGCTGTTCCTCATGATTATTTTAGGTACAAAAAAGAAGTCATGGATATTAATTACTCTCCTTGAAAACTCCTCTCTTTTTCAGCTGTAGTTTGATATTGGGAGAATTCCACAGAGTTGTTTCTGCTCTTGACTAAATGCATACCAGCAGATCACAGCAATGTTGAGCTATGCCAGTATGAAACTTAAGCAGAAAAAGAAGCAGGATTTGTACAGAATTGGTGTTTTTTTTCTAGGTGATACCTATATGCAGTTCCTAAGGACAGAGGATTCCTTTGCACAGGACTTTCATTTAGCTTGCTAATAAATCAACTTCTGGGCTCCCAAAATGACTGCAACATTTAATTTATGTAGGTGCAACAATCTTACCTTTTTCTTACCGTACTCATTAATGCAACTGGTGTTACTGTAAATAGTGTTTTCTCCTTGTGCATAATCCAAAATGTTACTGAATTGCATATCTATTTGTGCCCAAGAATTTTTACAGTCTCTTTAAGACCCTGCAGCCAGAAAATAGAACCAGGATGGGGGTGGAGGTGTTGCCACCACCCATTTTCAAGTCTGAGCCTGAAAGCCGAGAGTCACCCCTGTCTCCTGGCAGTGTTTGCTGAAGGCAGAGGCTCTGCTTTGGAAGAGGTTACTTTGGGCTGGCAACAGTAGCCACTTGGAAAAACTGCATTTCATAATCAAAAACTGTTTCAGAGTGAACTTTGCAAAATCTATGAGCAGCATGGAGCTTGAGCTGGTCCTTGGGGCAGGGCCACCCCCGTCATTGCCTGGAGATCTTCTTCCCCCTGACATACCCATAGCATGGAGGACAGCAGCACCAACACTGTTGGAGTCCAGTGGGTGGTAGCAGGAAGTGGTGGGCAGCTGAGCCAACCCCACACACACCGGCAATTCCCACCTGCCTCCAGAACTGTTTTGTAAGCTCTGCCTTCACAAGAGGGCTCTTTTTGTCCATCATCTTTTTTCCCTTTGTCTCCCAGACCAGAGAGTTGATTGGGGAGAACCATCTGGGTGCCATCTTCCCTGTATCTTTCAAGCCACAGAGGAGTCTGTGGGGAATGCCATCTTGGAAGGCGGGGGGGGGAGTTACCCCACCATTCATTTCCTTGGGTTTGTGAGATTTAATGATTTTGTATCTCGTGATTATTTACTGTTATTTTTTGCCTGTTGCTGTTTTGCTTGTCAGTAAACTTATTTTTTCACTTATGTCTACTCATATTAATTGCTTAATGGTGGAGACAGTTTGGTTGAAACAAAGGGGAGTAATTTTAGAGTGTTCACCTCTTTAAATTGTCTTAAATCAAGACACTGATATATGCATGAAATTAATATTATTGTTAATCTTAATGTAACATTAAAATTTAATGCTTCCTTTTCCTCTGTATTTTCTTCTTTCAGTTCCAAATGAGACAGGTGACAAAGATCCACAACCACTTTCACAATTTGCCCATAAGCAGCCTTTTTCATTTTAACCGGTCAATTTCTATACCTACTCAAAAATAAAAAAAAATTAATAATTCTTTTAATCTCATATTGTGTCTGCCTTATATTACTTGTCATTTACAGTATGAAACTGAGGAACCATAGTACTTGATTAGAAAAGTCACCTACAGAAATTCAGTCTTACTGAACAGAGTTGATGCAAGTTTAAATGAATGGAAGGGTTTGTGGCCTTACTATTATTTCAAGCATAAAATGTTATAAATGTCTCAAAACCACTGAGCAGCACTACTGTGCTTACAAAGAGATTTGTGTCAAATCTTAGAAACAACATATGAAAAATATTACTAAACCTTTCTGATATCTCCTTTATCACTTTGCTTCACACAAAAAGATTAGGAACTAAAGGTGTGTGTTGGGATTTTGAATAACTGACCCAAATTTGAATAAAAAGGAGGGGTGTGTTTGGGAATGTAGCACCAGCTGACTGTGATTGTGACCATATGAATTATTAGAAAGATATAATAGAATAGATAGAAATGAGGATAAAGATAGGACATCCTAATCATAATATATGCAGTTTCATGGTGATTTATGATCACTTAGTGGGGGAAATCCTCTTTCCATTATTAAAAGGATGGGAGCATTTGCCATCATCATGGGCAGTGTAGCTCAAAATAAGAAAATAATTTACATCTCTGGTACAGTATTTTGCACAGTCTGAGCCTCCAGCTCAGCTATAATCATCTTTCACAGGCTACAATAAAATGAGGGGGAAGCATTTTTGCAAATGTTTAAACCTATTCACAAGGATTTATAATTAAATTTATTGAGGACTACACCTAGTGCAGGTAGCTTGGTGGGTGGCTGCAGGGCAAGCTTCAGGTTGTGCTCTGGATAGCAGGAAATAGCAGGAGCTCCAGGCAACAAGCCATGACCTGGGACAGAATCATTGCACAACAGAGGGCGTGGGGACTTGGCTCTAGCCAGGTGACTGGCCACAAAGAGATATGTGGGAGCCTATGTCTCAGCAGAAAGTCTCCAGACAATCGAGCACATAGGCTGTAAGGGTGTAAAAGCCCAGGAATTGATTGCTTCAGGATCCCTCCTCCTCAGCACCCAGCTCATGCTGGTTTTGTGTGTCTGCACCAGATCAAATTATTTTAAGAATCCAGATGTCTGACACTGCTAAAGGAAACCTGTGTCCAAGCAGGTAAGGAAATCTTGTCTGACTGCATGAGAGTGATATGTGTAGGGAGTGAAGCAGGGCAGCTGTCAGCTCACTGGGGTCAGCTGCAGTGAAGAGGCTTTGCTCCCAGCAGTAAAAGTCTCAGGTAGTGGGAGTGTAACTGGCAGAGTGAATCCTGGATGGTCAGACAGGAAAGCTTCTTTGCAAACACTGCGGAATGTTTTGTGGGTTTGGCTGAGCTTGCTTCAGAGGGAAAAGACTGAGTTGTTTATACTTAGGAAAAACTGGCAAAACCAAACACCATCAGCAAAACAACCCAACCTCTTCTAGGAGTGATTTGTGCCAGTAAAAACTCATAAACATTTTATGAGATTATGTGCAAAACCATTGAAAATAGTGAGCTGTAGACAGTATTTTGATATGCAGTGATTCCTTCAAGAGTCTAGCCTAAGAATTTTTTTTTACATTTTTTGGGGCTTCTTAAAGGATTTTCTTTTTTTTGCAGCTAACAAATAAACAATTGGTATGCAGATGAAACGTTTCTGGAGAACCCACAAAACACTAGCTGATGTGGTTGTTCACTTCGATCTGTTGCTACTCCATGCACATGGAGCCTCTTCAAAAAGGAGGATTCAGGGAGACTGACTTGTAGAGGCACACTAATTTTCCAAATGTGTGGTATTTGTGTACTTTCTTTCTGGAAAACATAACTTTTTATGTGAATTCCGATTTAGATATAACTGTCTATATATCTGTCTGTAAGTGATGGGATGTCAGCTTAAAACACCATGCCAAGACCAGGTATTTCAGAAGATGGACATCACCTGAAACATTGTTCTATTTTTTATATGACATGTTCTGTAAACTAGTACTTGTTTATAAAAATACCTTATTTATCCTTTTTGAAAATATTTATTAAGGCACATATTTCTACATGTGTATTTATATTAGGTAAGAGAATAATAAACTTGTAAATAATATTTGAAAACTTCCTCTAGAAAAAGGAGAATTGTTGTAGTTGCTTCCAAGGGAATTTGATTAGTTCTATTCTATAACGGAGGGTGTCACCTGTGACCTATTCATGGTCACAGCAGCAGGAAATCTTTTCACTTCTTAAAATAGTGTTATTTTAATATAACACTATTAACTTGGGAGACTCTGTTTCATTGTCTTCTAGAGGGAGGAGGATGATATGCAAAGAGTACTGCCAGGAAACTGTAGTTCTATTGCCTAATGCTTTTTCTATTGCCTAATGCTTTGCATTGCTCTTTCAGTGAAAAGGAAACAAAAATTATCTCGCTATTAGATGAATTTAAAAAAAAAAGAGAAAAAATTTAGATAAGAAAATGCTTTAAATTTCTGTTGGGGTTTTCAAGAGATAAAGGTTTAGGCCTATAGAATCTGCAGAGAGTTTTGGTACTTACTGCACTGCAATTAAGGTATAACATATTGTTTTTTGGACAATATGCAGATGATTTCTTATTAGCAAATAAGGGTGAGAATGTTGGTATACTGGATGCTATACATTTATGTATTGTCATAGCAAAGAAGGGACAGCATGTATCTCTATCCAAACTTCAGCTGTCTCAAAAGAAAGTTACAATAGTACATCTTTATTTTGGGAAGGGACAATGAATGGGAGACCCAGAAAGAACACTATTAAAGCTTTCACATCTGGTTGTGAAAAAGTATGCATGAGAGTTTCTTAGAGGAGTGGGATTTTGTGGGCTGTGAATTCCCGCATTAGGAGATTTGATTAAGTTTCTGAGACAGCAACCAATGAAGAGTTAGAGCCTATTGCATAGAGCCCAGTGAGAGCTTTTAAAGCAATGA
Source organism: Entomyzon cyanotis (assembly GCA_024500445.1). Lineage (NCBI taxonomy): Eukaryota > Metazoa > Chordata > Aves > Passeriformes > Meliphagidae > Entomyzon > Entomyzon cyanotis. The sequence continues at coordinate 81,091,154 of JAKEPQ010001005.1, forward strand.
AAGGAGTTTTGGCATCTGCTTCAGCTCTCAGGCTCGCAGATTATATCAAACCACTTTAATCTGTACATACATGAATGTGAGGTATAGCCAGTGAACCTCACCATAAACCAGTTGTATATTAATCAGTTCAACTAAATCCAGTTGCAGTAGGATCACTAGCCTATATCAAACCAGTGGCAGGAACAGCAACAATATTGCAGAAGAGCTGCCCCCTTATCCTGAATCATTCTGTAATAGTCCATGTCCCAGGTGAGCTGGAAATACTGTTGAGACAGCATGCAACCTAAGCTCTACAGACACAATGGGCACATAGATATGAACTAATCCCTCTAATGGCCACTAACTTTATCTTAAAAAGCTGTAAAACCTTGAATTCAGCAAGTATAATAACTTTCCCTGACAATTTGAGGCCACACTTCAAATCCTGTGATCAGCCCCCTACTACAAGAAAGTCGTTGAATTTCTAGAGCATGGCTAAAGAAGGGCAATGAAGCTGGTGAAGAATCTAGAGTAGAAGTCCTATGAGTAGCAGCTGAGGGAGTTGGCGTTATTTAGTCTGAAGAAATGGAGGCTCAGATCAGACTTTATCGCTCTCTACAGCTACCTGAAAGAAGGCTGTACTGAGGCAGGGATTGGTCTCTCCTTACAGGTAACAAGTGACAGGATGAGAGAAAATGGCCTTGTGTTGTGCGAGAGAATATTTACATTAGATAGCTGGACAATTTTCTTTACTGAAAAGATGGTCAGGCACTGGAACAGGCTACCAAGGGAAATGGTGGGATCACAGTCCCTGGAAGTCGTCAAAAACATGTAGATGTGATACTTACGGACATGGTTTAGTGGTCTACGTGGTAGTACTGGGTTAATGGCTGGACTTGATGATCTTTCCCAGCCTTAAAGATTCTGTGATGGAGAACATCACCACTGTGAGCAAGTGATGTGTATTTCAGGTAAAACACAGATTGAGTTAACTGATGATCTGTTATATAATCCAGATCTAGTTCCATTTGTGAATGTTTCATTCTGCTACCTGCAAGGACAATGGCTGACTGGGTACAGTGTAGTAAACCAGGGACAAGTAATAGAAGCAGAACCACTCTCAACAAAGATAGGCCTGCAGGGAGCAGAACTTCTAGCCCTGACACATGCAACACACCTGAGGAAGAAGGTCAAGAAGTTAACATCTCATACAGACTCTCAGTATTCTTTCGGCTATGTCATGCATCAGGAGTACTATGGAGAGGACAGGGATTTTTCACATCTGCAGGAAGAGAATATGTAATGAAGAGGAAATACGCAATTCATTATAATCAGTAAAGTTTCCTGCAGAAACTGACCAGCCCATACTGGAGGCATTATAGAAGCTGGAAGAGGAAATGCTGTAGCTGATGCAGCTGCGAAGGCTGCAGCCAGGCAGCCTCTGATGAAATGTAACATTCACTCTAATCGTTATCCAGAGTGAATGGCTAAATTTGAGACACCCAAAGACTATATATGAGAAGGACTGTTCAACAAGAAAAGTCACTGGGAAAAGTGGTAGGCAACTCAAAATAATGATGGAATATGGTCAATTGGAGCAAAACCAATTCTGTCAAAGAAATATTTAATCACTGTGGCTAGATAATTTCATGACAAAGCCTGTGGAGGGATGGTAGCAATAGTTAACCAAGTACAGAAAGTATGGGTGGCTCCAGGAATTTTTGCTGCTGCAAAATGAATCACAAATAACTGCCTAACTTGCCAAAAATTCTCGAGTATCAGACTGAGCTCTGAGACCATGGGCCTACTTGGTAGTGATAGTAGATAATTTGTCAGGCTGGGCAGAAACCTTTCCAAAATAGAAGGGTTGACACAGGAGGAGTAGTAAAAGCCTTGATAAAGGAAGTTATATTTGGATATGGGATGCCAGAGTCAATTGAATTGATGAGACAGAGGAACTAATTTTACAGCAAATTTGATCAACAAACTGTGTAAGTCTTTGGAGATTGAGAGGAAATTACATACACTGTGTCACCCACAGTCTTCATCAAGTGTAGAGAGAACAAATACAATGTTTAGAGAAAAATTAGTAAAAATATGTGCATACACTAATCTGAAACGGCCAGAAGCCTTAAACTTGGTTCTGTGCTCATGGTGACCTGTAGGGCTCCCAGTGTAAAATCTCTTGGGAGTCACTTAGCTATGCCAGGAATTTATATCCCAGATAAGACCAACTTATTTGGTAGAGATGAACACTTGATTCAGTATGTTTTATATATGAAGAAAGGGTTTGAAGAGCAGAGAGAGTATGCACAATAATATAATAGGATTTCCTGAGTTGGAAAGGACCAACTAGGATCATCAAAGTCCAACTCCTGGCCCTGCACAGGACAGTCCCAAGAATCACACCATATGTCTGAGAGCATTCTTGAACTCTGGCAGGCTTCGTGCTGTGACCACTTCCCTGGGGAGCTTGTTCCAGTGCCCAACCACCCTGAATGAAAAACCTTTTCCTGATATCTAATCTAAACCTCCCCTTCATACCATTCCCTCAGGTCCTGTCACTGGTAACCAGAAAGAAGAGATCAGTGCTTGCCCCTCTGCTTTGTGTTGTGAAGAAGTTGTAGACAATTGTGAGATCTCCCCTCCTTCTTCTAGGCTGAACAAGCCAAGGACCTCAGCTGCTCCTCATATGGTTTCCCTTCTAGACTCTTCACCATCTTAGTAATGGTGTGGTATAAGATCATACCACCTGAAACACAGGTACAGAATGTACAGCCCAGAAAGGTAGTTTTAAATAAGGTATTGTCTAGAAAATCCAAACTAGAACCCAAATAAGAGGAAAAGAGGGTAGTAGTAATAGAAGGCTCCTATCTAGGGGGAACAGAGGGCCTGGTATGCAGACTGGACACAACTCACAGGGAAGTCTGCTGTCTCCCAGCAGGAATGGATAAGGGATATTACCGGAAAACTCTCCAGTCTAGTAAGACCTCTGATTACTATCTGTTATTGGTTGTTCAAGCCAGCAGCAATGAAACAACAAAGAGAAGGCTGAGGGCAATCAAAAGAGACTTCAGAACCTCAGGATGATTAGTTGAGGAATCAGGAGCACAGGTAGTGATTTCCTTGATCCTTCTGGTAACAAGGAATAATATTGATAAAAGTCCATCAGGTCAATATGTGGCTCCAAGCGTAGTGTAATTGGAAAAAGTTGGGGGTTTTTGACCATGGGATGATCTATTCAATGCCTGGTCTACTGCCATCTGATGGGATGCACCTTTCTCAGAAGAGGAGTTCTAGCACAGAAGCTAGTAGGTCTTGTTGATGGAGCTTTAAACAAGCTTGGAAGGGGGAAAGGGAAAACACCAGGCTTGCCAGTGATGAGCAATGGGATGGTGTGCAAAAAACTTGAAGCAACTGAGCATTAATAGGATCCCTCAATCCACTCAATGAGGTGTTGGCTAGAATGTACCATGCCTGAAATGTTTCTATGCTAATGCATGCAGCATGAGGAACAAAAAAGAGGAAGCTTTGACCCAGTCCCAGAAATTTGATATCACTGGTGTAAGTGAAACCTGCTGGGATGAGCCCTGTAATAAAGGGTGAGAATGTATGGAGCTGACAGCTGGCAATGACACAGTTGAAAGTATCTGGATAAGTATCAAGGGATAAACAAATAACATGAATGTCATTGTGGGACTCTACCACAGATCTCCTAGCCAGAATGATGATACTGATGAATTGTTCTTTGAGGAACTAAGGGACACTTTCAAGTCAACTGTCCTTGTCTTTATGGTGGACTTCTACTTGGCCTAAATCAACTGGGAGCTTCACACAGCTGGTCGAGCCCAGGCCAGAAGATTGCTGAAAGCCTGGATGACAACTTTATGGGACATGTTCTAAGGGAGCCAACTCAGAAAGATGCCTTCTTTTATCTGATGCTTGTCAACAGAGCAAAGTGATGATTGGCATCCACAGCGACTGCAAAGTGATTGGAATCTCTGTTGACATGGAGGAAAAGTGCCAGCAAAACTTCAACTTGACATGAGGAGAACAGAGTTTGGACTGCTCAGGGAATTAGTAAGTAAAATCCCCTGGGAAAATGTTTTTGCAGGTGCTGAAGTCCATCATTGCTCATTACTTTTTAAACATCATCTCCCAGGGGTACAGGAGTTGGCAATTCCCAAATGTTGGAAGTCAAGCAGGCAAGGCAGGTTGGCTTGGCTGAAAAAGTATCTTCTCTTGGAAACAAGGCAAAAAAGGAAGGTATATGTCCAGTGGAAGCAAGGTCAAGTGACATGGGAAGAATACGGAGGGACTGCTTGCAGCTGTAGGGAGAAAATTTGTGTGACCAAAACTCAAATGGAGCTGCAGCTGGCCAGAAATATGTGGAACAATAAAAAGAGTTTTAAAAAATATATTAATGGCAAGAGACAGTGTAGAAATAACATTGGTCCATTGCAGGATGAGTATAGTACTTCACAAAGAGTGACATAGAAAAGGCAGAGCTATTTAATGCATTCTTGTCTTCTGTCTTCAACATGGATGATGGACCAAGGGAGTCTCAGTGCCCTGAGCTGGAGGACTATGACTGTGAGAATGATCAGTTCAACATGAATGTGTGTGGGATCTGCTGCTTCAGTTGGATCCCTAGAAATCTATGGGGCCTTCATCCAAGAATCCTCAAAAGCTGATGTCATCACAAAACCTCTTTTGATGATTTTTGAGCAGTCTTGGGAATCTGGAGAGGTCCCAGCTGATTGGTAGTTGGTGAATGTTTTCCTTATTTTCAGGAAGAGCAAGAAGGAGGACCCTGGGAACTACAAGCCTGCCAGTCTCACTTCAGTGCCTGGTAAAAAAATGAAAAAGATTATTCTGGGAAGTATTGAAAAACTGGAGGAAAGGCAGTCATCAGTCACAGCCAAGCATGGCTTTGTGGGTGAAAGTCCTGTTTGTTGAATCTGATTTCCTTCTACAACAGGGTAACCCACTTAGCTCATCTCGGAAAGCCAGTGGATACAATCCTTTTGGATTTCAGCAATGATTTTGATACTGTCTCTCACAGAATCCTTCAGGACAAAATGTCCAGCATACAACTGAATAATCATGTTACCTGAGGGATGAGCAAGTAGCTCACAGGTTAGACACGAGGAGTTATAGAGAATGGGGTAACATCAGACTGGTGACCTCTATGTAGTGGTGTTTTGCAGGGCTCAATCCTCAGCTCAGTTCTTTTCATTAAGGATTTGGATGCAGGACTTGGGGGATTATTAAGTAAGTTTGTTGATGACCTTAAACTGGGAGTTGACTCCCTCCTGGACAGAGAGGCCCTGCAGAGAGACCTCAACAAATTAAAGGGCTGAGCAATCAGCAACCATATGAAGCTTAACAAGGTAAAGTGCCAGATTCTACACCTGGGACATGGCATAAGGCCCCCAAAACTGGCTTGATGAGTGTCTTGAAAGGGCTTATGTTTTTCATAAGTACTGGGTGTTAGATGCGTGGAAGAAATACCAACAAGATATTCTCAAGAGGTCAAAACTACAAAAAAACTACTGTCAGCTTCAGAAAAATCAAAGAAGTTTGGCAAAAGTTTAGAGCAGCATTCAATCAACATAAAATATTTCACCAAGCAGTAACTTAGCCCATTCAACTTAACAAACTCCAAGCCCATCTGATTTTAATTTACTAAAAGCTCTGAGAACAGGGAATTAGAAGAACAACGAGAAAGAGAAAAGATATAGAAAAGAACAAATATAGTTACCAGTCATTGTTCCAGCAGTTTTCCACTGACAGATATTCCAAGAGGAGGTGGGGTCAAGTCATGTGCTTACTTCAAGTCCTGGGTTAAGTACCCCTTGTCTTTCCTGGGCCCTTCTCCCAGGTGGGGCTTCTGGTCATCTGGCCACTCTCAGTCTAGACTGGGGCTCCAGGGGCAGGGTGTAGCACATTGCCTCTGGTGTGCCATGGATTGCCAGCCACTGTGGGGCTGGGATACAGGTCCAGAGGGATGGGTGTGTGGAGCAGGGCATCACCTCATCAAAGCAAGGCCCAATATTGCCCTTCCCCCTGCCACACCCCTGAAGTGTTTTGAGCCCACAATCCTTCCAGTCTCTCACACACGGCAGCCGTGGTTGTGTATATACACTGGGGAATGAGAGTCGGGAGACCAGTGCTGCAGAAAGGGACCTTGGACAATGGCCAGTTGACTAGGAGTCAACAGTGTGCTCTGGAGGGCAGGAGGGCCAACTGTGTCCTGGGGTGGATTAAGCACAGCACTGCCAGCCTTTCAAAGGAGTGCTTCAAAGGAGGTGATTGTCCTGCTCTTCTCTGCTCTGGTGAGGCCTTAGCACTGTCTGCAGTTTCAGGGACCACAATATAAAAAAGACATTAAACTGTCAGAGAGGTCCACAAGAATGGTGAAAAGTCTGGAGAGAAAGCTTTACGGGAAGTGACAGAGATCACTCGGTTTGTTCACTCTAGAGAAGAGGAAACAGAGGGGAGACCTCATTGCAGTCCTCAACATCCTCATCAGGGAAGCTGAGAGGCAGGTACTGATCTCTTCACTCTCATGACCAGTGACAGGACTTCAAGAAATGGCATGAAGCTGAGTGAGGGGAGATTTAAGTTAGATATCAGGAAAAGGTTTTATACCCAGAAGGCAGTTGGCCACTGGAATAAGCTCCCTAGGAAAGTTGTCACAGCACCAAGCCTGTCCGAGTTTAAGAAGCCTTTGAACAATATTCTCAGGCACATGGTGTGATCGCTGGGCCTTGTTCTGCCAGGCCCAGAAGTTGGGCTCAATGATCTTGATGGGTTCCTTCTGACTCAGGATTTTCTATTATTATGAACGGCGCTACTATTTTACTGTGTTCCTATTTTACTGTTAAAATTCTAGGTTAGGAAAATTGGATACAACATTCTGACATCAAACATGTAGTGGAAAATCAACCAGTTGTGCAATAACTGACTTCTGAGGATCCTTTTCTGTATTGGTAATTATTTAAGCACTTGTGCACAAGAATCAATCATCTTTTACTCTGCCCTGTGACAATCATCATAGTCTTAATTCTGCTATGTTTGTTACTTGTGATAATGTGGTATGTAAGGGTAGTGGTTTGGAAGTTTTGGAATTTTTTGGAATGTCTTAGAAGTTTTTACTTTTGCCCTTTAATGTATTAGCAGGTATGCTTGATTAAAAGAAAGTGAAGGCTGTTGAGAACTATATCTAATGCAGATAACTTGCAGGTGTGCAAGTTACAGCTTGTGCCGTGGCTGTAGGGAAATAGTGAGAGTCTCAAGCAACAAGAGATGACATGGTGCAGATTATTTGCATAAGAAAGGACATGGGGATCTGGACCATAGTCCAGTGAGGGGAGGAGGGTCAGAGTAGTTGGTCACCCAGAGACTCTTGTAGGAGCCCATGAAGGAGGACAAGACCTCAAAACAAATATCAGCATTGAAATGGGTGCATAGAATGTAATGGTATGAAAGCCCAAGGATTTCTTTTATGGGATACTTCCCTGGATGCACTTGGCTTCAGCTGTCATAATGTTGAACATCATGGGAGCCAGATGTGCTATGGGAAACTTGAGGACAAACTGGTAAGGGAAATTTTGTCTTACTGTGTCATTGTGATGTATGTAGTAAGTCAAGTAGGTCACTGTCAATTTGCCAGAGCTGTCCTCTGCAAAGGGGCTTCAATCCCAATAACGAAAGTCTTGGGTGGTTGGAGTGTGAGTGGCTCCTGGATGGTTAGTCAGAAAAGTTCCCTTTAACAGTTGTCTAAAGAACAGAAACAGCCATAACATTACAAGTCCTTGAATAGTAAAAATGTATTGATGTTGCATTTGTATCTGCTGTTGTTGCATAGTCTTTGGACTACGTGGAGTGAGAAGTAATATTTATAGTTATTGCAGCACAGACCTTGGCACAGAATGTCAAGGCTACCTGTACCTCTGGGCAAATACAGTTCTTGCACATTAGGTAGCTGCTGATATTTGAGAGCAAAGAAGAATATGGAGTTTTTCTGATTACCTGGGAAACAGTCTGAAAATAATTATGGAATGGAGAAAGTAGATGAGGATTATAGCTGATCTTCTGCCTTTGAACCACTTAGTCTGTGTGAAAATAAGATATTTAACACAACTAGAAAAAAAGGCTGCTGGCTCCTGTCCACAGCAGCACATATTGCTGCTTCTGACAGGATAGTTTTTTGTGATTTATTCTCATGAGGCATGGGATAACAGCTCTTCTGGCTGGTTTCCTCTTGTGTACTTATTGTATATTGAATCAAAAAGTTACCCTTAATCCATGTATTATGTCCACTAGAAAAATAATATAAAGCAGGTAAAATATTACAAAATTATACCTGCATAATCCATAATTAAAATCAGTTCCTGACTTCAGAGATATCCCATTTTCCAATTTTTAAAAAAAATTTGCATATTTCTACAAAGCCCTTGGAGAACAACTACTAGCAGGAATGGTTTGTATTTCTAGTTTGGAATATGGTAAGATTAATGCTTGCTTAACCTCTGTTGTGGGAAGTTTGAAATAATAATCAGCTAATCTAATAAACTAATAATAATTTCAGTACTTAGTTGTTTTTATTTATGTCTGCTAGCTCAGTCATGTATCATTCTATAATACCTGAAAACAAGAATATGACAGAGGTGTTCAGTATGGTAGTATTGCTGGGATTTTCAGAAGTGCCTAATTTATTCAGAAACACTTTAGTAATATTTGAAATGTGAAAGAGACACAACAAAATTTAGGTCATATACTCTTTTTTTCAGAGGCAGGGAGGATATCTGACTGAAGGATGCTATTTGTACTTTGTCAGTGGAACTAGACTTACAAATAAGGATGGATTCTCTGAATGCCATGCAAGAATCACTTGATGGCTCCTCTAAAAAAATGTAAAAAAACAATCCATAGAAATGTTTTGGCATCTGAATATCTACTGTAAAAAGCTGAAGTTTTGACAGAAAACAAATATATTTTCTGATACTAGTCCTGCAGTGATCTCTTTTATCCATAATTTAACCACTATTATCTGTAGTCTAAGAATGTCAATGATGAATATTGTATTGATTTGGTATTTTGTTTTTTAGCCAGTTCTTTGACTAAAGAGCCACATCAAAACATACTAGGCTAAAACCTAAGTGTGATGTGGAAAGGATGTTTTTTATTGAGGTGTGAAAGCTTCTTGTTCTGTAATAAAATATATTTATGGGATGCATTACAGTTTTGCATTTGGAATGACCCTAATGTTTGTGCTTATTTCCACTTTGAACTTTTTTTCATGTTTTCAGGCTTAATCCCCAACTATGGTCATGCAAATGTAAAATGATATCAGACTGCCTTGGTTTTTCAGAATTCTGACACACTGGACTGTGGAGTTACAAAATGTAGGTAGCAGAGCAACAGACTTCGAAAGCCAAAGTGACCTTTTGTCTCTGGTCCAGAAAAAGCCCTGGGACAGTAAAAACATCCTAGTTACAGGAGTGATAAAAAGAGTGCATTGTGGACCTGTAAACTGCTAGACCTGTCAGAGGTAAAGAGCAGTGTTTGTTACCTTAATAAGTATTGTTTACCTGTTTCCATAAAAAATAATGTTGTGAAACATGATAGTTAGAGCACTTTGTAGTGCAGTCATTTCCTGTTTGTGTTGTCTTATATAAGCAATTATCACAGTGCAATAAAAGTCTTCGCCATACCATTGTAGAGTCTGTATGTATCTTTAAAAAACACCACACTGGACAATGTCTATGGATGTATTTTCCTTCTCACTCTGTTTTTCAGGGTCTAAATCACAAAACTGCTTGTGGAACACCATTATCAGTGGGCTGACAGGCAACCTCAAGGAAAGGCCAAAGCTGACCATTATCAATGACCCTAGACCTCCTGAAGAAATCTTAGCAGATGAACTACCGCCAGTGGACAGTCCTGAGGCATTGGCAAAAACATCTTTCAGGTCTGATTGATATGAGTTCACTTCATTTATATTTGAGAGGATATATTTTTAAGATTAAATCTGCAGTGTGGGTTTGGTGGCAGAAATGGATACTGAAAGATTCTGCAATGCTGCATATCTTTGTACTGAACAAGGGTGTAAAAAGAAATCCATAAATAATATTGGCTGGACTTGTCTTTCATTTCTCAGACTTCTTTAGCCTCCGTGAAAGATTATTTGCTAGGCAGAAAGTCTGTAACTAGTCAAAATAATCAGCAAAGACAGCTCATTATATGAAGATGTCTTTGAAGGTTGGTATTGTTTCATTTGAAGGTTGGTATTGTTTAAATGAAACAATGAAAGTGATTTAATGATGAATAATTGCATTTTAGATCAGATGATGTGCTTCATTGATGCAAGGGTGAGTTAGAGCTTTTCTTGTTGAAGTAATTTATGGAGAACTGTCTAGCATTAATATACGAAGGGGAAGAGCTAACCAGGGCTTGCAAAAGGGATTTCTGCTGTTGTAGAGTGATGTATCTATTTTATTTAAAGTGTGATGCATACATTTCTTGTGTTTTCCACTCTTTTATTTAATGCTTTTGATGTACAGTTGCCATATGTTTCTTGGAAACATGTTTTCTGAAAATTATTCTCTCAAAGTGAGGTAAAATAGCGAAGCCATAGGCCATACAATGGATCTTTGTCTGGAACCTGAAAATTGGTGTGCCCAGAAAAAGCAAAGTGAGTGAGAGAATTTTTCAAACTGTTTTCAAAATAATTTTAAAAAATGTTTTTCAGCTTATATTTTTGGTTGTTGAAAAAACGGTGCTCTACTTTTCTTTTGTATTAAACATACGTGTGTTTAAAAAAATGTTCTTTGATTTGGATAAATTTCTCTGAGTACAGTGATTTGGATTATACCTGAGTCTGTCAAACTTATTTCACTTTTCATAAAATCAGTATTTTGAAGGTACTGGATTGAGTTTTTATATTAGTCAGTAATTTCAGATATTTATTCATGCTGCTTGACATTTAAAAGCACAATATCATAAAGTGAGTTTATGCCAGTCTATATAAATAGCCCTGTAATTTCATAGTGGATTTTCATTCTTTAATATTCACATTTAAATGATTCAGGACAAGTGTTTCAGAACCTGGATCTATATTGGGGCCAGTGTTATAAAATGTCTTTATCAGGGATGTAGACAAAGGGATTGAGTGCACCCTCAGCAAATTTGCAGGTGACATCAGGTCAAGTGTTTGGCACATCTAAAGTGTCAGAGGCACCTGGACAAGCTTGAGAAGTGGGCCCATGGGAACCCCAAGAGGTTCAACAAGCTCAAATGCCAGGTTCTGCACCTGGCTCAGGGCAACTCCTAGTACCATAGAGGCTGGAGAAAGAAGAAATTGAGAGCAGCCTTGCAGAGAAGGACTTGGGGAAGTTCTGGTAAGAGGCTAAAAAGAGCCAAAAGAGTGTGCTCACAGCCTGGAAAGCTGTGTCCTGGTCTGAATCAAAAGACCATGGCCAAAAGGTTGAGGGAGATGATTCTGCTCCCCTACTCCACTCTCATGAGACCCTACCTGAAGTATTGTGTCCAATTCTAGAGTTCTCCAGCACATAAAAGAATGGACCTGTTGGAGCAGATCCAGAGGAGGACATAAAAAATGATCAGAGGGATGGAATACCTCTCCTATGAGGAAAGACTGAAAGAGTTGAAGCTGTTCAGCTGGGACAAAAGAAGGCTCCAAAGAAGCTTCGTTGTGACCTTACAGTACTTCAAGGTAGCTTATAAGAAAGATACGTACACACTTTTCAGTAGGGTTTCTTGCTATAGGACAAGGAGTAAACTGTTTTTAACTAAATTTGGGTTAATTTAAATTAGCTAGAAGGAAGAAAATTTTTTTTACTGTGCAAATGGTGAAACACTGGAACAGGTTGTTCAGAAAGATGACAGACGTCTCATCCCTAGAAACATTTAAGGTCAGGTTGGCCTGGGTTCTGAGCAACCTGATTTAGTTGAAGATATTCCTGGGGCTGTACTAGATGACCTTTAAAAAGTCCCTTCCAACTCACACTATTTTATAATTCTATGGTTTTGAGGTGATGTCAATGGGAATAACAGCTATGAGCCTTTTACTTCACTGTCTTGTGTGAGTCATAGCAAGAGCCTATCTCCAGTTGCTTGGTGAAGAGGGACCTGCAGGGTTCCTGCTTTACTGCCTCTCACATTGTAACCATCTCTGAGCATCAAAGCTTGGCTGTGACTACTTAAACAAGTATATGGGATCTGAAAATTTGAGAGGGATGTCATGTTGTGCAGGACAGCTGTGAGTATGCAAAGAACAGGTGTTTAAGGCTAAGTGATGGGTAGAATAAAGCCTACCCTCCCTCCCTGCTGGGTCTCAATATCTGTTTACTGCATCTTTTATTTGGATTTTAAAAAAAACCCCAACACACACACAAATAAGAGACATGAGTTTCACTTTCCCTAACCTGTTAAAATAATAAAAAAAATCACTGCCCAAGGCTGAACATGTGAAATACACTTTCTCATTTTATTTTAAACTCATCTACAACAGATCCAGGTCTCATTTATCATTAAAACATTGTTTCTCTCTCTTTTCCTTTTAAAAATGTTTCCTTTCTAGGTTCATGTTATGCTTTGTGAGAGTTATGTGCCCATTCCTTCTAGACTGACAAGTCAGAAGGGGAATGATAAGAGGATAAATACTGTTCAAAACTGCACTATCCACATGGGGTCCAGAAAGAAGGTGCCTTTTCAGGCAGTTGGAAGAGGAATGGATGCATTCTCTCTTTTTTTCTTCTCTTTTTTTCTTTTTTTTACAGTCTCCTTGTACTTCATAGGATAGATTTATTATTGATGATAAGGCAAGAGAGTGGCTTGTGAGTGTTCAAGCAGAACTGTGCCTCTGAATATCAGGGAACAAATCAATTTCTGAAATGGAAACAGCTGTTTGAGCTGACGTCCAGAAGGTTCTATTTTGAGGACTGACCAATGACTGTCCTTGACCACACTTCTCTACCTGATGTATATCAACTGAATCTTGTACCATAATGAACTCTGAGCATTTGTTTTGTAGCTGTACAAGAATCCCTGTTCTGGTATTATCATCATCAGATCAACTACTGTTCTTGACATGGATGGACGATGTTGGGGCCTGACACCCAGAGAGGGTGGATATATTTTTAAAGCCAAACATTGTATGCCTGTACAAACACGTGAGTCTCAAATGTCTGCATGCCATTCATGCGTACAGGTCTGTTCCAGGGACTGTTAGTTGCCTGGCTTACTGAGTTTGCCACCTCAGTCTTCCCTTCAGATTTATAGAAGAGACTACATATGGGAGGGAAGTTGTGCCTAGGAAAATACATGAATTATCCTGGTAAGGAAGTGTTTAATAAAGTATTATTTAGGTATCTCCACCATGAGAGATTAATAGCCTCTACATACTAATACCAAACTGGTATGCCTTGCAATTCCTGATGACATAACTTTTTAGCCTGGTTTACTAAGGACAATGGACTCTCCTTTTCCTAAGGAAATTTCTGTATGTATAAACCGTTAACTTTTTAAACACAGCTGAACTTGATCAGTAGCTTAACAGAATGGTAGACATCTCAAAGGTCGTATGCTATGACCTTCTCCCCTCCCCCATGTGGTTATACCCAGCATGGCATTTTTGTGATTATGCAGACTTCCAGGCTTTTCTGATGTGAAGTGACTCTAATGAGCCTCTCATAATGGGAAGGAGCAGCTGAGTTTTCAGGCAAATAACTGAAAATGGGCTGGAGGCCACCTAGCCTATTCTTCCAACCAGTGATCTGTGCTTGAAAGGTACTTGGGAGGAAGGGATGCAGGTTCTGGAACAGATATATTGTCCTGATCCCTTGTGCATGTCTTGAGTACCCTAAATTCCTCACCCTGTTATTAAATCAAGACTGTCACATTATATATTTCATTTCCAGTGAGAAAATGGGATAGCACCTTTCTTACTCTTGGCAGTCAGAGAGTGTGATGAGTGGAGATACAAGTCTTTGGCTGAAACTTTGCTTTGAGTTCTTTAAATTAGAAACATTAAAAAGGCACTCACAGGCAATTCCTGTACAGTTTAATCCACTTTTATAGGGCTGTCTGATGGCAATAAAGTTAAGTATTATATTCTACTATGATGTTTTCCTTAAGCATATGCTGAAACCCCCTCCATATCCAATCCAATCAGGAACAGATTTAGTTTGTTTTTGAGACCACAAAACCTGCAAGGAAGAGTTCAGGAATATTTTGAAGTGGAAAAGGTAGCATATCTTGGAAAAGAGGGTGTGTGGTACCAAGTACCCACTGTTTCTACTCTGATGAGGAACTGTGGACTGCCACAGACTTAAGCCTGCTTTTCTCTCTAATGTCATCAAGTGGAAATTTTGCTCCTTTCATGGCAGTATTTTAAGTTGAAACCTATGAACGCACTGCAGCAACTCAGATGGGAAGCCTGGAAGTATACTGAGGGACAAAATTTAGCTGTTGAAAGAAGCATTAGAAACTGGCAGTGATATTTGTCATGAACAGGTCTCGTGACAAACCAGGTGTATTGGGCTCAACTCCAAGGAAATGCAAAACCTACAACTGAATATTAAGCTAAAAGAGCAGGGGAGTGGGATGAGGGGGAAGAAGAAAGAAAAAGAAACATGGCTTAGAGGAAAGCACATATTTTTCCCTCTCATCTAGAATAATTGAAGTATTTTCAACTGTTTTGTTGTTGTCATTACTGTTTTGATACAGGTAGCGCATGCTGCTGCATAATTTCTGTTGTGGGAGGCACTGTATTCCCATATCTCTGTTGGCTTGCATAGCCTCAGTTCATATCAGAGAACAGGAAATGCAACACTGAGCATGGAGAAGGGTGATTTTGAAGCTGAAGATCACACAAACCTCCTCTTTTCATATACCTGTCTGTAATTACTTTGCTGTGGCTCTACAAAGGCTGTGGAAAAGAGGACTCAATGACAGAAATGTGGTAGCTCTGGTAAGCTAGACTTCTATGCAGTGTCTAATTTTAGTGTTTATCTGATCAGTGTGTAACTGAAAGCATTATCAAATGACAGCTAAAACCCCAAAAACTTGCACTGTGACCATTGTTTTATCACTAGTTACAAGTAGTAGCTGTGGGGACAGGAATTTAGGATATCTGTTTTTTCCTGTTCAGTTCAAGAGTTAAATCAGAAAGAGCTTCAAGTGAGAGTCAAATGTAGTACAAGTCTGTAGGTGAAAATAATTTCAGGGACAGACACTCTGATCTTCTCTGTCTACAAAAATAGCAGAAATTTAGAGATCAGTCTTTTAACTTAGTACTTGCAACTATTTAATTGAATTCAGAAACTGGTGTGTGCAATGTTTCCTTTCTAGCACACCTGCATGGAGGAAGATGTTACATTAGTTCAGGCATTATGCAGCAGCAGAAAATTGTAAATACAGTGTTAGTTGTTTTCTTCCTTCAGTTTCTATAGACAAGCATCTGAAGTAAGGTAGAGTGGTACCTTTCCATACTGGCATTCTCTGTATTTTCATTTCCTAAGCCTGTTTCCATAGTACTTTAATTTCAAGTATACAAACAGAAATAATGGCATTCTTGTGACATCTAAATTACAGTTATTTACTCACTTACCCCTTGTCACTGCAAGAGTAGGCTTACTCACCATGTTAGGCTATTAACCATTGCTCTGCTCACCACATTAGGCTATCAACCAGAATTTGTAGATAATTTATGTACTTATGGATCTGCAGTTGTTATTCTTCACATTTTCCCCAGTTCTCCTTTTAAAAAAGCTTTTGGCACAGGACACAGCCCTTCCTATATTTTAAGTAATCCCTTCTGAATCCTTCCCAAATTTTGACATGGATATTGTTCAAGAAAGCAAAGAAATGGTCAATGAACAAACCAGTGAAAGAAAGAATTTACTCCTGATATATTATATTTAATGGAAGACTTTTTTTTTTTAATTCAGTATTAAATACCCTAACCTTTTTTCATTTCAGTTCTTAAAAATAGTTTTTCTGTAGCCCAAACAACATAAATTTATTGTTCTCAAGCATGAGAGGTGTCCTCCTGGAGGAAGAATTGTGTGGATGGTAGAACACATCCAGCCTCCAGATCACTATCCTGTTATTCAGATGCCAAAATCTGTGATCAGTTGTGACACAAATACATGCAACTTTCTGTGTGTGTTTTTGCGGCATTTGCAAGGCACCTACTGCTATGTATTATTCTATAATGTTTTGCCACTGACTTGAGATTGCTGCAGAGATGATTCATAGATACGTAAAAAGTTAATTATTTGGCATGTTGTTGACTTATTACACTGACTTTTTATGACATTGTGAGTTAAAATCAGACTCTTTTCCCTAATCTTCAGTGTTCTGGACTTGGATATAGTTCAACCTCCAAATGAAGTCTGTGGTCAACAGTCTTCTGGACAGTGGAACCTTTTCTACAAGTGTTCAAATCTGAATGGAAAATAGAAATAATTTTGGCTTTCAAGATTTTTCTTTGTTTTAATTAAAGTTTACAATTCTGAACAAAAATCTGTGTGGAACCATAACTCACTTGAAATCTATGAATGACTCCTAGGCAAATAATAACAAGGGGAAATTTGACAGAATCCGGTCCAAATTCATGCAAACATTTGGACCAATTAACACAATTTATAATCTTTCTTTCTCTCTTTCTCTTTCTTTCTTTCTTTCTTTCTTTCTTTCTTTCTTTCTTTCTGGAAACCTTCTTGGGCTCATTAAGGTATTTTATAAGATTTTCAGTTTTTGCAGCTGAAAGTTTTCATTGTCATCCTGAGACTTTTCAAACACGGGATGTTCAGCTGAGTGATATTAATAGAGGAGTGAAGTGGTTTTGGTGTCTGTGATTAATAGAAATGTACTAACAAGGTGATTCAGTAGAATTTATTGTTATTTGAGGTTTGGGAAAAAATATATAGGATATATGCAGGAGGGGAAAATAATCCTTACATGAATCATTCTGATTTAGATAAATAGTTCTCATTCCACTTACCAACATGCATATTAAGTGGATTAAATATCAGACCAAGCAACTGCAAATTAATGGACAAAACCTGACATCCACCTGCTGTGTCATTTCTGCCTCTTAATGAACAGTAAATAATCCAGCTGTTTTGCCATATGGGCTGCAGTATTTAGCTACAGAAATGGAGAGATGGCCATGGAGAGACGTTGTAAGGCTGTGGTAGGTTCCTGTTTAAATGAAGGCTGGCAAATGTCAGTGTGTAATTTGTGATCATTTCAAGAAAGGCTGCTTTTAGATTTAAAACAGACAGGAATTAGATACACCATGAGTGGCAGATTCATTCCTAAAATCCTGTACTTTGAAGAATAACAGTGAAATTTGAGAACTGGTAGTTTTAAAACTATTTTGCTCTGTCCACTCTAAGCTAGGAATAAGAAAATGTATATCAGACTGAGAAAAGAGAAGTCAGATACTGTGGTCTGATTTCACCAAACGGTAAAATGAACTTAGTACGTGCTTCGGTTCTTGAGACAATATAGCTCTTTTTTCTCATCTGCATCGAGGTGTTGTTGCATTATTTTTAGCTTGATGGCAATTTTTTTTGCTGAATCATCACCTTGAGAAAATTTATCTTCTAAGCAGATTACCTCTAGTTTGCCATGAGCAGGATTGAAGTTTGTTTAGGAAACCATCTTAATTGTTGTTAATTTCAGATTTTTTTGGTCTTAGAGATCTTGTGCTGGAGGTCTCAGTTTCAGGCCAGTGTGACCGTTGGAGCAGTCATAGATTCTCTCCTTCTTTTGAGTCCTTTGCATGTTGATGCAGCTCCTTAAATCTTGTCCAGAGGCAGACAACCACATAATCTGCTAGATGAGCAAAAAGATAACCTTAAAAGTGCTTCTTACAGCACTTGTCATCTTCTACTATTTTTGAAAAGGGATTTGAATGTGAAGAAAAGAAGAGGACTGGAAGCAATGAGTATGTGTAAACTTTGTATAGTTTATTTCAATACCAGGGCAGGATGGTTTGTCGAAGCCAGGGCAGATAAAATGTTCATACAGCAAACTTTGTAATTTGTTTTTACTTCCTGTACAAAAACCCCAGTAGTTTATAATGTGCTAACACTACTCAAATCGAAGAATGCTAAAACCTTGTCGCATGGAGGCAGCAGTGTTTTGGAATGATAGTATTTGCAAGTGGGTATCTGGAATTGCTGCAAAAGAAAAAAACAACACAGAAAAATGCAGGATATCTCAATGTTCTGTGGAGCAGGGTAGACTGTGACTTCTGTGTCTTGAAGAACTGTTTATTAAGAAGAAAGCGTATGATTGTTTTTGTTATTTTTCATATGTCTTGTGTTACATGACATGCTCAAAGCAGTGTAATTCCTTTGGGAATGTCCACCCAAGGAGAACTGATGTGGATGTGCAGAGCCCTGAGGTGTCCTGGGATTTGTGGAGAGGTAGGCTGCAAAGCAACAGGATCATTTCTTTGCTACAGCATGATGCAGAGGTTGCATGCTGTAATTTCAGAAAAATAATACCAACTTATAGATCTTTGCAGGTGGCAAATCTGTCCCAAGCAGTATTCTGCTTATTGCCCTTTTAGGCAATAATGGGGCAAAGGAACAGATCTTCATAACCATATAACTCATAAGGTTTTCCTTGTGAGCAATGAAAAGATGTACCTTAATATTTTTAAGGTTTTCTATTTGTGTGTTTTCCCATCCAACCTGAAATTTCAGTCATGCTAAAGCATCTTTTGAAGTTCCCTGAGAATGTAAAGGCATTTACCTCGGCACATGTTGCAGACCTTGGGACATAGTGCTTGGTGCTGGAGTGAAAAACCTGTGATGTAAATGAGCATCAGTCTGGCAGATTTACAGATTAGGAATATTTTAGAGTTGCTGTCTTGGATTGATGTTATGATAATCCTTTATCCCCTATCGTTGGCTTATATGCCCAAGAAAAAAAATGTGTAAAAAATGTGTGGTCCTGTCTCTTTAACTACACCCAGCCGCAGAGAGAAACGCGGGTTGTTTTGAAAACTTTTTCCCCAAGCCTCGCTCCGGGGGAGGATTCCTGGCTCGGCAGAGACTGTGTGCGGGACGGCGGTCGGAGTGAGCTCTGTTCCCGTTCTTTTTTTTCTTTTTCCTCGTTTGGACCCCTTCTCTTCGATCTGCTTTGTCACCCGAAGACCCAGGAGGGCCAGAGGACAGCAGAGCTCTCCAGGGAGCTCCACCCGGCCCCGGGGGGGGGGCGAGGAGGAGAGGGGCTGCGTCTGAGGAAAAGGACTTTTTAATCAGGTTGAATAACTCCTTTTCACCTTGGTTTTCCCCTTCCCCTGTGCCTTGCAGGGCACTCTGCGTGGTTTTGTTAAATAAATAGTTTTTTTCTTCACTTCCATCTAAGAGGTTCTGTTGTGGGTGGGGGAGGGGGTGTTGAAGGCCCTTCGCTCTCGGAGGAGAGAGAGTTTTATCATTAACCCGGGACAGTTGCACATACAACTGGGCTGCTCTAAAATTTAGAGCTCATGTTTAAAAATGGAAATAATGAGTACAGTGTAAACCAACTGGAATTATAAAAATGAAGGGTCTCACCCAACCGGCTTACCACTGACAGAGGTGTAAGAAAAAAAAACCCAAGTTGAAAATTAACCTATTAGCAGTTCATTGTGTAGTAGACAAATCACTGATCTACCTGTGTGTTGTTTAAAGTCGTCGGCAAGAGTGCAAGCAGCAGTCTCAATGTGAGATATAAGCAGGTTCCATTTATTTCACCGCGTGAGCAGGTTATATACTATTACAATGTTACTAATTATAGCTACACAATTTACATTGCATTCAATTCTCACACATTCAGAGATCCTCCTCAGCTACTCCTCAATTCTTCATGGAATTCTCTCACGGCTTAGAAGCACAGCTGTGGCCTTCAGATACTTTTCTCACTCATGGTTACTTTCAGGGCTCTACTGAGGCCTATAGTCAACTAGCATAAATTTTGCTGGTACAAACTCTATTTTCCAGCATCTGTGCCAATTCACATTTCTCTGTTATTCATATACAGAACCTCAGACTCTTCAGAGTGCATGCAAGATGGTCAGCCTTTCAAGCTGTATCACAGCATAATCTTTTGTTGGGGAAGATGAAATAGGAAAGCCTTATAGATATGATTACCTTGCAAAAGATGCTGAGAATATGGAAAATATGAGCGAGATTGAAACGAAGACAAGGTTCGAGTTGTAGAGTAACTAAAAAACAATGGTATGGCCAAGGAAGGTAATCCCCCTTCTTGATAGAACAATGCCCTCTGCCCAGGCAGGTCCAAAGGTCAGAGCAGACCCTACCTGCCTGGTAGAAATCCCAAAAGGCAGTTTTTTAAGGTTTGAAACATGACCCCATATGGTAATGTGACAATTCTCATAGGTTGTATGTAAATGCTGTAGAGTTTGTAGCTTGTCTTAGATTGGTTAAAGGGAATTAGAATATTCAACAGAGAAGATGATTTATTGCATTGTAAACAGCAAATCACTCTCTTTTACTCTTTTTTACTCTCTTCTTTCTGCTCTCTCTCCCTCTCTCTCTCTCTCTCTCTCTTTTCTCTGGCCTGCTTTGGGCTGCGTCTTGCAGCCCAGCAGGCCTCTCACGCCCACGCTCATTCGCAATAAACCCTCATGTTCTAAAACTCATCTTTAGAGATCTCTTGTCCCTATTTTTACCCCCATAGCTAAACCCCACGGAGTCCCTCCTTACAATCTTTGTATTAGTCACAGCAATAATTTGAAATAACATTTTGGATAGCAGCATTGAAATCTAATATTTGTCTTGTCATCTTCTCTTCTGGAAGTAAATTATACAAGGTGTGTTGCAGCGAAGCTTATACTCAGCTGAGTAAGTAGATGTTATACTTGTTTTCTCACACTAAGATATATTTCTCCAGCTATGAAATAAATAACTGATCATTTTAAAGGAAGACATGCATATGTGTTTTATAATCTGAGATGTGCAGTTATAGGACAGGAAGTTCCATGCTGCTGCATAGCAGGATAATGACAACATACAGCAGGTTTTTCCTATAATAGTTCAGCTAACTTTGTGAATAGAAAACTTCCTTTCAACAATTACGATCTGGGATTCAGAAGGGAAAAAAATAGCTGTCAGTGCAGAGAGAAGTATTTTCAATGCAAAATTATGTGCAAATGCTTTTCCTTTGGAGTCAGGTCTACAAACCATACAAGAACATGCAAGTGTACTTGAAGAACTCTGTTGGCATTTACTACTTTCCTGATCATTTATTCTGGGAAAACAAACAAAACCCAGTTAAGCCAAAGCATCCTCTAAGGGGATCCTCTAATAGACTTTACACACTTGTCAAGTGTGTAAAAGTGGAGAAAGGACTGTTAAGTACTCATCTCGAAAGAAGAGTCCTCTAAGCTGCAGATGTTTTAAAACAGTTAATAAAAATAGAAGTTCTTGCTTTTGAAGAAAATGCTGTCAAATTTCAGAAGGCAAGTCCTCTTCTATTTTCTCCTTATTCACACAAGTAAATTCACTGTATCATGTAAGCCTTAGTTTTATGTTTGTCTATGCTTTGGATAGACGATACAGCATTCATCTTGGCTGCAAAAAATGAGATGATGTGTCATTATACCTCATTAGCACAGGTATTGTCTCACAAATTCCATATTACACATGTGCAGATAGCATGGGAATCATATGTACACCGAGGGGTTGACTGGTTGATATTGACAGGGAGACAATATTCAAAGAATGCTGTAATGAAAATTGATCTAATAAGGTAAGATACTTTGCATGGACATGCATTTATGAATGAGTGAGAAAGCATTGATAAGCAATACAAGTAATTAAGATGGTATAAAACAAAGGTTACTGTATGTATGGAATTTCTAGCTTGATGCAAGATAACATGATGCCTGTTAGCACCTACACATCAGGTAATTTTAGCAGAGCTTGAGCTAAAGAAGTGTCTCTTCATAATTTTTTTAAACATGAAACCTTGTTTTTGTAATGCAGCAGGATTTTGATTAATTTTAGAAGTTAGGATCTCAAAATTGAATAGGTTGTCAGGCTAAAGAGAACGAAGGTAATCTATGAATATTGACATTCAGTAACCTAGTAATACTATCTATATCACATTTAATGATATCCAATTTAATTATGAAACATCTGTGACAGAGGCTGAATAATGTCTTGACTTAAAGACAATTTTACAAAACCAGGAAAACTTTAAGAATATTGATGACAATGATATGAAGAGCATGTCAATGGCATTTTGCTAACTGAAGGGGACATGCAAGACCATGCTGTGAAATATCATACATGAAGATATTTCTGGGTGTACTGAGGTGAAATAGTTCTTTACTCTCTGAGCAACCTCAAGAAGTGTCTGTGGGTGTGATGGTTTGACTCTGGCTGAAGGCCAGGTGCCCATCAAAGCCACTTTGATATTCCCCTTCCCAATGGAGTGGGAAAGACAGAATATAACAAAAGAGTCATGAGTTGAGATAAGGAGAGGGAGGGATTGCTCATTGATAACTGTCATGAACAAAACAGATCCAACCTGAACAAATTAATTTAATTTATTACCATTCAAAATCAGAGCACAAGAATAAGAAGAAAAACAAATCTTAAAACCACCTTTCCTGCAGTCCTCCCTCCTTCCTGGTCTTAATTTTGTTGCCGTTTCTCTATGTGCACAGCAGTGCAGAAGGATGGGGATGGGGGTTACAGTCAGTTCCCTTGATGTTCTGTCCCTGCTTCCTCCTCAGGGAGAGGAGTCATTCCCCTTATCCTGTTCCAGTCCTCCACAAACTTCACCAATATGGTGACCTGCTTTTTCATGGCCTCCTCCCCCGTCTGCACTGATCTTGGTGTCTGCATTGTTGCTCTTCTCACATTTTCTCACGCCTCTCCTTTCTGCTGCAATTACATCTGTGCATAACTTTTTTCCTTCTAAACTATATTATAACAGAGGCATTACTATCATCACTGATTGTCTCAGCCTTGGTCAGTGGTGAGTCCATCTTGGAGCTGACTGGCATCGGCTCTGTAGGACATGGGAAAAGTTTCTAGCAGCTTCTCAGAGAAGCCACCCCTATAACTCCCCCAATACAAGAGTTTTGCCATATGAACCTGTCTTGGTTTGAAAGACAGGTGTCTGCCAAGAGAGGTTGAACCCTCCCCCAGGACAGAGAATGTGATTTCCTTTCCTCCCTCCCTCCGAATTATTCAATTTTGTAAATCAAGGGCTTTCAGGCAAAGGTATGGGAAAAAAGGAATATCAGTTCTTTACTAGTATCTATAAACAAGCAATAACAATAATAGCAACCAGAACTAGAACCAGAAAACCAATAGCAGATGGCTTGTGAGCTACTAAGCCTTTGCCCGTGTGGTGTAATCACGGTTGCAAGCAGCAGGGGCGCTGTTGAGCTCCCGGTCGGGCAGGGCAGGTGCGATGACTCCCGAGCGGCTGCAGGTGGCGCTGTGGCGCAGGGTCAGGTCAGGTAGTGGCAGCCGATAATGGCGGAGAGATGAGAAAGCAGGCAGCAAAGCAGCTCGGAGCGGCGAGCGGAGCGGCAGGGTCAGGAGTTGGCCCTCTCCCCAGCCAGCCAGCGAGGATTTTCTGCAGTCACAGCAGACGCCGCGGTCTCGTGCGGCAGAGGGCGGGGGGGCAGGCAGCAGGGGCCGCGGGACTCTCCCGGCAGCGGCTGCGAGGAAACGCAGCCCGGGGAAACGTGCCCTTTCCCGTGGGGAGAAAAGGTTGAATCCAAGCTCACCCAGTCAGGAGAAGAGAAAACAGGGCACAGTTGGATTCCCTCTGGTCCAGCCGAAAAGCAAAGAGCAGCCTCTCCTCTCAGCGTCCGAACCACGAGAGAGCGAGACTCCCGTTTCCAGGGCCGGGTGTTCCCTTACCCTGCCTCGCCCAAGCCCACCTTTGTCTTTTGATTACTCTAAACATCTAACTATTTGTTGCTTAGTAACGGGAATGGGAAGAAATTCTCAACCCCCGACAGAACCCAATACAGTTGATCTAGTCAGAGTGACATGTGTAAAATCAACGAAATCTTACCTCAGGGTAAATGATAGGGAAGTTTATTTAGTTTGCATAAACGGTGAATATATAATGCAATAAGTGGTAGAACATAACTGCAGTACTGTTTCTTGGGAAATGCAGAATGAAAATAGCTTTGCTGCTACTTCATTGCAAGTTTCTTTGACCTATGAATTGAACCCTTGAGCCACAAGACAGGTCTGGTATAAATCATTGGAATTAAATTTTTTCACTTTTTCTCTGGTCCTGTTTAGAGCAAAAGGTATTTGTAATATATATATACACACATACACACCCACACACACCCACACACACCCACACACCCATACATACATATATATTCATGGAAGTATACACCGTAATTTTTATAAGTATATTTCAATTTGAATCTATTAAAAAATTTGGTCTCATTTTGGGAGCAAAGCTTGGGTCAATTCTTGGGTCAAACAATGTCGGTCTGGCATTATAAAATATTGTGGAAAAAAAATTACATTATTTATTTATGCACTATAAGATGTCAGGATTTAAAATCAGACACATGAACCAGAATGAGTGGAATTACAGTAGAGATGTTCTGTGGTAACTCTGGTAATATAAGAGATTGTTGTATCCATTTAGCAGTGTAGCTTTTCTTTCTCAAAAAAGATGCTGTTGCCTTGTAATGGGAGGAATCCTAGTTGTATAATTGTTCAACATTTTGAAACACTGTCTTCAGCACCTCTACGAAAACAATTAATTCTACCCTATCCAAACCAAGCAGAAGAGACAAAAGGAATTTGTTGCAGCTTTTGTACCAGCATTCATGTGTTGAGATTAGAAAAAGTGTAACGTTACACCAGGCTCCAGGGTTTGACAATACAGCAGAAAAAAGTTTGTCTCAAAATCTAGGTTCCTTTACAGTGCGGGAATCCATTTTCCTTTTGACTGTCATGGGAACTGCAAAGCCAGAAACTTGCCCAGCAGTAAACTGATTTTCGCTAGATTTCTTCACCCTTACACCCTTATTTCAGAGGGCCTATTTGTGAAACCAGCAGTACTGCTTACATAGGAGGATGATGTTCTCTTCAGTAGAGGAGGCAGAACCATCACTTCTGAGGGTCCTTGAGCATTTGCTTTATTTGTAAAGAAGCACTTTAATTCCCATTTGCTATTTTCTTTGTAGAATTTATTTATTAAAAGTGAAACAAGGGATGCTTTGTGAAAAAGAGATTAACATGAAAAACATTCAGGTCATCTTCAGGAATCCAATTCTAAAGGTATTAAAAGTTGTCATTTTCTCTGGCTGAAGAAATGGTATTATTGCAGCTAAAATAAATGCTGAAATGATATATCCATTAAATGAAATTTACATCGAATGTCTTACTCTCTATATATACTTACTCTGTTTTTTACCCAGGAACATCAGATGTACCTTCTAAAGAAACAATGTGGCTATAGATGACTCCATTTATTTCTAAACAGCGCTAAGTAAGCTTTCAACTTAAAGTTTTGTCTAAGTTAATAGCATTTCTCTGAAATATAATATTTTGATGTTAGCAAAAATGTACAGAAGGAGATAAAGAACATTATGCCCAAATGAAATCACAGGGCTGATTTTCAGGTAGGTATGGTGAATTTGGTAAAATGACATATATTGCTGCATAATAGGGTTAGTATCTTTCTTATTAGTTTTGCATCACTTGCTATGCTAACAGAGTGGTAACAATAGGTGTTTTCCGCCTTCGGGATATCAGTGCTAGAAGAATGGCTGGAGAAATCCTAAGGCTTGTGGATCCATTCCTGGGGTCACTATACAAAAAATATTTTCCAAAATTTATCCTTTTAAACTGAAAGAAGTTTGAGTTTGAAAGAATACCTTGTGGTACAGTCTAAAATGCAGGAAAGGAAAACTTTACTCTCTTGGGCACATTTTAATGACATTTCACTATTTGTAACAAGTGAACTCATGTCTTAAATGTGACCATCAGTAGATTCAAGGGAAACTATACCACTGTCACATGTACCCCCTTTTCTGTGTCTTTCTTTGTGTTCATGACATAATACAACACAAATCTATCTCAGTGGCATGTTCCCTAGCTAGCATGCTTAAATAAACAACAAATATGTGATCTGATGCACCACATTTACTTGAGATTCCTCCAGTACGTACTGAAGCCAAGAGGACATTTGAAAGACCAGCTGATGTTTCTAGCTCTGAATTTTTGCCTTGATATTATTTGCAGTTCAATATGAAAAAAACTTATAGGCTGGCACGCATATAGGAATGTTTGCACAATTTCAAAATACGGGGACTGATCACAGGGCAGAGCAGAAATTTCAGTTCATTGGTATGACTTTCTTGATTACTTTTTAGCTGCTTTGAGCTTCATAAAAGGACTGGGAAAACAAATGATCTGCTGAACCTCTTCCCATGTATTTAAAGGTCTGAGGACTCTCTATGAGACCCGGATTACTTGCTAGCTCTTGTCCCTAGCCTCAGCTGCTTTCTACCTGTAGCAAGACTTCAGCACAGGCAACATCAGATGATCTCCCGTAGGGGGGATGCATGAAGCCAGCAGAAATTTCTGCAAGGAGAGGAGGAATAAAAACCTTTCAGAGTTCTTCCCCACCTTCAATGTTTGGAGGTGCATAAGCAAGTCCAGACTTCTCCCACCTCCTTTTGTGTCACATAGTCATTGTAGGCACCCGCATAGGCTCTTCAGTTAGGTACATACCTCAGAGATTAGTTATTCTTTCCCTTCCCAGGAGGCATCTTGTCTCTTATCTTCTCTGTCTTTTGTAATGAAATTATAGCTTCTTTTATTGCTTCCTACCTTGGCATCAATGCTTTGGCAGTAGAGGGACTGTAGTGAAAAGGGCACCTACTTACCACGTAGTGAGCCTCATGTAAAGGAATCAGCCTGCCTGAGGCTCTGATCAGGTGTAATAAACACCACAGTCACACATAAGATTCTCATCTAATCTCCTGAGGTGAGATTATTAGGATCTCAGTATCCTGGCAGACTGTGCTGGGATAGTTTTGTCCCTTTCCAGTGACTATGTCCTACAGCTTCTGTAATCTAAGGGTTATATTTCTAAAACATGAATAATCCTCATCTACTAAAGTTATGCCTGTTCAGCATAAATGGTTATCAATGTGAAAATGTAATGAGGCTATCTTAAAGATAGCCTGCCACAATCAGCATGCCATAGGGGTGATGTTAATCCCTCACTTGGTAATAGACATGTGTAGGCTTATGAAAAGCCAAAAGTCAAAGTACCACACTGTAGAAAAGAGTATGAAAAAAATGCAAGAAATATGAAGATAGAAGGAGAAGTTTATACTGGCACAAGGTTGAACATCATAAATTTCTGCAGAGAAAGAAGATAAAAACCAAAGACAGCCTGGTTTACATTTCCTTTGTATCCAAAGCAACGGCAGATGTTACAAGTCAGTATGGTCTGGTCTTATTACACCAGTTTGCTTTGCCTCCTTACTTGCAGCTATCCAGGTATGATGTAGGACTGATGCAGTTCAAAGGAAACAGGCTTGTTTTCACAATTTTAACACATTGAGCAACCACTGTGGTTAGTGGAACAAGAGACTGGCACAGAACTAACACCGAGGGCCCCATGGCAAATCATCTGCTACCCCATCTGTCTGCTCAAGACCTAATGACACATTACAATCCTGGGGGCCTTGTGGCTGCATTTCAAGCTTCAAAGCTCATTAACTTGACAATTAGTGGAAAATGGTTTGGCACCTTGCAGACCCTGACTAGCATATTCTGGTCTGGGATTTGAGGTTTGTTTTCAGCAGAATCTACCCAGTGATTAACAAACTGTGTCTGTGATTATATACCTCTATTAACTAGCTTCATTCTCAGCTGACAACAGTTACGCAATCTGTTTGAAATTTGAAGTACCATTGAAAATAACTTCTCTCACTTCAAAAAGTAATACAAGTCTTTAAAGGAGGGATATGCAGTGATGGGAATTAGGGAGGGAAGAGAGAGAGAGCAATGTTTGTACTCAAGATGCTTGTAAGAAGGATGTTGAGGTGCATAATTCAATTTCAAGCTTTTGTTCTCTCTGCCTATCGCAGTGTATGTAAGCACCAGGCTACTCTGATTTAAGATGCTGTTGCAGAAAAAATCTTAGGTTATCTTGTGAGTAATCTCTAAATTTTATTTTAACTATTGCTTCCAGAAGTGGAAGAAGGAGGGACCTACAATCTACAAATTCTTGTGTGCTGTGCTGGCTTTGTCCTGCGTGCCTTTTTTTTGCTGCCTAAAGTCAGAACTCAAGAGTGATTTTTTTCCCCAAATGTTTAATTTTTGCTATATAATATCTACTAAATTATATGCAGTGTAGTATCTCCTTGCTGTTACAGAATATGCTCCTTATCATTCAATGAAGACATTTAAGGATGACAAATCATTTCTTATATAACTATCAAGAGACATGGAAATGAAAGCATCTCAAAATTTATGAGGAAAATGATTGCTTCAAGTGGTGTGTCAAATCCAATATGATTACTGGTGCAATACATTTGTAGGAAAGCTACGTTTTTGATAAAGAGAGAAATGGAATCTTACCAACGTATCAGTTATAAACTCATTGGTAAAATGGTAGGACCAACCTGTGCTTTGCTTTATATTACTGGGAAGTGGAGTTTGGCTTAATTGACAGATAAGGAAACTGAGGAAAAATTATAAAAGATACATCAAAATAAATGCAGTGTTATTCTACTACCTCTTGTGAAACTGTCCATCTGTGTTTATCTTAAAGATTCCTATATGATTAAAAAAGGCCACATGGGGAATTCATGTCAGAATTTGGATTAAAGTTCAGGATGAATACTGAACAGGCTTTTTTTGGTGAACAAGGTGCCCTTAGATGCAGACTTTTTCAGTCTTAAGCTAATTGCAAATTTGGTTTTGAATCTCATAAAACTCTTTGGGCAAATATATGTGAGGAAAAGCCAAAAGGAAGCAAGCATTTCGTGTCAATATCAAATTTAATTTTCCATATCTCCTCACCCAGCTCCATCCTCTCACCTCCCTGATTTCCTTCTATGTGTCCAGGTTTGCCAAATCAGCCAGTCAGGCAGAAGTAACAGTCTGCCCTAAGACAAAGGAGAATGAGTCCTTATACTGGTGATCAGAGCACATGCCTAGGACAGAGTGACCTGGCTTAAGGGCCCCGCTCCAAGGGTTATTCAAGTATTACTCACAAAGCAGAATAGCTGTAATGGGAGAGACTGAAGAAAAGATGCTTCCAAGGCAGGCATGAGCTCTCTTTCAAGGTACTAGACTTCCTTCAAATACCTCAATGGAGTGAGGAAGTACAAATGGAAAAGAGGTCTTTCACATTGAGCAAAATAAGCAGCTGCCCACCCCATTGCCCAGAGCAGCAAGGTTGAAGGGCAAGGAGAGAACAGAGGTAATTGCACCCTTTTCTTCCTTGTTTTGCAGTCTGAGCATTCATTTTCAATTACAAATTCCTCCACTTTGTTTTTCCAACTACGAAAAAATTATTAATTTAGACAAGTCATCTTGACCTTCCGTGGGAAAAAAAAATATCACTGATATGGCAAGACCATCAGCTAATAATGCGTTCTTCTTGAAAGTAATCTTCTTCATCTAAGTTTTGCCTTTACTTCTTCCTGACAGTATCTTAGAATCATAGAATGTCCTGAGTTGGAAGGGACCCACAATGAAAGTCCAATTCCTGCTGTAGACAGGATAGCCTAAAAATCACACCATGTGCCTGAGAGAGTTGTCTAAATGCTTCTTGAACTCTGGCAGGCTTGGTGCTGGGACTGCTTCCCTGGGAAGCTTGTTCCAGGGCTCAGCCATCCTTTGGGTGAAGAACCTTTTCCTACTATATTGGCTAAACCTCCCCTGACACAGCTTCATGCCATTCCCTTGGGTCTTGTCACTGATAATCAGAGAAAAAAGACCAGTGCTTACCACTGCGCTTCACCTCAACTGGCTGGTGATGCTGTGTCTGATAAACCCTAGGCTGGCCCTCCAGGCTGCTGACTCATATTAAACTTGATGTCAGCCAAGACCCCTTTTCAGCAGTGCTGTTCTCCATCCCTCCTGTCCGGGGTTACCCTATCCCAGGTGCAGAATTTGGCAGTTGTCTTCTTTAAACTTCATACAGTTTATGATTGCTCAGCTTGCTAAGTTTTCTAGGTTTTTCTGCTGGGCCTTTCTGCTTTTGAGGGAGTCAACAGCTCCTCCCAATTCACTGTCATCATCAAACTTAGTATCCCTTCAAGTCCTGCATGCAAGTAATTTATGAAGATGTTAAAAAGAACTGGGCCTAAGATAGACCCCTGTGGAACACCACTATGACTGGTCACTAATGTAGCCTCATTCATTTTTTGTGCCTGACCCACAATCCAGTTGCTTAAATATCATGTTTACCCACCTGTGTGCTGAACATTTTGTCCAGAAGCATCCTGTGAGAGACGGTATCAAAAGCCTTACTGAAATCCAAAAAGATTACATCAACTGGCTTCCCTTGATCAATGAGGTGGACTACCTAGTAGATGCACAGTGTTCCATATACTCTTGAAAAATGCAGATATCACTCATACTTTTCCTGCTCTAAATATTATTACAGTTAGAGGATATATTGTGGCATGTGGGTGCAAAAAGCATGGTCCCCAGACAGTGATAAGGCCAAGAGCATTTATTAGAAAAGCATACAGTTTTTATAATATTTTTGCCATCAGATTAAGACAACACCCCTCTAGACAGCCAATAGGATAAATGATTACAGCATGGGAATATTTCTTTCAGAACAAGCATTATTGTAGAACAATTTTGCAAACTCCAGCTCTTCTGTCTGTTTCTTGTTAGAAACTTTGTTACATCATCTCCCTAGCTCAGCGGAATAAGCTTCGTTTATTTAACCAAGTAGCCTTTGTTTTCTTTTTACTAAACCTCCTTTGTTTTATCGCCCTACAATATATGTTGCTCATTTTTACCCCTAATTCTAACACTTAAACACAGAAAAGTATGAAATATAAATACTCCTGATTTGAACAGAAACTTGGAAAGAAATAAGCAAAATCTTCATGATCATAGAGGTGTTTTTGCCAGCCTTGGTTTAGATGAGGCAGAGGTAACTTGCAACAATATCTGATTACTGCAGGAAATACAGGTCATGATATTTAATGATCTGGAGCTGTAGATGTATTACAGCTTCCATCTGTCACTTGTGATTAATAGAGATCACCGAACTGAAATCTAAATGAAGCTAAAGAACAATGGAATCACGGGTATCTGGTGTATGGGAGGTACTGGGAGTTGTCACTTTCCACCATGGTCACTGTGCACACATCAGGATGACTTTGGCAGTGTTTCTTAAACAGCATGGTTTGGAGTTATGTTGACATGTGGCATTAAGACAGCATATTACTCCAACTCCTGGAAACAAAATTTGGATGTAAATGGACACAGTTCCTCACATGCTGCACCTCACGTGGACTCCTTGGCATCAGGACCCCAGCAGATCTTTTTTAAGAGGTCAGTTTTATTTCTTAAAACAAGACTGATTAATGCAAATGTGACATACTATTAATGTTGTTCTCCCTCATTCTGATTTCTAAAGCAGAGTATTTATACTGTGAATTTACATTCCCACCTAGATTTTTATCGGCAAGATTACACCCTACAAACCACCTGCCTGGGAATTGGAAGTTAATACTGACTCAGGAATTCCAGTAAGAGCTGTGCTGATTCCTGAAGGTCATACTAGCCATTGATTTCTGGATATTATAGATTTTTGATTCCTATTTTCCACTTGAAACATCTAGATCTTCACTTCAAGTACAATGACATTCTCAAGACCGTTTTCCAGCAACTCTGATTCAGCTAAGGGAGATGAAGAATGACAGGAGAATGTCGGAGGGCATTTAATTCCAAGAGCATTGCTGTAGTGGAACAGAAATTGGAAACCTGTAGCACTGCAATGAAAAATAATAGTCATTATAGAAAGTCAGCATTCACCCACTGTGTCGTAGTAGGGTTAGATTTATGTTTCCCATGTCTGTCCAAAATTCATACCATAAGGGCCTGATGCCAGAGACCAGTGGTTATTTTCATAGTAACAATGTGATTCTGAGTATTAATTAAAAAGGGGGTTCGACAGATAGTGATGGCATTTACTTTAGCCTGATTCTTCCTGAATTTTGGTGACTACTGTGTCTCTTCAGACCTTACAGGTGTTGAACAGGTATCAGCAGAAAGAATCTTTCCTATGCTGCACAGCAAGAGCAACTGAAAAAGAGACAGCAATTTTGAAAGAACAAAATATTGTCTCACTGTACTGTTTTAATTCTTTGTATTCCTCTTATATTGTTTTTGTTTACACAGAAAAATTAATCCCTAAAGTGGTAGTGTGATACTACCTGAGACTGCTGAGACTCCCCTGTCACCTCAACAATGGAAACAGTTTCTGCCCCTATATGTCCTGATGGTATAAGAGTATATTGCATGCCAGTGTCAACTAAATCTTTGTGGTTTTCTGCTTCTGTTGCACCAGGACATTGTATCCACACAGACCAATGCACTCGATTTTCCCTGGCCTCTAGCTGGCTAGAAGCAGGGCCCCTCTAGTTCTGGCTATTGCTCCCTCCCTGGGCATGTATTCAGGTGGTCCCTTCAAGGGGATCAGACATGCCACCCTCCCTTCTGTTATGCCCAGCAGCTTGGTCATGAGAAACTGGATCTACATTCATTCTTGCAGAATTTCTCATTAGTATTTCTTCTTTTGGCTTACATTCCCATGCTGCTAAGACAAAAGTGGGTTCTTCATCTCATCTTCTCATGTCTCATGCAGGAAGAACCTCAGGTCGGCTCGTGGGGTGTACCCCTCTCCCTAGCTGGGGAAGACCTGCTTCTGATAGCAAGGACTCTAGTGTGTACTGACGAAACTTGGGGAAAGTTCTCTTTAAGCTCCTTCCTGAGTTTCTGACTCTCTTCAATCCTTTCTTCTGATTTCCACATATGCTCATTCAAATCTGTTTCCACTGCCCACATTTGGGCTTATGTCATGATGTGGACACTATGTTCATACGTTTGCAGCATTCTTGTAATTAATGTCTGCTTCTCATTTCCCTTACTTCATTGCAGCATCACTAGAAAGTGGGAGTATGCTTGTGGACTGAGTGGAGTAAGTTTGAGCCACACCAGTGTCGTACATGTTACCAGGACTGGACTCTTGATGATTCGGTCATCATTTGAGAAAAGGATCTCTATCACAGCCAGTTCTTGCAAGCATTGGATTCTTTGCTCCATGGTGTTCCAAGGGCCTTGCTGCAGCTGGAGCTCTTCTTGGCAAGAGCTTGGAGCTTGGAGCTCTCTTTCATGCTTGTTAAGAGTCATGTGAAGAGGCTGAGAGGTTTGGGCGTCCTTGCGATCCCCTGGTTGATACCCACATCATGCGACATAGATCCCAAGAACCTCACTTCAGTACCATCCGAAATTTTAGCACCACCTGCAGTGTCCCATACTCGGATCAACTCGCTCAGCATTGACTCATTAGTTCATTGGGTGAGGTCTTCCCTCAGATTGTGGAGAATTTCTAAGGATAAAGATTCAGTGATTATTTCTGGTTTTGATTCCTCTGCTGGCTGGAGTGTCCTGCCTCCCTGTCATCATCTATTGGGTGAATTGATTTGTTCTTATATTTCCTCCTCTGAACTGGGGCAACAGTTATTGGCATAGGTTGCAATTCTGGTTTGACTGCAGCCTGAGTGACTGTAGTGCCTGTAGATTTGTTCTCCTTTGCTTCTGGCAGTAGGTGTTGCTGAGTGTAATAGTGACCAGCATCCAACAGGCATTAATGAGGGCTCAGAACAGTGCAATGAGTTGCCCCTCTTTGGAGTTGCCACTGCAATTTTCTTTCAGATATTCTTCTACCATATCTTGATCCTAAATTTGTTCAGGGAAAAACTTCCAAACTATTGGGACACAGTATTTCCTCAGAACCTGACCTATATCCTCCCACATTCCATGCCACTTAGGACTTTCCACCACTGGGGCAGATCTCTGGGAAACTCCCCTGGAAATCTCAGCCCTGTGTTTCAGGCAGTGTAGAGGAGACATAGCAGAATTAACAACAAAAATACAGTATCTTTAACACCCAGAGGGAAATCGACATTTTCAAAAGTTGACTTGTCAGACCTGAAGGGGAAAAGGAAGCGAAAGGCTGGGAAAAGTCGTTCTGGTAGATGGGTACAAGGAGCAGAATAGCCCCCCCTATAATCCAGGAGGAAGTAGTCAGTGTCCTGATGTCATGGTTTGACCCTGGCCAAATACCACGCACCTACAACATCTGCTCTCTCCTCTCTCCCCTGCCACAAGTGTGCAGAGGAGAGGGAAAAAAGAAGTTAAGACACACACACACACACACACACACACATACACATGCACACAGGCTCATGAATTGAGATAAGATACCAGGAGAAAGACTGACTAAGGGCAAAACAGGATGAAAACTTAAAGTTGCAAACTGATTTATTGCTAACCTAACCCTAATCAGAGTCAGAGGAAGATAATGAGAAGTAAAAATAAGCTCTTAAGACACTGTTTCTGCGCTCACCCCCTTCCCTCCTTCCAACCAGCAGCACAGAGGGATAAGGTACGGGGCTTTGGTCAGTCCATCTCCAAGACTTTTCTTCTGCTGCTTAGGGAAAGGAGTCATCCTCTGACTAGCCATGGATCCCTCCCACAGGAGGCAGTCCTCTGCAAACTTCTTTGGTGTGGGTCCAAATGTCACAAGCAGCAGCCCGCCCGAATCTACTGCAACATGAGTCCGTCGTCCACAGGGTGCAGATCTCTGAGCTGAGGCCAGCCTGTTCCATTTTGGGAGCAAGGCCTTTCTCTCCACTGGGACTCCCACTGGATCACAGCTTCCTCCAGGCATCCACCTGCTCTGGCGAGAGCACCTCCCCACAGACTGTGGGTGGACCCCATGGGCTGCGGAGGGACAGCCTGCTTCACCATGGTCATCACCACGGCCGGCAGGGGACTCTCAGCTCTGGCGCCTAGAGCACCTCCTCCCCCACCTTCTCCACTGACCTTGGTGTCTCCATGTTGTTTTCTCCTCGCATATTCTCACTTCCTCCTCCTTCTCTGGCTAAAAAGAAGTGTGTGCACCCAGTGTTTTGATTTCTTCTTAAATCTGTTATCACAGAGGTGTAACCAACATCTCTAATTGGCCCAGCCTTGGCCAGCAACATGTCCATCATCTTCAGAGCCATCAGAGATTGGATCTGCTGGACAAGGTGAAATTTTCCAGAACCTTCACACAGAACATATAGGAGCCATCTTTGTGCCCCCCCGCCCCGCCCCCCCCAACCCACTAGCCAAACCCGGACTAAGCAAAACCAGCACACCTGATGAGCCACTTAGTTGTTAGCAATCCTGTGGGACCAGATAGGACCCATCCTTGGATGATGAGGGAATTGGTAGAAGAGTTCAAAAGTCAATCTCCATCATTTATCATGAGTCCTGGCTGACCAGGAAGTCCCAGATCACTGGAAGCTGGCCAATGTGATACCCATCCATATAAAGGACCAAAAGGAGGATCTGGGAAACTACAGGCCTGTCAACCTGGCCTTGACAATATTATGGAACAGTTAATCTTGAGTGTGATCACATGGCACATCCAGGACAGCCTGGGGATAAGACCCAGCCAGCATGGATTTAGGAGGGTAAGGTCCTACCTGACCAGCCTGATCTCCTTTTATGACCAGGTGAGCTGCCTGGTGGATGGGGGGAGGCTGTGGATGTTGTCTTCCTGGACTTCAGCAAACTCTTTGACACCATCTCCCATAGAGTAATCCTGAAAAAGCTGGCAGCCCGTGTCTTGGACAGGCGCACCCTTCACTGGGCTAAGAACTGGCTGAATGGCTGGGCCCAGAGAGTGGTGGTGAGTGGTGCTGCCTCCAGTTGGTGGCCAGTCACTAGTGATGTCCCGCAGGAATCTGTGTTGGGCCAAGTCCTATTTAAGAAGTTTATTGGTGATTTGGAATGAAGGGATTGAGTCTACCATTAGCAAATTTGAAGATGACACCAAGTTGGGTGCGAGTGTCAATCTGATGGAGGGTAGGAGAGCTCTGCAGAGTAACCTGGACAAAATGGATAGATGAGCCAAATTGAATGATATGAGGTTTAACAGACCAAGTGCCAGGTCCTGCACTTTGGCCACAACAACCCCCTGCAGCATTACAGGCTGGGGACAGAGTGGCTGGACAGCAGCTAGGCAGAAAGGGACCTGGGGGTATTGACTAATGGCAGACTGAACATGAGCCAACAGTGTGCCAACGTGGCCAAGAAGGCCAATGGCATCCTTATCCTGGCCTGTATCAGGAATAGTATGGCCAGCAGGACAAGGGAAGTGATTCTTCCCCTGTAATCAGAACTGGTTAGGCTGCATCTTGAGTACTGTGTCCAGTTCTGGGCCCCTCAATTTAGGAAGGATGTTGAGATGCTGGAGCATATCCAGAGAAGGGCAGCAAGGCTGGTGAAGGCTCCAGAACACAAGTCCTGGGAGGAGTGGCTGAGGGAGCTGGGGTTGTTTAGCCTGGAGGAGGCTCAGGGGAGATCTTATCACTCTCTACCTCTACCTGAATGGACGTTGTAGCCAGGTGGGTGTCAGTCTCTTCTCCCAGGCAACCAGTCACAGGACAAGAGGACACAGCCTTAAGCTGAACCAGGGGAAGTTTAGGCTGGACATTAGGAAGACTTTCTTCACAGAAAGAGTTATTGGGCATTGGAATGGGTGGCCCACGGAGGTGGTAGAGTCACCATCTCTGGAGGTGTTTAAGAAAAGAGTGGATGTGGCACTTTGTGCCATGGTCTAGTTGGCAAGGTTGTAGGTTGGACTTGATGATCTCAAAGGTCTTTTCCAACCTAGTTAATTCTTTGATTCTGTGATTCTCAACTGCTCCTCCAAAAGGCTGAGTGTGATTATTAATAAATCCCCAGAAGTAGCAGCCAAGACTAGGACAGGCAAACAGCAATGAATACACATCCCAAATAATCCTCATTGCTTCTGATGTTATCTCTACATAAGCTGATGTCACAGAACATGTCCAATAAGCAATCTTGGTTTGTGCCCCTGATCTGAAAAAGAGCCATATCTTGGGCAAACTGTACCATATATACAGAGAAGAATACAAGCCTAGATGCCACAGTCCCATTAGACTGAGAAGCATGGTGACCAGTGAGTTCTGTACCCCCAAAAAATTTGATTGGGCAGCTACTGCTCAATCACTCAGGGAAGAAATCAGGGAGGGAGAAGAAGAGAGATAGTGCAAGTAGAAGATAGTCAGCACCGTGGATTTCACAGAGTCCCAGCGGTCCTTCAGTGCCCTGGACCTCTTGGTCGTGAGGTCCCTCAGGTTCAATCCCTGAGTCATTCATATTTCCATGAAGAGTGAAGGTAGGAGTGACTTTAAGATCCTCATTAACACGGGAGGCAAGACTAGTAGTAGTTTTTAGTTCCTCATATAGCATGTGAGGA
The DNA here is from genome assembly GCA_024500445.1 of Entomyzon cyanotis. NCBI lineage: Eukaryota > Metazoa > Chordata > Aves > Passeriformes > Meliphagidae > Entomyzon > Entomyzon cyanotis. The sequence goes on from JAKEPQ010001005.1 coordinate 81,128,744, forward strand.
GAAAGTTGGAGTGGTTTTGCTGTGGTGCATGACTGGGACTTAATTTGGAGGTCATCAGAGGTCTGCTGTGGGTATTATATACTGCAGTAGAATGCTGGGGTTGGTCCTGCCTAGGCAAGGCCAGAGCTGAACAGTTTAATTTAATGTAAATGATACTATGCAGTATTCTGCATAGCATGTAGAAGATAACTTGTGATAAGTGAAAGAAATTGCCACTCTAAAGAAAAGAAATCCCTGTATATCTGAGAAAAAAAGTGCAGCATCCTTCGGTGCTATAGATACTTTAATCTTTTCATGCTTGGACCATTCCAGCTTCTTTCTCTGTAATACCAAGATTTTGCTATTCACATTTAGGGATGTACAGGCTGTTCACAGGGATGTTACTGTAGCATCCATTTTTAAAAATCTTCTTCATCTTATGTGCTTCAGGATCATGTGTAAATTTTCCTATGTGTTTTCTACATCTTCCTGCTTGACGTCCCTGAAGCGCGGAATGACTCCACAACTCAGAAAGTTATGAAGTAGGTATGTGTTTATTCCAGCTGGGGTGCATGGCAGGTAGCCCCTCCAAAGGCATGCACACCCTCAGCAGAACTTCACTAGGTTTATATTAGGTTAGAGATTACATATGCATCAAGTTAGACAAAGCTCCTATACATATTCATTACCTATCCCCGCTTTGTATTATAATGAGTTCAAAGTTCATTTAAATATGCTCGCGCAAGCGCAGTGTCTCAGATTAATTGTGGGCAAGGGTCCCAAATGATTGATTACGACGTGATCAATAGTCTTCATCATGATGAACTGTTCACCCTGTTCCCTTGTACATGCTCCCTTGGTTCTTGGTCCAAGTCCAAGCCTGAGAACCAGTTTGTACCGGTCCTGGGGTCCAAGGGCGGGATGCTTGGTTGCACTTGGTGGTTTCTCTCAATTATTTGGCTCTCTTCTCTCCATCCTCCCCAATACCAGATAGGCACAAATTCATTAAGTGAATAATAAATGGATTGCAGCAGGCATATCTTAGTAAATCATTATCCAATCTCTGACTCTCTAAATCAGTTCAAAAATATTATTATTACTATTATCCAGCTTCTAGTTCTTTTGCATTAATAATTTCTATTTAACCCTAAATCATCCCCATTGGTGATGGGTGAAGTACCAATATAATCTCAACAATGGGAGTTTAAACTCAAGGCTTGAAGTGATACCAAAACTCCCAAAGGTCAATGCTAGCTTTGTGTCCTATTCCCTGTACTATCTGGTGTGGTCCAATTTGTTCTGTACCCACCTTCATCAGCCTGTGTCTTCTCCATCTCCACTTTGAAGACCAGTGCTCATCTGAATTAGGGAGGAATAAAGTTGGTGAGAATTTGGTCTTCACCTTCCCACCCATCCATATTCCCTGTCTCCTCCTGAGGAGGTGCTAGGTGAATCAGGGACAATACAGGGGATCTTGGTCCTGCTCTGTAATCATGAGCAGCAATCCCCAGGAAGGGACTGCTTACCCTCCTCTACGGCAAGACCTGACCTGTCCAGTCCTTACCCACAGATTGTATAGCTTCTGTGGAGCCCTTCCCAGTGTTATGGAGTGAGTGCAAGCTTAGACAAGCTCTGCCTTAGCCTCAGATGTTGTTAAGAGTTTAAATTTAATGAATCACTCTGGTCCACAAGTTCTAATGATGGCAAATCGGGTCTATTTATAAAAATTAATTCTTTATTAAACAGACAAGAGATAACAGATGAAGATCTTAATCAGAATTACTACACAATATAAAACTAAAGAACTACTAGTAGACTACAGCATAATATATAACACTGTAGTATATCAAGATACCCATAGTAAAGCTAGCAAAAGAAACAGTACTGATTAGGAGTGGAATGTAACTTACCACTGAAATGATGATAATGTACTCTTAACACCTGAAGAGTAACTGCAAAGCAGGCATCCCTGCTCATGGGGAAAGCTCCATACATTTCCAGGAAATGTATATAAGATTTCTGCTTTGTGAAAGGTTGGTGTAGCTTTTATAGTTTGTAAAGTGAGTGTCTGCCAGTCAGAAATATAACTTATCTTGCCAGATCTCACTTTAACAATAAGATGTTTACTGGCAGCTGGGAGATGCCAGACCGGTGTTACCCCTATGGCACTAAAATAACTCACTACAGCTTATCCTTGTTTGTGTTATCTGACTGGTTAATGAGATAAGCACTTGCTTGGTGAGATGTCCTGCTATACCCAGGCTTTTGGTAGTAGCACACACAGAGGCACTTTTTTAGATAGAAAAGTGTGAGAGGCCAATGTTATTGCTCTTCGCAAGTCTTTGTCCATCTGCCAGAGCAAGTGGGATCATTGAATATAATAGTAACTTTTCTTAAAGAAAAATATAATGCGGTAAAGAAAAATGATAAATTTGCAAAGGAAGTGATGGGGACTTATTAATTAATTTTAAAAAAAAATCCATTTTGTCTCAGGGTTTTTACCTGAACAAATTGATATTGTTCTGCAGTTGCCTGAGTTCCTCAAAGGGATTTGGGTTCCTTCATTGCTCTGCTTTTTCCACACACCACACTCTGGGAGTGAACTGCTTATGCCTTTGATGTGGTATACCAATACCTGTCAGTGTAATAGTGGAGTTGACAGTCCTATAGTCCTGATCCTGCAAATAACTGAAATTTTGGAAATAATATGTATGTAGTATGTCAATACCTTTCAGTGTAACAGTGAAGTTGACATGTAGTAGTAGTAGTATGCCAATACCTGTCAGTGTAACAGTGGAGTTGACAGTCCCATAGTCCTGATCCTGCAAAAACTTGAAATTTTGGAGATAATATACATAGGCATGATTAAAAATGGTGGTTGTTATAAATTTTGAGTTAAATAAATGGCAAGAGCCAAGCCAGTTAAATAAATTAGATTTATTAAGCCAGCGGCAGCAAGCAGAAACAGTGCTGGACACTCCTGGGAGCCTTTTGCTCCGCCATGGCGCGCAGCCACGCCCCCGCCCCGACTCCACAGTCTTTTATAGGCCTTATCTTCTGGGTTACATGTACTCTGCGCTTTGCGCCTCTCTGTTGCTGAGGGCTGCTTCTGTTCTTCTTCTGCTGAGACAGTACATCTTGCAGAATGCCAAGGTTACAAATTACTCTCTATTCCCCCCTGCCAGCGAATATTTTCCCACCCAAAACAACTTTCCCTTTGTTTAAGCAGTGTTAGCAAGATTTGCAATTTCCTTTTGTTCAAGCGGTGTTAGCAAGATTTGATTAACAAACAGATCTCTTCTATTACAGTGGTGAATATTATTGTCAGGATCAGCGGCTATATTGGAAATAAACCTATTCAATAATTCCATTAGGCATAATTTCACTCTCAAATCTTGCTGTCATTTAGCTTTGTTAATGACAATGTGTTCTCATCTGGAATTGTAATGGATATTTGTGCCTGGACACAGACAGTTTTATCAGCCAGATGCCTTTGCAAGGAGTAGTGCATTTTTCAATGTATTTAGAAGCTCATGTTTGTTGTAGTTGTGTACTGCAAAAGTTAGAACAAAAGCTCATGTCAGAATCTGCTTGATAGACCATGGGTAGCTGTTGTTATCATTGGAAGGTCTAAAGTTAATGTGGTTTAAATAATCATTTTTAACAGATTCATGCTTGTAACAAACAAGTCACACCTTTGGGGAATTATATAGAACTGTCTGTGAGAAAGCAGTTTGTTGCTCTCTCAGCTAGGGTTTCATAGCCCCCTTTCAAGGTATCACCAGGGTGATTGCCAACTATGCTTCTGCACTGGTGATTTTGCTAGGGGGAGGTTGAAAACATATCTTGAAATGGCTTTGAACTAATTTCTTCTTCAATTAAAGAAACAAAATTTGTTTTAAAAGAGTTCTAATCCACATGTCCAAGTGCTTGCTTCTCGACCTGAGCTTACAGCTAATTTTATTTTTCTTTTATTAATTATTTATTAATCCCTTAGTAGTCTGTAGTCGGCATGCGTCACTTTTCTGTTGTTCCTGCTTGTTGGAGGGTTATTTTTATTAACACTTATTTAAAGCATGTGTTTGTATTGCAGAGGTATCACAGATGCCTGAGGCTTTATTATGTTAACTCATTTTATGTCATCTACTTTGGGCATAGTAATGTTGCTGCCAGAACTCTGCACATATCATTGATTCAAAAGTGAAATCTTCCTGGATGGGGAGATTATAACAGTCAGGAAAAAGCAATTATTAATATAGTACTATGGTGACATAGGTGATTTTTAAAAAATATACCTATTTTATTTGGTTCAGAATAAGAATTTTTTATTATTTTTTTGCTGTGCCTTTTAAAGCTTCTGGGAAAAGTGATGTTATATAATTTGAAACTTAAGAGCTGCATATTATGCTTCTAGGAAGAAAATACTCAAGAGAAGCATCAAGAGAGCAGTACAGGCTAGGCATCCTGCTAGACATGCAGTCATGTGACTTCTTCCAATTGAATCCCAGAGTCTGGTCTTCCTGCCATGGTGGAGATTCATTCCTTTTTTGGAAGATAAATGTTCCATGCTTCTAAGAAGACACTCCAATTCTGACAACACTGGTCTCAAATAGACAACTGTTCAGGTTAAAACACAATGAGTATTTACACCAGTTTTACCTAGCCCTGATGATGCCAAAAATTACTCTAAATCAAGTTCCCACGGGATACTGGAAGTGTGTTTGGAGTAAAGAGGTTAGATATTTTTTGAGCAGACTTGTCTTTTTAGGCAATGTGTAGGTCTAAGTATGTGCTTAGTTGTCTGAAATCAGGAGGAACCTCTCTATGAACTGTGTCAGCTAATGGTATTTGAAAATGAAATGCACACAGTGGACACTTACCTAGGTTCATGGCTGAAGGCTAATTCCAGGGTACTTAATGAATAAATGTTTCCAGAAAATGACTTTTCAGTATAGTTGGTAACTGCTGCTGTGTGTCTTTGTATGAAATGACTGCTTCGCTACAGTAGCTCCTGAGCAATAAATAATTTTGCGTATTCTACTTCAAATAGACTTCAGGGAGTTCAAAACTTGTTTACAGATACATGCAGGCAGACTTGCTTTACGTTTGAGCTCCTGGGTATTATTTTCAGTTTTTTTAGTATATAGTTAGAGACTATCATCCTGTTAAAATAAGACTTAAAATCATAGGATTGTTTGGGTTGAAAGATGATTACATTCTAACCCCCCTACCCTGTTCTCTCAGGGTGATTTTACAATGATACTCTGTTCCTGATCATCTGCTTTATGGCCAGAAATGGGTGCTGTAACTTTAAGCTAGATCTGGGGGAGGGGCCGTAACCGGGTGGGTGCGGGGAGCTCTTGCATGGGTTTTGTTCAAAGACTCACGTCCCTGAGTGCTCGGGTGCCTTGTGGTCGGGTTACTTTGTTGCTTTAGCTAGTTTGCTTTTTGTTAGCTCAGGCAAGAAGTCTTTTTTTCCCCCTCTTCCCTGGACTTCAGTAGCAATTTTTTGGCAGCTTCTGTTGTTTTTAATTTGACTGTTCGACTTGGTTTTGGTCTGAGATCAGACAAACCCTGGGACACAGTCAGTGCGACCTATGGGGAGCTGCCGGAGCAACTCCGCCCAGCCCCAGCCCTCAGGGAAAACAGAACCAATGAAAGAAAGGACTCTAAATCCACCAGCTTTGTCTGCTCCAAGGAGGAGACCAACATCTGAGTTTCACCAGGTTCCCATCTGTTTTTTTTTCCTGAGCTGCTGCATGGACTTTTCTTCCTTCCCTGAGACAGAGGCCATCTGCCATTTTGTTCTTTCTTGCCACATGGTTGGGAGAGCATTTTTTCCCCTTCCCCTGGCATTTTGTTTTTTTTTTTTTTTTGTTCTGCTGTGGGTGTGCATGTGTATGTGTGTGGGGTAAGTTCTGACTGTTCAATATCCAACAGTTATTCAATTTTTTCGTGCCCTGTGGGCACTTAGTTTGTCAAAGAAACTTTTTTTTTCACTTTCATTCACTAAAACTCATTTTGTATTTTCAGGAAGGGATTGCTGAAACCCTTTTCTTCAGAGAAAATGTTCATTCCACAGTGTTTTCTCCCAAACTGGTCTCTAAACTGAGACACCTGTGTATGGGCACCTTCCACTAGACAAAATGGGTCAAAGCCTTCCTAGTAGTACGTGATTTGTAGCCCAGAAAGCCAACTGTATCCTGGGCTGCATCAAAAGAAGTGTGGCCAGCAGGTCAAGGGAGATGATTCTGTCCTACTCTGCTTCTATGAGACCGCACCTGGAGTACTGTGTTGAGCCCTGGAGTTCTCAAGCATAGGAAAGACATGGACCTGTTGGAGCAGGCCCAGAGAATGGTAACAAAAATGATCAGTAGGATGGAACACCTCTCCTATGAGGAAAGGCACAAAGAGCTGGCATTGTTCAGCCTGGAGGAAAGAAGGCTCTGGGGAGACCTCATTGTGACCTTTCAGTACTTAAAGGGGGCTTATAATAAAGATAGGGACATACCTTTCAGTCCACATCGTAAGCAAAATTTTCTGTCACAATATTGATGGAATTGACCGAGCAGAAGAGCAAGAGCTGTCATTTGAGCAAGTAGCTGTGACTTTTCCTGGCCAGATGCTGAAGTTCTTCAATAGATGAAAGTCAATAGACCTTTTGAGTTCATGTTTAAATGGGATTGCTTCATTGTACTCCAATACAAATAAGAAGAGTGGAGTCCCTCCAAGAGATCTCTGCGCCCTAAGACGATCAATCTTAGCTGAAAAGCAGGACTAAAACTAACATACAAAAAAAGCAAAGGGCAGATCAAAGATTAAGTTACATAATTTTGTTTCCTTCTTATGTATTAACATAATTAAATAATTAAAGTCAGGGGGACTTTTACAGCTTTAAAGGCCAGGCTTCTTGTTACAATTTTGAGCCTTTTGAATTAATACACAAACACTTGTTTGTTTGATCCAACATGAAGAAATAACCAGCAAAATCCTACCAAAAATGTCTGCTTTGATGGCAATTTTATACTGGCATGTGAAAATACCTTCATATCTATATATATATAGGGAAATAAAACATGCAAATTGTATTGTTTAAGACTTAACTGAAATGTAGTACGTTAAATTTCTTAAGCTACTCACTGAATTGTTTGTGAACAAACAAACAAATGAATCTCATTCTTCATGTTTCTTCAGAAATTGGGAATTTATTTTGAGGTGAGGTGGGGCATGTCCTACCATTTATTGTATCTCTACAATTTACTCAGACACTAAACTCAGGATAAATTAGAACAGCAGATAGCATCCATTCTAATAATTTGTACATGCAGCAGAAAAAGTGTTTCACTTCCTCTTAGCACGCTTAAAAGATGAATTGTTGCAGCAAAATGTTTTTCCTTGGCTCTGACTAAAAGCACGACTTGCAGTTCATGTGAGTTAGAAGTGCTCAGGCTCTTCTGCTGCATTCATTTCAGTACACTTTATAGAGGAGTATGGAGCTGCTAAAATGAGGGTGGGCTGGTGAAAAGAGGGAATTTCCTCTTCTTTCTAGCCAGACATATAGACAAGAAATGACTTCTAGGAGTCTTTGGATAGTTATAAGTCAATGCCATGAAAGAGTTTCTGGAGGAAATAAGTGGCAACCGATAACCTGCTGCATGTTGGAGACATTTGAAGCATGGAATTGACTCCACAACTCAGAAAGTTATGAAGTAGGTATGTGTTTATTCCAGCTGGGGTGCATGGGGGGTAGCCCCTCCAAAGGCATGCACACCCTCAGCAGAACTTCACTAGGTTTATATTAGGTTAGAGATTACATATGCATCAAGTTAGACAAAGCTCCTATACATATTCATTACCTATCCCCACTTCGTATTATAATGAGTTCAAAGTTCATTTAAATATGCTCACGCAAGCACAGTGTCTTCAGATTAATTGTGGGCAAGGGTCCCGATGATTAATTATGACATGATCCATACTCTTCATCACGATGAACCGTTCACCCTGTTCCCTTGCGCATGCTCCCTTGGTCCTTGGTCCAAGTCTAAGCCTGAGAACCAACTCGTACTGGTCCTGGGGTGCAAGGGCGGGATGCTCGGTTACACTCAGTGGTTTTTCTCAATTATTTGGCTCTCCTCTCTCCATCCTCCCCGATACCAGGTAGACACAAATTTATCAAGAAAATAATAAATTAATTGCAGCAGGCATATCTTGGTAAATCATTATCCAATCTCTGGCTCTCTAAATCAGTTCAAAAATATTATTATTACTATTATCCAGCTTCTAGCTCTTTTACATTAGTAATTTCTATTTTACCCTAAATCACATTGAATAGGATTCCAATTCATTCACTGGCCTTTGAGAAGATTAAGATAATTTAATTTTGTATAAAGGTTTTAAATAATGCATGGAATTTGTTTAACACTTACATATAGGCTGAGATTTCATGCAGCATGAGTTTACACTGGATCCATTTTCTGCCAAGATTTGCAGAGTTTTATTAATATTTGTTAGTTTTACAGACAGGCCAAATCTAAGCATAGTTTTATTGGCACAACAGGCCTCAAATCATGCCTATATACTCAGTGGTGCTGGTGCATATTTATCATTTACCATTAAAGTGCAGTATTTGCAGAAGACATGTGTAACATATTTAGCTAAAAAATATAGACACAAGAATTTTTTGAGCAAAAGACAGGAGAATATATGCTTCATACTGGTGCTGGAGATAGAAATGCGTCATGGTAGCAGAAGCAATAATTAAAATAGGATGATACATGAAAAGGAAATGCCATTTCCAATTTCTTTCTTTCCTACTCTCAGTTTCACATATGTTTGAATGAGTGTGTAGAAATTTAACCAAATAGTTAATGTCAGACTCTATTTCCAGGCTTTGTACCAGTATACACCTTATCTGCTCTGGCTGCTAGGCTGAGTAGTCTAAGATGAAAAGAGATTAATATCTCTGAAGACTCCTCATGAAAGACCTTGGTGTGCAATACAGTCTGTATGGTGCAGTACGGAAATAGATATGGTCACATATCTACAACTTTTCTCAAATTGTTGGCATGTATCAGAATTGCTAAGGGCTGTTGGGGTACTTTTACAGTTCCTCTTTTTAAACTTTTCGTTTTTGCCTCTTTTACCTTAACATTCTTGTGTCTAGTCTCATGCTTCTACTCAAAACTACAGACATATTCATGTGCACAGATATAATTTTAGCTTCTGTGCAGATGGTAACAACTGACATATAAAAAATCATAGTTTGAGACTTCATAAACATTTAAAACCATGGGAATTCAAAAGCAATAATACTTTTAGAAAATACTCAGGACTGAGTTATGATGGCGGAGACCTTTCTTACATATTTTCTGCTGCTTTGGACATGCAGGTGAACAGTGACATTTACATTGAAAGTGAGCATAAACAGTGGAGTCCAGGCCTATAAGGAGGGAGTCTGGGCAGTACCCTTTACCAATTAAAAACTTCACCAATAGACTGTGAGAATGAGATTAGTGATAGTTATTCCCTTACACTGTACATAGAAAATGTTATGGTAATAAATTTCCTGACCTCTCCTGCATTGTTGCTGTCTGTTGCTTCAATTTTTAAATCCTTAAATACATTCAGTGGTGACCAAAGTTGCACTAATGTGTAGTGGAAATGGGGAAACAAGTTACATGAGAATGTGGACAAAATATTACTGAAGTTTGACTTAATGGATTTAATTTAAATGAAAATTTGAATGCAAATTGCAGGAATTAGCTTAAATGAGGGTTTTAGGAATATTACTTGTTCTTCCAGTGCAGGATTAATCATGAAGTATGACTTAGCAGATTTTTGTTATTGATAACTATTGGTGTTGCCAGTAAAATGCCGTAAGGCAGTGGCGAAAATTAACAGTGAAGTGTAGGTTGTAAATAATTTATTATCTTCTGGCAGTGCTTTGAAATGCCAGTTTAAAACCAGTCCTTATAGATGCAGAATGAACACTATGATTTTTTGATAATATGCTACATGCTTTATTTTAAACATCTATTGGAAGTGTAAGGATTTTATCTTAATTCAGTGGGTTTCCCTTCAGAATGTGGATATGTAGCATTGACAGGGTGGTAAACAAAAGACAAAATGGAGACTGTAAATCTCTTGCTATCAAGAAAGCTATTTTTCTGACCTTTAATTATAATATGCTGTGTCCAGGATTTCATAGGTATTCATGTTCCTTGCAATATTATGTTAGTTGGCCTGTTTTAGGATATTTTTCTGTCCAACATGATAATGAAAAGAGAGAATAGCAGTACAAAGCCCATGTAATTCTCTGTAATTATAGAGGAAATCAAATCCCTTAGTAGGTTATGGCTGAATGGGCACATGCCTACGAAACATTCTGATCAAAGGAGACACCATCCACTCTTCCAGCAGGCAAGAGGATATAGTTTCACAGCAGCAGAATGGAGGGTATGAACTACCTTCAAATTGTATGTCCTGTGCATCCTGAAGTGTGGATGCCAGTTACTTGTCTATGGAATAGGACCGCCTAAAACCTTCCTCAAACTACTCTGAAATACTGTTTCCTTGGTGTGACCAACCTCTTTATTTGGAAAGTGTCTGTAGTCTGCTCAGCTACATTCTTATATGTGTTTTCTTGCTATGATATATTTCTGTAATTTTTGTATTTATTATAAATGTTACTGGCTTTAAGCATTGTAAAAATCAATAATTACAGAAAGAGTAAATGCAGCAAAACAGGACAGGGACCATGCCATTACAGTAAAGTGTTTAAACTACCTGCAGGCTCACAAAAGTCTTATTTTTATCCAAGGGAAAGAGTAATTCAGGTTTTGAGGCCAGGCCCTTCCTCTTTCTAGCAGAATAAAACTTATGAGAGGGGATGTCAGTGTTTGATTTGGGGACTCAGCCTGGTTCATGCAAAGTCTCCATTATTGTGCAGAAAACATCATGGTTTTATACTGTTACAAAGTATAACTTTAGGTGTTGCATGTTTTGCTTTCTTAATGTCATAGATGATCGCCTTCATCATTCCCAATCCCTCCTGCTAATCACCTAAACAATCTTGCCTCTTGCAATCAGCCTCAGCCTTTGCCAGGGGTGATTCAGTTTATCTCTCTCAATATCCCACATTAACTGATAACAAAAGACTTCAGCAGCTGCTGGACTTTGCAGCCAACACCCTGAACTCCGACAAGGGGAAGAAGTTCAAAAGCTCTTAACCTGTTCAAGGCAGCTCAGCCATTGGAGCTGAGAAAAAAGTGGTCTCTGAGGAGCTTCTTTTAAAACTTTGAAGCAACACCTTCTGTGAAGAGTCATTTGTACTGAATAACTATATACTGATTTATTGCCTCTACTGCCAGAGGAGAAACCCCTGTTACCTTTCTTTTTCCTCTCTGAAGAGTGTGTTGCCCTAAGCTGATTGTCCTCCCCTGTGGGTGTCCATCCAAGACCTCTCTCTGCAGTGGCATTAACATCTTCAGGGCACAGCTCTTGGCACAGGTTGCTGGGTCTAGCCTGCTGTGTTGCATATAACCCCTGCCTAAGTTGGGGAACCTTCATCTCCAAATAAGTGAGGTGGGAATTTTTTTCCATGCTGTACCAGCTGGGAGGTTTTTCCAGGAACTCAGTGCTCTGGTAGAAATCTTGCATCTTTCAAGTTGCTCTCAGGGCCTGTTTATTTTCTGTTGCTCTTGTGGTAAATTGTTCCTTTAAAGGTAAGGTTTGCTGTTGTTTTTTTCCCCTGCTGTTTACCTCTGATAACTACAGAGTATTGCAATCCTTTTTAGCCTTCCTTTTGCTCTTTTGAAGCAGCTGATTCCTTAGGGGTCACATGAGCAAATGCAGCTAGGGAAGACAGGTCAGCTGTGGCAGTGAAGACTACTGTGAAGGTTAATTTACCTTACATCCTTACTTTACTTTTAATAATTTCCCTGCTTGCATTGCAACTCTCTGTTCCAGTGCCTGTTTTTCCACAAAAACTGGAATTGAGGCCTTCATAAACTCCAAACATGCTAGATCTGCCAGATTTGCATGGTCACAGGAAATGGATTCAGAAAGAAAGAGACTAGGTTAATCAACCATCATCCTATGTTATAAATAGGTGTTGCTTTTTATTGACCTTCTCTTATACTTTCCTCTGAGCTCTGGCACACTGCTGGGACACAGTGTGGCACAATTCTGAGAGCAGATAATAATCTTCTATTTTGTGTATTACTTCAGTAGAAGGTCCCTGTACACTCTAGATACCTGCATTTCTCTGATGATGATGTTCTGGGCTCTCTGGTTTCAGAGCAATATGGTTCTGCGATTTGCACTGTGGTTTTGTATTTTGCTTCTATTTTCCGCTTCCACTTCCACTCATGTCCAATGCAGGTTATTAATAGAAAAACAAAGGAAATGTTAATGTAATTGGGGATTTTGGAGTGGAAAGGAATCTACATAAGTTCCTGAAACCAAGATTTGTCACTTGGTCTGCAGTCTGCTAGAGATGGTTTTTCAAATAACACTGACTTGGCTATCTCTGCCAACAAAGGCAAGTGGAGCAATCAGAGGTGGCTACCTATCTCCCCCAGGAGACAGAAGATAAGTATGTGAAAAACAGAGTTCACTCTCCTGTTAAAATTTAAAAAAAGTTTAATAAAGGACAATAGGGGACACCAATAAAGCAAAGAAACAGCGCTGGGTGCTTGGCCCTGAGCCAAGAAGCACACCTGCTCTTGAGGGAGTCAGGGAGTCGTCTTAAATACTCTTTGTATTGCATCAGCCTTATGCATATTCAAACTTTTCTCAAAACTATTTTGCATGTTCCAAGAACTATTTTGCATGGCTCCTCCTTGGATCCGCCTTTTTAGAGCATGCGCTTTTTCGGCTGTGGTTTCTTCCAGCCGTGGTTATCTTCTCCCAGTTTGGGCTTGGGTCCGTAATTCTTGCATCTGGTTGTAGGCTGATAGTCAGGTATCAGTGGCAGGTCTTTTCGGGTGTTATCCGGTCAAGCAGGTAGTGTGGTTAGTAAAGGAAAGTCCTTCTAAACTACTTTTATTAGTTTTTACTACAATACTGAAATCTAGTTCATAACAGAAATTAAAACATTGGTTATATACCTCTATCTTTATGACAAGACTACTTCTGTAAAAAGAATAAAACCATACACACAATGAATATCTACGAAAAGCCAACACTATATTAGTATGTATTTATAACAAGTAGAAGGGAAAGAATAGCACTTGGGCTCCCTAGCCTCAAGAAACAATGGTAGTGCAAAATGGCAACTGGGAAATCTTCTCTTTGTACATCAACTGGGCAGATTTTAAAAAGAAAACAAAATTGGGGGCGGGGGGGAAATTCAAGGTCTGGTTTATAAGTGACTCCCCTACACTTTTAAGTTGATAAAATTCCGTTGGATGTGTATACACAGACATTCCATGATAGATTTGTTTTGTAACTCTACAAGGGATAATATATGATGTATAATTCCTCTCCTAACTGTAACAAGAGTTAAATGTATATATCAAATTTCACACTTCCATAGTACAGGGAGCAGTGTTGGCCTGTGTAATATAATGTGCTCTGTGTGTGAGAGACAAGTGAAAACCCTCCCACTTTCATCTTTCAAACATGTAAGTAGTGATTAAAAAACCCTTTGAGGCAGATTCATGCTTGTTTTGAATAAACGTCGATATTTATTCCATCCCTTTGAAGATGTGAAGGATGAGTTGGGGCAGGAAACTGTGAGAAAGCTGTACAGAGACTTCAGGTCCTCAAAATGGTCTACTTTGACCTCATTGGATGTTGGTGAAATAGGGAAAGACTAGAAAACTAGTCTTGTTTAATCCTCTAATGAGATATTGCTTCTAAATAATTAGCTGCTTGGACTCCTGCTCACATCTAACCTCTTTTGCACAAACCTTTCAAAGCTGAGTTTTCAAGCTCTCCTCTCTCTTTTTTTGCAAAGCATTTTATAAAGCTTCTCTTCCCTTAAACATCACTCCTCACTCATGCCTTTTCCCTAAGCTGTCATGTATAATAATTCCAGTGCTGTGGAGGTCAATAAAGAAAAATAGATTTTCAAAATTGCCCTTTAAGAGTCATGGTCCTTTCGTCAAAGTTGCATTACTCTGAGTGAGTACAATAGGAATTTTTCTGTTGATATCACAATGCCATGGTTAAGTAATAACTGCAGATGTCATAAGCACAGAAATTTTCTCATTTTGGTAAGCTTCCTAAGTTGAAAAAGGTTTCTGCACGTTTTCTTAAATCTGCCTTCACAAAAAGCAGCAACTCTGTGTCAAAAGGATAGACAACAAAAGGGTTACCCATTTGCTTTGCTGAAAATATTTTTATAGCATTTGACAGAAAACTTCTTGCCAGTCACCAGAGCTTTTAATCAGCACTGTCAGCTTGATTGACTTGACTTGATAGAAGTTTAAATGAACAGCGCCTTTCCACCAAACAATCAGTGTCCTTTTCTTTTTTGTGCTGATTAATTTACTTTGTTTGGTTTTTGGTTTTTTGTTTAATTTCTGAGATAGAAAGCTAAAATTTGTCTTTGTCTAATACTTCTGCTTGAAATTCTCCATAGTATGCCTAGTCCTGGTGGCAGTCTGAGGCTAACACATTCTTAGGATCCAAGGAATGCTGCAGTATTCTTAGTGTCTTATCTTCCAGTATATCAGCATTTATGTATCTATATATACCTATTTCACTGTTTTTGAAGTTTTTGAAGGTGTGGCATTCTGTGGGTCAGCTCTGTGTGTGCTACTTCTGGACAGAGAAGTTAAAACTATCCTTAATTACTGAGAGTAACAGAAATCCCAGTTCCCCAGACCTGAGGAAACTGTGGGATTGCTTATATTTAAAGGTAGTTAGTAGTCTCTACAGCTGCTACTCCTTGGCTAACTTTAACCCTTGCAGCCTTTTCTTCCAACTCTCACGGTAGTATTAATGGCTCTGTGGCTATGGTGTAAGTCAGTTGCCATCAAACCCTAAAGTCTAACCTTGGGCAGAAAAAAAGATGAAATTTCACTGCTAAGAAGTACTAGACCTAATTTAATAAAACTAAAATATTATATATAAATATTTCCCATCACTCTCATGTAATTCAACATGAAGAATAAATAGGACAAATGTAATTCAGTGGCATAGCTGAACCCCTCTCCCTCCTCCTAACTCCCTTCCAAACAAAACAAAAAAAATTGTTTTTAACTGAAAAGGAGAAGAAATTATTTCCTGTTAAAAACTGAGCAAAATCTGCTTTGTTTATTTTGGCATTAGCAGAATTAGCAGACATGTCTGTGTTTTACAACTGTTTGAATATGGAATTAGAAAAATATTTTGGAATATGGTACTGGCTGGCTCATCACACTGACAGAATTGAAGTTCAGTGATCTGACTCAGATGTACAATAAGGAGGAAAAAACATGAACACTCTGCAATTTTAGTTGGAGGCATTACTGATATGAGAATAAGACATATTCTGGATTATTTACGCATGGACAAACATATGAATATATTGTAGTTGTACTAATTATAGGACTTGTTACAACGCCTGATGTTGTGATGCGTCCCTCCTTCCCCTGACGCCGCCCCCTTGACCCCTCCTGACTGGATGTGAGCCAGGACCGCCTCCCATCCCTAGAAATAAAAATCCCAGCAAGATCCAGAACGGGTCTCTTTGGTTCTGGCCTCGAATGGAGCTCACTTCCTCCCCTGTCTTCCCTTCTCCCTCCTCAGTCTTCCAACCCCTCCCCTGTTTTCCACAATAAAAACAACATGGAGACCTGGAACGAAATAGCTGCCTTTCTAAACCTGCGACGCTTCTTCCAAGACTGAGTCTGACCAGTCCCACAGCTTGTGGCCACAGAGAGACCACCCTGCATGTTCCAGCTTAGGGGCAGCCCTCCCCCCTGCAGCAGGAGGGGGCTGCCCGGGGATTCGGCACTGCTGCAGCTTGAAGCTTTCATTCTGTCAAATGAGATTAATTGAGGGGAGAAAATGCATGCTCACACAGGCAA
Organism: Entomyzon cyanotis; assembly: GCA_024500445.1. NCBI lineage: Eukaryota > Metazoa > Chordata > Aves > Passeriformes > Meliphagidae > Entomyzon > Entomyzon cyanotis. Next base: position 81,144,742 of record JAKEPQ010001005.1, read on the forward strand.
TAGATAGGACTAGCACTAGGCAACATGCCAATACACTTCCAGTACCTCATGTAGTCATGTAGTCAGTAGCCCTTCAGCATGGGCTAGCCTCTCTGCTTTTGTTGCAGTCCAGCAAAGACTTTAGATAAGTGCTGTCTGAAAATATTTCTTCAGTTTTCTCATGCTCACTGAAGTTTTGTTTTGGTCCTGAAAGCATTTTTGCATGCATTTCAGTGGGCCTCTTTAAAGTTAGTGCTATACCTACTTATCTCTGGTAAAAATAAGGAGGTCTCTGAACTTTCTCACTGTTTTTCTAGCATTTGCTTAAAATACAGAAAAAAAGTAAGTATAGGTGCCTTTAAAGAGGTTTGCTGCTGAGAAGTTTAACCCAAGAACAAAGTCTAATTTGCAGCCATGTATGTCGGAGGTGGCTCTGACTGTTCTCCTTGGACTATGTGTGAAATACTTGTACCAGCATCCTGAGAAAGGCAGACCTACTCCTGCACCCTCTGGTATTTTGACTGTTTTACATGTGCCTCATGGAGGCACACTGTGGATTCTACTCTTCTCGGCTGCCCTTTAACACCTCTCTGCTGCGTGTCAGCATCCTCCTACATCTTCAGTCCTGCAGAACTGACAGAAATACTTGTAATACGGACCCTTCCTGCACAGGGCTCAATCTAAAGGCTTTTAACATGGATGCCACTACTGTCCTCAATTGAGGAAGTGGAGGAAAAGATGGCAAAGCCACCATTTGCCCAAATTGTTTGGTGTGATAAAGGAGACAATCAGTATAGGGTGTGTTTGACCTGCCTGGGCCTGAGTCCTCCCTCTCTCTATTCCATTGCTCTTCATCCCTTGCTGTCACTGACAGTGTTGACCTAGTGCCCTAGGAAGGGAGTGTCTGAGCTGGCTGAGATGGGTGTCCTGGCTCCTCTCCTACAGGCAAGCAGAGGAGGCAAGAAGGCTACTTCAAGGGCTCAGGAAGGAGTCATCGTCTGCTGGACCTCATACCAGGCAACAGAGCAGCAGAGAGAAACCCAGTCTCTGACTCGAGCTAGACCTTGGTTGAAGGAAACAGTGGTGTCACGGACCCCTCCTGCACCTCCTAAGGGATAGGTTGGGGAAGTGCTTGGATATAGAAAGTTACTATGATTAGCTCTGTTGGTTAGACCATGGAGCTTCTAATGTCAAGGTTGTGGGTTTGATCACTGTATGGGTCATTAACTTCAGAGTTTGACTTAATGATCCTTGTGGGTCCTTTGTAATTCAGAATATTCTGTGATTTTGTGACTCCAGGTTGTCGATGTTGTACCCAGCATGTAGCACACAAACCCAGTTCTGTCAAAGCAGCAGAAGAGAATTTATTGTTGTAATTTCTCTTCATATATGGTAAAAGCTCATAGGTGATTGGACGGTGGTCACCCACCCCCGGGGTGTTTGGCTGAAGTCCTTACAACACCCAATTCCAAACACACTGTCTTGAATCAAAACAGATCTGGAAAAACAGCAGGTGTTCAAATACTATAAACAAAACCCCATGTTACTGTTTTCATATTTTGCATAGAAAAGGAAAGGTTCTCAAGAAAGGGCCTGTGTAGCCACACCAGGGATAAAGCTTGTGCAGTGCTACTGCAACCATAGGGGCTTGCAGTGATACATAGTGCTATCTGCCCTACCAGCTTGGTGTTCACCTGCGGGAGGCTAAACAAGGGGTGTTTCTGACGGGCAGGTGGGCTTTTGCTCATCTGAACTCCCCTCTGCTTTAAAGACATGACCAGCCAGAGGTGGCTTACTGCTGCATCAATCAAATGACAGTCATGATAGTTAAGCGCTTTAAACGGAGTGAAACCAAATGGTGCCATTTGGTTGCCTACAACTTGCTGCCTCAATGCAGCAATGAGTGTGACAACTGAAAGAGCACTGCTTACTTGGCCTGTGAACTGTGTCTTCTTGGAAGCTATCCTCTCACCATGAGATGAGTCATAAGTTTAAGGACAAGGCCAGCAAGATGATACGTATTCATGTCAGATCCTTATAGCACAAGTTCATAACATTTTACAGTCAATGTCTTGGTGTTTGCTATCTTGATGGCATCTATCACAAAATCAGACCAACAGGACTTAAAACAAGAAAGGTTATCCCAAACTTGAGCTCAAACATGGTGCTACCAATATTCAGCACTTCCATTTTCCCCTGTTACTTCCTCTGTACCTTAAAATCAAATGTGTCAAAAAAAGGACATAGTATTTTGTAACTACTTTACTCACCACCAAAAGGCAGTGATTGATGCCACATGCTGTTTAGTGGTGGGCATCAGTGTAAGGGAAAGTAGCACAAGCAGTGAAGAATAGCACTGTGTTCCATTATCATTATAGGTGGAAGGTAAGACGATCATATGCCCCAAGCTCTTGTCAGAAAATGACTTGCTATGACTGCTTTTGCAATTCTTTGTATCATTCAAAAGAGATTCCTAGAGCAAACATACTGGCTTGTCCTTTGTAATCCACAAGGGGAAAGAGGACCATCTGGAGAATTATTCATGTTTTCACACCTCATAACTTGTCTCTTTTCTCCGAATGTGTACCAACTTGACTCATCTGCTTGCTGGTTATAATTGAGTGAGGATCTCAACTGCAGAGAGCTGAAGATGGTTAACAATTGCAACAGCACTGTAACTGGGTAACTCCTTAAGAACTACTCCCAGGAAAGGATTGAAACTGCTTGGAGTGATGGCTGATACAATTTGGCACCTAGCAATATGAAGGATAACATTCATTTTACAAAGAGCTTTCTGAAAAGCAGCATCAAGTACTTCAGAGACCTGCCTTGGACATAGTGTTACAGGCATATTTTTGCATGTCATTGCAAAGAAGAGGTGACCTTCTCCAGGTCACAGGCTACCCAACTGTCTGAGGTGCTAATTCTTTTGCTGCAGGCTCTGCTTCTCAAAAGACAGCTTTTACAATATGCAACAAAATGTGTTAAGGTTAAGATGACTTTTTGACAATTATTTTCTCTCTGCTCTGGTGGCTTTGGCTGAAAGCACCACATCAATAACATTAACTAAAGAGAGGTGTGCAGGGATCTTGGCAGAGTTTGAGAGATGACTGATTGGGCTGGTACAATGAAAGAGAACACTGTTCTTCCTCAGATCATGAATCCTGCAGGTGTAGAGAGGCATGCCCCTGGGGGTCAGTACAGGGATGTCCCAGGGGAGCTGGAGGCAGGCATTCTATTGCAAAACTGAGTTTTAACCTCCACTGTGCAAATCTCTTATTGAAAGACACTGATAAATCTGTGACTAATGCGTTGGACTTGATCTCTCTTCAGTGTACTCACTTCCCCTGCCATGTTCTGAGGGTTTTCAAGCACTGACACTTCACTGATTTGTTTATTTTAAGTGGATTTTGTCCCTGTTGAAGCCTTACAGCCCCTGCTGTGTGTCACTCTCTCAGGAGAGCAGACTGCAATGTAGATGGCTGTTTGCCAGATGTGAGTCTCTCACTTGCTGTTATTTCCCTTTTTTTTAGTCAATGATTTGGCTTGGTTGGGTTTTTAATCAAAGCCAGCCTTTCTCCAATAGCCTGTTCTCCCTTGTGTGTCTGTGGATGTGCATGCACACAGGAGAGATGGAAACAAAGAAGGAGGCAGAGAGTGAAACAGTTTTTGGGCTATGATGACAGATGAATTCTTCCTCACTTGTCAGGTTTCAAGCCTGTCGGCAGGGCTGCTGGTAAGTGGGAAAAAGTACTGCCGGGGAGAGGAGGGCAAGGCTGACCTGGTGGGGACTAGACTGGAGAGGCCCATGTACCGGCACTTGCACAGTGACAGGCAGCGTGGTAAGGCAGAGCTGCAGCCTTGGGGACCCCTGCTGTTGTCAGACTCCCCACAGCTGTCCCTGCAGATAGGTCTCTTGTCAGCAAGGGATTTTCCTCCCCTCCTCCCTTGGTAAAGATCCCTCTGCTGGTATTACAGATTGTATCCTTGGCTGATTGTAAAACCAAAACAAAACAAAAAACAAAGGGAAAAAAACCCGTGGGGTTTTGCAATTTGGAGATGAGCCTTTGATCCTTCTGCTCAGCCCGAGGATGGTGGCATGCTGACACAGCTGCCCCCCGGGTATACCTGAGCACTCCCGGGCTGCCCACACAGATCCGTTTGCACGGAGGTGGAAGAAGTGTCTGCCAGAAATGTTAATTGCTCCCCACCAGCATTAAAGGTGGAGAGTGTGCATGTGTGGAGGCAGCAGTCGTCCTTGCAGAGCTTTAACCAAAGGGGTAACCTGCAGCTATGGAGTCACCGACTAAGGAAATTGAAGAATTTGAGAGCAACTCTCTGAAATACTTACAGCCAGAGCAAATAGAGAAAATCTGGCTTCGTCTCCGAGGCTTGTAAGTAGTACTTTTCATCTCCTCCAATTTCCTCCCACTGTCAAAATTATTGCAACACTTTCCTTTTCTTTCTTCTTGTACCTTCAAAATCTCCCAGCAGTTTCCACACCTGTTCTCCATAAATACAGTGACTTAATCTTAGCAAAAGATCCATTTACTTCCTTGAATTGAACTGCTTATTACATTGAGCATTTTCAAGTGGAAATGTAGAAATGCCATTAATGAAGTATTTTAAGATGCAAGCAGTTACTGGGATGCTAATTACTTCAGATCTTATCCTAGAAAAGTTATGTTATCGCCTGAATGGTACTTAATAGAATCTTCCATTTTCAATAATCTTACCCCTAGCTGCAACACAGAGAAGACATTTTCCCCACTGTCTTGGATCGACCCTTACACAATGTATACCATTTCTGCCACTGACATGATGAACAAGGACAAAATAGGTAGGGAAGGCGCAACTGAAAGACATTTCCAGTAGCATTTGTAATGGCAGCAAATTCATCTTCCACTGACTGGATTGCATGTATTTATTTATACATTAAGCATGACTTGTCATGAGATGACTGTGCACTACCTCCTGAGTGGAAGAAAGCTTCTGAGCTTAAAGAACTTGGCACTGCAGAAAAGAAAAAACTATAGTGTCTGCCTAGCTCATTTTGAAGCAATGTCTGACGTCTTTTTCATATTCTCAGTATGTAAAATGCTGTCAACCATTTGCCCATCAGTTCTTGGCCATAGCAAAGGGGAGCATTACCATGTTAAGCTACATCCCTTCCTGTGTTCAGAGCTGTTTATATTTGTATTTTTTTATTCAGCCTCACACGCTAGAGTTATTAAATTTCAGTCCTCAGGGGAAAGGTAGGAGGGAAGGGAACAAGGAGGCAAAAAAAAAAAAAGAAAGAGTAGGCCAGTAATTGAAAACAAATGGGTCCAAATTAAACTTGAGTGGTTTTTTGAGTACAATTTTGTGTGAGCAACTATGGTACGTTATGCAAAGCAAGTAGATGACAGCTGTCTTGTAAACCTTCCAAATAGAAGAGCCACACAAACCAAACCCTCTAATTTTTAAGTCTGTGTCATGCTGTACTATTAGGGCTTCTTGAATTTCTGTTTAATATGGAGTTTAGGACCATGCTGATTTAGATTCTACCTAGAGTTCATAGATAAGCAGCATTTTTGTTCAGGATCTCTCCTGCAGTTAGTACAAGGCAGTATCTGTACATTATACATCAAGTTTGGGTCTCTTCTACCTTTTGGAAAGTTAGTAAAACTGTAAGACTTATTCTAGATGTGTAATAACTAAACCTCAGGCTGTTTTTCAGTATAACCCTCTTTGTCATTAATGTGTATGTGTGTAAAAAACGTGTCTCTTCTTCTGCATTTCAAGATTGCCTAAAGAGGAGAGGTATTTTTTTCTGTAGAATTCTTAATCACAAGATGAAAACTGAAAAGGAGACTTTCCATTCCCAGCTATTTTATGGAGGCTTAGTGCATCCATACACACCAAATATATCTGGCATAATGTTTCATGATTTTTCTTCTCTGTTTTTGTGCATGCCTATCTGTGTAAGCAGAATGATCAGATTTGCACAACCCTCTTAGTTAAAGCTTAAATAAGAGGCTTCATCTTGGAGAGAACAAATACTACTTGAGAGGATACCTCTCTCCTCTGCCACTGGTAAACTGACAGCCACATCTCACCAGCATTATTTACAAGGCCCAACAGTGCTACCAGAGCACTGTTACACAGGTACTGGGAGCATGCTGCTGGCTGAAGCTGCCTGAGGAGTTGTAGTCTGCCGCAGGCAGATAAAGATAATTTTATCCTTTTTAACCTAAAAGATAATTTTATCCTGACATCTCTCCTTAAATGGGAAGGGCTGCGATGATTTAAACAGTCTGAGGTCTCAGCACTGTGTTGGACATCTCCTTGGTAGGACTTCACCTGTGGCAGCTCTGGTACCTTCCTCTCCCTCTTCCCACCCCCACTGCCAGCTGGTGTGTTTGTGCACAATGACTTTGTGGGCAAAACAGTATTAATCATGTGGCTTTTCTAGGGGGCAGAGGAGGGAGCTGTTTACATTTTCATCCCTTCTCATCCAGCTTGGTTTGAAGCGATTGGTTTGAGGCTCTTTTCAGATGCCCTTAATTTTCTGCTGAAGCAAGTGTGGAGAGGGCTTGTTTTGCCATATGCCTGGAACAGTTCTATCTTGCAGGATGGCTGGCCTCTTGCGTTTCAGGCACGGAATGTGTATTTTCAAGATAATGGAAGGTCTTTTGGACAGTGGGAAGGGACAGACTTTTTTGAGGCTGAAGCCAAGTGTCATATGTTTCATATGAGTCATATGTTTCTATGAAAGGCAGACAAGGTATTGAATTTGTCTCTGGAGTGGAAGGGTTTCTTTTCCATTTTGTATCTCTCCAAAATGTGGTTTAGTCAGGGCAATCTGGCTGCTTTATAAACACAGCAGTGTGAGGTAGTGGTTGTTAAGCATATACAATTTCCTTTTGCTTCTATTGTTTAAGAATGAGCTAAAATACAGTGAGAGTACTGAAAGGTTTTTACTTGATAATACATAATCATGATGTAATAATTCTGTGCAGTAATTTATAAGATGATCTAGTCAGGGGACCTACAGTGTCTTTTCAGGTTTAAGAGAGCATGATAACTTGTCTCATTGGGCAGTAAATTGTCTGTGGCAAAATCTTTGCATGTCATGAACCTGAGATCTAGAAATAAATGTTGTCTTTTACACACGACCTATTTTAGATATCAATACAGCTTAGCAAAAAAGTTTTAGTGATTTACTTTTAATAAATATGGAGGAAAGATTTGTGAATAAGCTGTTGCTGGGCAAGGGTACCATTAGAAAAATATGAACCTCTCTGGGGAAAATCTCGAAAATTGAGAACTGATAATTTTGCCCCTTTTTCCTATGTTACACTAGAATATCAGGCAGAAGTTTACTCCAGATTTCTCCTTGTTGCAGCTAACCCAGCAACAGGCTATGTAAACCAGAAATTCACCCATCAGGTTCCTTTCTTCCTTGGAAGGAATGCCGAAGCTTTTCTTGCATCAGAGGCCTCCCAGAAACAGACCTGCTCCTGAGTTTTAATGACATAATAGATGAATCAAGTAACAACTTCACATCCCTTCAAGAATATCTAAGAGAGATTTTGCTCTTGCCTGCCAGTAGGCTGCTGATGGGCTGCCAGCTGGCTCTGCACTTTGTTTCATCAGGTGGAGCCTGCCTTTGATCAGTTTCCCCTTTTTCCTAACCAGTGCTCACCCTGCAAGAAACTGTGTTTCTTAGGGATATGTTGATTATTTGCTTAATGTTCTTAATAGCTGCTGCTGCCACCACAAAAAGGTCTTGAGTCTCCTGCTCTGTTCTGACCTCCTTGCTCCACCGGTCCTGTCCAGAAGACAGTCTTTTCTTCAGACTTGTCTCATTCAGCTCTGGACTTGGACACCATGCACAGGAGTTGCATGTGAGTCTTCCTTCTGCTCTCCAGTAGTTGCTAATAACTCTGCTAAGATTGAGACCTCCTGCCCTGCAAAACATATCAGTTAAGATTAGGTGGGAGCCCTTGCAGGTCACTGTTAGCAGCAGAACTTAGAGACCTTATTTCAAAATATATGGTTTCAAAATTGCACGGTTGCTTTTCAAGCTGATGTTTTCTCTATGGATGTATGAGCAGTGGTGGCTGTGTTGGGGTGCTCTTGTTTCAGCACTTGGAACCCTAGCTATCAGACTTAAACATCCATCTGCTACTTACAACTCTTAAAGCTTTATGAAGTGTCTTCAAATGCCTTCTGATTTCTCAAGAACAGAGAAAGCACTGAAGCCCTTTACAACACTAGGATTAGATCTTGCGTCGTAGGACAATGAAGAATGCAGAGGCATATATCCAAAAAGCTTTGTGAGTTTCAGTAGAGATGGGCTAGTTTGCAGCAGCTGAGGATGCAGCTAGGAGATATTTTTGTTTTGATTTTGATTGCTTTTTTGCCAAAGAATAAACCCTTTTTTCCTAGCTATTACAGTAGTAATACATCTTCAAGTACTGGTTCCCCTGATGTGCTTTATGCATTGAAGGAGAAAAGGAGGGAAATTGGACATTAACCTTCTTCCCAGTTGCTGGGATTATAATGTTGAATTGTTAAATACATAATAAATCCCTTCATTTTCAGTCTAGTTGTTCCTAATGCTGTTACTTGCAAATAATCATCAAGGTTGGAAGAGACCTTTAAGATCATCAAGTCCAGCCATCAACCCAGCACTACCAGTGCAGACCTAAGCCATTAAACATCATCCAGTGCTAGATCTAGATAATTCTTAAACACCTCCAGGGACTGTGACTCCACCACAGTCCTGGGCAACCTTTTCCAATGCCTGACCACCCTAACAGTGAAGGGTTTTCTTCTAATATTTAAGCTGAATCTCCACTGTCTCATCTTAAGGTCATTTCCTCTGGTCCTCTCATTGCAGGCACGGTAGAAGAGACTGGCCCCCACCTCACTACAACCTCCTTTCAGGTAGTTATATAGAGTGATGAAGTTCCCCCTGAGCTTCCCCTGTTTGACACTAAACAAATCCAGTTCCCTCATAAGACATGTTTTCTAGACCTTTCACGACCTTACCCTTCACTCTACAGGCTCCAGCAACCCAACATCCTTTTTGAAGTGAGTAGCCCAGAACTCAATGAAGTACTCGAGAACCAATGCCAAGTATTTGTTGATGATCGCTTCCCTAGTCCTGCTGGCTACACTATTCTTGATACAGGCCGTCTATCATTTACCATTTACATGCCATTTACCTTCCTGGCCACCTGGGAACACTGCTGGCTCGTATTGAGCCAGCTATCGACCAGCACCCCCAGGTCTCTTTCTGCTAAACAGCTCTTAAGCTGCTCCTCCCCAGGCTTGTAGCACTGCATGAGATTGCTCTGACCCAAGTGCAGGACCCAGAACTTCTCCCTAGTGAACCTCATGCTGTTGTTATCCTCAGCCCACTGATCGAGTCTGTCCAGGTCTCTCTGCAGAGCCTTCCTAACCTCAAGCATATCAACACTCCCACATAACTTAGTGTTTTCTCCAAATTTGCTGAGGGTGCTCTCAATCCCCAGTCCGTGGATTTAAACATCAGTAAAGATGGTTAACAGGACTAGCCCCAAAACTGAGCCCTGGGAAACACAGCTAGCAACCAGTTGCTAGCTGGATTTAGCCCCAAGTCTCTGGGTCTGGCCATCCAGCCAGTTTTTACCCATCAAGGAGTACACGCATCCAAGTTGTGAACAGCCAGTTTTTCTAGGAGGATGCTGTGGGAGATGGTATCAAATGTTTTACTGAAGTCAAGAGACTACATCCACAGCCTTTCCTTCACCTACTAAGTGGGTCACTTTGTTGTAGAAGGAGATCAGGTTGGTCAAGAAGGACCTGCCTTTCATTAATCCATGTTGGCTGGGCCCAATCCCCTGGTTGTCCTGCATGTGCCATGTAATGGCACTCAGGATAATCTCTTCCATAACCATGCCCAGAACCAAGGTTAAACTTGACAGGCCTGTAGTTCCCTGGATCATCCTTCTGACCTTTCTTGTAGATGGACATTACATTTACTAATTTCGAGTCAGCTGGGACTTGTCCAGTAAACCAGGTGTTGTAGTTTAAGCCTAGTCAGCATTCAAGCACCATGCAGCCACTTGCTCACTCCCTGCGCCAGCAGGATTGAGGAGAGCATTAGAGGGGTAAAAGCTAGAAAACTCCTGAGCTGATCTAAAGACACTTTAATAGGGGAAAAAAAAAAAGCTGCACACAAAAGCAAAATAAAACAAGAAGTGAATTCATTGCTTCCCAAGGGCAGTTAGGTGTTCAGCCATCTCCAGGAGACGAGGGACTTATCACATGTAATGGTTACTTGGGAAGACAAACATCTTCACTCCAAATGTCCCCCATTCCTCCTTTTCCTTACTTTATATATGGAGGTCATATGGTATGGAATATTCCTTTGGTCATTTTGGGTCACCAGTCCCAGCTATGGTGTTCCAAGTTTCTTTTGCACACCTCCTCACTGGCAGAGCATGAGATAAGGGGGAAAAAAAAAATCTTTGACTTAGGATAAACATGACTTGGGAAAAACCCATAATATCAGTGTATTAGCAATGCCAGTCTCATCCTGAATCCAAAACAGCACTGTAACAGCTACTGAGAAGGAATTAACTCTATCCTAGTTGAAGCCAGGACACCAGGACTGCAGGTAGATGACTGAAAGTGGTTCGGCAAGTTCCTTTGCAGTTCCCTCATTATTCTGGGGTGGGCTCACAGACTTGTGAGTGTGTAATTGACACAGCAGGTCACTAACCATCTCCTCCTGGGTTATGGAGTCTCAACTCATTTCCCAGTCATCAACTTCCTGCTCAGGGAACTGCATATCATGCAGTTCATGAGGACAGCTGGTCTTGATACTGAAGGCAAAGAAAGCATTAAGTACCTCTGCCAATATATTTGTTGTTTTTAACCATAGTGGCCAAATCAAGTTCTAGTTGGGCTTTGGCCCTTCTACTCTTCTTCCTACATGACCTGGCAATGTCTCTATAATCCTCCTCAAAATACCTCATTCTCCTTCCAAAGGTGATATATATTTTCTTTTTTCCCCCTAAGTTCAAGCATAAGTTCTCTGTTAAACCAGGTTGGTCTTTTTCCATGACAACTTGTCTTTATACACATGTGGACAACCTGCTCCTGAATATTTAACAACCCATTTTAAAGCACATACACCATTCCCAGACTCCTTTGCCCTTCAGAACTCCCAAAGTCTCTGTCAATCAATGTCCTAAACAGGTCTTGTGAGACCCCACCCGGCATACTGCATCCAGCTCTAGGGCACCCAATATTAGAAGGACACAGACGGCTGAAGCGACAGAGGAGGCCATGAAGATGATCAGAGGGATGGAGAATGTCTCCTATGAAGACAGTCTGAGACATTTAGGGTTGTTCAGGCTGAAGAAGAGAAGGCTCCAGGAGGACCTTATAGCAGCCTTCCAGTACCTAAAGGGGGTCTACAGGAAAGCTGGAACAGGAGTTTTTACAAGAGCATGTAGTGATGGGACAAAGGGTAATGGCTTCAAACTTTCAGAGAGAATGTTTAGCTACAAGGAAGAAATTCTTCCCTATGAGAATAGTGACGCACTGGAACATGTTGCACATGGCAATTGTGAATACACCATACCTGGAAGTGTTCAAGGCCACGATGAACAGGACTTTGAATACCTTGTCTAGTGAAAAATCTCCCTGCCCATGGCAGGGATGTTGGACTAGATGACCTTTCAGGCTCCTTTCAATCCAAATCATTCTGTGATTACAAACAGCAACCTCTGAACTGTGACATAAATGGGATGCTTGAAATTGAACTCACTATATAATTTGAAGGGCAGATAACAAGTAAACATATGTTAAGCAGTGCCTTTGAAAATGTCATGGTTTTGCTGAAAATCTGGAACAATATTCAGCATTTATGGCATATCCTTAGCTTCATCTGCAAAGCGCCATGCATCCTGTCAACAGTGAAGAGGTCGCAGTGATAGATCTTGAATAAGACCAGACTTTTTCTTGAAGTGAATGGTGAAGAAGCAACTGATTTCACTGGGAAAATATGAGCTTTGGTCACTGAAGATGATCTGGCAAGTGTTAAGAGTGCCACTGCTGAGTCACCCGTTTCCCTGTCTTATCTGTGTGTACTTCACAATATTTTTAGAATAGAATTCCTCAGTTGAAAAATGTCACACAGGGAACAGCTGGTTCTGCCTGTGACAGTATACTTATCTGATTAAATTTTATTTATGTGGCCATCATAAAGAGGAAAACAGAGGACTCTTCCATTTCAGAAGCACACTCTAGTGGTCTTTGTCCCTTAATAGCTTGCAGAGGACAGCAGAGGTTAAAAAAGTCCATCAGAAAACACCACTTCATTAGGAAGTGTGTAAATACATCAGTTTTTATCAAGTAGAAAATAAGAATATGCTAATTAGTTTCTGGAAGTGAGAGAGGAACAAATGCTTTCTTTGGTCTTGGTTTCAGTCCTCCTGAATGACTTGAGTATCTAGGTTTAAACTGAAGCCCTGTTTGCCCTGAGAGCAGAACAGAGCTACCTTCAACCATATTTAAATGCGGCTGCTGCCACCCTTTTTCCTCATTTGGCTTTCTTGATGGACATAGGGATTAGATGTCAAAGAACCATGTTAGAAAATATCTCTGTAGGTGTCTTCAGTTCAAATTTTACTTTTCTCATGGTTGTCACAGTTCATAGGAATAGGAAGGTCTCATTTGTCAGCAAGTGGATGCTGGGTATGTGCTGAAGGCAGCAATGCAGCCTAGAAATTCCTGATTTGGGTGACTGTGGATATGGATGTCTTGATCAGTTTTAAGGTTTGTCAAGATCTGGTTGATCCATAATATTTATCTTCATGTAAAGTGAAAAAGGGCTCAATTTTACCAGTAGACTAACTTGAAACAGCTTGTTTTATACTACCTGTAGTAGTCCATGAAGGAACAATGGGGACAAGAGAAGTGTTGCCAGCTGCTAGTCTCATGCCTGACAAATGGACAGAGGAGAGAATACATTCAAATAAGTAGCAGAACAGCACCTTGGAGAGACATAGATCTATATGGCTGTCAAGGAGAAAGGCTGTCTCTGTCAAGAATTCCAATTCATGTCACAGCAGTCTGACTTGCCTTCTTTGGGAGGACTTCTATGCCTATCACTTGGTGATGTGGGATGCAGAAGTTCACGTGAGCTTAGGCATGCAGCAGAAGAAAATTGTCATGATCTGCCTTGGCAAGAGAGATGTAGGAGACAGATTAGTTATTAAGATGCATATAGAAATGTATGGTAAGTTCCATGCTTTTCTGCCATGTCTATCAAGCTGCAGAGTTATTCTCCGTTACTAATGTGACATTCTGAATGGCTATTTGTAGGTCTGCGTCATGACTTTAGAAGTGATTTCTTACACTAATAGAGATAGACATTGTTCATGCACAAAACTCCTAACCAGGACAGAAAGTTGCACAACATCCCTCTGTAGCACAAATCCTGGCTTGGTACAAAGCTCATTTCAACACCAAGATTAGCACAAGTCAGACATAAGACCTGTGTAATTTTTAACAGCTAAATTTTTAGCATACCCTTGAGCTATGGCTATGGCAAGCAGGGCCAAGGAACAAAAGCAGAGCATTAACCTCCTTACAAGGCTGAGCAGTTCCGATGGTTGCTGTAAATGATGCTCAGATCACACTTCCTACCATGCTTCTTGTGGAGCAGCTGGTTTTCAGGGACTCACTAGCAATAAGCAGTTACTGGTGGCTGTTAAGCAAAGAGTCTGAATACACAATTTAGATATGCTCCTCTGCACATATTGATGCAGCAGGGACAGCTACAGCCAGATGGAAGAACTCTCTTTTTTAAGACTTGCTTGAAAAATAAAAGAAGAGGAAGCTCTGGGGATTGAGACTGGGAAGGGAGAATTTGGAGATCATCTACAAAGGAGCACACTGACTCATAAAAACGTTGGAGAGGAGAACCAGAGAGAGCATTTTGAAAATAAAAATTAAAAAAAAAAAGTGATGGTGGGAAAAGAGATAGTCCTGTGAGTTCTTCAGACTCCTACATGTAAACATCCATTAGATTTATTTACTTCTAGATCAAAATAGTTCACAGCACAACATATATGCAAGTCATTTAGGAGTTTGAGTTCAGCTGAAAATCACAGGGACAAAGGCTGCTTTTAAGGGCATTTGAAAATGTGGCACATCTGTAGCATTTTTTTGTGTCATTTAGATTCTAGTGAAAGTCTTGAAGGAAAGCCTGGTTGCTGCAAGAACACCACTGGTTACAACTGCTGCACAAAATACTGCTTCTGTGTTACCTTCTAGCATGGCTTTGCTCAGAAGAATGAGAATCTCTTCTTTAGGAGGCCATTGCTTTGTTTTGTTAGAGTAAGGGGTAACTTGTTTGTACCTTGGCCACATTTTTTTGTACTACCTCTCAAAATTCTTCTTCCCATGTGCTCCCGTTAACATTGTCTGGGCAGTTATTTTTCCTTTTCTCTCATTGCACTAGTGTTATATGTATGGAAAGCCTACAGATTTGGATGCAGGTTTGACTGGATGTGTAGAGGTAAATCATATTGTACAGAGACTGTCTTTAAAGTGCTTTTCTGAGAAAGGCTTTTGCATAAATGCTCAGCTATCTCTAGCTATCTTGTTTCAAATTAGCTCTATTGCAGTGAAAATATCTTGCAAATGGAGAACAATAAAATTCCTGAGTTATGTAAATTTGCTGAATCATTTGGAGTAAATTATCATAATAGCCCCACCTAACCTCACATTGTATGAAATGTCAAATTTGATTTTGAATAACCTATTTACCTTATGAAGGCAGATCCGCTCCTCTTCTGGGCCAGAGGCGGGGAACTTGACTCCTCCCTTACAGCAGCCAAACTATTAAGAGCTAGAATTGTCCCAACCATGGCACCGGGTATGCGGAAAGGACAGGACTTATTTATTTAAATACCTCTTTGTATCTGAGGCTTCTGAAGACATACCCCATTCCTTCCCCCATGGTTTCTGTACCATCAAGATACTTGTGAGACAGCTGGTATCAGCATGGAGTAGGGTCTTCAGAAATAAAAATCCTGCACATTCTCCTTCATTCTCTGTGTACATGGTCAGCACCTGTTCCCATCTACTCACCTGCCCATCCCAGGTCTCTCTCCCAAAGTTTCCTCCTGTGTGGCAAGATATTCCCATGTTGAGACTGCAGGACAGTGTTTTTGAGCTACAGTGTTTTTGGCAGCACTGCCACCTCCCTCTCTTCTCTTTCCTCACTTCTCTTTACTCTCATATCTAATTCAGTGGAGCCAGCAGTGTGCCATCACATCTGTGTCATTCATACCTAGGTAGTGGAGGAACAAAAGATGGGAAACCTTTACTCTCTGCACAAAATAATGTAGTAGTGATACAGAAATTGTGTGGACAGAGCAGCAGACATCCTGCACAAGTTGATGAACCCTGCTGCAACCAGCAATTTTGAGGATAGGTGCCTCTATGAAACCACGTTTCTTCTGCAAACACATTTTCACTAGCTATCCCAGAAACCCATCATTGTTCACATTACTTTCCTCTGTAATGTTTCTGCCCCTGAAGAAATGCAGAGTTCTAGGAAGCCTAGAGAAAGAGCAATGGCTTTCCATGAGAAGTTTAAAAGTTGCATTTTCCTAAAGGTGACATTTAATAACTGGCCTGCTAGTGAGGAAACACTATCAGGACAATGATAATACTGAGTTGCTACACAAAGTTGTGTTGCTACAAGGCTTGAATAATTTTCAAAATCTGACATGGTGCTGAAAGAGGGGAAAGAGGTGGGGATGGTGAAGGGAACCTTCTTTTGAAAAATCTTTGTGTAGAAATTTTTCCTCCCAGTGCTTAGGCTCGTTCAACAGTAATCCAAGTGTTTCAGCTTGTAACCCAGAGTCAGGAAAGGGTCTGGCACAAACCCATGAGATTTAAAATTCTGCGTCACACCAGATGCCTGTTAGCAGACAGAAGGGGTAGGCTGTGTTCAGGGGGAGGAAGATTGGAGGGGGAAACATAACAAGCAACATTTAGATCTACAAATAGCAACCAACTGATTTACTTGAGCTTAGTGCTAGATGGAAATTTGTTTAGTGACGTCATGAACACAGCTCTTCTGGCCTGATGTAATTCCAGTCCATGTTTCCTGTCTTCATATTTTACCCAGAGTATGAAGAATGATTCCCCCCTCCCCATTTTCATGCATGCTATGACATCACGGAGCAATCCTTCTTCAAAAAAGCTGGACAGCTGTCTGTTTGGCTTCTACAGAATAAGTTAGTTTTACACGGTAGCAGTGATTAATCAGCTTTTAACCTGTACATGCTTGTTTCTTTCAGGGTCTAGCAGCTTTTTGCCACAGGAAAGTGGAATTTCTGCTAAACCATATTATGCACTTCTTAAGAACATGGTACATCAATATTGCCCTTGTATGTCCCCTGCAAGGTTCTGCTTTGTCTTATTCCCAGTACACCCCTTGTTGACTCATTTTCAATGTTTTCTTCTTAGTGAAATGAACAGGATATAGCTAAAGTATGCCCAGTAAAGACTGCATATCTCCTTTTTCTGAGGCATTGTACTAGCAAGGAAGGTGCATCCCATTTGTTGGCATCAGTTGTTGCCACGTAAACACACTGTGAAGCACATTTATGCTCAGAACAACAGCAGGAGGTATCCTTCCCTCTTGGCTTCTCAGATCCCATTGTGCACTAAGTGCCACGATGTCCTCCAGTGGAAGAGGCTACAGAATAAACATGTTGAAGTACCAACCATCCTGTACTTTGCAGGTCATCATCTTCACTAATTTCAAAGCCAAATGTTCCAGAAGTCATTTGTAGTGGCCAGCTAGATAGTAAAACTCAGACAGGCTAATTATATGTCTATTTTTCAAATAATATATATATTCAAACAATAAATATGTGATGGTCATATTCTATAATGGTTTGACTTTTAAAATTTTTTTAAAGATTGAATACTGAGAACTGCTCTATATTCTTTTTACACCTTAGGACTTTGTTTTCCTGAAATGCACTTTCATGTAACTGGGCTTTTGTGAGCCTGCACTTGTCTTGAGAATGTGATTTGCATGCAGTACAAGAGAATTTTTTGTTGTGTACTGTGAAAAAGCAGAATGAGCAGTAGATTACATTCTTCCAAAGTGTTAGATTTTCAGAAGCAGACTGCTTTTCCTTTTTAATTAATATTTTTTGTCAGCTGAATCCACACCAAATACAATAGCAGGTGCTTTTTGCTATTGTGGTTGGTTTTGTTTATGGTTTTGGTTGTTTTGTTTGGTCTTTTGCATGAGGAGTGATGGAAAACTGAGTAAATATAGAAGAAGAACCTCAAGATTTCAGTAGTTGTACTGTCTGTGTACAAAATCTACATCAGTGAAATATTATTTTTAGAAGTTCTTAGAACAAAATTTGCTGACTTCTTTTGTAGTTAAGAAGCCAATATATTAAAAGCCCAGTCAAATCTATTTTCCAATGCAAAGCCATTTCACTAGTGAATTTGAATTTACCCTTCTGATTTGGTGGCACCGAAAACTTTGGTGATACAACTGAAACACTTAGTTGTCTGCAGTGTTTCTCTGTTCCTTGCAGATCCTTGTACCTCAGACTGTCTTGTTCAAAACTGTCCTAAACATACAGTATTCAATACAGATCAACTAAGTAAACTTTTCCTATGTTGCTTTTTCTCCTCTTTCTGTATACATACTGTGCCATGGAAAAATACACTGAAATTAACTTTTCTAATTGCCAGTGATATTTATCTGAGTTTGAGCAAGCCATGATTGTTCTTTGTTGAAATGAAGCTAAACAAAATTATGTCAATTGATCATAAGTAATTTTATGTCAAATACAATATATGAAAAATACTGTATTTTTAATACACCTCTCACACTACTTCTTGAATTCAGGTATTATAACTGTATATGGTCCTTCCCAAGATCACTAGGGGGTTACTTTTACACTAGCCTTGGAAGATAAGATCAAGCCATGGGTCAAGTTTTTAATGCCAAATAGTTCAGGTCAGTTGTATCCTTTTTATATGCAGGAGCAGATCTCAAGAGCAACCCCCTTCATACCAGTCTCCTTTCCCCCTTTCTTTCCCCGTCTGTTCTTGAGTCCTGCTTTGCAAGGGAATTAGTGCCCAGCACTGTGAATGTGTGAAAAACGAAGGAATTTGGACTCAAGTGCAATTAAAGGTCATCAGCTCTCAAGAAAGCATATAGTATAATATCATTAACCTCAGTCCATTCAGATCATATCTATAAAACCCATCTGTAACACCTCTAGGCTCTGTTCACTCTTTACTGAATGGGTAGAGAAGGGATTTCAGCTATCTTGAGCTTGTACTGCAGAAGAAATTCCTCACTGACTGTGTGATCACAGAGGCTTTTTTGTAAGAAGAATTTAAACTTGTTGCCTCTCCAGCTATGATTGACATGTACTCAGTACTACATATTAGACATGAAATGATTAAATAGGAAACTGGTTGCTAAGCCACAGGTAAGAGCCCTATCATGGCAAAAAGCCACAATAAAGCAGAGGCAGCACAAGAGATGTCTATGATTGTATGTCTTAATGATTGCAATAATTTTTGTAGCAGAAGCTGTGAGTTTCTTTTTTGTTGTTGTTTAGAAAACTCAGTTGTTAGACTGGCGAAATCCAATAGTCAACCAGATGAACTAATATTTGTTAAAATAGTATTTCCCTTGGACTAAGTCACAGTGTATTTTCTGGCTTTGAATTATTTACATATATTATCTACTAATTGTGACCTCCTGTGTTTCTCATCTGTCTTGTTTCTGTTTCTACTGAAATCATTGTGCTGGTTTCAAGTTTTGAACACTTCTTTTCTTTGTGTACCTCCACCATGCATACCTATACTTCAGAGCACACAGGCTTTTCTGATCTACTTCAAATGAGACAAGTGTCTGCTTTATCCTCTCATGATTTCAGGATGTAGCCCTGTAGTTCAGGGCCAAATTTAAAATTATTTCCCTTGTTTTTTAAAAATTCCACATAAACTCTCCACCAAATGTCAAGTATCAGCTGAAATCTTGCCTTCTTTCCTCACGTACTTCATACTATTTCTTCTCTGCTGTTAACAGTCTCTGAGATTGTATTGTTTCTAACTTAGCACAGTATTCTGGTAAACAGCCCATGTGGCAGAAAAAATAAATTACTTTTGGTTGGTTATTATTGACTAGATAGTGAGTAAAGCAAGAAAGGTTGTAATTCTGTTTCAATTAAAGAATTAAAAACACATCAGGAACTGATGACATTATATCCTTTGAAGTCTGGTCATCTCAACATACTTCTGAGTTCTGGTCAGGGCTCCCATGGGATCCTGTGATTTGGGAAATGCTGTAATCTGTGCTGTGTGATTGGATTTTTGTGAGTTGATTTATACTTGGTTATTTATATAGACATTGGTAATGTAGCATAAATGCATCCCTAATCCTGTGATGATTATTATTTGGTAATGCACTGCATGATTGAGAATATTGAGCTGCTGGAAGAGAAGGTTTTCAATTTATTTAAGTGATCCTGTCAATCAGCTTGGTCTGAGACACCAGCCACCTCTCCTTTGGAGTGATACACGGAGGGATGATGCCTACCCCCAGTACAAACTGCTATGACACTGTGATATGACCAGAGATGGCACCTGAGCTTGCAAGCTGGGAAATGCTCTTAAATCCTTTTGTCTAGACATGGTCATCAAGGGAAAATCTTGGAAATTCTGGACCCATGAGTTGGAGGGGTCTGGGGACAAAACCAGTAAACATTAATTGTTGTTGACTCTTCCAGAAAAAGGTAGTGGAGGGATATCATTCAGAAAAAGCATAGGTTCACCAATGGGTAAAAAAGGAGCAGAAAAAATCTTCCAGATTTGATTTGTAGACAGACATTTTTCTCTTTTGCCAAATTTCATTGTTTATATCAATGTTGGTTTGCTAAACTACAAAATAGGATTTTAGTAGTGTTATTTTAACACAACTTTTAATATCAGAAGTCCAGCTCTTGCTGGAAAGGACGGAAAAGGACCTGAGAGAATGTGCGTTATGAGACGGATATTTCACTCCAGTAAGGTGGCTTTTTCTCTCTATTTGCAAGTGAGTTGGTGAAAGGAGCCCTGCAGGGAAGTAGAGATTAGTAGCCCTAGCTTGCGTGAGCTATGGATGTAGTGGGACTCTACTACTAAATGACATTGTTGTGTGCTTTTGTTAAGCTGGCCCCTCATATCTCACACATGCTAATTATAAAGCTTTTTAAATGGAAGAGGGAAAAGTCCTTGTCTCTCCTTATGAACAACTAATTTAAAATATTATCTTCTGGCAAGTCAACACTTGTGGCAAGCGTTTCCATAAACAATTTTGGTTCATCTAAAGAAGTAGTTTTTGCAAAATTAGCCTCTTCGGGCAGGAAGAATGTTCCCTATTCTCTGATCATGCTTTACAGCGTCAGTGACAACACTAAGGGCATGGCAGGCAAGCTCTGAAGAGACTTGATGCATCAGCTGAAGGAGTTAATGTAGTGGTAATTTTTCTTCTCTGTTCCCACTGCAGAGTGGGCACTAAAGAGTGTGCTTCAGATGCGGCAGTACAAAATCTGACATCTTTGCTAAAAGCCACCATCATTGGCAGTTCAAGCCAAAAGATTGAACTATGCTGTGAGGCAACTGATGCCCAGAGGTGTCCTTGTGTCTGCCAGCAGGTCCATGAGGGTGCAGACCTGTGGCAGGGCAGCTGGTGGCAGTAACTTTTTAAACCACTGCAGCAGATTAATTTTTTTATTAGTCTCTTGGTGCCCATAAAAGGTGCTGCCCTCTTTTTCACTGAGAAGCACAGATCCAGCCTGAGAACACATGCTGTGCTAGACTTAGGCTTGTACTCTCAGCTGGTGGTACAAAAAGAGCACAGATCACTGAGTTTTAGGGACTTCAAAAGATCTATCTGGCTTGGTAATGCTTTGACTAACTGTGTGTACCCTCTGAACCCATTGCAATGGCCAAGCAAAAAAAACCCCATTAGATGAAGCCACTGTGAGTGCTGATTGTGAGCTTCAGCCTTATAATTTAGTCATTCCACCATCTCAGCAGGCTAAGGACATTGTTTTGACACTTGTCATTCCTGAACTGGGAAGTACCAACCCATTGAAAAATATCATTTACATTCAAATGTGTCTACCTTAGACCATCAATCACACATCCACCACCTGGTGGCCTAAGTCTGATCACTGCACTGAAGGTAGAAGCCTGCTGAGACTTTACCAAGGGCAGATATAACGCCTAATCTCTAGCAGGGTGTGAGCAGAGCATGAGATTCTTATTAACTTTCAAATTTCAGCATAGATTTTCAAGGATGAAATTAGGTGAAGATCCTCCTATTACTTCTGCAGCACCCACGATTTTATCCACATTTTGAAAAGATGCCATTAATACCAAACCCTGTGGAATGAATGTGGAATAACACCATATTGACCAAGCCACTATTATGAGTAAAAAAAATTAAGTGTTTAGGAATTTTTCAGAGGCTGTGTAGCAGTGAAACAGTAATTCATACAGCTGGTTGATATCACGAGTTGTATGATTATGGGGCAAAACCAGGTCAGCTGACAGAGTTAGTTAATTCCCCAAGCCCTCTGTCCTCACTTCTCTCTGTACCTACTCAGTTATATTAACTCACTCTGCTCTCTCAGAAGAGTAAGGTCTCTGAGATGCAGGCACAGATTTTATGTGTTTCTATTATATTATTTTCATCTCCAGGTTTCTAAAGGTGGAGGAAGGGCAGGAACTTTTATTCAAAAATTCAAACACAGTGTTACTTGGGCTCAAGTAATGAACTGACATGCAAAACCCTAAAACCACAACCCTGAAGAGCTAACAAATTAATGGAAATGTGTCTGAAGGGGAAATGCAGGAAAAAGCAATTTGGCTGAGGGCGCACTGCAATTAAATGGCAAAAGTAGAAACATACCCTGAGAACAGACAACCTTGAAGTATTTGATGGGCATCAAAGCACAAAGAGAAATTTTGCATGTCTATTTATTGCCATGTTAATTGAGCAGCCATACAGCTGCAGCTAGATACATCTTATTGATGCTTAAATACCTCCAAAAATCTGTCCTAATTTTATTTTGGGCTAGTATATGGTCTTATTTCTCTGATTACAAGAAGGATTCATCCTCAGAAGAGGAGATACTGAAATAATTGGCCCATCTCTCTTGTATCTTTATGGTTTTTGAGTTAAAAAAATTCATCTTACCTACCACTTCAATTACAAAGGATCTATTTTTAAATGTCTAACTTTTTTTTTCATCATGCTCTAGCAACCTTCTTGTACTAGGACTAATTCACTTCACACTATACTCATAAAAGTGTAACTGCATTAAGTTCAGTGAAGTTATTTTTAATTTACACTGGTTATAGGGCCTACCTAGTGTAAGTCACTTGATAACTCTCTTCAGCATGAAAAAATCTACTTTGTTCTAATTAAATTTTTTTTTAGTATAAACTAAATACAAACCTCAAAGTAACACATTCCATAGAATGTAACAGGAAATGAATGGATGTGGCAGTTTGAGCATGACATGTGTGTAGTGAGAAAAGAAACTGAACTTACACAGATTTGGTAATATCAACAAGCCTCTTTTCAGGCATGAGCGCAGGATGGCCCACAGGTGTGGAAAGCTGTAACATTACCTCCTTTAAAGCTCTCTCATTTTTTCTCTCCCAGGAAAGAAATATAGCTTGTGTTGAAAAAAAAAAAAATCCTTTGAGCTTGACCGGAACTGTGTCTGCTTCCAGGTTTATTCTACAGCATCTGCTAAAAGCAATTTGGTAGCTAGTTCCTCTCTTCAGAGTCTCATCCTGGGGACATAAATAAAGATATCTGGTCTCAGATATATTTTAAACGACTAAACAAAACCCCTCAGAACAAAACATCAAGGAAAAACCAACCAAAAAAACCCAAATCAAACCAAAATTAAATCCCCCCTCTAGAGTTTCCTCTTTTTGATTCACACATGGTTGCTGATTCAAGGTAGTCTCTGATGCTGGCTGTGGTATTAAAGAATTACTTTCTAATGCCTTTGTTTCCAATTGTCTCATTTAATGGAGGGCATGTGTAATGGGTGGTTTGTAATGATAAAGCAGATGGATGTTGACACTGTGTTTCCAAAAGCAAACTGACTACTATACTTACAAGCAGTTATATGCTATCAACACCATCTTTTTATAATGTTGGTGAGTAGCATTGTTAGACCTTGTTTTTGAAATGCTGGAAGTTCAAGCATACAGAATTTTATTTCCAGGTATCTCAATTTGCTGATGGTGTTCCTTTTAAAGCATGTGCATGCAGCAGTGAAATTGAACCTATAAACAAGGATTCTTCCAGTTATATTCTCTTCAAGTGTAAAATGCAAAATCAGTGCCTGGAAATGCAGTTAATAACTTAGCTCATGTAAACCTTAGCTGTGATTGGACTGCAGGTGTGGAAACAACAACAATAAAAATCTGTATATATGTTTTTTACAAATTTCTATGACTTAGGCAAATTCTTTTTTCCTAGTACTGTCATTAGCAATAGTACAGCTTTCTAATGTATTAAAAATATTTTTAAATGAAAAGAACATTAAAGGTGTAAATCATCAGAAAAGTCATGTTATTAATTAAATATAAGGGCACCTTAAGACTTGGTTAATGAATGTATCTTTGCTCAAATGGCTGAAAGAGAAGTTTATGAATTGTATCTTTGCTCCAATGGCTGAAAGAGAAATACTTAATAACATTGTATGAATGTCACTAACCAATGAAGGGAAAAATTATTCTGGCAGCGTTCGAATGAACCCCAAGAGCCTCCCAGGGGAAAGAATTAACTTGCAAATAACTTCATGTGAAAACTTAAAAAAAAATTTGGATTTCCTGGGAATAAAATTTTTTAATTATTGTGGATTGGAATGGCTAATCAGGTGGGGTATTTTTCATCAGGCTTATTTGGCCAGAAAATTTAATGAAGTTCTGTATTTGTCAGAATATGAATTTCCTAATGTACACTCTTCAAAACAAAAGTTCTACTTTTCATCCTTGTGAAATGAAAACAAAAAATTCTCATTGAATAACATTTGTCCAGCTCGGTTTCTGCTTTTTTGTGCCATCATTCTAATGTCAGTAAGCTATAAACTTGATACTGCTATGAATATTTGCTTTTTTACTCCTTTGCCTCATTTAAAGTTTAAATAACTAATTCTTCACCCAGAAAATTGTAAATGAAATATTTTTTAAACCAGTTATTTAGTATTTTTATGATTCTAGTATGGTCAGAATACAGAAGTGGGTGCAACCACAAGTAAAATTTGTAAAGATATTTGTTGGATTCAACATTTTACAGCCATTTTACATTGCTACTTAACAAAAGTCATCATTCATGGGTCCTGTTAAGTAGAAAGGAGCACTAGATTCCTTTTTGCCATGTTTCTACTTATTTGAAAGGAAAAATACTCCTTGTTTGGGTTTTCTAGGCCCACCCTAGCCACAGTTTTCAACACACAATAGTATCAGAGATGAAAAAGCAAACTTGATCCTAATAGCCATACACCTATTTTAACAATATTACCTACACATCAAAAATGTTGGAAATGTCTGTTAGTGTATGGCTAAATAACGGGGCACACCTCATCACAGTCCACACTGAAACTTGTTTCAGTCACAACTTGTGAAGGTTAAATATAATTAATTTTACTTTAAAACATAAAAGCAGAGCTGAATTCAAATAAATCAATGCCCTGTTTTGCCAGCCTCTGTGCAAAGCCTTTGGAAACAGCTGCAGAATCAGCAGCTCACAGACAACATATAGTGCTGATACACCCCTGCAGGTAACTGTATAGACGCATAGACAGCCATGCAGAAAGGCATGTATTGGCTATTTGTGTGTTGCCTTACTCTGAGCATTGGTAGCTTGTGTCATTTCCTCCTGTTGAAGACAAAATCCACCATGCTAAGAAGAGTTTTACAGTGTTTGCTCTAATTGATGTGGTGTAAGTACTGGGGTGGAGAAGAGGTCCTGTGTGCTTATCTGCTCTTGCCATTCCTAGTCCTGGGTTAAGGTCTGTAAGGTCCCAAGATAGGTGCAACGAAATGAAGCGCTGTGGTGTGGTATCTGGAATTTGTTAGACTAGGTAACTTGCTAGGATCTAGATTTCTTTTTAGATTGAGACTGCTCTAAAACCAGTGGGGTTTTCCACAGATCAACCACAGACAATATGGTTTGATACATTGCATCACTCCATGTTAATGGGATCTTCACAGATGAAACCATGCTTATCTGTTGGATGAGAAACATGAATTACTTTACTACTAGTAAGTACAAGTAAGTTTCTGACACTTGGACTTCCTGCTAAGTCATTTAGAATAATAAATAATTCTTTCCTAGTTGCAGCAACCCTTTGTCATGAGAAAGGGCAGTATGTACATACAAGCAAACACAATTTTGTCTCCTGAATTTAGTGGCAACCACCACTGAGGTTAGCAGAAAGGAATAGCTACACATCAGATTTGGAACAATTTAATGGCAGAAGTGATTTCTCTGAATTGCTCCTGATTTCTGACCCTCTCCTTTTCTCCTCCTTGCCTGTGAAGTCTTCTCATCTCAGTTGTATTTTGTTCTTTTCCTGCAGGAGAAAATACAAGAAAACATCACAAAGGTAAGAATAAATTGCAGAGGACTGGAAGGTATTTGTGAGTCATGTCTCTCTTTTTGTTAGGGAATTTGAAGGATTTTCCTGTTACCAAGTTGGTGGTTTTTTCTTTCTCCCCAGTGGAATGCCATTCTACTGATTGTTTCCCCCTTTGAAGGACCATATTGTGCTGCTGCTTCTCCCAGTCGTCTTTGCTGCTAGTGGTAGTCCTCCCCTCTGATGTTAGTGATTTCTCATTGAAGGTGAAGCCCTAATGAACATCACACTGTTTCTTCTTCAAGATCTGCTGGGTCTAACTTGTATCGCATGCTTATGGTGTAAAAACAAAATGAATTGCAGGCTTGTAGAGTTATTTATAATCTGTGCCATTGCAGTAGATGGAAGGAAAATGTTAATCCTGTTGATTAAGAGTCCATATTGAAACCTCCAAATCTAGTTATCTTACTCCTTCCTTGTGGGAAGCAGTCTCAGTGGGGTCTTTGACAGAATAATTTTCTTGCTTTGGAATCCTTGAGCATGCTGGCAGATAAGCTGTTGGTGATTGAATTGGGGTTCTCAGCCTGGTTCATGCAAAGTCCCCTTTATTGTACAGAATACATAATCTTTTATACTGTTACAAACTCAACTTAAACATTACAACAACTTTGGCTTCCAGGGTTACATGTTTTACTTTTCTGATGTATGAGATAATCACCGTCATTTCTCTTAACTTCTCCTGCTAATCACTTATG
The DNA here is from genome assembly GCA_024500445.1 of Entomyzon cyanotis. Lineage (NCBI taxonomy): Eukaryota > Metazoa > Chordata > Aves > Passeriformes > Meliphagidae > Entomyzon > Entomyzon cyanotis. The sequence goes on from JAKEPQ010001005.1 coordinate 81,171,179, forward strand.
CATAAGGTAAACACAGTCTTGTCCTGCTATCAGCCTCAGCCCCTGCTAGAGGCGATTCAGCTTATCTCTCTTAATGTCTCACATTAACTGATAACAAAAGACCTCTGCAGCTGTTGGACCCGGGCAGCTCCACCTGAACTACCACAATAAGCCAATGTGATGATTTTATCAGCTAAGGCATCATAGGCACCACTCCTGTTTGCTATCACCCTTTGCTGAAGGTTATCACTCTAATGTGGCAATAACAGGACAGGCTATGTGTGTGCTTGTGTGTCACAGACACAAGAAACTGAAGTGTGGTGGCTTGAGTCACAAACAAGCTATGAGAGTTCAGTGAAAAATACTCATTTGGAGATTTTTGTGCTGAACTGTGTAAGAGGGCATTGGATAATGTGAGACACAAGAATAGTGAGAAGGTAAATATGCTCCCAGATTTTTTCCTAAATGGGCTGACAATATGGTTTTGTTTGCAGATCTACTTTTCTCCCTATTTCCCTTGCTGCTGTAATGATTGTTAATTAATTGTGAACATTTCTCTGGCCGCAGGTCTTGAGCTGCTGCAAGAACGTTGTTTCCAGAACAAATGACTGCACTGTGTGTATTTGTGTGTGCCTTGGACTGCTTGCATTGTCAATGCATTGCATTGATTACTGTGTCTTATTTGAGTATATTTTCTGTGTACATAACCATGATATTAGAGAGGTTTATATTCAGCATCTCTTTTCTATGGGAGGCTTTCTGTAATCCTCAGAAGAGTCATTGTTCCACAAGTCCAATGCATTCTTGTATTAATGATCTACAAAGAATACAATATGCCACTTTGTTTAAACATAGAATTACAGGGCTAAGTTTTGTGTCCTGTGGGATTTTGAACTTTCTGTTGTGTTTTTTACTGTTATACTTGCCAGCTACCTGCCTGATGGTGTACATCCTTTGCAGTAATTGTGCAAATGTGCTTTCATGACCTCATGTCTAACAAATTATGTGAGCTCTGAAGAGGCCAAGAGACCACTCCAGGGATCGGCACGTGGCAATTGCTGAGCAGCTACTCCTGATAGCCTTGTCCAGTGGGTGCTGACTGCTGGCCTAGAGGGCTCTGTAGCACAAAGGGGTAATTTCTTTTTATGTCTAGGAACCACACATTGGCAGGACCTAGGGAAACTTAGCTGGCTAGTAAGGTTCTACCTTGAATTTTCCACCTGCTGAGTGATTAGGTATGATGCTAAATGGAAAATTGCACATACTGCCACCTGATGCAGAAGTGTAACATCGAGCAAAAAGAAGTGGTAGAACAGCAGTTCACTTAAAGTCTGGTCTTAAGTAACATCTCCTGTTGAGTTGGTAACTTCAGCAATGTGCATAAACTGATGACTTGGCTCATTTCTCCATCTTCATTTCTCACATTCATCTGCTGTAGGTTTTCTTTTTGCCTTTGATATGTTTTTTCAAAACAATATTAGTGCTTCCTATATCAGTGGGCTGGGAGGGTGTCTGACAGCTGAACTGAAATTATCTATTGCTTGCTTTAGCATCTTCTTCCTTTTGTTTCTGTTTGGGGAGTGTTATCACACAAGAATGCCTACATGCTAATAGGCAGCAGCTATACAGGAGAAACACTGCTGTCCTTTGTACCTTGCAGGGAATGCAAAGAAACAGTTTCCTCTGAATGCAGACCTGTTGGGAAGTAAAATGAAGTACGTGTAAGAAAATAAATGAGGTATGTGTAAGAAAATGTAATGAGAAAGATCTGGGGTAAAATCTGAGCCATCCCAAAATTGTAATTAGAAATGACAGACACTGACTCTTACCCTGATCATTCTGTTAACTGAGTCTACTTGAATGTTTTTGTAACAATAATATATTGGTATGATTTTCCTTATAAACTTGAAAGTTTCACAGCTGTCTAGACAACCCTAACTTCATTAGTCCCAATCTGAATTGCATTTGAACTACTGAATGTGATGTAGATTAATCACAACAATATCAGAGAGGCAGGATATTAAATCTGAACTCACATAATCTAATCATTCTGCTGTTTAGTTCCACTGTGTAAGTAAAAAGTAGATAGCTTACTATATAGTGATTGGATAAGTAGTCAGCAAGAACTAGACAGGAAGCCAAAGCTCTGAACTTCCAGGTCCTGGGTTGGTTTTGCTTTTTTTTTTGGAGCACCTGAAACCTCAGTCATGTTTGATTTGACTATTGAGAATCCCAGTTGTCATGAAGGCTGCCAGCTGTGGGTTGCTGTATTTTCCTAGGAGATACTCAGCATTTTCAGCTCCCTTATTAAAAGGGAAAGGAGCATTTCAAGTAGCCCTTGGCAATCTCCTCCTAGGTTAGGTTCATCCTCTTGGGTGAATTCAGCTAGTGCAGGCAATTTTGCATTTCTAAAGACTCACTAAAGTCCAATTTATCTTCACAAAATTTGTCAGATAAATAATCTGTGTTAGTTTACATGACATAAATTTTCCTTCATTAGGATCCACACTCATGCATTTTACTCCGTCAGTAACACAGACCTGCATGTGTTGCTTTTTTAGTTTACTTGCATGTTGGTTAATTGTACAGTTCAATTTTCTATTAAGATGTACATGCTTCTTTTACAGTGACCCAAATTTGCTTTGAATTGATAATGGGTTGTTTTAATCCTTTGATTTAGCAGTCTGACACTGGGGAGGCATGGGAGGTAAGGAGGAGAGAGGGAGAGAGAAGAAAATTGTTAGTGACTGACTTGGCAATTAATATGGGAAGAAGCTTTTACTTGGGGATACCCTCGGAGGGCAGGTGATGTGACTGAAGTCCTGGATAAGCTTCCAATCTTCAAAATCTCTCACTTCTTAAATGTGTGTCTCCCTTGCAAATGATGAAGGGTGAACCCTAAGGCATTTTGTTAAAAATCTATCAAATGGAAGGGATAAGGCATCTTTGCTGAGATAATTTGCCCTAGGAGAGAATCAGCTATCTCCTGGCAACAGGATATTTTTTCAAGAGAAATTTCTCACTCCTAGTGTGAATTACACTTGAACCATGTACTGGTTTTGCCTGGGATAGAATTGTTTTTCTTCTCAGAATCTGGTACAGTGCTGTGTTTTGAATTTATTATGAGAACAATGTTGATAACACACTGATGTTTCAGTGCAGTGCTTCCTTTAGAACAAGCAGTTGTGAGTTTCTCATGCTCTGAAAGTGAGGAGGTCCACAAAAATCTGGGAAGGAGCATAGACAGGACAGCTGATGCAAACTGGCCAAATGGACATTCCATACCATAGAAGGTTATGCTCAATATATAACCCTAATCCTAAGTCTAAACCTAACCCCTTTTTTTTTTCTTTTTCCCATTTTTTAGCTATCTAATATCAATATATAAACTGGAGGGAGTTAGCCAGGAACTGCTGATCACTTCTTGATGATGGACTTGACATCAGTCCATTGGTGATAAGCAATGGTCTTGTGCATTCCTTGTCTCTTTTGGGTGTTATTTCTTGCTCTCTCCTTTTCATTTTTATTATTATTACATTATTAAAGTGTACTTATCTCAATCCACAGGTTTTACCTTTATTATAGTTCTCCTCCCCATCCCATGGAAGGGGTCACAGGTCTGAGGGGAGTGAGTAGGTGTGTAGTACTTAAGTTGTCAGCTGGGGTTAAGCTACAACCTGCCACTAATAAGCCTTATTAAATCAATGAAAACTATAAACCCTCTTTCCTCATTTCCACATCAGAAAGTCTATCGGTTTGATTTCTACTGATTTAAATTTGTGTTTTCTTTAGCACACTGGCAATAGACCATCCAAGTATTTTTTTTCCCAACAAATAGATTTAGTTTGCCCTGTTGTTTTGCCTATTTTGAGATGATAACTTGGGAATGGAATTTAACTTTAATTAGATGTCAGGTGAAGAAGTTCTTTATGCCGTATCTACATAGATACTCATATAGTAGATACTTACTGTATTTCATGATAATTAATACAAACAGGAAGAATACATGGCAGGGAAGTTCCATATTCCATATATGAGACATTGATTCTCCCACTGCATTGAGAAATCAAGTCTCTTATAGCCTTTGGCTTGACTAATTGGGACTTTCAGCTCTGGTCCATTATTATTTTTGCTGCAGTTTATCTACTTTGAAGTTATTCAACATCATGTTATATAACTGTGGTTGCTCCTGTGCTGTTCCAAAAGTGAATAGATATTGCAGTGTGCAGCACTGTTCATTGTCTGCTTTTAGCTGGATAGACTGGATCTGATATATTGCATTTTAACAGATCTTCCTCCAAAAGTTAACAAATCAAAGAGAGAAGATGGACTAGCCATGCTCTATAGAATAACCATCCCTCTATTGCTTCTATATATTTATAGTGCAGGAGATTTAAAGCATTTTTTGAGCTTCATGTGCATACCATTCTAGGATAACAAACAGACTTACCTGCTCCTGAATTCTTGCAAACGTCATTATTATTACCTTGGCCTTTGCAGTAAGTCTATGGCATGGGTGGATGCATGTTTATAATTTTTCAGTGCTCTGCCATGATTCAGAGAAATCTCACAGCAGCTGAAGCAAGGCAAAATGTTGTTTTCAAATTTTTGTTCCACTTCAGCTGCAGCCTGTTTCTAGTTTATTACTTCTGACTACATTGGAGTACATGAATACTTATATATTATATATAACATATAATACTACTAAATATATATATATATTATAATACTATATATAGATAAAATACTTATATATTATACATGAATACTCATACATCTCTTAATATAATCATACTGGTTTAATTGGACCTTATGTCAGGGTGAAAATAATTTTTTTTGGGACACTCCTGTGAAGGGAAAGAGAGAAGGTAAGTTGGAGGACACTGGTTGGGTGGTTAAGTTACTCAGCTGACATGCAAGGAATTCAAGTTCAAGTATCTTCTAGGTTGCCATTTTGCTACTGAACTTTTCTAGTTCTGGTACAAAAATTGTTACATCAAGTATTTATCAGTCTGAAATACAGACCATGGATATTTTTCAGGTGTGCACAGTGTAATTTCTTCTAGAGTGCAGTGCCCATAGCTGGCATGTAACGGAAGCAATAAGCATGAAAACCACCTAGATATCCATTTGTGCTGGCAGAAATAATGCAGTCCATTTTATGAGGACTTACTCAAATCACTAGCTAGCAAATTCCTTTTTGTTGTTGGGTCTAGGCTTTCCCAGATACCTAGTATCACAAAATCACATAATCGAAACATAGAATGGCTTGGGTTTGAAAGGACCTTAAAGATATCCTACCCCTCTGCCATGGTTAGGGACACCTTCCACTAGAACAGGTTGTTCAAAGCCCCATTCAACTTGGCCTTGAACACTTCCATGGAGGAGAATCCATAGCCTCTTTGGGCAATCTGTTCCAGTATCTCACCACTCTCACAGTAAAAGCTTTCCTCCTAACATCTAATCTCCCCTCTTTTAGTTTAAAACTATTCTCTCTTGTCTTATCACTGTGAAGGATATACAGAAGCAGTGCCTGGCCAGGCTTTTGCCACATACTGATACGGATAATGAGGGTAAAATATTTGTTTTGGATTTGCATTAGAGCTGTATGTATCTTGCAAGAGGGTATATCTTGCAAGTAGTTCACAGGTTAAATAACTCTTAATTTGTGCCTTGTCTTTTGTCCCTTTTTGCATGGGGATGCTGATTGCAGACAGGATTCGAGGAAGGACAAACTTTGCTTAGTGTGCAAAGATAGTTGGAAAGAGAATGGACAATGGGACATAATATTTAAAAGATTGAAATAATGGGCCTCCTGTCCTGTGACTATAGCATTTTTTGGTAACTCTGTAAATATAAAAAGTAGAGCAGCTGGAAGAGGATTGTACTGCTTGATGGGAAAAAAAAACCCGGCAGAGAAAATTTTATTTCAAGATGAGAGAAATCAGAGTAAAGGTTTCTGTATCTGAAAGTCCTATAAAAAAGCCAAGTTACTACAGAAGTGAATGAGAAACAGCAAAATTATATTGAATTGTATTTATTTTATTGAAATTTATTTAATTTTACATTAAGGCATACAGAACTACACTGTGAGATTGAAACCACAGAGTTTGTTAAAACCTTTTAAGGTGATGATGGAGTATATTTCTTTTCTTTAAAAAAATCTGTCAGAGTAAGACTAATTTTTTGCTGGGTTTTTTTTCTCCCTTTTCAATATACAGAATTATTAGAGAAAATGAACTCCTCTTCAGTAACTGTGCATGTTCATATATGAATTTGATTTAGCTGAGTGATTTTTAGAGAACATGTGAGCAAATTCCAAAGGGAAATGTATTTCTCCAGACTGATCTAAAAATGTGCTCTTTTTTTTTTCAGTTGGAGAAAGGGAAAATAATTGATGAGAAAAGCGTTGGCACGTTGTTGAAAATCACAAATGATCCTACACTATTTTGATTTAACTGTAGTGTGTGAAAACATTTTCATTTAAACTCTTTTGAAAGAAAGAACAGTCTCAGAGTTGAATATCTCATGTATCTCATTATCCAATGCTGGTTGGTAGAAGGATACAATGAAAAGAAAGCAAACTGAGACCAAGGGAAGAAGAGGTTTTAGACAAGATGAAAAGGAAAATTGGTGTTTTCGAATGTTGAACTCATTTTCCTGATGGGTAGTAGATTTCTGGATGTTTTAGATTAATTCAATAATTTGGGTTGTATTGGATTGTATTACAAAGTGCTTGGAAATTTCAAAGCTGGTAACTCCAGAAAATGACCATGGAAATATGTTTTTTATGTTTCTAATATGCTGTGGCTTTGAATGAGACTGAGTTTGTCTCATTCAGTCTCCCTGCCACCTTAATACTTGTGTATTCCTATCTGTGTATAGTGGGATGTCATGAAGAGGGGTGCATTTTGCATCCACAGCACAATGGCAGAACCAGGCCCTTGTCTTTTACATGCTTCGGTTTCTGTTTGGGGTTTTAATGTGTGATTTTGTTTGGCACTCATTGCCTCCAATCAAAATTATGTCACAGCATGGTCTTTCGGAAAAGAAGGGGAATTGTTATTCAACCTACTTTTGGGAAGATCTCTCATTGGATGCTTGCAATCAGATGGCATTAATTTTGAAAGGAGGATTATGAAGAATATTTTTGCACAGTGAATGGTTGATAGGTATGCAGCTATTGTAGTAATTTTCTGCTTTGGAATGTATCAAATGAAATATTTACCTGACTAACAGTCTCAATGTTTTGGAGAGAGGCGACTGCTAGAATAGAAGTCAAGTATTTTAGTGATATTTTATTGTACTGATCTAGAAAAAATATTATGTGCAAATACCATATTAATGGCCCATGCACTAACAGGTAGAGTCTGGAGGGAGAGGTAGTATATTTTAATGGACAAAAAGGTGATAGAAAATTAAGAACCCTTTGGACAAACAAGTCTGCTGTCAGTCTGCTGTCTGCTGAGCACAGCATTTGGGAGGACACTGTGCAATATGAATTAAACCGGAATGATAGTGCATACGTGTTTTGACATGACTGGAACATTTGGGTCAAATACATAAATTTCTCTACTCTATTCTTACCTCTTCCTCCATCCATTACATCTGCAAAAACATTATTTCCACAATCCAGAATAATCAGGTAGTAGAGGGGTACACCACTTCTTTTTGGCATGGAAATAATTACTAGGTAGAGCAGCAGGGCTTGGAGATGCTGATTAATCTCTTCAGCTCACATTCCTAATGTTGCAAATGTCACTCTTTGTGACCAGCTTGAGCCTGCGATGTCCTTCTGTGCTCATGGTTCTGAGATCAAGTTAGACATACAATGTCTGAAAACAGATGGACAGCTGAAGGAGTGATCTTTGAAAACATTTCAGCCCTCTCTGAGTGACATGGATTCTTTATCTCAGGACACTGTTTTTTCCATGATTGCCCATGTATTGTAGGGAACCCCTCCAAATTAAGCTGCCTAGAGGTGTATCTGTACATGTTTGAAAGGATTGAATAGAAGGCTGAGATCCAGGAAAATCTAATCTGTTACCTACTAACTGAATCCTTCCACTGTTCTTGTCTTCTCAAAATTGGAGGAGGGTTGTTTCTAGGTAATCTCAGTGTTTACTTGTAGAGAATGATCTATTGGGAGCCATGTAGTGCATAGATGTGTACGCGCCCTTTTTACTCATCCACTCTATAGAACTTGTCAGCTAAGTTTGAGTCTTTTTCTCAAGCCCTGAAATTTTAAAATAAGTTGACTTTTAAGTGTTTCAAAAGTTTAAAATACGAGTTTTCATATATGTACTAGACTAGATGAATTTTTTTTTTAAACTTTCATGCATTTTGTGGACAGAAATCAAGAGCATGTTGAGGAGAGAAAGGGAAAAACAAATAAATAAGCTTTCCTCTCAAGTCAGTTTTACAAAATATGCATGTGACGAATTTTAGGATTGCCTGAATCCTCTCTGCTCAACATCCAATTTGTGTTCTGTCGTGTTAGAGGTGTTTAAAAATGACCTTCTAAAGCATGTGCAGCTTATTTAGCACTGTCACAGCTGGACAAGGCACTGACATGGCTGGCTCAGGAAAAGGGCAATGGATGGCAAAAGGGTAATAGAAATGGCTGTATGTATGCAGTTTTCAGGCCACTCAGTGAGCCTGTCACGTATATAGATGCTGCAGTTTCATGTTAATGCTCAGTGAGGTGAAAGTTGGAGACACATCATACCTCATTCTTGTTCAGAGTTTTACAGCTTAATTGTGGATAATATCTGTAGGCATTATAACAGTGGTTTATGGCATGAATATCCACCAGGAGAGTTTTATACATGTGGACATATGCCACTGACTACCTTTGAAGAGACATTTTGGATAGATTCAGACATTGATCTATATTAGGACAGAAGTTCTTGTTTTAATTTGTGACAGCTGGAGAAAGGCAATTCCAGTGGAATGGAAAAACAAATTGTGTGAGTGAGGACTTCTTTTATACCAACAGGTATAATTGTAAAAGGAGTTGTAAAAGGAAATTTCATGATGTCTTATGCAACAAAATAATTCTTACATGCTTAAGATTGATTAGGAGATAAAAGGTGATGCTTAGCATAGATATCAAAAGAGCCAACATTGTTTGGTAATTAGAATCCCTGTGAATTAATATCACACAGATCCACATGACATTTTTTTTTTCATATTTGTAGGGAATCTTTTAGTGCTGCAATCTTGCATATGACCTTTCATCATTTTAGATGCTTGACCAATCAAGCACTGAACATGGAAACAGCCATTTACTTTAGAATTAGACCTTCTACACTGCAGAGGTTAGCTACTCTACTTTAAAAAAAGCTTTTTTACTATTCATGAGGAATTTTATTTGAAGCAAAGTAATAAAAAGGCAGAGTTTGCATTTTAAAATGATTCTCTTCCCCTCAATGGGCAATGTTTAAGCTATTGCCTATAGCTGGAATACAGAAGTGCAAGGACAGATCAAAGTTACTGATGACATCACAGCCATAGTTTTATATATCTCATGTGAAGCTTCCACAATTTAAGAATTACTTCTAAATTATTCAAAAGGTCATTAATAAACATGTCTTTTAATCCTTCAAATTCTGTTGCTATTTCAGTCATTCAAAGATGCTACATTTAGCATCTTTGGTTATTAATAGTAGGGTAAGGGTAGGGCTAGATAACTTTTGTGCATTTATCTATTTGTCAATTAAAAAAATGAATTTTTGGCTAAATATATTTTAACAAAAAATGTCAGTTTGCTGTGGAAATTAACAAACAATCCAAACCAAACAAGCATAAAACCTCAAAAGAAAAGATTTACGTCAAATGCTCTTTTGAGTTGATGTTGGAAAACACAGTTTTCCAGCAAAACTTGCGTTAGTTGAGCAGGCCTGAACAAAGCCTCAGCATAGTCAGGCCTCAGTAAAAATCCTAACAAGCTGTCATGAGAAACTAATACCTGGGAAACACAGCTGTGCTTCTGAGCTGTGAGAAGAATGTCATGAGAAAAGATAGGGAGTCAAAAGTGTTATGAGAAAAATATAAGGGAGTTACCAGGAGGATCCCTGAATATGTGAGAACAAACTGCAGATACGTGTGTGGCTATAATTAGAAACATCTGTAACAGTATATAAGTTTCTCGTTTTGTAAAATAAAATGGAGCTTGCTTTATGACTTATATTAAGTCGTGTGTGAGTTCTCTCTTGCCGATCGTCAAGTTGATAGCCAAAATATTCCAGGTTTGAATCAGCTTTCAGTATTACTAGAGTTGCTCTTTGTTGTTTTCAACTTAACAGTGCCTGGGGGTCCCAGCTAAAATAGGGGATGTGCAGTGCCAAAACTCTGATAATGTCTACCAATGTGTACTGTTCCTTTCCTGATGATTTTACAATACAGACTCTTCCCACAAAACCAACTTTCCAGCTTTCTTCCTCTCTCCTTTCTCAGATTTATTAAAAATTCAGGCTTTTAAAAGCCTGTATGCCATAAATGTTGAGTATACTTGTCCTAAACAGAGCTTCAAATCAAATGCAAGTGAACAAACTTTAAAAAGTTTTATATGGAAAACATCGAATTTCTGTATATCCCCTTTACTTCTACTTCTACCTTACTCTTATTTGTTATATGAAAACAGAGACTTCTACAAATCTTACTTGATAATCAATCCAGCTATGATAAAGTTGCAGTGCCATCAATTCATTGCATTATCAAAAGGTCAGTTGCCTAATGTACTTGAATTGGAACTTGGTACAGGCATAGTTAGGAAGCAACTAATTCTGTGATGAATGGCAATTACAGTTAAAAATTGAATAGAAAGAGCTAGAATGGTATTGGCATTTGCTTCTTGCTTTAAGCGCAGGACTGTTTAATGAAGAAAAGTCTAAGAGGCTAAAAATGATTGACTTTGCTTTGCATAGCATTTTCTTATCCTTGCTATAAATCTTTGTCAATACCAGATTCACAGGACAAAACCTCACAGGCTCCTCAAAACTCATTTTTGAAAATACCAAACTTTGAGATTCTAAAATGAGGCTTGCATGAAATGATGTTAAATAAGCTTCTTAATTTTTGATATTACTGCAACATGCCCTGTTGTCTCTACTCACTCTCTTTAGGGATCATGTACAAAGGAAGCATAGTTGCAAGATGCTTTGTAAAACAAATAGTTTATTTTCAGAGTTTTCTTCACAGACAAATTAAATAGGTCATTTTGGATGTGTGTGTATGTAGAGTGGTAAGTTGAATAAGATATAGTGCTAAGAGCCACTTCATCTAGGTTTCACTGCTCTATCCTCAAATCTGTTCTTGATTCATGGCAAAACCCTAAAGATAATATTAACAGAACTCTAATATTTGTAACCTTAACGTTAGTGTGTATAAATGAACTGAAATGAAATGAAGTTTAATTATTAAGTTTTATTGTTTAGAGCGATAGAGTACATACTAATCTGTGCACTGTGTATTAAGGTCCTACGTCTGAAAAGCATTGATGGTAGTGCCTTCACCTAGAAGGTTTAAAGAACACCATAAACCCCATGGGACTGAGCCCCAGTATTTTTTTTATAGGACACTGATGGTAGAGTGTCATTGTGAAGTCTGGAAGGCTGCTGCATGGAAGAGACACATGCTTTTATCTCATTCGTATTATAAGAGACTCAAGAATGCACAAATCCTGGTTGGCAGTGGTAGTCAGCTAGTCTAATTATTAAGCACATGCTGTCAGACCAACTTTGTGGTGTGTATGGGAACCATCATAAAAACAGAGCAGAACTTTTTTATGAACTGACCAGCTCATGCTGTCCACTCTGTGTGAATTTGCATTACAACTTGTGAAAGCAGCTGAGTCCCGGACTTCCATGCAAAAGACATTCTGGTGTCATCCAGATAGTATTTCCTATGGTGTACATCAGGATGGCAGCATATGAGAATTTGTAGCTCTTCTAGTCTGAGTTTCTCCTTCTCAGTAGACCCACACAGTCTGCTTTATTTCTCTTCTTTCTACTGTTGACTTTTGGAGCATGGACTGTTGTGATCATTAGCAAAACCAAGACCAGCACAAAGATACTGGAACAGATTGGTAGTAGCATCAGGATTCATTTCACTCTTTCAAATATTACCTGTCACATCCACCACAAGAAAAGCATATCTTCAGCCACAGAAATATTGCTGTAACTTTTCAGTCACCTAGTTTAACTTCATTTATGAAGTGTTTGATATGCCTACACGTATATGTAGGCAATTTTCTCTTTTCTGGTAGTGGTGAATCCTGTAAGATTTGTATCGTGTAGCAGCAGCTCAGAGCTCTTCTTAATAGTAACTGCTGATGAAGAGTTTGATTTGTTCAGAGACATCAGTTATGTGACATCGTTCCTCAAGTGTATATGTGGAACTCTTTGGAGGTAAGTGTTCATAGACAGACTGATAAATAGATTTGATATAATTATTGATCATAATAAACTCACACACCTTGCTGGAACTTGCAAAAGAATTTATTTGCTTTGTCTGAAAGCCCTAGCACCTATAGTGGTGTGGTTATGAGAGAAATCTCTGAGAAAGACAAAGGTTTTAGCACCTACTTGAGGAAAAAAAAAAAAAAAAAGCAAAAGCAAAAGTTGAACTATAATTTAGAGTTCTAATGTTAAAAAGCAGTAGCTGGTGTCATAAAACACACTCATGATTTTTGAAAAGCAGAAAAGTAGAAAAGCTTCCAGACAGTTGGTCTCATTTGAATACTGGCCATGTAAGAGTGATTTTGGATGGAAAGAGCTTTAGGCATGGTTAGCATGGAGGTCCCTGACTGCAGATTTAAAAAAGTCTCTGTCAGAAAGGAACAGGGGGAGCCTGTCTGCTCCCTTGCATGTCACATTTCCACAGTAGGGTCTCTGAGTTGCTCATCACCGTGACTGTTCTGTCTTAGAGGTGTGCTAGAGGGTCAGCTTTCTTCATCAATGCCCCTTTACCTCTCCTGTGTCTCTCAAGCTGCCTGGCTGGTGTTCTTGGTCTTCTCTGCACCTGTACAGAAAATTCTTTAAGGATGCATTGTGAGCTTAGTGTCTGCTTGTTCCCCTGGAAGCTTACAAGGGTGAAGAGACCAAGTATAAAAGCTACACCTCATTTTTGGGTTTGATACAGGTGGCTGACAAATTCAAATTTCCACCTCCCACACACTCTTGCCAGCAGATTTAGAGGTGAACAGAAAGTAAGGATAGGAGCAGCTACAAATGGTCCTCCTGTTTTTTTCTTTAAGAGCTCTGTCCAGAAGGAGTGACATAGTAACTTTGGCTGTGACCTTGTTGCTGCAGGCTGTTACGCAGACTACTTCTCGAATTAATCTGGTGCTCTGACTCAGCAGTGCCAATGTTGCTGCTTTAATCAGTGGAGGAAATTTGCACTCACTTGCAAACTGGTGTGTAGGCTTTTCCTTTATTCAATAATGTGTTTGGAAATGTGTGTCTTAGCTCATTCCCTAGTAGAAGAAGAAAGGTCGAGAATTTTCCCTACTAGAACCACTCAGCATACCCTAAATACAGAGGAGCTTAAAACTGTTAATTATGCCCAGTGGAGCATTTAGACTGGGGAATCAGTTCTGCATTTAGTAGTTAAACTGCCCTTAACCTGAATATGCATTGGTAGGACTGTGAAGCACGGAATTGACTCCACAACTCAGATAGTTATGAAGTAGGTATGTGTTTATTCCAGCTGGGGTGCATGGGGGCTAGCCCCTCCAAAGACATGCACGCCCTCAGCGGCACTTCACTAAGTTTATATTAGGTTAGAGATTACATATGCATAAAGTTAGACAAAGCCCCTATACATATTCATTACCTATCCCCGCTTCTTATTATAATGAGTTCAAAGTTCATTTAAATATGCCCGTGCAAGCGCAGTATCTTCCGATTAATTGTGGGCAAGGGTCCCGATGATTAATTATGACAGGATCCATACTCTTCATCATGATGAACTGTTCACCCTGTTCCCTTGCGCATGCTCCCTTGGTCCTTGGTCCAAGTCCAAGCCTGAGAACCAACTCGTACCGGTCCTGGGGTCCAAGGGTGGGATGCTCGGTTACACTCAGTGGTTTTTCTCAATTATTTGGCTCTCCTCTCTCCATCCTCCCTGATACTAGGTAGGCACAAATTCATCAAGAAAATAATAAATGAATTGCAGCAGGCATATATTAGTAAATCATTATCCAATCTCTGGCTCTCTAAATCAGTTAAAAAATTATTATTACTATTATCCAGCTTCTAGCTCTTTTACATTAGTAATTTCTGTTTTACCCTAAATCAGTCCCCCCTTTTCTATAAGATTAGTAAATTCTTTTACTAGTAAATGAAATCTTCTTCTAGCAAGCTTCTGCGATAAGTATCTCTCAATGCCTTACCATGTACATTCGATAAAGTAGTTAAAATGAATAGCCTCTTTAACATCCTACAATTCCAAACAAATAGCAGAACAGATAACACAAGACTAATACCTACCAAAATTAGTAAAACGATTATGGGGTGACATAATGTATTAAGGATACCAGTTGCAGTAGGTGACCATCCAAAAAGCACATCCCACCAGTGGTGATCTGCATCCTGTCTTGCTCTTTGTAAGACTCTGCTTATTTCCTCTGTATCATGGTAAATGGTTATTAAAATTTTCTTTCCAATTTTTTGAATTCCTTTTTGGATGTTAATTAAGTCTTGGTGCTCTACCAATTGTCATCCCAATAGGTGTTGATGATAAGCCATGATACATTGTATGATTGGATTTTATCAACTGATGCAATACAACTGGTGCCAAATACAAAAAGTCACACCTAATGATTTTCACAAAATTACAAACACAAAAATTAGAACGATTCCTAACATCCAAAGTAACATTGTCATTATCTATTTCTATGAAAACACACATTGTTCTTAAGCAAACACAACTCTGACCAATATATACAAGTACCGTTTTCTTACTAGTATCTGGGTGAACTTCAAAGTGGCAAATGCTTTGCTCAACATCTAAGCATATATCTTTGGCGTTAATTGTGTTACTCTCACAGATAAACCCTTGTTGTTCTCGTGTAATGCATGATTGTATATTTACAGTTTGCCATTTCTTGTCAACCATCCGGGCCCATGCTCTATGTTCAGAAGGGTAAAGTACTGCTCCATTGTGGTTTAATCCTAAAGGAACAATGGGATGTATTACATAAATTGTGGCATTGCATATAGTGAGTACAAAGGCTGTAGCTGTGTTAGTAACTGGATCATAGGTGAAGTTTACTAAAGTCCACCAAGATTGGAGTTTCTTTTCCAGTTCAGTAGCATTATCCCAAACAGCTTTTTGTATTTCAATAGGGAAAACAACTTCATTTCCTTCCCTTATAATTAAAGAGGCTGCTGATTGCATCCATAATTGTGCTTGTATGCAACCAAGAGCAAGGGACACATTATTCTGAACTGCTCCAAGTGCATCTAATATTAATTTATGATCCTGATTGTTAGCCTTTGCAAGATCTGGAAGTACCTTTGAAATTTGCCACTGACCATTTCCTAACGCTAGTAAAGAAGATTGTAAAGGTTGTTTTAGTCTTGTTAGATCGCCAGTTGTGGTGGCCAATTTATTCATTAGTATCTCTGAATCAATCTCATTTAAAACACCCAATCCCGTTCCTAACACTCCAGTTAAATCTCTTCGTGTTCTGCTCCTGAAGAGTCCTTGCCTCTGTAACCATGTTGTCCAGCCTTCAAAAGATGTTTTTATAAGAGAGGAGCAAGCTGGTTGGATTTCAGAGATGTTAATTTGCATCAGTAATTCTACACACTTAAGAGACCATTCTGGGTTGAACAACAATTGCTGTTGGCCTGTATTCCTTATCACATATGGACCAACTTCATAAATTTCTGGTCGAGGTGTTAGTTTAGGAGGAATAGGACTGTTAATTTGGGAGGACTCTTGTTTTGGTTTGGCTACCACATTCAATTTAATTTTCTGAATTAAACCTAATAATGTTGGTCGAGTAGGTTTAGATGTCCACTGGCACACTACATAAAAAGGATGAACCACAGTAAGATTAAACCAGCAGTCACTTTGCTCTTCCTTGCAAGACTTGGTAATTTCAACATTATTATTACTTGGGTCACCGGAAGTTTTGTTGCTAGCAAATTTCTGGCGACAACATAAGGAGAACACACCTTGTTTAGCACACTCCCAGTCCTCAGTAGGACATAATTCCTTTGAAATGCCAGAGTGAATTTTGGATGCCAGATTGAAATCAAAAAAATGGCCAAGAACTGTAATATAAGAGGCTTTTTCATATTGAAAACCAGGTTCAATTTTCCTGCATCCCACATGGATTTTTCATTAATGATACCAGGTAGGGTCATGACCCACTCATCTCAATTCCAAGCCCATTCAGGTGGGTGGTAAATTTCATCATCATGCATTACAATCATAGCCAAATCCGGACGGCTGTCTGTAGGGTACTTTCCCTGAAAGCTAGAATGCCCTATGAGGGCTTGTGACCAAGGCCATTCAGTATTGCCCTGGTTGAAAGTACCTCCTTTTCCTTGAAGAATGGTTATAACTGTGAGAACACCAAAGAGAGTAACTTTTCTAATTGCATTAATTTTACCTGGGTAAATTTCAATTTCAGTTCATTATTGTTAGAAGCCACTTTCCAAGGGGTCTCTGGAGCCTTCTTCACTCGAGTGTGATGAATCCAGGTGCTCTGTTCTTTGATTTTGATCGCAGTGAAAGTGGTAAGGAGTACTTGAAATGGTCCTTCCCACTGTGGCTCCGAAGTTTTCTCTGTAAGGGACTTAACATAAACATAATCTCCAGGTTGAATGTTGTGTACTGGGCTGTCTAGGCCCCGACTCCGAGTTCCAGCCACATGCTTTTCAATTTTCCTAAGTTGCTTACTCAAGGCCACCATATAGGTGGTCAGTGTTTCCTCCCCAGCTTGGGTGGATAGTCCTTTCTGTACTCCATATGGTCTCCCATAGAGCATCTCAAAAGGACTTAATTTTTCTTTAGTTCTGTGTTTAGTTTGGATTCGTAACAATGCAAGTGGAAGAGATTGGGGCCAGGGTAAATTGGCTTCTTGCCCCAATCTTACAATTTGTTGTTTGATTAGGTGGTTCATTTTCTCCACCTGACCACTTGACTGTGGGTGGTATGGGGTGTGAAGCTCCCAGTCTATGCCTAAATGATGGCTAACTTGCTGTACCACCTTTGAGATGAAATGTGTTCCTCTATCTGAGGACATTGTGGCTGGAACTCCGAAGCATGGTATTATTTCTTGTAACAATACCTTGGTTACCTCCCGGGCTTTGACAGTTCTAGTGGGAAAGGCTTCTGGCCATCCTGAAAAGGTATCTGTTAATACCAACAAATATCGATACCCCCCTTTTCTTGGGAGTTCTGAAAAATCAATTTGCCACTGCTGTCCAGGCCCATTCCCTTTCCCAATTTGGCCCAATTTTGGTTTGGGGATATTTTTAGGGCTAGTCTGGAGGCAAAGGTCACACTGTCGGGTTACTTGTGCGATGGTAGCATATAAATTTCTGGCAATAATTCTTTCAATTAAATATTTGTGTAGGGCATCTATTCCCCAATGTGTCTTTTGGTGTTCTGTTCTTACTAGTGCCCACACTAAATGAGAGGGAATGACCAACCTCCCCTGTTCAGTAATAGCCCAACCCTCTTCATTGTATGACCCATTCTGATCTTCGATTAATTTTTTGTCCTCTTTGCTATAGGTTGGCTTACCTTCTAGGGAGATTTGGCCGTCTGGAATTAGAGCCCCTTCAATTGTCACCTCACCTTTCGCTGCTTCTTTTGCCTCTCTGTCCACCAGATCATTTCCTTCCTCCAATTCTGAGCTCACTTTCTGGTGTGCCTTAATGTGCATGATTGCTACTTTCTCGGGTAGCTGGACTGCTTCCAACAGCTGGGTTATCTCTTGTGCATGTTTGATGTTTTTTCCTTGTGAGTTCAACAGTCCCCTTTCCTTCCAAATGGCTCCGTGTGCATGTACAACTCCAAATGCATACTTTGAGTCTGTATAAATGTTCATCTTTTCCCTTTGGCTATTTCTAAAGCACGGGTCAAAGCAATTATTTCAGCTTTCTGGGCAGAAGTGTTTATTGGTAGGGGTCCAGATTCTATTACCTTTTTGCTGGTGGTGACTGCATACCCTGCATGTCGCTTTCCACTGATGACGTAGCTGCTCCCATCGGTAAACCAGGTCTCTGCATCATCCAAAGATGTATCCTTCAGATCTGGACGGCTGGAGTATGTGGCCTCAATAGTTTCCAGGCAGTCGTGGTGCACCTGCTCCCCGTTGTTTCCGCTGAGGAAAGAAGCTGGGTTGACAATGTTAGTGACCACTATTTCCACATCGTCCTGCTCCACCATGATGGCTTGGTATTTCAGGAACCTCTGTGGGGAAAGCCAGTGTCCGCCTTTCACTTCCAGCACTGCAGACACTGTATGGGACACTAACACAGTCATTTTCTGGCCCAAGGTAAACTTGCGTGCCTCTTGGATGTTTAGCACGACTGCTGCTACAGCCCTGAGGCACCCTGGCCATCCTTTGGCTGCTGCATCTAGTTGCTTAGACAGATAAGCAACTGCCCATCGATATGGGCCCAAGTCTTGTGCTAGTATTCCCAAGGCAATCCCCTGCTTCTCATGAGAAAACAGAAAAAATGGTTTACTCACATCTGGAAGTCCCAAAGCTGGAGCTGGCATCAGGGCATTCTTCAGTTGTTTGAAGGCCCTCGTGGCCTCTTTTGTCCACTGCAGATCTCTGCTTTCCTTTCTGATGAGCTCATACAAAGGTTTTACAAGGACCCCATAACTAAGGATCCAAAGCCTGCACCATCCCGTCATCCCCAGGAAAGTCCATAGCTCCTTTACAGTTCGGGGTTTCGGGGTTTGGCAAATGGCCTCTTTCTGGTCTTGTCCCAAAGTTCGCTGCCCAGCACTGATTTCATAGCCCAAATAAATTACTTTTGGTTTTACTACTTGGAAAAGTACAAGCTTTTAGTAGTACAAGCTTTTTTCTTGGACACCCTGTACCCTTGGAGCCCCAAGAAATTTAGTAAACTTACTGTCCAGAGTACACAGGCTTCTTCTGTCCGGGTAGCTATTAAGATGTCATCGACGTATTGCAATACCTTCCCTTCTTCAGAGGGGGCTTCCCAGGATTCCAGGTCTTTTGATAGTTGATCCCCAAATAGGGTGGGACTGTTCTTAAATCCTTGAGGCAACACCGTCCAAGTGAGCTGAGTTTTGCGTCTGCTTTTGGGATTTTCCCACTCAAACGCGAATATTTTCTGGCTGGCCTCGTGGAGAGGGAGGCAAAAGAAGGCATCTTTCAAATCTAAAACAGTAAACCAGGTTAGTTCAGGTGTTAGCTCAGTTAGTAGCGTGTAGGGATTTGACACCACAGGATAGAGGTCCTCAGTTATTTTGTTTACTGCCCTTAAATCTTGTACCACCCGATATGACCCATCAGGTTTGCGGACTGGTAAAATGGGGGTATTAAAATCAGATTTGCACTCTCTCAATAGTCCTAGCTGTAAAAAGTTTTCAATCACTGGGCTAATCCCTTCCTTGTCTTCTTTCTTAAGGGGGTATTGTTCAACCCTGACTGGTTGTTTCCCTTCCTTCAATTTAATTTGTATCGGAGGTGCATTTTTAGCTCTTCCAGGTACGTTTGTTGCCCATACCCCAGGGAATACTTGATTCATAATTTCCTCACTAATTTCTCCCTCAGCCTCTGTGGTTGCTAGCATTAAACTTAGTATTTCAACATATTGTTGATCATTTACCTCCAGAGTAATTTCCCCATCTTTAAATGAAATGGTTGCTTGTAACTGTTCCAATAGATCTCTGCCCAAAAGGGCTTTTGGAGATCTGGGCATGTACAAAAACTTGTGAATACCCCATTGCTTTCCCCATTTATACTTTAAAGGTTTGCAAAAATATGCTTTTTCAGATTAACCAGTTGCCCCTTGAACCATGATATAATCATCCCCCACCGGCATTAAAGCTTTATTTAAAACTGAGTATGTTGCCCCCGTGTCCACCAAAAATTCTATTTCTTTTTCTTTTTCCCCTAGCTTCATTATAACCAGTGAATCCACTAGGGTGGAGTCCTCCGGTCTTCTTCAGTCTTCTTTCATGTGTGCAATGACTCCTTCTCAGCCTCATCTTCTTTGCTGGTTGTTCTATTTTCTTTTTTTTTTTTTTAAAAAAACCCCAACATTAATTATAATAGTATGTTATATTCTAAAAACCCATGTGGAGGCCATCTAATTCTGTCATCTAGCCCATACAAAAGCCACTACTAAGCTAAAAATTTAATAAGAGTTCTTTTATCTTTTATACTTCTGCTCCCTGTAATTTTCTTCCAATGTGCTAAAACAGAGCCAAGTGGAGTTGTTTTAGGAACTTCTCTGCTTTGCCCAGTTCCCATCTTATCTATCTCGTTCTCTTGGTTCAATCTCTTTTCTAGGCAAACCTCTTTTCACACTGACTTACTGGAATTTTTTTAAATTTTTTTTGCTTTTTTTCTCTTTTTTTTTTCAATTTTCCTCCTGCACTAACCAGGTTTCAGAAACTAAATGACTCTTTCCACACACTAAGGCAATAACAGCTGCTTCTAACCACTCTGTCACAGCACACTCACACAATGCCCAAACCTTACAGTAATTATTTTTAAATTCAACAGAAAGGTATTTTTAGCATCAAACCAGCATCTAATTTATTTCACTCAAAGCCAAGCTGGTATGAGAGAGAGAGGAAGAAAAAAATAAAAATTAAGATTAATTACTGAGAGGGAGGAAGGGGAAAGAAAAGGAAAAGAAATAAAAGGCAACCACTCTTTATATGCTCCTATGTTCACTAAGTAAATTTATTCAATATTCCACAATTCCGTTGCTAAAAAGAACTTGGTAACTTTATCCACACAAAACTTTTATAATGCACCAACTTATTCTCTTTACAACCTGCGCAGTTACTCTCTGACAGGTCAATAAAAATAGCATCTCTTAACTCCACGAGCCCGCAAACCCACTAATCATACTGTGGCACAGCTATGTTCTTTTGATGTAGTCACCGAAAAAAAATGTCTCTAACTGGCCGCGGTAAAAAAGTTTCTCTTTATTCACTTACCACCACAATTTCAAACAACTGCATACACTCACTCACCCTAACACAAAAATAAACACATAATACAACACAACAAGCGCTTCTACGACCACAACAGCAAAGTACAACAAAAATTCCAAAAACCCCACACTCATACACCAAAGCAAATAATTCACAACCATACCCAAATATTCACATCTATTAGACCACACTTAATCAATCAATTTCTCATTTGCTCGTGCAGACTAATCTGCACCCCACACACATACACAACACCGGTGTTGACAATACTTCAAACTAGTTCTCTTTCAAACTAGTTTCCTTAGGGATCCACTCGATTCACCACCAGAATCACTCGCGGCCGCTCTATCGGACAGTGAATCCCCCCTTGCCAACTAAGGACGACGAATTACTTCGCTGATTTCCCTTAGCCAGCCCTAACCAGTCGCTTGCAAGCTCACCACTCAGGGACAACACTGCGCACAGGACGTCTCTCTGTGTCTTACCAGCAGCCCTACCCAAAACACATACCGTTTCTCTGCTGTAGCAGGTGGTCGTTGTTTGCCCCCGCAGTGAGCGGCCAAGGAGTGGAGGTCCTCCAGGAAAATCCCGGGGCGCGCCTAGGATGTCAGCCCCTCAGTCGATCCTGCAGCCAGGCAAATCTTGTCCACCTGGGGTGCCAAATGAAGCACAGAATTGACTCCACAACTCAGATAGTTATGAAGTAGGTATGTGTTTATTCCAGCTGGGGTGCATGGGGGGTAGCCCCTCCAAAGACATGCACAACCTCAGCTGGAATAAACACATACCTACTTCATAACTATCTGAGTTGTGGAGTCAATTCCGTGCTTCAACTGTGACATGTGAGCATGGAGGTACATCTGGATTCTCTTTACTTTAGTCCTGAAAGATTACTGAACAGTTCAATTGCATAACAACAGTATGCAGAACTGAACATGAATATGAGTAAACAATTAATGGTTTATAAAAAATTTAATCATGGCACGTTTTCACATCAGCTGCATCTTGGTTGCAGAGTGGCAAGAAGCTAAATAGGAAATAATTTTTCTTATGTCCATTTGGCAGATGTGGTTTACCTGAGCAACACTAAGAGAAAAATGGAATGGCACTTGGCATTCCCATGCAGTCATGATTTTAGGTATTTAGTCCTGAGATACAGCACACAGCACAGATCATGTCTTGAAGAAGAAGAATCAGGAATGAAAAAACTGAATGGTTACTTTCTAAGGTTTGCGAAGGGCTGTTAGGAAACATCAAAACAAGCTGTTCCATGTGAACTGAACCATGTTTAAGTTGTCAGAAACCAACTGACAACTCATAATTTACTCAGCTCCCTCACACATCCACACTTAGAAAAATGTTAATTAAAATATTTGAAGGTGGTTGACAAAGCTGAGAGTAAGTAGCTTCAGTCAGTCAAAAAGAAATCAGTGTATTGTTCCAGATTCTTTGCTTCTATAAATCAACAACATCTCAGTAAACTCCAGTGGAGTTTAGCAATTTTACATGGGCTTAGAATTCAGTTACAGATGTTTTGCATTATACTCATCATGCATTAGGCACTGTCTTATTCCAGCTTTTTGATGGAAACAGGTTTTAGACTTTTGGTTTTGAGAGTGAAAAACATTGCAGATAAAACTACCACTGTAAATTCAGGCACTGATTGCTAGGAAAAGGGAGTTGAATGCTATCAGGAATAGCTGCATACCACCAGGGGACTTGAAAGACTGGAAGGAGTTGTTTCTCTCAGAGGAGTTTTTATTAAGTGGCTGAACTCCATGTTCTGACAAGATGAATGATGAACCCTTCTGGCCACATCTTTAACTCATGAACCAAGCCAGAATCCAGGCCTGAGCACTGCCTTTTCTTTCACCCAATAAATAATGATTCAGATCTACTAGTTTTAATCAGGTAAATTGAAAGATTACTATTAATCTAGTTGAATGGTAACAGTTTAACTGCTTCACACAGGCTATGGTGGTCAACTTTTTAATTCATAGCTGTTGTAGCTCTTTTCTACCTTGTGCCATTAATTTCTTATTTTAGTTTTGTGTTTTCATTCTAGTTAACCATTTCAGCTGGCAAATATTGAGTCATGGGGAGATGTTTTTGATTTATTTAACAGATGTCAGTGCCATAATCTTTAGCTATAACAAGTATTTATCAAAGTCATATCACTATACCTTTTCAGCTAAGGTAAAAGTCAAGCGTGCTAGCTGACAGAAATATTGCCTTTAAATTTCCCCCTTAAAACATGGAACCATTGAAATTCAGTGACCGAAAAATCTCATGAGAACCATAAAATAATATATAAAAATAAAGAAAATATGAGTTCCAAAATTTTCTCTGCAGTTTCTTCTGCAAGGAAATGTCTTCAGTTACTGATATCAAAATTTTTGGCTATGCATATGTCAATAGGTGGATGGTGTAAAATATGAATAGACTTGGCACTTCAGAGATGGCACAGAGCAGGAGTGTTGTGCTGAGCAGACGTCACTGGAAAGGTTAGGACCACAGCACAACATTCTCTCCTTGGCATCAGTCTTTTGTGCCCAGAATCTTTCCATCACGCCTGACCACAGCTCATCCTTCTGAGAGATGGGTGTAAACACATGCAGCTTGGAAAGCTAGCTGGGCATCAATCATGTTTGTTGAAGAGTAGACCTGCTGAACAATAGGTGTGTGAAAAGCTGCTCTGTTGTGATGGTCTTCTTGTTGCCTGCAGTTTACCTTAAGGGTTGTTGTATGTGTGTGTCTTCAACTCCTGTCTCCAGTATTCTGCAAAGCACTTGTGGTAGTTGGCTGTTGTTTGGGTGGCTTAACCACAGATAATAGAAGTAGTTACATTTGGGGAAATAACTACAGCCATGCTTAGAATAAACAGTAGCACTGCAAATGTATTAGGTGCTTTCTAGTGTGGATTCTGACCTAGAGACCCAAGAGGGAAAAGGCCCACCTAGGTGCAGAGTACTGGAAGGCTCATGTCACCTTAGGTGTACAACTTCCCTTCCTTAATTTGATTCTCTCTCTGTCTCAGTTTTGCTTTCAGACAAGAATGCATATTCATTAGTCATGCAGTGAGTTAACAATACTGATAAGCAAATAACATAATAGATAGTGCTTTCCAGAACTGTGAAAATAATGCTCCCTGAGAAAAAAGATAATAGTTCTGAACATGGGCTTAGTCCTTCTGTAATCAGAATCATTATGCAAAGCAATATATGCTGTTGTTATAAACTTGTTTTTCTGTCTATATTGTATTGAGGAAAAAAAGGATATTGAAAAGCCTCTGAATAATCTTAGCATATACTCTGCATTACACATTGTCCTAGGTTGCAATATAGATGTGTTTGAGTATTCTATTACCACCAGCTGTGGGCCGTTAGCTGCTATCACCTGCTAATGACCCACTCCGCATGACAGGCAATGGGCCATCCGTTAGCTGTTATCACCTGCTAACGACCCACCCCGGATGACAGGCAATGGGCCATCAGGGACCCACCGTGTGATTCATGGACTTATCTCATCCCGTTGTGGGATGCTTTGCCCAGGAGGGAGGAGCCAGGTGTTCCCACCTGGATATAACCTGGCCTTGGAACTGCCTGAGCTAGCCCTGTCTACTGGGTTCCCAGAGGACAAGAGCTACCACTGGATCTTCAGCTGGAGACCAGATCTTCACAGGATCACTGCTTGAACTGAACTACTTTAATTGGACTGCTACCACCACCCTAACAGGGTGTCAGGTTGTATCTGACTTTGTCTGTGCTTTTCCTTGTATTATTTCACTTATTTTTAATTTCAATCTTGACTTGTGATCTCCCACTGGTTTGTTTTCAAACCAATACATATTTTGGTGCCCAATGTGGGGCACAACCTGGGGGAAATCAGAAATCTTATCACCATGATGCTCAGCTTATCTATATGGGTACTGTATCTGGCTCTCTATATTTTTCCTCAAATGGGAAACTATCTGCCTGTCGTATTGGTCCTGTTGCGACCAGGGAATGGCATGAAAATTGCTCTATTGGTTTATTATGCCTATTGTATGATAACCTGTGAGGCGATTAATACCATTTGGAATGTATACTCAATTTTATCTGCCTGGCCTAATCTGAGCTGCTACGTCTGGGACCTCCTCAGCAATCACACCCAGCCTCTGGGGTTAGGAGGAGAGAGCAGTTTCTTCCAGCATTTCAGGTCAGGCACGGCCGTTTTTGACAATATTGAGTTCCCTCTAGATGCTAAGGATGGCATAATCTTTTTGTCAGTTCTGTTTTCTTTGATCAGCATCATGTACATCATGCTGAAGATCAGAACAACACTTGGTGTGGTACAGCGTCTTCTTGAAGAGGAGGAGAAAAGAAACAAGTCAGCAGGCACCATGTCCACGCAAACTGGCACCAAGAGAAAAGGAACCAAAAGAGCAATTAATGTCTCAACACAGACCATCGCTGAATCAGAACAGCCGAAGCCAGTAGCGGTTGCCCCCGTCCAGAAAAAGAAATCAAAGAGCAAATCAGTCTGCATAGCAACTGATGAGGATGTGGCAGGACCATCTCACCAAGCAGAAGAGACAGAGCCAGAGATCATCACTCGCTCTCTGTCCCTGGGGGAGTTGCGGGACCTACGGAGGGAATTCACCCGGCAGGCGAATGAGTCCATCCTGACCTGGCTGCTCCGCATCTGGGACGCTGCAGCTAATGACACCATTCTGGATGGAAGTGAGGCCAGGCAACTGGGATCCCTGTCTCAGGATGTGGTCATTGACCAGGGGATTGGGAAAACCCAGGAAACTCTCAGCCTCTGGCTGCGATTGCTGGTGAGTGTACGGGACAGATACCTGTGTAAAGAAGACCTCCAAATGCACCAAAGGAAATGGAACACGATAGAACAAGGTATCCGATGCCTGAGGGAATTGGCCGTGCTAGAGATCATTTTAGCGGAAAACGAGAGATTCCCTAAGAGCCCAGATAATGTCCAGTGCACTTCACAAATGTGGCTAAGATTCGCACGGCTCGGACCAGAGATATACTCTCATTACCTGCAACACTGCAGTGGAGGGAAGGCAAAGACAAGGTGGGCGTGTTAGCAAACAAACTGAGAATTTATGAGGACACTGTCACCGCTCCACTACGCACCCGTGTCTCATCGGTGGAAACAAACCTGGCCGAGCAAGTCCGGCGCTTGATTGAAGAGAGCCACCAGAAACTAAGGAAAGAGCTCAAAGAAGGATTTTTCCATGCCACACCGAAACCAACCAGAGTCTCTGCCATCAGGAGCAGACGTCCCCCAGCCAAGGAAAGAAGACAAACTCCACGACGTGACCTCTGTTTTTTCCTACAGGAGCATGGGGAAGACATGAGAAAGTGGGATAGGAAACCCACCTCCTCCTTAGCAGCCCGGGTACATGAATTGAAAAGAGAAACATCCACTTCAGGAGGCTCATCTAGGTACAACACTGCCCCAGTCTCTTGTGGACAGAACCCCAGACAGAATGGAAATGATAATATGACTGATCCTCTTGAAGGGACCTCAGGAACACATTTACAGGAGGAGAGCATCATGCACCAAAAACAGGATTAGAGGAGCCCTGCCTCTAGCCAGGTAGAGGAAAGGGATAACTGGATCTACTGGACTGTGTGGATCCGATGGCCTGGCACGTCTGACCCACAAAGATATACGGCTTTGGTTGATACCGGCGCTCAGTGCACCCTGATGCCCTCCAGGTATGTGGGGACTGAATCCATTTCTATTTCTGGGGTGACAGGAGGATCCCAGCAGCTGACTATACTGGAAGCTGAAGTGAGTTTAACTGGGAACGAGTGGCAGAAACACCCCATTGTGACTGGTCCAGGTGCCCCATGCATCCTTGGCATAGGCTGTCTCAGGAGTGGATATTTCAAAGACCCAAAGGGACATCGCTGGGCTTTTGGGATAGCAGCTGTAGAGACAGAAGACATAAGACAACTGAATACCCTGCCTGGTCTCTCAGACAAATCATCTGCTGTAGGACTACTGAGAATTGAAGAACAGCGGGTACCAATCACTACAGCAACAGTGCACCGCCGGCAATATCGCACAGACAGAGGCTCTGTGGCCCCCATCCATAAGATGATTGGGGAACTGGAGAGCCAAGGGGTGGTCAGCAAGGCCCACTCACCCTTTAACAGCCCTATATGGCCAGTGCGTAAGTCCAGTGAAGAATGGAGACTGACAGTGGATTACCGTGGCCTGAATGAAGTCACACCACCACTGAGTGCTGCTGTACCGGACATGTTGGAACTTCAGTACGAGCTGGAATCCAAAGCAGCAAAGTGGTATGCAACCATCGATATTGCCAATGCCTTTTTCTCCATTCCTCTGGCAGCAGAGTCCAGGCCTCAGTTTGCTTTCACCTGGAGAGGAGTGCAGTAGACATGGAACTGACTGCCCCAGGGGTGGAAGCACAGTCCCACCATCTGCCATGGACTGATCCAGGCTGCACTGGAAAAGGGTGAGGCTCCAGAACATTTGCAGTATATTGATGACATCATTGTGTGGGGGGACACAGCAACGGAAGTATTTGGGAAAGGAGAGAAAATCATCAGAATTCTCCTGGAAGCCGGTTTTGCCATCAAGAAGAGCAAAGTCAAGGGACCTGCCTGAGAGATCCAGTTCCTGGGAGTGAAGTGGCAAGACGGACGGTGTCAGATTCCTTCTGAGGTCATCAATAAGATCACCGCGATGTCTCCACCAACCAACAAGAAGGAGACGCAAGCTTTCCTAGGTGCCATAGGCTTTTGGAGAATGCACATCCCTGAGTACAGCCAGATCGTGAGTCCTCTCTACCTCATAACCTGCAAGAAGAATGATTTCCACTGGGGTCCTGAACAGCAGCAAGCCTTCACCCAGATCAAACAGGAAATCGCTCATGCGGTAGCCCTTGGCCCAGTCAGGACAGGACCAGAGGTAAAGAATGTGCTTTACTCTGCAGCCGGGAGCCATGGTCTGTCCTGGAGCCTTTGGCAGAAGGTGCCTGGTGAGACCCGAGGCCAACCATTGGGATTCTGGAATCGAAGTTACAGAGGGTCTGAAGTCAACTACACTCCCACCGAGAAAGAAATCTTGGCAGCTTACGAAGGAGTCCAAACCACCTCAGAGGTGATTGGCACAGAAACACAACTTCTCCTTGCACCCCGACTGCCAGTGCTGGGGTGGATGTTCAAGGGAAGGGTTCCCTCTACCCACCATGCCACTGATGCCACGTGGAGCAAATGGATTGCCCTCATCACGCAGCGCGCCCGTATTGGAAACCCAAATTGCCCTGGGATTCTGGAAATTATAACAAATTGGCCTGAAGGTGAGACTTTCAAATTATCTTCAGAAGAAGCAGAGGAGCAAGTAGCACATGCCGAGGAAGCACCCCCATATAATGAGCTGCCGGAGAGTGAAAGACGCTATGCCCTCTTCACCGATGGTTCCTGCCGAATTGTAGGCGCAGATTGGAAACGGAAAGCTGCAGTATGGAGCCCCACACGACAAGTTGCACAGGCTACCGAGGGACAAGGTGGATCGAGTCAGGTCGCGGAGCTTAAAGGCGTCCAACTGGCTTTGGATATTGCTTAACAAGAGAAATGGCCAAGACTCTATCTCTACACCAACTCCTGGATGGTAGCCAATGCGCTGTGGGGATGGTTAGATCGCTGGAGAAAGGCCAACTGGCAGCGCAGAGGAAAACCCATCTGGGCCGCTGAGATTTGGCAGGACATCGCCGCCCGGGCAGAAAAGCTGACCGTGAAAGTTCGACACGTGGATGCACATGTACCTAAGAGTCGGGCTAATGAAGAGCATCGTAACAATGAGCAAGTGGACTGAGCTGCCAGAGTGAAAGTGTCACAGGTGGATCTGGACTGGCAGCACAAAGGAGAGTTATTTCTAGCTCGTTGGGCCCATGATGCCTCTGGTCATCAAGGGCGGGATGCAACATATAGGTGGGCTCGTGACCGAGGGGTGGACTTGACCATGGACAACATCTCACAGGTCATCCACAGCTGCGAGACTTGCGCTGCAATCAAACAGGCCAAGCGGGTGAAGCCTCTGTGGTACAGTGAACGATGGACAAAGTATAGGTACGGGGAAGTATGGCAAGTTGACTACATCATTCTTCCCCACACCCGCCAAGGAAAGCGCTACATGTTGACCATGGTGGAAGCAACCCCGGGATGGTTAGAGACCTACCCTGTGCCTCATGCTACTGCCCGGAACACCATCTTGGGTCTGGAAAAGCAAGTCCTGTGGAGACGTGGTACCCCTGAGAGAATCGAGTCTGACAATGGAACCCATTTCAAGAATGGCCTCATAAGCACCTGGGCTAGAGAACACGGAATTGAATGGATACACCATATCCCCTATCATGCACCAGCTGCCAGGAAAGTTGAATGGTGCAACAGACTACTTAAGACAACTTTGAAGGCACTTGGCGGGGGAACCTTCAAAAATTGGGAACTGAACTTAGCAAAGGCCACCTGGATGGTTAACACAAGAGGTTCTATCAATCGAGCCGGTCCTGCCCAGTCCAAACCTTTGCACACAGTGGATGGAGATAAAGTCCCTGTGGTACACATAAGAGGCTTTTTAGGAAAGACTGGATTAGTCCCACCTCAGGCAAAGGCATGCCCATCCGTGGGGTTGTTTTTGCCCAAGGACCTGGTTATACTTGGTGGGTGATGCAGGCAGATGGGGAAACCCGTTGTGTCCCACAAGGAGACCTTCTCTTAAGTGAGAACTGTGTAGATGGTAATAGAATAAGGGGTGGCTAATGTCCTAGGTTGCAATATAGATGTGTTTAAGTATTCTATTACCACCAGCTGTGGGCCATTAGCTGCTATCACCTGCTAACGACCCACCCTGGATGACAGGCAATGGGCCATCAGGGACCCACCGTGTGATTCATGGACTTATCTCATCCCATTGTGGGATACTTTGCCCAGGAGGGAGGAGCCAGGTATTCCCACCTGGATATAACCTGGCCTTGGAACTGCCTGAGCTAGCCCTGTCTACTGGGTTCCCAGAGGACAAGAGCTACCACTGGATCTTCAGCTGGAGACCAGACCTTCACAGGATCACCGCTTCAACTGGACTACTTCATTTGGACTGCTACCACCACCCTAACAGGGTGTTAGGTTGTATCTGACTTTGTCAGCACTTTTCCTTGTATTATTTCACTTATTTTTAATTTCAGTCTTGACTTGTGATCTCCCACTGGTTTGTTTTCAAACCAATACGCTTTGTTTTATTGACTTCTGCTCCTGAACCCTCTGAGCTAACAAAATTAGCTCCTTTGTTTAGCTGTGGCAGAGGAACAAGGAATTAGTGCTTATTTAAATGGAATTTTAATGCTTCCATCTAAGCAGCAGCATGACGTAAGGCCCAGCAGAGCTAGGCTCTACTAAGGAATTTAAAACAAATACTAAACTGTTCTTTATCTGTATAAATGAAAGAGGAGTGGAACTGCTGTAAGAAATTAAGGTAGAAAGTGGAAAATTAACATTTCTGGAAAGCTAACAAAATTAATTTAATTTGTACAGTTTAAACTTAATGTACTTGATTTACAATCTCTTATTTACTGTACCAAAATAATTAGAGAATTGAAATTCTGACTCTGTTTTCAGAAATCTGAAATTCCAAATTCAGTGAAAGATTTATAATCAGGCTTCTGTGTTAGGGCAGAACTGTTTTATTGGGTGGTTTATATTTATATTTTTTAGAATTACTTCTGAAAGAAGGAATAATTGAAGGCACAGAAGTAAGTGGCAGAAGCAGATGGAAAGCAGTATGCATTTGCCAGTCAATATGCCAGTGGTGGTCTAGATCAGTCTATGTGATGGCTTTCTTGGTTACATAACAAATATTCTAGAAAAATGGGGAATGGAAGTTTTAATCTAGTTAGACATTGTGAACTTATGGTGCTATGTGGTTTTTTAACCTGAAGGAGATGGAGACCAAAATTAGGAAAGGAAAGTGGCATAGGGAGCTGGCTGATGGAAAGGCAACAACAGGGTGTGAGAGAGGGTGAGATGCAGGGGACATCTACAGCAATTCCTCATGACCTTGGGGCTGGTAATATTAGTGAATTAGGATGACAGAATAGGAAGAACAAAGAAATACAAACATTGAGATAGTCCCATCAGTGAAGAGGACTGAAGGATAAAATAGGAAAAACACTTGATAACTGAGAGATGGAATAACTACACAGGGATAAAATTTAGCAATGGAAGTGCAAAGCTGGACATCTTCATGTTTAATAACAAGAAAATATTTAATAATTTTATAATGTGTCAATGAAAGAAGAAGATAGTCTTAGGCCTACTGTTCATTAACATGGAATGAGTAGTTGTGTAAAAGTGCAATTTCCATCCTAGGAAGTGTCAGGCAAGTTATGTTAAAGGCAAGAATTTGAAGAAGCCATTGCTTAAGTCCCTGTGCAGACTACCACACCATTCATGTTCAAGAAATTTTGAACAAAGGCAGAGAAGAACAGATTGACTGGGGACTAATAGATCCAGGCTCTAAGATAAAACCTTAAAGTGAATGTAATTGATGCCACTAAGTGCAAGAGAAGGAGAGGAGCCATTTGAGCTGATGGACAATCTTGCTAAATAAAGAGCTTTTCTTGGCCAAGAATAATATTTGACTAGAAAAAGGATGGTGTTAACCATCACATAAAGGAGGTTTAGGAAATGATTTTTCAGAGGGTAATGGAGAGCCAAACATAGTAGTAGTTAGATGGACTTGACATGTTTGAGAGAGATAATCTGGTATCTGATAAGGTATTTGAGAAATAATATGGTTGTTTATGCCAGTGGATGACTGATTTCAGCCCAATGATTTCTTTCTCTTCTATGTTTACACTGATGTATCTGATTTAGAAAGCAGTTAAGAACTGGAAGAGCAGTCTTACATAGACTGATGTTATTTCACTGCTGTAAAAATATTTTCTCAACCTAATGATTCATAATTCCCCAGTGGAGGGATAAAGTAGAGCCAGAGTGGTTTTGAGAACTGTAATCTCACCTTACTGGTAATGCAGTGGTAATTACCAACGAGAAAGAAAATATTTGACGTTCTTCATTAGGGCCACACATTTTTCAGTCATTGGAGATAAAACAAATTGTTTCACCTTCTGGAATCGGTGTAGGCAGAGATGCTTTTGAAATCATGTCTATTGTATCCATTTATGTGTCATATAAGCTTTTGCCCTCTGAAGTGGATGCTATTGCTTCCAGCTTGTGTTCCTACCTTCTGGAAGAAGTGCCATTTCTATTTAACCTTAATGTTTCTGTACAAGAGCATTGTATTATAAGATCCTCATTCTTTGCTAATATAATAGTAACTACCTGTTATCTTGCAATTTAAAACTTAAGAAGACTGTGGAACAGGGCTATTTCAAAAATCTCTGAGGCATCAAAGTTAGAAATTAATGACTCATTTCAGAGGACTTCAGCAGAAGAACATGTCATCAATCTGTTTAAATGCAACTTGCATTGCTGCTGTGACTTCAGCTAGGCAAAATTTCTGTTCACGTGAAAAAAACTAATGATTTGTTTATTTTTTGCTTCCTCAAGAAACATTTTGTTACAATTAGTGATTTCATTCTGAGAAAGTGGAAAGGAAATATTTCCCCCAGTACTTCCACCCCACCATTGGTGTAATTTGACAAAAATCCACGGAAGATCAAGAAGAATGATCTTAATCTGGTGATGAAAAATGCCATTGGACATCATCAGATTAGGCAAGTGGAGAAGGCAGAAGAATAAAGCAGAAGTCAACCTTTTGTCATCTTTTTGGTGGGGAAGAAAGATGGAAGAGTTGGTAGGAAGGGAGATAGACAAAAGGGAAAGGACAGATAATTTTGAACATCTTTTTGGGGAAACCACTGATATCTGTGGACATTATACTGGAACAATAGGGGAAGACTTGCAAAAAAAAGGTAGTGAAAAGGGTATCTGAGATTATATGGGTGTGGAATTCTCTTACACTGGAGAAATAGAGTTGTTTAGCGTACAAAATGGCAGGCCTGAAGGAGCAAATGGCCAGTGTTTACTGGAATAATTTGTTCTTCTCTGGGATTTCCATGAGGCATACAGAGTATATTCAAGAACTGAGATAGAGGCCGTGTATGTCAGGGGAATAAGTAAGGACTAATGATTGGTGGGAGGCATTGTAAAATGATAGAAATACCTATCTCTTGTGAAGAAACTTTGCAGAGCTTTGTTTTCCAGAATACAATCATTCTAGATGGATACACCCCAGTGAGTTATTGTCTGCACATACTGCTGGTATGGGTGCCAGACATTTTCACTCATTGTTACTATGAGAAAATGAAGACTGTTTTCTGAATTGTTTCTTTAATTGTCAATTACCACGAGAAAGAAGAGTTGAATTTCACTTTGCATGTTGTTTAGTTAAATTATATTTGTCATGTCTTCTCTAAACCTTTGATTTCATGAACACTTCTCTCTCCTTCATCCTTACGCGTGAAAGGAAATCATAACCTCCATGATCACTCCTCAGCCTAAAATACGCAAATATACCAGTGGAACTTTATGTGATCTTTTCAGTGCATTTTGTCTGTGGACCCATTCACACTTGACTTGCCAAAAAGAGATTCTTTTGCTGTTTAGCTTTCTCCAAGGAATATTTTGACCTTATTTGCAGCAGTGCCTTTTTAGGTACTCTCTTTGCAAAGTGACTTTTACTCTCCAAAGAATATGTACTGTTGCCAGTTTTCACATTTGTTCAATTTCTTTTTCTATTTTTAAAAAAGAAACAAAAAATTTAAATTCTCAGTCCTTATAGAATGACCTAATTATCTGGGGAACTCAGGAGTAAAAAGGCAATTGAAATTAATTACATGTTTTCTGGGTATTTTTTTAGTTTTCTGAATGTATTTTGGTCATGCACATGGGTATTTTTTTAGAGGGAGGGAAGCTTTGTGGTCCTTATTTCAAATACTTTATGTAATCAATACTTGAATCAATTCAGAATGCACCATCTGTGTGCAGAGAGCAGCTATCCAAGTGCTGTGGTTTAACTCCAGCTGGCAACTCAGCCCCACACAGCTGCTTGCTTACTCCGGCACCAGTGGGATGCAGAAAGAATTGGAAGAGTAAGAGAGACAAAACTCATGGGCTGGCATAAATCACTTCAATAGGCAAAGCAAAAGCCACACATGCAAGCAAAGCAAAATAAGAAATTAATTCATTGCTTCCCATGGGCAGGCAGGCATTCGGCCATCTCCAGGACAGTTGGGGTCCATCATGCCTAATGGTTATTTGGGAAGACAATGGTCATCACTCCAAACATCCCCATCTTCTTCTTTCTTCCTTCAGCTTTATATGCTGAGCATGACACCATGTAATATGGAATATCCCCCTGTCAGCCAGGATCAGCTGTCCTGGCTATGTCCTCTCCCTGCTTCTAATGCACCCCTAGCCCCCATGCTGGTAAGGCAAAGCAAGAAGCAAAAAAGGCCTTGATGCTGTGCAAGCACTGCTCAGCAGCAACAAAAACATCTCTATATTATCAATACTGTTTTCAGCAAAAAAAATTTTAAAATGGCCCTGTACTAGCTACTATGAAGAACAGTAAATCTACCCCAGCCAAAACCAGCACAGGAAGTAAATGTTTCTTCACATGTTGCGAGACCACAAGTAAAATACTAGGGAAAATAAACCCCTAAGTCCCATTCTTCAGTTTATCTATACAGAATGAGCAGATTTGTCCTGATGACAAATCAGCAGCATTTGTGGTTGCCAGGTATTCCTATCTGGACTTTTTCCCCTTTCTTAGGCCCCTCTCAACTTCCCACTCCACACTTCTTCCACTCCAATGCTTCCTATTGTTAGCCAATCTTAAAAAATTGTTTTAATTACCTATTTTTTAAAAATGATGCTGCTCACTAATAAAGGATTCTGGTAATAAAGGGAAATAGTGTATTTTTTACTTATGAACATAATGTTCATGAAATAATTGCTGGTAACTTTGATGTTAGTGATATTACAAGACAAGTTCTGCAGCTTCTGGGTTTTTTTGATGTTTATCAAAATATTTTACTTGCTATTCATCTGCATTGTTATACTGTCTAATTTATTTTTATTAGTGAAATATGGAATAGAAAACAGTATTTCTCACATAATCTTCTCTTTCTCTAGAGATTTCAATGTCACTCAGAAAAAACCATCAGCATTCACCAAGTTTAAGGAAAAAGTATCACCAAATTTAATAAAAATGAATAAGCAAAAAAAGCTCATCACTTTTATGACACTTAATAACACAGATGCGTTCTCTTTATCATATTTATTTAGTAAAATTATATTGAGTACTTAAGATTTCAAGCTTCTGCTCAGCTTGATTCATAAGAACAAAAGAATTTGATGCTTTCAGGGCCTAATACTCATGATGTGACTATACAATGGAGACCTCAATTTACCCCAGTTCTAAAAAAAGAGCACTCATGTATTGGAATTAAATGAATTGAAGATTTATCCATATAGCCCATTTATGTGACAAAAACCTGAAGACTTGACTTGCCCCATAGGCATCTGCTCAGGAAAAACTTTTCTTGAACAAGGTCCTTTCAGATCTGATTACTTATATTCCTTTTGTATTACTTTCTCTCTTACAGGGATGAAAGAGATAAATAATGGGAATTGTTTCCATTTCAGGTTTTCACAGGGATTGTGCCATGCAGTCCCTGTTGGTATACAGCAAAAAAAAAAAAAAGAATCTTTGAGTGACACTCAGTGTTTTCACCTCCTGCTGTACTCAGTGGAAACAGCAGTATTTTCTGTTGTATATAAGGCCACTTTGTTTGGGTACAGTGAAGAGGACTTCCAATTTCCAGCAGTATGTGATAATGGAAGTGTATTTTAAAGTAAGATATTTGAGAAATAAAGAATTTCTGTTCTACTCCCTTCATGCTTTCCCACCTGTTTCATTTTTTTTCCACTGAATGTGTTGGGGTGTTTATTTCCTTGCATTGTAACTGCCACTGCTTCTTTTCCATACTTAAACAGAATTGCAGAACATCAAGGGCAAGAGAGTAGAGAGAAAGGGGAAGAGGGACATTCCTCTCGGGAAGATTCACTTCACCTCTTCTGGTTTAATTTCACCATATTTCACATAAGACTTTTGATATTTTCCCTTCAAGTTTTCTGTACAGTCAGTTTTGTTCTTTTTACTTACCATTCTGCCTGTCACTTTGTCTCAAAATTTTATTATAGCAGTGTAATTTGCTTTGTTTATTTTTTTTACTAATGGTTCTCTACAGATGTTTACCATGTGTTAATTTCTAAACTGCAGACTTATAACCTAGACTCTTGTTAAGATACATGTCTGGATCACTGAATGGATGGGGAACTTCCTTTGTTTTTCTTCAGCTGATGCTGTCTTCCTTGACACTGTAACTGGGACATAATTTGGGATACAAACTGGCTAGATCCAGGAGTACAAGAAAATAAAAAAACCTGTTTATCAGAATCAAAAAAAGGACAAGAGATTCCTAGAGACACTTGTGCTTCTTAAAAAAATTTGATGTCTCAGCTAATGTATTTGTTTACCCTTTCATAAAGCTCTGAAAAATATATGTAATTGATGCAGGATCTGACAAAGGACTTAGAAAATGTCATGTGTCTCTTTCTACTTGTTTGATTTACACAACTGTGATACCCATGCAGTCTGCAGCCTGTTTTTGATCCCCATAAGGCCATTCACATAAGAGTTGGACTTGATGATCCTTGTGTGTCCCTTCCAACTTAGAATATTCTGTATTCTGAGTGATATTCCAGAGAAGTAAGTGTTATTGCTAGGAGGTAGGTGTTTTTTTTCCTATTTCACAGAAATTAAGCAATTATAATTTTTATAGAGAATAAACCAGTTAAGGTGGCAGAAGCTGCAAAAAATATTTAAATGACCTTAAAATTCTAGTCTACAGTGACACAGAAAATACATCAAAATTTAAATGGTTCATATAGTTAACCTGATCTCTGCTTTGTGTCAGTGATATTTCATCTGGTCCTGATCTTATTCCCACAGAAGCAGCTGTCTGCTTGCTTCTTCTTCTCCTGACTTGAGCCAGCTCCTGGAGCAATAGGAGAAAGGGTCTGCTTGTAAAAATCTCTTGTGCTTCTATTGTATTTTGCTATTTTACTACTGTAATTAACCTTGTATAGTTTTCTTTACAGTCAATGCAATAACACTTATTCTAGCTTTTGAGAGATTATATATTCAGAGATATTTCCTCTATTTAAAACAAGAGAACTAGAATCAGACCTGCAATTTTTGAGTGGTTTCATTGTATCTTTCAGTAAAATTCAAGGCTGGCCTACTGTAGAACTCTCAGCAATGGTATCTTATGCAAGTACCAGCATGTCTGCTGTTAAACCCAGCACAGCTACTTTTGAAAGAATGAGTTAGGTTTTCCACAAAATTGGACAATTGTAATGAAAAATACAGAAAAAGCAAAGTATTACTGTCCTAGGTTGCAATATAGATGTGTTTAAGTATTCTATTACCACCAGCTGTGGGCCGTTAGCTGCTATCACCTGCTAATGACCCACTCCGGATGACAGACAATGGGCCATCCGTTAGCTGTTATCACCTGCTAACGACCCACCCCAGATGACAGGCAATGGGCCATCAGGGACCCACCGTGTGATTCATGGACTTATCTCATCCCATTGTGGGATGCTTTGCCCAGGAGGGAGGAGCCAGGTGTTCCCACCTGGATATAACCTAGCCTTGGAACTGCCCGAGCTAGCCCGGTCTACTGGGTTCCCAGAGGACAAGAGCTACCACTGGATCTTCAGCTGGAGACTAGACCGTCACAGGATCACCGCTTCAACTGGACTACTTCAGTTGGACTGCTACTACCACCCTGACAGGGTGTTAGGTTGTATCTGACTTTGTCAGTGCTTTTCCTTGTATTATTTCACTTATTTTTAATTTCAATCTTGACTTGTGATCTCCCACTGGTTTGTTTTCAAACCAACACAATTACTGTACTTCAAAAATGCACACTGTAAGAGAATTTTTCTTTTCCTTGCTAAATGAAGTTTTAAGCTACATTTATGCTGCATCTTGCTTGTCAATGCAATGTCATGCCAAGATTAGAGTGGTGTCAATGAACTGAGAATAAGGTTAAAGATGAGCATCCATCCAGTCTCTAGACTGTGAAAAGACACATGCATTTACAAGAAATTGTGATTCCTAAATAAAATAGGAATGGACCATAATGTACCCTAACTTCCAAATTACTGAATTACAGAACTTTGTGAGTGATTTTAGGGACTAATTTGGGGTTGTAGGCTAGAATAATTAAAAGACCAAGCAAATTGAAAGGAAGAAAACAGAAAGCTTGGGTAGAGGCTATAACACTGAGAACAATTTAGGAAAACTGTCAAAAAACAGGTTGTACAATTTTGTTGGCTATTGTGATTAATAGTGGAAAGATAAATTTTGAGAAAGAAGATAGTTTCATTTTAGCAATGGGAACAATGAATTAAAAATACTATTTTATATTGTGTTCACCTACATATCTGGCTTCTGAGATGATGAATATACATCTGGCTGTAGGGCTTGGGAGTGACGTACCGTTTATTCATCTGAATATAGTCATTCTCTCTAGTCTGTTTTTGGAAGGTTCTAGTGATGGTTCTAGTGATTGGATTTGGTGGGAAAAATGCTCTGCTGGACAAAATGTTCTGGCCTTCCTTACACTGCTGTATAACAGGTGGACTGAGATGTGTGGACTTGGGGGAATCAACTCCCTTTCCTATTCAGAGCTCTTATGTGTGTCAGTCAAGGCCTTAAATGTGACTGAGAGGCCACAGTGAAGTGGAAATAAAATAGGAAAACAATTCTTTTGAGATAATTTTTTTTGAGAGAATTTTTAGATGTCTTTGACCCTTTTTCTACTGGTTATTGAATGATTAGTGGACAGAATGTGATTTGTGTGCATTTATTCATTATGATAATTATTTGAATGATTATGAGGATATGGGTATGAGGATATCAGTCTCTGGATTTGCTTCTCAATGACTCACTGAAATGACTTCTTGAAGGGATGTTCACTGCTAATTTTCTACTTCTTCTGGCTCACCAAGAGCATGGGGCAGTTCTTTATTCCTGGACTGGAGGAGTTTCACATTTTTTCAGATGATACTCTTCTTTCCTCATCACCTGATATTTAAGTACTCATGTGCATATGCCATCATGGCCTTCATTTCCTTGTGTTTTTCTCCAAATAATCTAGTGAATGTGCACTTTTTTCCTCAGAGACATGCATCAGTACTGAAAAGAGTTCAGAAATGTTACCTGTTTCAACAATGGTTCATGATTTTTTAAAAATAAAACCAAAGTTACTTGGTTTTTCAGTGCTTGTCTTGTGCTATTACTTCACAGCATTTTTGCAAGGAGTAAATAGCTCTTCTAGGTGTGGAGGATGGGAGGCTATTTTCATCCATTAATCAAATAGCTTGTAGCTTTCTTTTCAAGGCAAAGAAAGATTAGTCTAGAACAGTTATATTAATTTCTAAATAAAGTTTTAAAAGAAGTTCTGTGTCTTTTTCCCCTTAGTTAATTTTCCTGAGGGTTGACATTGGAAACACTGCATCAGAAACAGGTTACCAGCTGCGGAAAAGGGACTCCTTTTTCCTCCTCATTGAAATACACTCATGTCCACTTATATCCAATTCTCTTGGCCAGTACTCACAGGTTATCAATGCATCACTTCTCACTATGCCATTGGTCAGGGAATTTTAATGATTGCCCTTTTGTTGAGAATTTCTGGGCATTTCTCTTTAGGCTGTCCTTCACAACTGGTTGTGTGCAATAACAGATCAATTGCAAGAGTATCCTGAGGGATGGACCTATGGGATAATAATTAGATTTTACTTGGTGATTTTGTTTCACTGAATATATAAATAAAAAAACATAAGCAATTGCTTTGCTACAAGCCAGTAGGCACTGACCAACATGCAATGGTATTGCTGACTACTCAGGAGCAGATATTCATGCTTCATGAAGTGCCAGTCAGCATGCTACTAACTGAGCTTTGAAAATGAAGCTGACTTTTATTTCAAGTAGCCCCTGTCTCTGCAAGCTGCAATTCATCAGGGGATGTTCTGAAAGTGCTAAGAGCTTTGCTTTTGCAGTTTTACTTTTGCACTTCCTGCTGCTATCTCCCCCTCCTTCCCTGGCTCCCAGCAGCCCCGTAGGAAATGAGGTCTGCTGAGAAACAAAAGTGAGTAATTTCCCCCAGCAAGTGAAATATGCCTCTCATTTCTCCCAGGCTCTGGGAGAATTTTTTCTATTTCAGCTGGCAACAGTTGAACTTGAGTCTTTGGTTTCCAACTGATGAGGTATCTAGAAGGATTCAGCACAGTGTAATCTCTAGTACGTCAGTGATTTAAAAAGTGGTTTGGAAGGAGGCTGCTGAAGTGAAAAGTATAAAATTTCCTTTATTTTACAAACAGGGCAAACTGCAAATCCAAAACCTGTTTTTTGGCTGCAGCTTTAATCAAGTAAATGTCACTCAAAACATTATTTCCTATTTTGCATAAGAGGGAGGCTCAAGCAAAACGTTTCTCTTGTCAACTTTCGTGTTACCAGAGGAAAGTTCTTCCTCAGCCTCTGGGGTCTCAGCTAGCTGGGGGATAAGGACAAGAAGTAGCTGAGGAAAGCAACACAGGTCTAAACAGCTGCTGATGCCTCACTCTTCCTCCACACCGATTGTGGAATGACAGTCTTGTGTCCCTGGGACAAGAGACTCCAAGAGGTCTTATCTCCTGATTCTTTCAGGGAAAAAGGGAAAATTAGGCAGAGACAGAAACTAGAATAAAAACCCTATTAGCCTTCCCCTGCTCTATTTCACTCTTTAGTGGTGTGTGAGAACCTTGAATTCCTAAGAATGAGAGGTTTTGTGAAGAGTCAGTGAGGAAGAAAGATTTGAGTAGAGTGGTATTTTATGCACCAGTAGCCAGTGAGTTCCAATGGTATGTGCAACAAATGAGTGAGATTGCTTAAAAAATCATTGGTAAGGGTATAAGTAAAAACCAGATTAAATATTAAATGACAACACAACAAAGTTTGTTCACAAGATTCAATCTACTTCTTACTAGACAGCTAAGGCACACCAAGGAAAAAACCTAACAACAAACAAAATCGAAACAGAAATGAACTCAGAACTATCTAGGGGTGTGTGTGTATGTGTGTTTAGGTGCATGTGACAAACTTCACAGTACTTAACCTTAATTTATACCTTAACAATTTAACAAAGGAACAACACTTAGTTTATACCTAACTTACCTTACAACTTAACTTCTAACTTAACCTCAACAATTTAACAGAGGAATAACACTTAACAGCATTTAACCTAACTCATAAATTAAATTTGGCAACTTAGCAAAGAGCAACAATTAGCAGCATTCCACTTAGCTTATGACTTAACCTTACAGGTCTAACATACTTAGATATCTAAGGTACTTAAACATCTAAGAAAGCAGGAGTTCTCCCGGCTTTGCTCCAGCATATGCACATATACATGCACGCAGACATAAAGAGTCAGTGCAAGCAAGGAACCAATGAAAAATTCCCCTGAAAGGCAAGTGAAATACTCACCTTGGATGCCTTTGCATCTCTCCAGCAGGTGAAGGTTGAGCTTCAAGGAGTGAGGATATTGGCCCAGGACTTGTCATTGTTCATTGATCCTCTGAGTACAAAAAATTTGAGAGTTCACTAGCTCTGACAAATGTCCCACTAAGAGGGAGATTGCTGGTTGCAGTCCACTGCTGTCCAGGAGAGCTTAAAGGTTCTCCTTATTTTGGCTGCTTTTTCAAACATTTTAGACAAGTTTGTTCCCTCTGCATTGTCAGGTTGATCAATTAGGTATCATCCTCTAAGTTATCTCTCAACAGCATGCATGCCAACTTGTCCACTGCCTAGACCACTGACTGACTGAACCTACAGGTATTGGAAGAGTTTCAACTCTCGGTAACTGACCAGCTTTATTTTGTACAGCTCAAAAAGTTCAAGACAAGGAACCCTCAGTTTACTAATACCAGGGTTATATATCTTGTTGCAGTCATCTTTGTGTAATAAATATTTTTCAAAATAGTGTCAAATGCAGTCAGTGTTCAGTATCACAATTGAGGGAATTTGCTCTTCTGAGAACTAATGAACTTGTCATCAGTGATAATGGCTTTTGTGTTACAAATGTCTTGTCACTGGGGATTACAGTTTGACCCACACACATTTTGCTGTTTACTTGGCATGAAGTTTAAATCCAGTAATTCTCAATAAAGCATACGTTATGAGAATGCAGAGTAAGAGTTAGGTATTCTTACTTGTATAATAATGGTTTAAACTTAAGTGTTTCACTTAAGAGTTTCTGCTGCTGTCACAGGTTAGGTTATGACTCAACTTCTGTTCAGGCACCTTTTTCATTAAAAAATGTACCCTGAAAAACTGAACACAAACCTCAAACACACCAAGAAATTAATAACGTGACTATGA
Source organism: Entomyzon cyanotis (assembly GCA_024500445.1). Lineage (NCBI taxonomy): Eukaryota > Metazoa > Chordata > Aves > Passeriformes > Meliphagidae > Entomyzon > Entomyzon cyanotis. The sequence goes on from JAKEPQ010001005.1 coordinate 81,213,887, forward strand.
GACAGCTAATTCCCTAGTAAAGCTCATAAATTCTGGTCTCTGCAGCTGAGGGGATGAGGACCTGAATCCCCATTCTATATTTTAAAGATAATTAAAAATCATCTTTGTACTGCATTTTTCTGCCATCATCCATGCTTAGGGCAGTGCAGAAGTTTCTTTTAAAATACAAGAACTTAATTTTTTTTTTAATAAAGAGGTCTAAAGATTTATTTTAAGTTTTGTTTTTAATCCTGGGATCTCTTCCTTGACCTGAGGAAATAACTTGCTTACTGTCCTCTCTGTGGAAGATTTACTCACCAGTGCTGTCTCACTGAGATCAGTGCTGCCCCTTTTTCCATGCTGATGCACCTGGTTCAGGGTCAGTTTTGACCAAACAGTCGTGGAAGCTGGAAGGATTTGCTCATCAGCTGAGGAAATTGCAACAGGAAGAAGTTGGGGCCCAGATAGTGGTAAGTCTGCTCTACTGCATGATCAAAAGTACTAAGTGATTGGCTTGATATAAAACACAACTAACAGCAATATATATAGAGAATAATTTTTTCCACTTGTTTTAATTTTTTGTTTATTTTTAAATGAGTTGTAAATTTTTGTCCAACATTGCAAAACTGAATGGAAATATGGAAACAGGTATCTCTCTAAAGGAGATATTTCTATGGAATTTAGAGAAAGAAAAAATGTTGTGTTAAATCTGTGCTTACATTTGCCTTAATCTGGTGATTTCAGTGCTGCCCTTCTGTTCTCTGATTATTTGTGGAATGCACAGTGTTTCATGTTGTAGATAACTCCAGCTCAAAGCTGGGACATGTTGGTTTTAATAAAATGCATCTAATCCTTAGAACCATTTAACATCTGGAAAGCAAGTTGTTAAAAACCTAAAGTACATCTAATCCTGTGAGCTGCTCAGAGACTAGAAGAGGAGCTTTTTCTTTATAGAGTGCTTTAAAGATGTGAGCTCCTGCAATATTTAGTCTGGCATTTTATTCAGGTTGTTAGGGTTGTCTAGCAGGTGCTGAATGAAAATGTTTCTAGCATTGTCTATCATGTTCTTCATTTAACATATGTATAAATATATATTTAGAGACAGTGAATAAAAATGAGTGTAAGAATAAATAAGCATTCTTTTTAAGAGTACATAAATAGAAAATGCAAGAATATATGAACAGGTACAATGAAGATTTTCCCCTGCATGTACAGTATTTTCCTGGTTAATGAAACGGACTTTGATCTTCTCAGCAATATATTGGTAACCTGTGGATTTAAACCCCTTAGTTAGGCAGGATGATATTTTTTAATTTTTACTCTAGCAAAAAGCTAAAAAGTGAGAGCCCTTTGATTTGGCTTTATGAAACAGCAGTATATCATTCTCAAACCCTCCAGCCAGACTTACAGATACTCATCACATCAGAGGTCAGACATGTAGGTGAACACAATATAAAATAGTATGTTTAACTAACTTTTCACATTGCTAGGATGAGCCCATCTTCTTTATCAAAATTTATCTTTTCACTATTTTATTAATCATCAATCAAGCAAAATTGCACTACCTGTTTTTTTGACGGCTTTCTGATGTTGATTTCACTGTCACTGCCTCTAGACAAGCTTTCTGTTTGCTTCCATTCACATTTCCTGGCTTTTTAATTATTCTAGCCTACAATCCCAAGGCTTAAAATTTTTCTGCATTACTTACAAGAGGGAGTGCTAAATAAGACACTCAATTCAGTAGACTCCATAGAGTCATTAGAGTTAGGTAGGAGGAATATGTCCCATAGAGATGATTGAAGTGGCATCTACCTAATCAAATGCAGTGGGCTTAACTAACTTAGGACCCACCAGATAATTACAAATACCTCCTCTTTCCCATTCTCATTCCATCTTCTACGTTTGAGTGGGAGTTTTTCCTTACTTCTTTGAGACCTTGAAGTTTTCATCTTCTTTTCACACAGGGAGTGGGGTTCATGGGATTAGAAAATACTTTAATGGTCATTTCATTAGGCTCTGATAATAAGATTTTGAATAATGTGCTCTGTTAAATTTAATTATTAGCAAAAGCTTGCCATAATTACTAATTTAATAAAAATTTGTATTTGGAATTCATTGTCCAAACAGTCTCAGACAATTTGGGCAGAAAATCAGCTAATGATCATTCACTCATTATAACAGAACCTTTCATCATTTTAAAAAATCAAAATCAATTTGTGTCAGGTTTTTTCTTGAAATGTGATAGTGACGATGGAGTTTTTTAGAACAGGAGACTAGAAGAGAAAATATCAAGAGCTTGACATCAGTTTTGCTATTGATTTGCTTAGTTGTCTCAGCAAGCTGCTTTTCTCTGGAAAGTATCTCTAAAAATAGTGCTATCAGATCTAAGGATCTAGAGCACAAATTCTACGAGGAGCAGCTGAGGCCACTGGGATTGTTTAATCTGGAGAAAAGGAATCTCGGGGGAGACCTTATCACTCCCTACAATTACCTGAAAGGAAGTTGTAGTGAGGTGGGGGTCAGTCTCTTCTCCAAAGTAGCAAGCAATTGCACAGAAGCTATTTAAAAGATGTGTAGATGTACTGCTTGGAGACATGGTTAATGGTGAACCTGGCAGTGCTTGGTTAATGGTCGGATTCAATGATCTTAGAGGTCTTCTCCAATCTTAATAAATCTTTGATTCTATTTACCAGGTCCTTAGCTTTGTTAGTGGTGAGATGATTCTAAAGCTATCTGAGAGTGTTTTGAGCTTAGTAAAAGGAAATGCCTTGTTGATGCCTTAAATTGCTAGTAGAAAATTTTTAGATGCAGACACACAGTATAGGAAAGGGGTTTTACCTTGGTTTAATAGGATCCCATATGCGCACTGACGAACAAGCAAAAAGCCCAAAAAGCCCCGACGATATCCCCCGTATACAATTTATGGACAGCCTAGATTAGAATACCTATCTAAAAGTCTCCAATAAGAAGTCTAACAAATGAAGTAATTGCCCCCTTATTAAAATTGCCCCCCCCCCCCACCCAAGGATTACTACTTAGTTTACAAAAAACATGTCTCAGTGATGGAGCTCTGTTCAAGGTTGTGCATCATGCTTTGCGATTGTGGATATGTTTCGTCTTCCCCAAAGGATTCTGAGCAGGGCAAGGGGTACTAGGGTGATAGACATGTAGGGTTAAGATACAGGGAGTAAAAAGTACAGGAACGGGGAAGGGTAAAAGGTTATATATAAAGAGAGTATAAAAGTAAAATAAAAAATACAAAAAACCCCATCAGGCATCATTGTGAGTTTGAAGGTGTGGTGCTAACCACACTAACCTGAGAAACTAACCTGAGAAACTAACCTGAGCACTAACCTGAGAAATGTCAGTGGGCAACTAAGTGAGCAGCAAGATGTAGAGTGCTGATGGAACCTCTCTCGAAAGGTGCAGTTTTGCAGATACACTGAAACTAAGACACTTGAAATTTCCTGTGTCTTTATAAAATAAAGGGACACCTTAATAATTAGAACTATAATGATGTTTTGTCTGCCAAAAGTAAGGTGTGGACTTTCTTTAAGTCATCTTCTCTAGTGCTCTGGAAAATTAAATTATTTCATTGTTAGACCAAGTTGAGAATTACTGCCAGTTTCTACAAACACTACCAAGACACCGAGTCTAGAGTGTTGTGTGATTGAACCTTGACTCTACCAGAAACAAAAATACTCACTCCCATCATTGGACCAGTTTCTAAGATTTTTATGTAAACCTATTTCTGATGTTGTAGGCCACCCCAAACAGTAAATGAAAAGTCACAGTTCATAATCTGTTTACCCAAAACTGGACTGAGAGAAAACCTGTTTTATCATCTCTTGGCCTAAAACCAACTCTTGGTCTGAACTATCATTACTGATGACAGGCAGATGTACTATTCCTCACAAATCCCATCCAAAAAAATGAGTAACCAAAAAACTTCAAGTTCTTTCTTTGTCTAAAGAATAATGAGTATATACTAAGTAAAAATCCTTTCCACCAAGTTGTTTTGATTGAGTATTTACACAAATATGCAAGGGTTAGGAAAAAGAAATACGTTCACATTTATAATTATAATGATGTGCTCATTTACATTAAGAAATCAAGACTGACTCTAATGGATATTACATTGGCTGTCATCTTTTTTAGAAAACTCTCTTGCTTTCATGAAATGATGGTGATTATTTTTAAAGCATTGCTATTAGGCCTTTAGAAATGGTATTTGAATCTTTATTCTATTGGTCTGAATTATTAATTGCATCCTTTCTCTGAAGCATAATTTTTAATTTTCTTCAGTAGTTGTGAATCTTTAATAAGTGCTCTAGCTGAGACATGCACTAATCTTATCCCATATAATAATTGCTATGAAGTTCTACTTATTAGTGATGCCTTGTTAAAACTGTTTGGCTAACTCTTATTTTGCATCTACAGGAAGCTTTTCCTTAGGATCCAGAAAAATAATTCATGCTAGGCTAAAATGTACAGATAAACTTGTAAACTGTTTCAACAAGTTTATTTTGCGACTGAAGACTAAAGTGCTCAGCCAAAGTGGTTAATTAGGATGGGCCACAAACAGTAGCCTTGGAAAAGGGAGAGAGTGATGTTTTGCTTCATACTACTTTTTGACCTGGACTATATATGCTTAACTGTCTTATTGCTGCAGAGTTGGACTGGTCCTTACCTTTGTGGTAAGCTTGTACAGAAATTTGAACTGACTCTATCAAAGTTTGGATATTATGAGATTGGAAGCTGACATATCTCAAAATGAATAATGTTTTAGCAGCATGACAAATTTCATCTCAGAAAAGCCCTGTGACCATTACTTGAAAGTTGAGAAACTGAATTTATGGGCATGTTTACTTGTGGGAGAGGAACAGAGTGGAGAAAGCAGAAGGCCCTGAGTTAGCATCTGTAAGGCCCTAAACAACCTTGCTCAATGAAACTTAGGAGCGATTAGTTGTTCATGTACTCTGAGTTAGACACACGGGACAAATACTGGCAAGACATTCTCAAGAGATCAAAACAGCAGAAATATTTTACTGGCAATTTTAGAAAATCAGAGAACTTTGGCAAAAGGCTTAGTGCAACACTCTTAAAGAAACACTTTTTAAAGCATTAGCTTAGCTCATTCAACTTAGCAAACTTTATGCCTGTTTGATTTTAATTTACTCAAGAATTCCAAAAAGAGGGAACTAGAAGAAAAAGACAGAGAAGACATAGAAAAGCACATGTATAACTACCAGTTCCTGGGTTGTAGTGGTGCTCAGATAGAAATTCCAAGAGGATGCATGGTCAAGGCATCTAATTGCCTCATGTTCAGCCTTAAATACCCCTTGGCCTTCCTGGGCTTTTACCCCAGGTGGGGCTTCTTGTCATTTGCCCACTCAGGAGCTGGGTTAGGGGCTCCAGAGGCAGGTGTGGAGCTTTGCCTCTGGTGTGCCAAGGATTGGCAGCCATTGCTGGGCTGGGATACAGGCCCTAGGGTGGGGGTGTATAGGGCAGCGCATTGTCTCGCCAGAGCACAGCCTGACCTGCCCCTTCCTCCCCCACATACATGCGCCCCAAAATGTCTTGAGACATCAGTCTTTCCAGTGTCTCACAGCATCACCTTTAGTCTGTACCACTGAGGTACCTTGCTCAAGTCTCTGCCCTTTTCAGAGTGTCTAGATTCGCAATTACACACATGTGCACACATAGTATAAAATTACCCTTTACTCAAAGGCCAATTCTTCTAATGGAAGATGGTGAGCTATTGCTTTAAGCCCTGTGTAACATGTAACAACTTAATGACCTTAGGAGAAATATTAATCTTGTATTAAGCAGAAATTTGTATTCTCTCCATCATGATTATACACACATCATATTTTAAATTGAGTTTTACAGGGAAAGGGTAATTTGCTTGTATTGTTGGAAATGGAAAAGTCCATCTAATGAGCTGTACTGCAACTTTTAGTAATGTATCTTGCCATTAAAGTAAATTATTTTAAATATTAAAAATAGAAATTAAAATTTGGACTGTATTTCATTTAAATTTACTATGTTGGAGTATTTTTTGTACAGAAAAATTGATTGCCATCAATTCCTTTTCTAAAAAGGTTATTGAGTTCTAGGAGACATATATGCCTGAACAAAGTTATGAGCTGTTTATATTATGTATATATTGCTATAAAACATGCAGTAAAAATGAAGTTTAAAATTGTGTGTTACGTAGTACATATGCTTTTACTCCATCTATGCTACAAAGCAGTGCATTTGAGAATACATTTTACCAAAAAAATTGGTTTTTTTGGCTGTGTAAGAAGTTGGAAAGCGAGACAGATTAAATGTCTTGAAAATTAGAAGATAAACTTAAGATATGTTTAAAAGTTGCAGGAAGAGTTTTACCAGAATTATTCACAGAATCATCTAGGTTGGCAAAGACCTTTGAGATCATCAAATATGACCTAACACCACCTTATTGATGCCTTAAGGACCCTAGAAATAAAACAACACACTTTCTGAGATTAGTATAGGAGGTAATATAAAAGCTGATCTTTTTTGGAGGCCTCCAAGGGGCAGATATGGAATAATATCCACACAAGCCCATCTCCCACAGGGTGAATACAATTTTATAAGTTTAGCAAATTAGCATATTTAACAAAAATCACCAATTAGGGCCACAAGAGGTGAGGTAATTTTCCCCCAGTCCAACTGTCTCTGGAGCCTCTCCACCTTGGTAGTAGCTGTACATTGTTTCAAAGAGCTGTTTTCCAACCTTGGTAGCCAGGGAGAACCAAGATAGGATAGAGGCCCCTGGAAGGTTGCTTGGCCTTTCTGCCTTGGAAAAGGTTATGGAAAACTACTGGGACTAGCTACTAATACAATAATAGGCTACAGAGCTACAAATATATGTGTGAAGAATATAGAGAATATATAAAAGAAAAAAGGCAAAAATCAATCAGCATCATTATCAACTAGATCATGTCACTAAATGCCATACCCTGCCTTTTCTTAAACAGTTCCAGGGATGGTGACTCCACCACCTTCCTCAGCAGCCCAATCCATCTTTCTGTGATGAACTTCTTTCTAATGTCTGTGCTAAACCTCCGATGAGCAGGTTAAGGCTGTGTCTTCTTGTCCTGTGCCTGGTTGCCTGAGAGAAGAGACTGACCCCCACCTGGCTACAACCTTCTTTGAGGGAGCTGTAGAGAGTGAAAAGATCTCCCCTGAGCTTCTTTTTCTCCAGGCTAAACAACCCCAGCTCACTTAGCCACTCCTCCCAGGACTTGTGTTCTGGAGCCTTCACCAGCCTTGTTGCCCTTCTCTGGACATGCTCCAGCGGCTCAACATCCTTCCTGAACTGAGGGCCTCAGAACTGGACACAGTACTCAAGGTGCAGCCTAACCAGCACTGAGTACAGGGGAAGAATCCCTTCCCTAGTCCTGCTGGCCACGCCATTCCTGACAGAGGCCAGGATGCCATTGGCCTTCTTGGCCATGGTGGGCACACTGCTGGCTATTGTTCAGTCTGCCACTAATCAGTACCACGAGGTCCCTTTCTGCTTGGCTGCTGTCCAGCCACTCTGTCCCCAGCCTGTTGTGTTGCAAGGGGCTGTTGTGACCAAAGTCCAGGACCCAGCACTTAGTCTTGTTAAACCTCATATTGTTGGATTCAGTCCATCTATCCATTTTGTCCAGGTCCCTCTGCAGAGCCCTTCTACCCTCCAATAGTGGGTAGCAGGGACTCTGTGGATTTGTGGTCCTGTCTTGCTTCACGGATCTTTCACAATAGTGGGTGGCAGGGAGACAGGTACAAAGCCTTAGTTCCGTACCAGCTTTGGTAGGCACAGAACATTCATTCTGTACCAGCTTTGGCAGGTACAAAGCATTCTCTGCATACCAGCTTAAGTCCTGCATCTGTTAGATTTTCTGTGAGATGCAGGTTTCTGATGAGAAATGTTGAGACAGAACTCCATTCTTTGATTGACCCTTACAGTACCTCAGCCTTTTCCTGACCTTTGGTAACTATGTCAAATAAAGTTTTGTTCTGCCATGTCCAATGACCTTTGGTAACTATGTCCTTTATTATCCTGCCGTGTCCAATAAAGAACTGAGGTTTTCCTTGCCCCTCCTTTTGCTATTAATGTGTTTATAAAACTGTTTTTATTATCCTTTACAAAAGTGGCCAAGGTTAAGTCCTAATTGAGTTTTTCCTCTAATTTTCTTTCTGCATAACTAACGACACACTTAAACACTTCCTGAGTTGCCTTACCCTTTTTCCAAAGGTGTCATGCCCTCTTTTTTCCCATGAGCTCTGGCAAAAGCTCTCTTCCCATCCAGGCCGGTCATTTTCTCTGTTGGCTCATCTGGCACGTAGGAAGAGCGTGCTCCTGTGCGTTGAAGATGTCTTTCTTGAAATGCGTTCATCCTTCCTGGACCCCCTTTTTTTTAAGGGCTGTTTCCCAAGCTCTGAATCAGCATCCTGAATAGGCTGAAGTATTTTCTGAAGAGTGTCGCAGTAGAGACGGACACGCGATGCAAAAACATAACTCCAAGCCAGGAAGGAAGGTGAAAGATAGAGCAAGCTTTGTTGCTACGAAGTCTTTCTTATACTATTTTCTAACATTCATGCCACACAGTCACTGGCTCCTCAAACCTGTCATACAACACCATTGGCCAGTTATTCCTAGTACACAACTTCTGTGAAAAACAGCCTCTCTATTGCATGTGCAAAATTCCTTCATGTTTTTCTGTCTTGTTGACGAGCTGTTGTCCGGACTGTTTCGCTTCTTGCTTCTGTCCACACTGAGATTCTCATGGGTACAGGTTGTTGTCCATACTTTATTTTTACTTCTTGCTTCTGTTTATGATAAGGTTCTCACAGGTATGAGGTTGTCTGTAACATGGTCAGTGTTTGTGAGCCTGAGACAGGCCTAGACAGACTTGCCATCGATTTCCACAGAAGAGTATGTAGCCATCCATTGCAGCACTCCAGTCATGCGAGTCATTCCACCACATTTTTGTGATAGCAACTACATCATAGCTTTCCTGCTCTACAATGGTTTCCAGCTCCTCTTGTTTGTTACCCATGTTGCATGCATCAGTGTGCCTGCACTTCAGCTGGGCTGCTGATTTTACCCCTGACTCTGGCTTACCACCCTTAGACTCCTCTCTGGAGAGCCTGGTTTAATTTCCTTTCCCTTTCAAACCTAGTTTAAAACCCTCTCAATCAACCTTGCCAACTCATAGGCTAGAATGCTTTTGCCCATAATAATGACCTCTGTTCTATTTTATATAATGGAAAGACAAAATGCACCAACATAGTCATCAGTAGTTAAATTTGGGGCAGGAATAACATGTTTTTAAATGGAATTTAAAGCACTTATTAACCTGCAGAAGGGTGTTCAACCAAGTTGTTCACCAGGAGAGCTTCATGACAAGTAACTCTGAGACAGCAGGCTAGGAAAATGCATTGTTTTATTCTGAATATTTCACTCTGGAAATATGATAGAGAAAATAAAGGAAAGATTACTTGTTCAGTTTACAGTGAAAAACACTTTTTGAATTCTATTTTATTTTGTTCTGGTCTTTTCTGTCTGAGGAAACAAGAAATTTTTTCTCAGTTGGTTATAATGAAATACATCTTGAAATAAGGTTTTCTTCAACCTATACAAAATGGATCTTTTCAAGCTAAGACACATCAGTTTTTCTATATGTAATATAAAAGAAACTTTATGTCCCCTGGAAAAGGTCACATTTTAGTACAGAGAAGGTTAATTATTAGCTTTGGATGTATTATTGTTTTAACTTGCAGGCTTTGCCATCAGGAGGGGAGGCTGAAGACAGGTTGCAACTGTAAATATCTCATATTAAGGTGTGTTGACTGAGTAATGGCTCCAACTCTGCTTTTCTTTAATAACAGTTAATGACAATTAACCATTAATCTTGAGTTTCAGATGTTAGGAAGGCATAGAAAGCATGGTAACAACTGCCTGTCATTCTCGTCTTTGTTAGTTCCAGTGTTTTTTCTATACACTTAACCCCAAGGATTTAAGAAGAAACAGGATCTTAAAGAGTGCTTCTATAGTTTTTAGACTAATTTTAATAGAAGTGTTTGATATTTGGATTTTTTTTCTGTCAAGTGTTCATATTTCATTCAGTTTTATTTTGTCTTTTCATGAGGAGTTTATCCTTGTTTTGACCAATTTTATTATTTGCTTTCTCAAATCATAAAACAGGGTATTAAAACAACTGAAAGAAAGGAATCTGCCCATGGGGTAAAAGGTGTAGTGTTAGGAATGGTGTTGGGAAGATGCAACGATAAAGTTTGGGAGTACAACAACAACCTAACACCTAGTCTTAGCAGCACAGTACAAAAGTAAACATAATTTTTAAAAGCTGTGAAGGAAAATGGGTAAATACATCAACAGAAGGAGCTTATGTAAAGAATACATAACACAACCAGATTGGGAAGGTTTTATCCCTTTTTGTTAGGGCAATTTATTGCAGTAGGTTACTGCTGTTGACTTTCCAGTAGTAAACAGGTATGGTAAACAGCACCCAAGAAATACTGGTTTCATGTGGCTTTGTGTCCTCTTACTAGACAGATGTAACACCCAAAGACATTGCAGGCTTTTTTATGTCTTTAAAGCATTCACAGTATAACTGCTACTTGGAAGCCCTGAGGTTTAGTAAAGGTTTTGATAGTACTGATACCTCCCACAGTCTGTTTCTGTATACAGCTACGACTTAAAACTTTGAAAGTCTCTGTTTATTCAAGAGGGTGATCACATGTCACCTGTGAATAAGCACCCTTTCTATAAAAGGAAATGGTAGTATCTTTAATAGACCATTTGGAGCAAAGGTTAAACATTTGAGAACTGACTTTTTAAAAGTTAATAGGATACTTTTTTCCCTTTCAGCTCTTTTAGGTTATCTAATAAAATATGCTTCCTCTCATAATGAGTTTTGTGGTTATAACCATAAGACCTCATGTCTGCAGCAGCAGTGATTGCACTCAGGTTGGTGTATGAAAATTAATAATTAACACAATATCATTTTCCAGGACAAAAAAGAGTAAAATTGTTTATTTATCAATGTGTGTCCTTCCCTCTGCCTACAGCAGTCTTCTTGTCATGTAATTGCTTGACTAACTTGTATGCAAAGCATACCCTGGGTGGCTAAAAATATATCCCCACAAGAGGTACATTTCTTTGGTCTGCCTCTTATGTGTTTATGTTTGCTTGTCTTCTTTCTTGATCTTTCTCATGCTGATTCGTCTACACAAAATTAGTATAATTTTTGATGATTAAAGCTCATAGCTCTCTATAATGACAGTTTCTGTCAACACTGACCTTCAGATTCTTCAACTATATGTTAGAAAGTTAGGAACATCTTTAAAGTTAGACTTACACTCTGTACACATGTAGCTGATCATTTTTTTCTCTTGCATTCATCCTTCTTCATTACTCTAGCAGTAACTTAATGTTTTGTCCATACTGACTTCTTAAGACCTTATAAGATTTCTTTTATAGTAACTTTTTCAATATATAGTGCCCAAAAGTATCAGCAATATTTAATAAAAGTCCTTACTCTTCTGAGAGAAAAGTCATGTTGACTTTCAGTAGAAACTGGCATCGTTGAGTGGAAAATGTCAAACTTGAGAGGGAACAGACAATTCTGGTACCACTATCCTTCACAGAAGTGTCCTGCCTTTTGTTTGTGTTGGGTTTCATTAGCAGAGTAATTTCTGCTCACTGCTGTTAATGCTGTTATATTCTTAGACCATGTGACAACCCATCTTGATAGTGAAAGAGGCTCGTGCCTGTGGTGCTGGAATGGAAAGTCAGATGGATCAAATGGATGTTCTTTCCCAAAACTGACCATTTAAAGACTGAGCTCTCAAACATACAGCTATTTCATAGATTCTCTTTAGCATTTGTTCTACACTAAAGCTCAGAAATTGACAGGTGTCAGATGTCTATTCACTTGCATCAGTAATCTAGAGTGCATATTCATTTCTCTAGGCAGAGAAATGGGCAATTTGTTAGTGCATTCAGTATACGCTTATTCCTTTCCTCTTCCATTATTAATTGAAGGACTAATTTGTGCGGATGCATTTTAAATGGTTTGGATAGATTCACTCCTTTTGAAAGCTCAACTTTTAGTATAATCTTGTGGTTGTAGGCTTAATTAGTAAGGCTCAAAAGCTTTGCCTGCATAAAGCACAATGGGGAATCTTACTGACAAATTGAGTCATTGCTAAATGTCCTTGACAAACATGATTTTTTTGTTTCTAAAGCACTTATTTTGCTCAAGGGCTTTCTGCTTCTCTGATCTTCTTGTATCCTCATGGACAATTTGAAAGAAAAGGAAGTATTGGCAAACAAGAATCAATCCTGCCCTAGCTCTGTCTCAGTTTGAACCTGACCATTTTTGACTTGTTTTACAAAATTAAGTCCAACTTGGGTCTAGTAGTTAAGTCAAAGGTGAAGGGCCTATTGAACTTGAAGGCTGGAAGCTGGTCACTGCTCGTATTAAGAGGAAGGCTCCTTCTCTTGAAAACTTGATGATGACAAGTAGGACTGGCACTTTTACAACAGGCATAAGGCCCTGGAACCTATGTCCCTAGAGGGGCAGTCAACTGATGAGATGGACAAACGTCCTTCTGGGCTAGAGGGGCCACATAGGCCAACACAATCTACCCGCCACGTGACAACCTTCTCTGTAAAGAGGAAATGAAGAGTAGTTTTCATGGGTGACTCCCTTCTAAGTGGAACAGAGGGTCTAGTATGCAGACCAGACCTAAACCATGGGGAATTGTGCTGCATCCGAGGGGCACGGGCAACAGACACTGTAAGAAAACTCTACAGTTTAGCAGGACCTTTTGATTATTATCTATACTGGTTCTTCAATGTGACAGTGACAAGATAACAAAGAGAAGTCCAAGGGCAATCAAAAAGGGATTCCAGGGCCTTGGAATGAATGGTTGAAGGATCAGGAGTACAGGCAGTGTTTTCCTTGATCCTTCCCATGGCCAGGAATAATATAAAAAGGAGTAGGCAGATGTATCAGATCAACTCCTGGTTTCAAGGCTTGTATCACTGGAAAAGTTTGGGGGTTTTTGACTATAGGATGAGCTATACTACACCTGGTCTACTGACACCTGGTGGCTAGCACCTTTTTCAGAAGAGCTCATTGATAGAGCTTCAAACTAACTTGGTAGGGGCAAAGGGACAAAATCAGGCTTGCCAGTGATGAGCAGTGGGATGGTGTGCCAAAACATGAGGAAGTGAGCTTTAGTGGTCTCCCTCAGTCTGCTCCATGAGGTGCCAGCACAATGAAGCACATCTGAAATGTTTCTATAACAAAGCATACAGCATGGGTAATAAACAAGACAAGCTCAAAGCTTTGGCCCAGTCCCATTTGACATGAATGGCATAAGTGAAACCTGGTGGGATGAGGCCTGTGACTGGAATGCCATGTTGGATGGTTAAAAGCTCTTCAGGAGGGATAGGCATGGCAGGCAAGGCAGGGTGGATGGTGTTGAATGTAATGGAAGGACTGGCTTACAATTGCTGATGGCATGGTTGAGAGCTTTTCAGAAAGGATCAAGGGACAAACAATAAATGCAAATGTCATAATGGGAATCTACTATAAACTACCTAGCTAGGACAATAACGCTGATGGATTATGTTTTTAGGAACTAAACGAACCCCAAAATCAACTGCCCTTGTCCTTACAGGGGCCTTCAATCTGCCAGAAACTAACTGAAAGCATTACACAACTGGAACAAATACGTCCAGAAGATTTTAAAAATAACTAGATAGTAACTTTTTAAAATAGCTAGATAGCAACTTCACAGTAAAAGTATTAAGGGAGCTGACTAGGAAAGCCCTCTTTCATTTGCTGCCTATTAACAGAGAGGGGCTCATGAGTGAAGTGGAGATTGGTGGCCAACTTAGCAACAGCAACCATGAAGTAAACAAGTTTAAAATCTCTTTTGGATGCCTGGACAGGCTTACCTAAAACAGAGGCTAGACAAAGTTAGGGGAATAAAAAGCAGATAAATTTACTGAAGGCCTCCAAGGTGCATCTAGGACAGACAAAGAGGCTTCCCTACTCCAGAGGCTACATCCAAAATGGATGACGAGCCACGAGTTCTTCATAATTTTATGAGTTCTGTCCATTAACATATTGAGCCTCAATCCTCCAATTACACCTTTAGGTAATTCTCCAAGTTTGCTCTCCCCAATTCACTGTTGTTAACATATCTTGGGGCTCTGACGCAGCAAAGTGTCCTTGGATTTCCAACTTAGAGGAATTGTTTTGTCTAAAATATGCTGGGAACAGAAATTCTAGCACTCCGTATGGAGTCCAGAGCCACACACTAAAACTGCAGATACATGAAAAATATAGCAGCTAAAATGCCAAGGCATCATGTTGACAGGAAGAAAAGCAATACCACCAAATCTTCAACCCTGGACATGAGCAGAGCAGATTTCAGGTTTTTCAAGGAACTAGTGAGTAAAGTTCCCTGGGAAAATGCTTTTGAAGGTGCTGGCATCTATCAGTGCTGGTCATCTTTTAAGCATCACCTCCTAAGGTCCTAAGGAAAAAAAGAGCAGGCAATTCCAAAATGTTGGAAGTCAAGCGGATGAGGGAGAAGGCTGGCTTTGCCGAGTCAGGATTAGCTTTTGGAGATAACACAAGACAGGAAGGTGCAATCAAAGTCAGGTGATGTGGGAGAAGAAAAGAGATGTGGCTCACCACTCTAGGGAGAAAACTGGTGTGGCCAAAGCTCAGTTGGGGTGACCAGTACTGTTGGGGATAATAAAAAGAGGGTTTTTTAATACTTACTGAAGAAATAACATTGTCCTGCTACAGAATGAGGATGGTCACCTCACAAGCAGGGACGCAGATAGGGCAGAGGTGTTTATTACTTCGTCTGCATGTTTTCAGCACTAAGGCAATTCCAGTGCCCTGAGCTGGAGGACCATGCCTGTGAGAATGATAACACTCAGTTGACTGAAACTGTGTGGAATCTACTGCTCCACTATAAATCTATGGGTTCTGATGGCATTCATTTGAAAATACGCAAAGAGATGTGTAGCACTGGGGAACAAAGACACATGGTCTTCTTGCTGCTTCAAAGCAAATCTCTTTATTGCAAAAAACCAAGCCTTTTTATACTCTAAACCCAAGCAAGACAAGCATGGATTGGCTGCCTGCCGACGTGACGCTGCTGATCGCGTGCCTTTCCATTCAATCACTGCCTCATGCACAAAGTGACCACACACCGGTCACACATCCTGCCCTCTGGTCACATGACCTGAAGCTGAACCTTTCCCAGAGCTCTTTCTGGTGAGCAATTGCTGCAGTGAATTAGCTTGCTGCAAGAGTGAACAGAAGTGAATAAGATTCAACAAAGGTGAAAAAGCTTATCCTATAAGGCTTTTCTTTATCTCCCACAGAGATCTTTGATTGACAAGACTTGAAGATATACTATAAAAGTCTGCAGATAATACTAAACTGGGAGAAGCTGTTGACTCCCTCAAAGGCAGAGAGGCACCAGAGAGAGACCCGGACACATTACAGGGCTGGACAATCACCATGATTGGTAATGAAGTTTAACAAAGACAAGTGCTGGATTCTGCACCTTGGACCAGGCAAGCCTGGATGTAGGGTATGAGATGCTGGAGAGAAGCCCAGCGGAAAGGGACCCAGGGGTCCTGGTTGATGGCAAATTGAATATGAGTCAGCAGTGCCCTGGCAGCCAGGAGGGCCAACTGTGTCCTGGGGGGCATCAGGCACAGCATCACCAGCTGGGCAAGGGAGGGGATTGTCCCGCTCTGCTCTGCACTGGGGAGGCCTCACCTTGAGTCCTGGGTGCAGTTTTGGGTGCTACAATATAAGAAAGATATAAAGCTATTAGATAATGTCCAAAAGAAGATGGTAAAGGGTCTGGAGGGGAAGCCGTATGAGGAATGGCTGAGGTAATTTGGTTTGTTCAGTCTGGAGAAGAGGAGACAGAGGGGACACCTCACAGCTGTTTATGACTTCCTTACAAGGAGAAGCAGAGGGGCAGGCACTGATCTATTCTCTGTGGTGACCGATGACAGGACCCAAGCGATTGGTATGAAACTCTGTCAGGGGAGGTTTAGTTTACATATCAGGAAAAGGTTTTTCACCCAAAGGGTGGTTGGGCACTGGAGAAGATTACCCAGGGAAGGGGTCACAGCACAAAGACTGCCAGAGTTCAAGATGCATTTGGACAGTGTTCTCAGGCACATGGTGTGATTCTTGGGACTGTCCAGTGCAGAGCCAGGAGCTGGACTTTGATGATCTTGATGGGTCCCTTCCAACTCAGGATATTTTATGTTTCTACTTGTGTCAACCCTAGTAGCTGAAGTCAGAGAGTAGGGGTCAGGCTTATTATGGCTTTCATACTAAGCTGATGAAATGGCCTTTAATATATTATGATTTTCTAAATTAAGAAAAATTCTTTGTCATCCCTGGTGGCAAAATTAAGTGTAGCTCTGAGCATGGGAAAAAGTTTTTCCCTTTGTAAGTCAGAACTAAAACTCAGGCTGTCACATAGGGGCTGTCCAAGGTTTGCTGAGCAAGAGCCAGAGGGAAAAGAGCTGCAGCATCTTTAGCCAAAAGTTTTCTTTCTCCTTCCTGAAACAAATAATAATTTTTACTATACAAGGCAATTAGCCATTTAGCTGAAATCTCAAATGTTTTAGTGAACTATAACGCTATCTAGTGCAACTGTATGATTGATTAATTTTTCACATAAATATTTCTATTTTACACTGCTTATAAAATGTTTATAGCATGGTTGAAAAATGTCCAGTGAACAAAGCAGGTTTGGGGATTTTCTGAAGACATATAAAAGGGGTTTTTTTTACAGTTTGCTGATAGACTGACATATGCTGAAGCTATCAAATCAAAATAGTGCAGGTTCCTTCAGGATGTGTATACAACACGTTTTACTATAGAAAGGCCCCTCCAGATCTGCATTAGATTTAGGTGTTTATGTTTAGAATCATACTGCTTATCCAGGATAAAGGGTCAAATTCCTTGCTTCTAGCTATCAGATCTATGTTTTAATTGTCAAGGTAATAAGTTCATGTTTAGGTATGTTTTTAAGGAAACACACTGATCCTGGGACATACTGAAAGAGCCCATGCACACTGAGGTCAGTGGAAACTAATGAAGCAAAGAAAATTTTAAAACAGTCCTTTAGGAATCTTTAGTATTATCCTTTCCTTCACCTTTAAGAACAGTTCAAATCTACTCTTTTATTACTTATCAAACAATACTTTAGAGGAGTTCTGGGTCTTAACCATCTAGTGCTTCCACTTATTACATTTGTTTTATCATTCCTTAGCTGAATTGTTGATTAGTTCTCCTGTGCTCTCAGTCTGTTTCCAGAAGCTTTCAGTATCCCACTCTCTGCTCGTATACTCTTACTAAAAAAATAGTTATGGTTCCTTCATTTCCTCTTATGCAACCCCAGGGAAAACAGGGTGCTGAGATAATGAGCATAGGTATTTCAGAAGAACATGTAAGTCTCTCGCTATCTCAGCGATTACAGTGAGAATGAGCATGGGCTATTGGTTAGATTACTAGTTACTAACTGGAAGACAAAGGAAGTTGAGTGAAATGCAGATAAAATTAAAGTTACCAGGGGTTGTTAATTCCTAGAACTGAATCTGAGACAGTAAAAGTTTAATAACACTGCATATTTCAGAGAAAACTTCTTATTTTCTAGGCTGACCTATGTGATTTGTAAAAGTGGTCTCTCTTATCTGAAGGATCTATGAACTGAGTTTATGTAATGTTAATAATTTTAGCTCAATGAATACATTCACACCAAAGCTTTATTGGTTTTTTTTTTTGGTGGCTATTACACTGTATTACTTTTCCATGAAAAATAACTGGAAAGATTTGTGTTCCTCCTCGTTCTTGTGTGGAGTCCCTGGAAGAAAAATTGATCCCTTCATTACATATTTGAGAGGGTAGAGTACAAAGTTTCCATATCTCCACACAAATCCTTCTCAAATTTCAGAAATTTGGCAAGAATAAATGGAGCCTACTGTTTCATTTCAGATTTTTCACACATTTTAAAGTGAAGATGAGAGCAAAAGGGTCTTATATTTAAATGCAATTTAAATCAGAGTTGTTGTGCACAACATTTTTTTAGTATGCTTGCTTATGGAGCTCATACATTGCAGTGTATTCTGTGAAGTTTTCTATTTCCATTTGATTTGAAGCATAAAGCTTACAGATATGTAAGTAACTTACTCTTATATTGACATTATTTTGTCTTAAAAAGGAAAAAAACCATCAATGGTCATAATTTTGGTTAAAGGTTGAAAAAGTATCCTTGTCAGGTTCTAGCCCAAGTCTTAGAATCATTGAATGTTAAGGGTTGGAAGGAACATTGAAAATAATCTAGTCCCAAATCCTTCTGCCATAGGCAGGCACTATATAACCTCACTAGGCCAGGTTGCTCAAGGCTTTATCCAACCTGCCCTTGAACACTGCCAGGGTTAAAGCATCCACAACCTCCCTGGGCAACCTGTTCCAGTGTCTCAACACCCTCACAGTAAGGAATTTCTTTCTGATATCCAGCCTAAATTTCCCCTTGAGTCAAGGCTCTTCAGCTGGCAATTTGTTTTATTTCTCACAGGTGTAATCAAATGGCAAAAGATGATAGCAAAGTAATTAGAACCTGCATGTGAGAGCACACAGTTAATCCCTTCAAACTGGGGAGTTCACCTGGATGACACTTTGCAGGTTGTTTTGAAGGACTTATGAGATATGCGACAATAATTTAAAGATCTTTATCTACAACTTTTCTCTGCTGTTATGTGTGTATATCCAATATATTTTTATATGAAGATGTGCAAAAGGAAAGGAGGTGGGTTACATCACCTGGGGCTGTTGTGCAGAGAGTAGGTCAAATTTAAGAAGATATCCCTAAATGCTCTCACATTTACTGAGAAAGAGTTGTGGTGTGCTATTACACTCTCAGAAATGTATATATATAAATATGCTAATACTTTCCACTGTGTATAAATACAGCCTTTGGCCTTTCTCTTTATTCTATTGACTCCAGGATTACCTGAACAATTTAATTTTTGAAAGAGACAATTTTTTTCAAAACTAGGTAGCTAAATAGTATTCACCCACTTCTTTAAGATCTGCTGCCAATCAACACAACACTTCTGTTAAAAAAATACATTTCCTTAAAATAATTTTGTAAAATTGTACACTTTCAGTATAAAATGGGGCAGGAGGCTGCCTGTTTCAGTTTTGTTGTGTCTTTGAGCTATACAAAAGCAGCAGACATGTTTAATGTCAAGATAGCCTACACTGCTGAAATTTATAACTGAAGAGCTTAAAAGCCATAAAAGTTGCTCAGTCAACTATTGTCAGTGTGGTAAATTGTGCCATTCACACTTTCATGCAGTTCTAACTCAGCATGGAACCCAAGTTTATAAGAACTTTCTTTATGTAATGTCATAGAAATGGATTAATATATGGGAATTCAAACCACGAAGATCAGAAAGAAGGAACAGTATCTCACAGTGGAACAATGAATACAGATGGGTCCACATTTATAAATTTTTGTATAAAGCATCACCCGGGAATCTGTTTTTTCTCTTTTTAAGATTGTCTTCCCCAAAGTTACCAGTTACCAAGCACAGGAAGAATAAGCAGTACCCTTCATGGAAAAAAATAATTAGAACTGCATACTTCGGTACAGTTAAAAATGTGACCTTTTTTTTCACTTGCTGGAAAGAATTGATGGTAATTTTATTGGTGCTTCTGTTAATTACCAGTCCTAAAAGGGCTTGACTGTAATGCAATGATATTTTTAGATGGTGACAAGTTATTTTTAGGAATCTTAATTGCTCCTTCTGCTCTGCAAAATTAATCTCCAGGCATTTTTACAAAATGTTTATTAGAAATTATCTTATTATTAGAAATTAATTAGTTTAAAACTCCGATAGCTAAGGCAGGTCTTCCACTTCCTTATGCGCAGCAAACAAATTTCACTACACTGCATGTTTATTAAGGCTGTAGGAACTAGCAAGTCAGGTACCACAGTGCCTAGCTGCTGGAAGCCTGGCTCCTAGCTGGAGACGAGCACATGGAGGTAATTCATGGTTTGTCATTACTCTGGGGCTTTTTAGGGGGTAAGGTACTATAACATCCAAACAACTCAGTACTCTGCTTTTAAAATAATAATAAATAATTTGCTTACTATTTATTTTGTTGCCTAGTATTTAGGCACTGTCATTGACAATGCCAAGAATTTAGCTCAAGGCCCTTCATTGCAAAAGACAATTTACATCAAATGTCATGGTTGGGAGGTCTCCAACCCAAAGAAATGTCAGATTTGTGAGGTCGTATGGAAAGAATGCAAGAAGAAATCACAGAATATTCTGAGTTGAAGGGGATCCACAAGTCCAACTCTTTAGTGAACGGCCCATTGTCTCAGTTTAGAGACAAGTGTGGGGAAAACACTCGGGAATGAATGTTTCCGGTAAAGAAAAGAGTTTCAGCAATCCCTTCCTGCTGACACGAAATGAATTTTTAGTAGATGAAAGTGGAAAAAACCTTCCTGTTTATTTGACAAACCAGCTGCCTGCATGGCACGGGAGAAAAAATGAATAACTGTTAGATATTGAAACTGCCCCCCCCCAGCAGAACAGGAAAAAAAAAAACCAAACCAAACAAACCCCAAAACCCCCGCACCCAACAAAAAACCAAACCAAACAACAAAAAGCCAGGGGAAGGGAAAAAAACCCCATCACCAAGTGGAGTGATGGAACAAAATGGTGGACGGCCTTTGTCTCGGGGGAGGAAGAAGATTCTAGGCAACAGCTTGGGGAAAAGAAAATAGATGGGAACCTGGTGAACTCTGATGTGGGTCTTCTTGCAGCAGATGAAGCTGGGGATTTAGAGTCCTTTCTTTTGTTCGTTCACCTTCTTCCAAGGTCTGGGCTGAGATGGGGTGTCCCCATGGCTTCCTCCCTGGTCCCCACCGACTGGCTCCCACTGATGGTCTGATTCTCGGACCAAAGCTAAACTGAACAGTTCCAGAAGAAACAACAGAAGCCGCCTGAGGATTGCCATTGCAACGCAGGGAAAAACTTCTTGTCCCAGCTAACAAAACCCCAAGCTAGCTAGAAGCAACAATGTAACACCCATCTGCTCCACAAGCCAAGCACATGGAAGCGAGAGCCTGGACAAATCTCTGAGTTCCCCCGGCTCCAGCCCCTCCCCCAGACTTGCCTTAAAGTGACAGGAGCCATTTCTGGGCACAAAGCAGACGACGATGAATAGAGTGTCATCATAAAATCACCCCAAGACAGCCATAACAGGGACTAAACCCACAACCTTGGTGTTATTAGCACAATGCTCTAACTGAGCTAATCTCCTAACAGTGAGTGTTGAAAGAAGGATTTCTGGATGCTAAGTCCCAGTTTTATATTTGGTTTATACTTCTTGCTCCTCTCCTTTAGGAAAATGGTAATCTTTAGCAACAGGGCTGGGCAAAAATGTACTTTTGCAGATGGTGTCAACCAAAAGATAGTTCGCACTTCATTTTTTTAACCTGTATTCTAAATTTGCCAGTCAAAATATCCTGTCTAGTTTAAGGGACACATAATAGCAAGAATATGAGGATCTAAGTGGGAATTGGATCTATTTAGGGAATGAAGCAATCCACCACAGATGAAGTATCATGTTTCATTGTCTTAGAAGCAGGATGGAAAGCAAGTAGCTAAATCTTGGAACTGGAATGACCTCGGCATTCCAGTTAAGCCACCTGCCTGGCAGGGAACTGGGTTTAAACCCTTCATCACTGTTCAGGTCCTCAGGCTTCCAGGTATGGAGACATGGGATCATAGTGTTAATAAGAACTTGAATTTAATGTGTGAATTGTCCTGTGGTACCTGATGCTGCAAAATACTGCCATTTCCCTTTAATGTGTACTAAAAGTTGTCTTGATTTTGGAGATCAACACCAAATCCTGTCTTTTTTCCAACCTCTACTTATCTTAAAACCAAAGTAGGGTTACAGGAAAGGAGAGGGAAAGGGAAAAGGCATTTCAGCTATAATAGTTTTTGAGTCAAAGTCTATGCCCATGAGCACAGCAAGCTCAAGGTAGTATATGCCAACTCTGTTGATAGTCTCAGTGTAGTAAAATCCCATCCTATTCAGAAAGGTCTTGTGCAAAAAGGATGGATGTGAACTTTTCTGAATTTCACAGTACCATTCATCACAGCATTGTAAAGAAGGATAGAAAATATCCTGGAAAAGAGGCTTATACTCAAAGAATCTCTCTGATTTTTCTCAGCTTTTCCCAAGGGAAAAAAAAAGAAACAGTTTTCAGGGTATGAGCTTTAAGAGTATTGTTGCTTATATTTAGGCTCTGGAAGCAGAGAAAAATGATGCTGTCTATTTCTATAATGCTGAAATAATTCTTGTCCTATGAAAATAATAGTTGAAATTTGCTTGTGCAGTGGCAGAGTCTGGCTGATCAAAGCTGTTGTGTGCCTCTTTATGATTTTTTCCTTCACAAATGACACTTTGCAATATAGAGATGGGAACTGATTACCTTGAAGTAGTTAGGCAGGTGGACTAGATCGTTGTTGTAGGTCCCTTCAAACTGAATTATTCTATTCTAAAAAAACTCCAAGCTGAGAGCTTATGTAAACAGAAGAAATGAGGTAGTCCCATTCATGCTGATAAAGTAAAATGGGGTGTACTTATCATTGCCATTAATATTCATTAAGGAACTAGTATTGCCTATGACCTTCCATTGAAGTTAATAGAATCAATGAGCTTAAAGGTCTCTTCCAACCAAAATGGTTAGATGTACTCATTGTACTAGTCTGTCTTCAAACAGAACACAGATTCAGTTATGAGGCTTCCTCTTCTCATCCCACATGCTACAGATGTGGCTGTCTGCTTTTAGGACATTTGCACAGCTTATTCACTAAGTTCCAGGACTCTGAGATGGGTCAAGGACTTAGTTTGTGTTTTGTTCTTAATGAGGATTTCATTTGGGGAAAGATTAAATGTGGGTAAGACAAATTCATTTAAATCTAACATTTTGTGAGATTGTTTGATTGAGGCAATCTTAACTTTGAGAGCATATTTGTCTTCAAAACCTCTTAAATAATTCCTAGTGTTTTCTTGTAATTTTTTATTTAGTTATGCCCAGTGTTGTATGAATACTGTGTAAAGATTCTGTTAAAATTCTTTCATCCAGATAAACAGAGACAGTGGATCTAAGAAATAACCTTTTCCACACATATTTAACGATCAGAAATGGCTGACTGGTTTAGGAACTATTTATCAGTATATACTTTTACCTCTAAGAAATCATGGTGCTATTGCATCACTGAAAATGCTTCAATTTGTTGATTACTGATACATCTTCTCAAGCCTTTGGAGCAGCTGTAATAATCTAAGCCTTATGGCTTCTGTGTAAGCAGACTTATTCTTCAACCTTCACTCTCCTCCAGTTAAGAAAATCGTGTATGTTTAGAGAGTCAAAAATGGGAGACATGGCAGGGGACATTATATTTTCAGTATTTTTTTCGATCTACTGAACTGTTATGGTTGATGGGTGTTTTCTGTAAAAGGGATATACTCCACTGTATCACCTCACACCTCCTTCATTTATGGGTGTGTAAGGCCCCAAACAACTCATGTGAGTTTTTAATGGGGATTATGGTTGTTCATGTAATCTGAGTTAGAGGCACAAGAGAAATACCAACCAGATATTTTGAAGAGGTCAAAAAACCAAAAATACTTTACTGGCAATTTTAGAAAATCAGAGAAACTTTGGCAAAAGGTTGAGGGCAACACTCAATCAACATAAACACTTCTCAAAGCATTAACTTGGCTGATTCAATTTAGCAAACTTTAAGCCCGTTCAATTTCAAGTTACTCAAGAGTTTCAAGAAGAGGGAATTAGAAGAAGGAGAGAGAAAGAAAATGTATAGAAAACCACACATATAACTACCAGCTCCTGGGTTTCAATGATGATAGAAAGTCTAAGAAGAAGTATTGTAAGAAGAAGTATTCCAAGAAGAAGACAACATGATTTTTATGGATTGAGTGGGAGCTTCAGACAAGCCCTTCCTTAGGCCAAGATTTTGGCAGCAGCTTTTGGGCTGCACCTAAACCACTCTGGGTTACAGTTTCTAAGAATGGCAGATCAGGTCTCTTATAAAATGAATTATTTATTGAATAGACAGGAAATAACAGACAAAAGGCCTTGAACAGAGTTACTTACTATGCATTATAAAACAAAAGAACTACTAGTAGATTACATAAAACTGCATGACATTAAGGTACCTATATTAAAGCTAGCAAAGAAATAGCACAGATTCGGAGTCAATGTAATTCACCACTGAACTGATGATAGTATACACATCAGGAGAGTAACTACAAAACTGGCATCCCAGCTTTGGGAAAAAACCCCACACACTTCCAGGGAATGTGCAGAAGACTTCTGCTTTGTGACAGTTTAGTGTAGCTTTTATCATTTGTGGATTGTCTGTCAGTCAGAAATTCCAGCTTATCTTTCCACAGTCTTGCTTCTAAAGCAATATATTTATTGTCAGCTAGAAGTGTCACTTCCATGGCATCTGAATAACCATGAGACAATCTGTCTTTACTGAGTTAATTCATCAATTAGCAAGATCTTGTGGCAGGGGAGATGCCCTGCTACAGTGATTGCCTCATGCTTGGCCTTAAATACCCCTTGGCCTTCCCCCAGGTGGGACTTCTGGACGTTTGTCCACTGAGAGGCTGGGTTAGGGGCTCCAGAGGTGGAGTGTGGGGCATTGCCTCCAGTGTGCCAGTGATTGTCAGCCACTGCCAGGCTGGGATTAAGGCTCGGGGTGGGTGTGGGGTGGGTGTGTATAGGGCTGTGCACTGCCTTGCCAGGGGAACGGAAAACCACACAAACCCTTCCCCCACGCAAACATGAAATTGTTTGAGGCAACAATCTCCTCCAGTCTCTGACAACTGTTCCATGGCATGAGACACTGCCTGGAACCACAGTAATGGTACCTTTCTTCTCATGGGCTAATCTAGCAAACAGAACAAAAAGGAAAGAAGATGAAAGTATACAGGAACTCCTGCAAAGGTCAATTGCAATTCCAAAAATCAAAGCATAAATCTTTATAAAAATAAAGATTTCCCTCTATACAATTCATTGCCCCCCACCCAGTGAGTCTCTAACATTGCAGGCAAGGTGTGATGCAAACCAGGATCCAGGGGGAGAGTTCATGAACCAGTCTTTCAGCTGCAGTGGTCAAAGAGTCAAGCAGATTGGTCTGTGATTTTCTTTGTGTTTCTTGACAGCACTCTTCTTCAGTGAGGTTTAGTATTCTTGAATGCTAGACAATTTTATAAAATTATTTTTGATACTTGCTGGACTAGTAAACTGAGCTCCAAAATAGCATGTCAAATTCAATTTAAAATTCTCTATTGCTTATTGATAGTGCAATGCATTGCACTCCTTGTACAAACTCTAAGCATAGGCTGCCTTGCTTTTTGGCATCTGCGATCTTACGTGTCCAGGTATCACCACAACTCAAACAAATATACATGTGCTGGATTGCCACCCTTACCCCTCCCACCAACCAGAGTTCAGGGGGATCCCAGAACCTGTACCCAGGGAAAGAGTAAAAGGTCAGTGGGCACCATAGGAAAATTACATTCTGTAAATATTCTACTACATAATAGTCTGGATTGCTTCAAGGGTGGGACTCAAAGATAAAACAGTACTTGAGTAATTCCAACCTCTTCAGCATATCATTTCAGTCAGGGTCCTGGGATTGGACCAAATACCTTTGCAACTTTATCAAGCCCTTGGGGTTCTATACCCCAAAATTTTTCCTCTTCCCTTAACCACTTATGCCTTCTTTATCTACAGTCGGAACTTTACAGATGCCGCTTAAGCTCATCTATCAGCCCCTTTTCTCCCTCCTTACAGGAGCCACCAACTGTTCAACATCCCCTTCCTCTGCACAGTTTTGCTTTACACATCCCTTACTGTTACTACACGTGCTTCTCTTGGTATAGTAATTTTATACTTTACTCTGAGGAGATAGGAAGAGGTACAAAAATTTGATTCCATAATCATATGAAATCCTTTGGGAGCTCCCAAAACTAAATTGAGGGAGGAATCCTTCCCATCCAATGTGGCAATTACAGAAAAAATACAAACATCTTAAAATATTGCTGGCAGCAAACTTAAATAAACATATACAAACATTAATATCTTGAAACTCATCAAGATAAAAATGTGTAAACACTTGATGCAGTGAAGAACTGCAACTCCTCTGTCCTGTTACCATGTTAGCCTCTCATAAAACACTTCTAGAAGGAGAAAACTTGGACGTGCTTCAAAAGGAGGAACTATCCAGCTTGTATTCTATTGTGTTATTTGCCACAGAAAGTTTCATTGAACCTTTAATCAAACTAGCAAGAACAGTCAGTGAAAAGAAACTTAGAACACATCAAAAGTGCAACCATAATTAATAAAACTTTTTCAAGTAAAACTTTATTAAATTAACTAGTACTTTAACAATACTGATGAGAATTCTTAGCACCATGTAGGCAAACTGGAGTTATAGTAGCCAGCCATCC
This sequence comes from Entomyzon cyanotis, assembly GCA_024500445.1. NCBI lineage: Eukaryota > Metazoa > Chordata > Aves > Passeriformes > Meliphagidae > Entomyzon > Entomyzon cyanotis. The sequence continues at coordinate 81,240,550 of JAKEPQ010001005.1, forward strand.
TTTTGAGACTTTTTCACTTTTAGATAAAATGGTTTTTGATAGATCTGCATATTCTGTTACATCCTATTTTGCATATTTGGACTCAAGTCCATAAGACAACTATTAATGTAGTATTTTTAATATGAGGGTGATGTTAGAGTGGTCCTTTAGGAAAAATAACACCTCTTTTTTTTTCTTTCTTGCTCACATACCCCTCTGGGATTTGCAGCCATACTTGCAATTACTGTTGGTATTAGGTACAAGGTCCTGCTAGGATGATAGACTAATCCAGGAGCAAACAATCCTGCTTCCATACTGGGGACACTGCTCTGATAGTACAAAAAGATAAAGCATTTCATGTATTTCATTTTAGAGCTTTGTGTTTTGTTGCAGTATTGTCTGCAATGGAGTTATTGTATACTATATTGTCCAACATAGGACCTCCATGTCTGGAGCTGACTTTATTTGTGCAATTTAGGAGTTTCCAGTTAATAATTTCACAGTCATGTCGGCAGTCAAAAGACCTTTCCACTCCTGCTTAAGTGGCTCTTTATTCCACATCCAAATGGGCATCCAGTCTTCTGGCTGGTAAGGATATACTTGAACATTCAGAGTTGTTAGTGAGACCAAAACAACAAACTTCTACAACAATGAATGTACTTGTCCCCAAAAGGTTATGGATTCTCCAGCAGCAGGCAAGGTTCTGCTAGTGGCAGGCAAGGCTCAGTAGTCACTGCCACCAGAAAGAGGCAGCATAGGCGAAGTTTGCAAAGCTTCATTGCAAATACAGGGAAACTGAATTGCCATTTATTTCCAGTTAGTTTTCAGGATATTTGAATTCATCACCCTCTCCCAGCTCACCTTTTGGAGGTGGTGCTGAGAATTTGTTTTCTCAGTCTCAATTCTTAAATTTTGCAATAAATAACAATAACATGGGAGAAGGCTGATGGGGCATCAGCTGTTTCTCATGCATTGGTTGGAAGCACTCTGCCTCCCACACTCTCCCAGTAATTTTAGCACATTTTGGAGTGGGGGGATGGAGAAGTTCTCCCCCCTCCAACGGGTCCAAACTGTTCACACAGCAGGTTGCTTCCTGAGAAAAAAACAGGACACTTCATCATGTGCTTCCTCCTCTGAAAGCTTTATTTAATTCTCCCCCATTAATGAATTTTTCAAAACATTCTCCTTTTCATTTTCTTTGGGTCGATTGATAATTTTCCCTTACAACTTAACCAATTCTGTTGCAGAGTGTGATATCATCATTGGCTGCTGCCTCTTTGAAAACAAATTCCATCTTTACAAGGGAGCAGGGCTTAGGGTGAGGGGCAGAGGGTGTTGGTTGTACTGAGTCAAACCCCTCCTCCAGAGAGTGGAGAGCAGTGACATCATGTTCAGAAAGTCCCACCTCCCTCTCTGCCTCCTCATTTTTTACAAATGGGCAGAGTTTATGGGGAAGGGAGGGGTTGGCTTTGCTACATCAAATTCCTTCTAAGGGCTGAAGGGGACGGCGTCATGTTCGAGGAAGCCCAGCTCCTCCCTCAAGCTGGAAAACTCTGCCTCATCCTGCGTACCTTCCCCAGTAGTATTAAATAAATAAATATACAAGCTTGTTTAACTGTTTTTCAGGTTTTGGGCTAGTTCCCTTTTGTCTTTTAATTCTCACTTGGCCCACTAAGCAAGCTATTGTTCCAAGTTCCAAAGCAATTTGCAACTCAATCAGCTTTTTCTGTTTGTACTCTGAAACATCTCTATCTCTGAGTTCAGCCTCCACCTATGTGGATACTTTTCCCATATGAAGGGAAAGAGGTTTTTTTTTCCTCTTATTTTGCCAAAGTTTTCATCTTCTCTGCAACTAACTGTGAATTTTGCTAGTTCTTCTCAGCCTACATCTCTCTGGCTGGGTCTGGACAAGCTTTATAAGCTTCCAACAGTGCTACAACTGGATGGTAGGACAGATCAGGCTTTGCCTAGGGTTCCATGACCTTTCTGTTGATGAATGTTCTTTTCAACTGAAAATGTCCTTCTCCTTTATTTTGCGAAGAGCAGTTATCTCCAAGTAAAATACCTCTTCAACTCAAGAATACCCTGTGCAAATATGCTGGGGTGAATTCCATCTATGCTTTGTGTGGGATAATATAAAGGAAGGTTCCTAAAAATCTAATCCTGTTGTTAGAGTGAGTGTGTTGTCAGAACCTGGAGAGGTGGCAAGGTGTCTGAACATACTTTCCATGTACAAGTGATCTCAGCAGTGCTGAGATGAAGGACATACCTTATGCAGCCCTCTAAAGATCATTTCTAGCCTCCAGAAACCAGCTTGTTCCTGGTGTTTTGAAAGAGCTGTATAGAATATTGGTAAGGCTTGGATTGTTATCTGTCTTTTAGATCAGTGGATAGGTGGAAGTATCTGATGACCCTCAGATTCTGGAGGACACCTGGATAAAATATGTTCTGGTTTCTTAACAGTAGCTCACCAGCCAAATTGAGGTAATAAGTATCACAGTGCTTAAAGGGAGGAAAAAGTTGCAGGTCAAATGATTTGTGTTAGGTAATTAGCTATTTTCCTTAAACATGTTTATTATACGTGGTGGTAAGATTCTAGGTTAAGTCAATCAACATTGCAGTTAGGCTGTTGAATTTTCACTAGATGTCATTATACTGTGAATTGTTATTAAACTGATTTTACTTACATCTGCTGTGTCTGATAACTAGAACACTCTGCTCTCTCCTGTTTTTTAATCCCTTAAGTGCTCTTTCTCAAATATGTGGCTTTTTACCCCACCCTTTCCCCAGGATTGTAGATTACTTTGCACCTCTGAAACAATTGGGTTTTTTGTGCATGTGATACCTTCTTAACAACTGAAGGGAATTCTGTTTTGGCGAGCAAAAAAAGCTCTCAGATTTGAAATTGAACATTTTCCTTTTAGACTGATCATAGTACATAGAATTTTTCCTTGCTCAGACTGTTTACCCAGGAAAAACAAAAGCACTGTGTTGATAAATCAAAATGCTGCCTACTCCATTTTTACTGGTGTATCAACCTACACTGTATCTTTTTAAGGTCGCTAAATGGCATCCAGACACTTTGTAGTGTATACAAATAGATCCACAGGCATGAACAATGGATGAATGCTATGAACTATAAATTTCCAAACTATGCAAACTTCCCTAAGTCTAGACTTAAATGTACAGTTGAGGCAAGGAACTGACTCCACAACTCAGATAGTTATGAAGTAGGTATGTGTTTATTCCTGCTGGGGTGCATGGGGGGGTAGCCCGTCCAAAAGCATGCACACCCTCAGCAGCACTTCACTTGGTTTATATTAAGTTACAGGTTACATATGCATAAAGTTAGACAGAGCCCCTATACATATTCATTACCTATCCCCGCTTCATATTATAATGAGTTCAAAGTTCATTTAAATACGCTCACGCAAGCGCAGTGTCTCAAATGAATTGTGGGCAGGGGTCCCAAATGATTGATGACAGTGTGATTGATAGTCTTCCTCATGATGAACTGTTCACCCTGTTCCCTTGCACATGCTCCCTTGGTTCTTGGTCCAAGTCCAAGCCTGAGAACCAACTTGTACCAGTCCTGGGTCCAAGGGCGGGATGCTTGGTTACACTTAGTGGTTTTTCTCAATTATTTGGCTCTCTTCTCTCTATCCTCCTCGATACTAGGTAGGCACAAATTCATTAAGCTAATAATAAATGGTTTTCAGCAGGCAAATCTTAGTAAATCATTATCTAATCTCTGGCCCTCTAAATCAGTTCAAAAATATTATTATTATCCAGCTTCTAGTTCTTTTAAATTAATAATTTCTATTTTACCCTAAATCACAGTGATGTTTCAGTTTCTCATTGTAATTCAGAAGAAAAAGAGTTTGTGAGACTATTACACTTCCTTCATAAAGATGAAGGGGAAATATTTAAATTTGTAGGTCACAGCAACACTACAAAGTTAAAAGAGCAAATATTAATCAATGCAAACTTTTATTTTCATGACAGTTTCTTTTCTGGAAATGAGAAGGGGAAATGAACAACCCACAAACGCTAGAAAATATGGAGACTAGATTATCCACAACTATCACAGCTGTATCAGAAGTTTCTTGTCTTAATGCCCTTACCCACCCCCCTGCCCCTCCTAACCTCAGCAGTGATATTTTTCCCCTTTCTTTTCAATGTGGTATTTCCGCAGTTCTGTGCACTGGCACTATCCTGCTCTTCCAAAGTGTCTGATATATGGAGATGTTTTCGAAGTGCCAAAAGTGGAAGACAATGACTGAAAATACCTTACTGCAAAAATATTCAATGACTATGGGCTACAGATTCAGATAGTTGACTGTGGTGAAATACTGAGTCCAGGTAGCTGCTCAGGCCCACCTTTCTCTTTGCCCTCTCTGTAGACTAGTGTCAGGACTTTTGGCCTATAATCCAAGTACAGTTTTGTTTAGGCACTGCTGTCTTGAGTCAAACAGCTGGTCCCTAGGCTATGTTTTATGTCTCCCCTTAAGCATAAGAACACTTAGCCTTAGGGAAAAATGCTTGATCCTGACTTGAGGCCTTTTGGTCTCTTGGCAGAACATACTGTCACACTGAAACAGTGACATCATGAAGCTTCCACAGAATTGTCCTGACTATTCAGGACACCTGACCAAAAATGGCCAAATGGGTTTTCTTACCGTAGAGTGTCACGCCCAGTATATAATCTGAAAGGAGTTGGCCAGGAGCTACTGATCACTGCTTGGTGACAGGCTGAGTATCAGGCAGTGGGTGGTGAACATCTCTTGTTTCTCTCAGCTGTTACTTTCTCCTTTTCATTGTTTTTGCTGTTGTTGATATTTTTGTTATATTTTGTTTTGTTTCAAGTGTTAAACTGTTCTTATCCCAATTCATGAAGTTTCCTTTTTTTTTCCTTCTTTGAGTCTTCTCCCCACCATTTGCAGGGTTTTGAGAGAGTGGCTGTCAGCTTGGTTTAAACCACAACAATGATTTATTCTCAGGATGAACTTGGGATGCTTGCAAAGCCTGTTTGAATTCATCTCTATGTAGGACACGTACTGAACATGGCTCAGAAATTTACTTTGACCTGAATATAGTTTAACCATCAGTGCTACAGCAGCCAGATTGTGGTTTTTGGGTAAGTCAGATTCCTGTACGTATTAGTAAACGTACAGGTTTGAAAGGCTAGTACACCTGGATCTGTTGTGGCCCTTGCTAAATGGAGATCCCAATGTTTGAAGATCCCACCACCCCTTGCTTTCAGTGTGGTTTTGAACAGTCCATTGTACCATTTAATATTCCCAGAGGCTGGTTTGTGATAGGGAATATGATACACCTACTCCATACCATGCTCTCTGGCCCTGGTGTCTATGAGGTGATTTTTAAAATGAGTCCTGTTGTCTGACTCAATTCTTTCTGGGGTGCCATGTTGCCACAGGACTTCTTTTACAAGGCTCAAGATGGTGGTCTGGGCAGTGGTGTGAGGCACAGAGTACATCTCCAGCCATCCACTGGTTGCTTCCACTGTTGTAAGCACAATGGCCTTGTAGCACCCACCTTGGTGGGTTTGCAGGAATGTGATGCAATCCATCTGCTAGGCCTCCCCATATTTATATTTCAACCACTGTCCCTCATACCGCAGAAGCTTCATCCGCTTGGTCTACTTGATTGCAGCGTGTGTTTCCAGTTGTGGATATGCTGGGAGATAGTGTCCATGGCTAAGTTCACCCCTCAGTGACAAACCCCTCTCTTCCCTCTTGCATTCCTGGGTGACCAGGGTTTCCCATTCAAGCTTGCTCTATGATCAGCGTGATCCCCTTCCTTCATGTCACATCCATGGCATAATGTGTGGAAGGGACTTTCCCTTTGAACACCCAGCCCAGCACTGGCTGTCGGGGTGCCAGAAGAAAACTGTGCTTTGGTGCCAATCCCAGCTGAAGCACCTTGAAACCCTTCTCAAGCTGACAGGATCTCTTTTTCATTAGGGGTGTAGCAGGCCTCTGATTTGTTGTATTCCTGACTCCAGAACCCCAGGGGTGATCCTCAAGTCTCCCTGGGTAATTTTTGCAAGAGACTCCTGGAAGAACCATTCTCCCTGGATGAACTGTGGAGCACATTTTTCACATCTTCTCTTGTCCTGACAGGCCCAAGGGTTACCACATGAACAAGCACCTGTTTAATGTATTTTAAAGGTTGTTGTTGTTGCTGTTGTTAAGGACCCCATTTGAAACCATTCTTCTTTCCAGTCACTTGATAGAGAGGGCTTATGATCTGACTGTAATCTGGAATATGCATTCTCCAAAAATCCACAGCACTGAGGAAAGATTGTCTTTACTTTTAGCTGCTTGGTGGGGACATACCTGCAATTTTGTTGACCACATCAATTGGAACCTGACAATATCCATCTTGCCATTTTACCCTTAAAAACTGATATTCCTGGGCAGGTCCGTTGACTTTGCTTAATGGCAAAACTAGCCTTCAGGAGGATATGAGTTATCTTCTCCCCTTTCTCAAAAGCTTCCTCTGCTGTGTTGCCCCACATCATGATGTCATCAAGGTACTGCAATGCTCTTGAACCTCACCCTTTTCCAATGCAGTCTGAATCAGTCCATGGCAAATAGTGGGGCTGTGTTTCCATGCTTTGGACAGCTAAATCCAGGTGTACTCAACATCCCTCCAGAGTAAAGCAAATTGTTGCCCGCACTCTCTTGCTAAAGGAATGGAGAAAAATGGGTTAGCAAAATATCAGTGGTGGCACCACTTTGCTGCCTTGGACTCCAGTTCGTACTGAAGTTCCTGCATATCCATCACAGCAGCACTCAACCATGGTATGACTTTGTTCAGGCTGTACTGTCTGCCTCCCCTCCCCATTGGACTTACTCATTGGCCATTAGAGGATAAAGAAGTCTTGCTGACTACTCCCTGCCTCCCCAGTTCATGAATCATCTCAGAGATGGGGGTCACAGTTGACTGGTTTGTGCAGTACTGTTGATGGTGCACTGTTGTGGTAGCAATCAGTACTTGTTGTTCTTTGACCCTACACAGTCCCACAGCAGAAGAGTCCTCTGAGAGACCAGGCAAGGTGTTTGTCTCGGTTTGAAAGACAGGTGTCTGCTAAGAGAGGTTGAAATCTCCCTTAGGACAGGGAATGTGATTCCCCCTCCCTCCGAATTATTTTCATTTTGAAAATCAAGGGCTTTCAGGCAAAGGTATGGGAAAAGGAATAACAGTTGTTTACTAGTATCTATAAACAAGCAATAACAATAATAGCAACCACAAATAGACCCAGAAACCAATGGCAGATGACTTTTGAGCTGCCAAGCCTTTTCCTGTGTGGTGTAATCACGGTTGCAAGCAGCAGGGGGCGCTGTTGAGCTCCCAGCCGGGAAGGGCCGGTACGATGACTCCCGAGCGGCTGCAGGTGGCACTGTGGCGCAGGGTCAGGTCAGCCTCACGCAGCTAGTGAGGGTGGAAGAGGCTGAGAGGCAGGCAAGGCAGCAAGCAGCTCGGAGCGACGAGCAGGGCGGCAGAGGGGACCGAGGGGCTGGCTCTCCCTGGCTAGCCAGCGAGGTAGCAAGGGCTCCGCAGTCACAGCAGACACCGCGGTCTTGTGCGGCAAAACGGGGCGAGCGGCAGGGACAGCCGGGCTCCCTGCGAGAAACGCAGCAGCTGCGAGAAAACGCAGCCGGGGAAGCGTGCACTCCAAGTGGGAAAGAGGTTGAATCAAAGCTCACCCAGCCAGGAGGAGAAAACAGAGCGCAGTTGGATTTTCCTGTGGTCGCAGCCAGAAGCAAAGAGCAGCGTCTCCTCTCGGTGTCCAGATGACGAGAGAGAGCCCGTCTCCAACGGCTGGCTCTTTCCTTTCCCTGCTCCACGCAGCACCCCCTTTTGTCTCTTACAAAAGACTTGATGGCTCTAATCACCCAGCTATCTGTTGCTTAATAACAGGGATGGAGAAAAAAATTCCAATGCCCCCAACCTCCGACAGTGTTCATCTGTCTCCACAGCAGCTCTCCCAAAAACCCAGTGGTGCCCTCTTGGGTCCTTGAAATACCCTCTCCTGAGTTAATCTATGCCAAGGATACACAGGGCCTCCAGGCCAATCAGAATGGTGTGGGTTTTGCCATTAATTCCCAGTCAGACTCACTTCAGCTCCCATCCTGTCAGCTGTCACGCCAAAAGCAGAAATAGATTCTGCCCCTACAAATCTTGATGGCATCAGGGTACATTGCGTGCCAGTGTCAACTAAAGCCTTATACCCTTGCAGTTTTGATGCACCAGGCAAACAGATCCCCATGGTCCAATAGATCTAGTTGTCCCTTTCCTCCTGCTGGAGGCAGGGGCCATCTAGTTCTAGTCATAGTAGTCATGGTTCATGTCTTGTAAATATGAACTTGAGGTCCCTTCAAGAGGAATGTTATCAAGGGCTGATAACATTCGGCCCTTCTATTGTGTCTGACGACTTGCCCACTAGAAACTGGAGTGACATTTATCCTCGAAGATCTTTCTGTGGTTTTTGTCCTTCCTCTCAACTCACACAATTGTGCTGCTAGGGCAGAGGTGGGTTTTCTACCCCACTTCCTCATGTCCTCTCTGTGGTCATGCAGGTAAAAGCACAGGTTACCTTGTGGTCTTTACTCTCTCTTGAGAGCAGGTACCAGTCCCATACACTTGTCAGCAATCGCCGCCAGAGGCTGAGAGTTTCTTGCGTTCTCCCAATCCCCTGGTCAATGACCACATCCTGAGACAGGGATCCCAGTTGCCTGGCCTCACTTCCGTCCAGAATGGTGTCATTAGCTGCGGCATCCCAGATGCAGAGCAGCCAGGTCAGGATGGACACGTTCGCCTGACAGGTGAATTCTCTCCGTAGGTCCTGCAGCTCCCCCAGGGATAGAGGGTGAGTGATGATCTCCGTCTCTTCTGCTGGGTGAGATGGCCCTGCCGCATCCTTGTCAGTCACTGTGTGGACTGACTTGCTCTTTTCTACGCCACTCTTTCACCCACAACACCCGAGCTTCCTATCTACTCCACTTTTTTACCTGGGTAAAAAAGTCAGCTAGATATGAAGTGGGTACAAAAGTTGGGTAGATGGGGCTCCCTGTATTGTTCAATCGGTTTGAATTATGCACACCATCTGTAAAACAAGAAACGTCACCTCTAACAAAAAACCCCCATCACTAGCCCAAGTCCAGTAGCATCTACTGCTGCTCAGGAAACAATACTCATCTTGGTATCCGGTACTCATCTGGCTCATTGTCCCCTACCTGTGCTGACACCTGGCAATGCCAAGCACTCTGCATCTTCAAAATGAGACAAAAAGCCAAACGATGAAGTAAACGTAGAGCAGAACATCAAGCCGTCCCTTGGGCACCAGATGCCTACCTGCCTCATATCTGTGCTCCTCTGGCCTCCGTTCATGTCAGGTTTACATCCTATTCCTCTGCCTCTGAAAAAGAATTATTTGTCAAAGTCACCCAGGCACACGGGGAAAGCTAAACCCTTCCAAAATTCTCATTTCTCAAAGCAAAATGCCTAGGATCCAACAACAGCGTGCGTTAAGACAAATGACTAACAAACTGCAAGATGCTGCTGTATTGCTCCCACCATCTCCCTCAAACCCTGCATGGACCGGCCACGGTTGTACTGTCTCAGGGTGGCAAAGGAAAATGACAGACTACTTGTCAAGTCTTCTCTCTACTCCACCTATCCCCCGGGCTATTCCACAGGGCAGAGCAGTTCCAGGCTAAACACTGACAAACAACACATGTGTCAAACAGTGTGATGCATGAAAGATTAGAAAAAAAGCTCTCGGCAAGAAGAAAGATGGCAAGGATTGAGACGACGCCAAAACAGATGATGAATGGTACGGCAATGGTAGATGGAGGAGGCTCTAAGGAGTGAAAGAAAAGACTGTAACAGAGCAACCTGTTACAAGAACTGTCAGTCACAATGATCAAGATGGCTGTGAGACAATGCTACGTGCAGAATGCTCCACGTATCTTTACAAGCCCTAAGACATTACAACTCACATCTGGAAAGGATGGATGACAATACAGCCAGATACAAGACCTCAAAAGACACCGGACTCCGTGTTTCTAGTATGCAATTCCAAGACACTGCCAAGACAACTGGTAAAAGAACAAATCACACTGGCATTGGGCTGAGAAGTGCAAATATTTGAGAACCTAGGGCTTGCAATAAAGCCCTTAAGGGTAAAAGGCAGAGACAATTGATCTGAGACAGCCCAAAGACACAAAAGACGCTAGACAATGTGAGATGGACTGGAACTGCTCTGCACTGTGCACCCTATGGTTGCAATCAAAGTAGAGCTGCTGCCTCTGGCTGTACTAAGAGGTCCCTTAGAGAATATCTCTTCCCCCCTGCTAATTTTTAGATCTCTCACAGGAATTTCCAGCCTTCTACCCTACTATCATCCCATCTCTTGGTTGTAGGCCATAGCTTATCTTTTGGATGACTGGCAACAGGAATCCACATTGGATGCAAAATCAGTCAACCTTGGCCCTCTCGGAAGGCCCCATGATGGCCAGTTAGCTTCTTAGTCAGCTATGAGAAAGAAAACCAAAGTCAATGCACAAGTTTAGTGGCATGTGGGACAAATCCCCACAATTTGGCTACTTGCCCTCTCGTAAGTGCACTTAGGCCCTTAAGTCTCTAGCTTCATCCCCACTTGAAGGCTGTGGCTCTCATTATGATGGACACCTGGGTTAGACAGAATTATGTGCTGTTTCTGTGAGGAGGGGATGTATTTGTGCTCCTTAGGACACATAAATGCACCTGCTGCTCTTGGGGAAAAGTCTTAGGGGGGCCCTCAATGGACACTATTTCCCACTGTGCTGCCCTCAACTCCTCACCTCACCCCCCTGTAATTACTAGCCTAGTACCCTGCTCACACTCCGTCTCCCGGTAATGATCCTCATCTTGCTTACTAGAAGTCTCAGCTTTGGATGTCATCTTTGACAAGAGGCAGGTCCCTTTTATGACATGATGAATTTGCTGAAAAAATTTCAAGTATCACACAATCAGGAATTTCAGGAAGCTCTAATGCTCCTTTAAAAAGGAAAACCAAAATTAAATCACAAATTTTATTAAATTAAAAAATACAAAAGCACCTTACCAACTCTAAATACATGACCCAAAATCACGAATTTAAATATTTACTGTGTTCAATGCTATCTTCCTCACTGTGTCTTTGAAGCCTCTCTTGCTTTAGATACCAAAAGCACCTGCTGACAAAAAGCTGAGATGAGCTGAAAGATCCCCTTCATTGAAATGAGAGGACAGCTCTGACCCCAGTGAATCCCAGAGAGAATAAACCCCTTGGGCAAAGGCTGGGGTTAATATACCCCTGGCTGGGCCTGCCTCTTGTTCCCAGCATGCCCAAGAAAAGGGAGGAGCAAATACCACCGGGTATAAAAGCCCTCAGAGGAGATGTAGCTCTTTTGCTCCCCTGACTTACATTTATGGTGAGTAAAGGGCTTGACAGAGAAGAAAACTCTTCAGGGAAACGACTGCACCTTATTTTTTACTATAGCTATATCAAGCAAAAGGGCAGAAACCAGGCAAGAAACACAACTTTGTGTTTTGGCAGCATAACTAGATATGTTGAATAACTTGTTGTTGCCAATTATTCCTTGGTGATTGCTAAGTGGTATTCCACATGTGACTAAGTAAGGTGGGAAAGACTAGTGATGATAGTAGTAGTAGATGATATGAATGGTCGACTCATTGGGACTCATGTGACTTTTGCTGGGATCTCTAATTTGGTGTTTCTTTGTTTTTTGGGGTTTTTGTGGTTTTTTGGTTTTGTATTTTTTTGTTGTCGTTGGTTGGTTGGCTTGGTGTATTGGTTTGAAAACAAACCAGTGGGAGATCACAAGTCAAGATTAAAATCAATAGGAAAAAATAAAAATAAGTGAAATAATACAAGGAAAAGCACTGACAAGGTCAGACACAGCCTGACACCCTGTTAGGGTGGTGGTGGCAGTCCAAAAGTAGTCCAGTTGAAGTGGTGATCCTGTGAAGGTGTGGTCTCCACCTGAAGGTCCAGTGGTAGCTCTTGTCCTCTGGGAACCCAGTAGACAGGGCTAGCTTAGGCAGCTCCACGGCCAGGTTATATCCAGGTGGGAACTCCCCAATTAAGTGCTCCCCTGAGACCCTCCAAATCTTGCTGCTGTTCAATCACTTCCCCACCTTGCCCTCTCTCTGCCGTCTGTGGCACACTGGACAGCAGAATTGGAGGTGCAAAAGGTAGAGGTCATGGGTGAAGATCAGAATAATTTACTGGGAACTGCAGTGAGATAAGAAAACAAGCTCTAACAGTGACAATAATTACAAAAGTGTACAAAAGAGAGCGAGTGATTCACATGTGAAATGCTCAATGCAGAGCCTGACCCAACTGCAGCCACGCAGCTCAACCAGAAAAGACCTCTTTTCCCCATGAGGGACTCCTTTCCCGCCTGGCAATGATGTGAGGTGATACAGAATATCCTCCAGGTTCTAGGCATGTCCCCTCTTGGTTACTGCAAAAATCATCCCTGTCCTGGCTGGAACTAGCCAAGTTTCAACTCCCCTACCATGAGCACGGGCTATTTCCTCTAGATCAGGTTGCACAGAGCCCCATCCAATCGGACTTTTAACGCTTTCAAGGATGGGGCATCCACAGCTTCTCTGGGCAACCTGTTCCAGTACTTCACCGCGCTCACAATAAAGAATTTCTCCAGTAAATCTAACCTAAATTTCTCCTCTTTGAACCCATTACACCTTGTCCTATCTCTAGAGTTCCTGATGAAGATTCCCTCTCTGGCTTTTCCATAGGTGCCCTTCAGATACTGGAAGGTTGCTATGAAGTCTCTATGCAATCTTCTCCTCTCCCTGACTTTCTCAGCCTGTCTTCAAAGGGGAAGGGCTCTAGTCCCTTTATCAGCTTTGTGGCCCTCCTCTAGACTTGTTCCAACAGTTCCATGTCCTTCTGATATTGGAGGCACTAGAACTGTATGCATTGTTCCAGGTTGGATTTCGCAAAAGCAGAGTACGGAGGGAATCACTTCCCTTGACCTGCTGGCTGTGCTGCTTTTGATGCAGTTTAAGATTCAATTGGCTTTCTGGGCTGTAAGCACACACTGCTGGCTCATGTTGAGTTTTTTATCACCTGTCACCCCCAAGTCCTTCTTCACAGGACTGCTCTCAATCACTTCGCTGCCCAGCCTGTAGGTATTCCTGGGATTTCCCTGACCCAGCTGTAGGACCTTACACTTTACTTTGTTGAACTTCATGAGGTTTGCATTGGCCCACATCTCAAGCCTATCAAGGTCCCTCTGGATGGCATTATCCCTTCCCTCCATTGTGTTGACTGCACTGCCACAGAGCTTGGTGTCATTAGTGAACTTGCTGAGGGTGCACCAATCCCACTGCCTGTGTCGCTGACAAAGATGTTGAACAGTGTCAGCCCCAATACCAATTCCTGGGGGACACCACTTTTCACAGGTTTCCATGTGGCCAATGAGCCATTACTGCACCTCTGTTTGGGTGCAGCCATCCAGCTAAGCCTTTATCCACTGAGAGGTTAATCCACGTCTCTTGAGTTTAGAGACAAGGAAGTCATGTGGAACAGTGATGAATGCTTTGCACAAGCCCAGGTAGATGATGTCAGTTTCTTTGCCCCTATCCACCAACTCTGTAGCTCTGTCATAGAAAACTATCAAACTTGTTATGTATGATTTCCCTTTAGTGAAGCTATGTTGGCTATCACCAGTCATCTCTTTGTTTACCTACATAGTTTCCAGGAGAATGTGCTCCTTGATCTTACCTGACACAGAAGTGAGACTGGATTTTCTGTAGCTTCTCCAGCCTTTCACTTTTCCTTTCTTAAAAACTGAGGTTGTGTTTCCTTTTTTTCAGTTATCAAGAACTTCACCTGACTGCCACAATTTTTCAAATGTGGTGGATAGCAGCTTAACAAGTTTGTCTACCAGTTCCCTTAGGACCCACAGATGAATCTAGTCAGATCCCTCAGACTTGTGCACTTTCTGGTTCCTTAGATGATCTTGAACTTGATTCTTTCCTACGATGGGCTCTGAGTCTTCATTCTTCCAATCCTTGCATTTGTCTTTTATGACTTGGGCAGCATGGCTGGAGCACTTGCAGTTGAAGACAGGCATAGAATTCATTGGGAGCCTCAGTCTTCCCCATATTCAGGCTTATTCAGGTAGCCACATCTCCCATCTCCATCTGGAGAGGGCCCACATAATCCTTAGTCTTCTTTTTGTTAGCAACATACCTATAGAAGCTCTTTCTATTGTCTTTGGCATCTCTGTCCAGACTCAATTCTAACTGGGCCTTAGCTTTTCTATCCTTGTCTCTAGCTTCCCATAAAATTTCTCTGTATTCTTCTGTCAGAGACTGAAATAATTCATACCTCAAATATTGATATAAAGTTTTGCTCATTATAACAAAAACCATATAAAGAAGCTACAACCAAAGAAACCTCCCTTGAAGATGTCTGACTGGGACTTTGGACTGAAAGTCAAACTGCTGAGATTAGATAAAGGGAAACCTATTGTTCAGTCATCTCAGGCTGAAGGAAAGGAATGCATCCACAAAAGGCCAAACCCACCAGCTGCACTGAGAATCATCTCTGGCTGAGTATTGGGGTGGGGGAGACCACAGCCCACAGAAGCCAGGTTTGTGTAACCTCTGGTCAGAGGTAATAAACACCCAATCTGTGGAACCCCCAACCCCACAGGCCACATCCATGGGACATTCATGTGAGAGGCAGCTGAGGGGGAGTCACAATCCGTCAAAGACCCCACAAGGTGCTAGGCCTTGCACCACAGGACTGCATGCGATGCAACAGATCCACAGCCTGCTGCAAGAAACTGCCCTCTCCCCTGGAGGGACATGCCTGGACATTGCCACCTGGCCTGAGTGTATATTAACCCATGGTATTCTATGCCTTTTGGGGAGACTGTCACCACCAAGAAGACCAGCTGGTGAGGTTCAACGCAACATCGTTGGAATCCATGGATGGTGATATTCCTTTATTCTGTCTATGTCACTCCCTTTCTATTCTCCGCACCTCTTTTCCTACTTCTCCCTTTCTCTCTTTTCCTCTCTCTCTCTCTTTCTCTCTCTCTCATATTTAGTATCAAATAAAACCCCTATTATTGACTGGCATATGGTCTCATTTGCACCTTAGTTCGGGCAGAGGTATTTCTAAGAACCTTAATAATTGGATCATAACATCCTCCCAGGTTGCCTGTCCTTGCTTCTACTTTCTATAAACTTCTTTTTTATCTCTGGGGTGCTCAGCAGCTCCTTATCTATCTATGGATGTCTCCTGACATTTTTACCCCATATCCTCCTTGCTGAGATGCATCGTTCCTGAGCTTGGAGGAAGTGATCCTTGAATATTAGCCAGCATCCTTGAGCTCTTCTGCCCTCCTGGGCTCTAGCACATGGTACTCTACCACACAGGTCCCTGAAGAGGCCAAAGTCTGCTCTCCAGGGCAGATGATCATTTTGTGTATGGTTTTATTATATGTATCATATATTATCTATCTATTAGATATTAAATATTATATTTATTGACAGTTTATTTCATGTACCTATTTTTAAAGATGCAAATTAAAGATTGTTAGATTTGTGTCTGATGTATTATAATGGAGGTTGTTTTTTTATAAAAGGCACCAGTGATTGAAAAGGCTTAATTCTGGAAGATTTCATTTGTCGTCGTCATTTTCAACAAATTCAGTGACCATGTGGTGTTTGTACAGTTTCTAAAAGAAACTAGTTCACACTAATGTCTGGAAAAGAAGTAATCTGCAAAAGGAAGGCTTGCTTTGGGAAATACCAATTAGATGATTGCTGGTTATGAAAACAGGATATCGTAGCCTTCCTTTCTCTCCCACATCTGAAATTTATCCTTTTTCAGCTCTCACATTGATTCAGTGGAATGAGTCATCTCACCTGATTTTAGCTGTCTGAAACCACAATGACCACCTAAGATAATCTTCTAGATCATTTTTATCACTAGTGGGGGAAGGAAGGCACATCAAACAGGTAGTGTACATTTCCTGAGGAAGTATATGACAGGCAGATGGTTTAGCACAGATATCCATCTCCAATGACTTCCATGAGCATTTGTGTACCTGATTTCTAGAAAAGCTTAGTGCTAGGTGAAGGAGTTGACTTAAATAAAAAACCAAACCAAAACATGAACAATCCTTTAAACTGCTTATATTTTCTGATTCAGTTCCCAAAGTTCAGAACCTGAGAATGAGGGAGGTGTTTGCATATTGGATAAGTGCACATCCTTTAGAGTTTTCAGTAGCAGGAGAGGGAGACAAGGATAATTTATAGGACTTGGTGCTGACGAAGTGCCAAGGCTGTTGTTTTACTGAAAATCATTCAGTAAGTCAAAGTTAGCTAAAGTTTTGGGCACAGGGCTTCCCTTCCTTTAATAGACATGAAGGAATTTATAAATGAAGTGAAAACATAAACCATTTAAGATTTCACTTATAGTTGACTAATGTTGTCAAAAGTTTATCTGACTCAAGGTGAGTTGAAACAAGCTGTTTACCATCCTGCCAAGGCCACTGAACTTGTCATTGTTGCATTTTCATGCTTCTAATAATATAAAAAATAATTGATTACTTAAAATTTTTAATATTTGCATTTTTATTCAAAGGAAGAAGGATATTTCAGGAAACATGAAGAAGGCAAATCAATTAAATGGAAAATTGCATATAATATTTTCAGATGAAAAATGCTGATGTAGCAGTACTGCATGCTTGCTCTTTGCAAACACATGTTTTTATTTCTTCTAAATGTTTTTTACTTGCATTTTTTTATATACAAAAGTAGTGACAGAAGATAGCTATCGAGCCTAATACAAATCCATTGGGTCACAGGTTACCAGTTACTCTATTATCAGTTTCATTTGAGGATTACTACTCGAGCCGGCTTTCTAGGTTGCGTCTTTTCCTCAGTGGTACATGCATTCTATATATGCAGATCCTTAGACTAAGATGTGGCAGACTGTGCAATGAATAATACCTGCTGACTGTTGTAAAAAGAGATGGTGAGCTTCTGGGTTACTTCCTGTGTATGCTGTACCTCTCCCACCAATCCTCTGTTTGAATGGGTTTCAGGGATTTGCTGTGCAAGCGGTGGAGACATATGTCCACTCAGCTGACTGAAACTACTGGTCATGTGCATTACACCACATAACCAAATGTAGTCTGCTCTGGATACTTTTGGACAGTGTTAAGTATCCTGTGTATTTGGTCTGCAGTTTTTTTACAGCACAACAGGCAGACAGACACGGTTGTGGGGCATCTGACAGACTTGTGTGCTCACTGCTTAAATAGTCTGTATATGCTCTCTGCTATGATTCCAGAATATCAGATTTATCAAGTTTTTACATTATAGTGAAATGTCAGGTTCACATCTATTTCTGTGTAGGAATCCTTTGGTATGGTTCACTGCACAATGAATATCTCTTTCTCAAACTTAGTAAGAATTTCTTACCAGTAATTATAGTGGTTTTTCAGAGAAGAATGAAGAGTATCCTGAAGATTAGAAGGCAGGATTTTGTCTTTCAGTTCAGCAGATGTTTATCTTCCACACTTTAGGAGCAACTCTTGGTCTTTTTATGTGTGCATGCTGAAGCCGGCTTTTATGCTGTCAGGTCTACTTCTGATCATTATTTTGTTAATTTCTAAAGTTTGTGGTTGATTTTACTTTTTTTTTTTTTTTAAGCTATTTGAGTTGGCTATCAAAAGAATGTTATTACAAATATGTTGATCTTAGAGTTGACTGCTAAGATCATTGAGTCCAACTGTTAACCCAGCACTGCCAATCTCTGGCTAAATCATGCTCCTAAGTGCCACAGGTGAATTTGATTGAATTTCAAAATTATTTCAGCCACCTTGAAACAGAATTTTATAGCTAATAAATGTGCCTGGATTGCCTTCAGTCCATTCGGGATTATTTAAAAAAAACCCAGATACATGGAATACGTTAAAGGCAAACTATCACCAGGTTCCTATTTAGTACAATTAATTGGGAGCAGTTACTGTGACTCAATGAATCAGCAATAGTTATAGATAATGGATGGCAAGACAAAGGCAGTGTAATTTTTTTCACATGAGAATGGCTGATGGTGAGACAAACAGCTGTGCTTCCGTTTTTCTAAATGATTGATGTATATAGTACTTTGCATAATCATCTTTGATGAAGAATATTGTTGCCATGAAGCAACCATTATTCACTATGCTGTTATTGAACATGAATTTTGAATGAGTTGCAGCATAAAGCTGCCAGATGCTTATATCAATTAAATAAAAGTCAGGAAGGGCCAAAGGTCATGTTCTTTCTGTAACATTGACTCCTGTGGCTTGTGTACAATGTTTCTGGTTGCTAGTTAAGGGGTCATACCTGCAGAGTCCCCAAACATGGAATGAAGAAAGGAGGAAATGAAATGAGGCATACTTACTGTTTGGACGTGAAAGTAGTGAGTTTAGTTTAATATGGAAGGGATAGTCTAAGGGTAGCTACTTGATTTCATGAAAGGGTTTCCTAACCTTGTATAGTATTTCTACAATAGTGTTTCTAAATATACTATAATACAGTTTTGCATACATGTACATCACTCATTAGGAATGACATTTGTTAACAGACACTATTCAAGAAATTACTTCCTTCTTATGGCTGGATTGAAATTGTCCTCTCTTAGCTCCAGTGTTAATTTTCAAGTGATTTCTATTTTAACTTATTTCAGTTATAAGTAGGCGACAGACAGCTGGTTAATGGAAGTGATTGTCCTGCTCTGCTCTGCACTGGTATGGTCTCACCTTGAGTATTGTATGCAGTTTTGGGCACCACAATATAAGAAAGATATTGAACTATTAGAAAGTGTCCAGAGAAGGGCCACAAGTATGGTGACAGGTCTCGAGGGGAAGCCATGTAAAGACTGACTGAGACCACTTGATCTGTTCAGACTGGAGAAGAAGAGACTAAGAGGAGACCTCATTGCAGTCTTCAACAATCTCTCAAGAGGAAATGGACGGGCAGATACTGATGTCTTCACTCTCATGACTAGTGACAGGACTCAAGTCTGAGTTCAGAAGCATTTGGGCAATGCTCTCAGGCATATGGTGTGATTCTTGGGCTGTCCTGTGTAGCACCAGGAGTTGGACTCAGTGAGACTGATGGGTGCCTTCCAACTCAGCATATTCTATCATTCTATGATTTTATGATTCTATGATAACTCATGGACTTACATATATTTGCCTGGCATCATTGTAACTAATCTTTGAAAAGTAATTTTTGTTGATTTCTTGTATGTACCTTCAAAAAACTTGTAGACGTCTAAAAGTTTTCACATGTCAAGCATGTATGCGACGTCTCAGGCTGGGAACTGATGCTCACTCTCAACCTATTTTGCTTTATAGTAATCAGATTTTTGTTTTCCTTTTCTTTAGATTGCGGTTTTTGGTAAAGCAATTAGAGAGAGGGAAGCTTCCGCTGTAGATCTAAAGAAGAATTTGGAATATGCGGCGACTGTTCTTGAGTCAGTATATATTGATGAAACTAGGTGAGCTAACTACAGACATCAGCACTATTATATCTAGCAACAGCTGTAATTTACATGTCAGTTGTGAAAGTTGTTTGAGCCAAGATTTATTACTCACAGACAATTTGGTTTTAATCATTAGAATATTGTATTTTGTGTAGAACAGATCTTTAGTCCTTTGTCTTTAAGTTTCCTTGGGCAGGGAAGGAGATCAAAACCAATCATAAATGCAATATACTTCCTCTGGAAGAAATGTTTTCATAGTAATTGTGTCCCACTTTTTCTGACAGTTTCTAAATTTCTTCTCATCTTTTTCTTTTGAATAATGTTAAATTTTTCACTTATATGATATCTTTGAAATTTTACAAAGAAATTACTCATGACAGAGGTAGACTTGTAAAACATTGCAGAGGAGCTCCCCTCTTGGTTATGTGCCATTTATCCAGTGATAAATGCACTTGTAGAGTTACCACAGATGACCAGAATGGGAGAGTACTGTATGTTACTAGTTCAGAAGCTAGAAATTCCTAGAAATGACAATAAATTACCTCTGAAAGTTCAGAAATATTGATGAGCTGAAGATGTGAAGTCAGTAGATGATTATATAGTTGTGCTTCTGAAGACTTCTTGTTTCTCAGCCTAGTAGTGAGTTTTACAATCTGAAATGTAAGTATGCAAGAAAATAAACAAATCATTGAAAATTTGTACAATTGTGTTATATTAGGGCTGATGAATCAAAGACTTTTAACAGCTGCTTTAATTAGAATATATGTGAGTTTCTTTTTTGTTAATAATGTTATTGTGCTCTCTAAGGAAGTGTGCTTACCCTTCTGTTTTCTCATCCTTCTAGGCGTTTACTGGACACAGAAGATGAACTCAGCAATATCCAGTCTGACTCTGTGCCCTCAGAGGTCCGTGACTGGTTGGCTTCTACCTTCACACGGCAAATGGGAATGATGCTTAAAAGGACAGAAGAAAAACCCCGGTTCAGGAGTATTGTCCATGCAGTGCAAGCTGGGATATTTGTAGAAAGGTAAAGTATCATGTGAATTTGTTCCAGTAACTGCCCAGGTACTGCAGATTGCACCTGTAGTATGTGATGGCACAATGACAGGAGGTGGAGGAGAGTACCTCAGGCCAGAAAGCCTCAGAGAACTAGTAGAAGACTACTGAATGAAGAACACTTTAATGTGCTTCTATTTATGTTTCTACATAGGTCTGGAAAACACCTCAAAACCTGGGAGTTAGTAAAAGATTGCCAACAGAAACAATACCTACTCCTCTGTTCTTATTATAGTACAGATGTAATAACACAGCTGGTATACTTTTGACAGACAATATGCACTTTTGCATAGTCCTAGATCAGGAGTGACAGCACTTAAAATTTGGACAGATCAAACTCTCCCTTGCTTCTGTTTACCTCTGTGGTCTAGTATTTCTTACAAAGAAGTGCTAAGATACAGAACAAAATCCTTTACCATATTACTGGAATGAACTATAGATCAAAACTGATGTCAAAATTTTGGAGCTCGGGGAGGATTTCAAAAAAGTCATTGAGTCCTCTCAGCCTTCCCTCTTGCAATTTGCAATGACCTGTTGCTGAAACTGATTCTAATTTTTGAACCATTTAAAATATTTTTTCATTTCAATTTGGACTCACTTCCAATCTTTTCTTATCAAGTAACCACACTTCACTGACCTTCTTTGTTCAAGCCAGAATGAGGGCTGGCATATGTGAAACTGTCAGCAGTCTTTAGACAGCCTGAAAGACAGCCGCTCTCAGGTCTCTAGGATAATTTTGTAACAGAAAAATTCAAGTCAGGAATGGAAGTGCAGAGCACCTTTCACTGTTCATCAGAATTGCAGTGACAGCCTAACAGCCCTCTGTGCAGGAGGTTGTGCATATCAAAGAGTGGACCACAAGCCACACAGACATGCAGAAGCCTCCTTCATCATGACTATAGCCAATATTTTTATAGGTGCGTCAAAGTTCCAGTACATGTGTTAAGAGTGGCATCAAATTGTGATAAGACTAAACCTGTTCTCCTTGGAACAGGTTTCTCCAAGGTTTTACAGGCTACTTATGAATTAACCCTCCCTCTCAGTGGGGGACTTGTTCAACAAGGAAGTAAATGACCTGTGGAAAGCTCGCTCAGGAGCCTGTTTTCCAGCTGACCTGGATCACTGTGGCCCAGAGAAGGAAGTGTTCAGATATAATATGGAACTGGAGGAGGGTTGTAACTCTCCTGAGCTAAGGGAAAGGGTTCTGCCTCAATTGTCTCTTAAGAGAATGCTATGGAGCTTCTGACTGGGGGCAGGAAGGGATGAGAAATTCTGTAACTTGGAAAATGGGTGAATATAAGCCTCCAAAGGTGAATTACTTTTTTCAGGCCTGAGTGAAGAAGATGACAAAGGAAACTGGCAGTGAGGGAAGACTTTGCACAGGATCATTTCAGATGGGAGAAGAGAACTTTCCATCATCTCCTTTCAATCCTATAATGCTTTGGGGCAAAAAGGGGTGACCTATATAAGGCTATGACAGTGTTTCTCTATTCACCAAATACTGTTAAACACAGTGTTTCCTGAAAACAAGTTTATAAACTTGTACACACTTTATAACCTGTTTAAAATATACTTTATAATCAAGTTTAAAATCTGGTACATACATACGATTTTTAGTATAGTTACAGGTGTTGACAATTCCCTTGTTCTTTCTGTCTGTGAAATATACACATATGGCAAACAGCCAAAAGGTTTTATACTGATCTTGAAAACATGCAGACAAAAGTAACCACTGTATCACACTGGAATTGATTAATGGCATACAAATTGTTTCTGAAGTACATTCAGAATTAGCTTGCATGAGGGCCAGCAAGGACTAAGGGAACTGAAAGGTCAGTACAGTTGTGTGCAGTGGAAAATGGGGAACATCTTGTTTAGCTGAGTGTAGCCTTTCCATCTGATGAAGACCTGGGATTGTCAAATCCTTTGTCATGTCCTTCTGGGTAACCAAGCGCTGAGATGCTGGGGAGTGAATAGGCTCAAATTAAGCTATATAATAAGAATAGTACAGTAGTACAATATTGTGCAAATTAGGAACAAAATGGAAGGGAAAAAACCTCCATATTCCAGTTAGGGTTTTCTGGGCTAAATAAGATCTTCTGTAATGGTCTGTTGCTTTATGAGTTTTATTGATTGTTTGTTTTGTTTCATTTAATTTATTTATATGTTGCCTTATCTATTTTCTCTTGGTAGGATGTATAGGCGTACTTCAAATATGGTCGGCTTGAGCTACCCATCAGCTGTAATTGGAGTGCTAAAGGTAATCCCAATAAAAAAGTATTGAATAGGAGTCTGTACAAAGCATCAAAATAATACTGTGATATTTGACGTGATGAGGTCTTAGTACTTGGACTTTCCTTCTCTCTGACATTTAGTTTAGTTCACATACATTAGTCAATTAACTGGCCTAAGGGATTATCCTTTCAATGAAAGAAAGAATGGAGTTTAAGACTGTGGCCATTTTCAGGTTGTGAAGGTTACAATTCTGTTTTCGATTACATTGATTAAAATGAGGATTTAGGATTCAGTCACAACATCCCACAGGGAAGAAAGAAAACACAGATGGAGAGAGATGGACATGGAAAAGGATCCATTGCTGAGAGAGAAGGGAATTTCTTGCATTATTCAGCTGCAGATCTTCAAAGTGACAATCAGTTTATGAATATGGATTCTTCTGTGAGTTTTGAGGTTTCAGAGGGAAAACACTCAGAAGTAGTCTTAAAAATAAACAAAACTTCAATCCATGGGGCAAGATTCTTGACTTACGCAGGAATTATCAAGACTAAAAGCAGAAGTTAGCAACCAGCTGCCTACACAACAGCTTTGCAGATTACATGTTGCATGTGGTTCAACCGTGCCATGCAATGGTGAAAAAAGGTGATACAGTGGGGCAATATACAGGGATATTAAGTGTAAAACTCATTAAGACATCTTGCAGCATTTCTCCACACTGGAAAGACTTACAGTTAGGTATCCTTTTCATTTTGGATAGCAGAACTCATCAAAAGATGTGGAGGAATTGCAAGAAGAATGATCAAACATGCCTTTCATATGCAGAATCAAAATGTCCATACACACCTCTTTTCAACTGCAGGTTGACAAGTGCTAGCTTCACTCGTGCAAATGGCATGCAAATTCTTTGTTCTTTTGCAACTACAGTTCATAGCCAGCTTATGAGGGAACATATCTATAATAGTACCTCTTCTCCTGAGTTCCTCAGCAGTAACAAGACAGTCAAAAACTCATCACCTACTCTCAGCTGGCTTAAGCCTTATAGAATCCCTCCCTTCTTTCTGTGTTTTCAAATGATTAAATCATAAAAAGAAGTGATCATGTTAGAGTAAGTTAAAACAAAGTCTGACTAATTTTGCACAGAGTAAAATAGCACCTACTTCGTCACTGTGCACTCTAGAATATTTTTTTTTTCGAAAAATGTTTTGAGAACATGACTTTGCCTGGATGTTTTTGGGTTTGGTAATGGATTTGGTTGGAATGGGAGTTACTTACTTTGAAGAAGTTAAAACAGGCTCCCTGGGAAAGTGGTCACAGCACCAAGCCTGACACAGTTCAAGAAGCATTTGGATGCTCTCAGGAACATGGTGTGCCTCTAGGGATGTCCTGCGAAGGACTAGGAGTTGAACTTGATCCTTGTGGGTCCTTTCTGACTCAGCATATTCTATGATTATGTGAAGTCTTCTGTCTTAAAAAGATTTCATCTTAAATTTCTCAGTCCCATCTCCTCCATTGAAAATGGTGTGTTTTGTTGCTTGCTTCAGCCCAGCAAGTCAACTAAAAAACCCTTACAGCTACCTGATTGCTTAGTATGCTCTAAAAAATGACCTGATGATTTAAGCATGCGAAAGGGTGTAAGAGTGTACTACGTCTTCAGCTGTTCTGTGTTGCCACAATGAGCATTCTCCTCAGAGTCATGCTAATAAGGACAAGGATTGAGATGAAAAGAAGTCAAAATAACCTTATTTTTTAACTACACATCCTCATTTTTGCTGCTGTCATCAAGAAGACATCTGTATTTAATAACCCAAAGCTGTGGAATCACAGCTTTGTGACAAACTGGGGTTGGGTTTAATAAAACAATGAAATACTGCATCTTCTGCAAAAAAACCCCTGCAGACTGTAGCAGTGCAAGTCCTAGATGTATAATCTGTCTCACTTTTTCAGTGAATGAGAAGTTTGGCATTTTTTAAAATTGATTGCACAGCATCTCTCTCTTTATATATATTTTATACTATTTTTTCTACTACAGTAGTCTGTTGCCTTTCTGTGTGACATGGGTGTGAAGATGTAAGACTGGTTGCCACAAAAGGTACAATCAACCTTGTCTTTCATTTGAATAGTGGCTCTACAAATCATTCATACAGACATGTTTGAATAAATGTGTTAATTTACAGAGTACGCTGTGGTGATCTGTGGTTTATCAGTCTAGTGCTAGAGACAGAACTTTGCGTTAATTAATGCCAAAGGAGTTACATGCTTTAGAATTTAATTTTTTCAGTCTTTTCTGATACCCATGCCATCACAGGAATATTTTCTAGGCTAGCTAATATACAGAATGAACAGAACCTGTAGTCACTTACAATGTCTGCAGTATAGACTTCTGCTTGTCTGTAGCTACAAAAATGTCGGGCCTTCCAGTAATATTGAGCAGAACAGTATCTATCCCTGAATTTGCTTGTTGACTTATTATATAAGTCCCCAAGGTTAAGAAGAGACAGAAAGCTAGGAAACTGAGCATTTAGAAAGAATTTATGGAGTTTTTTTAATCTCTTGCTAGATATTGAGTGCTGTCATGTCTCACAGCCTTCCCTAAAATTTGAGATTTAAACTCAAACTTCGGCAAGAAGGTTAGACCTTAAAGTTTAACTGTATGAGCTGAGAAGTGAACTTTCCCTCCTTGATCTCTTGACTGACCAGCCTGCAGCACTAATGTCATTTACAACTGACTGGAATTTTCCCAACTGGAATTAGATATTTATTCTTCTATTATAAAGGTTGGGTTTTTATATAATTTTTAGCACTTAATGTGTCATATCAGCCCAAATAAGGCCATCTCAATATCTCAGGTACTAAAACAAATCAGGATTTTATCTTTTAGGATTCATCCATTGGTGGTTAAAATTCTGGTGTAGAGAATTACTATGTTTAGAATAAACAAACAGCATACAAGTTCTTAATGGAAGCTTTTTAAACACAAGTCATACAATACTGATAAATGTATTGATGCTATGAGTACACTGATGATTCTGCTTTGGTTAAATGGAATTGAAGGATTTATTGAAAAAGAAACTATACACTTATATTGCTACTGTAATTCTCAATTTGTGAGAGAAAGTGAAGAAATTGAATCATCATGGTAAAAGGGATGACCATATTAACTGTCTTTTCTACCTACTTTTGCAGAACATAGATAAGTGGTCCTTTGATGTATTTGCACTAAACGATGCCAGTGGGGATCATGCACTGAAATTCATTTTCTATGAACTTCTCACACGCTATGATCTGATCAACCGTTTTAAGGTCAGTTGGTAGATGATGGCTATCTTTGTTTATCTTGAATTTTGTTCAACTTCCCTCTCATCCTGCTTTGTTCAATTCAACATGCAATTTTAGTGATCTTTGAAGACTTTGTGAACACTGCACTTTCCCTAATAAGCAAGACCAGATGTGATTTAAGTAGTACTTTCAATTGCAATGGGGCACCATGAACTAGGTGGGGTTCTAAATGAAATCCATGGGAAATACTGCATTTGAACCTCTGAAAATGATGGTGTCATTTTCCTGAGCTTCATAGGACCCTCGAGCATGCAAGCACAAAAGAGAACTAGAGAATAAGGAACCAAATTCAAATTCATTACAGTTAGATTGGCCAGCAGGTTAAAGGGGGTGATTCTGCTCCCAGCCCTGCTCTCACGAGACCCCATTTGGAGTACTGCATCCAGGTCATCCAGGTCTGGAATTCTCAGCACAGGAAAGACATGGACCTGTTGGAGCCAGTTTAGAAGGCCACAAAAATGATCAGAGGGCTGGCGCACCTTTCCTGTGAGGAAAGGCCAAGAGAATTAGTGTTGTTAAGCCTGGAGAAGAGAAGGTTCTGGGGATTGTTTGTTGCAGCCTTCTGGTATTAGAAGGGGACCTGTAAGAAAGATGGGAAAAAACTTTTTAGCAGGGCCTGTTGCAGTAGGACAAGGGGTAATGATTTTAAACCAAAAGAGGATATATTTAGACTAGATATAAGGAAAATTTTTCTTATGGTGAGAGTGGTGAAACACTGGAAAAGGTTTTCTGGAGATGTGGTAGGTGCCCCATGCCTGGAAGTATTCAAGGTCAGATTGGACTCAGAGAAACCTGATCTTGTTGAAGATGTCCCAGCTCATTGCAGGGTCAGGTTGACAAGGTGATTTTAAAAGTCCCTTCTAGCCCAAATTATTCTATAATTTTGTAATTGTTACAGAGGTTTCCTCCTTTGAACAGGAAACATTGCCATCCAGTTCTTGACCACTCTCCCCATGCAGATACTCTATCATCCCTTCCACTATTGACATTTGCATTCCCCAGGGGTTCCCACTCACTTTGACTGGAAAGAGTTTACAGATGTCTAGATCCCATAGTTCTTCAGGAACTGCCCATGCCTGATGAGACATCAAGATGTCTGGTCAGAACTGCATCCTCTGCTTATGTGTATCTAAGAGAGCAGCAGTGATCTTTTATGTGGAAGCATTAGCATTTAATGTATTTCCTGTTTGAGCAGATGAAACTGGAGATGAATTTCTGCTTTCTAGAAATCCCCTGAATTGCATTTTCTCAGGTATTTTCAGTTACTTTTGGAATCAGAAAAACAGGGCAATCTCATAAGATGGGCAGGCTGGATTTTGCTGTGAAAACCCAGAGGTCTGATAAATGATAGTCCTTTTAGAGTATCTAAGATTTGCTATATACTGTTTCATTAGAAAATCTAGAATGTGAATAGTAAAGCAGAGATATATTCCAGTGGATTGTGAAGGTAACAGACAGTTGCTTGCCATCTATATAGAAATATTTCTTCATGGACAATCAACCAAGTGGTTGCTGTTACTTTTCATACTCTATATTTGTTCCAGACAACACTTCATAGTATACTTATTTCTGTGTATTTATGTGTGGGAATGACTCACCTGCAATAAAATTATGGATGGAAAAACCAGTTTGAAGTAGTAACCTGAATTCACTCTCTCTCTCTCTCGTGCCTGTTTCAGAAGTTCTAGTGTTTTGTTTATTTGTGATGTACAGATAGCTCTTTGAGAACCTCTTATTAAAATACTCCCGTCTGAATGCTAGCCATTAAAACTGGGTTTTCTTGATTTTTTTTTTCTTTAATCCTGTGCTATTACTTAGATTCCAATTTCTGCCCTGGTGTCTTTTGTGGAAGCTCTGGAGGTTGGCTACAGTAAACACAAAAATCCTTATCACAACCTAATTCATGCTGCAGATGTCACACAGACGTCCCATTACCTCCTTTTCAAGACAGGCATAGTGGTAAGTAAAAGACTTGGCATCCTGAATATATAGCAACAACAATTTCTGCTTAATAATAACATCATGATTATCCACAGTAGAACCTGTATACACTGTAGATACACTTAATTTGATATGGCTGGGCTAATAAAAGTAAAGACTTTGGATTATTTAGAAATGGAAGATAAGTGAAGTTGTTGATAACTCTTTTAACAGTGATCTAAAGTGGATGAATGAGAAACCTAAGCTTGGTTTTTCACTCTGCCACAGATCTTCTGTATGAATCTGCCAACACACATTTGCTGGAATTCATTTCAGCTGGTATGAAGACCTGTATTTTCTGAGCTTTCTTTTTAGTTTAAGGTAGGGAGACAGTACATCCAAAGGATAATTAATTCCACTTATCTGAGCATAACAAATGCTGAGATCTGGAAATGCTGATCTCCATCCACTTCTCTACAGCAAAAACATCTGAACTGGTTTGCACAGAAACCTACAGACAGCTGAAGTCTGACAATGCCAGGAATGGATAGAGGGCTTAAAAAAATACTTAATACACAATAGTGTACCCACAGTGGTTCTCAAGACAAACAACAGAAATACATTTGAAGATGGATTAGAGAAATTGAAGGAAGATAGATTCCAGAGCAATGATCAACCACTGCAGTTTGAATTCAGCTGGAGGCTCAGAAAGTTACTGCCCCACACACTTGGGGAGGATAAATAACAAGGAAAGCTCAGAGGGTACAGGATATATATGTAGCTGATTCTTTTCTTTCTCCTGGTTACTGCTGCGGCCAGAAAAAGGAATAAAATTACTTTTAATGTGATTCCGTGGAGCAGATCTTTTCCACACATTATTTGCCTCACTTTTTCCATGCATCTAATTTGTGCTTGCCCTTGCATTGTCAGAAGTGTAGAAGCAAAGGTCACAGTGAAAGGGAGGTTCATTTGTTCAATGTTTTGCAGTTATCTCCTGTTATACCATGGCCATTCAGTGATTGCTCTGTTTGTGGCTGGTACTTGAATGCATGTAATTCTTTTCTATTTCACTTCATTTCACTGAGGTCCTTTCACAAACTAGTGTGCGGTTCCAGGGTCATGGAATCTTTGTAGTGCAGAGCAGACACATGAATCCAGGCCAGATGTTGAGGCTCTTACTGCAGCTCAGGCCTTCTTGAGCACTCCCCAGTTGTTACAAACTCTGTATCTAGAACGGTTGAAAAAAAAGATAAGGAAAAATCTTGTGGCTCAGCCCAACCAAATTCCAACACCCTTCCTCATGCCATGAGCACCTTAGATGTGCTATACAAAATCACCATAAAACTGTCTGTCAGCATTGTATGCTTATCCTACCTTTTTCTCTGCAGCTCAGTGAGTCACCTGAAAAAATGCTGCCACCAGTGTATATGGGGTGATGGAGTATATGACAGAGAGGTACAAGTTAACAAGGTGTTGTGCAGCTCTTGCTATGTCTTTTAGGCCAGTTTCAACAACTGTAGAGTTGCTCACACTTGGGAACTATGTTTTGTGCATATGATCTGCCTTTCTGCAGTTTCTTGATTGCCACGCAGCTGTTGCTTTCAGTTATGAAGCCAGATTTGGATGCTCTTCTCTGAGGAGTCACATGATCCAGTGCCTCCTGTGAACATCCCAAGTCTCCTGTGTTGAATGTAGATTGCACCTGCGAATTGTAGTCACACTGCAATTAGAGCAGTAAACACTGCTGTTTATCAGAAGTAGATTTGGAAAGAGACAGGTGCTATCTGTCTCAAGAGCTTACTCAGACAGCCTGATCCTGATGGAAGCTGTGTCACTTGCCTGAAGTGTTGTGCCTGAAGTAAAAACGACTTAGGTCAGATTTGCAGCTAATACAGTTACCTACTTAAAATTTCCCATGAGATGTGATGAAATTGGTCACTGTTACTTTTAGGACTTTTAGTTGATGAAAATGCACTGCAAGCTTTAGTCAGTAGGAACAGGTGCAATGTTAAGTAATGTGAATTGCATTCTAGAGGTGATGAAATAGATTCCCTTTTTTTCCTCAAGCCATGGAAGAAGGGCAGTTTTCACTTGGGGCTATCCTGCTCCAAAAGGTTACTAGATCAAAACAGCTGCCCAAATGTAGCTGACCTCCAGTCTATGTATGTTCAGAACTACCTTTTTTCTATCTTGCTTCTTCTCGATCTGTTAGTCATTTAGCAGCAACTCAGATGTGATTGAATGACTAGTATTTCATTCTAGCCTGTGATGCACCAGTGTTGAAGGGGGATTCCTATCCTGTCTCTGAGTGCCATAAAGAAAGTGTTAAAAAACAGACAACTGGAAGGACATGAAAATAGTAAGTGATGGAGAAATTTGGACATTTTTCCCTCTGAGAAAATTCAGCAGACTAAAAAGAAAGAAAAAAACCAAACAAACCCAAAAATAACCCCCCCAAAACCAAACCAAACCAAACCAAACCAAACCAAACCAAACCAAACCAAACCAAACCAAACCAAACTAAACCAAACCTCTGTTTCAGAGGAAAAGGTGTTCTGAAATCACAGAATCACAGAATCAACTAGATTGGAAAAGACCTTTGAGATCATCAAATCCAACCTGTGACCTAACAGGACCTTGTCAACTAGGCTATGGCACTAAGTGCCATACCCAGCCTTTTCTTAAACACCTCCAGAGATGGTGACACCACCACTTCCCTCAGCAGCCCATTCTAATGCCCAATAACTCCTTCTGTGGAAAACTTCTTCCTAATGTTCAGCCTACACCTCTGCTGGTACAGCTTAAGGCTGTGTCTTCTTGTCCTGTGCCTGGTCGCCTGGGAGAGGAGACTGACCCCCACCTGGCTACAACCTTCTTTGAGGGAGAGTGAAAAGATCTCCCCTGAGCTTCTTTTTCTCCAGGCTAAACAACCCCAGCTCACTTAGCCACTCCTCCCAGGACTTGTGTTCTGGAGCCTTCACCAGCCTTGTTGCCCTTCTCTGGACATGCTCCAGCGGCTCAACATCCTTCCTGAACTGAGGGCCTCAGAACTGGACACAGTACTCAAGGTGCAGCCTAACCAGCACTGAGTACAGGGGAAGAATCCCTTCCCTAGTCCTGCTGGCCACGCCATTCCTGACAGAGGCCAGGATGCCACTGGCCTTCTTGGCCATGGTGGGCACACTGCTGGCTATTGTTCAGTCTGCCACCAATCAACTTCCAAGACCGAAGTCCAGGACCCGGCACTTAGTCTTGTTAAACCTCATATTCTTGGATTCAATCCATCTATCCATTACTTTCTTTGGTGTTGTTTTCTGATTAATGTTTATAATTATTAGGAAATACCACATTATTTCTTTTTTAACCTAGACAATGATGTGCAAACTGTAAAGCTTAAGACTTCTTTCTCTGATACAAGAATTATAGGAGACTGTTTCCTGGAGCAGACTTGAAAAACTGTGAAAGTGCAGGACTTCTGTCACATCCCTTAGTACTAAAGGGAAGTGAGATTGTCTTCTCCACTAGACAGTTGCGATTAATAAGCAGATCATCATAAGCTTTGAAAATAATACCTACTTTGGAATAAAAGATAATAAATTATTGGGAAGGAAACTAGTTAATTACTTACATTTTAGCAATTGCTTGGAAATGCATTCATTTTCTTTGTTAGATTTGGACACACTACTCTTTCCTCTTCCTTCTTCTTTCTATATGCATCAATCCTTTTGTTTACATGCAAATGAGCCATCCTAGTAGCTAATGCTTCATATTCATTGTATAGTTTTGAAAGATGATCATGCTTCCTTGCCTTTTTTTTTCACTCTGGAAGCCAAACTTGGTATTTCATGCCTTTCCCCACCCCCCCACTATTTCTGACCTCCTACCATTGCAGAAAGTTTGATATGATTTTATTCTGGATTGGTTTTGTAAGCCTTTTAGAAATCAAAACCATTCACTTTTCCGCACTCTCTTCACCTTTTGTGACAGTGTCCTGCTGTTCTTTAAAAACTGGCTTTGTTCTTTAAAAACTAGCTCTCTGTTTCCAGGATGAAATCCACCACAAAGCAGTGAAATGTAAAGTCAGCACTTTGATGGAGATTGCATCTATTCTCTGCAGGGTCTTTGCCACCTCATTTGCTTTTTCTTGCAAGGTTGTGGCAGGAAGAAAGGGATTAATAGGTTCAAATTACTTCCCTCCTGTTATTTACAAGCCTATTTTGAATTTGTTCTACTAATACGAATTTATTTATTACCAACAGTTCACAGCTGTAATTCCAGTTTTATTCAGAGTGATCTTCCTCAAATGCTGTTTTGATATTTAATACTGCCCCTCAGATCTAATACACGCTAATGGAAAACCTACATTACCCAAAATTGTAAAAGAAGGTATGCAAGTCAGCACTTTTCCTGTAGCACTTTTCTTGTCTTAAGAGACAAGGTAGGAGACCTCAAACACAGAGCTCATTCCCTTAGTGATGTTTTAAGACTTGGGTCATGAGATTTTGTTAGTGTGGGACTTGTCAGATGATGTCCAGAATGTCTGAAGTGGATGTGTTGGACTAGCTGAATGTGTCCTGAATGAGTTCTGCATGCATAATACAGGCTTGATTTGGCTGGTTTTGAGCACTTGTGCCCCAATTTTTTTCTATCATTGGCAGTCTCTCCTTTTGGGAAATGGCAGACCACAGTTATGAATGAAAATCCAGATCTAGGCATGTAGCCTGGAAACCCTAGTTCCATTTTTTCCCCCATTTCAGTTGCCAGAAGTTGCTTGAAAGTTGAATTAATGTTCCTAATCATTTGTAAATCATTCCTTATTAACAAGTCATGCCTGGAAACAAAATTGCCCAGTTTCTCCACCATCACTTTTGTCCAGTCATGTCCTGGATCAATTGTGTAGATATATACAGTGTAGATGTACAGTGTACTTTCTGTTTCTGCTTATTTCTTGAGCTCTTCACCTTCTCTCTTACTCTAAACAAACAGACAAACAAAAAACTGCGGCTTCTCTCGCTCTTGGGTCCGAGCAGCACGCCCCGAAGCTGCAATGAAAGGGTGAGCTGCCGCGCTGCACACATGCCGGGCATGCCCCGGCAGCGAAGCTCATGGGCTGGTCTGCAGAGTCCCTGGGGGACGGAGGCAGGCAGGAACTGACGTGGGACAAAAGAATATACGGCACACAGTCTGCAGTCTTCCAGGGATTTATTGAGGGTCTTCGGGTGAGGGTCTGGGGGGTGGCGAGAAGGGCCGGAGAGACGGGGACGGGCAGAGGTCTGGAAGTCTGGAGGCTGTGAGCCCTGAACATACAGTTACGAGGGATTATAAGGGAAGGGAAAAGGTGGGGGGTGAGCTCCAGAGAGCCAATCTGGGAAGGCCGAGGGAAGAAGGAAGGGGTTACAAACCAATAGTCTCGCAATGGGGGAGGATACAAAATTCAAAAGAACCAGTAACATACAGTTCTAAAGAGAACAAAGGAGAAGCTTCTAGAACATAATTTATATAGGGAAAGGGGGCGGGAGAGTGTGCAGGACCAATGATCTCCAGCTTTGGTGCATGCTTAATTTCCCCAACCGCAGGGGCTCATGGTTGGTTTCCATCAGTCTCCATGACCTAACAGATCAGGCTGTCACAGCCCCCTGCAGCTGGTCCCTCAGCCATTAGAATTTGCAGGCATGCACTGCTACAAAAAACCAACCCAAAAACCAAATGAAAAGAAACAACCCAAAACCAAGAACTACCTTGATTATGGTCAGTAGCATTGTGCAAAATATCTATGGCTTTTATTTTCAAACCACATCTTTAATGTAAGGAGATCTTTACTACTGAGTCTTGCTCCATTCTTTCCTGGTTATGCCAAGATGACTGTGAAATGCAGATATAGAGCTAGACAGGCTGCTGTTTGCAGAGTCCCACCATTATCTGTACTTCCCCTGCACATGCTTAACACATCAATGGTGGTCCCTGAGCTATAGCAGATGTCTAGAATAGGTTTTGGAAATGTTAGTGCCTTTGCTGGGCTTTGAATTAAAAGGCAGTTTGTACATGAATGCCTGTCAAAAGGTTTGCAGGTTGACAGCGAGTTGTTACAGAACTAGTTGGCAATCACTGTGGTAAATGCTTTTCCTAAATTCAATACATTTAAGCACTTCATAAAATTATTTACAGCATGTACAGTATCTAAAGGCTTTGACTCCAAAGTGCATGATGTTAACAACACTCCTTGTGTGCTACCAGTGGAAAACCAGACAATAAGATGATTTATTGACTCAGATAAAAATTATTAAAACCATCTGAATAATTTATAAATCTAAGGCAAAAGTGACTTAAGCATTGTAAAATAAATCTTTGACTAGGGAATTAGAAAAAACCCAGCAAACTTCAAGGCTTTCTCAAATGTTTCTAAAAATGATAAATAAATAACCAGATATACATCTTTTGAGGTTATCTTCCTTGTTCTCCTCGTGATTCAGTGATGGACAAAGACTTTTATTAACTGGAAAATAGTGACATTCTTCTGTATCTGAGGCTGTGCTACTCAGGTAAACTGAACTGAAAATACATACCCTCGTGGTATGTGTTCACCTGCACATGTGTCATAATGTTCCCCATGATGAACCTTGATTTTCTGGAGTTTACCTTGTCTCTCTTCTTCAAACATTGCTCTTTCAGAAGGGCACGTTTCCCTTTGCTCTGCCTTAAACCTTATTAGCTCCTGAAACCATTTTGCTGAAGTTTAATTTATTTAGGTGAAGGTCCAGGATAAACATTGGTTTGGCTTTTATGTATCAGTCAGAGAAGTTTGCTTTAAAACAGCTGGCAGGTTGCAGGGGAAAGGCAATGACATGCAACACTGACTGTCAACAAAGGATAGATAACTTAAAAGACAAAAGCCTGAGAAAAAGACAAATTATCTGATTATTCTGTAATTTCTTTTCAGCACTGGCTGACAGAGCTGGAGATCTTCGCTATGATTTTTGCAGCTGCCATACATGACTATGAACATACTGGAACCACCAACAATTTTCACATCCAGACACGGTGAGGCCACTGTAAATCATGTTGAAGGGCTGGGAAATGGAGGGGGAAACCTTTGGCAAATAACAGCATGGCCACCTTAGAAAAGTGCAGGAGCTTCTGCATTCAAGTGTTAAAAGAGGAAAGTTCACTTTCTCAGGTTGCATTTAATTTTCTCTTGCTCAAAAATTCATGATAGAATGCATGTATTCTAGATTCCTGAGTATTGTTTCATATTAATAATCAGGAAAAAGAAAGGTCCAAAAATATTTCCATATAACATTTTTAAAGACAAATGGCTCTATAGAGTGATGTATTTTGATGCAGATAAAGTTTTGATGGACATACTGTAATTTTACTGTTTTTTCTTTTTGTTGAATTTGAAGAATCAAACATTAACACATAGGCAGTCAGCTGTGTTTGTTGTGGTCATCAGAGAACACCAACACTACACATACTATTTTCACTTGAGTGGAAAAGCACATCTGCAGCAAGGGCATATGCTTACCACACCTAATCAGGAGTATATTTTTTTAAAGCTTCATAAATTGTTAGAGAGTAACTAACTGACCACAAACTAGACTGGACTGATGTATTTTGTAAAGCTTTTCAGTTGGTGGATGAGAGGAAAAGAAGATGAAGACGGCAGCAAAATTCAGAAGTACACAGTTTGTGAAGTCTCTAGTTAAAGTGATGATTGGGCATCTAATGTCTGTGTATTATTTTGACAATAGGAATGTACTGGTAGCAATGACAAAATGTCTAAATGTCCTTGGCTGATGCTGCACACTTGGACATTTCTAAGATGCATTGTAATTAAATTAGAATACATGTCTGTAATTAAAATAGATGCCTGTAGTGTGTTAGCTGAACCATGCTGTGCATCAACAATGGTTTCTAGGAGAAAGGACACATGTGCACAGTAAAGACTGGGAATGTAAAAAGAAGTTTCTGTCTCTATTCTGGATGAAGCCAGAATATACTTCTTACAGCTTCATGCATACAGGAATTAGCAATCTGCTGTATTTTCCAAATACGTACAAAATATTCAAGGGAAGGAGAGTCGTAATTTAATTTTTCTGAAATTGAACATTAGAGGGTATAAAGTGTCAGAGGATAAAAATATACACTGCTCTCAGCAAAGCAGATCTGAATGAGGACTGTACCAAAACATATTCACCCTCTGTTGCTGTTAACTTGTCTTCAGACCAGTTTAGCCATTCATCAATCACAGATCTTTGCTCTGGGGCGTAAAATCAGGCATGAAGTGCCTTGGGTCTTACTCTGTCCCACTGGCAATTGCCTTTCCAGACAGCATAGTCTAGCACAAAGATGTCAGAAATCAGTTCAGTTATATCTTGCTTACAGCCAGTTTGCTGTTCTGGAAAGAATACTGGGTCATATCTTGCAATTGCTTACTTGGGTACAATTAGACTTTAACATTAGAGAGACATACGTAAGAATTGGGAAAAAGCCTCATGGTTCTACACCAATTTTACCTATCTCTCACAGCTTTCAGCGCTTGTTTTCAGCTATGTAACAAGGCAGGTGAGTCTCAGCTGGTGAAATAGATTTTGCAGTGTTTTAATCTTTAGATTAATTTTACTGAGTAACAGTAATTAACAAGTATTACAAGTACTTTTAAAATGCTCATATCTGTTCTATAGACTGAATTGCTGTAGCTGGTCAAAGGAAAAATTCTGAGTGAGTCTCTTTAGATAGGGAAGAAACAACCTCTCCTATGTTTTCTTTTAAATGCTAGGTCAGACTCAGCCATTCTATATAATGACCGGTCTGTGCTTGAAAATCATCATGTTAGTGCGGCGTATCGTCTTTTGCAAGAGGATGAAGAAATGAATATTTTATCTAATCTCTCAAAGGATGATTGGAGGTAAAAATGAAGATGGTGGCTGCCTAGGAATATTGCAGCATCACCATAGACTGGTATTACCTTGTGTGAATAGCAATATGCATTATTGTATATTACATAATAGTATTTCTATGCTATTAGAAAAAGAGCTTCAAAAGGTGTTTGTGTTTTTTATTCCGGCTTTCAGTTTTCACCTCTGATAGTGAGACTAGACTTTGTGACAATGGATTATCATATACTAATTGACTAACACATAATTATTAAGTATCACAGAGACACTCTTTGTATACATCCATTTCTAATTGAGTGTAGAGCCAGCCTGCTGTTTGTTCATCCTAAAGCATAAATATAACCTTTATCTACTTTAACACTTCCTGTCTGAAAATTATAAACAGGACTTGATGCAAAACATAATCCAGTCCAGGGGGCATAGATCAATCTACTATACTAAAGAGATGTAAGAAGCTACAATTTAAAATAAGTCTCATGAAATATATTATTTATATGCCAAAATGAGCCCATGATTAATTTTCTAATAGCAGACAGTTCAAAGGGATGAGAGTCTTCTGTTTTTATGGGGGTCTGTGAACTTCAAGGGGTGGTAATTGAAAAAATAACCCAGTGTGCTAGAGAGGAAGGATCCAGCCTCGTGGTCTTTTTCATGGGAGGGGAAGCAACTTGGGAAATTCTATGTGACACACAGTGCTTTCTGCATATTCTTAAATGTGACACGGTGCTGAGCAGTTTTTTTATCTTATTTTAATATAAATGTGGGGAAATTCGCCTGTCTCTGGGGCCCGATAGTGAAAAACAGAGTTCACTCTCCTGTTAAAATTTTAAAAAAAGTTTAATAAAGGACAATAGGGGACACCAATAAAGCAAAGAAACAGTGCCGGGTGCTTGGCCCTGAGCCAAGAAGCACACCTGCCCTTGAGGGAGTCGTCTTAAATACTCTTAGTATTGCATCAGCCAAACTTTTCTCAAAACTATTTTGCATGTTCCAAGAACTATTTTGCATGGCTCCTCCTTGGATCCGCCTTTTTAGAGCATGCGCTTTTTCGGCTGTGGTTTCTTCCAGTCGTGGTTATCTTCTCCCAGTTTGGGCTTGGGTCCGTAATTCTTGCATCTGGTTGTAGGCTGATAGTCAGTTATCAGTGGCAGGTCTTCTTTTCGGGTGTTATCCGGTCAAGCAGGTAGTGTGGTTAGTAAAGGAAAGTCCTTCTAAACTACTTTTATTAGTTTTTACTACAATACTGAAATCTAGTTCATAACAGAAATTAAAACATTGGTCATATACCTCTATCTTTATGACAAGACTACTTCTGTAAAAAGAATAAAACCATACACACAATGAATATCTACGAAAAGCCAACACTATATTAGTATGTATTTATAACAATCCTCTCTCTTCTTTTTTATAAATTATTTGGCTTTGAGTAATACTTCTTGCTTTCTAATTTCCATTTCTTGCTCATTTTTCTCACAAATTACTTTGGCTTCTTCAAAGGGATCTTTTCTTTGTTTCTTTAACACCATTATCTTTTGTGCTGTCTTAGATGTGGCCAAGTCTGAATCCATAGGCATTGTTACCACTTGCATTCCTTGGACCACACTGGTGATTAGCCGAACAAAACAAGGAATTAAGCAAGGAAGAAATAACAAACCAGCTGTTGCACATAAAAGGAAGAAGCCCAATTTTTTCCACCATTCAATTCCCAATACATTATCCCACCAGTTAGCTTTTAACATTGATTCCCATCTTTGGATTGGTACATGGGCTATTTTTCTGATATCCTTGGCTATATCTAAGACAGCATCCCCATTGTCATCAATTTTCAAACAACAGTCCGATGTATTAAATTTTCCACAAACTCCCCCTTCTTCAGCTAACAAATAGTCTAAAGCCAATCTATTTTGATACACCGCGGCTCTTGTTTGTCTTTGTTGACTTGATATTAATTCCAGTGCCCGGGCAGTTTTGTTGGTTATTATTTCTACAACAGCTTGAAGTCTAATAATTCGATTTAACATATAAATCGGGGTTCGATAACCCCAACTCCCATCTTGTGCCCAGGTGGCTGGCCCATATGTTTCCAGTATGCGTTCAGGAGGCCATTCCTCCTCCCCCCATTTTTGAAACCCCCCAATCAATTCCCTTTTGTTTCTTTTTAAGTCCTCATAAAGTGGTACTCCTAATTGATCTCCATCTGGTCCTGGTAAAAGGAAAAATCCTGGCTGTATGATCCCCAGAGTGCAACTTCCTTTCCACCGAGGGGGAGTTTTGGGTATGCTCTTTTTCCACATATCCAAAATAGACCATCTGGTGCTTTCCAGTAATCCTTAGCCTGTTGATTTATATTATCCCAAAATTTGGATATTTCTGGGATTCCAAAATAGGGATTTTTACCTGTGACATTACATTGAAAAACCTTCATTTCGTTATTAAACTTGCAGTTTTTTTCTTTGGTTCCTTTCTGAGCCCAATACAGAATTGGTTCTTTTGGGACCCACCCTATAGAACTTCCATTACTAATTTTATATCTTTTACAGGGAGTGTTTCCTACCTCGCTAAGGAAGTTTTTCCCAGTACGCCATAGGCACTCTTCCCCTATTACTGTTGAACTTAAAATCCACCCTTCTGGTCGATTTTCTCCTTTCATATTTGTTCGATTCCATTTAAGAAGTTCTATAGGGCCTAGGCTACTGCCCTTCCAGGGCCATTCTTCTGTCATTAAAGCCCCACCACATACCCAACAGTTAGTAATGTTTAGCTCTTTACTTATTCTTTCCCCTAATTCTACAAACAGATTTTTTTCTACTCCTGAGGTTTCCATTTCTTTTTCTAATTGTTGTCTGAGTTTCATATACAAATCCTGGCGTTGGGTTGATACAGGTTGGGATTGCTGGATTGGTTTCTCTTTTTTGTTTACTATTTGTTCCTTTACTAAATCCTGGACCCGGTTACTAAGGGCAAAAGTGAAGCAAACCCATTTTTCCCCTTTTGGACAATTTTCTCCCAACTTACTCCCACTTGTTCCTAAATTTTCCACAATCCAATATTTTTTCCCTTTATGTGTGCAAGTACCTAATTTGGATGGATCATAGCATTGGTTGCTAACATGAGTATGGGTAATAAGAAAGGAACCTTGGGTTCTTTCCCAGTAAAGTGTCCGGTAGCATTTGCGACATGATTTTGCTTGTATCCCACAAGGGAAAAGGCAAAGAATGAGTGACACAAGGAGGAATCATAGAGGTCCAGTATGGCTTATACCCCCACCTCCCATGCCTATGGGGTTGCTGCCCACAGCAGGGGTATATATTCTTCTCGGTGGCAAGTACAGTGGTCAATCCGGTCTTGCCCTCTATTTCTGTGTCGCTTCCTCCTTATTAGTTTCCAAGCAAATCACCTTTGACACTTTTTGACTATGGTTCCCCTCAGGTACGTTCCATCCAATAGGTACTCGTGATTCCCTCCCACAGAGTAAAGTTATTATTTGCGTTAACCCGTTCGTCTGGTTAGGGTAATTTTCCCGATACTTCTGCAATGGCCCCGTTTTTGTGAATTTATACCAGTTAATTATGTTTTACATTTAACCCAGCTATTATGTTCTAGTTTGGGATGAACCAAATAAGGTATGTAGTATGGTACTGAAGGAGATTGTAATATCCCCTTAGGATACAGTCTATTTTTCTTTTATATAAATCACAGGCTAAGGCTAAAACATAAGGACCCTTTGTTCGAAATAATTCTGATCCTCCAGTTTGAGGTGGAAGTATTCCTTTTCAAGGGGTATTGGAGGTTTTTGTTTTCCAGAAGGCACTTGAAAATACCAATATAAGCTTAATCTTATTTCTCAATTATTTGTGATTCTTGGGATCTTCCCAGTTCATTACCACTGAGTCCCCTCTTAAAAGTCAACCTGGTATCGCCTGGTTTAGAAGTTAGAGTCCACTCCTTAGGTTCTTCCATAGGTCCTTTAATTCTGCTGGCTGGATCCATCCTCTTTCCCTGGTCCGGATCGCTGCTTCAGTTGTCAGTAATACCTGAAAAGGACCTTCCCATTGTGGGGTTAAAGATTGTTCTCTCCATGTCTTCACCAATACCC
Source organism: Entomyzon cyanotis (assembly GCA_024500445.1). Classification (NCBI taxonomy): domain Eukaryota; kingdom Metazoa; phylum Chordata; class Aves; order Passeriformes; family Meliphagidae; genus Entomyzon; species Entomyzon cyanotis. The sequence continues at coordinate 81,281,666 of JAKEPQ010001005.1, forward strand.
ATTCTCCTGGTTGGATATTATGGATTCTAAATTCTAAGGGAGTGGTTTGAGGGATTATCCCTTTAACCGCAAATTTTCAAGTGTTTTTGCAATGGTGATGACATATTTTCTAGTACCCATTTCCTCTTCTTCATAAGTAGAGTTTCATGTTGTGTGGTTAAAAAGGTAACCCAAACATCATCTCATAAGGCGATATCCCCAGATCTGACCTGGGTTGTGTTCGGATTCTCAGTAGAGCCAATGTAAACATTTTACATGACATCTGTGTTTCAATCATCAGTTTTGTTAGAGTTCTTTTTAAAGTCTGGTTCATTCTTTCTACCCGGCCCGAAATTTGTGGATGCCATGGGGTATGTAATTCCCATTTTATTCCAGAACTTGAATTATTTGTTGTAATATTTTTGAAGTAAAATGGTTCCTCTATCTGAATCTATTTTATTAACCATTCCATATCGGGGAATAATTTGTTCTAAAAGGGTTTTACATACTACATTAGCAGTAGCTCTGACAGTGGGGACCTTCCACCCAATGAGTTAAATGATCAATTATTACCAATAGAAATTTCCATTTTTGTACTTGAGGGAGTTCAGTAAAATCTACTTGGATACTTTGAAATGGTCGTAAAGCCAACTCACGACCTCCGGGGTTGTTTTTCTCATCACTTTTTATTTACTTTTGGCAGGTTATGCATTTCTCAGTTACTTGCTTTGCTAATCCAAAGACTCCAATGCACCCATAATTCCTTAAAAAGTGATCACACAAAGCCTGAGTACCCCAATGAGTTTTTTGATGCAAACCTTCTAATATTTTTCTAGTAAGTGGTTTATTAAGTAACTGCCTTCCATCAGGGAGTTTCCATTTACCAGATGGATCTTGCTTTCCCCCTATCTTACTCAATTCCTTTTCTTCTGTTTCACTAAATTTTGGAATTTCCAATTCTTCTCTATCTGGGGTCAGAATTAAAAAGATTTTTTCAGTCCCATTCTCCACTGCATCTTTAGCTTCTTGGTCTGCCAGATTATTCCCTCTTATTTCTGGGGTCATTCCCTTTTGATGTCCCTTAACATGTACTACTGCTATTTCTTCTGGCAACTTTAGGGCTTCCAAAACCTCTAAAATCAGTCCTTCATGTATTAATCCTTTTCCTTTAGAGTTTAGTAATCCTCTTTCTTCCCAAATTTTCCCAAAAGTATGTACTACTCCAAAGGCATACTTTGAATCAGTATATATGGTTCCCTTTTCTTTTGCTAGATATTCCAGTGCCCTCTTTAGGGCATATAATTCACAAGATTGAGCTGACCAATGCGAAGGCAATTTCCCTTTTTCAATTGTCTGTTTCCCTTTTCAATTCTCTCCATCCACTAAAGCATATCCTGACATTCTTTTTCCTTGTAGACATCTAGATGAACCATCAACATATATTTTTCTCCCTTCTGGGAGAGCCTGTTCTGTTAGATCTTCCTGAACCTTAGTTTGATACTGTATAATTTCTAAACAGTTATGTACTAAATCACTTTTTGTTTCTCCATATAAAAATTGAGCTGGGTTTAAACTTTTGTCTACTTCTAATGTCAAGTCATTACTGTCTATTAAAATTGCTTCATATTTTAACATTCTGGAATCGGTCAACCATTTTTCAGCTTTTTGATTTAACACACTCCTGACTGCATGAGGACTATGCACAATTAACTTGCTTCCAAAAGTAAGTTTACGACTTTCTTCTACCAGAATGGCAGTAGCTGCTATAGCTTGCACACACACTGGCCAGCCATGACTTACTGGATCTAGCATTTTAGATAAATAGGCTATTGGCCTTTTCACTCCTCCCCATTCCTGAACTAAGACTCCATGGGCTATTCCACTTTCTGTATTCACATATAGATGAAAAGGTTTTTCTAATGAAGGTAATCCCAAGGCAGGTACCGAGGCTAGCTTAACCTTTAGTTCTTCTAATTTAATATCATCCTCCTTAGTCCATTTTATATTGTCCCCCTCTGTCAATTTTTCATACAAGAATCTTACTGCCTGCGTATACCCTTCGATCCATAGTCTACAATATCCCAATAACCCAAGCAGCCTTCTAATTTCCTTCTTTGAAGAAGGAGGGGGAAGAGACAAAATCCCTGAAATTCTTTCAGGATTTATTTTTTGGCTTCCTTTACTTATTAAATGACCAAGAAACTTTACTTCTGATTCCACAAATTGTAATTTTCCTTTTGATACCCTTAATCCTTTTTCCCCAAGAAAGTTTAAAAATTTGACAGTAGTCTCTCTGACTTCTGTTTCAACTTCCCCTGATAATAAAAGATCATCCACATATTGGATGATTTGTATTCCAGGAGGGGTGGAGAAAGTCTGTAATACTTCCTCTAAAGCTTGCCCAAATAGAGTCGGGGATTCAGTGAATCCCTGTGGCAGTTTTGTCCACCTTAACTGTTGTTTTCTTCCATTGCCTGGATCTTCCCATTCGAAAGCAAAAATATCTCGACTGCCTTCGGCTAAAGGGCAGGCCCAAAATGCATCTTTAAGATCCACCACACTAAACCACTGATGTTGAGGTGGTACTTTACTTAAAAGGGTATAGGGATTGGGTACCACTGGGTAACGGGTCTTAGTTCTTTTGTTAACTTCCCTTAAATCTTGCACTAATCTGTAAGTTCCATCAGGCTTTTTTACTGGGAGAATAGGGGTATTGTGAGGGGACATACAGGGTTCCAATGTTCCATCTCTTATCAAATCTTCTATTATTGGCTTTAGGCCTTCCCTTCCTTCTAAGGATATAGGGTATTGCCTTATGCGAATGGGACATTCTTCTCTCTCAATGGTTACTTTTATGGGGTCTATATCCAATTTCCCTCTATTTCCTTCCCCAGCCCAGACTTCTGTGTTAATCTTTTTTTCATCTTCTTCTTCAAGTTTTAACACTTTTACTGTCATTCTTCCCTCCTCTGGTATAACCCCTATTCCTAGCTGTACTTGTAAATCTCTCCCCAGTAAATTGCAACCTGCTCCAGGGACTAATAAAACATCTCCCATCCCTATTCTAGTTTCCCCTTCAATTACTACATTTTTAATAACAGGAACCTTAAACCCCTCCCCCTTAGCACCTGAAACTCTCACGGTATTGTTACTAATACTACACCCCTTTGGAACACTCACTACACAGGTTCTTTCTGCCCCTGTATCAACTATAAATTCTAATACCTCCCCCTGGGGACCTACCCTCAAACTTATCAAAGGCTCTAGATGGAATTTGTCCCCCAAAAGATAGAGCCTTTGACACCCCTAATCTGCTGATTCCTCTGATTGCATTTCTTGGAAAATTCTTAGATTCCTTTTTAAGTGTGGGCATTCTTTCTTATAATGCCCTTTTCCCCCACAATGAAAACAGACATTTTTGGTTTGTTCTCGAGGTTTGGTTTGTGCTTGGGTCTTATTTCCCCCCCCCTTCTTTTTCTCTAAACCCGGAATATTTGGGAATGGTAGCTGGAGATGCCATATTCCTATGGGAATTGCTTTCTCGCATGGTGGCTACCATAATTTTAGCTTTTACTTTGGCTTTTTCTTCATCCCTTCGTACATAAACTTTCTGAGCTTCCTTTAGTAACTCATTTAATCCCTTGTTTTGCCAATCCTCAATTTTTTCTAGTTTTTTTCTAATGTCTGGCCAAGCATGAGTGACAAAATTTACTTTTAATAGAGCTTGTCCTGCTAGACTATCAGGGTCTATTCCAGAGTATTGCCTCATATTTTTTTTAAGTCTTTCTAAGAATTCCGTTGGGGTTTCCTCCTTCCCTTGTTGTCCATCAAAGGCTTTGCTCACATTTTGCCCCCGGGGTGCTGCTTCTTTTATCCCTTTAATTATCAGATTACGATAATCTCTCATATTCCCTCGTCCTGCTTCTTCATTGTGGTTCCAGTTAGGGGGTGCTATTGGCATTTTATGATCCCCTGGTGGGCCAAGCTGATTTTCTCTTTCCCAAATTTTTATTCCAGCAGCTCTAATATCTGTCTTTCTTCTTGGGAAAATATAATGCCCATTATTGACTGCATTTCTTCCCAGGTATAGATGTTTGGACCCAAAAACTGGTCTAGTTGTTCTGCTGTGCCTATTGGATCTTCTAATAATCCCTTAATTTCCTTTTTAAAATTTCTAACTTCTGAAGAGGTCAAAGGAGCGTTAACAAAACCTATTCCTCCTTGAGCACCTCCCATGGGAACCTCCCTCAAAGGAAATAAACTGAATTTATGATTCCACCCTTCTTGATCTTCTATCATCATAACCTTAGAAGAAACTTTTCTTCCGTGTTTTGGGGTGGTCGCAGGAGAGGGTCTATCAGACTGTCCCTGAGTTTTAAATGAGTTTTTTTGAGTATTCTGGTAAGGAGCTCCTTCATCTACTAGGGACATAGTATTTGTTTTCAATCGTTTTGGGGTAGCAGCAGGTTTTTTTATTACTCTCGGAACTTCCAGTGTTGGAGGACCGGAAGTTTGTATCATAGAGTTGAAACCCTCCGTGTTAGGTAAACCAGAAGTGTGCATCATAGGTTTGAAACCCTCCGTGTTAGGTAAACCGGAAGAAGGAAGTAGCGAGGGAAAATTGCCAGCATGGGTTTTAACCGCGTGGCCAGAATCTGGGTTTCTTGGAATAAAGGGTTCAACATGTACTGGTGCTGTCGGTACCAGCGGGACTATAGATGCAGAAGGAGACGGGGCTGGAGCTGGCAGAGGCACATGGTAAGGCGGCGGGATGGCCTCTAACGGATCCCAGCCTTTTTCTGTTTGTTTCTTTTTATCTGTCTCCGGAACCTCTGAGAATTTAAAAACTGATACTTTTAGAGGTTCCTGTTCTTCAACCCAGCAAGAAGCATATTCCCGCTCCTCTGAATTAACTGGGCTTTTAGAATTTACAAATATATTTAAGGCTTCACAAATCCAAGCTTCAGATGATCCATATCGGGGCCAATAAACGTGATCTGATCTTATTTTTCCTTTTGTCCATTCTATCATACAATATTGAATCATTTTCACTTTTTCTTTTGTGTGGGGATTTTTGTCCCAGTTTGCTAATTTTATCCCCAAGGGGCTATCTTGAGGTATATCTGTTAGGACCTTTTTACTTTCTTCCTTTCTTGTCTTACTTATTTCCTGCCCAATTTCTTTTTATATATTCGTCCCTAGCTCTTTAGTCTTTTAATAACTCAAACTCCACTCACCCCTCACAGTACAGAAAACCTCTCTTTTCTTAACAATAACATACAATTCTCACTCATTCACATTCACTCATTTTCATTATTTTTATTTTTCTGTCTTACTCATTCTCACTCACAACAAGACAACAAATATTTTACCCACGGGTATTTAACTTTTTAGGGGTAATGAAATTCCAAAATATTGTTGGCCAACCCCAGATGCTCTTGGGAGTGGTAATCTTAGGATATTTCCTGTAGCTTTCAATTCTACACTTCCTGTCTTTGATAGAATTTCTCTATCTCTTTTTATTCCACACGTCCCGTCTTTGATAGAATTTCTCTATCTCTTTTTATTCCACACGTCCTGTCTTTCACAGGATTTTTATCCCTTTTTTATTTTACCCCCCTCAATCCGGCACTTTTCTGAAATTGGGGATCCTTTATTCCCGTTTCCCCGTCCCGTTTCCTAGTGGATTGTGCTAGAAAACTCCTTTGCTCCCTTTTCCCAGGGGTCCAACCCCTCCCTGGGACCCAGTCCCAGTAACCCCGGGGGATCTTTCACTTCTTTTCCTTACGCTTCGTCTCTTTCCTGGCCGAGTTTCTCGCGAAACATCGGAAACGCAGTATCAGAGACCCCGCTCTTGCTTCGCAGGTCTGGAGTAGCCAGCCCGCATCTCACACACACACCAATCAATCCCCCGTAACCTACCTCCCCGACAATACTTACAATCCTTTTTCTTGTCCGGGTCTTCGTGCACTTAGAATTGTGGGCTTTTTTCACCGCGGTTTACCAGGGAGTCTTTCCTCTTTGCTTTATGGGTCCCTTCTTGTCCACGGGATGGCAACCTGCGACCGCCGATTCACCCCAGAAGAGGGGAGCGAGTTGCCGAATCTCGGCTTGGAGGCGCCTTCCCCCGCTCCGGCTCTTCCAAGGCGTCAGAGGTGAGGTCTCCTCCCGGACGAGTCCCCAATTGTGAAAAACAGAGTTCGCTCTCCTGTTAAAATCTAAAAAAAAAGTTTAATAAAGGACAATAGGGGACACCAATAAAGCAAAGAAACAGTGCCGGGTGCTTGGCCCTGAGCCAAGAAGCACACCTGCCCTTGAGGGAGTCGTCTTAAATACTCTTAGTATTGCATCAGCCAAACTTTTCTCAAAACTATTTTGCATGTTCCAAGAACTATTTTGCATGGCTCCTCCTTGGATCCGCCTTTTTAGAGCATGCGCTTTTTCGGCTGTGGTTTCTTCCAGTCGTGGTTATCTTCTCCCAGTTTGGGCTTGGGTCCGTAATTCTTGCATCTGGTTATAGGCTGATAGTCAGTTATCAGTGGCAGGTCTTCTTTTCGGGTGTTATCCGGTCAAGCAGGTAGTGTGGTTAGTAAAGGAAAGTCCTTCTAAACTACTTTTATTAGTTTTTACTACAATACTGAAATCTAGTTCATAACAGAAATTAAAACATTGGTCATATACCTCTATCTTTATGACAAGACTACTTCTGTAAAAAGAATAAAACCATACACACAATGAATATCTACGAAAAGCCAACACTATATTAGTATGTATTTATAACACCGATGATCAGTGAAGGCTCTGCTTGCTAATCTGTTTAGCCTGAATTTCCTGTTTATTTCAAGTTGTCAACAGTGATGTGATCCTATATCTAAGCACCAGGAACTTACAGTGCTGATTTCAGTGAATGTGAGGGTTCTGGAGGAGTATCCTGGAGGACTGTCCTTAAAATTCTATCCCCCAATGTTTAGAATAGTGTCATGGTGGGCATCAAGAAAGTACAGAAAGAAAATATCTGCACTGAGATGTCAAAAATCTATTTTAGCTACAGCTGGAAATGCCTTGTCAAATATTGGCAGCAAATTACTGTTTCCTTTAATGTTGGTGAGGAAACATGAGGAACTAAGTGACTAGACACATCAGCCTTAGAGCCACTGTCTACAAGGAAAAGCCACTGTTTACAGTGGAACAGCTAATTGATTATGCTTCATTGCATAGATACTGACTTTAGGTAAATGGTCGGCTTTTGAGCTTTAAACTGTTTGTCTTAGTTTTAAAGACAGGCGTCTGTTAAGGAAGGTGGGAACCTCCCTTAGAATAGAGAATATGACCCCCCTTCCCTCCAAATTATTATAACTTTGAAATCAAAGGCTTTCAGGCAAAGGTTTGGGAAAAGGAATAACAGTTTTTACTAATGTCTATAACGAGGCAAACAAGCAACAACAACAACAACAGTAGCAACAACAAACAAACAAACGAGAAATCTGGTGGCAGCCTGGTCTGAGCTGCCACCCTTTCCCTTTGGTGGAGTTATGGTCACAGCTGGCAGGGGCGCTGTTGGGCTCCCACCTGGGCAGGGCAGGTGCGATGACTCCCGCGCAGCTGCAGGGGGCGCTGTGGCATGAGGTAGGGCATGATTCCCTCAGGCAGTAATGGCAGACGAGTTGAATGGGGGGCGAACTGCCGTAGACCTCCGAGCAGCAGGCTGGAACAGCAGGGCTGGCTCACCCGGGGCAGCAAGAAAGGTGGTAGAAACTCCGCAGCTGTGGCAGGAGCCATGGTGTGTCCCGGCAGGTGGGGGATATGGGGCCATAGTGTAGCAGAAAACAACCCGAGTCAGCAGCAGGAAAGCTGCAGCCAGACTCCTCCGTAGGGGAACAGGCCCCCGGGTTTCCCCTGAGGTACCCAAGTGGATGGTAAAGGTCCTGCCCAGTCAAAATTTGGTGTTAATAAGGTCCCAGTTTAAATGGCTGCTCTTACAAACGAAAGTTCACCCAGTAAGGAAGAAATGCAGATGCTGGGCTCTCACGGTCACAGAGAACACTCGGGCAGCAAAAGCAGGTGCTCAGCTGTCCCCTCCGATGCTCAGTGCGAAAGAGAGGTGGGGCTGCCCCCAACTCTCTTTTTCTTAGGCCAGTTCCTCGTGATCTTTCTCCTCCCCACAGAGAAACCCTGGAATAGGAGGAGTGCAGCCAGGTGCCCCCTTCCCCTGAGCCTGGCAACTTCTTTTGTGTCTGTTAAGTACCGATAGTTAGGATGTCTTAGCAACAGATGGGACAAAAATTCCCGAAAAGAAAGAAAACAAAAGAAAAAATCCTAGCCTCCAGTACTGTTTAAACTTTTTTATTGAATCAAAGCCAGTTTCAGATATTTCTCATTGATTCTGTAGTGCCAATATGTGTGTTCTGTTGATGTGATGTGCTTAGAACTAAAGTTTCAACGATAAACTCATCCCTTTAAAACATACTGTAATTGCCTAAGCAAAAATATCGAGTGATTTGGATTGCTTATTTGTTCCTCTCAAGTATGATTTTATAGCTGCTGATCGAGCAGCAGTTCTGCAGAATAGAGGGCATTGTCTGGAAGTGCTCTAATTCCAAAACATTGGGATTTCTGTGTGCTTTTGCTTTTGACAGCCAGTATGAAATCCCGTAGGCTAACATTTGGGAAGCACTGTAAACATCAACTGACTTCAGCAGAATCTGAGATGTTTGGCTGATTTTGTTCAGTAGAAGTCTCAGCACTTTATTATTACACGAATTCATAGGAAAACACTACACTGAAGGAAATATAATCTTTTGCTGATTCTCCCTAAAGGTATAAAACTCAGAACATGCACATGCCCATCCTGCATGCATAGGAACAAAATTTTACAAGAAGATTTTACATGGTTATGTAGCCATGCATACACTATTACTTATAAAAAAAGAGTATGACCAAAGTCAATAAAAAAAAATCATGGTTTCTCACTACAATCTTGAAACAAATAAGAGTAATTGACAAGGAGGGTTCAGAATTATTTGAGGGATAAAACACCAAGCAGCTTTACTGACAAAGTCAGTATTGAATTCAAGGTTGCTTACTAAAGTTGTATTTCTATTCAAAGCTAAACAACTAAACATTTTCCAGATATCTTTTTTTTTTTCAGCCTTTATTCAACCTTTTTATCTTAATATTTATTATTTTTACTATATACTTGGCAGTAAAGTTTTCAACAAACTGCATGGAACTTACTAACAATTAAATGCAGTGTCAGAAAAGACATCTGTAATAGTATATTGGAAAACATCTGTTCACTTTGCAGTTTATTTTCTTAGCTCACTGTGGTTTGTTTTTGTTATAGTTTCTTCATTTGGTAATTTGCACAAGTGGGATTAATGAAATGCAGAAACTCAATTAATTTTCTAATATTTAATAAGCACTAGAGAAGTATATGTATTTCTCTGAGAAGGAAAATAAAAGTAGTTTAAGCACTAGTAAGCATTCAACTCTTTTCTTCTTGACTGTAGTCCAAAAGTTCTCTTTCATTCTCATCTGTTTTCCGTACAAAACCTGTGGCCATTTATTTTCCAGCTGTGAAATGTGTCTCCAGTTTTCTGTGTATCTTTCCTGAAGATACATTCCCTAACTACATGACAGAATACCACAAAAGTTATAAAATCCACATAGACATCTAGTATCGCAGATCATCAGATTTTCTTTTACTAGTAAAGGGAAAAAGGGAGCCAGAGCACAGCTCAGAAAGGCACTCAAGAATTTATTTTCCAAAAAACATCACTTGGGCCTTTTGCTGAGGGAGATTTATCAGTCTACAAAAGTCAAGTTTAATTTGGACACGTTATTAGTTGCCCAAAGCATCCTTCAGTACTGAGGGTCCTACTTTTGAGTCCTAGAATGGGGAATCTTTGAGCTTCTTGGGTTTTATTTTTCAACATCTCAGATTCTGCTGAAGTCAGTTGATGTTTACAGTGCTTCCCAAATGTTAGCTTTTGGGATTTCATACTGGCTGTCAAAAGCAAAAGCACACAGAAATCCAATGTTTTGGAATTAGAGCACTTCCAGACAATGCCCTCTATTCTGCAGAACTACTATGATACTTATGCGCAATAAGTTTTCCTGTTTAAGACTTCTGTGAATTTCTGTCATTGTTATCAGACTTGATTGTCTGTAGGTTTCTATGCAAGCCAGCTCAGCTGGTTTGCTGTAAAGATTGACAGAGATCAGCATATTCAGATGGTGGCTTTTGTTTTTCTTAGAGAAGTAGAATTATCCTTTGAATTGTCTCTGCTCAGTAAGAAACCTGAAAAAAATGCTGCCACCAGTGTGTACTGTGTGATGGAGCATAGGACAGAGAAGTGCGAGCTAACAAGGTGCAGCGCAGCTCTTGCTATGTCTTTTAGGCCAGTTTCAACAACTGTAGAGTTGCTCATGGTATTTCTGCAGTTCCTTGATTGCCACACAGCTGTTGCTTTCAGTTCTGAAGCCAGAACTGGATGCTTTTCCCTGAGAAGTATCTTGGTTTAAGACAGTTTATGGAGTGGAGCTTGGAAATAAACTACCTTCCTTTTCAGTTTTAACCATACCCCTTTCACCAATAAGGAGAGACAAATGCAAGAAGATATAAATGAAAAAACAAGTTTGCTAAAAGAAAAAATGGCCATGACCAAGATAGTCTTAATCACTAGATACAAAAGTCCTAAATCCTGTGGACTCCCCAAGAACAAAGAAAACAGGATGCCAGAGAAGCCCCTCCCCCAATATGGTGACCTCCATAGAAGACCGCATCAGCCAGGGGGACAAAGACAAGATAATGGAGAAGATCCATTTTCCCCAACCATGTGATGGAAAAAGAGAACAAAGGAGAAAAAAAACCCAACAGAACAACCAAACCTCCATGATTACAACACTCCCTCTTCCCCCAAACAACAACCAAGGGGAAAGAAGGATAAAACAAAGGAAACTTGGAGAACAATTCCTGTTCAAGACCAGTCAAATGCTGCTGAACCATTTGCTCCAGACCACCTGACAGGGTCTCTCCTAGTGGTGGCAGCTCTGTCAACAGTGGCAGCTAGAACTGGGCCAGTGGCTGGAACTTGTGGAAGAAGGCAGGGGCGGTCCAATTTTCATGGCATGAATCTCCTAAATGGCAGCAGCGAAAACAAAGGTCCCAAAAAAATGTCCTTGGCCAGCGCCAGGAACAGGGGTTGCCCCTGGCAACCATGGCCAGAAAAGGTGTTGGAACATTTCCTCTGAAACTGACTAGGATTGATGAATGCAGTTTCTTGATGACCTGCACCAGGCAATTTCAGAGTTCAGAGAGAAACAAAACAATGCTTCTGCTTCTCTCTGCCCTGGCCCAGAGCATATGCCCTAGGAAACTCTCTGGGAAGCCCATAGAGAAACAAGAAAGAGAGCTCTGTCTGAATGTTTCCCCACTCTTGAAGGGCGCTTGGCATCTCTGGTCTCCATGGACCCAGGCTGAAACACCGGTTCCAGTTCCGGTTCCAGTCCCCGGGTCTTAAAGGGACAGTAACACAAATTGCATGGACTGACACAGAGGAAAAATGGAATAGAATTCATATTTTTTGGGTCACCAAAGACTTTATCCACCCCTTATTCTATGTCATCTATATCATGCCCAAATTAATACCTTTTAACTATACACATATACAAATGACTAAATACAAATACAGGTATTATTCCAGTATCCAAGATGTGGATTGAGTTCATTTGGTCCATTACTGATGTGACAGGAGCAGTTCATTCTCATTGTCCATGGTATTTACAACATACAGTGACATTGCCATACAGCAAGAAGTGTTCCATATGCAATTCAACATTACAGACTGTTCTCACGCAAAGTCAAATCCCCTTGAGGTACATGACATGTTTCCCTGTCCCTCTGCATCACCCACCAAGTGTAACCAGGTTCTTGAACAAAACCCACATGTTTTTGGCTGGGTTTGCCTTTGCTTGAGGCAGGATCAATGACGAAACGGCGAGAGAGAGCTCACACACGACTTAATATGAGTCATAAAAGCAAGCTCCAATTTATTTCACCAAACGAGAAACTTATATACTGTTACAGATGTTACTAATTATAGTTACACACGTATTTGCAGTCTGTTCTCACATCTACAGGTTTTTTCCTGATGACTCCCTTATTCTTTTCTCATAACACTTCTGACTCCTTATGTTATCTTATAACATTTTTTCTCACAGCTTAGAAACACACAGCTGTGTTCTCAGGTTTTAGCTTCTCATGACACTTTACTAGGATTTTTACTGAGGCCTGAGTATGCTGAGGCCTTGTTCAGGTTTATTTAGTTAACACAAGTTTTGCTGGAAAACTCTGTTTTCCAACAAAGCAATCCAAACAATCCAATGGGCTTTACCTGCTTGGCCTGCTTGTTTGCAGCCCACATCTCACAATCATCGATTACCTAAGAGGTAGTGTCTGTGGTTAAATCCACTCCTTGTTCATGAGCCCATTGGTGGGTTGCATCTCTTCTTCTTCATGTTTTGGTACAGTCCTCATTCAGATCTGCTTTGCTGAGAGCAGTGTATATTTTTATCCTCTGACACTTTATACCCTCTAATGTTCAATGTCAGAAAAATTAAATTACGACTCTCCTTCCCTTGAATATTTTATACGTATTTGGAAAATACAGCAGATTGCTAATTCCTGTATGCATGAAGCTGTAAGAAGTATATTCTGGCTTCACCCAGAATAGAGACAGAAACTTCTTTTTACATTCCCAGTCTTTACTGTGCACATGTGTCCTTTATCCTAGAAACCATTGTTGATGCACAGCATGGACTTGAGGTGTCATGGGCCCACCAAGCTACAGACAACTCACCGTTGTGTTGCCAGTCTATATCTGCCTGAGACACTTTAATTTTGGCAGTCCAATCTACCTGTTCATTGCTCTGGTTATCATCATCACCTCAACTCTTAAGCACACGTGCATCCACATGACAAACTTTCACAATCATTTTCTCTACCTAGTCAGGGATGTCTTGCCATACTTGAGCAGCCAAGACGGCTTTTCCCCTGTGCTGCCAATTGGCTTTTATCCACCTTTCCAGCCACTACCACAGAGTATTTGCTACCATCTATGAGTCCGTGTAGAGGTGGAATGTTGGCCACTTCTTTTATGTAGTGATAGCCAAAGCCAGTTAGACAGCTTTCAGCTCTGCAACCTGACTTGTTTCACCTTGTCCATTGGTGGCTTCCACAACTCACTGTATAGGGCTCCTTACAGCTGCTTTCCATTCCCTATTAAACCCTGTGATACAGCAAGAACCATCGATGGAGAGAGTCTATCACCCCTCACTCTCCGATAGCTGGTTATGTGGTGGGGCCTCCTCAGCACGTCATCCACATATCTTCCTCTTTAGATGATAGTCCAAAATTCTCACCTTCTGTCCAGTTCAGGATGATTTCCTAGAACCCGGGGTGATTAGGATTTCCTATCCAACCTTGCTGTGTGACGAGAGCCATCCACTTACTCCACGTAGCATCAGTGGCACGATATGTGGAAGGGACTTTCCCTTGAGTATCCAGCCCTGCACTGGTAGTCAGGGTGTTAGAATGACCTGTGCTTTGGTGATAACCACTTCTGCGGTGGCTCAAACCCCTTCATAAGCTGTTAAGATCCCTTAGATCCTTAAGATGTGGCTTTTTTCCTGTTGAGGTATAGCTGGCCTCAGATCCTTTGTATCCCTGAACCCAAATGTCATCCTCGAGTTTCTCCAGGTACCTTCTTGCCAGAGCCTCCAGGAAGGATCATTCTCCCTGGCTGCAGTGTAGAACACATTCTTCTCGTCCAGTCCCATCCTGATTGGCCCAAGGGCTACTGCAGGAACAATCTCTGGTTTGATCTGTTCAAAGTCTTGTTGCTGTTCAGGGCCCTGTGGCTAGCACAGGTCTTTCTCTTGAGAACATTTTTGCTACGTTTCATAAACAAAGATAAAGTTTGAATGTTTTGCAAACTGCGTCTCGAGATTTGGGCAGTTCAGGCCTGGCCAATTAGGCCTAGGGGGAGGTTTCTGGCTGACCAATCTGAGTGACCTCTGAAAACTCTATATATATGGAAATCAAAATAATAAATGCACTTTTCTCTTTTCTTGCCTGAGAACCTGGGTTTTTCTCTCAGCTAGCGGCTCAACAGCGACAGGGCCCCACATGAAATAATTTTTCTTCCGTGTTAGGAGGTAGGCAGGGTTTACAATCTGGCTGTACTCTGGGATGTGCATCTCCAAAAACCCATGTGTTATGAACCAGTTTATTACAGATGAGCAAACTAAGTCCCTGCAAATAAAACAAATCAAATCCAGAAAGGCTTGCCATAAACCCCAAAACTTGATTAAAACTAAACGAGGTTAGATGTTGGTGCCAAAAAACTTGATGTATTTTATTTAATAGTAAAAGAGGCAAAGAGACAAAGAAAGAGAGAGAAAGAAAAAGAAAGAAGGGAGGAAGGGGGGAAGGGGGGAAGGGGGGAAGGGAGGGAGGGAGGAAGGAAGGAAGGAAGGAAGGAAGGAAGGGAAAAAGAGGTATGTAGGGGTGAGGGGAGGGAACAGGTGGAGAGGGACAGGGGTTAGCTAGAAACATATCTCCCTTCCGAGGGATCCAACCTCATTGCTCCCCTCCATCTGGTCTTCTTGCAGGTGAGGGTCCCCTGCTGCCTCGCCACCACAAAGTATAGAATCCAATGGATTAATGTACATTTGGGCCGGGTGTTGGTGCATTTTTTGTGGCAGCAATTGGTACCTGCTGTTCTTCAACCCGCAGGTGTCCTACCGCAGAAGGGTCCTCTGAAAGACCATGCAATGTATTAAATTTTTTAATGTCCTCTGTCTCCACAGCATCTATTGCAAAAGCCAAAAAAAGTCCTTTTGGGTCTTTGAAATAACCACTCCTGAGGTAATCTATACCAAGAATACATGGGGCCTCTGACCCAGTCAAAATAGGGTGTTTTTTCTGTTCCTTCCCAGTCAAGGTTACTTCAGCTTCCAACAGAGTCAACTGCTGAGACCCCCTGTCACACCAGCAATGGAAACAGGTTCTGCCTCCACCATATCATGATGGTACCAGAGTACATTGTGTGCCAGTGTCAGCCAAAGCTTTGTATTTTTGTGGTTCTGATGTGCCAGGACACTGGATCCACACAGTCCAGTAGACCTGATTATCCCTGGTCTCTATCAGGCTAGGGGCAGGGCCCCTCTAGTTTTGGCTGTTGTTCCCTCCCTGGGCACACATTCTGGAGGTTTCTTCACGGGGATCAGACATGTCATCTTCACTTATGTTCTGCCTAGGAACACACCCCAAGGAAACTAGAGCTAAATTCATTCTTGCCAAGTTTCCTTTGTTAGCAGTGTTTTCTTTTAGTTTATGTACCTGTGCTGCTAAGATGGAAGTTGGTTTTCCATCCCGTCTTCTCATGTCTTCTCCATGCTTATAGAGGAAGAATGCCTATTTCAGATAGCAGGGATTCTGGTCTGTGCTGGCGAAACATGGAAAAGGCCCTCCCTAAGCTCCTTTCTGAGTTTCTGATGGTTCTCTGATAGCTCTCTTCAATCCTCTCATTGAATTTTCACATACATTTGGTCAGGTCTGTTTCCACAGCTGAGACTTGGGCTCAGGTTGGGATGTGGACAGTGACTTCATATGTCTGTAGCCTTCTTGTCATAGTACTCACTGTCTCGTTTTCCTCATTCCATTGCAGCATCACTAGGAAGTACACTTGTGTACCAAGCTGTGCAAGTTTTAACCACATTAATGTTGTACAAGGTCTGGAATTCTAGTGTATTGGTTATAATTTGAGAAAATGATCTCTATCACAGCCAGCTCTCTCAAGTTTTGGATTCGTTTCTTGGTGGTTTTCCAAGGGCCTTGATGCAGCTGGAAGTGTTCTTGGCAAAGATATCTCTCCTTCACAATTGCTAAGAGTCACATCAAGAGGCTGAGAGATTTGGGCCTCCTTGTGATCCCCTGGTTGATATCCACATCACGCAACAGAGGTCCCAAGCACCTTGCTTCAGTACCATCCGAAATTGTAGCATCACCTGCAGTGTCCCAGACTTGGATCAGCCAGCTCAATATAGACTCACCTTTTCATTGGGTGAGGTCTTTCTGCAGATTGCATAGACTTTCTAAGGATGGGGATTTGGTGATTATTTCTGGCTCTGATTCCTCTGCTGGCTGTGCAGTTTCTGCCTCCCTGTCATCATATACCAGCCAAATGCATTTGGTCTTGTATCTCCTCCTCTGGACAGGATGGCAACTGCTACTGGCTGAGGTTGCCCTTCTGGTTTGACTGCAGCCTGAGTGACTGTGGTGTCTGTTGGTTTGTTGCCCTTCCCCTCCAGCTGTAGGTGCTGCTGTGCATAATAATGACCAGCATGCAATAAGCATTAGTGAGGGCCCAGAACAGTGCAATTAAGTTGCCCCTCTTTGGAACTGCCACTGTAATTTTCCTTCAAATGTTCTACCTTTGTTGAGTTCTATATTTGTTCAGGGGAAATTTCCAAACCACTGGACTAGAGCATTTCTTCAAACTCTATCCTATATCCTCCCACATTCCATGCCACTCAGGGTATTTCACCCTGGGATAGATCTCTGGAAAACCTCCCTGTAAATCTTAGCCCTGATTCTAAACACATTGTAGACCGTACAGTGGAGATGTAGTAGAATTAGCAACAAGAATATGATGTTTTTTAACACCCAGAAGGAATCTGACATACTCAAAAAGTGATGTGGTAGACGTGAAGGGGTAGAAGGAGGTGAAAGGCTGGCAAATATCATCCACTCCAGGTCCCCCAACAGGCTGGGTGTGATTATTAATAAGCCTCCAGAAGTAGCAGCCCAGACCAGGATAGGCAAACAGCAATGAATACACATTTGAAATTATCTTTGATGTTATCTCTACATAAGCTGACATCATAGAGTGTATAAACATTGCAATCTTTCTTTGTGTTCCTGAGCTGAAAACGAACACATGTGAATGAATGACTGCTGTTTCATTCTAGTCTGTGATGCATCAGTGCCAAATGGGTGTCTCAGATTAGAGACAAATTTCTCTAGGTGGAGAGCGCTCCAAACAAGTGCCTCCCCGAAAGCCAAGGGCTTTGGTACCCCCTCCCCCAACTCACAACAGAATTTCTTAAATGAAAGTGAAAAAAAACCCCTATTTATTTAAAAAAACACACAGAGTGCCCTGCAAGGCACAGGGGAAGGGGAAAACAGGGAAAAATGAGTTATTAAACCTGAGTAAACAGCTGGTGAACTTCAGTGTCTTTTCCTCAGACGTAGTTTCCCCTGTCCGGGGCCCCCGGGGGCTGGGCGGAGTTGCTCCAGTAGTTCCCTGGAGGATTCTCGTCTGCTGTGCTCCGGGGCTCCTTGGGTTTTCTTGGCGAGAAAGCAAATTGGAGAAAAGGGTCCAGAAAGGAAGATGACGAAGAGGCACCCCCAGGGAAAAACGCGCAGTGTCTAGAGCAGCCGCCAGCCAGCCAGCCAGCCAGCCAGCCAGCCAGCCAGCCAGCCAGCCAGCCAGCCAGCCAGCCAGCCAGCCAGCCAGCCAGCCAGCCAGCCAGCCAGCCAGCCAGCCAGCCAGCCCCAGGAGTGTCTTTTCCTCTGCCTCGCTCCCCGGCAGAGAGGCTTGGGGAAGAGTTTTAAACAATCCACTCTCCTCCTATTGGCTGAATGCAGTTAAAGCTGCAGGACCACATTTCTGAGCATGCGAGCAGCGATAGGGAATACACAGGATTACCCTCTCCCCAGGACAGGTTTTTTGTTCTTTCTCAGGGCACAATGAAGAAAGGCAAGTGTTAAAAATGAGAGAACTGGAAGGATATGAAAATACATGAGTAAGAAATTGAGTGATTTGCTGCGAGCATGGGTTCCTGTAAGTTATGCTGGATACCTGCCAGTCAATTCCATGGCTCCATGACGGAACAAATCAAATAATGCTGTTGATTAGGAACCAAGGTGTAAAAAGATAGTTGACAGCATGGCCTGCTCCCTACTGGCTGTGGGGTTAAAGATGTATTTTTTTTGTATAGAGACAGTCTATGTTTGATTTCTGCCTGTTAGATGAAGCATTTTTCCTCCTGTATCTCATTAACAAGAGATGCAGTACCACTACTCTTCACATTGGTATAGAATACTTGCATCCAAATGTTCTTATACTTCTTTGATCACTAAGACTCAGGAAACAGGAAGGAGATATTGTACCCATACCTTGTGTCCTACCACAAAGAGTGGGGTTGCAAGCAGGGGAAATAAGGTTTTCCATACTTTTTTTTTTTTTTTTTTTTAACAAGGCCTTTGCTCTTCTAGATAGCAAAATTAACAATAATGATGTACGTGGAGGAGCAATGTGGGAGTGAAGTACATGTGAAGTACATGTGGGAGCAAACAATAGGAAGTTTTCCTGTTTGGTAGTGGATCAGGCAAAAGACATAAATGCGCTGGGAGCTCACCAGTAAGACCCAGCCATGAGCCTTCTCTACTCCCAAATGCACACTGCAGCAGGAGGTCCCTCTGTCTGCCCTCATGAGCCATGTGCCATGTGCCCCAGCTACTCACCATCTCAAAGGTGCTGGGATGGGCCCATACCAAGTATAGTGGGGTGTCTCCTGTTCTGGGGAGTCCAGGACAAGACACAGAAGCCCACTTGCAGTCTCAAAAGTGCTAAATAAGGAAGGAGAGCATTTTTTTCCTGAAACATGGGTTTTTTAAATTGGCTTTTTCTATTTTTTTTGTGGTTTTTTTTTTGTTTGTTTGTTTGTTTGATTTGGTTTGGGTTTTTTGGGGGGTTGTAGGTTTGGGGTTTTTTTTGGTTGGTTGGTTGGTTTGGTTTTGGTTTGGTTTTTTTGATTTGTTTTTTGCTGTTTGGTTTTTTTTTAGTGTTGTTTTTTACTATTGTTTAGTGTTGTTTTTCACTATTTCTTGGTTGCTTATTGGCTAGTCTTGCCAAAACACCCAACAGTAGCAAAGAGGGGCAGAGGGAAGGAGAGGTCCTGGCATCCTCTGGGCTCCTACGCAGGGGTGATGGGAGGAGTCTATTGGATTGGAGGTCCTTGGGGCCTGGAGGTAAGGTTTTCAGACCGAGAACAGGAAGGCGTATGGGGGATTATTGTCCCTGGCTTGTTCTTGCCTCAGCAACTAAATGGGTGGTTGAAGATGAAGGTAGGGCCGCCCTGGCATTGCACAAAGAATTGCTGCAGATCAGTTGTAACTCTAGTCAAGGCAGGACTGATTTGATATTGGCTACTCTTGAGGGGACTGATTGGGGTGAAGATTGTGTCTGTACTTCTCCCACATCAGCTGATTCCCATGCAACTCAAGCTGTGTAAAAGCTGTTTGAGACCTGTGATAGAGAAAAGGAAGTGTTTTTCTTTCCTCTACAGTAAGTAAATGACAAACAGTGTGCAAACAGAAATCATGCTGTTGTTGAAAGAAGGAAAATGGAGCTGGTCATTAAGGTGTTCTGGTGATGGTTTGCTGTGTCTGTGCTACCATGGTGACAGCAGATCCCAACATGCCTCTTTTTGACCTGTATCACTCCAGTCCCTTGCTTTCATGGCATATCAGGAGATGGAGGGCAATACAGGCTTTGGAAGTGTCCACTGGTGACCTTCGGAAGGTGTCATCTCTCTGCTGTTTCCTAGTTTCCTTTCTCCCTTTGGCTCAGTTTTTTTTTTTTCCAAGACCACCATGCAGACCAAATATTTAGAGGTCTTTTCTTTGCGTTAGATTTTTACTAGCTTTTACGGGAGAGAGAGAGAGAGGATGCAGTGGGGGAGGAGATACTGAAGAGCACTGTTATTTTCATTTAATGAAAACCATTGTGGATTATGGAGATGTCGGGACATCTCTTCTGTATTCCTACCATACTTGTTGCCATGATGCCATAACCGGGAGTAAAATGGGAGACTGATTTAACTCTTAATGTGAAAATGGAAGCTTATTTCCAGGATGTTTCCTGGACCTGAGTTGATAGGGAAGCTATATTTACTGGAAAATATTCTGATATGACCACATTTGAGAATACTTAACCTGGTGCATCTGTGACTTTCTCAAAGACATTAACTCAAAGACATGTCTAAACTTATTGGTTTGATATAGTGGGTAGATTATAGGGGTATTATAATCTTTCCTTTTTCATCAACATGCACTATTTCTTCTTTTCTTGGGTACAGTTTTAAGTTACCTATGTTTTAAGGACTTGGAGAATTTTTCTGAAGTCAAGTTAAGTAAGGAATTACTCAGAACAGTTTGTATTTGACAGAATTAACTTTTATTCTTCATTAATTTCTTCCTGAATACAAAACTGTGTTTGAGTACTAGAGAATAAAGGAGAACAAGATATTGCACAAATACCTGGGGGATATCTCACTGGTAACAGTGAAGTGAAAGCTGAATTTGCCTGTCTCTTCACCATATGTCAATAATAATATTTATAACGCCTAAGTATTCAGTGCTATGGTTTGGACAGTTTTGTAGCTATGTGTTGGTATTTAAAAGCCTCTTATCTTACCTAATTTCTTCTTTGAGATTGTCAAATATATTTTCTAAAAAGAAAAGAGTTGGAAACTGTTTCAGTTGACTTGCTTTTCCTCTGCTTTTTATATACGATGCTTCTCTAATAGAAAGATGTAAGCCCAGACAAAAACCAGATCCCTCTGAAAGTATGTAGAGTAAAATATTCACAGGCTTTTGTGCATGTATTGGTTTGAAGACAAACCAGTGGAAGATCACAAGTCAAGACTGAAATTAAAAATAAGTGAAATAATACAAGGAAAAGCACTGACAAAGTCAGATACAACCTGACACCCTGTTAGGGTGGTGGTAGCAGTCCAACTGAAGTAGTCCAGTTGAAGTGGTGATCCTGTGAAGGTCTAGTCTCCAGCTGAAGGTCCAGTGGTAGCTCTTGTCCTCTGGGAACCCAGTAGACAGGGCTAGCTCAGGCAGTTCCAAGGCCAGGTTATATCCAGGTGGGAACACCTGGCTCCTCCCTCCTGGGCAGAGCATCCCACAATGGGATAAGTCCATGAGTCATGCGGTGGGTCCCTGATGGCCCATTGTCTGTCATCCGGAGTGGGTCATTAGCAGGTGATAACAGCTAACAGATGGCCCATTGTCTGTCATCCGGGGTGGGTCATTAGCAAGTGATAGCAGCTAATGGCCCACAGCTGGTGGTAATAGAACACTTAAATACATTAATATTAATAATACTTAAATACATCTATATTGCAACCTAGGACATTATCCACCCCTTATTCTATTACCATCTACACAGTTCTCACTTAAGAGAAGGTCTCCTTGTGGTACACAATGGGTTTCCCCATCTGCCTGCATCACCCACCAAGTATAACCAGGTCCTTGGGCAAAAACAACCCCACGGATGGGTTTGCTTTTGCCTGAGGTGGGACTAATCCAAACAGTCTTTCCTAAAAAACCTCTTATGTGTACCACAGGGACTATGTCTCCGTCCACTGTGTGCAAATGTTTGGACTGGGCAGGACCGGCTCGATTGATAGAACCTCTTGTGTTAACCATCCAGGTGACCTTTGCTAAGTTCAGTTCCCAATTTTTGAAGGTTCCCCCGCCAAGTGCCTTCAAAGTTGTCTTAAGTAGTCCGTTGCACCGTTCAACTTTCCCGGCAGCTGGTGCATGATAGGGGATATGGTATATCCATTCAATTCCGTGTTCTCTAGCCCAGGTGCTTATGAGGCTGTTCTTGAAATGGGTTCCATTGTCAGACTCGATTCTCTCAGGGGTACCATGTCTCCACAGGACTTGCTTTTCCAGGCCCAAGATGGTGTTCCGGGCAGTAGCATGAGGCACAGGGTAGGTCTCTAACCATCCCGGGGTTGCTTCCACCATGGTCAGCACATAGCGCTCTCCTTGGCGGGTTTGGGGAAGGGTGATGTAGTCAACTTGCCATACTTCCCCATACCTGTACTTTGACCATCGTCCACCGTACCACAGAGGCTTCACCCGCTTGGCCTGTTTGATTGCAGCACAAGTCTCACAGCTGCGGATGACCTGTGAGATGTTGTCCATGGTCAAGTCCACCCCTCGGTCACGAGCCCATCTGTACATTGCATCCCTCCCTTGATGACCAGAGGCATCATGGGCCCAACGAGCTAGAAATAATTCTCCTTTGTGCTGCCAGTCCAGATCCACCTGTGACACTTTCACCTTGGCAGCTCGGTCCACTTGCTTGTTGTTACAATGCTTTTCATTAGCCCAACTCTTGGGTACATGTGCATCCATGTGTTGAACTTTCACAGTCAGCTTTTCTGCCCGGACGGCGATGTCCTACCAAATCTCAGCGGCCCAGATGGGTTTTCCTCTGTGCTGCCAGTTGGCCTTTCTCCAGTGATCTAACCATCCCCACAGTGCATTGGCTACCCTCCAAGAGTCGGCGTAGAGATAAAGCCTTGGCCATTTCTCTCGTTTGGCAATATCCAAAGCCAGTTGGACGCCTTTAAGCTCTGTGATCTGACTCGATCCACCTTGTCCCTCAGTAGCCTGTGCAACTTGTCATGTGGGGCTCCATACTGCAGCTTTCCATTTCCAATCTGTGCCTACAATTCAGCAGGAACCATCGGTGAAGAGGGCGTAGAGTCTTTCACTCTCCGGCAGCTCGTTATACGGGGGTGCTTCCTCGGCACGTGTTACCTGCTCCTCTGCTTCTTCTGAAGATAATTTAAAAAGTGTCACCTTCAGGCCAGTTTGTTATAACTTCCAGAATGCCAGGGCGATTCGGGTTTCCAATACGGGCACGCTGTGTGATGAGGGCAATCCATTTGCCCCACACTGGGCGCCAAAATATGTATTGGTTGGAAAACAAACCAGTGGAAGATCACAAGTCAAGATTGAAATTAAAAATAAGTGAAATAATACAAGGAAAAGCACGGACAAAGTCAGATACAACCTGACACCCTGTTAGGGTGGTGGTAGCAGTCCAACTGAAGTAGTCCAGTTGAAGTGGTGATCCTGTGAAGGTCTAGTCTCCAGCAGAAGGTCCAGTGGTAGCTCTTGTCGTCTGGGAACCCAGTAGACAGGGCTAGCTCAGGCAGTTCCAAGGCCAGGTTATATCCAGGTGGGAACACCTGGCTCCTCCCTCCTGGGTAGAGCATCCCACAATGGGATAAGTCCATGAGTCACACGGTGGGTCCCTGATGGCCCATTGTCTGTCATCCGGAGTGGGTCATTAGCAGGTGATAGCAGCTAACTGCCCACAGATGGTGGTAATAGAATACTTAAATACATCTATATTGTAACGTAGGACAGTGCATTATTAGAATCATTAAATATAGTTGAGACACTTCAGTGGAAACACATGTTGTAAAATATTTCTGAAGTCTATTTAGCCAGAGCTGTTAGGTAGCATGCAGGTTGCAGCACCATAATGTGCTGTGTAGATTTTGAAGATGATTGCAGAAATAAATAAAGATGGTCAGAGCAAAAAAACCAGCTGTGTGCATTCCAGACTCTAATCTGACTCAGATGCAAAACCAAGAAATGGATAAATATCTATCTTCAATTCCCTCTATAATGACTTTCAGCATCATATGAACCTAGCAACAAATGCACAAACTCACAATCCTCCAGTGTTACATCTTTTGAGATCTCTCATATGTTTTACCTATTTGTCCTAGGTTGCAATATAGATGTATTTAAGTATTCTATTACCACCAGCTGTGGGCCGTTAGCTGCTATCACCTGCTAATGACCCACCCCGGATGACAGGCAATGGGCCATCAGGGACCCACCGCATGACTCATGGACTTATCCCATTGTGGGATGCTCTACCCAGGAGGGAGGAGCCAGGTGTTCCCACCTGGATATAACCTGGCCTTGGAACTGCCTGAGCTAGCCCTGTCTACTGGGTTCCCAGAGGACAAGAGCTACTACTGGACTTTCAGCTGGAGACCAGACCTTCACAGGATCACTGCTTGAACTGAACTACTTCATTTGGACTGCTACCACCACCCTAACAGGGTGTCAGGTTGTATCTGACTTTGTCAGTGCTTTTCCTTGTATTATTTCACTTATTTTTAATTTCAGTCTTGACTTGTGATCTCCCACTGGTTTGTTTTCCAACCAATACATATTTTGGCGCCCAATGTGGGGTACGACCTGGGGAAACTCAGAAATCCTATCACCATGATGCTCAGCTTATCTATATGGGTACTGTATCTCACTCTCTATATTTTTCCTCAAATGGGAAACTATCTGCCTGTCGTATTGCTCCTGTTGCGACCAGGGAATGGCATGAGAATTGCTTTATTGGTTTATTATGCCTACTGTATGATAACCTGTGAGGCGATGAATACCATTTGGAACATATACTCAGTTTTGTCTGCCTGGCCTAATCTGAGCCACTATGTCTGGGACCTCCTCAGCAATCATACCCAGCCTCTGGGGTTAGGAGGAGAGAGTGGTTTCTTCCAGCCTTTCAGGTCAGGCACAGCCGTTTTTGACAATATTGAGTTCTCTCTGGATGCTAAGGATGGCATAATCTTTTTGTCAGTTCTGTTTTCTTTGACCAGCACTGTGTACCTCATGAAGATCAGAACAATATTTTGTCTTCTTGAGGAGGAGAAACGAAGCAAATCGGCAGGCAAGAGGAAAAGAACCAAAAGAGCAGTCGATGTCTCAACACAGACCATCACCAAATCAGAACAGCCGAAGCCGGTAGCAGTTGCACCCGTCCAGAAAAAGAAATCAAAGAGAAAATCAGTCCACATAGCGACTGACGAGAATGCGGCAGGACCATCTCACCCAGGAGAAGAGACAGAGCCAGAGATCATCACTCGCTCTCTGTCCCTGGGGGAGTTGCGGGACCTACGGAGGGAATTCACCCAGCAGGCGAATGAGTCCATCCTGACCTGGCTGCTCCGCATCTGGGACGCTGCAGCTAATGACACCATTCTGGATGGAAATGAGGCCAGGCAACTGGGATCCCTGTCCCAGGATGTGGTCATTGACCAGGGGATTGGGAAAACCCAGGAAACTCTCAGCCTCTGGCGGCGATTGCTGACAAGTGTACGGGACAGATACCTGTGCAAAGAAGACCTCCAGATGCATCAAAGGAAATGGAACATGATAGAACAAGGTATCCGATGCCTGAGGGAACTGGCTGTGCTAGAGATCATTTTAGCGGAAAACGAGAGATTCCCTAAGAGCCCAGATAATGTCCAGTGCACTTCACAAATGTGGCTAAGATTCGCGTGGCTCGGACCAGAGATATACTCTCATTACTTGGCAACACTGCAGTGGAGGGAAGGAGAAGACAAGGTGAGCGTGTTAGCCAACAAACTGAGAATTTACGAGAACACTGTCACAGCTCCACTACGCACCCATGTCTCTTCGGTGGAAACAAACCTGGCTGAGCAAGTCCAGCGCTTGATTGAAGAGAGCCACCAGAAACTGAGGCAAGAGCTCAAAGATGGAATTTACCATGCCTCACTGAAACCAACCAGAGTCTCTGCCATCAGGAGCAGATATCCCCCAGCCATGGAAAGAAGACAAACTCTGCGATGTGACCTCTAGTTTTTCCTACAGGAGCATGGGGAAGACATGAGAAAGTTGGATAGGAAACCCACCTCCTCCTTAGCAACCCGGGTACACAAATTGAAAAGAGAAACATCCAGTTCAGGGGGCTCATCTAGGTTCAACACTGCCCCAGTCTCTTGTGGACAGAACCCCAGACGGAATGGAAATGATAATCTGACTGATCCTTTTGAAGGGACCTCAGGAACACATTTACAGGAGGAGAGCATCGTGCACCACAACCAGGATTAGAGGGGCACTGTCTCTAGCCAGGTAGAGGAAAAGGATAACCAGATCCATTGGACTGTGTGGATCCGATGGCCTAGCATGTCTGACCCACAAAGATACATGGCTTTGGTTGGTACCGGCGCTCAGTGCACCCTGATGCCGTCCAGGTATGTGGGGACTGAATCCATTATTATTTCTGGGGTGACAGGAGGATCCCAGCAGCTGACTATACTGGAAGCTGAAGTGAGTTTAACTGGGAACGAGTGGCAGAAACACCCCATTGTGACTGGTCCAGACGCCCCATGCATCCTTGGCATAGGCTATCTCAGGAGTGGATATTTCAAAGACCCAAAGGGACATCGTTGGGCTTTTGGGATAGCAGCCATAGAGACAGAAGACATAAGACAACTGAATACCCTGCCTGGTCTCTCAGGTGACCCGTCTGCTGTAGGACTACTGAGAATTGAAGAACAGTGGGTACCAATTGCTACAGCAACAGTGCACTGCCGGCAATACCGCACTGACAGAGACTCTGTGGCCCCCATCCATAAGATGATTGGGGAACTGGAGAGCCAAGGGGTGGTCAGCAAGGCCCACTCACCCTTTAACAGCCCTATATGGTCGGTGCGTAAGTCCAGTGAAGAATGGAGACTGACAGTGGATTACTGTGGCCTGAATGAAGTCACACCACCACTGAGTGCTGCTGTACCGGACATGTTGGAACTTCAGTACAAGCTGGAATCCAAGGCAGTAAGTGGTATGTGACCATTGACATTGCCAATGCCTTTTTCTCCATTCCTCTGGTAGCAGAGTGCAGGCCTCAGTTTGCTTTCACCTGGAGGGGCATGCAGTACATGTGGAACTGACTGCCCCAGGGGTGGAAGCACAGTCCCACCATCTGCCATGGACTGATCCAGGCTGCACTGGAAAAGGGTGAGGCTCCAGAACATTTGCAGTATATTGATGACATCATTGTGTGGGGGGACACAGCAACAGAAGTATTTGGGAAAGGAGAGAAAATCATCAGAATTCTCCTGGAAGCCAGTGTTGCCATCAAGAAGAGCAAAGTCAAAGGACCCGCCTGAGAGATCCAGTTCCTGGGGGTAAAGTGGCAAGATGGACGGCGTCAGATTCCTTCTGAGGTCATCAATCAGATCACCGCAATGTCTCCACCAACCAACAAGAAGGAGACGCAAGCTTTCCTGGGCGCCATAGGCTTTTGGAGAATGCACATCCCTGAGTACAGCCAGATCGTGAGTCCTCTCTACCTCATAACCTGCAAGAAGAATGATTTCCACTGGGGCCCTGAACAACAGCAAGCCTTCACCCAGATCAGACAGGAGATCGCTCATGCGGTAGCCCTTGGCCCAGTCAGGACAGGACCAGAGGTAAAGAATGTGCTTTACTCTGCAGCCGGGAGCCATGGTCTGTCCTGGAGCCTTTGGCAGAAGGTGCCTAGCGAGACCCGAGGCTGACCACTGGGATTCTGGAATCGAAGTTACAGAGGGTCTGAAGTCAGCTACACTCCCACCGAGAAGGAAATCCTGGCAGCCTATGAAGGTGTCCAAGCTGCCTCAGAGGTGATCGGCACAGAAGCACAGCTTCTCCTGGCACCCCGACTACCGGTGCTGGGGTGGATGTTCAAGGGAAAGGTTCCCTCTACCCACCATGCCACCGACGCCATGTGGAGCAAATGGATTGCCCTCATCACGCAGCGCGCCCGTATTGGAAACCCAAATTGCCGTGGGATTCTGGAAATTATAACAAACTGGCCTGAAGGTGAGTCTTTTTAAATTATCTTCAGAAGAAGCAGAGGAGCAAGTAGCACGTGCCGAGGAAGCACCCCCGTATAACAAGCTGCCGGAGAGTGAAAGACTCTACGCCCTCTTCACCGATGGTTCCTGCTGAATTGTAGGCACAGATTGGAAATGGAAAGCTGCAGTATGGAGCCCCACATGACAAGTTGCACAGGCTACTGAGGGACAAGGTGGATCAAGTCAGGTTGCAGAGCTTAAAGCCATCCAGCTGGCTTTGCATATTGCTGAACGAGAGAAATAGCCAAGGCTCTATCTCTACACCGACTCCTGGATGGTAGCCAACATGCTGTGGGGATGGTTAGATCGCTGGAGAAAGGCCAACTGGCAGCGCAGAGGAAAACCCATCTGGGCCGCTGAGATTTGGCAGGACATCGCCGTCCGGGCAGAAAAGCTGACCGTGAAAGTTCAACATGTGGATGCACATGTACCCAAGAGTTGGGCTAATGAAGAGCATCATAACAATGAACAGGTGGACCGAGCTGCCAAGGTGAAAGTGTCACAGGTGGATCTGGACTGGCAGCACAAAGGAGAATTATTTCTAGCTCGTTGGGCCCATGATGCCTCTGGTCATCAAGGGAGGGATGCAATGTACAGATGGGCTCGTGACCGAGGGGTGGACTTGACCATGGACAACATCTCACAGGTCATCCGCAGCTGTGAGACTTGTGCTGCAATCAAACAGGCCAAGCGGGTGAAGCCTCTGTGGTACGGTGGACGATGGTCAAAGTACAGGTATGGGGAAGTATGGCAAGTTGACTACATCACCCTTCCCCAAACCCGCCAAGGAGAGCGCTATGTGCTGACCATGGTGGAAGCAACCCCGGGATGGTTAGAGACCTACCCTGTGCCTCATGCTACTGCCCGGAACACCGTCTTGGGCCTGGAAAAGCAAGTCCTGTGGAGACATGGTACCCCTGAGAGAATCGAGTCTGACAATGGAACCCATTTCAAGAATGGCCTCATAAGCACCTGGGCTAGAGAACACGGAATTGAATGGATATACCATATCCCCTATCATGCACCAGCTGCCGGGAAAGTTGAACGGTGCAACGGACTACTTAAGACAACTTTGAAGGCACTTGGCGGGGGAACCTTCAAAAATTGGGAACTGAACTTAGCAAAGGCCACCTGGATGGTTAACACAAGAGGTTCTATCAATCGAGCCGGTCCTGCCCAGTCCAAACCTTTGCACACAGTGGACGGAGACATAGTCCCTGTGGTACACATAAGAGGTTTTTTAGGAAAGACTGTTTGGATTAGTCCCACCTCAGGCAAAGCAAACCCATCCGTGGGGTTGTTTTTGCCCAAGGACCTGGTTATACTTGGTGGGTGATGCAGGCAGATGGGGAAACCCGTTGTGTCCCACAAGGAGACCTTCTCTTAAGTGAGAACTGTGTAGATGGTAATAGAATAAGGGGTGGATAATGTCCTAGGTTGCAGTGTAGATGTATTTAAGTATTCTGTTACCACCAGCTGTGGGCCATTAGCTGCTATCACCTGCTAATGACCCACCCCGGATGACAGACAATGGGCCATCAGGGACCCACCGCATGACTCATGGACTTATCTCATCCCATTGTGGGATGCTCTGCCCAGGAGGGAGGAGCCAGGTATTCCCACCTGGATATAACCTGGCCTTGGAACTGCCTGAGGGAGCCCTGTCTACTGGGTTCCCAGAGGACAAGAGCTACCACTGGACTTTAAGCTAGAGACCAGACCTTCACAGGATCACCACTTCAACTGGACTACTTCATTTGGACTGCTACCACCACCCTAACAGGGTGTCAGGTTGTATCTGACTTTGTCCGTGCTTTTCCTTGTATTATTTCACTTATTTTTAATTTCAATCTTGACTTGTGATCTCCCACTGGTTTGTTTTCAAACCAATACACTATTACTTTTCAACATCACATGTTGTTGTGATGCCTGTTGTTTGAAGTGACAAATAAAGGATTTCAGTAGTGAAATCCTTTATTTTTTACCATCTCTGAAGTATTTTTCATCTCTGTTTCAGAGAAAATGATGATCTGAAATTGTGCAGAGGTCAGAGGATGTGCAAATTCCAGATTTACATCTATAAAAGGGAAGGTAGAACCTGTGTGCTTGTAAGCATATGTACATTCTTGCACTGTAGTCAGTGACTCATCTGCCTGACCTGAGCCCTTTGCTTTTGTATTCCTACTGCAATAAACTATACGCAAAGTTGTCGCTGTTGAGCCGCTAGCTGAGGAATGACCCAAGTTCTCAGACAAGGAAAGAGAGAAGAGAGCTTTATTGTTTTGATTTCCATATATATAGAGTTTACAGAGGTCACCCAGATTGGTCAGCTCGAGACCTCCCCCTAGGCCCAATTGGCCAAGCCCGAACTGACCTAATCCGGAGACGTTGTTTGCAAAACATCCAAACTTTATCTTTGTTTATGAAATGTAGCAAAATGTTCTCACGAGAAAGACCTGTGCTAGTCACACAAAGTAGCCCATGCAGAGCAGTATGATGGAGTTGCAGTCCAGAGGGTGTAGTGAAAATCTGCCATTTCCCAGCATTACTTGTTCCCACAACATAATCACACTTTTTTCTTGTAGAAGTGTATTTCTATGCATTCAGGTTCTTCTCTCTTGGTTGTATTGACCGAGACATTTTTGCTGCTGGGAACAGACCAGGCCTGGCAAAAAAAAAAAAAGAAATAATTTAAAATTAGTTACTTTTCATCCACCATATAATTGTTTGGAACACTGTTGACTATGCAACTGTTTGTACTTACAGGTTGGGAGGAGGAGGTGATTATAGGGGGGAAGAGCAAGGCCAACTGATGCTATCAGTGTGCAGATCTGTGGTGGTGGAGAGGCATCATTATGTGCCACCCATAGGACCACGTAAGCGCAGCAGTCTTGGGTCTCTACAGTGGTGGCCTGGGGCTCCAGTTTGAGCACAGCTCTTAGAGGCAAGAGAGGAATGATCAAAATAGACTTCATGAGACATTCATAAAAAGGAGAATGGTCACTTATTTTTAAATGAATGTTAACCCATTTCTGAATCTTCCAAATCCTGAGCTGGTATGCTAACCTTGAGCTCATCTTCCTCTGTTAATCTGTGGAGAGCTGAACTGAGACAAAGAGAAATTTGTATTGTGTGCTTGATCAGAACATTCTGATATTTTAAACTGTTTAGGACATCCATATCATCTTCAGAGAAATTTCAACTGGAGTCTAAACGAGTGTTGTAATACTACTACTACTGATGATGATGATAATTACAATAAGAGTAATGAAAATGAGAGAGAAATAACACCCGAGAGAAACAAGTGATACACAATACCATTGGTCACTGCCAGCTGACTGATATCCAGTCTGTCACCAAGCAGTGATCACTGGCTCCAGTCTATATATTGGGCATTGTGTTCTATGGTATAGAGTATGCCGTTGGCCAGTTTGGGTCAGCTGTCCTGCCTATGCTCCCTCCCAGCTTCTTGTGCATCTGCTCACTGTCAGAGTATGGGAAACTCAAAAGTCTGTGATTTTGAGTAAGTAGTACTTATCAACAATGAAATCTTCAGTGTGTTCTCAACATTATTCTCATATTAAACTCAAAACACTGCGCTGTACCAGCTACTAAGAAGAAAATTAGCTGTATTCCAGACAAAAACAGGACAGCAAGTTTCCTTAACAAAAACTTATACAGGAATAGTTTGAATTAATAGTATCAGGGAAGTAGTGCAGGTTCTCAAAGGTCTTTAGTTTATATATGCATCATATATACGAAGTGTTTTTTTTTTTTTTTTTTTTTTTAATGTGGTGGTTTTCTACCAAATGACTCAACTCTAAACATGTATCGACCAGTTGAATCAAGTCATCTGAGTCTGAGGTTTTAAACAGTCTTCCCTTCCTTCTAAGAATGCCTTGTAAAAGAAATCAATTTAAGAAGTTTGTGCTTAATTGAAGAAGGAATACTAACACCAATGTGCTCGTCAGAAAACTTCTAATATTTCTCTTACCAAGGATTAGTCACCTCACTTCATTTGTGTGCCTCCCACACCCGTTTCTGTGCAGAAAATCCTTTATCCTCTTCCCCATCCCTGAAAGGGGAATAATGGAAAGAGTTACATACAAAGGCATTGCTGTCAATAATTTGCAGATAGACAACAAAAGAAACTGGAATGTGTCTGATGCTGGTTTTTGTGTTTCTCTTTCCTTGCTGCTCTCATTGTGATGCTATCCAAAAGGGAATTCAGAGCTCTAGTGATTGAGATGGTGTTGGCCACTGATATGTCCTGTCACTTCCAGCAAATCAAAGCTATGAAGAATGCTTTGCAGCAACCAGAAGGGTGAGTCACTTAACAACATGGTGCAGTGAGGGGGCCATATTTCAGCTGGTGCTTCGCCAATGTGTTTAACTTCAAAAGCACCTCTCCAGAGGTCCTCTCTTTCTTTGATGTTCACAACAATTTTCTTTCTACTGTTGAATTTTGAATGACGCTTAGGAACAGATGGCACATCTATAGTCTGTGCTGGTGGCCCAAAGCTTTCAAACATCACCATTGTTGGGACCACATTGTTGATGTTTCAAACATCACCATTGTTGGGACCAGCCTCACTAGGCATTCCCTGGTGGGTAACACCAAGGACATGATTCATTTGCGTGACCTCTACAATTGAGGTTACAAGACCTGCAGAAAGTAACTTGCACTTTGCCCTTATGAAGATGGTATCAGCTGTCATGCCGGGAAGGGGCCTGCTTCGTAACCAGAGAACAGATGAAAACTTGAGATCCACTGAGGGAAGGACTGGAAAATAACAGATGGAGCAGTATTGGGGAAGTCTTTTCTTCTTCCCAGTATGCCACTGAGAGCTGTAATATTTTGTCCACAGCTCTTCCCCCCCCAAATTCCTTCTATATTGCTCTGAATGATGGTCAGTTTTTCACCCTGGACATAGTTGTGTCCAGAGCCTCCCAGAATTATACATGTGTCAGAATTATACCTGTATCAGAGAAGGGTATGGCTAGCCACCTGATCCTCCCAGAAGCTACAAGTCTTTCAACTATTTTTGATAGCCAAAAAGTGGAATTAAAAAAATGAGACCACCCATTCCAAGAAAGTGTAATTTACTGGGTTCTTCGGCTAGCCTCTTAGGTGATGGTTGCAAGAAGCCACTAGCCTTTTTTCCTGTGAAATCAGATTCCGGGATTCCCTTCTGTTGTCACACTAGTTTTCTATTAGTGAAACATTTATCAGTTATTGTTTAGAGTGGTCAGAGCCCCAGAGATCCCCACTGTTTATTACAGTGGGATGATAGGAACCAGCTTCTCTTCTGAGCTGCATAAAATGCAGCACAGATGAAATGCGGAGCAGAACAGCTCTTCAATACTGCTAGTGCAGACAAGCAAGCTTGGAAAGTTGCTGAGCAACATTTCTTTTTGCATTTCTTAGTAACTCTTTTAAAACAGGAATTGTGTATGTTGGAGAAATAAGACAGTTTTTCAGAGTTGTCTATTTTTATGATCAGAGAAACCACTTTATTAATATCCTGGCCAAAGATTCTAATTACCTTATTTTCCTGTAGGTAAATTTTCCTTTGTCTTTCTTCCCTACAAGAGCAGACAATTCATTTGTTTGTTCATTTGGGTTTTCAGAATTGACAAGCCGAAAGCCTTATCACTGCTATTACATACAGCAGATATCAGTCATCCAGCCAAGGCCTGGGATCTCCATCATCGCTGGACCATGTCT
Organism: Entomyzon cyanotis; assembly: GCA_024500445.1. Lineage (NCBI taxonomy): Eukaryota > Metazoa > Chordata > Aves > Passeriformes > Meliphagidae > Entomyzon > Entomyzon cyanotis. Next base: position 81,314,991 of record JAKEPQ010001005.1, read on the forward strand.
CTGCTGGAGGAGTTCTTCAGACAGGTAAAGCTAGGGAAGTTCTTTTGTTTTCTGCAGCTGAGAGGGAGTGTGTAAGATTCAGTAAGAAAGTAGGAAAAAATGAACACAGATATTTTCGTTTATCTCTGATTTGTGTAAGAATCTCCTAAATGGTATGAAACTTTCTCCTCTAGCACCATTAGCACTGGCTATTAAGACTTTGAGGAAGCTAGTGGCTGATACACTGCCTATAGGCATAAACTTTATCTACATAGTAGAAATTCTAATTTGGGAAGCTAGTATGTCTTTCATATTAGGAAAACATGGAATATATGCCACTCTACTTCGCTCTAGAACCGTAAAACCAGATTTGGGCATGTGTACTTTATAGAACTCTACTTACATTGTTGTGATGGATGTGAAAAAGGCTTACTTTGCCCTCACTTTAAAAGAAGTGAACTGATCAAAATTATAGTTTTGATAGTGGACCACCTGTTGACAGACCCACAAATCTAGACAAGTCATTGAGCTCTATGTGATGGTTAAGAGATCCCCAAGTGATTAATAAAAAGCATTTAAAGAATTAAAAAAGAAAAAGAAAAATCAAAAGAAAAAGAAAATGAAAACAGATCACTTAAGCAGTGTATCGGATACTTTTCCCCAGTATGAATTGCTAACCTAAGCAATGCCAGCTCTTAAGTGCTTATTTTCCCTCTGAAATTCAATAACTTAATGTTATATAGTGAATCGGAATGCAAAAGGGAAAAATATGACAATTCCTTCAATGTTCTTGCAGTTTTCTAAAATGGTATCTGTTTTTAAAGCCACTGCAGTAATCCCTTTTTTTACAAAGATATTGCAAAAATTCACTTTGAAAATAAACCTTTGGTTTGTTTTTCAAAGCAAGAATCGATTTATTGGGTAGAAGCAGAAAGATATACCAGCAGCTGATTCTGTCTTGCTACACAGAAGGATCATGCAAGTAGAATGATTTTAACATGAATTTTAGGGAAAATTTTGTGCATATTTATGCTTTTCTAGCTCAAAGTTATACTAAATGTGTTAAAATACATGACTGCTAAAGATTTGTGAGGGATTTAAGATTACCTGTATGTGAGACTGCAAAACCTCCAAGTTATGATTTATTTTACATGTGTCATGAAGACAAAACTATTATTTTATATATTTAAAAGAGTAGTTTAATTTCAGCCAATAAATTCTACTTTAGCTTTGTATGATGAATGACAGCACTTTTAGATGAAGTTCTATATAAAACTCATATTCTAATTCCAAGTTGAGATGCTGTATTAATTCCCTCTTCAGGAAAATCATTAAAGCATGATTTTATGAAGCACAGATTTATGTTCATTGAAGTTATTTAGTACTAGATCAATAAGTGCATCCCTACTTGACATTAGAAGAAAAACAGACACACTTTTCAAAAATAGATCTCCTAGTTCTGGACAGGACAGGGTTAATTTTTGCTGTAGCCAGGAGGTGCCATGGCTAGGATCTGGAGGTTGTTCTATTCCATCTCACTTCATTTTCCAGGGATGGAAAAAGAGTTCTTCTCTGGACTTCGGTAGTGTGGTCTGCTCTTCTGTGAGCATTTGCATGTGAATCAATTCCTCTCAGGAATGCTTTTGTTATTCATATTGTTGCTGTTGCTGCTCCCAATAGGTTATTCTTATCTCAGCTGCTTTTGTGCCTTCAGTTGTCCTCTCCAGCCCACTGCAGGGGGAGGAGGAGGGAAAGGGGAAGATGGGAGTAAGTGAGTGGAACATGCCTTGGAGTTTTTCAGTTGGAGTACTAAATTGAAGAATACCTTTCCTAAACCAAAACACCCTAGTTTGGCACCCACTGCGGGACTCAAAGAGTTGAGATAACAACAGATGCGGCCACAGAGAGTTGTAAACAAATTTGATCTAAGCATTTGTTTTACTAGGTATGGAGCCACTGGTCACAGTGTTGCTTGGTCTGTTCACAAGGCTGTGGTACCTAACTGTGTATATACTTCATATATACGCTAAGTGTCCACCATGATGTTCTCTTTCAGAGTAGGGAGAGGGATCAGGGTTGCTTTGTTGCTGTACTGTGTGATAGCGGCTTTCCATAGTGAAGGCTCTCAAAATGGGTGGAAGAGGCAGGGCCAGAGATAGTTACCCCATCCCTATCCCCATGTGAGCTGCAAGATGTGTGAAAATTCTTCAGCTGCCAGTTAGGTGAGCCTTTGGTGACCTGCCTGGTCCGGTGCTGGGATATTACAGCCCATATTATGAAACTAGATAGATGGTAGTGAAGTCATGCCACTGTGATCCCTGCCCTGGGATGTGGGCATTGACAAAGGGATTGGGTAGAGGACAGAAAGCCTCATCCTCTGGAGCAACTCCCATCAAATGTGAGAGAAAGTTATTCATTCTCTCAAGTATGTTCTCGTAGTCTGCTCAAGCAGGGGGAAAGCTGTGGAGAAATGTATCCAGTACCTGAGAGAATTAGTTGTGCCGGAGGTAATCTATAGGGATAACAAGCAGTCCCTGGTAGATTCAGATCAGGTCCATCTTACAAATATGGCAGAAATTTATACGGAGTGCACCATTGTCATACACCAAGTCATTATGATTGATATCAATGAAAGAAAGAGAACAAAGAGGGCTTCAGGTGACTATACAGCTATGGCAATATGAAATAATTTCTTTTCCTCCTTACCAGCTGTACCTCAGCTGTGGAAAGACTCTCCAAAACTTTGGACAGGCTCAAAAAATTCAAGCATGTTAGAGAGGAAAAGTCTTGTGCCCCGCCAGTAAGGACCAGAGTCTCTACTATTGCAAGCGTGCACACACTGGCTCGAGAGACAGGGTACACAGCACAAGGTAACCTATGGTTTTACTTGACCACAGACAGGACATGAGGAAGTGGGGTGGAAAACCCATCTCTTCCCTAGGAGCATGGGTATGTGAGTTGAGAGGAAGGACAACAACTACAAGAAATTCTTCAAGGGTAAGTGCCACTCCAGTTTCCAGTGGGCAAGTCCTCAGACACAATGGAAAGGCTGATGTTACTTCTGATCCTCTTAAAAGGACATCCAGTTCATATTTACAAGAAGTGAGCCAGGAGTGCTATGACCAGAACTACAGGGGCCCTGTCTCCAGCCAAGTGGAGGAAAGGGACAATTTGAACTATTGGACTATGTGCATCCAACGGCCTGGCACATCAGACCCACAGGAGTATAAGGCTTTAGTTGACACTGGTACACAATGTACCCTGATGCCATCAAGATCTGTAGGGGCAGAATCCATCTCTGTTTCTGGGGTGACAGGGGCATCCCAACAGCTGACAGTACTGGAAGCTGAGGTGAGCCTGACTGGGAACAAAAGGCAAAAATCACCCCATTCTGATTGGCCCAGAGGCCCTGTGTATCCTTGGCATGGATTAACTCAAGAGAAGGTATTTCAAGGACCCAAGAGCATATTGCTGTGTTTTCGAGATAGCTGCTGTGGAAACAGAGGAAATTAGACAGCTGAACACCTTGCCTGGTCTCTCAGAGGACCCTTCTGCTGTGGGACTGTGTAGGGTCGAAGAACAACAGTTACTGATCACTGCCGCAACAGTGCATCATTAACAATACCGCACCAACCAGGGCTCTGTGACCCCCATCCAGGTGATGATTAATGAACTGGAGAGCCAGGGAGTAGACAGCAAGATTCACCCACCCTTTAATAGTTGTATATGGCCTGTGCATAAGTCCAGTGGAGACTGACAGTGGACTATTGTATCCTGAATGAAGTCACACCACCACTGAGTGCTGCTGTGATGGACATGCCAGACCTTCAGTATGAACTGGAGTCCAAGGCAGAAAAGTGATGCCACCATAGATATTGCTAATGTGTTTTTCTCCATTCCTTTGTCAAGAAAGTGGAGGCCACAGTTGGCTTTTAGCTGGAGGGGTGTCGCATACACCTGGAACCAGTGGCCCCAGGAATGGAAGGACAGCCTCACTATTTGCCATGAACTGATCCAGACTGAACATGAAGAGGATGAGGCTCCAGAACACTTGCAACATGTTGATGACATTATTGTGTGGGGCAACACACAATAGTTTTTTGGAAAACTGTTCAACAAACAGAGATAGTTTTTTGGAAAATGAAGATAATCCAGATCCTCCTGAAGGTCAATCTTGCCATAGTGCAAAGTCAAGGGACCTGCCCAGGAATATCAATTTTTAGGAGTAAAATGGTAATATGGGTATCCTCAGATTCTAATGGACATGGTCAACAAGAGAGCAGCTATGTGCCCACCAACCTGCAAGAAGGAAACACAAGCTTTCCTCAGCACTGTGGGTTTTTGATGGATGCATATTCCAGATTACAGTCAGCTTGTAAACTTTCTCTATCAAGTGACCCAGAAAAAGAAATATTTTAAGTGGGGTCCCAATCAGCAACAAGCTTTTTAACAAATTAGACAGGACATTCCTTGGGAGCCATTGGGCCAGTTAGGACAGGACGAGATGTGAAAAATGTGCTGTACACTGCAGCCAGGGAGAATGATCCTTCCTGGAGTCTCTGGCAAAAGGTACCCTGGGAGACTTGAAGGTGACTCCTGACCAAAGGTGACTCTTTGTATTACAGATCTGGAGTCTGTAATACAAAGGATATGAGGCCTCTTACACCTCAACTGAAGAAGAGGTACTGGCACTTTATGAAGGGGCTCTAGCTGCTTCAGAAGTGATTGTCACTGAAGCACAGCTCTTCCTGGCACCCCAATAGCCAGTGCTGGGCTAGATGCTTAAAAGGAAAGTCCTTTTCACACATCATGCTTCAGATGCAACGTGGAGTAAGTGGGCTCCGCTGATCCCTCAGAAAGCTCAAATAGAAATCCCCAACTGGCCAGGGATATTAGCCTGAGGGCAAAATCACAAATCACTAATTGGCCTGAAGGCAAAAAATTTGGGACTATCATCATCATTGGAGGAGGCAAAATGATGTGCTGAGGAGGTCCCACCATATATAATCAGCTACCAGAAAATGAAAAGTGATATGCACTCTTTACTGATGGTTCTGCTGTATTGTAGGAATACATTGAAAATCAAAAGTGGCTGTATGGAGTTCTACGTGAATTGCAGAAGCTCTTGTCAGACAATGTAGATCCAGGCTGCAAAGCCGTAAGATGTCCAGCTGGATTTAGATGCTGTTGATGGGGAGAAATGGCCAGCACTCTACCTCTACACTGACTCCTGGGTGGTGGGAGTGGCCCACAGACCAATGGAAAAAGACCAGTTGGCTGCATGGAGTAAACTCATCTGGGTTGCTGAAATGTGGCAAGACATTGCTGCATGGGTAAAGAAGCTGTTTGTAAAACTAAGTCATGTGGATGCATGTGTGCCCAAGAGTAGGGCTACTGAAGAACACCACAACAATGGACAGGTGGATCAAGCTGCCTAGATTAAAGTGTCTCAGGTGGATCTGAATTGGCAGAATAAGAGTGAGTTATTTCTGGCTTGGTGGGCCTGTGACGCCTCAGGTCATCATGGAAGAGATGCAACAGGGAGGAGATGGGCTTGTGATCAAGGGTGGACTTCATCATGGACACTACCTCTCAGATCAACTGTGAAACATGCACTGCAATCAAGCAGGCCAAGTGGGTAAAGCCTCTGTGCTATGGGGGACAATGGTAGAAATATAAGTATGGGGTGGCCTGGCAGTTTGATTACATCACACTCTCTCAAACCCACCAAGAAAATGCTGTGTACTTACAATGGAAACAACCACTGGAGATGTACTCCGTGTCTCACACTACTGTCTGTTATGCCATCTTGGGCCTTGAAAAACAAGTCCTGTGGTGACATGGCACCCCAGAAAGAACTGAGTCAGACAATGGAACTCCTTTCAAAAATCATCTCATAGACACCAGGGCTGGAAAACATGGTATGGAGTGGGTGTATCATATTCACTATCATGCACCAGCCTCTGGGAATACTGAATGGTACAATGGGCTGTTAAAAACCATATTGAAAGCAATGGGTGGTGGGACCTTCAAACAATGGGTTCTACATTTTGTGGAGGCTATCTGGTTAGTCAACACTAGAGGCTCTGTTAATTGAACTGCCCCTGTCCAGTTAAACTCTCCACATACCGTAGAAGGGAACAAAGTCCCTGTGTTACGTATGAGGAATATGTTTGGAAAGACAGTTTGGCTTAGTCCTGCCTTAAGCGAATGTAAACCCATCTGTGGTATTGTTTTGCTCAAGGCCTTGGGCACACTTGGTGCTTAATGCACTGACAGGGAAACATGATGTATACCTCAAAGGGATTTGATTTTTGGGTGAGAACAATCTGTAATGTTGAATTGTATACTACTGGCTGTTGTATGACATTGCCACTGTTTGTCTTAACCACCACAAACAATGGATATGGACTGCTCCATATACAGCAGTTGTGAGCTCCTGATACAGCTTGCAACCACCCAACAGCACACTCGCCCTCCTGACCTGGAATACACCTAGGATGGATAGAATCCACAGTCATAGACTAAATGAACTCAAGAGACATCTTGGAGGGAGGGCCATTGACTACAGAAATTATAACAGTGCTTTTGTGTGTATATATATATATATATATATATATATACAGTGCTTGTATATGTATATAGTTGGAAAGTGTAGGATCTGGGCATGATGCAGATGTTATAGGTGGATACTGTCCTGGTTCTGAACAGGACAGGGTTAATTTTCACCGCAGACAGAGGAGGCATGGCTAGGACCTGGAGGTTATTCTATACCACTGCACATCATTTTCCTGGGACAGGGAAAGGGCGTTCTTCCAGGTTGGGATAGTGTGGTCGCCTGAGTATCTGCATGTGAATCACTTGCCTCTCTTTTACACTTTTGTTATTCGTATTGTTGCTGTTACTGTTAATTTTCTTATATCATTGCTGTTTCCAGTGGATTGTTTTTAAGTTGTGATCTATATATTTTTTGTGCCTTCAATTCTCCTTTTCAAACCACTGTAGGAGGAGGGGAAGGGGGAGTGAATGAGTGGTGCATGGTACTTTGAGGTTTTTGGTGGGAACACTAAATTGGAGAATACCAGCCCTAAGCCATGATATTGAAAACTGCTAATAGCCAAGGGGACTATGGTTGTAAGGAACTTGTTTGACCTTGTATTGGATATGTATTTCCTTATGGTCTTTAATTGCAGATGCTTTCCTCTCCTGTCTGTTAAGTTTTCTGCAGAGACATAAAGCCTGACAACATATATCAGAACAGGTCCCCAGCCCTCTTGGTTTCCAAGTATTGTGATGTGCCATGACACAGGTCTTTGAACACCAAGTGACCGTGCTGTAGATATGAATGATTCTAAGTACAATATGTTTTTTTTAATACTCAACATCTATGAGGATCTCTTAAAGCAAACATCTTCCCTTAATTAATTAGTTTTACTAATGCACTTTAGCTAGGCATTAAGGAACTGCTCAAACAGCTTAGAAATCAAGTGTCTCTCTGAGCAGTCACAAAGGCAGGCAGGTATTCCTTTCTGAGACAATTAGCCACTGGAGTTTTTAGGAGGCCTAAGGAGTAAGAGAAGTATTATGAGCTGGCACTGAGAGATGGTTTTTCTGAGAGACACAGCTGACACAGTAAAGGAAAGTTACCTGGAAATATTTCTGTGTTTAGTTAGTGTTTTTTACCCTGATATTTGTGTATCAGGCTCCTAATATAAAGCAGAATTGTTCTGTAGTAGAAGGATACTATTGCTTGTTTTTTCACATAAAATTCTAACAGGACTTGTGCCCCCATTTTATGTATATTATATTAACAAAAATAAGAAAAACTCAGCTTTTCTTATACCTACAGAAGTTTTTCTCTGGTTAGTTTCCTGAATATTTTAGCTTCTATTTGACATTAGTCAGAACATTGGCAAGAAGTTCAGCACAGTTATAGTGAGCTGCTGATTTAAGGAAATGATTTTACAGTATATTTAATAGGCTATTTAAATTCGAATGCTTTGTGGGGAGTATCGCAGCTATGTCATCCTATACATATCTTCTCAGCATAAAGCAATGTTACAGTGACCAAACTAAATTAAAGGGCCTTTTGAAGCATGTGACTTGAAAAACTGGAAAACTAGGAAATATGAGGTTATAACACTTGATCTTCTATCATCTTGAGATGCCAAAAAAGGACTTTCAGTTCTGAGGGCTGGTAGGCATGTTTGGATTTATGTAGTTAAAATGTAAATGCAATCTAAAGGTAATGTGAAATATGGTATTCATAGCACCAGAGACTACCAGGTTGTAAGGAAGCTGAAGGATCATCTGGTCCAACCTTTCTTGGCAAAAGAACAGTCTAGATAAGATGGTCCAGCACCCTATCCAGCTGAACCTTAAAAGTGTCCAGTGCTGGGGAATCTACCACTCCCCTGGGGAGATAATTTTAATGGCTGATCTCATTGTGAAAAATTTTCATCCTGTGTCTAATCTGACTCTCCTCAGGACTAACTTGTACCCATTACCCCTCATCTTTTCATGGACCTCCTTGTAAAATGGGGATCTCCATCTTCTTTGTAGCCATCCTTTAAATACTGGAACATGGTGATAAGGTGTCTCCTAAGCTTTCTTTTCTCAAGGTTTAACAAATGCAGTTTTCTCAGCCTTTTCTTACATGGCAGGCTTCCCAGTTCCTGCATCATCCCTGCAGCGCTTCTCTGAACCCTCTCCAGGCTATGCACTTCTTTTATTGCATGGTGGGACCAAAACTGAACATGGTATTCCAAGTGTAGCCTGGCAGGCACTGAGTAGAGTGGGATAATGACTTCTTTATCTCTGTTGGTGATGTCTTTGTTGATGCAGCTCAGCATTCTGTTGGTTTTCTTCACCAGAGCACCACAGTGTTCACTCATATTAACCTGTCAAACAGGACCCTCAGGTCCTTTTCCACAGAGTTGGTTCCACTGGGTTGTTCCCAGCCTATGCTGTGGTCCTGGATTATGTTTTCCTATGCAAGGTGAAAAGGTGCAAGACCTTACATTTGTCCTTGTTGAACTTCATAAAGTTTTTGTAAGGCCACTCTTCCAGCCTATCCAGGTCTACCTGCTGATGGCTCTCCCTTAAAAGTGTCCCCTTTCTCACTTGGTTAGGTATCATTGGCAAACTTCACCACGGGACACCAGATCCCATAATCCAGATAATTTATAAAAATATTAAACAGTATTGAGTCCAGTATCGACTACTGGAGTATCCCACTTGTGACAGGTTGCTAGTTTGAAAAGAAGCCATTTACCACCACTTGCCGACAGGCATGGACCACTTGTCTATACTGTAATGCATCAGTGTCTTTAGGAGGAGGCTATGGGAAACCATATCTAAAGCTTTGGAGAAATCCAGGTAGACAATGTCCACAGCTTGTGCCACATCAACCAAGCAGGTTACTTTCTCATAGAAAACTGTTAGTTTTTTCTTTGGAAAAAATTATTAATCTGCATCTGCCCAACCATGTGAGTTCCTTACCTGAAAGACTAAAAGAGACATGCAAAGAAGTGCAAGCCCTGAAAAATCAGTCCTGACACTGATGTTTTCTCATGAAAGGTTTGCTCTGAGAACTGAGTTTTCTGGAGAACTGCAGTGAGAAGGATTCTTGTACTCAAGTGGGTTTTTAGTTGATGCATTGAAGTACCAAGCAAGCAGGAAATGTTCTTATGAAAAGTCACTGCAATAAAAATGCTTAATTCATCAACTTCTCCTTGGACTACAACTTTTCCAGCCAGACTCAAATTATATAATATATGTTAAACATATATAATGTCCACAATATACGTTAAAAAACAAACAATCCAAACAAAATCCAACCTTAAAGAAAGTAAAATGAGAAGCTTTTACAGTTGTGACATATCAAAGTGTAATGTGTCTTGTCTTTTTTTAATTTCTTCTTAATTTTTATCCTCCAGGGTGACAAAGAAGCAGAACTAGGGCTGCCCTTCTCTCCCCTGTGTGATCGCAAATCTACTATGGTTGCTCAGTCTCAAATAGGTATGTTCCTTTTGGTGCATGCAAAGTAGCATTTTAAAAGAAAAAACTTAGTCTTCTCTGTAGGGCTAAGATCCTAGTGATCTCATAATTTGGAACTATGTTGAAGAGAGGAAATAAGGCACAATGGCATTATTTTCCGCAGATCAACAATTCAAAGCTGAGGAGCCATTGAATTTATTGTGATAGTTCCATACAGTAACCAAGTTACCTCTGATGTGTCTATGGAAATAACTATGCTACGTGGTTGTGACACTCCATGGTTTTGTGAGCTGTGAAGACAAGGCACACGTGGGAATATCATGTGAATGGATGTCATTGGTGTATATGAAAATGTGATGTCAGCTCCTTTGATGACCTTGCCTGAACAATTTATTCCTTCCACCCTTTCCCTTCCAATGCTTTAAACCAACCATTATTTTTCATTGAAGTCAAGCAACTAGCAAACCTTCTTCTGTGCCACCCATTCAGGAAAAGATCTTTTTACAGACTCACCAACAGTACTTTCTCTACATCTCCTTCAGTTACTGAGTAAAAAAGTACAGGAAGGATGAGGCAACAAGCCTGACACTTAGTGAAAGAACAAGAGGGCCTAAGTGAAGTAAAACTGTTCAGGGGGCTGTCATGATCCGGTTACTAAAGTTATTAGAAATGCCTCTGGCTTGAATTAAGGTGCAAATGAGACCACATACCAAAGTCAATAGTATGGGTTTTATTTGATAGTAAATATGAGAGAGAGGGAGGAAAAGAGAGACAAAAGAGGAGAAAGAAATAGAAAATAGGTGTGTGGGGGGGGCTGACAGAAAGTGAGTGAAGAGACAGAATAAAGAAAATATCACCGTCTGTGGATCCCAGCGATGATCCTCTCCAGCTGGTCTTCTTGGTGGCAAAGCTTCCCCCAAAAAGCATAGAATCCTATGAGTTAATATATGCTCAGGCCAGGTGGCAATGTCCAGGTACATCCCCCTGGATGGTGGGGGTGGGGCAGGCTCTTGCATCAGACCCTTGATCTGTTGCATCATTTTGCATCCCGTGCAATCCTGTGGTACAAGGCCTCTGGGTTAGGACACCCCCTCAGCTACCTCTTGTGAATGTCCCATATTATGGCCTATGGGGTTGCGGGTTCCACAGCTGGGCCAGTTTATGTAAGGGAGGATGGGTGTTTATTGCCTCTGACCAGAAGTTATGCCACACACCCAAAACCTCCTTCTCCCCACTCCTCGTTTCAGGTGGGAGCCTGTGTAAACCTGGCTTCTGCAGGCTGTGGTCTCCCCCACCCTAAACCCAGCCAGAGGTGACTCTCAGCATGGCTGCTAGGTTTGGCTCTCATTCTTTTCCTTGTTTACTTGTCTTCTTCTCCCTGGGCTTGAGATGATTGAAGGATGGGTTTCCCTTTATCTAATCTCAGCAGTTTAACTTTCAGTCCAAAGTTGCAGTCAGGCATCTTCAAGGAGGGGTGGGCTTCCATGATTTCTTTCTACAGTTTTGCTATAATGAGCAAAACTTTATATCAATGTTTGAAGCATGAACTATTTCAGTCTCTGACAGGGTTCTTGACGCAAAGAAAAGACAGTGGAAAAGGCAGATTTGTAGGTGGATTTGTATACCTAGGAAGTAAGTGAAGTTGATAGAAGATCATGTTCCAGCCTCAACTGGAAAGTAGGTAGCCAAATGGAATAAAAAAAGAAAGACAAAATGGATGCTTAAAATTTAGGAAATGGAGAAAAACAGAAAGACAGAAAACTTATTAAAGAAAACAAACAAAAAAATTGAAGCAAGAAGTTTGCCTCAAATAATGAAACAAAGATTTCCCTGAATCCAGGAAAGTACAGATTCATATTTTTGGCTAAGAGCTGTTTCTGTTTAAAATAATTTCATTGTTTCTGGCAGGCAAGCCATTCTCTCAGAGACAGCATCCCAAATTTTTCTGGCTTTGGAAGTTTAGACAGTTCACTTAAGAATCTGAGTTTGAAAAGCCCTATAAAAGCCTGGCCTGGTTACCAGGCTTGTAGCATTTACTCCTCTGCAACAATAACCCTGTGTGTGTTGTGCCAGCAGCTCGGTGGAGGAAAGCAACAACAAACCTGAAGTGCTACAGTCTCAACTAAAACTTTTGTTGAAGACTCCTGGACATAGGTTTATTGCTGTGCATTGGGAGAAGATAAACTCTCCTCCTCTGGTTGCTGTGAGGGAAAGTACAGGTAGTGACTTTGCTTAAACATCCATTTTATCAGCTTTCAGTTGGGTTCCTCACTCCTTACAGGGAAGAGGAGTTGTGCTTCCCCTGGGGTCCCTCTACATAGGGTTGTGTATGCTTGGGAACCAGTTTTTCTTGTCCTCTCCTTTTGTGCTCCTTTGCTCAGAAAGACCAGGAGAGGCAAGAAAATTCTATTCTGATGCCCCTTGTATCAAGCCACTGCAAAATTAATGTTATTTTAAACCATCACCAATACAATTTTCCTTATAAAAGAGGCATTTGTCAGTGGGCAAAGGCAGCCTTATTTAGTCATATACTATTTGATTTGTGCAATTTCATAATCCATTGACATTAAGAGACTCATTTTTTTGCCTTCTACCATTATAAAATTGCTCATTTCTCAGTTTGCTGCACATTTTGACAGTGTCTTTCTCTAATATCCCTTTTGTTAAATTGAAACCACCTGTGTTTTCTGGCTCTCTGCTGAGATAAGACTTTCAAAGGTGTAGGCTAGATTCTCAGACAAATAATGTCCTTTCATTCATTTATTCACCCAATTAATAGATGCAACAAATTGTTCCCTGGAATAGCAACTATATTTCTTTCTAAAAGTAAGTTCTCACTGAATTCCAAATTGTGCTATTATATGCTTGGAATTGATAATCTTAAAGATCATTTCCAACCTAAGGGATTCTGTGATTATCATCTGAACCAAGCAGCCATCAATTCTCACAAATTAAAAGCCTTTGTTCTTTGTGAAATAAAATTGTGCTTTCGGTTCTATCAAGAACAGAGCCTAGAAATCCTGTTCTGGTGTCTCAGCTTGTTTGGAGTTGCTAGTTTGCTGCTGTAAGATAACTGTACATGTAATGACAGTGGGCACACATTTTCATTAATGAGAGATTTTCACAAATACATACTGAAGGTTTTGGCAGTATGGACTTTTTGCATGAAATTAAGCAATCCAACAGAAAAAAAAAATTCAAAACAAAGAATCTGTCTCATGTTGCTTCAGGTTATGAGAAAATTGTTTAATTTAAACTGATAAGTAAAACCCGCATGAATATCAATTAATGATCTTTATTTTGATAACCTTTTGCTGTTAATTATAATGACCAATTTATCATCCTTTTTCTTGTTCAATAGAATGAGTATGGCAAATATTTCTGTACCATAGTGAAGTACAGAAGTTGGGAGAGATTTTTGTTTGAAAGTCAAGCTGCTTGCCAGAGTGGGGGGAAGAAAAAAATTGCAAGGATGACCATACCAAGACTTAAATATTTTCCAACAAGAACATAAGGAGCTAAAACTTCTCTGGCTTACACCCTAGGAAGCTTGTTACTGATGATCAGCCTCTATTATCATTGTCCTCTTTTGCAGCTGATAAATGCAACAGCATGCTTTTATTTTTGTCCTTTTACTATCAAGAAATAAAAATTCACATTCACAAAACATTGGATAAAGGCTGATGAGTGCATGCTTCTGGTTTTTTCTATTTTTTTGTGGTCGACTGTAGAGAAATTGTCCTCTACCCAATTTTTTTTATGTTGATGTTTGCAGGTATAATGAACAAACACTAGGCTTATGCCTGGAATCCACTCTTACCATACAGCTTTAACTGATAAAATCATCTTAGTCTCTAGGGTACAGAAATGTTTATCATTCTCATTTTTTTGAAGGAGAAAAAGGATGGTAAACTGGTCATTAGCATTAATAGGCTCATTATTTGATATTCATGATTTTAATTAGCAAACTAAATCACCATATTTAAATCTCAGTGTCTTCAGGTAAAGAGTGAGAGCACACAAGGTGGGGGGGAGGCACTTGGGAATATGCTGAAGTTAGTGACATAGTCATGTGTCTGATATCAGAGATTTGCATGTCTCAGGGTTGTTTGTCCATGTCTCAGGTCATGGAGCAAATGGTAGTGATATTACGTGCTGAGCAGAATGACAAGGTACTTTTACTTGGGTTTCTTTGGTCATTAAGAGGTGACTAAGTTTTTGAGTGAAGGTGAATAGAAGAGACATATAGATGGACAGACACACAAACATATGTAAATCAAATTCTCATTATCCTTAGGATTCCTGTGGCGCACACAACACTGTTCTCAGTGAGTAAAATTCCCAGTGCTTAAAAGAATTATACAAAGTTTGCTGGATTATCTGGGTTGTGATCTAGCACACAATTTCCTGTTCAAGCTTTATACTGCATGCATTTCTGATTAACTACCTGTGAATTTTTTTTCTTAAATTTTAATAGATAAGACTGACACAGGGTTATGGAGGCGCATGATTCACATGTTCAGATAAGACTGAATAAATGTTCAGATTTACAAAATGTCACTTGAAAGTAACATTTTTTATTTGATGGGCATGAAAATACACTTAATAATCCATCCTTTTGGAAATTTATCAAAAACATGGGGATAGAGATGGAACTAGAAGGATGCTCAGCTGCTTTGCACTGAAGATGTGGATTGAAATGTCTGTGAATTCAGGTGCCTGAACCACATAGTCTCCTCTTCTTTTGTTGTTCAGTTATCACCTAGAATCACCAGTGCTGAAATAAATCATGGCCTGGTCAGAGAAATTACAATATTATTAATGACTAATTAATTGTTGATAATTAACAAATATGTTAAAATTGTAATAACAAGGATTTGTAACAGTATTAATTGTAACCTGGATCCAAATGTGTCCTAGGAGGGATTAAGGACATTATTGCTTTCTTGACTACCTACAGCACCAAGAAATTTCATAAGTGAAGTGCTTATGAAAGTGCTAAAGAATTAGAAAAATGTGTAAGGTACTACAAGCTGCTCACTCACACATTTTATTAATGCAATTTGGATTTTCCTTCTTCTCATGATCTTATGGCCACAGGGCTCTTTAGTCTGCACTTCCCATCATTCAGAACAGAGCCGTATTCATCTCTGTCAAACTGTATACTGAAGTAGAAATTATTTGGCTCTTTATCTTTTTTCCTTTTTTAATATTAAAATGTGTGGGGAAAGCACCTAAATCTGTTTTATTATCAACAAGAAAAAGCTGGCCAAGCACTGAGGATAGAGAGTATTCACAGCAACATATTGATAACGGAGTAAGGGAGGTTTAAGCTTACTTGTATTATTACTGTTATATTAATTTTCTTCTTTTAGAGAGTTCTTCTTTGAAGGTGAGCTTTAAGTTTTATCAAAAACTACTGGAACTTGACTTCAATATCAAGCTACTCCTCATATAAAACAAGTCTTGATGAATCTGTTTATGTTCTGATTTGCCACAGTTTCTTCCCAGTGTTTAAGTAGGTACCTTTTGTTGCATGCTATATCAAGGGTCTTGGGTCAGGGGTTAATGTATAACTCTCTTTTCCCTTTCTAGTATTTGCCTGTCCCTCTTTCAAGGTATAGTTTTTTTTTACTCTGTCATTTACAATGTGGTCACCTGTATTCACTGAAGCAGGGACTCCACATAAATCCTCCTCTTGCCTGCTTGACTCTGCTTGTGTTTCTGCTCAGGTTTCATTGATTTCATTGTGGAACCTACCTTTACTGTGCTGACGGACATGACAGAGAAAATTATGACTCCACTAATTGATGAAGCTTCTCACTCTGGCCTGTCTGGATTTAGGCATTCCAGGTAAACAATCTTGCACCCTCTCCCTTACTTCTTCACAAGCTACCATTGCAGTCAACTCCCCTGGTTTCCCCCTCTAGAGTGTATGTCTTCCATGTGGCTTAAAGACCCATACCTGCATCGTTGTCACCCCAGCTCACCTTGTGAGGTGACTTTATGCAGGGAGAGTCCAGCCCAGAGAAGGTCAAAGAGGGAGGGTGGCATCAGCCTGAATCATGCCTCCTAAGGCAAAGAGCACACAAATGGTTGTAGCCGTGCAATCAGATACACTTCAGTGCTCTCTCAGTCACTAATGTCAGAGAGAAGGTAAAGAGAGTAATTGGGAGGCACTTGTATCTTCATGTCTAGAAGTATAAATGGGATTGAAACACAAATGATGGCTGGAAAGAATAAACACATTTTTGTGATAGTATTTAGGGTCATGTAAATGTGTGAAGAACCACCAGAATTCACCTGGAGTTTAGGTGTAGGAAGTCTTGGCCCATTCGACCTGCACTGCTGTTTTAGACGTACTGCTCTTTTAGTAGTTTAGTTGACATGGCATGTCTTGGGATTCAAACGCCACATGGCTAATGCTCCCTAGAGTAGGGTTACCAGGTCAGGATTCTCTGTGCCAGGTGACTTCTTTATTCTTGGACAAAACAAAGGCCAAACACTAATATCTTTCTATGTCAGTAAACTTGATGCCTTTATTAAAATGATCACAATAAAGTACCTATCCTTGAAAGTCAACAGGTAGGATCTGCAACAGCAATGAGTGCCTGAGCCTCAGCTGAGGTCACCAAAGCCTTGAAAGACATTGACCCGTGCTTACCGCCTCACATTGGTGAATTTTAGGAGACTCCTCCTTAGACGTATTTGATTTCTATAATTGTCTGACTCTCCAGTAATATTTAGGGAGTGGAGATACACAAACAAAGTAGTAATAGCACTTTGGGTGATTCTATTTCTTAGTGACTATGAATGACAATAAATAGATAAGGAAAAGCAGCCCTTTGTTTCCAATACCAGCTCAGGTTGTACTCTTTGCTTTGACATTGGTTGGCCTGGGGTAGGAGCAAGGGGAAGGATAAGAGATTTAAGCTTAGTTTTTCCAGGGTGGCTCTGTTTTCTGACTTTTGACTGTTGCTTTTTCTTAGCTGTATTTGCGTGTATGGGATACTGATTTCTTCTGTGTTTTGTGATATTGTGTCTCAGTCTGAATAGCATTAGCCCCTCCGAAGTTAAAAGATCAAGTGTCAAGAGCACTGGGTCTGAAGGAAGTGCCTCACTCAACTGCTCTTTACTCACTGTGGACTTCAAATGTTTTAAAGCCACCTGGACTGAGCTCGTGCAGCAGAACAGGGAGAAATGGAAAGCGCAAGCCACCAAAGGTAAGAGCTAGGCTTCTTAGTGAAAGAATAAAAATACTTTTGATCTCTTCTTCTTCAAGCTCATCTTCAATCTAACCATTCTCCAAGTAAGCACTGTTACTTTGAAAGAATCTGCTTTTTGAGTTCAACAACCCACTCTGAAATCAGAAAGATAGGGACGTTGTGACTCATTTCTTCTTACATGATGGAAGTGTACATAATGAAGAGGATGTGAACCATGGGAGGAAAAATATTATAAGGGAGCTCCCCTAAAGTCACAAATCAGACTAACAGTGGGTGCAAACATAGTTGGAATGGTATTTGTAGATATAGGTTTATCAATTATTCATTGTTAAGTTGAAAGGGACTGGTAGTTTTAGAGATGGATAGTAATTGGAGGATAGTTCAGGGGAGAAGGACATGTTATTCTGTATTCACAGCTGGTTTTATATTTGTGGTGATAATTCGGAAAATGAATTAGGGACTATGCTGCAAGTGTGTGTGGTGTCATCTGTCTGGGAGGGAATGGAAACATTTCAGAAGAATATGAGGGCTGTGTTTGTTGAAGGTTGACCAGGGTTCAATACTGTCATGAAACTGAAAAAAAAATCCCAAACCAAACCCACCCACCCACAAGTCATGCCCCCCCTCCCTGCCCCAAAGACTTTGCTTCTAAGACCCCCTGTTGAAGAACAAGGCCTGTGTTAGCTAACAGGCCACAGTACAGCCCTGAGAAAGTGCCATGAGAAAAATACCTAAGAAGCACAGCTGTGCCTCTGAGCTGTGAGAGAATCTCATGGAAAGATTGAGGAGGAATTGAGGAGGAGCCCTCAATGTCTGAGAATAGAATGCAATAAAATGTAAACTGTAAGCTGTGTAATTAACCAATAGATTAATAATCAACAAATATAAACATTATAACAGTATATAAGCCACTCATACAGTAAAATAAATGGAGCTTGCTTTATAACTCATATTGAGTGTGTCGCAAGACTCTCTCTCTGCCGTCCTTTTTAACAACAACTCCCCTAGCATTCTTCTCATCTCTTCAGCAGTATCAAGGCCCACAATGCTATTCTGTGTCCAGTTTTGGCCACTGCAGTTCAGGAAACAAATAAACCAGTTGTAGACAATGCAGAGTACAGCAATGAAAATGATGATGACTTCTTTATAGCTAAGAAGGTGTATAGCTGAAAGCAGTTTTTTGAAGACTACTACAGCTGCAAAATAAGAAAACTATTTTTTATTCAAATACCCTGGACTGTCAAGAGGAGAAAAAAATGGCAGGTTATTATAGACATTATTATAATGTGTAATAACCTAGACATTAGCAAACCTCTATTATTGAAGTTCTTTTGGAAATACTGAGTCATCTTTTGAGAATCGTTTAGGTATAACTGTCCATTACCTCAAGGGGATGGATGATTGCCCAAGGTATCCTTGTGCCCTTAGGTGGTTTAAAACCAGTTTTGGAATAAAAAAAAAAGGAGGAATGTTTCACTGCTTGGGGTTTTTTTTCCTTCATGGAACTTTTATATATGTTATATATATATATAATACATGTTATATATTTATATATAAAATACGATACAATTTATTCTCTGATCTGAATAGTTGCTGCTCAATCCCTTATTTAATGGAACTGTTTTATTTAGTGTAAATGGAATAAGTTTGATTTTAATGTATTGTGTGGCCGTGACTTTAGGTATTTGGCATAGTTCTCCAAAATGCCAGAGCAAATATTTCTTCTCCAACTGAAAGACCTGTCTAAAGGTTCAGGAAATCATGTATTATTCAAACCAAGTTTTCCTTTGTGATTGAATCTTGCCATTAAGGAAAAGCATTTTCTAGGCATCCCGTAAAAATTAAAACAAAAACATAATTCAAAATCTGTTTATTTCCGAGGGACTTTTTGTTTGGTTGGTTTGGGTTTTTGGTTGTCATTCTAGTTATTGCTGTTGTTGCTGTTTTTTGGTTGGTTGATTGGGGTTTTTGTTGTTTCTGATGGACCAAATGAAAGCTAACCAAACAAGCAAAGCATTTAACATGCTCAGTGTCTCACGGTATAGGAGTGTTGAGTAAATGAAGTTACAATACAATTAACTAATTTTAAGAATTTAATTTCAACATGTACTGTATATATTTCCTTGACTAAAGATTTACTATATAAAAATCCAATGTGCAAGACAGACCTGTGGGGGACTTTTACATAATTTCTGTGTTTTTAAGTACATTTAGCAGTGCAAGGATGCATATTTTTTTAATCCTGAATGAGTTGTACAAACATGGCTCAGCATACCTTTGTATGGGATAAGGACTGAGGAACTGTTTTTGGACTCTAGAGCACTTGCATCAATATCTTTGCTCAGCTGCTATTTTCTCCTGACTTGCAGCAAGTTTCTGCACCACCCTTCTTGCCTGTCTTGCAGCAAGCCCTGCCACAGAGCAGGGGCTTAAATTGCTGACCCTTGTCAAACTGGTGTCATGCAATCATGATGCACTGCCAATAAAAGCAATTATTATTAAGGGAATACAGATAAGGCATTTAATGTTGACAGCAAATAGAAACTGGGGATCAGAAAGGAAGGAATCTATTATTGCTATTTTCGTAGTTAATAATATTATTACATTATTTGTTCAATATCGTATTCCCTTTGATAATGGCATTGTTCCTAGAAGCCTCAGTGAGCTGTTTTTATCATGAGTGTGATATTTATAGAAAATTTCTTATAATGTGTGGGAAAAGTAAGTGGGTTTATTACTGACTTTTTTTTTTGCCTAAAAGATCATCATTAAAGAGCTACAAACAAAAGAACAGAATAAACAAACACCCTAATGTACAAAGCACCATACAGATAAAGTATTTTCTGACACTACTTTTGACAAGAGGTGTTGTAGCAAGCTCAGTTCTCCTGAGACAAAGTTCTGTCCTGCAATCCAGGTGCAAAATAAAGCTTTTTTTTTTTTTCAGATCTCCAAATGAGAGAAATCCTTCTGTATGCCATGAGACCCTGAGATTAGCTCAGTTGGTCAGAGCATGGGCTTGGCCTTTGTATGGCCCATTCACTTAAGAGCTGGACTTGAGGATCCTTGTCGGTCCCTTTCAACTCAGAATATTCTGTGAAATCTGGGAGACACCAAGAAAAATGCCTACATGCATAGCCTAGCTATTTATGGAATCTAGCATAGATTTCAGGTATGATTAATGAAGTGAGGGAGAGTAATTGAATTATGTTTTTGTGTCAGCCATAATTTATTACTTTTAAAATTAGTTTATTTAGCTGCTGACAAGGAAATACAAACCAGCATTTCTTATAAGGACAGCTTTCCATTTTTGTACCTGCTGGGAGGAAAGGGTTAAAACTGGAAGATTTGGTGAGGAGGGAATAGTTTTTGCTCAAAGTGACCTTGCTTCTGGAAGTGCTAACAATGTGTCATGGAAGAGCACCATTTATTATGCCTAATGTTATTCATATCCTCTTTAGAGAAGTAGAATTCCTGTGTAGAGATAAGACACTCTAACAGACATGCTTGAGCCTCCTGCTGGGAGACAGCAAGGTCATAAAAGCACAGCCTTGTGATAAACTGCACGAGTGAAGCCCTTTGACATATTGTGGCAGGCACCAGGCACCCACTCCACTGCCAGCTAGGATGAACTAAGCCTGACCAGAGCTTGTATTCCCATGTGTCTCTGCCACCAGGCATTGTTAGTGAGGTAATGAAATAAATACTCTTTGCAATTCAGCTATGGTTTGGTGGTCACCCTGGTTACCTGTATGTGTCCATTCACACTGTACCACATTGGTACATTTTTCTCAAAACTGGTTCTGATTCATTCATAAGAAGTATTTGACAAGACCCTTAGAAATTCTCTTGTGATTTTTACATACTGCCTTAGATCCTGCCCCTATGAAGAAAAAAATATCTTTCCTATAGATGTCAAAAATAATTCCATAGGACTGAGACATTATTCCATTTTTTATAGGATCTGCCCCTCTATTCATCAGCTTACACAGTCTTTCAGAAAATGGGAGATACATCTGTGGATTCTTATGACAATTATAATGACCCCATGATGGGGTAAGGAGTGGGCCAGAATCTTGCCAACCCAGAAATCTCAAATACATGCATATGTTTGTCACATCTCTGTGATTAGACTCAATTATGCTCTAAAGCTGCATAAGCTGACAGGTTCCAAACTGAGTGTGTGCTGACCTACTCAGTTGCTTTTGTAAATTAAGTGTCTATTGATCATGGAAAAGAGGGAGAAAATTATGGAGGGTCTGCCCAGAGTCTGTGCATACCCAGTCATGTTTATTAGCTTGAGGGGTGTGGTAAGGGACTGTGATTGTTTCTTGCTTTTCAGTGTGATACAGAAAGCCACACAGAGCATTTGCAGCTGAGTCTGTTGGGGTGTACTCTTCCTGACTTGAGCTAGAAATGTAGTGGTCTCTATAACCTGAAACCAAAGTAATTTGCAATCGGTCTTACAAATAGGTATTGCAAAAGTACCTAAGGTTTGGACAAGGACAAGACCAGTATCTTGAACGGAAGGAAATGGCATCTCTGTGTTTTGTTTTTTTTTTACCTGAATGACATTATTTTAAGGTACCGCTGTTGTTCAACACTCACTTTTGAATTTATAGCTTTGTATATTTGTGACTGACTGTAAAACTTGGGGGATGGAAGGGCAAGTACTAGTAGCGATATATTAGTTTGCCAAGAAACCATGTTGCAAAGAAAAGGTAACTATAATTGGAAGGGAAGAGAGAGGAAGTAACCTAGAAAAAGAGGGAGAAAAAGTAGATATCAAAGAACCAAGTCTTTATGTGCTTAGAATTATGGGATATGGTATGAGATAAACTAAATGCTGTTTGTTGTGTGCCAAAAAAGAAACTAACCTTGGCATCCCTACAGCCTTCACTAGCTAGTATGTCTTTTTGCCTTGTAAGTATTTTGAGGAACCACTTTTTCAAAGGTGAACTTTATATGGTAAAAAAACGACATGTGCATAATATACATTTAGGACAACCTGCGAGATTATTTTCAGAATATTTTATTAAATGTCCTCCTATGCTCTTTTGCCATTGTCAAATCAGTTCCTACATTTACCTAAGTAAAAGTTGTTTGCATGTGAAAATCTGAAGTAGATTTAGTTATGTGAGTTTTTCTTGTCAAACTCACTGATAGTTGTGATTTCTTTCCTTGTTTGGCTTCTCTCTTTGCTGAGGATCCAGAAGAAAAAGCTAAGAAAGAAGCAGAGGAGAATGCTTATCAGGCAACTGATGAAAAGGAAAGAGATGAACAGGATGGGAAGCCAGGTGAAGATGTCACAGAAGCAAAGACAGAAAAGAGCAAAGAATCAAATCCTGGGGAAAGCAAAAGTACAGATTCCAGTAAGAATCTTGTAAATGGCACTTGGCAAAGTGGTATGAGCATACATGAAATTTACTGAGGTAAAAACGTACCTAGGACAGCTCAGAAAATGGATCCTCGTCACATTGTGGGAGAAGAGAAACAGCATGTCCAGAGTGGTGTGTTCTCTCCTTCCACTGAAACATAAATCCAGCTCTAAAGCCAGTTTCTCACATTAGTGATGGGGGAACCTGATGTCCTGAAAAAGCATTCCTGGGGCCAGCGTCTCTTCCTTAACATAGTCATAGTCACCTACATATGCAAATCAGAAACTAAATTAACTTCCAAGTAGTGTTCTTCTGTAGATGGGGTTCATCATAACTGCTTGGAAATAAGGAAAAATTAGTTTTCTCATGGAGATGAAGTAGCCTCTTATGATACACAGCATGGAAAGCTGAATCAAATATTTCTGCTTCAATGAACATCTTCATTACTTGAGTAACTTATGGAGGAGAAGCCAAAGTTGGCTTATAAACTCATTTTAAAGCCAATTAAAGGCATATTTTATTTGAGCCTCAGATCTAAATATGCTTTGGTACAAAGAATTTTTTTCCTCTGGTTTTTAGGATTTATTTTATCTATCCTTCCTTTTCTTAGTTTATTTTTTTGTAAGGACAGTCATGAGCCTTTATTTTTTGAGGTTTTTTTCCCCCATGTTTGTAACTTGCTGTTGAATTGAGTTAAAATAAGAATCTCATTCTGCACCCAAAAAAAGTTGGGGAAAAATGTTTGAAAATTCCATGAAACATTAAAAAAACTTATTAAACCCAACAGAAGAGATCACTTGTCTCTTGGCCATTTCACTGTCCTTCCCTGCACAGCTCCTGCTCCCTCAAGCTAATATCAAAAAATGGCAGTCCAGCCACCTGTGACTTGTCACAACCTTGGCTAGTATTATGCAGTCCAAAACTAGCAAAAAACCCACTTAGAAGCCTCCTCTCAGAAAAAGACTGAATGAGCGTTCAGGCTTTGAAAGTCCAGGCTCAAACTTTGAGTTTAAATGGCAGGAGATACCAAAATTTGTTTAAAACATTCCTGATATAATTCTCAGGATTCCTGGCCTTTCCCAGTGATTCCTTCATGATTAGGGTTTTATAGATTGGAAGAATTGTGGGAGTCAAAACTGTCATTCTCTCTAATGTATGGGAGTTTTCTTCAGACAGTGTTACATGTGGGAACAGGAATGGGCCTTTCAGGAAGATGAAAAGGTTAGAGACATATGAAATGACAGTTACACTGCACCAGACTTTTCTTCTTTGTTTTGCATGCTTCTAACAATACGGGCATTAAGCATGCTCTAGTTATTTTGCTAGTACCTTTTTCAGCAATGTGTCTCTGCTGCAGGTGTCAAAATTGTTTTGAAAGGAATTATAATGATTTCTGAAAATTAGTGTCTTCCTCAGGAAAGGAAATTCTGCTCCTTTATTTATGGGATAAGGCCTTTACAAGGTACAATCACTGCAGAGTCTCTGGGGACTGATGAAATCTTAACATTCATATTAACATTCATATCTCTGGATTCACCACAGCTTCCTTTACGCCTATATGTTAATATCTCATCTAATGTACTTGTCTTATTATTTCTCTGCCTCTTTAATCCCTTTCAAAAAGATCATTATGATCATTGTTCTGCTCTGCTGCTGGCAGTATGACATGGTAGATATCACAATATTCAAAAATCCCCTTTTCAAAATACTCACTGGAAGTTCAGAAATTGTGTTATCAGGTGAGTTTAAAGTCTCTCTGTCATCCACTGCCCCTTGCTTTCTCTCAGAGATCAAACTCTGAAACAGTGTATATATAGATGCATTTTTTTTTGCACACACTTAGGGTCCAGCAACTTGTTTATGCAATGGTCAAAAAGGCATTTTTAGCTCATCATTACCATCAACTGTATGATAGTGGAGGAAATGCAAGACAGCTTTTGTGCTTTGCTAGGTACATTTTTGTTTCAGTTCCTGAAGACTGTGCCCTATTTTTTTCTTTTTGTAAGACCATCTTCATCAAACAGACACCTAAACCCTGTTGGATCTGCTCATAAGCTCTCTGTATAAAGACCCCAAGTCAGTGGCAGTGTGATCAGCTGAAGAGGGTGCTGATTGTCCTGCCTTATCTTGCATTAATTTTTTTTCACCCACACAATGAGCTTAGGAAGATAAACATGACAAATTTGGAATAAAACCAGAACAGAACATGCTTTTGTCCCATCTTGTTAAATATTTTAGGGTTTGAAAACCATTCCTCTTTTATACTATGATGAAGCTTAATTGGAGAGAGAGATTGATCCACTGCTGTCCAAAAATAATAAATATGCTAATGGTTAAGGCACATTGTGGAAGAGTGAGACCTTTTCCCTCTGCAATTTTTCGTTTTTTGAGCTGTTCCAAAAATAAATATCCACTGCCCATGAGTATTTTGAAGGCAGATCATATCCTCTTTAATACTTAATACCTTTAATCTTGATCTGAAGGCTGGAAAGTAGCTATAGTACCAAAAATAGTAATACGAATGGAATAGGCATCACTATAATGCAGCCTCACATTTACAAAAATCTGATGTGAGACTTTTACACCGTTTTATGTTGAGGTGTGCATCACAAAAGGAAGAAGACCTGTCTTGCTGTTTGGACACTGCAGCTGAAATAGCTCTGTTCTACTCCAGCTTTCACTTTAAGTTATTTTTTATTTGATTTAGCATTTGGCATCCTCATTCAATGATGGGATAGTCTGGTAAAGTCTGATGTGCTTTGCTGTATGACTAACAGAGGACCGAAAAGAGAATGACTCTTGGTTTCATAAAATACACCCCAGCTTAAGTTGCTATTTTCATTCTGCATGAACCATTGCTCTGCCAAAAGCCTTGATTTTCTGGTTTGCTATAGAGACTCTAATGACAGTGATCAATGCTAGGATGATTGTTCCCTGATGCCAACACAAAAGAATCTGTGGATAAAGGAATCTGTTAAGAGAAAGTAAGGCAAAATTATATAGGCCTGTTGAAGGTATCTAAGATGGTTCTTTAAAACAAACACTTATGATGAAATCTTACAAGATCGTATTTCTTTGGAGAGCATAAACGTTTCAGACTCCTGATTCTGAAATGAAGCTTATGCTCAGGTTTTTAATGGCCTACATACAATCAGAGGAGTTACGAGTTTGCATTTGAACTTTAAAAGGTTTTTATAATTAGAAGAAATTTATAAGTAGACTGTAAAACTTGCTTATCTGTAGAAGTGGGATAATTTTTTTTTTCTGGTGCTTTGTTCTATGAAAATGTTTATTCTATTCCTTTTGAATTCAGACCTTTCCTCCTCAGGAACATTTCCTTTAGATTTTGCAATTTCATTTAGTTAGAAGCATTGAAATGCACTCTGCATTAAAATGCTTATGCTGTTTCTTATTGCTTCTTATTTCCTCTTGCTAGGTGAATTAAAGGAAGACAATAAATTGGACAGAAAATATAAATTCAGTGTGGGGGAAGAATCAAAGAAAACAGATGGTAAGGACAACATTTTATTGCATTTTTTGCCACCCATTTTTATGTGCAATCTATTGTTTCCTAAATATCTCCAATTTATTCTAAAACTAAAAAATTGTGTGGTAACCAGAAACATACTTAACAGAAACAGTCATTAGATTTGAAAAAAGTCATTGAAGCATTCTGAGGGAAAATAATTTCTTTCACATAATGCCTAGTACCACTTAGTTCAGCTGGTAAGCCTTATCCATCAATTTTTGTGCAGTGCCTGAAAGAAAAATCCTGGATTATTAAAGTTGCTTAATAGGAAATGCAGATTTGTGAGATTCTATCCTTCTGACTTTCTTTGGGCTGTATTCTTCTGTCTGTAAGGACAGGCTGCATTGGAGTAAGGACATACTGCATTGGAGATGAAAAATACAGACCTAAGAAAAATGTTGCGCAAGAGGTCTCCCATTAAGGATGCTGTTGAAAAGGGAGGCTGCTGAAACATTTTTGAACTGTAGCAATTCCAAGCCATAGGATGGTTTCACAGGCATCTAGCAAAGATTTCAAATGAGTCTGAGCCTAGTGTAGAGGTCCACAGACATTTTAGCCTCAGCAGTTTGGAAAGGCAGCTTCAAGTTATGCAGCGTGTTTACTCTTTTGTACTTCCTCATCTGTGTACCACAGGCCTCTGAGATAGTATCTGAACCCATACTGCTTAAAAAAAAATTGCTGAATTATTAGGTAGCAAAATAAATGGGAAAAAAATTTCTAGCATTTTCTCTGTGTATGTATCAGTGAAATTTACTGAAACGTAACTATTCCTAAATATAAATAATACAGTGCTGTGTTTTGATGGTCAAGAAAGAGTCATTGTGGGTAATGCAGCTTAGTATGATACAGTGTTTTCTTTTATTGCTTCTTTTTAAGAAATTGTTTAAATACCTACTGCTTTAGAAAAGGGGTAAATAAGAAGAAAATATTATACCTCAACTAAAAATGTAGAAAATTTAATCTAGAAGCATATATTAATTTCAGACACATAATTAAGAGGCCCCCTTAGTACCAATTGTTTAGAAAAATTCAGTTATGTTGTTAAGACATCAGGTTACTTATATACCTGAGTTAAATGTCTGTCAGGAAAACAGTCTTGAACAAGTACCAATAACAGCTCTTACTGTGGTCATGAAGAAATTAAGAACAAATACTCAAATAAGATGTGACTCTTCAGGTTTTCATGCATATGTGCAGTTCTGTATGTAACTATCAAGACTCCAGAAAGATTAATGGGCAGAATGACTGCTTTCCCTACTTTGGTGGGTGATGGCTGAGCAAGAGTTGTGGTGGAAGGCTGCAGTCCTTGCAGGACCAGGTGAATGCAGAAACACTGGGGCTATTTTAGGAGGAATCAGGACCACCAGCTCAGCCAAGACAGTAGACTGAGAGTCTCTAACTTTGAGGAAAAGGTTACGAAGGCCTTCACTCTCAAGTTCTTAGAAAGATTAGGGCCACCTATTTATTTGGGCTGGAGGACCAAGAAGTGAATGTTTCAGGCTAACTTGATAATTGATGATGTGAATTTGGTTCTTCGCAAGTGGCTTATCTTTGATGTTATTTGTATTTGTTATTTATTGTCCTGTAAGAGAAAGTTATGTTCGTCCCTTTAGGGAAAAGACCAATACCTTTGGGATCAATTTATTACAGTGAATAAGCAACTCTAACCATGCACAAACAATTTATAGGCTTACTGTTTCTCATTCAGACAGTGTAAAGGCAGATTATAGCCAATTATCTAACTGATAAAAATCAGAAGAAAAATTGTGAATCATGCACTTTAGAAAGAAAAACACTAGGACGGTGCTTCTGCTTTGCCAAATACTGCACAACCTGTTCTGTCCATTACCCACTCCAGAGTAAATCTCCTTACATGTGAGGGATGTGAAGAGAGGAACATTATCCATGGATAATATGTAGCTGTTTGCAGTCTTCTGAAATGTTTACTCGAACATATGCTTTCTCTTGTTGCCAGTGCACGGTCTTTCACACGTCACACACTGGAAAAAAAGATTAAGAATTAGAAAGATTGAGATTATGGCTATAATGTGCTCACCACATGTAGTTTGCTAGTGGGTGAAACTCAACCTGGATTTTTTTCAGGGTCCAGGGTGCTTGGGTTTTACAACCTCTATTCTGTTCTTGGATTTTTCAACCTCTGTTCAATGTGTAGCTAGGGAGTATTTGTATTAAACAGGCCCATTTGTGTATGTTTAACATACGAGCTTCAGGTTTCTCACCTTTTGCATCAGCTGAAGTCCTGAACCCAACTGATGACACTCTCTCCTACTGTGCAGGCATCCTGCTCCCAGAAAAGAAAGCTGCAGAGAATATTTTGTATAAATCTTTCCAGGATATATATCCAAGTTGCTTTTTTAATTGTATACAAATTAAGCTATAGTAATATCTTCTTATAGGCATATACACATGCCAAAATGGTTCTGTTTGTCCTTAAGCTACATGGGGAACCTAGTGACTACAGAGAATAGCTTGTCATGTTGACACAAAGATGTTGAAACGACATGTCTGCCCTGTAGTCACAGGCGTCAAATGTTTCTGTGTCAGTTACCTTGGAGCTACACAAAAATACATAAGTGGGCATGTCTCCAGGATCATGCTCACTGAGAGTGTCAGCAACTATGTGTCTAGCCAGAGCTTTGTACAACTAAGTCTATCCATACCAAAGCCAACAGCAGTAAAGCTAGTTTGAGGATGGCTATGTAAGTTGCAGTCATATAATGGATTTCAGACTTTACTTCAAAATCCTGTGCAAGTCTCTTGAACGTAGACTAGTCTTCTTCCCATGTTAATCTGATCTTCATATTATTGGTGGGTTTTTTTCTATGGGAGATACTGCTTGTTACTCAGTACTGCCCTTCTTTTCAATTTCGAGGAAAGGAATATGGGGATGCCATTTCCCGAATAAAGATACAGCCCTGTCAGATACATCATCAGCACAAGTAGTCCATCAAATATTTCCTGTGGGATAGAACACTGTTAAACCATTTTGGCAAACTGAATTTTCCCATGTGAAATCGTTGCTTGGCAACTCTTTGAATGGAAGATTATAAACAGTCCCATGGACATAATTTTTGTTTACATTCCAACCTTTCTTCAATATATTTTTTTTTCTCATGAAACTAAAAGCAAATGAGAAAATTGTTCTTCAGATTTGATATAAGAAAGAAATTTTTTACAGTAATGGTAGTGAAACACTGGAACATTATGTCCATTGAGGTGGCAGAAGCCTCATCCCTGGAAACATTCAAGGTCAGGTTGAACAGGAGCAACATGAGCAACCTGATCTCTTTGAACATGTCCCTGCTTATTGCAGGGGAGCTGGACTAGATGGTCCCTTTTCAACCCAAACTATTCTCATTGTATGATCCCATAGTTAGCATTTTCACAGGTTATTTCTACCATGGCCTCGTATTTTTTTCTCACTGGGAAAAGATTCTGCAATTTTAAAGCAAGATTTTCTGTGTAACTTCTTGATTCAGGGACCAAAGCACAGCTCATTCAATCAAATATGCTCTCAGCTACCAACTGCAGACAAATAAAAGGTTCCTTTTTTGGTGTGTTTGTCCTGGGAACGTATTATTCTAGTGGTAATATGCATTTTTTTAGCACAGAAATATACAGGATATTTGCATCTTCAACAGCTAGTACACATAGCGAAAGCCCAATGTGCTCTGGCTATGTGATGAGCAGTACTGCCACCTCATGGTCAAATCAAGACCTGTGTTTTGACAGATCTTTGTTTCAGTACTCCATTCTTCTATGCAGTGCAACACAATAGAATAGAATAGAGTCACTATAATACAATATAATACAATATGCAGCCTTTAAAAAATATATAGATTTCAGGCTTACCAGAGAGGGAGGTTTTTGCGTTCTTTATTTTGATTTTGTTAAGATATACTGTTTCTTAACAGTAGTTAAAAGCTTTTCCTTTGAGCTTTGTCCATTGTCCATGCCAACATGCAGAGCTGTATTTCAATCTTATTTTTTCTTGATAATGATTTCTTGATCAGGAAGTGAAAAATTTCCTGATTATTAAGTTAAAGCCTTCCTTTCTTTCTGTCCTAGCTGTCCCAAAAATCAAGTGGCAGAGTAGCTGGCACAGAAGGTTGTTATCTGAAATGTCTTTGGTATAGGAGCATGGTGGTGAGAAGATGCCATGATGATGGCTCCACAATTATCCAGAGAGAGTTGAATTAACAGGTTTTTTCCCAGCTTCTTTTGTCAAAACTTCTCAACCACTGAAGACTTGTCTGTCTTTGCAGCCTTCTGCAAGATATGATTTTTGTATGTGTCAATCTAGCCAAGACCACTACATAGTAGTGAACACTAAGTAGACTTCTGATGAAATCTTGTTTATGTAACGTGCGTAATTCTGATGTTGTTTTAAAACAAGGTACTCAAGCGTATAAATGAAGAGCATTTGTCTGTCTCCTTGAGAAAGCTAAAAAGGTACATTTCAGGTCATATAAATAATGGTACTGTTTCTAATTCTGTTTCAAAAGATAAGCTGATCTCTCCATTATTGTCAGAAGCAAAAAGTCCATTTCAGTTTGTAAGGCAAACACATTGTATTTCTCCTTGCTGCTTGATAGTGCTCTTGATATTATGTGTCATAATCCATCAGCATCAGCAAATTGGAATGACAGTAGTCTAAGACTACTTCTAAAGACAGTTTCCTTCCTTTTTTCACTTCTTTTTAATGGCTTGTTACTTGAATTACACTAGTGGTTATTAACTGAAGTTACAAATCAGAAAGCCTTGTAATGTTAGCTTTTGAAAAAACTTGCTTGAAAAAAGAAGGCATTTTTCCATCCAATAGGACATATGTCGCTGTAATTTATCTCTGCTAAACAACTGTTCCATAGTATTGCAGTATAGGATAACTGGGGGTTGGAATAGTTTCTGTGCTTTTTCAAATCTTTTCTGTGCTCTTTTGAAAAAATTAGTTTGTCTAATTTAGCAAGTGGCACCTGAGGCAAGCTGGAATTTGCGTAGAAGAATGCATTCTGAAGAAGGTTTTATGCAGTTTTAGTGGCAGGTGAACATGATATGATGTGATCTTTGAAGCTAAGTGCAAAATACATTGTTAGTATCTAGACAGGGCAAAAAATACATCACCATGGTATGCATGCTTGGTGAGAATATGGGGAATATGTAGAAAGGTACCTTTTATAATTATGCAGATGATTTTGCAACTTGTCCATTTTGTCTGTGTTTGTAAATCTTATGGAAAGCACCTGGTTTTCCTTTGAGACTTTCATGTCTCTTTTTTAGCCTGCTTTTCATTGTTTGTGCCATAGGAGCTAAGATACATGGTCTTTAGCACGCTTGATTGTTTTTTGATTCTACTTTACATGAAGTCACAGATATATGTGACAAGTTGAAAAACTGAAAATTCCATTTTTCTTGATGTAAGTGAATATTTGGAATATTCAGGTGCATGGTGAAAAAAAATCATCACTGGAGGCTTTTTTAACTAGGGTTTTTTTAGCAGTTACCTTTATGGGGAACATTTTCCCATGTTACCTCTGGTCCTTTATGTATATTTCTGTTCAGAGATAGCATGTGGTTGCATTGCTCCTCTGCATTGCTCCTCAGAGATAACATTCACAGTCCTAGAGACGTGGTGGTATGTGTAACTTACACAATGTATTACAGAAATTCTTGCTTGATTTTGCACCATCAACTAATTTATTGCACCAGTCAGGGAATAGAGTTCTGACCTTGCTTCCATTATAGTCCTTATCCCATTTAGGATAATTTGTGTGATAATGTATAGAAAATTTCCATTTCAGTAAGAGGAGAGTCCTCCTTGCTCCCAGCTGCAAGAATTTTGTTCAGTGACAATTAGGCCTCTTTTTCCTGATGCAACACTTAGTGCTGAAACAAGATCATGTCTTCTCATGAGAAGGAAGAACATGAAATAGCTCCTCAAAAGACATTGGTGACATTTAGATTGCATCTTATTCGTTCCTCACAGAACAACTAGCTTCCAATTTGAGCATATCAGCTACAGGAACCAGATAGGACTCTTATAAGGTGTGGCATCCCACTCCATAAAAGAAAGCAACATGGAGGTGTGCAGATACTCATGGTCAAAATGTATAATAATTAATTGATCCATCACTAGGCGATTCATTCTTTTCTCTCACTTCTTTTCTTAACTTCAAAACCTTATGATTGGAGGCAATAATAAATGTAGAAGAAAATCAACAAGTGTCATTAGTTGAAAAGTGTTTTATTTAGTCAGGCTAAAGTGTTTAGCAGTTTTAGTCAAATTCAAAAGAAGTGATTGCCAAAAACTGAAGAGATATTGAAAAAACCCAAATGAGAATTTTTGCTTTGAAATGGTGTTTTGCATTTTTATCCAGCATTAAGTAAATGTTAAAAATAAAAGTTTTGTTTTAGTTAGATGAAGAGCTCAGCTTGATCTTTTATCTTTTCTCTATCCACCCCACTCCCCCAAAAAACCCCTAATCTTCAACAGATATTTTTACCATGTTAGAAAGACACCAATTCCTTGTATCTGACCCAGAGGTAAGCATTATCCTAATATTTCAGTTTAGTCACTCAGCCAAAGAAGCCCAGTGCTTATTACAAAATTCTAATTCCCATATGTGGCTGAAAACTTTCTTGGCTTTGATTATCCATCTTCCTGTGGAAGGTTATGTTTGATTTGCATGGTAAGGTTTTGGTAGTAGGAAGAGCTGGAGGGGTGGCTTCTCTGAGAACCTGCTAGAAGCTTCCCCCATGTCCAACAGAGTCACTTCCAGCCAGCTCCAAGATGAACCCACCCACCAAGGCCAAGCCCATCAGCCGTGTATGAGAAGTCCTC
The DNA here is from genome assembly GCA_024500445.1 of Entomyzon cyanotis. Taxonomy (NCBI): domain Eukaryota; kingdom Metazoa; phylum Chordata; class Aves; order Passeriformes; family Meliphagidae; genus Entomyzon; species Entomyzon cyanotis. Next base: position 81,347,961 of record JAKEPQ010001005.1, read on the forward strand.
CCCATGAGGAGGAAAGAGCAGCAAAGACCATATGTGATGAACTGACTGTAACCCCAATTCTCTGTCCTCCTATGCACTGTGGAAAAATACGTAGAGAGTCAGGAATAAAGTTAAGTGCAGGAAGGAGGGAAAGAAGGGAGGAAGGTGTTTAAAGGTTTGGTTTTACTTCACATTATCCTACTCTGATTTCATTGGTAATAAATGAAATTAATTTTCCCAAGTCAAGTATGTTTTACCTGTGACAGTAATTGGTGAATGATTTCTCCCTGCCCTTATCTCAAAACATGATCCTTTCCTTCTATATTCTCTCCCCACGTCCTGTTTAGAAGAGGAGTGATAGAGTAGCACCTGGTGTCTAGCCAAGGTCAACCCACCACACAGCTCATCCCCCTTGCTCCTTGAAAAGGACTGGGGTTTTTGTTTCCATCCACAATGAAACATCTCTTTATGAAAACAATGATCTAGTTTTACCCCAAACATATTCAGAGGTTTGAATTATGTTTAATTATCAAATATAGAATAAGCTTTTGCAGCTAATCTTCTAGGTGGCTTTATATAGTAAGTATCTAATTTCTTTCATACATGCTTTATTCAGGAAACTCAGTCATTACTTGGTGTAACCTTTGCCCATTTTTTCATTATATTTTTATCTGCTTTTATATATTTCCATAATATGCTGGTGTGCAAATAACATATATTAAACCAAAACTAATCTCTTTCATCACTGATGTTATCCTAGGTCAAGTGAAATGCAAGCTGTCAAGCAAACATAAAATTCAACATCAGTGTGAAAAGGACTAGAAATTGTTTGGCATGATGAATGGTTTAGGCACAATTATGTGCCACAGCTCCAAAACCAGGACACCTTCTATGCTAGTGCTATTTCCCCTCATAGCAAAATGAATGTTAAGCACTTGGGTCATCTGCTAAATTAGAGTGATGTCATTTAAGTTTACTCACAAAACAGGTATTTAAAAGTTTTTCCCAAGAGCATTTATTCTTGTTTTCTCTTGATTTAAAGAGAATGCCAGCACCTTCAAATAGCATTTTGTTTTCTTTGGAAAAACTAATCATTCTAAAATTTCTCATCCATTAGACATACTGATAACAGAGATGAATTAACTTATGATGCATATTTCTTCTTTGTTTCATTGATCTTCTGAACTTTGCTTCTTAGGCCCCATACATCTCTGGTGCAACGGAGAAAGAAAATACCATAACTACGCAGAATTTGTTTCTTCATGGTCTTACAAGCCTTGAAAAGGCTTTCAAATGGCTTTAGTAGGAGGCAGGATCATCCAGTGTTGAGAACTGAGTACTTAGATTTTCAACATCTTCATTTTATTTTGAGTACTAGGAAGAGCTTCAACAGTGCTTTTCAGGTGGAAAAGCTACAGATTATGTCTGAGCTCACTTTAGCACTCAGGGAGACAAGAAATATCCAGATTTCGGGGAATAAGCTTACAAAATTAAAAGGTCACTTCTTTACATCTTGTAAAATGCTGAGTGAGTCCACAAAGGAATTTAAAAGGTGGCAGGTTTGGTGATCTGCCCCAGCAGCTGCAAATACTTTTGTCATTTGTAGTGGGAAAGATTGGATTATAGATTATGTGAGATGCAATTACTTAGACTACTATTTCACCTCATTGTGCATTGCATCAGTAGTAATTATTTTATGATATCAAAGGCCATCCAAGAATTTGCAATTTCTTTTGTCATTTCACTCAGTGCTTGGATGGAGCTGGGTTCTGGGGGGGAGCAGAGCTTGGAACAAATAATCTCATTCTGAAAAACCTATGCTTTTGATTGGTAAGGGTGGAAGCTACTTCCAAACATCATGCCAGCTTTGCTATGAACACTTGAACCACCTTGCTGGGTTAGACCAAAAGTCCCTGTAGCTCTCCATCACCTACATGACAACATTTCACAGCAGAGATCTTAATAAACAAAAACCAAAACCAGAGCAAACGTGTGCACCCCACTACAGTTTTCTGTGTTCCAGAGGACCAAGGCGGACATCAAATCTCTGACTTGGATACACTCTGACGGATTTTTCTTCCATTACTTTGTCTAATTATCTTTAGAATCCCAGTACTTCTGTGTACTGGGCACTGAGGGAACGCAATAAAAAATTTACTTAGGCATTATGTGGTAAATCCCATCTTTTTTATTCTTTTCGAATTTACTGCTTGGTAATTTCATTTGGTAATTCCCTTCTTGGATTGTGAGAAATAGTGAGTAATTTTTCCCTTTCACATTCTTGGTGCTACTCATAATTTCATTTACTTTTTATTAGACTTTCCCTGGAACTCTGTTTCCAGGCTAAAGAGTCATAGCACATGAAGTTTGTGTATTGAACTTTCCTTCAAGTGCAACCCTTTTGCTACCTGCTATGTTAGCATGTAACACTGACAGTCTGTGTTACACACATTTATTGCAATGTTACAAGAGAATCTGATTTTAATAAAAATGAGATAACGTCTCTTTTTTCCCCCTGTATTTTCAATAGTATAGTCATGGATAATTGTGGTGTCTTGTGCTTCCTTCAGAATTAAGTATAGTTATAATGCTTCAGAAATCTGAGCAGAGATAACAAGGACCATGCAAGAACCTCACAAACACTTTTGTTCACAGGGATTCAAACAGGCTAAACAGTTTGTGAAAAAAAACCCCAAAACCCATGCCCACAGAATCCCACGGAATCCTTAATCCACATCACACTGTCCTGCAGTCTGCATTCAGCGGGGTTTTTTTTGGTTTTTTTTTTTTTAGGAAAGATGCAGCAGTGCAGAACCTAAAGGCAGCTCTCCCCTGCTGTGGGGGGGGAGGGCTGCCCCAGAACCGGAACATGCAGGATGGTCTCACCTTGGCCACGAGCGGTGGGACTGGTCAGACTGAGTCTTTGTGGAAGCGTCGCAGATTTAGAAAGGCAGCTGTTCTATTCTAGGCTCCATGTGGTTTATTGGGATAATAAGGGAGGGAACTGGGGAGTGGGGGAGGGGAGAGGAGAGCCGAGGGGGGATTTTAGCTCCATAGAGCCTAGAATCCAAGAGGCCCGGTTCCAGGTCCCGCTGGGCTTTTATTCGTGGGGTTAGGAGGCGGTCCTGGCTCACATCAGCCAGTCCGGAAGGGTCAAGGGGGAGGGATCAGGGAAAGGACACATGTTACAACAGAAAGAGATTTTTCTTTTAAATGCAATTTGAAAACCATAGGGCTTGATCTTGTCCTGATTGTCTGGCCTTGCACTGGATGCCACTGGGAGGTGTCCTAAGTCTTCTCTGAGTGGAACTGTGCTTTTGGCAGCTGGAGAGGAAGGGATGGAAATAAAGGGCAGGCATTTATCTGCAGAGCGGCAGAGCTGGCTGCCATCAGAAGCAGTGCTGGGAGAAGTGAGCTCTCCACTTCCAATTGATGAACCAGCATCACACCTGTGATTTATGCTTGGTGAGGAGCATGAGTCAATACAGAACAGATGTTTCTAAGTTAGTCTAAACTCTCAGTTCAGTCTAAATGCCTCTGGGTGTCCTCCAATTGGGTTGAGAGAGCACATTTTGAAAGTTTGATCTGGAGCAGATTTGGAAAGTTTGCATTAGGCAGGCATAATAAATGCCAGCTGTTAAAATGGATAGCTCTTGTAAGACTTTAGACTCCAAATCATCATTAAAAGAGAGGTAAATGTGTGAGATTAATTACTGCGCAAAACTAACAGTCAGCTTCCTTGCCGTATGGGTGTACTCATAGGCTTTGTGTGAACAAAAAGATGAACTGCAGTGTATTTCCATTTCAGTATGTCAGTCTGTATAGATATGTAACTTCATAGTCCAGCAGGCAAAAGGTAAAAATGCCTTGGTATAAACTAGAAACCAATAGCAGAAATGGACTCACAGCGGTATCACAGGAAAAGTTGTAGAAGTCACTGCCATTTATGTTAGTGATCAAAGGGAATGCCAGTACTCAACCTTGACAAACAATTTAAGTTCATCAGGGACACTGTAGAACTGAGATGTGTGTTCAGGCAAGGCTAATTCAGATAATGATATCCAATATATGCTAAGTGGTCTACTTGAAGTCTTAGGTGTACAGAGCACTGCATATTCATTCTTTTTCCTCTTTCAATTACCTCTGTTGATACATGCTAGTATTTGCACTGGAACTATTGTATTTAAGTGAAAAAGAAGCTGAATCACATCCAAAGCTAGGGTAGATGTAGGCAAGCTCTATTATATACAGTGGGCAATTTAGCTAAGAAACCAGAACATCTGCTCCACCAAGCAGAAAAACAATTCAAAGCAAATTCGATGCTGATATGTTCTTACCAGAGCTGATCATGTAGCTAACAGCAGTAAAAAGTTATCATCGAATCATAGGAATTTAAGGGGCTGGAATGGACCTTAAAAATCCTCTAGTCCTAACCTCCCCTGCCATGGACAGGGACACCTACCACTAGACCAGGTTGCTCAAAGCCTTAGCCAACCTCTTTGAACACTGCCAGGGTCGGGACATCCACAGCCTTTCTGGGTTGATTCAATTCTCCACAGGGAACTTCCAGAGACTGGAGAAAACTTTGTATTTGCCCTTGCTTCATGAGTGGGGATGAGAGTGGTTAAAATTCTTGTGAGTATGAATGGCATAGGAGGAGAAGCATGTGTTAGGTGGTACTCCGAGCTCTGTTTCAGATCCCTGCTGTGATTCAGCAAATCCTTTAAGTTCAGAAATACTTACTGCTCAAATATGTCATTTAATCCACCTGCCTCAAATAAGTACCCCACCTTCTGGGTCAGTCTTTTCTCTATAAAATGTGGCTAATGATACATGTCACAGGATTGTTATGATCCTGTTAATGACAGTGAAGCAGGATGAATGCTTTAGATGGGAAACATCAAGGAAACGTAATACTGTTGTTATGGCTGTTACTAATGCCTGTCTTTAAAACAGTGTCTTAGAATTTCATCAGTGAGCAAAATATTGTAGTAGCAATTTCCAGGGGACCATCCTGTCCCCTGTAAGAAAGGTTCCCCTGATATCTGTGTGGTAGAAGATACCAACTCACTGGTATATCTCTGCAGCCGCTATATACATTCATTACAGACAGCAATCCAATGGCAAAGATCTTTGTTTTGGCAGTCCTTTTTCTCCATTTCCCAAATACCATTAAAAAAAAAAAAAAAAAAGGCAATATATTATTGAATGCAAAAGAAACTGCAAGGTTTTCCTGAAAGGGACCAAAAGATACTCTGATGCAATAATGTCTTCCAAGGCATGCCCAGCCCTACAGGTAAATTAATCTCTCCTTGGGTTGAATCTCCTTGGTTGAGAGACCCTTTCAAATGCACTTTCAAACTCTGCTGGCACAAGCATTATCGGAACATTCAGGATAATATTAGTCAAACATAGCCTAATTATGAGGCCAAGGGACTATAAATATTTGACAGAGGAGTCAAACAGACTGTAAAATGCACATATTTTGTTATATCTTTGGCACCTCTCCTTACTTAAGGCTCTGTTTTTCACGGAAAGCTCATTGGGAGAAAAGGGCTTTTAAAACAGTGTTCTTTCATGTTTGGAGTATTTTCTTTTCCTCATTTCAAAACACGTGTACAACATTCTTGCCTTCATAAGCAAAAAGGTACTGGAAAAGCTGTTGCTCAAGGGTGATCAGAGAGCCCTACAGCAAAGAAACCTATTAGAATCTCTTGATCTAAGCATGCTGGACTCTGTTATGTGATCTTCTTGATGCCTGAGTTTGAGTTCCAGCTGGATTAGTCTGATCATAGCAGTCTGATCATGATAGTCTGATCAACTTGTTTAGTTCAGAATGGTATTTCCAGTTAAGCCTGTAAGAGGTATTGCCTTGGTGTGCCTTTTAACAGTTAAGCAAAACTGTACTGCTTGCAGAAAATGAGGCTGTGTAAACTGATACCCTTCTTTTACTTTCCCAGATTACCTACCCCTTAGACAAAGGGGAGAAAGGCAGCATTTGACACTTTCCTATTTTTTTTCCAGATATGGAAGAGTAAAAATATATTAAAATAGAGACTGCAAATCTCTTTCATCATTTTATCTGACCTTCTTCATTCCTGTTCTCCTGCAAAGACCAGTTTCTGGGAAAGGCATGAAACAACTTTTGAAACACTCATTCTCTCACTGGCTACTTCACAGCTAATGATTGGGTTCAAGGGGGAGGATGTTGGTTCTTTGGTTAATTTTGGTTTTTTGTTCATATATGTATGCTTTTTTATTGTTGCTGTTTTGGGATTTTTTTTTTGTTAAAAGGTCAAGTTGTGACTTCATGATGCAAATAGTTCCATTTTTCTGGACAGGTCAAGTAAATAGAAGAAAGTATTCTTCAAAAGCTTGTCTTGCCCATTGCTATGCCTCAGCTTGTGAAACCAACACTAGGATAATGCAGAAGAATATAAAAGAAAAAAACAAAACAAAAATTCGTTGATAATAATCCACTTTTACTCTTTTCCCTGAAAGCCTTTTCCAACTGCTAGTAAACAGAATTTGATATAAGTTTTACACTCGCTGTAGAAGATTTTATTAAGAATGGTGAATTTGTAGAGTCAACTTGTATTGACTATTTCTTAGGATTTGATATCTTTCCCAGATATTACAATGACTGCAAAATGTTTTTCTTTCTAAACAGCAGTTAGACTAACTCAGCCCTTGATTTTGTTCTCTTTTTTCAGTTAGGAAAGGAATAACCAATGAAAGCAATAATCTCTTGGGGCAAATTTTGTTGTCAGATTCTGAGAACATGTATTAATGTATTGCATAATGTGCCTGGTTAAATTGATATTGCAGAAAATTACCTGTTTCCCACATTTTTTTCATGGGCCACTGTCGCTGTTGAGCGGCTAGCTGAGGAATGACCCAAGGTTTCAGACAAGGAAAGAGAGAAGAAGGCTTTATTGTTTTGAATTCCATATATATAGAGTTTACAGAGGTGCCCCAGATGGGTCAGCTCGAGACTTCCCCCTAGGCCCAATTGGCCAAGCCTGAACTGACCCAATCCGGAGAAGTTGTTTGCAAAACATCCAAACTTTATCTTGTTTATGAAATATAGCAAAATGTTCCCACGGGAAGGACCTGTGCTAGCCACAGGCCACTAGCAATAGCAGTTTGTCTGATCTGAAGATCTAGGAGAAGAGGGTCATCAGGAAATCACATGGATCAATTCTTACTTTCATCTCAGTTTGATCTTTCATTACTGACTAAATGGATAGGCCAAAGAAAAGGAAAAGCATCGTTGGATAAGTATACACAGAAAAACCAAAATAAGAATGTATGAGAAACATCAAGCATTGTATGTGTTTCTGGCTTGGGATCTTAACAGGAATTCAGCTAATTGTAAGCAATTTTGCTTGTTTATGTGGAAGTCAAGATATGTACATATACATATGTTGGGGAAGATGAAATAGGAAAGCCTTATAGATATGATTACCTTGCAAAAGATGCTGAGAATATGGAAAATATGAGCGAGATTGAAATGAAGACAAGGTTCGAGTTGTAGGGTAACTAGAGAACAATGGTATGGCCAAGGAAGGTAATCCCCCTTCTTGATAGAACAATGCCCTCTGCCCAGGCAGGTCCAAAGGTCAGAGCAGACCCTACCTGCCTGGTAGAAATCCCAAAAGGCAGTTTTTTAAGGTTTGAAACATGACCCCGTATGGTAATGTGATGATTCTTATAGGTTGTATGTAAATGCTGTAGGATTTGTAGTTTGTCTTAGATTGGTTAAAGAAGAGTTGAATATTCAACAGAGAAGACAATTTATTGTATTGTAAACGGCAAATCACTCTTTTTCTCTCTCTCTCTCTCCCTTTCTGCTGGCCTGTTTGGAGCTGTGTCTTGCGGCTCAGCAGGCCTCTCACACCCATGCTATTTCACAATAAACCCTCACGCTCTGAAGCTCATCTTTGGAGATCTCTCGTCTCTATTTTTACCCCCATAGCTAAACCCCACGGAGTCATTCCTTACATACATACAACTATTTTTGCTGAACAGCTTGCTGTTCAGAATGAGTTCTTGCTGTGTTACTCATATACGTATTTTTTAAGGAAACATACTCCTGTCATGGATCTTTTCTATGTAGGGAACATGCAAAACGTTGGCTTAGAAGCATAAATCTTTAAGATTTCCTTTTCATGTTCAAAAGCACAGAACTTTATAACCAGAATTTGGGTCTCTGTCCCTGCTTAAACTGTGCATATATAGGGAGGAGCATCCTGTGACACTAGCAAAAATTACAGCAGTAAGCTCATCCTAAACCCACATTTCAAAAGTGAACACATTCTTATTTAAGAGTATTTAGTATCTGGGATTTTTGTTATTGAGGCTACATTTTTATTATGTTTTTTGTCCATTAGTTTTTATTTCTTCAAAGCAAGAGATTTAGATTTTATTCATGTTGTGAAAAGGTTGCACTTCAATCACTTTGTTTTCAGAAGGAAGTACAAAAATAATTCTTGAGGTTTTTAGAACCCTCTGGCCTCACTGAACCAGCTCATTTAAATGAAATACAAGGGGATGTAGTGTTCCCATTTGTGAGTTTCTGGTTCAATAGTAGTTCTGGGGCAAATTTTTGAGGAAAGGGAAGTGCTGTGAGGACAGTGGCTCCACCATCAGCAGTGAGCACATTCTGTGTTGTGATAGGCTATGTCACCACTTAGAATTTTTTGACTCCTCTTTCCCGTCCTCCATCATAATTTAGCCCCAATGAAAGTAGTAGAATATGAATTCCAGCCCTAAGTAGGCTGTTTGAAGGCACACTGATGAAATAACAGTAATACTGAACTAAATACCACAGTGGTGACAGTCTGTACCTAGTTAGACTTCTTCCTGGAGTCAGGGAAAACATAACCTAACAGAGAGTTTGTTCAGATCTGCAGAGTGATTTTGTCAATATTTTTTAGGCTACTCTTACCTTTTACAGTGACTAAAGATGCCTTAGATTATGCACAGTACAAAAATAACATTTAAAAAAAAAATTCCTCATCTGTTTCTGATACATATTTCCTTCCTCCCTCCCTCCCTCCCTCCCTCCCTTCCTTCCTTCCTCAAAGCCAAACTGCTTAATTCACAGCTGGTCAGTTCTTATTTATCATGTACTGGCACAAAGGAGTGAAATCAGGCTGGAAAATGTTTTTCCTCAATTAATTAGGTTTATTCACTATTGGCAGGAGCTAATAAAGGAAGTGGTGGATTTGCTGTTTCTTGGGGGCTGCAAATCAGAGTTGCCATTCTTGAAAAGATGCTATAGGCAGAGTTACCGATCTCAGCACACAGGTATACAGCAAAATATTTTTTAATAGACAGTCAGTCAGACCTAACAGTCTCCTCCTTTTAACTTATTTGTGTAAGCTACAGTGGATTATTAGCATTTTTTGGAATTTTTCTTCTCATTTAAAAAAAAAGTGAAATCTATTAGCTGGGAAAATGTATCAAGTGAAAGTGAAATCTGGAAACCAAAACCCTACAAAAAGACTGGGCGCGGTGAAAGTATCTATTGTGGGGTTGCCTCCTTACATTGCCCCCTCACCTCCCTGAAACACTCTGCAGCATTATGCTGGTGAATTGTGAGCCAAAGTATGGTATGTTTAGACACCTCCCAGTTAAACTAAAGATCAGACACTGTGCAAACGTGTAAAAAAATAATTTAAAAAATAATAAGAAGAAAATACATAACTGCTTTCTTTTATTTTTTTCACAAAAGGAATCAATCAAAAACTGTAAAAGGATTAGGTGTTCATCAGCTAATGGCCTATGTTTATAAAGTGTGAGAAAGGATTTCTGAAATTACATCTTTCCCCAGGTGTATAGAAACTATGTTTTCAGATGCCTTTCTTTTCCATTCTCAGTAAGACTCCACAAGGAATTAATAAGCCAGAAATTCTGCAAATGTTGGGTCCATAACATTTGCCTCATGCTGAAATTTTACAGAATTATATGGGACCACCCGTCTGTAGGCACAAAGGAGTCTTCTGGTGCCAGAGTGCTTTTTACAAAGGACAGCATAGGCTAAGAAGCTGTGTGTGATAAAGATGACATTTCCACCTCTGCACAGAGACTGCTGGTGCTCTCAGAAAGCTCTGCCTAGCTGAAAGAGGACCACATGCCTTCTACTTCCCAGAAACTGATGTACAGTTTGGGAGGAAGAATACAGGCATTTTCCCCTCTTAAAATAGAGAGGATGCCATTACAAGTACCCCTTTCAGTGGTTTGTTCTTTATCTGGGACTGGTGTTCAGGGAACTAGCTGACCTTGGACACATGGTGACATAGTGCTTGAATTCCTGAACACACTATAGAAAATAAGTGTCAATGTGTTTTCAGAGAATCATAGAATTATAATAGTTTGGGTTGAAAGGGACAAGGACATATAGGATATATAAAAGTCATCTATTCCAACCCCTCCTGCAAAGTGCAGGGACATCTTCAACTAGGTCACGTTGCTCAGAGCCTCATCTAACCTAATCTTGAATGCTTCCAGGTATGGGGCATTTGCTGCCTCTCTGGGCAACCTGCTCCAGTGTCTCAGCACTGTCTTAGTGTTTGATTGTATCCTGTTCATTATTTAAATAGCTCAAAGAGAAACAGTTCTCTAGGCTACACTCAGTGGTTTGAACCATGCATTTTTGTAACAATATGGAAGAAGTGTTCACACATGAGAAAGAAGGTATTTGTTTGTTTGATTTATTTTAATGTACAAACCTGTGATGTGCCCTCTCAAAATACTGAAGTCAACCAGCTTTCCTTACAAATGATATAGTATTTTTTCCCCAAAAGTTATATGGTCAGATTTCTATGTTTAATTATAAAAGGATTAGGAATGTCGCTAATGTTTTCCATGTTTGAGAAAAAATATAGATGAGGCAAGCCAACCTTTTTGTTTTCTTTTTTTTTTCTGGTAATAAAATAGGTAGTAAATTAAAAATAAAAAAAAATATCTTGCAATTTTAGATTTAAAACATATTTCAGCTTAGTCAATCTGTGCAGACTGAAGCTCATCTAGAAGTGCAGCCTTTTTCATAGCTCAAGGTGGTGTAAACACACTATTTATTTATACAGTAGGATGCTTAGCATCAGAATAAATCTGACATTTGGGGACCTGGTGCCTGATGGGTGAATTAAGGAGGCAAATTCCTTTCTTTTTTCAAGCATAAATTTTGCGGTTGGACAATCACGTTCCAAAATGTAGTTGGTTATGCTAGAGAAGAATGGTATATGATGGTGTTTTTGCAAACATGAAAATTTTGAGTATGAAAATGTTTGCACGTGTACTGACAAAGTCTTACAAGCTCAGTCTGAAAGCAAATGTATTTCAAATGAGATAGCTGATAGTGCTATGCTGCTTTGTAATCAGAAGATCCATAAGCTCACCTAGCTAAAGGTAATGCTGTATTTGCTGTTAGTCTTTGCAATTTCTACAATGGCTTCCAAATCTGTCTTTTTATTGAAAAGCACAATAACCTACCCAAATTAGTGAAGAAGGAACCTGATAAGTGTACTACTTATTTTGCTTTCACTAGAATAAACTACTATATTTTCAGGAGCTTGTGAAATGGTCTTAAATATTTCTTGTCTTCTTTTCCCTCATATTTCATTTTAAAGTAATGAAATTCCTCATCCTTTGATGGTCTATATTACGGGTTAGCCATTTATACTCAGAAAATGAGAGCATAATCAAGTCCTTTTCTTTTACACTTTTAAAATCCATCACCTCATTTAATAATTAAAAACAGAATAATACTTTGCTTTCATGTGTTGAACAAGTGCTGATCTCAGAGCTTTACTGGCATGGTGTCTGAACAATCATCACTCGAAAACAGAAACACGCTGGCTGAGGAAGAGGAGGAGCCCTGTGGCACTGACTGCATGCAAATTACTCCAGGGACTCAACATTAATGCTGGCCAGATAAAAAGGAGGAAAAAAACTCTGTGCTTGCACTTTTCATAATTCATCTCCCTCTAAAGTGGGTACAGAGGATTTTCCCATTCATGTTACCTACAACATGAGCAGGTCTGCTCAGTCTCAGTTTAGTGTCAGTTGTGCATCCTAATATGGGGCTTCTCCTGCTACCACAGGTAGAAAAGTTTTGTGATCTCAGATATCATTCTTCATGTCTGACTACTGTGTCAAAGCAAGATCAGCACAGAAACAGCACAGGTGACCACTGCCAATGCCATTATTTTCTGTTAAAATTAAATGCTATCTGTGCATTTCCACTTGCTGGGACTGCTTTCCTGTTGCTGAAACATCCCTTTTGATCCCTAGTAAGCACAGAGGATTCTGGTACCCAAGCAGGTACCCAAGCAGAACCAGGATGCAGGCCTGGCTTTGAGGCATCAGCACACCCTGCTCTGCAGCCTTGACCACCAAGTGGAATAAAACAGAATTAATTCCAAGCAAGCTGGCTGAGGATGTGAAACTCAGTTTTAGCACATGTGTTTACCCTTATGCTTAAGCGAAAGACAGCACACACAAGCTTCATAGCACACTCTTGGCATTTTGTATTATTTTGGTTTCTTCCAAGCACTTATGTATTGACTGCTGGGTACTTATACCACCCTGAGCTTAGATGCTATCCAGTGGTAGGAGGAATATACATAATTCCATTGTCTTTGCTGGTGGTGGTAGGAATGCATCTATCAAACTAAATTACTTATGGCCATTGGAGTTTTCTAGTGATAAACTCTAGCAGTAGAATGACAGTGTGAGCATTTTGCTTTTCTTCTTGCTTGGGTGATTATTTTATACAATTTTATATGCAATCTTAAAAAATCTTTACTGTTTTTACTGTAGTGTTCTTGTTAGGTTTTTACCAGATCTTCTGGTTTTCTACAGGCCCAGATTCTCACTGTAATATTTCACTATTATTTTCTTCTCCCTATTCTTACCTGACAGACAAAAGTCATTGCATTTGCAAATCAGCTTAGTGCAAAAAACCACATAGGGCCTGACCACATTTTAGTTGCACTGAAATCAAAGGACATTGCATGCAAAGTTCTGCTAGTCCCACGGCAGCATCTGGGGATAAAGACCAAACAGCAGAAACATATACAGCTCACCACACACAGGGCATTCTGTGTAAAGCCAGTGCATCAGGATGGGGCCATCTTCTTTTGTTGTGGTAGATTACACCACCTTGAGTTTTATAGATGAGGGCTTATCTCTTTCTTTGTTCTGATGTCTTCTTGTAGGCACTTCAAAGCTATGCCCTGCAGCAGTGTAAACTCTCGAGCCGCCCTCCCCCTGCTGCTGGGGAGAACTGCTCAAGGAGCCTAGACACGCAGAGTGCTCTCCATGGCCGCAGGCTGTGAAGCTGTCTAGATGCGGTCCTCGCAGAAGTGTCGCAGGTTTAGAAAGGCAGCAGTTTCATTCCAGGTTTCCATGGTGATTTTATTTAGGATAACAGGGGAAGGGGTTGGGGAACTGTGGAGGAGGAAGGGAAGATGGGGGAGGATGTGGATTCCATCGAGGCCAGAATGAAAGAGAGCTCGTTCTGGGTCCCCCGGGGCTTTTATCTCTCGGGCTGGGAGGCGGTCCTGACTCACATCATCCAGCCAGGAGGGGTCAAAGGGGCGGGGTCAGGGGAGGGAAGAACGCGTTACAATGCCCTAGTGCACTGGTTCACTTTCACCAGGGAGGAAGGGTGGACACTATGGCTTATCTGTGACAGTAGATTTCACTGCTCTTGTTGTTAACCCTACATTGACAGGTTCTAGATAAAATTAAGAAACGTTAAACCTCTTGGTAGGAGCAATAAGGGGAAATAAACCAAATACAAGGATCTTAGTCTTATGAAACAACCTTTTCTCAGCTGCCATTTTGCAGGGAATTCTATGTATGACATTGATTATAAACTTTAGAGAATGTTTAAGTTAGCAGTACTGACAATGGATACATTTTTCTTGAGCTGAATTAAAATAAACAACAAACACCTGTTCTCTAACATTTTTCAAGGAAGATAAAAGGCAGGTTGTTAAGCTGTTTTATATTCAGGAAATAGAAACAAATTAAAATGCGTGCTGAAAACAAAACTCTGTGCAAGTTTGCTCCTGGGGCTGAGTGGGTAGGGTAATGAAAAAACCTATTTGGCTTGTTAAGATTCATAAGGGAAAAAACCAGAAAACCAAAATGAATGACACCAAGTAATGGGATATATTCTTAATTGTTCTGAAAATAATTTTTAACAATATGTATTTATTTTTAGTTCTTGATTTGAATGAAGAGGCTTGTGGTCTCTGAAACATTTTTCAACATTTCAAGTTTTTCTGTAACTGAGTTAATGTATGTTCATCCTATTGCCAAATAAAACCGATGAGATCTCCCCTGCATTTTTTTCGTGCTTTTTTTTTTTTTTTTTTTTTAATGTGCTTTCTGCATCTGATGAAGGCATGGTGCTTGCTGTTTACTTTTCAGCATTGGGCTCACCAGAGAGTCTGAGTTATAATCAACCTTTTTTTAAGCATAGTGGCAATATTGCTTGGACAGCTGTTATTTAGAGGGGACACCACTCGCCCCTTGTGAGAAGTTAGTGTCATTACCTAATTTCTATACATAGGGAAATAGAGGTAGAGAATTCAACTAGCTTATTTAAGGCCCCAACGTAAATCTCACCTTTCCACTTTTCTCTTGACTGAAATCACAATCTGTAAGAGTATCTAAACCACGAACAGTACACCACAGCTCAGCAGCCTTTAGCTCAGCAGCTTTAGACAAGTCATCAGTACTATAACTTGTTGGTTTTCTTTATCAGGAACTTTGTCCTCACTGGTGCCAGTCAGGAAACAATGTTTGAATGTTTAACTTCAGGATTGTTGAGTCGGGCTTGTCTCAGCATTCATCAACACCAAGAGCAGCTTGATTCCCCTTCTCCATCCACCACTGATAACTTTTGCAAATAGGGTAAAGGTAGAGCTGCCCACTTAGGCAGAGCATCCTTCTAAAGAGGCTACCACTTTGGATGTTTTTACTCAGGATTTTCTTGCAGGTCGGCATTTAGAGGTCTTGCCCTTTGAAGAGATCTTGGAGAGGTCTTGCTTTTCTGAGAAAAAAAAAAAATTAAGGAAAAATTGAGGACTGAAACATTGGTGTCTCACTACACCGATAATTCTCATCTAATGTAAACAGATCTAATCTTAAAACTAACTAATTTTTATACCTGTTAGCATATTTGCATTAGTCTCTTGTTTATTTTTAATAAGCAATGCTTACACAGGACTTTTCATCCATTTCTCTAACTCTATACCGCCTTTAACCCATTGTTCCATTAATGAGAATTTGCAAACAACACATTGCACATCACTTATGTGCGATACTTCTTCTGAGCCTGCAGACCATTATAATAAGCATGTAAGGGCTATAAATGCAGAAGGGAAGGTTTTCACATGAAGCTGTTAGGCCCCAAACAAGTGGCTCAATGAAGTTTTGAACACGGCTTACAGTTACTCATGTCTCTGAGTTAGACCCATGGCAGAAATACCGACAAGATATTCTCAAGAGGTCAAAATCACAAAGACTTTACTGGCAACTTCAGAAAATCAGACAAATTTGGCAAAAGGTTTAGTATAACATTCAACCAGCATAAAACACTTCTCAAAGCATTAACTTGGCCCATTCAACTTAGCAAACTCTAAGCCCGTTTTATTTTAAGTTACCCAAGAATTCCAAGAAGAGGGAATTAGAAGAATGAGAAAGAGAGAAAATAGGAAATATATAGAAAAGCACACACATAGCTGCCAGCTCCTGGGTTCTAAAGGTGTTCAGATAGAAATTCCAAGAAGTGGTAGGATAAAGACATGTGACTGCCTTGTGTTCAGCCTTAAATACTCCTTGGCCATCCCCCTAGATCAGACTTCTGGTCATTTGGCCACTCAGGACCTTGATTAGGGGCTCCAGGGGTGTGTGTGGAGCATTGCCTCCAGGGATTGGCAGGCTCTGCCAGGCTGGAATACAGGCTCCAGGGGGGGTGAGGTGTACAGGGCAGTGCATTGCCTTGCCAGGGCGAAGCTTGACCTGCCCCTTTCCCCACACACATGCACCCCAAAATGTCTTGAGACATCAGTCTTTCTAGGCTCTCACAGCTACCAAGTACAGTCCCTTCATTATTGACTTGCTAAATGACCTTGCTCAAATTCTTACTGTGTGCCCAGTTTCCTCATTTGTTTGAGAATGATAACATTTACTCCCCTTTAAACATATCTCCCTACATAGGGATCTGTTAACTGTTTTGATTAGAAAAACAGAGGCAGGGAGGATCCACCTTCAAAAGACAGGAACCATCAACCTAATGGTGCCCCTTTTTTGCAAAAAGACACTGTGGATTTGTTGCCAGTCAGGTCTGCTTCCAGTAGCAACACTCATTGTGACAACAACATGTTAAATTATAGGAAAGTGCCTTCTGTCTGGCATTTCCAGAAATTACTAGCCTGCGCTTTGTCTCTCTCTTTGTTAGAGACCTACTACCTCAGTGTATGATTTGGCTATTTTAACACTAACTTCCTACCCATGCCCTGCTACTGTGGCTTATGCAGCAATCTATTTGCTCTGGTATGGTTTGCAAGTCAGCCCTTTCTGTGCAGTTATTTACAGTATGTGCTGGGGAGTAGGTAATAGTACAATGCTTTCCATGCATATAATCCAGTGCTGATGAAATATTTTATTTACAGCTATGGTTGTATTGTTTCTCTATCCTCCATATAGATCTTGTTTGGTGGGGGGGGTGGGGGGAGTGGTTTTGCTGGAAGTGACCACTGATGTGTAGTCAAGAAATAGTCTGCTGTAAACACACATGCGCAATTTTCTAATAGAGAAAATGTTATTGTCTTGCTGGTTTTGATGCAAATTGCAAGCAGCATCTTGGATAAAAAGGGGAAGCTTTATCACATTGTGTTTAATATCACTTCTAAAGGAGTGAAACTGACCAAAAAAGGCATGTGTGTATATGATCCTGTCCATCTCTTTGCCAGCAGGTTGGTCAGTCTTCCTCACGCTGTGTTTTGCATCTGTGCCTTGTCAATTTTAAGTGTGAGAGACGAAGAATCACCCAAGAGGTCACAAAGCGGGTCAAGTTTTATGAGGTGAGGTAGCTGTGTACAGGAGAGACCCCTGACAGTGTTCCTACCTTGACTTGACCACTGGTGAAACCAGAGTCTACTGGCAACTTAACAGCACTTCACAGCACCCCAGGGAGCCCAGATGCCATGGGCATATCTGCTGCCTCTGGGTGTGACTTCTTTTTCTCAGTGCAGAGGATGAACTAAATATTTCTACAGGAACCTGGACTAAGTGTGATGAGAAAGAACAGTAGAGGTATTGATGTACCCAGGTTATTATTATTTGCAATCACTGAGTGACGATATTTTCATTTCTGCAACTTGGAAACATTTGGAGGTCTAATTCGGTCAGGGTCATGGGAGTGCACACAGCCCTCAGTGTCTGGGACCAGCCTTACCTAAGATCCTCACCATCTCCTGCCAGGGATCCAGGGGACGTGTCCCAGCTCAGCCTGGGGCCTTCAGTCCCTGCCTGAGCCCTGCTGCAGATGTGCCCCTCTCTGTCCCTGTCTCCTGGGTGGATCTGGGACCTGTGCTGCAGAGAGCTGCTCTACAGGATGGAGCCCTCAGACCTGGATCTTAGCATGTCATACACAATTCTAAGAGTAGTATGCTCTATTCTGTTCTATTTCTATATTTCTATTTCTGTTTCTATTATTGCTATTTCTATTCCCTGTGCACCACAACTTGAATGATGAATAACAATTCCATTTGCCTGAAACACCATGAGTTTTTCAGCAACAAAAATGCTTGTAAGGACACATAGCACAAAGGCTACAACTGGAATTTGGTGGGTTTATTTACTTCTATTTTTCTGAAGCCATTTCAGAGCCACTGCTCACAAATGTGAACACAATGCCCATATGTAGCCGGGAGCTGGGTGATGCATCTCAGTTTAGTTTGAAAAAACATCCTTTGCAATTTGTCAGCCTAACTGAGCTACAGAAAGCAGCAGAAGGAATACAGACCAAGCAAACCCTGTTTCCTGAAGAGAAAATGAATAATCAAGTTGAGGAACAACCACACGAAGGAAGAAGATAAAAGAAGAATGGATATGGGACACAGCAGGCTGTCTTCATGGTGCATGAGCACAGGCAGGCAACCTTGCCAAAAGGGACTGGAGGAGCCTGATCAGTGGTTATGCTCGACACTGCAGAGGAAGGCAAAAAAACCCCAGGATGAGTGCAAATTTGCCCTGAGGGAAAATTGCTTCCTGACCTCAGCTTTAGATAGAGATTGACTATTCCCTGAGCGTGTGAGGCAAATCCACTTCCACATCATTCCACAGGCTGATCCACATCAAACCTCCCAGGAGATGTCCAAACCCTATTCTCCCTCAGTCTGGAGCTATCTCAGGGGCCACACACCCTTGGGAGGAAGAATTCTTCCCACACCTGGCAGGATACCAGTGAGTGCTGCAAAGTACTTGGAATTCTGGTAATATCTCTGCATCCCATTCTTTACAGCTTCTGCTCCTGGCTCTACAGGAGATGATGGTGGAGAGCACTCTAGTGTCATAGTGACTGACCAAGAAGTAGCTATCTTTGATCTTTGAGGTGTCTCAATGGATGATAAATTTTGTATAACCACAGATTTTCTTAACACTCTTAAGAGACCAAGTCCCTCCAAGTTTAGACCATTTCTTGAGTGACTCTAGTGAAATAGTCTTGGTTCTCCTCCTCCTTCATCCTGCAAATCTTTGTGATAATTACAGCAGAAAACCTCCTTTCTTGACAAAGGCTGCAAAAGGGAGAAAGAAGATTTTTTCCCAGCAGTCTGGGATCAATTGCATGTGCAGTTGTCTACAAAGCTTCAGCTCTGACATTCATTCTTTCATCTGTTATGCAAATCAAGGTATGATGTAGACATAAGCCCAGGTGTTTATACCCAGTGGCATCTCTCCAAGAATCCAAGAAAAAGTGGTATCAAAAAGGGTGTGTTGGCTTGAAAACAAACCAGTGGGAGATCACAAGTCAAGACTGAAATTAAAAATAAGTGAAATAATACAAGGAAAAGCACTGACAAAGTCAGATACAACCTAACACCCTGTTAGGGTGGTAGTAGCAGTCCAACTGAAGTAGTCCAGTTGAAGCGGTGATCCTGTGAAGGTCTAGTCTCCAGCGGAAGGTCCAGTGGTAGCTCTTGTCCTCTGGGAACCCAGTAGACAGGGCTAGCTCAGGCAGTTCCAAGGCCAGGTTATATCCAGGTGGGAACACCTGGCTCCTCCCTCCTGGGCAGAGCATCCCACAATGGGTGAGATAAGTCCATGAGTCACACGGTGGGTCCCTGATGGCCCATTGCCTGTCATCCGGGGTGGGTCGTTAGCAGCTGATAACAGCTAACGGATGGCCCATTGCCGGTCATTGGGAGTGGGTCATTAGCAAGTGATAGCAGCTAACGGCTCACAGCTGGTGGTAATAGAATACTTAAATACATCTATATTGCAACCCAGGACAAAGGGTTAAGAGGAAATACTGTGTGCATGCTACCCTAGCCAAGTCTGAGGTTTCATCTGTAAGATGGTGGATTGCACATCTCATTTGTCAGAGCAAAGAGTGGCAAATGCACTCATCCTCCTTGCTGAGTTAGTGTCTGGACAACAGACAGTCTATCCGTGTGATGCTACTTGTGTAACTATTTTAGTCTGCACTGGCACTGTTGGTAGTACACTGGCACTACCAGCATTGTGCTACCAAATATGTATTCTCTGCTTTCATTGCCTTAATGATAGACATGATCTCAAAAGAAGAATTATTTCCCCTAAATTAAACTAAAGATCAAAAACAGAAACAAAAACAAAAAAACCCTTTAATCACTCCATGCACAAAGGTCCTGAGTATCATAACATATTGAAGCCCCTTATAAAAACCCTGTCAGGTAAGTATTGTCATTTGTATTCCCATTTTATATGCTGAGAAACTGGAGTGAAAATTACAATCCAGGTAACACAAGACATCAGTGAGAAATCTGGGAACAGAACTCTAGAGTCCTGACAGAGAGTCTTCTGCCCATCACTTGCATGCACTAAAGTCTTAGGAAATTGAAAGTCATTAGTCTCCTTTATCCACTTCTCTATGAAGATGATAAACAGCACTGTCGCTGTTCTGGATAAACCCCCTTAAACCTATTAGTAAAGAAATCTCTTCTGGCAAAATCACCAGTAAAATTCCTGGTAACAGTAAACATTCCCTCACACTGAGCAATGGAAAATTCAATAACAGTTTGGCTGAATCCATGCTGAATACAGAAAATTGAATTAATATGAAAATTGAATGTGCCTCAATGAAAAGTAATTCTCCTGGATATTTTTCAACCTTTTAATGAATGTAAAGCTAATCTAGTTGAGAACAAGAAAGATTATGACTATGCAAAAATCTGGATGTGCATTTCTAAAGTTTAGAAAATCTGTAGCTTTTTGTTTCCTGAGACATTTTAGACATGATTAATCACTTGAGGGATTTAGCAAGATGGGAGTGTGACTGTTCTAGCATTTGAATCTGTGATGTTAGCTGGCTCCCACAATGGAGTCTTTTTTGCTTCTTAGGATTCCTGCTAAGAGCAATGACCTTTCTTTTTAAATCCTTACCATACTAATTATTCAATTGTTATTTTGCAAATAATAACTAAGCATAAGATGAAAATACTTTGATTGTGGTCATGTTTAACTTTTTAGTCTATGTAAAGAGTTAAGAAAGCAAGACATAGGTTCAAATAAACAGAGTCAAAATGTTGAGAATGGTCAGATTCATACGTAGACCACTTCCAACTTTCACAATAGCCTGCAGTTTATTGGAAAATCAGACAAAATGCCTCAGATCCACCTATTCCTGAATTCTGGGAAACATGATCTCAATTCAGATATATTGCCTTAAAATTACCTTGATCAATACTATTTTGAAAACAATGAGGTGGTTCACTGCATGTATGTAGACAGGTAAGCAAAAAGTTGACTCTTCGTTTAGTTTTGGCAGTTTCATCTACTGTCCAAACAGTTGTTTTCTAACCATGAGAATGTTCCTTCCTGTGTTGATGTCACCTGCTGAGATGTCTGAATAAGGGCATGATTTCAAGATCTCGTATTCTGTAGTGCTTAATTGACCTAATTTCAATTTTGGAAATGCCCATCTTGCATTTTAGCATTTTACGTCTATATTTATAATTTATATTTTCAAAACCTTTTTTTCTGTGAACTTTTTCCTAATTGTCTGTAACTACCCATTAACCCAAAAGAATCCTGGCTCTCAGGCTGAGAAAGCCTCCTTTGCACAGATAGGCTTGCTGAGTGGGATGGATACAGCTTCAGAGGAATTGATTTCTTTTCCACCTGTGAGTGAAAGCAAGTCACGGTAACCATTGCTGTTCTTGCTTTGTCACTACCAGCCATCAAACCTCAACTGCATCACCTCAGGAGGCCTACTCACAACTCAGGAGACTATGTCCCTGCCTTACACAAGAAATTGGAGGAACATGCAGTGAGAGGTAAAGTGTTTGACGAGAGGGGAAGAAAGAAAAAGATTCAACATATGTCCCAGAGCTGAAATAGGAAATAGTAGAAGAGATAAAGAGGCTTCTTCTGGAATGGCACTACTCACAGGCAGACGGGGAATATTGTGGAATCATTGCACAGGCCACACTACACTGATGGCAGCTGCAATTCTAACTAAAACCAAGTATATGATTTAACTAAACAATATAATGGACATTTTGTTAGAAAGGTTTTCAATAGCCTTATTATTGCATCATACGCTCACTTACTACTAAAATATTGGTCTGTTACCTTAAAAGAAGTAATTGTATGTGACTTACCTACTGTCGAATTAAGCCAATGCTTTCCTAGATTGTTGGTTTCCTTATGGTGTTCTCAATGTGAATTTCTGCCTACCACAGGTAAAACAAAAACTCCTATTTCAGACAGCATGGGAAAATTTTTTCTTGCCTAGCAATACTGAGAACAAGTTCTCCTGTCATACTGTGATAGGTATTCAGGAGGATGCAGGTAGGAGGCTGGAGTACAAAGAGTCCTCTCACTTCACTCACTGGAAAAAGAACATATAGCACAACATTAAAATTGTTCTTTGCTCAAATTCTGTTGAACATTAAACAACACTGATTGTCTTTAATGGCATTAATTTAATTGAATCTGAGCCTATGCATTTTTTCAGTACACAGTGTCTCCTGGGCCTGAGTTTCACAATTGAACACATCCCTTGTGCAAAAGTTTCTCTTGCCCCCGTATTTTGCACTTAGAGAAACAACGGCAAATAGCTCTCTACCCTCTTTCCCCAAGCCCCCAGTGGTTTACATACTACCTCCGCTGTCCCATTGCAGTTCTCTTTTTATTTTGCTCACAGGCAAATCTACTCTATTTT
Organism: Entomyzon cyanotis; assembly: GCA_024500445.1. Lineage (NCBI taxonomy): Eukaryota > Metazoa > Chordata > Aves > Passeriformes > Meliphagidae > Entomyzon > Entomyzon cyanotis. The sequence continues at coordinate 81,370,393 of JAKEPQ010001005.1, forward strand.
TCATTTTCCTTGCAGCTCTTCTCTATATCTTTCTTCATTTTTGCCTCATTTTGAAAGGAGAGAACAAGCACTGCATACTGCTCAAGTTGTAGGTATACCAGAAATTTTTGAAATATAATGACACTTTGTTTTATCTTCTATACTTTTCTGAATAGATTTAAAAGTTGTACTTTAATTTTTGAACCTCCTTGAGGACTGAACAGTAGTTTCTGTAGAATTATCTACAAAAAATCCTAATTAATGTTTAGCCCAAATACACACATGGAGTTGCAGAGTTACGGTTGCCTCTCTCTGTGTGCATCTTTCTGCACTAACCAACACTGAATTGGTGGGTTTTCCAGCTACACTGAAGTAAGCTACTGCTTCTTCTTTACTACTACTTTTTCTTCACTTTCTCTTCATTTCTGTTCCCCACTTGCTTTCTTCTTCCACCAACAACTTTTCCAAATCACATCTTTTGGAGAAGCACATTGAATAGCAGAAACAGCAATCCTTCTTTACTATGAATCCTGACTATTTTGTCACACTTTTTAATTTATTTATGCATTTTTATTTTTCTCCCCATTGTTAATTAGTTATTTACCCATCTTAAGATCATATGTTGCAATCTTCTTTTAATCCATGACAACTCATTAGCTTTGACAATCTTTGGATCAGGACCTTGTAAAAATGGAGTACTGCAAACCATTGTTTGCTCCTCCAAGGAGTGTCAAGGTTTGTGATGCAAAATTTCTTGTACAAAAACCTGGCTGAACACTCCCTGTTTTAAGTATTCCTGTTAGAAATATCCTTGCCACCTACCAATTCTATTATTTCTATTTCTAAAAATTTGCTCACTGTGAATTAGCACTGTTATACAATATAAGTTTCTAATCATGCCCAACATCAAAACTGTACATAGACCAGCTGGTGTATGTACCACTGCTGTGTGACAGTCACATTAAAATCAAGGCTGGTTGTCACATGAAAAAAGCCAAGGTGTTTTTCCAGTGTTACAGATGCCCTTTACTCCCTTAAGAGAGGACCACTGCAATTCCAGGTGCACTTGCCTCAAGATCTCACACCTTTTTACAATATTTTGCTAGACACCTTCACTGCTCAAGTACTCTCGTGTCACCATGTTTCATTTATTTTCATCTGTTGTACTCTGTGCTTCATGTTCAACATCACAAACTTCATGTTTGTAATGTTGACCTTAACCACCACCAGAATTTGTGACTCCAAGCAGCTGGGCTGGGCCACTGCCTAAACACAATGCTAAAAGGAATGCACTTTAAAGCCTCCTGCTTGTGAAATATGATTTACCTCTAGGAATTTTCTGAGAACTGTATTTTGCTTGTGGAATACCCTAAAATGTTTTGCACAAACAGGCTGTACACTGCATATATTTTATCCATATATATATCTGTATATGTGCAAAATTGCATTGTCTTTCCAAACACATTTTCTGTCTGTGTCATTTCCTCCCCTGTATGACACTTTACCTAACAGAGTTCTGCCTGTGACAAGTGGACAGCACTAGATCACTTGTAGAGGTTGAAAGAGAAACCTATTTTTTTTTCTTTCATTATTATCAGTATAGTTTATTTGGGTTATTGTTCTTCTGTCACTAGTGTCTCACAAAGGGAGATATTTTTGTCATTGCCTTCTGTTAGGAATGAAGACAGGAGTTTTGATAAGTCCCTGCCTTTTGCCTAGGCCTTTGGCAGCTGGCAGTTAGCTTATCAGGGTGGCCAGCACCCCAAGACCTGGGGTTTAAATTTATTAAAGAACTTGCAAGTTCTTTAATAATGGCCGATTAGGTCTAATATGACATAAATTATCATTTGTTAGACACAAAAATAATAGACATAGGACTTGGAACAAACTACATACTACACAGAAATAAATAAAATAAAATAAAATAAAAGGCAGCGCATGAAAAGGTACCTATTATTACAGCTAACAAGAAATAATGTAACTTAGGATTCAATGTATTTTACCGATCCAATTTGGTGGTGGAACATGCATCAGAATCCTTTCCCTCAATTCCCAAAAGAGTAACCTGCAGAGTTTGTGTCCAAACTCTGTGGAGAAGTCCTGCACGTTCCCAGAGTGTGTGTAAGAGACTTCTGCCTCTGTGATAATTTGTGTGTCTTTTATAGTGTAAAACCCCTATCTTCTGGTCACCCATATGCTTCCTTTCATCTCTTTCCACATCTGTTTTCCCATACCACAGTGCTGACTCTTGATTGGAGTTCAGACTTTAGGGCGCCAAGAAATGACCCCTTGCTGGGCCTTTTGACCCCTTGCTGGCTTTCCCGTATGTCAACTATCTGTGAGGGAAAGGGTTGGGGTGGAAGGACGTCCTGCCACACTCTCCTGGTCCACACCCTCTCCTTTGCCATGAGGCAGAGATAAGTTGACATCTTGAATGTACTGCTATGTAGTCAAAGAACAGGGTAACGAAATTCCCTACCTGAGGTGTCATCACAGAATCAGAGAATGGTTTGGGTTGAAAAGGACCTTGTAGCAGTGTGCCTCTGCAGAGTTCCAGAGGTTTTTCCTTTGTTCTCCTTCTCTGTATGTTATTGGTTCTTTTGAATTATGCGCCCTGCCCTATCAAAAGTCTATTGGTGTGTACCTCTGCTTTTTTCCCCTCAGACTTTCCTGGGTTGCCTCTTCAGAGCTAACTCCCTCCCCTTTTCCCTTCCCTTATAAACCTCTGCCAGCATGTGCTGGGGGTCACCGTTTCTGGGCTTTCAGCCTATCCACCCTTCCCCTGCTTCCCATCCCCCTTTGTCCTCCCCTGGACCCTCTCCCAAAGATCCTAATAAATCTCCCTGGAAGACCAGAGACTGTGCCCGTATGTTTCTTCGTCCCACCTTGGTTTCTGCCGGGTTTCTGTCCCCCGAGCTCCACGCTGCCCTGCGTGCTCCCCGGCTCTGGCGCTGCTCCGCCCAGCTCGTGCACCTGGAGCAGCCGTTTGCCTTCCGTGTGTGGCGTTGGGGCTATGGCTATTTTTCGGGGTCAACGCCACAGGACCTTAAATATCATCTCATTCCGACCCCTCTGACTTGAGAAGGGACATCTTCCACATGGGCAGGGCCCCGTTCGGCCTGGCCTTGAATACTTTCAGGGATGGAACATCTGCTGCCTCTCTGGACAAACTGTTCCAGAGCCTCACCATTCAAAGTTAAGAATTTCTTCCTAATATCCAACCTAAACCTATTCTCTCTCGGTTTATCTATTCACCCTTGTTCTATCACCACATGCCTTTGTAGAAAGTTCCTCTCCAGCTTTCCTGTAGGCCTACTTTAGATAGTGGAAAGTGCTATAAGGTCATCATGAATCCTACTCTTCTCCAGGATGAGCAACCAGAGCTCTCTCAGCCTGTCTTCACAGAGGAAATTCTCCAGCCCTCTGAACATCTTTGTGGCCATCTGCTGGACCTGCTCGAACAGGTCCATGTCCTTCCTGTGCTGGGGATCCCAGAGCTGGACTCAGTACTGCAGGTGAGACCTTACCAGAGCAGAACAGAAGGGCAGAATCACCTCTGTCGACCTGCTGGCCATGCAGTTTTTGACACAGCCTAGGACATGGTTGGCATCAGCGCCCCCTATTCCTTTTCAGCAGGGCTGCTCACAATCTGTTCATTGCCCCGCTGCTGTTGATACTGGGGGGTTGCCTTGACGCAGGTGCAGCACCTTGCACTTGGTCTTGTTGAATGTCATGAAGTTCATATGAAACCACTTGTCAAGCTTCTCCAAGTCTCTCTGGGTGGCATCCCATCCTCTAGGAGTGTCAGCTTGGTGTGTCTCGGGGAGTGCCTATGGCTTCTAATATTTAATGGAATTCTGATCAGGTTCCTTTGCTCTCAATTTTCTCCAGCTAAATCCATGTTGTGCTGAACTGCTGTCTAATGGAGTCCCCTCTAGAAAACTGGCTATTCACCCAAGTGGTTTAGAGTGGTTTTTTGGTTTTTGGTGTTTTTTTCCTGGAGCATGGGAAGGTGAAGAATGCTGCCACTCACTGGTATATTGGAATGATATCTCAGAAAGTTTCTTCCCTCTTCCAAAGTTTGGGGCTATTGGCTGAAATAAAATACTGCAAAGTGGGGGAGAGAGGATGTTGGTACAGACTTCTCCTACTAAATATCAGGTGCTTCACAAAAATAATTCCTAAGCTTACCACTTATTTGTGTTGATGGCATCCAGCCTGAGGCATAGAAATGCGTGACAAAATGGATGGGTTGAACCACTCAGTCCAACCCTGACATCTAGTGCACAACAAAGGGAACTATTCAAAAAATAAAACTCTGCTATTTGGAGGAGGACCAGCTTTGCAGCGCACTCAGCTTTCTTCTGTATTTATGATTTCTGAGATTAACCCTTGCTCCTAGCATAGAAATAAGTCCGTCCCTCTTAGCAAGTTTTACTACCACAGGCTTGTCATGCTATTTAAACTTGTTACCAATAAGTCATTGCAACAATCAACACTAGAAAATTTAATATTTTTTCACTTTAGTCCATTCTCGAACTGAGTCTTTGCTGTAATCACTGGGCTGCTTTGCTATGGCAAAAAAAGTTTGGTGCTTTGTTATTTGAAGAGTTCTTCCTTAATTTTTTTAGGAAAGGAATAAAGTCTGAATTAAAATCTGAATGTTAAAACCCCCAGTGAATGAGCCATGGAGGTACTCTTGAGTATTCATTCCTTACATTTCGGGTATTTCCTAGGAACTCCTCATTGCTCCATTGCTCTGGCACCCTATTGTCATGGTTTTAAAATTAACTTATACAGACTGTGAAGGTTTTGTGAATTTTTTAATTTCACGTGCTATCACTCCTTTGCCCCGAAATTTTTTCCTTATCTCTCACAGACCTGCTAAACATCACTAGGCAGCTCCCTTAGTATGGATCCTGGGCTATAGTCACAGAATCACTATGGCTGGATGGTGGCTCTGGAATTTGCATGTTCATATATGGTCCACTGAGGCAGGTTATAAAGGGCTGTGTCCAGCCTGGTTTTGAAAATCTCCAAGGATGGGTGCTCTACAACCTCTCTCATGCAGGACCAGAAGTCAATATCATGCTGGAGAAACTGGCTTTAAATGTTCACTATTTTATTTGCAGATCTACATTGCAAAATTTTTGGTGTTTCTGTTTGTACCACCTCACTTTTTTGGGGGGGAGGATGTAAGGAACAGAATAATATCTGTTTAGGAACTTAACCTAAATACAAGTGAGAGCCTGTGGCAGGATGTCGTCCCATCCCCTCCCTCCACTCCCCACCCCCGAGATAGTCTCTGTCTATCTCCATGGCTGGTATGGCTGGTGTACAGGTAACTGAGGTTGGGTCAAAAGCCCATCAAGGAGTTCCTTGATCTCGGTTCTTCGTGCCCAAGAGTCTGAAGCCTCCAACCCTGAATCCATATCTTAGTATGGAGAGCAGATGTGGAAAGAGATTAAAAGAATAAATATGTGACCAAAAGACAAACTTTTGCACTATAAAAGACACATGAAATATCACAGAGGCAGAAGTTTCCTACACACACTCTGGAAATGTGCAAGGAGCTTCTCCCCGGAGTCAGGACACAGGCTCTGCTGGTTACTTTCCCGGGGAGTGAGTGAAAGGATTCCGAGGTATACTTCACCACCATATTGGCTAGGTAAAGATACATTGGTTCTTAAGTTATATTATTTCTTGCTAGCTGTAATAATAGGTACCTTCTCATGCATTGCATTTTTAGCTACTCATAGTTTTCTTTTATTTTATTCCTGTGTAGTATGTAGTTTTGTCCTAAGTCTTATGTCTGTTCTCTTCTGTGTCTAATAAATGATAATTTATGTCATATTAGACCTAATTGGCCATTATTAAAGAACTCGCAAACGAGACCAGGTCTTGGGGTGCTGGCCATCCCAGTAAGAGCTACTGCCTGCTGCCACAGGCCTAGGCAAAAGGCAGACATTCATCTAAGCTCCTGTCTCCATTCGTAACAGAGCCAGAATTTTTAATATGCTTCACTGAAATGCATTTTTGATTTTTTCTTGTAGATGCTATTCCTGGGCAGTCTCTCTGCATACAAGAACACTGTAAGACCATGTGTAAAACGTGTAATCTCAAAAAGTGGGAATTGCATATAACACACAGGAAGAGAATCTGTTATAATAGCTGAATGTATCAATTAATTTAGGTGGTCAAAGTATTATACAATTATCAATTTATTAACCAGTAAGATAAAATTTCATCTAGACAAAAATTCAATGTAAGTTTTCCTAAACTCGGTGCATGCAAATTCTGCTTTACCTGTGAATATAGTGTGAGTTTGCAAACATCATGAATATTGCTTTGGATTTGTTTCACCTAACCTTTGAACCTGATATTTAGTACTACAAAAATGCTCATCACAACCCCTTCAGATGGATGATGGACTTTCTGTAATCCTTAGCTGTAAGTTGTTAAAGCATAAGGCCATTAAATCCCTTAGTCCCAGCATTATTGTAAATGGAGATCTGTACCTTAGTTTCTAGATAAAGGTTAATTGGTAATTTGCTTCAAATCTATTAGCCATGAACAATCTCCTGACTGCAATCAGTCTTTTATTCACTGACTGAAGCATTTTATTCCCCTCTGAAGGTTTGAAGTGGTTGTTCAGTGTTCCAATGTACCATTTCTGAACAGAGGCTTGTTGGGCCACCCCTCAAGGGGTGGTGTTCCTGCTTAATGACTTTAAAAGATCTTCTTAAAATTAGTGATTGCTGGCAGATAGGTTTCTCTGCTTCCTGAAAAGCAGTACTAGCCATGAATAAGCCCTTTTCCCATACATAAATATAGAATATAGCTTTTCTGCATCTTTAAAACTGTGTGAATAAAATCCTAAGGATGCCAGTAGGACCATTAGGTCCTTTCTGCCATAAGTGTATGGACAGTCCAGAGCTTGCAAATCCCCAGTCTGTACTGAGTAAGTAGGGTATACAGAGCCTAGTGATTGGCATGTATTGGCTTCAAAAATTAGGAGTTGTAGGGTGTCATTGTGGAGAGGGGTCCACTACCGCTTTGTCTTTTTCCATAGCAACTCATATAAGGGCCTTGCAATTACTGAAACAGCAGAAATGCATTTCCTCAAAAAAATCGTCAGGCCTAAAGCATGCTGCAGGTCTTTCTTAGTCTCTGGTGTCTTAATTTGGTCTAGGTGGGTGAGGATGTCTGGGGGAATACAGATCATTCTTCCTTTCCACCAGATTCCCAGGAATTTTACTTCTTGTGGAGGGGGTTGTATATTTTGAGGAGGACTATGTAAGCCCAGGGACTCTAGATGCTTAATAATGTCCTTTTGTGTTGATTGTACAGGTGCAATTTCATCTCCTGCTACTGTCATCAATGTATTGGTATACTTTTACTCCCACTGCAAGAGGAATGAGTGACAATTCTTGTGCTGGTGTGTGATGTGCTAGAGTGGGTGAGTGTTTAAATCCTTATGGGAGGCAGGTGAAAGTATACTGTTGACCCTCCCACAAGAAAGCAAAATGCTCCTGATCCTGTTCCTGCAGGGGGAGCATAAAAAACACATCCTTGACATCAATAGTGACCATAATTTGATGAGCCTGTTCTTGTATAGGAGTTATCAGCTCAGCAATATTTGGGACTGCTGCAGTGAGAGGCCTCATATTTGAGTTAAGACATCAAAAATCCACTGTCAGTCTCCAACTGCCATTTGGCTTGTGGATTGGTCAGACAGGAGGATTGTCAGGGGAATGTGTGGCAATCACCACTCCTCTTTCTTTCAAATCTCCAATAACTGGGGTGATTCTTTCACTGGCTGCCTGTAAGGGGAAAGGTTTGACACTGGTTACTGGAGGAGAGGGGGGAAGAGCAGGGGCAGAACTTAATACATACAGATGTTGGGTTTCCTTCCCAAAAGCCCATATTTTTCCTTCTTCATCAGACCAAGACCTTTCCTTTAGGAGGTCTAGCCCAAATAAATCTGTAGGAAATTTACCCAAAACCATTAGGGTTTCAACTACTTCCTCCTCTCCTCATAACCAGCATCTTACCTTTGCTGTTGTCTGGGGTTTTGTGTTTCCAAAAGCATCTGCAACAAATATACCTTTATGAGAGAGAGAGTGGCATTCCACATAAAGAGGTGTCGTCAATATTAAGGGCAGACACCTAAGCATCAGCATCTACTACAAAAGTTACAGGGATTTTGTGGGGACCAATAGGACAGGTTGTATTGTAGACCAACAAGTCTTCTCTGGAGTTTTTGGTAAGCTGTCTGATGTAAATCCACCCTTTGTCCCCGAGCTCACCTACTGGGGATGAAGACAGGAGTTTCCTGTCACATCCCCTTTTGGGATCCCTTGAGGGGAGGGCTGTAGCAGGGATAGTTTTTAATGTTCTGTCCTTTGCTGGCCATTCTCGAATTAATATCTCTAATTTATTAGTGGGTCCATTAGGGCTTTTGGAATTCCTTTTTGTAAGCCACAATCCACAGGGTATTTCTTTTTTCCTTATGTTCTTCCCCTGTGTTAGCTCGTCCTCCTTGCCCAGGGAATGAAATTACCTTTCAGAGCCTGACTGAAGGCATAGTTTTTTTGCTCTCTGTGTGCTGAATTGATATAAAATCAGTTGTACTTGAAGGTATTGCACCATATTTTCTTCCATAATTAATTAATTAATTAATTCTTGTGCCACCTGTCCCCAGGTTCAAACTTTACTTTTGTCTCAGTCATGTTTGGGAGTAAAAGCTGACTCCATTGTGGCTACAGCTCTTTCCCCTTTCATTAGGCTTTCTATTTGTCCTTGTATCTGGATGCCTATGGCTTTCGTAGCTTCAGGGAGGCCTCTGATAAGAGGTATTATTCTTTCAAGATCTACATGCATCATCACAGGGGTTTCATATCGTGGTGTTAACTCCCTATCGTGCATCATTTGTAAATAGGGAGCTTTTTGCATGCTTTCTACGATCTGATTAATATTTCCCACTATAGCCAGGGGATCTCCTCTCTTCAGGGGGTCGAGTCCACCAGCCCAAAAAACTGCTCTTTGGGTAAGAGATCAGGGAGCACGGTCATTCCCCACCCCCCAGAACCCTTTTGCCTCTTTTTCTGATAACAGAATTTGGTCTCCCCCCAGTAAGAGAGACTTTCCAAACATACTTAGTCACAGATCCTTTAGGACTTTGGCTATATTCCTTTCTTAATTTAACCAATTCAGTAGCCATATACAGGATTTCTTTCATGGTTAGGTAAGGTGTGTCGTCATCTGAGCCCTCACACATGTATTCTGTTTTAATTAAGGGATAAAGTTAGACTGGAAGCTTCTCTGATTGATTACACAACGATTTTAAGTCAGAGAGGGTGTATGTTTCTTTAAATATCTCCAGCTCTGACTCCTTTTTTTGCTTGGCTTTCTAATCTTGCATGCAACTTCTCTCAGAGCACATGGGTGGTAGCCCTTTGATTTCTTACCTCTGCCTGGAGGATGTAGGCATTAGCCTCTTCTTCCTCTAGTTGCAGTTGCAATGCTTTAACAAAGTCTTTCAACAAGCAATAATTTCCATATCAGCTTTTTATTGGTGTTCTTTGTGTTCAACTTCAGCTAACACAATAGCACCTAAGACAGAACAAACGATAGGTTTTCCTTTCCCTTTTTTACTTTTGCCCCTTCATGCAGGGTGGAGATTAGATGAACAAGCTCTTGGATATTACATCAGTAATTCTGTGCCCACCCCATTCCTGGAGGATATGGTTTGGCACCAAATTCATCCAACAAATTGACCGAGTTTGCGCACTATGCTTCATGTTACCACGAAAATGTCATTGATTTTTCTTAGAAGGTACCTTGTGTAAGTTAATTCACCCCTTCTCTCCGGAAAAATATTTTACGAAGTTATGTCACAAAGGTGAAGTGATCAGTTCCAGAGGGTACCTTGTACAAATTACAGCTAATTTTGAAATATCACTCCTTCACCCTAGAAAGATACCTTGCATAAATTTCATAAAAACCACACACACGGGGGTGTGGTCCTGAGGGCCACTTTGTTTAAATTATTTTCCAACATCCCACTCCTTATGTATTGGGAGCACCTTATTTTAAACACTTCACCATAGTAATACACCTCACTTTTGAGGGGCACTTTGCATTAATTTCATCAAAAAGCAAACAGCTACAATGTGCACTTTACTTTAAAAAAAAGGAAAAAGAAAAAAGTCATAAGTACCTTGCTTTGTTTCTCTAACACAAAACAATTGATTATAAAAATAAGCAATTTATCAATTTTTTTGAATCAGCACTCTTGTTTTAAGGGATTTGTGTCCTGTGATGCCAAATTATGTGTTACAATCCACTTAAATATGGAGGAGCATTCATCTCTGTGAATTGTGGAAAGAACTTCAGGTTTGAATATTCCCCAAAACTAAATTAAAACTCAAAAGAAGTTATATGTTTATACCAAGAAAAAATTTGGTATTTTGACTTTATTAATGGTAAAAGAGGCAAAGAGAGAGAAAGGGGAAAGTAGAGAAAAGTTGGAGAAAAGCTAAGATTACTTTAAAAGCATAGGATAGTTTACCAACCATCCTTATTACCTTTTCACTGGGGGGGGGGGGGTGGATGGTGAAGGAGGTTTTGCATTTTTTTTTTCTTTGCTACTTGGAGTAGCTGATCTGCTTTTCCAATCTTGAGGGTTAGTGCTTAGCTGGAATGCAGTCACTTACCTTCTGAAAAGCAGGTGCAGTGTGTTGTCCCTGCATCTGACTTTGGCCCACTTTTGTTGCTTACACTAGAGGACGCAGGAGCAGAGGAGGGTATCCACAAGTCACACATGTGTCACAGTATGTTGCCGTTTTCCCCAAGCTGGCAGCATCCAAGGCTGGCGGTGTCTCAGCGTTTGGAGGCTTTAGGTTATTTTTGTGGCTGTGAAAAGGATTAGCAGGCAGCAGTAAGAGGAAGGAAAGGTGAAGGCCAGAGTTTCTGTCCTTCTTTTCCTCCTCCCTAGTTTTGCACAGATTTTGCCTGCCTTTTTATGGACCTCAAGGTGGGCTGATCTTAGTCTTTAGGTGTTCAAAGAGATTATGATAATGACTAAACACTTTCTGAGGCTTTTTTTACAATCAGGTCCTTACAACTGCTTGCAAGGAACATTACAAAAGCGCCTATTTACTTAATTGATCAAGTAAAAAATTGCTTTCAATTACTCATGTTGCTCCTGAGTGGGAAAAAAAAAAAAAAGAAAATGCTGAATTGGCAGGCTGTGCATATGCAAATTTAAAAGAATTGCAGACTATGATGTATGTTGCATCATTCTTATTTCTGGGCTTCAATTTGATCTATACAGGATAGTAAATTAGGCTGCTGTGTCATTAGAGATGTCACTTGGAGTGTAACTCCTCCTTTCTGAACAATATACAATACTAGGCTTAAAGGATGCTCCTTTTTTTTATCCTGTGAAGCTGCCAGCATTTCCCAGGCTTGGAAACAAATCCCTTTCAGAGGAGTACAATCAGTCAGATCTTTTCTGTGCTCCTGCTTTGTGTTGTTAAGCTCCTTCATAGCTAAACATGTAAATTTTCACGGCTAATCCATTCTAATGTTCATTTGAATCTTTTCAGGACTCCACACTCTCATTCTTGCTGTATTGTACTGTATTTGGTCTGACCGAGATAGTTATTTTCCCTTAGCAGCCCTGACAGTGCTGTGCTTTGCATTGGTAGCTGGAAAGGTACTAATAACACACCAGTGTTTTTGCTATTGCTGAGCAGCACTGGCACAGCATCAGCGCTGCCGCTCTAACATTCTCTCCCATGCCTCCTATCAAGGGATGGGAGTGGGCAAGATCCTGGGAGGGGACACAACTAGGCCAAAATAGCTGACCCAAATAAACTAAAGGGATATTCCATACCATATGACATCAGCTCAGATACAAAAGCTAAGGGAGAAAGGAGTTACTGTTATTTTACAATGTAATTTTACAATGTTTGCCTTCTGGAGCAGCCACTCTGTGTGATGAAGCCCAACCACTCTGTGTGATGAAGCCCTGCTTCCTGGGAAGTGGCCAAGGTCAACCCACTACAGTCTTTTTTGGCACCCAATGTGTGGCATGAGACAAAAGCAGTAATATATACATATGCATATTTATAAATAGCAGTTATTAAGTAGCAAGCTCCTGTGCAGGACATGGAATTTGTCAGCTGCATTGCTCATCTCTCTGCTTTGCTGAGTTTGAGAACACGTTACTAACAAAAAAATGACTCTGTGCTTTGCCTTTACACTGATCACAGAATCACAGAACAAACTAGGCTGGAAAAGACCTTTGAGGTCATCGAGTCCAACCTGTGACCTAACATTACCTTATCAGCTAAACCATGACATTAACTGCCTCATTAAGTCTTTTTTTGAGCACCTCCAGGGACAGTGACTCAACCACCTCCCTCGGCAGCCCATTCCAATGCTAAACCATTCTTTCTGGGAAAATGTGTTTTTCTAATATCTAGCCTAAACTTCCCCTGGTGCCGCTTGAGGCTGTGTCCTCTTGTCCTGTCACTGGTCACCTGGGAGAAGAGATCAATCTCCACCTGACTACAACCTCCTTTCAGGGAGTTGTAGAGAGTAATAAGATCCCTTCTGAGCCTACTTTTCTCCACGTTAAACAACCCCAGCTCCCTCAGCCGATCTTCATAGGGCTTGTGGTCTAGACCCTTCACCAGCGTTGTTGTCCTTCTCTGCCCACATTCAAGCATTTCAATGTCCTTCCTAATTTGGGGAGTCCACAACTGGACACAGTACTCAAGGTGTGGCCTAACCAGTGCTGAGTGCAGGGGAAGAATCACTTCCCTAGTCCTGCTGGCCACACCATTACTGATAGAGGCCAGGATACCATTGGCCTTCTTGGCCACTTGGGCACACACTAGCTCATGTTCAATCTGCTGTTGGCCAGCAACCCCAGGCCCTTTCTGCCTGGCCACCATCCAGCCACTCTGTCCCCAGCCTGTAGCTCTGTAGGGGATTGTTACGGCCAAAGTGTAGGACTTGGCACTTGGACTTGTTAAATCTCATATTGTTAAATTCAGCCCATCTATCCAGCCTGTCCAGGTCCCTCTGCAGAGCCCTCCTACCCTCCAACAGATTGACACTTGCTCCCAGCTTGGTGTCATCTGCAAATTTACTGATGGAGGAGTCACTCCCCTCATCCAGATGATCAATAAAGAACTTAAACAGGACAGGGCCCAACACTGATCCCTGGGGGACACCACCAGTGACTGGCCACCAGCTGGATGCAACACTATTCACCACCAGTCTCTGGGCCCAGCCATTCAGCCAGTTTGTGACCTAGCAAAGAGTGAACATGTCCAAGCCATGTCCAAGCCAGCTTTTCCAGTAACATAGCGACGAGAGAAAACTCATGGCAGTCTCAATATGAGATATAAAGTAAGCTTCGATTTATTTCACTAAATGAGAAACTTATATACTGTTACAGATGTTACTAATTATAGTTACACACGTATTTGCAGTCCGTTCTCACATCTACAGGTTTCTTCTTCCTCATTCTTTGTTAATCACCAGTTCACTCCTGTACATTCCTTACACAGCTGCATCTTCTTGATATGTTCTCACGAAGCGTTCTCAGGGAAGCAAGCTACTGCAGCTTGTTAGGATTTTTACTGAGGCCTGAGTATGCTGAGGCTTTGTTCGGGTTTATTTAGTTAACACAAGTTTTGCTGGAAAACTGTGTTTTCCAACATTCCAGGACGATGCTTTGTGAGACAGTGTCAAAGGCTTTGCCAAAATCCAGGTAGACAACTTCCACAGCCTTCCCTGCATCCACCAGGAGGGTCACCAGTACATAAAAGGAGATCAGGTTGGTCAGGCAGGACCTGCTCCTCCTCAATCCATGCCGGCTAGGTCTGATCCCTTGACCATCTTGTAGATGCTATAGATGCTGAGTGATGGCACTCAAAATGATCTGTTCCATAATCTTACTGGGCACTGATGTCAGGCTGACAGGCCTGTAGTTTCCTGGATCCTCCTTCTAGGCCTTCTTATAGATGGGCATCACACTGTCTGGCTTCCAGTCATCTGGAACTTCTCCAGTGAAAGGAATAAGGGAGTGTCTTTACAAACAAATGGCTGGTAAGATAAGACCTGAGTCTGCTGGTAAAATAAGGCTGATACTGAGAGATAGAAGAAACAATGAGAAGGATTTCCATAGGAATTCCCCTAATTTGACTTACCCAAGACTGTGTTAATAAACTACAAGAAGAGAGACATAAGAAAAAGAAGAAAGGGAAGATGTGTATTAAGGGGGTCTGCATTAGGGGGAGATGTATATTATGCAGGCTCTGCATTAGGCGTTCCAGGAAGCCTGTACCTCTCAAGTACCTCAGCCAATGGGGAAATGAGGCACAGATTGACTCCACAACTCAGAAAGTTATGAAGTAGGTATGCTTTTATTCCAGCTGGGGTGCATGGGGGGTAGGCATGCACACCTCAGCAGCACTTCACTAGGTTTATAGGAGGTTACAGGTTACATATGCATAAAGTTTCACAATGCCCCTATACATATTCATTACCTATTTTCACTTCGTATTATAATGAGTTCAAAGTTCATTTAAATGTGCTCGCACAAGCGCAGTGTCATGGATTAATTGTGGGCAAGGGTCCTGAAGATACATGACGGACAAAGTTAGTAGTCTTGTCAGGATAAACTCTTCACCTTGTTTCCTTGTGCATGCTCCCTTGGTTCTTGGTCCAAGTCCAAGACTTAGAACTAACTTGAGCCAGTTCTGGGGTCCGAGAGCAGGATGCTCGGTCACACTCAGTAATTTTTATCAATAGTCCTGCGTTCTTCTTTGCATCCTCCCCTTCTGCTTGGCAAGCGCAAAAAACGTTAAGCAAGTGATATATTGTTTTAGCAAATAGCTTCTAGTAAATCATTATCCAAATTCTGGCCGCCTAAATTAGTTCCAAAAAATTATTATTCAGCTTCTAGCCCCGCTAAGTTAGTAACTTCTAGCCCCCCTAAATCAGAAAGAGAGGGAAACCTGCAGCTGGGAAAGTAAGATAAAAGAGGCTGTGTCCTCTAGCAATTTGAGAGACCCCATGGGAAATGCCCATGACCTCTCCCTTTATTCATGAATAAAGTTACAGGACTCCACTCTCTCCTTTTTGGACATAAACCTCTGGTGTTTGCAGATTAATTTTCCTGACATCCAGTGAGACAAGACTGATGGTAAATGATGGATAGCAGCTTTGCAAGCTCATCTGCCAGTTCCCTCATCACCCTAGGATGGATCCCATCTGGTCCCATAGACTCGTGAGCATCGAAGTGGCTCACCAGGTTTTTAACTGCTTCTTCCTGAATTACATGGGGGCTATTTTGCTCCCTGACCCTGTTATAAAAGAAGTAATGGAGTTGACTTTCATAAAGGGTTATGAGGTATTTGTTATGGTTATTTGTTAATGGTTGTTATGGTTGTATATGTTATGGTTACCTCTATTGATTTGTTGTGGCTAATTGTTAAATGTTATGGTTACCTTTGATTGTTGTATGTTCCTGTTAAAAGTTTTGTTTAGCTAAGAAAGGGGAGAGAAGTGGGTGTTGATTAGCATAAGGGGATAGCTGGGCAAACAGCTAACCCATCAGAAGACCCTAGAAACAATGAGCCAATGAGGACTGAAGACTATGAGCCAATCGGAGCACCTTGAGGAGGCAGGGTTAGGGGGTTATAAAAACTGTATCCCCTAGCCAGGAGGTGTGCCTCTGGCTTCCCTGCTTTGTTGGTAAGCCCTCAGTGCTGTTCCCTCTACTTTGTGGAACGAGTTTTTCATTTTGTCCCCTTTTGTCTTTTTGTTAATAACTGCTTAAAATTTTACAATAGTGAGCTTCATTTCTCACAACCCTATCCATCAGCTCAGGCCACTTGCCCTGAAGATGACTTGTCTTGCTGACAAAAATTGAGGCAAAGAAGATGTTAAGTACCTCTGCCTTTTCCTTATCTTTAGTTAGTAAATTCATTCCCCCATCTAATAATTAATGGAGGTTTTTCTTGCCCCTCCTTTTGCCATTAATGCATGTATAAAAATATTTTTTATTATTTGTCCTGGCCTGCTGTAGAAGGGGAATTGAGGGTGATTCTTTTTGGCAGATTTCTGACATGAAAATAAAGCACAAGTGCAGCAGTACTATGTCTGAGAACTGTTTATTGATAAAGAACGACAAGTGTTCCTACCAAAGGGGAAAGGGAAAAGGGAGCAAAGAAGGGAGACACAGAGAGAAACAGAATACCAGGGCAGATCGTTACCACAGTACTGTGGGCGCTCCAGTGGCAAGAGCTCTGCAGATGGAGCGTGTGTGCTGTGAGCTGCGAGTGTGATAAGTAAAACTTGGTTTGCAAAACCGCAAGAAAGAGGAAGGGGCCCCAACCCTACACACCCTATCAAGACATCCTGTTTGTTCACAAAACTGAATAAAAAAGGAAGGGGCCCCTACCCTGCACATCCTGTATCCTGTATTTGCTGGGAGTGGGCTGCTTGTAGAATTCCGCTTGGGTGGGGGGCACTGCGGACATGTGAGGAAGAAGAGGAGCCTGCCTCCCATGACCACCGAAGGGCAGAAGAAGACCCCCTAGCAACACCACAACGCAGGCGCTGTACCAACTCCGGAAGCTATATGTGGCCAGAAAATAGAGACTGCATAAAAAGGGGAGACTCTGACTGTCTCGGTGCGGTGTCGTGGGCAGAGCACAGACTCCCCAGCCGCCCAGCGCTGCTTTTCTCACTACTCGCTTGCTTTAAATAAATCAAATTATACTTAATTGGACATTGTCTCTGATTGATTATTGAGACCTAATTGATAACAAATTGGTGCCGTGACTCGGATAAGGGCAATTCTTTGGAGACCCCTCAACGGGAGGCGCCCTGTTGTCACAACAGCCCGGAGAGGGTACTCCTTTGAAACCCTTACCGACGAACCTAAATTTTGGGTAGTGAGCAAAGGAAAACCCCTTAATCTTTGTGCATGAAGCTCCGAACGAAGACGCGAGAAGCGTGAGTATGTGTTAAGAATAACACAGGGGATTCATTCGGTTGGGGTGTCCCAGAGTGTGGTGCGTGAGACGTCCAAGTGAGGACGAGGCGAGTGCGGACTCCTTTGTAGTGCGGTTCCCATAGCCTGCGAGGTACTGGGCCACGACCAGGAGGACCGGGTGAGTGTGTGTCTGAAGGCACTCTGGAAGATGGGACAGAGGAAGAGCAAGCCCTCTGGTCCTATGGGGGGGGGGTCCCAAGTAAAACTCCCTGATATACCTCCAGACAGCCCCTTGGGGTTGATGATAAAATATTGGGATGATTATCCCTCAAGAAAAGGAAAAACTAAGGCAAAAATGATAAATTATTGCATGGCAGTTTGGGGCGGTCAACAAATTAGGGGGACCATCTCTATTGGCTGGTATTCGGATCTTTTGAGGATTGGATTTGTCAGGCATTGAACATCTATGTAAATTCTAAAACACCTTTTAACCAAGAGGAAAGTGAATATGCTGCCCTATGGATAGTCAATGAAACCAGGGCAACCTTGTTTGTCTTAAATAGAGAAAAACCCAAGAAAAGAATCATAGAAGAAATGCCTCTACCATATATCCCTCCACCTCCTCCACCAGATCCTGTTCCACCTCCCCCAGTCCAGCCCTTACCAGTCCCAAATGCGCCACAAATACCTGCGGACAATGACACTCTACCCACTGAGTGGCAGGTCACCAGAAGTCAAACGAGAACTAATATGTACCCCCTCAGGGAAGTGGGCATGGGCATGGTTAATCAGCCTGGAGGAGGACAAACGCCCGGTATAGGATATATAGCAGTCCCTTTGAATTCAGCAGATGTTAGAGAATTCAAAAAGGAAATGGGACACGTATTAGAAGACCCATTGGGAGTAGCCAAGAGAGTAGATCAATTTTTAGGTCCAAATATTTACACCTGGGAGGAGATACAATCAATATTGGGCATTCTATTCACGGCAGAAGAGAGAAGAATGATAAGAGCAGCGGGGATGAGGATTTGGGAAAACACTCATCCACAGGGCCCTATCGGTGATGTGAAATGGCCCCTTCAACGGCCTAATTGGAATAACCAGGATCCAAACAATAGGGCACATATGCAGGACCTAAGAACCATTATTGTCCAGGGAATTAAAGAAGCTGTCCCAAGGGGACAAAATATGACAAAAGCATTTAATGAACAACAAAAGAAAGACGAGGACCCTACCGAATGGTTGGAGAGACTCCAAAGAAATTTACAATTATACTCCGGAGTAGATCCTGATTCCCCGGTAGGGCAGGCCTTGTTGAAAACACAGTTTGTGGCAAAGGCATGGGTGGACATTAGGAAGAAGTTAGAAAAATTGGAGGATTGGCAAAACTGAGGTCTTGATGAATTGTTAAGAGAAGCACAGAAAGTATATGTTAGAAGGGATGACGAAAGTCACAAAAAGCAAGTCAGGATGATGGTTGCGGCTGTACGAGGGGGCAGGAGGGGCGGTCTTCAGGGCCTCCTAGGCAGAAAAGTGCACAAGGGAAGGGCGAGATAGTATGTTAATACTGTGGAAAGAAGAGACACATGAAGAAGGACCGTCACCAGCGTATGGTTGATAAAAAAATGTTTAAAGGGGATTAGGGATGTCAGGGGCTCTATCTGCTGGGGTCAAGGAAGACATCAGAGCCCCTGGTAAAACTGAAAGTAGGACCCCAGCAACAAGAAGTTGAATTCTTGGTAGGCTCTGGAGCAGAGCACTCCACAGTACAAACACTACCCATGGGATGCAAAATATCCAAAGACACAGTCCAGGTAGTAGGAGCAAAAGGAGAACCTTTCGGGGTCCCCGTGATCAAAAATGTGTTATTCGAAGCAAATTCCAAATTGGGAATAGGCTCCCTCCTGTTAGTCCCAGAAGCAGAATACAATTTATTAGGAAGAGACCTATTGGTGGAATTGGGCATAGGATTAGAAATTAAAGAACAACAGATAAATACAAAGATTTGTTCTCTCAATGTGATAGATGAAAAGCAAATAAACCCTGAAGTTTGGTATACTCCTGAGTCTGTTGGAAAATTGGATATCGAACCCTTCACGGTTACTATCACTAATCCAGAAATTCTAATTAGGATAAAGCAATATCCCTTACCCGAAGATAGGTGACGGGGATTAAAGCCTGAAATCAAAAGATCAATAGAACAAGGAATTCTAGAGCCTTGTATGTCCCCATTTAATACTCCAATTCTGCTGGTGAAGAAACCAGATGGCAATTATCGATTAGTACATGACTTAAGAGAAATCAACAAGTGAACTGTTGAGCGGTTCCCCCTGGTGGCCAATCCTTATACCGTCCTTAGTCAATTAGGTCCCAATGATTGTTGGTATAGTGTGATCGATTTGAAAGATGCATTTTGGGCTTGTCCACTAGATGAAAACTGTCGCGACTATTTCGCATTCAAGTGGGAGGACCCAGACAGTCATGTAAAGCAACAACTACGGTGGACTGTCCTCCCCCAGGGGTTTGCAGAATCCCCTAACCTGTTCGGGCAAGCCTTGAGTCAAATACTGCAGAATTATCAAGTGGGACCAGAAGTTAAGTTAATACAGTATGTAGATGACTTACTGATAGCAGGGAAGCAAGAGGAACTAGTAAGGCAAGAAAGTATCAAATTGCTAAACTTTCTGGGGACACAAGGGCTAAAAGTTTCCAAGTCAAAACTACAGTTCACTGAGCAAGAAGTGAAATACTTGGGACATAGACTAATAGGAGGAACTAAGACATTAGACCCTGACAGGGTGCAGGGGATCCTGGCAATGCCAGCCCCCAAGACAAAACAGCAAATTCGACAACTACTGGGGCTATTCGGGTATTGCAGACAATGGATTGAAAATTACAGCCAAAAAGTAAAATTCTTACACCAAAAACTAACACGGGATGGATTAATGAAATGGACCCCCCAAGATGAAGACAGTTTTCAAAAATTAAAAGAAGAATTAGTAAATGCTCCGGTATTGAGCTTACCGGATATTAAAAGACCCTTTTATTTGTTTGTAAATACTGAGGAGGGAACAGCATTTGGGGTACTAGCACAGGAATGGGCTGGAAGTAAAAAGCCGATTGCATACCTCTCCAAATTATGAGATCCAGTAAGTAAAGGCTGGCCTACTTGCTTACAAGTTGTAGCAGCAGCTGCAGTAATGGTAGAAGAAGCTTTGAAAATTACATTTGGGGGCGAGCTGAGGGTGATGTCTCCACACGACATTAGAAGCGTACTGAAACAAAAAGCTGAGAAGTGGATTACAGATGCCCAGTTAGTAAAATATGAAGGAGTTCTGGTTGCATCCCCCAAACTTACTATAGAGGTTGCATCAGTACAAAACCCAGCACAATTCCTATATGGAAACCCTGAAAATAATGCTTTATGGCATGATTGTCTACAAACTATAGAAAAGCAAACAAAAATTAGACCGGATTTAGAAGAGGAAGAATTAGAAGAGGGAATGAAATTGATTGTGGACGGTTCCGCACGGGTAATTGAAGGAAAACGTAAATCAGGGTATGCAATAATAGAGGCAAAGAGGCTTGAAGTACTCCAGTCCGGCCCACTAAGTCCCAGTTGGTCAGCACAAGCATGTGAATTGTACGCAGTTCTAAGAACTTTACAACTCATAGGAAAAGAGGCAGGAACCACATACACGATTCTAAATATGCATTTGAAGTAATACACACATTTGGGAAAATTTGGGAGGAAAGGGGTCTCATAACATTGCAGGGAAAGAGCCTAGTCCATGAAAGACTAATTAAGGAAATTCTAAAGGCTATCCGGTTACCCTCCAAACTTGCTGTGGTACATGTAAAAGGGCACCAGAGGGGACTGGGAATGATAGTTCGAGGAAATAACCTTGCTGATGAGGAGGCTAAACGGGCAGCCCTGCTACCCCTCCGAGTAGGAAACCCCAGGGAAAAATGCACCACATGCAAAAATGATTTAGAATGCTTCCCCTGCTATGCATGTTGGAAAGACCTTGGATGGGATGGCTTAGTCTGTGCATGTGAAAACCCTCTTAAAGACTGGTGTTATATACATGGCAAAGAAGGACAGACTCACTCAACTCAATTATCGAGATGCCCCCACACTCCCCAACTGTTAAGTTTTACTACAATTGAACAAGAAAAACTAAAACAAGCAGGCATTAAACCTAACTCAGAAGGAAAATGGCTCTTAGAAGATGGTAGAGAGATCCTGCCAAAACCTATGGCCCTAAGGGTTTTGAGAAGACTTCATGAGAAAACACACTGGGGGACTCAAGCTCTAGTAGATCAGTTTGCCAATAAATATATGTGTATGGGTATTTACAATTTAGCCAAACAGATAACTATGGGATGTGTCACTCGCCAAAAGGTTAATAAACAACAATTACGAGAAAGGATACCTGGAGGAAGGGAGTTAGCACACAGACCCTTCTCCCACGTTCAAATTGATTTTACAGAATTGCCAACGCTTGGGAGGCATAAATATTTACTGGTTATGGTGGACCACCTTACCCACTTTGTGGAAGCTTTCCCAACAACAAGGGCCACCGCACAAACAGTTGCAAAAATTTTATTAGAACAAATTGTACCAAGATATGGAATTATAGAAGTGATTGATTCGGACTGGGGACCACATTTTGTGTCCAAAGTCACTGAAATTATATCTGAGGCCCTGTGAATTACTTAGGAATATCACACTCCCTGGCATCCCCAAAGCTCGGGAAAGGTGGAAAGAATGAATGGGGAAATAAAGAAACAACTAACCAAATTAATGTTAGAAACCAAAATGACCTGTAAATGTTTACCAGTGGCATTGTTAAATATTAGAACCCAACCCCGCACAGATATAGGGGTTTCTCCATATGAAATGTTATATGGGATGCCATTCAATTTGGAAATGCCCATGGATCATCCAGCCATAGCAGATCTCCATTTACAATCCTATATTACCCGATTGGCAAGCCGGAGAGAGAAACTCTGCAAGAAGGGGTTGATAGCTCAACGACCGCCCCTATGGCTACCCATACATTTATTTCAACCTGGGGATGAGGTTTTAATAAAATCCTTGAAAGGAACATCTTTAACCCCTCAATGGGAAGGGCCATATGTTGTGTTGCTTACCACAGAGTCATCGGTCCGGACAGCGGAAAAAGGCTGGACCCACGCTAGCAGAGTGAAGAAATTCAACCGGGACCCCACGTGGAGAGTGGTAGAACAACCACAGGACTTAAAGATAAGGCTTAAGAAATCCTTACCTACCTGTGCATGAATCCTATAACCGTATACCCGAGAAACCACGATTTATTGCTTGGAAAATATGTTAGTAATTATATTGTTAAGTGCAACATCCATGATTGTAATTGCTACCCTTTTGTTTGCTTTATATGTAAGGTGTGCCAGGAACGATGGTGGACCCATCGCAAGGAGGGGAGACCCCCTAAGGGAATTTGCAGAATGTGTTACAAATTGGAACAGGAACGAACTTGGCATATTTTGCAATCTAAAGTTCAATTGGGCCAACTGGAACAAGTGTCCCCAGAGTGATGGGACATATATGCATATGGGATACACCAAGAGCTGTATTGTTACCACTCAAATGAACCCGCACCAATGGTGGCAAACATCATTGGCGGGGAGTGCAGAAAAGCCTTGGTCCATTTGCCTTGTGGTGGCCCCATGGTTAAACATGTCAACTGGGACAGCTACAAGAAAAGATCCTTTGTCCCTGAGACCCCTGAAGACTATCCTTGCTGCCAAGAAGATGGCTACCCCCGTGGCTTGCCGCAACCGAGTTGACAGGCGAGGCAGAGGGATATATACAGTCAGTGGGGTGAACACACATGGGACTATGAAAAGATCTGGTACGAGCTGCCCCAAATCCAGGAGGAACCCAACACAGGCACCACTGTATAAGGCTAAAAAGGGGACCAAGGCAGGGTCTAAACAAACTAAAAGAACTCAAAAAGCACTTGGACCCCCACCTCCTTGCTACACCTATATCTTGCTTTTAAGCCTAGTATTTACATGTACTACCGCTGATGTGCACCCCCACCAACCTTTTCGCTGGACGTTAAGACAATGGGACAGTCAAACCCTAATCCAAACCTGACTCGGACCGGGACAAATCAGTTTTAATGCATCCCTTTGTGCTTTAGCTCCTATAGAACCTTTATGCTTGAAGGCAAGAGTTGGTATTTTGCCCTAGTTCAAACCCCAGAAAGGGATATTGTAGCTACCCAAATTCTTATTACTGTGCTTATTGGGGATGCGAAACCATAGCTTACCTCTGGCTCCCAGACAGAGACAAGCATATTAAAGTTGGGTGGGGACCTTACGGTTGTAATCCACCTGACTATAGTAGCCAGATTGGAAGGAGGGGAGCAGGGCCCAAAGTAACCTGTAAATGGTTATACATAAACATAACACAACCCCAAGATCCTATGTGGCTACTAGGCAAGACCTGGGGTATAAGGTACTGGGAATCAGGAACCAACAGAGGTGGTCTTATCTTTATAAAGAAGGAACCTCTCCCCAATGACCCCGAGCCAGTGGGACCAAACCGGGTCATAACAGACGTGATAAATACTGAAGCAGATGGATCAGGCATAGACCATGAGGAAAGTACCACCATATCCAAAACCAAAATACCCCCAACCCCCTCGGGAGAAATAACTGATGAATTACGGAGACTTATGGTAGCCAGCTATAAGGTCCTAAATAAAACACACCCAGAATTAACAGACCACTGCTGGCTATGCTATAACACCAGACCACCCTTCTATGAAGCTATGGGGACAATTGAAAAAGCTAGAAGGATAAATGGGAGCAATCCTGCTCAATGTCTGTGGAAATCTGGCAAAAGAACAAAACCTGGCATCACATTAGCGCAGGTATCAGGAGAAGGAAGGTGCATAGGAAAAATCCCATCTTATAAAATGCACCCATGTAAAGTAATAATGCAAGCCCAAAAACCAAAAGAGCCGGCAGATTGGCTATTACCAGCTAAAAATGCTAAATGGGTATGTGCAAGTGTAGGGGTAACTCCCTGTATTCCCTTAAAGGAGTTTAATCAATCAGACTATTGCATACAAGTAGTAATAGTGCCAAGAATCACCTACCACCCAGGTGATTACATTTATATGACCACCATTTGGTCCCAGGGCACCACCTTATAAAAAGAGAACCTATTACAGCTATAACTATCGCAACCCTATTAGCATTAGGCTCAGCAGGAGCAGCCACAGGCATAGCCTCCCTTGTAAAACAAGACAAAGAATTTGCCAATTTACGGGAAACCGTAGATGAAGATATAGCCAAAATCGAAAGTTCTATCAGTGCCTTAGAAACATCATTGAGGTCCTTATCTGAAGTGGTGCTCCAAAATAGGAGAGGATTAGAGTTACTGCTAGCCCAAGAAGAAGGACTGTGCGTTGCCCTAAAAGAGGAATGATGTGTTTATGCAGTCCATACAGGGGTTGTTAGAGATGCAATGTCTGAGCTCCGGAAAGAACTGGATAAGCGAGAGAGAGAGTCGACAGAGCTGGTATGAAAGCTGGTTCAATACCTCCCCGTGGCTAACGACCCTACTCTCCACACTGGCAGTAGTAATTGTGCTAACTTTGACTTTTGGACCATGCATTTTTAACAGGCTGATAGCTATAGTTAAAGGAAGACTGGAGGCGGCACATTTAATGTTAGTTAGAGAAAAATATAAAACCATACCTGAACAACAAGAGAGTGAGATGGAAGAAGAGTTGATCTTAAGCCGTGAAGCATTAAGGTGATTCTGCGAACAAACTGGTAATAAAGAGGGGGGAATTGTGATAAGTAAAACTTGGTTTGCAAAACCGCAAGAAAGAGGAAGGCGCCCCAACCCTACACACCCTATCAAGACATCCTGTTTGTTCACAAAACTGAATAAAAAAGGAAGGGGCCCCTACCCTGCACATCCTGTATCCTGTATTTGCTGGGAGTGGGGGAGTGGGCTGCTTGTAGAATTCCGCTTGGGTGGGGGGCACTGCGGACGTGTGAGGAAGAAGAGGAGCCTGCCTCCCACGACCACCGAAGGGCAGAAGAAGACCCCCTAGCAACACCACAACGCAGGCGCTGTACCAACTCCGGAAGCTATATGTGGCCAGAAAATAGAGACTGCATAAAAAGGGGGGGACTCTGACTGTCTCGGTGCGGTGTCGTGGGCAGAGCACAAACTCCCCGGCCACCCAGCGCTGCTTTGTTCACTACTCGTTTGCTTTAAATAAATCAAATTATACTTAATTGTCTCTGATTGATTATTGAGACCTAATTTATGAGTCTGCGTGGCTGCTGTGGTGGGCTGGGCGCAATTTCCAAACAGCAGCAGCTGTGTGTCCCTTCCGTGGGTGAAGAACAGGCTGCCGTGGCTACAGGCACACTTGTGGAGCAGCTGCAGGCCGTCAGGGTCGGGGCGCGGTGGCTGTAGATGGTGGCGGCTGCTGCGTCGGGGAAACAGCGGAGCACTAGGTTGTCATGGTGTCGAGCTGCTTCGGGGAAGCGGTGAAGCAGGGCAGGACAGGTGCAGACACGGAAGACGGCAGGGAAGAAGCAGGACTGCAGGGAGAAATAGGCGAGGGGAGCATGGGGGCCAAGCTGACCCTGCGGGCGAGCCCACTCTGCTTCCAAGAAACCCAAAGAAAATGCCCGCCACTTGTGGCGCAGTTCTCTGTTTTTATGTACTAAGGCTCTTCCCAGAGCACGATTTCCCGGGCATTTTTTTCTGGGCATCTGGGGATCTGACTCTCTGGCAAGGGGGATGGTCACTTGCAGCACAATCATGGAAGCTTTTTCTGCCCTGATTGGCTGCCAGGTGAAGTCTCCTCTGGGACGGGGCACCCAGCATCTGTACAGCCCCTATAGTAAATTCTCACCTCATGTGTTGAGGCATAAATCAAACTCGTCCCTCTCATTATTCTTTACAGAAGTGTCCAGATTAAGTTCTAATTGGGCTTTTACCTCCCTAGTTATTTTCCCTACATGATCTAGCCACACCCTTAAACATTTCCTGAGTTATGATGCCCCAAAAGACAGGCTGGAAATAAAACCCCATAGGCCAGTATCTATAGAGCAGGTATTTGTTTATTGCAGCACTGGAGGTGAGGGGGATCTCTCCACTTAGCTCACCCATCTTTGTCAAGTGCTGTGGTTTATTCATATAGTAAATTTCGCTTAGTATTACTATGTCACTATAACATCATCATATATGCCCTGGAACTAATTTACATAACATGATCTCATGGTTATAAAGAGTTCTTTTGCACTGCGCTTGCGTATCCCCAGTTCAGTGGTTTTGGGTGTCTTCTCTTGATGAAGGCCCAAGGTCTTCCTTGCATCTGAACTTTTCAGCTTTGTCTTCAGAGCGTGCGCAGTTATGGTGTTCCTTGTGAGATAAATACATATTATAATATTGACTTTTCACAAATATTAAAATGGATGCTATGTGTGTACTTTTAATTCTTACAAAAGTAGCCTTGTTATAAAGAGATAGTCATGTAACAATAACTAATGCCTTTATTTCTGTTACTAACTGAACTTAGACAGAGTGGTGAAATAGCTGATATAGTTATTTTGGAATGTTTGTAGTTTTACTTAAAATAACCAAACTGCCTGCTTGGTTGGATAACATCCAAAGAACAGTGCGATGAAGACCCCTGCTACTGGTATGTCAACTATCAAAAACTGCCATCTGCAGAAACCACGGAACAAGGCCCAAGCTGGAGATGATAACAAAAACTGACTAAAACAACAGCCAAGAGTTGCACATGCTCTAAAAAGGCGGATCCAAGGAGGAGCCATGCTAAACAGTTCCTGGAACATGCAAACTAGTTAGGGGAAAAGTTTGAATATGCATAATTTCCTATGAATAGGCATTAGGCTGATGCAATAGGAAGGGTATTTAAAGGGTGTCTCCATCAATGGCCTGTATGTTTCTGGCTAAGTGCCAAGCACCCAGCACTGTTACTTTTGCTTTATTGTCTTTGTCCCCTATTGTCCTTTATTAAACTTTTAAATTTTAACAGCAGAGTGAACCTTGTTTTTCACACTTGGTCTCTCTGGTTCTAACTGGGTTAAATTCTGTATTCTGTGGCTAATTGGCTTTACACTTGTCAATTTCTCATGAGTACTATACTTGTCCCCTTTTGAAGCTATCCACCTGGTAAGGTTTTTGTCTATTCAACATTAAGCAGCTAGTTAACCACATAGTAGCCATTACATTGTATAGAAAGTTAAAACTGAAGTTATATTAGTATAAAAGTTATAATTCAGGTCATATAGGGATAGGAACCTATAATTCAGATTATATTAATATAGAAAGTTATGATTCAGATTATATAGGTATAAAAGCTATGATTCAGGTTATATTAATACAGAAAAGTTATAATTCAGGTTATGTTGATATAACTAAAGCTATATAAGCACCTTGTAACTCTGACCCAAGTTACATAGGCATCAGTTGCCTGCCCCTCTTTCCAAAGGTGATATATCCTCTTTTTCTCCCTTAGTTCCTTCAGAAGTTCCTTGCTTATCCCCTGATGGCTCATCTTTTGGCACACAGGGACAGCCTGCTACAGAGCCTTCCAAGATTACGTTCTTGAAGTATGTCCATCCTTCCTGGATCCCCTTGTTTTTAAGGGTTGTTTCCCAAGGAACTTTCTGAATCAGCTTCTTGAAAAGGTCAAAAGTCTGCCCTCCAGAAGTCCAGTGTGGAAGTTTTGTTGGTGCCCCTCCTTGTTTCACCAGTTATCGAGAATTCTATTATTTCATGATCACTATATTCCAAATGGCCTCCAACCATCACATCTCTCATCAACCCTCTCACTTTGTAAACAGCAGGTCTAGCAGAGCCTCACCCCTGGTAGTCTCACCAGCTGTGACAAGAAGCTCTTCTCCATACATTCTAAGAACCTCCTAGACAGCCTCTTCTCTGCTGTGTTGTGTTCCCAGCAGATATCCAGCAGGTTAAAGTCTCCTACAAGAACAAGGGCTGGTGATCTTGATACATTTTCCAGCTGCTTATAGAATAGTTCATCCACCTCTTCATCCTGGTTGGGTGGTCTATAACAGACTCCCACCAGGACGTCGGTCTTGCTATGCTCGGAGAGCTACCTTCTGTGGATGATGAAGTAAGATACCCCTTTCTCCCTGCCTGAGACTGATGTGAATGCTTTTATAATGCAGTCTCCCACAGTCTTTGTTCATCCTTATATAAGCGGTTTAATACTGTTAATAATAGCTATTACTGTGGTACACTATGGAGTTTGTGGAATCTGGTGACACCTTGATGTAAGAGAAAACAAGCTTTAGGTAAGGAGACATTGAAATCTGCCCTGAGGCACCCGGTTTCTGGGTGGCAGGGTTCATGGAAGGATTTCAGCAGGTTTCTAGGGCAGATATTACTGGACTTTACCGAGTATCCATTACCAGGGACTTTACAGCTGAACAGGTGATCAACCCTGACAAACTGGCCCATCAACTGATTGAATGGTGTTTTGCCTGCCCCAGTGAAAACCAGCAGCTTCTCACCCTGTACTGGGGCCTGGCCTGTGCCTACTGACCACAGTTCAGTACTCTCAGAGGACTGTAGTGGTGGCAGGAACCCAAACTGCATTTGAGGAAACTATAGCTGAGACGGGGACTCAAACCACAGTAACTAAAGTAAGTACCCCATTAGTAAAATAAAAAAGAAGTGGACAAAGTGAGTTACAGGCCCATACCATCAATTAGTAAGGGAGGACAAAGAGGAAGAAGAGGAAGAAGAGGAAGAAGAGGAAGAAGAGGAAGAAGAGGAAGAAGAGGAAGAGGAAGAGGAAGAGGAAGAGGAAGAGGAAGAGGAAGAGGAAGAGGAAGAGGAAGAAGAAGAAGAAGAAGAAGAAGAAGAAGAAGAAGAAGAAGGAGAGGAAGAGGAAGAAGAAATAGGAGAGGAGGGGTTAGATGAAGAAGCAGATCCTTCAACAGCAGGTCCTTCAACTGAAAAATTGAACGGAGTGAGGCAAATCAAACAGGAAACCCAAGTTACTCGGTTCCTGACCTCATCAGAACTTTGAGATTTGTGAAAAGATTACAGGCGTCCCCAGGTGAGCATGTGTCTTTGATGCTAGGATAATGGAGCCAACAGTCAGCAGTTAGAAGGTCATGAAGTCCACCAGCTGGGATCCCTTGCTAGAGATTGGGAAATTGAAAGAAGAATTGGAAAAGAAGGAGCAATTTGAGGCCTGTGTAGACAGCTCCTCTCAAGTGTGAGGGCAATATATCCATTTAAGGAAGGTCTTCTAAGATGATTTAGGGAATCCCCAGTATTTACCATGGACTGATCCAGGCTGCACTGGAATAGACTGGAGCTCCAGAACACCTGCAATGTCTTGATGATATCACTGTGTGGGGTAATACAGCAGAAGATTTTGAAAAAGGAAAGAAAATAATACAAATCCTTCTGTAAGCTGGTCTTGCCACAAACCAAAGTAAAGTAAAGAAAAATGCACAGGAGATCCAGTTCTTGGGAATAAAATGGCAAGATGGATGTCATCATGTACCTTTGGAGGTGGTTAACAATATTGCAACTATATCTCCACCATCCAACAAGGAGGAAACACAGGCTTTTCTAGGCCTTATGGGGTTATGGAGAATGCACATTCCAGGTTATATTCAGCTTGTTAGCCACCTCTATCAAGTCAGCTGGAAGAAGAACCAATTTGAGTCGGTCCTTGAGCATCAACAGGCCTTTGAGCAGATCAAACAGGAAATAGCTTCTGCGGTAGCTCTTGGGCCTGTTTGGGCAGGACCAGCCATGCAAAGTGTCCTCTACACTGCAACTGGGAAGCGTGGTCTCACCTGGAGCCTCTGGAAGAGAACATCAGGAGAAACCCAAGGTCAAAGTTTTAGAGCCAAGGATATTGAGGATCACAGAAGCCCACTATACTCCAACTGAAAAAGAGATATTAGCAGCCTATTAGCAGCAGGCTTTTTGGGACAGACGTTTTTGGGACAGAAACATGTCTCCTCTTGGCACTGCAATTGTCCGTGCTGTGCTGTATATTCAAAGAAAATATCCCCTCAGGAGTCAGTGGGTAACACTGATTGCACAACGAGCCCAAACAGGAAAAGCCAATTTCTCAGGAATACTGGAAGAGATTATGGATGGGCCAGAAGGCAGAGATTTCTGAGCATTGCCTGAGACGGTGACTTGTGCCCAAGAAGCACCACCATATAACAAGTTACCAGAAAATGAAATAGACTCTGCTCTATTTACTGATGGATCTTGCTGTGTGATAGGAAAGCATTAGAGGTGGAAAGTTGCTGTCTGGAGTCCTACACGAGTAGTCACTGATACTGCTGAAGGGGAAGGTGAATCAAGCCAATTTGCAGAAATGAAAGTCATCCTACTAGCGCTTGAGATTGGTGAATGAGAAAAGTGGCCTGTAGTCTATCTTTTTACTGACTCCTGGATGGTGGCTAATGCCTTCTAGGAGTAGCTGCAGCAGTGGAAGAAGACCAATTGGTGACAAAGGAGTAAACCCATCTGGGCTGCTGCATTGTGGCAGGATATTGCTGATTGGGTAGAAAACATGACTCTGAAAGAACGCCTTGTAGATGTTAATGTGCCCAAAAGTCATGCCACTGAAGAACATCAAAATAATGAATGAGTAGATAAAGCTGCCAAAATTGGAATAGCTCAGTTGGACCTAGACTGGGAGAGAAAGTATGAACTATTTATAGCCCAGTGGGCCCATGAAGTGTCTAGGGTAGGGGTGCAATGGTATCTAGGAAGGGATGCAATGTATAGGTAGGCCTGTGATTGAGGGGTGGACCTGACCATGGAGGATATCACACAGATTATTTGTGAATGTGAACCATGCACTGCAATCAAGTGAGCCACGTGAGTAAAATCTCCTTGGAATTGAGGGTGGTAGCTGGGTTTCCAATATGGTGAGACAAATTGACTACATTAGACCACTGCCATGAACATGCCAAGGCAAGAGCTACATACTGACCACGGTAGAGGCAACAACTGGTTGGCTGGAACCATACCCTATAAGCCATGCCACTGCTCAGAACACTGTCTTAGGCCTTGAGAAATACATTTTGTGGTGACATGGTACCCAAGAGACAATCAAATCAGGCAGTGGGACTCATTTTCAAAATAACCTTATAAACTCTTGAGCAAAGAAACATGGGATTGAGCAGATATATCACACCCTTTATCCCCCACATGCCTCTGGAAACATGGTGAGTTACAAAGGACTGCTGAATACTATGTTATTAGTGTTAGATAATGAGGCATGGAAGCATTGGGATGTAAATTTAGCAGAAGCCTAAGCTGGTTAACACTAGGCAGTGTGCTAACCGCCCTGGTCCTGCCCAAACAAAATCCCACATACTGTGGGAGGAGATAAGGTCCCTGCATTACGCATAGAGAAATAGCTGGGGAAGTTGGCGTGGATTTCTCCTTCCATGGGAAAAGGCAAACTCATTAATGGGATTGTCTTTGCCCAGGGACCAGGGTGTATTTGGTAGGTAGTGTGGAAGGATGGGAAGACCTGGTGTGGGGCTCGAAATTTAATCTTGGGGGGGAAAAACAATCTGTGGTGTAAGTTGTATGCTGCAGGAGGTAAAGTAGCAGGGATGACTTGAACTGATGAAGAATGACTCTTGCAGGGAGGATGTGATGATGACTCAAGCCGGGCTGGTGTTGGTGCCCAATGATCAAGTGTGCTGCTTCTCCTGTCTTGACCACCCATCCTGATGGAATGGAGCCCAAGTAATGGATCTGGAGGGATGAAGGAGACCCATGAAATGCGAAGGTAGTATCAATCGGTGAAAGGATGGGGGATAGTAGTTGATGGAAATGTATATTGGGTATGGAGATGGTTTAAGGATGTAATTTAAGTTTTATGGGGGGGGTAAGAAGGGATTCCAGTAATGAGAAATACAATGGAACAGTTGGAAGATATCTAAATTATGTGAGATCTAAGTAGGATGCAACTGGTATGGGATAAGGAGTAGAGATTGTATTGGGTCTGACTGAGATAATTTTCCCTTAGCAGCCCTCACAGTGCTGTGCTTTGCATTGGTAGCTGGAAAGGTACTAATAACACGCCAGTGTTTTTGCTATTGCTGAGCAGCACTGGCACAGCATCAGTGCTGTCGCTC
The DNA here is from genome assembly GCA_024500445.1 of Entomyzon cyanotis. Lineage (NCBI taxonomy): Eukaryota > Metazoa > Chordata > Aves > Passeriformes > Meliphagidae > Entomyzon > Entomyzon cyanotis. Next base: position 81,402,614 of record JAKEPQ010001005.1, read on the forward strand.
TAACATTCTCTCCCATGCCTCCTATCAAGGGATGGGAGTGGGCAAGATCCTGGGAGGGGACACAACTAGGCCAAAATAGCTGACCCAAATAAACCAAAGGGATATTCCATACCATATGGCATCAGCTCAAATGTAAAACCTAAGGGAGAGAAGCAGAATGGGGGACATTCATTATTTTACAATGTTTGCCTTCGTGAGCAAGTGCTCTGTGTGCTGAAACCCTGCTTCCTGGGAAGTGGCTGAATATTGCTCACTGATGGGAAGTAGAGATTAATAGTTTTCCCCTTTGCTTATACATGTATAAACTTTCACTTCTCTTTGCTTTTGCAAAATGCCTTATCTCAGCCTACTAGCTGTTTTGCATCTTACTTTCTCTTCACTGTCCTGCTGTAAAGGGGAGCGGTAGAGTGGCCTGGTGGGCACCTGACATCCAGACAAGGTCAACTCACTAAATGTGCACTGAAAATATTCACCAACTTCACTGGTAAAGCTAGACTTGAGTCATAAATATTTCTTGTTGTGTACTTGTTGTGACATACTTTACTGTGGATCTCACATGAACGTTGTTACATGAACTATTGATTGTTTATATTTTAAATATTATCTCACTGGTAGATTACCAGGATTAACAAGTACACTTTAATAATATAGTGGACCGCTTGTACACTTTAATATGCAATTATTTATTGTAAGCTTGTTGATTACATCTTAAAGCCATATATTTGGGAATGGACTGCATTCTCATGAAAGATGCTGGGTCAGTCACTGTGACAAATGAAGTGCAAATTAAAATGGTCCTCAGCTGTCTCCCTAAGTAAGTAAAAAAGATAACTAAGTTCAGTCTGCCAGGCTAGATAATCTTCAGCCTCTCAGTTCCTTAAGGGCTCAGCTGGCAGTGCTACTCCATCTACCCAGAATTATTAAGGTAAGCACAAACTGTCCATTTCTATCTTTTTCTTGTAAAATATTCTACAAATACCCCTCTCTACAAATGCTGAAGGCTGTAGCCAGCTGTGAAAACAATTCTTGTTTGAATCACTGAGGTAAACTATTAAAAAAGCCTTATGATGCTGTTCTACCTCACAGTAAGCATATGCCAATGAGTAACATTATTCCTTTTACTCAGTTTTTACTTTCCTTCTGTGATTTTGAATCTTTACAACCTCTCCTAACTGACAACCTAGGACACAATCTAAAAAGCAGATGTCAAAAGGAATTATTTGGAGCAAAAGGATCGACTACCCAACTGTTTTATCTTTCACTAACCCTGTGGAGACAATTGTCTACACTGGTGAAACAGGCAGACATCACACTTCCTTAATGTTTCTCCTCTGAGATCTCTGCCCTCCATCCTATTTGATGTGTCAATGCTGACAGCCCTTAGGTGTAAATTTTCATTCTACAGTAAATCTGTCTTTTCCTCCTCACAAACACAAGTCATAAGGAGATAAAGGCAGAAGAAATTTTTGTTTTGCATTTCAGGGACTCTAGAGTCCTGCCCTCTCATCTTCTCCATCTATCCCATCAGCTCTGCACATGGGAATTTTCACTGTGGTCAGTTTTATTCCAGGAGAGGAAAGCTGTACAAATCATGTAAAGTGTCAGGCAAAAAAAGCAATTTTAATCATTAGTCGAAGTTTTACTGCTCTGCACTACCACTTTTCTAGTATCTTGTGCAAGGTACTGTATGAGCACAATGCTGCACAAAGCTATATCTGATCCGAGGTGGATTCCTCATTGACCAAAATGCTAGGAAGCCACTTCTAGTAAACAAACAGAATCCTTCAAACCCTAAGCGAAATTTCTGCCATCATCTTCAATGATGCTTGCTGGGAATTCATGAGATGCAGATAAGCAGAAAAGCACTTGATGATAATTTAAATTCAAGTGCACGATTGAGAAAATAATTATTTATAAAAATGAAAGATCTTTTTTTTATGTGCTGCCACTTTTAATGACCCAGAATTATTTACACTGCATTATTCAAATATCACTGTAATCTAATTGCAGATTGTGTCTCCATCCTTTTCTTCATCTTCCATAATCGCTGTTTGTTCTTCTTCTGTAAACAGCCTAGTGCCTTAAAAATAGAAGAACACAAAAAACAAACAAACAACAAACAAAAAAGATGAAAAAAGGAGTTGATTTAATATACTACCTTTTAGAAAATACCAGACTAAAGAAAACTTTTCAAGCCTCTCTTATTTCTTCATTTTAATGTCGTTTTCTAACATCATGTGAGTTGCTCCTCATTTATTTTTGGCATCTCAGTCTCCTAATACTTAGTGAACTAGAAGTGAATCACTGCATTTTTGGCTAAAATTATTAGGCACTCTTAAATCCAGTGTATTTTTGCTACCTGTGAAAAGAGACTGAAGTTTCATTTGGGAGCCTGTTTTTTAGGTGGGCTTGGGTAGCTAAATAAGGGAAAGAGCTTGCGTGATTGTCGGGGGTTGAGTACATTTAGAATTTCTTCCCATTCCTGTTACTAAGCAACAAATAGTCAGATGTTTAGAGCAATCAAGTCTTTTGTAAAAGACAAAAGGTGCGCTTGGGCAGGGCAGGGTAAGGGAAGAGCCGGCCCTTGGAACGGGTCTCTCGTGGTTTGGATGCTGAGAGGAAAGGCTGCTCTTTGCTTTTCAGCTGGGACCAGAGGAAATCCAACTGCGCCCTGTTTTTTCTCTTCTCCTGGCTGGGTGAGCTTTGATTCAACCTTTCTCCCCACGGGGAAGGGCACGTTTCCCCAGGCTGCGTTTCCTCGCAGCTGCTGCCGGGGAGCCCGGCTGCCTCCGCAGCCTGCCCCCGCCCTCTGCCACACGAGACCGCAGCATCTGCTGTCTGCAGAAATCCTTGCTACCTTGCTGGCTAGCCGGGAGAGAGAGCCAGCTCCTACTCCCTGCCGCCCTGTTTTCTCGCTGGTCCGAGCTGCTTTCGCTGCCCTCCACGCTTCTCAGCCTGTCCGCCATTACCAGCTACCTGAGGCTGACCTGACCCTGCGCCACAGCGCCACCTGCAGCCGCTTGGGAGTCATTGCACCTGCCCTGCCTGGCCGGGAGCTCAACAGCGCCCCTGCTGCTTGCAACCGTGATTACACCACACAGGAAAAGGCTCGGCAGCTCACAAGTCATCTGCTATTGGTCTTCTGGTTCTAGTTGTGGTTGCTATTATTGTTATTGCTTGTTTATAGATACTAGTAAAGAACTGATATTCCTTTTTTCCCATACCTTTGCCTGAAAGCCCTTGATTTACAAAATTAAATAATTCGGAGGGAGGGGAAAAAATCACATTCTCTGTCCTAAGGGAGGGTTCAACCTCTCTTGGCAGACACCTGTCTTTCAAACCAAGACAGTGATAAAGCACATGCTGTAATTAATCTTTGTGACTGAACCAACTTCTGTGGACATATATATGTTTTCTCTACGAATATAGCCATATTACCTTGATTTTGAAAGTGCAGATGAAAAAGAGACAAATGTAAAAATACCCACATGACAAGTGCCATCTCCTCTGAAATTATATAGTATCAATAAATTGCAAAACCTACTGAATTAAGAACAATGTGAAAATAGACTTGATTTGTAGATCATACCTCCCACAAATTTCTGTCTCTCCTCCTTTGTCTCTTTCTCCTGTCCTCTGTTAAACCAGTAAGTCCACTCTTTGGGGATTCTGGGGCTTTTATATGACACGGAGGTATAACAAATACTGTAACTGCTCTCCTCATTAGAAAAAAGAGTGATGCGGGAACAATGCATTAGGTACAAAATATTTTTCAAACCTATTCTAATATATTGTGCTGGTTTTGCCTGCTTCCAATAAAAAGGAAGTGACCTCTGGATTTTATGCCCACATGCATTGGTGTGAATCTTAACAATCTACAAACAGGATGAGGGATACCATTGCTTTGAGACCAATGAAATCTCTCCCTTTTAATTTGGTCTCCTACTGTTTGCTAGCTAAGCAAGCTGTTCTGTCAAACCAGCTTGTTTTGCTTCTTTCTGCATCAAAAGTCCTTTCACAGAGAAGGCTTTCAGTCTTGACAAGGTCTGAAAATAGGAAAATACCACAGAGGAAGATTTTCTTCAAATTTAGAGTATTTTAAGAGGTGATGAATTAATGAAAATATTGACCTACACTGCCCTTCATTTAAGTTAGCTCCTGCTTCATTTGTATACAGTTCTTGTGGACTAGCTGGTGTGAACAGTACAATGAAATAAACTGAAAGGCATAAAATAATGTTAATTTGAAACACATAGGACTTCATTTGTTCAAGTAGCAATTGAGTAACCATTGTTAACTGCAAAGAATGATGCCATTTTATGGACATGGATGCAAATATTCCCCACAAAGACATCTATCCCTATAGGCAACCTAGGCAAATACAGACAAGTGTTTTTTCCCATTGTCTTCAGGTTTTGGGTTGTGCGTTTTCCAAAGGGGTGTGGGGGTTATTTGTTGTTGGTTTTTACATCCTGGGCTATTTGAGGAACAAGAAAACATAAGTAACATATGCTTAAAAATGTGCCTTCAAATGTGTGACAAAATTCAAACTATGTGCATTTTCTATTGAGAGAATGACAGAAACTAATGCAATTTTCAGTTGTTTTCAATTATATCTACAATGACATTTTGTTGCCTACTGGTGAAGCCACCTTCAAGCACTTGGCATGGATTCAAAGCAGCCTACTACATGCTGCCTCTCTGTACAGAGCTTTTCAGATCCTGTATTCTGGATCTGTTTTCCAGTGATTAACTCCCTGTGGCAGACTTGTGCCTGTATCAGGGGCAAAGCAACTTATGTATTTAAATGCCTGAATTTCATTCCCTTCCCATTCTAAGGATGCATATTTACTTTTCAAGATGTATACCAACATGCATCACACTGCTGGTAGAAATTAATCAGTGATGGCTCCATGACTTGCTGTGAAAAAGTGACTCATTGTGGTTGAAGGTTATTCCAGTATTTGCTTCTTTTTTACTTTCAGATTTATTCCATCAGGTAGTGCAGCAGTGCAGTACCGTTGCAACAAGGTAGCACAAAGCAACTAAGTTCTTGTGGAACTGCCGTGCAAAACAGAACCTGAATTATAGACTTGGAGACCTGAGAAGACCCAGCAGGACTATGTGAACTAAGTAAATACAGACAGACCTTTCTTTCCTGTCTCCCTGCTCCTGTTTCCCTGTGTTGCTGCAGTAAGCAGCACTCAGTATTACATGGTATCTCTTGTGACCTGCTAATGAGGATGGTCCCCATTTCCAATCTTTCCCTTTCAGAACCCCTGCACACCACTTCTAGATATCAATTCAAAAAACTCCACTTAGTTCTAGTAAAAGAGCTTAATTAATAGAATATCCTCTTGAGTACCTATCCACACAAACGCTTTGTTGTAAATACAACTAAAATGACAGATGTGTTATTCCTCTTCATTTTAACCAATACTCCTAGGACAGTCCCTCTCCTTTTTGGGGCGTCAGAGAGATTTTCTGCCACAAATAAAAGCAAGTCTAATGGACCATATAAAATTAAGAATATTAATGTATCTACTGGAGGGCATGTGGTCCAAGTGAGAAGCAGAATCAGTTTTACACCTTACAAACACCCAATCCAATTGGGAAATGCAGATAAAGAGAGTGGGCTACTAAATTAGTTATGTGAAATCTCCTCTACAAGGGTCAGGCTTCTAAATATATTCAGCCTTCAAACTTCTACTGAAGTGGCACAGTTAATATTATGCCATGTCCATACAAATGAGCCATGAGCAGATGTCTCCTTCAGTGGCAAGTTCTCCTTCAGTGAGCCACCACCTTGTCTTTCTGAAGGGATTAGACCAGAAGACAAAATACAATTAGAATACTAATGGTCTTTTTTTCCATATCACTTGACGGTAAATGGCTTGAATCTGATCCAAGCTTGCAGTCAGCTCTGGAACACTCTATTGTCATCCCCATGTAGCAATATATATTTTATTAACTAAATTAATGGTCTTCAGGCCTGTGGGTTTGAGCTAGAATGTAAATACATGTGTCAATATGGGAATGCAGTTCCTGAAATGTGGCTGCCGGAGGTTTCTTAATCAAATCAGAGATAACTTGTAAAACCAGTTTCAAACCCTCATTCTCTCCCATACCCTAGAAAACCAGTTAAGGCGGCTCCATTAAAATTACATCACATGCCCACTGAAAACCTCTGGATGACATGAGAAGCATGGAAGTTTAACTGTTCACCTCTTGCCTCTCCCAATTCAGCTGCAGGAATTGTATGTAGGCAGTCTGTAGACATGTGCTATCTTGCTGTTTTTCTGATTTGTAGCCCAGGAGGAATGGCTTAGATCTAGGAGGCACCTGGCAAATAGATGATTTAAGCCAAATTCTTCTGCCTAGCTTTTAGCTTTCTAACAGAAACACTCATGTTTCTGTGAGCCTTTGTGGTTCTAGAGTCTAGTTAAAGATTGCAAGTAGTTACAAGTTCAGCTGGGAAATTACAATTACAATGTAGTTACCCTCAAGTTTCTTTAGTCAAATCCGTTGGCAGATATTAACAGAACAACTCACCAATCCTTAAAATAGATCTGCAGGATTAGTTGCATTTCAGAATACACACAGCTAGGAAAACAGAGGTAGGGAGGCTAAGTGATTTATTTTAAAAGCAAACAGAGAAAGACTGACATGAATGTTTCCCAAATCAAACATGCTTCTCACTCCTTTAAACCCAGAATTTCCAAACTGCATTCAGTAAAGTACATTTCCGTCAAAAGAGATGAGAGGCATCATATCAAAGACGGAAATACTTTCCCAGTGTTATACAAATAACTACTGTTTTGACTTCCCATTTGTATTCCCTTTCCACTGTTTTGCATTAAAATCCTGATTTTGTCCTTGAAATTGCTGGTGGTCCATGAAAATTTATAACCTGCATCTCTAGGCTACATCTATCTCTGAATATTGAATCCTGAACTCTACTGGGAACCTTTGGAGTTCATCAGTTAGCAAAGTGATTCATTGTTAATGACCTTGCTATTGATTGTGGTAAGCATCTGGTACACTACTAGTATAGGCCCAACTGAGAGCTGGGGACCTCTGTTTTGGGTGTTACATTTCAGCTGTCTCTAGCGTCTGCTCTAAAAAGGCTGGTTTATGTGCTATAACTAGGTAATCAGAATTACGCAAATATACTTTTCCTTCATCACTTCTTAATTTAAATAAGAGAGTGGACATAATCATAAAGCACAGTACAGCTGTATTTAACATACATTCCTGAACTCTTACTCCTGAGTTTACCCAAAAAATGGATTAGTTCTCTTTAAATTGTAGTCCTCCCCTCCCCTTCCTTGAGTTTCCCTGAACTTCCCTTCCTTGAACTTCCCTTCCCTGAACTTCTCTGAACTTCCCTTCCCTGAACTTCCCTTCCCTGAAATTTCCTGAACTTCCCTTTCCTATTGGCATGCTATGTAGTGTGTATCTATTGCATGTTATGCCAGAAACATAGAATTATCTTTAAGGTGCTGCTAACGAGAAGTTCATCACCGCTTGGTTTCCTCAGTGCATGTCAGGGACTACAGAGTGAAGAAGGGATTAATCAGTACAGCTTTGCTCCAGGTTGTTTGAGGCATTTTAGTGCTGGTGACCAAAAAATCTGTATCTGCTTAGGTTTGAAAAGCGGGGCAGTAGTTGGCTTTTCAGAAAAGTGGGATCACAGTTTGCAAGAGATAATCAAGGGACCATATGTCTTTCTCCCTGTTCTTTCTATCCCCAGAGCTTGAACATAGGATATGTAATAGACTTTTCATGAGCCCCCACTGTTGTTATATACTTAGACCAAATAGGTCCAGGTCAAGAACTGCCAAGTACATTGAGCTGAGAGCAATCTCCTTTCAGCCTTCCAAGTATACCTCTGACACTAGCTACTTTTTGCTGCCTCTTAGGAGGATCTTTACCTAAGTTTCTTACCTGTTATTAAAGGTGGGATGTATACTGCAGGTGTATCTTTTCTCCTAGGCTTTTTCTGCTCCAGTTCAGTGATTTGAGAGACTGGATTCTCTCTCTCTCTCTGTGGCTTCTCTGTGATACCATACCTTTTCAGCAGATAATCAGAGGAGTCTGAAATTATGCCTGAAAGAAATGAAGAAAATGCCGCTTTAGCCTTGTTCACATTGAAGAAACTTCGTCCTGTGTAACTCTCCCAGTGACTACTCTGAAGTGGCACAAGTGCATTATCTGCTGCTTAATATAACTACCCTATATTGCTTCCAAGTTAATTATATCCCACAGGCTCCAGAAAATTATGCTATCAGGCCAGCTGGCTTCTGATTGTACATAATGCACTAAAGTGCAGCCCATCAGAAATTGTGGTACAGATGAGTGTAACCTCCTATTCCAGAACCTGAGACATCTTACACAGCAACTTAATCACACAGATGCTCAAGAGGTTAATTGGGAGCAATGTGACCATGCAGAAGTGGCTATTTTAACTAGTGAAACAATGTTTTCCTTATTATGTGACAATTGCAGGAAGAAAATGCAGCTCTCCAGCCTCTGAGCCGCTCTTCCTAAGAGAGAATTGCTGATGGAAGATACATGTGAAAACTGAACAGAGTAAAATTCAATATCTGGATTATAAATACTGGAATATTCCAGCTACTTGTTTTTGACTTGGTGAATTGTTGCAGATATACACGGTAGCATACAGGTAGTTACTGGTGAACTCCTCTGTGTATGTGCAGCATGGGAAGAAGAACTCAGTAATAAAAAAGCATAGCTCTCTCCTGGAGAGTATAACAAGGAGTGCTTGTTAGCTGAGAGTGACAAACATTTATGCCCAGTGCTGTTCTTGGAATGTTGCTAGGTTTCAGTGGCAGTCTCCTGTTTATTCTTCTCTTCCCCAGGTTGGTGGCATTTGGCTCTTGAACATCTATAGTTGTGCCACAGCAGGGAGCATCCTACAAGGAGCCCCTTTGTTGCTGTGGTGGTTTCTGTCTTCCTGAAACACCTACCCATTGCCAGAGTTCCCATAAACACATGAGCCCTGTGATTTCCAGGAGGAACATTCTGCAGGTGGCTTGTGTGTTTCACTGGTCTACTCCTAGTCTCATCCCCATTAAGCCTCCAGCTGTGCACTGGATGTAAGTTTCACAAGAAAATGCAGGGGACTGAACTTGATCCTTTTTGATTTTGGACCAAATCAATTTGGGACATCTAGCATGGCTCAGCAGCTGCTGATAAATTGTATTGGGTCTGACTGAGGTGAAGCTCATGGCCCTCTCAGTGCTGTGCTTTCATTAGTAGCTGGAAGGGTGCTGATAACAGGCCAGTATTTTGGCTACTGCTGAGCAGTGCCGTCCCACTGACATTCCTTCCCTGATCAAAGGGATGGGAGTGGGCAAGATCCTGAGAGGGGACACAACCAGGCCAGCTGACCCTAATCAACCAAAGGGATATTCCATACCATATGATGTCAGCTCAGATATATAAGCTAAAGGAGAGAGGAGAAAGGGGGGGACATTCACGACTCTTAAATGTCTGCCTCCCAGAAGAACCATTACATGTGCTGAAGTCCTGCTTCCCAGGAGGTGTCTGATCATCACGTGCTGATGGGAAGTAGAGACTGACCTTTTTTTCTTAGCTTATGCATGTGCAGACTCTTGCTTATTTCTTTCCTTCATTGCAATAAAACTGCCTTATCTCACCTGTTGGTTGTTTTCCATCTTATTCTCCCCCTTTAGTGGGTCTGACTGAGCTAAAGCTCGCAGCCCTCACAGTGTTGTGCTTTGCATTAGTAGCTGGAAGGGTGCTGATTACCAGTGTTTTGGCTACTGCTGAGCAGCGCTGCCCCTCTGACATTTCTTCCCCCATCAAAGGGATGGGAGTGGGCAAGATCCTGGGAGAGGACACAACCAGGCCAGCTGACCCAAATACACCAATGGGATATTCCATACCAAATGATGTCAGCTCAGATATATAAGCTAAGAGAGAGAGGAGGAAGCGGGGGTATTCATGAGTTTCCAAATATTTGCCTTCTGGAGCAACCGTTACGTGTGCTGAAACCCTGCTTCCTGGGAAAGTGCCCTAACATTGCTGCTAATGGGAAGTAGAGATTGACCTTTTTTTCCCTTTAGCTTTTGTGGGTGCAAATCTCTGCTTATTCATTTTCTTTTACTGTAATACAAACTGCTTTATCTCACCCTGCTGGCTGTTGTCCATCTTACTCCCTCCCCTGTCCCAAAGGAGAAAGGGAGTGATAGAGAACTCACTGGGCGGCCGGCACCCAGCCTGGGTCAACCTGATACAGCCCCCATCCCACTGGGAAGAGGAGTAATAGAGTGGCTTAGTGGGTATCTGGCACCGAGCCAAGGTTCAACCCACTACATAAATACACACAATTTCACACATAAATGTGACATGATTTAGCAGCAAGACTATGAGCTCCATGTGAACATTTTTCAGTGCATAAACCTATTCACCTTGGTCTTCCCAGTAGTGAGAGCAATCCCTTAACCTAACAGGGTATGTCTTTGAGAAAGTCAGACTCTGTTCACCTGCCTTCCCAGGTGCACATCCATGGAGCTGTGTTCCTGTCTTCATCCAAGGGGGCATAACTGAATGAATGTTCTATGGACTTCACCCAGATTCAGTCCCCAAAGATGAACTGGGATGTCAAAGTCAAGAGATTTACTGCTCACCTGCTAGTGGTGGTGGAGTGTGCAAAGCCGGTGTATCTTTTCTCTTTGGCTTTTTTTGCTCCTGTTCAGTGTTCTGGGAAGCTGTGAGGGTTTTACCTTTTCTTGGGGTTTTTTTGAGGTCGCAGGTCTTTATCAGCTGCTCTGAAACATCTTCTGCAGGGAAAAATATAATAGAAGTTGAAACTTAGGGGAAGTAATAAACCAGATGGTGAAAAGAAACACTTCAATAATAGTGCTTTAATCCAAATAAATGAAAATGCCCAGGAAAAATCTCTAAAGTATTTAAAAAGTCAAAAAAAGAGGCCTCTGTGCCATATTACATGGGAATCAAGTGACTTAGGTGGTCCTTCTGTGTTGTTGGCAATAGACGTAAAACGTAAAAAATAGAGAGGGAGAGCGTTGTGGGCAGCTTGTATATTTACATGTCAGAGGGAAGGCTACATCATTGTGTGCAGAGGTTCCATGGCCACCCCTATTTAATCCAGTGGTAACTGTGAGGATTGTGTCTTCAAGAGTTACAAGGGCAGTTTTGTAAAGGAAAGTTTTGCATGTACAGGGTCAGTCTGAGGTAGTGGTAAAATGAGCCAGTCAGTATATTGTTCCCTTCAAGAGTTGGTTTTATTTCCAGTGCTACTGAGCGATTTGTATTTGCTTTTTATTGACATAACATTAGGCTGGATTTTTTTGTTTTCCTTTAAAGCAATCCTTTACTCATATGACTCAGAAGGTTAACATGACTTTTTCTGCAAAGATCTCTATTTCTGGGTGCTTATAAAAGCTGAAAACACTGAAGATAGCTTGTTATGGTAGTACATCCTCCTCCCTCAACTCCTCTTCAGGCTTGCTGTATGATCTCAGCAGCTTTTGACATGCCTTAGTTGAATCAGCTGAGTGGTGAACTGGCCCTTAACTGTGCCAGTTAGGCAGTGAAGCATTCATGACTATACTGGGTGCTCTTGTATGGTAAGGGTAGGAACTATTCTGACCATACCAGGAACATCAGTGGTCCGACCAAGGCAAGGAACAAAGGATAAGCAGTCATTTTTATTAGCCTCATTTACCTGAATCATAGCCCAACTGAAATGGCATCACTGTTATGAGACCTTTTGAAAACATGAATCGTAGCTTGAGTGTAATAGTACCATTGTCACTGGACTTTGGGGGAAAAATCATCTTGTGACGCTACAAACAGCAGTGTAAGTAAGGCTGTTTGAGCTCTCCTGGAACACACTGAGCCTCTGAGTGAGATGCTTCTTGGTGCTTGTGAACCTTCAAGTCTGCAATACTTGAAAGACTGTCACTGACAATGAGGTCTAGGCAGATACCACCCCGACACATACATATTCCTTGAGGTGCAGCCCATGCCTGTTGAGAAACACTAAGGGATTTGACACTGAACCTGAGGGGAATTTTTGATAGGTACCTTTACACTAATAGATATAGATGTACACATATTTTTCCATGTGTTCATGCAAGTGAATGGATTATGGTATGTAAGTTGTTATTTTGAGTATATAAGTAACACGTTGTTATAATCGTAGCAAATACTATTGAATCACTTTAAAAAATATTAGTCAATGATTAAATGCTTTTGCACCTTTTTCTTATACCCATATCCTCTGCACCCTTACCCTCGTGCACCCCCAGTTTCCATGTAAATCATTCCAAATTGCTTCTCCTCCGATTTACTTATGTATGCTCTGTCTATATAGTAATAGAATGAACCTTGCCATTTAACTCTGTCAAAGTTGCACACTCACAAATTCATATTAAACCCTGCTTTTTGCCAATACCCTTGAGAGTGATTTTTTAAGCATTTTAACCACTCATTCTCATTAGTATCATCACACAAACCAATGCTTTGAATTCTTAAAAGCTGCCTGTTGGCCTTCAGCTGGGCTCCCCACACTCTTAGCCAACCCCTGACTGCAGACTTGGATGCAAGCACAACTTAATTCCAGACTCTCTTACATTATTTAAGGCATCTGTTATGTCTGTGAGCCTGCAGATATATGTGGGAAGGATGGCCTCCAGGTTAAGTTCTTTTTCTGGCCCTCATAGGCTTTCTTCATAGTCCTAATGAGCTCATTTGGCCTCCCACTGCCTCAGTTTTCTAACAGTAGAATGAAACTCATTCTGTATGTATTTAAGTAAGCAATTTTATGGACCAACTATGTTTGGTATACCAGCAGTTGTAAAAATGCTGTCTGTGCCTAGAAATGCCAAGTAGCAGAGACAGAACTAGGATATCTTCCTTGCAGAACAAATAATATTTATAAAACATGTGGTGAGACGTTTTCTTACAAGGAAGTGAAATTGCATTTGTGGTTCATTATTGTCATCACAGAGGTAACAACGAGCAAATAGGATTTTGTTTCTGGGTTGCTAAATTTTCAGGAAAATTTTGCAAGATAAGAGTGAAATAATAGCACTTGAAGCAGAGGCGAAGACCACGAATATGTAAAAAGCATATCTATCAAGCATGAAGTCTGGTATTCAGGAGTGGGGCAGAGCAAAGACAACTCTGGTATGCTCAGCATAAAAGTTGTATGAAATAGATTCCAGAAAGGAAACTGATGATGAAGGAGGAAACATTTTTACAAAGCTGTCCCAGAGATGGCAAATGGGATGCTTGAAGTCTTTCACTCAAATTGCATATGGAAAATATGTTCAGGGAAAACTCAGCTATATCCTAGCTTTCAATTTACTGTGGCATAAATGAAGAAACTGCTCTAGTTTTTCTACCAGGGAAAAGATAATGACTCTTTTCCTTTCTCCTCTTTAATTAACTTCACTCTAGAACTTTAGCTGATATTTATATGCAAGGGAAATGCTCTTTGTCTTTCCATCTGGCACTAGAAGTGTCATCCAAAGGTGTAATCTATCTGTTTTCATGGGGCTTCATTGTATCACTGGAGGGGGAAAATGGACACTGGACAGGACTTTATGATGTGAAGGCAACACCCCTCATTAGTGCTATGACATCATAAAATAACACTTACCTAAATGGTTACACTGTGAATCTTGCTTGTCCAGTCTCTCTTCTGGGATATCAAGTGGCTGAACACATTCCGTTGACATCATCGAAACAGGTTTTTCTCCTCTTTTGAAGATACTACACCACATTTAAAAAAAACAAAACAAAACAAAAAAAGTCAGCAGCATGACATAAAATTAGCATATTGGTGTTACATAACCACTGATGAGGATTTCTTGTCTTCCGGCAGTCTGATGACCTGAATTTTTACTCACACATGCTGTGATGCAGTTATTCACTGCCTTGGTTACACACACAGTAACCTGTTTTTACCTACCTTGCTGTAAACAGGCCACACTAGCATGGATTGGCTCTACAGAAGAATACCGACCTTGAGCATACAGTAAGTGCTATCTCATACACAAAGTAAATGCTAGGGAATACCATGCTTTGTTCTGGTTTTCTTCTCCATTTTTTCTCAACTGTAAACTAAGGATCATATTTGCTGTTTGTGGCTAGCACAGGTCTTTCTCGTGAGAACATTTTGCTACATTTCATAAACAAAGATAAAGTTTGGATGTTTTGCAAACAGCGTCTCCAGATTAGGTCAGTTCGGGCTTGGCCAATTTGGCCTAGGGGGGAGGTTTCTGGCTGACCAATCTGGGTGACCTCTGGAAACTCTATGGAAATCAAAATAATAAAGACACCTTTTCTCTTTCCTTGTCTGAGAACCTGGGTCTTCTCTCAGCTAGCGGCTCAACAGTGACAGCTGTTTATTATATGAATCAACTTTAATTATGAATTCTGTTGAGTTAGTCTTATAAGTCCAGCTCTGCTAAAAGTCCTTGCATACCCCAGAAGAACCAGCTGTAAATGCTGCCTCAGAAAGATGGCCAGTGCCCACAGACCCTGAAGCCATCATGAAGTAAACTTACTCATCATTTTGGTAAGAGCGTGGAAACCTCTTTCAGACAGATATGATGTTGTCCATGTAGGTATCACTGGATTACTTTTGGGCTATTTTGTCCCCCTTTACCTATAGCTGCAGTGAGTGTTGAAGCCCATCCTCCTGTGTGAACTTCCCCAGAACCTTACAAGCTGAGATTTGAAGCTGGGGCTGCCACAGATGCCACAACAGAAAGAGGAAAATGAGGCCATTTTCCCCTGCTGATCATTTCTATGGTTGCTTAGCAGAAACTCTTCAGAATGACAGAAGCAAAGTTTAAGGAAAAAACCTTCAACCTGAAGGTATAGTCCAAATCTCAGTATCTGCCTTCATCCAGCATCAGCTGTGGTAGTTTCTTATTCACAACCTCTGTTCTCCATTTTCAGGGAATAAAAGCAGACTGTGACTTCCTTGTAAGGAGGAGAAAGGCAATGAGGAAGAGAAACAAACATGAGACATTATGAATAGTCAATGAAAGACAGAAATAATTGAGCAAAAATACAAAAAGGGGAGGTGGAGAAGGAAAGGCAAATAAAAGAGAAAGGTAAAAATAAAGGCAGCTGGAGAAAAACAGTGAAAAGGAAGATGGGAAAATAGCAGACTAAACTATGGGAGTTTGGTTTTATCTTGCTGGAGCAAAAGAAATTACCATATTATTTCTCTGTACATTGCAATGGTTGTTTGCTGACAAGAAACAGAACAGTAGGGGAGTTAATCCCATTTCCATGACTAAACTTGCATCTATGTCAAGAACAATTAACCCTTGAACAAAATCCAGTCGCATAAATATTTGCAAAAGAAAGTAGGGAAGGTTGCACTGATGTAGTTCTTCAGCGGATGGAAAAACATGTCTTAAATGCCAGTGACTTAAAAATAAGTGGAGTAACACTGCCTGACAGCAAAAAATTTGACTCAACTCACATCAACATCAAAACCTGGCATTGACTGATACTGGACATATGGGATTAACTCCCTTATGTTTCATTATTTAAAATTTACAAAGATTTGTAATATTCTACAATTTATTAAAACCTTACTGAATCAGGCCTGCATAAGGGTTTTGACCTCCAGATAGTCACTGTAGGACTGTGCCACTCCAGCCTCATATCTATACTTAAGTCCTATACTCCCTGAACGCTCAATTTGCCTTCACTGCAAGAAAAATCCTCCACTTAGGAGCATCCTACAGAGAGAAGGCTTTGAATACACCTTAGCATGGTATGGTTACTCTGTTTATTCACAGTATAAAGAAGCTATAGCTATGGTTTAAAATGAAGCAGGCATGATTTTATTTAATACAAAATGTTATTATCTGGCCATAAAAAAGCTCACACCACATTTTGTGATTTGAGGGAGTTTTATTCTTCAATGTAATTTGATTTGATTTGGCCATGCTGGCTACATATTATGATTGTAGGTAAAATGTTCTTTTCTGAAGAACACTCTATTTACAAGTTTTTCAGTAAAATCGGGGATATTATTTCAGACACTATGGACTTTTTTTTTTTGTTTTTAACAGGTCTTGAGGCAAAAAGGCTGATGATGAATACCAAAATTTAAATGTAAAATTTGTAGTAAATTATATTTACTGGAAATGTCTTATAAAATATGGTTAACTATGGTTAGATTTCAATAAGTTGTTTCATTGAATTATTTCACCTAATAAAAGTTAAGCTTTATAAAGAGACAATGTAGGATTGGTATATGTAGATTATTGAGAGAATTGCTTCATTTTTTTTCTTAATATGGTAGTTTGAACCACATTATTATAAAATACATCTCTTAGATCTGTGTTCATACGTTCATAGTCACACATGCTAAGCCCATGGCATCTTCAGTACTTTAAAATTCTGTTTTGCAGGCTAACTTCTGACACTCCCCTTTCTTTTCTTTTGTAAGTCTGCCCTGCAGCTAGCATTTTCTTGTATACAAAAGTGTTTCTGCACTTTGTGACAGCCCATGTGGCAAAACCATAAAAAGAGAAAAATTACCAAAATGTATAATGGATTTTGGTATCTTGGGTGTATATACATTTTGTATGACGTGTGAACCTGTGAGTGCTGTTATGTCCTGTCTCCATGGATTACACACAGAGCTCTCCTTCAAAGGAAAGTTGCTGTATGTGAGCATTGTAATTGTGCTTTCCCAAACCACTAAAATCAATTATTGCCACTAAGGAAACAGATTCCGCCATAAGGTTTTGCATTGGAAGGTAGCCTGCTGTGGGGATTGTATGAAGTCATTAATATGCCTTTACAAATTGAAGCATGTTCTCAGATTTTCATGCATTAAGTGCACCACTTTTCCTAGAAGCCTTCACATTAGCACAGTTTGCACTCTCTGCTGCCATCAGTCACCTTGGTAGCAAATGCTTGCTATTCACGGGATGAAGTAAGGTGTTTTTTTCTTGCACTCTGTTATGTCTCTTGACATGATGATTCACATTCATCCTTTGTGCATCTGTAATGGCTACATTGGAAGTCTAAATCACACTTCTGAGATGCTATAGATTTTCGTTTATGATTTAGGGGTCAATAGTCATTTAGCCTTAGTCTGCACTGAGGTACAGTGCTAGGCTGTACCACTCTCTGCAGAGATATGTGCCTAAAAGAGTCACCTAGAGTCTCTTATTTCTAGGAAAAGAGACAGCTGATAGAGACACCTGAATTCCTTCCTTAAAAGTTGAGGCAAGTTCTAGCTTTGCCTACATAGTTTTGCACTGTTCCTTGTTAAAATGTTTGGCATTAGATAGGACTGGCTCCACTGACAGACAGAGGAGGGCAATGACTGATAAGGCAGACTGAAAAGCGCAAGTATTACTAAAAGCTACTTCAGCCTCATGTTAATAAGGTCTCATGCTGAATCACTGTCATATAACAGCATGACTCCTTTGGGCATACACACTTGTAAGACATGGTGATTCAGATGAAAAATATCTGAACTTTTCACTTTCCAAAGCTTATATGCTTTGGATTTTTAGATAGCTTAAAGCACATGCTAAAATTTTTTTCTAAATTCTCAGTTGTACCTGCTTGATTAAAGTGCCCAAATAAAGCTATCCTATCACTCACTAACATAGTCCTAAAGCACACAAATACTTGCAAATAATATGATTTCTTTCTTTGCCTAAACTATGGGTTTGCATTAAAAAGTTCACAATGCAACCAGTTCCAGGCTTCTATTAGGTAAAAATATTTTGCTAGAGGCAGATATAGAAACCTGTT
This sequence comes from Entomyzon cyanotis, assembly GCA_024500445.1. Classification (NCBI taxonomy): domain Eukaryota; kingdom Metazoa; phylum Chordata; class Aves; order Passeriformes; family Meliphagidae; genus Entomyzon; species Entomyzon cyanotis. Next base: position 81,420,437 of record JAKEPQ010001005.1, read on the forward strand.
TTGGTTTTTTTAATGCACAGTTAGTGTAATGTAGATGTTTGTTGCTAGTAATCAGCCTAGAATTTAGGGAATACTCAGTACAGCTACTCTCACGTATTTATAAGATAATGTAAATCCTTCAAGGCCATCTGATAATGTTACATTTAAACCAACTTAAAATGAAATCTCATGAGAAAAACCTACCTTATTGGAAAAACTAAAGTTTTGAGAACAGAACTAAATGGCTGGACTTATTTTTCATTTGATCTTGAACTAGGCGTAGAAATGGCTTGGGGGGAAAAATCTCCATTTCTTGTCTTCTCTTAGGGTTTAAATGGTTGTAAAGGCTATGCAACTACATGGGAATTAGGTACCTATGGATGGTACATAGTCTGAAGGGACAACGCAGCTCTCAAATGAGTCACCAATAGGTGATCATTCTTACCTATAAGATGGAGAAATGAAGTTCTGATATGCAATTCTTGTAAAAGTTTACAGGGGTTGTGTGGGCATCAACGTCAATACTCCTCAGTGTTATACATTAAAGCTTGTGGTTCCTTTGCATATTGAATGCATAGAGTTTCTGAATTAGCCCTTAATAAGGTATCCACACCCTGTGCTTCTGAAGACTTCAGAAGACCATGTGGTGCATGTGGTATTCTATGTGGATTTTTTTCTTGTTCAGTAGTGTTTTTTTCCCCACAATTGTCAAAATCCTAAAGAAAAAACATGCTAATTTTCAGGACATACATAATTATTAAAAAACCACTGGCATGTTGAAAAGGATGCTACATAAATAAAAGTACTCTTGAGAGCATCCTTGTTGGGTGGCAGTAGTCAATAGTCAATCTGAATTTAATATGTTCATTTTGATAGTTGGTAATAAGGCTGCCACAGAAGCCTGTTTGTCCCTATGTACCTATCTTCTGAAGCCAGAACAATTCCTAAGAACATGGAGAGAAGCAGAGGCAGAAACAGAGGCAACTAGGGTCCTGGGGCGGTACAGCATGCATGCTTGTTTGTCTGCATTCTCATAGACAGGGCCTGGCCTTGCTGCTGCTGGCATATTCAATAGTAGGAAATGGAAGTAAGTAGGACTATCTTAGAGGATGCTGCAAAATACAAACACAAGGCAGAGGCTGGACTTCATTAGCTACAGTCGAGCCTGGTCAATAAGCAACATTTTGCTGCCCTGCCCAAAAGAGCTGCTCTGGCATGATGGCTTGCTCTTTAAGACTGATGCCTCTTCTCCCACCAAGCACGCACTTATGGCTTCCTGGTGGGCTTTGATTATTAAATTATTTTAAATTGGTTTGCTGTTTTCTGTTGGCAATGAGCACACGAGCAAGCAGGGATAGGCAGGCTCCCAACATCCTTACCTGCACCTTCTTCTTCCCTGCCTCCCTAAACCTATGTGGGAGGCAAAGAGAGCACTGTTGTTTCTTCTGCAGCATGCCCTCTGCAGAGGGTTCTATAGTGTGAGTACACCCCTTATTTGCTTGAAGTCACTTACAAATGCATAAAGAAGGAATAAGATATTGGATGTAGCCATCTTGCACACACCTGCCCAACACAGAAATCATGTGAAACAAGTCAGGAGTCAAGGGGAATTTTATAACATCTGGCAGAATTTGGCTTCTTCCATCTGCACTCAGCAGGCAGCCTTGGTACCTTTACTAGAAGATGTGTGCCTTCACCCATACCCCATCTTATCCCAGGCACATTACAACTGGGTCCTGGCAACTAATGTGCATATTTAAATCTTCTTAGAAAATATTTAGATTGTTTGAAAGCCTGATCTGAGTGCCTCCCTCTTCCCAAAACTTTTGCTACTAATAATAGCATGGATGCAGAAGTACCACTGCACAGAATTGTCTGGGAGCAGTTTCTTCTCACAGACAGAGTGCTTCTGGGTGTTATTTCAAAAACCCTGTCTGGGTTATGGACTGACTCCCACTGCTAGCTATAAACTTGTAGAATAAATAAAGATATTTATTTGATTGATAAAATATGAGATATGTTTGCACAGGTTCTACCCACAAGGTTTTTGTCTCTGAAGATAGTAAAAAATACAAAGTCTTCCTTAATTTCTTCTTGAGGTACAAATTAACCCCTTGCACATGCCAGACATAGTAATGAGAAAAGAAATCCTTCGATCAGTTCCCACTCTGCTGAATTGCATTATCTGGTTGTGAACAGTACCAGCACTTAAAATTAGTTCTTTAGTTTTCTCTAAAACACTCTTCTCCCCATGGCCCTATCCCCGAATTCCAGACTCAATTTGGTCATACCCCAACTTTCCCCACATGGGACCATCCCAGCCCATTCCCTGTGCAGTGGGGACCCTGTGCTTTCTTGCTCATCCCCAGAGATGATAAGGCAACTTGCCTTGCTGGTGGTGGCTGCTAAAATAAACTCCAAACAAACTAACTAACAAAAAAATCCACACCCCCTCAAGGAAAAAAAAAGAATTTAAAAAAAAAAAGAGAGAGAGAGAGAAAATCAAGAAGCCAACCAGCCGGGAGAGAAACGTGTGACAGAAGTACTTACTGAGCGGTGTGAGGTCGTCGGGGCTCACTGAAGGAGCTTTCTGGACTGGGGCTGCAGCTGATACTCTTGCCCGTCTTATCTAGGTAGCAGTGGGAGCCGTCGCTATGGCAACGCCGTAATCAGGCGTCCTCCTAGAGGCTAGGGAACAGCACGACCACACCCTGCCCCACCAGCGGATTCTAATCCTGTTTCCTTCCTCTTCCACAAGTTGCAGAGGCCGAAGCAGAGGCAACAAGATGCGGGGGAGACCAGCAGCGCCTCAAGGCTGAGGCATCATTCCTACCATATGACCAAGAGCTACAAATGCTGATGCTCTCAAAGAAGCAAAGGAGGGTGTGAAAGCTTTGGCACAGAGAGCCAAAAAATGAGCTGCAGCTGCTGTGCCTAGAGGTGCAAAGAAAATCACAAGGGGAGGGAGTAAGGCTGATGCTGTCAGGGACCCACGGGAGAGTTGAGAATAAAAGTGGAACAAGAAGACATGGCACACATCCAGGAGCAACACCATAAGCATAGAAACTGATGGACAGTGTCTCCAACACAGGATCAGTGATGACTGCATTTTTTTGTCTATATATCTAGCCACAACTGGTTATACAAGCATGGTATTTATGGGGCCACAGGGAGCCTTCCATGGCTGCCAGTTGTTTGCCAGCAGAGACCAGTGTCTCCTACTTCAGCCCATGCCTTTGGGTGGAGCTGTTATTTCAGCTGAGGCGAAAATATATAAACATGCCTGACACTGGAAAAGCTCTGGAAGAAATACTCTACTCAGTGGTGGGACTGTGAACTTCCCCTCTCTTAGTATTCATTTGAAACAAAAATGCCTTTGTCTATGCCTTCTTATTAAAAACATCCTTAAAAACTGTCACGGCTCACAGAGCTGTTGCAGTTCTCTTCCCCCACTCAGTGACTGCAATTCAAAGGTGCCAGTGTGCACGGCATACTTTCTTTCATAAGGAGTATATTTTACAGAAGGCCCAAAGGGGCAAAGTGCTAATTGTGAGCCCTGCAAACTTTGCTATGTTCCTGGATCCTTTATAGATCATATGTGGTTCTACAAAATGCCAAGTATGTTAAATGCTCTAAAGGCACCAGCTGAAAGATCTGTGAGCTTTCTTCATCGATGCCTCGGAGAGACAAGTACATTCATTACCTTGCAAAGTGTAGGTCACCTGTGTTTATGTTACTCATGGCCCATCTTTAAAACCAAGTTCATTAATGCTTGAATTATTCCTGACAAAATGAAGCAGAGGCTTAAGAATTTTTTGGTGAAGTTTAAGATTGCTAAATAAAAAAATTAAATAAAAAACTGAACAAAACCCCCCAAGCCTCCAAACCACACAACCCCCAACCTTGCTTTTTATGAGTTGCTTATCTCCATCACTGTCAAGACCTCTCTGTTGATGTGAATTTTAAATTAAAAACCCTCTAGCTTTCACTGAAATGTCTTTTACTTAGAAACAAATGATCTCATATTTTTCTACAGAGTCAGAAAAATCAGAATGAGGTGACTGAATAACAACCTAATGAAACAAAATTCTCAAATCAGAAATACATTTTGAAACTCAGCTGAAGATTGTCTTTTTATTGTCCTGATTGAAAAAGTCAGTCAGTCATTTATAGCACTAAAGAATTCCCTGAAGACAAGAAAATGATTTTGTATTGTAGCCACCAGATCCCAAGGTTGCTTTGGGAATATTACAGGATAGGTTTGCTCAAAAGGAAAGCAGCCTATCACATTCAGCAAGATTACACATCCAGCCCTGGTCACATCTTAGATTTGTTAGCTACCATGACGCGATGAAGCATTTAAATGCAGCAGCAGATTTATCCCAGTCTCTACAGCATGTCTGTCGCATTATCAGTGTGATGGATGATTTACTGTCAGATGAGATCTTTTAAATGTTTACAGTTGTTGTCCTGCTTGTAAGAGGGTTGGAACTCCTGCCAGCTTTCTAATCTTTCCTGTCCAGATATTCCACAAGCACAACCTGGAAAATAGTCTGATTTTGTAATAAATCTGCACTTTAATCCTCTTCCCATGTACGCAAGTACTCCCATCTTGGGAAAAGTAGTTCTTGGGGAACTGCTCCTGTAATTAAAGGTAAGAACATATCTAGAAGTTTCCAGGCTAGTGCTTTAGAAGACAAGTGATGTAGCTTTGACAGATAGGAAAGTAGGAGAAGATCTAACAAAAAATCCAGGTAAATACAGCACATACACATTTATATATACACACATGTACATGCATATATGTACATATACCCATGCATTTATGTACATATAACTATTACCTTACTGTGCATTTGTTATTGGTCATGGGTGTGGAACAGAGCATTTGATGCTGCCTGCAGAGGCTAGAATGAATCTGCTGGAAAGGAGAGAACCAAGAACACCAGAAATCACGTAAGTCATATCACCGTACCTTCTGATACAAACCCTGTCTATAAAGAGGTAAAAGTGAGCATGACTATCAGTACCAGGAAGGCCTGTTGCCCTAAAGATGACACAGTTGTCACCTTTGTATGTTCCACATCTACTTCAGATGACTATGAAAATCTTATAAAACTAGTACACTAGTAACCTAGTATACAATACAAGACATAGGTACCACTGTGGTTCTGTGGGTGTTTGTTACATTGAGTTTACGTTAAGGTTTGTTCAGATTTTACTTTCAACCCTAGCACTACTTTCAGATGAAATAAGAGGTGCTGATGAGGTGAAAGTGAAGTATTATTTCATTTTAACAGATCTTAGGCATCTGAAAACTGTTAAGGATTCAGCCTCAAGTCACTTCTCTATGCAGTAGCATGTGGTTGTATCCCATATAATACTCACTCCACATAAGAAAACTCAGGGTTCACACTATCCTGATGTGCTTAAGCCCAGCTTCAGCCAGTGCTCTAATTGTGTGTGAAAGTGTACTGTGCAGTGAAGAAAGTTTGTTCCAGATTTATGCCAACTGCTAAGATGCTGCAGGCATGTTCATGCCCAAAGTAAATTTATATGTGGAAAATGAGGGAATTGTACCTTGTAAGGACCAATTTATTAATTTAGTCCCTTTATAAGTGTCATCATAGGTGTAAAACAGACTACAGTGGATTAAATAATTTATTTTGCAACCACAACAGTTTGATCAACAGGTCAGTGTGCTGTACTGGATCTTTAATCAGATTGCCCTCTGTACAGTCAACACTTGTCTCTGGTAGTTTCCCTTTAAGTTGTAGAGGTTAAAAAGTGCAGAAGATTGAAACCTGCACTCAATGCACCTCACTTTTCAGACTTACTATTCTAAACACTTATATTTCCCCCTATATGTAATTGTATATGCATACAGAGACATAAGTTGTATTTATCACAGACACAAACATAAAGATATGTCATATTTTTTAAACAGAAGGCTCAATGAAAATCATTGCCACATCCTGAAAAGCAGCATATTGTCCCAGGTTCAAGAGGGAAATCATTTGTGTTTACTGTATTGCTGAGAGAAGCCTTTAAGGCTGGAACAGTCTCTAAGTCTCAGAGGTGTCTGGGATTTGTATCAACCCGAGATGACTCTCATGCAAATGTCTTTACTGCTGCCCCTACAAAGGTGTGGGGCATTACAAAGGAAACCTAGATGTCTGGAAGACAACAGTCCCATTTAAAATGGCAGAGGGAATGTCTGTGTCAAGAATCAGGGTCATGGCCAGGTTCCTTGCGCAAAGCCAAGGAGAAAAAACGATCACATTAATTTGACATGAAAATGATTACAGGTTAACCTGTGCTTTACAATTAGATTAAAAAATGAACATTTTCTGATATATCTGGTTTATAACAAAGTCTTCCGTATTATTTCAGAAGAAACAACTCAGGAGAAAACATGGAAAGAAAAAGATGTGGCTTTTCATGAAGGAGAAGTATTTTCAAGTTTGGTGCATGTGAAGACTCCAGTGCACAATTTTCATTAATTTTTATGTCAGAGAGCTCTGGGAGAGGTAATTTTAGGAAAAGACAGATGTAAAATCCAGAAATAGCAGATGGTAGTGAAAAACTATATTCCAGGGAGACTTAGAACAAAGCAGTAGCAGATGACCTCTGACCCATGTAATTTGTGCTTTTCCTTAAATCCATCACTCTGATGCAGCATTGAGCAAGGTGGGAGCTGGGATGAGGTTCAAGCTGGCCGTTACCTCCTAGAGAAGTCTCTCTCACTCCCTTTCCAGGGCCATTAGATCTGTCAAATTGCTCCTTTTCCTGGAGTTGCTGTTTCTCACTCTAAGTTCTTGCTCTGGTTAATTATGTGCAAAACTTGTGTCTTCCTGTGGACTTGTCAAGATAACATAATTTCCAACTCCACATCCAAGGATCTTTTTAAATAGCAGCACAGTCCTCCTGCACTTGTAGCTTAAAATTAGACAGCTTCTAAAACACCACTGCGTTCACTCCCCTTTTAAACACACTTCACACTATCTGCTTTATTTTATTAGACTGAGAACCTAGAAAGAAAACAACAGCTCTGACTGGAAATTACACATATGAGTGTGAGAAACATCAGTGCCTACAACATATGCCTATCTCTCAGATTAGAGACAGAGACTGGCCTGTCCCTCAACCTGTTTGTGCCTTGCCACATGATGGCAAAAATTGTAGATATCTGACATGGTCTGTGAACTTCCATGGGAAAGAATATTTCAGCATGTGTTATCCAATAAACAACTTATTAAAAGAGGAATAAACTAGATCTGATTGTAACCATACCAAAAGTCTATCAACACAGGACATGAAACAAGGCAAGGAGCAGAGTGATCCACGTAAGATGGTTTTCAAAGAAACGCAGGGAAGGTGAATACTGCCTCCTCTCAACTTCCCTGAGTTTCCAGTTTCCTGCAAGCATTTTAAAAAATCCTTACTCACCCTCTGTTCTTCACCATTACAGCAGCACCACAAACATTTTGGTAGTTACCACCCTGCCATGCAATGAGACTACGTTGCTGTGCTGATAAACTTCCAGCTTGTGGGTGACTAGGGTCTTTAGAAGGGGGTATGGCTGACTTGTTCAGCATAGTTCAGTCAGTGACAAGTTGTAAGCTGCATCTCTGCATTTTTCTGTGCTTCCCCTCTGTAGGAAGAGACAAGAGCATAACTTTCCATCCCCTGAGGTATTTGTTTTTTTCTTACAGCTTGAGAAAAAGACTTACAGTCTGAAAAATGCAGTAGATGAAAAACTGTAATAGGTTAATTGTTGCTGGCTAGGGAATATAGAGGATGAGAGTTCAAAGGAGTAGTCTTCTACATGTCATGTCCTTGTTACTTCATTCTGGATATCATCATTGACTACTGTAAGTCCTCACCTGGTCAACTGGCTGGCCAATCAGAGCCATGATAGCCATCATGTAGTCCTGCTTTCTGCAGAGAGTAGCTGTACAAAGAGCTGAGGGGGAAACAAGGAGATATTGCAATCTGTGCTGTATCCTGAGAAATCTTAGCTAGCCCAGAGGACAGCACTGGTGATGCAGCAGTGGTAGCAGTCACGCAGGGCTTTTGCCATTGTCTTCATCCTACATCCCTAGACTTTCAGACTGATCCTTGAGCCCATACAGCAAAATTGAAGGAAGGAGGAAGGAAGTGTGCTAGTGATCTTTGCTTGGTTCCTATTGCTAAGCAGATGCTTAAATTTAGCAGATTTCTAAGTCCTGCTCTTCAGAGCAGGTCCTCTGTCTGAGACCATCAGGAGTATGGGAGATGGTACACAGTAGATAACTCAAAGTATTTCTAAGGTAGAGAAGAACATACCCCTCCATTAGGTGGAATTCTAAAATTTCACTGCCTGCATTTAAAGCTTCCAATTGTAATATCAAGAAGCTCTGATAGTCTTTAGCATTTTATTAATTTTTTTTCTATAATTTCATTAGAACTCAGCCCACTGGAGGCTTGACAGCAAGCTGTTGAGCCCAGCATTGGTACATTACATTTCATTCATATGAGACACACAAGCTTTGCTTCATGTGGGATTTGGGTAAATACTTGCACAGATTCCTTACCTGGATAAGCTTGTTCCTAGGAAGATGTTAAGCTCATTAAGAGGGCAGATAGAAAATTGTGCTCCTGTAATTTTCATTTCAATTATTATAGAGTGCACAACATACTAAATCTGCTGCAGTCTAAGGGAAAACTTCTACTGGTTTAGTAGGAACAAGATGTCACAAAGTTAATTCCAAGTTAATTCCCTAACACAACATAAAAACTGGAAACTGTCCCAGAATAGTGACTTCAAGGGAGTCTGGACCTCCGAAAATTAAATACTCGGTTCAGAAATGCAAATTTTGTCCCTTACCAGAAAGACGTTTCTAAAGACAGTCATTAGAATAAGAAACATTGCCATGATACACAGAAAACGTGCTTGATTAACCAGCTAATATGGTACTTTCCATGTTGTGCACAGAGAGTTTTAACATCACCAGGATAAACCGGACTTAAAGGCAATCACACATATTCAACTTCTGCAGTACTATTCTGGCCCACAAGGCATGGAGGAAATATATTTTCTGAAGTACTATCACAGGGAAAAATGACCATTTGGGTTATGTGGAGAGAACAATGCCAGGGTAAAGTCATAGAGAGGAATGTTTTGAAGCGGATTGAAAGAGACCAATCTGATTTTTATTTATGCCTCAACATATGTTATATATGAGGTGAAAAAATTACTTTAGGGGCTGTATATGTGCTCAGAGCTCTGTCTCCAGAGGGGCTTCGCCTGGCAGCCAGTCAGAAGAGAGAAAGCTTCAATTACTGGACTGCAAGCAACCCTCCCTTGCTGGTGGGTCAGATCCCCGGATGCCTGGGTAAAAATGTGCGGGAAGTCACGCTATAGGAGAGTCAAGCACATAAAAGCAGTTAACTGCGACCCAAGCCCAGGGCCATTTTCTTCGGTTTTTTTGGCGGCAGAGGGGCTCACCTGGAGGGTCAGCTCTGCCCCCACGCTGCCTCCCCTCCGCCCCGCTTTGCATTTTCCTTCCTGCGGTCCTGCTCCTTCCCTGGCTGTCTGCCCTGCCTGCCCCTGTTCTGCCCTGCCTCGCTGCTTCCCCGAGGCAGCTCCGTAGGCGCGACAACATCGTGCTCTGCTGTTTGCCCGACGGAGCCGCCACCGCCTGCACCCTGCCTGCACGCAGCCTGAAGGCGCCCCCACAGCCATGTGTTCCGCAGCAGCCCCGCAGCCGTCGCCGCCCGCAGTCGCCGCGCTTGGACCCTGACCGCCTGCAGCTACCCCTCGAGTGCGCCCGTAGCTACAGCAACCTGTTCTTCGCCCACGGAAGGGACACGCAGCTGCTGCTGTTTGGAAATCACGCCCAGCTGTTTGGAAATCCCCGCCATGGGAGCCACGCAGACTTCTCGCAGCTCGTGGCACACACACTCCATCTACCAAACTCTCGCCGCCAAGGCGCCTGGGATACAGCGGTAATGATCTGTCCGGTATTCTGTTTCTCTCTGTGTCTCGCTTTCTCCCCTCCTCTTTGTTTCTTTTTTCTGACCCCCTTTGGTAGAAATACTTACCCTTCTTTATCAATAAACAGTTCTCAGATATAATATTGCCGCATTTGCACTTTATTTTTTGTCCGAGAAATCTATTAAGAAGAATCCTTCCCGCCTCCCCCTTTTTCCGGCGGGACGGGACACTGATATGCAGTTCTTGGTATCTATTTCTCTTAATAAAGACCGCTTCAATTCAAGTAGTGCTCAACCATAAGGTGTCTCTTTGCCTGTAGTTTAATTAATAGCTCATTCTTTGGTTAGGTTATTTGAGCACCTGATCAATGATGAAACAGCAGAACAATAACTGTCGGTATCAGGAAATTTTGAAGAGGCAGGTGAGAGCTGCCTCTCTTTTTTGATGGTCCAGTGAGACCACAAAGCACATACTTATTTTTGCCAAGGCCAGGAAATTATTAACATAAAACATGAAAGAAAAGGTGGACAGACCTTCAACAAGTAGGTTTTGAAAGCAAGTTGAACTGAACCTTGTTTTCATTACATAAAGTCTTACTCATCAAAGGTCTTGTGAAGAGGTTCACTCTCCTGTTAGGATTTAAAAGTTTAATAAAATACAATGGGGGACAGAGATAAAGCAAAAGTAGCAGTGCTGGGTGCTTGGCATTCAGCCAAAAAGCACCCCTGCCATTGACAGAGACGTCCTTTACATAACCCTCTGCCTAATGCATATTCATAAACAATTATGCATATTCAAACTTTTCCCCAAACTAGTTCACATGTTCCAGGAACTGTTTAGCCTAGCTCCTCCTTGGATACGCCTCCTCGGAGCATGCACAGTCCTCTTGGTTGGGCTTTTAATTAGTCCTGTTATCACTCCCAGATTGTAGTTTCTGCAGATGACAGGTGCTTATAGTTGAAATCTCAGTGGCAGGGTCCATTCCTTGGATGTTATCCAATCAAGCAGGCAGTTCAAGCATTCTAAAATAACTATATCAGCTATTTCACTACTATGTCTAAGCTTAGCTAACAGAAAGAAAGGCATTAGTCATCATTACACAACTATATTTTCACAGCAAGGCTACCTTTGTAAAAATTGAAATTATACACATAGCATCCATTTTTATATTTGTGAAAAGCCAATATTATATCTATTTATCACAGTATGATGCCTGTCTAAACCAAATACCATGAATTTCCAGCCACAAGCTGTGGAAGTGCAGGGTGTTGGCTGTGAAAGTTGCAGCTGTGGAAGTGTTTTATTATCAGTTAATGTGGGATAACTAAGAGAAGTTAACCTGAATAGCTCCAGGCAGGGGCAGGAGACTGATACTGAGGCACGACTATGTTTACCTTAATCATGGGGTGATTAGCAGGGGTGATTGGGAATGATGAAGGTGATCAGTAACCCATTAAGACCGAGTTCTTGTAACGGATAAAGTTATACTTTTTAACTGTATAAAACCATGATGTTTCTGTTCAATAAACGGAACTTTGCATAAACCAGGCTGAGTCCCCAAATACAATGCCGACAACAAGCAAACCTCAATGAGGATCTTGTAGAACAGTAGTAGTAGGGTGCCCAACTTCTATAGCCACGGTCAGAAATGCTCCTATATATGTAGATGAGGACCAAAGACATTGTGAAAGCATAAATGTGGATCCCTGCTGAAGTGCTCCAGTGAAAGTAAATCCAGCCTTTCAGTTAAACATCTGGATGTGCTTATAAACCCCAAATAAATGCTGCGGGTGCATTTCTGTAAAGCCAGGAGGGAGGAGAAGAGCCTATTCTCCCTCCTCCCTCTGGAATAGTAGTTTTATGGTTTGCCCCTTAGATGAGCAAGAGAAGATGATGGTGTAAGAAAGATGCAGGGAGGGAAGGGTGAACATACACCAGTGTGTGCTCCACTTAATTTTCAATTATTTATGCCAAGTGCAACAGCTCCATCCATTTAGACAGCTTGCATCCATCCAGACCCTGTGACACTCCACAATCCTGTCTGTAAAATATACACAGACTTGGTTCAGGATTTGCATGAGATGGTATACCTAGAATGGAGATTGAACTCCATTGCTTGGGGACCCTAGGAACAAAAAAACAAGAATGTGTCTCTCTCCATTTCACACACCTTTTTTTAAAAATTAGTATTTCTAACGGTCTACAACCTACCTCGGATTTAGGGTAAGCTAGAAATTATTAATTTAAGAGAACTAGAAGGTGGAAAATAATAATAATAAATTTTGAACTGATTTAGGCGGCCAGAGATTGGATAATGATTTACTAAGATTTGCTTGCTGAAGACAATTTATTATTCGCTTAATGATTTTGTGCCTACCTAGTATTGGAGAGGATAGAGAAAAGAGAGCCAAATAATTGAGAAAAACTACTAAGTGTGACCGAACATCCTGCCCTTGGACCCCAGAACTGGTACAAGTTAGTTCTAAGGCTTGGACTTGGACCAAGAACCAAGGGAGCATGCGCAAGGGAACAGGGTGAAGAGTTCATTGTGAGGAAGACTACCGATTTCACCCTCATTAATCATTTGGGACCCTTGCCCACAATTAGTTTGTGACACTGAGCTTGTGTGAGCATATTTAAATGAACTATGAACTCATTATAATATGAAGCGGGGATAGGTAACGAATATGTACAGGGGCTTTGTCTAACTTTATGCATATGTAACCTGTAAACTAATATAAACCAAGTGAAGTGCTGCTGACGGTGTGCATGCTTTTGGAGGGGCTACCCTCCATGCACCCCAGCTGGAATAAACACATACCTACTTCATAACTATCTGAGTTGTGGAGTCTATTCCCTGCCTCACCTCAGAGTCAGGCTTTGTGAACACAAATGCTAAGCAGGCAAATCTTTCTGAGCAGCAAGATTTGTTCCTCCTCCTCAGCCAGCACAGGCATTGCTCCATTGGATACAGGGAATCCCCTTCCTTAATCAGCATGGGGAGATATGGGAGATCAACCCAAGTTGTCTGCTGTGAATTCGTGCATCTGACTTGAGTAATTTGTTGCCTCTTGTGGGATAGCACATGGGTAGTTGCTATGACCTTTGTGCACGCAGGAATGCACAAATCAGACTGGAAAGTAGCTTCTTGCTCTAACCTACCTGGGTTGGTTTCTCACAGCAATAGTAGAAAAAGCCATCAAAGTTATTTTAGTTGTAAAAGCTAAGAGCTTGTCTGTACTTCTGCAGGGAGCATATGTATTGATTAAGAGCAATTTCTGCTCTTTCTAAGAGCAGAAATTAATACTCAAACATTTGTAAAAATTTGTGAATCCATTTCTCTCCTTTGTAAGTATTTTTTATTCATTACACACAAAATTTACAGTAGTCTTACATGGTGATTCAGCACTGGAAAGATACTAGCCATCCCTTATTTTATGTAAAAGGACTTAATTTTAGCTCAAAGGGGAATGGAGGATTATTTTTGCTAATTAGTTCTGAAAATCATTCTCTTAGACAAGTCATTGACTCTTTTGGGACTTAAAGGGTATTGTGAAAGAAATGCTACATCATTCTTCTTGGATCTCTGCAGGATTCAGAAGGGCTCAGATACGAAAACTGAGCTGGCTGCATCTATGTCATGGCTATGGTTATGGGCACTTCTTCTTTGTACCTTAGCAGGCTATAAATAACAATGTCATGATTGAGAACATCAGGACTTCTTCCATCTCATAAAGTTAGGAAGAGGGAATAGTTTTGTTTGTTATTGAATTCCAGCTGTTTAATTAGTGTTTACAGTATCTCTCCTTGTGAATAGCCACGTGTATTTCATTCCCTACTTGCTTATTAAGTATAATTAAATCAATTGTTGCACACCTGTTTCCACTTACTTAAAACAAGCATTATCTGCAGCATATCAAATATGAAGTAACATTGAAAGTCATTAATATTTATCCTTTCAATGTTTCCTTTTGAATTATTAAGAACCCAAGCTATAAAAATAATCAGTTATCAAGCTTACAGCTTAAAACACCAACAGATGCATAACCTTTTTTTGAACAGTACAGGAAGATTTGAACAGGCAGATGCACAAAAACAGGACATCTAGAGCATTTCATAGGAGATTGCAGAAGAACCTATTCTTTCACTGGAAACTGATGCTCTGTTGATGAATGCTGGGAAGAAACAGCTTCAGGATACAGAAAACAGGTATTTCTTAAGCTATAACAAGGAGAGAGAGGTTCATCTTTGATGGACCTCATGCCCAAGAACATATAAACCTGTATGTCCCTTATTTTCCTAATAAGATACAGAGTGACACAACCAATTAAGTTCCTTGACTTCCTGCTTATTGGAAAAATCTTGAAAAAGGCTCAAAGCCGTAAGGCAATTAACAAAATAGCAGATATACATTCCCTCCCCCTCCCCCTGCTTTTTTTTTCTCATTTAATGATCTTTTGGGGGGACTTTAACTACCCTGACATCTGCTGGAGAAGAAACAAAGAGAAGTACAGTCTAGGACATTCCTGGCAAGCACTGATGTCAACTTCCTGAAAGAAGTAGTGAAGAACCCCAGAAGGAATGGTGTGCTGCTTGACTTTATAATTACAAACAGGTAAGGCCTTGTTGGAAGTTGTAGGCATGTGGGGGTCAGCCTCGTCTCCCAGGCAACCAGCAATTGGACAAGAGAACATAGTCTTAAGCTGTGCAAGGGGAGGTTTTGGTTGAACATTAGGAAGAATTTTTTTTCACAGAAGGGGTGATGAAATATTGGAATGGCTTGCCCAGGATGGTGGTGGAGGTGTTTAAGACTGAACACAACACTTAGTGCCATGATATAGTTGACATGATTGCGTTCAGTCATAGGTTGAACTCGATGATCTCAGCGGCCTTTTCCAACCTAATTGATTCTTTCAGATGTGAAGGTTGGGGGCAGCCTTGGCCATAGTGACCATGAGATTGTGGAGTTCAGTACAGGCAAGGAAGAAACAGGGCAGCAAGCAAGAATATGAACATGGACTTCAAGACAACTGACTTCAACTGTTTCAGGGATCTCCTGGGAAGAATCCCATAGGAACAGGCTCTGCAGGGAAGAGGGATCCAAGAGAGTTGGTTGATATTCAAGGATCACATAGTCCAGGTTCAAGAATGATGCATCCTGATGCACCAGGAAAGGGAGCAAATGGTCTGCGTGGATGAATAAAGGACTACTGTCATTACTCAAGCATAAGCAGGAAAGACACAGGAGGTGGAAGCAGGGACAGACCACTTGGAACAAATATAGAGAGGTTGTCAGACTAGAAATGAGACCAGAAAGGTCAAGGCCCATCTGCAACTAAATATGGCCAAGGATGTCATGGACAACAAGAAGGGCTTCTTCAAATACGTCAATAACAAAAGGAAAACTAAGGAAAATGTGGGGCCATTACTAAATGCAGGGGGAACCCTGGTAACAAAAGGATGCAGAAAAGGCAGAGTAGCTGAATGCTTTTGTCGCATCAGTCTTCACTGACCTGGCCAGCCTTTGGGAATCTTTCACCCAGGAGACCAGGGTAA
This sequence comes from Entomyzon cyanotis, assembly GCA_024500445.1. Taxonomy (NCBI): domain Eukaryota; kingdom Metazoa; phylum Chordata; class Aves; order Passeriformes; family Meliphagidae; genus Entomyzon; species Entomyzon cyanotis. The sequence goes on from JAKEPQ010001005.1 coordinate 81,435,951, forward strand.
AGGAACTTTGGAAGGAAGATTTTCCCTCACTCAGGGAGGATTGGGTTGGAGAACACATAGGCAGCTTTAATGTCTGCAGGTCCATGGGTCCCGATGGGATGTACCCATGAGTGCTGTGAGCTGGCGGATGCCACAGCAGGGACATTAATGGTCATTGTAGAGGCACAGTCCAGCTGCAGTCATCCTGACCTTGATTAAAGCTTTGTGTAAAAGCAGTGGCCTATTACATTTATCTTGACTTTGATAAAGGCTCTCTGTTCTCTTGGGAAAAGTGCATACCAATGGATTGACTCCAGCCATAAACACCATGGTAAAAGAATGCTTTCTTTTACCAGGCAGAAAGCTGGGAGGTAGCATGTTTGCATGAATGACTGATTAGGGTGGAGACATCTGCTCTACAGGTGCTTAGTGGTGTGGCTGTTTTTTCTTTCCTGCTGTGCCTTTGAAAAACTTTCCCTAAGCTTTCGCACAGAAGAAACATATAAATACTGAAGTGTGTGTAATAAAGATGGATCCTGCCAGAAGAGAGCAGAGGTCTCTGTTTTTTTCCAAGATGCTGCAGTCATCTTTAAAATATTGTGGAGATCAGGAGAGGCGCCTGAGCACTGGAAGAGAGTAAATGTCATCTCAGTCTTCAAAAAGGGCAAGAAGGAGGACCCAGGGAACTACCAGCCAGTCAGCCTAGCTCAGTCTCTGGAAAGGTGATGGAGTGCCTCATTCTGGAGGCCATCTCTGTCCACGTGGATGATGAGAAGTGGATCAGAAGTAGTCAGCATGGATTCACTAAAGGCAAATCATGTTTGATCAACCAGATGGCCTTCTGTGATGAGACAGCTAGCTGGATGGAGGAGGGGAGAGCAGTGTGTATTGGCTACCTGAACTTCAACGAGGTTTTTGACACTGCCTCTCACAATATCCTCATAGGTAAACTCAGGAAGTGTGGACTGGATAAGTGGACAGCAAGGGGGATTGAGAACTGGGTGAAGGACATCCCCCAGAGGGATGTAATCAGTAGCACAGGGTCTAGCTGGAGGCCTGTCACTAGTGGTGTCTGCCAAGGTTCATTATTGGGCCCAGTATTGTTTTACTTGTTCATCAGTGACTTGGGTGAAGGGCCCTCCTCAGCAAGTTCACTGATGACACAAAGCTGGGAGGAGTGGCCAATACCCAAGTGTTCTGTGCTGACATTCAGAAAGACCTTAACAAGGTTGGAGAGATAGCCAGAGAAGTCTGAAGTTCAACAAAGACAGATGCAGAGTCCTGCACCTGAGGAAGAATAACTGCCTGCACCAGTACAGGCTGGGGGCCAAACTGCTGGAAAGCAGCTCTGCAGAGAAGGACCTGTGGGTCCTGGTGGACAACAAGCTGTCCATGAGCCAGCAGTGAGCCCTTGTGACCAAGAAGGCCAATGGTATCCTTGGGTGCATTAAGAAGAGCATTGCCAGCAGGTCGAGGGAGGTGATCCTGCACCTCTATTCAGCCCTGGTGAGGCCACATCTGGAGTGCTGTGCCCAGTTCTGGGCTCCTCAGAACAAGAGTGACATGGAGCTCCTGGAGCAGGTTCAGTGGAGAGCAACAAAGGGTTGGGATTCTTCAGCCTTGAGAAGATGACTGGGAAGGGACTTCAGCAATGTGTATAAGTATTGGAAGGGACGGTGTCAAGAGGAGGGAGCCATGTTCTTCTCAGTGGTGCCAAACAACAGGACCAGAGGCAACAGTCAAAGACTGATGCACGAGAAGCTCCATCTGAATAAGAGGAAGAACTTCTTTACTGTACAGATGACCATACATTGCCCAGAGAGGGTGTGGAGTCTCCCTCACTGGAAATATTCAAGAACTGTCTGGGTGCAATTCTGTGCTATGTGCTCTAGGATGACCCAGCTTGAGCAGGGAAGTTGGACCACATGACTGCACTGGTGGTCCCTTCCAACCTCACCCATTTTCTGATTCTATGAAGGTAAGGACTCTTTAAAAGGTTGTATGTTTCTCTGACTCTGTAACATTTTATTCAAAGCCAAGCAGTATTGCCTTCATTTCAGTGAAGTCTGAATTTTAAAAAATACATAGTCAAAATGAATATGTGCCTCCAAATCCAGGTGAGGTAAAAAGTTATGAAGAGATATCCAAAGTACTCTCACAAGGACTTCAAATTTAACAACATGCTTCCAGAAAAAACTGGGTTCAGGACTGCATTGTGAAGGCAGGATGGGGCTGTGACGAAACTAGATTAAACATGGCAGCTTTCTCAACTTGAGGCAGTTAAGTTTAAACCTATGTAAATGTAGTTTTGTTTAATTTCTCCATACCAGAGGCAAGTGAAGTTTTCATAATGGCTGACAGCATTTGCATACCTGGAAACTGTACTTTAGTTGAGCGGTGGACCAAGCTTTCTTCACTTCTCCTTAGTATGCCAAATTGCAATTAAATGAGACTGGCAATTAGACCATGCCTGATGCTGTCCTGAGGAGGAACAGAGTTTCTCTCCTTTTGAAATATTCAGTAATATTAATAGCTCACCAATGGTAATCGTACAGTTTTCCCTGGGAGTTTCTAATAACCAGCAAGGATACCCACAGTCCAGGTTTCTAAGAGGAGATTGACACTTCAGGGGCCCAAAGAGGGTTTTTGCTAGGTCTTACATGTATCTGAAAATGTCCAGACTGGATGTTGGTAGTGGTTTTTCCCAGAATGGACTAGCATTTTGCGTTGGTTTTGCTTGGCCTGGCTTTTGGTAGTGACAGGGCCATGAAGATGGCCCCTGTGTGAAGCTCATAGAAGCTTCCACCATGTCCAGCAGAACCAATCTCTGAAATAGCTCTGAAGGTGGACATGCTGCTGGCCAAGGCTGGGCCAGTTAGAGATGTTGGTTATGCCTCTGCTAACATATAGAAGAAGAAATCAAAACAAAGTGTGCACGCAGTTTTTTCCTAGCCAGAGAAGGAGGAGGTGAGAACATGTGAGGGTTACAACATGGAGACGCCAAGGTCAGTGGAGAAGGAGGGGGAGGAGGTGCTCCCAACGCCAGAGCCGAGATTCCTCTGCAGCCTGTGGTGAGAACCACGGCGGGAGCAGGTTGTCTCCCTGCAGCCCATGGGGTCCACAAGGGATGCAGAGATCCACTCTTGGCCCATGGAGGAGGTGCCCACGGTGGAACCGGTGGATGCCTGGGGGAGGCTGTGTTCTAATGGGAGACCCACTGGAGAGAGGGGGCCCCTGCTTCCAGGCTGGAGCAGCCTGTCCTTGGAGGACTGCACCCCGTGGACGAGTGACTCATGATGCAGCAATTTTGGGAGGACTGCTGCTTGTGAGATTGGGACCCATGCTGGAGAAGTTCACGAAGAACTGTCTCCTATGGGAAGGACCCCATGGCACAGCAGAGAAGAATGCCTCTCCTTGAGCAGCAGAAGAAGATATCGCTGATGAACTGACCAAACCCCCCACGTCCTGCTCCCTGTGCTGTTGATGCCTAAAACAGGCTACCTGAAACAGAGGCCAAGACAAGTTAGGAGAATAAAAAGCAGACAAATTTATTAAAGGCCTTCAAGGTACATTCAGGGCAAGCAAAGCCCCCTCATCAGTCTACACCTGAGAATGGACGCCGGGTCATGAGCTCCTCATCTTTTATATGTTCTGTCATATTAGCATATTGGCCCTTAGTTCTCCAATCACACCCTTAGGCGATGATGCAACACCCAGGCCTGCTCCCCACCAGTTCACTGTTGTGTACACATTTTCGGGTTCTAGGGCAACGAATGTGTCATTGGATTTCCATTCAGAGGAATTGTTTGGGCTAAAGGTGCTGGGAACAGAGGTTTTAGTGTTTTATACTACACGAAAGCTACAGATACATGAAGAATAAAAACTAGAAATTCTTAAGGCATCAAGGTGAGCCTGCTGGGAATGAATGGCAAAAACACCGCATTCTGATTGGCCCAGACACCCCATGCATCCTTAGCATAGATTAACTCAGGAGAGGGTACTTCACAGAACTGAGAGGGCATTGCTGAGCTTTTGGGATAGCTGCTGTGGAAACAGAAGAAATTAGACAGCTGAACACCTTGCCTGGTCTCTCAGAGGACCCTTCTGCTGTGGGACTGCGTGGCATCGAAGAACAGGTACCAATCACTACCAGAACAGAGCCTCATCAACAGTACCGCACCAACTGGGACTCAGTGACCCCCACCCATGAGATGATTTGTGAACTGGAGAGCCAGGGAGTGGTCAGTAAGATTTGCTCACACTTTAACAGCCCCATATGGCCAGTGTGTAAGCCCAATGGAGATTGCAGAGTGACAGTGGACTATTGTGTCCTGAACAAAGTCGCACCACTGAATGCTGCTGCAACAGACATGCTAGACCTTCAGTATGCACTGGAGTCCAGGGTCCCACTATTTGCCATGGACTCATCCAGACTGAATTGGGAAAGGGTGAGGCTCCAGAATAGTTGCAATACATGGATGACATCATTGTGTGCGGCAACACAACAGAGGAAGTTTTTGAGAATGGGAAGATGCTAATCCAAATCCTCCTGAAGGCCGCTTCTGTCATGAAGCAAAGTAAGGTCAAGGCACCTGCCCAGGAAATTCAGTTTTTAGGAGTAAAATGGCAAAATGGACATCTTCAAGATTCCCATGGATGTGCTCAACAACAGAGAAGCTATGTCCCCATCAACCAACAAGAAGGAAACATATGCTTTCCTTGGCACTGTGGGTTTTTGAAGATGCGTATTCCAAATTACAGTCAGATTGTAAGCCCTCTCTATCAAGTGACCCAGAGAAGAATGATTTCAAGTGCAGTCGTGAACAAGAACCTTTTGAGCAAATTAAACAGCAGATTGCTCTTTCAGTGGCCCTTGGGCCAGTCAGGTCAAGACAAAATGTGAAAAATATCCTCTACACTGCAGCTGGAGAGAATGGTCCTTCCTAGAGTCTCTGGCAAAAAGGTTCCTAGAGAGACTTGAGGACAAGCCCTGGAGTTTTACAGTCGGGAACACAAAAGATCCGAGGCCTGTAACAACCCAACTGAAAAAGAGATAGTGGTGGTTCATGAAGGAGCTCAAGCTGCTTCAGGAAGTGATTGTCACCAAAGCACAGCTCCTCCTGGCACCCTGACAGCCAGTGCTGGGCTGGATGTGCAAAGGGAAAGTCCCTCCCCCACGTCATGCCACTGATACTACATGGAGTAACTGGATCACACTGATCATAAAGCAAGCTTGCACAGGAAACCCCAATTGACCAGGGATCTTGGAAATCATCATAAACTGGCATGAAGGTGAAAATGTCAGACTGTCATCAACCCTGGAGGAAGAAAAGGTGACATATGCTGAGGAGGCTCCACCATATAATCAGTTACCAGAAAGTGAAAAGCAATATGCACTCTTTATTGATGGTTCCTGTGATATTGTAGAGATACATCAAAAATTGAAAGCTGCTGTATGGAGTCCTACACGACAAAGCATGGAAGCTATTGAGGGACAAGATGGATCAATTAAAGTTGCAGAGCTGAAAGTCATCCAGCTGGCTCAGGTATCACTGAACAAGAGAAATGGCCAGTGCTCTACCTCTACACCGACTTGGGGATGGCAGCAAATGCTCCTTTAGGTATGGCTAAACCAATGGAGAAAAGGCCAATTTCCAGCACAGAGGTAAAACTACCTGGGCTGCTGAATTGTGGCAAGACATCACTGCCTGGTTGGAGATGTTGGCTGTCTACATGACAAATCATGTAGATGCACACATACGTAAAAGATGGGCTACTGAAGACCCGAACAACAGACGGGTGGATTGAGCTGCTGAGATTAAAGCATCTCAAGTGGATCTGGACTGGCAACATAAGGGTGAATTATTTCTGACTTGGTGAGCCCATGACACCTCTGGTTATCAGGGAAGAAATGCAACATACAGATGTGCTTGTAATTGAGAGATGGACTTAACCATGAATATTGTCTCTCAGGTTATCCATAACTGTGAAATAAGTGCTGCATTCAAGCAGGACAACTCGTGGTATGGTGGACGATGGTAGAAATATAGATATGGGGAGGCCTGGCAGATTGATTATGTTACACTCCTGCAAACCCACCAAGAAAATGTTATCCACTTAAAATGATGGAAATAACAACTGGATGGTTGGAGATGTACCCTGTTCCTCACACCACTGCCCAGACCACCATCCTTGGCCTTAAAAAGCAAGTCCTATGGCAACATGGCATCCCAGAAAGAACTCAGTTGGACAACAGGACTCATTTCAAAAATCACCTCATAGACACCAGGGCCAGAGAGCGCAGTATTGAGTTTGTCTATCATATTCCCTGATGTCGCTGTTGAGCCGCTAGCAGAGAACGAAAGTCCAGATTCTCATTTTGGCATAGAAAAAGCGCTTTGTTGTTTGAATCCAATATATATATAGACTTTTCAGAGGTCACCCAGATTGGTCAGTCAGAAACCTCCCCCTAGGCCTGATTGGCCAGGCCTGAACTGTCCAAATCTCGAGACACTGTTCCCAATAACATCCAAACTTTATCTTTGTTTATAAAACACAAAAGAAATTCCCATGGTAAAGACCTGTGCTAGCCACACCCTCACATGTACCAGCCTGTGGGAAAATTGAATAGCACAGTGGGCTGTTCAAAAACCCCATTCAAAGCAATAGGTGGTGGGACCTTCAAACATTGTGATCTCTGATCTCCATTTATGATGTTTTAAAGAACCTAGAAATGAAACAACACACTTTCAAGATAATATTAGTATATGAGGTAATAAAAAGGCTGGTCTTCATTGGAGGCTTCCAGGGTGCAGATATGAGAAATGCCCACAAAATGTCCGTCCCCCCATGGGGTGAATACAGTTTTATAAGTTTAGTAAATTAGCATATTTGACAAAAGTCACCAATTAGAGGTGAGATAATATTCCCCTGGTTCAACCCCTTTCTGAGTCTTCCCCCCTCAGATGGGAACTAAACTTTGTTTATTGAAATGTGTCATGAAGAGCTGTTTTTCGGTCTTGGTTCCCAGAAAGAATCAAGATAGGATAGGGGCCCTGTACCTCCCATGGCCTGGAGCTCTGAAACATGTTTTGTCTTTCTGCCTAGGGAAAAGGCAGGGAAAAGTACTGGGAAAGCTATCCATGGGTACAACAGGCTACAGAGCTCCAAGTATATATGTAAAGATGTCGTGGTTTGACCCTGGATAAATGCCAGGCACCTGTGACATCTGCTCTCTCTGCTCTCTCCTGCTGCAGCTGTGTGTAGGAGAGGAAAAAACTAACAAACACACATACACACAAACACGGGCTCGCGAGTTGAGATAAGGGACTGGTGGGAGGACTCACTGAGAAAAAAAAAGGGCAAAACAGGCTGAAAACTTTAAGTTGCAAAGTGATTTATTAACCTAACAGAGTCGGAGGGTAAATGAGAAGTAAAAATAGCTTTTAAGACACCATTTCTTCACTCACCCCCCTCCCTCTTAAGACACTGTTTCTCTGCTCACCCCCCTCCCTCCTTCCAACCAACAGCTCTGGGGGTGGAGGGGGGAGCAGGGTAAGGGTTTTTTTCTTAGTCAATCTATCACCAAAATTTCTTCTGCTACAACCACCATTTCTCTGCTCACCCCCCTCCCTTTTAAGACACTGTTTCTCCACTCAACTCCTCCCTCCTTACAACCAGCAGCACGGAGGGGGAGGGCAGGGTAAAGGGGTTTTTCTTTGGTCAGTCCATCAGAGGGAGAAGCCCTCTACCTAGCCATGGGGTCCCTCCCACAGGAGACAGTCCTCTGCGAACTTCTTTGGCATGGGTCCAAATCTCACCAGTGGCAGCCCACCTGAATCTGCTCTCTCATGAGTCCTTATCCACGGGGTGCAGACTTCTGAGCCAAGGCCAGGCTGTTTACATCTTGGGAACAAGGCCGTTCTCTCTCTTGCAAAGCTTTTGCAACTTTAATTCTCTATATGGGACTCCCACTAGATCACAGCTTCCTTCAGGCATCCATGTGCCTGTGGGTGGATCTCTGCACCTCCATGGACTCCATGGGCTGCAGGGATACCACCTGCTCCCCTCATGGTCTTCACCATGGCTGGCAGAGGGTTTTTAGCTCCAGCACCTGGAGCGCCTCCTCCCTCACCTTCTCCAGTGACCATAGTGTCTCGATGTCATTTTCCCCTCACATATTTTCACCTCCTCCTCCTCTGGCTAAAAAGAAGTGCATGCTCACATTGTTTTGATTTCTTCTTAAATATGTTTTCACAGAGGCATAACTAACATCTGTAATTGGCCCAGGCTTGGCCAGCAGCATCTCCATCAGAGGTTGGCTCTGCTGGACATGGTGAAAACTTCCAGAACATTCACACAGAACACACAGGAGCCATCTTTGTACCTTATCCCACTCACTAGCAAAAGCTGGGCTAAGCAAAACCAACACATGAACACAGAGGTGCATCTTCTCCCAGCGCTTCAACCACTTCTTCAGGCCTACCACAAGAGCTTTTGAAGGGTTTAAATTTCCCCTAGATGCTAAAGATACCTTGCTGATGTTCTAGGCCAAGCAAAACCATCACAAAAGAATATAGAGAATATATAAAAGCAAAAATTATTCAGCATCACAAGGCCCACCTTGTTAGTCAACACTAGGGGCTTCAATAACCAAGCTGACTTGACCACTTAAAAGTTCCACATACTGCACAAGGGGATAAGGACCCTATGGGTGCATATGAGGAATAAGTATTAGGGAACACAGTTTAGATTAGTCCTTCCACAAGCAAAGGCAAAGCTGTCTTTTGTGGGATTATTTTTGCTCAAGGACCTGTGTTCACGTGGTGGGTAATACAGAGGGATGGGGAAACATGATGCATATTTCAAGAGGATTTCATTTTGGGGTAAGAGTCTGTAATGTTGAATTGTATAATACTGGTTGCTGAATGACACTGCCACTGTATGCCATAACCACCACGAACAATGGATATGGACTGCTCCATATACAGCAGTTGTATGCTCCTGATGCAGCTTACAACCACCCAACAGCACACTAGCCCTCCCTGGAAGACACCTAGAATGGATAGAATCCCCAGTTGTGGACTAAATGAACATAAGAGATGTTGCAGAGCAGAGCAACAGGCCTTGAAAGCCAAAGTGACCTTCTGTCTCTGGTCTGGAAGAAGCCCTGGGACCAGTGAAAGACATCCTGGTCACAGGGGAAGTGGTCACAGGGGTAGTGGAAAGAGTGCATTGTGGGCATGTGAACTGCTGGACCTGTCAGAAGTAAGGAACAATGTTTGTTACCTTAATAGGTATTGTTTACCTGTTGCCAAAAAAGGTAATATTCTGAAACGCGATAGTTTATTGGAGCACTTTGTCGTGTAGAGTATATAAACAATTTGTGTTTGTGTACAGTTTGTGCTGGAGTATATAAACAATTATCACTGCACAATAAAGGTCTTCACCATACCATCGTGGAGATCGTGTTTGCCATTAAAGAACACTCCAAAGAGACATCTTGGAGGTAGAGCCACTGATTTTGGAAATTATACTTATTCATGTGTAAATATATAAATGTATATAAATGTATATAAATGTATATAAATATGTATATATGCGTGTAAAAATGTATACAGTTAGAAGGTGTAGGATCTGCGCATGGCACAGGTGGTACACAGTAAGGGGTCGATAATGTTCTGGACAGGATAATTCTTGCAGTAGCCAGGAGGGAGCATGGCTAGGACCTGGAGGTTATTCTATACCACCTCACATAATTGCTTGAGGGCAGGGAAAGGGAGTCTCTTCCAGGAAGAAGGGCTTTCTTCCAGTTGAGCAAATGTGGCAGATGGAGTGGTGGGGTAATGTCAGTTCTGAGCCAGAGGGACTGCTTTGGGTAATGCTACTCCCAAGCCAGAAGGAGCAGTAGGGGTAGTGTGGTGGAGAGGCCATTAGGTATTTTCTGTTGCTGGGGGTTTCAAAGGCAGCCAATAGTGTTCCTTTCCTTTGTACCCTCTATTTTTGCTGTTACTGTTTGTTTTCTTGTCTCATTGTAAATTGTTCTTATGTCAACCAGTGGTCTTTACTTTTTCTGCCCACAATTCTTCTCTCCAGCCCTGTCTCCTCCCAGACAGGAGGAGAGATGGGGAGCAAGCAAGTGGCAGTATGGTTTGCTAGTCTCAGTGGGAGCACTTAACTGGGGACTACCATTCCTAAACCACAAGAAGAAGAAATGTTAAAGAACAGTGGTATGATATGGAAATTGGCAGCAAAAATGATACCTCACTTGCAGTGAATGAGGCGACAAAAGGGCAGGTATTCTGCAAAATGGATGGTGATACAAAAAATACAAGATTTTACCCCAAAAGGGGGCTCCCAGAAACACTGCAGTGGGGCTCAGCGGCATAAAGTAGGAGCAATTCAGCTTCAAGCTGTTCTGTGCAAGTATCTTGGAGACCTCCCTCCTTCCCAGTGGAAAGGCCTAGATTAAGTTCATCTGAAGATCATAGGAGAGATGTTAGGTGCTAAAAAATCCAATCAGGGAGATGCTGTCCAAAAATTATGAAATGGCTTCTCCTCTGAAATTTGTTACTCTTTGGCTGTCTTAAGGGCTGGAGTTTATATCTAGAATAAAGGGCAGAGGACAAAGTACTCCTCTTAGTGGGACCTTTTCTAGGGGTGATCCTGTGGTCTTCTCCAACATCTTAGTACACTGAGTGTGGGCCTCGCATACAGTCAGATCCAGGGGCTTCAAAGGACGGTGTGAAGCAGACCACTAAAGCTTCCAAACAAACTGATATTCCTGCCAGGAAACTCAGGTAGCCTCTATTGCTTCATCCACCCCATAAACGCCTGACAAAATCAGCCTCTGTTGACAATATGCTTGGTGGCACATACAGGTCACACTGCAGGGGTGAGGCCTCTGGCACCAAGGCTATCCCTGTTGTCACTGCTGCTGCTGCTGCCACAACTGCTGCCTGTGGAACTTCCCCATGGCAGTTTCTCCTCAATGCCCTGTGGACTGCTGCTCCAGCCATGCCACCACTGTGCTGTAGCTGTTGAAAATGCTGGTGCTCCTAAAGGACACCACAAAACCTAATCTTGCGCTGAAGAGATTTCTTCATATATATGGACAGCTGACACACTTATGAGTTGTCTTGTCCTTTCCTCTCTCCCTATGCTTTCTTCCTTAGTGATATGTATCTTTGGAAAGTAATTGAGAAAATGCATAGGGAAAGAAGCATTCACTCCTGCAAAAAAAACAGCAAACATATCTGTGTACCTTTAGTTTTGTTAGGCCACTTCTTTTAGTAACTCACATACATCAGTTCAATGTTAAAATGGTTAACTGTCAAGTGGAAGGTAAAGTTTACAGTAAAATGAAGAGCTGAGAAATGAGAATGAGTTTCAGTGAATCAGCTGAGTTAATAAGTAGCTTACTGGTTTGCAGAAAATGCAAGTTTACATGATTTAGTGTAATCCTTTTAATAAAACATAACTCATTTAGGTTATATGGCGTAGTTCTTATTCAAGACTAACTGTGAACACTCAGACATGTACGATAAACCAAACGCCTGTAAAATAAATTGTGACTTCTCGGAACTTCAGGCTATTTTACTGTGGTATAAAAAGAAGCTTGTAAAAAGTCTAAAGTCCCGGTGAGATTAATTATTCCAATAAAAATAACGGTAGTAAAAAGTCATCAGGTACTTTATTTCTTTGTTCAGAAATGCTGAGTATTCTCCAAAGTTGTGAAAGACTCAAGATGTGATGGGGAAGAAAGCAAGGAAAATAGTCAGGAGTGTTTTTTCTATCCTGAGAAGAGTGGAAGGAGCAGCATTACCTCCTGCTAGTTTTCAAGCATTTCCATTTTTCCTCTTCTATTTATCTTCATAAGGAAATGAAACTTGAACTGTTGTAGAAACTGGGGGAAAAATGATTAGATGAAAGTTCCAGAAAGTGAAACTGGTGAATTTTATGCTGCTACATCATTGAATATGTATAAATCTGTGATGTCTTTTCATTGAACAGTGTATTAGAAGATATGCTTTTGTTGACTATTTTGCAGTTTCCAGAAGATGGCAGTGAGTCAGTACCTTATGCAGGACTGACAAGCCCTTTCTCATTGATTCATTACTATTTTATCACCCTTCTAATGGGGAATAATGGTGATTTTTCTTCTCTAGTCTGTGGACAGGCAATTTGGGGGGAACAGACTTTGAACTGTATCATTATCCAAAATCTGTTCTTACGAATATAGCTTTACATCCAAGTCACTGCACAATAAATGAATGAATTTACTGAATACAAGCCATAATCAGAGATTACACCCATGTCTAATTTGTATTGCAGGTGATGTAGTATCTAAATATTTTACTGTGAGGAGTTTGCTCAGGTTACGTCCCATTTACCAAGGCCATGTATGGAGCGTGCAACTACGATGAAGCAACTCTTAGACAGCAAATTTTTCCTGTTTACCAGCACCTTACCTCAAACTTGTTATACTATTTGGAGTGCAAGGGCAACATGCAGCTTCAGGAAAGCTGCAGGGAGGAAAGGAAGGAGAGAGGAAGGGGGAAGTAAATGAAGAAATTGTTCCCTAACAAAGATAGAAAATTCAAAACCTAATGATTGAACCCTACCCTAGTTCAGTAGCAATTTGTATGACTTGAATTTTACTTTTTTTTGTCATTGTCTTTTGCCCTCATTGGTTTTTCCTGATGCCCCCATAAATCTTTAAACCCTGAAGCTAAAAGATGCTGCATTGTGCACCAGCTTCAATATTGATTTTGCTAGAGAGTATAAAGTCTAGTCAGATAATAAGGAAATTAATCTAAGGTACCCGGCCAAGAGCTCCCATTAGTTGCCATATCAGGCATCAACTCAATAAACCATTGAGAACATCACATGAATGAACATCAAAACCTCTCTGGCATGTTAATGCATCTCTTGCCTTATTGTCAATGCTGCCATGACATTCCAAGAAAAGCACTGTCTTGAGAATTCAGCCCTTTCCAACTTCAAGTCAAAAGATGATTTGACACAGGCTTAGAAGAAGGCAGGGCTCAAGAGAGGGGACATGACAGCCAAATAATACAGGCACAGCTGCTTTAAACATAGCTTTGACCTCCTGCTAGATGCACAGTCCAGCCCTACCCAATCTGGGCATACTGCCTCCCTCTTGCATCCCAGTGCATGGTGATGCAGTGCTCCAGGTCAGGCGCAGGGCTTCCCCTCTGCAGGACTGGAACTTGAGTTTGGAAAAAACCAAAACATCTCAAATCTTGGCCTTGAGCAATACAAATAAACTGGTTCTGAACTGCTAGATATGAACAGCTTTCTGCTGTAGGGCTTATCAGGGAGCCTCGTGACAAGAACCCCACATCTTATTCCAGGGTCTGCCATGTGTTTTTTTTGTAACCAGGGTCTTTTTCTTTACCCTGGGGGGGACCCTTATTCCTGGTACAGTTTCTTTCTGTCTTATCTAATGAGGTTTTAAATTCATTGCAGAGAAATTATTCTCTCCTAGTATGTTCATAGAGTGCCTGGCACAATAGGGACCTAGTATCAGTTGGGACCTTTACTTTCTGCTGTGGCAACAATTTTATGAGCAGACTTCCATTAAGATAGATTACTACTTAAGAAACAGCTGCACTGTCACTTTATAAAGCTGTTGACTCTTTCAACTCTCTGCTCCAGAAACAAGGTTTTAGTCTTCCCTGTAGAAATGAATATGTGTAAAAGAGGCTGAAGCATTAAAAAAGGCAATTTTGCTATCAAATGGGAAAATTCAGAATCACAACATCTGATACTGCCAGGAATTAAAGGAGTGTGAAACAACACTGATCTCACCTCTCTGGAGAGGTACATTTGAATTCATCCATCTTCATTTCATTCTTTTTCATTTTCTTTCAATGCATGAAACACTCTCTCCACTAACATAGATCACAGCTAGTAAGAGGGACACAGGTATGTCCCATTGAGGGACATATCATATTTAACCTTGATATGGGGAACATCTATTACCATAACAAGTAACAGAACACATGCTGACTTCTGATTTCTTCCTCCCCACGCCTCTTAAAATACAGAAGTCTATAAGGACAGTCACAGAAATAGTGAGAAGGCAAGATCAAAAGTTGGAAGCTCAGTTGTCTGTTCCACTCCCCTACCCCTTATCCTAAGGGAGTGTGAGGGCTCTCTGGGACATCACCTCAAGAATCGCCAAAGATATCTCTTGCGTGTCACTGTCAATCCCTGGTCTTGTCACCCGCAAAAGGCTTCTGTAAATCCAGACAGCTGAAACATTCCAGTTCCTCTGTATTCTCTGCTTTACAAGATGGCTCCAGGAATGACTGCAGTTAGTATTTATCAGAGGGATTTTAGATAGTGAAAACATCTGTCAAGGGTGGCAGGCTGCTAGAAGTCATGAAAAAGAGCAGAACTACAGTCCCAGGTGGTGAAGAAAACTGTGGTGCTCACCCCAGTATTATGGTACACTATACCATTTTCATTACCCTGTACACATTTTTGGGAAATTACTTTAGGTCAGTTCCCAGTCTGTGAAGATACAGTAATGTGCACCTTCCCCAACAAGTACAGTTTCCTTTACAACAGACAAGTCAAGCTATTATAAACCTACTGTGAAACAAGGTGTGTGTGTGTGTGCATGTGTGTGTGTGAAAGTCTGTAGTTAAGTATTGTCTTGCTGGTAAATTAGCTTTTTAAAGGTTGCCTGGACTTTACAGAGCTTTTTCTAAGCTACTGACACAGAAATTATAGAGAGTAGTAAATAATTAGATCACTTGGGGGAAAAATATGAGAAACCTAATTACTTGAAAGCTAGGGTCAATTATATTAATGATACCTTTGTAATGTCCTGCATAAGGGCTTCTCTGCCCTTAATTTTTCATCTACAAGGAATAGCAATAATGATCTCATTACATCAGGAGAGTTGTTCCAGATCTAGGGTTTGTCTAACCAGAGCAAAACATGTTGGAAGCACGGTATCCTGGATTCCTCACATCCTTGTCCCATTTAACAGAGAAGTGGAAGCAAGGGCAACTGAGTCATCCCAAACCAGGTCTCAGAACTGGGTTTCCTGCTGCGCTAATCCACAGAGGAGTGAGAGAGTTGTGTGTGTGTGTATATGTGTGTGTGTGTGTGTGTGTTTGTGTGTGTGGTGTGTGTGTAGCTGAGGGTGGAGGGTAGCTGGAACGAGATGTCCAGAGAAACCTGGAGCAGCTAGTGCCACAGAAATCTCATTCTGGGAGCTGATAACCCTGTGATGTCATGAGGTGGTATCCAGCTGTTGCTTGGTGAGCCCACCCTGGCATTAACCTTGTGATGTCATGAGGTGGTATCCGGCTGTTGCCTGGTGAGCCCATCCTGGCGCTGGTTAGCAATTGCTGCCTAAGTAATACAGCAGCTGGGCTGACTACTACCCAGATGGGAGGTGAACAATAGGACTTGTGAGATACGTTTTCATTTTTACATGTATGTGAGAGGTTAAAAGAATGAAAAGTGGGCCAAAGAAAGGATACGTTCCTCTAAATGTTGTAGTTGTGGATGGGACAGAGGAATCTGAAAACAAGGGTCAGACATGCGAAGAAAAACAGAAAGAGAGCAACAGCTGAGCAAATGTAATGGACATAAGAGGCCTGAAACTAGACAAAGAGAAATGAAGAAGTTCCATGTGCAGATTCATCAGTTTAAAGGTAGCCTAAATATATTAGTCCATAGAGTTCCTTCAATGAAATATGTAACCTGATGTAGACCTTGCTCAGAAATCCAAGGAAACAAATTCATTTGTTCATCTTTCCAAGGACACTTATGAGCATGCCAGGATCACAGATGAGCAAAGGGGTTAAGGACCTCAGTCAGATTAAGTGAAAGCTCAAAAGAACTGTCTGTTTAAGGCTATCCTAATCCTTGATATAGCATCCAGTGATTAAGAACATAAGAAAGGGATTACAGGGCCAGCCCATGTCTGACAGAACAAGGAGAAACCAGGAGATGTTTGACAAGAGAAACTAGGAAATGTGGGGTTTTTTCATCGGGAGCCCAACAATTTTTTCTTGCAGGCTGCTCTCCTCATGTTTTTCCCAGCAGACATAATAGTTGGATGAAGAAAATTTGAATGTATATTTCTATCTGTCTCATTTAGTATCTCTTAATGTTACAGAAACACACGAAGACAGAAGGTTGAGAAGGAAATCTTGAGTCAGTTGGTGAAGTGAGCTGCAGCAACGGTGGTAGCTACAGTAAGCCCAGGGGGCTGAGCACTAAAATGAGCTTAGTGGGGGGCTCCCAGAGTCAGGGAAACATGAGCAAAAGCTGAGGTACCTGGAGAAGCCCACAGTGCTCAAGAGCAAGGCTTGAGCCTTGGGTGGAGGTTGCCAGCAGCAACCGTGACATCAAAGTAAACGGCTCCTAGGAGCGTGAATGAAAAGGGTGTGTGGTGTGGTAGTTTGTGCAGAAAGGCTCCTCTCATTAGAAAGTTCAACATAGTAGTAGAAGCAGAGAGCAATGTATAAGAGCAGCAGTTATGAGCAAGTGGAATAAGTAGTCTGAGTTCCAAACTTTATGGTTATGACATGCTGTAGATCTTGTTCCCCAGTGGCTGTTGGAGTTGCTTTACCACCAATGTTGGAGGCTTCTCCCCAAACAGCAGACATAGCTCTGCAGCTCTCTGGTTGTACAGTGTGCCTGGTGCCTGTCTGGGAATCTGTGACTATGAGTCTTCTCTGCAAAAATTATGTCTGTGTCAAGGAGCTATATCACCAGGTCAAGGAGTTACATGAGGAAGTAAGTAGGCTGTATAGCTTTCATGAGGATGCGAAAGAGAGAGGGTATTTTCAGAGACCCTACAGACTCAAGAGCCTCAACCCTTCTTTGCCCTGGAGATGTGAGTGGTCTCTGCACCATCTCACAAGAAGTCAATAGAAGGCTGGCTAGAAACTGATCAATCTGCATACAAGGAGAAATGTTCCTGTTTCTCCTGAAGACTTGCCATTAACAAACAGGTTTAGTGCCCTCCAAACTGAGGACAATCTGGGTAAGGCTTTGTTCTTCTCCGTGGTGCCAAGCAATAGTTCAGAAACTGATGCACAGAAAGTTGCACCTGAATGTAGCAAAGAACTTCTTTACTGGGCAGGTGACCATGCACTTGAACAGGTTGCCCAGAGAGGTTGTGGAGTCTCCCTCACTGGAGATACTCAACAACTGTATGGATGCAGTTCTGTGCAAGGTGCTCTAGTATGGCCTTGCTTGAGCAGGGAGGTTGGACCAGATGACTGCACTGATGGTCCCTTCCAAACCCATTCTGTGATTTTGAGTTAATCCAACATCCCACTCAGAGAGGGACTAGCTTGCCTTCTCCTAATATATCTATACCTTTTTGTATTACTTAACCATAAATTTCCATTACTTCCTGTGGAAAGTAAGTCCAGAAATTTGCTACTTGATATGTGAACTCGGTTTTTTGGTTTTTTGTTTTGTTTTTTTTAATCAGTTTTAAACTGGTGTCTTACTTCTAATGACTATCCTCATGTCCTCTGATGCTGGAACTGCAGGATTTAATTAAAAAGTGATATGCATTCATTTTCTTCACCACTTTCCTGATTCTACAAACCTGAGGAGTCTAGCATCTCCAAGCTGAAGAGTCTCAGTCTCTTTAGTCTTTTCTCTCCAGGCAGTTCCTCAATCTCTTTAATAATTTTCACCCAAATCCAGCTGGATGCCAAAAGAAGTTTTCTCAGATTTCCAGCTACCTGCATTTATTTCCAAAGTTGTTAGAAATTCAAAGAAATTTTCTTCCATGGTCTAATTTTCAAAGTCAGCTTTATTGTAGCTACCTCTGTCTGCTGCCATTCTCCAATCTCACTGTAAAGAGCTGAGTCTGAAGGTGTTGCCCTCTTCTACAAGATATATCCTAGAAGAGTCCTTATGAATTTTCAGCACAATCACCATAGCCTGCAAAAAAATGCTTAGCCTCCAGCTCGTCTCTCTGACTCTTTTCTCAAGGTCCAATGCTTCCCAAATCCAGGTCTTAATTATAAATATTTCTCCATTGACACTGGAAACGTTATGCAGAACACACAGTTTCTTCTTACTGAGATAAAAAAAAATACATGGAAGAAGGAGGAGACATAGAGTTGACAAAAATATGGAACTAGAATGAAGACAGGAGGTAGAGAGAGAAGCACAGTGACAAACAGAGTGAACTGAGGAGGAAATAAAAGAAACAGGAACTCAAGAGTCAGATACACAGGTGGCGGCAAACACTAAAAACCGGAAGCCTGGGTCCCTTTGCTTGGGGCCACACTTCTGTGTCAGAATGGCTATTGGGAACAGGAATCATGTCTTTCTTGGGAATTCACAAAGAAGGCGGAGAAGGTTACACATGGTACTTGCCCATCTGATGCACCTCCTGGACAATAGGTATCAATCTATAGCGAAGAAAATCCAGGGATGGACATCAACAAAGCATGTGGTTGGAATGAGTTTGCAGATTCCTTTTGGGACTGGTAGATATAGAAATGATTCTCCCCATGTGCTATATGACTGTGCAGACACTTTTCTGTTACTATTTCCCCCTTAGTTTATAGTTTTACTCCTTCTTTACTTCTCCTGTGGGAACTCCACTGAGTTGTTTTGGTGGAGTTTTTGGGGGGATTTTTTGTTGGTTGGTTTGGGTTTTTTTTATATTATAGACTGTCAGATTCAATCCTTTTCTGTGTTGTATCATGGCTTGTCAGTTAAAGCTTTAGACTCAATAAAGACAAGATCAGGGAGTCTTGGTGGGATTATTTAAACAAGAGGATATCTTGGTCTTCTGCTAGGCAGAAGTGAGCTAGCACTGTGAGGTAGCAACAAATTTGGTACAACAGCTCAGAATGAATTAGACATGTTACTCCTAATCCCTAGATTACCAGACAGGAGGGAAATGTGTCAAAACAATAAAATACCTATTAAAAAGGTATTTCCCTGTAAAGGGAAACACTGATCCATAGTTAGCACTGACATGTGATGGAATGTTGTCAGTGAAGCATGAACTCTTGTATGGCAATGCAATAAACAGGTGAGTTAGAGATTTATATCAGATTTGCTGGGGATTTCCTGACTTCGAAAGAAGTAAATAAAGAAAGCCAATCTGGAAGAAAACTACAATAAAAATTTATTTATATTTGAGTCCTAACCTTAATTTGTGGTTTGTAGTAAATTATACTTTTCTTCTCTGGATCCACAGGGGGAAAGTGACAATTCAGCTGGGTATTTATGAATTGTGTGCAACTGCTGTCTCAGTCACTGAAAACCTTTGGAAGAATAAATTACTCTCTTTAGAGCATACATGGAAAGAAGATAAAGGTCTGAGAAGAAGAGATGTAGGAACCTAAAGTGTCTAAGACAGCTGGAGAGTCTCAGGGCTCTGTGAAACATAGGGATTCTCAGGCACTAATCCTATGCTACTGGTAATTTACCAGCTAACAAGACATAAGTGAAACTGTAGCTAATAAGATTTTCATAATGTTTTCAAGTATTGTGCTTTCCAGAAGGGAAAGAAGAGTCTAAAAGGTGTTTTGTAAGGATGCCCTAGGTTAGTTCACCATATCCTCTGGGAGAGTTGTGAGAGAGATGTGTTACAGACCATGGCAGCTGAAGGCAGATGGTGGTTGGGACCAGAACGCTGGTTTTGCCTGACTCCCGACTGGTATGTTCAGCACCAGCACCAGCTCAAATCACAGAATGGGTGAGGTTGGAAGGGACCACCAGTGCAGTCATCTGGTCCAACCTCCCTGCTCAAGCTGGGTCATCCTAGAGCACGTTGCACAGAAAACATTTGAAAGACTCAAACAAACTAGAGCGGAAATGTCCCACGCTCCTGTCATTATGGACCAGAGTCTCTGCTATTGGGAATATTCACCCTCCCTGCTCAAGAGAGGGGTACACACCATGAGGTAATCTGTGGTTTTACCTGCATGACCACAGAGAGGACATGAGAAAGTGGGATGGAAAACAAATCTCTGCCCTAGCAGCAGAGGTGTGTGAGTTGAGAGAAAAGATAACCACCACAGGTAATAATTCTTCAAGGATAAATGCCACTCTGTTTTCCAGTGGGCAAGTCCTCAGACAGAATGGAATGCTGAATGTTATTTCTGATCCTCTTGAAGTGATCTCCAGTTCATATTTATAAGAGATGATCAATGAGTACTATGACCAGAATTACAGGGGCCCTGCCTCCAGCCAGCTAGGAGAAAGGGACAGTTGGATCTATTGGACTGTGTGGATCCCATGGTCTGGCACATCAGACCCACATCTGATGGGGTCATATATACCCACATGGAGTATCAGGCTTTAGTTGACACTGGCACATAATGTACCCTGATGCCGTCAAGATCCGTAGGAGCAGAATCCATCTCTATATCTGTGTTGACAGGGGGATCCCAACAGCTGAAAGTACTGGAAGCTGAGGTTGATGCCTAAAACAGGCTACCTGAAACAGAGGCCAAGACAAGTTAGGAGAATAAAAAGCAGACAAATTTATTAAAGGCCTTCAAGGTACATTCAGGGCAAGCAAAGCCCCCTCATCAGTCTACACCTGAGAATGGACGCTGGGTCATGAGCTCCTCACCTTTTGTAAGTTCTGTCATATTAGCATATTGGCCCTTAATTCTCCAATCACACCCTTAGGCAATGATGTTAACCACCCCAGGCCTGCTCCCCACCAATTCACTGTTGTGTACATATTTTCGGGCTCTAGGGCAACGAATGTGTCATTGGATTTCCATTCAGAGGAATTGTTTGGGCTAAAGGTGCTGGGAACAGAGGTTTTAGTGTTTTATACTACACCAAAGCTACAGATACATGAAGAATAAAAACTAGAAATTCTTAGGTCATTACTGTTGGTGGGAAGAAGGAAGGGGAGGGGGGAAGAATGGTGTTTTAAGGGCTTATTTTACTTCTCATTATCCTCCTCTGATTCTGTTGGCAAGAAATTCACTTAATTTTTCTAAGTTGAGCCTGTTTTGCCCTTGGAGTGTTTTCTCCTGGTCCTTATCTCGACTCATGACGCCTTTGTTAATTTTTTTTCTCTTCTCTGCCCAGCTGTGGCAGGGGAGAGCCAGTAAGTGGCTGTCGTGGGTGCCTTGCTTTTGGCCAGGGTTCAACAATGATACAGCTAAAGCCCTTTCAGCAGTGGCCAAATGTCAGAGACTAAAATGTTATGATTTATGGCTTAAACATCTTCATTAAGGACTTTTGCCTATTATAGCAAAACTGTACAAAAGCTGCAGAGAAAACCATCAAAACCCTGAATGGAACCCTGAAATACACTGCTCACTGCCCCTTGATGACAATAAAATAAAGTAACAACTCAGGGCTGGGGGAGAAGAATACATTCACAGAGCACAAACTTAGCACCTTAGGTGGGGACACCATAGCCCCAGGTATATCAACTGCCAGGCTCACACAGACCCTCGCTCCATAGGGTGGGGGGAAGAGAGGCTTTGGATGTGCAGCGAAAAAGCCTCTGGTCAGAGGCAGTGAATGCCCATCCTCCCCTGTGTAGAGGAGCCAAGCTGCAGCGGCCCTTCACCCCAGGAAAAGCTCATCCACGTGAAGGACAGCAGAGGGGGGATCATGGCCCATCCAAGGCCCCTACAAAGAGGTCCCCAGACCCTACACCAGAGCTCTGCAACATGATGCAACAGATCCACAGCATTGCAAGGGATCGTGTCAAACTTCCTCTTCCCAGAGGAGGCACGTGGGTGTTCCCACCTGTCCCAAAATGCATATTAATCCACCAGATTCTATTCTTTTTGGCACAGCGGCAGCAGTGGGGGACCCTCTCCACCAGAAGAAGACCAGATGGAGGGGAACAACGAGACGTAATTGGGACCCTCCGAAGGGTGATGTTTCTACATAATCCCATCATTCCCTCCCTGTCCCCCCCAATCCTTCCTTCCTTCCTTCCTTCCTTCCTTCCTTCCTTCCTTCCTTCCTTCCTTCCTTCCTTCCTTCCTTCCTTCCTTCCTCTCTCTCTCTCTCTCTCTCTCTCTCTCTCTCTCTCTCTTTTTTCTTTCTTCCTTTCTCTTTGCCTATTTTCTATTAAATAAGATATATCAATTTTTTGGCACTAACATCTAGCCTCATTTGGTTTTAATCATGTTTTTTGAGTATATTTCAAACATTTCTGGGTTTGATCCTTTTTATTCACAGAGACTTAGTTTTCTTTGCTCTTCTGTGTTTAAACCAGTTTGTAACACCAAGACCACCTTTAGGGGCACACAGCAACCCCTACTCGTGTCTAAATGAATTAAAACCTAAAAACTAGAGTATGTCTTTAGAAGGGATGCAAGTCGGGCAAGAATTGTGTATGGGGAAAGGTTAGCCAAATCAGCATAGTTTATTTTGACGTTTTTAAATTATCTCACCTTTCTCTTTCAAATGAGTTTTGTTTAATTTTTTTTTCGAAAACCACTTCTGCTTTTAATTTGAAGACTGGTATGAAAAAGAAAAGAGAGGGAGTTGAATCACCAACATTAAGGAAAACATGTTTTTTTTTCTAGTCTGCCTAAACTGCACTCCCCCCCCAGTCATTTGGTTCAGACAACAAAACAAAACATCCATTATTTGTGTAGTTCTACTGAGTTCTCCTAATGTGTGGAGACACCCAAATCTGTAGAGATTCTGCAAAGTGATGCAGAGCATTGCACCAAGGAAAGACTAAGTATGTTTGGAGAAGAAGTAGATACACAGTCCGATATTCAACTATGAATTGAAAACTATGACTCTGGGTCTTGTGTAGAGAATAGATATTGGCTATGTTGGAAAGGGAAAACCTGAGAATTGCCCCTGAATATCTTGGTGAGGTAAACCTTGGCTCTTCACCTTTCAGTTAATTTCCCTCCTGCCTGTATTTTAAATAAAAATAGGTTAAAGGAGCTTACTAATCAGGTTTGTGCTTCAGATCATATCATATAAGTACATGCCTTCCAAATCAAAGGTGCCCCAGCTTTCTAGCCCTTTATTTGATCAATCCAAATTCATTAAGAAACTTCCTCTCTCCATATTCACATGCAGTTACAGTGGCTCCCATTTTCAGAAGCCTTCACTAACTTTCTGAAACTACAGGGCTTCTAGGTTAACCATTAATGAAAGAATATTTTGTAATTAGTAATAAATGTGGAATTTAAGTCCTCCTTTCTCCTGAAGACTCCACAGCTGGTTTTCAGTGGAGTTGGATGCTAACAACACAACTTCTTTCCAGTCTCCAGACCAGAAAATCCTTGTGAACTGCAAAAGATGCTGTGAGTGCTACTACATTGTTTCTAAATATTAGCACATGTTTTGCATGTCTCTTGAATAACGTTAATACTGATAAATGTACAACAATATTTGTTTTCGACATAATTTGATTATATGGAGAAGAACAGGAACAAACACTACAAATGCACAGTCCGAACTAAAGGGAAAGACACAAATGCATAGACAATTGAGGCTACAACAGGTGACTTGGGAAGAGTATAGAGATGAAACACAGTTGAGTAGGGATGAGGTGAAGAAGGCCACGGCTAAGCTTTAACTGAATCTGTCAAGGGATGCAAAGAATAACAGGAAAGGCTTCTACAAGTATGTTACCCAGAAAAGGAAAAACAACGAAGGTGTAGACCCCAATCCCTCCCCCCTGATAAACAGTGCTGGAAAACTGGTAACAATGGGTGAGGAGGCTGAGATACTCAACTTTTTTGTCTCAGTCTTCAATGGCAACCTGTCTTCCCACACCTCCCAAGTGGATGGACAGTAGGATGGGCACTGGGGGAGCAAAATCCCTCTCACTGTTAATAAAGATCAGCTTTATGACCAGCTGAGGAACCTGAATATACATAAGTCTATGGGACTTATGCAACTGTTTCCCCCAAGGCCTCGCTGTGATCTGAAAAATGCTTGCTAGGCCTCAGCTTTGAGCAGTGTCTGGGCTGACCTCTTCTTGAGCTTATTAGAAGCACTGTCTGCTCTCAGGAACTTGTCCTGTCTAATGAGCTACTGGGTTTTTTTAATAAACAGCCTTGCAAACTTTTTGCCTAAATAACAACCTAAGTGGAATAATATTTTTGTTCTCAAACTTTCAAAGAAAATTTCTGACCCGAATTGTGGCCAGGATGTAACGCTGTTATGACTAAACATAACGCTGTTATGACTGCCCACTCTCCGGCAGCCCTATAAACAGCGGTCCAAAATGAGACCCTTTGAGCTCTACTGGACTGCAGCAGCTGTGACCAGCAAAGTCCTTCTGAATGGGATGCCTCTCAGAGACAGCAAACTCTCAAGATTGCTGTACTCAGAGGATTGCCAAATGATGACCAATCCTGGGCTGATACTCCCACTCCTTGAGGTTCAACCCTTTGCCTGTTGAGAAGATGCAAAGGCATCTGAAGTGAGTATTTCATTGCCTTCAAGGGAAATTTTTAACAGGTACCTTGTACAAACTCTTTACATCTGTGTGCATGCCAGCATGCATATGCTATATCAATTGTGCAAGAAATGTTGCTTTCCAAGACTCTTAAGTACTTTAGATTTACAAGTTAGCCCTTAAGTAAGCTACTGTTGTGATATAATAAACCTTATATGAATCCTTTTGCTAAATGGTTTAACTGAAGTTATAAATTAAATGCTGTTAAAGTGCTGTTACGCTTAAGTACTGTTAAATTTACATGCTGTTGGGCCTTTAGGCCATATTCCTTTTAATCTTTACCCTTTCTGTTGTTTTGTCTCCTCCCCCTTCCTCCATGCCCCCACATAGATAATTTGAGATTATTTTGGTTTAGATTTATTTGCTCTGCATTTTTGTTTGGTTTTTCTTCATCTTAACCCTCTATTAAGTAGTAGAGTGAAATATGCCAACAAACTTTGCCATGCTGTCATTTATATTAAACCTGTCATTTATATTAAACCTGTTTTTACTGATATCTTTGCCAGTGACTGTTTTGGAGATCTTAAACACTCATTCATGATGAGATGCATCCCAGAGGCCTGAGAGAATTGGCTGATGTAGTTGCTAAGGCACTCTCCATGATATTTGAAAAGTCGTGTCTCTCAGGTGAAGTCCCAAATGACTAGAAAAGGAGAAACATTGTACCTATCTTTTAATAGGGTAGAGAGGATAACACTGATAACTACTGACCTGTCAGCCTCACCTCTGTGCCTGAGAAGATCATGGAACAGATCCCTGTAGAAGCCATGCTAAAGCACATGGAGGACGGGGGGGTGATTTGAGACAACCAGTATGACTTCACTAAGGAAAAGTCCTGCCTCCCCAACTTAGTGGCCTTCTCTGGTGGAGTCACTTGGAGTAGACAAGGGAAGGGTTATAGATGGCATCTATTCTGTAAAGCCTTTGACCCTGCCACAACATCCTTCTCTCTAAATTGGAGAAAGATGATTTGATGGATTCATATTATGAATTAGAAATTGTTTGGAAGGTCACATCCAGATGATAATGATCATTGGCTCAGAGTCCCAATGGACATCAGTAACAAGTGGTGTCCTTCAGTGGGTATTGGGGCCTGTGTTATTTGATATCTTCATTAATGACATAGACAAAGGGATCAAGTGCACCCTTAGCAAATTTGCAGATAACACCAAGAGGAGTGGTGTGGCTGCCATACCTGAAGGATAGGATGCCATCCAGAGGGACTTGGAAAGCTCGAGAATTTTAGCCCATAGGACTCTCATCTGATTTAACAAGACCAAGTGCAAGGTCCTGCATCTGGGTTGAGGCACCCCATCATATCGCATCATAGGCTGGGGGATAAACAGATTGAGAGAAGCCCTTCTGAGAAGGAATAGGGAGTGCTGGTATATGAGAGGCTGCACACGATCCAGTAAAGTGCGCGTGCAGCCCAGATAGCCAAACGTGTCCTGGGTTGCATCAAATGAAAGGTGGCCAGCAGGGTGATGGAGGTGATTCTGGCCCTCTGCTCTGCTCTGCTCTGCAGACCCCGATGGGAGTGCTGCATCCATTTCTTGGGTCCCCAGCACAGGAAGGACATCAATCTGTTGAAGGAAGTCCAGGGACACTAAGATCATTAGAGGCATGGAGAACCTCTCCTGTGAAGAAAAGCTGAGAGAATTTAGTTTGTTCAGCTTGAAGAAGAGTGACCTTATTTTGGCCTTCCAGTACCTGAAGGGAATCTACAATAAAGATGGAGAGGAAATTTTATAAGACCATGTAGTAACAGGATAAGGGAGAATGCTTTCAAACCGAAAGATGGCAGGTAGATTAGTTATTATGAAAAAATTCTTTACTGCGAGGTTGGTGAGGCACTGGACCAGATTGTCTAGGGAAGTCGTAGATGCTCCACCCCTGGAAGTGTTCCAGACCAGGCTGGAAGGAGCTCTGAAAAACCTACTGTACTGAAAAGCGTCCTTGTCCATGGAAAGGGGTTTGGAACTAGATGGTCTTCAAGGTTCCTTCCAACCCAAGCCATTCTACTATTCTATGTTTAAGAGCTAGCAAAACTTCACTGAAAATATGCATTCTGCTTAAGCCATAAATCACTTCTTTTTTTTTTTTTATTGCTGTTATCCAGAACGGGAGACTTTCTGAAGTACACTCAACGTTGACACACCAGAAATAATTATTTTGTGCAACTTTCAACATTTGGGAAAATAAATCTTGCTATTCATATGTGAATATGTGTTTCCATGTGTGTGAAAAACCTTGATCCTCTGTAAATGGTCCATGAAATTTGATTGTTCCCAGCTTACTGTATTGTCTTTCCTTTATCTAAGATGTAGCTGCCCCATTGGTATCTGCACAGATTACTGATCATTGACTATGAATATAAACATTCAACTACTGCCACTGAAATTTCAAAGGAAAAGTCTTTTTTTTTTTTTTTTACACACCTGTAACCTCCTGTAACACTGATTCACTTTACACATTGTAGAAATGGCAATGAACAAGAAAACTGAGGTGAGAAAGATCTCGTTTATACTTGTTTTCTAGCCAAATACAATACACATTTCCACAACTTCCTTGTAGGAGAGCCCAGTCCAGACCTGCTTGTTCCTAGCGCAGGGCTGCAGCGCTGACCCTTTCCTGCACAGTTGTGCTGCATTTCAAGAGAATAAACATCAGATGGCAGCAGCACACAAACTACTAACTATTTCTGAAGGCTAGCATGGTCGAGTTTTTATCCATGTCCTTCTGCAAATTTCATTTTTCAATGATATTTTAGCAGACATTGTTTAATTAAACCATCTTATTAGAATAGTTATATTATTTCAAAGAAAATAATACACACCAAAATGCACCAGATGCAGCAAAAGCTCCTTCTCTTATTCAAGTGAGCTACAATATTTGTCAATCCCCTGCTCCCTTTGAATTGAAGGGGAATTTCATATCAGTCATCTTGCACAGTGTGACTGGGTGAAAATATGTTCCAAAAATCTCTATGAAATGCAATTTCTATCATTAATTGTGCCCACTGTGCTGGTGGTTGCAGTATGAATACAACAAAAGAATGGTCTATGCCCAGAATACATGTTTACAAGATGAACAAAATCTGGTTCCTCTGAAGTATTTTCTCCTGCTTGCCAAAACTACAGCTCTCACACAGTCCGCAGTGTTCTTCTCCCCATCTCTTTGGGTACCGCTTACATATGGAGGACTTCAGGTACACTTTTCTTTTTGTGAGGATGACAGCAGACTCGTTGCGAAAAAGGGGGAAAGCTCTGCAGTTCCCATGACTGCAGCCACCCCAGGTGGAACACAAGGGTGCTGCACCTCAAGGATGTGAGAGCCAGAAGGCACATACATCATCTGACAGCTACTGATATTTTGCTTCATCTCCTTGTTCAGCCTGCAGTTCTTTATGTGGTTATCATTGGGGTCTGACAGTCATCATTAGCAGGAGACACGTGCATACTTCCAGTGGCACTAGGAGGGCACACAAGGTGCTTCATGTCCTCCTGTGAAGCCTCGGGTTCCTCATGCAGTGCCTGTCTGCCTGCAGAGCTCTGGGTGCCCACATTCCCTGAGAAGGACATTTGCCTAGATGCTCTCCAGATATTAGCCATAAGCACTTTAGAGAACCAGGTGATGGAGCATTAAAGAAAAAAAATTGCATTGGCTCAGTGCATATGAGAAATAACTATGTAGCAAGTCCATGTCTATCACCAGAGAATTCAGCTTGAGTCTTCCTCCTGAGCAAGTTCTGCACAAATTCCAGGCAAGTTTTTGGCTTAAGATTCAGTGTACTGTATGGTCATCTCTAGCATGCCCATGCCACAGCACAGCCAGCAGCTAGAGCATTGCAGTGTGGAGTGCTGCCCAGGTTGCAAAAACTGTCTGAAAAGCAGCATAAGAGCTCCCCAGTGTGGTGGCTAGACTGCCACTGGCACTTGCATTGTATGCTAGCATATTTAAAGCTGGTGCACATAGTTACAGGTTAAAAACTGTCTTCAGTACATCTGCTGTGCACTTCAGTTAGTGTCTCAACAGCAGATGTAAATATACTTCTCCATGAAGTGCCTGCAGCTAGTGGGTGGATTAGTTTTCTCTCTTTCACTCTTGCTTTAAAGGTTCTCCTTTGAGCTAGCATGTAGAAGGAAGTCTTGGAGAAGAACTGAATAAGCTCATAACAAGCTGTAAAGCTACTCAATAAAGAAAAATTAAAAAAAGTTATTTCCCCTCCTCCTTATTCAAATCAGAGATGAATATGGGCAAGGGAAGCCAAAAAGGATTTCATTTCCAGCACTAGTGAACTGTCCTGTGCCTCTCTAGAGCAGGTAAGATCTACTGTCTGGGAGCACTGGTGGAAGGAGTTCCCTGAACAGAAGGCCCCTATGCCTCTTTCAAGTATATCCCCAATACAATTTGGTTCACAGCTCTGGAAAATTTCATTAACAGGTTGGCTGGAGCCACAGAAAGCGGTCATGTCACATTTGGTAATACAGACTGACTCTGTGAATCTCCTAAAATGCAGCTGCAAACTGCTAGGCTCAGGAGCAAGGCATCTCCCTGTTCTGCAAGTCAGAGCTTCCCATGATCTCCTGCCTATCCTACACAAGAACACATTGCCTTAGAAATGGTAAAAGTATAAATGAATAATTTATGATCTAGATTTGACAGGAAAAGAGAAAATGCTCTTGTCAGTTCTCTGTGATAAATCATGTTTCTGCAGTCAGGGAGATTAAGAGTAGTGATGAATCTAGTCAAAACCCGAAATTGTGGTAATTTTTACAGTAGACTTTTATCTTCCCTCAGCTAATGAAACAGCTTCAAGTTTTGACAGGTTCTCCTTCTACTTTGCCTTGAGAGTCAGTATCACTTCCATCTTATTTCAACTGAACTTCAGCCAACTGTCTGTAATTCAGATTTGTGCCACTGCCAGGTGTTGGGAGTTGTGTGATGGTTGTATCTGCTTCTGATGAAAATGAGAGGTAGAGCTGAATGTCATCATCCTACACTATAAATGACTTTACATCACAACTTCTTCCAGTAGCACCTGCTAAGAAATAATGAATTAAAAATAAGAGATCACAAGGAGCCTCATAGGGCTCTCTGCAACAGAAACCACCTCAAAAAAGGGAGGAGGGCTTCCAACAACCTTTACAAAGACTTTTGACAAAAATGAGTGAAAGACATTGGCATGGATTAGGAATAATATTCCTAATTATTAGTGTTGCCACTGATCACCCCCGACCATGTGCTCCTCACTCATTTACCCCCAGACCTCTTGCGGCTGGGTGGAGAGGAGAATTGGAGGCACAGAAAGGTTGAGATAAAGAACAATTTACTAGAAACAGCAGTGAAATATAAAAACCATCAGTAACAACAGTAATACTAGTAGTGGAACATACAAAATGGGTGAAAGATTCACATGCAATTGCTCACCATGCAGAACTGTGGAACTTGGTGCCACCCAACTGCACACCCTGCACACCCTAACACTGGAAAACCCCTACTCCTCTCCATGCCCTCTATACATGTCTTGAGGTGGTATCCAAATAACCCCAAGGTCCTGGCTGTGTCTCTTCTTGTTGCTGAAAAAATTAATGCTGTCCTGGCCAGAACCAGAACAAGTCTATATTTTTGCTAGATCCTGCAACTTTTACCTGGGCAGCAGTGTCCAAAGCAATTGAAAGGCCAGAAAAGGTACTGACTTTCTAGAAATCAAAAATCAATTACAATAGCTCTATTTCAATAATAGACATTAAACTCTCTTTAGGGGGGTCTAAGATTGTCCAGCTTGGTAAGCTTGACTCTCTCTTGCCAGTGATATTTTCCCAAGGAAAAATGTAAGTATCAACCATTAGTTGAGAAGTATGTAGAAGTTCTATAGATCAGGAATCATGTAGAGTTCTCCAGAGCATAAAAATACATTCAGGATAACACAAAAGGTCCTCTTTGCAGAGGTGAACCAATCCTCTCAAAGCAATGTGGTACCATCGGAAAGATAATGTATGTTCTCACAAAGCTGCTTCAAAGCCTGAGCTGGATGTGGGGTTTGGATTTTGAATTTTGCACCAAGGTTCAAAGAATCAGATGGTCAACTGGAACAATTAGTATAGCAACATGGAGGTCTGTGACTGCAAAGTCTTTGATACTCCTGTGTCCTGTTGATGGCATAGGAAGAAAAGGCAGAGACAGAAATAACAGAAAAGGCCAGGCAAGGACTCAGTACAACTTCAGAACAACTGGATTTCATTTCACAAGTTTACTTGTGTTAAAGGCTATCACTTGATCTAAGCAAATTTCTCCTTTTTTAAGTATTTGGTTGTCTTCCTGGATACCTAAGATGTTTTATTATTTTTCGCCCCTATGATTTAAACAACAGCAGGCTCTGTAAGCTTCACTGGGCCATCTGCCTTAAGTGTGCATTGTGTTCAAATCCTTTTCCACTAAGATGAATCAGCCTGCTGAAGTAGGACCTAAAATATGATGCACACATGCAACAAAATGACATAAATGTGCGATGAATTTTAGAAATGTTCTCACTAAAATTGTACAACCCTCTAAAGCTCTTGGGATGCTGCTAGACTCAAGGACTGCTGGCAGGGTATCCTGGCACCATTGCTGGGTGGCGTGACCTTACAGAAACCGTTTCAAAAATCTAGTAATCTTCCTTTCTTTACTGTCCATCTAGTTTCTGTACTGGTGAAGGTGACATCACCACATCCTGAATTTCCATCTTTATATCCATTGCTGGACTTAGGCATACTCAAGTGTGTGAGATGCATCAAGGAGGACCATGGTAAAGTGAAGCAGACAAGGTATTACTAAGAGTTACAAAAGTGAATTTTTTTTCTAGCAGGACTTTTGTGAGGAAAACTCAAGATGTTTGTGGACAGGAAAAAATTACAGGAAAGTCTGAAGACTCATCATCCTCATCATTTCAGAGCTTTGCTTTTCACTTTGCTCTTTTCTCTCTGCTTCTTTCTGGGATCACAGGACTTTCCCTCCAGACTTATTCAGGACAAAAAATGCAGCAACTTCCTCTTAATCCCATTTACAGATCCCTTATGTAAGAAACAGGAAAGAACAAGAAGGCCTTTACATGGTTCATGTGTACAAAGGGGGAAAAATACAGACTGCGGCATCATAAAACAAGAGGAGGCAACACAAAGCAGCTAAAGAAGGTGTATGTCTCCTTTGTGCCAGGTCACCTGCAGGAGATAAAAGTGTTGCAAAGAGGGATCTATCTATTATGAATCTATTATTCATGATGTTTTATGAAGGGAGAATTTATATTTGGAGACTGTATGTTTTTATTAACCAATGATAATTTTTTAAATAAATGTCAAGTGGTATCAACACAAGAATAGTTGTAGAACATTTTTAAGTTAAGGCTCCCAATTTCTAACTGCAGAATTAGCAAGTCTTCCCTTTGTCTCTTTGCCTTTCCCTTTAAATATATATTTAACACTAAAACTCCCTGTGTTATACATGAAGAAAAACAGTGTTATGTTGGCACTACAGCCAACCAATATGAAATATGAAATAGCTGTTCGCTTCTTAGTACTGAAACCAGAGAAAGGTACTGATTCACCCCAATCGAGCTTGGAGACACTTCAGAGACCAAGTCAGAGAAGTGGGTATTTGATTTATTAAGTGCACTGGATGTGTGGGGAATTCTCTCCGCCAAACACACACACCTCAGTACCTCCAAAGGCACAGTGTTATAGGTAAAATTCATGAATATTCATTACATTCCCCAGGATAGGAGTGGTTATACAAATTACTTCTCATAAGTCATTAATATTATTAGTGATCTCTTGTGCTCAATTTCAAAAGGATTCCTTTTGCCCCCTGTAAGGGAATCCACAAGGCCAGAACTGTTATCAGCCTTCAGCCCTGGATGGGCGCTGTGCAGGTGGAAGGGGCAAAAGATCAAAGAAATAAGGATGGTTGAAGTGTAAATAGATTTGGGTTTTCTATTTGACCACTTCTTTCTCAGTACACAGAAAATCCTGTACACTTTGAAGCATAGGAAATATACATACCTTTTTCTTGTACTTTTGAAGACATTGCTCCTTCAATTGCAGAGAGAATTTATAATGGATAATGGATAATAAATAGGATTCACATTCTTGGCCTTCAGTCAATTTAAAGAAATACCAATTGCATTCTGTGAATAATGCCATGGTGCCAAACCATCATAGGAGTTGGCGAGTAGGAAGAGTGAAGGTGTGATAATTGAAAAAATTGCTACCTGATAAGTCACAGGAGCTAACGTGTTTGCTCAGCATGTGGGGAAGCTGGGACATTCCCAGCTGCTACACAAACTGTATGTATGTGATCCCTGGCACCACTAGTTGGGACAAGATGAATCACAAGCTACCATGTCACAGTGAGACAGATGGAGGTGGTTACTCTCCTGATTGATTACCTCTTGGGCTACCAAGGGCTCTTCCAGCAAGCTAATGACTTTCTATTGGTACTAGAGTGCCTGGGAGCAATGTGTCTGCTTGGGTCAGCACTGTGCAGGAATTGCTGCCTTTCTGGTGCATGGCCACCCTACAGAGCGAGAGCCAAGCAAGCAAGGAAACAAGAGGGAGTGGGTGACTACAACATGCACCAAAATAACACTGACTTCCCATACCTCCCTGAAAGACACTGCTGTTAATGAATTTTCAGGCACACACTGAGTTAACAGGGTGAGCAACATTGAAACATCCTTTAGTTATACTCAGTACTTTACAAAGGCTAATTGAAAGAAAGGAAGGAGCAGCAGGGGTGGGAGAGGTAGAACAAGGCAAGAGAGGGGGTGGAAGGGGAGAACAGCTCTATTTTTCAGGTGCTGAATACAAAGCCTCTGCAACAGTTGAGTTTACGTGCAAGCCCGCACCTCATCAGGGTGAAGATGCAGTGAGTGGAGTCATGTGTTTCTCCTTTGCACATAGCATCTAGCCCCTTACCCTGCCCAGCCAGCTTTCTCAACTGTGAGCTTTAGCATATAAACAGCCAATAAGCAAGGACAATAACTGTAGCTCCTGCTGAGACCTAACTCTGCCCATCATGCATTTGCTGGGTCCTAATACAGGACAGTGAATAAAGTTTCATTACAGAACAATGGAGTTAGCTGCCAGAGCCTACAGATTTGAATAAACAACAAATAAGCAACATCTGCTCCAGCATATGTGTATGGTAAAAAAAAAGTCACAAAATAAAAGAATTTCTAAATGCCAAAAGCAACACTAAACTGCCAGTGTTACTGTAGAGTGAATTTTTAATTGCACATGCATACTGGCAGGCTGTGGGTATTAGTCTCACATATGTCTGGTTGCTGCCAACCTGGGAGTATAGATGAATTTAATTAAATAAGGATTATCCCTTCTCCCCAGTACAATTACTTATTTATAACAATGATAAAATTGCCTAATAAAAAAAATTGTCATTTTTTAAAAACAGAGCTAGTAAACACTCTGCTTTTCCTGTAAGTCATTCAGGGGTGTTTGAAGGTTTGAGTGTCTTTTAAAATTAAGTCTCGGTATTCTGCCAAGAGAGAGGGGGGAAAAGCCTTATTATAAAGTCTACTGCAGTTAAACAGCCAGAATCTACATTATAGAGAAATATAAAGAAGACACACAGCAGTCAGGGAATTGGCTTTTATGGGGAATGTAGAAAATTAAGCAATTGGACTAAAATTGAGTCCAGGCTACAAAGCCAAGGAATAATTCCACTGGGATAAGTACTTCTAAAAGTCACCCCTTTCTAATATGTTTCATCTAGGCAAAGCAGTCTGTTCCTGTCTATTTCTTCTCTTATTGGGCGCTTCACACTTTCACTCGGGTGAGCTCTCATTTCAGCAGAGTCATGTCAGGCTCTGGCATCTTCATCATTACTCACACCCTTTCCAAGAGAGCCCACAGCCAAATAAGAGTGAACCCTTATGGTATCAGGCACTGCATGAGCCTTGAAAAATAGGCAGCCTGTGCCCTAGGGGATTTGGAGGCCAAATATAAATTCAGGCATGTGCTTGCAGGAGCTGAGATTTTCTTTGTGTAGGCCCCTTAAGGACTCTCTTTCCCACTTGCTTGTATTTTGAGGGCCCCTCTTATGGGTCTGAGCCACATCCTGCTGAATTTAATAGGAACCTTCTTAAAAGCTAGGCATTATTCACTACAATATTACATTCATAACTGACAATTTTTAGACTGATGCACAGCAAGTTGAAGTCAAAAAGACTTCTTTGAATACAGAAGGATATGCCATTTATTAGCAGTGAGAAAATGACAGAGTATGAAAAAAAACTGTTAAAAAACCTTGAAATCTCCACTTTAAATGTAGACCAAACATCAAAGACATTAAAACAACAGAGAGAGAGAGAAAAAAATTATGGTGTTTTAAAAAAAGTCTAAAATAGTATAACGATTCATCAAAGGCATAAATCTAACATAAGTTCAGTTTACTTGTATAACTTTGGTTAAACACTTAACTGGATGACAGTCTTACCAGAATTAAAAAGAAATAATTGCTGTCTGTGTTTTCTGTCATGAAATTACTACTAAATATGTGTTTATTCATATGTCTTAAAAGAGTATTCCAGACATACTGTTACTTTTCCCCCCTTATCTTGTGATCATTCTACTTATACTACCTGTTAAATCATTTAACTAAGGCTCTCCATAATTAAATAGCACAGTCATTTTTTAGAGACAGACGAACAACAGAACAAAGCATTTGTGTGTGTGTGTTGTTACATTCTGAATTTTTTCCCCATTGGGCTATGTCCACATTCTCTTTTTTAATTTATCACTGAAGGTTTGTCCAAGTGGTGGTTTTCATTGCACCAGTCATGGGGAATTGCTATTATTTCTGTAGATACTTCTATGAGCAAGAGTGTTGGTATGGGTTCACATCTTTGTTGATGAACACCAACACATCCATCAGAAAACAAAACCAAAGTAACTTGATGTAACTCAGGTGACAAATCTGAATAGCACCAAGGACCTGACAGTAAGCCTCAAAGGTTGCTGAAACCACATGCTGACAAGCTAGACACGTACAAAAAGACAAAAGATGTGGCAAGAGCAATTGAATGCCATAGGTATGCAATTCTGTATACAGATAAACATCACATCAGCATCAACAATCCCTCACGAAAACAGCAAATACATTTACAGCAAATTTGTAAACACAAATAAACACTTCAGAACTGAGGAATTCATTATTCTATTTCATCACCTTTACTGAGCTCTAGCATTAATCAAGAAAACCCTACACATTTTGATAAAAACACTGACCCCACTGAAGTCAGTAGGACATTGACTTAACAGGCTCACAATTTCACTCCTGCATACACAGCTGCTATTCTAGACAATGGCACCCATGAATACCCAGCACCAGCGGATGCTTGAATTTTTTTTTAGATGCAGTGGTGGGTTTGGGTTGTGCAGTGAATTTTCTCCTGTTCGTTACCTGAAAAGGGGGACTCTTCAAAGAAAGGATGGTTGAAGTTGGAGGTGGGAGGATAGGGAATGAATAACGGGCAATTAAGATACGTGGCTGAGTGCCTTGGCATACCATTGGAATGATTCTGGGGGAGGGGGGAAGAGGGGTGGTTTTGGTAGTTTCTTAGCTGGGGGGTGGGCAGTCTTTTGCCCAGTTGGGAGCAGAGACAGTCATGTGGTTTTTTTCTTCACTTTGGACCTCTACTGCTCACCAATTTTCAACACTGCCATGCAGCTCTGCCTGCCAACGGCTTGTAAGCCCAGTGCTTGGATGTGAGAAAGAGAGTCCCAGCTGCTCCACTTACACAGACTTCACCAGCCGTCAGCACTGAGAGAGATCAGGACAGTCTATGTGGGGTGCCCAGGGGAGTCGTCCCTTCTCCTCCTCCTGTCTGGAACTGCCACATTGAGGGCTGCTTTTGATACAAGGGAATCAGAAGTTAAGAAATAACTTGTTAGAAATTGCTTACTTAACATTCATTGTGCTTGCCAAACAAGAACTGTGACCCAATTGATACTCATGGAACCTCCACGCTGGCAAAAAATCAAATTTGTTGTTTTGGCCTTTGGACAGAGACTCAGAACCTATGCGTGAAACAGGAAGGTGAAAAGGTCAGTAGAGAGGACCCCCTGTCCTTTTTCAGAAAAGACCCTGGAGCCCCCCCACCAAACAGAGCTACACAGGCGCAAGGATAGGGAAATGACTTTTGAACTCATTACAATAGGAAGCGGGATAGGTTATGCATATGCATAAGCGGATTGAGAAATTCCATGAATGTGTGACACATAACCACATATATACTGAGCTATACAGGACTGACTGTGCACGTGTCTTTGGAGGGCTACCTCCCACATGCCTGGCGCTGTAATAAACATACCAGCTTTGCAACTTAAAATTATATAGATTGTGAAGTTTTGCCTCTTTTTCTGTAAATCACTTTTAGCCAGAGCAGCCTTTGCCAGACGTCTTCTCTGGTTGTGTGTCATCTCGATAAACCCCTGCCTCCCTTTCCCAGCAAGTACCTGCTGCCATTAGTGGTGCTGGAGACCAATGACCACTTGCTTGGGGGAGTCATCCCTTTTCCCTCTCCCTCATCTGAGCCGCCCTCTACACCAGGGAGGTCCCGCTCTTGCATCAGAGCGCCCCCTAAAGCTGCGAGGGAGGTACTGCAGCCTTTCCACCTCTACGTGAGCCAACAGCGTCCCCTGCTGGTAGTGATCAGAACTACAGCAAAAGGGAACTAGCTTAATGGGCAGAAAAAGGCTGTTACTGCATTTTGTCGTCTCGTTGCTGTTGTTGTTGCTGGTTTTTGTTCTATCTTGTTATATACACATATATAGAGAG
Source organism: Entomyzon cyanotis (assembly GCA_024500445.1). Lineage (NCBI taxonomy): Eukaryota > Metazoa > Chordata > Aves > Passeriformes > Meliphagidae > Entomyzon > Entomyzon cyanotis. Next base: position 81,473,218 of record JAKEPQ010001005.1, read on the forward strand.
ACTAGTAAAGAATTGTTATTATTTCCCCCATATTTTTTGCCTGGAAGCCCCATAATTCTGAAATTGTAATAATTTGGAGGGAGGGAACCTTTCCTGGAGGGAACTGTTCCAGGAAGGTTCCCACCTTTCTTGGCAGACATCTGTCTTTTAAAGCGGACAGTGGAACTGTTTGCTGAGAAACCCTTTACACGAGCTGATTTACTCTTTTGCACTTCAGTTTTGTGATCGCAGGTCTAGCAGACTAGTCTCACTCCTATCAGTGTCCTGTGTTTTGGTCTGTTAGGTATTGTCATGGGTCAGCAAAGATGAGAGGGCACCGGATGCATGGTCAAGTACTTCCATCTGTTGAAAATGTTCTTATGTTTGGCAGAATGGGAGGCAACATGGTTATTAAAACTCATAATTTTAAATAATCGGATTCAGTGATTACTCAAATTTGTGATTGTCAAGACACACACTAATTACTTTACTCAAAAATTGCTGCATTTTTCCATGTACTTCCAAAGGAATGGTTCAGATTACCTAGAGATGTTAGTGCGTAGTTTTTTATATTAGACAATCATGCAATGTTAAATTCATTGGGTCAAGTGCAGCTGAATACTGCTCTGCATGAATAAAGGTTACAGAATCCAGCCTGAAATTCTCCAGCTGGCTTGGCCAGACTTTGGTGCCATATTTCAGGACATATTAAAAACCATGTGAATAAAGTTGTCTTAGTTTGACCTCAAATGTTTATAGCTGGCAGCTGTCCAGGATACCTGTAAAATGCATATAGTCATTAACTGATAAAAATTGACAACAAAAGCTATGTTCTCATTTTCATAGGAGTACAAAGCAAAACACTTATCAACTCATAGTTGATGGTGTACAAAAGTTCCCAGATTTTTTCATTGTACTAACCTCCGGTGATTTCTGGGCTGTTTTTTCCATGATACAATATATAAAGCCAATAATGTTTTATCTAAGTGCCTCTGGAGATTTTCATCAGTACAGTAGTATGAAGCAATTTATACAAAGGAGTACAACACATTTGCTTGCATGTTGTGTCAGTACCTATCTCCTGAGGCAACAAATATGTCACCAGAGCAGTGAATTCTTGAGATTGTCACCAGAGCAGTGAATCCCGAGCAATGAATCCTTGAGAGATTCATTGAGGACAGTAGATGGCAAAATGCAAACTTTCTTGACTGTCATTTCACTTAGGGAGCAGCCACATTTTCTCTATGCAGTTGGCATACAGGCTGTTGGTAAAGCTGCTTCACTGAGAATTAGACAACAAGGGGATATTTAACATTTATCTGGGTTTGTCCTTACCATGGAGGACAAATACTGTGACGTGTAATTCCTGGTAGTTACTATTTCCTGTCTTTGCCCCAGATATTGCCTGTTTTTTAACACTGGAAGAATACTTGGCTACTTTTTAAAGAAAGGTTTCACTTGATACTGTTTAATGGAGTTATCTGATCTCTACACCTTACACGGTTGTATACTTTCCATTTGTGTAAGTTTGGGGTCTCAGCGTAAATAAATTTTTGCTTTGTACATCCATTGTACTACCACATGATCTCCATATAAAGTATATTTTATCCTCAGTATTTCATCTGGGTCCTACTACATCGCTCCATAATCATGCCAAGTGCTAATCTCCTTTGACTGACAGTGGCACAGCAGTCCAGTCAATCTTTGATATGAACCAGAACAAAACACACTACAATTTGGATTTTTTTACCCATTGCTTAGATTTTTAAAATTATTTCAAAGAGCTTGAGACACCAAAAGAGAAAACTGAATAAGAGAAATTATAAATAAACAACATAAAAATAAATACCTCACTTATGTGCAATGTAATAAATACTCAGATCATGAAGAAATTATGTCAGGATAGTCTTGTTTTATGGACTATTTCTCTCCAAACAAGTAGTCCTTTCAGTTTCTATGTATGTTCCCCAAGTGTTGCATCTCAAATAAGCAAGAGGCTGAAAAGGTCTCCAATCCCTGCAAAATAATCTAAAATGGTAACACAGATAACATGTTAAATAGCATAAACATGGATTCATTTTCACTAGAAACTTCAGCCAAAAGAGCAAATGGTCATGCTGTAAACAAGATCAATCAATCTTCAGTAGCATCTGTATCTTTTATAGGGTTTCTAATGACTTTATGATGAACCGTTTTATAATTTAGGAGGGGAAACTTACAATTTTGTTCCTCCCGCCTTAGATCTGGTATTACATAGGCCAATATAGTTATCTACATGAAAGATGTGGAAAGTTTTTAGCAGACCAGCAACGAATTGAAGAAACACAGAACATATCCAGAGCCAGCAAAAAATTTTCAATCAACAACTTTTTTTCACAGCAAATGGCAGAATTCAAACAAGAAAAAAATCTAACTTTTCAGTGGGAAAATCAAGACATCTGAAATTGCTCAGTTTTTCTTAGGAGAAGTAAAAATGAACTTTCAGCATTATCTACTTTGTCGTATATTAAAATACATTGGTTTTTCTAGATTGTTTCGACTCAAAACAAATCAAGTCAAAGCGAAACAAATCAAAATTTGCCTTATTTCAAAGGCAATACTGCCTTTGCTTGAATTCAAGCTGTGCTTCAGAGACTGCATTTACCAATTTACGTTTCCTTCCTCTTTTAAGAATGGATGGCATGTATTTCCTCTGTTCTAACTGACCTGTAGTAGTCACAAGACAGCAATGTATCAGGGGCAATGATACCTAATATACTCATCTCGGAAAGAGTAGTGAGACTTGAGCTACAGCTCCAGTGAGGGGCTTGCAGCAGCCAAGACAGACAGAAATGAGTGTGAAAAATCCACAGAAACAAGACAACACACCCCAAGTAAATTTAGATATAGCAGTATAGAAAGGTGATACTGAAATATGGTGGGTTGGTTTGGTTTTTTTTAATATTAAGCATCAGATTGAAACATTTCAACATTTCTGAACTAAGATGTTCAGAAACTTGAAGTTTTCAAAGAATTTAGGGATCGACATGTTCAGAAATATAATTACTTTTCACTTAAAATTTCTAACTGTTAAATGACTATTTCTTCAGTTAAGAAGTCACTAATATCACTTCTAATGAGGTCTGTAAAATTTTCACCAATGTCAAGTGATGGGGATAAGCTTTTCTTTTGGATCTGGCTGAGATTGAAAGAGTGACTGATGTTTCTGAAAATGCACTTTTTGGGTTTTGGTTTTTTGTGTGTGAACTGAACCTTTTGAAAACTCTGACAATGCTGAGGAAACAGAACCAAGTGAGGGTAAAATTAACAACTCCATAGCAATCCATGTTTATTTTGAAAGATCTAATCAGCAGTGAAGGAAGCCTAGAAAACTATCTTCCTGGAAGAGCCAGACAGAAACAGAAAAGGACTGCAATAGGAAATGAATGAAATATGAAAATGGAGAGGCATCACTTCACTATGGAAGTCCTTAGTCTTTCTCACCTCCTCCAGGTTTCTTGTCTTCCACAGAAGCTTTGTCCTTTTCTCTGCCCTTTTCAGAGTAACACATATTGTACTAAATCAACCAACTTTCTCTGCTGACTCAGAGAATATGGAAAAGTAAACTGACAATGAGAAAACCTCACAAGCATTCACTAACTCAGATTAAGCAATTTCTTCCTTTTCTTCCTAGAGGCAAATGAGAGGGATTTTGTTGAAGAATGGTTAATAGAGAAGGGGCATACAGACTTGGACAAGCTGTTTCTTGAACAATAGTCTTATTTAGCTAGTTGCCAACCCTGTGTCCAATCAGAAATTAGGGCACAGTGACCCTGCTGCAACATTAGGATAACGGTACCGATAGAGGTGTGCAAGAACCAATAAGATCATAGAAAACTAGACAAAGTTAGTATGTATCCTTACATAAGGCATATAGCCAGACTTAGGGCGTTGAAGCAAATAGCCAATAATAATATGCGGTTACAGAATATGCATTATCTAATTAACCACACTATAAGTATGTATGCTGAAATTCAATAAACCGAAGCTTGTTGTACATTCATATTGGATGTGTTCGAGTTTTCTTTTCCCCAAGTCTGCTGCAGGATTTGGAATGTATTAGCGTTGAAATGGTTCAGTGATAGTAAACCAAATGGGATGACAATAACTGAATTCATCCAACACCACCATCTCTGGGATCAGTGTTTCAATACAGTCTTAAATCTCCAGAAGTGGCACATGGTCTGCCTTATTCTGGTACATTCTTTTCAATGCCCTGGTGAAGCAGTTCTCCAACAGTAAGGAGTCTGGAATCCCCTAAATTGTTCATGGAGAGGTAAATGCTGTGGATGTGGCACGACACCCCCCTCCCCCTTCTCTCTCTCCCTGATTGGTCCCAAGAAATGGAAGGCTCAGAGTTAGGCTGATAGCCTAATCAACAGCTACCTGGTGCTGGCGACTGAAAGTCTGAAAAGACACTCCCCTGTGGAATGTAGAGAGAATGTGAGAAATTTTCAGTGACTACAAATACACACTTTTATCCTATAAAAAGCTCACGAAATCTCAGAAAAGGTAGAAGCTTTCTACATGGACATTGGAGTGTGAAGTAAAGTCTTCTCCCCAGGGTTTGGATGCAGCCCTGTGGTTACTTCCCTGGGATTGGGTAAGGAAGCCTAATGTATTCCAGCTCCAAAATTGGATTTGGTAAGATCATTAGTTTCCTAAATTGTATCATTCCGGCTAACTTATAGGTACCTTTCTTAACTTGCATTTCAGCTACCTCAAGCAAGCATTTCTTAACTTGCATTATAATTCAAGCAAGCATTTCTTGCATTTTTAACTATTTTTATAGTTCAAGCAAGCTTTTACCCCATAATTGCATTTTTAGCTATTATAGTGTTGCAATTATGCATTCATTGTGTGTTTATGTGTGTCAATCTGTTCTATGTTTGTATGTTTGTTATTTTCTGTGTCTAATAAATGGTATTTTTAGACAAATTGGCCAAATATCAAAGAATCTTGCAAACAGGACTAAGTCTTGGGGAACTAACTATTTTAAAGCCTGGCAAACTGCAAAAATTCATAAAACTCCTGTCTCCCATGCAAGACGGTGGAACACCTCTAGACCTGAACCTTCTACTTAATTGACAGAGAACAGTATTCTCTGGAGATCTTTGAAAGCACCTATTCTTATTGACATTTCAGGGACTGTAGAAGATTGTACAGAAGATTTACAATTCTGTACATTGAGGATGACTACAAGACAAGTAATTAAATTACACCTTGGTTACTGACTGTCTATCTACACTAAGCAAGCTCCTTCCCTCAAAGGCTTTTTGTCTTCTCTCATTCCCTTCTACTTTTCTAAGTCTCCATCCACCATAAGGATCATAGAATGCCTTGGGTTGGAAGGAACCTTAAAGATTATATAATTCCAACCCTCCTGCCCTGAACAGGAACATTTTTCAGTGCAGCACAGCAGATTGCTCAGAGGCTCATCTAACCTGGCCTGGAACACTTCCAGGGGTACGGCATCTACAACTTCCCTAGGCAGCTTGTTCCAGTACCTCACCAATGTCACAGTAAAGGGTTTTTTCCTAACATCTAATCTCCCTAACATCTACTGTCTTGGAGGTTGAAGCCTTTCTCCCTTATCCTGCCACTACATGCTCTTTTAAAAAGTCCCTCTCAATCCTTCTTGTCATTACCTTCAGGTACTGAAGGGAAGGTGACAATTAGGTCTTTGTGAAACCTTCTCTTCTTCAGGCTGAACAATCCCAACCCTCTTAGCTTTTCCTCACAGCATTTTCTCCTTTCCTCATAAAAGTTCCATCCCTCTGATCATCTTGGTAGCCCTCCCCTGGACTCGCTCTAACAGGTGTCCTTTCTGGATTGGAGACCCCAGAGCTGGATGCAGCACTCCTGATGGGATCTCACTAGAGCAAAGCAGAGGGGCAGAATCACCTTCTTCACCCTGCTGGCCCCACTTCTTTGGATGCAGCCCAGAGCACATTTGGCTCTCTGGGCTGCAAGTGCACTTTACTGGGTCCTGTCCAGCCTCTCATCCATCAGCACTCCCTATTCTTTCTTGTCAGAGCTGCTCTTGACCTGTTCATCCCCCAGCCTGAACCAGCTGCAGCACCTTACACTTGGTTTTATTAAACTTTATGAGATTCCCATAGGATCACTTCTTGAGTTTGTCCAGGTCCCCCTGGATGACAGAACGCCTGTTCTTCAGGTATGTCTACTGCACCACTCAGCTTGGTGTCATCTGCAAATTTCCTGAGGATGCACGGGACCCCAGAGTCTGTTGGGACTTAGAGCCATTGAATACTACCCTCTGGATGCGTCCATCCAACCAACGTCTTACCCTTTTAAGAGTCCTCTCATCAAATACATCTCTGTCTAGTCATACCAATTTGCTCTGATCCCTCTCTTCTCTCTCTCTCAGGAGAGAAATAAAGTGAGAGCTGAGAAACCTGTTTGATGTAGCAGTTTGCTGTAAGTATTGAAATATGTGCACGGGGCTTGCTATAAAAAGAAGGGGCTGCAGGGAGTGGGTGGGGGGGGAGAGTAGGGGGTAAAAAGCATTTTCCACAATGCTTTGACATTTCAATTTCAATTCTTATTCCATCCATACTTCTTGCTTGGTGCATTTCTAAACAACAGTGCATGGGCTATGTGAGAGATCCTGCTTCACTGAGCATCTTTAGCAAACAGAAGATTTCGGGAGCCATCTGGCTATCCTGTACCACAAACTTGTGGGAATATGATGTCAAAAATGGACTTTTCAGATGGATGACATACCAGCAGATAAACAATGCTATTTTAATGCAGATATATCTTTAGGGTGAAGACCTTATATTCATTTCTCAATAGCAAAATACACAAAACAAGAAATAAAAGCATCTAAATGGATAAAAATCAAGACTGTGTGCTTTAAATGGTGCAACCTTTTGTACTGAAAATATGATTCTCATCTACCCTACATACTTGAACCACAAAACTGTTAGGTTCTACTTAGGGTCTAATACACAAGCTCTGGCACCTCTAGTCATGGGAAGTTAATGTCTTGTCATCTGCTCTGCACATTGCCCTGTGAGAAGAATCCACCAAGGTAAAAGGGAATGTAGGCCCATGTCTGGCCTGGCTGAATTCAATATCTTCTCTATTGGCTTACATCACCAGTGATGGTGGTGCCTTAAAAGCCGGCAAAAATATGAGGCAGACTCAGCAATATAGGAAAAAGGGTATTACCTTGGTTTAAATAGGATCCCAGGTGCACACTCGTCAAAGGTGGAAACACACCAAGAAGCACACACCCGTGTACAATGTGTATACAATGTTATGGACCTCACAAATTAGCATATCTACCTAAAATCCCCCAATAAGAAATTTAACAAATAAAGTAATTGTCTCCAAATTCTAATTACCCCACCCCCCATAAGTGAGACTACAGCCTAGTTTACAAAAACATGTTCCAGAGAGGAGGCTGTGCCCAAGGTTGGAGCCTCTAGTTTTGAGATAGTTATGAATGTTCTGTCTTCCCCCTTGGAGAACCCCCAAACTAAGCTAATATCAGACTACAAGAGTTATAAACATGTAGGGCTAAGGTACAAGGAGTGTTTGTGAAGGGTACAAGGAAGGGGAAAGGGTATAAAGATGTATAAAAAGGGTATAAAAAGAAAGGACAAAAAAACATCATGCATCAATGGTCGGTACATATCAGTGTAGTGCCAGTGAAGTGGCTGAGTCAATGGACTCATTTAATTCTGCAGCCTCTGCAACAGCAAGGACTTTCTATGGTTGTGGGGTAGGTCTTACAGAGGATGTGCAGTTTTGCTTTATAATGCCACAAGCTGGTAGCTTCAGCACATAAATCAGAGTCCATAGCTGAGTAGAGCTGAACAGTACTTCATTCATATTGGGAAGTATCATTGCCACAAAGGGGTATATGAGGTTCCTCAATGTCTCCTAAATACGTGTCTATTTTTCATGAATTTTCTTTCATAAGTCTCTTCTTCTCTACCCTTTCAGTTCCCACACTATTGATGGCTAAAATTTCTCCTTTTGCCAAAATGTTTCTCTTTACCATGAAGGTTTTGCCTTTCAATGTCCATCTTCTTCTTCTGAGCTTCGAAAAAGACTTGGGCATCAAATCCTTTTGCTACGGAAACACCACTGAGGAACCGAGGAGGGATTTTCATGCAGACATCGGGTTCTTCTGTACCAAACCCCAAATTAAGCAGTATCTCCACCGGATCCTTTTCCCAGAACACCAGCCATTCAGTGATGCTGTGGTGGAAACATCAAGATTATTTACATCACTGTCTTGGTACCACTTTTCTCTTGCAGTAGTTATCATATGGTCTTATTTTTAATAAGTAATTATCTTCCCTTGTTTTCACCTCTTGTGGGGACTACTGCTGAAGTGAAAGTAGTCATTTTGGGTCACATTGCTAAAAGATTAATATAGGTTCCTCTCCCCAGAGGAATCTGGTGACATTACGTCTGGATAGCTTAGCAAGTAGAACAATAATAAAAAGTGTAGGTTCACAGTTTTGCAGGCTCCCTTCACTCTAGACACAACACAGACAAGGCATGCTGCAGCTTCTACAAGAATTCAAATTCATTTGAGATCAGATAACTATTATTGAGAAGGTTATTTTGATCTTTTTCAAATAAATCAGTATATGGCTTTTACAAATTAAGACCTTGACTGTTTATTTAAAATTGTACTCACATTTGTTGATCTCTTGACAGACTAATAACTTGTATTCCTCACTGGAAATACATGGATGCAACTAACCTCTGGGGAGGACCAGTGCGGTTGAGTAAGTGGAAAAATCCGAGATTCTTGCAGCTTGACATAGGTGGACTTTCTGAAAACTCTAGGAGGGACCTGGTTGGTAAAAAACAACCATGAAATGTGTTTACTTACATACTCCTTTGGGATGTCATTATGATTTTTTCATAGAGTAAACATTTGCATTTTGTCTTGCTTTATAATGACACATAATAGCAATGACTTAGAAGAGGAGTTGATATGAATGTGGCAATAAGCTTTTTCTTGAGAACAGTATGTTACAGTAGGTGTGAGAATGTAGGTGTGAGGTACCAGTTAATTATAAAGGTGGCAGAGTGGTTCTCTTATGACAGATGGTGAATCTTTGGGGAACCTTTAGGGAGTATGGTTTCTCTAGCCACCTACTTCAGAAGATATAACTGCTCATAACAAAGTTTTGGAGACACAAGGCACAATGAGTTGAAGCAGCAGGAGTAGCACCTGAGAATGATTCTGTTCTTGACTTCATTGTGTCTGTATTTGCTAATCTGTAGAGAAATAACTGCTTTTCAGAGCCCTCACATTGTAAAATTAATATCCCACACCATAGTCATCTTTGTCAACAGGTTTTGTTATGCCCAAAATGAACTTTACCTACACACACCTCTCAAGATCAGTAGCAAATGTTTATATAGAGTGGAAGCATTGCATTGATTTTTTTTTTTTTTAATCACTGCAGATTATCCATCAGCTCACATATTAAACAGGCCTAGAGGAATATGTAGAGTTTTGGTCTAATACTTTTGATATCAGTTTGAGAGAAGGAAACTGCCAAGAAGAACAAAAAATAATTTATTTTGCTTTCTTTTTTCCCCCTCAACTGGAAAGCTCAAAGTGTAGTTTAGTCATAGAATGATGTAATACATGTCAATAAGAAAGGGAAAAGAAATGCCTTTACATTTCATAAATCAATAGCAGTACACTCTAAGCCTGTATTTGAAAGTAGGCACTATGAATTGGGTTCCACCATCTGCTGCAGAGCCATTGAAGATATATATAGAGCAAATATGATTAAAATAAATTTTAATCCCTGTTTTTTAATTAATAGTGGAATTGTAATATATTACTTTATATTCTCATTCCAGCATATACAAGAATAATATTTTGGTACATAGTAGCTTTTCAAGTATATTCACCATTTTGTGAATATTGATTTCTCTGGGCTTAGCATCATACACTAAATGTGTTTGACAGTAGTGAAGGATATGAATACTGAATACTTGAAAGAGTTTCTGGAGGAGGAAATATATGTCCAAGAACTTATGACATTGCTTACTGGATTCCAAGTGTGCTATACCTGTGAGCTGTACAGCATATATTTGGTCATTTCATGAGGATGAGATAGGAATAAATCAGATGAAAATACACAGAGCCTGTAGTTGTCACTTCCTCTTCCAACACTGAAATAACACTTGCTGATCCTCTGAAAGCTAGGGTAACATTTGCCTATGAGCAGCAGAAGATATCCTTTTGAATTCCATAAGATAAATGCTAGGGGCTTTTTTGTCTATAAAAATAAATGGAGAAGAAAAGCCTTTAAAGTTTTCTGTTCTACTTAACAAAATTGTGTCACTAAAAAAGGAGAAAACATCTTTTCAGGGGATTATTCTTCTGCTTGTAAATTCAAACATAAGTTTCATCTGGCTTATTCAGTAAAAGGGATATCCATCCAAATTGAGAACATAAAGGTGACTGACATGCTGTAATTTGTGTAGTAACATAAAAGAGACTTTCTAGCAGCAAACTGAGCTTAATTTGAATAGGATTCAGCTACTAGTTGTATACTATTTCCTACTCGTGTGCCAACAGAAGTTGTAGATTCACTGTAAAATCCTTGAAAATGTAAGAAATAAGATAAGAGAGTTAATAAATTTTTTTCCCTGGCAGCACATATGTACTCCTCTCTGTAATAGAACATTATACCACAAACTGGCTGCTGATGTGATTTCCTCAATATCTCACATTGCCAGGACTGAGTGAACACAAATGGTGCCAGATAAAAGCCTAGCACTATGAAACGTTGACTAGGGTGTTAAATAAACAACTTCATGATAAATTTAATGATGCTTTGTTTATAGGTGATATAAGCAGTAGCAAGTCACCAAAAAATCAAATGGGCAGAACATGATAGGTTATTGCAAGTTGGGTGAGAGTAGCTGGTGTGCCTGTACTCTAAAACCAGGCAAACGCAGGCTGTGACATCTTAACCAGCTTTTGTTGTAGGCCAAAGTAAGTTGAATTGTCCTGTATTTCTGTAGGGCAAGAGCATGCCAATGTACTGCTACCAAGACTAAGACATCCAACCTGTTAAGTGATAATAAACTGCTCAGGACCCCATGTCCACCTCATGACTTGGACAAACTTTGAATCTCTGGGTAGTGCAACACATGTCATTTCACTCACAGTTAGAGTCCCCACCTTTTTTCTAATGAGAAGACTCTTATGACAAGTTTCTCATTAGAGAGGTTGACATTTAATATAGTTTGTTTTATCCATATTCAAGATGTCCCAGAAATAGTAATGGGGAGGGCATGGTATTTATGCTTCCTGATCTGTGTAAGTATTTTGTTCTCAACATTAGAAACACTGAATCTCAAACTGGAAGATACTTTGGGGGAAATAATGCCCTTTAGAAATCTGTCAGAAAGCTTTATGTATGTGAACAAACAAATAAAAAATGCTTTGTAAAGCAACAGTGGTGCTAATTGGGACTCTGTTCACTGAATATTTAAGTATACCTTTGCTAAGCAAAATGTGGCCTCATATACTTGAGGGAAGTAATCTCAAGTATATGTCTTCCTAACCCCAGTAATCTTCTGCTAACAAGAGACAAAATTAAATCACAAATTGTTGTACTGCATCTTCTGCTTGTGAACCCAATAAACAGAAATTGTAGATAAGAAAACACTGATAAATAATATTTTGGGCTTCCAAAATATTCTTCTATGGATATGAAGAGCTGTGAGGTGACTTGGGCTTCTGTTCCTTTCCTATTAAAAAAAACCTGTCTCTGAATTCCCTACATCAAACAGATCTACTTACAGACCACAAGAATACAGCCAGTGATTAATATTTTCTTCTATATAGTTTTCTAAAATTAAAAGTAGAGGTTTCGGGAAGATCATTGCCAAGTCGGTTTATAGCAATTAACCACCCTATTGTATGACTTAATTTTTGGTGAATCCTGGAATGGATAGGAAATACTGGGAGAAGTGTCTAGTAATTTCCATTAGCAGTCTGAGGGCTTTTTATAACCAAATTTGTAAAGCAAAATAAAATTGCAAAGCATTCCATTATTATATGCAGCCATAAATATTTTGGAAGTATCTAGCAGTTCTAACAAAAATTGGAAACCATCTTTTCTGATTCTGCATGAATGCATCCCAATACACAGTTCCTGCATATCTTGAACTGGGGAGACTGTTCACTCTTGTTTAGAGGGAGGATTATCTCCTTTTTGCCAAGAACAAAGGAAGCCTACAGCAGAGCCAGACACTGATCCCAGCTCTCCTACTGTTCTGTTTGGTTTTTCAACCCAAACATAAGCAAACATGGCTCATAGGTATTTAAGTCAATGCTAAAGGGAAGCTTCTTTCGCTGCAGGTTCAACCAAAGCCACTGAGACTGTCAGTTTAAGAAGCTGCCTTGCTTTCCATTACAGAGGGGGGAGGGAAGGACTGATCCGCAACATGACTGAGTTAGACATAAGATAAAGTGGGCGGTGGCTTCATTGCATTATTACCACCTAGATTCAATGGTGCAACTCTCATTAGCACAGTAAAAACACATGGAAAGTTTGCAACAATCAGAAATCTTACACTTAAGTCTTTAGAGAGGTAATTTTGACGTGTGGAATATGGTGTATATGAATTTATGAAGTTACTCTATTTTTTTGTTAAATTACAGAGTAACAGAGTTGTTTTTAGACTGTCAATGTCTGCCTAGCCGTAACCCTGAAAGCTCATTACTGACTCACTGGAGATTAGAATCTCTGAGTAAGCCAGCATGTTTTCTCCCAACCAAACATTCCAGTTCTCTTTATGGTCAGTAAAAGAGTTCACCCACATTAGGAGGAAGACATAAAGAGGGTGTTTTCTCTGCTGATGGAAGAAGCAGCCTAGCCTTGGACTAAACACAGAGCTCTGAGTTGACATTGCCTGACAGGTAGCACATTCACCCTGGCAGAAATGAGAAAAGTAGAACACTTGTGAAGTTTTGGTGAAAGAAACATTAAATTCTGCAACACTGGTGATTTTTTTTTCCCTATCCAGTGAAGAAAAAAGGCAAGCCACCATCACTACTGTGACACTGAGTATCAGTATAAGTATCTGATACTTGAAAACTCACCTGGGAAACAAGAAATTTGTGCTTCTTTAACATTTCAATAGGATAATACAGAAAAAACTCTGACATTTCCCTTAGTCACCATGGGATGCTGACAATCTGCAGAACCTGTTTTCTTCAGTCTTGCCAAGCAGTGTCATATTAAAAGGGAGGTCTTTCAATTTTAACAGTCTTCTTCTAGGTAAGTCCACAATACTCTGTTGCACAACATAATCCTTCCCTTTTCTGTGTCAAAGCTATGGTAAATCCACTGGCCTGGATCTGATGCCATCTCAAAAAACAAGTAAGGAAACCAAAGAAGAATTTCCCTGCACTTATTTATTGTGAAACATCAGCAGTGTTTTTAGAGCCTGTCAGTCAATAGAGAGCTTTATTGCTGGTGATATTGTGGAAAGATATTTTTTGAGGCTGAATCATTGGGCTGGTACTCTGGAAACACAAGCGCCAAATGGACAAATCTTTCTTTTGAACATCAGTTTCCTGTGTGCCATGCAGATATAATACTCTTGCCAATAGTATCCTCTTAAAAGGTAAGATTTCTGTCTTTGTACTCTAATCAGTGGAATAATGTGCTCTATTTTTAGTATCACTGGAACAGAAATTTTGAAGTCCTCTGAAACAGCAAGTGCTGGGACATCTTGTTCTTTATCAATTCTTATGTCTTTCAGAAATTAACCTTTCCCAAATGTTCAGATGCCTTTGCACCCAAATGTGAGTTTAATGTGATGGCACTGACATAGCTGTCCAGCTGCTAGCCGTCAGAGCATGCAAACTGCTCCATCAAACCACAAAAGCAATGTTCCTTCAATGCAATTATTGATCTCATCAAGGTTCCTGAGGTGGTGAGAGGGGTAGGGAGAAGGAGTTCCATACAACAAGAGATAAAAACCACGCTGTTTTAAAGACATTCAGAGAGAAAATGGATTAAGCCCCATAAAAGCAGCTTTTAACTGGCTTGGTATCAGGGCACGCAGTATTGAAAGGGAAGACTTACAAAATGCTGTATTATTCAGTGAATTTGAGAGGTTTTTTATCCCATCTTGGGAGTGTTGGTTCAAGGAATAGTTCAGCTGCCACAGAGGAAATGTCTTCCTGTCTCTGTTGAGCAGCTAGCTGAGGAATGACCCAAGTTCTCAGACAAGGAAAGAGAGGAGAAGAGAGACTTTATTGTTTTGAATTCCATATATATAGAGTTTACAGAGGTGCCCCAGATTGGTCAGACCGAGACCTCCCCCTAGGCCCAATTGGCCAAGCCCGAACTGACCCAATCCGGAGAAGTAGTTTGCAAAACATCCAAACTTTATCTTGTTTATGAAATATAGCAAAATGTTCCCACGGGAAGAACCTGTGCTAGCCACATCTTCCCTTTACTGAGATGCTTGATCTGCATCACCTGGGACAATGCCACCACTTCCTGAGGAAATCCCATTCATGAGGTAAACTGCATCTAAGAGGAGTGATTTTGTGACTTTCCTGGCTTGAAAACACAAAAAAGCAGTGTCTAGGTCTGCCATAGTCATGTAAAACAGCTCAGATGTAACACCAGAGGCAAAATATGTTGCAAAGACACTACCATTGTTTGGGGTGGAAAAAAAATTGCTTTCCTGTTACAGAATCACAGAATAGCAAAGTTGGAAGAGACCTTCAATATCATCTAGTGCAACCATCAGTGTAGCATCACCATAATCACCCCTAAACCATATCCCCAAGAACTTGTCCAGAGATGGTGACTACGCCACCTCCATGCAACTTATTTCAATGCCTAATCACTCTTCCAGGGATTTGTTTTCTAATATCTAATAAGAACCTCTGCCGGTGCAACTTAAGGCCATTTCCTCCCATCCTTTCACTGGAGCCACAGTAGAGGAGACTTAACCCCACCTCACTACAACCTTCTTTCTGGTAATTGTAGGGAGAAATGAAGGCCCCCCTGAACTTTCCCTTCTCCAGGATAAATAACCCCAATTCCCTCAGCTGCTTCTCACAGGACATGTTTTCTAGACCCTTCACAAGCTTTATTGCCTGTCTTGGAGAGATTTATGATAGTAGTCTATTCCATGATCACCTGCTTTATGCCCAAAAATGGTTGCTGTATCTTTAAGGTCCAGGACTGGGTGTATGTGGGACCGGGGAATGGGGGGAACTTTGGGCTCTTTGGCAGGCATTTTGAAAGCCTCCCTGCCCAGGTGTTCTGTGGCACTGTGCAGTTAGGCTGTGCTTGCCTAGCGTGGTTTTCTTGGCCCAGGCAAAAAGGTTTTTCCCTTCCATGTCTTTGAGGAACTGCAGTAGCAATCTTTCAGTTGCCTTGAGGTGAAATGAAGAGCTGCTGATCTGGAACCAGAGAAGCAGGACTGGCCAGAGCAGGCCACCCTGTTCCAACCCCAAGCTTCAGAGAACCAAGCCAGGGAGAGAAAGCACACCAAGAGGCTCCAGCCCAGCTGCTTCCCCTGCCGTGACTGCTGTAGAGAGGAGGTTGATGCTAGAGGGACACCAGCTTTTTGCCTACTGCTGGAGCTCCTCCATGGAAGCTCCACTTTCCTCAGAGTGAAAGCTGGCACCATCTTGCACCACGTGCAAGAAGGTGAAGGGGTATTTCTCCAACATTTGTCCCATTCTCCAGGCATTTTGGGGTCTTTGTTCCTCTGTGTGTATGTGTGGGGTGAATTCTGATAGTTTGGTATGTAGTAGTTATTTACCTTTCTTCCTTGCCTGGTGCACATCCTGTTAATAAATTGTTGGGTTGGTTTTGGGTTTTTTTCCAATTTCCTCTATTAGCATTCATTTTCTATTGGTGGAGGGGGATTATATAAAGCCTTTAGAGGAGACTAGTCATTACAGAGTGTCGTCTCTTACATTGGTCTCAAAACTGAGACATTGCCCTTCTTTGAACATGCTCCAACACCTCAGTGTCCTGTTTGAAGTGAGGAGCCCAAACATGAACACAGTACTCAAAATACAGCATCACTAGTGCCAGGTACAGCAGGACAATCACTTCCCTGTTCCAGCTGGCCACACTTTTCTTGACACAGGCCAAGATGCCACTGGCCTTCTTGGCCAACAGGCTGCATTGCTGGCTCATATCCAGATGGCTGTCAACCAGCACCCCCAAATCCCTTTCCACTCAGCAGTTCTCAAACCATTCATCCCCCAGCCAGTAGTGCTTCATGGGGCTGTTGTAACCTAAGTGCAGGACGTGGCATTTCACCTCACAGAACCTCCTGCAGTTGTCCTTAGCCCATCAATCTAGTCTATCAAGATCCTTCTGTATAGACTTCCTATCCTCATGCAGATCAAGATTCCCATCTAAAGTCATGTCATCTGTGAACTTACTTAGGGTGGTCTCAATTCCCTCATCCTGATTAGTGATGAAGGTATTAAACAGGGATGGCCCTAACACTGAGCCCTGGAAAACTCCACTGGTGACCAGCCACTGACTGGATTTAATTCCATTCACTACTACTCTCTGGGCCTAGCCATCCAGCCAGTTTTTCATCCAATGAAGAGTACACCTGTCCACGCCACGAGCAGTTTCTCCAGGATAATGATGTGGGATATGGTGTCAAATGCTTTCCCTTCTGTCAATGTTGTCAGGACCAAGAAACTCAACCTTCTTTGAAATCACTTAGATTCTTAATTGTAGTTAGTAATTTGTCAGTTTTTTTCTATTATTTCCTTTTAGGAAACCTTAAGACTAAAAAAAGGTGTGAGTAAAAGTCTGAAAGAATGGGCTAGAAACCTCCTTTGTGCAGAGGATAGTATGTACAGCATAAACTGACATTTTCATGTCCTTCGACAGAGGGAGTCTAGAGTCCTTTCCCCTTGCTATAGCCTTTCAATGTCCTTCCAGCCAGTGCATTGCAGTTACACAAGAATGGTGGGAAAATATCTGTGGCTGTATTTGGTTAAAGAAAAAAACTGGAAAAAAATGGAGCCTCCCATCTCAGAGAAGTTGTTAGAAGAAACACCCATGCAACAAAAGGACATTAAAGGAAGGACAGTAGT
The DNA here is from genome assembly GCA_024500445.1 of Entomyzon cyanotis. Classification (NCBI taxonomy): domain Eukaryota; kingdom Metazoa; phylum Chordata; class Aves; order Passeriformes; family Meliphagidae; genus Entomyzon; species Entomyzon cyanotis. The sequence goes on from JAKEPQ010001005.1 coordinate 81,490,367, forward strand.
GATTTTGGGGAGTAAAAGAGAGGAGTGAGGCAAAAGGAACATTTTTTCTTGTTAGGATAACTCACAGAGGAGGAGATGCAGTGACACACCTTCTCAGGGCAAGAAGTCAGTATTTAGAGAAAGCTTCCCAGCTGAGTAGTCCAGTGGTCTGATTTTCAATTGCCTGACAACTTGCACAGCCATTTACAACAGGGCACAATGAGGGTGAGCTGCTACAATGGGACTGAACTCTAGGTGGCACAACATGAAGGTCAATAAAGAGTTTGGCCCCGACTATGAGAAGTACAGAGGTTAACTTCCATTACATTTAACTAGTGCTATCACCATTAATTTCCTGTACACAGACAGCTAAAGATATCATTTTGATTTCAAGTTAATTATCAGTTAGCAATTAATCTGATAGGGTACATCTTTTCAGACAAGAATGTCGTCTTGATCACAGTTTGGGTGACAGCACCAATCGTCATCTCTGTGTTTTAATTTCTCATTACTCTCCAGAAGCAAATTTGGCTTTGCAAATCTGTTGATGGAATGAATGACTGGCTAGTTTCCTCATTCTGTGTGTTTAGGTCATTTGATAACACACTAAGAACGTTTTGGAAATCTCTTTTTTTCTCACCACACTTTCCCCCTCCCCTCCAAGGAGGTTTCAAAATAGAAGTCAACGACTCTGCACCAGCCATAAATTTATACCAGCTCTTTATTGGAGAATGTGAAAAAATGAAAGGTTTCTGAAAATTGAAAAGCATATAAACATTTTGTGACAGTTTCACAGACAGATTTGTCTCATTTTGTTTGCTGGCATTTAACAGAATTCTTCTTGCTACCAACTAGAGTAAAGTGTATTTATTTCACTGAAACAGGATCTTGAACTTCATCAGCTTCACATGGTATTCCTTATACTGTGTGATACCTACTGAATATTACTGTTATTATTACTTTTTGCTTTATATTTGTCAAGTGATTACTTTATAACACTTGGCTAATACTTATACATTTTCTTTAGATATTTGTGAATGAAATTATCTCCATATCCAGGTTCACAAATATGCAAGTAGACAGCCCATGGTTAACTTTAATATTGAGAAATATGCAACTAAATTTTCAATTAAACAGACATGAATTAGGATGTAACAGCAAATCTACTAATCAAGTTAGGAAGGCCTTTAAATTCTCAAAACATTCCATATCCATGCAGAAAAGTATTTGAGTACATTTTTGGTAACTGGGCTGTTTTGGCATGACAACAGATATTAAGTATGCTTTTGCAACATGGAACAAACAGGGGAAAAATATACTTTTTTCAGATCTCATCACTAGGATGAAAATTTGTCTGTTATCAACTCTGTGAACTATAGAGCTCATACTCTGTATCATTTATGAATCAATTGCTGCTTTTAGGTAACCACTTTAAAAAGAAAATGGGAGGAGAACAGCAAAGCTCCTTCACACTATTACTGTGGAGTCACTCACGTGATACAGTTGTGTTCTGCATTCTGACTTAGCTATGCTTCTCATGGCAGCTCCATCAGGGAGAAAGAGCATAGTATCTGTTTACCAATCTCTGCTCCAGTAAACAAGCAGAAAGATGCATCTAGAAAGATGCCCTGAGGAACAAAGTAGTCATAATTTCTGGTCTGTATTATTCATTCTTTTCAGTTGCTGTGTATTAGGACAAACCACTTCTTGAAGACTGAGGTTTACTATTTTCTCTCTGTCTTAATCAGAAGCAAAAGGAGATGACAAAAACCTTTTCAGTCTTTAGCTTTAGGACCTGACTTTGGGCAGCTAAATGAAGCTGAGGTCCCCTTTCCCTACCCATCAACATCCGAATTGCTGGGCACACTGAACTCTTAGCTGCTGTAGAAGGATATTAATTTTCTTTGTCCTACAGCATGCCTGCCGTTTGCTTTGACAGAAACAACGGACATTCAGTTTGATATTCAAAGCACCCCTGGAACATTCATGTGAAAACTCACAAAGATGAGTGACTCCAGGAAATGAAGCTTTTCTAAAAGTGTAACAGATAGTGAATGCTCTAATAGCACTTTAAGCTTTCTCATATGCTGGTAAATATAAATTTTGAGAGGGTTCTACCCATATGAAGACTTTGGTAAAATTTCTGTCCAGAGACCATAATATCAACTTGTTCTTCTCTTTTTGAAGTAGAAGTCATAGCGCTGGTTGAGACAAGCAGTGTTGTTTACTCTAAATAATCAAATTGGAAGCTAATGGTATCTTTATGCTGCATTTTAACCACATGAGCTCACTCTTACTGAGAAGAAAAACTACAGATAAAGCTAAATAACAATAGCTAAAGATGTTTCACAGAATCACAGAATGGGTGAGATTGGAAGGTACCACAGTGGGTCATGTGGTCCAACCTGCCTGCTCAAGCAGACTCATCCTAGACCACATGGCACAGGATTGTGTCGATACGGCTCTTGAGCATCTCCAGTGAGGGAGACTCTAACCCAGTTCCAGTGCTTGATCATCTGCATAGTAAAGAAGTTCTTCCTCATATTCCAACAGCATGAGACTGTGCTGAAGAGGGAAAGAGTTGCATTTTAAGCCTTCCAGATGCATAAGGGAAAGTGTGTAAATTCAGTACAGAGGCTGTCAAAAGTGAAAAAGCAAAACAACATTGAAAACAGTAACAACAGCAATAATTTTGCAGTGCATTCAGCTTGAGTCTGTTCCTTTTGCTAGAAAATGTATCTGGCCAGTCAAAAGAGAGTCTGTGAAGCTATGAAAAAAATAAAAGCTCTTTAAATCTGGAATTAAGCTCTTTTAAGTGGAATTTAAACCAGAAATGAAGAGGAAAAATATTATTTTCTACATCACATCTTACAGATCAGGGAAAAAAACGTGTTTCTAAAATATTTTACCATTACAAAGAAAATTATAATGCTAACATATATGGCTTGATCCAGTTATTAATATGGTGGAATAATAGCAGGCTGGTGCACTTCTGCCTCTCCTCTACCACAGACCCAAATTCTGAAAAACTGGAATACAAGGACTGGCATTCTTGGCTTGGTTTTCCACCCCCATTGCCACCCCATTCCACCCCCATTTATGTTTTTTTGAAGATACCAAGAAGGTCAAAGAAAGGCTTTTGCCAAGAAGTGGTGTTTAAGTTGGCAGTTTGACTTGATGATTGTTTGCTTAGCTTCTAGGAAAAGTGAAAGCAGAAATCATAACTAGTGTAATTTTTAACAATGGGAATTCTAGAAAAAGACAAGATAGGAAAGAGAGGGTGAAAGAGTGAGTACAGTAATAACTGACATGGGGGGGAAAGAATTGGGGGGGGGGAAAAGCAGAAGATGCTTTGGTTGCATCCCTTTCCATTAATTATATTGCTTTAAGTTTGTGTGCCTTCTTGGCACATATACCAGATAAAGAATTACACTTTAGTCAGGAAGTAATGCTAACTTATCTTCATTTGGTTACCATGGATATGACACTACATGAGACAAAGCCTACAATTTGCATTGCAAACAACCAGGAGAAGTGAAGGACACAATATAATATTCTGGCAAAAGACTGTCCCAGGATCTTCCTTGTGACTGATCACAAGTAAAAGAACCACCAGCTTTGAGTCTATGTTTGAAACGAAGAGAAGAAAGGTGATGGATGTTGCATTTCAGATTAAGAAGGAAGAGGCAGAATCACTGACATCTGCATAACAATTGGCCTTTCCTTTACTACCTACTGTGAAATTGCTAACAGATAGGTATGGCAACACTTTAGCTTTCTGTCTTTTTTCCTGTGGGATACTGAAGCTAAATTAATATGCTGGTATCCTGGACTAAGCAATTTCCACATGCACTGGAATGGCTTAAGAAGCAGCCAGATCTTAGGATTTTTGGGCTTTTTTTCAACAGTTTTTATCTAGCTGAGTGTCCTCTTCATTCTGCAGAAGTACTGTATAAAATACTTAACTTTTTTATACAAAGTCCAGTTAAATGAGCTGTCCTCTAAACAGACCAGGTTGGAACCAGTGCAGTACAGTTAATAGTGAGGAGGGAAATTGTCTTGTTTCCCTAAAAGAAGTCATGGATGATCATTTGGCCATTGGATTGCTAGATTGTTAGTATTTTTTTTATTATTACTGCTTTAAGCTCTGCCACATATATAGTCATATATAATTTTAATTTCAACTGACATGTAATACAAATCCTGTGCCCCTGCTTCTATGGAGAGACTTGGCCAATGGGCCATTGGTTTGGCAAAAAGAGACCTGGATCCCAAATAGCCCACATATATGAATCAAGGGTTTTCTTTCCAAAGGATCTTAAGCACAGACTAACCAGCACAGTAGATCAGATGTTGGGCAAAAGTATTTTCCTCCCTTAGCACTGTACTAGGCAGTTCTCTGATGGGGCCAGGGCAGCTATATCATTCCAAGATACTCTTCTCCCCACTTCAGGAGAGTGGTCCACACCTCGTGACAGGGCACCAGCACCATCTAAGTAGTTTTCCTTTAATAAGAAGGGTGCAATCAGACCTCTCTGTTCTCACACCATTATTCTCTGTGGGAATGGGGGACTAATTAAGACCACCAACTCTTCAGTTGCCCTCAAAAGGGTCCATGAAATAATAGATTTGCACCAATATAATCCCACTTTCATCAGTGGATTTGTTTCCTGCTGCTGTCTGCAAGCAAGAGAAGCATCAGCCCCAAATGTCTTTGCCTTTTCCCTTTCTTCTAAACCAAGCAGCTGCTATCATGCCTATCCTTGAATGCATTTTCTATCACTGTTGTCATGGGAAGCTCAAGTCCACTGCTGTTGAGTCCCAGAGCAAATATTGGAAGCAAAGAAGAGGGAGTTTGACAAATGGATTAAATTACCTTTTTGGTCCTCTGTCCCACCTCAGCATGCTCCTTGAACTCAGACCCCTTAGCAGCACAGTAATATATACCCTTGAGACCAGTTTTAGAAGTGGACAACAACATCACCAGACCCTGATACCCTGAGGATTATTTCAGGCATTTCCAATAGCCCTGATACTAACTACTGATGGGACAAGTTTTGCAGGCCTTTCAGCCATTGTGCTGCTGGTGAGAGGGACAGAGGAGGGGGCCTGCATAAAACACAGAAATACTGCCCTATCCTCATGTGGCCTATGTAAGCACAATTGGACATATGCTTCAGTCTTTTCCTGCTCTTTCAGAGCACATGGCAATTAAATAAAGCCCTAGGTCTACTGTTTCCTCTTCCCTTTCCACACTAGCCCATGAAGCACACCAAGAAGGGAGTGGGATGAAGGTGGGACTTGAAATGGGAACAAAGACCTGGACCGACAGCAACCCTGCATGCTTATAACAGCTCTCCAGGGCTTCAAGTCCTCAGCCTTGCAGCAGTGCAGAGTGGGGTTGTGTTGCAGCATGGGCCACTGATAATGCTCTTCTATATGCACTCGGCAGCACCAACAGGAAAGCATATAAAATTCCAGTGCCAACCTGTCCTGTTAAGCCAAAGCAATTGTAAATCCTTACTGTGTGTATGTCTCCTTCAAAACTGAACTTAACACTTTGTTTACTGTTAGTCCCATCCTCCTGCCATGTGTGATCTTTTCCTTCCACTTCTACAGGATTTGTTAAGAAACTGGTTTTTTGTAATTTCTTTAAAGAATAGTGCACCAGAAAAATGGGTGAGGTAGTCAGGATGGTAAATCTCTTCAATGACAAAATGGCTTACAGTAAATAACCTGTGAAAAGTACTGACTTCTTCAATGTTTGGGCTCTGTCCTCCAATCAATAGGTCTGTTCCCTCTGTGTGTTCAGTCCTCTGTTTATTTTATTAAAAAACACATTGTTACTTTAATTCTATTAATCCTGCACAACCTCAAGAGAGATGGCAAAAGCAGCATTCCCTGTCCCCTCATATCAGCATGACAGTGAAATCTATAAAGTAATGCTGAATCTATCAGCAAATATCCTGCTATTTCCATTTCCACATATTTCAAGAGAGTTACAGACTGATATTCCTGAAGAAGAAAATGGCCTGGTTGTTTTTATTTTTAACATTGTCAGAGCCAGGAATAACTGCCCTCATTCTTATGGACAAAGCTAAATTTGCAGAACTGAAATTTAGAACATTTTTTTCTTCTTAATAAAATTAGTTTTTATAAGTTATAAAGGTTACAGCAATTATTAAGTGTACTGGCTCTTGCAATGTAAAATGAATCCTGTAAGGACTCATTTGAAGGTATAGGATCAGTGCAAACTATTTTTACATTTATTGCTATTTATAGCAGTACAGTTCAAGTGGAATCTGGCTCTCACCAACCTTTTTATCTCTACCTCACCTTTACACATGAGCTCAGCCTTCTTACTAGAAGACAATGTTTCGAAAAACCATTATAGGATGGGTATGCATTTCACTAATATCTCAGAAATGGTTTTACACAGGCAAGCAAACACTGATTCAGCTTGCTTGCAGCTAGTACTACACAATTTTGTCATGAATTTGGAGCAGCTTCATGTAGCTTTGGATTGGTTCACAAGCAGCCTGGCTGAACTCAGTCATAAATCAGTATATTTGGTATGTGTCAGTTTATAAGGAAAGAAACCAGGTGAGGTTGATCTGTATCTCAGATTAGAAATACTACATGTTCACCAGAATTGGTCTGACAAGTGTTTAACCAAAATTACTCTCTTTTTTCTCCCTGCAGTACTGTGGCAGGACAAACACCCCCCCCCCTTCCCTCTCTCCCTGATCGCTGGCTAGAGATGAATGGCTCAGATTAAGTTGATAAACTTAATCCTGGCTATCTAGTCCTGGCGCCTGGAAGGCCAAGGTGAGACACTGAGAGAATGTGAAGAATTTTCAAGTGACCGCAAATACACACTCTTTTCCCTATAAAACACCACGAAAAACTCAGCAAAAGCAGAAGCTTTCTACGTGGACATTGGAGCGTGAAAAGGTCGTCTCCCCAGGGTTTTTGGACGCAGCCCTGTGGTTACTTCCCGAGGGATTGAGTGAGGAAATCTTAATGCATCCCCAGCTCCAAAAACTGGATTTGGTAAGATCATTTGAGTTTCCTAAATTGTATTATTCCGGCTAACTTATAGGTACCTTTCTTAACTTGCATTTCAGCTAGCTCAAGCAAGCATTTATTGCATTTTTAACTATTGCAGTGTTGCAATTATGCATTCATTGTGTGTTTATGTGTGTCAATCTGTTCTATGTTTGTATGTTTGTTATGTTCTGTGTCAAATAAATGGTATTTTTAGACAAATCGGCCAGATATCAAAGAATCTTGTGAATGGGACTAGGTCTTGGGGAACTAGCTATCTTAAAGTCTGTCAAACTGCAAAAACTCATAAAGCTCCTGTCTCTCCCGTGCAAGACAAGTACAAAGTTTCAACTGTTGGATTTTTTTTCAGTAGATAGGTTTTGTCCAGAATTACTCCTGATTTAACTAACAGTCACTTCAGGTCTAATGCTGAGGCTACAAAAGTAAATTGAGTTACCCACTGAGAGTTTGCTTCATTCACATCAGACTCTGCTAACCTTCATGAACATTAACTTTGCCCATCTGTGAACTGGTACAGGAAACACTGAGGGCAAACATTTTAGCTTTCTGTGTTGATAACAGTACATTTTGCATACTAGAGTTAGCAGGAGTGACACTGTAAGCACATGTAATCTTTCATGGTGGAGACCAGATTTTATGTCCCTTAGTCAACCAGATATTTCATTTAAGCAATTGCTAATCCTATCTCTATGTCTGAGAAAACAAGGAGTATGGTTAATAAGTCAGTAACTTAATCTGACTTTATACAAACCAATAAAACTACACACCTCACTATCTTAGACAGAGTATATTTAATTACTCAGTGACTTAAACGTCAAGCTTTAGCCACTGGTACTGATGTTGTCCCATGCACATGGAGTAATATGGTATGAGAGACAGTCCTGCAGTGATAGACACACCTTCCCTCTCTATTAAATGTATTTGAACACAGTGGGACAGCAGGAAAGGAGTTTTGTCCTTCAAAGATACTCCCCTTGGCATCACCATTTTGCCAGCAGTGCTTCTCTGGAGTAGGCTTACAAAACACATGCAGCTCCACTAAAAAATAAAGGAAAGAAAACAAGTCTTACCAGTGCCAGCACAGGTACTGCAGAGCATGCCCTAATGCTTCTTCAGAAGCCAGAGGAGGGACAAGTGAGAGTCTACAGCAGCCTTCCTATCTCTGCTCTACAGCTCTGAAAAACTCTCACAGATTTCCTGTTCCTAAAGGAGAGAGGACAAGCATTTGCCTAACATAGACTGATATTTTCATAATCCCCACCCATCTATGTGCAACCTCCCCGTTTTTCAAATACGCTTTGTCTACTCAGTGTCACATAAGTGTTTTCAAGAATAGACATGTTCAGGAAGTTCTGTATTGTTGAGCTTTTTCCTAAAGTGGTGTGAGAAGTTGATGTGACACAGATTTTAGGGCCTGTGACAACTATTTTGAGTGCTGCCATCCTGCTGATGGCAGCCATCCTTACAGATCCACACAGACATACATGAATACAAAACAATCTAAGCGATCCTGCAGGATGAGGCAGAGACAGACTGGGAAGAGGTCCCAATGACATCCAAAGCTAGATTGCCTAAATGCTGTCAGTTCGTGCCATCTTCTACGGGTATGAATGATTAGACGTCTGTGAGAAGCCAGCCTGTGCAATTGTCAGTCAAGTGCCCAGGGATAGTGGTGATCAGAGAGTTTATCAGTACAGAAAAATATTCCTGATGCCTTTATGACTCATGGAAACAGCACAAAGTTCTCTCAAACATCAATCCCAATAACAAACAAGACCTCAAAAAAAAATTAGCTGAGCTAATAAAAACAAACTCAACACTAGAAAACTAATGAAAATTACACAGCCAAAGTCTATAAAATTGCTGTGGTCAGACTTGAAAAAAAATCTAGGGTTTCAGACTGTTGTCTGACAAACAAATAATCCATGCTCACAAAGCTGCTCTCAGTAGCACGCTATTTCCAAATACAGAACTGCTATGGGGTGTGCCATTTCAGCTAAGGTAAATAGCCCCAGTCTACCAGTGATACTGAGCAGACCAGTTAGCATGGGTATCACTCAGGGCAAACCTCATATCATCAGCCTCTGACTTCCATTAAGTGTTTTGGGCAAGTAATTTGATTTCTCTGTCACTACACAGCACCACTTGTTAAACAAGGGTTTAGCAACTTGGCACATCTATATAAAGGTATGCATACCACTTTACACATTAATATTATATATTCCACATGACCATCTAAAGTCACGTCTCATGGGGGAAGGAGGAGTGAAATATCTTCTCCGAAATACATGCTATTGTCCTGGAGTGATGTTATGATAATCCTTTATCCTTTATCGTTGGCTTATATGCTCAACAAAATGTGGTCTTGTCGCTTTAACTACGTTCAGCCACAGAGAAAAATGCGGGCTGTTTTGAAAACTTTTCCCCCAAGCCTCGCTGCGGAAGAGGATTCTTTGCTTGGCAGAAACTGCGCGCTGGGACGGCTGTCGGAGTAGGCTCTGTTCCGGTTCTTTTTTTTCTTTTCTTTTTATTTTTCTTTTTTTTTCTTCGTTTGGACCCCTTTTCTTTGATCTGCTTTGTCACCCGAAGACCCAAGGGAGCCAGAAGACAGCAGAGCTCTCGGGGAGAGCTTCTGTTGTGGGTGGGGGGAGGGGGCCCTTCGCTCTCAGAGGAAAAAGAGTTTTATCATTAATCCAAGACAGCTATGAAGTTGGAAAGGAACACTTATGAAGGAAAGGACACCCTCAAGCAGCATTGATGAAATAGCCAGACCATTCAACTGTGGTGAGGAAAGTTGAATAAACCAATACTGAGACTAGAAGAAAATTAGATCAAGGAAAAACCTAAGAAACCAATCTAGAGATCTGGAACTCCTGAATGGGAGCTACTTATGTGTGAATACACATAAATAAGACAGTATTTCTTTAAATAATTTATCCTTCCCTCTTTGTTCCTCCCTAGGCTTTGTTCCTTCTCCTTGACTTTTTGGCTTCCTACCTGATCAGTGAGGAAATCCAAAGCACTAACCACTGTCTTCACATGTATCTTCAGTTCATTTACTATCCCTCCTTGCTCATGCTTGGGGTTTAGATATACGAACTGGAAACTGTGTAACAGTTTCTGCACAACAGAGCTCCACGGAGCTGCATCAAACTCCTGGTGTATAGCACTAACTAGGTTGCACTATTTTGCATTTTATTGCATTTTACCAGATAGAAACAAGCTTAGCAGCCCTAGCTGGTATTGCTGAAAGATGCAGCAAGATGATCAGCACAGCCTGCAGGGATATCTCTAAACAAAAAGTTCGGATACATGGGGATCATATAGCAAACTCAACTTCATGAAATTATTGTCTTTTCCCTAGTGAAATCCCAGCACCTTATACAGGGAAAACCCAGGATGGATCTGCGCTTGTCCTCCCTTTATCTTCAGAGCATTCAGTGGACCATTGTACTAAAAGAGATGAAGTGAGAAAAATTAGAGAGATCCTTAGAAATCGACCAATGTCTTTTCCACAGTTTTTTAACCGTCAGACACTTCATCACAATGTCTTTGTGACAGCCAGTATGACGCAATTTATTGTTACCTGACCACAATTTACTGAACACGCAAAAAATCCTTTCATGATCATTTTCATCAGAACTCAGACACTGGGTTTCAAAGGCAAAATCTCACCCTCCAGTATGTAACTGCTGGGTCATATGACATTCTCACTTTTTGCTCTAAACTTTTCCCATATAAGAAGTCCTTTGATTTTTGTTTATATTTCTGATCTTTCCACCATTTTTATTTAATATTTTCCTTTTTCTTTTCCCCAAAACTACCATCTGAAATGATGAAAACCCTTTCAAACCCATTGAATGTTTCTATTTCAATAATATCCAATGAACTAACTTTATTGTTAGAAATTAATTTGTAAAAATGTACCTTAATAAACTCCACTTCTATGTAAAAAAACTATTTTGTTTTGGAAAGAAAAAAAATCTTGTGATGAAAACTCCAGAGTGGTACATTTTGAACAAGTCCAGAAGAAAGGCTATCCAAACAGTTTCAAGTCAAGAGCTGGTCAAGATGAACTATTTCTAGAAAATGTTCTCATTTTGTCACAGTTACATTTTTAATGGGGAAAATGTCAAAACATATTCTAAGCGGGTTTAACTCCTTTCCCTCTTCTTCCCTCAATCTCAAATTATTTTGAGTAAAGTCACGCCCTCTTAAAAGAAAGGCCTATCTGTCACAAACAAATATTTTAAGTTTCTGAGGGACACAACATGACGGATGTATTTGCCAAGCAGCCGTAAGATGATCTTCAGGCTTGCCAGCAAATGTTCTGCATATAGTGGGAAACCACAGCACATCCACCTCCTTCTCTCCATGTAGCCATCCACTTTCTACACAGAAAGCCTTGGCTAGGACTTCAGAGTGGAAATACTGAGGATGAAAAGCACATACCTGTCAAATCTGGGGTTATATTTTTCAGTAGTGGATTTACACAAACACCACAATGGCCAGACTTTTGTCCTTATCTCAGTGCACACCTACTGAGTTCAGAACAAGCAGACAGAGTATATGCTTCTAAGCAGCGTAGCTTGTGCGAAGAAATAAGCACAGCTTCCAATCTTTTGCTGAAAGAGACAGACTTAAACTTGAAATTCAGCAAGCTGGACTAGATTTTCTGTCAACTTTTTTTGGATAATATTTTAAATTTTCCTTCCCAATCTCCTGTTAAAGAAACCTAAAACAGCAACACAACAACTCAGCTTCTTCCTCAGAGATTTAAAGCCACAAATGTCTTCTGTATAAATAGAATGAAAAAGTTTGGCTGATGACCTGTGAAACCAAAGGGAAACTGTTCCTCTCAGAGCTACTTCTAAAATACTAAGCAAAAAAAGGAGAATATTTTTCAACAGAACAGCCATTAATAAGGAGCTATTTTCATGTATTCATGTGTCTACACTTCTCTGGGTGCATTGGGGGAGTGTACTAAATTAGAAGAAAGTATATTCTTCCAGCATTCTCTGTGAACTTAGCCAGAAACATGATAAAGAGCAGATCTGCATGGTGAAAAAGCTAATACGGTTTTCTTGCAACCCAGGGCACAAATACTTCATTCTGTGGTCTTGCCATGCCTTTTCTGCTTCTTTATTTGTCTTTATTAACACAGGAGACTCCAAGTTGGAGTGCTTAAAACCATTTTGGAAAACAGCGTGTAAATGACAGGAACTTCCCTGCTCTTTGACAGCATTCTTTCTAGAGATATCTGGTTGGTTGGAAAGTTTCTAAAGAACTTTCTTTCCCCAGAGAAAAACAGAGTTATGATGAAATTGAGATCCCTCTGAGACTGAAACTTTCACAAACTGGGATTTTCTTTTTCTCCTTATTTATGAGTGTTTTCTTTTTTTAATGGGCTTTAAACAAGCACATTTATAAATACTCTAGTATTTTCACGCTGCATTTTACCATTTTACTCTGCTACTGTGTTACGACTGGCAAACATTGCTCAGCAACTACAGGAAGTGGGAAACCCCCCCCCCCTTGCCCACCATTTTTTCTTTATTACTTTCAGTTCTTAGTCAATAACAAAATTGTGCAATTTTCATAGAAAACAGTAGACTAGAAAATTATACTGTAACTTTAGGAGTTTAGGTAATTCCAGAATTTAGATAACATTTTCAAAACAGACATAATCTAGGAAATCTACAAGCCATAATTTTCTATTTCTCCATGCCTGCCTACAAAGTAATACCATGGTCCATGCAGTTTGTTGACTGTTATCATTCCCTAAGTGCCATTCATAGCAGGAGATAGAAAACTACATATTTTATAAACACAATTCAGATAATAAACCTTTTGGATCCTATAGAAAGATTAGAAACTATTAGTGAGCCCATAATGACCATCGTTTTCGAAATCAAATCTATCTTCTGTACAGAGGATTCTAGCATCACTTACATGATTTAATTTCATCTTTACCAGGTATCTGCTCATTATAAGGAGAAATGCTTTATATAAGAACAAGTATTTTGGAGTCACTCTGTCTTTTCTTTATTTTTTCAGCATTTGTGACATCATCAGTAGTATTTCTTGGGCAGTTCCTGGTACTGAAGATAGTTGATAATCTTCTAACACCCACCAATTCTGAAATATTTCAGTTCATCTTCAAAGACTGAAAAAAAAATAGTGAGGAAGTAGTGCAACAGCATTTGGACACAAATGTTTATGAAAAGATAAACACATCTGTTTGCACATCTATTCAAATGATACTTGATTATTTGAATAGATGTGCAAACTTCCACCAGCAGAGGTCATTTTCACTCTAGAATGAGTTAAGGAGCTCACAAAAAGCTGTATTTTTATCTAAGAGAATATCTTAAAAGCAGTCCCACTCCCTGGAGTATATATCAATCAAAGCAATCTGGGGTGGGATATCAACAAAACCCCTGCTTTCACATTTCTTGTATGTATGGGATAGGTAAATTTAAGGGACCCTGATGGCTTAAATATTTTTCCTGCACATTGATATTTGTTGGGAAAAAGCTTGCCTATGCAACACTAAAACTTCCTATGAGTCTCAGTAAAAATTCAGTGGGCAAGTGGGAGCCACCTGTTTTCTCCTTTTTTCTTGTGTCTACCAGCATCAGCTGTGACTCCCTTCCCAGAAGGACAAATCCCACCCTCATACAACTATCCTGGTGGCATGGCTGTCACTGAGGGGTGCCCCTGATAAACAGACTGTGTTCACAAGGATATACATATGCATATACTTTCTCTGAAGATCACATTATGAACTAGTACATACGGGTTTTTGAGTTGGAGGAAGGTAGTGCCTTTCAGCGTTTTAGCTTTAACAACAGTAAGAGTTATTTAGAAAAGAACCTGGAATTAAAAAAAAAAAAGCTAAAATCTAAGAAATATCTCAGGCACAACTATGGCATGAACGTGAGAAAGCATTGAACTGTTACCTGGCAAAAAATTAAAAATAGAAAGAAAGGGAAATGGGTAACACAATGACTCAGGTAAGGGGACATGTATGGGAGGAGGGTTTATAGTAATGATTCTTCATATAATCATACTGGGAAACACATGTATGCTGGTCATCAGGGAGCTCTGATCTTTGGGGTAACTTATGGGTAAAAACATGCTTAGAGAAACATTTCCTTCTACATTGTCAAACTGCTATTAAAATACAAGCACTCACTGCCCAAACTCCACTATTTAGTTTTTCCCTTTATTGAAAATACAAGTTTCCAATATGGTTATATTGTGCTATTTGCTGATGAAAGGCAGTATAAAACCAATACTGTTTAACATTATTACAGTGCTTATAATCTGTAACATCACATGTTTTTTTCCCACACCCCAACAGAGGTGAGGATTCCACTGCACTACACACTGTTTAAATGCTATAAGCATGCACTGTCTTCCAAGTGTGTAGAAATAATTTCTATATAAATTTAAATAATTCCTAGTAATGCAAGGAGCATAGTTTTACCCTTCATTTGTAGTTCTAGCACATTTTTCTAGCAAGATACATCCTGAACAGAGAGATCGATTGTCCCACTCTTTCACATTTAGCATTTTTGTGAACTTCCTAGCCCAAAACCTACCATGAGACTAAATGATGCATATGAAACTACAGAGACAGAATCATAGAATCATTTAGGTTGGAAAACACCTATAAGATTATTGAGTCTTACTGTATTTATGTAGCTATGTAACATTTGACTTCATAGCATCATAATGCAGTTAAAAACAACTTACAGGAAAAACGCTATAGTATTTTTATTGTAGATCCACTGTACATGTGGCTCTCCTGTAATTGAAAGAGGCCACGTGGATATGCTACCTTGTCTGTCTGGAGCTTTGAAAAGGCCAATATATGTTGGCCAGGAAAGAAATTCAATTGCAAACTGGACTGTGGATAGGTGGTGTCCTGCACAGTAATACACTTGGCAAAGATAGGCTTGAGTTTGAGCCAAAGTACCTGAAAGATGATGGGAAAACTTTGACTGGGCCCAGCAACAAGCATAGCAAGGGACAGATTATGTTTATAAGTGCCACAAATACTGTTATAGGGGGCAACAGGAAAGACAGAGGAAAGGATGTGAAATATCCCTTCCAAGTCTGAAAACAATATCCCAATTTCTCCTTGGTTCACACCAAGGACTGAAAGGGGAGTTGAAGGAGATTGATTACTTTGCCTGCTAATCAGTGCGAAGACATATTTTTCTGTTCTTCCATTTCATAATTTTTATTTCATCTAGTCGGTTTTTTAAGATTGCCAGATGTCCCAGTTTCACTGGGACAATCCTGGTTTCAAAGTTACATCCCATCTGCTCTTGAAAATATTTTGTTCATTGCTGTCTTGTTGATTGTGTACTTTTAGAGCAGCCAACCAGCAAAGGACTGCAGGAGAGAGGTTGATAAATAATTATAAAATTATAAAAACTGTACATATTCTCCAAATACTGAAAATTAATTTGTGAAAAGATGTAGGGACATCTTTTCACAAAATGTAAATGATCACCATGACACACAAGAAATTATGATTTCCCACCGTAGTGCCTCTTCTGCTCAGAGACTGCCCCTTAATGTGCGTGTATTTCAAACTGGAAGCCATAGTTCTGCCCTTTCTAGGATACCTGAGCTCCAGACACAGAGGGACCCCTGGACTTTTGTATGGTGTGTCCAAGAAAAGACATCCTTTAAACAGTGTGAGAGAAGAACATTGCAGGAAAACCTCAAACCAAGTGCCAGACTGCTTGTAGCAGCAGTGCAGATGCGAAGCAGTGAGACTGCTGGATCGCCCACCCAGGAAAGTCCCATAAGGGAAGGAGGCTACAGGTTGCTTAGCCCAAAGTGTATCCAGAAAGAGTGGAAGCTCAGTCCTAGAGTTTCAGCTCTAGCTCTATTATGCAGCTGCTAGGTCCCATTGATGTATTACATTATAAAGTATGTATCACAATAGCTCCAGCTACTGAAGTCAGGGGAATCTTTAATCAAAGAATCAAAGCTGTTCATTTAATGAGTTTGCAAAAGACTTGACAACATCTACACAGCTTGTGCTGAAAGAAAATGCATAAAAATTCTCAAAGTTAAGCAGCATCATTGCTCAATTTTTCTCCCCCAGGGTGTGGGGAATTAGAGGGAGAAAAAATCTATAGTTTTCACTCATTCATCAATACAAACAAATATTTTAACACTTTAAGAATTAGAAGTATGATAAATATATTTCAGCTAGTACATATAAAGTACTGTTTGTAGATTTATAAACAAAATTCAAACCTTCTCTTGCAAATAACAGCATAGAGAAATACAAAGTTTCTCATGGGGGAGAAGATTTACCTAATGATAAGAGTTCAAAATAAGGAAGAATAGAATACTAAAAAAAGTAAAACCACCAAGGTTTCTTGCATGAAATCTAAATGGAAGATTATGTCCATGAAACTCAGATGCCTAGAATAGGATTCAGAATATTAAGTACTATCATCATATTTATCTTCAAGCACAGCAAAATTGTAAGGGACTAATACTCTCTGGAAACAGTAATTTACCCTGCAATACTCACTTGGTACAGAAACCATTTTGAAGGGTTGGAGTACAGAAATGAGAATATGATTCTCTGGTTTTCTTCTGGGATTAAAAAAATCTGGCACAAGAACAAAGTTATTTTTTCCCTCTGCATTTCTAACCTATGAGAAGAAGCTCTAGAAATATTCATCCTGACTTTCCAGCTCTGTCTACAACAGTCAGTTGCCTCACCAGTCAATACGGTCCTTCTGCTTCCTCTTCCTCATGATAAACGTCTTGCCTCCAAACACTAGCTTACAGGAGCAGGAAAAACTCTTTTTTTTCTTGCACTGCAAGGTTCAACTTACATGCAAGGTACAACTTACAGCTATCCCCATCCTGCTGCAAGGCACCTCTAAGCACAGCCCATGACACCTCCACATCTCTTCTGGCACTGTAGTAGCCTGTCCTGGCCTGGTCTGAGCTTGTTCACAGTTGGAGCAAGTATCTCAGTAAGTAAAATAGCATTTTCAGAAGTAGCACTGTTGTCCCTAAAAGTGGGATTCATCACCTAGTGTACAGTAAGCCAATCTCACACAAGAGCTGAGGTATTTGTTTATTTATTGTTTGCAAAAAATTCGTGCTAGGTAGTAAATCCACAGCTAGCACATTGATTCTCAAAACTTTGTGTTTAGCAAACAAAGGAATCATGGCACACCAGCTGCAAGTTACCTAATTCCCTTGTATTCTTCCTTATGTTGGTTACAGGATTCTCTTGGTTCTCATTCTAATCAGCCTGCATGATCAGCCATTCTTTTGAGTCCGTGGGTTTCTTGAGCCAGTGGCCACAATCTCACCCTGCTGGAATTACCTTTTACGTAGCTGGGGACTGATTTCAGCACAGTTACTGAGCTGGCTTTGTTACTTTTTTCTTATCTCTGCAAAATGTCTTTGAGGTCTGTCTACTATCAGTAGCACATTCTTCTTTCCAAACTCTGCTGTAAAACCCTAGACCTAAACAAACTAAGCAATACAATCTTTCCCCTCCCTTTGAGGCTACGAGGCATCACTGCTAAGTCAAGACACTGTTTCATAAGCCCATTTACTTTCTTTGTGACTGTCTAGGTACATTGTTAACTATCTCTGACTCTTGAGATATCAGCAGAGCCACAATTTACAGAACAGATTCACAGAAACTCTTTCAGGCTGCTGCATTCTATGTTTTCACTAAGGATGCCAGGAGGTTTTCATTTGGCATTGGTTCTATCTGTGTTTAAAAGACTCTAAAATAAGTTGCAAAGATGCACAGATACAATTCTAGGTACATGGAGTGGAGCAGCACAAACAAAGCTTCTTTTAATTTTTCACGTGTCTCCACATGGTTATTCTGTTGCTTTCATCAAAGATATGAAAGGCACTTTCACCCAGTAAACAATCTTAAGTGTCACTCCTATGTGGTTAAATTATCTGCAAATAAAAAACCTACACCTGGGGCTTATATAAAGCTATTCTGGTTTTGGTGTCCCTCAGACCTGTCTCTTCCTACCGGGTGAAATACACATTTTTGTCCTAATATGTGCCTGCTGAAGAGCAGTAGATAAGCATGGAAAAATCTTACAGTCCAGGTATACTGAATCTGTCACTTCCAGCATGCGTACCTCATATGCTCTTGTGATTTTTACCGCAAAGACTGTCTGCATACATGCAATAGACAGCACATGTCCAATTACTGGACAGCACATGTGCAAGTACTGCTGTCAAGAAAACATGCTTCTTACAAAATGTAGTTCCCACAGTTTGATGTCTGTGAACTATGCTGCGTGTCAGTTCAGCACTTCATTGCATGGTTAGACATGAAATTTAAATACCAAAGGAAATATATTTTTTGTATCACAACATTTGTCATTGCTTAGTTCAATCTGGTTACAGAGAGATCAAGCGAAGTGTGAACACTCATTAATTCCAGAGACCAAACAGCTTAAACTCTGTAGATATCTAGATTATAGGCAACTGTTAAAAAAATCAGTGCATCATTAGGGTGTTTATGTTCTACAAGTGGGTTAAAAAGCAGTCAAGATAGATCCAAAGACAATTCTTCCTGCAGGATGAATTAATTCAGAAAAGGAATAACAATACTGTTAAATAAGAAATGAGACAAATTTTTATTTAAACTTGAAACAAATAAGATCACATACCTTTGGGAACGTAGAAAACAATCAAAAAGAATCTTTTACATTTCTTAACCTAATTTTCTCTAATTGTGATCAAGACAGGAAGTACCAGCATTGAAACACAAAAGAAGTAAACATTATTAAAAGTGTTCTTGTGGTGACAGACATTGTGAAACTCCTTTATTAAATTCACAAAACTATTCTAAAGTCATGTTTAAGTGCTTTCTTGTGTTTGATATATTCTTTTGTTTCTCTGACATAAGGAAACAGAATAAATAAAGAGAGAATGAAGAGTTGTCTAAAACTCTACATTGCACATCTGCAATGTACAGAAGCTTTACAGGCAGGGACTTTGGCAGACCCCAGCACCTGGCCTGTGTCCTAGTGGTCCAGTGTGCAGCACGGCAGACAAAAGGGAGATAAGCTGACCTCTACCCCAGCCTGGAGTGCCTGCTTTCAACCCAAGTCATTCAGTAGGTCAGGAAATGGGTAAGAACACAAAACAGACTCCCTCACTCTCTCTTGCTTTCTAAAAAATACTAATGATGAACATGTTCTTGGCCTCACAGAATTTTCACTCTCAGGGAAGCCCAGGAGTGCACTAAAAAGGTTCTCTAAGGCTGTGTGCCTCGTGTCAACCTTTCTATTTGGCTCTTATGCTCTGGCATGGTCTCACATGGCTTTGAGACTCTTCTACTGCTTGGCCCCTGCTGTTTGCTCTTGCTCTAGTGAAAAAAAAAATCAATGGTTGAATACTCATGACTTTTTCTTCTTTTGCAGAACACCCTCAGATGGGAGTATGACTACAGAAGATACCTGAAAACTGCCGCCAAATATTTGCTGGGTAGATGCTAATCTAAATCCACTTAGTCGGTTTCTTGCTTGGTTATCCAGTATACCCCTGCTCAGCAGGGTAATGTCTACATGCAAGGAATTTTTTTGTCTCAGCAGAATGAAACTCTATTTTATCTCACAAATAAGATTACATATTGGATAATGGTTATTTAAAGTGATTGCTCAGCAGCTCCATGCTGACTATGTGAATGAGGCTATGTGCCTCACTAGCAAACAGGATACTTCCTAGCTCTAAATGTAAAATAAATCTCCTGTGTTTTAATTCAAAAGGCCTAGAGAGGCAGTGAAGTCTTACAACCTGCATGCATAGATAGACTCGTTGGCACCTATTTGCTAGAGAAATTGGATGGAAAATCTTTATTCAGTCAACCTATCTACTTGTAGAGTATAGAGATTATGCATAAACCTCGGCCAATTGTACTTTTTTCTGCAATAGTTTTAATACACATCATCTCCATGATAACATTTCTGAGCCTCCACAACCTCTAAAAGATTTATCTTTATGCACTGTATTTTTCTTAGGCAGGTGGACAACAGAGTCTCAGAGGAGATAAATTACAGGCTACAGACCACCTGAAAAGTCTGGAGCAAGGGAAGACTTTGCACATCATCCTTCTCAGGCCCCTCCTCTGCCTGTTTTCAGGGAATCAGAAATAAAAAATATACAAGAGCAAATTGCCCAGAGCTGACCACACCAAATACAAATATTAGCATGAATAGTTTTGCATAACATAGTCCTATTCTGGCAGGATATTTCACCCTTTCAGTTCTGCTCTGCTTCAAGTTAAGAATACTTGAAATTGCCAAAAACTGGGGCCTTTCTGTCTACAGAGTAGACTGTGCATGTGAATATCACCAGGTGCTGCTGAGAGTACAAGAGCCCCCGTCATCATCGCTGTGGCAGATGAGGTTGTGCATGCTTTGGTTTTACACATGTAAGGCACATGCTTAGTACAAAGTACAAAAGCAAATAAAACCATTTCAACTTCTGCCTATGACTTAACAGATTTGAAAAGCAAACAGACCAATTAAGGAAACTAAATGACCTTTAAAAAGCTAATCTACTCAGCTCTGTTTTCCTGGAATTTAAGGAATGGAGGTAACAGCAGAATTCTCATATCTAACCATGACTTGAAAGTATATAAAATTAGAGAAACTAAACTAGTTGCCAACTATCCCAACAAGAAACATAGGAAGAGTGTCAGATAAGTAATGTATCACTTCAGAGACAGAAGGATTATGTTTCTCTGCTTGACAAAATTGTCTCTACCTAGACATGTTTCCAATTGTGTCATCCACATTAAGGGGAGCATTACTAAATGAATTACTGAGGTCTACAAAGTAGTCAGAGGCACTTCTGTCTAAACGTATTCAGTGCAGAGCATAGCCTTTAAATCAGGTAGGGAAGAATCTGTAAGACTTTGAGGGCTGCAAATCTTTTCAGCTATTTTGGAAATACTAGCTTAACCCATACGTTATATCATCACATTCTTCCTAGGAGAAAGTCCTGTTGGAGTCCAGTTACCTCTGTAATAGGAGTAACAAGGGACTAACTAATTGCAATTGTTTTTATCTAGTGCATGCAATGGTCAAAAAAACTTCAGCAAGGTTCCTGAATCTGTGGTATAAAGGCATTTCAGAATGAATATTCTTCAGTTGATTTTTAAAATTGAACCTGCAATATTAAATAGTTCTTCTGCTTTCCTAAATTTTCCAAAGTTTTATTTGATTTCTATAATGCTCTCCTGGTTTGAAAGACAGGTATGATGATTCCCCCGCGGCTGCAGAGGGCGCTGTGGCGCAAGTTCAATTGCATCTCACCCTCAAGCAAAGAATGGCAGACAGGCTGGATGGCGGGACAGGCTACAGCAGGAACCTCAGAGCAGCAGTTGGGGTGGCAAGGGCTGGCTTGCCTGGGGTAGAGAGCAAGAGTTGGCAGAAACTCGGCAGCTGTGGCAGGAGCCGTGACATGTCCTGGTAGGTGGAGGAGCGGTGCGGGGTTACAGTATAACAGAAAAAAACCCAAGGCAGTGGCAGAAAAATGGCAGGGCTGAGGAGTGGCAGCCAGGCTCCTCCATAGCAGCTGCTGTGCGCAGTTGGGGAGATGCGCACTCCAGGAGGGGCTCGGGGTCCTGGATTTTGCCCTGAAGCACCCGAGTGGATGGTGAAGGTCCTTCCCACTCAAATTGGTCCCAGTTCAATGGCTACTCTTAGGAGCAAAGCCTCGCCCACAGTAAGGAAGGAGCAGTAAATGGCTGGGCTACAGCAGTGGCAGTGAATTCTCCCACAGTAAGCAGCAGCTCTCTCTGTCCCATTCCAAAGTCAAGAGAGCAAGAGGCGCTAGGAGCTGCACACAGCCCCTTCCTCCAGCTCAAATCTAGGGGTATTTCTGCCCCTCCAAGAGAAAGCCCTCAGATAAGAGAAGTGCAGCCAGGTGCACTCCTCCCCACCGCACATGGGTACATCTTTTGTCTTTCTTAAGTACCGATTGTTATTGTTTCTTAGCAACGGATGGGACAAAATTCCCTAAGATAAAGAAAACAAAAGGAGAAATCCTAACCTCCAACAAAAGCAAAAAAAAAAAAAAAAAAAAAACAAACCTCTCAGTAAAATAACACAGCTTGGCAAAATCAAGGAAATTTTACTTTTATTTTTTTTATTTTTGTGTCTTGCTTTTAGAGTTCAAAAAACTCCACCCAAACTTACTATTTTCATTCCAGTCAAAAAGCAACTGCTTATAAAAAGACATTTTCAAGAAGAGGCCTCTGTAGGCCTTTACACAGATACTGGATTGCTGCATTGCACACAGCTCTGCCCCTTAAATTTTCAACTTGTAAAAACCTGCTGAGGCAAGGATTGACTCCACAACTCAGATAGTTATGAAGTAGGTATGCATTTATTCCAGCTGGGATGCATGGGGGGTAGCCCCTCCAAAGGCATGCATGCCATCAGCAGCACTTCACTTGGTTTATATTAGGTTACAGGTTACATACGCATAAAGTTACACAATGCTCCTATACATATTCATTATCTATCCCTGCTTCGTATTATAATGAGTTCAAAGTTCATTTAAATATGCTCGCGCAAGCCCAGTGTCACAGATTATTTGTGGGCAAGAGTCCCAAAGATGAAGTAAGTAGTCTTCCTCACGATGAACTCTTCACCCTGTTCCCTTGCGCATGCTCCCTTGGTTCTTGGTCCAAGTCCAAGCCTTAGAACTAACTTGTACCAGTTCTGGGGTCTGAGGGCAGGATGTTCGGTCACACTCAGTAGTTTTTCTCAATTATTTGGCTCTCTTCTCTATATCCTTCCTGATACTAGGTAGGCACAAAATCATTAAGCGAATAATGAATTGTCTTCAGCAAGCAAATCTTAGTAAATCATCATCCAATCTCTGGCCTTCTAAATCAGTTCAAAAATTATTATTATTATTATTATTATTATTATTATCCAGCTTCTGGTTCTCTTAAATTAATAAATTCTAGCTCACCCTAAATCACTGCTGAAAACAGAGGTCAGAACCACTGATGAAGGGAGCAGCTTGTGTAACAATAACAGGATGTGGGACTAGCAAAGTGCTTATCACTTTTTGAGAGTGACGGTATACTTTTTAGTAGCTATTCGTCCAACCTTTGCAGGTAAAGCAGAATATACTGTCAATAATTCCAATTCTGTTGGCATAAAATACCATCACCTACCCCTCACTTGCCATGCATCACTCATTGCCATGCCTATCCATGGTGGCTGCACCTCACCTAATAAAATAACTGGCAGTGACCACGCCATTAATATCCACTGACATCGTCAGCCAATTTTGCCTGCTGAGAGAGAACTAGTTGGAGATAGCAGCACTTGGGAAGGAACAGACCATGAGGATTATGCATTAGCTGTCCACCTGCAAGCAGTCTCCTCTCAAATAAGTGAGGATGCAAACACATACTTCAGAGTAACCATCCTGTAAAACAGATGCTGCTGCCAATTCAAGCTACTACGCAGTTTTGAAGATAAAGGAAGACATGGTCCAAAACAAGACCAATTGCTAGGTGAAGTCATCTAGCTGCAAACACCACACACCTGTTTGCTCCCTTGATTCTTCTGGGCAAAAACTGCAAGTCAGGCTGCAGCCTGAGCTCAATGACCTTGCTAGCTAAGCCCCACATAGGAACATGAGTGCAGCATCAGTGGTCCGGGAAGTCCTTCAGGCTCAATTTAAATTTTATCATAGCCATGAGTTAAAAACATAATTTGCTTTAATCAGTATAATAGAGTGCAAGTGCACAGCCAGAGGTGAGTAATGCCGGTGTGAAACACACAGTGTAGAAGATAGAAAATCCCCCCAAACACTTTGCTGACACTAGGCAATGCCTAGGTGCTGCATTTTTCTTTTCGCAATAATTTTTCTACCTAGTCTTTGCAACTGTTCTTTATGGTTTTCCAAGAAAGAAGTGGCCCGAGTCAATGTTTTGAATCATGAAGCCCAGTTTCAGGACTTATATAAATGGATACCACTGATACTAACAGTGTATCAGTTTTCCCAGTTATGAATCCTGACAAGCAATCTTAGGATCAAAAGCCATTTCCTAATTCTTCATTTAATCACATATTCTATTCTGGAGCCATTTATCTTTCCTTTTTGCACAGGCAAAAGGAGAGGCTTTTGGGTTTGGGGGAGCATTTTTTGTGTTTTGTTTTGCTTTGGTTTTTTTTTGTTTTTCATTTCATAGCTGCCAAGTCTTGCACAGTTCTATGTGTGAATATATGCAAATTTCAGAATGCGCTAATTCACATATTTGCAAATTGGCAAGTGATTGGCAAACATGTAAATTAGCTCATTTAGTAATTTTCCTCTTTCCTTAAACTGTCGTTTAGGACCAGTACACCCTTGCCCAAGTTATGGCAATGAGGGGAATGTAATGCAACCCGGCATGTCTTGTATTGGTTTGACTTAGTGTAAACATGTGCCCTGAGTATGGGAAGAATGCTGAAAAACAGCATAGGCTGCTAATGCACTAAGAAGATCTCCAGATGTGGTAGGATTGCATCAGGGGAGTACTTAGAACAGCTGCAGACGTATCAGCAGTAAATGGATGCGGACGTGATCATGTTTAGAGTAGTCAACAGCTAAGACGTCTGAGGGTGCAAGGCAATTTTGGCTGTGGGGGGAGCTAAAGAGCTGCTTTCATTGCAAGGTGGCAGCAGTTTGGAACATAGCTGATGACCCCAGATGAGGGAAAGATGGTCTGAGAGGGCAAGGGTATGGATTAGGAGGTATGGTAGAAAAAGTCACCACTTGATTCTTCTGGTAGAGCCTAAGATTTTGCTGTAAAATGGGCAAGCAGGACATGGAGTAGGAGTGGATATGTCTTAACACCCAGGCTCCCACTTGGCTGGTGTTGCTCTGGACTAAGTAGCTCCTTTGGCACCCATCTCTCAACAACTCCTGGCAGCAGCTCCTAGAACCTGCAAATTGCAGGTCACAGTGAGGGTGAGACACATGGGGTAAGCCATGTCACAGATTTGGTGGTAGGCAACCCCCTTAAATTTCACTCTTTCCAAGAGAAACTTACTGCTTTTACATGAAGCATAGTGGCTCACAGACAAAATGCTACTCTCGGGTTTTTCCACTGGTCACAGCTCAGAAAAGCTGGGTGCAAAGTGTGTCCTACTGAGCTAAGTTACACCAACATTTCCAAGGTTTAGGGGAACCTCTGATCTTCTCCCTTTATTTGCCTGAGCCAGAAGACATTTGAAAATCTTTAACATTATATGCTAAATCACACTTTAAAGTGAAGAAGTTCCCAATGACTGCTTATTCCAGCCAGTACCAGTTGTGTCACTTTTCCTCAAAAACAGCATGTTTGTAGAAAGCTGTTTCACCTCTAAAAGTGAGATGCTTTGTAATTTTGGGTGACAAAATCAGCAGAGAGTAGAAGTAAAAGGTTCAACAAACCAGGATGGAAGCAAACAGGGGGGAAAAAAGGCCAGAGAAAGTATACAATTTAAATTGTCTAGGGCAGCTTGCCCTTGAATTATCTAAATTACCTTCATTACCTTCTTTCATTTAGAAATATTGTATGAACAATAGTCTTTCTGTGGCACTCAGGTAGTTAAATCCACACAATTTGCTTTTTGAAGCTTGGATTTTGCTGACTTTATTTCAAGCAATCAGAAGTATCTAATTTGCATTCACATTCAAATTAGTGGTCCATATGTTAGCCCTGTTTAAAAGCTATATGCTGCATTCATTATGAAATACTTGGCTTCCTAGCTTAATCCTTTTACTTTGAAATTATTATGATAATATTGCAACTCTTCTTTTTAGGCTGTTTTCAAATACAAGGAGTTTTATGTGATTTGTTTCTTTTTCAAAACCTTCTAAGGGAAGGGCTTTTAAATTTTTGTTTACAGTGTTATGGGAACTTGCTAAGTGGCAAAGTATCTCTCTACCATCATGTAATACAACTATGTATTATTCCTCCTACCTAAAGTTTCATTAAAATATCAGGATTTCAGTTAGTCTCTGCATAAGATTTCAGACCACACACAACATCATGAATGCCTTTCAGAGCTCATCATGCTATTCACTGGACTAAATCCATCTTTCACAATGATAAAATATAGCCGCATTACATTATTGTTCTCAAGTTTCTTTTTCATTGTAGAGCACTAAGCAAAGCATTGTCTTTTTAAGTTCATAATTCAAATGAAATAAAACTAAAGTCACAGAATTAAAAACCTGAATCATTATCAGATAAAATATCCTGCCTATAGTCACATAAAGACTGTCAGACACAAGAATTAAATCAAGGTCTTCCAGGATGTCCTGCTCGGCCTGGGATAGAAGACCACCTACCATATACTCTTAACCTATCTCATCAGATCATTACTTTTCAGTACTTGCTACCATGCATGCATTAAAACCATCACCAAAGTTTTACTTCCAGAACAATGTTTTTGTTTACTTAAATATTGAAAATCTGGTGCTCATAGTTTGAGAAACAAACCTTATTTCTTCCCATAGAAAACACTGACAGGTCTGTCATAGATAGACTGATCTTCATACTCCCGAAGACTGGAATGATAAACTCCTTTCTTGCCTGCATGTTCACTGTGGCTTCTGACATTTGGAAAATCCTTTCTCCCTTCCCCCAGAGATCCTTTGGAAGCTCTCTTGACAGCCTAGAAGGTGAAAAATAATGAGGTTTCTACTATGAAATGAAGGGGTGTTTGCTCAGTATGAGACAAATAACCTGAAGTAAATACCTCAAAAGAAAAACAAAACAACAACAACACTCTGTTAAAAATCTAGTGATTATAAAAAAATTACATCCTTCATTGGTCTTAAGCCTTTACATGATATCTGTGTAAGCAAGAGTTTATTGGATGGGTGATAGAGAAGCAGAAGGTTTATTAAACTATTTGTTTCTGAGGTGGGGAGTTTAAAATTATTAGGTTTCTCCAGCTTTTGTTTGAGTCAGTTTCAACCTGACATCATTAATGAATTTACATGGTTATTTGTTGTTATGGTCAATCATATAGTCATATGTTGTTATGGAATGAATTGTTGTTAATGGTCAAATTAATTTACAATTGCTTCCCAAGTACAAGGACCACATCTTTCATAACAACAGTTGCATATGGGAGGAGCATGAATAGAAGCCAGTGGGTTATGACAGCACCCATCATGAAATCAGAAATTCAAGGAATAAGCTTCAAATCTCACCTGGTTATCTAACCCCCTGGTTAGAAATTTGAGAAGAGACCTTGAGTATCCTATTAGGATCATATGAAGGGAAGTTCCAGGAAGGGAAGTTCAGGGAAGGGAAGTTCATGAAAGTTCAGGGCAGGGCAGGGCAGGGCAGGGCAGGGAAGGCATTCATTGGCTTTGTGCAGTTGTCTTAGGCAGAGGCAATGTCAATGTACAGATAGAAAAAAATTAATATTTAAGTTGGGGGAACCACTCAAGGTAAAAAAAAAAAAATTCAGACAGAAGTGTATTGGGAGAGGGGGAGAAAGATAAGCAGATGGAAATGACCATGTAAATTAATCTTCACCAACATTGAGGTCATGTCCGGATCCAAACTTTCAGTGTTTCCTTTGTTTGGCTACTGAGTTATCCCAGCTACAGACATCAAACCAGCTCAGGTCATAAAAACCTGACAATAACTTTCAACAAAATCCACATTTAGCCTTCCATGAGCCTTGAAAAAATTAATGCAATTCTTTTAATTCTCTATGCCCCTGTGTGCACATACTGCTTTACTCCTTTGAAGTGTAAATACTAATGCTTGTCTTTTTTTTCCCTCTGTGGTACTTCCGTTTAGAAGAAATCAGAAAGTACAGATTACTGGCTAAAATGGTGTTAGCATGAAAGTAAGGTGAATGCTCCAAGTTTGGACTGTCTCAAAGAAATTCCCACATTGCTGTTTTCTTGTCATTATAAGCCACTAAATTGGGATAACTGGTAAACTGCTTTGGATAATATAGTTTTCTGTGGCTGACTGAGCATCCTTTTGATCTCAAAAAGTCTGATTTTTTTATTATGTAATTTCTGTATCATATATGCTATCCTCTACTGCATTGAGATACATTTCATCAAAAAACCACAAATATCTACATCTGCCTTGGGAATAATGTAAAGGGTACACACAAAGTAGAACCTTCTCCATTCACAGTCCATAAGCCAGGATTTTGCTACTTTCTTCCATACTTCCCTCAGCAAATTTCAGAATACAACAACACTATCAGCACCCATCCCCCATTCTGTTCTCCTTTCTTATGAATCTGGCTACATGATTCTCCACTGCTCAATGAACACATCAGATGAACCACTTCACTGACAGTTAATAAACATGTTGTTTAGGAGTGTTAATGATTTAAAAGGTCCAGTCCTGCTCCTGTTGCTGGTAATCTCTTTGCAGTGAGGCAGAACTAAAACTGACTGTGAAAAGATATATTGTGTGGCAGATCCTGCATTTTCTACTATGAATTCCCTATAGTTTCACACTTTCAGTTTCAGGTCTCAAATGTTCTCCTCCCCACTTCTTTTTTACTCAGTGTAGAGAGTGTGAAGCGTGCTGTGACCTCATTGAAAGTATGTAGCCATAAATACATAGATGAATCTGGCCCATAGGTTTTAAATGTTGTCTTTATAGTATGTGAGACCTAGGAATATTTAAATTGTTCCTTTCTCAATAAAGCAACGAGACAAAAAATAATGACACTTATATAGATGTACTACTACATGACATCAGAATTTACCTGAAGTAGTGCTTTAATGCAGAGCTAAACTACACTCCAGCATGAGACTCAGCAGCATCAGAGTGCATGGAGGTCATGTAGAAAACAGAGACCCATAAGCGCTGATTCAGCATAACTCTTTCATGTAAGCACAGAGCATGCCAAATATGGGTCTGTAGTTAAAGTCTTTTTCCAGGAGTGGCTAAGTGCTAGGACACATACACACATTTTCCACACTGTACTGTGTAACTTGTATAGGCTTCCTCATTACCGGGATGATTCTTCTGTTGCTGTTGACAACCTTTGAACCACTTTAAGCCACCAAATCAAACCATCATTGTTACAAAGCTGTCATGTGGAACCTGTGATCCTGTCAGCCACTATAACAGGTATCAGGAGAAGAGGAAATGTATCTACAGGTGATCAGCTAGGTCAACTGAAGCCGTGCGGCTTAAACCAGCTTTCAGTGTGCACCAATTCGAGGACTAAGGAGGTTCAAATTTAGCTTAAAATCGTCTTCACATCCTCATCTTTCTTGAGCTTGAACTCTTTTAGACAAAGTGCAGAGTTTGGATTCTGGTGCCAGCAGAAGACTAATGTCAAAGTCTAGAGTAAATTCATCACAGTACTGGGTGCATTGGATGAGACAATTGATTTTCTGACTGATCTGCAGTTGTGGTAAACTGTGTCAGATCAAAAATGTCCCTTAGGAATTTCCCACTAGCTGCAATGTATACCAGGCCCTCCCATCCCAAGTACTCTCCAGCTACATCACCTTTCTTAGGGAAGGACCTAGGAGACCTCTGAGTGACTTCTGTGGCCAGGGTCACTGTTCAAGCAGCTGGGACGAGATGTTTCATAGGGCACAGGAAAGGTGTAAAGTGGGCTGCAAAATGTAAATTATTGACTTAATTTTGCAGATCCTTACTTGGAATTTTAACTGCATAAATAGATTTGCATCCTTTAGGTATTTACAGTATAAAACAATTCTGTCATCACATCAACTTGTATAATATATATGTATTATAGTAGACAATCCTCAGCTCACATTTGACGTAGCATTTGATGTAGCAGGGTCCCGGGGGGGCTGCACGAGCCAGCTCCCCCCCCCCCGGGTCTGGGGTCCCTGGTCCATGTAATCCCACCGGATCGGCGGGAGCAGGCAGGCCCCGGGGTCCCATGGCATGGCACGAGTCTTTCAACCACAGAAATTCAAGCAGGAAACGTAGTAAGGCGAAGAAACGAACCTGGACCCATCTCTGTTCTGGCAGGGAGGTTTATCTGGGGTATGAGGGAGAGGGTCACAGGGAAAGGAGAAGGGGAGGGAAGCAGGAATGGGATAGGAGCTGCCAGCTCAACGATGGAGGACCTCTCTCAGACCCAGGCACTGGCTTTTAAGGGGAAAGGAAGGGGGCGGGGCTGGCTCTCTAAGAGCCAGTCCCAGGAGAAGGAAGGGAAGATTGGCAAAAGGGTACACACCAATAGGTTTTCAGGTACAACAGAGCATATTTCAAAATGAACCAGTAGTATACAGAGCAGGGAAACAAAGAGAGCACATGGAATCCTAAAACCCCACATTGCAACAATTCCCCGTTTCTGCTTATATAAAAGAAAAATGAAGCAGTTGTTGAGATACAATCTAAATTATACACGGTTAAATCTATTGGTTTGAACCCATAGGATTGTTTAAGGGGATTTCAAAATCAAAAAATAAAGTCATTTGAGTCCATATCTGTTGGCATGCATTTCCTTTGGCTGCTGGTAAGTTTCTTCCTTGCAGCAAATTGGCAGAGCTCGATAGCAGTTCTTTGATTGTTGTTGCTTCTGTTGCTGATTGGAACACAGACTGCTGTTTGAGCCAATAGGGAAAGGTCCTTTTGCTTGGGAAATAAAACTCAGAACACAATTATTACTTTTTGAGCAGCTGTCAGTGTCTGATGGAAAACACTGGCTACCCACAATTAACAAAAGCATTTCTCACCCACCCCTCATTCTTCTCGCCAGCTTGCGAGGCCAGGCCAGCTGTGCCCTCCCCCTCCCCAGCACTTCCAGTTTTGGCGTGGG
Organism: Entomyzon cyanotis; assembly: GCA_024500445.1. NCBI lineage: Eukaryota > Metazoa > Chordata > Aves > Passeriformes > Meliphagidae > Entomyzon > Entomyzon cyanotis. The sequence goes on from JAKEPQ010001005.1 coordinate 81,521,254, forward strand.
AACCTAGGGGTGGGATTTTCCCATGCTTCTCTGCCCTGTGATGTAGAGGGCGTGGAGCGTGCTGATGTGTGAGAAGGGGTGGAGCCTACACACAGCTGGGAAGGACTGAGCATTCTGGGAAGAAGAAGGTTTCGGAAGCATGGCTTCCGCCATTTTGAAAGTGAGCCCTGGTGTTATAAGGCAATTTAGGGAAAGAGAGGGTAGGAAAAGAGGGTGAGGAAGAGAGAGTTTAGGGTGAGGGCTAGCAGGAGGTGATCAGTCTCCCTCTAGCAGGGACAAAGAGAAGCCAGCAAAAAGCCTGGGAAAACGGAAGTAACCCAGTGTTTTAGAGAAATAGTCTGGAGTCTACTGGAAGCTCTTACAGTGTTAGAGGAAGAAGGAAGGTGGGGAAAAGAAAGTTAAAAAAGGGGGTCGGGAAGGGGACTAATAAGGGATTACCTTGCAGCCCCCCAAAGGTTGAAATAAATTATTTTAACTCAAAAAGGAGGGGATAGAAGTTCGTTCCTTTTTGAGGGGGAGACATCTAGGGAGTTCCCAGTTTCCCACAATGCCTGCCCTTCAAAGCTTACCTCTGCCTAACTGCGTAATGGAAAACATGAAAATAATTAGCTGGGAAATAAGGGAGATTTGCTAATTGCTTAAAAACCTGGGAAAATAAAAACGCGACATGCACTCTCATTAAAATATAAACTTTAACTAAAATTTGACGCAAAAAGGATAAGGGGGTCCCTTACAGCTCTAGCTGGTCACTCAACTCAAAATTACAAGCAAAATTAGCAAACCTGCCTGCTCCCTGTGGCCCTCTCCACAGGCATAACAGGTCAACCTGGTCCCCATGGTTCACAGTCCGACCCGTGCCTCACCTGTGCCTTCGGTCTCTATGACCCGGTTCTCCAGTCCTGTGCTGAGCCTTATTTCATCAGCATCTTAATCCAGCTTCGGCAGAGATTCCTGGGAACTGCAGAGACTTTCTTATAAAAGTCTCTCCTGGGCGGTTAAAAGACTCCCGCTACTGAAGCTGCAGTTCCTCGGAGGCAGTAGATGTGAAAAAACCCGGTGTGAAACAGTGGAGCAGCTCCGGCCGCTGCATCGGTCCAGGCGTGGCCCCACCCACCGTCTTGCCGTGCGGCGATCTAAGATGTCTGCCACCACATGGCTCCTGCCACCAAAATGGCGGGCGCCGCGTAGTCTTGCCGTGGCGTGGGTCCGGGGCAGCACGTGCCGCACCGGGCGGCGTTTCGCTGGTGGGGCTGATGGTGGTCGGCGGCCCCTGTCTTCCCCAGGCAGCGGCAGCAGCTCAGCGCCAGCTCCCGCCTTGCCCCGGGCCCCCTGGGGGCGTGGGGCGAGGCGGGCAGCAGTGGGTACTCCGGGGGCCGCAGCTCGGCGGCAGCAGCAGCGGCCGTGGTGGCAGCACCGGCTCCCGCCCCACCCCAGGCCCCCCGAGGGCACGAGGCAGGGCGGGCGGTGGTGGCCGCGGGCACGAGGGGTGCAGGCACCCGGCTCGGCCGCCCCCACCGGGCGGCGGTGCAGCTCCCCCGGGCTGGGTGGCCACAGCAGCAGTGGCAGTCCCAGCCTGACGGGACAGGGCGAGCCACCGGCGACGGGTGCAGGGGGCTCACCCCGCACGCGGCGCCTGGCCACCTCGGGGGCCCTGCCGCTCGGGGTGGTCCGTCGCCGCCACAGGCGAGCCAGCGTCAGCAGCTTGAGGCTTCAGCACGGCAGGAATCCAGCGGCGTGCGGAAGCGGCGAGGAGCGGCGAAAAAGTGGCAAGAGGTTCCTCCATGGTAAAGACGGCTAATCCGATGGAATTTGTCACTGGTTTTGGTCACCATTTGATGTATCAGGGTGCAGGGGGGTGGCACAAGGCGGCTCCTGCCTGGACCGGGGTCTCTGGTCTGTGTAATCCCACCGGATCTGGTGCACCCGGCCCCCGAGGTTCCGCGGCATGGCGTGAGTCTCTAAACCACGTCAATTCAGCAGGAATATAGTGAGATGAAGAAAAGAACTGGACTCCATCTCTGTTCTGGCAGGGAGGTTTATTTGGGGTAACGGGGAAAAGGGGGTTGCAGGGGATGAGAAAGGGGGGAGGACAGGCAGGGACAGGGTAAGAGCTGCCAGCTCAGAGAGGAAACTTTGAGCTGATCCAGACATCGGCTTATAAAGGGAAAGGAAGGGGAGGGACTGTCTCCCCCAGAGCCAGTCCCGGGGAGTCTGAAGGGAAGACAGGCATAGGGAACCCACCAATAGATTTCGGGTACAGCAGAATACATATTTCAAAATGAACCAATGGTATACAGAGAAGAGGGACAAAGGAGCACATGGAATCCTAAAAATTGCATTACTACACACATTCAAATAAATAAACGTTGACTTACTATAATTTTTTCTTACCATATCAGAACACTGTGTAATTAAATCATCTCACTGGTAGTGTGTATAGATGGCTTAATTTTCTGTAATACCCACTAAAGCTCAATTGATTTTGTAGGGACTACTAATCTATTTAAAGTTAAACCCACAAGGGTTAAATTTTTATATCAAAAAGGATTTGTCTCTTTAGTAGACTACCATTTCTTAAATGTTTGGGGAGATCAAAAGAATTTGCCATTTAGAATTGCTAGTCTGATGCTGGAATGATTTTTGCCTTTTTTTTCTTTTATATATTCTCTTATATTTTATATATTCTCTTATTCTTTTATATATTCTCTGGGACGGTTTGTAACCTTCCCAGTACTTTTTCCTACCCTTTTTCCCAGCTAAGAAAGACCAAACACATTACAGGGGCCCCTATCCTATCTTGGTTCTCCCTGGCTACCAAGGCTAAAAAACAGACACATTTTCATAAACAAAGCACAGCTACTACCAAGGGGGGCTCCAGAAAGGGTTGAACCAGAAGGGGAATTACCTCATCACCTGTGCTTCTAATTGGGAATTCTTGTCAAATATGCTAATTTGCCAAACCATTAAAACTGTATTCACCCCTGTGGGGGTGAGCTTTTGTGGACTTTCTTCCATAACTGCCCCTGGAACTCCAATAAAGATCCGCTTTTATATTACCTCCTATACTAAAATTATCTTGATTTTCATTTCTAGGTTGAAAAAGGCATCAGTCACTTAAAAAAACCCCAAACAACTTAATAAAAAATAACCTCAATCCTGCAGCCATTAAGAAATAAGGCTAACATATGATCTCTCTCCCTCTTGATAATCTTTCACTGTGAAACAATTCTGTCAGACGGAACCCAACACTGAGAGCAAAACCAAAGCTCAGTCTTCTTTCAAACACTGCTGTATATTTCTACACTTCCATGTTATGATAGAAGAAAAAAAAAGAAAGGAAAAATAATATATAACCAACTGAAGTGAATTACAACATGTTGCATGAGTTTACAGCTTTTTCATAAAGTGAAATTTAACATCTCCAGAACCTGTGCAGAGTTAATTTTCTGTTTTTATTGTTTTGCAGCTTTAAAAAAAAAGCCAATTAAGTCAAATTAAGCTGTTGTGCAGTTGGCTTCTATAATTACTAGCAATACTTTATGGTAAGTTCAAGCAAATAGAGGGTATTTGGGGGTTTGGCTTTTGTTTTGTCGCTTCTTTTTTCTTTTTTCTTTTTTTTGCAGAGTAGCAGTTTCTTTCTTGTAGAAACAATTATCATGGTAGTGCTTCCCAGCAAAGAAAAACATGGCCTGCAGCCATGCTATTTTTCATTTTCAGTCCAGCAGTTTTAGAGAGGCTTTTTCTTTTCTGGCCAATATACAATAAGTGGAAAACTCTCCAAGGCGGGGTATCATAAAGCAGGCAGAGGCAAACAAGGCAAAATGAAGAGGAAGCTCTCCTGGTCTGGACAACTCATTCCTCTCATGCTCAGACTTGCAGAGGCAGTATTTGTTCTACCACTCAGGGCCAGGACTATAATATAATCCCAGCCACTGTAACAACATTATTGCCACACCTGAAATAATTGCAATGCAAGTCCATGAATGACAGAATTGTCATAAAGAACAGACCAATGCGCTGGTCTCATGGATGTTGTTTGGAACTCTAGTATACCCCTCTTTTAAAAGAGTATGGTGGAACTGAAAGGGTAAAGGGAATTGGGGTACAGATGGTCAAGAATAGGATCCAGCTTCTGTATGACACTTTCTTTTGTAAGAGAAATTACTGAATGACTGGGACTGTTTCACCCTGTCGTGGGATGATCACATGGCTATGTAAATAAATCTGTGAAACCATGAGTGACACTGAGAAAAAGCAAACTATCTACTGTCTTCTGGAGTAAGAAGCAGGTCATATGAAACAAAACTAGCAATGGCCAGTTCAAATTTAACTGAAAGAAATACTTATTCACAGATGTTGTTATACTGCGGATTTCTGTGCCAAGAGATGTTAGAGATGCTAAAAATCTGCATGAGTCAGAATGAGACTGGAAAAATTCAAAGAACAATAACAACTACACCAAAAAAACCCCAACAAAAACCAAAAAAACCCCAACCAACCGAACAAAAAAAGCCAAAAACCCACCCCCCAAAAAAACAATAAAAACCCAACCAACTAACCAACCAACCAACCAGAAAAAAACCCAACCAAAACACAACCATATCGGGATCAGTAATCTCTACAACATTAACGGAGCTGAGACAAGGGAATGACAGCCCTAGCCTTCTCTTTACAGCCCTGGCATCTCCAATCTCATGCCAGCTGATAGAGAAACTTTTCTGTCTGATCATAGAGAAGCCATTCTGGAAATCACATTTCCACTACCCCAGATTGTCACTTATGGGACCAAAGCCCCTTCGAAGCTGGCAGCTCTGTTGGAAATTATGCCACGTTTAAATTTTTTTATAACTTTGGTTACGGGTTTTGTTCAACTTTGCCCTGGGAGAAAGGAATTGAAATTTCTTTTCAGGGGACTCTACAACCAGGCAAGGTCTGATGAGCTTAACATCTCAACAGAGTGGGAGTAGCACAGAAGATACACAAAAGATAACATCCAATAGTGATCATCAAATCCAAACATCATGCCTGGCATAGTCAGAGACACTTGGTCCAGAAAAGACTGATAAGAGAGCCAAGGAATGAGGACCAAATTAGCATCAGAGGTGAAGAAATCCATGGCCAATAAGAAACCAAATATTAAAAATTGTGTAATTTGGGACTAATGAATATTGAAGCAATGAATTGCTATGGGTTTTGACTGTATAAATACATGAAAAATCTAGTAAAAAGCATGTGTTTTGGAATGATTTTCTCTGCACCACCTGGGAAATGTGTGGATGAAATTATTTCTGTTGCACATCCTGGCCAGAACAACATCCTGATTAGCCTTGATCCTCTAACACTAAAAATATTGTTGGAGGGCTTTTGTTTTTCCTGCAGTTTTGGTAACAGCTCCAGTGAGCTGATGGGTGCCCGCCTTGACTCCGTACACATGTCACATGTACATCAGACAAGACTTCCTTGCTGGCTCAGCCCCAGATCTGTTCTCAGAGGTCTGGATCCTTAAAGCAATTTTCAATCATGGCACAGTCACACAAAACCAGCTTGAGATCAAGCTGGGTGCCTCCAAGGAGGGACCTGGAACCAAGTGGTCCCTAGGCTTTTGTATCTTCCCAGTCCATGCACACAGTAGTCTGGGGTCTTCCTGTTGAGTCATCATCTCCCACCATATCTCTCAGTGGCTGGTCACCTGGCTGGTGCCAAGGTCCCTGTGCCCTTTGTTATGCAAAGGGCTTGTGTCAATTGACAACTCGTTGCGGTGGACTCCACCACTTCCTCCCACCCAAAGCACAATCTGCAGCTTGCACTGCACTACAGCTGCACACTGAGCTACCCGCACTAGGCATATTTTTGAACATGTCCCATGTGCCTTTTACTCCAGAACTAAACACCATTGCCTAGTCGTCCATATGAACATGAAATAATTTCTATATTAGGGAGAAAATTACAAGACCCTCAATATTGTTTAGCATAGCAGCGAGTAGTAGTATAAAACTGTATTTTACATAAGGTGCAAGTCAAATGTAAACATTCTGGTAGCAAGGCACTGGTAACCTGTAATAGGTAGCTCAACACAAATTCATAGAGCTTTATAAAGCTTCACAAAATCTCCCAATGCCTTCCCTGTAATAATAAGAAGATATTATTACAAGGCCAGTGCTAGAAAAAATTCCAGCATCCACAGGAAGAGAGATTAGCCCTCTTTTAGAGAAAAAAAAAGCAGAATACACAGATGTTAAGTACCTAGCCCAAAGTCATCTATGAGCGTAGCCAAGACAGTAACCATCCCAGCTACCTGCCAGTCCTATGCTGAAACCTCTTGACTAATTTGCTCTTCTGCTGACTGTATTGATTTGGCATGGCTGGTGTTTGGTAGAGGGGGCGCTACTGGGGTGGCTCCTGTGAGAAGCTGCTGGAAACTTCTTCCATGTCCAGCAGAGCGAATCCCTGATGGCTCCAAAGACAGACATACTGCTGGCCAAAACTGGGCCAATTGGAGATGGTGGTAACACCTCTGTGATAACAGATTTACGAAGAAATCAAAACAAAAAGTGGTGACGCAGTTTTAATTCTGACCAGAGAAGAATGGAGTGAGAACATATGAGAAGTACTATGCAGACACCCAGGTCAGTGATTAAGGAGGGGGAGGAGGTGCTCCAGGCACCAAAGCCGAGATTCCTCTGCAGGCCATGGGGAATACCATGAAGCAGCTGTGCCGTGGGGATGCAGAGATTCACCTGCAGCCCATGGAGGAGGCCCACACCAGAGCAGGTAGATGCCTAGAAGAGGCTGTGACCCTGTAGGAGACCCATGGAGTGAGGGGCCCTGCTTCCATGTTGGAGAAGCCTGTCCTTGAAAGACTGCACACCATGGAGGAGTGAATCACTCTGCAGCAGTTTGAGGGGTACTGCTGCCCATGGGATAGCAGCTGTTGCTTGTGAGATGGATTCATGCTGGAGAAGTTCATGGAGAACTGTCTGTGTTGGTTTTCCTTGGCCCAGTTTTGGTAGTGGGGTGGGAGGCACAAAGATGGCTCCTGTGAGAACATTCTGGAAGCTTTCACCATGTCCAGCAGAGTCGATCCCTGATGGCTCTGAAGATGATGGAGATGCTGCTGGCCAAACCTGAGCCAATTGGAGAGGTTGGTTACGCTTTTGTGGTAACATATCTAAGAAGAAATCAAAGCAATGGGATATGCACTTCTTTTTAGCCAGAGAAGGAGGAGGTGAGAATACATGAGGGAAAATAACATGGAGACACCAAGGTCAGTGGAGAAAGTGGAGGAGGAGGTACTCTTGGCACCAGAGCCAAAAATCCTCTGCCGGCTGTGGTGAGGACCATGGTGAAGCAGGTTGTCCCCCTGTAGCTCATGGAGTCCATAGGGATTGCAGAGATCCACTGGCAGCCTGTAGGGAGGTACCCATGCTGGAACAGGTGGATGCCTGAAGGAGGCTGTGATCCAGTGGGAGTCCCAGTGGAGAAAGAGGCCTTGCTCCCAAGATGGAACAGCCAGGCCTCACAGGTCTGCACCCCATGGACACAGGACCCCATGCCGCAGCAGTTTTGGGAGGACAGTCTGCCCGTGGCGGGGAGTTCACGTTGCAGCAGGTTTGAGCAGGCTGCTGCTCTTGAGATTTGGACCCACACTGGAGGTGTTCGTGGAGAGCTGCCTCCTGTGGGAGGGACCCCATGGCAATGTAGAGGAAAGGACTTCTCTGCCTGTGCAGCAGAAGAAGATCTTGGTGATGAACTGACCTACACCCCCATGCCCTGTCTCTCTGTGTTGCTGGTGGGAAGGAGGGAGGGGGTGAGCATAGGAACGGTGTCTTAAGGGTTTATTTTACTTCTCATTTTCCTCCTCTACCTCTGTTAGTAATAAATTTCACTTTGTAACTTTAAGAGGAGCCTGTTCTGTCCTTAAAGTGTCTCCCAGTCCTTAACTCATAAGCCCTGTGTGTATTAACTCTTTCTTCTCTCCTCTGGCCAGCTGTGGCAGGGGAGAGTGAGTGAGTAGATGTTGTGGGTACTTTGGCATTTGGCCAGGGTCCAAACCACGACACTGTCTCCTGTGGGAGGGACCCTATGGTGCAGTAGGAGAAGGGCTCCTCTCCCTGAGCAGCAGGAGAAGCCTCAGGTGATGAACTGACCATAATCCCCATTCCCTCTTTCCTTGAACCACTTGGGTAGGAGGTAGAGCTGGAGAGAGGGAGTGGTGGGAGGAAAGTGTTTCTAGGGTCTTATTTTTACTTCTCATTATCCTGCTCTGATTTTGTTAGTAATAAATTCACTTCCTCTCCCTAAGTTGAGCCTGTTTTGCCTATGATGGTATTTGGTGAGCGATCTCTCCTGGTCCTTATCTCAACCTGTGAACCCTTTGCTAAATTTTCTCTCCTCTGTCCAGCTATAGATGGGAGTGAGTGAGTGGCTTTTGTGAGTGCTTGGTGTCCGGCCAGTGTCAACCCACGACACTGACCAACTATGTGGATCTCTGCACCACACTTCCAAGGAGTGCCTGCTAAGTTGCATATCTGTCACCATGAAAGAGGTGTGGAAAGGGAATGCATCATCAGAGTCAGCAAATGCCTCAGCTCCAGCTCTGAGCAGTCTGTTTATTGTGAACCTTACAAATTTTCCCTGCTATAAAGAATTAATAATTTATTCAAGCACTGAATGCAAAAGCTTGTGCCAAATCAGTCAGTGCCAGCTCAGGGGCTTTGAGTAGCCTGAGTCCTCTGTGAAGCATGGGGTGCTGTGAGGACCTGTAGAATAACCATTGTCTGTTTCCCTGGGAGGTGAGCTAAAGAAGGTGAACTTCTACCCTGCAGTCCTACCACTGGCCAGGAGCATGCTTTTTCTTGGACCTGTATCCAGTGTTTGCCACAACTTGACCTCTATGAATTGAGAGATTTACCAAAGGGTTATGACAGATATTTGCCTCCTCCCAGGATTTTTTTTTAAATTCTCCTAAGAAATGCTTAACTCCAGATTAATTGCAAGGGAGAAGAGAGAGGAACAACAAGAAGTCCATTTTTATTCTCCTTGAATTAGAAACGTGAATTGTCTTCCCCTCCTACTGATTTACCACTCAGCATTCAGCTAAGATGATCACCGAAAAAGGAAAAGCAAATGAACAGTGATGTTTCTTAGGGTATGAAATACTTTACGATTAAATAAGGTGCTGAAGACTATTGTGCCGATCACCAGTGACTGGTAGCTTTCTGCTAAGCTGCAAATGAATTCAGCACAGGACAGCATTCCAAATTGCTCTTACAAGGTTTCCTTTATTATTTTTATTTGGTTATGCTCTGACTCTCTTCCAGAATTGTACTTAATGCCCTCATCTGAAGTTGTTGAAATGGCACCCCATGGCATAGTGTGACAGTGAAAGGATATTGCCTTTGAAGCTGCTAATGGTCCATGAAAAGAAAACAGCAGAAAACAGCAGAGTAGTTGTTCCAAAAACATAAGAACAAAAATCTTTACATTTTTAGCTCACCATCTTCCCATTGTCAGAGGATCAAAAATGGGGAGAACATGGTTTACAGCAAGTGAGATTGCAGATCCAGATGGGTTACAAGATAAAGATAACAAGTAATGAAAAAATAGTGCATTACATAAACCAAAATTATTTAACATTTTCCATCTTTTACTTGCCTCTCAAAATTAATGTTTGCCATATAACATTATCCACAAGGTATCATTATTGCCTAGGATGGGAGAGATGGATGAATAAAGTGTACAAAATGAGTAGAAAGGGTTGCAAAGGTCAGGCCAATCAGTAAAAACCTCAGTCCTGGTTACTCTCAGACAAAGTTACTTTAGTAACCAACAAGGACAAGGTCACATAGAATTTAAAAAGAGCTCTCTACCTGAATTTTTATAAGCTTAGGAGTACAAAACAAAGCTGGGAAGGTCTAATTCCTTGGTGACTTTACCCTAGACTTACCTGCAAAATACTCAAGCAGGAGTATTGCAAAGGCAAAGCAATAATCTTTTGTCCAGTGCCAACAGGCAAGCTATGAGCATATCTGCATTTTAAGAAACCTGTTTGACCTAATTCTCTCAAAGTGATATGTTTCCCCCACTGTGGAACATATTTGTACAGGTGAAAACAAAAAACAGAAGTGACGATAATAGTGGCTCATTCATTTAATAGCTCTCTTCCTACTCACAAGAGCTTTTCCTCCATTTTCAGTTTATTCTTGTTGCTGTAAATTATATAACTCTTTAAATTTTAACTAACTTTAGCAATGGGTTTGTTCATCTTTGCCAGGGGTGAGGGCTGGGGGCTGAGGTTTTTCTTCAAAAGACTGTTTGTAGAGGGTTTGAGTTTCATTGGGTGAGGCCTGATAGTGCTCAATCCACAAAAAGAATATTCCTAGACTCTGAGAGTTTAATATCTAAATGTTGAGACTAACCAGAAGCCAAAGTAGAGGTAGCTGCACATTAACAGACATTACCCCCCTGGTGTTGTTGGAGACACTTCATCTGGGAAAAGATTGATAAAAGAACCAAAGAATGAGGACCAAATTAGCACTGAATGCTAATGGATCAATAATCAATAGATCAAATAATAAATTGTGTAATGTAGAATCAATGAACAAGAATATCTTTGTATTTTTAACATATAAATATGTGAAAATCTGGTAAAAAAGCATGTGTGGATGGAATGATTTCCACTGCACATCCTTACAAGAATAAAATAATGCCTGATTGTCTAACACTTAATACTGTTGGAGGGTTTTTTCTTCTTCCCGAGTTTCAGTGATATTATGGCCATCATAAGCTTTGGCACCTCCTTCTGCATCCCACAAACCACAATAATAGTAAGGCACTAGCCAAACCCTTTCCTATTCCCTACCAGGCCACCAGTTTACTGTCTTTAAGAAAAATGATATACTGACTTCTTGGTCCCAGAATAGTAATATCGAAGTTGGGTGGAAAATCACACTGTAAAAAGCCAGTGTCCACAAAGGAGATAGATGAGTCCTGCAACTTTACTCAGAGTCTATTGAGCCTGCATATTTTTCTCTAAAGTTCAAAAGCTGTGCTCAGCTATGCAAAAAACTTGCGTGGTTTAATGTCTGTAAAAACCCCCACACCCATTCTTCCAGAACCTGATTGGTCCTTTCAGATCAAGTATTTTTTGATGGCATTAACACCCATTTCTCCTAACAAGGTGGAGTCTGTCTGTCTGAAGTCAGTTTAACAGCTGTCTACCTTACCGTACATTTTACTACAAAGAAAAACACTACATTTTTGATATAACCATTACTTAAATGACTCACAACCTTAAAATTTGCCATTTTTTCTTTCTCTCTCCAAAAAAGAAAATGATAATATAGTAACAATATTTAGAAGGAAAAAACAGTGCCACAGGAGACAGGTATGCTTACTGATTTCCCAGTAGAAAGGAATTCAAAACAAATTTACATTCTACACTTAAAGAAGATATAAATAATTCATGTTCTTATATCATGAGTACTCTGCATGTCATACACTGGGGTACCTGCAATTTTTTAGTGTAAACCAATAGGTTTAAAATTTTAATTCAGGAAGTCATTATCATGTTATTTTGTGCTTCTATTCCACTCTGGTAATTTAATAGTCTTCAATAGAATTATGTTCAATTAAAATATATTCAGTTTTGCCATTCCTAATTTTTTAGCTTTTAATTTAATTGCTGTAGGCTTCAATTTTCCTTATGTACTATTAACTCACCTTGTTCACTGATTATGCTCTAAGAAATAAGAAAAGATTACTTCATAGAGACTGCAAAACGGAGTTTCACTCCTCTTAAACAACTTCCACATCAAAGTCACTCCATCTGTTTCAGACCAGTGATTTCCATAACCCTTCTGAGGAGAGCCAGGCCCCATTGTTTCATTTTCTAACAGCCGCTCTTTCATGTAAACACTGAACACCCTTGCCCACTAGTGCACCCCTTTTTCCTTTGACAGGCCCTTCCTACACTGGCATGAGGTCCCACAAGTATCTGTTTGCTCAGTTCCTACTGAGCACTGCTACCATGTAAGTTCTTACAAACCCCCCCAAGTAACTGATGTATTCAGAGCCAGGCAGGTAAGCAGGTGCTTTGCCACAGAGATGCTTCACTTCTTTTAGGATCAGTGACATGATATGGAGTCACTGGAGATTCGATGTCTCAAGACAGACATCACAAGGGAAAAAAATTTGATTCCTCAAGATAGACAGCACAAGGGAAAAAAGTGCGACGAGCACAGACCTTTCCCATGAGAATTTTTCTCTTTTCTTCCTGTGTTTTATAAACAAAGATAAAGTTTGGATGTTATTAAAACACTCTCTGGAGATATGGGCGGTCCATGCCTGGCCAATTGGCTTGGGGGTTTTGAACTGGTCCAATCTGGGTGATCTTTGAAAATCTATATAAATTGGAATTAATTAATAAAATGACACATTCTTTGCCACATTGAAGAATTCGACTCTTCTCTCTGTTAGTGATTCAACAGCGAGAAATAAGTGACCCATGGAAAGGTAGATTGTGATTCAGGCTTTCTTCTGGATTTACATGACTTCATATAACCACAAGCACGGGGATGATTTACTGGGAAGATCCACAACTGTTTCTGCATCTCTGCTGCCAAAAGCATGTTTCATAAACTGTACAACATATAAGCACTGGTCTGTTACAAAAATTATACAAGTGTTGGCAGAAAAAAAAACCAAACCTAAAGAAATCAACAAAAGATAAGACGAGAAAAATAGCTCTGCATATGCACATCTGACTCTATGTGGCAGGGGACAATATACCACTGATGCATACAGCAACACTGTCAGGTTTGCATTACTCTGTAACTGGATGACATAGTTTATAGTTCAACCTTTACAGGTACTAACATTTTTTTTAACATTTACAAACATTTTTTAACATTTACTAACAATTTCACCTGTATTTTTAAGCTACTCATACAGACTGACATGTTCTGACTGACCTGTGTTCAGTGGTATTTTTCCTAAGTAGGAAAAATTTAACTTGTAACCTCCAACACAAATGGGCTATTTCAAATTCACCCTTCATTATTCCAAGTTAAATTACTTGCATTTATCATCTTTAAGTATCCTATGCCATTGTGTTAGGTCCTGTTGTCTCTTCTTGAATTTCCTTATGACTCTTGACTGTCTTAAACAACTACAAAGTCTTCCACCTGAGAGTTTATTTTCCTGTTTTCAAGTGTCAGTCAGTACTTCCCCAACTTTTTCTCCTATACTGAAAAAAAAATCCTTATTTCTAATTAGAGAAGCCCTTTTCATAGGTATCTTATAGACAGAGAAATTTCCATCCATTAAACACTCTCTTCTTTATTTTTTTTATGTGCAAAGGCATTTCAAAGAGTGAATATAAATAAAATCAGGAGAAAAATTTGTCAGAAAACAATTTCCAGTCATCTGAAATTAATAAATTTATGGTAAATATCTTGTGAAAGTATGTTGCAAAAATTGCTTGATATCCGTCAGGCACAAAACTAAGTAAAAAAAGATAGGTACATATCTATGCCCAAATTTTTAATTCTGCTACACAAGTACCCATCAGTCCCAGGTGTTCAAGTTGTTATAGACTCAATCTTGATGTATCCTTAGATGGCAATAAACTTAATTTCCCTTTTCTCTGTATATGCATATGCTGTTATTAAAAGATCAAAGGTCTACCCAAATCTAACTCATGATTAGATTATTATAACCAAATTTCTGTAGTCAGTGACATGTGGACAGGCAATGTACTCAGCAACACACCTGATTTACTTCAGAAACCATTTATACATAAATAACCATATATTAGGTGTTTGTTAAATAGAGTTTAGACTTACATTATTATGTGAGTACTCTATCAAGACTTTTCAACAGCCTTATTCACTGGGCTTCAGAGAAGCCCAGAGCAGCCCATGCTTGGATCAGATCCAATGTCTCTGACAGGGGTCAGTGACATGAGGGCCTGTGTCAGGGCCTCTCCACAAATGGTAAGAGTCTTGCATCTAGGATGGCCAACACAAGAAAAACCTGCCAGAAAAATAATTACTTTTTTCTTTCTGTGCAGTGATGTATCTATGTCCGTCTTGAACTCATCTGGCCTATGATACAGAGGGTTTTTTTCTGTAATCAGCAGTAATGAAATCCCCATTAAAATTAATGCTAGCAACACTTCATTTTTAATCTTGTAATGACGTTGAGGTCTTTAAACACTCTACAAAGAAACAATACAAGGAACCACAAGGTGTAGTGTCCCAAAACAACTTGGACACAGGAAAGCACAGTTTTTTGTTTTGAGTCTCAAGCCATGCTGAAGTTGAGCTGAGATTTTGTGTGTCAAGTTTCAGCCCAAAGGGAGGGTGGTTTCGGCTACAGTATAAACCCTGGAGAATAGAAGCATTCTAGAGAAAACATTAAGTAGCATTTTACTACTGTATGGCAGAGGAAGTGGCTATGTTACAACAAAATCACTCAATGGGATAATTTCTTATCTTAGCATTTTAATTAAAACAAAGAATACTTGCCTCCATCTTACACTCTACAATTCTCTCTTCAAATTACACAGACATACATAATGTACAAAGCAAACAGAAAATAGGAACACAAATCCTAGCAGACTTGAAAGCATGAGTCAGAAGCTTTGTGAGAAATATGGCAAATAAAACCAGAGTTAATGATTCCATAAACATTTTTTTGGAGCCAATATTAACAGGTCCATAAAATATTTCCAGGCAATAAAATATAAATAACACCTATTATTAATGTAATGGTAAAAAAAGTTGTTTACTACACATTTGCAATACCCTAGTTTAACACGTTATTAAACAGCATCCCAGAATGTATTAACACTGAACAGAAACTCCAGATGTAGAGAAGTTTCCCTCTGGTTTTATCAGCAGCAACATGGTTGATGCTAGCCCAATCCTGATTGCAGTGTAGACATGGTGTTTGGTTTTTTCTGTTTTGTTTTTTGATTAATAATAACACTTGTGCAGGCTTCACACTGGGCTTGGTGCTTTGATCAAAGCACTTTCCAGTGGGCACAAAACCTGCCTCTCATGTTTGCACCTTAGCTTTCATTTTAAAGTAGATCACTGTGGTGAGACCCTGTCAATCTAGCCTTGCATACCACTTTCTCCAGCCAAACAGTTGTACAGATTGTCCTCTGCAGGGTCTTCCACCAAGAGAAAAACAGGTCTTCTCCCACCCATGCCAACACGTGGTCCAGGAGCCTGCTCTGCACATACTCACTGGCTTCCCCCAAGCAGCATCTTTGCTCAGCCCAAATGCAACTGTGGGGGAATCGATGGTTACTGGCAGCATGCTTTAGGAGCTAATAAGCTGTGCCAGCCCATTTCTGACAGTAGAAAAGCTCCCAAGAGACACAGGGCTTTCTTCATTGACCTTTCTCTTCTCCACCCAGTCATGTTACTGTGGATGAGAAATGAGGTCTTACCCAGCACGTTTCCTGAGAAAGAGGAGCAGTATAGCACAGACCAGCACTGGCTGAGGATGAGGTAAAAGCTTTTTCTGTTCATTGAAGTTAAAGGTGTGTCGCTGTTGAGCTGCTAGCTGAGGAATGACCCAAGTTCTCAGACAAGGAAAGAGAGAAGAGAGCTTTATTGTTTTGATTTCCATATATATAGAGTTTACAGAGGTCACCCAGATTGGTCAGCCCGAGACCTCCCCCTAGGCCCAATTGGCCAAGCCTGAACTGACCTAATCCAGAGACGTTGTTTGCAAAACATCCAAACTTTATCTTTGTTTATGAAATGTAGCAAAATGTTCTCACGAAAAAGACCTGTGCTAGTCACAAAGGTGATCTTCTCACTGGAGCCCAGGTCAGATATGTTTATGGAAAGGAGCCACTGACGTGATCCTGGAGGATCAGGCAAATCCATGAAGGGTGCTTGCACTGTCTCCAATCCCCATGGCCCCCAGATGCTTACCAAATCAGCAGCCTTTCACATGGGCAGTAGCACTCAGGCCTGGCTGACATCTGTCTCCCCTACATGAAAATTTTGTTACATGTGATCGTGTCTCCCTGTAGTGACAAAATATCTGTATTTTTGAAAGTCATGCCTCAACTTTAAAGACATAATTTTTAAAGAGTCTGTAAAGTATGTATCTACCTTTCTATGCATAGATTCAATTCTCTTATCTTTTGTTCTTAATTATGCACCAGGGTATGCAGTGGATTTTGCTTAAAACTATCCCATTTTTAAGAGTGCTATAGTACTCAGAAGGCATTGTGTCTCTACTATGCAGGGCTTTTAAACAAAAAAGGCAGTATCTGACCAGTAGGAATGATAGACCTTGATTAAACATTCATGCTATTTATTTTGTACTGGCAGCTAATCTTTGTCCAAACATTTAAATCCAGACAGTGATATTTAACAACAACTCTACTAAATTTATCTCTTGTGCTTGCTACAGATATGAGGATCCTCACTCTTTCTTATTTGGCAAGCTAGAAGGCATCAACTTATCCTCACCAACAAAAAAGAAGCTCAAATTTGGTTTATAAGACACAGAAAAACAAGGAAGACCATGTCCAAAGTTTCATCAGCTAAAGATAAGAGTGTAGATGAACAGAGAAGAGACTGAAAGCTTGAAGCTTCACAAAAAGTCTGCCATTCTGGTTTCCTCTTAGCTTATCACACAGACAATAATACACTTTACACTGATAATAAAAAGCAACCACAGAAAAAGTGTCAGATAGGGAGGATGTTCTTTAGAAAAGTAGAATCATTTTATTTTAACCCTAGTATTATGAGGCATATGTGTATGTACACATCAACAAATGGAATTGGAGCATAGAGTTTGAGTGACCAAAAGTTAGCACCATGGCACATACCAAGGATAAACACTAGGGAGCAAGGCAAGGCAACACAAAATCTCATGAGTGGCATATCGCACTCCTCATTCAGAGACAGAAGGAAACAGTAAAGAAAAATGACAGCACACTGGAGGTATACTGAAAAAAAACCATTGCAAACCAATTTTTAAAACTCTGTAAGAAGCTGCTAACAGCAGCAACATAGGACAAATTAAACTTCAGACTCACATTTCCACATAAAAATTTTAAGCAAGTATTATAATAATAAATATAATTGAAAAAATATAGTTGAAAATAATATCTTTCCTTTTTAAAAATTGAATTAATTTACCACACATAAAATCAATGTAATTTTACAACAGGTATTGCTTTTGTTCTCATCTTAGTGGCACTGAGCTTGCCTAAGTCCCCATGTAACTGTCCTTAGTCAGTATTCAATAATTTCAGTATTTCTCCTGACTAGGAAAACAGGGTCTGGTTATGCATCTGCCAATGTCTGGCCTCAAATCTTCATAGTGTCCTGTGAAGTGGAAGCAAGAAACCTGTCTGCCAAGTTTATCATGATCTGAGTTTCTTGTCATCCTGCTTGATCCTCTAGGTCCTTCACAGAGAAGAGGAAAAGACTAAGTGATTTAAAATCTGCAGAAACTGATAAAGGTTGTAAGTGACAATAATGCTCGTGGATAGAAGTCAAACCTATGAGGATGCTTGCATTATTCTTACCTAATTGCAAAGAAATGTCATACCAGTATTTTATATGGCCTGAAATATTTTTAGTTTTTAACAAATATAAATAATATGACTGCAAAAGCTAGAGAAGACCCCTTAAAATTTTCCTTGAGAGTCACTGTGTCCATAGTCTGGTTTCAAGTTTTGTTTTTCCTTCTTGGTCAGCTGCAGTTCAGATTCTTAGCTCTATTTTGGTCCTGTTGCAAAGGAATATCTAAACTTAAGTACATGTCCCTCATCTGAGGGTGTTTGTAGCTTCTTTCATCATAGAATCATACAACTTAGCATATGCTGAGTTGGAAGGAACCTATCAGATCATGGAGCCCACCTCCTGGCTATACAGTAAATATTCAAAATAATTGATGTTTGGGGTTTTTAGCTCTGAAGGAAAAACCATTACTTTATAATATTTCCTTTTCAATCATCTGCATTCCCCAATTTAATTTTGCACCTTCTAGTCACTGGCTAGAGCAATAGTATGTCCATACTAGAAAAATATAGGGAAGGATAAAGAAATACCACCTATAAACTATTATAAACTATTTTATAAACTATGAAAATACTACAACCAATCACCCCTGCTGCCAAAATCCAGCAAGCGTTGTGGTGCTTCGTTTAGTAAAGCACACCCCAGCTCGGCCTGCTACTGTTCTTCTACCTGCCCATAGATGGCACCAGGCATGTTCCTAACACCTGAGTCCGTGTATGCCAATATCCCTGCAGGCGTCCGCTGTAGCTTCCACCCTGGTTTGTCCCTTGCTGTCGGTGGAGATATTAATCACAAACTTTAAATATATGCAGAAGCAACTTCAGACGAGCTAAGCATGAAACACTCTTTTCCTATCTGCTGCTTCACACACCACTACCTGAGCGTACAGCTGTGTGCTCAAATGTTAAGGCCCAAATAGTAACAAATACCAGTCTGAAGTATACTTCTCAGGAAACATGGTTTTAAAAATGTTAAGGTGTACTTAACATTGTTCTTCTAGATCTGTCTCTGCTGAAGAGAAGCAGCAAACTCAGGGTCCTGAGGAAAGCAGCATCAACCAATGAAGTACATGAAAATACAGAAATGAAGTACTGAAGTACAGAAACCAATGAAGTACACCCAAAATCTGACAAAAGTGCAGCATTGACTATGATTTGTGCCACAGACCTTTTTAGCTTTCAACCATTAAGACAAGTAACAAATGTTTTTTGCTGTCACACAAGTTTCAGAATTTCGAAAAGAAGCCAAAAATTTGGAAAATAGTGCTGCTCAAAAAGACAGCTGAGTAAAAATCCCTAAGATTAAATTGTTAAAATATTTCATGTAAATAATATTATGTCTTTTTTTGTTGTTGTTAATTTCTCACACTTTAAACTATAAATTAGTATAAATTAACAACAATAATGTGATAAAATAATTGTCTTGAATTATAAAACAGTAAAATATTTTTTCTCAAAAATATGAAAAGGGAACATTTAAAAAAAAAATTTCCCCCAGAATTGTTTCAGGTTAGATCAGAATAATAAGACTGATCCATTCTTACAAGCAGGTTTTATTGTTTTTTTCAACGTACTTTCAGAAGAGAAGTAAAGAATTAAAATTATATTTGACTTATTTTGTGTCCTTCTTCCTTTTCTCATCATCTGCCTATTTTTGCCTTTCATTTTCTATTTTTTTTTTTTTAACTTTACTTTAATTCTGAGAGCCAAAATCTTGGAGAACAGATGTATAATTAGATACCTCCCTCCATCCCCCTCCTGTCCAAACACTGGTGTTTGTCCAGGCCTTACTACATCCAGAGAGAATCACAAGGAAGACTTTACTCCAGCCACATGCAAAACTGCTCCAAACAGCCCAGGAACTGCCTCAACTTGCTCAGTCCTCCTCTAAGCCCAGCATATGAGAAAAACCAGAGAAGAGATGGATCAATTTTATTATATCTACCAGGGAAAGATGCATTTTATCTAACATTAGACATCTAAAATGGAGATGTGCAGTTGAAAGCACCCATATTGTCTCTCGATGCTCAGTGGAGAGTGATGATCTGTTTCAGCCTGAAGTAGTTTCTGCGGGTTAAATTGCCCTCCAGAAATGTGAGTACCTACTGAAGCAGCCCACAGAGCTAGTTTATACTTGGCATGTCACATTTATCTGAGGGTAAAGAGCCTGCACATGTACCCTGAATAAAAAGACTGCTTTTGGGAAACGGTGCACACAAAGGCAGCTGTGTTTCTCCTTTCCCTCTATCCTCACCAGCCAGTTGCCATCTGCATCACTAGGATTTTAAACCTCAGCCCATCTTCACAGCATTGTTTGGGTGGTTTGTTGCACCCTGTGGTGCCCTGCCCTTTACCATTCTCCTTAGCCCCCAGAGCAAAGATAAACATGTACTGCAATTGTCAGGCTTTTGTTTATAGGCCAAGAAATATTCTAAATATGTAACACTATATGTATTATATTCTAACATGTTCACAAATTATAAAATAATTGTAATTTACAAAGGTTCAAGAAATGTAGTTCATTCCTGTCGCAACATTACTTTAATTCACTTTTTGGTTTGTTTATTTGAGTGATTAAAAAAAGAGATGTTTTAACACATTTCAGCTCTGTTAAACTACCTTTTATGCATGAATTAGTGTGAATTTTATTGCCATATTTTCCCAACTTATTAAAAGGGTAGTACTTCACAAATAAAACTGCAGGATGGACTTATTATTTACAGTCCTAGTCCAAGCCTTTACATCTACTTAATATGGGTAAAGTGTTCAGTTTTCCAACGTAGTCCAGCTGCATGACTGGAATCAAACTTGTAATTGCTTCTTTGGGATTTAAAACTATTAGAGTTGTGCTTTTATGTTCTCTTTTGTTTTGCTTGAGTCACTTTTTCAGGTCTATGAACTACAGCTGGCACAATAAAAATTTGATCAATGCATAACCAATGTAGTTTATATTTCTTCCAGATATGTAAAACCCAGGTGAAAAATATTAATCTATGAAAATGGCCTTTGTCAGCCACTTACTCTTGAAATTAAAATCAGTTTCAGTCTTGAGGTATATGGTTTGGCCTGGGACTTTCCAGTCTGGATTTTTCAACAGTATCTTGTAATGTATACATTTGACATATTAAAATGAATGATATCCTGATGCAAAGTTTCAATTGCCACGGAAGATTTTTTTTTCCCTCATACTGTGATACTTGAATAAAATTATTCTAGTACTACAGGAGTTAGCATTAGAAAAAGCCTATAAAAGCAGTCTTTATTTCCTTAACAATTTAGTCTCCTTTCATGTATCATTGACATTGATGCTTTTGGATCATATACTCAAATCCTTTAGGCCTCAGAATCATGCTTTGGGCATACATGAAATCACCAAGCGCCTGCCAAGAAACTGAAAAACTAAACCATTCAGTTTTGGCAACTTGAACTGGTCTTCAAGTTCTGAAGCACATTAACCTGATAGATAATTAATTCTTGTTCCCTCAGATTGATTTATTAACCTTCCCCAGTTAAAGCCTAATTCTGGAGCTTATATGCATATTTATAAATTCAAGACTCACATTCTGCTAATACCTTGAAATAAATAGTTAATATCCATAGAAGTGTCAAGCCTTACTGTTCCTTTAGCAATACAATGAAGATATTTTGCATATTCAAACGTAGTCATATAAGTAGTTAATATCACCAGAATAATTTTGCATCTATCTTGTACACTGTCATCATAAATGGGCAAGAACATATTCGCCAGTGCAATATGTCCCATCACTTTCCAGAACAAAGGATACAAGGTAAGAAAAACAATCATTCAAGGGAAGACACCATTAACCAAAGCCACCTAAGAGAAAGCCCTCAGAATGTATTGAGATATTCACTTTCAATATACATATTAAATAGACAACCTTTTATTTGTCAGTCCAACAGACATTTCTGACAATTCTTCCATGCTACATACTACATGGAACTCTCCCTCTAGATTGTTCCTTTAATTAAGGGTCTCAATGTGCTCACATAACTCGTGAAGACCTGACCCTACTAGTAGTAACCTTTCTAAAATACCACAGTGACTGAAGAAGTGACTCTGGCATGATTTGGCAGATCTCAAGGAGTTTTCCAAAAACAACTAATTTTTAAACTTTTACTGCTAATTGCAAAACATGAAGTTCAGATAACTTTAGGCATGGTTTCTCCTGCTCTCAACCAATTGCTCAGATCTGGCAACTTCAAAGAGTAAATACCCTGGATTGCTTATCCTTTTCTAGTACTTAGGCCATAAACAGTCTTCAGACATTTTTGAAAATATAAGGAGGGGTCTTCTTGCAACATTTACTACCTAGACAGAGAAAAATCCCACCATGTCTTATTAGTAAAGCCTCTCCCTTCTTGACATTTGGCTCCTGTATTCCTGCTGGTCCTGAGAGTGTTAAGGAAGTGTTCTGGTCTCATCACTGGCAGACACTTTAGCAGTCACATTCCCAATGCCAGAGACTTTCACTGCTGGGCTTGAAACACCTTCACAGTAGGTGGCTGCAGTGAGCCAATGGGTGCCTTGCTTGACACATCCCACTCACAAAGTCAGACCAGGTTTCCTTACTGGCTCAACACCAGGTTTCCCATAGCAGAGTCTCACATGTCCAATTGATTCACAGCACAGTAATAGAAGAAGTAGCTCGAGCTAGTGCCTCCAAGGAGAACTCCCAACAAAGGAGCCCACTCACAATCTACATGCAGGCAAGTCTCACCCTTCTTGAGTCTTTGGCTCCTGCTGTATCTCTCAGTGTCCATTTACCTGCCAGGCCACTAGTCTTGGCATCCTTTGTTATGCAAAGGACTGGCAGTTCACGGCCTCATGTCTCTCTGGGCTCTCACCCAGAGCTCAATCTGCATCTTGAACTGCAGCTTACAAGTCGAGCTACCTATACCAGGTGTATTCCTCAACAGAAAGTTGGACTTGAGATGTTGAAAGTGCAGGTTCATGCTATGAATTCTTCTCTGTCAGACTTGTCTCAAGAAGAGGTTTTCTGCACCCTCCCAAGAACCTCCCATTCCCATTGCTTCCCTGTCAAAGGCTAGTCTCTCCATTGTGACAATACTTGTGTGTTTACATGCAAGACTACTTTTTAAAATTTCCTTTTAAAAAAATTATTTCACATAAATTGAGGGATAGTACTACCACAGTGAAGAGCTAGAGCCAGGATAGAAAGGAATTTTCCTAAAATGATTTTTCAAACAAATATTTTATAAAGCCTTATAGTGTTCAATAACCAGAAATGTGGGCATCTGTCACTCTCAGCCCTCTCATACCACCATCACATCCCAGCATGTGAGGATGGGAGCTACGGAATGAAATGCTGTTTTGACATATCTCATCTTCGTTATAAAAATATCCCGTCTAGCTCTTGCTATCAGTCTGAGACTTGGTTTGTCAATGTTTAGGCCAGTTCAAACATTTGTAAAATACTTGCGTAGTTTTGACTGTACAGCTTATGATGTGACAAACAAACTTCAGCATAGAACTGCAGGTACAACTTCAAGTTGGATGGTGTGAGGTGTCTGTGAAGCTTCTCACAAAACATTTATGTAGGATAACTGCATTACGTTTCTAATTGTGTTCTTTCAAAGTAAATTACTTTCCTTTCACAGCAAAATAATTGTTAACTGTGAATATTTGCAGCAGCTACAGGGGTAAACATAGAAGACAGAGTAATGGAAGGGTTGTTAATTTATTTTACCAGTGGGGTATAATGACTCTTCAGCACTTCTCCCTTTGAAGAAAGAGGCATGAAGGAAAAATGTACTATATGTCTTTCTATCATCATTGAAATTAAATATTTTTATAAAGACCTACAGCATCATTTGTAATTCTCCACTCTTTGAAACTGCTGTTTTAATGCAGTGTAATACAGAAAACAAGATGCACAATGCTGGAAAGAAAATAACATGTTCAATCATACTTGGCCTGGTATGTCTTGACTCACACAAGAAGGCCAGAGCAGCAGATTCTGGAGGCTGACAGTCAAATATTTAGCCATCATAAATGCTGTATGGTCATTCATGCTCCATATACCTTCCCACCTAAACCACTGCAAAGCCTTTCTCATTCACAGTCATCATCAAAAAGTAGAGGATAGTTTAACCTCTTGTAATGATCTAAACATCTGTGCTGAAGCAACCACCAAAGAAGATTTTTAAAGTCCATGGTAGCCCTAATTATCTTGGGTTTTGACCAGATTTTCCACTAACTAGAAACTCCGCTCCCACAGGATGCCAAAAGACCACCAGAAAACCTCTTGTTGACTCACATGGTTGTATGATTTAGATGAAGTTACAAAATTTGTGTTAGTAAGCTTCCTTCTGCCACTACCAGTATTTCTGGACGCCCTCAAACTCTTTATCCCCTGCACAGGGTACACATACATAAGAGATGTGACTCTGGCATGCTCAGACATGGCAGGCATGTTCAGACATGTTGGCATGACTCAGAGAGAAAGCCTGAGCTCCTGAAATGACAACTCCTTCCCTCTGTTTTGTGATCGTCTCTCCTTCCCACAGAGACTCTGTATACCATATCTCATCAGTAGATGATGGATCAGAAGGGAAACTAAAAGGCTCTACTGCATATACATGAGAAAAAGACCTAATTAAGAAAGAATGAGAGGTGGAAATTGGTTGTGCAAGACCTGCTTGAAACACATGAGCCTTGATTTCTCTGCTCTTCTCTGTAAGCTATCTTTGCATTCAAATGCTATCTGGTGCGGTGGTTGAAAGAAAATTTCACCTTTGCTGGAATTCGCCTGGTTAAGTGTGCTGTTACTGGGGAACTCTGTGCAGCCTTTCCTCAGGACTGAACCCTGTAGTCCTAATCTTTAATTAGCTTTCCCTTGACCCTTCCATAAGGCTTGCCACTGTACGACTTCTCCATAGGGTGAGGAAAACACTTGTATAAGTAAGACTTTCAATAAATCTCTTTAGAAATGCTCAGGCTAAGAGAGCTGCCACGACTTACAGAGCACTGTCTTGGCTTCACAATAACAGGGCTTTCTGCAGAATACTCTAGAGCAGCTTCCAATTAATGTCATTTCAATTTTGCCTCTTTTGTCTCTCTGACATTGCCTGGGTTCAAGCCATTCCCAGCTATGAAGACTTTACACACAACAGAAGAAAAAAAGAAGTGCTGGTTTAATAAGTCTTTTCACAAAGAGACCCCTTGCTCTCTACAGCTCAGCTAGGCACCCAGATGCAAGCAGCCTGTCTCTCACCTAAAGGGACATCATGTACTGGGGACAGAAGTAAAGACTTCCCTGTCAAGAAGTCAAGGAAGTTTTGTGGCACTGTTACTACAGATCAGTTTCAGCTGGAAACAGTTGTGTTTTCAGAACAACTTATCATAAGGCCTGCCGCAAGGCATGTTCCCACAGGGCACCCATCACAAAGCTGAACTTCCCAGATCTCCCCGTGTCAGCAATGGGAAATAGGCACTGTCAGAGAAAGGCATAGTCCAAGACCCTGCTGCTAGTGCCCAGAACTGCCCTCTAAAAAAGGTTTTCTCTCTCTCTTCATTGATTATAGATGGTACTTTGGAAGGTGAAACCATATTTTGGCAGTTGCAGAAAGCTGGGTAGAAGCTCCACTGCAGCTTCACTTTGATAATTACTTTTCCTAACAATATTTTGCCTTTCCCCTGGATGACCACAATAGCAGCTAAACACTCTGCAGTAGGCTTTCCCTCTATTAGAAAGGAGATTTTCTGCTACATTACTGGTTTTAGTCATAGGAAGATTTCCTCCTCATCCTTCAGACAGGAAGTTGCATAGTTTCCTGAACTCTCCAGCACTGGGCCACAAATGGTCAGCACCTTTATAGTTGGAGCCAAAGGCAAAACCTCACTGGGCATGTAGAAGTCACTCAGCTGTGTGAGGAAATGATGTGTCTCATCTCCAGTCACCTGAGGTTAGGTGCCCCTGGGATGCCATGGCCTGCAAACTATTAGTTGTTGGTGCATCAGACACCCATCCTCTAAAATCTCCAAGGGTCTTCAGGCAAAATTTCTCTGCTTTCTGGGATTATTTTGGTGGTAACGTGGTATCTAACAGCCTTCCTTTCTTTGAAGTGGCCTCAAAAAATTTATGTTGTCATCACTCAACATCAGAGAGATTTTCCTCTGTATCAGAGAGGAAAGATCAGCTCTGCTGCCTCACTTTTCAAGGTCACATGCTCAAAGATTTCCTGCAACAACAGCCCTGCCAGGTGGAGCAAATCTAGGAATCTGTGTGTTATGATGCGTCTCTCAGTGGAGAAATATTTAACTGGGAGGATGTGTCTCCAAACCATATAGTACTATATGAAGGTCCTGGGGGTACTTTTTCTGGCTCTGGCCACAAATTCTTTGGACTTAACCTGCTACACATTCAACAATTCACTTCATTTTCTCTCCAAAGTAAAAGAAACTCACTCTTGTACAGATCCTCTTGATATGATTCTGTCTTTCAAATGACTGATTACATCGTCAGTTTCTATTCCTTTCCTGGCAAGCGCCGCTACCACACGTACTCTTTTAATTCTTCCTTCCCCTTTGCAACATGCTGCCCAACACAACTGCAGTCAAGAAAAATCTCCTAAAGTAATTTTCTTCCAGGCTTGTATTGTGCTTTTCAAGAAACACCTTCACAGTCTAAAAGTGAAGTAAAGAAGTCTTGGCCATGCAGATACTAGGGGTTTGTCATGAATGTACCCTGGGGGTCTGTGATCTGCTTCAGTGGTAACAGCACAGCTACATGTGGTGACTAAGCTCCTGATGTGCAGGAAAAACAACAATAATAATTTATTCTTCTATGTGAATATAATTTTACTGTCTTGACATATATACTTTGAGTCCTTTCATTGTGAGCTTCTTCTTGCACTAGCACTGTTTCAAGTGCTGCTTAATGCTTCTTTACAGAGGCACTTGCCTTGTTTTCATAAAGTATTTTGTTTCTTTTCCAACAGCATCCTTCATGTTGCAGACTGCTGCCTCATCCCAGTTATTTATGGATGCCCTGTGACTTCTGCTGTTCTTGGTACCCAATACTAATTGGTAAGTAGTCACCCAGCCCATGGCTTTCCATTTCTTCGGGGAGATTGTTTTACAGCATTCCCTTCATTTGTGGTTCCTGAAGTCCTTAATTTGCTATGCAGTGATTTACATTCTGCTATGATCCAGCTTTAGTTTATGCTTCCTGAATTTTGACTGAGCAGTAGTATTCCCTCTTGTCTCAGTCACATATGCCTACACTGTCATGTATGTTTTCACCTCCTGTCAACCGTCATGCATCATGCACCCTTTTCCCAGGAAATCTTGTGTGCTGATAACAGTTCAGCAGGTGTTTCCTACCAAATGTTGTGGCTGCTCATCTCTTCTTCTGGTCCCACATACCTTGCCCAGGACGGGCAGTTTATATTCAGAATATGCTGCAAGGTCCTGATAAATTATAGCCTATAGCATAGGGAGCCTGTTTTTTGGCAATGGTCAGTAAGTATTGAGACTGCCATTTTTTTCCTCTTTGTACCCATTTTAGATGTTTGGCTACTTAAAATCATACTCTTTTCTTGGACAGTGAGGTTCCTTTGCATCTCACTTGTGGAAGTAGCTACTGAAATACCTGAGTCGCTGGTACTAGAACCTTGGGAGGTGACTTATTTTTGCAGTTTCCAGTTTTGCCCATGTTTCTGGACACAAAAATTCCTAGCTGTTAGAAAAATACCATTTTACTTGCTTCTGCTATGGAATGGATTCCACACGCATAAAGTTTTTTATGAAGTAAAACAAATTTTCCTTGTTAGGACTGATTTGACAGCATGTTAAACACATAAACAGAGAAACTCTGACCTTTCCCTTTGCATCTATAGTCAATCTGTAGTTTTCTGACAGCTGGGATTGAAGAACCACGTATTTCATTAGTCCTACTAATGCAGGCAGTGTTAGAATCCAAATGGAAGCTGTCTTTTGCCCATCTTGTGTCTCATGAATACAGAATACCTTTTCCGCAGCTATCAGTTTATTCAAAACTGAATGTCACAAGCTCTCCTTTGGCCCTATGCAGCTAATTAGACCTAGGAAGCTAGCCGTGTCGTTATCCTTCTCTTTGACATGTACTGTAGCCAAGAAGAGTGCTGTGTTGCTGCTGCTGCTCAAGTCTCTTTGGGGGTGCTCTCCAACTGCAAGCACCAACTGCACTGTACACCCTGTACTTTTCTGTTTCCTTATGTGTCATGCTTCTGCAAAATTGATTTACTCTGAGGTTGGATTCAACAGCCTTATCAAAATGCAACTCTTTAGTAAAGGTGTAACGAAACATTTGGAGCTCATGAAAACAGAATGTTTTGCTCTTTTGCACAGGAATGTTTAGGAAGAGGGTGAACAACTTCTCAGCTGTTGAGTCAACATTTGGAGGGAAGGAGAAGTAAGGGTGAAAAGCATCTCCCTAAATGGCCAGAGCATTCTTTTCTTTTAGCACAGTTTTGATGGTCAGAATTGGAAACAGTGTCATAACACAAAGCTGCAGATAAATGAAGACAATGCTTCAATCTAGATTCACAGCTGCCTGTAAATTAAAACTAAGACCATTTTAGTAGAGCCTTCATCTTCCTGCACCTCAGGCTGATGGAGTACCAAGGAATTCTTGCCTGCCAGGAGATATCTGTGTGCACGTGGTGCTGAGTCCCAGTAATATGCTGTCCCAACAGGCAGTGTGTCCTACTTGAGGGCAAACACCTACATGACATAGTGCTATAGTGCCAGACTCGGGCTGCCTCATATACGTATCTACATCCATGTCCAAAATTACTCTCACCTGGACTAGATTTTAAAGATTGCCAAAGGGTGCAGATACTTGATGGGAATGGGGCATGGAAAACAATTTGCCTCTATTGGCCCTGAATGTGTTTGAGAATCTGGTTATGTTTCAAATATAATAATGAATGTGGTGAAAGTAAGTTTGATTATTTGATGCAACAAATTGTTTGATTTTTGTGTGAGATTACATTCCTACAGGACAAATTTTATTTATGCTCATATTTTCTCCTAATTGTTTATTATTCAATTGAGTGTGACAGAATTTTGAAGAAATTATCTTCTTAAAGAATGACTGTAAAACTTATGTCTTCATCTGCAGTGGTAAAAAGTTTCTTTTAAGCAGCATTCTTCACCCATATTAGTTCTTTCTTCATCAAATATTTATTCACAAATTCTTTCTTACTAGTATTGGATTTCATAATTGAAAATAATAATATTTTGAAATAATATTAATAGAAAATAATATTTTCTCTTTTAAATTGTTTTCAAATGGTATATATTAATTTTTTTGGTAGTAAACATAGAATTAGAATTTATTGATTGATGGGGGAAAGGAAAGAATAATTTTGCTTGCAATCCTACATAGACATCATAAGAACAAATTATCGTGCATTTGTCTAGGTATACAAAGGAAAAATAGAGGTTTCCTCATTTCATAGGGATGATTACATTTTGAAGTATCTTATATACATCTAATAGGACAGGGCACCTTGGGAGGTAGTCAACATTTGCAAATCTAGAAAAAAAAAACTGGATTCAAGTTTACAAGATATTCCTCTTGACTTGGGCTCAGTTTGCACTTAGATTTTACAAACTAAGGATGGTATATGAGAGGGGACAGAACTTGTATCTCTAAAGTGTACATAAGCTTAAACATTCCTGGAGCAATATAGAATTATACTTTATTGAAAATATAACTGTGGTGTCTTGGTTTGAAAGACAGGTGTCTGCCAAGGAAGGTGGGAACCTCCCTTGGAATGGAGAATATGAACCCCTTCCCTCTGAAATATTATAACTTTGAAATCAAGGGGCTTTCGGGCAAAGATATGGGGAAAGGAATAACAGGTCTTTACTAGTATTTATAACAAGGCAAACAAGCAACAACAATGGTAGCAACAACAAGCAAAACCATGAACCCAGTGAGAGCCTTCTCTGGGCTGTCACACGCCCTCCCGTTTGGTGCAGTTATGGTCACAGCCAGCAGGGGCGCTGTTGGCCCCCAGCTGGGCCGGGCAGGTGCGATGATCCCCCGCAGCTGCAGGGGGCGCTAGGGTGCGAGTTCAGTCGAGTCTCCTGCGCGCAGTAATGGCGGATGGGCTGGATGGCGGGACGGGCTGTAGCAGGGACCTCAGAGCAGCGACCTGGAACAGCAGAGCTGGCTCACACAGGGTAGCAAGCACGAGGTAGCAGGAACTCTGTGGCAGGAGCGGCCAGACGTCCGGGCAGGCATGGGGTGTTGGGTTACAGTGTAGCAAAGAAACCAAAGCAGGTAGCAGAAAAAAACTGGCGGGGGTTGAGTGCGGAATCTCTCCCCTGGATGGCTCACCAATGATAGCCAGTCCCCGGGTCAGGCTGTGCAGAGGTGGGGCGGCTCCCAACAGGGGATGGGGTACCCTGGTCTCAGGTCCCTGCGCAGCAGGCACTGGCTCTGGGTTCCCAAAACAGCAGAGAGGCAGAGAAAAACGAGCCAGTAAACCCAGTCACAGTCACAGCTGAAGGGGAAAAAAAGCCAAACAAAAAACCAGGCAAACTCACATGCAGCAGTATCTCTGCTCAGAGAGCCTGCTACCCCGGCTGCCCGAATTCCCATGCAGCTAGAAAAGGGGCGGAGCTCCCCTTGCCCCCACCTCTTGCAGGAAATCCCAGGCTGGCTCCCATCTATTGCAAGATTCTGGAGGCGGGGGTTGGGGCGAAGGGTGGGGAGCTACCATCCGAGAGATAAAACAAGAGCAGGAAATAAAACCCAAAGATGGGATGGGATAAAAAGTCATCCTCAAGACATGCAGTTATACCATAATTCTTACAGCTGTAGTTAAAATTTTAAGCTGAGTAGAAAATGAAAAATATTTTAAAAAAGCAAAGTGATTTGCTATGATACTGCAGAGGAGCTAGAGATAACTTGAACTTGTGCTGTAAATGCATGCTGATGGCAAGTGATCAACACTATGCATTTCAATCTTCTCAACACTCACACAAGTGTCCAAGTGGCACCAAATGGCTGAAATCTGATCAAGACTTTTGAACAAGGACCCACTGAACTTACGGAGGACTGTTTTAAGGCCAGCCTCTGCTCTTCCCCCATTCCAGTCTCAGTAATCTTGAAGGGAGGACTGAAGATTTCCTCCAGTTGTAATGGAGAGAGCAAAGTAAAGTGCCCTAAAGAAACACTAGGACTTTCTCCACTGACCCCATGAAAACTAGCTCTGCTTCTGACACCCTGAGAGAAGCACTGGTCATCAGCCTACAGATATTTTGGCATCTGGGTATCTTACTTTGCAGACATACACATTGTCTTCAATATCCTCTCAAACCTCGCTAAAACTTGAGACAAAACCTGTCCAGTCATACCAAAGTCAGGGATGCAGAGCAGAAGAACTGTTTAGATGTATACAAGGAGGCATACTTACAAGTGTGTCCAAGGAGGAAAAGACAACAGCACAACAACCTAGAAAGCTAGTAACTTATTCTGGGCTTTTCTGGGCTCCACTGAGTTTGACTTCTTAGCATTAGTATTTGATTAGATGATATAACTAGTAAAATGGGAAATAGCCCTGTCCCATCAATCACACAGAAAAAAGTTTCTTACAGATTCCCTTCAGCACCTAAATCAGGAGACCTGCAGCAGCTGCCCCCCTTAAAGATCTGACTGTTGAAAATCATCAACGAGTTTCATGGTTGCAGTGACTCATTGCAGGAAGCAAATGAATGGGAAAACCAGGAAAAAAGTGATTAAAAATGAAAAGCAGAAAAAAGTATTAAAACCCTACAGCAGTCTTAATATGTTAGACCACGTATTTGCACTCCATTTTTCTAACAAAAGACAATTATGAGCTTGTGAGCTTGTGCGCACACACACAGTCTTGCTTATTCTATGCTTTTTCGCCTCATCTGGCAGCCACTTTCCGGTCCAGCAGACACTAACATCTAATGAGACAAACTTCCCATTTTCAGACTAATCAGTCGGCTGCACTAATTGCAAATGCAAATATGCAAATTTATATTAATTAATTACTCTGCTAATTAGTTCTGCAGTTTTTTGGGGGTAATAAATCATTGTGCAGTGGAAGAGAAACACGTCTTGTCCCATTTCACTCCACATAAAAATTTAATGTACTAATTGAAGAAAATATATTAAAAAAACCTTGATTCTGATAACTCTGACTCTACTGATAGGTTCTCCCTAAAGTAAGGTATGATTGCAAGAAGTCTTGCACATCCCCAGCAAATGCCATCATAAGGTGCCTGTTAGCCATTTAATTATCCCATTATGAGCTCCAGGAGAAGCCAGTTTGCTGTGCTGCAGGCTGTGACTCTGAGCTCCACAGCTGACACGTTTTGCAGCAAATGCTGTTTATATATCCATGAAAGATAATCTAGAGGAAAACACTCACTTTGCTCTACCTGAATGTTCTGTTAAGGCTTGCACTTAAATCCCAGAAATCTGGATCTGCCAAATATAAAGTTTAGTTCTGCAGCCTCATTAGATCACATTTGAATGGATTGTTCAGAGAAAATGAAGAGTAGCTGAAGAAGAAACCGCTTGCAAAGCCCTTCCCTGGTCTTGAGTTTTGCTTTGTCTCTGATCCATTTCAACGGGGAACTTTCAATTTGCCATCTGGCACCACCTCTCCCTTGCAATCCTTACCTTGGCAGCACACGCTGGGAACAGGGAGGGCCATTCCATGCCCCCTTCACTGGTGTTTTGCCCAGCCTCAGGTGTTCCTTCCCCACATCAATATCGGGAAGGTGCAGTGAGTTCCCTATACTGTTTTAATGCTCCAGCAATGGCATGCAGGGCATCATGCTCATAGAACCTTAGGTACCAAAGCCTGTCAAGGTGTGAAGGTCAATATGCAAGATGGGGCTTATTCTACGTGTTCTTTTTTTTTTTTTTAGGACAGGAAAAAACCCCACCCCCATAGCATAACAAACCCAATGGGACCTGGCTGTGAAAAAAGAGTCACTGAATGCCCTCATCAAATGAAACTACACCAACTTGATGTAGCATCAATGGTGTAATGTTCATCACAGACATTCTAGGAGCCAAAGACCACCTAAGAGGTTTAGAAAGGCATTAAGTAAAGTGCACCCTCTTATCTCACACAAGTTCAGGCTAACTAGAAATCTTACAGCTGCCAGGTTTTTTCATCCTCCACTTGTTTACTTTTTTTCTCACAGTTATATACCATTGTTCCCATTAATGTGAAACATCCACAGGGCATTTTCTTGAGAGTTTGAATGTGTCTTAAGTTAACCTGCCTTATAGATGTAGGTTGGAAACCAGTCAAAGTTGTTATAAAAGTCAACAGAGCACTTCTATTACCTCAGAAATTCAGACAACTCACATATCATAGTCTTCCATTATGTAAAAAAAAAAAAAAATCTAAAGCATTAGCAAATGTTTTGCTTTATGCTTTAAATTATTGGTTTTAAATTGAAACAATAAATGAGATTTACAGGTAATTAAATTCCAAGGGCCTTTATCATTCTAGGTTCAACCAGAAGCTGAACTGTGTACTTTTCTCATAGTTTGAAACCCTAGGATAGCTTATTTCTTATTTATTTTGCTTTGCTATCCAAACACTGGAATAAAATATGGTTAAACTGATATGGTTAAACTGAAGTCCTGTGATTTAGGCTCTTGGAAACAAAGGAAAATTAAAAAAAACCTAAAAAAGATTAAATTGAAAGAGCAGTTTATGGAACAGACAAAGATAAAATATGTTTTGCAAACAGTTTTAATTTTTGTTTGAAATACTAATATACACTAATGGCTATGCCATTTAACATCATGCAAATTAAAATATTTATTTAAAAGCAAACCACCTTTGTTCTTTCTAGGTATGCAGGATCCTGGAGTCACATGGGATCTGAATTGTTTGTTACAGAGTGCAGGCCTCTCCAACTTCTGAGAGTTTTGCAGCTGCTTTTTTTTAAGTCTTGCAATGTTTCAGAGATTAATCCGTAAAGATTTTAACAAAACTCAACAGATCTCCCTTAAATAATGAATAGATACGAGATGGTAACGTTCTGATTGTCTGTAGTGTGCTTTGAAGTGTTATATTTAAATTGTAATTGTACTGGGACATGAGATGTAATTTAAAACATTTGATAAAACCCATTCTTTGATGGGTTAGCTTCTATTAGAAAGCTTCAACAGGTCAAGTATATTTTGCAAATTGCTGTAGGTGTGAACAAAATTATCCTTTTTCTTCTTTTTTTTTCTTCTTTTTCTTTTTTTTCTTTTTCTTTACTTTTCTCTTTTCCTTTTTTCTTTTTCCTTCTCTTTCTCTCTTTTTCTCTTTCTCTTTCTCTTTCTCTGTCTCTCTTTCTCTTTCTCTTTCTCTTTCTCTTTCTCTTTCTCTTTCTCTTTCTCTTTCTCTTTCTCTTTCTCTTTCTCTTTCTCTCTTTTTCTCTTTCTCTTTTTATCTTTCTTTTTTCTTTCTCTTTCTCTTTTTCCTCTTCTTCGTCTTTTCCTTTTCCTCTTCCTCTTCCAATTGTGTTCAGAATACTTATATATAGTCCAAAAAAGTGATGCTAATAAAAATTCCGTCATGAGAATCTGTGTTTATGCCCTTTCACTTACTTGTGGCTGATATTCATTCTCTTGTCAGGACTGTGAAATCTAGACTTTTCTTAACATATAGAACAGCAAGACCCATTTGGTATCCAAGATGAAACCCAGATGAGTGTTAAGATTGACAGTGTTTTCACCCTTGTAATTAGCTATTCACACAAATGGGGGTTTCGTTTGCACTTATGCTTGGAACATGGCACCTCTTTATACAGAGAGCGTCATTCACATGTTAACATTTTCACTTTTGTTTTTTGTTGGCAAGTAAGCCAGCACACTTGCTATTGAGTTCTGTTAGTTGTATATTTTGCTATGTATTTTTTACTATTTATTAGTGTTCTATTAAAAACAATTTAATATGAGCAAAGCATGAACAAGAACTATGTAATGCTCCTCTACCTTTCCCTGCTCTGGAGGAGGACCTCACCTGCCTAAAGTTACTCTGCTGCTTCCAAGTGAATAATTTCCATAGGCACAGTGCTGGGGCACCCTTTCCAATATCTTTTTCTTTAAGGGTAAAAATCCCCCTCCCTTCTTTGCTGAGGGAAAGATGGGTGTCCTCAGTACAACAGAATATGTACCGCACCACTGAGCTTATTTCCAGCCTTTTTCTTGGTTGTGTACTGACTCAGTAATGTCTGGAGGAAGGGCACAGAACCAGGAAGCCTTATGGCAATACAGCAATGGTTGCCAGAAATTCATCAAGGATTTTGATGGGTACTGAAAAAGTCTGTTCATTCTAAATTGAGGAATAAAAGACTCAGTGACAGAAGAGAAGGCAAAAGGACAGCTAAAATGTCTCTATTTTGCTAGAGCTGAGATGTGACTGATTTGCTCA
The DNA here is from genome assembly GCA_024500445.1 of Entomyzon cyanotis. Lineage (NCBI taxonomy): Eukaryota > Metazoa > Chordata > Aves > Passeriformes > Meliphagidae > Entomyzon > Entomyzon cyanotis. The sequence continues at coordinate 81,556,274 of JAKEPQ010001005.1, forward strand.
TACACACTAAAGGTTTAAATAGAAAAAACCCCAAAATTAAACATCCTACATAGACTGTGGTCAATATGTACATAGGCTAGAGAACACACTACTCCAAGAAGTGGATTTCCAAAATGTATGTTTGGAAAAAGGAATTGATATGCATATCAGAGTTATCATAATTAATTAAAGTAATGCTTTTGGGTCATGCTTCAGGGCTTTCAGAACTCAGCAACTGTTACAGAATAGGCTGAGATTTAAAAGGGTAATCTCTTTTTCACCTTCATGTACAGACTTTAGGGTGTTTTTCATCAAAGGCCATTGCCAGAAAATATATATGAAATACGAATGACCTTAGGTCCAAACAAACAGCAAAAATTACTATATTTTCAGTTTTGGACTACATGTCTACGTGGTCCTTCATCTTATGGGAATGAATGGCTCTTGGAATTTCATTTACTCTCTTTTTTAATTTCTTACAAGGCTAGAATGCAAAGGAAATGGAAAAAAAAAAGATTAGGAAACCTTGATCACTCAAGTGATCAAGCAATAGAGGTAGCATAATACACATGGTCTTTTGTACCCAACAAATTAATTAATATTGTTTATCTCTTCAGGAAGAATTGCATCCATAATGGACAAGAGGAGGACTATCAGGCTACATTAACATAAAGATTACATATAAAAATCATTGGGGGAAAAAAAGGAGAAGAGACTAATGGTGGAGAAAAGGCAAAGAGAAGCCCTAAAGGCAAATAGTAGAATTAAAAGTACGGTAAATGCAAACCACCTAAGCAAAAATAAAAATGATTGCCAAAATAACAGTAAACTAGGAAAATAATTTTTCTATACTGAAGCTCCATGTCCTCAGCTCTTTGCCTCCAGGGACTCCAAGCACAAGGATGCCTTTTCACCCAAGTAGTAAGATATCCAGAGAAGCAAATTGAGAATGCTGTTCATCTCTCTTACAGGAGTAGAGGGCTGCTTTTCCTCTCTGCTTCTAAATTGATGCAATACCACCACCACCACAACTCAGAGAAGAGAAGGAGGTTCCTCATCTGTATGAGGAACCACACTTTGGGGCAGGCCAGGGGAATATTAAAATATATAGCAGTGGGGGAGATCAGGGCTGGGACACTGTGGCTTACTGCTGACCCAAGGCGGCAGCAGCAGGAAGCATCATTAATACAAATCGAGGTGTGGAGCAAATCAGTGCTTCAGGGACATGGACCTACACTAGAGCAGGTCACAAAAGTGGGCCTAAACCACCACATCCCACCTGGACAGAAAAAGGTTTGTCTTCCTCTCTTTTATTGTATTTTGAAGTCCTACGCTTACCCTGTTGGGGGGATACTTCACTGTATCACACTGAGGCAGAAACAATGAACCTGTGATGTAACAGGTTAAAATGAAGTTGCAGCTGCAAAGTACCTTAAAATAGGGAAAATAAAATTAGAGAATTCTTCCAGTGAGTTATCACAATAATTCCATGTTTGTTTCCAGTCCCAGCCATGATGAAATGTTGAAATATTTGGTTGATATACCCCCTCAGAGTATTTTCAACAGAAAAACTGCATTTAAATTTCAGAAGCTGACTCTTTTCTGCTTTCATGTACAAACAGGGAGGAACAGATCATTGCCAGACACTTAAAACAGAAAATGCCTATTCTGTGAAAAGCTGAAATAAAATACTGTCTTTCAGTTAAATGTTTTTATCAGTTAATTTATTTTAATGTATCTTAATTATTTCTCTTTTTCAGTATTTTATTTATCCAGAATTGAATTTATCTTTGTGCAGTAACACAATAGGAACTATGAAGGTTAAGTTTTTAGCTGACTCTTAAATCATTTTTCCTATAAAAATCATGTAAATTCACACTTTTTGTTCTATAAGAGCAAAGACACATTTATCATATTTGACTCTTGTTTTACATAAACAAAGGTTAAATAAAGTGTTAGCACACAAGATTTGATCAAGACAAAGGTTTTTTGACTATATACCTACAATTCAAACATCTGGCTTGCATGAAAATTATTTATTCAGTTTCTCTGGAATAGAGGAGGAAGCACAGTGAGGTCTAGATTGATTTTATCAGAGTGTGAACTGTCTGTGGTGTAAATTAAGAAATACTTGAGCTATATTGGGCTATATTGGAGAGGAGCAGACAGATGTTGTGCTGCATTACCTCCATGTGGTCCATAGATAGCAGTGTCACTGACATTTTCTTTTTCTGCCCTGCCCTCTATCTATTCTCTTCTAGCTCACACCACCATTGCCCCAGATAAATAGTCATCAGTACCATCACTCCTGCCTCAATCTATCACTGGTAAGATATTTGAGAAGCCAATCAACCCAGCTGGAGAAAACTTAAAAGTGAAAAATATATTTGTGCTTAAAAAATGGAAACATTATGTTTATACTTGGGTCTTGGACACACTGGGCTCTCAAGTGCTTCTCTAGCTGCCTGAGCACCCTTTTTTCATAATCACTTGTAGATATAATAATTTGTAGATATAAATTGGTTTATGTGAATTTGGTAGCTGTGTGCATGGAATTCGCAGCAATATTCACAGCATCCACCTCTGGGAACTGGTCCCTCATGGTTTCAGTCGGGAATATATGTTTTAAGTACATTGTCTGAATAGAGGTTTTGTTATTTTCCTTTAACGTTGAAAAAGAAAACTGTTTCCTTCTATGATTGTCTCAGAATTTAGAATTAGGTCAATGGGAAGTGCACATGTGCAGAGAGTGAAAGTTGCTGAGCTCTCAGTGTATTTCTCACAGTATATCTGACTCAACATGGGAACTTGAGCGGTAGCTCCTCTGTCTATGAAACACTCACAGAATCAGCAGGCACTGAGGCTTAATTTCAGTTCATACAATGCTGTAAGATCTTTATTTGCCATGTGCTATAAGAAGCGCAAAATAACTTTCACAAGTAAGGAAAGTAAAAGAAAGTAAAGTAAATTTTCTTGCACGACTCAAATGAAAATTTGTGGTGCTTCAAGTATTTTTCCCAGTCACAGATGGAATTTCACAATTTTAGTAGTTTTTATTCTGTAATGCTACTTTTGTGCATAAAGAATTATTAACTTTCCATCAGAGAATTATTAACTTTCCATCAGTGTCTTCACGGATTAAACAGTCCCTAAGTGCAGATTGACAGTGCCGATCATTATGAACCCTTATCATTTAAAGTGGGAACGGACAGAGGTTGTGCGTGTATGTATTCATCTCCTTACTCCCTCTCTCTCACAAACTATAAGGTTTAATAGCAGTTAACACTACACCACAGCACTTCTAAATTAACGGTAGCCCTGCCAATTCTAATTGGTATTCTAATTAGTCTGACAATTTTACTAATTAAGAACATTAAACTTTTTAACAAAGGCTATCTTTTTTGTGTTGTGTTTGGCAAAATGGACTTGAGGGTGCAAGGAAGCCTGAACCTCTACTTCTGAGAATTGCTGATGATTAAAAAAAAACCCATATTCGGGGAGTGTGTAGAAACATTTTGATACGGTAGTTAAATAAGAAGGTGAGGCTATCTGAATTGCAGAATATTGTAAATGATAGAGAAATGGATTAAAAAAGTGAAAACTTCAAATTCACAATATATTGCTGAAAGAGGTTTGCCTTTTGGAAATAATGATTTACACCGAGTGCTATAGGGATTTCAGTACATTAGGCAAACTGAGACACTCCTTTGTTTGAAGAAAGATCACTTTTCTACATCTTCTTTCCTTCAGATATAAAGCAAAAACAAAGAAAAAAAGTATGTTCCACAACATAAAATTTTCAGTGAATATTTGTTTCAAATGGATAATTTTTTAAAAAATTGCCCTGGTCTTGATTTTATATATTACATGCAATTTTCAAAAGAAGCATCCTTTTGAATCACTTTTAAGTGATTTGAAGATATTACTTTTCCTAACTACCTTATTCTCAGAATGAAATTTCATTACAGTGCACTTAAAACACAGTTTTATGCCAAAAAATAAACGGACTCTTCTGGAAGAAAATGTTTTCTTTTTTTTTCTTTTTTTTCTTTTTTTTTTCTTTTTTTTTTTTTTGACACTTTATGTTACAAGGTCAATCTGCAAATATCTTCTTCATAATCAAGATTTCTGTTTCTATGGGAGTAAGAGCATTTGCACAGAGTACCTGCAAAAAATCCTTATTAATGTTAACTTGTGTCACAAGAACCAAATGAATAACAGACTGAATGGAAAGCAGTATTTACTCCAAAGCCCACCAACCTGAGCATCACAGATTTCAGTCTTTCAGCACCCAGCCTTCAAGATATAGTGCAGGAACTATGAATCTCTCATATTTCATATCTCATATCTCAAATGAAATCTCATGCCGTAATGCCAAGAATATTTCCTACATCGCCTCACCAAATCATTACTGCACTGCCTGTATTCACACTGTTTAAGGATTTGGAGATACTGGGAGAGATGGCTATTCTAGTCACCATCTGCTGACATCAGCTGTCTTCAAAATTCATGGCAAAATACCCTTTTGAGATAAGTTTTACCTACATGGCTTTACATAGCAAGGTGTCTTACAGGTCCAAATCCAGAATGAAGAAGCCAGCATGCCTCTCTAGGCAGAAAGAGCACTTTAAATTTCAACCCAGGCCACACGTAAAGTTCCTGAACACGAGACTGAAACCCTGAACATACTATAGAACCCTTCAGAATGCATGCATTTGAACAATTTAGGAGCAATTTTTTTTTCTCCTGGACACACTGCAGTAATAAGACTTGAACTGCTACACATATTTTTCAAAAAATAGCAACAGAATTTAAGATGATCAGAAAGAACCAAAACAAAACAAAAAAAAAAAGCCAGATATATCAGATAAATACAGTCTAACACTATGAACAGTACCATGGGGAAAAAAAAGGATTTCTAACTTGCAAAAATATATGCATATTCAGTACCGTTTCTGCTGACCACCGACTGTTTCAGCATTTTGCAAACTATGCCATGTATGAACTTTCCCTAGCACTTCAAGAGCTTAAAGAGGCAGGCTCACAGTAAAGCCACACGAGCAAGGTAGAAAGCTAGTATGGCAACTAGCACAACAGAGGGGGATCACAAGCAGGATTTGGGCTCAGCAAGCCACACTCCCTTCTTAGAAAAGGAATTTTGCCCTAAAAGGAAGGCTTTTTGCAAAACTTCTAGGTGCATTTTGGCCATGGTTGTTTGAAACTATTTGGAGATTCAAACTAGACCTCAAACTAGCCAGCCAAAGGACTGGAATGAAAACTTCAGACTGCCAAAAGATATGCAATTTTCTTTGCACATCCTGTTAGATGAGACCACTTTAAAGAGCGGTTACCTTCAAAACCAGCACTGTGTACTCAAATTGTGGCAGGAAGCACTGATTTTCATGATGACTGTGTGACAAGGAAGCTGGCAAGCTCTTGGGTTTACACAACTTAGAAATTGCTCAGACGTAAGAGATGTTAATTACAGAAAGCACTGTTTACTTCATCTTGTACTTAAGTGCATGATAACCTCACCTCTCTTTACAGCAGATCACAACTTTATGTTGATTTTGGCAGCCTTAACTGACTGTTTAGACAATCCTGTTTCTGAGGGGGTGTCCACATATTTTATGAAAAGCCTCTATGCAGGTATAGGCAAAATCTCTGGTCTCTACTTCTTTAATTGTATACTTAAATAGATGGGAATCGATCCCGTCTTAATTCTCTTCTTTGGTAGGCTAAGAATATAAGAAATTTAAACCTTACAGCACCATCGTGTCTGCTTGTTCAGCAAATTTGGTGAAAAACATATTAAAATGGGTTTTTATAAAGATGAGAAACATCAGTTACTCTATATTTGTAGATAGAAATAATAGAATTGTTCATTCATCACTGAAAAGATTGTTCTTTAAACATAAGTTTTTCCAAAATTATTTTGGGAAAATATCATTACAGCCCTATTTGAATTCAACACCATATTACAGCTAAAATGAAATTATCTGTGCTTTTCATTTTCTTAGAAGCTTGGGGATAGAATCCAGAAAACAGTTTTATAAATTCCTGTTCTATTTGCAGTCAAATTCCACCACCGAATCTCCAGGACTGTCAGGGGAAAATTGATCCTGTGGGTAAAAGACCTCAAATGATCCAGCTTGTCTCAAGGTAAAATGGGTTGGTCAAGATCTTCTGAAGTATATTGCTGCCCACCTTCCACTGCTTTCAAATCAGTGAAAGATGCATATAGTGTTGTAGAACAAAAAAAGCAGGAAAGTTAGATTCGGTAACGGTATACATCATCTAATTGTGGTGAAAAATAATTTCTGGAGTGTTTATCAAATAGATCTTGGACTCTTCATTACTCCTAACACTTGCATCAAGCATTTTAAATCAGTGGAAAAAGTTCAGGATCAATGCCGTTAAGATCTCTATGCCTCCCTTTTCCTCCTAGAAAGTTGCATTTTCCTGCTTCACTCCTATAACCATTTAATTTTGCCACTAGCTTAGGTTTGCTTATTTTGCTTTCTGTTTTTTTAATCCAAAATTACCTTTCTTTTCAATAAGGAAAGATCTCTAGTAAGGTTTTTTAAGTACACGTATAATCACATATTGCAGATGCTGTTTGGCCATCGTGGATGCTAGGAGCAGTCAAAAGTGTAACACAGATTTGAGAAATGTAAGGGAGACCATAATTCATTAACAGCTTGGGATGCCTGATTGCACAGCTCTTCTGCTTTTTGAATGAAAATTTACTTATCTTAATCAGACCAGTATCTCAGGAAAAGTCCTGTCCAAAGAGTGTTATAAATTCAGATAATAAAAGGAAACCAAAAGAAGCATGTATTTCCATTACAGTAAGCCTGAGTCATCCTGCTCAGCACTTAAGATTATTTCCTAAAAGGAAGCACCTCTGCTGAGCTGTTACAAAACTACCTGCATACTTGTGTGTAGAGAAAATGGAGGTTTCATAGGGAATTGTAGTTCTGGCGTTTACTTCTGTCAGCTACTTGCCTTCTCACCTTTAATAATATGCATTCAACGTAGGCTTAGTTTGGGGGGGGTTTATTTATTTTCCTAAGCTGTTCATGCATATAAGAAGAAGGAAATTATGATTCCTACATACCTTACAGCCCACCTGAATTTAGTGAATCTTCATGGGGCTAAAGAAGTCACTTCTCTAGCCTGAGTGCTTTCTCCCTGCTGAGTTTCAAAGGTCTGCTGCAAATAATAAAAGTGTCAGACTTTCTTATAAAGTTTGCAAGGAACATTGACAAAGTTCCCCTTACAGAACATCCTATAATTTCCAGGGAGGGAACTGTCTGACAGAAGCTAATGTTACTCTTAGGCTTTATTTTACACTTCTTTCAAGTCATCATTAATTCAACTTCTTGGTTTCCTTGCATTTCAAGATCCAATTACAAGAGAGATGCCTCTACCCAAATTAAGATGCAAATGAGACCATATGTCAAAGTCAATGGTACAAATTTTGTTTGACAGTAAATATGATAGAGAGAGAAAGAAATAGGAGAGGGGGAGAGGGGCTGAGGGGAAAAAGAAAGATAGTCACCACTTCATGGATCCAAACCATGTCCTCTTGCCCCTCTTCTGGTCTTCTCGGTGAGTGGCTCTGATGAAAGAAAGTTCCATGGATTTATACACTTTCAGGTATACGTGGAAACATCCAAGCACCTCCTCTCTGGTGGAGGGTAGAGTTTTACACCGTCTTTTGCAGCACTGAGGATCTGTAGCAACACTGTGTATCAGGTGCAGTCCCCTGGTGGAAGGCCTCAGAAATGAGTCTGTGGATAATGGCTTCCCCCGTCGAACCAAGACAGAGCTGATTTTCAGAACAGCTTCTGGGTTTGGCTTTCCTTGTGGATACATTCTTCTGCAGCCTTGTTTACTTCTCCTTAGACCTGAGATAATTGGACAATAGTAACACCTTTAACTTATCTGAAATTCCCATCAGGTAGCTTTACTCACAGTCCAAATTCCAGGACTCCAGGAGGCATACTGGGGGTAGGTGGGACGGGTAGGGAAGACGTGTGGGGGTTGGGCTTGGGTAGTGGCAGATGAACAGTTGCTTCTTTATACTGTTTGCTATAGTGGGCAAAGTCCTTCGATGATCTTAACAGTGTTTAAGGCAATCATGATCTTTAAGACTCTTACATTTCATCTTGCATTTAATTTATAGAATGTGTATATACAAATACATATATATATATACACACATATACATGACTTTAAGTCCTAAGCAAACTGCTCATCTTGTGGCATGTGCTTTCTGTAAGGCCTCTCTCCTCTTCTGTGTCAGTGGTGATGCCATGTGTTCAGAGCTCCCACCACTTCCTGGAGAGGCTTTGCCCCAGCACAACCTCACCCTCTAGAGTGCAGCACATCATCACTCCAAGAGGGATGGATAGCCCTGTCACAGGTAGAAGACTGCAGAAAGGGAGAAAAAAGTATTCGGAACACCATGCAGGTGATCTAGGGAGACTGTCTCATCAGGCACCTCTTGCTGAGGGAGATTTGCAGTGGGGACAAGAAAGCAGCCCATTAGCTTTAGAGACATTGCAAGCAAGTCTATGGAAGAAAAAGCATACATCACAGCCCTATGGTCCCCTTGGCAAAGGGAAGCAGTGCAGGCCTCTGTCTCTTCTGGGGTCACACATACCCACACTATTGATGCCTAAAGATTCACCTTTTTATACATTTTTCATATATTTGCAACTCTATGGACTGTTAATACATGGTTACATCACTCCTGTTGTTTTTCCTACCCTTTCTCTTAGAATAATATGCTAACCCTTCTAAATGCATACTTGGAATTGTTTAGCAGTATTCTTAAGAAGAAGGAGCCTGACAAAGACATTTTGTTTTCCACTAGAAGACATAACAAGAAATGGGGCAAAGAAGCCCCTGGAACAAATCCAATGGGTAGAACCCAGGGGAAATTACCTTATCGACTGCTCTTCTAGTTGGCCAATATTTGTTAAATGTGCTATTTTTTTCAAACTTATGAAAATTGTAGAAATCCAGTGCTGGGTCTGCCCATGACAATGGGGGCACCTGGAAGCTTCCAATAAAGACCTGCTTTTTATCTCACTATTTTTACACTGATGCAAGTTTTGTTTAATTTGATTTTAGGCAACACTGTGTCTACTAAAAAGGACTAGCTGCATGGTCCATGAAAAAACATGCATTAATCAAAAAAAGACACAGAGGAAGCACACCTGTGAATCACTGTAGGCATCAGCAGTAGGAGGAAAGTCATCATCACTGACTAGCTGTTTGACGGAGATTGTCATTAAAGGGTGAATGGTGAGGAGCAGTGTCCAGGTGTGTTTTACAGCCAAGTGTCCCTGCTGCAGCTTCTAAATGTTTACAAACTTACTGATATCAGACCATCCTCAAGGTAGGGTAGCAGAGACAACTCCAGTCACCAAGCATGAAATAAAAAAGCCATTTCTCAGATGTACCATAGGGCTGCTTCACACCGCAAAGCAATTGCAGTGACCTTAATGCCCTGCAGTTTTAAGAAGTGACATGACTGGTCATGTCACTTTTAAGAGCTACATGACTGGTCTGACTAGAATATTTTATCCCAGGGAGAAAAGTACCTTAAGTCCCATATTCCTCCAAAGTACAGGTCACCTCTTGATCCAGTACTAAAATTTTCGGGCTACATTGTGCCTTCACTTTTCTGAGTGAAAGGTATTTTATTGATTTAAAAAAAAAAAAGCATTTTCCATTTTAAGATTATTTGGTTCCACCATCTCTCAACTCCTTTATATTAGTGTGAACCAGGAGTAACTCAAAATTAATAATATTATCTCAAATGTATGTCATATCTACATGAGACCTATTCTAGTCACATGTTTCAGAAATCTTTGAGTAATTTCTGGACACTAATTTTTGGTCAAACTGATTTTTGGTTAACCTTAAACAATTACAGAAACCATTTTCAGATTCTACATTCATGTTTTACTTAAATAATTCCCTTAACCCTTTATAGCTCTTTCCTATTTGTCTCTATCAGCCAGTTCAAAACATGAAACTAAGAATGTCTGAGCAAGAAGTACATCCTTATTAAAGAGGGATTAATGCAAAACACACTCATATTTTGCCACATTAGCAGATAGTTTAAAAATTATATTTTCAGACTGAACCAAATCCTCTTGACCTAATGTAATTTATTTCTCTGAAGCCAGGGGTCCTTATGAGTGTCTTCTAGTCTCTCCTGGGAGAAAGACACATATTGTCTTAGCACTAGTGCAAGACTGCTTAGTCAGCTTGATGGGAACGGCAAGTTCCCCTCATAAAGTCTACAGTCTACAGCAGCATACTGGGGACATGGAGGGGCAGAAGAGGGACAGGTCTTCACAGACAGAGACACATCACTTCAGTCCCATTGTGTGCTAGATGGACACTGGATAGGCAGCTGGCAGGCAACATATGTATAGCGTATTGCTCTGGTTCTTTCCCCAGCAGTTCCTTTTGTAAAGACATAATCCAGCCTTCACCAGAGTCCCAATTCTGAGCAGTCTGAAACTCACTGAGGCTGGCAGACCAAGGTTCCTAACAAGATAGCATCCTTCTGACTATTTTTATAAAACAATATAATTTAAATAAATCAATAAATACCCAAAACAAACAAAACCCAAACCAACCAACCAACCAACCAACCAACCAACCAACCAACCAAGAAAGCAAAAGCACACACAAAACTCCTGTCAAACAAGTGTTCCCACCTCCTCCTGAGCATTAAACTCCGCAGGAGACTGGAGCCTCTGTTTTCTATACTCCTACCAATGTATTTGCCCTTTATGGTCTGACTTTGCAATTTAGGATGCACTAGACACATATTTCCCCCCAGTCTCACTCCCAAAGCAGCAACTGCTCTGGTTGTTTGGACTGTGCATATGGGTGCTCTGGCAGGAAGGCAAACTCATGTCAGATCATGAGTGTGGAAGAGGGAGTTTGGCATCCCATGATTGTCACTGTGGCTACGTTGCAGTGACGTGTAGCGCATATATTAGAAAGATGAGGAAACAAATAAAAGAAAAAGCTATCTTCCCCTTCTAAACGGTTTCTTGCTGCCCACAAGGTTCTATTGCTCCCAGTGAATGACCAAGACTACTACACTTTGAAGTGTTCCTGTGTTCCTTAATTTGATGTTGTTTTCCTGTTTCAGCAAAATATTGGGTATAGGCCAGTTAGGAGAGGGCTGGAGAGGATGATGCAAAAATTAAAAAAAAAAGAAAAAGAGAGAGAGAAAGACAGAGAGAGGGAAAACCAACAAAAAGTAGAGATATTCCCTGGGGCTCTGATGATAGCATATTTAAATTACTTGAAGGACTCCCATTGAATGCAGCGTAGTTTGGGTCAGTCCCCCTCATGCAACATGGAGGTTCTGCAGTCCTTGGAACTCAGTATTATTTCAGTGAATCTGTTAATGATTCAGTATTATTTAAATGAATCTATAAGTGTTTGCTTGTGTTAAATGTATTATAATATTGCATTTGAAATAAACTCACTTTTAATTCAAGACTATACAGGCTGGGTACAGGAAAATAAATAGTGGTATCTATCAGTAAAATATTTGGTTCTGTACGACCATTCTATAGAGTGTGTTTCACTGTATTTTGTGTATTATTCTTAACATGCATTCACAGTAGACAGCAAAGCAGCAGTTATCGGGTATGCTGTGAATGCATATTAACAGCAGTACCTATTTGCATATCATGGATCCATAATACAAAATGCGTAGTAAAATCCTTATGAAAAGTTATTATGCATGCAGAGTGAGGCTTTTTAAACCTTGATAGCTCAGCTATTTCGTTTCTCCACTATTTATTTGAAAATATTAAAAAGGTCAAATGGTGGATTAGGAACCTGCAAAACTGTAATATTACTCCTACAGAGGGAATCCTTCAACACAAATTAATTCATTTTGATTTTAGCAGCAGTATCAAACCCATTAAAAATGCATTTGAGTTGTTTAAAAAAAAATAACCACCTCCTTCAACAATAAAAAAGGATGAAAAAATACTTTCATGTATTTTGGACACTGTGTTATATAACTGAAAATTTTGTTGGTCCTTCCGTAAACATAGGGCTATTACAATGGTAACCTACTCTTCAATATCTCATAGTATTTTTAGCATGTATTGAAACAGCGTTTGGTTACTTTTCAGGACTTTATATTTTTAGATTATCATGTATTGTATAATACTATGAATATGCAAAATCCTCGGAAAGGTTGACAACCCTTAGGACCTTTCAAAATATAAATCTTAGTACATAAATTCCGTTTGAGGATAATGGGATTCTACCCTCTCCTTTGTTACACAGATTGTAATATTTGTGATAAAAATGAAGCAAATGCTATAGCATTTATAAATAGTACAGCACTTGCTCTTTTTGAACAGTTTCCCCTTAAGTTTTAACATCTTTGTCACTTCAAATACATTGTCTTTAAAAAACAAAAACTAAAAAAAGAGTCCTGAGCTTTGTAAAGAGTGAGTGACCTGAATGTCTTACTTCTATTAAAAAACCCCAAAACCAAAAAACCAAAGTTTGGGATGAGTTGGTTTTTTTTAGGGAAAGGCTCTAAAATCATTGAGCACATACATAGAGATATGTAAAACACCGTCTTCCCACACACATGTTGTTCTGTACTGCAGTCTTTTTTTTTTTTTTTTGTTACTGTCTCTAACCAAAAATATGCCCAAACATATTTAAATGAAAGTTTGGGAAAAAAATAATTGGATTGGGGCTGAGAACATTATTGCCAAGATTTGGACCAATGTGAATTAAAGCAGATGAATTATAAACCCTTTAAAATGAGGATTTATAATGCAAACACTGACATGGACTCATAACAATAGCAGCTCTGCCAGAGATTATTTTAATACTAAAAGCATACTCAGTTGCTCATTATTTTAGTATAGAGATTACTTAGTCACAAAAAAGCAGTGATACACAATAATAATGAAACCAAACTTTAAAAAAATGTTTCTAAGGTGGCACATCATTCCCTCTGTAACTCTCTTGACACCGCTTATATGTGACATGCCACCCCTTAAATTAAAAAAAAACACAAACCCCTAACGCATCAAGGTGGAGTTTGCCATAAGCTCCGTGGCAAGGCTGAGCTGAGAGTCTTTGTCAGCTTCCTATAACAGTATTTTTCCTGTGGAAAGAGACAAAAGGGTTAAAGGAGGAAGAGCAGGGAGCACAGGAGAGGCAACTGACAGGAGAAACAAGGGCATGAAGAAAGGAGCATCTAGGGATGAAAACAGAAGAGCAGGGGGAGATTTTTAGGAGGCTTCTAAAGGGAATAACTGAGTTTTTAAAGAGATATTGGGGAAACAATCAGAAATACATCAGGCAGACAGAGAAAATATAGCAGGGGGCAAACCCTTTGAGCATCCAAAGTTACACATGTGAGCAGGTGCACCCCAGTCACATTGCAACACGCCAGAGCAGGTCAGGCACCAGTGAGCCCTGCCACATGCTTCGGGAAAAGGGCATCATTTGTTAAATCTTCATGCTGTATGTCCAGTTTTCTACAAATGCCTCTTTTATTTTGCGATGTCAAGAACCACCAAGGGATATGAGGGGAGGATTTCTTACAGATGACATCCTGTTATTCTGTGCTCTGGGGCAAAAAGCTGTACTCAAAAAAACCCCACACCCCAAAAATCACTCTCAGCAGCATAACACAAAAACTACTTTTTGTGACCATGCTATGTGTTATAGCACCAGCATTACTTCCCTATGTCTGCCTTCCTTTCCTTGCCATTTCTTTTTTTTCCCTGGGTACCAGGTGCACTGGAGGGACTCAGATCAATACAATACAGCATTTCTTATATAAACAATACCATATTAACAACTACAGGGCAGCTGTACCTGTAGGCAGGGATAGCACCAAATACTGGCATGTCTATCCATCCATGCAGCTAGACTGCTAAAAAAAAGCAACTACAGTGGAAATGCACCTACTGTATGTGAAATGCTGGTGCAGGATTTTTTTTTCTTTCTATCAGTCTAACCTTCTGTGTTGATACATGAATGCTGGTACCCACTTAGAGGGATGCCAGATGATCAGTGCAGAATGAAGGTCCCAGGAGAAAGGCTCACGTGGTTTTCTCTGCCCTGTGACGTCACTAGCAGATGGCATGGGTACCAGCTCTGGCAGTTGGCATCAATGTCACTTTTTAGAGATCAATGAGATAGTGCAGATATACACAGATCTAGACTCCAGAAGACGATGCGACATTCAGACTGAAAAGATTTGGAAGGCAAAAAATGAAAACTGATTGTTGAATGAAATAAAAAGCTAAGGTAATACAAATAAAGATATATTTCAGTTGGTGTTGGGTGTGCATGCAAATGTTTAAAGATACAGTATCATTGTCTTGTATTTTGTGTGTACTATTTACTGTCTAATAACTCCTCCTAACATTTTATTCTTCTGATGCAATTACGAACTTTCGTTGCTTTTATATAATACTGCAAGTGTGTAGACAATACTGATAGAGTTAGTCTTTGACTGGGGTTGTTGATTAATTTGGTTCCATTAAAAAAAGCCCCTGCATTTGCTTTGCTTTTCTCTTTGAAGTCCATGGGATTCAAGCTTTTGCTGCTCCCAAACTGCAAACAAATGCAAAGTAATTGGGAAAAGGAAATTATTTTTCCATTCCAGGCTGGATTCTGAGCACACGTGCAGGATTACAGTCAGAATCTACAGACCGCTCCTGTCAGCTAAGGGCTGGAGGAAGACATCTGAGCCTCACAGAATATAAACACTGCTATAGCGTGCAGGGAATTTTTCACCTCCCCCCTCCAATTAATGGGAAAGAAAAAAAAAAGGAGAAAATAAAAAGAAAAAAAGCAAATAAGTTGATTCTAACTAAAGAAATAATATAAATTAGAATTTTTGCTTGGAAAAGAGAAAAAAAAGGTAGGGGGATTTTTTTTTCCTAACTCTAATCTGAGTATGTTTAGGGTTAAATAATTCTGATTTTTGTCTTAATAGGAAATAAGCATCATGTGATTTTAATACAAATAATTAGAAAAAAATTCTTTGATTTGAATTATATTGCTAGCTGAGTGATCTGCGCGGGGGTATATTCCGTTATTTTTGTCTTCTCAGCCACTGTAACTTATTAGAATTTAATATCTTCATACATAAAGGAAGAACTGTGGAGGGGAAAAACCTGCGATTTTGAAGTATAAGTCAAAAAGTGATTTTAAAATATTTACCATCAGGTAATAGAGATATGGCACTTTTTCAGTTTTAAAACTGCACTGGCTCTCCTCATTTTTCCACCCAGGGGAATTTGGATTAATGAAATTTCTGTATTGCTTTATCACATTTTGCATTTCTTTGAATTCCATGGTGGTGAGAGTTTGAAGGGTTTGTTTAAAAATAAAATACATGACCAGGGAATTAATTTTACATTTAAAATATTGATTTACTCTATATTTATCTGTGAGAAATGTGGCTTTTTAGTTGCAGGGTCAAACATTTCAAGTGATTTTAGAATTCTCAAAAGCTATTTTTTTGTAAAAAATGGGCATTTGCAATTGGCATTTTATTCAAAAAATATAGATTGAGCATTTATACACACACACGCATGCACGCATGCACACACACACTCTCATATACAGAGAGTGTACACATAGACACAAGTAAGGTGCATGAGGCTGTGTGAATTGGGAAACTTTAAAAATGGAAATACTTAAACATTGTGCTGGCATTCTTTCAGGTAACTTAAGATTATAGAACCATGTTAACACTACCATTTGATGAGTCTGTTGTAATGCCAGAATCCCAGATGTGTAGAAAGTTTTCCAGAGAAAGTGATGACCAAAAGCAACTGAAGAACCCAGAAAGCTTTTCAAAGCAGATCATCCTCAGAGGAAAGAATATTAAAAGATCTCCTGGAGAAGACACAGAAAAAGAAGAGGAGGAGGAAGAGAGAGAAGAGGAGGATGAGAATGGCTTGCCGCGGCGAAGAGGCCTTCGGAAAAAAAAAGACAAGCAAGATAAGGATGGAAAGGATTAAATTCAGGCGTCAAGAAGCCAATGCTAGAGAGAGGAACCGTATGCACGGCCTGAATGATGCTTTGGACAATTTAAGGAAAGTGGTCCCTTGTTATTCTAAAACACAAAAACTGTCCAAAATAGAAACTTTAAGACTAGCCAAGAACTATATTTGGGCTCTTTCTGAAATCTTGCGAATTGGCAAGAGACCCGACCTGCTCACCTTCGTCCAAAACTTGTGCAAGGGTCTATCCCAGCCAACTACAAACTTGGTGGCGGGATGCCTGCAGCTGAATGCCAGAAGTTTCCTAATGGGCCAGGCAGGTGAAGGCGCCCATCATACCCGCACATCCTACTCCACCTTCTATCCTCCCTACCACAGCCCGGAGCTTGGCACCCCCCCAGGGCATGGGACTCTTGACAACTCTAAATCCATGAAACCATACAATTACTGCAGTGCTTACGAGTCCTTCTATGAAAGCACTTCCCCTGAGTGTGCCAGCCCACAGTTTGAAGGTCCCTTAAGTCCTCCCCCAATTAACTATAATGGGATATTTTCCCTGAAGCAAGAAGAAAGCTTGGACTACGGCAAAAATTACAATTATGGCATGCATTACTGTGCAGTGCCACCCAGGGGTCCCCTTGGGCAGAGCTCGATGTTTAGGTTACCTACAGAGAGCCACTTCCCTTACGACTTACATCTGCGCAGCCAGTCTCTCACCATGCAAGATGAATTGAATGCAGTTTTTCATAATTAATGAGGAAAATGAAAATAAACAGTGGACATTCACCTCCCTATCTAATTAAGAGCAAGCAGATGCTTGGGCACTGCGTAATTGGCACAATACAATTTAAAATGTTTACTAGCTCCTAAAGTGTGTTTCAACTATTGTGAGGCTTTTCTATGTATTAATAAACCCTTTTTCTGATGAGTATTTTTTTTTGTCTGTAATCACTGTGAGAATGTTTCCTCCCAGAGGTCTTCTCCCTCCTTAACTTTTCATTTCCCTATTTGTTTGATTTGTTGAGCAGTGTGTCTGAACAATATTACTGAAATAAAAGCATACACACTGTGTAAAGTCAATGCCTATTTTGATTGTACAGTAATTATATAAATGCATGTTATTGAAATCAGATTAATAAAAAATTATGTATTTATAATTGGTAGAAAATATATATTATGTATTCAAGGAGAACTGGATTAAAAATATTAAGAACATTAAAGTAATTATCCAGAACTGAGATGGGCTTGCAATATGCAGAGGTGAGAGGGCAGAAATATTGAAAGCTATGCAAAAAAAAAAAATACAAACAAAAAACAAAATAGTTTTTAGGTTGCTGGTTTTTGGTAAGCTAAGGAAAAACAGTGATTGTCATTGACATTATTCAGCCTGACTTTAGAGTGTTGCTGACAGGGGCCACATGATCATATTTAGAATATGTTGTCAAAAATTTGCCTCAGTTATTTTGACCATATATAATCAGCACCTTTTTTTTTTTTATTCTGACTTCAGATGTAAAGGTTTGTTATAAAAATGTATAACTGTGGTTTCTCACTACGTCTTTAAAATGCAATTAAAGATAGATGTTTCCTCTTTTAAAATACATCTATTAGCTGTGATACTGTATTTTGTCTGATACTTATTATTTCACAGTATACAGCTGCCTTTGGTCTTTCCTACACACCTTTCTTCCCAGGACACCCATAATACTCAAGTCTGGGGTTGGAAGTTATGAATTATCAGGGTGAACCTCATGCTATTTTCAGAGGGGTGTAATAGTGATGCAGTAGATTCAAAATACCACATAAATAACTGTGTGCTAAATGAAACACAGGTTATAGGAAAAAGGTAACTCTCTATCTCAGTGAAATGCCAAATTTCATACTGGAAAGGGTCCTGAGCTGACACACAGGACGCTAGCTGTTCCTCCAGCTCTGGCTTGTGGCGGAGTGGCAGAAGCATGAGAATGATAAGAGCTTCAGAGAGAAGAATTTCCTGGATATTGCTAAACTTAGTTTTGTCTAAAAACAGCACCAGTAAACTACCGATATGTCTGCAACCTACAGTAGCTCAGCAGCTACAAGGGTCTGCACAGTCCCTCACACCTTAAAAGAGCTGAGCTTAGCTGAGTCTCAGTTGTTTTTTAACCAGCTAGAGATAATATATCTGTAAGCTCACAAGTGATAAAATGAATGAACTGTTGATCTAAAAGCCAACAGTCTTTAAACCTCTCAATGAGCAAGACATCTTTATTATGATAGATAAACAGAAGCTATCTGACAAGCAAAATTACTCTGCTCTGAATGAGAAGAGAATACTTTTTTAAAAGCTTCATTAAAAATGGTTAATTCCACATGCAATTTGGAGACCCCTGGCTGAATCACAGTCTGGGTCACAGTTTGTTAATAAAACATCAATCTGAAAGCCTCACTTGAGTACACAGCTGGACAAGGAGGGGATGGGCCGAGTTTTCCTGATAATTTGCCTAATGTCACAAACAAGTCTTGTTGTAAACAGTGTGCCCTGCCAAGAATTGCAGCTCCCTCAGGACAACCATAGCTTGACATTCATCTCTTCTAAGAGCAGGTTGCCCCAATGGAGAGGGGTAACATGTCCCAAAGTTTGTATCAGGGTCTAAACGCTTTCAAGTTTGCAGAGGTAGAGGGACAACCATGGGATTCTGTTTGACAAATATCCTCTCTAGACACAAATATGAGACCAAAATAGAGTCTTTTGGAGCAGAGTCTTGGCGTTTGGCTAAGCATCATCCCCCGTTTCCACAGGGTCAGGAACCATGGAAGGTACAGGCAGCTGTTTTACTCCTTGGATGGAAGGTGATGGTGATGACTGTCAACTCAAAAGTATCCTCAGATGTTTTGCACTGAATATAGGAGGGATCTGGGGAAAAAGAAGACTAAAATAGATGGTGTTTGCTGTTATTCAGAACTAGCTGATATTCAGCAAAGCATGGAAAGGTGATGGGAAAGGGAAGGGGTAAGAAGCCAGTCAGTGAGGTGAAAGCATGCAATCTTGGACACAGATTCACAGACACTGAGAAATAATATATAACAAGGAGCTGTGGGCCAGAAACAGGGGGATCATTTGGGGGGGGGGGGGGGGGGGGGCAAATGCCTCCCATTGAGCAGTGGCAGCAAACTTATCTAACCAATTTTACTAAGAGAAACCTTTTCTAGGAGGCTGGAACTTCGCCAAGTACTTCAAAGCAGCCTTGCTGCACTGGGGGAGGGTGTTCACATAAGTTGAGAGTGGTGTGAGGAGGCATCTGTAAAGTCCTGCACCAAGGGATGAAAATGCCTTCATCCAGCAGGAACCCAAGGGGGTGTTCAGTCTTCATGTTTTGCAGTCTGGGGCTCTCCAACTCTGTGGCCTTACATTAACTCAATAACTCCTGGGTGAGTTCTGTTTCCCCTTCTGGCAGCAGAGGCAAAGGGAAAGGGGAGAAAAAAATCCCTGCCAATTTGGATTTTTCTCACTCCTCCATGACAGATGGGGAGGCAGTTTGCAGTCAGAGTTCCCCTCTGGTAGCTCAAGGCAAGAACCATGCTTGCTCAGGGCATTGCAAGTTGGAAAGTCACTACACAATAAATAATGGAACAAGTGATAGAAAAAATACTGAGGTGGCATAAAAACCTCCAACATTCTCTTTCTAGAAGGGTATGGATTATTTAGAGATATGGAGGTAGGAATATCCCTTGAGAGCAAGCTCTCTTGCATACCTCCTTTCATGCACATGACAAGCAGTTCTCTGCTCCTTTGCTGGCCAGTCACAGAATAAAAATGTGCTCCAAGCTCTGACATGATCTATAAAAACCTTTTAAGATGCCCTATTTTGGGGAACAAATCTGGATACTAATAAAGTTCTGGTCCTTTAAAATCACAGGAATAAAAGCCAATGGGTTTCTTTACTCATTATCTTCACTTTTTTATGTTTGTCTCCTTTCAATCCCTTTCATATGGCAAAACAAAACTGCTCATTTCTGTATTTCTTGTTCTTCTCCTAACTGCCTTCAATTTCTTGAGGATAGAATTATGTAAAAGAGTAACTGTTCCAGAAAAATTAGGTGAGAAATTTCTATTGTTCCTTGCCCTTTAGCACAAAAATATTGAAACCTTCTGTTAGTTTTAGAGATGGGAACCTCAAAGCTGGCAGAAGAAGAACTATTTCATATAAGGCTTTGTTACACAGTGAAACTCTTTGCTGTTTATTATTTCCCAGAGTAACACTTTAGTGTGCTTTTTAAAAAGGCACTGTGTGTTTTTATGGTGTCAGAAACACACTTACTATTTAGGAATGGCTTTACTGGTTCAGATTAATCATCCATCTGACCTAATATCCGTTTTTCAATATGAGAGCATGAAAAAGTAGTCCAAATATGTCAGAAGAGGGCAAGGAAAAAAAAAAAAATATTTTTTTTACTAATAAATGTGCTGGAAAATTAACTAAGTGTTACAGACTTGTTGAGCACAGGGATGTGTCTGAATTGGAGAAACAGCCGGGAGGCATGACAATGTACTATGATGTTTGCACCCTTTCCTCTGCAACACTGGACTCATCAGTAATCACTGAGTAGGATACACTGGGTAATACTAGGCTGTACCTCTGAACCCCACCCCAAGAAAAACCCCATATGGAGTAAAATTAAAAGCCATTGCCCCAAGCCCCAGTCCTACAAACCCCAGTGAGATCACAAAGAGAGAGGGAGGGGTAGCCAATGCTTTGCCAGAGCTCAGTGAAGATCTCAAAATTTCTCTGAATTACGGCAGGGATACACTTGTTTTAGGACACATCCTGACTATGCTCCCTTTAGGACTGTCTGCATTTTTTCATTTCATGGCTATTTCTACAAAGATTTTTAAAATGTATGGAGATTGCACAAGCACAAACATGATGGGAAATTTTTTTCTATACTAGCAATTCCCTCTTCCATTTTTATCCCTACTTTATTCTTTCTCTGCCTTGCCTATAGGGCTCTCAAATGGCAGCAAAATAAGTGAAATGCCATTAATAAAGAGAAATTAAATCCCTGTGTAATACATGGCAGAATCTTTCCTTGCAAAAGCAAAAAGTATTTGTCTAAACTAAGAAGTCTTGGCATGTTTTTGTGTATCAAATTGTGAATCTAGCTTAACTGTGGTTATATTTTACAGTTACAAGGTCAAAGCAGGTTTAATCCTGGTACCAAAATCCTGCAGCCTTTGATGTACAAGTAGCAGATACAGTTCTGCTTTAGGTTGAATCACCAGGAAAGCAGCTTCCCTTACAAAATGTTAGCAATTTTCTAATTAAGAAGAAACAAACAAAAAAACCAAACCTCAGTAATCTGGCTGTGGGTCTGACCTAGAGCTGAACCATGGCAGCAGGTTTTGATTTTGCTCTGGAGAGACACAGATCAGTGTCGTGAACAGCTGGCCCTATGCCAGTGCAGAATCTCAAGGGCAGACTTGTCCTACCTCGCTAATACGAATCTAACTACTGTACACAGGGCTGCCATGCAGAATCACATTCCCAAGCCTTCTCTGCCACACAATTAGACCAGAGCAAGTCATATCACAAAACTCTTCTATGCTATGCCAAAAGGATGGCCTGTTTTCTGCAGAGCTTTCTCCCTTGTCTCAGAGGATGTGCAAGAATGAGGTAGGAAAAGGGAAAGATAAACTTGCAAGCAAAAGAGCTCTGGGGGAAAAAGTTTCATTTCTTTTGTTTTGTTTTCCTTTTTCTTTTTTGTTTTTTCTAATGCCTACAATTTGGAGTCACTCTGACTAACGACTGGCTTTGAATTGGCAGCAGACACAAAGGTTGTTACAGAGTGGTAAGGAGATTTCCTCCCTCTACTTCCCCCAAACACCATTTTCCTTTTACTGTTTCCTTTGCTGGCCAGTCACTGTCTCCTTAGACTTACACATTAATCCCTGTAACTGCATTACTTGCTTTATTTAATTCTATTCTTGTATGATTTAATTCTACACCATGTATGTAGAACATATCTGGTTGTAGCTGAAAATCTGCACTACTTCAGGAGGTTAAAAAAATTTGCTGGAAAAAAGTGACACTTATGATTGTTCATTTTTATAGCATATTCAGTATATTCCCATCCTCACCCTTGTCTTGTGTACATCATACTTTGTGATATTCTGGAGGTTTTTGGCATCTCTGTAGAAAATTGCTAAGCAGGTCGGAGAGCTTTCCCCCTCTTGGTATTTTTTAAAATCAGAATTGATTAGTAGGTAAAATAGTATTTTTGAAACTGATGACATTTCCTGATCTATAAGTATATCTACATGTAAAAGGTTATTAATTCTGAAGTGCTTGGACATTCCATTTGCAAATGCAAATTCTAATAATCAGCTGGATTGGAGGTCCTTGTAGGGATAGAGAATACAGGCTGAACCACAGATTAGATCATAAATTTTGTACTATTGAAAGCAGGAATATTAGGACTTGGGTCCACTTTTGTTCTGTTGGAATTCAGCAGATACCAGATTGGAGTCTAAATCACATGGGAAGATAAGCATAGCCTTATCCGCAATATTATTTATTTACAGACACATGAGCAGATGCATAATGCTTAGATACAACTGAAGTGACATTTCTGTTGGGCAGACAGCTTGCAAACAAAGAGACTCTGACAGGATCTTCCTCAGAATCCAGGAAGAGGCCTATATGAATGCTAGTCGATATTTGCCTCACACTGGGAGAAGTGCCTGTAGGAAAGAAAAGCATTGCCTAGACATTGAGAACACCAGAAGCAGGAGTCTTGCTAATTTCAATTATTAAGCAATTAAGATTGCATTCCCAAATTCTGAGGGAGAGTTCCTGTCAGCCACGATGAAAAGCCCTTCCCTTCTGGATTCACAAGGAGAGGTGATCTTGTGCTTAGCATCTTTGTCTTAGTAACAGACATTACTTTAGAAAAGCAAATATTTTCCCCACAATAGATATAATAACCATTTTAGTTCACTTCACACCCATCAGAGGCACACCTACACCTATTGGGATACAGATTTTGCAGGTTTCCATCAGAAAGTGGGGAAAATCTTTTGAATGCATGTAGTTACATTAATTTTGATGCTAAAATGGCAGAAAATTTATGAATGCGGTAAGACAGGGAGTGAATAGCCAGTCAATATGTCCAGCCACAAGTTCCCAGGTGTTTAGATACACAAATTTTCAGCCTATGGGTTCAAATTAGCCATAACCATCATGTTCCCACAACTCCTAAATTTCATATATTCTGTTCCTAGTGCACTCTCAATTTTTCCCTTATTCAATAAAATAATAGAAGCTTAGCTAAAAGGATAAACCTGTCCCTGTGCCTCATCTCACACTCTCACTATAGGAGAACCTTAATATAACTAAGCCCAGAAATCAGAATGACAAATATTGCAGCCACAAAAACACAGCCCCAACATAAAGAGTGAAGCAGGATGTGAATAGACACCACTGGAAGTATGACAACATCTTTCCTAGTGGACAGAGTAATTTAGTGCAAGATGCACCACAGCACCCTGCAGAAATACAGGTGAGGAAGCACTTGACTTCTGGGAGGAAAAAGAAACTTTGTGGTCACAACAAATTCAGCTAATTACCTCCTCAGGCAAAGTAATTAGAAACAGGCACGCTACACGTGAGCTGGAATACAGTCTGCTTTGTCTTGACAGTAAGTATTGTATAAGTCCCAAATACAACTCCATCTATCCCCATTTTGAATGAGGTGGTTGATTCACACAGCAGGTCATCTACCCTGTAACAGTTACTTCAGCCTTCATGCTGGATTAACAGCCACTTCAAACAGCTGAGCCTGCAAAAGATGCCCTAGAGGAGATGATGCTGCTGTACCATACATCCACATCTTACTTAATCACAGGTTCCCTGTACCCTCAGGTACTTGCGCAGATGTCATCACGTTCTGTAAAACGGTGACTCTGCCATGAGTAATGGTCTCTACCACAGGCACAGCCTTATGGAAAAGCTCTTCAGTGGTTCATTTAAGATATGCCTAGTGGCCTCCATGAGAGATTAAGAGTACATGCTGCCTGAGTGCAATATCTTACTGATACTGTGGTCTTTTTGCTATCCATATGTTGGGATGTGTTTTCCCTTCAAATTAACATTCTTCTGGGCAAAAATAACACTACAGAATTAGTTTTAATATATTAAATATGTTATTAATGAGACAAGGCCTAAGAGAAAGTATTTTATATGGGACCACACACATTTCTAGCAGATCCAGACTGCAAGCATACACTCACTAACAGCCTCTGCCTTCTAAAAGTCACCAACAAGTTGTCTGGGAAGAAACTTCTTCTCCAAAAAGGGTAAATTATTGGCAAGGAAGAGCTTCACACACGGAGGGATAATCCCTTTGCTCAGATATCCCAGATCAGTGTTATACCTGTCCCTTTTCTCCTGCAGGGCAGTATGTGTGAAGGTAATACTAGAGAAAAGAGAGTCTTTGCTTGGTTTGTCCATTTCATCTGTGATTTACCCCAGTTCCTGCATCATGGGTAGGTAATCTGGCCTCCAGTTCACTCAATTGCTATGGGACAATTTACTTTTAAATATCTAGAGAATTACAAAATAAATTCAGTCTCAAAATATAATCTAACATTTATTTTTTAAGGAAAAATCTTCAGACTTTTTCCTAAATGCATTTAAATTTTACCAGTGAACATGATGCTGGTTATTAAAATGTAATTCTGGATAAATTGGCTTGCAGCTACAAAATTAATGTAATTGATTTATTACTTGCAGCCGCAAATCAAAACGTTAACACTGCTGCATGCAATTTAATATGCACAGTAAATTTCCATATGGCTTCAATGTTAGGTTTCCTGGTCACTACAGAGGCTCACTTGCAGAATGGTCTGTAGGCATATGAAATCAGCTTACGCTTACTGGCAGAAAAGCTGTTCAAGATGGTTCCCACACAGGTGCAACAGCCCAAAGCCATCCCAAACCACTAACACCACTTGGGATTATCATATCCTCCCTAAGACTGAGGAATATCTATATGCATTCACAGAACTACAGATATAACCAGTGCATATAAAAAAAAGACATCCACCGGTCAGACCTGCCTAAACCAGTTCAGCCTCCTAAACATGAAGGCATATTTTTTAAAAGCTCTTATCTTCCAATACCTCTTTTAGAGACAACAGGACCAAAACATAGTAAGATGTTACAACATCAACTTTAGAAAGCTTTTAAAAAGTCTATAAAACTTATAAACAACTGAAGAGCCCAAATTTGGACAAGGGTATATAGATCACTTTTAAGTGAGCCACTGCTGAGTGTTTGCGTAATATACCCAGAGTAGTGCATACACTGTGATTGGCTTGAACACATCAACTAGATAAAGGCAATATGCTGCACATACGTTTAAACTTCAGTAATCTTGTTGCAGAACATTGTCATGTCTGAATGAGCAACAGTGTTTGTTTTCAAAGTCATCTCTCTTACCTTCTTCAACCACATCAAACTCCATTAACACCAAGCTCATTGTTACTCAAGAAAGCCTGCTGAAGTGTGATCACAGTGCATTGATGCCCCTAGATTCAAGTCTGATTGATGGATTACCTAACTAAGAGCAAGAGCAAGAGCAATAAACTAAGTCCATTCCAAAAAAGAGCAGGCCATGAACACCAGCATCCCATGCCACAGCTCTATTCACTATGTTGCAAGCCTGCACAGGTCACAATATTACTTACACCTTCCCTCTTTCTCTTTCTTGAAAAAAACCATTCAACGAAGTATATCTTATAACAAAACAAGATATTTCAAAGCAATTTTGCTTTGTTGGAAGTTTTCTGATCAACTTTGTTAATAAAATTGTCAGAGATTCCCAGCATGCTTTCTCTTTTTTGAAAACTGGCACCAGTTGTGGCATGGTGATCAACACCAATAGTAAATAAGGCCAAAACCATAGGCACAGGATTAGCTTTTTTTTCATTAACAGTACTTGCAACTAACACTTGTTTGATAAGTCAGCATCTGTTTTGGTTTGACCTTGTTCATCTGTGCCTGGATTTCTTTTATAGCTGGGAAACCATATCTAGCACAACCCCAGTTATATCCAAACTCAGAGTAAAAGGACATGAAGCTGTGGCAGAAAAAGTGGCTTTTACATCCTGAGACCATAGTACATCAAATAACAGCCTGGAAGTACCTATCAGAGGCATGACCACACCCAGAATTAGGAGGTTAGGTTTATCAAATATCCACTGAGCTCCTCAAGAAGAATGAGAAAGAGGTTCCTGATGGCTATTGTCTATCAGAGACACGTTTGAGGCGTCATCAGCTGTTGGTGATTCAGAGTGGTTGCTGTCAGTGTTGGAAAATATATCACGTTAAAAATTTTTTATACCTTTAATCAAAGGTTTTGTTTGTCTTTATCCCAGGAAAAGGAATTTTAGGTTTCTTTCAGGGCATTGTTCTACCAGATGAGGTCTGGTGGACTCAGCATATCAACAGATTGGGAGTGACCCCGAAGATAACCAGAAAGATAAAGGCTATTAACAGAAAATCCACGGGACATCAGTGACTATCACAAACAGATACCCCAGATGCCACCTCCAGCAGGGCTGAAGACATCCTGGCCCGGAAAGGACTGATAAGA
Organism: Entomyzon cyanotis; assembly: GCA_024500445.1. Classification (NCBI taxonomy): domain Eukaryota; kingdom Metazoa; phylum Chordata; class Aves; order Passeriformes; family Meliphagidae; genus Entomyzon; species Entomyzon cyanotis. The sequence continues at coordinate 81,582,943 of JAKEPQ010001005.1, forward strand.
AAAACTGAATAATGAAGAATCTAATTAGCCTCAGAGGCGAAGGGATTCAGATCCAATGAGATACTGAATATTGGGGGTTTGCTCAACTTTGGACCAATGAACACTGATCCAATGCTTTTCTATGTATTTTTACTGTTTAAAATATCTGGAAAATGGAGTAAAAGCTATGTATCCTGGAATGATTCTCTCTGCACACCCAGGCTATGTGTGGAAGAGAGGATTTCTGTGGTACATCCTGGCCAGAACAACATCCTGGCCAGATAATATAGTAATGCCTTGACTCTCTAACATTAAAATGTTGTTGGAGAGTTTTTGGTTTTTTTCCCGCAGATTCGGTGACAGTACCATCCATGGAATGTATTTGAATTGCAGGGAAATCCAGATCTCACTGCTTATCTGAATAAATCTTCTGAAGCATCTTACTGGAAAATTGTACTGAGCCTAGTTTCTTGGGCACATCCTTACTTTATGAAAGATGGGCTCAGGAGGTTTATTGGCATGGAGGCAGAGAGCAGGATTTGGGAAGTTATGTGGGCCACTGGGTAAGAGCATCAGATTGAGGTTTCAGCCTCTTGAGCAAGTTACCATAGCTTAATGAGTTCCTGTGTAGCAGCTGAGCTGTTGCAAATGTAGGGTAGCACATGTTAATTTAAACTACTTTCACTGGGGCTCAGCTGATGTATAGCAGCCATTAAGCCAAAGTAGCTCAGTCACATGTCTGAAATCTGATTTAAGGAATATGGGTTCATCTCAGTTCAGGAGGTGAATTACTGGGTTTCTGCTTACTTTGTAACTTTTTGGGACAGCTATTTCATCTTGGTTTTTCTCACGCATTTAAATTGTAGTAACAGAGACAGCTCACAAATATGAAGTGTTCTGGTAGAAATAGAAAAGGAGGGAATTTTATAAGAGTAGGATGTTTGGATTTGTTACTGGGTAGAAGTGTGGAGGACGTTGAACTTTGGCATAAATACATGCAAGTTTTTATGCTTATCCCCATAAATAGTCGAGTAAATCCAATGTGTTTTAAAGGAGTTTTGCTGATAGGAAAAAGGGCAGAATCTTGCCATAGTGATCTAGCCTTCTATTGGCGAGCACATGTAACCTCAGTTGAGATTTATCACATTTCCTGGGAAGTGCTTAGGAAAGGGTAGAAAAATCAGGAAACATGAATTTTATTTACCGCTTGTTCACGATGGGATTTTGGAAAGTATCAGGTGCCCCTATCTGTGGGAGTGCAAGGTGTTGGCTGCGAAGTCCAGCAGCTGCAGAAGTCTTTTGTCTTCAGTTAATGCGAGAGACAAACTGAATTGCCCCTGGCAGGGGTTGAGACTGATTGAGGCAAGACTATGTTTACGTGATTAGCAGGAGGGATTGGGAATGATGATGGTGATCAGTGACCCATTAAGAAAGTAAAGCATGTAACCCTGGAAACCAAGTTCTTGTAACGGCTAAGTAAAGTTTGTAACAGTATAAGAAGATGATGTTTTCTGTTCAATAAATGGGACTTTGCATGAACAAAGCTGAGACCCCAATTAAAACGCCGACACCTATCCGCTCAGGAGAAGTAATTGTACAAATGTCCATTTTTATTTTTTCCAACATGGTATGCTTTTAATAATTTACTATTAAGAAGTTTGTTTTTTCCCTTGCTTGAAATGAAGGTCTTCCCCTATGGAATGATTTTATTTTGTATTTGTGTGCTGATCATAACATGTGGCACTCCAGACAGCTATTATGCGCAAAGCTGAAAAACATCAAGCCATTCCTTTAATACTACCAGTAAACATTTGTGGGGGGGGGTGTTTGTTTTGTTTTGTTTGTTTTTTCCACAAAGTGGTACACTAAGCATATCAGTTCTCCAAGTGACAGATACTTTTTGAGGTATAAGAAAAGTATCAGTATTTACTGGTTGCTATAACTACTTCCAAACAATTTAAGAATCACTAAGTTCTAAATTATTTATGTATGCATGTCATTTACAGAACTCTGCTACTATTTATTAAACAGATTGACAAAACACACGTATCTGAGTTACAATTGCCATGGTAATTACTCCAGAGAATCACTCTGTAATGAAAATTTAAAATAAAACCATTGTGTATGATGATTAAATATTTTGTGATTATTTATTCTACAGTCATCGGATTGTTCACATATCAAAATGTTTGATCCAAAAAGTAACATCTCGCTGCAAAAACTGACAACTGTATTCTTACAATAGCACTTTTGGAAATTGCAAAGGACAATGCTTCACATGTTCTCACAGTCCATTTCTTGTCTTGCGCCTCCTGTTACAAAGGACTTGAAGACAATAAACTCACAAACTGCTACAAACGTAATCTGGCATCACTCCTGTGTGCATTTACAGTGGATGATAACATGGTATACCAGAGCAAGATTTGAAGCCCTTGATTTGGGGGTCCTCCCTTGTAAGTTATATGCAGCATTTGCCTAGTTATTCATCAGACTATAAAGATTTTCAAAAGAGCTGTGATAGCCCCCTCAGCTACTGCTTCTGGGCTGGAAGAAGCAGCTGTCTCTTACCATTATGCCTAGAGGAAGCGGTGGCATTTGCCAGCAACTCCCTTTGTGTCAAACTCATTTTCTACATTCTCTCATTTAATTTGCATAGTCAACTGGTCCTTACGCCTCAAGAAAATCAGGAGAGCATCTGAGGAGTAAGTTGTTCGAAATGAAGGTGCATGCACAGACCTCATTATATTCCCAACAGATCTGCCAGCTCATGAGAACATAATGCACTAGACAGAGACTCTCTGTACTAACAGTTGACAGTACTAAAATAAAGAAGGCAGCTCCCCCGCTCCCTCCCATTTCAGGAAATTATTGTGTAAATGCAGTGAAATATATCTGTGAGTTCTCTTTCACTGTGATGCCCTTCTGGTGGACAGGGCTTATTGATGTCAGGAGTGCTGGAAAGAGTAAGACTTAACTTATAATTGGTTGCCTGCTTCTATTTTCCTCCCTCCATCTGTCTCAGTTCTTTCACAGTAATTTAATCTGGGGGTGTCCCAAAAGTGAGGTTAGAAATTAGTCAGAATAACCTGAAATCCTAGAATAGCCTAGATCAGAGACTTGTATTGTTGAACTCCCTCACAATCAGGGCTTCAGCGTTGTTAGTGCTTTGATCTCTGATGCTTTTTTCTCATCTATGGCTAGCCTAGTTGCAATGGTATGCTTATGCCTTTGCTGTCCAGGAGAGGTCCGGCAAAGATATTTTGCAAGAGAAGGGCTGTGCTAATGTCACCGAATCTGCGGGAAAAAAACCAAAAACTCTCCAACAACATTTTAATGTTAGAGAGTCAAGGCATTACTATATTATCTGGCCAGGATGTTGTTCTGGCCAGGATGTACCACAGAAATCCTCTCTTCCACACATAGCCTGGGTGTGCAGAGAGAATCATTCCAGGATACATAGCTTTTACTCCATTTTCCAGATATTTTAAACAGTAAAAATACATAGAAAAGCATTGGATCAGTGTTCATTGGTCCAAAGTTGAGCAAACCCCCAATATTCAGTATCTCATTGGATCTGAATCCCTTCGCCTCTGAGGCTAATTAGATTCTTCATTATTCAGTTTTTCTTATCAGTCCTTTCCGGGCCAGGATGTCTTCAGCCCTGCTGGAGGTGGCATCTGGGGTATCTGTTTGTGATAGTCACTGATGTCCCGTGGATTTTCTGTTAATAGCCTTTATCTTTCTGGTTATCTTCGGGGTCACTCCCAATCTGTTGATATGCTGAGTCCACCAGACCTCATCTGGTAGAACAATGCCCTGAAAGAAACCTAAAATTCCTTTTCCTGGGATAAAGACAAACAAAACCTTTGATTAAAGGTATAAAAAATTTTTAACGTGATATATTTTCCAACAGTACCAGGATTTCTTCATGTCCTGTCTTTGTCTTCTGTTTTATACCCCATGGTTTCTTCTTCAGCCCACCAGCAAGTATTGCACTATATATTCCTCTTTCCGTAAGTATTGTAATTTCTCCTTGTGATCTCCTCAAGACAGACTTCTCCAGAACACTTCAATAAATTGTTTTTTCCTAGGTAACAAAAAAAACAAAAAAAACCCAAAACAAACACCTGACTCCTCCTTTGTTTAGAAATCTAGTTTCGAGCTGTCTCTATCATTCTTCCTTCCTCTCTAAACCGTCTATTCATATATTGTCTATCAGAAACATAGTGCAACAACCTTTACTTCAGCTGGTGCCATGTGAAATGCACATCCTGATCCTTGAGCCCTCTTACAGGAAAGAGAGCACCTATTCATTCTTGCTTACTTACTTAATCTCTCTTTTGGAGTATTGTAAGTGTATCATTTATTAAATACAGGATACATGTCACATTAAAGTGTTTTGTATGATTAATTTGTGTTTTATTTCTTGTTATTTTGCAACCTGTAATATCTACCAAAAGAAATACCTGTGAAGATAATTGAGTTATATTAAATGCAGAGCAAAAGTGAATATCCCAATATACCTGAGCCAGTACAGCTCAGTATCTAAACTTTTGTAAGGTACTAGTTTAAACCTTGGGGGAAGTGTTATCTCAACAGTTATGTCTACAGGTAAAAGAAATTGGATTGAGCTGAGAAATTTTGGGCATATATAAAATTACTGGGATAAGATTAGCAATTTTTCTAGTCAACTAATACAACAAAAAATTACTATTTTGGCATGGGTAAACAAAGGAAGAGCAGTTACTGTCTGATGCCTCAACTTTATGGAGCTCAAGAAAAAGCAGGCTGGTCTTGTCTCATCTGGCAGTATTATCATAGCAATTTTAACAGGTAAATATTATTTCCGCTTTGTGCTGTAGCACAAAAGATTGATTATTCGTGGGTTACCCCTTAACATGCTATGATGCTTTTCCTAGAGCTGTGCCTCATGAGTTCACAAGAAACTGAGGACTCACTTAGCTTTAGGAGTACCTCCCAGGGCTGATGGCTGGGCTGTGCTAGCCCAAGTTCTTCTAAGAATTACAATTTCCTGACTGAGGGAAAAAATAGGAAAGGGAGCGTTGCTGTATTTTTTCCATCTGGTTGGTCTGAGACCTTGCTTCTTGCCCAGCCCAGTCCCACCAGCTGTGAAATAATGTGACTCTAAAGGAGCCATAGCCATCACCATTCTTCAGTTTTCTCAGCTCTCTGAAGGAGATGCCTCTTACTGCTTCTATCTATGAAGCGATGTCATGGATATAGGGGTCAGCCGGTCCATTAGGGCATCCTGCACTCTCTCCATTGTCCTACAGAGGAGCTAGGAGGCAGCTGTCAAAAGTGTCTGACCAGGCAACAACGTCCAGGGAAAGGGCTAGTCCCAGGTTTGCTTGATATAGACACCAAATAGCCTTCCCTGGTGGCAATTTGTTCACATCGTTGACAGGTTTTGAAATTGTGTATTCATAGCAAAACCTTTGGGAGAAGACAATAAAAATTTTGTCCTCTGTCAACTTCATCAGAGAATCCATACTGTAGTTCAATCAGTAGCTACTAGAATGATGGAGGAAATGAGATGTGAATCCCTTTGAACAAAGGGAAAAGGATATCTGTCCCCAAGTGCTTATGTCTAGATTCCATGCCAGGAGCAGAAATGCATACAAATTAAAATGAACATGTTTTATAATAAAAAAAGGCAAATAGGGAATATTCCCCAAACTAAATTATTAGAATAGAATAGAACAGAACAGAACAGAACAGAATAGATAGAATAGAATAGCTATGCGCACTAAAAATATTGCTGGAGACAAAATCAAATGCATCTTATTGCATTTTGCCAGAGCTAGGAAGAGAGTAACTAGTTCATGAATTCCATCAGGAGCTTGGGGATTTTTGATGTAATGAGTTTTACAGTTTCAGAGGAGGCTGCTTTGCTAATAATTATGTAACAGTAATTAAATCTGAATAAGGTTGTACTCTAACTATGTTGATTTATTGCAGCTCCAACAAAATACTTCTAGAGTGTGCTTTGGAGCGTGTACCTCCTCCCTCCAGTTTTCTTTAAATTCTCACAGAGCACTGGGTCACAGATGGTCTGAGATGCGATATTTTCCCTATTAAATTCTTAATAATCTTTTTCCGAGGCTGAGTCATGGAAGCCTGGGGATTTCTCATTTTAATTAGAAGGTTTAAGGAGCTAACTCTGTTTGAAATTTCCTCTTAGGAGATATGGGTGCAGGTGATCCCATTCAGAAGAGTGACACAATATCAAGGCCAACATCTCATTTCCATATTAGATTGCATCTAGTTTGGCATAACTCCTGATCTGGATGCTGATGATGTGCTGCCTGAGTTGGAGGCATAACATTTTACCATTTGAATACAGAATTATTTTAGGATTATGTCTGAAGACATTTTAGGCTCTAGCTAGATGTTTCCTACCCTACCACCAAGCTCCATCACCCTGTGTAGAAACTATTTATAAATGTGAAGTATTTCTTAGTCTGATTGAAGCAATTAGTCTATATCATTTGGAAGGCAGCACTGTTAAAAATGTTCATACAAAGAGATATACCATATTGTCCAAAGGGCTGATCCTCACAGTATTTAAGATATTATTGTTTCAGCTTAATTATATCTGCAAATATTATAAGCTATAAAAATAGAGCATTCAACCAGCAAAATGTTTTATGCATGACTTTAACATTCACAGTATGTGAAGAGCAATGTCCCACCTCTGCCATCCAAAGGAGGTTATTCTTAGGCCCTCATAGCTGAGTTTGATCATTTAATAGAAAGCCTGTTGTTTAAGAGTTAGTCTGGTGTACTATTTACATGTCCCGTGATAGTCTATTGTGAAAAAATCCTGCTTCTTAGAAGACAGCTGCTGAAGTTTCATCAGCTTGCACTCTACAGCCAGTTCCTGTGCTTTAGGAAAATGAGAGTATCTCTTATTCTTCCAGCATGGTATTGAGAAAGATATGGTCGAATAGAAAACCCAAATCTATTTGCACTTCAATCATCCTTGTTTCTCTGAGCTTTTGCCCCCCTTCCACGGCACCTGTCCGAGCTGAGGGCTGAACTCTTGATTCAAATTCAAATTGTAGGTAACAGCTCTGGCCTGATGGCTTATCAGCTAAACATGCATTTGAAACCAGCACAGAAACCTTCACCCTGGAGGAGTCTTTGGGGGTCTCCAAAGACCACCACGACATATTAATGACTTCCAAGAAATTATTTGTATAACCACTCCTCTCCTGCAGAATGTAATGAATATTCATGAATTTTACCTATAGCACTGTGTCTTTGGGGGTACTGAGGTGTGTGTGTTTGGTGGAAACAATTCCCACACACCCGGTGCACCGAATAAAGCAAATACCCACTTCTCTGACTTGGTCTCTGAAGTGTCTCTGGGCTCGATTGGGGCGAATCAGTATGCCGTTGTCAAGAAGTCAGATGAGACATTATTTGCCTTTTATGTCACTAGGTATCTTTTCTAATTTCAACAGACAGAAATTACTCTGTTTTGGGAAAGTAAAAAATTTCACCCACTCTCAATCACAGCACTTGCACATGCTAAAAATAAAATTTTATTTGAAGTAGTACTGCAGCATATAGACTTGGCTGTGAATAAAAGAAACAACCTTTCCTACATTAAATCCTACCAGTTGAGCCATCTCCATGAATGAGTTTTTATAAGCCTGAAGTTTTTTTGTTCTGCATTTTAAAACTACTTCGCATGTAATTGTTCAAAAGCTTAAGTTGTCATAAATCATTCCAAAGATTAGATTTATATATATAATCCATTCATTTGTATATGCAATTTTTATGTCTTAGTTGCTGAAATGTTTTAAAGATTTGAGATTTAATGTAATGGCAAGTATTTCTCTTATACATCACAGAATCAGTAAAGACACAGAACAGTACTTTGTACTGTTTTCCAAAGGTTGAATCCATCCTTACTGTCTGCGAATCACAGCCTGAAAATGCCTCACAAATAGGGTTACTCTCAATAAAGTGCTGCAACACTTGTGAAGGCTGAAGAAGCCATACTAGCCTATGAGCAAGAAAAGCCAGCCCTTGCCTGGAATATGGTGAGAAAGAAGAATTTGGCCCTATCCTAGATTTCACATAATATTTTGTATATGAAACATCAATGTGTGAACTGCAAAACCAGCCATTCTTCTGAATGTCCACAAACCCAGCCGATGCTGTAGGAATTGGCTGGATTTATCCACTTGCTTCATAACGCCTTTTGTGAAGCTGAGGAAGGAGGCGGCTGGCAATAGCTGCCTTGCCAAGGCACTCCCATGGAAGCAGCTTGGCTTCTGTGGTCTATTGTTGTAATACTGTCTCTTGACATCAGAAGGAACGTAGATCCTGTAACTGTGTGAAAAATACAATTGTGTTAATTTCTCCCAAAACCAGTGTAGGGAACAAGAAGCCCTGCTTTTTAGACCCCACTGACATAACAGTTGAGATGCAAAATTAATTTCTCAGTAGAGGGCCAGCAGAAAACACAATCAACAACAGGTTTTTTCCAAAGCAATTAGACTTCCACTCATTTTCTTGAAGGTCCAAACTGTGAAAATAAGAAAGAAAAGTAGATTCAAAACACTCAGTAAAACAAAGAGTTAAAGTGGCAGATGAAATCAGGTTCTGTAATGAGTTAAAGGGAAAATGTCTCTAATTTCTGATTAATGATTGGGGACACCTAGAGCTGCTTTGACTGTCTCAGCAGTACATGACTGGTGAATCAGGGTAATGTCTAATAACTAATCTTTGACACCAGAATTAAGTCATTTTGCAAGAAAGCAGGTCATTAAAAGCTAAATTGAAATATAAGCAATATGATCTCTGTGGAGGATTGTAAATTAATTGGTTTTTAACAATAACACTTCTGTATTTTATTAAAGCAGTGTAAGAATTCAGAGAAGAAAAGAATGTAGCAGATAAACAGGGCAGGTGTTGATGATGCAAATGAAATAGATGACAGATGGTTAGTAGCACGATCACTCACTGTGTGTGTGTAATGGATAGAGGTAATCAAATTCCTTTGTGAATTGGTGACTTTCTTTACATCAAGAACTATAACTGTGCCATGCTTATACAGCTTCTCCTTAAAAATTACCTCCACACCTTGTCATTATCCTGGGGTGAAGGATACTCATATTTGCATACCGTCACAAAAAAGAAAAAAAAGGAAAAAAATTTAAAAAGCCAGGCATGCCAATAAAACACCACCCGGGCAACCAGCTACCTTCACAAAGTGGTAATAGGACACCAAAGAGGTCTCTGCCGTCAAAGAGCAGCTCACCCCCCAGAGCAGCCTGGGTGATCCCAAGTGTAAGCCTTTCTCCAGCCCTGTGGATGAACTGCTGGGCTGTAAATGACCCCATGATATAGTTGCTGCCCCCCAAAATGCCAGGTCATGGTACTGTCTTGGAGGGAAGGGAAAAGTTAATGCTTTAGCAGAATAAGACCACTTCTTGCTTGCTGATGGGTACTAAACTCCACTCACTACGCAAGAGATAAACTGATTTTTGAGGGAGATTTATTTCATGCCCCACAGAGCTGTGCTTGGTGTTTTGACATAGACTGCAAGAGAAAATCACCAGGCTCTAGATGCAGAGATCATTATATATCTATCACACACATATATATACAAACACACCCAGAGAAAAAGCGGAGAATGTGTGAGCAGCAATTACTGTACAGAAATCTGCCTATGCTCTGAGCCAAGCAAATGAGCAAAAATAATTGATCAAGGACTTCAGACGTCATATCAGGAGCCAATATATTAGCTGAGCAGCTTCCAAAATGGGTACAGAATGGGCTGCTGATGAAGTAGATGGCGAATATTATCTATACACATCGTTTTCTTAGCACTCTGAATTTCATCAAAACAAAGACATGCCTTTTCCATGGAAGTACTCTGCATACACCAATGTTGGGAGAATGCCTGCAAGATATTTCTAGGATTGCTGGTGAAGCCAGATTGACATTACTTCAGTCCTTGCTCTTACAATTGCAAGCATAACTTTGCTGCAGCACAGGTGCGGTGTTGTCAGAGTGTCCTCAGGGCAGCATAAAAGGACGATGGCTTTCATGGTCTAGCACAGTATTTCTGTAAGGATATGTTCTGCTGAAGCACCTGCTTTGCACACCCCTTCCTCACCCTCAAGTAACAGAAGTCATGCATGCAGGGGGACGAAGCGTGGCAGGATCCTCTGCAGCATCCTTCTGTCACAGCTAATTCTACTAAACTGCCAAAACTTCTCCTAAACTCTCTAACTGTTCAGCAGAAGGCTTTGTTTGCACTAAGGCTAGAGTAATTTCAGGGTCACAGTGTCAGCTGCTTGTACTCTTCTCTATCACCAGAAGCTGGAGCCTGGATAAATGCAGATCACTCACCATGCTTATGGAGATAAGCATGGTGCAGAGTAAATATTGTTCTTGAAGCTAAATGTCAAGAATTCTAGCAAGCTTCTGTGGGTAGACTATAGATACACACAGATGCTAAAGAAAATTTGCTACACTTTATATTACGGAATCATAAACTTCTCTACATTAGATGGCAGAGCAGGTTATTTAATACCTCCTGTCAGATATCAGGAACAGAGTTCTTGACACTATTTTTGGAGCAGAATGCTTTTTCCTCAAAAAGCTACATCTACACCCTATTGAAAGGAAATTGTAGCAGGTTGCTGCATCATTAGAACAGGGAAGATAATGCACAACCCAGAGATTATAATCTTAAATAAAAGACTGAAACTTTATTCAAGACCCTTTGATGTTTCAGTTTATTCATGTGGTATTTCTATTGTATGGATCTTTAATATTATACGGCTATTATATTGGTTTATTCGTGTTGATACTTATGACTGACACCTGCAAACTGTTGAACAAAGTTATTAGGGAAGTTCATTATTTTTCCCATGACAAAACTGCATATTATTTATTTTGGGGACAAAAACAGACAAAACACAGATTCTTTAAGTTGTTAAAAAACTATGCATAAACCCTAAAATATTGTATTTGGAATAAAGAGAATGAATTGCACTGGATAAACATTTAGAAAATTTTAGAAAACATTAGAAAACATTTTGTCACTGCTTTTAAATAATATCTCCTTAGGAATCAAATCTTTCTTGCTTCTATTGTTGCTTCTGTTCTTTGTCGTCCCTGCAGTGACAAAACAGCAAAGAATGAGCTTGGTTATTTCCTTTTAGAAGCAGCATTGATAACAAACTGCAAAATACACGGGCCAGTGTGTTAACCGTAACTTTGTTTTACATCTAACCTTTCATGAAAAGCTGTGGCAGGGGGAAATATGGACTGTTGCATTTTCACCACTAGTGGTGATTAACAACTGAAGAAGGTATTTGGACTCCTGAATGATAGGCTGAGTTTATAAGAGAATTTCTTATAAGAAAGATTTTAGCATAATGTCCACAATACAGAAACTAGCAAGGAACAAAATTGAATGTGGGAAACATGCACACAGTATTTTTATTATCAAGTTTCTGAGCCAAAAGCTATTTTCAAATTAATGAGATCCCATATAGAGGTATTTTACTGTCAATTGTTCACAGGCAAATATGAAGAGAGGTACCAGAACAGATAGAAACTGTGCGTGGCCATGGCTTTCTAAATGTCTGTTAGAAAACAAAAAAAGTTTTAAAATCAGAGCCCTATAACAAGATTGGTTCCAGTGTACACTCCAAGCTAAGATCCCAGCTCAAGCCTATCAAGCATTTGACTACTGCTTATGTTAAAATTGCATGTTGTCAACACTGTTTTGACAAACTTCTGTGTGGTCATTTTATACAGAGGAGAGATCTTAGAAACAGTTCCCACTAGAGTAAGAGTCCTCTTCTGTGGGGACTGGAACTATTATATTTCCGTATCGGTCAGAAGCTCCTTTAGGAGGCCACACAGCTCTGTGTCGTCTGGGGTTCACATTTCTGCCCTGGTATCTAAACTCAATGAAAATTTTTGAATAATTACCCACTAAACAGGAATGAGAATTTGAATATTCGTTAATTTTATCTGTTCCCTGCCACATTGGGTCATTTTGACAAAAAGTTACAAATTTCCCAAAGCTGGCAACATACTGCAGGAGACCTCAATCATGCATTCCATATGTATATTAACAACTATACTGCAATCTCTCAACTCTATTCCCATGCTTCTCATAATGTGAGATCATTACAGAAAACTTGCACTGATTAATAAGTTATACCTCACTCACCATCCTAGGGCAGGTGTGTTGGTGAAGGGAGGAACTAAATTGAATTAAGATAGACTTCAGGTGAGCAACCACTTTCTAGCCCTGTGTGTGTTGTGATAACTGGGTCTTTGGAAAAATAGCAGAAATTCCAGATTAAATTTCCCTTTTTGGAATGCAAATCTCTTCTGGAATTACTGGTGTTGGAAAGCTGAAATACAGAAGAAGGTTATCAAGGAAAAGGAGCACACAACAGATTGTTTCTTAGCTTTTCAAAATTCCTGCTGCCAAAAAGGATCTAGAAAAATAATCTGATAATCCCTTCTTTGTTCATCAAAAACCTTACTGTGTGGGGAGCTTGGAAAAGGAGCAAACACAGAAGATACCTTTAATTTTGCTGATTTGGGGAGTCCAAATATCAAAAGACTCCCCATAAATTACATGGGTCTTTTCTCTGAGCTATTTTTGAAGACCCAAGAGCTCACTGAGGTTAACATAATGGTCTGCATTCAAGGACTTGGATGTGTCCCTATCCCAGTAACAAATTAACTTGTATGTACACTATGCAGCAGTTGCAAGGATGAGTAGCTCTGCATCACTTCTCTGTTCTGTGCTCTCTTAAATGACAACTAAGCACGTTTTCACCTTGACCCCTGCCACACCCAGTTGACTGGTTCTGCACTGAAGCCATTACCATTAAATTGGTCTCACAAGTGGTAGGTGGAGGCTAGAGTTTTGGTGAGGTTTCTTGTGGGTTTTTCTGTGGTTTGATGTTTTTTTGGTTGGCTTTGGTTTTGTTTGTTTATTTGTTTGTGGTGGTTTTGAGATGGGGACAGCAAAAAAATCTATTTGATTCAAAGAACTTTTGGCTTCTGTGGGCTGGGAATGTGACAGAGCAAGGGTTGAGAACTGGGAAAAAAAATGAGACAAAACTCTGTAACCTGATGCAGGTCAATGGAGAAAACTGGACAGAAAGAGCCTTTAAAACAGGCTCTTGGGATCTCCTAAAACAGCTCTATCATATTTTTAGAAAGAGTTTTAAAGTTTCTAAGTAGGATTTACTTTTTAAAGCTGTTACCAAGAAGTAAATGGCTTTTCTTTTTAGATGTCCTTTTAACTCAGAAAGCATATAACTTCTGGTACATTAACCTAATTTTGTGGCTGATATATTACATAGGTTTGACAATGAACTTTCCGTGTTTGTCTTTAACTGGACTGTTGGAATAGGAATCGAAAATTGAAAAGCTATTTTTAAGGATTAAGCATGGCCTCTTTTGCTAGGGTCTGAAGACTCAAAAGGCCCTTAAAACTGCTGAGGAGTTTCAGATAGAAAGTGGCATTTGCTGCAGGCCACACAGTTTCTCGGGATTTCACTGCTTGAGGGCAGAAAGAAGTGGCCTCCACAGCTTTAGGGGAAAGCAAATCACCAAGAAAGGGAAGTGTTACAGTAAAGACTCCTCCCTTCCCTTGGAATGGGAAAAAAAGCCCCCTATCCTTGAACATTTGAGAGGCCTTAATGAGAAAAGTCAAAGATATGGAAAAATGGACACAAAATATTTGCTATGAGCTAGATGTAAACCATTTGCAGAAAAGAACCTTGCCAAAGTAGCCAGCTGAAAGACTGTATCTGCCTCCCAGCAACCATGTCACACCAAAGATGAAGCCGGAGCTACACAAGCCATAGAGGAAGTTCATTTGTTTCTGAGAAAATCTGTAACCTAAAATTAGCAGTAGACAACACAATCCAATGACATGACATACATATGTGATCCATGACCTCCATAATGAAGTCACTCAAATATGTTATGGAAGGATTTTGAGTGGCTTTCACAAGAGCTTGACTGTTGCTGAGGGGGCAGCTGAAAGGAATTTTCAGCATAAGTATTGCAATATGGAACTGTACAGGAGATGAGATGAGATGAGATGAGATGAGATGAGATGAGATGAGATGAGATGAGATGAGATGAGATGAGATATGAGATGATGAGATGCAGAAGACACTGTAGGAAACACCCAGACAGCAGCTGGGCAAGAGATACATGATAAGCCCAAGCAGAGAAGAAAACATCTGCACTGAAGCACAGTGAGAAGTATTTCAGCCTCTGTGCTTATTGATACTGAATGAGGGGAAGTTACACTACACTTCCGCTGTTCAGAAATTACTTAAAGCTAAGCAGCTCCTTACAGGCTGTATCAAAATGGCAGCCAGCCAGCACAAGGAAATGTGAGCCTCTATGTAACACAGGCGTTGGACCCAACAATGTTGTGGCAGGGACTCACAAGTCACAGTTCCCCACAACCATCTTCTTGTCAAACTTAAAAATAACACTCACTTATCAATATAAACACAATGCACATCAGTTGCTTATAAACAACCTATTGACTCAAACAGAAACATTCAGTTGCAGTGGCACTGGACCTGCACATCCACATGTGAATTTTGGGAGGCAGCAACAAGAGTTACTGAAATCTACCTCCCAGCCCAGGGAATCAGATCTCACAGGCATCTCGGCTTCAGTTTAGTTTCAGGGTCTCAATGTAAACAACTGATATAGTGCCCTCATTGCTCTGGCCTTTTGATGAACTACCATGTTTTTTCACAGGAGACCCACACTTGGTGAGAATGGAAGCTTCATGCAGCTGAAGAGCTGCCTTGTATGCTATGTCCATAATATACAGCTACAGTCTCCTAGTGTAGGTGACACAAAATCACTCACCGGAGAACAGACAATAACCAAGTGGTCAAATCATACTAAGTATCCTGTTTTCTTATCTTTATAATTTCTGACAAACATCAGTACCTAACCATGTAGACACTGTGTTCAATGACAATGTCAGCAGGTGATAATTCATGTGTCGTTGGTGCTGCTCTATAATATAACAGCAGTGTAAACAAATTATGTCTGCCTCCACTGCCTTTTTCTTAAGAGAGGTGATATTATCTTAATGCTGTTTTCCAGCAACATCCTTGTTCACTGTTAAGGGAGAGTAGCAATTACTAATAAAAATATTTTCTTGAAATGAAAAAATAGGTTACACTTATGATAGTTCATTTGTGGAAGTTACCATGCCAGATAGGAATAGATCTATATGAATCTATAAGGAATAGATTCAGTAGGAACAAATATCTAGCTGTGAAATCTTCTATTAAAAACAAAAGAAAGAGAAGAACATCAGATTAGGAGAAATGCACTGTTTTCCCCTTCTAATTTAGATAAATGTGTGACTGTTTTGTTCCATGTAGAGGTACACCTCCTTTGCTTTTTTTCATCACTAGGTTCAATAAATTTTCTTGAAAGAAACTCTTTTTATGGCCTCGTCAAGAACGTCTAACTTTTTTTTTTTTTTTGCAAGGTCAGTACAAAAGAACTCTGTTATATAATATACATTTTTCAATTTTTAAATGACCTTCATTATACCACTTAAGAAAGAAAGGTAAGAATCCCCTTCACAGTACCTTTAAGCAAAGCTCCTATTTTGACTAGGACATTATTGAAAATAGGAATAGGGACAGGGAACATGCTATTATGCCCAGTATGTTGTAATAGTGTTTATTTGGGTTTGCAGGGTCTCCTCCCAGTGCTGGTCAGGTGCAACCCATGTGGCAGCCAGGACCAGAGTTTTACAGAAAAGTTCTTAAATAGTTTCTCTTGGGACTCTGCATCATCACATTTTTTTCAACTGCTGAATATGATATATCCACAGCCACTATATATCTCCCAGATTTGAATCTCATTCACAATTATTGCTGAGGGGAAAAAAAGGTCTTATACCATTGCAGGAAGATAGGGAGAAGAGAGGAGGAAGACAAAAGGCCAAGCCAGGAATAGGTGATTTTTTAGAGCCAGATTCAGTAAAAGCTGATCCCACATAAATGATGAGATGAAATTTTTTTGCCTCTTGTTACCTCTTGGAGAACAACATTTATTGACTCCAAGTCATTTTCACATTGACCTAGTAAGATATAAACCTATTCTGCTTCAGCAGTCTGGTAGTCCACCTTGCCAGACCTGACAACAAGCTAAAAATCTCCCATTCATTATTGTAAGGGAGCAGTAACTATAACCTGAGACGCGACAGTGAGCAATTCAGCCTCTGGAAAGACTTTAATAATAAACAAAAACTTATTTTGTTAACTGCTTCAGCAACTGAAGCACTTGACTTACAATTACTCACCATACCTGATTTAAATACCTTACACAGGGTTGCTGGATCAGGTGGCTAAGGAAGACTCTTAATTCCTCTGTCCCACTGTGTATTTTAAGTCCCCATATTTGTCATTATTTTCATAGCAGTTCATGTAAATCTGGAAAAAATTATTAAACCTAGCCTTCTAGGACTACTCTCCAGACAGAACTCAGCACTTTTTTAATTTTAAAAAAAAAACAAAAACAAAACCCAAAACAAAGCTAAAATAACTTGTTCCTAAGGACTAAGAAAACCCCCAGTGTCTTTGGAAATGCCGCTCTGTCTCTCTTTCAGCTTATTACCAAAGCAGAGCAGATTTTGAATGATTATCCCCAATGAGTGAATTGCCTGCTGGGGTATATAACACTAAAACACATTTCATTTATAAATGAAATGTTTTTTTCAGCTTGCTGTCTTAAAGCAATCCCCATGCTCTGCTGTCTTATGAAATACCAAGCCTTAACATGTTGGTGATGCTTTATAAATACAGACACTACTGTTTATTAAAGACACGTATTGTCAATAGCGTTATCACTAATCACATTATAATCTCTGTTTACACCAATTTAATTGGTACTGGTGCTCAGCATTATCAGTACTAATAAAAAAAAATAAAGCACTGAAAATACAGCAAATGTTTTCTCAGCTGAAGGTCACACTCTCCATTGACCTGTTCCCCCCTTTATGGCTCTGAATTTAAGGCAGCATGAATGGAAAAGTACAAGACAAGACTGAATTTGCAGCTAATTTTGTACTACACCATTTCTCAGAGCCCTGCCCTTCTTTAATCACAGAAAGCTTCATGCACAAAGGATTTATGTGTAACTCTATTGCAAGCAACTGCCGTCAGAGCAGGTCCACCCTGAAAATATGTACCATGCCCTTACTGTCCATAGCACGTGCATAATTATTAACCAACAGGAGAATCAGCTAAAGTTGTTTGAGTAGAAGACCTCTAGGATTTCATAGGTAATAAAAGCTCTTTCTAGAAAAAAAATTAAATCAGAGAAATAAGTTTCCTCACTATACTTTGTACAATATTTAAAGAAAACTACAGAAATAGTACCATTCTTTATTAAATATTAAGTGGTTCTGAAAGAGCAGTTTCTAGGGGCCCCATTCAATTTCTAAAGAGTCCCACTGGATTTCATCTCTTCTGAATTCCATGGGGGAAAAGGGATTAATTTGCTTTTATCAATAATAAAAATCTGACAACAGGAGGGGAAAGCATCTTGCAAGCTCTGCAATCACCCCAGGAAAGAAAAAAAAATAAGAAGGATTATTTAAACAAAAATTAAGGACAACTCGCATTTGAATATTATATCTTAGGGCACAGAGCCAAATGCAGATGCATCTAGCCATGTTTTGGACCAAAGCCAAATTCTCTCCATCCCAGTTGTTCAATTTTATAGTGAGAGAACAAAAGGGGGGTTGATATAATATGATCATTTGGTAACCAATGTTTGGAGGCTTGTTAAGGTGCAAGTGAGGGCATTTATGTGATAGTAGAGCATAAAATTAAAAGTGTTCTTCAAACCAGAGGATGACGTGTGTCCTGTAGCATCATATTTTGTGATTATTTCTGATAACAGTGGAGCAACTCAGCGTAAGGATTTACAAGCAAAGACATTGTGTCAATCCTCTGGGTTTCACTTCACAACCATCTTGAGAAAAATCAAATCTAGACATGATATGCAGTGACAATCCCAAATATGCTGTGGCAATTGTGTTTCTATCTGCAGGCAAACAAACATCTACAACAAGGTTTTTATACTCTCATAGCATTGGTGAAATAAATTTAGCAAATCCCAGTGTCTGGGAATATTAACATGGTAATGTTAGGGTTTTGCTACAAATTGCAATGCATTCACTGGGCCCTTCACACCAGACAGAGGCAAAGGGAAGCTGACATCTCTGGATTGGGACAGAGCAGAACAGGCAATCATCAGCAATGCCAGAGACCCATGCCCTCCATCTCCTCTGCAGTCATGCTAATGTATTTCATGGTGTGGAGGATCACTGAGTGGGGAAGTAACAGCTGCAGAGGCAGTACCGGCCCCCACAGACCTATGGAATATTAGCAGGTACATTAAGGTTGACCCTGTTGCCATTAATTTCCTGGCTGTCCTCTCCACAATGAGAAACTCTCCCTAGAAGTGTTTTTGGGCAGTATAGTTGAAGCTCTAGTGGGTACCCAAAATGACTGTGGCCAACTGAGGTGACAAAGAGCCTCTGTACCCTAGCCTGGACGTCCATCACAGTGACAGTTTGGGGTGGCTGCTCTTCCAAAGACAGAAAAGAAACTTTCCTTCTCAATGCCTACTGTGAAACTAGCAAAAAGCTCAGTTAAGTAAAAAATAGTAATGATAATCTTGGGGATTTGTAGCTGCAGGAAGTTAGACTGGCTGGTTGGAGGGAGAATAAAGAGTCTTTTTCATATATGGAATATTTACAGTGGCCAAAGAAACCATTTATAAGGTGAAACACAGAATTCCATCTTCCCAGCTCCAACTGGGGAAGCAATATGATAGCCAGAGAGTAAGGACTGGCACTGGAGCATGGGTGGAACCACTACTTAGGACTGACTGACTCTAAATTAACCCTCCTGGACACAAAGGGAAGGGTGAGGACAGGCCATCCATCAGTGCTATGGCTGTCCCTGATGGCCCAGGAACACCTGTGACACATCCTCCCACACAGGCAGAGGGAGCAAGAGGTCTTTGTGTGCCCTCCAGGCTGGTTTTGGGCACACTTCTTTAAGCCTAAATTCAGCCTGAGTACAGGCGGCTGCCTCAGAGTTGAAGTCAATGAAGTTGCATCCACCTACACCAGATCTGAATTGACTCTATGAATAGCTATGTTCAGGGTAGGATATTCAAATTCTGTAGTTGCCAATACCAGACATCTGTGTCAAAGCATTTGACAAGTGCACTGATATATGTCAGCAAATTGCCTGAGGTACTTGCTAAAAAACTACAGTAACTTTTTCATCCTGAAATACTTAATCTGTGCAATGATTAGAAAATGGCTACAAAGGCAAAATACTAATAAATATCTGCTGGAGAATTTATCTGTATGCTTGTATTCAATAAATGAGACTGCAACTTAAATTTTGTTATATTCAAAAGAAAAAACCCAAACAAACCCTACAACATTCAAATACTATACCTTCAAAAGCATTTCTACATGACAAGGTGCTTGTGGGATGGGACAAAATACTTTTGTGATTACCAACTCAGCTGGTAACCATTGCAGCAAGTTCAAGATGATCATGATCATCAGTTCCAGAGAGCAATCTCTGTGTGATTTAACATTGATGGGTCAAGTGCCCTGTACTGTTTTCTAGCTTAATAATAGAGTTGCACACCAGATTGCTTGATGAATCCATATGCTGACATTCTGACTTGCTTTCCTCAGCCTGAGCTGCACTGCTTATTACTGGTGTATATGGATACCACATTCAAGTGAGAAAAAAAGCCAAATTGAAAAAGAAAAAAATCCATTCTTTCTCCTTTTATCATCAAAGGAATTCAGAGCTTCTAAAGTGTGGAAAGAACCATGAGAAAATTCTGTGGAGAGGAATACCAAGACATCACCTCTCTTTTTCAGGGAAGAAGGAGTATATTTTGGATTCCAGAAAGACACAATACAGATCTTCTGTTTTGAAATGAAGGTGGCTTCATAAGTAACGTCAATACAGAATACCAAAACAGCCTTTCCAGGTCTTTGATCATTAGAATTTGTATAATGAAGAGATATATTTATTTTTCCTCTGGCGTAAAAAAACCCCAAACTCAGAATTGCTGCAAAACCACAGTTCTGGACTCTTCTCATGAATTCACTGATTCAACATTCAGGAAAAAAACCCACATAAACCAAAACAATGATGACAACAACATTAAAAAAAAAAAAAAGTCCAGAATAATTAAGCAAATTATGTAAAAATAAAAAGATAGTCACAGAGAATAATTAAGTAAAGGAACATATTTTATAAAACAACTGAGATAAGGTAATTGCCCAAAAAAAAGCACAAAACAAAGTTTTCCTAAGAATATGAATCCATCTGAAAACAATTAATTAGTAAATCCTTAAAAACCCTGAGGAGCAGAGCAAATTGCTCCAGTGCACTGCAGTTCTGACACGGCTGTATCCATTCTCCACAACAGGTAGCAGTATCTCTTCTTGGCACGACAGTATTTTACATAAGTTTATGTAAAGCTGCATTGCACAGAATAGCTATATTTTAGAATATACTGTAGCTTAAGCTATGTTACTCTGATGACTGCAGGATTTAGTTCAGTAATTTTATGCAATTGGCAAACAGGCAGAAACAGTATAATTTAACATTTACAAATTGCCTCATACAAATACTGTAAAGAATTCTGCAGTTATTCAATTCTCTAAAGATAGTAAATTGCAATTTGGAATGCTGCTTTTTTATTAAAGTGATTTATAAATGAACATAAGCACATCAACATAAGGAGTCTAATCCAGTGACTCAACAAAAAAGTTACTCTGTTTCGTCCAGGTGGTTTTGTAATTAGGATACATTTGGGAATTTCACTATGTTTATTGGACCTCAAACTCACCCTTCCACTTAAAAATTAACTATTGAGTTCTTTGATGGAGACGTGCCCAGAAGGCCTTTCTGGAGTCAGAGATGAAATGCAAAAAGATTTAGTACAACTGGATTCAACACCCCAATATTTGTAATTTGGCCCATTAAAACTATTCTTAGCAAATATGTTACGCGCACTGCAAGCATTAATTACTTTCCTTTCTCTTGCCTACAGGCAAGAGCAACTCCTTTTCCCCCATCGCATTGCCAGGGCTGCTCAGAAAGCAGTTGATCAAGCAGCAAATCTAGAACATGAGAGCAGAAGAGCAGGCGAAGTTAGCTATATTTAACTTGTGGGAAGGGAAGTCTCTCTGTATCAAAGTAATTGTGTGAGGAGAAACCACTTCTTCCCTGAAATCTGACTTACTTCATTCATTACTTAAGATTGGATCAAGCCCACAACTTGGGAAGAAACGTTCCAAACTTCTTTGAGCCACAGACACACAGAAACATAGGTACTACAGAAATGCATATAGAATGCATACAATAAGGTGGAATGTGTTTAATGTAATAAGGAATGTATTGAAAAAATAATATGTTAGAAGTAATATTTTATTTAGAAGTAATATTAATAAAAAATATGTTAGAAGTAATATTTTATCTACAAGGACAAGCTAAGAATTCCAGTGGTATGCTGAAACCATATTCTGGATTCAGAATTTTATTCAGGGTTCCATATACATATTTTTCACATGATCCCAGAAAAAGAGCAGTAAAAACCTGGCAATTTAGCAAAAAAGTACTTCTATGCAATCTCTTGTATTGTGTTCATCATTATATATTTAGAGGACCTTCCATTAGAGCAGGAATTGATGTGAGTCACACATTTGTTCTTTCTTCTTCTCCTCAAGAGGACAATTGTGTATGGTGTTTTCCTTTTGCCTCATTTCTTGCACATATAGACTGCTGGGGAAAATTTATCCTGTGGAAATTAGCATGAAGGGCTTGTGTTTATGTCAAAGATGTTAAATTCTATGGTGCTACTTCATCTTTGTGCAGAAGCATTACAAGGCCATACAAAGAGTAAATTTGTCCTTTGAGTAAAACCATATTTTAGCTTTATATATATAAGGTTTTTCTCTCATTGACCTAAATATTTACTGCAGAGAGCATGTGCTGAGGGCTGAGTCATTAGTATTGTAAAATATTCAGAGGGTTGGTGAAAACTTGGTCACAACCATCCACTAGAAGTCTTTAAAATTTTAAGTTGAACTGTCTTCCATTAGCAGACATGCAAATTTATGCAATGAAATGTTGAAACCACTAAATCACCAAGAAGCACCTGTCAACATTTTCCCAGTAAAACTC
Source organism: Entomyzon cyanotis (assembly GCA_024500445.1). Lineage (NCBI taxonomy): Eukaryota > Metazoa > Chordata > Aves > Passeriformes > Meliphagidae > Entomyzon > Entomyzon cyanotis. The sequence goes on from JAKEPQ010001005.1 coordinate 81,605,244, forward strand.
TTTCAAGAGAAAACTGGTGTTCTGACTAAAAAAAATTTCACAAAATGTATCTGCTTTCTATGGAAATTTTGCCTGTTTGTTGAAAAAATAAAAACATGAAAACTTTTGGAACCCATTCTCTGAAAAGTTCTAGTCATAGACATAAACTTAGCTTCTTTTCACACATCTTGACAGTGTTTAGATCTGTTGACAGTGTTGTTATCAAGAAATGCCGAGGGGACACGGACAGAAATCTGTTTCATGTAGCTCATTTAAGATAATACCTTCCCCTACCATTTGCTATCCCAGCCCAGCCAGTATGTCCAGAAATAGATGGAAACAACTGTGTGCAAAGAGTGGTTGGCGATAAATCCATCAAAATTAAAATTCAAGGTTTGAAAACCTTGACATCAGAAGGGATCCAGATTTGAATTTGACTGGAAAATTAAAAGAGCAAAATTCTCATTATACACTCTTCTGTGGTGTTCTGGGGGATTTAATCCTAGAAAGTTGCATCACAACCAGGTGTAGGTTCCTATAGCTCTTTTAGAGGACTGAGAGACTCACTGTCCCTTTGAGGGATCCATTTTGGTTAGGCTCGTGACGCTGCTACTGCAGTTTGAGGCCAAAAGAGTATTAGGATAATATCTGCATAGAGAGGACTGGACCGAGCACCAGTGCTGAAGACTGAAAATTGATTTTAGCCTTGTATGTTCAGGGTCTAAACAATCTCTAAATTTCTGTGTTAAGTTCTCAAATTCAGGTAAGTCCAGCTCGAATTTAATCAGCATCTGCCTACCAAATTTATTGTAATATAATAGTGCCCCAAATAGCTCATTTGTTCTTAAATTTGCCGATTAACTAGTATCATAATAGTCTATTTTCAATAGGGGAGGGGAGGGGAGGAGAGGGGAGGGGAGGGGAGGGGAGGATAGGGGAGAGGAGGGGAGGGGAGGGGAGGGGAGGGGAGGGGAGGGGGAGGGGAGGGGAGGGGAGGGGAGGGGAGGGGAGGCGAGGCGAGGCGAGGCGAGGCGAGGCGAGGCGAGGCGAGGCGAGGCGAGGCGAGGCGAGGCGAGGCGAGACCCACACAAAAAACTCATCACTGACAAAAGACCTCTTTACTTTGTCTTCCATGCTAGAGGAGAGGAGAGGAGAGGAGAGGAGAGGAGAGGAGAGGAGAGGAGAGGAGAGGAGAGGAGAGGAGAGGAGAGGAGAGGAGAGGAGAGGAGAGGAGAGGAGAGGAGAGGAGAGGAGAGGAGAGGAGAGAGGAGAGGAGAGGAGAGGAGAGGAGAGGAGAGGAGAGGAGAGGAGAGGAGAGGAGAGGAGAGGAGAGGAGAGAGGAGAGGAGAGGAGAGGAGAGGAGAGGAGAGGAGAGGAGAGGAGAGGAGAGGAGAGGAGAGGAGAGGAGAGGAGAGGAGAGGAGAGGAGAGGAGAGGAGAGGAGAGGGAGAGGAGAGGAGAGGAGAGGAGAGGAGAGGAGAGGAGAGGAGAGGAGAGGAGAGGAGAGGAGAGGAGAGGAGAGGAGAGGAGAGGAGAGGAGAGGAGAGACCCACACGAAAAACTCATCACTGACGAAAGACCTCTTTTCTTTGTCTTCCATGCTAGATGGACTTTCTGAAACTCACTCTTCTGGAAATTTTAGGCAAGCACACACGAAAGCTTGTGTGCCTGGAGCAGGGGCAGAATTTCCTATACCAAGGAGATGAGCACAATGCAGGATTGAAGGTACTGAGAAAGATTCTTTGAGCTTTTGCCCCCCCTTTCACCAGCACAGGCGCCTGTCTGTGGCTTCCAGGGCTGAAGGCTGAACCCTTAATTCAAATTCAAATTGTAGGTAACAGCTCTGGCCTGATAGCTTATCAGCTAAGCATGCATTTGAAACCAGCACAGAAACCACTGAATCATCCCATGAAGGACCTTCACCTTGGAGGGGCCTTTGGGTGCTCCAAAGACCACCAGGACATACAGAGAATGCATGGTGCACATGCTAATGATATTAATGACTTCTGAGAAATGATTTGTATAACCACGCCTATCCTGAAGAATGTCATTAATATTCATGATTTTACCTATAACACTGTGTCTTTGGGGGTACTGAGGTGTGTGTGTTTGGTGGAAACAATTCCCACACACCCGGTGCACCGAATAAAGCAAATACCCACTTCTCTGACTTGGTCTCTGAAGTGTCTCTGGGCTCGATTGGGGCGAATCAGTACTCACACAAAACAAAAAGAGATAGGGTCAGGCCCTGGAGTCTTTGCCCCTTCTTCTCAACCTCCTGTCAGCCCTTCTTCCCACTCTTGCTTTACCAGGTGTGTCAATAATCATATCAGGTTGCACAGCTTTGGAGTTAATTGAGTTCTCAGGGTCTCAAATTTTTTCACTACCACAATGTTGTTAGTTCTGCACAGATGAGGTTTATACTTAAATGATCTCCAAAGGGGCCCAAACACAAAGCTGTTACTACAATCTCCTTTCTGGAGATGTGAATGGTTTCATTAGAAAAATTTCATTAGAAATAAAAGGAAATAAACTGAGCACCTTCAATAGAAGGGGTCAAGAACTGAGAATAGATTTGCTCCTCACCAAGTCACCTGGCATGGAGACTGTCTGGAATCCACACAATGCCTCTGTTTTCCGTATATGTTCCAATGTTGTGTCTTGCTGGTGATTTCCTTTATGCAGGACCATATTGTATATTTACCCTGTGCTCAGTCGAAAAGGGCAGAAATATGGTTAAGGACTATAAGGACAACAGATACAGATTTCAAGCAGAAATATTAAAAGTCAAAACTGAAAATGAAGTAATGTAAAACCTTCCAAGAAAATTCCACAAACATTGATAAGACATGCAGCTTCTCTAGCATCAGTTCAACCAACACTGTGCTAAGGCAGTGGGTCACCACAGAAGAAAACACAAGGCCATGTGTAGTGCGGGTTTTACTTGTTACCTGGATATGTCTGTTGGTTGAGGTTTTTTGCCTTACATTTTGTTAATATGTACATATGGAGATTATGTAGGGAGAAAAATAATGTTTTCATGGGACACGTGTGCACCCTCCACTGTTTTTGCAAGGCACCCTGGAGGGACAACTTGCAGCTGGGATTGACATACCAAAAATTATTCAGTGTGGATTGCATCATCCCACACTTCGAAGGAGTATGGGACGCACCATTTCCTGATAAAGGCCTTGTGTGTTTTGGCTGTGGGCAGTTCTTCAAAATCTTCTTTCTCATCAGCCAGGGAAGAACATAATTACATATTTAATGTTTTCAGTAGAATCTCTTTAAGCAAGCCCTGAAATGTCATGTGAACAAATGCCTTAAGTGCCAGGAATACAAATAGTGAAGACAGTTCTGTGATTCTTTTTTTTTTAATCTATACTCCTGTCACCATGAATGCTGAAATCTCTGGAGGTAAAAGTCTGGAGTATTTCGCTACCATTGCCAACAAGGTATTAGTAAACTCCGTTATGAACCCTTTACCATTGGCATGGTAAATGAACAAAATCGTATGTTGGCCTTGGCTTTGTTTTCTGTCATTAGATGAACAAATTAAATTAAACCTGTCTGATCTGAGGGACCACTTGGGCTATAAGTTTGAAGGGATGATAAATGAAGTACCACCTTTCCTTCTCTCTTCTCTTCATTTGTGATGAGCCCAGTGGCCTCCTGAGAGAAAGGAGGCAAAGGAAGAGACAAGGAACAGACTAACACTGGGTTTGCAGTGTCTTGTGCCTGAGTGTTGGGGTTTTACCCTGGCCAAATGCCAGGGTATACATGATATCTGCTCGCTCACTCTTCCCTGCCACAGCTGGGCAGAGGAGAGAGAAAAAAATTTTAATAAAGAGGTCCATGAGTCAAGATAGGGACTGGGAGAAAACACTTGAAGCACAAAACAGGCTCAAAGTTGTAAAGTGAATTTATTACTAACAGAGTCAGAAGAGGACAATGAGAAGTAAAAGAAACCCTTAAAGACACTGTTTTCCCTCTCACCCCTTCCCTCCTTCCCACCGACAGCACAGGGTGGGCAGACTGTGGGGGTTTGGGTCAGTTCATCACCAGAATCTTCTTACGCTGCTTAGGGAGAGAAGTCCTTCTCCTGCTTTACCATGGGGTCCCTCCCACAGGAAACAGTTCTCCACAAACTCCTCCAGTGTGGGTCCATCTCACGAGCAGCAGTCCATACACACCTGCTGCAATGTGAGTCCCGCCACCAACATACAGTCCTCCCAAAACTGCGACATAGGTCCGTCATCCACGGGGTGCAGTCCTTCAAGCACAGGCTGCTCCAGCCTGGAAGCAAGGGCCCTCTCTCTCCATTGGGACTCCCACTGGAACACAGCCTCCTCCAGGCATCCACCTGTTCCACCGTGGGCATCTCCCCACAGGCTGCAAGTGGATCTCTACATCCCTGTGGACCCCATGGGCTGCAGGGGGACAACCTGCTTCACCATGGTCTTCACCATGGCCTGCAGAGGAAATTCGGCTCCAGCGCCAAGAGCACCTCCTCCCCCACCTTCTCCACTGACCTTGGTGTCTCCATGTTGTTTCCCTCACATGTTCTCACCTCCTCCTCTTCTCCGGCTAGAAAAAACTGCACGCCCCCTTTGTTTTGATTTCTTCGTAAATATGTCATCACAAAGGCATAACCAGCTTCTCTCATTGGCCCAGCCTTGGGCAGTGACATGTCCATCATCTTCAGAGCCATCAGGGATTGGCTCTGCTGGACATGGTGGAAGCTTCCAGAAGCTTCTCACAGGAGCCATCTTTGTGGCCCCCCCACTACCAAAAACTGTGCCAAGCAAAACCAACACATTGGGTGTCTCTGATAAAGCTGTAACATACACATCATCTCTAAAAAGTCTGCAGTCTCTTGTTTGATAGCAGGTAATCTTGCAATCATACTACTGTTTCTAGTGGAAATAAGTAATAAAATATTCTTTAATCAGCTACTAAAATAATTTGAAAGCCTCAATGCCCACTTATAAATATGTATACCTGTAACACTGGCCAGACTCAGACATCTTAGCTATGTTCTTTCACTGAATATCTCCATGAAAGAGCCTCTCTCTCTGCTCAGTCATGGATGGAGCCCATGTTCCTAAATGGGTCAGTAGGTTAAGGTTTCTAACTGCAATTTCTCAAGCATTTTCTTCTATTGCCTACTTTTCTCAAATGCGGTTGGTTTGACCAGTGGCATGTTTGGAAAGAAAATCTCCTGCAGCAACTTCTGAAGAGGAGTCTACTCCATATGCCAGTATGTGAGGACAGCTTCTAGGCTCCTCATCTCTCCGTGGAGATGAGTAAGAGTGCTAGCTGAAGACAGCAAGATCTAGTAAGTACGAAACTGGTCTGGAATGCAGGAAGCCTGGATTTTATTCCAAATCAGTCACTGTGTGTTGCGTGACTTACCTTAGGTAAATCTTCTTTATTGCTCATTAGCTTCTTTTCTCTACCAGTAATTTTGTTCATAATCTCTTCATGGTACAAATTCTTTGACATAAGAGCTGCTAGTCTTTACCTATAGAAAAGCAGTAGACCTAAGCTGGCCATTACACAATTAAATCATAAATGCAGCACTCCACTTCTTTTGTATGTTATGTGCATGTAATTTTAAACGCATTTAACTTTAGAAATAATCAGTTAAAGTTGATTTTCCAGGGTAGTAAATTGTTGACAGGACACTCAAGTGAAAAGCCTTTAACTTCTGAAAATTGGTAGCAAACTATGGACTACAGCCTTGAAACCCTGGCTGCTACCATCTGATCCAGTCCTTGTTCCCTTTCTATGGCATCTGCTAAGTTTGAGGTATGTTATCCCTTTCAGTGATACACGTATGAAGGGCTTGATAAAAAAGACCTCTAAACTTATATAACAAATGCACAAGTGTATTTTAGCTCAGAAGTATTACAAATCCAGAGTTGTCTTTACATGTCACAATTACATTTTCTTACCCATGCTTTTACCATGTGTTATAAGCATATGGCAGGTTGGCAATGCATGACAAAAATGCACAAAGTATGGTGTTAAAAAAATATCTACCAAGAAGTTTGAGAAGCTGCCTATTACTCTATTTTCTATTAAGTATGTCAGGCATCTTCTAAAGTACCGATTTTCTTGTAAACTGAGGACTCTTTCTATTCTTGCCAGAGGCTTTTATTTTCATACTAAATAGAAACATGCAGCTCTGGAAGGGACTTGGTATTCTGGTCTTTTGCTGACAATAGATACAGGTTAAATTGTCAGCTGATTTATCCCAGTAGAGACTGTAGATCATCTGGTATGGTAGGAAGGGTTGACAAGGGGAAAGCAGTGGATGTTGTCTACCTTGATTTCAGCAAGGCTTTTTACACTGTCTCCCATCCTTATAGGTAAGATCACAAAATGCAGGTTGAAGGAATGGACTATGACATGGATCAAGAACTGGCTGAATGGCAGAGATCAAGGTATCACGATTAGTGGAGCAGAATCCAGTTGGAGGCCTCTAGTCAATGGCATTCCCCAAGGAACAATGTTGAGTTCAGTCTTATTCAATTTGTTTATCATCAACGCAAGTTTGCTGATCATATGAAACTAAGAGGAGTGGCTGATACACTTGAAGGCTGTGTTGCCAGTCAGTGGGACCTTGATAGGCTGGAGAGTTTGGAGGTGAGAAACCTAATGAAGTTCAACAAAGGCAATTGTAGGGTCCTGTACTGGGGAGGAATAACCCCAAGTACCAGTAGAGGTTGGAGGCTGACCTGCTGGAGAGCAGCTCTGTGGAGAAGGATCTCAGGGTAACGGTGAATGACAAGTTGACCGTGAGCCAGCAGTGCCCTTGCAGCCAGGAGTGCCAATGGTACCCTGGAGTGCATCAGGAAGAGTGTAGTTGAGGGAGGTGATCCTGCCCCTCTGCTGGGCTCTGGTGAGGAGTATTTTGTTTGATTCTGGTCTCCATACTTCAAGAAAACCTATAATCTCTGCCTTTTCTCTCTCTCTCACTGGAGGTAGTGGGGAGGAGCTGTGTGGAGTTTAACTTCCATCAGAGCTTAAACTAGGACAGTTTTTCATTGGCACCCAATGTGGGGTGCAAAGCGTTGAGATAACAACAGATCTGTTCATAGTCTGTTGGAAAAAATTTTGATCTAAGCATTTGTGTATTAGCTGTCAAGCCCCGTGGTTACAATGTTTTTCAGTCTTAACGTACGATTATACATTTCGTATATGTTTCACTGTATGCAATATGTGAATATTGCACTGTATGCAATATGTGCCCACCATGGTGCTCTTTTTTGGAGCAGAGAGAGGAATCAGGATTGCTTTGTTGATGTACAGTATGATATCCATTTATGGCATGATAACATCAAGGGCAAACGGGCTCATTTAGGATGTGTATTTAGGGTTGCTCTCCTACCCTGGCCTTGGCTTCTACCACTGGGAATTCATTAACTACCGTACCCACCCTGTGAGAGGAACATGATTTTCCCCAGCTTTTCATCCGCTTTTCCTTCTTCAGAACTTTTACAACAGCTTTTGAGAATTTTGAATCCCGTTTGGATGTTAAGGAAAGCATGTTCTTTTTGCTGAGTCTGCCAGGCCTCCTCAATGCAGTCCACATCATGGTTAGAGTCAGGACAGAAATTTAAGGAGGAAATCTAAAGGGTTTCAAATTATGAGCAGTCCCCTGCATATCCAGATCAGGTCCAGCATACACAGTCCATGCGGCAGAAGTTTGTATGGAGGGCACCATCATTGTATGCCAAACCTTTGGCACTGATGTGAATCAGAAAAGAAGAAACATTGCTTCAGGTGATTAGCTGACTTTGACAATCTGAAGTTCATCTTTTTTCTCCCTACCAACCTGCACCTCAGCTGTGGAAAAACTGTCCCAGACTGCTTGTCCCAGATCAAGACTGTTTCAAGGCAGACTTGAAACAGTCTTGATCAAGCTAGAGAGCAAATGTCCCATTGCCCCACCAGTATGGACCAAAGTTTCCACTACTGGGAGGATGTATCCCCCTGCTCGAGGTAACCTGCAGTTTTACCTGTGTGGCCACAGAGAGGACATGAGAAAGTGGGATGGAAAACAAACTTCTGCCCTAGCAGCACTGGTATGTGAGTTGAGAGAAAAGATAACCACCACAGGTAATAATTCTTCAAGGATAAATGCCACTCTGTTTTCCAGTGGGCAAGTCCTCAGACAGAATGGAAGGGTTGAATGTTATTTCTGATCCTCTTGAAGCGATCTCCAGTTCATATTTACAAGAAATGAGCAATGAATACTATGACGAGACCTACAGGGGCCCTGCCTCCCGCCAGCTAGGAGAAAGGGACAGTTGGATCTATTGGACTGTGTGGATCCCATGGCCTGGCACATCAGACCCACATCTGATGGGGTCATATATACCCCCACGGAGCATAAGGCTTTAGTTGACACTAGCACATAATGTACCCTGATGCCATCAAGATCTGTAGGGGCAGAATCTATCTCTGTTTCTGGGGTGACAGGGGCATCTCAACAGCTGAAAGTACTGGAAGCTGAGGTGAGCCTGACTCAGAATGAATGGCAAAACCACCGCATTCTGATTGGCCCAGAGGCCCCATGCATCCTTGGCATAGAATGACTCAGGAGCAGGTATTTCAAGGACTCAAAAGGGCATTGTTGAGCTTTTGGGATAGCTGCTGTGGAAACAGAAGAAATTAGACAGCTGAACACCTTGCCTGGTCTCTCAGAGGACCCTTCTGCTGTGGGACTGCGTGGCATCGAAGAACAGGTACCAATCACTACCAGAACAGAGCCTCATCAACAGTACCGCACCAACTGGGACTCAGTGACCCCCACCCATGAGATGATTTGTGAACTGGAGAGCCAGGGAGTGGTCAGTAAGATTTGCTCACACTTTAACAGCCCCATATGGCCAGTGTGTAAGCCCAATGGAGATTGCAGAGTGACAGTGGACTATTGTGTCCTGAACAAAGTCGCACCACCACTGAATGCTGCTGCAACAGACATGCTAGACCTTCAGTATGAACTGGAGTCCAAGGTCTCACTATTTGCCATGAACTCATCCAGAATGAGTTGGGAAAGGGTGAGGCTCCAGAATAGTTGCAATACATGGATGACATCATTGTGTGCGGCAACACAACAGAGGAAGTTTTTGAGAACGGGAAGATGCTAATCCAAATCCTCCTGAAGGCCGCTTCTGTCATGAAGCAAAGTAAGGTCAAGGCACCTGCCCAAGAAATTCAGTTTTTAGGAGTAAAATGGCAAAATGGACATCTTCAAGATTCCCATGGATGTGCTCAACAACAGAGAAGCTATGTCCCCATCAACCAACAAGAAGGAAACATGTGCTTTCCTTGGCACTGTGGGTTTTTGAAGGACGCGTATTCCAAATTACAGTCAGATTGTAAGCCCTCTCTATCAAGTGACCCAGAGAAGAATGATTTCAAGTGCAGTCGTGAACAAGAACCTTTTGAGCAAATTAAGCAGCAGATTGCTCTTTCAGTGGCCCTTGGGCCAGTCAGGTCAGGACAAAATGTGAAAAATGTCCTCTACACTGCAGCTGGGGAGAATGGTCCTTCCTAGAGTCTCTGGCAAAAAGGTACCTGGAGAGACTTGAGGACAAGCCCTGGAGTTTTGCAGTCAGGAGCACAAAAGGCCTGTAACAACCCAACTGAAAAAGAGATCCGAGGCCTGTAACAACCCAACTGAAAAAGAGATAGTGGTGGTTCATGAAGGAGCTCAAGCTGCTTCAGGAAGTGATTGTCGCCAAAGCACAGCTCCTCCTGGCGCCCTGACAGCCAGTGCTGGGCTGGATGTGCAAAGGGAAAGTCCCTCCCCCACATCATGCCACTGATACTACATGGAGTAACTGGATCACACTGATCATAAAGCAAGCTTGCACAGGAAACCCCAATTGACCAGGGATCTTGGAAGTCATCATAAACTGGCACGAAGGTGAAAATGTCAAACTACCATCAGAAGAGGAGGAGGAGAATGTGTCATTTGCTGAGGAAGGCCCACCATATAATCAGCTACCAGAAAATGAAAAGTGATGCATTCTCTTTACTGATGGCTTCTGCAGTATTGTAGGGATGCACTGAAAATGGTAGCTGCTGTATGGAGTCCTATGTGATGAGTCTCAGAAGCTATTGAGGGACAAGATGGATCAAGTAAGGTTGCAGAGATGAAAACCGTCCAGCCCAACTGGCTTTAGATTCGCTAAATGAGAGAAATGGCCAACACTCTACACTGACTCAAGGATTGTAGGGGTCAAAGAATCTTAGGTTTGTAACTAGGTGGGTGGCATATGAAGTGGAGAAATCCTGAGCTCCAACCCATGCCCCAGACTTCCTCCCTCTCTCATGTTGTACAGGTCTGTCAGGCTCAGTTTCAGAGGAAATTGTATTTCTCTGAATGGAAAATTGCAGCTTGAGAACCAATATAAAACCCCACAGAGCCTATTCACAGTCATGTTGAAGCCTGTCAACAATCTCAGCTGACAAAAGCTGCGTTTTTTTCTTGAGAAGTTAAATGCTTGCTTTAAAACTTCAGTGTAAAATGCTTTGATTGTTCTTTTCATTGTGATTTCAATTTTAAAGTAACAAAACTGAAAGAAAATGTATATTTTGAGAAGTATTACAGAGTTACAAAAAATATGGTAAACTTTGTATAAAAATAAACATTTGGCCGTTGTTTTTGTTTCGGTTTAGTCACTGAAACTTCATATTGATATATGAATGTAAAATTGCTAAAAATAAAATATTTTAAAGGGTTTCACTTATCTTAAACTACACAGTGTCAAAAATAAAAGTGATTAATTTAGCAAAATAAGAATTAAAGATAGAGCACTCAAAAGAAGAAAAACTCCACCATGCCCAATATGATGATTTCAGCATTTTCTTGCTGCAATTCAGATGAGGTTAATCCTTCAACAATATCAACACCAACAACAAAAACAAATTCCATTTGTGACCACAGGACTGATTCCTTCCTCAGTTCTCTCTAGCGCTACTGACTCAATTTGCAGGAATGTGAAAGCAGCTATGTTGTAAGAGCCTTGAAATTGCCCATATCCATGTAGCAATGTAATTGTCAAGTGCAGTGATAAATGGACCAAGCAATTCTCTCTTGACTCACAGGGTTTCCTTGGAGCCACTGAAATCAATAGAACTGTTGCAAGCATAGTAACATTGGGTGGAAATATGGTTCTTGGCAGAATTAGTTGTATTATAGAGGCCCTGTTTAAGAGTTATAAAATTTGTTGACCAAGACACATCTATTCTAGCCTGTAATAGTAATTACAACTGGAAACAATAAATGTTAATAACTTTGCTTAATTACAGCCTGTGTTCTTCAAACAGTCTAAACGTGAGATCTAAATTTACTTTATGTGAAAGGTCTTAAATGACTGTTATTATGCTGCTAGGACCATTTGGTACTTTTGAATTTACACAGGCGCTAAAGTCTGTAAAAGGCCCAGTTTTAAACTACTTTTAACTGGCAAACAAATGCTCGTTGTGATTTAGGAATGGTATTTTCAAATTTATTACCAGAAAAGGACTCTTTCTCTCTGAAAGAGACTGCCTTCCCACCTGCCCCCCTCTTCCACCCTGCCTCATCCTCCCAAGCCTCACCCCCACTCTCTCCACCTCCCACCCCCACCCTCACCCCTAGTCCTGGCCTTGGTATAGAATAACCTCCAAGTCCTAGCCATTGTCCCTCCTGTCTACCACAAAAATTAACCCTGTCCTGGCTGAAACCAGGAAAATCACATTATGTGAAAATCTTTGAAATTCATCCAATACGTGTAAAGGAAGAACTCAAAGTTTGGTGAGGACACGCTGCACTGTTTAAAGGTTAAAAAAAAATTAATCTCTTTCCTATAAGCTAAACAATATCAAGTTGGAACTTTTGGATAATGTCTCTGTGGTGTTAAGCATTATCTATTTTACAGACTTGAATGGACCATAAATATCCTAGCAAATTAAGAAATTCTAACATTAAATGTTTTCTAACTTATTCTTGTTATACTCTGATGAAAAAATTCACCACCATCAACCAAGTCAGTGCAGTTTACATTCTTGAAAGAGGTCTTACCGTAACAACTTCATTGCTTTTATACAGATATACTTCCGGTATTTAAGTACAGGTACAGAATCACTCCAACAGAAGAGGTGCAGAACTGTTCTCCTCTCCTGCCAAAACACACTACAACTAGTTGGTTAGAGTATCTGCTTGGCTAATAATAGGTTTGAATTCCATCAGACTGAGAAGGGAAATATATTTGGTTGCTTCAGGTCAGGTTGCAGTATGCTCCATAAATCCCAGCAGCAGCAATATTTCAGAAGGAAATGGCCATAAGAACATTTCCTGAAAGGTCCAATTCTGTTTATATTCATGAGGAACACCCATAACATATTTTCTGGCTGAAGCTACTGAAAGGACAGAAATAATGGAATATGGAGTTTTCTGGATCATAACGGTATTTAAACAAGCTGGAAATCAGTATTGCCTTTCTCAATGAGGTGCAGGGTGTGAGCACAGTTCTAGACACATGGGCATCTCTGGAGTAATAGAGAGGGAAACAGAGGCTAACAGGCATAGGAATTCTGTATCACAACTCCGGATTGCTGTTTTTACCTTCCATATCCATTCTGGTTTAAGTACTGCATTTTTTTTACCAGTGAACCTTTTAATCAGAAGTCAGGGAACATAATTTTACTATGATTGTACATTCTGAGGAAAACAGCTTGTACAGTGTTGTTATGCAGCCTGAAAAGTAACACAGTGAGAGTTACATTTGGTACAAGTGTACATTTGGTACAAAATATTCAGGCTGGTGCCTTAGAAGTCAACTCAGTTATAACACAGTTTGCATACCTAATATTAGTTATAAACATTGAAGGGACTCTATACTGCATCGTTGAAGGATTTGATTTAAAACAAAGTAACAAAAATGCTCATAAATGGCCTAATTGCATTTAAAAATATTAATGCACATTTAAAAAGAAAATCATGCTAAAATTATCTCAGTAGTCTAAAATGAAGTGATCAAATTCTATTTGCAAATGATTGGGGTAAAACTGTAAATGGATCTGAAATGCAACGCTATGAACCAACTGTGTTCTAGAGGCCTCTTTTAATTAATTTTATTATAATCTAAGGAGAAAAAAATGAAGGTACTGGTCTTGGTACATTATTTCTGTTTAACATACAATATCAGTAATTAAATATATTTCTGCTGGTCTTGTGACCATATGCCTGCAATATGTAATTTTTTTTTTTTTATTTCTTTTGTTTCCAGTACTGACTGCCTGTCAGAGTGAACCCTCCAGATTCCAGTGTGTTGGTATCCATGGGCTCTTTCTTGCCAAGCTGCCAGTCTGGAGCGTCACACCTTACTGCCTTTAAAGATTGCCCTGCAGAGATAGAGGAAAATGGCAATTTTTACATGATGCAGTCTGGCAGCCCAGGAGATTTGAAGTCAGAACTGGTGCCAAGATTTACCCAGGAGAGCAAGCAGAGGCAAAAAAGAGAACCTGGGCCAAAGGGAAAAAAATAAAGCAAAGGAAGAGGGAAGTAAAAGGCAGGAAAGCATGGCAGAGTGGGAGCAGTTTTTTTGATAAAGCTTGGAACACAGGGCTAAGCAATGGACACAACACGTTTTTTGCATGCGTTTATTGAGAAGGTCAGGGTCCTAAAGAAAGTCAAAAGGAAGAGGTCGGCTTTTTTTGCATGCCCCAAATTGTAGTAGAATGCAGAATGTAAATGAGACAATTATTACACCAATGCTCATCAAGCTGTGCTGGAAAGACTTCAATAGCCTGATGAATATGCATGCAAATTTGTTAATTAAGTTAATTATTCTGCTGAAAATTCATTTGTCTTCCAAGGACATTTTCCCAATGATTTTAACATGCTTGTGCCATTAGTCATGCTCCATGATATTTAACATTACTTTTTGTCTACTTTTTCTTTTCCTCTCTTGCTTCTTGCTTTTCTGTTCTATTCAGCTCGTGTTGTTGTTGCTTTTTCTGTTTTGATTTGCTTTTCTTATTAAAGCTTTAAAACCAGATAATTGTTTCTCTTAATTGACCCCTGCAATGCTGCAAGACACTAGCAGCCAGCTCTATAGGAATCCCCTAAAAGTAGATTTCATTTAAATACTTGCTTCATATATAAAAAAAATCCCTAAAATGTCACCTAGGAAAGAGGGGGTGCCAGGGGGATGGGAGCAGGGGGAGCAAACCTATCTGGCATCATTAAAGCTGGAGTCTGAGTGAGTCCACACAGGAATCAGGAGGGATAAATCTGTCCTTGCTGCAGGCTATTTCCTCAGCACAGCCTTGGTTTGGCACCGGGTGTTACCTTGCTCCAAAAGGTGCGATCTTGTCACACCTCCCTTCCCTCTGCCTGTTCAGCTATACATAGAAACACATGTGTTCAAAGAGGAACAAGAACTGAGATACTTTTCTGTCACCATGAGGGCCAAAACCTGTTACCATGGCAACAAAAGGGAATCGTGAGTTTAAAAATCATGTCTAAATGGCAAAATGACAGAATTTAAAGAAACAGAAGGAAATTTTTTTTTCCTCCCATGCAAGGGAATATATTGTTATTGTTGTATTGTTGCAACTTTGCATGATTTTATTCTCAAAAACTGGGATCTCTTTCTGTCCATTCTCAAATCCCCACCATTTGAAAACGTATCAGAGTGCAAAACGACTATTTTGTATTTCTCATATGGGTTATTTCTTTTATGTTCACTCATTTTTATTCTATTATTCTCTTGCTCTATTTCATTGCAGATGAAAAAAAATGCTTGTTTTTTTTTAAGCAAAGAGAAAAAGCCCCAATACGGCAATAGGATGCTTTCTGTCTTCCCAGAGCAACAAGGACACCAGGAAAAGGCTTACCAGGAAAGGGATTATAAGGAAGCAAAAATTGCAGATAATGGAGTTTAAGAAAATTAATTGGCAAGAATTCTCTTATGTGCAGTCCTTATACATTACACAGTCTGAATGGCACTGTAGTGTCACATAGATCGTAAACCAATTAGGGCAGTATTCTAAACCCTGTAATTTCTGTAATTCCATCTGCTTTAGATGATTTAATTAGTGAAAGTTACAAAAGCCAAATACATTACAATATTTTGAAATGAAGCCCAAAGGCAAGAAATAAAAGTTACCAAAACCACTTTATGTGCAAGTGGGCACATTGAGTGAATATATGAAAAAGAGGATGGTACGGATGGTACTTTTTTTTTTTTAATGGAGAATGGGTCAAACAATATTAGTAGTGTAATCCCAATCACAAAAAAAGACAGTGCTAAAATTGCCATGGATTCCAAAAGGATAAGAATTCTACTCAAAAGATGACAACCTTTAGTCCTGAGCTATTTTTCTAGCAGGGATATAACTGCTTTCTTTATCACTTAGACCCCATCCCACTCCTGAAATCATTCAAATTCCTCACTGGGGACTCTGACAAGCTTTTATTTTGCAGTGTGTGGTTGATGGACTGTGTAATATTTCTGACTTTAAGGTGGTGAAAGGAAAGACTGATCAATGGGTATAGCCCTTTTATTTCCAGAAACTCTGTCCTGAAGCAATTGCCCCAACTATTTTATATTCCTCAATTTTGCACACTAAACTGATGAATACTTTGATGAAAAACTCTGTCTCAGTTGGGTGATTATATACAACATATACCTGTTCTTATTTTTCTAAAGTTTACCATGTCCCAGTGTGTTTCCAAATGCTAACAGTAAACAGCATAACATAGAAAGCCACTATGCTGGTATCTTCTCTCCTGTCAATAGTCCCAGAAAATCCATTAGAAGGATGATTTGCATGAAAGAATAATGTGTTAATTTTTAATAAGGAATTTTTCAGAACTTTAAAAATGTCTACAACCAATTAAATTAACAACTATATAAATAACAATAAATCAATTAATAATTAGCAATGCACTGTATTTATTTAGTGATGGTATTTCTCTTGCAAAGCAACTATGCATTATTATGGACCATGAATAGCTTCAGTCACTGGTCACTGACAGCAGCATACTGAAGACAGGGTGTATGCTATTGCACTGTCTGTCACCCTCTGATTGAGACACTGTAGGTGTCCAGGCCTGTCTTTGCTTGCTGTGAAATATTACAAAGTAAAACTGTTACTCATAAAAAAGATGACTTGACTTCCGCTTTAATGAGAACACAATATAGAATTGAGCTATTAATTCATGATACCTCCTACAGTTCAAACAAATCACTTTTCTTCTAGCTGTTGTGAGAAATGTCAAGTCAATGAAAACATCTAACATAAAAACAATTTTCTAACAGTGATGATGGAATGGAAAAATTAAGGGGAGACAACAATTATACAGCACAGTTAGAAAGGAGGGGCTAATAAAATGCCTGTGTTGTTATAGGGCAACAGCTCTATAACTCTATAACTGCTAGGAAAGATTTTATTAATAAAATCAGACACATACTCTTATATATCTGATTCTATAGCCATTTGCAATGTGGTAGTTCTAGTTAAGAGGAGAAATGGAAAAACTTTTCCCTATGTAAAATTTACATTGTTGGCTTCAAATGAAGTCATATCAGAAGCAGCTGTAGAGATGAAGGACACCTCCTGCTCCTGAAATTACCTAGCTGTTTGACTCTGTCTGTATAATGCAGGCAGCCAACTTGCTTTCTTTTCCATAGCCAAAAGGTGTCCTTGAATCCAAGTTGTCCTTGTGGTAGCCAGTAATCATTATTGTAGGTGTGAACATACACCTTCCCTCCCAGTTCACAACCCACAGGTAGAGAGTGGCCTGAGCTGGTGCTCAAAGTTGCTGAGAACAACTGAATCTCTTGCTAGTCACTCCATTACAGATTAAATATAAAGCTGTCAGACCATGGACTAGAATTTGGGCAAACAGCACTGAAGTCCAGAAGCACCAGTTTTTCAGGTAAACTCTTTGAGGCAAAATATTTGTGGTTGTATGTTGTATTAAATGAGCAAATTTGGGTGAGCCATACATCTTCATTAGTAAATTTTAAAAAAAGAAACCACTGTTGCTTAGCATCTGAGAGCCGCCTTCCTTTATGCAGCTCTGATGCCCTTGCTTCATATTTCTTTCTTCTCTGGACCTTATCAGCACATTTTGGGATTAATTTCCATTCTTTGCAGCTGTATGACTCCAGCATAAGAGCACCAAAGATTTAGCCATATGGACAATGTTAAGCAATCTAGAAACAACAGAAAATCAAGATAACATCTATACCACAACAAAGCAAAAGTAAATTAAAGAAGATTTAAAAAATCCAGAGCTAGGGACAAAAAGGAAAGAAATAAAGACAACTATTCATTTGGAGATGTTACAGCAGAACACTAGTGTTCCATAAGGGTTAAAATTCTCTCCACAAGTAGAGAAGGTCCGCAGGAATATGAAAAAGCCCAACCCATATTTCCCCCACAGGTGTCATTAATGGAATTAGAGGTCAATGAGATGACTGTTGATCAGTGCTGGGAAGCCACACTCTCACCTTCTGTGGAGAAATCATTGGCTACTTTGCACCTCTCTGCTATCTGGTGTCCTCAAGCTGCCCATCAGCTCCCACTGGCAAAGGGGAAGAGCATAGCTCACTTTTCCCAGTGTGAAGAGAGGCAAAAAAGCATCTCCCTACCCACTGCAAAGAGCAGCTCCTGTGCTGCTACCTTTTGTGTTGTTGTAAATGAAATCGTATCAAGCAAAAACTCTTATTTCCTATACTGGCAGAAGCAGCACAGCATCCCCTGTGCCATGTTAGGGCCCACAGATTCATCACGGGAGACTATCAGAAACGCCTCCCTCCCCTGAAAGTTATAGCCACCCTCTTGCCAGGTCTGAGAGGTCTAGCCCACTGTGCAAGACACACCCATTCCACAGAGCTGTAGTAGCTTTTTGCACTCTGGACCATCTCCTGAAGGAGATCTATGCCTCCTGGACATGGACAGCAGAAGTAGTTTCACCATGAGATAGTGCTGACATTGAGCCCTGGTGTTTTTTACAAGCACCAGGGCAGCAAGAATGTTTCCACTGGTTTCTTACAGGATCTAAAATCTTGAATGGAGAGTGGTTTACTGCCCTGACTGAATGTCAATGACCATTGACAACAGTACTATTGGAATGTACTACTATTGCAATGGCAACTTCATGCAGAAGTTAGGTCACTGCATCTCATTATTTTCTTGTCCTGCTGCTTTCCAAAAAGCACCACTTAAGCTTCAGTCAACTTTTAAAGACTTAGATCTGTACTGCAATGTTCCTCATTCCACTGTGTCTTGGTTTGAAAGACAGGTGCCTGCTAAGAGAGGTGGAACCCTCCTTTAGGACAGAGAATGTGATCTCCCTTCCCTCCGAATTGTTGAATTTTGAAATCAAGGGCTTTCAGGCAAAGGTATGGGAAAAGGAATAACAGTTCTTTACTAGTATCTATAAACAAGCAATAACAATAATAGCAACCACAAACAGAATCAGAAACCAATAGCAGATGACTTTTTGAGCTGCCGAGCCCTTTCCCGTGTGGTGTAATCATGGTCGCAAGCAGCAGGGGCGCTGTTGAGCTCCTGGCCAGGCAGGGCAGGTGCGATGACTCCCGAGCAGCTGCAGGTGGTGCTGTGGCACAGGGTCAGGTCAGCCTCACGCAGCTGGTAATGGCGGCCAGGCTGAGAAGCATGCAGGCAGCTCAGAGCGGCGAAGCAGGGCAGCAGGGAGGCTGGGGCTGGGGCTGGCTCTCCCAGGCTAGCCAGCGAGGTAGCAAGGATTCTGCAGTCACGGCAGATGCCGTGGTCTCATGCAGCGGAAGCAGGGCGGGCGGCAGGGACAGCCGGACTTCCCGGCAGCTGCTGCGAGAAACGCAGCCGGGAAAACGTGCACTCCCAGTGGGAAAGAGGTTGAATCAAAGCTCACCCAGCCAGGAGGAGAAGACAGAGCACAGTTGGATCTCCTGCAGTCACAGCCAGAAGCAAAGAGCAGTCCCTTTCTTCCCGGTGTCCCATGGACGAGAGGGCCAGTCCCAAACGGCTGGCTGCTTCCTTCCCCTGCCCCACCCAGCACACCCTTTTGTCTCTTACAAAAGAATTGATGGCTCTAATCACCCAGATATTTGTTGCTTAGTAACAGGGATGGCAAAAAAATTCCAATGCCCCTTCAACCTCTGACACACTGATCCTCAGAGAAGTACTGAGTAACGTGTCCTGAGGGACCATTTTCCTCCTGGTGTTTCCCCTCAATGACTGAGACAACCCTTGTGCTCCTGCCTCCTCGGCTGCATTTTCTGTTGTTGTCTCCAATGTTAATTGTGGCTGTGACATGGAGGTAGCAACAGTAGTGATAAAACCTTAAAAAGTAAAACACTGATACGTCTGAGCCTTCAATTGCAAAATAAATTTATAAGGGTAGTTCACTCAGCTCACAGTTGCACCAATTCACTCTCTTCATTTAAAAATCCAACTCAGCCTATTTGGGAAAAAAAAAAGGTGCAGGAAAAGAAACGGCCATAGACTTACCAGTGAATTAGTCATGGCAGATTTGGGGTCTTCTGAGACTGGCAGAGCTACAGAACTATATGTAAGCCTGTTACAGTCTTAAATTTAATATCATAGCCCGCTCTTATTCTGTCCAGTAGAGCATTCATTGTGGTTTTCCCTCAGCAGGAAAGACTGTATGAGACTCACAAACTACACAAGCACTTGTTGGGATCGTGGTTGGAAATGCCCAAGCAGTCCAGAGGATGAAAGGCTCTTGTGACAGACCTTCCAAAAGAGGGGAAGAACTTGAGCAGGGAGACATGGGTTATCAACCCTGCAGCCAGAATTGGGCAAGAGTTGCACCATGTCCAATGGTGGTTTCCTTCTATTTTCATCTGCTTCCCTATGAAGGTCAAATCCATCCTGTTCTGACAGCACAGCTGTGTTGGTCAGAGGCGTGAAGAGATGTGTACTTTGACAGCATAAGCTGCGACTACACTTTGGCATGCTATTTTTCTCCAGTTATCATTAACACTCACATGGAATAAACCTCTTAATGCAGATTGTTGCAAATTCCCATTTGTCTTCTGTTCTTTTAGGGAAGAACACAGTATGTGTCTGCATTGCAGTCACAACAAAGACAACGAGTTCTGCCCACCATCCAAGCTAGTTTTAACCAGCAGACGTGTGAAGGCAGAGGCACCCTACAGATGGCAAGAGGCAGATAAGCTCCTGCTGAGCATCACCAGCAAGCATGAATAAGGCCAGCCCAGGTACACCACACACACTAAAATGTGTCAAAGTCTCACCATAAAAATTCCTAAAGTCTTCAGCTGAAGCTGCTCCTGTGAATTACTTGACAATGAAAGGGTATTTGTGATTTTTCTCAAAATCCAAGAACTTTTGAATGATGAAATTTTGTTAGAAATTTCAGCCTCTGGTTTATAAAAAGAAAACAAAAAAGCAAACCTTTAACCAGGAAAAAAGCTAGCAAGTGAGACCTCCCTTCTCAAAAAAATGATGAAACAAAAAGTGTCTCTAGAGATTTTTTGAGGGCTGGACACACAAGCTGTTGCTTAGCATATTTTGGTTTATTCTTCACTTCTTAAAACATTTCATCTGCTCATCTCTCCAGCAAATGCCAGTGAAAGTTTTGTCATGCTTTGTGCTTGCAATAGACTAATGTATGCTGATCCATACACTTGAAATTCTAGGGAAGACATGTTTCTGAGAGTGCAAAACCCAGCTACATCAACAATTTACACAGCGGGGTTTTTCAGGTTTATTTCAGCAACAGAGGATTTTAAGTTGTAATGAGCAAACATCAGGTTCTTATCCCACAACTCCTCATTGTGATATTATTCTATACCCAGTCCAAAGGAACAGACATACAGTATATCTGATTTATGTGATAAAGAATTAAGATACATACTTGGACAGAAGGCATCCTGCCCTGCTCATAAAGAGCCATGTGAACACCCAAAGTGCTGTCAGGAGGCAACTCGTGAAGGTAGAGAAAGAAAAAAACCAGGAACAAAGAAAAATAGAAGAGAGAGAAAATCAACAAACCAAATCATACTTTCACTCCACTGGTCACTAAAAAATATAACAGGAAGGGTTGTTACAACATTTGCAAATTAGTACATTGCCAGAATTACTTAGAGGCTATAGTTAACCACATGGGGATTACTGTAAACTGAATTTAAACCTTCAGGTACAGATGTTGATCTAAATCTTCTTGTCCAGAATAGACTAGGATTAACTTCCAGAGAACTTAATGACTTTGCTTTTAATGGGGAAAAAAGTAAAAAGACAGATGCTGAAGATATACACAGTTAATATGCACAGATAGTGTAATGCCAGATACAAACGAATTCAATGGCAGGGATTTTTTTTCTCTCTGTATTTTGTGTTGTGTCATGTAAATTATCCCTTCTGAGCTTTTTTGAAATGACTCAGAGAAATATGGACTTCTTTGCAAAAGTAAATAGGGCACCTTTTTCAGCTTTGCCTTTCCCCTTTCCTCTCTTCTTACCCTCCTGGTCCCTCCTGCCACCCACCATCCCCTCTGTACAATTTCAACAATATTTACTGATAATCAGCAAACGTGTAAACGATGTAGTGGGAGTGGTTAACACTCTGTTTAACCAAGATCTCCAACCTCAAGCTTGCAAATGTTGCTGGGAGCACTGGTGGCTAAAGAGAGAGGTTTTCAATTAAAGCTGAGCAACTGCCTAATGTCTGCATCTGTTCGGCAGAAAGGCTGAATATTTTTAAAATTGTAACACCAGTTGTTGTGGTTTGATCCTGGCCAAATGCCAGGCACCTATGACATCTGCTTTCTCTGCTCTCCTTTACTGCAGCTGGGCAGAGGAGAGGCAAAAGGTTAACACACAAAGGGTTCATGAGTTGAGATAAAAAAAACGGGAGAAGACGCACTGATGGAAAAACA
Organism: Entomyzon cyanotis; assembly: GCA_024500445.1. NCBI lineage: Eukaryota > Metazoa > Chordata > Aves > Passeriformes > Meliphagidae > Entomyzon > Entomyzon cyanotis. The sequence goes on from JAKEPQ010001005.1 coordinate 81,627,168, forward strand.
GGCTGATACTTAAAGTTGCAAAGTGATTTTTTGCCAACAGAGTCAGAGGAGGATAAACGAGAAGTAAAATGAAGCCCTTAAAGACATTGTTTGTCTGCTCTTCCCCCTCCCTCCTTCCCACCAGCAGCACAGAGGGATAGGGTTATGGGGGTTTGGTCAGTCCATCACCAAGACTTTCCTTCCGCTGCTCAGGGAGAGGAGTCCTCTATGTTGCTGTGGGGTCCCTCCCATGGGAGACAGTTCTCTGTGAATTTCTCTGGTGTGGGTCCAAATCTCATGAGCAGCAGCCTGCCCAAACCTGCTGCAAGATGAGTATCCTCCCACGGGCAAACTGTCCTCCCAAAACTGCTGTGACATGAACCCCTCATCTACAGGGTGCAGACCTCTGAGGCTGGGCTGCTCCATCTTGGGAGCAAGGCCTCTTTCTCCACCGGGACTCCCACTGGATCACAGCTTCCTCCAGGCATCCACCTGTTCCAGCATGGGCACCTCCACACAGGCTGCAAGTGGATCTCTGCAATCCCCATGGACCCCATGGGCTGCAGAGGGACAGTCTGTTTCACCATGGTCACCATGGCCAGCAGAGGACTCTCGGCTCTGGCACCAGGAGCACCTCCTCCCTCACCTTCTCCAATGACCTTGATGTCTCCATGTTGTTTTCCCTCACATATTCTCACTTCCTCCTCCTCCTTCTCTGGCTAAAAAGAAGTGTGTGCTCACATTGTTTTGATTTCTTTTAAATGTGTTATCACAGATGCATAACTAACCTCTCTAATTGGCCTGGCCTTGGCCAGCAACATGTCTATCATCTTCAGAGCCATCAGGGATTGGCTCTGCTGGACATGGTGAAAAGCTTCCAGAACATTCACACAGGAGCCATCTTTGTGCCCCACCACCCCCAACAAAAACTGTGCCAAGCAAAACCAACACACAAGTGCACTGACATTGCAAAAGGAAAATCAAATGTCATTGAGAAGTGAATGGTTAAAAAGGTTGCAGAGGATCCTATTTGCATTTTTTGGATGGCTAATTAGGTCACACGGGTTAATATGTTAAAGAATGGTCTGTCTATTTTTATGTCAGCTGTCAGAGCCTATCTCAATCAAGCATAACTACAGACTAAGGGGTTGTCTTTAATCAAAATCTGAGTCTTTGTTTAGTCTCATTCAAAATGAAAAGCCTGATAGTTAATATTTTAAAATATTTTGCAGCCTATGTGCCATTGCAGTAAAAGTCATGCTAAGAAAAAAAGTGATGCCAACACTACCGTACCTTGTTTTGGTACAAAGCATCAGACTGACAGTTTAAATTTGAGAGAATTTCCCTGTTTCTTTCATAAGAAAGGTTGTGTTTTCCTCAGCACCAGTCCAGCACCACCCTGTTTCAGGAACTTTCTCTAGCTGAGCAACATTGGCTGAGGACATGTGTCCCTGCAACACAAGGTTGCTTGAACTGGACCAACACACTATTCCTATGGACATATTCCCCCATGTCTTGGTTTGAAAGACAGGTGTCTGCTAAGAGAGGTTGAAATCTCCCTTAGGACAGAGAATGTGATTTCCCCCTCCCTCCGAATTATTTAATTTTGAAAAATCAAGGACTTTCAGGCAAATGCATGGGAAAAGGAATAACAGTTCTTTACTAGTATCTATAAACAAGCAATAACAATAATAGCAACCACAAATAGAATCAGAAACCAATGGCAGATGACTTTTGAGCTGCCGAGGCTTTTCCTGTGTGGTGTAATCCAGGTTGCAAGCAGCAGGGGTGCTGTTGAGCTCCCGGCTGGGCAGGGCAGGTGCGATGACTCCCGAGTGGCTGCAGATGGTGCTGTTGAGCTCCTGGCTGGGCAGGGCAGGTGCGATGACTGCTGAGTGGCTGCAGGTGGTGCTGTGGCACAGGGTCAGGTCAGCCTCACACAGCTGGTGATGGCGGAAGAGGCTGAGAAAGCAGGCAGGGCAGCAAACAGCTCTGAGCAACGAGCAGGGTGGCAGAGGGGAGCAAGGGGCTGGCTCTCCTGGCTAGCCAGCAAGGTAGCAAGGGCTCTGCAGTCACAGCAGACGCCGTGGTCTCGTGCGGCAAAGCGGGGCAGGCGGCAGGGGCAGCTGGACTTCCCCAGCAGCTGCTGCGAGAGAACGCAGCCGGGGAAGCGCACACTTCCCAGTGGGAAAGAGGTTGAGTCAAAGCTCACCCAGCCAGGAGGAGAAAACAGAGCACAGTCAGATTTTTCTGTGGTTGCAGGCAGAGGCAAGGAGCAGCCTCTCCTCTCCGTGTCTGAACGACAAGAGAGCGAGTGTTCCAACCGCCCGCTCTTCCCTTCCCCTGCCTTGCCCAAGCACACACTTTGTCTCTTACAAAAGAGTTGATTGCTCTAATCACCCAGCTATTTGTTGCTTAGTAACAGTGATGGAGAAAAATTCCAAGGCATCCCCCAACCTCCGACACCCCATTATAATGAACAGTTACTCAGCAGCCTAGGTTACTTTAACAGCACTTTACACTAAGCTTTTACATCAGTTCTGCTCTCTAACTATGAATGCAAAAAGATAATTCACAACTGCATCGTAAGAAAGGAATCTGTGATTTAAACACACGTGTATCTTTCTAATAAAGGCAACATGCAATCTGCCATGTTTTTCCCATGTATTGGAAACAAATCAGATGGAAATCTTGATGTAATGACTGGAGATCTCACTTCATCTCTCCCTACATTCCCCCATGTCTTGGTTTGAAAGACAGGTGTCTGTCAAGAGAGGTTGAAACCTCCCTTAGGACAGAGAATGTGATTTTTCCCCTCCCTCCGAATTATTGAATTTTGAAAAATCAAGGGCTTTCAGGCAAAGGTATGGGAAAAAGGAATATCAGTTCTTTACTAGTATCTATAAACAAGCAATAACAATAATAGCAACCACAAACAGAACCATCAACCAATAGCAGATGACTTTTTGAGCTGCCGAGCCCTTTCCCGTGTGGTGTAATCATGGTTGCAAGCAGCAGGGGCGCTGTTGAGCTCCCGGCCAGGCAGGGCAGGTGCGATGACTCCCGAGCGGCTGCAGGTGGTGCTGTGGCGCAGGGTCAGGTCAGCCTCACGCAGCTGGTAATGGCAGCCAGGCTGAGAAGCGTGCAGGGAGGCAAAGCAGCTTGGAGCGGCAAAAAGCAGGGCAGCAGGGGTAGGAGCTGGCTCTCTCTCCCGGCTAGCTAGCGAGGTAGCAAGGATTTCCGCAGTCACAGCAGACGCCGCGGTCTCGTGTGGCAGAGGGCGGGGGCAGGCAGCAGAGGCAGCCAGACTCTCCCGGAAGCTGCTGCGAGGAAACGCAGCCTGGGGAAATGTGCACTTCCCAGTGGGAAAAAAGGTTGAATCAAAGCTCACCCAGACAGGAGAAGAAAAAACAGGGCACAGTTGGATTTCCACTGGTCGTAGCTGAAAAGCAAAGAGCAGCCTCTCCTCTCAGCGTCCGAACCACGAGAGACTACGTTCCAAGGGCCAGCTCTTCCCTTACCCTGCCCTGCCCAAGCACACCTTTTGTCTTTTACAAAAGACTTGATGGCTCTAAACATCCAACTATTTGTTGCTTAGTAACAGGAATGGGAAGAAATTCTAAATGTACTCAACCCCCGACACCCCAGTAGATGAAATATTTTACTCTGTGAATGACTCTGTTAAAGAAGTAAACTGATAGAAGAACCAAATATTCTCCCGCATCTTACAGAGTAGAAGATTGAATAAAGCTGAATAAGTACTTCACAGTTCTTAATTTATTTAGCAAGTTTAGATGTCTTCTGTCTGAAATCTGTCCATGGGAGACTTCTTTATTTCTGCAGTTCTTAAATTATTAGGAAAAAGTGACACACAGGGGGTTCCCCTCCTTTTTTCATGAATGTGTTTTTAAAAAATTATTTTATACCTCCTTTTGCTATTTTGCTCTGTTGTCAGTTATTGCAAAAAAAGGGTGAGTTTTTCTATCATTTTTATTCCCAACCCAACACTGGCAATTTTGAACTGCCATCTGATATGTCAGTTTGGGTAGATTACACTAGCACACAAGTTACTTGCTTCATGTCACCCTAGCACAGTGGTTCTCAGAAGTAAGATGACAGTAAATTATTGCATTTAAAGGTTTCATTTTTTCTCTTAATATTCACTTCAAGTTCACCGTTTCTATAACTATGCCTATTAGTAAACTCTTGTGTGAAATCTGAGTATGTAAATATTCAGTAAAATCATTTTGATGTCTACTCCTTTCTCCTTACGACACTACATAGGGAGGAACAAAGGTACCATTGAGAAGTCATTTTCTCTAGCCTATCAGTCTTACTGCTTGTTTTTCTAGGTGCTAGCTCCAGGCTAGAAGGATGTTGCACTAGCTGCAATTTCCTCACACATTTCTATAGATCTTCATTTCGTTCGCACACTTCTATGTATGCTTCTGAAGAGTTGACTGTTGGATTCCTGTCCACAAACTCAATGTTCTTACATAGCACTGTGTTTTACAGAGCAGCTGCTATTGTGGGTTTTGTAGTTTTCCCCCAACTGTATAGGCTGTCAATCACAGCAGAGGAGAAGACATTAGGAGAAATGCCGATATGTCTGAAAATTTTTACATTTTCTCCAGCTATACCTGATATAAGCCATCCTCTCACCTAGAAAATACACTTTATCTCATTTATTTTTCCTGTTTAGGGAAGGAATGGTATAACTGAGAATTGAGCTTTGAGGCTGAATCCTTAGACCTCTGATGTGATGAGATCTCAAAAAGTTTTTGAAAAGAAACCATCACCTACTAGTCAGCTTCCACGATTATAGGATATTATCTGCATACTTAAGAGCTTCAGCTGGTCTCTTAACAGACCAGAATAAACTCAGTTTTCATAATTATATCCCTGTCTTTGGACATGTACGATGGTGTGAGACTTTTGTTTCAGTTTCTCCCATTGTAACAACAGAGACTGTTGTCCACTCTTCCTAGGCCTTTGATAATCCGACACAGTAATACCTGTTAAAAGGACCAAAACCCCATATCTTTAATTTTCCCTTATTTTCATGATTGTTAGTCTTCTACTACTCGTTTTAAGTTTGTAACACTATCTCAGGAGTGTTTGGTGGTGTGTGACAATGCATAGAGTTGTCTATTGATCCTCCACCCTTTAAAAACCTAACTAGTGTGTCTAAACAGCCGAGGAACAGCAGTGCGCAAATACTTCTGTCACTGCTCTCCATTAGAAACAGATCTAATTAGTGAATGCTGAGCAAGGCTTGAAGTCTACTGATGTAAAGCTTTGGGGGAAAGCCTAGATCCATAGATTTCTCTAAGGTCTGTTTAAAGCAGTTGTATGGCAGCTTGGCAGTTCCTGGCTGAAAAGTGCATTCTGCCATACACTCTCCCCTGGACTGGACATCATTCTCCAGCAGAGAGGTAATCCCATGCCACACAACCTGTGGCACTAACATGCCAGTATGGAATTGCTTTGATAGATCTGAGAGGTCCACTTAGAGAGACAGAAACTGAGGATTGATCCAGCATCATACACAAAGCCCACTGTGGAAGCAAGGCCAGGCAGCCCATGGCCCTACCAGCCACTCTCACAGGCCCTCTCAGAGTGTCACAGAGCTGTGATCCAGCCAGAATTATGGGCTACAAAATTTCTGACAAGCCCATATCAACTCCTTCCAAGTGCAGAAAGTCCACAGAGTAAAATTTGGACATAAAATCAGATTTCATGCAACATCATTCATTGTTTTCCTTTCCTTATTTCTCTCTCCAACTCCTAACTGCTGGAAGGCAGCAGGGGCAGCACACCAAGACAGTAGGGCTGGAGCCTAGGCAGTAATAATGCAGCAGCCCAGTCCAAGCGTACTCTCCTGTCCCTTCCCTCCACCATCCCTGGTTGCAGTTGGCACAGCAAATGGCTATTTTCTCACCGCAGCAGTTGGTGTCTATTGTTTCTTTTGGGCATCAATAGGCCTCCACCACTCTGTTTTATCCCTGGAACAGTGAGCACCCCAGCAAGTTGCTGCACTGTTTATCTCTGTGGTCTCCAGAGACCATGACAGAGACAGATTTTTTTCTCAAGAAGTGACAGGTGTCTGCTCTTTGACAAGGGGAGTTTAAATCTAGCACAGCAGACATACTGAGAAGAAAACAATCCTCACCTGAATTGTGCCTCCAGCATAAAAGTTGTTTCATTTGGTAGGTCCTGTCCTGGCACTTTGGTGCCCTCATGTTGGGTGGGGAGGGTGGGGTACAATATTGGAGGGAATCAATGCCAAGTCTGTAAGCAGTATTGGCAGGACCCGTCCCTCCAGCTTCTCCTTCTCCCCATCTTTGGGCTCTTCACTGCTGTTTGCCTTCTGTGAGGAATCAAGCCAGGCCAGACCGCATGCCACTCTTTCCCTTTGCCTGTTTTTGTTCCTATATGCTCTCTACCCTTCCTGATGATTTCTTCTCCTCCTCGCTGCCCCCTGACAGTAAAATCCCTGATTTAAACAGATCCACCTCTTTCCTCTCTCTTACTCACTGCACTAGATGGCAAAACCACCTGTATTCCAGTCTCAGGGATTACCTCCTGCTCCTGGTTCTTGCAGATCACAACCCATGGAACAGATGCGTATCTTCCCCTACATCTCCTGAGGACTGCCCTAGTGTTCTCAGGAAGAGCATCTTTCTTACACCCATAAATGCAGCAGAAACCGTAAAGGTCCCAAATAAGAAAAAAAGAGGCACAGGAATCAGTGCTGTTGCTCTTTCTGATAGGATGTGAGGACTGATGAAACCATCCTATTTCATCCTATGTCTTTTTCTCCCCTTCATCGTCCTACTTCTTCTGGAGTGCTGCAAGCCTGCCAGGAAGTAGGCTGACCTAGAGAGAGAAACAGATACATTTTTGGTGATGATAAGGGAGGAAGAAATGGGAGGGCTTCTCACTGGTAAGAAATATCCTTTACAGAACAGCGTAAAATTTGGCAGCTCTGAGAAATCTCTCTGGATCTCCTAACCCCATCATATGTCATGGCTAAATGATAAAGCATGTTGTTATCTCATTAAACAACAGTGGCAAAATCCAGAAAGTAGGACATTGCTTTCTTCTGAGTGGTGCCCCCTCTCAGCTGAAGGCCAGGTGGGCTGCAGGAGGACTTTTGTCACGGATATTAAAAAATTTTATGGTCTCACCATCCACCATAACCCTTGTGAGTAAAACCAATTGCAAAGTCAAGCAGGTGGATGATCAATCAACACTACAGGAAAGAGCAGGGGTTTGTTACGTGGTGAAAACCCATTTCACAAATAGTAAAACTTTCCTCACTGAAGGAAATACTGAATGGTTGAAGCTGAGTAGATTTTCAGATAATTTCCAGAAATTTCATATTTCAACAGGGTTATGATGACTGTTTTTAGGGCCACAACTGCCAAACATTTAAGCAGCCACAACTGCCAAACATTTAAGCAGCCATAACTGAGGAAGATCTTTTTAAACTGAAATCAAAAAACAAAATGAAAAAAAAAAGGATTAAATGTGTGTTTTTCTTAGAACTTTGATTCTTTGACATTTCACCTGTTAGCAAACTACATACATATGTTCACACATACTGTGTGTTAATTGGTTGTGTTAACAGCTTTTCCAGTTGCCCTTCTGCTGTGGCCTCATGTAACAGAAGGGTCTCAGGGCTCTGCTTTGGATGGACACTGGAGTGCTTGCAGACCACAAGTACTTCCATTGCAGCCAACTGAGACCATTAAGTTCCCTGTGCTAGAGTTGCCTGTAAAGCCTTTACCAGAGGAGGTCCTATACTGTTTGTCTCAACTAACCTCTAAAATTCAATTTTTCTCACATCATTCCCTTCCTTGCAAGAAACAGAATGTAATCAGAGCAAACATAACCACTCCTCCCCACTCCAGTCCAATTAACTTCTTCCATTCCATTAAGCGTTATGTACATAGCCTCCCCACCCCAATATATACAGCTCATTTTAGGAACCTATGAAAGGTCAATTTCTGTATTTGTTTTTATTTATTGAGTAATGGCAGTGGTATTTCTTCCATTTTTCCTTGTAACTATGTAATATTGCACAATATGTCTTCTTTACACCATTGTGATATTTTGTCATAACTATTTGGTCAGATAGTAGTTATTTCAGTAACAGAACGCCTGCAATTTTCTGTAATTTCTGTACTATCCTAATAGGATTATACAGCCTGTGTTAATAATTGATCATTCCCACACAATATTTACTGATGTAGCTATGTTGAATCTTTTGTAAATTATGAAATCAAAAGGTAGAGAGTTTAAATGGCTTGCCACAGGGCTTACCAAGAGTCAAAGTGAAGCTAGACAGACAAAAAATGCAGCAGACCCTTTCTGAATTTGTGATTTCTCCTCCAAGTGCTAGGCCAGTCCAAAACAAATGAGCACGTGATTATCACCAGAATGTATAGTATTAGATAGCTGATGCTTTTTTAAAAGTAACTTCAGAAAATTAAAAACTTAGCAGCAAGGTTTTGCAAATATGGCAAGTTCCAGAGAGAAGGCTGTGGCTGCTGATGTTCATCAACAGGATAAGCATACATCTCTGTCTCTGCTAACAAGTCATAGAGTAGAATCAAGGCTGACATGTTTAACTACTTTAATCTCTTTTCTAATGGGATTAAATCCATTATTCACAGAATTTTACATATTTTACATTGTGATGCAAAGGTGGGCTTCTGCTCTATTCAATTACGGTGCATGTCATATAGAAGGGACCACAGTGCACCCAGCTCAACCAGTACACTTATTTCTAGCCATAGGTATTTTTCCTGGTTTGAACTTCTCTATGTAGCAAGTTTTGGCCAACAATTCTTTCAATTCTTCTGGCTACATATACTGATTTACTGCAGAATTTACTCAGGCAAATTCCTGTAGACAAAATATGGTCACAATATGGTGAAAAATCAGAAAAAAAAATGTCTAGACTTTTTCCCCACATTTTAGTATATATCTGTTTTTCTAGGTTTGAGACAAAGAAGCTTATGTTTCAAAGGTGTTTCAAAATTTTTAGCAGACCCTGAAAAAGACTGAAAAAGACTGATTTAAAGTGAGACATTTAATATCTCTCCCCACAGCCAATTAAAACCCCAGCCTGTGGTTCATTAGAATGCTACCGACAGTATAGCTCCAACTAATATTTGGTTGTTCTAAAAGGCAAAGTAAAATTAAAGTGTGAAGAAGTCATTATAAAAAATCCTTGAAAAAGTAGCATGATGCTTTTGAACCAGTCTGCATAATACTGAGCCTCAGAATTACTGGCAATCTACATTGAAACCAGAGAGTTAACTCAGAAATGTCTCAAATCATATGCTAAAAAAATGGGAGATACTGGTAAATCATGCCAGAAAGCAAAATCAGATGCAGCCTAAATTGCACAGCACAGTAATATCCACTCCTATAAAGAATTTACACCAAAGAATCCAGAAGTTCTTCACCTGCTGAACGCGAATTTTCTCCTGAATCTAAAATAATTAACAACAAATTTGCCAAATTTGTCCTTTTTTTTTTTTCCATCCCAAGGGCAAAGGAAGATGTCAAAAGGAAAAAAAAAAAAAGCAAAAACCAACAAAACGGGAGAAAGAAAACCCACCTATGACAGTTTCATCTCAAAAAAGCTGACTACCGGCTGATTTCTAGTGGTAAGACTTAAATGTCATAAAGAGAAAAAGAATGGGAGATAGGCTAAAGGAAGTGAAAGCGGGAACAGCCTTCATGAGCGTTCCTCTCCGGCTGCAGATCCCGCGCTAGCCCTGCCGGCCGGACCCGACCGCTGGCTGCCCTGGATGCTCGCTGGATCTTGCTGAAATCCCTGGATCGCAGTGACCTCTAGGGGTGAGTTGTACATCTGCAGTATTACCCCGGTTCTGAAGGAAAAGTGTTTTTCTTTTCTACACAAAAAGAGTCTTAAGAGGATTTATACTGACAGTCACCCAAAAATTCCTCCATAGGTACCTCGACAGTGTATCCAGATATTTGAAACAGTGATAAGTATTTCCAAATATGAACATGACACAAAAAGGTTGCTTTACAGAAAACAGGCTAATGTACTGATCTGAGAACATGATCTCAGAGTGGGGAAAAAAAAAAAGTAAAGTCAAACCCTCTATCTGTTGAATACAGTGGCAAAATTCACACCTGCCATAGTGAGTGAAGGATGCAATGGACTTCCATTCCTTTTTTACTACCCAAACGAAATGCAGATATAATATTGCAAGAAGAATAATGCTCTAAAACCACCCCAGCAATCCCTTGCACCCAAAAGGAGATAATTTGTGAGTGTTGTTCTGTGATAACCCACTCCCAACTGAAAACATAGAAAATTCAATTACCATGTGATTTAGGGTAAAATAGAAATTACTAATGTAAAAGAACTAGAAGCTGGAAAATAGTAATAATAATATTTTTGAACTGATTTAGAGAGCCAGAGATTGGATAATGATTTACTAAGATATGCCTGCTGCAATCCATTTATTATTCACTTAATGAATTTGTGCCTACCTGGTATCGGGGAGGATGGAGAGAGGAGAGCCAAATAATTGAGGGAAACCACCAAGTGTAACCGACCATCCCGCCCTTGGACCCCAGGACCAGTACGAGTTGGTCCTCAGACTTGGACTAGGACCAAGGACCAAGGGAGCATGCGCAAGGGAACTGGGTGAACAGTTCATCGTGATGAAGAGTATCGACCACGTCATAATTAATCATCGGGACCCTTGCCCACAATTAATTTGAAGACACTGCGCTTGCGCGGGCATATTTAAATGAACTTTGAACTCATTATAATACAAAGCGGGGATAGGTAATGAATATGTATAGGGGCTTTGTCTAACGTTATGCATATGTAATCTGTAACCTAATATAAACCTAGTAAATAGGTTCTAGTAAACTAGTAAAGTTCTGCTGAGGGTGTGCATGCCTTTGGAGGGGCTACTCCCCATGCACCCCAGCTGGAATAAACACATACCTACTTCATAACTATCTGAGTTGTGGAGTCAATTCCGTGCTTCACCATGTACTCAGGGACTCCTTTTTCTTGCCCGATCAGCTTAAAAAGTCTTTAAGGCAGAGAAACATATGCTGGCAGGTTATGTTTTAGTACATTGCATGAGGAATTTAAAGCTCAGTCCCTGTTATTTGTAATCAATTTGTAGTATGCATTAAAAGCTCCAGGGAACTGGAATAGATTAAATTAATGATTCTACTATTGTTCAATGAAGTTATACTCCAATTCTAAGAGAAAAGACTGGAGGTTGTAATTTACAAATCCCCCTTCCAGTCCTATGACATCTGTCAAGGAAACTTTCTTGTCTGACCATCCAGCAGCCACTCTGGAAGTCACACTTCCACCACCCCAGAATTTCACAGCTGACGCCAAGCACCCTTTGCTCTTGATGGCTCCAGTGAGTCAATGGGTGCCTCACTAGACTCCCTAAACACACCACTCTCACAAAGTGAGACCAGTTTTCCTTTACAGGCTTGGCCACGGGTTTCCCATAATAGAATCTTGGACTTCTGATTTCTTTTAGTACTTTAATCATGGCACAATCACACAAAAAACAAGATCAAGCTGGGTGCTGCCGAGCAGGGACCCTGCACTAAGCAATCCCCGGGCTTTCGTATCCCCACAGTCCATGCACACAGTAGTCTGGGGTCTTCCTGTTGAGCCACTGGCTCCCACTGTATCTCTCAGTGGCTGGTCACCTGGCTGGTGCCAAGGTCCCTGTGCCCTTTGTTATGCAAAGGGTCAGTGCCAGATCACTGCTCTTGCTGGGGACTCCAGCCATTTCCCCCCACTCAAAGCACAACCTGCAACTTGCACGGCCTTGAAGCAGCACACCAAGCTACCCGCACTAGCCATATTCCTCAACACCAACCGCTACTAAGGTCCAAGCTCTGATTTTCTGGCTATTCACAGGCTTTTTCCCAGAGGTGACCTGGTCTGTACTGGCATGTCAGAGGTAAAAATTCATAGGGAAAGAGATTACACAGAGAAACAGTTTTATGCTCTTTTTGCTGAGCATGGAGGATTTCCTCATGTTAGTAGAGGTGGAAGGTGGCTACATGTCTGTGCACCCTGGCAGAACTGGAGGGGTCTCAACAAAGGGTTGCCCATGGTGTCTGAAGACACAGATTGCAAAGATTTACAAAGTGTGGATGTTAGATGTTTGGATTCAGTGTGTGAGATGAGAGGAGGAGGTGACACATGGTGATCCTAAGGAGAAGACAGAAAGTGTGATGATTTGTCCAGATGGCTGCTGAGGAATGGGCTTCCACCTCCTTCCACTACAGCTGATCCTTGCACATTCAAAGGTATTTAAACAACTGACCTGGTTATTTCCCCAAAGTAATTTTATTGCCATTAAAATTTTGAAAAACATGAATTCCTCTGGAAGAGAAAAAAATCCCTTACAAACAATAGAGCAACTAGTTATGATTTAGAGGGCACAAGACCACAGACAGGGGAAATACTGCATGGTAAAAAAAAAAATTAAAAAGGCCCAATGCTTCTTTAAGAAAGGGACAATCAGAGCAAAGCAGCCTTGCAAATCAATCATCCATTACAAATCAGAACATATTGGCATCTCAGTCTGCAGTCACTCAGGATAGGGGCAAAGTCTGATGCCTGAATTGCTTGAGGCTTTCTGAGACATCTGGTCATTTCACTAAAAGGTGAAGACTGCAGATAGAACTGAATATATAAGAAAATTAATTTAAAAGAAGGTGGAAATCATCTTGTGTGTTGTTGGGATGATTACAGGTAAATGCAGTGCATTGACTAAGCGACAAGTAGGAGGGGGAGTGTAACTGAACTTACTGAAAAAAAACCAGCATCCAAAGCAATTGATGATATTTTCACAAACTTACTGGAAACAGTAAAAGACACAGATTCAAACAGAAGTTAAGTCACATAACATGAGAAGTCACTCCAGAATAGAACTACAAGGCCTTGGAAGTTCCCATCAGCCCTGTGGGGTGAAAACCAGGAAACATGACTGCCCTGTAGTGTAAGAAAGTTACACCAGGTTGCAAACTGGGTTGGTTTTTCCCCCTTTTATGTAGTTTTTTCAAATATACATAATAATTGTACATCCACACCCCAAACCAGCTATTAAATTTATTCTCTTCTCCCATTGATACCCAAAAAATACCAGATGGAACCAGACTTGACCTAATAACAATGTGCCAAGGTGGAACTAATTCTCACAGGAGAAAAGGCTGGCATGTTCATCAGTTATATTCAACTACAGGGAAAATATTATTTCCCATGATAAATAGTACAGCTTCACTTAATGTACAGGGGTTATTAAATGGGGAAGTGAGGGGTGGGAGGGAGGGAGTGGGTGGTTTCACCAAATAACTAAAAGAAAATGAGGAGCAATGGAGAACAACCAAATGTATCTATGGTGCCTAACAACAAGGTCCCCCTGATGTTCCCTGAGTGTCGTTACTCTGTCTTCAGTAGCTTTTAACATGCCTTTGCAAATGAAACCTCCCCTGCCATGGTTACTTTTCTTCTGCTTAATTCCCATTTACACAAGGCAGTGAGTTATTGTCTGTTTTCTCAGCTGTACAGTGATGCTGTCTTCATTAAATATTGGTTCTCAGCTCTTTCCTCAAATTTGTGGCTCTTCCTGCAGCGTATGACTTACTTTCACTGAAAGAAAGCTTGCCATTTTGTTAATGAAATTCACATTTTAAAAGAAAGAAACTGAAACCCTTTTTCTAATTACCTACACTGATTCGCCCCAATCAAGCCCAGAGACACTTCAGAGACCAAGTCAGAGAAGTGGGTATTTGCTTTATTCGGTGCACCGGGTGTGTGGGAATTGTTTCCACCAAACACACATCCCTCAGTACCCCAAAGACACAGTGTTATAGGTAAAATAATGAATATTAATTACATTCTTCAGGATAGGCGTGGTTATACAAATCATTTCTCAGAAGTCATTAATATCATTAGCATGTGCACCACGCATGCTCCGTATGTCCTGGTAGTCTTTGGATACCCCCAAAGCCCCCTCCAAGGTGAAGGTCCTTCATGGCATGATTCAGCAGTTTCTGTGCTGGTTTCAAATGCATGCTTAGCTGATAAGCCATCAGGCCAGAGCTGTTACCTACAATTTGAATTTGAATTAAGAGTCCAGCCTTCAGCCCTGGAAGCCACAGACAGGAGCCTGTGCTGGTGGAAGGGGGGCAAAAGCTCAGAGAATCTTTCTCAACACTCATACAAACTAATGATGCTAGATTGGTAATGAATATGTCAAACTCTTGTAGTAATTTGCACTTTGCACTGGCTCTGTGTGGTTTTGCAATAACATTTGCTATAGTGAAAACATGAGGTGAAATCTTGGCCTCATTTGAATCAATGATTTTTTTTCTCTTTTGGTCTCCTCAGGGCTGTGCCGTGATGGTGCCTACTGAATTCAATGGCATTCTCTGTTGATTGCTGTGAACATGGTCATATGGTCAAATCCTTTTCCACATGGCCTCACAAATGACTATTTGATCTTTTTCCCCCAAGAATTGTAGGATGTGTATACTATATGATGGTGCCATAAAGTATTTGTTTAGGTTAAGTCCCTGCTCCCATCAAAATCAACACTAAAGAATAGTGGTTATTTCAAAAGGACAGAATTTCTCCCTAAAACGTACAGAAGGGCAGTTCTCTAATTGGGGAGCACAGAGGAGTTACTTAAACTTGAGTCCTGGAAGAAGCTTTGGTGCAGAGTTTTCATTCATACAGCTGTGTGAGAATAGTGCATTGCCTTTTTGCTGTTCTTTCCCAACGTTTGACTGCTCTACAACACTAATTTTTTTTGCTTTTTGTTGCACAAGTGTCAGATTTGCTTCCCCTCCATTGCCTTTCCCCTAAAGTAAGCGTCATCCATCAAGACAGCACTAACTAGGTAAAGCTGAGAAGTTTATGATAGGCATGGAGTCAAGGAAGACTGAGTCTTGCCTCTGTTATGTCAATCATTTATGGCTTCCAGCAACTAGCTTGAGGAAAGGGATGAATAGTCATTTTATTTTCTCAGTTTCCAGTTATTTTATTCAGGATTTTGTTGTTAGAGCAATTACATTAATATTTGAGAAAAAGAGAAGTCAAGAAACAAATATGGAGGAAATAGAAGTATGGGAAGGAGGAGGAAATGTGTCTGTGTGAAAATGTACTGTGCAGCTAGGGAGAATCTCGGATATGTTCTGCTTTGGTCAGCACTGACGCAGTACTCATTCAGCCTTAAGAAGGATGTCTCAGTTGTCTCCACAATGGAGACCGTACGATCATCACAGAAAAGTTTTATGCCTAGCAATTCTTTTAAAGATAAAATTATTTAGGTTGTTGGCTAAACTGGCCTCAAATAATTCTGAACTTTACCCTGTCTTCCTTCTCTTCTTTCTCTTTCACCCAAGCCCTTAGGTGCCTCTCACTCACTGCCCTCCTTCAGCTACCTCTGTTGCCTTCAACTCCCCAGTGAATTAAAGCAACTCTCTTAAGGTTTGGTACACCATAGATATCATCATCCCCTGGGTCTCTGTCTAAACCTCCTAGTCTCAAAACCTATTTTCCAGACCTGTCTTTAGGAAGAGAATACTGTAAATGGCTCAAATTTCAACCAACTCAAATTTCAAAGAATGATAGAATGACCCTTAAGAACATCTAGTTCCAGCCTCTCCACCATGGGCAGGGACACCTTCCACTAGACCAGGTTGCTCAAAGCCCCATCCAACCTGCCCTTGAACACTTCCAGTGATGAGCTATCCACAGCTTCTCTGGACATCTTGTTCCAATGGCTCACCGCCTTCATATTCTTCCTAATGTCTAATCTAAATCTACCCTCTTTCGGTTTAAAGTCATTTCGATTTTAGGTCATCTCAACCCATTAGCCTGGGCTTTACATGCCAGCATGGCCAGTGCTCCCTGGGATAATGACCACATGGCAACATCCCTGGGGAAGCTACAAACAAGGGGGCAGTGGGTCCCTCCTCTCTGTATGGAAGACTTGCGCAGAACTGCTCAAAGTATGTGTTAGTATAGAATCACACAGACATCTGGCATGAATAATAGAAATTTCTGTTTAAGGCTTCAGAAAATTCTGTAAAAGGAAAGCTTTTCAATAACCCTGGGTTTCTCTTAATGCACTTTTTGAAGTCCACACAGACAATAAATGCCTAAAATGCATAACTAATGCAAAATCCCAGTGGCTGCCAGTGAACAAATCCTGTCTAGACTTTTGAAAGTAACTTCCAGTGCTGTTGCTATGCTACTTTATATAATGGCACCTGCTACATGTTGATATAATAAAGTGGTTTGTAAAAGAACTACAAAGGGCTGAACCAATCTTGGGAGCAGCTGTGGACAGCTAATGGCATAAAAGGAGTTCAGACAGAATAATGAAAGCATCATAGCTGAAAAAAGTAGTGCAAGTTTTTATTGCAGTGTCATTTCTGCAATAACAACAAAAATTAATCAGAGTAAGTTTCTTGATGTGGTGCTAATTCTAACAGGGAAATTGGACCGCTGCTTAGACATCAAGGTATCTTTCAAATCACTTTTTTTTTTTGTAGCTGTTGTGCAGAGGCTGTTTGCCTCCAAAAGTGTCTTTACAAACAAACCGATGGTAAGATAAGACCTGAGTCTGCTGGTAAGATAAGACCAATACTGAGAGATAGAAGAAACAAGGGGAAGGATTTCAACAGGAATTCCACTAATTGACTTACCCGAGGCTGTGTTAATAAACGACAAAAACAGAGACATAAGAAAAAGAAGGAAGGGAAGATGTGTATTAAGGGGGTCTGTATTAGGGGAGATGTATATTACGTGGAGTCTGCATTAGGTGTTCCAGGTAGTCTGTACCTCTTGAGTACCTCAGCCAATGGGGAGAGAGAGAGGGAACTTGCGGCTGGGAAAGTAAGATAAAAGAGGCTATGTCCTCCAGCAATTTGAGAGACCCCATGGGAAATGTCCATGACCTCTCCCTTTATTCATTAATAAAGTTACAGGATTCCTCTCTCTCCTTTTTGGACATAAACCTCTGGTGTTTGTGGATTAATTTTCCTGTCAATGTCACCTCAGCTTTTTAACAATAAAACACTCAAGACAACAGAAATGGTGTTTTTTCGACTTATTGTTCAAGACCTCACTAACACAAAACTCGATACAGAAATTTGGTGCTTTTTTGAGTTTACATGGTGTCAGTTTTACCTCCAGTGTTTCATTTGGCATGCTTGTCAGTGCTAGACTGTAAAGTAAGCAAATGAAGTTTTGCGGGGAGAAAATATTAACTCAGAGTTTCCATTGCTGAATTTTGCAGAAACGTAGGAAAGGAATATTTAAGACAAAACAGTGGGCAATCTTCGTTAGTTTCTACTTCCAGTATCTCTTCCAAATTCTTTATTTCCTCAACTACTTTAACTCCTAATTTAGGAAAAAAAAATCTTCAATCCCTAATGTACTTTATCCAAAAGTGTCACCAGGGTCTCATTCAGTGCAGTTGGCTGAAGCTGCAACACTAATGTTCATGTCCATTAGTGAACATTAGAGTTGGTCTGATCCCTAATTTTACAGTCATCTTGTCTTCAATAGCCTGTAGGTTTTCTTTGGCAGGCTGTTTATAATGATAATGAATTAATCACTGCTGGATTGCTCAAGCACTACATCTGCTTTATAGACAATGTGCTTAATCTCCCTCAGATTTACATTCACTCAACTGTTCCAATTACCTCAGCCCTGTGCTGCAAGTGCTTGCCATAAAGAAATGAAAGAACCTAAACTAAAGAGAATGAGTTTTTATTGACCAAATGTTTTAACGTTTTTAATGTTTTGGGGTGTTTTTTCTGTCTAGGATTCAAGGTCTATCCAGGTTTCAAGTACTGAGGTGTGTAGCATCCATAATATAGTCTTTGAAGTAATAGACTGAACTGAGGGCATGCCAAATACAGGAAAAAGGATTCCTGTTCCATCACTTCTGCAGTTCCTATAGTCCAAGGCACCAGGTCAATAAAAAAAAAAAATGGTACAGAAAAGAAGGATGGCATGGAATAGCAAGACACTTGGCATTGCAATAGATGAACAGCAGAATACTGTTGTGGCATTTTTGTAAGCATCATGAGACACAATCAATTTAAGGAGATTTTCCTAATTATTCAAGGTGTCTTTGAACACATTAGTGATTCAAATTCAGGACAAATGAGGAGAGTATTCATATTAGAGGATATGACCCATATTTTCTTAACCTAGCCTACAGATTTAAGACTATTATATAATGTCACTGCTTGAGCAGGGCATAGATGCTTTGTTTGGCAAAACGAGTGGCTGATTTTTTAGTAATTTAGGTCAGACTAGTAAATATAAATTACAATGAAGTCTTGTCAAATATCAACATGCACACTTCTCTAAAAGTCTAGCTGTCATTCAGAGTGTGTTCAGAACAGAACAACAAAGAGAATGCTGCTTCATACCAGAACAACTTGCTTTCAAATTTTAGGTCCAATGACACTTTGGTTAAAACCAAATTTTTTTGTTTCATTCTCTTTCACACTCTTTGGGTTGACCACAGAGTTTTCAAGAGCTGAAAGATTTTTTACATAATTGAGATAAATTAGTAGGATAAATATCAAAATCCTGTAGAATCTTCTAATCCTACATAAGCTTTGAAACATTTCTCTTATTTCACACAACTGAGTGTACAGCTTACAACATCTGGGCATTAGAGTAACATCAAAATACAAAACAAAAGGAAAAAGGGAGGTGAGTCTGGTGTTACTCAGCTTTAAAAGTATGTATTTCAAATTATCCAGTAGTTAATTTAATCTGACAAATGCTGATGGCCTACATGAAATTAATTTTTATGCCTGTCTAGTCCTTGGTAAAAAACTTCCAGCACTAAACAGATTTTGACTTAAGTCATAATTTCTCTCCTTAAATATATCTGCTGCAACTGGCTCAAGCACTATGAGTGATTCTGGTAAACAGCCCGTTCATGTCCACATTACCACCAACAGCTGCACTGAAATTTTGCTCAAAGGTAAAATTAGGATCCACCTTCACATTCCCAAAGCATCTTTTGTTATTTCAGTATGTAAATGCTTGCTATGGCAACACTCACCACAACACTGGTATTACTTTGAGTGCCTACCTACTGCCCAGGAAGGAGATCCACTCCTTCAGAGCTTTTACTCTGCTGTGACTCAAAGCTTTACATCTCCACGAAAAAAGAAAAAAAAAAAAAAAAAAAGGAGTGGGGCAAAAATGTTTATTAGCACATTGGTTTATGCAATTGCTGCAACACAAAAACATAGAAGAAGCAGTTGTCACCTGCTATTTCAAGATTCAAATTACAATTTCCGATTACAGCTCTTCAATATTCTTTAGGAAGACACCTTTAACTTTCAGTCATGTTTCTGACCAGTCTTTAGCCTTTTAGGATGAGCCAAGAAAAGTAGAATTCATTTTGTCATAGTTTATTAATACTGCTGATTGGCATCTAAAGGACAGTTTTCCTCTGGAAACAACCTGAAATATTTTGCTGCAGTAACATATGTTTGGCATTGCAGGGGTAAGGTATTTGTTATCAACCATATGATAGAAAAACGCTGGACAGTAAAACAATCTGTAAAGATCTATGCCAGAAGGAGTGAAAACTTTGAATGACGGAAACAGTCAGAATGTTTAGGTATCCCTTTGGTGAAGTTTGTGATGGCTCAAAAGCATTATTGGGAAATTGGATGTTTGGAGTGCTTGATATCGGAACCTTGGGATATTTGATATTGGGGGTATTATAGGTTTAGTCTGAAATATTAGTTTTCTTTGGAAGCAGTTTTTTGATGAGGTGAAAGAAATGTTGAAATAATTCACACTCCAAATGCAAAAGGTCAATATTTTAAAAAAACCACCCAAACAAAAAAAAAATGCAAGATGGAAAAAAACTAAGCTGATTTTGGTCTTTCTTATTCTGTTATTATGTTCTGTTATTCACTCTAGCACAGATGACAGCTGAGTGCCATGATTTAACTCCAGCCAACAACCAAGACCCATGCAGCTACTCACTCACTCACCCATGGTGGAATGGGAGAGTCTCAGAAGAGTAAAAGAGAAAAACCTGCTGGCTTGAGGTAAAGACACTGTAATAGGTAAAGTGAGAGTTCCATGCATGAGCAGAGCAAAAAAAAAAAAGTAATTTATTCACCACTTCTTGTGGGTGGATATCTCTTCAGCCATCTCCAGGAACACTGGGCTCCGTCATGCATAAAGGTGACTTGGGAAGACAAAAGCCATCACTCCAGATGTCTTTCCCTTCCTCCATCCTTCTCTCACTTTATATATTGAGCATGAAACCATATTGTCTGGAATATCTCTTTGTCCAGTTGAGGTCAGCTGTCCCATCTGTGTCCCCTCCTAGCTTCTTGTGCACACCCAGCTTGCTCGCTGGTGGGGTGGTATGAGAAGCAGAAAAGGCCTTGAGCAAGCAATGCTCAGCAATAACTAAAACATCCCTGTATTGTCAAGAGTGTTTCCAGCACAAATCCAAAATGTGGCTTCACACTAGCTACTGTGAAGAAAATTAACTCAAACCCAGCCAAGAGCAGCCCACTGACTCACAGGGAAATAAGGATTTTTTTCTACTTGCATGAAAACAGGGAGTTTTAAATGTAATTTATAATTGCAACCACTGAAACAAAAACAATTGTACCCTTATGAAGACAGAGAAGTTCTCTGGTGCCATTGCTCATCTGAAGGACTTCTCCTGCTGATGGAGGACAGTTGAAAGCACCAGCATCAACAAATGCCTCCTCTGCATCAAGTCTAGGGTATGTCTTGCCCAGCATTCTGTCTCCAACATTGTCTGAGGGCAGACATGCAGAGGAAAGACTAGGTCAAGTGGGGACTGATGTTTCCCCAGTAAACTCATCCTGCCTGCAGTGCAGATGTCTCTGGGGTTTCTCAGGTTGGAGGTGATCTATTTTCTTTTAACAGTGGGTTTCTTTTACACTTCAGTTGGTTTCACACTGAAAGGAAAATCAATGAGGTAAAGTTTAAGTGTTTTCTTGTGTGTTCTCCATATCTCAGAATTGTCCCAGTTTACATATACACACCTTAACCACTGAGGGCAGATCCATTCTGCCAGTATGAAGGTACATGCATTACCTTTCCATGAGAAACGTAGGATTCTGTACCGTTATAAATGCAGTTTAATCAATCAAGAATTCTCCACACCAGACATTACAGATTTATCTCTAAAAAAAGTATAGCTATAAGTACAATAAATATACAAATGCAAAGCTGCATTTAAATTAGTCCTACAGGTCTTAAAAGTCATCGAACTAAAACAGAATAGTTCAATTGGAAGGAACTGAAGAAGTGATCATCTAGTCTAACTGAGCTGGAGTACTTAAGCAATTTCTAAAAGGCTTATCATAAACCAAATGCTACTCTCCAAGGAGCACCACCACCAAAAGTTAACCATTGTAATAAATCAGAACAGAAAGAAATAACTCAAGATTCTTTCATATTAGCTTTCATTATCTGTCTTGAGAAAAGAAAGCTTAGGGGAGACCATTATCACCATGTTCCAGTATTTAAAGGGTGGCTACAAAGAAGATGTAAACTTCCTTTTTATAAGGAGTCATATGGAAATGATGAGGGGTTTTGGGTACATGTTACTCCTGAGAAGATTTTGATTGGACATAGTGTTTCCCAGGGTGGTGAGTTTCAGTCAAAATACAGCCAAAGCCTCCTATAGAGAACCTCTTTTATTCTCTACCAGCTCATCTAGCAGGAAGGCATCACACTACTAAGATCTACAAATACAGCCATACAAATACATATTCCCTACATTCATAACAATCTTCTCCATGCGGTATGTACAATATTTGGGTTCAAGTCTCCATAAAATGGTGGATGAAAAGCGCTTGAGAAAGGTAATTTGTGCTAGAGTTTTCAGTGTTCCTTGCTGTTCAAGACATCTCAGAGAGAACTGGTAGCCTTCATGAAGCTAGGAGAGACAGTCTTGTGTACACATTGAGGCACAGATTGACTCCACAACTCAGACAGTTATGAAGTAGGTATGCTTTTATTCCAGCTGGGGTGCAAGCGGGGTAGCCCCTCCAAAGGCATGCACACTGTTAGCAGTACTTCACTTGGTTTATATTAGATTACAGGTTACATATGCATGAAGTTTCACAGTGCCTGCATACATATTCATTACCTATCCCCGTTTCATATTATAATTAGTTCAAAGTTCATTTAAATATGCTCGCGCAAGCGCAGTGTAACAAATTAATTGTGGGTGAAGGTCCCAAAGATAAATGAGGGACAAAGTCAGTAGTCTTCCTCAGGATAAACTATTCACCCTGTTCCCTTGCGCATGCTCCCTTGGTTCTTGGTCCAACTCCAAGCCTTAGAACTAACTTGAGCCAGTTCTGAGGTCTGAGAACAGGATGCTCGGTCACACTCAGTAATTTTTATCAATAGTCCTGCGTTCTTCTTTGCATCCTCCCCTTCTGCTTGGCAAGCTCAAAAACTGTTAAGTAAGTGATATATTGTTTTTGCAAGTAGCCTCTAGTAAATCATTGTCCAACCTCTAGCCTCCTAAATTAGTTCCAAAATATTATTATTCAGCTTCTAGCCCCCTAAATTAGTAAATTCTAGCCCCCCCTAAATCAACATGAGGTACAAGGCATTGGACAATGAATTTGGTATCTCACCCAGGAAACTGTGATAACCTGAATTCCAAAACTCAGAACAGGAAGGAAGAAAAAGAACTCTAAATTGAAAGACTTGAGGGCAAGAGAACAAATTGGGAAGAAAAATGACCATTAAAAGTACCATTAAAACAAAATGCTAGAACAGTCTTTAGCAAGAACAATAAGGAAAAGAAATTGAACTGGTTCTACTTGACTTTGTTCAGTTCACAAAAACAAATATATGGAGTAGTTGCCAATGAAAATAGGAGACTGAAATTGAGAACCGTCCAATTCCATGTTCCTGTGTTTCAGAATTTCCAAATAAAATGTGTACATTATTTTGAATGATTGAGGCTTTGGCACACTTGCTCTTTTTTATATGATTTGTCCGCTTTCAAAATAATTTTCAGTCTTATACATGTCTGTCTGTCTGTCTGTCTGTCAATCTCTCTACTTCCCTCAGATTTCACATTCATTAGTGATTTGACAAGGTACACTTCAACCTGGTGAGAGAGAGCAATCAGATTTATTTTTATCTATGCCTCAACATATGTTATACATGAGGTGGAGAAATACTCTATGTCTACTCTACGTCTACTGTTCCCAGTACACGTGCTGGGAACCCTGTCCCTGGGGACCCTTTGTCTGATCAGGGCAGAGAAAGCTTCCACAACAGGGCTGCAAGTGACCCTCCCTTGCCAGTGGGACAGATCCCCAGATGCCTGAGAAAAAATGTGCGGGAAATCGGTCTCTGGGAGGAGGCCTAGAACACAAAAGAAGTTAACTGCAACACAACAGTGGCCATTTTTCTTTGGGTTTCTTGGCAGTAGCAGGGCTCACCTGGAGGGTCAGCTTGGCCCTCCTCCCCCTCTCACTTTATCCTCCCTGCAATCCTGCTTCTTCCCTGGCTGCTTCCCTGTCCGCACCTGCCCTGCCCTGCTTTGCCGCTTCCCTGAGGCAGCTCCGTTGCCGTGATAACCTTGTGCTCTGCTGTTTGCCTGACACAACAGCCCTGACAGCCGCAGTTGCTCCATGAGTGTGACTGTGGCCACGGCAGCCTGTTCTTCACCGACAGAAAAGACACACAGCTGCTGCTGTTTGGAAATTGTGCCCAGACCACCCCAGCAGCCACGCAGACTCCTCGCGGCTCGCAGCACACACTCTCCATCTGCAGAGCTCTCGCCACTGGAGCGCCCAGGGTTCAGCGGTAACGATCTGTCTGGTATTCTCTTTCTCTCTTCGTCTCTCTTGCTCCCTCTTTGCTCCATTTTTTGTCCCCCTTCAGTAGGAACGCTTACCCTTCTTTATCAATAAACAGTTCTCAGATACTATATTGCTGTGTTTGCGTTTTATTTTTGTCTGAGAAATCTATTAAAAGGAATCCTTCCTGACTCCCATCTTTACAGCAGGATGGAGCACTTGGCTAATAAATTAGATTAAAAGAAACCTGAGGAGATGACTGTTGGAAAATATACCTGTTTAAAATTTTTTTTGTGTAACTTTAGCCAAGGGTTTTGTTTGCCTTTGCCCCGGGATAATGAATTTAAGTTTCTTTGCAGGGCATTGTTCCACCAGGTGGGGTCTGCTGAAGTTAGCATCTCAAAAGACTAGAAGTAGCACAGAAGACAAGAGATAACAGCTCTCAACGGTCATTAACAGACCATTAACTCCAAACTACACCCCTGGCTAGTCAGAGACACCCGGTCTGGAAAAAGAGGAATAAGAAAGAAGGCCTAATTAACATCGAAGGCAAAGAAATCCAGATCCAATAGAAAACCGAATACTAAGAACTACGCAACTTTGGACCAATGAACACTGACCCAATACATTTCTATGTATTTTAACTGTGTAAAATGTCTAAAAAATCTAGTAAAAGCTGAGTGTCATGGAATGATTCTGTCTTCACACTCAGGCTATGTGCGGATGAGATGATTTCTGTGGTACATCCTGGCCAGAACAACATCCTGGCCAGAAAAATAAAGTAGTGCCTTGACTCTCTAACATTAAAAATGTTGTTGGAGGGCTTTTGTTATTCCCACAGTTTTGGTGACAGGACCACAGTTACTGACCTAACCTCCCATAGGCCTCAGAACTGTTGATGTAGTTGAGAAAACTGCCAGGTTTTCAGGACAAATCTTTTTTGGGGCTGAAACAATACTGACGTATTTCAAACCGCAGGTCAGAAAAAATCGCTTACATTTGTTAGTCTTATTCAGAGAAACTGAGAGAGAAGTGTAACAACAGTTATGAAGCAGAGGAAAAACTTTTAAAAAGGCTTGGTGTTATGGTGGTTGAGACCACCTCGAGAGCTACCGAGGAGCTGAGAGGTCCCAAGACAACAGAGACATGTTGGTGGGACAGCTCTGAGGTTTAAAGTTACCCACTGGGGGTTGGCTGGTCTCACCCTAGACTATATTAATCCTCATATGTTGGTTGGCCTTGACTTGGTCCCTCACTCCGCCCCTCCCTTCTCCCCATTGGTGGCTGTTGTATCCCCCCACCTTCTCTCCGCTCCTGTGCCCTCAGACTATTGGCCCTGTATCTCTAGATCAATGATTACTCAGGGTCATTTGGTCTCTTTCGCTCTTGGACACCTTCAGGAATAAATCATCTTTGGAACTCCATGTGACTGGGCCCCCTGAGTTCTTTGTCTCTGGTAACGCATGGGCTATCCAAAGCTTTTGGGTGAGTGTGTGCTTGTGCCTTCCACTGGCACGGATGAGAGAAGACTCTGCCTGCACAGTACCAAGCTGTACTGGCTGAAGGGATCTCTCTGAGTCATAGAGATGCTTTCGGTAAATGCAGAGGCCTATTCTACTTCACAACCCCCTCTGCTTTATTTAGGGGGAAAAGATGGTAGTGTCTGTAGAATGGCAATGAGTGGGACAAGCACAGTTGAGCAGGCAGAGGAATATGAGACAAGGTGCGACATGTGCCACCTGACCAAGGTGAAACACGGGTCTCCCCTTTGATGAAGCCATGTTGATTTAGCGGACTAGAGGTTGGATAATGATTTACTGGGAGCTGCTTGCTAAAACAATATATCGCTTGCTTAACAGTTTTTGCACTGGCAAAGAAGAAGGGGAGGATGCAAAAGCAATGCAAGAGCATTGATAGGACTGAAGTAACCATGACCAGATATCCTGCTTTTGGACCCTGAAACTGGCCCAAGTCAGCTCTGAGGTTTGGACTTGGACCAGGAGCCCAGGGATTATAAGCAAGGAGACAGGGTGAAGAGTTCAACCCAAGGAATACGCCATTTACTGCCTCCCAGACACCCCTGAGACTCCTGCCCAGAATGATCAAGTGGCTCTGCACAAGGGCAATCACATTTAAATGAACTTAAAAGTCATTAAAATACAAAATGGGGATAGATAATGAATATGTATAGGGGCATTGTGTAACTTCATGCATATGTAACCTGTAACCTGATATAAAACAAGTGAAGTGCTGCTGGCAGTACGCATGCTTGGGAGAGTTACCCCATGCACCCCCGTGCTGGAATAAAGCATACCTACTTTACAACTTTGTGAGTTGTGGAGTCCATCCGAGAATCAATGTCAGGGATACAGTCTCGAGCTAAGAAACAGGACAACACGCTACCTTGATTCTGGCTTTTGGCAATCTCACAAAAAAACTCTTCTGTTTTCATAGATGGTTAGATTTGATTCCTAATCCCTCACCCTGACAATTAAAATGGAGAAAAGGATTTTACCAAAACTGTATCAACTTCTATATATAGATTTCATTAATTTAATATTGACCTCTTACTAGGTAATCACATTAGTCAGTTTCCTATTCTGTGCCATTCATCTAAAATCAATCAACACAGTAAAATAATAATTTTAGTAATTAGTTTGATCATTTAAGTCAGATTAAGGTAAGGGGACAAATCATGCCCTGTTCACAAGTGGCCCATCTGCATTGAGAGACTGATGTAGGACAGAATACATTCTCTCTACAAAGTGGTCTCTGTGGGATAAAGTGATCATTTCCTTTACCATTCCTTTTATCTTTTTGAATACAGCACAGAGCAGCATCATTAAGATTGAATTATACAGCTCTCAGATCGCAAACCCAGAGAAATACCATTTGTTGGTGATTGATATGGGGACTCAGCCTGGTTCATGCAAAGCCCACTTCAATGTAAAAAGCACCTTTTTATACTGTTACCAACTATAGCTCAGCTGTTAGAAAAACTTCAGTTTCCAGGGTTACGTGTTTTGCATTTCTTAAGGACTACAGATTACAGTCTTCTCACTTAATCTCTCCTGTTAACTGTAAACACAGTCTTCCCTTACTCTTTGTCTCGGCCCCTGCCAGGGGCGGTTCAGCTTTTCTCTCTTAATGTTTCACATTAACTGAAAACAAAAGCCCTCTGCAGCCCTTCAACCCTGCAGCTCCACCCTGAACCCCCACATCTCCCCCTTTCTGTTCAACAATCAAAATCTGCATAATTGTTTTGTTAACTATACACTGCACACATTGTAATAAACAAGGTACACAAATTAATATGCACAATATATATATCCCTGTTTTTAACAAATTCTTAAGATGCCCACAGTCCAACCCATGACAATCCTGGTCATCATTTTCTCAGCTTGACTTCACAGGGAAGGTTGAACCTTTCCTCTAGGGACATCAAAGTTCTATGTCTTTGTTGTCCTCACATTGGTTGTGTTCCAGTGGTGTTGGTCCTTTTTCTCTCTATGGGTGAATGTTTTTTGCAGGGATACACTTAGGTCCCGTATCTGTGAAAACACAAGCATAACATCTACCCCACATAATAAGAGGAAAAAGTCCAATTATTTTGCCTGATTCTAAGTCCTTTACCAGAACCGGGACTTTAATTTCAGTGACTGCTGCACTTTGTCCAAAATGCCATGTTATGGGCACAGTTTTGCTACTGAATAGCAACTAAAAAAATTAAAAATTTATAAGGCTTTTTGCAGCCTATCCTGAGGTGTTGCACCCTCCATTCCCCCTTTTGTTGCCCCAATAAGTGTTTTAGTGTGCTGTGAGCTCATTCAATGAGGGCCTGTCCTGTAGGGAAATGAGGGATTCCTGTGGTGTGCTGTATTCCCCATAAGGCAAAAAAGGTAGCTAAAAAATGGGAAATGTATACAGGACCGTTACCTGTTTTAACTTCTTGTGGCATACCTAAAAAGGCAAAAGCAGCTTAAAAATGGCATCTAGCATTCTTTGCTGCTTCTCCTGCATGGCAGGATGCAAACAGAGCTCCTGAAAATGTATCTGTGGAGGAATGTGAGGCACGGAATTGACTCCACAACTCAGATAGTTATGAAGTAGGTATGTGTTTATTCCAGCTGGGGTGCATGGGGGGGGAAGACCCTCCAAAAGCATGCACACCGTCAGCAGCATTTCACTTGGTTTATATTAGTTTACAGGTTACATATGCATAAAGTTAGACAAAGCCTCTATACATATTCATTACCTATCCCCGCTTCGTATTATAATGAGTTCAAAGTTCATTTAAATATGCTCGCACAAGCGCAGTGTCTCAGATTAATTGTGGGCAAGGGTCCCAAATGATTGATGATGGCATGATCGATAGTCTTCCTCACAATGAACTGTTCACCTTGCTCCCTTGCGCATGCTCCCTTGGTTCTCAGTCCAAGTCCAAGCCTGAGAACCAACTTGTACCGGTCCTGGGGTCCAAGGGCGGGATGCTTGGTCACACTTGGTGGTTTTTCTCAATTATTTTACTCTCTTCTCTATATCCTCCTCGATACTAGGCAGGCACAAATTCATTAAGCAAATAAGAAATGATTTGCAGCAGGCATATCTTAGTAAATCACTATCCAATCTCTGGCCCTCTAAATCAGTTTAAAAAGATTATTATTATTATCCAGCTTCTAGTTCTCTTAAATTAATAATTTCTGCTTTACCCAAAATCAAATGGATATATCTTAAATGACCAAATTCAGGAAAATGTGTAGCATCTGTTTGCCACAATTGGAGGCTCTACAAACCTCGAAGGTTAATTCCATGTGAGCTGGGGCTGAAGTAACCACACCCGGCAGTCAGGGCATGTAGTGATAATGTCTTTAGCTTGTTGATATGTAAGTGAAAAGGCAGCAGCATTTTGATGGGAAAAGGAGTCACTTAATTTGGCTTGAACAGACTGATAATGTAAAACTTCTACTGGCAATGTTAACAAGTCTGCTTGGCAGTTACCTTCTGCAATAAAACCTGGGAGATTTGTATGTGAGTGAACATGCATAACAAAGTAAGAACTTCTGCGGTTATCTAAAATAAAAACAAGCTTCTGCAGATAAGAAAAAAGTAATGCATTAGCAATCTCCCGCAAAACTGCTGATTTGGCTCCTTCAACAATTCCTGCAACGTAAAAGGAGTTTGTGATAAAATTAAAGGGAGTGTCCCATTTCTCAAAAGCACGCACAACAGCTGCCAATTCTACAATATGGGGGGAACCTGAGACAATGGCAACATCTGATGTCCACTGATGGGTGTCTGGGTCCATCTCTAAAAGCACGGATTTGTGTGTTAATCCTGACCCATCAGTAAAGACCATCAGGGCTTGTAAAGGAACTTTAGATCATTTAGGTGTGGCTAATAGGTTGAATGAAGCAGTTAGCAAGTGGTGTGCATGCAGATATGGAGTGATTCAACCTGCAAAATCAGATAAAGCAGTTTGTATAGCATCTGAATTTTGTAGTAACCACTGCAAGTAAGGTGAAACCACAGGCAAACCTATCTGCATAAATTCCTGTCCTGCTAAAGCAAAAAGATGGTTCTCTCACTGAATCTGCAGGAAAAAAACAAAAACTCTCCAACATTTTTAATGTTAGAGAGTCAAGGCATTACTATATTATCTGGCCAGGCTGTTGTTCTGGCCAGGATGTACCACAGAAATCATCTCTTCCACACATAGCCCGGGTGTGCAGAGAGAATCATTCCATGACACAGAATTTTACTCTATTTCTCAGATATTTTATACAGTAAAAATACACAGAAAAGCATTGGATCAGTGTTCATTGGTCCAAAGTTGAGCAAACCCCCGATATTCAGTATCTCATTGGATCTGAATCCCTTCGCCTCTGAGGCTAATTAGATTCTTCATTATTCAGTTTTTCTTATCAGTCCTTTCCGGGCCAGGATGTCTTCAGCCCTGCTGGAGGTGGTGTCTGGGGTAGATGTTTGTGATAGTCACTGATGTCCCGTGGATTTTCAGTTAATAGCCTTTATCTTTCTGGTTATCTTCGGGGTCACTCCCAATCTGTTGATATGCTGAGTCCACCAGACCTCATCTGGTAGAACAATGCCCTGAAAGAAACCTAAAATTCCTTTTCCTGGGATAAAGACAAACAAAACCTTTGACTAAAGTTATACAAAATTTTTAACCTGATATATTTTCCAACAGTCCCACACTCTAATAATCAAAATGGCAAACATTTCACGCTGTGTGGTAATAGTTTTTGTCATTTGATGTTGTAAAAACACCCAGTCAATAATTAGCAGAGGGTCTGGCACAGAAGGATCCCATTGGAAATCAAGGCATATGGCTGTTTTGCTGGATTCAAAAGACTTAGGCAAAAAGGTAGTTCTGGGGCATATTGACATGCCTGCCTTTTCTGCAAAGCATCAGTGACCTTCTGTAGGGCTTCAGTGGCCCCTTGTGTCACTGTTCGGGGTGACAACAAATTAGGATCCCTTTTCAACAAGGCAAAAAGAGGGGCTAGTTCTGCATTTGAAATGCCTCATAGAGGACGCACCCAGTTAATAGTACCCAATAATTTTTGTGCATCATGAAGTGTAGAAATTTTTGACTGTAATTTCAATGCTTGAGGATGAATAGTCTGGGATCTGATGTGCCAGCCCAAATATTGCCAAGGGGGTTGCTTTTGAATTTTTTCTGGGGCTATACACAGTCCGACTTTGTTACAGCAACTGTGGTAAGGGCTAGGGCTTCTTCCATGAGTTGAGGGCTTTCAGCTGCAATTAAAAGGTCATCCATGTAATGGTAAATTAACATGTCTGGTATTTGTTGACATACTGGACTTAAAACATGTGCTACAAATTGCTGACAAATAGTTGGGCTATTTTTCATCCCTTGGGGTAGTACTACCCAGTGAAATCTTTTCAAGGGAGCTTGCATGTTTGTGCTAGGAACTGAAAAGGCAAATTTAGGGGCATCAGCAGGATGTAAAGAAATAGTGAAAAAACAATTTTTTATATCAATGACTGATAAAGCCCTATCTTGTGGGATCATCATGGGGGAAGGGAGTCCTGGCTGTAAAGCTCCCATATCCTCCATTGCATCATTAATTTTTCTCAAATCATGGAGTAAGCGCCACTTACCTGTTTGTTTTTGTATTACAAAAATAGGAGAATTCCAGGGACTCGTTGAATGGACAATATGCCCTTTCTGTAATTGGTCTTCCACTGATTCTTCTGGTGTGCCAGCTTCTTTTCAGGTAGGGGCCATTGATCAACCCAAATAGATTTAGTTGTTTTCCATGTTAATTGTGGGCTGGTGCATGCTACAATGGCCCCTGTTAAAAATCAGATTGCAATCTCAGACGGAGCTGAGAGAGGAGATCTCGTCTCCACAACACCATGGAAACTGTCAAAACAAAAGGTTTTATGTTAGCACTGCAATTATCAGGACCTACGATATGTTTACTTTGTTGGCTATTGCTCACTCCACCAATTCCCAAAAGGTTTTGTGAAAACGGAGCTAGAGGCCAATTAGGTGGCCACTTAGATTGAGAAATTATGGTAACATTTGCTACAGTATCTACCATCCCAGTCAGTACTGCACTCTGTCCCTGATAATAAAGCGTGTGCTGGCATAGTGGACACTTTTCTGAGATCTGCTGTGTCCACCAAATTTCTGGGGCTCCTGTGGAGCCAAACCCCTTGCCCCCCTATTGAAATCATGCATGGGTAATGTGGGAGATAGAGAAAAAAATAGCAGTTGAGCAGTGCTGGACCCTCTAGGTACAGTGCAGGGTGGAAAGAGAGTCCACGGCATAATCTTGATTTCACCTGTAAAATCGGAATCAATTACTCCGGGGAGGACAAACAGACCAGAAAGGGTAACAGAAGATTTCCCTAGCAACAATGCACTGCGACCCCCCCACAGAGGTCCAAATGTCCCAGTTGATAACAAATGCACTGTGGAGTCTGAAAGTGTTACTGCTGCAGAGGTGACCAGGTCCATGCCGGTGCTGCCTGCTGTAGCTGGGCGTAAGGCTGAGGCTGGGGTTGAGGAATCTGTCTGACGTTCACTTGTACAGGCGACGGGGATATTTGTGTCATTGTGCGGTGCCATCCCGTGCTCTGCGACCTGTTTCCCGAAATCAGTTCTCCTTCACAATCATATTTCGAATGGCATTGGTTGGCAAAATGCCTTCCTTTTCAGCAGCGAGGGCATACACCAGTGTCACCGAATCTGCGGGAAAATAAGAAAAACCCTCTAACACTGTATTTGAAGTGATAGAGAATCAGGCATTACTTTATTTGCTGGCCAGGATGTGCCTAGGAAAGTATTCCAAGAACACATAACCTCAGAGAATTTTCTCCCGAATTTTATACAGTCAAAACCCTTGCTGCAGATGGTATCTGGTGAATGTCTGTGATAACCCCATGACCTGTGGATGTTCAGTGGGTGCCACAATGTCTTGCGGATGTTCTGTTAATGGTCTTTATCTTTCTGGTTATCTTCGGGGTTACTCCCAATCCGTGGTATGTTAATCCCATCTCCGTAGGGTGATACTATATCTCTTAAAAAAACTAAAGAAAAGCTCCTTTCCCTAGGTAAAGTCAATTAAAGCTAGCTAGAGAGATACAATAAAATTTCTAAAGTTATATTTTTTCTGACACCAGGAGCCATAGTAGCCCTTAGCTTGAAAACAGTCCCTTTTAAAATGTCCTGGCTGACCGAAGCCATAACACGCTGGCCTCTTATCTGATGGACCTTGCATAGCTGCAAATGCAGCTGCCATATTCTCGTATTTATGCTCAATTGGTCCAATGTGGTTACAAGCTTCAATCATCTCTATCAAAGTGGGCTTAGGGTTAGGGAGCGATTTAAGAAGTTTTTTACAGTCAGTATGAGCATTTTCCACAGCCAACATCATTAGCAAAATATTCCGCACTTCTGGGTGATCTATTTGTCATTCTAAAGCTTGCTTTAGGTGGTCAATAAATTGCATGTAAGAGTCTTTGGTTTCTTGAAAAATAGCAGTAAAAGCTTTTTCAGGTTTTTGGTCATTAGGTATTGTTAAAAGAGCTTGGCAAGCAGCATTTCGAATCCCTTCTAATGCCTCCTTTGGAATAACTCGGATCTGGTGCTGGGGATCTGTATGACCTCCAGCACCCATAAGGTGATCTACAGTCAAGGCAGCTATTTGTTGGTTATTATCGCCCGTAAAAGTAAGCAAGAGTCTATCCAGCTCTCTACACCATTGTGTCTCCCAAACAGTGTATTGCATAGGTGTTAATAGCAGTTGTGACAATGATTTCAGGTCATGGGGAGTAAACACATAGGAGGAAAAAGCAGAGGTAATCATATTCGCAAAAAATGGTGAATGAATGCTGTGTTCTGTAATGGAACGGCACAGTTCTTTAATGACAGAAAAAGGAATAGATTCCCAGGTAGGAACCTGCCCTTGGTGATATATGATGGGTGTAACTATTTTTTCAGCTACGTCAAAGAGTCCTTCCTTCAACACCTCCTGTCTGATATTAGCCCAGTGATCACAGGGATTTGGAGGAGAGAAATCGGCCTCCTGCATAGGGTTAATAGGTCCAGGATCATGTTCCGAATTCACCAACAATGCATGGGGAGGTTTAAGAACGACCTCTGTAGCGGGCAGGTTAGAGGGATCAGCGAGTGTAGGATACAGGGGCAGTTGGCTTCCACTCCCTCCGAGGAGGGGAGGCTGCTTTTAGAAGCAGCTTTCTCTTTGTTAGTCTTTTCCCACGCTTCAATAGCCTCCAGAATAGCTCTCCATGCTCCTCAGGCAGCATTTGAGCGGCTGCCTGATCTCCTTCCGTAGTGCGATCCCACAACTTGCCTCATCCCACACCTCCAACAAAAAAGCAGTAATTAGGTTTAGCTCAAGCACTCTGGCAGCCGCCCAACGCAGCACATTCTTAAGAGATTGGAAAGGCATGGACTTTCCATGTTTTTCAAGTAAAAGTGACATAAGTTCAAAAACATGGCTATCCTCTGAGGACTGTCCTCTCCCCACTGTCCCCCGTGGCTCACCTACAACTCCAAAGAGATCCATTGCCAGGGGCAATTCAGCTTATCTCTCTCAATGTTTCATGTTAACTGAAAAAAAAGCCCTCTGCAGCCTTCCAACCCCGCAGCTCCACCCTGAACTCCCACAACTACTTAAATGACAGAAATTACTGTACATTACCACTTACATAGGTTAGTGGCAAAGCTTGTCTCATGATGTGTGTCCTTCAGCTTCAGGGGAGCCCATTTGAGTCCCTTCTCACTTGTGTCGATATAAATCTAGAACAATTTTATGCAAGTCAATACATCATATCTGAAGTCTCTGCTTAGGGTTACTGCTTCATTAATTTCTGATTCTTTACAGCTGTTGAACTGCTGGTTAACTTACTAAAACATTACATATCTAGAAGTTCAAGCATTAAAATGGCACTAACTACATCAAAAGCAAAGAAGAAATTAACTAGAAATATCCTTTATTAATCCTTTCCAACAGTTACAGATTATAGCATGACCAAGACATTATAAACTAATTTTCATTGCTCTTTTTAAGATTCATTTCTCCACTATCATTCTTTACTGCTGTCAAAACCACTTGCAAATAAAATCTCCATTTGCAGCTATTTGAAATGTTGAAACTTCGGATGTGCCATAATAAGTATTCATATCACTTTAAACCCACTTGTATATTTGAATCTGAACAAAATAGCTGCCTTCATTGTATTTTAATTCTGGTACTAAGAAAATCGGGGACAGAGGACGCTAAAATCTACTTTGCATCCTTAATGACTCCAATAACACTGTCCTTAGGCCTTTGGGATCTCAGTTATCCAGTGTGTTATGGGCACTCAAAATTTTAATCAAATCAAGACACCTTACCCAGGACTACTCTGATCATTATGCACCCCATTAGACCCAAAAGGTATGGGGAAAAGTCTCCTATCTTTTTCAAGAGGTATTTCACTACTAAATGGAAAAGATTCAGCAGAGAAACTTCCATTATGTCCAATCCAAAGAACAGGCCAATGGCCAGCACAGAGAGCCAAAATGTCAGACAAGCTCCAGTCCTACACATGAGCCAGGCTGAACAGCATGCTAACAAATGAGCTGGTTTTTTTCCACTGTAAAAAAACATCTTACTTTTCTTGAATATTGATCTAGTTTCTTCCTTTCTTGGTTAAACTCTAAGAAACAAATCTTCTAAAGGATGTGGGTTTGATTTCTAAAACAAAGCCACTTTGTCATAGAAGTCCTAAAAGGTTCTTAAAAGCTATTTGGGGTAACGTAATTGAGCACACAAAACAGCACACAAACAGAGACAGACTGCTGTTCTCTGCTCATCAAGAAGACAAGAAGTGAGCCTCACGGAAGGCACTGTTAGCTCATCAATCCTGTGTCCCCAGAAGCGGATGTACACCTCCTGCTTACGCACACACATACATGCTCACATGATAGCAAAGAAATTTTAGTACAATCCAAAAGTTTCTGGTTACTATTTTAGCTGCTGCAGCACTAATGCTTCCATTAATCTCCCAAAAGCAAACTGGGCATTGCATTCCTGTTGGCAGCAGCATTCTCCCACCACTTTTGCCCAGCAATGACTGAGAACATTTATTTTTACTTTGAAGGGTGCTACCTGTATGTCAGAACCCACATCTACTTGGAACTCTCCTGATGCCGTGGGATTTGTGGTACGTAAAGCTGTGGTCTTCCACCGGCACAAATGCAATCTGAGTCACAGGTTAGGTCCTAACTCTGCCCAGCCTGTTCTTAGATATGTAGCCAACAGTCTAATACTGAGAAAACAGACTGCTTTGGTATGGCTGGAGAACACTGAAACACTTAGAGACATAGAAGTAAAAGCTTATATCCAGCTTCTGCTCCCTATAACACAGTAAGCATGTGGATGTATAGAGTGGAAAATATGATTTCAAATATATTTCAGCTACTATATTCCAGCCACTATGGAATATAAATCCTTGCAGGAAAAACACATGAAGCTGAGTAATTCAATTTTCATCCAAATTCATAGGCTGAAACAGAACTCAAGTTACACAGGTTGACAACTCTTATCATAGGTCAGTATCCCAGTTACATGGGGTTTGATTTTATGTTGCTAAAGCAATATTGATGAAATATAAATAATTCCCACTACCTCTATTTTACTTCCACGATTTTTAAATAGTGTAGTCAAGGCAGTTGTACTCTTTGTCTCCAAATAGCTTGATCTTATAAGTCATAGAATTACAACAGAAGATGTCCATTATCCACCCACAGATAAACATGTACATATAGTATTTAATTCAAACATACAGGAAAAAATGTCTCACCCAGTTAATGGAAAAGTACTTGAGCTAGACAAGGACAAGAACTGACAAAATGATATTATTAGGATAATTTTGCAGTCACTTTTTATTCCAAAAAGTTGTATTTTTTTGTAAACCTGACATTTCCAAAACAGTGCAAGTGAATTAGAATACACGTGAACACAAGCTTCTAAGTACAGGAGACATCAGTAAGAGTGAACATGTTATTCCAACCACAAGTTCACAAAAAGAAACATAATTTTACAATATATAAGCAGTGACATTCTGAGAAAAAGAAGTGACGATGGTGCAGGTATGCAAACTGTGTATGCAAACCAAGCTCCAAAAGCAATTAGTCTTCATGCCAATTTAATCAATGTACATTAAATGCATGAAATTCTACTTTCATTTATATCCAAGAAAGCCTAGCATGTGAGTAGACTTGGGACAAAGGATAGAAATTAGCTCCATGACTCCCTTAATACTTTAGTGAAAGCAGTATTATATATTCCCATGCCACACAGATACTATGCTTTAAACTTGTGCAATACTCCAAAATGTGCCCATAAACAGAAGATATTTAAGAAAGTTGATACTAAAGTTGATACCATCAAAGAACAATTTTTCAAAACTACTGCTTTCAGCAAGCTGGGTTACCTGCATATCACTGACTTGGTATGTGGGGTCCTTACCATTCATGTATTGAGGGAGAGAGAGGACTGTTTTCAGTGTTATGTTTGGCATTTCAGAAGTTTTTGCCACTTTGAGATTAAAATATTGCTTAAGTGGTGTACAGACTTGGGAGTTCACATCAGGCATACCTTCTCTCTCAGATAATGCAAGTAATTTGTGAGATGACTTCAATTCAGAGGCTGCTCCAGTATTTTTTACAGTTTGCTGACTTCCTCATTATAACTGAGCAAATAAAAGGACAAGTTTATTCAGGAAAAATAGCAGGTGTTTTTGTTGGCTACAATGGCCAAGTACCAGAGCTGCCCCACTTCTAAGCTTCCTCCTGCATATCTTATAGCTAGTGAAAAGTGAGCCTGCTGGAAAAAAAAAACAATATAAATTTAGCTAACCTTTCAATGAAGCTGTCCAAGAGAACTGATGACATTGTCTCAAAATGGATTAAGTGCAGAGCACTTGTACAATGAGTATGCTCAGCCACTGTGCAAGCAGAACAGCGCAAAGAAACTAACAAGTAGCTGACAGATGGGAACTTCCAGAGCCCTAAAAAGCAATTTCCAAAGTAACCATGTCTCTAGATATTTATGACGCTTTCTTAATTAAAAAATCCCAAAACTAAGAAACTCTACAGCACAGCTATGTTCTACACATTCTTGAAATATATTACATTTTCATAAGGTTTTGAGATTAGAAACTGATTTTCGTCAATCAGTGGGAGTTTTTGTTTGGTTACTTTTTAAGGATTGGAAAGATGCATCTACAGTATTTTAATATAAAGAATCGGTATCATTCATTGTCAAATCTAACTATCCTAACTGTAAGTAAGCAAGAGCCATAATGGAATTTGATAAAAAAACCAAAGGAAAAAAATTTGGCGAATATACATATAAAACCAAAACCATCTCTGACAACCTGAGTGCTTAGCAGTGATGATACAAAGAATTTGTGGATTATTTCAAGAATAAGGCACTTACCTGGCCAACAACTATATTTTCACTAAACGATGACTTGTGCTGGATCAATTCTATGACAATTCAAGTCAGAAATCAAGAAAGTCCAGTGTGGGCTCAAATGTGATCTACTTTTATTTGTTTTTTACAAATAAAACCATTTTTGCTTTGAGAAAAAAACGTCCAGTAACATTTGAAATGTTGAATTGGTAATTTTTTTAAACTCTCTTTTAAATGTAGTTTTAAAAGGTATTTCAAAGGTATAACTAGTTTTGGTTTTTAAAATATTGTAATGAAGCTTTTTTGGCAGATTTCAAAGCAGATTTTTGTGTAAAAAGTGGAAATTATTAATTTCAGCTTTTCAAAGGGAACTTCCTTCTTTTTTGGATGGCAACTTTTAAATTCAGTTCAATTCACAAGTAGTTTCACTTGTGCCCTGAATTATTTTTTCAGCGATTTCTCCTTTTTAATAATTTTGGGGGGCTCAGTTTTAGAGGAGCAGATAGTGAAGATTCTTCCAGGTAATAAACAGACCCCCCTTTTTTTAGCAAGTGCTTTAAGCAATTTCAATTCATAGCTGTGAATCAATCTCACATCCTATTTCTGTCTGACTTAGGTTTTTTGTTTATTTTTTTAACAGACAAAACAGACAATTAGGTTTTGTTGGTTAACAAAAGTCTTTACTGTGAAGGTGATGAGAAACTGGAACAGGTTGCTCAGAGTTGTGGATGGCCCATCCCTGGAAGTGTTCAAGGCTGGGTTGGATGGGGCTCTGAGTAACCTGGCATGTTCATGGGCAGGGAGTCAGAACTGGATGATCCAATACAAGCCATTCTTATCAATCTTTGACTCTCTGATAATACAGTAGTTCAAGGCCAGACTGGATTGGGCTTTGAGGAACCCGGTCAAGCAAAAGGGCTCTCTGCCCATGGCAGGGGCATTGGAACTACATCTTTAAGGTCCCTTCCAATCCAAGCCACTCTACGATTCTGTCTCTAGATGATGACGATGATGCAACAGTGCAGTCAAATGCCACTTTGGTTTTGCTCTCTGATGGAAAATCGGCACTCCACTACATGTGCTTATAACAGGATTTTGCTGTGGATTCTGGCTTAAATGATCATTCTTCACACAGAATATGTCAAATCACCAATTACTGTTTCAAGAAAAATAGCTGAATAGACCAATAACTTTTTTGTCAGATGTTGAATCAATACACTTAATTCACTTTAAAACTATTTTCTCCCTAATGCATGCAGATAGCTAATAGTTAATAAATATTGATCAGTTCTGTAGTAATAGCAGACATGGTGATGGTGGTAAAAAGCAAACAGGAATATGGATGTGGCCCATTTTTTAGAATTTCAAGCTATCATGAATATGGCAAGGAAGAGCAAGAATAAGATCTGATCTCAGGCAGATTTCTTGCATGTTCTCTGCATTCAAATTTCCAAACTTCCAGCTGTTCTTTTACCACAACACTAAGGAATAAGACATCCTTCAACCTTTCAATCCTGGTTTCACTTTCTACCACAGAGCTTGGGACTTCTCTCCTTTACATGGATTTTATAACAACATGCCATTTACTTCTTATTTACATGAAGTGCACAATACAAGTAGAATCTAAAACCAAGTCTTACACAGTTCCACTATTTCTATTCAGAAATCCAAGAGCTTTTTGAAGAAACATATTTGAATTAATTACAATTAGATTTCTTCTAATTCAACAAATGATTTGTTGAGGAATTAACATCAATAGGAATGGCAAGCTGCGATCCAATAACATCTGCACTTTGACTAAACTTCCTTCTGAATTCTTGAGGAAGTACATTCAGTACTTGGAACACCCAGACAGGCAATCTCAAGATTCAATGATCCAAAGATTGTAATCCTTGCATCTACTTATCTCTCTTAAAATTATATAAACAAACTCATGACTCAAGTTTGTAACTCACATGGCAGACATAATGCTCATAGCTTGTAGCAATTCATCATTTGCTTTGATAGCAACAGATCACAATCATTAACAGTAGCTTTAAAACTATCCCTCTTAATATGAATATGA
Source organism: Entomyzon cyanotis (assembly GCA_024500445.1). Classification (NCBI taxonomy): domain Eukaryota; kingdom Metazoa; phylum Chordata; class Aves; order Passeriformes; family Meliphagidae; genus Entomyzon; species Entomyzon cyanotis. Next base: position 81,667,119 of record JAKEPQ010001005.1, read on the forward strand.
CTTAATTTCTTTCTTTTCTTTTTTTTTTTCTTTTTAATTTAAAGGAATTTGCCAATGCCATAGTGGTCAGCCCAACTATATATACATATATTCTGGTATCTCACCTGTACAGTCCTAGAGACTGCAAGAGAAGACTTCCCAAAGAGAAGATTCTGTGAGCCAAAGCAAGCTGCATCTTGCTACATGTCACTGAAGAAGTGTTTTCATCCTCTCCCATCCAGGCTAGTAAAGTAAAGACTCAAGATACCGAGTATTACAACTGTGAAATGCTTTAGATTGTTTAGCTTAAAAATCAAACACCAAATTCAAGAAAGAGACAGTGAAAAGATTTTGGCTTATTTCCATTAAATGATCTATATATGATATTACCAAGCCTAGTGAATTAAGCATATGAGGATTTCAGCTACTTTTATCTGCAAATCTCTCTTTTCTCCCTTGCATTGATGTTTAAAAGTACAATAGAATTTATATATCCATATATGTATTTCCAAAGATTTAGCCAGATATCAGTGCTTGAGTGAACTATATAGCTATTCAACAGAAATTATAAAACATTGATACAAATATAAAGATGTACTCAATATAAAAAGCTTGTATTTATAAAAAATATTTTTAGTTAAAAGTCTTCCCCTGAGGGCATACTACATAGTTGGATTCATAAATATTGCTCTGCACTGCAGCTTGGTTACCAAAGTTCCAAGTTCAACTCTTAAATGAAGTGTGGATCACTCCAGCCACCTGACATGGCTGCAGTGGCTGCCTCAGGATATGTTCCCTAGCTTTCTGGAGTAATAGAAGACACAGCATCATTGAGGTCTCCGAAAAATCTGGAGAAGATTCCTTCTTCCACATATGGAAGATACGAGAGCAGGACCTATAGGCTAGTGAGTGTGTGTCACGTGACTGGGCTTTTGTTTTCATGGGCAGTTTACTGATTTTTCTGGACCCAGTTCCAACTATCTTCATTCTCCTTTCTTTTTTCAGCCTCAATAATTTCTTTGTACCTCCGGCGGAAGAAGCCCATCTGCAAATCAGAAGAGATGAGAGTCGTAAGTAGTCAAATAATTAAATTGAAACTTACTTTGTCAGTATGACAACAGATAACATTATGCACAAAGAACCAGCTCAGTAGTTAGCATCTCCTCCAAGTGCTAATCCAAAATCATAGCTCCTTATTTACGTCAGTATAAATGAGGTCCCAAATCTCCACAAGTACTCTGCTCCTTATAGATTTACCACTCTGAGGTAGGAGTCCTCTTATATGGAGCATGATGTAAAAAAAAAAAAAACCACAAAACCACATAAAGTATTTCTAATAAATACAGACCGATTTAAAAAAAAAAAAACAAAACCACATAAAGTATTTCTAATAAATACAGACCAGAAGAGGCAGATACAGGCTTATCAGTTTAAAATAGAGACTAATGCAAGTTTGGAGCTGAACCTAAAGCCAGGCTAACTCTTGGGTCCTGAGTAAATGCTGACAGTGTTATTAACAGTGCTCTCAGTTTCTACAACTGCACAGAACAAGAGGGATCAGAGGAATACAGTATAGTCACCCACCTCCCAGCTTCTCAATTCCAACTGTAATCACTGATTGTCACTTTTGCATATCTTCTTGTTTTCTAAACCCTTGTACTTAAAGAAATGCAAATGGTTGTCACCTCAGTTTGGATAAAAATTCTCACATCTCCAGTTTTTTAAGTTGCTCAGATAAACAAAAATTATTTTAATAACAGACTTTGGTAAGCATTCAAGAATAACTCCTCAAACTTAGCAGTGCACTGTTGAGATCATTGAATAAGTATTTTGTTCAACATAATTAAACATTTATGTAATTCCTACGACTCTAAATCTGTTTTCTTACTCCTGCTGTGTAAAACATGATGTTTTGATCTTCTTTTATCAACCAGTTATTGCCACCCTTTATTCCCAAATTGCCTGTGTGTAGGAATATCTTGTGGTGTTTTGTCATAGTTTCAGTTTTCAGCAACTTTAATTTTCTTCAAGCGTATTTTAATTCACAGGGGTCTAAAAGGCAGCACATTCAGCACATTAAATCTGTCAAGGGGGCTTCTCCAGCACATCTTCCTGAAGTTCAAGTCCGTGCCTGTGCCTCAAATTACATCCCGAATTCACAGCAGCATGAGACTATGCACACACCATCCTCCCATCAATCCTTATCTCAGCCTCTTACCTTCTGTGCAAAGGACATAAAAGTTGCAGTGTGGTGTAACAAGCCCCTTTCTTTTGGTAGCTGGGACATGCTATTAATCTAGAGATAAGTTTACCCTGCTAGGAGCATAGGTGTACATTACATACATACCTACTGTCCTAGTTCCAGCCAGAGAAGGTTATTTTCTACAGTAGCCAGAGAGGACATGGCTAGAACCTGGAGATTATTCCACACCACCTCATGTCATTGCCAGGGGCGGAGAGAAGGGAATCTCTTCCAGGGGAAGGGGTCCTTCTGGTCAAGAAAGCCTGGAGGGAATGGTGGGGTAATGCTGGTTCTGAGTCAGAGGGAGCAGTCCAGGTAACGTGGCTGCAGTCGGGTCAGGCTTGGTAGCATTCTGCATGTGAATCACTCTCTTTTCTACACTTTTGTTATTAATATTGTTGCTCTTACCGTTTGTTTTCTTACCTCACTGCTGTTTCCAGTAAATTGTTCTTATCACAACCCCTGATCTTCATATTTTGTACCTCCAATTCTCCTCTCCATCCTTCTACAGGGGAGTCTGGAGTGTTTCAGTGAAAACATTTAACTGAAGAATACAATTCCTAAACCTCGACAGTCTAATTTGGTGCCCAAGTGGGACACAAAGGTTGCGATAGCAACGTATCTGCCCAGAGAAGGCTGGAAAGAAACTTCACCTAAGCATTTGTTGTATTAGGTACAAAGCCACTGGTTACAATGTTGTTTGATCTCTTCCTGTGGCTGCAGTACCTAGCCCTGTATATATTCCTGTATGTGCTCCTTGCAGTGTTCTTTTTCAGAGCAGGAAGAAGGATCAGGATTGCTTTGTTGATGTACTGTATGATAACAGTTTGTCACATTATAACATGTAATGAGGGTCATTTGAAGCAAGGGTTGTTCTCCTACCCTTGCCTCAGGCACAATGTTTGGTAGTCCAGTAATAATCATACCCAGTCTGTGGGGGGAATACAGGCGGATGACTTTCCCCAGTTTTTGACCCCCTTTTCCTGCTTCAGAACTGTTACAACAGCTTTTGAGAATTTTGAATTCCCTTTGGATATTAAGGAAAGAATGTTGTTGTTGCTAAGTATGCCAGGTCTCCTCAGTGCAGTCCACATCATGGTTAGAGTCAGGACACAAATTTATAGGAAGGTCATTCAGAGATGTGCCCTGATGGTGGATAGTCATGAGTGGCATGGAATGTGGAAGAAAAAAGTGCAGTCGTTGGAGAAATTATCTGTTCCAATGGCTTGGAAGTTCATCCCTGAACAACAACAGGGCCCTGATACAGTGACAGAATATTTGCAAGGAGAAAGCTGGGGCAATTCCACAGAGGAACAATTTATTGCAATGTGCTGGGCCTCAGTTACGATTTATTGGACACTCCTCTGTATTAGACAGCACCTTAAGGGTGAGGGGAAGGAAAACACACCAGCAGGCACTGTGGCCACTCAAACTGCAGCTGAACCAAATGAACAACTCGTGCCAGTAGCAGGTACACCTACAGAGAAATTAAAGACAAATTCAGTTCTCTTAGTGAGGCATGAAGAGGAATAGGGTGCTCACAACAGGGGGAATAGGCAGGGGCAGAGAAAATGACCTAATCCCTACCCTCATGTGAGCTCTGAGATATTCGAAAACATTTCAGCCACCAGCCAGGAGAGCCCCTTGTGACCTGCCTGCTCTGATGCTGTGATATCACAACCTGCAGTATGAAACTAGAAGGTAGTGAGGCCAAGAAACTAAGATCCCTCTCCCAGGATGTAGGCATTGACAATGGGATTTAGAAGAGGACAGAAACTCTCAGCCTCTGGAGGCGACATCTGTCAAGCATGAGTGAAAGATATTCTCCCATGGATGACCTTATAGTGCACTGAGACAAGTGCAATGCCATGGAGAAAGGTATCCAGTACCTGAGAGAATTAGCTGTGCTGGAGGTAATCTAAAGAGATTCAAATAATGAGCAATCCCCTGCATATCCAGATCAGGTCCAGCATACACAGTCCATGTGGCAGAAGTTTGTATGGAGGGCACCATCGTTGTATGCCAAACCTTTGGCACTGATGTGAATCAGAAAAGAAGAAACATTGCTTCAGGTGATTAGCTGACTTTGACAATCTGAAGTTCATCTTTTTTCTCCCTACCAACCTGCACCTCAGCTGTGGAAAAACTGTCCCAGACTGCAGACAGACTTGAAACAGTCTTGATCAAGCTAGAGAGGAAATGTCCCATTGCCCCACCAGTATGGACCAAAGTTTCCACTATTGGGAGGATGTATCCCCCTGCTCGAGGTAACCTGCAGTTTTACCTGTGTGGCCACAGAGAGGACATGAGAAAGTGGGATGGAAAACAAACTTCTGCCCTAGCAGCACTGGTATGTGAGTTGAGAGAAAAGATAACCACCACAGGTAATAATTCTTCAAGGATAAATGCCACTCTGTTTTCCAGTGGGCAAGTCCTCAGACAGAATGGAAGGGTTGAATGTTATTTCTGATCCTCTTGAAGCGATCTCCAGTTCATATTTACAAGAAATGAGCAATGAATACTATGATGAGACCTACAGGGGCCCTGCCTCCCGCCAGCTAGGAGAAAGGGACAGTTGGATCTATTGGACTGTGTGGATCCCATGGCCTGGCACATCAGACCCACATCTGATGGGGTCATATATACCCCCACGGAGCATAAGGCTTTAGTTGACACTAGCACATAATGTACCCTGATGCCATCAAGATCTGTAGGGGCAGAATCTATCTCTGTTTCTGGGGTGACAGGGGCATCTCAACAGCTGAAAGTACTGGAAGCTGAGGTGAGCCTGACTCAGAATGAATGGCAAAACCACTGCATTCTGATTGGCCCAGAGGCCCCATGCATCCTTGGCATAGAATGACTCAGGAGCAGGTATTTCAAGGACTCAAAAGGGCATTGTTGAGCTTTTGGGATAGCTGCTGTGGAAACAGAAGAAATTAGACAGCTGAACACCTTGCCTGGTCTCTCAGAGGACCCTTCTGCTGTGGGACTGCGTGGCATCGAAGAACAGGTACCAATCACTACCAGAACAGAGCCTCATCAACAGTACCGCACCAACTGGGACTCAGTGACCCCCACCCATGAGATGATTTGTGAACTGGAGAGCCAGGGAGTGGTCAGTAAGATTTGCTCACACTTTAATAGCCCCATATGGCCAGTGTGTAAGCCCAATGGAGATTGCAGAGTGACAGTGGACTATTGTGTCCTGAACAAAGTCGCACCACCACTGAATGCTGCTGCAACAGACATACTAGACCTTCAGTATGAACTGGAGCCCAAGGTCCCACTATTTGCCATGGACTCATCCAGACTGAAGTGGGAAAGGGTGAGGCTCCAGAATAGTTGCAATACATGGATGACATCATTGTGTGCGGCAACACAACAGAGGAAGTTTTTGAAAAACGGAAGAAGCTAATCCAAATCCTCTTGAAGGCCAGTTCTGTCATGAAGCAAAGTAAAGTCAAGGCATCTGCCCAAGAAATTCAGTTTTTAGGAGTAAAATGGCAAGATGGATATAATCAGATTCCAATGGCTATGTGTATGGAATCCTACACGGCAAGTCACAGAAATTATTGAGGGACGAACTTGACCATGTCAGATTGCAGGGCTGAAAGCTGTCCAGTTGGGTGTGGATCTCACTGAATGAGAGAAATGGCCAGCACTCTACCTATACACTTACTCATGGATGGTGGCAAATGCTCTGTGGGGGTGGCTAGACTGATTGAAAAAGGCTAATTGCCAGCACAGAGCTGCCATCCGGGCTGCTGAATTTTGACAAGACATCACTACCCAGATAGAGAAGTTGGCTGTATGTCATGTAGACATACATGCATGTCTTGTCATACCCAAGAGTCAGGCTACTGAAGAATACCTATCCTAAGGTGAGGGTAATCCTGTGTATTTCCATATCGTTGTTCGCATGCTCAAAAAATGTGGTCCTGCAGCTTTAACTGCAGTCAGCCAATAAGAGGAGAGCGTGTTGTTTAAAACTCTTCCCCAAGCCTCTCTGTGGGGGAAGCGAGGTGGAGGAAAAGACACTGCTGGGACTGGCTGGCGGCTGCGTTCGACGCTGCAAGTTTTTCCCTGGGGGTGCCTCTTCTTCGTCTTCCTTTTTATACCCTTTTCTCTGATTCGCTTTCTCGCCAAGAAAACCCAAGGAGCCCCAGAGCACGGCAGACAAGAATCCTCCAGGGAACTACTGGAGCAACTCCACCCAGCCCCTGGGGGCCCCCTGGAGAGGGGAAACTACACCTGAGATAAGGACACTAAAGCTTACCACCTGTTAACTCTTGTTTAATAACTCTTCTTCCCCTGTTTTCCCCTTCCCCAGTGCCTTGCAGAGCACTCTGTGTGTTTCGTTAAATAAATAAGTTGGCTTTTTTCACTTTCATTTAAGAAATTCTGTTGGGGGGGGAGGGGGTACCAAAGCCCTTGGCTTTTGGTGGGGAGGCATTTGTTTGGAGCACTCTCCACCTAGAGATATTTGTCTCTAATCCAGGACAATATTTGGTGCCCAATGTGGGGCTCGACAACTTGGCATCCACCTTTTGTGGGGTTAGAGAAAGTGAAAAAAAAACCCTAATAATTGCATTCTGGTTTTGAACGCTTTGTATTGGATTACAGCCATCAGTACCATGTTGTTTGATGGAAGGTTGTTTAATGTAATACTGTCTGTTTGGCACATAGGCCTGTTTCCCTACCAACAGATAGGGACAATCTTGTCCCTAATGTATAATTTTCACAGATCAGGGACACAACTCTGGCTTGTTATAGTAATGTATGTGATACTGGCGATCTGTAAAAAGGTATTGGAAACAGTTAAAAATGCACATGCTCTGTTGCTGTCCTCTCCTAGTTTTAGTAGCTTGTTTTGGGGTTTTGTTTGTAATATTACCCAACCTGCTAGAGGAATAGAGGATGAAGCTTCCTGGCTCCTCACCTATTTCCTTCCCTGTAAATCTAGCATATCACCTTTTGAGAATATTCAGTTTCCCCTGGATGTTAAAGAGACCACTAACTTGGTAGTACAGGTGCTTTACCTGGTAGGTTCCATGTATATGATGTTCAACTTTTCCAGAATGAGGGCTGAGAAATCCAGAGGGGCTGAGCAGGAGCAGACACCTGACCCAGATGTGGGAAAATTTGAATGGTGTGGAGTATGGGAGCACATAGGTAAAACTTCAAAGAAATTCTCTGACCCAAGACTAGGAATTTCCCCCTGGGCAAGTCCCCAGACCAGCTGAGGTGGGGAGGTATCTGAAAGAGAAGTTCAGAGACAACTGCAGTGCAATATTTTGGGCCCCGGCATATGCTTATCATACACTGTCAGATACTATAGAACAGGAAGTCAGGGAGCCTAAGCCAGTGGCAGTTGCTCCTGTTAACGAGAAGCAAGAAAACCCAAGTCAAGACTGACTGCCCAGGTGATGGTAGGGAGGGATCCTCAAGGTCACCAACTGAGTCAGAGGTCATTGTTGAATCCATGACTGTGAGAGACCTTCACGGCCTAAGAAAAGATTATGTCCAACAAGATGATGAATCTGTAATTAGTTGGTTAGTCTGTCTTTGGGATGCCGCAGGCGATGTTACACTTCTAGACGCTATTGAGGCAAGGCATTTGGGGACTGTGTCACGTGACCCAGATCTCAACCAAGCGATATGGGATGGGACTGACTGTTGCAGACTCTGGAGATGAGCTATCAGAGCTGCGAGGGGAAGATACCTATGTCCCGATGATCTCTATATACAACAAACCCCATGGAGGACCATAGAACAAGAGATACAATGCTTGAGAGAAATGGTGGTGGTAGAGATTGTCTTCCCAGAAGACATAGGAAACCCGATTGTGGACCCAGATAGGGTAAAATGTACACCTGTAATGTGGCAAAAACTCGTACGGCTTGGGCCATCAGAGTATGCTTCTGCTTTAGCAATGATGAAGTGAGATGACAGGCATGAGACCGTGCGTAATATGGCAAGGAAGTCCTGAGTGTGTGCAGATGCTGTGCATGGCCCAATGAATGCAAGAATCTCAGCTGTGGAAACACATCTGCAGAAACTAGAAGATAAGATAGACGAAAATCATGAGAAACTCAGTAAGGAGATTAAAGCCTTCTCCAAATCTCGACAGTACAGATCAGAGGTTCTGTTACCCCACACAGACCCTCCTCAGCTATGAGAACCGGATACACCCCATGACATGAGTTGTAGTATTTCCTGTGTGAAAGTGGAGAAAACATGAAGAAGTAGGATAGACAACCCACTACTGTCCTGGCACGACGAGTGTGTGAATTGAAAAAGGGCAAGACTCAGAGAAGGATCTCCACCAGAAGGGAAGTAGCTCCAGTTAACATGTCCGATCCCCTCGAAGGAACCTCTAATACGCATGCCCACCAGTGTTAGAGGGGCCCTGCCTCTAGCCAGGTAGAGGCCAGGGAAAATCGTATTTTTTGGACAGTGTGGATTTGGTGGCCTGGCACATCAGAGCCACAAGAATACAAAGCTTTAGTAGACACTAGTGCACAGTGCACAATAATCCCATTGCGACATGTGGGGGCAGAACCTGTTTCTATTTCCATGCCGGACACGTTGGAGCTCCAGTATGAGCTAGAGTCCAAGGCAGTGAAGTAGTACGCCACTATTGACATTGCTAATGCATTTTTCTCCATTCCTCTGTGTCCTAGGTTGCAATATAGATGTATTTAAGTATTCTATTACCACCAGCTGTGGGCTGTTAGCTGTTATCATCTGCTAATGACCCACCTCGGATGACAGACAATGGGCCATCAGGGACCCACCGCATGACTCATGGACTTATCCCATTGTGGGATGCTCTGCCCAGGAGGGAGGAGCCAGGTGTTCCCACCTGGATATAACCTGGCCTTGGAACTGCCTGAGCTAGCCCTGTCTACTGTGTTCCCAGAGGACAAGAGCTACCACTGGACCTTCAGCTGGAGACCAGACCTTCACAGGATCACCGCTTCAATTGGACTACTTGAGTTGGACTGCTACTACCACCCTAACAGGGTGTCAGGTTGTATCTGACTTTGTCAGTGCTTTTCCTTGTATTATTTCACTTATTTTTAATTTCAATCTTGACTTGTGATCTCCCACTGGTTTGTTTTCAAACCAATGCACTCTGGCAGCAGAGTGCAGGCCTCAGTTTGCTTTTACCTAGAGGGGCATGCAATATACCGACAATCGACTGCTCCAGGGGTAGAAACATAGTCCCACCATCTGCCATGGGCTGGTCCAGGCTGCGCTGGAAAGGGGTGAGGCTCCAGCACACTTGCAGTACATCGACGACATCATTGTGTGGGGGAACACGGCAAAAGAAGTATTTGAGAAAGGAAAGAAAATCATCCAGATTCTCCTAGAAGCCGGTTTTGCCATCAAAAAGAGCAAAGTCAAGAGACCTGCCCAAGAGATCCAGCTCCTGGGAGTAAAGTGGCAAGACGAACGGCGTCAGATTCCCACAGAGGTCATCAATAAAATCACTGCAATGTCTCCACCAACCAAAAAGAAAGAGATGCAGGCTTTCCTGGGAGCCGTAGGCTTTTGAAGAATGCACATTCCTGAGTACAGCCAAATCGTGAGCCCTCTTTACCGGTTACCCGTAAGAAAAATTATTTCCACTGGGGCCCTGAACAGCAGCAAGCTTTCACCCAGATCAAGCAGGAGATCTCTCATGCTGTAGCTCTAGGCCCAGTCAGAACGGGACCAGAGGTAAAGAATGTGCTGTACTCCGCAGCTGGAAGCCATGGTCTGTCCTGGAGCCTGTGGCAGAAAATGCTTGGTGAGACTTGGGATCGTCCACTGAGATTCTGGAGCCAAAGTTACAGAGGGTCTGAAGCCAATTACACCCCAACAGAGAAGGAAATCTTGGCAGCTTATGAAGGAGTCCAAGCTGCCTCAGAGGTAATTGGCACAGAAGCACAACTCCTCCTGGCACCCCGACTACCAGTGCTGGAGTGCATGTTTAAAGCAGAGGTTCCCTCTACTCACCATGCCACCAATGGCACATAGAGCAAATGAATTGCCCTTATCACACAGCCCACCTGTATGAAAAATCTAAATCACCCTGGAATTTTGGAAATAATTACAAATTGGCCTGAAGGTGAAGATTTTAGTCTGATTGAAGAAGAGGAGCTAAAACAGGTGACTCGTGCAGAGGAAGCTCCACCATACAACCAACTTCCAGCAGACGAAACATGCTATGCTCTTTTCACTGATGGTTCCTGTCAGTGAAAATGGAAAGCAGCCGTATGGAGCCCCACACGACGGGTCGCAGAAGCTAAGGAAGGAGAAGGTGGATCGAGTCAACTCACTGAACTCAAAGCCGTTCAGTTAGCCCTGGACATTGCTGAAAGAGAGAAGTGGCCAAAGCTCTACCTCTACACCAATTCATGGATGGTAGCCAATGCTCTGTGTGGTTAGCTAGAAAAGTAGAAAAAGGCTGGTTGGCAGTGTAGGGGAAAACCAATTTGGGCAGCTGAAAAATGGAAAGACATCGCTAGCTGGGCAGAGAAACTACCTGTGAAAGTCTGCCATGTAGATGCCCATGTCCCCAAGAGCCGAGCTAATGAAGAGCACCAAAACAACGATTGAGCTGCAAAGATAAGGGTGTCTCAGGTAGACTTGGATTGGCAGCATAAGAGAGACTTGTTCCTAGCTTGATAGGCCCATGATGCCTCAGGCCATCAAGGCAGAGATGCCACCTCTAGGTGGGCACAAGACCGAGGAGTAGATTTAACTACGGACTGCATCTCTCAAGTTATCCATGACTGTGAGATGTGGCTAAGATCAAACAGGCCAAGCGGGTGAAACCCTTGTAGTATGGTGGAAAGTGGTCAAAATACAAGTATAGTGAGGCCTGGCAGATTGATTGCATCACACTGCCTCAAACCCGCCACAGTAAGTGCTATGTGCTCACAATGGTAGAAGCCACCACTGGGTGGCTGGAAACCTACCCTGTGCCTCACGCCACTGCCCGTAACACCATCCTGGGCCTTGAAAACAAAGTCCTGTGGAGGCACGGTACTCCTCAGAAAATTGAGTCAAACAACAGAACTAATTTTAAAAATAGCCTCATAAACACCTGGGCTAGAGAACATGGCATTGAGTGGGTGTACCACATTCCTTATCATGCCCCTGCTGCTGGCAAAGTGGATCAGTACAATGAACTGTTAAAGACCACCCTAAAGGCACTGGGTGAGGGGACTTTCAAAAATTGAGAGTGACATTTAGCAAAGGCCACCTGGTTAGTCAATACCCAAAGCTCCATCAACCGAGCAAGTCCTGCCCAATCCTGCCCAAGGGATGGACTTGACCATGAACATCATCTCCCAGGTGATCCACAACTGTGAAACGTGCTGCAGGCCAAGCATGTCCCCCCCGCAATGGGATGGGGGACAATGGTTGAAATATAAATATGGGGAGGACTGGCAAATTTATTACATCATGTTCCTGCAAACCCACCAAGGCAAACGCTATGTTCTTACAATGGTGGAAGCAACCAGTGGATGGCTGGAGATGTACTCTGTGCCTCACACCACTGCCCAGACCACCATCTTGGGCCTTGGAAAGCAAGTTCTGTGGTGACATGACACCCTAGAAAGAACTGAGCCAGACAATGGGACTCATTTGAAAAATAGTTTCACAGACACCTGGGCCAGAGAGCATGGTATGGAGTGGGTGTATCATATTCCCTCACATGCATCAGCCTGTGGGAAAATTAAATAATAAAATGGATTGTTCAAAAACCACATTCAAAGCAATGGGTAGTGGAACCTTCAAACATTGGGACCTACATTTAGCAGAGGCCACCTGCTTAGTAAACACTAGATGCTCTACTAATTGTGCTGGTCCTGCCCCATCAAAGCCTTCACAAAGCAGAGAAGGGGAAAAAGTCCCCATGGTGCATACGAGGAATATGTGTTAGGAAACACAGTTTGGAATAGTCCTGCTTCAAGCAAAGGCAAAGCCATCTGTGGGATTGGTTTTGCTCAAGGGCCTGTGTACACATGGTGGGTAATGCAGAGGGGCAGGGAAACACGATGCATACTTCAAGGGATAAGAACAGTCTGTAATGTTCAATTGTATAGTATTGGTTGCTGAATGACACTATCACTGTATGCCATAACCACTATGGACCATGGATATGATCTGCTCTAGATACAGCAGACATGAGCTCCTGATGCAGCTTGCAACTATCCAACAGCACACCAGCCCTCCTGCCCTGGAAAACAGCTCAGATGGATAGAACCCACAGTAATGGACTAAATGAACTCATCAGACATCTTGGAGGGATGGCCATTGACTGTAGAATGATACCAGCCCTTGTATATAGATATAGATAGATACATACATACACACATACACACACACAGACACACACACGCACATATATATTCATGCATACAGTTGGAAGGTGTAGGATCTGGGCATGACATACATGGTATAGAATAAGGGGAGAATAATGTCCTGGTTCCAGCCTGGAGTGGTTAATTTTCATAGTAGCCAGAGGGGGCATGGCTAGAACCCAGGGATTATTCTATATCACCTCACATCATTGCTGGGGGCAGAGGGAAGAGAGTCTCTCCAGGGAAGAAGGGTTTCCTTCCAGTTGAGTAGGTATGGCAGAGGGATTGATGGGGTACTGCTGGTTCCAAGCTGGAGGGAACAGTTGGGGTAGCGTGGCTGTGGTTGGGCCAGGTTGGGCTCAGTGAGCTTTTTGCATGTGAATCACACTCTCTCTCTTTTGTACACTTTTGTTGTAAGTACTGTTGCTGTTACTGTTTGTTTTCTTACTTCACTGCTGTTTCCAGTAAACTGTTGTTATCTTAGACTGTGATCTTTACCTTTTGTGCTTCCACTTCTCTCCAGCCCACCACAGGAGTGCAGGAAGGGGCAGTGAGGAGTGAAAGGCTTGCAGTTTTAGTGGGAGCACTAAATTAGAGAGTACCATTCCTAAACCACAACACCTGCAACTACTTTATAAATGCACAGTAGGTAGACGTACATATAAGTGCCCATCATTATCTCAATGTTACAAAGGTCCCATGACCTGCAGGCGCCGCTGAATAACTGGAATTAGACCTGGAAAGTCATTTGTTCACTCATTCTTGTGCACAGACTGAGAACACAGTATCTTTTCCATGTTCCGTCAGCAAAGATTTATCTGTTGCAATGTACATGCAAATGTGTGGATAATGGTGGTTCTGTTCTGAAAAATCAACTCACGGAAGTGACTCCGTTGAATTTTGGAGGGCCACATCTCCCTCGCTTCCTAGACTCTTTCAGAACGCTATATGAAAGGATTCAGGAAGAGAGAATTAAGGAGGAATTTCACTAGTTCCCAGTTCTTGAAACTTACTATAGAAGTCAGATCAAATTCTTTCTTTAGCAGAAAAAAATCATTACTAGTAATTTCTGTACTTGCACCCACAAGCTATACCCAGTGCAAAGGATTTATTTTGAGAAGACGTCCTCAAGATCGCACCATCATAAAATCCCAATGAAAATTCACCAGTGATGAAAACAGAATTCAGCTCAGAGCACAAGCAAATAGCAGAAATTTCTTTAGATTTTCAGTTTAAAATGGAAGTAAATTATTGATAATAAAAAAAAGTGTAAGAGCCTACTACTTCTCTGTTGTTCTGCTGCAGTAGGATTAATCATAGGTACCTACTTATTCACACGAATCTGCTGCTACTACTCATATATGCTCAGGGAGCAGATGTTATGAAAGAGTGTGTGCCTTTTTTTGTATTATCAGTTTTTGTAACAGAACCTACATGTTCTGTGCATTAGAAAACTGCCACAGGACTTTGCTTCCTAAGATTAACAAGAGAAGTTCAATTTCTAGTTTTAAAAACAGACTTTAAACTCTTAAGGTTTTCATCTTTCATGCAACCACATCTTTGGTACAATACAACTTCCTCTTGAAGTTATAATCAAAATTATAGAAATGCTTTTTAATTTCCTTGGGGGACAAACAAACAAACCCCAACTCCTTTCCCCTGTTATTTTAATTTACAAAACGTCTGTTTCTGAACATCTGCTTCAGGACTTGTCTTTAAAAATTGGTTATAAGGCTTTTGGTATTGTACAATTTTTATCTGGTTAAAGAATGCTCATGTATAACTTTCTGGTATTGATAAAAAATGAGCTGAAATATGTAATAGATATTATTAATGAAGCATGAAATCCTACATATAGAGATGATTCCACTATAGAGAATTATATTTATTTGCTGTAAATGATGTGGATACTCTAAAATTATGTACAGGAGTTAAGTGCAAGCAAAAAGAGAAACTGGACCTTAAGGATTTTTTTAAAATGTTTTTAGAAATAGTGGTCAGGGATTAGATACATTTCCTATCCTTGAGAGTCAAGGATGTGCTTTGTTACGTAATACTATTCCTTAGTGACACATATCTACATTTAATGCGATAAAATCCCACCATCACCAGAAAAAGATTTTTTTGGTTATGGCCATGAAGAAATCACAACATAGTTATTGTCTCACAAGAGACCACACAACCCACATATCCATCTCCTCACAATTAACTGATTTCATTCGGAAAGGACAGCAGTATTAACCCATATGGTGAGGGCTATACATACCTGTGGTAAGCTGGAGAGAACAAGTGAATTTAACATATAGTGATGGGTAATAAGGAGGCAGACAATTGGACCAAAGCAGGAGAGCTGATGCAATAGTGGGTTGAGTATATACAGGCTCTTCTATCACTGGGACTGAAGTGACACCAGGTCCATTTTCCATGGCTAATGCAAAGCCATTAAGAGACCTGAGAAAACCCAGTGAGGACAGCACTGCTGGGACTCAGTCCTGAATTTCAAGCAATTTCAAGAGAGACCCTCATCTTTAACAGGAGTACTGTTGTGATCTCATTTGTAGAATGGTTGTTTACTGGGCCAATGGTTGCTAACACTTGTTTCATGGGCAGTGAGTCTCTAATATTGTTAATTTCTCCCAAATTTTGCTTACCACATATACAGACACACGTGTGTGCACACATACAGATGTATATATAGAGCAAAACAACACCCAACTCCAGAGCTGTGAGCCCATCAGGCAGTCTGTGAGTTCGCACATCCCCATCCAAGTAAAGCTCTGGTGAAAATCCTTTGATCAGTAAACCTCTCTGCCTGGGGAAGGCACTCATAAGAAGAAGAGCAGCAGGAGAATGTATTTACAGGAGGCAAAGAGAGACCACTGTGGGAAGCCAAAGGGTTATAATGGAAGAGGAGGCATCATCCACTAAAGACAAGGCAGGAAATGAGAAAAGGATAGATGGGCTAGAATAACTAAATCAAAATCTAGTTTCAGGTTTTGAATCTAAGCCACCTACTTATAGCAACTCTAATACTTCTTAAAGAACCTCACGAAAGGACTGGCTATTGTTTGTCACTTCAAAACCTGAAACCATCCATAGGTTTTTACACACATCTTTTAATTTAGTTATTCCAGCCCATATACCCTTTTGTAGTATAATCTTACTGCCATCTACAGTATAGACTGAGCAGAGAGCATGTTTCTGACAAAACTGAACAATAAAGCAATACAAATACTGTATTAGTCTGAGATGGGAAATTACACCTGTTATTGTGAAGTTATTTCTTGCCATGTGACAAGAGTTGTCAAGTCCTGTATTCAAACATGAGTATTGGAAGACTTTAGCATACACAACTCCCTTTAACTGTCCTGCCAGACTTAAAATCCTTCAAAATTCCAGATAAGTCATATCAAACAACACTCACATAAAATAGCATTCTTCAAGCACCCACAAAAATGGAAAACTTCAGTCAAAAATTATTTCAAACTGATGAATTATCATCACAGTAAATTATCTCGGTTTTTTTCCTGCTGCTACTTTCTGCATAGCCAAAGGCTGAATCACTAGATCTTATATTCTCCTAAAGTATAAGCACTTAGCCAGCACTTCCTGAAGTACAGACCTGTGGCTATCTCTCTAGGGTGTGAATCATAAATACGTTTGAAAATGAATGAGATTACAAAATAAAATTTAATTTGCAGCTAGGAAAAAACAGAGCTGATCAGAGGGCAAGCAATATCACTGCTTTTGTTTTATTCACTGTAAGGTAAATTTCTAAAGTGTTTTTATCATGACCAACAAGGTTTCTTCTCCCAATCAAATAAAAAGAAAAATAGTTTGAAATGTGGATTGAAATGTTTGAAATGTAGAAGAATGACCATGTTTTGCATTTTTTAAAGTCTTTTTCCCATTAATATAAGTAGTTAACAAACAAGGAAAAAATTATAACAGTCAGGTACTGCTGTAAAAACAACATTATGTCTTAATTACAGTAGTGTTTATTGTTTTGTCACTTCTTAGTTTTTAATTAGGTTTCTCTAGTGCATACTGAGTGTTAAGCTGCACATAAAAAGTACTGTTTTTTAACAATATTACTCTACTGACAAGATTACTGACCACAATACAAGCCAACAAGTAAAAAGAGAGCAAAGTAAGTACTGGCAAAGAAGTAAGAAATAAAACGTAACAACCACTGGAGAAAACTCCCATGGAACTAGGCTTTGACAACATATTTTAGGTTCAGTGCCTTAGTCACAAGCTGTCTTTCCTCTGATATACAGTTTCTTTATCAACTTACAGGCACTGTCCAGTCATACCTGATGAACAGTCTGTATTTACATAATTAATCACTGCCACATTGCTAATCTAGACAGATGTTCCAAGCCATTTGCAATTAATTTACATATTTCCTCACCTTTTTTGAGCATGTGCTACTTGGGCACTTCTCCCTTCCCATAAACAGTACCACGGCTAGAAAAATACACATGGGTCAAAGCAGGGTCAGGAACCTCACCCTATTAAGATGCCACCAGTCACCAGAGGACCAACACCCCTAATATCTGCAAAGCAGTGATGTTGAGATTAGAAGCATGGAGTATTTCCTCATGCAGAGATCAATCACTGATTATGAAGTGCATCTCACTTAACTACCACCAGGAAGGCAGGTAAAAACACTTTGCACTTGGGTTTGCGTGGCTGCGGATAATTCTGGCAAGCCATCAGTTTCAACAGGATATAATGTGTCCTTTCTCCCAATGAAAGGATGCTTGCCACAGTACACAGGGGTGATGAACAGATATTTGTATCAGCTTTTCCACCAAGAACTGGCAAACTGTCAATCCTGGGTCACTGTGTAAGGAAAAGGCATATTTGGAGAGGAGCCATGTGTCTTGTCTATAGTTAAAGGAGAAAATGTGCATTTAGGAGGAAGGATGATAATGATTAAAGTAAGCTCATGAGGACTCAGGAGGTCTGGCTTTGATTATTCAGTCTCTCATTGATTTTTTGAGAGGTAAATCCCTCAACTTTCTTGTAATGTAAGTCCTCATTTGCTTAATGAAACAAGTACAAGAAAATAAATACATATGATTCAAACATCACCACTCCACAAGTGGCTGTACCCACATTTAATATACACGTTGTACATATACATAATGTTATATATGTGTATATATAGCTGGGGAATGGAGGCAAAGAGAAACTCAGCAGCTTGCTCAAATACAAGTTCTCTACAAAAACTGTGTTTAGCTATTATGAAAAAATTTGATACCTACCATCTCTATCTTATTCCAATGTATTGCAAATGATAGACATTGCTATGGCAGAAAAGAATTAACAAAGTACACAAAATTGCACTTTTAACTTACTTTCATCTAGTCTGGCTAAGCTTTCTTGAGATATTACTATTGGTATGAAGGGAGAAGATCTGTAGTCCTTAAACTTTAGAACTAAATTTATTTCATATGCAGTAGTACTAAAACAAGCATAGTTTTTAAACACACATTTTATTAGGCAGTTACTTTGTAATGCTGAAAGAATAAGAAAGATAGGGCGGCCACGAGCAATCCTGGTGGTGGATCGAGTGGATCCCTAAGGAAACTAGTTTGAAAGGAAACTAGTTTGAAGTGTTGTTAACACCGGTGTTGTGTATGGGGTGCAGATTAGTCTGCACGAGCAAGTGAAGGATTGGTTGATGAAGTGTGAAGCAAGTGGTTTAATAAAGTTGGAATGAATATTTGGGTATGGTTGTGAATTATTAGCTTTGGTATATGAGTGTGGGTTTTTGGAATTTTTGTTGTAATTTGTTGTTGTGGTCGCAAAAAGTGTTTGTTATGTTGTATTAAGTGTTTATTGTTGTGTTAGGGTGAGTGTATACAGTTGTTTGAAATTGTAGTGGTAAGTGAATAAAGGAAAATTTTATACCGCGGCCAGTTAAAGACACTGGGTTTTTTTCGGTGGCTACATCAAAAGAGCATAGCCCCAGACCTTTGGCTTTATGTGGATATAGTACAGCAGCTGTGCCACAGTATGATTAATAGGTTTTAACATGGTGTCAGGTTTGCAGGCTTGCGGAGTTAAGAGATACTATTTTTTATCGACCTGTCAGAAAACAACTGGGCAGGTTGTAAAGAGAATAAGTTGGAGCACTATAAAAGTTTTGTGTGGACAAAACCACCAAGTTTCTTCTTAGCAGTATAATTTTAGAAAATATTGGGAATATTGAGTTAATTTACTTAGTGAAAATAGGAGCATATAAAGAGTGGTTGTTTTTATTTTTTTTTTCTTTCTTCTTCCTCCCTTTCAGTAATTAATCCTGATTTTTATTTTTTTTCTCTCTCTCATAGCAGCTTGATTTTGAGTGAAATAAATGAGATGCTTGTCTGATGCCAAAAATACCTTTTTTTTGAATGTAAAAATAATTAGTGTAAGGTTTGGGCATTGTGTGAGTGTGCTGCATGTCACAAAAAGTGGTATTGCATTTTTCGTTTGAGATCAAAGTGGTGTCCAGCATGTGAGGATTCTGAAATTCAAGCTCGATATAGAATAGCTGAAATAAAAAGTGGAAATCTTAATGAAAGAGACGCACTTACTATTGTGACAGAGTGGTCAGAAGCAGCTGTTATTGCCTTAGTGTGTGGAAAGAGTCATTTAGTTCCTGAAACCTGGTCAGTGCGGGAGGAAAACTAGGAAAAAACAGTAAGGCAGTGTGAAAAGAGGTTTGCCTAGAAAAGAGATAAAACCAAGAGAAGGAAATAGGTAAGATGGGAACTGGGCAAAGCAAAGAAGTTCATAAAACAACTCCACTTGGCTGTGTTTTAGCACATTGGAAGGAAATTGCAGGGAGTGGAGGTACACAAGATAAAAGAACTCTTATCAAATTTTCAACTCAGTGGTGGCCTTTGTACAAGCTAGATGATGGAATTAGATGGCCTCCGCATGGGTCTTTAGAATATAACACACTATTATAGTTAATGTTGTTTTTTAAAAAAAAAACAGAATAACCAGCAAAGAAGATGAGGCCGAGAACGAGTCATCGCACACGTGAAAGAAGACTGAAGAAGACCAGAGGATTCCACCCTAGCAGATCCACTGCTTATAATGAAGCTAGGGGAAAAAGAAAAAGAAATAGAATTTTTGGTGGACACGGGGGCAACATATTCGGTTTTAAATAAAGCTTTAATGCCGGTGGGGGATGATTATATCATGGTCCAAGGGGCAGCTGGCCAATCTGAAAAAGCATATTTTTGCAAACCTTTAAAGTATAAACTGGGAAACCAATGGGGTATTCACAAGTTTTTGTACATGCCCAGATCTCCAAAAGCCCTTTTGGGCAGAGATCTGTTGGAACAGTTACAAGTAACCATTTCATTCAAAGATGGGGAAATTACTCTGGAGATAAATGATCAACAATACGTTGAAATATTATGTTTAATGCTAACAACCACAGAGGTTGAGGGAGAAATTAGTGAAGAAATTATGAATCAAGTATTCCCTGGGGTATGGGCAACAAACGTACCTGGAAGAGCTAAAAATGCACCCCCAATACAAATTAAGTTGAAAGAAGGGAAAGAACCAGTCAGAGTTAAACAACATCCCCTTAAGAAAGAAGACAAGGAAGGAATTAGCCCAGTGATCGAAAACTTTTTACAGCTAGGGCTATTGAGAGAGTGCAAATCTGATTTTAACACCCCCATTTTACCAGTCCGCAAACCTGATGGGTCATATCGGGTGGTACAAGATTTAAGGGCAGTAAACAAAATAACTGAGGACCTCTGTCCTGTGGTGTCAAATCCCTACACGCTACTAACTGAGCTAACACCTGAACTAACCTGGTTTACTGTTTTAGATTTGAAAGATGCCTTCTTTTGCCTCCCTCTCCACGAAGCCAGCCAGAAAATATTCACGTTCGAATGGGAAAATCCCAAAAGTGGACGCAAAACTCAGCTCATTTGGATGGTGTTGCCTCAAGGATTCAAGAACAGTCCCACCCTATTCGGGGATCAACTATCAAAAGACCTGGAATCCTGGGAAGCCCCCTCTGAAGAAGGGAAGCTATTGCAATACGTTGATGACATCTTAATAGCTACCTGGACAGAAGAAGCCTGTGTACTCTGGATAATAAGTTTACTAAATTTCCTGGGGCTCCAAGGGTACAGGGTGTCCAAGAAAAAGGCTCAAGTAGTAAAACCAAAAGTAATTTATTTGGGCTATGAAATCAGTGCTGGGCAGCAAACTTTGGGACAAGACCAGAAAGAGGACATTTGCCAAGCCCCAAAACCCTGAACTGTAAAGGAACTAAGGACTTTCCTGGGGATGACGGGATGGTGTAGGCTTTGGATCCTTAGTTATGGGGTCCTTGTAAAACCTTTGTATGAGCTCATCAAAAAGGAAAGCAGAGATCTTCAGTGGATGAAGGAGGCCACGAGGGCCTTCAAACAACTGAAGAATGCCCTGATGTCAGCTCCAGCTTTGGGACTTCCAGATGTGAGTAAACCATTTTTTCTGTTTTCTCATGAGAAGCAGGGGATTGCCCTGGGAATACTAGCACAAGACCTGGGCCCATATTGATGGGCAGTTACTTATTTGTCTAAGCAACTAGATGCAGCAGCCAAAGGGTGGCCGGGGTGCCTCAGGGCTGTCGCAGCAGTCATGCTAAACATCCAAGAGGCACACAAGTTTACCTTGGGCCAGAAAATGACTGTGCTAGTGTCCCATACAGTGTCTGCAGTGCTGGAAGTGAAAGGCGGACACTGGCTTTCCCCAAAGAGGTTCCTAAAATACCAAGCCATCATGGTGGAGCAGGACGATGTGGAAATAACGGTCACTAACATTGTCAACACAGCTTCTTTCCTCAGCGGAAACAACAGGGAGCAGGTGCACCACGACTGTCTGGAAACTATCGAAGCCACATACTCCAGTTGTCCAGGTCTGAAGAATACACCTTTGGATGATGCAGAGACCTGGTTTACCGATGGGAGCAGCTACGTCATCAGTGGAAAGAAACATGCAGGGTATGCAGTCACCACCAGCAAAAAGGTAATAGAATCTGGACCCCTACCAATAAACACTTCTGCCCAGAAAGCTGAAATAATTCCTTTAACCCGTGCTTTGGAAATAGCAAAAGGAAAAAAAGATAAACATTTACACAGACTCAAAGTATGCATTTGGAGTTGTACATGCACACGGAGCCATTTGGAAAGAAAGGGGACTGTTGAACTCACAAGGAAAGAACATTAAACATGCACAAGAGATAGCCCAGCTGTTGGAAGCAGTCCAGCTACCTGAAAAGGTAGCAATCATGCACATTAAGGCACTCCAGAAGGTGTGCTCAGAATTGGAAGAAGGAAATGATCTGGCGGACAGAGAGGCAAAAGAAGCAGCGAAACGTGAGGTGACAGCTGAAGGGGCTTGAATTCCAGACGGCCAAATCTCCCTAGAAGGTAAGCCAACCTATAACAAAGAGGACAGAAAACTAATTGAAGATCAGAATGGGTCATATAATGAAGAGGGTTGGACTATTACTGCACAGGGGAGGTTGGTCATTCCGTCTCATTTAGTGTGGGCACTAGTAAGAACAGAACACCAAAGGACGCATTAGTGAATAGATGCCCTACACAAATATTTAATTGAAAGAATTATTGCCAGAAATTTATATGCTACCATAACACAGGTAACCTGACAGTGTGACCTTTGCCTCCAGACTAGCCCTAAAAATATCCCCAAACCAAAATTGGGCCAAACTGGGAAAGGGAATGGGCCTGGACAGCAGTGGCAAATTGATTTGATTTCTCGAAACTCGCAAGAAAAGGGAGGTATCAGTACTTGTTGGTATTAACAGATACCTTTTCAGGATGGCCAGAAGCCTTTCCCACTAGAACTGTCAAAGCCCGGGAGGTAACCAAGGTATTGTTACAAGAAATAATACCATGCTTCGGAGTTCCAGCCACAATGTCCTCAGATAGAGGACCACGTTTCATTTCAAAGGTGGTACAACAAGTTAGCCATCATTTAGGCATAGACTGGGAGCTTCACACCCCATACCACCCACAGTCAAGTGGTCAGGTGGAGAAAATGAAGCACCTAATCAAACAGCAAATTGTAAGATTGGGGCAAGAAGCCAATTTACCCTGACCCCAATCTCTTCCACTTGCATTATTATGAATCCGAACTAAACCCAGAACTAAAGAAAAATTAAGTCCTTTTGAGACACTCTATGGGAGACCATACGGAATACAGAAAGGACTATCCACCCAAGCTGGGGAGGAAACACTGACTGCCTATATGGTGGCCTTGAGTAAGCAACTCAGAAAAATTGAAAAGCATGTGGCTGGAACTCAGAGTCGGGGCCTAGACAGCCCAGTACACAACATTCAACCTGGAGATTATGTTAAGTCTCTTACACATAAAACTTTGGAGCCACAGTGGGAAGGACCATTTCAAGTACTCCTTACCACTTTCACTGCGGTCAAAATCAAAGAACAGAACGTCTGGATTCATCATACTCGAGTGAAGAAGGCTCCAGAGACCCCTTGGAAAGTGGCTTCTAACAATAATGAACTGAAATTTAAATTTACCCGGGTAAAATGAATGCATTAGAAAAGTTACTCTCATTGGTGTTTTCACAATTATAACCATACTTCAAGGAAAAGGAGGTACTTTTAGCCAGGGCGATACTGAATGGCCTTGGTCACAAGCCCTCATAGGGAATTCCAGCTTTCAGGGAAACCACCCTACAGACAGCCGTCCGGATTTGGCTATAATTGTAATGCGTGGTGATAAAATTTACCACCCACCTGAATGGGTTTGGAATCAAAATCAGTAGATCATGACCCTACCTGGTATCATCAATGAAAAATCCAGGTGGGATGCATGAAAATAGAACCTGGTTTTCAATATAAAAAACCCTCTTCCATTACAGTTCTTGGAAATTTTAATTTAGCATTTAAAATCCACTCTAATATTTTAAAAGAAATAAAATTGGCAAACTGTAAATTTAGAATCATGCATTACACGAGAACAACAAGGGTTTATCTGTGAGAGTAACACAATTAATGCCAAAGATATATGTTTAGATCTTGAGCAAAGCATTTGCCACTTTGAAGTTCACCTGGATACTAGTCAGAAAACAGTACTTGTATATATTGGTCAGGGTTGTGTTTGCCTAAGAACAATGGGTGTTTTCATAGAAATAGATAATGACAATGTTACTTTGGATGTTAGGCATCATTCTAATTTTTGTATTTGTAATTTTGTGAAGATTATTGGGTGTGACTTTGTATTTGGCACCAGTTGTATCTCATCAATTGATAAAGTCCAATTACACAAAGTGTCATGAATTATCATCAACACCTCTTGGGAAGAACCTTACACTGGTAAGACAATTGGTAGAGCATCAAGACTTAATTAATATCCTAAAAGGAATTCAAAAAAGTGGAAAGAAAACTTTAATAACCATTCACCATGATGCAGAGGAAATAAGCAGAATCTTACAAAGAGCAAGACAGGATGCAGATCACCACTGGTGGGATATGCTTTTTGGATGGTCACCTACTGCAACTGGTATCCTTAATACATTATGTCACCCCATAATTGTTTTACTAATTTTGGTAGGTATTAGTCTTGTGTTATCTATTCTGTTATTTGTTTGGAATTGTAGGATGTTAAAGAGGCTATCCATTTTAACTACTTTATCGAATGTATATGGTAAGGCATTGAGAGATACTTATTGCAGAATCTTGCTAGAAGAATCCATTTACTAGTAGATGGAATTTTATAGAAAAGGGGGGACTGATTTAGGGTAAACTAGAAATTATTAATTTAAGAGAACTAGAAGCTGGATAATAATAATAAAAATTTTTGAACTGATTTAGAAGGCAAGAGATTGGATAATAATTTACTAAGATTTGCCTGGGAAATCAATTTATTATTCGCTTAATGATTTTGTGCCTACCTAGTATCGGGGAGGATAGAGAGAAGAGAGCCAAATAATTGAGAAAAACTACTAAGTGTGACCGAACATCCTGCCCTCGGACCCCAGAACTGGTACAAGTTGGTTCTCAGGCTTGGACTTGGACCAAGAACCAAGGGAGCATGCGCAAGGGAACAGGGTGAAGAGTTCATCGTGAGGAAGACTACCAATTTCGCCCTCATTAATCATTTGAGACCCTTGCCCACAATTAATCTGTGACACTGCGTTTGCGCGAGCATATTTGAATGAACTTTGAACTCATTATAATACGAAGCGGGGATAGGTAATGAATATGTATAGAGGCTTTGTCTAACTTTATGCATATGTAACCTGTAACCTAATATAAACCAAGTGAAGTGCTGCTGACGGTGTGCATGCTTTTGGAGGGGCTACCCCCCATGCACCCCAGCTGGAATAAACACATACCTACTTCATAACTATCTGATTTGTGGAGTCAATCCTGCGCCTCATGCGTCAGATGATGTTGAAACTGGCCACTCCTGAGGAGGAGATACAAGGTGTGGTCCTGGAGTGGAAGGAATGGACACCATGATGCACACCATTTTCATCCAGGAGAGACTGTGAAGGGGCACTGCCTTCCACCCCTCCAGCCCAGAAGCCATGCTCCATCTCCTTCTCCTGCTCGACAGCTTCTCCAAAATCCAGGGGTCAGTATGTATTTATTGCTAATGCAACTAATAAAATCAATTTGCTGTGCAATTCTGAGTGTGTCATGAGTGTTTTGTGCATGGGCATCCTCAGGAATCTGTAACAGTAGTTCATTTTTTAAGAAGTTGTAGAATGAACATAGACATCAACAGAAGTTCATCTCTGATTATCGCTCTCAAAACTGAGAAAGAACACAATGTCTACCACAGATATGTCTAGATAAAACCATCTTCTAAAATCTCAACAGGGAATAGGACAGTAACTAGAGATACCATTGCTGTAAACACAATTAATGTAAGACATATTTTCCATTTCCATATTTTCCATTTCCTCTCCAAAGAAAAGAAAGAAACACTACTGAAATACTTTTGGCTTTGTTTGAAAACCAGAAACTAAATAATAAAGACTATTTCTGGAATCAATGCAAAATGGCTTTACAACCATACTTTGATAGATTTGATCTGCCAAAAATATTTGAATGAAAGTTGTACCATATTCATTACTGTCGCTGTTGAGCGGCTAGCTGAGGACTGACCCAAGTTCTCAGACAAGCGAAGAGAGGAGAAAAGGGACTTTATTGTTTTGAATTCCATATATATAGAGTCTACAGAAGTGCCCCAGATTGGTCAGCCCGAGACCTCCCCCTAGGCACAATTGGCCAAGCCCGAACTCACTCAATCCAGAGAAACTGTTTGCAAAACATCCAAACTTTATCTTGTTTATGAAATATAGCAAAATGTTCCCACGGGAAGAACCTGTGCTAGCCACAATTACTATCAGAATAAGTCAATTTAATGGGTTAGCCAAACCAGAAGGAAATGGCTATGACTGGTGTAAGTTATAATACAGCATTTCCCACTGTGACACCAAGCCTAAAGACAGAATTCAGACAAAGCAAATCACATTTGATGTTATTGGCATCTGGGTCTGAGAGATGCTAATGACTTCCAATAAATACACATACTGTGGCCCGGTAGTGGGGAACCTTGGAATCTTAGGTATGTATTTGCAATTTTTCAGCCTACACATACTTTTTTTTTTTCTGGTTTAGACTCCCAGAAATTATGGCTATTTTCCTTTCTTCTGAAAGACATTCTGAACCACAACCCTACCTCTCTCTTACCAGTGGATTACATTTGTTCTCATGGTGCCAGGATAAGAGCAACACAGCTTCAATGGCTGTGATGTTCTCAAAGTACTCTGGCATGCACAGCTCTCATTTGGAAGACACTGAGATCAAAGAGAAAACTCAGTCACAACTGACTGTTGCACATCTACATAGCTCATTTCATCAAGAAAGATAACAAAGGCATTTTACAAGTACTGGACACATACCATCACTGAAATTTTGCCAATCTTTCTCCTGAGGGTAGTGAACAAATACTACATGGCAGCCAGCAAGCTCACTGGTGAAGGCAGTGTTTTGGCTACAACAACAGCACTAAACATTTAATTGTGACCAAATGATGACCAAACTCAATCCTCCTGCAACATCTAGTCAGAATTCAAAAAGCACAGCAAATCACCAGGGTAATCTACTGCAGAAATCCCAATATTTGAGTCACTGTTGCAGGAATATAAACCCTTTTGGTCTCAGGAAGCCAAGGGTCTACAAACATTTTGTGGTGCTTACTTTGGTTCAGGAAAAGAAAACAATAAAACAAGTTTTGACTGTTCCTTAAGAAAATAAACAGACTTCAAATTATCCACTCAACTTCTGCCTGGTGAAAACTTCATTATTTATACAGACAACCAACCACTTCCATTGTCCCATTCCCTCCTCAAGGTTTCCTAGATATTATACTAAGTGAAGATCTATCTATGGTTGGGAGATAATATGGGCTTGGTCTTGAATCACAGAAGTTAACTATCACCTGACTGCATTTTTATTACTTGTAACAGGATAATGTTGGAAAAACTTATTCTAGGTCTACTGAACCTAGAGTCTGTATCAAAAAAGTAGTACCCTGAGAAGCCTACATGTGAGATAGCAAGTAACAACTTACTTAAAGCAACTAGATAATGGGTAACAAAAGCAGTAAAATTGAGAAGTTTATCAGAAAAGCTGTAGAGAATGCAATGCTTCAAGGACCACAGAGGGAGGAATTTCAGAGAACCCAAATAAAGTCACAGTTTTTGCAGTTTTTATTGACAGAGAGGACAGGTATAGGCTATTAGGTTCCTACATGTAGGGAACATATTTTTGTGAATAAGACAACCTGAAAAATTAGAGGAAAAAGGTGGGCAGGAACTTGGAAGTTTGAAAAGCTAGTGTTGACATGTTTTTAAATTAAGAGATGATGAATAAAAAAAAAAAAGGAATTAGAAGAAATATAGACCTTTTTAAGTTCTGAGACAACTGGTGCATCCATCTACATCTCTCAGGGAAGACCTTTGTGAGCTGTGAAATACATCCTTCCCATTCGTAGTCCCTAGTAAGTGCTCTCACAGGAAGTTGAGCTGACTGCCTTGTTTATCTGAACAATTATGATTCTTCATTTTTGGTTTCACCATAGTACCATAATGGTTTATTCTTGGAATTATATGTACAGAAAGGAAGAAGCATGTGAACTCTGAATAGAAACAACTTTCACCAAATATATAAAATGCCACCCAGTTTCAATAGATTTATCTGTCCCCACTTTTAAAAACAACAATCAAAGTTATACAGCAATTACACCCAGTTGGAGGACTTTTTTTAATTGAAATGCACTCTTCCTGGAAAGATTATATATATAAATAGAGTGGGGGGAGGGACAGAAAGAGAGATATAGGAAATATATGTATGTGTGTATATATATATATATGTGTGTGTGCATACATATGTGTATATGTATGTATATGTGTGTGCACACATATGTGTATATGTACATATTTATGTGTATATACACAACAACCCCGTGCATCACTACAAGATGGGGGCAGAGTTACAGGAAAGCTGCCCTGTGGGAAAGGACCTGGGGTTTCTGGTTAACAGCTGGCTGAACATGAGCCAGCAGTGTGCCCATGTGACCAAGAAGGCCAGTGGCATCCTGACCTGTATGAGCAATAGTGTGGCCAGCAGGACCAAGGCAGTGACTGTCACTCTGTACGTGGCACAGGTGAGGCTTGAGTACTGTGTCCAGTTTTGAGCCATTCACTTCAAGAAAGACGTTGAGATGCTGAAACAACTCATGGGAAGGGACAATGAAACTGGTGAAGGGGGTACAGAATAAATCATATAACAACTAGCTGATGGAGCTAGGGTTGTTCAGCCTGGAAAAAAGAAGGGTCATGGGAGAACTTACAGATCTCTACTACTACCTGAAAGTAGGCTGTAGCAAGGTGGCAGTCAGCTACTTCTCTTAGGCAACTAGTGACAAGACAAGACAAGCCATTGCCTCAAGCTGTGCCTAGGGAGGTTTCAAATGGACATCAAGAAGAATTTAATCACTGAAAGGGTGGTTAAGCATTGGAATGGGCTGCCCAGGGACGTGTTAGAGTCACTATCTCTGATAGAGTTCAAGAAAAGACTGGATGTGGCACTTAGTGCC
This sequence comes from Entomyzon cyanotis, assembly GCA_024500445.1. Classification (NCBI taxonomy): domain Eukaryota; kingdom Metazoa; phylum Chordata; class Aves; order Passeriformes; family Meliphagidae; genus Entomyzon; species Entomyzon cyanotis. Next base: position 81,695,874 of record JAKEPQ010001005.1, read on the forward strand.
ATGGTCTAGTTGACAAGGTGGTGATTGGTCTAAGGTTGTACTCAACGATCTTTTTCACAAGGTCTTTTTCAACCTTGATTCTATGATTATGTATATATATGTATGCGTGTACGTATGTATGCATAAAAGCCATACTCCTCCCCTACACTGAAATCCAAAGAGGTTTTGTGCCATGACCATATTTCCCTATGCACCTTGGGGGAAAAATGTGGTGGCGTTTCGTTTTTGTGTTTGTTGTTTTTTTAAATCAGTTTTACTTCATTGCAGAGCTACTACTCCAAAACCTGGCCATCAGGAAAGGGTGCTGGTATGACGACAGCTCAGGAAACTGTAGTTAAGACACTGCCACCTGGGCTGTAAATGAAAGGGAGAGAAAATGGTTTGGGGCTTGGAACACAGAATAACCACTGTCAAACATTAAGTGCAGAGTTTAGGGGTATATTTTTTCCTTCACTGGAACATGATGAGCTGTATGTTTCGGTCCATAAATCTTTTTAAAAAAGATTTATTGTTTGAAGCTGTAAGTAAGAGAAAGCATCTCCTTACAAAATGGAGAAAACTTTTTTGGTTTTCCTACACGGATGAATTTCAAGTTAGCTTTAGCCTTGGTTAGCTTGAGATATTTTCTGAATGCTGAAACAACATCTGAGACAATGGCAACTACTCTGTCTAGGGGAATAAAAGTATTCTTTCAAAGACACTTGTTCAGTCACAAGTTATTTCTCCTAAAAACTAAAAAAACCAATCTTCTAACTCTCACTTTAAGACAAAAGGCAAAACTGTACTGTGTAGCACACACTGAAGAGCAGAAACCTTCTGGCTAGTAAAATACCAACATATGTGAGTGTTTTGCTCCTTGTTCTCCTCTCTACAATCCTGTCAAAAATCCACAACGAGGTCCTTATTACAAAAGGGACCAGGTTCTTATTACAAAAGAGACCAATTCTTTGACCCAGAAATCCAGAAAGCAATGCTAGAAACCTCATTTTAGACAAATCAGAGCTTGGATGCCACAGGGACAAGCTCAGCTCAGAAAGATGCTTAATGTCAAGATAAATAAATTTTTATATAAGTCCATCTCCTGTGTTAAACATACCACACAGAAACAAAATAATGTTGCTGCAATGAATACACATTAATATAAAATCTTTGTTTTAATAATCACTTCCACAACTGGCTCCACGGATCACTCAGGTGCCCAAATGTCCAGCCTGGTACTCCCTTACACATTCCCTCTTTGACAACATTGTTTTTCTGTGCACTTAATCTAAAATTATATGGATTAAATAATTAACTTCACAACTCAAGCCAGTTCAAATGTAGAAATTTCAATCCAAAACATTGTAAAGAACTAATATAATTAATAGAATATTTATTTGTGTTATAATACATCATGCTTCAGTTTTGTATTTGCATGGTGTATATCTGGTCTACACGTGCATAAATATGCTGTCTCTGGAGGAGACTTTGTCGTCACACATTGCTGCAGTCCTGACACCTGAAGAAAGAGTGTTTGGGACAACACTTACCAAAATAAACCAGCCATCACTGCCTTTTCCTCCTAAATTGTCACCAGTCCTTGTGAAACCACAGGCCTGTCTAGCATGTGGGTAGCTAGCCTGAAGAAAAGCAACATCCTGACCTGCTCCACTTTCCACAAGCATCTGGAAGCCACCAAATGGCTGTAGGCCAATCTCCACATAAAAAAAGAAAATGTATTGCTATGGGCAACAGCATGAGATCTCCTCTTGCTCCTCCTGCACGTAGGCGACCACATGTGAGGCGTGAGTGTGGAGAGCGAGCTATGCTGCAGAGAAACTGTCAAGTATGAGAGCACATCCCCACAGACACCTGCACAAAGATATCCCAGAATGGATGAACAAGATATTAAAAGCCACAAGTTGGGCTGTCCAACAAAACAGGCAAAAATGGGGCAATCCTTGCCAGCCTGCCTTATGTACAGTATCTTGTGGAAGTCAGGGAAAAGTGCTCACCCCCTCTGAATCTGTATGCACTTAAACCAGAGGAAGCACAATGTCTACATGAAATATGAAAATAAACAGAGAAACAAAGACACTCAAAAACTGATCAAGCTCATGCTAGAAAGCTTTTTATGTTTGTATAAACATGGCTGTGAACTTGCATATGAATAAATAAACTTTTATTTGAAATAAATCAACCAAACATTTAACATCACTTCCATTGACATGAACCCCCTAAACTCTGCAATTTTAGATTTACAAATAATGAAATAATACCATCCTCATCTTACTATTATGCACAGTAAACTTATTCTGATTCAAAATATAATTTTGTGCTGGAATGTCCCTGAGATTTCACTCTTGCTGTTAATTCTAGCGGTGTGTAATGTGAAATATTTACATGTATTCTAATATTCCTCTGCAACTTTAGGGAGCTGTTTGCTCCACTTGCAAAATATTGGCATGATTGAGGATTTGTGCATTGTTGCGCCATTTGTGGTACAGTTGTGCACACAAAGAATGTACTTTCCACATCGGGCTGAGACATGGGTGCTGCCAGCATACTCTGCACTGCTGCCAGTTCTCAGTTCTGTTACAATGAGTTTGCTCCAGCTCCTGCTCTTTTTTGTGTAAACAGCTGCCTTCCAGCACCACAGTTGAGCTCTAATTTTATTTCGTAACAAAAATATAATTTATTTTGTACTCTAGTCCTAAAATTTGGATAAATTCTTATTCTCACTGGAGGTTCTAAGATATCCAAATACCCATCTAATTAAAATCTGTTATTTCATTCCACATTTAAAAACTAAATTCTAAAATAATGTTGGGATTTTTTTTTACTTCTTCACACACAAAATTTAGGAATGACTGTAGGACATACTTGGCCAATTCTTGTCTAAAAAATATTTACAATTAGACAATTAAGATTCCTCTGTAGGACTGCAACTTCCCCATGTCAGTTTTATCTCTAACAACTTTAATATTGCCATAATTTTAATAAATACAGTAACCAGTGAACGCAAAGTATTACTTATATATATTTATGTTTCAAATTCAGATAAATTAAAATACTGGCTGATACTAGCAACTACACAGTTTTAATCACTTTTCTCTAAAACAAAACCTTAAATAATTGGATTATTTAGTAATCATGCAAATCTGTGGATAAAGCCCTGGAGCTCAGCTGGCAAAGCCTGACTGTCATCTCTGACTCTGGGCAAGGCATCTCACCTTTCTTTGCCTCAGCACATATGCATACGAAAACAGCTATGTAACCCTAGTTATAACTCTTTGTTGCTGTTACTTGCAATTTCTCTCAAACCTTTCATGCAAAAAAGTGGCTTTTATCACATATACTGAATGAACCCTATAAAATTTAAAAGAGCTCAAAGTATCAAGATTAACCCAGGAAGGAAAGGACTGTATTAATTCTAGTGGAGACCAAGAATTGAACTTGTGCAAGTTTTACCTGAAGACTCACAGTGATATTTCTTTTATCTTGCACATTTTCAAACAGTGCATCTCATGCCTTTTTATGACAGGAAATGAGCCATATGAAATCAGTCATGTAGGTATCAGCAGCAATACCTCATTTATCAAAACTGCATGTCATTGGGACATAAAAACTGGGCCTCTTCCAATCTCACATTTTTCCATTCTCATGGTTATTCTTCCATCTTACTTGCATAGGCTTTTTTTTTGTTTTTTCATTTTACTATTTCTGACACAGGAAGCAAAAGTATTTCCCATATGCCAGAAAAACAGAAGTTATGAGATATTATAGACTGCTGTCAGACATTGTTTTCCAAATGAACCTGGCCAGTAAGTGCTTAAAAATCTTCAAAACTGATTATAAAAGTACTTTAAATCCATAACCCATATAAACTTTATATTACGTGAAGTAGTGTATAATCTATAACATAACTATACACACATTTACATAATTTAAAGTAAGAATTGCATGGCCAGTTTTACGTTTCTAAATCCATTTTGTAGCCTCATGACCTGCAGCAATATATCCTTTTGCAGCACACTGGGGCTGTGACCTCCAGTCCCAGCCCAGCCACCTAGCAGAGCCTGCAGCACACATGCTGCTAAAGAGTGCAAGTCAGGCTGGATGTCTGCCATGGGAAGCAAAATAATGCTGGACTTGTTCCCATGTGTGCATTTGAGATTTACTTCTCTCAAAGACAGTGCCTAACCTTGACTGTGGTCTTTTAAATTTATGGATTTATTTGGGAACTGAAGAATGAAAACTCTTGAAGTTCCTTACCCTTCATATTTACCACACCAGATGGCTGTTGGCAAGTGTTAGCATTACACCAGTTTTACCCTGTAACAGTGTCTAGGTAAAAGAATTGCACCTTATCAGAGACGGTGTGAAGGCCGTCTTTTAAGAGGTCCATATGCTTCTTTCTCTGGTATGGCATTTTGCTGATCTGGAACTCTTTGTCTGAGGGATTTGAAGAATTTATTGCTGGATATTCTTCTCCCAAAGGCATCTACCTCTTGGAAACTGTAGCTACCAACTAGTTTTTGCTAGACATTCAACCAATCTCTTTACTGGTCAAGCAAAATTGACCTGATTTTCAGGAAGCTCTGCTGAAATCAATGAAAAATATAGAAATGCAAAGTATGTAAGTGCAATATAAGAGCAGATTTCTGAGAGAGACCTTCCATTGTACTGAAATGGTATCAGAGGTTTCAACTTCCAATAACCAGGCTCTAAAACCCCACATTTTTTCACTTCTTCTCTACATCATGAGTCCCTCCATGTGCCTCACAAAAGCTTGTATGTGAAATTGGTTTAGCTGACTAATGACTTCTGTAATGGAGTAGACAATTATTCAGTTCCTGAAGAAAATGGGTGTTAAATACAAGGATAAATTTAAGCTTTTTTTCCTGGGACTAGCTTTGGTGTTTATGTGCATCTGTTACCTTACCTTCCATAAGAGCACAGCCAGCAATAGGAAGATGAGAATTCCCACCAACAAACTGATGGCAATGATCCATCCAACAACATACCCACGAGGCTCCAGACTGTGCAAAGCCTCAAAGACCACCTACAAAGCAATTAGAGAAAGATCTTTTTATAATTGGAAGTTGTACTGTTTTCTCTGGTACTTATCTTACTAAGCACATTGTATGGTGGCCACATTGATCATATTTCATCTGTCAAACAAATATGGAATGCAGCCTTAATTTAGTGCTTTCCATCAATTTTTCCCAAGGGATTTAAAGCTTTTAAATGGATTTTGAGTAGCCATGCATTGGATCCAAAGAATATAAGCTTCCACTGCCAACCCCTGACAATGAGCTTGTTCAGGCGCTGAGCCACCGAAGGTGCACAAAGTTTTTCATGAAAAACTCCATCCCTTGGATTGGCAGGCATTGGCATGACATCTTGCATGGTTTGTCTTACTCATGTTCTGGCCCTGCCAAACCCCCTGATGCTTCACATGAAACACTCATAATGAGCTCATGCTGGGGGTTAGTTTTTCTAAGTGAATTTCTTCCCATTTGTTGTTGGGGAGATGCTGGGAGTGGCTTTCTAGGTAAGCAGACAGCGATTAAGGAACAAAAGGAGTAGCCAAGTACCCTGGCATACCTCTGAAATGGTTTGGGGCAGGGGAGGAGAACGGGGATTTGGAGTTTCTTAGCTGAGTGGGAGTAGTCTTTCCCAGCTGAGATAGTCACCGTGGAGTTTTTTTTGCCTAGGACCTCTCCTGTGCAGCGGTTTCAACACTGCCATGGAGCTCTGCCTGCCACCTGCTTGCAAGCCTGTTGCTTGTAAGAGAGAGAGAGTGCCGGCTACCCCATTGACTGAGACTTTGCCGGCTGCCAGCACGGAGAGAGACCAGTGCAGTCCACATGGGTGCGGGGTGGGGGGGAGTTGTCCCTTTCCCCCTCCCCGGAGCCATTGCATGGCGAGCCACCTGAAGCTAGAGCAGCCCCCGCCAGACCTCTTCTCTGTACGGTAGTGTCATCGTGATAAAGCCCTGCGTCCTTTCCCAGCATGTACTGGTTGCCATCAGCGGTGCCAAAGACCAATTACTCGTCTCGTAGGGGAGCCATCCCTTTTCACTCTGCCTCATCTGAGCTGCCCTCACCACCAGGGAGGTCCTGCTCTTGCATCAGAGCGCCCCCTGAAGCTGCGAGGGAGGTACTGCACCTTCTCTGCCTCACCTGAGTAACCAGCACCCCCTGCCAGTTGTGGTCCTAACTACAGCAAAGGGGAAATACCTTAACGGATGGGAAAAGTCTGTTATTGGGGGTTTCTTTAGCATCATTGTTGTTGTTGTTTGTTCTGTCTTGTTACCAATATATATTCCAGTAAATAACTGTTATTCTACTCTCATATTTTTGTCTGGAAACGCCATAATTTTTGAAGTCACAATAATTTGGAGGGAGGGGTCATCTTTCCATTCTAGGAAGGTTTCCACCTTCCTTGGCAGATACTTGTCTTTTAAACAAAGACAACCTTTGTTAACTATCTTTTCCCCCAAAAAAACTGGACAACTCATACATCCATCATACAAGTCGTTCATGCTGTGCTTTACAAGATACATCGTGTGAAAGAGGCAAGGACACATGCAGTCATGGGTTCTTCTGGAAATGGAGGGAGCTGTTCTCTCTTTTTCTACAGAATGCATGGCAGGGAAATACAGACAACAAAGAGGCTTCCCACTGTCCCTCTGTCTCAAGAAGACAATGGGAGCAAATTATACTATTCATAAACACTGTCTGTTATTTCAATCAAAACTAGCTCCTCAGTGGAAAACTCAAAACCAGCTCTCCTCAGTGAGGGCTATTTCTATGTTAAATTTTGCAATTTAATATCCAGCAAATGCAAAGAGGCAGCAGGGATTTTTTAAAAAGATAATACATTTGCTTTGTCTGGCTTTCTTTTGCAAGACAAAGTAGCTAGTTTTCCTCCCTCCTTCACAAACCACTTTTACCATCTTTGCTTAAAAATGCCAAAACCATTTTGTAGATATGAATTGTTAATCAGTTTTTTAAAAAAAATAAACTGCTAAAACTAGGTGAAAATCCAGGAGTTATAGTCACATACAATTGAGCAATCCCAAGATAAGAGGCCAATGAAAGACCCATAAAATACATTCACCCACTGTTAACTCTGTTCTAACAGCTTCATTTATGAGACAGCAAAGGCAATGCAATACCATGCAACTTCTGTGAATGTTGAAGGTGGGCATTCAACAAAAGGATGCAAAAGGAAGGAGATGGCAGCACTGGTATAGAGGTCAGAGATGCCCTGGGCTTTCCAAACTTCCAGATTTCTAAGCCTCAGAGAAAGACATGGAGATTCTGAGTGAGCGTAGGCAAGAGCAACAGCCCTTTTTGGAGTGGGAGATGGGACAAGGACAGTTTCTCAAGATCCCACTAACAAACATTTCTCTGTTTCTGTAAGCATGTGTAGCCTTAGCAAACAGTCACTAAAATTACAGGCACAGATGAGAGAAAGGGGATGACTATATTTTATCACAGTCTTCCAATAAAGATGTACTCAGACATCTTTCATCTCAGTTTCACAGGGTCATTTAATGCTGAAGAAGATCACAGATTTTCTGCAGGAAGAATTTTAGTATAGTTGATTCATACACACTGCTTTTTTCTATCAATCAGATATTATCAGGCATTTCACACAATCACAGAATGGGTAAGGTTGAAAGGAACCTCCAGTGCAGTCATCTGGTGCAATCTCCCTGCTCAAGCAGTGTCATGGTAGAGCACATTGCACAGAACTGCATCCAGATGGTTCTGGAATATCTCCAGTGAGGGAGACTCCATAATCTCTCTGGTCAATCAGCTCCATTGCTCGGTCACCTGCACAGTAAAGAACTTCTTCCTCATATTCAGTTGGAACTTCCTGTGCATCAGCCCCTTCCTGTTTCCTCCTGCCCTATTGCTTGGCAGCACCAACAAGAGCCTGATTCCATCTGATATATAAATATCTGAAGGGACCCCCTCCCTTCAGATATTTATATACATTGATGAGGCCCCCCTTCAGTTATCTCTTCTTGAGACTGAACAGGCCCAGCTCTCTTGGCCTTTCCTCATAAGAAAGATGTTCCCTACCCTTAACCACCTCTGCTGTTCTCTACTGAACCTGCTCCATGTCATTCTTGTTCTGAGAAGCCCAGAACTGGACACAGCACTCCAGATGTGGCCTCACCAGGGCTGAATAGAGGTGCAGGATCACCTCCCTCGACCTGCTGGCAATGCTCTTCCTAATGCACCCAAGGATACCATTGGCCTTCTTTGTCACAAGGGCTCACTGCTGGCTCATGGACAGCTTGTTGTCCACTAGGACCCACAGGTCTTTCTCTGCAGAGCTGCTTTATAGCAGTTTGGCCCCCAGCCTGTACTGGTGCAGGGGTTATTCTTCCTCAGGTGCAGGACTCTGCATCTGTATTTGTTGAACTTCAGACTTCTCTGCCCATCTCTCCAACCTTGTTAAGGTCCTTCTGAATGTCAGCACAGCACTCTTGGGTATTGGCCACTCCTCCCAGCTTTGTGTCATCAGTGAACTTGCTGAGGAGGGCCCCTCACCCAACTCACTGATGAACAGGTGGAACAATACTGGGCCCAGTATTGAACTTTGGAGGACACCACTAGTGACAGGCCTCTAACTAGACATTGTGCCACTATAATCCTCTGGGATCTGTTGTTCAGCCAGTTCTCAATCCACCTCACTGGCCATTAATTCAGTCCACACTTCCTCAGTTTACCTATGAGGATATTGTGAAAGGCAGTGTCAAAAGCCTTGCTGAAGTTCAGGAAGCCAATACACACTGCTCTTCCCTCACCCATTTAGGTAGTCTTATCACAGAAGGCCATCAGGTTGGTCAAGAATGATTTGCCTTTAGTGAATCCATGCTGACTACTCCTGATCACCTTCTTGTCACCCATGTGGCTAGAGATGGCCTCCAGAATGAGGTGCTCCATCATCTTCCCAGGGATTGATGTGAGGCTGACTAGCTGGTAGTTCCCTGGGTCCTCTTTGCTCTTTTTGAAGACCACGGTGATATTTGCTTAGGCATCTCTCCTGATCACTACAATCTTTCAAAGATGACCATGACACCTTGCTTCAGTGTCATGATAACAAGACTTAAAAACATAGCAAATAGACATGAACAAAGCTTTACATATATAGCATTATCGAAACATATTCCCATAACTAGTATGGGAATCATACACAATATTCACAATATTTAAAATAGCTCTCAAACATGGACCTGTTCTTCAACCAAGAAAAAGAATAATTTTAGCATTTCAGATTTCAGACAAAAGGCACAAAGCCTTTGTCAGACTTTTAAAGACATTTTGCTGAACAGAGAATTTCCTAAGCAGCAGTGTCCCTCACAGCCAGAGTAAGGGAATTCCCAAACAGAGAGATCAAACACAGATCTTCTGTCTTCCTTGTATTTCTGAGCTAGCTTGGAAAGATGATCTGATGTGGCAGTCCAATTTTCACAGATGCTAAGGTTAGCATTCATCTTACAGACACAAGTCTGATGACTATTTTCTTGGATAACATGACATTAACGTTATTTTCCTCTCTGACTCTAAAAAACCCAAACTCCTTACATTTTAAGTATTGCCAACTTTATTGAAGAGACCTCTCAAGAAGTCTCTGGATGAAAAGGGAGGTGGTGCCTTCTCTCCACTACTCAGAGAGAGAATGTTAACATATCACAACCTCCAGCACAATAGACCTGTAAGCACTTCATCCTGCCAAAAGACATAGCCAGAAATAGCTGTAGAGATGAAATCATACATAATCTCTGTAGCACGAGCTTACATTTCAGGTTTGAAGCACACTGGCTAGAAGATTCTGGCTGTAGCTTTTACTGTCACAGCTTGAGCTAACAGAGTAGAGCAACAGCTTCTTCTCTATCTGGTTTCTTCTAGCAGTCTGGAATCAACATACATGCATAAAAAACCCATTCATGGCTTTGCGGTTTAGAGAGGAGCGTGGATGTTGTGCATGTTAATGTGCCCAGCCATCTTAAGTCCTCAAAACTTGCATTAGTACACAGTAACTGCAATGAGTTTTAGTGAAGAAGGTGCCAGTAACAAAAAACCCAAGCCAAACCTAAAGCAAATCAGACTGAGCAGACACTCAGTGTATATTGCATATCTGGAATATCAGAAAGGAGGCAATACAGTCAGTGTCAGGAGGGCAGGGAAGCAAGCCATCCAGGTGGGGGAAGGTTGCAGGCAGAGGGTGATTGGTACTAAAGAGAAGCACACTGTCTGCCTCCTACTGCTTGACCCACTGGCCATTGTACAGTCTCTGAAAGCCAATCTTGGGCAAACCTTGAATTCCTTGTCCTTTCCACCCCAGCAACACAGCCTCTACAGGGTGGCCAACACGTTGGGGAACACAAGGCAGCCCCCAGCTCAGCACACTTCCCACAGCCCCGACCTATAGAGAAGACATGAGTGATAAGAGTGACTGGAGCAGAAGATAAGAGGTGTGGGGTTGGCAAAATATCCCAGAGAGGGCAGTAGGGGCAGCAGCTGGTTCACAGAAAGCACATGCAACAGTTACAAAATACAGAGTGGATTAGATGTTTGTTTTCAGACTCTGATAAAATTCCAGGGGAAAGACATGAAAAACACCATTGTCTTGACATATGAGGACATTTAGTTTTTTATTTATCTTCTGCGTTTCGCACTATAGACACGGGATTTGAAAGTAGGGAAGCCCAGGACGCAGTGCAGCTTGCCATTTAGTTTGATGTAGCTCACACTTCAATCAGGTTTTACACAGTATAACTGCCCTTCTGGAAAATAACTGAGATTTCCACTCAACCACTGATTTTTGCAATGTCGAACCCAGATGTACAAGGGCATCTACCAGTTCATCTTCTACCTGTGCCAAACATTTGTTATATCCTGATGACTATGTCTTCCTTAACAAATTAAGAAGCATAAAAACTTCTTTTTGTAAGTAGTTTTAAAACACCTTATTTCAATAAAGCATGTAGCCAAGAAATTAAGAAGTTAAATGAGTAGGAACATTTGAAAGTAATTAAAGTTCATACTCTGTCAAAGCCATTTGTAGAAGAGGTACATGAGGCAACAGTAGTCAGAAAGAAAAGAAATATACTCCAGCAAAATCTGACTTAAAATACAAAGTGAAAGGTTTTCTTTTGCTTATACATCTTAAATGAATTTTATGAACTTGCATCATGAACCAGAGCACCGTGGAAGGCACGGGCTTATTAGAAGAATCCTATTTTATTTCTGTATTATTACCTAGAATGTTTCTCGTCTTTCAAACCACACTGCACTGCTGGTTGACTTTTCCATTCAAGTACTGAAGTCCCCTCAAGCATAACAGCAGTAAAGACACCATTCTCTTATACATCTGTACATATATGCATATATACTTCTTTCATATATTTATTTATTTACATATACTAAGAAAAGCAGTATTTTCTTAAAAAATACAAATCTGAGGTCTCTCCGCAACCTGCTTGTCTCTATCCCTGGGAAATAACCTGTATTTTATTATTATTGTGTTTTGTGTTCCTTTACCCCAGTGTATGTTTCTACCTGACAGACTGCACTGTAAAGAGGAGAAAATCTATAAAAGGAATGTTTTAGCAGTGAAAGGAATGAGAAGGGAATGTCTTTACAAACAAACTGTGAGTCTGATGGTAAGATAAGACTGATACTGAGACAAACAATGGGAAGACTTTCATAGGAATTCCACTGATTGACTTGCCCCAGACTGTGTTACAAGAACAGGGATATAAGAAAAAGAAGGAAGGGGGGTATGTGTATTAGAAGGCATTCCAGGATTCTACATTAGGCATTCCATGAAGTCTGTACCTCTCAAGTACATCAGCCAATGGGGAAAGAGAGAGGGAACTTGCAGCCGGGAAATTAGGATAAAAAGAGGCTGCATCCTCTATCAATTTGAGAGACCCCATGTGAAATGCCCATGACCTCTCCCTTTATTCATGAATAAAGTCACAGGACACCTCTTTCTCCTTTTTGGACATAAACCTCTGGTGTTTGTGGATTAATTTTCCTGACAGCAGCAAATGGAAAGGTAAAACAACAAAATGAGTAACTTAGCATGGTGAAAACAATAAGGTAACAAATAATTCTCTGGCAAGGAGGCTGCAAAGCTACTGGAGAAAGCTCCAGCCAGGCATCAAAAAGGTCAGCTGGAGACAACTGGTGCCTTAAAATGCTGAGTGTTTCAAAAAAAAAAGAGAACTTGGTGGTAGATTGCTGAGTGGAAGAAATATTCCCATATACATTAAAAAAACAGCTGGGACATCATGAACACTGTCCAGTACCACAGGCTGCTCCTTCCAACAAAGATATGGAGAACAGGCCAAAGTCAGGAGTCCTCCATGCTGCAGGCAGAGAGCTAAAGCTTTGGCTCATGAATATACATTTAAATTTCTTTGCATATAAATATGCTTATAAAGACATGTTCCAAGTTTTCACAACCATAAACTTACTTTCTATATGGGTTTTTTTTTGCTATTGTTTTTCCCTAAAATATACTGGTTTATCATTGCAAACATAAACATACCTAAATTCTGAGCAGAAAAAATCCATGGAGGACAGCCACTTGCCTATGTTGCATTGTCTTAGTTTAAGACATTGTAAGGGGAACACTCTACAATGAGTTCTCCCCTTTTGTTTTAACCAATCCCTTTCTACCAACAAGGAGAAACCAATCACTAGTAGATGTAAGTTAAAAAAATACCAGTTTACTAGCAAGTGAAACAGCAAAAGCAAAATAACAGTAAATAATCACTAGATACAAAATTACTAAATCTCACAGACCCCCACCAGAGACAAAGAGAAACTTGAAATGGAGAAGTGACCCATTCTAAGATGGTGGCTGCCCCAGCTGAGCACATGGCTCTAAAGACAAAGAATCTCCCATGAAGGAGGCAGCAAACCCTCCCACAAAGGTAGAAGCTCATGAAGCAGTTCTAGTGGCAGATTGGAATTGCCAGTGTGTGTGGGATCAGTATTGCCACTTGCTGCTGCCTCCTGACACCTGCTGGACTCCACCAGTGTTGGTGTTGCTGCCTCAGGCCCCTGCTCTGATGGAACAGGAGGGAAGAAAGGACTTTCAGCATTGACACGCAGTAGCCCTAGCACTAGACCAGCTCTGGCTTCTGGCTGTCCACAGGTGTTGTAAAATTCACTCTGAAACAGTTTCTGGTTGCAAAATGCACATTCTCCACTTCCTATTGCTGCGAGTAGCGGCAAGAAAAGGCCAAGAGGCAAGCCAAACAGGCAAAGAGAGATACATCTGGGTGTTTTTAAAAAGCCCTGGGCACCACCTCCCCATTCCGTTTTCCAGCTGCAGGGTCTTAAAGGGACAGTAACAATTCTGGGCACAGATAGATCCGGAATACAGTAACATTTTGAGTTACCAAGGATATGCATTAAACCTGGAGTGACTGAGCTGGAAATAAAAGAACAGTGAACTCTATCCAGAAGGCAGGAAAGGTTCAAAGGCTTGATGGAACATACCTGCACTTAGTACAATTGCACCAGACAGCTATATAGCAGCCTTAAGGTTTACAGGCCTTTTTGGAGGACCTGTCGCTGTTGAGCCGCTAGCTGAGAAATGACCCAGGTTCTCAGACAAGGAAAGAGAGAAGGTGTCTTTATTATTTTGATTTCCATATATATAGAGTCTTCAGAGGTCACCCAGATTGGTCAGCCCGAGACCTTCCCCTAGGCCCAATTGGCCAAGCCCGAACTGACCTAATCTGGAGACGTTGTTTGCAAAACATCCAAACTTTATCTTTGTTTATGAAATGTAACAAAATGTTCTCACGGGAAAGGCCTGTGCTAGCCACAAGGACCTGCATACATTTTATCTGGGGTTGCCTTTTCATGCAGTCAGCTTTCCATTTCCTCACTTTCAATACAGGAAGACTCAGAGGCATTCAGCTGGTTTTGTTGTAGAAAAATCCAGCTAATTCTTCCTTCCACACTTCCAAGGGCAGTCCGTGTGCTCCTTAAGAGCACTCCTCCTCTTCTTGCACATAAGCAGTGAGCAGAATATGTGGACTCTTGGATCTGGTATTTGACTGCTGTGGTCTGAGGGAGCTTACTGTTGGTTTTGCTCACATACAGAGAAGAAGAGAGCCAAACCTTCACGGGAATTCATATGAAGAAAATTAAGTATGCCGCCTGAAAATACACCATCAGTTTCAGACAATATACATGTATGTTAATACCACTGTCATCACAGAGCCAAATCCAAACTCTGCTCACCTTCTTCATGTGATTTGTCTAATATAAGAGATCAAGCAGCCTATTGTAACCAGAGCTGAAAATATATGATTACAATCACATAAAATCATTCTAAATCCAGAGAAATTATTTCTGACAATTGCACAAATGCATACTTTTTTTAAAAATGGGTTAATTTCAAAGACAGCCTGCCACCCAGCTTAGAGATACTCACATACACTCTTGCACCTCCCTCACACTTCTATTGAAATTTCTGAAAGTTGGTGTTTATATGGGTGGTCCACTGGTATTTCTTGTACTATCATTACAAATATCAGCCTTCCTTTTCGATTTGTCTTCCTTATCCATTTATCTTCTTTACAGAGAGTTTACAGTCTGATACTGTAAAAGTGCCCATTGAAATAACGGTATCTTTCAAAGAACCATTTAAATGTGATCATAAGCCCACATTTACCTGTAGAAAGCAAAAATGCCTTTTCAACTGTAGCATGACCAAGTGTTTAAAAATGTTAAGGAACACAGTCATAAACGGATTCATAGGAAGGCCATGTACAACTGTTCAGAAGGAGCTTCTATCCAAATGGATATGATACAGGAATCCATGGTTAATGAAGAATACAGGATGAGTTTTAAAAAGGAAGGGAGGAGTATGAACAAAGACATTTTCTTTCTCCAGTCTCTATTTCCAACTGAATAGTTGTGGCTTAAAACAACTACTCTTCCCTTCTGCATTCCACAAGAAGACAACACAGAAAAATTAATACCTTGAGCCAAGCCATGTCTTTAAATTTTTGCCTGATCCTGGGCAAAACATACAGCAACGCTGAAGCTGGCAGATAGAAATACTATAAAGCAGAGAGCAAATGACACATGAGGAAATACTTGAAACTATAGATTGATGTTACATGGCTACAACATGTCAAGCATGCTCTTTTACAGTTAGGGCTTCCCAGACACTAGAGGCAAGCTCTTGTCTGAAGATTAAGACAGTTTCCCAACACACACAGTGCCCTTCATAATGCAACTCAACGCTTGATGAAAGGCCTTCTGAGAACAGGAAAAGGACAATTTCTGGTTTTGCTTAATTTTCTTTTTTCTCTAAGCATTAGATAACTATGAAATACAGCAGAGCTTGCATTCCTAGAAAAAAGCCTTCCTAAATTTTGAACATTAAGTAATAGCAATACAACACATTTTACAGTGTGCCCATCATCCTTATAGATTCTAAAACCCTTTACAGATGAAAATATTTGTTATAGAGATACTGGCTTCTTCCATTTCAGTTGGGGCACAGGTATCACAGTCAGGTGTTACTTCAGTAATTAACAAAATTTTGCCATACAATTGCAATATTTCTTCTGTGCAAGCTGCAGAACTAAGGACAGGCCAAGCAATACATTAACAGTCAGGACTGCAGGCCACTTATAAGATATATTTCCAGCAATGGCTAACTATGTTTTTCATTTTAGCTTCCAAGCCTGTTGTATAGAATGGTACAGAAACCTGACAAACAAAATAAAACAGAAGGGAAAAAAGAAGTTCCTGTCATATAAAAGAATTCCTTTTTCTAACAGATCTAATGAAATAGAAATTTAAGACTAGAATTACAGACATGATTGTTGAGGGATACGTTTGGTGCAAATAGCTGAGTTTGCAAGCTGCAGGTTGAGATGCTGATTTAAATGCAGATTGTGCTCTGGGCAGGAGCTTGAGACAAGAGGCTGTGAACTAGGTGGTGCCAGTCAGATGAATACACACTGAGAGACACAGCAGGAGGAGTGAACGGCCAGACCTTTGGATAACAAAAGGCAGAACGACTAGTGGCACCAAACAGGTGGGAGACAGCAGAAGCAGAGGACTCAGGAGGAAGAGGGAAATCAACAGACAATGTGGTATCAGCTCATACTTGATTTTTATGAGCTCAGCACAACAAAACAGTTAAATGAATTTCTGAAAGTTTAGACAACCTTGTTCATTTTCACAGCTCCCAAAATATCATTAATGCTTCTAAGTATTTCATTCTGGCACATCTGAAAAGACATTGTTGAGGTTTCAAGTCCCTGCTAGGTTTTCAAGGGAAATTTGAATTAGATTAAAGCAAATGTTAACCTTAAATCAGGAAGCTAAACCTAATTTTTGCATTAATATGTCAAGGGTATATTAGCTAGTATAGCACAGATCACTCTGGTTTGACATAACATCATTCACTCTGTTGACACAGTTATCACAGAGAGCAAACCCACAAAAGCACAGTTCACAGTAGTGTTAGTCTAGTCAGACAAAGTCTGGGCACTCTTGTGGGCTAGCCCAGGCACAAATTCCAGTTTGTATAGAGCTCTCAGTGATCTCCAGCCCACTGGGATAAGGAGACATTTCTTCTCAGGTTTATGTACTTACTGTTTTCTCTTCTGGGCTTCCATCGGGCATCTCCACAACTCTGAGGTCATGGTCCACCCACAGCCTTGCCCTTGTGACAAACTGGATGACCGATGAACTGTCCTGAGAAATAAAAAGAGGAAAAACTGGACTTAATGATGCAAAACGGCAACAACAACAAAAGCACCAATCCCCCCCCGGCAAAAAATGCCAAAAAACCATTTGCCAGCGTAAAAAATACATCCAGACAACACTTAGTGAAGGCTAGGTTGACAATTTAGTAGTAGCCTGGTTACTACTTGTAACTAGGCTAGTACTAAATATACTATAAAATATACTTTATGGTCATAACAGACAGATATAACTGAGCACATTATGTCAGATTGTAACAAAATCTGAAGGTATGTTGTACTTTAAACACATACTTTGATTTGTTAATGTTTCCCACATTTACCACAAAAGCAAGACAGAACATTGCCAATGACACAGGCTCAATATTAACCATGAAAAAAAGGTTCCAATTTGTTTTTCAAGTAAACAGCAACATGATATACAGAAACTGGGATAAAATACAATATACGCCAGGGGCAAAACTTCTCATTTGAATCTGTGCATTGCAAATATCTTAATTATTCACTGTAACCTTCTCTCATTACTATACATTTCTCCAATAAAATGCCTGGTGCATTTTAACAGGCACATTTCAATAGGATGCCATTTCAACTTACAGATTAGTCATTTGTATGCGGTTCACCTTGGAAAGGGTAGGTGATAAGTAGAAAATGGCATGCACTGGTAACACTCACTCAAACACATGTAAACACTGTATGACTTTTCAAGGAGTGTTGCTAAAAGTAATCTTAGAAGGGACGCAGCAGATGGGATGAATCCTGGGTATTCCCAAATCTGAATTTCCCAGAAGCACATTTTGCATGCACTCAGTTTACATATTTAAGCATTTCTATAAGCATGTAACGAACACCTGAAACTTCTGGCCTTGTCTATACTTCCTGGTTTCCAATATGAACAAACATTAACAGACTCACTGGTTTCAATTGGAAAAGCTCAGGGCTATTAATTCCTTTAGCAACTGTTTTTTAATAAGGGCTCTCCCCGATGCTTTTAATCTAAACATCTAATTTTAATCTAATCTTTTAAATTTTAAACAGCTACCAAAGACAAAGCTTTTTTTTAGTAGGCGCATGTTATCAGCTTTCTCCTCCAATCATCTTATATCCTCATAATCTTACAGCATATTGCCACAATTACAGAGTCAGCATTTTTGTAAGTAAAGGAAAATAGGTCTAAATGCAGTAAATTGCTAAACATTTAAAATATTTGCTGTCTCATTCAGTGGCTTCAGAGAAGACAGAAATTAACTTGCAACCATTTGTTTCTTTTCAAATGTTAAGCTCAGCATTAATATGGTCATGATGCATCTTCTTTGAAGAATAATAATTTGACATAAAAATGACAAAAATCTGCCATATCTCTGTTTACACAAAAAGATCATAGACAGCTGGTCACAGTTTATTCACTTACATTTTTTAGAATAAAAACTTTCAGAAAGCAATTCAACTTTCAGGAATCACTAGCCTTAACACCATGCATGCAGTTTAGGGGTCTCATTTGTCATTTTTTAATACATACATTTCTGAACTAAATTTATTTCTATCTTAATGGCTAATGGGTAACAACTAGGATTATCACCTCCATACACACTGTTAATAAATAGATATGTTTTCTTTGATACCATGTTTTTCACACACTAGTGAAGAGAGGAAGAAATGCAAGTTTTGAGTTCATTGGTGTTGGAGGTTAGGATTTTTCCTTTTTTTTTTTCTTTTTCTTAGGGAGTTTTTTCCCATCTGTTGCTAAGAAACAATAATGACTGGTACTTAAGAGAGACAGAAGAAGTGGCCAAGGTTCGGAAGAAGGGTGTGGCTGACTACTCTCTTACCTGAGGGGCTTTCTCTTGGGAAGGGCAGAGATACCACGAGATTTTGGGCCAGGGGGAAGGGGCTGTGCCCAGCTCCTAGCTCTCTCTCACTCTCAGCATTGGAGGAGGACAGTCGAGCTGCTGCTTACCATGGGGAGAATCCACTGCCACCGTGGAGCCCTGCCCTGCACTGCTTCTTCCTTACTGTGAATGAGCCTTTGCTCTTAAGAGCACCCATTGAACTGGGACCTTATTAACACATGATCTCACTGGAAAGGCCCTTCTCCATTCACTCAGGTGCCACAGGGGAAAAACCCAGGATCTTGACCCCCTCCCCCTTCCCGGAGGGGCACGTCTCCCCAGCTGCATGAGGCAGCTGCTTGCAGAAGCCCAGCTGTCACTGCCCAGACCCATTTTTTTCTGCTTCTGCCTCGGGGTTTTTCACTACACTCTAATGCAGCAATCCATGTCCACCCAACACCCCACAGCTTTGGGCGTGGCCCTGGGGTTTCTGCTACCTTTTGTTTGCCAGTACTGGAGTGTGACTGCCCCTGCTGTCCCAGCTGCCATTCCAGCGTTCCTGCTGCAGCCCATTTTGCCATCCAGCCCGCTCACCATTACCACATGAGGGAGATGCAGCTGGACTTGCACCACAGCGCCCACTGCAGCCATGCGGGAATCATTGTATCTCCCCTGCCTGGCTGGGAGCCAACAGCGCCCCTGCTGGCTGTGACCGTAACTGCACCAAAGGGGAAGGTGCTTTGGCAGCCCAGTAAAGACTGTGACTGGGTTTTTGGTTTTTGTTGTTGTTGCTGCTGTTGTTTGTTTGCCTTGTTATACATATACCTACTAGTAAAGAACTGTTATTCCTTTCCCCATATTTTTGTCTGAATGTATTAGTTTGAAAACAAACTAGTGGGAAATTGTAAGTGAGAATTATAATTTAATAGGAAAATTAAATATAAGTGAAATAATACCAGGAAAGACACTGACAAAGTCAGATACAACCTGACACCCTGTTAGGGTAGTGGCAGAAGTCCAAGTGAAGTAGTTAGGCTGAAGCAGTGATCCTGTGGAAGGTCTGAAGGTCCAGTGGTAGCTCTTGTCCTCTGGCAATCCAGTAGACAGGACTGGCTTGTGCAGTTCCAAAGCCAGGTTATATCCAGGTGGGAATGCTTGGCTCCTCCCTCCTGGGCAGAGCATCTCACAATAGGATAAGTCCATGAGTCATGCGGTGGGTCCTTGACGGCCCATCACCCGTTATCAGGGGTGAGTCATAGCAGGAGATAACAACCAGTGCCCCACAGCTTTGTGGTAATAGAATAATAAATACATCTACATTGCAGCCTAGGACATTATCCACCCATTATTCTATTACCATCTACATCATCGCCTAATTTCTACATATGTATAATGAAAAACCTTACACACAGTTCTCACTTAAGATTGGGTCTCCTTGTGGTACACAACAGGTTTCCCTATCTGCCCGCCCACCACTATTACCCACCAAGTGTAACCAGGTCCTTCAGCAAAAACAATCCCATGGATGGGTTTGCGTTTGCCTGAGGTGGGACTAATCCAAACAGTCTTTCCTAAAATACCTCTCATGTGTACCACAGGGACTTTATCTCTGTCCACTGTGTGCAAAGGTTCAGACTGGGCAGGACTGGCTCAATTGATGGAGCCTCTTGTGTTGACCATCCAGGTGGCCTTTGCTAAGTTGAGTTCCCAATTTTTGAATGTCCCCCCACCAAGTGCCTTCAAAGTTGTCTTAAGTAGTCCATTGCACCGTTCAACTTTCCCAGCAGCTGGTGCATGATAAGGGACATGGTATATCCATTCAATTCCCTGTTCTCTAGCCCAGGTGCTTATTAGGCTGCTCTTGAAATGGGTCCCGTTGTCTGACTCGATTTTCTCAGGGGTGCCATGTCTCCACAGAACTTGCTTTTCCAGGCCCAAGATGGTGTTCCGGGCAGTGGCATGAGGCGCAGGGTAGGTCTCCAACCATCCCATAATTGCTTCCACCATGGTCAGCACGTAGCGCTTTCCTTGGTGAGTTTGGGGAAGGGTGATGTAGTCAACTTGCCATGCTTCCCCATACCTATACTTTGACCATTGTCCACCGTACCACAGAGGCTTCACTCGCTTGGCCTGTTTGATTGCAGTGCAGGTTTGACAGCTGTGGATGACCTGTGAGTTACCGTCCATGGTCAAGTCCACCCCTCGGTCACGAGCCCATCTGTACGTTGCATCCCTCCCTTGATGACCAGAGGCATCATGGGCCCAATGAGCTAGAAATAATTCTCCTTTGTGCTGCCAGTCCAGATCCACCTGTGATACTTTCACCTTGGCAGCTTAGTCCACCTGCTTGTTGTTACAATGCTCTTCATTAGCCTCACTCTTGAGTACATGTGCATCCATGTGTTGAACTTTCACGGTCAGCTTTTCTGCCCGGGCGGCGATGTCCTGCCAAATCTCAGCGGCCCAGATGGGTTTTCCTCTGTGCTGCCAGTTGGCCTTTCTCCAGCGATCCAGCCATCCCCATAGTGTATTGGCTACCATGCAGGAGTTGGTGTAGAGATACAGCCTTGGCCATTACTCTCGTTCGGCAATATCCAAAGCCAGCTAGACAGCTTTAAGCTCTGCAATTTCACTTGATCCACCTTATCCCTTGGTAGCTTGTGCTACTTGTCATGTGGGGCTCCATACCGCAGATTTCCATTTCCAATTTGTGCCTACAATTTGGCAGGAACCATTGGTGAAGAGGGTGTAATGTCTTTCACTCTCTGGCAGCTCATTATATGGGGGTGCTTCCTCAGCATGTGTTACTTGCTCCTCACATTCTTCTGAAGATAATCCAAAAGTCTCACCTTCAGGCCAGTTTGTTATAATTTCCAGAATTCCAGGGCAATTCGGGTTTCCAATACAGGCGCGCTGGGTGATGAGGGCAATCTATTTGCTCCATGTGGCGTCGGGGGCATGGTGGGTAGAGGGAAGCTTTTCTTTAAACGCCCCAGCACCGGCAGTCGGGGTGCGAGGAGGAGTTGTGCTTCTGTGCCAATTACTTCTGAGGCAGCTTGGACTCCTTCACAGGCAGCCAAGATTTCCTTCTCTGTTGGGGTGTAGTTGGTCTCGGACCCTCTGTTATTTCAGCTCCAGAATCTCAGTGGGTGACCTTGAGTCTCACCAGGCACCTTCTGCCAAAGGCTCCAGGACAGACCACGGCTCCCAGCTGCAGAGTAAAGCACATTCTTTACCTCTGGTCCTGTCCTGACTGGGCCAAGAGCTACTGCATGAGCAATCTCCTGTTTGATCTGAGCGAAGGCTTGTTGCTGTTCAGGGCCCCAGTGGAAATCATTCTTCTTGCGGGTCACCAAGTAGAGAGGACTCATGATCTGGCTGTACTCAGGAATGTGCATTCTTCAAAAGCCTATGGCGCCTAGGAAAGCTTGTGTCTCCTTTTTCTGGTTGGTGGAGACATCGCTGTGATCTTATTGATGACATTGGTAGGAATCTGATGCCACCCGTCTTGCCACTTCACTCCCGGGAACTGGATCTCTTTGGCAGGCCCCTTGACTTTGCTCTTTTTGATGGCAAAGCCGGCTTCCAGGAGAATTTGGATGATTTTCTCTCCTTTCCCAGATACTTCCGTTGCTGTGTCCCCCCCACACAATGATGTCATCAATATACTGCAAATGTTCTGGAGCCTCACCCTTTTCCAGTGCAGCCTGGATCAGTCCATGGCAGATGGTGGGACTGTGCTTACACCCCTGGGGCAGTTGATTCCATGTGTACTGCATGCCTCTCCAGGTGAAAGCAAACTGAGGCCTACACTCTGCTGCCAGAGGAATGGAGAAAAACGCATTGGCAGCATCGATGGTTGTGACTAGCACAGGTCTTTCTCGTGAGAACATTTTGCTACATTTCATAAACAAAGATAAAGTTTAGATGTTTTGCAAACAATGTCTCCGGATTAGGTCAGTTCGGGCTTGGCCAAGTGGGCCTAGGGGAAGGTCTCGAGCTGACCAATCTGGGTGACCTCTGTAAACTCTATACATATGGAAATCAAAACAATAAAGCTCTCTTCTCTTTCCTTGTCTGAGAACCTGGGTCATTCCTCAGCTAGCGGCTCAACAGCGACGGATGGTCACATACCACTTTGCTGCCTTGGATTCCAGCTTGTACTGAAGTTCCAGCATGTCCGGCACAGCAGCACTCAGTGGTGGCTTGACTTCATTCAGGCCACAGTCATCCACTGTCAGTCTCCATTCTTCACTGGACTTACGCACTGGCCATACAGGGCTGTTAAGGGTGAACGGGCCTTGCTGACCACTCCTTGGCTCTCTAGTTCCCGAATCATCTTATGGATGGGGGCTACAGAGTCTCTGTCGGCGTGATATTGCTGGTGGTGCGCTGTTGCTGTGGCGATTGGCACCTGTTGTTCTTCAACTCTCAGCAGTCCTACGGCAGACAGATTGTCTGAGAGACCAGGCTGTCTGCCGTTTAACTGTCTTATGTGTTCTGTCTCTACGGCTGCTATCCCAAAAGCCCAATGATGTCCCTTTGTGTCTTTGATAGGAGTCTATCCGCTCCTGAGATAGACTATGCCAAGGATGCATGGGGCATCTGGACCAGTCACGATGGGGTGTTTCTGCCACTCGTTCCCAGTTAAACTCACTTCAGCTTCCAGTACAGTTAGCTGCTGGGATCCTCCTGTCACCCCAGAAATAGAAATTGATTCAGTCCCCACATACCTGGATGGCATCAGAGTGCACTGAGCGCCGGTATCAACCAAAGCTGTGTATCTTTGTGGGTCAGACGTGCCAGGCCATCAGATCCACACAGTCCAATAGATCCAGTTATCCCTTTCTTCTACCTGGCTAGAGGCAGGGCCTCTCTAATCCTGGTTGTGGTACACGATGCTCTCCTCCTGTAAATGTGTTCCAGAGGTGTCTTCAAGAGGATTAGTCATATTATCATTCCTACACCGTCTGGAGTTCTGTGAGAGACTGAAGTAGTGTTGAACCTAGACAAGCCTCCTGAGGTGGATGTTTCTCTTTTCAATTTGCGTACCTGGGCTGCTAAGGAGGACGTGGGTTTCCTGTCCCACTTTCTCATGTCTTCCCCATGCTCCTGTAGGTAAAACCAGAGGTTACCTCGCGGAGTTTGTCATCTTTCCTTGGCTGGGGGATGTCTGCTCCTGATGGCAGAGACTCTTGTTGGTTCCGGTGAGGCATGGACAATTCCTTCTTTAAGCTCTTGCCTCAGTTTCTGGTGGCCCTCTTCAATCAAGCTCCAGACTTGCTTGGCCAGGTTTGTTTCCACCGATGAGACATGGGTGCGTAGTGGGGCAGTGACAGTGTCCTCGTAAATTCTCAGTTTGTTGACTAATGTGCCCACCTTGTCTCCTCTTTCCCTCCACTGCAGTGTCACCAAGTAATGAGAGTATAGCTCTGGTCTGAGCTGTGCAAATCTCAGCCAAATTTGTGAAGTGCACTGGACACCACCTGGGCTCTTAGGGAACCTCTTGTCTTCTGAGAAAATGATCTCTAGCATGGCCAATTCCCTCAGGCATCAGATACTTTGTTCCATCGTGCTCCGTTTTCCTTGGCACATCTGGAGGTCTTCTTTGCAAAGATATGTGTCCTGTAAACTCGCCCAGCAGTCACTGCCAGAGGCTGAGAGTTCCCTGGGTTCTCCCAATCCCCTGGTCAATAACCACATCCCAGGACAGGGATCCCAGCTGCCTGGCTTCACTTCCATCCAGAATGGTGTTGTTAGCTGCGGCATCCCAGATGCGGAGCAGCCAGGTCAGGATGGACTTGTTTGTCTGACGGGTCGATGTAGGTCACACAGCTCACCCAGGGACAGAGAGTGAGTGATGATCTCTCATTCCATCTCTTCTGCTGGGTGCGATGGCCCTGCCGCATCCTCATCATGCAGACTGATTTACTCTTTGATTTCTTTCTCTGGACGGGGGCAACTGCTACCAGCTTCAGCTGTTCTGGTTTGGTGACGGTCTGTGTTGAGATGTCAACTGCTCTTTTGGTTCTTTTTCTCTTGGTGGCAGTTTGCGTGGACATGGTTCCTGCTGACTTGCTTCTTTTCTCTT
Source organism: Entomyzon cyanotis (assembly GCA_024500445.1). Classification (NCBI taxonomy): domain Eukaryota; kingdom Metazoa; phylum Chordata; class Aves; order Passeriformes; family Meliphagidae; genus Entomyzon; species Entomyzon cyanotis. The sequence goes on from JAKEPQ010001005.1 coordinate 81,720,559, forward strand.
CCTCTTCAAGAAGATGCTGTACCACACCAAGTATTGTTCTCTTCCTAAGCACGGTGTACACAGTGCTGGTCATAGAGAAAAAAGAAAACAGAACTGACAAGAAGATTATACCATCCTTAATATCCAGAAAGAACTCAATATCATCAAAAATGGCTGTGCCTGGCTTGAAAGGCTGGAAGAAACCGCTCTCTCCTCCTACCCCCAGGGGCTGGGTGTGATTGCTGAGGAGGTCCCAGAGATAGCAGCTCAGACTAAGGCAGGCAGACAAAATTGAGTATATATTCCGAATGGCATTCATTGCTTTGTAGGTTATCATGCAATAGGCATAGTAAACCAATAAAGCAGATCTCATGTCATTCCCTGGTCGCAACAGGAGCAATACAACAGGCAAATAGTTTCCCATGTGCGGAAAAATATAGAGATCTAGGTACAGTATCCATATAGACAAGCTGAGCACCATAGTGAATAGATTTTTGTAATAAAGAATTATATTTCTGGTTCTCCCTCAGGTCGTACCCCACATGGGGCGCCAAAATACATATTGTTTGAAAACAAACCAGTGGGAGATTGTAAGTGAGAATTATAATTTAATAGGAAAGTTAAATATAAGTGAAATAATACAAGGAAAGACACTGACAAAGTCAGATACAACCTGACACCCTGTTAGGGTAGTGGTAGCAGTCCAAGTGAAGTAGTTAGGCTAAAGCGGTGATCCTGTGGGAGGTCTGGTCACCTGAAGGTCCAGTGGTAGCTCTTGTCCTCTGGCAATCCAGTAGACAGGACTGGCTTGTGCAGTTCCAAAGCCAGGTTATATCCAGGTGGGAATGCTTGGCTCCTCCCTCCTGGGCAGAGCATCTCACAATAGGATAAGTCCATGAGTCATGCGGTGGGTTCTTGATGGCCCATCACCCGTTATCAGGGGTGAGTCATAGCAGGAGATAACAACCATTGCTCCACAGCTTTGTGGTAATAGAATAATAAATACATCTATATTGCAACCTAGGACACTGGAAGACCCTTAATTTCAAAGTTATAATAACTTGGAGGGAAGTGGGTCATATTTTCTATTCCAAGGGAGATTCCCACTTTCCTTGGCAGACACCTGTCTTTCAAACCAAGACAACTGGTTCACATAAGCACATTTAAATTGGCATTGAAGACAATCTACAGGGGAGCACATACCTTCTTGAGTATCTCTGTATTCAGCAGCATATAGATATTTATATCACAGAACTCTGCTTTAGGTAGTGAGCTTAAGTTGCAATGTAAAATTAAACAAGACCTGCCTGGTCTTTCACAGTCCTGCAGGAAATATTAAAAAGTTATTAGGCAAAAGAGGTTAAAATTCAGTGATAAACTGTGTGACAGCACACACACTAGAAAATGAAGTTGTATAGTAAACTGCTAAAATACAACACTCATGCATTGAAATAGTAACTTTCAAGACCTGAAGACAGCTGAATACAGAGGTCTGCAGGAAAGCAAGCCAGGTAAAATTCAGCCCTCTGCAGTGCTGCTGAGCCAGGCAAGCATTCAGGGCTGGGAAGAACATCAGCTGCACATCAGCCCTCTGTGTGGGTCAGGCACTAAGTACAGTGAAGCAACCCACTGTCCCCATATGCCTTTGACAGAACATGGCAGCAAAGGCTCTGGTAACCAAATGTGTGCTGCCATGTCCATGAAAGCTAAATCCCTTTCCACTACACTTCCTGAAACTTCCTACTTTTAAAAATCAGACAATTACAATCACTAAATGTCCCCCCAGCACATCATCAGTATTGTTATATATGCTCTATAATGAACCACCTGCTCCAGATCTTCATGCCAAACCATGTAAAATGTTTTGTAAGATATGCTGTATGTTTAAGTGGTGCCAAAGCGGTGCCATTTCTTACCAATACTTTTCTGCCAGACTTTGTGAAAAAAGCAAATATGGCGTGGAAAATATTTTCATTCTCTTGAGGAACAACGCATGGGCTGTAGTTTCTGTGGAAAGAACAGCTTCCTTTGTCCTGACCAACCTGCATGCACAATTATAAATCACAATTATTATTCTGAATTAAACTAAATTTTACAGGAAGGTTGAATTAGCCTGTCTGTAAAAATACACCTAGATCTGAGCTAAATGTCTAGACTTCCATTAATAGTCATAAGAGAAAATTAACCACCTTCGGAGTCAAATAACCCTAAAGAAACTATCTGAAGTAAGCCAGATGAATCATGCACTGCAAATGCTTTGACTGGTTATGATATGAACATGTCTAACCTAGTTCACACATGGGTGTCTGTGTTCTACATGTCTAGAGATAGAGACAGGAGAAAAACCTCAGCAAAATATATGTTATGACATAGCATTCTAAGTCAACAGTAATCCTAGCTACAGAGATAGTAGGCAGAGTTTAGCATTAGGGCTGACCCAAAATCATTCTCTACATCAACCCACTCAAGTTTGTTTATTGTGCCTTTAAGACTTGAGTCGGAAGCAGAACCTCTGTGTTTTACCCCAATTGACAAAACGGGGAAGGGTCATTGATGCCTTTAAAAACAGGGGATGGAGACACAGAGCCCTTCCTTCGGTTATTTCTGGGCTCTCAAGCATTTTGCAATCCCTTCAGCCGCTGCTGCTTGCCATTTGCCGGGGAGGGACAAGCCTGCCCTCTGCTCTCACACCAACAATCAGAGCCACTCCATGAGTTCCAACCGCAGCCAGCAGACGTGCTGCGCCAGGGAAAGCCCCTGCTGGGTGGTGTGGAGCAGTCAGCACAGCAGCATTGACTCCTTTCGGACAAAAATAGTTTCTCCAGGCTTTGTTTTGTCCCTGTTCCCTGTTGGTTATTTGTTTGGGAGGAGGTAGTTTTAGAACCATGGAGGCTTGTTTGACCTGTTGTTTCCTTGTTGCTTCCTTCGTTCTCCCTCTCGGCTGCATGGCCCAGGGACAGGATTCTCCACCATTTTGTCTGAGTTCCCTAGGACAATTAGGGGGACCTCCTTCACATTTGTGCATGAGCATTGAACCATTTGCCTTTGTATTTCCTGGTTATTGCTGTTCTGTTTAAGTAAACCATCATTTTTTCATTTATATATCTGCGTATTTGTCTACCCTTATTAGTGGAAAAGGGAGAAGTTAAGTCTAAAGTGAAATAACTTATTTCAGAGTCCCCACTCTGTAAATTGTCTTAAACTAAGACAATAGTGTTACCCATTGTATTACCTTCTTTGATTGTTTGACCAACTCGGCTGTTTCCCGGTTTATATCAGAACTAATGAAATAAATGAAATTTTTGTGTAAATGAACAAGCCTAGGCACTAAATCTGTTCTTTTACCTTCAGCAGAAATGGTATAAACCCCCCTTTTTGTGTTATTAGCTCATTCACTTGTCCAAGAAAGTGGATGACCCAGGCAAGTAAAACTTGAAGAGTACCAAGCTCTGTTAAAATGAGCTTTAGTCAAGATGATAGGGAAGATGTATGCTAATGTCTTTACAAACAACTCTATGGGTGAGGGTATGGGTGTTAGCGTCTTTGAAATGGGTCTTAATGTCTCTACTAACTGCAAGCAGCAAGTTTGTTGCAGAGCCCAGATAGCCTGACTCCTGAAACAGACAACTGGGTCTGCACAAGCCTGACTTCCTGAACTTTGAGGGGGGAGGGGTAAAATGACATGTTCAAGGGGAATATGTGGTAGGTGCTTTGGAAAGGTTGTATCTTCCTAGTACCTCAGCCAATGGGGAAAGGAAAAGGGCAACCATGCGGCCAGGAGTTTAGGATAACAGGGGGCTGCACCCTCTGAAACTGAGAGAGAGAGAAAACCCCGCATGTGTGCCACGGCGGACTCTCTCCCTTTATTCCAATAAAGTTGCAGGACTCCTCTGTCTCCTTTGTGGACGCTGGCTTTTCATAGCATGATTTTCCATACAAAGATAACCTTACTCAAGAAAAGCCTTCTCACTTTTTTCAGCTTATGAATATTTACTGAAGAAAATCTACTGAAATTTAATAAAAACTATGACAATGAAGTATCAGCAAACCCCTCCAGCTACCATCTTTAAAATCTGTATGAGCGAGGAAGGGAGATTTTCCCACAAACCACCAACTGACATTCTTGCACACCCTTCTGTTGGCCTCCTCACATCCTCTGACAGTATAAAAAACTGAAAACTTGTTCTTTATTCAAATAATAAATTTTTGAAAGACGGAGAAAAAAGTTGTTAGAGATGCAAAATTACTGCATGCTCTGAGTCTGATTCAACATTAAACAGTTTGTATCTGTGTTAAGTATTGTGAAAAAAGAAGCAAACCCTAAAGATCTAGATTTTAAATGCTGTTTTCCAGACAAGTGGTATCTGTGTCTTTAAAAGATGTACTTTTTCTGCTTCACTGGCCCACAAATTCTTCACGATCTGCTCTTTGAAGTATGCATTCATAACCTGATTTAACATAATCTGTCCTTACATTCCCAACAGATATACCCAAAGTTTCCAGTCTCCTTGGGCTCAACTGAAGATTAAGACTATGATTTGTTCAGATCACCTGAAATGAGTTTTCATTATTTATTTTAGGTAAGAGAGTCATAAAGCCCACAGACATTTATTTCTTTGATCTTTCACATGGAAATTAAATCCATATCAACTTATGTTAAATTAAAAACATCAAAAAGTCGGGATCTATTCAATACTTGCTCTTTATTCCTGAATGTTTAAATTACAGATGCCATTAGATTTATGTAAAAGATACAGAAGGACAGTACAGGTTTCTGTGCTATTCAAGCTTTTGGCATACTCCCCAAATAGTCCTGATTTACATCCTGTAAAAGTATGGTCTAAGATCAAGCCAAAACAGAAATATCTCACAAGACTAGAAGGAAGTGTCTAGCATGAAGAAATATAAATCTGAAACAGAGAAAGGCACCTCCAGAGGACCAGCTCTGCACTTGGAAATACCTTTTCCTCTCTGCCAACTACACAGCAATGTTATATGAGGTGGCTACTAAATTCAGTGTCTCAGTCCGTATTAGGAGGGAACCATGCAAGAGCTAAGCACCTCCTGTTACCTGCACTGCTCTGGAACAGACCATCAAATCACCTACACCCTGTTTTAGCAGTCAAAGGCAGAGGCTACTTCCTAGAAGGCAGACACTACTATTTGTCCTGCAGAATTCAACCAGGCAGAAATTACATTACACTCATCTGTGTATCTGTGATCAATCAGTGTGAGCTGACAGCCAGCAGGCAGGAAAGGATGCAAGGCAGCTGAGCAGCAATCCATTTCTTTTAGCACTCTTTGAAGCCACAGAGCCACAAAACTGGGAAAAAATTAACAAAAAAATTCTAAATGGATGGACTGTGCTAAGGTAGAAGCAAATCCATCCTCTTCAAAGGACTGCCCACAGCTGGTTTGGTGGGATTTTTTTACAGTTTTTGGTTTGTTTGTTTTGTTAGGATGACTGTTAGACACTTATATTTCACATCATCTGTTATTCTCAATTTTTACATGCATAAAGGTTCAGTCAACCAGCCAGAAAAAAAGTATGGCAACTTATTTCAATATGTCAGTATGGCAATATTTCAATGAAATATTCAGCTGTAGAAAGACTACCAGTTAAATAAAACCTTAGCACAAAGCTCCTGTTTGCATTATGCTGAGACTGAACTGCATCTCTGAAATACAAATCTGATTTGTATTGTGAGACTCACTGTGAGCTTCTTGTTGTTTAAACATGATGCTATCTCAGCCACCTTGTGGTACACAGACAAGGAAATTCCTCGCCAAGTTTAGGGGCTTTGCATGGGCATACGTTCATAATTTCTAGATGCAAGAACTGTAGAAGTCTGTGAAATGGAGTAGGAAGCCAGGCTCTTCATCACACCTGGAGTTTCAGGGTGCGGCATACCAGAGCTTTTCAAAAACTTCCATTTCTCAGCAGCCTATAAAGAGGACTATCCCCAAAGTGGTCTTCCCAGGACCTGGGATCCAACATCTTACAGAAACAGCAGAAGGGATTTTTTTGAGCAATGCATCAGATGGGGAAAGAGATGTGCACTGCCTTTGTAGTCACTGTAGGACTGAAGCCACAGAGAAATGCCAACATCTAACCTCTAGCACAAACAATTGGGGCAGGGAACAAGAGGGACAAAAGAAAGGCTTTCTTAGACCCTACATTAAGACTACAGATTGGGAAATAAAAACCCTTCCCAAGAAATGTACCAAGCAGGAATAGCCCTGCAGTCTCCCAAGAAGGGACTTCCAAGGAGCTTTCCTGGAGCTGTCACTGCTGAAGGTTGTTTTCCAGAAGCTACTTATTCATTTGAAGTCCTGAATAAAATCATCTGTGGTCTGGTGCATACAGATAAATCTGTACCGGAAGTGTACCTAAAATCTGTACCCAGATGGAGGGAGACAAAGTCCACGTTAGCACATAAAGCAGGCCAAAGAAAAAGGTAAACCAGGCTAACTGCATGGCATCTTCAGCACCTATGTCCATATTAAAAACTTTTCTAACTTGCTCTGAGTCTGGTTCTGAGGCCTGAATGTGCTGCAGCCACAAATGAATGGCTGACCTAGCAGATTTCACTGAACAGCTTTATATTGCAGAAAAAAAAGAGCATCATTTCAAAGATCTTAAATTATTTTTTACTTTTTCTTCTCTATATACAATGGTCTATGTCATCACATACAGTCTAGACTAGCACACACATGAGTTTTTTCAGGGTAACATTGTAAAATTTTTGTAACACTGAAATAAGTATTACTAACTACTGATCCTGAAAAACTTTTCTAATTAAAAAATACATTTTTTGCAAAAAAATTACATTTTCAGAACTTCAATATGAAACTGAAAAATTTGTAAGAGGATGGTTGTCTGATGGAAATGCAAACATTTTATAAAATCTTTTCACACAGATTTTATAACCTGATACATTTATTATTTGTCATTTTCTAGCAATGTCTTGTCATAAGCTGCAAAACACTTAACATCAATACACATGTTTTTTTCTAGTTTTTGCCTCAATTTGAAAGGCACTTTTGTTAAACTGCTCAGCCCCAATGCAAAGAAAGGTAAAAAAAAAAAATCTGATATTCTCACTGTGGAATATCAAGGTGATTAAAGCAGTAGCACAGCCTACACTCAGCTCTCATGTGCATTCTTGAACATCACGGGGTGTCAGAATAGCCATCGACATGTCTCAGTAACAACACATTATTGTCAGGTGCCTCACTTAGACACGTATGAGACTTGAAAATCACCACCTTTCAGAACAGTTTTAAGTGGACATACAAAATCTAAGGGACTGAAAATCATTACTTGCTCTTGAACATATACATGCATATGTGTGTGTACGTGTGTGTGTATGCATAATCTCTTACTGTATCCAACATGTATACATGTATGCATATACATGTAACATGCATAAACAGAAAGAGATACAAGCCAGAACATTTGTACTACACAGACTGTAAATGGCATTTTGCATAACAGGCCTCTACATGTCACTGTAACTCTGCAAAGGCTAATAATATTACTAATTTATCATCATGCAGCTAGAGCAGCAGAAAATCCCTCATACTGCCTACACTACCCATTCCAACCCATCCCAGTCTCTGATTTTATGATTCTATAAATGGCCACACATTCAGAGACAGGTTAGTCTCTAGGTTTGTTAATTTATTGTAAGTTTTTTCCCCTTGAAAAGACGGTGAACATGCTTGAGAGATGTTTCAATAGGACAGTGTGTACAATGGGTTACTCTGCCAACTTTCTGTTGTCAGCACAAACCACTAAATTTCTCAGAGACAAGATATAAGTACTAGAGAAAGCATGCACATTACTTCATGCTTTAAAAATGTTCTATCTGCAACAAGGAAGCAATTACTGCAGGATGACTTTAATAGATTCTGAGTATTTGAATCTGACTGACTTTTTTCTTACAGAGCAGGGCAAACCCATAAAGTAGCAATGGGTTTTAATTACATAATATTACACCACTCGAGAAAAAGTGGTAGAAGGACATTTCAGAGTGAAACAGTCATATATAAAACACATAATGTACATTCCATACACATCCTAAGAAACCTGCAGGATATTTAAAAGGGCTTTATGAAAACAGCATGCTGAAATTATTACATACACAGGGATCATCATCTCTGACTTTCCCTGCATGTGTAGAGATTTATGAGAGTACTGGGGCTTGGTTTGTAACTCCAAGAAGGAAGTACCAGTGCAAGGGGGAAAATTACCACACATTTTCCAGGAAACACAGAGGATAATCCAGGGCTGCCAATGAAGCCAGGTCAGCCGGGAGTGGTTGGAGTTTCTAGGAGAAATAATACACCTGCTGCCTCAGCACATTCCCAGTCTCCTATCACCTTTGTTTCCAGTCATCAGGGTACTTGCAACATCATTTCTGCTCATCTGTAGCTATTCTCAGAACACGGCAATTTCTAGCAAGCCTTTGGGGCCTTTCAGAAATTGCTGGGGTTTAGCAAACTGTTAGCAAACAGTTTAAACTGTTTAGGGTTTAGGCCACACTGTAACATATAACATAAACATTACAGATGGACCAAAAGCCAGTAGCCCCTTCTAGGTTTAATCTCAACCTATTAACACACATCAAAGGTGAAACCTCCCATTTTCTCAGGGCACTGTATCCCACGTGCCCACAAAAAGCCCACAAAATGCCAACCTGGGAGAGGGAAATTATATCCAATTTCAAAATGGGCTGGACAGGACAGTTGAAGACCAGGCACAAGAAGTGGATATTAGCAGCTGACATGGGATTAAATGTGTGCAAATGATAGGAATCTCTTGGAAGAATGAGATAGAAAAAGGGGAGGAAATCTGGCGTTGCATTCAACGAAGCATTAAGTACAATCTCCCTGTTGCATTGCGGTATATAAGAAGCTGAAGGCTATTCCCATATTTAATGACTGATGTTTTGCAAGATAAATGGGCGAGCAAATGTGTATCTTCAGCTCATTACTTATACGAGCAATACTAGATTTCCACTAATGCAAAAGAATTCATTATGGTATTAAAACTTAAGGTTTCCAGGCTCTTCCAGTAAGTCTGGGATTCCCCTCTTGAGCTAAATCATCACTAGTTATGGATGAGGGCCTGGAAGCCAGCAGAACTAAGCTGATACAAAGCAAGTATGAAGGTGGAATCCAGATGTGAGTGCATGTGATAGAACCAAACCCACATCTGACTCCAGAAAAAGCACGTGGGCAAGGTCAGGGTAAACATCATGAGACACAAGATATTTGGAACAGCAATCTTACTTGCAGGAAACATGCTCAAGGTCTGAACACAAGCCAGTCATTTCACAAATTTTTTTACATTGTTCAACTCTGGAATAGATGCCTTTCTCATCATCCCTGGGCTATGCTGACTCCAAAGCACAAGGAGTTTGGCCATGGTCTTGAAATTTCTGGCAGAGAGTTTTTACATATTTTTCCCTGTATGTTTTTTTTAGACTGTTTTATTTATGTATGAATAACTAATCAGTGGATCAAGTTTTCAAACTTGAAAAATAATTAACAGATGTGTTTGCATGTCTTTGTTGCTAACCATAGGACATTCATCCTAGTATTAGGGAAAAATGTATACATGTATCCTGATTCAAAGATACTGATTCACCCTTTATTAGGTGAACAAAAAAGTGATAGGCAGGGTTAATATAACATGCCACACTGAGAAAAAAAGGGCACTGACAAGAATTCCAGACAGGTCAGACTTTCAACAGCAGACAAGTAAGTTATGTAAATATGTTATCTGACTACTTGTGCCATATGCCAAGAATGTTTAATATTCACTGATAATTAAATACATTTGAATCAGAGCAGTCTTGTTGATTCTGGTAATAAATTTAAGAACCACTGAAACAACAGAAAATAATTTGAAAAATTAACCCATTTTATACTACCCTTGACACGGGCATAAGGAGAGGCAAGTGGAAGGAAAGTGGAGATGCTAAAGCATTAAACCAGCTTAGAGAAGGAGTACACCATAGGCCTGGTTTCTGCTCCTCTAGACAAGAGAATGCAACATAGGAGGAGATGCATGTTTGGCATACATCATGCTAACCTGATTGCCATGCCTTTAGATGTTTTTCTGATGAACTTAATATACAGCTTAATTAAATAATCAGGTTTGATAAGCATTATTCTGCAACATTGGCCTGCTCTTGACCCTGAAGCCAATTTGCACACACTTGGTAGCAATCCCCAGAAGTACTGGTCTCAAGAACTAGTGATTCCTATCCAGTTTAGTGACAGAAGCAAAGATCTTCTCATATAAAGTTCCTGACTTACAAGACAGTGGATTCTTTCCTAGACAGAACTGTACATGCCACATGTACACAGTAAGAAGAAAGACTGAACACTTGTATGATTTAACTCTGAGGTCCACAGAAAGTTCAGGCCTAGGAATGAATGAACACCACCTTACACAAAAATCAGCTTAATGTTAACATTCACACGCTCTTGATATATCGGCCTCTAGCAGATGAAACCCAAGACAGGGTCAGTGAGAGGTACTTTTCCTCTCTCTATGAAGAACTGTGAAATGCTTAACCAACATATGAGGCAACAAATAATTCTCAGGGTATGCCTCTATTAAAAAAGTCCCTGAGATCACTTGGCATTTGATGCTCCTTCAGCTAGATCCTGTCTACAGCACATTGTCTTCTGCAGCCTTACCTCTGATGTATTAAACACAGATAAGCCCATGCTTGTTCTTTAGCTAATTGTTGGACTTTCCCTACAGGCTGTGTTGATATTAGGATGAGGAGCTCTGAAGACTGTGCAGGTAAGTACATTCCCTGTAGGGCTCAAACAACTCCAGTGGAATGTTTCACTAAAGCAGATGTTTGAATGTATCAGAGAGGTGTCCAAGATCTAAACTCTCTTTAGAGGCAGTAGAGAGAAGGTAGGACTTCCAAGAGGATGATTTTGCTTATCTACTGTAGACAACTGAAGATTAAATGAATCATCCTCATTAAAAAAAAAAAATCTTAAGGGGTGGAGGAGATATATTAAGTTAAGCAGATGTTCTTTGTTTCCAAGACATCCTCAGAGTTTCCTCCAAGAAATGGTTTACTGATTCTTTTGATACTGTCTAGTACCTTGCAAAAGACTGGAATGATGCACTTTCAAAGTCAGGAGAGAAATCCAACAAAAGATGCTTATTTTCACTCTTATACATGAACAGGGAGAAAAACCCCTCTTTCACCAGATGGGAGCTAGAGTTTATATGCACTGATACAATTGTTTTTACCTCCTCATTTTTTGCTTCCTTCATTTAGATCACAAATCTTGTGCATTAGTTACAGAAGAGAAAGGCTAGTTTATGGGTCAGGATTTAAAACAGGCCTGTGTGTTGAAAGAATTAACCAATCAATTATTTTCTGAATTTCCTTCTTCATTGTTTTTGGCAGGAAAAGCTTCACCAATTGAAAAATGGTGTATTCTTACACTCACTTCTTCAAAAAGAAGGAAAACAAAACATTAAAAAAACATTTGTAGTTTTTTTAAAATTCAGTATCCTTCAACAGGAGAAGCTTCCTTCTCTGGCTGGGAAGCTTACAAAAAAATCAACTATATATATTTTTTCCATACCATAGCAAAACTCCTGATTACTACATGATTACTCCTAACTCGGTATCTGCCAAACCTCCTGCTTCCCTCATCATTCTGATAACAGTTTATTTATACATACATTATATTTCATGCCTTTCATTATCTGAAATTTCCTTTTATCAAAAGGCAAATCAGCCATCTTTTTCAAAATTGGAATTCACATATTCAGCCAAAAAGTAGGAGCTACAGGCCTTTCACGAATTAGCAACCCTTTCACTTGACCCAAAATATTAATCAAACTGCCATTCACTTGAAAATGCCATGATTTTTTGGAGGGCAGTGTTGTAAAATTTCAGTAAATAAATAATTTGACAAATTTCACTTTAGTTTAGAAGCTAATCATGAGCAGGTCACAACTGAACAAGAACATTGTGTTGCCATAGCCTGCTTTAATATATGGATAACAATGTTTTTTCCCATGTTTTGATGGCCTTGATTTTTCTATTATTAGACTTTCTAGAAAGACAATTTTTTTTACATTCAAAATGCATTTTTCAAGAACATCATCTTCAAAATTTTTTAAATGTTCACTGTTTTTACAAATACCAAAGCACTTTCCTTTTTAGAAGATTTGGTCAAAACAATTGGAAAATGTCAAATTTTTTTCAAGTCTGGTTTTACCTAAAGATCCCAACAAGAAAGTCACAGAAAACCTTCTTCCACGTTAAGTAGTTTTTGTCCATCTTCAAGGATGCACTCAGCAATGCATAAAAAGATTATTCTGAAACACTGGAAATGCCGTGAGCTCTGACCAAGGCACAGCTTTTGTATAGTGATCCAGATGGCAAAAATGTTATGGTTTTTTTTAGATTTATCTAAAGGTCTTAGCTCAGGAAAAAGCTTAATTTTATGACTGGGCAGCCTTTCCTGTATAACAATGGAAACTTAAAACAGAGCAAAGTTCCTCTTTACTTAAAGAGTTTCAGTTCATCATGCTGGCATGAGGAGCTCTTTCTGAGCTGCTTTGCAGTCCCACTCCCTGCTCCTGTTTAAAGGCAACTGTGGCATGCTGGACCACAGTGTATGCTTCTGCCTTTCCTCACAGCCATCCTGGACGTGGCAGATGCACTAGTTCCTCCTGGAAGGTACAGGGCTCCTAGGCAAAGCCAGATTAGTTGATATCATGGAGATGCTGTACACTGAGGGTGGGGCAGGGAACACCACCAACTGCTTGAGCAAAAATGTTTTGGAGCAGTCATTTAAAAAGCAATTAAAGTGAAAGAGGCAGGAAGGTCAGAAAGTATCGGTATAATTTTCTGTACAAATTTCTGCATGATACATTCCCTGGAATGAATAATTTCCTCCAGTAATTCAGCTATGCCTTTAAATATGGTGCCAAAATATGTGTATGCCAATGTGTGTGTAACAATCATTGAAATGAAGAGAGTGCAAGTGGGATGACTAATACAAACGGCTAAAACAAATCTTGTTTTAAGAACAAAATATTCCTGCACAATCTTTCTATCAAAGGTAGCAACCAGCAGCAGCATGAACTACTCTGGAAAAAAAATTGCTGTATGAAACACTATCAGAAAATGTTCTGTCTTCACATGCTGGGACTGCATATGTATGTTTTCAGACAGACAACCTGAAATGTCAAATGACATAAATAAATAACTTTAAACCATCTATCAACAAACAAGAGGTTTTCTGTATAATGATATTAAGATACAGGCTGGCCTCTGTATGTGGAACACGTAGTTGTGAGCTTCACCATCTCAGCATATGCCTCAAGGAACACTCATGCCCAGCCACACTTTAGAGACCTTTGGTAGCCCTTCTTAGCTTAGTTTTAGGTTTTAAACACCAGCAGTGCAGCAGACAAAGCATCTCATTCCTATGCTGGAAGATAAAACCTACAGATAATAAGTAGAAATAAGGTTTTAAAATTGACAATATTTCTTTTTCATTCTGTAAGTGAAGAAAAACCTCAATTAGTTTGGGACCTTTCATGGAATCAGACAGCACACTTTAACTCTTATCCCCAACTTCTTTCAGCTTCTTACAGATATTACTGTGGAAATGCAGGAAGAGAAATTACATGACTGCTATACAAAACTTGCCTTAAAAATTTAACCTGTCATCAGCCAGCGCTTGTGGCTCTGGAACTGAGTCCACTTTACTTTTTCTCTTTCAACATTCACAGGAAGAGATTAATGTTTAATTTACACAGTTTCCCCTAAGGAACATGACAAGCATTTCCAGAGTTCCATGCTCAGGCAGCCATCAATTTAAAGGGCAACCTGTAAAAGGAATTCTCTTCAATTCCTCCATTAATTCATTCAGCTTTTCTTTACTTTTTAAAATCTTACTGATACCCAGCCATCATAAAGGCACAACCCAGGTCTCACCTGCATAAAAAGAAGTGTGAAGTGAATATGCCAAACATAATAGGACAACTGTAGGACTTCTGTTTGTCCTTCCAAGAGAAGGACTTTTTATTTTGCTCCTCTAACCAGTGATGGGAAGGGTTGGATCAGGAACTAGTGGCCTGGGCTAACTGGCCCACTCAAGGCTGATGGGGACAGGAGTCACAAGACCGAGGTTTAACCCATTTTTCACTCTCTGTAGGTAATTCCCAAGGTCTAAGTTTAGAAGCCATGGGAAAATCAGGGAAACTAGATGGTTTCTGTATTATCAATGGAGACTGGCAAGTGCTTCTCCAGAGCTGCTTCTATGCCTCTCTCTCTCTCTTTCCATTAATTGCTAAAGTAAGAGAACATAGTAATTTAAATATATTCTATAAGCAGCAATTCCAAAAACAGTAATTAGTGGACTTAGGTATCAAGAGTTACATGCAAGGATGGAGCTTGTAATGAAAAAACTGAGAACAGTATTTCTTTCCCTCTTCCTCTTTCTTCCAAATTCCCTTTTATTTCCATGCCTAGATTGCAAACCCTTTGAAGAGACTGTCTTGCAACATATGCATCGTACTTTCCAACAAGATTCTTATCTCAGTGATGGTGATTACACATTTTTTTATATTCTTGGTATTGACTCACCTAAATAGGCTCTGCTTGGTCACTCCTGTGGAGGGAAGAGGATCATACCATTCAAACAGACAAATCTGGTTTCCAACTGCTAATCCCTCATAATTGTATTTACCTTCAGTGAAAATAAAATAAACCAGAAGGCAACAATCTGATCCAGTTCCATAAAGCCAGAACCAGAATAATCCTGGACACATTGCTAATTTATGAACAGCTTCAGGAAACACCCTGGTTAATTTGGTAGGAACTCCCATGGTGAAAATCTTTTTGGAAAACCTAGAAAGCAGCTCCTTGGCTGGCAAGTCAGGTAGTGCTTCCCTTGCCCTTGTGTAGCCCTAGCTGGATACACAAAGGAAATTACTGATCTTTTAGTTCAAAACCAAAAACATACACAAATATAATTGGCACTGTCTTCCTTCCTGGAAGAATAGATAATCAATGGCTTGAAGAGTGGAAAATATACTTTTGTGTTAAGACTAACTTCTCTGCTTGTGTGAAGCTCTACTATGTCATCAGCTGTACTATTTCATCACAACACTTTTACTAACAAGCTGAGGTATTTAATTTTTTATGTTTTTAACTGGGCTGGAAACCTTTGCAGGAAAGCAAATACAAAAATACATAAAAACAAACAGCTACTAAATGGACTTATTGTCCTGGGGTGACGGCAATCCTGTGTATTCCCTATCGTTGCTCGCATGCTCAGAAATGTGGTCCTGCAGCTTTAACTGCATTCAGCCAATAGGAGGAGAGCGGATTGTTTAAAACTCTTCCCCATGCCTCTCTGCTGGGGAGTGAGGTGGAGGAAAAGATACTCATGGGACTGGCTGCTGTGGAAGCTGCGAGTTTTCCCCTGGGATTGCTTCTTCATCATTTTTTTGGACCCTTTTTTTCCAATTTGCCTTCTCGCCAAGAAAACCCAAGGAACCCCGGACAGACGAGAATCCTCCAGGGAACTACTGGAGCAACTCCGCCCAGCCGCAGGGGGCCCCGGACAGGGGAAACTACGTCTGAAGAAAAGGACACTAAAGTTCACCAGCTGTTTACTCAGGTTTAATAACTCCTTTTCCCCTGTTTCCCCCTTCCTCTGTGCCTTGCAGGGCACTCTGTGTGTTTTGTTAAATAAATCTTTTTTTTTCCCCTTTCATTTAAGAAATTCTGCTGTGAGTGAGGGGATGCCAGAGCCCTTGGCTTTTGGGGGAGGCATTTGTTTGGAGCGCTCTCCACCTAGAGAAATTTGTCTCTAATCTGGGACACTTATGTGATTCAAAATATCATTTGTCACTTCAGAATCTGAGTATTTATTATGTAAAACCAATGTCAGTGGTGAAATTCTCTAGCTAAAATTATTTGAAAATTTCTAGTATCTCCTTTTCATTAAACATTTTTAAAAGGGAGGAAGTTCACTTGTTTAAGATTTTTTTCCTAGTTTTTTTACAATTATCCATTTTTTGTTTACTTCTGGCTTTTATTGTTGATTTATTCTCTTTATATATTGGGGGCTTTGTTGCGGGAAGTGCTGAAGAAACTGCAGTGCTGCTCCCAATAGCCCTTGAATTGTGTCTCAACATCTCCCCGGCAGAACTCCAAATGTCAAAACATCTCCATGATCTGAATTTGTCTTGAAGAAAATGTTAAAACAGTTTCTGCAATAAAACCAAAAGCTCAGAAGAGCAGGAACAGAGGAAGCATGAGGGCTGTTATTTCCTCTAAGACAAGCAGATAATACTTTCTATTAACACCTCCCAGAGATACAGACCGTTCCAGTGAGCCACATGTGACTGTCTTCGTAATATTAATTTTTGTGCCTGAGAGACTAGATCACTCAACATAATTTGAAGGAGTTTGCTCCTGAAACTATCTTGTGTGGTTTATATGTATTTGAAACAACATCTAGTGCTTTATCTATGCATTTTGACTTATAAATTTCAGTGCCTTACTGTGTATCAGAGAAGTGGCAGTAGAATTACGAGCTTTAAAATAAAAACATTATGTAATCAAATCCCAAGTGCTATATCGACAGAGTATTTTACAGATAAATGACAATTCCTAATCCTCTGTATTAATGACAGCTATTCTAAAAGTTCTGTTAACACTGACAGCTAGAATGGCTAGATTACAGGCATAAAGGTATAATGACAGAAACACCTGCATTGTCTGAAAGGGATCTATTACCTTACTATCTTTATTGCAGTCTAGATTCTGGGAAGTTCAAAATAAGCGAAAGCTTGAAATATTTAATTACTATGCTTACAAAAATTCTCCTGGAAAAACAGCTGTTCTAAACCATTTTCCAAAGCTCATTTCCTTTTAGGTTTCTTTGTTTCATTATATTTGTTCTAGGGAAAGTTGAAAAGCTCCATGATTTTAGTTCCCTTTTCAGTCAATAATTCACAGGGAGAGAAGCAGTAGGAAAGAGAGTGAGATGCTTTCTCTGTTACAATAGCAAAACTTGGGATACATTGGTTCTAGAAAGATTTGTTTCAGTGCCTGGCTCTGACACAAATTTCCTGTGTGAGTCCAGCAAACCACTTGATGTTTTGATTACGTATCTGTGAAGCAGGGATAACCACTACCCCAGACAAGATTTTCTTGGCTAACATTTATTAATATGTCAGAGGTGTTTAGAAAGTAATGTAGAAGACTTCTACTGACCATATACCCAAAATCAGTAGTCAAAATTACTGGAATGCCAGTGCATCATGCAGACATCTCTCATAAAAACATACTTGCCTAGTACCTGCAATACAAAGAGGTCTCACAACAGCAGTTTAACATTTCTACAAAAATGAACTTCAAAGTACAACTTAGTCATATAATGTTCAGGGAAATGCAACCTGTTGTTGGGGAAAAGCGATACAAACCCTGCAAGCATTTATTACCATAATGCTCAAGACCACACCACCCAGCTGGACCTCCTTTCAGTAAACCATCAGATGTACAACAGCAAAGAGAAAAAAAGTTCAGTGCAAGATTCGGGTGTTCTGTCTTCTTTTTCTAACAGCTATTCAAAACCACATAGTCCATCCCATCCTTTTCATATAACTTATGCAGAATCATACCTACGCCTAGGAACAAACCTTTCTCCACTTGGTGGGTAATATACACCTCATCTAATTAAAGCATAGAAAGCAAGTGTCTTGTCTAAGACAATTTGCTGAGACTTCTGTCCACACAGAGAAAGGAATTTATCACACCCTAAGTAAAATGGGCTGTTTCCTATTCCTCTCTCTTGGCTATTTAGGAATATATAGGATGACTGACTTCAGAGGAGATACCAACATTTGGGGAGACAAAATCCATTAAGAAGATTCCACCCCTCTGTGGCTGTTGTGAACACACCCTCTTCTACAGCACACAGAGACCAGGGAAGGAACAAGGAAATGGGTCACGATACTTTGACAGGCAATGTATCAAAGGAAAGATCATCTTCTGCATATAAACCTGGACTAAATAAACATTAAAAGGCAATGCCACAGAAAATGAGACATATGCTGGAGAACTAATTAAATCTGGTTGGAGAACTGACTCAGTCTATACACTACTATTGCTTCACACAATATCCCAGTACGTTTCTCAGTCATTCTGTCTTTAGTGCCCACCTGTAAGCCATATCTACATTTATGTCATACTTTCCAACAGCAAAAATCTTGGAAACTTGCTTAGAAAGATCTTTCAGATCTATATTTACACACATTCAGCAACACTGTAACCTACATATTAGGTAATACTTCTCAGCCTAAAGGCTAAAAGTAACCAAGAATATGAAAGTATATTACTTCTTTTCAATTATCCCAAAGAGCTGGTTTCATTCCACAATGGCAGATTACTCTGAATTTCAGCAATAGATTTACCTCAGTAATGAAGTTTCCCTCCCTTGGCCACTATAGTGTAAATGACGGTATTTCAGTTGTCTAACAAAGGCTTTGAAAGTAATAAATAAGTAAATATTAGAAATTTAATCTTAAGAATTTGTGTACTTTACCACAGTTTATGTTGAATTTCTTTGAAATTGACATAAAATCATCTTTTGAAAAGCATTGTATTGAAAGAATAATTTTCTCTATTATTTACATTTGTCAAATGAATACTCAAAAAGAGAAAATTATAACATGGACTGTAGAAAAATAGATATTGATAATGTATTCAGACCTAACTGATAACCACAGAAAAAACACCAGGGAATCTGAGTCAGCTTGGTAAAGCATTCCACTGATACTACATACATTATTTAATCCTCCCTCAGTCAGGGAGAACTGATTAAGACAGTCCTCCAGTCCTCTTGCAGGTGTGACTTGCAGAAGTGTTCTCTGTATTTCCTTCAGCATTAGCCTGACCTAGTGTTACATGGCATTGTAGGAAACCAGGAACATACAACCAAGTTGTCTTTGCCCTAGGTGAGGAAGAGCATTCAACAGCAGGAGGGGTTCGGCTACTTACAATCTGGCCACAGATACAAAGAACCTGTGATTGTCTTAAAAAACAACTGATTCACTGAGTTTTGGTGGACGTCTTTTGTTTTAGTCATCAATAGCTCTCAGTGCCTCTCTGGGCTCAGAGCACATTGTAACATACTCACCACCATCTGCTGAACATGAAATATTTCGGCTCCAGTGGCAGAAAGGCGGTTTGGAATTGAAATGTCAAGAAAAGCTCCAGGAAGAGTGCTTGGTCCAGCATTGTAAACCTGTAAGAGAACAAATGAATACCAATAAAATTACATACATGACTTCCCATAAATGGGGAACTACTGTAGATTCAGAGCTGGGAGTACAGGTAAATTTGAAGAAATACACGTACTTTGTAGGCTTTTCAATGTCTTCAGACTAAGACTTCTTTTTCAAGTGTCAGAATGAACTCAAAGGATTAGCTTATCTAACAGTCTTCAGGCACAGCTCATACATCAAAGGAGAAGCAGTTTTGCAGGATAATTGCCAGTCATCAGTACAAAGAGTATAAGACTTCTATTTTATATACAGAGACACTGCTAGCACTCTGAATGTTTTGGTAATAAAATCTTGAAAGTTGTAAAAAATATTACTGTCTCAGTTAACATTCTCTTTTCCATCTGGTAACCACTGCATAATATTCTATATATGTTCTCCTTATGGAGCAGAAGCCAAACAATTACTGTGACTACTGGACTGCGGGTTTTCTGAGTGAGTTGTCAGGAAATGCATGTGAACAACTTCCATTCAAGTTCCGGCATTTTCAATTAAATTAAACTCTTAGTGGAAAATATTAGCTTTTTATCACCCTCCAACGCCCAGAATTTCAACAAAACCCCAAAGAATTTCCCATCCACCACTGAAATGTATCAGCTGAAAATTCCAAAATTTATGGGGTTTTGCTGAAGAGAAATAATCCTTGGAAAATTTTCAATTAAAATAATTTTTGATTTGTATCTATATTTTTTATTAGGAAAAATATTTTCTGATTCTTTCTAACAACAAAAATATAAATGCATTAAAAAACATTAAAGTAAAAACATTAAGCCAATTAGAATATTTATCCACACTGAGATCCTACTGTCAAAAGATGTAACACGCAGCTGTTAATTGTGTAAAGTGCAAATACTAAAACCAGTAGGTTTTCATTCTTCAAACATGGATTTTTGAAGAAATGCCTGACTGATAATCAGAACTGGTTTGCAATGCCAAATCCTCACAAAAACCCTATGGCTCCAGGCAGGCAGAGAAATCCCTCTAGAATGGAGTATGATCAATGCTGTGTGAAATACAAACATAATGCTTTATGTTAGACATTTTAAAAACCTTGATTATCTCACTAAGATCATATATGAGTTATTGGAGAAAAGGCAGTTTCACTGCACATCTTATTACTAAAAAAAGATGTACAGATCTGTTTCCTTGTTGACATTGGACCTAGTATAGCTTTGCATATATAAAAACTGCTATAAAACCCCGTATTTTTGTAACTCATCTCTTTTTCTTGGTTAAGAAACTAGTACTTTTCTCCATCTGGAGAAGTTAAATATAAAAATAGGCAAACCATTTGAACTAATTAAGTAACGAGTGATACAAACAATACTTTGCCCATTATGAAACTCTACCTTTTCTCTCTGATACACACAGTTACAAGGTTTATCCCATTACTGGAGAGCAGATCTGTGACTTGTTATGGTATAATTTTCTACTTCCATATCGAAAAAAAATAATATTGCAACTGCTAAGTGTGTGCATGAGAGATAAGAGTATGGGTAGGACAAATGGTGGCTCTGCCAATACATTGATTCTCTCTCCCTTCCTTGTTATCACTTTGCTTTACTGAAAATATTCATCTAGCTAACGCATCAGTGCATCCATTCTTTATGTGGTTTAACCAATCACAGGGTATGAAGGTGAGGAAGGGGGAAGACCTATAAACCCCCAAGAAGGAAACCAGACTCACAAGAATTAATAGCCTGGTTCACAAAAGCTTTTACGTCCTGAAATCCTGTTTTCAGTCCTTCTCAGTAAATAGCTATGGTCACTGTATAACAGTGGGGGCTTAATTGTTCTGGATCACAATCTGTCCATGGAGGCAGACATTATTCATTATGAGCTGAGTGGCATTCATGCCTAGGAAAACAGAAAGAAAAAAGACAAACCACTATTTTTCACAACAAATGAACCTACCTCTGCATGACTTATCATTCCCTAGTTCCATCTAGTGGTCAAAAACAATTTGTAGGGCTTATAATAGATGCAGTTACAGAAGCTAAACACAGCGCCAGTTAATTCTGGCCACATCACAAGAGTTTGTTATAATAAACCATCCATATATTTTGCCACATCAGGAACCCATCTAACTGTCATGTGAAGTGTAATATATAAGTAATACTTCAATAATGCTGAGATGCTATGAGGTATTTATTAAAAGCTTCTCACACCTGTCTTTTTAGTGTCCTCATTTCTTCCCTGTAGTGTACTCTTATCAGTAGTGCTATAAATATTTTCATACTGGGGCATTTAGTAAGTCTGAATCCCTAGCACACATACATGTTTGTTCTAATGGATAATGGCTGCCCACTCCTCTGCTCAATGGCCATGCCACGAAAAAGAATTACTCCTCTACTTTTAACCTGTGACTTCATCCAAGATGTGGCACTTGAGTAACTAGGGCTCCTTACTCAGAATGTGAGGAAAGTTAAAAGAGAAACAAGTAGTAATGGCTTTATTTCTACAGAAGTGAGATGCCCTGTTTGCAGCTCTTGTCATAGTCTATTCAGATAAAGGACATTTGCCATCCCTGCACGCTGAAAATATGGGATCCAATCAAGAATGCATTGTACAGCATTGTAGGAGAATGCTCTGAGTTGGGGTAAACCCTATTTGTGGAAGTTACCCATGATGGATAGAGAAGGGTGGTCACACTACTTTTGGTTTTAAAGACTTCTGACACCAGGCTGACTCATCAATTCCAAAGTTAAACATTCAGACAACATTTCCTGACAACGTTTCCTGAAATTGGTAAAAGTGAGATGTGACAGGCAAAGCTCTTGATAAAGGAATCAACAGGTGATAGTACTGATAGCTTGTCTAATGCTGCTGAGCTGGCACAGCTAGCCTAGAAATACATAAATGACAGTTGATCACTTCACACTATAAAAGCCCAGTCCCACTTTTTACCAGCATGGGCTTTTAACATACCACTTCCAGGACAGTGTGGAGATTCGTCCCTTGAGTGGAGATGTCCCTCAAGGTTTTACCTTGAGGCTGAGCAAAAGAGATTTGCCCATGATTGTTGGTAAAAGTAATATCAATTTTTATGTAATAATTATTAAGTTTTTAAATTACTGATTTAATAAATAGGGCAAAATGTTATTAGTAAAACTATCTATATTGTGTCATAAATAATTCTGATTAAAATATTTTAGTCTAGTCATTATCATAACCAATTTAAATAAATTATTTATGTTATTCATGTAAATATATTTGTTTTGTCATCCTCCAGGAAATCCTCTAGGAAAAAGTCACATAAAGGCTCTATTACACCTATACAACCTTTAGACAAAAACTGTTGACCAAGCCTAGGGCTAGGATTAGATTCAGTTGTACCTAGACTCCTTCCTGAGAAGGAGTTTAGAAGGAAAGGGAGTCCTTTCTGAACCTCATGACTCAACAGGAGGGTCTTCTTTATTAACCTTGTCTGAAGCTTTGATTCTGCCCATGACTGTGATTCAAAATCATGTACAAAAGCCCATAGCACACTCAGAACCAAATAGATACAAAACAAGAATGTGCTGTCAAGCAGGAAAGCAGTCAAAGTACGGGTTTTACCTGCAGTGTGAAGTTGAGAGACTGGAAAAGACATTCATGGTTTTCCAATTGAACAAAGTTGGATGCTTCCACAGAATCACCATAGAAAAACGAAGTAGGGAAGACTTCTCTGTAAGATCAAGACATAGATATAGTAAGCCGAGTTTGTGACCAAATTTAAATATATTTGTGTCTAGCTGAATTGCACCCCTTGTGTTTTAGTAATGTGAAATTCTATTGGGAGCATTTTACATTAATCTATCTTCCGTGATTTGATTTCCTCTTGGCAACATTAGACTACACAAGCAGCATCTCAGCCGACCTGGGTTAACATCCCATCAATGAAGCAGACTTCTTTTGATTACTTATCCCCTTTTTTCCTTTCCTATCACAAAACTTCCTCTCTGGGGTCCCCTGCCATGGCTGATTAGTGCAAGTCCCTAGCTTGTATTAACATATCATTGCACTACCAAGTTAATCTGAAGAAACAGTATCTAGGAGGAACACTTCAAGATACTTATTCACTAAAGTAACATTTCAATTTTATTTAACATTTCCCTAGCATTGCAGGAATAAACACTTCATTAACTATCTAAGTTTCACCACCTTTATGATTAGCAGATGGTGAAAGGAAAGAGTAGAGGGGGATAACCTGCTTTCAGCTAGAGCGGAGCAGTCCAAATTTCCTCAGCCATTCTTATAATCTAATCACACAGTAAAATGCAGTAGGATTTTATCAGAAATCACTTGAAACCACAACACAGTACCTGAAAATCCTGCAGAAGAGGACTAGGAGTGCTTTAAGCCTCCTCCTAATCTCAGGCTGCTCCACTGTCTAGAAAGCATCCTGGTGTAATTTCAGACAAACCTCGGTCCTCATTACTATGTAAAACTCTGCTTCCTTCCCAGGTTGTCCTTTGGAGTCAGACTATTTTGAGATAGGATTTTAAGCCTGTTCAGGTACATTTCCTTTTTCCCTGCCTGCATCCTATGCCAGGGATTGGTAGGGAAAACAGTGAAAGATTTTCTCCTCTCATTTACAGTGTTGTGCCAAAAGGCTTCTCCCAAATATGGTACAAGCCGTTCTGGGCTATTTATAACCAGGAATGAAGCTTGCTCCTCTAGATTCAAATGTAGGATAATTAAGCTAATAAAACAAGCTTCAAAAGGATACTGTCCAAAAAAAAGAGTATTACTTAATATTACCATGCCTGGGAACGTGCCCTCCAATAAACCCAACATTTCTCTGGCAGCTGGACTTTTCTGTGAACTTCAATTAACTAAGTCTTGTCTATGAGAAGGAAAAAAATAATCCACATAGACATTTGGGTGGGGCTTATAAATTCAGAGACCTTGTGCTTTAAAAAAGTATATTCTGAAGAGAAAGAAGAGAAACTGATTTTTATTATGTTTTGGTATGCACTATTCTGTAGGTAACAGACATCTAAAAACACAGATGAAAGCATTCATATCTGTAAAGCTGAACAAAAATCCATCTGTATCAAAGCATCAAGAAGCAAGAGTTCAACTTCTAAAGAATTTGTAACAAAGAAAGCATTCAAAAAACTTCCAGAATGTGCTGCTGAGACTGTACTCTCAATGTAGAGGAGACTTCTGTCCTTGCTAGTCATCTTGTGAGGTCTGACAGCATAATTCCTTTCTCTGAGCAGGCTCAAACATACCTTTTACGCATTCTGACTATTGTGGCAGTAATTAAGGATTTTATTTCTATCCAGCAAGATGGAACTCAGCTTTATGAGGCAAAACCCAGTCTAGGCCGTGAATCAGAGTTTATTCAGCTTTTCAATCAAATCACATGTCAGTGCAGATTAACTTTTTTCTACACATGTAGAAAAAAAAATACATAGTGCATTTTGTATGTAGTGACCACATAGTGGTCAAGGGAATATTTGACTTCTACTGATGCCAAACTGCACTGGTCATTTAGACAATACCTATAGCCTGGAGATTGCCATAGATGGTGGCTAAAACAGACACTGACCTTCTGGGGACACTATTGATGAGTTTTGCTTCCCCAGTTTAGGAACGAATGTCGACTTTCTCAGTCTACACGAATGCTAATTTATTTTCAGTGACCAGCTCCCCCAGTTCCAACACAAGCACTGCTTATGCTAGAGAATGCTCTGACTGTTGAGACTGACCACAGATCTTTCATTCTCGGCTTAAGATTGTGATGCCAAGTGGAAGAGCCCCAAGTACAAAGGCAGGAACTCGCACACGTGCAGCTTCAGGGAGAGGACACAATGGCTATATGTTATACAAGTATTTCAGTCAAAGCGTGAGTGATGCTATGCAGTTGGTAGTCAGATGCCTCACAGATTGGGAAATAGAGGAAATGGGAAGATAAACAGAAGCAGAAGCAAAGTCTGTTTGTGATATTAAACAGAAAGGCAAACAGCTAGACTTCACCAAGCTCCTTAAAATTCCAGAACATTTGACCGTAACCTTTGGCCTGGCGACTCTCAACCATTTCCTTAGAGAGATGTCCTAAGGAACAAGATGTGGTTTACTTGTTTTTTTTTAATTTAATTTTAAGGTCTGTCAGATCTACAACACCACTTAAATTCAAACACGATCACTAAAATGCCTACTATAAATGTGATGGTAACTAATTAGCATTAATTAGGAAGTAGTGAGAATGAGGTACAGTGTTGGAATGAATGAAATTCCCAGATACGGAATGAGATTGTCTGCATGTCCAGAATCTGGGAAACAAGGAAAAGGTAACTGTCTGGCTACATGTGGACAAAGAGAAGAATTAAATTTTTCACTGGAAGACACTCAGATTTTATTCTTAGGATGATGATTATTTTTGTTGTTGTTGTTTTCATTTGGTGACTAATACTTACCCACTGATGGATGAGTCCACTTCATGCATCAGGGGCACTGACAGGATTAGAGTATTATCATGCAGATATTCAGTGTGTTCTAGGTTCCCACTATGCCATAAAGGAAAAATAAACATAGTGCAGATCAACAGCCTTTGCAATATATCACAGTTTCACAGACACCACCTCTCTGCCTTGTATTCTGAATTTCTCTATTTGAGTGATATCAGCTCCTCAAGAATGTTCACCCAACCTTGGAGAGGGTATACACAAAAAGCATGTGTTTTGTGGCTGCTCTTCTATGGCTGTGACATGATCAGGCTCATAACAAAAGAATGTATATTGGAACAAGGTGTGAATTCAAATGTCTGTGGTAAACTACAGCAGCCATCATATACAGTGGAGAGAAACAAGAACATCTGGACTTCTGCAGAAGGATTCATTTTTTCCCAGTCTGACTGCATGTCAGTTTGTGAAAGATATACACACCTCACAGAGGGTCTTGACTCACTAAATGAAACAATGCTTTCAATGTACCTGCATTGTACTACAGCACCAATTTGCTGCCACTGCAAGCAGCTTTTTGGGCGAGAACCTCGTACTGAACCTCTCAGCAATTCCACCCTCTTTTTCACCTCTTCCTGTACTTAGCTGGCAAGAAAGCACTTCTGCTTTACATTGTCAAAGGCAGTTGCCTCAGCTGGTCAAAACCAAAAAGAAGAAAGAGAAAAGTGAGCAATTATCTCTCATTTGAGTCAGTTTGTTTCAGTGTGAACACTTTATGTATGAAGTCTGGGAAAGGTTCCTGAAATGCATGTCTAACGTGCAAACCTACAACTATTCTAATTTTGATGATGAGTCTGCTTGTTGGGTGACAGCTCAGAAGAACAATCTTGAAAGATATGTTTCATATATTTCCAATTTCTTCAGCAGTGACTCTGGAATCATGTTTGCTTTCATTGGATTTATGCACAAATAAAACTGGCAAAACAAAATATATGTGTGGCTAGCACAGGTCTTTCCCATGAGAATTTTCTCCTGTGTTTTATAAACAAAGATAAAGTTTGGATGTTATTAAAAACAGTGTCTCGAGATTTGGACAGTTTAGGCCTGGCCAATCAGGCCTAGGGGGAGGTTTCTGACTGACCAATCTGGGTGACCTCTGAAAAATCTATATAAGTTGGAATCAAAATAATAAAGCGCTCTTTTCATGCCACGCTGAGAATCCGGGTCTTTTTCTCTGCTAGCGGTTCAACAGCGACAGATATGATCCTATTTATTTGAGGACATTATCACAGTAGGGCAGTAACATCCCAAGTGACACTGTGCAGATCATGAGTTGCTCAGATTACAACAATAGAGCCTGCTGGCTACATAGATGCTTAAATACAGCTCAGCTCTCTGCAACTGACACATGACCTACATCTGCTGATAAAATTATGGCCCAGATAGAAAACCAGACAAACTTTGACGTCTGGGAAAAAGCCCCACTTAATAAAAGCTTTTCCTCTGAACAGGCTCATAGAGGAGTCCAAAATGGAGACACTTCTCATCCAACATAAATACTGAGATACCGTGGTGGCAAACAGAATAAGCAAGCAGAATCCTATACATGGTTCATGGATATGTTCTTATCTGTTTCAACTGGAGTAAAGGTACTGTCAAAACAGGAGAATGCAATTCAGTGACTCTAGCTCTAGAAAAACAGTTCACACCTGGAAGCAAAGAAGAAGGTTTGTTGTTTAAAAAAAAATGAACAACTAAACAAATAGTGTAAGAGCAATATAATGTAATGTTTATTTCTTTCTCCAATTGTCCCAATCCTGAACCAGTCTCTTGCCACAGTTTCTACTGCCAAATTTGCAGCTACATGGGACAGGCTCAAGTGGACACTTGAAAGGCAAAACTTGCTTTCCCATGACAGCATGACATAGTTTCTCTGTTAAGCTATTTCTGCCAGACTAGCTCCAGTTTTGCATGGAAACAATGTCCTTGCCAATTGCAGTCTGACCGCAGCACAGCACTTCATTTCCTTTTCACTGACTTTACCTCAGGGCTCCCTGCAACTCTTGTGGTAGAAAGATTTTGTTACACTTATTTGACAGAAAGGGAATTGAGCAATTTGCCTAAAGTCACAGAGAAAATGAGGTTAATCAGCACTGAGACCTGCACTACCCTCTCTGGAGGTTCAGCTGAATCCTTCAAAACGTAACTGTCCTCTCTCAACCTTCTACAATGAGAAACTTTCTCGTAACATTGAACATTCACTCTATGTGTAAAAATTACTGTTTATTTCTTTGCTCCTCTAAAGGCACAGAGTAACCCTTCTCACTGGTAGGGCACAGAAATATGAGAAGTGAGGTTTCAGAGGGAAGTCCTGTGCTATCCAAGGCAGGTAAATGAGTTGAAAAACACTGGCTGGGCAAATTTAAAGTACTGATGACCCATCTTTGCACCAGCTGGCCATCACCTAGCAGATACTGATGTCTCTGACTGAGAAGCATCACAGGGTAGTTTGAACACATGATTAACTGATGGAGAATGAAACATTGCTAACATGCAAGACACGGTGACACATCTCACTTTCAGTGTTTCATACCAGTCCCACCTACAGCTGTTACTGCAAGGGAGGACTATGCCTTATGAAAGCAGTCACTCAGCAGCTGCTACATCTCCAGCTGTTTGTAGAGGTGTCATCCCATTCAGGAGGAGAATTCAGGCTGAATTGGGATATGCAGGGATATGAAGTTGGCTCACTCACACAGTAAATGGGAGCAGGAACTAGTCAAACACCCAACACATCAAAGCAGCAGTTCATGGCCAATGTTAATGCAGCTGTGCACTGGCTCTCATACACACCTCGACAGTGCTTGTGACTGAATCACCCATGGAGTCT
The DNA here is from genome assembly GCA_024500445.1 of Entomyzon cyanotis. NCBI lineage: Eukaryota > Metazoa > Chordata > Aves > Passeriformes > Meliphagidae > Entomyzon > Entomyzon cyanotis. The sequence goes on from JAKEPQ010001005.1 coordinate 81,749,189, forward strand.
GCTTCTTTGTGGTACATCATCTTAAGGGGCACAAAGCATGTGTCACACCTTTTATTCTGCTCAAGATAAAATGCCTATGCATGCATACTTGGCGTCATCCTACTTCAATGCCTACTTCAGGTGCCCTTTGGAAAGTACCCTATTCAGATGTTTTCCAGAGTCGGTCATAGCTCACTGAAGATCCAGATGGGGAAAAAATAGATACACGACTTTAGAACCCATCAGTGGGATCCTTGGCCATCTGATTAAAGCATTTATCTGTTTTGGTTTGCATCCTAGCATGCTTATTTCATTCAAATGCTGGAACAAATGGGTCTATCTGGTGTTGATCATCAACCATAGCTGAGCTGAGCTTGACACAGGGCCCAAAGAAATGGCCACTGAAACACAAGAGCCTTTCAACTGAGAGAATACAGAACGATCCTTCAGAATTGCAACTGCCTGGCAAAGAAAACCTATGTATGATCCTACCTCATTTTTCAGGAAGTTTCAACACATAGTTCCTCCGTATCACCAAAATACATGCATTTAGCCCCAGTAATTTAACCTAATTTACTACAGATATACATATCTACAGTTAATATCATGCAATTGTCAAGCACATGTAATGCATACTTCATGTAACGAAGAATTATCCAGGTCATCCAGACCTATAAAGGTCCCCTTACCTTTGGGCAGTGACAAGGAAGGTAAGTGTTTCTTCCTGCCCAGTCAAGTGGCTTGTGTCAAAGATCACACTGAATTCATACTGTGCAAAGAAAAAGCAGTATTTAAAGACACTGCATATTTTTTCAAAATGCATTTATTCTGAAACTGCATTTATATTTTACTGACCTAATTGTATAAAAGTAGCATATTTTGAAAGATATAATAGAGCTTCCTCTACTGCATATTAGCTTTTAAGTCTTAGTAATTGCGTTTCTCTTCAAATACTACAGAGTTTGGGTTTTCCTGCATTAAGAGAAGGTCTTTACTAGAATTGCCATTTAAAGGTACTTCTTGAGGAGATCATCTGCCTGAGAATGAGTCTCCAGTACAAGGGGATCACTGCCTGAAACTACCTCAGCACCAATCCGTATGTTATTTACTGGTGAAGAGATCTTTTGGGGGAATAAAGATTATGCCATAGGCCTGCATAGAGACTTGAAGCAAGTGGCACAGCATTCAGGACACCCATTATAATGGGTAAAAACAGGTGCTAATTTTGAAATAAGAATTTTACTTTGATGAATAACCTCTCCATGTAACTTTTCTGCTTAACTCAAAAAACAGATTTTGGCCAAGTGAAACAGTATCCAAAGTCATTGTAATTTCAAAGGCTTACATTCTTACATTCTAGATAATATTTTGCTACTGCATTTATTGTTTCAATTCGATCTAATTTTTTTAAGATGTTTCAAAATAGCATGAAGTAATCAATAAAAAAACCCCAAAACACAAAAACTTTTATGTTGGGTCAAAGGGTAAGTCAATTCAAATGGAAAGCATTAGCTTCTGATATTGAAACTTCCTGAAAAATTTCAGATTCATTTTTTTCAGGTCTTCCTGAAGTTGTTCCTCATTTTCTCACCTTTCTGGGTTGTTCATTTTTATAGATCAGTTTAGTGACAGAAAGAACCCAGCTGGATTTTTAGACCATAATATGAAAAGGCCATTAGAACATTTTCATTGTAATTTGTGTAAATCCAGCTGCACTTTAATGTGAAAGAAGAAAAAAAACCTCACAGAATAAGCCAACATAAGCAAGACAGAGTCCTTTTCTAATTTGCTGCAGAGGAAATATGTAAGTTTTTCACAGCTGCAACTCTTGCAGCATTTTTCAAAGGCATTTTATTGCAGTGCCCAGGGCACTGTCATTGGCTCTGTCTGGTGGGAAAGATGATGGCTAGTCTCTGTAACTGTGAAAGGCTTGGATATCTGGGTTAGAAAGCAAGAGAAAGTATCAGTAATAGACATTTAACAGAGCAGTTGACTTTCCCGACACTCCTTGGAGACAGAGGTGAATGAACCACTACTCTGCAAATGCAAATGTCACAACATTACCCTAGATTTGGATCTCATGAAAGGAAATCCCACACTGCACTTGAGGAAATCTGACTCCAGTAACTCGCAAGCAATGCCCAGCTCCTCCTGCAAGAAAATAAAAAGACCATGAGATGATGGATTTGGGGAGAGAAAGAAGATTGCTAAGAAACACCAATGTGATGAAGTACTGTAGAAAACTGTATATTTCCCATCATAGCACTGTTTTGTACTTCCTTATTAAACATCAGTCAGATCAGCATGGGGAAGAAGACAGCCATCACAACCTTGCTCTGAGAGATAGATAATGAGGAAATACTGCATGACTAAACACATTAGAGTGAGAGGATCAGGCCAAATACTTGGGTAACTCAGTTCTTCCCTCTGTTTATTAAAAGCAAGCTTTCAAAGGATCCAGCATATAGGTTTTCAAAGGTAGTTTTTCCAGGTACCAGTACCATAGAGAGAGTGTGTTGGGAGACAGTGACCAAACCATGCCATACACAGATGCAAAAGAAAAAATTACTCTGGTCCTGACAATATTCAATGCCCTGATCTCTTGCTCTGGTCCACAAGATGAGTCGTGCTGGTTTGGACACTAACCTTCTTTAGTGACCCACTGGTGGCATAGATGAAGTAGAGGGATGAGTGTCTCCTCATGCTAAACATTGACTATTGAGATTGTCAGTAATTCAAATGCAAAAGGTTAGAGCAGCCCTAACCTGCTTGACTGCTGACACCGCTACAACAGAAATATTTCTATTGAATGGAGAGTGTTTCATTGCTCCATAGAGTAAGTGCCTGACCCAAGACGTGCACGTTCTCATCTCCCGATTATCAGGGAACAGTAACACTCTGCCTTTGTGAGCAAGTTCATCTCACTAAACTTTAGGACTGTGATTCAGCTCTGGAATCTGATATACATTTTTAAGGGCCTACACAGCAAGTGATTGTTACGTGATTTACATGTCCCTCTTCCCACTGTAGTCAAATGGTGTAGAAAACAGTTCAGCAGACCAAATCAAGGTATTTAGACTGGGTTGGATACCGTGGGTTGGATACCTGTCTAGGCCCTACCGTAGACTAGATCATCACTGGAACTATAATACTTATAGTATGCACTATAATGCAAATGCCTAGATTTTAGATATCTCTAGAAATTAACTTAATTTTAAACATGTAGCTGAGAATCTCTTTGCTACAGAACATATGATTTATTTGACCTATTTTCAGTAGTTACAGTAGTTTGCAAAGCTCATGCTCTGTTTCCTTATGTACATTTCCTGAGTTACTTCAAATATGCACTTAAAAGTTAAATTCTCTGCTGGAACAAGCACAAGTGGAAGGAGCTTCCTGAACTATGGACTTGGGTTATACGCATCTCCACGAAACATCTCTCTGCCTTTCACATTCTGACCTGAGCACAACGTTAGTGCTCTACAGACATTTTGCTTCAAAATTATGGTTTAAATCAGAGCACATATTTCTAGAAAATGATAGATCAAATAAAATCTTTTTTACCTGACTCAGTATTTCACTGGTTTCATGAGAAGTAAAAAAAACGTAAGGAGAAAATCAATGCACACCCATTAGGCACACAGCGCCAAATAGAGTGACACTACTGCAACACTACTAAATGCCAGAGGAGTGGCCACCCCATTCAGTTTCTCTATGGACTTGCTTCCTTGCAATCTTTAGTAGGGTTTTATTTCTGGTAATACAAAAGATGGCACTGCTTAGCAAATCAAATACCTAGCTTCAGTAGCATGGAGCTGCCATCCACATATGATCTGTTAGATTCTCTCCTCTAAACGAACACTAAACAGAAAAGCATGTGCTTCATGGGTGAAGCATCTTTTTCACTTGCCTTTGCTGCTCAGGAATCTGGAAGGTTCTTCAGGTTTATGAAAGTGATCGAGGGAACACAAAGTCTGAGCAACTGCATAACCAAATGAAAAATTCCACAGCTGTTTCCTCTGGGAACATTCTTGGTTCTGGGTTGTTCAAATGTCCCTCGCTAACTGGGGCAAGCTATGAACTCTCATCAACACCTAGCCTGTGTTCTTTCAAGAGGAGTTTCTAACTACACAGCTGTCCAGTATGGTGACAGTGACCAGACAAACTCAAGAGAGCATTTCCTCTCCTCAAGACCACATCCCTCCAGAAATATCAAAGAATGGGATAACTACAAGAACTCTCATGTTGATAACAGACAAAGAGCACTCCTTCTTCATTTTACACATTGATGCCTTTGCAGACCAGACAGCTGGCAGGCAGATGCCCATGGTCTTATTGCCTGTAAAAGGACATGACAAGATAACATTGCATTGGCTGTTTTGCTGTTGTTGTTTGGAAAAGTTTAATGGATGCAGGAAGATTGACTTAAATGACCTTTTGGCTTGATTAGCATACCATCCAGTTTAATGATTAATATTAATATACCATGACTGAAGTTCGGAGTGGACAGTATGAAAAAGTTACTCCCTAAGAGCGTGGTCAGTCACAGCAACAGGCTCTTCAGGAAAGTGGTCAGGGCACCAAACCTGTCAGAGCTCAGAGTCTGGACAGCACTCTTGGTCATATGGTTTATGACTTCCTCACAGGAAGTCCTGTGAGGAGCAGCGAGTTGGATTCAGTGATCCTTATGGGTCCCTTCCAACTTGAGTGATTCCAGCAATGGTGCACAATAAAACTTTTCAATGCTAGGGAACAGCAGGAATAAGTTTGGCTGCACCATACTGGTTTAGCCTTCCACAAATTTATAAATTAAAGGCTACCCAGGACACTTTTTTCATTAACTCCTGGGCTTGCTCTACGGTTAGGATGGAGAAGCTCTGCTATTGAGTAAACATTTTGGTTTTCATTCAGTACTCACTATTTGGCTTCAGGCTTTAATTCCAGTGTGCTGTTTTGAAAGGAGAAAAAATTGTTTCTTCATGTTGTTTCCAATGGTCGTCAGCTCTCTAAACTCAGTCTTCACATGGTTCCAGGAGGCTGAAGGGTTGGTGCTGTCTTATCTTACAAAGGGGGAACAGCAGTGCAACTCAGGGCTTACAGAAATTGCAGATACCACTTCTCACTGATGTTAGGTCACCCTTTTAGCGAGCAGTGCTTCTCTATGACTACACAACCCATTTGAGAACTCAGCTTACTGCATGAGCTTCCATAGCAGTTTCTAGTTTGTATAGAAAACACAGCCAAAAGGGTTGGCTGTTTCCCTTCCACCAAGGCAGTGTGAAGCTTTATCTGGAAAAATTTCTTTCTGAAACATTTCAGAGTGCTACATACTCTTAGTCAATCAGATATATAGGTAATTAGTCAAATAACTGTATTATTACTGCATAGCAAATGCTGACCTGAAAAAGCTCAGGCTGGTTCACAGTCTGTTTCTCAAAGTTCTTTATCACAGAAAAGAAAGGTTGCTGATCATTATAATATGAGCAATGTAATAGTCAGGTTTCAAGATACTGAAACTTCCTCAGCTCCGTCTTGACTAACAATTTTCAAATCAGACCCCAAATGGTTTTGTTTCCCAACTGAGTCTTGCCTAGCTTGTATGGGATGACTTATTGACTAGCCAATACAACCTGACCATTCTCTCCCTCACTTATGTCGAACCAAAACCCTCCAATCTTCCTGAGCCTGATCTGGCAGTTCATATAATCATATTCTGGTTTTATTTTTCCCACCCTTAACGTCATTAATTTCTTTCCCAAAGGTAGAACAACTCCTCTGAACTGATGTTGGCCTTGGTCCCAATCCAGAGTCATCACTCCACTTCTTGAGCTTTCTTCCCCCTCATCCCCACCCATGATTGGTTGCAATTCCCTTGCCTAAAACCTCTCCTTAAATAATCTTCCCCAGCCCATTAACTCCCCTTCAACACTGGTACTCCAGTATCAGGCTTTTATCTATCTAACAACTCTTCTACCATATTACGACTATGAGCAAAAGCAAACAAACATAATAGTTCAGGTAATTTATGTTATTTTGCACTCACCAGTATTCTCACTGGTATGAGAAGGTATGAATTCAACTATTCTAACACTGATTTATGACCGGCTAGCTCTTTGCTTTTCTAAGCACACAAACTACGAGTAGATGCTGCATCTGCAATGTCAACATGGAGATGCAACAGAACAGTACTAAACATGCGAAAAGGATATGCCCTATATGGCTCTCAGTAGAAAGTTATATTAGTTTCTGAACTTAAGGTAATTTCTGCTCTGAATACTGCTGACTATCTGTGTCAGAGTTCACTTCATACTTTTAAAAAGTCTTCTGATTACCTGTTGTTTTTTAAGGAACTTTTGAATAAAACCACCAATGAAAGGCACTGAAACTTCACTGAGGAGTTATTAAAATAATCTGTATATTTTCAAAAGGAAAAAAACCTCCAAGTTGTTAGAAAATATATTTGTCAGCAGTTTGTATTTGTCTTTCCTTAGCTGTACTCAAATTAAAGGGCCTTTTCTGTTGTTAAGATTGAAAAAAATCTTCCTTGCAAATCTTGGATACTAGCACATATATTCTGGCACTGATGAGAAAATGTCCTGGAAGCCTTGATAACTGAGAATTCACTTAACTTGCTAAAATTTTTTCTTGTGATGCTGCCTGTTTTCCAAAGGATCCAAAAGCAGAATGACTAGAGCAAGTATTGAGGAACCCCGCATTTGTTTTCTGAGCACACATCTGTTACTGCTTTCCTTGTTATTAGTTTTCCTGTTCTATGATGCCTGTCTGTGAACTGGTGCCCTTGACACCACAAAGAATCATGAACAGTATCCTCATCCAAGAAGTCTTAAAACAAATATCCCAAGAAAATATCACAAGTGAGGGCTATTTGCATAGTCCACTTCATGCTATGCTAAGTCTCAAACGTTAGGTACTATGCATCCACCTACTATATTCTCACCAGCATATAGACTTTATAACTACCTATCCCCACTAGCTATCTGGAAGTTCTCTGACCTGCACCAAAGATACAGGCTTACATTGGGCACTGGGAAAATTTACTGAATTTGTACAGTTTTTTATTCTCATCACAGACCTTGACTAAAAGCCATACTTATACCTCAGTAACTTCAATCCGAACTTTTTGTCAGAAGGGATACTTTCCCAAATGAGAGTTTAGATGAACATCTGGATATTTTGTTTCACACAACAGGACAATTATATAGACTTGACCTGCATTTTAAGAGCTTCTTACTTTTGGGAGATACCACAAAATATGTCTGTTCACAGCTGGTAATCTGCTTCCTAAACACATGGCTTGCAAAGCTGGATAGAACAAACATGTCATGAACCTAAAATAAAGGCTCATCTCTTTGATGATGTTTGAAATGGCTTCTTCAAATCACTCTTCATGATCTTGGTCTAAGCCCTTCAGTTGTGCTATCAACAACTTATGTGTTTCCCTAGGGTTTAGAAAGCAGAATTTTTATTTTGCTCCTGCTTATCTCTCCCTGCCTCACAATTCTCTAAATGCCTTCACTGAGGCCTCAAGGACATGAAGATGTACCAATTAATTTAACAGCCACCTTCTGAACATACTAATGTACTTTCTTCCTGTAACAACTTAGGTACAAAAGAATGTTAGGTCACAGTTACCCACTTGGGCAATGCAATTAGGGACACCTGAGCTCATGAAAGGTTAGGAATTTTTTTCAAATAAAAAGTCTGGCTCTGGCCGAGTTTCCTTATGACTGACAGAAAGTACAGCTCAGAGTAACTTAATCTTGGATGCTGCCTCATGTGCATTTATCTTGGTTGTTCTAACATAAAATTCCAGATACCACACTTTCCTCCAAAAGTATCCTTCGTAGGATACTTTAAAGCTGCAATAACACAAAGAGGATTAGTGGTATTACTGACTGGGAATTAACTGGCACTATGTAATAATTCAAGTTAAGATCATCTGAAATTATTGAAAATGGTGCGTTTGATTTACCTCAGATAGTTCTTAAAAGTTGGTCTGAAAATCATCCTCAAAAGCCCTCTAAGCTTCTCTTCAGATAATTAGCAGTCTGATGTCTGCTTTGTGTCTTTGTCAGCAGTAGTTTCTGGTAACTGAGCAGACAGCATTTCCTCTGTTTCTGGGCTGGACCTTGCCAGGCACAGACATTCCCCAACTCCATCAGTCCACAACCAATGCCAAAGGCATCAACAACTCACACTTGGAAATCTCAGTATCTCACAAACTGAGCCTGCAGTTTTGGGGCTTAGTTTTTCTTTTGCTCATCTGTTTCAGGAGTTCTAAATGCACAAAGCCTTATACAACCACTGCAATCAGTACCCAACTTCCTCAATACCTCACAAGCCGGGCATTGGACAGGGGGAAGCGTAAGGAAAGCTGTGCACTGTGTTGGGATGTACTGCTTCTCTGAGGCCAGCTCCCTACGCACACAGTGGTGGCAACCAGGCCACCTGGGACGGTCACAGGGCCTCCCACAAGCTGTGAGTGTACATTGCAAGCTGGGGAAAAATTTATCCTGTTACTGATAGCAACTCTGAAGATTGACTGCAGTAGTCAGTACAGGTGGCAATAGCTTAAAAAGTAATCATGGGTCCAGGAAATACTTTCATGTGCATTTCAAGGAGTTTCTCCTCTCAGAGTGAAAATCCCATGAGTTTTGTTTCATTTTCTGGAAACATAGGTGTTCAGAAACTCTTCTGTGTACAGTTATCCACTTGCCAAAGCAAAGTGGGTGATGGAATCACTCATAAGGAGGAAAAAGATGTTCATGGTGGAAAGAAATTAAGATGGTTTTACTCTTTTAACATAATAGCTCCGGATCTAGAGCTTCAAACATTTATTATCTTGTAAGTAATTTCCAAACACAAATGGAATGCAAGTAACAATGCGAATAATGTGAAGGCCAAGTCAATGATAAATCAGCATCAATAGCAACTATAATGTGAAAATTATTGTTAATCATTACTTGAAAGAAAAAATATTAAAGAGAAGGAGTTATAGACTCCATGTAGACTTGCTCGTCTAGACTTTATCATGAAACTAGCATTTATCTAACCTCTTGAATGCAATGATTAAAGAATATTGGCTATCAAGTCAAATTATCCAATGGAATAAAAGGATTTTGTGTAGCACAAAGGTCTGCTTTAAAGATGCCACAGGGACTGAAAGTTTTCCTTTACTTTCAACCCATAGATATTCCCCTAACAAACTATAACAAGGAATGTGAATGTCACACATCATAAATTCTGTGAATTGCTATTTCACCAATTGACCCTCACCATCCCAGTCCTTAACAAGCAAGCAAAACTACATACCTGAGTATGCACACATGCACACAGCCAAATGTGCATATGAAGATGTGGGGCAGTGGGGCATCTGGACCTGTATTCTGATAATAAATCTATCCTTTGATTTGTTATCAGAAAATAAACTTGAAAGGGGGTTGAGGGAACCTCAACGGTTGTTTCATAAATAGAACTACAGGGGAAAAAGAAGTTTCCTTTGGCATTAGGGAGAAATTTCCTGTCCTATTCAATGATCTCATTAGTAAATTCTGTAGGCATATCCCACCCTGAAACCCAGCAAGCCTGGCTTCAAACATCTTGCATTTGCTTCTTATTTTGTGAAAACAACTATTTCTGTATGATTAATTAAAGGCTCTCACCTCTTCCATCTCCTCCCTAGATGGAACCTATTTTACAGATAGCTTACTGATCCAAGCCAACACAGCAAAAGGGAAAGACACAGCAAAAGGGGAAAGACAAAAACTTTTCTATTTACTGGATATTCCATACTCTTTCTCTCATAAACTTTTATCTCAGCTGGTGAAAAGCTAGTGCAACAAATTTTTAAAGTGCAGTGCCTCGGAAGCGGAAGAGGTAGAAGAAATCGTTCATTCAGCTCAAGTCATTAAGTCTCAAAACAAGTTTCAGAACCAGACTACAAAACCAATCGTGTTTTTGCTTCTCCTACCTTTTAAGGGATGTGCAGGGCAAATGGTAAAACTATGAAAAAAAAGGGATGTGGTGCCACCCTGAGAAGTTCCACTTCCTTTACTGGCACACTCTCATTTTAACAGACCAATTAGACTTATATTGACTTTCACTGTACTATGCTAGCTAAATATATCTTTTCCCTGCTTCTGAGAACAGCTGAACTCAATTTTTTCAAGATACAGGAAACAATCCAGGGAACATCACTAAGATACACTGTCCCCATAGAGCTGTTGCGTTAGCTGACCATCATTCATTGTGAGGATGGCCACATTTCAACTACGCTGTTTGGCCAGGCCTGACTCTATGACCCTTTCCCATATGTGTTAATGTACAGCTACACATTTCTCCACTATAGAAAGTACTTAAAATCATAGAATCATCAAGGTTGGAAAAGACCTCTGTTACCAAGTCCCACCTTTGAACAAAAAACACCTGGTTGACTAGCACTAAGTGCCACATCCAGTTGTTTCCTGAAAATCTTCAGAGATGGTCATTCCACCACCTCCCTAGGTAGTCCATTCTAATGTTCAACAACTGTGAAGAGATTCTTCCTGATGTCCAACCTGAACCTTCCCTGGCACAGCTTGAGGTCTTTTCCTCCTGTCTTGTCACTGGTTGCCTGGGAGAAGAGGCAAATCCCCCCCTAAGTACAGCCTCTTTCCAGGTAATTGTAGAGAGTGATAGGGTCACCCCTGAGACTACTTTTCTCCGGGCTAAACAACCCCAGCTCCCTCAGTCACTCCTCATAAGACTTGTGCTCCAGACCCTTCAACAGTTTTGTTGCCCTTCTCTGGACACGCTCCAGCACAGAGCACACTCTGGACATGCCCTTTCTGCTAATGAGGGGCCCAGAAACTGACACACAATTTGAGGTGTGACCTCACCAGTGCTGAGCACAGGGTGAAAATCACTTTCTGGGTCCTGCTGGCCACACTATCCCTGATAAAGGTAAGATGCCATTGGCCTTATTGGGCACTGGAGCACACACTAACTCATAGTCAGGTGCTGTCAAGCAGCACCCCCAGCTCATTTCCTGCTGGGCAGTTTTCAGCCACTCTTCCCCCAGGCAGTAGCGATGCATGGAGCTGTTCTGACCCAAGCGCAGCATTTGGATCTTGGCCTTGAACCTCCTACCGCTGGTCTCAGCCCATCGACCCAGCCTGTCCAGAACCCTATGCAGAACCTTCCTACTCTCCAGCAGATCAACACTCACACCAAACTTGATGCCATCCACAAACTTACTGAGGGTGCACTCAAGCCCCTTGTCCAGATCATCAATAACTATGCTCAAGAGGATTGGTCCCAATCTTGAGATCTGGGGAACACCACTAGTGACTGGCCACCAGCAGGATGTGCCACCATTCACTGCCAAAGAAATGGATACTTAGGTACAGAATGGGAAAAATCCACAATCCACATAAAGCAAAGCATAACAAAAAGGTGCCTACTTAGTAATGTACTATCAGTTTGCCAATTAAGATAAAACCTTTGCACATAAAAGTTTGAAGACATGCCTTTTGAAAACATTGCACTGGCTAGCAAATACACCAGTATTTCCCAAGCATAGGGGAACTTCTATGTACTCAACCACGTCCTTCAAGTTCTACACATAAAAACAAAGTAAAATCACAAGAAAAATGAAAACTAAAGGTAAAATCAAGCCTCTGACTCCAGTGATATATTTAAAATGCAATCATAAGAGCTATTACACAAAGTATCTCTGACACACATTCAGCTGAATTTAGCAGTAATTTAGATTGTGCTATTCCCACAAAAAGGCTTTTCCCCTATAAAACTGCAGAAACTTTGATTAAATGTCTGTCTAGAGATAATGCAATTATCTAGAAAAGAAAACTCAGCCTTAAGAAATAGCATGTAGAGAATTATACACTTCTTATATTCTTCATACCCTGACACGTATATCCAAAATACATATGCTGTTGCAATCTGTCAGTGCATTGCATTTGATTACACCTTTATTTAAAAGAAAACGTGGGTGAACATGGTTTTTTTTTTTTAATCTTTATTATTCCCTCATTATCTGTGCATAGAATATTATGATAAGCTTAATAACAACAATGCCTTCTTGTGTGTATGAGTCCATGCTCTCCAAAAACCCAGGGAAAATCAGAGACAAGGAAATCACTTGAAGAAGAAAGGGCTTGGGGGTAATACTTCCTTCATCTCACTTCACATATATATACACATGTGCTCTCACACATACGTATTTCACACTACTAAATTGTGGCTGCATCACAATTAACACAGATATTGTTTTTTAATTATTATAGAGAAATACTCTGGTGGTTTGATCCTGGCAGGATGCCAGGTGCTCACCAAAGCCACTCTATCACTACCCTCCTAAACTGAATGAAAGAGAGAAAATACAACATAATGTTCATGAGTTGAATAATGACTGGGACCGATCGCTCATCAATTACCATCACTGGCAAAACAGTCTCAACTTGGGGAAATGAACTTATTACCGATCAAAATCAGAGCAAGATAATGAGAAGTAAAACAAATCCTCTAAAGTAAACCTTCCCTCTACCCCTCCCTCTATCTCAGGCTCTACCTCCTCCTCTCCCAGTGGCACAGGGAGATAGGGAATGGGAATTATGGACGGTTCATCACATGCTGTTTCTGCCCTTGTGTCCTGCTCAGGTAGAGGAGTCCTTCTCCTGCTGCAGCATGGGGTCCCTCCCATCAGAGACAGTTCTCCAAGAACTTTTCCAACATGAATCCTTCTCACAGGCTACAGTTCTTCAGGAACTGCTCCAGCGTGGGTCCCTTCCACTGTGTGCTTCAAACAGGCTGCTACAATTGTGGGTCCCCCACAGGGTCACAAGTCCTACCAGGAATCCTGCTCCAGTGTGGGCTCCTTTCTCCATGGGTCTGCAGATCCCAGCCAGGAGACTGCTCCAGCACGGGTCTCCTCCATGGGCTGCAAGTGGATCTTTGCATCTCCATGGACCTCCATGGGCTGCTAGGGAACAGCTGCTTCACCATGGTCTGAACCACAGACTGCAGGGAATCTCAGCTCTGGCACCTGCAGCACTTCTTGCCCCTCCTTCTCCACTCACCTTGGTGTCTGCAGAGTTGTTCCTCTCACATGTTCTCACTCTTTTCTGGCCACAATTACTTCTGCATGATAATGTTTTTCCTTCTCAAATATGTTATCGCAGAGGTGTTACCACCATCTCTGCCTTGGCCTTCACCAGGAGCAGGGTCCATCTTGGAGCCAACTGACATTGGCTTTGTTGGACATGGGGGAAGCTTCCAGCAGCTTCTCAGAGAAGCCACTCCTATAGACCTCCCTGCTACCATGCAAACCCAATAGTTATACACATTTTTAGTTGGTAACAAAAACATGTATTTAAAACATGCTTCTCCAAAAATCAAAAGCAGGGGGGAAAAAAGGCAGAAATCAAACAAATTAGCCAATATTCATTTTCTAGTGGCACTTCTGAAAGCATGGAAAAATGTCGGGGTTTGACCCTGACTAAATGCCACGCACTCTGGCTCTCTCCTGCTGCAGATGTGCAGGAGAGAGGAAAGACAAAAAAACTGTAAAAACACACACACATCTCATGAGTTAAGTGAGATAGGACATTGGTAGGAGGACGCACAGAAGAAAGGGCAGACAGGCTCTAAACTTAAAAGTTGCAAAGTGATTTAATTATCTAACCAAATCGAAGGATAAATGAGAGGCAAAAATAAACTTTTCATACACTTTTTTGTTCACTCACCCCTCTCCCTCTTACGAACCCATTTTTATTCACCCCCTCACTTCCTTCTAACCAACAGCTTGGGTAGGGGGACAGGGTGTGTGGTATTTTCTCAGTCCACAGAGCAGGTCCATAAATCTATTCATTACCACAATTCTTCTACTACAAATACTCTTTATCTATACTTATCTCTCTCTCTCTCTAGACAGTTTCTCTGCTCTTACCCCCTCCCTCTTAAGAAGCAGCCTCTCCGCTCACCCCCACTTCCCTCTTTCCAAACCAACAACACGGGCAGGGGGCAGGGTAAGGGGTTTGTTCTCTGGTTAGTCCATCAGGGAGAGGGGTTCTCTACTTAGCCATGGGGTCCCTCCCACGAGAGACAGTCCTCTGGGAACTTCTTTGGCATAGGTCCAATCTCACGAGCAACATCCCACCCAAATTCTGCTGCAACATGAGATTTTGTCCATAAGGTGCAGACTCTCCCGAGCCGAGGCCAGGCTGCTTCCATCCCAGGAGCAAGGCCTTTATCTCTCTTGCAAGGCCTTTGCAGTTTTAACTCTTTAGATGAGACTCCCACTGATTCACAGTTTTCTCCAGGCATTCACCTGCTCGTCTGGCATGGGCTGTGGGCGAATTTCTGCATCCTTGTGGACTCCATGGGCTGCAGGGGGACCTCCTGCTCCCCCGTGGTCTTCACCATAGCTAGCAGAGGGTTTTCAGCTCCAGCGCCTGGAGCACCTCCTCCCCCACCTTCTTCACTGACCTTGGTGTCTCCATGCTGTTCTCCCTTCACATATTTTTGCCTCCACCTCCTCCTCCTCCAACTACAAAGAAGTGCGTGACTACCTTGTTTTGATTTTTTCTTAAATACGTTTTCACAGAGGCATAACTAGCACCTCTAGTTGGCCTAAACTTGACCAGCAGCATGTCCATCACCCTCAGAGCCACCAGAAATTGGCTCTGCTGGACTTGATGAAAAACTTCCAGAACTTTCACTCAGGACACACAGGAGCCATCTTTGTGCCACTCCCCACCCCTCAGACACTTCCTCAGGCCTACTACAACAGCTTCTGAGGGGTTTAAATTTCTCTTAGATGTTAATGATACCTTGCTGATGTTTTGGGCCAATCAAAACCACCACAATAATATATGCCCAGATATACTGTAAGACAACTTTCTGTGTGTAAGGCTTCAATTATAATGAACATTGGTGTATTCAACTGCAACACAGGTATTCACTCTTAGTGTTACAATGAAATGCTTAAATTCATGAGTTCAGAAAATACATTCAAGTGTCATTAACTACACAGAGTTTGATGAAAAAGTAAATTAAAACCCTTACAAATAATTTAACCCCAACTCACAATTAAAACTAAATACATAATGAGGAAATACAATCAATAAAATCAAGCCTTGCCCTTCTGTCCTTCCCATCCTTCACTGGTAGTAATTTTCAAGCATAAAGAATAACATTAAGACAATAGCAATATTAATGAGCTTGGCACTGGACATTTTCCTGGAATTAATAAATCTTAGCTCAACATATAATCCCCCAACAACCAAAGGTAAATCTGAAACCCCAGGAAATGCCTTCTGGAAATACACACCAAAAAAAAAAAAAAAAAACCAAAAAAACCCAACAGAAAAAATTACAAAAAAATACAACAAAAAATGTTGGGGGGTTTTGGTCTTTTTCAAAAAATGTTGGGGGGTTTTGGTCTTTTTCAGAAACTCAAACACAATGTGCATTAGGATATTTTCCCCCAAAAAATCTTATAACATCATAAATACCTCATAACCTAGGGACAACGCTGAAATGCAAAGGTATAAACCGTTACCTAATGCACTGGGATATTGAAACAGGCTTATTATATATATTTTTTCCCCTTCCTTTAAAAGAAAAGCTTAGCAGATCACTTGTAAGGTTTTAACAGGTTCCACACTACTTTACAGAGCAGTTTTTTAGTGAAGTTTTACTTTTCCCTTGCTAAGTGGAATTCACTGAGTCTGCAGATTGTTATGGACAAAAATAAGTGCAGGTCTTCTGGCCTCCTCCCAAAGGCAGGCTGCAAAAGCTCTGCTGTCTGGGAATGTGCCTGGCTCAGCATCCCCTGCAGCCTGCCTGGGTGGGGGGTCCACAGCAAAGAGGAGGTCCCCTGCTCACCCCCAGAGCCTGCAACAAAGCCAGCTGAAATGCTTCTCACTCTTCCTCCCTGCTGTGCTCAATGCCTCTGGTTTTGATGAAGCACCACAGAAAGCTCTCTCTCTCAAAAAAAGCCCCAAAAACCACAAACCAAAACTAGACTTGAGGCCTCCTTCAGACAGGGCTTAATGTGCCTTCTTCTGCTAACAGGAACACAGACTGATATAAAACCCAAAGAAAGGAAAGTTTGTGATTTCTTAAGCAGCACTGGCCCCTCTGATTTTCAGCTAAAAGCTTTTCACAACCTTACTCATGTTTTTGACTATGCAGCTTGGTTTTTTTAGCGTTTCTACAACAAAACTGTCATTGACTTCAGAGAGGCTATACCTGAAGTATGCCACACGATCATGTCTTGTGCTTAATAAGATTAAAGAGGGTTTGGCTTTTATCCTATCAGCTTCACAGAAGAAAACTAAACAGCTTTAAAAAAATAGAAAGAGAATAATTGGCACTACTTCCTGCCACAGAAGACCATGATTACAACATCCTAAAGGAATAAGCAATGCAAATATGCATACACACATGCATATTATACATACAATATATATGTTTACTTATACTTTTTTATATATATATATATATTTGTTTACAATTCTATTGGATTTCACACCAGCGGTGTCATATCTTGAGGTGCCTATTTGAAAAGAGACCAAGAGGAACTCCTGCAAAAACAGAATTGACCTTTCATACCAGAAACTCAATAAACTTTAGGCTTCAAGTAACAACAAAAACAACCCCCCATTTCTTGCTGTAATGAAAGCCACTGAAAGCTGTGCAAATCAATTCTTATTTGGGTCCTCTGCAGAGGATGTCAAAGTTCAGACAATTTTAAGCTGCATCCTAAGAACATAGGAGATGAACTCTGTCCCACAGATTTCTCATCTCAAACACTGGCAGATCTTTGTCCACTGAGTTTAAGAGCAAAACATGATAATGAAGAGAGACACTGGGACACAGGAAAGTCACTGGTGATCTTTGGGATCCATAGGGACAGTATAATCTTTACATAAGCACATTCAAGATAAGCATATTGAGCTCACTGTATATTGGGCTCCAACCTTTGTGAAAGGTTTGTACCTTTCTCCTAATAATGCAGTTTATCAAAATAATAGTCTAGATTGGGGTGGCTGGATCTCAGCAACAGAGGCAGCTAAATCCTATTGCCAAAGCCTTCTCCCATGACTTGGCACTACTGCCTCCAAGCTCTCTGCAGCTCCTGAAAATGCGCACAGAGAAGCAACTTGGCTGATGAGCTATGGGCCACTCAGAGACTGAAACAGGGTGAGCAGCTACTGCCTGTGGCTCATGAAGCCCTTCACCAACCCTTTGAAGAAGTCTCCTAAGTTAAGTGCTTTGGACCTGCGTTTTCCTCCCTCACCTATATGGAAACCAGGACCTCTGCTGATGCCCAGCCATGGAGAAATGCCACGTTGGGTGGTACACCAGCAGCTGGGTCAGGATTCAAGGTAAATGGGCTTTGCTACAGCACAGGTTGCTTTCTAAACCCCTACAAAAGGCACATTTCTAATGACTGTATTCATCCACAAAGCTGTTCTTCCTTTAGAAAATCATTCCCCTGGCAGATCTGTGACAAGGGCCAAACAAGGCAGTCAAATAAAACCCCCTTTAATAATCCAAGTCACACAAAGCATTCCAGGATCTTCCTCAAAAAATATTTATATTTTTATTTTATATATTTATATTTTGATAAATATTTATATAGCATCATAGAATCATAGAAGTTGGAAAAGACATGCCAGATAAACAGTCAAATTAAAAGTCATTATGAGCTACTTCCAGGACAAACACTTTACACACTGTATAACCCAAAGCATAGCTCTACATGATCAGCATAAAACTCCTCAATGTATGTAACAAGCAAACTCACATAGGTTCTTGCAACACTAAGCAGAACAAGATCTAAAGTCCTGCAAAATCACAGCTTCTAAACCACTTCCAATAGGGATTATCCCAAAAGACTTGAGGAATTATCATTCTATTAATTCAGTGACTTTGTCAGGAAAAAGAACTTAAAAGTAATAAAAATTAATGTATACAAACCCCAAATACCAGTATCTTTCAGATGTACATGATAAATCAGAGTATAGAAGAAAAGTTTAAAATACTGCAATTGCTACTAACTGCACGAATATACCAGACCTACAATGCCCATTCCCTGATGATAGGAAAAATACATGAAGCCCAAGTGGAAAGTTTGGATCAACAGTCTAGCCTTCAATTCCCACCTGCTGTGACAAGGGGGATATTACATAACTCTTAAAGCCCCTGATCTGAAAAAGCACTGCTGCTTACTTATCCCTAGGGAAGCAGCAAAATTGTGGGTTTTATTGAGCATTCACAGAAAAAGAAAATTAAAATAAACAATGAAGTCTGATAGCTTGAGCTGCACATCTTTTCTTCTTCCCAGTTAAGAAAGTGGACCATTTCACCCCAGGGATATAAAACATTTTGGTGCACTCTGAAGTAAAAGTTAATCTTAGATTTGCAGAAACAGAGAAGCAACATATGGCATGGCTACTGCCACAGTACTCATATTCCAAGCCCTGGCAATAAAATCTTTTGCTTTCCTGGCAAAAGGGCTTAAATACCTTCATGTAAGTGATACCTGGCTTGGGCAATCTTCCAGATGCACTTCTGCATGGGATTGCAGCTTCCACAATACTTGGCACCACTCTCCTCTGACCCTTTGTCAGAGTGGTTTACAAGAGTCCAACACACTGCATGCAAAATCAGCTGGATTAAATCAGAACACTAATTTAAAAGATTTCTGCTAACAGGCTTTAAAAGGTTTCCGCTAACAAGCTGGATGTGAATTGAGATTGATCATGTTAACTTGTCTGCCAGGGGACCCAAAGGACAGCAACTTCTAGAAAAAGAGAGATAACGAACACCCAGCACCTAAATTTTCTTCCACTGGCCCAAAAGAGAGCATGTGTTTGGTTTTTGTGTCCTATTCTCTCCCTGCCAGACTTAAGACTCTGATAAAGTTTGATCAGTGTGGGAATATGGTGCAAGAGAATTCCAATTTGGCGAAAGTTAAACTCTGCCTGCATCTGCAGCTGGGCAATCCTAGTCAAGAGATGCCAGCAAGAGCTCTGGGAATGAGGAATAAGAGTATGTTCATATCCAAACTGCATGACCTCCCTGCTAACCCAGAGAGTACCACATTATTCACCAGAAGTAAAACCCTGGAGCCCATAAGCAGCACGACTCTGGTTATCAGCAATATTCATACTCCACACCAGTGTTTCAGGTACATGCTCACAAAGGAATCATGGGCAACTACTGCATCCAAAGAAATCACAACCTGACTGTCAACCCTGCTCTGGTCCGGCCCTGCTAACTTCACTCACCTGTTGCATGGCAAAAGCTGTTGCGAGAAGCAGCAGGAATGTTACACACAGCTGTCTTTGGACACTGGAAGCCTGTCTGAAATCTAGGAACAGTCTACAGCTGGAAATGATGTTCAGCGATTCAGGAATCTCCTGACCTACTCTCTCCAAAACCAGTGCTGAAATGGGGTTAGCTAAGAGATTTCTATCAGCCCTTGTGGAACAGGGAGATGTTAATGCTATACATTATTGCTCTTTTACTGTTATTATGGTAAATATGCTGGGTTTATACTATTGCTATAAAGTCTCATGCTATGGCTGAGCTCAGTTAATAGATATGGCTCTGCCCTACACCACATTTACTACCACTGTCAGCAAACTTCCGGTGGTATTTCTGCAACTGTACTGAAAATACCCCTCTGCACTGCACAGCATCTAACAACCATTAGCAAAGTGCCTATTGCTGACATGCTTCTTCAGCAAAACAACACAAGCCAGGAGGTAATCCTAATAGAAGTAAAATGGTGTAGAAATTAGTAGCAATAGCTTTTTACTCTTTTTCCAGACTTGGCACACTGCAACACTCTGCATTCTTTGATAGGAAAGTGGTATCAGCTCTGTTAAGTGGATTTTTCCAAATCTGAAATAGAATGCTTTCTTGAAGCCAAATTAAAATTAAGGAACAATAAACTCACAGATTGAAAAAAAATTAAAAATCTACTCCACACAGAAGAGGGGACCAAGATTTCTTTTCCAACACAATAAAGAAAAAAATCTAAGCACACAAGTGAAGTGTCTTTCTCCCTTTCTCTTTTTTCTTTTTTTTTTAAGAACATGTATTTCAAAAGTAACACTTTTCTCAGTGGACACATTTTGAAATTCTCTGCAATGTAGTACTCCATGCACCTGTAAAACCACTCTGTCTCATAGAGTGAGATCTTGGAACTTTGCACAGGAGTTGTAGCACCACATACTGTGCTGCTTCAGAGAAGAGCTATCTGTCAGGAGCAAAAGAAAAGTCTGTGCTTCATCCATGAAATGGAGAGGACTGTCTGCAGCATAACAGGAAAATCAGACAGTGGAATAGGTGGAGTCTCCTAAATATCAATCAGCAAATGCTTTTTCACCTTGCAGAGATGTGGCAAAGCCTGGTTGGAAGGGACCCCAAGGACCATCTGGTCCAACCTTTCTTGGCAAAAGCACAGTCTAGACAAGACGGCCCAGCATGCTGTCTAGCTGAATCTTAAAAGAGTCCAGCACTGGGGAATCCACCACTTCCCGGGGGAAATTATTCCCATGGCCGATTGATCTCTAGGTGGTGTCTCTATTTACAAAGTTTCATGAAATCTCCATCTCCAGGAAGTGAAGAGGGGTTAGCTTCACTCAGAGCCTCCACAGAACACTGCCGCCATCATCCCTGCACTAGGCCACCCCATTGCTTATCAAACACAGGATGTGGCATTTTGTCTCAGTAACTCCATTGAGAAAAAGCAGCATTAAACTTTTGCACTGTTGGGTCTCACTGTAACCAATCCGTAGAAAGAAAAAAACCTGCACTGAATTCACTAGAAATGTCCCCAGTGGGGTCACAGGAAAACCACACAGCATCTTTAAAGGATGAGACAAGTTACAGAGCGTACAGAGACAAGATACAAAAGTGTACCATGTGATCATTATTCTCAGAGTCACTTTGCAGAGAAACAATCAAGCAACCACATGGAAGGTCTTATTCCATTTTACTTTAGCACTATTCATTAAAAGGCAGTTGATACTTAATGCTTCCCATCACACAAAGCCCTTTTGATTCCAAAATTGCTTGACTAAGGAAAACCTTAGGTGCTGTCTTTTTTTATACTGGCTTTATGTTCTCGATTTTTTCTTGGACAATGTTCAACAAGGAACAAAATCTGCATAGATGTCAAAGAATGGGAGTAGGTTATGAGACATGGAAACTGTGATATTTTACCAAAAACCCCCCCACATTGTCAAAGAGCTTAGGGAAAATATAACACTGTAACTGAGGCTATCAGGTAATTATCCAGTTTCCTACCTGAAAAAATGATGAAGCCAATGATATATTAGTTTGACCTAAAGCAAAAGCTAACTGAGAGGAAGTAAAATACCCTAATATAATCCTGTAACTTGGTTTTCCAAAACTGTTACTGAAATACTGAAATAAATAGCAGAGAAAAACCCAAACCCTATGAAATTAATCATAACAACATTGGAACAGCAGGAATAATAGCAGACTATACTTTGATGCTGTTTGCACGACCTGAAGAAGATGCGTGCAGTACTTTTTTAAAAGAAATACTAGCTTATCTTAGAAGAAGATACACTGAATTGTGAGATAATACTAGAGTGTCAGCTGCTTCCAGAAACTGCTCCTTCTATACAGCACTCAGCACAAATGTTTCCAAGTCTGTAATAAACCCAGGTTCAAGGTAAAGTAACAGGGGAAACAGCACATCATCTTCAGTTTCTTTCTTCACTGTTTTGTCAAGGAAAACAATGAAGCTAATTGGTGTTCCAGTTAATTGGTGTGTGTAAAATATTCAAAATGTAAGCAAAGAAGAAAAAAACATTAGCACAACAATCTTTCAAAAGAACATGCATTTATTTCTTTTTCAGTGCAAAGGAACGGAAACCTTCCCACTGACTTCAACAACAGCTGGGCCAGACCCTGAAAGTCTTCACATAAAACTTCCCCTATGGAGAAGTTATATATTAGCACAAGCATGTCTGTTTTATCTCCTGCCTTTTTCCTCCTAATAAATTGCACACTTGCAGCACATAATGTCTGAAAATGAAGTCTATAATAAAAAGAAAACTCAGTGAGTCTTGCAACTGTGTAGTCAAAACAGAACACTAAGAGAATTAACATGCATAAGAAATCAAGGGTTTTTATCATGCAGTGAGTTAATTTAAGAGGTTTATAATTTAAACCGATCATAAAACATGACAAATAATGGCAAAATTTCACTGGTTCAGTGGACCAATTTAATCCTGAACTTCACAATAGTTATATTTCTGGTTTTAATGTTGATCTTACAGCTTGCAAAGCAAAGCAAAGCTCCAGCAGAGAGACAAACAACTGTGAAAAGCAGGAACAAACATACAGAATGTTGTCACAATTACACAGCTCCCATTTTGCACAATTATTTTCACATTCCTTACGCTCAAAAAGCTTTCACGGCCATCAGTTTGCTAAAAGCTTGATTCAGTGTTTGCATTACAACACCTTTATTTCTAAACTAACCCCTGCAAATGAGAACATCCAAGTATTTTAATCCAAATGAAAAGAGACTAAAACTCGAAATATTCACCTCACTCCATGTGGATGAAAATAAAAGCACTCTTGACCTCTTGGATCTAGTGATGTGCCCTGGCCACAACCCAAACTTGCACCAGGACATGAGCAAAGAACAAGCCTTGTATCTTGGTTTCAACAAGGAGAAAGCCTAGAAGACCAGGTCAAGAAATAACCAGGACTGCTGAGTGCAGTGTGGCACCATTTAAACAAGAGGTACTCTTAGCATTTCAGTGCCATTTGGTACCTTGTAAGTTTCCAACCAATCTCCCTCCATCCCTTAATACCTCAAACAAACTGTCTTGCTTTTTCATTTTAGTGTGTCACAAATAACAGGGATGTGCCTTCCACAGAAATACAGAAGGTGTAATCTACACACATCCAATCCATAAAAGGAAAAAAAGAAATTAAGTCCAGCATAAAAAAAAACAACTTCCAAATGCCTCAGCAGTGTGGACCAGGCCATCCCCTGTACCTACATCTTGTAATTAAAGTGGCCTAAAGTTAAGAACTTGCTCACAGTGAGATTAACCTTTCTTACCTTTTGCCACATTTTGATGAAGAAGAGCTCTCCAGAAAAATTGAAGAAAACATTGGTGTCGTAGGCATCATCGCCAATGTTGGAGATGAAAACATTAAGTGAGATGTTCCTCACTGCTCCCAGGGCCAGGTAGTCAGTTCTGTCATCAACACTGTAGGCAGAAACAGTTACACTGGTTTAACTACGCTCAACTTTCACACTCTGATCCTGCTTTCTTCTTGCTACAGAAGTGTCACAACTCAACTGTTTAAAAGCTCAGCATTCGGTAGTTCAGGAACATACTGTACTGTGCAGTGCAGGGGGCCATTTTAGGAATGACCAGCTCCCGACTTAGGGTTCTGGCACTGTCGTTCATGACTGTGGGAAATGATCCTCATGCGAAACAATATCACATGACCTACGTTTTGTGATAATACATTAGTTGAAAACTGTAAAGTAATTGGATGAGGAAAATGTAACAACTGCGAGATATTATGCCTGCATTCAAATACGCAAGCTATTTCAGTTTGTCCCTCAACAATTCAGACTTACTAGCAATTCTCTGAAAAATCTTCTTAGAGTTATGCTATGGATAGAAAAAATCGAAAGCAGCCTCGAATAAAATCCAGAAATGGGTGTAAATGAAAAAAACATGTGGAAATTACAACAAATTACCACTGAATGTGACCAATCTTTCTTCAGATGTTTATGCTGGACCTAACATGGTGGATTCACCTTCTGTAAGTGAAATACCAAGGATAACAGCTATATATCATGAATCAACAGATTGTCACAATATGACATCACAGATTACGTACAAACACAGGCATGCACACATAGAGGTGGATATCGGTATTCATGCAAACACATTTATTATTTGGTATTCAATGAGAATACCAAATTCAGACAATGAGCTAACAAGCAAGAATAAAGAATAAAGATAAATCACAAGAAAATACAGTATCAGTGCACAGATCTGCAGGTCTTGAAAGTAACAGTAACAGATAATATGGAACATACCAGGAATTCATTTAAAAATTAGGAAAAATTGCCAAATATTAAATTTGGTAGTTATCACAACTGGACTGTAAGACCATTCATACATCCTAAAGAAACAGAGACAGTGTCACAGAGAAAACACTGAGTAGCTGGTCAGACAAGGACAAAAACTCCAACCGGAGAGCAGGGAGATGCTCACAATTATTTCCTCTAGGGTACAGCCAGCCCAAAAATAAGAAGGAGCCACTTTTCATTCACCCAGTTTCCATAAATGAATGGCTGTGCCAGTGACATACACGCTGGCACACACCACTCCTCTGCTTATCAGAAATTCTCTGAAGATGGCTGGTGTGCAGGACAAGAGCTGTGTTTAAAGGCAGCATGACCCTCCATTGCCACCAGCCCTCCTCTGCCAGTCTTGTCCATGTTACTGCAGCCAGGGCATTTGCATAAAAGTGGAGTTTCTGGAAATGCACTGTCTATCAACTGTTCAGCATCTTCTGCCAATCATAGCTGTACCAGACATCCAAAGGCAGAGCTTGCTGGATTCCATCTGCCTCTGTTTACCAAGAAGTTTCTAAATGTGGGTTTCTGATGATACATACCAAATCAGCCGGGGGCTCTAGTGAATCAGAAGTTTGGAGGAAGATGGTCTAGACTGAGGCTTTAAAGCTGACAGCTGTGGATTGTTAACTCTACCATGTAATGTGAACAATATCTATAGCATATTTGTTTCTTGTACTTACTTCATTTATGATGATCTTCATTTATTAAGCCCAAAATCATGGCTTACAGTTCAATGACAGCTTATTATGGGGAAGATATAAGTATCCAGGAAATGCGTTTGCTTTCTCACACTTAAAATCAACTGCAGACATTGACCAAACCTAATGATAAATGGACATTTTGCTTTCAAAATCTTAGTTTATTCTCATAGTCAATTATCAGTGTAAATAAAGATTTTCAAGTGTATGCAGTACAGGATCGACTGCAAAACTAATTTGAGCTGTTCTTCTTATATACCAAATTAATGGCTCATCAATATAAGAATACTTGAAAGTATTGAACCTTTTGGCATGAATTTCAACATTTACTGTTGACAAACAGACAAATTATGAAGATACTAAACAATCTCCTGGGATTTTCTAATAATCAAAAGTGCATACTAGGAAGCAAAAAAACCCCACCCCAACCATTTAAAACTGTGAATTCTTTCTCATGAACTTTATAATCTCACTTCTTGCAATCACTTCAAAATTTAATCAGCATCTGTTACACTCATTGGCAGAATCAGGAAGTATTTATTCAGTAAGCAAAGGAACATTACATGGTATTTATCTTATGTAGAGTTCATAGTAAATGCAATGTACACTACAGAATGCTGTCTGAATTGGTAGTAGCAGAACTTTGAGATTTAACACAAAGTGAAGACAATTGAGAATACTCTCCTTCCTACTGAATAACTAAAAATTCTCAGAATAAAATCATACATAAAACTGACCGCACAAAAAATAATGCAAATATTAACACCAATGGGTTGTGTTACTCCTTTCTAAAGCTACCACTCCACTGTTAAAAGTGTATCATACTAAAATTACATTTTTCTCACAGAGAAAGAAAACCCACTTTTAAAAGCACACTGTAGGTGCTCCTATACAAAACTCACACACTAATAAACTCCAAAACATCTCACTGATTTTTTGGAATGATCTGGCAGGTGAGTTCAGTTCTCCCTCTGAAAGGCTATTTTAAGACTGTGCTCTAAGTCCCATTTTAAAAGAGCGGCTTTCTGAGTCATTGAATCTGCGTACATCTGGAATGAATCAGTTTCACTTGCAGTGAGAAGAGGATTAGGAATCTTCCTATTTACAGGGGAGCTTCCAAGCCCTGTTTGCCACTTGAGAGAGTAATATCATGAGTGAAGACAGGCTGCTGTGGTGCTGGAACAGCTCTGTTGCCAACCTGGTGCCATCCTCCTCCAGCACCTGCCACACATTAAGCACTCTAGCTGCCAAGTCAAAATATGATAACTAAAGAATTATTGCCACCCTTCAGAAATAAGAAAACAATTTAAAGCCACCCCTTCATCTCAACAAGGTTTGTCAAATAACTTCAGAAACATAATCAAGCAATGACTTTTTGTTTGCATTTTCTTGTATGACAACTACAAAGCTGCCAACATTCTCAACATGAACTTTGTAACGTTGCTCACATAAAGCAAGAAAGCCTAAAACAAAAAAAAAACCAAAAAAACCCCTCAGAAAGTAAAAAAGAAAGGTAAAGAAAGAAAAGAAGTGGGAAAATATCAAGAAATAATCAGTTAATTGGACAGAACACTACCATCTCATTACATCAGGTACTACACCCAAAAAATGAACTGACTAAAAGTTCTGGGTCGACTGTAGACATGTGTATATATTATATATAGGCAAACACATTTGTACACACATACATACAGACACATGAAGGATGTCAGGTTATCAGTGTTTGCATGGAAAGAAAAAAAATTATATTCAGAAGTACTAAGTACTTCCATGTTTCATTCATATGACCCAAACTTGCAGGTAGCATGTAATTATAAAAATCAGGCTCCAAATTTCTGCCACAGTTTTGAATTCACTGACAATGGTAGTACACATTGCATGTAAATAGAAATATTTCGTGTTTACTTCTTAAGTGGTTAAGAAAAGGAAATCAAATTCCAGGATAAAACAAATATTGGTTTTGCGTGCTTTAACGCTCTAATTGTTAATGTCCACACCACATCATTGCATTATGGTCAATGAGGGAAGAAAGACCATCTGAGAACGACAAACTGAAAAGATCTGCAATTTTTATTTCACCACCCCTCAAGATGTGAGGCTGCTTTTTATTTACATGGGTCAGTGGAGGCATAATCTGCATTCCAAATGGTATGCAGGGACATTTTCTCTATTTCATATTTAATTTCTCTATTTCATTTCTCTGTTTAGTATTTAGTTTCTCTAAATTCACCAGTGTGAATTTTTTTTAAAAAGTGAGAAGGCATTCAGCACTTCATCTCAGCCTGTGCAGATTGTACATAGGGCAAGGAATGTGGCAGGGTCATACCCTATTATCTGGGTTACTGACTTTCCCTTTTGTTTTAGGAACCTTTCTTTCCTTACAGCAAATCAGCACCTACATGGATAAATCACTACTACTGCTCAATAGACAGTGGAAGTTACAACTGTGGTTGATTAGACTACAAATAGGTAAAAATGTTTCAAAAAACTAAAGTCCAATCTGTCCTCCAACTCCGTCAGCTGAAATTAAAGAACACCACCTTTTGCTTTTAAATCAGTAAAAGGTATAAATCAACAAACACCGGTGACACTGGTCACTGCTGTGACAGATCCAAATATTTGTACATTCACCAACCAGTACTGCAGTTGGTCTTTGTAGTTACTAGCATACTTAAATATTAATTTTGTCTCCACAGACTCTCTACATTAACCCTGAATACCTTTCTTCTGTTGTTTTTTCTTTATTGCAGGCTTTGGGGTTAGTTAAACTTCAGGAGTTTTGCAAATACTTAAACCACATTGGCCATTGAAATGCTGAAATCCTCAGTTGATCTGAGAATTCATTTAATATCTCAGGGCAAAACTGAAAGGTAGCAGCCTCATAAATAAATAGAAACTCAATAAAAATTTCAAACAACCCCACAGGGAGCAAAGCTATTGGATTTTACACTTGCTCACACTGTCTGCTCATCGCATGTGCATTCAAAAGAATTGCCTTGGAATTCTCTCTCGAAAATTCACAGCCAATTTAGACTAAGGACTGGGCCAAATGCTCAAGATACCATGGTTTATTCTGCCTTAACTGAACTTCTGCTTTCTCTTTCTCACACTGAAGTTTATGCTAGCAAAGGCACAAAGAGACCTCACACAACTGATGACCAGAGCCTATCTGAGGTACATTAAACCAGCTATGGCAAACTAGCACTTAGGCTATCAGATCATTTCATTCGTGAGCTTTTTCTGTATTTCTCAATCTAGTTCTCAAGCAGAGACTTTGCAGTGTGCCCTGAGTAGTACATAACATGAGGTGATAGGAAAAACATAATTGAAAATTCAAGGAGTGATCAACCAAGGTTCTGTGTCAGCAGAGCAGAGTTTAAGAGCAGTACCATAACAATATTGCTCTTGATGAAGACTGAATAACAATGTTCCAGCGTTTCCCCTTAGGAAGGAACTAAATGTCCCATATGAAAAAAAGTGCTTACTGTGGTGAGCCCAGGGCCAAGGCCATGGAACTACTTGCTGCCAGCACCTTTTTGGCACAGGGATGCTGTCTCTAGTGCTTCAGATCCTACATCTATTACAATTCAGGAATATGGTGCTGAATCTTACCTTTTCCATATTTCCTATACTTTAATGTAAAAAATTATTGCATTTGAGTAGTAAATAAGAGGTGGAGAGGGCAGGGTAATTGGAGGTGGGGGAAGACACACATCAAACACCACTCTTTATTACGGTATAGAAACAACAGCGTACCCAGCGTAATGTAATCTGAGCTAACTTCCTATGCACAAATATGCTCTAACCAGCACATATTTGAAAGCACATATAGTGATGAACAAAACTATATCTTTCCATATATAGCTCTCTGAACAGCTTTTGGTTCTAACATGCTACTGTTCAAGAAAAGCGTGTAAGGACAGCCAGTTCATGTAGCAGAGAGCCCTGTGTCCAACTATGTCTAAAAGCAAGAGGACTGTGGAAGAACAAGGCAAGTACAGAGTGGCAATTTGCTGATATATTTCTGCAGCTTCCAGAATTCATATTTGCCATTTCACTACTATATACACTCTCAGCACTTACAGTATCCCAAACAGTAAAATCCACAGATTTTCTTCACTTCATGACACTTCATGAAAGCATACCTCCTTACTTGTTTTTTTCATTGCTCTGAATAGCTTAGTATGATTAGCAAAGTATGATTACTAATAGTTTAGTATGATTTATCATCTTGCTCTTCAATTCTAGCAGATTATTTCCCATATTATTTGTGAATGTGGTGAATACCACTGGCACTTGCACAGCTTTCTCTACTGCCAAAACCAACTATTTACACCTGTTCTCAGTTGACTACCTTTTAATTAAGTAGTGATACTCAGGGCATCACTCCTCTCACATCTGGGCAACTTACTTTCTTGGTGAGAAATCATAAGAAAAGTCTTTTGCAAGCTAAGGTAGACAGTCTTAACCAAAGCACCCTATCCACAGGTCCAGTGACATTTTCAAAGAGCTGCAGCAGACCTGAGAGACAGCACTTACCACTGCCTTCCCATAAACATCCTGTTTATTTCAATCCAGTGTATCTGTGTGGCATTAGTTGCATTTTTTCCAAGAATAAGTCCACCAAATTTAGTCAGAGGTGATTATTCAGACAAAGGTACTGACATAACCTTGCTAACAATGAAGTCAAATGTTTCGTACAGATAATAATAAATGAGTCACCTTTTTTGCTCTTTCACAAAAAAAAACCAAAAAAACCAAACCTGCTTTATACACAGATTTACCATAATCAGGAATAATGTGGAAAATTTGTGATGGAATTATTTTGCATAAAACACATGGGGCTGGAAAAATTCAAGACAGCACTTGTTTAAAATCAGCATGCATAGCATGTTTCTTGGTAATTTTACACACAGTAACAAGAAGAATCTGTTTTCGTAAGAGATACTCATTGTGCTCTATTTCTTAATAACTGAACTTACAGAGCCCTTTAGCTAAAGAAAGCCCATACTGTGCAGAGGGATTTGACAACATCCTGTTTATTTCAAAAAGGTTCAGGTTGTCACTGGGTAAAGAAAATTTGAGAGCATTCACTGAACATGTTGCTATACAAATGTAGAAACTGTATTTGAATATCCTAAGCTCTTTTGACAGGTGTGACTTTTAAGTTGCCAAGATAACATAAATAACAGCCGTAAAAATAAACAGCCTAATGGTCCAATCTCATGCTGTGATTACTATACACTGACTGACAAGTTTTAGGATCTATCCCTTGCTATTTATTCCTCAGCTATGGGACAAAATCCTTCTCTAATCCACACAGACACGTATCTAGATCTCAACGGATTTTGCTCACCAAAAAGACTGAGTAAAAGGTCAAATATCCAGACTAACTGCAGTCAAAGCTTGGACTCTGTAGCCTGACGCCTAACCCTGCTCCCAGCTAATCCCCCAAAACATTCATGTGGACTTCAGTTGTATCTGGAGAAGTCCATAATATCTCAGACTTGACTCTGGTTCAGTTTTGTCTCCAAATACTGTTACAACATGAGGTAGACTTATATAAAACATGTCTGTGACTATTACTTCTTCCTTTTTTTCTTGTTTTAGTTGGGGTTTTTTATTTGGGCTTTTTTTTTTTTTGTCTTCCACTCTCTTTCCTGACCTGAAAGCAAAGCACTTCACAGATTTTCCATCAAATAGCAAAATCTCTGGCACACAATTAAATAACTCACATCACATTTCCATCTCTAAAAATAATGAAGGAAAAAAAAAAAGGAAACAGAAGTCACATGAAATTCACCTTTAGCTTGTTTTGTCCCCAAATTGAATACACATCCAAGAGAAACAATAGGAATTTTCCTAGTCACAAGAGACAGAACATAAACTTCACCTCTGGTCTATTTGATGATTTTTATTATCCCAGAAGAAAGTGAAATCAGACACTCATCACCAAGTTGCAACAAGAAGAATTTAACAGGAGAGCAATATTTCAGCAGAGTTTGCAAAACTACAAATTGAGAAACAGAAAACAATAGTCTGAAGATAATTTGCCATGTTTGGAGGGTTTTTTTTAACCTTACATGTGACAGAGTAAACTGCTTTTCTGCAGGCAGTTTTACTCCTACCATGCCATGAACAGTATTTTATTCTCTTTGAAAAATTATGTGTTCCACACTGGTACTTGATTTGAGCATGCATCTTCACTTTCTTTGTTCCTCTCTGCTATGCTATTTCTTTTCTCTATTTTTGTCCAGTGTGACTGTTAAGGTGAAGATATCTTGCACTTTATGTGACCAGAGCCCACCATCACAGGAGTTCAGATTCTGTGTACATCTCAAGACCTCTTCCACTAAAGGTGACATCACTGTCACCATCCTTCTAATCTGGATTTAAAATATCTGTGTTTGTATTTTGATTTTTCAATGCCATTCTACATAGAATAAATGGCATACTAGGGTGCAAGAAAGAAAAAAAAAGTTCACCTACTCACCTAGATAGCAATAATTTGCCCTGAAGTTTCAAATCAGCAGCACAGTCATCAGATTGACAGTTCCTCTCAAAAACAGTCTGTGAAAACCAGAGAAAATAATAAGATCAAAATTCAAAGAAGGAACATGCTTGGATGAAATAAACATAACATCAAAATCTGTGATACAGAGATATATGGTGTGAGTATTAAAGAAATTCAAGATGAAGCAAATCTTATCTACATCAAAACTGGTTTTATTCTCTTCTAACTGAACAAGAAGTTTCATTGAAACCAGACTCTCTCAGAGGTTCTCCTCCATCCATTCTCACTTCTCATCTGACAAGAATAACTGCTCTCACAATATTTCTGGAATTCTTCTTTCTCTTCCCCAGCTATGGGCATGAAAATGAATCAGAAAATAAAGTATTTATGAAACTATTTTCACTCCTAAGGATTGCAAGTAAGGAAATCATAGAGCAAACATCTTCCTCAGATTTTAGGTATGGCAGGAAACATTTCTGCCATCCTGCAAGCAACAGAAAATTTCAAAGACTGTTATGTATCAGTGATACTTTCAAATAATGTCAATCTTGTGAACTCCAGTAATACTGAGGAAATGTAACAGATTGATAAAGCTAGGAACTATGAAGGGACAACATATGGGCATATTATTTAAGTAGTAAGAAGAAGAGACATACATGAAAAGTCTATGAACCTATGCAGATCTTTGCAGTAGTTTGCCATAGCTAAATGAGGCGGCCACCAGAGAGTGAAAGAAGACAACAGGAACATGCTCCTGGCATCAAAAAAACCCAGATGCCATCAAGATCATGGTTCCCCTGCTGTTTAGACCATAGACCAATACCTTTCTAAACATAAGGCTAGACTTTTCAGGTTGGAGGACTCATTCTTTCAGGGTCACAATGCTCTTCAGCTTACCAAATATTCAAACACCCAATATGAGTGTTGCCAACACTGTTCAGCTAGGAAACCTGACAATCCACTGAACTCTTCCTTTAATATGAATGTTCCTTTCTACAGTTGTGGCTTCATGACTTTTATTACCGAAGTAAATACATTTCAATCATAAATGCAAGGACAGGGAAAATCTGTGCAGGACACACGTAACAGTCAGATGGGGTTGGAGAGACTGAGAAGGCAAATTTTTTAAGAGCTCTGCCTAGCTGTATCGGGACTGGAAAAAGACGTGAATCTTAAGCCCAGATGGCATAGAGACTTCTACTCCTTTGCTTTCCAGGAAGGTTCTTGACTAAGCAGGCAGCTTATTCTCCTTTTTCTGTGCCGTCTGGGTGCTGTCTGAGTACCCCAAAAAGGAGTAGACCTTTATGAAATTAATTGCTGTTGGACTAACAGATATCAAACTATGGTGTAAGGTTGTACTGTGTTGCAAAAGAACAAAGGTGGAAGGTGGACAGCTCATCCAGGCTATTTGCTTTGCTCTTTCCCTTTTCTTCCCTACCTTTTGCTTTCTCAGAAGTGAAATTTGTTGGGGATTTAGAAATGAGGACTGAACTTACCCCTCCTCCTTAATAAAGGCTACCACAACCAAGGGACAAGAATAACCCGGAGACGGGAACCAGCACTAGGCTTCCCTCTGAAACATGGCATATTTCAGAGGTATAGTTTCAAAGGTCCTCAGAATTAATCCTCAAACCACTGTTACACATAGGAAAGACTGCTTGAAAACCTTTGGAGGTGAAAGAATAGCGTGTAAAATTTTTGTAAAAAAAAATTCTTGCCTGTCAGTTTCTCTGTTTGCATTGCAGAAATCTTGGCTAAGTGAACAGAGAACTCAAAGAAATTATCTGTGCTTTTCTAAGTATAAAATAATGTAAGTACATTTAAGTAACTATGTAATAATCCTGGCATTTTCTTACTAAATCTATAGTTACCGCTATTCAGAAAGAATGAACAAATACTTCATTTTCTAAAATCACTGAGCACGTATCTCTTCCACCATATCATGTACTAGACAGCAAGCTACTTTGAAATACATTGGGAGTACTTCCTTATGTCATTGTGGCAGGACGCTCACCCCCTCCCCTTCTCTCTCTGATCAGTCCTAAGAAATGGATGGCTCAGACTTAGGTTGATAGCCTAATCAACGGCTATCTAGTGCTGGCGACTGAAAGTCTGAAAGACACTCCCCTGCAGAGTGTAGAGAGAATGCGAGAAATTTTCAGTGACTACAAATACACACTTTTATCCTATAAAAAGCTCACGAAATCTCAGAAAGGTAGAAGCCTTTCTACATGGACATCGGAGCGTGAAGTGGGGTCTTCTCCCCAGGGTTGGACGCAGCCCTGTGGTTACTTCCCTGGGATTGAGTGAGGAAATCTTAATGTATTCCAGCTCCAAATTGGATTTGGTAAGATCATTTGAGTTTCCTAAATTGTATTATTCCGGCTAACTTATAGGTACCTTTCTTAACTTGCATTTCAGCTAGCTCAAGCAAGCATTTATTGCATTTTTAACTATTGTAGTGTTGCAATTATGTATTCATTGTGTGTTTATGTGTGTCAATCTGTTCTATGTTTGTATGTTTGTTATGTTCTGTGTCAAATAAATGGTATTTTTAGACAAATCGGCCAGATATCAAAGGATCTTGCGAATGGGACTAAGTCTTGGGGTACTAGCTATCTTAAAGTCTATCAAACTGCAAAAATTCATAAAGCTCCTGTCTCCCATGCAAGACAGTCATAGATACCCAGCTTTCTACACAACACTGGGTTGAGAGAAAGAAGTAAGAGTGGTGAGTTCTGAGATCTATAGCTGTGTAGGAGTGAACTGTTTGCTTCTGTGGAGGATTTTGAACCTGTTCAGCTTTGGGGGGAGGTCTCTCACCTCAAAGCAGCTGGCTGGACTGGATTTCCAGTCCAAGAGGCTCCTAGGACCTATGGACACAGGCACAACCAAGTCAGCAGCCCAGTTCTAGGCTAATGACAGCTCTGGAATATTTTTTATTTTCCACTATTTCCCTGGTCTACCAGGACTCTACTCCACCTTCCCTTTTTTCCCACCCTCCAGCTTCTCACAGTCAGTATATTTTCTCCATTTTCTTCTCT
Organism: Entomyzon cyanotis; assembly: GCA_024500445.1. Taxonomy (NCBI): domain Eukaryota; kingdom Metazoa; phylum Chordata; class Aves; order Passeriformes; family Meliphagidae; genus Entomyzon; species Entomyzon cyanotis. Next base: position 81,783,617 of record JAKEPQ010001005.1, read on the forward strand.
GCTAACTTGACCCTTTCCTTCCCCAGCCTTTTGTCACTTCTACCTTTCAGGCTGACTAATTCCTGGCTGTTTAAATTCCTCCTAAAGAATTAAGAAGCAAACACACTTTAAAGCATCATACATAGCATTTGTGAACGCTGCTTACATATTATTACTGTGCCCTTACATGGCCTACTTGAGCCGCAATTTCTTTCAGCCAAAAACTGTACCTCACTCAACACCACGTGTTGTTAAAGCAGGAGTCCATTCCTGGTGTTTGTGTGCTCAATTACAGGGACAGGATAACCTCAATGCTTCTAGGACACATCTTTACTGTACAAACACAAAACTAGTGTAAAGTGTATTCTCAGTGAGTCTGTCACACCAGATGTACAGCAAAGTAGAGACCAAACCCAGCATTTCCAAGGTTCACAATTCCTCTCAGCACTCTCTCCACTGCTGCACAGGTCCCAGCAGCTATGGGAAATTGTTCCAGAGCAGTTCCCACCAAGTCACCAAACTTTCTTGATAAACACGGTTTTCTCAAAATCTGCATGGCAACATTTCTGAGTAAAAAAGATTATGTTCCTTGGGAGGTCCAGTAATATGACAGATATATATCCCTGAGGGGTTAGGAAAGATGGATGGCATCCATGTCCTCCAGAGCATGTGTCAAAAAACCTACATTAAGATACACTCATTATAAAAAGTGAACATACACCTCTGTACCCAATCAAGCACACAGTTACGAGAGATCTAGAGCTGATCAGCAAAGGAATATGTCTACATAGGTAGTCAGATCAGGACCACAAAGCAAGTACTTTTGTGTCCATTGTCTCTTGAAGGCAGGCATAAGGACTAAATTCCAAATTTTGTGGTAAAGGCCAGGGGTAAATGTAGGAGAAAGTAGAAGAGGGATAAATTTCCAGTTCCTGTGTCCTAAGCCATCCTAAGCATAAAGCTGCTGGCTATTGAGCATGTAGATATTCTCCTTTTCCTTCTTGCTGGTAGTGGACTCTACTGAAAGCTGCTAGGAGGGAAAACAAGTAAGAAGGAGCCTGGCTTCAGTCTAATGGTCAGAGCTCTGTGCCCTGAGGAAGGTGATCTGGGATTTCAAACCAGGCTTACTAAACTGCTTTACTGTCTTTCAATGACTATCTAAAATTAAACAAATCAATGTTTCTGGAAGTAGGGAAGAAAACAGGAAACACAAAAAATAAAATAACTCCTGTGCCTTTCTAGCCCACAGAAGATACTGGAAGTCTTCCAATAAATTTAGGGGGAAAAAAGAATTTCAAAGTATCCCACCTCCCAAAACTCAGGGAAGCACACGGAAATTCAGGTTGTAGCCAAAATATACAATCAAGACTTTGAGAGGTTGCCAGCACTGTTCTAGTAAGAGTTCTGTCCATCCTTTCACAGAAAGGGAAAGTGACAGCTGAAGGTCAATGTTTGAAGAGAAGGGGGAAACAGAATTCTCAAAATAACCCTTCAAAACATGTCATTTTATGGACTGGATAAGAGAACAGTGATTCAGTCTAGATCAGACATTTAATGACTTCCTCACATATTGGTCTACAAAAGGTTCAGATAGTACCCCTTAAAAAGTGGCAGAGCTGGCTTTTGGTATATTCCTTTAATTTCATAAACTGTGCCATGGACTTCTGCAGGAATACTTAGGTTAAGCAAAATAGTCTGGGTTAAGAATACCGTACTTCAATCTCTACACTGACCTTCTATTAATTGTCACCAAACCCTATGGTAAGTACAGAGATGACTTAGCAATTAGATCATGCTAGTAACACAAAAATAATTCAATAAGGGCGCTTGTTATGCTAATAATTCTTTACTTTTTAGATATTGATGCTATCTGGTTATAAACGTGTTATCTGGCGAAGCTAAGTTCCTGAGTCGTACTTAGAGAGCAGGATATATGATCCAATTTTCAAGTACTGAGCCATAAGCAAATCTCACTATCTTTTATAGGAAGTATTTTCTGTTTATAGTTTTACAAACCAATGACATCAATGTGCCTAAATATAGATACAGGAACCTGATTTTAGACCTGAATTTATTTTGGTTTTAAACCTTCAAATTGCCCACAAAATAAAGCTATTACCTACATGTCTACTGACCACAGAAAAAAAATATAGACTGATTCTTTTGAGGCATTCCACGCTTCACTCTACTACCCATGAAAACAGTCCATTTATATATGCTGCTGAGACAAACACAAAATGGCTGATTTAAATTCCCTCTAGAAGAGCAGTTATCAATGTGAAAAACATTCCAGGATTTCATCAGATGTGTTGGCTAAAATGAGAATACATGATTTCCACAATACCCCCAACTGAGTGGTAAACACATGACAAAGGGCAGAAATATTATGGGAGCGAAACCAGTGTGCTGGTACTGCATGGTTCATGGGACGAAGATTAGCTATCAAGCTCCTTGAGCTCCACACAGGCTTCATCAGAGCACTAGGTTTGAAGGCAGAAGGGAATAAGACCATGCTCATTAGAGGGGCCTAGGGGCAGCATACCACTTTTGGAGGTGAAAACAATAGCCCAGCTGAAATGCACCTACACCAATGCACACAGTAGGCATAACGAAGAATTGTCTCGATCTGATGCTGGGTGATATTTTTTAGCGGTTTAGGGGTTACAGTGACAGTACTGGGTTGATGGTTGGAGCTGATGATCTTAAAGGCCTCTTCCAATCTTGATGATTCTATGACAGACAAGGAAAAAGAGGTGATGGTGTGGCTGTGTACATTAGGGAGTGTTTCAACCATATAGAACTCAAGGATAATGATGACAAGGTTGAGTATCTATGAGTAAGAATCAGGGGGAAGGCCAACAAGGCAGACATCCTGATGGGAGTCTGTTATCCCAACCAACCAGGATGAAGGGGTGGATGAACTATTCTGTAAGAGGCTGATATTTCATTATCCCTAGCTCTTGTTCTTGTGAGAGACATTAACTTGTGGGATGTCTGCTGGGAACTCAACACAGTGGAGAGGAGGTAGTCTAGGAGGTTCCTGGAGTGTGTGGAAGACAGCTTCCTGATACAGGTGGTAAGTGAGCTTAACAAGGGGGGTGCCCCAGTAGACCTGATGTTAAACAGAGAAGGGCTGGTGGGAAATGTGGTGGTCAGACAACATCTTGGGCACAGTGACCATGAAATGACAGAGTATTCAATTCTTGATGAAGTAAGGAAGGGGTCAACAAAACCTCTACCTTGGACTTCTGGAGGGTGGACTTTGGCCTACTCAGGACACTGGTTCAGAGAGCCACCTATGAAACAATCCTTAACAACAAGGGGGTCTGGGAAAGCTGGACATACTTTAAGAAGGAAGTCTTAAAGGTGCAGGAGAAGGCCCTCCCTATGTGCCCAAAGATGAGCTGGGGAAGAAGATTGGCCTGGCTGAACAGGGAGGTTTCACTGGAACTCAGGTTTATGACCTTTGAAAGAAGTGGCCGTCAACTCAGGAAGGGTACATGAATGTCATTAGATCATGTAGAAAGAAAATCAGAAAGGTGAAAGCTCAGATAGAACTTAATCTGGCCACTGCCATAAGAGATAATAGAAATGTTTTTATAAATACATGATCAACCAAAGGAGGGCCAATGAGAATCACCATTGCTTTATTGAATGCAAGGGGATCATAGTCACCAAGGTTGAGGAAAAGGCTGAGGCACCTAATACCTTCTCTATATAATTGTTTAACAATAAGACCAGTTATCCTCATGACAACCAGCCCCCTGAGCTCAGAGACAGGGACAGAGGGCAGAACAGATACCCTGCAACCCAGGAGGAAGCAGTTAGTGACCTGCTGCGCCACTTTGATGCTCAGAAGTCTGTGGGATAGGTGGGATCCATCCTAGAGTGATGAGAGAGCTGGCACACCAAGCCACTCTTCATCATTTATCATCAGTCCTGGCTAACCGGGGAGGTCTCAGGTGACTGGAAGCTGGCCAGTGTGATGCCCATCCACAAGAAGGGCTGAAAGGAAGAGCTGAGAAACTACAGGCCTGTCAGCCTGACTCCAGTGCCTGGCATGGTTATCGAACAGATCATATTGAGTGCGATCACACGGCACATACAGGACAACCAACGGCTCAGGCCCAGGCAGCATGGGTTTCGGAAAGGCAGGTTCTACTTGACCAACCTCATCTCCTTTTATGAGCAGGTGACCCACCTGGTGGATGAAGGAAAGGATGTGTCTACCTGGACTTTAGCAAAGCCTCTGATACTTCCCCCACAGCATTCTCCTGGAGAAGCTGGAAGCCCACAGCTTGGACAGGCGCATGCTTTGCTGCTTTAAGAACTGGCTGGATGGCTGGGCCAAGAGAGTGATGGTGAATGTTGTGGCATCCAGTTGGTGGCCAGTCACTAGTGGTGTTCCTCAGTTCTCCAGTGTAGGGACCAGTCCTGTTAATACAGTTATTGATGACCTGAATAATGGGATTGAGTGCACCCTCAGTAAGTTTGTGGACAACACCAAGTCGGGAGGGAGTGTTGATCTGCTGGAGGGTAGGAGAGCTCTGCATAGGGATCTGGACAGGCTAGATCTGATGGGCCAAGGCCAATGGTACACGATTTAACAAGACACAGTGCCAGGTCCTGCACCTTGCTTACAACAACCCCATGCAGTGCTACAGGCTGGGGAAGATTGTAAACCAAACTTCTCCAACTGAGGCAAACTACAGGGGAATTCATCAATTTCACTGAGTGGAAGACTCTGGGCTAGCTCATGACTAGCACATTGCCACTTGCCAAGCCACCTAAGCCAAATGCAATCATTTGTCCCCTATTTCAGCTGCATCCTGCTTTCAAGTGTTAAAGCCTGGGCTGGATCACCAAGCTGAAAAGGAGAGAGGACACTCAAATGTAAGAGGAACTGGAGCTCCCAAATGAAATCAGCTGTTTAGAAAAGATGAGGCATGAAACCTGTTCGTTCATGAAGGCAAGCAATAAATTAACTACATTAACATGTATTAGTTATTCCCCAGAGTAGTGAGTGAATTTAACAATGCAATCTCTAGTCCTCATAATTCTCCTGGGATGAAGAACTGCAACTGGTGGCAACAGAAATACGCACTCAGCCTTTCACAGCTTTGTTACATTTCTAGTCTGACTCATTCAATTTTCAGGCTGAGGCAATTTTTTCTCCTTTAAATCATTAAGAGTCCAAATCATCCAAATAGTGCTCTCATGTTACAAGACTTTAGACCTTACAAATTCACAGAACAACAGAAAAACCTGTCAGAATAATTGTCCCATCTACACATACTGTTACAGAATGGATTTCCGCAGCACATTTCTCTATCTATTTTCCTGTCTTGACTTAAATGGTCTTCCATTTATTTTGGATAACTACACAATTATTCAATTATATAATTTCAAGAGGGTTCTTTTATGATATCTGAGAACATTTTCTACTATAAACCTTCTAATTTCTTCTACTAAAAGTGGAACTGTGTAAAATGAATCTTTTTGACTCAGGATGCTTTCATACTTAAACATTTTAACACAACAGTTAACCCCTTTGCTACTCATCACTCACTTGTGGAATTAAAAATATAAAAGCATTACAACAGTGACAAAGGAAAGGCAGATGAAATGACAACAGTGACAAATGAAAGCTATTTTGTCAGCTGGAAATGAAAAAAAATCTCCACATCACCAGATATGTAATTTAGGTCTACATTTACCTCATTTAGACCCCCAAAGATATGTGAAAGTCTTGTCCTGTAATCCACCTGCACTTCAATGGTTTTGTGTTTACAAATGCTACTCGGAACTGACCCATTTTTTGTCGCACTGAGGCACTCAGAACTAAACAAACTAATACTATCATAGTATCTCCTTAAGATTTTAGGTATTCCAATTAAGATCTCCTGGTCCTTCATATAACTATTAAAAAGATATGAACAGAGCTAAGGGAGTGTATCTTCTTGAAGACTGTCACCTGTCTCTGTGGCATTTTAACAATACTACAATTTTCTATTATAGCTCCACACATAAGCAGGAACTTCCCTTTCTTACAATTCTCCATCCACATTGTAGCTTAGAAACTAAATGCATGCTGTTATGCTGAACTGCAGAAATTGCCCAGTAAGATTTTAATTTAGGGTTCAGTTTGCAAATGCTTACATGGTAATCTCTCCTTTAACTACCTATTTATCTGAAGAACCCGTAAACTATATCAAATGATTCACATCCCATCACCTAAGACAGGATCACCGTGTGGTCTGAGGTTCCCTTAGCACATTTGCCAAGACATGAAAGAATGTCTCTGTGTGAGTGTTAGTACATGATATTGGCTACTGTTCTTTAGGAAGCCCACGAGATCTAAATGTGGGAGTCAAACCATGTACTACACATTCTTAGTTATGTCGTTTTTCATCTAAAAGTTGAACAAATTGGACAATTATTGGTCAAGCCTGTCATTGCTTGAGAATAAGCACATAGAAACATGTATACAATCAGAGGCACTGATTTCCACTCATTCTTACTTCAATGAGGTACAATGTATCTGGATACCTGCTGTTCTCATTCAGTTCTGAAACTTTACCAGGAGTTTTAAATCTTTCCTCATTGCCATTCAACAAAAAACCCCCAAGAAACGAAAAGCAAAAAACCAAGAACTACAAGGTCCCCCAAGAAACAAAGAAACAAACAACCCCCTCCCCCCAAAACCAAACAGATAAAAGTACATGCTCCAGGTGGGTCCTTCACGCATTTCCTGGCACAAACAGATTCCAGTCCCTGGCAACACTGACCGAACTCATCAAGAGCAAAAGAGACACCACCAAAGGGATGGCAGAGTGAAGAATATAAATCATCGCTTTCAGCAATACCGCTCCAACCAAAGGGAAAACAACTGCAATTTAGGCAGGAAGGGTGGCCCATGGTGGATCTCTCCAAGAATAAACACAGAAGATAATCTGAGAGCTTGTCCTGCTCAAGGAGGAAGGAGTTTTGTGACAAGACATTTCATATGGAACATGACAACTAGACTGATCCCTGCAGTCTCCCAAGGACTTAAGTCAATTAATAAATCAATTGACTTAAGTCAATTAATCTTCAAATGTACCACCTACCCAACTACTGACAGCTGTACCAGTAAATCGAATTGCCCTGGCCTCCAAGACAGGAGCATCCTAACTCTTGACCCATGCCTAGGAATGGTCTGCAGAAGTTGGCATAGGTTAAAATCATGCCAAGAGTCATTCCAACAGCTTGTCAGGATAAAGATGTCATTCCAATGCCAAGAAATGTCCTGGGCACAGCTCAGCTTGCAGACAGTGACATGACCTGACTCAAGAAGGTACACAGGGATCTCTGCTCTGGAGAAGACACCAGCGACAAACCTGGACCACACTGTATGTATGGACACTGCATTTCATCCTATCCAGATCTGTCATTTCTTTGTTCTCAGTATGACACTGAGGTGCATGTTTTAAAATACAGAATGGCATTATGTGTGCAGCAATCCAAAAATCACTAGAGGTGTTCATAAATCAGCTCCATGAAAATCCTTCTACACTTTCTCATGCCTGCCAATCAAGCCAATTTATTTACTTAACCAGCTTTTCAAACACAAGTATTTCCAAAAAAATAGACCTCTGCCTTAAAATGGCAAAAGTCATCCAAGAAACATGCAGTCTCATTCACCCAGGACTGCAGCACTGGACACAAATTTTCATTGCAAGTCAGTGGCACAGTAGGAACAGAAGGTTGTAGTCATTTTCTGTCTCTTCTTTTAACTAACAGTTTTGGCACTCACAAAGTCCTGAATTCAGTGACACAACTAAATCTACTGAGAATATTTTCCTAAAACAAAATAGTATCTCCATCCACATAATAGCTGGTGATTTTATTACTGTATTTGGAACAGGGAGAATTCTGGACTATCACACTTTGAAATCTAAGATACATTACTGGATAATACTAAGAACAATTCCCCACTGTATTTGGCAGCAGAGCTTTCTCCTTCTTGGTTGACATGTATTTATACAGTGGGTATACAAAATAAATATTATAGTACAAACCACTTATAAAGAACTAAGCCAAACCAAGTCCTAAATACACAGTAATTTCCCTGAAGCAAGAAGACTTACTAGCTTTTTCCTGTGGATGAAGGTAGCAGCTGGATTTGGGAGACAACAAAGAGACTACTGGAAAGTCCCTTCCTACTGGATCAACAGGATCTAGGGCTTTTGAAAACAACACACAACTAGCTATATTTAAAGACATTAGCACTAACATTTACACTAATTTTGTCTACCTGACTTCACCTGTGCCATATCTTCTGAAAACAGAAAACATCAGACTCTTGGATTGGACTTCCAAAATGTAACATTCCTCCACAATCATTAGATTCTTTGAAAATGTAAATCCTTTATTATATTACCTTTGGTTCCTCTTCTGTCCCTCTTGGCCTTTTAAAACAATTTTTACTTACAAGATAACAAGAATCCTGAAGGAGAATGCTATGTCCCAGCTTTCCCATGAACTTAAGTATTTGAGGACCCCAGCACCATACCTCAAGGCTACTCCATCAGGGCTTTGTCGCCATGACTGCCACACTAACTCTGAAACTACTGTCACTTCCTTAGCTAAAAACACATTTGCCAGCACACCCAATGTCAAAATCTCTTTCTTACTACCATAAGGGAACAACACCTGGAAAGTGAATGAAAAGAGATTGTTAAACTGGTTCCCTCCTATCCAAATTGCACAAGAAAACAAGTCAGAGAAATTCCCAGCATATTTTTGTCACTGGTCTATAATCTCATCATTTAGGTATTTTAACATTGATCTGAGACTTGCCTGCAGGTCAAGATGTGACCTTTTGAGTTTAAGCCCACTGGTAAAGAACAGAGGCATAACTCTGTAGCATGCTTTGGAAAATGAACTTGAATGGATATGAACCCTGAGCAACTCAATCTAACTTTTCAGTTAGCTCTGCTTTAAGCAAGGAACTGGATCTACAAAGAACTCTTCCAGTCGAAATCACCCTGCAATTCTGACACACAAGAAGCCTTGCATGCCACAGAAGAAGTCTTATTTCCCTGAGTAGCCTTGAATTCATGGCTGGATGCTCCAGTGCTGACACAGTGGAATGTTGACTTGTCCTGAAGGATCCTCCCTTGGCAGACTGTTCTGCATCTACGAGGACTACACTTAAAAGGGAGCCTTTCAAAAGGTCACTTAGCAGAGTCTCTCTCTTCAACATGAGCACCTTCTTCGTGAACCCTGAAAGTATTTAATACCTTCATAGGTGTTGTCTTTATCACTTCTGTCACAACATTTGCCTGTATTTTCCAAAGATGCTAGCAAAATCAGGCAAGACAGGCAAACAAGAGAGGTGGGATAATCACATACTCTTTACTCCCTTAGGGAACAATCTGTGAGAAAGGGGGAGAGAAGGAAATTAAATACTAATACTAATTATTATTATTATTATTATTGTTTTACTCTTTAAATGAGGATTGTTTCAACACTAAGGGAATTCTCTTACTCTCACCAAAATAAAGACAAAAGGGTTTCTCTGCAATGCAGTGGAGCAAAACAGTATCCTAGTAAGTACATGGTTACACCTACACTTACCTTCTCTGAAATAAAACCATCCTATTTTAGCATGGCATGTTCTACTATAACAGCAAGAGCAGGTTTCCCTTGCCGCATGACTGCATATGAGAAGTCCAGAAGGCTTTTCCTCAAGAAAAGAGGGCAGTTGACTCAGGCAAATTTTTTGTTATTCTGTCCATTGTTCTCCCTTCAGACAGTTCCCATGTCCCCTTCTGCACTAACAAAGGCTTAACTTGGAAAGAAGGCCAGGACCAAGCCTTTCACAAGAACCTCCTACATTACCGGAAGCACCAGAAGGAGTAGGACCTTTCTCATCTTTTCCTTCCCTGCACAGACAGCCTGAAATAAGAAAGTGACCTCATCTTGTGCTGTCCAGCCTTGGAGGCACATGTCTTTACTACATCACGGAACAGCACTGGAGTTAGCAACAGTAGAGATTGTACAAAAAGGCTACTGTGTGCAAACAACCCAGAGCTTGGCAATTCACTTTTAGAGCCACCTCTGCTGTCAGTTCAGCCACAGGCCTTCTTGGGAAATAACATAGTCCAAATCTGACCTGATTTCTTTGTGCTATCTTCTGTCCTTTCTTCCAGCGAAGAATGGGCTTGAGAGCAGGCATTTCCTTGTCCTCTTTTCCTCCTTGTATTACATGTTCCCCAAGGCTGTAGGCAGCTTCAAATACAATTGGAGAGATGACGTCCTTGACTCTTTTCTGTACAAGAAACCAAATAGATATTTCACCTATGCAAGTTTTTAGACAACAATTATACATTCAATTAAACTAAATCATATAATTAAATACTCAATTAAACCAGATTCAACACTGCAGACAGGTTTCTCTACTTCCTTTATCCTTCTCCAGGCCAAACAGGAATAAGCGCATTATAATGCATAAGCTGGAAGAATTTAAAAAATATAAATAAATAAAAACCAAAAGTTATTCTTTTGAGACTACTCTTTACTCAACCCACAGAAGCAGTGAATATTCTGCCCACCTATAAATCAAGTGGTTTTCAATAAAAATATTTTCTTAAAAAAGAAAATAAATTACAAAGTGATTCCATTATTCCTGCAGAAGCAAAGAGCAAGTAATCTTAATCTTTAGTGTTTCTAAATCCTAGACTTTTGACTGAGACCACCTTCAGTGAGCTCTGCTCATTAAAAGAACAGAAAACTCCATCTTCCCTTGTTTTGCAATATCAGTGAAATGAATGGATAAAAGTGTACTTTTATAAAAATGAATGGAGTAAAGGTACTAATGTGGCTATAAGATATGATTACAGACATGCAGAGGCAAGAAAATCCATCTTCTAGTACGTTTCTCAAAGCACATTCACAATTCATCCTCAGCACAGGAACACTTTCAGTTTGTAAAAGAAGAAAGCTTTTCAGTTTCTTTATTTGCTCATTATAGGCTTCATACCAGACGTATAAAATAATGCCATATTATTTGGCCGACAGGACAAAAGGATTGTCTTCTCTTATTGCTGGAGCCCAGGCCACAAAATTCATACCATTTGTCACAACATGCAGTGCCTAAATCCAGACTGGTGTGCCAGGGCAAAGTGCTCTTTGCGCTCTGTTCAGTCCTGACTTCCAAAACCCAACTTACCAGAAAACCTAAGCGCAAATGCTCTACCTTTTCATAGGCAAACATTCCTCTTAAATGTTAGTTACTCAAAAAGATAAAATTAAATTAATTCAGCACAGATGAAATTGTGGCAATAAATAAATCCCGTAAGTAAGCACAGCAAATCTTCAAATGGGCCAACTCTCAACTTTGTCTTGCACTGTTTAGTGGACTTCTCTGAACACAGCCCACCAACCACAAGAAGCAACTGAGACACAGTGCCATTTAAATTACATCGTCCAGATATGGGAAACGTGGGTACTGACTGGCTTTCAGACCACCCTGTTTGATCTGTTTCAAGACAACCGTTTGCTCTCTCCAATATGTTGACTGTCCACAAATCTCTGAAGTCAAAGACTGGTGGCTAACCAAATTCCCAAATCATCGGTTAGTTGGATGCACAACAGCAGATATCAGGCTGGATGATATTTACCCTCCCACACCTTGAAGCCTTCAACCAGCCCCAAATTCCCTACCCTAATACCAATGTCTGCCAGTACCCTGAAGTTTAGACTGTACATTGCTTGGAGAGATTTGTGCTTTCTTGCAAAAGAATGCCGATCAACAACAGACGTAGCAGCAGTGGTGATAGCTCGACCTCTTCTCAGTCCCATAAAAAGGACTATGCATGATATGCAGCATTGTTAAGCCTGTCAGCGGAAGAGACACTCATGCCTGCAGCCCCTTCCACAGCCCCATCCCCCGGGTAGGAATTGTACCATACTGAGACTACTAAATAACAGCACTACAACTCACGGAAGCTGCTAGCTTTGCTCTCACAGAAAATCAAGTGTATTAACTTAAGTGAGGATTGAGTCTATGAGCAGACTTTGTATACAGAGAAACAAGACTATAAAAGAGAACACCATACAGCAACAGTCAAACACAAATCAGGCAAATTGCCAACTTATCAAACTCTACAGAACCAACTATGTAAACACGGAACAATTAAAATGTATGCAGTGGGCTCAATTAAAATCCACCTATCTTTTTTTTTCACTTTATTACTGCAGTATGGCAAGAATATGTACTTAATCACTTCTACATGTTTTAATATGATCTTGCAGGGTTCAGTCCAATGCCCTTTAAAGTCAAAAGGTAAGTTTCCTCCTGACTTTGATGACTGTTGGAGCATGCTGGTGTTCTGCTTCATTTAAGGGGTGAAATCGTGACTTCTCCCCCACCACAGCCCTCGGAAATACATTTCACATACCCATTTAAGTAAGGAAAAAATTATGAATGCTACCCAGTTAATAATTTTGCCACATGTTCAGTACCTTCTTCTTACAATCCTACAAAAACGAAGGCAACAGTCTCTGGCATTTGTCCTCAGTAAGACAGAGACAAGATAGTTCTGCCACACAGGTACACCACAGACTGTCTGGGGTGTGACACGTAAAGAGAATAATTAATATTTGGCCAAGCACAACCTGGAGAATAACTATTCTAGGCTGGAAATACAACCAGTTTCTTTCTCTTTCAGTCTACCCAAATCCCAAATGTATCACTTCCTGTGTTGAATCATATACTGATGACACAGCCAACAGATTGCTTTTAAGTATTCCTGATTTCTAAGAGGAAGTCAAAAGATGCAATGAGGATCAGGTTTGAGATACACTGAAAAATCCTTCAAGTCAAGGAAACTACATTTTTTTGTATCAGTTGCATGACCCTAATGAACTGGATTTGCCAAGGGATATAATTTCCACAAGCAGCTTTTACATTTAATCACTGACACCACAAGGCTGCTATGATGAGGAAGTGGTGTAGGCTAAAGACATTTCTGAGTCCTGAAAAAACATCGCAGGCAAATCATAGCATATGGACAGCACAGCTTCATTAATTGAAAAAAATGCTTGAAGAACACTACAATGAGCATAATATACAAGGAGTTCAAATTATGAACAGAAACAACTATGCAACTAAGGTTCAATGAGTAAGAGCAATAAACATCCAGTCTGTACAGACTGGATGTCACTGAGCTGGTTTTCACTGTGCCTGAATTGGGATCTTGAAGCTGGGTTTGCCATCAGCAATCTTATGCTCTTACAAGCATTTTCCCTAGGGTGGTAGGGTTTTCTCCCTTCTCTCTCTTTCAGACCAGATTTCATTCTGGACATAGGAAATTTATACAATAAGGTTTTTGCAGAAATCAATACATTTAGTCCCAGTAAATTACCCTTCTGCCAGTATCCCTTCCTGCAATATAAACAGGTCTAGCCAGCTGCATCCTTTTGTCAGGTTCTTTTCTCTTTTCCTGGGGGGTACATTGCATGACATCACTCTGAGTGGAAGACAAAGGTGTTTTGGCATGAATAAGCTGGGTTTTTATCAAGAGTATTACAGGATGATCCCTCATTAGTACTTAGCAAAGACAAAGAACTCAAAGTCAAAAAAGAGCACACTTTTAAGAGCATCTACAAAAGCAATAAGGCACCTAGAAATGTTTCAAGGCTCATCATGGTCCTGAAAGCTTACCCTAGCAAATGTGATAACAAAAGCTTTTTATCTCTTCTCACAGAACAATCATCTCAGAGAAAAATTTTAATATTGTGGTAGTAACTGTACATGGCCACATATTTCTTCCCCTTTTTCCTCTGACTTAGCAGAAAAGAAAGCAAGAAAGCAAAGCCTCTGCCAGATTTATGAATGTATTTTTGTTTGACTTTAGTACCAAAATGTCCTAAAATCTGAAAAGTCATCAGAAAGCAATGATCAAATGTCAGATCTGTGATTCTGAACATCACTTCCAATTCGCTCTTGAAGATGGAGTGTGATAACTGTAAGAAATAATTTATGGCACTTTTCATAGGCACGACCTAAGGCACATCATGACAGCACAGATATACAGTCAAACATCTAAAGGCACACTGCCTTGGCAGGTAGCCACTGTCCTCTACAACTTAACTTTAGGCTACCAAGAGCCCACACACATCAGGAATTCATGCAAATTTGGCTGGAACAAGACAGTTTCAGTCAAGGAGTAAAATTTATTCTACTCATGGTGCAAGTGGTTCCCAGACTGGATATCATTTCAGCTTTCTTTTGGCTCAATATCACAGTACACTCAGGGGACTGTACATGAGCTCAGTAAATCATCACATTTAATCCTCTTTCTTCTACGAGGTGAAAGTCTCCAGCAAGGACTCTGGAGAGCGCCAAATTCAGTTTTTAATTATAGCCAAAGGGCTGAGTTGTAAATAATCCCCACAATCTACAGCAGGAATAAAGGATGAAACATGGCCCTCTAAAAGAATGAATATGAACTAATTTTCAGCAGTATCATCTGAAGAAATACACATAATCATCAGGATGACTTCTAGAGTTGCTTGGTAATTTTGTTCTTGTTCATGTCTAGAAAGACATGAACAAGAACAAAATTACCAAGCAACTCTAGTTTCTAGAGTTTCTCTTTCTCTGTGGGAAAGTTCTCTGATCTGTCCAGCATTTTTTCTGCTCCCTCTGACTTGATCCTCAGGATATCAACCCATGCATGAAGTCCAAAGCTTTTACTGAATTCAGCACAGCTTTTCAGTACTTCTGAGAATCAAGTTCTGTTTAGTTAAATGACAGAGAACAAATTCTAGAACTCGTTTTTTAAAACACTCAACTTGAAACTTTTAGTCTAAGCATCTTTATTTCAGGTCCTAAATAACAAGCACTAATAGACTAGGAATTTTTACAGGCTTAAATACACAGAATAAATTTGACAATCCCAATTTAACACAGAACATACTAATCTTTAAACATGTATGAAAGACACTGTGATAATGCTAATTTAGCATACAACTTTGATCAGCTCACATGTCACTACCATGTAAGTCTTCAACTCCGTGTCAAAAGATAAATACTTTCTTAATCAGTTATCTCAAAAATTACTCCAATGTCCACCAGCCTTCAGAAACAAAGGCCACTACTGCCATAATCTGTCAAACAAAATATCTGCTGTAGGTCTCAATAAACATACCTTATAGCTTATGAACCAATAAGATGACAGTGCTTGACTTTAAAATTAACTAACTTCTCCTGTTATCGCAGTCTCCCTCTCTAAACTGTGAGTCATCCAGGGTGCAAGGTTTAAAAGCCATGCAACTGAATGAGTATGTTAATTAGACAAATTGGCTTTTAACTGGAAAGGAAGACAGATTTTCATTCATCGCAAATGAATGAATGTGTTCATTACATTCTAGTTCCTTGAAAACGAGTAAGAACCAACTTAACTTCCCTGCCCTGTTCCTTGCAACACTTACCACCTCCAGGTTTAGATTACTTGGTGTCAAGTCCCAGTGCAAGTTAAGATTTCAGCCTACTACTATGCAAAACAATAACAACCTCTGTCCTCGCAAGAGCTTTCCTCTGTCTTCTGCTTACTTTGATATTCTAGGACTTGTAATAAGTTATTTCAGACTGGCATAATTTTAGAGTTGATATCTCCCCACTGCAAAGGCATACAAAACATAGTCATGACAAAATCAGCTAGAAAATATCTAGTTTCCATTCCCCACACAAGTTGGGGATTTTTTAATCCATATATTTTTTAGGTTTTTAAGATGTTACTGTGGTTAAAGGGGAAAAAAAACCCAACTGCAAACTCTTCCAGAGAAGAGGCAGAACTAAAAGTTTACTTGATTGGTAAAAGCTCATTCACAAAAATTATTGTTGATTTTTTTGTCAAATTAATATTATATGAAGGCAGTCAGAGCCCTGATGTTTCAATCATATATGCTACTGTTTTAAGATCTTGTGACATCTACAATTCAGCAAGTAGATGAACAGTCTTTGTTGCGAAATTTCAAGTGCTACAAAACTTCAGAAGAATCTCAAAGTTTAGAACAGGAAAAAAAAAGCTAAATATTTGCAGGATGTCACATGCCCTAATGTTATTCAGGGTCAGCATTTGAAAGAATGGGAGTGCTTTCTTTATCCTTTTCCTAAATACATCGCTCCAGCACACAACTGTTTCCATTAGGTCAGCAACTCCTCTTTGCACACACACACTGATAACTGAAAAGATGTTCTGGGAAACAAGAAAACAAATCCTATCTAATTAAATAAACACCAGGCATCTGGGAACTTTCATTCATTGAGAGAACACCCTGAAACACTGAATGAAGAGCTGGAAGTCAAAATCCAAGCTGAGTACAGTCTCACTTGAAGTCAAAGTGCTCACCATCCTTGTGCATCTGGATTCCTGATATCAGCTGGTGAGTGATAAAGGTATTACTGATGTGGGCATAGGAGAGATTGCAATCAACAGTGCCAATATTCCATGTCAAAGGTTACAAAGACTTAGCAATAACATACTATGGATAATCCTTTCATGGTAATCAGTAAGTAAAGTTACTGCCTGCAATCCAAATTCGATATTATGTATTAGTGATCTCAGATTTTGATTTTCCAGCTTAGAACTAAAATGCATTATGACTATCGTTTCACATTCTATTTACACATTTGAATGTCAGCTCTTTTACTGGACCTACTGTTTTCAGTTATGTTTTTATTATCCATCCCTTTCCCTCTTTTATAGCTCACTTTCAGTGTTTCAATGGGGTTTTTCAGATGAAAAATACAGAAAATTCCTTGACTATCGAAAATCATGTTACTCCCCTCTGAAGAAAACAGACCTGCTGGGCTAAAACACCCAGCTTTTTCTGGTATCAGGCAAAGCACAACCAATCTCTGCAATATATGGCAAGACACCTGCAATATTGACAATACAAAAATATAAATCCTTAGAAAGCCCAGGACCTGATGGGTATTTATGAAATGAAGATGTGAACTTAGGTGAGCAAACAGAACCCAAGAAGGAAAAATAGCAGTAACAATTCAAACTTTTATTTTATTCTCTTTCTGGAAATACAATATATTCCAGCAGGAATAATATACAGAATAGGGAAAATAATTAAATCCAGACTCTTCCTGCACATACGTAATACTATCATATATTTACTTTTTTCACTGGAGTTCCCGCATTTCATATTCTGCTAATACAATGTTTTATCAAAGCAAAACTTTAAAGAGATTTCCTTTAAAAGTGTCTTAAAATGCACTGAGTGCAGAATAAGAGTTAGTACAACTATCTGTTTCCTTTTATACAGCATTTCCCTCCAACCCTGATCGAGAAGTCAAACACAGGGGGGCTTTGTATGAAGCTGTTAGAGGAGAAAGAGTTTAAGACCCTTTGTCCCTGAGTCATCATACATGGTAACAGGTCTGCTAAAAGATCAACATGCCAGTGGACCTGGGAAGGTGGTGTGAACTTCAAGGTTAATTTTAGCATTCATGTACTGTATTTGCTTGTTCACTCTCTTGCTTTGTTCCTATATTGTACTTGCTTGTTCACTCTCTTGCTTTCTTCCTATATACATCTGGATAAAACCAGTGGTGTGTGTGTCATCCAACAAACTTCCAGTGCAAAATCTCCCACACAAGCTGTCCTCAGAGCCAATGATTGGGCTGAGGACTGGCTCTCCCAGCCCCTTCCTGAGGCCATAGCCCACAGGGGTGGTCAGGAGCCCTCCTTGCTGGTCCTATGTCCCTTTTGCTGTGTGTGGTAGCTCAGACTGAAGGCATGATGCAGACCAGCAGCTGATGACTGCTGTTTGATTGACACTGAATCGCACTGTGTCCCTCAGTCTTTGCCTGAGTTCTACCTGCTTCTTCACAACCATTAGTAAACCCCTGACCCACTCTGTAACAGAAAACAGCCATCCTTAACTCATTCCCTTCTTCTCTTGATGGCCTTTTTCTTTCTCTTAAAAAAGATACAGCAGAAGCATCTTTCTGGGCACATTTCAAGAGCCAACAGCAAAGTAACCAAAAGGCTTCTCCCAGAATGTCTGTAGAGGACACAGAAGAAAGACATGTTTTTCTCCTCAGTGTTTCCCACTGACCATCCCACAAAGTGGTTGACTAGATGCCTGCTCTCTTTTGAAGGTGCCTCTAACTTCTCAAGGAAAATAACCATCTAAGACAGGTTTATAAGAATTGAGACAGGATTCCCCACTCCTTCATGTATATGAGTCTGTCACAGTTTAAGAACTGTATTCCCCAATTTAATGTTCCCACTGAATCACTCCAAATCATGCGCTGCTTGCTTACTCCCCTCTTCCTCTCCTTCTCCCTCCTGCAGTGGGCTGGAGAGGAGAATCCAAAGAGGCTCAAAAGGGCTGAGATAAGAATAATTTACTGCAAAGCACAATGAAGTAAGACAATGAACAGTAACAGCAACAGCAACAATATGAAAACATACAAGAAAGAGGCAAATGATTCACATGTTCACCATGAGAAAAACCCCCAACAATACCCAACCACTGCCTCCACCATATTATGTAACCCAGAAAAGGTACCCCTTCCCCTGTTATTGGCAAATTACATGAGGTGGTACAGAATAACCTCCAGGTTCCAGCTATGCCCCTCCTGGACACTGCAAAAATTAACACTGTCCTGACTGGTACCAGAACAGGGTCCTGGGGCACATTTTATCTCACACTGTCTTAAAGTATATCTGTGTCATATCCAGCAGGTCACCTTGTAATCAGTAGGTCAAACATCTATGGATGAGATTATCCTGCTACATTCCCTACAATTCCAGTGGATTTGTTTGAGAAAAGCATCAGTCTGTACCAACTGACAGATGTCCAGATGACACTTTAGTTCTAACCCTGGTATCTCAAATGGTCCAGGTGACTAAACATCTGCTGGAAGAGTCAAGAGGCAGTGGACAGAAAGGCTGGATGGCTCTGAAACATGACAGTAGCAGTGGAAAACAAATTTTGATGGATACTTCATTTTAACCATTTCCACCTGAATTGAAGGGCTGACACTGTGCTGTTATGATTCTTTCAATGTTGTTGTCACAAAAAGCATTTAATCAATACAGCTTTATAAGAAACACATGCATGAGACAAGGAAACATTCTAGTTAAGCCCAGTTTCCAATTAAAAAATTCACAGGAAAATAAAGTAGCATTGTTCCAGGACTGAAAGTAAGTAGAATCATCCTGAATAGAAAAGGACAGATAGACATGAAAGAAGGTTAACATCAACATTTTTATTGACAGTTAATTCAGTCAAGTAGAGGTAATAGAAACAGTCCTTGTCACTCTTGCAAAGAAAACAACATACTTTTTCAACATGTCTTCCTGTCTGCATGCATCTGAGAGGTGAAGTACATGAGAAGAATGATGTTCATATACTTTCATTTACAAACTACTGAGATGAGAACAGACTACTTATGAAATCTGAAGGTATTTACACACAAAAAAGGAAATCCTTCTTTTGGTAACAGGAGAATAGATAGCACACAATGGGAACCTGGGAGGAATGTTGCTGCAGTGGTTTGACCAGGCTGAATGCCAGGTGCCCACCAAAGTTGCTCTATCACTATCCTCCTCAGCTAGACAGGGAAATGGTAGAATGAAAGGTTCATGAGCTGACTTAAGGACAAGGACATCCAATGACATCCAAAGATAAGGAGTGACCAAATACCATCACGGGCAAAACAGACTCAGCTTGGGGAAATTAATTTATTTCCAACCAAAACTAGAGCAGGATAATGAGAAATAAAACAAATCTTAAAAACTGATTTCTTCTATTCCTCCCTCCTTCCCAGGGTCTACCTCCTCCACCAGAGTGACACAGGGAGACAGGGGATGGAGGTTATGATTAGTTCATTACAGGCTGTTTCTGCCGCTACTCAGGTAGAGGAGTTCTTCCCTTGCTCCAGCATGGGGTCCCTCCCATGGGAGGGAGGGAAGCTCTCCATGAACTTCTGCAGCTTCTCCATGAGTCCTTCCCACAGGCTAAAGTTCTTCATTAACTGCTCCAGCATGGTTTCCTTCCATGGGGTGCAGTCCTACAAGAACAGGCTGCTCCAACACAGCTAGCCCATGGAGTCACAAGTCATAGCAAGAAACATGCTTTTCCTTCTACTGTCTGCAGGTCCCTGCCAGGACCCTGCTGCAGTAACAGGCTTCCCACAGCATCACAACTTATTTTTGGGCATCCACCTGCTCCAGCATGAGTCTGCTCCATGGGCTGCAGGGTGATCTCTGCATCCCTGCGGTTCTTCATGGGCTGCAGGGGCACAGCTGCTTCACCATAGTCTTCACCAGGGGCTGCAAGGGAATCTCAGCTCCAGTGCTGGAGCACCTCTTGCCCCTCCTTCTGCATTGAACTCAGTGTCTGCATAGTTGTTGCTCTGTGGTATTCTCAATCCTCTCTTCTTTGAGTGCAATTACATCTGCACAGTAATATTTTTTTCCTTCTTAAATATGTTATCACTGAGCTGTTACCATCATCTCTAATTGGCTTGGCCTTGGCCAGCAGCAGGTCCATCGTAGAACCAATTGACATTGCCTCTGTTAAACATGGGAGAAGGTTTCAGCAGATGCTTACAGACGCCACCCCTGTAGCTCCCCTGCTCTCAAAACCTGGCCACACAAACTGAATACAGTTATAATAATGTGACCCACAGGCTTATTCTTGCACTATTAAACAGAGGAGGTGGTATTTACTATTCTAATCCTCTTCAAAACAAAATTTAAAATCAAAATCAAAAAAATACAAGTAAAATCAAAGAGTGTTATGATTGTCTACTTTGTCACATGAATTTAAAAATGTGAACAGTGCTCATCTGTGACATCTACTTTTATGTTTAATATCAATTAATTAATGTTCCATATGCTCGGTATCTACTAGAAGCCTTCTGAAACCAGTACCCACAGTTTAAACTCTTTACTCCCCTTGCCATGGCTTCTGTACACATAAGAGCTGGAATATCTGAAGAGGGTGAGCAAACCATATTATTCTGGAAGCAGTATCTGTCTCTAAGGATGACAAATTCCCATTCACTATTCTGTAACACTCTAATAGGAATTGATATTATTAACCAAGAAATACTGAGGAGAAGAGTTAAAGGAAACTTATCCATTACATAGCACAAGCATTATGCATGGTGCCAAGGACATTTTGCTAGCCTCTAGTTCTCCTGTTCTGCACATATCTACGTATCAATATGCTGACAATTACCTCAGTAACACACTGTCTCCATGTCATCTCCCTCCCCACCACTTTTCTCCTCCCATTCTCCTCTGATCATCCAGACATCATTTTGCTAATATCCTCCCCTCTTCAGACTCCACGCCTCTGCTCACAACTTACACAAAACCAAAAGGAAGAACAAGAATCAGTACATCAGTATTTCAGAAACCTTATGGTCATTTTAGTCCATTTATAGCTGAAATCACAACCGAATAGAAAACTTGCCACTCCTTTCGGTAATGATAAGGCTTTTCCCCTTGTTTCATTGATCATTCAAGAAGAGGCAAGAGCCTACTGCTTAGAAGCCACATCACCAAATACAGCTGCCTGGCTTTCAGATGGCTGGGCTAGAGGATATTGTACAATGACAAAGGGAGACTGTTTATCCCCCCAGAAGAGAACAGAATGAACAAGTGTTTCTCAGGGGAACCAAGGAAAACCAAAACTTTCCCTTCAAGTCCCATGGGCTTTAAAAACAAACAAGGCAAATGTTTACACAAATAAATGCAAACCAGTTCCTCAGATCAAAGTTGAGAGCTCTACTCTGACGTTGGAGATGCATTCACAGGGAATAGAAAAAACGGCATTTTACAACAGCAATACTGCATGAACTGTAATGGAATTTAACCAAATATGATGAGGTGAAGGTATTACTGCTTCACACATCTCCTTTGCATGTTCTCCTTTAAGTACTTTTGATTATTTAATACATAATCCAATGGGTCAAGTGTGTTTATCCTAACACCAGCACTTTCTCAAACCCCATCTCTCAGCTCCACAACATGTAAAATTTTGGTAATGACACAAATTTGTGGCCTACACAAAAGATGTGCAGTGACTCTAAAAGGATAACCAGAATATGCTATGATTTGGGGCAAGAGAAGAGATTTCAGCAAATCTGGGGAAGGGCAGAATTAGCCTCTTCTCAACTGCAGGCCCTGACAACTAAATACACACAAACCCTTAGGGAGAGGTCTGAAAGAGGTAACAACCAGTGGGAGTCATTGGGGCAGAGGGGGCATTGGGGATTAACTTATTTTTTTATACTTCAGTTTTCAGGAAGAAATAATACAACAAACAGTCATTAAAAGACAAGCTTATCTGCACTAGATATTATCTTGTATTGTAGAACTGTAAAATAATCTTGACCTGTCCAGACTGCTCTCTTTGGATCTTTGGGTGTCCCAGAAATAACAACTTCTTTCTTCCTGGTTATCACCATTCCCCGAGCACACAGAGACATTTTGTGACGGGCTGTGATAAAAAATGACCTCTTCTGGATACAGCAACCCATTAAAAACCAAGAGACAATCCTGTGGAGCAAGGCATCTTCTCAGGTCTAAGGAATAAGGCGACTGGAAGCAGTTGCACCATGCCGAAAACACCTCTGATACTGACCACAGCAGACTCAGCTTCAAACGGAAAAGAGCCCTTTGTTGCCCTCCAGTTTGGCATATGTAGCATAGCAACACTGCCCTTGGGTAACTAAGTTTTCAAAGGCTGAGTGCCCAGCAGCACTGCGATTGGAAGCATCTTTGGTAACAGCATCAACCACAACAAATATGTTCGCCCCAGCTATCAAACTAGGTGAAAACTGATGTTATTTTATTTTCAGGGGTGAAGCCTTCCCTTGATTTTCCTGAATGAACTTTGGAACATATTTTTCCAGGATCTGTTCATTTCCAAATCGGCTGGAATGCAGCGCTGAGGTAAGAGCAGATCAGAGAACAGTAAGTGCATGGGAAGAAAAATACCAGACAGTGCAAGGAGCAACTGCAGAGAGATTCAAGTGCATCAGAAGCATGGTACTCAGAGCTTGGGAAAGACAAAGTGAAGGGGAGATGAAGAAGACAAGGATATCAAGGCCACAGGCCCGGATGACAGAGCTTTGACCCTACAAGCAGCACACACCAAATCCTTAAAATCACCAGCAGCAGCCTCTAAATGCTTAGTCATAATTAAGAAAAATAGCTGTGTAAGGGGCTTCAGTGGCAGATTCAAGACACAGACAGTCTTTCACAAAAGAATCACAGGTCAGAATTGTGTATCAGATTCCCTCTACAGCCTGCTCAAGCACCAACTGAGCTTTGCCTTGGCTTGGACACATAACATCAGGCGTGTATTTTATTCACCAAACTGTGCTGAGGGTAATGAATACAAACTGACACTGGCAAGCTGCAATATTTTGAACTTTATTTGAATTCCTGTATCACCTGTTCAAAAACTGCATCTTCACTCCCAGACACAAACCACATTCTGCCACTTTTTATCCCACTGGCTGTGGTATTTTGTCATATCTCTTTGCTTTGGTACTGTTTCAAAACTCCTATACCGAGAAACTGATATTGCTTTGTTATAATTTGTCTACATTTTATCAACAGGAAAGTCTTAGAAACCAACATCGTGGTGCTAAAGATACTCTTTACGTTCTCCCTTCATAAAAATAAATTATCCTAAGAGGCAGTAATAGACTATATCATTTAGTCTACCTTCTTGTACATCCCAGATATTAGATTTCATTTGTTAATCTTCCACTACATTAAATAATTTGCTTAGCTACATTGTATTTTCCAGGAATGCATATAGTTATGTCCTATAGTAATCCCTCTTGAATTTAAAAGGTCCTGGGCCTGGCTTCTTTAAATGTGTAAGACATCACATTTCAGTCACAGATTTCTATCACATTTTTCTCTGCTAGATGACAAATAGCTACTTATGTGCCTCTTGTCCTTCACTAAAATAAAAATGCTGTGATTAGTTCAGATTTCTAAGTAAGGCCTTCCCTTGGACACTTGAAAAGGTTTTATAGCTTTTTACAACATCCTTTGAGCAGGAAGCATCTCATCAGTAAACAAGCAATTCTACCCCCAGCCAAAGTAACAATCTATACAGAAGAAGAATCGCTCTAAGGCACCATTCTCTCTGTATGTATACCCAAAGAGCTCATTGCTTTTTTCTGCCAACCATCAGACTGAGAAGTCATGTTCAGTTGTTGGTCTGCTATCACACCAAAATCCGTCTCAAGGTCTGTGCTTTGCAGAAGACAAGCCTGTCTGTGGGTGATTCATCATGATATTGTAGCCCATAATCACCTATGCCCAAAAACTTTTACTGTATCCTTAAGACCCTGCAGCTGGGTCTTCATGTATGTGTGTGCGTATGTGTATGTGTGTGTGTGTGGTGGGTGGGTGGGTGGGTGTGTGTAGGCTGCTTGTGCGCAGGCATTTTGTGTGGTATTTATGTTGCTCACTGCTTGATCTTTGCTTAGGCAAAGGTTTCTCTTTCCTTTATGGGTTTTTTTCCCTTGACTCAGAGAAGCTGCAGTAGCAATCTTTGAGCTGCCGTGAACATGAATTCTACGGCTGCCTGTCTGAAAAAGAATGGGGGCATCACGCTGGCAGAAGTGGAGCAGAGCTGACCTGCTCCAACCCAAGCCACTGTCAAACGCACCAAGCTGGGGAGAGGAATACACAGAGTGGCTCCAACCCAGCTGCTTTGCCTGCTGTGCCCATTCTGCTGTGCCTCACCATGGGGAGGAGGTTGATGGCAGACAAGCCATTGGGTCTTCATCTGCTGCTGGAACTGCTCTGTGAAGCTCCAGCCTTCCCAAGAGAGAGCTGGTGCCATCTTGTATCCCATAGTGAGAATGGGTATTTCCAGACATGTTGGGTCTCTCTTCGTTCCAGTGGGATGGTGAGGTCTAACAGTTTAATATCTAGCAGTTATTTACTTTTTTCTCCCACCTGTTGGCATTCTGTTCGTTAAAAATACAAGCTTTTTTCCTCTTTCATCTATCAGTATTCATTTCTTATTGGTGGAAAGGGATTGTTGGAACCCTTAAAGGAGTCAACTCATTCCAGAGTGTTCTCCTTTGAAACATCCCAAACCAAGACTAAGCCCCTTTTCCCCCTTTGTAGGTACGATGCACATTCTTTGTTCCTGGATGGTTTCACGCTTAGCTGGATTAAAATAAACTTTACTTAAGTGGCTCAGCATAGTAGCTGACCCAAAGTGCTTTATAACAAAGTCCCTATCTTCCCCTTTCATCCAAGTATTTTTGTGTTATCTGCAAAATGTGAAAGTAATTTTGTATTTATTTTCAGATCTTTAATAACTAACATTAGGCTTTCTATTGATCTCTGAAGAACATAATTAGAAGTAATCCACTTAATAACCCTACACTGACATCTCCTTTCTACACCAGTCTGCTAAGTATTAACTTTTATATGTACAAATTTTGTACAATCTTTTTTTTCTCTTTTTTAAATCATAGTGCCTAAAATCTTAAGTGAAGTTGCAAGCCCCTAAAATTCTACTACAGTCTTCATAGCTACCTTCAATGAGCCAACTCATTATTTCATTACTCAGGGTTTGGGTTTTTTTCTTTTTTAAATCAAGCCAGTTTTATTCCTTTAAGCTCTTGAACATGACATATTTGCATTTCCATTATATTGTTTATAAGATGATGTCAATCTACCATCCTTCAGATCAGCTTTCCTACCCTTTTTTGGCATATCAACATTTTAATGTTCTCAATGCTTCCTGAAATTTCCCTTGCATTGCAAGACTTAGGAAAAGTTTACAATACGGAGCCAGAGAGCTCTTCAGCCAGTCTTTGGGACTCTTAAGTTTCTAGACCATTTTAGTCTGTTTATTTCTGGTAAACAGTGTTTGACATTGTCCATATTTACAAATGCATTAAAAGCACAGGATAAACTTCATGAAATATAAATATATTCTTATACTCCTCAACGAAATGCATAAGTATTTAATGAAGCACTTTTGACTCCATGAACGAATTATTTTATTACCATTATCAAATTATGGGCCAATATTATTGCTAGGATTTATTTAATCAATGCATCACAGCTTTCTTCTGAAGAGGCTATAATCACTGAGGGAAGACACAGACATTCTGAGAGGAAAAAGTACAGCTGCTGTACCACAAGTACTGATGGCCTTGTTATAGTAACCATGGAGTAGCCAGGCTATAGGTCAGAAATGTTTTATCATCTTAGAGAACAACACAGGGAGCAATATGAGTTGAGAAACCTTTCTAAAAATGCATTGAACTTCATTCTTTCCCAAGATAAATGCATGTGTTCAGACAACTACTGTCAGCTTCCTCACCATCCAGACTGATTTGAAGCACGACAGCTTGAAATCTCCAAAACCTGAAATCATGAAAACACCTAAAAATGAGAGCATGAAGGCAAATATATATGCTAGGCTTACTGGTATAGTGTATCTCAATAGACAGAGAGCATTTTATTAAGAATGAAAAAATGTCCTGTAAAAAGCTCCATACAACACAGAAGGTATTTAAATCTAGATGACAAAAATTATTTAATGCTGCCCACAGGTAATCTGATTCTTTTTAAAAATACCTCAGTCAGGCAAGGATGAATAAAATGAGACACCACAAGCAACAGGATGAAAAGAAAAGGCTTACTTAATTCGATTTTGTTAAAAATATGGAAGGATTTTTTAGGTTTTCTTTTTATTTGAAGTGCTCGGAATTCTCTTTCCACAGAAAGCTGGTTTTAGCACTGTAAAGTCATCTGTAAAGAAGAGGCTTCTCTCATATGACATTTAAAAAGGAAACAAAAAGGAAAAAATAAAGTTCATGTTATGGTAATAGGTATCCAGCAAGTTTTTCCAAGGCCTCTGAGAGGACAACCCTTTCCATTATGTAGAAACAGCCTCGGCTGACTTTTTCACTCCTTCAACTGCCAGTCTGCAGCACATGTCATCTCAAAGGTCTACCTTTACATCTACCTTTCACCAACTGACCACATCTTTTCATTTAAAAAAATAATAAAAAACCCAAACAACCAAAACAACATAAAAAATTACTGCAAATCCTCCAGGGGATCCTGAAGTAACAACCGTTCACTGCTAGCAAGTCCCAGCTTGTGGTAGATGAACGAAATATTTTCCAAAAACTTCAAATCCCAGGGCAAGACTGTTACATCTAGTGTTGCTTAACCTTAATGCTTTATGAAACAGTAATTGAGATAGTTGTGGTATTCTATGTATACTATATAAACCACAGTGTTTAACATAGACAGTGTTACCTGCTTTGCAAAGATGAAATTATGTAAAAACTGAAGGTTTGCCAGTTTACTTTCTTGGCTAGTGTAGACAGAATATAAAATGAAAATTGGCTATCCAGAAGAAGCCATGACTACTGTAAGATTCAGAATAACAGTCATGAAGGTTTGTCAATCTCCTTCTCTGGAAACCCAAGGAGAGGGAAATAATCTCATTTTCAAACAAAATCAGGATTACTCAAAAAGTCCAGAAGTCATTTCTCCTGAAACAAAGTAAAATCTTTCTTTGAAAGAAAGGAAAACTTGCACACCCAATTAATGAAACCATTGCCTCAGAGGCGAAGCACAGGTGAACATCACTGCAGCCATGCAGTCCTGAAACACATTTGTGACATGACACAACCAAAAAGGTTACACCTTTTAAAAGTGGTATTTTACACATCCTTCGCTTCCTTTCACCTTTAATAGTTGTTTTTAAAGCAGTTAGTCAAAGAAAACATTTTTATAACCCTCCAACTTGATGGCAAATTTACTGAACTCTTCAAATAATAACTCCATCACGAGTTCTCATATTGACATCTCAGAAGACAACCTTCAACCACAGTACTGTCACATCCACACAGTAAGCTAAACAACTAGTCAAAATCAGTTTTCTCTGAAAATCCATGCCTAAATAGCACCTTCCCATTTCCATTCTCTACATACATGAATGTGCAGCATTGACATGCAAATCAAATGGTTACCCTTCCAACTGACTGTGCATATAGTTATCGAAGTCTACAACTTCCTCATGAAGGGAAGAGGAGGGGAAGACACTGATCTCCTCTCTGTGGTGATCAGTGACAGGACCCAAGTGAATGGTCTGAAGCTGAGTCAGAGAGGTTTGGGTTGGATATTAGAAAAAGGTTCTTCCCTCAGAGGGTGGATGGGCACTGGAACAGGTTCCCCAGCGA
This sequence comes from Entomyzon cyanotis, assembly GCA_024500445.1. Classification (NCBI taxonomy): domain Eukaryota; kingdom Metazoa; phylum Chordata; class Aves; order Passeriformes; family Meliphagidae; genus Entomyzon; species Entomyzon cyanotis. The sequence goes on from JAKEPQ010001005.1 coordinate 81,811,878, forward strand.
AGTGGTCACAGCACCAAGCCTGAAAGAGTTCAAGAAGTGTTTAGGTAACACTCTTGGGCACATGGTGTGATTCTTGGGGATGGTCCTGTGCAAGGCCAAGAGCTGGACTCCTTGTGGGTTCCTTCCAACTCAGCATATTCTGTGATTATTTTGTTCTTACACAAATGCAGATGGAGTTTGCACACATAATTTTTAAAAATCTGCCTTTAGTCTGATCATTTCTTCACACTGAAAAATCCTGTGCTCTATCCTGAGCTCCAACCCAGACTTCAGGCACCAGAAAAAACTATAAAAAGTATAACAGTTTTAAAAAGACCCATTTTTCTTTCCATTTAGTAGAACAGTAACATATTCTGCTTCTCTAATGTGTTTTATACCATAATGTAATACACTAACCCTTTATTACAGAAACATGAGACCTGAAAGTTTCTGAAAGACCTCTCCTCAATTAGCATTTTCAAACTTCAAGCCCCATTAGGCTTACTTTAAAACTGTTTCTTAAACATACACACATAAATCCCACACACAATTAAAACTGACTTTCTCTCTAGACAAACATAACTATGGTCTGAATGTAAGGTATTACTTAGGAACTGATGGGGGCAATTCCCACAGAGAGTAAACAGTACATTAACAAACAGACCCCCAAATGCATGGCAACATAAACTTACAAACCATTTGAAAAGAATGGGATGGGAAGGCAGAATATCTTAGTCCAAGAAAATGAAGGCTGGACATCTTTCTAACTAATACTCCTAAAACCAAACTGTTTCACACCTGTTACAAGCCAGGACTGAATCTGCAGTCAGGAACACCTGCTGTCCCATGAAGAGTGCGTGAAAAGTCCCACTTTGAATACGGCAGTAACGAAGATCAAGAAACTATTTTCAAGGTCCTCTGTACAGCACTGTTTGTCCCCAAGCTCCTTTACCTACTCTTAAAGTAAACTTTTGTCCTTCCAGCAGTCTATGATACTTCCCTGCCACCATTGCTGCTGCCACCTCCTGTAAGCTCAGGTTTGCGTATAACCCAGATCTGTAGGGCAATCTTAACGTCCATCAGTGCCACTTGAATAAAATTCAACAAAAATATCCAATGATTTTAAGTCAACAAAATTATATTGCTACCCTCATATATTATTGGGAGAATAAGAATATAGGTATACTTTTAAGAGCAGAGTGAGGCCTAGACTGGTCAATCCTGTAGCTCCTCAACTCACTCTCTATCCATCAGCTCAGATCTTGGAAAACTCGCTAGAGGGAATTGAGTGTCAAAATGCCTTGACAAGGTATGCCGTAGAAGCGAAAGAGGCATGGAGACAGCTTTGGGAAAGGCAAACAAATGTCATTTTTGCTTTGTAACTTCTGTGGCACTCCTTACTTAATGGAAGCACTTGGCTTTTGGTCAGCCTGAAAAACGCTTCCACAGCCATTTACAACAATGCTGTCAGGAGTCATTTATACATAAAGTAGTCAGACACAGACTGCATAGCCTATAAACCAAAAAGGGAAGACACTGTGCATTCTCACTTCGGAAGTTATTCTTTAAAACTCATGGTACTTTTTTAAATTCTCCTTACTTTCTACCTATCTGCTAGCTGGAAAATTTATATATTCAGCCTTTTTATTCTCTCAGAAGACAGACATAAAGTAATCTAAAACTAGATCAGCAGTCTCTGAACTGGAGTAAGTGTAAAGTATACCCTTGCTTTCCTCAATCCACTTCTTTCTGTTAATACAATAGAAATATCTGGCTAGACACAAAGCAAATAAAGTGCAATAGAGGAAGGAAACATTTTTGAAGAGGGTATGAGCAGAGACAGTGCATAGGAAAACTCAGCATGAAAAGCCATTTTTCCCAACAAGCTTAAAGAGCAGCCTCAAAGCCCTCTGTGTGGGATCCTGCTGCAGACCATCCAGGCACCATGCAGATCACAAATAGGGCTACAGCCCAGGTACCTGGTCTGTAAATGACCACAGATCATGAGAACTAATTCCAGGTATATGAACAATGCATCAGATCCTTTTTATGTACCCATATCTACCCTCAATTTTCCCCTGACCTTGTCCTCACAGGTAAGTGCATGTTTCTGCCACCTCTTGCTTGCTACTCCAGATGACCCAGTCCTGCTGTTCCAGGTCGCTGCTCTGAGGTCCCTGCTACAGCCCGTCCCGCCATCCAGCCCATCCGCCATTACTGCGCGAAGGAGACTCGACTGAACTCGCACCCTAGCGCCCCCTGCAGCTGCGGGGGATCATCGCACCTGCCCGGCCCAGCTGGGGGCCAACAGCGCCCCTGCTGGCTGTGACCATAACTGCACCAAATGGGAGGGCGTGTGACAGCCCAGAGAAGGCTCTCACTGGGTTCATGGTTTTGCTTGTTGTTGCTACCATTGTTGTTGCTTGTTTGCCTTGTTATAAATACTAGTAAAGAACTGTTATTCTTTCCCCATATTTTTGCCTGAAAGCCCCTTGATTTCAAATTCAGAGAGAAGGGGGATCATATTCCCTATTCCAAGGGAGGTTCCCGCCTTCCTTGGCAGACACCTATCTTTTAAACTGAGACAGATGTCCACTCTTGCTTTCTCCACAGTAGCTACTCTTCCTTTCAAATACATATTTTATAAACTGCAATGTTCACCATGTCTTTCCCCCCCACTCCAATAGTGCTTACTGCAAGTGCGATTTAAAGATTGAGAAATTTTACCCTACTGTGATACCTTCATCATCACTTTCATAGATATTATCCAAATCCCAACAGCATGGCAGCTCCCTGCCACTTTTAGAGGAAGATACACACACTGTCTCTTCCCACCACATTGTCCCTGAGGCACCCTCATTGAGTGGTGTCAGACCCTAGCTGCAGCCATTTAGAAAAAGGTCATTTATCAGGCTCTGATTGTAAAAGTCCTTTGCTTGAAAGCACTCAAAGACCTCTTAGAACTTTATTTTATTACTATGAGCTCAATAGTAAGCATTTTTACTTTTTATTCTCTTAAAATATACTCCTTGTGGAAGACTAATTTTGTCTTCAGTAGTTGCATTTATACATCATGTTGCATGCAAACTGTCCGTGTAGATGTTAAGATGAAAAAATAAAACTGTTTAAATATGTACTTTTCCAACCTTGCCAAAACCCAAGGACAAGTAAAGTCTTATTTCCTCTACATGTCACAGCCACACCACATGGAAAATTTCATTCCCTAAACAGCAGCCAACCAAAAAGATACAGTAGTATGAAAAAAGTGTGCTACAATTGAAATCCCCTTGCAGCTGTAATTACAGCAGTTGCTATGAAGCCAAAGCTGTAATTTTTGCAAGCCAAACTAAAGCAAAAGGAACAAAAGTACTGCGATTTTTGGAAAGCTATAGGGAAGGTTTTCTTTCCTTTCCTGCTGTTTAATCAAAGTAGTGAAGATTGGGGTCAAAAAGAGTCTTGAAAGCTGTACTACTGTTCTCTGCTAGGATCCAGGCTTCTTCGTATTTTTGCAACGTAACACAATTAAATTATATTCATAAATCATCTGGAACATTACCCAAAAAAGGGAGAAAAGAAATTCAAGTCCCAATCCTGCAATAGGATCCAAAATGGCTTAAACTCCTATGGCCACAGAGTAGCTAATAATTTACATACAGTAGCTGAGAAGAGTGTTGCAAACTAATGAAAAAGAGAAGAACCATGCGCAAGAACTCCATCCAAGTCAGTCAGGCAACGCACAGTTGTAAGGGGGTGTCCTCACTGAAAAATGCAGGCTGATGTATGCGCAAAACCAACCTGAACCTCTCAGACCTCACCGTGGTCTAGAGAAACCCAGCAAGACAGCTAAAAATCCAATCTATGGATATGAAAACAGGTTTTGCTTTGTTTGGGTATAGAATTTACATTCATCTGCTTTTTTTGCCAAGATTTTATTTTTGCTTTTCAGCACAAAAAACAGACACCTAAGAAAATTCTGGTAATAATTTATGAATATTATTATTATTAATAAGTTCCAGTCATTCTTAGGGTGAGGGGATACACTATCAATGCAGGAATCTCTGCTTGATATATTTTATCCACATCTGTACTTTCCAGTTTCAGTAAGGACGTTTCAGCTCCCATATGATTTGCTGAGGGTATGGGACATGCTCAGCTGAAGTGTAAGAAGACAACTCAGGGACTCATGTTTCTGTTTGCAGCTAAAGCAAGCAGGATTGACTATTTGCCCAGAATTTGGCACTGCTGCAAGATCAAGTGGCATTTTAAATTTGAACAGCACTGGCTCAGCTTATCAGCTCTGAGGATTACCAGTTTTCAAAATGGCAATTATATGAATATATTAAATGTGATCATACCTAACTAAACACAGATTTTGAATGCACCATCTTATTTGTTCTTCATGTATCTTCTACAGCTGGTTAAAGGGTTTGTGTTTTGGATTTTTTTTCTAACCATACAAATTCTTTAAAAAGAGAATGTGTTTTATTATTCATGTATTTGAGATAAATTGCTAGTTTAGCCAACAAATAAAACCTTTGTAAAAATATCCATATATCACTTCATACCATGGTCAAGAATCCATTTTTAAAAAGCAGCAAAGTACCTGTAATTATTTTGTCCCCATTTACAAGAGAATAATCGGTGCTACTTTCGACCTCTTCCAAACAACTGAATTATCAGCCAGTTTCTTAAATACAATATCTATATTCCTTTCTTTCATAGTTTCTAATTTCCCTATATAATCCTATTTTCTTTGAGATAAAAGGCTACTGCAGATTATGGTTATAACCACAGATAAGCAGGACTCTAGAGACTGCTTCTCTTGTGATAGAAAGATAACCGTTATATTCAAGATTCAGAAAAATTTCTGCAAAACTGGAGAAAAACTGCAAGGTCTTTCAGTGACCAAAGTCCCTCTCAAAACTCTTTGTGACTCTATAAAGAAAAGATGTAAAGAATTTGCAATTTTTTTTTTTTAATTTCAGCTTAGAAATAATTAATTTTGAATTTGAAGGGAAAAACACGGAAATAAAAGTGAGGGCATGATTCACAATCATTTCCTATATAAATTACTATCTCAAATAGAAAAACTTTGAGCATAAGGTGATGGATGAAAAACACCAACCACATCTGCAAGACAAAAATTAAGCCTTTTGTTCTAGACTGTCTCTTTCCACATAAGCATACGAACAGAAAAAAAAATATACTTTCTAATGTTGTAGTATGAAATGCCTAAAGTTTGAAAAACTGTTTTTCTTCTAATCTTTAAACCTCTTTAAACTTATTTATGTAACTATCTTTTCCTATTTTTTCCACTTGTACATATGTCGCTGTTGAGCTGCTAGCAGAGGAAAAAGGTCCAGGTTCAAAGTGTGGCATCAAGAAGAAAATTTTATTATTTAATTCCAACTTATATAGACTTTTCAAAGGTCACCCAGATTGGTCAGTTCGAAGCCTCCCCCTAAGCCTGACTGGCCAGGCCTGAACTGTCCATATCTTGAGAAACTGTTTCAACAACATCCAAACTTTATCTTTGTTTACAAAAACACGGAAGAAGAGAGAAAGAATTCTCACGGGAAAGGTCTGTGCTAGCCACATACATACTGCATTTTTTCAAGGCCACATCAATGTCTGCATAGAATTCATCCTTTACTGGAAACCCCAGTCACTCCTTATTCCCTGTACCCTTTAGGCATAATGCCTCAACTTTCCTATGTTACAATTTTTGTCTCACTTGCAAACATCATTCACCACAGGCAGTACGACTTTACTTAACTTCCATTTCTGATAAGCATAGAAAAAATTCTAACCCAAATACAAATGTTAAAATGAATAAACATTCTTAGAGTGTATTTCAGGACTTGTATAAATTCCTGTACAGAGGAATTCATATGGAAAAGCATTAGTGCTTATTGGCAATAGAACTGACTGCTCACTTGCAGTTGTTTAGAGTTTACATAGCTTTACTGTGAAATTCCTCCATCCAGGGGTCTGAATCATGAGAAAATGCATATTTGAATTACTGCAACTTGTTCTCATATCAAACCAAGCTCATTTTTACCCAAACGAAGTCAGAGTGTCTTCACACCTCTTCATCATGCAAATCTACTTACATAGAATAATCCCACTATTACCATAAAAAATTCTCTTATTTTAAGCCATGTGAATGCCTCCCACACACATTTGACTATTCTTGTCCCAAAGCAGCAAGTGCCGTGCAATCCATCTTACACAGCAGAGTATGAAAAAACATGTTTTCTTTTTTGTTTGTGCCAAGCCGACCATGATAAGCTGACCAGTTTCAGTTTTTGAAGTCATCATGTTTGCCAGCAAAGCTTCTGTTTAAAATGCACTGTTATCTCACTGAAAAGACACACAAACATCCAATGTTGATTGGTTCAAATGACAAAAGCAGCTTGGGTTTGGAATAGTTTCAGTACTCCTCCAGGGCCAGCACGGAAAGATTGCTTCAGTTTTGGGTATTGAGGGTTCAATAGGGCACAGTCAGATGTTGCTACAGCATGTCAAGTTCCCTTCAACCTATTAATATAGGTTATGATGCTGAAGAGCATTATCATAATGAAGAAATTTTTCCCTCCTTGGCGTGGTATTCCTAAGAAGCGGTCCCTTGATACTTTAAAGAAAACATTCTTTCATGCTACTCCAAGTAATGCCTTTCAGAAGAATGCCATTTCATATGAGGAAAACCACAGGAGAAGAAAATAATACAGAAAGATTTAAACTTCTTGATCAGTTCTTAAACTACCTTAAGAAAAGCAGTTTATTTGCAGATTAAATGTGCAGACAAATAGTAAAAAATATGGACATGGAAAGGCACACTTTTAGAGTAAAACAATAGAGTTCCTTAAATATACAGATAAAGGAAAGAACATGTGGAATAAAAAAATGGGAATAAAAAGCAGTATTTGGAAAACATCATTATCTAATTATCTGTATTACATCTCAAGAGTATAATCATGTAGTGCTGGCTAAACTAGCTTTAGACTGAGTTGCTGATAACTGCAGTTTTTCAATTTGAGGGACTCCTGAATATTTTTGAGTGGAAAATAACTGCCTGCAAAGCTAGAGAAGGGATTCATAGGTTTACATTTTTCCCATTTATTTATTTTTGTTTTTCCAAGCACAATCTTGGGTATAGTTTTGGCCACTGCCAGCTTCTGGAAGGGATGCAAAAATCTTGATTTATTGACTGAAATTATCATGTATTGTCTCATTAAACTCACCCCATCAAAGACACACTGTGCTACAGAATATGCTTATATCAGCAATTTCTCTGCAACTGTCTCTCCCCTCTAAAATTACCAGAGTCATTGCACTCTTCCACCCTGAAATCCTCCAAATCCACATACCCATAAATTCCCAGGGATACATTTCCTGTCCACAGACAAATGGTGGTATATATACTTTATTAATCCCTGCCAAATCTGTGGCAACTGGCCACTACCTGTATGTTTCCTGATAATTATTAAACCAACTGGAGGTTTAAATTAACTCCAAATGCAGCCCCATCTTCAGGGATGGCTATCAGAAACTGTGCAGCAGAGAGGCTTCAAATGCCACAACAACACATTGAGCCTGTTGCTCAGTGTCTCAGGGCTCTCTCTCAGGGACAATGCAGGGCCTCCCTCCTGGGTGTAGCTTTATACGCCAGGAAAAAGGCTGAAAATGGGAAAAATGGGTTCACTAAAATGGAAAAAAGGCTTTGATGTGTGATTTAAAGTAGCTCCACAGAGCCTCCCGTGGATAGAGAAACATATCTTGGATAATGCTACTTAAACGGCCAGCCTCAGTATTATAAATGAAGACCCCAAACACAGCTGGACCCAGAAAATAAATTCCCCTGAGATGGGTAGAGGGTTTCTCTACAATGGTGGAAGACACCATGGAGGGAAAATCAGTGTGGGATGTCATGGATCTTTGGGTCCTCTCACAGATCCAGATAGACACCCTCACACAAACCACCCTGGCGAGGATATGCGCTTTCACAGACCGGCCATATCTAATCCAAACCTCTCCACTGATAAGCACACCTCTGTAAATTCTCTGCACCTGAGGTTGGCACACACCATAGCTGCATGCAGTCACACACACTGTTTCTGCTGCCTCCCCCTCCTCACTCCATTTAACTGCAAGGGTGCACTAACAATATTCATTTCCCAGGTCTTCTGCAGCTCTCTGAGTTGCCACTGGGGAATCATGACATGGTTTTAGGGGAGTCTGACAGCAAAAAGGAGATGGCAGAGTGCTTACTAACACTGTTCCCATGGTGAAACGCCCCACAGACTGCCAAGGTCGTTCCTCTGGGACTAAGTCACCAGCAGAAATAGTATAATGACTTTTTCTTAACTTGATGTGTTATTAAAAGAAAGTAAGTCACATCAAAATGACATTGGATATCTGAGAGACATTTCAAAGAAAAATCAATAACAGAAGAGCTGAAATTAAATCAAGTTTCAAAATATCAAAGGTATCGCGCATGAAGTAGAAATATGTTTCGTTATCAGAACTACCAAAATCTACTGACTGAAGACAGCCTACATCAAGGAGAAACATAGGCATAGGAAGCTTTCAAGTCTGGGTGAAACATTTCACTGCATTCTCTCCATGATTGGTTTTGCTTTCAAACCCATACTCCAATATCTTCTGAATTCTAGTAAAGAACAAGAAAAGTGAGAAGAAACGTCAAAAAGGTCAAAAAATTACTTCTTATGTGATTTTCACATTTGTGAAGTTTACATAGATGTGACCTCTTGGTCACATCTAAACTGCTCAAAAATATGCTAAACAGAAAACTCCTGCAACAAAGAAATTCCAGTACATCCAATTCACAAATTTTTGAACTAAATAAATATAACCAATTCTCACACAAATTACTTCCAATGAACGTTATTTTGATGCTTAGGTGCAGCTTGCATGAGATGCAATGTGGCCAAGTTCCCCTAATGCACTGCCTGACCTGACCCTACTGCTTCTGTTGGACCTTACCTGAAGAGGAGTGAAAGCTACACAGGATTTTGTCACTTACATCCTTGGTAGTTTTGAGCAAATTGTTTTATTTCACTACCTCATCTTCTGATCTGTAAAGCAGAGATAATGCTATTCAGCTATCTTAAACGAACTTCTTGAGACTGATAATTGCCTGCAAGATACCCTGAAGCAAAACACTTAACAAATGCAAAAGCAAAATATTTTTCAACTTAAGCTCCTATTGCTATCCTGTTTATTAACAAGAGGGAAACATCTCCATGCCTAAAAAAAAGACACTAGGCTATTGTTTCCCCTGAGGCTTACAGAAACAGTAAATTGTCTCCAAGATAATCACAAATCATTTAACTTGTATCTCCCAAGAAAGCCCTACAAAACCACACTCAGAACCAACTGCACCAATAAAAACAAGGTATTTGGGTGAATAACCCACAACCCTGCTATGTATTCAGCACCACATTCTATATCTGACCAGCAGAACAACAGTACTCTTGGATTGAAGCCGAATCCTTCTGTACCAGCAGCATGGACATCAGTGCACCTGACTTACTGAAACCCAAGTGCAGGCTGTTTTGGAAGTGGGAAATAGGATACGGGGGTTTCTTCCCCCTGTGCAATATGTTGTCATTTCACAGAAACCCTGTGAAGGAGGGGAAAAAGTAAATTTGGATGTATTCATGATTTACAGGCATTCACACAGCTTGTTCTGTACTGGAGGATTTAGTCTTGCAAGATTTCCCTGACCAAGAATTTTCAGAACCACTGCAACTCCCATTACAAAGAAATCAAAAAGTGTGATGATGCTGCTTGCAGATTCAGCTGCATAACGGGTGATGCAATGGTGGCACAAGACATAAATGCTAATATAGAGCACAGGAAACATCACTGAGATAAAAAGCAGCAAGAAAACCAGAGTGGTTACTAAATAAGGCAAACAATTTTAAAATTAGAGTTGCAACGGAACATTAGATCAGAAAGAAACACAGGACTTTCACCAGATGTTTAGCACTCTTGCTAACATGAATGGAAACAACATATACACTGGATGGATTGTGGGGTTGCTCATGTTTTTGGGGTTTTTTTTTAATACCAAAAAACCCCAGAAACATTTCAAATTCAAAAGACACAGTCAGGAAAGATTACAAGTTTCATGAGAAACTCATCTCTGACATCTTTTCCCCTGTTACCAATTTGTCACCAGAATCCCGTCAACAGAAATTTTTAAGAAATACGATAGTGATCATCATTCTTTTTTTGTGTGTGTCCAAAAAAAAGCCAAAAAGAATTACTTTAATTGTATTAAAAATTTGTCATTCTACAAGTCATTCTTCTCCTACTGACTCCTCCAGTTTATTTCACCTAAACAAGAATGAAATTGAATGGTTACAAACACAGGAGTAGAAGTTGTATTTGTCTCAGTGCAACCTAAAGTCACATGAAAATCAAGGAGGTCCAGCGAGTTCTCTTACCTTTCTATAGCAAAGAAGAAATGAGTGAATGTTGCAAACTCTGCTTGACATGACTGGGGACTATTGACTATTTAGTTTTTAAGAGTGTACGACTCTTGCTGCAGTGCTTTAATTTGCTAATTCACAGTGTCTTGTGAGTTACAAAATCTGTGCTTGAACTAAACCTCAGGAGAGAAAGGGGCTTCATGTTGCATCCTCTGGAGTTATCATCTGAACATAGTCTCAGGAAAACAAGTGTACAAACATAAGATTAGTGACTGAATGCTGTGATTGGACTGCATAGTCCTTGCAGTACTATTTAAATTAAAAAATAAAAACAAAACAAAACAAACAAACAAAAAAGGAGAGATAGGAAAAAAAGGCAATTATAGTAACTCCTGAATTAGCAGATGGAAAATTACTTGTTTCATTTACGAATGCATCCAGAAGGCTGTTCTATCAACCCCTCATCTGGAAACTTGGTCTTTTAACCAAAAACTTGACATTTTTAGATTCCTGGCAAAAAGAAGGCACTATCTCCCGATTATCTCCAACTTCCAGTAAATTGAAGTATTATTGGCTAGATGTTATTCACTTTGGATTGCAAACAGCAAGTTCTATCCCAAGTGTCAGAGGAAGAGTAGGAGTAGCAATAAAGATGGGACTTTTACAACTTCGTGGTAGCCTTGCTGTTTCCCAGCATCACCTTGCTTGGTAACTGGCCAAATCAGTACTGAACATCAAACTAACGGACTTTTCTCTTAATAACTTGTTGATACCTAGTTATCAAAACAAGTGGATTAAAAATACATCATGTAACAGCAGAAATGCTGGGACACTAGAAAGGAGACTGGACACCTAAAACGTCAGTTTGAATGCAAAACAAATTAAATGGAGCACATTTTCTTGACAACAGTTACAGCATTTTTCTTTCCCAGTGGACTTAGTGCATTTCATAAAAAGCAGTGAATGCTAATCAGCAGCAGCCTAAAATCAACCTAGTGCATTCACAGGTCAAACTGGGGCTTTTTAGAAGCACAGTCATTAAGGGAGGACACTTTCATCTTTTTTGTTTGATTCCATTGAGAGAACCAAAGCACCAAGACCACCGTAGGACCTCACTATTATGCAGGGAGGAAAACTCAGGCTTCTGATCTATTTCAATTGCGAAGTTTTCCCACTTTTTGGAGGGCTTTAACCATCCATGTTCTTCTGTGTAAAAGAAGGGGTGAGTCATCCCACATAGGACTAACTATAAACACCTAATGCCATGACCTCTGCACAAAAGCTGCAGCACTCAATACACACTATTTTGGAGCCACCTGAATCCTGGAGAAAGAGTACAGCATGCCCTATTTAGGCAGGAACATCTGTTGCACTGGCTGAGAAGCAGCTGGCTTGACCTCCTTTTCCCAGTGAAATGTCAACTCACCAGTGTTACTTTTTACAAGCAGCGTTGCAAGATTGCCTCACAGTCTGAGGGGGAAAAAAGTGCTTGGAATGGAAAATGAAGCTGCTGCCAGAGGATTTGTTCAGCCACTAAAACTTTGTTCCTTTCAGTAAAACATAGTTATTACGTTATCTCATAATAATGCAAATATCTGGTTCTCTTTATCCCAACATTGTATTCTGCAGTTCATCTTGAGATGCAGTGGAACACAAAGTTTATTTGCAATGCACCCATCACCACACTGCATTCCCACTCTTCTATAGTAGTCTCCTGATTTCTATCCCTCTGCAGATTAGCAAACATGAAATCAGCTATTTTGATACCCAGCAGTGAAAGCCCACATATATAAGTCTAATTCAATGTTAGGATTGCCTTTTCCTGCCATACTCAGATGTAGGAAAGTAACCCCAACACAAGAAGCCAGAGCAGGAGAACAAAGTTAATATTTATAGCTACTTCAAGCAAGTGCCTGAGCACTTCGTATCCCCTGCACACAAAAGCAAAAATCTACTCCAAAATCCCCTGCCAAATACTGTAAACAACCAACAGACTGTTGGAACAGGTCTTGGATCTTCACTCACATACCCATTTTTCCCCTTCACATGCACACTGGCTTGGGTTATTTTTAAGCATGGCTTCATGCTAGTTTAGTTTGCTAACTATTTCATTTTGAATGCTTAATTAAAATCTATAAGACCACATTACCAGACGTTTTCTTTTCTTTTCTCTCGTTTTTTCCCTGTTTGCCCTTTCTTCTTTGAAAGACTAAACAAACCTGAATTTCGTAGCATTTTCTGCCAGGACTGTGAAAGGCATGACAAGAGAAATCTAGATGAACAAATAAGAATGAAAACTTCTGAGAAGCAAGGAAGTCTTAGTTACAACATAGAACTTCTTCCCTGTGATCAAATGGGGTAGCTAATCACCCTCTAACACATCGAAATTGGAGTGGACACTCACAAGTATTTACACAGAACCTTTGTTCCTCTCCATCAGGTGTATAAAGCAATCAACATCACAGTGCTCTGTGGCCCCCTGGAGATCAGTCAGTCCCAAGACACGATTTCTTAAACCTTTCCTGTGACAGTGCTCTGCCTGCACAAAATATGCAGCCCCTCATAACCGTCTATGAGGGGGTCTGATAATGCCTACAAATCTTTTGCCTGAGGCTGGGATTTGCCAAAAAATGTGCAGACTCTACCATAAAAAAAGGTGCAAGAGGCTCATACCATCTTGCTATGAATCCAACAAGAATACTTTTTTCAGTCAAAACTTCTAAGGGAAATCCCAAACTGCTTTCCCATCCTGCTCTCCCACAAAGTACTCATATTTCTGACTCAGGACAAGAGCAACTTGAGCAAATCAAGTTTACACCCACTCTAACCCTGATTCAGGACACACAACCAAGTATATGATTTAACAGCAATGTTTTCGTCAAAAGTTTACTTTTCTTCCCCAAGTTTACCATACATGACAAGGAAGTGAAATAGCAAAGTGGACTGCATAGGCCAAGAACAGAACAGCGCAGAGCCAGCCTTGTGATGAGGGTTGTGCCAGTGAGAAATACAGCTTCAGCTAGGAGCCCAGACTATCTATGGGATCAAACAAATCACTAGGTATGACATATGATAATGTCAGTAAAGGACATTGATGGATTATATGAGGCAAGGTAAGAGAACAGCACTATTTCTGCTATATACTCTCAAGTTCATACACTTGACTTACCAAAAATGTTTATTAATCCGTCATGGCTTTTCTTCCTTGAATTAGCCTACTCACCACCTTTTGAAGTCATCTCACTCCTCTAACTATCCTTATTTTTCTATACCTTTTCTAGCTTTGTCATACTCTTTTCTGAAAGCAAAGAAAGATGACAGTGCCCAGGATATGCAAACATCACAGAGATATCCTGAACATAAATGAATTTTCAGTTTGGGTCTCCACTTCTCTCATAATTCTGATCAAGAATCAACATTTTGGCTGTCACCTGAACCCATGTTTTCAAAGACCTAGCTATATTAATTTCATTTATATAATTAATTTACTTGAATTGTAATAAACAGTTTAAACCTTAAAATTTTGTGTATATTGCTGGCTTATGCCATGAACATTACCGGGAATTTAATCTGCCATTTTAATGCCTGTTCACTGCAAAATCTTTCTGTAAACCTGGAATAACATATTTTCATTTTTTCCTACCCTGAATACTACCATATTTGTGGCACTTTTTTCCTACCATGAATTCTACTGCATCATCAGCACACTCCATCATCTCACCATTCATCCCTTTTCTGTATCACTTGGGAAGCACAGGCTAACAGAATTCTCAGTGACACCCCAGTCATCTTCAACTACAAAATCAGACTATTATTTCCACTATTCAATCAGATCCTAATTCGTAACAGTACCTTTCATCTTTAAGGCTTCATTTCAACACGGTTACACAATGAAAGAGATTGTAAAATCTTTCTAGAAATTCATTTACACAACATCCGGAATAGTATCTTCATCTACTCTTTCTAATGAATGAAAACAGATTTGTGGAAAAGAGATTTTCCCCTAAGAAAATCACACTGATTTTCCCTCATTCTATCATATGATTTATGGACATAATAATTCTATTTGTTCTACGCTTTCTATCAGTTACCTTGGTATGTAAGGAAGAAAAACAGTAATTAGTTTCAATGAACTGTTACATTTGTATCACATTTGCCATTGCTCTCATACCAAACAGCAAATTAATCAGCTTATGACCTGGAGTTGTTAGTACACTATTTACTATTTGAGTTACCCCAGAACTTTCAGGTGAAAATGAGCTGGTCCTGAAAAACACATACACAATTATTCATTGCATCAGTTGGTCACAGAAGCTCTTTGCTGCCACTTTGCCTGGAGACAACTCACCTGATCTGTTTCCGGCCATGTAGGAAGCCTTCTAAATATTTGGAGAAGAAACTTCAATTAAAAGAATTAACTGAGATTTTTCTGTCATGATTTTGCAATCTGTGAATCTTTATTTCAGGACCTGATCTTCTAAGATCTTTTGGATTCTAACCTAGGCTTCTTCCTCTCCTCATGCAGAGGGAAGCTAATATTCCTTTCATATCCAGGGTTAATATACTACTCACTGTCTTCGTTAGCAGCTGTTACCACCAGTCCACCACAAACGTCTATTTTCACTGGACTTGTAAGTGCTTTTGAAGCCTTTTGTAAAAACCTTTTCTAAAATGAAAAAGAAATAAGCACTGTTTTCACCAGACTGAAATACTTAACTGGAAAATGTCTGAGCTGCTTTGGTGTAGTTTTTTCACAAGCAGTTTTGTCAAAAATGTGTCTATTTAATCCAGCCCTTGATCTCCTTTTTAGTTTTCCTTCTCCTTTACCTCCCTCTTTATCCAGTGTAGGGCTGAACCAAAACTCATTTAGCACTCACATAGCCTTTAATTAACTAATGCTCATGCCATAAGTAAATTACATCGTGCTTCAAGTATTATTTTGCAAATTAACCAGAAAAACCAGTCTTCATTAAAGCCATAGTCTGCTTTCTCTCTGCTTCTGAATTGGTGCCCATGGGCTGTTCAAACACAGCAAGTCTTCCTCTCTGCCAAGTTGTTCTGGTGTCTTTTCTGCTCCCAGCCATTGCTTGCAGCAGTGCAGAATCTAAAGGCAGCTCTCCCCTGCTGCGGGGGGGAGGGCTGCCCCAGAACCGGAACACGCAGGATGGTCTCTCCTTGGCCACGAGCGGTGGGACTGGTCAGACTGGGTCTTTGTAGAAGCGTCGCAGGTTTAGAAAGGCAGCTCTTCCATTCTAGGTTCCATGTGGTTTATTGGGATAATAAGGGAGGGAACTGGGGAGTGGGGGAGGGGAGAGGAGAGCTGGGGGGAATTTTAGCTCCATAGAGCCTAGAATCCAAGAGGCCCGGTTCCGGATCCCGCTGGGCTTTTATTCGTGGTGTTAGGAGGCGGTCCTGGCTCACATCAGCCAGTCTGGAAGGGTCAAGGGGGAGGGATCGAGGAAAGGACACACATTACAACAATTGCTCTTCCAGCTGCTAAATGTTAGTTGATTGTTTTCAGAGCAGCGCCTTGTTTCAGCCCATACATACTTCATATACAGCTACACAGAATCAGTTTACATTCCCAATGGGAGAAAAATCCAATGAAGCTTTCAGAATTGGTAGATACCATCAATGGGTCCAGGACACCTCTTTTTTTTTTTTTTGAATGCGCAGTTCCAGGAACATGGAAGGATACAACAACGATGACTCCAGGATGCAAAACTATTAAGACCTCATGATCTTCCCCTGCTCCAGCACTGTACTTCTTGAAATAATCTCCATAAGATTCATCACTCATTTTTGCTGATTAACCCCTGCTACTCAAACTGACTCAAGCAGAATGAAACTAGGGTTCTTCATCTGCTGTCAGACACACTTGTCCCTGAGTTGAAGGGAAATGCCACCCTGGACTTATGTCAACATAGACTTACAAAATTTCATATGAATGCGATTGCGAGTTACACGTGTAATGAGACTGCACAAAAGCTCTTGGGGTTCCACAGGTGAAAACAATCAAAGTAATGTGAATCCCTAAGATACTGTCACCAATGTTTCTGCGTAACCCAGGAAAGGAGAACATTAATATCTATGTATTATCTAAGAGGGAACCAAACACTCTCAGATGTTTGAGCACTGCCAACTGTCACTGTCACTGTGTTTCTTTTGCTTCTGAGAATCAGCTGAAGATAGCCATAAGCTGTAGCTGCTTTTGCTATCCCATATAAAATCGTATTTTCTAGAGCACTTCTCAGACACCTGACCTATCACACACCACACAACACAACACACCTGCCAGGGCTTAATGATATCTGAAATCACACAATCTTCCCCAGCCCAGTTGTTCCTTCTGGAGTTTCAGTTTCCCCCTTATTTAAAAAGAGCAAAATACTAACCCAGAAAAGGTTTTCAAAGTTGTTCCAGCTTCTCTTTGTGACCCTTCCTTGCCACTTTTTTAAATCACAGGACTGTTTTTAGATCCAGTAACAGAAAAGAATCTGTTTGGTTTGTCAAGGACACAAACACAGCCATAACCTCTATTTTTAACACTGAAACTAAAATCAGAGTACAGCTTACATATTTTTCATTCTTTTTACAGTTGCCAAGATATTAATCCTGGAACATTGCAATGATAACTTGGTTAACATTTTCTTTCTTTTCCAAGAAGTGGCAGGAGAAGAGTTTTCAAGACAGCTCCACTTTCATATCACTTGCAAGTTAATGAAATATTTGCTTCCTGCTTGGTTAATAAGAACACTTCCAGTTGATTTCCCATGGAAACAGGAAGCAGTGCAAAAAGCTGGTTTCATGAAAGCAAACAGTGATAAAAATATGATTGTTTAATAACAGTATGGTCAATTTAGAACCTTTCCCTCTTCTTTTGTGGTCTCTGGAAACAAACACACACCTGTAAATGAACACTGCAGAACTGCTTACCACTGTCTTCTTTTTATGAAATAAGACGCTTTGGAAAACTGGGAGAGACCACCTAGAGTAAGAGGAAGTGACCTTTCAAAGAGCACTCTGGCTTTAACTCACTCATCTTTAGAGTCTCACATCCCATTGACAATTACTTTTCTGAGCTCTAAAACTTCTTGTTCCTCAGGTTACAGCACAGACTCAGTCTCTCCTCCTAGTTCAGACCCTGCCCCTTCTGATGCCAGAGTCTACCTGTTTGCAGGTTATCCTGACTGCAATGTGCCTACAGGCACAGTTCTTCTGTATCTTTCCACCTGTCACTGTAAAATAACATGGAGTAAAATAACATGGAGTGCAACCAGTTACTGAAAAATGGCTGTTAGTCAACTGAAGCACCAGCAGACATGTTAAATTCATCAAAATCCTTTTTAAGGATCTCCTACAACCTTGGTATTTAAACTATAATTAACTTATAATAGTTGGGAGGGTGAAAATATAGGGTAAGAATAGTGGGTAAGAACAGGGAGCTGTCTCAGTTTGTGTCCATTCCTAACCATGGTCAATGACATACCCTATCAGGGAAGAATAAGCAACGGATTACACAGTGATACCCCTCCCACATAATGTCCCAGCTTCCTGCAGTATGGAAAGGCTCTCTGAGTCCAGGGCTGTATCTTTGCATTTATCTTTGAAGTATTATGCTATGGATTCATGTGATCACTTTTTGAACCCAGGTACATTTTTGGCATGCAAAAGGAACTCAATTTCAACCATCTGCCTTCTGCAGATGCTCAATTAAGAGCTCTGATTTTCCCAAAACACACCCCCAGGCTACTGAGAGTCATTCAGAGAAAAAGCTGTGAGATACACACTTCCCCAGCTCATCTTTTAACCAAAGCCTTATCTCTGCTCCCCTTGGCTGTTCTCTGGAGCTAAGCTAGCACCAGCTGCTGGAGGCAAGGAAAAGCAAACAAAATATTGGCTGCACCAATGTCTGTGATGCTGGTATCTTCTGGGAAGGCTTGAGATATCCCAAGGTCAACATTTCATCTGAGACTCATTAGTGGATGCTTCGGTGTTTCTCTTTCACATTTTCTCTGGTCACCAAGACCTAAAACCCCTGCCTCCTGGAGTTACCTGTCTCCTTCAGCAAAACTGCTAGATTGCAGCAATGCAGCCCTCACTTTACAACAGTTAACCGCCTTAAGTTATACAGGATAACCTAAGCCTAAAGTTTTTTTGGTCCATTTGAAATAAAAGCCCCTACAACAGCAGAGCACTATCATGCTAGGTAACTGGTTCATTGCTAAGTTGGAGGAAGGAAGGCCAAAACCCAAAGCCCCATTTTGCTAAACTTTTTTAGTTTTCAAAGTTTCCCAGCTTGCTAGGCCTTGTTTTTATTATGCAATATAGCAAGGTCACATCTTGAGGTGTTAATAGTTCGAGGCCCTCAGTTCAATTCTTTGCTATCAACAGGCCAATTAACAGCTAATTCTGCTTTTTTTAGAAAAAAAATCTCCATCGATAGATATTTGTAATGGGGCACACAAGGTTTAAGCTGTGGCTGTATGACACACTAAAATAGATTTGAGTGGAAGAGCCAAACAGGAGGTGCCAAATAAAGAACATGACTGAAAGCATTGTGAATAATAAATTTACAGAATGAGACTGATGAAGCCCAGGTGGAAGATAACCGCACATACACAAAATGTGTGGAAGATGAGAAGAATTTTAAAGCTAACTCAAATGTAAAAGCAAATCAATGCTTCCAACTTAAAAACATTTCTGTGATGTAGTGCATTGGGCTTTGATTCTGGAGTGCTCTGTCTCTTACACTGTTGGCAGTTGTGAGTAACTGATCTGTACATTTTCACCCAAGCTTTCCACACCACAGTGTATGGTGGTGAGATTTGACAATATCTGCCTTTGCCCAAACACCCAAAGGGAGGGACAAAAAGAGTGCAAGGGGAAAACGAAAAAATCAAAATGCAAATGAATTTGTGGCAGAACCACTCTAATCTCTTGAAGCAGATTCAGAGGATTAATGTTACAGTAATACAAAAATACATAAAACAAATTATTACCCTAAGTCCTGACTGTCCTGTAAAGAGCCTGTGGAGCAAACAGGCATGATGACTCAAGGGCAAGACAGGAGGGTAACACAAAGATCAGAAACCAAAAGAAAAATTTTAAGTGCCTTCCCAGCCTCACACCAGATTAGTGCTTTAAAACTGAGAATTCAACTCAGATTTTTGAACTCCCAGTCCACGGCTTCAAACATACAACATTTCCTTTTAGGGAAACAATGGGAATTTCAAGCAAAGCTCTCTAGGACATGCCAAGTTTGGTGGTGGTGGTGTAAGGGCCTGGTTTTTTTCAACTCTCTGGATTATTTAAACAACAAACTGGGTGGTCAGGAGTGCCTGCCATACACTGGCTAGTTGCTTGCTGCTTCACAAAGGAGATGGTGACTGCTAATGGTAGCAGTTAATAAAGTGATCCCTTCAGTTCAAATGGTATGGTTGCCTTGGAGATGAAACATAAGGATTTCTTTACTGGAGATGGTAGCTACTCAGGCAGGTTTAGCGTTGCATTTGTCAAATAGGGGATATTCGGAACATTATTCTATTTTGTGGTGGGCCCATGAAGGAACCACTGAACACTTTGGAGTCTATTTTTATACTGAGGAAGACCAGACAAGGAACCAGACCAGACCTGAATTCACTCACAGCATGGAGACAAGCAGTATCTTCCTATCTTTAAACATTCAATGATGAAATTATAGTGCTTCCAAAATAATTTATAAAGCGTGGAATATGTTTAAGAGGAGAAAATGTGATTATTTCACCATTCCCTTGTAAGAAGATAACTTCTTTGTGGGGAAAAGATTAGTATTAAAACCTAAGCATTTACGTGAATCTCATGTGTTTTTATTGGCTTTCTTTTGGGTTTTGCGGCTGGGGTGGAGGAGGTTTTGTGTGGTTTTTTGCAGGGAAGGGAGGTTAATGAGGGCAGTATTGCAGTGATATGATACTATTTCTAAAAGCTTTAGTTTCTACAAACCTCAAGGTCACACTCCAGCCATTGTCTTTCATGTGAACATTCTCCTTCCCTAGATGATTCACCTCAGAATTTTTATCGCCTTAAACCACTAACAGCAGAGACATTGCAAGAGGTTGAGAGGGCAGTCTGGCATTCAGAGAGTGAGGACCACCATTTAATACAATTTTATATTATTGAGAAAAATAAACAAGCCACTGAAGTGACTCACAATGTCAATTTATCATGTTTAGTCCAAACTAGAAAATACCATGATGAAATTCAGACACATATAAAAATAGTAAAGATGGTTGGGCTACAGGAAGTTTAATTTTGATAAAGTGAGGATAATAACCACTTTACAGGAATAATTTAATTTATATTGTTAGGTATCATTCAAGGAAAAGAGCAAGGCAGCACTGTGTACAGTTCAGGCAGACCCACCTTCCACAGTATACAAGGAAGTACCCTAAAAAAAGACATTTGAATTAAATGTTGAGATTCTGTTAGATATTCAAATAACTATAACACATTTTAAAATGCTTTTATCTATGGTGGGCCAATTTGCTCTTCAGTGTGTAATTAATCTCTCTTTGAGTCCACATTTTTATTCCAAACCCTGGTTAATATGGTCTTCTATGAAAGGACTGGTCAATGCTTCACTGGTATAGAATGCTCAATGGGTCTGGCTCTGGGACAGAGACAAAGTAGTCCTGCATCAACTGTGTGTACTAGGGGAACTTTTGGTTCACGCCTACTTTCATGTAATTCTTACAAATTTTCTGCATTACTTGGTGAAGTACATTTATACATGCGAGAGCTTTCAACCTTGCCAATAATCTTTAGATTCACAGTCTTTGCCAGAGAAGGATAAATTTTTAGGGCTGTGAATCATATCAGCCAAGAAAAGCACTGGAAACCATGGAAAAAATAAATCCACAACAACACGGCTACCAGGTATGAATATATTGACTCAGAACTTACCAAACTACACTAAACATCCACTATAGCCCAACATAATAAATTATTTGCATGGGTAAGTCTCACAAAGGGCAAACAAAACCCAAAACCATCTCCAACGTGTGAGTCGAAACCCTGGAATAAGGTAAAGGCCAAACTTTCCAGTAGTCATTTTCATGTCTGCTACCCTGTGACTGAAATGCCAGGTCAACGATCCATGGGCATTGCATGACCCCTCTGACATGGGCCCCAACAGTAAAGGATGCTCTCTCCTGGGAAAGGAGAGGAGCTTGAGAGTGCACAAGCCATGCAGTGCTGCAAGTGTGTGGGTCTTCAGAGATGGTGGGCAGAGATGGTCCTGGCTGATTGGTAACCACTAAGACAACAAATTGGTCCCTACTTGTATTCCCGATCACTGAAATCCAGGCTGCTGCAGCTCTGTAGCAACAAATTTGCCTACGCCAGAAGTCACTGCTGCAGCTTATTTATTATTTTGCTTGCCCATTGACAGCAAGAAAAAAATTCTCCAGCACTCTTCCCTCCTCTTCCCATGGCAAAGGCAACCCAGTCCTTCACTTCTGGGGCAACAAAACTGAGACTGAAGTACATGTGCTGGAACAAAAATGCAATTTCTCAGCAAAAGTGTTGTTTGCTATGGAATAGCAATGGTTTTTCCTTACTGTCCATAATGCCTTCTTCCCCACCATCAAGTACCACCACTTTGTCACAGTAGTTGGCAACGGCCATTTCAGATTAGTACAATTCCTTCCACTGACGTTTTGAATCAACCTCCCCACAGAAGTTTTTAAGAGACAAGCCTTCATATGTACAATTAATATTGCTTTACTGTCATGCAGATGTTTCAACAGTTACTTCTTTCAGCTCAACAAAACAGGTGACAACAATTAACAAAATAAGTGTTTAATACAGCTGTGGTCATTGCTAAGAAGAAAAAGGTGATGGCACTTGATCCTAACAGTCCAAACACAAACCTCAGATATCCCCTTGCACCAGCATTCCCATGCTATGCCATCTGCCTTCTACACTCTTCTACACAAACTATTTTCCAAATCCTTAAGCAATGACAACAATGCTAATAGTCCTACTATTGCATTCATGTACATATAATTTCCAATAGAGCAAGTTTTACCTCTATGCCCACTCAATTTTCAAAAGATAAGATGTCAAATACAACTGGCCCAAAACACAAGGTAATTTAATGGGTGTTTCAAATACGAAAAATAAGTAGACCATAATAATGCCACCACTAAGCTCTTCAGTTAAAGTAATATAACTACTTTAAACCATTTAACTAATATCTTTCACAGCTGTTGAGTTGTTTGCTGGGGCTCTGATCCAACTACTAGAACAACTCTTAAAAAGGCTATAATGATCTCTCACATGCATTGGTTGACATTTTAAAAGCAGGGTGGAATACCCAGCTGTAATACAGGAATACAAATTTGATGATTACGGATATCTGTCACATCACATTTCAGTAAAGCTGAAGAAAGTTAATAGGATTTAGATGCATAAAAGATTACTATATCTTTTATCCTATGATGAGCAGAAAGAAAAGATAGGAACACTGGACAGAGTTGTTACCAAAAATTTGGTAAAATAGGAAACTCCTTAACACCAATGTAGCATTAAAAAGCAGGCATTCTTTATTCAGCTGGATGCACAAGGGGATAGCTCCTCCTAAAGTCATTCATGCTGAGTACAGGAAATTTTCTGTTTATATACTGTATTTTACATACATACTCACTGATGACCCAGAATAAACATACATATGAGAATAATTTACCCAAAATCATTATCATATTTTCCCTCCCCTTAATGCATGAGTTCTTCTGTCCTGGGGGTCTCTTTGATGACCTGTAGTGATCAGGGACCCCAGTGGTACAGCCGACCTACTAAGTTTCCAGGGCACCGGGGCTGGTGAACTTCCAGTTCTCCTTCTTACACAATGGGCATTGCGCAGTGCCATAGGCATGGGGTTTTTGAAGAATAAGCATTGTGTTAACTCACCAGGTATAGACAATTGATCATCTGGTAACAAAATTACGCTCTGCTCACTTTAATTTCTTTTCACTCAACTGGACCTTGTATATGTCCCCAAGCTGAGTTCAGGTTTATAGCTGAAAAGTATGATCATTCTTTTCTTACTATTTGACTGCAACAGGTGGGGGTGGAGTGGAAAATGGGTTTTTGACTGTACTAGCTCTCTATTCCAGCCCTTTGGCTAAAATTCAATATGGTTCACTTAATAAACAGAATATTGGAAACAGATCAGTGCCTCATTACCAACTGGGCGTTTTTCCTTTTTAACTTGTAAATAATATCAGATAACACTTGACTGGATTGAGTGGGATTCATTTGGCTAAATGTAGACATCTGTAATACAGATGTCAACCTCCAACAAGTTGCTTTTGGCATTCTTGTGAGCCAACAGAGAGCTAGTCAATGGAGTCTTACTTGTCTCTCCCTGAAGCACACATATGGAGTGACCCAAGTGAATCATGCCCTAAAAATGTTTATTTCTTGCCACTAATTGCAAGGGCAACCAAAGGTGAACAGTAACAGATGGGTGACGAGATAGTATCAACCAGTTACGCATGTCAGCCTAATGACAGTACAGCCATCATTTTTTCTCTCAGATGATCAGTGTTGGCATGTTTATTCCAGACAATCTCCTCAGAAAATGTCTTAAGTCATGCTATGCTCCCCTGAAAGTAAAATCATTTGTTTCTTCCAGGACCTAAAGTACTATGAGGTAAGAAGCTTTAATGACTGAGCTGGAATGAAATATGCTCAGCATCATAGCTTAGTGTCTTCGCACTATTTAGGAAAGAGATTACATGGAAAAAATCCCCACTTTCTTGTAGGCTAAAATGGAATGTTCTGCCTGCTTGACAAAAGCCTGAGAGCTGACAGCTGAAAAGACCAATTTGTAAATGCAACATTAAAACACCAACAGACCTTTTATGAAAGTCACAACTAAAACACACAGAAGATAACAAAGTTTCAATTACCTCAACTGATAAAACTGATAAAATCCATCCAAGGGTATTACCTAGCTGCAATAGGTGATGTGGTAACCACTGTAGCTGCCCTTTAGCTGAAGGGCAGTGCCAACTCTCAATGCCCCACTCACGTTCTTGCTCACCACTGCCTGAATAGGAAAGGACCTGGTATATTCTTCTTGTATATGGTGGCAAACACTTCTGGGGGTTTGACTTAATGCCACAGTCCCCCAGCCACTGGCTGGTAAAAATCATGGATAAGTATCCCTCTACCCCCTGCAACTGTGTTTATAAAACCTAGGCTTGAAGAGATCTATTAAAGATAAGTAGGAAAGATATATGCAAGACCTGCCGCCATCTCTCACTTCATTCAGTGACTTCTCCTTCCTTGGATTATCCAACAACAATTCTCAAACAAGCAGAGCAAGAGCAGTCCAGACAGATTATCAGATGCAAAGGGTAAACGCCTGTTCCTAAATGTCCTTTTGTTCATGACTAGCATAATAAAAGATCATGTCTTCTTAGGCATTTTTAGATTCTCCTATAATATACCGTTTCTCCTTTCCTAGAGATGTCTCATAAATTTCCTTCTAAACAGGTTTTGTTTTTCAAAGAAATTATGATTAGGAGTGATTTATTGAAATAGGCATTACCCATTAAATATGCATATACATTATTATACAAGGAAAAATAACATGAAGCCCAGCATCATTTCCTCTCTCTTCATATGAACAAAACTGCTACAAAGTAAGAGAAAAGGAGAACAGTAGGAGAACAGAGAAAGGCTTAGTTATTCAAATGACTGGAGTTTATTCCTACTCATTACTTAGAAATGTGTGGTCTGTACAAACTGAAGGATAAGATGAAAATGCATACTAAAAAGTTGTATATATTAGTCAAAATATTAGTTAATTAGTGGAAATAATACTAAAGTAAAAATAGAGATTTGTTTGTATAGATAATTTTCCATGGGCATGAAATAAACTAGCACATTTTGAGTCTGTCTCAAATATCTCAGATATCCATCTGTCCAGCGCATCAGTCTTACGAGTCAAGACTTTCATCATTTCTGCTTATTGTGTCCATAAGATAATTATTTGCTGCTCACAGCTTGATGTAGTCCTTTATTGCATACCCACATTCCGTAGTATGCATCCACAAAAGTAAGTTCCTGCAACACCTCAAATATAAAAAACTTTTCTGAGGGTCGAGAACAGATCAATGGTGAGGACAAAACTGAATAAGAATATGCCATCAGTTAAAAAGTGCAAGTGGTACACAAGCGAGCAAAATCTGATCATACTGCTCCTTAACTACGTTATTACCAACTAAGTAACTATGAGGAAATTGGCACACTCACTTAAAACACTGCAACCTGTAGTTACAGACCAAGTTTTGATAGTTGTCAACTAACAAAAAGGTTTTAAAAGAAAATAGTTTTGAAATAGAGGTACGGCCAATTCATCTGCCAAAGCCTAGAGTCAGCTGAAGGACCCAGTGAGGTCCTAGGTAGAGTGTCAGTTTGTCAGATTTAAGTATACTAGCCAGATCTTGGCAGTCTAAGCTAACCTACATGTCATGCTCTCCAATGACCATAAATCAAGCTCATTTTGTATTATGCTGAGCTGTTGGCAAACTGCTACACAACACTTGTCGCATAGCCTACACCTATCATCCAGCCTGGCACTGGACAAAGGCATTCAGCAGAACAAGAAGCAACTTAGTAGAGGAAAGACCAACATGCTAAACAAGACCTTTTTTGTTTTGAAGATTCCCAGCTATCATTTTTTCATATTTTGTCCTTTTCAAAATACATCACAAAGCAAAAACATCTAGCTGACTATATTTCCCCCAATATGCATGTATCACAGATCTCTAAGTAGGAAAAAAAATCAAGCTGGAAAGCAAGATAAAGGAAGATGAGAGAAATATGACAATTAAAAACACATCAGATCCTAAATTCATTTAAACCGTCCTTGCAACTTAACATTAGAAGCATATTATATATATATATATATATAAAAATACAACCAATGGTCTTCATTTCTTCTTCACACCTACTTATTTCATTTCCTGCTTCCAGAACACTGTTGCTCAGATGGCAAAGACTGCAGCTATATCCAAAGTATAGCACATACATTTTTACATCAGCCTTTTCAAGCTTTGGAGTTTTCTTTTTCTTAATAAGGTGTGAATTATTTCTGACCTTTTTTTACTTTCTGGTTCTGACTAGAACTAGTAGGATGACAGTACCTACACACATTCTCAGAAACCCTCCTACAATACATCTGCAGGCAAGCCAGAACTGGGTAGTACAAGAGGAGAAAATCTCTCCTGGGATGTCCAGTCTAAACTTTGCTTTCTCAAAAGATTTAGACAAATTATATACTCTTTTGGATTACACTGGGGATGTCTTTTTTAAGAAAACAATCCTTCAAACATCCAAACCTCACAATTTCCTCATCCATCATTACTGTCCCCCTGGCTGTTTATAAGCCATAAGCACTGCTGCAGTTCATACAAAGGACTGTACCAAAGATGGTCCCTGATCATAACGTTCATAATCCAAAATCCTGGACTGATGCAATCACTCACTAAAGAGACAATTATGTCTTAGGACAACATGAAAAGCAGATGAGTTGTTGTACTTCAATAATCCCACTGACTTTTTGGATGAAGCCAAAGAGGAATCATGCTGATATCTGTGTCTCTGGCATATGTGGGAGTAGCAGCTCCCAAACAATACTTGACAGTCAGTCAGAAAAGCAGTAACAGGAGACCTACAGAATCTTATTAAGCAGCATTTTACCTTTATTGCCTTTGCAAGATTTTTAAGGCTGACAATACAAGAATTGCTGCAAAAAAGAATTAGGGACAAGAATAAAGTAAATGCTTAGAGGAGTAAGAGACTAACAGTAATAACACATAAGTATTAAGTGTTAAACTGCCTGCCCACCATGCAGCTTTCCAGAGCCACACTCAAGAGTATTCTTTTCAATATGAAAAAGATGGCACTGACACCAAAATAAGATACATACAGATTATGATGTCAGAAACGTTAGATTTTCAGATAGCCCTCCTGGTAGGCAAAAGGGAAACATAGAAGCCCTGCAAAGATAATTCTGCTTGTCCCCTGAAGCAAGCAACTTTGTGTTGAACCCAACAGCCTTCAACCACCACATGACATTAGATCATTTTTGTAACGAAGAAGGGGAAGGGGAGAGAGAGAGAGACAAAGTCAAAAAAGACCAACAGCAACAATGAAGGGCAAAATTAAGACTGTTCATGAAACAGTGAGGAAAGAAAAAAGAGCCATCACAAATATTTATGTTACTCATATGAAATATAAAAATATTAAAAATAAATTCTGACATTTGTCCAAGTTCTTGGAAGGGACAAATTAAAATCAGTGGTGCAGCACACTTGTAGGCAGTATCTGCATTTCAGGGAGGCATTTTGCAGAATTAACTGCATATGTATTGGTCAAACAGAGATACAGACAGCACAACCTGCCCCAGTGCATTTAGCAGCAATGAAAATACCAGAGGTAGAAGCACCATCCCAATTGGCTTAAATACTCATCCATTCCCCCATGCCAGAAATACTTAGTGGGTTCAGGAAAGGCTTTGAAAATGCTTTCTCAAGTGAGTAGGGCCCCAAGGCAAGATCCTCACCCCTTACTGAAGCCTGCATTAGTTTTTGCCATTGATTTCTATTGCCAGGGCTGGCTTGCAGGTTTTGTGTTGTCACAGAACAGACTGCGGATCAGGCTCTCAAACCTGGCTGTGCTCCAGGGCTCAGGTTCTCAAAGTCAAGTTATGATTTTTGCTACTGCAATTTAAGAGCAAACAGGGGTAGCTTTCATGGAAACAATCACAAGGAAATAGAAACCACTTCCTCCAGCTGCCTTCCTGCAATCAGGCACTGGATAGGTTGGTGCCCACTGACATGTCCAAGTCACAGGGAGTTCATGGGTTGCTAATTACAGTTGGAGGGCTCAAGCCTTCCGTTCACTGTGAACTGCAGAGCTTATGAATGGGAGCAAACCAGCAGCCTTTCCTGGGCAAGCTGCTTCTCTCATGGGGGGTCATGCACCACAAATAGGAATTGAACTTACTCTCTTTTGCAGAGGTAATATTTTCTCAAACAAAATTGGATTTGTTACTGTATGAATTTGTCAGGCTTTATCCTTTCCTAGGCCACAAAGCAATGGTTTCTCCTGGCGGCATATAACTAACAGACTGATTCCAAAACACTCAGTGATCTACTTAATGATTTAGAAGTAGTTAATAGCTATTACAGTTGCATGGAACCACGTGTTTTCTCTGAATAAAGAAAATCCTTATGAGTAAACAATAACAAAAAGGGTTCCTCTTTACGATTTTTCACTCTGAACTTTATACCTAGAAGACATTGCAAAACTTAGCAAAAATCTAAAGCTTCCAGGTCATGCCACCTGAGCTCTGTTGCTGGTTCTGCACTTGCAGGAACACTTGGCACATTTTTTTTAAGTATCTAAGGACTGAAAACCTGAACACTTCCTAAAGACATTCAGGGTATCTTGTTGAGGAATACATCTAGTGCAGGTAACTCGGTTGTGTCCTGGGTGGGGGGCAATGCCTAACAAAGGGCACAGGGAACCTGCAGTGCTGGCCATGGAGGGGCATCTGTGGAACCCAATGAACAACAAGACTTCAGACCAAATATCACCACTGGACCAAAAGGCAACTGTAAGGAGTGTGAAAAGCACATGAGGAACTGGTGCACAGACTGCAATGGTTCAAAACCCCAGCGATTCCTTTGTTCATGGTCTCCCCCCCACCAGAGGCACCCAGCTCGAGCCGTTATCCTGTTGCTGCACCCTGATTAAATTACTTAAAGGAACCAGACGCCTGAAACTCAACTATGGAAAACCTTTGGTCAAGCCTGTGAGGAAAACCTGTCTGATTGCATGAGAGTGGTGTGTGGGTGGAGTCATGCAGGGCCACCCACTGCAAAGGGGCTTTGGTTGCAGCAGCAGAAGTCTGGAGTAGTAGGAATGTAACTGCCAGTGGTCCTGGATGGTCAGAGAGGAAACTTTTCTTAACATGACGAAGTTTCTGGCTTTTCAATTTTTGCATCCTTTCTAGCTCATTGAGTAAGAGCACACAAGCCAGATTTGTATGCCAAGTGATAGAGCTTAGTCTCTTACAAGAAAGGAATTTTAAAACCTTTTCATCAGACCACCAAAGTGTCCCTATATACTTTGTCTTTATTAAAACTGCTTTTTATGGCTAATGGTACATTTCACTTGCTACTATCTAGATCCTAGCAGGTCAAAAACATGTAAAAGAAGTTATGAATCTATGACAACCAATGTTTCAACTAACATTTTTTGTTAGTTGTTTCTACTTTTACTCTCTTTCCTTCTCACTAAAGTTATTCCTGTCTGCGCCCTTTTAGTCAATCTTGCCAAATGGGCAGCTGTATGTCTGCTAATAGGATGAAAACTACCAAATCAAGACAAGTTTAACCACTTGTATTTTCAACTTATTTTGTTGTCTAAGAAGGAAGTAATAAATTTACTTTACTCTCACATTAGATTCTCTTAGACTTACCACTAACCAACCACAGTCTAACCACTTTCCCATTTCAGTCTAGAATTTAACACCATGCCTGGGTCTTCTCCCAGGAAAAAAAAAGGCAATATAAACTGTTACAGGATTCTCTCCCTTTTTGTTGAATTTTGTTATTACAGTCAGGCTATCACCCAGTCCTACCCTTATGATATTAAGCACATTCAGATAATACAGAGTAAAACATATTCAGGGCCTTAAAGCCCATTTATAAATGGAGATTAAAAATAACTAGAACAACAAGATGGAAATAAACCAACTTGCATAAAAGGCATGCAAAAGCCAATCGTTATTAAGTATTTTTCAGTTTTTCACAAATGAGATAGATGTTCACAAATCATTTCAAGGAAGACTTTTTTACAAGGAACTTCCTGTGTTATATATGAGAAATCACAAACAGCAACACGTTCAACTCACGCAGAAGATATGGTCAATAACTTGACAATAAAGACAGACTAGAAGATCCTCTGGTGAAATTTTCTTTGCAATGCTGAAGTTGCTACACTGTGTTCTTGGTGGAATTTGGTCAGGGAAATCTCTCTCATGCAGGAGCACTGAGCTTTTGCTTAAGAACCAATTAGTTAAATCTGTTCTATGCAGGTTTCACAGTAACTCCTTCTGAAGATTGTTCTTTTGAAGCTGTGGAATTCATATGCAGCAATACAAACGTTAACACAAGATTAAAAAAAATGGCACATTATGCTGAGCTAGTCAGAGGATACCAATGGTTGAAACACACCCTCAGATCAAGATTGCACATATTCCTAAAATTTGACTACTTCACTGCTTTGAGGATAGCTTTCATAAGTACACTTCTTTCAAAGAGGACCATTTTTTCCAAGCAAATGTGACCACTGAAAGCAAGCATAGTGGACACTTTGTGACATAAACACCTGATGGGAGAAAAGGCCATTGTAAAATCACAAACAATCTAATTTGCCTAATGCATCCAATCTGTAAGTACATCTAGTATAAAGTCAGGAAGCAAGCTTAAGCATATGCCATCAGGTCAAAGATACCACGGGTAAACACTCCTTAAAGTAACTAGGACTCCAGGAGAGGTCACAGAGCTCCATAAGGTGAACTGACAAATAAAAATATGCAACAAACTGGAAGTCTATGACCAGGGATTTAACTTTTGATCAGCAGCACAACCATACCAACTGGAACTACCCTGTTGCTTATGTAAGTGCTGGTGCATATGTGGGGGTGAGGGTAACATGACAGAGTATGCACCTTTCCTCAATTTCTGGACCTTAGGAGTTCAAGATCAATTCAGTTCCACACCTGAAGTTATGTAGTGAGTACCTCCTTAAAAGAGAATGGGAGAAAAGGCATTTTGTGCCAAAGAAGCTCTAGGCCTGCAACCTATTGTTCCCACATTTCTTCAAACCTATTGACAGGCACTTTTGGTATGAGCTAGGGCACTGGATTAGCACTGTGTTTTGCCACCCAAACCAAATACAGCATGTGTAAGAGTCTCCCAGGAGACTCTGGTCTGACCAAGAGGAGATAATACGTTTGGAACATACCCAGAAGCCACAGCCAGCAAAATTAATTGTTTTCTTTTTAGCCTAGAGAGTTTTCTATTGGAATTTGCTATTTGCTTTCAGTGTTTCCTGATAAAGTGCCCTGGTTATTCCTTCCTAAGGGCAAGCAAAATGAAAGGGTAATCATTTTAGGCACTCCCCAGTTTGGACAGGATATGGTGACCATGTGCATGTGTGTGTGCGCTCGAGATTACCATACAGTCTGATATCCCTCCATGTGTTCTAAACAGGAAAACTACTAACACTAACAAGCTGTTCTCTACTGCAGTTTTCTGCAGCAATACTCTAGCATTAGATGTAGTCCCCTTAAATGTAAATTTGTCCCAAAGAAGCAGTAATAAACTTTTACAGCACAATTTGCCATCATGTATGTAGTTTATATAACTCAACAAAAAACATGTTAGAAAGTTTCCAAAAAAGTAGTGTTGCCTTCTCTGCTGCTTCCTTCCACTTGAGAAAACAAACTCTTTGGTTAACCAGGAGTGCCAGAGAAAGCAAAAATATTCCTATCCACCACTACCTCCCTTGTGAAATTATTTTTTCCTAGCACAAAGCTAGCTTTTATCTTTGTTTGCCCCTTCACTTCCTAAAATGCCATCACTGGGAAATGCAATTACTTCTTTCAGATGGAAGTCCCATGGACTGCCTCACAAAACTGTGGACTCCGGTATCAAAGAATCATGAAAAGGCTTGCGATGGAACGGACCTTAAAGATCCTTTAATTCAAACCCCACAGTCCCCACAGGCAAGGACACCTTTCACTAGACCAGGTTGCTCAGAGCCCCATCCAGCCTGGCCTTGAACACTTCTAGGGATGGGACATCCACAACTTCTCTGGCCAACCTGTTCCAGTGCCTCACCACCTTCTGAACAAAGATCTCCCCAGCCTCTAATCTAAACCTACTGTCTTTCAGGTTAAAAAAAGTCACTCTCCCTCTTTTTTATAAGCCCTCTTCAAGTCCTGGAAGAGGTCCTGCAAAGAGGTCTCCCCAGAGCCATTTCTTTTCCAGGTTGAACAACTCCAACCCTTTCAGCCTGTCTTTGTAGGAGTGGTGTTCCAGCCCTCTGATCAACCTCCTCCCTAAAAGTGCCATGCTCGGTCCAGACCTAAATCTGTCCCTCCTGAGTCTGCAAAAGCTTTTATCTGCAAATGCAACATCTTTTTGAGAAACTACAGTTTCGGACAGAAATATATCAGTGGGTAGATGGCCAAGCCAGGCATATGCCTGCAACTGAATATCTAAAAGCACCAGTGAAGTGTCATGCTTCGTTAAGAGTCTCAACGCAGAAAATGTAATTCTCAACTCTGCCAAAACTTAAGAAATATGCTCTTTTGAGACACTCTACTTGAAAAATAAATCGTATTTCCTTACCATTACAGAACATATCACAGGGACAAGTTCATCAAGGGGCTCAAAATAAAGACGTGCATCCTTTTAGGGTTTAGCAGGGTACACTACAGTTTTAAAAAGAGAGGAAAAGCAGATTTTAATTGGCTACTGTGCTGTAAGTCTACTAACTGAGCCTCATTCAAAATGCCATTTATTTCATTTGGGACTACAAAATCTGTGCTTGGATTCATAAATATGATTAGTCAGGCACTTCAACAGCTACTTCAGTTTCAGTTTCTGCCTGGGCCGTAAACAAGGTATTTGGCCTTTTTCATGCATAATGGCAAAAGTCAAAGAGCAACAGTAAACTTCAATAAAATCAATTACCTTGTTAAGACTTAAACTGGGATTTGTTTTCATAGTTTTTATGATGGATAAGCTCTGTACAAAACAGAAAACATTTAAAGACACTCTCCAACTATAAAGAGATAGAAGGAGATAGTCGCTCACCCAATTATATCACCTAACAATGTGAGAAGAGGAGAAAAAAAACGTAATTTCATTAAAAACCCAGGAAGATGAGCAGAGGACTTCTGGACAAAAACTCTGCCTTCAGTTCACAGCTGAAAATCTCCCAGTGGCCTCAAGATACAAGAACCTTTGGGCTACCACACAGCTCTCTAAGCTACACTGCAAAGTAAAAAGCTCCCAAACAGTTAATAGTAAAATATCTGATACAACTTGTTCTCCCACTTAGCTGCACTACCAGCCCTTACAGATGTCACAGCACTTAATCACTTGCAGCATGAGTGCCCTCCTGAAAGGGGGCATATTTGGCAGCTTGATTTTGGTCATATTGTGCAGGACAGTTTTGAACTGGACTATAAACTGACCCCTGAAATATAATCTTCCTTGTTCTTGGTGAACCTTGCAAAAACCATTGAAAAAGCCAAAGTTAACTCCATTGTCATTAACAGCATTTAAATCTTAATACAGTTAATGATCAGCTCAAAGATGTCACTGACTCCTAATGCTCTTTCTGGTATGCCTAAATCCCTTTACTTAAGGGGTGATGAAAAGAGTTACGCAGCTGACCACTGCTCTTCCCTTGCCCATATGAGCTATGCAGGAAAAAATGCACCTTCTCTTCTCCCTGGCTTATTTCTCAAGATGAGCCATCAGCTCTACTCAGTGCCAGACATAATGTATCCAAAAGGAGATAACTGATCACTTTACAGAAAAAGGCAACAGAAAACATTACTTACTTATTTTTATTTGTACTTACTTATTAAAACACATTTATTTTGCTGTGCTGGAGCAGAGGCAAGCTGTGCTAACAGATTATAGTGGACTTTGTACAGTTTTGGAAAACAGAACTGTTCTGGAAAGCATGCTTCTTGTAAATAAACCCCGGTCTGTGCTTCATGATCACACCACCTATCCCACAGCCTTTTAAGGCTGCACACATGTTGTGACTGCATCTGGCTGGGCCTAACAGTTTCTCCAGTTGGCTCCGCAAAAGGGTAAAATAAAGTTAAGTAAAACAAGAAAAAGGAACAAACCCAGACAGCAACTCTGCTCTTGGTCTTGGCGCTGAATCTCACCGAAGTCATCACTCCTGGCGAAACTACACAGCAGCTTTAGTCTTGCAGTGACAATACTACAGGCTGGAACACTTCACCATTCCCTTTGTCTGCCAAGTGGTCCAAACCCTGTAAAATGCTATATAATCATTATCAAGTTTTCATAGTTGTTGCTGCTGGGAAAGCAGTCTCTGCTTCAAGTAATAACTCTCTCCTGTAATACCAACAGCGACACCTTTATATTGAGGTATTAATTCACAGGCAGACAACTCTCAGAAGAAAGCATATCATTAAGGTGGTACCATCTCTACATCACATGTGACTGAGAGCAAATGCTTTGCTACCCAGTCTCTAGAAAAAAGCTAGAGTATTATGAACCAAAAAGAAAAGACTTCAATACATGCAACTGCCTCAGGTGAGATCAAACAGCTATAAAAGGAGAAATGACCACAGACCTTGACTGAAATTGGTGAGCACAAGAGATAAAGTTTGTGTGAGATCAGCACCCCAGAGTATCTTTAAAAACAACAGTGATGAATGGCAGACAAAGACCAGAAACATACCTATAAAAATGCAAATTTTTGGCTGTAGAGCTCAGTAATGAATAAAGTACAACTGTCTAATTTCTGTTGAGAAGTCAGTGTTTTATTCCAAACCTGTCTGTACAAACACGAGCTCCTCACTTACACACCTTTATGCAAACCCTGTTATTTCTAAGTCCTGTCCTTCCCATAAGCTATGTCTGGATCCATTAAGAATTAATATTATGACTTACATGAAACTGCTTAAAACAACCATAGAGTCACCAAGAAAAACATCTCTGGAAAATATAAATGCTGTGTCTAGTTTAATAATGTGCCAGCACTGCTGATGGTACTTGCAGCTAGTAGAGCATTCAGTCTGCACACAGACAATGGTGACTTGTAGCAATATGCAGCCCAGCTGGACGGCCTACAGCGGGGTAAGAAACTAGACAGTGCTTCTTTAATAAATGCAGGAATTCTTCAAGCATTTTTCAACGTCATCACCATTACACCTTTGTGATAAATCATGGAAGATGTGTTTTGATCCTGCATAAATCTGCAGGCACAATGTGCTTTGGTGTCTCTATAAAATTTTCATCCTATACACTGATAAATCTATCCTAAATATTAAGAGAGCACACATGAACAGGAAACAACCAGGACAGTTACTGGAAAAGTGAAACAATGTTTCCTCAGACTCATTCCCTTGATCAGAACACCTCTTAAGCCCATTGCCCCAGTCTTCTGAACACCATCAAATGAGTGCAGTTTCCAAGAGAAAATTCTACATTTCAGCTGCAGGCCCAGATATTAAGGAGACACTTCTAAAGCCTCAAAACCTGTTTGTTTTCTTAGTCTTCTCTGATTCTATCCCCTTCTGCAAACTCTGCCTCTCACCATTCCTTATACCAAAGAAATGCAAACCCTTTTACAAAGGAAAGAAAAAAAAAGCTGATCAGATTTAAACTTTGCTGCCTTTTACTCCAGCAAAACTGACATAAGGTACTCATCTGCTCTTAATAGTTTTATCACCATTGTAGGAGAAAAGATCTGTAGTGGCAGCACCATAATCCCCAGAGTGCTGGAAGAGGAATGGTCCAGCAGTGAAGCACCTCCTGAGAGACAGAAGGGATCAGCTATGCATTGACATGAGAAAGCCAGCTTCACTCCGGAACTTCTCAACTAACAGCCATTTTCTACTGAATGTATCAGTCAAACCTTCAAAAGTTGTTTAAATTAAAACAATACAGCTTTTGGAGATTACACCTGAGGCTCTGTCAGTATTGGTTTTACTACCTATATATACTAAAGAAAGTTTCTTAACTAGTAATCATCAAAAAGGTTCCAGTGAAGTTAGGCAATTTTAAAACAAAAGTATAGAAGACTTGTCGCTGTTGAGCGGCTAGCTGAGGAATGACCCGAGTTCTCAGACAAGGAAAGAGAGGAGAAGAGAAGAGCACTTTATTGTTTTGAATTCCATATATATAGAGTCTACAGAGGTGCCCCAGATTGGTCAGCCCGAGACCTCCCCCTAGGCCCAATTGGCCAAGCCCGAACTGACTCAATCCGGAGAAATTGTTTGCAAAACATCCAAACTTTATCTTGTTTATGAAATATAGCAAAATGTTCCCACGGGAAGAACCTGTGCTAGCCACAAAGACTCGTAAAAGTGTATCACTCCTTTAGAACTCTATGCCCAACACAAAATCAAATGCAAAGCACGCTGAAGTCCCCAAGTGTTTCCTTTTCATTCTCTGCTCTCAACCAGAGAATCATGTTTTCTCATGAACTACCACAATTCTAGCAACTTGCACTGTAATTTGGCAGCCTTCCCTGCACAAGATGAATGTCCAAGCTACATGTATCCTACAAACCTTCTGAGATCCACTTAGTCACACAGATATGAGGAAACACAGCCTTTAATAGTCAAATTCAGTAGCAGCAATAAGAAAAGCAGCTACTGTCCTGAAAGGGACTCACAAATAGGAAAGTAGTCATGCTCAAAACATGGACACT
This sequence comes from Entomyzon cyanotis, assembly GCA_024500445.1. Lineage (NCBI taxonomy): Eukaryota > Metazoa > Chordata > Aves > Passeriformes > Meliphagidae > Entomyzon > Entomyzon cyanotis. The sequence continues at coordinate 81,848,879 of JAKEPQ010001005.1, forward strand.
TATCCACTGCAAAACAATTAAATGTCAGGTTATTTGCAGACTGCAACTCTTACAGTGCTCAGTTTTGCTAGGGTTTCTTGAGATTAAATCTATCAAAAATTGCAGGCAGCTTGTAGAGATCTATTTTTTCAATGACTTTTCTCAGTCCATTTTGCACCTCCAGCATACCAAAACTACATGTTGATAAGACAGTGCCATCCAGCAAGGCCCAGAACAGGTTTTCATTTAACTTACTTAATCCACAGAGGTCTGCTGTGTTCCATTTGGACTAGACACCTTGTGTACCTAGTAGAGTTTGTTAAATTAGCACATGAGGTCACACACAAGTCCAAACAGCTTCTCTATCCTTGATTACAGGCAGTCCAGAGCCAACATCCTTATGCCATATAAACACCTTTGTGACCAGTGATGCAAATAAACAATAATAAAGAGAATGTATTAAGGATGCTGTCGCTGTTGAGCCGCTAGCAGAGAAGGAAAGCCCCAATTCTCAGCGTGGCATAGAAAAAACACTTTATTGTTTGAATCCAACATATATATAGAGTTTTCAAAGGTCACCCAGATTGGTCAGTCAGAAACCTCCCCCTAGGCCTGATTGGCCAGGCCTAAACTGTCCAAATCTCGAGACACTGTTTTTAGTAACATCCAAACTTTATCTTTGTTTATAAAACACAAAAGGAATTCTCATGGGAAAGACCTGTGCTAGCCACAGGATGCAACTACAAACAACTCAATTTGCCATGGAGGAGAATTCATCAGGCATACAGTAAATAAAACGAAAAAGGGAAGCCTAAGTGACATATTTGTATATTTTAAGCCCACATATTCTTATCACCCTATCCGTCAAAAATATATGCAATTAAGGAGAACTCCAGTTGAAGTTTTTGGAGGTTTGTCTTTTTGTTGTTGTTGTTTTGGGGTTTTTTTTGGTTTTTTGCTTTTCAGGGGGTTTGTTTCACGTGACGCCATTTCCACTCCTTCAGAGTGTGCAGGGCTCTCTTTGATGCTTCTAATGTCATATACTCTTGTGGATCATATCACCTTTTCCAGGAAAGCACAGGGATAACCTTCCTCCACTATTTTGCATTTTCCCTCTACATGAACAAATATTTCCTGCTATTCTTCCAACAGTGAAAAATAACTGCTTATATCACATAGAAAGCCAGTAGCCTTGTTTTGCTTCAAGTTGTTGGTATTTTTAAACATGTTTAAATGTTTCTCTTGCCTATAAAAATCCAATTTCCCAGGAATTTACCAGGAACTGTTTTTACTTTTGCATTCCCATAATTAGCTAGAAATGTCACAACAATTTAAATAGTTTTTTGGACATATGTATCTCTTAAATGAATTTTGTGTAGTATTCAAAAACTGTAAGAGCTAGTGTGAAAGAAATCATTATCAGGTTAAGATAGACATATGGCTCCTTTTGATCCAAACTCAATAAACTGAAATCTAACCAGATATGCTCATTGGAAAAAGACCAGGATTAGTAAATTCAGAGATGCATTTTCTAAATAAAGGCAATGTTATAGGCCTACGTTTTTTTTAACAAGCTTTCCACAGCAGAAAGCAATAGTTGTTCCAGAAACAAAAAAATGTGGAAGTTATGTAGTCTCTTTCCAGAGATCCACACAATTTAACAGGACAGCGTTTCCTCCTTGGTGCCTTTATTTATTTTATTTTCTCTCAACAGTCATGAATGTTGATAGAGTCAAAGGATGAATTTTATCTCCCATTCTCGCAGTTTTTACATACAAAAAAGCTTCCTGGAAAAGCTTATATATTTAGAGAAATCTGGATGTGCTGTATTCTCAAAACAAGACAGTGCCAAGTGATATCTATCAAATTTACGTCACACTCATCTATGGGAATAAATCCTTCAGTAAGGAGGATATGCAAGGACTGGTGATAAAGATTAGTTATTTGTAAGACATATGTGGTTTAAAAGATAAATGTCCTTCCTATGTAATTTTAAAATCTATTCTACAAATTTTCAACGTAGAAGAAAGTTGTTGTGCTTACTCTGAAAATAGTATGGCACTTGTGTGACATGTCTTCAACAACACCTGCCAAAAGAGCATAACTATAGTCCTAGCAAGTTCTAGATGAAGAGTCTGTCCCAGGAAAAACAGACCCTTTCTATGTCTCAGTCTCTGTATCCCTAGGCCCACAACACATGTGAAATTAAATTATCCCACTGCTGCTTTCAAGCCCAGATGAAATCCACAGGGCTCTTAAAATCCAAGAGCCCAATTATTTCACTGCATACCCCATGTTATCCTGCCATTCCCATGCAGATTGTATCACCAGTCCTTTGTGCGGTCAGACCAAACAAAACTAAACACTAAACCTGCTGTTCCTACCAAACCAAGACACTGCCTCCTTGAGAATAATACTTCTAGCAACAAACCAAGGCAAAACGAGAAAGAAAGTAAGAAGATCTCCCTAATCAAACATAAATAAAATGTTTTTTCCTGGCACCGGGTCTTGAAGGTCTGATGTTGCTCAGACTGACAAATCATGCCAAGCAAGAAGTTCTGAGCTTCCACCTGTCAGGAAATCAAACATCTGAAACCAATGCAGCACCACTTCGATTGGTTGAATAATTTTTTTAAAAGAGTGGAACGTAGTAATGCCAAAGTAAGGAAGGACAGAATGAACCAACCTTGACATATGCTATGTAATGCTCACACTTTTCCTGCATGTATGACAGCTGTAGTTTTTCTGTGATCTGCCCTGCTGTCTCTCCAGAAGTTACAAAATAAACTCTGGGTTGCTGGCTCTTTTCCTTCTTTGCCACATCAGCAGTCAAGTTATAATTCAAACCTGTTTTAAAAAGGAAGAAGAAGAAAACAAAGGATGTCAGTGAACAATAGTTATTTTCTAGCCACCTATCAATGGATCCTGTTGCCTCGGGCATCTGTGCTTGAAAAAAGTCAACCCTTTCAGGCCCTCAATCAATCACTAAGTTCCCTATGGCTACACAAAACCAGATCCAATTACTAACATACTCCCACATTTCCTGTTGCTATTATTCCCAGCCCATCCTTTCCCTTAGGAAATGATGTGTAATACATCTAGATAGATACACTTAACACAAAAAGAAAAAACAAAAAACAAACCAACACAAAAAAACCCAGCAAAAAATCCAGAAGATGCTTAAACTATTTTCCTAGCAGAAAAAGCGAAAACACAACACAAACAGCAGCAACCTCAAACTTTGTTTTCCTTCTAAAACAGCATAAACCATGCAAATGTCAACCAGGATGTCGCACTTCCTGACAATTGCTGCCTTTGATTTGCAGTTATCTTAGCATTCATACCTTAACGATAGTCTACTTCATCCTTCATCCCCCCACCTTTGTTGCTTCCAGAAAGCAACCCGGGGGGGTGGGGGGGGTTGGGGAGATAACTGGTCGAACTTATCACAGCTAGTAGTGTAAGTTCCTCCTGCTCACTCCAGTAGGAGATCAGAAGGCAAGTTTTCACCAGCAAACTAACTCTTCCAAGTAATGCCTTCAAACATTTGTCCAGCAGCTTTCATTGAGTTTTCTCACTTTTTACTGGGCATCTACCCACCCAACTTCACACACTGAAAATAAAACTCTGGCATGGATTTGATGAGCTGGAAAAAGGGCTCAATTCTTCTGACTATTCCCTTTCCATAACTAAAGTCAAATGCCTAAAAGCTTTGATAATGGCTCCCTCTGAGAAATTTTTGCTCATACCTTTAAGAGGCTGCCACTCAGTAGACCAGGTGAACTATGCCAGCCAGTAAGAAATGCACCAAGTAAATGGCAGCAGGTATTTTATAAATGGATTTTCATCCTAAATAGCATATATATACTTCTGATGCCATCCCTGCATGGGGCTGAAGGCACCCCTGAAGCAGTGAGGAGTGAGAAGAGATTAAGATCAGGCCATGGCATCCCACAAGCTACAAAACAGGAATCACAACTGACTGCACTAATGCAGGGGTTACTCTGAACCATTTAGAACATCCCTTCCTCACCCACTCAGATCATGACACAGCACACAAACAGCAGGAGGCAAAATGCTCATCAGGAATAAGCACATCCGTAAGTGCTTCTTAAACTACTATCTGTAGTACTGATTTGCAGAGGGGTAAGTGGGTGGGGTGGTTTTGATTGGCCCAAAACATCAGTAAAGTATTTTTAACATCTAGGAGAAATTTGGACCCCTCAGAAGCTGTTGTGGTAGGCCTGGGGAGGTGTCTGAGGGGTGGGGAGTGGCACAAAGATGGCTCCTGTGTGTCCTGAGTGAAAGTTCTGGAAGTTTTTACATCAAGTCCAGCAGAGCCAATCTCTGATGGCTCTCAAAATGATGGCCATGCTGCCGGCCAAGTTTGGGCCAATTGGTGGTGCTAGTTACACCTCTGTGAAAACATATTTAAGAAGAAATCAAAACAAAGCAGGTACGTGTCGCTGTTGAGCCGCTAGCAGAGAAGAAAACCCGGATTCTCAGCATGGCATAGAAAAAAGAGCTTTATTGTTTTGATTCCAACTTATATATAGAGTTTTCAGAGGTCACCCAGATTGGTCAGTCAGAAACCTCCCCCTGGGCCTGATTGGCCAGGCCTGAACTGTCCAAATCTCGAGACACTGTTTTTAATAACATCCAAACTTTATCTTTGTTTATAAAACACAGGAGAAAAATTCTCATGGGAAAGACCTGTGCTAGCCACAGGCACGCATGTCTTTCACTTCTTTGTAGTTGGAGGAGGAGGAGGTAAAAATATGCGAGGGAGAACAGCATGGAGACGCCAAGGTCAGTGAAGAAGGTGGGGGAGGAGGTGCTCCAAGCGCCGGAGCTGAAAACTCTCTGCTAGCCGTGGTGAAGGCCATGGGGGGAGCAGGAGGTCCCCTGCAGGCCATGGAATCCACAGGAGTGCAGAAATCAACCCACAGCCCACTCCAGAAGAGCAGGTGGATGCTTGGAAAAGACTGTGAACCAGTAAGAGTCTCATCTAAGAGTTAAAACTGCAAAGGCCTTAGAAAGGAGAGAAAGGCCTTTTCCTTGCTCCTGGCATGGAAGCAGCCTGGCCTCGGCTTGGGAGAGTCTGCACAGCAACCTATGGACAAAAAGACTCACGTTGCAGCAGGATTCGGGTGGGATGTTGCTCGTGAGATTAGACCCACGCCAAAGAAGTTCCCAGAGGACTATCTCTCGTGGGAAGGACTCCTGGCTAAGTAGAGAGCCCCTCTCCCTGATTGGGCTGACCAGAGAACCCCTCTCACCCTGCCCCCTGTCTGTGTTGCTGGTTTGGAAAGAGGGAAGAGGGGTGAGCACAGAAACTGCTTCTTAAGAAGGTGGGAGTGAGAGCAGAAAAACTGTCTGAAGAGAAAGAAAGAAATAAGTAGAGATAAAGAGTATTTGTAGTAGAAGAATTGTGGTGAGGAATAGATTTAAGAATCTGCTCTGTGGACTGAAAAAAGACCCCACACCCTGCCCCCTACCCGAGCTTTTTGATTATAAAGGAAGAAAGGGGGTGAATAGTATAAGTTCTTAAGAGGGAGGAGGGGAGCGAACAAAAATTGTATGGAAAGTTTATTTTTGCCTTGCATTTATCCTCCAACTCTGTTAGGTAATTAAATCACCTTTTTGCAACTTTAAGTGAAGCCTGCTTGCCCTTTTTCGGTGCATCCTCCTACCAACCAGTGTCCTATCTCATTTAACTAATGAGATTAGTGTGTATTTTTATAATTTTTTTCCTGTAGCAAGAGAGAGTCAAAGTGCCTAGCGTTTAGTCAGGGTCAAACACCGACAGTGGGAAGCACCACATGGAAAAAATTAAGAACTCACTAAATAATAACAAAAAGCCATTGGAAAAGAAATGTGTTTCTTTGCTGTCTCTGCCAGTAATTACAAGGAGAAAATGATTAATGAAATTTGCTTGCAGAGAAAATTCTTAAGTAATGAAAGCATTTAAAAAAATGCGCTAGCAAATGAGAACGTATAGGGCATTCCTTCCATCCTCTTCCAAAAAGCTTTCTTTTGCCCAGTACTTCACACCTTGTTTCAAATCCTCTCCCAGAGTGTTGTTCCTGGGTCTAAGTAGGGAGCAATCCATGCTGCTCCATAAACTGAACATGTCCCTGCAGCATGTCTGCTTCTGAGGCATTCTGACGGTAGCACTGACTCATGCCTGCCTCCAAACAGACTAGAAAAATGGGAGAGAGACAGACAGAAGCAATACCCCTACACGCAACTACAGCTGCATACAGGTAAGAAGATGAGAGTCCACTTTTGAAAAGTTTTGGATTAGGCATGTTTCTTCAGTCCTAGGAATGTGTTCAAACAGTGAAAATATCAAACAACCTACTATCCTACACTAAATCTTGCCAGTCTTTCAGGCAAAAGTATTAGGGACATAAGGACTACCCAAGAAATGGATCAACACACAAGCAACGTACACCTGAAATTAAGAGTACAGGAGAAAATGTGGAGCAATTTCTAACATATCTGCTTAACTCTAGTCAAATGACCAAACCCCTTAATTTTCATAGCCACTAAAATTCACTTAATTCTCACACTAGCACTATTACTATTTTTGTTATTATTGTAGAGGAAATTATTTAGATTATGGACACAAGTTTACTTCCATTTTCCTTCAGGAAATGGATGAGTGCAGAAGCAGCACTTGATGCATAGAGACGCCAGCAGCCTCCTTCTTGTCCCAGTCACTCAGAAGTGCATAGTCTGAACATGCTGAAACCTTCTCAGCTAAGGCAGGAAACGCCTTTCTCTAATCTCTGCCTTTACTGGCAATACAGAGACCCCAGAGGAGACAAAGCAATGACCCCTCAAGTGAGGGAGGAACAGTCTAAGTAGATTCTGAGGTGATAGAGGGAAAACTTAAAATGTCCTATTTCTCATACGTCCAAGACATACTGAAGGCTGTCTCTTTCAGGAGAAAAACAACTAGATGTTCAGCTCTCCAGCAAGCACTGAGGCAGAGTGAAGGGTCAGACAAAGTGTGGCACAAAGCGTAGAGCATGTTTCACTTGGCTGTGGCTCTTTGTTCAGACAAAAACATTTCAGCTATAAATTCACAGTTCTGAAAACTATTGTCTGAAAGAAACAACTTAATGGAAATTGTACTGTCATTTGCAGTATCAAGCAGTATCCATAAACACAGATGCTCAGATAGCCCTTTCATGACCAGTAGTACTGCAACTACCACTAGAATGATAAGAAAAAAAAGGTAGGCAATGCTTACATGCAAGCATGTGGCAGTCCTAGATGAAGATGACTTTCCTTCCCATTCCAGTTAACAAAATAGCCACACATTCAAATAAGTATTGAAGACTCACATCTGCCACAGGAGAATACTGCATACATGTTCACTTTGATTTGCTGAACATTGTGTAGTAGATGACCAACTTCAGCTGCCCAAAAGCCGGAGAAATGCTCAACTTTACACCAGTAAGCAGTAACCTTGAGAATCCACACCAAAAAGCCCTAGGGGAGTGATGCTCCAGATGATCACTGTGTTCTCACAGTCTGATTTAACAAAATGTCCCTAGACATCTGAAGGTAAGACAATCCCAACACTTTTAGCCATAAAATTCTGGCATAGCATTTTAACACTTCTATATGCCTTTCAAAGTCTGAACTGCAAAGTAATGAATTAACAGCGATATTCTAGGGTTTTTTCCCTACATTTAACCATTCAGGAAAGGAACGATTACAATATTCCCGTGAATTGTTCCATCCTTTGTTAACTGATATTCTTCAACTACAACATAATTAAAACAGCCTGACTGCTAGATTACTAAATGAAAGCTTATTTGAGATATTTTATCCAAATCATATCCTGAAGGGGTTTTATACAATCAGATAGATCTGGCTGTAACATTTTCAAGAAGTACCACTTTGTTAGAAGCATAGCATAAAAGGAAAATGGTTGAAGTTTTATAATAACCTACTTAATAATAAAAAAATTCCTGGTAACATGATGGATGTTAGTCATCAAAGAAGATGCATATGTGCTTTCACCACGATAAATGATCGGAAGTAACTTGTATGACAACACAGGGGAATTCAACCAGCTCTTACAAGACATGATGAACAGGAAGACAGGTCTTTTGTAAACAAGGAAAACTGATATTTAGATTGGAAAAAAAGGCAGTTTACTTCTCAGCCACAGGTCCAGAGATATGAAATTAAAGCTAAGGAAACATTTTGAACAATACCTCAGGAACATAAGAACACCGAGATATGCAAAAAACCTGTTTGTGATTTTCAGAGAGGAATTAACACCATGGGAGCTCTCAGAGATGTGTTTCCTTAGTGACAGAGTAGTGAGTAGTAAAGAAAGTACTTTATCAAAGCAAGTATTTGTCTGCTTAGAGTCATCATTATCAGGGAAGGAAAAAGTAATCATTTACAGTAAGCAAAAAGAGAAGCTGAAGTCTCAGTTGCACCAGTATGTTACAATACAGAGGAATCCTAAATTTAGTAACTCCATTGTTTTGAGCTGTTCAGGTGACAGTGACAAGCTGCTTGTAGTTCTCACTCCGTGTGAATGGCAGAAGTAGCAAGAAGCTTTTTCCTTTTCTGACTTAATTAAAAACAGAATACTGCAGCAGGCTCAGGTGAGGATACACAGATACCACTCACCCTTCTCGACTAGCTGCTCAAGAAGGTTAGGGCACAGAGCAGGAGGAGGCAGTGCTTCCCCCAGCTCTTTACCAGACTCACTGTCGAGATGCTGTCAAGTGCCGTGAGGCTGAGGTATCTTCCCTGAACAGCAGAGTGCAAGTCCTCTGCCATTCTTAAAGCATGACAAAGGTGAAACATCATGAACAAAATGAACCCAGGCCCTAAATATTTAGAAATGCTGTATCTGTCCCATACTACTTCATAAAACAGCTAAGAATTTTAAAGATTTTTACACTGTAGTCTTTACATTGGGATGTAAAAGACACAAATAGGTTTTTAATAGAGCCAAGACATAAAGGCTTGCACAATTACACATGTTACACAATTCCATTCACCTGAGAAACTTTATGTGTTTATCAGAGACTAATTAATCTGGAAGATATTCTTGCAATCAGTAAAATACTGGGGTACTTATAAACATTTTACAAACAGGTAAACTGATACACAGAAGAAGATTTTCTCATGTCTGTTTCAAGAGCTCCCTTCAGACTTTCAAACACTATTAATCCAGAGTAAATCATACCTGTTTTCTGATACCATTGATGAAGGATATGGATACAGAAAGGTATTATCAAGAGGTAGACAGGGAATATGAACTCAAAAGGCTGTGTTCTCTATCCTTGCAGTAAGTCCAAGTACATATTTCCCTCATTTCACTCAGGAAGAAACTGCCTCAGTGTTATGTTAGCCTCATCAGAAGGTAAAAACATGCCCAAGTAAGTTCTCAACCCTCCAACTTTCTGGAATTTTATGGCCCATGCTCATGTTGAAACTACTTATTTCACATAAAAGCTGTTTTACTGACTACAAAGAGAGACCTTGACTTCAGGTCAACCTGTTACCATGCCCCTGTCTAGGGCTGGCACAGGTACCTTACCTATTTCTCCAGGAACATGCTTGCCACTGAAACGAAAGCACACTGTGACATTGAGGCAGTTGACTGGCTGCAAACCATCATGGCACTGAGGAGCTGTGATATTGATAGATAAGGGCAGGAAAATGGTGATGTCCATGGTAATTACAGGCCTGGATCTGGAGATTAACAGAGAAGTAGAATTGAGTGACCATTCAGAGGGAAATTCTCAGCCAAAAGAAAAGCAAGCAGATTTGGTACACTGCACAATTTCAAGGAGATAGAAAAAAATAAGAGAGTACATTTGAACTGTAAAATAAACTAGCATTTGACCTAGCTGGCAAAGTCTACTAGCATTTAAATGAAAGTGGTAATGTCAGCTTGAAGTTCAGTGCTGAGATACAGACTGCAGGTGGAAAGCTGGGGAAACCAATAATATGTAACAACAATGATCATCTCCAGCAAAGATTGCATAAAGACTTCCTGATGACTGAAGAGGATAACAAAATTAGCAGAACAGCAAACTTGAACAAGTTCATGCAAATGAGACTGGTTGCTAACCATCTTGGATGAACAGGGACAGGTAGGGAGAGACTGCGGGTTTCCACAGCATGGCCTGCAGTCAAATTGGTGACCTGAAAGTCAAGGAGAGTGCACCAGGGTCCTCCACAGGAGATGGATTCATACATAACTTTTCTGACAATATAAGAGGGACAACAAACACCATATGCATGTTTTCTGGAGCAGGGAATGTTTGGCTATTTTCTTTCCTGGCAAGTGGTAAGGATTGAATATTTTTATCATGCTGCTGAACTGTGTTTCATGAATTACCCAGTGCACTGTGAACAAAAGCTTTCTACTCTTGCAACAGCAGCACCAGGTTATTGCTACCACTACTCCTGGTTGAGGGAGACCTCAGCCAGAATCACAGAGCAAGGTGACGGCCTTAAGGCACAGATGTTTTGCTAAGGAAACTTCCCTGTCTGACCATCCATGAGACACTCAAGCAGTCACACTCCCACCCCCAGAGACTTTAACTGCTGGGACTGAAGCCCCTTTGCAGTGTGTGGCTCTAGTGAGCCAACAGGTGCCCCCTTGACTCCCTACATACACCACACTCACATAGTCAGACTACGTTTCCCATAATTTTATAAACCCTTTTATTCACAGTGCAGTAACAGAGAAACAGCACGAGCTGGTGCCTTCAAGGAGGGACCCTGAAAAAAGGAACCCATGTGCTTTTATACCCCCTCACAGTCCAAGCACATGAAAGCCTCTGTTCTTCCTCCTGAGTCCTCGGCTCCCACTGTATCTCAGAGTGTCCCCGAATGTTCTCTTGCTTCAGGCTTCCACAACCCAGAGCTCAATCTGCAGTTCGCACACCACGCTACCTGCACTGAATGTATTCCTCAACAGTTTCCTTTTTCACACAACACAGATACCCCAGCAGCTTGATTGGGAAAAGCAGCCCAGAAACTCAGGCACTCCTGAGCCTTCTCCAGTGCAAGACTTCAGCCCAAAAATTCAGGGTAGTATTCTTCCCATTTTCAATTCTGTACCTGTTCAAGATGAATATGTTCTTCCAAAATCAATTACGGTAGTAAAAAAAGTGTGCAGCAACCAGCAGATTCAGTTCTAAGATAGTCCCACCAGCCATGCAAGGCCAGAGCTTGTAAACCACTTCTCACTCCACAAGCCACTTAAATTTAGAGGTAGGGGAGAGGGAGAAGAGAGCAGGGATTGTGGTTACACCTAATTTATGTCAACAGGAACAACATTCACATCAACATCCAAGACAGCTGCTCAGACTCTTTTACCACAGCCTGAAATAACAGTGCAAGTTCACATTTTGAGATGGAGGATGAAAATAAATGCTAGCCCTAGAAATATATACGTAGGGGGGAGGGAGGAAAGAGAGTGAGCATCCTAGGATCATTTCACACCTTCAAAAAAAACCACTCTTTCTGAATGCTTACGGAGACATAAAAGAGTAAATGCTATAACTGATCTGGAAAAATATTTCTGCTTCAAGAAAGTATTTCTCCAGCTACCATGCACTATGTGATTTTTCCTTAATGTTATGTCACTGGGTTATTCACTGGAGAAAACAGCCCAATGCATCTGTCAGAGGGCCATACACACACATGATCAACAGAATGCGTCTGTCCCAAGTCAATAAAGGCTTCCACCAAAGCCATTAAACATCACTTGGAAAAACATTTGTTGGTTTTGGTTAAAGGGCTTCACAAAAACAAGAAGGGCGAGGGGGTGTGTGGGGGCAGAAAAAGCTTATTTCTTTATCCTAACAGCAAGAAGGACACACTGTAAATTGGCAATAGCAGCAATTAATCAAGCTGCTCACGAAGTTAGTCAGTAATGCATTAACTTCTTCTGAAATGCACAAGCATAACTGAATGCATGAACAGAGGTCATCATGCTGTTGTGATGTATATGGTTTTAAAAATCACAGTAAGCCTTTCAGTTTGTCTTTCCCCCTCTGCAAGTAACATCAGTGTGGTGAAAAATGCAGTTTTCTTTCTAGCAGCTTCAGAGACATGACTGCCAATTCCCATCTGGGGCATGGCACACCTTTTCATGGAAACAGTTATTAGCTTGATCTGCATGTATGATGAAGAAACAGAAAACTCTTCAGAAGACTTGACCACCTGCCATGCTGATCATCAAGAGTATTTCTTCCCTCTGTCTCTTTTTTCTTTAGGGTAACTGATTCAAATGGAAACAGAGCCAAGTTTCTCCTGCCTTGAACAGGAAGCAGCCTGGCACATCTGTTCTGCAGCTCCAACACTTGTTTTATCAGGGTCATCACATTCCTGTATCTTCCACTAAGGCGTAGGAATTCCTAACAATATCTAAGTATTAAAAGGAGTTTTTGACTAAATATTAAGAAGTGTAACAAAGGACCTACTGTCAAAATTCAAACTTTCCACTCCATTCCCCAGGTCCATGTATCTCAAGCTCACTCCTGCATAATTTGGTAAATCAAGCTGTACCACCTCTCTCTGTCAGATGGAACAAGCAACTGCACTTAACTCACAAACCTGAAACAGCAGCCCAGTGCCTGTGTACTTTGAAAACATTTCATTTCCCCAAAGACTCTTATGTCATTTTGCATCCTGTTATAAAATTATATGTATGCAAAATTACATATATATATGCATATATGCAAAATTGCATTCTGGCATCCTACACAGCTCACTTTTTGCTCAACTGCATTCCCTTAAATCACAATTTATTTACTTTAGGTAAACATCAGTGTAATAAAAAGCCTTGTCACAAGTCAGGAACAACCCTTCTAAAGAGGCACTGAGATGCAACACATTTCTTTCAGCTCTAACTCCTTTTCTTCATAGACCAGGTATTACCCTGGTATTATCACTCCTCACTATTCTATTTAAATTAGACTGCATTCTTTGGCACCATTTATGTCTAAGGTTTTGCTTAAAAAGTAATCCAGCTTGTTGCTTCTGGCCACAATAAATTTGGGAGGAAACTGGACTTAGACCACGTAAGGTATAAACAGAAAACAGAAGAAGAAAACAATGAATAAAAAAGACATTAATCTCACCTCAGAAGTACCACATTGTCTGACACGAAGGCTCCAACAGTTATATCTGAAATGTTTGTAACATTGAGGCAGTTACAGAGGATGCATAAAATTCAGTTCTCTCTAATCAATTGCTAAATTACAAAGCATGAATCTAAAAATGCATTTTCTGACTTAGCCAGTTTGTCTCTTCAAATATCACTATATCATAAGTCTTCTAACTGGAGGATTAGTTCTGTGATGTTCACTTCTACTTCGTTGTTTGATTTTTATTACTACTATTATATTAGTGTCTACTTTTTGGGTTATTTTAAGATTGCCATCCTGACAGAGCAGCTTCCAAGAAACTTAAACCTTTGGCCAGATACTGAATCCTCCATCAATGTGACTGCCCAAATGCTTGGATTAGACAATTGCCTAAAATTTTTATCAGGAACTTTGAATGGCAGAAGGGAAATGGAAAAAGCAGCTCAGCTTCACTGACCACCTGGAAAGGCAGGAACCAGCAGCCTGAAAACAACCAGTTCTGCTGTTTTCTCAGCCTGCTGCTGTATTTTCCTGATGTTCTCACTGCCAGAGTAGCCAACATACCTGGATAACCATTGCTATCCATATCAACTCCCCCTGATATGGACTGGCCAAACATACGCAGCTTTGGGTTTATTGTTTGCCCAGACAGCTTCTGCAGTAGAAAACACACAAGTGAAATTAGTCAGTAACACAAAGAATCCTCTTAAAAAAAAAAAAAAACCCTCACCAAAACAAAAAACCCCAAAACATCCAAGCATGGTTTTCATGGCCACTGGGTCTCTCTTCTGTGGGTTGGAAGTGCTACGCATGTGCAGTCCTGCACTTCACCCACACAGCCTTAACTGGAAGACTGTCAACTGCCCTTCTGCTCTCAGCTAGTAGGAGACCAGTGTTGACATAGATTAAAACCCCACACCTGCATTACAATCCTCATGCAGACCCAAGCAAAACAAGGACACATCAAACAGATCTCTGCAGGGAGAGAAAATAAAACTGCACCCAAGAGATTTTTTTTATTACCTTAATTTCTGTGAATAAAAGTTTTAAGAAGCATCTTAACAAAATTAATGATTAGTTGAAACAGAAAATCCCACACAGCCATTTCTTTTCACCAAGTTTGCCAGCGTACTCACAGTCAAAATGATTAATTTTCTTCCCACTTGGAAACTCTCATTTCCATCAGCTATTATGGAGTATTTTCTGTCAGTTCGGAAGCTGTATCTCATTTCTGCCTCCCCCGCCCAAAGATTAATTAACTTCTAACATAGTTTCTTTTTCTAACTACTAACAGAAAACTTTCTCAAATGATGTGCATTATAAGTGCCTTTGTCTGAAGCAAATCAATATATCAAAATCTCTTTTTCTAAGAAGACAATCAGAAGTCTCCCAGTTTTCAATCATTCTGCTGGACCACCAATGCAAGACGTCAATCAGAACTGAAATCAACTTCTGACTTCACAAGTTACAGACAGAGGAAACCATGAAGTAGTTTCAAGTTTTTTGGAGGTGCTTCATGGTTTGTCACATGTAACCAGCTTTTCCTGACCCTCCCATAAAAGAACGTAATATGACACAAAAGGTCAGGCAGGAAATTCATGGAAAAAAAGACTAGTTGAAGGTAAGAAAGATATCCTTACAGTTAAAGGGAAAACAGTGCTTCTCTGGGTACGGATCTCTTTTTCCTACTTGTGGGCAGGTAAGCTTAAGACAACTGGAAGTAACTGCATCGCCACATTACACTTGCATTGCATTTTTGGGGGTCCCAGTAAGGGTGGTAAGTCCCACCTGCAAACACCTAAAAGACAATCTGCGGGTTCTTTCAGCCTACAAGACAGAGGAATAATGCTGCTCTGCTTTTAAGTACTATAAATGAAAATAGCAGGCCACAAAGCCAAGTCAGCTGCTTCTGCTAATAGCTGCCACTGATGCTGTTGAAGCAACATCAGAGAACAACACTTACCAGCACTTTAAATGAAGAAAGAAAGTGGGAGGAGGGAGGAGGAAGAACTAACAAAATGAAAAGGGTGAAAATATATACCCTGCAGGACTCCCCCCTCTACCTCTCACAGCTTATTTAGAAAAGGAAATCCAGAGCATTAAGACGAATCAGGAATACAGCAGTAAGATACAAAATGTATTCTACCTCTAGGTTCAAATCCAGTGCAGACAGGTTAAGAGCTGAAGTTGTTACACAGTTCTGGCTGCACGCAGAACTTGAACCAGTGGTGTGTCTAGTGCCCTGCACCAGACACTGAGAAACTGCACAGAGACAACGCCTGTAAGTGGTGGCCCCTTGGCTGCCTCAGGACACGGGACAATGATAATAATGATATCAAGAACCAATGACCACATACCCTGCCATACTCTTGAGCTGGGTGTATTCCCGCTGACCAAGTGGAGAGACATATGCTTTATTTGCTGGCCTTGCTCCAATGGGGAAGGAGAGATCACAAACAGAATGCTTTCCTCCCCATCCTGCTGATCTGCCCTCCTTAAAAAATGTAAAATTTTCCTATGAATCACCAAAAAAATAAACCAACCTAGCCCAAAAAAACCCAAACCAAACAAAAAAAACCAAAACAAACCAACCAAAACCACCCCCAAAACAAACAAAAAAACCCCGGAAAAAAAACCAAAAACCAAACAAAAAACCAAACAAAAAAAACCAACCAACAAACAAACAAACAAAAAAACATAATCCTTTCCACCATGAGTTGGAAAGCTCTAGGCTTTTCAACAGTCACAGAAGAACCTCCTAACTAGTGACTCTTGGCAAAAATCAGGCAGAATCCTCCACACGCCACACAATATGAATACTCCAAAGTGCACTAAAGAGTCACTTCCTTTTTTCTCAAAAGCAGTGCATGCCATATACATGGTAAAGGAAGAAGGACTAAACTTTTATAGTCTGTTAAAAGAGTCGCCAATATAGCCACTAAACTCTTTAATTCTGTGTAAATTGATTTACTGTGAAGGATCCCACCCAGCAACAAAACAAAACAACCAGAACTTCAAACACAGAGGGAGGGAAGAGTCAGGCTCTCAGAACAATGAAATGTGCTAGAAAGTGACTAGGGCATACATGTCAGGCAGCATGAGCATAAATTTATCTTCTGTACTGCCTGGCTACAGCTGCTAAATTGCACTGTGTCATCTCTGAACAAGATACCATAGCATATCCCAAACAAGGTTTTACTTCATAGTAAGTGGGTAAGAGGGATGGCCCCTAAGAATGGCCTTCTGACATACTGTCAGAATGCAAGAAGACCAACAAGGTGGGTAAAGAGGCACAAAAGAACAGTTAGAACCTCTTCATTCTCACAAAGTCTGGTTTTACAGGAAGACACAGCAACCTCCCAGCTTCCCACAGGCCTCTCCATAATTTGTATGCTCAACCTTTCTGGGGTCTTCATTTCTCCTCTGCATCAGTACTAGCTCTAAAAACTAACACTCAACTCCTAAGACTTTGCTTACTTCAAGAGCATAGAGCTGACAGCTGTAACAAAAGACAGTAAAAAATACCTCCTGACTAACATAATTTTACCTTTCAGCATAGATATAGACAAATTTTGGGAGAAGCCATCTTCAAACCAGGACTGAGGAAAGGATGTAGAGCTATGAGGGGGTTACCCGTTAAGGGACCCTTAAGTATGGTTTATTTCTGGAGGTCCTGGGAAAGTGACTTCAGATAGGGATAATAAACAATAGTGTCACATACCATAGAGTACTGAGGTGTAATACCATTGGCATCCCCATGGTAAATGTACACTGCTCCCATGTAGTTATCCTCCTTAGGCGCTCCAATGGCAACATCTGTAAAACAGTACAGATTTCACAATCCATTCCATTAATCCAACTTTTCCGTAATTTTAGGATGCAGCTATCCATAGGAAAACAGCTCCCCATGACGAAGATGATCAGCAGCTTATATGAACCCAGGTAGAAGGAACTTGTTTGATTTAATTAAGAGCTCATGTTAAGATAAACTTAAAAAGTACACAAATGCATTATGAATTTGTGCACATAGGTACGTTTCACAGAATCAGATGTTTTGCCTAATTAGAAACATGCGCTGTTATGAAAATGTGTGTTTATCAAACAGCAACCATACTCAAAAAAGTGAATTTAGAATCCTCTCATAACAAAATTTTCAACCCAGCTTTGTGAACCAAGACAAGATTGGCAAAATATTTACTGTGGCAGTACATTAAGGTTGGTTGAAAATCCAAGGCTCCACAAAGTTGCTGGGTATATTACATGGATAGGTACGAATTTAAAAAAGGCTGCTAACAGTGAACTTTCAAATTACATTTGATCCAATTAATCTGCAAATTCCTGCAGAAAGCATGATCCCACCTCCCCTTCTCCTCTCCTACTTGGATCTAGTGACTATGCATCTGCTAAAATGAAGCTTTTCATTATTGCCTCACATGCGCAGACTGATCCAACTCCCTCTGCTGGTCTCACCATCACCATGACTGACCTACAAGCATTAGCAAGAACACAAAAATGCACGCCCAAATGCAGAGGAAGAGCTTGCCCACCATTTGTGAGGGCAACCTGCAATGAAGCTGGGATACTGTGTCCTGAGTGGCCTGGAAGAAATAAATCCAGGCACAACTAAGTTGGCCTTCATTTAGAAGTCCTTCATCTGTACTTCCAGAAACCAGGGCAGAAAAGAAGCATCAACACTTTGTTCTTGCCTACTACTATCACAGCATGGGGCCTCACACTGAGCATCCTGAGAATGGAGCAGGGGAAGAACAAAGCAAAAGAGAGAAATTAATAGACTATGTGCTACCAGGAGTGAGAAGCTACTTCTTAATGACACTTAATGATAAGAAATGAGATTATGTCAATAAAACCAGAAAGGTTTGGAAACATAGGGAAATGGGAAAGAAGTCAGACATAGGTTTCTGTTTTGTTCAGGGTGAGGGTATCTAAAGCATTTTATAAACCATACAAGAAAAAAGAAAATACAACAGCAAGGAAAGCAAAGCAATGTTAACGAGACTGGGATGTGACCTGCACACACACAAACTACACCAACAAGGACAGGCGTGGAGGTTCACCGGTCTGAACCGGCCGGCCCAGAGCCCAGGGCTCCAGTTGTCAACGTGGTGCAGCTCCCCAGAGGGGATGCAGCTTCGTCCGAAGACTCCGAGGACGAAGTGTAACCTCCCACACCCCGCCCCCTGAAAGTTCTCTCTTTGTTTATTGGTTAGAAGTTTAGTTACCCTGCCCCTGTTACCACCCCAACTGCCACCCCTATCTAGAATGTTCTGTTTCCTTCGCTCCCTCATTGGTTGGATTGTATCCCTCCCCTGGTTTTGTATCATTTGCTACCCTGCTTGTCCATTAAGGCTGTACCCAAGCTGATTGGCTCCGCCCCTGCTGACCTGCCCCTGGAAACCCCGTACCCCCCCCTTTTAAAACCCCCCAACTGCCGTTGCTCTGGGCCATTAGTGCCTCGTGGGTTCTGACAGCCAGACCTCATGTCCACGGACAGCCTGAGAGCCTCCAGGGTGCCTGCTTCCCTGCTCTCCTGTTAATAAAGCACCTTGGAACTCTTGCTCTCTGTGGTTCTTTGCCTCTCGGGGACTGGAAGCTGACTCGACTCCCCGCCACCGGGCCTGACCCTCTGCCACAGGGCGGCCTACTCCTCCTCTCCCCATACAGGGAATCAGGCGGTGCCCCCGGGGGCCGACTGGTGCTAGTCCGGAGGGACGGAGCCGGAGCCGAGTGGGCTGAAGGCCGAGCCCAGCTCCTGCAACAGACAGTCAGCTACAAAAGGCTTTAACACACAAATCCTAGACAAGCATATTTATCCTTAGGTTGAATCCAGGTGCTAGTCAGGTCTGGATAAGCAATGCATGCCATGCAAGACTGACAGTGCCACTAGTGTTGCACGCACTTATGGAGAAAGTGCCATGGAGGAAATTGCACTGACCTGGGAAGCCATCATCATCAATGTCACCAAGGGCGGCCATGCTCTCCCCAAAGTGCGCATTATAGGCGCTGTCACCATCCAGGATGAGCTGCTCTTCCAGCACTCCCTAGCAAGCCAGAAATAAAACAGGGTCAGGGAAATCGCGTAAACCCTGGATGAGGCAAGCCTTCCTCATGGAAGCTGTCCATGTGCTGTGCGAATGACCTGGGGGAGAGCTTCAGCCGGCCTCTTGCTCTCATTGCACTCAGATTACCTGGGCTCTAGAAGTCTAATTTACTTGAGTTTTAAACCTTCTGGGTTTTAGTTTTAAAGGGGAAGGTGAAGAGAAAGGGAAGCAGTGCATGAGTGATTTAACCAAAATGCTAAATTAACTACACAGTAACTCAGAGATGTAATCAAATGCAGTCACAGGGATTGGTGAACTTATGAAAGTTTCCAGGTGCCAAAACATAACAGCCCAGAGTTTGCTCTACTGGAAGACTACATCCAAGGAGTGAAATCCCCAGTCCAAGTAAGCTAAGGAATATTTTTTTTCCTAAGAAAGGAACATTTGATAATTGGATTTGAAAACATTTTAAGTACAGGACAAAAAGATTAAAGCAAAGTCCCCCAAAAGCCTTCTTAAATTAAGAATAAGGGAAGAGATTTAATGAAGTAAAGAGACTGAGAAAAGTTCAGAATTAAGTAGCTTTGTACTACTAAGCCATGAGAGGACTTATATGGCTCAAATATTTCTTGCCCACCTACTTTCACATCAGATACATCTTGCAGCCTTCCCTTAAGGGGAAAGGAACATTTCCAAAAGAAAAAAAATTACTTACATAATCTAAGTCTCTACCCACCTAAGGGTTGTTTTGGTTTTGCTTCCTTTGAATAAGCTACCCTCTGGAACATGTAATAAAGTCTTTTACTTAGCTGCAAGGAGTTGCTGACTTTAACAAAATCCCACATAATGAAATTGAAACACAACAGAGAGAAGAGAGACAGGTCTGTATGTGTGACTCAATTCTTTTCAGTTCTCACAGGAAAAGGCAAAATATAAGCATTTTAAATGTAGCATCACTATTTGTGCCTGTTTTATAACCCAGTTTTCTGTGACCCTCTCCAACTACCTCTTAAGCAATGGTGCTTGCAGAACGAAACAAAGTTTAAAATGTCCACAGCCCAACATAAAGCCCACAATCCTGCAAGTCATTGATGGTGCAAGTAATTTTTATACTCCTGGTGCAGGAGCAGGAAAACTCATACCAGCTTCTTGACTATTTTATAGAAGATAAAAATTAACTCATATATGCTCTCACTATGAGCAGGAAATGTTGGCTATTATCTGTTTGGCATTCTGGACCCTATCCTGAGGACCCAACAGCAACTGTGCAACATAAAAGGTGGAACCTCCTGTGGATAAAACTGAAAAAGTAAAGCTCATTTAAAGGAGCAGTAACAGAAAACAAAATTACACCAAAACCATTCTGAAGTCTCCTAAATTCTAGGATTTCTGATCAATTTGAAGTCTAACATAAATAAACTCAAAATACAAGCCAATTTCATTTTAATCCATAACAACTCTTCCTTTAAGACAGCAGCTTTAGAATATTAAATATTTAATAGTGTGTAAACAACCATTGTTTTCCAATAAATAAAACATAAGAATGGCCTTGGTTTGCTAACGCAACAAAGTTCAGACTTTTCCAAGACTGTTGTTAGGTCATATGAAATCCAACAGTGCCAGCTGATAAGAACTTCCCCTAAAATCTCTACATGGGCCATAATGTAAAAGTAACTAATTCAATCTCTGGTTTTTCTCCTCTTCCTCAATCTTCAGACATTTGTATTCTAATATGTGTTTTAGGTCTTAGTGACAGCCCAAAACACAAAGCAAACTCAGTCAAAGCTGCTGCTTCTTACTAGGTTTTGGCATCAAATCCACATAAAGCCACAAATGCCACCACGTTTCAACATATAACCAGAAACTTTCTCAGACCTCCTTGAAAGATTCACAGGTCTGTGATGAATGTGGGCTGGTGTCTAGCAAACCATGACACCAGATGAGTCTTTCTGTGACTTCATGCTTTGCTAGAAACATCCAGAGCCCCACTTATCTGAGACATCAAGTTTCACCGTGCAGTGCTGGAAGGACATAACCAGTACCTTGCCTAGGACCCACACCCTCATTCTTTACCAAGTCACCTCCTGAACATACTCACGTTTCCTCTGTTGATATAGACTGTGACTTGACCCTCATCTCTGATCTCAGAAAACATAGGTGCTCCAACCAGCAGGTCTGACAACCCATCTGAATTCAGATCAACTGCACATAAGGAGGAGCCAAAGTAAGAGCCCATCTGTAACCAAGTTGAGTCACAACAAAGCATTCAGTATCTGCCCACACACAGGAGGAAATCATATAGGCGTGGTTTTTGTTTGGTTTGGTTATTCTTTTAATTTCACATGATGACTTGCTGCTTTATCACTCACAAACACTCCCATAGAAAAAGATTTAGGAATAATTCTGGCAGGGATTAAAACACTTTACTATAACAATGCATCAGCCTGGATGTTTTACCAACAGAATAGAAATTATACTCTGGGACATACTTAAGTGAGACACTTAAAGAGCTTTCTTAGACTAGCTTTCAGTTGTCAAATGCTTAAAACTAGGAAGGGGTGAAATGAGTTTCCCAAACCAGACCCGGACAGTGATTATTCATGCTCCATGCCAAACTTCCCTGAAGTTGGGTTCTACAGATGATCTGGGGATACCTCAGAGAAATACTGAAAGGAAAAAAAGAAAAATAGGCAAGAAGCCATGAAAACAAGTATCTAAGACTACCTCTTGATTGTACACTATCTTCCCCTGTTCTATTTGTATTTATTTGTATCAATTACCATCAAAGAGCAGTACTGGTTGTGGGTCTTTCATAGCTTTTTCTCTCAGGTACTGGCAGGTAAGTTGATACAGAAACTAACACTTTCAGTAAAAGCTTTTCAGGTGATACACAACAAACACAAGCCACTTTCAATCTCAACTTATTATTTCTTGATAAACTTATTTGCTTAAAATTAAGAAAGACTTTAATTTCACTCCATGATTTTTTTGTTTGAGTGAACACTAAAAACTAACCATCTCCCAACTTGCACCCACATTACAAATTTCAAAACACATTTAAACACAAGAAAGAAACCAAAAGCAAGAATGGTATTTCACCCTTATTTCATTCACTTCTGCTAAGGTAACACAACACATACTCTTTGAAACCAACTACAAACTGTAGTCTCAAATTTAAAAGCATCTTCCACAAGAAACTGAGAAAGATACCACATTGTATTTGAAATTGAGAGCTGTTTCCTACAAAGCAGGAAAAAATGAGGTTGACGTTTAAAAGAATTAATCACTTTTCTTGAATGCTTTTCCATTCCTCATTGCAGATCTTTGACCTACTGCCTTCCATGCCTGTTAGCATGCATGAGCCAGAACTACTGGGCATGTGAGATGATGGGCAGCAGCAACTCTATTCTATGCAGTCACTAAGACTAAAAGGCTGCTAAATATATAATGCAGGGGTGAGTGAAGGATAGCATTTCAGTTTGTTAATTCAGATTTTTGGGCACGTGTGGGTTTAAAGTCGGACCTCAAACATAATTTGATTCCAGTTCTTTTGCAGCTCAAGTTCCCTTGTGGATTTTTTGTTTATTTTTTTTATCCATTAAGGTTTTAGAAGAAATTTCTCATGGGTAAATTTCTCATGGGTAGGGAACAAAAGTTATGAAAAGCATTTCATTATGTATTCAGGCAGATTTCAGGATTTCAGGGAAAGGCTATTATTTACTTAGTTACAACATGGTATGTCTGCTGTATACCATGTATGGGTGAGTTCACAGAGCTGTAAGAACCTGAAGTTTGTACACTTCACATTTGTAACAAGGTACAGCATCTTCTTTTCTCTTGCCTGCATTTGATTTCCTAGTTCAGCCTCCATTAATAAAAAAGGAAGGAAGAAATTGGCCTGCTGTTCACATCTGTCTGACAAGAATGTCAGAGCAATGAACTTTCACTCTACTGGGGTGGATGTAGCATTTTGTGAGAGTTCATTTCCAGGCAGTGCTCATTGCTGAGTAGGTCTGGTTTTGCTTCTACCACAAAACAAAATAAAAAACAACAACCAAACAAAAAACGTGATTTAGCACAGCCTTCTTTTTAAAACAAAATTCTCATTTGGATTTTAGAGAATTCGTAGAAGAAGATGCTAACAGAAAAGAACCCTAGAAGTACTTGAATGATATAAACACTTGATTAGTTAAATTACATATAAAAGTAAAGCAATTAAATTGAAAAGGGAAAGGTTTTGGCTAAGACCTGGAAACTTCCTGATGGCTCTGTTTATTAGGTTGAGGAATAGTCAGGAGCACATCCTTAGGGACATTTAAAACTCAGCTGGGAAAGAAATTAACAGGAAGCAGTCAAACACAGGAGATGCCCTGGATGAACTGGGAGGTCTTTTTCTTTTAAGATGTCTGTAATTCTGCTAGGGCAAAGAAAGTAAAATTTTGGAGAGGCCCTAAAATACAAGTCACACCACACACCTATACATCCTCGTAGTTTTTAAGTTTTAAATATCGCAACTGTGTCTTGCTGGGAAAAAAATAGCAAAATACGGTAACACTCCCAGCTTGAGGATACAGGCAAACACTTTGGGTCTTCCTGAGGGTGGCAGGTCTTCCCAGAGCCAAAAGCTGCAAGCAACCTTTCGTTTCTGTATTTCCTCTCCTCCCAGAAGAACACAGGCAACCCCAGATAAGAGGTATCATTTAATCACTGAGTTATTCCCAAATAAAGCATTTTTTTGTTGTTACCTACAGCTAGACATACTGTCCACTTTGTTTCTCCTGTGACACAGCTCCAGCAAGCCCCCAGATGAAGAACACAAGCTGTTCCCTATTCAAACACAACACCACACTGGGGGAGCTAAATCTCACTAGCGTTCACTAAATTTCATGGAGAGGGAGGGCAGTTCTGCTTTAAGACAGCAGCCCTAAGAACAGAGTGCAGGACTGATTCATAGTGGGAAGGGGGAAATCATCATCTGTCGAGCCAATGAAACTGCTCCTCCACAAAACAGTGTAACTGCAATATTCTCCTTGTCACAGCACAACACAGGAAAACAGACTGGGACTTTGCATATTAAACTCCAGGTTACCCACATCTCCCAGTAATATCTTCTAAGACGAAATCTCTGTATCTAGGCACACCTGGCACCTCATGTCCCACATGTCAGAGGTACTGCTACAGTCACATAAGACTAAAGAAAATCACTATTATAATTTCCAGCAAGACCTTTTATTTCAGTCACATGGGCATTGAGCAGACTTTGCAGTCATGACTGCTACAGAAGAAATGGCATACAGCTGATCTGTAAAATAGGTTTAGCTTTTCTGGAAGGATAAGAAGAAACAGGATTTGCTTGGCAACTTATGAAGGAGTGGAAAGAAAATGATGCTTCGGGATGACTCTGCCATTATTTCCCACCTCTCTACCTCTGCATAGAAAATACATATATGTAAATGCTCACCTTTTTTCCTGAAGCCTGAAAAATCTTTATTAAAGAGCCTGATCGTCTGTCTGTTCTGAAAATATAAACCTGAAAGGTGAAAAAAGAAGAAAGTTTAACAATACTAACTACAAAGCATGTAACGGTACAGCACTGGTACTTTCGAAATAGTATCTAAATCATGATCATGGCTACTGCCAAGATCCAACTTCATGACCACTCTATTGGTCCATCTTCTTTTAAAAGATGACACAGAGTTCCCCATTGTCCCAAAAAATCACAGGCTTATAATAAGAAACACTTGACTATTACCTTGTTGCCTACTTTTTTTGGTAAGCGTATGTATGTGCACGTGTGCATTTAAAAGCACCTATCCAAAAAACTTTCCAACTCTCAAACAAGTAGCATCTGGAGACTGTCTGGAAATGAGTAGGGCAAAAAACTGAGAATGCATCACCCTGCTCCTGTTCCCTTATCTAGCATTCCCTTACCAAGACCATGTGCCTGCACGTACTGCATTGCAAACTTCACGATGCTTCTGTCTGAAACAATTTGTAAATCAGAAAACTATTCAAACACAGTCTACTCATTGCTCATTCCCACAGGAGAAACAGTTTAATCTGGAATCCTCAGTGACAAAAGTATTGATACAAGTTCAAGAACAGATCTTGTACCAAAATTTAAGATGTAAAGTGCATGGCTTGTAGGAAGATTCCCTTCAACATAAAGGCTGGTTCAGTCAATCTTTGAGACTCCTCTGGCATTTGACAGGCTCCCTCCTAGTAGGTGCTCACAGAGTTTTCAGGACAGAGGAGCCCTTATTTCCAAGGCCATGCGGCAGAGCCAAGCACTGGACATAGTTGAATATGTGGTAAGTTATTAATAGATGGTGAGACAGAGTTCAAAGCTGTTTTCAGTCAAGAACATAGCATGGGTTTACTGCGGACAATTGCTCTGTATACAACAGACTCCCTAGCTTTTGCAGTGGCATGTTGGGCAGCTACAGCATGTTACCAGGTGTCCCAACTCCAAACCCAGTTTTAAATAATGACACTCTTCATGACTTCAGAGAAATTACTCAGTCTCATTTAGAATCTTGGCTTTAACTTAAGTGGAAAGATGTGACAATGCTAATGACTTTCTATCAGACAAGTGGAAAAGGTCAGCTTATTAGAGTGTGTGGAAGGCACAAAAGGACGGCTCATTGTAACGCTCTGTATTCAGCACCTCTTACTGCCTCTTTGCCATGTGTTCCTGCTATCCACATCCCATGCCAAGGAAGAATACCATAAGCTTTTGCAACTAGAGCAGTAGTCTTTAAACTACAGAGCTAGCTGCTTTCTTGTGGATCTCTTGCTAGGAGCTGTGTCTCTCCACCCCCGTCCTTGTAGAGAAATTAAATTTGTTCCACAGAAAAAACAGGTTGGAAGGTGCATTGCAGCATCCATGACAGAACACCTGGGTTGAGGAAACTATGTCTTCTCATGCACATGTCCTTTCAGTAGCAACTGTGCTGCTACTATATCCCATATGTCCCAGTCACACCAGATCAGATATATGTACCAAGTTCATCCTCTACTTTTATCCTATTTTCCCCACTTGCACTGCTACCCCCGGGACATGGTTACTATCAAAGTTAATCTGCCTAAATAGGATAGTGTTCCTGGTAGTGAAGACCTCTTAACTCCTTGCTACAGTTCAGCTATAACTCCTGTTACTGTAGAACACAAGAGCCAAAGGGCGGAAGATGGAAAGGGGCTGCAGGACATCTTTGCTCAAGCAAGTGGTGGCAGCAGGTCCCAAAAGGATTGGACTTTGAAGAGGGACAAAAGCAGATCCTTTACATTCCTTCACTCCCTCTTCTCACTCCCACTTTTCCACCTTTGGTTTAGAAGAGTATAAGAGGTCACAGTGCTCACACTCAACCAGTTTCTCCAGCATGTGGATACTCTCCACAGGAGAACCAAACTTGCCTAACTCACTAGCCATTTCTATCTTGCCATCCACTTGTTTAAATCTTTGGAACACTGATCATATGTATGCCTACAGGAAAATCTTTTTTGTTTCCTTCCTTCTTAAGAGACTATCACCAAGACTGCTAAATACAGCTGGCAAAAAACCAGACTCTAATACACTAAACACCAATGTATTATGAAGTTTTGAAAATGGCATCAAACCACCTAATAAGTAGCTGCTCATTCTATTAGAGATGTTACTTTGAAACAAATGCTGAAATAGTCAAATGTATGAATAAAACAAGCAGAAGTCAAATTCTCTTTTCCAAGTATTTTCGTTTCTAGGAAAGCTTTAAGTGATACCTAACTGTCACAATCTTAAACAAAAGCAGTGTAAAAGAGATCTTGTCTGTGTCTCATTAAAATAGGTACTGTAAGGATTGGGTGGGTAAGATAGGGAAAAGGGGCAAAGGATTTGAGGCATCAGGAGAGACAGGTTGAGAAAATTTGATGACTTCACCAAACTACCTCATCTCTCCCCTGCTTAGTGGTCAAAACTACACTACAGACAAAAAACTCTTGTCTTCTCATACATATTGGAACTGCATCAGTATTACATTTCATGCATTGTTGCATCCAACCACATTTCTGTTTAATAAAGAGCCCCACCTTTCCGATGCCTCCATCCTGAGGAGCTCCTCCTACAATGTCAGTGGTAGTTGGCTGAGAGAAATGACCTGCTGTAACTGCATATCCTGAGTGGTAGAGGAAATAAATAAATAAATAACCATGAAAGGAAAGAGCCTGAGAAACACATCAATACATCAGCCAGTCGGATCAGGCTTATAAGATTTCACTGCTCCTAGGCTGCACATAGATAGAGTTCAACAACTATTCTGCTCAAGATGCACCAATACTCTGTTCAAAAGCTCATGGGGGTGGGAAGTGAGAGTGCACCCTCTAGTACAGTTCCAAAAGCTGAGAGAAGAAAGCCATGTGTGCGGAGATGACCAAGAAACACATGGAGCTGCTACTGGGAGCAGTTTGCCAACTGCAAGTCAAGAGAGGGAAGCAAGTAAAACAGGAAAAGGCATACACAAACAGAGAAAAGAAATCACATGACCACAGAGAAAGTATCATGTTAGAGAACAATAGTCCCACATGGATCAGACAGAAGTGAAGAAAGAAGTGTCCTCCTTTGGCTAAAATCACTGCCCAGGAAGACTTGGAAAATTGTTCCTTTTTGGTTGGGGAGACATCAGAGGACAGTGGACAAAGAGGTAAGAGAAATTAATAGCTTAAAACTACTTTTGTCTAGGCAAGAAGAAAAACTAGATGATATATCAAAGAAAAAAGCACATATTTGAAAGAAAAAGATCAAAGATTCAGCTTTGGTTGATATTAAAATAACACATAATAACTAAAGATGAGTAGTGTACCTTTCCTTCTAAGGCTCTCTTGTATTTGCCTTGATCTTTTGCAACAAACTATGAGGCTCTTGTCTACATGGTAAACCCTATAATTCAAGTCCATCAGTGGCAAAACCAATTTATGTCTGCAAACAGGTAAACATTCACTCCTTGTTTAACTATCACCAGGCAGTATTTCCCAAATGGTTTTTTAAAGACTAAAAAGTTTAGGTTTTTAAAGACTTAAGGTTAAGGGGCCAATGAGAGGTCAGAACAAGTATCAAACAGTATCAAACTGCTGAAATGTCTTCTAGGTCTCAACAGTCTTAAGCACTTCGGATTAGGCAGAAGACTTCAAGTTAAGTGTTCTAGGGACATAAGCTGGTTTAAGAGCAAGTGAAATAAATTGAGTTACAGATGTACCTATAGCCAAACCCTTCACAATTTCCTTCAGTTGCCAATGACCCATTTAGATAGTGCTATTTTTGTTGAAATAAATGTATTTACAATACACATTCTGCAATTAGTTGTACCCATTTTAAAGGCACATGGAAGCAGACATGCAGTTTAGCTAGTGACAACTAATTTGCCTGTCACAGGGCAAAGGCAGGAATGTTAAGAAGCCCACTTCAATCCAATGTGCTGTTCAGTTAAATAGCCTTTTCTATATTATTCAAAAAAATTATAGCAAAGTTTGGGGGCTTTTTAGAGCAAGGAGAGAAAAATGGAGTAATTTGAATGCTTCTTTGCTTATGTTTCTTTCCAGATAAACATCAGTTTAATTCAAATTTTCTTCCTTTCACACTTTTCATAAAAATACTCCACATTGCCATAAAAAAATCAGTATTGACTTTATAGCATCAAAGCCTTGAAATACATTGTTGAACTATTTCCTATTCACAGTGAGCACCAGAGAGCTGCTTACCAAGATATGTGTACCGCCTGGCTATCACAGCATCATCATTCAGCTTGTAGTATGTGTTGTCAGTGAGATTCAGTACTTTGACAGTTCCTGTCCAATAATAAGATCCTGGAGCCCCCATGATGACCAGTTCCTACAACAGGAAAAACACAAGTGAAAAGGGTTGGAGGAAAAAAAACAACCAAAACTGGACAAAAAAAATCATCCTTTACACATTAATGGAGAAGGGACAGGATATTTACTTAAAACACCAATTATAAGTCCATCTACAATAATCTCTATTCTGTGTGCATTTAGAGAGAATCCTTCCTATCCTTCCTTCTTCCCAAATGTGGAGGGCCCTGTGTACACACTGTCCTTTTATGGCCTACTTCCGCTCAGCTATTCTGCTGCAATAGAAGACTTTCCTCAGCCTTACTAACCATCAAACTTACCTCTTAACATAGTTCTCCCCAAAAATCTCTCCACTTGCTGCATTTCCCAGCCATCCTTCAGAAGACCCAGAGAAAGAAGCACTCCAGCCCACCCAGATCCATTACTCAGCTACAGATAATGTGCTGATGCTGGCTGACATGCTATACCAACCAATCAGCACAAAGGATTTTGATTTTACAACTATGAAGCTAAAGAGCTGCCATGCACTCAACAAGCAAGATGTGTGTAATCTGATGGTTGGAATATTTTGCCTTGCTTTGTCATCAGATACACACTGGTCTTTGAGAGACAACCTGGCTATAGAGTCATCATCATAGAATCATAAAATTGGGATTTTAATGGCTTGGGATCATTACAGACAACCAGAGTGACTGAACATTTTAAAAGACCATAGAAATCAGGTGAAGTTTGATCCAGCATTCAAAGGTAGATGCTAATGGATAATGCTTTTGAGTCAAAATTCAAGGTACATTTGATTCAAGAGAGATTCAGAAAATGTTGCCCCAAAACATCTAGCATCCTTGCAGGAAAACCTTGCTCCTGGATGTGGTTTTAAGCACCTCCAGCAAGGGACCAAATTAAGCCTCAGAAGCATTAAGTCCCAGTAAGTTCTCCATCTCTGAAGAAGACGTGAGCAGCTGCTTTCCTCACATCTCCATTCAGTGCAAGGCCATGGGTGGACTCGAACCTTGTGGGAAATTGCTGTCATATCCAAATCTCTTTTAGGTGACCCGTTCCAGTCAGGGGGGAGGTGTTAAACAAGGGATTCTCCTAATAAGACAGGGACAGGACTGCAAACCCAACCAATGAGCAGGACATGTTTAGATATAGCTTTTTCCTTGTTATGGGCCATGCCCATGAGGTCAAGGGATCATTTACTGACAAGAACAACTACCATCCACAGTGCTAAATATATGGTACAGGATTGTCCATTTGATCCAAAAAGTGATTTATCTGCATTTCCTGCTGCTATCAGGCTGAAGTGATAAAAGTTCAAAGATGTCTTTTGAACTAGGATAGCAAAAGAGAATTTAAGCCTGGGAACAGAAACAAGCTGGAGAGAGAAGACAAGCCAGAAAACAGCTGCTGCTGGCTGAGCATCCAGTTACCAGAAGTGCCCCTGTGGCAACATCACCTGCCATCCCAGTTTACTGAAATTGCAGAAGGCAATTTCTGAGAGAGAAAACGTTTATTCTGTTTGTATCAGCCTGGACAACACATTCTGCTTCTCAGTGCATATATAATTAGAAATGGGTATGGGTTCTTAGAAAATTTAAAATAAAACCAAAACAAACAAGCAAAAAAGCCACTATCCTGAAACATTAACCAAAAAAATAATCCATGCGTAAGGGAACAAAACACAAAACTGGAATATGGCTGACAGACTTCTGTCCAGGAAAGAATGTGGTCAAGTATTTAGACTAGCTGTGGTGCATATATTAGACCACACTGTTTTTTTCTCCATCTTTCTGCAGCAACAAACTGTAGCAGAACTGAAAAAAACCTGTTTATCGTGTGTATGTATTTGTATGTGCATTATATTCCTGTGCATGTACACATACATAAACAAAATGATCCAGGGAAGACTGTTTTACATGACCACTTACAGTAAAGAGTTAATGACAGACACAGATACCTCTATGCAAGTTTTGGGATGTACATAATAAGAATATTCCCTGAGGACGTTTCCCAGAGTCAATCCACTCATTTTTGTCTACAGACCTTGAGAGACACATACACAGATGTATGAACCACTGGGCAGTCACCATGCAAGAAACAGACACCTGGACAAGGCAGGAGGGTGTTTGCTGGCAGGAAGGGACCATTCTCAGCACTCACCCCACTGTCCAAGCCATGCTTGGGAATCTCCTCCTGGGGCATGCAACAGGAGAGCCACTCACCAACCCCAACCCTTCCCTGCATGTGCCCCGGCTCACCTCGGTGAAGAAGCCTGCAATCCCTGCCTGGCACGAACCATGCTCCTCCCCATACTTCTTCTTGTACTCTGGATGAAAGAAAGGAAGAAAACAAACTGTGGTCATCCTTGACACAACACACACTCTTCACCTGAGCCACCTGCATTGCTACTCACATAGCCTGGAGACACACAGCATGCAGGGCTCCTGGGTTTTATCAGTGTATCAGCCACTACTGTGCACCATGCAGCATACTCACCCACATCAAGGAGTATAGCAAGGGGCAAGCTGGGGAGACAAGCCAGAGTGCTGCCTAGGGAGACACTAAACAAGCAGTATCACAGCAGCATGAAAACAGCAGCAGCATCGCTCCAGTAAAGGTGCATTAGAAGAGGCTTCAATTTGTGGCAGGCAGATCACCACAGCTCAGAAGGGGGGAGCAAAAAATGATATACATTCCTGTGTGCCACTGAACCTGCACTAGGACGATTAACCCTCAGGCCCATTACTACCTCAGAGAAATAAAGTGATCTTCCCCTACAATGACAGTCATCAAAGCCCCCAGAAACATTTCTGGTGGAGGGATGCTTCAGGACACAAGCCCATGGAAGAAGACAGTGAGTGAGGAAAAGGTACGGTGTTTCTACATGCTCAGACAACAGTCACTTTTGCAGGATATGTTTAGATCTGCTGCTTTTCATGGCCACTTGCTCAGAGCTCCCAGTTCACAGGGAACCCAACCAGCATCCCATAGCTTTTGTTTATGGCTTTTACATAGCAATTTGCCCTGTAAAATTTGACCAATTTTTACTTCATCTTTTTGATGATGAGGAAAAAGATATTTCTAGGAATACATTAGGTTCAGGGTGGGAGGCAGGAAAAAAGAAGAAAAAAAGAAGATCACTTTCCACTCTGCCTTAATCCAAGTATTTTCATCTTAGGTGTATTTGAAACTTACAGCTGGATCAGAGCCTTTGCAGTTCTTCTCCAGAGCATTATTGTCAAATATCTACCCTACATCACTACTTCCTGTATAAGACAGTTAGTCATGCTCAAAACCAATTTACCAGATAACCTGGTAATTGTGAAACTTTTTTATTTTCAAGCCCCATTAACTCATTGCCAAATGATAAAAATTTTAATGAAATCAATGAGCAAACTGCCTCTTTGGACCCAAGCAAGTTCCTTTGGAGTTGCATTTTACCTTACTGAAGATCAGAAGGAATTAATTACAAAAACTGCTGCCTTCTTCAAAATGTTTTATGTAGACATATGTATACACACACACACCACTCTCTCTTTTGTATTACATATAGTCTCTTCAAAACATCATAAAGATGTTCAGACTTTCAGACATTTGCTGAGGTCATACCAGTTGCACAAGGAGAGGTTCACTTGGAGAGAGCGAGAGGAATAAGGGAGTGCCTTTACAAACAGCTGGTAAGATAACACCTGAGTCTACTGGTAAAATAAGGCCTACTGAGAGATAGAAGAAACAATGGGAAGGATTTCCATAGGAATTCCACTAATTGACCTACCCAAGGCTGTGTTAATAAACGACAAGAACAGAGACATAAGAAAAAGAAGGAAGGGAAGATGTGTATTAAGGGGGTCTGCATTAGGGGAGATGTATATTACGTGGGGTCTGCATTAGGTCTTCCAGGAAGTCTGTACCTCTCAAGTACCTCAGCCAATGGGGAGAGAGAGAGGGAACTTGTGGCTGGGAAAGTAAGATAAAAGAGGCTGTGTCCTCCAGCAATTTGAGAGACCCCATGGGAAATGTCCATGACCTCTCCCTTTATTCATTAATAAAGTTACAGGACTCCTCTGTCTCCTTTTTGGACATAAACCTCTGGTGTTTGTGGATTAATTTTTCTTACAGAGACCACAATAAAGACACAATCCACAAATTACAATCCAAATGCCTAACACTCCTGGCCAAGGCAGGGTCCTGCCAAAGCAGATGTGCATCCCAGCAGACCAGAAGCACAGTTGGGTCTCCTAGTGGTAATGCATGACAATTCCAGTGAGAACTGAAGCCCATAGCTATTCAGCAAGTGCTGGGACTCTGAATTGCTAGCTCTCCACAAACAGATTCTCCAGGCAGTACTTGACTGAGGAAAAACACTTTTTCATTAATGTGAACATTTTTTCATTAAGAGAGCCAAGGAGAAGAGACTTCTCCCTCCAGCGTTTCCTGAAAAATAATTCTGTGCATGTCCTAAAAGCCCTGCCTCCACTACAGCAGGATCCCCACCCTTGCATGATGCAATGAGGAAGGCCAAGGCCCATTCAGAATTAAATTCGGTGAAGGACATCAAGGCTAATAAGAAGGGCTTCTTCAGATATATCAACAACAAAAGGGTACTAAGCAAAATGTACGGTCCACTGCTGAATGGAAACAAGAGACCCCTTGCAACAGAAACTGCAGAAAAGGCTGAAATAACAAATGGCTTCTTTGGCTGCCTGTTATGAAGTCTGGGGTGACATTTGCTTTCTTGCAGCTTTCAGGCTCTCTTTGCTTCAATCTTCATGGACAAGGCCTGTGACATTTTACAAGTGGAAATGAAAGAACAGAGGCCCAAACATCTCGGACATTGGGGCTGTTTGAAAATGTAAAGCTCTAGTGACACAAAGCAGAGATCAGCATCACATTTCAAGGGGAGCCAAGGCAGATACAGTCCTTCCCAAGGAACCAGCAGCCCTATAGAGACAGACACTGGGCTCCACCCATGCACCCACGATCACAGTCAAGGGTAGCCACCCATCCTGGACGGTCACATCCCAGCATCACAGACTTCTGCCTGCTCTCTAGAGCCATTCTGTCCCTCCCAAGCAATGGATGAGCCCAAAAGGGATGAAAACCAAGACTGCTTCTACCTCATCTCCACTTCAGTGCACAGTAGTGACACCTGTCACCCATACAACTTAGCCAGTCAGCCATGCAGTGAAGCAATCAACTAGATGGAAACTGAGTGTTTATTCTATGAGCTCACAGTTTCTGTACACCTGAATAACAGTCTTTGAATGAGGTTAAATTGATTAGTTTCCACATAGCCCCAGGCAGTAACTGCAGTCATGGACAAATTTGTTGTTTCTACACTTTATTGTTCTTTCTAGTCTGCCTGCAGACTGCTGTGCATTCCTGATTACAGAGACTGCAACTCACAAAACTGCTGCAGCAACAGCTGATAGCAAAGCAGCATGATGAGGCTGAGTCTGGAAGAGGTTGCAGCCTGTGCAACTTCAAAGATGTGCCATGAATAATACATAAAGCAAAAAAGAGAAGATGGCAGTGGTTTCTAGCCAGGACAATCTCAGGTTACAAGAGATGTGCAACCGAGGAAGAAGTAATTGCATAAAACAACACACAAACAAAAAGAATAAGCTTTGATGTCTGACAATTCTGAAGGTAAATGCCCCTGAACTTTTTCTTTGAACAAAACTCTGTAAGTCTCTAAGCGAACCTCAATGCACTAACATAAGCTAAGCTACAGAGTGCAATAAAATACTGTATCTATCATCCTCAAAGATGTAAACTATCACTTGCATTAAAAGCTTTTTGTTTCCTATCTTACAGTGTTTCACTGCTCTAGGAAGAAAAAGCAGTAATCTTTCTGACCTAGCAGAGCTTCCACCACAAAGCAAGGATGTTTTGATGGCTCCCAGAAAACCAAATGTGGCTTGAACCTGTGCGAAAAATTACTTTTCCCTTTGGGAGGCAAGGCATATGATCATGTGCTGTACCCCTTTTTACTAACCAAAGCAACCATCAGTCTTACCCACTTCCACCACCAATTCTTACCACAGAGGAGTAGGAAACCATTCCAACTCTTCCCATCAGCTGAACTGCCTCTCCCAGTACACACGGCCACCCTTCTCTGCAAACTGAATTCATTGGGGGAATGAAGAGGCAGCTCCCTTTTTTGGAAAGCCATTAAAACTATGGGACAAAAAAACAATTGAAAGTACTGCCTGGAAAACTGTGGCTTCATATGTCAATTATACCACAAAGGACATCCAAGCTCATCTAAACCAGATTAGTTTCTACTCAGAGAGATTGTATTTAACTATTAGATTTGCTGTTGTTCTAATTATCTCTCAATTCCAGACTTCTGTCAGCCCTTTCAGGGAAGCCAGGCCAGAATAAGATGACTTGAGACTCCTAGGCATTGCACCACGACCATCTAGTCAGGAAATTTCCATTTCCTCCATGGATGGAGACTGATGGTCACTCAGCTGGCCTGCATCCTTCACCAGCTGGGGTTTATCGCCTTAGCTGCACTAAAAACAGGGCTTCTGGAAGCAAGCATGCTACGGTCTACCCCTATTTGCACATGGAGAGATCCAGAGAAGGTTCAGACACTAGAATCTCGTCACGCAAAGGCATGCGTCCCAGTGTAGGGTTTGCAGCCACAGCTCTGGTAGCCTCCCAGCTATGGCCACAAAGGATGGAAGTGTAGAAGCACTTCAGACTCGATGCTTTGGGCTAGCCATTCATCTTCGTCAGTGGAGGAAAATTTCTTCTGCTCCTTCCAGAAAGTGAAGGAAAAAAGTTACAAAGATGACTGCAAAATTATTTCACAGCAAACCTTAAACAATAAACTCCTCTGTGTGTCATACCACAGCTATCTCTGAGCTTGTTTTATTGAAATTGAAATTGAAAGATACAGGAGTAAAACAAATGCAGCCATTCCTTGTGACACTGTGATTTCATATTTGACGGGGCAAGGGGGCTGGGTGGAAATCAGTCCCAAACTTTCAATTTTCACTTTAGCACGCAGTAAAATTAAGCCAGCATAGTACTGCATCAGCCCCAACTTTCCACTGGCTGCTTTGTGTGTGCTAGGCCCACACATTCCTATTTGGTAGCAATTCCTGGCAAATATACTGACAGATTAACAGCAGTTTTACTCCAAACACATGATGCATAGATAAACACAAGTGATCCTTCTCTTCCAGAACCACATCCCCACCACGGCTTCAGGCAGTGCAGGGGCAGTAACAGGCTCAGAGGAAGCCCCATCAACATCCCTGCATGTGCATATCAACCATAAAGTTAATATCAGGTGATTTGCAGTGTATGACATCAGTGTGAGGCCTTATCCTGATTTTGCTGACAGTAATGAGGGCAGGGACACAGGAAAGGACAAATATAGTAGGAT
Organism: Entomyzon cyanotis; assembly: GCA_024500445.1. Lineage (NCBI taxonomy): Eukaryota > Metazoa > Chordata > Aves > Passeriformes > Meliphagidae > Entomyzon > Entomyzon cyanotis. Next base: position 81,885,310 of record JAKEPQ010001005.1, read on the forward strand.
GGTGCTCACAACAGGAAGGCTTACATAGCTTATTTGTATTCTGCTGCACAGCAGCTAGCATGGTTGGGTCAAGTCCCTCAAAACTTCTCACATACCAAATAATGACCAATTTCAGGGCTGGGAAACACTCCATGCACAAGTGTATGCCATCCCCAAAAGGTATGTGGGTGTGAGATGGCAGATCCCTAAGCAAAGCCCAAAAGGAAGTGAGGAGCCACCTCAGAAGCAAGAGTGAGCATGAAATGGACACAGCTCCATCACAGAGCTGGCTTCATAGGCCACCAAGCTAGGACATGGCCACTCCACAACAACAGAGAAACTTGCCAGGACATTCACTGCCTTATCCCTCTCCAACTTACTAATGTCAGAAGCAAGCCTGCTCCTGTCCAAAGCTGCTGCCAGCTTTGGACAGGAGGGCAAATGGTTAAAAGCAAGTAAGTAAAAGCAGAGGTCTTCCCCACAACAAACTCCGCTGCGTTTTGCCCTCCAAACTCCCACACTTCCTCAGGCTCTTACAGTCAAGAAGTGAAAGATGATGCCCTGGACAGAAAGGAGGAAGCAAGGCTGCTTTCCCCAAAATGTTTCTGTCAAGGCCAAGAATCTTAGGAGATACCCTATCTTCTACCTAACAATACACTTGTGCCTCTAGTTTAGTTAATTGCTCTTGGCCAAGAAGACTCTGTCTTCTGAAGTCTTTAAAAAATAAAACATGATATAAAAGTCTCACATGCCCTACAGAAGGAGAAAGTAAAATGATGGTACATGGGATTTGGTGTAGAACCAAAAGGCATAGCCAACCATGGCTCAGAGCTGAGCCCTCCCTCTGCATCTACCTCAAACCCAGACCTTTGGAGGATCCAAACAGGGACCTTACAGCATCCAAAACACAGCAGCAATTTAATATAAATTATTGCAGAAGTACCCCAAAGTGAGGAAAGTAACCCTTCTCCCTGCCCCACATCCCAATCCTCTGATAAATGACAACATAAAAATGAAAGTGTTTCCATAAGATAGGCAAATGGGTTCATGATTGCAACATAATTCAGGATTTTTACTCCGTGTCATAGTGAAGCATAAGAGGCCAAGCTCAGATCAGTATCTTCTCATTATTTACCTAAGGGAAGACCTGCTACATCAAAACACAATTCAGAAACTTATTAATCCTCCAGTGAAGTGCAACCATGTGCTTTACCAGTCACAGAACTTGTGACTGCTCTGTGTAGATTGTTCTGTGTAGATTGTGCTCCTCTCCCAACTTCATCTAAGACCCAAATGCCACCGAAGCTGTGCTGCAAGGCAGCAACCATGTTACAAAAAAAAAGACAACAAAAAACCAAACAAACAAACAAAAAAAACCCACCACAACAAACCACAAAAAAAAAAAAAATTTAAAAAAAAGAAGTCAGTAGTGAGGGATACAATAATAGTAGAAGTGTAGCAAGGGACATAAGTCCCAGTCCTGGCCCAACCCCTTACCTTCATAGCAAGGCAAGAGCTTCCTCCCTTTGGACTGCAGGTCAGGAGGAATGATGTTGCAGAAGCCATGGGGCAAGATGTACTCTGTCTCATAGTAGATGTTTTTCCAGCGGTGCGCACATGCCTAAACAGATCATGTAACATAGGTTATTGGCCCAGAGTCAAAAGAGAGCACTCCAACCAAGGCACAGCATGCATGAACAGGACCACTCAGCATCACCTTCACCCCACAAATCCATTGTACTCTCCTTACATTCCATTGTTTCTAGATAAAGTATCTTCCCACTGTTAGCTTCTGCAGCTCAGGACATTGTCTGACCTGGCAGCTCAGACCTCAGCCTTCACATGTGTATAACTAGGGAAACAAGAGGTCTCAGAGCCCATGCTGGAGATCACAAAATCTCTGACTATGCATGAATCCTCACAGACAGCAAAGCTTTTCTAACTAAAGATGCACTAACACAACCCAGCAAGGTCAGAAAAAGGTGAAAAACAGGAGGCGACACTGAGAATACTCAGAAGGTTACTAAGACCATATTAGAAGGTTAAACCACCAGAGAATGCATGTGTGAGTCAAAGGCTGGCTTCCACCGGGAAAGGCAGCTCCATGTTCTGGTGACAGAGGTGCTGAGCCTTCCCTACCAGTAGCTAATTTAAGAGAAAATGCTAAGGATTTTGTAGTAACAAAACCGGCAACATTAGCCAAGGTGCAGATGAGCTGCAGAGTTTTATAGTGAAGAATGAGATCATCCTGAAAAACCAGACTCACCAGGACAGTTATTCAGTATAACTGCCATGCACAGGTGCACATGCAGGCAATGTAGAACCTAGTACACACCTTCCCAGAACCCATTTGCTCCAAAATTTAACACTGCATTGCTGCCAGCCAAACCACAAGTTGTCTTCTGCTCAGGGTTTATTTGGAATAAAAAGAAAGGAAATATGAAACAGCAAGGGCTTTGAATTTAGCACATGCCATACCTTATCTCCGGCTGGCCTGAGTCTACACTGAAGTCACTGTAGATGTGTCAATTTATACCATTTAAGGCTTAACCCCATGCCAAGATAGCAAGCCTCTATGCTATGAATCATCTCCTCCACATGCTTCCAATTCTTCCTGGAGGCTTTGCATCAACCCCCTTCATGAACCCCATATTTGACCCCATCCTACCCAGATGAGATACCCTCTGTCATCCATTTCCGCATGCTAGCCCACATTTCTGCCTCAGCACATCAGAGCTGCCCAAGAGAGCATCTCAACATTGTTAAAAATTATATCCATCCATAAAACAGACACAGCTGTGTCCCCTCTCCACTAAAGGACCTGGGAAGTGTATCAACCACCAGGAAGCTCAAAATTCAATCCAGCCATCAACAGATTTCAATATACTTACATCCAGAGAGACATACATAGGTAATACTGTTCTCACAGAGCATAATCTGTTGTGCAAAAGCCTCCTCTATTCTTAGCAGTGCTCCATTTGGAGTTTGATATTTATTGCTTTCCTAACTTCCTGCAGTCAAGGTGAGGCACATGTTTCCCAAAGATGGTCATCATAGAGGGGCAGTGAGGGGCTCTAGGGGCTGTGGAAAGTTTTGCACCACACTGCATGCTGCAGGCTGCCACCTGTGATGCAAAGGATCCTTCTGAGGGCACTCTGCTCCACAGCCAAATGCATGTGAGGAGTGCTACAAAGAGTAGCTTTGGAGACTCCCATAGGTATTTTAAGGAGGCTCAGTTATGATTTCAATACCCAGGCACTACTCATTAAAAAATTCAACAGCAACAGACAACCAACACATGAAATACTCCTTTCCAGCAAAACCAGGAAATAGCTCGCTCCTGATGGATCTGTGCTGTGAGCACAAATATACACATGCACAACCCTTGCAAAGACAATGCCTTAAAGACCCATACCATCAAAGTCACAATCGAGTGAATCCCAACTCTGGATATAAACCCAAATGGAAACAGACCAAGAGTATTTTTTCAAAATTTTGGAAATATAAAGGATTGTGGTACTGTAAATTCCTTGCCATTTTATACCTTGGAAACTGCAAGACACTCACATGAATTAACCTACTAATCTCTCCCAGAAGAGTAGAAACAATGGAGGCAGGGAGAGCAGCAGCATTTCATCACAAGCAGGTGGCTTTGCTCAGGAGTGAGGCGCAGAGGCCAAGAAAGATATAAGAGAGAGGCCAAGAGATATAAGGAGAGAAAAAGCTGCTGCTGGATGAGAAGTATGTTTAAAATCAGCTGGACGCTATGGTCTCAGTCTAGCAATTCTGGGCACACTTAACGAATCTGTTAAGACTTAGGTTAATGATCACGTTTCTGTACCTTCATCATGATGTGTATTCAGGCACACTATAGTTTACCACTGAGTGCCTCAGCCTGCAAACCTTCAAGGTATGAGCTCCACCTTGGTTATCTGAGTCAGGGCTTCCCCAGACTTCCCTGTGCCACAGCTGCAGAATTTGACATTTTCCCAATGGACAGGAGTCCAGCAGCTATTCTACCTCCTCAAAACTCAGTTCTCTGCAGCCACATAACCAGCACATTTGTCTCTCTGTCACAACGCATTGCTTTTGCTTCTCCTGTCTTTCCCAAAGTGTTTCTAGTTGATTACAGTTCACTGTCACTGTATTATTCAATGCTGCTGAGGCAAAGTGGTGTGCTACCAAAGGTGGTTACAGGCTTCCTTCTTTGACAGCAATAGCACATGTCTGAAGACATCTTTGGAACAGAAATGAGACACCTGAATTTGAGGTGACTGCAAACAACTGACAGCCTATGCACCCTGTTTTAGATGTAAGCTGTGTGTAGGTCCCTCTGCAATAAGGAAACCATCACCACACTTTAGTGCTCAGCAGCTTCTGCTGGGGTACATGCTCCAGCTCTTCCACAGAACAGGGGAGAAATGAGCAAACCCTTGAAGCAAAATAAAATGCTTCTGAGTAAAGCAAGATGGGATATGTATTGATGGCCAACACTGCATTACCTCAATATAATGAACAGGCCATTTCAGAACTGCTGACACTTGGCTCTTTTGCATATTGTTGCAGTCACATGCTTTGCTCCACAGGAGGAGCAACATAATGACAGAAGCAGCAGGTATTTAGGAAGAGCAAGACTGAAGGATGGGACTTATCTCCAAATCACAATGCATTGTCCCTGGTTCCTTTACCAAAGTAAAAGGAGGACTCTTACTGTTTCCGTTTTGAAAGAGCAGGCAATCTCAGCTGTATTACTGCAGTACTGAGATTAAAGCAAAGACTGACTGATAGTATACCCAAGGACAAGAAGCTTTCTTATTTAATCTTACTTCTACATTTGTTTACATCCTCACTGGTTGATGCCTTACTATTTAGTCCATTACACAAACACCAAATTCTGGTTTAGTAACATCCTGGCACAATATGGGCTCAAACACAATCCAAATTTTACCAAACACCAGCTAATGCCCCCTGGCATGCCCTCCACCTTTCCTACTGACACTTGCCACTGAAGCTGGTACTCTTATCAGGCAATTGGGGAAGGCTGATAAGAAAAAAATTTAGGCCACTAAGCAGCTTCAAAGCAAAGGCAACAATTTCTTTATATGACCTACAGTTAAACTGTGGGACTAGTTAATCTAACACAGGACATCAAGAGCATGAATATTTCACACAGGGAACTACACTTGTTTATGGAAAAAACACCAATCCATCCAGGGCTATTGACCAGAAAGATTACTCTGACTTAAAGGAATCCCTGGAAGAGACGCAGTAAATGAGGTGTAATGTCTGACAGCATAGACTGTATACACTCCTAACTAAAGAAACTCACTCATGTTATCTAGCAATTTCTAAAAAAATGTAAAAATTTAGGAAATACAGCTATGAACATATATTTAGATGTCTTCTCAGAACACCAGTTTTTCAAAAGGGTTCAAAGAAAAGCTACACTTTAAAGAAACACTAATCCTTAAAATTAGAAGAACATTTGTATTGAAAACCTTCTGTGGAAAAGTCACAAATCTTTCTCAGTAAAAAGTTCTCAAAACAGAGAATTAAGATGACCTGAAACATCCATGTAATATACTTCCACAAAGGAATCTGTATGCATTAATTTCTGGCTCTGTTTACACACAGCTGTGCACAGACGTTTATTTAGTAGTTTAAGACTTTGGTGGTAAAGAGCAATGAAAATTATATAAATAAATGTCCTCCAGCATCTGAACATGATCTACTTGGTGAAGGGCAGCATAATCTTGTCAGACGGCTGGGTTAGGACTGTTTTAAATCAGTGTCACTTGTGGAGACATTTTACCAGCCTAAGCTGCGCTGAAGTAAGCACACCACCCAGCTGCATATTTTACTTTGCCTACATTTCACTTTTAACCTGCTTTATGTGTGAAATTTCTATCCCCTCAGCCCTAAACTAAGACTGCCCGTGTCTCCCACCCTTGTAGCCTCCATTCAGCCAGCCAGTGCCCAGCTTGGCAGTCTTCTAACTTTTTGCCCCACCAGCATTCCCTTCAATTACTGCTTCTCTCCAGGGAGATGACCCCTAAGCACCAGCTACAACCTGTTTCCCTTTGAACCAAAATACACAAACCCACTATTCTTAAGATATGAATTTGACAAAAAAATAGCATTGCCTAAAAGAACTTTTTGAACAACCTTCTAAAAATTAATTAGGATAAATTTGTCTATTTAAGCGTAATGACTGGACAATGAAGAGGATGCTTTGTTTCAAGGTAGTGTTATCCTGATCACTGCAAGTTACTCTTCAGTTGTCACACGCAATTGAGCACACATACAGCTCAGGATACACCTTGAAAATATTAATTGCTTGTACTAGCATGAATGCCTTAATTTTGTGCTCTGTTGTACATGTTTACAGTGTATTTTATTTATGCTTCTCTTTGTCCCCTCCTCCTCTTGTCCTGAACACATTTAAAACATCCAAGAAAAGTAAAGGTAGCCCCTGTAATACTGACAAGGTATATACCAATAGAGACAATGGGAAAAAATACCACAGTACTGTGACAGAAAGGTATCAAACCTACCTGCTCGCCCACAGGGAGGCTTGGCATGCAAGGACTTGGTGTGTAAGCACTTGGATTCTAAGCACATATTTAAAAAAATGCCTTAGAGGGAAGCAAGCTTGTCTTCTTGCCTTTCATAGGTGACTGGCACAGTAATCACTGTATAAGATCTTTCTCACTAGCAGCTTTTTGACAGTTTGATGCCACATAAAAGGGCAGTCCTCTATCTCACTGGAAAAATGGGGCCAACTGAAAGTTTCCTACTCACAAACAGTGCGGTTCAGAATTAGACTGTTGTCAGGGTTACCCTGATACAAGCTTGACATTTGCCTGCCTCATATAATATGCACAACATTTTCCTGCTTTTTTTTTCATTTCTGTTAACTTCCCTGCAAACACTCTCACTCAGGTAGACAGTCAGAATCCAACCAAGGAGGCATATACAGGCAATTATTGATCAGAAAGTAAAATATCCATATATTCTACAAAGGTTTTTGCCCAGGTCTCTTTACATTAACACAGGAAAAGTTTTGCAAAGAAATTTCGCACATCCTAAGGATCACATTGATGCCTAAAACAGGCTACCTGAACAGAGGCAAAGACAAGTTAGGAGAGCAAAAGGTGGACAAATTTATTAAAGGCCTTTCTTTATGGTACATTCAGGGCAAATGAAGCCCCCTCGTGAGGCTACACCCAAAATGGATGCTGGGTCACGAGCTTCTCACCTTTTGTAAGTTCTGTCATAATTAGCATATTGGCCCTTAGTTCTCCAATCACACCCTTAGGCGATGATGTTAACCACCCCAGGCCCATTCCTCCCCAACTCACTGTTGTTTACATATTTTCAGGCTCTCGGGCAACAAATGTGTCCTTGGATTTCCATTCAGAGGAATTGTTTTGGCTAAAGGTGCTGGGAACAGAGGTTTTAGCATTTTTTAAGAAGCACAGAACTACACCAAAGCTACAGACACATGAAGCATAAAAACCAGAAATTCTTAAGGCATCAACATCTGCTGTCCTTGTCCTATGTGCATAGTAACCACACTGAAGACAGTAAGTCAATCCACACACAATTAAGAATCTCTATTTGCAACTCTTCTACCTTGTTAATAGGAAATTATTATAAATAAATGAAAAATATGGCCACGAAGACTCATCTTACATTCTTCCTTTTAAGTTTTGAGATGCAATTCATATCCTCAAGGAAAATGTATGCATTCGTATTTCCTACATAAACATAGGCAAACTACAAAAAGAACAAACTAGTAGGTACCTCCCAGCAAACTGCATTTATTCAGTTCAAAGATATAAACCCTTAGATTTAGGAGGAAGTACTTGGCTGATGTGAGTCAGATGTGACAGCTTGGAATCCTCCCACTATAAATAATCATACCCTCTGGCTGGGGCTCACTTCTGCTTGAAGAAAGGGACTGCGGAATCTGCTGCCTCTTACTCTGGATTCCATCAGTCACTGCCAAACACAATCCTGATGTGCCTTGTCAGGCAGAAGCTACAGTTTTAATGAGATCAAAGAAAAGCACTGACTTACCAACACACTTCCACCAGCCTTCGGCTGTCTAGCCAGGCTCACACCCATCCATTCATCATCTCTGTCTTCCTTACAGGTCTTTCCACAGAGCAGGCCTCGAGAATTGCCTGCAGAATAAAAGGAAAAGGCAGCAAAGCAAGGAGACATGAGTTTTAAATACCCACCAAAGAATACTGACAAGAAAAGAGATTGCGCATCAAACATATGACGATGCTTTTCTTTCCCCCTGCATCCTGATTATTAGTTCTTGAATGCATTAACTAGGGCAATGTTCTCACTCTTAAGTGACACCACACACATACACAGCTGAGGACAGACCCTGTTCCCAACGGCCAGCAGCTATTACACTATGTCCACAGCTCTACTTAGATGAACACGAAGCCATCAAGTCAGTGCAAGAGGCATCAGATTGCCTCCTGAATGCAATCCTGAAAATAAAATCAGGGACACTTTAAAAAAATGAGGCTGAAATCTTTAGTCCTGTCAGGCAGCATTCATGAATCTATGACAACTTACAATAATGGCAGCAGGACAAACCACTTAGCCAAAACACTATTTTAACACATGTAAGCTTCGTAAACAGAAATTCTACTTAGTGTAAGTACGAAAAGATGAACAGTGCTAATATACCATTTTTCATAGGCAGAGAAAGCAACATGTCACCAAGAAAAACAAAATATTAAAAGGTTTCAATCTTTACCATCATTATCCAGCATGAAGCTTTAGATCAGAATTTTACTTTAGGCCTCCACCTTCCCCTGCCTCAGACAGTACATCAGAGTAACTGAAGTCAATCCTGACCACAAGCAATAGCATACAAACATGTCTCTCACTGAGAACACTGCAGCACAAAAAGTAAACTCAAAAAACTATTTGCTGCATTATGAGGCAACCCACAGACGACCACATTATTAATAACCCCATAAATCATGAGCCCACCACTGCATTGCCTGGGGTCATCTCATGCACTCTTACTTCAGCACTGCCTGTAGCAGGCAGTAGCAGTCCAAAACACTTATGTGGTCAGCAACATGCTGAAAAGTCACACTGAAGCAAGTGAAGAAAAGACTGCAGCCTAGGTTAAGCAGGGAAAAATCCACGTTTTCCTGGTTACTTCCAGGAAAGAGCGAGCATGGCCACTGGGAGGACACCAGCACCAGTGGGATGTTATTTTGTAATGCTGAAGAGAATATGACACTTTTCTACTAGTGTTCAAAATCCATCAGGAAAGGCTTATGGCTCCCTCTCAATACTTTGGAATAAAATTTGAAGTTGGCAGGAGGACTGCTAGCCACGTTGTTTGGATTTTTTTTGGTTGTCTCCTGCTGTCCCAAAACATCAGAACTACCCACCTCTCCCCATGTCCAGTTCTGTGCATCTTCTGTCAGGGTTGGTATGGATTCGACATTTAAACACTGCTCCTGGGGACTGAACAGAGGTGCTGTATTTAGATTCTGCCTTGGGAGCACCAACCAAGACCCTGGAAATCAAAAGCAAAGCAACAAGTGATTAATTTCAGGAGGAAAGAAAAAAACTAACAAACACCACCAAGGCTCATATTGCCTGAGCATCCTCAACAAAAGCACTTTTCTCAGCAGCTTTGTAAAACAGTAACACTGAAAACACCACACACAATAAAGGCATTTTTCCACAGTGAAGGCACAAATATTTTTAATAAATTAAATTTCCATTAGGATTTTAACACATTTAAAGTAACACATCCTCAACACACACCTCCTAAAAACATTTAGGAAAGCATTAGGAAGGACAACAGCATCTGCATCAATTTTTCCTCAGTTTTAGCTACATCCCTATCAATCCAGAACTGGTATACACACCCACAAGACAACAAAATCTGAACCTGCATTCTTGCCAGCCAGGCCAAGATTTGTAAGCTTGTTTAGAAAGTGAAGGCACCCCATTCTCATAACACTTTATATAATTACATCTTTAAAAAACAACAGCAAAAACCCCAACCAACAATATATGCAAATTGCTTCCATAATACATTGCTATCAAACAACATTTATCATTAAGGCTGTGAAAACTTTACCTGGACTACTTATCCCACATGAGGTCTAGCATTTCTGGGAAGCACCAATGGCCTGCTCTGACCATAAGGTTACCTTTGAAAGACAGTGAGAACTTTCAAATTACTTGTGTTAGGATCTAGTTAAGTTGTTTAGCAAGCCAGCATCTGTCTTCTCATGCCCTAAGGGATGCTTTTTGAGGAGGATTACAGGGGAAGCACAAGTATTAAAGGAGTCTTTTCACTGCCTCCTCATTAAAGGGACAATCTTTCTCAAGTGGTTGTAACCCCAGAGCTGGGCAGGTGAAGAGGAGGAGGGAGGTTAAGCAGGAGGAGGGCAGCTCCGAGAAGGGGAGTGGTGAGCACCAGGTAGCTAAGTAACACTCTTGCACTGTCACGCATGAGAGAGCTTCTGCATGTAAAAAATTCCTCATTAAAGTTAAGCCCAGGGCTGGAACTAAGGGTGACCATCTCTAAAAGCCTAAGGCTCCAGCAGTCTCCTGTGTGGACCCAGGCTGCTACTTGTGGACCAGCAGCTGACCAAGGCAACACTGCTCTTGGTTTAGCCACTAAAGAGCTACTGGTGCAAAGTCAGTCTGCATACACAACTCTCCCATTCACAGATGGACAGCCCAGCATCAACCCCAAAATAAATGTTTTCTGTGAGAAACGTCACCTCACTACTTAAACTTTTGAAAGAGTTTATTCACTCTTTTCAGAGTACAAATAACAATACATGGCTTAGGGTGGCTGTCTGCCGTTACACAAAGCGAAGTGCAGCACTGGGTGCTTAGCCACCGATGTAGGGTAGCCAGAGGCACACTCTCAGGCCAGGGGAGGCAGTTTTTATAACCCCTAACCCCGCCTCCTTCAGGTGCTTCAATTGGCTCGTTGTCTTCTGATAGACTGGTTGCTTGCCCCGCCCTCTTCTGTCTTAACTATAACTCTTAAAAATTAGACTTAACATATTAACAAATAACTATACCAAAAACCTCATAACCCTTTACAAAAGCCAACTCTGTGATTTCATTTATAACAAATCCCTCCTCTTGCTTTTTGTTACAACATTTGACTTTCGTAATTATCTGTAATTCAAAACAGATCTAACTTTCTTGGTCTGGACATTCACCGCCTGATTTTTGAGCATATGTTGTAACATTTTTGGCCAGCCAATATGCTTTAATCTGACAACATGGCTCACAGGAGTTTGGGTCAGCTCCAAGAGGATGGACTATGACCATACAGAGTAGAGGTACCATTAGCTTGAGCTGAGGTGCCCTTCCTCCCACCATTCCTGCAGGGTTGGAGCCTGCAGAGGGGATGTCATGAGGCAAGGACCATGGCTTCCTCTCACCCTCTACTTCTGTCCTCCTGTTTAGGCCCATATTCTCCTTCTCTCTGTCTCAGATCTGCGAATCTTAACAATTAGGCTGGTTAGTCAGGATGTTTTTATTAACAATTCTTCAGGCAATGAAGGTTCAGCTACTTCTGAAGAGGTAGGATATAAACTTCAACTTCAATTAAATGAGCTTCTAGTATCAATTACCCAAGACTGTTAACAGTATCAGGAACAGCAATAACATTAATTCAGGGATACTCTTTGATCATTCAGTCTTTGGGTTTATCTTGGTTGACTGTCTGCTTGTGGTCTTTTGTTTAGGATGACTGTGAGGTTTCTGGGTGGTGATGTCACTGTCTAGTCTTCAGGCGGTTCTACCGGTCCCTTTATTCAGGTGGCATGTACCCAGCCTTTTTCTTGGGTCCTTGTGGCTGCTGCAGTGGTTAGCTGCACCTGAAATGGACCCTCCCATTGAGGAGTTAGAGATCACTCTTTCCAGGTCTTCACCAACACCCAGTTACCAGGATTAACTTTGTGAATTTTAAAATCTAGGGGAGTTGTCTGGGGGATCAATCCTCATGATCTCAGATTCTACTGATCATGAAAGGCAGCCCAAACAACATCTCATAGGGTGAGACCTGTAAATTAGCTCTTGGCTGAGTTCAAATCCTCAGTAAGGCAACGGGCAGACATTTCCAAGATATTTTAGTTTCCAACATCAATTTTGTCAGAGTCACTTTTAAGGTTTGATTCATTCTTTCCACTCGGCCGGAACTTTGTGGATGCCAAGGGGTGTGAAATTTTTATTCAATGCCGAGATTTTTAGCCAATTTCTGTAAAATTTGGGAGGTAAAGTGGGTTCCTTGGTCTGAATCTATTTTATTTATAATACCATACCTGGGGACAATGTGTTTTAATAACACTTTGCTCACTGCATTTGCTGTTGCATTTACAGTTGGTATTTCCCTAAACCTCCACAGGTATGGTTTTCTCATCTATTAACCTTTTGGCACACCAAACACCCTTCAGTTACTCTTTTTGCCAATTCGTGCACCCCTACACATCCAAAAGTCCTTCCTCTTTTGGAGCATTCCCTTTTATGATTACATTCTCAATAAGTGGTGCTTGGAAACACTCCCCTTTTGCTCCCACCACATTCACAAGTTCTCTCCGCCCCAGTATGAACCAAAAACTCGTAATTTTCTTCTTGGGGACCAATTTGTAAATTTGTCAAGGGCTCCATGTGGTACTCATGTCCCAGGAGGTAGAGCCTCTGACACCCCCAATCTTCAGGTGTTCCCACCTGAATTTCCTGGAATATCCTTTGGTCTTTCAGTCATTGTTCACAATTTTTTTGGTGATGGCCTTCTTGACCACAATAAAAACAGTTTCCCCATACTGGTTTATCTTGGCTCCACTGTCTCATCCTTGGATTCCCTCCTTTTCTTCTTGTATCAGCAGTGTGCTCCTGTGGTTTATTCCCTTCCCTCACTGCTGCCACCATCATTTTTGCTTTTGCTCGCATTTTTCCTCATCTCTCCTCACAAAAACCTTTTGTGCTTCTCGCAACAAACCATCTAGCTCTCTCTCTTCTCAGCCTTCTAACTTTTCTAACTTTTTATGAATATCTGGCCACGCATGAGTGACAAAATGAACTTTCAATAATGTTACACTGTCCGGATCAATTCCTGAATATAACTGTGTATCTCTTCATAACTGTCCCAGCCATTCTGTTGGTGTTTCCTCTTTACCTTGTTGCCCACAAAAGGCCCTTTTAATATTGTTCATTCATGGGGCAGCTTCCCTGATTCCTTTTATTATCAAATTTCTATAATCATTCATTTCCCTTCTCCCTCTTTCATCATTTGGATTCCTGTTTGGGGCCGTTATTGGCATTTTATGTTCTCCTGGTGGACCGTGCTGGTTTTCCCTTTCCCAAATCCTCATTCCTGCTACCCTAATAATTTGTCTTTCTTCTGGGGAAAATAAAATTTTCATAATAGAGTCCATTTCATCCCACATATAGATATTTGGGCCTAAGAACTGATCAAATTGTTCTGCCACTCCAACTGGGTCTTCTAATAACCCTTTCATTTCCTTTTAAAAAGGCTCTCACCTCTGAAGAGGTTAGTGGGGCATTAACAAAACCTATCCCTCCTTGAGCTCCCCCAAGTGGTACCTCCCACAATGGGAACAAGCCAATCTTCCTCTCTCCTTCACCTTCCTGCTTGAGAGCTAGTTTTCCCCGAGTATTTGCATAAAGTCCCTCATGCAAGAAACTACGGCCGGATGATCTGGGTGGTTCATCCAAGGAATGGGTTGTTCTTGAGGTGGAGGGAATAATTGGACCAGGGTAATTGGGTGACCCCTCTGGAACTGGAGGGGCTGTAGGGGTAACTGATTTAGGGGGAATAGGGGCTACTGGAGGTACTGGGCCTGCTGGGATAGGGGACCACAGGGGAGGTAACACATCTAAGGGGTCCCATACTTTCTTCCCCCTCTCTTTAGCTGGTTCCTCATTAGCTTCTGATAACTTAAATGCCTTAGCACTAGTGGTCTCAATGGCATTACCAACCCAGCAGGCTGCATATTTACTCTCTTCAGGGTCAAAGGGTTCTCTTTTATTTACAAAAGTATTCAAGGCTCGACAAATCCAACTTTCTGAGGACCCATACCTGGGCCAGTAGACATAGTCAGACCTTATTTCTTCTTTTGTCCATTCTGTCATACAGTATTGAATCATTTTTACTTGATTTAACTCCCTGGTAGTAGGGTCTTTCTCCCAGTTTGCCAATTTAATCCCCAAAGGGCTATCTGGTGGTATGTAGATATGGATGTTTTTATTTTCTTCCCTTTCTGATTGCATTTTGCTTTCCCCTAGTCCCATTTTCGAGCCGGTTACTTTATAACAATTCAAAATTCAAAATGGCGCTTCCCGCTGAAAAATTCAAAACTGGCGCTCCCGCCCAAAAATTCAAAACTGGCGTTTCCGGCCAAAAAATTTCAAAACCAGCAATTCCCTCTCTTCCCCGGCCGCTGCCCGCCATGCCCTGGAGAAGCAGCCCCGGCCAAAGGACGAGCTGAGTTCGCAGCGGCTCACTCCGGGAGCGGGGAGCTCGCAGACAGCCGCCCACACAGGGGGAGCCCGGGGGAGAGGCATCTGCTCTCCCTCTGCACCCCGGACAGAAACAGTTTAGTTTTCGCTGCACTCACAGACAGAAAGTTTCGCTTTCACCGGCACTCACACACAGCGATCCTGCCGGCACACACACACAGCAACAGAACCCATCTACTGGAGACCACACCTTTTGACAAAATTTCGACTGAACCTTTCATCAGAAATTCCCAGAACTCCAGGCAAAGTCCCCCCCCCCCACAGGAGGCTCCCAAAATCCCAGCCAAATCTCCCTACCATAATTCACAGACACACAGCTTCACTCACTCTGTTCTCACTTTTTCCTGTGGCCACACGCACACTCTTTTTCGAAATAAACCTGGGATCCCTCTATTTAATCACACACATAGATACCTAAGCCCCGCCTATGCAGGTCACCTGGAGAGAGCACCCCAATTACTCTCTGGACCCCAGACACTCAACGGTATCCTAAAAGGTTTCCCGGTGGCTGCCCGGCAAAACCCTGGCTCCCCTGTGTCAGATGTCCGTGGATCTTGGTAAGGAATACCTGAGCCCCATCTACACAGGTCGCCTGGCGAGAGCACAATTACTCTCTGGACCCCAGACACTCCTAAGCGGTATCCCACCTCACCCTGCTGATACCCAGAGATTCCCCGAGAGCTCAATCACACCTTTTACAATCTCTCCCCTTTTGCACGCTCACTTCGGGGATCTGACAATCAGTCCCCGTTACACACAGTGACACTTTCACACTGTCGCTCTCAACTGCCCCCCACCAGTTACTTAAAGCACCTGTTCTCCAGCAGGTTTATGCATGAATTGTGGGCCACGCACTCCACACAGGAGGAGCCCGGGTACCCTTTCCTAAACCTGCGGCCGTTGTTTGAGTTCGCTTTGTGAAGCCTCTTCTCGTTCTTCGGGAATTTAGCCAGCAAGGGTCGGCGATTCCGAAGGATACCCTCAGAGCCACCGAAAAGAACAGCAGGGCACCTCTCCTGCGATGTCCTTTGGGAACGCTGAACTTGAGGCTATCTTGGACGAAGCCCCCAGTTGTGAGAAACATCACCTCACTACTTAAACTTTTGAAAGAGTTTATTCACTCTTTTCAGAGTACAAATAACAATACATGGCTTAGGGTGGCTGTCTGCCGTCACACAAAGCGAAGTGCAATGCTGGGTGCTTAGCCACCGATGTGGGGTAGCCAGAGGCACACTCTCAGGCCAGGGGAGGCAGTTTTTATAACCCCTAACCCCGCCTCCTTCAGGTGCTTCAATTGGCTCGTTGTCTTCTGATAGATTGGCTGCTTGCCCCGCCCTCTTCTGTCTTAACTATAACACTTAAAAACTAGACATAACATATTAACAAATAACTATACCAAAAACCTCATAACCCTTGACGAAAGCCAACTCTGTGATTTCATTTATAACACTCTCCCTATTTAAACAACTTTTCCTTCATCCTTCAAGGTTCCGTACCAACCACCACCCATCATCACCATTCCAGTACACACAGGGAGACCCAAGGCATAAGGTGTGCACCTGTCCACGGTCAGCCTGAGTCATCTGGAAGAGCTTCTCCTGCATCAGAGCCTCATCTATACACAACAGCAGCACATCTCCACTCCTGACACACTCCCCTGGATGGTGGATGCAACAAAACTGTTCTGTAGTACTTGATACATTTACAAAAAGCTGAGAAACCCCTATGTTAAGTGACCATTTTCTCTGAAGTTTTATGGGCTAAGTTGTATCATTTGAAGAATTCTAATGGAATTGCACTGTTGCACTCTACAACATACCTCATGTTTTCACAAGTGAGAAGAATTAATGTCCAAAATACTTAATTGCTAAAATCTACAAAGGCTGCACACTTGGTGTGGCAGGATGCTCCCCCCTCCTCCTTCCCTCTCTGATCAGTCCCAAGAAATGGATGGCTCAGACTTAGGTTGATAGTCTAATCAAGAGCTATCTGGTGCTGGCGACTGAAAGTCTGAAAAGACACTCCCCTGTGGACTGTAGAGAGAATGTGAGAAATTTTCAGTGACTACAAAGACACACTTTTATCCTATAAAAAGCTCACGAAATCTCAGAAAGGTAGAAGCTTTCTACATGGACATTGGAGCGTGAAGTAAAGTCTTCTCCCCAGGGTCTGGACACAGCCCTGTGGTTACTTCCCTGGGATTGAGTGAGGTAGTCTTAATGTATTCCAGCTCCAAATTGGGTTTGGTAAGATCATTGAGTTTCCTAGATTGTATTATTCCGGCTAACTTATAGGTACCTTTCTTAACTTGCATTTCAGCTAGCTCAAGCAAGCATTTCTTAACTTGCATTATAGTTCAAGCAAGCATTTCTTGCATTTTTAACTATTTTTATAGTTCAAGCAAGCTTTTACCCCATAATTGCATTCTTAACTATTATAGTGTTGCAATTATGTATTCATTGTGTGTTTATGTGTGTCAATCTGTTCTATGTTTGTATGTTTGTTATGTTCTGTGTCTAATAAATGGTATTTTTAGACAAATCGGCTAAATATCAAAGAATCTTGCGAACGGGACTAAGTCTTGGGGAACTAGCTATCTTAAAGTCTGTCAAACTGCAAAAACACATAAAACTCCTGTCTCCCATGCTAGACACTTGGGGAGCAAGTGCAAAGGAGCTTGAAATAATAGATCTAAATGGAAATTCCACTAGGCAGGCAGGAGATACAAAATCAAATGCAAGTCATTTCATTTACACAGGTGATGAATGTGTAACATCCACTTACTGACATTCACGAGGTCTAACAAAAATAAATATCACTAGCTTAAAGAGTTACAGGTTCAAATTGCAAAAGGGAAGACCATGTTTCTATGACCTGTCATAAAACTAAGATAACGTAGGTCCACTAATCTCCAGTTTAAAAGAAGTTTTGGCCTAACCTAAGAAAAGAATGATTTAGCAACTAGTGCACAAGATACCTTGGGTTGCAACATGAAAGACAGAGACGACAGACCCTAAGTTACTGCGTTAATTTTGTGGGGGAGTTCAGGGTGGAGCTGCGGGGTCTGGCAGCTACAGGGGTCTTTTGTTATCAGTTAATGTGAAACATTAAGAGAGATAAGCTGAATCGCCCCTACCAGGGGCTGAGACAAAGAGTAAGACAAGTTTGTGTATACCTTATGCATAAGTAGTTCATAGAAGAGGTTAAGCAAGATGACGGTAACCATTAGCCCTTAAGAAAAGTAAAACATGTAACCTTGGAAACCAAAGTTCTAGTAACAGCTAAACTATAGTCTGTAATAGTATAAAGAGACGTGCTCTGTACAATAAATCGGACTTTGCATGAACCAGGCTCCGTACCCGTATCAATCACCGACAGTTTTTCTTAGTCCATAGCATCAGCAAGGTATCTTTAGCATCAAAGAGAAATTTAAACCCTTCAAAAGCTGTTGTGGTAGGCCTGAAGAAGTGGCTGAAGGGCTGGGAGAAAACGCACCCCTGTGTTCATGTGTTGGTTTTGCTTAGCCCAGTTTTTGCTAGTGGGTGGAGGGGCACAAACATGGCTCCTGTGTGTTCTGTGTGAATGTTCTGGAAGTTTTTCACCATGTCCAGCAGAGCCAATCTCTGATGGCTCTGAGAGTGATGGACATGCTGCTGGCCAAGTCTGGGCCAATTAGAGATGCTAGTTACACCTCTGTGATAACATATTTAAGAAGAAATCAAAACAATGTGAGCACGCACTTCTTTTTAGCCAGAGGAGGAGGAGGAGGTGAGAATATGTGAGGGAAAACAACATGGAGACACCAAGGTCAGTGGAGAAGGTGGGGGAGGAGGTGCTCCAGGCACCGGACCCGAGAATCCTCTGCCAACCATGGTGAAGCAGGCTGTCCCTCTGCAGCCCATAGGGTCCACAGCAGGTACAGAGTCCCACCCACCGTCTGTGGGGAGGTGCCCATGCCAGAGCAGGTGGATGCCTGGAGGAAGCTGTGATCTGGTGGGACTCCCAGTGGAGGAAAAGGCCTTGCTCCTGAGACAGAAACAGCCTGGCCTCAGCTTGGAGGTCTGCACCCTGTGGATGAGGGACTCACCTTGCAGCAGATTTGGGCAGGCTGCTGCTCATGACATTTGGACCCATGCCAAAGGAAGTTCACAGAGGACTGTCTCTCGTGGGAGGGACCCACGGCTACAGAGGACTCCTCTCCCTGAGCAGCCGAAGATCTTGGAAATCTTGGTGATGGACTGACCAAAAACTCCCATACCCTGTCCCCCTCCCCCGTGCTGTTGGTGGGAAGGAGGGAGGGGGGTGAGTGGAGAAAGTGTCTTAAGAGGGAGGGGGTGAGCGAAGAAATGGTGTCTTAAGAGCTTATTTTTACTTCTCATTTGCCTCCTCTGTTTAGGGTTAGGTTAGCAATCAATCACTTAGCAACTTTAAGTTTTCAGCCTGTTTTGCTTCAGTGCATCCTCTCCTGGTTCCTTATCTCAGCTCATGAGCCTAGTGTGTATGTGTTAACTTTTTTTTCTTCCCTCTCCCCTGCTCAGCTGTGGCAGGGGAGAGTGGAGAAAGCAGATATCGTAAGTGCCTGGCATTTGGCCACGGTCAAACCACGACAATTACAAAGACTTTTCATATCTCTTTAAAAAGCCAAATGGGAAAAATTGATAATTAACAATTTGAGTAGGCTACTGGTACAGATAATATTGCTTTCTTGAGCAATTACACCTGTCAAAAAGAAAATGTCCATTGCCATTTCTTCATGTGGACTGAGCAGAAGGAAGCAGCCAGTGACGTGTACCAAAGGCAAATCTATTTTGGATTATCCTGAATGTCCATGCATTCAAATTTGGTATCTCATGTACATCACACACTATGTCATCTCAGGATCTTGTCTCATTCTTTCACTCTTGCACATAGAACCCAGCAGTTGAAACCTTTGCAGAGCTCCTGTTCCATCTGGCATGATCCATGTTCACCCATGCCCTAAGATGGTTACCTTCAGGGAAACTGGTGGTTTTCTGTTGGTTCACACGCTTTTTGGTTGGTATTTGTCACATATCAATCACTTTAATTTTATTCAAAGGTTTGAGACTGGAATACTTCCTTCATCAACAAAAGACTTGCTTACTCTTTCACTAGCTTCTGCATGTAATGGCTTAACTGTTGTAAGAAAGTCACCTGTTTAACTACCATGAGACTTTTCAGTAGACCTGGATAGAAGACTCATTTCCATCTAAATACTTTGGGACTCCTGGAGCAAAACAAACACATGTCTAGTATCTCCTCTACATATTTAAAACACCTTTGAAATCTTTTGCAATGTGTATGAAATAGCACTTCAATCGGCGAAAGTGTTTTCCTGTGCTACCATATCAAATCAGAAATACATTTCAAAGGCTTTAGAGCCTAATACAGTCTTCTCTCATTTCAGTGCTGTGGAGTCTTGCCTGGCATAAACACAGAAGATATAAATACAGCTAGCAGAAGGAAAACTTTCCAACATATCCGAAATAGTTTAACCAGCTCTTGTTTAAAATGAGTGATTTTTGCAGCAGAGATTTCCAATGCTACTGTACAACTACTTGGGCTGTCAGCAAGCAAGCACCAGCAGTTCTCCTGCCTTTTGCCAGAAGACTTACTATGCAAGGAACGCCCTCTGCAGAGATTATTGCAGGTTCAGAGATGAATGCAGGTTCTCAACACAACCCTGTTATTCTGTGGGAAGCCCCTAGAATACTAGTGAGCAGCTGCAAGAAGATATCTTGAAGGGGAAACCCCATCAAGAGAAAGAGGTTACTTTCCATGAAGAAAGGAAGAGAACCAAGAATAAGAGAAGTGGAGTTTGGGGCCATTTAGGGTCACTTTTTCTTGGTGCACAAGAAATCTGTAAGCAACAGCCTCATCCTACTGGCTCTGTGAAAAAAGTATTGGGGTCTAAACCAAACTAGGGAGCAGCAAGCAGAAAGGCCACTTAACTTTCTCTTCTTGCATTCATACTCACACAATCAAGGACAAGCATCTTCATCTGTATTGAGAAAATTATGCAGCTGCATGGCTGGAAACCACCCCACTGAAGGAGTTGCAGCAGCCAATTTTAAAGGATGACAAGGAGCTTTCTTGGCCACAGGGGAATTCACGCCTCCTTAAAATTACTTCTTCAAGAACAGTAACGATCACTTCTCTAGTGATTGACCCTCAGGACATAAGGGTTTGGAAAATAAGTGTTGCATTGAACAGAAAGAACAGTGTGCAAAAGTGCAGAGCTGACCGGTGGCTGGAAAGATGCCAAGCACATTAAGCATCAGCCTACAGCACGTCAGCAGTGATTACACAATCACAGTTTAAAGACTGAAGACTGTAGGTACCTCACCTCACTGCAATGTTAAGTGGCAGGGGGAAAACATCTTTAAATATCCTCACATATCACAGCTCATTTCAAAAGTAATACTAGAGAAGGGTGCCCTACCATCATATGTCAGTTGAGCTTCCTCCCTTTAGAAAGGTCTCTGTTACTTGCAAAAAAACTTCCAGTTACTTGAAATAAAACCCCTTGTTTCATCCACAACATGCAGAGCAAGAAACGGGAGGGCTGGATGATCCATGACCAATCACAGCAAGCTCAGGTGCCTTGAAATTCCATGGCAGGATCTACAGCACCACTGCTTAGATTATGCAACACAACACCCAGTCTCCAATGGGTCAGTCTGTTCCCACACCTTTGACAAATAACAGAATAAAAATTTTTAGCTCCCCTGAAGTTCCTGAATTGAGCTTAAAGACTAAGCTGGCAAAAAAAGCAAAAAAAAGAAAAAAGGATATAAAGGCATGCAGACAGGATAATAAAGGTGAGTGGAACCAGTGGATAAACAGAGGCCTACATTGGGTTTTTGGCAAGTTATGTAACAAGAAGCAACACACCACATGCCCAAAGAAAAGGTTCTAGGAAAGGTCACCTTTAATATTGAACCATTCAGTGCATATGACCACCAGAGACCCCTCTTAATAAATCTCCAGAACCATAAAAGGACTTTCAGAAGGAGCCGGATGCATGCAGAACAGTTCTAGGAAAGTGATGTTTATGTATTACACAAGAAACACATTTTAATGAATAAGTATGATTATGATAAATACCTTCTTGTAAAGTATCATGACACATGCAGAACAAGGAGAGATCTGCTGTGTGTACCTGTCGGGGGTTGAGAATTTCTTCCCATTCCCGTTACTAAGCAACAAATAGTTAGATGTTTAGAGTAATCAGAAGACAAAGGTGGGCTTGGGCGAGGCAGGGTAAGGGAACACCCAGCCCTTGAAACGGGAGTCTCACTCGCTCTCTCGTGGTTCGGACGCTGAGAGGAGAGGCTGCTCTTTGCTTTTCGGCTGGACCAGAGGGAATCCAACTGTGCCCTGTTTTCTCTTCTCCTGACTGGGTGAGCTTGGATTCAACCTTTTCTCCCCACGGGGAAGGGCACGTTTCCCCGGGCTGCGTTTCCTCGCGGCTGCTG
Organism: Entomyzon cyanotis; assembly: GCA_024500445.1. Taxonomy (NCBI): domain Eukaryota; kingdom Metazoa; phylum Chordata; class Aves; order Passeriformes; family Meliphagidae; genus Entomyzon; species Entomyzon cyanotis. Next base: position 81,907,350 of record JAKEPQ010001005.1, read on the forward strand.
CCGGGAGAGTCCCGCGGCCCCTGCTGCCTGCCCCTGCCCTCTGCCGCACGAGACCGCGGCGTCTGCTGTGACTGCAGAAATCCTTGCTGCCCGCTGGCTGGACGGGGAGAGCGAGCCGGCGCCCGCCCTGCTGCCCTGCTTTCTCGCTGCTCCGAGCCGTTTCGCTGCCCTCCGTGCTTTCTCAGCCTGCCCGCCATCACCAGCTGCTGGACACTGACCTGACCCTGCGCCACAGCGCCACCTGCAGCCGCTCGGGAGTCATCGCACCTGCCCTGCCCGACCGGGAGCTCAACAGCGCCACCTGCAGCCGCTCAGGAGTCATCGCGCCTGCCCTGCCCGGCCGGGAGCTCAACAGCGCCCCTGCTGCTTGCAACCGTGATTACACCACACGGGCAAAGGCTTAGTAGCTCACAAGCCATCTGCTATTGGTTTTCTGGTTCTAGTTCTGGTTGCTATTATTGTTATTGCTTGTTTATAGATACTAGTAAAGAACTGATATTCCTTTTTTTCCCATACCTTTGCCTGAAAGCCCTTGATTTACAAAATTGAATAATTCGGAGGGAGGGAGGAAAGGAAATCACATTCTCTGTCCTGGGGAGGGTTCAACCTCTCTTGGCAGACACCTGTCTTTCAAACCAAGACAGTACCACACAGATAAAGAATGCCTACTTTCTAATGCTTCAAACTGCATTAGAAAGTTTATTCCAGCCGATTTTGGAATCACCTTCCTTCTGGTTGCACATAAGTACATAGCATGCTAACAACACATATCCATCAGCCCAAGACGCAGGTAAGCCCTCATTATTTCAGCAGCAGTGCAAACCAGTGAACAGCAGGGCTGGAGGAATGACGCAACAGCACAGAAACCAGATGCATTCTTTATTGTAAAACTCACAGCAGGACACCAAGCAACTAAACTGACTTGATTACTTTCTCATGCCAGATCATTTTGCCAGACAAGATAAAGTGGTTACCCTGGACTTGCTGAGAGATTTGAGGGTGTCAGCAAGAAGTGGGCATAAGGAGGGAATAGGAGGGAGAATAAAGTAACATCTTATTCATTTTAAAAGAGAATAATCAGAGATTTGAAATTATTAACACTTTTCCTTGGGGCAAAATTGTTATTTTTTTCTTTTTTAACTGTCTGTGGTGATTTCTTGGTTGTTTTTTCAGTCTTTACTCCAAGTTTCAAAATTATATCCAGAGAGCAGAAGGACTCCAGCTTGTCTGGGCCCCAAATTCAACCAGCCACCTGGTTTCTTGAAAAGGGCAATAATGGGTAACTAAGTAAACCTATCAAGATTTACAGCCATAAAACCCACTTGTATTCGTTTTCCTTGGCCTGGTTTTTGGTAGTGGGGGGGGCCACAAAGATGGCTTTTGTGACAAGCTGCTAGAGGCTTCCACCATGTCCAGCAGAGCCAATCTCTGATGGCTCTGACGATGATGGACATGCCACTGGCCAAGGCTGGACCAATGAGAGATGTTGGTTATGCCTCTGTGAAAATGTATTTAAGAAGAAACCAAAACAAAGTGTGCACATGTTTTTTCCCTGGCCAGAGAAGGAGAAGGAGGTGAGAATATGTGAGAGATAACATGGAGACACCAAGGTCAGTGGAGAAGGTGGGGGAGGAGGTGTTCCAGGCACTGGAGCCAAATTTCCTCTGCAGGCCGTGGTGAAGACCATGGTGAAACAGGTTGTCCCCCTGCAGCCCATGGGGTCCACAGGGGTGCAGAGATCCACTTGTAGCCTTTAGGGGAGGTGCCCATGGTGGAACAGGTGGATGGCTGGAGGAAGCTGTGTTCCAGTGGGAGTCCCAATGGAGAGAGAGGGGGCCCCTGCTTCCAGGCTGGAGTAGCCTGTCCTTGGAGGACTGCACCCCGTGGATGAGGGACCCATGTCACAGCAGTTTTTGGAGGACTGTCTGCCCTTGGGGGCTCACATTGTAGTGGTTTTGGGAGAACTGCAGCTTGTGAGATGGACCCATGTCAGAGGTTCATGGAGAACTGTCTCCCAATGGAGGGACCCTACAGCGCAGCAGGAGAAGGACTTCTCTCCCTGAGCAGTGGAAGAAGATCCCAGTGATGAACTGACCCAAACCCCCAAGCCCTGTTCCCTGTGTTGTCGGTGGGAAGGAGGGAGGGGTTGGGGGGAAGAACAGTGTCTTTAAGGGTTTATTTTACTTCTCATTATCCTCCTCTGTCTCCGTTTGTAATAAATTTACTTTGTAACTTTAAGTTGATCCCGTTTTGCCCTTGGAGTGTTTCCTTCCGGTCCTTAACTCATGACCGCTTCATTAAATTCTCTTTTTTCCTCTCCTCTGCCCAGCTGTGGCAGGACAAAGCAAGTGACCAGCTGTCACGGGTGCCTGGTGTTTGGCCAGGGTCAAACCTTGACATCACTTAAGGAAGGAAAAGGAGACATAGTCAGAAATACGATAACCTCAGTACATCTGTGATGAGAAACCTTTCTTGAGACAAAAAAATGTGCAAAACTAGCTCAATAGAACCATCATTGCAATCAACTATTGCAGAAAACTTCAAAGGCACTGACTTGTTCCACTACTGTAGTGGTGACTGAACACCCATATTCCACAATAATTTCTGTGTGCAGCAGCCTGACTATTCACATTTATCTGACGTAAGATTTCATACAAAATATCCCCACCACCCTTTTTTTCATTCTACATGAATATTTGGCTCATATAAATCCTGAATAACCACCAAACCCTGAACCAGTTTACTGGAAACCTGCAGGCCTAAGGTAGGCAATAAAGACAGGTGCCTCTGTGGTCTTGGAAAACAAACAGTTAAAACACAGAAGATGTGGCTATGAGATATACGATCTTAATATGAAGACACGGCTAGATATATATATATAGATATAGATATAGATATATAGAGATATATATATGTATATACACATACACACACACACACAAGTATGTTCGCACACACCGGTACATGAACATAGACACAGCTACCAAAAACAACACAGTGCTCATGATCAGAAGTATAGTAGGTGAGTATCAGGCCCTCAAGCAATAAAGAGCAAAATTCCCTAAACACTTTCAAATGCTTGAGAGCATAATAACATATTAAACAAGTTTAGATGGGCAGGAGCCCTACCAGCCTCAGTTATAATCAATCACATTTCTGCAGGCTCACATAGTGCTAAGCTCACCAGGCAAGCCTTGAATGCCCAAAATATCACTGTCTAAAATTAAATTATTTTAAGTACTTCCCATTGCAGTGTACAGACCAAATGGACATGGGAAAACCGAAATCATAGCTCTTCCTTGTGTACGTAAAAGTCACAAGAAGAAAGAATAAAAACCTGACACACAAAACCAAACAATAACCCTGACTTTTAAGAGAACCTTCTTCAGAAAACTGGAAGAAGGCTGCATATACTTTTAAGAGAGATTCATTGATTCATTATAGACCTTTAGGATTCATGCACACACTAAGAGCACAACTGCACATAGCAAACTAGAATCAAGGAGAGTTTAAAAATACTTATCACCCAAAGTTGTTATCCAAGTGTCTGTTGGGAACAGGATTTTGAAGTACCCATGAAAGCCAACTCCCTGGTCCCACAATGAAAAGCTTAGCTTTCCCAACAGTGGTGACAATCCCACCCTCATGATTTCTGACAGAGCCGATGCTGACCATGTTAAGCTGCCATTAACCCTTCTGGGTATTAGGCCTAACAACTTCTTTACTTGAAAACATTTTGTGATCTTAGATGTTTGTTGGCTTGGTTATTTTCTCCTGGGTGCCACAGCCAAGGCACCATGAATCAGCTCCATTAAAAAAAAAAATTGAGTTTACGTAACTTGAGATTTTAATTTTGAGCACCAGACTTTTAACAGATCCCTACCTTCAGGCAGATGCCCAACACTAAAAGTGCAGCATGTTTCTAAACAAAGGGGAGGTATCTGAGACTCCTCCCTAGTCTACCTTGCCTTCCAAAAAGATTACACCAGCAGGTGCTATCTGAAGATAATCCATTTTATCAACCTGAATGACAGATACCTACACAAGAAGTAACAAATTCTACCACCTTCATCCACCATACTGCACTAGATCAGCATTTCATTCACACCACTGCGAATCCCCAACAACTTGTATTGAATACAATTTCCTTTCAGCTTTTGCATCCTGCATTGGTTCCTGACCTAAGTTAAGCACTGCCTTAAAGTGAGAGCTTTTCTTCTCCCAGGGTGCTTTTCCTCCATGAAATCTTCTTTTAAGTCCTTAAAAATTAATGCTCTATGAAAGCCACTATGGAGACAGAGAGAGCATAGAACTGCTTGTGAACTAAAGGGCGTGAAAGAAATTTTTTTAAAGAACTCTATGCCAGAATTAATTCATTTATTTATACCACAGTGCACCAAAGTTCCAACATCAATAGCTGAGTGTCTTTAAAGATAAAGACATGCTTTGTGGACACTTACTGGCAGCAGTGGCTCCTACTCACATTAGAAGTGCACCAGATTACATCAACTAGGTCTAATTAAGAGAAATCACTTTTAATTCTAACAAAGAACCTCTAACCCACACCAGAGACAGACTAAGGTTCAACGCTCTTTATAATCAACAGGAAAACAAGAAGCTTGCCACTTTCACAAATTTTTGGATGTAGATAAACTTTCTATCATCGGTCTTTTTAAAATTTTTTTAAGTCACACAGACGTTTCCTCTACCATTTGGAAGTGTCTCTTCAGCCTCCGAAGGAATTTTGTCTCCCGCCAGGCAGAGTGCGGGGAATTCAGCTGAGCGCCCTGCTTCCGCTGGAGGTTACCGCTGTTAGAAACGTTTCCCATTAACACAGCAAAACCCATCATCTCTCGTATTCCGTGCGCTTTTTCGTACCCAGTCAAGACGATGAGCTGCTAAATATTTCCCGCGAGGAAGGGGAAACGCGCACAGCGTCGATACATCGGCCGGGCCGGCTGGGCTTGAGGACAGCTAGGTCCCGATGTTGAGGGACGGCTGCCAGCCCGGAAAGGACAGTCCCGTGTTAAAACACCTCCCAGCGTGGAGCCCCCTGCTCTGACTCCACCGCACCCACACGAAGAGGGGGACCGAGCGCGGGGAGAGTCCCCCCGCAGCGAGGGCGGAGGCGCCCATTCGCTGCTCTGGCGAGGGGGCTCGGGTCCCGCTGCCCAACTGCGGGAGATGCGGCTGCCGGGAGCGATGGATATCCCGGCAGCGATCGCTCGGCCTCATCCCCGCCGCCACTCGCGCCCTCGCCAACCCCGGGCACGCAAGGGCGGCGCTACTCACCATCGCGTACTATCGTGGTAGTGCTGCAGCACCGAGTACCCGAAGAAGGAGCCGTTGGGACCCCGGAAAATCACGGGGCGACCCACGTCCACGTTGTAGGAGCGCGCCAGGGCCACCCACAGCAGCACCCACAGCAGCCGCGCTCCGCGCTGCCGCACCTCCGGCATCCTGCGAGTCCCCAAGCAGCTGCCCGTACCGACGCCGCTGAGCGCTGAATGCTGGCCCGCCTAGCCCACGCTGCCCCCGGCGCCGACTCCAGGGTGGCGCAGCCGGGCGCGGCGCTTTTGTGCCCGCCCTGCGTCGCGTCTCGTCTCGGCCCGGCCCCGCCGCGCCCCGCGCCGGCACCGCGCGCCTCTCCGCCCGGCCCTCCCGTGGCGCCGGCGCCCCCTGGCGGCCCGCGAGGCACCCGCCGTGCGGCGCCCGGCCCCGGCGCCCGTCGGCCCCGAAAAGCGCCGTCCTCGGCTCTGCCGTCCTCGGCTCTGCCGTCCTCGGCTCTGCCGTCCTCGGCTCTGCCGTCCTCGGCTCTGCCGCCCGGCTCCTCCCGCCGCACCACCCGCGCGTGTCCCGCGCGGACCCGCAGCCACCCCTCGGTGTCCCTGTCGTCCACGAAACTGCCCGCCAGCTGTGAATATCTCTCATTTTTCCACCTACTCCCGTTCTCGCGCAGCCCTGCCTCCCCTCCCCCGGTCGGCGCCTGGAGGGGGAAGAGGGGAATCACAAAGCTTAGAGCAGAAAGACACGGAGGAATCAGTGCTGCCTTCCATTAGTTTGAGGCTATCAGCCCTGCTTGAATTTGGCACGCGGAGAGGAACGCTTCGTGAATGACAGAAGAAAGACCTGATTTGCATCATGCTGAAACGCACGGGAGATCTTCTTGGGAAAAAGGAAGACATGAGGAGAGGCGGTGTCTTTTTTCAGGGCAGCAGAAATGAAAGTACTTCGGGGGAAAAAGTCAGACCAGTGTTCTCCGGCAGAAGTCAGGTCTGAAAAAGAAGCGACAATCTTCGTGGCTAAGTAAAAGCTGAAAATAATTGTTCTAATACTTTAAAAGTTTGACCATCTGAAAGCAAAAATAATCAGTCAAACATGCGCTAATAGATGAGCAAGAGCAAAGGCAAGACGACAGTCTACTCCAGAGGATAAGACAAGGGCGATCATCACTTTTGTGTGAGAAGGGGAGGGGAGTTATGTGCTAGAAAACACTTGGGCCCGCAAAGCCCATCCTTTTTTTAAAGTGCTCAAGATTTATATGTTTAGATCCTTCTTGAGGATCAAGCCCAGAATCTCAGAGAAGTAGTTTCTCACAGGAAGTTGTGACTTTCATGTGTTGGTAGCCTTGGCTTTGGCTACTTAATTCCATGTCCACCCCTCATCCATAAGAAGGTGCATCAGGAGAAGCAGAGTAAGTCCTGGGAAACACAAGAACAGAGGGGCTAGGAACTCTGATACAACAGGAACTGCTTCTTCTGGCAGGCCACTGGAGATTTGCACCCAGGTCCAGTACTTCTTGTACATGCACCCAATGGTTAATGGGGAGTTTGCTTCTGATGACACCAGCGATCTCCAGGGAAGGTGCTGCAGGTTGAGGCTCTTGGAAAGCTGACCTGGAAAAACACTCTTGAAGGTCTAATCTCTTTCAGTGAAGGAAGCTCTTGGTGAAAGAGTAATACTTTTTCTGCAAAGGGTTTGCCCCAGGGTTTGTATTCAGTGACGAGAAGAAGAGAGAGCTTACTAGCTGTTTCAGGATATGCATGTGGCTCTTTCAAAACCATAGCCTGTTTCTGCAAGGGAGCATCATCATCAGGAAGAAAATTGATCACAATCATTGCTTTTGAGCATCATACTCAGAGCAAGTGCTCTGGTGCCACATGTATATGTTGCTGTTTAGAAACTGCCACTTTTGATGTTGACTGTGATGTCAGAAAGCAGACATTAACATAAGAATTTTCTGGGACAGATTAAATAGAGAAGTAATAACTACACTATTTGGTGGTGAAAAAACATCAGTGGAGGAATGATATTTCCAGTCACCAAAGTGTTTTATATTGGCTCTGTGAAGCCTACTGATATAATTATGTAGTGTTCTTGTTCGCAGTAGCTTGTAAAAAGGTTGTAGTAGTGTGAGTCTTCTTTCATCTAAATATGACCTGGGTTATGGAGAAGTGAAAATTTTCCAGTCTTAAATCTGAGTGGCACAATGCTGACTATCAAATAAAAAGAGAAAGTCACTTAATCAGTAACTTCAGCCTTAAGTGTATGATCAATCTGCAAGAACTGATTTCCTTATTAGAGCACCAAGTGAAAACATCAGGGCGTTTACGTCATATTAGCAGGAAGATTTATAACATTTAATAGAAAGATTTCCACAAGGATTTTATCACTGTGCAATCAATATGGATAAAAGTAATCTGATTTATGCAGAAAGTCAATATGCAATGATTAAGCAAATTCCCCAAATGACATGCAATTCCATTAGCACTACAAAGTCACATCTCTGCCTTTTGAAGCAAGAAAGGGATGGGGCTTTTCAGTTAATTAGCTGAGCACTAAACAATGCTCAGGCAGCTCTCCAATAAAGTTAAAGGAAATGTGGGATGATATGCTGGAGAGAGCAATGGGTTCATCCTTCTCCAGAGGGAAGAGGGAAGCAAAGCAACTAGATGAGGTGAATGGAACACTTATCTTTCACATTGTAGAGTGTTCTCGGGAGGACTTATTTCAACTAGAAGTGATTCATACAAAATGGTGTCAGTCCATAAAAATGTCAGCTCTCCATTCTTTGCAAGGAATCCAGGGAAAGGCTAGGAATATGGTACTTCCATCCTTTTCTTTCTTTTGCACATTCAAGTACCGAAGTCATCTCACAACTATTAATCCAAGAGGAATTTTGTCAGTCCAAACAGAAACAGAAACTGCTTGTCTCTCTATTTTAGCTGATAAAATTTTGGCTTGCCATTTATGAAAGCAATGGGAAGCACCCAACTGCAGAGACAAAGATCATAATAATGTACGGTTAAATGAATATGATGGTAAAACTAAGGGGTGAGAACACGGAATAATACATTAAATCATATGCCAATGCTTTGTGAAGGAACCAGTCAAACCAGGAATAGCTTAATAAGCACTTCTATATCCCTGTTCTCACTGCATGAACCTTGATGTTTGTATCAGCTAGAGAGGCTCCATACCTGCGCCATAGGGCTAATTTGTACTGTACACCTACCTATATTAATTAAACGCTGCATTTTGGCAGGATTCAGTCTCCAGATTAGTTTATAAATTAGAAATGTTATCTGTAAATTGAGAATCAACAGTGAAACAGCACTCTTGACAATACTTTTTAATTAATAGTAGAGCTCAGGAAAAGAAAGTCCAATGTAATAATGTTGTGACTGTGGAAAGAAACATAAAATTTAAACAAATGCCCCATGTCTACCTTGCTTAAAGATTCAGCTGTGTACAGACTCCGTTCTTCAAAACTAAGCATTAACAGAAAAGTTGTCCTCCTGGAGGCTATTCCTCCCAAAATGGCACTTCAAAGATAATTTATATATATGTGTGTGCATAGAAATATATACATAAAGATAAATGTGTTCCTATACTGAACATGTTGAACTCAATATTGTTTTCCTTACTTTTACCAATACCTTACTTAATCTGAAGACCCTGCTTACCATTTGCATTTCCTTCCATTTGAACAGAAGTAGTGCTGTGCTTGAAATTTTACCATCTGTTTTAGAACAGTTTCTATGCACAAGTAACTTCAATTTCACTTCCCACAGGCACTCACAACTTACAGTTGCTGTAAGCTTATTTGACCATCTTTTTTGAGCTCCACTCGTTTGGATGCAGATTTCTCTACCTGTCCCCCAGCTCCCTCCTGCTTGCTCTTAGCCACAGGTGGGGAGAGGATGTGCTGCTGAGTGGGGATGGGATGACACCCCCTTCTCCCACCCTGGCATCCATCAGCAGGGACATGCTAAAAACGGGAAGGCATCCCATAATCTCATTAATACAAAGGCCGCTGCCTCTCCCCATCATTATTCGAACATTTATGTCAGTCCATGCTCAGTAGTAAAGAGGTTTCAACTGAACTTGTGTTAAAGGTTTCCCGTTGCAGCGGTGAGACTTGCTGATTGTTCACATGCATTCTTCGTGTTCCTCTGGCAAGTGCTCAATATAAGGAGATCGGTAACTCTGTAGATCAGGTCCTAATGATAATACTGTAGTTTTTTCAGTCAGTTCGCACAGAACTCTCTAATCTAACGCACCTACAGACTTAGCTGTAAAGAGTTCAGGAGACCAAACTTAGACGAGATGCTTTCCAAACACTTTTTGTAGCTCTTCTTGCCTAGCAGCTAAAGAACATCCTCTTCAATTCTTCTTCCACTGTGGCTTCATTCTAAAGACAGATCGTGGTTGGATCCCCCATTGAAAAAGAGAGAATTACTGCCACCTTTCATTACACTGCAAGGACAATAGGAAAGACTTCTCTTTCTTTTCAAAGCCTTATCACTGTTGAAGCTGTCAGGGAGAGGGGTGTTCCTTTGTAATAAATACATAAAAGGAATAACTATAAAACACCAAAATATTTTTATATATACATAATATATTAGAAATATAATGTATTTTGGATAAAGAGGAAACTCTCACTTGCCTACTAGAACTAGCCTGTCAATTACTACAGCCACACTGAGAGGAACTGACCACATTTCTACTAGTACGATTTCAGTCTGTCAGATATCAAATCACTCGCAGCATCTAGACTTAGAGGCAAAATGCAGACTGCTGTTGACTAGCTATACCTTTCTACATGATTCCCATTAAATTAAGGAGATGTCACCCTCCATTTCTGCATCAAATGTAAGACTAATTACTTTTGTTAGATAACATGTTCAGGTTGAGTTAATGTTTGCGTGCCACTGATCCTGTACAAGGAGGTTTAACCCTCAGGCCATTGAAAAACTGAATGAGGTACCTACACTGATCTCTTCACATAATACATACATTTAATTCCTGCTAGCCTCTTCTTCTGTTGGCTCTCCCACTGAAGCAAATAGGTAAGTAAGGAAATTATTCTCTTGCTGGTTATGTTGTTTGCTGTTGTTAGCTCTTCAACCACTGTTTCTTACCTTTCTCATAGAGGTATTTCATATTAGGGTTTTCCAAACAGATTGAGAATCTTAGAAGTTTCACATGCATGGAAGACAGAACCACAGAGTCAATTAGGTTGGGAAAGACCTCTGAGATCATCAAGTCCAACCTACGACCTAACACAACCTTGCCAACTAGACCATGGCACTGAGTGTCACATCCAGTCTTTCCTCAAACACCTCCAAGGATGGTGACTCTACCACCTCCCTGGGCAGCCCATTCCAAAATCTAATAATCTTTTCCATGAAGAATTTCTTCCTAATGTCCAAACTAAGCCTCCCCTGGCTGTACTTAAGAATATGTCCTCTCATCCTGTCTCTTGTTGCCTGGGAGAAGAGATGATACCCACCTGGCTACAACCGCCTTTCAGGCAGTTGTAGAGAGTGAAGAGGTCACCCCTGAGCCTCTTCCCCAGGCTAAACAACCTCAGCTCCCCCAGCCACTCCCTATAGAAATTGTGTTCCAGACCCTTCACCAGCTTAGTTGCCCTTCTCTGGACTTATTCCACTACTTCAATGTCCTTCCCAAATTGAGGGGCCCAGAACCAGACACAACTTCCCTGGTCCTGATGATCACACTATTCCTGATACAAGCCAGGATGCCATTGGCCTTCTTGGCCACCTGGGCACACACTGGCTCATATTCAGCTACTGTTGACAAGCACCCCCAGGTTCTTTCCTGCTGGGTAGCTGTCCAGCCACTCTGTCCCCAGCCCTTAGCACTGCCTGGGGTTGTTGTGGCTCAAGTGCAGGACCCGGCACTTCGTCTTGTTGAACCTCATTGCATTGATCTCATCTCATTGAAACAGACTGTTCAGAACCCTCTGCAGAGACTTACTACCCTCTAGCAGATTGACACTGCTACACAGCCTAGTGTCTATGAGTTTGCTGTTGGTAGAGTCAATCCCCTCATCCAGATAATTGATAAAGTATTAAAGAGGATCCACAGATCACTGGGGCGCACCACTAGTGACCAGACACCGACTGGATAAGCCAATGCAAATCCTGGAAGATAAAGAAGCTGATGGTTTAATCAAAAATCATAGTCTCATAATAACATTTAACAGAATAGAAGGACAGAATTTTCAGAGCCTCATTTGCAAAAATCAATTGTTACTTCATAGGTCTTTAAGGGATTTCTTTTCTTAAATTGTACTGTTTTAGCAGCAATCAAGTCTATTTAGTGTTCCAGCCATTTTTCTATTCCCTAGAAAACTATGCACTTAATATTGAAATATTGCACTTAATATTAAATATTGTACTTAAACACTTGCCCTGATGTGGTTACTGAAAAGCTGCTAGCAGAAGCTTTTCCCTGAGAGTCTCTCCTTTCCCATGCAAACTATGAAAACAATGAGATGGTTTTGTAAATAGTATCTAAAACCTGCTGTTTTCCTGATCTGTTTGGGTTTAAGGCAGAGAGTGTTTGGAATTGGGCACTGTAGGACTTCAGCCAATCACCCCAGGAGGCAGGTGACCACTGACCAATCACCTATGGGATTTTAGCACATATAAGCAGAAGTTGTAAACAATAAAGGCTCTCTCTGCTTGCAACTGGATCTGTGTGTGTGCCTGCTGCATCCTCTCTGGGTATTACAGCGACACCCTGACTTTCAGTACTGGGGTTTATTTCAGTCTGATTTATGGTCAGTTTGTGCTCAAATGAAAATGCATCGCATTTATAAAACATTTATCTTATGCTGTATACCAATAAGTGAAGGAATTTATCTGAGCCAAGTAAAAGAAAAAAATCCATCAGGTTAATTTTTCTTACATGGTTTGGGTTTTTTTTTCTTTCTTCACTACATCCAGATCTCTGCATTTTCATACACAGGTAACAGACCTCTCTTGAGCAGTCTCTATTCAGCTATGGTATATGCTTCATTAAGTACATGCTTAAATATTGAGGGCATGCTTGTGTTTCATCGACCTAAGGGGAACTGAATGGCAGACCTGAAGCCAAGCATGTGTTTGGGGTGAACAGGGATTCAGGCTACCTTTCATACTGCTAACAGCAAGTAGTCATTATGGTTTGCACCTCTCATTTTCTGACACCCAGCATGTGGTCAGAAATATAGTTTTGCTGTACATATTCATATACTATATATTTAAAAGTGTACACACACACGTTCAAAAACACACATGCTTCTTTTTTTTGTTCACTAGCACTGGTCTTGCTAGTAGGGATGTCACTATGCATTTTTATTTTAGTGAGATCCTGCTCATTTTTTCAAATTGAACCTCATTACCACAGCTCAGGGATTGATGGATATTTTTATTCTTTTATCATTTTATCACCATAACAACAGGAGACACACTTTAATTTTGCAATATACTGTACTCTAATCTTCTATGTAATATTAATTTTGTTATATACATCTTATAAAAAAGACCAGTGGCTTAAAATGTGTAAATCCAAAAATAAGCCATATGGCAACATATTCCAAAAAGACATGCAACATATTTCAGGTAGTTACCTCTAAAATAGCTACACCAGCTCCATGAGTCCTCTCTTAAGCAAAATGATTAAGAAATCTTGTTTCCTTCATGTCCACTGACAGAAGCCCCACAGGACCACTGTAAGAAAGTGGACAGGTTATCAAGGTACTAGAGCTATGGTTAAGGAAAAGTGAAGCTCCATCAGTGTACAATTCAGAGCACCTGAAGCTGGGCTTTCAAGGATGGTCAAGACATAAAACCTCTCTCAAATTGATGACTACACAGAAACTCCAGAAATACTAACTGCCTTACACCAAAGCTAGCATCTCTAGTACCCCCTAAACAATCACTGGAATGCAACCACATATATGATAGACCTAAAACATAACACATGGATATCCCCCATACTTAAGAAAGCTGATGTGCTCTTAAGTGGACTTGCTTGATAGCGTTGTCTCAGTCTCATCTAACTTAATGTTTCTTGGCCATGTAGTAAAGGTCTCACCCATGGCTGAATTTTAACCTCAGACTAGATGAGGCTGTTGAATGAATCATGCAGTTTGGAGAAAACCTTATTGCTAGCTTTCAAAAGACATTGTTCTGGGCAATAGCTCTTCTCCATCACCTATTTAATAACTTCATGGGGATTATAAGTAATGGAGGTGAATGCTGAAATTGTAACTTTTCACAAGAGAGCTTTTTTCTAGAAGACTACTTCTTTACTGCTAACCCTGGAACTACTGAGAAAAGTGCCAGGCCAACTGGAGAAATACATCAGAGAAAAACAATAAATCAAATTCTCCTACCAATTTTTGTCCTCTGCCCAGGATCAGGAAGGGGATAGACCTGCCACAAAACCTGCCGTTTCTACAGAAACCTCAAGTTGACAAGAATTTGTGTACCTGAGACACAGAGGTGCAAAGGATCCGTATCACAATTTTTTTAAGTAGCTGAGTCCTAGCCTCAGTCAGTATATAAGTTGCAAACCACCAACAGCTCTTTCTCCTTCTTCTAGAGGATCCCCAGGAAAATGGGACAATTTCCTAAGCAGAATCAACATGCTACAATGGTGCAGTGAAGAGAATAAATTATGAGGTTCTGAAAGAGAATCATGATAAAATCCCACTGATTTCAACCTGCACATTTCATATGCTAAGCACAGCTAGAGGCTACCACTCCCCAAGGCAGGAAAAGCCATGTTGTATCCTGTATATCAGCAACACTATCGTGACAGCTTACAGAACTGCTGATTTACAGACGGCTAACCCTTCCTACTAGCTGCACTGTGGCCAGACTTGAAGGACTAACAGATGATGAAACCTACAAAACAAATACAGTATTATAAATCAGGAACTATTCTGTTTTCAAAAATGAGTTTTATATCTATGTGGAATTAACTAGGCAAAAATGATACCAATTTACAAGCCCTTATGTCTTAACTTTCTATAAAATTACAGTTTAAGACGAAGATTTGAGGTATATAATTAAATAGATAGATAGTCTGCTTCATTTGATTTTTATATCTGTCATGGTTTGAACATTGGCCAAATGCCAGGCACCCTAGATAGATATCTACTCGCTCTGCTCTCCCCTGCCACAGCTGGGCAGAGGAGAGGGAAAAAAAGTTAACACATAAAGGGCCCATGAGTTGAGATAAGGACCGGGAGACACTCCAAGGACAGAATAGGCTCCTCTTAAAGTTGCAATAATAGAGTCAGAGGAAGCTAATGAGAAGTAAAAATAAGCCCTTAAGACACCATTCTTGCCCCCAACCCCTCCGTCCTTTCCACCAGCAGTGCAGGGGAACGGGATGTGGGGGTCTGGTCAGTCCATCACTGAGATCTTCTGCTGCTCTGGGACAGAAGTCTTTCATCTGTGTTGCTGTGGGGTCCCTCCCATGAGAGACAGTTCTCCGCAAACTCCTCTGGTGTGGGTCCATTTCACGAGCAGACAGCACACACGCACACTGCTGCAATGTGAGTCTCCTTCCACAGGCAGTCCTCCCAAAACTGCTGCGACATGAGTCCCTCATCCATGGGGTGCAGACCTCCAAGCTGAGGTCAGCCTGTTCCATCTTGGGAGCAAGGCCTCTCTTTCCACTGGGAGTCCCACCAGATCACAGCCTCCTCCAGGCATCCACCTTTTCCAGCATGGGCACCTCCCCACAGACTGGGGGTGGATCTGTGCATACCATGTGGACCCCATGGGCGGCAGAGGGACAACCTGTTTCACCATGGTCCTCACCACAGCCTGCAGAGGAAGTTCAGCTCTGGCGCCTGGAGCACATCCTCCCCCACCTTCTCCACTGACCTTGATGTCTCCATGTTGTTTTCTCTCACATGTTCTAGCCTCCTCCTTCTCTGGCTAAAAGGAACTGTGTGCCCCCATTGTTTTGATTTCTTCTTAAATATGTCATCACAGAGGTGTAACCAACATTTCTAATTGGCCCAGCCTTGGCCAGCAGCATGTCCATCTTCAGAGCCATCAGAGATTGGCCCTGCTGGACATGGTGGAAGTGTCCAGAAGCTTCTCACAGGAGCCATCTTTATGCCCCCCCCATTACCAAAAACTGGGCCAAGGAAAACCAACACAATGTCATCCTGAACGTCCAGTGATAGAGGTTCTTTTCAACAGCCTGGATCTAACCCTGAGAAAGCTCCCAGAAGCTTTAATGGAGCCAGACTGTTTAGAATTTTTAAGCCAAATACAAGTGGATTTTGTCTCATTTTTCTCATTTGACTACATCAAAAGAAAAATTACAAGTGGGATACATGTACTAGATATGAGTAAGTCATGGAATACTCACCCCATGGTGGATCCTGTGATTCACCATTTTTCTACATGATATGAAATCTCACTGATTTAGACACTGAAGTAGTACCTATACTTTCTGATTTAGCCTCCATTTTTAAATCCATTAGGCTGAATTCCTAGTAGTCACACAACCTTTGGCCACTTGTTGAAAGGTCCAGTTCACACCACGACTTTCAAATATCTTGCTTGGTATTCTTGTCACATCTGCTTTCCATTATTTGGCCATTCAATGTTTATTATTCCACATGTTAACTATCATACACTTCTTGCATGAAAAGCTCATGCAAATAATAACCTATTTATCATCTTTGAGAGATCCAAACCTCTTCTCCACACAGAGAAGACACTTTTTGCAAGTTGTGTGTATGAGCTCAAAGCTTGAGTTTTAACCAAATTATCTGGGATACACAGACCCTTCTGTGACCCAGTTATTAATAAATTCTCTACTATGCTATGGCTTAATTTGGTGCATATTGCACATACACAGGGGTTCAGAAAACTAAACTCTGTGGGACTCTGTGGGGCTTCATAGGACTTGTTATCAGCCTGAGATATGCCAGAAGCAGCATGGTTATCCAGCTTAATAATGTAAAAAACACTGCATTTGAGCATCTGGATAGCAACAAGGATATTGTGTTGATTCCAGTGATTAAAAAAAATAAACAGTAAAAAAGAAAAAAAAGCCAAACAAAACAACAAAACTAACTCTTCAACTCCCCCCATCCTCTAGGACAGAATTTTTGGCAGATATAATTCAATTTAAATCAGTGGATTTAAGACAAGGAAGTTGCATTCCCCAGAGTGATATTCACTGCAAATAATGTAAAGAGAGAAGCACAAGAGTTGTGATAACACAGCAAGCTCTCTTGTTTATGAGCAACATTATTCACATACGTCAGTGACTGGCCCTGCTATAAATAGAGAGAGTGAGTCTGGGAGGAATTTGACAGTAACAACCCTGCCATCCCATAGACTAGCAAGAAAATATTACAAATATAGATGTCGATGTGACAGTCTCTGATTTCTAATGAGTTGCTTATAGTATCACTATATTAAAACACACTCCTAGACCAACCAGGTGGCACTAGCAATGTTAGAAAAGTCTTGGGATGTCTTTCAAAGTGGAGACAGCAACTGTCATGCCCAAGCTGTAAGACTTTTTTAGTACAGACTCCTCCCTCAAAAATAAATAATCCGAGCTCAGCCACAACTCCAATTTCAGAGAAAAGCAGAGCCTTTGGGAAAAATTAAGAGTATATTATACTTCCCCAGCCTCCTTTTGAGTGCCTAGAGACCTGCATGTCCCAAGTGAATGCAAGTCATGCTTCTGTCCTCAGCAACATCACCAACAAAACTGACCAGCCTGGTTGGGCTGGTCACAATGCACATGAAATCAGGTGAGATGTTAATTGTCCTGCCTTCGCTGACACATGATAAATCAGTCCAGGCATTCCAATGTGATACATTAAATAAACTACGCCTGCAATTAGTTGACAGCAGCAGTGACATTGAAGATATACTGCATTTATTTGATTCCCTAACTATAATATGCCATTACTGCTGCCACAAAAGTCTTTCTGAAAACTGTTAGGATCCTGCTGAAGGATACCTACAGCAATATCTAAATTGATTTCTATTTTTAGTCAATATTAGAGCTTATCTGAAGTAAATGTTAATTACAGCATCCCTCCGAGAAATATTCTCAACCTAAAAAACAAACTGTTGACTTCATGCATTTTCCTCTTATGTTTGGTTTCCCCATTTTATTTAAAACAAACAATACACCCATGATATCTAGCAGCTCATTGAAAGTCATTCTTCATCTTCATCCTGTTTAAAAACTTATTTCCAAAAAAAGACTGATGCACAAGCCCTGGAAAGGGTCAATGAAGACAACTGAAATAAAATGTTTAACAAATAATTGAACACAAAAGAGGAGCTGAAGAGATAACCTGTACAATGCAAGGCTGGCTGTTGCCCTGCAGCTCTCTGGCCTGCAGTGTTCTTGCCTAGAGGAAGCTGCTGGCTCTGCCCAAACTTCTGGCTTGCCCTGCTGCTTTATTGAAGTGTCCACATGCACCCAGCCAGAAGGTGTGAGATCAAGTCTAGCTCTCCAAGCAGAAAGGCTCTCTCTAATCACAAAACATTTTTTTTAAGAAGATTTCATACCACTATAAAGAACTAAGGCAGTGCATCTGCCTATGCTTAAAAGCCTAAACATAGCAGATCTTACGCATGGCCATGAGCAACACGCTACAGAGGAATCACATCTCCTTGTAAGACCCAATTCATGCTGGCCATTGCATTCTTCCCTCTATTATTGTACTGAGCAAGTCACATCTGAAAAAGACAACTTTGAAACCCCAGCAGATGTAGGATAGATACAACTCTATATAAAGGCACACCCAGATTCCCAGGGACTGGCATGGCAGTTTTGTATTTATTCACTGGTTGTACAAGGAGAGTGCTCTGAGACCAGCTGAAGTTTCATACTATTTTTAGGCAGCATGTAAATACCTGCATCTTGAGGAAGAGTACACAAAACCTCAATCTCTCCTGCTTATCCTGTATCTATCTATCTAGTCACATTTCTATCAGTCCATTCTAGAAATAAGATCCCACCATAGCAGAACCTGCATAAAATACAGAGAAACTGTGCTTCACCTCGAACAGTTTAATATCCTGAGAATCATTATTCCTGAATGTGCTATTCCTGAAGCTAAGAGGGGGAAAAAATCCACATTTAACTGAGCTAGACACTTCCTGTACTGACTATTTGTTTGGATCATGTTTAATTAAGTATTAACACTGGAATCTCGGGGTTGAAGTGTGGTGTGCTTTAAATAACACGCAAATAACACTTGCTGCAGGGCTTCAATATGAGGACAGTTTCTTTCAATGTGAAAACATGTTTCAGGGAAGTAGAAGCTAGAATTCAGTGCAGGCAAGCAAGCAGTTAATTCTCTGAATACGGCTCAGCCTAATTACAACTTTCTTTACCATAAAGGAAGGACCTAACCTTTTACCTCACCATTCTTTCTTTTTCTTTTCTTTCCCCTCTTCTTTAACTACTGTTCTAAATGCGCCACGTAATGGGGATACACTCTGCATGCAGTCTGCCATTCATTGTTTTTCCTTTAAGCAAAATGAAATCCTTACAGAAATGCTGGACATGCAAGCCATCCTGACACAACCAGAGGCAACCAGGCAAAGGCGTCTCTGCCACAGGCATGCAAACCTGCTTTGGCAGCAGCATCCACAATGCCCTCCACACCTTGGACCTGGTCAGCCCCCATAGTCACGCAGGCCTTTGTCTCCATTTGGAAAAGTTACCTGTCAAATCAAAGTGGCTTTCACCTAATTAGAAAACAGCTAACATTTGCCTAATGGCCACCAGGTGACCTGGACTGCTCTGAAAGTTGCTAGCAAGAGATGCAAGTCATGTGTCACAGCAGATTCCTGCACCACATTTAGATCCATTACCATCCATTGTTGTACCACAATGTGCTAGCACAGCCATAAAATAACATGTAATTACCGTGAGCTTAATTACCTCTTCTCTGATATGTCACATGGTATTAGGTGGCAACTGCCGGAAAAAATGGCTGTCACTGTTCTACAAGAGAAATCTCCAGAGATGTACTTCCTTTGAGTCAATGTGCCTTTCAAATTACTCTAGTGCATAGAGGAAACAAACTCAATGTTAACAGAGGAACACTAGAATCAGTGTAAATGAAAGCCTGAGAAAGAAAATTTAAGGTAGCAACTCCTAGAGCATGGATAGACACAATGTAGAAGAACACGCAACCTACTGCTTACTTCTGTTCTATCATTTCTAATTTGCCATATAATGAATATACACAATCAAAGAGAGTTTGAAAATCCTACACTAGCAATACTATTGAGGACCAACATCTAGGAACTGCTACACCATAGCTTGGCCTGAATACTCCTCACATAGCTGAGAGACTGCCAGGCTTCTGCCCATATCGATGGCCATAACAAAGCTGTAATGAGTTTGCAAAAGAGCTGTTTTTTCTTGAAACAGCAAATGAAAACTAAGTTTCTCAATTTAACAAACTCCACAGACAAAAATAAAAAGTATTTTCTATAGCACACATAGTAGGGCAATAGGACTTACGCAAGAGTTTTAATTACAAAAATCAAGCCAATCTTACAAAAATCAAGCCAGTTTACAGAGTCTGAAATCCTCGTTTTAGAGGAAAGAACCAGATACCACATATCACATGGGAGAGAAAATAAATTTCAGTACAGATCACAGAAAGAGGTACTGTAAATGGCAGAACTAGAAGTTGGACGGATTCACAGATAATGTTTTATAAATAGCTTGAAATAGTATGTTGCCAATAAATATCAGCCTAGGCACTGAAATAATACACTAATAAAACCCCTGGTATTTTTCATCTAATTTAACAATGTTTAATCCTTAGCAAACTATAGAGGATGCTCAATGAGCATTTTAAGTCTTATCTTTATAAATGGATCTACACATTTTTTCTGTGCACATGCATATGAGCCCATAAAATTACAAATAACATATATATTGCACATAAGACTAAGGCAAGGTTCAAGACGATCCAAATATATTCTCCTGCAGATGCATCTTTTAACAATCGAGTCTGAACAAGTTTGGTATCCTCTAACCTTTGCTAAAAAGGCAGCCCAATCTTTGACTGGCCCTACTAGCAGCATTTGACACTCCAACAACAATAAAAACATTATAAAGCAAAGCACCCATTTTCATCGTTTCACCTTAACTTTATTTAAATTCTAAAGCAATGCCTTATTTATATATTCTCTTTTAAGAAAATCTAGAAGCAGTTAAAACTTCAGCCTGGAAAAACTCTTGTACTTAGCACACTTTCCCATTATATTAAGGAATAATTATGTAATTGCTAATGAGTTATACATAGAAGGGAAAAAAACTAACACCCCAAATATTTAAATTTTTCAAAATATGGATTTGGGTAGCTGTTCCAGTCGCCCTAGCACACTTAAACCTCCCTGACCCATGGGCAGACAGTGGCCCAGGGACAGAGCCCTGGGAGTGAAAGAAGCTGCCTTGCCCCCAGAGACATGAATTCACTTAGACTGCCAGTGATTGGTTCTACTCCTCTCCCCTCCCCTGTTCCATTTATGGTTATGTTCTGGATCTTTCGCCTTTGTCTGTACCCCTGTTGTTCCCTGATTTGTTGCTTGAAAGAGTTATCCCTCCTTCCCCTAAACTTGATTGTATAAACCTGATGTCACTCCCCAGTCCCACTGCCCTCATTGGTTCCCTCGAGTTTCCCCTCCCTTCTACCTCCTCCCTTAAAACCCGGCTCCCGGAGAGATTCGGGGCCATTTGGTTACTGTTTCCAATCCCCTCCGTCCCGTTACTCTTTCTACTTCCCAATAAACTCTCTGGAACACTAACCAAACGGACTGCATTTCTTGCTACAAGGTGAACTGGTCTTCGAGCGCTCCTCCCTCCTCAGGAACTCCACCCGTCCTGCGCTGCCCATTGGGCAGTGGCCCCCCCGCCTCTCGGGACTCAGCCCCCTGGAGGGCAGAGTACCCTCGTTCTTCAGGTAGCAGCTACCTGATTTTAGTTTTTAAAAAAACAATTACCCTGTAATCCCTTTTGCATTCTTTAATTAGGTTGCTTAAGGGAAAAATATTATTTAGTCCATCTAATGTTGCATGAATATTAGATAGGCTATTTCAGTTTGTTCCACTACATTTCCATCATGCTTGACAAAATACAGTCCATAACTAATTTCTTTAATGGAAAGGGAAAAGAACAAAACCAGAAAATGTGAAAAATAACCTATTTGTGAAGACAAGAGAACTGTAAACAATTGTAGTAATACTGTAGAAATAACAGATCCCTGCAGTTAAGTTCCCAAAGCCTACGACAACATATAGCTTACATGGAAAACTGAAACTCAAATCTGTGTTTTACATTGCTGTAATGACAGCAACAGCAAAATCCTACAAATCCCCAGCCAGTTATGGGAGGAATAGGTTTTTTCAGAGCCAAACACACTCATGTCAAGTCCAGTCGAGGTTGCTGCTCTGACAGTCTGGAAGATGCCTTTCTGCTATGCAACAGGAGAGAGAAGGGCTTACATTGGAAACAGTTACAAGGAATATTGGGTCTTCAAAACAAATTTGATACATTTGATGTTCAATAAAAGGACAAAGTACAATCCCTTTCCCCTAAACTCCCTAAAACATAGTAATAATAAAGCAGCAAAAAACTTTTTAACAGTTTTGCAGACACAAGGCAGTG
The DNA here is from genome assembly GCA_024500445.1 of Entomyzon cyanotis. Lineage (NCBI taxonomy): Eukaryota > Metazoa > Chordata > Aves > Passeriformes > Meliphagidae > Entomyzon > Entomyzon cyanotis. The sequence goes on from JAKEPQ010001005.1 coordinate 81,929,343, forward strand.
GGAAATAAGGATGTACTTGGTAACTTAACTATCAAAAACAGTCCCTGTCCCTTTAAACAATGATTTAAAACCAGATGCATTCTTTAGACTGTTAGTGGCCACAATAGGCCTTGGATCACTCAAATTGTTTCACTTCTAGTTTCACTAGGATAAAAAAAACTATGCAAATAAATTCAGCTTTTTTTTCTTTTCCTGCAGATGACCAAAAAATGTGAATCTCAGTGCACTTGCAAAAAAAAACAAGAAAAAAAACCCCTCCCTTATGTTCAGAGATGAGCAACTTGGACGACTGCTGCCCCTCAAATACTTGTTAAAAATTATATTCATGGAGGACTGATCACCCTGAACTATCTTGGCAAACTAACATATATATTACAGATGTTAGTTATTGATACCCCAAATATCAAAGTAGCTAGAGGTTAAATTTATGCATACTCCTGTATCACTTCAGAGGATCACAACTTACATACCAAAAAGACCACACAGAAATTATTTAAAAGAACAGAAATACATAATTTTCCATCATGGTGAACTTCTACGATAGAATGACTGCAAAGACCAAGCAATGTTATCTATCTAGATGTCTGTAAAGACTTTGACATGGTCTCACATGACATCCTTGTCTCCATATTGGAAAGACATGGGTTTGAAGGGTGGACCATTCAGTGGATAAGGAAATGGCTGGATGGATGCAGCCAGAGAGTTGTGTTCAAGGCTCTATGTCAAGGTGGAGGTCAGCGATGACGGGTGTCCCTCAGGGCTCTGTCTTGAGACTGGTGTTCTTTAATGTCTTTATCAGTGATACAGACAATGGGATTGAGTGCTCTCTCAGTAAGTCTGCAGATGACACGAAGCCAAATGGTGCAGCTGGCACAACAAAGGGAAGGCATGCCATCCAGGGGCACCTGGAGAAATTTGAGACGTGGGCCCATAAAAACCATGTGAGATTTAATACCTTGGTCGGGGGCAACCTCAATGGGTCCAGATCGGGCGAACACTGGGAGAGCTCATTGAGAACAGTCCTCTGGAGAACAGCTTGGGGGTGCTGGTGAAAGAAAAGCTGGGTATGACCTGGCAACGTGCACTTGCAGCCCAGAAGGCCAATGGTATCCCACGCTGCAGCAAATGAGGATTGGCCAACAGGTTAAGGTAGGTGATTGTCCCCCTCTACTCTGCTCTCATGAGACCCCACCTGCAGTGCTGTGTCCAGGTCTGGGATCCTCAGTGTGAGTAAAACATGGACGTGTTATAGAGTGGGTTTGGAGGAGGCCACAAAGATTATCAGAGGAGGGCTGGAGCACCTCTCCCATGAAGGCAGAGAGTTGGGGTTGTTAATCTGGAGAAGAAAAGGCTCAAAGACCTCATTGCAGCCTTTCAGAACAAGTTTTTACATGGGCAGATAATGATAGGACAAAGGGGAATGCTTTTAAACTGAAAGCGGAGAGATTTAAATTAGATGTTAGGAAGAAACTCTTTACTGTGAGCGTGGTGAGTGGTGAGTGTGAGTTCCAGTGGTACACTGGAACAGGTTGCCCAGGAAAGTTGTCAATGTTCCATTCCTGGGAACGTCCAACAGGGCTCTGAGCAAACTGAGTGAAACTAGTGAAAGGTGTCCCTGCCCATGGCAGGGGGGTTGGAACTCGATGATCTTTAAGGTCCCTTGGAACCCAAACCACTCTGTGATTCTGTGACAATTTAGAACTTTTAAAAAGCAAGCTTCTCTATTTGCTACATTCTCATGTCAGCTTTTCAGCTCACCACATGTCTGTTTTGCAGGTTGGGATGCCTTGAAAACCCGAATGTCTCCATTGACTTCTTACAGTTTAAGGTACTTGAACAGCTGTTCTTACAGGAGTGATTTCATCCTGGAAATATTTCAGCAAACAATCTCTCCAACAGGAGTAAGAACAAAACTGGTGTGTCCTTTAAAAGAAAAATCATACCAAAAATGTTCCAAAATTATACAGCAAATAAACTTTATTTCATCTCAGCTCTATTCACATTAGTGCTGTCAATCGTCACAGATCAGCATATGATACAATTATGTAGTAACTATTTACAATTTACAGGAACATACTTTTCTCCAGAAAATATAAGTACAAAAGCTAGGAGTAAACAAATGAGGTGTGGCAATTTGGATTTACTGTAGGCAAAAACATATAGAAGTGACTTTTAGCAAAAAATCAATGTCAAATCAGGAGAGAATAGTCAGCAAGAGTGCCTACTTCATCAGAAAAATCACCTCAATTGCTATTAATCAAAAATGTATTGCACAATTCAAAGAGGAAAAAAATAAATAGAGTAATTTCTGTCAACTCTTAAAAAACACACAGTAAAACCTGTATAGAGATATAGTAGCACACAATTCGTTCCTACAATAAAATCTTTTCTCGCCTTTAAAAAATAACCTTTAACACAAAATAGAAGACAGTATTCAACAGAAGAGAAATAACCAAATAACCCCTGATTAGCATTTCTGTGAAGGCAGTTTTAACTATTTTCACAGTCCAAAGGTGGTGCTGAGTTTTGGTTCTTGCTGTTCTGTTTGTGACCTTGAATAACAGCTTTTCTTCTTGTCCCTTCTCAAGGGGCAACGGAGATATAAACATGTTTCTAAGCAGCAATGTCATGAGACATTCTCATCACCAGTTCTTCAGGACGGTCATAGCCACAACTAGAAGAATGAAAAGTTAAAAGAAATAATCAAATGTTATATTATTGAGAGCAACTTAGAAGCTCTTAAAATAATTACATTGTTTATTAATACAATTAGGAGATAGAGGAATTTCAAGTCAGTCAAACTGCCAAATTACTTGAGCAAGCAGTTCCATTCCAGTATCTGCAAAACAGTTGAAAAACTGATGAAAATTAAATAAAGTGTAGCAAAACAGTCAGCAGTCTCACTGGAAATAGTCTACCACATTGTTGCATGTTAATCCAAAGAAAAACAAAGTTGTCCTCTCTGCATAAGGCTTATCATCAAAATTGAAATGATGATGTAAAATTTTAGAGTTAGCAAATAGCCTCCTCTACAGGAGAATATCAATTGACTTCACAATGAAGTCAGCATCCCCTTTATTTCTAAGTTATATACATGCAAGAGTAAGTGTCAAAAATACTTGAGATGAAGTAGGCAACTGTAATCAAATAATGACATCTGAACAGTTTACATATATGCTAGTTGATGTTATGAAAGTGTAACCAATAATTTCTGACATTAAGAAACAAGCCACCAATACATCAAACATCAACATCAGCAAGACGTCCTGTGGTATGTTTCAAATGCAGCTCAGAACACCTGAATTTTTTTTACAGCATTACAGACAGCATGAAAAGACGGTAAGTTTCAAACATACCTTCGGCAACCTTTTCTGCAATAGTGTTGTAAATAGCTTTGTTCCATCAACAGCAACAATTCAATTCTTTTCAACAATGGGTGTAGAAAAAACAGTCACTGATTTTGTCAGAACTGATGAAGGCTGTTAGCAAACAGTCCAAACGCTACTGCATTTTAAGTGCAATAAGGTGCATTCACTATTGTATTCAAAGATTGAAAAGAACACGAAGTAGGAATCATGACTGTTAGATGAACAACTTTTTTCCTTTGAAAGAGATATTACTTTGTGTTGAAGGCTGTGTTTGCATGACTGCAGGAGAGGAAGATAACATGTCAATTGCACTGTGCTAACTGGCAATGGCAGTAGCCTAAGTTAATTAATTTTGCTCTGGAGGTGATGCAGGCCAACAACTTGCATTTCAGCCAAGAGATAGCAACTACTTCACATGCACTGAATTAACTCCTGGCAATTGTGCAAAGCTTTCCAGTTGCAAAGCAGGAACAAAAATAGTTGAACTGACCATGTCCTTTAGAATTCATCTGCAGAGTTCATTAAATATCATGCATCACTAGTGACTCAAATTATAATCTTATCAGTCAGCACAGAAAATTTTTTCCTGTGTATTTCCACATCCCAGTCCACTCTCAACCAACTATTGCTTGTGTGTTGCTTGTTTAGCTAGGCTAGTCTGATGCAGCCTGCATCTTTAGGCCAACGTAAACTGTTCTATTCTTGTAATGCTACCACTAGTGTTGCAAATTCATAATGGAAGTAGCTTAATAAAACTTGAAGACACAATAAACTGAGAGCATAAAGCTCCCTCAATAGTTCTCCCTCATCTCTCTGCTTTAGCGTCTCTTGATATCACACCAAAGCTGTGATTCAGAAAGATAATGATGTTTTAAATACAATCATATCCTAATACCTCTACAGAGAATATTCATCACTTTTTTAAATTTAATTCATTTTCATATTTAAAAGATGCAATAATTCATTTCAAGTAATATAGCATGTCTCCCACAAACCTGATTTATTTGCCTATTCAAAAAAGGTACTCAGAAAATGAATAAAGACAAAACAAACCCACGTGCAATAAAATTCAATATTACATATTAATTAATTTAAAATCTGATTTTGTTTCTACAACTAAGATTTCTCAATCAACATTTGAAGTGATGCATAGGGTTAGGGTCAATCAAAAAGATTGGTTTAGAATCAATATTTACCATTTTCAAACTTGGCTTTGTAAAGCAAAACATGATTAAGAAGAGAACAAAAATTATTATATGCCTATACAACCAAAGTTTATTTTTTAATGAAGGAAAGCAGACAAGAAAAAAAAAGCAGAAGAATTATTAATTGCATAATACAGATTTCATTTTACATAAAACAAGAATATATTAGACTTCACTCACCCACATGCTAGCTAAACACAGACTGATGGCATATTCAAAAGATACCACTGCGAGGTGAGGCAAACTACAAAGCCAGGAAGAAAAGAGCTTATTGGACCATTTTGTTAATAGTGTTACATCATGTTAACAGATAAGAACTCTGTGGACATCTATGGATGAGATTGTGCAGTTAGATCACAATAACTACATAGTAAAAGCCAGATTACTGAAGATTACATTGATCTACCATATGTTTATTGACCAGGGAATGTAACAGGTTTTCAGAAACTTGTTAAATATATGCCCACTAAGACGGTATAAAATTACACACAGATACTTAGTACCACACACTACTCTAGTAGCACAGTAAGTAAATAATTTGCACATTAAAATTACTTACAGATGTTTTGGCAATAAACTAAGAGCTTTATGTTAAAATGCACATTTATGTTGTAGCTCAGAACTTCATTGCTCATGAGAGCTAAACATTGGATATTTTCATATACCAGCATCAATCCAGTATTAAGTGTGGAGAAACACTACTGCCATGTCAGCAAATGCCAATAAATGAAAAGCAAATAAACCCAAGCATATTTCTTGACATAATAATTTATAAAAACTTCTCCAACTTTTTAGTTTTAAACAGAATTATGGAAGACTCATCCCCAGAATAATTTGTGTTTCAGCAAATGAACACAGTAACTTTGAAAGTGAAGGAAAAAGTACTACTTACTTCATAATACACCCTAATATTTGAGTTTCCGTTAGATGTCTAACTCAATCTCTTTGTGGATTTGGACAGGAGAAAATTCATAGGCTAGATATGAGCCAAGAAGGGACTGCTATGTGAAACCCAAGCAGTTTTTGATCAGGACATGATGCTCTTTGAATGATGATAACAAATTAAAGCACTTATAGCCTGCAAAAAAACCTCTGTGCGTTTCAGCCAAAATTTAATACCAAGGGTGAAAATGTGTTTGATGAATTCAAGTTAAAGTTTTATTTTTTTATCAGAAGTTGTGAATGTCTGTTGTAGGAAGAACAAGTTTAAATTGCAAAAAGCTGACGTCACTGCAAAATAAGACCCAACTCTCTGTTCTCAGAATGTTTCCTAAATATTACTCTAGCTTACCAAACCAAACTAAAAAAGTCTCAGCTTTCTATTTAAATGTCAGAGAGAGAAAACCATGCTTGGGATACACAATACTTACTGGAGCTGCAGTAATATCAATATTTGTATACTTCTAAAAGTATTTAAAATATTTAAGATTGCAAGACTCTCAAACATACTAAGTGTACAGGAAGATGTTGAAGTATTTAACACTTTCCTCACATGTGACACTGCAGATGAAAATACAGACTTTTTAAAAATTTCTTTCAGTGAATCAACAGGATTTTAATGTAACTACTTCAAGTGAAATGTAAAATTGTTCAAATTTTTATTTTATTCTGTATTTGCAAGCACTAAATAAATATATATGCAAGGTCAATGAGAGAAATAATGCAATTCTTCCTCTCGCTTGAATTCCTAAATATTTCACTAAGCTGACCCACAAAGAGAGGGATCACAGCGTTGATTCCAGATACAATGTAGAAGAAAATATTACTGCAGTTTTTATTTTAATTAAAAGTAGCTCCAATACATAAAACAATAACAGTAATACCAAAGAAATGCTTGTGCTCATATAACCTTATCTCCTTTTGCGTCTGCTTCTCAAACCCAATTTCATCTTTCTAGTAAATATATCATCTGGTAAATACTAGACAAATATCACACAGTAAGTGTATGGAAACTAGGAAAAAAACCCCACCAAAGTGTTGACAACTCTTATTTTTGACCTTTGCTGACCCAGAGTAAACTGACATATTTTTGTGTCTTTTCAGTACAAAAATAAAGCAGGCTCACAAAACACCCCAAAACCTAATCAAAACCCCAGTCTTGTTAGGATACCCACTTAAGACAAAACTGTACACATCTCACTTCAAACATATGTATCTCAGGTGATTGAGCTAATCAATTTTCTATTCTACAAGCAAAATGCATGTTGTTTTGCCAGAAATTTTATCCCAGGACTGAAAAAATGTTTCTTGATATATTTTTCATAAAAACTGGTATGACTCCACAGAAACGTCTGAATTTAAGAAGCATGAATTTTATATAATATACAAATTTATATATATTTAATATGTCAGATTACATTTTTTGATTAGAAAATTCATCCACAGAATAGCAGTGATGCTTGAACTTGCTCTGTCCTATGTATCCATCGCTATCAGAAATATGGATTAACTAAAGAAAAATACTAGTAAAGAAAACATGCTTGCTTTTTTTCTCACTCTTGCTATAAATTCAAACCTAGAGCTGGAATTGGATATTCCACTGAAGAAGAGGGAAAGAGGGAGAAAAGGAGTCCACTTGAATGCGGACACAGGGAAAAAAATATGTAAAAAAGGTTTCTAATTCCTTATTCTTGAAAACTAATCCTCTTGCATAAACTTGGTTTACTTACATAACTTACCATTGGTCGAGCATCTTCTCGTTCTAGTATCTTCTGAGTCTGATCTGCTGGGAACTTCAGCACTGTTGTTATAACCTTGGCCATTGTCTAAAAAGATATAGGTTATCCACACATAATTCCACATCCACAAAAATGCTTTGTAATATTTTAAAATTAATTTAATTTAATAATACTGGATACTATTCTATTCTATTAATGTCAATGGAAAACAGTGAAATCAGTAATAAATAACTGTGTGTTTCATATTTTATATGCATGATGTGAATTATATGAAAACAACGAAGGGTCATGTTTTCACACTCTCACAACTTTCAGCTACTGTAGTATGATGTAAATTCTACGGTAATTATTCTCAAATAATAGAGTCCGTAAATAAGACAGCATACTAGACAAAGGGCATGCTTAGAAAAAGGTGTCAACCTTGTTGCGTATATCCTGCCAAGCAAGAGGCAAACAATAAAGTTGGACTGAAGGGCAAGACAGTAAAATCCCCCAACAAAGACACATACACACCTTGGCCAAGCAGTTTACAAAGAATGTGATAGGTTAGACATGTCATAGTCATAGTCATGACTAATTCCTGACTCTTAGATCCATATCAATCTCCACATTTCTCCTATGTCTCCAATATTGTAGTCTAACTGGTGCATTCATAAATGCCTTGATCACATTCCAGGATGATTTACTAGGCTGCATAATTGGCAATACAGCCTAGATAATTTCCAGAGATTCTTTTGAACTGTTCAAAAAAGAGAAAACATGCCCACAGATATCACCAGTTCCACTACTGAATTACCTTTGAGACATACGTATACGTATTTGCATATACGAATGTGCCATACCAACAGAATGATCTTATAGGACAAAATTAGATTAAAAAATGCCTCCTCTTGTCCAGGAAGATAAAAGTTGGTAGAAAGGCATATCTGTACTTAGAAGATAAATTACAATACAGAACTTTTAACTCAAGAAATGTGTGTGGGGGAATTACATTAATACTTTATTAACATGCTTAAGACTATGTGTTAAAAGGTTTTATCATTCACATCATCACTACTCATGGTCTTCCAGTCAGTGTAGCAGTATGAAAACAGTTCTCAAGACATAGTTCCATAAATTTATGATTATATGATATAATCCTGATGAGAGCAGACACTAAGCTCAGTGTCTTCCAGCAACACATCTAATGACTGAAAGAAAATCTGCAGATGAAATCAGCTTAAAACTATTTTTGAAGCAGAATTTCACCAAAGAAAGAAACTGAAGAAAAAGAAACACCGAAGAGCTAAAGACAATTTTCTTTAGCACTGATTGTAATTTTTTGCTGTTACTGAAGAAATCAACTGCAAATTTTAGTACTACACTGTTAAAAAGGGGAAAAATGTAACAATTTATAATCCAAAGTTTTGAGGCATGCAAAGCAATGTTTTGAAGATCAGTAAGAAAAAGCCTTGATGAATGAAAACAGGGTTTCAGATTAGGTTTTCTTGAATGAAAATTTGCTATTTGCATCAGCTATCTGCAATAGTTGTCTGCAGCTGTTTCAAGACTTCTTTTAAGCTGAAACATTGCTGACAGACTTTTCAGCATTTTCACTTGTCTAAGTCCCTTACAATTCAAAATCATAAAATCCACTACAGTGCATATTTTAATTAATTATTTTAGTTGTTTGCAATTAAAGCAGGAGAGACATCTAACATGCCACAGGCTTGAGAACAGAGGGTAACTAATGGTTCTGGGGTTTTTGCATCAGAGATTTATATTTGTAATAAAAAAGGAATTAATATCAAAACAAAAAGTGGGATAAAAAGAGAGAGAAAGAGGAATCCCATAAGGACAAGATGCCGTGCACTGTCCAAGTTTTATTCTGTACAGAGCGCAATGAGAACAGAGGTAATTAACACAGAAACCTACATAAAACCTCTTTGCTTAACAGTAGTTGAAGTTGAAAGAAGGTCAACAACGGAAGAACTCCAGGGAGGAGGAAAAAACCAAATACAAAGTTCATCCACACAGAATTTGTCATCCAAGAAAAATGTTTGTGTTACAACATACCTCTTTTGAATGCGGTCAGTCCCTAAGTACCAGTATTGCAAGAAGCTAGCAAAATTCCATCTCAGGAATGGCTTCACAAGCCTGCAGCTTACAAGAAGCCCACTGTCCAACGTTTCACTACTTTTAACAGTGAATTAATACTGTCTAAGGTATACAGATTTGGGAATACTATGGAACATCTTTAAGCAACAACTGAAGAGGTATTTCACCATCTTCACACATACTAACAGTTATTTAATCCAACTGTTACTTACCATGTTTCTTTCAAGATTACATCAAAAGATCACTTTTGCGAATATTGTGCATACCAGCTTTCACTTTACATTAAGCTTGACTGACAACAGGATTTCTGCTGATAAAACCGTATCTACTCATAAAAGTTTTTGTCTTGATAGGTACAGTGGTGAGGGATGTGAAAATCCCCTCCACCTACCACTCATCTTGGCAGGCTGACGAAGTTTTGAAGTTATGGATCATGCCTCCTTGGAAATAAAAGGTGAAAGCCTATTGAATCCTGTGTCAGTAATAAACAGCATGTAACAAAACACAAACACATGGTACTTCACATCTATACAGCAAGGGTGTTAAACTTTACTCTAACCTGAATCACCTGTCACCATATACAAATTTCCATACCTTTGTCTCACGACCCATCATATATTCAAAGAGCACTTTCCTCAAGTATTCAAACTCAGTAGGCTCTTCAAACAGGGAAACATCAGTATGGTGAAGGTTTCCATCTGTGTAAACAAAAATAAGAGATTATTTATAGTGAGAGTCACTCATTTGAATCCAAATTTTACTAATGGCAGGAAACCAAATAAGAACAAATGCTGGATTCTGCACCTGGGGTGGAATAACTGCAGCCAGCCCTGCAGAAAGGCATTTGGGGTGCTGGTTGGCAAGAGGTGCAACAGGAAGCAGCAGTGTATGTGCCCTTGGCAGCCAAGAGGGCAAACCTCCTGCTGGAGGTGCATCAAACACAGCATCACCAGTCAGTCAAAAGAGGTGATTATCCCACCCTATTTAGCACTGGTGCACCCTCACATTGAGTACTGTGTGTGGTTCTGGGCCCCACCATTTAAAAAGATGGTAAGGCACATGAACACATCCAGAGGAGGATGAAGGATGTTACAGCAGACCTTACTGAGAGCTTCTCTACCCAGCCCAGTTCAGCACCTCAGTGCACCAAACCTTATGTCCCAGGGCTGGAGACTGCACTCTCACCAGCTGGGGAGCCATAAGGCTAGCTCTGGTTCGTCTGCTTCCACAACCAGCAATGATAAAGGAGGCGAGGAGTCTATGCGTTATGTCCATGGAAGATGTTTATTCGCATGGTGCAGCAGAGGCCAGTGACCTCCCAGAGGCAGAGATGCCTCGAGGGTGAAGGCCTGACATGCACAGCCACATGTGCTGCATAGACAGCCACATGCATACACACATGTGGAGCATAGACAGCAAGATGGCGGAGGGTAAGGGGTTTTACAGGGAAACAGAGAGGGGCAGGGACAGCACACTGGCCCAGTGACCTCTGGGTACAGGGGAGGTACATGGGCAGAGTTAGGGTACAGGAACCAATAGGGAAAACCCGAGGGAGTGGCCAGGACCACGTGGGGTGGGGAAGGCAGGACAATAGGTGACAAGTACAGTCATTACAAAAGGGGTGTGGGGAACTTGCAGCTATTATCACAATACCCCTGCTACTGGATAAGGTACTGGCAGGCATGCCCTCTGAGAGAAGCAGCTGAGGGATCTGGGTTTGTCTAATTTGGAGAGATGGAGGCTGAGGGGTGACCTCTATGCTGTCTACGGCTTCCTGAACAGAATTTGAGAGGCAGGTGCTGCTCTCTTCTCCTTGGTACCCTGTGCCAGGACACATGGGAAATGGTTGAAACCTGCATCCATCATGGGGAGTTCAGAGTTGACATGAGGCAACATTACCGAGAGGGTGTCAAACTCTGGAACAGACCTCTTGGAGAGGTGGTTGATGCCTCATGTTTGTCAGTGTTGTAGAGGCAAATGGACAGTGCCCTTAAAGCCATGCTTCACCTTTTTGTCAGCTCTGAGGTGGTCAGGCACCACAAAACTGAACCACAGGACTATAAAACTGATATTGGTCCCTTCCAGCTGAAGGATACTATGCTATGCTTCTTTCTATCTGCTTCTTACCCTACCAGTATATGCTGAGGAAATCTTTGATGACATTTCCTCCCATCCCTGCACTAGCAGAAGGCACTGAATATCAACAGCCATCTCCCATCCTTGGCTTTGTCACCTTGAGAGGAGGCATGGACCTTCTGACGGGGATGAGAGATGTAGATCATCCTGAGATTATTTGACCATTTGCACGAAGTTGCAAGAAGCAAGTGTGATGTGCTTTTCGAAAGTCTTCTGAGTTCATCCAGCTAAGATGGGTCTGCATAGGATGACACAATCCCACATCTCTGACATTAGCAAGGCTCAGAGCTTAAGCCTTCAGTCTTAAGCAGGATATACTCCTCAACTAAACAGCAGCAAATCTTTTGGAGCTGAGCAATACCTGTTCATTTCCCTGTGGATTTTTCTATCTCATGTTAAAATAAGAAAGCCTGAGAGGAACAGTAGAAGAGAACCAGTAGAGAACCAGAGAGAAGGTCCGTTGGCCCATACTCTATCTCCAAGGTGTCCAACCACCAGTGTCTAAAGGACAGCACACAAGCAGTGCAAGTCTACTTCTGTCTGGGTCCTGGGGCTGCTCATATGCCTCAGTGGCTGAGACTGGCCTCCCCTGGGACCCTCACCCCCACCATCTCCTGCCAAAGGCCCAGGGGACATGTCCCAGTTCAGCCTGGGACCTTCAGTCCCTGCCTGAGCCTTTCTGTAGGTGTTCCCCTCTCTGCCCCTGTCTACTGGATGGTCTTGGGTCCCACACTGCAGAGAGCTTAAGAACTCTGCTATAGAGCTCTTTTAACTGGATGACATAAAAAAGCAAACATCAAACGAAACGCTGTGTGATTTGCTCATCTGAAATCACACACTAACTCTATTATAATAGCCAAGACAAAACAAGCATGTCATAATTATATCATATGAGTGTTTTAAAGAGGCTGACGTTTTAATACGTTTTCTAGACCGAAGTATATCTTTCAAACAAACAAAAAACTTATTTGTGATGAAAACCGTGCACTTACCTCTATAAGGTGTTCCAACTGATGTGACATACATATTTTTCTCGTAATGCTTCAGCCGGTCTTCCAGTACATGAATCTAAATAGAGAACAGTTAAAACGATAAACAGTGCTCACTAGCAGCTAAAATAAGCATAATTGAAACCATTTCCAGCTAAATATAATCCCTCATAAAAGCAAAATACATTTGCTTTTTAAGGAAGGAAAACAGTAAAAACTGTGTTATTAAAAACTGTCCCAATTTTGTACATGTGGATAGACACATAGAAACACCTATAGCAGATGCTATGTACGTGTTATATATTAATGTTTTATATATAAGCATACATAAAAAAGCACACAGCAAAAATTGTTTTTACACACCAAGAAAGTTGTAGTTTTGAAAAAAATTCCAGAATTTCATAAAGTACACTGTTCCTTTTTTCACTGTGAAATTGCTTTGCTAATCAGTATCACAAGCATATGGTATTTTTATTCTCAGGGGCTAGAGATATACTTTGAAATGTACACAGATCTTCTGAGAGCTAGTATGACTGAAAACTATTTTTTGTCTATTATATTCATAATACCTTGTACGAAGATGTGCCACATCATCACGTGTAACGAACAAAACCTTTAATACTGCAAACACAGAGTATCAAACAAGAATACCTCTTACTCATTCACCATCACCCTTACCTGCTCTTTCAATTCCTGCTCCTTCAGTTTTGAATCATTGACTAGTGTTGTCTTCTGTGCAAGCTGTGCCTGAAAAAAGCCACAGATGGAAGTCATCAAGAAACTGTTGAAAATACATAATAGGTACCTTTGCAATAAATCTATTTCTCCTTTTAACACACACAAACTTATAAGCAGTATTTCAGCTTTAAAACTGCTCTGCAACAGAAGTATTAGAGAGCAAAATCAATAACATGTAAGGCTTACCTTTAGTTCAGTTATTGTGACCTATAAAACAATAAAAATTTAAATTAAAATGTATGAAAAATACTGACTGTATCAAGCACTGGAGAAAGAAATATCAATCATCTCATTCTGATACAGTGTGTTAATTGAGAATGACAAAAATTTTAATTACCAAATAATAATAACTAGCCTCATAAATAGTTTAACTTATCTGGATTGACAGTACATAAAGCTTATATTTAAATTATCTCATTTGATTCTGTAAGACAATTATCATAAATATAACTTCAGAACCTAGTGTTTCCAAATCTTTATGAAATGCATATTGGAGATGAATAATAACTGAATGAGTATGAAATACATCACAGGATACCCTAACTATTGCTAATACTATTCAGAATATTTTATGTTTTTTCTTGGTTCTTCAAGTTACATTTGGAAATGTGAACATTTATCTGAAAATAGCTTCAGTTAACAGGTTCATGAGCCCTACACCTTGCAAAGATATTTCTGAAGTACAGAAAAAATTCTAAGCTGAAATTTCTATCATTAAATGTCCCAACTCTAAAGAAAATAATGCTTTAGCAGTCATGGGTATAACTCAAGGCCGTAAAAGCATTTCAACATCAAATAATTTATGTGTGAATTTTTTTTAAGGTAAGCTAAACCTTAAGACAGAAATGGTACATATTCACAGAATCACAGAATATTCTAAGCTGGAAAGGACCCACAAGGATCACAGAGTCCAGCTCTTAAAGTGAACGGCCCATATAGGGATCAAACTTGTGACTCTGGCATAATTAGCACCATGCTCTAACCAACTGAGCTGATCTCAGGGTCAATATTACTTTTCTCTTACCAAAACTCTTTGCAATTGTGTTGAAAAGGAGATTTATTCCCCATCTTGGTTTGATAAAATCCGTGGGTTTTCCTACACTCCACAAACAGAAAATAGGGGAAAATCATTCCTCTAAGTGCAATTCTTGCTTCTGAAAAGCTTAATCAGACATTTATTTTCTCATATGGAGAGACACTTTCTGATATTTATACCTCTAAATGTTAACACCTAAGGTTGTTAGTATTTGTCAATTTTTTATCACAGTCAGACAAATACTGTTCCAATATCTAGGGTACACTTCATGTCAAAGTGGATATGTTATGTTTAATGTTTGGTCTAGGCTGACAACAACCAGCATAGAAAGTTTTATAAAACAAACTTCTGTGATTTGGCAGTCTCCAATTTTAGACAAAAAATGTTGCCCCCGAAAGGTTGCATCCAGTCAGTGTAAGACTTCTGAGCTGTTTGACTACTAGTGCTGAAGGGTGAAAAAAAAACAATACCAAAAGAGAAAGATGTTGCAAAGCAACAAAATAAAAAAGAAATAAAGCGAGCCAAAAAATACCACCGCAAACATAATTCATTTGAATGCACTGTAAAATACATATGCTGATATGTTGGCAAGTTCCAAGGCCCTGCCCAATTTTCTATATAGCTCTGTTATGCTGCATATATATGCTATTGTAGCCATTGCAAATATGTACTATTGTACCAAGTAATAGCAAAATTAGTTTCTTACAGACAGTTGCCAAGAACAGGCAACAGACAAACTGAGACAGGAGTAAAAATTACAACTCTTAATTTCTAAGGAGGAAAAAGAAAACTACCTCTTGACTCTAGAACAGACTGTGTCAGAATAAGAATCAAACCCTGAAATACTGATAAAACAGAAACTGAAAGTCCACTTACTCTAAATATTTGAGCTTTGACTGGATCAGAAGACATACCAGGAATTATGTGCAAATTCAACAGCATAATCTATGAGAATAGTTATGATGTTTTGAGATTAAATCACCATTGTGAATAGCATCAAATAAGGCATTTACATTCAGTTGAATCAGCTATGCAAAAGAAAGCTTGAGAACAATTTGCTGAATTTGAATTTAGTCGGAATTCTCAAAATTACTGAAGAAAGTTTGATGCCTGTATTCCAGAGAAATCACAGATATTTAATCACCTTATACTCAGGAAAAAAAAATTGCATTCTTTTTCTGCAGCTGCCTTGAAGCTGGATGCTTTAACTGTACCTAAGTACCTGTGCTACCACACAACCTGGTCGTCCATCCCCCACTAACTAAACATCCTTTATCCTTTAAAATTAGGCTGTTTACCAGCAATGGAGTTCTCTGAACTGGTTTATACCCGACCCAGATGGAACAACTCCTTTGAGTTTCTCCAAAGTCTGCCATGGAAACTCCAAGGAGTGAAGAGCTGTGGACAACATTCCAGATACAGGCAAAATAAGCTGTTTATTTTGTTTATTGTAAGCATATTCACTTTTACATAGAGATTTAATATTTGCAAGGTTCTAATACTTTACAGCTCTATGCTACCATTGCCAATCTATCAGATACATTTCCGGGAAGAACTGAGGAATCATAGAATCATGGAATGCTAACAGGTTGCAATGGACCCTAGAGATCATCTAGTTTCAACACTCCCTGCCATTGGCAGGGACACCTCCCAGTAGACCAGGTTGCTCAATGCCTCAATTAACCTGACATTGAACACTGTCAGGGCTGGGGCATCCACAACCTCCCTGGGCAACCTGTTCAATGTCTTACAAAGAGAAAAATTACACCCACAAAGAGAAAAATTCCTTCCTAACATCTAATCTAAGTTTCCTCTATTTCAATTTGTACCCATTATTCCTTGTCCTATCACTACAGTTCCTGACGAAATGTCCCTCTCCAACTTCCCTGTAGGCCCCCTTCAGATACTGGAAGTTTTCCATGATGCCTCCATGCAACCTTCTCTTCTCCAGGCTGAACAGCTTCAGCTTTCTTAGCCTGTGTACATAGGGGAGGTGCTCCAGTTCTCTTAGCAATTTTGTGGCCATCCTCTGGACTTGCTCCAACAGTTCCACGTCCTTCTTATGTTGGGGACACCAGAACTGTGCTCGGTACTCCAGGTGGGATCTCACATGCAGAGTAGAGGGGCAGAATCACCTCCTTCGACCTGCTGGCCACACTCCTTGTGATGCAGCTCAGGATTCGATTGGCTTTCTGGGCTATGAGCACACACTGCTGCCTCATGTTGAGATTTTCACCAATCATCACCTCTCCTGTGGGAACTGACAACCAGCCTGTCTCAGCTCACAAACACCGACAGTGTTACAAACAACTCGTACCCGTGAGAATTTTAGCATGGACAGAAACAATGAGCAAAACAACAAGAAGGAATGTGCACCTGTGAGAGAGAGGCTGTTTTCTGCAAAAGATGTATGCTAGGAATAACTGACCATTAGCGTTGTAAAATAAAAAGTTAGGAGCCAATGGCCCTGCGGCACGAATGTTAGAAAATAGTATAAAAGAGACTATGTAGCCATAAACTTCGCTTCTACCTTCCTTTCTATTTGGCCAGGAGCTGTGTCTTTTCATGCCTGTCTCAACAGCCACATCTGGTGACCCTGACACGATACAACAGCTTCAGGAGGCAGTCAGAGAACTGCCGAGTCCGCGCGGAGAGCGGAGCAAGATGGAACCCAGTGGAGCAAAAGCGGTGAGAAGAACTGCAAAAACGTCCAGACTGAATTCAACCTTCCTTAAGGTGACCCACTGGGGAACAAGACGATGGGAAATTACATTTCCCACAAAGAAAATGCAATTAAATACTTCCCGTGATGGTCCAAAAAACAAGGACTCGTAACTACACCAGAGAATACCTTTAGTGTGACAACCTGGGAGCGAATGGGAAAGCTTATCTTGGATTTTGCTGCCCAGGGCAATGAACCTGCTAAATCTTTGATGACTACTTGGAGGGTGGTGCTAGACACTCTAAAGGTGGTAGAAGAGAGGCGGGGCGACAGTGGATGCGCAGTGGTGCTTTTGTCAAATCTTGGGAGGCAGCCACAATAAGAAACAACATTGCTGTGAAATGATTAACGATGTAGCCAAATTACTAAGTCGTGGCACTTGGTTCGGGACTCATTCATGCAATTAAAGCTGAAAAGGATGACCCTGGCAGTCGATTCCTATGCTGAAGCTGCTTTGCCTGTGGCTCGTCTTTCCCCTGCCTGGAAGCAGCACTCTTCCCTTGGAGGCATCCTGAAGCAGTTTGAAACATATTGCAAAATATTCTCCACATTGGAACACCTTTGTTATTCCTTGCAGAACTCTCACACTGTTTTCTGAGTGAGAGAAGCCTCGATGTTAATATCCTTGCTCCCAGAAGCTGCTGGAGGACGGACAGCAGCAAGTCTCAAGCAGGTCTCGCTGGGGCGTGCAGGGTTCCTCCCGCAGAGGCTTTGGGCTGCCCGGTTCACCATGGGGCCAAAGAGAGGAGCGGGGCCAGCTCTGCCGCTTTTTCCTCTTCATTTTCCCCCCACCCGGCCCCCCCACTGCCCGGTGACAGAGGAGCAGGCGGGCACTGGCTGCGCCCCGGGGGCCCTGTCAAGGCTCCACAGGTCGGTTTGTGAATGTATTTTCAAAGTGCCTTTTTAATTAGTGCAACTGAGCTGTATTCTGAATGTGTTTCAAGCTTTTTGCAACGAGAAAGCCTTGCAGCAAGATAAATGGACTGACGGGCGATAACAACTTTATTAATGAGAACTTGGGCCGGAGGCAGGATTCCTTGCTGAAGTCCTTTTAAAAGTGTTTTATTAAATGTACCTCTGATGTTCACAGAGTCTTAGCCAGATGTAAATTGTTCAAGTCAGTTTAACTTTTCCCAATACATTTTATCTCAACTCTACAGAATTGGCATATGAATCACAACAAAATGCCTTATTTGTAGCCTTACTGTGGAGGAACCTCAGCTTCTCTCTCCCCCCCCCCCCCCCCACTATCTCTGTTTCTCTTAAGACATTCCACAGGTTTTCTATTTCTGCTAGATTTCACTAGGACAATACCTTTTAATCCAGATCTCTGAAGGGAAAACCCACTATTTTTTTCTCTCTTTTTAAGACCTTCCAAAAATTTAAGACTTTTCCTCTGCCTGCAGACTACTACCATCTGCTCTTCCAAATAAGGAATGCATGAGTGGTGAGAAGTCAGTTCTTCAATCAGCAAGTTTAATAGATGTATCTTCAGTATTTAACTTGAACAAGTAATTCTATGTTTTGCTCAGTTACATATATATTACCTCAGCTTTATTGTGATGTGCGAATTGAGGCTGTAATGTCATCCAACTCTGATAAAACTGAGGGATCAATGCTAAAATCATAGGGTAAAAATTCTCTTTTCCCATAGGGTAAAATTTATTTTTCTGTGGTAACCTAGTAGCTCACAGAGCTGCTTTGGCACCCACCCAAAAGAATGTCTGGAAAATGCCTGGGACTGCAGCTGTGACCTTGACGTGCCTGAGCTACTCAGTGTGAGGCAAATAGTACAAACATTGCAGGCACCTTCTACTAGTCCCTGGAATACACCTATTTTCTGAAATTCCGTAAGGAATCAGCAAAGTTAATTTTTCAGGCTATCTCCTCAAACCATCATTTATCGTTATGTGCATAATATCTTGGTTTATGGACAGGCTCGGTGACGTAGTCTTGCTCAGCATAGATTCAGGTAACCCTGACACATTCGGTAGAGTGGATATTGACTGGACAATATGTAAAGCTATAGCAATTAACTTTAAAGCCTGATGTCAAAACATCAAATTAATTACAATGTATTTACCACACTCTTCTGACCTTTCCAGTTAATCCTGCAGAAATTCAACCCTCTGGAGTTCTCTGTTGCCGCTGTCTCATTCACAACTCAGTTGATTCCTTACATATTGTTCATTTATGTTTGATTGCTGTATGATGAATCTTCAGTAGTTTTCTTGTAATGATGGAGTCAAAATGAGTTAAACTCTGCTGTATCTGAAACTTTTAAAGTAATACTCTCAAGTTTGAATCTAGCTTTTGTAAATTTAAGGTTCAAAAGATGCAGAGGCATCCAAAGTGACCACCTCACTAAATTTAAGGGAATGTTTTTTTTCACAGGTATACCTTGAACAGTCTGTGTGCATGTGACTGTGAAAGTGCTACAGCAAACACACCAAAAATGCTGTTTTAACTCCTTAAGTATTTTAGATTTGTAAGTTAAGTCTCTAGGTGACATTATACTTTGTTATAGTGATTAGTTTAAATTACCTCTCAAGTGCCATTGAAGCTAAGTTCTGTTAAGTTAAATGAGTTTAAGTTTTATTAAAAGTACATTATGTTAAGTTTAACTAAAGTTAAGTTTAAGCAATGTTAATTTTAAATTCCATTAAGTTTGAGTTCAATTATGGTTAAGTCTCTTAAGTGTTGCTCAGTTTACTGTTCATTAATTTTTAAGTTCTGGTAATTTCATGTTCTGTTAAGTTCTATTAAGATTAAATTCTGTTCATTTTCGGTGATGTTAACTTCAAGTTTTGTTAGGTTTACTTTTTGTTATGTTATGCTCATTTATTTTAAACAACACGTTCTTCTGCTTTGGGGATAAGATGAAGATTTAACCATGTGAACACACGGTCCATAGGATCCTTGCTGTTGTCAAGAATTCTGTGGGTCTAGTTGTTCTACACTGGTTGGTTAATATTACTATTCATAACAATCTTTGCAGCTTTATCTTCCATATGTGGCACAGAAGAATGAGTGACAATTTCAAACGATGCTGCATGTGCACAACTCCTTTAGTTATTTACAGTTTGTTTATGGTACCATTTATTATTTAGTTAAAAGTTAAATGACAATGCCAGCTACTTTAGAAAATCTCACATAACCTTGTGTAGTTATCAGCAAGAACTGTATAATTTTAAGAAACTTTCCTAATTGGTACTGATAGAGGCTTGTTTGTTGGATGTTTTAGGGAAACCCGACCAATTAAGGCCTAGGCTCTGGCCAAACTCTGGCCCTGGTTGGTTGGGAAGTATGCCACCA
Source organism: Entomyzon cyanotis (assembly GCA_024500445.1). Classification (NCBI taxonomy): domain Eukaryota; kingdom Metazoa; phylum Chordata; class Aves; order Passeriformes; family Meliphagidae; genus Entomyzon; species Entomyzon cyanotis. Next base: position 81,949,627 of record JAKEPQ010001005.1, read on the forward strand.
GACCCAGGTGCTTCTGCACCAAAAATGTGACTGAGTCACTGTGACTTGCTGATTTGGACTTATGAAAGCTGGACCCTCTTCCAGGTAAACTTAGAATGCTTGCCCGGGAAAGGTTCTCCAAGTCCTGCCTGTGGAATGAGGTTCCCCAGCGATTGCAGACCCTGGATGATGGCAGAATGGTTAGGCAATTGGTGATGTATTTTCTTAATTAAGCTTATTGTTTCATTCCATATATTGTTATACCTTTGTGTTACTTTCATGTTCTTATAGAAGGAAACACCTTTTGCTTAAAAAAAGGAGGAATCTGTGGAGAAACCCCACAAAGTCAGTTGGCAAAAGCTTTATATTCAATCATCTTACAGTGCCACCAAATTCTAACAATCCTGTTCTTCTGGATCATTTTCTCTCATTGCAGTGTACAGGCAACGTCAAAAGTGTCATGATACCAACAAGCAAACTTCAGAAGATCCTTGCACTCCTTTGCAAGAGAATGTAATGACACCTCTAGTTATTAGATTCAGAAAAGTGTGTTTCAGTTTCAGTTTTAGTTTTAGTTTGGTTTGATCTCATTTGCTTTGTTAGGTCTGTTAGTCAATGTTAATGTTGTTAGACACACTACCTTGCAAACATCAAAGAACTACAATTAAAGTATTTCATTAAAATGGAATGTTTGATTGTACTTGTCATCTGTGTTGTTTCCCTCTTTGTGCTGTGTTTGTCATTTTTCTGTAAGGGCCCAACAGAAGACTTCAAACACTGCATTTCCATTTTTAAAATGAAAAGGGGGAATTGTGGGAATGGACAACTAGCCTGTCTCAGCTCACAAACACTGACAGTGTTACAAACAACTTGTACCCGTGAGAATCTTAGTGTGGACAGAAACAACGAGCAAAACAACAAGGAGGAATGTGCAGCTGTGAGAGAGAGGCTGTTTTCTGCAAAAGATGTGTGCTAGGAATAACTGACCACTAGTGTTGTAAAATAGAAAGTTAGGAGCCAATGGCCATGTGGCACGAATGCTAGAAAATAGTATAAAAGAGACTATGTAGCCATAAACTTCGCTTCTACCTTCCTTTCTATTTGGCCAGAAGCTGTGTCTTTGCATGTTGTGCCCATCTCAACAGCGACACTCTCCCAAGTCCTTCTCCTCAGGGCTGCTCTCAATCACTTCTTTGCCACTGCCATTCTCAATCACCATTGATGAGTCTGGGATCGCCATGACCCAGTGCAGGACCTTGCGCTTTGCTTTGTTGAACTTCATGAGGTTTGCGTCAGCTCATCTCTCAAGCCTGTTGAGGTCTCTCTGTGTGGCATTATCCCTTATCATTGTGTTGACTGCACCACCACAGAGCTTGGTGTTGTCAACAAATTTGCTGTGGGTGCACTCAGCACTGACAGGTTCCACTGTATGTGTCACTGACAAAGAAGTCAAATAGTATCAGCCCCAGTACTAACCCCATGAGTGCATCAAACAAAGCATCATCATCAGTCAGTCAAAAGACGTGATTATCCTACTCTATTTATCACTGCTGCAACCTCACCATGTAACTGGTCTCCACGTGGACAACAAGCTGTTGACCAAAACTCTTTGTGTGTCGCTATCCAGCCGTTCTTTATCCACCAAGTGGTTCATCCATCAAATCTGTCTCTCCAATCTGGAGACAAGGATGTTGTACAGGAGTGTGAACAAGGATGTTGTACTTCGCATTAAGTCCAGGTAGACAGTATCAGTTACTCTGCCCCTGTCCACCAACTCTGTAGCCCCATCATGGAAGATCACCAAATTTGTCAAGCATGATTTTCCCCTTGTAAAGCCATTCTGGCTGTTACCAATCACTTCTTTTTTCTGGCTTTTTTTTTTCCCTATGTGCCTTTGCATAGTTTCCAGTAGAATCTGCTCCATGACCTTGCCTAGCACAGAGATGAGACTGTGGTTTCCCAAGTATTCCATTTTCCCCTTTCTAAAAATGGAGGTTTTAATCTCCTTTTTCCAGTCATCAGGGACTTTGTCTGACAGACATGATTTTTCGAAAATTATGGGTATGGCTCAACAACTTCATCTCCAGCTCCCTGAGGACCTGTGGATGAACCTCATTGGGTCCTATGGACTTGAGCACATTTAGGTTCCTTAGATGATCTCAAACCTGATCCTCTCCTGCAGTGGGTTTAGGGTCTTCATTCTCCCAGTCCCCGCATTTGCCTTTCTCAACTTGGATGGTGTGGCTGGAGCACTTGCCATTGAAGACAGAAGCACAGAAGTCATTGAAAACTCCAGCATTCTCTTTGTCCAGGGTAGCCAGGTTTCCCATTTCCTTCCAGAGAGGGCCCACATTATCCCTAGTCTTTCTTTTGCTTGCAACGTATCTATAGAAGCCCTTCCTGTTTACATTAATATCCCTGGACAAAACAATTCTAACTGGGCTTTGGCTTCCCTATCTTTGTCCCTAGCTTCCCACACAATTTCCCCATATTCCTCTCAGGCCAACTGTCCTTGTTTCCACTTCCTGAAAGCTTCTTTTGGTTTTTTTTGCTCTGAGTTTGCTCAGCAGGTCCTTACTCACCCATGAAGGCCTCCTGGCATTTTTGCCCAATTTCCGCCTTGTTGGGATGTATTGCTTCTGAGCTAAATACGTGAAATACACGCTGGTATATAAATTTGATATAATTTTCATGTCATATCAGTAATCCAGAAGATGCATGTATAGTACAATACTAATTGACTGCCTGTATTCATAGCAGACTGCTATAACAAACTAAGTAGTGAAACAGTTCACAAAGAAGTCCTAAATATAAAGTACTCTTCAGACTTTTCATAATCGTGTTTTAGGAATTAGGAGTCTCTTTAGGAATCTTCCTCTAGATAATAAGATTATATAAGATTATCAGTAGGTGAACAAGGGTTAATTAAGAATACAAGGCATTCATATGCAAATATTTCTGCTTTTCCTGTTATGAAAACAACACATACTGTGGAATAGTTAAGAAAAGTAATATAAAGGGTTTTGTAAGCAAGTGCAAGGCAAAAGGGACAAACTTTAGGACAAGTAAGGTAATTTGTACTTTAAGTTTCTAATGTCAAATATATAAATTTACCCTCCCCAGGGCTACCTGTTGTCAAAATGAAAAACTTAAAAGTAAAGTCAATATGAATTCTCATCAGTGACTCAACAATTCATATACTTTTCCTCTCCTCAGTATAATAACTGCTAGTAGTATTTTCACCAAAGAATTCCTCAAATTAAAATGTAGTCTCAGAAAGACAAAACCATGAATTCAATCTTTCAATGAAGGCCTCTCTGTCCATAACTGATATATTCAAGGCACTACTTCAGACATCTCTGAAATGCGGATTTTAAAAAAATCACACTAAAAATTACCTAAGGGGATTTTCTTTCCTTCTAAGGAGCTTCCAGTAAAATAAACACATGTAGGGGGTGAAAAGCCCCTACTTTAACAACAGAACTGGACTTTTTAACATACCAATAAAAAAGGTATTATCAAATATTGCAGATTTTAAAGAGATTCACTTTGTATGTGAAAGTGAAGGCCAGATATAGAAATAATATCCAATTAGGAATAAACTACAGAATTTCATACAGACCAAGAATTTCACACTTAAAGATATATAAACAAATGTCAGTGCCAGCTTACTTTTTCATTGTTGCAATGTTCCTCTTCTGCAATCCTTTGTTTGTATTCTTTCTGCAAGTCTTCCAACTGTTCCTGCAACTCATGAACTTTTGCTGTCATCTCTTCTTCACGAGACTTCAAAACATAGGGAAAAAATTACTTATACAATTAATCATCTAACTACTCAAAACCTTAATTATGGTGGACATAAAGTAATCAACAAATATTATACTATACAGAGAAGGATACGCTTGAAATTTGTGTAAAAGCCAAGTTACACAAGATGACCACAGAACAGACCAAGAAATAAATAGGTGCTTAACAAAATTTTGTAGGCCTCCAACAACAAAGATTACATAGTTAGGATTAAAGTTACATTTTTAAAAATTACAAAAATAATCTATTTCTCTTGGGCTCTAAAACAGCATTTGAGTATAATCCAGTAAGTGCGCGAAGGTCATAACTTTCATGGAAGGGGCAGATGATGACACAGAATTAATTCCCATACTACGGAAGTGGCAAGGACCTAAATCCTTTCCTCAGTCATTCTCTCAAAGAGGTTACTAAAGCAGTTTTAAGCGTTTTCCAAAACAATGACCAATGATTTCCCATTCACAAGGGTTTGGAAGGCTCTATGCACTTGGAGGAAAGAAGCAGTAACAAGAATGGTAGGGAAGAAATTAACTTTTCCTGCATAGGGGAAATAATTGTGTGCCCTCTGGCCTTTTTGTGAGAGAATAGGGACCTTAAAAACAGCACTCCAATTCCTAGTGCATGTCTTCACTGCTGAACAAAGCTAAAACTATAGTTTCACTCATGCTAACCACACAGGGCAGTCAGCTGATGGCTTTGCTAACACAGTATGCACAGCTTACTTTTACTTCAAATTAGTAAAATTAATTAACTCATAACAAGTACAGAACTGCTGATGGAAATTTTGTTCCATTCAAACATCTCCAGAATACAAATTATAATGATACAGAATATTCTCTGGAAAAGTAAGTGTAGAAATTGAAAGCTAATCCATGCTTAACAGACTTACGGTATGCCATTAATAAAAAAAGAGTCATTTCTTTCTAAGGCAAATTTTTAAGGCGTGTTTTTTAATTGTTTTCCTTGCACACGACTTAATGATAAACACCCTCTCCATGCAGCCCCTCAGGCCAAAAAGCATCATCAAAAAGAAACGAAGCAAATGTGCCCAGAAAAGCTAGTGAATGAGAAGTCACAGTACCTGAGCAATTTTTACAGCCTATAAGAATATCCACCCTCAAGAAAAACCTTGCTCAAACATCATGACCTGCAAACAGTGTTAGCTTCTATTCACTAACATGATTCTTCTATGCCCTCTGAAGTGCATCAAGAATTAATCGCTTCTAAGATTTTTTTTTTAATAGATTGTTATACTCCCCTAGTTAAAAATCCTCAATACCTGGCATATTCAGGGATAGTGTTGGTTGTTGTTTTGGCTTTTTGGGATTTCTTGATGTTTTTGTCCACCAAGAATCTAGAATTTACAATTTCTACACAACTGTTTAATTAAATAATTCACTATTGAATGCACATCATTCTTATTTATAAAAGGTAGTTGACAGGCTGTAAAGAAATTAAACTCAAAATGATGAGTGACACTTTTGTAAAAGGGATATACCTGTGAGCAATTATTTGGATAAAACCCTGAAGAGAGATAATTATTTAAAATTTGAAATTATCAGAGCTCAAGTGGGGTTTCAACATGCTACTGATCTGTATTTACAGAAAGAATTTATTGTTCTATACAGCACCTAGCATACTCTGAAAATAAACTACATGCTATTTGGATTTAATTACAGTTAGACTAAGACTTAAAAATGTTAAAATTTCCCAAATCATAATCTGAAAGCCTATCCTGTACTCACCTGGAAGGCATTATGACAAATGAAAGGATACATAACTGAAGTTAGGTATTTATTTTTAGCTCATAGATAGGCTTAAAATAAACTAGCTGGAAAACAGCATTCAATTTTTCTCTAATTACATACTTTTGTTGAAGAAAAAACACTTAGCTCCCAAATTAGAGGCTACACTGATTTAAAAATCCTTTAATTAGGAGACTTTCATGAAATCTTATGTGATAAAAATTTTCATGAAAGAAAACAACACATAAAGCAAAAGTGGAGCATTTCACAAGTAAATCATGTGAAGTTTAACACGCTGAATAATTACTGCTTGTCTTCAAGAATAAATACTCAAATCAAGTTAGACAATTTTTAGCATCAACCATGTTTAAAATGCAACAAAGAGCTACAAAGTTATATGAGCAAGATTCCTTTTTGCAATTGGCTTTATTTTTGCTTCAACTTCTTACCATTTGACACAAACTTCTCTGCACGATGTGAAATTTCTTAAACCTATCACGAGCCAAGTATAAGTGGGGTAATAACTGGTAACTTTAGGCTTAATCTGCTGATGCATATGTTCCTATTTCTATCAGAGATGTTAATGAATATGACATACATTCAATTTAATATAAATATTTGTCAACTATAGAGATATAGAAGACTATAGAACTTCTTTCAGGAGAAAAGGGAAAAAAATCCCCAAAATCCCAATTTTTTAAAAATTCCCTAAAATAACAGAAACAAAACGATCACACATATACCTATAAAAAAAAGATGTATTCTGTAATTTAAAATATCAAACTACAGTTTATTGCAGTTCCAGGTAACTGTCATTGTCATCATCAATGAGATGCAATAAATGACAGTGTTCATGTCCTCCAATTGTACAGAAGTCAAATTAGCTTAAACCTTCAAGAACATACAAGGACTACAACATGCATTTTTCTGACATTAAAAATGGACTGAAAGTAGCAGAAAACAGAGAGTAATTACACCCACATGACTTCAAATCATGTACCTATCTGAGCCTATAAAGTAAGGAGCTGAATGGCAACACACTGCACACTGAGGTAAGAGAAATTTAAATTCTCCAGAAATGCAGAATTTAGACCTACATTACAAAAAGACGCCCTATGTGGCTAGCACAGGTTCTTCCCGTGGGAACATTTTGCTATATTTCATAAACAAGATAAAGTTTGGATGTTTTGCAAACAGTTTCTCCGGATTGAGTCAGTTCGGGCTTGGCCAATTGGGCCTAGGGGGAGGTCTCGGGCTGACCAATCTGGGACACTTCTGTAGACTCTATATATATGGAATTCAAAACAATAAAGTTCCTCTTCTCCTCTCGTTCCTTGTCTGAGAACTTGGGTCAGTCCTCAGCTAGCCGCTCAACAGCGACAGCCCTACAAAACAAAACAAAAACCCCAAACCAACCAACAAACAAAAAAAACCTCACAAAACCAAAAAAAACGTATACAACCCCACCAAAAAATATTTTGATTTTTTTTTTTATATCAAGCAATTTTTCTAAATTAGGAAACAGAAGGAGGGGACTCTAAATGTAAAACTCTGCTACCACTATTTAACTCGCTAGAAATTCAAAAATCAGAGTGAAACATACCAGCCTGCTTATATGTTTGAAATGTTTAGTATGAAACACTCATGTCAAGTACATAGATCCTTGGACTGGTAGCTGATCATAAACAGCCCACTTACATTTATTACTGTTGGCTCTATTCATAGGACGGTCTCTTTTGTTACATTATTTCTGCAAACAGGACTAAGATTAACAAAGTGAAAGCCTACATTCCAATATGATGTATAGGCTAGCACTGAAAACCATTTAATCTTTTCAAGCCATACAGGTGGGACAGGGACAATTTACTTGGCTAAAATAGGAGGCATCCTTGGTGAAGTGTCCTTAAACTGAAATTGGCTGCTCACTTCTGTTTGAAATGCTACTAGAGGAAAATTATGTCTATCTGCAAATATCACGCAGAAAAACTGTTCATTACAAGCAAAAAAAGTACTCTTTACTAGCATAAAAACTATGCAAACAGACTGCACCCTACATAGAACAGAACCTTACTTTAAGGCCTATGGCACCAGTCTAAGCAGGGCATCAGAGAAAGGATATAGAGAGTGAGACTGCCCCATAAACACTATATTTAAATCCTTACAGAAAAACAATACGCCACCACCACCACAACTCTAGTAAAAGCTTAAATGTCACTCAGTTCTCTCATTCCAATCTGGCACCCAAGCTGCTCAAGGACATATGGACTTTATCATATAATTTTTATTGACAGATCAGAATTAGGGCTTAATTTCTGATGTTCTTTCATGCCCATAAACCACAGAAACAAACATTTTAATTGCAAGATGGGTCACCAGACATATCAACCGTAATTCAAACAGTAAGATCTTTACTAGAAAGAGCAACAGTTTTTCTGTCTAGATATGCTATCAAAAAAGAGTTATTTTGAAATTTATGTAGTCACATCACTTTTCAAAAAGATACCTCAAGGATTTCTTCATATTTTTTCACAGTTCTTTTTAGATCTTCATCTTTTTCAATAATTTTTTTATGCAACTGCGTTGTCTCAATGTGATGATTTTCTATCAATTCATTTTCTACCTCTTGGGCTTTACCTATAAAAAGAAGTTAGGCAATATTAAAAAAAGTATGGTTTTTTTAAATGTCATTACAGTATTAAAAAATGCTTAAAAGTAACTATAAGGAAAACTTGCCAGGAAACTTCATTTTTCCATGTTGTCAGTTACTATTATGTCACTTGATCCTAACATGTACGAAATTAGTTGTCTGCAGTTTGGTACCTGGAGCAATTTTTTCTACCTGGTACTGGAACTTGTTTCTACAAGATGACAACTTACCAACTAATTCTATCTCCTTTTCTATCTAGAGATGTGATTGGAACTTTTGCAAATCTTCAGGAACTCCTCGCCTGTAGATGTACTTATAGTAGCTGTGGAATCAAAACACACCTTTTTCTCACTTCTCTAATCTCCAATTTACACTACGATGGCAAAAGACATACAGAGAAGCCAAAATACACTGTACTCTAGTTATAACCACATGGTATTGCAATCACACATCTTATCTGGCTGGTACCTCTTAGCAGTTAGCAAATGAAATCTGCAAGGTGCAGCTAAGAAAATGCAATTCTGATTATCAGATGAATCAAAGTTTCTCTAAAAGGCACTCTCCAGGTGCCATGTATTCAGCAACGGAATGTTAAAATTTGTACTACTGAATACAAAATAGCATTGCAATGGAAACTTCCCAATGCACTTTCACATTCAAAATTTTACTCTAATTTTTTTTCTTTTATATGTATGACAAAAAGGTAGGTACCTATGGCTATCATGAGTAACTCTTGACATGGTAGATGTAAAGAGTGCTAGATCAAAGATCCATCCTGCAAGGACAGCCACATACACATTTTCCTAACTGTACTACAATTAATATTTATCTTATTTTCTAAGCAAGAGAAGATTTTACCATGTTCTCTAGACATTCATAAAACATATTTATCACAGTCCCAAAAATCCCTTCCCCAAAACAACAATAATCAAAGATTTGGTTTTCTGACTATTTTATTGATTATGGCTATATCAGTTTTTCACTCACTGATTGTCTCTTTTACTGCTGTTTCCAATTCTCTTTCTTTTTGAGCCAGCTGAGTATTGAACTCTCTTATTAACTGCTTTAAGGTGGAGTTGTGCTTCAACTCAACATCTTCTTGTTCACATCTGTACAAAGATGTCAAAAACACACAGTGAGGAAATAAAACATTTAAAGAGTATGCAAAAACAGTTTAGCAAGGCAAGAGATGTGGGAATTTCTCCAAAACTATTTTAGAATGGGATAGTTCTGAATTATATGAATTCTGTGACATTCAGGGAGGATTTTTCTCCCTGTCCTATCTAATTCACCTGGTAGGCATAGGCATTTTGTTAAAAAGCAACCCAGAACTGAACCCTTTCAAATGATATGGAGTTTTTGCTGAAGAAGTTGAAGAACTGGAAGAAAAGAACATGCCATAAAAAGCAGAATTTTTAGGGAATTTTTAGGGAATTTTTAGAATTCCTTGAGAAACTATTAAGAGTGCTGAGCATTACACCACAATTTTGTGCTTTACATATGAATAATTATTGCTATCATCTGAACACGAAGCTCTCAGCACTAAGTTTTAATACACTTCGTTTCCTGTTTGACAAAAATAGAATTGTATTTTATGCTTTGGCAATGTTGAAAATGACCATCACTGAAACAGTTCAGAAGCAGTATTAATCTGCCAAAAGCCAAACCCCTTTTCTTTCTGTTTCTCTAAGTCTATTTAGAAAAATTTCAGAAAAATACCAGTCATTATTTCCTTGTTACAGACTGAGCTTTAGAAAAGTATTCTTGAGGTTTTAGTAGCTAGAGATAAAATACAGAAATGGTAACACAAACAGGAACAAAGAATTTACCTCATTTTCTGCTCCATTTCTTCTAAGGACTCCTTCTTCACTATGTCAAGCTCTTGTTGATGTTCCTTTCGCAGAGTACGTATGTCTTTTTGAAGATTATTCACCTCTTTGCGTAGTTTCTGTTTCTCCCTTTCAGTCTCTTCCAGTTTGGTCTGTAAGTCTTTCTGCTGGTTCTGCATATCACCTAGTAACTTCTGCAGCTCCAAAACAGATCTAGCCTTTTCTTCAGCATTTTCCTCAAAAGCTTTAAGACTGTCATTTTTTTCATCCAACAGTTGCTGTAGACATTTTAGCTTTTCTTCATATCTTAAATTCATATCTTCCATCTCAGTCTTATGTACCTCATTTTTCTTCACTATATTATTTTCTAACTCTTTTATCTTCTGTTCTAAAGACTGACTGCCTGCCTCCTTTTCCTGCAATTTTTTCTGGAAATCTCCAATGATATTCTCCACATCAAGATGGTTTTGTTCTTTAACCTTCAATTTTTCCCTACCGCTTGCTAAAACATCACCACAACAGGCATGCTCATCCGCTAACAATAAATATTTTTTGCTTTGCTCCTCAAGTTCTTTCCTGAGGCTTTTGGTCCTAACCTGCTCTTCCAGGTGGCTTTTCTTAGCACAGTCTAGTTTTTTAAGGAGTTCTTTCTGTTTGTTTTGCAGTTCTAGATGAGAGACATTACTCTCACGTTGTTCCTTCTCATACTTCTGTAATAATGCATCTTTTTCAGTTAAGCACTTCTGTAACACCTGCATTTTCTCTTTGTATGTCTGTTCTACACTCTCAAGCAAGTTTTTTTTTTCTTGTTCTACAGCAAGTTTTACACTCTCTACTTTTTCTAGCATTTCCTTCTCTAATTCTGTGGAATCTCTTGTTGACTTAATTTTTTCTTCTAAGGACTCAATTTTGGCTTCTCTCTCCTGCACTTTCTGCTCCAACTCTCTTAACTGATCCTCTCTGTCTTGCTTAAATTGCTGTTCCTTTTCTTCCATCTGAGACAGTAATTGCTTCCTAATAGAACCTATTTTTTGCTCTGCCTTCTTCTTCAGATCAGCCAGCTTAGTGCTGTTCTCTGCATTCAGTCTCTCTTCTAATTCTTTCAGTTCCTCTTCTTTCCTTTTAAGTATCACTGACTTCATTTGATCAAATTCCTTCGCTTTTGCTTCAAAATCAGCTTTCAGTGAACCTATTTGCTTCTCAAGATTAAGCACTTTTTCTTCAGCCTTCTTAAATCTATTTTCCTTTTCAAAAGCCACCTTCTCTGCCTGATGGAGCTGCCAAACTATCTCTTCTTTCTCTGTGTCTTTTTGTTCATTACACTTTTTAAGTTTCTCCACCAAGGAATCATTTTCTAAAGTTTTCTGAGCAATGTGTTTTTCTAGTTCAGCAATTTTTGCTGCTTGTTTTTTTAACTTTGAGGTTAATTCACTTTCTTCCTTTTCCTTCCTGTTTTGCTTTTGTTCCAATTCCCTTTTTAAACTATCAAGATTCTTACTTTGTTTAGCCAGCTGTTCCTTCAGTTTATTTAGCTCTTCATCTTTTTTATTTGCTTTAGTATTGCTTAACTCAAGTTTGCTCTGCAGATCTTTGATAGTATCATGATTTTCTGTAAACCTGGTTTGTGCTTTCATCTTCCACTCTGACAGCTGGGCTGTGCAGTGATCTACCTGATCAAGAGCTGATGCTTTTTCTTGACTCAGCATCTGAACTCTGGATGATAACTCTTCTACTTGATTTAACAACTGCAAACGATCCTCTTGATGTTGCTTGCTTAACAGAGATATGGCTGCTTCCTTCTCTGTTAAACTTATTGTGCTTTCAAGTCTAACATTAAGCTCATTAACTGTTTTGTTGAGAGTAGACACTTCAGATTGTTTTTCCTGGAGTTCTTCCCTCATTGATGTGACAGCATTGATATTTTCAGATAACTCCTTCCTCAGCTGTGTTATGCAAGTTTCCTTCTCCAATGCTGCTTGCTGCTGATGCCCTCCCTCTTTTTGCAATTGTTCCTTTTCTGTTACTAGTCCTTCAATGTCAGCTCTCATGGACATAATTAAATTGTCCTTCTCTTGCAGCTCTTGCAATGACTTTTGCAAAGAAGTAGTAGCAGCAGAATGATGCTCTGTTATTTCTCTAAGTTGAGCTTCTAGTTCAGTTATCTTACCTGTTTTGATTAATATTGCTTCTTTAACTTTTGCAATTTGGTGCTCACAGTCTGCAATTTTACGTATTACTATGCCAATTTTTTCACTAAATTTTTCAATTAATTCATTGCCTTTAGTTTGTAATGAAGCTTCAGCATTCTTCCAAGCATCTAACTGGGCTGTAAGTTCTCCTGGCAACTTTTTAAACTCAGTCTCCTTTAGCCGAATTGCCTCAATTTTTTTCCCATAATTTTCATGATCTTTATACTGAGAAGATTGCACTGTTTGGAGTTTCTCTTCACGAGTTCTCAGTGTATCAGCCAGCTCAGTAATTGTGGCTTTGTCCTTCTCTTCAACTGCTTTCTGTTTACTGAGCTGTTCCTGAAGTCCTTTCTGCTCTTTCAGGGACTGTTTAAGATCACTTTCCAATTTTTTCAACTGAGTTTTCAGGTCAGTTTCCTTACCTGACAAAGCATTCACCTCAGCCACTGACTGCCTTAGCTGTTCTTGCAATTCTTTCAGGCACTCCTCCCTTTTCATTTGTGCTTCCTTCAGTTGGGTTATTTCTGTTCTGGAGTCCTCCTTTTCAGCACTGAAGGTGGAAAGCTTCTGTTTCAGGTCTCCAACTTCCTGCTCTTTCTCTTGCAGTTCCATATCATGTTTTTGCTTGAGCTCTTCAATCTGCTGATTAAGTTTTTTTTCCCAACTTTGGATTACTTCTTCCAATTTCTTCCTGTGATCCTCAGCAAGACTGTCTAGTTGCTCTTTCTGATTAGATTCCAGTTTTGACACAGCATCATTGATTCCAGATGAGCTGGCATGTGCCATTTCCAAAATTCTAGTAATGAATTCATTCTCTTTCTGACTGAACTCCAACTGCTTGTTTTCAAGCTCTTTTTTTAGTTTAGCTTCCTGCTCAGCAAGTTTATTTTTGAAAGCTTCCTCCATATCTTTTGATTTTTGTTTCATTTCCTCCAGTTTCTTCTCCTGACATTTCAGTTTACTTTCATACGCTCCTTGTAAAGCTGTAATTCTCTCCTTTGCAGCTAACAGTTTCTGTTTAAGTTCTTCCACTTGCTTGTTCTGTAACTTCTTCATGTGCTCAATTTCATTTTCCTTCTCGGATAGACTTCTCTTTGTCTCATCAGCCTTTCTTTGCAAATCCTTTAGTTGACATTCATATTGCTGTGTTAGAGAGATTACTTTCCTTGTATTTTCACTGCTTTGCTCCTCTAGCTTTGCAGACACTTGGACAAGTTCAGCTTCAGATCTTTCTGCAGATTCTTTAAGTTTCTTTTCATGTGCTTTTAACTCCTCCAAATGTCTGTCTTTCTCCTCCAGTGACTGCTTGACCTTGTTGAGTTCCTCTTTGAGTACCTTCTCAACACCTTGAATAGACAGTTCATGCTCTTTTAACATTGTTTCAATCACTTCATTATGATGTTTCCTCTCTTCTTCCAACTTTCCTTCCAATTCTTGCTTTGCTTCACACACTTTACTACTCAATTCTGAGAGCTCTCGTTCTAAGTTATGACGTATTTTTAGTGATTCTGATAGCTCAGAAGACAGTGCTTCTACTTCTGTTTGTTTCACATCAAGTTTTTCTAATGTTTTTTCATTCATCTCTTCTATGTGTGCACAGAAAACTGTTTCTTTCTCTTTCAAAATGGTATGTATCTCTTGTTGCTGTTTCTCTCTTATTTTTTCTATTTCAGTTATTTGTTGTTGCTTTAAAATTTCAAGTTTTTCTGTCCAAAGCTTTTCTTGCTGCTGTTTCAAATTCTCCAATTCTTTATTGTGTAATTCAACCATGTCACTGATTTCCTTTCTGTGCTGCTGTTTTTCAGACTCTATGAGAATACTTAATTCCTCTGACTGCTTTCTGTCATCTTGCAAATACTTTGCAAGAGAGCTTTCCAGTTCAAGGATCCTCTGTTAGAATAAAGTTTTAAAAGAATAAAAATATTCAAAGGTAACAATTTGATTAAACTTTTAAAAATCTTACCAGGTTCACGTAACTGCAATACACATATTCCATTATTTTTAGTGAATATCAACTTTTTCTGTAAGCCTTTCATTCATCTAGTTTGTTCTCACCTTGCTTCCATTATGGAGAGCTGGTTATTTAATAAAATACTTTCTATTTCAATGCAGTGACTAATTCAAATAAAATAAGTCATGCGGTATTTATGAGAGATACCGTCTGCACTTTGTTCTTAAACTAAAGTGCTAACATATAGGATGAAATATATAGGGAATCTACATTAGATTAGATTAGTAGCATTAAGGAGTTTTGTACCTGTCTACTGGTTTATCATAATTATACCTCCCATGGAAATGCTGTTGTAAAGCTTAAATGCTTCAGGCAAAACTTCCAAACGAACATCTCGGAGTGGCGGAATAACGTACAAACTTGCATTAGCAGATAATACAATCTTACATAAAGCAAAGGGACACTTCAAAAACTTATGCATGTCTTTTACTTACCGTGCTGGTGCATTCCCCCCTCCCTTTCAGGCTGCACTGTGATCTGAGAAATGCTCATTAGGCCTCAGCCTTGTAAAAACAGCACCTGGGCTCAGCTCTTCCTGAGCTTATCAGAAACACTGTCTACTCCCAGGAACCACTGCTAACAAGCTTCTGTTTGCCTTGGGAACAGCCTTGGAAACTATTTTTCTTGCCTGAATGGCACAACATCCCTGTTCTCACACTTTCAAAGAAAGTGCCAACCCAAGCTGTGGCCAGGATGAAACATTGTTATGACTAAAGCCTGCTCTCTTGCATCCCTATAAACAGCAGTCCAAAATGAGACCCTTTGAGCTCTCCTGGACGGCAGCAGAATGCAACCAGCAAGTTCCCTCTGAGTGGGACACCTCTCAGAGCTAGTGAACTCCCAAGTGTTTTGTACTCAGAGGATCAATAAACAATGATGAATCCTGGGCCAATATCTTCACTCCTCGAGGCTCAAACCCTTCCCCCACTGGGGAGATGCAAAGGCATTTGAGGTGAGTATTTCACTTACTTTTGAGGGGAATTTTTCATAGGTTCCTTGCTTGCACTGACTCTTAATGTCTGTGGGCATGTGTGTGTGCGTGCATATGCTATAGAAAAGCTGGGAGAAATGCTGCTTTCTTAGATGTTTAAGTACCTTAGATATCTAAGTAAGTTAGACCTGCAAGTAAGGTTAAGTAATGTTGTAACGTGTGTCCTTCCTCTGATCCCTCCCCCTTGACCCTTCTGGACTGGCTGATGTGAGCCAGGACCGCCTCCTAACCCCACGAATAAAAGCCCAGTGGGACCTGGAACCCGCTCTTTTTGATTCTGGGCTCTATGGAGCAAATATCCTCCCTCGGCTCTCCCCTCCCCTCCCCCACTCCGCAGTTCCCTCCCTTATTATCCCAATAAACCACCTGAAGCCTAGAATGAACAGCTGCCTTTCTAGACCTGCGACGCTTCCACACAGACCCAGTCTGACCAGTCCCACCGCTCGTGGCCAAGAAGAAACCATCCTGCGTGTTCCGGTTCTGGGGCAGCCCTCCCCCCCGCAGCAGGGGAGAGCTGCCCTTAAGTACTGCACTGCTGCAAAGTAGTAAGTTATAAGTTAAGTCGAATGTTGCTAAGTGTTGTTCTCTGCCAAGTTGCTAAGTTTAATTCGTAAGTTAGGTTAAATGCTGTTAAGTGTTATTCCTCTGTTAAATTGTTGAGGTTAAGTTATAAGTTGAGTTAGGTATAAGTTAAGTGTTACTCCTTCATTAAATTCTTAGGTTTAAGGTATAATTTAAGTTCAAGTACTGTTAAGTTTGATTGCTGTAAAACTCCTTTCAATTTTGCCCTCACTGTCCTTTTGTCCCAGGCACCTAAACACACACACACACACACACACACACACACACACACACACACACACACACAAACACACACACACTCACCCACCACAGTTCTTGGATCATTTCTGTTTGATTGACTGGATTTTGTTTGGTTTTGTTGTTGTTTTTCCTTAGTGTGCCTTAACTGTCCTGTAAGTAGTAGAGTGAATCTTGCCAATGAACTTTGTTGTCCGGTTGCTTAATATTAAATCTGGTTTTCAGTGACACCCTTGCTGCTGATTTTTTTAAGCAATTTCAAATACACGTTTGTAACACTTACTAAAGTATTCTTGTGAGTGTCTGTAACGTAGCAGTACCCAGAAACTTAGAAGCCTGAAATTTAACTCATCTGTGTAACATACCTAAAAATTAAGTAGATGGATACAAATTCATAAGCCACACTATTCTATAAAAGTGGATGTATTTCTATATTTTGCCACCTAATCTTATAAAAATCTAGGGGCTGCAGATTCACGTGGCAATACATTAAACTTTTTTCACTTTAATCCCACAAGATCCAATCACAACAAATCACCATTTATAAACTTGTCACAGTTCAACACATAGTGAAAGGACTACATGTAAATGTTTAGTCTTTTGGAATCTTTACTCACAGTTTTACAAGTCTCTACTTCTTGATGCATCTTCTGAACTTTCTTGTCACACTCAGACTGTATGGCTTTCTTCTGCAGCTCTAATTCTTCTAAGGCTAAGGATTCTTGCTGCTCTTGCTCTTTAAGGGCTTTTAAGCACTCACTCTGATTTTTTTCCTGCATGAAAAAGTACAACTAAACAATAAACTATAAATATAGTCATCACACCTTCAAGAACATTATGATAGGATATTTTCAAGCCAGTTAATAGGAGTCATACACCTTTATTTTCTACACAAAGACACGGAGTTTGTATTTCACCTGTGAAAACATAATTGTAATAAATCACTTCTATTTTTTTTCTTGGAAATCATTTGTCTTTGCATGAAAAACATAATGCAATCAAGCTTTTCATTTTGGTTTGTCTACCACTATTAACTAACAATAACATCTCAGAGGAATAAATGTCCGCTCTCCCTTGATTCCACTGCTAATATATTTTTAAGCTTCTGTTTCATTATAATCAAGGAAACAACCAGTGAAACAGGTAGAAAAATATAGTCAGGGCAGGACTGTTGAAGTCCCTTAGTCCTAGTCCCTATCCGTCATGGAGTGGCACAAAAACAATCCACTATATATATATATATTTTTATATATATAAAAAAACATGTATATGTATACGTATACGTATATGTACATGTACATGCTATATGTATATGTTACATATATATCTACTATTAAGACAAAATTACATGATTATCTGTAGTGGATTACAGCTCATGAAAAAGTGCAAAGAATTCCAACAATTCTTCCCAGTCTCATCTCAAAGACAATTCTTTTTCTGAGGTCAAACACTATGAATAGTTAACCCTGTTCATATAACACAACCAGGCATAACTATACCAACATGTTTCAAACAGGATCTTTTTTTGTACTTTTTACTCTAGTTGCTGGGGCTGATTGCCAATGATCCATAGGAAAATATTAAAAAAGCATGTATAAAAAAAATTTTAAAAAATAAATATTTTCCACAAGGATAAATTATCATCATTTGGTCTGGATCATTGCAGCTGCTTTCTTTTCATGTAGCTGAAGTCTCTGAGCTGTTTGACTTTTGGAGAGAACTCCTATCCTTGAGCACAGAAGGACTCTCACTGTGGAACAGTGTCAAACAAGGACTTCTAATCCAAACTCACACTTAGAGAAATGTCTTTCTGTGCATTTTAGATTTACTTACAAGAGCTGCCTTCATCTTCTGCTGGAACACCTTTTCTTGTGCCTGTAATCTCTCATTTAGCTCCTGATCTTTGGTAGCCAGTTCTTTTTTATGGATTTTTTCTAGCTCAGCAACTTGTTCCTCTGAAGACTTCTGTGAATTAAAGTCAGAAAAAACTCATTTCAAAATATTAAGTTACAAAAAACTGTGTATTTTGTCTTAATCAGAAAGTAGTGCAACTGAGAGAAGAAACCAGAACCATCTCTTTGCTCTCTTTGAATAAGTAATGATCACTTGGAGTGCTTTATATTAAGCCCTGACAGTTATTATTTTCAAGCTTGAAGTTCTCCATCTTCCTTCTCAAGTCTTTCATAGTTGTACTAAAGGAAACACCAGATTTTCTAAAGACTCTTCTACCATGGCAAATTTAGTGTTTCCAGTTCAAATGTGATAATACATTGATCAAAGAACTTTTTTGTCGCTTTCCCAGTATTCTTGTTATCCCATGAGCCAGGAAGTCAAGTGGTGATACTTTACTCAAGTGGTTATCAACAACCTGCATACATGCTTTATTTAAGAATAATGTAAAGCATGTCAGTCATCCCCCTAAAGCATCAGCACATTCTTTTAGAAAAATTAATACCATTATAAATGTCAACACAACAACTGTATTTTAAAGGTGTTCAAATTTACAGCTTTGCAAAGCAAAAGTGAAGTACTCCAGCAATTCCTACCTCAATACACCCTATGAAGCAAATTACAGAAACTTTTAACCAGCAAACAACTTGACAACAAGCTCTTAAACATTTACACATGCTCCGCTAGGATAATGATTAAAAGCTACAAGTAATTAAAACACAAGATCCTGGTGGAGATATGTGAGCTTACTGCCATTAGTCTCTTCTTCTTGACTCTGTTTAAAGTCTGAAGTGTACTTCTAATAAATAATTGCATTAAATACTGTGAAGCAAAGAGTAATACTATTTATTTTTACATGCCACTAATGAACTGATGTAAATTGCTGGAGGGAAAAAAATCTATGAGGAGTTTTCTATTTTCCATTGAGTAAGTCTTTAATCACAGAAAATAATTTTTATAGATTTTCTTAAATAGTAAAAGCTTTATAACAGAGTTCTGCCATACTGATGTATTTTACAACTATAGTTTTTATAGGTTTTTTTTTTTTATAGTTTTACAACTTTAATAAAGCTTTTACCTTCATAATCTCAACCACCTCTTGTTTCACTCTGGTTAATTCCCGTTGAAGATTTACTCTCTCTTCTTCACTTGCCTTTTCCACTGCTTTAATTTTTTCATCCATTTCTGTCTGCAGTTTTTTCCGGGCTTCCTCTGTCTGCTGGGCAATACTTAGAGCCTTCTCAAGCTCTTCAAAAGCTGCCAAGAAAAGAAAAAGATATGATAATTGAGAAATATCCATGTATTTTGATAGAATTTCACAAGAAGAGAAGAATGAACTAAGAATCCATCAAGAATTCATATGTTTATTATCTAGAAAGGAAAGAGAACTGGCAAATAGATGTGGTTTTTTTCCAATACATCCTGTAGCTTCTATTTCTTTGCCTAAAATCACTACAAAATACGTAAACCAAATTAATGAATGAACTATAACACTCCTACCTATACCTGCTGAGTAACTTCAAAGAAGTGGAAAACAGCTGCACAAAGAAAAGGCAATTCATGAGTTGTTCTTCCACTAAAACACGCAGACAGAAACATAAACCAAGAATGACAACTATGCAAGTCAGTTATTGGTGACTCATGAAGAGATTCTCCTGAAAGAACACTGACGTATAATACCAGGCACTTTATTTACCTGGGAGTAATTCCAAACTGTAAAACCTAGAGAATCTTTTCTTTAAACTGTGTGTTTCATAGAGTCCACAGAGGTGGCTTTGCTAATTTCATTATTTCACTATTTACATTTAATGCACACTTCTACAGTGTAGTAGTTGAGTGTTAAGGAGACTGTTCCGTGCTTCTAAACGTCACAAATAAAATGAAAAAAAAAAAGTTAATATTTGCTCCCAGAAAATCTGAATAACTATAAGTTGTTTCAAAAGAACACTCAAGCTGCAGTGTTGAAATTATTTACTCTTGCATAGGATGCAAAAATCCACTGAAACACAGTTTACAAAATGGAAGCAATAATCCACAGCTTCATCTCATCTAAGGAGAAGTAGTCTAACCCACTTTGTTCACTTCACAGAGGATAATTTGGATATAAAAAGAAAGCAAATAAATTCCTGCATTGTGTGCTCATTTTTTTATTTAATACCCCTAAAACTCACTACAACTGATGTCAGAATCTATATAGAATTAGACAAGACTAGAGTTCAATCATTATTAGGGAAATCTCTTTTCCTGAATGGATCATGAATGTGGAAAACCCCTGCTTCATATTAGAAAAAATCGGTCTCAGAACAGTACTATATGGTTAACACTTTGCATAACAGAATTTCGGCAAAACACCTCTTTAAAGTTCAAAATCACAGTGCCAATATCAAGACTGTAATTTATTAGAGCACAACCCCTTACAAGTAGATTATTCTACATGGATTATTCTACATGGACTACATGGATTTTATTTTGGGAGGAAACAAAACAAAATAATTTTTAAGTGTTATCGAGTATGCTAAGCTTTCTTCCACTAAATTCTATCCCCAAAAGAAAATCATAATAGAAACATTTCTAGTTTCCTTGATTCACCATTAGTTAGTAGGCATTCATAGCAATTATTGCTCTTTGTTTTTTTGAAGTTATCTTTAATAACATTCAGGCATGTGTTTGAGAAATTAATAATACTTTCCATTCCACATCTTTTGATGACATTAAAACATGAATATTTTAACAACAGTCTATACTTTTGAGGCAATGCTGCAAAATATGTTTTCAAGCAACTTAGTTCCGTAAAACTAGATTCACCGAAAATCTGACCTTTTCCAGAATTTTTTCCTGTTTTCTGAGGCAGCCTTTTTCTGGCTACTCACAGCAACAATCATGTTTTAAGGCAAAATGGGGCTGTTATTGATTCTGGCAATACCAAAGCACACCACTGTATCCATTTTTTCACTCCTGGTTCTGCTTAAATGCTAAAACTATTACAAAAAACTAAGACCACTTGAGATTACTTCAAACAGGAAAACAGTCCAAAATATAATACAAGAATGCACAAGGCTTATAGCTCCTTATTTTGCACAGTTCTTCACAGCCCCATCAAGGCATTTGCCACCTGCAATCTGGAGTACTCAAGTTCTGCCCCCTTGACATACTAGGCACAACTTGATTATGAATAAAGCCTGCAGAACTGTGCTTGCAGAATGGTACTAACTTCCCTGACACTCCTCTCAGTCCTAACAAAAGAAGGCAAAGCAAAACTGGCCAAGTCCTTCAGCATCACAGCATGATAGGTATCTTTTTTCAAAAGAAAAAAGAAAAAAGCCCCCAAAAAAGCACCCAAAAAAACCAAACCAACAAACCTCCACCCTTTGGGCCTTACCAAAGCATAGCTTGAAACTAAAGCCTGTAAGTAGAACATTAAGTTATTTCACTTTTCCATACATGTATTCTGCTACTTGCTCTGAGCATTGTGTACTTTATTTTCATTTGAGAAACCTGTTATTTCTGCAAAAGGAAAGAGAATACATTTGTCATAGCCCACAGATCAGCCAAAGAGAAGATCCAAGTTCTAGGATTGACTGCTGATAGGGAATTGCTGAGCAACATGCAGTACAAAAGCTGCATCATCATAATCACAAGCAGGATGCTAATACAAAAACTAGACAAAAGCTTATGGTTAAAAAGCCAAGAGGGTATGAAAGCACAAAGAAGCAACACTTCACAGAAATACACTTAGCTCTCTGAAAGTTAAATTATATGCATCTCAGGCTTATTTAGCCCTTAAACAAAACAGAGTATTTTCATTCAAAGTAGTTAATTCTAGTGTAGCTGGACACAACCAAGTTTCAAACGAGCAGACAGCTACACTATCATCAAGTACACAGAATGTGGTCACTGTTATTTTTAATATGTGAGAGATTTTAATTCTACCATGTATAAAAGCCTGCAATAAACTGTGGTTTTGTTCAAATACATCTACTCTGACTGCAGAGAGTAAAGTCACTGCCTCTGTGTTCTTCTCCAGCCTGCAACACTTTGTTCAGGGAAGGCCTTTCAACCAAGTATTGGCTGAATGAAGTCTCATGAAGGCACATTAGCAAATGAGAAACAGAAACAAGCACACCAACAGAGTCTCAGGTGAGTCTTCCAAAACCCTACTCATGTGATAAAGACAGACAAGCTGGAAATCTGAGCCTGAGCAGAGTTTATGAAGTGCAAGGTTGCCAACCTGATTTTTATAAAACATGTGCTGGAGAGTTGACTACTTTATCTACGCCACCCCAAAGTATCAATCTCAGTTCCCTTTGCCTTGCCCCTCCCCGCCAGAATAACACCCATGTGTGCTGCAAAGCCTTCTCACTTCCTGCCCCAGTGATGTAGACCTTTTCTCTTTGCCCACTGCTTCTCTTCCTACAGCTAAAAACTGAGAAGCACCAAACTGGCTGGCAAAGGAGGGATTGCAAGTTCCATTTCTGAGGGCTGAGAGCAGGCATCGTGCCCAAATTTTGAAAAAAAAGTTTGAAATCATTTCCTATAGCTGATTTGTACATCTAGGCAGGATTTTAAATGCACAGTCCAAGCCTTTTTTTTTTTTTTTACTGAGGAAAGCTGCAAAGCATATGTTAATTAAACTTGCAAAAGAAATGCTGCCTAGAAAGAAAAGGACTTGCTTTCTAAAGACTTTGTTTACTGCACAGAATATAAATACATCAGTTTGCACCCTGAGAAGTTATTAAGGACTTATGCTATGTAATGTCAGGAAAAACAAACTTAAGTTTACCAGGAAATTTACAAATACTAAAAAGACCTTCATTGAAGTAAAAAAAAAAAAAAGTGTTGCAGTTACCTCAAGTAGAAGTGCCTGAGAAGCACAGAATTTACTTTTTAGAGCCCACTTCAAGCACCCAATGTGTAATGTAAGAAAACACACCCCTTACCCCAGTCCTGTTCTTACAAGGCTTGGGAAAGGCACCATGATTCACTTATTGGCATGTGTGGATGCACAAAAACAAGATGCTCTGTGAGATTTTAACACCATGTACCTCTAAATACCAAAAAAAAAAACCCCAAAACTTCAACTGGGGAGACTAAGTTACAGTTTACAAAACAAAACAAAAAATAAGCATATATATTTTTTCACTATTTCATTAAAAAAAAGTGCATTCACATGAAATCAAACTCTGGAGCAATTCACTTAAGTCCTGATTTAAAAAGAAAAATGCCAGAGATGTAACACTAAGCAAGATGACACGGAAAACTATACCACTTTTTAGTCTCCAATACAAGACTACAAAAGTAAATTTCAAGTGTATTATGCTTTTCCTTGTTTTGCTATAACATAAATGAAATTAACATTTCTACTTCATTCCATGAAACCAATTCTTCACTAAACCATGATATAGAAAAAGATTTCTAGAATTTAACAGTCTAGATGCAATTCTGTGCCATGTGCTCTATGATGACCCTATGATGACCCTATGAGCAGGAAGGTTGGATCAGATGACAACTGTGGTCCCCTCCAACCTTACCCATTCTGTAGTTCTGTGAAAGTCACCTCACATTAACTATACAAAAACCAGAACTTTAAATGTTGACCTCAAATACATGAAATTGCCCAATTCTTAAAACCATTACAACTCAAAGGTTGTGACCTAAAAGCAGTTTCAGGCTCGCCCAGTATGCAAGGTGGTTTCCTCAAGTAATTAAGTTCAACTGTATTGAACCACACTACCAATGTAAATCACATTTTTGGAATGCATTAAGCCAAGGATGTAACAGAAAAATTTAATTAACAACACCTTACAATCCTGTCTGTCTTAAAAGCAATGTTAACTAATTTTCCGAGAGTTCCAACACTTATATATGCATGCTTAATAGACTATAATAAATAAATGTAAAGTTGATACTTATGCACTGTAAAAACTACCAAAGTACTTAAGATTTTTGTTTAAAAAGGAGCATATTTAACACACAAATCTCCCCCTATGCGGCAGCGCGGTATCACGATTCACAAACGGCCACCCCACGCCGCAATGTGGAGGGGGCCGCCCCTGGCCAGAACACGCCAGGCAGACACATGGCTGTAGCAGGCAGTGGAGCTGCGGGGGACGCGAGACTCCGTGAAGGTGTGGCGATGGAAGAAATGCAGGATCACCATCTGAAGTTTCCAGGGATTTATTAAGGTCCACAATCGAGGGTCAGAGGAGGGTGGAGAGGGACGCAGAGGCGGGGAGGGATTCGGGGTGCTGGCAAGCCAAGATAGTGAACCCTGAGTTCCACCTTCTCAGCAGGTTATCAGGAGAGGGAACAGAGGCGTGGTTACTCAGAAGAACCAACTAGGGGAAGCCAGAGGGGAGGAGCCAGGGAGGAGAAAGGGGTAAACCAATAAGATTACAGCATGGGATGGTACAGGTTTCTGCTAGGGAGAAGTCTCCAGAACAGCATAAGCACCCTACAGCACCCCTAGAAAAGTGTAGTGTACTCAACACATTATTCATTCAAATTAAATTATTTCTCATTGCAATAAACAGTTTTCCAGTTGTCTATAGCATCATTTCTGGCCCGATTTCAGCTTCTGGCCAAGCAAACCTGAAGAAATTACTGTATTAAGCAGTGTGTGTAGATACTACATTCATAATTAATAATTGTTTCTGCTGCATCAAAAAACACTACTGCAAACAACTATGACAATAACTTTGTATCTACAGAAGTATTAAAAGATTCTTCAGCTTCTTTTTTTAATCATTAAGAAGAGCTTCCCAGTCTCCCAGTACCAAACAAAATACAACTTTAGCAGAATTGACTGACTTCAGAAGTATGAACCTCCAGAACTAAAATGACACATGCAACCTTGAAAGCGTAAGAAAGGAAGGCACCTAATCAAAATGTTTGTTACTTTCACAAGATGGATGTTCCAGCTGTTTCTCTGGAATACAGAAGAATGATCTATCCAAATTAATCTTTAAAATTGCAAGTTCTAATCTAAATCTATGTAGATTTAAAATAAACCACTATGAACTCTATTGTTTGAAAGTCTCATTGCTTTTTAAAGAAAATATGTACAGTATCTTATTCAAAGTAACACCTAAGCTTCTGCCAAAAGAGTGAGCTTCTTTATGTGCCCATGAGAGCAATTATATTATTCTAAAAGAATTTTGATATAGTACAAAACAATTTCACTGTTTAAGAAACAATGGTTTAACTTCATTTCAAGCAAAATTTTACCTAATTTCCATAAAAAGCAAACTATACCATGTAACAGTTACATAAATGCTCTGTTCCAAACCTGAAGCAAAAGGAATCATCACCGCTGTTTCACTTAAGAGAAATCATAAATGCTTTCTTTAAAACAATTGAAAGAAAATGCTTATTATAGTTATAATACTTATTTTTACTTCTTCACAAACTCTTATACACTCACTGCTATGTTTTCTATGCAAAATACTGGTGGCATTATAATGACAATTTATAGGTAGTTGCAAGTTTCTCTTCTTAAGTTAGACCAGAAGAAAACTCCAACAATATTTTCTCCTACAAAAAGGGACGTACAGTTGCCTTTCAGCAGTTTCCTTCCTAACGCCAGTTTTATTGGTAACACATAAACCAGTCAAAAACATCTCTAAACTCTGCTGTCCAGAAGTGAAATTAGTAATGATGGTAGCAAGGGTGATATGTACAATAGATCTCTTAATATCCATTGCAAATAACAACTAATAAATAGTGGAAAAAGACCACCATGAAGGTTTCTGATGTATAAATATGAAAGCCAATAATCTCCACATTTTCTTACCAGCTCTTTCAGATTTTTCTTTCTGTTCTTTTAATTCCTCGCCTTTTGTAGTTATTTGTTTGATTCGAGAACGCAGTTGGGCTACCTCCTCCTCCTTCAATTCCAACGTCTCATGCATTTGTCGCTTTGTCTCCGCAATTACCATGCCCTATGGAAAAGGTCCTTGTGATAAAAAGCTAGCAAATAAATAAAACATATAGCTGAAAGAATTTCAATACAGGACACAATCCTTGTCAGGAATAAACTATGGTCTGTTACTGCGAGACCAGAGATCATGGTATTTTTGTACGTCAGAAAACAGAAAATGCTAACAAAAAGAAGATAAGAATAGGGATTATTTTCAAGACTATCCAAAACTTATCTAGTGGTGAAAAGAACTCCAGCAACAACAGGTCATCCAAAACCTTCCTCCTTCTGGTACAGACACTTTCCTTTGAAACATGTATTCTGTAAACAAACCCAAACTAAAAGTGTTGTAGAGTGTGTACTTCTCCTTTGAGAATACACACATATGGTGTTAGTCATGTCGCTCATTACACCACCAGAAGTTACTCCAGGTACCAAGACTGTGATTAAAAAAACCTTTAAGGAGCTAAAAACAGAGAAATTCTTCACTTTCTATTGAAAATACAGTTACTTTACTGGTTATTTTTAAATTCATTTCATTGTAGCTCATCTTCATTTGTGTTTGGGGTTTCTTTGTTTGTTTTAGAGCTGGCATCAAGAACTGTATTCAGTATAACTGCATCATCCTAAATAATATCATGTTGCAGTATTAAGTATAATCTCACTGACATGCACCTTATGGTATATATACAATAAAATTCTCAAGTAGCCTAAATTTTTTTTTATTAAAGCATAGACCAAACCCTCAGACCGCTAAAACCAGCTTCTAATACCAAGAAGCAAGATATTTTGTGCTTTAAACAATCTTCCTCAAAACCTACAGTTTTGTTTACCTTGTCTTGTTCTAGCTGTTCAATCAAATTCTTTGCATCACGTAGCTGGGTAATCAGTTTAGTCTTCTCAGCCATGTGAAGGTCCTAAAAAAAGATCCCAACCACAAGTTGGTTGACAAAAAGCTTAGCTTTCACTCTTACCCTGCACTATGCCTTGGAGGAAGAACACAGAACACAATCCAGGGAAATCGAAGTGGGCAATTTTAAATTACTTTTACATCTCCCAGAGGCAGGCTGCCTTATGGGTTCTGTGGTAATTCAGAGATCTGAAGGCTTTGTTAGAGACTCCACACATGGAGGTCTGAATTGCTACAGTAAAACAAGAAACATGTCTAAGGTTTCTGCTCTATTACCTGCATCTTACATCTGGCTTACAAGAGGATCTCAGCAACCCAACATAAATGACCACTGCTAGCCTTGTTCTAGAAAAGGTCATTAAAATATTCAAGTCTTTCAGCGCTTTTTCAAATCAGGCTAGTGCTCAGAGATGAAGACAGAGATGGGAATCTGACCTCTGTAACTAAAGTTAAGTACAGCTATATTTAGCACATTTTAAGGTTTCCATTACAATCAGCCACCCTACTTTTGCTCCATACTCAGCATTAATGGTCTTTAAAGAAAAATTGAGCAAAATACTAATTTATTAGCTTTGGGAGTGCATTTACATTCACTATCTTGTGATCTCTACTGCCCTGCCTTTCTGTTTTTTCTGTAAATTTACATAATTAACATAATGCCTCTTTCACTATGTCTGAAAAGGTTAGCTCTACTCTACTTTTCTCATTTTACCTTCAGTCTTCTGTGCTAAGACAGTCCTTTCCTCACCCCAATTTCCTGCAACTATGTATTTCTGATACCATTGTGATGGTTATTCATACAGTAAGGTTTCATACCCTACTTCACCACTCTAGAGTAATTGCTCAGTGTATTAATTCCAGGTGGGTTTTGCACCTTTATCTCCAAAAAAGTATAGGAGTTGTTTGTTTAATGGTCTGCCCTATTAATAAAATTTGGAAATACTGGATTATTATATTTTCATAGTTATCCATAAAGATAAGAGCATTTTCCATACCTTCATTTTTTCCAGTTCCTGAAGCCTCTCTTCTAACTGTTCTTGAAGTGCCTCTTTCTCGCTGGTTAACTGGGCACAGCGCTCCTTATGTGACCGAATAATCTCCTTACAACCTTGTAGCAAGTTCTCTTGGCGCTTCACCTTCTGATTAAGAGTTTCCAGTGTTTTAACAGGATCTTTGTTACCCTCTATAAGACAACATACCGACATTACCATATGCACGCCATTTCCAAAATGCAGATCTGCATTCATCATTCACAATGCAGTAGACTCATGGGTTTCTAACAAAAGTTGTGAAAACCACAAAACTTTCTATTTCCTATTGTAAGTGCCAGAAATGTTCCACACATAGAAAAGTAAACACAGTCTTTTGTACCAAATTTGTACAAAACCCCAGTTACTTTATCAGCTTCAAAACCAAACTATTAATCAACAAGATTTTTTATGCAATTAAAAATCATAATGATTTAAAAACCTGCCTGCTGCTATGCTAACAGAATATGCACAAGTAGGAAAAAATGTGAAGCAAAGCAAATCACACCTCTCAAGTGCCGCACATACAGATTCTTGCTTTCCCAAGGCTGGGTATGACACTAGTTCTAAAATATCCAGGTTGGCAATACTACATTTAGCAGGATATAGGTTCAACTTACAGTCTGAGTTATACTCATAGAATGATAGGATGGTTTGGGTTGGAAGAGACCTTAAAAATCACCTAGTTCCAACCTCTGCCATAGGCAGGGACACCTCACACTAGAACAAGTAGTTCACAGATCCATCCAGCCTGGCCTTGAATGCTTCCACGGATGGGACAGCCACAACTTCTCTGGGCAACCTGTTCCAGTGTCTCACCATCCTCACAGTAAAGAATTTTTTCCTAATATCTAATTTAAACCTACTCCATTTCAGTTTGAATCACTCTGTACAGCTAGCACATTCAGCAGTATTTTACTGTGTGCTTCTGCTCTGACACACTGGAGGCTGCAAGAGTATTTGGTATCGTACTGGATTTGCATGGCCAAGCTTCATTAGTAGGGGGGAGCTACAGGGGTCGCTTATGCAAGGACCTGATGGAGGCTTCCTCCATGTCTGGCAGAGCCAATCCCTGGCAAAGCTCCAAAGACAGATGTGCTGCTAGTCAAGGTTGGGCCAATTAGAAATGGTGGTAGCACCTCTGTGATAACAAATTTAAGAAGAAAGAAAAAAAAAAAGTTATTGTGTAGAAGTAATTGTGGCCAGAGAAGAGCAGAGCAAGAACATGTAAGGGGAACAACTCTGCAGACACCAAGCTCAGTGGAGAAGGAGGAGAAGGTGCTGCAGGCATTGGAGCTGGGATTCCCCTGCAGGCTGTGGTGCAGACCATGGTGAAGCAGCTGTGCCCCTGCAGCCCATGGAGGTCCAAGGGCTGCAACGATCCATCCACAGTCCATGAAGGAGCCCATGCCAGAGCAGGTGGATGCCTGAGAGGAGGCTGTGACCCTGTGAGAGGCCCATGAGAGAGGAGTCCACCCTGGAGCAGCCTGTCCTTGAAGAACTGCACCCCATGGAAGAGCGACCACGCTGCAGCAGCCTGGGGAGGACTGCTGCCTGTGGGACGGGCTCACATTGCAGCAGTTCGCAGAGAGCCGTTACTGATGAGATGGACTCACGCTGGAGAAGTTCATGGAGAACTGCCTCCTGTGGAAGTGACCCTGCAGTGGAGCAGGGGAAGGACTCCTCTCCCTGAGCAGCAGGTGATACCACGGGTGATGAACTGGCCATAACCCCCATTCCCTGTCTCCCTGCCCTGCTGCGGAAGGAGGTGGAACTGGAAGGAGAGTGGGTGGGGGGAAGGCATTTTTAAGGTTTTAATTTACTTCTCATTATCCTGTTCTGATTTTATTAGTAATAAATTCACTTCATATCTCTAAGTTGAGCCTGTTTTGCCCATGACAGTATTTAGTGAGTGATCTCTCCCAGGCCTTATCTCAACTCATGAACCCTTTGTTAAATTTTCTCTCCTCTGTACAGCTGTGGAGGAGAGTGAGCGGTTAGCTTTGGTGGGTGCCCAGCACCCAGACAGCATCAACCCACTACAGGCATGAAAATAGGATCAGACAAATTTAAAGGTTCAGTTCACAACCATAAGTGACACTTTCATCCAGAGGCAGACTCACACACAGAAAACATCTTGAATCCTGGGTCTTACATTATTGACTAAGCAATTGAAAAAACACAGCACTAGATAAGAACATCTCTCACATAACACTTCATTTCATCCCTACAAACAAAAATCATAGCAGATGCCAAACAAACATAATTTCAAGATGTATGTTTACCTGTTTTAACCCTACCCTTTTATGAAGGGTACCAATGAAAGACACTTTTATTATATATATCAACATTATAACATCCCTTGCTCAGTAATCAAACATACACAACACTGAGAATCCCATTAATTTAAACAACCTCCTGACATGAGGAACGCTTAGGGTTATTCAGTAGCAGGAATATCAAAATTGATCTTTATTTTCACTTTTTTTCTGAAAAAGCAAGAGAAAACGTCCCAAACTTACAAACAACAGAGACTGGCAACCAATTTGCTCTCTAAACACCAGGGATAGGTCTTCACTTATGGGGGACAGAATCTTAGTTGTATTAAGGGAGGATAGTAAGAACACCTACCAACAAAGCAATAATTATAATGTTATTATCAATATTGACAAAGGCAAGACATACCAGATTTGAATTCAAATGAAAATTTAGTTTCTTAGAAGCGTTATCCTGTCCTCTAGCTGCCACATTGTTTTCAAAATAATTGTCTTCTTCTAGAAAATACATCTTCACTATGACATGTCCCTAAATACTGTTACTCTATCATAAATAACAGCAGGTTTATTTCCCAAAATGTAAGGTTTCTTGAAAAAGCACAACACCTACCACTGCTTCCTGGTTCCACAATATTTTCTGCACTGACTTCTTTTGTTGGACTTTGAACTTCTGATTCTGATTGCACATTTTGATCAGGCAATTCAGTGCCCATCTGACCACTCTGTAATCTCTGTTTCAGCAACAACACCTAAACAAAAAGGATTCTAAGCAGATCATTTTTTAATCTTCAAAAATAGAAAGAGTTAAACTACTTTTGATATTACCAAGTAGAAAAAGGAAAAAATCCAAATTTTTTTACCATTTTTTTGAAAGTCAGAATTATGCTTCCAATTAACAAAAACAGAATGACTATGCATAGAGAAATAAAGACTAATTAAGCAAAACACATGAATTTTGCAAAAGCAATTTTAGCTCAGACTCCTGCTAATGTTGATGTCTCGATAACAAAAACATCACAAAGGTATTTAAGTGTAAATCAGTCAATCATATTTACCACGAGTGAGAATTTTACAAAGGTATCCTCTACCACTAAGACACACTCAATTTCTAGAAAATCCTAAATTTTCAAGAAGCTTTACAACTTCAGAGCAATTATAATAAAGCACAGATACACATTATAGGAAATATATAGCTAAAAAGAAAAAGTAAGAAGAGCAGTTTTAAACAACAGCTGCTGGGTAAACTATCTCACCTGAGTTTGCAGGACACTAATAAGTTGATCCTTTTCTTCTAAGGAAGCATCAAATTCCTCTTGAAGATGTTTCTTAGCTTGCTGATCCATCTGGAGCTCCTGAGAATAAACACATCTCAAATGAATACTGAAAAGTGAACTCAGAAGTCTTACAAAAATATTATGAAATAATAACTAAAATACCTTTCATAGTTGTGACCCCAGAATACAACCATCACATGGATATTTCTTTTACATTCCACACAATATAATAGAAACATCCAATTATAATACCAGCATTAAAATAGCAAGAGTCTAGATTCGATGTGAAATTACCAAGGATTCTTTCTTCTGAAAACTAAGTTTGTATAGGGATCATTTCAAGCCTGCTACTGCAAAACTATCTTCCATGCACACATTTCTCCTGGAAGCTGAAGACAGCACTTTGGTAGATTCTTCATTCAGCCAGCAGATTAAGTCAACATAAAGAGCAGGAATCAGCAGCATATGCTCATTCAATATGCCACCATTCTAATATTACAAATGCCATGTATAAGAGAAGAAAATTGGTCTTTTTATTCCACAAATGTGTCTCAAATGAGAAAGGCAGAGAATGCCAAATAATTAAAATATGTGGCTCTACTTGATACTTACATGCATTTTTTTGCCTGAACACTCTTAGAAACTTGCAGATAATGCTTAAATGCATTAGTAATATCTAGGCAGTCTTATATTTCCTGAAGGAGGTTTCTTCTAATTACTTCCTATGCTTT
Organism: Entomyzon cyanotis; assembly: GCA_024500445.1. NCBI lineage: Eukaryota > Metazoa > Chordata > Aves > Passeriformes > Meliphagidae > Entomyzon > Entomyzon cyanotis. Next base: position 81,981,725 of record JAKEPQ010001005.1, read on the forward strand.
TAAAGGTTAAACATTTAACTTTCTTTAAACAATTATGATTCTAATAGAAAATAAACGTACTTAAATTAATTCACATCTAACTGCTTGTTGAGAGAACCAGAACCACACATATATCATGAATGCACTGCAAATATTTTTTGAAACTTCTAAATGTTTTTTATTTATAAATTTATTTCATCCACATATATCTTTCTGGTGATTTACTCCATGAAAAGAATGCTTCTATGATTGTTATTCTGCAAAGATCACTTGTATAAAAGCAATCGCCACCCATAAACATGAGTTCCATTAGCCAGGCAAAGACAGAGGATGATAGAAAGAAAGGATGAAAAAGCAAATGAGACAAAACACAGAGCACTGGATGCTTTCTGTGCTGCTTTCCTCCAAGTCTAAATCTTGTTTTTATGCTCTCTTGCTATCTATCCCTTACCTCCAACAGTGAATGCCCTGCCATAGATGAGGCTGATACCAGCTTTGAAAACCACAGCTGTATGAGCTGAGCCTGCCCAGCCATGCACAGGCAGGACAGTGAGGGAAAGCATCACTGCAAAAACCATTCCTCTCCTCCCCACTATATCCACTTCTTAATGGTGCATTGCCTCCTGTTCTCAGCAATTACTGATCACACTTCTGCCTTGTGCTTCTGAGCTTTAGATGCAATTCCATCCAAACAATGCAAAGCAGGCCAGTGTGAGAACAAGTGTCAAAGAGATTTATTGAAACCAACACAGAAATTATCCTCTTTGGCTCTAAAAGTCCCATCTGATCCTTTTCTGAGAAGGAGAACACTGAAGACTGCTTGAAGACTGGTTTTGAGATATTACTACTAACAAGAGAAAACTAAGGTAAGAAAAAAGACACATTGATTTCTAGGGACTATGTCACACTGTCAATTTAGCCTCAAAGGAGATCAGTCTACTTTTACATGGTCGTCTCAAAAGAAACTTGCCTGATTCAACGTATTTATGAGGAAAATAGACTGTATGATGAAGACAAGGATTTTTAAAATTCATTTCTGATAACAAATTGACACATCAATGAATTAACTACTTTGGACCATTTTAGCTTCCACAATGGAAACTTACCATTTTATTTGTAATTTCTCCTTCATTGTCTGTTTTACCTAATGCTGCAACACCTGGGCTTCCAAAATACCAGAAAAATACTTTTTGAAGTGTATCATGAAAGAGAATTCCAGTGTTAGATTTGAGGAATATTTAAATCTACAAGATTTGTAAGAATGAAATTAAAGTTTATATGAAACATACATACAAATTTATATATATATATAAATCTGAAATACATGCATAACTTATCTACAAATATGAATCACAAAGACTATGACAGCAGTGAAAAATAAAATGTGTATGTCCAACCCTTTTTCATATGCCAAAGATTTAACTCTGTTCTAAATATGCCTTCCTGACTAACAAGTCATAAGCTGGAAAATAAATCCTACAGGAGCAAGCAGATATGGATCTAACACAGAACATGCTTTTTCATTTGACCTGGTAGTGATCTGAAAAAGATAAAACACTGGCAAGCCACTTCTGTCAATAATGCTGTGGTTTTATCCCTCCTATGCACTAACAGTTTAGCTTAAGACACAGTGACAGCCCAGGCATAGGCTCCAGCATGGCATACCCAGCACTGGCCCACTGTTCTCAGCTGCTGGGGCAGAAGCAGCACAGATCTGAACCAAAATGCTACTTCAGTGGGACACACAGTTCACAGCCTGCTTACCTTAATTACTCCCCAGATTGCTGAAGAGTGCCCTGCGGTTTGCCAGTGACCTCCTCTGAAACGACTGGCTGCCTGTCTACTCACAGGGATAGCTCCTTGTGGATGAGCTTGAGCCTTGAGTACACACATGGCCAGATGCTCACAGTCACCATCCATCAGTATGAAGGGGACAGGTCCTGTTGCCTGTCTGTGGGCAAAACACCCAACTGCCTGGAGTGAGTCTGCCTTCAGGCAAAGGTGGGACCTCAGCAAAGGCTCCTGCAACCTCCATGCCAGTGCTGCTGCACCAACACACGCCAGAAGCAGACAAAGCTAGACAAAGCTTGTGACTTTGGGCCAAATGGTACCCAGCTCTTTAACAAGGGAAGAGCATGGACAGAGGCCCTTGCATGCCCATCTCCAAACCTGGGGCTGCACTGGCTCTTGAGGCAATAAAATGGCTTCAGCTTCACATTGTGCTTTACCAGGCTTTGACAATATGGCTTTTTGGAACTTGCCCTTTTAATCTGTTCTGCCTGGTCATTTATACGTGTTTTTAATTAAGTAGAGTGTGTTTATTATCAATACCAAATACACTAGAGCTTCTCCTTTTAATTTCACTATAATCTAAAGAGGCAAGCCATAACAAAACCTACCTGATTTTATGATTGAAACCAAACTATACTAAAATCCATAAAACAATGTTAGTATTACAACTGAGATAAGGATGGATATTCTTTTTTTTTAACTATCCTAATTTTTTTTATAGTCATCGAAATTACTACTAAAATGTGCCTATTACTTGTGTTTCCCTGAACTAGTATTTGTCAGTAATAGAAGAGAAACAAATTGCACAGGGACATCTATGGCTAGGCCCAACAAAACTGCAAGAACCACACACACTTCTACCTATTTCACAATGAACAGGAGAAGTAGTTCTGTTTGTGACGCACTGCTCTATCCTAAGAGTATAGCAATAAGCCGCTGAATGGGGAAAAAGCCAGAGGAGTAACACCATATAAACAGACAACAAAAAAAAAAACATTAGAATACCCTGAAATGTAATAGAAAATATTTTGTGAAGTAAACAAAGAAGTCAAAAGCTAGGCGTAAAAAGATCGTATGTAGTTGTGATAAAAAGTAAACAGGCAATCAATAAAGGAAATTACCTCTCTCAGTTCTCCAATTCTGCGAAGTGCTTTATCCTGACTTTGACTCAGAATGCTCTTAAGAAAAAGGGAAGAATAAAGATCATGTGTATAAAATGTAACTTTAAAATGTATCAATAAAGTCAAACAATTCACAGAGGTAATGATTTGTTTACCTTTCTAGTCACACTTGATGTGCAAGTATTATCATAAACTACCAACTGTGGGTTGGCAATCTATCAATCTATCATCTGAAGTCATCTGATGCAAAAAAAAAAAGGCTGGAGCACAATACCTCACAGTTTTTTTGACAAATTAATTTTAGCTTGGCTTCCTTAGAAGCCCAGCTAAGAAACCGTCTTCTGTTACACACACCCCCCACACACACACACACACACACACACACATACACAATGCACTGAAAATTAAATCTTTATTGGCACTACACATTTTAAGTTTCAATAAGCATTTAGGTAAGAGAGGATGAAAAGCAATACTTACCTGTAACTTCTTCTTTTCCCGCTGGATAACTTGATAGGCCGACACTAGCTAAAATGCACAAAACAGACATACAAATGATAATGCATCTGCATATAGCCATCAAAATAATTTCCTTAGTTGTATCACTACCTGCAGTTTCCACTCTTCACTTCAGAATGCACTTTTGATAGAAACATACTTAAATTTTCTCAATATTTCTTTTTTCTATCTATAAAATATCTCCAATAGGTTAAAAAATAAAAGCCTACATGACAAAACAATGTTGTTACTCAGCATTCATACACAGATTTCCATACCCTGAGAAGTCATACCACATACCATGCTTCAATACAGTGGGTCAAAAGCCAACAGTATCAAAAGGTTACATCCCAGACAGCTACCCCAAAGGGATGAGCACTTGTAAGAGTACATGTCCCAGAGAGCTTAAGTAAAAGTGATTTTACAAAGAGCATGCATTAAAATATACATTTCTAAATTTAACATGTCCTAGGTTGCAATATAGATGTGTTTAAGTATTCTATTACCACCAGCTGTGGGCCGTTAGCTGCTATCACCTGCTAATGACCCACCCCGGATGACAGACAATGGGCCATCAGGGACCCACCACATGACTCATGGACTTATCTCATCCCATTGTGGGATGCTCTGCCCAGGAGGGAGGAGCCAGGTGTTCCCACCTGGATATAACCTGGCCTTGGAACTGCCTGAGCTAGCCCTGTCTACTGGGTTCCCAGAGGACAAGAGCTACCACTGGATCTTCAGCTGGAGACTAGACCATCACAGGATCACCGCTTCAACTGGACTACTTCAGTTGGACTGCTACCACCACCCTAACAGGGTGTTAGGTTGTATCTGACTTTGTCAGTGCTTTTTCCTTGTATTATTTCACTTATTTTTAATTTCAGTCTTGACTTGTGATCTCCCACTGGTTTGTTTTCAAACCAACACAAACAAAAGAAGGTCTGTGCAACATTTTTATCCCATGTGCTTTGCACATATCCAACAAAGACAGATTGAAAATGGACAGTACTTTATTTCTCACTGTAAGCTGACAAAAGGACGTAACAAGTAATTGCACAACTTAGTTTAGTAAAATATTTGATTACAAGTGCCAAAGCTGAAGTAGAATAATGGCACTTGGAATTACAACATTCTGTTTTCAAATTGATGACAAGTTGAAGAAAAACAAATCCAGAACACTAAAACCAGAAATCAGTAAGTCAAAATATATCTTCAAATTCTCTTTTAAAATAAAGATTTTCAGAATTCAAAATTACTTTTAATTTCAAAGTCATATTGATTCTGCCCTTAAAAGAAAACCAAAACTGCTATGGATGGTTTCCTTTACCATGTTTTTGAAATGCTAACTTTGCATCCTATTTTAAGATAGAAAAAATATTTCGGCCTTAATTACTCATTATATATTGAAACAAGTTTCTTCTAAGCTCCAGCAAAACAAAAGAAACTCACAAAACCAGGAAAAAAAACCCAATCCTTTTTGATAGAGAAATTTAGGACTTGCTGGACAGACTACACTAATAAAAAAAAAACCAAACCAAAAAAACAAACAACCAAGAAAGAAAGCACCAAAACAAACCCACAAACTGAGGAATTTTCATTTTAGCAACTACTATTTATATAAACTTTAAAAAAATAGTTATTACACTAGCTGGAGGCAAAGGAAAAATTACTGGGAGACAACTGCTTTTTTAGGCATATGCTGAATACTGCAGTCACTATGCATATTTTAGATTCCAGGGATTTCAACACCAGTAGACAAAAGTCTACATAGAAATTTTTGCATTTGAGGGCAGCAAACATTAAAGGAACGGTAAAAAACAATCCAAACATCCAGTTTTAAATACAACACATACTTCAAAAAACAATAATTAAAAAAAAATCAAAAAACCAAAACTCACTTAAAATCCCAATACCAAAACACCACCATCACTGAGACAGCTTTAATTTCCCCAACGATTTGGCAAATGAGTTGTGAAACTACTTATATAATTGGTTTTCACTAAAATACCAAAACAAAAAAGGTGTTTGGATGAATTCTTCCCAGGGAACACTTGGAAATCATGAACAATAGAACTTATATCTTGAAAACAAAATGCTTGCCTATTGCAAGCCTACATCTATATGGACAGAATATACACTGTGGATTTCAAGCACAAGTTTCAGAAAAAAAGTAGATTTGCTGTCATGGGAGTAGAAGTCATACTCACCTCTCTAGTGAACTCCACCCCCTGACAATGCCTTCAGTTGAAATCTTAATAGGCCTGCTCTGTATGAGTAGCCACTAACTAACCTCTACATCAGGAAATTATTTAAAAACAAGAGAAGAAAAGGATTTCCATGTTTTATTACCAGAAAAACATTTGACCTATCTAGGTCAAAAATAATTAGAATAGACTTAGAATAATTTAATTTCCATGTTAGTTGTAAGTTGAATCATTTGCTCCAAATAGGAAAACAAAAGATTGTCCACTGCTGCAGTACCTGTTAGCCTAATCTCTTTCCCCTTTCTGCCAAGCTAAACCAGTCACATTGCTTACCTCTGAGTATTTTCCCCTATAGTTGCCCAAACTGCGCTCCATTCTACGCAGACGCTGCAGCAACTGCTCTTTGCTGAAGCTGTCCATATTTGCCAGAGGCTCTTCTGTTTCACTTTCAACGTCAGAAGGTGAATCAAAGGTGGGACTGAGGGCTTCCAAGTCTAGTCGATTCAGTGAGTCTCTTGAAGAACTTCGTACTAGGGACTCCTTAGAAGAAGAGCGGAATAGGGTCTCTTTTACTGGGCTTCGAAACAAAGACTCCATGGAGGGAACTCGAAGCTGAAGCCTCTGGGCAAAAGACTGACTGTCACTTTGCTGCAAAAATTTAATGCAAGGAATTATTTCTGCACTGCTTTTAGGCAGACAGACACACTACAGCCTGGGAAAGAGACCTGACCTGTGTAAAGAAATTACTGATGCCTAACATATAGATGACACCAAACAGCTGCCACTCCCTTAAAAGAATCATCTCCTCGTGCAGAAAAATCAAGCATGCAACTACCAGATGTGCGCAATTTCAGATAGCAACTAAATCTAATAAACTACAGCTCTGATTTAAACTTGTAAAAGGATGCATTTCTGCGTAATTCCTCTAAAAAGTGAAGAATGTGTAACTAACAGAAGTGGTTATTTATTATTGTCTCAAACTTGAAAAACATAATGACTGACTTCTTGATGTATTACACAGAAAAATGTATTTATCTTGAAGACAGATGCTTTCCTTTCTCTCTATGAAGGGAACAAATTTATTGTAGAAGTCCTTGTATGACAGTTAGTTCTAGCAAACCATCTTCAACAGTCCCTTTTCTTATTTTAAATGGCTTTATGATTTTTACACAAAATGAAATTACTGATTTATGCAGCTGCAGTACTTACTTCATTCTATATCAAAAGATTCTGTGCTGTGGTAACCTATACTGCTGGTGCTACAGAAGTGATATGAAAGCATTACTGCACAATGTTGACCCTACAATCAAATGTTGGGAGGCATGTGCCAAGAGCCACTGCTAATCCCATTTCAGCAAGCTAAATGTTTCCCTGAGACATATTAAAGAATGACCTACATCTTCATCACTAGTGACAATACTTTTAAGCCTATCAGTCCTTTTCCTTCAGCTAGAACACAGCCTTCCAGACATGAAATAGGCCCTCTACTTTTAAAAGTGAGTTTAACGCTCTGTATCCAGTGATGGCTGTGCAAAAAATGCATCTCAATGCTGCCAGTCTGCTCATCTGTCTTTACAAAAAAAAAAAAAAAAAGCTCCACACATCAGTGACAATACTTAATACCAGCTAATGGGATCAGAGAATCCACGAACAAAATATCAGAACATCCTGACAGGCAAGTATGTATCATCCTTAATTCGGCATGAAGATATATCCTGGGCACTTATGCCAATGCAACACAAAGACAACACAGTGATGAAGGAGGCAACAAACCCCCCATAGCCTCCACATACCTGTGGGGAGACAGGTTCACTGTTTTCTGTGGATCCAGGAAGTGGTTGTTTAGTTGAGCTCTACAGGATGTAAAAACAACTGTTAGAAGAAACAGACTACAAAAACTGTAATTCACTGACTGCTACAAACAGCATCTGTGCTTTTTTTCTTTGCCTGTGTTTTTAGTACTTTCTTTAGAATGTTTATGAAGATGTCTTTGTGCAAACAAGCTAGTTGGTTAAATTCAGAACAGATTGCTGCAATATACAGAACTACAAAGCAGCTATTTGTGCATGGTTTAGTATGAGACATCTGCAAACGCTGACATCTCCAATTAAGTAATTAATAATGATTATTTATATAACATTTATGCATAAATCAAAGAAACCAAAAAGACAAAATTATAACAGGAAAAATCGAATTGATGACTATTATTTACAGCCAATATGAGTAAGAGTTGGCTGTGACACCATCTTTCTCTGTTTAGGTACACTGGAGTAAGAGTTGGCTGTGACACCATCTTTCTCTGTTTAGGTACACTGGAGGGGCAGAAACTACCTGGAAAAGAAGTGATGGCAACAAGCTGTTTAAAACTCTTAACAAGCACGGGAAGAAAATTAGACTTCCAGAAAAACATCCTACACAAAACTTCTGCATTCCCAAAGAAAGAAAAACAAAACATACACACATTAAAAAAACCTCACCCAAAACAACTAAACCAACACAACAAAAACCAATAGTCCTGAGTTGGTTGGTTTGTTTGTTTTGGGTTTTGGGGTTTTTTTGGATTTGTTTGAGAGGTTTTTTTACAGAGTTTAGACATTTCTATTCCTAGCCTGTCTATCCTGCTTCTCCTGTGTTGTGTTCAGGTGTTTGCTAACCCAGTCCTAATTTTCAGGAAGAATGACCCTGGAAACTACAGGTCTCTTAGTCTCACTTCATCGATTGGTAAAATTACAGAGAAGATTTTTCTGGGAGTTTTTGAAAAACAACTGCAAGACAGCACAGTCACTGGCCACAGCCAGTATGGCTTCACAAGGGAACACTCCTGTTTGCCAAATCTTATTTCCTTTTATGACAATGTTACCCACTGAGCTGACCAAGGGAAACCACTTGTAATCTTTTTGAATTTCAGTAAAGCTTTTAATACTATCTCTCACAGGATCCTTCTGGACAAAATGTCACACGACGCAACAGGTGAGTGTCGCTGTTGAGCCGCTAGCTGAGGAATGACCCAGGTTCTCAGACAAGGAAAGAGAGAAGAGACCTTTATTGTTTTGATTTCCATATATATAGAGTTTACAGAGGTCACCCAGATTGGTCAGCCAGAAACCTCCCCCTAGGCCCAACTGGCCAAGCCCGAACTGACCTAATCCGGAGACGTTGTTTGCAAAACATCCAAACTTCATCTTTGTTTATGAAATGTAGCAAAATGTTCTCACGAGAAAGACCTGTGCTAGTCACAGGTGAGCAACTGGCTCATGGGTCAGGAACAAAAGGTTACAGTGAATGGAGTGACATCAGATGGCAGATCTGTCACTAGTGGGGTTCCACAGGACTCCATCCTCGACCCAGTGCTCTTCAACATCTTCCTAAATGACTTGAATGCAGGACTTGAAGGTACACTAAGTTTGACAATGATACTAAATTGGGAAGAGCTGTTGACTCCCTTGAAGGCAAAGAAGCCCTGCAAGACAGGCTTCAGTAAATTAGAGGGGCTGAGTAATCAGCAACCATATGAAGTTTAACGAAAACAAGTGCCAGATTCTGCACCTGGGATGGGGCAACTCTGGATATAAAAACAGACTGAGGAACAAGATGCTAGAGAGCAGCACCATGGAAAGGGACCTGGGGGTCCTGGTCAACAGAAAGTTGAATGTGAATCAGCAGCGCCCTGGCAGCCAGGAGGGCCAACAGTGTCCTGGAGGCATCAGGCACAGCATCGCCAGCTGGGCAAGGGAGGGGATTGTCCATCCCACTTTGCTCTACACTGGTGCAGCCTCACCTCAAGTACTGTGTGCCGTTTTGGGCACCACAATATAAGAAAGATACAAAGCTATTAGAGAGTGTCCAAAGAAGGGCTATAAAGATGATGAAGAGCCTTGAGGAGAAGCTGTATGAGGAGCAGCTGAGGTCACTTGGCTTGCTCAGCCTGGAGGAGACTGAGGGGAGACCTCATAGCAGTTTACAACTTCCTCATGAGGGGATGTGGAGGGACAGGAGCTATGGTGACTAGTGACAGGTTCCAAAGGAATGGCATGAAGCTCTGTCAGGGAGGATTATGCTGGATATTAGAATAAGGTTCTCCACCCAGGGGGTGGTTGGGCACTAGAACAGGCTCCCCAGTTAAGTGGTCACAGCACCAAGCCTGTCTGAGTTCAAGAAGCACTTGGACAACAGTCTCATGAACACAGTGTGATTCTTTGGGCTGTGCTGTGCAGGACCGGGAGTTGGACTTCGGTCAATTTTGTGGGTCCCTTCCAACTCAGGGTATTTTATGATTCTAACTTATATAAATCCAGATGGTTTTTTGCTGTTTAAATCCAGTCCAACAGAATTAATGAAATAGGCTAGAAACCATCTTGGACATGGATTTTTTCAAGAGAAGTGAAACACTGAGGCATATCAAACAAAATATGGGTAAACTCACTTAAGAGCAGTGTAACTCTTAATTTTTAATCAAGCTGTACTCTGACAGTTATATGTAAGCTGAAAAATCTATGGTGTACATAGAACTGAAATCTTAATCATAAGCACCCTTGTACATAATCTCCTACATAATCACACTCACAGCTTCTACTCTGGATATGCAGACAAGCATACTTAAACATTAATGTGGCAGAGGAATGATTCACTGTAAAAGGGCTTCAAAAAATGTCTGACACGGAGCAAATTTGAGGCAGTAGAGAAATACCACAGAACAAAGAGAAATCCAGATAGTTAAGGAAACCAGACAACTGAAGAGTTACCCAGATGCAGACAAAATGAGCTATACAAGAAGTCTGGATTGGGAAATTGTGCATCACCTGGCTTGAACAAAATCCGCATTCTGCTTCAGAAAACTGTCCTGTAGCAGTGGATTTATTCCTAGTGGATTAACAGTTCTTACAAGTTTTAAACTAAAGCACTTCTACATTTTATTCTTGGCTCCATTACCTGTTTTTTTCCCCTAACTGGAAAAGTTAATGATAAGATAATCCAAACAAAAAAAAATCTTCTGCTTTATAATTTACTAAGCATCTGCTGTGCTACTCTAGTACTGACAACAGAGGAAGACAAATACTTTACCAAGACTTCACAAAAAGAGTGATTGGGCATTGGACTGGGTTGCCCAGGAAGGTGGTGGAGTCACTCTCCCTGGAGGTGCTTAAGAAAAGACTGGATGTAGCACTCAATGCCATGGTCAAGTTGACAAGGTGATGTTAGGTCATAGGTTGGACTCAATGATCTCAAAGGCCTTTTCCAACCTACTTAATTCTGTGATTCTGTGACTTAAAAACTAACTATACTCACTTCATTCAAAAATCATGTATTCTGATACACATAAAAAACAGTTAAAGGAAACTATGGAGGGTTTGTGCAGGTAATTCATAAGTATAATTTAATATTTAACATCTATTTTAAAACACAAGATAAAGCAGATTTATTAAATTTAATAAGGTTTTTATGAATATAAAACCCATGGATGCTGTTCCTTTCTACGAAGATGGTTAAAAAGCTGTTATTTAAGGACCTATAAAGTTCCTTAAAAATGTAATTCCAAAACTAAACTAGTGCTGCCTCTTCTAAAATTTTCCTACTCATTATGGAGGCATCTTTGTATACAATCTATGTGAACAAAAGAAGAATCTATACTTGGGGTTAGACTTTCTGTTGGCATAAATAATAGAAGAGATACACTGGCAATATTTTATATAAAAAATGGACCACCATAGGTATCTGGCTGCTGCAAGTCTACATCATTGTGCTCTAGTGCAAAGCGTAGCTGGGTATCCACATTCTGGATGGAGAGCATGAATGGAAGCTGCTATATATAAGTATAGATCCAAGAGCCTTTGAAGCACTTAAAAGCCCCAGCCTTTCATAAGCCTGGAGAGAGCTTTCAGCAAAATTAGAATCACAGTGCACAAGCAGCTTTTTTGAAAGTCTTAAAACCAGCAGTTACATCAGAGTTTCTGGAGACCAGTGGAAATCCTTCCTCCCAAACTCATAGAAACATAACATCCATATCTCTATCCAAAGACAGCTATATTTACAATCTGTAACAAAAATGTAGGTTTTTATTATGAAGATGTATAAATCAGCGCTCAGTTTCAACTGGAGCACATTAGGGTGTTCTAGTAACATTTGTGCCACCTTACTTCCCTATTTCTGGAATGCAAACTAATTCATCATACTTAGTTCTCAAAGATATAAACAGATTAGCAAGCCTGAGAAGTGAAAGCTTAAATGTCTGTATTTGAAAGCATTTTACTGTTTTTAATAATAATACTTTCTCAGGTATTCCAAAACTGAGTAATTATGGAGGGAGAAAGGAAGGATAGCTTAATATATGTTTCCTTCCCTTATTTTCCTTTAATTTTTCTTTTCAAAAAACCCCACTGTGTCCAAGAATATTTTGAACTGTTTCTTCATACAACAAAACCTCTGCAGCTTAGTTAGTAAAGAGTTTATACTAACTTCATCTATGCCAAAACCATCCAAAATTACAGTCACTTTTCTATGCTATTCACTCCCAGACCACATATACAGTTAAATTACTGGTTTGTTTTAGCAGAATTAATATGCATTTGTTTGTGTTGGTGAAACTACCCTCTCCTGCATTTTTAGTGTACCTAGGTTTTTCTACACATATATAATGTGGGGGTTTCTTTAATATATTTTTAAAATCAATCATCCTATCCTCCATAAACTTTTCTATTGTTGTTTTCACCACCTCCCAATTCTTACTGTGAGTACCACTCTAGAATTTTCAAAAAGTTCGGAGAACAAAATGAGTTTTACAGGTAATATGTTATTAATACACATTGGTAACACACTAACAATAATTGTTACATTACAATTACTTGCATATATGCACTCTTGCATATAAATATGCAAGCCAGTAAATATGCCACTAAAGTACATACTAAAAGATCATATAAAGACAACATTTGAGCATTCACACAAATTTTTTTTAGTGAAAACTAAAAATGCTTAATTAAATTTGCAGTGAATCTTTAAGTGATTGTTGGACCTGGAATATGGTCAGAATATCTAGAATTGAGGAAAAAAAATAGTAACTATTGCAAAACTACAGATTTCAGCATGTCCTGTTTGGTCCCCATCAAAAAGCTCAATCTTGAAAACACTATGATAGAAGTACTAATGAACCTCTGCTTTAGATGAATGTGGTAAACAAGCATATCAATTGCAACAAATTAAGAGTTTCCACGGATCACCACTTTAACACTGTATCTGTCCAATCTTGCTTAGCCTGAGAGAGACAAGTCCAGCACAACATGGTGTGTTGTAGTATGCCCTGCTTATTAAATTTCAATCCTGTTATAGCTTTCAATGACTGGTTATTTTAAACCATGAGCAGCAAAAGAGCGCTTACTAAACAGAAAAAGCAAACTAATTGTGAAGTATCAGGATGAGTTGGGATTTTAAAAAATACAGTGTTTTGAATCACTATGGACTCAGGAATGCCATACCTCTGAAGCGTGTGAAAAATGCCATTCCAGTCCTGTGCCAATAATAAGAACACAGCTTTGTATGTGCCTATTTCAGAAAGCAGAAGTATGACTTTCTCCCTATGCCTGTTTCTTTTTCTTCACTTCTTGCCTTTTCTTACTGAATTTCTCCACTTATATTCGGTGAAGACAACTCTTCCAGGCAAAGAAACATCTATTTAAAGTAAACTCTAATTATTAAAAAACCCCTATTCATCCTCACAATAATAACTGCCAGGTTACCAACTAGACATAGATTAATTTCCATGTCTGTGTGAAATACTTATTTCCTGCTACCTGTCATTAGTAGTAAATGACATGCTACATTTCCCTGTGCACAGCAAAAAACGTGTAAGTTTTACACATAACCAACTCCAATGTTAATTCTATCCATTTATCTTGAAATAAGTACAGACATACACAAATATGAAGATGAAATTTCTATGCAACAAACATACAAACTTGTATGTCGCTGTTGAGCGGCTAGCTGAGGAATGACCCAAGTTCTCAGACAAGGAAAGAGGGGAGAAGAGAGCTTTATTGTTTTGAATTCCATATATATAGAGTTTACAGAGGTGCCCCAGATTGGTCAGCTTGAGACCTCCCCCTAGGCCCAATTGGCCAAGCCCGAACTGACCCAATCCAGAGAAGTTGTTTGCAAAACATCCAAACTTTATCTTGTTTATGAAATATAGCAAAATGTTCCCACGGGAAGGACCTGTGCTAGCCACACTTGTGCAACAGTAATTTAAAAGTTGTGCAGAATATGGTTACCTGTATAAGGGAAAATATGTTAGTTTTTTCATGTTACAATAAATTCACACCATACAGCACGCCAGTGAGGAGCTATCAGGTACTATATCTGTGAAATTTAGTGCGGGGTTAGCAACAAGGTAGTTAAGATAGAGGTCTGTGTGAGAACAAGCCACAAGCAATTAAGTTTTGCCTTCTAGGACATTACTCTCCTCCACCTGCTAAAGGCATCGCTAAGAGGGGTGGGGAGGACTCACCACACCGTCACTCTGTGGCTTAGGTTGTTTGGTGGGATCCAAGGCAAAGATAGTATACTCAGAGAGAAAAGCAGGTTCTGCTATCATCCTGGCTAACAGCTGTCATTCAATGCAAAAAGGAGGAAAATGAAAATAAATCAAGCAATAAAGAACATTTCAAAATTTTTCTCCATTTTTCCATGCTATTAAAAGCATAATAAAACAATACAACAGTTTATGAGACAACCGGTATTGATAAAGGGGGGACATAACCACAAAATATGCACTAGAACATTTCAGAAAAGCCAAAATACAGTTTTGATAATTTAGAACTAAAGAAGCGTGCAATTTAGAAGACATATCCGAGTTTAGCTCAAGATAAAGACTATGTTTCAGGCATTGATATTGTAATTTTTTTAACTTCTGTGGATGAGTTGTCTTCATGTATCACTGAGCCTTACTTGCTCTCAGATATTCATGAGCAACTCATTACTCTAAAAATTCTATCAGTATTTCAGTTATATACAATATAAAATGCCTGCTTTTTATATTGTATATAACTGAAATACTGATAGAATTTTTAGAGCATCATCTAGTGCTCTTATACACTAGAATTACATTTACATTTTAAAAAATTCCTTACAATTTTTTTCAAACTACTAGCAGACTATTTTTTGTAAAAACACTACAAGTTGAATTTAACCATTTTATCAAGTCAGGATCTAAGAAGAGATTTAAATTCCTAGAAGTGAAAGCATGAAGAGAAGCAGTCTGGAATTTGAATTCAAACTGGGTATATACATGTAATGTAATGCAATCTACTGCTTTCAGGATGCTGTAATCAAGGTCAGAAACGTATTTCTCACATGACTATACTCACATAGATAAGTTCAAGGTTCAACTTCCTTACAGCTTGAGATTTCAGAATTGTGCTGACTGCTGATTGAACCAAAACACTAAATAAAACAAAACTGTTCTGAAATAATGAGACAAACCGCTCTATAAAAGTGTAAACAGTACTTTTAGGAATCAATACTAATATAAGTTAGGAGTTTAATTTACTTTTTTTAATTTTTACTTTTTTTGTGATGATTACATTGGCTCCAGTGCTGTAGCAGATTAATTACATAAATTCAAATTTAGAGAGAAAATATTTTCATGGGTAAGATCTGAAATGCTACATGACTTTCAACTTATGTTCACAAAACCCTTTCAGAAAATGTAAGAACTCATAAATGTTCAGTGACAGCCATATACAGTAAATAGCCTCAGATTTGCCAATAACTAGTTACATACAACAAACTCAGCTGAAACTTCTCACTTTTAAGTTACTGCAAAGGTGAGGTGCTAATGAAAAAGACAGTAACATTCCTCCTGCTCTCAATGTTCACTTCCCTGGAGTCTCAACACACTTGCCCTGTGCATTCAATGTAGGTAACAACCTCACATTGAGTTTGGTGAGACCAATCCTCCTCTCTCAGCCTGTTAGAAGTGAAATTCTTAAGAGTAAGCTGTGTTAAAGCATCTTATATATATATATATACACATGTATATGTGTATATGGACATACATATCTGTGTATCTATATAAATATGTATATATATATGTGGGGGTCTGTATACATACATACATACATACATACATACAATATATATATATATATATATATATATTCAGATGCGTAAAACCCAAATCAGTTTTATTTCTCCTCTGAGCTTTCAGACAAGACAAAAATAAGGAAACTGACAAGTGGCAATGGTTACAGAAAATCTTCAAGTGTTGATGGTCGTAGGAATTCTTACTCCTCTTTAAAGGGCATATGCCATAAAAAGAAATGGCGTATTCTATGTATACACAAGTGTACAAACATACAGCAGCAATACTACAAGCAAGCCTGATGGCCTTATGAATTAGAAGCATGCAAATTCACAAATAAAATTATGGGTTTTTTAAGATAAAAATTACTTTGCATGTTTGGAGAAGACCAGTTAAGAAGATGAAATACAGTTTGCAAAGCACTGATAAATGGATTAGGCAAATATTATTAACCAAAGATTATGAACATTTTTAACGTGTATTTATCGTGAACGTATTTAACGTGTATTATATTATAACATATATTATCTTCAGCTTAGTTAAGTCACTTTTAACAATATGACCATCAAGAACTTCAGGAATCACCGACAATTAAAATTATCTCTTCACAGTAACAGCATGCTAGTGCTTGTTTCTCAAAATATTAAGTTGTGACATTTCACCATAGCATTACTTTGCTTCATTATAATTGCATTAGTTAGTACACTAAAAATTTGCATTAAAAAGAATTCCTATTTGATCTCTAACAAGTTCATCCCCCCAAAAAATGGGCTGTCAGTTTGTTCAGCACCTACAAATTGTGAGATTTACAGTCATCCCTGGAAGTCCATGACCACGTTAGTGCAGCCAAGTTTAGGAGACTCAGACATAAATTCTTTCACAAAACTTTAATTATAAAACTCAAAACATATGGGTAAGATGACAAAGAGCTTTAAGCAACAGCACAAGCTCATTTTAAAAATTCACTCAAACTACCTGGTAGACTGATATGGATATGCAGCTCTTTTAGCAAGGTAAGAAGATCCAAACTATCCAGTGCCAAAAATATGCCAATTCATATTACAGTTATGATTTTGAGAAAAGGGAAATTGATGCAGCACTGCTTGAGTTTGCTGACATGCAACTCCAGTGTCTCCATCATAACCAAAAGTTTACACAAACAGTAGAATGTAATTACAAATTCTGTTTAGTTTCACTGACGTTGATCAGATGCAAGAACATCTCTAAATCATCTCGGCTTTACCCTCCTGTTGCTTGAGTAAAGGCAAGCAAAGAAGGGAAGGAGCCTTCTCTTCCTCAGTTTTCAACAGTAAGACAGGTCATCCTCAAGACAACTGGCCCCCTGAGCTAGTAGATAGGATCAAGGAGCAGACTAGACCCCCAGTAATTCAGAAGCAAGCAGTTAGTGACCTGCTGAGCCACTTTGATGCTTACAAGCCTGTGGGACCAGATGGGATCCATCCTAGAGTGATGAGGGAGCTGGCAGAAGAGCTCACCAAGCCACTCTTCATTTACCATCAGTCCTGGCTAACTGGGGAGGTCCCAGATGACTGGAAGCTGGCCAGCATGATGCCCAAAAGAGGACCAAAAGAAGGATCTGGGAAACTACAGGCCTGTCAGCCTGACCCTGGTGCCCAGCAACATTATGAACAGATCATCTTGAGTGTGATCACACAGCACGTACAGGACAGCCTGGAGATCAGACCCAGCCAGCATGGATTGAGGAGGGGCAGGTCCTGCCTGACCAACCTGATCTCCTTTTATGATCAGGTGACCTGCCTGGTGGATGTGGGGAAGGCTGTGGATGTTGTCTACCTGGACTTAGTACAGCCTTTGACACTGTCTCCCATAGAATAATCCTGGAAAAGCTGGCAGCCCATGTCTTGAACAGGTGCACCCTTCACTGGGTTAAGAGCCGGCTGAACAACTGGGCCCAGAGAGTGGTGGTGAGTGGTGCTGCCTCCAGTTGGTGGCCAGTCACTAGTGATGTCCCCCAGGGATCTGTGTTGGGCCCAGCAGATGACTCCAAGTTGAGTGCAAGTGTCAATCTGCTGGTGGGTAGAAGGGCTCTGCAGAGGGACCTTGACAAGATGAATAGATGGGCTGAATCCAACAATATAGGCTTTAACAGACCAACTGCCAGGTCCTACCTACACTTTGGCCACAACAACCCCCTGCAACACTACAGGTTGGGGACAGAGTGGCTGGACAGCAGCTAGGCAGAAAGGGACCTCGGGGTATTGACCAACGGCAATGGGCTGCCTAGTGTAATATATGCAGGTATGATTCATGTCAAGAAATAAAACATCTCAAATTAGCCCTAGAAACAATTAGCAACAAAGACTGCTATGAGGAGTAGGGTTGCCCTTATAAGAAATAAACCGAGACTCAAAGACAGGATTTTCCTCATAGAGCATGGAAAGATACCAGACTGTATTGATACTTTATAGAAAATGAAGTTTTTGTAGTTGAGTTATAGAAATTGTGCTGTAACTGCCTTTTAGCCCACTTGAGTTTGACCCCCCTTTTTCCTAGCTTTTGCTTGCTCTGTAGTTTTCAGAACCCCTTGTAACAGCAAAGACGCAAGCACAAAAGGACCATCTTCTTTACGACCCCCAGCAACAGCAAATGCAAGTGCAGAAGACAGAGCATGACGTAAAACTCGGGAATTCAGAGGAGTGGGAATTTCTGAGAAATGAAACTAAAAAATGTATAAAAAGGAGGAGTTTTAAACCAAAGGTGTGCTTTGTCTGTGGAGCAGAGACTCCTAGACACACCCAGCGCTGCTTTGCTTATTGCCTCCAGCCTTATATTCTAAATTCTGTATTTTAATAATCATTGCTATTTTGTAATCTGCTTTATATAAAATTTTTTCTACTAAATTTTCGATTGACTCGTTTTCATTTACAACACTAGGACGGTGGAAGAGTCACTATCCCTGGAGATGCTTAAGAAAAGACTGGATGTGGCACTCAGTGCCATGGTCTAGTTGGCAAGGTGGTGTTAGGTCATAGGTTGGACTCGATGATCTCAAGGTCTTTTCCAACCTACTTAATTCTGTGATTCTGAGCCAAACCCAAAAAAAAAAAAAAAGCAGGGCAGAACAATACTGAGGCAGAACAGTGATCACTGTATCAATATGAAATTTCAAAATATTTCCTCTTCAGTAGCTGAGAGTTTCCCACTTCAAATAGCACCCAAACACAAAATATATTCAATCATGGTCCAAGGGCAGTATTTCTTTAACACATTTAGAACTGGCTGCATTTGCCCATTAGTGAGTTCATCCTCCACTCTCTGATGTTAGATGACCAACAATGAAAATATTTAAGGACTTGCTTACAGTATTTTTGTTACTCTGACAGCTCCTAACCTGCTACATACTTAGTTGAATTACAGGCAGAGCTCTCTAGTGAGTCCTGTAATTACATTACTTAATGCTTTCCAATATTTTAATGGGGTTTTATCTGCATTTTTCTTTTTTTTCAACCATCTATTCAGTGTGACTTTAAGAACCAACTGTCTAGTTAACTTAGGGGCAGGAAGGTTAGGGAAAAGGGTATTACAAATCACTAAAAATTATTCACCTATGCCTGCAAACAGGGAAGAAACAACTTGCTAGTCAGCCAAAATTAAACAGTATTACCACACGGGATTCTTGTGCTTCAGGATTTGTCCTAAAACGCACTCTGAATTATCTTAATAGGTTCCAAAACATTAAAGAGATCTGGTGCTAAACTGTCTAATGTATCACTAGCACTACATCAGCACTAGGCCATCAGCACTAGGGATTGTGATCAATAAAACTGGACAAGTAGAGAATCCAACTGAGATGAAGCCTACGGTAAACAGCACATGCAAAGACATCAGTCATTAATTAACCTTCTCTAATCCTAAGAATGTCATCATATCACACTAGAAGTTTGCTACAGAAATCCTACTAAGATCTTCGAACATTTTGTTTCAAACATACTCTATGGGTAGTGGCTCATACAGCGGAAGGCTGTGTTGCCATTTAGCAGGATCTTGATTAGGCACAGAGAAGCCTAATGAAGTTCAATGAGGGGACTGCACGTGGAAAAGAATAACCCCAAGTAACAGTACAAGTTGGGTAGCTGACCTATTGGAAGGCAGCTCTGCAGAGAAGGACCTCGGAGTCTGGGTGGAGTCTCAAGGTGACCATGAGCCAGCAGTGCACTTGCATCTAGGAGGGCCAATGGTATCTTGGGGTACATCAGGATGATTGAGCCCAGCAGGTTGAGGGAGATGATCCTCCCCCTCTACTCAGCCCTAATGAGAAAACATCTGGAGTGCTGAGTTGTGTTCTGGACTCCTCAGAATCAGAAAGATAAGGAGCTCATGAGAGCATCCAGCAGAGTACCACAAAGATAATTAGGGATCTGGAGCATCTTTCTGACAAGAAAAGACTGCGGGAGCTGGGCCTGTTTAGTCTAGAGGAGAGAAGACAGAGAAGAGACCTAATCTATACATACAAATATCTCAAAAGAAGTTGTCAAGAGGATGGTGTCAGACTCTATTCAGTGGTGCCCAGCAACAGGACAAGAAGTAATGGCCATAAACTACACCCCAAACAGTTTCACCTCAAGATAAGGAAGAAGTTCTTTACACTTAGCGTGGCAGAACACTGGAACAGGCTGCCCAGGGAGGTCATAGAGTCTCCCTCTCTGGAGACATTCAAAACCTACCTGGACATACTCCTTTCGTGTGTAACCTGCTCTAGGTGACCCTGCCTTGGCAGGGGGTAAGACTACATGATCTCCAGAGGTTCCTTCCAATCCTACCGACTCTGTGATATTCCAGGGTAAAGCATCTCCCTAGCCCATACTGACCTTAACCTCAGGCACCAAATTTATAGGCTAAAGGCTGTTGAGGACTACATCCAGTGCAGGTAGCTCAGTGTACAGTTGCACTGCAAGATACAGGTTGTGCCCTGGGTGGGGGAAAATGGCTGAAACCCCCAGCAATGAGCCCTTTGCCCAATAAAGGGCACAGGGACTTGCCATCCCAGCCTGATGGCAGCCAGTCACCCAGAGACTCTGTAGAATCCAATAAACAGTGAGAAGACCCCAGATCAAATCAGATCAAATATCACCATTAAAACAAGCACACAGAATGAAAACCAGGCATTCCTTTGTGCAGGGTCCCTACCAGGAGGAACCCAACTCCATCTCTCATTTGCTGCACCAGGATAAAATTTCCTAAAGGAAGGAGAGTCTAGGACTCTGCTATGGGAACCCTTGGGTCAAGCCAGTGAGGGAAACTTATCTCACATGGTGAGTGTGTGGGGAGTCAGGTGGGGCAGCCATCAGCTCAGTGGAGCTGCCTGCAGTGAAGGGGCTTCAGTCACAGCAGCAAAAGCCTGGGGTGGTGCAAGTGTGACCACCAGAATGGCTCCTGGATGGTCAAACAAGAAAGTTTCCGTAACAGGCTGAGACACTGGGGATTTTTTCTCACAGTATTTAATTATTATTCTGGCTTTTTGCAAGTAAAATCCTACCAAGCAACAAATGTTTTTATCTTGGATAGAATGTTGCAAATGAGGTAAAATGGTCAAAGAAGCCAAATGCCAGATGATGTTACCGTCAGTATTATCAAAGGACACATAAAGTTATTTTTTAAATATCCTTTGTATTTTCAACATTCTGAACCATTTTTGTAACCCTCAAGTTTGGCGTAAGTGAAGCAGCCTTACTTGACCTTTAAGGACCTTCTGAACTCCAGAAACAACTGTGTTCTTATTATTCTTATTGTTCTTATTATTCTTATTCTTATTATTCTTATTATTCTTATTATTCTTCCTCCCTCTGAAGAATTACCATGCTCAAATATTCTTTTGCAAGGATTATGACGAGTGGGGTTCAAAGGCCAAAATGCATGCAATTCCTAGATCAAAGGGCTTCCTTAACATGCTGTGAAAGCAAACACAAAATTTTACAGGGTTTAGAGTTTGACCCAAGTCTCATTGCTCGGGCGGTGGCAGTAGTTGAAAATTTTAAATGTTACATACATCTAATATGTTTGATTTCCAAAGCTAATCATGATTCCCTTCCAGAAAAAGAAGAGAATCAGTAGTTCCAAATTTTGTATTAACCTGTTACCAAGGAAATTTGAAAATTCATACATTTTGTTAGCAAAGTGCATCATGGTGTATGGGTATTTGAGTATGTTAATACTTAAAAGCTTCTACAATTGTACATGAGCAGTTTTGCTATGTTATATACCAGCACAGAAAGAGAGAGGGAAGAGGATGAGACTACAAAACTCATCTTAGAGAAAAACCATTATTTCCTCATCTACTTCAAGGAGCTAGAAGATGTCAGCTATCAGCTAGAGGCTCAGTTTTGACTCTTACTGAAAAAGAACTCATTCCCCAGAGTAAAATAAATAAATAAATTTGGTTGTTTGACCAAGGTGGCAAATGTCAGGAAAAAAAGTTGTGAATAACTCGGTAATTTTCTTACTTACAAAATATCTATTTATAAAAGGTTTGCACAATTTGCAACATAATCTTTTATGCCTCATCTCTACTGTGATAAGGGAATAGCAAAAACTGAAGAGCTAAAAGTTCAGGGGTTTCTCTCTGCAATTAAAAAAGAGGTTGTACAGAAATCAAATACAAGGTCTTTTCTAGTTTGCCTTTCATTTTGATGAGCAATCCAAGCATGTTGATGTATGTATCAAGAGTTGTAAAATCCAAGTTTAGATTTAAACTAGCTTCTACAGCCTCCAAAATTTAGTCTTAAATATCAGAAGGGAAAAAAATATAGATATATCTGAACCACTACCATCTTTGCATGTTAGCACCTATTTAGAAGTAATTCAAATTAAGTATATGAATACAGGAAAGATGCAGGAATAACAAATGTACTGAATGAATATAATTTCAGTTTTACTTGTCATGCTTTATTAATAGCCAATGCTAGAGAAACATTTCAACTAATTTAATAACACAGTCATTATATACCACTAAAGTGAGACCAAAAAGTACCTTTATCTTAAAGTACTTTATCAAAAAGTACCTAATTTATCTTTAGTTCTAAGAGCTATATATACTGTGCTCTGCTGTCACTTCCATAACACTCATGAGGATGTCAAGTGATATTTGGATCTGCATGACTCGTAGGTCACCCACAGCAACCTATCAGCTGTTTGCTGTCAGCTGATAGAGAATTGGCTTTGTTAACTTCTGCAGCTGGGCCTTGTATACTTGTAAACAAGTATACTGTAGAAGAAAAAGAACATTTTTAACTTCCAGGAACTATAGTGAATATGACAGATGTATTTCACCTAAAACTCTGTTCAAAAGTCAGTGCGGTAACAGTTTGAAAAATGAACACTATCCTTCCCTAGAAAAGACTGGAATTGTAGTATGTTAGCACTTACAGGCTTCTGTAATTGTACATAAGCAGTTTTGCTATGTTGTATACCACCACAGCAAGACAGAGGGAAGAATAAGCATATTTTAATAGTCTAGGGCTGTTTCGAATGGCAGCATACCAACTCAGAAAGCATTGAATATGCAAATTGTCTGAAGGAGTTCTATGGAAGTACTTTTACCTCACAATGTAGTCATATTTTATGAGCTACTTGCAATAACAGAATATGGAACTAGTCAGACGTCTGCTTTTTTCTATAAATGAAAAAATTATGAGGTTTTCTGTAACACTGCTACTAGAGATCCACATATCCAATACAATAAAAGCTGAAGAAGAAAACCGGAATGAAAAAGAAACTTACCTGGTATTCCATAAATAGAGCATACCAGTCGTAGGTTTATTTTACACTGATAACATCTCGTAACTTTGAAATACTAAAAAAATCTTATCACTGTGGATAAAGCAAGAATGTTTGCACATATGTTTTATTATAATTCGTTGATCTGACTAATGATGTCATTTACAACTGTAATTAATTCTGAAATAGTTTTTATTATAAAAATAGTCCATGAATAAACCAAAGAGTTCATGTGTAATACTTGTAATTTTCATACTACAGAAATAAAAATACAAAAACCTGATCTATTTAAAGACATACTAAAACAGCTCACAGGGGAGGACAGAAAACATACAAAATTATGAAACACTAGTTTTGCTCTAGCTTTCAGTACTGAAAGAGTTAGCAATTATTCATGTACTGCAAGAATGTTTTAGTATACAATACTCTTCAACCAAATATTTTCAATGTATTAAATGTTGTCCAACAGTTTACTCTAATGCCACTGCCATTGACACCTGCATATAAAACAACTGCCTTGTCAAATCAGAACACTGCAAAAAAATGACCTCCAAAAGACATAATGTGCGTATATAATCAGGGTATGTATTTTCAGTAACAGTATGCCATACCTGCATCGGATTTAGGCATAGTAATACTGCTGCTGAACTGAATTTTATGAAAATCTAATCCAACAAACAAATTTCAAAGATGATTTGCTTTTAATCATACTGCCAACATTTATGAGAATTTTTTTGAGAAATGAAATTTCTTGTCTTAATCATTGAAACTTAATTTTTCATAGAACTTTCCATTTGATGTAAAAACAGTCCTGGCCAAAAAAATAAGAGGTTTCCACCCCCTTAGGACTTCACTATTTCCTCAATTTCTAATTAAAGGATGTGTTTCACAAGTAAAACTGTTATGGCAGCTCCCCTAAGACCAAGGATAACTGTAAATCTGAGGGTACTTTAGTACCTCTGTTTCCACTCTTAATCATATTTCTCCTTCTCCCTCTCTGGTCATTCCAGTCTAACCAGTCTATTTAGAGGTTAATGTTCTTCCACTGTAGCCTAGCATGTGGGGAATCCTTTGTTTCTCCTGTTTGTCTGGAACAGCAGTCTGAAAATTGAGTTTGCTGCGGACAACACATATCTAATGAAGTTAATGTCGTTCTCAATAGAAATTATTAACACTACAGCAAGCACTGATACAGGTGAAATGTCTGCAGCATCCAACAAAATTTCAAAATATATTTATCTTTTAAATATGTTATCCAAATTGTGAAAAGAACTATTACTTTTTTACTAAATCAATTGATTAAACTGAAAAAGAAGATAAGCCTTCAGGTTCACATACCTTTTTCAGATTTGGAATAAAAGCAAGCACCTTCAAATATCAACGTAAGTTAAGGTAAGTATTCTGCCTTTCAATCAACCAGTAAGTATCTGAGCAGAAAGACAGTTGACATAAGTACAATAAAAGGGTGAGGAGTATTACCAGTGAATCTTTTCCTTTATTTCTCACTGAAAAAGGAAGGAAGATTTCTTCCATTTGCCAAGGCAGCACTAAGTTAACAACAAACAAAAAACAGTGATTCAGTTGCACGCTTTTGCTGCTTAAAAAGTCAGAAAACCTTGGCCAAATCACTTCTTTAACATCCTGCACATTATACAACAAATTTTAAAAAAAGAGAGGAATCAATTCTCAGTACCAACTCACTCCTTCTATGACATAGTAGTACCTCTCATGTGGCAATGTGGTACTTCCATACCCTGCCTTAAGAACAGAAAATCCTCCTTACTGAAAAACTTAATAATTTATCCTGGGTGACAATGCTGGCTAACATTCTGAAACACCAGTTAACAGAAAATCTTTCTCCAAGGACAGGGGAAGTCATTACACATATATATACGTACATACATACACACACACACACACATATATATATAACACAGTAGAGAAGATAAGCATTTATTAGTAAACACCAAAATACAAAATGAAATCATGAGGTACTTTCCCTTTGATTTCTATTATTGCAGGAAGCAAACTGCCAAGCTGTAATCACTGACAGCATTCATAATGAAATCTATTACAAATTTCAGGTATAGCTAATTATCTCCTAAACAAAATGTGGTGTTAAAAACTAAAGAGGTTTGTTCCACTGCAAGGAAACACATCATTTTTTGTGGCAAAATACAGCAACTGTATTTTCTTACTAGGACAAAACATTTCCTCTGAAAAAGTTCACACAATCACAGAAAGATCCTGCTTTATGATACCAGCCTAGGTTCATGCTCACTAAGTCAGGGAAATTTTTGGTTTGCTTGTATTTGTTGCTTTTTTTTAATCAAGCCACTTCAAAAGAGCCATAGTACTCAATATGAAACAAGGTAAGTGCAGATTATCTTCTCTGTTTGTTTTATTATGCAAGTCAGGGTGACCCATCATCCTGATAATGATTATTTTATGACTGATAATTTAGACTCACTTTGGTTTGTTGTTTAGTTTCTTTGGGAGGGTAAAGGGGGATGGGCTGTTTTTTTATTTTGGGAACAGGGGAGAGAGGAAGTGGGGTGGGGGAAAGAATTTTGGGTTTGATAATTATTACTAGCATGGTTAGAAACAATCACAAATGCTCTGTTTAGACCTTTTGGATCATCCACCTCAAATTACCTGGATTCACCTAGTTCTTCAACCGAAAGTGGGAAAAAACCAAAGTTAGTCTCTCTGAATGTAACTTCTGTCCCACTATCACACTGAGTTCAGTTCAGAGGTAAGATTTTTAAGATCTGAAGATTTAAAATGTTTCCTAATCTGGGAGTTAATCACTACAGCTTAAAGATCTGTTTTATTAATATTAAACACTTCAGAATTTAACCTAAAATATAGACTATTCATACCTATAAATGCACAGAAAAGAGTGAGATTGAGAAAAAAAATGCAACGAAGGACATAAAGTTAGACTTTTTTTAAGTTGAAAAAGAGAGAAAAACAGTTCTCAACTGACCTCTTTGTCTGGTGTTGAAGTGCCTTCATCATTCTGATCTGTGAATGAAGTTGTCCTGATTCTGTTGCCAGCTGATGGAGAGGATTTGGAAGGGACCTACAGAGGGAGCATTTATATCAACAAGTAATACTATTAACTCCAGAACTCATTATTCTGTATCATAATTTACTTCAACAATTATTGACTGTATCATCTCAGTAAAGCCTACTCTAGATTTTTTTAAAGAAAACAACCATCTGTGACAAGTCTACCTTACTACAAGGTCTCCAGGACAGAATGTGTCAAGAATCAGCCATAGGAACATGCAACAAAATAGGCTATTTTAATTATTTCTGACTATGGTCCTCTTAGACTATATTTGAAAAACAAGCCTCCTAATATTTTAGGAACATATTACAGTTGCTTAAGGTTTAAAAGCTTTGTGATTTGACAGGGATTCAAGCATTTACAAGTAGAACAGCATCTGATTAAGAACCTAGAAAATTAACAACAAAAAATTACACATAGCATTTATAAAATTGAATCTAAATAATGAAAAAGGGCAGAAGAAATTGCTACATTTTTTTATGTCAACATGTTCTTGTTGTTCCTATCAGAACTAAACATCTATTCACAGAAATTTTACAGAGCGAGGTTCTAACCAGTCACACCAACTCAACACAAGCTACCTTGAAGGCCTCATAATTCAAACTTCAAATACAAAATTTCAGTATAAATGTAATGAGTAGTAAAGTATCAACAAGCATATCTATTAAAAAAAAAGTAATTAGCAAGATCTCTCATTAGGAAGGATTGTGGGCTCGAAACATTTTACGTGCACGTGGGGAAAGGGAAAGATTGGACCTTGCTTTGTTGAGGTGATGCCCTGCTCCACACACTCCATCCGTCTGAACCTGTATCCCAGCCCTGCAGCGGCTGCCAATCCCTGGCACACCACAGGCAATGTGCAACACTCTGCCCCTGGAGCCCTAATTGAGGCCCAGAGTGGCCAGATGACCAGAAGTTCCAGCTGGGAGAAGGAAAAGGAAAGAAAAAGAAAAAGGAAAAAAAGGAAAAGGAAAAGGAAAAGGAAAAGGAAAAGGAAAAGGAAAAGGAAAAGGAAAAGGAAAAAGAGAAAGAGAAAGAGAAAGAGAAAGAGAAAGAGAAAGAGAAAGAGAAAGAGAAAGAGAAAGGAAAAGGAAAAGGAAAAGGAAAAGGAAAAGGAAAAGGAAAAAGAAAAAGAAAAAGAAAAAGAAAAAGAAAAAGAAAAAGAAAAAGAAAAAGAAAGAGAAAAAGAAAAAGAAAAAAAAAAAGGAAAGCCAAGGGGTACTTAACCCAGGATATAAGGCAAACACACGCATGTCTTGACTCTACCTTCTCTTGGAATTTCTATCAGCTGAACACTGCTGGAACCAGGAGTGGCAGCTATATTCATTCTTTTCTGTATCAAAATTATTCTAAAATCAGTCATAGTTACAGGTCTGACGAGGTAGACCCAATGTCCCAACCTGAAAATACTACTCAAAAGTCAAACAGCTTACCTAGTACCATGAAAGCTTTATGTACTGCTGAAAAAAATCATAGCAAAAGTATTCATATGGTTTGTAAAAAAACCAATTTATTCATGCTGACAGCCTACTCTCCTTTTATTCCTATCCCCTAATCCAATGCCAGGATTTTAAAGAAGTTTGTTTGGAAATAAATTTCCTTCTGTATGATGAGGGCCAAAAACATTCATGGATACTTTGTCACTGTTTAGAAGCAGTATGAACACATCTTCACCCTGCCCTTAATGGTTCTACAGTTCTCACTGCTGCATTCAGATTTCTTGTCAATTTACAGCCATTTCAGTGGCACTAAGCTTTGCAGCACAAATATTCATTGATCTTATGCAAAACCAGAAAGAGCTGAAACAGGGTAATATAGTTAAATTGGAAGGGATCAACTGCCTGACCAGTCAGGGCTGACTAGAAGTTAAAGCACGGCTTTAAGGACACTGTGCAAATGCCTCTTCAGCTCTGATAGGCATGGGTGGGGAAGGCATCGACCACCTCTCCAGGAAGCCTGTTCCAGGTTTTGGCCACCCTCTGAGTAAAAAAGTGTCTCCTCATGTCAAGTCAAATCGTCCCATGACAGATCCAGCTTTGACTTATTCCTGAATGCTCTGGCACTGTGTACCAGGGAGAAGAGCTTAGCACTTCCCTCTCCACCTCCCCTCCTCAGGAAGCTGTAGGGAGAAGTGAGATCACCTCTCAGCCTCTTCCTCTCCAACCCAGATAAGCCCAATGCCCTCAGCTGCTCCTCAGAGTACATTCCTGCCAGCCCCTTGCCCTGCTTTGGTGCCCTTCTCAGGACACGTTCAAGTACTCTCCCATCCTTTATAAATGGTGGGGCCTGGAACTGCACACAGCAGTTGAGGTGAGGCTGCACCAGTGCTGAATTCAGTGGGATAACCACCTCTCTGGGCTGGCTGGTGATGCTGTGTTTGACTCACCCCAGGATGAGGTCTGCTCTCCTGGCTGCCAGGGCACACACACACTGCTGATCCCATTGAGCTTCCTGCCAACCAGCACTTCCAGATCCTTTCTGCAGGGCTGCTCTCCAGCCACACCTCTCCCAGTTCAGACTCATGTCTGGAATTACTCCATCCCAGGTGCAGAATCCAGCATTTGGTTGGCCTTGCTCAGCTTCATGTCATTGGTGATTGCTCAATACTCCAATCAATCCAGATCCCTCTGCAAGGCAAAGGCTCTAGTCCCATGGGAGAGTCAGCAGCACTTCCCAGTTTAGTATCATCACCAAACTATTTGTGCACTCAACTGCAGCCTCCAGATCATTGATAACAAGACTGAACCGAACTGCCTCTAGAATTCAGCCCTGAGGAACACCACTGGTAACTGGTCACCAGCCAGATGTTGTCCTGCTCCCTGCAACCATTTGAGCCCTGCTCTTCAACCAATTCTTCACTCAGTGCACTGCATAGATACTCATCCCACTGTTGCACAACTTGTCTGGAAGAATGCTGGGAAGAACAGTACCAAAAGCCTTTACAAAACCCAGAAAAACTACATCTACCACCTTCCCTTTGTCTAACAAGCATGTGAACTTACTGCAGAAAGTTATTTAATCAGTTAAACAGGATTCTCCCCTTGTGAACCCATGCTGACTATATCTGATGATTCCACTGTTCTTTAAGTGTCTTTCAATAGCATCTAGGATGATCTTGTTAATAATTTTTCCAGGTCCTCAGGGAAACTCTGTAGTTTCCTGGGTATTTTCTCATGCCCTTGTAACCTGGAATAACACTGGCTAGCTCCCAGTCAGCAATTACCTCCCCAGATGCCCAAGATGATTGAGAAAGGTCCTACCACAATGCTTGCTGGCTCTTTTAGTACCCTAGGATGAATCCCACAGGCCCCATGAACTTATGAACATTCAACTGACACAAACTGTCCCTTAAAATTCCAGTTTTCATAAATGGAAAGTCAATGCTCCTGCAGTCATGGTCCTCTGACTCAGGACCAGGTAGCCCAAGGTCTGTCAGTACTATTAAAGACTGGGGCAAAGAAAGTATTGACCATCTCAATTTTTTCTTCATCCCTATTTGTCAGGTGACAAGTATCAGTCCAAGACACCTGTAATGGCAATAGTGTTTTTTCCTCCCTGTCAGCAGTCAGAAAGAGATGTGTTCCGCAGACTGTGACGGGCAGGTATTCTCAATCTGATGGATACAGATAACATCAGTTAGCTAACCATTCATATTATACAAACACCTCCTCAAAAAAAAAGTGTTACAGTTGAGTAATTTTACCTCCAGATTTACGCTAGTTTTAAGTTAGTAAATTTAGTCTTGGACACTACAAATCAGGGCACAAATGTGAAGTTCTAAGTCTCAAAGTAGGCGATATGAGTGGAGCAGAGAGGGTATAGAGCATAGTGAGTGAAGCCTCGCTACAACAGGGTATAGGAAAGAAAAGAGCTATGAAAATTTGGTCTGAAAATGTTTTGACAGGAAGTAATGCATTTTAAGGATCTGAATTACCAAAAGCAAAAGGAACACCTTTTGCTAGACTACAGTATATTTTATAAGCCTCAAAACCTCACTTCTTCCTCCTTCACAGAATCTGTTTTCAAATGAGATCCGACAAGTGAGAAAACAAATCTATTTTACATCTAAGATCAAATTTAACTATTTCCCCCTAGTGTTGAGAACAACTGAAGAGTAAGAAATATTGCAAGACAACTATTTTACATGAAAATAAAAATATGTTGAATTTTTTTTGCTTCTGCCTTTCCATTTATGTCAATCCTTGAGTTACATGATCTGCTCTGTCCATAGTACAGCAGACTAGATCTACAGACTAGGTATAATTTATCATAAGCTCTCGTATCAGGTTTCAGGGTACTTGTCAATGTTAATTTTTCAAGAGCCAGATAAAGACTGAAGTATATTACACTGTTGGGTGCACATATGCACTGAGGCCCATATTTATTCAGTAGGATGATTTTCAGCAAGTACCAACTCTTGAACACATGCACTGAGTATCCTGAAATAAGTGGATTACTGTGTGCAAAGTATCATAATTTAGTTGCTGCTTATTGAAAACAGTAAACTCTGCAGCTCAATGTCTTTACACTGCACTGAAAGCTCACCACATGTAGCAATTAAGGCAGCACTCTAAACCGCTACTAACAAAAATATACTGCACTAACTAGAGAAGGCACAGAATTAATAACTATGGAAGGCCTTAAAGTAAGACTGAACAAGTAACATAAAACTTTACAATAGATCCACTTTAAAAAATCTTACCTCTATTTCACAAATGAGTGATTCAAAGAATACAACATAACTGACTATCAGCAGTTTTGAAACCATACTCTAATACTGAGACTGTGCAGGTCCAAATTTCCCAGTGGTTCAAATTACACTCAGATCAAGCCCAGGCAACTAATCACCTATTTGTCAAATTAACTAAATTACCTGCCTGCAGCTTAACATTCATAGGATTCAGAGTTTATATCAGTTTTATATTTTTAGATTCCAAGATGCAAAGGATACTTAAACTTGCAATGAGACACAGGCAGACATTATCAGCAGACTTTGCAAGTAGGAAGTTAACTTGTTGAAGTCTTTCTACCCAAAATTTGCTAAGAAAGAATTTATTCTGTTTGAACAATTACATGAAATCATCACCTTTTTTTGCCCACTGTCACTTAGAGATATACTCTAGACCCATGTCCTACCTAGTAGTGTTATCACTTAAAAACAGCAATTTCTAGAATCCAACATTTATAGTAATTTAGCAAAAGTACATACAAGAGAAAAATGGACAATAAAATCACTAGAACAAATAAATAAACACCTTGTTCTCAGATTTATACTATACTCTCAATTCTTCTACAGTTAAAAAAAAAAGTAAGAATAAGGCTGAGGTAAGCAAACTAGCCCTCTAAAAGATGGGAACAGAAGGCACTTAAAGAACTGAAAGAACAAACATAAAATGAGAGAAAAGGATAACTAGGGATCTCAATGCTGGATTATCATTCAGTGAACGTCGAAGTGTCTTTAAATGCTAAAGAAAAAAATTATTTCTGTTTCATGCTGTTTAATGCTCAAGCAAGAGATGGTTTTTACATTCCTCCGCAAGACAGCTTTTGTAAAGTGGCCAAAACGAAGCACGGCCTCTGACAGGAGGCAGATCGGTAACAGCAAACTTAAATGTCAAAGTTCTAGCGAAGCCGCTCCACGCTGACAACGACCCGGGGCGCGACGCCCGCCAGCCGACCGACCCCGGAGTCTTCTGTCGGCTAGACCTGCGCGGCGCGACCCTCCCGCGGCCGCGGCAGCGGGGTCGGTCCGACCGGCCCGCGGGACGCCATGGCCTCCCCGGGCAAGGCGCGGCCCTGCCCCGCCGGCTGAAAGGCAGTGACAAGCGCTCACAACGGCCCGGCGGACACGTCTCCGAGCGCCCCGCCCCCGCCGTACCTGCGGCGGGAGAGAGCCTGCATGTCCCCCCTGCTCCGCGCGGCGGCACCTGCTCCTCGCTGATCTTCTGCTTCAGCTTCTTGAACATGGTGGCGGGACGAAGAAGGGGATGAGGGTACGGTTTCCGGGCGGGCCGGCCGATCAGGCGGCGAGGGGCGTCCAGGGGGCGGCGGACCCGATCTTCCCTCGCCCCGTCCCGCGGAGCCACCGCCGCTCCGCCCTCGGTCTCCCTCCGCGGGCCACGAGCAGCCACGGCCGCTGCGCCTGCGCAGCCAACGTGGAGCCGAGCGCTCCGGCCGGCACGGTGTGCGGCGAGGCACAAACTTCCAAACGCAGCGCCCGGAGCTACTCGTTCCGCACCGCAGACGGAGGTGTAGCCCGGGCGGCCGGGGGCGCCAGGACCACGGCGGGGCGGAGTGGCGCTGCCTGGCCTCACTTGCTCCGTCTTTCCTGGCGGGCGCGGGAGGCGTTGCCGTCCTGGGAATGGGGTGGACGGAGGAATGACCGCTTCTGTCGGGAGGCCGGAAAAACGGAGCGGTAAAAGCCGCCGCCTCCCTGCGCCTTTCCCTCGCCGTAGCCATGCGATTCCGTACCTTAAACTCCGCCACCGCGACGGTCGATTTGCCAGAATGCTGACCCTGAGGGTCTGTAAGCCCTCGCGTGAATCCTCCTGAGCTGGTCAGCGACAGTGTCGAGGACGAGCTTTCACAAGCCGAGGAACCGGGCAACGTAACATAAAAGGTGTTCAGTTCTTGGGCTTGTGAAAGCTTCCTACTAAAAAAATGTCCAAAAGTTGCTTTTTAAAACTGCCTGAACACCTATCTGTTGATAAGAAAGTCTCGATGTTTTCGTTTAGTCCACCCTGGAACGTTTTCGAGTAGTCTTCTGTTTGTAAACCTGAGATACACTGTTACAACTAAAGTACCATGGCAGGTGGAAAGGCACTGTTAGCTACCATTGTTGCTACTGTTTCCATGAAACTACGACGGAAATGTTCTTGGCTGCTTTAGGTTAAAACCTCTGGCTTTAGATCCCTTGTTGGATGATATTTCTTCATGTGTGTTCAGTGCTGCAAGGGTAGATACAGAGGGCTGTCAGCAGTAGCCGGCATTCATTCTCCAACAATGGGACTATTTTGAAACTGTGATAAATACATATTATAATATTGGCTTTTTGCAAATATTAAAATGGATGCTATGTGTATAATTTTAATTCTTACAAAAGTAGCCTTGTTATAAAGATATAGCTGTGTGATAATAACTAATGCCTTTATTCCTGTAACTAACTAAACTTAGATAGAGTGGTGAAATAGCTGATATGGTTATTTTAGAATATTTGTGGTTAACTTACAATAATTGAGCTGCCTGCTTGGTTGGATAACATCCAATAAAAGGTGTGATGAAGACCCCTGCCACTGACATTTCAATTATCAGCAGCTGTCATCTGCAAAGACCACGGAATAAGGCTCAGGCTGGGGGGAATAACGCGACTGAACAAAACCACAGCCAAGAGGAAAGTGCATGCTCTTAAAAGGTGAATCATAGGAGGGGCCATGCTAAGCAGTTCCTGGAACATGCAAACTAGTTTAGAGAAATGTTCGAATATGCATAATTGTCTATGAATATGCATTTAGATGATGCAATAGTTAACTATGTAAAGCCTGGACCCTGTAATCATGGTGTGCTTTTGGCTAAGGGCCAAGCACCCAGTGCTGTTACTTTGCTTTATAGTCTTGGTCCCCTATTATCCTTTATTAAATTTTAACAGGAGAGTGAAACTTCGTTTTTCACAAAACCTTCTGGGCTGACAGTGACATTGTATAAAGGCTAAAAAACACATGGTGCTGTTTGCAAGAAACTATGAACCACATGGTCTTCTATACAGCTTTCTACTAAGAAGGCTGTATGCAGCAATCACAAATGTCCAGAAATGTTTTCACCGAAATATGCTCCTGAAATCTCTAAGTAATTTGAGGGGGAAAAGTGGATAGGAAATGTTTTGTCCATTTGCTGTTACACTGACTTAAAAAATAAACAGGATACACCTACAGCAAAAATAAACTGCTGGTTTTCCTAATTTTTTTTGCTACAAGTTTAAAGAAAAATATTTTCTCAGCAATCTGTTTAGTTGTAAATAAACTGTGACTGTTAGTGATCTTTTGTGTGTGTGTGTTCCTGTTAAGACTACTATGCATACTTCAGATGACAGCAGTGACTTGCACACTCTACTGATTTTTGGTGAGAACAACTGTTGGCTTCCAACATCCTCAAAAAAGTTAGTCTGAACCTACAAGCTGTAATAGCCAGGTACGTACCTTGAAGATTTCTAGGGTTGGAAGAGAGGTATAGGAAAAAATCTCCAGCACTAAAATGGCAAAACCATCTGAATAGCAGTCCACGAGGAAATGAGATAAAATGGGCAATTAAGTTTATTGCATCCATAAAAAGTAAACATTTTTCTACTTCAGTGAGGTAGCTTCTGTACCCTCTAAATATGACATGCAGCAGCATGCCCATGAAATTTACAGGCTATCAACTGAGAAGTGCATTGTCTGATGAATGCTTTGGGAAACCCTTTAACAATTTTCAATAATCCACGATCCTCTCATACCTATGTTCTCTATCAGAAATGCTAGCTCATATTCTCTTTTTCAGTTTAGATTACTCTTCTGTTTTAAACGTAAGTCACTAAATGTAGTATGTGAACTTGATGGACAGATACATAATTAAAAAGATGCTTGCTCCTATAGCTATCAAATAGAAAAGCACAGCTTTTAAAATTCATTCCAAAAATGTATACAACACAAAAGAGAGGTCTGTATTATTTTCTTGGAAAATTTTAAACTTGAGATGGTATGTTCTGAGTGTTCTCATAATACAGATTTTTTGTAGGACTAAAGGCCATGTGGAAGTGAACAAATTTGAGACTAAAAACTATGATAAAAGAAGTAACTGTTTCCCACGCTAAAGTCTTAGAAAATGGTCACAGAAGTCACAGAAAATGGTAAGGAGATTTATTAATTGAAACACTGTTAATGGGTTGCAATAATACTAATCCAGTAATCATATGAAAATTGGATGTTTTCTAGGGGACTTCTTTTACTACAGCAAGGTCTTTTGTTGTGTAAATTTCAAGGTACTTAATCACCTCCTGTTCTTTGCAGGAGCTGCCTAAACTTCATTTTAGAAAGAGATTAAATAATATTTGTATGTATCATTTAATCATATATAGGTTGGGGGCATTTAAAAAAAATCAATGTGAATTTTGGTGCTTTTGAATTGGTATCTTTTGTGAGACATGGCTATG
The DNA here is from genome assembly GCA_024500445.1 of Entomyzon cyanotis. Taxonomy (NCBI): domain Eukaryota; kingdom Metazoa; phylum Chordata; class Aves; order Passeriformes; family Meliphagidae; genus Entomyzon; species Entomyzon cyanotis. Next base: position 82,017,408 of record JAKEPQ010001005.1, read on the forward strand.
TGTCTAATATGTGTCCAATAATACCAAGTGGTATCCCACATTAAGCAAGCAGTAGTATACAAATTCTGAAGATATATATGATAACTCTGCAAAACCCTATCATAAGCTGCCTAAATGGGCTTTAAATATTTTAGCATCTGGGCAACTTTCATGAAAACACACTGCAACATACAAAATATTTACTCTAAAGCATTTACTTCTCCACAGAAGTCCTGGGGGAAATGTCTCAAACTACATTCTTACACACAGAATGTCAAAATCCCATACTTGAGTGAATGGTACCTGTAGCAGTGGCTCTGGCTCAGATGAGCTTGGAAGCAAATGAAACTGAGGAAGAGCCCTGCGTGTAAGGAGATCTTTAGATTAGAGAGACAAAGAGATGCACGCCCAGGACACCTTGCAGCTAGCATCCTTAATATGCATCAGACAACGTATGCATTGGTCCTGTACATCTCCTCCCTCCTATCCTATATGGAGTTAACAGCTAGAAAGTTCTTCTTTGTTCCATGTAGCTGAGTTTTACCATCTGGTTTCAAAATTCTGTACCTTCCCTCCTCACGTCCCCATTCCCTGGATTCCCTGTCAATCCTGTACCCTTCGTGCTCCTATTGGTTCTTCTGTGCAAACCCCTCCCATCCTGCACCCTCTCTTAACCCCATGCACGGCTCCGTTCGGGGCTCTCCGCGCTCCGGAATCCAGCCGCTTCCTCCCCCGCGTTCCTTCCCGGTTCCATCTGCCTTCTTCGCCCCGCCGTTCCTACCAAATAAACCCTGGATTCCAAGAACTGAGAGTCTCTTTCAATATCGCCTGGTCTCCTGTTGGGCTCTGTCTCCGTGCCTGCGCCCGCGGGCATCACTGCAGTGCCCGGTCCAGCGCGTGGGGGTCGCGGCGGCTTGCCTTCTTCCGTGTGACTTCAAGGCTTGCCGCCTGACGCAGAGCAGAAGTCACAGGTACCTTATTTCTAGAGAGTTCATCTAATCCTAGCAGTTTCATTTGTAAAGTTAAAAGTAGTACTTGAAAGTGAAGGTATGTCTCTCCTTTTTTATCTTCCTTAAGTACACACAGTTAACATAGATTAAAAAAGAGAAATATGACATTATGATGTCTGCAAAAGATAAATGTATATCTGCAAAAGGCACTGTTTATGGTAGATCATTAAGAAAAAAGGTCTGTTTCAAATTAAAACTATAGCCATTGTTAAGGTATTTCCGTGGGAAAGGGAATAGAGCATAAATATAAAAGACTTCTCATAGCAATCTAAATTTCTCTTACTGTCTGCAATACTGGCTCACACATGCCTGTCATCTCATTCCTTGCCTTTTGCTAGCTTCAGTGCTTGTCAGACCATCTCCTTAGTAATTTCTGTGTGTTCAGTCTCCAGAAAACTAACCTGGCAAAAGAGCAAGTAATTTCTGCTGACTTACTGTGCTGAGTTTCCCCTGAGAACCAGAGATCGTGCAAGGGAGACAAAGGCAGTCAGGAGCTGGAAAGTTTTATGCTGCAAGTTATTTCAGATTGCTCACAAACATACAGTCTTCGGTGAGCAATTTGCTTAACTTTAAAGTCAAGTAATACCATTAAGTGCTTCTTCAAGTTCAGCTAACAAGTAACTCTGATATTTGAATTATTGATACTATCTCAACTATCTTAGTTGCTACTGATGGATTAAGTATTCGTGTGTGTAGTCTTCAGCCAATCTAATCTAATTTTTAAAATGCTAAGATTGTAGCTTTCTGGAAGTCACAAAAAAGCCATGGACATATGAATATAGTTTTCAATACACTATATTCATTTTATGAATATAGTTTTCAATACACTTTTCCACACATACAAATCCAAATACTTTATGAAAGACATATGAATTTGCTAGCAGCTAGTTCTTTCAATCCAGTTATCCAACACACATATTAAAAGACATAGAAAAATGTACCATATGTAACATTTCTGATAATACTTTAATATTGGTTCATATTTTTTTGGAAAGGAGGTTTTCTGTGTTTGAATTTTTCTTCATCATCATGCTATTAAAACAATGTTGAATATTCCTACTATTCCACCTGGATAATATTTGACATTAAGGGAGTTATTTTAAAAATAAATTGACAAGAACTGGAAATAGAGTAAAAAAACCTAAGAAAAAGGGAGCACTGATCACATAACAGGAATCACTGCCCAGAGAAACATGTACTTTACACACAGTTTATGAAATGTTGTATTTGGCAATATTTGCAGTTTCTACTCCCACTCCTAAAATTCAAAATACTGTTGATGTTAAAGTGGTCAAGGAGTGTATCATGCACAGATGCACAGGTAATCAATTTCAGTTCAGAAGTAAATATTTTGCTCTTCAGCACAAAGGTTACAAAACACAGCACACTACCTGACAGTGCAGCAAAAATTGTGGCAGCTCATTGTACCTGCTACCCACAGAATGAGAAGCAGTTGTGCAAAGTATATCCTTTATAGTGCTGTGATTAGAACCTAAAAGCTTTAGTATAAATAAAAGGGATAATCAGAGCATTTTTCTAGCCTGATCCAACTGCTAATTTTACTTCTATATTTAAATGTTGTGACTTACAACCACCACCAGATGACACTGTTCTAGCAGATTACACTATGCCACTGTATGGCCATCGTCAGTATTACAAATGCAAAACTAAACCAACAATGAGATGAGAGTTTAACACCATTCAGATCAGGGAACAAACAAAACACGAAGTTTCTATGTCAGCTGTATAATCCTGTGTACAAAGTATAGGTTACTCTAAGTAAATTACTGCATATCAAATATTAAATTTCTTTACCACATGCCTGACTTCCTAGCAAACAGTCTATACTGTTTATTTGTGCATTCATATGTTCATCTGTAGTGCCTAGATATTGGCCTGAACTCAGTGAAAAGAAAACAGAGGAAAGTCGTTCATTAATGAATTGAATAAAGATGATGAGTGGCATGAGGGCGAAGCCAGATTTGTGAGTGTGTTCAAGTGCACAAGGCTATGAAAAGAGTGAAGCATTGTCTGAAAAAGCTGAAAAGTAACCTAAAGGCTGCAATTGTTCACACTGAGAAGACAAGAGGAATTGAGTCACTTCTGAGAGAAAAGATAATAGGCATTACTGCTCTGTACTTTGGGAGAGAACAGAACCTCTCTGTTTTAACGGGAAAGTTGTTAAGAGATCACATTTCATGCCATATACCTCTCTTCCCAAAAGTACAAAGTGCAAGCTCAGCCACTGAAGAAAAGCTGCTAAGAACCACTGCAGTAAACTGGCTTGTGCAAGACATCCTTGTTTGTGAATGGGAATATAAGAGATCAAGATATTTAAAAGTGACAGGATTTGATCTTGCAAGAGTCTTGAAAAGATCAAAGGCTTCAGGCTTGAAATTCTTTCCATGTCTGATCTACTTCTCAATAACAGGCCCATAGGGCACTTCTACATAAAGAAGAGTAACTTGCCATTCAGTTGCAAATAGAGAATACTTCATCATCTCTCCTGAACTACTACAGAAGCACAGTTATTCTGTATTGATTTGCACACATGATATCTGGCTTTCTTGAAGAGCTTTAGAAACCAATGTGTGGTAGGTCTGATGGCATGCCCATAAAATAAACACAAGTCATTTTACAGGTGAGTAAAATAAGTTCTGGAAAACTCAAGATACTGCACAGCAACTTAGTGACAGCTAGGCAATTGTAGCACGGACTATTTGATACTGTTCTCAGATTTATCATTTAAAGTATTTTTAATCCTTTGGCTAGAAGACATTGTTATGTAACTGTGCACACAGATAATGAGTAGAGATGCTTCCCTTGTTGCACTTTCATGCTATTTCATGATTTCTAGGAGCTCACCTGTATATAAGGATGACATGCTGACATGATTCCTTTTTATTTCCCTTGTCTGCAAAGAAATACTGCATATGGAGAATCTTGAGATGTGAAAATCCTTGACTCAAAAAATATATTTAAAATGAAGCAATTACCAAACTGCTCAGAATGCTCCAACTATGTGGGTGTGCATCTTCATCTCTTAAAATGCACTATTTCAAGTTAAATTAAAATTCTAATAATCAAGTTGTTCTCTCTCAAGCTTTGCTCACTTTATTTTGTCACTTTGATTCCACACTCCTTTCTCACACATTAAGTCTCTCCCTGCTTATATGGAAAAGGCCAGAGATATTTGGTTAAAAAAAATCAGGTACAGCTCACAGAATAATTATGTTTAATTGTTAATATAAAATATAACATCTTGAGCTACTAATATAAAATATTACTTGTAGATGAGTGCATCTGTTAAAATGGAGTACATACCTTCTAAGTAGCAAAGTAACAGTTTTCCAACTATACAAAATAAACTCTTGTGCCTGTAACTGAAGTATTGCAATGTTACACAAGAAAAACAAACACTTTAAAAAATCCCTTTTCACCACTTTTGTGTCAAATCTTCACACAAGTATTCCCTCTGGTAATTTCTTTCAAATCACTTGAACTTTTCCATGTCTCTTGAAGGGAAAGGGGTTTAACCTAAGGGTTGCAATTATACAGTTAAATTTTTAGTAAACCAAATATGAACTCAAATTATTTTATTATGAAAAACTAGGCTGACCTCAACTTGTCCTGCAGCACCTGAAACTTCATTTGGAATAGCACCTGCGGGAGATAAGAAAAAACAGATACTGTGTTAATGAGGATTGTCTCCGTATTAAACTATATTCAGTATACTTGGGTCAGACAGAGGTCATAATCAGAAAGTTCAGCTGTAGAAAGACACTAGAAGTTTTATACGTTTGCTTGGTACTACAGCATACAGTAAACTTGCCTGGCATAAAAATAACAACTATGTTTTATTACTCTGTCTGGCTAAATTAAAGGATTTCAGGCAATTTCTTTTTATACTTCCATTTTTTTGCATGCAAATTTGCATGCACCCAAAGAAACTCCAAATTATGATGGAAGTCACTGCTTATTGAAGAATTTACACTATGATTTTTACTCTGTGACTCTTTCCTATTAAATATGTGATACTGCTTCTTCACAGAAGTGCTACACTGAATTATTTACGTGAGATGAAGACCAGACATGCTCAGGCAGGGAGGCCTGCTGTGGCTACTCGAGTCAGAATACACAGAGCTCATGGAAACACCAAGATATAATTCTGTCTCCTACCAGTAATGCCTAGAATAGAATCTTTGAATAGTCTTTGATTTACAAGTGTAAAGTGTCCTTTATTGTTCTTCTATTATCCTACCTTATTCAGTTCATCCCTATAACTATTCAAAACAGACAGTAATGTTACTTCTACATCATATAACTCCCTAGACCTCTGTTCACCTGTATTGGTTTGAAAACAAACCAGTGGGAGATCACAAGATTGAAATTAAAAATATGTGAAATAATACAAGGAAAAGCACTGACAAAGTCAGATACAACCTAACACCCGGTTAGGGTGATGGTAACAGTCTAACTGAAGTAGTCCAGTTGAAGCGGTGATCCTGTGAAGGTCTAGTCTCCAGCTGAAGATCCAGTGGTAGCTCTTGTCCTCTGGGAACCCAGTCGACAGGGCTCCCTCAGGCAGTTCCAAGGCCAGGTTATATCCAGGTGGGAACACCTGGCTCCTCCCTCCTGAGCAGAGCATCCCACAATGGGATGAGATAAATCCATGAGTCACGTGGTGGGTCCCTGATGGCCCATTGTCTGTCATCAGGGGTGGGTCATTAGCAGGTGATAGCAGCTAACGGCCCACAGCTGGTGGTAATAGAATACTTAAATACATCTATATTGTAACCTAGGACACACCTCATTCTTCAATATAAAGTGCCACAATCCAAAGCACCAAGATAATCTTGCAGTTGGTACCACAAGAAAAGAGAAAAAGACTATTATTATGGTGAGAAAAACTGTTGCTAACAGTGAAAATTTCTTAATTATACTAAAAATATGCACACAAATTCTTAGAAGGAATGCATAACTTCCTTTTGGCTCTGTTCAGATACTGGAAGAAAGATAACTCTTCACATGCTGTCATAATGCACTAACCAGCATCATACCCTTAAAGAATTCTGGTTCAAAGTGTATTCTAATGGTTGCACTGAAAATGTTTCATGCAGTATTTTCTTCTCTTCCTCCATTTACTAAAAATTCATTTATTTAAGTTTATCTAATTAGGCACAATATGAAGGCTCATACATTAATTATTTTATTATTCAAAGTATTTTTTTTGATATTTCATTCTTTATACTCTAGCAGTCCAGACTTTTGCTTGTCCATTAGGAACAAATAAGCAAGTAACATACTGCTTTCCTTCCTGCCAACCTCAGTTAAAACCTTTTAATTTCTAACAGGTATGAACAATGTCAGAAAGTCTCATTGGGTACTATACAATCCCCAAGCCATATGGGGCTTGGTGTCTTCTGTCTTAGCATGTCCTCAAGCAGGGGCCATGCAGGAAGGTTAGGTATAAGGAGGGAACTGTGAACATTATGAAGTAACAGAACACCATAAATGAGAGTGCTTTAGCTTCTGTGGTGTCAGTAATGTAGAGTACACAGTGTATACTTTTAAAACATTCTCTTGTTGCCATCACTTTAAAGTCTGCAAACCTACCATGAAGCTATTGAGTAGTTTTAGAAGTGACTTCTCTTACCTAAGCAGCCTGAAATACTTCAGAATCAACTATTCAGAATCAAGGAGGTACTTCTCTGGAGCTCAAAGGAGAAATTGCCGCTTCAGGAGAATACCTAGTCTCCAAAAAGCAAACTGGAAAAGCAGATATCACAGAGGTAAACACAGTCATTGCTCAACAGAAGCCTCAGAGAAAAGAGAACAGAGAGGTCATACATGCTATCAGAACCCAGAGCAGAGAGACAGGTACATGAACAGTCTTCAGATCACTCTTTGTCCAAAAACTAGCAATATTTCTTAACTTTAAGTTCAGACTTGCACTTTTTGGAATGCAATTTTGTCCTTTTTAGCACCAGTTTACAAATATGTAAACCCAATTCATGCAGAGATGCCCCAAGAAGACAAAAGAATAAAAGATCAAGTGAAAAGCATTGTCATATGGTGCAAAGAAAATAATAAAGGGGGAGAGAGTTCCCTCATGTCTGTTTACTACTGCAGACAAGAAATTTAACTATTATGAAATAAAATCCACTAATGACAAATTAATTTTTCTTTTAGTGAAAATAATTTAATTTCTGCCATCGTGGAAGACTGTTGTTGTTTTGTTAATTTAGTCTAAAAATAAGACTGCTCAAAGGTGAAGGCTGCTTTAAGATAAAAATACTGAAGGCATAGAAAACTGAAGTTTGCCTCCAATGCCTTCAATGTTTCGAGAGATATGATTTTTAGGAGGGAAGGGCGAAGAGTGTAAATGATGGCTTGATGATTGAAATAATGCTTTCTTTAAGAATGAGAAACTTGTCAAGCATTAGTTAACAGAAAATATTTATAGTCTTTAAACAAAAATAATGAATTGTTTACTTTTAAACATAAACTTCTGGCAGTTTTATTTTAAATACTTAAGTATATTTTTGTTTGTTGACTTATTTTGAAGTAGGGGAACGTATAAATACTGAAAATATAAACTATGAAGAGAATTCAAACATGGAACTCAAAATCAGACTTCATGGTGCAAATACAGAAGAGAAAAAGTATCAGAAAATGGCCTCACTGTAAGAGACAACAGCACAGTATTGAGAAATGAGAGCAGTGTAACCCTCCTAAGGGTAAGTATCAGGTTTTCAACACATGTGTGTAAAAACCTTCATATCTTTGCAATCCTGACCTTCTGAGTACTTTTACTACAGCAACCTGCAAGAAGAGCCTGCCAGAAAAGTGGCTGCAAACAGCAGCAGCTTTCATCAGCTGACAGCAGTAACAGCTCATACTTTTGCACTTACTTCTCTGTTTTATTACCTCTACTATACCCCTGCAAACTCCACTCCCATGTCTTCTCTATGCAACACCAAGGAGTTCTCAATCCTGGCTTTCAGCCAACTGCCTGGGTTAGGGTGGAGAGCAGCTGCTTCCCAGGTGGCCAGCCTGCATTGCACCCTCACTGCTGAGGTTCCCAACAGCCCACGGTGCCTCTGACCAGCTGCTGATCTTATACAGACTCAGCACTGTGCCAGTCACGGGCTGACATCAGAGCAGCTGGGTGAGCCATTGGCATTACTTTCCAGGCTGTATGTTGGGCTGTAATCTGTCATTATCAGAGGAATAATTTCAAATTAAAACCTTTCGGATTTTTCACAAAATTTCCAGGCAAAGTTCTCTCATTGCTTATTTTCACCCACCATGGTCGAAAGGACGAAGTAAAAGAGTTTAGATCAGTTTTGCACTTTCCTCCTGTATTAAGTTGCCCAAAAATAGTCAGTACACATCTTACTTCTATTGGTCTCATATCTATTTAAATTTTTTCTCAAAAGTTTTGAAGCAAAGCAGACATGGAAAGTTAGGAGAATATCATGACATCTTTAGTGAAGGAATAAGCTAACAACATGAAATGGTTATTTAAGTAATTGCTTGTCATTAGACACTGGGACCTGTTTGAGATTCTGTTTAGCCGCTATCAGTTTAATAGTTAATTTATTAGTATATGATGTTCTAGTTTATATATATTGCATGTATCTGTATTTTATATATAAAATCAAAAGTTACAATTTCTGTTGGTGATTTGAAGGATTCTTAAATTGGTGAATTAACCCATTCCAGTATTATTAATAAATCCTAAAAGTTTTTGTTTTCAGTCTTAAGTGATTAAATAAGCTGATGTTTGTAATAAAGTACCAAAGGTAAGTTGTTGTATAAAAGCTTAAGGTGTGGTTCAAAGTACAGCTTTGCTCAGAAAATCTCCTACAAAAACAGCATGAAAAACATCCCTTTTTGTTGTGCCTTGATTCTGACCCAACATATGCTTTCTGCAGTCATGTAGAGAGATGGGGTTTGGCTTTTTGGGGTTTTTTTTGGGTGCGTGGGCAGGTGTTTTGTTCTTTTTTTACAGAGAAAATTGCCAAATGTACAAAACCAACCTTGGTTCCTTCAATCACCCAGCATTATTTCTTGCTCCCATCTAATTTCTTGCATCCCTGTAACAAAATTCCTCCTTGCCAAACAGCATCCGGATTACAGTTGTGTAATCCCATTTTTAAAAAGTACGCCTTTGGTGACATCTGTTAAAGCTGAGCTCAGGTTGCATAAGTAACCGTCTCTCTTAAATGGATGCTTATAAACAAGTCTGCACAAGTAAATATAATTCAGTTTGTGTGTGCTCTCCCTCACTTTTTTAACTGAGCTAGTCAGAACAGTAAGAGTGCAAAATATTCAGGCATGAATCATCACAAAAGTTACTCTGGCTCTCCTTTCAAATTCTACAGAAATGTTGAGCAAGACTATCATGTCACTTTTGAGAATGAAATCATGCCTGAAAGTAGAATTGTCCAGTATATACTTAGAGTGACATCTGCTTGCTTTTACAGTGCTTTTACATTTGTTCAGCCTAGAAGCAGTCAAAGACAGATTCTTCCACTTGCATCATCTATGGCTTCCTTTACTCTCTTTCAATTGATTTGACTTTTGCTAATATAATTCAAGTCTCACAGAATTGCATAGATATCATGCATAGATATAGTTTAGGATGTCCCTTAACAATCATGACTATTTGCAAGATCATCTTAATAATTTCTGAAAAGGCCAAACAAAATCTCAGAAATTGCAAGTAATCTTTTTTTGTTCATTCATCAAATACAGAATTCTACAATATTAAATTTAATTTTAGATCAGAACTATGTTACATACAGAAACATAAATTTTTCCTTTTTACTCCTAGCTCACAAAGATTGAGATGCCATAGCCCCCAGAAAATTCAACACAAAGTACACATAAAGATAAATCTGCTACAAAAATCTACATAATCAAGTCTGTTCAAGCTCTAAAATGCAGCGTACATTTAAGGAGTATTATAAATTTAATTTAGTTTAATTAATTTGTTTAAATGTTTAAATTATATAAATTCACTTTTCACTTTGGCTAGTTTGAATGTTACAACTAGACATCTGGAGTCTTCGAGTAGCTTCATTAATTTCATTGAAGGGAAGAACTACATATTGTCATAGGAAGATAACAGAGGGATATGCTGTGTAAAAATCCTATAAAAAGTAAATTACTAAATTAAAGACAAATTTAATCAGGCTATATTTTACAGGTAAGTAAGATATGGTTTAAACTATATTTATTTTAAATTAATTATTATGAACATTTCTGTGACCTTTCCACATTTCTCTTCCCCCTCATTGATTCCTAGTGTTCGAATTCCATTAGCACTGCATTCCTATAAAATATCAAGAATATAAATTTGCCTTTAAAAAAGCCCACAAAAATCCAACAAACATTTGTAAAGTATGTTTATTTCACACATTTTACCTGTTATCGACTCTAACATTACCTGTAAAGCTGGTTTTGCCCTAGACCTTGGGTGCATGTGCCTTATAGTCAAATATTACTTTATTTCCAGCCTTCTGATTTTTTCAGTTCAGCAAAAAGAATTATTAAACCAAATTTGCTTAATTGGAATGGGCTGTTTCTCTCAGCAGTTCTGAGCACCCATAGCTGCCATTGATTGAAGAGGCAGTGACTGCTCAGGAGCTGTAAAAAAACTGGACCAGAAGCAATGGTGATTAAGCCTACAAAGAAGATACAAGGTTACCATTGACTGGTTCAGTGAGCGATATACAGCTTGGACAATCTCAAAGGTGCAGGTTCAGACCCTGACATTTAGAATTTAAATTTCAGTCTCCTTTTGGTTCTCCACTTTAACGGTACTTGTATGAAGGAAAACCCACCCTCATCATCAAATGATGACACAAATTAATGTTAGACATACACCAAGAGAGAGGTGCACTGAATATGTGAGCAGCAGCATAGTCTCAACACTAATGGAAAAGAAGCATCTCTCTCTGTCTGGCTGTCAGTTATTCCATTTGGTTATTTAAAAAATACATTACACAGTGTCAACTTTGTTGCTGGAGAAAATGAATGAAGGCTTAGTGAAAGCTATTTTTGCTATATGAAGAATCTATGCATTTGAGATTTTGAATCTCAAATTTTAAATAGGAGCATTTTAATTTTTATCATATTTTCTAAAAAAGACAAGAAAACCATAGTAGATATGTCTTTCGTATTAAGAAGTTCTTCACTTCTGCACACCCGGTGGGAACACTGTATGAGGTGAAGACAAGTTGGGTTGTGGGGACATCAGGCATAGAAGAGTTATGATAAATGCTCATTAGATTTTCGTGTGTTATAAAAATGTAAACATATTAAAAAGCAATATTTATACTTTACATTCTAATGACATTTTTAAATTTAAAAAATATAATGGGAGTCAGAAAAGTGACGAAGAAAAATACGTGAGTATATACTAAAACATTCACATTTACTCACACAACACACACACATTACTTTTAAGTTTTATATGTTCAAAAAAAGCATATAAAACTTATGTAAGTTTTTTTTACATATAAAACATATGTAAGAGCAAGGTGATTTCCTCTATGTGGCTTGTACGTCATCAGTAAAATCAATTGGCATTTACACAATCTCTCTTGGGGATATATAAAACACAACAAATAGAATAGACTTCAGATTGAGTTCTCAATAATGATCTTACCATAGGAACTTATCAGTATTTCTATATAGATCAAACAGAACATAATGACATCTAGAAGAACATCTGTCAGTTCTGTAAGGATGATGAGACTTGCATCTCTAGCTGGAATGGAAAAGCTCTATATGAATATTAAATATACTGCTATGTATAGTATAAACAGCTTCAAATTTTAAAGTACAACTTTATTTTTTAAACTGATTATTTTAGAATATAGCTTCACATCCTTCTTTACAAATAAAAAAGTCTTCATTGGCAAACCTTGTTAAGATATTTCATAATTTATCTACATCTAAATGTGATTGATCAAAATAATGCATTTTCCCCTTTGCTCTTAATAACAAGCTGATACTGGGACACTGTTGAGAAACTCCGGTGCTAAAAACTTTACTATATAAACATGGATATTAATCCATAGCAATTAAACAAAAACTTCCTATAAACACACTTGAAACAAAAATCACATTATTCTAGGGCTTACCTTATTTCTGAAAGACTTAAAAAAAACCCCCGAACACAGAAACAAACCAACACACAAAAAATATTGCCAAAACTGTGAAAATAAAATCCTAGAATATCAAGAGCACTCTTTTTTCAATTGTTTGGTCAATTAACTAATCTGTGTTAAAATAGAACTTTTCTAAAGAAGATTGCACTTACTTGGTTGTCTAGATTTTTTTGGAAAACATTGGAATACACATTTTTTAGTTAGCTCTACCCACAGCTATTCAACAGACAGAGTAACTCTTCTTGCTGAGGAGGCAATGGATTGGAACCAAATGGAAACTCACACAGCTCTACTGCTAGAGAGCACCAATCCCCATCAAAATGCATAGGTATGCGTATAGTTCCTACTGTGTCCTACAGATTTTCCCAGTGCTAAATTAAATGAGCTAAAGGGAAAAACTAAATCTCATTCATTCTGCAGCACCTATCACTACCAGAAACTTTGCAGTCTATAAGAACAGCTGTGAAATATGCATATGCCCACAAAAAACAGCCAGGAATTTTGAAGGCTTGGGTTTTCTCCGCTACTTGGTGAATGTTATACATATGCAAAAACCTTACAAAGAGAGCCTGATAATAGGCCCTCAGTACTCCAATGAATTCTCCAAAAGATTTAAAAGATTTTGTAGATACATTCCAACAATTACTGAGTTAAAAAATTGGTGGAGAGAAGATCACATACAAAAGGTCATCCAAAAAAGGCATCTTTTTTGCTTCTTTTCCTCTTGGAATTTTAAAAACCTTATAAATGCTGAGATTGAAAACATTTATTTAATATATATTTGTGTCTGTGTATCTGATGACAGAAATGTATCTTTAGTAGAGATTAAACTCTTAACAAAAGGCGGGGGATGACAAGACTGAAAGGACCTGGCAGAAGCTCCTGCATGCACATCCAATAATTCTTTTGAATAGCAAAATAAATAAACAAGCAAGACTTGCTTCCTACATTACAAAAGCAGTTTACACTTATTTGTGCAGTGTAGACACAAAAACCTGATTTTCTACCTGTCACAAGGGAGTATTGTAACACCCTTTATGTCGGGAGGGGCCAACAAGCAATTACTAACAGTACTGGGAATCTCCAAAAGAGGATCTACTACAGCTGGGGACGGGGGGAAGAGTATGTTAAATTGCATCAAATGAATTGTTGAGTGATGGTATTGGAACTGAGAAGATGGAAACTACTGGAAAGGAAGGACACAAAATGGAAAGGACAGAAATAATTTCATGAGGTGGTCAATAATTTCATTACTTAGTGCCTTTAAACCAATGAGTCTTCATCAGTAAACCAATCTATCAGTTAAACTAATACCTGGAAACTATTCTTTCCACAAAGGGAGGGTGGCAGCAATGAGAAGGAGAGAAGAATAGGGAGGACACAGAAGGGAAAATACAGGAATGACATCATGAATTAAGTTAGACTATAATCCTACGTGTGTGCCATCACTATTACATCCTTAAACAGAAAGTGCAATCATGAAACAAAAGATTCATGGGAAGAGTAGAAATCCTAAAGTGTGGGAGAAAAAAAACAGAGATATTCAGAACTGCACAAATACCAAACATTGCAGAGGTAAACATATTTTTTCTCTCATAGAAGTTGTTACAGTGAAAAAAAAGTCTTTGAAACTGTACACACATTATTGTACGAAGTTGACATTGTTCAAAGTATTCCATTTAACGGATTCACAGATTCATCCTAGATATACTTTCTTATATGACAATCACTCTGAAAAGAACTAAAACTTCACCCATGGAATGCCTTAATTGAACAAAACTGATTTAGAGAGAGATTTCCAGAGAAAAGCAAATAAGTTCCATTACATATCATAAGGGGTCTATACTAATGTACTGTATAAGAAGGCAACAGTGAAGAAAAAAAATATTCAAAGGCAGAGCCAGCGACTCTTCATTAATTTACTTATTTTTAGCAGAAACTCATTATTAATAGAACAAACTTTATAATAGCTTCAGTAATCATTTAATCAAGGCATATTCATAAATAATTGTTCATTTTGTAACTGCAGTAATTTAATTGAAAAAGTTCAAACATAACTCTCATGTTTTGGCTTCTAATTGAAGGTTTTTAATGATACTGTCTACAACCTGACTGTTTAGCTACTCATTAACAATGCTGAACTCAGAATTGTTACTGTGCCATCCTGTACCACTGCCTGTTTTAATTGCACTGTGCACTGTTTTTCAGTCAAGTAAACAATTGTTCTTTCAAGAGACAAAAATGCATGCCTACGATCAAGGAGATGTGCATTTTGCTGTATCATTAAAGAAAAATGTGCAGTCTATGATATCAAAAGACTAGCAGTATGCAAATATCAACACTTCATTTTAGAAAAATGTACAAATTATTGGAAAAAGTATCATTTTAAACAGCAATACATTAATAGAGAATCATCCCATACACACCTAGGTCATGACACATTTCAGAAAATTCTACAAAACCCTCTACTCAAGAATGAATAAAAGACTCCTCCTACCAGCTAGGGCAAACCAAAACAACACAAGATATTTTGAATGAAGATTCTCCACAAAGCCCAGAAAATCAGCAGGTGAGTCCTTCTGCAAGAATAAATGTCAAATAAAAATGAAGGTTTTAGGCCAGTACCTTTTTTTGGTCTTTTCTACAGATGGTCCGTGAGAAACTTTCTATTTCACCTCTCTTCAGTGACATCATCCTCTACTACTACAGAAATTAATGTGATGTTAAAAATAAGCACGGTGAATCTATGCTGTATGATCAGCTGAGGAAAGGGACTGAGATGGTGTAGGCTTTCTCACACAGAGTTATAAAACACAAACAAAACACAAGAAATATGTTATATATCTACTTTAATAGATTTAATTCACTTGTATATCCCTTTTTTTTTTACTTTATGCACATCCACTTGAGCTTATTTTAGTAAGACATTTGAACTCCATCTAGAACTGCTGCACGTTTTTGAGTCTTACCACTATGCTTGTCATTTTAACTGTGCTTTTCCATTTCCATGTGATTTCTAACATCAAAATGCCACCTCCTCTCATAATCTCTACACTCTTAAGAGACACCCTGCACTTCACGACATAGGTGTTGGAAAGCAAATTACTACAGATCTGATCCCAAGTCTACCTCACAGTAGAATCTCATCAAGTTTCATGAGTGTTTGGGTACAAACTGCAACATATGTAATGGTATAGTAATTTTTTTCTCTGTATTTTATCCTTAGGGATTATGTTCCCTGTATTTAAATTTTGACATTACAGAAGTCTGGTCGTGTTTAGGCCAGTATGAGCTAATGTCTGCATACGATTTTTACCTATTAAACCCTGTCTGGCACCCATCCACGTAAATCTTCCGAAACGCTCTTGTGCCATGCGGAAGCGGTGGGAGCTGGGCACACAAACGAGCACGGCGGCTCCCACCGCCCCGGCCGCGGCTGATGCTGGCGAGTCGTGCTGCGGTTCTTCAGCGGTGGCCGCGGCCTCCCGGAGCTCTCCCACGGCCGTTCCCTGGGGAAGGCCGCTCAATAAAAACAAGTCCTAGCTAAATCCGAGCATGAAGCACATAGCAGACGGTGTCAGGCCTACCTCTCCCCTCCATAGCCCTCAGTCAGCCCGATTGTAACAGGCGGCAAGACGGACAGCGTGCACTGCAGCACGACACACTATAGAGCACGACCCTCCCTCCCCTCACTTCGCTGCCTGCTGAGGAAAGGAGAAACGAGGCGAGAGGAAGGCGCTGCTCCTTCGGACCGCCACCTCGCCTTCCCTGCACTGAAAAGTCGCAACAGGGCGCACTCATCCAACCTCGCCCGCAGCTCCAGCAGCTGATGACAGGGCGAAAAGACGACCAGAACCCTGCAAGTGAGCAGAAGAGAGACTGCCGGGGCGGGGCGCAGCACCACCCACCACTGCTCACCACGGCCCGCGCAGCCGCGCCCGCTCTGCGCACGCGGGCGCACCGCCCTCTCGTCCTCTTCCCCGCGGCGCCTGCGCGCTTTGCCTGCCGGCCGGGGCAGTGTGCGAGGTGCTTCTGGCAGCGTGGGTCGCGGTGATTCCTGCGCCCCGGTTGTTGGGCGCTCGCTTTTCTCCTCAGCGCGGGCCCCTTTCTCTTTCCGCAGGGCCCTGCAGGCGGTTTCAAATTTATCGCAGTCTCTCATTCGGGTTCTCGATGTGGCTGTAAGCGCCCGGCGCTGAAGGGGAGGAGGCAAGAGTGCGGGGCGGGGAAGAGGAGGACGGCCTGGAGCGGAGCGGCTTGTCTGTGCCCACAGCTCCGATTTCCCCAGCCCCTCATGGGGAACGGGTGGGAGGGAACGGTGGAGAGGGTTAAGTGAGGTAGCAGTTCCTTTGCCGCGGCCCGTGGCAGGTGCGTGTCTGGCGTGCACTGTGGTCGCCCTGGGGCGGCTTTTGCCACTGTTCCCCTATCTCTGGGCGTAGGGAGTGAGGGAAGGAAGGAGCCTGAAGTGATTCCGGGACCCACGAGCCCCTCATACCCCTGGAAGCGGTGGAGGGAAGAGTGAAACAATTCCCCCTCCCTACTGAGGCATCCCGGTTCTGCGGCAGGCTGGCCCGCAGGTAAGGCTCCCTGGGGCCCAGGCAGGGAAAGGGCATGGGCCGGGGGGAGGAAGGATGTCAGACACAAAACCCGGGCGACGAAGCGGCGGGGGGGGGGGACCCGGTTCTTCAGGTTTGGAGGAGCTGCTGAGCCGGAACTCTGTGGTCAGGTCGGTGAACAGAAAGGGAAGCTTGGGGCGACGGTGTGTGGCCCCTTCCGTGTGGCCGCGGTCAGACCTGGTGCGGGCGGGCCAGGGGAAGCCGGGCCCGGCCTGGCCCGTGTCCTTCCGGCGGGTTGCTGCCGCTCGCCGGGCGCGATCCTTCGCCCTGACCCGCGGGAAGCTGCCGTGCGCCCCTCGGGGGCTGAGTGGAAACGGCAGAATTAGGGGAAAAAAGATGTGCTGAAATTACCGCTGTGTGTATTTTGGTGCCTTTCTCTCTCGCACTTCCTCGAAGCACGTTACCACGGCTTCGCTGTTCCCGGAGCAGTAGGGCGTGCCCCTTCTGCAGCGAGCTGCGTTGGGAGTCAGTCAGGCTTGCTGACTTTTGACTTTGACGTCTTTTGGGAGTTTTTATTTATTTTGGAGCACGCTGTTTTATTCTTAGTATGCCCTGTTGCTATAATTGTAAAGAGGTTGTCGGGGATGATAAGAGAGATGATCGCATTCATGAGTTTGGAAGGAGCCCGAAAACAGCTCTGCACTGTGATCTGCTCCATGTGTTTTAAGTGATTTCCAGTTTGAATCCTAGCACGTCTCGTTGAAGGGCAGTGTTACGTATTTCACTGATAATAAAAACATTTTGTAGACGAAGTAGTACTATGTTGACTATATGATCTGCTCGATGACTTGCTCATTTTAGAAAAACCTACAGATGGTTTTTGCTCGAAATGAGAAAGGTCATTTTTCTCCGTTTAATGTATCAGTTAGGATGATAGATCTGGAGATGGGGGCGGGAGGTTTGTTACAAATCGTAATTTTAAATCAATGCTTGTATGAGTTCTTTAAATTCTCATTGGGTCTTGATTGTGTTGTAATTAAATGTATTGCAGCCCAGAAACAGTTACCTTCTTAATATGCGTCTGGTTTCTTGGTTAATGTAATTGCTTAGTGATGATGTAAGATAAAAGGTGCTTTAGCACTACAAAATAGTTTGATGTAGATGACATCCTTTTGCTATTGTTTCCTGTTACTTGGGTTTAAAGGTGTTTAGCTTACTGTGAGTTCATTCTTACCTGAACTGAATTCTTGGCCGTAACTAGGAATTTATGAATAGGAGATGGTTGTGTGAAATGTGTCAGATGTAGCTTGTTGACCTAAACACCAGTACTTCTTGTGAACTGACTAAAAAGCTTTTTTTTAAGTCTCATTCTCTCAGAAGATGGCATAGTACTTTAATACATGTGAACTTTGAGAAAGTGCTGTTTAGACTCTATATAGTGAGGATTTGTAGAGCGTATTAAGGTCTAGACTTTCACGTAGTGTGCAAGTTGGCATGTGTATATACCAAAAAACCTAGATTGGTATCATATATAATTGAATGGTTCTGGTCTATCACAGAGCATCTGGTCATCAGCAGAGGATTAGAAATAAGTAATAGATTTGATACTATGTTGTTGCTTGTAATATCCTAATGTGACGATATGTGGTGATAGTAATGAATTAGTGCAGTCCAGTAGCATTACAAAAAAATTATTAGAACTGCTTTCTGAGAAAGTAATTCAGTTTTATTATCTTAGTATCTGGAAACTAGGTAATGTGTAAGTGTAGTTAATAGGCAGTTTGTGTTTATGTATTACATGCCGTTCAAAATATCTTATGTAAGTAACACTGTCTACTTGTAAAGATGATGATAAGTTCACATTTCCTTGAGGTAAGCTAGCAGAGTTAGATCTGCTTTAAGGGAAGAGGTGAAGGGGTATTTACCAAAGAAAGGGCATGGGAACATAAGCGTTTCTAAGCCTAGCTAGTGTGCTGCCACAGCAGCGAACTAATCGGCAGGAATGATGTCAGCTTCCAACTGTTTCCTCCAACTGCTATTTCTTCTAAGGGGTACCCAGGACAATTTCTTTCCCTTGCTGCAGTAGCTTTTCGGGGTTGTACTGTAACTGTAGCACGAGTAGGAAAGAGTGTAGGAGTGTATTAAATTGGTGAGGGAAAAATATTTTAAATAGTTGCAGTAGCTTGTTACAGAATGCGGGTTGTTACCATGGGGCTTTCAATTTCATAAAAAAAATTGGAGCCTCAATATAGTAGCAGTGTTCTGTTTTTTAATGAGCAATGAATCATTCTTTTGCAAAATGACAGAAAGGATACTCATTTTGAAAAAGGTGACAGTATAAAAACGATGGTTGTTTCATTTTAAAATAAAATGCTATGGAAGCTCCTTGTGGTTTTTTTTATTATGCATTTTCATAATTTTTATAGTGCTTATTTTAGTACTCTTGTACCCTAATGTTTTAAAGTTCCATTTGAATTCTTAGTTTGTTCCTGGATCTTCTGCATTTATGGTAGTATTGATTCTGCAAAAGCCAGTCTGTGTTACACTGCTTCTCTGATACCTATATATTCTTTACACTGTGCCCTGGGAGATCGTCTCTCACCATCGTAAGTCACCATTGTAAGAGCTTTGCAGATGCTTCATGTCACTGATGATAATATAATGTACGTAATGTACTTTGTGCATTAAGGGTATGTCCAGTTGCAGCTGTTGGCAACTGACCGGCAGAGAACTCATATTTCATAAAACAAGTCGCTGCTACTTGAAATTACATCACTTTAAGATGTTGTTTTCGAATTTTTGTAATTTTCAGAGACTGATGAAGGTCACCAAAGATAGCTTGGTAGGTCTGGAGGTGTCTTGTTGTTCTACAGGGCCGTAGGATGCCTTAGTACCTGTACTGTCTTGCACTGTGTTAAGTTTGCCAGCACTAGCCACAGTTACACTTCATGGATTCATCAGGCTCTTGCAGACTCTTGCAAACTGCATAATGGCTTTTTGATTGTCTAAACGGGGGACTTTCTGTTGGTCTCTAACTTCATAGCACCAACAAACTGAGGGATTTCAACTCCCTCTAAGGTACTGTAATTCTTTTGCTAAACACCATGAACTCATAAGAAATTGTATTTCTCAGATTTTAAAATGGCAAGTAAACTGCTAATGTACTGCATTAAGGGGGTGGATTGGGTAGTTGTCTAAAGAGCAATTTTTTTTTCTGAAAAAGCTGACAGAGCTTGTCTGCTCAGGGCAGAAACTTTGTACTAACAGTTTTTAAAATGGGCCATGATTAGAGATGAGCAACTTCTTAAAACAGAAACACTATTCATCAGCTGGAATAACCTAGCCTCCAATATAGTGGTAAGCACTGTAATCTTTTTGCAGATTGTAATTATATGCTTTTCTCAGTCTTTGCATTTTCCTTTTAATGTTGGGCTTTTTCACTTTTTTCATAGTAGCAGCTCCTTTTTGGAAATAGTTCTTGTTTCAGTTGATATTCTGAACAATGTTATTTTGAATGAAAATTCTAAATGAGTCCTCAAAATTATTGCATTAAAACTCAGTCAGTACATTAAAACCTATTTCTCTCTTTTCCTACATTCCCCTGTGATCATGCAGCCCTTTTTGTTGCACAGGTGTTTTTGGACCTATGAGGAAACACATTAATTGCAAAGAGAGTACCCTTGTATAGGGTCTTTCTTCTGAGGAAGTGTCTTGTGTCTGTCTTGCATAATTTTAAATTTTTCCATGTCTGTTTGCTTTGTCTCCTTTGAAGTTTGCTTGAACAAAGCACTGAAGATCAAACAAGACTGTGCTTTCCAATATGCTCCTTCTCAAATATGAATGCAGCTTTTGCAGTACTAATACTTTTGCATTCAGGTTCTGGTTCTAACAGTCATAAGTTCTAGAGCGGTGCTGTTCTTCTCTGTTGTTGAATCTATTATACAGAGAGGGTGTCTACACAGGTGAATTTTAATTATCTTGTAGTCTTGCTTGAAAGAGAAAAGGGGAGTTTTTGTCTGTTATTTATAGCCTGTTCACACTAAGGTATCTGGATCTTGTGTATGTAATTCCAAGTATGGTGGCATACACCCAGGCATTTAGAACAGGTGGTGCCATTGAAGGTGATGAGTGATAGGTCCTTAACTTGTAGTGTAGCTTTTTTTTTCTTTTTTTCTCTTAATGTGAGACAAATCAGACTTTTTTCTAGGAAGCAAAAAGGAGCAAGGAGAACCTTTAGTCAGAAGGTAATATGAAGAAGAGTAGACAGCAAGGACTTGTGGAAGAGATAAACTGTATATATTCCTGAAGTGAAGACAAGTGAGAGGGCATTTGAGGGATTTCATCACAAGTCTTGTGGTTTGTTTGGGGACTTCAGACACTTCAGTGTTTTGGAATGAAATACAACAGGATGTCACTTCATCAGTTGTGTAATATAATGTGTAACCATGCCTATAGAATTAGACATGTAATAGATGTGACTCAGGATTTTTGAACTGTAAATATAGCAGGTATTATAATGTTCTTTTCTTTTTGTATTAACCTTTCTAAACAATAAAAACAATACCAAACTGTTCTTTGTCTGGTTGTGTTTTGGTGTTCTCTTTAGTTATTTTTTGTGAAAATTCTAGTGTTACAGCATGTATTAAATTCTTTATCCTATGCAGCAAAATAATTTCTTGTGTAATCAGAAAGTTATTGAAGTGAAACATCTCCGAAGTATTTCTGCATGCATGTGAAGTATTGGTATCTTATATTTTCCTGAAAAGTAACATCATGATATTTCTAATATTAGACTAATTAGCATATTAGCAAAATGTAGGTTTCTGTAGTACTGAACTTTAAAACAAGAAATTAAATACTCTGACATATATCAGCCTAATTAAAAGTTACATGAAATGGAAGAAATTGTGACAAGACCCTAGAAGAAATATTAAAACATCTTATTAAAGAAAGCTTATATTGAGGTTTAGTTTCAAAGTTGAGAGCAATAACTATAGAGTCATGTATTTTCTTTTGGAAGGACTCTTTGGAGGTCATCCTTTGCCCAAAGTATGGTCAATTAGAAAGGGTTTTTCAGAGCCTTGTTAAGTTTTTACCATCTTCAGGGATGGACATTTCATAACCTGTTCTAGGCTGGTGTTTAACTGTTCTGTTCTTCAACTCCAGGGTCTTCTATTTGCACATGATTTCTGCTGGAGATGTGGACACCCTAGATTTGCGTGTACCTGTGCTGTTCTCTAATGTGTGCTGTGCTATGTCCTAATGCATGTGCCAGTGAGAGTGTTCCTAACAAGCTCACATTCACGCACTTCAGGTGTGTACTGACCCTCCTTGTACTGACCACCTGCTAGCTGGGATGCAGGATCTTGCATCCACTAGGGGGGATGCTGTGTTGTTCGGCCGGACAGATATTATGATACAGTCAGTGGAGTGACTTCTGACACCATCAAAAAAGGTTTTGACTGATGCTCTTACCTCTCCAAGGTCTCTGCTACTGGTATAGACTTTCGATTTGATTTAGTTTTTATTTTCAAGAGCACTCCTTTACTTCAAATACTTTGGTCTAATTTCCTAGTTTCTGATTATTGTAACTGATGATCCTCTTACTCTTCAACAGTAACAGTTTTGGGCCCATACCCTGTCACACAGTTTTGCTTATTTGATTCACACACACAAAAGATTCAGATCTTCACATTTGTTATTATCCAGACCATTCTGCCAAGGGTGGGGCTTGGCAAGTACCCGCCACTGTCACCTGTGTCACTAAACAGTGGCCCTACAATTTCCTTAAGTCTTTCTTGTGTTCCCTATGTCCTTAGAATAGCCTTTCTCTTTGTCCTTATCAGCATTTGTTAGTTTTGGCTTCAGCTGAGCTTTTACTTTCTTAATTCCTCCTTGTGGGCAAAGGCAACATCTCTGTATACCTTCTGGGTAATCTGTCCTGCTCCCTGTTGTGTTTGGGCTCAGCCAGGAGTTCTGTGCTCATCCTAGGTGAGAAGCATGGCAGATGGCTGGTAGAGATATTACTCTTGCCTTCTTCCACAGTGACTGAGATGAAGTGTGTTTTCCTCATTTAAAGCATCAGCATCTAATTTTTATGAATTTACTACTCCATAAATTAGTACTTCCTGTTAAACTGAAAATAGCTGTACTAAAATTAGCTATATAACCCATTACATTCCCCAAATCAGTCTGCCAGCTAAGAGCATTTCAATGAGTTAACAAACCAAAGCTTCTTGTCTATTAGAAATGGTATTTTGTTTAAAGGATGTCAACAAATGCAGTTCAAGTCTATGGTATGTGTAGTTATTCTGCAGTTTTTACTTATTTGATAAATACTTTAAGAAATAGGGCCTTTAATGTGCCAATTAAAATAATTTTATGCTCCGTGACTTCTGGTAGATAGACTGGATTTCTGTTCTTATATGAACCCATCTACTGTAATAAACATTTCATGATTTTTCTTGTGGCTAATGTGTAATGTTAAAGCCTTCTGTAGTAGGGGGAGTATTACTTTGTGTTCATATAACTTCTAGTTTGGGCTGTATCTGCTTTTAATATTTGAAGTCAGCTAACAAGAATTACTGAAAAAGTATGCAGATTTTTTGAGACTTTCTGAATGTGGACAACAACCTGTAGCTCTGAACTTAAACCTTTGCCACAGAGATCTCCAAATTGTTTCTGCGTATACTTATCTAAATTTGCCTGAGTACAAGACATAAGTTTACTTGCTTTTTTAAAGACTAAAAGTACAGACTCTTATGAAGTGGATTAGCAGTGACAATACTGAGCACAGGTAGTAAAATACCTGTAAAATTTGAAGCAGGGTAAAAATCTTCCTGTCTGCAAGGAAAAGAAAGGACTTTATATCATTAAGTTATTAAGGGAAGGGGGGGTAAAAAAGTGCAGAAGGCAAAATATAAGAAAAAGTGCTGTGATGCTACTTGGTATCTTTGAGTGCCAGAAAATACCCTGATATATTTTGGCTTTGTGATTGCTACCTGAAAGTAATAAAATAAAAACTCTGCTTGTACAAAAATACCCTTGCCACTTTGGGATTTTTCCTCCTTCCCCTTTGAATAAACTATAGTCAATTACTGAATCTTAGCTGGTTAGATCCAGTAAGTAATGTAGTTCTTGTACCAATTCAGTTTCAAAAGGATAGCCAACACTAGTTACCTTTTAGATCTCTTCTTCCTGCAAATAGAAACTTTTATTCTAACTGAGGTATTTTCTCAAACCCTGTATAGGATACTTACCTTGTCAAATAGCAGGAATATCACCAAATTCTAGTCTGACATTTGGGAGGATCTGGATGTCTGGAAGTAGGATTTCTGTAGGATATTTGAAAAAACACTAAGGTAGTTGTGGTTTCTGGGGAGGGAGTGGTTTGTGCCACATTTTTCTTATTGTGACTGTATGGGCTGTGGTTTGTTTTGTTGGTCATTTTTATATGCTTGCAATTCATAAGAGGTTTCTGGAGGAAAAGTAAAGAGGGTATTTTATGTATTCTGGGTATATGATGGTAGTACGTTTCTCCCTTCATTTCCCAAACTGTGAATCTTGTTAGGCAAAAGATTGGGGGGTTTTGTGTAAAGATATCTTTATTTCTACTATAGTAAAGCTTCCACTTCAGAAGACAGCAGATTAGCAAACTTATGGCATTTTTGAGTGTAGATTGGTTGATTGTTTTTAAGTCCAGATCTGAATGAAAACTGAGCTTTGTTCTTTCTGTGTTTTCAAATACAGATCCAGAGAATAAAAATGGGAACTCCTGGATCAGGACGGAAGAGAACTCCAGTGAAAGACAGGTTTTCTGCAGAAGATGAAGCTCTGAGCAACATTGCCAGAGAGGTTTGCTAATTTTAAAGTGTCTTAAATTCAGAAATATGGATGAAAGCAATCTCATTATCCAGAAAGAGTTAATTTTACAGTGTGCATTAAAAAGTGTAATTAGCCAAAAATATGATGATTAATATAAGCTAAGAGTATTATTGATAAAAAAATTACGTTTACTGAAATGTTGACATAGTAAGATATTAGTTGTATGATTAGCGTAACTTCACAGAATTTCACTTAAGCCTAGCAGCTATTTCTACAGATACTTAAAGATACGCTTAAAGATAAAGGAAAAATCCAGATGCTATCTCAAGTGTAAAACTAAAAAAAAATACACATTTATCCTATTACAGTGTGTAGTATTCTTAAGGTAGGTGGTAAGTAGAGTGCATTAGTGTTGAATGTGTAGTAGTCATTATTAAAATATATTTGTAATAGATTCTATTTCAAATGTGAGAAGTCACATTTATTTCCAAATAAGCCTAATATGTACACTATGCCAGGAATTTCGTCACCTTAAAAAAAAGAGGGCTTGAGATAACCAGCAAAAAGTGCAATTGCCAGGAAGTTGATACAAAGGGGAATTTCGTCCCCCCAGATATAGGAAAAAGGGAATTGGAATTTAAAGTCTTAGAGATGTCTGTTTGAGCCAGAGTTTTTTGGTGGAAATACTGTGACTAGGGAACAAAAACCTTAGTGCTGTTTGTATGCACATGGATCCAGGTCCTTTGGACTAAATTATCTACAAAGCTCCTCACTCTAGTTGACATAAATGAGTGCAAAATGCAGATTCTAGTTGGCCTTGTAACGTAAATAGTTGTCTGTATATGTGTATGTAAGACAAAATAGGTAGGTGATAGGTCTCTGAAAAGAAAGCTTCTTTAGCCATTTTTAAATGTATCCATCATAGACTGTAGGCAAAAGATGTGCTTTGTCTGTAAAAAAAAAAGTTTAGGTGGTAACTTTTCAGAAAGTCATGTTCATAACAATTCTAATGGAAGGTCTCACTGTATCTGCTAAGTTCTGTGTGGGACTCTGGATCATGTATGATCTCACTCATCAAGTTCAATCTCATTTTTTGGGGAAAACAGTAAATGAAAAAGAATATGTCCTGAAATTTCTTTGAGTATTTGCATGCTTCCAGTACAGAGCATCAACTTGTTTAACCTACAAAAAGACATCTCAATAGCAAGCTGTAATAAATACTGTCTTACTTAAAATTACTGTTGGGCTTTGTTCTTTTGCACCACATCTTTTTAGAAGACATTACTTATTAGAATTGAATTGAGTCCTGAAATCCACGTGTCTTCCGTGGAAAATCTTCGTAAAGGTGTTCTAGGTATTAAGAGATGGTAAACAGAATATGCAGAAACCGAAGGCTGCACTCAGGATGATCTGCATGGTGAAACTGCATAAAGGTGCTCTGGGATGTAGAGCAGTCGCAAAATGCCACTAGGAATTATCAGAATTTGTAATACAAAAAACTCTAGTAAAGTGACTCTAATGTAGTGTATGACACTTCAGGGTGGTTTTTTTCTAAAAGTTCAGATTTCAGAAAGTGCTATTCTTATTATTTGTTACCACTTTGACAAAATTATGATTTCCTTGTTCTATGGCGTGTGTCAAAAAAAAGTATCTTCCTTTTGGTACCAGTAAACCTTGCTTTCTAGGAAATTTGGTTTAAAGAATTTTTTGGCACTGATCCAGTAAGTTCATTTTCATAGAATAATTTTTCTGCACCGATTGAATCTGATGTCATTTTATATGAAAATATTTAATGGAAGACAAGGGCACTATTGTAGGCTCGGAGGTGCTTGGTCAGACTGATTTTTTTTCTTTTTTTTCCATCTTTCCTCTGAATCAGAAAACTTTTATTCTGTTGGCTGTCTACATAACTTAACCTCTCTTATGTAGAGAGCTCTTTCACATCTTTTCCTTGGTGTAGGAGTTTGCATTGAGACAAGCTTTTTTGCAGTGTCTCTGTGTTAGACACAAATATGCTAAAACTTCAACACTGGAGTGCATTTCTGCCTTATTCCAAGAACTTTTGAGTTACTAAACTTCTTTCATTGGGACCTACTTTTTGTACTATAGTATAGTACTCTTCCTGGCATTGAATTCACCAGCTCACTGGAACTGAGGAAGAGTAAAGGTGATGTACACATCCAGGGACAGGGATCTATCATCCTTTCCTGGAAGAAATGCACTCTCCCTATTACACAGTGTCTGAAGTAAGATTACTCACAGTTGATCAGTTTGACAGTCCTACCTTGGTACAACGCTTTATCATGTTTGTTTCTAAAGCTGTGGCAGCAGGTGCTGATAGCTTGTTCGTTATTCTGCAAGGAAATAAAGGAGCTCCGGGTGCAAAAGCACCCAACTATGTTAAAAAGGAGTAGTGGCAAGTATATTCTAATTATAGCAAGATTAATTTGAAGTCAGCTTATCTCTTAAAAGAAAGAAAAGGCCTATCTCCTGAAAATATAGAGAGTTCCTTTATCTGACCTTTTGGTCCTTGCTCTAGTTGTTGTAATGGATTCTGAAACTGTTAGCTTTCTCAGATTGATAAAGAATAAGTCACCTGGTGTAGAAGGCAGTTTCTTACATCTTGTGGAAAGTTCTAGCTTCCCAAAGTACAGATAAAGATTGTCTAGTGTAACTTCAGGCTCCTGGCAACGTTATATTTTCATTTGTTAAGCAAAAAGGATTTCCCATGTAACGAGATAAATGAAAATTGAGCTTCATATTCTCAAGGTTATGTTCACAGTCTACATTGAATACAACTGATACAATCGCAAGATCTCTTTTCCCTGTGGGTTTGTTGTGGGGATTCTCTGCTTGTTAAGTTCTTTTGTGGACAGAATATCTTTGACTGAGTTGTGCATAACTGCTTCATTTGTCTTTGTAATTTACAGAAATATTGTGTTAATCTTAAATATTTCGCAGTAACCTGTCATCACCAGGCATCTCTTTTGGTTACATCAGTCCTCTTTCTCCAAAACCAGTCTGAATATGCAAGAACAGAGGTTTCAGTCACTTCTATGTTCTTGCATTGGCTGTGGTTCATGCTCAAATACAATGAATATCATGGCAGAGAGTGAGAAGAGTCTGATGTGTTGTCTTACCATCCTCAACCTGCTAAGCAGCAGTTTGAAGGCACAATCGGGATTTACCAGTTACAAGCTTTTTTTGTGTGTTTCCATCAGCAACTCTTCTATTCTTCAGGGCTGTGTAACTAGATGACAGAGAGCTAGAGCTTGTGGACAATGCCTGCAATAGTGTTCACTGGATTTCTGCCTTGTAGAATCTTGTCTCTGTCTTTTGGTTTGGTGGTGGGTTTTTTGGTTTGGGTTTTTTTTCAGGAACTGTTCTTGTAACTATTTTCACTATATAGCAGTAGCATGGAAAACTTTTAAGACGTGTTTTCTCATGGGAGAGAGTAAAGATTCATTTTTATTTAAAATTTACTCTGTAGTTGCTCAAACTTTGAATGGAGTACAGCTGTTCCTACTTTGGTGAAGATGTAATGTTACTGACTCCCATGGTAGACAAAGCTAAGAGTTGAAAACTTTTAAATGTTTGAAGGCTATGTCATGAATTTAAAAACAGTTAATAACATAGTCTTTTTCATATTAATCTATTTAAAGATTAGTACATGTTTTTCTCTTCATATAGGTTCAGCTTCTGTTAAGAAAGCAAGCCAAGACCCAATGTATATTGTCTTTGTAGATGCTAGGTGATTTTTAAAATAGTTTTAGTAAGAGATCAGCAAATTTTTTCAATTGGCTGTTTCTACTTTATTATTAATTCAAAGTCTTGTTTGGTTTTGTTTTTAATAGTGGTTAAGGATATTTTATAGGATATATTCTAGAAATTTTCTAATATGTATATGAATCTGTACAATAAATGGAAAAAGAATGAGACATCAGAAATAAAGAATCTTAAACCTTTAAGTCATATTAAAACTTAATATTTTGTTGTTTATAGTCTTTGGTTTGTAAGCAACTGTAGTAGAGGCATCAGAAGTAAATGGAAAAGAGATTTATGAGGAGCCATAAGAAATATTTTGGTACATAAGTGATGGTGTTGCCTTAATTTCATGCAACAGTATGGCGATAAGGACAAAAAGCATGGAAATGAGAATACGGAAGAAATAAGCAGCAAAAGGAATCGTGGAATGGTCTGGATAGGAAGGGACCATCTAGTTCCAATCCCCCTGCCATTAGCACAGAGTCCTTTGTTTGCTTAATGAGAAACGATGAAATAAAATTCAAATTGCTGTGTGTAGTTATGTATTAAGAATTACGGAGAACATTTAAAAAATGCTCACCGTGGTGCTTGACCAGAGCTGGCAGGGTGTCCTAGTGCCGTGCCCATGCACCCGAGCAGCGGGACCAGCTGGTCCCGCAGCAGGGGCAGTCGGCGCCCTCACCGCCACCGTCTGGTGGAAATAAAATTCTCTCTAACCGGGCCTCCTGCGTTGGAAACTGCAGGACTGCATATCCTTTGGCAGAGAGACAAACGAGTTCTACGTTATACGTCTACGTCAGCCCATGGTGACTAAATAATTCTAATCTTTTCAGAGGTGAAACATTTTTGGATAGCCTATATTTTAACCTTGTGACGCTTTTATGCTGAATCTGAGCTAATTAATGAATCACCTTTCCCAGAGTATGAGAATTAAAAATAAAATACTGTTACTTTCTAGTGAATTCCTTGTTGCAGGCAAGAGAAAGAAAAAGATGCCTATGTGCACTATGGAGATAGATGTTATGCTTCTCCTTGCTCAACATGGAGGGAAGCTTCTACCATATCAATTCTGTGTTAATGTCATGCTGCTTAACTGGGAAAGAACATGGTCGTTGCTGTGAAGAGACTAAGAAAAACACATCAGAAGGGAGAGTGTCCAGACTCAATCTTTACAAAGGCAATAAAATTAAAGTTTCATCGTCTTTCTTTTCTTTTTTCTTTCTTGCCAAAAATATCTTTGATTTAACTGAAGAACTACATGTTATCCTTGAAAGTTGAGATAAAGAGTTTTCAAAAGATTGTGCTAGAATATGTATTTAAAAACAAAAATGAAAAAATTGAAGTAGCAGAGATGGCTTTCTAAATGACTGTAAGTAGCTTTTAATAGTTTTTAGGTGAAAATCAGGAAACTGTGTCACCTCCTGGAAGAAGAACATTGTCTTGCTACCTCTATATTTACTAAATATATGCAATAAAATGAATGAACTGAAGGGAATACTGCTGTAAGATACTGCTTAACTGCTTGAAAACACCCAGGATAATCATACGCTTCTAGAACAAAATGCTTTTTGTACAGATACAAGGAAATACTATTTTTTTTCCTTTTTGTTTGTTTGTTTGCTCATGTAATGGTTTTTGGTATCTAGTTTGATACAAGGTATTCCAGAACTCAGTGGTGAACACATTGCTTTGTTTTGTTACTTAAACCACAGCTAATACCCAAAGAAATACAGGACTGGTTAAAAAACACATATTTGTCCTTAGAGTAGAAGGTAAATATGACTAGTATGAGTGTGTTCATATACAAAAGAGAATTTGCAAGTTTAGTTATAAAATTATGATTTATTAATTAGTCCTTTTTTCTTACCCAAGCAAAGTCTTAAGTGCCTCTTCCTTGGTTTTTTTTTACCCAATTTTTTTCATTACAAAGACCTCCTGTGTAGCCCTCTATGTCTTTTTTGATCAATTCTCTGAATAAATTCCATGCTGAATTATTGTATCTATACATATACTTATTTGCCTTCCAGACTTTATAACATTATTTTCATTTTAGCAACCAGCATAAGTGTACCAGGTTTGGATACCTCATATCTTATTTGCAGTTGAAGTCTTCAAGGAAATTCTACTATCCCATTTCTTTTTATCAATTGGAAGTCCCCTTAGGAAGCTTCTGAAATAAAGTGTCAGATTTGCTAGATCTTGGACAATACACAGTTGAATTTTTACTTCAGAAAAATAGAAACTTGGTATATCACTTTTTAATAAGCTGTACTTCAATTAGATATTATTACAATAGATCTTTATCACAGTATATTTTATTAATGTGTGTCTGGTCTGAAGATTATATGGAGAAAAAAGACAAGTGAAACTGAAGTCAAGACTGTAGTGGTCATTCCATACTTTTTTAAGACCGGAATTTGTTTAATGCAGGCTGTGGAAAGCAATCTGTATTCACTCCCAAGCTACTAAGAGCAAAGAATAGTGATGTATTTGGTATGCTTTCTCAAGTCAAATACTAGTTGAATTGAAAAGCATGATAACATGACTGCCTGTCCTTATTAAAAAAAACCCAGCAAACTAGTTGTCTAGTATTTCTGTGCTGCTTCTGTAGTCCAAACTCTATCCAAAGCTATTGTTGCTCTGTATTTTCCTTAACAGACATTTAAGACTTTATTTCAGTGTAGCTGATAAATTTTAGTTGTGAAAGGTTTGTTGGTGGTAATTTGTTTCACAATTTTTATGGACTTTTTCAGTAAGGCAACAGAGTGAATAGGAGCACACAGGAAGAAAACTATGTCCTTTTGAATTATGGTTGTTTCTCTTATTGTTAATTTTGAATTTCAATTATATAGCTATGAGTACTTGTATGAGTGCTATTATCAATAGCATGAGGCCTGTGCTCTAACAGATCTGCTGAGAATAAAAGATTACTGGGTATGATGGCCTTTCAGATGGTACTGTGATTTATCTCTTGCTCTAAAGTTTGGTGAAGGAAGCCTAAGAGCTGTGCTTTCAGTTAACTTGCCGAAATTTTTGTCTTTTTTGAAATTGTGTGCTTTTTAGAGGAATCTAGTTGCTCAGGTTAAACGTGAATGTAATAGCAAACCATTTCTTCCTAAAATTTTTTTCTAAAAAGATTTTCTTTTCTGCAATTTCAGCCACCCATTTTATGACAAATATTTGGAGAATTCACTTGTGTTTTATCAAGGGTTTAGTAACTTAGAAGAAATGAAGTATCCTCTGTACTGTAGGAATTTAAAGTTATGTCTCTGGCTGTCAGTCTAGGAGAGGGGTGAAATGTGAAATGATTTTTAGCATGAATCAGCAAACCAATTAACTTTGTACATTTAACAGTAAAGCCTTGCCAGAACCTAAAGGCCAAATGAATATATCTGCTGTTTTATAGACAAAAGTAAACCCAAACATACCAGCTCCTTGAATCCTTTTTCTCTCTGTGCTGCATACCTGTCTATGTTAGCGTTTATGTGCGACAGAGTGATAATGGGCTACAAATGGAAGTATTTACTGTTGCATGGCAATTTCCATGCTTTACTTGTGTCCTGTCATCAGGTAGGAAGAACAGTAACTTTATGCTGCTCTGAAAAAAGGTTGCATTATGGTGGTCAGGAGTGTTGACACAGCCTTGTAATTGTTTTATCTGAGTGTGCAAAATACAGAAAAAGGAGCCTTTATGAGTCATTTGGCATTAAGAGAAATTATTTTGAGTAACAAAGCTATAGTGAGTCTGCCTCTGCCTTCTGTCTTGTCATTATTTGATATTTTCATGCCTGTAGTTTAATCATAAGTTGTAGTTAAACTCCTAAGTTATATACCTGTTTCATTTTCCTGAAGTGTAGTAAAATAGTTTTTTAGGTTTCCAATGTTTTACATAAACATTTGCTGTGCTAGTGGCAAAAGCAGGAAAAATCTTATCCTCAGTCCATTAAATTTTACATTTTTAAGAACTTCTGTAATTGTTTTGGTTGTTAGGAGTTCTGAATTTTTGGCTGCTGCTGTTTCTGGTAAGTTTTCAATTAACGCTACATAGACAACTGGATTTTTTGGTGGAAACCTGTCCTCAGTGGTTTAATATTTAAAGAATTTGAGAGAATTTTTTTTCAATTCAGACATGAAATAACTGAGCTTGAGCTTTCCTCAAGCATTAGATTTATGGCAAAATTTATTCCTTCATGTAATTAACTGATTAAATTTGAGGTAGCATTTAGAGTCTGAAAGACACTGTTTCTCTTTTTGTTGAGGCTGGATAGAAGGTGGAGAATATTCAGCTGTATCCACCAATAATCAGGTTTCACGAGCAGTGCAGAAGTAAGTTTTTTGCCACTGAAAGGGGGAAAGTCTTGCTGCTGTTTGTTCTGCTTATACCTTTTGCTTGGTCTATTTTTAAGGTCCTTGTACAAGCCAATTCAGTTCAGTAACACAGAAAACTCAGAAAACTACTGTTTTTGCTGCTCTTAACTTTCTGCTATGATGGTTAGTTAAATTGGCTTACAGTAGGTTCCAAGTGCTGGAGCTGTGTCCAAGGAAGATGTTGAGAGTATAAGGGCTTGAATGGAATGGTAGTGAAGTCCCCTTGTGGTGATAGTGTTGAAGGTAACTCTTGAGGAATGGTAATATTAATTTTTTTCCCCTGTATTTTGTTCAATAATCAGTTTGATTTGATTGCTATTTGAAGTATCCTTAATGAGTGATGTTTGCTTTCTGAAATAATTCCAAATTTTAGCCGAGCTTTAAATATGGCATGAGCAGTAGTAGTTTAGTATCTCTGGTTCTTTCTTTTTGGTTTAATGCCTTTTTGTGGCCAAAGATTGTTCAGTTGCGTATGTATCTGTTCAAATACTATGCATAGGCAAAGTCCTTTTCAAGTCCACAAGACATCAGTTTTCAAGTTGTAGTGATAGTAATATTCGTGCACTCAGTTCGAGCATGCATCCCAGGGTCCTGAGGGAGCTGGCTGATCTTGCCAAGCCACTCTGGATTATATTTGAAAAGCCATGTTGGTTGAACAAAGTCACCAGTGACTGGAAAAAGGGAAACATCACTCCTATATTTAAAGAGGGTAGTAAAGAAGACCCAGGGAACTACAGATGGGTGAGCCTCACCTCTTTGCCTCAGAAGATTGAGAAGCAGGTCCTTACAGAAACAAGGTTAAGGCACATGCAAGACAAGGAGATGATCTGAGACATCCGGCATTGCTTCACCAAGAGCAGATCATGACTGAACAATCCAGTGGCGTTCTATGATGGAGTGACAGTAACAATTTTCAAGGGAAAACTGACAGACATCATCTACCTAGACTTCTGTAGGGCTTTTGACAAGGTCCTTCACAGCAACCTTATGTCCAAATTGGAGAGACATGGATTTGATGGATGGACTATTCAGTGGATAAGGAATTGCCTGGATGGATGCTGCCAGAGAGTTGTGGTCAATGCTCTTATGCCCAGGTGGAGGCTGGTGATGAGCTGTGCCTCTCAAGGGCCATTCTTAGTACCAGGGGTCTTTAATATCTTTATCAATTACACTGTCAGTGGGATTTGAGTGCACCCTCAGCAAGTGTGCAGATCCATGAAGCTGGGTGGTGCAGTTGGCACAACAGAATGATAGGATGCCATCCAGGGGCATTTGGACAAACTTGGGCCCATGATAACCTCTTCAAAGAATTCAACAAGAGAAGTACAAGGTACTGCACCTCTACAACAACCTGGGCAGTTGCAGATGTGAGTCCAGACTATCAGAAGAACTCAATGATGACCACAAAGATGCTCAGAGGACTGGAGCACCTCACCTATGAAGACAGGCTGAGAGAGGTGGGATTGTTCAGCCTGGAGAAGAGATGGCTCTGGGGAGACCTCACTGCAACCTTTCAGTACCTGAAAGGGGCTTATGAAAAAGAGTGAGAGTGACTTTTTTCACACAGGCAGATAGTGTTAGGACATCAGGGAATGTATGGTTTTAAACTAAAAGAGAGTAGGTTTAGATTAGATATTAGGAGGAAATTCTTACTATGGGAGTGCTGAGGCACTGGAACAGGTTGGGCAGAGAAGTTGTGAATGTCCCATCCCTGCAATTGTTCAAGGCCAGGTTGGATAGGGCCCTGAGCAACCTGGTTTAGTTGATCTGGGTGTTGGAATGTTGGAACTAGATGATCTTTAAGGTCCCTTCCAAGCCAAGCCATTCTGTGACTTTTTTAATGAGCATATGATTCTTCTGACTAGCAATGATATCTTTAGAGTTAGGTACATACCCTTTTTGAAACTTCATTGTGAAAACTCTTATTTCTTTATACTTCTGTATTATGGTGTTAAAATCTGCATGTGTACTTGTGAAGAGATTGAGTACTCAAACCATTATTAAAAAAAAATTAAACTTTAATTATTTTCCATCTGCTTGTAGGCAGAAGCCAGGCTCGCAGCAAAACGGGCAGCTCGAGCAGAAGCAAGAGATATACGTATGAGAGAGCTGGAGCGACAGCAAAAAGAGGTAGTGTAACTCATCAGGAATTATTGCAAACCTTTACCAAAATTCTTAATGTAATTTATTTGTGCGTTTGTATAAGATTTTGTCTTTCGGTGTAATTCCGTCTTGTGTGAGTACTTTCAGCATTAGGATTGGGCTATATTGGAAGTATTCACAATAAATACCTACTATCAAGATCTTTATTTAAAAAAGAATAAAATTGGGATAATATCTGCACCTACAGTTGTGTGTTGCTCCACTTGTTTCTCCTAAAAAAGAAGGTGTGTATTTCTTGAAAAAAAAATCCTAGAAATTAGGTTTTAACAGTCTGGTTATTTCCTGCTCGTTGCATTTAATTCAGGTTTTGACATTGCATGTAAAAGATTGAGAATTTATTATTTATAATGATATACACTCAAATCCATGTAATGCTGATACTTTGTTGTGGGTTTTTTCCTTGTGGTAATAACAAGTGAAATATGCAAAACACTTTTTGCCTCAATTTTATATGGTTCTCCTTCTGCCTCAGTTTCAGTTTTTGAACTGCTGTAGATATCTGCTATTATTCTGAAGATTACATAGCAATTAATGTAGATTTTTCTGACTTTTCAATTTAGGAATCCAGTCTTGTGTGGTGATTAATTTATATTGTAAATGGTTTGTTTGGTTTTCTTCTTACATTTTGTAGTTTTCTCAGCATTCATATGATAGAAAATGGGCTCATACCCAGAAGTGGATGGTAGGCTAAAATCATGTGTTGTGCACGTTTTTGCCACTCAAAGAACTAACATAGGATTCTGGAGGAAGTAATTTACTAATGGTTTGCTGTGTGTCAAAGTGTCTAATTAAGTATAAATTATAAGTATGTATACACACATACACGCATAAACTATGTATATATGTAGTTCAACTATATATGTATATAGTCTAACCCTCCCCTGACTCAGCTATTCCCTTGGGTCCTGTCACCACAGGTCACCACAGAAGAGATCAGTCCCTGCCTCTCCACCTTGTCTTGTGAGAATGTTCAATACCACAATGAGGTCTCCCCTCTGTCACCTCTTCTCCAGGCTGAAGTGAGGTCACCAAGTGACCTCAGCCACTCCTCAGCTTCCCCTCCTGTCCCTTCACCATCTTGATTGCCCTCTTTTGGATGCTCTCTAGTTCCTTTGTATCTTTCTTCTATTGGGGCACCCAAAACTGCACACAGTACTTGAGGTGAGGCTGCATCAGTGCAGAACAAAGTGGGACGGACAATCCCCTCCCTTGCCCGGATGGCAGTGCTGTGCCTGATGCCCCCCAGGACACACTTGGCCCTCCTGGCTGCTGGGGTATTGCTGATTCACATTCAACTTTCTGTTGACCAGGGCCCCCAGGTCCCTTTCCATTGTGCTGCTCTCCAGCGTCTTGTTCCCCAGTCTATTTGTACATTCCGGATTGCCCCATCCCAGGTGCAGCCCTTGTTAAACTTCATATGATTTGGTGCTTGCCCATATCTCTGATATGCCAGGGTCTTGCCATGGGGACTCCCTGCCCTCAAGCTCCTCCCGTTTGGTGTCATTTGGCAAACTATTCCTTAGAGTTCTGCATCCAAGTCATTTATGAAGAGACCTGGGCCTAAGATGGGGCCCTGTGGCATCCCACAGGTGATGTCAGTCTGATGTCACCCCATTCACTACAACCCTTTAAGCCTGACCTGTGATCCAGTTGCTCACTCATTGCATAACATGGTTATCCAGCTGTGTGCAGGCCATTTTGTCCAGAAGAATCCTTTAAGAGACAGTATCAAAAGCTTTGCTGAATTCTAAAAGGATTCAATCTACTGGCTTTCCAAGGTCACCTAGGTGGATTACCCTGTTGTATAATGAAATCAGGTTTGACAAGCACGAGTTTTGCCTCATGAAGCCAAAGTGGCTGTGACCAATGATTGAGTTGTCCCCCAGATCTTTTTCAGTACCTCCCAGAATAAGATTTTCTGTGATTTTTACCAGGCACTGGAGTGAGACTGACTTGATCACAATGTTTCTTTAGAGGGTTCCTTTCACAAACTTCATGTGCTTCTTAAAAGGGTATAATAGGAGGTATGAGGGGATTTTTTGGCTTTTAGGAAAGTGTTCACTATGGGAATGTTTTGGATCACCAAGATTTAAGTAATACATGCTAAGACTAGCCATAATTTCAAATAGTTAAAACTACAGTGAGTTAGAAAGCACCTCTGTTGAGAAATACTAGGACTGTCATTAGAATTTTATTTGCAAAGTTGTACTGACTCTATGTGGTCTCTTTACCTGGCTGATAATTGCATATATATTAGTTCTTGTATTCTCAAGATCAACACAGGTTTCTGTATTTCTTGGTGGAATGTACCTTTGAAGGTTTCTTTGCTTGAGGTCAAGGGTTTCCAAAATGTGGAACATAGGTTATATTTGTGAGGAATCTCACTCAAAATTAAAGCCACCCAACTGAATGCCACCTTCCTTTTGCAGTCCTAAGAAGGACATCTGCTGCAGGAGATTTCTGAACAGATGTGCACTCCTTTCCTGGACAGGGAGATGTAACCTCTATATTGGATAATGTGCATAATTCAAACTTAAATTTTTAGAAATCAAGCTTGATATTTACCAGCAGCAGCTATCTGTTTGTAATATACATGTACTGTAGTACTTAATCCTTTGATCTGGATATGCTGAACACTTAACACTGGCTTTCAATTTTCTGGTGGAATGTCGGAAAGAGACTTGTTACCCTTATTAACAGGAATCTTACATAAGTAACAAACATCTTGCCTGCTGCAGATGTCAGTGAAAGGTACTTGTCCATTTAAACCAAAGATACAACGTATATTTAAAATTGGCAATGATCTAACTATATTATGTTGAAAAGTTAGATAGCATGCACATTCATTTTAAACCTCAAAGCAGACACTATAGAGAAGAAGACGAAAATGCCATTATGAAATGAACCTATCCCCCCCTGCCCTGGGGAATTCTCTGTCAGAGTTTTAAGTAGGCCTATTGAATAGCCATAAAATAGTTTTAAACAAATAAATGTATCCAGTGAAAATGTAGATGATTACCATATGACCATAAGCAATATGAAAGCCAGTTTTAGTCTTTAGATACCCATCTATGATCTGGAGACAAAGCCTTTAATTCTATAAATAACTGGGTTAAAATCTTATGAATAGTTCAACATACTGAAAATTGTAGGAAATAAGTAACTTAAGAAGAATTCCTACTTTTAGAGCCCTCTTGTGGCCTTCAAATGGCATTTTAAAATTAGGGTTATTCTTAACATGTTTTCATGCTGTAACAATTTGAGATGCTTATGGCATGTGAAATATGTTTTAATTTTAAATTAGTTGTGTTTTTTGTCTTGCTTCTTCTCACATACTCCTTTGTGTGAACCAAAATGAACATTATTTCCGCTTTTAAGAGAATGAAAGATATTAAGGTACCCTTGCTAGTTGTCATCACTCAGATTTTATAAATTGGGTTTATTATTTTCATTGTCACTGTAAAGCAGAACTAGCTGTAGAACTTAAAACTGATTAATTTGCTTAAGAAACTGTTCCTCTAATAGAGAAGAAAGTATGAACTATGTATGAGGAAAATGAGAATAATTTCTATTAGGATTAAAATAAATTTGTAAATTATTTAAAATCTGAGTGTGGTAATTATATGGTACATTTCTTACTATTATAATTTTGTAAAGCTCTTTATTTTTACTTTTATTTCTTAATTTGAATAATTTGTGCTTTTTCCTGCAATAATATACTAATCATAAGAAAGAAAGGCAGACTGACTACTGAACGCTAATTATTAGTTATATTAAACTGCCTTATTCACATCCCCTAATGTGAATTAGGGCCAGGTCAGGGGAAATGAGGGCTTCTGACTTGAATGAGTTTACTTGCCACCATGGATTATTCAAAATGATACATAGTGTTAAAAGTGCTAACAGCATGTTGCTCACTTTTGCTTCCTGGTATTGTGTCAGGGGCTTTTTTACCTTCCTTATGAAATAACTCTGCATTTCTTCTTTCTCAGGAAGATACAGAGAGGGCCAGATGCTCTCCCCAGTCCAGTCAACATTCACATTTGGTTTGTGTTCAAACTGTCTACATTTTCTTTTTGATCATGGTCTTTAAAAACCAAACCAAAGGAAAAGATGTTTGGTTTTGCTTTCATTTTCTTATGGAAAGGATGAAGCTTCAAGTCACCTAAGTATTTGCACTTTTAGTCATTATTTTAAGTCACATATAATGTTTAAATTTATCTGGTATTTTATTTCCGTCAGTGTTAACAAGGTAGCTTATTTTATATGTTTCAATCTTCCAGTCTTTTCTTGCACATTGGGTATTACTGTGTTTCTGTAGGATTTGTGAAGGAAAAGGTATCAGTACCTTAAGATACAATTTGAAGAAGGGTTTGGTATGATGAAAGGTTTTCTTTCTTTGAGAAGGTGGAATATATTATTCATTAACGGCAAAAAAATTAGCTGAATTATATAAGGTATCCCAAAGACTGCTAGCAAATATTTATTGTATAGGCTCTTTTATATCGTCTTTAGGCCATATACATTGCTAAAGAATGGTCTTATTGTGGTTATGTAAACATGTTCCTGGTCTTAGAGCTGCCTAGGAATCGGCTGGTCATTGATCTGCACATGTAGGCCAGGAAAGGGACAAATTACTGAAATAAAAGGATTGGGTCTGTGTATTTTGGAAGTTGGAACGAGCTGTTTCTTTC
Source organism: Entomyzon cyanotis (assembly GCA_024500445.1). Classification (NCBI taxonomy): domain Eukaryota; kingdom Metazoa; phylum Chordata; class Aves; order Passeriformes; family Meliphagidae; genus Entomyzon; species Entomyzon cyanotis. The sequence continues at coordinate 82,056,950 of JAKEPQ010001005.1, forward strand.
TGTGACTTTAAAAAAAAGTGATTGTTACTTGCTAAGAGGTCTTGGCAATTAAATGTTTTCTTTGATTAACTGAAGTTTGTGTAATGTCACCCAAGTCCTCATGCTGAGTGTTTTGCAATTTGCCACACTGGTATTTTTACCAAATAATTTTGAACAGTAAATGCTTTATCGAAAAAACATGTGAAATATGCTATGTGCAATGTGTAGAAACTTGTGAGCTGGTACAGATTTGCTCAGATCTGCTTTTGTCTTGGTTGACATAGCAAATATGCTAAAATTGAGACAAACCAATTGGCCATTGTCTAAACAAGAGGATTTGAATTGAGCAGATAACTAAACTCATTTTTGGGGTGCTTGCTTAGAATTTTAACCAGAAATTATTATTTTCTGTCATTCAGTGAAGATTAACAGAATTAAATTTAAAAATTTATTTAATATCTAGATATATTTTTATAATTCCATTCTCAAGAGTTCCTCGGATGTCAGTGCATCTCACAGGAGCCGAGCAAGTATCTCCAAAAGGAGAGATCTCGTGGTGTGTAACCTGGAATGAGCATGCTTTTTATTTAGAATGTGGTGTGTTCACATAATGTTTTCTGTCTACTTACCAAAGCAGTAGTTTGGGGAAAGCATGCCTATAGAAAATTGTATTAATGGGACTGCTGCAATGATTGATGTAATCAATCACTTTGTGTTAGCAAATTGAGAGCTCAAAGAAAGTGCTAAGTGAAGTTATCTTCAAGACAGAACAAAAGGGTGAAGGGAATTAATCTCTTCAGTCGCTCTCTCCCAATGTCCCCAAAAGAGAAATAAAATAAAGTGAAAAAGGTTGTGCATGAGCCTTGATAGGTACAAACATGTTGTTGAAGGTTTTGACAGGAAACATTTTTCTCTTTTTATGTTGTGATTTTAGAACAACAGACAAGGGTGAAATACAGAAATTTTGCTTTTTTAGTAACAGATGTTTCTGTGTATTTGTGGTGTTCCTCGTTTAAGCAACTTAAACATTTGTTAGTAGACTCTTAAGCTGTTAATAGTTATAAAAGGTGTAAGTTAAGTGTCGGGGTGATAATGATCATCTGAGTGATCTGTTTTCATTCTCTGATAGCAGAGGTTACTGACTGGAAGTAATAATTACAGATAGAAGCTGTTTGAAAAAAAAGAATAGTTAAGTTGGTTAAAACTGATACAGTGTTCTGTGGGTCCTGTACGTAATACTTTTAGTAACACAAAAAGGGACCATAGTCTCTAAATTATATCTGTTATACTAAAATACCATTTAATATATTGTTAATATTGGATGTATTGGAACTATTGAGATAATATGAATACCATATGAAATAATATTAGCTGTATCTGGCCTATATTAACTTATAAACAAATATAAAATCTAAAACTGGGAATCTAAAACTGGTGTTACTTTGATGTCTAGAAGAAATTTTCAGATGTATCAATAGACAAGAATAAATTATTTTTCTTGCCATCCTCTTATTACTCCTCATGTTGAAAATGAGACAGGGCAATACCCCAGCAGGCTACCAGTATATAATGTAATATTTTCAAACTACCTTCAGTTTCATATTTCTACTGTGTTCTGAATAGATGTAGGTTGATACTAAGTTTTATTGTGCATTACCTACAGTCAAAATACCTGTGAAATTTTTAAGTGAACTGGAAAAAAAACCAAGCTTGCTGTGAAAATTAAAGTTTTCTAAGTTGAAAAAAGAAGTATAAATTTCACAAATTTTGCTATTACTGAGTGACAAGAAACACAGGACGCTGGTTAAACTATTATTATGAAGCTGCTTTTGTTAGTATTCTCAAGAGTTGCCAAGTCTGGTAGACTCCCATTCTCTTTACACACAGCTGGCCCTTTCATCACATTGTTCCTTCTTTTTCACATACTTCCTCCTCCTAAAAACATGTTTATCCCTCTTTCCCCCCTCTTTAATTCCTCCCTGATCACAAAATGCCATTTCCCCTTCCTCCTGTAATGTTTTTCATGCCCTGTATGCTATAGGCAGTGACCTTCCTGAGTCTGTAAGGTGCCCTGGAAAGTTATTGCATCATGATGAGTTGCACAGCTGAACAAGGGGGCTGATTATCCTTTGGACTGCTTTGCCTGTGTGGAGATGAGCCTTTTGTCACATAACCTTGTAAATACTGTCTCAGTTTAATGCAATCTACCATGTGAGACTTGGCTTAATTATTTAAAATTCTGTTACTAAAATGACATTAAATACTTCACATAACCTACTGCTGTCCAAAATCATCTCACTTTTCATTAATTGGGATGCTGTTGGGGAAGAATATTAGTTCTTATGAAGTGTTCCAGCCTCAGAATGCACTTCAGGTAGAATAAGTGGCATTCCTTCATGTATAAATTTTCATAATTAGTAGAATATGTTTTCTTGTAATTTTCTTGTAAGTCTTTTCAGTCATTCTTTGAAAAAAATTTTTTTTTTAACATTATGATTTTGATTTTAATTTAATTTTCTTTTACTTTAGTATGACAACACTAAGGATAGATCTGCAAGATATTTGGTCCCTATATGTTAATACTTTGCATGTCTTTGAAGACTGTTTTTATGCTTTGTTTTTAAGGTGTAATGACATTAACTAGTGGCTTTGAATTATTGATTTTAAAAAGTATATAAATTTGTACTATCACATTTCTGACCTGGAATAGTTTTATGATTCTAACATGTTCTGTAGACTACACGTATAAATTTTTTCAGGGAGAAATGACAACTGTTGCAGTCAAGACTTTCTAGTATTTAGTTGTTATTTCTAAACTTTGTAGTGAAGTGACATCCAGATTAGACTTGGAGGACATTCTTGGGGAAAAACGTGTATGCATCTATTTGTATTCTCCATTGCCACATAGAAACTTTGTTCTAATGAAAATTTATTTCAATCTAGAGAAAACACAGCTGGTCTGTATACCTTTACTTAAAAAACGTCTTTCATATTTTTATGAAGTGATAATAGATTGCATGCATTCTCAGTGGTATTATGCCATGTAAGATCTGTTCGTGTCTTAAGAAAAGTCAAGCATCAAGTACCACCAGAAAGAATATGTAAGCAGCTTAAAAAGCTGTATTTGTTTAAACAGCAGTGTTATCTGAATTAGCTATAAATAGGCAAACAATATAGTGCTTAAAATAGTCTGTATTGTTAAGCTTTTTTAGTTTGTTTATTGGTTTAAATTTTTTTATTAAATGTGAGCACTAGCTTTAAGCGAAGCCTGTGTTAATCAGAATAGGGTTGATTATAGTTTCACTTACCCGTTCTTTTTAACATGGTGATATGGCGTATTTTTTCTAAAAATGTAGTTAGAATTTCCTGTGTCCTTTCTGTTTTGTGATAAAAACATTAAATCCTTATGTTTAGCTTCTTTATATTTTAAGATTGAAAATGCTACTATATAGTGGTATTAATTCTCTGAATTTTATTCTTAGAGTCATGCTTACAGTGAATCTCGTAGTTCAAAGAAGAAAGCTGTTTATTCCCATAAAGGTTTATTGGTTAGTTTTCCAGTATAATATTAATTATAAATATACTAAGTGTGTAGACTTATATACTGATACAATTATGGATAAATTTGTTAGCTTCCTGACATTTGCATAAATGTTTTTAGGAAAAAAGAAACCTTACATTGATCAAATTATGACCTCAAGTTGTGTATGAAACTGTGCTCGTATCATTGCAATAACATCAATCGAATCTGCTGAATAGAAATCTTGTTCTGCTGGAGGCCTGGAAAGGCTCTTGGAACTATTTAAAAGTGGCACTTCTCTTGGTTAAAGTTTATTCAGTCAGGATGGAGATACATGTTCTATTATTCTCCTTTGTCCCCTATCCAATAATTAGAAATATTTTGAGTATCGGTGTATAGCAGATTGAATTTGCCATAGACCTTGATGTTAACCCAGTGACTATTGAGAAAGGCATGTGGATTATTGTGATCTTGCAGAAACTATTCTAGAAAGTTTGGTGTATAACATGTGAATATAGTGTCAGTAAATTAAACATTTTGGGTGTAATTTTTCAGACAGTTTTTGGTACTGATGAATTAGCAATTGCATTAGGGCTTGGGCAGGTCGGAACAGCAGTAGGTGTTTGTGTTGAGACAAGGCTGAAGTAATTTTGTATTTACTTATTATCGTACTACAGCATTTCTCTATGTGCTTTTGAGGTCCTATTTTCCTGCTCCCTTTGTTCCTAAACAAATGAGTAATACGAATATTTCTGCTTTCTGTTGCCTATTGGGATATCAAGTGCTGTATTCTAGAAGCAGTACTTTTTGCCATGTTTTCACATCTGTCTGGTTTTTCTTTTTTGTACATGTGTATGAATTTTTTGCCCCACATGGGCATATATATGCAATTTGTGTAGAGAGCATCAAAACCCAACAGAAATAAACCAAAGTGTAATTGCTAGATTTTCAATATGCACACTTGGTGTAAAGAACAGTGTTAGGGTTCCAGCTAATGCTGACATCACATAAACATCCAGCCCCTATTAATGAGGGGTTTCCGTCCTTCTCTCTCCCCAAAAATGCTTTGACTCATGATGGTTTCTAATGAAAAGAGATTAAATAAATAATTGTACTAATTATTAGCAAGTCTTGTCAATTATGTTTTTCATAATTGCTGCACTTGTCAAGCTTTTGGAGTTTTCTTATTTCTTATGGAAAAAAAATACCAACATTATTTACTATTTTGTTTGAGCATGGCATTAGAAATACAGATAATGCTGATATACAGAGTACAAAGTAGTTTTGGGGGTTTTATTCTTTACTGAAGAAAGTTATATGGATTTTGGGTCAACAGTTGGGAAAACTTTACAGCATTCTGTGCAAGTTCTAAGCTCAGGAACACTTGGGCAATGTTAAGATAAAACTTTCGTTTGCAAGATGCAACCTACAGATGCAACCTTTGTTTTCTCTCTTCTTTCCTTCCTCACCCCTCAGAGTGGAATTTACTATGATCAAAGAAATTCTAGCAGCCTTGGATATAGTAAACCAGTTCCTTTCTACCATGTTCGGGTCTGTCTCCTCTTTCTATATTAATGTCATTATTTTTTTATGAAATATGTATATGTTGATTTGCTTACTTATGCCATATGATGCTAACTTATCTTTCTCCCCGCTATGACACTTCAAAATATTACCGTTAAAAGTAGTTACAGTTGTATTTATTGCTTGTAAAGGTTGTGTTTTATAAAATTAATGCGCAACATGCGGATTACTCTTCTGCATGTGAGGTTTTAAATCTAAAATAACTTCTGTTTTATGATTGTTGTATGATATGCAGAAAACAACCAGCAGCTGTGACTGTTGCTGTTTCAAATTCCTGTCTTTTAAAAACAACAAGAAGGTCTTAAATGTTTAGCACCATTGAGCTACTTTTTTCCCCACCTTAATATAAATGATAAAGCACTGATATGTCATGAGATGAGTAATATCTTCCAGTACCTGCAGCTATGGCCATGGCCAGGTTTAAATAACTAGCAAGAGGAAACTGACATGTTATTTGAAAACTACTTAATTTTTTCACTCTCTTCCACAAATCTACTTGCAAGAATACTAGATTGCTTTAATAACGTTTAAATATATTTCAAAGATAACGGGTTTTCCTGGAGGTTCTTCCACTCTTTTCTGACAGTTTCTGTCTAGTACAGATATAAAATTTAGTATTTAAATCTTTAGAGCTTTTGCAGAATATAGAGCAATAAAAAAAATTATGTACGCAGAAATAGTATTTCTGATTTGTTCTGTTCTTTAATTTATAGTCATCTTCTCTATACAGTGATCCAGTGGCAGCAACTAGGACTTACAGGGTTAGTACAACATAAAATAATATTTAACTTATCTTTAGATGTTTGAATGGCCTACAAAAATATAAAATCACACTTTTCTTCGTAGGTGTCTCGTCTAAGCACTGGTTTCATAAGAAGTATCAGTTTGGTTTGTAAGCACCATTTGCATGGTTGCCTTAAATTTGTATTGTATGGCCATGAGGCTTAACAGTATTACATGTGCATTTTTTGGATATTTTTAGAGTTGCAGTTTCTGTGTGTCATTTTCTGGAGGCATTCAGTTTAATTTTCTTAACATTGTTAAATTGCCTCCTTAAAATATTTTAGTAGTTGCTGTTTTTTACTGCCCTTTTTCCAGACAAGCATAAAGTTGGTGAATTCAACAATGATGTTGAAGAACACTGGGGTTAGAACAAGTTAATCCAAGTATACTAAGTTAACAACTGCATGTATAATATTAAAAACTGTATTTAAAGAAGTTAAGCATTTGGATGGAAAAGTCATCAGAAGATTACTGAAATTCGTGGTAAACACACCTTGAATACTTTTCATTAGGATGCCATATTTAAATTTAATGAACATACAGAAATGCAATAGCATGAAAACCTAATCTTCATCTTTACAAAATAGAAAGTAGCTAGTAGTGCCATAGAATGGCTAAGATAGCTCTACAAAAAATTATCTTTAAAAAATTACATGCATGCTTGAAACTTTCTACCTTTTGCTGTTACAACAGTTCAAATCCAACTTACATTGCCATTTAGAGACATACTAAACCTGTGTAAAGTGTCATCAAATATTCATATAAAGTATTTTTAATTAATGAGGTCTTGTTTTGCACTTGAATTGCAAACAGATGATTTACCTTTTTTGGCTTTGTGTGTGTTCTCAAGAAAACAGAAGTTTCAGGGAGAGAACAAGACCTTAAAAACTGCTATTACATATAACTCTGATATACATATAATTCTAATTTCTGCTAGAGTTTACTTCATATGTAGGGGCAAAGCAGCATGAAATTGTATTTTTTTTCATTTTGAGTTGCGTTGCTCAGAGCTGCTTTTATTACCCACTGCATAAATAGATTTCAGCCTTGCATATTTAAACAGTCTGCTTCAGAAGAACCTGCATGAGTGAGCATAAAATAAAACTGATATGTGTACAGCATAGTTTCAGTTCCCAGGCTGTGTTAAAACTTCTGCAGGCTTCAGAGCAGTTAAAACCAAATTTCAATTTAAATATTTAATTTAGTTATGAAAATAGTTAAGACATGATTTTTTAAACTATTTGGCTGTTTTTCAAGGGAATTCTTAGAGTGACACATGGAAATAGACATGCCTAGTAGTAACAGTAAATGCTGCTGAGAATCTTTAAAAATGGTTTGGTTTTTTTAGAAGTATGACACTAACTGGAAATGCATAGATAACATAGGAGAATATTTGACTGTGCAAAGGAATCACAGAGTATGAGTGTGGCATGATTGCTAAGACTGGATATAAATGGTACTGTATTCCCACTTTCTTAGGCCTCATTGTGTGGTGATGGATGATATGACTCAAATAGTTTGCGCACTCTTAGTGTAACAGGCTTTTGTTTGTTTCTTTCATTAACTGTTTTTTGCAGACAAAAATCTATGAAAGTTGTGAAAATGTCCTTCATAACTTTTCTTTAGCCATCTGAATACAGTTATTCTTCAAGAGCAAGCTCAGTCCTAAGTAGTCCTGTGGTGAGCGGTCCTCTTGCATGATTTGCTGAATGCTTTGGTATTAACACATCAGTAGTTATGACTACTGTCACTGGGCATCATTTCACTGAACAATACGCAGACTTGATTTTTCCATTCCACATAAGAAGTTTCAATTTGTCAGAGATGTGATTTTTAGCAAGATGTTAATTTTTAACAGTAAGACATTGAACTGTAGAAGCAAAAAGGAATTTGTTTCTCTAAATATCTTTTTAATGTTTGTAATCTATGTAATTGGAAGCAACTAGTAACTGAACTATTGTTGGGCTTACCACCCTATGTCATAGATGGGGCAAGCACATGAAACATACATGTGGAAAAGTCTTTCTTTTGGGGAAGAGGACTAATGGAAACTTACATCGTGCAGTAAAAAGCTTGCTCGTTTTTATGATGACCAGTATCCAAAATTGAGAGAAATTAGTTTCTGGGTCTGTATTGCATTAAAATTGTCACTCCAAAGTTGGTTTTTTGTGCTGCAAAATTATTTTAAATAGTTTTGTTTTGCTTCTGCTGCAGAACAATTGTCTTAGTTCATTGATACAGCTGCTCATTTGTCATGTACACAAAACAAAAAAGTTTTAACAGTGTTACAGGTACTAAACAAATAAAACCAGATTTGTCAGAAAATAATGTTTTTAGCTACAAGAGATATCAGAGTAAATTTTTGAGGGTGTAGGAAAAAGGTAATTTTGCTGTTGCTTTATGAAGTTCCAAAACCTAACAGGAGGTGACATACATTTGTAATCTCTTGAACTGTGAAAATACTTGTCTCCTTAGTTTTTCTTAACACTGAGTCATTTAAGGAAAGGATATACTATTAAATATGTAGGAATATATATACATGCATACATGCATGCATACCTATACACACACACATATATATATGTATCAGACCTCACTATGTGTATGTTATACCAATAATGCCAAGGTACCGTTCACTCACACTATGAGTTCAAAGTATTTGTTTAATGAAATAATCCAGAAAAGCAGATGAGGTAAAAATGAATAATTTAACATTCATTTCCTACTGTGTCTGTGGCTTGTATTTCGGTTTTACTCTGGATAGTGCATTTGAAATCAGCTTAGTATTCACTGGAAATCAGAAGAGAAAGTAGGAGAGATGGAAAAGGTAGAAAATACTTGTGGGAAACTGTATGATGCATCTCCGTCTTAAAATGTATCAATTTTGATGAAGCCACTGAAAAAGAAATATTAGTACAAAAAGTATAGAAGGAGGAATATCAAGGTTTATCAGATATATGGACTTCTCAGCAGCAAAGAGAAGTCAATTATGAGTAGAAGACCAATGTTGTCATAGATTGTAGCCTGAGTTGTTTGTTCTTTTGCAGTAATCATAATATCTAGGAAGAAATCTCTTCAGTATCTTTATACTTTGTGAAATGCAAATGAAATAGGAAAGTTTAGCCAAATTTCTGATGATCAAAATTTATCTACCTAGTTACATTTAAAGAAAATTAAGATACTATTTTAAATACAGATGAAGTTTTATAGCTGGGAAATTTGTCAGAGAAATAGAACATACCATATCAGTGACAATGAATACAAATTCTGTAGTCCTAAAATAGCATAATCTGAGCCATCAGTAAACTGCTTTTTATATAACTGTTACATATGTAACTTTTAGACATCTCACTATATTTTAATCAGAATGAGGCTACACATACCTCAAGTATAAAGAAGTGGTTTTTTTTAATAGTGAAAATTAGATAAAGACAATGTATTTTCAAACTGTTCATATAAGGATTTTTTAATAATAAATTTTAAAACTAAATACAATGTTCACAGTAATTTTCTGCTGTTTGAAGTAGAATGTTATCAAAAAGCTTATGATAAACCTACTCTTCTCATTAAATACTGTGGTTTATATGCATAACATTTCTCAGTTGAACATTTCACTTGAATTCCCATGGCAGTTGTAATTGCTGAAATGTGCTTAGGTATATTTTGCCTATTTTAACAAGCAATGTGTAGCACTAGCATTTTTTCCCCACCTTTTTAGGTGCCTGTCTGACATACATCTTTGGGGAGTAACCTTGCCTTCTAGTGCAAGCAGTCGTAAAAGTTATGAAAGAGAAGAAGCCAGATTATATTTATAACTAGTACCATTGGGTTTGTGTTGATTTGGAAAAAGGCAACATTTGTAGAGAAAAATAATTTTTATTTATCAACTTATATAATCGGTCTTTTATGATCTGCGGACTTTTTTGAAAGGTAATTTTTGTAGTTTGTGTTTTCTGTATTAAATTAATACTAAATTAGTATTAAACCTTTTGGTATCTGGTTGTATTTTTTTAATATTACTCTAATTGAGGAAAATGAATTACAAATGTTCATTGTTTTTAGTGCAATAATGGAGATTTAAGGTAGGATTTTTTTGGTTGGTTTTGATAAACTTTAGTTCATTCAGTGGTGTCATCTTCAGTTCTCTTTTACCTTGTCTTTATCTTTTGAAGTCCTCTGATTTTTCTGATCAAAGTGAAACTGCTGCTGACTATTTTAGTCATTCCAACCGCAGGGGAAGCATTGTTTCCAATGCAGATGATGGCCAAGTTTTGAATAGTGTGAGTGTAATGCTTTTGTTGCACTGTGCTGAATACAGCTACACTCTACTAACCGTCAATTTTCTTTTCATACTCTGAAGAGTAAATACTTGAAAAGCATTCCGAGTTACTTAATTGCAAATAGGGTTTTTGCAGGGTTGGGGCTGGTTTTTTTTTTTATACAAATGTACTGAGTAATTTTTTTAAAAGCATGCTGCTTTATTTTAAAGGAGATTTTGCCTATTGCTAGAAGCACGTGACAAGTGTAACGCTTAAAGTTTTTGTGTGTGTGTGATAAGCTTAAGAATCTTTTGAAGACCCAAACATATGACACTTTCTTTTCTTTTGGAAATTAACAATGCTGGTGAGTTTTTGTGTACTTTTGGAATACTATTACTTCTTTTAGTGACAAAAATACTTAGAACTGTGCCCACATTAGTGCATTTTAGTGTTCATTCATCCCATATGAGATTTCGTCAGGATCCATTACTGAAGCACTCCTTGTTGGCTATGCACTTGTATTGAATTCCATGTCAGTAGGTCATGTTACAGGAAAATTATTGTGATGGTTTTCCTGTGCATCCCTTTAGGCTGAGCACTGTTTATACCAAACCTAGCCACCTTCTATTTCTTAATGCTGCAAATTCTAAAAATTCTTGTTACTTGCAGTCAAAACTTTTGTGTTTAATAGTGTGGAGAAAAAAGCTAAATTTCTGTTCTTAGGTATATATTTTGAAATAACAGTCAGTGTTAGCACATGCAGTAGGTAGGCGGAGATGTTGAGAGCACTGTGCTTATTTAGTTGAGCAAAAGGAATGCTGTGTGGTGATCAGCAGTGTACAAGTGCTTGCTTAGGTGAGAGCCAAAGTCTTCATACCCTTGCCAAGCAGTGCAACAAGGCCTAGCAACCTTACACTGCAGTTTAGGAGTTCAGACGAGACACTCCAAGAAGCTCCACAAGGAGGTTTTTGTTGCAGTCTGTCAGGTTACAGCAAGGCTGGAGAGCCTCTGTGTTCAGGAGGTGAGACTTAGCTAGATCAAGCCACAGCTATCCTGGACTGTTGGCAGTGGTTCTGTTTTGAATGGGAGACTGAAATCTAGAGTACTTCTACAACCACTTTCTGTGACTTTGCATTTAGATGATATTTTAATACTTTTACAGTACTATATAACTTGTAATAATTAATGTTATTTATCATCTGTACATTCACAAAGCATGAGAGACTAATAATTTCTCCATCTTAAACTTCAGTTTATTTTTTCCCATAGTAAAGCTGACATTCTGAAATTAAAGCTCTGCTAAAAGAAACATGGAGGCTGAGACAGAAGGTAGTTATGCTACCTTCTCAGTTGCTTTTGTTATCATTGTCATTATGTATTATTAGATTCCAAATTTATGTTTTTAATTAGGTTAGTCTAAATGTATACTTCAGATCAATTGGATTCTTCGCATCATTTTATCATCATACTGGTGACAAATATTTGCAATCTGTAATTTCAATACATCATTGGAGGTGGTCAATTTGTCATGAAAAGGCAATGTTGCTTTTGTAGAAACTACAATAGAAAGGAAAAGAAAAATCATATAAAGTAGAATTTGTTTCTTCTGTGATTGCAACAGACTTCCAAAACTCTTTTCCCTGGCCTGGAGAAAAACAGATGTTCTTAGAGAAGCAAGATACTTGAGATACCATGCTAAATATGTGTCCAATCCCACCTATTTTGATTCATAGAAATGTAGAAAATGAGGACATCTACAATATAATTTTGCAATAGCAGAGTTTCCTAAATAAGAAGTGAGTGTGGCAGTTCTTTTGCTTAGTCTTCAATACATAAAATATGAATTGAAATTATTTGGTAGGTTGCCTTTACTTAGTACACTTTGGTTATAGGCTTTTACCTGAACCGTTTTTGTGATGTACTTGCAGGTTTCACTAAAGAGATTGAACGAAAAAATGTGTTTTCTACTAACTAGGACATTCACACTGCCTTAAGTGTACTTGCATGAAGTTTTGCATCTGTTATGCCAGCAAGTGTTGTAGTTATTACTCTGTTGAAATTTAAAATAGTAAAACATGTTTTGTTTTTCAATACTGGTAATTACTTTTTTAAAACTTTAAAGAAAAGTTTCTGGCTTTTTCTTTACAAGCAGTAATTTATTTTGCAGTTGAGGTAAAAACTTTTTTAGGCTGAATATTGTTTTTTCTGTCCTGATCTGTGCTAACATTGTTTAATTGTTAAATTTTTTAATTTTATTAATTGTTAATTGATTTTTGTTTAATTTTATTAACTAATTGTTTAATTTTTAAATATTTCTCGGTGTCCTTGAACAAAAGATACTGATTCAGGAGTTCCATATTACAAAAGGTAATCATGTTCCCTGTTCTCTTTCAGTTGGAAGAAAAGAGTGAAAAACCACATCCAGAAATATTTTCAAGGGTAAGAGTTTTTGATTTAAAAATTATTTAAAGTTAGTGTTCATCTGCAAATTCGCAAATGTTGATACAGTTCAAGAAGTATAAATACTGTGTATTTTTCATCAGGGTTAACTTGCAAAGATATTTTTAGATACACATCTTTATCACCCAAAACTAATGCTTTGTGTCTTTTGTTTCTTGAGGAAAAAAATTTATTCTTTAGTTTACTTCTGGCAGGTAATAATTTTCTATGCAATTTATTTTTCATGTGAGAAATACTTATCAGGAAGAGCTAAATTTTAAGAGGCTAGGACTATAAAAATCCACATGGTAGATTCTCACTGTAGACTTTCTTCTGAATCCTGGATGAGAGAAATTATAATTTTTGGTAAAGTTGTAAATGTCTACAGTATTTTAGCACTAATAGCCATCTTACAAAGGCCTTGTGGACAGATGACTCAAAATTCTAATGTTCTGATATACTAAGTCATCAACGAGAAACCAACATTTTACCAAGAAGAAACACAAGTGCTGGAAAGTAATCAATGGAAAATACTGTCTGTAAGCTAATATTAAGAAAAACAAGAGAGAAAACTGTTCTGTGATTGTGAAGAAATTTATTAAGAGTATTGTCAAGTATACCAGAAATAACCATATGATTGCTGATACAATGTTTTTCCATTTTTTAAGCCGTCATCTCGCAATTCAGTAAGTGCAACTCCTCTGAGTGGCAACTCATCCAGGAGAGGAAGTGGAGATGCAAGTAGTTTGGTGGATCCTGATGCCTCCCTCAGTGAATTACGGGTAAATTGCATTTTCAGAGAAATGGAAGATTGTTTTTTTAATACAGAACATCTGTAATAATAAGAAAATGTTATGAGGATGTAATTTTCAATCATGAAGGATTTTTTTACTTTCTTGGTAATTTATCTTGGTATTTTTTGTCTTCATAATTATGGTTTAAAAGTTTGGCTTATTAAGATAAGACACTGTTTATGTAAAATTTCAAACAATTCTATCCTATTTGAGATGGCTTAGATTCAGAGTTATGAGCAAAACCTTAATTTCCATCAAAATTTTGTGAATTAATTATAATTTCTGGGAGTTAGTGTAGGCTTTGTCATTTGACAGAAGTGCATGTAAACCTTTTAATGTTTCTTCGACTTGTAAATTATTTCCCCATACTTCTTATACAATGGTTTATTCGTATGTCCTGCAGGATATCTATGATCTTAAGGACCAGATACATGATGTAGAAGGGAGATACATGCAGGGACTTAAAGAATTAAAGGTATCAGGGCTCCTCCCAAGCATGCATTCTGAATGGGTGTTTTTGGGTAATGGAGTTATCACCGGTTTCACTAACATAGTGGCGTCACTAACGAATTTTTAAATTCCTTTAAAGCATGTATCTAACTTCTAATGCATGAAGAGCATCAGCTTAAGATGTACATGAGATTGTATATGTTCATTATTTGATTAAGGTTTAAAGAGCATGAAACTTGGATATTTATATATATATAGGTGTTTCCTGCTAAGATAATGAGATATTCAGTTTATATTTTTAGAGGTTTGTAAGCAAATAAATGGATATAAAAATAATTACTAGATACTGAATGGGGAACAAAGAAATGGGAGATAGTTATGGCAAAGAACTTAAGAATTAGTCTTCCAAGTTTCAGCAAATACTTCATTTTCTAAAGCAAAACCACAGTAATAATTTTGAAAGATGTGCTGCAATTAATTTGGGCAGGCATATTGCTTGCAGGAGAAAATTTTGTTTTAATTCCTTGCCATTTAAAAATAGTTTTTATTTATGCTTATAGTTTATATTCCCATTATATTATCTAAATCATTATATTATCTAAATCTAATGTATCTATAGTAATATATTATCTAAAATCAAATCAGGTTGGTTTTTTCACACTGTCAGTCAAGGTTTCCTTACAGGCTCTGCCATGGGTTTCCCATAACAGAATCTTGGACATCTGATTTCTTTAAGCACTTTAATCATGGCACATTTACACAAAACCAGCTCAAGGTCAAGCTGGGTGCTGCCGAGGAGGGACCCTGCACCAAGCAATCCCCGGGCTTTCGTATCCCCGCAGTCCATGCACACAGTAGTCTGGGGTCTTCCTGTTGAGCCACTGGCTCCCACTGTATCTCTCAGTGGCTGGTCACCTGGCTGGTGCCAAGGTCTGTGTGCCCTTTGTTATGCAAAGGGTCAGTGCCAGATCACTGCTCTTGCTGGGGGCTCCAGCCATTTCCCCCCACACAGGGTGCAATCTGCAGTTTGCACTGCAGCAGCACACTGAACTACCTTTACTAGGTGTAGTCTTCCACATGAGACTTGTCTGTATTTTGACTCATTTAAACCTGTATGTATGCCTTTCTTTTGTACATTTTCACACAATTAACAGGGCAGTAAATTTAAAGTAATCATACTTTTCACTGTTTTGTGTTGAAGGGAAATGCAATACAACAGATTATGGGGCTTACAAATATTTTTCAGGATATTTTTTCTGTTCTTTCTTCTTGTCTGTCAATGGTTTCACGTAAAAGTAAACTTTTCATGTTGGTTTTATATCCATATAGAGACTGAATTGAATAAATGCTTCTTGTACTAGAGCGTGTAACAGTGATGTATTTATCAGCTTCCTTGAATTTCTTCAATTTAACAATATATTAGATTATATAATAAGGAGAAAATATGTAATTTGAGCTGTTTCGTGTAGCAAAAATTATTACCTCTTTAAAGGATAACTTTACCTTTAAAAGTCACTTTCAACCTGATAGCAATACGCTCGGATGAAGTATGTTTTGGTTTAGTTATATTGCCATATGAATATTAAAAGTACTTTAAAGAGTAGTAGGTTACAAGATTATTAGACATGGACATATGAGACACAGATAGAATGTAATGTGAGACTGCTTCATATTTTCAGAATGGATCTAACTCTTGCACCTTTACGTGTTGACCAGCATCTCATGACTACTGTTCTGACTCATGGCTAATGGATTATTATTTATTGTAATCCATTACAGTTACCAAAGGGCACAGTGTGCAATATTAAGATCTTCATCTCTGCTTCAGTTTCAGAGTTGAATTGCATTTTATGTTATTGCTAATACTGAATAATGTGTTCCTAAGTTAATTCACATTCCATAGAGATTATTTCGGGAGCCTTTTTAGAAAGATGCTGCTTTTTTCTCACCTTGTACTTGATCAGTTTTGTCTTGTGTATGTTATGGAAGAGTTACTACGACACCTGCATTTACACTACATTTAAATGTTGGGGTTTTGTTTGGTTGACTGGCTTTTTCCAGTGGTTAACTAATACGGATTTGTAATTCCACTATCTTCTAAGCTCTCTGGTTGCCCTTATGCTACTAAAAGTTTGGGCTTTACCTGGCTGCAAATATGCTGGGTGTCAGCAGAATAAACTCTAATGTGGCTAGTTCTGGTTTAGTTAGGTCTTCAAATCTTTTCCCGTCTCAGTTTGATTCAGTTTTATTGCTTCTTTATGTATTTCTTTGCATCAACTGGCAAGAATCCTGTTTCTTTCCTCAAAATTTTTCTTTTATGCTGTTAGCAGAGCACTCTCTTGATGTCTGTTGGCTTGAATAATCTTGTTCTAGCTCAAGCAAGCTAATTTTTCTAGCACTTCGACTTTACTGATAAAGTTGTGGGTGGTATTTCTTCATAGCTTTAGGTTATATGCAGAGCCTTGTCTATTTGCATTCCATCCCATTCATCTTCATCCTTAGAAATCCTACAGCCTCCTTCAAGTGTTTCAGAAATTATTTCAAATCAAGCTGCAAGACTTCATGAAACTACATGGAATTCTTGAACCGTGGGGAACTGTGTAATACTTGAAAAGAAGACAGTTGCAAAGAAGTCTTTGCAATGTTTTAGTTTTTTTAACCCATGAGAGTCTTATACATAGCTTAGCTTCTCTCTCAGAAACAGTTTTCACTCTTTAGCATCCAAATCAATTTATTCCTCTTTTGTAACTGCAGATTCACCCTCCTCTCTCCCTGCCATTACTTTTTTGTATAACATCCTAATCCAATGTTTTAAGTCACAACCTAGTCTTGCCTTTAAGGCTGGATTCCTGGTATACAGTAAGAGGCTGAGACAGTGGGCTTTGGTAAGTCTTGGAGGAGTGGTTGGCAGTATTGTTGCTGTTTTCATCAACAATAGGACAGGAGGCTGTGGAGAGTAGAGGGAAGACATCTTTGTAAGGGAAATATGCAACTGACAAAAGTTGAGTCGTAAGAGTAGAAATTCCAATTAGAACTCAAGAAAAAAGAGTTTTCACAAGGAAGGCAAACAAGGCTGACCATCTGCAGTCTAGATTTATGTAGGTACTTAAAATGGAGATGAGCTGTAAGTAGCCTGAGCTTGGTTGGCCCCCTTTAATTAGGAGATTGGACCAGATAGCAGAGATCTCTGCCAACCTAAATTACTACATGGCCCCATTCACCACATTCACAGAAACAATCAAATTGGACTTTTTTCCTAGCTGCATTTTTTTGTTAAATTTCATATCTCCCTGTGAAGTTACTAAAGCATTCATTATAATCCTAATATTTTTGGGTTTTTACTTGATTATTCTTTGAAATAATGTTTGCTGTCCTCTAGCATTTTGTTTTGCCAATCTTTACAAGATCTACAGCATCACAGAAGTTTTCTCTGATTTTAATCTTCAGAATTACTTGCATGCACTTACATTTATATTTTTTTCTTTTTTTTCTTTTCTCTTATCCTGAGCCATCTTTGCTGTTTGCTACTACTTCCCAGATGATAATGGTACTTTTCTTATATTTTGTACTGGTTTGAAAGCAAACCAGCGGGAGATCACAAGTCAAGATTGAAATTAAAAATAAGTGAAATAATACAAGGAAAAGCACTGACAAAGTCAGATACAACCTAACACCCTGTTAGGGTGGTAGTAGCAGTCCAACTGAAGTAGTTCAGTTCAAGCAGTGATCCTGTGAAGGTCTAGTCTCCAGCTGAAGATCCAGTGGTAGCTCTTGTCCTCTGGGAACCCAGTAGACAGGGCTAGCTCAGGCAGTTCCAAGGCCAGGTTATATCCAGGTGGGAACACCTGGCTCCTCCCTCCTGGGCAGAGCATCCCACAATGGGATGAGATAAGTCCATGAGTCATGTGGTGGGTCCCTGATGGCCCATTGTTTGTCATCAGGGGTGGGTCATTAGCAGGTGATAACAGCTAACGGCTCACAGCTGGTGGTAATAGAATACTTAAATACATCTATATTGCAACCTAGGACATATTTTCACAACTTAACCCTGTTTTGTTTCTTCTGATCTGTAGTTATTTTTTCTGGGGTTTCAAAAAACAGTATTTCTCCAGGAGAAAATTCCAGAACTCAGTGAATGGAATTGAAATGTATAAATACATGTGATTATGGTTAAAATTATAAAAGGTAAAATTCACACTTTAAGGACAGCTTTCCCAAACTGGAGATTTACAACATGGAATAGGGTTTGAGGATAGGGTTTTTTTTGTCTTTCTTATAGCAGAAAATTGAACTGTGACTTGGTATTTCTAAAGAGAAAACATGAATATAATTCTGAAACAAAAATGATTGCATAATTTAACTTTTTAACAGATAGCAGTCTTCAGTATTTTCTTAGAAAACTTAGATTGTTGCCAACTTCTCTCTTAATATCTTAGTCCTAGTGTTTTGTTTTCTGGAAAACCCAAGCTTCATGCCCGTCTTGTGCTAGTGCTTCTACTGTCATAATAAAAATAATTAAAAATGGAGACAATGCTACTTATGCCTTCCAGGAGCAGATTGCATGAAATTCAAGAAGATTAGTAGAGCATAGGTCTGCTTTGTCAAGGGATTGGCTTAATAGTTCTTCTTCAGTTCTAAAATTAGGACTCTGAAAATCAATTTTAATAGTTTTTAAATCATAGAATGTTAAAGTGTTGGAATGGACCTTAAAGGTCATGTAGTCCTGTTGTGGTTTATGGGATGTTAAAGCAGACCTTACCCTAGAGTGTCTCTACCCAGCCCGGTTCAGCACCTCAGAGCTCCAAACCTTATGTCCCAGGGCTGGAGACTGCACTCTCACCAGCCAGGGAGCCATAAGGCTAGCTCTGGTTCGTCTGCTTCCACAACCAGCAATGATAAAGGAGGCGAGGAGGGTCTATGCGTTATGTCCATGGAAGATGTTTATTCGCATGGTGCAGCAGAGGCCAGTGACCTCCCAGAGGCAGAGATGCCTCGAGGGTGAAGGCCTGACATGCACAGCCACATGTGCTGCATAGACAGCCACATGCATACACACACGTGGAGCATAGACAGCAAGATGGTGGAGGGTTAGGAGTTTTATAGGGAAACAGAGCGGGGTGGGGACAACACACTGGCCCAGTGACCTCTGGGTACAGGGGAGGTACATGGGCAGAGTTGGGGTACAGGAACCAATAGGGAAAACTGGAGGGAGTGGCCAGGACCACGTGGGGTGGGGAAGGCAGGACAATAGGTGACAAGTACAGTCATTACGAAAGGGGTGTAGGGGACCTGCAGCTATTACCACATAGTCCCAGCCCCCATAATCATGCATATTGAAATAATGACATGCTTAAAAGTGCCCAGAGTGATAGTTGTTCTAAGTATTTAAATGGTTGACATTTGTTACAGCTCTGACCAAAAAAAAAAAATAGAACTAAAAATGGGATAAAATGGTAAATGGGGGAGATTTGTGTGAGAGGCTATATAGCAAGGCATATCTGCACCTTTAGGTAAAGAATCAAGGGTGTGAATCTTCATATGGTATTTAATAAAAAATTCTTAGCAAAAAAACCAAAGATAAAATATATGTTTAAATAGTGAATCCTTATTACTGTGGCTATCTTAAAACTTTGAATCTAAGGTCATAGGGCACTACTTAAATAATGAGCTTTAAGTTAAGTTACTCTTGGAAATATTTTCATGATCTCTCTTAGTGATTTAATTGTCCAAGTTCTCTCTTTTAGATTTGTTACGTCATTCTCAACTGTTTTCTCATGCATGCCTTGACAGTACAGTGAAGCTGTGATATTACTATTGTATCGCTGTGAGTTGCTGTGAATGTGGCAGAGTAGAAAATGCAAGTGGAATATTATCTTGTATTATTCATGCTTTTGTATTGATAACTTTTCATTGTTGTGTATGACCTAACTTGAGTAATGGAACTGAACTGTGACTTGGTATCTCTAAAGAATATATTTCAGAAACAAAAATGGTTGCATAATTTTACTGTCTAACATCGCATCCTTTAGTATTATGGTGGTATTTTAACATTATAACAATGCATCAAAAAGTTGGACTAATGCAAACCTTTCTGCTATCTGTAGGATTCACTAGCTGAAGTTGAAGAGAAGTACAAGAAAGCTATGGTTTCCAATGCTCAACTAGACAATGAGAAAAACAACTTGGTTTACCAAGTGGATACTTTAAAGGATGTTATTGAGGAGAAAGAAGAACAGATAGCAGAGTTCTATAGGGAGAATGAAGAGAAGTCAAAGGTATTTTTTTTCTAATTATAAACTATAGAAATCTGGACAAGTTAGTAAGAACAGTGAAAACATTCAGATTAGCTTTTGTTTTTAGTATTGCGCTTATGGAGCCTTTTCTCTCAACAGTTTATTAAATAAAATCTTTGTAGTAAGTATCTGGACAGCTTACCTAGACCACTGATTCAGTGATTTTTTTTTTAACTGCTTGTTAGTAGAATTTCTCAAATAATTTCTGTAATTTCTTACATAACTGAAAATAAATATAAATAATTGATTTATTTAATATAGGAATTGGAAAGACAGAAACATACCTGCAGTGTTCTGCAGCATAAGCTGGATGTACTTAAAGAGGGCCTTCGACAGAGAGATGAATTGATAGAGGTATGTTCATATGAGTGTATGATAGAACTTGTGCAAATAAATACAGTATAAAATTTGAATGGGAACAGCCATAATACACAAAACAGGATGAAGTATTATCTTGCATTGTTAAGAAAGAATTTATCTTGTTTTAGTGGGTAGAATTTAAGCTACTGATCTTCCTAAATTTATGAAGCTGAAAATGTCTCTGCAAGGTTTTCAACATCTTGCAGAATCTTGGTTCTTCTAAGAGTTGTGGTTCTCTCATGAATGCTCCTTGTATCTTTTTTTTGTTGTGAGGGCAGAACTAATATTTGTATGGCCAAAATAATTTTCCATAGCTAGAAGTTCTGACGCATGGATAATACCCAATGTTTTCTTTGCCTTTCTCAAAAGTGTCCATTTCAGTTATTTCAGATTTTTGTGAGTATCAGCCATTGAAGACTGTTGTAGTGAATGTTTGTTTGCTTACCAGTCAAGCATAATATACAGCAACACTGGTCAGCATGTTACTGGGTCAAAACCATGTTGCTGGGTGTGGCAGTTTGTTCTTTTGCCCTTTCACTCTGTTCTTTTTCCCTTTTTCCCCTTATCTTCTGGAAACAAACCTGCCCATGCTAAAATCTCAGAGCTGTTATCAGTCTTCATTTTAAAATGGTCCACAAAGAAAAATATATATATTGACAACAGTATGTGCGTGTCCATTTCCCAGTGATTTTAGCTCAAAGTTGTAGTTCAATTATTACATAATTTTCCCACTGTCTCTTCATTTCAGTAAAAATTGATTATCGTTAAGTGTATAGGCCAAAGTTTCCACTGTCATTTTCAAAAACTGTGTGATAGTTCATTGATCCTTTATTTCTTCACTATGTTCTTGTGCTCTCTAGGTGGTAGTACTCCAAAAGGATTCTGAAAAGTCCCAGTTCAGTTTTGGAAGTATTATGCTTCATGAACTGGAGTTGATATGACTTACTAGCAGAAGAAAAGGAATAAGATAATCCTGAGTATCAGCATTTTGAGTCAGATAAATGCTGACAAACAAAAGACTCTTAAAAATTCTGTTGTAGCTCTGTTGCTTACTCTGACTTACCTTTGATGAGAATTAAAGAACAACTTTGCATGTTCTTGTTTGGGGTTTTGGTGGGATTTAAGTATATGAATCAATATACAGTAGATTTGTCTGGAGTCTTTGCTTTGGTAGAATTTAGCATGTGTCAAATACTCACAAATACATCAGTCCCTTTGAAGATTTGTCCCATATTTACCACTTATTTGTATCTTTTCCCCATCTATTAACACTAACAGAAAATCTAGCTGAAGCCATGTAGCCTTTTGCAGAAAGACATTGTATTCTATTCCCAGGTGTAAAATCAAGTTCATTCATTAAGAGCGGAAAAAATTGTCTCTAGCCCTTAAAATTCTTATGTCATCTTCATAGATAAGAATTTAATTATGTTTGCAGGGCAGGCAGCAAAATGCAGTGATAGTCTGCTAAAAAAATAAGACCACACTTGATAGGTATTGATATAGTATCAGGAAGCAGTCAGCAGTTGTCTTTTGCTTCCTGGATGTTTGATTCAAACTCCCTTCTTTATACTTGCAAGAAGATTATTTTATTTTGTAAAACATTAATAAAATCAATTGGTAGCATTAGTTTTCTCTTCCAAATGGAAGGTATCTGGAAATTACAGCAGGGTAATAATGTTTCTATCCACAGACTGCAGTGTGAACAGTCGCTAAAGAAAAGTAACTCTAGCTGCATTAAGTTTTCCCATCAACATTGATTGAATAGAATTAAATACCATTTTCTTGCATGAATTAATGAGAAATACATCACATTAAGCTGCACGCTGTTTCTGTAACTTCATGCTCATAAACTCTTTGGTTGACTTTCATTACATAGTTTCCTTTATCTGTTTTAATGTTTGGGATTTTTTTTTCCATTTCCTTACTTCTCTTTCCTCTTTTATTCCTCCCTCATCCTATTTACTACAGGAGAATCAACGTATGCAGGAGAATATAGACTCCATAACCAAAGAAGTGTTTGATCTCCAGGAGACAATTAATTGGAAAGATAAAAAAATAGGGGTATGATTCAAATATGGGAGGAAAGGTATTTTTTTAATTCAGAAGTAGATGGATGCCCTCTACACCCCAAGGAATGCTGTGTACTCCAAAGAAATGAAGGCCATTCCCAACTTAAATGTATAAAATGTTTTGCAGTCATTCTCTTTTGCAGAAAATGAGCTACACTTTATTTTTACTTGCATAATGATAAGTAGCACTAATTAAATCTTTAACATGAACTGTTACACATAAAAGTTTATAATTTTTTACAAAAATTGTAATTGCATGCCTAGTGCTAAAAAATATGATATTGATGTAACTTCTGCAACCAACTTGCACATTCAGGTACTATGCTTCTGATCCTTGCAGGATTGGTTAGCTTGGGTGCAACACTGAACCAAGCTGGTTTTGTGATATAACACATAAAATACTTCAGGAATTGGGAGTTGTAATTGAAACAATGGTTGTGGGTGATCTTCTGAGGAGCATCTGTAGGGTTCCTGTATAGGAAGAAAGGTGGTACAGGAAGAACTGTGCTGATACTATGCAGCTAATGTAGGTCAGGCAGGGTTTGTCAGCTTTGCTTCTGGGCAGCACACAAGTTGTAGAACTGAGTTAGCCTGACCCTCAGTGATCACTAGATGGCTCTGACCTTGTGGCTGTTCTGGGACACAAGTAGATTGCCTGGTGGCGACAGGGAGTTAATTGGAAAGTCTTTAAAAAGGAATTGTCTGCCTTTTAACAGCTCTGGGGTAATTTCTCTCTACCTGAATTTTACACCATATTTCAGTATATGCAGATTTCTTTGAAAATCTTTTCATTTGCTGGAGTTCAAGTCATTTTGAAAAGTTGCCTTTTAACTGATGGTGCCCAGTTTAAAAGCTATATTGTCTTATATTTATTTCATATTTCAGTCTTTCTTTCCCGTCATAAAAAAATTTCAACATTCTGAAGTTTTCTGAACCATCTTCTAAAAGCCTTTTATTTTTAATTTACCCTATTCTTTCCACACTTATTTCTCACATTTGTATGTCTCAATTGACTGTCTCAATTTGTGCAATATTTTTGTGCTCTTTCAAATACTTTGCCAGTTAGTACAAGCATATCCCATATTCAAATATAGCTACCAGTCAGAATGATAAGATAGATATATTTTTCTTTAGCCAAAATTGCACTGCCAGTTTGTGTTATTATAAGCACCAGTTTGTGTTCTTATAAACACTATAAATGGTTATTTTTCTAGTTAGTTTTGAGCTCTCAGAATTGAAGTCTCTTAGTTTTGAAAATGTAAAAATGCTGCTCTTTTCTTTCTTGCATCTATAAACATTTACACGCTTTACTTTTTTCAGAGCTTTTGAATCTTTCTCCCTAATACTGAGGAGCTTTGCTAATTTTTGCTCTATTCCAGCTTTAGAAGGCTCTGAGAAGCTTTATAGTGTAGTTTATAACTAGAATTGTGACTTAATTTTACAACATATACAAGACTTTTTGGCTGTTTCAGAGAAAGAAAGGCAGGCAAACAGAACAAAAATAGCATGAGTTTGTTTTACACCTCACCTGGTTTATGTTGTCCTGTTTCTGCAGTGATTGAAATTTGTGGTTATATTGGATCTTAAATTAGATCAGTTTGAGGACACTGAGTTATAGCTTCAGGTCATATTCCTGAAACATACAGTTATTTTACTCTTTACTGGTTCCAAATTTTAAATGTAATGGCAACTCTGAGTTTGGTATAAATTCATGAAGGCTTTTGGCATATTTAGAAAATAGGACCCCAGACATAATGTTCTGCATTGTTCCATATGATCAGATCTTGCTCATACCAGTATGTTAAAACATGCCTGAAGAGCTTTGTTATCCTTATTTCTGTCCCCTGCCCCAGCAGAAGAATTGCAGAAGTAGATTTTGTACAAAATCCATGTCATATTAAATTAAACCGTGAGCATACAACCACTATGATTTTTACTGAAGTTTTGAATAATGATTGCTAAGCTCTACATAGGTGAAAATGTATAGCTGTATTAGTTTCACTTCTTTCCCCATCAGAGTTTTCTGATTTCCAACACTTGTGTATAAGGGGATGAGGATAGAAAATATTTTTCAGGAAGGTCAGTATCATCACAGGACACTGTCAAGTACACACAATCTATCTGTGATTCTGGGCCTCTGTATCCATTCTCTCAAGTGGTGAGCTTACTTCCCCTTCCATCTCTGCCACTATTCTTCAAAAATTAAAAAGATGTATGTATCTTTTAAGTAGAGCACAAAATGATGTAATGATTAAGGTTCTTCATGCTATTTATAATGTAGTTGGATCTAGTGTGTGCTAGGAAATAAAACAACATTTTATGAATTTTTAAATTAAGACGTTAGCTAATGTTTTCACACATGTTGAATTGCCTTTATTTTGAAAGTTACATTTATATACTAATAAATGATGTGCAACAGCACTTGTTAAAATCTTCTGTTGAAACTGAGCATTACTTTAAAACATGGCTCTACTATACAGATTCTAGATGATTATTAAAACTCAGCATACTGCTGTTACGTGGCCAAGTGCACCACAAAGGTATACCCCTTCATTTCTTTCTTGGTATCAGTCCATTCCTACACATAATGTAAGGTTTAGTTGGATCATTTTCTTGGCAAAAATGTGTGTGTACTTTTGCAGTTGTACAGTGAGGATTATTTGTGATACATGTAGTGTTGAATGCTGCCCAGTCAAGTGAAAGTATCTGACTAACTGCCAGGTAACACTGCTCCAGCATAGGTAGGCAAACCTATCTACATCCATATTGCACTTTTAGCTGCTGTACCTTTTTTGCTAAAATAGTGCTTTTAGTGTTTGCTACTTTTTTTTTTTCTTCTGAAACTGATTGCTTTGGGTTTAGTAAATGGTATGGTAACCTATAAGCAACTAGTAAATAAACTACTATTTTTGAGTGGATACATTCAAGGTCTTCTATGATGAGTGATTTCTACTTCTGTGCCTTATAAAAGGCAGAGAAATTAGTTTAATAGATACAATGTTTTAGGATCTTTGCCATTTGAGTTTCAGCAAATTTTTTTTCTTGCCACAGAGTGCCTGTATGAAGAAGACATACTTTTGGTACTCAATTTAGTTTATCAAAATTTACAAAAAATAGAATTCGCTAAATAAAAATCTCTCAAAAAATCTACTAAGACTTGCCTGAAAAAAAAGTAATGACAAATGCAGCATGAAGCTAGATATGCAACTTATAGAAGGCAGTTATCAAGAGATGTATGTTAATACATATTTTAAAAGCACTTTTAATTTCTTTACTTTTATTGAGCTCTTTGTATTTACTTGTAGAAAATCTTTCTGCTATCTGTCATACGCTTTTTCTCTGTGCCATTCTTTTTCTTGCTATTTGCCTGAGCCCAGGCCCTAGAAAGACAGAAAGATTACTTTGACTGCATTAAGAATGAGCGTGATGAGCTCAGAGAGGAGTTGGCTGACCTGAAGGAAACAATGAAGAGAGGACAGGTATGTTGGTAGCAGTTACTTTACAGTAACAGAAATCCGGGAATGGTGCGTGAAATCAAGGTCAGTAAAAAAGAGGAAGAATGGTTACTATTCTTGTGCAGTCTGATAACCTGACCTTAGGGTAGGATAAATGGTCCCTGTCATTGTAATTGTTTCAATGAACTTGAAAAGCTCTTAAAAACTTTTCTGTTGATTTATATTTTAGCATGTCTGTTGTATGATTAGTTTATTTTTTCTTTTGCATTTTTAGAAACATGGTTTAGTTATAATTCCCGATGGTACACCAAATGGTGATGTAAACCATGAATCAGTGGTTGGCGCAATAACAGTCGTATCACAGGAAGCTGCTCAGGTCTTGGAATCTGCTGGAGAAGGACCACTAGGTAAAAACATCCTAGCATACTTTATAGAGTTTTTGAGGTCTTTGTTTCCTCTCGTTTATGGTGGGTATGATTTACAGCTGCAGATGCGAGTACCTGTGATGCTTCTGGAATATATGCTTACACAATTTTCAGGATTGATTTTAGTTTTTGTTTGTTCTAAATAAAAAGACAGATGAATCTTTTGATTGACAGATGATCTTGTGCTTGGATTTTTGAAACTGATTAGTTCTCTTGGTCCAGTTTCTGTTTTAATATTGTCAGGAAATAATCTTGCTTAAAAGTGTATTAGTTATTAGATTGGATTAGTGTTTCATGAAAATAATTCTTTAGAATTATGTGTAATCTATGAAAGAACAGCAAGTGCAGTCTTTATCACACCCATTAGAAAAAGAAGTTTTAAAAACATTCAAAAAGTGACAGGGACAACAGAGACGCTAATTGGGTGTTGGGGATTAAGTTACTTGCTTTTATCCTTAGGTTGAGCAAGTTATTGTATGCAAGGTCAATCCACTGTAAAACTCTGTTAACATGTAAAAAACCATCTGGGTATACTTGGATTATACTTGTACATAATATGTATAGTTATATATTTTTGTATTGACAGAAATTAGACTTGATGCATATTTTTGCTATGGCACCCTCATAGGCAAATACAAATGTCATTATGCTTGGTTTCTGTCAAAGTTAAAATTTCTAAGGGAGTTGCTCTAGTCTTAGCATAGTGTTGCTTGATAGACTGTTTTGTAGCCATTACCGATCTTCTAAGGAGAAATATTGCTGCATTCCTGTGTGTCCTTTCCCAGGTACTTTTTTTATCATTTGGGAACACTTTTTGCAAACTTTCTAAACATACGGGAAAGCTTAGTGGCTTCTCTGAAGAGACAACAACCTTCAAAAAAGCCAGGGAAAAGAATAGACAATCAGAAGATTTGTTGGAAATGGCTGTTCTAGATATTGGGACAAAACTGTTTCAGTATTAACAAAAAAAAAATCCTCAGTTGTTAATTTGCTTTGAAATATATTAAACTCTGAGGTCTTTTAGAATCATATTAATAAACAGTGTGAATGAAATATTGTCCCTTTTTTCTGCTGTTAACTGAAGGTTGTTGTTTTGTTAGTGAGATATCAAAGTTTTATGGTCCCACTGCTATTAGCTTGGAAGAGCATTTCATTTGAAATTGAACAAAAGGTTATGAAAAACATATTCCTAGTTACAGATTTATCTGCTTTTTAATTGGGTTCTTTGGTTTTAGATATCAGGCTACGAAAACTGGCTGGGGAAAAGGAGGAATTACTGTCCCAGGTAAGAAAAGTTTTTCATTTCAGAAATGAACCTTGTGTATCATTTTGCAGATTATTTATATATAAGCAATAAATAAATGTTAAACACCAAAGGTGCCTAATCAAATACATAAGCACTAAAGCAAAATAAAATACTCAATTCCTTACCTCACTGACTACCGGGAATTAGCAGTTCCTCTTGCTAGTGTCCTTATCCGTGGGAACTCAATCTTCATTGGTAAAGAAGCCTCATTTCACTAACTGGTTAGCTGAAATCTTAACTTGGTCCTGACTCCACTATTAGTGCACATATTTCTTTCTTTTATTTTGTCTAATGCAGAAATGCTAAAGTCAGTAAAATTACACGCTTATAAGCTCAAGTGGCATTTTTGTCAAAATTTCCGAGTGATACTATTTCACTGATCATTTTGGTTGCTCAAAGAGAAAATAAATATTATCAAAGTCATTGTGTTTAAATACAGCTCCATTTTTGGGAAGAAAGGACTCAAGCAAACATATAGCCATTGAGCAATTATTAAGAATTGTTATTACAGTTTTTGCCCTCTAGTTGAAGACATTGCAAATTTAAACCATTGCTGTCAACATTTGGTTTTGCTGTGAATGTACCTTAATTCTAGTAGAGATACTTGTTTGGAATGCCAATAAGTTGTACTATTAAATATATATAAATACGTATGCACATACTTGTCCCTGTATAATTTAAAAATCACTGATCATGTGTTTGAGGTTTTACAAATTAACTCACATACTGCTAATCTGTAGGGCAATATTTTTATAAGAGTGTCAAGAAAGTAGCTCCTACTTCTGTCATAGTGTCCATACACAGAGGACATATCTGAGACATCTATGTTCCCTGACTACTGGAAAAATTGAGAGACAGCTGCTATAGCATGAAATGGAACTGTTAAAGACTAATGTGCACTAAAGACTTGCCTAGGACCATTGTTTACAGGTGGAGTATGAGAGAGGAGCCCCTAAAAATGCTGTGGATTGTAAACTCACTACGATATTGTTCAATATCTTCATGTGCATTTAGAATGGAAAAGACATTCAGTAGAAGAAATTCATAAACATAAACGGAGTTTAATGTCATCTCCTCTTCTGAAAAGTGAGCTCTGTTAGTTACTGGGTGCTCCTGCACTGTGCAGATATCCCTGCAGCACTGACCAAACTGGTGGGTTTGGGTTGTGCATTGACATGCAGAGGGTACTCGCCCTGTGATGAGGATGGGGGACTGCAGCCACAGACGTCAGGGACTGACTCCCCTGCATGGCTCTGCTATTCTTGTTTACAGAACCTTCTCAGCCAGCAGCATCTCAGGACTACTCTGCCTTTTTACCACTGAACATCTAGATACACAACTACTGAACTTCTGGGAGTCTCTTTTTCATGAAAAACCACTTCCTTTTCCAGGTTAGAAAACTGAAGATGCAGTTGGAAGAAGAACGGCAGAAATACCTTAAAAGCGATGGCATGAATCCAGATATAATAGGCTTAGAGAATGGCTCTGACTTGCAGCTAATTGAAATGCAAAGTAGGTATATGGTTACTGTTCAAAGTTATTCTTCCTGCAGAGACAACTGCCAACTCTTTGTTGAGAAGTAGTACTATTGCGAGTGACTATATTGTTGAGCAGATAGGTATTTATTTGTTGGTATTTATCCTTGCATGGAATTCTTCACTGCAGAATAGCTTAAAAATCTGCCTCTTTCAGTGCTGAATAACAGCATTCTGGGAAGTTATTTTTCAGTTGATAACTTTGCCTAGAATGGGTGCCACTACTTTACAGTTTTTAGACAATAGAATTTCAGCTAAGATTTTTTAAAATATATATTCTACCTGATGATTTTGTTCAATCTTTGATATAAAAACTTCATCTAGAAGTCTTGAAGCAAAACATGAAAATTTATTTAACATAATATTTAGTTGCTTCATAGAAGCACTAAGCTGCTTTTTATTTCAAGCAAGCTATTTCTTCAGCTGAAAACTTACTTGTTTGACAGACTGTCATTTAATATGCTTGTGTCAATGAACATGAACAAAGCACTGGCAATGTGATGGCTCAAATATAACACCAAAATAATTTGCAAAGCTCCTTAGAGTTTGTCAGTCAGGTTCAAGCCTTGTGTTCCTTATTATTCAAATATTATTACAAATGTCTAAGCTGAATGCTGCTCTTATTATTTTTATGGTGGTCTGACCCATTTTGCGGTGTGTGTTGATTATTTTGTTGATTCTCTTCTCTAAGGAATTTGTTTGCTGATCTAAACATGTATTTTAAAAGGTGTGTTTCTCACTGGTGCACCTGAGATTTAGTGCACTCTTTTATACAGATGGTAGTTGTGTTCTCTAACTAAAGGAAAATTTCCTCTCCATACTCTCAAAGATTGCTGAAAGAACATTTACCTCTTTGTGATCCTCTGTAAGGGCTTCTCGATAAAATGGTCTTTTTAATGAATTTTAATTTTAAGGGAAACTGCTAGTTTAGAGAATTGCTTTGACTAATGTATTGTCAATTTTTGTCTAGGAGATGCCAACCGACAAATTAGTGAATACAAATTTAAGCTTTCAAAAGCTGAACAAGATATAACCACTCTGGAACAAAATGTAAGTCTTTCTTCATGTTTGTTTTTACACTGCACACTTTTACAGCACCTTTTTCAACAAAAACTATGAAAGCATATTTCATCATTTGATTTAGTGTTTGATCTTTAGTTTGTATAGAATGACACCATATTTTTTCATATTTCTAGCAATTAAACTGTGTACAGTCTAACCATAAGAGAAAATCTACTGAGATGCTGAACTGTAATACCATGTTATTGATTTACAAAGTGTGGTTGTTTTCACAGATGTATAACTCTCCGATTTAGAGAGTAAATAATGTACCGTACACAGTATTTACAACTTTTTTACAAGTAATTAAGTTACATAAATTTATTTTCTTGAGCTAGTAGCTTCAGTTCCTCTTTATATTCTACCATACTTTTGTATTTTTGGAAATTAACTACAGATTATTACCTAAAAATTACGTAAAGGATTATACTTTAAATCACAGATGCGTATCTCTTCTCCTTTACACAGATCCAGTCTAGTAGCCTGTCATGTGGATTTAGGGGTAGCAGGGAGCTGTAAATAGAGCAATCCAATGAGGAGTTTTAACATCTGCAGGTTGCAATCAGGATTTATCTCAAGCCCTCTCCTTTCTGCTGAACTCTGTCCTAAGGCTCAAGACCTCTTTCATGATGTCCTGTTAACAGTTCAGTCTCCTTTCTACTTTTTGCACCTTTTCATACGGTTTCTGCTTTTCAACTTTCTTTCGTTTTTAATCCCATGTATTTCCCAATTGATTTTTCATATTCCAGCCCTTCGCTCTCTACTTAGTTCTTTAACCTTCTGTATCTTCTCAGCTGTGTCATGGGAAGAATAGCTGGTGACAGGTGAAGCCCAGGTAGAACACCTGAGTATTTGTTCCTATTGTCTTGTTTGGGTTTACAGATTGGACGACTTGAGGGGCAGGTTGCAAGGTATAAAAATGCAGCAGAAAATGCAGAAAAAGTAGAAGATGAACTCAAAGCTGAAAAAAGGAAGCTTCAGCGAGAGGTAACTGACTTGTTTTCGTTTTCAGCTGTATGTTCCTTTCAGTCTTGAGTTCCTCTGTCTTTTGCCTCCAAGCTCTATTTTTTTTGTACTCTTCAGTTACAGCTTCTAAGTGGTTTTTTTGAGATGACCTTCAAGTCTCAGTGTTACATTCGGAAGACATCTCGCACACTAAAGTAATACTAACTACAATTCAATGCTGTACTTCCTTGAAAGGAAGGATCTAAGTGGTATTTTATTCTAAATGTGATAACTTGTAATATTTTGAAGTAATCCTTCTACAAAAATTGCAAGAGAGATGAATTGTCCCTATGTCAAATGATAGCCTGGGAATTTTCCAACTTGCACCTCGCAGGATTCTGGGAAGAAGCTATATCCAGCTGTGGTGTTGATCATTCTTGCTTAAGAGCTGCTGCATCACTGATGATGCCTGCTACCTATGATGGGAATATGTACCTGTATGCAAGTAATAATGGTGGAGAGTACTTTACCTTGTTCTAGGTAAATTGCTTTCATGTAATGGGAGGTTGCAGGCACCTACTTCTTTTGGAATTTATATGCTTCTTGTTTCAGTTGCTTCACAATTATTTTTAACAGCTTAAATCTTTTTCATCTGCCTGCAGTAATGAAAGTGTTATATCTTAACTTCTGTGGCACTCTTATGAAATATATAATATTTGTATTCCTCTCGCAAAACTTGAGAACAGCACAAAGTCCAAATAAACTAAAGTGATCATAGTTTTTTTCATTTTGTAGTTAAGAACAGCACTGGATAAGATAGAAGAGATGGAGATGACCAATAGCCATTTAATGAAAAGGCTGGAGAAGATGAAGGCAAATAGGACTGCGCTTTTATCTCAACAGTGAAATGGAAATTGAAAATACAATGCACTGCTCCTTGAATAACTAGTTTAGTTTATAAATACAGACTTTCATTGGCACAAAATATATGAACACTGAGCTGTTCACTGGTGGTTTAGTTTCATAATTGACATACTTTTTGTAATTTATGAGAGAATGAAATGTAGTTTGAATTTCCATGTGAATGACAGCAATTTTTCAGTAGTATTTGATTCTAGAGTCAAAGATGGAGCACAATGCTGTATGTTTTTACAACTGTGGAATCAAGTTTACTCATGATCTCTTTTGGCTGCTTTAATGATGCTTGATGCTCAGAGACAGCTGCATGAATTCAAGACACTGTATTACGAAACTAACATATACTTGCTTAAGACATCACACAGCACAAGTGCCTTTTATCTGGTGCAATTTAGACTTCATTGTTGAAATAACCTTTGAAACCAGATAGCATTTTATTTTAAGATACATTTGGGGTATTCCCCAAACTTTATACATTTTGAAAATACATTTTTTAAAATATTTAAATTTATAAGGAAAAATATGGACTGTATATAAAGATCTGCTTTTGCATGGGCACATCCGACTTCTGTGTAATTTTGTCAAATGCTAGCGCCTGATACTCTTAGTATTAAGAGTGCTGATTTAAAAACTGAAGTTGTTCACCATCAAATTATGTGTCATCTGCTTAAGTGCAAATTGAAATTTTATGGTGGGAGGAAGGGGGTGAGAAATGTGGCTAAGGAGTTTATTAAATGGACACTTTACTGACCAAAACTGGATGTTTTGTGTTTTCATTTGAATACTGAGATACAAACAGGACAGAGTAAAATCTGTAGAATAGTAAAATCTGATCTTCTTGTTCTTATAAAGTATCTTTTTGCCTTTGAAAGAGTGAGTTTGAATTTTTTTTCTTAACCTAGTTTGCTACTGACAGTACTGCCATGGAGCAGAGGAGCTGCACAAGGAAGAAGGTATTTTCTGGAATGGTATGGTTTTTGTCTGTAGCATACTCCCTGTAGACAGTGAATACTCATAAGAATTTCCACTCTTAAAGCTGGCACATCACAAGTAGAAAATCAGTAGCACCTGCAGTGTCAATTTTGAAGTGTTTGAAGTGGCACTGCCCCTGTGTTGAACTTTCCTTGAAGGTCAGCAGGAGCATTGATCTGAGGCAAATCATTCTTTTGGACTTGTATTAGGTGTTTTCCTCTTGGAAATTGCTACTCTTTGGGAGTATTTCTCAAACAAAGCAAGGCAGGTTTCAGGACCTTTGCAATCCAGAGGGTTAGTAACTCTACTTGACCAGAGCTGATTTCAAAGAACAGCCATCTTGACAATGCAAAACTAAAACTTTGTGTCTCTGGATGTCTCCTGGACTTGGAAAATAAAATTCCTTACCTGATGAGATAGCTTGTAAGTAGCAGAACTACTTAGGCCTGCTTCTTAAATAGGAGACAATTATGGTTTGTTGATCACATTGTCTGTGCTGTTAACTCTGCTTTTTGTTGTGTACTTATTCAGTAGAAAATCTCAACTCTTGATCAGTACTTAATGGTAGGCATTCTGAAGATAAATGGATACTTTGGAGGTTTTCATTGTGTTCATGTGTACAAAACTCTGCTAAAACCTTATTTGGTATGTGGTAGGGGGCCTGTCTTCTCATTCACTTCCCTAAACCACCCCATTGAAGCTGGACATTTTATGGTACAAGGAAAACTGCAATTTCAGTATTAAACCATGACAGTCAGATGAGGACTTTTTCTTGAGTACAAGTAAAGCATCAGTACATTCTTTCTTAAAATCAAGATTTCTATTAGTTTTTTTAAAGAAAAATTAAGAGGTCTTTTAGCATGGGCACGTTAATTGAAGAGATTCCAAAGTTCTTGCTACCATAAAATTAAAGCAAATTCAACAAAATATCCAGAACGGGATAAAGCAGTAGCAAGGAGAAAAAAAAAAAAAATAAAAAGGGTTATTTTGGCTTGGTACAAGTATAGGCATGAAAAAAAATTTGTAAGTAATAATGAGTGACAATTGGATAGCAATACAGAAAGCTTTTTTAAAATTTATTTTTACCAAAGCACAATTTATTTATTCAGAACCAGAGAACCAATGAATCTGTGACAGGCAGGTGAATAGAATATGACAGTAGCAGTATTGCAGGAGAACACACACTGCTTGTTGGGCAAATAAAAAACAAGCATTAGGTGTAATTATGCAAAGCTTATAGAAAAATTACTATATTTGATCAGTTCAGCTGGGGTTTGGTTGAGAAAAAGTGTAAGTTGTCTTTAATTATATTACTTAGATAATTTTATAGGTGCTTGCAAGGGGACAGGGACAATTGTTAGTGCCTTTTGTGTGGAGGGTTATACAAAATTACTGCTCACAAAAAGGCACAAGTTTCTAGAAAGTATACATAAAGATAACTAACATGGCACAATACCATTTCTTGTTTTATTGAGGGCATGTTTTTTAACACCCAGCATGGTTTGTCCTTCCCTCAAGTTTATGGGGTTTTGTTTGGTCTGTGGAGGGCTGTTATGGCTGGTTGGAAAGATTTGGTGAGTGTGTTATTAGGGGACAGACAGCAGCATTGAAAAGGTATGTGCTTGCTTGGCAGTTCAGAGTCACTGAAGTAGCTACTGCAGTTTGAAGCAACAGGAGCTGTTGTTTCATTTTTCAGGTTGCTTAACCCTCTCCCAACTTCAATAGCCAATGCGTAAGGGGCACAAAAAGATTAACCTAGAGGAAGGGGATCAAAAGCTTGGGAAAGGATGAAAGAAATACTCTGGTTACAAAAAAGTTTTATTTTGACAGCAGATAAACACCCCATCATGACCAAAATGACAGGCTGAGTGATGCTGTTTTGCTGTGATGAGGTGCTGGTACTCTGGGGAGAGAAACCGGAAAATGGTCAGTTGGTGAAGGCTCCTGTCCAGCCTTCTCCATTCACAGTGCCTAGTCATGCTCTGGGTGTGCTCAGAGCTGCACCCAAACCTCTCAATTAGTTCTCCTTTCTGAAAGAAAGCAGGATGGCAGGACTTGTGCCACCTCCCCCAGTTAACCATCAGCCTCCTCAGCGCTGCAAGGGTGGGGGGAAGCATGTGCACCCGCTGTTGTCTTCCACTACCCATTATCTTGTCCAGTGCTGTGAGACCAGGTACCCACCTTTAGAGACTGCCTGCTGGAAGAGGAGCTGATCTCAGATGATGTGCTTATCTGTCTTGAAGGAGATGTACCTGCAGACAGTGGCCAGGGTGACAATGGATCCACTCTGCAGATGGTCCCAGCACTTCCAATGCAGTCCAGGCACCAGCTAGAATCTTCCTTTAAAAAACAAATAACAAATGCGTGAGAGTAAATTAAAAACAAAAACCTGGAAACAAGAAAAAGGTAAAATGTTATCACTGTATCACAGGCCTGAGGAAAACTCAACCGTTATCTGCAAGGAATACCCCTACCCACAGGTGGGGAAAAAACTTGCCTTTGCCTCTCCCAGCCCTTCCTCAAGGGCCTGAAAAGAAAATGTGCTGGTTCATGGATTCAGAACCACTGCCTCTGCTACCCCTAGTGGTCGATGTTTTTGTGAGGCTCCCCTCACCCCAGCCAGTGCTAGGGTGGGTGGTGGAAGCTGTCAACAAGACCAGGAACCAGCTCCCTTTCCACAACATACGTGCCCAGCCCTGCCAGAAAAAAAACTTGGCAACTCACTGAAAAATTAATCCTACCACAGCAAAGCAGGGAACCTCCAGTCCCCCAGCCAGGCTGGACTGTGCAATGCCTGGGACCAGGAGCATTCCCCCTCTCACCAGGTATAGATTCATCTTGATTTCAGCTGGGTATAAAGTGTCCTCGAGGAAGGTGCTGCAATCACAGTCAATCAGCTTTGCCCCGCTGGTGGCCAAGCTGAGGATGGCTGTGCTGCAGAATGCCACAGTTGTGCAGGGAGACCCCAATGCCAGGGGTCTGCAGTGGGGATGTTTTCTCTTTTCCTATCTGTGGAAACTTCACCGGACTGTCACTGCTTCTCAGATACGATGGAGAGTGCTTAGCCACTTCTGCATCTTCCTCCAGGACCAGCAGAAGCATCTCATCAGCTGTGATGCCTACTCTGCTGCAGCTGCAGGGAAAGAGTCTGGTCTTCTTTGCTTCTGAATGCCATGAGATGTGTAGAGCTGTTACTTTCTGGATCCTATTGTGCGGGGGGATGGATCTTAGCCATTTTCTGGAGCAGGTGAACATCTTGCTGCCAACAATGGTTGAAAGGTCTTCCAAATGATGGTCTGTCCAAGGGATGCATGGATAAACACCGTTTGACAATGTGCTGGCACTCTGGGGAGAGAAACCAAAAAGATGCTGGTCAATGGCCCCTCTTTTCAAGGGTCTTCAGTGCCTTAGGCCACAGTTCGAATGCTCACAGCTGTACCCAAACCTCCCAATCGTCTGTTTTGGAGACCAGGATGGTAGAACATGTGCCAGCTCCTCCAGCTAACCATGGGAAATCCACCTCGTCTCTAGTTGCAAGAACACAATGTTTGTATGCCACCTGAAAATTCCGAACACTGTTATTCCTCCTGTGGTGCAAAGCCACGTACCAGCTCAAGATAGCCATGGAGGGAAGAAGATAATGGCCCAGAAGGATGTCCTCATCTCTGTTGAAGGGACGGAACCTACAGACCATCTCATAAAGCAGAACGCCCAGGGACCAGATCATCTCTGGATGTCCATGGTAGCACTGGAAGATTATCCCCTCTGGTGGGCTGTACACCTGCTTTCATGTGGGATACAGGTGGAGCTCATCAGGTCCATGCTGCCCTTGCCTGGCATTCCTGAAGATGTGAGGACTGCATCTGACCTGCTGCCTTCTTGCCAGCACCTGACTTTAGTTGACAAACTTTGGGTTGTGAAAGAAAGTCCCTGACACTGAAAGAGGGCACAGGGACACCTGGGAAGGCTCAACCACTACATGCAAGGAAAACACCCATGCAGGAGTAGGGAAAACACTGCCTTTTATCTTCCCCCACCCCTGCATTGGTCAAGAAAAATATCACAGGCCAAGGTAGAAGAGGGAGGTAGAACACTGCAAGCCCTTCCATGCCTGCAAATGAAAGCAGCTGGCATGAGGGTTTTGCAAATGCCCCTCTGCTATCCTCCATGGGTTGTTTTTGTTGGGCTGGTTCTCCCCACACCAGTCCCAGCTGGCTCCCATGCCACAGAATCCATCCCCACCCACCCTCCATGAAAAAAACCAACTTGAAGAATTATTCTCATCCCAGCAAAGGGGAAAACCTTTGGTGCCCAACCAGGCTACAGTGTGGGCTCACCTGAAAACTAGGTGTACAGCATGTCCTTTAGATATGTGCTGCAACTGAAGTTGATCAGCTTCACCTCACTGGTGGCCAGGTCAAGGATGATGTTCTCAGCCTTGACATTGCAGTGCAGGACCCTGTGGCTCGTGTGGGGAGAGCCATTAGGGTTACAGGACTGTAGTTCCCAGGATCTTCCTTCTAGCCCTTCTTGTAGATGGGCGTCACATTTGCCAACTTTCTGTCACCTGCCACCTCCCCAGTTAGCCAGGACATCTATAAATGATTGTCAAGTGGCTTGGTGAGCTCTTCTACCAGCTCCTTCAGTACCCTTGAGTGGATCTCATCTGGCTCCATAGACTAACAAATCTCTGAGTGGCATGGCAGTGTAGCAATGTGATTTCCAGATCTCCATGTGGCTTTCCTTTGTTCCCCTGCTCTATATGTTATTGGTTCTTTTTGAAATATGCATCCTGCTGTATCAGAAATCTATTGGTGTGTTCCCTTGCCTGTCTTGCCTTCAGACCTCCCGGGACTGGCTCCGGGACCCTTCCTTTCCCTTATAAGCCGATGCCTGCATCAATTCGGGGTCTCCATCTTCGAGCTGTCAGCCCCTCTGACCTACCCCTGCTTTCCTCCTCTTCTCTCCTCCCCTGCAACCCCCACCTAAGGACCCCAAATGAGCTTCCCTGGCAGAACGGAGATGGGTCCAGTTCGTTCTTTCATCTTACTTCGTTTCCTGTTGAATTTATGTGACTGGAGATTCACGCCACACTGAGCGCACCCCGGGGGCCGCCCACCCTGAACTCGGTGGAGATACGTGCCTCAGGGACCTCGTTTCGGGGGACTACCGGGTCCTGCCATCTCCCCACAGGGCGTAACATCGTAACAGGTTGCTGACCACTCTCTCTGGAATTGTGGGAGCCTCATTCTGTTCCTGTCCTGCTTCTGTTCCTGTCTTCCAGCTCGAGGGTCAGGGTACCTGGAGAACAATGGGTCTTGCTATTAAAGACTGAGGGATAGAAGACATTAAGTATCTCATCCTTTGTAACTATGTTCCCTCCCACATCCAATAATGGAGGGAGATTCTCCTTAGCCCTCCTTTGTTGCTGATGTATTTGTAAAAACATTTTTTGTTGTGTTTTATGGCAGAAGCCAGATTAAGTTCTGCTTGGGCTTTGACCCTTTTAATTTTCTCCCTTGATCCTTGTACTCTTCATGAGTTGTTGAGCCATCTTCCTGAGTTCCAGCCAATGCTCTTTTTTCAGCCAGGCCAGTATTTTTTTCCCATGGTTCATCATTCAGTACATCGGGATAGCCTGGTCCTATGCCTTTAAAATTTCCTTCTGCAAGAATGCCCAGCCTTCCTGGACCACTTTGCTTCCTCAGGACTGCTTTCCAATGAATTATGTCAACCAGTGTCCCAAACTGGCCAAAGTCTGCCTTCCAGAAGTCCAAGGTAGCATTTCTGCTGATCCCTTTCCTTACTCCTCCAAGAATCAAAAACTCGGTATAATTACATGATCACTGTGCACAAGGTAACCTCCAACTGTCACACCACCCACCAGTCCTTCACTGTTTACAAATAGCAGGTTCAGTGGAGCCTTGCCTAGTTGTCTCACTTACCATCTGCTAGTAGAAATAATGTCTAGTATTTTTCATTTTAGAAATGTCCTGTATAATGATGGTTGAACATCAGAGAGACGGACTTTCCTATCATGTTTGAAGTAGCATTTCCATTGCTGTTAATGGATTTGGAGTGTCTAGGACCACTTGATTCTGAATTTTTGTGTCTCTCAGGTCGACTTTGTGCCAGGATTGGTGTTTTCTATTGAAGCTCGTAGTAAATGCATTAGGAAGTACAGTGGAGAGCTGATGGTGTCTCTTGCATAGCTTCAGGTGTTGTTTTAAGTCTACTCTGCCAGGTTCTAGAGTCCAGTCTGGGCATGGTGAGGCCAGTGCACTCTTTTCCTCCTCTGTTGCCTCTATGTAAGCACCTGTGTGTAAGGCGCCAATAAAAGGACTTTACAGTGGTTCATGTACTCTGGGTTAGACATACGGGAGAAATACTGACCGGATATTCTCAAGAGGTCAAAACAAGGCAAAAGTTTACTGGCAAACTGTAGAAAGTCAGGGAACTTCGGCAAAAGATTCAGTACAACATCCAATCAACATAAAACACTGTACAAACCATTAATTTGGCCCATTCAGTTTGGCAAACTTTAAAGCCATTCAATGTTAAGTTACTCAAAATGTTTCAAGAAGAGGGAATTAGAAGAAGACAGAAAGTATATAGAGAAGCATACCTATAGCTACGCACTCCTGGGTTCCAGCAGCATTCAAATACAAACTCCAAGAGAAAGGTAGGGTCAAGATGTGTGCTAGCCTCATTTTAAGCCTTAAAAACTTCTTGACCGTCCTGGGCCTTCCCCAGAGGTGGGACTTCTGGTCATTTTGTTACCAAAACTGCAGGAAAAACAAAAACCTTAGAACAACATTTTTAATGTTAGAGAGTCAAGGCATTACTTTATTTTCTGTCCAGGATGTTGTTCTGGCCAGGATGTGCCACAGAAATCATCTCATCCACACATAGCCTGGGTGTGCAGAGAGAATCATTCCATGAGACATGGCTTTTACTAGACTTTGCAGATATTTTATACAGTCAAAACTCATAGAAATGAATTGGTTCCATGTTCATTGGTCTCAAGTTGCATAGTTCTTAGTATTTGGTTTTCTATTGGATCTGGATTTCTTTGCCTCTGATGCCAATTAGGTCTTCTTTCTTATCTGTCTTTTCCCAGACCAGGTGTCTCTGACCAGCCAGGGGTGAGGTTTGGAGCTGATGTTCTGTTAATGGCCGCTGATGGCCCTTGTCTTTTGGGCTACTCCCAGTCCGTAGATACCTTGATTTCATCAGACCCCGCCTGGTGGAACCACATCCTGGAAAGAAACTTAAAATTCCTTTTCCTGTGGCAAAGGTGAACAAAACCGCTGATTAAAAAAATTTTAAGATGGTGTATCTTTCAACAATTTGGCCACTCAGAAGCAGGGATAGGTGAGAGTGGAGCACTGCCTCCGGTGTGCCAATGATTGGCAGACACTGTGGGGCTGGGATACAGGCTCTAGGTATGGGTGGTAGGCAGCAGTTCACTGTCTTGCCAGGGCAAAGTCTGACATGCCCCTCTTCCCCCCACATGCATCCCAAAATACCTTGGGACATCAACCTTTCCGGTCTCTGACACTGTGTTAGCCAGTGTGTCAGCTCTGGTTTGGCTGCCCAGCTAGAGCTGAAAATCAGTTGTCAGTTATAAATGTGGTTTGAGAAACAGAACCTG
The DNA here is from genome assembly GCA_024500445.1 of Entomyzon cyanotis. NCBI lineage: Eukaryota > Metazoa > Chordata > Aves > Passeriformes > Meliphagidae > Entomyzon > Entomyzon cyanotis. The sequence goes on from JAKEPQ010001005.1 coordinate 82,097,749, forward strand.
GATACTGTCTTGATTTGGTGCTGGTCTGGCTTGCTATGAAGACTGTGAGAGATGCTCTACTTTGAAGTATGGGCAAGGGGATATTTTAAGGGTAGAGCCTTGGCAACAGAGAGCTTCCCTGCTTTGTTCTAATGGACTTGATGGATTTGTCCCTGATAAAATATAACTTCAAAACAACAAGGAAGAACCCTCTATTTGTGATTTGACACTGTCAATACTGCAGTAAGCGATGTGTTAGAGGAATATCTATTAGACTGTTTTAAGGCTGTGTAGCACTAGCTGGCTTTTATTAGTCTGTTTGTCTGCTACTTTTTGAAGTGGCTTGTTCTTTTGTGAGGATATGATGAGGTGCGGATTGACTCCACAACTCAAATAGTTAGGAAGTAGGTATGCATTTATTCCAGCTGGGGTGCATGGGGGGTAGCCCCTCCAAAAGCATGCACAGTCAGCAGCACTTCACTAGGTTTATATTAGGTTACAGATTACATATGCATAAAGTTAAACAAAGCCCCTATACATATTCATTACCTATCCCCACTTCGTATTATAATGAGTTCAAAGTTCATTTAAATATGTTCGCACAAGCCCAGTGTCATGGATTAATTGTGGGTGAGGGTCCCAAAGATGAAGGAGGGATGAAGTTAGTAGTCTTCCTCAGGACAAACTCTTCACCTTGTTTCCTTGTGCATGCTCCCTTGGTTCTTGGTCCAAGTCCAAGCCTTAGAACTAACTTGTACCAGTTCTGGCATTCAAGAGCAGGATGTTCGGTCACACTCAGTAGTTTTTCTCAATTATTTGACTCTCTTCTCTATATCCTCCCCGATACTAGGTAGGCACAAAATCATTAAGCGAATAATACATTGTCTTCAGCAAGCAAATCTTAGTAAGTCATTATCCAATCTCTAGCCTTCTAAATCAGTTCCAAAAATTATTATTATTATCCAGCTTCTAGTTCTCCTAAATTAATAAATTCTAGTGCCCCCTAAATCAATGAAGAGACATGTGCATCCCATGGCTAGGGTGGCAGAGGAGAGATTCACAGCCTCATCTGTCCCATGTGAAGAGGCATGAAACTCCTTCCTTTCTGTATTTTGTAAACAGAAGTCACTCTTATGCTTGCTTTGTCCATGGTGGTCTCCAAAGTTCAGATGAAGGCAATGCCTGCTGAATGTTTTCTATGGTTCCCCAAGAATACAATGTTAGGACTATTGACCTAAAACTTACAGGCTTGCCCTGAGAGTCAGTAATTTCAGTGGGGAGTGTAAACCTGATGTTGTGCCCTTCTGCAGTATCAGAAGGATGTAAAGAGGGTGAGCTCTTCCCTCCAGGTGCCTTATGTTACCTTAGTATCCCTGCAGTGACTGTTTCCTGTGCCCAGAAAGCAAGCTTTGTGTGAAGCCTACTTGAAGCATAGTGTGGAAAACTAAATTACTCTAACTGCTGTTTGCAAATAGATGACAATGGAATAACATTGAAATAACAATGAAATAACAAAGGGGATAAGAAAGTTAGCTCATGTGATTAAGGGGACTAGAAGTTGGATAATAATTTTCTGGAACTGATTTAGGAGGCCAGAGGTTGGATAATGATTTACTAGAAGCTGATTGTTGAAAATAATATATCATTTGCTTAATGATTTTTGTTCTTGCCAAGCAGAAAGGAAGGATGCACAAAGGAATGCCAAATAATTGATGAAAATTAGCCACTGTGACCGAATATCCTGCTTTCAGATCCCAGAACTGGCTCAAGTCAGCTCTAAAGTTTGGACTTGGACCAAGAACCCAGGGAACATGTGCAAGGAAACAGGGTGAAGAGTTCATCCCGAGGTTACTTCATCATACGATCCTTGGAGCCCACTGACTCAGTTAATCTAGTGACACTGCACCTGTGCAACCATATTTAAATGAAATTTGAGCTCATTATAATACAAAACGGGGATAGGTAATGAATATGTATAGGGGCTTTGTGTAACTTCATGCATATGAAACCTGTAACCTAATATAAACTCAGTGAAGTGCTGCAGAGGCATGCATGCTTTTGGAGGGCCTACCCCCGTGCACCCCAGCTGGAATAAATGGCATACCTACTTCATAACTATTTGAGTTTTGGAGTCAATCCGCACCTTAATTTGGCATCCAGATGGGACAAAGTCTGCCTGGCTGCAGGATCGACTGAGGGGCTGGCATCCTAAGGCACGCCCCGGGATTTTCCTGGAGGACCTCCGCTCCTCGGTCGCTCACTGCAGGGGCAAACAACGACCATCTGATACGGCAGAGAAACGGTATGTGTTTTGGGTATAGGGAAGCCTGTAAGTCGTATACACGTGGCTAAGGGCTGCTGATAAGTCACAGAGAGACATCCCTGCGTCCAGCTTTGTCCCTGAGTGGGTTAAGCTTGCAAGCAGCCGGCTGGGGGAACCAGGAATTGGTGGCGTAATTTGCCATCCTTAACCGGCAAGGGGGGAATTTGCTGACTGATAGAGCAGCCCACTAGTGATCCTGGAGGTAGATTGAGTGGATCCCAAGAGAAACTTTTTGAACTGCTGCAAACACCAGTGTTTGTGTGAATGTGTGTATGAGACGCAGACTAGATAGTCTGGATCTGTGAAGTGAGTGGGGGTCTTTTTAACCACAGTTTCGGATCCTTGCGAGGGAACCAGCTGGTGAAGGGATGAAGCGAGTGTTTTAATAAAGTTGGAATAAATATTTGGGTATGGTTGGGAATTATTAGCTTTGGTATATTGGAATTTATGTTGTAATTTGTTGTTGTGGTTGTAAAAAGTGTTTGCTGTGTTGTGGTAAGTGTTTGTCATGTGTTGTATAAATTTTTGTGTAGCTAACTTGGATTAGAGTTATTGTTGTGAGTGTTTAAACTAGGTTAGAGCTTGTTGCCACAGTGGCTAAGATAAAGGGAAACAAAAACCTTTTGCCCTCTCAGTGGCTATACAACAGGAGTATAGGAAAAACCCCATATCATGTTTATAGAATACAGGTAGAGCAAGCATTGAGCTTTGATAAAGCACCAGGCTTTGGCTTTGGGTTCCCTTGTTTTGCATGTGGGTGTTTGAAAGTGGCTAAGAGACTGAAGTCACAGCACCGTGTATGGATTTTAGCACAGTGTAGATTTTGTCAAGGCCAGTGGTATTGTTTGTCTGTGATTTTGAAAGCAATGTGGCCATGTTATAAATGTGATGAGAGTTCTGAAGTGTATGTTTTGAAATCTTTTTGTATAGGAAGACAGTGGCTAAGTGAAAATTTGATAATATAGTTAAACAATAAGGGAAAAGTAATAGAAACTTATTGGGATATAGTTTTATAAAGGAAACATTCTTCAATCACATTATGCACGGACCTTTATTACTGTTTTTCCCTCCCCCTTGGTGATTGGACTTTGAGTACAGAAGATACTGTTTCCCTTAGTAACTTGACTCCGGGCAAAGAGGAAGATCTTGACCTTTCCTCCATTTTCCTCTCTCCCTTATAGCAGTTTGACTTTGAGTGAAATAAATGAGATTTGTGTCTGACGCCAAAAATACTTCTTTGCCCTGAATGTAAAAACAATTACTGTAAGGCTTGGCCATTGTGTGAATGTGCTGTGTGTCATAAAAAGTGGTATCGCGTTTCTAACTTGAGAGTGAAGTGGTGTCCAGCGTGTGAGGATTCTGAGATTCAAGCTCAATATAGGATAGCTAGATGTTTATGTCCAAAAAAGGAGACAGAGGAGTCCCGTAACTTTATTCATGAATAAAGGGAGAGGTCATGGGCATTTCCCATGGGGTCTCTCAAACTGACAGAGGATGCAGCCTCCTTTTTGTCCTAATTCCCGGCTGCAATTTCCCTCACTCTTTCTCCATTGGCTGAGGTACTCAAGAGGTACAGACTTCCCTAATGAAGTCCCCACATAATATACATCTCCCCTAATGCAGACCCCCTTAATACACATTCCCCTTTTCTTTTTCTTATGTCTCCGTTCTTGTAGTTTATTAATAAAGTCTTTGTATTGGTTTGAAAACAAACCAGTGGGAGATCACAAGTCAGGACTAAAATTAATAGGAAAAATTAAAAATAAGTGAAATAATACAAGGAAAGACACTGACAAAGTAAGATACAACCTGACACCCGGTTAGGGTGGTGGTAGCAGTCCAAATGAAGTAGTTCAGTTCAAGCAGTGATCCTGTGAAGATCTGGTCTCCAGCTGACGGTCCGGTGATAGCTCTTGTCCTCTGGGAAGCCAGTAGACAGGGCTGCCTTGGGCAGTTCCAAAGCCAGGTTATATCCAGGTGGAAATGCTTGGCTCCTCCCTCCTGGGTGGAGCATCTCACAATAGGATAAGATAAGTCCATGAGTCATGTGGTGGGTCCTTAATGGCCCATTGCCTGTCATCCGGGGTGGGTCATTAGCAGGTGATAATAGCTAATGGCCCACAGCTGGTGGTAATGGAATACTTAAATACGTCTATATTGTAACCTAGGACAGTCTTGGCTAAGTCAATCAGTGGATTTTCCTATGGAAATATTTCCCATTGTTTCTTCTATCTCTCAGTATTGGTCTTACCTTACCAGCAGACTCAGGTCTTATCTTACCAGCTGTTTGTTTGTAAAGAAACTCTCCTATTCCTTTCAATCTCTCCTCTTTTTATTTGCTCAATAATGGTCTTTACAAACCTTTTAGTTATTGACTTGATGGTTTTTCCTGGGTCTTTTTTGGTTTTGTGATCATTTGTACTGACGTGAATTTTTGTCCTTTCATAGCCATTTCTGGATCCGTAGGCATGGCTACCACCTGCATTCCTTTGATCACATTCTGAATGAGTAGCACTAAGCAAGGTATCATACATGGTAAAAAGATTAGACTTGCTATAGCACATAAGAGGAAAAAGAGCATTTGTTTAACCCATAGACCACCAGGTAACCATGAAAACATGTCCCATTCCCATCCTATCCACATTTGGACTGGTACATAATCTAACTTTCTTGTTCCCTTTGTTATTTGTTGCACTGGTTTTCCATTGTCATGTATTTGCAAACAGCGGTTTGTCATGTATTTGAAAACAGCAAACACTCCCCCTTCTTCTGCTAAAAGATAATCCAGTACCATCCAATGTTGAAATATCGCATTCCTCATCTGATTGCTCAGCAAGAAGGTCAAGAGCTGTAGCTTTCTGATTGCTTATTATTTCAAAGACAGCTTGTAATGATCCAATTTATATTATAAATGGGTTCTCTGGCACCTGATATTAATTCATTAGGATTCCAAGTGGCTGGTCCATAGTGTTGTATAATTCACTCGGGTGGCCATTCATCTTTTCCCCACTTTTGGGTGCTCCCTTCAGCTAGGAATGCATCTATTGACTGCTTGTCTCTATTTAGATCATATACCTTGATTCCTGACTGATTTCCCTGAACTCGTGGTAACAGAAAGAACAATGGTTTAATATACCCTACATAAATTATTCCTGACCAGTTTGGAGGCAACCTGTGATAAGCATATTGGCCACAAATCCAATAATGCCCTTTCAAGGCCTAGATTCCATTAGCAAAGGGGCCTTTCCAATTTTCGTCATCAATTGGTGAGTCAAAACACAGCTTCTTTCCTGGGCCTAACGGTCCCTCAACAACAGTTGCCTTACCATAAGAGTCACAATATTTGCATCTCCAAGCTCCCATATGAGGTTTCTACCTACAGTTACAACCCAGATCTGTCTTGTTAGATCTCGACCAGAACCTAATAAAAAGAGTTCTGGTTCCATTCCGGTGTTGCCACTTCCAGTGATAGTCACAGACAACATGTGTCCTACTTGTAGAATTATCTCGAGGGTAGGTTAAAAATAAATGGTTGAAAAACCTGTCCCTCCCCACTGCTTTACAGCCTTCAAAATCCCTTTGGTAATTATGGTAGGAACACCTTAGCTAGCTACCATTAGTGAGCTTAATATGTGTTTGATTCCATCTGCTTTGATATTTGGAGCAATCATAAGGAGGACAGTTGGGGGCCCAACAATCTAAACCCAAAGATAGAGTCCAGTCACAAACACTTTTTTCCATGTATACACCCCCTGTTCCATTTAGACAATAAAAGCCTTTTTCAAAACAATGAAGTTGCCATGCACTGCCTTCCTCATCCCAAAATCCCGTTCTGTTATGTACCTCACTCACACCATTTAGGTTCGACTGGGCTGGCCACCCATGGCCATTCTTCAGATCTTCCTGGCCCTCCACAGACCCAGCAGTTACGGAGGTTAAAGGTCTTTGCTACTTCTTCTCCTAGGGTTAAAAATTTTTTCTCCCACTTCTGGCTCAAACCTAACTGACAATATAAAGGTAAGATTATTAAGAAAAACATTCTAATAGTGTAATCTAGTAATCTAATCTAATTTTCATGTTATCTTCAGCACCACCTGTGGCAAGTGTAGGCACAGAAACCACTTAACATAAAACAAAGACAGCAAGGATTAGCCCCCCGGCAGTGACTGGAGATCCGAGATGAGGGATACCCACACAGACCAATTCAGCAGACAGTTTGTGGTAGGCACACAGGGCTTCCTCCGATGTCAACTGTATTGGTTTGAAAACAAACCAGTGGGAGATCACAAGTCAAGATTTAAATTAAAAATAAATGAAATAATACAAGGAAAAGCACAGACAAAGTCAGATACAACCTAACACCCTGTTAGGGTGGTGGTAGCAGTCCAACTGAAGTAGTTCAGTTCAAGCAGTGATCCTGTGAAGATCTGGTCTCCAGCTGAAAGTCCAGTGGTAGCTCTTGTCCTCTGGGAAGCCAGTAGACAGGCCTAGCTCAGGCAGTTCCAAGGCCAGGTTATATCCAGGTGGGAACACCTGACTCCTCCCTCCTGGGCAGAGCATCCCACAATGGGATGAGATAAGTCCATGAGTCATGTGGTGGGTCCCTGATGGCCCATTGTCTGTCATCCGGGGTGGGTCGTTAGCAGCTGATAACAGCTAACGGCCCACAGCTGGTGGTAATAGAACACTTAAATACATCTGTATTGCAACCTAGGACATCAACACACTGGCTACTGCTCCTGTCCACTCTTGTGGAGTGTCAGTCATGGCTTCCCATCCTTTTCCTCCAGCTGAGATGGCCAAATCTCCAGGGCTTTAGAGGCCTTGACCTGAGTGTGATGGATCCATCCGTGTTCAGCTGTCTTGATGGCTGTTTCTGTGGTCAGTAACACTTGGAAAAGTCCATGCCACTTTGCCACCAGTGGTGCTTCTTTCCACACCTTAACTAGGACCCAATTTCCTGACTAGATGTTGTGAACAGCAAAGTCCAAAGGCCGGGTCTCTGCCAGCTGAGCTTCCGGTCAAAGAGATTTCACAAGAGACAGTATCTGGGCCACATATTGTTTTAAATATACATCACTTATCTCTACCCCCCACTAGGTTGGGAACTGCAAGGGTAAGGAATTCCAAACATCAGTTCAAAGGAAGATAACTGAATATCTTCTCTGGGCCTGGCCCTTATTGTTGCTCAAGCCAGTGGCAAAAGCCATACTCATAGCATCTTAGTTTCTATTACCAGCTTCAAGAGGAGTTTCTTTATTTCCCCATTCATTCTTTCTACCCAAACCGAACTCTGGAAGTGCCAGGGGGTATGGGGGCTCTATTGCATGCCTAAAGCAGCCATGACCTCTTGAAGAATTTTTCCTGTAAAGTGAATTCCCCTATCTGAGTCTATTGCTTCTACAATTTCGTGTTGTGGAGCTATTTGTTCCAAAAACACCTTAATAACCGATCCTGTAGTTGCTGAAGCAGCTGGAAATGCTTCTGGGCACCTTGCTAGCTGACGTACTTTTACCAGAAGCTATTTAAAACCTTGCTACTTGAGGTATTTCAGTAAAATCCACTTGGCATCTTTGGAAGGGATGTACAGCCCAAGGTCTCCCTCCCCTGGCAATTTTCTTTGTAACCCTGTCATTGATTTTAGCACAAATCAAACAACCCTCAATAGCTCATTTTGTCAGATTAAAAAGACCCACAGCAGCATATAATTTTGAGGAAGGCCTCTGCCAAACCCCAAGAGCTACAATGACTCCTCACATGGAGTTGTTTTAATACTTGTAAGGCTAGAGCTCTTGGTATCCACTGCTTACCATTCTTTGTGAACCAATTATCCTCTCTTTCCTCTACTCCACTCTTCTTAATTATCTCAAGCTCCTCTTTTGGAAAAGATAGTTTCTCTGGCCATGGTGGAGCTACTGGCAGCAAAGAGAGGATCTTAGAGGTTTCTGGTAGCAGTGCAGCTTTCCAAGCTGATGCCTTAATAATTCTGGGGTTTTTTTTCCTCTTCGTGTATCTGTAAGTTGGTGTAGTTCTGTGCACTTACAGAATGCTGGAAACCTCTGTTCCCAACACATTTAGCCAAAACAAAGCTCTCTGGATAGAGATTCAAGGACATGTTCGTTACCCTAGGGCCTGACAATATGTAAACAACAGTGGAAAGCGGGGAGCAGGGCCTGGGGTGGTCAGTATCATCACCTGAAGGTGTGATTGGAGAATTAGGAACCCATATGCTAATAAGACAAAACTTATAAAAAGCGAAGAGCTCGTGACCCGGCATCCATTTTAGGTGTAGTCCCTTGAGGGGGACTTTACTTGCCTGAGGGTATCTTGAAGGTCTCGAATAAATTTGTCTACTTCTAATTTGTCCTGGCCTCTGTTTCAGGTAGCCTGTTTTAGGCATCTTCATCAGCCAGTTTGTTTCTTCTGAGCTCCCTGCCTGGTGTCCCTTAACGTGTATTATTGCCACCCTTTTTGGTAAATTCACCACCTCCAACAGGCGAGAAATTAAGGTCTCATGAGCTAATGTTTTTCACTGCACGTTAGTAAACATCTTTCTTCCCATAGTTTCCCAAATGCATGTATTACTCCATATGCATATTTAGAGTCGGTAGAAATATTCACTATCTTGTCCCGATATAATTCATAGGCTCTCACAAGTGCATACAGCTCTGCTGTATGAGCAGACTATGTGGGTGGTAATCCCACATGGTAATCCCCCCTTCCCTTAATTCCCTTACATTGATGATAGCATATCTCATAAATCACTTCCTGTCTATCACCCTTGATGACCCGTCAATAAAAACATTCTCTTCTCCAGGCCAGGGACCGTCTCACAAATCTTACCTAGCCCGGGTCTGGAGGTCTATTATTTGAATACAGTCATGGATTTCTTTCTGGCCCCCCTCCTCAGGGTGGCCCAAACAGTAGGCTGGGTTAAACTCTTCCCCGCTTCTCAATTCTAAATCTTCCTGTTCCATTAAACAAGATTCATACTATAATAACCGAATAAGCTGATCATCCACTTAGAGGCTCTTTCAGTTAACAAAGCTTTAACTTGGTGTGGAACTTTAACAGTCAGATATCCTCCCATTGTCAGCTTTCAGGCCTCAGTCACCATCAAAGCTGCAGCTGCACAATTCTGCAGACAATGAGGCCAGCTTCTGGCCACTGGATCCAGCAACTTAGAAAAATAAGCAACAGGCCATTGTGTTTGCCCGTGCTCTTGTACCAAAATTCCTTTAGCATGGCCCTGTTTAAATCCACATATAACTCAAATTCTTTTTCTGAGTCTGGAAGAGCTAAGACCAGGGCATTAACCAATTTGTCTTTCAATGTTTTAAAGCTTTGTTCTCCCTCTGGTGTCCATACCACAACATTAGGACTGTCTTTGGTTAAAAAGTCATATAAAGGTCTGGCTACAACAGTAAAATCTTCCATCCATGTTCTGCAGTACCCCACCAACCCTAAAAATTGCCATAACTCCTTTTTTGTCTGGGGTAATGATACTTTTAAGATTCCTTGTATTCTTTCTGGATCAATACACTGTAAACCTCCAATCAAAAGTGTCTCAAATATTTAACTTTTTTCTCTACCAACTGCACCTTTTTTTCAGACACTTTAAGCTCTTTTTCTGCAAGAAAATTAAGCAGCTTCACGGTAGCCTCTTCAACCACTTCTTCCTGCTCTCCTGATAAAAGCAAATCATCCACATACTGCAGCAACCTAACTCCTGAGGGTGGGGTAAATTCTCTTAATATTTTCTGCAAGGCTTGCCCAAACAAAACCGGTGACTCTGTATATCCCTGCAGGAGGACCATCCATGTCAATTGCTGTTTTACCATTCTCCTCCCTTCCTCCTTCTCCCACTCAAAGGCAAAATACTGTTTACTGTCCTCTGTAATTGGACACACCCAGAAAGCACCTTTCAAATCCAGTACTGAATAGTACTGATGTGAGGAAGGGACTTGATTTAGAATGGTATAGGGATCTGGAACTGTGGGATGCCTGGGTTTAACAATTTCATTTATTATTCTCAAATCCTGCACCATTCGGTAGGTTCCATCTTGTTTCTTAACTGGCAGGACAGGAGTGTTATAGGTCATACATGACCCCAAAAGACTTGCCTTTAGCAGGGATTCAATGACAGGCTGTAACCCTTTCCTTCCCTCCCTTGAGATAGGGTACTGCTTCTTAGACACCACTTGTCCTGGTTGCTTGAAAGTAATTAGGAGAGGCTCTATATCTAATTTTCCATATTTTCCTGGGGCTGCCCACACTTCTGGGTTGATTTCAGCATAAGCCTTCTTAGACATTTTACACAAAGTTACCACAGTGTTAGCCTCTGTATCATTTCCCACAATATTAATTTGCATCTCCACCTTAGCCATCAAATCTCTTCCCAGTAAATTACAATCACAACTGGGAAAACCAGAAATTCATGCATTTCAAACCTATCCCCCACATCTACCAATAACGGTTGAAAAAAGCACACCTGCTCATCTTTTCCACTCACCCCTTGAATAATCAAAGATCTTTTTGGCAACTGCCACCTTTGGAGATAAAATTCAAAGTGGAACAAGAGGCTCCTGTGTCTACCAGGAAACACACCTCCTTCTGATCTGGACCCACTTTAGAATTTCTCAAGGGCTCCTGTGTGGTGGGTCCCTGGTATAATTGGAGCCCCTGACACCCTTAACAATCCACTTCCATTATCCTCTGGACTTCCTCCTCCTGAGGATCCAGCTCTTTCTGTGGGCACTCCTGCTTCCAGCGTCCCACTACCCCGCAGTTGGCACACTGATCCCTTCTCAACTGCTGCTTCGGTTGGCTCTCCCCTGCTGAGGGGGGAATGCCTCTGCCACCTCCTCGTGGCCGACCCTGTCCCATCTGTCTAGGGGGGCCCCTTGGACCCTGTGGTTTTTCCCCCCAGTGCTGGAAGAACTCTGCCATCACTTTTGCCTTCGCCTTTACCTTTTCCGCATCCCTTCTTAGATATATCTGTTGTGTTTTTCTAACCAATTCCTCCAGAGGCTTATTCTGCCACTCTTCATCCTTCCATACTCCTTTCCTTAAATCAGGCCAAGTTTTAGTAACAAACTGTACTTTCCACAATGTATCAAAGGCTGGTCCCTCAGGATCCATCCCCTCGTGCAAGGCATCTCTAATCCTCTCCAGCCAGTGAGAGGGGCTTTCATCCTTTTCCTGTTCTAACGACATAGCCTTAGCTATACTGTTAGTTCTGGGAGCTGCCAATTTGATTGCTCTAATCAAATAAGCACAGTAATCTCGGAGGTGAGCCAGACTAGCCTGATTATTTGGGCCCCGCTGGGGTCCATGTGGGGGATTGCATCATCCACCATAGGTGCATTGTGTCCACCCCCCCTCCACTGCCTGTGGGTGCTCATCCTCCCACAGCTGCTGAGCCTTCTGCAAAATCATTCGTTTTTCTGATGACCCAAATAAAATCCCAATCCAAAAGAAAATCCCAATCCTTCCACATATAATACACATTTCCCAAATATTCTTCTATCTTTTCCCCCACCCCTATGGGATTCTCCAAATATGGGGGTAATTCCTTTTTCAACACTCTTATATCCTGGGTAGTAAGTGGTACAATTACAAACTCAAACCCTCCCCCCTGACCCCCCAAGGGGACTTGGCATAGTGGTATCTGGTGGACCTCTGTCTCTTGGATCCAGGGGACTCTGATGTCCTATACTGTGTTCCCCTTCTATGTGGTGATACAATCTGCTGCCCTCCTACCCCTTCAGTGTCATTCTCTTCAGGTGGAGCCATAGGAACAGTTTTCCCCCAATCCCTTTGCTCCGGAAGTTGAGGATGCAGGGGACCTGCAGCTGGCCCTGGGTCAGCTGGCAAAATTGGAGGACAAGACAGGGAAAGGTGCTGAAAAACATCCTAATCCTCACTTATTTTCTCTTTCTCCTCTCTTCCCTCTTCTTCCTCTTTCTTAACATATCCTCTTTTCCCTCTTCTCCCTTCTTTCTTAACACATAAACCTCCCTGGCTGCTTCTCATAACCATATCTCTCCACATTCCCTTTCAAGCAATCCTTTCCAATTTTCCTCTAAATATAACCACATAATCTGATCTATATGTTCCACAAGGTGGCCATTTGATCCCCTTTTGCAAATCACATCCTGGCCACACAAAATAACAATATTCCACCATTATCTCCTTAGTTATCCCTGTGGGAATGCCTTGGCAGGAATGTTTTGGCAGAGTCCCAAAACTTCAGCCCAAAAATTCTCCCCAAGGGATTCTCCGGGGATATTATGGGATCGTCATCCCTGTTTCTGGGGACCCTTCCTGACTTTACCTTTGCCACCCTCCATGGGTGCCCTGTTTTACCTGTGCTACCCTCCATGGGTGCCCTCCCAGGTTTACTCCCCGAAGATCCCATTGTACTCACCGGTGAGATTTTCAGTGGTCCTTCCTGTGGACTCTTCATGGACCTCCTTGGTCCACTGCTTATCTGTCCTCTGGACAGTCGTGGGAACCCAATCAATCGCCTGGTGCCAGCTGCCACCAAAGGGAGCTGATCACCGAAACTGCATGAGGCATGCCTGTTACGAATGGAGACAGGAGCTTAGATGAATGTCTGCCTTTTGCCTAGGCCTGTGGCAGCAGGCAGTAGCTCTTACTGGGATGGCCAGCACCCCAAGACCTGGTCTCGTTTGCGAGTTCTTTAATAATGGCCAATTAGGTCTAATATGACATAAATTATCATTTATTAGACACAGAAAATAACAGACATAAGACTTACAACAAAACTACATACTACACAGGAATAAAATAAAACTATGAGTAGCTAAAAACGCAGCACATGAAAAGGTACCTATTATTACAGCTAACAAGAAATAATGTAACTTTGGAACCAATGTATCTTTACCTAGCTAATATGGTGGTGAAGTATACCTCGGAATCCTTTCACTCAATCCCCGGGAAAGTAACCAGCAGAGCCTGTGTCCTGACTCCGGGGAGAAGCTCCTTGCACATTTCCAGAGTGTGTGTAGGAAACTTCTGCCTCTGATACCTCATGTGTCTTTTGTAGTGTAAAAGTGTGTTTTTCGGTCATGTATTCATTATTTTCATATCTTTCCACATCTGCTCTCCATACCAAGATATGGATTCTAGGTTGGAGGCTCCAGACTCTTGGGCACCAAGAGATAACCCCTTGATGGGCTTTTGACCCAACCTAAGTTTATCTTTATGTACCAGCCATGTGATAGAGCGGGGCATGGGGATGACATCCTGCCACAGTGCCTTCATCTCTGCTCGCTGCAGGCTACCCCTGGATGGTGGAAGCATCCCAGACGAGTCCCCGTTTTGTCAGGAAAATTAATCCACAAACACCAGAGGTTTATGTCCAAAAAGGAGACAGAGAAGTGCTGTAACTTTATTAATGAATAAAGGAAGAGGTAATGGGCATTTCCCATGGGGTCTCTCACATTAAAAGAGGATGTAGCCTCCTTTTTGTCCTAATTCTCAGCCGCAAGTTCCCTCTCTCTTTCTCCATTGGCTGAGATACTCAAGAGGTACAGACTTCCCAGAACGCCTAATGCAGACCCCCTTAATATACATCTCCCCTAATGCAGACTCCCTTAATTCCCCTTTTCTTCTTTTGCTTATGTCTCTGTTCTTGTAGTTTATTACCAGAGTCTTGGCTAAGTCAATCAGTGGAATTCCTATGGAAATCCTTCCCATTGTTTCTTCTATCTCTCAGTATTGGTCTTACCTTACCAGCAGACTCAGGTCTTATCTTACCAGCTGTTTGTTTGTAAAGACACTCCCTTATTCCTTTCACTCTCTAACATGGGACAGATGCAGCCCCACCCTTTAGAGGGTTTTCTTCCAGTGTGTCAAAAATAACTTGCGTATCAGTAGATGATGGTAGGTAAGTTCAAACTCCAAATGGAGTGGATGTTGTTTATGTTCATTATGTATTGTTACAATGGGGCAGTTAGTGGGTAAAGTACACATCTAGCAAAGAGCTAGATTTTGTACCCATAAAAAATATGGATTTGACAAATATAGTTGCAGATTTTTTGCTATGCTAGGAGGTGACAGGTGGTTTGGGAGAGGATATTGAAAAGCTTGCAGAAGGTATTTTATTCAAGGAGCTAGTGATCTTGAACAGACCGTGTCTGCTCTATTGTGCCTTGTAGTTGAAGCCTGAGAAGCCTGTATGTTCTTCATAGAATCTCTAATATCTTAGGGAAAGGTAAGCTCCATGAGGATCCATAGGTAGAATGTAATGATCCGGACCAGAGACCCCTATGCATTGTGGAGTTAGTGGTCCATATAACTCTTAACCTCAGTAGGTGCATATGTCCTGCATATATGAAATGGTCTCAGGCTCTGTGTGTGGCATAGGTTCCATGACTGCAGGATCAACTCAGCTGGCTCATCATAACTGAGTAGCTTGCAGGCAGCTCCCACTTGGTGGCTACTTCCATGGCTGTGGTTTCATCTATAAACACAGCAAGAAATTATTTTGTGAATACCCTTCATGACTAGAGCTATTCTCTTATAAGAAAATTGTAAGATAACTCAAATAACCAAATAAAAAAGAGGACCTCTCCTATTGACAAGTTCTGTCCAGCATGCTGCATGTAGATAAGAGGCCTGTTCAATGCTACAGCAGCCAGTGCTCCTGCCATCTCAAACTATGTAAGACTGCCTATAATATACTCTCCTTATAGTGTTATTTTTAGTAAATAACACTTTAAATAATAGTTTACAGAGCTTGAGTACCTCTCTCCCTGAATTGTGACATACTAGTGCCTTCTGGTACAAAACAGAGTGTGTTTACCCCTTTGATAAGAAAGCTACAGCTAGAGTCTTTTTCAATTTGGAATTAGGAATCTACAGTTAGAATTCTATAGATTCAACTTGTGGTCATACATGTAGTCCGTTTTAGGTACCTTCTACAATGTATTAGAATACAGCAGGTTCATACTGTTTTCATATTAAGAGCTTTCATTCTGTGGAATTTAGGGTGTCTCAATTTATCAAGAGGATTAAGGTAATGTCTTGGTTTAAAAGAAAAATATCTGCCAAGGAAGGCGGAAACTCTCCTAGAATAGAAAAAAGACTTTTCCCTCCAAATTATAGTAACTTTGAAATTACAGGGATTTAGACCAAAATGTAGAAAAAGGAGTAACAGTTCTTGACTAGAAAATGCACAGAACAGAAGAAACAGCATGATGACAGAAGCTTCCAATGCGCTGAGCACCGTTTTTGCCCTGGGTGTAGTTATGAAGGCTGCCGGCAGGGGGCTTAAGAGCGCTGCAGGAGGCTGAGCCGCAGTGCCTGACTCCGGCCGGCAGTGGGCGCTGGGATGGAAACCCGGAGCTCGCCGCGGGCCGTGCGCTGCGCCAGCTCGGAACGGGAGCAGGGGGTGGCCCTCTCTCCAAAGGTTCCTGCAAACCCCCGCCAGCGACCGTCGGTCGCCATGTTGACTCCATGAAGAGTCTGAGTCAGCCGGGAGAAGAAATCCTCTCGCCAGCAGCGGGCACAGGCGGGGGCGGGGAGGTAGAACTCGACTGTAGTGCCGAGCTGCTGCGTGGAAAAAGATCTGGGAGAGACTGCATGGCTTTGGGTGGCACACCACGCAACAGCTCCCAGTCCCAGAGGGGTAGAGAAAAAACCCACCAGCTAAAAAATACCTGCTAAACCCCTATTCCTCTCCCCAAAAGGATTTCGTTAGTATACCAGGGCTATCACCCCCTCCCGTTGTTTAACTCCAACCATCCATCCCCGAGGAGCCTCCCTCCCTCTCCTTCACGATGACAATGGGAAAAATTCACGAAGACGCCTAAACCTGTCACAGGTATTAATGTAGTAGAAAGTCTATTGTATCTGTTGTTTGTGTTGTAGCAGTCCACTAGCACTCACGAAAATTTTTCTTGAAGAAGACTCTTTGTCAAAAGTGATTGCAGAATGACAAATACAAGAACAAAAGCTATTGCAAGATGAAGCCCCAGCCCCTCCTCACCGTGCGCCCCTTACAGCCTGCAACAACTAGAACCTTGACACATACATACTTTGGCTGTGGCAGGGTTTGCTACCTCCTTGCCTCTCAGCAGAGAGCACTCTCTGGGTAGATGAGAAATGTGGGGAAGGCTCATCAGAAAGGAAAAAGCAGCTAGCTGTCAATGCTGAAATGAAGAGTGTCAGGAACAGGAAAGACCAGAGAGGCCGTTCTCCTGAGAGGCTGCTTCATAATGTGGGAGCCATGCTGACCAGAAGTCCTGTATCAGCCCAAAAGTAAGGGAATGGGACCACTAGAAGCCCTCTTTTAGGTTAGCTCCTTTGTCTGAGCACTGGTTTTGTCACATCTCACTCTCAGACAACCAATTTTACTTCTGGAGTACATCAGACAGGCACTTGGATGCTATTTCAGGGCTGTCTACCTTAATCCTGAGCACCTAACCCAAGTACCTAGTGCCTGTGCTTCTCCTGCTCACCCTCCCAATAGTAAATATGGTATCAGAGAGCCATACACAGAGCAGAGGTGGGGGACCAACTGTGTTGTGACATTCTTGTGGTGAAAACATTCAGCTGAGTTGTTTTTACAGGTTTCAAGGCTGTGCTTTGTCTCTATATTTGCAAAGTGTTAAATTGCTTATTTCTTTGTCTTGAATAATCCAGAGATTAACCCAGAGTAATCCCCACTGAATTTACTGGGACATGGTGTAGTAGGATAACGAGATAATATTTTCCCCAAAGGTTGAAGGCAGGAATGGTTATGGAATTTGCTGTGAGTTAGTTAAAGCACATATTGCAGGAATGAGCAGCTGGCCTTAACAGTTTTGTGTTTGATGAACATATGTCTTGAAGAGCTTTCAGTGAAATATTGTAGAGGTGGGACCTCTACAATAGAAACGTGGCCCTTTCAAACATGCAGCATCTATTCGTCTCTTACTGCATATCCTCTGTGGTCCTGTCCTTAGCTGGACGTGACAGGTGATCAGGTTTCCCTTCTTTGTGTAGGAGTGACTGGTGAGTTTAAGTCAGGAATGTTGTGCTCTCAGCTTTGGAGGAACCACTAGAGACTAAATGTATCCTTTGCCATCTTTTATGGTTATAAAAGTTGATATTTTTCACAGCTTAATTGCTGCCTTACCAGTTTCTGGGTGGGTTTTTTTGGCACCACTGTTTCATTGCTTGATATTCACTTTGATAGTTTACCAGGGTTTCTTACTACTCTTAATGGTGTTGGGTAGAAAGAAAAACTGAACTATTGGCTTGAGTTCTGTGAATAGCTAATCTGCCAGGAGTCTGAGTTGCCTCTCTTGCTACGGTGTTGGAGATGCTGGTTACCTGACTTCTGAAACCTGGCAGCCCTTTGCTTTCTGGCCCAGCATTTCACTGGAAGACCTTTGCTGAAGGATTTTTATTCCTGTCAGATCTTTCATTCAGAAAGCACATTCAGAATGAAGTGCTGTCCCGTGATTGCTCTGTTGCTCTGTCCTCAAGCTTGCCTGAAGGGGTGTGTCAGAGCTCAGCCAATGGCCTTTCCAAAGCTTTCTGAAGGAACAGAAAGAACAGGATTTTTTTCCCAAGAAGTAGAGGCCTGCAGAAGTAGAATAGTCAGCCCTGGGGCAGAAGTATTCATAACTTTTCATGGCCTTTGTAAGCCCATGTGCACATTCTATGTGTTTTTCCTTGCACTGAGGGGTTTGCTTCCATTTATTTTGCAAGATTATATGAAATGAGCAGGTATGCTCTGTACCTACTAGGAACTGGAGTATATTCAAGATAGATGTTAAAAGCTTTCTGAAGAGAAGTTAGAGCTCAGTAAAACAGCAAGAAACCTTGCGGTGTCTTGGTGTAAGGGACTTACATCTCCTCCTAGGGGGGATGAGGCATCCGGACAATGAAGAGTATGATGCTATGCAGTACCAGTGCACTGCAAATTAAGGTTTGTTTTTGACATGAAAAGTAGAAGGAGAACAATTTGTGTTACCATAGTACAGGTCATGAATGAAATAACTGACTTACTGGTCAGGCTGCTGAGGCTCCAGGTACAGTCAGTCTTTTCTGTGTGGAGATTCTTGAAATCTTATGCTGTGGAATGATCCCTGGGAATACTGTGGGCTAAAAACACACTAATATCTCATAAGGAAAAATACATATTTTAGTTAAACATATTCAGTGATCTTGGTTTGATTGCTGGTGATTTCTGTTAGTCTGATGCAGCTGTCAAGTAGATAGTGTTGGTTCATGCATCCTTTATGGGTATGAGAAAGGAAATTACATTAAAGTACATGACAATAGATACTTCCTATTAAATGTGAAGGAATATATATCTAATCTTTGGTTGCTGAATAATCATTCTACTAATAGCATGTTCAAAATTGGTCCAGCAAAGCTTTATTCCTACTGTTATTTTACAATTTGAGCCTTGAAATTATTGTTAATTGTGGTATTCCGGAAGAGGAAAGGAAAAGTCTCCCTGAAGTTACTAATTCATCAAGCCACATTCCTGCAGGGCAGTGCCTCCTGCAGGAACTGTCTCTGGACACATAGTCCTGTGACCATCTAAGCTTTTTGGGGGGGCCCTCCCAGCACCTGTTACCTCAGAGACCTGTATCTTTTTGTAGTGCATTTTGGCTCTGTGTGAGAGATAATTCCCTCACTTTGGGAAATGCTTCATTTTTTTTCAGGATTATCTTGCCCCATGCATTCAGTTTTCCACAAATGGCAAAGCTCTAACTGGCATAAGAATGAAATTTTCTTTAGAAGCTGAAGCTTTTAATATGAAATCTTTTGGTGCTCATTTGGAACAGTGAGTGACCTTCTGAGCCCTCCTTTTGAGCACATTTTCACTATGTGTTGGCTTGAATCTCATTTTTATTCATCCATACCTCTGTAAAAGAAAATCTTTGGGAGAAGTTGTTGAGATTTGCTAGTGGAGCTGCTAAGAGAGTTTATTAACTAGAAAACAAACAGAATGATTCCCATGTGCTGTAGTATCTCACAAAGATGCATCTTCTTGACGTATGTGTATTAGGTTGCCTCCCAGGTGGTTTAAAAATACTTACTCAAAATGTGTTCTGTAGTTTCTGAGGTTAATCTCAGGAACCAGAAAATTACTGGAAACTATGTTCTCATGTACCTTATGAGGAGAGTGGTAATACAGTGAAGTAAAAGTTATCTATGGTGAAACTATATTTAATGACAGTTTGGACTCATTAGCTAAAACTTGACAAGTACTTGTTAATTGTATTTTGATTTATTTCCCTGTAACTATCTATAGGTGCAGAGATGCAATTGCTTACACTGTTCCTCTGAGATTTTTTATTTTTTTCATCGCTTTCTAAGTGTATGTTGGTTATCTAGCAGTTTCAAAATCTTAAACTGAATAGTCTAGAATTTGAATTGCTCTTAAAATTTATTAGTGTTGGTACTTAATATCAACTGATGTTAGCTGTTGGCAGACTGTGATCATCCTTATGTAGATCTGTCTCATTTACAACTACATGTGAGAAGAATGCACGAGAGGGTTTCTGTATCACCTATTGTAGGTTGTTTTGATTCTCAAGCCCATGTAAGTAGCTGTACAGTATAGGACATAGAATTATTTGAACATGATAAAGAATATGCAAATCCCTTCACACAAATAAATTCATTTGTGCTGAATGTGCTTTTTACTTTCATGGAAAATTGATCCTGGTCTATTTTGTTTTCATTAGAAGCACTGGAATGCTTGTAACCATTTTTGTAGCATTTGCATTAATTCTGCAACTCTGTAACAGTAGAGCAGCTGTAGTAGTGCTCATATTTGTAGAAGCTTGAAATCACTGAAAATCCGTTGTGGTAAGATATGAACTTGAGAAGTCATGTCTTTCAAGTGTTAGCAAAGTCTCAACAACAAAAGTTTATGCTTAATACGTAACATCAAACTCTGTCCTGCACATAGGACAGCAAGTCCTGCAGACACACTGCAGCACCTGAGTTAGTGTGGTAGCAATAGTCCCTATGTGTCATAGCAATAGTCCCTGTGTGTCATAAGCATGAGTTAGACCAACACATGTAGCAAACAGTGAGTTTCATCATGGTATTCACAAGTAACTTAGGCATGTGGTTTTTTAACTTTGTATTTGTATTGGAAGGAAACGGTTTAGAAGCCTACTGTGGTAAAAGGCTGTGGTCTAACTGTCCTCAACTAATCATCCATTCTCATCGCAGCCCACCTCCTGTGAACCAGTTGTGACTGGTTCAGTTTATAGGGTTTTTCCACTAAATAACCAAGCCTTCCTGCAAACAAATGCCCCAGCACCCAGAAGCCTTAAAAATCCACTTGTCTTCTTATTTGAGTTAAATAAATAAGGATTAAAAACTTAGTTGGAACAGTATATGTTTGTATAGATAAACTTCAGGGGCATGTGAGCTGTTGCAAGATGTAAAACCTGCAACCAAGCATTTGAAAAATCCCTGAAGCTGAGAGATGATGGTTTAGGGTTCCATGGAGTCAAGGGATTTGTTGTATTTTCTCTCTGCTTTTCTGAACTGCATGGACAACATCTTTCAGTTTTGTGCAGGAGACACAAAGAGTGGATTGGGGGATCATATTACTGAGAGATCTTGGTCGCTTAACACAATCAAGCCTTTGTTTAGCAGAGATAAAGGTAGGGGGGATCCATGTAATATCCATGTAAAATCCATGATGCTATTGAAATCTAGAGTTACTGCATTACAAAAATACCATTGTAGCTGTTTTATTTCACCTCGATTGGAACCAAACCATAAATAATAGCATAGGATCCCAGGTATTTCTCAAACAGAGTTTGACTGAAGAGTAGAAATCACATCTTTCTTCACATTGAAGAGCTGCACGACATTGAAGGCAGTAAGTAGTTGCTTTGGCTTCAATATGCAGATTCTAAATTAGCATGTAAGGTATGCCATTAGTAAAATAGCTGTCGTTGTTAGAATTCACCTCAGTATGTTTTCCTTCCCTTGTGATAGCATGAGCTCTAGGAGGCAGTCCTGTTGTAACAATATTTCCCCTTGGCTTGGCTTAGCTCTGTTTTACGAAGCTTAACTGTCTGTTTTACAACAGAAGAGATGTGACAAACTAGCGTTTATTATTCTATGTAAGGGTGTTCCTGTTTAACACATTGAAAAGCAGAAAAATTATGTTTTAAGGATCTTTGATTTCCTGAGAAATTTATATGAACTGAGAAATTAATAAGGTTTTTAGACATCTTTGTACAGGCTGGGGAAATGCTAGAGAACAAACACAGGTCTCATAAAGACAGCTGGAGGAAAGCTTTTATTGCCATCATAATTACAGACACAGCAAGTGTAAATGCTGCAGGTGCTTATCTCCAAACCTATAACAGCGTTTTGCCCAAAACTGAGCAAGTGATTTATCCCAGTATGTCTACTTCCTATTTTTCCACATAAATTTGAAAGGAACTGATTTGTGGAACTTGGAGATTAAGAGCTCAAAGTCTCTGAGAATTTTTCTTCTATTATGAAAATACTTTATTAGGGCTTCACATTTGAGGTTTTTCTCAATTTAAAAAGGTGTCTTTAAACAAGGTGATGTTCATGGTCATTGTGATTGTTTTCTTTTTTTTTTTAAATTACAATGTGCAGATTTTCAGACTGTGTCACAGTGCTCGTAGATTTCTTCAGTTTCTGCATGTGTGCACCGCAGAATTGCTTTTATACCCATCTGACTTCTTCATTCAAAATTCTTTTGCTCACTTGCTAAAGTTTCATTTAATTGTCTCTTAAAGCACACCACTTCAGAATAATTAATTCCTGATTTGTTGGATACATGAGAGTTGCAAAAAATCACTGAAAGTAAAAATGAACAAACACCTGGGAATTCACTGCACAGGAAGGCTCCTAATTAAGACTTAAATGTGATGACAAAACACATTTGTACTTTATATGTCAAAAGCCCTGTTACACCCCTAAGCTTCTGCATGCATAGCTACTTTTAACATGTCTATCTTCTTCATTTCGCAGTATGGACTTTGTATTAAAATGCATTATTCCCATTGCCTATCTTTTTTCAATATTCAGAAAAAAATAGCAAAACCAGACTTATATAAAAACACCAGCAGTAAAGCAAAATGAGCCCTCTTGCACTAATGCCAGAAAAATATTTTGAGATATGTTTTTTGCTGTTATATCTAACACTGAGATCAGGGGAGTCTATATGGGTAAGCATATGCCAAAGCAAATTGAAGATCAATTTGTAACTTAAACCAGCATTTATGCTTTCTTTCCTTGGTGCTTGGTTGAAGCCCAAATTTTGTAGATGAAGAAAAGTACGATAAGATAGTACAGGGAGCTCTTCAGAAGAAGGATGATGTATACTAGATATGCTGTCCTGTGCATTAACTGATCTGTAACAAATACAAAACAGAAAAGTCTTGTTTAATGCCAATATTGTATAGCCTCCTAAAAGATGAGTAGAAATGGAACAATATAGTCAGTTTACTGCTGCAATTACACTGACACAATGGCACAGCATAAACACATACAATGTCTGACTGTCCTTTGAGTGGGTTTGTACTGCTAATAATTTCTAGACCAAGTGGGTTTCTTCACACTAAACTGACTCGCAATACCACTGGGTTATTATTCCCTGTAAAGGCAAGGTCATAATTGTAGTGCTTCCACCACTTACTACAATGTTTGTTTGAATCCTTTTGTGTCATAGTTTTTGAACATAAGTGCTCATGATTTTTCCTAAATCCCATTCAAGCCAAAAAAATATCTTTGTCCAAAGTTCTGGGCAATTGATAGGCTGGTGTAGCATCCGCTGAAGTGTTTAGCATTTAACTACTCCAAGTGTTTAAAGAAGTGGCCTTAATGCAGGCTAATAATCTAGTAGCCCAAACAGCATCTGTAGCATCCTAATAAGGCTACCTGAGAAAGGTAGGAGAGCCCCTTATAATCCACAACAGAAGTTAGTTCAGAGTAGCGCCGAAGTGGTTTTGGGTACCAGATCCCGGACTTAAAATATTTCCTGTATTCAACTTAGAAAGATAATTTTCATGATGTTAAAAGTGTATGTAGCGATATCTTGCATGACATGCATCACTATCCCACATTTTAATACATTAAATTACCTCTGATAAAAACGGTTTTGCAGTCCTCTTCCTGAGGAGTAGTCTTCATAGAATCTGCTGGAAAGAGAGTTTAAATGCCCCAGTTAGGCTTTTCTTTAGCTAACATGAGTTGAGAAATAGGTGGAAAAAAGAGGCTGTATAGGAACAAGGCTGGGAAGGTGGGAAGTTTGTATTAAATAACAAAAAAATATGCAAAAGATCAGTCTGCAAAGCAGATATTCAGAAACAGGATTCACTTGCAGAGAGAATTTGAAGAGGAGAAATGCTTGAAGAAATGGCTGGGTGTTTGTTGCCGTAAGTGGGAGATGTGTCTTTGCCCTTCAGGAATCTGCCCAATAAGCTGTTCATTGGCAAAGTCTCTTTTATCTGGAATGGGAGTCAGTTTGACCACCTGACCTTGTCACTGAAGAATCTGAAGTCTATTTGCCTTCACAGCCTGCTGTTATTAGAAACAGAGTAATTTACATTGGAAGAGACTTCAGTTACTATGTTAGTAGTGGTTCAACACCAAAGAATAATACTGGGGAGTGTATGATTGAAACTTTCCCTATTGGGAATCTTTGTTCTTGAAGTAGCAAATTTGAGTTTGTTGTTGGTTATGTTGTTTGGATGCATTGATGCAAACATTAAAGACATTATATTCCATCTCTAAATACATCCTCCATCTAAATAAGTTTAAAGTATATTTTTGTCAGAATATATTTTGAAGGTTGAAATGTAATTGTTATTTATGGCTGTGCTCTTACTCATTGAAGTTAGGTTAATTTATAGGAAGTTAAGCAGAGGAAGGTATGGAGAGAAGATTATTATAAACCAATTTAGACCACTTTTCTTACAGATTATTTGAACAATTAGTACTTAGTAAAAGTTACTTTTTCTTTAAAGTTGCATTGTCTTTCAGATTTGGCTTTGCATAATCAATCTCTCCACAATTAAAAACAGAATCTTATTTTTATACGTCACTATTATCTTACTACTTCTGGACTATGGGTAAGTAATATACTTAAACTTTGTTCTACATGCTCAGTATCCTCATTTTTAACTCCTTAGTTTTGTATAGCTGTGACTAATGTCAGGGGGTGTCAGAGGGAATTACACCTGTAAGCTATGGGAGTTAATACTGTTTTCAGAAACTTCTGTGAGATGGAAAGTGTTAACAGACATGTTTTGGTGCAGACCTTTTGGAGCTGTGCTAGTTTACACCTGATGAGGTTCAATTAGTTTTCTGTTATAATGGGGTGCTTATTTGGGGACCATGACATAGATTGGATTGCTTTTCCTGGGAAAACTTTGGTAGTTTTTCCAGTTGTGTGTTTTAACTGTTGTGCCTAGGAGAACAGATATCTTCAGAAGCATTACTTCAGAAAGCATTACTATTCAAATTTTATTGTAAAGAAAAATTATGTCTATAATAGTATGTCAAATTACATTTTTAACATATGGAATATACCTTGTGTTGGCAGTGAATCCTTTTTCTCTTCATGCTCATATTTGCAGTAATATTTCTTGTCTTTGTTCTCTGCTGGTACAGTTAGCCAACTGGCAATTGAGTATTCATCCTCTTTTGTGGACTGCCAAGTGTCACCTTTTACTACATTGTCTGTTATGTCTTTTTCTTCATCAGTCCATGTCACCCTAATAACTTCTGGGTAGAATTTCTCAATAAGGCAAACATACATTATCTGATTTCCATGTTTTTCCTGCAGGATTTCAGAGTTTGCTGGTGGAGAACTTCCTTTTTCTGGACAGGTTATTGGAGGAAGAAATTACCAAAACAGAGAGTTGGAAGATCAGTAGTGTACAGCAAATAAATACACAGCCAAAAATACAAATTCTGAAGAGCAACAAAATAAATTTCTTATTAACAAATGTTAGTATGCTTGTAACAAATGTAAATGCTCTTTTGGGAAATGTTAAGAAACGGAAATACTGTTGAAGATATAAATAGCTGTTAATCTCTCTTGTAACTGAGTCAGAAAATTTGAGTCAGGTGGCTACGCAAGAGCCTGTATCCCACAACCTTCCAAGCAGTACTGCTGTCAGAAAGTGTATTTGCCTATTCAAGTCTCTGACAATTATTAAATAAAAGCAATATTTCTTGAAAGAGCTTCATTTATTCAAAAAGAGGAATTTAATATTACTTTATAATATTTATGTAAAAACAAGTACATTAAGATTTTGTCCACAGAATATTAAAGGTAGACCACCTACCTTTAAAATCTTAGCAGTCTTATGTCCCCAGTATAAGTCCCCACTGCTTTATAATGGACATCTCCTATATCTATTAATTTTTTAAAAGCCAATATTAATTTTGTGATATTTTTATGGGGTGGGGAACAATGTTTTGTAATTATTTTGTTTTTAAGGCATTCCAGGTATTTGCCAGGTGAAGATTTTTTATCAAGACTGGAAAATGGAATCACAAAATGCCCTGGCCACCAAACGTTGGCAATGCCATTCTGCCATACTAGATCTGTTTAAATGATTGCATTAACATGTCTGAAAATGAAAAACCAAAACTAAACTAAAGCAGAGGAACATGCTATAGCTAGATAACATTTTCGCATCTGAACAGCATATCTAGCCATTACAGGGTTGACATAGGTGTTGTTCTTTGGGAAACATGCTCAGTATGATCGTACATTAATATATTTTAAATTAAAAATGAGCTGTTTCCACAACGTAACTCTAGGTAATCTCCATTTCATTTGCCTTTCTGGATTAAGCCTTATGTTATTAGGAAGAGGCAAAATCATCCAGATTTTTTCCACACTGAGATGAAATTTTGATATTATTTAAGTGGTTAGTAAATTTAAGAGTCTGATTTAGGTAAATGTGAGCTTCTGCAGTGAATTCATAGGCAGTACTCACAGGCAATCATTTTTGTCTATGCTTAACTGCAAGTGAAGGCTGGATGCAGTTTTCCAAACTGACTTTTGTCGCATTGAAAGTACAGCTTAAGACTAATTTTTTAAGGCAGCAAAGACATCTTAGGTGTTCCCTTGTCCCACTTTTTCTCTTTAATTCCTATGTGAATCTCTGCCATTGAATTTGAGCAAATAGATGCATGGGGTTTAAGCTGTGGTCTGACTGAGTGGTGCAGTTTTCATGCATTGGGAGAAAACACATTGCTATAAACATGTATTTTTGCCAGAAAGCTTCCTCCTTTCTTAAATGATCTGGCTGTTCTAGAGAAATCTTCTACATTACATTCTCACTAAAAAAACTTAATGTTTCTTTGAAGTATTTCAGACTTGGTGTTTAAAAAGAAAGATGACCTGTCTACCT
The DNA here is from genome assembly GCA_024500445.1 of Entomyzon cyanotis. Taxonomy (NCBI): domain Eukaryota; kingdom Metazoa; phylum Chordata; class Aves; order Passeriformes; family Meliphagidae; genus Entomyzon; species Entomyzon cyanotis. Next base: position 82,124,461 of record JAKEPQ010001005.1, read on the forward strand.
TCAAAAGAGTGTCTACCTTCCTTATATAAATAATTTTCTTCACTTTAGAGATGTCATTAAAATGACAATGTGGACTGAGTTCTGTTGTACCCGAAATAAAATTGCAAACAGCTTTATCGTTCTCTAACTTTAGGAGTTAATTTTATCTTCTTTATGCATCAGTCCTCCCACAGATGGAAGATTAAAATAATTTCTAAAATTATTTATTTGTTCCACAGTTATATATATCCAGAAGACCATGAAGTAGCTCTTGTCCCAGTGACATTGCACTCTGCAAAGCTTTATGACTATTTGAGAGGTTTCTTTTAGCTTTTCAAAATTTAGTAAGCTGTTTTGACTAATTTCAGTCCATATAATAGCTTAGTTTGACATTGTTCTCTTAGACTATCAAGTCAAAACAGAGAGGCAAGAGAGATTCTTCCGGCTGCTAATTCATCCTGCTCATTTTAGAGACTTCTGTAAAGATGGAATAATTTCCACCTCTGGAATTGCCAATGTCATTCTGTTTACCATAAGAACACCCTAGGTGTGTAGCTTAAATTAAACACCTAAATCATACTACAATACTAAGGAAACACATTTCTTGAATTAATTGCAGCTGTGTGCATGCATTGAAGTGTCTCGTACATATATGGGTAAATGGATGATTGTGGAGAATTGAAAGAATTAAGTTTTGCATATATATGTATCTATCTATATATCTATATATGCATATATTTGTATGTGAGAAAAAAAAAACTTTGTATGCATGTTTCCAAAACAAAAAAGGATGAAAACCTGTAAAATTAGCTGCAGCATTTGATGTATTTTCAGGTGGATGTGCAAAGTCATTGAAGTCAGCAAGACAGTTTACATTGGCTTTTCTGGGCCAATTATCTGATTCTTTCTGAAGAATTTTAAAGTAATGAACTTGCACTTCTCTGTCAGTTTTGATTTAGTTAAACATTGAAAAATTTTGTGGTTTACCTTGTTAAACAGTTTTCTAAGGCAGGTTTTAAGAGGTATATAGGTCTTACTTTTTCATGTAATATATAGGTATGAACAGATATTTCTTAGGCTAACATTTGTCTTTTCTCTCATATAACAATGCAGCGATGCTGCAAAACATTGTTCAAACAAAATCCTGGAGTTACGTTCATAAACAATGAGCTATTAAAAATTAAGTTCAAAAGATATGTTTATACAGACTAGCTGTCAAAAGTTTCCTTAATTAAAGTCCTCTACAGTTTCTTTATAAATAAGATTTATAAATACGGTCACTGTGTTCTTAAACTGAAATTTTAATTCTCACTACTTGGATGATCCTACAAAATGGAGTAATTTTGTACTGACACTCAAAGCTCCTCTGTTCCACTTCAAGCCAGTGGGAGCTGAGAGCACTCAGCACACTCAGCTCATAAATAGCATTCTTGTCCTGTTTGACAGCGACTTCAGGGATTATAACTGGTAAGAATACAGTATAGTCCTGACCTATGATGAGCCTTTGCATATACCTTAAAGAGCTGTCAGCCTTCTTTTCAAAGCTTTCCCATTACAAAACTTAAAAAAAACATAAGACAGTGAAAACACTTACTGGAGATGATGAGTTTTGCGCCAGAACCAAATACCCAATACCCTTGCACACTGGTACGTTCCTTTACAGAAACTGCTATCTGAAGAGTGAAATGACATCCAGAGGGACCTGGACAAGCTCAAGAAGTGGGCTCATGGGAATTTTATGAGGTTTAACAAGACCAAGTGCAAGGTGCTGCTGCACCTGGGTCGGGGCAACCCCTGGTATCAGCCTCAGGCTGGGGGATGAGCAGATCAAGAGAGGCTGGACATGAGCCAGCAATGTGCACTCATAGTCCAGAAAGCCAAATGTGTCCTGGGCTGCATCAAAAGCAGCATGGCCAGCAGGGTGAGGGAGGGGATTCTGCCCCTCTTCTCCCCTCTGGTGAGATCCCACCTGCAGTGCTGAATCCAGCTCTGCGGTCCCCAGGGCAGGAAGGATATTGACCTGTTCAAACAAGTCCAGAGGAGGCCAACAAGTTGATCAGAGGGATGGGAGCACCCTCCTATTAGAAAAGGCTGAGAGAATTGGGATTTTTCAGCCTGGAGAAGAGAAGGCTTTGAGGTCACCTAATTGCTGCCTTCCAGTACCTGAAGGGAGCCTACAAGAAAGATGGAGAGACAATTTTTTTACAAGAGCAAATCATGACAGGACAAAGGGGAATGGCTTAACACTGAAAGAGAGTAGGGTGAGATTAGATCTTAGGAAGAAGTTCTTTATTGTGAGGGGGGCGAGACATTGGAACAGAGAGTCCAGTAAAATTGTGGATGCCCTATCTCTGTAAGTGTTTAAGGCCAGGTTGGATGGATCTCTGAGCAACCTCATCTAGTGGAGAGTGTCCCTAGCCACAGCACTGGGGTGGGAACTAGATGATCTTTAAGGTCTCTTTCAACCCAGGCCATTCTGTGATTCTACAATTTTGGGCTGGAAAAGTACTAGATTTAACAACTGTAATATGAATATAAGATTCTATTGATTTGGCCACATGAATGTAGAATATTTGGATTCAATCTCAATTAATGCTATTCACAAAGAACCTTATCCTAAGTCCTAGTTTTCTCCATTTCTTAATGATCTTAAGTTCTTAGATGTGAAGTAACTACAGCCCTTTTGCTCTATTAATGAGTCAAAAGCCTTGGCCTCATAAAGACAAAATCCTACAGAATTAGAGTGATGCTTGAAAATAATTGATTTTGAACTGTAGATCGGAAAAGCATGGCAACTCCCTGGTAAGGTAGGTAAGGGTTTTCACTAAAAACAACACGCTTATCACGCCACAGATATTTCTGTTGAATTATAGGTATGATTTACATAGTACTTTTGGCATAAATCATTAAAACGAATCTTTGCTTGATGTATTAATATAGGTTTATGTATTAACCAGGCTTAAAATTGTTGGTAGCAATAGTTTCTCTGCTTTGTATTTGTATAGTTGTTCACTTCAGGATTATGGCATTTAGAGCACATGTAGTGGGAAAAAAAAATTGTCTTTCACTTTCCATTAAAATAAATGTCTCTGCAAAAAAAGGATCACTTCTTCATTAAGTAATTATTAAACAGTAACTCACCATAATTAATACTGCATAATAATAATAATAAATAATAAATTTCTAAAGCAGTTACTAAGCAATGAGAAGAACTTTTGGAGGTATGAATTTATTTCTACAGTACTGTGTATGTGACAAAATAATTATTAACAAGTTATTTCACTTTTATTAGCCTAATTCAAAAATGACCATTGCATACTCTTTTTGTATCTCCGTTAAAAAGAGGTTTTCTCTTTTTATGCTTAATTCTCAGCTGCTTGATTCCCTGCTAATTCCTTCGCTACACCTGGAGGAAAGAATGAGGTCTCTGAAAACTATTACAGACCATTTTCCACCAGACTTTTAGGAGAACTATGATTAAAAGTGGCTTGAAATAGCTCCTTTTTAGACATGTTTGTGATCCTAAACCACTGCATTACAAATACCACGAGGCTCAATGTAGGAATGGCAAGCTGGGAAGGAAAATCCTGCACAAGGAATGGTGCCGACTGAGGCTCTAAGCGGGCTGAGTGTCCTGTGAGACAGTATAATACTCATCTATATGACCACTCCAAGCTCCTATAGCTTATTGTATGAGTATAAGATACAACTTACCTGAGACAACGAGTTTTGTACCTGAGCCAAACACCTTGTTGTAATAACCAATCACAGTGAATAAAGCCTTTACAATATCATTGCATCTTAGTTGTGTTTACATGGGTAAATAGTACTCTTTAAAGAAAATCAGATTTGCTATATAATCAGTTTTAAGACCCTAGGAAAATAAAAAAAGGAGAAGTCACCTAAAGTACACTAAAGTTTTTAAAAAATGGGAAAAATGTGGATTTTTTTGAGGATGTATATGTTGTTAAATGGACAGGATTAATCGCAACTAATTTGAGTCTTCTGAAAATTTAGGTGGACAGTGTAGATGGAGCACCTTGGCTCCATCTCTGCTCTCTGGAAACAGGCAGCATCACCAGAAGATCTATTTGATCAGATGTTGGCAAAGTAATTTGTTCCTTGTACACCCCCATAAGATCAGACCTAGAAATGGTGAACATTTTTGAGAGATCTGAGGAACATGAGACTATTAACCAATATTTTTGTTATTAGTAATATGAAGCAAATCTTCATCAATTGGAATCAAAACTCCCACTGACAAGATACATCATTTCCAGTGGGTCAAAATTAGGCAGACTGCTTTCATCTCAGATGCTTAGCTGAGCCAAATTACAGGCAAGTATCACAGCACCTAGGGTTTACCAGAAGTAAAATATTTTGAATAGTAGTAATAACTGATAATAAGCAGTTTCTGCAAAGCTAGGAAGAGAGAGCAGCATTTCAACTCTGCCTGTCTTAAAAGGTGCAACTTGCTGTTCTGGGCATATCTCAGATAATTCTTTCATTTAATATAGTCAGATACAGTCCTAAAGAAAAATGTTTTGCTTTTCAAAGAATATGTGTAACATAGAAGTTGGACAAATTAATTTCAGAACGAATTAGGAATATCACAAAGGTCAAATGTGCATACTTAGAGACAAAAAACATCTTTCTGTTCTCCAAATGCTTTCTTTGCTATGTTTAAATTCATTTTTACACAGAAAATCTTAATGAGGTAAGTTATAGCTCTGTGCTACCTATTGTGTTTCCCCTATTTCATGCATAAATACAAAACAATTACATTGTGTTCTGCAAATGGAAATGCTGTTTAAGGAGGAGATCCTGCAAAGCATTCAGAACAGTTAGAATTAAAGAGAATTAAAATAGCAGAGCACTTCATGCCAGCCAATGTCTGACTGTATTGAAAAGTATTTCAGTAGTAGTCAAGTTTTACCTTTTGTACTTACTTGAAACTCTAAGTTCAGTTCCATTTCCAAATACTTTGACATCAGCATTCCACAGTCTGGTAATGCTTAGCAATATCTTCTGCACTACACTTTTCTTGCATAGGCTACAGAAGAACTCTCTCTGATTTAGAGGCTGGTGATAAATATGGGTGTAACAGCTGAATTTTCAACATTGACTAAAATGCCATTTATAGAAATACTTCAATTTTTGTAGTGAGTAAAAAAGTTCTGAAAATTTTTGGTCAGCGGCATGGATAGAAAACATTTTAAATTTCTCTGTAACTGTACTTGGCTTAATTTGACTTAATTATAGCCACCTGGATAATGTCATGTAGCTTCTGACCAACGTACTGTCGGCATTGCTATATGCTTTATACTGAAAACAGCATTTATCCTGTTGATTGCATAGCTTCACCACAATTAAAAATAATATAAATGCAAAAATAAACCAGTTACTTTCAATAGGGAAGTAGAAATTTGTTATACTCGTTGAGGTTTTTCTTCCCAGTCAATTTAGACCAGACCACTTCTGTCAATAAGAAACTTTTTCCTTTCTCACTTGCTGTTCTGGAAGTTAACTTTCAAGCAGTTCACTTTTGTTTCCTAGAACAGGATGATACCATCCCAATATTTAAATTTTTTACCCCTCTTCATTTTTCCATTCCCCCATCCTTTATAAGCATTAAGCATTTGTTCTAGAAGTATTCTCTATTCACGAGGTTAATATATTTATTGATCATCTACCTACCCAACTGGGGCACAGTTCACAAACAAAATATTATTTATCAGGGAGAAATTAATTTTCCTCACAGTCTTTCTTTCTTATCTGAGAACCCGAATGATTCTGTGAAAATCAATTGATTGATAATGGTACTTACTAGAGACAATTAGCTTTGTTCCCATGCCAAAGTATTTGATCCAAGTGCTCCACACTATGTTTTGACTTTGCAATAATCTAGCATGCTGTCCTGATATACCATTGATGGAGACAATCCCAATTTTCCCCAATCATCCCTGAGAGTCTGCATGAAGACCTGGTCCTTAGGTGCTGGGAGGTCATCAGGAATTTCAGATGTGCGTCTGGATGTTCAGCTGATAGCTAATGTCCTTCAGAGAAAATCTCTTTCCTCAAGCATTACAAATTTGTTAGCTAACCCCTCCACTTAATGTCTTAGAATTAGATGAGGGTTTGTCTTTGATTTTAAACAACAAATAAAAACACGGAGTTCTTAATGTAAAAAACCCACATACCTTCAGGTGAAAATCTTGCTCTTTACCAACAGTGTACACTTGCAATTACATGACATCAAGTATTACTAGCATGGAGTTAATTTTTCATTGTCCAAACACAGAAGAGGGAAAGGAGGGAGAGCCAACACCAAAAGCATTGTGAAGATGTCTGTGTGCTGCAGGTTTCATTTTCTTGCCCAAAGTACATGGTTATTGTTTGCCCATCTCTTGGAATCACTCCAGGCTTTGCTACAGCAGCTCACTGTCAGCTTTTTATATACTAGCTGGTGGGAGGAGGCTTTTCCTTGGGCAGAGTTCTCTTATAAAACAGCCAAAGATAACATCAGAGGAGTTACCACTATTGTCAATCAAACAGTCTGCATGTTTAGTTTGGCATTTAAAATAAACTGAGTTAGAGTACTTCTGGGATCTCTTGTAGCATGCTGCCTGCAAAATTATGTTGAGAAATTACTATTTGCAGCTAGAGGGAGGAACTAGAGGGTGAAAATCTTTCAGCTGAAGTAAGTGTGAAAAACCCCAGTGGTCTACTGAAGTAGAAGACTTCTAATTTGAAGTCTTCTGGACAGAAACATCCTAATCACAGCCACATATCAAGGGCAGGAGTGATGTAGACAGAGAAAGATGCTGACTGGTGCTTTTCCTGCTGTGCCCTTAGACATGCAGAGAAGGAAATGACCTACCTGAGTTCCAGCCAGACAGAGTTAATTTTTGCGGTAGACAGGAGAATGCGTGGCTAGGACACACAGGTTATTCTACACCACCTCATCTTATTGCTGGGTGTGGGGGAAGGGAGTCTCTTCCTGGGGAGAAGGGGTTCTTTCTGGTCAAGTACATGTGGCAGATTGAGCAGTTGAGTAATGCTGGCTCTGGGCCAGAGGGAGAAGTCAGCTACTGTCAGTTCCAAGCAATCACTTGGGAATTGTATGGTGCATACTTCCTTATTAACATTGTTCCTGTTGTTTGCTTTCTTATCTCATTGCTGTTTCCAGTAAATTATTCTTATCTCAACCTGTGATTTTTGCATTTTGTACCTCCAGTTCTCCTCTCCAGCCCTCTGCAAGGAAGGAGGAGGAGCAAGCGAACATAACATGGTTTGAAAAGTTTCAGTTGGAGCACTTCACTGGAGAGTACCACTCCTAAACCATGACAGCCTTATTTGGTGTCCAAATAGGGTATGAAATATTGAGATAACGATAGATCTGTCAAGAGCTGGTTGAAAACAAATTTGATCTAGGCATTTATTGTATTAGGTATGGAACCACTGGTTACAATGTAGCTTGATCTGTTCATGTGGTTGTGGTATCTAACCCTGAATATATATTCCTGTATGTGCTCCTTGCAGTGCTCTTTTTCAGAGCAGGGAGCAGGATCAGGGTTGCTTAGTTGATGTACTGAGGAATATCAGCTCATGACTTGACAACATCAAGGACAATGAGGGTCATTTGGGATTTGTATTCAGTGTTGTTCTCCTACCCTTGCCTTGGGCACAATCTCTGGGAGTTATTAATAATCATACCCAGTTTGTGGAAGGAACAGGAGAGGATGATTTTCCCAAGACTTTCACCCCCTTTTCCTGCTTCAGACCTGTTACAACAGCTTTTGAGAATTTTGAATTTCTCTTAGATGTTAAGGAAAGCATACTCTTGTTGCTAAGTCTGCCAGGTCTCCTCAGTGTTGCCCACATAATGTTAAGAGTCAGGACAGAGATTTATAGAGAAGTTATTCAGAGATCTAACCTGAGGGTGGATAGTCATGAGTGTCATAGAATGTAGGAGAAAATGGGCCAGCTTTTGAAGGATTATTCTTCTCCAATGTTTTGGAAGTTCACCCCTAAACATCTACAGGACTCTTAACAGAGGTGCAACTTACTGCAGTGTACCCTGGCTACTCTTTACTGGGCACAGTTTGATACTAGACAGCACTCTTGGGGGAAGAGGAGGAAAACAGACCAACAAGCACTGTGGCCACTCAAACTGCAGCTGAATGAGAGGAACAACTGATGTTGGTACAAGTTGTGCCCATACAGAAGAAGAAATCCAAGAGAAAATCAGTTTGCTTAGTGAGGAATGAAGAAGAATGGGGCCCTCACAACTGGAGGAAGAGGCAAAACCAGAGATAAACACCTAATCCCTACCTAACAGCTGAGCTGTGAGATATGCAAAAAGATTCCAGCCACCAGTCAGAAGAGCCCCTGGTGACCTGGCTATTCTGATGATGGGAAATTGTGGCCCACAATATGAAAGTAGTGAAGCCAAGCAGCTGAGATCCCTGTCCTGGGATCTGGGCATTGACAAGGAGATTGGGAAGAAGACAGAAACTCTCAGCCTCTGGAGGTAACTCCTGTCAAGTGTGAAGGAAAGGATTTTTTTCATTCTCTCAAGGATGATCTAATAGGTGCCCAAGTCAGTGGAATGCCATGGAAAAAGGTATCCAGTACCTGAGTGAATTAGCTGTGCTGGAGGTAGTCTGTAGGGATTCAAGTAACCAGCAGTCCCCTGTCCAGTGTACACAATCCATGTGTGACAGAAGCTTGTATGGAGCTCGCCATCATCATACACCAACCCTTTGGCTTCCTTTTCATTGATGTCAATGAAAGAAGGAGAAGGAACTTTGCTTCAGGTGATCACCAAACCCTGACAATATGTTCATCCTTTTTTCCTCTCCACAAACCTACGCCTCAGCTGTGGAAAGACTGCCCAAGACTGAACAGACTCAAAAGATTCAAGCATATTAGAGAGGAAATGTCTTATGCCCCTGCCAGTATGGACCAGAGTCTCTGCTATTGGGAGCATGCACCCTGCTGCTTGGGAGATGGGTACACACCATGAGGTAACCTGTGGTTTTGCCTGTGTGACCATGGAGAGGACATGAGGAAGCACCTCTGCTCTAGCAGCACAAGTACATGAGTGTGCTGATTTAAAAAAACAGCTGGAAAATTAAACCCCATTTAACCTTCTCACTTCCACCCCAACCCGCTCCCAGTTAGAGGGAGACTAAAAGCAGAGATTCTGAGTTAAGAAAAATTTACTTGAGAAAAAACGAGTGAAATAAGAAAAATTAACAGTAACTATAAGTATGCAAAACAAAGGTGATTTACATACAGAAAGTTGTTCACCAACCAAGGCCCTGCACAATCTGAGACAAAGATGAAAGTGGGACCTGGCCCCTCCTCCCATGCACTGGGCCACACAGCACCTGGGAAGCTAGTTAGTCTGAACAGCAGCTATGCTGCTGAAAAACGCTGGCTCCATTGGTTACAACGATGGTCCCAGTGCAGGGGTCTCCCTTCCCCCAGGGCAGTGGTGGTCCCAGTGGTGGTCCTGGTGGGTACCGCATCTTCCACTGGGGCTCGTGGCAGCTGCAGAATTAACAGCAACAGTAGCAAACAGCGGTGGCAGTAGCAGTATTTACCCCTTTTGAGTTACCAATGGCCATGTGTTTCAGGAAACAGTTTATCCTTTCCCATGGCTGAGGTAAGACTGGCTGCTTCCAGCTTCTGACAGCTCAGCATTTCCTGCTGAACCTGCCCTCCTGCCATGATGTGAGTGACATGGAATTAAACAGCGTTAAAACTTCACCCCTCTTTTTTTTCCTCTGTACCCAGAACAACTGCTGCAGGAAATTCTTCAAGGATAAATGCCCCTCCAGTTTACAGTGGACAAGTCCTCAGACAAAATAGGAGGGCTGATGTTACTTCTGATGCTCTTGAAGGGACCTCCTCTTGTAAACCTCATGTTTGTAAGAACAGAGCAACTAGTACTATGACCAGAACTAGAGGGGCTCTGCCTCCAGCCAGGTGGAGGAAAGGGACAAATGGATCTATTGGACTGGGTGGCTCTGATGGCCTGACACATCAGACCCACAAGAGTACAAGGCTTTAGTTGACACTGGCACATAATGTACCCTGATGCCATCAAGATCTGTAGGGGCAGAATCTATCTCTGTTTCTGGGGTGACAGGGGCATCCCAACAGCTGACAGTACTGGAAGCTGAGGTGAGCCTGACTGGGAACAAAAGGCAAAAATCACCCCATTCTGACTGGCCCAGAGGCCCTGTGTATCCTTGGCGTAGATTAACTCAGGAGAGGGTATTTCAAAGATTTAAAAGGACATTGTTAATTTTGGGATAGCTGCAGTGGAGACAGAGGAAATTAGACAGATAAACACCTTGCCTGATGTCTCAGAGGGCCCTTCTGCTGTGGGACTGCGTAGAGTCAAAGAACAGCTGGCACCAATCATTACCACAACAGAGCCTCATCAACAATACCGCACCAACTGGGACTCTGTGACCCCCACCCATGACACCATTTCTGAACTGGAGAGCCAGGGAGTGGTCAATAAGACTTGCTCACACTTTAATAGCCCCATATGGCCAGTGCATAAGTCCAGTGGAGATTGCAGACTGACAGTGGACTATCATGGCCTGAATGAAGTCACAGCATGACTGAGTGCTGCTGTGATGGACATGCTGGAACTTCAATATGAACTGGAGTCCAAGGCAGCAAAGTGGTGCCACCATGGACATTGCTAATATATTTTTCTCCATTCCTTTAGCAGCAGTGTGCAGGCTACAGTTTACTTTCACCTGGAGGGTTGTCCAGTACTCCTGGAACAGACTGCCCCAGGGGTGGAAACACAGCCCCACTATTTGCCATGGACTGATTAGACTGCACTGGAAAAGGATGAGGCTGCAGAATACTTGCGATACATTGGTGACATTATTGTGTGGGGTAACACAGCAAAGAAATTTTACAGAGAAGAGGAAGAGGAGGCTCAACCATATAATCAACTACCAGAAAATGAAAAGCGGTATATTCTCTTTACTGGTGGGTCCTGCCATATTGTAGGGGTACACTGAAAATGGAAAGCTGCTGTATGGAGTCCTACATGGTGAGTTTTATCATTAATCCAAAACAGTTGCAGAAGCTATTGAGGGATAAGGTGTATCAAGTGTATAAGTCTGTTTGCAGAGCTGAAAGCTGTTTAGCTGGGTTTAGAACTCACTGAATGAGAGAAATGGCCAGTGCTCTACCTCTACACTGACTCATGCATGGTAGCAAATGGTCCATGGGCGTGGATGGAGACATGGAAAAAGAGAATTGGCAGTGCAGTGTCGCAGTAGAGACGGACACGCGACGCAAAAACATAACTCCAAGCCAGGAAGGACGGTGAAAGATAGAGTGAGCTTTATTGCTACAGTCTTTTTTATACTATTTTCTAACATTCGTGCCACACAGTCACTGGCTCCTCAAACCGGTCATACACCACGGCTGGTCAGTTATTCCTAGTACACAACTTCTGTGAAAAACAGGCTCTCTATTGCAGGTGCAAAATTCCTTCATGTTTTTCTGTCTTGTTGATGAGCTGTTGTCCAGACTTTGTTTTGATTCTTTCTTCTGTCCACTCTGAGGTTCTCATGGGTACAGGTTGTTGTCCATACTTTATTTTTACTTCTTGCTTCTGTTTATGGTAAGGTTCTCACAGGTATGAAGTTGTCTGTAACATGGTCAGTGTTTGTGAGCCTGAGACAGGCCTAGACAGACCTGCCATCGATTCCAACAGTGCAGAGGTAAATGCATCTGGGTTGCTGAACTGTGGCAAGACATCACTGGCTGGTAGATAAGCTGGTTATAGAAGTACATCTTGTAGATGCACAGGTGCCCAAGAGTTTGCCACAACAACAGACAGGTGGAACAGGCTGCCAAAATTAAAGTGTCTTAGATGGATCTGGACTGGCAAGGATTAATTACTTCTGGCTCAGTGGGCCCATGACATCTCAGGTCATCAGGGAAGAGATGCAACATACGGATGGGTGCTTGCGTTGGTTTGGCTTAGCCCAGTTTTTGCTAGTGGGTGGAGTGGGGACACAAAGATGGCTCCTGTGTGTCCTGTGTTAAGGTTCTGAAAGTTTTTACCATGTCCAGCAGAGCCAATATCTGATGGCTCTGAAGACGATGGACATGCTGCTGGCCAAGCCTGGGCCAATTAGAGATGTTACTTTCGCCTCTGTGATAACATATTTAAGAAGAAATCAAAACAATGTGAGCACACACTTCTTTTTAGCCAGAGAAGGAGGAGGAGGTGAGAATACGTGAGGGGAAAACAACATGGAGACACCAAGGTGAGTGGAGACAGTGGGGGAGAAGGTGCTCCAGGCACTGGAGCTGAGAGTCCTCTGCTGGCCGTGGTGACCATGGTGAAACAGGCTGTCCCCCTGCAGCTCATGGGGTTCATGAGGGGTGCAGATATCCACCCACAGTCTGTGGGGAGGTGCCCACGCCAGAGCAGGTGGATGCCTGGAGGAAGCTGTGATCCAGTGGGAGTCCCAGTGGAGAGAAAGGCCTTGCTCCCGAAATGGAATACCCTGGCCTCAGCTTGGAGGTCTGCACCCTGTGGATGAGGGACTCACGTTGCAGCAGATTCGGGCAGGCTGCTGCTTGTGACATTTGGACCCACACCAAAGAATTTCACAGAGGACTGTCTCTCATGGGAAGGACCCATGGCTACACAGAGGATGACTCCTCTCCCTGAGCTGTAGAAGAAAAGTCTCAGTGATGGACTGACCAAACCCCATACCCTATCCCTCTGTGCTGCTGGTTTAGAAGGAGGGAGCAGGGGTAAGTGGAGGAGCAGTGTCTTAAGAGCTGATTTTTACTTCTCATTATCTTCCTCTGACTCTGTTTAGGGTTAGGTTAGCAATAAATCACTTTGCAATTTTAAGTCTTCAGCTCATATTGCCTTTAGTGCATCTTTCCCCCAGTTTCTTATCTCAGCTCATGAGCCCTGTGTGTGTGTGTGTTAACTTTTTTCTCCCTCTCCTCTGTACAGCTGTTGCAGGGGAGAGCGGAGAGAGCAGATGTCATAGGTGCCTGGCATTTGGCCAGAGTCAAACCATGACAGTGCTTGATCAAGGGGTGGACTTAATCATGGACATTGTGTTCCAGATTATCCACAACAGGGAAACATGTGCTGCAATCAACCAGGCCAAGAGGGTAAAGCCTTTGTGGTATGGTTATATTTCAACCATGGTCAAAATATAAAAATGGGGAGGCCTGGGAGATTGATTGTATCACATCCTGCAAATGCACCAAGGTGGGTGCTACAAGGCCACTGTGCTCACAATGGCCAAAGCAACCACTGGATGGCTAGAGATGTACCCTGTACCTCACACCACTTGCCAGACCACCATCTTGAGCCTTGAAAAGCAAGACCTATGGCAGCATGGCATCCCAGAAAGTATTGAGTCAGACAATGGAACTCATTTTAAAAATGGCCTCATAGATACCTGAGCCAGAGAGCATGGTATGGAGTGAGTGTATCATATTCTCTCTCATGCACCAGCCTCTGGGAATATTGAATGGCACAATGGGCTATTAAAAACCATATTAAAAGCAATAGGTGATTGGACCTTCAAACATTGGGATCTCTGTTTAGCAAAGGCCACCTAGTTAAATAACTCTAGAGGCTCTCTCCAATCAAGCTGACCATGCTGAATCAAAACCTTCATGTAACAGAGAAGGGGTTAAAGTCCCCATGGTGCATATAAGGAATATGTATTAGGGAAGACAGTTTGGATTAGTCCTGCCTCAAGCAAAGGCAAAGCCATCCATGGGACTATTTTTGCTGAAAGAACTGGCTACACATCATCGGTAATGCAGAGAAATGGGGGAAATGCAATTCGTTCCTCAAGGGGATTTGACTTTTGGGTAAGAACAGTCTGTAATGTTGAACTGTTTAATATTGGTTGCTGAATGGCACTGCCACTGTATGCCAGTGTATAACCAACCATGGACAGTGAGTATGGACTGCTCCAGATACACCAGTCATGAGCTCCTGATACAGCTTGCAACCACCCAACAGCACACCAGCCCTCCAGCCCTAGAAGACACCTAGGACAGATAGAACTCACAGTCATGGACTAAATGAACTCAACAGACATCTTGGAGGGATGGCCATTGATTTGACTATAGAAATTATACTCATGCTTTTGTATATATATATAGATATGTGTATAGTATATATATAGATATGTGTATAAATGTATATAACTGGAAGGTGTAGGATCTGGGTATGATATAGATGCGCATATCTATTCTATGATATAGAATAAGGAATGGATACTGTCCTGATTTCGGCCAAGACAGGGTTAATTTTTGCAGTAGTTAGAAGGGGCATCTCTGTTCTATACCACCTCATGTCACAACTGGGGCAAGGTAAAAGGGGGTCTCTTTTGGTCAGAGTAGTGTGGCAGTGGTTAGCGTTTTATGTGGCTTGGTGTGGTGAGTTCTCGCGTATGAATAATTTGCGTCTTCTATGTGCCCTGTTATTAGTATTGTTGCTGTAACTGTTCCTTTTCTTATCTCATTGCTGTATCCAGTAAATTGTTAGTATGCCAAACCATCATCTTTTCCTTTTGTGCCTTCAGCTCTCCTCTCTAGCTTGATGCAGGAGGGAGTGGGAAGGGGAAGTGGGAGTGAGGAAGCAGTACAAGGTTTGGAGTGATTCAGTGGAAGCATTAAATTGGGGAATACCATTTCTAAACCATGACAATTCTATTTGTCTTAACGTGAATTGGAGGAAAAGAATGGTTAAAAGCAGCATATCATCAGCTGTGGTAGATAAGACACTGTAAATCTCTAATTTAAATTGGTCTGTGTGAGACTTAGTGGTATCTGAATTAGGGTGGACAGGGCTTACAGTTTTTCCAATGGCTTACAGTTGCTTACATTTATAGCAGGGAAGATCACAGGGAGAAAATTTTCCAAAAGTGTTCGCAGTGGCAAGCATACAATTCCCACCACCAAGGTACTTCCTTCAGTACATTGTTTTTCTTTTCTGCCTACTCTTTCCTATGGGAGAAAAGTGGTTGGACTAGAAGATAACTACTTCTCTGTTTGTTCCCCTGAAGACCACCAGAATTCTGCCATGGCTGTGCAAACAGCTCCAAAGGAGCAGGTGAGTGTCCAGTATTTATGTGCTAAGTCTTAAGGCAGTGAAGACTTTCTTTGCCCTTAAAATAGTAGATGTGTGTTGAAAACAGGAGTGCTAATGATAATGCAGACTTTGAGAAGGACATTTATGCAGCGTTACCCTCTCTTTGGAGTAGCAGAAAAAGTTTGGGCCTTTCAGCATCTCACTCGGAGTGAGAAAACTGATGGAGTGGCACAGTTACAACTTCATGGTTCAGACATTGCAGGTGGGGTTTTTTGCCTTGATGATCTTTAAGTGTCTGTCACAGTGAGGATCCCAGTAGGCACAGTAGTAAGTGGCAGCATCATCTGGAATTACATCTTTTATTGTAAGAACACACCGCTTCTGGACAGAAACTCTTTCAACCATGTACCTGTTCGCTTGAAAGCCACTTTCAACAGTTACTTTTCCTCCTGAAAAGAACAGGAGTCTCTCTGGAGCTTTACCCTCCTTCTGCTGATACCAGTGTATGACAATGCCATCAAAATTTGTCATTAAGGTTTGAATTTCACATGTCATCCGCGCACTTTTTTGGAACTTGGTGATAGATACAGGACTCTGCAAGGGAATTTCCTGTGCAAATCCATCTAGGAAAGAGAAAAGGAGAAATTATGTCATTAGCTGGAATTCAGGGGTTTGGAAAGATGCCTGTTAGCAAAGCCATGGGTGCCTGTGAGGAAAGGCAGGAAAAGGCAGCAAGTACTTACAAGACCAAGAGACTGTGGCCACAAGCACTACCAGTAGCAGCATGTTTCCTTGTCACAGTTTGCTCTCATTGAGGAGAATGAAAGGGACTCCGGATGGGGACTGTGTTGTGTGAAAGGAGGAGGTGGCTCCCTTGAATGGTTTTCAGTGATGGATCTTCTCTGTGCAAGAAGATGGGGTGTCTTTTTAGGAAACCCTCTCCAGGCTGCCAAATACTAAACTTGGTAAAAAGGCTGTAGTCCTGTCTGCTTTTCAAGTAAATACAGGAAACATTGATAAATCCAAAGATTGTGGCCCATAAAACTCTAGTCAGAGTGTTTGAGAAGATGTTGGAAGTAAAAGCAGGTCCAGCTATGTATGGTGGAGTGAAGGTTTCAGCCTGGAGGGCAGTGAGTACGTACCTCACCTGAGGGGTGCGAACAGGTGTACAGTGTCAGAGCAGATGGGGACTGCTTTTTGCTGCTTGAGCTTAGTCACCTAGATGCAGGGTGCAGAATTGCCTAGGGTGCCCCTGTGTTAGTACTGCCCTGCACCAAAGCAACTGAAGGCCACCAACCTGCGGCAACTGCGGAAGCTCCCCTGGGAGGACTTGCCTCCTCTTTGGTTTAGGGAGCGGAAGGAAGTGCACAGCCGCATGATTTCAGTTTCACAGCTCAGCTGAAATGCAAACACTTCTTGGAAAAATGGCTGGAAAATAAAAGAGAACAGCTGTTGTCAAGAGCCATTGCAGAGAGACATCTTGATGAGCAGGTCTGATGTTGTGGGGGGCTCCCCTGTGACTGATGAGCCTGGGCTGTGGCTTGCTGGGAGTGAAGATGAGTTGCTTCGTTCTCCCTCCTGCTGGCAATTGACCACATGCAGCATGCTCGTGGTAATCACATGTTGCTAAGTGGTTTGGAAAGGTGCATGTGAATGCAGAGCTCTAACGAGAGTCAGGCAAGGAGAGACAACTGCCTCTGTGCAGTGGCAATGGAAAGGACCCCTCTCCTCCCAGTAAATAACTATGGGAAAGCCTGTTTAATTTTCTGTCAGGCCACCCTAAGGTGAAGGGAGAGAGAGCCAAGGAAGAGATCAGTTATCCCAGCAGTCTCCTGAATGGGCAACTATAGCTAATCAGAGTGGAAACTGCATTGGCTATTGTATGTTGAGGACCTGAAATCAAGCCCCTGTTGCCAAAAACTACCATGTATGAAACAGTAAATTGCTATTCTTCTGATCACAAAGCAGAAATCTGTCAGGCACCTGATCCCAGATGAAGAGTAAAGGAATATGTCTCTGATTGGATCTCATGTGATTAAACCCCTAATTTACAGACACTGTCTAGGTTTTGTACCATAAGCTTTCTAACAGAGTAAGTCTCCAATTAGGAATAATTACTGGCCAAACATGATAGTGTCTATGCCAAGAAGACACATTCGGGGACCAGAGTATTGTTTTCCAAAATACCTTTCCAGATTCAAATTATCATGAAATAGACTTGTCACTGATGACATGGCCAAAATCCATTTTGCAAAGAGCTTCTTTATCTAAAGCTATCTAAATAACCTCCCCCTTGTACATCAAAGCTGACTAATCCCAATCACCTTCTTCACCTTCCAGTGTCTGTAGATGGTTTCCAAGATTAGTGGCTTCATCGCCTTCCCAGATTCCATCAGGTACCATGGATTCATGTGTGTTCAGTTTAAGTGCTCCCTAGCCTGATCCTCCTCCCCCAAAGGCTGTCTTCCTTGTTCCAAACTTTCCATCTGGTCTCAAGGGTGTGGGATACCTGAAGACCATTCTTACTGGGGAATGCTGAGGCAAAGGAAATACTGAGTACCTCAGGTTTTTCCATGTCATACATCACCAGTTTCCCTGCCCTATCCAGCAGCTTTCCTTAGTCTTTCTTTTGCTGCTGTCGTATTTGTAGAATCCTTTCTTGTTCCCTTTTACATCATTTGCCAAATTCAATTCTAGCTGGGTTTTTGCTTTCCTAAGCCCATCCCCGCATGGTTGAACAGCAGGTCCATACTCCTCCTGGACCACCTGCCCCTGATTCCACCTCTTTTATACTTCATTTTTATGCCTGAGTTAAGTCAGCAGCTTTTTGCTCATTCATGAGGGACTCCTGCTGTTTCTGCTTGGTTTTCTAATTGTCAGACTGGACCTTTCTTGAACTTGGAGGAGATTCTTGAATATCGATTAGCATTCCTGGACACTTCTCTCCTGGGTTGCATCCAGCGTGATGCTTCCAAGCAGATCTCTGAAGAACTTTAAAGTCTGCTCTCCTGAAGTCCAGGGTTGAGGTCCTACCTTTTTCCCTGCTGCCCTCTCTCAGGAGTCTGAACACCACTGGCTCATGGTTAGTGCTGCCTTGACCTTCCCATTCACAACAAGGTCCAGCAGAGCATTTTCCCTTGTTGGCTGCTCAATCACCCACGTCAGGAAGTTGCTGCCAACTTACGCCAGAAACCTCCTAGACTGGTTGTGAGAAATTCGCAGATCCCACAATACAAAGGCAAAAGGCAAGCTGACTGAAGTTAACATCTGAGGTCACATGTACTACAGTCTATTTTTCAAATAGTTGAGCAGGACAGAAACATCCATAGCAAGATGTTATATGCTCAAATCACATAGAACCATTAGCAAAAACAGTGTTCAGAGCCTGTGGAACTATAAACCCATCACTATGGAGGTATTTGTGCTCACTTTTTTAAGGTCCAGGTGCATTAGAGGAATACCTCAAAGGATACTGAACATATGCACTCTAATACAGAAAATTTAAGACCAAAAATATCTCAGTGTTGTGATATAGCTGTCAGGAAAATGTCAGCTTTCCTGGAACCAGTCTTTGATTGTAGAATCTGATTTTTAAAACTCAGTACACTAAAACCCAAAGGCTCTGAGAGTCTCTGCTTTTCTGGGACATAGCTCATGGCTGAGGATTTCAATTTTTGTCTTGGACACATATAGTGAGGAACTGTGACAATAAAATTAGGTTTTCTGGGCTGTTTTGTTGTAGGAGTTTTTAGTTACTGAAATGCAAAGGAAGGTAAAAGGAAAATATGAAGGAGGATGGGCAAGATCACCTGGTGTTCCCTCCTTTAATATTCCTGTCTTCTTTTTTCAAGAGAAAATACTGAGGTGATGAAGAAATGTTGCTCTGCTTGCTAGGACTCTAACAGAGAAGAGAAATTTATAGCTCACACACAGAGACAGACTGTGTTCTTTTCAGGTGAATGTTTTCAGTAAAATCTAGCCTTCATTTTAAAAGCAATGTTTCATATATTCACCTTAAAGTGACAGGAAGACTCTACTGCCTGGCATTGCAGATATGTCTGAGTATTGAAATGATGTACTGATTGTCAACATCATATATTTAATTGTAGTCATAAGACGTTGTTTTTCCTCTCCTGCTGCAGAAAATCATGAAAGTGGTGGAATAAGGAAGTATTTGAATTTTAGCAGAGTTCAGAGCTTGCGGTTCAGAGCACAAAGAGTCTTTTTGTAAGGCTTGTCTTTGCCCAGCTAATGCTGTGGTTCCTTGATAAAACCAGTATGCACAGTAATAAATGCCAGAATCCCTTGGGGTTAAAGAATTTATCGTGAGACCATATATGGGCTGAGTAGGATCATTCCGAACTTGAAATCTATTTCTATCGTTGCTGTCATCAAAAATAGGTGCCCCTCCTGACACATACAGTATCCTCTTCGGTGGCTCTCCGGGAAGCTGCCTGTACCAGTGCACGACAGTTTTGTCCCTGAGTTGGCATGACAGGCTGGCAGACGTGCCCTTCATCTGGTTCTGCAGCTCTGGGGTTTGCACTGGCACTGACTGCATGTCTGCACCTGGAAGTGAAAGCAGAGAAATTGCATGAGGGGAGAAGTTCCTGAAGTTTGGAACCAGGTCTGTGTTCCCTGTAGACAAGAAGGAGTCAGGAGAGGAAAAAGGGCTTACAGGACCAAAATGAAGTTGCAAGAAAGACTGGAAACAGCAACATACTGCCTGTGCAGATTAGATCTGAAAATGAAATAAATAGAGAGAGGAATGTTATAAGTCCTTCAGCTGGACAAAGCATCAAATGACTGGGATGAGGAAATTACTCATTCTGTACATCCAATGGTTGATCTTCAACTCACTACCACAGAGGATGTTACATATACTGACAAGCTAAACCACAGCAGAAACAGCGTAGAAAGGACAAAAAATACTCAATCTGAAAAAAACATCATCTGTCTACCTACTACACTTATATCAGACTTACCTACTGAGCACAGACAAAAAACTCAAGTTGTTCAGCCTGGCCCTTCCCAAGGATGTTCTCCACTTCTCAGAGATCTCAAAGCTGTCCCACAAGCATGTTCCACCAGCCTTTCCTTAGAACTTCACAGAATCATAGAATAATAGAATGCTTTGTGTTGAGAGGGACCTTAAAGATCATCTAATTCCCACCTCTACCTCACAGACAGGCATGTCACCCTCTAGATCAGGTTGCTCAGGGTCCCATCCAGCCTGGCCTTGAACATATCAAGGGGCATTTACAGCTTCTCTGGGCTGTCTGTTCCAGTGCCTTCACCACCCTCAGAGTAAAGAATTTCTTATTAACATCTAATCAAATGCTCTTTCAGTTTAAAATTCTTCCCCCTTCTTCTATCACCATCTGCCCATGTAAAGTTATTTTTCATAAGCCCCCTTTAGGTGCTGGAAGGCTTCAATAAGGTCTCCCCTAAGCATTTTCTTGTCCAGGCTGAACAGCCCCAACTAGGCCTTAACTAGGCCTGTCACTAGTGGTGTCTGCCAAGGTTCATTATTTGGCCCAGTATTGTTTAACTTGTTCATCAGTGACTTGGGTGAAGGGGCATCCTCAGCAAGTTCACTGACGACACAAAGCTGGGAGGAGTGGCCAATACCCAAGAGTGCTGTGCAGCCCTCCAGAGGGACCTGGACAGGATGGAGAGACAGGCAGGCTACTTCTCACCTGAGGGCATCTGCTGGCAACAGCGTGGCAAATGGTCAGAGTTGTACAGTGTTGCTTTAAGTTGGTGTGGAATTAATGAGACTGGTTTAGGATAACATGAGGTGGGCTCTCTGCTGCCCTTACACCTGGCTCGAGCAAGGTCTCACAACCAAAGGATGCCTGGGGTGAAGTGGAGGTCTCACTGCCTCGTGTTGTTTCAGTGAGGCACAGGGGAGCACCTGCGCCTATGTACTAGCCTCTCCCTCTCCTCACTCTCTCTTCATCCTGAAAAGCCAACCTTGTTGTAAATCTGATCTGCTGAGGAGAAAAGACACAGAAAGACTGTCTGGCAAAGGTCAGGAAGCAAAGGCTGCCTCAGAACATGGAAGGTGGGGTGCTGTGATGTTTTAAAGTTATTAGAAATGACTGCTATTAGAAATGACTGCCTCTGCCCGAATTAAAGTACAAAGGAGACCATATGCTAAAATCAATAATGTAGGTTTTATTTGATTGTAAATATAAGAGAGAGAGAGAGAGAGAAAGAGAGAGAGAGAGAGAAAGGAAGAGAAAGAAATAGAAAATAGGTGGGAGGACACAAAAGCGTGACAGAGCGAGAATAAAGAAAATATCACCATTCCATGGATCCCACCAGCATCCCGATGATCCTTTCTAGCTGGTCTTCTTGGTGGTGAAGGTCCCCCCAAAGGCGTAGAATCCCATGGATTAATATATGTTCAGGTCAGGTGGGAATGCTCAGGTATGTGCCCTGGGGGAGGGCAGTCTCTTACAGCAGACTCTGGATCTGTTGTATCATTTTGCATCCCATGCAATCCTGTGGTGCAAGGCCTCTGGGGACCACTTTGGGGGCTCTTTGATGGATTGTGACTCCCCCTCAGCTGCCTCTCATGAATGTTCCATGGATGTGGCCTGTGGGGTTGCGGGTTCCACAGCTGGGCCAGTTTGTGTAAGAGAGGATGGGTGCTCACTGCCTCTGACCAGAGGTTATGCCACACACCTGAAACTTCCTCTCCCCCTCATTTCAGGGGGAGTCTGTGTAAACCTGGCCTCTGTGGACTGTGGTCTCCTCAACCCCAGACCCAGGTAAGGAAGATTCTCTGCTGTGTTTGGCTTTCTTGTGGATGTGTTCTTTCCCTGAGTCTTATTTGTTTCTCCTTAGACCTGAGAGGATTGAACAATAGTGTCCCCATTATCTTATCTAGGCAGCTTAATATACAGTCCAGTCATGCATCTTGAAGGAGGCTTCTGTGATTGAAGCTTCTTTATACAGTTTTTGTTATAATGGGCAGAACTCCTTCATAACAATGTTTAAGGCATGAATCATTTCAGTCCCTGACAGAGGGCCAAAGTGTCTACTTTACCTCTCGTGTCAACTATAAATTCTGACCAAAAGTGACACTCTAATTGACATATATCTTTCATGCCACTTGTAATGCAAATGAGAAAGAACACGAGACATGTAATACATGTATGACCAAAGTTACCAAACCCCATCTACAGCATATGTTTGTTCCACCTCATTGGAAAAGGCCAAAAATTTATAGTATGAAAGGGGAGCTTTGGGGCAGAAAGAGGTGGAGTGGCACAAAAAAGTCTTGCCTGCTTCAGATTGGTTGACTCACCGTATCTCTCCTCCTCTCCTGAGGGGAAGGCTTTAGGTTAGCTTTGCACCTCCGACTGCATATGAGCAGGACCAGGAATACTTAATTATATCTGTCTGTCTGTCTGTCTACCTACCTACCTATGTATCTTAGAAAAATCATGCAGATATTAATTTCCCTGTGCATCAAGAGTTACAGATACGTAAAATGCCATGCAAACATTTGATTGCACTGGCTAGCCGTGACACATTTCTTTTGAAGATCCTTGCATTCCTTTAACTCTCTCCGGTTGTTGCATGAAATAAGGAGCTCCTCTGGCAATAGTGTCTTGCCAGCAGTGAGGTGGTTGGACCTCTGTGCAAGTGCCTGCCTTCCTTGATAATGGGGTTGTAGCACGGAGTAGGAAAAATACAGCTGGTGGCTGTATTACAAGACAGACCCAGTGGCTGTGGCAAAACCAGCATGAAGAATGCATTTCTACCGGCCAGGTATTTGCTGCCCCTTGCTTTTTCTTATACTTTCCCTAATTTCAAAGCCCTGAAAATGTGCCCTGCAAAGACTTTATAGCAAATGGTCCCTTGGGCAGCAGCCACCACTCCTCATGCTCTTCCCTGAGAAAAAATTCACATTTTCAGATGCAAAAGAGAGAATCCTCTGGATCTTTTTTAGGCCTTTGTCAATAGCACTGTACACAAATTAATCTCACATTAAAACTAGTACAGAAAGTTCATATTCTTCTGTTGTCCATGTGATAAATACACAAGTTTGTGTCAGGTCCTGTAGTGCAGACATATCTACAATGAAAGAACAAAAGAAGAATGCGCATGGACAGAGGGTTGTGAATACCCTTGCCACATAAATGAAATTTCACTGCAGCTCTCCTCAGTGCTGTCTGTCTGAGCAGTGCTGTATCACCATTTCCATATGTTCCCTGATTTAATCTGCAGCTTGCCCTTATAAATGGTCTTCACAACTCTTTTCTTGAAACCATTTTTTCAGGGGTTGCCCTGTGTAACAGATCCTTGTCTACAAAAGTCATTGTCATCTGTCTTGGTTTGAAAGACAGGTGTCTGCCAAGGAAGGTGGAAACCTCCCTTAGAATAGAGAATGTGACCCCCAACTCCCTTCGGAATTATTATAACTTTGGAATCAAGGGCTTTCAGGCAAAGATATGAGAAAAGGAATAACAGTTCTTTACTATTATCTACAACGAAGTAAACAAGCAACAACAACAAAAAAACCCAGAAACCCGGTGGCAGCTTGCTCTGGGCTGCCAGGCACCCTTCCCTTTGGTGCAGTTATGATCACAGCCAGCAGGGGCGCTGTTGAGCTCCCAGCCGGGCAGGGCAGGTGCGATGACTGCCGAGCAGCTGCAGGGGGCGCTGTGGCGCAAGGGCTGGTCAGTCTCATGGGGTTGGTGATGGCAGGCGGGCTGGGCTGCAGGGGCTGCACACAGCAGAGCTCGGAGCAGCGAGCTGGAACGGCAGAACTGGCTCACCCGGGCTATCCAGCAAAGGTGGCAGAAACTCCACAGCTGTGGCAGAAGTTGCAGCACGTTCCAACTGGCGGGGGCGGGAGCAGCCACAGCCGTGCTCCTATGCAGCAGCTGCAAGCGCAGCTGGGGAGGCACGCACTCCTGGCGGGGAAGAGGGTCGGGTCGGAATCCCGTGCCCTTTCCCACATGGAAGCTCACCCAGCCAGGAGCAGAAGGCAGTGCAGAGCTGGACTCTCCATGGTCACAGCGAAAGGAAGGCAGCAGCTTCCCTCTTCCCACTTTGGTGCCCAGCGAGCAAGTGAAGTTCCAATAGTCAGAGGTCTCCTCCCCTTACCACACCCAGCCACATCCTTTGTCTCTTACAATAGAATTAATGGTCCTTGAGTACCTAGTCATTGCGGTTTCCTAGTAATAGAGATGGAGAAAATTCCACGCCCCATCAAGCTTCAACATTATCATACCCATTAAGATGTGAGTGACTACCGATAAGTATCACCTGTATCTCCACCATCACTTGGATTTGAAACTAGATCGTCAGTGCAAATATCCTTCTCCTATGCACCCTCCCCAACATTGCTTCATTTTTGCTTTCTGAGACTGTATTTAGGGAAGTATCTATATTATTCAGAGATGATCTGTGTTACCATATAATTTAGCTGCAATGCCATCACCCACAGAAGTGCTCATTTTTCCCAGGACAGAGCATTATACTGCCCAAGTATACTACTGTAGCACATCTTTGGTTTTCTCCTTGTCTGATATTTATGTAAACATACTCAGCAAAATGTGTTGGGGTGTTTTAGAGGCAGGAAAGAGCAATAATGATTCTCTGCATTTGACAGAAAGCCTGCCCCTTGAGAAAGGAGTAGTCAAATAGAAAACCCAAATCTATTTGCACTTCAACCATTCTTGTTTCTTTGAGCTTTTGCCCCTTCCCACCAGCATGGCGCCCATCAGTTCTGGCCTTGTGGATTCCCTTAATCTTATCAAGATAAAAGGGGGCAAAAGGAATCCTTTTGCCACTGAGCACAAGAAATCGTTAGTAATATTAATGACTTATGAGAAGTAATTTGTATAACCACTCCTGTCCTGGGGAATGTCATGAATATTCATGAATTTTACTTATAACACTGTGCCTTTGGAGGTACTGGTGTGTGTTTGGTGGAAACAATTCCCACACATCCGGTGCATCGAATAAAGCAAATACCCACTTCTCTGACTTGGTCTCTGAAGTGTCTCCAGGCTCGATTGGGGCGAATCACCCTCAGGGCACAGACAGCTTTCTGTGCAGGCTGCCTGCCACCTGCTACTTCTGTGGAAATACCTGTGAGCACAATAGTAGGTACCTTCATCATTGGAGTTGATGTCATTGATTGTAAAAGTGCAGATGTTTATACCTTTCTTCAAAGAAGAATACTTGTTGCTATAGGAATTGTCATAGTAAGAGACTGCACCAGGTCCAATATACAGAATCTGTTCTGGAGCTTTGGAGGGTACATGTCAGTACCAACGCGTTCTGGAATCAGGTATACGCTCGGCTGTACAGTCCATTGATGTAGTGGTCTTGTGCCCTCTAGTAATGGATACTTATCTCTGCTTTAGAAAGCACTTGTGCTTTTCCATCTAGAAAGAAAGAGAGAAAACAGAACAAATACTCTTAGCTTACTTATCATTCACACACATAAACATGGGATGCTTCCTTCCACTGCCTCGTGTTGTGGTGACAAAGGGAACCTACGAGACCAAGCTGCAGCCAGGGCCAGGAGAGGAAGCAGCAGCATCCTGAGAGCTCTTGCTGGTGTCTGCCCTGGGATAGAAGTTAAGAGCACTCCCAGCAAGGGCAGAGAGCTGCAACTGGGGAAAGGAAATTACTCACTTGGGCCTTCGGAGAGGTTGTCCTGGCAGCATGTGGATGTTGTTTGAGATAAAGCAGCCTTAAAGCTTTTACACAAGCAGCACAAACCTCTCCCTCTCTCCCTCCCTCCCTCCCTCCCTCCCCACTCCAATTACCTTAACTCATTTACAAAGTAATTTTGAAGTCCGAAGCAAATTTTTTCACTGCTTTTACACTAGTTGAAAGCTACTAAACAATGCCTGGACTTTTCCTTTGTCTTTTGGACCAAGGAAATGGACTTTTCCTCAGGTTGGCTGCTAGTCAAACATAAAAAATAAAACTCAAATTGTTAGAAAATATATAATGTTAAAAATTTTGTATAACTTTAGTCAAAGGTTTTTGGGAAAAGGAATTTTAGTTTTCTTCCAGGGCATTGCTCCACCAGATGAGGTCTGGTGAACTCAGCATACCAACAGATTGGGAGTGACCCTGAAAATAACCAGAAAGATAAAGACTATTAACAGAACATTCGCCAGGACCTTGTGGTTATCAACAAGACATGATGGATATCACAAACGGCTACCCCAGACCACCTCCAGCAGAGCTAAAGACATCCTGGCCTGGAAAAAGGACTGATAAGAAAAACTGAAGAATGAAGAATCTAATTAGCATCAGAGGCGAAGAGATTCGGATCCAATAGAAAACTGAATACTGGGAGTTTGCTCAACTTTAGACCAATGAACACTGACCCAATGCTTTCCTATGTATTTTTACTGTATAAAATATCTGAAAAATCGAGTAAAAGTGTGTATCATGGAATGATTCTCTCTGCACACCCGGGCTAGGTGTGGATGAGATGATTTCTGTGGTACATCCTGGCCAGATCAACATCCTGGCCAGATAATAAAGTAATGCCTTGACTCTCTAACACTAAAATGTTGTTGGAGGGTTTTTATATTTTTTTCCCGCAGATTCGGTGACAAAATCATGGAGGTTAATGAATTGGAGGGATCTGAAATTATTGATCATGACAGAGAATGAAAGCTGAAGACCAAGAAAATACACAGCAGACATCTGGGGGCTCAAAAGCAGGATTGTTTTGTTTGTGACTGTTTCATTTCACAGGTAAGGTAAGATGCTACACCTCAGGGTGGCTTCTCCAAATGCTGGAAAGAATCACTATGCAAAGAAACACAAATGCTTTGCAACCCCCGTAGGCCTAGTTTAAAATAAAGACAATTAGGTCAAGCAAAATATAGAAATTATTTTGTGCAATTCAAAGTCATTCTTCAGAGACAAGGTCACTCCTAGTTCCCCTGGAAAGAAAACGAAACCAGTTCCCCCTTTCCTGTTGTTATCATATCATTTTACTTATGTCAGCCAACTTTTTCTTTTTTCAAGAATTTTCCCACAGATACAGTAACTGTTGTCCTACAGTTGTGCTGGGAATCTCATCTTTCAGTCTTCTGGTGCGCAACTGGTGCACCAGTGCTCAGTGTGCTCTGGAGACCCCGTATTGGAGGCTAGCAATACTGGGTCCTTCCTGTGATAGGAACGCAATGGTCCTGTGACTTTATATGTTATTTGACTATAAACAGAAAGAGCAGAAATAACTCATAGGAATGTCTTTCTATTTGCAAAAATAAAAAACATCTGTTCTGTAGTTGAGTCTTGCTGTGTAGGATGAGAAGCCCCACTGAAGTAAATTAGGAGACTTGTGTTTTAACCTAAATGAAAGTTTGATCAACTCCAAACAGAAAACAAAGGAAAAATAAGATCAGATTCTCCACTGACAGAGAAGTATAAAGTGGATATATTGGGTCTGCAGTCTTGAGTGGTGCTTCAAGTTTATTTTCACTTATAAGCTTCTATTCTGCCACACACATGACAGGGCTGAGGTTTTATTTCAAAGATATAGCTTAAAGGGTAGTGGGAATAGAAAGATTTTTCCTGCTTTTAGCAAGACCCTGCTTTTAGCCAGCCCTGTCATCCTATAAACCCACTCAGAGGTAATCCACCATCACCCATAAAAATACCCTTTTTGTTGGCCAAGTGAAATAACAGCTCTGCTGGTACTGGCTGTAGTGTGCATCTGCAAAGCCCAGCAGTGTCTTTGGTATCTGGCTGTCTGTGCAATCTGATTCAAAGCTGTTGGGAGAAGTAGGGTGACAATGTTCCTGCATGTTGTCAAACACTTCAGGTTCTTATTTGCAAAGTAGAGCATGGCTTTGTGTGGGTCCCCTGTGGCTTTCTACTACTGTGCATCCCACCTAGCGCAGTAATTGGTGGCAGAGTCTTGCAGAGTTACTTTGCTCACTGTCAGGGTGCAGACAGATTTGCTGGGATCCTTCTCAACAGTAAACTTCCCCTCATCTGACTTATTTTTGAGATAAAACCTGGAGGACCTGTAGGCAATACACTTGGGAGCTGCACTGACCCTCTTTTGGTACCAGTGAATAAAAATGTTGCTAAAATCAGGACTGGAGATATGGCAGTTGATTGGCACTGTTTTGCTTTCTGGCTTGGTGATGGATATAGGGATTTGCCACAAGTCTTGTGCAGAGCCACCTGTGGCAACAAACGAGACAAAATAGAGAAGCTGAAATAAGAGAGTATCCCCTTTTCCATTGGTGAATGTACAGGCAGCAGGATGAGCAGGGCATGTACAAGAAAAAACAGCTGCCAGGAAGAAAGCAGTCAGCAACCACATCATCACTCCTCTTTGGGCTTCCTTACAGGGATAGCATCAGGGCCAGCCTCAAGAGGGGGTGAAGCAGAGCTGAGTGGCAGAAAACTATCCAATGAGGCTGTGCCAGCTATAGGTGTGTTAAATAATGATGCACGAGCCATTTCCTTTTGTTAACTCTCAAACAGAAGGGAAAAAACCAACCAACCAGACAGCCCCCACCCCCAACCCAAAAAACCCCTCATCCCCAAAACCCACCCTTGTAAGAAGAAAGCTCACTACTGAGAGAAGCTTCTTTTTTTCCTTATTTTTTATTTCTGCAGGGAATTTGCTCGGGTGATAAATAGTCACCTTTTCTTTTCATTTGCTTGTTTTATTGTGAGCCCTGTTCTCCAAGATGTATTTGCCAGATAAGGTACTAGACAGAGATCAGCTTCATTTCTTACCTCCCTTACAGACTGAGGTGCTGCAGGATGATTTTGCATACCATGATGATCCCTCCAAAATGCTTCTTCTAATAATTTGTCCTATTCATTTTGAATGTTGAACATCAAATAGGATCCTGTAATGTAGTTTCCACCTGAAATCTCTCTTCCTACAGTCATTCTTTGGAGTTACCCAATAAAGCAAAAAAGTTCCAGTGTTTCCAAACTTTTACTGATGACTCTGATAATTAAAAAATCATGAACATACATCAGAAGTATGTCTGACCAGCAAACATCTTCCATTACCTGGCCCTACAGCTGCTGTTTTTCACATTACTGAATAGGAGGGATTTTTCTCTGCTGTCGGGGGTTGAGAATTTCTTCCCATTCCCGTTACTAAGCAACAAATAGTTAGATGTTTAGAGTAATCAAAAGACAAAGGTGGGCTTGGGTGAGGCAGGGTAAGGGAACACCTGGCCCTTGAAACGGGAGTCTCTCTCTCTCGTGGTTCGGACACTGAGAGGAGAGGCTGCTCTTTGCTTTTCGGCTGGACCAGAGGGAATCCAACTGTGCCCTGTTTTCTCTTCTCCTGACTGGGTGAGCTTGGATTCAACCTTTTCTCCCCACGGGAAAGGGCACGTTTCCCCGGGCTGCGTTTCCTCGCAGCCGCTGCCGGGAGAGTCCCGCGGCCCCTGCTGCCTGGCCCCCGCCCTCTGCCGCACGAGACCGCGGCGTCTGCTGTGACTGCAGAAAATCCTCGCTGGCTGGCTGGGGAGAGGGCCAACTCCTGACCCTGCCGCTCCGCTCGCCGCTCCGAGCTGCTTTGCTGCCTACTTTCTCATCTCTCCGCCATTATCGGCTGCCACTACCTGACCTGAACCTGCGCCACAGCGCCACCTGCAGCTGCTCGGCAGTCATCGCACCTGCCCTGCCCGGCCGGGAGCTCAACAGCGCCCCTGCTGCTTGCAACCGTGATTACACCACACGGGCAAAGGTTCAGCAGCTCACAAGCCATCTGCTATTGGTTTTCTGGTTCTAGTTCTGGTTGCTATTATTGTTATTGCTTGTTTATAGATACTAGTAAAGAACTGATATTCCTTTTTTCCCATACCTTTGCCTGAAAGCCCTTGATTTACAAAATTGAATAATTCGGAGGGAGGGAGGAAAGGAAATCACATTCTCTGTCCTGGGGGAGGGTTCAACCTCTCTTGGCAGACACCTGTCTTTCAAACCAAGACATCTGCTTATCAAGGACACTGTCTTCATACTCAGGCTTTTCCCATGGTCTTGGTACCCTTACAAATTTTAGCAGACTGAAATTTAAATTTAGCTCTTTAGCTTAAGTGGAGATGTTTTGTAGTATAAACTTAAATGACATGTGATCAGTAGTAATACACTAATTTTCTTACGTTCTGAAACCAGTAAGAGAGCTCTTTCTAGAACATGCTTTCTATGCATCTAGTGTAGTTTACTATCTGATTTATTAATCAAAATAGTGTAGCCTTCCCAAGCCAAGTGCAGCACATGGGCCTAAGTATTTTTATTTCAGCTGGCATTAATCAAACAAACTGGAATCTCTTTTAAAAAAAGGTTGACACTGAGATCTGAAAATCTGCTGATCATCAGCATCTTACGTGGCTATCTCCCATCCCCATTGCTTCCTCATCCAGATCATCTGAAAAAATATATAATGACAGTTTACCAAGACTGTTGCTATTGGGGTTCCTTGTTTTTAAAGCAGAAATAAATTGCTTACACAAGATATCATTTTCCCAGCATCGTGAAGTAATTCCCACACTCCCACACTTCCTAATTCAGCCCCAAAATTGATTTGAGTTTCACATTCAGACTCCAAATGTCTTCCCGTGTGTCTGCTAAGAGTGTGTATTTAAGTCCCAGCAGCTTCTCCCAGCTGCTTATTAATTGTGTGGCTTTCCTCACACACTTATCAGCCTTGGAAGGAAGAGTCAACAACCTAGAGAAAGAAGGACAGCATCGTGCAAAGTAGGATACTTCATAAGATACCTCTCATTAACTCTTGGAAAGACTGCGATTGTATTGAATTGCTCTGGAGTAGCAAGAGGGGGCTGCTGCAGACAGTGCTATGTGGCTCCTAGAATGGGCCCTTGGAAATAACAGCTATATGCAATCTCTTTTGTCTCCTGCCAGGTCTTCAACTGAAGATACTTCGGGAAAGACTCTCAGTTAGAGGTGGGTTGCTCTCATAACGGTTCCCCAGCATTTACTTTGCCCTTCCCAATTAATGCCCAGATGTAAATTTTCTTCTTCCATCTCTCTGGGTTTTGCATCTGTAAAGTTGCTTATCCTGGGGCAAAACTTGGAAACTGCCATGGGACATGTAAACTCAGCAATTTAATCCAAAATACCCTCTTCCCTGTGATCATTTAGGATTGCCCTTCTTTCCTCCTTCCCCCCTTCTTGGATGTCCCTAGTTCCCTCTCAAGTAGTTCCTGACCTTTTTTGCCTGCTGTTTTCCCATGTCTAGACAAAAAAGCTGGCATGTCTCCATGCAAAAAATTAATGGCATTTTGTGATGATTATTCTGCAAACACATAATAGCTGCAGTAAATGGCAGAGGTTAAGGGACTGGTTGTGGGTGCAGTCCCACACTGTGCAGTGAGTGATAACACTTGCTGAGCTGGTTGTCCAGCTCATGCACCAGCAGCATGCAGGTGTTTGTGTGGTAGATGAGATATTTCTTTTGGAGGAAATCTATGCTTCCAATTAATATCAGACCCAGAAAGGGTGATACAGACCAATCTGTGTGTGTGTGTGGAGGAGTTTCCAGGAGACATTCGGTACCAGTGGATGTAGGTGAATTGTGACCTCCAGTAGCAACTTGCAGGTAAACTTGCCCGTGTCCTCTGGGAGTGACTGGGCTGTATGATGGAGGCTGGCTCCTAGAACAGGTGAAGGGCCCAGAGCACACTTGGAGGGAGAGCAGGGGGAATGCAGCAGTGATGAGGTTGCATTAAGAAATCCCCATCGCTGGTGTCCTGGGTTGCAATATAGATGTATTTAAGTATTCTATTACCACCAGCTGTGAGCCGTTAGCTGCTATCACCTGCTAATGGCCCACTCCAGATGACAGACAATGGGCCATCCGTTAGCTGTTATCAGCTGCTAATGACCCACCCCGGATGACAGGCAATGGGCCATCAGGGACCCACCACATGACTCATGGACTTATCTCATCCCATTGTGGGATGCTCTGCCCAGGAGGGAGGAGCCAGGTGTTCCCACCTGGATATAACCTGGCCTTGGAACTGCCTGAGCTAGCCCTGTCTACTGGCTTCCTAGAGGACAAGAGCTACCACTGGATCTTCAGCTAGAGACTAGACCTTCACAGGATCACCGCTTGAAGTGAACTACTTCAGTTGGACTGCTACTACCACCCTAACAGGGTGTTAGGTTGTATCTGACTTTGTCAGTGCTTTTCTTTGTATTATTTCACTTATTTTTAATTTCAATCTTGACTTGTGATCTCCCACTGGTTTGTTTTCAAACCAATACAACTGGCTTCATGGGGGCATCCTCAAATAACAGGGACCCCATCCATGAGGAAGAGGGTCTGAGCTTTACTCCATGCTTCTGCTGGTGAAGACAGAGTGCTGCACAATATGAGGAGGGAGAGAAATGCAAAAACTTTTCTCCACCTTTTGGCTTATATTGCACAAATTTCTTAACCATCACACAGGGTAATCAGGATATTTATGTACAAGTTATCTGCCAGGTGTAATTTGAACTTGGAACTTGGGTAATAGGACATTGCAGATTGCACCACTAGGCTGGGTGACAATGGAAGTGTGATTAAGAACCCAAGAAGAAATATATTCTGACACTCTTAAGAATAACTAATAAATACAATGTACTTACAAGGCAAGAGACAAGCTTGGAAGGTTTTCAAGAAGCCTGTATTTTTTTTTCTAGTTCTGCTGTGGCTCCTCAGAAGAGGAAGTTCAGAGATGCTGGGATCAGCATCTCTGGGGTGAACTCCAATGAGACAAAAATCCCCCAAATATATACCTTACCTCCTCAAAAAAAGCAAGTGAATTTTGGTGAAGAGAGAAGTGATTTTTTTAAAACAAATTAGCTTAATTTCTGTTTAAAAAAGAGCCAGAGAGGGGTGTGATGATGTGAAAACTTGGTGATGCTATTCACAAGTGCTGCCTGTGCCTGGAAGACTCTAACCAGACCATTATGCTGCTGTTCTGCCTGTCAGGCACCTGCAGCTTTCTCTGCTTTGCCTCTCTTTGCCAGGATATGGCTATTTCTGAGTCCCCTCATGACTCCTCTGGATAATAACAGACAAGTGAATGAAGGACAGGTTTTTGAGAGCAGGGGAGCACCCACTTGGGTCTTATGGGGCAGAGATGTGCTCCGTTCTCCTGGCATCCAGCCACCAAACCTTCCCAAACCAGCTACACATACCTTTGTATGAGCATTATCTTCATCCCCCTTGTCCTCCAGCCTTTGCTCATTGTGCTGCCTGAGATTGTTGTGCTCAGGCAATGTGTATAGAGAGCTAGACTAGGCATTTCCTAACATACGTAACATTCTTTACATGCTTGGAGGCCAGTCTGATGTCGTGTGACAATGTAACAGTGGTAAGGCATTCAGTGTGGCAGGACTTGAGTAGGAGATCGTAAATAAAAATAGGAATGATGTCCTTATACCTTGGGAGAAATATTTTGTGCCCAGGATCTTCTCTTTTTCTACAATATCATTTCACTTCTTCCTGTGCATACTGCCTCTCATCATGGGCAGGGAGAACACAGCTCCAGGTGGCTAATATTCCTCCCATCTTATCATATAAAACACAACACAATAAGCAGACATGCCTTCACTCCACCCCAATAAAATTCCTGCATCACTCAGTGTCTGGGACATCAATCAGTGAAGACATCAGTCACATTTTAGTGAACAGTGATACACTTTTGACAGATCAGGGGTTTTTTTTCATTTTTACAATAAAACAGTGGTGGAGGAGGGTCATACACACTATATAGCTGTGCTCTGATCAGTCCATGTGTTGTGTAGTGATGGTTCTTCAGACATCTCCCTCCTCCTGAGGAAGGGCTTCATGCTCTGGCTGTTTCCTCCCTGCTGGCATAGGCATGCCCGTGAACAGCCTGGTGAAAGAGTGCTGCTGGAGCTTGGCCTCCGCCCCCTCTCCCTCTCTGCCAAGTCTCAGGTCAGTTGCAAAAGCTCGGACTTGCAGTGATGGAAAAGGCTGCAGTGAGCTCAGCTGGGCTTGATGATGCCCAGCCAGAAACTTCTCTGTGTTGAAGTGCCTGGTTTGAAAAAAAAGAGTAATTCTTCACCCTTTCCCTAGTCTTCATCTCTTTTGCTTATTGACTGGGAGCGTAACTCCCCAGAAGTAGGGGTGGTTTCACAGAGATTACTTCTGAAGCACCTAACACAGCACTGGGTCACTCACAGGCAGATATAACCATGACAGCAATCATGATAACTGAAATAATTTCCTGCTAAATGGTCCTTTTACTGCATGGGGGGTTTTGATGAAGAGAGTTGGTCCTCTGTTTTGTTTCGAGAGCAGTGTGGTTCCTGCCTGGAGTACTACTAATGAATAGTAGTAAGCTAATGAGAAAGGGTCACATTGAACATAAAACCCTATTTTCATTGATTGATAAAATCAATAGGAGAGCAAAGTTTGGACACTTTCAGGACTAAAGCAAAATGTCTGATCAGCGCATGCAGTACTTATTCATTCTCATGTAGGAAAAATATCATTACACCTTAAGGAATATATAAGGGTGTACCAAAAGCTTATGCATGTGTCTTCAGTCACATTCATAGTTGCAGGGAAAGACAGCGGCATCCTGTGTTAACCTGGGCTCATTAACAGCCCTGAGCAGTCACGACTATAACATCACTGCCAGCTTCTCAATCAGCTCTGAAAGCAAAGATATTTAACTCTACCCTATTCAAAGTGAGCACAAACTTCTGCAGTCTAGGCATTCAAAGTGGATGAAAGAAAATACTCAGTTTGGAAATCTGTCATGTTAATTTAAAACTAGCACAACTTCTCAGGTGTCACCCCTGAATCTACCTCCAGAGTCATTGCATTTGGTGACCATTTGGTAATGGACTCAAAGCAACTGACCACACAAATAAATCTTTCAGTGTTTTCATAGGGTGAGAGGGTTTGCTTAAAAGAAGGTAATTTTTAAACAGTAAAATCTTTGAATAGATGAAGAAAAGTTATGTAAAACAGATGTTTTCATCTGCTCATTAATGATGAGAACATAATTACATTCAACTTGAAACTCATTCCCCTCCCTTTTGTATTAGGGAGAGTTTTAAATCTGTCAAAAAATTGTATGAAGTTGCAAACCACTAAACCTGCTAAGCTTTGCCCAGAGTGTTTAACCCTGGAAACCAAGTTACTTCATCAGTCCATTATTTCCTATCCTGATAGAACTTGCTGCCCACTGTCTACTAATGTTTCCAGGGTTGATGCAGAGCAAAGAGAAATGCTGCCAGGCCTGAAAACCCTAAGGGGAGCCATTTGGAAATACATGTTTAGAATTCTATCCTCCTACTGCTCTTAGCATCATTGCTTTTCTTGGCCTGGAGAGACCAGGATGGCTGGGATGGCTGTCAGGACAGCAGCACTGAGGCTCCAGCATGGAGCTTGTGAGCTAGGAGGAAAGGACAGTACCTAGCCATGGAGCTGCCAAGATGTGGCTAAGGATTGGATAAGGTTTTGCAGAGCAGGAGAAAGACTTGCACAGGCATACAGAGAGGTATCCCTTTGGGAACCAGCCCCTGAGGATATCTTTGGTGGAGGGGTCTCTGCTGGCTTGTGTGCCCCCTCTTGATTTTACTGTCCTTTGTATAAAATGCAGAGTAATGCAGCCCTTGGGTACTTTAGTATATTTAAATATTCATAGGACCTTTTGCAATGGCAGGGCATGTTACATAATCCTGAGGGATAACTTGTTTTGGTTGTTTTAAAATATTTTCCTGCATTTAATAATTTTAGCTATTTACTTAACCACAGGGAGACTATAAAATTATTTTAAGCACAAGTAGTATGTAAAATTCTTTTTCCTTTTAAATAAATATTGTCACTTTGAATTGAATCAGCAGAATAACTAATTATTTGGTGCAGCTTTACCATGTTTAGTATACAGCAAGAGTTTTAACATGTATGAGATGTAAGGATATGTTGCTCTAATGACTTAAGGTGCAGCTTGATGAAGTAGTTTTCCATCTTTGTTTGCCTGCAGATTGAACTAGCCAGTTACTACATACATAAAACTGGTTTTGTTTCTGGTATTGCACTGAATTTGCTGTGTGTGGCTGCAGATATTAGCCAACATCAGATAATGAGAGATATTAATGAAACAAACTTATAGTTTAATATTGAGACAAAGGACAGTTAATTTGGAAAATGGAAATTCTAGCATCTACCACCTTTTGCTGGAGTATAAAGGAGTAAAACTCTCAGAAGCACTTTGTGAGCATCTGTGTGATCCATGGGCATAGACGGATGCCAAGAATTCCTGCTCTGAGATTTTTAAACATAACTGCTTAAAGTCTGTCTTTTAAATTTTCATTAGTTCTTTTTAGGTGGACAGTAGTGTCCTTCTTGGGCTAGGAGATACCTGAAGATCCTCAGCATTTGCACAGCCTCTCATGTGAAACATCTTTTACAGGTGTAAAATGCAGAGTTCTGAATCTCTGCCAAAGGCTATGGACAACTTCCACTTCTGTGTATATCTCTATGACATCTTTGGAGTTAGAGAACCATGACAGGTCTGTCAGATTTTAGCCGCTCAGAATTTTGCATGACCTTGTGTAGCGGGTTGATGCTGGATGCCAGGCACCCACCAAAGCCACTTTCTCACTCCCCTCCACAAACTGGACAGGGGAGAAAAAATGTAACAAAAAAATATAACAAAGTTGAACAAATCTATCTCATGGCTTGAGACAAGGACCGGGAGAGATCACTTACTAAATATGGCCACGAACAACACAGGCACAACTCAGAGATTTGAATTATACTTATTACTAAATGAAATCAGAACAGGGTAATGAGAAGTAAATTAAAACCTTAAAAACACCTTTCCCCTACCCCTCCATCCTTCTCTGCTCTACCTCCTTCCCCAGCAGGGCAGGGAGACAGGGAATGGGGGTTATGGCCAGTTCATCACCTGTGGTTTCACCTGCTGCTCAGGGAGAGGAGTCCTTCCCCTGCTCCACTGCAGGGTCACTTCCACAGGAGACAGTTCTCCATGAACTTCTCCAGCGTGAGTCCATCTCATCAGTAACGGCTCTCTGCGAACTGCTGCAATGTGAGCCCGTCCCACAGGCAGCAGTCCTCCCCAGGCTGCTGCAGCGTGGTCGCTCTTCCATAGGGTGCAGTTCTTCAAGGACAGGCTGCTCCAGGGTGGACTCCTCTCTCATGGGCCTCTCACAGGGTCACAGCCTCCTCTCAGGCATCCACCTGCTCTGGCATGGGCTCCTTCATGGACTGTGGATGGATCGTTGCAGCCCTTGGACCTCCATGGGCTGCAGGGGCACAGCTGCTTCACCATGGTCTGCACCACAGCCTGCAGGGGAATCCCAGCTCCAATGCCTGCAGCTGCTCCTCCCCCTCCTTCTCCACTGACCTTGATGTCTGCAGAGTTGTTCCTCTACCATACCGTCACCCCACTCTTCTTTGGCCACAATTACAACTGTCCAATAATTTTTTTCTTTCTTCTTAAATCTGTTATCACAGAGGTACCACCATTTCTAATTGGCCCAGCCTTGACCAGTGGCATGTCCCTCTTTGGAGCAACCAGGGATTGGCTCTGCTGGACATGAAGGAAGCTTCCAGCAGCTTCTCACAGAATCCTGTAGTACCCGCTACCAAAAACCAGGCCATGCAAACCCAGTACACCTTGTCATTTGGCAACTATGTGTTAATCTGCACAGTTTATTCTTCAAAATTACATGTTTTGTTGTGGCAACACAGATTCTTTCCCATGGGAAATTTTCTCTTCTTCTTACTATGTTTTATAAATAAAGTTTTCGTGTTGTTGAAACGGTCTTTTGGAAGATAGGCAGTTCAAGCCTGGCCAATCGGCCTAGGGTGAGGTTTTGAATTTGCCCAATCCGAACGGCCTGTGGAAGTCTATATAAATTGCTAAAAATAAATAATAAATTCAAAATTCTTGATCACCTGAAGCCTCTCGACTTTTCACTCCGCTAGCGGTCCAACAGCGACATTTTGTTTCTTTTTCATTTACTGACATACAGACAGATTCTTCCTTCCATTGCAGCTCAGTATGTTTAATTTTAAAAACTTTAATATAGTTATGTTGACTTTCTTATGAATTCATTTAAGTATAGGAAACCTGGACTACCTTCACCTTCTCCTTTGCAGCATGTACCTTGGAAATGTAATAATTTAAGTATATAACTACTTAGCTTTCCAGTGCTTTGATGTTCTTGATCCAATTATACCTTGTACTACAAGGAGTCTGTCTAGGCAAATATAAAGGCACTATTAGTGGTTTATCTGGTTCACACCAAAGCCTGATAGCACCAAAAGAAACCCCAGCCTCTTTTCTCCTCTTGAAACCAGGCTGAGGACATAGAAGACTTTGCATCTATTGATTGTTTTCAGCAGATGTGGGTACCACTGACTCCTGAAGACTCAAGTTTTGGTGGCCACACAGTACTTTATTGTTCTCTGCATTGCATTTAGTGCCTGTGGCTGGATAGAAATCCTGTATACACACAGAGTGGTGCTTTACTACTGTCTGGGTATTTTCTTTTACTAAAGTTTTCTTTAACTGCTTTATGCATCTGAATATGCAGCATAACTCTCTCATGAATAATTTCAGCTTTTCCAGAATTAATGCTAATTAAGAGGTCTTCCTATTGCTTATAGGTGAAACCATTTGGAAGGTGCTGCAGATTTCCCCATATGATGCTTCTGTGCTGATTAAACAGGTCAGAGTGGATGAGTGAAAAGATATAGTTGAGATGCTGGCAGACATGGTGAGATGGGGCAACAAAGACAGCATCAGAGCTGAAATCACATGGATGAAGACTGTTGGGAAGAAAGCGTTAAAAGTTAAAGAATAGTGAGAAGGGTGGTAGAGGCACTCAAGTGACCTTGCAGCTGGGATTACCAAGGCCTGGAGAATAACAGTGGGAAATTCTATATATTATGCCTAGTACCATTTTTACCATCTCTGTTTTATAAGGTAGAATTCCTGTATAGAGGTAACATATTTAGAGACACTTGGAGGCACTCTCATGGACATGCTTGAGCTCCCTGTCTTGGGTAAGAGATCCAAGCCCAGAGGTAAAAAGCACAGGGGAGATCACAGCGCACTGGTAAACTACACATGTGCAGGCCCTTGATAAGTGGGTGCAAACAGTAGGCCCCCCACCCACTAGGATTGGACTAACTGGATTGGACTAACTAGGATTGACTAAACCTCACGGTGCTGGCATTCCCACGTGTGTGTCTCCGCTGGGGTGTTGCTTCAGGATCCTCTGGTTAGCAAGGTAAAGAAATAAATTTACTCTTTGCATTTCAGATGTGATTTCATGGTTGTTCTGGTTACCTGCTGGCGTTGACTCACACAATCACCTAAGGAAGGAATCTTGATGACTTAGTGACTTAGGAAAAGTGACTATCTATTACACATGTATACATTTAGCAAGATGCTGTGTTCAAAACCGTGGCCCACTTCATATTCTCTGTTTCCAAACCTGGACTGAAAAAGTGCCGTTTCCTAAAATGCCTCTTCCTAATTAAACAAGATTCCTTTACTCCAGAAAGGGTTGAAGCAGAAGAAAACTGGCTGCCATGTAGTGTCACTGGCTTGCTTGCATCAAGTTCATTGCCGTCCCCTCATCTGCAACAAATATCTTGCCACCAGAAAACACAGAACTAACAGTGACACTGCTTATTACAGACGGTTGCAAAAACACCTTCATGCTCTTTTGCACTGTTTTCACAAATATGACCTTCTTCATTAATTGAACTACTTTCTGCAGCCAAGGATTGGCTTCATCTACTGTCACCTTAGTGCCTTAGAAATAAACACAAAAAGATGGATCTTTCAAATCTGCCTTAAAAACTAACGAGATGTGATTTTGTACTCCAAGCAGCAAACTGTGGTGGTTTTGAGGCTACTGTGGTACTCATGGCTGCTAGTTGCTCATGCTCTGCCTGCCCATAGCAGAGGGGACAGCCTTGTATAGTGTCCTTCAGCCAATGGTTATTCTTTCCCAACCCCATCTATCTAAACTACCCATCACAGTGGCTTTCTTTTGATGCCTTTTTCCCCATGTCAGCAAGACACTATGAAATTTTCATTAAGAATGAGCTTAATGAGACTTTGCCTTACTTAACATCTTTCTGGCACTAGGGCATCAGTAATCAGAACATCCTGGAATTGAATATCATGCTATCTGAGCAGAACTGTACCCTTCAGCCTCCTCTCCCTCTTCTGTGGCAGGGACAGATGCACCGAGTGGAAGAGATGAAGCAAGAAGGTAGGGAGAGGAGTAGGAGAAAAAGGACAGAAGTGTTGTTCTGCTTATGCATTTTTCATTATTCATGGAAAGCTGTAAACCAGATAGATGAGCTGCAAATACACAACTTATTTGTTCACTCACATGAGATGTTCCTCTATCTTCAATTATTTTGTCTTTCTTTCAAGACCACACCGTACATAATCAGTCCCTGGAATCAGGAGAGTGAATCCCTAAATATTTCAAGGGTTTATTTTATGTAGAAATATAAATTACCCCTGCTCTAAAAGGTTAGTAGTGTGTGC
The DNA here is from genome assembly GCA_024500445.1 of Entomyzon cyanotis. Taxonomy (NCBI): domain Eukaryota; kingdom Metazoa; phylum Chordata; class Aves; order Passeriformes; family Meliphagidae; genus Entomyzon; species Entomyzon cyanotis. The sequence continues at coordinate 82,165,147 of JAKEPQ010001005.1, forward strand.
TCTTTTAGGCATAAATAAGCCTCTAGAGAAACCAAGAAACAATGGGTTATTGTTTTACAATCACTCTGAAAACACAAAATTCAGTAATTTGCCAAGTACAATACTGTTTGTAAATTAAAAAATCCAAGTAAAGGGAGAAATAATTTTTGGCTAATATAATTTCAGGGGGAGTGTAACTCAAGCTAATGCAGCGTAACACAAGTGTATCCCATATGTAACAGCAGTACATACTAGAAAGTATTTCCTTTGCTTGTCCTAGAATAAAGTTTTGTACATCACAGAGAAATACACTTACTGCATAGGACTCACCTCAGGAACTGCAGACATAAGAGTGTCTCAGAGGTAAGTCTGGATGTCTAACAAAAGTAGAGTAGGAAAAAAATTGAATGCAGGAAATAGCTGTTAATCCAAAATGTGAAATACATTTCTATTCACGAGCTTCTGTTAGAAGGGAAGATTAGGAGAATTATCATTCATGGCTAACTTATCAATGTTTCCTTTAACATCTATCATCCTAGTATATGGAATTTTGCAAAGACTTTTAAAGACAATTTTCCTCATCCTTTCTGCAAGACACTTGCTTTGTGGCTCTGGAGTGTATGTGAGAGATCTGAAGACATACTCAATGTCAGAATGGTATGCCATATACACAGTAACCTGCGGCACTTAAATGACACATCATGAGCAATAGCTTTTGGGACATAATATCTTGTTGCCAACAAATAATTACAGTACCATGAAAGCTCTTTGTAGACTGGAGACCTTTCCTATCTATGTACAATCTCAAGTGTACTTCGAAACCCTCTGTGGATTTGGCACATTGGGCTGTACCAAGGAGATTAGAAGAAACAAGACCAATGGTGTTTGACTTTGATGTGGGTACTTCTAAAATCAAGAGGGCCTAGTAATAGTAACTGCACAAAATCAACACTGGGTAAAAGATTATGGGTTGATCACAGTAATGCTTTGGGCTGGTCATAGTGTCCTTAGGGTTAGGACTATCACACATAATGGTCTCACTTAATTGTAGGTCCCTTTCAAAGAGGTGGCAACATGGTGTCCACAGGGAAACTGAGGTTCCATTGTCCAGTGCTGGGCTTTGCAGCACTAGACAATGTAGAGCTGCTATTACTGAAATTCAAGTGTTCAGATGCAGTTAAGCAAGAAAGTGGCCTGGAGGTCATCAGAGTATCACTGTAAACCAAGTCTAGTAGGTTATTATGACCACCTCAAAATGGTGTGCTGTAGTCTGGAATTTATTGTAACACGAAAACCAAAACCAACTTCTGTCCTTGGAGAGATTCTTGGCCCTAGATCAGACCTGCTGAAGGCATGAACAGAAAACGAGAGAACTTTCCTGTAACCTCCTTAGACTCACTGGATAGTTCAAATCCAAAATCCCAGCTATCACAGTTGAGCCATCCAACTTCTTCACAAAACACAGTGATCATTAGAGTTGCCTCTGAAACCTATGGAGAGAGATCCTGAAACACAAAGAATAATGAACTCTCTTCTTCAAGAGGCACAAACCCCCTATTTCTTCAACTGAGATCTAGCAAATTAGAAATGGGGCAGAAACATTGTTTCCATTGGATATTGTTTGCATACAAGATGACCAACATATGAAAAATAACTGAATTCCTAGAGGAATATAAATGTTCCTAAATACTTGCAGCTTCCATGCCTCAGCAAACACAATGGAGCAGACTCATGGAGAACTTACTTTCCACATGAAGTAAGTGGACAAGTGAAAAATTACTAAGAAGTAGAGATCTTCAGCTGAGTGATGGTTAAACACAGACAAGCTTCCTTCCTCAGTGGACAGGTAGTAGCTGGTGGCCAGAGTCCGGAACAGGAAGAGCAGCAGAGAGACATGCTGAGCTGGGGTTCAGACTTTATGGAACTCTGACCACAACTAGATTTGAGAGCATGAATTTAGATGTTGCACCCGCTTTGCTGTATTCCTTTGGAAAAAGAGGTATTAAGATTAGATTATATAATACAATGTATAAATTATACAGACTTCTTAACAAAATTTCAAAAGCACCACAGAAGAAACAGGTTCTTTGGACCAAAGGTTTATTTTTAATGAATCAGCACTGGAAAACATAAGTTACAGATGACTTTTTGATACAGGATACATTATATATCTTACTTTAAAAGGTTCTGTGAAGGTATGCTGCATAAATACATATAGTGAAAATATATTGTATTTATTTATTCTCAGAGATTAGTTCTCTTTCTTTTTGAAAATTTATTCAGCCAATTAAATAAAAAAGTATAGATTAGCATCATAACAGCTCCCCCTCCAGGTTATCTCATTGTAACTACTGCAGCTGTAAAAGGAGACCGAGCCATGCCTTCTCAAAGGTTAGTGGCTTTGAACATGATGTTATTCATCATCTAAGAATGAAAATTTCACATTACAAACACAGATACTGTATCATGTTTTGGCAATGGAGCAGCTAGTTTTGCTTTGGAACAAAACCATTTCCTGTAATGCCAGACAGTGAAAGAGCAATGCATGTACCAGATGATAACTATACAGCCAAAGAACTACAATGAAGTTGTGAAAATGCATATATAGCCATATGCACTTATATATACACATATAAGTTCTTGTGTATATATATTATGCATGTCCAAAAATAACATTGAAAAACGTTGCAGTAGTTAATAATCTTTTAAACACATGAAACTTAGAATAGTTTGACCTCATAACTACAGGATAATTAATTAAATCTTCTGCAGTGCAACTAAATACAATACACTTAGTGCAGAGAAGTTAAGGTTTTGGTACTGAGGAAGTGAATTTCAGATTTCATGGGAAAGGATCAAATACAGGATCACCACAGCTCTGACGAAGCACAAACAAACCTGTCGCCACATACTCGTGAACAAATAAGGACATTTCATTTTTATCTGATTTTTTTCCCAGGTACTGCTTCAGAAATTACAGTTTAACTGTTTGCATTCATGCTCATTTTGATATGTTTTCAACAAGCATCGTCTGGCACCAGTCTGTAAACCATTAACAGCTTAAACTACAAAAAGATGGGCTCCTGTGTTTCATAGAGGTTAAAAACCTACTGACTGAGCTTCATACTACATTTATCTGCCTGGGAGAACTACTCCAGATGGCGTGTGAAGTTCTCCGGGAAAAGTCCTTTGTAACTATTTGCATCTCTGTACTGAAGCCACTCGGATTCCTTAATGCCAGTCAACCAGCCAGCCTCCTGCAAAGAAAAAGACAATCTCTTAAATTTCATGTCTCCCCTCCACCTCCTCACTATGAGCTTCAGACCTGCAGATGTTTCAGAGTAACATGGCTAAAAGATTTGGTGCTTTGGTTAAAAAAGAGCCTCTAATTTTGCACAGACCGTTTTCTCCGTTCTGTCAGGCCACAATTTTGTGAGACCAAGTGACTGGAAGCATATGGTACAGCCTTTAGCCCATCTAACTCATCGCTGAACTTGATATCATAGAGGGGGGAAAAATAGTTTTCAATCTTAACTTTTTCCTCTGAGATATTTTTTCCTCTCATTTATGTATCAACAGTCAGAAGAGGGAATAGTTCTTGCAGTCTCAGGAGTTACTAGCTCTACAAAATATATAATTATTTTCCAAAAAACTCCTGGAAACCTAAACCAGAATTTGACAAGCAATGTCTCAACAAATCACCAGCAACCAAAAGAGAGATTTCTTATTGGAAAGTACTGGGTTCTCTTAAGTGTGATAAATTCTACCTGGAATAAAATAATTTTAGTATTTTTAAAAATGACCAATCTACTGTCATGTCACTAAGAAACTCCACACCTTTTTCCTTTAAAGAAAAGGAACTGGAGCAAAGCCACGACAAACAGAATTTCTAATGCTGCCATATTATTATCACACAAAGAGTATACATGGAGATAGAATAGCTTGAACAGATCATCAAATATGCCATTGAGTCACAATTGTGGGGTGGCTGCATGTGCTGGTGGGGGCTGTCTGCCCCCAGATAAGCATCATTAAAGCAGAACCAGCTTATCTATGACATTGGCTGGGTACATTTAAGTGGGGACATGCTTTTGAAGCATGTGGAATACCTGAGAGATAGAGCATGTAGCTCTCTAGCATAGGTAGCATAAATTGTAGAAAGGAATATACAACTTTACTGGATAATAACTTCAATGCAAGACCAATGGAAAAAGCCACTGGGTGGGGCTGGGTTACTTCAAATGGGGAACACAGGTTGATGTTAACAAGTGTATTGGAAGTACAGCTTTAGACAGGTCAGTTTTGAAGGAGAATAAAGAATAACAAAGATAAGCCTCTATGTAAGTCAACAAAGTACCTGGAAAAAGACAAAAGTATTGAGCTTTACAGTGATGTTAAACATGAAGGGGAAATACATAATGAGCAATAAAGATATGAAAAGAATGGCTTCAGAAACATGAATACATGAAGGTTTATTTTCTCCATCACTGCACACAATTTACTTCAATTAATGCTAATGGGCATTTCAATGCACACCAAAAGAAGAATTATACTTCACAGACTCACCAAGCATTAACACCAAGTATTTAACACTTAATATTCTAGCAAAACCAGACTAAAGTCAGAGAGCATATTTTGCTATCCTTAGAGCAGTGTCCTATTCTGCAAACACTGATAATGAAATCAATTGAATTGCCCATGAGGTAAAACAGCATAATTTGAGTAGGGATAATAGATTTCATCCCTATAAAAAGAGTTATGTGCCTGCTGATTTAGAAATATTTTGTTCTGAAATAAGTAAAAAAAACCCAAACAACCCACTCACAAAAGCCCAGTATCTTGAATTAAAAGAAAGCTCAGCTGAGATGACTGATAATAACCTACCTTTGAACAGCATCAATCAGCCAAACAATTTCAAACACAGTTCTCGGGACTCGTATGTGCTTAGGGCCTTAGTATTTAGGCGTGTTTTAAGAAATATTTTTCATTCAGAGCCGTGCTCTTAGCTACCTGATCAGGAAGGATCCAGTCCCCCACCTCTCAATCCCCAAATCAAATAAGAGACTTTTTACCTACACTATAGGCACTAACAGATGCCCATGGGGTGGCTGGTGCTAATGGTGTACTGTAAAGTTTTCTCTTTTAAAGCAGTGTCCAAAATGACTACACTTCACTGTAATTCAGTTTTAACATATGGAATACAATTGTTTAAAAATTCACCTGAAATGCAATGTTAAAAGAAAAACTAACTCAAACGAAACTTAAATTAAATGAAACTGTTGTTTAATTCATGTTCTGGCTTCCAAGAGGCAAACTTATCTTTATCAGAGGCACCTAACAGAGAACAGCATCTCTATACCTTTAGGCTATGGGGCAGCACAATTTTGTGTGCATTCTCCGTGCTCCCTGTGGGTGTGTGGGAGTGTCGGAGGTTGGGGGCATTGGAATTTTTTCTCCATCCCTGTTACTAAGCAACAAATATCTGGGTTATTAGAGCCATCAAATCTTTTGTAAGAGACTAAAGGGTGTGCTAGGTGGGGCAAGGGAAAGAGCCAGCTGGCCATTGGGACTGGCACTCGTTCATGGGACACCGGGAGGAAAGGGACTGCTCTTTGCTTCTGGCTGTGACCACGGGAGATCCAACTGTGGTCTGCCTTCTCCTTCTGGCTGGGTGAGCTTTTGGCTGGGGAAAAGTGTGACACCCAACCCTTTTCTCTGCTGGCAACGTGCACCTTTCCCGGCTGCGCTTTGCTGCAGCTGCGGGGGAGTCCGGCTGTCCCTGCCACCCGCCCCACTTTCGCTGCACGAGACCGTGGTGTCTGCCATGACTGCACAGTCCCTGTCACCTCGCTGGCTGCCCGGGAGAGAGAGCCAGCCCCTGCCGCTCCGCTCGCCGCCCCAAGCTGCCTGTCTGCTTCTCAGCCTGGTTGCCATCACCAGCTGTGTGAGGCTGACCTGACCCTGTGCCACAGCGCCACCTGCAGCCGCTCTGCAGTCATCGCACCTGCCCTGCCTGGCCGGGAGCTCAACAGCGCCCCTGCTGCTTGCGACTGTGATTACACCACATGGGAAAGTGCTCAGCAGCTCAAGAAGTCATCTGCTACTGTTTTCTGGTTTTATCAGTTGTTGTTATTCTTGTTATTGCTTGTTTACTCTGCCATAGATACTAGTAAAGAACTGTTATTCCTTTTCCCATACCTTTGCCTGAAAGTCCTTGATTTCAAAATTAAAATAATTCTGAGGGAAGGGAGATCACATTCTCTGTCCTAAGGGAGGGTTCTACCTCTCTTAGCAGGCACCTATCTTTCAAACCAAGACAGGGAGATAAAGAAAAGCCTTATATAAGAGCCTTTTTCACCTTTGTTAAATCCTGTTCACTTCTGTTCACTGCTGCTAACCAGAAGGCGTTCTGGGAAAGGTTCAGCGACAGGTTGTGTAACCAGAGAACAGGTTGTGGGACTAGCGTGTGGTTGCCTTGTGAGTGAGCCAGTGATTGGTTGGTGAGACACATGGACACTGCACTATCAGAGAGGTGGTTGGATGGAAAGGCATGTGGGCAGTGGTGCCACATGGGCAGGCAGCTAATCCATGTTTGTCTTGTTTAAATTTAGAGCATAAAAAGGCTTGGTTTTCTGGCAATAAATGATTTTCTTTGAAGCACCAAGAAGGAAGTTTGTATGGCTTTGTTCTCCATTGTTACATGGGTGAATTGGCATTATTTCTACAAATCCACACATGAAAGCTCTGAACATTTATGGAGCACGTAATCAGTTCTACTGCAATGTTAAGACAAGATGATATGGAACAACGTAACACAGAGTTTGTAGGTCATCCTTTGCATTAAGTCTTTGTGTACCTGTGTGTCAGTATAAAATCCACTACAAATCCAGCACAAAAAACCCCCTAGAAAATATGCTGAGGTCAGATCCTGCTAATAACATGTATCTGTGACTTCAGGTGTAGTCAACCATACCATTTAGTCTCAAATGACACTAAGTACAAAGGCATAAGTAAAATCTTTGTGTTTTATTACAGTAACAACATTTCAAATGTACATTCTCATTAACTATAATCTGTGAGAAAAAAAGTTGAGACAAAGAAAAATGTCAACAAAAGGAAGAACCGCATGTTTTTACCTGATCGGCTGTGGTCTCAGAAGGAATCACTAGTACAATATCTCCTCGTTTTAAATTAAGCTCATCACTGTTAGCTGCTTCGAAATCATGTAGAACTTCAACCTGAAGAAAATAACACCATACATATAGATGTGATCTAAATGAAGACATTTACTCAACAAAAGTATTTGTTAAATCATGACTGAGAAAGAAAAAAGATTGTCTTTATGCAAAAGTATGGCTATAGACAGGTACGTTCAAATTATTATAGAATCATGGAGTGGACCATCTACCCCATGTTGGCTTTGCTTGGCCTGGTTTTTGGTAGCTAGGGAGCCACAAAGATGGCTTCTGTGAGAAGCTGCTGGAAGCTTCCACCATGTCCAGCAGAGCCAACCCCTGATGGCTCTGAAGATGATGGACATGCCACTGGCCAAGGCTGGGCCAATCAGAAATGTTGGTTACGCCTCTGTGAGAACATATCAAACAAGAAATCAAAACAAAGTGGACACAGTTTTTTCCTAACAAGAGAAGAGGAGGAGGTGAGAACATGTGAGGCAAACAACATGGAGACACCAAGGTCAGTGGAGAAGGATGGGGAGGAAGTGCTCCAGGCATTGGAGCCGAAATTCCTCTGCAGGCTGTGATGAGGACCATGGTGAAGCAAGCTGTCCCCCTGCAGCCCATGGAGTCCACTTTGTAACTTTAAGTTGATCCCGTTTTGCCCTTGGAGTGTTTCCTCCCGGTCCTTATCTCAACTCATGACCACATCGTACAATTTTTTTCCTCTCCTCTGCCCAGCTGTGGCAGGCAAGAGCGAGGGAGCGGCTGTCATGGGCACCTGGCGTTTGGCCAGGGTCAAAGCATGACAAGTCCCTACCTCCCCTGCCATGGGCAGGGCCACCCACAACCTCCCTCAGCAACCTGTTCCAGTGTCTCCCCATCCTCACACTAAAAATTTCTTCCTACTATCTAACCCAAATTTCCCCTCTTTCAATTAGTACCCATTACTCCTTGTCCTATCACTAGGACACTCCTTCATCACTATCCTTGTCCTATCACTAGGACAATCTCCATCTCCTGATGGAGATTCCCTCTCCAGCTTCCCTGTAGGTCCCCTTCAGACACTGAAAGGTTGCTATTGAGGTCTCCATGGAATCCTCTCTTCTCCAGGCAGAACAGCCTCAGCTTTCTCAGCCTGTCTTCATATAGGAGATGTTCCAGGCCTTTTATCAACCTTGCGGCCCTCCTCTGGATTTGCTCCAACAGTTCCATGTCCTTCTTATGTTGGGGACACCAGAACTCCATGCAGCACTCCAGACGGGCTCTCACAAGAGCAGACTACAGGAGTAGAATCACCTCTTTCAATCTGGCATATATTGATAACAGAGGCATTGATTCATGTCAGTTTTTTATGCATTTCCTTAGAAGCAAGGAGAACTTGCTTCTAAGTAAGTCTTCCTGACACTATCAAAAGAAACTTAAGATCCTTTCCCAAGGTTACAAGATCTCAAGGATAGATGATACTGAAACATACCAGAAGTCCTGCCTCTTGGACAAGGCCTGCTACCATCATTCCTTCCATGTAAGGAACTTCCTTTCATTCCCCATTATCATTATGAGATCTGAGACGGGGTAGCAGGATTTTGCAAATAAAATTGAGAAAGACTCTCAGGAACTTCAGATTCTCTCATTCTCTTGTTGTGGCCACTGTTATGTTACTCTTCTTGTGAACATTGATAAATATTTGAGTCAGTCACACAGTACCCATTGCAACAGATGATCAAAGAGGTGAGTAACGGGAACCTTACTTAATGCTTGCCCTGGAAGGAGCTCCCACTTACCAGCAGATGAGTATGCCAAAAATAGCTGCCTTTCAAAGGGGTGATTACTGGGACTGAACCACTGGCAGGATCAACATATCATTGTGAACAGACCATTTTAAGTAAATGGTTTTATCTCCTGAAAAGACAGCTAGTCTAATTTTTTCAAAGCACAGACAGTTCCACAACAACTCTGAAATTATGAAAGAAAGTGGCATTGAGAACCAGATGGCAAGCATATATTCTACTTCTGCTTCTCTATGTCTGACCCTACAGAGTGTGATGAAAAACAAAAGATGAACTATGTCAGCATGTCTGAGTTGCACGATACTGTTTACCTTCACCCTACTGTTATCCACAAAGTTTGCAGAACATATTTAGCAATGAGAAAGGACCAAAAAGAATAGCATACTTAAAGAGTGCTACGGGACTAATTAGCTTGAACTATGCAAATTATAATAGGAAGCATGTGAAGTTCATCCATCCTCAAGGAGCTTTTCTGCTGCTCAGCAATTCTGAAGTGAAAAGTATTATCAAAGAACTTTGTGAACGAGGAGACCCTGGGGGTTTTGCCAGCCAAGGAAAAAATTTCTCTTATGCCTCATTAAACTTTTCTGTTTGATTACCCTGACAGTTTATATTATTATTAAAGTTACCAAATGACATTTTGGCTTCATTTTCATGAATTGTAGCCATGGATTACAACAGAATCAGTACTTCCACTATAGATTTTCAGGCCAGAAAAATGCAATTTTTAAAATGGTCATAGACTCATAGAATGCTTTGGATTTGGAGGGGACCATAAAGATGAAATGTGTTGTTAGCATTTCAGATATATCATTAGCATATATCAACAAAATTCCTGATTAACTTCATGGTAGTGCAGTTTTATTCAATATATTAATTTTCAGCAGTCATGTGGTGAGATTAAAGGGTTCTTGTACTTCAGTGAGTCTTACAGCTACATGAGGATATGCACAGCAACAAGCATGCAGAAAATCTCAGACTTCATTTATGAAGAAACAACACAGTATCAGAGTTGTGGCTGCATGTATTTGTGTGTGCATGTGGCTGATAAACTAAGAATCCTTTGGCCTCAAGAAATCATGACACTACCTGAGCAGACAAGACATATCCGCAGAAGCTAGGGATATCTAAAAGAAAAACGAAGAAGCAGACCTTATAGAGAAAACCAGGTGGCATTGCTGAAGCTGCATCTTCTGCTGGAACAGGCTGATCCTGAGAAAGTACGGCCTGGATTTCTTCAGCAGGTTTCTGACCATTTCCAGCTTGGAAAGTTTCGCTGGGAGAAGTGGCAGTCACCTGAGCACCCATCTCTGCTGCAGCATCTTTGGACTCATTCATGATGACTTCGTGTTCTTCTCCCTCCCCCTCATTGTTTGACGCTGGCTCTATTACTACTGAAGGGATGCTGCTGACCTTTTCCTGGGGAGAAACACCCAAAAAAACAACAACAATCCCCCCAGAAAAGAAATGCAAAACTATTTAGTACTTTATTTCAAGCAGGAAAACACTATGGTTCATTGCACAGGGCATATATGGGGATGAGAATTTCTTTTTTCTCAACCAAGTAGCATTGCCACTCTCAGGCTGTTAAATCTGTCCCAATTCCCCTAACACACTCTCCCATGCACTGACATGAGTTACCTGAGATACATCAGCCTCTTTTTCTTCTCCCTGAGGTTTGTCACTTTCAGCAACATCCTCCAGCTCAGTGGTAGAAGCTCCTGCTGCCACAGCCGCATTGTCTTCTGATGCCACACCAACAGGTACCACCTGAAAACAACAGAAGGGAGGGACCTTTCAGGATACAAGTTACAGGTACTTGCTAGAGAGAACATGGATCAGCCTTTGCTCTGTGACCTCCCAGTGTGATGCTGACCTAAGGTCTTGAGTTCACTGGTGTTCCTCCTGATTTATGGAGAAGAGCAGCACTGGGGGCAAGTTTGTTCAGAGAAGCTGACTAACAGGCTGGAGAGAGACATTTATGAAACCTCACCAGGCAACACTTAGCAGAGTCCTCAGGTGTTTCTACTGGAGTAACTGTTTGCCAAAGCTGTTTTCTTTCTCTTGTCTTCCAGCTTTATTGTGGAAGAAATTTACCACTGGTTTCTGCTGAGGAGGAGGAGCTTGTAAACTGTCCAGGGGTCCACAGGACCCTGCTAATGGAATCTAATAATGTTCTTGGGAATAGGCTCCAAGCCTTCTCCAGCTAGTCACCTACCTCTAGACCTCAGCTGGTTTCAAAAATCTTATAATCTTAATTACACATTCCTTTCTAACAGAGAGACTTCCAAATCAGGCCATGTCAGGAGAAATACATATACTCTACAGCTGGATAAATGTCAGAAAAAATATAAACATGAAGATCTATAACTATGTCAGTATAAAAAGATACATAAAAGCCTACTCAGTCTGGCTTTGACTGAACCACTTCTGATCAGTCTGTCTTAAGAAATGAATGTATGATTTATCTCAGTTCTTGAAAGGTGGGAAGAAAATGTACCTGCCTACTACTAGATCAATGTTTAATCCTTCATCCAGCAGAAACAGTCACCTGTTGTTGTGGGTAACCCAAAAAGTTACTGTATTCTCTATCTATCTGTTCCCCAAATTGTTACTGTCTCTTTAAGACCCTGCAGCCAGGAAAAACTGGGGCGGGATGCTATGGGGGGCACCATGAAAGTCTGCTCGAGCAGGCAGCTTGCCCCCTTTTGCTGCGTGGTTTTTGCTTTGCTGGCTGCTTGGTCTTTGCTTATGCAGAAGCTTCTCCCTTTTTGGGTTCTCTTTTCATATTTTTGTCTTCTTCTTTCTTGTCTTGGAGAGAGTGCAATTAGAGGCCTTGAGCTGCCTTGGGGGGAATTCCACAGGTGCCTGTCTGCAGTCAATGCATTACACCGACAGTAGCCCCAGCTCTGGCCCAGGTCGTTGTCAGCCACGAGTGGCCCCAGCCCAGCTGCTTTGCCTAGCCCTGCTTGCTCTGCTGTCTCCTGCTGCAAGGAGGGCACTGACCCCAGACGGGCCATCAGGTCTTCTTCGTCTGCCACTGGAACTGCTCTGTGACCTCCTGCCTGCCCAGGAGGGATCTGACGTCATCTTGTCCCTTTGTCTTTCCTACTCAGCCGCCCCTGTTGGGCACTATCTCAGGAAAGGGTATTAGCTGGCATTTTGGGTCTCCCTTTGTTCTCATGGGTTTGTAGGACTTAGCTATTGTGTATGCAGCAGTTATATACTGTTAGCTTTTGCCTGGTGCTATTTTGTTTGTTAGCTATTTTTTTGCTTAGATCTCCTCATATTTGTTCCTTAGCGATGGAAAGGGATTGGTTGAACCTGTAAAGGGAGACAACTCATTCTAGAGTACTCTTCTTTTAAATTGTCTGAAACTAAGACACTTGTAATTTATGCACCACCACAACATTTGTATTGCTATATACTGCTTACAGTAGCATATTGTGTATATACTTAGAATGGATTAATCTTAAGGCTTGGACTGTGGAAGGTAAATGACAAAACTCATTGTTTTAATCTAATTAACTTCAAGATGGCATTTTTACCTTACAGCAGATAGCTCCAGGATAAAGAGAAAACACTGAAGGCAAACTCTTTTCAAGGTACCAATGTCAAGCCACAGTTGGCAGAAATCTCTCTGATCTCCAGTGAACAGTCTGATGCTCTTTGTTTCCTCAGCTTTATCTTTGCCCCTTGGGTAAAGCTAATTCCACTGCCTGGACTCAGCAACTGTTCAAGGGCACTCTTCAGGCATAGTTTTTAAGCAACATTAAATATTCATCATTACTCCTATTTTCTGCTATTAATTAATGTGATTAAACCCTCCTGGAATTCTTGAAGACAGTAAATATTATATGGATTTGTAGAAATCTCTGGGGAACTTTAATTTAAATTTAAACTGCTGCTGCTTAAGGATGCTCTATTGTAAAAACAAGTAACATCAACAGAGAAGGTCAGATGTTGACATTTTCTTCTATAAGACATGCAAGTTTGCCTCTCATAGTATTACCAATTTTAGCAGTCTTGACCCAGGAAGATATACAAAGAAATTATGAGTGTAAAAGTCCTGGAAGAGGCTAGTAGAAAAGGGTGGGAATAGAGAGCACATCAGATTGATTTAACACCATACATTTCTAACAGCATGCTGCAGAAATTGATCTTGCTGTCTATTGTGATTAAGATCAACAACTTCTTTTCTATTTATTGGATTTGTATAGCCCATTTTATTTCACTAAGGAGGAGAATACTAATTTATATGAATCAGCTCGCAAATGTCCCACAGTGAAAGGGTGACACTCTCACGGCCTGCAGTCACAAGTCACCAAATGTATACCACAGCTCACAATTGCACAATCATTTGTTCTTGTGTGGTAAAGTCCAAAGCGATAAAAACTAGATTATTAAAAATAGCTTTTATAAAAGAGCATGTGAGGTAGCACAGAATGAATCTCACTAAGAGCCTCAATTATTTGATTAGTACAGAAGATAAAAAAGAAAGCAGGAGGTTGAACTCATATCCAGCTATGTTGAACCACATCCTTGAAGATACTGCTACTTGTATTAGCTTACTTCATATTGAAAACCAATCCTACAAATCTCTTTTATAGAGGTAATTAATAACATTATGCAGTTCAATAGTATTCTAAATTATCTGTCTCTAACAGTATTACTGAAATTTGGACAGCTGTCCCATTACACCAAGCACACAGGGGAGAAAGAAAGGATCATCCAGTATAATGAGGGGTATGATAGAACCACTTGGCTGTTCTAATTGCACAGACACGAATTCTTCTTTATGAATTCTTAATTCTTCTTCAAGATGCAGCCAATCCACACAGTTGAACTCTCATTAACACTGCTGTCAGCTCAACGAAATGACACAGATTCAGCAGTAGCGATAATGAGCCCAGGAAGATGAGAAGAAAGGATACCAAGCCTGCTGCTGTGATCTGCCAGAGAAGCTCCCTGAGCTGCAATGGTCTACCAGAGCTGAAGTTACTGCCCCATGGCTGGATTTAGAACAGGAATGGGTAATTTTTATGACAGTTGGTCATAAGCACAGCTAAACTAGCTAATGTCAAGAGAAACCAATCATCATGTTTTAGGGAATGCATCCATTGCAACGTCTTGGAAGATTCTGAGGTAGTACTGAAGAATTTGTAATGCAACTTAAGAGTATCAAAGGGACCTACCCTCCACTGACAGTCAAATACCCACCTAGCAAATAACTTGATCTCTTATGGCAGCTCTTCTGCATACAGTAATACTGTTTTATACAGGTATTTTGAACAGAACACAGGGGCAAATTCACTCTCAGATAAGAGACCTAACTTCGTAAGTACAAGTAGCGTCAGAATAAAGGGGAAAGATTTCAAAGACTTAGCCTTGGTGCTAGCACAAAAGTGAGGCATTTCTTGCATATTTCTTCTTGAAGCAGACTTGTTGGGAGTGATTAGGCATTGCTGAGGAATAACACAACACTCTCTTGCACTGTATCAACACCAAACTGGGCTTGACCTACCACTCCCACTCTGGACTTTCTTCCCATGCAATTACACTGGTTTCCATGTGGATGTGGCAGTGTTGGTGATGAATACAGCAACAGTGAGTCACAAGTTCATTTCCAAGTGGTGCTGGTATGCCTACACCCACAGATATATCCTTGGCTCTAGCAGACCTAATGCTGTTTTACAGATGGATAATGAACCTAAGCTTGGACAGCTGAAGTTAGCATGTTCTGAAACCAGTCCATTACTTTTTTGTAGATATCATGGCAGCAAAATGAGTAAGAACAAAAAAGCATGTTGCCAGCACCTTGAGATACAAATCCTGAGAGATTAATAACTAGGAGTTATTTCCCAGTCCCTGCTTCTATCCCGGAGTTTAATGAGCAGCCACTCCTCTTGTGCTGCCCCCTGCACATTTGAACACATTGTAGTTTCACTTTGGATACAAAGATTCAGAGTAAGTACTTTTATCACCCCTGAAGAAATACAAGCAAAATGCAATCATTCAAGCCCACATATACACAGGTTAAAGTACACATGTATGTCATTGAGCTTTTCATTTGGTTTGTAATTTGATATTAACTGTATCTAACTTGCTGCCAGATTGCACTTTAGCAAACCAACTCATAATATGATTATTTTCAAGTACCTGTTTTAGCTCAGGGCATACTGTGCTAGGAAAAAGAAATGATTAATAATAGTTTTTTAATTTTCTTTTCACAAAGAATTTTACAGAAAGGCTAGACAAACAAATATATGGAAACTGTAAAAGCTACTGGGAATCTATGCAGTGTATTTCCAAATGTCAACAGAAACAGCATTATACCTCCTTCAGCCATGGAACTGCTTTGTTTGGTACCCTGAGATATTTATCACTCTGTACTGCTGTAACACACAGGTTCTCAGATAAATCTTGCATTGAATGAGAGGAGATCTTTTAGAATATATGCCACAGAACATATCTGTGTAGTGTTAGCCTTTAACACCACAGTTAGGTCACAGTCACACTGTATCGGCTGGCCTATTGATGACATGCAAATGACAAATTTTTTGCTGTGGTTCTCTTGAAGATATTAAAGTACATACTCTTGAGTCTATTCATATGTACCTCACTTTCCTTCTCAGCAACTCCAGTTGTCTCCTTATCCCCTGCCTTGACACTCTCCTGTATAAAAAGGAAATATGGTCATCACCTTACTCATGCTGAGGCAATGGCTGCAGAGAAATTGGTATTAATCAAGGTAATGGAAGCATGCTATGTATGGGATGCAATGAAATGAATGGCTAAATAAGCTAGTATATACCAGCAAGCAGAAAGATACTGCCACATATAATCTGAAATAGAAGTAGTTATATGCTAAACAAATAAAGCCTTTACATATGTTATCATCATCACAATGTAAGTGTTAAGGACAATAATTTTATTTACTTTTACCACCAGTATTCTCATTACAGCACCAGCTTTGAAAAATTGTTTAGTAAGCAACCTTGCAGTTTCCACCAAGCTCAAATTTCCCCCACCCATGCCTCAAACTGTTTCCATTATCACCCGATGCTGCTCCTGTAATTCATAGGGCCTCAGTGTAAACATTATAAAATACTTCTTCCACTCATGTTGGACTGCAACACATTTAAAAGGGCTGTTTAAAAGAGATGGGTTCATTAATTTTTGTACAATCACCTTACTTTAGGTTCATATCCAGGGATACATGCAGCAGGTGCCTGACATTAAAAAGAACAGACATCAGTGATTTTCCAAATCTGACACCCATTTAGGTGTTCAAAGGATTGAAGGCACTGAATGGCAACAAGCTCCCCCCAAATAGTACTTGTTCCCAGCACTAAGTCCTTTTCTACAGAAGGTCATCAGTCAAAATCACTAAAAATCAGGCTTGGTTTGATACAGCTGGAAGTGCTTTTTTAGCTGTTCAGGTTTGACTGTCTGCAGACACAGCTAAAGATGCTATGCTAAGCAAAAACAAGTCAAAGCCCCGTTATGGAAATCAATTTTGCTAATAAATTTTGACACAGCTAGGACAGATGTTTCTAAAGAGCTGTAAGGGTGAAGAGAAGTTATGCGAACATACTTGGGGGCATTGGACTGCCTGCTTCAGCAATCAGAAACCAGGAAACCTCACGTACTCAGGCTCCAGCTACCTGCCTTCACACACTCAAAACTGTCACCCCAAAATTCCTTAAAGTTTCAGCTGAAATAGTTGCGCGTTTCTCTTTTTAATAAAAGGATGCTGAGTTACATGTGAACTTCGTATCACTCTTTTTTTTTCCTCCTCTAATCTTCTAGTATCACTTGCAGTCACTCATAAGCCCCAAACATGCCCAGATGCCAGGACAAGGCAGTTGCTGACAGTAGTGTTGCCATAGAAACCTCTTACAGCCTTATCCCTGTTAAAATTGCAGCTTTACATAACCTTTCTTAAAATGATTAATTCCTTTTTTTTTTTTTTAAAGTTTTCAAGGCTTTGTTAAGTGGTCTTCAATTTTATAATAAGTTTGAGGAGACTGTACAGGGTCTTAAATAGAAAAAAACCAAATATCAACAGCAAACTACAAATATTTCATACTCTGGTGATGCATGCATGCATACAGCCACCCAGAGAAATCTTTTTTTTTTTGTAGAGCAGAGATGAACTGTTGCCCATAACAACTTTATGTACAGTCAATACAGCAAGTTAGTACACAGATGACTTACCTACTTGTACTAATAAGGAGTGCTGAATTTCTGCCAGCAGCTATATTTACAATTTGCCTTCAGAAATTATTAAAATCTTGCACTTCAAAGTCAGGAACTTGCCAGCCTTTTCCACTTTCTTAATAATTCCCTGGCAATATTCTCTGGTAAGGATCCCATCAGCCCAGCTTTGGGTATCTTTGCAGAAGGATTTAATATATATGTATGCATATTTTTAAGAGGGAACTGTGTTCCAGGTTAACTGAAAGCATAGTTTTGGTTGGAAAAGTGAAAGTAAGGAGAGCTCCTCTTGCGTCCCAAAGCTTGGACTTTCCCAAAGCTAATTTGACTACTGTGTACTAGTAAATTTAGTAGCATTTTGCTTTTCTGATTAGCTGGAAGTTGGGATTTTGTGGATAGTGGAGTCTGAGAAGAGAGGCATGATAGCATGAACTGTATAATTTTTAGAGCATGAAAGCCTAGTAGAAAGGATGACTGAAATAACATGAACGTCCTGGTTCAAGAGAGAAAAATCTGCTCCTGCAGACTTCAACAGAAAGACACTAATCTACATCAGTTTTTCTTGTATATGAGAGACAAATATTTTTAATGGCCTTATGCTACAATTTTGCACCCACACTTAGCTTCACACTCTGAATCCAGACACAGCTGATCATGGTTTCTTACCATTGTATTGCTGTCCCAAACTACATGGTCCACCATTTGGGCACTATGTATTAGATCTACTGTGGGATTGAACCCTGATTAGATACTCTTGAAGTTGCAGGGTGTTCCCTGGCCTCTGCTGTACTTGCTCAGTGTCTGCAAAGAGCTTATCAGGAGGTAGTTTCATGTATGCTTATGCACTGCTCTGAAAACCACAGTATTTAGCTGACTGTCTGACTGCTTTAATGGGAGAACATCAGAGTCCAGGCAGGCATCAGACCCAACGCTCTTTCCAATCTAATAATTAGTGCAGTGGAAGTAGAAAGCTGATCTTCAAGCAGTGCTCTGAACTCAGTGCTATGTCTCACATATAGGAAAAGAAGAAAGGGAAATGAAAACATTTCATAAGCATTCACTTTATTATGATGTCCTCCTGTCATCTTTGCTTGAATGTGAAAAATTTATGTGGTGAGAGGGGCAGTATTGTTTTAAAAAGAAATGTCAGTGGTTAATGCATTAGATACTTTAGACTATCCTTTGGATTTACAGCTGCCTTTGGGGACGCTATAGAAACAGGGGAACAATTCTTTTTGTGTGCAGAATTCCATGCATGAACTTTTTAGCATGGTTAACTTTTCTTCTGTTTGCACACATGGTCATCCTGTCCCTTTAATTACCAGGTGTTCTATCCCCTCCCCAGAAAGGATCAACTGGTGACAGCTACTAATACAAACTTTATTTGTTCTGTGGCATTTGGGTTCCGAAGGACTAAGGAAAAAATATGTAATGAGATCCCAGGCAGTAATTGTAATGAACTCTTCTAATGAAGTTTTGGCAATCTTGATCAGGCAAATGATGAAACAGCAAATAACTGAATCCAAAATGCCCTGACAGGCAAATGGTACCCTATCCCCTGGACCATTCTCTCCATAATTTAAATGAACACCCTGCCAGAAAATTTACTGTGAAGTTCCTACAATGAGGAATCCATGACATAAATTTTCTGGATTAACGGGATGTGACAGGAAACTTAGTACAGAAAAATTAATTTTTTTTTAAAAAATTTAACTGGCTGTCACTCCAAACTGGAAGTAACTAAACTTGATAAAACATTCTCAATGAAGCAGTATCTATTAATATTTTACAACTCTACTTTTAAAGGAAACTGTCACTCATAAAGCAAATGAATGCAGAACTGCTGCCATGAAATGACGTTTTCATCTTTTGCAATTCAGTGTACTTTTCCTTAGCTTTGAACATATTTGTCATTAATCCTAATCCTCAAAACTCTTCTTTGCAAGTCTTGGAAAACCCTTCCTGAAATAACAAACTTTGAGAACCAAATGCAGAGTCACTTAATTGCAGGCATTTTTAAAACCAACACTTCAGTTTTTTCCCCCAAATTATTAAGGACAACATCATTTTGAATAAGCAACAAAACACCGAGAACAAACCCAATTAAAACTGTTTAACTTTTATTTAATGCCTGTGTTCTTCCTCTTGGATTGCTCTTAAATTGTCTGTCTCTTGCACTGTTTCTCTCTGGCTCTCTCCTAATAGCTCTGCACTCCTGTGACTCAGCCAGAGCAGCTGACAACAGACTGTAGACCCAGAACTCCTCAGCAGCAAAATGGATCATGTGAAAAGATCATGCCAGCCAACAAGCAAATGCGTGGTGCTGCAGCCAGAGCCTGTTTAATTAGTGCTTAAAACGTGCAACAGGCTTCAGAGCATTGCTTTGTTTTAGTGCAAGACAAACAGGTTTCATTTTGGAAAAACAGGGAACTTCTTTTACAATTTTTTTCTTCAAAATAAAACCACCTTTTCAACTTCATTAGTATCTCTTCTTTCATATTATTCCCTGCCATGCAGTCATGGGAAGAGAAGACCTCCAGATCAATGACTGATTTCCCATCCCTTCTCTCTCCACCTTTCCTCCCACATTCTTTATTCCTAACCATTACATTAACATGAGGCATTTTGCTCAACAGTTTGACAGAACAATGTGCCTCAGATAGATATCATTCTTTGCCTTACTATAGAGTTGACAATACGAACTGAAAACATACAGAAGGGGAGTGCCTGGTCTACACAGACCATGAAGCTTTCTTCATTCAGTTATGTTAGCAGGAGGGGATGATTCTGAAATAATTTGCTCCAGTGTGTACCATGGAACCAGGGAAAAGTGAATAAAACAAATACTCAAAGTTCATGCAAGTGTAATCAGAATTAAGCCCTAAACATAGTTCTGGGGAACACACTGGGACTGCTTCCCTCCATAGGTGCAATGCTGCTAGGCATCCACAGAGAATGGGTAGCATTGGACAGAGACAGGTATTATCTGCCCTTTCCCCCAAAGTGCTGCAGAACAGCCCACCTAGCACTGCCCACCTTTCCTCACACAGTAAATTATTCTTTCTCTGTTCGGAAGAGCTCAGTAGCTTCATATCTGATAACTGGATATCTATCCATGCTCTCTGCTACCACATTTATGGGTGCATCTTCAGCTACTTCCACTTTCTTCAGCTAATTTGCATCTACACTACCTTAATATTGCTACCTATATGGCAGTGTATCAAGTGCTTACTGAAAACCATCTAATTTTATGGTTACTTGAGTATCATGATCCCTGCTTAGCAGTTGAAGACACACAGGTTCTTCCCCAAGGCCAACTGCAGCTCAGCAAGCTTAAACCTTGTCTTCTAAGAACACTTATGGCACCAAACTATGCTCAATAGGCAAAGAACACAGCTATGTATCTTTCACCAGCTTCTGTGGCAGAGGAATTAACACACAAAACCACCCCTTTTTTCATCCAGTTTTTCAGTAGTAATCTTCATATTCTACCAGCAACAAGCACTCATTAGAGACTTTGAACATGTTATTGTCTTGAGGAAAGCATGAAAGCTGTCAGACTACAAAAACAGATGCAGTTTTCCTCCAGGGTTTCTTAACCTGTGGGTATCACCAAGACCTTCTGACGACAGTATGTGGGAGAGGAACCTCAGCTGGACAAAAAGAATATGCACTGAGATACCTGTATAAAAAGGGATGCTAGTCAGCAGTAAAACCCCATGCCTACTACCTCTTAATCTGCAGCGATAATGGGTGCCCTGCTTTGTTCTTCACGCAGAGCTGTAATTTCTTCTTCATTTCCTGAATGCTGACATGTAAAAAGTCTCCAAACTGGTGTTTGGCATTCTCTCTTTGGCTCACAACTGGCTTCTAAAACTGTGAGCCTTGTAGACATGTTACAAAACCCTTTTTCTGGAATTTTCATGCTCCAGTAAGAACCATACAAGATGTACATTGGCTTAGTGCTTGAAATGAAATGAGAAAGCTGCTAATAACATAATTTAAAAATGGCATCAATTCTTTCCCCTTCTAAAGTTCATCTGGCATCAAACAACCTATGAAACCAAAACCACTCAGCCAAACTTCAGTCTAAAATGCCAAACATAAAAGGAATGACAATTTAGGACTGAGAGGAGGATGCATGCTGGAAAGGCATGCTGTGACACAGCCAGGAGCTGGGAAAACTAGCCATGGAGGATGACAGTGGAAAGGATAGCTGAAATGCAGCAGGCACATTCACCATAATGAAAGGTGGCTCCGATGAGGCCTGGGAGGTGCCATGGGGGACAGATCACTCACCACAGCCTGCTCTGCTGGCTCGGCAGGCTCAGCCTCCTCTTCCACAATGGCAGTAGCAGGGGTTTCCTCAATCTTAGGTTCACCAGCTGGAGCTTCTTCAGCCTCAGTCTTTTGTTATTGATTTTTGAGTGGATAGTGGAAAAAATGTTGAGCATATGATAGTGGGGAAGAAAATGGAGAAAGGGAACTGTGCCTGGCACAGTGTGGCTTCAGGCTCACTCTTGCCAGGCTTTGTCCCCAGTAAAAGACAGCACGTAAAGGGCGTTTCCATCATCAATGTTCAATATATAAAATGAGCCTGTCCTACATGCCTCCCTTGCAAGGAAAGAAAGCATAGCTTTCTGAGCTACAGTGAGAAGTAATGGAAGTGGGGGGAAAGCATTCAGTTTGCTCAAAAATGCTCCAGAAACTGATGGCAAGGCCAGAAATTGGAACTGGCACACATGTGTACCAACCCTGGTCTTCAAATATGAGTTTTAAAAATTACCTCGTCCTCCCTAGTCCTGTCTCTTCACAAACAATATAGTTCCTCCTCCAGTGAAGGTAAGAAGCAATGAACAGAGAGTGAGACTCAAACAGTTTTAATATGCATAAGGACAAACACTGGATGATTCAATTCTAGCAATCATCCCTGATTTCTTATTAAAATGCATTCTCTCTGGAGAATCAATCACCTACAAGGCACCTAGTTATCAAACCACTATTGCAATTTACACCCTTTTAAATTCTGGCCTCAGCTTGTTTTTCAATGAGAGGATCTATGAAATATCACCAGCCCTGCAACATGTTCAGTCTTGTGGCAAAATAGCTCACAGCAGAAGTGCAATCTCCAGTGGAGACATCCTCTGCAAATACATGCACATAACAAGGGGAGAGCTCCAAGCGGTGCTCAGCATATTCGATTTATAGAGATGGCTGACTCAACCAGATAGAATAACCCCAAAAGATTAATTTGCTATGAACAAATTGCTCAGCACAATATGAAGCTCAAAAGCAATTGCTTTGCAGCTGGTAACAGGCTGCTGGGTAGAATGTGATGTCTCCTGTGATGAAGAGACATGATGGTGAAATTCTTCAAGATACTGTGATCTTCTCCTGATATTTTTCACGGAAAAAAACCCATAGCCTCTCAATTATTTGCTCATATATTCCTTAAGCAGACTGATTTTTAATGAGATACAGAGAAGTTTGCCTAGCAAGACCTTCACGATTTGGCATAGCATTAAGGAGCATTCACTCATGATCTATTATACCATACTGTGCAAAAATCTCTCTGTGCAGTGTATTAATAATAGCTCTAGAGAATTTAATAAAGAAGAAACAGGACTGAAATGAGAAACACAAAGTAGATTTATTGCAGGTAAGATGACTAATGAGTTTCCTGAGGTTTAATGCTGAAAGATTCTTTCAGACTTAAAATCACAAGTAACATAAAGCAGATTGCAATGACGTGCTTCAAGTCACTTGTTGAAAGGCAGACTTCAGACGAGTTACCACATTGCAGCTACAAGTAAAAATACTCTCACAATA
Source organism: Entomyzon cyanotis (assembly GCA_024500445.1). NCBI lineage: Eukaryota > Metazoa > Chordata > Aves > Passeriformes > Meliphagidae > Entomyzon > Entomyzon cyanotis. The sequence continues at coordinate 82,188,140 of JAKEPQ010001005.1, forward strand.
TTCAGTAACCATCATGAACACAAACACCACATTAAATGACATTAAATATCACCCCACTGCTTTTAAGTAACGATAGCACTCACTCAGCAATGTTATTCTCATTCTTGCTCCAGGCTAAACAAAGACTGTAAGGGGAGCCAAGAAACTGCCCAGGTATGATCACTTCCAAAGAGACTGTCCCCTTCTTGGAAGTAGACTGTGCCTACTCTTAGTATGTGGTGAGTAGATAAAATTACAGCAATTTTGGAGATATGTAACAGCCATCATGTACTATTATGTACTTGCTGTAAACTGGACCATAGTACTCATTCTAGTAATTTCTTAAATGCAATAAACGACCAACTGTTTGACCACACCTTTATAAAATAAACATACCTTAGAATATTCTGGTTTTCTTTTCTTTTGCTCTGTGCTATCCTTGTGAAAGATTTTTTTCAGTGAGTATGGATTTACAATTACAATGGCATCACCCACCAGCTCTTTCAGGTGGAAGAATTGCATAAGAGGTTGTGTTTTAAAGGATGGAAAACACAAAAAAGTGAAAATATCTTTGCACAAAGGAAAAATCATACTCTTTTTGAAAAGACATTTAAAAAGGAACCAAAAGCCACCACTTACCAAAGGCTCAGTCACATTCTCATTTGATTGCACTGTAAATGCAGAAATATCCTAGATACAGAAATGAAAAACAACAATGCAAAAATATTTGAGACAGGGTATTTGCAGGTGTCCATCAAAGACCTGAGTTTTTAATGGTTTATTCAGGTGAAGTCACTAAGTACATTCACATAGAATAAGATGGCAAATATAACTTAACTAAAAATTATTTTAAATATTTTTTAGATTATCTGAGTACTATTACCATAAAAACTAATACTTTTTCGATTTTATATTCAATGATGTTTATAAACCAAGAAGATTTTTCATCTCATGAAAGGCAGTGAAAAACCCTTCATTAAATATATGGGATTCACAAGGACTTTGCTTAAGGTCCAATGCACTTCTAAGTTGTGGAACTCTGAATCCTTTTTGCAGACTACACGTGGCTGTGCCTGGAGAGCACACCAGCTCTAAGCTACTTTCTTTTTGATCATGGGCTTTTAGTTGAACGATAACAGTAATTACAAATACAAAAATTTACCTGCATTAAGAAAGTAGAAAAATGGAGGTGTTTTCCAGTATCTCACTCATTCAGAACCAATTAATTTGGAAAATATTGCTGGGCCAAATTATTTTCCTACCACAGAGGGGACAGCAAATACTTATTTTCTCCAGACAAACATTTTGCCTTAATTATTAGAGGTGGTAGCCTTGTAATTTGCCCCTTCCATCTGGATCCTTTACTAAACTAAACAGTTTAGTCCTGGAGCAGAATGGTTAATCCCTTATATTTCCATCCTTGTATAAACTGAGCTTTCCTTTTTGGGTGCTTTTAAAATTAAGTGTACAAGGTGTGCTGTGGTTGAGTCAGTCTCTAGGAGAATGCTGGAAAATAATAAGGTCCCAGGTTATCCACCTGAAATTTGGGATCTTGATACAGCCCTGGAATTTGAAAGCATAAACATGGTGTCTTTATGTGTCGCATCTCTGTGATACATACCACAGACTCACCATCAGCACAACAGCACATAAATAATTTAGGTTTAACTTCGAGAGTAAAATATGTATTTTAACTGAAAATAAAGATGAAGAAAAAAAATAAAACTCACTACATATTTACACACAGAGTCACTGAAAACAGGTGAAACTAAAAACCTGATTTACATGATTTTGGGATTGTGAGAAAAATGATCCACAAAAGAGCACAATAAAAAAGCTAGACCAGCCATTTTAGGAGGAAATAAATGTCCCAATAAAGTAGCCAGTTTTTTGCTATTAGACTCAGTCAGGCCAAGGGTCCTAAGAGCATTAGAATCTTTCTAGTAACATCTAATAAGAATTTCTATGCAGCTTGTTAGTAAAACAGATTTCCTGAATTTTTATAGCCAGTTCTAATCCTTTTTGAATAGCACAGAAAAAAATTATTGCAAAATCTGTTAATTTCTTACCTGTGCAAATCCATTAAATGCTATGGTGGATGCCTAAGTAGAAGTGAAGATCAGAACAAATTATCATTTGTTTACTAAATCAGAACATGAGTCAAAACATTTTTATTTGCAAAATAAAAATGTAGGCCAGACATAAAAAGAAGGAAAAAATAAAGAAAAAAGAGAGAGAAAAAAATAATATAATGCAGGGTAAGGCAGCAAAAAATTTGATAACAGTGCTATTTGATAACAGGCATCACAGGCTTAAAGAAAATGGCAAAAAGAAAAAGCAGAGTACCTTATATATTTTTATAAAACAATAATGAAAAAAGACCAGGTGCATTTAAAGATCTATGGATAAAACACAAAAGCTGCCAGACACAATGTGTCTTCACTGTTCAATACTTCATTCACCATTTCGAAATGCATTTTTGTCAGCCTGCTTGAAGGGCTGAAGGGCACCACACTATGAACGGCTGCATGGCAATTTTTCAAAAAAAGAATAGCATGGGCTTAGGAAGGGCAGTAGGAAACACACAAATGGAATTTTTTTAAATGACAAGGTTATGCATGGCCTAAGGAACTCTTTGTCTAGACTAGGCTACACACTGGGGTAGGTACCTCTTCTTTATCAGCCTCAATTTCCTGGTACAACAATCCATATCTCCGGTTAGCAATTTCATCTTCAGATAAATCTGAGTTGTTGGTCTCATTGTCTTTAGGACTAGTTGAACTCTCGGTGCTAGCATTTCTGGAATTTCCCATTTGAAACAGAGCCAAGGGTCTAGCTATCTCCTTGCCCGGTTCAGCATTGCTAATGCCTGCCTGCTCCCCAGGCAAACCTTGTTTTACTGGTGTCTCCTGAATTATGTGGCTTTTACTTTCACCTACTTCTCCCCAGATGTTATCAGTAGCTCCTAGGTCTTCTGTAGACCATTTATTACTAACGCCTAACCAAACATTTTCCATGTTACTGTCCTCTGAGTTTTGCTGTTTGGGGAAAAAGGGCCAATTATCCAGTCCATTAGCTTGGCTATCTGACAGACTAGAAAAACCCCAGGAATCATTGGTAACTGTTGGATCCCAGTTTGCCAGCCAGGGCTCTGTTTCCAAGGCTTCAGGAACACCACTGCTAATCACTTCAGTGACTGCTGCTGCTGTCCTACCTGTCACTTGGTCATCTGCATTATCTAGGCAAGGACTGTCACAGCTTGTGCTACCAGCATTGACTGCCTTAGGCAGCAATGCCCACTGTTTTTCAGCATCAGCTTCACCATTAGTACCATTTGGGAGGTGGCTGATGCTATTGTCTTCAGTTCCTTTACCAGACTCTTCTGCACTGAATAATTCAGCATCACACAGATCACTTCCAGTATCTGTGGGATACTTTCCTGTGTGGTCAGTTATCTCTAGGTCAACACGTGCCCTCATGTTTAGGCACTCCATGGACGTACTGTGTCCAGTACCACTGTCAGTTTGGTCTACGGCATCCTCAAATATCTTTTCATGCTCCTGGTCCCAGACACCAAGGACTCTCTCAGGTTCTGCACCAGCGCCTTCTACAGTCTTACAGTTGTACACCACTATTTTGTCTCCAGTTTTCAGCCCTGTGCTCAACGGTGGTATTTCTCCATCTGTCTTCTCAATGACATTGACCTGTTTGAATTCTTCTTCTCTAGACTTTTCTAGGTTAGCACCACTAGCTCTCCCAGTATCCCCATCATTATCTTCAAACTCATGTAAATTTTCTACCTCTGTGTTGACTAAAATTTCAGGATCTGATTTTGCTAAACCTTTATGAAATTCTGCCTCATTGTTTCCTTTGGTTTCACAACCTTGCTCTGCCAGTTCCTCTGTACCTTCTACCTCCTTGTAGTTAGCTCCAGTCTCTACCTTTTCACTTGGCTTGACACCTGCCCACTCGTCTTCCTCACGCTCTTCCTCTGCTTTTTGCACATCACATGGAAGGGGTTCATCCAACAAGCTATCAGTTTCCAGGATGGGTGTCTCAAAACTGGTTACGTTCTCTAAAGGCTGATTGGTCACCACATCTTCCCACATGACATTTTTGGCATCCAACTGGTCCTTGAGTGAAGTCCTCTGGTTTTCGCTTACAGAAGCTGACCCTGGTGCAGCATCCTCCCGCTCACCTACTGCAGGCCAAACACTAGCAGGCAGAGTACCCGTGGATTCGCATGAGGTTTGCTCTGCCCGGGGGAAAAGCAAAGAACTGCCTGCAGTAATTTCCTGGCTGATACTGGGTGTACTAACATCTAGGCCCCAGTTGAGTGAACCTAGATCAGTTTGAGATCTGTTAGTATCTTCTGATGACCCACTGTTTGGGGTTTCCTCCATGATCAGGTTACACGGGGAAAGACTTTTTGAAGAATCAGGCTTTAAGCAGACAGAAAAGCAAAGAAAAAACACAAGATGAAAAAGATAAAGGCGGACTTGATGAGAAAACACAAAATTTATATTTTATAAGAGCAATTTTATTCTAAAGAATGAAGTGACTAAATTAAGTCATTTAAGGAAAAGCTATGTGGTTTGCAACATCTGAAGGCAATAAATTGTAATGCAAAAGAGCAGCACTGATACACAAAACCAGAAAACTACATATTACACCACAGTGATTAAAGATGTCTCTAGAGCGGTTGCGATTTTGAGGGGACGTTTGCTTACCGGCTGCACCAATTCGCTGCTTGTCTGTATAAAAGAAAGTCATACACATAAAACACAGGAAGGAAGAACATGATGTACTTTGATACAGCATTAGTTCATTAATTAGCAGTTCTCTAACCAGCTGCAGTTACCAAATCAGTGTAGGGGAAGAGTGGTGGGTCCTTTCTCGCCACTCCACCCAAGACTAATTCCAGGCCCATGAATTCTAAGCCAGTGAATTACATTATAAAAAGAGTTCTTCGTGTATGTTGAATATTTATCACCTCTTGCTTTCCCCTGTGAGTCACTGACATTTTTATTTCAAACATTTAGCTATGAAGTACACTAGCATTTTTAAAAAACAGAGCAAAGATGAAAATAATTGTAATACAGAATATATATATAACATTAAAAAGCTATAAATAAAACTGCACAAAAAAAGACATTGATAAAGCTCTAAGTTTAGAGTAATATGTTTCCAACATTTCTGGGTTATTTTACCTGGTCTAGATATTTACTGCCTTGAAATTTTGGCTAGCCAACATACATGACTGTTTTTTTCAGGTTTTATTTAACTTCACTCAGTATAAAAAGAGAAGCATTTAATGTACATCACATATGGTATGTGTTCACCAAACCGTGCTGTGAATCTGAATACATGACAAGCATTCATAGATTTCTGTACTGGTTGAAGCTACAAAAGGTCAAATAAGAATATACCAGCCTCCATGTCAAGTCAACCCAGCTACCTCCATGACATACAGTTAAATGAAAGCTCACAAAACTGGGTTGTTTTCTTCCTGCAGATCATTGTATCTGATTTGGCACCAGGAGGAAGAGGAAGGATTCATGGCATTTCCTACAGTAACAGTTTCTTTTGTAACTCCCGTTCACTGTATGCCAACAAAGACAAGCTAAATTCTCTCTTTATTCCTGGAATTTGAGAAAATGGTTCTCCACTGGGTTGAAGTCCTTAGGAACTATACCTTCAGGTATTTAAAACAAGTTACTAATATCCATTATTACCCTTCAGGCATATTTAAAGCAGCACACTTAGCTGTAGTGACTGTGAGACTGATTAGCCTAGAGTTCTGACATCATTTAGCCTTTGCAAGCTAAGCAACAGAGATTATTTTTTGTTGTTGTTAGTTTTAAAAGAGACCTAATGGCTTCATATACTTGAAAGAATTTGTCACGGTCTGTAAATTCTTTATCTCAGCATTTGGTAAAAGAATTGTAAATCTGAGTTTAGGTTGTTACAAAATCAGAGGCACAGAAATACAATTATGTATGTCAGGCTTACCGTCCATAGATCCCATGGCAATGTCTGAAAAAAGTAGTGGAAAAAAGAGCTTGTCAGAAAAATACCATTCCTATACTGTATGTCCAACAGGCTACATAACAATGTCCATTAACTAAGAAGTGAGAACTTATTTATATGCATGTTTATAATACATGTATCTTATATATTAGGACATATGCATGTGTGCATGTGTGCATGTGTGTGTATTTATCTGCATAATACTTTTGGTAATAAAGGATGCGCAGTGTGCAATGCATTGTGGTATTTCCCACTTCAAAGTAGTTGCTGCTTTCCAGTACACTCACATTGCCGTGTGCATGAATAATGGTCAGATTCTGAGCTGGTGACTGAGTGACTTTCAATAGGTATAGGAGCCTCTGCAAGGTGTCAGCTTTAAGGAGCTTACAAAGGTGGGGTTTTCAAGCCAGTTAAAAATTAAGCTACCACTGATTCAGCTATCCACTGAGAATATGCGTGTTTTCTCGCAACACTGACACTAGAAAGGAAAATGGCACACAATAAGAAAGTTGACCAATATTTTCTTGTCCAGTCTGCTAATAAATGTTAGTGACCTCTCAACAGAAGAGCTAAATAGACAGATGAAAGAAAAGCAGCAGACTTCATGCCAAATACTTATAGTCCACCATATGGGAAGGAACTGTGTTGGTTTGTTCCAAAATCTGTCTGAGATGCTTCAAAATGTATCTACTATATTCACGCCTCCGTTAAAGTCCACAAAACCCCAAAACCTAAAGACATTGATAAAGTAAAATACTAAATTGAAACATTCGCAAATGTCAATTGTGACATCTAACATTTTTGTGAGAGAAAGGATTGCTACCCTTAGCTTCTCTTCTTACCTGATTTGCATTTTATAGGGATGGAATGGTTCTCTGAACAACTTCTGGTTTGATTAGCAAAAGACACAGTAGTAACTGACTACTCAGATTTACAGCAAATTGACATCAACAGCCATTTCGCATTCATTTTGATTTGGTCAAAATCCAGATATGCACTACTTCTGTGGATGTAATTCGTAAGTGCATGTGCTTACTTTGCTGTAACATTATTAGCTCAGCACTCCAGCTTTAAGGAATAATAACAGGTCTGTTCTTATCGTGCTAACTCGTACAAACACTAAATGTCCTACTGACTCCCATGAAAGGAAAGACTGCGTATTTTCCATTTTTTTCATTTTCCTTTCAACTCTGAGCAAGAGGAGGAAGGAATAAACTGAGGGAAAGGTGAGACAAAGCACAGCTAGCAAACAGAGAAGAGAACCAGGCAGGTTTAGAAAGGTCCCTTCTGAAGCAGCCATAGAAACAGAAAAACAATTGAGGAAGGACAGACCACTGCCCACTTACTGTGGTTGGATCACCCTGGCAGAGCAGCGGAGGGAGGTAATTAATTAAATTAACAATAGACAAGTCATGCCAGGCCTCTGAAGGCATCATGCACACTCCTGTCTTCACATCACTACTTCAACTGTTTGCTGAATGGAAAATATCCAAGACTTGAGACAAAAACTATTCACATACAGAAATAGCACTTAAGGCTCTCTTAATCTCCCTGCAAGCACAGGGCTCTCCAAAGACTGCAGCCACAGGTTTCATTCTCTCTATACTGCCATAGTAATGATCCTGTCAAAGCCAGTGAGACCAAGACCCAGACTGCAGGGCTGTCTTCCCTTCTAAAAACATGGTGTTCTGATTCATCCACATGCTCTTGTAGATATGGACAATTCTTTCTCATATGCATATGTTGTGAGAGAAAGGTGAAAGGAGTGAGTAAAGGTGCTCAGTGAATGCTTCCTGTACACCTAGATGAAAAGTTACAATGTACTTTTCTACAGAATTATTTTTTGTATTTCATAGTACAGTTGAATATAAAATAACTGTTTTTCACTAAAACTAGTAAACTTTTCTACGATCTGTAAAATATGATGTCAGAACAAATGTGATCTGTCACAAAAGTTAAATATCTTTGGTTAAATGATCCCACTGCTCTAATCAGCACTATTATAAAACAAGCTGAAAGGGTAGTTATCAAAGTCACACCCAGCATTTTCCATCACTACTGATTGCTAAGGAATTTCATTTGCCCTCCCCTTCGCTCTCCTTTTCTCTGTTTAGAGGCTGGAAAAACACAACTAGTAAAATGCACAAGGCTGCTAGAATGAAACACTTCTCATAGCAAATCTCAATGAGAAATTTCAGATAATGTTTAGAGTGCTGACAATGCATCGCTTTTCTGACAGTATATGTTCTGTCAGAGATCACTACAGATCTCATTACATAACTAGGACTTCACACCATATAAGAAATTAATTAACTGAGGAAGAGATCAGCCAAGAATCAGGACCATCTCAGCCTTAAAGCTTCTTGTCTTCTCACTCCTTTCCCAGTGCTGCCTTTCTGAACAGTTGATTAGTCTTCTCATGTCTCACAGAACAAGCCAGATTAGTGATAGCACAGGGATAACAGGTCTTGCTAACAGTCTATTAACATTGCTTCTTTGTGCACAAGACAGGGATACCGATATGCTGGCCAGGAGATCTTCCATACGTTGCTACCTGCCCTCTGGGTAGTGAGGGTGAATTCTGGATTTTAAAATAGCAGGTTCTATAGGATAAGCCAATGAATATCAGCAACTTGATATATCATCCTTTTCTTTTTTTTTAAATTTTCATCCTTTTTTTCATATTGTTGCAAAAAACTATCATTACAAACATTACTACTGAATGCAGAATTTCAATAACACAACATTCTACAAGAAAACACCCTATTTCATACTCTAATTTTCCTTGAGGTTAGGTCTGAAACAGATTAATAGCAAAACTCAGATCATACCACAGCTTTGGTACAGAAACTCCATCAAAGTAAGGCAATTGCATGCTGACTCCATGAGACCTATGTCCCTTAAGGCATCTTTCCAGACATGAAGAGTCAAAGTCAGGTCAGAAAAGTTGTCAGAAAACAAGCACTGAAGAATAATAATGTTTACACTAAGAGTTATTCCAAAGATGGAAAATAACAGCATGCTAAATTCAAGGCCAAGGTACCAGCAACCATTCTCATCATTACACGTCTCATTTACCACCTCACAATTTCCTCTCCTTCCAGTGCATCATCAAGTACAGGGTTACCGAGGGAGAAGATAAAAGGCTGACTAGTGCTTCTCAGGAAGAGAAAGTTTTTCAGTCACTTCTCATAAATACAGGACACAAGCCTTTGCTACCAAACACAGCACATAGCATTCATATGCTTTGCCTACATCAAAGCAAAGAGGTACCTGAGACATGGGTGAATGACTAACTCCTGTTGATACAACTTCTGGCTTGAAAGGGTCGAAATCCAAATCCAGTAATGATTCCTCTTTCTTAGCTTCAGGTACTTCATTCTGTTAGAAGAGAAATATAACTCTTGAAAAACTTACCTTTCAAAAGCTGCCCTGCACAGTAAAATATTAAGATGTGCAAGAAAAAAAAAAATCACAGATTTACTAGCTGTGGTGCACACCAGAAGGGGAGGAAGCTCTGAAGTATAAGTTTTAGTTTTACGAAATACACTCTTATGATGCTTTTGGTTTCTCTGTAGTACAGCTGTGCCTTTTCAGGCTAAACGGTCACAGCCCTTTCAAAAAAGTCTTGAGTGTACACCCCTTAACTGTGAAGGTCCTTTTAAAGTGCTTTGAAACACACATCAAAACTACATAAATGGCACCCAATGTCTATACATTCTAATAACTTAATCATTCCCCAAACACAAACATTAGTAGAAAGCCAATACAGAATTATATAAATGCATTTGAATTAAGTTTTAATTCTGAACATGTATACCAATTTACAATTAACGTTGCTGTTAGCTCTAAATTTTAGAAGTTAAATTTTAAATTAATTTTAAATTAATTTAAGTTTAAATTAATTTTAAATTAATTTAAGTTAAATTTTAAATTAAATTTTACCTCCTAATAGTAAGGCACTGGAACAGGCTGCCCAGAGAAGCTGTGGATGTTCCATCTGTGGAAATGTTCAAGGCCAGACTGGATGGGGCTTTGAGCAACCTGGTGTAGTGAGAGCTGTCCCTGTTGGGTTAGAACTAGTGGGGCTGGAACTAGATCATCTTTAAGATCTCCTTCAACTAAAACCATTTTATGATTCTATGATGTGTTTATTCTTACTAAACTGCATTAGATGGTAGAGCCTTTTTGGTTTGCAATTAATAAATTAGCCAAGGCCTCTGAGTTGACTATAAAAATATATCCATACATATACATATGTATATGTTCAATGGGCTACTGGTCTTTTTTGCTGTAAAATAACCTGGAAAAACAATTAGTATGCTTTAACATAAAATATTAAGTAGTCTGAAACTGTAGCTGAGATTTAATTATCATTAATTGCATATATTCTAGGCAAGCATCTTGGTCTTGGTAACAAGTCTAGTACTGCCTACTGCTTGTTCAGCGTTTGTTGAACAGTAAGAGAAGCTTGTATGACAGGGCAAGTCTACCACAATAGGGCAGGTATAAAACCAGCAAAAATAGGAGATAATAATAATGATGATGACAATGATAGCAAAATAAATGAGCAACTACTTGCTATTATTAAAACATTCAAAGTATAAGCTTTCCAAATTAGTGTTACTATTGGTAAACAGATTTTCAAAGTTAGGTAATTAATGGCTTCCATTGTGCCACAAAACACTTTGACTCTCTGTGCCACCTGCAAACATGGTCAAAAGAGCTCTTCAGCTCCCATGTTAGGAATGGCAGAGTGCCCTAGAACTCTTCAGTCCGTAAGAGGTGTGTTAAGGGTGATGTGAGAAGGCGCTATACCAGTGTGAGAGGCACAGGGTTTTGCCTGCTCCCTGATTCTTCCAAAGCAGGAAGGCAGTTGGCAGCAAAGTTGATAGGGGGAAATGTGGAATAGAGAAGAAATGGTGGTGCTCCATGTGGCACAGAGTCCAGCTGAGGACCTCCTTGGCTTCAGATAGGGTGAATATGAAAAATGTACACATGCTGAAAGACAGAGTAAACCTGTGGCAAAGTAGCCTGTTGAGGCCTCTTAAATAGGTAGAAATCATGTTGAGGAAGCCCCAGAACAGCAAATGGCTGGAGGATGAGAGACTGTAGTAGAAAGGGGTATTAGGAGTACCAACTTTGCTTGCCTTGGTTTATTTTCTTTCTTTGGCCTTCTGCATCACTGGTGATGATGGATAAGTGGTCTGACACACTGAAGCCAGTGTTACAGTCCCGCACTTTTAAAAGTCAAACCCATCATTCCCACCAATAACCAACACTACATTCATTCTCCCATGCCTTCCATCAAGTGTTTTTAGATTTTGCCACATATGTTCTTGAGGCACTAATACTCATATGGTCATACACCTTGATGAAACAACATAGCATTTGCTGGCAAATAATCAGAATTGGATGGAGGCATAAAAGTTAATTACCTTTCAGTGAAGTTTGAGAACGAAGTTGCTACCTATAAGGACTGAATTAGATGAACAGGAGTCTTAATTAGGCCATGAGTGATGACAGCTAAGGATTGGAAGTGACAGGGTACTGATCACTGATAGCAAAAATTATCATTACTCATGACCCTCAGACCAAAATGAAGAGAACACTTGTCTTAACTTTAGTGACAAAGGCCCAATTAACACAGTACCTAAGATACCACATTGCAGGGAGACACACGAGAAACAGGAACCTCAGGAAATCCCTCAATAGGGGACAAAGCTGTGACAGGAAGGCCTGCCAAACATCCTGTATTTATTCCACCATAGCATGATGAAGCATGAACAAATTAAACATTTGAAAGAGGCAGCTGTGGCAGAAGCAAGGCTGTACCTCTCAGAGGTATGTAAAAGGAATGAAGAAGGCACAAGAAACCTGCAAGGATCAGCAGAACTGTTACCCTCTCTCTGCACACAGTCTGTACAAGCCTTGAAGTAGCCTTAGCAGTTATGGGCTGTTCACTTCCTAGCTGTCAGGCACACTTAGACATGCTATGTATCTGTAGGAGGCATATAAAGGCCTACAATGTTCAAGCTAGTAACTGGACACTAGGAAGAAATGTGATGTGAAGAAAAGAAGAAATAAAGCAAGGAACACTAATTTCTAAATGATCCTTTCATCTGGTCACCCAGATATTTCATCTTCTCACCTCTTTCTTTTACTAGACAGTAATTAAATCCATTTTTGACAATGAATAACCTGGATGCGTGAGATACTTCATTGACTCAGTGCAAAAATATTCAGCAGCATCAAGCAGCACTCTCTCTCAGCATCTTCCACTAATGCAGCGAATGCATTAGTAGCACTTGTTAAAGAAGGAGGAACAACAACAACTACAGGATATTTGTATTTCAGGAAACAAGTGTTTGGCCTGTTTGTAATCCTCTCCAAAACATTATATTAAAGCAGCGAAGCTCTACTCATCAGTCTGTTGGTTTTGTGCCTCTGCGTGAGCAGTGTCTGGGACACCAGTAGCGGTCCCTTGGTCTCCTGTACCATTGGCAAGGCTCTGAAGGCTTAATAGCTACCCCCATACTGCTCAACAAGGGCTTTGGGAGTATAGGAGAAACCATAAACACCAAGAGGAATAAATCCATATTTCCTGTGGATTTCATGCTATGTATTTTCCATAACTGGTTCACACACACAAGGATACAAACCCTATACATCACATTTGGGTATGTCTGTGCATACTCAGAGATCTCAGATACAGTAAGGATGCTTTAGTGATGGGGGTGGGTTTTGTGGAGGGAGAAGTGCAGATGATTGATGAGAAGGTGGCCAGGGAATAGCTGAGGACATTTCCTGGTCATTGACTATGGAGGAGAGAAGGACATAAATCACTCACTGAAGGGAGATTCATTTTTCCTTGACAGACAAGGAAAACATTTCTCAGTTCTCAGAAGCATGCCCACTTTTATTATGCCATTCCATTTCTATGCCAATCTCTCATAGAAAGGATATGAGGATTCTGGAAATGTGACTTACACTAATTTAAAGCCTTGCTCCAATGTCATCTCCAGGGCCACTATCTTGGAGAACTTAGGATGATTACACAGTCGGACCTCTACACAATTCACTGAAGCTTACCTGTGATGGGGTTGTCACATTGATTTCTGGGACAAAGTTGTCGTCAAATAAGTTAATAATGTTCTCCTGTTGCAACTCCTTCGTGGGTGTGAGCTTAGGCAGTGGTGGGACTGGCGGACCTTTCCTCAGCTAGGCAGACAGCAAAAATGTCAGACTAGTTCAGGGATAAAAGAAAATCTTTAAGCTAAGCCTAAACAAATTGTCTTAGGTTTTTACTTCTGCTACTTCCCCCTAAATAACCCATGGGAATAAGCCATGTGTTGAAAGGAACTGTTTAGCTGTTCACCAAATGTCTTGAAATAAACATTATGGGAAGAGCAAAACAACCCTATGTTTCAAAGTATTAAAACTCAAGGTTTCAGATTTCATACAAGAGCAACTCTTGGTTAGCTTTTTTCTGCTGTGACAAGCACACATTGCAAGACACTTGCTCTTCTGTGCAACCCATAGCTGGAAGGGCAATACTGCACAGAAACAACACCCCTGCAGCTTTCTGGCTTCTTGAGTTCATTTGTGTTTAGCTTTGGGATTTTGTCCCTGCCCACCTGTTGCTAGCCTTAGAGTATATTTAATGCTAAGACCATATAATCTCTGGGAACTATAGCACTTCAAAGGTGCTTAGTTTACTATATTCCTCCTGCTCTCCAGAGATTCACATAACTATAACAAACTAATTACTTGGAACAACACCAAAGAGTATTGGACAGAATGCAACAGAACCAGTGGCCTCCCTGCCATTACTCAGTCACAGCCTAGATGAAAAATCCACCAGGTACATCGTCTCAGCTATCTTTCACTGCACAACAGGTCAGGTCCTTCTGCTAGGTATCTCCTTACCTGTGTGGGTGACTTAGGTCGGGCTGGTGCCGGAGATGCTGGTGCCAGCATATGATTGGGACTAGCAGTAGGGCTAGGTAGGGGAGAGACCTCCTCAGGTGGTGACGGTGTTTTTGCAAAGCGGAGCGGACCTGAATCACTAGACAGAAGCAAAGCAATGGCAAGGACATATTTATCTTCCTGACTTACTACCTTAAAAATTTGATGCAACAGGTCAACTGCATCCCTGATGTAATGTCAGTGACCACAAAAGAGAGCACACACTTGAGAGGAACTAAGCCATTATATAATGACTAAAACTAAAACTGCAATTAAATGCAATTAAAATTCAGTGATCTATGGTGTCAAAGGAAGTTTTACTTTTGAATGATCCTGATTTTTGGAACATTTGTTTATCTGATCATTGTAACTTGAAGAAAACAGAGTATTTGCATTTTTTCAAATTCTGTACTTGAAATACCATTTCATTTATAAATTTATAACTCTTATGTGAGATAGATTTATTGTCTTCACACACGTCTTGGAATGAAAGGCTCTAAAGACAAAAAACCCCCCAGGAAGGCATAATAGTGAATAATGCAAATAATTTTAAAAGCTCAGCAGCTTCAAAAAAGTTTCAATAAAACAAAACACAGCCAAGATTATTATAAATATATTGCTATTTAGGAGGAAAAATCACCACAACTATAAACAAGCAGGAGTCAAGTGACTTCAACAGACCTCTGCTGATACCAAGAAAAGATCTGATGAAGTCCTAGAAGGCATCTGCCCTTCTCATGAAAGGACTTGGTGCAAACACTGAGATAATACTCAGCTACCTAGAAATGCTGAAAGCTTACAGTGCGGGAGGCTATGAACTACAGTATTCAACGATCACAGTACTTGGCAAGAGCGACTCCTACACATCTTCAGGGAGAGCAGAAGCACTACCTGATTGAGACCACAGCATAAACATCATCCTAATGCCAACACAAAAAAAATCGTTCTTTGGAAGGGCAAACTTAGCTCACACTCACCACCTCTTTCTGTGGAAATATTAAAAGAGAAAAAATTAGCAGTCATCAAGGAATTTTTGTCCCAGGTACAATATTTGCCTTCAGGATAGATTATTCAGTAGCATACAAGGTTTTAAGATGCTTCTTTTTCTGCAGTTCTTTAAAAGAAATATTAGATACTGTAATTGTCTAGCATCAACTTCTTGGGCATCTAAAACAGAAAGCTCTATCTTACAAAGACTCACTTATGAATAGTCTTTTAGAGCATCATCACTAATAATGGAAGTCAAATTCTATCCAGATTTTCACATACAGTTCTGCAAATAGTAGAGCAAAAGAGAGTAACATAGTAACTGAAATAAAAAGTATTTTTAAAAAGCTTTTCTAAAGTAACTTAAGATCATACTGTATTAAATGATGTCTAGTAATTTGCAGCAAAAAAAAATTTCTTTTTTCTCTCAATGATGGAATGACTAACTCAGTGAGAACAACCATGTGCCTGTTGGACATGGTCTAGGAGACACAGGTGGATAAAATACCTGTTGTTTACAAAAAGTGCTTGAAATCTTCCAACACTACATTATTTTACATGCCATAAAAGTATTTTACAAATCTTTTATGGAAACATAGTCCAGTTTGCAAGTCCATCCTAAATGGTCTGGATTATCACTGAAATAATTTAAAATACACATTTTAGTGATGTGTTTATAAAGTAGTTCTGAATTTTGCATTAGGTCAGAAGGTTCAACATTTCATTCTTTGTTCTTCCAAAGTGAGAGTAAAAGAAATGTAGGAAAATTTGCCATATGTTTGAGGCATATGTTATGTTGTTTGGTCAGTTTTAACTGCTGCTAATGTAAGTCCATCTTGATGGCAAATTAGCAGTAGCTATGCGAGGAATGAATTCAATTTTTATTTTTATTTAGGGCTCAATGTTTTTGGGGTTTTATGTTATAAATTAATTTTCTGACCTTGGGTGGAAAGTTACTGCGTGGACTGAGCCCTAACACATAGAAGGTGGCAAGCACAAACGAGGGGGTGGAGACCGCTGGTATTACAGTCTCTAAGCAGGTACCCTTGTGGAACACGACAAGCTATAACATTGTTTGGATTGCTTCTGACTAGCTGGGATAGAATGGAAATTCAGGTTTTATATATTAACTCTAAATATCATTGTGTCTTGATAAGTCTCACTGTTTTACACTTCAACCTTTTCTGCATATCAGTATTAGAGATCAAATTATGGCAGAAAGGCTACATTCATTGAAAGAAAAAAATTAGAAATACCATACTGGCACCCACTGACCATAAGAAAGCACCATCTGATTTTAAACTCTTTTTGGTTTTGTGCTTTAAAACAAGATTTCTCTTGAAAGTCTTTAAAAATACAGTATTTCATGACGTTCTCTTTATGCTAGCTTTTCTGCTTTTATGATGCACCCTCAGATCTTTACTTTTCCCCGTAAGCAAAAGAGATAACAGTTGATGTTCAAAGGTTGGGATTTCCCCCTAATAGCTGGAGATAAAAATGTATCTAAATATTTCAAGGCTTTAAACAAATTATGAGAGTTAGCAACATTGCTGAAAACTACGCATCTAAGAATAAATGAGCTATACACTTGGTGCAAATTGATGTCACAGCCTACAATGAACTTGGGTAAATTGAAACTTCATTCTTTTTTCATTTTGAAAGAACTTTCTAGAAAAATAGTCAGTGAGGAAGAAGGCTTCGTATCTTTACTCCTGTTAAGAAGAACTTAATCTCAGATAACTTCATCTTCCATCCTGAACAAATAAAGCCTGTTACCATGTTGTGCAGCAATCACTACACATGGTGTAGGTGATCACTACATATGATGAAACCCATGAAGCCTTCAGCAATGCATTTAATTAAAAATGCAGTAAATTCACCTTGGTGCCCCTTGAATGGTGAAGGCCTTGTCTGCATGCTGGTCCCCCAGCTTTGTCATCACTTCATATAGTTTGTGACATAGCTGTGAAAACAAAACAATTGCCTGAGTTTATGTGAACCACTATAGTCATGATTAAAAGCACAGGTGATAAATCTGATCCGAAAAATGTTAACTTGATAAATTTATGCTGCAGTTCACAACCTTCCAAAAACTCTCAGTGCCATGTATCGCAGAAGCCTAAACAGAAACCCATCAAAATCCATAGAATCAAAGATAATAGCAGTTCTTCAAAAACATGAGCTGTTTTTTAGAGAACAAGTTCATAAGTGTGAGTGACTGCTATGTGAGCTCTGATGAAGTGGGTCACCTGAAGTTGAAAGAAACATGAGCAGCCAAGAAGATTCATGTTTTCTCCTGAAAAATCCAATCCAAATTTTCACATAACTTCAGTGAAGTGAGTTTTCAAAAAATTTTTGTTCCAATTTGAAGGTTACTATAGATAATACACTATTATTTAGCCAGGTACATTCAAAAGATCCTCAGTGAAACTGCTTGATTTGCCTAACAGTCACAGATAAAATGTTGCATTGCTGACAATGCATATAGCAGACTTGAAAGGAATGTTTGACATTTTTCTTGTACTGATTAAAGCAAAGAGGTGCTTAGCAATTGGACACAGCAAAAATACTGAAGGCAACAGTAAATTATCAAAATAGAAAGTGAATGTAGTGCTACAATTGATAATGCACTGCAATCCAAAATTTTAGGGGCTGCTCATTCCTTAAGGAGAGAACAAATATGGCAAGTAGAAATGAATATAATGATTATTCGACAAGTCTGGATCTATGGCAAATTCTCATGTGTGCCTCTGTTAGATTTTTACTACAAGACATTTGTTAGCTGTCATGCATATCATAGTCCATTACACATAAGACAGTCAGTTTTACTCACTAAAGCTATTTCCTTGTGAAACTTGGCTTCAAGGCTGGACACATTTTTGAAGGTGTTCACATAAAAGCCAATTCGTCTATGAAGGATGGCACAAAGAAAGGAAAAAGAGAATAAAATAAATGTGTGGGAAGGCCACAAAGGTAGATTAATTAACTGTTTTCTGGACTACAAGCAACATTCTTGACTATTACTCTCAGCAAAGCAAATGATGAAATGTCAAAATTTCAGACTAGTTTGTTAATGATTATTTTTTGTTTGTGTTAAGATACATATTTCACACTGCCCAGTGAGCCAAGTTGAGACTACTCCACATCAGATGTCTTCAGCTCATTTTAAAGAAGGAACAGTGGAAAAGGATGGTCACAAGCGCAGCACAAGCACTTAATGGATGCTCTGGGCATCCATCTCCCACCAGACAGCACACAACCATTTACTGAAAGGAGAAAGGTACCACTCTGGCACTGTGAGCCCCTGTGCCCAAATATTATCACATCACCAAGGTGATGCAGCTGCATCTGGGTTCAGTTTTAATATATACAACTCAGTACAGCCCAGGGGTGGGTGTCCCATGCTCAGCTCTGAAACATATGCACATGTACATAAGAGAAAAAAATTTAATACAGACTAGACATTTCTGTGCATGTAGTCAAAAATCTGCTTATTTGAGGTAAATAATTACATACTTCTACATTTCAAAAATAGAAGGTGTTTTCCTACGTTTTGTATTTTTTTCCCCTATTTAAAACTTTCGTGTATAATTTCTCCCAACTTTTATTAACAAAAATAATCTTTTGGAATAAGAATAAGCTTGCAAAATGTCAACTGAATAGGTAATTTTCTTCCTGAAGAATTGTAATAACTAAAATAGAAGACTCTGAAAGCAATTGCTTTCTAAATTATGTGTATTGCTTAAATTATATTCTGACTTTCCCTGAGACTAGTTAGTGCGCAATACACATACTGAAGTAAAAAAGGCCCTTACTCTAAATCACTCCTGTGCAGTTTTACTTTTAGCAGGCCCATCTTGAAATGCTAAGAAGGTTTTTACTGAAATAGGCAGAAACACAGCAGGAAAATCCTCTATTAGTCTGAAATTTAACAGGATTTATTTTAGAAGGCAGAGAAGGCAAAGGATACTTCAGTGACTCATAACACATTTCCACTCCAGACTGTCAATTGGCAAAGAACATAGCATACTAATGAGATGCTTATATTTCTACTGTTTTTGTTGTCCTATTCATATTGTCTGCATTTCCTGTACAAACACAATTAATGATTAAACATCTTGACTGAATGATCTATGCCATCAAATAGTTTTACATTACAACATAGTCAGTGCAAAACTATAAAATGTGTCTTCTGATGTAGTTATAATAAAAAATTACCTATAAGTAGACCCAAATCACCACAGACTACTCTGTGCTCTAGCATAATTATTTACTCAGAAAATGGAAACCTTTTTGCACCTCAGAATGAAGATATGGTAATGAATCTTAAGTGCCAAGACACATGGAAAGAAAGAAGCATAAATACGCTTACAGAACATGCATTTTGGGACACTGGTATACATTTTTGTTTTCTTATTTCAAAAGATAATGGATGGAATCTTCAAGAATCCAGCAATCCATTTTCTATCAGCTCAATAAAATGCCCTCATTCCCTTTCCTACTCCCTATTTAGGCCTCGCACACAGTATCTCTGTAGGCTTACCGTGACCACAGAGAAGGCAACTCTTCTTGCAAGTCAGTATTAAACTCTTCAAACACTTTCTGTGCTTTTTGAAATTCTTCTTCTGCCTAAACCAAAATGAAACATACAACTTCTGAAATTACTACAACACAACAAAACCAAAATTATTTTTGTGTGGTTTTCTTGGTGGATCTTCGACAAATTTTATTAACAAAGGATGTGATTCAGTCCCACACCATGGAGGTCAACACAGGATTTGCTGTCCCCTCAGTCTCATCAAGAGAAAAAGTTAGGGCTCAAACAGGACTCCACTGTGAAGGAGACTGAGCATGCCTACCACATGCACCAAGGCACTTAATACATATTTATGCTTGGAGATATCATTTTTTCTAAGAGAGCAAAAGGAAGAGAAACTTTGTGCTCTGCCTCTGTACAGAAAGAAATGCACCCAATCTCCCCAAGTCTTCTGCCAGCATGTTTCTGGTTGTGCTACCTTGGTAATTCTGCCTTCATCTTTTCTTTTTGAGCTCTGCAGAGCTTCTAGATGATGCCTTGCACTGTCGTAGTCCACTAGCTTTCTGCTTCGTTTCGCAATGCGAGTCTGTACAGAGGTAGAAAAGAAAGTAAGTATGAAGAACACTTTTAAAAAAGCCATTTTACTTACATTGTCCATTTAGTTTATGATGTATTTTCATTCTCCCTTATCTGTTGTTCATAACTGAATTATTATATTATGTAGAGGGAACATGGAAATGGTAAAAAAGACAAATGAATCACATTATTTTAAATAAGGAATCAATTTACAGATAGTTTGGAAAGGGTTTTCATGGGTGTAGGGCTTACAGGCCTTAGAATTGAGGTATCAGTGTTATGTAAGTCTTGTCACATTCTCCAGAATCAGTGAACCTGTTAAACTCATGGTAACACAATCTTTTCCCTTAATATATAGTGTGAAAATTCAGCAATTAATGCATTTTTTCTAGAGTTGGAAAAATGCTAAAATATACTTATCCATATAGTTGTTCTAACACATCCCTAAGATACTGGAGTTCAAGATGTATATACATATACTTTGATATAGACTTGACAAAGCTATATATTATATGCAAAATCCACATGCTGAGAGGGCATAAGCACGGTATGATTTAAAAGCAAGTTTAGGACTGTACATCAGTAATGTTGGTATTTTAAAATTATTTTTTCTTTAGTCCTTGGTGTAAGTGACAAAGGAGATGACTGTGTGTTACCTACTCAACTATAAACCACCACAAAAAAGTATTTACCTTTCACCTATAATGCTTCTTTATCCTTACACATTTCATTTAGCAGTCATCTCCCTGGACTGTACACCAGATGGGCATCTGGCAGAGGCTAGAACCTGCATAACATTCTCTCCTGATGTGTATTGCAAAATCTTTTTATAACTAATTAAAAGACAGGAACCATAGCTCAGATAAATGAAAGATACTCACGGGTGCATCTAGCCAGTAAAAAAAAGCCTGCTTTCCATGTAATATTTCTGACGTTTTAACAGCTAAGAGATTAAGGTGTCCTTATTGAAGTCAGTTAAAATTATCTCATACCAAAGAAACAGGAGCAGAAAAAAGCATAAAAGTTTCCTCTACAAAGGCTAATTTGCTTCCAAGTACTACTCCATGAAAAATATTTTTGTTCACTTGGAAAATCAGTCCTGCTGAAGTCAGAAACATGTACATTACAGGAGAACAGGACTTCCACCTCCCACCCTTTTTCATTTTTTTCGCTTGTAGTATCATTTTCTATTTATTTTGCAACTCAACAGAACATTAAAACTTGTCCTTCATAGAAAATCATTACTCTACTTTGATATCAGGAAATTGTCCTAGATATGTATCCAGGGTTAAGAGTGACCCATCCACCAGTTTTTGATGGAAGTCTTCCCAGAGTTCATCACATTTCTGAAAAGGTAGGAGAAAAATGTGCTTAGTAGTGCCACTCTAAATGTAGGAGAAATACAAATGTAATTGGCAAAGATGAATCTTTCTGAAGTTTTAAAATGTTCTTTATGGAAATAAATCACAGCACAATCATAAGGTGAATGAAAATTAATACCTTGACATTGCAAGTTTAATTCACAACAAAGTAAGATTAAACTTAATAACTACTTTGTATTATTAACTATTATATTTTATATAATAGTTATTATATTCAAATAGTAACTGCAATGTGAAATTAAGGATATCACGGGTTGAGTGTGCTCCTCAGGGTTTCAGGTCCCTCGAGGATCAGTAACGCAGAATCTGAACCTGGCCTTACTCTTATGTCTAAGTACATTCACTGATGATGAACCTTGCTTACAGAGAACGGAAGTACAACTGAAAACAGAAGAGTAAATAAAATAAAGGGAAAGATCTTTCCATGTCATACTTTTTGTGCCATTAAGGTACATTTTATGAAATGGCTGATGCAGACAAGGACTCTGCCTTGCATTGCTGGAAAACTGGAATGACAGATAGGAAACATCCCAACATCAGCTGGCAAAATAAACAAATTCTGCACCCCCACCATCCTCCACTGCCCTGAAGGTACAGTGCTTTTCCCCAGTCCCCTTTGGAGTTCTGGGGTAGTCACCAGGAGAAACCCCCCATAGTTTTTTGATTTTAGGAATATATTAATGCAGCTCATGTGACAAGGATCCAATGGGTGAGACTGCTTACTAGAAGCAAATCCTGTTACATAGAGACATAGTCCTGGGGATTCTGGGTTCTCAAGTGAACAAGCCATTAGCACATATTAAACATCCTGATACTCCCTTTCTTTGTACATTTCAAAAATTACTTAACACCCTCCCCTTTGACAGGAGGGAGGCTAATGTGAGTAAGCACTGCTCTGCAGGGCCGTTAGCCTCACTGAGAAGTCTGGAAAGCTATTCCCTAGTGTTTGCTTTATCATAACCTACTACAGGACATCTTATAAATGCTGTGTGATGCCAGTTTTTGTTCATTCATTTTCTATTCTAACAGAGTCCCTAATGAATTATTAGAATCTATTAAATGTGCTTAAAAGAAATACCTCATTTATTATACAATATTTAATCCTTGTGGTCTACAAAGCACCAGAGCACTACATCATAGCAAGCAACTGCCAGTCTTGTGTGTTTGCCTTTGTATCTTGCTGATACATGTTTTGAAAAAAATAAAATAATGGAGGTTTTCTGAAAACTAATGGACTCAAATAACATTGCTGAAGGATCCTTTAAGCCATCATCTTTCCTCCCATCCAGAATAAGGTCTTTCAAGTGGATCCCTTTCAGAATGATCATTTATATCCTAAACTGAACAGATACGTAATTTGTTTTTACTCTAGGTTGTGGGACCATGGAATCACAGAATCAACTAGGTTGGAAAAGACCTTTGAAATAATCAAGTCCAACCTGTGACCTAACACCACCTTGTCCACTAGACCATGGCACAAAGTGCCACATCCAGTCTTTCTTAAACACCTCTGGGGATGGTGACTCCACCACGTCCCCAGGCAGCCCATTCCAATGCCCAGTCACTCTTTCTGTGAAGAAATTCTTCCTAATGTCCAGCATAAACCTCCCCTGCCACAGTTTGAGACTGTGTCCTCTTGTCCTGTGGCTGGTTGCCTGGGAGAAGAGACTGACCCCCACCTGGCTATACCCTCCTTTCAGGGAGTTGTAGAGAGTGAAAAGGTCTCCCCTGAGCCTCCTCCAGGCTAAACAACCCCAGCTCCCTCAGCCACTCCCCATAGTACTTGTGTTCTGGACCCTTCACCAGCCTTGTTGCCCTTCTCTGGACTCACTTGAACATCTCAACACCTTTCCTAAACTGGGGGGCCCAGAACTGGACACAGTACTCAAGATGCAGCCTAACCAGTTCTGATTACAGGGGAAGAATCACTTCCCTAGTCCTGCTGGCCGCACCATTACTAATTGAGGCCAGGATGCCATTGGCCTTCTTGGCCACGTTGGCACACTGTTGGCTCATGTTCAGTCTGCCATTGGTCAATAGCCCCAGGTCCCTTTCTGCCTAGCTGCTGTCCAGCCTCTCTGTCCCCAGCCTGTAGTGCTGCAAGGGGCTGTTGTGGCCAAAATGCAGGACTTGGCACTTGGTCTGTTAAACCTCATATCATTCAATTTGGCTCATCTATCCAGCCTGTCCAGGTTCCCCTGCAGAGCCCTTCTACCCTCCAGCAGATTGACATTCACATCCAACTTGGTGTCATCTTCAAATTTGCTAATGGTAGACTCAATCCCTTCATCCAGGTCATCAATAAACATCTTAAACAGGATGTGGCCAAACACAGATCCCTGGGGGACATCACTAGTGACTGGCCACCAACTGGAAGCAGCACCACTCACCACCACTCTCTGGGCCCAGCCATTCAGCCAGCTCTTAGCCCAGTGAAGGGTGCACCTGTCCAAGACATGGGCTGCCAGCTTTTCCAGGATTATTCTATGGGAGACAGTGTCAAAGACTTTGCTGAAGTCCAGGTAGACAACATCCACAGCCTTCCCTCCATCCACCAGGCAGGTCACCTGGTCATAAATGGAGATCAGGTTGGTCAGGCACCATCTGCCCCTCCTCAATCCGTGCTGGCTGGGTCTGATCCCCAGGTTGTCCTGTAGGTGCTGTGTGATCACATTGAAGATGAACTGTTCCATAAGGTTGCTGGGCACCAGGGTCAGGCTGACAGGTCTGTAGCTTCCTAGATCCTCCTTTTGGTCCTTCTTATGGATGGGCATCACACTGGCCTGCTTCCAGTCATCTGGGACCTCCCCAGTTAGCCAGGACTGACGGTAAATGATGAAGCATGGCTTGGTGTGCCAGCCCCCTCATCACTCTAGGATGGATCCCACCTATCCCACAGACTTGTGAGCATCAAAGTGGCTCAGCAGGTCACTAACGGCTTCTTCCCGGGGAAGAAGTATATAGAAGTATATAGAAGACTATACTGCTCCCTGTCCCCATCTACTAGCTCAGGAGGCCAGCTGTCCTGAGGACAACCTGTCTTATCGCTGAAAATTGAGGCAAAGAAGGTGTTAAGTACCTCAGCCTTTTGCTCATCTTTGGTAACCATATTATCTCCCATGTCCAATAAAGAATGGAGGTTTTCTTTTGTCCTTCTTTTGATATGAATGTATGTATAAAACCACCTTTTATTATCCTTTACAGAAGTGGCCAGGCTAAGTTCTAATTCAGCTTTTGCCGCTCTAATTGATGCATAAATCTACATTTGTGATTATGTATAGAAAAAAATAAGGAGATTTTGTATTATTTCCCATGACTCTCTTATTAAGAAAACACATCTAGAATGTATCTTTACATCTAATAGAGCTTAAGAGCCAGATTTTGGTCCTTTCACACAACTACAAATTTACAAGTGTAAAATCTAATAGTCTACGGATACAAGATGAGATGCTAGAGCAAGATGCAGCATGGGGTTTTTCAGCTGTTTAACCTAAACCTATAAAGATCTTACACCAATCAAACAAAAAATACATATCTTAAATTAGGTCATTTGGAAGTTGGGTGCTTTTAAAATCAAAACACCTCGCAGCAGGGAAGGGTAGGAGAACGCAGCCTCAGAGAAGAAAAGCAATCTGTACATGGATTTGGGAAGACTACTATGTATTCCAGTTTGCTGTTAACTATGTTAACTATATTAACACAGAGGCCTTGCAAACTGAATGCCAGGTGGTTAAAAGCTTCCCTGTCAACTGCACCTTCTTGTCACCACCAGCACATTTGCTGACAGCCTTCCCCAGAACTGAGGCTGTTTAAGCAGGAAATTCAGAACACCTCAAGTCAAATTCCTGCTGTGCTGTCTAGAAAAGCCTATTCTTCTCTAATCACTGGAGGAAGGTAAAAAGGTAAAAATGAATAGTGTCCTGAACTCTAATTTGCCCTTAATTTCCATATTCTTGTCAAAGAGAGGTGAGTGTCTCATAAGATATCCTGTTTAGTCCCACTGACTCAACAGTTGTTACACTAGCACAAAAGGATAAGCAGATTTGATAATTTTTAACATTCATTTGAATTGAGAATCCTGACTGTAAAATTGGATGTAAGATACCTTTGTACAAACTTGTCAGTCAGATGCTATCAGGACCAATTCTGCTCACACTGACGTTGATCTCAGTGGGAGTTTATATCAGTTAGTTCATACAATAGACACTGCAAGGGCTGCATCTGGCCAGCAGGAACTGCATTTCACAAGACCCATAATTTACATGCTGAGGAAACAGGATTTAACATGACACGAAGGATTAAGGTCAATTTTGGATGCACATTTCTCCTCAATAGCTCAGATTAATCCATTTGCAGTCAAAATACCTTTTCCCTCTTTCTGTACATCTTACCTCTCCAATCATTTTCACATCTTCACGTCCGTACCAGTCTGGCTCATACACTTCATGAAGAGACTCAGTAAGCTTCTTTGAGGCATCTTGCATCCCTGAAATTAGACAGAAAGAGGAACATATAAGTGCAAACAACAAGAAATAGTTGCTAAATATCTTTATTTTTGCCCATATATACCCACTATGCTATTCCCTCTGGCAAATTTATAAAAGAGATACCTGAACTTGGGGAGAGTGCTGTAATGGATCTGGTTTTATGAAGAATCTTGTACGATCATCCTGTAGGTTTACAAGTTTGTGGAGCCCAGTGCTTATTTATGCTTGCAACAGGGTGGTGCCTGTAGAAGATTGTGCTAAGCCAAACTGATCAGTCACTTTTGGAGCTCTTGCTACCACAGGTGGAACAAGAACAGGGACTATTGATGGTTATCACTCTGTAATACACAGAGAAGCTGGCTTAAACATAAAATAATTTCAATTATATTATGAGAAGGGGTCCAAATCTATCTCAAGAGAGACCAGTCTGACCCAAGGATTAAAAAACAGCCTCAGCGAAGGCACTGGGGTTTGCAATTTGATGTAGCACCAATCCATTAGATGCTGAATATGGTCGTGAATCCAGTGAAACCAAACTCATCTTGCCTAACTTTCTAAGAGTTCAGAATAAGTAATTTTAAAATGACAAATTTTATTTCAACTTCTTTGCAAAATTGGAACATTACTTGAACGTTTTACCTATCATTAACCTTTTTGTTAAAAAGCATATTTTTTTCTCTAGTCAAAATCTGTTTGCTAAAGCACATCTGTGCTGTCTTGAAAATATCTCTAAGCATGATCTTCAGATTCAGCTTCTTAGTGAATGAATTTAGGAATAACATCAATATTTTTGTTTTCTGCACAAAGAAATGCTCACGAGTAGAAGCAGAAAACCCATTTGAAACTTGAATGTCTAGAAGAGCAGACAATCGAGTCAGTTGCCATTCCACCATGAACTCCCAAAACACATGCTTGAAATACGACGGGAAAATAAATGCAGTAATGAACACTTTCTAGTATTAAAATGGTGGTCTACGCAATGGGTAGGATAGGAAAACAGATACTGAAAAAGCTGAAAGTACATGCCTGTTCTCAGTCCTTGAGTACAAAAGAGAGAATGGCATGGGGGAGAACAAGTACAAAGAAATGCTGGTGTTTAGGGGGTACATGCTCTCAACCTTAAATCAAAAGGTACCGAGCCAAAACAGAATATTTGATCTCTTCAGGGATTGTCTTGGGGGTGGTTTTTAATGACAGAGGTCAGCTTAGAATACTAGGATAGCCCAAGAATTAAGATGCATTTCTTCCTTTCCTCTTTTGTGGTTAGTACCTAGGATGATGCATCCCCAGCTAAGAAAGGGTTCCTCTGAGTAAAAGGATTTCTTTTTTCTTTTTCTTTTTTTTTTTTTTTTTTGTGTTAGAAGATGTCATTACAATAAAATACAGATGATCTTCATGTATCTTTCCACACAGGACTCATTGAAAATCTTTAATGCCATTGCAAATTAATCAACTCAAGAGGTAAGGCAAAACCAACAGAGTATCTCTGTGCTTAAGAAGGCTGCTTCTCTCCACTCAGGGTGAACATACAGACCAGGAGGGTTTGCTCATCACTGCTCACATTTGATCCCTTCTGATACCTGAGCTTCTGCCCTTAAGCACTCTGCATGATAAACTTGTGGAGGTTCCTGCAGCAGGCAGGCTAGCACAGCTGCTAGATAATCCCTCCTGCAGCTTGCACTCAACTCAGTTACAATCCATGTTGGCATATTTTCCTAGACTTTCTTTTTTACGTACTACAGGACACAGGCATATATCTGCTTAAAAGAATAAGTAAGACACACCTAATATGCCATGCTTGAGTCACATCAAAACTACACCAACTTTTACCCTATTTTCAGTCCTGAGAATTGGCTAATTATCCATTCTACCATATTCCTGTAAAAACATCTGTCAAATCCAGCTGCAATGTGAAGCAAGTGGGCAGTAAAGTATTTGGCTTCTTCAGTCAGGAGCTTCAATCTGAAATTTCCAGGCAAAAATCACCTATCCTACTCCCCTCTGACTGCATCTATACCAGGTTTACTGCAATACCCCAAATGAGTGAACAGGTAAATACCAATCCAGTGAATTTCCATTCTTTTTTCATGCCTCTGGATATAAACTTACAATGTCTGATGATTTTTTTTATTTGGCTAGTTTTCACAAAGAATTATTTCTTACACACTGATACCTTTTACACATTATTCAGCACTAAATTTAAGAGGATTAGTGTCCTAGTCATAGACTGCAGGCTGTCTCTGCTGTTTTCAACTGCTATTACAGAGAAAGACAAATTGTTAAAAGCAAGTCATTAAAATACTAAGAAACATGAACTTTTACTACTAATGAACAGTTAGAAATTTATATTAAGTATCAATTGTTTCATTCAGTACCACTTACTGGTAATTGGGTCCTTTATTTTATAACTAAAAGTGCAAAAATATTTGAACCACTTAGGAAAAATGTTTCTAAACAACCCAGTTACTGAAGACTGAGCTTGCGGGATTAAATGATCCCTATCTCTACGGGAAAAAGTCCCTGTCCCTGGAACACCCAAAAAATTATAGAGGCCTCCACGTGATAGGGATCCTGGTGGTGGCAGTGCAGAGACATTCCCATTAAGCACAGGGAAAACAGTAGAGGGTAGGCAACTCTTTACCATCACAGTTCCAATGTACTCAAGTTCCCATGGAGAATGAGACAGACCTGGGGGGTCTCCTCACTCCCCTACAGGGTAATCTAGCCTGAATCTTGGATAAATTTCCATTTTCCTGATGGGGTGAGACATCTTGGTCTGGCTCTTCATATTTAATAACTTATATGGTTCTCTAGGGAAGTGACCTACCCTACCATAAGGATTGTATTTATTCTTGCTAATAATCCATTAGAGCTTCCACTGGAAAATTCAATAATTTCATAACTCATGAATAAATTTTGAAGAAAGAGAATGAATAGTTTTACAGCTTTTAAGAAATTGCATGACTGATTTTAAGATTTCTGTATCTGGAGCATATGAGCCGTTCTGTCAGCCACAGACTGACAACTAGGCAGCAGAACTGCTTACAGACCTCAAAAATCTCCTCCCCTTCCTGTAGACCAGTTACTCTTTATCACTACATTAAGCCACCTGAGGGGTATGGTGCTTTCTTTGCCTCATGCAGGACTCCTTTGTACCTCTGTCACCTTGCCACCTGCATGAAGATCCAGGACTTCCCCATCTGCACTGGGGAAAGAGCTCAAGGTAGAGAATGGGTGACTGACTTAAGGTTTCTGTAACAATTGGCCCATAAAACCATTCAAGTCACTTATAGCTCTCAAAAGCTTAAAAATAAATCATAAAGTATAGAACTCTGACACATACTGCCAAGAAGGCTGGAAGAGACACAAGACTGAGGCATGAGGTGACTAAAGCTATGGGGGATAGTACACAGTCTCTTCAGTACAAACATCACTGATACGCACCAGACATTAAACTGTCATGCAGGTGACATAAAATGGCACATAAAAGCCATTCACAAGTTCAACAACTTGATGGCATGGGTCCTCCGAGTCCTTGATAACCAGCAAGAAAGATCAAGCTCCAGCTAAGACTAAGAAGCATCAGTGAACAAGAGAAGGAGTCTGAATACAGCAAAAATTGTTTTAAGAATGTGTGATACTAAACCTCAAATTCTCAAGTATATTAAAATGAAGGGACAGAGGGTCATAATAAGGCTCAATTGACTGTTCCTTGCTTAAATCCCCACCTGGAGTATTGTGTACACATCTGGGGTCCTCAGCATAAGAAAGACATGGACCTCTTAGAGCAGGTCCAGAGAAGGCCGCAAAGATGTTCAGAGAAATGGGGAACTTCTACAAAGACAGGCTGAGAGACTGCTCATCCTGGGGATAAAAAAGCTCTGATGAGACCTCCCTTTGGCCTGACAGTATTTAATGGGATCTTATGAAAAAGAGAGAGCAACTTTTTACACAGGTAGAGAGTGGTAGGACAAAAGGGAATGAATGATTTGGAACTAAAAGAGAAGAGATTTAGATTAGATGTTAGGAAGAAATTCTTTACTCAGAGGGTAGTGAGACACTGGAACAGGTAGCCCAGAGAAGTTGTGATGTCCTTGGAAGGATACTTGGAAGTGTTGAGGGCCAGGCTGGATGGGGGTCTGAGCAACCTGGTCTAGTGAGTGCCATCTCTGCCTATGGCAGGGGGATTTGAACTAGATAATTTCTAAGGTCCTTTCCAACCCAAACCATTCTATGATTCTATGAAATCGTGCCTGGATTTGTACTTCCTACTTCCAATATCAAGTCACTTAGAAGTCGTGCAGCAAAATGAAACTGATTACTGGAGTTCAAATCCCAAAACCCTTTAAAATGAACTGCTTCTCTCATACATCTAAGAGTATAAGGATGTCAAGTGCATTATTTTCCAATAATTCCAATATATGCAATTATATGACTGACCTTTTTTCCTGCAAAATGAGCCCCTGATGACAGCATGATTCCAAGCCTCTGATGTCCTTGGTGCAAAAATCCCACTCAAGTGCCTAAATATGGGGGTTCCTGTGCTTCTGTGCAGAGATACCCCAAAATCTTCTAATGATAGCAGTCCTTCAAAGAATTGCAACAAAGGCACTGCAGCAGGTGCTTCTGTCATCCAAAATCTGGAAAGGTCTTTGGCACTGCCGACCAAGTCATCTTTGAGGAAGCCTCAGCCAGAGCTATGTACTGTGGACTACTACTACTACTATGTAGTGTGTGCTCACTCCGGAGCCCTAATGCATGCCAATATGTGTGCCAAGGATGCCCACTGGTGGCTTGTTGACTTTGACATTTTTAAGGCTTTCATGAGTGCTTATGACTGGATCTTTTTTAATTCAGGTTAAAACAAGGTAGATAATAACGTGTTAGGAAACACTTTTCATTCTGAGTAAGAAAGTCAGTCCAAATTACTTAAGGGCTGCAACAAGAGAAACATGCTAAACAGAAAAGCATACCTAAAAATGCAGAACTCAAACAATGGAAATTTTTACACCAAGATAAACACAAAACTTGGTGCAAAAAGTAGCCCATTAGAGAGTAAAAGAGCAAAAGGACCATGAGTATAGAGTACTAGGAAAAGAAAAAAAGATGGAGAAAGAAAATTAGAGAGGAGTGTTGTTGTCGTCAATACAGAAACCAAAGCAGCATGTAAACAGTCAGCTTATGTTACAGATAAGACAGCTAGCCAACAAACAGCATCATCCTGCTGCTTCTGAGCACCCATCAGGCAAAGTGTGGGGGGAAGAGTGAAAACTAAGAAAGCAAAATTATCCTTCAGTGGGTTGCCCCCAAAAGACTGATGCTACAATTTCCTCTAAGAACAAAAGACACTGGTTTGTGTCTTTTGTCTGGTATGGAATTTTCCTTGGGCAGCCTATCCAGAAAATAATAGTTGGTCAAAGACATGAAGGTACTGCTTTGCTTCCCATTTTATAATTCCCATCAAAAAGAGCTTTCTTACCTGCCTGTGAACAGCTGATGAAGTATTATAATGACGGTGATCTCCAGAGATATTGATACTCATTTGCAAAATTTTCCCTACTGGACTGGAGCCAGGTTAGAAATATATACACACATATATATTTATCTCAAGAAGTTACTGTCTCTCAGTCAGTCACTAACTCTTGTTCCCTTCTCTTTAGTCTTCAACTCCTCCAAAGAGAGGTGGCATGAGGAAGAGAACACTTTGCATACAATGCTCTGTTGAGTGTGCTGGATTACAAATGTCTAGTAGGATTTAAATGTCTGTTTACTCATCTCTGATATTTAAGCACTGACTGGTGAGCTTCTGCTACTTGGATTTTCAATGTAGTATCAAAAAAACATCACATTTGACTTTTAAACTTAAAAAAATGGATTAAGCAGTCAGAAATAGATGAGAAATCACATTATTGTGGAGAGCATGTTTTGGAGGAAGCTTGTCATCCAACTAGTAATACCCAGAAATGTTGCAGTTGTGGAGATCAAGCAATCTCTTGCCTTGCATGAAGTATTTAATATTCTAGCATTTGCAAAGATGAATAACATCCCGAAGCCAACATCACCCCAGGCCACCACAGCCCAGCCAGGAGTCCCACAGAGCCCCCATTGCCTCCCCGGTGTCAGCCCTTCCACCCCCGGGGCCCAGGCACCCCAACAGGTCCCCCGGCGCCCCGGCAGGTCCCCCTGGCCTCCAAACTCCGCACTGGGTACGAGCGTCCCCTCGGAGCGCGGGCGAGCCCCCCTGACCCTGTTTCTTCTTGTAGTGAGGTTTACCAGTAGACTTGGTTGGGTGCTGAAAATGCATGCAGCACGAGAATCTGGGCAGCAGAGGATGCACACAAAGGACAGTCAAGGATGCAAGACTGTGCACACATAAGTTTACATTGAAGGTGCAGAATCCCTAGCATCAGATTAAGGAGAATCTTGCAAAGAGAGGTTAAACAGAATCGTACAAAGACTATTTGTCTTTGTATATTTTAAACAAGCTTACTTGTCTCAATTTCTTAAAAAAGTTTGCTTTATGAAAGCACGATGTAAAACTTAAAAATCACCTTTTATGGCTGCTAAATATCCTCTCAGTTCTCTCTGGAGTCTGGAACCCTCTGCCTGGAAAAGAAATAAAAAAAAAAGCCAAGGAAGTGAAAACACAGGTCAGTTATGTTTAATGCCTTGAAACATGCATGCAGTATGTCAAACAACAACTAAAAGCAATTTCAGGAGCTATCTGATTAATAGTATCACACGTTGCAAGCATGCAGAGATTCACATAAAAAGGGGGCCTAGCAAAGGAGGCTTGGCACAGTGTTGTCTCTAGGCTAGGATTTCTGTGTTTATTTTATCAATCATCTGTCCAGGGAAGAATTCCACCCCAAAAGAGACATGTATATTTTACATCCAAGGTCAAGTTCAAGTCAGCTAATCTGAAACACAAAGAAGTGTAATCAAAAACGGTAAACCTCCACTGGAAACCACTCAAACAAGGCCAGTCTAGACCTGAAGAAAATCCATATTCTTACATAAGTCGTTTATTATATTTTCAAAGAGCTTACCAAGTATTTTAACATTTTGCAAGTAACTTGTTTTGCTTGACTAGTGCATCTTGCAGTCTGTGGTGAAATCTCAACTGTTCTTTGACAAATACATCAAAATTATCTTTCTCTTATGCCAACAGCCTTTAAAAAACTCAGAACAGAGAAAAAACAATGTATTTTGTTAACTTTATCTCTGACTGTATCACAAATTGAACTTCACAGTTCCTAGGATTTGCAAAGAAACCTGTGCTACACACATACTTTATTGCTAAAATGCTGCTGTCCAGGACACCTTCAACAGCCAGAAGATTTTTGAAACAGTCCACATTTACCTGTTTCCAATACCTTTTAAATTATTTATTTAAGCAGTTGGAAACTACAGGAATACCAGCTTGCAGTCACATTTTCTCACATACAGCTACACCATATGGAAAAATCAGTGGCAAAATATGACTGACTGCTTTGGAGTTTCTCTCATATTTTACATGTGAAAGTCAGAATCTAAACGGCGCATGAGAATAAAGTGAATATTTTAGAAGGCAGAAGGTACAAGCTGCTATAACTCCACTTAACTCAAAGGACTTCTGATGTCAGTAAAAAGTTTGCCATCAGCAACTTCAATGCTCAGAGCATTCAAACACAGAGGATCATAAGAAATTCAGGTTGATAGGGGCCATCTGATACTTAAAATTCATCTACCTGCAGCCATGTTAAGTCCAAATTGTGGTTCTGAAAAAATACCTGTCTCACCAGTGCACACACTGCAATGCAGATTACATCCACCAAACTCACTTCTCACAGCTTCCTGAAGGGAACTATAAGCCTTTAGAACGGGATCAGCAACAGCCCCCACCCCTGTCCCTCAAATTGCAGTGCACTAGAAGAAGAGATCAACTGTTTAAGGTCCTGGAAATATCAAATAATTTGGAAGGTAAAAATGCCTGAATGGGCCTAGAAAGCAGACTGAATTCACTTTATAGATTCAACAAAGAATTGTTTGCTTTTACACTAATTTGAAGAAGATTGCTTTTACACTAATTTCCTCTGAAACAAGTCACCTAAAGCTCTCACATGCATTTATCAACTAAATTCTGAGCACAGGAATAGACCTACCAGGGTGGTATCTGAAAAGCTGCTGGGTAACAAAAAGTGCAAAGGAGCAGCCAGCCCACCAACCTTTTTCTAGTTTGGGACCATATTTGATGCTCCAAGCAAAGGCAACCTCTTCCCTTGCTTTGGAATCAAAACTGCATATCAAAACAAGGCCAGAGAGGCACAGGTTGAGTATCAGAGGATTAAACCTCAGATTTAATTACTTACAGAACAACAGAAAGTTCTGGCGTAGTAGCTTGATGCTGTGTCCTTTAAGAAAACATTATGCGTACATCTTAGTACTATTTAGCAAAAGGTACTACCCTAATGCATCATTACAATACATTATTTCATGCTACATAAAACAGCAGAAGCTGACTTCTTTCTAACTTCCTTCTGTGCTTGAATGGTAAGCAGGAAGATGACAGAAGTTGCCTGCTTTCCATGGACCAACACATTAAGTGATCAGTGCTTCCACAGAGGAAAGGAAATTGTACCCAGGAGCAACCTTCTACATCTCATGTCTGAAGAGGAGGATCAGCAAACACTTGGCAGAAACAAGAGGGAAGTTCTCCGTTTATGCATGCCTGTCTCCTTCTGGGAGGATCCCTGGTACTGTGAGAAGTCACATGAAGGCACAGAAGTTGTGCCTTCATGTGAAAATGTTTCTATATTATACCTTCTTTGGCCTGAGCTCTTGTGGTAAAAATGGAAGATACAGCAACTTGGCTCTTCATCATGGTCCAGCCGAACAGGTGACCATATAATAACAAGTTTTAGTTATTAAAGAATCTCTGATGTTCTGGGAACAACAAACTACAGGTGGAAGGCTGAGAGGTTAACCTTAGCTGATTTCATGTCCAGTTTTACTCATACATGACATTTTGTCACTAGGACTAAGTAGCACACCACAAATGTCAGGGAAACACACTGCTCAAATACTATGTTTATAACTACACTGCTGTGCAGTGTTACAACTCCTGCCCTAAACCACTGCCCTAAACCACTATTAGATCTGTTGTTCTTGGTTAGTGTTGTGTGTCATCAGCAACTGCTGCTCAGGAAAACATGTAAGAAAAAGTCAAAGTAGTAAAACATGATGTAAATATTTTGCCATATGTGCTGTTATGAGTTCTGACACTTCATTCAAAAGAATAATTTTAATATGCATCTCCCTCAGTCTAGGTTATTAACAGGCCACAACCTCCTGAAATATCTAAACGCGATAGAGTCATATCAATTTTCCCTCATTATCAATTGTTGTGTGACATTAAAAAATCCATGAGCAAAGGCCAGCTGCCACTGAATTTGGGAGATAATCTCTCAGTTTCAATGGCAACAAAATTAGACCTTTCTAAAAATACCAGAAATAAAAATTAGCATCAAAAGTCTTCAGCCCTGTGAATTCTGCAAAATGTGCCTCTGGTCTGCACATTTTCTATAGTAAACTCATTATTAGTGAAGACAAATACACTTCTGTCACATAACAGACAAATTAAAATTCATAAGATGAAAACGCTGCATTGCTGACTATGCACATTTGGCAAACTGTTAAATACAGGTTTTAAAAAGTACTTTTAAAAAGATTGTCACATATTCAGTGTTGCCCCTTTGAGATGTTTACCGGTACACTCCTTCTACTTTCTGGTCTCTCAATTGAAAACATCATTAAAGCCATGAATTTTGTTAAATCAGATGCACCTTCTTGAGGGAGAATAAAAGGTAGGTGTCCTTTCACCAATGTTGTGTTCCTCTGAAATGAAATTTCCCAAGACAGCACTGATGGTTCCTTTATAATTTCATCATTTATTTCATTTGTTTTACATAAGGCAGCAAAATGAGTCAGTTTCATAATATGTAAGAAA
Source organism: Entomyzon cyanotis (assembly GCA_024500445.1). Taxonomy (NCBI): domain Eukaryota; kingdom Metazoa; phylum Chordata; class Aves; order Passeriformes; family Meliphagidae; genus Entomyzon; species Entomyzon cyanotis. The sequence continues at coordinate 82,224,074 of JAKEPQ010001005.1, forward strand.
CGCCAGAGGAAAGTCTCAATAGCAAATTTCTCACAACCAGTTTGTTTGATAACAGTACGCATGTTCTACCAGACTACACCACCAAAAATCAGTGCTCTTAGCTCACCTGATCATACTCAATATGCTAATTACCAAAAATCTATTACATAATCCTGTTTAACTTTACATAAGATCAAGGAAGGCGTGGCAACAACCCAAAACAGCATCCATCTTTGGAAAAGTCGACACAGCTCTTCACGGCAATGTCCCAAACAACAGTTAGTTGCTTAGAACAATGTAACCTATTACTTTTCTGGTCTCATTATGTGGTCAATATTATAAAGCTGGAAAAGACACATGCATTCAGTGAGATCAGGAAGTTCAGTGTTTCAGGATCTAGCAATCTACAGCCACAGGCCTTACATGCATTAAGCAGCATTAAGCCTTTTCAGTACTACTGATTCTTAGGTATTGTTTGGGTTTAGTTTTGGTTTTCTTTTCAATTCATAGCATTTAAACATATCTTAGCACTGGAATTAAGAAAGAGAGAGATACAGCACTGTTGGCTGTGAGACTGATGAGACCTAAAAAAGGTAATGATGAAAACTGCAAAACCCACGGTTTTTGTCTTATCAGCTTTTGCTTCCTGATGCAATAGAAAAAGTGTTGCCTCCACTCAGAAATTAAAGACCACATTGCCTCCACAAAAGTTGTAATCGGATGACCAGGAATCATTCATTTACAGCTTTCCAGTCAGAACAGAAGAGTTTGATTTTTCTTTCATGTCACATACAAGATGCAAACACAATACATCTTTCCAGGAAAGGTCAGCACGTGAATTACATACAAAACCCAAATATATCACTCCAATTTAAGTGAGAGGCAAGAGCATTGAAAATATTGAACCTGGAGCACAGGATAATTAATAACAAATAATAATAGCAACTAAATAATAATGAAAACATACGGATAATTTAATAACAATATATAATATAATAATAATAATAATAGCAGTAGTAGTAGTAGTAGTAGAAAAATGGCAATTATTAGTGCTGCTGTAATACTGGAATGTTGTCATTCCATTGCTAAGACATCAGGGAAATAGCTGAAAAGAAAACATCTTCTGTATCATCCCGAAGACATTCTTTATTGTATGTATGTAATGTGCTGTTACTTGTCGCAGTGTAGAGCAGTGCTGTCTCTTTGTTCATAAACACTTTAGGTACTATTTATTGGTAGATCTTTAGGGAACTCTGTAGTATGAATGAAGGCAACTATTACATTAAGAGAAGCTTAACAAAATAAGAGGCTATTCGGGCAGATCTGTAATTCAATATGAAAATATGAAATCTATCTGCTTACCAGAGTATCCTATTTTACCATTTATCAGGTTCCTTACAGTCCCTAGAATTGTCTCCCAAATTTTGGAATCTTTTTTTTAAAGAATTAGATTTCTTTTTTTGCTCTTGCTCAGCTCTAAGAGATTTGGGTTTTGAAATATTTGCCTAGTACATCACTTGAAAAAATTGGGTTTACAACCTTCTCTAGAAACACAGAGGTTTCAGGCATAACAGTATCTTCTAGGAGTGCACCAAATTTGTGGCCCACCTCAAAAGTAGAAGGCTCAAAAGTAAGAATTTTGTTGTTCTAGTGATTAAGTAGCATGTTGAACTGAAGTAAACTGCATCAAATGAAACAGGCTTCTCAGATGGTTTGGAGTAATCAAAAAAACCCCCAAAAAACTCTAAAGGCAAAAACCAGGAAGTCTAACGCATGTTAGTAGTGATTCCCAGTAGGCAGGGTGAGAAAGCTCTGTGCCTGCAGAGACACTAAACCAACCATTCTTACTGAACCATTGGTTTCACTTTCAGATGAGGACTGAACACAAAACATGTAGCACTCACTTTAAGGGAAATTCCAACCATGCCTGATAACTAAACCTCGCACTCCCTAAGTATTCTACCTTCACACTTACCACATTATCCTTCAAGTATAGTCATGTCCTCAAAGTAGGGCCCAGAATAATGGTTTTAATGAAAATTTGGGGTCTACAAAGGAAGCAAGAATCTACAAGTTTATGTCTAGAAGCAATCTATACACATTTAATGTTGAACTAGACTTTCTGACCATTTACTTGTGCCTCTGTACAAGAGGCCTATAGCTGCATACCCGTAACTACATTTGTGAAGAATGTATAAAAACTGTGTATTAAGAGATCTGGTAGAAAACTGTCCAGAACTATTTGTTGTGAACTGAATCATGTTCAATCCATGTGTTAAATCTCAGAGCTGGGCTGTGTCTACTATCCCCACAGTCAGTTATCTCAAAGGGGTCCTGAAGAAACTTATACCAGTCTACTTTAAAAATAGTCAGAAATAACTTTGAACATTCAACGTTTGCACTGGGGAAGAAACAATTAGTACAGTTACTAAAGGTGCAGAGGCATAATAGTTTATATCTAAGCAGCAGTCAATACTCGCAAGTGTGACAATGGTTTGCCCCCTGGACTTGGAGCAATCGATGGTCAGAGTCAAAAAAGAAAAACATTGCATCAGCTGGTCTCTCTCTTTTTGTGAGGAATCAGTTGAAATGCATCTGGGCTGTCCATGCAGAGATAATTTTGTAGCATAAAACAGAGGGCCTCACCTTCCTGGATATCTTTCCCAATTGGAAATTAATGAGTTTGAGATGAAATTTAATGGTACACTATTTTTACTGTATTTCTTCTTGTTATGGGAAAAATGACCCTTAAGACATATGATAATTTTTAAACACACATTTCAGGATGTAATGGTAATCAGCAGAGAAATCCCTCCCATAGTTCTGAAATACATTGCACGTTTGTACATTGTACAGCGTGTATTTGGCTTAGCGATTATCCAGTATCTGAAGTACACCTCTGGGTTGCCCCAAATGCTTGTCAGACTCGGTTCCCCGAATGTAAATACTCGTTGGTTTGCAAAAAAAAGCTCCCTCCCACTAGTCTAGACTGTGATTTTCTATGTCTGGTTTACTTTGGAATACCTACCAGAGAAAACACTTGGTATCACTTTTATTTAGCAAAGGAGTCTCGTATGGACAGAACTGTATTGAACACATAATATGTTGCAGCTTTACAAGCAGCAGAAATCCCCTGCAGGTCAGTACGGCATTCTACAGACAACCAAGCAAATCTGAGTATCAGCTAAGGACAAATACTGTCACCCATTCAAAGTAATTTTAAAATTCACACTTTTTGTTTACTGCCTGGATTTTTTTTATCCATCTCAAGACCATATACAAGACCCAAAAATGAGGGTGGTCTAAAAGGGGGACATAAGACAGGTTTAAAGATGGTCATATAGATATATGAGATACCTATTAATTCCTAGAGAAAACAAGGTTTTGGAAAACACAGACTGAATTTCATTATTATTTGTAATACATATTGAAGCTCCCTTTCTTAATGATGTCCTTCATCCAACTCTAGATTAGGACACCTATCACTGCCTACATTAGTTGGGTGTTTCTCCTTGTCATAGAGCCAATATAGATCTCTTAAGAGCAACCCGTGGAGTCAGGAGAGCAATTAAGAAAGTCCAGCAGTGAAAACCCTTCACTCAGTATAGTTATCTACTGCCATTTGTGACAGATCCACAAACAGCAAACACAACTGGTCCTTAGAGACCTACCAGCTTTGCTGAACAGCAATTGGAAGCCAGGGAGGACACAGGACGACCTCACAAGTGGCAACAGATGCCAACATTTAGGCAACTGACTCACAAACCTCACAACAGTTGGCAGGGGTTGTACCAGGAGCCACAAGTGACTCTAGTGGAGGCTATGCCCTCACTGATGGGTGCCATCCTGCAGGGTCTGGGACAGGTGGGCAGAGACAGGGACTGGTAAGAGGTTTCACTGACAACCCACAACCTCGTGAAGGTTTGAACCAGGTCCAGGGCTTGTCTGACAGATTCAGATGGGAGGAGCAGGAGATGCAGCTGAAACATGGGTTCCCTAAGCACAACCTTGTGAAGGTTTGAACCAGGTCCAGGGTTTGTCTGACAGATTCAGATGGGAGGAGCAGGAGATGCAGCTGAAACATGGGTTCCCTAAGCACGGGAATGAGTTTATGATGTAACTTAGGCCAAGGGTTGAGCTAAAATAGGATTCTTGTGTCCATGTGCAGGATTAGGGGACCCAGATAGGGCTGATCAGAGACATTAATGCCCACAGATGCCCCTGGGAAACTGATGGGTTTCTGCCTTGCTCTCCAGACCCTGCTGCCCAGTTCAGCACAAGCACCGGGGAACACCCAGTCCTGGAAACACAGACACCCACATTCAGGTGTTGCAATCAGGAACTGGATCACTCTCTAGGCACAGGGTTCAACTGCCAAAACGTATGTGCCTGTTGCAGTTGGAAATGCCACATGGTACTCAAGGCAGCAGATATACAGGACTGTGGTCAAAGCCATATGTCTCTGTCTGGAGCAATGTCTGGGGGCCAGGTGGGACACTGTGAGGCATATCTGGTGCCTATGTATAGGTGGTGAATCTCATCTTGGGTATCTAAATTCATGAATAGGTTTAAAAAAAATCAGTGGCACAGCTGATGCAAAAAGAACACTTCAATAAATGTTAACTGTCTCAAACCAACTTTTAGACAATGTCATGACACAGCTGTAAGGCAGTCAACCACACTTGCGTAAAAGATTTGGATGGGGTAAGCCTTTTCAGTATCCCTAACAATTACACCCAAAGAGCAGCTCTTACTATGAGGCACACATTAAGTAAAACAGTTCACAGAAGCACATTCTGATTACTCAACAACAGTAAAAAAAGGATCTTAGTTTTCACCTAATTCTATAAACTAGCAACAACAGCACTTGACATCTTGCTTTTTTACTGACAACATACCATGGGAAGCTGCTTTTTTAAGTAGCAATGGTTGTATCTCCTGTGTGTACATATACGGTACATAATGTTTATGGGTTTAAGAACTCAAATATATCTTAACTCTATTCTGTAAAGTAAAAGAAGTCTCATAACTACATGTAGAAAAATAAAGAGGTAAATATGTATATACAAGAAATAAAATATTGTTCTCTTAGAACAATAGTGTGACTTTTAATGATTGTGAGTCATTAAAATATATGCATGGATAAAGGTAATTGCACTGCACTTCCTATGAAAAAGGGACTGTGTAAGATGCAATTGCTTGAAAAACAGAATAGAGATGAAATTTCAGGCAAACCTTTAATGGCCTTTGATGATAATTTCACAATTGAGAGAATTATGCAGAATTCTCTTTTCTTCCCCCTTATTCTGAACTCCAGAGTCAATTAAGAAGATGAGCATACTTACAATTAGCTGTGCAGAGATAAATGTTTAGATGTCAAGAAATTTCTTGCAATAGAATGAAAATATATCATACTGTCATATATGAGTTTATATGTTTTGTTTTTTCCACAAACTTTGATTTAAAGTGGCAATTTTCAGTTTACAACTTAAGTGGAAGAGAAACAGCTGTATTGACTGGTTAAAATCTAAATGTTTTTACTGTTGGCATCAGCTGCAGCAGCTTAATGGTTTTGACAGAGAAAGTTCTGAGGCTCTGCAAAGCAACTGTGCTCTGTTCTACCTGGATATGGGATGACTCAGCTTCTCCATGGTGATTCATCTGGCTAATTTGACTCTGGGTTGTAAAGTTCAGAAGAGGCTCTCACCCAATTGTATTCTGGAAGAAATGGGAATGGATTACTGGGGAATCTAAATGACCTTTTTCTCCAGCCAGATGTGCTGCACATGTCCTTACACATAGCCTTCTGCTGAGTTTGGTACATGCCCACCATCTGATCTGCTATTTAGGCACAGATTTTAGGTTTTCAATTTTCTATTTCCTGGAAAATGAGTACTATGCTCTTTCCTTTCTCAATCCATTCAGTGGGCTGAACTGGGAGTCCTCATTTAGTATCTTTGGAGAGTAGTAATAAAAAGATCATTCTATACTTAAGGTTAGTTGACCTCTCAAGTGTTGCAGGCTCAGTAATGCAGGGAAACAATATAAATAGACCATTTTCATAGCTTTCAACTTACCAGGGTCCCCAGAGCACATAAGCATCAGCTGCAACCAAGAACTTGCAAAGGGACACAGAACTGTAATGACAGTGTTCCTCAGAATGAATTGTGGGTCGGTGAGGTGGCCAGGGAACAGACAAATCATTGCCAAGTGAGATTGCAAGAAACAAAGTAAAGCTTGGACCTCCTCCAGAACTGCCTCTGCCATGGCCTTGCTGGGTCAGTGACTACCAAGGAGAAGAGTAATCCTGGCGGGAACTGAAAAAGATGGGACAGCCTCTGTCAGGGGCAGTTCTGCTTGCAAGCCTCCTGAATGGCCCATATCAACAGTTTGGTGAACCTCAGGACAGAGATAATCACTCCAAGACAATCCACCAGATTACCGTTTTATACTTTATTATCTATAATTTAACCTTTCTTTATCTAAAGCCTCTAGAGTTGCAGAATGAACTTGAAAGCAGGACTGAACATAAACCAAGAAGAGATGGCTGCCTAGGTTCACAGAAGACAGCAGTTCTGCATGGCATTAATCAGTAAGAGTGATAATTCAGATGCCAATTGTAATTCTTCATACCTTTGCAATGATAATAAATTGTAGACCAAAGCATGGACAAAACTAGAAAAATTTAAGCTATTTATATGCTTCTTATTGGTGAACATGGCAGGAACAGTGCTTTTGCAAAATTTCCCCTTGTATTTGAAGAATTGTGCACAACAGAACTCCTTGAAAGCACAGTAAGCATATGTGACTAGTTCAGTCTATATACAAACAGCCTCTTTCATTTGGTGTGTCAGTGAACACACCCTAATCTGCATGTGCCTGTCACGATAGTTGTAGCAGTTCCCCTTGCAATCAGTTCTCCTACACAATTCCTTCTCTGGTTGGTCCCAGGTCACATTCTCATCTAGATTTAGCATCATGCAGTTCCTGCAGAGTCCTTGACTGTATTACTGCCTCTGTAAGTAGGAGGAAATAAAAAGAAAGTAATGTTAAGATCCTCCTTAGCCCTAAGCAAGACTTTCAGCTTAAAATCGCCATTACAGAAAAGTCTTGGTAAAGGACAGAAAAAACCCAATACTTGAGACATCAATTTGCTTAAAAGGATTTTTCTTTCTTTCCCCTCTTTTATTTGTCTCAGAATTCTGAACTAAAAGAAAAAAATCCCACAAATTCTGTTTCTTCATGGGGATGCTCCATTTGCTCCTACACCAAAAAAAAACCCCTCACAGATGTACCTTATTTCTAGAAACACAGTTGCTAGCTGTGCAAACAGCTGGGATATGGACAGCAATGATTAGCAACAACATCGGATAATCAAGAAGTCAAGTCAAGGAGACTTGGAAAAGTGGAAGGGGAAGAAAAGGGAAAATATAAAATCTTTGCAGGGTTTCAAAGCTTCTTCAAGTCTATTAAATCCCACCATCTTTCTGACCTCAAGAAATATGGGCAAGGAACTACCCTTCTCACAGAAACAGATTCTTTTACTTCCCAGTATTTTTCTCTTTGGTGAAGAGCAAAGCTCAGTAGCTCTTTAAACCTCCCCCTTTTCTACACTGAGAGAGGGAAATAAAGACTAAGTGACAATAAGATGAAAAAGAGTTAATAAGCATTCCAGCAGTGTGGACGCAGGGTTTGTGGTTACACAGAAAGGAGAAAAGTCCATGTGGTAGACCAGGACTGATTCAGAGCAGAAATTGCAAACACTGACATGAGCCAAATTTTACATTGTGTAAAACGTGTAGGACTAGTTCTCATGCTCCAGTACCTTTCTATAGAAGCTCTAAATAACAGCTCACAAAGATACCAGATACGTCAGTTCATACTTATGTAACAAGACTGTTTTCTTGGTGGTATTACCACATCTCATGGTAGGCATTACTTTGTACTAGAAGGGTACTATATAATAAATTGCAATTTATTGCAATTGCATCTCAGAGCCAAAAAGTCTGTCCAGCAAAGCAACATTCTAACTTGGGGTTAGAATTTAGGATTGCATTGGGAGTAGATTATAAACACTTTGGAGCACCTTTGCTTTCCTGTGTTGTGTTTATAATACTAAGAGTAACTGAGCGTTGCTCCCTAGCTGTGCTTCATCAGCACTGCGACCACAGACCCCAGCACCCACAGGGAGCTTTACAACACATATGCAGTCTAAAACTATTAATCTAATAAATTCTGATATAACCAGTGTTATTGTATAGCACTGATGAAAGTAATCCACAAAACAAAACCAAGGAAATATTTCTCCTCTTTGTGAGAAGGCAACCACTAAGCTGCATTTAGTTGGGGTTGGGATCTATTCTCAATTCCTGGCGAAAATGTGCTGTCACTGTGATCTCAAGCGGTTCAAGCATGATGATGTTACATATGAATACAGTATGTCCTTTTATTTTCAGCCCAGATTTTAGCCCTCTGCATGCACAAATGCAACTGTTATCTCCGTTTAAAAATAGCAGAACAAAATCTTGCACCCACCAAAAAAAGAAAAAAGCCTCACCTGTTCCCCTGCAACACCTTCTTCAAAACCAGCAAGTTAAATACACTGCATTCTTAAGACACAATTAAAGAAACTGGAAAAGTAACTAACCTCTTGCCGTTTGAAATTTTGAACATATTCTTCAAACTGTTCGTCTTTGGTTTCATCTGCTTTTCCTAGTTTTTGAAGTACCTATAGTGAAAGGAAAAAGGAATAATTTAATATTTATGACACAAACCAAAAATACTGCTACTTTCAACACTTCTGTTCTTGCAGTTAGGCATAAATAGCATTTTACTTTTGGGGGTGTTTCGTGCACTACAATTTCCAAAGTTCACACAAGAAACTATTTTGTCAAAATAAAAAAGGATAAAAGCAGGAGTATGGTGTGTATGTTTGTGTGTGTGTATATGTGTGGGTATGTGTGTGGAAATATACTTCCAGGTATGGAGTCCCTGGGGGAATGTTGCTTGTTTTTTTTTAGTGAACTAACTTTTCTTTTAGCAAAAAATCCCATAGTTTCAAAGCAAGGAAGAATGAGAGAATTTTGCTGGCACTAGAAGCTGTCCTCCAGTTCAGACAAAGAAAGAAAAAAACTCATTAGGTTTTTCTTCTCATTACATCCAACAGTATTAGCATTATGCTTATCTGCATGATTTTCAACATAAAGTCATAGAAAATAAAGAACTGTGAGTCTGATGCTTATTTAAAACTCGGTGGTCATTTTACTCCCCTCATTAGTTCACAAGTGGTCTGTCATCCACTAGATAATAAGTATGTTACAATAATTCAGCACTAAGGGCTATTCAATCGGCAATCTCAAAAGTAATTTGACACAGCTACACTTTATGCTGTATTTAACCACAATAAATGCATTCTATTATTAAATCACATTGCTATCCATTCATTATAATATTGAAGACTTAAACATATCTGCACATTGGCTTCACCCTGCTTGTAAAGCAATCCCCAAATCTTTATTTGATTTGAAATCCCAGATTCCAAATCTGGGAATGAACCATCTCACAGATTGATGTTCAGATTACTATCCCATTATAAATCAACCAAACTATCTATTTGCACAGTTAATAACAAAGCCAAACAAATTAAACCAAAACCAAAATGAAACCCAGAAGCCCCACAAAATGGAAACAGTAGCGATTAAGAGATACTGTGAATAAACATATAAACATATAAACCTATTCTTCTCAAAACAAAGAATGTACAGTTCCAGTACTACCATATTCTTTCTCTGACCACCTTCCTCTCCCAAGCCTAGCCAGCCTCACAGCAAAAAATCAGGGTGTACAAAGGGGTGGTGAGCATTGCTACAGTAGAAACCAGAGGTCAAGATGATCATGAAGGTGAGGCAATGCTACCTGTGGACATGGCATGTGAAATATCAAGGAAGTTTTGATGTAATTACCTCAGAAAGACAGAAAGGATGATACCAAAGAAGAAAAAAAGACATAGACTAGCCTTTTGCTGCCAATTGCTATGCTCATTTTCTGGCACATGTGGGCATTTTGGGTTGCTTTTAAGACAGCTGACTACTCTCAAAAAACTCATACACCCTCATCACCAACTAATAAAATATTAGTAAGTATAACAGAGAATTTTACAGAGTAATCATTTAATTTAACATTTTGAATCATCACAGGCCTTCACATCACTCCTTATCACCAATGAGCCAAACAGTCTGCCCCCAACTGTGGCATGGCTTTTATCTGAACCTGGGGGCCTTCTGAAAATCCAGCAGTTCCCAGTTCCTTTTCAAAGAGGTGGCTGCCAGGTAAGCCTCCTGACCATGGCAATACATTCAAAATACTTCTGAAGCAAGAAGCATGTTAACTGTAGTATGAGCAATTCAAAACTTAGATAACAAATTACAGCATCAAAAGTTGTCATGATAGACTTTTTTTTCCCTATCAGTGGCACACATCCATGTTTTGAAATATGCACTCAGGCTCAATAGTACAAGCCTCAGAAGGGAACAACCTTCCATAGCACCTACTGTGGTTTGGGTTTTTATCCTATCTCCAACTTTCCATTTCTATACAGATATTTAGCTGAATTAAAATGCAGTGTTATAATTTAGCCTCTACCAACACCAATCCTAATCTTAATCCAGATAATTTATAACATAGTTTCTCAATTTTCCCAATCCAAATCAGAACTATAAATATGTCATATGGTTGGATATAAAAGTTCCAAGCCAGAGGCTTGGCATTAGCTAAAGAAACTTACTCTCATGGAAGTCCTGCAGCTCATGCCATGTACACAGGTAATTAGGGTTCACCTACTCTTTTGCTGAAAGCAATCCTAATCCCATCCCCACAAAGCCATAAAGAGACAATGGAGCAGACTGGGGCTAAAATAAACTATTTCTCACACATTCTTTTAGATTCCACCCATATTACTCCATGGACTAATGAATGTGTAGCTCAGCCTTTTATAACCAATCTAATTGTAATCACAAGTTTACCATTGGTAGCCTAAACAGAAAAGTGGCCAGGCTGAAGTATGTAGGAAATGACCAACCCTTCTGCACTTGTTCGTGCACTTCTGTCTCCGAAGTCTCTTGTCAACAGAAGTCTATAGTTTATTTTTGCTCAGTTAGGTCAGCATCTATAGGGTGTTTTTGGGGTAGGGTTAAGGCCAGATGAAGGCTTGTCTGCCCTACTCTAACCCCACCCCCACCTCATGGACAGACTGAAATAAATTTTAAATACATTTTTCATCTTGGTCCATGGAATACCTGGGTTAGAGTCAGTGTTCGGTCTATGGCTAGAGTCAGGAAAAGGCAAGTAGACCATTACTAGCACTAGGTTTAGAACAAGAGAAAATAGACTTGAAATACACAGGTTATTGGAAAGCATCTGATGATTCTTAATGGTAAAATGAAGTCTGTGCTTAGCAGCAGCAAGTGCCTAGCCTCCCCCATATGCCTCAGTTTGACTACCGTTCTAGATAAGGATTAGCTTTACTAACAGGAATAGCCGAGTTCATTAGTGGCCCATGAGGACAGGAGAAGGGTAGATGGATTGTGTTTCATAAACGCCTTGGAATGCTCTACAACATGCTAAAGAAAGAAAATCTAGACTGATAAATGGCTAATATTTTTTTTTAGGTCCATGTGGTAAGTAATCCATATTATGGATTTGAATTCAGGTTATTAGGAAAAAAAAAAAAAGAGCAGAGAAACCAAAGATGTTGAACATTTGATGGCCTGTAGGGCTTGAATGAGTCCAGAACTTAGAGAAGGCAGGTGGTTAGCATTTTTTTTCTTAGCATACCCATACAGACAAATAACATTTGAGGTTAGGTTTGAGAACATCTATCAATGTGTATGAACAGTCTGTATCATTTACAGTAAAATAAATTTCAAAAATTAAAGAAATGGACTTGAACTGAATCTCAATATATGCTCTATACTTGAGTTTTTTGTAATCTTCTGAAGACTGTACAAAATAGTTGAACATATTCACCGTATTAAAATCCAGGATAAAAGATACCTTGTTTCATACAATTAAACTAAATCAGCTACCACTAAGCTTCCTCTTAAAATGACATAAAAAGATTTCAAAAATAGTATCTAAAATGAGTATCAGTGTTGACCCAGCATGTTGCTAAGAATATATGAACTAAATAGTTAAGTCCAATTAGAATTGAGAATGAAATAAAAGCTAATTTTGATACAATGGTAAACTTAGATACTGTCAAGTAAATACATGTAGAAGGATTGTCAGGCAATGTGGTACTGACATAACATGGCAGATTCTACACTGACATAAAATTTGAGTGAGAACATCAAGCATGTCTGATATATTTTATAAATGTCATCAAGGTTATTTCCATTTTGGAGAAATGTGACTGTATTTTAACTTAACTGTGAAGTAGTATATGTCAATTCATAAAGCAAACATACACGGCCCCAAGCTTACCAGAGCCTGACAGTAATTCCTCCCACCAAAACAAATCCACACAAGCACCTCCATGTTTAAAAAGAAAAAATTTTTTCATGTGATGGGATGCTATACAAAATCATTTCAAAGTGTCAAAGTAGAAAGGTTAAGAATGGTCCATAATATCCAGCTGGTATTTGAGAAGTGTAGGAGCAAAGTTTAAGAAACCAGTTTCTTCCAGAAATAAAAGCTAGCTAGGAAGACAACAAATAAAAGTATAAAGCCTGGTATAGAATTAATTTCAAAACTTATATACTAACTCTTACTAAAAAATGACAGCAGGGCATTAAGTACAAGAAACAGAATGCTCAAGTCATTGAAGCCACACAAGATTCCCACCTCTTCACTGTTAGCATATGGGTTGCTGAAGTGAAAACAGAGGGAAAATCATTACAAGGATGATCCTTAGTTGTTCTGCAAAGAAGAGCAGGAAGAGACAGTGCAGTGGATTACAGATATGTAAGTCTTATGGACCTATTTGTTTAGTCCACCTAATAGAAAGTGTCCTCTCCAAAGAGGTAACGTTCATATCTAACTACTCAAGATCTACTTGGGTGGCATTTAATAGCAAACCAAAGCCATGATGTCAAAGTCTATAGTCTTCTCCTGCCTCCATTTCACTTCAGCACTGAAATCTCAAAATATGATCAGAAAAAGAAGATGGGCAATCAGATATTTTCCAATATTGTTACATTGTAGGATTAAAAATGATATTGATTTTCATAATTAGAAAAATAATAAATATAAGATTTTTTTAAAAACTGTTTATTTTTTCTCTAATGCTGAACACACAGAGTAAGTACAAATTACCATTTTATGACAGAGTTAAGATTCCTGTGTGTGAAATAGCAGTGTACTGCTCAGTTTCAATTCTGCTATAAATATTTTGATTTCAGCATAGCTCTAGTGTAAGAGGCTCAATCACTTCTCTTTTCTAAGCAGGTACTGAATTTCATACTTTCCATGCTATATAGTCATACACTTTCGAAGAACTCAGCCTTGCCCTTGTACTCTTGCTGCAATTCCACCACTACATTCCTGCAGAAACAACAGCTGACTGTGACAAATGTTTGCTTGTCCTAGGTTATAATATATAATGTATTACAATATAGATGTATTTAAGTATTCTATTACCACCAGCTGTGGGCCATTAGCTGTTATCAGCTGCTAATGACCCACCCCAGATGACAGACAATGGGCCATCAGGGACCCACCACATGACTCATGGACTTATCTCATCCCATTGTGGGATGCTCTGCCTAGGAGGGAGGAGCCAGGTGTTCCCACCTGGATATAACCTGGCCTTGGAACTGCCTGAGCTAGCCCTGTCTACTGGGTTCTCAGAGGACAAGAGCTACCACTGGATCTTCAGCTGGAGACTAGACCTTCACAGGATCACCGCTTGAACTGAACTACTTCAGTTGGACTGCTACTGCCACCCTAACAGGGTGTCAGGTTGTATCTGACTTTGTCAGTGTTTTTCATTGTATTATTTCACTTATTCTTAGTTTTTCCTATTAATTTTAATCCTGACTTGTGATCTCCCACTGGTTTGTTTTCAAAACAATACATTGCTGAAGCCTGCTTCAGGTTGTGGGAAAAAATCACTTTGCCACAGACAGACTCTCAGAAGCCCGAAAACTTGATTAATACTGCACAATGAGCATTTTCTGAGGAGATTTTTATCACAGAAAACATGCAAAGACATTAAAATAAAGCTCTTCACTTACAAGCAATTGCTTTGTGAGGTGGTGGTTTCTGTTACTGATTTTATAAAATGACTAAATTTAGCTTGGGTTATCTGTGGTTATCAATCCTTTTTTCTGTGCATACTGGCACTACTAATGACATATAGAACAAATGATCATTCATGAATTACAGAAAATCTTCATTGCCATCTAATGTATTTTGTACCTTTATTATTGTACTGGTAATGGTTCCCCAGACTCCTCCTAGGTCTTCTCTTACACTGGGCACAATAAAGGTAATTTGCCCACCATTCACAGTTGAGTTTTATTGCTCAAGTTTGACACAGTGGATCCCATACTAGAAGAAAGGCCATCACAGTAAACAGCATTTGGGAATGTATAATTTATTTAGTGGACTTGTACAGCTTCACAATTGCTATCCTAATATATAACATAGGCAATTTCTGCTGTACAAAGCCGAAGAGAAGTCATATCCTGAAGTGCATGAATGCATGAAATATGGCCCAAGTCATGGAAGAGGGCAGCTGCTAGGTACCAGGCACTCTCCAGTATGGAAGAGCATAAAGACAACTCTACGGGTCAGACTAACTGTCCATATAATACGGACCTAACCACTAACTAACTTCTCTCCAAACCCCCTCATAAGAAGATGACAAGGGAAGATCCATGACATAGTTGCAGTGATGCTACTTCAGAACCCTCTTCTAACCACTAAAACTGAACTTCAATGAATTCTTGATGTTGTCTCTTTACATTGTACAGACTCAATGGATTTTCCTTTTTGATGGACTGTCCTGCTACTTGTGAAGCTCTGATAAGGTATTCACTGGTTAAAGAAGCTTAAATGTGTACTTCTCTTATAAATACTTTGCTTTTGTTAATTTTTTGTAAGCTTTTGCTTGCTGATGCTCTGAGCATTGTAAAATGCCATGATGCATCGGAACAGTTTGCTTAACAAATGAGAAGAGGACTGAACAATATCCAGACAAGCATAAACCCCTATGATAATCTACATTCTCTTAATCAAAATTGCAAGAGGAAATGCAGCCTGAATGAAAAAAGTGAACATTTTGTGATGAGAGATGACTATACTAACCTTTCTGCAAATCACAGAATGTAATTGTTCATCATTGCCCAGCTAATGTAAAAATGCTCTAAAGAGATTCACAAAATAAACAAGATTATGATTGTTTTCGGAATGAAGCCACAAACTTCTACCTTAGTCCTTGGTCATTTGGCTAAAACCAGAAAGTACTTTACAGAGGACACTGACCTGTATACTGCAGTGTATCACAGTATGTAGGCAAACCTTTTTTTTTTTTTTTTTTTTTTTTTTTTTTTGCAACATCCAGCAAATTTCATTGACTGGAAGTATGCACCCTTGCAAAATTTAAGACAACAGCAGGTGGTTACTTTTCTGCAGTAAGTGTGACTCTAAGAGCCCCAGCAGTAAAACTCAGCTGGGCAATAGAAATACAAGGAAACTGAAGGATGAGCTTTCAAGTTTACAAAGGTCTCATTTTGCTTATGAAAAGGGAAGGAATACTATTAGCTATGTCAGTGTACTGCTAGGGACTTCTATTTTTTGCTTAGCAACTTCACAAGACTTAATGCTATGGGGCTCTTCCACATGATAAGGTGGCTGATCGGACATTCCCTGTCTGTATTCTGAAAGATGCTTATCCCCAGTGGATGTGAAAACCTGGTACAGCTTCAAAAAACAAAGAAGCTATTCCCTAGCTTATCAGACATTCCCTGTCTGTATTCTGAAAGGTGCTTATCCCCAGTGGATGTGAAAACCTGGTACAGCTTCAAAAAACAAAGAAGCTATTCCCTAGCTTATCAGACATTCCCTGTCTGTATTCTGAAAGGTGCTTATCCCCAGTGGATGTGAAAACCTGGTACAGCTTCAAAAAACAAAGAAGCTATTCCCGAGCTTATCAGACATTCCCTGTCTGTATTCTGAAAGGTGCTTATCCCCAGTGGATGTGAAAACCTGGTACAGCTTCAAAAAACAAAGAAGCTATTCCCTAGCTTATCAGACATTCCCTGTCTGTATTCTGAAAGGTGCTTATCCCCAGTGGATGTGGAAACCTGGTACAGCTTCAAAAAATAAAGAAGCTATTCCCTAGATGGTGTGACTGTGTATGAGACTAGCCAATATGACAGAGGTAAAGACGCTGGAATAGTCACGGCAGGTGATTTTAATAGAATGTAGCTTAAACGGGAAAACAAAATAGAAAGAAACAATAAACAACATAGATCAACATATATAGAGAAAAAGAGTGAGAAATCAAAGAAAGAATTCTGAGAGAATAGGGACCAAGCTAAAAACAAAGAATCAACTTAGAGAAACCAAGGGTTTGATTCATTTGCCTCCCCATTGTCATCTCAGATCACAAAGGATGTCTCAAACACCTCTGTGCAGGTGGCAAACGGGACATAGGATGGCAGCTTGAAGCAAGGCAGAATACAACTCAAGCAGCCTATGTGTGGGCTGATGAATTGAACTATTAATAGCATAGCAACACTTACGATCCTCAAACTTTTGAGTTTTCTGTTTCCTTACAGAATTGCTTAATAACAATTCATTTTTTGCTTACTTTACCATTGGGCAAAAAAGGTACAGGAAAGGCCAGTAACTTCTACACCAAGTTCAGAGAATGCTAATCGTAAGCCAACATCTGATTATTCTAGACCAGCATCTTAACCTCTGGGCCATCCTCCTGTGAATAGGAGTACAGAAATCTGCTGCGTTCAGCGTGTCTGCACTAAAGCTATACTGAAGAGAAGAAATGAGACAAAGAGACATCTCAAAGAACAGAAAAGACAATCTCTTTGCCCTTCTTTGGCTATTGCTCCTCTCATACTTCTTGAAAAGATTGATTACTTCTTTTGATTGAACGAGGTCTAAATTTAACTGCCTGAACAATTAGCAATGATATCTTTGGCTGAAGTTCTATATCCTTTACTGCATCCCAAATAAAACAAAACATTACTCTGCTGAATTAAAAAAAAAATAAATCCTGTCATCTGTTATTTCTGCCTATACCTACTCATGTAGCTGAAAAGCACCTGGATAGCTTTCTAATAGTGACCTGTTTGTCTCAGCCCTCTTGAAACTAGCTGTGCACTCAGGTTCACACTCTCCTCATTACTTCTTATTTCCCTCCCTCTTACCAGTTCATCCACTTTCTTACTACCCTTTGGTTTGTCCTCTATCCTTACTGTTGAGCAGACACTTTCCTTAAAACTGTTCCCTCCAAAAAACATCAGCAATAGATCAAATACTGTATTTAGTGCCTTGATAGAGGTTTGTTCATGTGACAACTTTATTTACGTGATCTTCTAATATCTCTTGGGCTGCAAGCTTTTCCAAAGAAGAGATTATCTGGCCCTCTGCCCTTTATAGCACTGAAGACAAGGGGACCAGTCTCTCAAGTTGTTTGAAGATTCTACCAAAAGACTATTATTAATAATTTAATTTCTGATGTCTATATTTACCTGGTGACCAGCTAGTTCTTTTGCTCTCTCTTTACTTGATACTCCTAATCCTTAAGAATGAGGAGAAAAAAAGGCCTAAACAGCCAAAAACTTTCTGAAAAATCTTTCTTCCACAATATTTCCAAGTAATAAAAAGCACAGAATCAAATACAAAGCAATTGCCATTGACAAAACTTCAATTTTAAACTATTCAAATTGAACTTGGATTGTTATTTAAAAATTGAGTAATTGACAATATGTAACTTCTTAAAAATTAGCTTTTGAGATCTTGTCAAAGGAACATTAAAATCACATACAAAAACATTTAGCATAAAAATCTTTCTAATCTGGAAGCAGCCACAACACAATAAACAATTCAGTCTCCTGTACAGAACGGCCACTAAAGCTCATTCTTGCAGACAAGTAAACTAAGATAATTTATCATACCAAAGTCCTCAGCAGGGATCCCTAGCAGACAATATGTTAATTCTAAATTGAAAAGCATTTTTTTGTGATCAAAGAAAGAGAGATATTGAATATAAATTTCTAATTTCTCTGTAGCTACTACAGTTTCATTTCTTAACCAAACATTTAAATTCTACCTGGAAAAAGACAACTTTGTTCTTCACAGACTGTTTACAGACTGTCTCTCTGGATTTATCACAGCAAATATGCTGCTGGCACTCCAGAAAAAAGAAAAACAAACAACAAAAAAGCCACATTCAAACAAAAAGCTTTTCAGTCACATGGCCAAATGTAAAGATCTCATTCAATATAGACCTTGAAGTGCACATGCATTCTCCCACTGTCTAGTTCCACAGGATACGTATAGCAGAGTCTTCTTCATTCAGCTTTGATGATACGATTTTAGTGGATCACAGAATTTAAGGTAACTAGGCTTTAGTTTTCAATGGTGATGCTTTTCAGGCTACTTCCCCTTATATTCCCATTGCTGTATGTGATTTTCTCAGTGCTGAGATAAGTGACAATATTTCCTATTGGTCTTGATTAAAATCTATCAGGACCAATTTTGAATAAAATAGATAGATTTTGGCATTAAGCAGATTGTGGCTAGCACAGGTCTTTCTCGTGAGAACATTTTTGCTACGTTTCATAAACAAAGATAAAGTTTGGATGTTTTGCAAACAGCGTCTCGAGATTAGGGCAGTTCGGGCCTGGCCAATTAGGCCTAGGGGGAGGTTTCTGGCTGACCAATCTGGGTGACCTCTGAAAAGTCTATATATATGGAAATCAAAATAATAAACGCACTTTTATCTTTTCTTGCCTGAGAACCTGGGTTTTTTCTCTCAGCTAGCGTCTCAACAGCGACAGCAGATAAAGAGCATTAGTGGCAAAATATGTCCTTTCAGTAGAATGATATGAAGTTGGTAAGTCTCATTTGATAGCATTATAGGTATCTCTAGGTTGCTTCTCATCACAGAAGTCAGGCAGAGGTAATTTGTGAATGACAGCAAATCCTTCAATGTGGAAGAAGAACCAGATAAAAGCTTTTAAAGAAATTGTCAGACTTGCTGGGAAGTAAAAAAATTATAAAATACATATTTTGATTTGATACAATACATTTTTCTAATGATTGCTTGTGAGATTGTAATCCACATCCTTAAACAAAAAATTACACTTACACAGTAACTGTGTAGAGATGATGCCAAATAGAGACAAGATTACAGACATTCATGACACGGGTAATTAATGAAGCTTACTTTTTTCTCATCTCAGTGTCAAAGAGCTAACAGTTTAACTTATTTTCCTTCCACTTACATCACTATATCTACAAGACAGGCTACTAGTGTTTTTGTGTCTTATCAGTTTTGCTTCTAAATTAATCCATATGCTCAATGTAGCAATGCAGATGCCTAATCTTGACTGCCTCCTCAGTCTGGTCTGTGACATTTCCACAGATACTTCTTGGAAAGGAATTGGCTGAGGCTAGAAAAAGACACCTGCATTTGATCCAATATGCACTGAGGGTGTGGATGCTGCCCACACTGAGGCTCCTTCATGTCCAGCAAAGATGGGATTTCTCTCTGCAGACTCAGGTCAACCTTCATTACAGAACTGATATAATGGTGCCCTGAGGAAACAAAACTAGAAGTTTCTAGCATGGTTTGGCAGCTTGCCAGCAAAATATTTCACCATCTGTTAAGACAATCTCATGTCATGCCACACATAGCAAGGCAGTACATGAAGATAACTTTGTCTAGTTCTTTGCAAAACATTTTCCAGATTGATGCTCATCTGTGGAGGAATTTACTGTTTCTTCACAGATCATGAAAATATTGCACACTAAGTATCAGTGATGTGCCTGACATGACAACAGCTGCTGAGGAGGTACTTTTCACTACCAGGATGCTCCAAACCTCCCTCCTCTCTCCTCATCTTGAGAAAGACAGTGATACTGATGTAACACTTCCAGGGAAATTCATTCTTCTCTAGACTGAATAATAATTTTTTTTTTTTAAACTGAGCTCCCAAAAGTAGGAAAATGTAGATAGAGAATATCAACTTGGTTCAGCAAATCTAAAAACTTGGTAAATATTTGAAACCAGCCAGGTCTTTCTTTCTTAAAAATAGCTTTGTCAGAATTTATTGATCCAAAACAGATTTATTTCAGACTTATTGGGAGAATTTGTGAAGGCATAATCTCCTAAGAGTCACAAATTTTCTAAGATAATCTCTATAAAGAAAAAATTAAACTGGCATAATATGGCTAGTATTATGTGCTAATCAGATATTTCTGAAGAAAGCTACCCTATTTCCTTCTCATTGCATAATTCCAGAATTATTCAGCATTTTTGCATTATTGAAGGTCAAAACTTGTAACATTAAAGTATTCTAAGGCTGCTCAGCTAACATAGTATATTTCTGTTTTTCTTGTTAAGTGCTACTAAGGATCAGCTTGCCTGTTCTTAGGAGTTATGTGTATTATTTCTTCATGCTCGCCCCAGCAAAAGCCCCCATGCTGGCCTTTTAGTGAAAGGGCTACCAAAAAGCAAAAAAAAAAAAAAAAAGAAGTGATGCTGTGAAATCACCAAGGACTACTAGCGTGCAGAATACAGGTAGGGTTCTTTTCAGAGAAGTCTTTTCTTTGCTGAGGAAACATGAGTCCCCTTCTACTCAATGTGCTGCTGTGAAAACAACCCATTTAAGAGCTCTCTAACAGTGACACTTTCCAGGCAAAAGATGTCCAGAAAAGGAGCCTATCTGCCAATGATGGAAAAGAAACGGTAGGAGGAACCCTATTTTACTTGCAAGAGAAGTAATGCTCTTCTGAGGATACTGTTCATCTGAAGCAACATTCTACAGCCTTTTAATGGTCCTTATTAAGACAAACAGCAAGTCAGAGGAATATATCACAGTGATAGCAAGATTAATAAGGAGAAAAATTCAGGTTGTAGACAAAAAAACATTTTAATACAGAAAAAGGATAAGGACAGGTAAGAAAAAATATAATATTTTATTGGTACATTTATCAGTAAGGAGATTTAGAAAACAGCACTTCCATAATTGAGAGAAAATAAAGTAACACTGGGATGCTGTGGCCTTATAACCTGTTAGTGTAGTCACCACAGCACGCTAGAGAGACAACAGCAGCAAAGACAAGCTGTAGCAACCCTCAGCAGCAAGTCTGGTGCTGCAAGGCCTGCTATACTTTTCAGAAGTAAACTCTTTTCACTGAGGCTGAAGCCATGCTTCAATCAACAGCTCAACAGAAATCTCTCATCACGTGTACGATGGAAGGAATGTCTTCCTCAGGAAACTGGCACATGCTAGAGGACCATGAAAGCCACTGGGAATATGTTATATAGCTGAATTAGCTGCAGAGAAGAGAACACTAAGCTGCAGAGAAGAGAACACTAAGTTGATTTTGTGTTATGGAACAGCATGGGAGAGCGGCAAACAATTCTAGTCTTTCTCTTGCTCTGATGTCCTCCATCCACTGGCAAAAATGGAAAAAAAATCACCATTCTCTTTTAAAGAGTGTTGTCGTGCCTGTCTTCAGTCTACACTTTTCTACACGAGCCAAATGCTTTGACTTTAACCTCCCATTGTGGTCAAGTTTTCTAATGTTCAATTTTTTCTTGGCTTTTCTCTAGACTCTTTCCAGCTTCTCTTTTAATAATATGTCTAGAACCACTCAATATATTTTAAAATTGGTGGTAGAAAGAAAAGTGTTAAGCACAAAAAATCAGCTAACATGTCAAAACGGATCAGAAAATGATCTTACCTGAAAAAGAGATTAAACTACAGCAGTTTGATATTCAGGACTAAATCCTATGAAAAAAAAACACTGCACATTTCTTATCAAAAAGTTACACATTGCTCAGTGTCTTGTTATGTTTGGACCTCAAATGTACAGTCAGTATAAACACTCCCATCCACCATGATCACAACAGTAAATAACTATCATCCAAGCACCTTTAAAAATCACTTCAGGATTGGACTATAACAGCTTACTTTCTAGGAGGAGAAAACTGAGGCACAGGAATTGATTAAGCAGCTGCGCCAGCCTAAAATCAATCTTGCAATAAGCCAAAAGGACAGCATTAATCTGAATACGTGCATCAACACTATGCCTAAACAACTGTTGAGCAACATAAAGAACTAAACATGCACATATAACAGGGTACAAATAAAATATAAAATGGTCAACATCTCATTTATTTCACTCAAGTAATTGGATTTGTGGATGTGAATGTGTGCGAGATGAGCAGGATTAGTTTCTCTATCACTCCCCAAAATAAACTGATACATATGGCAACTATTACTTAATATTGTCTATTATACCTACTCAAGCTGTCATATTTCATGTAGCAAAAAGTTAAAATTTAAAGATACTGGTGCAAAAATAACTTAATCAAAGCTTATAGGAAATTGTTCTCCAAGTGTAAAGATTGATTTTATTTTCTTTCTTTGTCCCTGAAACTTTCAGCTGTGTAAAGCAGCTTCTGCAGCAAGTAATTTCTGAACAAAGACATGTATTAAGTGATTTTTATTAAATGCTTTCATAAAAGATGCTTTTCACGTAATGAACTATAATAACTTTAAAAGGCAAGTAGAACTGTAGAAATTTATAAATATAAATTTAAATTCTGGCAGCTAATAAAAGATTAGAAAAGCACCACAGTCATAACATTTTGTTCATTTATATGAATATAAATGAGTTTTTCTAGGAATACAGAAGTACCCCACAGGTACTAAAGAGTGTAAGATGAGCACTAGGAACCTTGTGATGTTCTTAAGTAGCTTTAAAAACATACTGGTTTTGTTATTTAAATATTTAGAGACATTGTTTCTGAATAACAAAGGTGTCTTTATGCATTGTAATAGCACAGAAGCTTGTTTAATAACATAACTAAAGTTGCAGGGATAAACTGTCTGTCAGGAGATATTTATCTTGGGTAGCTTCAGGATTCTCTTGACCAAGGAAGATCATAACTTTAATGATGTAAGTCCCTTCAGTCAACAGGACTAATCATGTGGGGGGAAGTATATTAGGGTGTTTAGGCCTTGGCCCATGTGCAGCAGAATCAAAGTCTGCCAGTCTTGTAGGAGGGCTTCTGGAAAATCCAGTCTTACACAGAAGATTTTGTAGCATTCAAACTCAGGGTGAATATTCTGATTATCAGATGCCTTATGCTGTTTCAAGTTAAGAGGAAAATGAACAACTTTATACAAAAGGAAGAACACTTCCTTCTAAAACCTGCAAAACACAAACTGAAAGAAGACCAGTGTAAGTCTACAGTAACACTGTAGAGTGATCTACACTGTGACTGTCCCTCTTTTGCCTGCCTATATGGTACAGAAAGCTTTCCAGTTTGCACCCCAAAATGTGTTTGGACTACCTCTCTAGAGGTCTCCTTCAGCTTTGATGGAAGCATCACCTTTTATAACCAAATAGAATTGCTGTCTTTATCTGGTATTTTACTCTGTTAACCAGGTGCTATGAAGCATAGTATCAAGACGACTTGTGAGAAGTTTGATGAAGTGTTTTAAAATGCCAAGGCAAAGACAACTATCAAGTCAGTCTCAATTTATCTAAAATATCTGGATGACCAAACTTCAGGCAGCATGGTATATACTACAGTCAAACATTAGATCTGTCCTTTGAAAACCAGCTTTTCACAGCAGAAAGTATTGATGGCTGGCTGCTGAGGAATGCAAAAGAAGGAATGGCTACACAAAGGCTGAAAAGGAAGGAGAGGTACCCTGCTCCATGGTATGCAAACCCATGTGTATCTGCCCGTGATGCCAAATTTTTAAAATATAGGGGAGAACCCCTATATTATAATTATGTATAATTATAGACCTCTTCTTGAGCCAGCTAATAAGAAATACTAATACTTCAGTCTGAGTCTCAGCACATCCCTGTTGCTGAAGAAAGTTTTGGTTTCCAGGTTTCCAGGAAAACAGATGATTGTTTTCAGGATCCTCTCATCTACCATAACATTAATGAAATAATCTAATAGAAAGATTTCATGCATTCCACAGCAAAAGGTCCCATAATAGCTGACATCTAGAAGTTGTGGAAGTTGGTCAATAGTTTGCATCTCTTATAATTTATCTCTGAGTATTATGTTACACACTGTAAGATGCAGTCTATTAAATTTTCCCAATGTTGATAAAGCTAAAATAACTGCAGTAGTCTGTGAGGACCATGGGAGGAAAAAACCAAAAAATTGGACCCACATCTCTGAATTTTAGAAACAAAAGTCTTTTAAGGCCTCCCCAGTCCATTGATCAACGGGACCATGGCATATTCTTTGCCAAATCCTGTTCATGGGAGGAAAAAAGGCCCTCCAGGTATGTGCAGTGATTTAGTTGCCTACTCTGGAGTCAGTTTACGCCCTTAAGATCATGGATGAGAGATCTCAAAAAGCTGTCAGGCTAGCTCTTTCCCCAGGTGGAAAAGGTGCAAAGTTGTTAGTGTTGGATTGGATTTTCTCAAATTGACTAATCCCTGCCTTGCTCCTGAAATGAAATTATTGCAACAGTACCCTGACTCCCAGTTTCCTTAAAAACAAGCAGCATTTACTGCTTTTCTGCAAAGACTATGACTTTTCTTCTCAGCAAAAGAACAGGTACTTTAGATAGCTAAAAGTTTGCAATCTTTACAATGGGGTCACCACACTGATTTCCTGTCACAGGAGCAGTTAAATATTAAACAGTCACCTTTTATACTTTACTGCAAGTCCCTGTTCTAGATCAAGCTGTTAGGACCACCCCTGCTCTGACCGTGCATGTGGGATGACCTCTGTAAACACAAGGCTATAAACATGCAAGGACTGGAGTGCTGCAATGGATGGTTATAAGCTCTTAGGAGCAGACAGGTGAGGAAGGAGAGGAAGGTGGTGGCTCTGTACATTAGGGAGAGTTTTGACTGGATAGAGCTCAAGGATAGTGAGGGTAATACTGAGTGTCCATGGGTAAGAATCAGAAAGAATCCAGCAAGGCAGACATCCTGATGGGAGTCTGTTATAGACCACCAAACCAGGATGAAGAGGCAGATGAAGCATTTTATAAACAGCTGGCTGAAGTTTCACTAACATGACCCCCTAGTTATTTTGGGAGGTTGCAGAAGGTTCCTGGAATGTGTGGAAGATAACTTCCTGGCACAGCCTGGTAAGTCAGCCTAACAAGGGGTGGTGCTCTGCTAGACCAGAGAAGATGGCTGGTGACTGATGTGGTAGTTGGAGGTCTCTTGGGCACAGTGACCATGAAATGATAGTCTTCAGTTCTCAGAGAAGTAAGGAAGGGGGTCATCAAAATCTGTGTCTTGGTCTTCCAGAGGGCAGACTTCAGCCTGTTCAGGGTACTGGTTCAGAGGTTCCCCAGTGAAACAGCCTTTAAAAACAAAGAGATCCAGGAAGGTTGGACATACTTTAAGAAGGAGATTGTAGAGGTGCAGGAGCAAACCATCTCTATGTGCTAAAAGGCAAGCTCTCAGGTAAAACTGGCCTGCCTGAACAGGAAGCTTTTGCTAGAACTCAGGAAAAAAAAAGATAATTTATCACAAGAAAGGGCAGGCAAGTCACAAAGAGTACAAGGATGTCATCAGGTCATGCAGAGAGGAAATTAGAAAGGAGAACGCTCAGTTAGAACTCAATCTGGCCACTGCTGTGAAAAATAATAAAAAGTGGGGTTTTTTAATGCATTAACAACAAAATGATGGCCAAGGAAAATCTTCAAGTGTTACTGGATCCAAAGCTGAGCACTTAATGCTTCCTTTGACTCTGTCTTCAACAGAAAGATGGGGTATCAACCAGCTAGTAGACAGGGACAGGGAGCAGAATAGACCCCCTGTAATCCCAGAGGAATTAGTGAAGTGACCTTATGTGCTACCTAGACCCTCACAAGTCTACAGGGCTGGAGGAAATCCACCTGAAGATACTGAAGGAGATGACAGATACTGAAGAGCTTGCCAAGACACTCTCTACCATTTGTCATCAGTCCTGGCTAACCAGGGAAGTTCCAGATGATTGGAGGTTAACCAATGTGATGCCCACCTACAACAAGAGTTGGAAGGAGGATCCAGGGAACTACAGGCCCATCAGCCTGACCTTGGTGTCTGGGAAGGTTATGGAACAGATCCTCAGTAGACCACAATGCACATGCAGGACAACCAGGGGATCAGGCCCACTTAGCACAGCTGTAGGAAAGGCAGGTCCTGCCTGACCAACCTGATCTTCATTTGTAACCAGGTAACTTGCCTGGTGGATGAAGGAAAGGGTGTGGATGGACCTGGACTTTAGCAAAGCCTTTGATACTGTGTCCCACAACATTCTCCTGGAAAAGCTGGCAGCCTGAGGCTTGGACAGGTGCACACTTTGCTGGGTTAAGAAGTGGCTGGATGGCTAGGCCCAGAAAGTGGTGGAGAATGGTGCTACGTCCAGATGGCAGCTGGTCACTAGTGGAGCTCCTGAAGGCTCAGTATTCAGACCAATTCTGTTTAATATCTTTATCAGTTATTTGGATGATAGGATTGAGTAGCACCCTCAGTAAGTTCACAGAGGACACTAAACTGGGCAGGAGTGTTGCTCTACCGATCTGCAGAGGGACCTGGACAGGCGGGATAGATGGGCTGAATCCAGCGATATGAAGCTCAACAAGGCCAAGTGCCAGGTCCTGCACTTTGGCCAAAACAAGCCCCCGCAGCATTACAGGCTGGGGACAGAGTGGCTGGAAAGCTGCCCAGAGGGAAAGGCCTTGGGGGTTGCTGGTTGACAGCAACTGAACATGAGCTAGCAGAGTGCCCAGATGTCCAAGGAGGCCAATGGCATCCTGGCCTGTATCAGAAAGTCTGGCCAGCAGGACCAGGGCAGTGATTGTGCCCCTGTACTCAGCACTGGAAAGGCTGCACCTCGAGTACTGTGTCCAGTTCTGGGCCTCTCACTTCAAGAAAGATATTGAGGTCCTGGAGAAAGCCCAGAGAAAGTCAATGGAGCTGATGAAGGGTCTAGAGAGAAAGTCATATGAGGAGCTGCAGAGGGAGCTGGGGTTGGTTAGCCTGAAGAAAAGGAGACTGACACTTCCTTTTACAATGCTAAGAACTCCATTTGTACTGAAATCTGAACTATGGCACTAAGGAAACGTAACTTCATCAAATACCACACAAAAGCCTCTTCTGACTCCACTAATAAATTAGAATGTGGGAAAAGCTTTATTTAATACACATTATAAACTGAAGGAATCAGCTGTTAGTAAGTGCAATTTTAGAGATGTAATTTCCTAATTCTTAATGATAATCCCAGAGCTAAGAGACAGAAACCTTACATTGACTCATGATCAAATCTGTTGTGATATAAGACACATTAAAATCTGATGCTTCTTTTAGATTTCATGCTCCTGAGAGATAAAGCTTTAGGAAAAGACTTTTATATCAGTACTCCAGGTCTATTTATGCCCCCCACCGTAATTTCAATGTGACTGACACTAATATAATCCATGTAATGCTCTTGACTGCTATGATTCCTATAGGCCTGTAAGCAAATCAATGAAAATAAGGGCAGGTGATTATGTGAAATATTCCTAAACCGTGACAGTATTAAGGCAACTTAAGACGCAAACATGCCCCCTAAAGGAAAGGTTGCCTGAATAATGACACTATTCCTTTGAGCTTAGTCCTTGCCAAGTTATCCCCATGCTCCTCTTTAAAAAAAACCCAGTGCTCTACATCAAAAGCTCATAGAATGCAAAGTAATAACAGGACAGAGCTGTTATTACTCATAGCTTTGTGTCTTTTTATAACCTTAATTGTTTTATTTTCCTTGGGAGAGGAATTTTATGAACAAGATACCTACTAAGATTGATAACTACAATGCAAACTCTGGATGCTGCAAGAAATTAGCTGTTCAGCAGATGCCATTGCTTCCCCAAATTCAAATTAATCTCAGCACCTCAGCAGGTTATTAGGAGGCCATCAGAGATGTCTTCCTATAAAAGCAGAGAAGCTAAATCTTGTTAATCTCAGGTATTGTTCACAGCATATTTTTCACAACACTAAGAATAAAATAGTTCAAGTAGTTCTGTTCTACCTTTACTAACTTTGTCCTTTCTTCTCTTCCTGCCCTCAGCCACTGTCAGTACTACTATGGACTGTGATACATTTGCCAGATTCTTCAAAAGGAAGCTGCATTTCAGTAGTGCCTAAATGGTGTCTGCCTAAAACACTGCAGTCCTCACAGACGGTGAAACAATATAAATGCAATGTTGGTGATTAATATAAAACTGTGTAATTAAGTGCAAGTCACTGTGATTAACAGTGCTACAAATATGAGTCCTAATGCTTTCTCTTCCCATAACTAACTAATCTGTTTCTAAAGCCGCTCTGAATTTAGGATGAGATGACATTATTTAAGACTAGTTTTTCAGATTCAGAGTACCATGTTGATACAGAATTTCTCATTCTAACCTTCAGCTACTTATACTTTTGTTTCAGAATAAATATGCATCTGTGAATGCCTGAAGCTCTCTCTCAGTGTCACAAGTGCAGAACTCTGGGGAAATCACTGTACAGGGATTACAACACTGGTCTAAATATAAACATTCCAGGGTCATTTTGGGAAAGGAAAAAATAGACAGTTTTACCACAGTGATACTGTGGTAATACTCCTTATGAATATGGATAAGGAATATTTTTCATTACCAACTATGAAAGCAGCATTTGAAAGTATACGAAATCTATTAACAATTGCAGATCAGAACAAGAATTTCTCAATCCCTGGAAAAAAACAGGGAAGAATCCTCCTTGAGTGTTCAGAAATCATATAAATAGACAGACATGTACTGCTTCAAGCAATATCCTTCTAAAAACCAATTATCCTTAACAGAAGTCAAGCTTGATCAACCAAAAAGCTGCACTTTATTTCATATAACCACCTTCCTACATCCACCAGGCTCTCCACATAGAGAAAACACAGACGGTTTCACTAAAAGGTTACACTGCTGCTGCAGGCAGCACTGGGCACCACTACGGGCTTGCCATTCACATGACGTACATCAGAGGCAGCTTTGCTGAGCACAAATCGCAGTGGACTCAGCGCCTTACGTAACAGCATCAAGTGACCTTCCCATCGCTACCTGCTCCCCCTCACCCCTCTGAGCAGGAGCCCTCATCACAGCACCCACAGTCAAGTATTAGTAGCCCAAATCCACAGAAAGAAGCAGTGGAATGCAGACCAGAACTACCAATGCCTGCTGCCTTCCCCTCCCCATTTTACCCTTCTTTTGTGTCTTTTTTCCCCCTTCTTTCTTTCCTTCTTTTTTTTTTTTTTTTTTTTGCTTCTTTTGAGAAATGTGGAGATAAGAACAATTTACTGCAGAATTTGGGTTACAAAATAAAGCACTCTACATCCAGAGCATCTAGACTAAATTACCTGTCTCAGAGTCAGCCTAAGCCCAGTCCCCCAGATGGGCTCTTTCTCAAGAGAAACAGCTCTTGTGCTATCCTACATCCTGTAGGATGGCTCTTGTGCTGTTCAGGAGCAGTTGGGAAGTGCTGGGCCTATTCCAGTAGATGATAATCCCTAGGAAATCTGCCAGTCTCTGCTCAGAGCAGATTTTTCCAACAATCCCATACCTCTCATTCCTATTAATTAATTCCCATTCTATAATATTATGCTTTGGAGCTCTTGTCAATATATACCCTTTCAGAAGGAAAAAAAATAGTTAAGAATATTTTTTTTCATAGTAGTGAGTCTGTCTGCTCTAATAAAGAACAAAAACAAACAAAACAAAAGAACCCAACTCAAACCAAAAAAGAAAACAGAAAAAACCCTCTGAGGAATACTGTTTAAACTTAAAAGAAAACACAAAACCCCAGCAAATTCATTTCTAGCATAGAGGGGACCCCGCAAAACTTTACCTCCATGCCAGGACAACTTGGAAAGTCATCTCTATTACATTTAAGGGACATCAGAAGGGAATCAATCAAGTAATCAAAGAGATTAGGACTATGAATAGAATTCTGCTGACATGGTAGTTTAGAGAAGAATTTGAAGCAGCAGCAGGGGAATCTACCCTGTTACTTTGTACAGGATACGAAGTCCAGAAAGTAGTGGAGAGATTACTGCACAAGTGAAAGAATGAAATATGTTTTCCGCAACATGCCATAAAATGTTGAGCTTTAACTTTCCATCACTTTCCCCTATCTAATTTCTCTCTAAACAACTATACAATCACTGTCAGATAATTTCAATGCAATTATTTCTGCTGTGAGCAGATTTTACATTTTAAAAAGATGCCAACAGAGTAAAGACAGCAACAGAAAGAGATGAGGACTGAAACATAATTAGACACTTACATGGCCACAGTTCAGTGACCTAAAGTTGAGTTGCATTAATAAATATTTAGACATTAAACTGCAAGGTATCTTAATTTCTAGTTATGGACAGAAAAATTTCACCTGCAGATAAACTGGAACTCTTTACCCTGTCCAAAAAGGTATAACATCTTTTGCCAGTTTTCTATGTCACAAGGTAAATTATCCTCAAAAGGATTTTTCTATCAGTTTTAATTCAGAACATACTGCAGTAAGACTTACTGTAGGTAACCAGCCATGAAGAAAGTGAATAGTCTGTGGACAGAGATTTTTAACAAGGTTTAATCTGAAATAACAGAGCCGTTCTAAATGCTCCCTTCAAGAAACTTATTCACTGAAGAATTTTCTTCCCTCTTCCCCGTATCATTCCAAATCACAAATCTGGAAACTCATACACAATAGTTCAAATAGTTTCAAATAGTTGAGGAACCTTAGCAATAGCTGTGATATGAAAGGTAATGAACATTCAACTCTTCAGAGTTCCCTTTGTACATTGCCTAACTTTAAGGAAATAGATATTCCTCAAGAGAGTCAAGGCATGTCCATGTCAGGAGAATACATTGTATCCTATACATAGCACAGGACAGCAGGAAAAACTCTAGCTTGCCCCTCGTTCAACAGCACCGTCATTTCTTCCAAGCTTGCAGGACCTAGATCTTCTTTTGTAGCCAGAGTTCCTTCTTTCTCTTTCTGCAAAGTACTACAGTGTACTATAGATCAGATATAAATATGCTGTCACATATCAAGCAAATCACAGTCCAAAAAACCCCTTAAGCACAAGGATAGAACAACTTCCGTTAAGTGAGAGAGACATGATGGACATGGTACTGTCCTGAAGTACCAACTCACACTGCTTTATTACTGTGTTTTAATCTTCTTCTGTGGCATACAGAGAGCTTGATTTTTGTATGCTGCATAAAGAGACCATTACAGTGACATCTACAAATTTTAACTGTAATTTGAGGTGAGAGCTGAGTAATTCAGGGATGAAATTCTTTTGAGAACAACAAATCTGTTCAGTCAACCAATTTCATACAGTTTAGTAATCTACACAAGAAACTGAGCAAGAGTCCATAATTAAGGATAATCAGAATTCCCCTATTCAAGGATGGGTATTATTATTTTCTTTCCTATCTACAAGGTCTGCATTTTTTAAGTCCACTTTTGTTTAAATTGACCTTTGAGTCAGTAAGTGCAGCTTCCATGTGATTAAAACCCGTTATAAAAAAGGACTTTCTTATTAGGAGAAAAACTTCCAATGCCATTCAAGAAGTGTGTCTAATGTTGGCCTTTAAAACACAATTATTATACCTCATTTTGTTAGAATTATTGTGCCAATAGGAAACTGCATTTTATTTTACATTAAAATTCCCCATAGACTTCAAAATGTAAATTCTGGTTGAAAAGTCAATTTTATCATCAATTAATATGACAGCAAGAATTTAATTCCTACAGTTTGGGTTGTGTATATCAAGATATTAGATCAGGAAAGTTTTTGTGCTTTGTTTTGCTGTTTGGTTTTGTCTTTTTTTAAATTGTAAATTGAGACAGTTTACCCTTGAGAAGTGTGGTGAAGGACTTCGCCATTTCTAGAATTTATTTCCTGTCCAGATTAGTTCAAATTTATGAGCTTTCCATGTGTAGAGCGAAAAAAACAGATCCAGGAGAGTGTTACTGGAAAACTGAAAACACACCTAGGCATACAAAGAAACCTCTATTATGTATTCTCAACATTTACTACGCAATTTACAGGACTGCACTTGTAGCCCTCAGGTCAGAAGGGTCTTCTGATACATCTGTAGTGGCTGAACCAGTATCAAAACAGTGTATCTTAATTTTCTTTATCTTTTCCTGAGAGATCAGATAAACACTTCCCAGCTGATAATATAGTCTGTGACGAGAAGATGTTGCTACTTTTGTAAGTCAAATGTACTCTTGAAAAAGAAATTTTATTGGACTGAAGCATCAGCTCAGTTGTTTTTCCTTCCTGAAAAATAAGACGGCTTTTTGTAAATAAGCATTTTTTCACAACCATGCTCACTCAGAGTTTGCTGCTCTGGTTCAGCTCCTCTGCACTGAGCTGTTCTGCTGACTCACCGTGTCCCTGGGCAAGGTGAGTCCCCTCACTGCCAGCTCAGGAAAAGGCTGAGTATGGAAATGGAAACAGATTCACTGTCACCACTTGAGGAAGCTGTGGGAAGGATCTATCACTATCAGTTTCCCTTGGAATATTCCCTTCAGGTTTTCACTTTTATTCTTTGTTTTACCTTTTATTCTGTACTTCCAAGATTTCCAAATGTATTCTGCATTTCCAAGATTTCTGTTTTCATGCTCTGTCCTTAGTCCAACTCTTCTTCCTTTCTCTCCAAAGAAGTTATCTTCTCAACTTGTTTTGCCTTTACCAACTTGTGACCACCTCTTCTTTCAGGATAAGTGCTCTTGACTTCCAACTAAAAATCTGTACCACACAATCCACCTTGGTACTACCTCTTAGATGCATTGCCTCAGTTAAGTAACAGCTCCTCTCATGAACAGAGACATAGCTTTTTAGCTCTTAATTAGAGATCCAGCTTGATAAACTTCTCTTTCCAGTTTAAATACAGCATATTTTCCCACGGATAATTTATTCAAACTACTTTATAAATAAATTTTTTAAAAGCTGCATGACCAGTTAAACTACTTTTTCTAAAAATTTTTTAAAAATACAGTCTGTGTGTAGGCAAATGAGTGACCAAAGAATACAACAGAGAGATATTCAATTTGGAGGTTAGCAAACCTGAAAGAAAAATAACCGAAGAGCTTTTTAAAAAGTACACTAGAGCAATAACTAACTTTGAAGAAATTACAATCTGTTCTAAAACATAAAAGATTATGAAAATCAGAATAAATTCACAAATATACATAATTTCCACATGAATGATTCCTTCAGCTGTAACTAGACATGCTCACACTTTGGTATGATCATCTGCTACGTGGAGAGCTCTCTGTGCAACCATAGCAGCCCTAGCCAGACACTCATGACAGGGAGTCACTCCCATGCTGATGCAAGAGTTAAAGAGTTTCATATTAGAAAGGCCTCTCTTAGGAATAAGTCACAGTAGGCTCTTATCTTTTCAGGAACAGCCTGCTACTGTTTGATCCAGTTAACATTAAGGAGCAAATCTTGTTTCAGTGCTTTTCTTGCTGTGCATCTCTCACCACAAGGTTGAACAACAGAGCTTTTTGGGAAGGACAATGAAGACAACTCTAAAAGAAAAGAGCTTCAATGTCAATCCACCCCCAGTGATGATCAATACATGAGATTTCTAATAGAATCAAATAATAACTGCCTGATCTGGAAATTGTATTACAAACTGTGAAAACTTTTATCAAATAATTGCTTTGCATTATTTTTTATTTCCCACACCATTCCTTTCTATTTTCCACCTCTGAAGTAGAGGCTATGAATAAATAAATTAGGGCTTCAGGCTCTTTATCTGAACTCAGCAGACCTCAGAATGATCGAGACTGGCTGTTCACAGTGCTTTCAAATCCTTGGTAGCAATATACAGCTTCTGCTCTTTGTTAACAAGTTATGAAGCACTAATTGCTAATTAATCACATGAAATGTTTATTTGCTAATAAAATAAATCAGTCAGGAGGAGCTTGAAAAAGTAACTCATAATAAATTTCTAAAAATGTTCCATTTAACTTACCTCAGTTTTCGTGGCTTATCTCAACATTTTACTGTCTCACTGCTAAATAGCCTAAATTGCTTCTCAAAAAGCATTTATTCCTTTAAATATAACCTCAACCTCTAGTAAACACAGAGGAATATCTAAACCTATTTAAAACAGAATTTTAAAATGTTGCTGTTTGTTGGTAATGTGAATAGTTTGTCTATACATTAGCCTTTCACATACTATAATAAACATTTTTCATGTAGTTACATCTAGGGTGCAAGTGATCAGTCTTTTCGGAGAAATGCAGGTATGGTTTCTTGGCAAGTTTTCTTCCTTCATGTACGCTAAAATTTAACAGGAACACAGCACAGTGAGAGGTGTGTCTCACATTTGTTGTAGGTAACCCAAAATGTTGTTGTATTCCATATCTATCTGTGCCCAAAAATTGTAACTGTCTCTTTAATACCCTGCAGCTGGAAAATATAAAGAGAGTGGGGGAAGGGGGGGGGGGGGTGTCCCAGGCTCTTTAAAAGGGGAGGCATTTAGGCAGAATCTCTTGTCTCTAGCTGTCTCTGGTTTCTTCTTGGCTCTGCCTGCAACACGAGCACTGTGAGCAGAAGCTGTATCGCAATCAAAACCACCTGTTTCAGAGCGCAGTTTGCAACACCTGTCTGCAGCCACCTAGAGGAATTGCCACCACCGGAGACACAAAGGGGGAAGGGAGGGTTGATGCCATGTTCCCTTTGTCCTTTGAGCCACGTGGTCGCCTGTGAAGGCTGCAATCTTGAAAGGGACGGATATTCCACCTTTATAAATTTGTGTCACTGGGGTGTTTGGGAGATTTAGATCTAGCAATTTTGTATCTAGCAATGATTTACTGTTATTTTTTGCCTGCTACTGTTTGGCTTGTTAGTAAACTGCTATTTTTTCATTTATATCTACTTGTATTTTGTTTCCTCTTATTGGTGGAAGGGGATTGGTTTGAAACAAAGGGGGAGAACTAATTTTAGAATGTTCCCCTTGGATTGTCTTAAATCAAGACAATATCAGAGTCCAAAGTTTTGAGGCATCATGGAAGAGAGGGCAAAGAGGACAGACAGACTTGTGAATCAAATTTATATACTTTCAGATAATGGTTTTGCTTTCTAGAAATTTACAGAGGACGTGAGCCAATACTGTAAAAACATAAGCCTCCTCTCACCAGTAATGGATTATACTAACCAGAATATATGGGCAGCTGTGTAATTCCACGCTGGTATTTCAGTCATGAATTGTAAGAATTGCTCAAAAATATGAATTTCAGTTTGAGTTTTCTTCTGTGCCAAACAGTGTATTTTTCCTGTTTACAGAAAGGCTGCATTTACCCTTGGTGATGAGGAGCTTGTCTTGGGGTCATATTATTATGCTACTATATTCCTAATCATCTACTTTATGCCCAGAAATGGTTGCTGTAACTTTAAGGTGGGTCCAGGGGAGGGGGGAGCTTTTGCACCGCTTTTGTTCAAAGCTTCACTTCTGGGTTCTGGAGCTGATGGACGTTACTTTGTTGCTTTGGGTTTTTGTTAGCTGAAGCAAGAAGCTTCTTTTTGCTCTTTCCCTGGACTGCAGCAGCAATCCTTCCGTGGCTTCCGATTTTTCTTGAATTGTTCAGCTTGGTTTTGGTCCAAGATCAGACAATCGATGGGAGACAGTCAGCTGGGACCTGCAGAAGCCACTCCACCCGACCCCAGACCTCGGGAAAAGCTGAACCAACAAGAGAAAGGACATCAAAATCCACCTTCTTCATCTGCTGTGAGGAGACCAACATCAGAGTACCAGGTTCCCATCTGCTGTTTTTCCCTAGCTGTGTGCGAACTTTTTTTTCTTCTTCCCTGAGACAAAAGCTGGGTGCCATTTTGTTCTTTCCAGCCACATCGTCGGCCAGTTTGTTTCTTCCCTGGCATGTTGGGGATGTTTTTTGTTCTGCTGTGCGTGGGTGGGTGGGTGGGTGTGGGGTAAGGTTCTGACAATTCAATATCTAGCATTAACGCATTTTTTTTCCTGCGTCATGCGGGCACATTGTTAATAAACAGCTGGGTTTTTTCACTTTCACCCACTGGTATTCATTTTCTCATTGGCACGAAGGGATTTGCTGAAGCCCTTTTCTTTGGAGGAAACATTATCCAGAGTGTGTTCTTCTTAACTTGTCTCTAAACCGAGACAAGCTGTATAGAAGTACATCAGCGAAACTAGAGAACCAGAAGTCTAGAGTCCCATCCACACAGCACAGTGGGTTCCCAGGCATTTGCACAGAGAGCTGGATACCACCATGCAATGCTGCAGAGCACAGAGCAGATATCCCCAAATGGCCTACTTCATATGCTCTTCCAGTGCAGCTGCTTCCTCCAAAGAAACCTGGAGATAAAATCACTGTTTTATATTAAAACTCACTGAATAATGCGTTGAAGGTCTTAGGAAAAAGAAACAAACTGAAATGCAATCCCAGGCAGGTATTAGGAACACATCCCTGAAAAAGCAGGCTTGGATTCCAGCGTTTGGTTCACAAATATCAGCAAGGATCACTTTGGACCACCTGTTCTGGAAGCCAATACATATGAGGATATTGAAGAAAGACTGCCAGGAAATCATCTAAATACAGTTTAAAAAATTGTATTTCCTGCCATAAGCTTGCTAGAGATGCTTTGACACATAGAGAATCCTGAATGTTTTCAAGCTTCTGGAAAAAACCTGATGACAAGGTGCCAGATAATTTAACTTTGTGATGTCAGGTGAAAAGAACACACAAAATGAGGAGATGGATTGCAGAAAGTGATACTTTCCTCTTCTGTTTATCTCCCCCAGCTTTAGTCTTTGTGTTTTACACCTCTGATTTCAAGCACAGGAGAACCACAGTGCTCCACACATGGAGCCATACAGCTCAGTCAGCATTCACTAGGGGTTCAGTGCTGACTCAGGAGTGTGTATCTGTACCTTAAATACATCCCACCAATGAACTGTTGTTCCTCCTTATCTGCTATTGGAGTCTGAATATTTTTGGTTAAAAATGGAAAGAAAAACCACATGAATCAAATCAATAAAGATCTGCGCATTTGAAGAGAGGCATACAAGATTCTTCTGACTAGTGAAAAATGAATCATCATTTCAAAGTTTCCTTACAGATAGTTGTTTCAAGATTACAAGATTTTATTCATATGAACCCTTTCAATTTGACTCACTTCCCTCTGATGTTTACAAGAAGGGGGAGAAAGTGGTAAGTACTGTAAACTACAGTGAAAATTAACACTTTCAATTATATTTCACCTCAGAAAGTATATATAGTAACAAGACTCTCAGTGTTTCTATACATACCACTGCTCAAGGCATAATTGTTCCAGTTATATTTACTATTTCCACCTGACTTCTACCATGGCATTTTTATTCAAATTCTTTCCTCATCCAGGAGGAGGTCAACAAGGTTACAGGAATGCTAGAAAAATATCTTATGAGTAACAGGAAGCTGTGAAATAAACCTCATTTGTAAGGGGCCTGAGTTAGCAAGACCATACTGGGGTCAGCAAGCAAGCACACCTATTTCTTAAGCAAGCTGGTACTGGGAAAACATGTTAGTCTAATGTCTGGAGCATATTTGCAATTTAGGATCACAGCTATTTAGCAACTTTCAACATGGGATTATCAGCTGGCTAGACTGACCCACCCACATCACAGCACTGTGCTTTAGTGAAGCAGCACACATATGTCAGAGCAATGTGAGACTCATTATGGGCAGGTATTTAGTAATCCATCATACAATTTTCCTCAGCTTATTCCATTGTCTTTATTTCATGGTCTTTACAACAAAGGGAGCATTTATTCAATAAATATCTCACTCATCTGACTGTGTCTACAGCTTATGCATCTAGGTTCACCCTGTTCCTGATGCCCACACATGTCTCTCTGGGAATTACCCATTCACTGGAATTAAAGTATGTTCTCTGCATTCAGACATCACAATCAAAGCTTGAGAGCAAAATCGTGAGCAATCAACACATAAAATCACTCCAGCCTTGGCAGAAGACAATGGTGTTCAAGTCAAGAAATGATTCATGCTCAAAATAAATAATTAAGGGCTGTATTGTGCTTTGAGATAGAGTCCTATATTAGGAGTAGCTCACAGATACACCACCAAGCCTGGTGCCTTCTGCAGCCCCCAAGGACTGTCAGAGCAGGGTGAGCTGATACCAGGCTTGAGAAGTCCTTTCCTCCTCATAATTGATCTGAAAGCTAGAATCTCTCCCACAGTCCAGACACTGCAAACAAATAGCCATTAGAAGTACCACACTCTTCTGTGAAAAGGAAACCCAGTGTATGCCACCTGCAAGCTACTCAGGCTGGTTGTAACTGAAGGTAGCACTCCTTAGCAAATGACATCTTAAGGTCAGAAATTTCCATTTGGATTCTCCCGGCTCCCCCTGAAGAGGTTCCAAAAGTTAAATCTTGACATCATGCCATGTCACAACAGATCAAGTTGTGTGACACATTCTCCAGCTTTGTATGGTGACAAGCAGTGAGAGATATTAATATTGCCCAACAGAGCAAAATTTAGGGAGCAATAAGCATTATTACGGTCTGTCTCTAAATGACAAAAACATAATAAACGACAGAGTGTTTTATACTATTGTTTTATCCCTCACCCCATGGGAGCAAAGGAAGCTACCGCCTCCCTATGGATGCTCAAAAATCGTGTTTAGCAGGAAAGAGCATTGCATCCAAGGAAGGAAAGAGTTCAGCAAAAGTCAAAGAACTAGAAAAATATTTTGAAATGTTTGCCTTCAGGCAAACAATTCTTCAGGCTAACAATTCTAGTGGCTCATATTTTGCCTAAAACCAACAAAAATTTAATTTTGTTCATAAATGAGTTCATGCCAGCATTCAGATTCAAGACTGCAAGATAAATATTTATAAACTAGCTTTTTGTCTTATACTAAAACAGACCTTCACAAGCAAACTGTGACAGTGGTTTTGAGGAGGAAAATCTGAAGTTTCAAAAGATACAGAAATCCCTCTTTCATTATTACAGGATTTTCTTAATTTTCTCTTTTAAATCCATCAAATGCACAAAACTCATGCTATGGGATGACCTCCAATTTTTATTTCAGTCTTAAATTGATTCCTTCTCATTTAAAATCACCTCAGTGAATTCAGTCCTTATGTAGATACCCTTAATTCAAGCCACAACTTATGGACCAAAATTTCAACTTTGTGTGATGATTAAATTTTACATATGGAGCTCCCATGGGTTGAATGGGCACTGAGCTCTTTTCCAACATACCAATCAGCTTGAAAAAAATGTACAATCAAGGTGCCAAGCTTTGGGGAGGATGGGTCTGTCATTTCTACTTGGGATGACAAATTGCTCCTGGAAGAAAACCAGAAAACTTACGAGAAAACACCATGACCAGAAACAGTATTTATTAAATGAAAATACTCTGAAACTCATTATGACAGGAGACACAAACTTTACAGTGCTCCTAAGGGAGTAAAGATCATGTGTAGCCATGCCTCTTAGAAACAGACAGCAAATAATTGACACTCAACATAGCAAAACCCCCTTACCAATATCCCTATTGCAAATCTTACTTCAATTGATAGAGTAATTCCTTTTTCAGTCAAGGTATTTTCTACATGTGGACTCACGGGAGTCCTGGCTGGTACAAACGAAGGTTTTCCTGCAGGCTGAACTTGGGCATAATCCATCACAACACAGACTAATCAACTGGAACAAGAAACACAAGCCCATTAGAAAGGAAGCTTCAGTATTTTTGGTGAACTTGAGACCCCACAGGTCCAATAACTTCACCACGAAAATATTTTCACATGCATTAAAAGCTACTATGGAGCTTTGATCCCACCTATATGAAAATGCACTTCTTCAGGCTTTGCTGTTACCATGTCACACACGACTAAGCAGTAATTAATACATAATTTGATTTTTCCTGGCATATGTAAGTATAAATATGCATATGTGAATGTATGTGTGTGTGTATATGTTTATATATGTGGCTATATATCTGAGGTATGTGCAGAACTGGGGAGCCACTGGGCCAAGGTTACTATCCATGGAATTATGATAGTGCCTGTAACTAAATAGTTTGTGCCTACAGTTACTTCTGTGCCTGTAACTAAATAGTTTGTTTTATCATACTGATACTATTTTGCTTTTTTCCCTTCTTTGTCAAAACCAGTATTTCTAGGCAATTTTCCCTTCCCAGGGAAAACTACCTATGTTTTAATGAATTTTTCATACATTGTATCTGGTAATGCATAGTTCACTTTTGTTTCATGTCATCTAGGTGGCTCAGAGTTTGCAGATAAGCTGCTTTGAAGAAAATAAAATAGCAGGCTACCAGAGCACATTTATCCTTTGACTTGGCCTCACAAGACCTTTTTCAACAGTAAACAATACTGATATTTCAAGAAAAATACTTAAATAAATGAAAATTTTTCTCCTAAATAAAACAATCACAGAGAATTCGAAGATTTTGACCCACTTCTCAAATCTTGTCCTGAGCTGAGGCAGAGTCCAATGATATCTGCCATCCCTCATGTATGTCCATTAGCCTGATTTTCTTGCCATTGGAAAATATGAAGTATCAGATTTTTGCTGCTAGTATGTTTTTTTATACTTATACTTTTTTATAATACTCATTTTTATACTTATACTTTTTTATAATACTCATTTATACATACTTAGTATGTTTTTTTATACTTATAAATTTATTTAGTGGGTTACAGCATTTAGAGAGACTCACTTTGGAAGAGGTTCTGATCTACCTTCCTATACAGGAGCTTGATCCATCTAGACAGACTGTAAGAGAAGTTTGGTCCTCTAAATAGCATAAAGCTGTGAAAAGTCTTATGTTTAAATTGCCCTTATTGCCCTCTGAGTTTTCCTTCCATTAAGGAAATCTGTTAAGGATTAATTTGTACCTCAAAATTGTGTGGAGTAATAGACCTCAAGACATAATCTTTTTCCATGTTTCTGCACTGAAACAGGGTATGTATATCCATACCAACTCTGACACATTGGCCAGGCTTGTTCTATAAAACACAAGTAAATAAAACACAACCTAAATATTCCATGACTCAGTGGCCCATTTCACTGCTTTGTTAACACTAAAGGCAACTTATTTCCTAAAAAGCAACCCAAATTTTTCTTCACATTAAGCCATTTACACCTTGTCCTACAGCCACATGAAGACAGTTTATCACTACCATCTTTCAAAGCAAGCAAAACCAAGTAGTTTCACACTTGAGACTTATCATATCTGCACTTGATATTTTCTGTTCTAAGAAAACTCAATACCCTCAACCCTTTGCTATGTATCATTTTTCTCCCTGAACCTCTGTGTCCATCTTCTGTGAATTTCCAAAGAATTGCTGCCAAAAGCTATACAAGGGACAACAGCTGAGAAGTCAATATCTCTGACTTGAGTAATTTATCTCCTGTATTTCCATAAACATTTCTCCACTAGCTCTTGGACATGAAAAAGTGAAATTCGTTCTTGGCCTCACCTTGTACTGTTTGCTTTGGTTCATTTTTACTGAATTTGATCTTGCTGGTTCTGTTTGCAAGATTACTTTGGATTCTCATCCCATCCTTCATTCTGCCTTGGGTTACCTGCACCAGTCGGAAGTCAGTCAGATTGTCTATTCCATCAAGGACTGAAAGCTGCAGGGCCAAGTTAGCATGATGATGGAGATATTAGCCAGATGTTAGCCAGAGACAGATGTATCTGCATCTTCTGAGAAGTGACAATGTTTGCACCAATCTTCTCTTTACACAGATGTCCTCTTCAATTCTGATCACTCTCTCCTCCTTAAAACAATGATTTTCTGATATCCTTAAATTTACCCTCCCCCCTGTAACATAACTGAGGTAGTCTTTACAGTTCAGCAACCAACACTCTCTCATCTATCCTTTTAGGCCTCCATTTCAAAGTAAATGTTGTTTAAATGTAAATGTTGTTTCTCTTGTTTCTCTCATAGAGCTGTTCTATTCCCAACAACCCCAAATTCGTGGTCAGTTGTTTCGAGATATTTTCAATGCTTTTTATACATAGGTGGCTTTCAAAGGTACTGAAGCAA
Source organism: Entomyzon cyanotis (assembly GCA_024500445.1). Taxonomy (NCBI): domain Eukaryota; kingdom Metazoa; phylum Chordata; class Aves; order Passeriformes; family Meliphagidae; genus Entomyzon; species Entomyzon cyanotis. Next base: position 82,266,370 of record JAKEPQ010001005.1, read on the forward strand.
TACTCAGACTCTGTTCTCCTATACCACCCCACCTGTCCCTTCTAACTCATAAATTGAGGCAATTTAAAGTCATATTCTGAGTATTCATGGCAGAAGTACTCTAGAAGAAGCATGTGTATTTGCCCAAGATAACATATCTAAGCTGTATGTCATTCTGCCCAGCATACATTAAGACCTTTGTTTGATTCATAATGTTGCAACTCAGTATTTGGTTATTATTTTTCTTTTTTCCTGCTTGAAACTCCCTCATCATATCTGGACTTTTTTATTAACTTTCCTCAAGGTTGTACCTGGATTTCTCTATGGGCTAGTTGTGACAGGCAAGTCTCCTGTCTGAACATTACGGAGAACCACCTCCTAAGCCAAGCACTCCAAAATTTCATTGGTAGCGTCAGACAACAGTAAAGACTGAGGAGATGACCAAATTGCAAACAAAATATAGAAATTTTGTTTTTAAAAATGTAAGATAAATAATCAATAGGGGCAGAATGGCAGACCTTATTTCACGAAGTTACATAAGATAGCAAAGAAAGGAGAGCTACCTATATTTTGAAGTAGGCTTTTGTTGAGCTTCTAGTACTTACCTAAAAATATATCTTATTTGAAAAAAACCAGCAGCTTTTCTCCAAAACTTTCTGACTTAAAAGGGAAAAATAATGTTTTTGTTACTTTTGAGAACAGATGTTATTCTGGACTTACATCAATTAGGCTGCTGAAGCATTTTGTTTAATGCATAGAAGTTAAATAGAAAATTAACTTCCAGTAGAAATGTTTAATTAAAGTTAGAAAAATTAAATACTTTAAGTATTTAATTTAATGCATAGAAGTTAAATAGAAAATTAACTTCCAGTAGAAATGTTTAATTAAAGTTAGAAAAATTAAATGACCTTGACTTTATGCTGGAGACTCAGGCTTTTTAAATAAGGGGCTCACAAAAGAGTGAGAAGTAAAATTTGTTGATTTTTCTGTCAATTAATAGTATAATGAAAACACTTTCAGGACAGGATGGAATTAATTGAAAAAAATATTCTCAGTGCTTACACATTAAGAGGAACTTTTCAGTTGAAAATGCATTTTGTTCTCAACTTAGAAAAGAGTTTCAATGGGAAAATTTCTACCACCCATAATTATACCATAGGAACAACTTGAAGAATATTCAAATTACTTTGTCACTATGCTGTGATTTGAAAATGAAATTACAAATAAAAAATTTTTGCATATTGCAAAAGATGACCTACAGAACACTACAAAAAGAGGGTTCAGAGTTGGGGGGGGAGGGAAAGAAGTAACAAAGATGAAAATCTTTTTAAAATTGGTAAGATCTAAAGATTTCCTGACAGCTCTGCACTGTAAGGGCAAGATTGCTGACACTAGCTTTTTATCATGTGGGGTGCGTAAGGTCAATAATTTTCTGTTGCCTCTTTTATTCTGTCCACAGAGAAACACTGACCCCTAATGAAAAATGCATGCAAGCACACAATATCAAAGGTATTTTTTGTCACTGGAATCAACCTGAGCTGTTCACAATGAAACTTCGGAGAAGGATTGATGGCATTATTCAAGAGAGGAAATAAAAAAGTTTCAAACATTGTCTTCTGGGCTGCCCTAGCCTTAAGGGTCTTGTGCCCATTCTTTCCCAACCCTATGTACTTTGAGGATGGAGAAAAAATAGAAGATAAAATATGACCTGCCCAAGAAAAAGTAGTTAAATGCTATGTATTCTTTTATGCTTTGATCAAAGGGACAAAAACATGTATTGCATGCTCTTATTATTTCAAAATACTCCAGTAGTTTTAACAAATCTTTGAATCAGTTTCAGAAACTATGTATAGACATTTTATTTACTAACATCCCAAAAGTGAAAGGATGCCACAGACTACTTAAGTACCGATCTCCAGATGTCTATGCTGCAGCAGAAGAGAGCTTTACCAGTGGATTTACAGCTGGTCTTCATTTTGGCATTCAATATATTAACTGCATATTAAAAACCAAAAAAAACCCAGAAAATGCAAAGTACATGCTGCTTGCAATGTCCATTAGTAAAAATTATTAAATAAAGAACATATAGGGTCTATTATGTGCTTCAGAGTATCTGTTTGGTTAGGAAAATAAAGTAAACCAAAATAAACTAAACTAAACTGAAACAGAATTGAGAGCAAAATATGCTGCAAAAGCATGAATATATTAAAAATCTAAACATGTACCTATTAAAAAATCTATCAAGGTCTATTAAACATGAAGTTATACTATCTGTCAAAAGAGAATGGTGGAGGGGGAAGTTCAAGCCTCCTAATGTCCTTGGTATGTGTTTGCTCCAGCATCAAGATCCTCTTAAAGACACACATATTGTGAGCAATAAAGTCTTGGTTCAGCCAAACTCTTCAGTTTGCACCTAGCTTTAAACTAATCTGATGTGAGCAAAGCTTGTTTGTTTTGTTTTGTTTTTTTTTAATATTTTGATTTATTATTTCTAAGTTGAAGAAAAGGACCTCTTACTAAGGCTATGCTTGGGACCCATATAAGAAACCAGAGCAATATGAATTTTTGCTGCCTCAGGTTCATCCTTGCTCATGGTCTGGAGCCTTTCCTGAGGCTGGTCCTTTCGAGAGAAGATTTCTCTATGAGACTACAGGTATATCAATAGCAGCTAGACTCCTCTGTATGACAATTTCAGGTAACACTCCCTCCTTAGAGGGCTGAAGTAACATGCAATCCACTGCCATATTGTAAAATATAATAAACTATGTATCAAGTACCATGGCAACTGCATTAAAGAAGCCAATGAAAGATGGCCCAGAGTCCACAAGGGTAAGATGAAAATGCAAGTAGTGGTAGCCACACATGAGAGATGGACAAAAATGTTTCCAAAGTCTTTACTCAGATTTGACTTTGTGAATTACCCTGAAACAACTAAAATTTTAGTCTGGATGCCTACTTTTTGCATTTCCCTTTTTTTCACCCAATGCTTTTGGAATCAGGAACAGTGCTTGCCCCAAATAACTGAACATCTTTGTCTATCTCTCAAGGCAGTATAATACTTAGAAAGCATGTAAGCAGGTCATGCATATAATGGTACATGCTGTATTTACATGTGTGATGCTTAAATAAATTTTCAACAAGGCTCCACATGTCCAGGGGACTCTTTCAGGGCACAGAAGCTGCTGCAGCAAGAACATGACACTTAATGCAGGTAGAGTCACCAGCAGTTGGCCAGGTTTCCACCTGGTGTAAGATAACCACCATAAATCTAGTGAAGCCAGTAAGCTGACATGAGCTTACAGCATCTGAGAATATACCCTTGTATTTCCATTTCAGGTTGCACCCCATTACCTTCAAATTACTAATTTTGATATATAACATACACAGGGAAGGTTTTCATAGCAGAAACATAGCATCACAGCAGGTAAGGGCAAGATGTAAAGAAACACTCTTCTGGACCCAGAGTTTCCAGGCAGGAAGGTGTGTGCTCCTGAGCTGAATACATCAATACAGCTTACACTCATCCATCAGCCATACAGCACACATAGAAAAAGTCTAGCCTAAAATTATTCCCACACAGTAAATGCTTCCAGAAAATTTCAAATAAAATGTAAAAAATCTCCAGCTCTCCATATAAAGTATGTCTGTGTGGAAAAAGAAGCCTTTTCTCCCTGTCATGGGAAACAACATTTCCACCTGGTATATCGTATGTGCAAGGATGCTAGTTCTTGTTATTAGACTCTCCATAAACCTTATGAGACCACAGACATCACCAAGTTTATAGGTGCCACAAATATGTTGAAGTAATTCCTAAGCTTTCTTAGTCAGTGTGCAAAGCAGGGCTCCAGTATTTACTGACCCACCCCATATGGTCCCTCCACTGATTATGCCTGCAGGCTGACTAATAAGGAGGTCTGGGTCTGAATCCTGACCTTTTCCACAGAAGCACTGCCTTGTTTCTCAACAGAACTGTTCATGAACTCATTAATAAAAAAAGACCAACTCAGGCACTGATTAAGCAAAAGCTGTTGTGGAGATAAACTGACATGCTATAAAACAAACAAACAAACAAGCAAACAAAAACTCCAACAAAAAACCCAAGAGAAAATAAAAGACAAAAAAAAAGGCTAAACCCAAAACCAGTATTAGCTGAACAAAATTAATTTCTGTTGTCCCAAAATTCTTCCAGAGAACTGGCATAACTGAGCCAAAAGCTGGCAAAGGGGCAGATCAGACCCTGAATTTCATTTAGGCTTTTGAGGGATCTTTCTCAGGAAGTCATCCCTAAAACCGTGAATGACCAAGAGGTAATGAGGTACCCAGCAGCTTTTTCCCTCCTCCATGTTTGCCTATCCTTGCTCTCAGTTCTTCCAGCCAAGGAAAACTGCTGTTGTTCTCCACTTCTGAGGATCATGCCCTGAGAATCATGTGCTCCCTCACAAGGACTAAAATCAGAACAGCAGGGTAGACATGGGTCAATGGCAACAATTCTCATTCACTGTTTGGAGCTCATGAGCCTGCACTGAGAGTGCTGTTGCTTCCACTTCTGGACTGCCCAGTGAAAGAAAGACATGGGAATACTAGAAGGAAGCCAGCAGAAGACCACTGAAATGCTCAGTGGGCTGGAGCACTGGGCATGGGAAGGGAGTTGGGCTTCATCAGCCAGGAAAGGACAAAGATAAGGGAAGGAAACCTGTTTCCTATTCCTAAATACTAACTAGTCATTGCAGAGAAGACTGACCCAAGCCCTTCTCAGAGGCTCACAGGAGAAGGGGATAGAGCAACACTCATAAGCTGCAAAAAGGGAAATTTTGAGCAGATATGAGACAACAAAACAAACCACCATGAGATGGTGAAATGCTGCAATAGACTCCTCAGAGACTGGGCAACCTCCAGCCTTGGAGATAGTAAAGACACAGCTGGACACAGCCTTTAGCAACCAAACCTAGCTTTGACATTGTCCCTGCTCTGAGTTGGACATAGATGAGTCAGCATCCACTGTTGTCTTCCAGCATATTTTATTCTACATTCTACTCTGTTCGGAAATAAAGGATCAGTTGCTTGTCTGAATGAAAACAAAAGGAAGAGGCAGGAGTGGGAATGAGGACTTTACAGTGATTGAGCAATGCACTGAGAAATGCTAATCAATGGGAAAGGAGGAGAAACGAATTACTCTCATTTTTAAAAAGCCAATGTATTTTGTAAAATTAAAAAACTTTGTAAAATTAAAACATTACTTTTTTCCCCCAAAATATGAAGAAACCAGCCTGGTACACTGTTCTGTTCTGAATCTTGTGACAATGCTGGGAGGTTTTGTGGGTTTTCTATTGCTTTTAATTGAATAAATCACAGTAAATAGTTTACATTTAATCTGAAAAGAAAGCAAAGGAGGGGAAGAAAGACTGTCTTTTAAGCTGGCAACTGTTTGGGTCTAGCCTACATATTGCACATCTTCAGCCAGGACTCAAGGGAAGTGGAACAGATAAAACAAAGTGTTGGTGTGCACTAAAAGAAAAGGAAGCAATCAAACAGCATGGACGTCTTAAGTACCATCAATTGATTGGTACAAACAGGCAAGGAAAAATTAGCGAGATTAAAACCAGTGTCCAACAGATCTATTAAGCCCTCTGTATTTGTGCAAGGTGGTTGTTGCAAGGGGAGCAAGAAAAAGGCTTGAACAAGTGAACCCTTGCAAAACATTGGCACAAGTCAATGTCAGGCATCTCCGCTCAGGTGGATACAGTAGCTTGCAGCTTTACTCAAATTTGCTGAAAGGGTTATAATTAGCTACAAAATTCACAGTATCAGCAAATTAAAGTATTGATTTATGCAGGCCATGGGTAGGTCAAACAGAGAAGGTCAACCAAGAAATTTATGATTCCAGAATATATTTGCTGCTGGCATAGCCAGGCAAACTCTCTCAAAAGCAAGGAGACACCCCAGCTTAAAACTCAAGATGCCACAACATGTCTTCTTACATCCCCAGAGTAAAAATTCCTCTTGCCTCAGAACATATGTATGCACACCACTATACCTATATGCACAAGTGGGATTTGCAGAAAGCTATACAATGAGCTACAATTTAAGTCCAGTCCCATGCAGAGCCAGTACAGAGAGTATATGTAGTATTAGTAAACACAGTGAACTGTATTATATTTAACCTGCAGAGCCTCATCCTGCTGCAAATAAAATTAGCATGAGTAGGATCAGATCTTTAAAAGTCATATAGCACCACTAAAATTTAGAATTCATATATTGAGACACTGGCTTTTGTTAACCATTCTGTCTGACTTTCATTCTGACTTTAGTCCTATATAAGCACTACCTTGGGGTATCATGCAAAGCTTCTTCATGGTTTAATAAATCATATGTGCTTTAAGGCTGAGTCCTTTAATTTTCATAGCATCAAAGAGTTATTCAACCATCTGTTTGGGTTCAATTTATATTAAACAAGTGTGTTTACTCTCCATATTGGCATAAAATTATATGAAAGACTCTTTTTTTAAATCTGAGTACCTAGGTAATACAGAAAAAGTCATTGTAGAGGACGTGGAATGTTTCACTAGAACTTTAGACAGGAGTTGCATTTTGTGGGACAAGACCTACAAAGAAAAGTCTATGTGCATCCCATTCAGGGCAGACAGATCCTCAGAGCAAATGTGGTAAAAGCAGGGAACTTAGCTAGTGGCTTTTTATCTTAACCAAATATTGCTTGTCTACCAGCTTTCCATCGCAACCAACACCTCTTGACAGACCAGTGTTCAGTAAAAGTTTCCCAATGATTCCAATGACTACTCTCACTTCAACGGATGCTCAGCCTGACCATGTGCCTGTATCAAGTGTAAGACTTTTACATGTCTCTGATTTGTAACTGTTAGCAACTTTGTAGTTATGCATCAAACCAGACTGGCCCTAAAGTCTTTGTGCACAAAAGCATTAGGTTAGGGATAAAAAAATTATGTGCTCTCTACAACTTATTTTGCTAATTCCATAAGGACCAGACTAACTGTGTTCAGGGCGCAACCCATCTCTCCTGAAGTGCACAGAGATATACGCCTGCTCAGGCGTGGGACTTTCCATCCTTCAGGTGAGATCACACCAAATGAAGGCTTGGAGAACCCCTGTTTCACTAGGGGGCACACTGGATGGAGATGAGATGCAGACAACAGACCATGCTTTCCCAGAGGAATCTAAACTTGTAATCTTTTGTGTCTCCCCAGAGTCATGACTTCTAGAACTGAAGGGTACAAGGTGGGAACCCTCCAAACCACAATTAAACATGTGTCAGAAAGGCACAATCTTTAATAAGGAACTGACTTACCAACAACTTGAAATTAAATGAGGAAGCCAGTGGGAACTGAGCTCTTTTGAAAGTCCTAGAGCTAAAAACCTTGGACGAAACTTACTCTACTTTTAACAATTTTTGTAGTATGGCAAGTAATTTTGGTGTGATTGGAAACATCCTATTCGCTACTGGTATAGCTAAAGCTGGTTTAGATGTAGACATAACCTGTTGGTATATATATCTTAGAGTGGAAATGAGTTTGTGACACTTTTAGAAAGCCTTTCTCCAACCCCTCTGCTATTTTCACTTTTTTTTTTTTTTAATAAGACTTAACAATAAAAGACGGAGATCCATCATAATCCACCAGAGGTGGGGTTGGTTGTTTTTTCTGTTCAACATGTAAAGATAGCATCTTCTCTGAAGAGCTGAAAATACCCTGAACTTCAGAGTGAGAGAGGAGGAATAGCAAGTGCTCGGCATTTGAAACTGACTTCACACTGCCTTCTTTTTCAGAGCCATTAAATGTGCACCAAATTCTAAAGTGCATTAATATATAATAAAATTTGCTTGATTGGTGACTGCTTACATGGAAGTAAGGAATCTTTCTGTATAAAAAACTGTGAAAAATATCCTTCTTTGAGTCAGAGAAGGGAAAAGTCTGAGTCAGGTTTATATGACTACTTCAAATCCCACCAACACTTCTGATAACAGATGCTACTGAGCAATCCAACACCAGTATTAATCACATACTTCATGGTAAGCCTTTGGTAGGATGGGCTACTGTTGGGCATTAGCAAAATGACCTTGGTGTAAGTGCTTTGAGACAAACTGGAAATTGGATACTAGAGGGGAAAAAATTATTTATTGCTCACAAAACCAGGGCCTTCAGAGAAGTGACTTAGCAGTCTCAATACGGCACCGTGCCTCCTCTAAAATATCCTTTTTCATGGGGTCCAGTTTTTTCTTTTCCAGATAAACACTGCCTATAGAAAACAGCCCTCACTATAGACACCAGCACAATCTGAGATGAAACACTGATAACAACAAACTGTATTCAAGTTTGCATTCATCTTGCAGTCTGTAAACATATGTTCTCAATCCAAAATATTTTTCAGTCCATATTTGAAGCATATTTGATGGAGCTTGTTCCTCTCCGTCTTCCCATGGAAAGTGCTAAGTCATGAGTCTTGGAGGAGTGACTTGTTTAGGAGTTAAGATGCCATTCAAAAGGCATGTCTGTGTTTGCCATCTAAGGGTTGCCTAAATTTCTTCTTTCTCAGCTTGGCTGTCAAATCAACCTAAATTCTCATCCAGCTTCAGAATCACTGTTTATTTTTACCCTCATATGAAACTTTGCACAAAAGATGCTTGCACTATGCTTGCAACAACTATGTTCTTGGATTGATGTTACAGGAAAACATGATGCCAGGGTGGTGTTAAGAATAAAAGCCTGTTCAGCCCTGCAAAATATCAGTGAAGTTTGTCTTCTCTGAAACAGGTTTTTCAGACCCTGGAAGCACAAATTTCATAGGAGGGTTTTTTTTTAGTACAAGAACAGAGCAGGAGTAAGTTAAAAAGCCCTGGGGTACAAACAGCACCTTGACTTCACTGAATCTGGAGTGACAGCACTGCTGGGCTTAACCCTAAGGCTACAAATGGGGTGAAGTTCCTGTGGACTCAGTTGGAGCTCCTGATGAAAACAAATCTTATGAATGCAGCCCACTGCAGGCTCCTTCAGCTTGCACATTTGCACTTCTCACACTGCCTAATTACTGTCTTGATTACTCGGCAACTTGGCTCTCCATTCCTCCTTCCGTCCTTTAGTTTTTCTGCAGATACTCAGCAGTGCCTATGTGCGGTGCTGTCACTTTATTCCAACTTTCCCTCACACAGGAAGGACCTTGGTCAGCCCTGCAGACCCTGAGGGAAGAGTCCTGTTCCAGCAACACCATCTGTCCCTCCTCTCATGCACAACAGGAGACAAATAAAATGAACATTCAGTATTCTTTGATAGCCTACAACATTTGGAGACTCAGTACTGATTTTTAACCAATCTAAAGGGTGCAGCTGGGCTCACCTATCAAGTAACAGAAGCAAAATAATTTTCTAAATGGCTTTGGTGGTTATATCTGCAACAACTTGTTTGGTTATATGTACATGAGAGAAAGGGAAAAAGTAAGCAGCAAAGAAAGGATGACAATAAGAGGAAGAGAGACAAGGAAGGAAGAACAAAGTCTAACAAACATGAAGATACAACTGTCCTGATACTAACTCTGCCTGAACATTTTGCCTGAGAATTAAACAAAACAATATTTAGAGACGTATGATCAATAAAATCACATTTTGGCAGTTTGCAAGACTGTCACATCATAAGGAGTGTATTAATTTCTATACTAATTAATCCAGAACCCACTAGAAGGAGGTCTGTGCTATTCTTTAAAATCAAAGAAATTTCCTTACACTATTAGACTTCCACATTTCTTTAAATCCAAATTTCATATTTCAAATTCATGTGACATCTCCAAAACCACAGCTTGGTTTTGGCCTTTGGTTAGGCATCTTCTGGACATTACCCATATTCTGTTGTGCTTGTTTTCCACTTGCTGCTTCACATAGAACAAATCCACTCCTTTACCATTTACTGAATTGTCCTGCAGTAACTATACTGTGGTTGCAGCAGCCAACCATCCTTTGCCTGTCTTCAGTTACTACTGTGCACTTTTTTCATTATGAGTTTCTCTCCTGAGCAAGGTCAGTCATGGAAACGCCTGCCTAAGCCTGCCCCAGACCAATCTGCCTTTAGACCGAGCCATGCACCTGCCTCTCTTCAGGCCGCAGTACACTCATAAACTTTTCTTTTGCTTCTGCCTCTTCTGTGTTCTGCCTTTGATCTACAGCTTCTGTCTCCCCTGTGATAAGAATGTGGTTAGTATAGACTTGAAAAACATGAAGCAATCAATTAAATTCTTTCCTCTCTGAGTATCCTCATTAACCATTCCTTATGATTTTTACAGGACTAGAATTTGTCCTATAGTTAAAATTACTGGCAACATTATTTTGGAAAAAAAAAACCCAAATTCCATGCTCTCAGCAGATCCATTTCAGCAGTGTCTCTTCTCTATTTAAAAACTTCATCCAAACTGCATAGTGTCTATTCCAGTGTGAAAAGATAACACTCACATAAACTAACAAGGATTTAGGTTACAATAGCAAGCTGAACAACAGGAAGCCTAGTTTAAATATAAGCAACAGCATCCACACACAGATCTGTAAAGGTTTAAAAGGAATATAATATTTTATTCCTCTACATGTCCTGCATGCAAATAAGCCTTTAAACAACTTCTTGAATCTAAGACTAATATATGCATTTTATGTGAAAAAATCAGTGACATTTTTCAGATCTCAAAGACTGATTATTCACCACAAAAAATAGATCGCCTTTATTTAATCAAGCTGCTTCTCTGTATGCAATGTTTCATCTCCTTCTACTTTGTGCTAAATATGTATTAACCCTTGTACATGTGGGTCATTTAACTGGGCTTTGGTGAGACATAAAGCATGAATCATCAGTAAAAATAACTGTGTTCTCATGGCACTACAGACCACCACCTATCTCTGCTACTCCCATATATTTCTGTAAAACCACAACTAAATGCTTACCAAGGATGACAATCTACAAAGGAAATTCAGATTATCTGTGTTCTTTAGCAATTTTGATTTTCTCAAACCCCTACTTCATTAACAATAAAACATCCACCTACTCCTAGCATGTTTTTCAATTTCACCTGGGGAAAGCAGGATAGTCAGTGTCTTTCAAGCATGTGCAGGCCTATGTGTACACACTCCCCTCTTTTATATCATAGATAAAGAGGATTGACTGCAGTTCACAGTCTGTAGCACTGGCCTCTGTATCACAACAAACCACAGATATAGCAATATTGTGGGTACAAGGAAGTGGGGTTAGAAAGTGAGAAAACTGAGACTTCCAGGGAGCATTAAAGGAACTAATTTGCTACAGAGACATGGAGAATAAAGGAGAGGATCTTATCCAGGAGTAAGCAGGAGCTTTTTGTCAGAAAATAGGGGATGAGAAAAAGAAAGCACAATAGTAAGAAGTAGTAGCAGCACTGAGAGTTGAGACCAGAGCCTCGCAGTGTGGTGCAGTGCCTGACTTTTTGTGCCTCTGTCCACTGAAAGGCCTCTGAACATTCTGATTGCCCCACCAACATTCTGAGAAAATGTCTAAACAGGATTTTACCAACTAAGTGCTTGTCCACACCACTACTGACCAGTAATTGGTTCTGTCCCCAGTTCTGCAGAATCTCGCAGGTGCTAATATCTTACAGATAATGAAGAATAATTATTGAGACAACAGAAACAAAGGCAGAGCAGCCAGGAAGAAGAACAGGCTATTTCCCGCTTAGCTTTCTCACAACACAGGCAGAAATGTGTTACAGGTGTCTTTACTGCAGCCTAAGTTTTACCATGCCCTCTAAAACAGATTAAAAAACTCCAATTAGCAGAGACTCAACAGGACCAAACGTGACTCAATTACTTTCCCAAACTGGTCATTGGTTTATCATTCTGACAATTACTGACTAACTAGCTACTCATCGAGTCTGGAATAAATAATTTTGTGTTCAAGAACAGCAAAGATTCAGTGTTGCACAGCACCGACGCTAATGCTGCAGAACATTTAGGGAAGAGTGAGCCAGCACTTGAAACACTCTGGATTGGAGGCTCCAAGCAACTGAGTTTGCAGCAGAGCCCAGTGAACTAAACCAACCATTCCCTAGGGAAAATAACCTCTGTATTGAAGCAGCAGAGCAACCTTCAACTCCTTCTCCCCGCACTGTGCAATCCCTGAGGTGAGTGAAAGTACTGGCACAGCAGGCAGTGACTGCTGCCTGATCACGGTTCTGGTGGGGCTGAATCCCCTATGTATATTTTAGGCAGGTGAACAATCCCCCTGCCGTCTTCAGGAGACTTCAGGGAGCTACAGTTCTATTAATGTAGGCAACTGCAAAAAACATGTTAAAGGACATCTTTCACCCTTTATTTTTGTTTTCTCCCAAGGTCACTATACTGTCTGTCATCCCACACTGGCTTGGCAAGCCAGTAAGAGAGGCTCCCCAAAGTCTGGACAAGTGTGTTGCAGGAAAGGTGGGCACAAGCATGCTGTTCTCCCCTCCATGCTCTCCCCACCTTATATTTACTCTGCTTTTCTCTGCCATTTATCCCCACTGAAATATCCTGCTATGACAGATGCTGGGCAGTTTTCTTCACTGTTCCTGCTAGCCAGTGCATAAAACTTGGGGCACTGAGGTGAAAAGCAATGTGTACTCTCCTTTCCTGTCCTCAGTTACGGCTCTCTTACCCTCACTATCTACAACAACTGGTTGCACCAGGGTCCAGCAGCACATCCTAATCTAGGAGGCAGGCACTGGTGATCAATCCAGACCAGAAATTCCAGCATTTTTCAGATACACAGGTTATCACCACCCTAATATCTCTCCTCTGTATGTCCATGAAGTCACACTGTTAGTAGTGCCACAAGAGGCATGTGCTGTGGAGTGGCTGCAGACCACTGACAGCTGCCACTGGGCAGTCCTTGGGTCAGAAATATTAGATCTTAGATAATATAACAATGCCAGATAGACGATCTGCTAAGAGGGGCAAGATGTAGTGAAGAAGGCAGTCCAGACCCAAACCCAACAAATTACTAGTAGGTTTTTAAAAAATTTATTTTATTTTAAAGAGACAGTTTAAGTGAAGTGTAGAGAGAACAGTAGAGGAATGGACCCATGCTAAAGGACTAAAAAGGAAATGGGAAAGAATAAAAGAGAAAAAATGAATCTGTGAAGCAAGAACAGAGGATGAGGCCACCTTGATACTAATAATGCTTTGTCCAGTGAACACAGAGCTATGAATCCCCATAAAACTTAAGAATCACCACTTCCTTCACTTGTGGAAACTAAGTGAAAATGAGGAACAGTGTATTATATAGCAACTTACAGAATCATGGTTAATATTCCTTTTAGGGAGAAAACTGGAAAAAGATTACCATTCCTTTCCCTAAAGCAAGGAAAATATCATATGAGAATCTAATAGGAAGGAGCCTGGGGGGTTTTCTCTCCCCTTTCTTCCATGCTTCGCACCCAGACAACCAAAATCTACCTATACCTTTTAGTCTGTACATTAGAAACTAAAACAAGTGAAAGCAATCAATATTTTAATAAGAGCTACTGTTTCACATGATTGGGAGGGTCATATGAGAACTCCAGTTAGATCATGGGGAATGCTGACAAAAGAGGAAAACCACTTCTAATTTTGAGGCAAGAAGAAAGAACACACTCCTCTATAAGGAAAGCTAGAATGGGGAACAAAGGACCTGAACTACAAAAAAAGACATTTACATTCTATGAGAAGAGAACTCTCTGACTGGAGGAGCCTAAGCAAAGGTATAGATCAATTTAGGGAAGCTGCAAAATCTCCACCATTACAAACTTAAAAAGGCTGGCAAGAAAATCATTCCTGAGGATTAATTTTAAGTACAGCTGATTCCACCTTCATTTAGTAGAATGGGCCAGAAGACCACTTGCACTCCATAATTTCTACAATTTTTATTTTAAAAAAAAGTACTTTGAAAAAAGGAAATTCAAGTTTTCATTACACTTGAACCTGAAGACAGAAAAATATCATCTGCATAGCTTAGACCATACCATTCACATGAGAAATTACTGACTTGTAATTAGATTTGTTTATAAACACAGAGATTAAGAATTAGCTCTTCAGAGGGGAAGTTGCCTCATCATTGTGCGTGCTTGTGCCAGTAGGGCCCCAAATGTTGAGGCCTCTCATAATACTGTAGTGACTTCAGTACAATAGATTTTATAATATCTGTGGGACCAACATTTTAAATCATTAGACATAGTTTGCTGTTATGAACCTGAGGCTGCTAGAACCACGTCGTCACATTGCAAGCAGGTCAGCACAGGTATAGTACATGTAACATGCCCTTCACAAGTATATTCTTGCACATACATGTCTCCTGCCTCAGAGCAGACATCATCAGTTACAGAACAGAACTTGTACAGAAACACAAAATTCCCTTCCAGATGGAAGTTTATTGTTTCTCTTTATAGAATCTCCTCCTTTACAACATTTTAAACCCTTCTTACACCTCTAAGTTCTCATAAACAGGAGTATGTACTGGTTTAACTTTCAGATGAAACCACATATATTACTGACTTAGAAGTTAAATATCAAAAAACACATTAGTTGGATTTTCAGAAGCTACACAAGAAATGCTCAGGAAAAAGCCTTACTGAAACTGAGTTTTGAAAGTGTTGGGACAGCACCAGCTGGATTTATTATGAGAGGGCATCAAACCCTGAAACAGACCTCCTGGAGAGGTGGTAAATGACCCATGTCTGTCAGTGCTGAAGTGGCATTTGGACAGTGCCCTTAAAGCCATGCTTTTGCTTTTGGTCAGCCCTGAAGTGATAAGGTAGTGGGACTGGATGATTATTGTAGGTCTCTGTAAACGGAACTATGCTGTTCTATTCTATTCAAATATATTCTTTCTCCTACCTGCTGCTTTCCCTACCCATACACACTGGGGAAATCTCTGATGACAATTCTTCCCAGCCCTGCACTAGCAGAAGGCACTGAATACCCATAACCGTCTCCCAGCATAGGCATTGGCTCTGTCACCTGGAGGGAAGGAGGCTTGTACCTTCTGAAGGGGGTGAGAGCCGCGGATCATTTCAAGATAATGGGACCATCTGCACAAATTTGCAAAAAGCAAGTGTGATGGGGTTTTTTTAAACTCATCAGTATTCAGCTGAGATGGGTTTTCACAGGATGGCAAAACCCCACATCACTGACAGTTGCGAGGCTCAAACATCAAGCCCTCAGTCTGGTGCAGGATGTGCTTCTCATCTAAATGGTTGCAAATGTCTCAAGACTTGAGTAATACCTGTTGATTTTCAACTGGATTGGTTTTCCTCTCTTTGCACTCATTTTTAGAACTGCATGAGCTGACTCCCTTGCAGAAACATGCTAAAACACCAGAGCCTGAGAACAGCAGCACTCCCTCAGAGGGAAGGTCCATCTGGCCCAATACTCTGGCTCCAAAGTGTCCAACCACCAATGTCTGAAGGAGAGCACATGAGCACTGAAGTCAAGTCCTAGCAGGGTCCTGGGGGTGCTCACAGGCCTCAGTGGCTGGGCCTGGCCACCCCTGGGACCTCCACCCCTCATCTCATGCCAAGGGCCATGGGGATGTGTCCCACCTCAGCCTGGGACCTTCAGTCCCTGCCTGAGCCCTGCTGTAGGTGTGCCCCTCTCTGCTCCTGTCTCCTGGGTGGGTCTGGGACCTGCGCTGCAGAGAGCTGCTCTCCAGGCTGGAGGCCTCAGAGCTGGGTTGAACCTTGTCATGCAGAGCTCTGGGTTTAATGTGGCATAACTGTTCTTTTCTATTCCATACCCCGCACTCACCACGAGTCAAATAATGATGAGACTGTGTATTGGTTTGAAAACAAACCACTGGGAGATCACAAGTCAAGATTGAAATTAAAAATAAGTGAAATAATACAAGGAAAAGCACTGACAAAGTCAGATACAACCTAACACCCTATCAGGGTGGTGGTAGCAGTCCAGCTGAATTAGTCCAGTTGATGCGGTGATCCTGTGAAGGTCTAGTCTCCAGCTGAAGATCCAGTGGTAGCTCTTGTCCTCTGGGAACCCAGTAGACAGGGCTAGCTCAGGCAGTTCCAAGGCCAGGTTATATCCAGGTGGGAACACCTGGCTCCTCCCTCCTGGGCAGAGCATCCCACAATGGGATGAGATAAGTCCACGAGTCACACAGTGGGTCCCTGATGGCCCATTGTCTGTCATCCGGAGTGGGTCATTAGCAGCTGGTAACAGCTAACGGCCCACAGCTGGTGGTAATAGAATACTTAAATACATCTATATTGCAATCTAGGACAGACTGTTATTCGTCTGACACACCAGGGGGTTTTCAGCTCCAAAAAACACTTCCATGGAGACAAAACACATAGATTATAACTGGAAGCAGGATATTATTTTAACTTTTATGTTTCTCCATCTGTTTCAGAGATGATGCTCACAAGCACTAACAAATGTGCATGTGTATCCAGGAGCAGGCTGATGCATTTCTTACTTTAGCTTAAAAATACATCCTTTGCAGTCTGGAAAAGGCAAGTGACAGAGCTACAGGAAACAGCAGAAGCAATATAGGTAAGAATAAAAGGTGTGTGGTACCATGACGTATTTTCCAAAGCATGACACATATCAATGACAGATACAATCTTGCCTTCCAAAACTTGCTTCGTTGCTGTGCTTCCAGGCCAGGGTTGCATGAAAAGCACTCTCCTGCCTGCCATGTGCTTGTGTTGCAGACAGGAGAATTCAAAAGTGTCAGCTCTGGATGGGGAAGCAAGCCTGGAGCCCTTCCAAGCATACACTGTTTTGAACAAACAAGAAGCCCTGGGGAAATGGAGCCAAGGGAAGAGCAGAGCTCACCCCGACTCAAAGCTTGCAATGGGCAAGAGAGCCAGAAAGAGCCAGGGCACGGGTGGTGCTCTAGAGGTGTGAAGGCAGCAAGCAAGAACGGAGCTGCAGGGGTCCAGAGAGGCCTTGACCAGGGGCTGTGCCCAGTGCTACGGAGGACAAAAAGCAACCTCCAGGCCACCCTTGGGACCCACCCTGGGAGTCTGGAAACCTTCCTGCCCACAGCTGCAGGGCATGACAGGTCATATTCATGGGGCATGAGCAGCAGGCAGCAACCCAGCCAAAAGGGACTGAAGTAGCCCTGAGCAGTGGTCATGCTCAGTGCTGCAGAGGAATACAACCCACCCCCAACCCCCACCGTCCCCCCATGAACCAGTGCCAATCTGCCCCAAGGGAAAATTACCCCCTGATGCCATTGCTGGTGACCAGCTATTCCCTAAACATGTGAGCAAGGCCTCACTCCTCATCCCACAGTATGGTCATGCCTTCCAGGATTTGCCTAAGCTCTACTCTCCCTCAACCCAAAGCCATCTCAGGGGCTTCCAAGAGTGACCAAATGTCCTCAGCCTGATCAGCCTGAGGGTCAAGATTCCTGGCGGGGCACCAGGGGCTGTTAAAAAGCCCTAGGATCCCTGACAATATCTCTGCATCCTATTTCTTACAGCAGCTGCCCCTGGCTCCACAAGGGGCTGAGGACAGAGCTCTGCAGTGCTCCTCAAAGTGTTCACTTGAACTTACCTGCACTATCCAGCTGAAAAGGCCTGACCACCTCAGGCACCTCCAGGGCTTGGTTCTTCTCATTTGAAGGCCTTGCATCTATTCCCCAAAGACTGAGTGCTACTGACAGTTGGTCTTGCCTCCAATTTTCCTCCCTTAGCCTCCTCCAAGTAATTCCACCATCTCCTCAAGGACTTCCTTTTGGGTGTCTGTGAGCTGGCTCCAGGCCAGCTTTGACTGGGGGACACAGGGGGATGTTCCCTTTCATCCTACCCTGCCAGGGCACTGCTGCATTGCAGGGTGGTGACACTGTGACATGAGGTGATGGGGTCCCTGTGGCAGGATGTTCCCTCCTCCCTCCCCTCTCTCCTTCTGCTCCCCTCTCTCCTTCTGCTCGGTGGCAGAAGATAGGTAGCTCCATGGGGTGAACAGCCTGGCAAGGGTTATCTCTTAGCACCCGAAAATCTACAACATCTAACCTTAATTCATATTTTGGAATGAAGAGAGGATGTGAAAAGACAAACAAAACTATACTTGCTGACCAAGCAAGGCACACTTTTATCCTATAAAAAATCTCATGGGTTTTCACAAAGGTAGAAGCTTTTCTACATGGACCCTGGAGCGTGAGAAAAGTCTCTCCCCAGTCTGGATGCAACTCTGTGGTAACTTCTTGCAGGATTGAGGGAGGATTGTGATGTATGCCAGCACCAAAATTGGATTTTGGTAAGGTCATTGGTTTCCTAAATTGTATTCTTCTTTGCTAGCATTAAAATAGGTACCTTTTGCACACTGCATTCTTAGCTACTTATAGTTTCCCTATTTTGGGCAATATATAGTTTGTTTAGCTATTAGTAGTTTCATATATTGTGTAGTATATAAGTTGTTTGGCTCCTTGTTCCATTATCTCTTGTGTCTAATAAACAGTAATCCATTTTATGTTAGACCTAATTGGCTGCTATTGAAAGAACTTGCAAACAAGACTGGGTCTGGGGGTGCTGGTCCCTCTAAAGAGGTTAACTGCCAGTTGTCACAGGCCTAGATAACCAGCAAAAATCTATCAACCCTCTGTCTCCATTCACAACAGTCCCCCATGCACAGCCCTACTTGCCACAGACCAGCAGCCACTCCTCCGCCCAGCATCCTTTGGAGGAAGGCCTCTGGAATGCTGTCCTGGCTCTCAGTTGCCATACACCGGGCACAGCTGCTGAGCTTCCCTGACAGATCCTGTGCCACTTGGCTTCCAAGAACAAACCTCATGCTGTTACTTTTCTCTCAGGTCATGGAAGAAACCAGCCCTGTATCTCAGAGGCCTAAAGAGATTTTAAATACATTGAGTTGTTTTATCTTGATGCTTATATTGCATATGTGCACCTTCGGTTTACTGAATGTAAATTTTATAAAACTTTTGTTT
Organism: Entomyzon cyanotis; assembly: GCA_024500445.1. Classification (NCBI taxonomy): domain Eukaryota; kingdom Metazoa; phylum Chordata; class Aves; order Passeriformes; family Meliphagidae; genus Entomyzon; species Entomyzon cyanotis. The sequence goes on from JAKEPQ010001005.1 coordinate 82,285,299, forward strand.
TTATAAAACTTTTTTGCATAGTTTTCTATTCTATTCGAGCTGTTGGATGCTCTCTAATAGCTTTGTATCTTCCTTCTATTGTGGCACCCAAAACTGCACACAGGGCTCAAGGTGAGGCTGCCCCAGTGCAGAGCAGAGCAGAGCAGGACAATCCCCTCCCTTGCCCAGCTGGTGATGCTGTGCCTGATGCCCCCTGTGACATGGTTGGCCCTCCTGGCTGCTAGGGCACTGCTGACTCCTATTCAGCCTGCCATCAACCAGGACCCCCAGGTCCCTTTCTATGGTGCTGCTCTCCAGCAGCTTGTTCCTGTCTGTTCATACATCCAGGGTTGCCCCATCCCAGATGCAGAATCCAGCCCTTTCCCTTGGTGAGCTTCATATGGTTGGTGCTTGTCCAGTCATCTGATTTGTTGAGGTCTCTCTGCAGGGCCTCTCTGCCTTCAAAGGAGTCAACAGCCCCTCCCAGTTTTGTATCATCTGTGAACTTGCTTAGTATCCCTTGCAGTCCTACATCCAAGTAATTTTTGAAGATGTCGAAGAGCACAGGACCGAGGATGGAGCCCTGTGGAACCCCACAAGAGACAGGTCTGCAGTATGTCACGCCATTGACTGTAACCCTTTGATAGCGATCTGTGAGCCAGTTGCTCACCCACTGCATGATGTGTTTATCCAGCTGTGTGCTGGACATTTTATCCACAAGGATCCTGTGAGAGACAGTATCAAAAGCTTTACTGAAATCCAAAATGAAGGTTTATGTTTTAGAGCCCATTGCATGGTTTTAATACATATGTTTCACCAATAACAAGTAATAGAAAACTATGCAAAAAAGTTTTATAAAAACAAAAGTTTTATAAAATTTACATTCAGTAAACCAAAGGTGCACATATGCAATATAAGCATCAAGATAAAACAACTCAATGTATTTAAAATCTCTTTAAGCCAGTCTGATATTACTCATCTGTCACAATGCCATCCTATTCACACCATCAGGAATCAGACAAATCATACATTTTCAACTCCTAAATAAAATTTACTTCTTGTCATCAAGTACCCAAAACAAATAAACAAAACTCAGTCATTCCCATTTGAGGACCTTTTTTTTTTTTGAGTAAAATTGTAGCACAAAAATGAATGATTTTATATTGTATAGACAGAAAGGTACTCAAAGCTAACCAGAAATGTAGATATAAAAGAGCAGACGTGCACAGCTCATGCAATAACAACAGGTGCGTCAGGAAGGAGGAGGCAAGGATACAGAGCTACACAGTACTGTAGTACTCTCTGTACAGCCACCAACATCTTGTAAATAATCCTGTAAAGAAGCCTCTTTTAGGCCAGTGACATAAGAAATTACCACCACAGATACCATAATGAGGCCAAAATTGCCAGATGCCTGGCTGCAATACATGAAAATCAAACCAGACAAATTTTCCCCTTGTTAGCATGGTTGATAACCAAAGTGGAGGTAGAGCAGACCATCTGTCAGAGCCCAAGATCATCTTCAATATGCACCCAAGGCACCCATCAGGCTCAAGGCACCTATTCTGGGGCTGCTGCATGAGCAGTCTTTGAGAGATACAGGGTACCTGAGGTACTCGCATTAAGGTATTCTGTCTGGTATGCCCACACATTTCTTTGAGCACAATGCCCCACACTGGAACAGACACAACTTGAAGCAGTACATATGATTAAGACTTGCGCCAGTGCTTTTCCAGATGGTTAATCATAACCACACCGACAAAGACATAAGGAATCAAATTGTATTTTTAGGCTTCTACTCCAACTACCAACTCCAGCCAACTCACACCATAAAGTCATCAGATCTCTTCAAACTATTGAAGAGTATTTATGTATTTTACTTAAAAACGTATGCAGTCCAAACCTACAAGAATGGAAACGCCTCATGACTTTGGTGTTGAAAAGCCTACTACTTTATAATCTGGTGAGCTAGCCAGGAGTACTTGAGCAAGAAAATTAATCACTAGTCTGTGACAGTCTCAACTATTAGACTCTTAAATAAAAACATAGTTATGTATGACTTTTCTACATATTAATTGTTGCAATTTTTATGGCATTGGAACTCCACAGAATTCAATGCATGGCAAAAAAGAAAGTGGGGATTTATAGGCAGTGAAGTAAAAGAAATATGCTTACAAAATAATCTCTTTTAATTCTCCAGAGCCCTAATACCTAAGGTGCATAACAACACAGGATATATGCTAGAGGGGTATAAAGGTTTTATTAGCCCTCAAAACAGATGACTTGCAACACTTACTGAAAACTATGTCTGCAAAATTCATGCTGGGAACAGCTTTACTGTGAACTGTACTAACAGCAGACACGGCTGCTGTATATACAGCCATACACAAATGCTTTTCTGCCGGGCTTAATATCTGTATCTATGGTCCTGTTTTGAGAAACCAGACAACTACACAGGAGCTACTTGTGCAGTACATTTATACCTATTAGCTTTTATTAATGAAGATGAACAAAACAGTGGCCAATAAGGCCCTCATCTTTGGCCAGGAACTCCTGCAAATGCTCCCCGACTTCGCTCGTTGTTCATTTCCAGGCTACAACGACGCTAGAATCGGTACAGACTTTCCTAAGCAGCACGCTCTGTCAGCTGCAGAACAGTTCGACCAGCCTTATGACATCTCGAGAAGGTCCCCAAAACCGCAGCAGCCGCTGAGGAAGGAGAGGGCCGCGCCAGCACCCCGGCCCCCGCGGGCTCCTGTCATCACACGCAGCGGTGTCTGCCACACCGGGGCGGCTGAGCGGGCGCAGCAAGGCGGATCGCGGCAGCTGGAGATAAGCCGGCGCGGATATTAAAGGAAAGCCAATCCTCTTAGAGGAGCTGGCGGCTGGCGGTGAGGCGAGGCGAGGTGAATCGAGCCCGCGATTCCCCGCGCGGGCCGGGGCAGCACCGCGGCCACCCCGCGGCGCGGTGCAAAGAGGTGCGCAGTCACCTCCGCGGACAGCCCCGAGCCGCCTCAAGGGCGAGGGAGCGGCGGCCGGTCCGGGCCTGCAGCAGGTGCCACCGGCAGCGCCCGCAGCGCCGCGGCCCCGCGGGGAGCGAGCGGCCAGCGGGCGCGCGGGGCAGCGCGGGCGCGGTGAAATGGGTCAGTTACGTAATAACGCCGGCGGCCCCGGCCCGGCGCCCCCGCGGGCAAGGACAGGGGAATCCGCAGCGGCGGGCCCTGGGGGCGAGCGGGGCCGCATCCTCTCGCGGACCCCGGGCACCGGCGCCTCACCCTTCTTCCCCGCCCGCCCCTCCCCAGCAGTTCCCCCGCCCCGGAACGCACCTTCTCCTGGGCGCGGTTGAGGCGTTTCTGGACGTTTTTGGCAAAGATGCCGGTCTTCATGTCGGCCATGGCTGGCTGCAGGGATAGGGAGGGTGGGGAGAGAAGGCGGGCGAGGCAGAGCCCGGCAGCTGCGAGCGGCAGCGGCGACGCAGGGATGGAGAGGAGGAGGAGGACGACGAGGAGGAGGAGGGCTTTAAAGACACAGCAGGGAGAGGCGTGGCCACCGCCGCCGCCTCAGGTGAGCCGCGGGCCCCCCCCCCCGCCTCCGCCCGTTCCCGGCCTTCGGGGAGGCGGCTTGGGACCCCGCAAGGCGGGCAGAGTTGTCTCCTGGAGATGAGGCAATTCCTCTAGATAATAAAACATATCAAGAGAGATAATGGGGACGACGTTTTCTGTAAACACAGCTGATGGGTGCATCCACTACTGGCACAAGCCCTCTTGTACAGCCAGAGAACCTGAGGCACCTACTCATTCCCGTATAAGTTTCCACCAAGTCAGAGTCACTCCCAGGTCCAAGCTGCTTTAACACCTTTCGCTGGTTTGGGGGCTGAGGCATCACGTGCAGTAGATGGGTACTGCAGTTAGGGGACCTGCACCACAGCTAGGCCCGAGCTGGGCTTGCTGGCACAGCCATCAGCTCTTGTGAGGTCATTGTGCCCGTGCTGCTAAATGTGGTACATGTTGACTTGCCATTGTGCTGCTCTCGAGATCCTCCTCCCATCCATTCCTCACTTCTGTCTCAGTGTAGCAGACAACAGCACTAAACTGGTTCCAGACTTGGTTCATGTTTTTGATCTTATTTCTGAATTTAGAACTTTAAGTCAAAGCTGAAGGGCAGTCATAACAAAATGCTCTGTCCTCCCATGACACTCAAGCACCCCAAATTCTTCTAAATAGGGGATCATACAGACCAGTCACTCAAGGCTGACAAAGTCATCCTTCTTGGCTACCTAAGCCCCAGATTCACTCCTGTCATTTATTTCTGTTATTTGGCCAAGCATGGAGTTTCCTGATACAGAATGTTGAAATCCAGCAGCAAATAGACCAAAGCAATACAGAGCACAACTGGAAGTCAGCGCTCTTAGCCTGAGACTTTATCCTCCTATAGGGAGCTGTCCAGTGTTCATGATACTTTTCATTGATTTTTCAGATTGGTACAAAGCACAAATCGGAAGGTCTTCTACCTGCCAAAAGAAAATGTCTCATATATGTAGTAAGTCTAGCTATGTTTCCTGAGACGTTGTATTTCTGATATCTGCTCAGTCTCACATGTGCCTGGCACATTCTCCTATATTATTAAGAAATAGATTTTACATACCAACCACAGCAGTAACAATGTTTATTAAGAAATTGTGACCTATATAAAAGTAGGTGCTTACTTAATTCTCACATAAACCTTATTTTAAGAGAAAAAATAATCACACAAAAAACCCCAAACCCAAAACAAATGCAGAAAACCAAAGAAAACGTATCACAGCAGCCAAGGAAATTATTTTATCTAAAAGATTACAGGCACTCTCTTATAATGCTGTTAAACTGGTTGTCCTAGGTTGCAATATAAATGTATTTAAGTATTCTATTACCACCAGCTGTGGGCCATTAGCTGTTATCACCTGCTAATGACCCACCCCTTATGACAAACAATGGGCCATCAGGGACCCACCACATGACTCATGGACTTACCTCATCCCATTGTGGGATGCTCTGCGTAGGAGGGAGGAGCCAGGTGTTCCCACTTGGATATAACCTGGCCTTGGAACTGCCTGAGCTAGCCCTGTCTACTGGGTTCCCAGAGGACAAGAGCTACCACTAAACCTTCACCTGGAGACCAGACCTTCACAGGATCACCACTTCGACTGAACTACTTGAGTTGGACTGCTACCACCACCCTAACCGGATGTCAGGTTGTATCTGACTTTGTCAGTGCTTTTCCTTGTATTATTTCACTTATTTTTAATTTCAGTCTGGACTTATGATCTCCCACTGGTTTGTTTTCAAACCAACACATATTTTGGCGCCCAATGTGGGGCTCAATCTGAGGGAAAGTCAGAAATATAATTGTTATTACAGAAATCCTATCACCATGATGCTCAGCCTGTCTATGTGGGTAATGTATCTTACCCTCTATATTTTCCCTCAAATGGGAAACTATCTGCCCGTTGTATTGCTCCTGTTGCGACTAGGGAATGGCATGAGAATTGCTCTATTAATTTATTATGCCTATTGCATGGTAACCTGTGAGGTGATGAATGCCATTTGTTATATATACTCGACTTTGTCTGCCTGGCCTAACCTGAGCTGCCATGTCTGGGACCTCCTCAGCAATCGCACACACCCTCTGGGGCTAGGAGGAGAGAGTGGTTTGTTCCAGCATTTCAGGCCAGGCACAGCCGTCTTTGACAATATTGAGTTCTCTCTGGATGCTAAGGATGGCATAATCTTTTTGTTAGTTCTGTTTTCTTTGACCAGCACTGTGTACATCATGCTGAGGAACAGAACAATACTTGGTGTTGTACAGCATCTTCTTGAAGAGGAGGAGAAAAGAAACAAGTCAGCAGGCACCATGTCCACACAAACTGCCACCAAGAGGAAAGGAACCAAACAAGCAGTCAATGTCTCAACACAGACCATCGCCAAATCAGAACAGCCGAAGCAGGTAGCAGTTGGTCCCGTCCAGAAAAAGAAATCAAAGAGCAAATCAGTCCGCATAGCAACTGATGAGGATGCGGCAGGACCATCCCACCAAGCAGAAGAGACAGAGCCGGAGATCATCACTCGCTCTCTATCCCTGGGGGAGCTGCGTGACCTACGGAGGGAATTCACCTGGCAGGTGAATGAGTCCGTCTTGACCTGGCTGCTCCGCATCTGGGACGCCGCAGCTAATGACACCATTCTGGATGGAAGTGAGGCCAGGCAACTGGGATCCCTGTCTCAGGATGTGGTCATTGACCAGGGGGTTGGGAGAACCCAGGAAACTCTCAGCCTCTGACAAGTGTACGGGACAGATACCTGGGTAAAGAAGACCTCCAGATGCACCCAAGAAAATAGAACACAATAGAACAAAGTATTCAATGCCTGAGGGAATTGGCCGTGCTAGAGATCATTTTCTTGGAAAACGAGCGATTCCCTAAGAGCGCAGATAATGTCCAGTGCACTTCACAAATGTGGCTAAGATTCGCACGGCTCGGACCAGAGATATACTCTCATTATTTGGCAACACTGCAGTGGAGGGAAGGAGAAGACAAGGTGGGTGTGTTAGCCAACAAACTGAGAATTTGTGAAGACACCATCAGTGCCCCACTACGCACCCATGTCTCATCGGTGGAAACAAACCTGGCTGAGCAAGTCCGGCGCTTGATTGAAGAGGGCCACCAGAAACCAAGGAAAGAGCTCAAAGAAGGATTTTTCCATGCCTCACCAAAACCAACAAGAGTCTCTGCCAACAGGAGCAGACGTCCCCCAGCCAGCGAAAGAAGACAAACTCCGCAACGTGACCTCTGGTTTTTCCTACAGCAGCATGGGGAAGACATGAGAAAGTGGGATAGGAAACCCACCTCCTCCTTAGCAGCCCGGGTACGTGAATTGAAAAGAGAAACATCCACTTCAGGAGGCTCATCTAGGTACAATACTGCCCCAGTCTCTTGTGGACAGAACCCCAGACGGCATGGGAATGACAATATGACTGATCCTCTTGAAGGGACCTCAGGAACACATTTACAGGAGGAGAGCATCATGCACTAAAACCAGGATTAGAGGAGCCCTGCCTCTAGCCAGGTAGAAGAAAAGGATAACCAGATCCATTGGACTGTGTGGATATCCGATGGCCTGGCACGTCTGACCCACAAAGATACACGGCTTTGGTTGATACCGGCGCTCAGTGCACCCTGATGCCATCCAGGTATGTGGGGACTGAATCCATTTCTATTTCTGAGGTGACAGAGGATCCCAGCAGCTGACTTTACTGGAAGCTGAAGTGAGTTTAACTGGGAATGAGTGGCAGAAACACCCCATTGTGACTGGTCCAGGTGCCCCATGCATCCTCGGCATAGACTGTCTCAGGAGTGGATATTTCAAAGACACAAAGGGACATCGCTGAGCTTTTGGGATAGCAGCCGTAGAGACAGAAGACATAAGACAACTGAATACCCTGCCTGGTCTCTCAGATGACCCGTCTGCTGTAGGACTACTGAGAATTGAAGAACAGCAGGTACCAATTGCTACAGCAACAGTGCACCACCGGCAATACCGCACAGACAGAGACTCTGTGGCCCCCATCCATAAGATGATTCGGGAACTGGAGAGCCAAGGGGTGGTCAGCAAGGCCCACTCACCCTTTAACAGCCCTATATGGCCGGTGCGTAAGTCCAGTGAAAAATGGAGACTGACAGTGGATTACCGTGGCCTGAATGAAGTCACACCACCACTGAGTGCTGCTGTACCGGACATGTTAGAACTTCAGTACAAGCTGAAATCCAAGGCAGCAAAGTGGTATGCGACCATTGACATTGCCAATGCCTTTTTCTCCATTCCTCTGGCAGCAGAGTGCAGGCCTCAGTTTGCTTTCACCTGGAGGGGCGTGCAGTACATATGGAACCGACTGCCCCAGGGGTGGAAGCACAGTCCCACCTTCTGCCATGGACTGATCCAGGCTGCACTAGAAAAGGGTGAGGCTCCAGAACATTTGCAGTATATTGATGACATCATTGTGTGGGGGGACACAGCAACGGAAGTATTTGGGAAAGGAGAGAAAATCATCAGAATTCTCCTGGAAGCCGGTTTCGCCATCAAGAAGAGTAAAGTCAAGGGACCTGCCCGAGAGATCCAGTTCCTGGGAGTAAAGTGGCAAGACGGACGGCGTCAGATTCCTTCTGAGGTCATCAATAAGATCACTGCGATGTCTCCACCAACCAACAAGAAGGAGACGCAAGCTTTCCTAGGCGCCATAGGCTTTTGGAGAATGCACATCCCTGAGTACAGCCAGATCGTGAGTCCTCTCTACCTGGTGACCCGCAAGAAGAACAATTTCCACTGGGGTCCTGAACAGCAGCAAGCCTTCACCCAGATCAAACAGGAGATCGCTCATGCAGTAGCCCAGTCAGGACAGGACCAGAGGTAAAGAATGTGCTTTACTCTGCAGCCGGGAGCCATGGTCTGTCCTGGAGCCTTTAGCAGAAGGTGCCTGGTGAGACCCGAGGCCGACCACTGAGATTCTGGAGTCAAAGTTACAGAGGGTCTGAAGTCAACTACACTCCCACTGAGAAAGAAATCTTGGCAGCTTACAAAGGAGTCCAAGCTGCCTCAGAGGTGGTCGGCACAGAAGCACAACTTCTCCTTGCACCCTGACTGCCAGTGCTGGGGTGGATGTTCAAGGGAAGGGTTCCCTCTACCCACCATGCCACCGACGCCACGTAGAGCAAATGGATTGCCCTCATCACACAGCACGCCTGTATTGGAAACCCGAATCACCCTGAGATTCTGGAAATTATAACAAACTGGCCTGAAGGTGAGACTTTTAAATTATCTTCAGAAGAATCAGAAGAGCAAGTAGCACGTGCCGAGGAAGCACCCCTGTATAATGAGCTGCCGGAGAATGAAAAACGCTATGCCCTCTTCACCGATGGTTCCTGCCGAATTGTAGGCGCAGATCGGAAATGGAAAGCTGCAGTATGGAGCCCCACATGACAAGTTGCACAGGCTACCGAGACAAGGTGGATCGAGTCAGGTTGCGGAGCTTAAAGCCGTCCAGCTGGCTTTGCATATTGCCAAATGAGAGAAATGGCCAAGGCTCTATCTCTACACCGACTTCTGGATGGTAGCCAACATGCTGTGGGGATGGTTAGATTGCTGGAGAAAGGCCAACTGGCAGCGCAGAGGAAAACCCATCTGGGCCGCTGAGATTTGGCAGGACATCACTGCCCGGGCAGAAAAGCTGACAGTGAAAGTTCAACACATGGATGCACATGTACCTAAGAGTCGGGCCAATGAAGAGCATCGTAACAACGAGCAAGTGGACTGAGCTGCCAAGGTGAAAGTGTCACAGGTGGATCTGGACTGGCAGCACAAAGGAGAATTATTTCTAGCTCGTTGGGCCCATGATGCCTCTGGTCATCAAGGGAGAGATGCGACATACAGATGGGCTCGTGACCGAGGGGTGGACTTGACCATGGACAACATCTCACAGGTCATCCGCAGCTGTGAAACCTGCGCTGCAATCAAACAGGCCAAGCGGGTGAAGCCTCTGTGGTATGGTGGACGATGGACAAAGTACAGGTGTGGGGAAGTACGGCAAGTTGACTACATCACCCTTCCCTAAACCCGCCAAGGAAAGCGCTACATGCTGACCATGGTGGAAGCAACCACGGGATGGTTAGAGACCTACCCTGTGCCTCATGCTACTGCCCGGAACACCATCTTGGGCCTGGAAAAGCAAGTCCTGTGGAGACATGGTACCCCTGAGAGACTAGAGTCTGACAATGGAACCCATTTCAAGAACAGCCTCATAAGTACCTGGGCTAGAGAACACAGAATTGAATGGATATACCATATCCCCTATCGTGCACCAGCTGCTAAGAAAGCTGAACGGTGCAACGGACTACTTAAGACAACTTTGAAAGCACTTAGCGGAGGAACCTTCAAAAATTGGGAACTGAACTTAGCAAAGGCCACCTGGATGGTTAACACAAGAGGTTCTATCAATCAAGCCGGTCCTGCCCAGTCCAAACCTTTGCACACAGTGGATGGAGATAAAGTCCCTGTGGTACACATAAGAGGTTTTTTAGGAAAGACTGTTTGAATTAGTCCCACCTCAGGCAAAGGCAAGCCCATCCGTGGGGTTGTTTTTGCCCATGGGCCTGGTTATACTTAGTGGGTGATGCAGGCAGATGGGGAAACCCGTTGTGTACCACAGGGAGACCTTATCTTAAGTGAGAACTGTGTAGATGGTAATAGAATAAGGGATGGATAATGTCCTAGGTTGCAATGTAAATGTATTTAAGTATTCTATTACCACCAGCTGTGGGCCATTAGCTGCTATCACCTGCTAATGACCCACCCCTTATGACAAACAATGGGCCATCAGGGACCCACCACATGACTCATGGACTTATCCCATTGTGGGATGCTCTGCGTAGGAGGGAGGAGCCAGGTGTTCCCACCTGGATATAACCTGGCCTTGGAACTGCCTGAGCTAGCCCTGTCTACTGGGTTCCCAGAGGACAAGAGCTACCACTAAACCTTCAGCTGGAGACCAGACCTTCACAGGATCACCACTTCAACTGAACTACTTGAGTTGGACTGCTACCACCACCCTAACCGGATGTCAGGTTGTATCTGACTTTGTCAGTGCTTTTCCTTGTATTATTTCACTTATTTTTAATTTCAGTCTGGACTTGTGATCTCCCACTGGTTTGTTTTCAAACCAACACACTGGTGAAAGATCAAAACAAAATCTCAGTGTGCACAGAGCCCCCAAATTCTTTGAAGCAATTTTTTACATCTTCAGAGTTTCTCTTTGTTGCCAGTTAGGCTTCCGATTCCACCACTTTAGGGATGATTAAAAAAAATATCATGAAAAGAGGTGGTTTAAACTGATTACTCATGCCTTTTCTTCACCAAAGGGTAACAAAGGTAGCAGGTATCAGCAGCATCGAGAGCATTTGGCTGCTGTTGGGCTTAGTAGAGGGAGGGAGGACACTCTCTTGTGCCTTTTTGATCCCTGTTGTCTAATATAGTAGTAGAACCCTCATCACCAAACCCAAAAATGCTTTTTTGTGCTGGTGGATGTGGAGAATGAAGATGTGTTCTAAGTCAAACCTCTTCCTCCTCAGACAGTTTTGCCTGGCTTTGCCCCATTTAATGGTGTTGGACAACAGCCAAGGCTCTTTCACTGGCTGGTTTATCAATGTGTGCGTTGCTCTCCATCAACTAGATTTTGGAAAGTAATTATCAGCAAATGATCAGGCTGTTCTCTCCATACTCTCTGTTGCATATAACATTTACTGTAATTAATACTTCAGAGAAAATTTCTCCATTAAGATGTGTTTCTAAGCAAATTTTTCTCTGTGTGTTGCTCATGCTTTAGACTGAAATAAATGATATTTAAAAATGAATAATCCTTTACTAAAATTTCCCCTATTTTCTCCCAATTTTGTTGTTGTTGTTTATTTGTTGTTATTATAAAATTAGGTTCCACTTCAGTTTCACTCCTTAATAGCAGTCATTCATAGAAAAATGCTCCTAAGGGAGTGGTGACTTTTCAACATAAAATCTCTACAGGGAAGGGAGAAGGTAAGTATTAGTACAACTGCTTTGTCACCACTTATTCCAGGTGTTGACCCCTGTTCACCCAAAATGCTAGTCAGAAAAAGAAGAAATCTGAATAATTTCTGGCTCATCAACAACATGGTTTCTCTTCACATATTTCTGCTATTCTGATCACTCTTCATTTGTGTAAAGCAGTAAAATTAAAAGATACTGGTCCACAGGAGTAAATTTTACAATACTGATGATATAAAAAATTGGCAGGTATGTTGCAGCCATCTCCACTGCAAAAATAATTAAAATATAGGTATCAACTGCTGCAGAGTAACAAGTGACTTGCATCTCTACAAATTGCAGCATATGGAGAACTCACAATTCACACTACAGACGTGGCAGATAGAAGACATTCCCATTGTAAGCACAGCACTTTAATACTCAGTGCAGTGGAAAATTGGAGTGGGAAATGAAACTGCAGGCCAGCCTAGGAGTTGGAATTGCACTGTTGTGTGGATTTGGGGAGGCAGAATTTATAGACATAAATACAGTGATACTTGGGACTAACAGGTTAGCAAACCTGGGAAAGCAATATGAGAAATTGAAAGGTTTCAGGTGTACAGGACCTGAATTTTAAATCATACAAGTGACAACTTGGTACTATATTTGCAGTTTAGGTCAGCTCATAAAGGGCAGCAAAAGACTGTCTAAATTATTTGGGCAGTTTCTGTAGGTCATGCTGACTTTTGGAGGTGAGTCAGAGAGGGGAGAGCTGTCTGTCTCACCTAAAATCGAAAGTAAGGAATGCAGTGGAAAATACACATCAAAAGAAAAATGTTTTAATAAAATAAATGTAGTTCTAAATGCTGTAAAAATCTAGGAAAATTTTAATAAACATCTGAAATTAAAAACTGTGCATGTTCTATATTCTAATATTTAGACCCTTATTTTTAATAAAAATTCATCTTATTAAAGACAAATACAGATTTTTTTTTTAACGTTTTCCTTCATTGCCATAACTTCAGATCAACACCTGTCTCTCATCCATCAAAGTTCTAACATATGTTAAACTGGTACTTACACTCTGGCACAGAACACCTGTTCCATCACTGGGAAGGATTTTACCTTTGATTTCAGTTTCATTATTTGAATCTATCTGGCTTCACAGAGCTACATACAGGTGGGTGGTGTTCAGCAATGGCCTTACTTTGTTACCCTGGAAGCCTGTCCTGTGACTGACTTCAACCAGCAAATTTCTGGGTTGACACCCCAGGCTCTGAAACTGCATAAAATGAACTTTACATGGGAAAGTATCACTAATGAAGGGCTGCAGAGCTCAGCTCACAGAACAAGCACCGGTAATGTTTCCACAGGAAACTCATTCCTGGATGGTACCCACGGGACATGGATATACAAGCTGGACTTCTGGGGGAGGGGGTTACATCCTCCAAGTCCTCTTCCCCGAAAAAACAGGAATTAGAGAAATGAGCTTCAAGTGGAGAAGAAAAACTGCTAGAGAGAGAATTCCTGGAATTACTGCTGCCTTTGGGTGAATCTTTTTAGGTTTGAGGCAGTGCAAGTTGATAAAGAAGACATGACAAGAGACCCAGAATCCTTTAGGATTGGCAGGTGGGGGTACGAGGAGTGAATAATTAGATATCACTTAGTTTTTATAGTTTTGTCTGGGTTTGAAAGACAGGTGCCTGCTAAGAGAGGTAGAACCCTACCTTAGGACAGAGAATGTGATCTCCCTTCCCTCCGAATTATTTTAATTTTGAAATCAAGGGCTTTCAGACAGAGGTATGGGAAAAGGAATAACAGTTCTTTACTAGTATCTATAGCAGAATAAACAAGGAATAACAAGAATAGCAACAAATAGAACCAGAGAAAAACCAGTAATAGATGTCCTTTGAGCTGGTGAGCACTTTCCTGCGTGGTGTAATTATGGTTGCAAGCAGTAGGGGCGCTGTTGAGCTCCCGGCCAGGCAGGGTAGGTGCGATGACTGCCGAGCGGCTGCAGGTGGCGCTGTGGCGCAGGGTCAGGTCAGCCTCACACAGCTGGTAATGGCGGCCAGGCTGAGAAGCATGCAGGCAGCTTGGGGCAGCAAAGCGGGGCAGCAGGGGCAGGAGGCTGGTGGTGGCTCTCCCGGGCTAGCCAGCGAGGTGGCAAGGACTCTGCAGTCACAGCAGACGCCGCAGTCTCGTGCGGCAGAAGCGGGGTGGGTGGCAAGGACAGCTGGATTCCCCCACAGCTGCTGCGAAAATGCAGCCAGGAAAACGTGCACTCCCAGTGGGAAAGAGGTTGAATCAAAGCTCACCCAGCCAGGAGGAGAAAAGCAGAGCACAGTTGGATTTCCTGCTGTCGCAGCCAGAAGCCAAAAGCAGTTGCTTCCTCCCAGTGTCCGATGGACAAGTGCCGGTCCCAACGGCCAGCTGCCTCTCCCCTTTGCCCCACCTAGCCACAGGCTTTGTCTCTTACAAAAGAATTGATGGCTCTAATCACCCAGATATTTGTTGCTTAGTAACAGGGATGGAGAAAAAATTCCAATGCCCCCTGTTATAAGTTGGGTCTCAAAAACCAATCAGAGACGTAGATCCAATTAAAGGATTTATTAATTAAAAGCAAGCGGGTATCAGTCAAGACAGTGCTGGGCGGGCTAGGCGAGTCTCCTGCTACGCCTACAGCACCGCGCCCAATGGTTACAAGCAACTATCCTTTATACCCCTTGGCATCCCCCCTCCCTTCGCGTCCCCTCGTAGGTCTTGATTGGCGTCCCCTCAGGAGTCTTGATTGGCCACTGAGCTGTCTAGACTGGCGTGCTCTGCATTGTGTGGTTGTTGCTGGGCATAGTCCTCACCGCAGGGGCCGCATGGGCTCCTGGTGGGGGGCTGCGTCAAGGCTAGGCTGCCCCGTGGCTGCCTCGTGGGGGCTGCGCAAGGCCACTTGCAAGTATAAGCACAACGGCTTGGTTTTAAAACAGGAACTATTTCTGCAAAAGCAGAACTTAGCAAAAGTAAAGAATCAAAACTAATTATCTTTTCCAAACGATTCGTGAACTATACCTCCTGTAATTTATCACACCCCCAACCTCCGACAAGTTTTTACACAGCTGGTGTGGTGTGTCAATAAAATATAAACTTAAGGAAAAGATTAGGGTGATAAAAGGACTAGCTTTCTTTAGATCCAAGAATGAGTTTCAGCACAGCCAGAGCTGAAGGAGAGCACAGTTCCCTCCCTCCTGGAGGGTAATTGCCAGCAATTTGGACCTGTGGCAAAGAAGCCTGTACAAAGAAATTGGCCTTATGTTCCATCATTTAGAAGGCAAGAGTCTTGATAGGCTGTGTATACAGTACCAATTCCAGCATTAGGAATGAATGCCAATGAGGATACTTGTGACAATGACGATACTTGTGACAACAATGAGGACGTTGGTGTCCTCCTGATACTTTTGTAATTTAAAGCACAATGAGCTGTACAGAGGATTAATTTTGGAGAATTATACTGACAACATATGAGCTGTCCCACTTAAAAAGGAAAGATACCCACCACACAAAAAGTACCAAACAGTCTTACCAAAATTCAGGCTCCCTTAGTCTGAGGTCAGCATCAAAAGATCATTAAAAATTGCTTTTGAAAGATCTGAACTTAAATGTGCTTGGCACATTTTATCTTCTCAGTCAGAAGGATACAGGCCAGAACCAGAAATATCTTCCTTTTCAACTGTCAGCTAAAAAGGACAGAAAGACTTTCTGTAGAACATCCTTTGGATCTTTCCTGAAAGAAAAGTCAGTCTCAGTTAAAAAGTTTTTTTGTCCACGTGTAATTTTCCATACCCCTCCACTTCTCTTTCCCATTGAATATATCTACAAAATTCCTAGTATTTACAGTGAGAATCTAGAAATGCACACGTTTTGGTTTGGATAACAACAAAAATAATATTGTGGTAATTTGTCTCTTTTTTTCATTTTTTTTAAAAGTCATTCCAGCACAATCTTTCTTTCTCTTTGGGGAATCCCTCACCAGTGGTGAGTTTCTCTCTCAAGTTAGGCACTTGTGAAGGGGACATGGCATGCACGCCACCAGTTTAATTCCCCAAATTACTCTTTGGTCATGAATTGGCTGCTAATGGCATTATGCACATATCATATAGCATCATCTAGCCTCTCTGCTTTTATTCCTGGTGCTAATGTACATTTACACAATGCCATTGCTTCCACCACTTATATGGGCTAGAAGGAGGGATGTAACAAAAAGATGTGCAGTCCTAATCCTGAAATGTTCAAAATCTGGAGAAAAGTGACTACCCATGCCTATTCTGTGTATACCCCTAATTTTAAAAGGCCATGAAATGCAAGATAATATACACATGCAAAATAATGAATACTTTTATGTCATTATGAAGGTCATACTTTTTTTTTCTTCACAAAGATAGATGTATTAAACCATTGTGAGTTGATTATGCGGGTTTAATATCTGACATGTCATTTTCTAAATATCAGGAATTTTTTCCTCCTAGTCACTTGAAGGTAGACTATGGAGGTTAAAGGCCTCCTCTCCTGCAGCAGTTCTTCTTCTTTTGACACTCACTGCTTTCAAGGAAGTGATAACTGTTTAGAGCAACCAGGGATCTGCTTGCAGGGATACAGAAGATGGACTGCAAAAGCAGCACTGCCCAACTCTTGCTACTAGTCCTAGATGCACCATGCATGCCCAAAAAAGCCATGATCTGCAGGGAATAATATAATCTCTGGCCACAGTAGAGGCACTTCCATCATGAAAACCATAGGAAGAGCAGTGCACTGAAAAGTTGCAACATCCATTTCTCATTACATAAAGAAAATCTTTCATTTACAATGGCTCCAGCTATATTATTATTCATCCCAAAGGTGTACTGGACAAATGCCATGAGAAGTAGTCCCTAGAGTCAGTTAAAATACTCTTACCTGTAAGTGACCTGTCTTGCTTAAGAGATTCTTACTTAGCTGTGGCCAGTGTATTTTTCAGCATATATGAAAAGTTGTGTTCCTCGTCTATCTTGTTCTGTTTTTTGGGGGGGGTGTTTGTTTTTGTTTGTTTTAACAGTTTGTTTTGTTCTTTTTTTTTTTCCCAGAAATGTATCTCTGCAGCATTTAAAAGAGCTAAAAATAAACAGCAGAGTTTGGAGGCAAAATAGCCTTTGCATCCAGATGACAGCAGAACTTTCTTAGATCCTTCCCCAGTCTCCATTTCTGATCTGTTTCACCTTATTACAGATGTATGCATGACAATAAATACTTTGCTCATCCAGCAACTGTCTCTGGAAGGAAATTCGAGCTATTTCTATCATTAAATGAAATGACACTTTAACGTAGCGGCGAGAGGAAACTCACGGCAGTCTCAATGTGAGATATAAAGTAAGCTTCGGTTTATTTCACTAAACGAGAAACTTATATACTGTTAGAGATGTTACTAATTATAGTTACACACGTATTTGCAGTCTGTTCTCACATATTCAGGGATCTTCCTGGTGACTCCCTATTCTGTTCTCATAACACTTCTGACTCCCTATCTTATCTCACAACATTTTTCTCACAGCCTAGAAACACACAGCTGTGTTCCCAGGTTTTAGCTTCTCATGACACTTTACTAGGATTTTTACTGAGGCCTGCCTATGCTGAGGCTTTGTTCAGGCCTGCTCAACTAATACACAATTTTTGCTGGAAAACTGTGTTTTCCAACAACACTTTGCATGCTAACAGTTGCTACAGCAGTCACTATAGGAACTCTTCCTATTCCTTGGCATGCGAGACTTATTTTTCTCACACTGTGGGGAAAAGAAGCATTTAGCTAATATTGTTATGCTAGTCTTATTTTAGAGGCATCTTTTTGCAGCTTCTTGCAGCTTTTATCAGAGGCAACCTAGGTAAAAAAGAAAGTTAATTTTCAATACCTTCTCTCTTCCTTTTTTCCTCTTCGAAACAGTATTGAGAAATGTTCACACATTGCTACTCCTCTCTGTTGTATGTCAGAGATGGCAGACAGAAGATGAGAGAGCTAATTGCACAATATCTCCTGACTGTAGGTCACAAAAATGTGCTTTCAGAAGGAAAACCTTTAGTAAATCTTAATAATCAATGTACTAATGACTCTGGCATATCAATTAAATTTTTGAAAACTGCAAATGCCTTTGGATGACTGCATTGCTGTGTAGAGAGAGGTCATGCACTTCATATACTACACTAGTCCCTGAACACCTGTAAAACAGGGAAACTAAAATAAAATCTTTCATGCTAAGGAAAATGAGGAACAGGGTTAGAAACCAGACTGAAGGTTCAGGCAGCTCTTCTTGGTGCTGCTCTAGAATAAGGATTTTCAGTAGATGGGGCAAGGATTTGCAGAAAATACATGAGTATAACCTGATGGAATATTTTTCACTGTGCCCAGATTTCTCTTCACCTCAGCGCAGTTTTGTTCAAACCCAGTACTTTCAAATACCATCCTAATTTTCTTTTGAAGCAAAAGATCTACTCATGTCCCCTTCAACATCAAGGAAAGAATTTTTGATCAATGTTTGTGGCATAGTAGATGAGCAATAAACAAATTTAAGAGTGTTAGTAGAGTGAGTGCAGGTGTCAGTACTATCTACTACGTCAGAGCTGACGTGCACTGGTTGGCACACACCTTAAAAAGGAGAACAAAAGGACTGGTGAGAAATGGTGCAGAGGCATGGGACAGAGCAGTGATACACACAAAGCTAACTGTTGCAGTGTAGTTTGTATCCACTCATGAACAGGTCTTTGAAGCCTTCACCTCTTCTGTATCTCAAGGGAGAAACAAGTTTCTTCTAATCTTTGTCTACATGTCTACCAAAAAAATCCCTTTCTTCCTGGTAGCCAGTATCTGCTAATATGCTTCTAAAATCCAAAAACAAGATTACAAGTTAAGGGTATTTTCAGAAAGGAAGAAGAGGAGTCTACTTGGGAAGTCTTTTTTTCTCATGACATTGCCTCAGACTTGGTGAGAAGCTATGTTGTGTTACTCCACCTTGCTGGCAGCAGGGAGAGCTGAACGGAGATGTCTGGGGCACCATCTCACAGGCAGAAGTCAAGGTCTGTGCCTGAACCTGCCATAAGACCCATGTTGAGGTGCTCATGGGAAGAGACCCATAGCATGGGCAGGCACTTCTGCCCCTTCAGTTTAACCACTGGGGCAGAAATAGGATGAAAAACTTGGAGGAAATCTTTTGAGAATGTCTTAAGAATTCATGAGGAGGTTAGGGATACCAGTTTGCTTCATGAGGACTAAAGCTATTAAACCATAAAATTCATGTTGAGGCTAATAAATTTGTATTGAGGTTTCCCCCATATGACCCCTTCACCCCTTGTCAAATAGACTTGGAGGGCCAATACATTCAGATTTTTGAATATGTAAAACTCAAGAAATTCCAGTCTGATTGTATATTTTTGATCTATTTGCAGGATTTCACTGAGACTGTGGGGAAGTAAGGTCTACCTAATGCCAGGAGACTCCCTCATAGTCTCCACCATAGCCCTGTAGAGAGCCATGCTGGGGCATGAGTTGCTTCAAAGCTGTTCCTGAGATCTGTCAGGGCAGTTCCCTGTAAGCAGACACTTGCTGAAAAGCAAGGAATGGCTGTTGCCCCAGACTACAAAATAACAGCACCTGCTACTTACAGCACTCTCATGGGATTTGAGAGATAAGGCTTTAACCAAGTCCCAAACCTCATACTGCCCTTTGCAGAGTATATGCTCCAAATGCTAGACTATTACTAGACAAGTGGGTGGTAAGAATATTACCTCATGCTCTTCCCACCCAGGGAAGAAAAAATCATGATTTAAGGCATCAGGTGCTGAGTCCTGGTTTCACAAAGACACATACCTACACCCATGTTCACATGAGAAAAACATCCCTCTCTTCGGTATTTCTTAGCAATTGGCATAAGTGGGTCCACAGAGTTTCTCTGAGGAGCCTGTCTGAAATCCTCATCCCCAGGTTGTGGCCTTGCATGAGCTGAAGGCTGATTATGATGAAGTCCAGCTACACAGCCTGGGCTCAGGCTCCTGAGATTGTGAAGAGACATTGTGAGAAAGCACACTGGCTAGAGATATGCAAAGTATTGAAAAGAAAACAGCAGGCATAGACAACTTTGTTGAGACTAGGGTAAACAGCAAATTGAGGAAATTTCACTGAAAAAACTGTGACCTGAAAAGATATTAAAATAGAAGGGAACAACAAGGACTCAGAAGAGCAGAGCAAAGGTTCAGCCCCTCACAAGGAAGAATGGAGGCGCGTCTTTGGCCTGCCAAGATTCATCCAGTGCCTTACTGGGGTGGTGGCTCAGCAGTCTTAGCAATTAGACAATAGTGAACTGTTTTGCAATGTGTCCTCTGTGTGTGGATAAACTGTGTAAACCCTGCTATTAGTTTCCATCTGCTTATGGTAAAAGCTGCCTGAACAAAGTGAGGGAGACTGGGCTGCATAGTTAATGAGTCTTTTCTCCCTTTTCCATGCATCAGAGCTCAGGAATCTTCAGAAAACATCTCAGTCACTCTAGACCCAACTTTGCAATGCAGTGTAGGCTTTGCAGGACTGAGCTGCTTAGGTTTTATTTGCATCTGGGCCTAATGAAAGGTGATGGCAACATATGGAGGTGCAGGAGTTTTCAGGGTGCAATGGAACATGATAAAGATGAGAAGCAGACTGAACCAGATTGGTGTAGTGTAGATGTGAAAAGATGTTTTAAGTCATGCTTTAGATGATATGACTCATCAATATATTGCTCAACATGTAGAATTCACATGACACATTTCCACATGCTTTGAGATATAACTCAAACCTTGATCCTAAGGTGCTGCCAATTCCAGAGCTCTAAATTAGGCCTGCAGATGTCAGAAGGGCAGTAAGATGGTATAATTTATCATCTAGCACAAACCAACAAAACCTCTCTGCTGACATCATCTTTTACAACATTCATTATATTGAAAAACTCCCCTGTGTAAAGAGTTTGAAGAAGGTTAACAACACTCACAACAAGAGACAGGAGAAGTTGTCTATGCTCTTATTGAAGCATATCATGATGCAATTGAACAGGATCTCCTTTCTATATTGGTTATAACTTTTCTAAGATACATGTTTAGCTTTGGTACAGTATGAAAACTGTTTTAGAAAAAATTAAAAAGAGAGGATAATAACTGTCCCAAAAGCTTTCATGGGGAATGGAAATTAAAGGATCACATGAATGAGTGTTAATAGTGTCAAACCTACTGCCTGATTCTCAAAACCAAATCAAAGCCCTATTAGTGTTGGTCTCCTTTGTAATCTGTCATGATCAAGAGACAGCCCTTGGTAGAGGACCAGGTGGAATTCCTTACATTTTTCATGGGTTTTTAATTACAGCCATAGACAACTACAAAGCTTCTTTGAAGTTCTGGGGTGCCGAGGCCTGCCCCAGTTGCTATCTCAGTAAATGAAAACTTTGTGAATATGCTTTTGTTTAGGATCTCATTCTCTGAGGCAGAGGATGCATTCATCCATGCGTTTTGGCTCTGTGCAACACAAACCAGCTTTAATTTTAACATAGGCTTTGGTACTACCCAACCTTAATGCAGTTGCCTATGCAAATATGATGAAGAGTTTTGCTCTGAAGTTTCTCTGCAGCTGGTCCTTTTAATTCTTCTTTAATGTGAGTTTAAAGACACATATTTTTCTTAGTGAACCGGTGTCACTAAGTAAAAGTGAAACATGCTCCTTTTGAAGTGGGAGAAGTACAAACCTAATCCCTCTAATTGTATCACATCCTAGAGCGAACAAAACTAAAGCACGAGGCCAGGATTTAAGATTGTTGAGGAAAGCAAATTCCTTTCGTAAGCCTTTACAGGAATTGTT
Source organism: Entomyzon cyanotis (assembly GCA_024500445.1). Taxonomy (NCBI): domain Eukaryota; kingdom Metazoa; phylum Chordata; class Aves; order Passeriformes; family Meliphagidae; genus Entomyzon; species Entomyzon cyanotis. The sequence continues at coordinate 82,306,743 of JAKEPQ010001005.1, forward strand.
AAGGCTGGGTCTCATCTCCCCTTCCTGCAGCCCTCTGAATAGAAATTATGCTCTATTTAGACAAATGGATGGAAGGACACTCCTAAAGCAAATGACAGCAATTGCCTATGGCTCATATGCTATGAACTTTAAAGCTAACATTTTAAAATGTTGAATCAAAGTCAGCACCAAGAAAAGTCACCAATTCAAAGTAAAAGACAGGTAGATGCTGCTTAATGCCTGGGAGAGCAGAGGGTGAAAGGGAAGAAGGAGGAGAGGTTGCAATGCATATTAGATGAGGCTATGGTATCTAGTTCAGTCAGTGCAGTTCAGGCAGATGGCCACAATGAATATTTAAAAGACATGTGGCAGGTGAACTTTAATGGAAGCAGAAGTAAAGCTGATGTCAACATGAAACCACACGAGTTTTGTACAAGACCAACAGTTCAGAAGTTTTAAATTTTTAAAATATTTTTCATTGTTCCAGGATCACAACATAGTTTTGATGCTATGATTTTTACATTGGTAATCCATCATGTGTTACACCACGGCATTTATAAATTCCAGATACCTTGTGCATCCCTTGTAAGGTAGACATGGAAGCAGTCCCAATATATTACTGTAATATCTTAATAAATCAGGTCACGACTATAAATAAATCAGATTATGACTATACTGGAACATCAGAAATGAGAGGAACATACTAGGAACAGCCATTATTAATCCTAAGAGATGCTGTGCATAATTTACCACAGAAAAAGGAAAGGCAGCTAACTGATAGCTGTTACAATTTCAGAATAGACAAGATAACTAAAGGCAACAAGCTGACCACCACTGTTATTTTCCTACACCTACAGAGGTCCTTCTAAAGTACCTAATTAACTTCATTAGGAAAATCTTCTTACCAGTCTTTGGTAATTCATCTGCCTATGGAGAAATTGAAAAGTTGAATGATCAGAAAAATTATATTAGATATCCAAAACTGCGTGAATTTGTTCTGAAGTTTACTGAGGACAGTGAAACTCTTGGAACTACCTTGTCCATAATCCAGTGATTTTTTTTGAGTATTGTGCAGCTGAGAACACAAGGCATGTGCTGATAAGAACTACTGATGTGAATATATTTAGTGCATTGCAGGACTGGTCAGCAGGTAACAGAGGACAGGCTGCTAAAGACAGGATAAACTAGAGAAAACAAATCCACTTTGGAACAAACCATTTGCTCTAAAAAGTGTAAATTACATATATTCGTTAGCGCTGGTAGCTAAAACTGCAGAAGTTGGAAGTACCAACTGAAGGAGAATCTCCAGCTCTGAACATTTGGTTATAAGATTAATTTTACTGAGCATTGAGAAGTACAAAATAAAACTAAAACCCTGGAAACAATGACAGTGCATGTACCATGCTTTTTTTCCCACCCATTTCTGCTTTATTTGTGAACTTAAAAGGTAACTAAATGAAAAATGGATTTATGTGTGAATAAAAACATATCATACGAAAGATGCGTCACCAGAATATTTTTACTCATTTTCAGTTTTATTTTTTATCTCAAAGGTGATCTCTAAAATATTCAAGTGGAACTGATTTAGTCTGCAAAGCAGGGCTATTTCTGCACTCTGGCAGAATACTCACCGGCATCTTGAGGTGTAAATGTACTGCAGACACAAAGATGAAATCTTATAAACAGATTAACACAACATTAAGAGGAGGTGCTATAGCTGGTTACACACCATCCTTTTGCTTCTTAAAATACATAACTGAATGTTGTATTGAAAAGAAGGACGAATGGCTGAATATAATTAAAATTACTGCAGTGATTTTAACTGTTGCCATATTGAGGTCCTCCTTTCATAATTCTTGCTTTACACAGCTCATCCAAATGGAGTCCAGAAAAGCAACAAACTGCAGACATAAAACTGCATACATCTGAGGGATAGCATCTATAAAAACCAAATTAACTATGTTGCCATATATAGTATAAATCTACCCTTACTTTTCTTTCCTAAAAAACATTACAAATCTACCAAACCAAGTTTCCATACAGTTCTGGCTGAGTTTTGTTATCATGTCCTCATAGGTGGAGAATACAACCACAGACTGTCACTCATCTATGTTGGTCTTGTGGCTTAGGCCATTCTTCAATCATGCTGACTCACAGTGCTTTGGTTCATGCCTCAGAGCAGTCAAAATATGCAAACTGGATTCCTTTTGTATGTAACTAAACCAGAAAATGTGCTTCCAGAGTTGATCTTTCTTGCTCCAGTTGTCTGCTGGCACACAGACCAGAGGACCAGAGTGGACTGATTCTAAAGCAAGCCAAGTAAAGCATCTGTAAGGCAGACACTGAATCCTCAGCACAACTTGCTTTGCTCCACTCACATTATGCTGCTCTCTGATGCCAGCCTAGCTGTTCTCACTTTTTCAGTACTAAGAAATCACTCCAAAATATGGATTTCTGCCACATCACTCTGATATGGTTGCTCCAAGGTCAGAGGGCAAGACAGAGATTTTGTTTTCACCATGGTAAGGTTCTGTGTTACGTATTTTTATGTGCCTTTTTACTCATTGTTTCTTTTTTATTATTGCTATTTTTAGTTGTTTCCTGTTTTTAGTTTTACAGTTCAGTCACATGATAAAAAGATACCCAACATATAAACAAGGTTACAAAGAGTTATATTTACTTTTTTGTGAAAACCACATGAAGAGGACCTAAGACCTATGTACTGATTGGACCCTGTGCACTTTTCATGCATTTACTTTAAACCAAACAGCAAGCCATCATGTATGAGGTCATCCTGACCTTGTGTATTTATCAAGCCTTTTGATAAATGTCCAGGGTTCTCAGAATTAGCACCAGCTAATTTTCTTCTTCACCATCCTTCTAAAACCTAACCATGGGACTGTTGACTTCTCAGGACTGCAGCTACTTTAGGTATGGGCTTCTGTTGTACCACCCAGTAGTCACAGGAGCTGGAAGTGCTGCAGTGACATTCTCAATGAGAGATTTTGGCTGAATGAAATATTTGATTCTATTTACTCTCAAGTCAATGACAGCCCTCATGCCACCTCTCAATGCCAATGAAAGATTAATAACAGCAGAGCAATGGTGGCTGTCTCAGAAGGACTGCAGTGCTCCCTTCTAGTGTGTCACCTCCACCCTCCATGCCTAAACCCAAGTAGTAGCCATCCAGAAGCCTGCTATGGTGAGATGCAGTGGGAGGGTAGAAAAGAGACAAAACCAGGGACAAATCCTGACTTGAAAGAAAGACGGATCCAAGTTTCCCACACTTGTGGCTAGCACAGGTTCTTCCCGTGGGAACATTTTGCTATATTTCATAAACAAGATAAAGTTTGGATGTTTTGCAAACAGTTTCTCCAGATTGAGTGAGTTCGGGCTTGGCCAATTGTGCCTAGGGGGAGGTCTCGGGCTGACCAATCTGGGGCACTTCTGTAGACTCTATATATATGGAATTCAAAACAATAAAGTCCCTTTTCTCCTCTCTTCGCTTGTCTGAGAACTTGGGTCAGTCCTCAGCTAGCCTCTCAACAGCGACACACACTCAGTAAATGAAACAAGGTTCCTGCTTCACTTCTCTTTCATGCTTAGAATAGGAATGCTAAATTGCTTTTGCTGGCTCATTCACAGGGGAAAGTTCAGCATCCTGGTACAGTTGGTATCAAATGAAGCAGATCAAATGGCTTAGAGTAGGGGACCTTGTACAGGGCCAAGGCCGGCATGTGTCCCTTAAGTGAACTATCATTGCAGTAAATGGGGCAGCATCTGACATCAGGAGGAGGGAAGGACAGCCTGCTACAGTGAGCTCATGCAGAACCTCTTATAGACTCTCACAAACATAGGTTTTCTGCTGACACACCAGCCTGACACCAGTTACTACCACTACCAAGAGTCCTTGTGGACTTCCTGCCTGGACACAGGACACTCACCCCCACATCAGAAATCACTGAGGTTACATAGAGGAGCTATTTCAAATCAGCTTCCTGTTTCCTTAAGATATTTTAACTGACTTTAAATCAACATCAAAATAAATCTACCACTTCAGAACAAATTAAAATGGAAAAATATTTACTCAGATTCATTAATCCCAAACCCTCTTTCACCCATTCCAGGGACCATGGGAAAAGTGGCTGTGTACCTGATAAACGTGCATCAGAAAAGTCATGAATGAAACCTTGCATGGAGCCATTATAATCCCAGCATCATTTCTCTTTCAGTTGTGAAGTATGTCTTAAAGTTAGCTGCAGCTTTTTTTGTGTGAAGAAGTAATGAAGAAAAACACTAGAAAAAAAAGAGGCTGTAGTTTGAGGAACTAAATGCTGTAGCTATCTCATGTCCACAGAAATTTCAGCTGCACAGCTCAAATTTCAGCTGTACAGTTGTTTTCTGGAACAACCTTCTCTATGTCACATGAGAGGCAAAAGAAGATAAAAGACATTCACATGCTCAGTGCAAGTTTTAAAGGTATCATCTATTGGACCTTACATGTGGACCTTCAAGGGACCTGTAGAATGCAGCTTGGAAACATCTAGAAGAAGATTCTAGACTTCTACTCAACATGCTAGCCCTTATTATGTGTTATTTCAAGTGGTTTTGGAGCTAAAACACCCTGTCATCTGTAACAGTCTTATCATTATTCAACTCATGGTGAGCACAGGGAATAGAATAGGACAGAATAGAATGGAATGGAATGGAATGGAATGGAATGGAATGGAATGGAATGGAATAGAACAGAATAGAATAGAATAGAATAGAATAGAATAGAATAGAATAGAATAGAATAGAATAGAATAGAATAGAATAGAATAGAATAGAATAGAATAGAATAGAACGGAATGGAATAGCTCAGCTACAATGACCATTTAATTCCACTGCCTGACCACTTCAGGGCTGACCAAAGTTAAAGTGTGGCTTTAAGAACACTGAGCAAATGCCTCTTCAGCACTGACAGGCATGGGTGGGGAAGGCATCGACCACCTCTCCAGGAAGCCTGTTCCAGGTTTTGGCCACCTTCTGGGTCATGGAATGTTTCCTCATGTCAAGTCTGAATTTCCCCTGATGGATGCAACTTTGAGCCATTCCCCATGTGTTCTGGCACTGGGAGAGAAAGAAGAGCTCAACACCTTCCTCTCCACTTCCTCTCCTCAGGAAGCTGTAGGGAGAAGTGAGATCACCTCTCAGCCTCTTCCTCTCCAACCCAGATAAGCCCAGTGCCCTCAGCTGCTCCTCAGAGCACATTTCTGCCAGCCCCTTGCCCTGCTTTGGTGCCCTTCTCAGGACACGTTCAAGTACTCTCCCATCCTTTATAAATGGTGGGGCCTGGAACTGCACACAGCAGTTGAGGTGAGGCTGCACCAGTGCTGAATTCAGTGGGATAACCACCTCTCTGGGCTGGCTGGTGATGCTGTGTTTGACTCACCCCAGGATGAGGTCTGCTCTCCTGGCTGCCAGGGCACACACACACTGCTGATCCCATTGAGCTTCCTGCCAACCAGCACTCCCAGATCCTTTCTGCAGGGCTGCTCTCCAGCCACGCCTCTCCCAGTTCAGACTCATGTCTGGAATTACTCCATCCCAGGTGCAGAATCCAGCATTTGGTTGGCCTTGCTCAGCTTCATGTAATTGGTGATTGCTCAATACTCCAATCAATCCAGATCCCTCTGCAAGGCAAAGGCTCTAGTCCCATGGGAGAGTCAGCAGCACTTCCCAGTTTAGTATCATCACCAAACTTACTAACCATGCATCAAGACCTGCCTCCAGGTCATTGATTTTTTTTAATTCTAAAGGCTTTTAGTATGAGCTTTTAGATTTTTTCAAGGGTTAAAACACTATATCATGTGAATCAGTTACTGGAAGGTTCATCAAGTCCTTCTAGAAACTCAGATGAAAAGGAGGCATACCTTCCTCCGCCATAATCCATGTTCACTTTCACGAACAGAAGACATAAAATAGATGTGTCTACATGTTCTTTTTTAAAAACAGACCTTCTATTGATTTATCCAGTGTGGAAGTGAGAATTACTGGTCTGTATTTTTATGAATTTGTCATGGAGCCTTTCAGAAAATACTAGTGTCACATTTACTACTTTCCATTTTTCTAGTATCAGAACTCACTTTGAAGACAATTTACATATAGCAGTTATTTGTATAGCAATATCCTGTTTTGAGATTCACCAGTTTTAGGTGAATGCCTACTCATGTATGTAGTTTGATTCTATGTATTGTTTTTTTCCCTACATTCTCTAAAAATAGTTTAATTTCAGAAGTTTCTGTGTTAAAAAATGCCCTACTCTAGGGTTTCTCTTAACATTATCAAAATAAATACTTATTCAATACTTAGGCCAAAGAACTGACTTATTTCTCCTGCTGGAGTCTCTCTTTTTTGCTTCAATTTTCTACTGGTAGTCTTCTATAAAGATAGCTAACGGGGGTTTTATTGTAAGCTTTGCCCATTTTATCATATTGCTTCTTTTGAGTCTCAGCCTACTTTATTGCAGCTTTCCAGAATGTAATGTTCCTCTCTGTTTTCCTTTTCTAAATAAAACATGCATTTTTTTTGAAAGATTTGTTTACATCTAAACAGTCTCTTGGTTTTGCTGTCTATCAAGGCTTGCTTTATAAAGGGGAGATGGTTTTAAAAAAGTCCACTTATATGAATTCAGCACTTTTCCTATGACGTATAAACACCTTACTGCTTTTAATTTGCTCCCTTTTATATAGTTGTTAATTTTTTTAACACTTAAGCTTACTTTGACAGATTGCTTTCTTGCTTCTCTTGGTCTAAGACAATTTAAAGAGGTGGACATTCTGAAATGAGTTACCTCGCCTTAGTTTCAACCAATCCCTTTCCACCAATCAGGAAGGAACATGAGTGAAAGAATAACTGTTAACTAACAAATGAAACAGCAACAGGCAAAAAAATAACAGTAAATAACCACTAGATATAAAATTGCTAAATGTCATTGCCATGGGAACAAAGAGTACCTGAAATGTTGGAAATCTCCCTTCCAAGATGGTGGTCCCCACTGCTGACAGCATGTAGGGAGACAAAGGGAAAATTATGTCTGACCCACCCCCCAAGATGGCGGCCTTCGCAGGTGACTGGGCAGCCTGGGAGACAAAGGGAAAGGATGGCGGACAAAAGGAATCCTCCTGGGAAGGTATGAGCTTACAAAGCAGTTCTAGCGGCAGATGGGAATTGCCAGCATATGTGGGGTCAGCTCCACCACCCGCCACTTCCTCCTGCCACCTGCTGGACTCAGCCAGTGTTGGTGCTGCTGTCCTCTGAGCCACTGGTGTGTTGCAGGTGGAGAGAAAGGGTATCCTGGCATCCCCACAGGATTGTACTGTCAATAGAGTTTGCTAAATTCACTCTGGAACAGTTTGTGATTGCAGAAATGCAGTTTTTCTGAGTGGCTACTCTTGCAAGCCCAGAAACCCGCTCAAAGCAACTCCTTCTGAAGCAGGGCCTCTGCCTTCAGGAAACGCTGGTGGGCACAAGAGGGAGTTGGCTCACGTGCCCCAAATTTCAAAGAGACCAGCACCTCCCCACTGCCCTGTAATTTTGGTTCCAGATGCACCACTGGGCCTCAAAGAGACAGTAACCATTTTTTGGGCACAAATAGATATGGAATACAATCGTATTTTGGGTTAGCCAGGATACTTGTACATCCTACAAGGACATTGAATATGATCACATTAAGGACTCTCTTACTAAGTGCCTTTCAGTTGTAGCATTTAGGTTCCGTGCAGCTCCCAGGGCAAAAGTCAAGGACTCCTCCTCCTTTTGTGCTCCCTGATGAGGTGCTTTGAGGGGTAGTTTTGTGTAGCACTGAAAATGGGATTTTCTCATGATATTTCACTGTGATTTACACAGGCATGGCTGAAGTGTGGCAGTGTTACTGCTCTTTCTGTCCCTGACTCCTTGCACTCTGTGCTACCATATTGGTCAAGTGTTTCACAATATATCCTTGCTATTATTATATTATTATTATCCCTGCTATTATTATATTATTATTATATTATTATCCCTTCTTCATATTCAGGCATAATATTGAAGTAATTTCTGATTCTCTATTACCTTTTGACAGTATTCATTTATTTACCTCCTTTGATTCTAATTTTCCCTTAACAGTGCCTGCCTTTTGTTCACAAGGTTTTCTCTAATACTTCTACATAATTTTAATGTTGGTACCATGGTGTCTTGGTGATACTTCCTTCTCAGCAAAGCCTCAAGCCTGAAGTAGATGACCTTCAGAAATCCCTTCCAAACAGCATTTCTATGAACACATTACATTTTACTCTGAATCTTATGTTACCAAATTGCAGGTTTTAGTTATTATTTGTTTGTTTGTTTGCTTTTTAATGTTTGTTTCCTGTGTGAAATGTCAAAATCTGTCTTTTTGCTTTACAATTTTTTTCTGCTTCACCCTTTGAGTCTTTGGGGTAAAGACTAACAAAATTCCTTCATAGTTTTTGTTTTAAAACACCTTTAACTTATTTCAGTGCCAGAAACTTAATTCCATACCAGCTTAGGTGGAATCCACCTCCTTATAATTACAGAATCCCTTTTTACCACTATTTTCTCAAGTATCTTTTGAGTCTCTGCCTTTCTAATTTTCATGCTTCAGCTACTGGGAATATTTAGAAGTGTTAGACCTAAGTGTTCAGTATTTCAAACTCCTTTTAGGTTATTTCTCATACATGATTATGTCCTGGCAACAGTTACTATGAATACTCTTGAGATAATACCTCCGTCATCTCAATGGACAAAAAGGGAAATAAGAATTTTTTTTTTTGTTTTAGGTTTGGGTTTTCTTTCCCCCCCAAAAAGATATACATAATTTTGCAGTAGTTGCAGAATCAAATGATGAGAATGAATCACACCAGAAGTTAGTGACCAGTTTGGGATTTCATTTGCTGGGATTCATGTCCAACAAAATATACAAAATCATCTCACCATCTGCCACTTTATGAATTGTAAGATAGTAACTGAAATAATAGTAAATGAATTCAGTAACATGGTTTGAATCAATTCAGCATAAAGGCTGGTTGCAGTTACAAAAGAACTGGTTGGGGTGAGCTACATAGGGAGAGAAGAAAGATTCAATATCTAGGAAAAACTCTTTAGGAAATCCTGATAATTTAATTTCTTTATCTAATCTAATTGTGCAACATTTGATTTTCATTCTCCAGATCCAATGACATGAGCCCTTCTAGTATAACACTTCAGTACAGCATAAGGAAAGAAGAAATTACAAACAACAACTATCAACACACCCATGTTTCACAGTAGCAACACAAAACACAATGTCATTCAATACCTTTATAAGTTTGTTTTAATACTGTTTTGGTAGTACACATTGTAAGTTTGCTTTAATACTGTTTTGGAAGTATACATTACCAATTAAAATGGTTTTCACTGTTTCCTAGAATGATAAATGAAAGTTGTAAACCACTTCAGATGTGAATCCTACAGATGACCAACAAGTCCCACTACTAAAGTGATTTTGTACTACTGCATCTAGGCAGCTACAGGCTGTCTTAAATATCAAAAAGAAAAATTCCTGATATATTTATTTGATAGTATTTTTTCATCATGCATTCTGCTTTCTAAGGAGGGTCAAATGCTGTTCTCATTTAAGTTGAGGCAAATTTGTCATCAGTTTCAGCAGGAACAAAAGCTGTCTCAGCTTTCCAAAGCTCCAGCACAGGATTCAGCTATCAAAGGTCATCCTGACATCAGCTTGCAACCTTGGAGCCTCTGATTGCTGAGCTGTCTATATCCATAGATATATGTGGCTATAGCCACAGATACGTCTATATCCATAGATATATGTAGCATGCACATCCAGGCTACCTGCTCTTCAGGCTGTTAACAGTGAGTTCTATCATGAAAAGTAAACCCAAGAGAATGGGCAGGAAATACAGGACACCCTATAAAAGAAGAACTTTCACTAAGGTATATAATGGCTGCAGATGATTTTGTATGCACTGATGACTGACTTGAGCCCATGTCTCATCTCTCCTGTCTAGCACAGGCATCACAAGCCTGCATAATTTACAAAGCCCCCCCCCCCCCCCCCCCAAATTATTTTGCATGCAAATGAAATCCTCAATACTGATTCTCCTAAGAAATAAAATTTCTCCCCCTTCCCCAAAAAAGGGCTTGCCATTTTTTCCTCTTCCTACCACATGCAATGTATTTTCATTCTTTCTTCCTTGCAACTTAAGAGACAAATAAGTGTCCAGCTTCATCCTTCATTATCAGCAACGAAAACATATTACATCTGCTCGTTTTGTTGCTGCAAGACTAACAGCTTTAAAGCAGCTTGACATAGCTCTTAGAATAGACAGTGGGGAAACAGATGATTTGCACTGCAATTCTCAGGTGGTGAGAGCTGCAAGAGCAGTAGTTTATATGGGCAAGCAAGACAAGAGTAGCAGTTACCTGCAAAATAAAGCAGCAGCAAAGAAAATTTGTGTGCCAGAAAGGTGCTGTTGTGTTCCACTAAGGGGAACTGCGAATTCTTCTAGAGTTAGATGGCCAGGAATGCAATTAAGTCAACCGAAACAAACTTTGCATCTGAGAACCGCTTACCGGTAACAAACAAAAAGAGAAAGACGTAATTGCCCTGCTAAGGAGAGGTAGAATGGACAGAAAAGAAGGGAAATGGAAAAGGAATTGGGGAGGGAGGGGAAGACAGAGGGGAAAAGCGGGCGTTGCCACCAGAGGGTCGGGGAGTACTGTCGATGTCCAGCGGCAGAGGGTGTGGTGTGCACGCTGCCTGCCGGGGTGCCTGCACAGCTCTCGGAGAGGCGCGGCTCCGCAGGCACAGCTCCGCGGTGACGGGCGGCCGGGCACGCAGTGAATGGCATCGGGCAGGAGGTGCGGGACCCTGGACAGCGTCGCGGCGGGGCCAGCGGCGGCGGAGGGAGGTCGGACGCAGGCAGGGCTGGACACAGATGGCTCAGGCAGGCGTTGACGAGGGTCGCAGGGAGGCAGGACAGGCGGCGGCCGGGATGGGCGAAGGAGTAGAGCAGGGCACAGGTTACACGCGACTCGGAGGTCAGCCGGTGTCCCCCCAGGCGCCCAGTGAGAGGGAAGGAGGACACGCAAGGATGAGGGAGAGCCAGCGAGGGCGGAAGGACCAAAATGCAGGCTGAAGCCAGGGCAATGTGGTGGTTTTGATTGGCCCAAAACATCAGTGAAGTGTTTTTAACATCTAGGAGAAATTTGGACCCCTCAGAAGCTGTTGTATTAGGCCTGGGGAGGTGTCTGAGGGGTGGGGAGCGGCACAAAGATGGCTCCTGTGTGTCCTGAGTGCAAGTTCTGGAAGTTTTTACATCAAGTCCAGCAGAGCCAATCTCTGGTGGCTCTGAAGGTGATGGACATGCTGCCGGCCAAGTTTGGGCCAATTGGAGGTGCTAGTTACGCCTCTGTGAAAACATATTTAAGAAAAATTCAAAACAAAGCAGGCACGCACTTCTTTCACTTCTTTGTAGTTGGAGGAGGAGGAGGTGGAGGTGAAAATATGTGAGGGAGAACAGCATGGAGACGCCAAGGTCAGTGAAGAAGGTGGGGAGGAGGGGCACCCAATGCTGGAGCTGAAAACCCTCTGCTAGCCACAGTGAAGGCCATGGGGGGAGCAGGAGGTCCCCCTGCAGCCCATGGAGTCCACAGGAGTGCAGAAATCCACCCACAGCCCACGCCAGAAGAGCAGGTGGATGCCTGGAAAAGACTGTGAACCAGTGAGAGTCTCATCTAAGAGTTAAAACTGCAAAGGCCTTCCAAAAGAGAGAAAAGCCTTGCTCCTGGCATGGAAGCAGCCTAGCCTCGGCTCGGGAGAATCTGCACAGCACCCTATGGACAAAAAGACTCATGTTGCAGCAGAATTTCGGGCAGGATGTTGCTCGTGAGATTGGACCCACGCCAAAGAAGTTCTCAAAAGACTGTCTCTCGTGGGAAGGACCCCTAGCTAAGTAGAGAACCTCTTTTCCTGATTGAACTGACCAGAGGACCCCTCAACCTGCCCCCTGTCTGTGTTGCTGGTTTGGAAAGAGGGAAGGGGGGGGTGGTGAGTGCAGAGACTGCTTCTTAAGAGGGTGGGGGTGAGAGCAGAAAGGAAAACTGTCTGGAGAGAGAGAAAAATAAGTGGAGATAAAGAGTATTTGTAGTAAAAGAATTGTGGTGATGAGTAAATTTGAGAATCTACTCTGTAGACTGAAAAAAACCCCCACACCCTGCCCCCCACCACCACCCGGCTTGTTGACTGTAAAAGAGAAAAAGAAGTGAATACTATAAGTTCGTAAGAGAGAGGGGGGAGTGAACCAAAACTGTATGAAAAGTTTATTTTTGCCTGCATTTATCCTCCAACTCTGTTAGGTAATTAAAACACTTTTTGCAACTTTAAGCTTGGAGCCTGGTTGCCCTCTTTTCGTGCGTCCTCCTGGCAATGTCCTGTCGAAAAACCATGACAGGCAAAAAGGGCACCAGTGAGCGAGCCCCTGAGCCAGTGAGTGAGTCCGTGAGGCAACCACTGAGCGAACCCCCGCTGCTGAAAAAGCCTCAAAAGCAAAAAGCAGTGTCTCGAAGCTGGTGGTGCAGTTACTTTTTATGGCTCCAGCTCCTCCCCAAGTGTGCTGGCAGGAGACAATTGGCTCAGTCCAACCTTCCACTGCAGTCCACTGGTGAGGACGTCTCGCCTTTGGACTGGAGAATGTCTCTGGAGGGTACAGTGTCTGGTGTTCCCCTACTGATAGCCTGTCCCATGTGAGACATGAAATGGTTGCCAGGCAAAGTGTCCCCAGAGACAGGGCCTTCTCCCATCTTGACTCCTGCAAGTGGCACATGTGCAAACTCTCCCCCACGTGCCTCTGACAATCAGTGTTGAGACAAATCAAAATTAATTGGCTCCTTACACATGCTCAAGTGAAGCTGCATTTTTACCACTGCTAAGGAAGTCAGTGCTGTTTCTGTGAATAACACAATTCTGCCCAAGCTAAGCACTTAGGAATATCTGCTCTTTGGCTGGGGACCATGATTTAGCCCCACAGTAGTTTATATTGGCTTTATCTCTGGACTAGACTGCAACATTATAAAATACGCAGGCACAAAGCCTAAAGCTTGAAGAAAATGTTCTTTATTATCTTTGAAAGACCATGTCAATCAGAAGAGGTTTCTGAAGACTGGAAAAAAGTAAATCTCACCCTTCAAGGCTGTAGTTCTCATTTTAACTACATCATCAACTTTAGAGAGCAAGTAGGATCTGGAAAACCACATGCTTGTCAAGACTCAATCACTCCCTGGGAAGGTGATGGAGCAACCAATGCTGGAGGAACTAATCCAGAGGAACTGGATTAGATGATCTTGAGAGGCCCTTTCCTACCTTATCATGGCACCATTGAAAATTTTGTCCTGTAAAATTTGCCTCTGAAGGAAAATATTTTCCTTAGCTTGACACCAGGTAATGAACTCTCCTAGGATATAAGGATGAACAAAGACCTGGCTACCTTCCACAGGGCATACAAAGTACATACTTTAACACATACACAGCACAGTGTGTTTGCAGATAATGACTGCAAATCACTACACAATTAAAAAAAAACAACACTCACTCCAATGCACATATTTGGAGAGGGATGGTGAGTGGAGAAGGGGAGAAGGAGAAAAGAGAGAAAGAATGATTATGGAAGAATGTAAATGGAACATACTTCCCTTAGCACATCACTGGAAAGTTTTTCGATACTGCAGAGAGAATGAAAATCTGCATAACATAGAACTAAGTTATGCCAGAAATATATTTTTGGCTCAAATGTTCAGGGAAACACAGGGAAAATGCTTCCCACCTATGGCTTTGCTTAACTAAAGATCTTCATTAATTTGAAGAAATTCCAGATGAAGACTCAATAGAGCCATTAGAGTTGGACACACCAAAAAGTGCTTCAGTGATTCTTGTGCCAGCATGTGTAAAAATAGCTGAATGGGTCCTACACAACAAAAATATTTTGTCATCTGCACCTCCCAGTGCTACTACTTTATTGTGAGCACATGATAAAATGTGATACAATTACTAATTTTTAAGAACCTTTCACCCTGATTTTTTAAAAATCCACAACTTATTTACTGTGGTTCCCATCCATCACTCTCACCAGAAACAGCTAAAATTTGTATCCTACGTGAACGCTATTTGGAACATGTCAACCAGCTGACATCTTGCTAGATGTGATTTTACAGCTATCAGACACCAAGATATCATTACCTTGTCAGCCTAACTGGACTGGAATCCTACTGGGATCTGACTATAAGCAAGAGGAGAAAAGCTCTACCAACAATTCAATTGCCCTCTGCAGCTCCTACTACTTCCTAACCCTTAATGACACTGCTACACCTCCACCTCTGGCAGCTCCTTCAGGCTGGAGGGGTATCAGCCTTCACTAAGCACATTTCTGACTCCTGCACCATGACTAGTCCTAAGCACAATCCAGGAAGAGATGCCACTGGCAGCCTTGTCCATTAAGATTACAGACTCCTAGGTGAATTTGCAGTCAGAACATACCAGAACCCCTAAGACCTGATCTATTGCAAAAGCTTATTATGATCCTCATTTATGGAAGCCTTTTAAGGCTAAATTTACGTTATTCCCACTATGACTCATTGACTTCTCTTAGAACTTCTCACACACTCTATTGTCTTCTACATTTGATGCCTCAGACACTTCTGATGTCCTGTTTTCTGCATAATTTAATATTTGATTACAGTAAAAGAAAGCACACCTTGTCTTGAAGAACAGAAAAGAAACATCATCTAGAGATGTTTCTCCTGCCAAGAGAAAATTAATCTTTCATGGCATAGCAGAATAAGAGGACAGGCACAAAAGTATATAATTAAAGAGCCATTCTCTAAATGAGGTATGTTTTTCTTGCAAGTCTTGTTTAAATTGTTTTAAAAGCTGATTTATAGCCTAGTATCTGGCAAAGATGCACTCAAGGCGGAAGCTTTCTAGAGAGGAAGAGAGCCTGATGTTATGTCTAGCATTTATAAACAGGGGTAAAAGTTACACTGCTTGAATAAGAGGTCAGAATTGTACAGCAAGAGAGGGAGAACTGGTTTCTCAGAGAGATTTTTCTCATTCAGATAATCACCCTTGTTCGGCATTAGGTAAGAATTTTTCTGCGTTTTCCCAAACTGCTATCAAATAACATAGGCAGGGACCAGTGCAACCAACCTACAAAGATGACACTGTATTTTCAAGGTGACTGCAGACATAAAATACTTGAATCACAACACTTCAGAAGCGGGAAATGCACCAAGAAATTTTTATTTAAGAGATTTGCAAATCCAGTTCCCTTGAATTAGTAAGGAACTCCACTCACCAAGCAGAAAACCACTGTGGTAGTGTACTCAACAGCAAAGAATAAAATGCTGCCTGTTTAGAGGACTCCAGCTGAATAAACATTAAGCCTAAGATGGTAAGCCATCAAATTTCCTAAGATGAAAACTTGCTCAATCAACCTGCACAATCTATACAGAATATTGACAGCCTCAACCCAATTATCAGCCAAAATGTAGGAATAGATGTTGCAAGCAGAGTCTTTTACCAAAACCACATTTTGAAACATAACAGACAACTTGGTATTTCTTGTTAGTTGATTTACAGTAGTGCTTGACTGTGGCTTCTCGCTTTCGAGTTCAGGCGGCACGCCCGAAGCCACACAGAAAGGGCGAGCTGCCATGCTGCGCACCTGCCGGGCCGGGTGTGCCCTAGTAGAGAGGCTCACTGACCGGTCTGCGGAGTCCCTGGGGGACAGAGGCGAGCAGGAAACGAGGTGGGGCAGAAGGATGTACGACACGCAGTCTGCAGGCTTCCAGGGATTTATTTGCGGGTCTTCGGGTGAGGGTCCAGGGATGGCGAGAAGGGACGGAGAGACGGGGACAGGCTGAGGGCTGGAAGTCTGGAGCCTGTGAGCCCCGAACAGCCAGTAACAAAGGGTTATGTGGGGAAGGAAAAGGGGAGTGGTTTGGTGCGCAGACCAACCGGGACAGTCAGAGGGAAGAGGGACAGGGACACAATTCAAATGAACCAATGATACACAACTCAAGGGGGAACAAAGGAGAAGTCTCTAGAAATAATTTCTTCAACCGCAGGGGCTCATGGTTGGTTTCCAAAGGTCTCCATGACCTAAACAGTCCAGGCTGTCACAGGCCCCTGCAGCTGGTCTCTTGAGCGCTAGAACTTGCAGGCATGCACTGCAACACTTGACAAATCCTTGGCAGTAACTGTCCATGAAAGCAGTTATTCCAAATAGGAATATTATATGGATCCAAAAATGGAGAAGCAACTAATTTGGTCTTTGCTCTTGCTCTGTAACACAAGATCAGTGTTAGACACTGAGCTTACTCATGTTCCAAAACACAATACCCAATGTGTTCAAGGTTTCCTGCAGTGCAGCTGTAGAGAACATACCTTTGTATTTAGAACGACTTCTTGAAGTATTAACTGACCCACTGAATCATGTCAGCGTGGCCAACAGACTCTTGCCCAAGTGCCACACACAGCTGATTCAATACATCATTGATCTGGTAGAACAGATTAACCCTTCCTTTTGCAGAAATCGACTTTTATCCTGATGTTCTCACTTTAAGTGAGCACTCAGCAGGACTAAATAGCCTCATGCTCAGCAGACACCTCTAGCTCCTCACTCTCTTGGGCCCACCAAAATCTTCAGTGTAGTACAACATTGTCACCAAGCCTATGACACAAAATTGAGGGTTTACGATAATAAAACGAGGACAGATGAGAAACATCATCCGAAGACTCACTTTAGCCTGCCACAGAGTGGGAGCTTCAAATAAGCCCTGCCTTAGCCTCAGATTTTGACAACAGTTTAAATTTCAGAAATCACCTTGGCCTGCAAGTTCTAAGGATGGCAGTTCAAGTCTATATAAAAAGGAATTATTTATTAAATAGACAAGAGATAACAGATGAAAGATCTTACTCAGAATTACTACACAGTATAAAAACTAAAGACCTACTACTAGATTACATTGCAACATATAACACTGCACTGTATCAAGGTATCTATAGTAAAGCTAGCAAAAGAAATAGTACTGATTAGGAGTGGAATGTAACTTACCACCAAAATGATGACAATGTACTCTTAACACCTGAAGAGTAACTGCAAAGCAGGCATCCCTACTCACAGGAGAAACTAAATACATTTCCAGGAAAATGTATGAGATTTCTGCTCTGTGGAAGTTTGGTGAGTCTTTTATAGTTTGTGTCTGTCAGTCAGAATTACAAGTTATCTTGCCAGATCTCACTTTAACAGTAAGAGCAGTTGGGAGATGCCAGACCAATGTTACCCCCACGACATTAAATAACTCATTACATGACAGCTTGTCCAGTTTGAGTTATCTCACTGGTTAATGAGATAAGTTCTTGTCGGGTGGTCAGATGTCCTGCTACAAGCCACAGTAGTTTTCTGTCTTTTGATACGACAAACTAATATGTACTTACTTGATCCATCACAAATCCTTTCAGTTGCCTTATTGCTCAACAACTCACACAGAACTGGATGTATCAGAGAAAAAATAGCATTTATCTTAAGTTTACCTTAGAAACACAAGAACTTTGACATCTTAAATAAGTGCTGGTGAAACTGATTAAGTGCTATTCTGTACTTTTCTGAAAGGCTCTGCAACTTTAAGCCTACTTCTTAGGCAAAATTCTTCTTCGGAAGAAAAGCTCTTGGGTAGCTGAATCTTTTAGACTCTAACCTCAGATGTTTGCTATGATGTAAAGGCTTCATAGGAAGAAGAGTGAATCAAAGTCAGGTCTGTACATTTCTTACTGAATCTTAATGAGCAAATTTAGACTTCAGGAACATGAAAAGGGTAATCCCCAAAGTCCAAATGAAAGAAGCTTTGGATTTAGACAAGATTTTGATTAGATTTTCATACAGTGATTTAAAATTACTTGCATAATGCAAAGAATATGCCACAGTATAACGCAGTATGATTGCTGATGATGGCAGACTAGCAAACTGAGTGACAGAACACTCCAATGCTTTCGGGAATTTAAGGTCAAGCTGAAGTAAAAAAATATACCATATAACTCTATGCTACAGAACACTTTGCCATATACATATATAGAGGTAATTTGACTTTTTCCTCCTGTAAACTGACAGCTTATTGCATTCTTAGCATATAATATAGAAAAGCTGCTTAAAGCTACTGAAGAAGGGGGTTGTTTAAAAAGTTTTGAAACTTGTTTACAGGCATGGCATGCAATAACTCGAACATCATGGTGAAACAACCCTTGAGCTCACTGGAACATTTAACTTACAGGAAACAAAGCATCTTTCCTGATCAGTGTAGTGAAGAATGCACAAATGAACAATATACCTGAAAACATGTACTAGCTGCTGAAAAAGTGCTGCTGCAAAGCCAGGCATTAATTCCTATGGGTGAAGCTTGATGTACGCAGACTATGCTCTGCACTACAAACCTCCTATCCTTCTCTTAATCCACCTACACCATGTTCATTAATGATTTGCAACATTTTTTATTCTTGCCTCAGGTGTCTATTAACACAACAGAATTTGATTACTATGTTTTTGAGGGATCTATTATTTTAAAAATTCTTTTGCCTATGTAACCATGCTGAGTAAATCCTAGAATTTCTAAACACATAAAATTTTTATTCCAGTATTATACAGATCTGCAAAGTGGACAACAAAAGATCATTCTTCAGATTGCTAGACAAGCTTAGCTAATTGCCCAGAGGATTTTAAAATAATATTAAGAATATGCATAAACTAGAAATCCAACTTTCCACAGTAGAAATTATTTTAAGATGTATTTATATGGGAATACGGTACAAAAGAACTTAGAGGTATTGTATTTTCCATTTTTACAGATTGACCGCAATACCATTGTTTCAGAACTTAGTATGTTAACTTCTTTAAACAGTACAATTTGATGGCAAAACATTGTATTTGTACTTTCAAACTCAAGTTATTAAAAAGCAGAAAAATAATTTGGGAGTTCTGAAAAATTACTTTTCTTAAGGAAAAGATGCTTATATTGATTAGTCAGCATATATTATAAACAGATTACAGTACTGTGAAGACATTGTGAAAGATCATTTCCTTTGGATCTACAACACAAACACAGTTGAAATGAAAAATATGGTTTTGCTAACATCCACTTGATCTATTTAATTTAGCTGTTAAATTGCTCAGGCCAAAAGAAACTTCTAGAGATCCTATGTTTGAAAGGTCAGATATGCTTTTTTCCCTTGCACTTGAATGAAATCATACACTTCAACCACAGATAAAATAAGCATAAAGACCTACTGCTGACATTTAAAAATAAAGTTTCTGGATGAGTTGAATATGAGAAAAGTTCACTTTAAACTATTGCATTGTGACAATGAATTGAGAAATTAACCAGTTTCTAATGAACTATGCATGTGTAACCAAGGCAAATTTCCAGTGTATGGAAGTTGCAGTTAACAAATTTGTTAACTGAAGATATGAGTTGGCACACAGGCAACTTCAAGTTCTGAAGCAATTCCACTGAAAGGAGTCAGATTTCTGTGGGTCTCAGAGTAAACAGGTCCCTAATAGACTAAATCAGGACTGAAGTAGTCTGGTGAGCTGAATTCACAGCAATACATTTTTCTTTACAATATCCAACCATAAACCTGATGTGGATCCAAACTGCAAAGCAAATTAACGGATAGCAAACACAAATCTCTAAACTGTGGGGGTTTTTTTGCTTCCCATTTTATTTTTTTTCTGTTCCAGAATGAAGTAACAAGCTGAGCAAAGGAACCATGACATATAAACTGCATAACAAAGACTTACTAGAGAAAGATTTTCACATTTTCTCTTTCACCAAAATATTCAATAAACTGGATAAATTACAGGAACCAGTTTTAAATCACAATCAGAATTATATACAGAAATGATGGCTAACAGAAAAATACAGTGGCTCTGCATGGTCCTAACAGATTTGGTGTCACTGACTGAGATGGAGAACTAAGGGACTGCTATTTCTTCATCTCCAGGATTGCACTTCCTGGCCCCCGGTGTTTGGCACTGCATATATTGCAGAACTGGACAGGAGATACCTAGAAATCGAAAAACAAAACAGGAATCTCTCAGAGAAATGTAGCCACGTCAGAATGTGTGAAGATAAATGAAAAGTGCTAATGCCCTTCCCAACGTTACTGTTGACAGTCAGGCTTTTCCCTATCAACATTGTCATGGATAGGTGAGGGAAGTCAATATAGAAAAATATGGTATGGCAGGCTGTTCTGGAGTCAGAGACTAGTACAACTCACCACTCACTCAAGGGCATTACCACTACCTGCCAGGAGAGTAAGGTCAAATTTCCTCCACACCAAAAATGGAAAGTACACAGGCAAAAGCATCACTGATTACCTTCATATGTAAAGATGAGAGTAAAGTCACTTGGCTCCAGTAACTACTGGATGCCTTAGTCACAGCTCTGTCCTTGGATAGTGCTTCACAGTTTTCTAACAATTAAGATCAGGGCCCAAATATTGTCATTTGATATCAAATATGTGTTTATTGGTACTTCATTTTTAGCTCTGTGTGTGTTTCATGCATACACGATTTTCCTTGCAGTATGTCACCAATAACCAAGTATCAGTAATATGACTGATCACCTACGGTCACAAAATACAATATAACAGGGGAAATTTGGCTCAGTTACATGCAGACATGCAGATACCTGTGCATTCATACATACTATCTGTGAATATATATAATATAAAATCAATGTAACATTTAAAAATCCCACCTTACCAGTCACCTGTCTCAGAAACTTGAGAATGCTACATAAATTTTACATTATTTCTCACAATAAAATTTGTGGTAAATAATAAATAAATATTTACTAGTTGTTGGGTTTTCTTCTACAAATGATCTAATACATTAAGCTTTTCAAAACATATTTAAGTATACATGCTGTACCATATGGCTACAAACACTTTGGTTACTTACAGATGAAGTGATTCACTAAAACTATTTTTTCACTGAATGTTAATTTTCAGAGAGAGATGCAGAATCAGAAAAGGTTGTTTAATTTTCTGTGTGATTTTGTTACTATTCAAACGTTTTCTTTCCTAAATTCAAACCCTGTTATATCTAGAAGTTCTTTGCTTAGTGTTAATTGAAAAAACAAACCAACCCCCCAAAAAACTTATAAAGAAAAGCATATTTTGACTATAAGGATGATTACAAAGATATTTAAGTATTCATACTGAAATGACTGATTTTTGTCTTCTGGGTCAGAATCATCTAATGTGGTTCACTTGAGAAAATACAAGAATTCATAAAAAAATTAGACAGGTTGTATTACCTGTATGTCCCAGAGCTGCATTACATATTCAGATTGTGATAAAATACTGTTCAAACGGTAGGGATTTCTTTCCACACTGGATGGACTTTAGTTACAGTGTCCTTAAACTCCCTTTCCTTAGCCACATACTACAATGTGGTATCATCACAAGTTATTACTGTAATTATATAATTCCTCATAGACCTCACAGATCTTCTCTACAGCTGACAAAAGAAAATAATGTGTCAGTTTATCCTTGGCAAAGGTGTCAAACATATTAAGCTAGTTCCTTACTGTGTTAGATACAGGTAGGCACTCTTTGTGAAACATGTGTCTGCAGTGGAACACTACCACATTGAAGGACCTGGATGCATCTGGGAAACAGAAAAGTAAATTCGTTTCAACAGGGCAATGAAACAAATGATTCAGTGGCTACAGCACGATATGCCTACATTCTATTATACACAGAGAAACAGTACACACAATAACATCTCCCAAATTAATTTCTGGCTCATTCATAGAAACCATGGAGAATGATGGTTTCAGGTAATGTGCGCCAGTGAAAGAGTTACAAAACAATTTTATTCCATGGCTTAAATGCTGTATACCTTTCCAGGTATACCAGGAATTTTTCATCTGAATATATGCTACATGCTAAATTTGGACAGGGAGAAGAGTAAACTACCAGCAAATGATTCAGCTGCTTTGGAAAAAAGTTAGCAGAAAAATTCTTGCACTAGTGTGAGGAGAGCCAGAACACTGAGAAGTTCTAGTGCCTGCACTGCATGCCATGATCCTGAAATTTGGCAAAAAGTTGCCTAGGTGCATGATGTGGGTTTTCATTCCCACATGAATATTTAGCCAAATTATTACCCTATATACAACATCCACATATCTAAAGAATAACCGTCTCACTCGTGAGCATCACTCACATTCTACTTTGGCTCTTTTTTCCTTTGCACACATGCCTCAAGGCACTAGCACATTCAATTCTGCCAGATTTTCCTAGTCTGTATATTGCTTATGTTGCTGCACATGATCCCAGTATAGTTGTTTTTATTTAAGTGAAAAATGGTAGAAACCAGATAAACTGTGCTTCTACTGCGCTATTAACACTTAGCAAACAAACAAATGTCCGTACATATGCTTTGTCTTATCTACTCATTTGAACATGCCACGACAGATATTCCCTCAGTCAAGTTATTTCTTTTTACAACACCCAACAACTACATTGATATTTCTGAACTATAGTTGCCTTGCAGAATGTACATCTCTAACATCCTGAATTTCTAGTTTCAAAACTAATTTTAGAAGGTGTCTTCAAGCTAGTCTGTTTTAAGCTGTTTCAAATATGGCAGCCATGACTGAAGGCAAGACCTCTCCACCACTCAGACAAAAAGTATATTCCATAAAATTTTATAATCTAAATGTTCAGTCTAAATCATCCAACACAGGTGAACAAGACTTGGTGGCAGCAGCTTAGTTTTGTGATTCTAATAATCTTTGAGAATACATATGTTGATGGAATTAAAAGTTGCCTTGAATTCCATGTATTCAAAACAGAAAATAAGGAAGTCAAAGTTGAATAAGAAAGAATACCTGGGTTTGCTGCAACAAAAAATGTCCAGTTAGACTCTGCTCCCATGTCAGAATGCAAAAGCAAGCTTTGCATAGGCGATTGAAATTTATACAGTGATCATCAAGACAGACTACACATTTTTATTAATAAAAGCAAACAGTAGTTCCTCTTAATAAAAAAAATTTACAACCTCGTTTTTTTTCAGAAAAGCATCCTACCTGAAGGAAGTATTGGAGAGAGACATGATTCACAGATATTCTCCTCTGGAAAAACAGAACAAAAGAAAACTTAGAACAGCTTTGTTAACAAACTCCACGCTTACTTTTTCATAAAGCAGGCATGAACATACTGTTATTACAGAAATGGAGCTTGGTCTTAAAACATTTACTTAAAATGCTTAACAGAATCTATTAAGAATTGAAGAACAATACTGAAATAGCATTTCTAATAACAGCAAGATGAATATTTAGATCTGATGATGGTAGAACTGCAGGATTGAGGCTGCAGCACTGCAGAGACAAAAGGCAAACTGAAAAAAGGGAGCATGGAACGGGTGGCTGTTAACTCTGCAGTATTTTGGAGCAGAAGCTCTGATCCTCTGTCCTGTCAGCTTTTGCGTCTTGCTATTAACACTCAACTGGTGTGAATCACAGCACTCCTCACATGCATCATTAACACCTTGCAAATTATTTTCAACTGTTTCTGACGACCGTCTTGTACATTTTGCTTTGGTTGCAGATTATTATCATCTGACTGTCCATGTAAGCACTAAACAGCATTTTCACCTTTACAGACAAACTGCAGGACACAATACATTACTGGCTATGCAGCGACTGATCAAGAGAAACAGCTGTCTGCTGGGTCTCAAAGTTTTTGAGACACAAGTAGCTCCCTTTGCAAAGGGGAAAAGCAGCTACTATCCTACTACTACACTCTACAGATTAGGTACAATACTGAGGCTTTTGGGCAGCTTCCAAAGCAGACAGTCAGGGTGTGTATAAACCAAGCAGAAGTCTTCAAAACCTTGAAAGTCATCATGTTTCTTGTGTACCCACCATCCACTAGAACACCCTTCATCTGAGTTCGATGCATTTTCTTCAATAAAGAAAGAGAATCTGCAACGAGTATCTTTTTGCAACCTTCCCGCAGTAAGATCTGTTGGTGCAAAGAACATAGAAGACGGTGGTTGTTGAACGGATGGGCATATCAACTATCTCGACAGGTCACCACTGTGTTTCTGCTGCCAAAGTGAGTGCAAGGAATGTTTAAGACTTTCCAAGGTATTGTAAAGAACGGAAAGGAGGAACGTTTCATTGCCATCACCTCTACCGAAATAAAAAGCCCGCAATAAAAAACCCCAAAACCCCACAAAACAAAAACAAACATAAAGAAATAAAATCCTTTACAGATATACTATTATCATAAATTATGAACATCTTTCCATGAGGTGGTGTTCACAAATTACAACAGAGAGAAATTTTTACAGTACCCCTCAGAACTGGTTTCCAAACCATTTCAGAACTTCTACCCATATCTTTCCTGTCTTCTTCAGAAAAGATATTTGATAATCATAAAACATTTGTAAGCACAGCAATTCAAAATATATTTTGTTTGAACATACATCCTGCTGTGGCATAATAAGCAGTATTATTTAATAAGCAGTAATTATTATTACTGCTTATTAATATTTAATAAGCAGTAATAAATGTCCATACAACTAACAAAATGTCCATAATTCATTCCGCTTTACTAAGTCACAGCTCCCTTTTGAGTTACTTGGTATTTTTCATTAGCTTGACCTGTGATTGGCTGACACTGTTTTGAAACGCAGAAGACGCAAAGGCATAAAAATTATACAGAGCCTTATTTCACAATACTTAGTGAAACAATAGGGAAATATGACAAACCCAAGTAAGTATTTTGGAATTTTTTCTTCCTTCTCCCAAACTGATGTTTGGAAATCTGTTTTCCAGGACAACAATGCCTTTGAAAAATGCTTTCCAAAGAGACTCACAGTCAACTATAAGGTGAACAACCCTACCAAAAGAGAGGTATAAAGAGGCAATGTTCATTCCTTTCTCCTGATAATTTGTATTACAGGAGACATTGAGCATTCTAAAATAGTGTAATATACAGTTAATGCAAATACCTAAGAAGAAATATAATAGCAGATTTTACAGCCAGGTGGACACTGTCCTAAACTCTACCTTTTCACACTGTGAAGTAATAAGGACACACTGCCAAGAATGATATGCAGATAAGGCTGCAAATTGGAAGTACATTAAAAAAATTAATATTGAGTAAGAGTTTGTGAGAGATGGGTGATATTTTGCTGAAGCCAAAAGGTTACTAAGTTAAATAATAAAAATTATTGGTTCTATGTGTTGCTGGTTTTGGTTTGGATTTGTTCTGGTGGGTTTGTTGGGTGTTGCTGTGAGTTGGGAGAGGGGCAGGGTTGAAGACTTTACTCAGAGGGAAGTGGGATGATGGCGGCGGGGGGGGGGGGATGTGTGAGAAAAAGTAGGTGGTAGGGAGAGAATGTAAGCTCCTGAGTACCCAGCCAATGGGAAAGGGGACAGGGACCGTCCTGGCCAGGACAGGGTATAAAATGCAGTCATTTTGTTGAAGGGTGCATGTGTGCTCGGCTCTTCAGGGAGGGAGACACGCACCTGACTCAGCTGACTCATAACTAATGAACAGTTTGCTTTTGCTTCGCCGACTTTGTCCTCATCAAAATTGTATCAAAAAGGTTAGTTCATTTCTAACAACTGTAAGCATTTCTAATTGGGCCTATCAATGGGTGAATGACACTTTCCAGTATTAAAGCCATTGAACTGTAAAACATTTCAGAGCTCCAGCAACTGAACGCAGCTCTACAAGACAAACACTTTGAAAATTAGTAATTTTTATCTATTGATAATCTCAGGAACTATCTGGCTATGTCTTTCCACTGCCAACTTTATCCAAATGCAACAAAGAACATAAAATTTTGTTCTAAATAAAAAAAAAAGTCGCTAGGTTCGAAAAAAACTAGAAACTTTTCAGAAGGACAATTTAATGAGACTGTTTCAGAAAGAGTGCTTACCTGATTCAAACTACTCTCAGTCAACAAATTATATTCCAAAGATAAGTACATAACTTGGAGGGAATGATGTTTTGGCTATATACTAGAGTTTTTGCTAAGTGCACTCAGCATAGGCATAGGAAACCCCCCCATGTTTAAGTAAAAGGAGCAAAACAATCATAGAATCATAGAATATCCTGAGTTGGAAGGGACCCTCAGGATTCATCAAGTCCAACTCCTGGCCCTGTACAGGCTAGCACCAAGAATCACACCATGTGCCTGTGAACATTGTCCAAATGTTTCTTGAACTCTGACAACCTTGCTGCTATGACCATGTTAAATGAAAGGAGCAGAACAAAGGTACAGTGGGAAGATGGAAGTGTGTCTTAGTATTTTCTAACTAAAATACAGTGTGCCATTAGGAAAAATTCATTAAAAAGAAAGAAAAATGAAGAAGGAAACAATAGACATCACTAGACCACTGGAAAACCTCAATACTGTTTGATTTATAGGAGTAAAAGAAATACCTGATAAAACATATCTTATAAGAAATATGCAGTATCTTTCTCCCATTATTTAAACAACACTAAAATTTTTCAATACCACATTTAATGACTGTCAGAACTTATTTTCCTAGAAATGGAATACAGCAGTCAGTTATTATTATATAAAAGGAAAAAATCACAATGAAGAATATAAAGTGTCAATTTGCAAGGTAATAAATCTCAACACTTCTGCAGAAATAGATTTGAAGACCTCAAAGGTGAATAATTTAAGAGTTACAGAAAGCAAAGCAGGAGAGGGTATTTGGCATCAAGAGAGAGGGAACCTCATTAGAAGGGGGAGAAGTATGTAACTGTGCACCCTAAGATTATGTTGAACTAGTTAAACTGACATTGCGTATAAATCTGTGATGAAATCACTTTCCAAGAAGAAACAGAACAAAGGATGAAACTGAATTTTTTTATCCTTTAAAAGCATGTAATTTTGAGCACAAGCATCATGATGCTGTGAGGACAGCATCATGCACCTACAGAAAGAAGTTTTGTGCATAAATAATGCCTTTCATGAAAGTAATGAAAACTGCTGAAACCAAAACATTTATTGCAAAAACTAGTTTATTTTCTGGCTATATTAGGGAAGATACTAGGCATAAAACTTTGTATTTAATTAAAACAGTCTTGATTTACAAATACCTAACAGTATCTTTCAAGAAAAGCACTGCACTGTGCAGTTAATTTGAAAGGGTATACTCAAAGCTCTGGGCATAAATTCAGGCCTTGATTCAGCTTAACTCTCAAACAAGTCCAAGTTTCTCAAGGCCAGTTAACCGAATTCTTTCAAACAGCATCACTACCACAATTAAAAGCATATTATTTTTAGTCTTTACAGCCAAGAGGCATATGTTCCCCTGTGCAAGCTGCCACCTGCCCTCTAGTGCCTCCAAGGTGTCTGAGCAGCATTTTAGCTATGTTCAGGAGCATAACCTAACAATTATTCCAAGCGCTGTTTCAAGCAGCATTCATCAGATTATCATCAGATAATCACTGATTATCATCAACTCTATTATGAATGGATAGATGTGGATTTTGTGGACAGATCAATGTCTGTTACCCATCAGTTACTGCAGGCTCAAAGTGCAAACTAGTAAGTCAATGTTTGAATAAAATGGCTAATCCACTAAATCTCTAAGTACTACATCTAAACAAATTACTTTTTTATTTTAAAGCTAGGGGAAAATGAGTCTTAGGATACCAGCCTCTTTCAAAGATTTATTCTCACAAATAACATAGAAAGGGTGAAAAATTAAGCATTTCTTTCTAAAACAATGGAGATATTTAAACCTCTTCCAATACCCCAAGCACTTCCTACATTTCATTCAGGTACAGACCAAATTGGAAAAGACACCTATTTTATACATTTGGAAAGCATAACAGGCTTATAATTAACTCACAAGTCTACAGATAAAGGGATTTTATTACCAGCCTTCTCTGGGAGATGTGTGATACAATGCTTTAGAAACCTGGAGAATGGTGATTTATTTGCAATTAAATAAAAAAAGCACTAGGAATGTGTAATTTCTAATAAGTAAGCAGGTTTCTTTTTAAACCAACATGTCTGATTTAGCTATAAATTTATGGCTGCAACGAGTTAGATTTCAGAAGCAATAAAAAAGCTTCAGATTATACTTTATTTGATAAAAACTCCTGTTAAAATTCAGAGCACTATAACTTTGTCATTGTCTCTGTCTTCATAACTTTTTTTGGTGAATATTACTGTGTATAAAAACTAAAATCAGTATTATTTCAGCAGTAAATAAACTTTCATCTGCAATCGGTGTCACTTGGTTCTGTACCCTGGTTTTAATACATTAACTCAAATGATGAGAAAGAGAAAACACCAAAATAAATGATCCTCAGGGGTGAAAAACTCCCAAAAATCACTTCAAGTTTTAATCCCAATTCAGAAAACCACTTAAATGAACACTCAAATATTTCCCTGCTTAGGGGAATAGTTAGGAGTGTGCTCAGTTTTAAGTTCATAGCAAAGTTGCATTTCCTGAAGTTGGAAAATAAAAATGGGTATTCTGGAAGGCAGGTTGATAGATCCCTACTTGTAAAGCAGAGCTGTAATGTCAGAGCAAAAAGCTTGAGATAGTAGCCTAAGAAAAAAGTCTCACATGATCTATGTTTTATTTTTGCCCGAAAGAGTATCTAATTCTGCCTTAGTGCTACGCTTGGTTAGTTGGTAGTGATCAGATTTCAAAGGTTAACAACAGAGATGAGGTGAACTTAGGGTAGCATACAGAACAGTTTCAGCAGTTCATTTAGTGAGTGGCAATTTGTTAAAAATGATTCAGGGAAGAGCCCATATTAAAAAAAAACCTACAACAAAATTTGCTGCATTAGTAGACTTTCTTGCTGGATTCTCTTGAGTCACACATGCTTTGGCAGCCACTCAGCTTGATTTACTTGGTTTTGCTGGGATGGAAAGGACTGTTTTCAAAAACAGAAATGTTGTAACGTGTGTCCTTCCCCTGATCCCTTCCCCTTGACCCTTCCGGACTGGCTGATGTGAGCCAGGACTGCCTCCTAACCCCACGGATAAAAGCCCAGCAGGACCTGGAACCCAGGCTCTTTGATTCTGGGCTTCATGGAGCAACTATCCTCCCCGACTCTCCCTTCCCCTACCCCACTCCCCAGTTCCATCCTTTATTATCCCAATAAACCACCTGAAGCCTGGAATGAACAGCTACCTTTCTAGACCCGCTACGCTTCCACAAAGACCCAGTCTGACCAGTCCCACCGCTCGTGGCCAAGAAGAAAACATCCTGCATGTCCCGGCTCTGGGGCAGCCCTCCCACCCGCAGCAGGGGAGAGCTGCCCTTGGGTACTGCACTGCTGCAGAGAAAGTCTGTCAAAGGCACTGCTTTTAACTCCTACCCATATTTCAAATCACACCTAAGTAAAGTTTACTGGTATAGAAATTCAGGAGAATAATAGGAAATTTGTATTTACATAGGCAAAAGCAATCTTACGAGGCCTTGCAAAAGCAGCACACAATTAAACAATATAATGGCACAGCCCTAACATATTTTGGGAAGCCAATATTATGAAAAGACCAGCACAGTGACTTGCAAGTTAAGCAGCAGGTTCTCTTTTCACCTGCACTCCTCCTTCGTGGATCTTTGCAAAAGATTATTTTTACCTTTGAAAATGAGAACAGTAAAACTTACACACATACAGAGCTTGAGATCCAAAGAGTTGAAGTTATAGAAAATCCTAGCCAATGAAATTTGCATTTCTGAATGCATTCAAAATGTCTGGTATGTTTCATGCCGCATCAGGAGGTTTCTACCAAAAGTAAGAGTTGTGCCAGACCAGAATAAAGGCCATGGACTTCTCTGCACGAGCCTGCACAACATGTGCAGAGGCACCACACACACCAAAGCCTAGCTTTAAAACAGCTAAGGAGGCAGCAATAACAGTTCTGCTAGGGCAGAACTGCCCTCAGCGAGGAGAGGCTGCTTAGACATTCACCTGAAGTCCCAGCCATGTCCTGAAGCACATGCTGAATGCAGAAACACTCCCTCTATAGCATCTGAGCTTGCCAATTGGCTAGTTCGGTGAGTGTGCAAGAACAGCAATAACATCTCTAAATTTCAGTGTAGATATATCATCTATTCATAAACAGTGCACTTTACATTGCCAGTAATACTTAAGGAACAGATGTATTTTAACTGTAACTTATCTTTCTCTATTGAAATATTACCTTTCTTAGGCTATACTTTTTTCTACCGTACAAGAAAGCCAAGCACAAATTACATTAAGCTTCCCTAATTTCTATTATCCCTATGAATCTAAATTTTAGCCCTAGAGCTTTCCAACTCTACTTCAAAATCAATTAATATGAAATCCATGAATCATTTCAATGCTAACACCAAATCATTCTAGATACATTCTCAAGGTTAAATACATCCTTTTAATCCAGAAGTAATTCTGTTAAAAGGTATTTGAAGAAAAAATTATACTTTCATCCCCAAAATATGACCAAATGATGTCATCAGCTTTGTCTGAAGCCACACAATATACTGTGTATGCGTGAAAAGCTGAAGCTATGCTTCCAGCACATTCTCAGTCAGCCTGCAGACTCAACAAAAATGACACTTTGATTTCATAAGAATGTAGGAACAGGAGGATCAATGGTGGCACAGCAAGATTAACATGCAACTGTTGAAATGCAGCATGGTATTTAGCCAGTATCATTTTGGAAGGATTCTAGCACCTGATGAAGTCAAAACCTGGAAGAAATGTTACAACATGAATTACATGCCAACATGTATCCGTTTATCTGGGGAGGTTCCTTGCATAAAATGCACCTTTGAAATAGCCTAAGTCATAATCTGAAGTTCATATGAAAATAAAATAATGGAAGATACTCAGAAAGGCTTAAACCCTGCCCTGAAGGGACATACAGGCTTTATTTGGCCTGGTAAGACATCAACTGTGACCTTACTGTAACCATCAAGCCCATCTATTTGCTCAAGATGCTAAAAGACTAATAGCAGTTGGGGAACAAATGTTTGAGACTCAGAAAATTGGAGTTTCAGCTGCCTACTAAGCTACGTTTTCTTGGACTCTGCATAGTCACACTGAAGTGCTGGAACTGGAACTGCTCTCTATGTGGAACTGCTCTCTATCTTTCTTTCAGTAGAGTGATGCAGGACAGCATGACAGAGAATTCAAGTTTGGGACTCCTTTTCTAGCAGAGAGATTTAAAATATGCTATGCAACATGCTCTTTTCAGTACTTTCAGGGAGCACTGAAGGATATGCTTCTTGTGAGTTCTTACAAACACGCCACAGAACCAACCATATAAGGAACTGTGAATATCCATATAATTATGCTGGGATAAGAACTCCCATAATCCAATGAACCCTCCTTTTTTTTTTAAATGCATAAACATCAACACATGCACAGAATATTCTGAGTTGGAAGGAGTATTGAGTCCAACTCGTAAGTGAATGATACAGGGATCAAACCCACAACCTTGGCATTATTAGCACCATGCTCAAACCGACTGATTCTGCACAATTGACATAAATTTGATTTTAAAAGTTCATCTTCCTTCAATTAGTATGACACTCAGCATATGAATCTAACACCTGGTGAATGTTTCAGTGAGGGCATGTTGCATTCTGCGTCCTCATATGTGAAACTGAATGAAAAGTACTGGTCTTTTCCAATACTGAAACTTTCTAGTATTGGACAGTTGGGCCGTGTAAAATAGGCTGGATCACCCAAGACACTTTCAGTTCTACTTACCCACCAGGTTTATGACAGGATGAGAGACATTTAGAAGGGCTAGAAGCCATCAAGAGATCTTGACAAATTTCCACTATTTCTGTCATAGTTTTGTACTGACCCACAGTGTCCATGACTGATGACTGAACAAATCATGACAGCAATTTCTCATGCTGTTCAGTAACAAAGGGGTTTTGCTGTTTCTCTGAAAATCACTATCCCATGAAGAATGCAACATCTACCTGCAAGTTGTAGTCCTGAAGAATTTTCACTAGTGAATCTCTCAAATTAGGAATCTCCATGCCTTCCTTAATGCGGTGGATCAAAAGAATCGGATCAACATGGGTTCCAATATTGTTCAACAAACCAGTAATAAAAGCTGTGAAAACCAAGAGGCAAAGAAATTAAGACAAACAATACCTGATTAAAGGATACTATGGTGACCAGCTACAGGCTTTGGCTTATTCTTTGACTGTTCTCTACTAACTGAAAACACTAAGTCTCTTTTACAATCTTTGTTTCTTGCAGCTGTATTTACCTGAATACAAACCTTTGGGGAAGTGAGGAAGATACAGTTTGGCAATTTACAGAATTTCCAGTGTATTCAGAAAAGTGGTAACTGAGTCTCCAGCACGAATTCACACATAAATAATGCGTTTTGATTCAATAAAAAGAGCACTCAAGCAAATAGAGTGAGAAAATTAACTACATTACATGGTAATTCCATTCCCAGTTCCAGAGTTTAAAAACAAATTTTCAAGCACCTAACCTAATCTCAGTGTGTTTCTAAACATTGGTGAGAGTGACACAATAGAAGCCTTTTGCTTTTTGAAGAGCATCTGGCTAAAAAATCCCACTAGAATGATGACTCAAGGCTGTGTTTTTTCTTCAACCTCCGCAACTGATGAATATCACTACTTACTCTGCATATAGGCAGAAACTGTAACATATAGGAACTGAGAGAATTCTACCTGCTTTGAATCCCTTTTGCTCTGAAGATGTCACTGATTGCAGCATCACTTTTAGTGATGGACTGCATTCAAGTATGGGTAATTTGAGAATGCCATTCTTCTAAAGGAGTATCAGATTCTGGTCACTTCTTTCTGTCAA
Source organism: Entomyzon cyanotis (assembly GCA_024500445.1). Classification (NCBI taxonomy): domain Eukaryota; kingdom Metazoa; phylum Chordata; class Aves; order Passeriformes; family Meliphagidae; genus Entomyzon; species Entomyzon cyanotis. Next base: position 82,339,666 of record JAKEPQ010001005.1, read on the forward strand.
AATTAGCAGCCAAGGGATGAAGAGATATGTATTCCGACACTAATTCTACAAGACCTTCAATCCCCCAGAAAAGACGTCCCAAGAGAGACTTTAAAGTCTTGATTTAAAGCCCTAGAAAAACTTGCAAAAACTAATGGAGTAGATAGTTAAAAAAAAATCTCCATTTTCTTAGTCCTTTGAACTTCTTTGAATCTGCCTCCTTGACAACACTGATGTTGCTTATGTTTCTCATTCCATCTCAACTTTTAACTTACAGTAGCTATTCATACAATGGATGGCAGGCAAAATGCACTCATTATTACCAATCTTATCTTTTTAACACAGAAACAAAATTAGTTATTTTACTGAGGGGAAGAAATGTGTAGGCTCTTCACTGTCAGAATCTCAAAGGGAAGCAGTTGTAGTAACAGACTACACAACATCCTCATCAAACCTGCAGAATGTGTTTTGAAGCTGTCTAAAAACAAAGCCCCATTCTGCTAAACTAAAAGCACTACTCTTCCCTTGATTTGTCATTAAGGACACATAACTATGCAGAGCTTATTCAGATGTTAAGCCTCGAAGTATTCATTCTGTAGCACACCCTCATGCTGCCTTACTGCAAGTTTTTATGCACACTAGGACAGCTACATTGTGCTTCACAAACCAGAACACCTCCCTGATCATACATAAACACCTTCTCTAACATACATGTGAATAATTCAATCCTTTAATTGCAATAGCAGTCCACACATGCAAGACTTCCCAGAAACTATCTCACTTACGTGGTTTGTCAATAGAATATAAAATGAGGTCTTCCCAAAGTTCTCCATCGTCTTGTTCCTTGGCAAATTCAATAGCTTTATCTACATCTTGCAATTCTTCCATTATCATCTTCAAGGCACTGCGGCTATTTCCCATTCTGCCTGGAAGGAAAAAGAAGTAAAGAGATTATAAATGCTAATTGCTTATCAGTATTCAGTGCTTTAAGAAGCTCTTTCAGTAAGAATTTTTTAAGTGTGAGGTTTGACTCGAACTAATTTAACTAAGACCAAATCTAGTCTATTCAGACGTAGGAATGCAAATCAGTATAATCTAACTAAGTGCTTGGAGCAGTTTGCTGGACTGGGACCTGGAGGCTTTCTCAAGGATGTGTTGGGTCATATCTGGGGTTCTGAACTGCAGCAACATCTAATGAGGGTGAGTGTGTGAACGCGTATGGATATAAACTGTGACACGAAATACCAGCTCTAAGGGCCCACATGGACACTCTTAATTTGCAGTGAGTATAGCGCAGCTTACACCATGAAAAATAAGAGGAAACAGGAAGAAGTAGCAGAAATTATGAACTATTCTTTAAATAGATTCATGAGTAAATCCTACTCTCCATTGAAATGGTCCAAAAATTATTCCTGTTACATGTATGTTTATGTATTAGTCATGAGCAGAATAGTAAGCATTTTTTTAAACAATGTCTGGTTTAGTAAGTCTTCCAATGCCTCTCATTCCAAGGTAGAATTCTTGGCCAGGTGAGGGAATTAATTTACAATTAATTTTATGGAAAAGACAGAAAGCAATATAAGCAAATCTTCCACCTCAGCAAAAGATAATACTAAGCTTCTGAGTTGTATTCAGAATAAAATGTTTAATTTCTTCTCTCTCTTCAAAACTGACAGTATTACTCTTCTCTTGGAGATTGTATCAAAAATACCTCCCTGACAAAGTTGGTCTTCATAGCCTCCCAATACTTCCAGAACCCCAGAAAAACACCACGTAAGAAACACAGTAATAAAATATCTGGAGTTAAGACATCATATGCATCATCCAGTGCTTTGTTTTATTTTCTAAATCATGTTATTTGGTTGTACTGACTGCATACCAATTTTGTCTCTGTGAAAGCATGTTAAATGATATTAGACAATACATTTTCACAGCATAAACTTTTTTAGAAGATTAGAAGTGTTGTAATTTATCACACCGAGTGTTACTTACTCAGAAGATAAACTGTCTCTTCTACAAAATTCCTCTGCTGGCAGATCTCAAGAGCCTTGAATTTAAGGGAAGATAGGAGAAAAGAGAATACAGGAAACAATGTAACATGAAATTTTATTGATCACAAATGCTGCACGAGGCTTAAAGATATTTTTTCATGAAGTTACATTACTCATTTTGAGAGGAATACAGCTTCCTTAATAGGCACTGTCAGATCCTCTGGCATTAATTAAGAAGAGAAATGCCATGACTCTTTTAAAAATTCTTCTCTGAGACTGGATAAATCTGGCCAGAGGACAGCTATTTCAGTCTGGACTATGTCAATCTCTCAATCTTCTGCTGGCAACTTCATTATTCTGCCTCCAAAAGTTGGTTAATACAAAACATTAAGGTTATGTGCTGTTGAGATATGCTTCCTGTGGGTGGACTTGTGAGGTCTCTAGTGATGGAAGTCTGCTTGACATTCATTAATAACACAAGGCCGAAGATCTCCTCACGGTAACCAGAATAGTTTCAGTATATAGGGTGCCCTCCAAATTTTGTACCAAGAAGACAATGCAAAAATAAAAAATATGAAAGAATATGGAGGAAGCATTTCTTGTAAATTCGGTTTAAAGACCTGAGGGGTAAGTATCAGCAGCAGCTACAGAACCTGTGTGTAGTTAGAAACCAGCACAATTATCAAAACTACCAAACTGATTATCAACAAGTTTGTAGTAACAGGAAATTGACAGGGCTGGTATGACATAAACCATGCCATGTCTGTTTCCAGTTTGGAAACAGAAAGCAAACTCAAGATTCATAGCATTCCTGTAATGAAAACTGTTCACCAATAAAAGAATTTCACACTTGGAAATCAAAACTTGAAATACATAAGGTACAGCTGCAACTAAAGATGTAGGTAGGAATTAACTTTTCCTTTCAATTCTCAGTATTTCAGATGGGTTACCATGAAGATTAGAGATATGGACAACAAATTTTGGGATAGGGTTAAGTGAATTACCAACCAGATACTTCAGGTGAATGAAGGTATGAATAATACTAATAAGTTACATACACAGCTGACAGCCTTTTTTTTCCTTCTCCACTTAGAAGGTAAACTACAAAGCACCAGGTATTCAGTAGTTATAGATGCTGCCCGTTTCCTGCCTGTCACACTCCCTCTAGAGGAAAACAGGGTACATTGCTACTTCTCTTTCAGCTCATTTTTAAAATGTTTGCTGAACTGCACTTGAATAAAAGTGGCTTACTTCTAGAGAACACAATTTATTTCTTCTTGATGAGTTTGTAATTTCATTAGAACAATAATAAGAGTGGATTTTTTCAATGAGAAATTGTTTTTTGCAATTTATACACTGTGCTGGAACTAAAAATATTGGTAAATGGGAAATTCTTAGTCCCCTTCTCATTTTCTTAGAACAATGACCTGTATGTCACAAGAAGTGTTGTTATATGACATGTGTGGTAAAAAGTATAATTACAGAATTAGTAGTAGTAGTATCTTTTCCTCTCTTCCTTAGCTTCTTACTGAAAGATGTTAACATTTTAACATTAAGGTTAGAATGACATATTTTTTCTAACATCCTTCTCTCTGACTTGGGTGATTACTGCACCACACCTTCCAGAAGCTGATGGGTCTCTGACCTATTCTTGCTCATAGCCTGTAACTTCAGCAAAGCAGTGCCAGCAATAAGCATCAGTTTCACACAGCACTTTTCTGCACCATCCATCACTGAAGATAGGAGGCTCGATGTGCAATAACTAAAACTAATTTGCCTCAAAATTAGAAAAAAAAAAATGCAGGTAGGATTTTATACATAAAACCGTGATCATGTGAATAATACATGAGGCAGAAACTAAGAATTACAAAGTTAAAAACAAGTAAGCCAATATTGTGGACAAAAGTTCCTGGCTGGAAACCTCTCAGGATCACTGCCATAAAAAAGATCACTGAGTAAATGTAGTTTCAGGTGATAATTTCAACAAGTACCAAGTCTCCAGTCCAAAGAAAGTATTTTCCAGTTGACAAAAGCATGCAAAACAAGAGAGGTACCAGGAACAGTACTGGTTTTCTTTGGAATGTTAACGATGTAAACTGCAGTATTCAATATTACACTTAAAAACTACTCCACTGTGTCATCATTATAGCTGCATAGGGATAGGCATCCTTTCACAAGGTCTGCTCTGCTCAGCCATTAACATTAACAAATACAAAAAATAAAATACTGATCCATCTAAATCAGAAAACTTAGAATATCCATTAGTTTCACATTAATTTAAGCAGGGGAAACAACTCAAGATTTGCTTTACCTTTATGCATTTTGTAATTTGACAAGAAAGAGCCAGGAATGGGAAAAAAAAAATTAGAAGGTGGAAACCTGGTACTCTGTAAAACCTCAAGTGTATTAGCCAAAGTACAAAGACAAAATACTGTTAGCCTTGTTAGTTCAGTGACTGTTATACTGTGTACATAATTCAAGAGAAACTTATGGCCTTAGAATATAAAGACAGAAAAACTACAGTTACAGCAACTAATTTTTCAAGACCTAACACTGACATCTCCTAGATTTGGCAAAATGATTGTCAATTTCTTGCAACCATAACCTACTGTTCAGTCAGGTTAAGCACTGATGAATAGCTACGCTGTAGATTCACATCAAGTGTGAATTCAGAACTTCTGCATTAAAAATACCCATCAATTCCTGCCCTGTGAGCTGAGAGAGGAAAGTCTCAGCTCTCATCACCTCTGCAAACCAAACTGCAGGTGATGGTCACAAACCCAAAGGATCCCTCCCTTTGGCAGTACAGGGCAGTACCGGACATAGTTAGACATTCACAAGACTACAAGCTACAGACCAGATGTAAAAATCAAGGACCCATGCTTGGATTTTTTGGGGCTTACCTTCTCCAGTGGGCAATGTGTGCTGTCTCTGAGAAATGGCAGTAAGTTTGGCCGATCGTATTCAGCATAAAGGCTGATCTGTTTCTCATGATATCGCTGGCCTTTATGGTGGTCTCTTTTGAAAAGCTTGTGCAAATACTAGGAATAAAAAAGAAACCCCAGAATTCAAAACCACTTATCCAATATTATTAATGAAATAATAGAAATTCCCGAGCTGGAGTGGATCCATATGGATTATCAAATTCCAACTCCTGGCCCTGTACAGGACAGCCCCTGGAATCACACCATGTCCCTGAGAGCATTTTACAAATGCTTCTTGAACTCCGATAGGCTTGATGCTGTGACCACTTCCCCAGAGTGAGAGCCTGTTCCAGTGCCCAGCCATGCTACTGGGCAAAGCTTTTCCTAATATCTAACCTAAACCTCCCCTGACACAGCTTCATGGTGTTCCCTTGGGTCCTGTCATTGGTCACCAGAAAAGAGATCAGCGACGCTTCCCTGGTGAGGAAAGTATAAACAGCTGTGAGGACTCCCCTCAGTCTCCTCAAGGCTGAACAAGCCAAGTGACTTCAGCTGCTCTTTGTATGGCATCTGCTCTAGACCATTCACCGTCTTTGTTGCCCTCCTCTGTACGCATCCTTTCCATAAACTGACAGTCTGTCAGTTGCCTTTGCAAAGCCCTTGGGCTGTGAACTGCACACTTCATAGATCTGCTTCCCATAGTCAAATCACTAGCCCCTAAATCATCTCTCCACCAGATGAATACCTAAGCTCCATCTGTAACCAGCAGCAAGATAAACTTCCCTCCCTAATACAGACCAAGCCCACAGTTACACATTGTGTACTCCACTGACAGCACGTTCAAACCAAGGAGGAGCTTTTGCAATAGCACTGTGGAGCCACAGCCTTACAGTGATATTGTCATTCTGTAAAAACAAGAACAATCCAACAGTGTATGGAAGTTATGGCTCCAGAAAGATTCTCTTTCTCTATGTATCAGCAAAACATATGTCAGAGCTGCACCCATCAACCAGCCCCATTTTTGTGTATGGAAAAAGAAGGAATGAAAGCAAGAAATAATTGATCAGAAAAGACAAGTGCCTACAATGCTGTAAGGAGGACCTCACAGTAAGCAAAAGCATCCAGTATGTTATCATATTCTCACAGGTACACATTTTAAAATCATTCAACTACTGTAAAAATGCTATGGCCATGTTAAAGAGTAAATTGGCAGAAGTAGCCACTTTGGCTCTGACAATTTGTGACATTTCAATGTCAGGTGCACTTTGACAAGATAAACACACCTGTAAAAGATATGTCCAGCAAAGAGTTTATTCATCTTAACTTGAAATCAACAGAATACAGGAGTACTTACCACATGCTGTAACTCAGGCCTGTTTTCTAATTCTTCAACAACTCTGTCAATCTGAAAGAAAACAAACCTGTAATAAACATCACATTTACAAGACTGAAAGAAGGACAGGTAATACTAGCTAGCATTGGACTGCCATGCCATGAACTTGTTATACTCACAGAAATTTTATCTTCATTATCCAGAAGCATGTCTACTGCTTTCTACAATAGAGAAAGAGAACTCAGGAAGGAAACAGGTACACACATGTTCTCACATTCTGTCTAGTATTATGCTTATTCACTGATGGGTGTCAGATGAGTATTGCAGACCTACTCTTTTCAGCAACAGAAATTCAAAGAGCAGTCTACATAACATCAGCATACCCTGACACAGCACAGCATTACAGTATTCTTCCAGAATACTGTAGTATTCTGTTTCCTCACTATCAGCAACAAATGCTGTGCACATACAGTGCAGGTGAAGTATGCCCACTGAATTATCAGTCACAAAAAGCCACCACCAAACGATGTAGAAATACTATTTGCTTCATCGCAAAAGGGAACTACAGGGTGATGGCTATGTAAGAAACACACAATTCAACCTGCCTTACAACTGGATTCCTCCAAACTACCTTCACACCAATACCATTAATCACACAGACAAGACCACGTAAGCCGAGTAGTCACCGTGATTCAGGTCCTCTTTCAAGAGCAAACTTTTGCTTCATAGTCAAAAAAATACCAAACTACAGATTCCTGATATGACTTATTCTATTGGATTAAAAAAAAAACCAACTTTTTTTTCTCCACGTAGTTTAGAATGGGCACTTTAAAGATGATCCACTACAGTAGAGATGCCTCCATATTTTAACCACAGTGCTTAAACAACTACTGCACTGAAAAAAGAGCAGATCTACTTGGTTATCTTCCCAGGGATCATACCAAAACTCATTTGCTCAGGTTTTATAGCCAGCTGGAAAGAAAGAAGATAGAACTCAGCACAAATTGAACACTTCTTGATTTTTGGAATTTAGGTTAATAACCTTGCAAACTTTCAGAAGCAGATTAATCGACTGTGGTGAAAGGAAAGTGGCAAGTACATTTAATATACGCCTAAATAAATTCACTGTAAATAAATAAGCCTTTCTTTAGCTTATTAATACCATTATTTGTTTCAAATACAGAAAGAATAATATGGTGAAATTATACTCTGTGTGAAATGATATTTAATGTTGTGACTTGAGAATCATAACAATGACCTCGAATCTAGCACTCTTCTCACTGAGAGTGACAAATGGAAAGGGAAAGGAAACATAGGGAAATACAGAAGAAAAATATAATCCTTGGGTAAATTATTTGGCAGTCTAGGCAAACAATCTTCCTTATCTCAGAATGTATCCAGATGCAGCAAACACACTCTCCACCTCAACACTACCTTTAGCTCATTTATTTTTAATCTCTAAAATTAAAATATCTCTAGTGGAAAGTGAATACTAAATCATTAAGATCACCATACCTCTGAATCAAAATCCATGAGCAGAACAATTTTGTCTCTGATAGAACTGAAGAGATTGTGCTTATGGATCAACTGGAAGACGTCTTTGTGCCTCAGAGTTAGGTAGATTTCTAGGGCTCTGCCATAGCGCTGGTCATAAGTATACCTGATAAAAACAGGATTATAATACAGGTAATGTTACATACCTAAGTGCAGGAAAATCACATACTAGAGTATGTTAAGCATGTTAGGATACTACTTAATTTTATAAATATCTAAACAGAGTTGTGATTCATTTGTGCTAAAGGGAAATAAACATCAGGCAACATTAATTTCACCTTTGTTTGTATTTGCCTTCATTTGTATTCTGACCTGTGGTTTTCCGCATTTTCATTTTCCATTTTCAACTCAAAGGGGAAGACACACAAAATGCTAGCTTTTCAGCTCTTGGAAACCAATTGGAACCCTCTTCAGTGCTAAAAAACATTCTTCTCTTAAAACTTTTCGGCAGATTGTAACATAGTAACAGACAGTAATTCTGCTTTCTTCAAAGAAGCAGTATGAAAAGAACGTAACACAGTGATGAGGCTGAGAAAATCAAAGAGCTTTATCCCTATACAAAGTGACCTAGAACCAGATCAGTTTTGGCACATTTTCCAGTCACATATTTCCAGCCATGCCGTAAACCTAAATACACTACTTCTTAAATAGTGGGCAAAACCCCACACCAGTTTATATTCCTGTGGGTAATTCTGAAATGCACACTTCACAAAAGAGGTTTCCTCTGACAGCAGGAAGAGGAATGCTAGTAGCAGTGAGGTTAGCCCAGATGAGCTTGGAGCCTGAAATACCCGACGAATCCTCCTGGGTCTGAAGAAACCTTCAGGTCAGGGTGACAGAAAAGTGTTCCCCCAAGACACCTTGAGACTAGCCTCCTAAATATGCATCAGGGAACCAAAGTACTGGGCTTTGGAGTTCTCCTCCTCTTTATCCTTTTAGAGTTAACAGGTAGGATGTTCCTCTACCCGCGGTTTATTATTGATTTTTAAAGTTCTTGGTTATCTTGGTTACAAGGGAAGATAACCCTCCCCCCTTGTACCCCTATTCCCCAACTCCCCTGCCAATCCTGTACCCCCCGTGTCTCGGTTGGCTCTGCCATCCAAACTCCTCCCATCCTTCAGTCCCTCTTAACCCCATGTTCGCTTCCGTTCTGCGCTCTGCGCCTTGGGACCAGCCCCGTTCCGCTGCCCTCCGACCCTTCCCGATCCCACGGACCCTGCGCCGTCCTGCTGCAACCAAGTAAACCCTGGATTTCTAAGGCACAGAGTGTGCATCTCCTCACTGCCGTGTCTCCTGTTATTCTCTGTCGGGGAAACAACCCGTGCTCACGTGCCGCGGCGTCCCGGCTCCGCCCGGCCGGACCAGCGTGGGGGTTCGCAGCGGGGACCCCTTTTCGTGAGGTTTCAGGGGTTCTGCCGCCTTCCCTGGAGTGGGAAACCTCAAATGCTAGCTATTTACTTTGGAAAGAGGAGTAGGAAATCCAATCTCACGCTTAACAATTTGCTTTCATACTCAATGTGAACTTTCCAAGGAAGGGTATAGAATTGCTAAGCTATGCAATCACCACAGTGGAGACAAAGTTAATACTCTGTTGACTGCGACACAGAAGATTTTAAGAGAGCTAAGCAAATATGGATAAACTACAGTACCCTATTGTAAGTGTACTTTTTGTAATAGGAATTTAAAACTGTACTCACAATTCTGCAAGTGTTCGTAGCAAAGTCCTGTTCTGTGGATCTTTCTTCAGATGATCCAGTACAGCTTGAACTATGATTGTGTTGTTGTACAGATCTCCAGGCCACTCTTTTATCAGAGATGCAAACCCCTAAAAGTGTAAGAGATTGTAACAGAAATAGAAAGAATGGCCTAAGGACCATTTCAAAACATCAAAGCTTCAGCTAAGCCTCTGAGATGATACCTGCTGTGCTTCACCTTTAAGCAACTTTTATGTGTCCACAGACATGTACAGAGTAGAACACAAATTTTTCCTTCTTAGGGCAATGTTACTAAGATTCATGAAGCTGAGTTTCTTTCAGGTGTTGTAGGCTTTGTGCATCATCTCAACCACTTATGCTACATTAAACAAACTAAAAATAACTATAAAAATAATCAATATCACAGCATTCAATCGCACAACACTCTATTTATTCTCTCAAAATTAAAATCCAACTTTTTAATATTTTTATTATTGCAGAATTGTCCTTTGACAATCTGTTTGTATACATCCAAGAATTTGCTGTCAGAGTTCTACATTGCTAAGGGTATTTGGCTGGCAATAACTATTGGACACATTGATGTGGAAACAGTTCTGGAAACAGGCTGCAGTACCTCATAGTCACTCTCCAAAAATTCATGCAGGACCATTTCGTAGATCAGAGGTTTCAAAACTGGATCCCGTCTTGGCAAGTAACGACTAATTGCCTATAGGAACAAAGAGAATGAAGTGTCAGATGGGGAATGACATATAACATCCTGATAAACTGATAGAAAAAAAAAATAGTCATGAAACAAGAAAACAAAGCTACGCATAAAACATGGCTCTTGGTAATCACAATAAGCCTTATAAACTCGTACTTGTAAGCAGCACCCTGAAGTTATTTACTCTAGGATTACACACATTGGAATTGTGTAACTCATTTGAAAGTGCTTTTATATGAGAGACAGGTGGCAAGATACTAGTTAGAATGGGAGAATCAGCCACTGTCCCTTCTAAATGACCATCAGTCATTTAGAAAACAAAACCCATAAAAGACCCCTCAAAACAAGAATGTTTTCAAAATCCATTTTGTTAAGTCTTGGCCTTGTAAAAAGGTATAAGGATTCATTAGCTGAAAAATGTGTTGTACTGGGTTGACCCTGACTGGACACCAGGCACCCAACAAAGCCACTCTCTCACTTCTCTCCATAACTGGACAGAGGAGAAAAAATGTAACGAAGGGTTCATGGGTTAAGATAAGATCCAGGAGGGATCACTCACCAAATACCATCACAGCAAAACAGACTAACATTAGGAACAGTAATTGAATTTATTACTAACCAAATCAGAGGAGGATAATAAGGAGCAAAAAAAAATCTCAAAAACACCTTCCCCCCATTCCTCCTTCCTTCCCAGGCTCTAACCCCTTTTCCCCAGAAATGCAGGGAGACAGGGAATGGGGGTTATGATCAGTTCATCGCTTTTTTCTTTCTTCTTAAATCTCTTATCACAGAGTGTTACTATCATTCCTGATTGGCTTGACATTGGCCAGCAGTGGGTCCATCCTGGAGCAGGCTGGCATTGGCTCTGGTGGATACTGGGGAAGCTTCTAGCCGTTTCTCTCATAAACTACTCCTGTAGCACCCCTACTACAAGAACCTGGCCACGCAAGCACAATATATGTGTAATTTTGAATTATGAGTTACTGTGGGATCACCACATTCTATGAAGGGCAATTTCTACATATCCAAATGAATATAAATTTGAGAATATATCCCTCCATGGAAAGGTTGAAGGCGTGTGATCTATCACTGTATAGAAGGTGCTAAGGAAATGCATTCCAGCAGACAGGAGACAAGAAGCTGCCAGAATAAATCAGTTCATACTCTGGAATTTCAGCACAGCATCTTCTTAGCACTACTGTTCCACACAACTAGAGACCAAGATTATTTCCACCTGCCAAAAGAAATCCTAATGCTACCAGCTGTGTGGGGATCGTAGGGTTTGTAGCTGAGGGGCCAACACCAATGACATTCCTCCAAACACTCAGAGATGGTGCCTGTTGCTCGCAGTACACAGTGGCACACAGTACAACAGTGTTTTGTTACAGATTTTGCTAGAACAAAGCAGGAGAAAAAACATCTCACTACGTTTTAGACCTCTCCTCTCCCTGTGCTGTTTGGGCTCGGCCAGTTTTTGAAATGTGGTGCTGCCAACATCAGCTCTCACCAATTGTCACAGAATTTGACAGTTAACTCAGGGCAGTCTTGCCGGCTCCTCTGAGGAATCATATTCCTGACCCCTTCATAAAACATCTCTTCTGACCATAGAGAAAGCAAGCTGGTCATCAGCTGGATACCCAAAGGCAGAGGACATGCTCCAACGGCTGCTTTCACTCCCACTCTATACCTTCCTGCTACTTCTCCTAAAAGAACAACCTCCCCCAGCAGACTCTGGGCTGCAGTTCATCCACACAGCGAGCTGTGTAGGGGTGCAGTTGCCTTGTTGTGTGTGAGCCAGACTACTTCATGAAGGAAATTTCTCCTGCCCCATGTCCCATTGCTTTGAAGAAAAAGCACAGCCACCTCCTGCAGTTTGGCCACCATTCTCAGCAAAGACTAAGAAGCATACAAGTTATTTTTAAGCCTTGGCACAAATGCTGGAGGTTCCAAACTCTTCCTATATTATTTTTAAGCTGCAGACAGGGAGCAAGGTCAGACAAAAAGGCTTCTGAATCAGGCTGCCTTTGTACCAATTCTTAAACCATGTGGTTAAACTGACTTTAAACAAAAAAAAGGATAATATACACAGAAATATTTTCTTCCCTTGTTTCTTCTTAAGATCTGCTTTCAGACTTTTCATCAATAAATGTAAGGATGAGGTATACACAAGAAAGCACATATAAAAGTTGACATGAGATTGCCTAAACCATCTTACCAATAAGCCAGAACAACTGGGACAATTACTTTTTCCTCAAATAATATCTAAGAGATGAAAGAAACAGTCAGGACAGTCCTACTCTGAGCTATGCCCACTACTGTCAGGTGAAGTCTTTCAACTGTCCTCCTGACAATGTTTTGGTTAAAGCACTGCTGCTGCTAGCAGATCATCCTGTACCACTGCTGAAAGTCACTGCTGTCACAGCAAAGTAAACAGAATGGAGCGTATCCCTCATGCCACAACAGCCAGCACTCACAGAGTTTGGCACCTTCCTTTGAATCCATCCACCTTCCTCAGCTGTTTGAGCTGAGACATTAGATTTTACACCGAATTGACTTGAGCACAAGCACGTAACTCCCTCAAGCCACCGCTGCTGAAGGAGGAGAGGAAAAGTTCACTGCAAGGCTTGAGAATCTTGAAACTGCCACAACTAGGTTTGCTAGAGGACATTCAATGAAGATGAGAGACATCAAGATACCAAAATACCATCTTCGGTAGCCAGACAGGACCATTTAGTACAGAACACTCAAAACCCCCTAAAATCACACACAATCAAACAACACTCACCCCACAGACTTGACACTGGGGTATCACTAATCCCTTTGTGCAGGAAGGAAAGTTTAAACCTTTAGTTTACTGTCACCTTAGTTACTGGCAAATCACACTAGATTGGAAACATCAGATTTCAGGGAACAACTTGGATGCAGTGCAAATTCTTCCAAGAAAATTCCATTTTGAAATAAACTCTCTCTCCACATCTCAAATACTCTCCTCATCAGGGCTTAAAGCCTTTATAGCCCATTTACAATATGGTGTTTAATATCTGCTGGTTACGTAAGTAGATAAAAATTCCACACAAGTGATCCCAAGCATTACAAGGACCCCGTCATTCAGATCAGGCTTAAATTAGTTCATCATTTATGATGATGATGGACAGACATCTTTAGCGATCTGGGAAAAGTTAAATGCGATTCAAATAGTGAAATAAGGCAGGGATTTCCTAGAACTGCAGCTTGAAGCTCAATAATGTAATGGACTGCATCTCATGTTTTTCTGAGAATTCCTGGGCCAAGGCTCTAAGAAGAAAAAAGATATTCTAAAGGCTGAAAACAGCCAACTGTTTAGAAAGGCAGTAATTGAGCAGAGATGGTTTTGCAGCAAACCTGCAAATATTTTAGTATTTTACAGTCTGCTGGATGATGTAAGTGGAGACAAAACAAACATCCCTTCCAGACATTTGCATCTAAAAAATCAAACAAACCCAAAAGGATGAAGAAGCAGTGTATCAAAAATTCACCTGTACTTGTATTCAGGTCCTTTATTGGATTGAAATAAAGAAACAGAAACATAGGATTTCATCTTCCAAATAAAGAATACACGAAACCCCAAGGAAGTCATACTAAAGGCAAGGCTGTTGCACTGCAGTGGCTCTAAAACAGAAGTCAGACATTTCTGAAATTCATAATGCTGAAACAGTTTTGGTCTTTGAACAGAATTGAATAGCTCAAAACCAGCAAGGGACTGCATGCTGTGAGATCTTAATAATATGTCCTTTTTGGCTCATTGAGTTTGAATAGGAAGACATAAAATTCAGAAGTAAATGCAACATGTTACCAAAGGGAGTGTGCATAATGTTTTCAATTGGTTTATCAGTGACAGTACTATGGCTTCACGTCCCAGGCAATTTATTAACTGAGAATCTCACATTAAATGTGTACTGTTGTAGTAGCTGGCTTGCGATCAGGAAAAACACAAGACTATGCAGACTGCTCCTCTTTCTTGCCACTATTTCTAGCACACAGAATAGGTCTTCACTGTGGCTTTGCAACTCTTTGACACTTAAAATTATGTACCTGTTGCAAGGGACCTGGATTTGCCAGAATGACTGGCACCCACAGAGACTATTTTCCTTAAGGCTTGGGGTAGAATTTTTAGGATATACTGGAAATGAATTAAAAGTAAATCGGAAAGACATATTTAACTGTGAATGTCTTTGCCAAGTAAAAGCCTTGGAGGTGGGTCTTTTACTTGGAGACTGCTAGCAAGTAAAAATACGTACCACTATGCCTCCAATCTTGTTTAAAGACATATACACATAAATCGGAAAGGCAATTGTCTAGAAACAAACAGAGATCCGGGGCAGGAATAGCCCAACATGGCCAAATGTGATGCTTTAGATACCCGGTCAAAATATACAGTAAGTACAGAATACAAGTTACTCGAATGCAGACAAAGAAATTAACTTACTTTAAGCTGACCTATTTCTTTAAACTTGTAAACTTCAAACTCCCAGAGTTCTGTGTTTTTGCCAAGGATTTTCTGGCATTTTCTGGAAGGAAAATGAAAGAGAACAAAAGTAGGTACAGAAAATAATACAAATGTGACAGCATTACTACAAGGATTCCTTTCTTGCAAAAGTGACTTATTTTGTCAATCATCCCTTTAAGCAGAGTATGCCAGGTTCTCCTCCTTCCAAATCTTATAATTTTGTTGCATACAAGAGGACTAACTGCTTATTACGCATTCACCCCTAGTGATTAGGGCCATGCTAGCTTGCACAGAATCATAGAATGGTTTGGATTGGACGGGAGCTTAAACATCATCTGGTTGAAACCACACACCATGAGCAGACAAGCCACCCTCTCGATCAGCATTACGAATAAAGTTTTTAAATCTCAGTTGAGGAAAACTGAACACTTAAAAAGATATGCTTATGCTTACACATACATGAAAACACAAATCTTGGGTAATTTCTGATCCTTACTTTGGATTCCCATACTTGACATTTTTGTTTATACCCATGCAAAACCAAATTATTTTCTGATGGTCTTATGTGCAATGACACACTAATAAATTTAGTATATCATAATCCAAAGAAAACCTTAGTTTTGAAAGTCTAGTGTGACTTTGAAAAATTAAAGGCTTACTTTCAAAAATATATGTCTCAAGTCCAGTTAAAGTTTACAGTAACTTTTAGGTCACTCAGGCAAAAAAATATAGGGCACAGCAATACATCTCTATGTTTTGAAATTTCAGAAACTCCAGAACACATAGAAAATCAACATCCCCAAGTACTTCAGAATCAATAATTTGTTTTTGCTTTTTCCCCCCCCACACAGACACACTTTAGCCAGCAAAGATCTTTAATATTGGTTACCGAGCAGCCAGGTCATACTCTCCTTTCTCCACTAGGTGATTTATATAGGCTAAGCCAATGTCCTGGAGAGAATAAAAATAGAGAAATTATTTATAAAAGTGTGGAAGTGAAGTACTTGACTGCCAGAATAACTACCATAACAGCAGTGCATACAGTTATAAGATCAAGGCTCTAAGTATATCCCCTGATTCTCCTTTAAATGTAGGGCCCACAGAACAGTCAACACAAAATACTTGCATAGACTGCTCACAGGTTCAGCCTAAGGTACTCTTTTAAATAATTCTCGTAACCTTATTGATGCTGAGAAGACTGTACCACCTCTAATTATTAAGGATTGCTCAAAACACATGGCTGATCTCGCAGTGCTTAAATTAGTTAGTTCAAAAAGAAAACTGCCAGTCATTGTATAAGACATGTTCTTTGTCACCACAAAGTTTGCAAAGGAGGGCAAAAAGTTGGTTGAAAATATAAATCCTAGTGTTGCTCAATAAAGTGCAGGAATTACTGAGAACTTAGCAATATTATTAGTTATTATTACATACTAAATTTCCCTTCTCAAAGTTCATGACACAGGTCAGTTGTAAAATGTTTCTGGTAGGCATTTAATATATATTAAAATTTTGGCATGAGACTCCTGCTGTAACCTCAACACTCATGTCCATGTTGACACAACCCAGTGTACTCACTGCATAACTTAAGAATCACATCACTAAAATAAAGCACATTGTTTCTAGAAAGAAAAAAGAAAAAACAAAGCTGTACAATGAAAAAGAAGCCCATATTTCCTACAAAAAATAAACATTTGCATCTTCTGAGGCACAACATTTCTTTGATCAGTATCAAGGACAGTACTGACCATAGCAAAATATGAGCAGAGGTATGCACCAGCTTCAACTGGTCAATCTACTACAAAGAAAAGAAAAATGCACATACAAACGATTTTAGGATTTCATTGCACTGTGGGAACCACCTTCATATTTTCAACTTCACCATTTTCAAAAAAGAGGCTGACAGAAATGTTCATTCTCCTGTGGACCAGCTTCCCAGTGAGCAGAGAAGATGTATAAGGAAAGGAGATGTAGATCTGGCTGTTTAGGACCTCTGTGCTCTGCTCAAGAGGTGCAGAGGAGCAGTGATAATTACTGCAATCCAAAAAATCCCTAAGGCTACCAGACTTGTCAGGTATCCTGAATGTGGTGTCACCTGGCAGTGAGAGGTTTTAAATCAGTGTACCACTAATTCTTCACTTAGGGCTTAATGTCAACATTTTGTTTCCTCAACACATTCTGTTGGCTTTTGCATTAGAGACCAAACTCTCAAAGTCGCTGCTTGTATTTCACTGAATTTAATCATTTACTGCAGAGCAAATTTCTGCAAACCAAAAGAAAATTTGGTTTGTTGTTTTTTTTCCTCCTAATGCCAGCACCTCGTTTAACAATTCTTTACGTCTTTTGCAAGGGTCACAGAGCAGCTTTGTTAAGTGCAAACTCTGTGATAGGTGATGGCATGCCATTTAAATCTTAATTCAAATTCTGGATTACAGAAGAATAAAAAGTTTTTAAGACATACTGATATACAGTGTATAAAATTATACACATCTTCTAACACTTTAACTTCAGTTTAAAGCAGCAGCAGTACTGGTGAATTTAAACAAAAGCAAAGAAACAAAAGCTAAAATTAGTGATGCTTTTGTGTCTATTACACCACCCCCCCCTTTTGTTTTAAACATTGATACCTTTTGTTGCTCTGTGAAGGGACTACGAACATGGTAAATAACGATATGTGAGAAAGGCAGCATCTTTTAAATTCTTTACAAAACCCTGCCACATGTACAAGGTAAAAGTTAAGGAGAAATTTGTCACTACTGCCTGCAATCTCTAGTAGTGCAATACTGTGTGTTATGTCAAACAACAGTAAATTTAATACAAAAGTAAAAGCAAACAAAAACCCCATCAGCAATCAGAGAAAGGGAATTCCCTTCCTTTGAATGTCAATAGCACTTTCATAAAATGCAGATCCTTTCATGTTTCACAGACTAACACTCCTGTTCAGCAGCTGAAACCAAGAAATTGAATGCTAGTTGGAGTATGCCTAACAGTTATTGCCTGGTGTTATAAAAACCAAGGAATTTATTTGTTGCATCTTACAGTATTCTAAAAGAAAGAAGATAGTTTGTTTTGAATAGAACTTTTGAGACTTACCAAAATCTTGTGCTTTTTTATGGTTTTCTGACTGATCTCAGCTGCCATCAAAGCTTCCTATATTCAGAAAGGAGAAAACAGAGATACTAGTCAAACACACAAACTTTCAATGCAAAAAGCTCTAGAATTGTATAAATCAACTGTTTTTCAGAGTAGGGTGTTTGAAGCAGTAGAATTTTTAATGCCATGGTTGGGTGAACAGCTTTGAATTCATACTCAAACAAAAGCAGTCAACCAAAGAGAAAACTACTTTTGTTTCCATCTGGGTTCACTCCACATTATTATATTAGCATCAAATAGCAAGATTACAACAAAACACACTATGCAACCACATTTGATTGTTTTCAAATGAGACCACTTTACCATCAAAACCTATGAAAAAAATGAACAGGAAATGGGGTGGATGGGGGAAGGCTACTTTCCACTTCCCCAACCCAAATGTCTTCTCCAGTCAGAATTATTTATATTTAAGTGTTATTTAATGCTTTTCTACTTCTTTCAAATGTACAGAAAAAAAGTGGGCACTTTTACAAATAAAAATGAAACCTTTAAGATACATTATAACATGCCTATCTACTAAATTAAATGGCTTTCATAAAGGCACACACACAGCTGTCACTTGCAAATTACTAAAGTCTTCAGGGACCAAATGCTGTGATTTACTTCTATTGCAAAACTGCACTCATCATACAAGTTTGCTATTCAGATGCAAAAGCATCCACAGGGATTTAAACAAATCTGCATGAGAAATATCATGATGATATTCGCAAAAGCAATACATGCTGAATGGCTTTCCCACGTTTTTTTCTTATAACGGGTGCACAAATAAGAATAATAAACACATAAATAAGAATGTGTAAGCTAACTTTATGCATCATAACAAATGTTCTAAGTCAATAACTGCAGGACATTAGAATTCAGACCACTGTGTGCATGTTGATACGGTATGCAAGAATTTATTATTATTATTTTAGGTGTTTAGAAATACGTACTTAAACACACCAATATTTATGCAACCAAATGCTGAGCTGTTTTTTTTCCAAGAGAGCCATATACCCTTGTCTTTTAATATTGGATCAGCTTTACTGTGAGCAACACTACTTTCAGCATGTGAAGCTACAGTTCAAGCCCATAGTATTTTACTTTTAAAAGCACAGCTCATTAGATTACTCTTCTGCTGTTTTAAGGCCAAAACCCAGCTTTAATAATTTTCAGTGCCAGCTAACGCATTTTACAACTGATGATGAGAGCAGTATTTTCAGCATCTAATTCAGTTACCTCACCCCACTGAAATACTGATTAGCTGTTTCAGTAGTAAGACTAACGCTAAAAGAGATGGAGGAATGTATAGTTCCTTTACAAGCACCCTTTACAAGCATTTACAAGCATTTAGTCAATGACTGTAGGATCAGAAACTGTCCAATCCAAATGACCTAGCAAAGTCCATCATCCTACTCCAATTTCCAAACCAGGAAAACCTGAAGGAAAGAATGATGTAAAAATTACTTCGTATTTCTTCTTTTCAAGAAGCCAGTCAATGTGGTCATCTTGGTCCCGCTCTTTAGCCACAACCACATCTCTTGGGCTGATGATATAAAAAAGTGATTCACCTTCCGAATACTCTGCAAATGCACACACAGTTTTATTATTATTATTATTGTTATTATTATTGTTGTTATTATTATTATTATTATTTTATTTTCTTTAAGCAAAGTTCTGCTTTTTAGTACACCCTTGAGGGGAATTTAGAAAGAGGAGATGCAAGGAAGACAGCAAGGCCATCCTGCAGGACACACTTTTTATGGAAGCTGTATTTTCCAATAAATTAAAACTGGTTTAAATGGCAAAATATCATTCAAAAAATCACTACAGCTTATCGCAAATTCTGATTCATCCACTATGTGTAAACTTTATGGTGGTTTAGAACCCATTATTATACTTTTAGAGGACTATTACACTACACAGCCTGCAATAAACTTATCCTTCCCATTGAGGTCAAGGCCATCAAAAGCATAAATGATAGATGCCTTAACCCCTGGGGACACAGCACATCATTACAGCAATGCATTTGCAATGCAGCAAGCTAAGGCTGTATGTGTAATGCATTTTCTTATACCATAAGCCTTTATTTTTGAGTAAGCTCAAAGGAAAAGTACTAAAAGGTAAAATCAAATGCAGAAGATGATTGTTCTGAATAGTTATAATCTGCACAGAATCATGGAGAAACACTGATATTTTGTAGGCACAGAAGAGAAAACTACTCACTGTCCTGATCAGTTTCTATAAACACATACAAATACACTCCTGAAGTGATAAGCAATTCACAAAATAATTATTTTCTTAAAGCCATACAAACCATTTAGACTTGTCAGATGAACTGGAATATTCATAAAGCATAAAAGTACAGCTGTGAACATCAATGTTCTGCTTTAGAAGATGTACAAAGAAACCCCAATTCTGTTGATAGCACCACAGATATTTTTGAGGTCAGGAGGAGATATAGTATATTTCTAGTGGCTTAAGGGCATAGATGTACACAAGGACGTCTGCGAAGCCTCTGATTTGAAGCACACTGCCAGAGGAGATGCTTAAAATTCAGATTCATGGATTTTAAAAGCCAGAAGATATACTTCTGTATAACACAGGCTACATAATCTTCACCGAGGAATTCTGCATCAGCCTTGCCATGCATTTTTCTGGGCTGTAACATATAGATCAGAAAACTATGCCATCTTAAAAAGATGGGATATAATTGTGCCAGGGCTTAATCTCCCCTTCTCTTACATAATTTAACCTATCTTCTAAGTGCAACTTGCCAAAATCCAGTTCCTATTAATTCCATTTCACCTTTCTGGGGTCTGTTATATAACTGACAGCTTTGTCAGTACAGGAAAGCTAAGTATCAGTGTGCCCCTTTTAAGTTGACCCAGGTGCATCTTACTGTTGAAATGACACTTATTCAGTCTTTCCCTCTAAAACAGCTTTTCCAGACATTGTGCCACTCATTTTGCTATGCCTGAAGCCCTTAATGTAAAAAGAACTCCTATGGATTACACGTTGACTAAATCTCCATCAAAGATTGCCTTCCACAATACTGGACATTACATGAGATACATTCTTCTGCCTTCTCCAGTATGTCTGACCTAATAGATAGCATTAAAAATCATGATATTTAAATACACACGTTTGTTTTCTTTCATGCGATTGGTTCTTGTGGATTTCCACTCTACACTTCAACTATTCAAGGAGATGACAAAAAAATGACGTAAAAATGAAAAGCAGGCTAAGTACTCTCAAGTCAGGTCCTCTTTTAAGCAAGTTATCAAAACAAACCAAAACAAAATGATATTGAGAACACCTACCTAAATGATAATCACGACATTCATTTTCTTGAAATCCTCGTACTGTTAGTGCATCAGAAGAGATCTCTTCACAGGATTCAGGTAGGGGTTGTACAATATCGAGTCTAGGCCTTGCACAACACTCGACTTCCTAGAAAAATGACAACATCTTAGTTGCATCCTACATGATTTACCTCAGCAATACCAACTGGTGGTCATCTACAAAGAAGGCTGAAATTCAACAGCTGCAAACATTCACAAAGATCCAGTACTTTGCACTGGGTGCTCAGCTCCAAATCATACAAGTTGAAAAGCTGTGCTCCACAGAGTAATTGCATCTGGAAGTCAAAGGAAAGTTACTCCTACTCTTGGATTGCTTCCCTTGAAGAGATCAGTGCAGAGAAGGAGGTATAGAGGTTTACATCCTACCTCTAAGTTTGTTCACTACTTTTCTGCTCTTGGTCACAGAAGTTTTCAGGGCTATCACAGATGATTATCAATTGCTTCATTCAACAAGCAACAGAACAATTTAGGACCCATACCCAACTGGGCTCATGCCCTGAAGGACAGAGCTCTACGAGTCGGTGATATTCTGGTATCAAGATGAATTTAATTTCTTTTTTTTAAGCTGGTATTTGATGTTAAGCAGCCAGCAGCAGCAGGGGAAAAAAATAATCAGAGAATAATACAAAACCTTTACTGTTCTGATGAACTTAGAGTAAAATAAACTTTCAAGTGCAATGCAGGTGGTTATGGTAAGTTGACATAATGGATTTTCACCTTCTTTCTAAGGGAAACTGCTGTCTTCAACTAGCTGCATTTGAATTAAGTCAAGGTCCAAGACAATCCTGTATTTTCTACTTCAGGCTGTGAATTATAGCAAAATACAGAATGAAAGAGCAAGGACACATAGAAAGTGGATTTAAACGCTCTAACCTACCCATTTGGAAGTAGCACTGCTTGGGTCTTCAATTTAACTGTTCCATAAAAAAATCCAAACCCAAACCAAAAAAACTTTCAAAGCAAGTTCAGTTCTGATCTAATTTGTAACAAGTAGGAAGCTGTCATTTGCAAACTGTGAAATCAAGTGTAGGAATACCAGTGTTCCTTGCAACCAAAGGATATTTGTAGTGAGCAGCAATTCTGCTGCAAGCTCAGGCAGTTTGGGCTCCACAGAGCCAAGACACTAACAAAGGAGTTGCCACAACAACAGGACACAGACACAGTGTCAGGGACAATTGTACTTCTGTTCTTTCTACAGTAACCCAGAGAACTAAGAAGTTAGTGAAGTCCAGCATTTGGAGTTTGTTTAAAAGGCTAATTAAAAGCAAACAAATGAAAAAAAAACTTTTCTCCATTCAATTACCATTATATCACCTGAAATTCCCTTTTCATCTTTCTTTCCTAAAGCAATTAACCTTTAGCAGTCACTACCTCCTTTATACTAACTCCATTCCTGTACTACTTTTTCATTAACAGTAGCTTTCCAATTTCCTTCCTCTCTAGCATTTCAAACAACCTTTTCCTCCCCCTTCCTTATCCCATTTGTCTGCGTTCTTTCACTGACTTTCCCACACTGGAGGACTACTGTGCTGACTCTTTTGGGAAACTTTCCTGTGACATTATTTTTCCCCTTAATGTAAATAAAGAATTAATAATCTGACATCCTGAAGCAGAGCTAGAAGCTAACCCCATTGGTTTCAGAAGGCTCGAGCATTTGTTTGAACCTACAGCATTTCATTGCCTAGCAACATGTGCACTTAGTTTCTTAAGGTTACTATGGTGATGGTTGTCTAACACAGACATACTTATCAAAGAGATGATCAAGAGCATCTGCTGTTCTCACACCGCAGCTTCAAGGATTTCCTTCACTGCCTTGCCTTTTATTTGGCAATATGAAATCAATGTTGGAGACAGACATGGCACTTGTCCGCGCCCAGTAAAAACTGCTGACATGAATTCTAATTTCTACCTATCCACACATGGATCTGGGTGTACACAACTAAAGATCTTAGAAGGGAGGGAGACAATGACACCACTTGCTCACAATCATTCATTCCACCCTGCAGTGACTCTTATTGCTTGAGCCCATCAACTTCACTACTCTCACTTCTTTTGAGATGCAGTGTCAGCAAGCTCCTCTTACAGCTAAACAAGGTTTTTCATTTCTTCTGGTGCAGAAACATCATGAAGAAAGAAAAGGAAAGAAAAGGTGGGGGGGGGAAGAGGAAAGGAAGGAAAAAGGAGCTAGAAGGGCTAGCTAGAGACCTTTGTTGCATTCTGCAAGAAAGGAACCCAAAGATGATTTCTGAAAGGCAAGCACGTTAGCCTTCAACATCACCTCCACTGACCTTGTTTTAGAGGTCAGAGAAGTTTCAAGCCCTGTTCACTACTAGCAGACTACAAAATTTTTCTTAGATAATCCTACTTGTATGAGTAGTTTAAGGCCCAACTCACAGGTCAAATAATGTTATGAAGAAACTCTGAGATAAAAAAACCTACCATTTTTTCGGAGATCTCCTTTACATATGAAAGTATAACAAGCTGGTCACAGATAGGTGCAAGTCCACTGATGTAGAATTCGGTGTCAAATTGGAAAACTGAAATAAAGTAGAGAACAAAAGACTTAAAAATATGAATGCGTATGAACTACTACCTAAGAAAAACATATGATTTTCAGTGACAATCAACAGCATACAGAACTTCAGAGATATGAAGACTCAATACATAAAACAAACTCACAGATCTCCCTGTTGGATCAGATGAAAATCTACATTTAACAGATTAAATTGCACTAAAGCTTGCAAAAACAAATGTTTGTGCTCTAGGATATGCTAGAGATTAAATATTTGAAATGCGGGTTCAGTCTGATTTTCAGTAATCACATTGAAAAAGGAAGCAAAATCAAACTCAATAAAATAGGCAATAAGTAGTACAGTTCACTGGTTTGCATATTTGCAGCAAGTTCAGGTGGCTGTAAGAGAATCGCATCTGCTACATCTATTGGTATGATATATGAAAACACAAAGATCATTATTTATTTATCATTGCGTATCATCACAATTATTTCAGCAAGGCAAATAGAAAATACAGCATAATGACATTAAAAATAAAGCTAATTTTCTTTAGCTAAGAAAATAAAAAGAAACAGGAGAAATAATTGTCTTCCTGGAAAAGGAGAAAACAATACAATGAAAAAGAGTACATATTTGACACCTGTCTCTCAATGAATAAGCAAGTACTGTTTTTCTTTTAATGACTGCTGACACTTTGGCATCACTGAGGGGCCAAACTACAACACAAGAGTAGAGCACTCAATCAATTCACAGAGAATAGGTTTACATTTGTAACCATGTACATAATTATCTTGTTCTAGCCTGCAAGATTGAGGAGGTTATTTTGACTGTGTCACATGTTGCTCTCAGAGATGATTTTAAACAAACCAGTTCAGAAACAACCACATATCTTATTCCCAGTTTACAATTTAGTATTTTGCATTTTAAAATAATATGGAAGGCAGGAGGAAAAATATGGAAAAGAAAAAACAAAATGAAATCCGTAATACTATCAAAGAAACTTTAAACTCAGCTTTAAAGAAGGGCCAAGATAAGGCTCTCAAAGGCACGTAAAATACTGTGGTTTGTATTTGAAGAGGAAAACAGCACAGTGACTTATCATTAATAATTTATAATGATTATAGAGACAGTTTTAAAATCAGTGAGTGTTTCTTTGTCTGATACTAGAACTTTAGTCCCTTTGTCAGTGAAAATGCTTGCAATGCCCAATGTAATGGTGTATTTAAGATCAAGTAGAAGTACTGATCTGTGAAACAAAAAAACCCAAACAAATAAGAATCACCACTTCAGGTTTTGTTTTTAAATAGAGTTTAGTTTCCTTGGTTTCACTTTCAGCTTTCTCTCAGTTCATCCCTCTCAAGAGGCCTTGTTGAAACACAATGCTCTAGCTCTGCTGCTACAGCCTTGAACAAAGAATAACTGGCATAGACAGTGCTTCTTGACCTGATAAAAACCTTTGATGCTGCTAATCAAAAAAGTCTTACTGAAAAAAAAAAAAAAGAATGTTACAGCTGCACATAACAGTAACAGGTTAATTTGACTTACTTTCTGGACACTGTGTCATGTTCTTGAGGAAAAAAAATCCAACACAAAGGCACTGCAGAAATGTTAATTTGAAAAGGATCCAAAATAACTAAAACACATGTAGTATTGAAACAAATAGAAATGACTGAGGTAAGGCCATCTGTCATACATGTTTATGCCTGCCTTAAGAGAAGATAGAAGGTATGCTGACAGTGGATCTACTCCATGTTCAGCATCCACGTACAGCTGTCAAATAAATTACCAGGAAGCAAAATGAAGAAACCTGTAAATATTTTTTGCTGTTCATTAAAAGAAATGTAGGAAATACACCAAACTACAGAAATGAAACTATGTATGTGTGGTGGTTTTGCTTAGCCCAGAACATCAGCAAGGTATCTTTAACATCTACGAGAAATTTAAACCCCTCAAAAGCTGTTGTAGTAGGCCTGAGGAAGTGTCTGAGGGGTGGGGAGTGGCACAAAGATGGCTCCTGTGTGTCCTGGGTGAAAGTTCTGGAAGTTTTTCACCAAGTCCAATAGAGCCAATCTCTGATGGCTCTGAAAGATGATGGATATGCTGCTGGCCAAGGCTGGGCCAATTAGAGATGTTAGTTATGCCTCTGTGAAAACATTTTGAAGAAAAATCAAAACAAAGTAGTCACACACTTCTCGTTAGCAAGAGGAGGAGGAGGTGAGAATATGTGAGGGAGAACAGCATGGAGACACCAAGGTCAGTGAAGAAGGTGGGGGAGGAGGTGCTCCAGGCGCTGGAGCTGAAAACTCTCTGCTAGCTGTGGTGAAGGCCATGGGGGGAGCAGGAGGCTCCCCCCTGCAGCCCACAGAGTCCACAAGGATGCAGAAATCCACCCACAGGCCACGCCAGAGGAGCAGGTGGATGCCTGGAGGGAGCTGTGATCCAGTGAGAGCCTCATGTAAAGAGTTAAAACTGCAAAGGCCTTGCAAGAGAGAGAAAGGCCTTCCTCCTGGGATGGAAGCAGCCTGGCCTTGGCTCGGGAGAGTCTGCACAGCACCTTATGGACAAAGGGACTCAAGTTGCAGCAGAATTCAGGCGGGATGTTGCTCGTTAGATTGGACCCACGCCAAAGAAGTTCCCAGAGGACTGTCTCTTGGGGGAGGGACCCCGTGGCTAAGTAGAGGACCCCTCTCCCTGATGGACTGACCAGAGGGAAGAAAAACAAAAAACCCTTACCCTGCCCCCTACCTGTGTTGTTGGTTGGAAAGAAGGAGGGGTTGAGCGGAGAAACAGTGTCTTAAGAGTGAGAGGGGTGATCAGAGAAAGGGGTTTGTAGTAGAAGATTTGTAGTGATGAATAGATTCATGGACTAAGAAAATACCCCATACCCAGCCCCCTACCCTAGTTGCTGGCTGGAAGGAGAGAGAGGGGTGAGTAGAAAAATGGTGTCTTAAGAGGGAGAGGGGTGAGTGAACAAATGGCATCTGAAAAGCTTATTTTTTACCTCTCATTTATCCTCTGACTCTGTTAGGTAATTAAATCACTTTGCAACTTTAAGTTTGGAGCCTGTTTTCCCTTTTTCTGTGTGTCCTCTCACCAGTGTCCTATCTCACTCAACTCATGAAGCCGGTGTGTGTTTAACAGTTTTTTTTCTTTCCCCTCTCCTGCAAGTCTGTGGCAGGAGAGAGCAGAGGCGCCTGGCATTTAGTCAGGGTCAAACCCTGACAATATGCTACATTATTTACCCAAACTCTATAAGGCCACGTTCTCTGAGATTTAAAGATCCACACATATGTGTCATGCTGAAATTAAAAGGAGTCTATTTTGTTTAGTCAAACCTCAAAAAGCAGCTCTTGCTTTACCACAGCAAAATTTAAAGAGTAAAATTCTGGTCAGAGGGTTTTACCTTTGATTTCTGTGGGCACAATATTTCAACTAAAAGCACTGGTGGTGAAGATACCGTCTTGAGAACACTTATGGGTATGCGGACTGTGGCCTATAACAATGAACGCAAATTTTGCAGATGCTTTTAGTGTAAACCAAACAGAATACAAAATGGCATGCTTTGTTTAGCTATTATCTTGTGCATGGAGTTGCATTTGATATAAAATATAACTTTTTCTTTTTTCTGACACTCTGTGAATTCAGTTCCAACTAGAGGACAAGAAAAGGTCCCACATAAGTATCACTTAAGCTTCAAAGCTGATTTTCTGAAAAACTTTTTTCCATTGTACCAAGAAAACTTTGTTAAGCAACAGGGATAATATTTAGTCATGAAGAACTTTGGGGCTTAGAAATTCTTAGGTTTGATGACAAAGAAGTCAAAATCTTGAAGAATTTTGACTCATTTTATGAAGAAATTAAAAAAATATAGGTTCTAGATTTGGCTTTTTTCTTAATTTTTTTTGCTTCTCAGAGTATAGCAGGCTTGCTTCGGTGAAATGCTTGCATAAATCACCTTATGAAGTAAATTTCTTGATCATCACATTTATCAATTAAGCTTTACATTCTATCTATAAAGAGACATATGTTGGTACATTAGATCCCATTAATCTCAGTTTACAAACAAGAAAATAAATATTCCCATGTTTTCTTTTCAGATTGAAATGTGCAATCTCAGTGCATGATGCTAACTTGCCATGCAGGTGTGGAGCTATTCCCTCATAAAACATGTAGGTGTGTTGTTACAAGCACAGCCTTAAAACATGCAATTGTTAACCCAGAAATCTGCTTTGTGGGAAATTTGGTAGAATGCAAAGGGAGACAAGTACTCAAGAGACATTGCTGCTTGGCTGGTACCTGGAATTAAGTGGAGATTCCTCAGAAAAAAATCTGGGCAAAAATAAATTGAATAGGAATTCTCTAATCAATTTGAAGTCTTTTATGTACTTCTGGTGTTAATCTCCATTTTCTGTTATCATTAATAACCTGAGTAGGATACTCAGGCATAGTATCCTACTGAGGCAGAGATAAAATACTTCTCCATAAAAGTATATAAAATCCTGACATGGCCAAGGAAGACTAGATGATAGATTTTCCTATGAAAAGGCATTATATTAACTGAAAAGTGCTTATTAGTTATTTAACAACCAGCCTTCTCATGGGTTCCAGTTGAGGAAGGGTTCCTTGTTCAGACCAGAAGCTATGCAGCATTACAGCTTTTGTACATGCTTCAGGAGTGAGCACAGAGGTCAAGCACTCTTTAAGAAGGATCACAATGGCATTTAGTCCATGTTAAGCCTGTGATTCAATACCAATACTTTCTAATCAATACACTGCTTCACAGCACTAGCTGACAGAGGTAAACTGATAGGATCTGCTCAGCTAACATATGTTTAAACCTAAATAGAAACATTCTAAATTCACTGGAGTTTATCTTTGACACTGAATGAAGACTCACAGGGGCAATGAACTGTAACAGAAACAGAAGAAAAGATTACTGAAGAAAAGCACCACTAATATACTGAAAGATGTAAATAAAATTAACAATGTCACATAGGTCTCAGTGCATGAGACCTGTATAATTCATCTTACAGGTAATCACAGCATTATCTTCCTTAAGATAAAACAGCTAGAACAGTTCAGTGATGTGACTTTCCCACTGTTATGAATGGGAGACGGGAGCTTAGATTAATTCCTGCTGTTTGCTCAGGCCTCTAGCAACAGGCAGTAACTCTTATTAGAGTGGCCAGCACCCCAAGATTTGGTCTCATTCACAAGTTCTTTTAAATAATGGCCAATTAAGTCTAATATGACATTAATTATCATTTATTAGACACAGAAAATGACAGACATAAAACTTAGGACAAACTACATACTACAGGAATAACATAACTGCAAAACTATGAGTAGCTAAAATTGCAAATTATGAAAAGGTACCTATTCTTATTAACAGCTAGCAAGAATAATATAATTTAGGAACCAATGTATCTTACCCAGCTGATTGGTGGTGCAGTATATCTCGGAATCCTTTCACCCAATTTCCAGGAAAGTAACCACAGAGTCTGTGTCCAGACTCTGGGGAGAAGCTCCTTGCACATCTTCAGAGTGTGTGTAGGAAAACTTCTGCCTCTGTGATATTTTCGTGCGTTTTTACAGTATAAAAGTATGCCTTTTTTGTCACATATGCACTTTTTTTGTTTCTCTTTTCACATCCTCTCTCCTTACCAAAATA
The DNA here is from genome assembly GCA_024500445.1 of Entomyzon cyanotis. NCBI lineage: Eukaryota > Metazoa > Chordata > Aves > Passeriformes > Meliphagidae > Entomyzon > Entomyzon cyanotis. The sequence goes on from JAKEPQ010001005.1 coordinate 82,369,029, forward strand.
TGAGTTCAAGGTTAGAGGTCTCAGACCTTCGGGCGCCAAGAGATAACTTCCTGCTGGGCTTCTGACCCCATCGGAATTATCTGTCTTCTGCCATCAAGCAGGAGAGAGGAGAGGGAGGGGGGAACATCCTGCCACACCCACATTATGGGCTGTCTGGTTTAGCATCACAGTAGACACTGTAATTATTTCCAACCTTAGAATGAGTACAGCTAATTCTTAGGACAGAAACAGAAGATGAGGGGGTATTTTGTTAAATAAGATCCTACGCACCTTATTTGGTATGCAGGAAATACTGTTTCATTATTCACTGGGCTCCAAAGTACTGAAGAAACATTTATTATCTACTAATGCCATCACAGTTATCTATGATACCACCATGGAACTTAGGGCCCCTCTGAATGGCTCTAAAACAGCATAAACCTGAAATTGCTGAGACATGAGAAAACACTGTTTTATCATAGACTCCGTATGTATTACCCTGATGAGCAGAGAAGCAACTAAGAAGTTTCCTGCCCCACTTCTGCAAGTTTTTTTCCAGGTCCAAAATTGTAAAAGCAGGGATAAAAAAACGGAAAAACCTCACAGCACTAAACATGACAAAAGTAATAATGTGTTAAGGGTTTAATTATTCTTAAGTCGGTAGACAAGATCTTATGAGTCAAAATATCTAAGTATATAATATAAATGATACTCAGTTATCATGCTACTGAAGGTTATTCTTGCCTTGGATAAATTCTTTGTGCACATGTATCAACTTATGCATCTACTTAGGATATTAGTGGTCTTGCAAAAAAACTATACTGGTTGCAGGTCTGATATAAAATCAGACCTTCCAGCTATGCCTTTGAAAAGTAAAGTTGAAATAAAATTGAACTAGATGTTATGGCATGACAAATTGCTGTCAAGAAGACCTTCTGTGTGACTATATGAAAGGCTATTTTAGTTTATACTGAGACTTGAACAAGCAATTTCTCTCTCTTTTCCCTCCCAATCCTTGCAAGTTCTAATGAGTGCTGCTGACAGCATTTGGCAGAGCAATTTCAGTGCTTTGACCTGAAAGCAGGAGGAAAAATCTCAAGCACTTAATTAACAGATTAAGTGAGATAAAATACCAGTCCTCTACAATACAGAGAAAACCACAGGCCAAAAATTTTGAGATGGAAAAGCTACTTCCACAAAAATCTCTATCCTTCATGTCTGCATTTAAATAGCCTAATGACAGCTTTTTATGTTTTTTTTAACCAAGTTCCAATAGACAGTCACGTAAGACTAGCACAATTCATATAAACACATTACAGCTGCAGTAGAAGTTGCTTCTGTTTACTTGTCACTATGTGACCAAACCCATTTAGTTATTTTCTAAAAGCTACTTACAGAAAATATTATATACAAGATCTGAGGCTAAAACTCATGACTCAACTTGATAAAATTTTTGCAAATATCCTAGAATTCTGCAGTTAAATAGTCTGTTTGGACTACGTAATCTTAAACAATATGTAGTTTTCAGATCTCTGTTAACTGTCAGGCACACCACCAATCTCTCAGTATAGAGAGTTCCTACAGAGTTTATCAAGTTTCCTAGCTGATTTTCAGAAGCTATTTTAGAACAGTTCTTTTCTGAAATCAGAAACCAGAGCATACATACACCTATGCCATGCACCATTCCAAACGGCAACGATTCAGGATCTTGCTGGGACACCCTATCTACAATCTCATGTTATTCCAGTCAAGGGAGCACCAAAGTTTACAAATTATTGCCCACTCTGGTCTGCAGAGTCCGAGAGGTCCTGTTTATCTTCCTAGCACTATCTTTTCCTAGATACTTCCTTTCCCCAGTAGATGCTTCTGGGCACAGTTGTGACTTTTTGTTTATATCCCCATTTCCCTTCCAATTTTTCTTTGAATTCCACTTTACACTTTAATTAAGATATACATTTTATCAAGAATTTTTCCAACAATCAGCAATAATAAAAACCTATTTATGTCAGATTAGCTGGAAAAATAAGAAAGCAAATGAAAATACAAAATTCAGAAGCCAAAAAAGGAAACAAAAATAAATTAAAATCAATTTCCTAGCACTATACAGATATTTTCAGGGGAAAAAAAGAGAGAAAAAAGTTATGAACTGTGTAGTCAAACAACATTTACCCAAATAAAGTAATATCTATTTTCTCTCTACTACTACACTGACCATCAATCATTTAAACAAGATGAAAACCCAAGCTCTCTAAAGGGATCTGTATGCACGGAAAGTTAAGGCATCTACTGTTCACACAAGTATCCCTGATTTTAGATGATAACAGAACTTCAGGCTCTCTATAAAAAAACCCCTCATACCTATGCAAGAGTGCATTGAGACAACTTAAACAACTAAAAATGAGGAGACATTTATGTTACAACTACATGTTGCCTCCAAAGTGTAACAGTTTTTCAGGTTAGAATGTAAAAGCAGACCTTTAAAGCTTTTTGAACAGGAGTGCATTCATACAACCATACCTATTTCCACGTAGCGATTTGGAAGGTCACGCATTTCACTGGCATGCCGTTCTTTTACTGAGCAAATCTAGGAAACAGAGATTTGGATCATTACAAATGAAGAAGCTGTAATTCCTAAAATACTAACTTTGCCTCAATAAGAAAAGGAATTTCTGGGAATTCTTGGACATGCATTTCTTTATTCTGAAAAACACAAGCTGTGAAACAGTGATCATGCAGCACTAAAGAAAACCACATAGAGAAGTTGTGGCTGTAGTTCACAGCTTTATAGACATCTGAGAAAGAAGAGGCCCATATAAGAGAAATGTGAAAATACCTGCCCACTATGGTTTCTTCATAGAAGCTTTTATAATGAGTTTGGTTTTGGTGTCTTTTCACACTTTGCATCTCATTATCTTTCAAGGTACCTTATTCTTATTCAATAAGTTTGCTATTGCTACTCACAGTTACAGGAGGAGAGTATGCACACATAAAGAAATGCAAATAAACAAATGTTGTGAAGCACACGTAAATAGAAAGGGGAAGACAGATGCCAAACTTAGGACAAACCTCCTCATTTATAAAACTCTAAGCTTAATGCTCCAAAAGCTTTTTACACATCACCTACCACATTTTACCCTCCCATTCCATCTATTCCTATCAAGTACTTTTAATTTCCCACTGTGCAGTGATGCAGCAGTCTGTTATTAGAAAACAGCTAACAGGCTTGTAACAAACGCATGTCAGGTGCTGGTCTGAGCAAATTATAATCAGTCTGCATCACACAAGTTTAAAATGCCAGTTTCCTGCTGAAAGATAATAAAACCCCAGAAAGTCTGTCCTTCCACCCACCCATTTTTTTTTCCCATGGTTGACCAAAATCATATGGCTGTTTTAGCAGTTACAATCTCTTCAGCCCCCAAAGCAATCCCCTCCAAAAATATCTCATGGTAAGTTGTTCTTCCTTAATGCTAATAAAAAGAAATTAATTCAACAGCACACTAAAAGCTTTCAGAAGAGGAAATCTCTCCAAGGCACAGAGGAGAGAAATGTCCCTGAAGATTATATTCAGTGCATGCTCTCACACAGATCTCTGTCTGACCGCTGGGTGCCTATCACTCCTCCTCATGAAGGTCAGTCCAATGACATTTCTAAGGCAGCAGAAGTTCTGAACACTAGTCAAACCAAATTCTATTTTTTTCGATTGTCTTTGCTTTTCAGAAATAATCCTCTGTTTGTCTGTGATAATAGCAAGCATTTATTACAAAGACAGGTAATTGCACCTTTACTGAATTTCCCCAGCCAATAATCAGCGTTAAATTATCCTTCCAGCAAAGGCTGCAGGGATACATATCTGGGCGAAGGCTTATGTCATCTCGAGGCACATTGGTAATTCTTTGCTTTGAGATCATGTCAAGTATCTTCACACCCTGAAAGTTTAAAAACAAGAGAACTTTATTCAGTACGACAAACTCCTACTCACCATTCTGTATGCTAAGGCAGTCAGAGCAGTTTACCACATAGATTTCAGAGTAGGGCTGAAGGTGCCAACAGAAAAAAACTGTTGATACAAAAACCCATATAACTGAGGATGTGACAAAAGGAGTGAAGGAATCAGAGTAATTTAGGTATTTTAAATTCACATGCCAAATGAAAAGACACAGTAAATGAGTAAGTGACAGACTAGCAATTCCAGTCATGAACCAGTTCAGCATATTGGGCTGGTGCTACTACTGGAGAAATAAAGAGAATCCTAGCTTTTTCACAACAGCCCCTGTAGAGACACAGAAATTTCCACCTTGGAAAAAGAAAAGCAACAGCTCATTAAGATAAACAAATTCAATCTCAAGATACGCGTTTCTGCTCTTACATTACAACAGAAAAGCAAGCATATTTAAACAATGCTTGGTTTTGTATGCTGTGATTTTTTTACTTCCTCCTCAGGAGATCTCCTAAACAAACAGAACAAAAAGTTAAAAACCAGGAAGATTAAAGTCATTCAAGAGACAGAGGAAAAAAAGAACCATTAATCAGATTTTTCCATGTCATTTAGACAGGGTAAGCTACAACCTTTCCAACAGCAAAATGGAGATTAATTTAAGTAATGACTTGTTCTTCGTAACTTAAACCAAAAGTCTCTGAAGTAAAATATTTTAGTAGGGACTTCTTTTCTGCTCATTGAGCTCAGAGAATGATTCTTAGAATCACAGAAAAGGGGATGAGAAAGACCTTGAAAGGTTAGCATCCATGATCCCATGCCATGTTAGGATTTTTCTAGTGGCAAAACCACTTTAGAAGATTCTCCCACCTATTTCTGTTCCCCACACTGCAAGTTTCTATGTCCCCAGCTGTACAAATACACAGATACAACTGTTTGAAAGTCAAGGGGGGTCATGGTGTAAGCCAGATTTTGCCTTTTTTTTTTTTAAATCACAAGGAACAGTAAGTGGTATGAGGGTGGGTGAAGGGTTTTTTTTCAGTGACCTTTGCCACTGAAGAACTGTGAGCATGGAACATGCTTCTACCGGCACCTCATCAACTAGCAGACATTAAGGTTTCAAAAACAAAAAACCAACTTGCATATAGCATCCACAACACACAGAGCCCAGACTTCTAGGTAACATAAACAAGGAGCTTATGCTTTATGTTTTCTAAGTTCATCCAATAAAATTTTTACTCTTGCTTAAATTGCAGTTTAATGAAGTTGTCTTTTATAAATCTTACTACTTTGTCTTCAAGGATGATTTTCTGTTGCAGTGGCTCAGCCTGTGGGGGGCTGGATGGACAGACGCAGGGAGAGCCCTCCTGGTCACAGTGACAGACCATGGTCCCCTGCAGCCCCCGGATTAGTTATGTATGTTGTAAACTGTTAATTGGTCCCGCACTCTCCCCCTCCCCTTCCCTGTTTATGGGTTCTGTTCTAGAGAATTCTCCCCCAGTTGGCACCCCATTGGATCCCTATTTTGTACCCCTCCCCCTTGTTCTGTTATTGGTTTATACTCCTTTGTCCCTCCCTCTCTCCTCCCACCTGTCTCTCCCTGGTTGGCTCCTCGGAGCCAACCACTGCCCTTTCTCCGTCCCTCAAAAACCTCTCCGGAGGTCATCGAGGCTCTCAGCCTTCGACTCTCTGCCTGCTCACCACCCCTTGCTCCTTGTCCCCTCTACCCTCAACAAACTTCCCTGGAGAGTCCTAGTCTGACGGTCTGCATCTTTTATTTCCGCATGCTTCATCACCGGTTCCCATCCCTGCGAGCTCCACGGCCTGCCGAGGTGCCCAGCTGCCGCCCGTACACCGGTGTGTCCCGGCTCCAGTCCGCATTCCTCTGTGCGGCGTGGAGTGTGTGCCCGTGAAGAACAACGCCGCAATTTTCAGTGACCCATATCACACCTTCTGTTTTCCTACAGGCAACGAATCTTACATGGGATGAAATAGCTCATGTTTAAAGTGCCTTTCAAACCAACAGTGCAGGATCCTCTTTAGTTATAAGTGTTGAGAGGCAGTTGTTTAATATGCTAAATAGCTGTATTTTTTTGATGTCTTAGGCTGTAAGCTGGGAACTTACACCTAGATGTGCTTTTGGCTGGTAATTAATTTTAATTTTCTTCTTAGTAGCTGGTACAGTGCTGAGTTATGGGTTTAATATAAGAAAAATGTTGATGACTCACTCATATTTTAGTTGTTGCTATGTAATTTCCTATGCTCTGCCTATAGGCGGGTGCACAAGAAATGAGCAAGGAGTCAAAAGGCGCACCCACTGGCTCTTTGGAGCTGCCCATTGTACAAGGACTCCAGTCCTTGCAGTTAAAGTCTGGGGTGGTGTGTACGTGAGTCCTTCAATGGTGTGAGAATGCTTGAGCAGTGGGCTTCTTCTCTATCGGGTATGCCATTTGCATCATGAACTGAAAGGACTTCCAAAGTCAACTTCCAATCACGAAGGAGCTAAAACCTGTTCAAATGGGAGTCCAGCAGCCAAACGCCTCTAAGGATTTGGTCCTCAGATGTCTCAGTGCAAACCTGCACTATTGGCCATGGGGGAAGGACAAGAGGGCATAGCAGCAAACATGGGTTACCTAAGCATCTGAAAAGCAGAATTAGACCTTGCCTAAATAATCTCAAACTATCCAATCTCTAATAAGGTCTCATACAGTGCCCCCCCCCAAAAAAAAACTTAAGAAAATAAAAACTAGGTAGCCATGCACAAACAATAAGAAGCAAGGCTATGAAGATTTTCTCTGATTTTGAAAAAAAAAAAAAGCGCAACACAAAACGTTGCTAGAGAATAGAGTTTAAAACAGTTAAAGGGGAAGGGAAAGGGCAATAACCAAATATATTAGTCTTTTGGAGGGCAAGTGTAATTTTCATTTTTCCTTGAAAGATAGGCCCTGACCATGGTTTTTTGTCTCTGGCAGATGGCTCTCAACATTTTATTAGTATTCTGTGTTCTGATGTGGCACATCATCTCTAGGGATAGCTCTCGTCAACTGTCCTATCCATCCTCAGCAGATACCTAGAATATGTATTTTAATTGTATGGCTCTGAAAAGAAGAAAACCTTCAAAAAACTCAATGTTATGTCAATCAAGCCCTCAATGAAGTTTTCTTTATAATAGAGTTTTTAAAGGGAAGCAAATAAACAAAGGTCAACCTCTAACTATTTCATATCAAACTGGTTTTGAAAGACAGAAAATAACAATGGCTTTAAAATATTTTAATAAATGCTTCCCTTTAAGATGGAAAAACAATAGAAGAAAGTGTTTCAGAAGTAATTTCACCACATTTAAAAAAATACTTTGGAATTTAGACATGATACACACTTAAAAACATATCCCTCACTGCTCAACTTCAAAACATAGTGCTTGACCCATCAATTAGACTTACAGTGATAGGTGAAATGCAACACTCAGAATGAATGCAAAGGTTTCCTATGAAATTACACTTAGAACAAAAGGGGCCTATTCTCTCCTAAGTCTAAATTTTTCTAGTGGCCTAACAAAATAAGAAATTATTACTATTTTTTTTATAATCTGCAACATTGAATGCGCACATGACAATGTCATTTCAGTATAAATTGCAAATCCAAACAGTTTATTTTTTTTCACAGGGTGGCAGGGAGTGGAAATGTACTATTATTTGTATAGAGAAAAATTACATTAACATTTCTTCCTCAGTTTGCTTCAATAAATTGCACTAATCAAAATTCTAAATAAAAATAGTGCACAGTAGTGACCATCACAGTGGTATGTAAAGCTATTTTCCTAATTTCTTTGGAAGTGGCAATCATATAGGAGAACACTGACTAACCAGCAGGAAATAACAGAAGAAATTTCTACAAAGAAATTACATATAAACCACTATTCTTCAATGCCTTTTATACCAAATTTTATAAATGCACAGTTTTTCAACTGAATATTTTGGCAATTAACATTGAAGAATTTCTGTAATCAGTGTAACACAGAGATATTTTTGTTCATGTAGTGGAGGTGAAAAATACTTACCATATTATTGGCCCAAGCAATTAAGTGTCCTCTCCATTTTACATTTCTTATATTTCCTTCCCCTTCATGTAAAACCGAAGGCTTCCATCTGTTCATCCAGCCTCTCTCATATAATAGCAACTATGAAGAAGTGCAACAATAAATATATCTGGGACACAGTGTGCAAACATGGGAGTTATTTTCTCTTCATCATCACTTGCTCAGTTTGAATTTAAGGTTAATGAAAAATACACACCTATCACAAACCAAAAGCAAATACAATCAAACATTTTGATATAGTACATATACATCAAGCATCTTTTATATTACAGAATTCCAGTTAAATAGTAAAAATATTAATAAGAAGGCCTTTCATTAAGTTTCTCTGAAGAACAGTAAGTATAATTATTTACCGTTTAAAGATAAAGAAATAAAGGCATTTCAGAACCTAAGCCTACAGCACTAGAGACAACACTTCAGAAAGTTAGTAGAGAAACCAGGTCACCTCACATCTATACATCTTGTCACAGGCTCCTTCCCTCCAAAAAACACCAGGTAGTCAAAAAAAATCATGAAAGATCCCCAAACCTGTGACCTTTTGCTTGGCTCCATGTGGAACTACACAGCCTTCCACAGGGGTCTATAGATGCTGTGTTTTAGTACCACATGTGCAAACTGCACTTTACCACAAGTGCTGCTGACTGTAAAACCTGTTTTATTGGTAATTCCAGGTTCTGCAAATAAGGAAGGTATTTTAAAATATCTAAATGAATAGGAGATGTTATAAGATGCTTTCCAGCAGCAAAGTAAACCCAACTACATGCAGAAAGTCTGCACAGAAAGACAGTCCATGCCAGTTGGTTGGAGCATGGTGCTAATAATGCCAAGGTCGCAGGTTCGATCCCATTATGGGCCATTCACTTAAGAGTTGGACTTGAGGATCCTTGTGGGTCCCTTCCAACTCAGACTATTCTGTGATTTTGTATGTCTCAAAAAGTTATTATAGGATTACATGGAATCACTCTGAGAGATGCAAAGTGCAGCACTTGGAGGGATACCCAAGTAAAAAGCTGAAGCATCTACACAGATCATACTCTAAGGTACTAGTCCTGCCAATTTGTGCATGAGTATACCCACATACAAACATATGCACAACCTGAACCCAAGCTCACACCTCACACTGGAAGGTGTGAAATAGCTGCCTGCTAGGATTTCTACCATGCTAAAACCCAATGGTGTGAGTACTCATGTTGCTAATATTTCCTATCTAAGATCCATCTGTACATACTTTTTTATATATGGTTTCCTGCCACTTGTATCTGGAAAAATACGCCAAGTGTGAGGACACTAGTTGTTTAAAATACGATCTTTTAGCAAAATATGAGATTTTAACAGCAATTAACAGACTGTCTCTCTCTTCTAAAGCCACCAGATGGCACCAGAACACAAGTATTTTCTCCAAGAGTTGAAAGCAAGCACCAGGTAGGGTAGCCTATTGAGAAATTTTTGTATGAAGTGTGCTGGAGACATTGAACTTCTAATTCAAGCAAAGTGACTTGGTGTCCTTTACAAAGGTGACATGAAGGCCCACCTTTTAGACAGTATAGATATTTTTTCCCTACGTATTAAAAGGCTACTGAGTAACTCTCACACAAGATACTATTTTACAACTACCAGGGCAAGCCACTGAAAGGAGGGTAACATCTATGCTCATAAGACAGTGCTGTACAGAGGGATTTCCATTAGAAGACTGGTAGGTAGATGTTAAGCAAAAGAGCAGCCCTCAGCCCAAATGAATGATCTCCACTTTGATGTTAAAGATGTCATTAAAAACTAAGTGCTGTGTTGATAAAGACTTGAAAATTACTTTTTTCCTAGTTTACAAACACCTAGGGAGAAGCTGGACAGAGGACGAACTGTTGCTTGAATTCTTTTTGCAATACCATCCAATAAAGATAGCAGCAAAATACATGGTATTTGCATTAAAACTTATTGCACAAAGTTGCAAAAAATGATGTGGATGATGTGGAAGGTTACAACTGGCTGATGCCAATTATATTAATTGAACTTGGAATCTTTTCTACTTGTGACTGAATCATAATTTAAATTAATTTATTACACTCAAGATCCAGAGAAAACTTGGTATGATACTTGGCATCTTTTTTGTTATTATTCACGGTTTGTGAACATCATGCTTTTTCGTGACTCTGAGTAATAAAATGGAAGAAAAATAAGTGATCTGAGAAAGAACAAGTGAAGAGGGAAGATAATTTGAAAAATCCTGCTTCAGTCTATTCTCAGCTCTTAAACACACACTTAATTAAATTTTCAGACCAAGGCAGTAGACGAAATACCCCTTATTATAGGTGATACCCCAAACAGGCTGGTATCGCCTATAATAAGGATGGAAAGTGAATCTGAATCACTGTAACACCTTGAATTCCCTGTTTCAGATCAGCAACTGAAATAGGTCCAACACTGAGGCCAAAGGACACTCAACACCGTGTTTTCAAAAAAATAGTATGTAATCTCAAAATGTGCTTAACTAATTTATCTTCAATGCAATTATCTGCATGCTATTGATATACATATTGTGATTTATTTATTGTTTCTTAGAGCAATGACACCTGGAAATTGAATTTGTGAATCCAGAACTTTCCTATGTGTTTTGGACCTGTTGTCTACTGAAGGCATCTCTCAAAATATGCAGACTGATTTCTTTCTTAGTCTTCCTTTCTGTCTCCACATTGAAATGTTTATCACACCAGAAAGTAATTTAAAACTTCAAAAGAAGACATGTAAGAAAAAATTCTCAGTTTCTGGAGGGGTTCTTCCTACCACCTCCCTCTCTTCTTGGTAGGGGAAAAATACTTTAGGACTTTATTTGCCATAAATCCTATATTATGATAGTCAGCATTCACAGTGCTTATATTTCAACAGCAGCCAAAATCCCACTTTCTTGCCTTCTCTGCAATAGAGTTTGTTTTCTCCGTTTTTCATTTGCTCTCATAAAACTTTCTAGTCCTTTGTTACATGCAATACAGTCGTGCTTAGAACACTCTTCCAGTGCCTCTTGAATGCATTGCAATTTGATAATACAGCTAAAATAAAATAAACTTTGACTTCAAGGTCCACACTCACACTTTTTTCCTAATACATTGCCATCTTCAGTTAGCTCACTAATTATTTTGCAAGTCTTCTTAACTGCTTAGGATTGTCCATGAGATCATTAAGAAATGTATGAGACAAGAGGATGGAGCAGTACACTTTTTGGTTTTAAAAGTGGATGTATTTCTCTAGGATTAGTGAATACATCTCTCCATATCTTTTACTAACAGGAGATTAATCTACACCAAAAAGAGCTCAAAACTCTATTTTAGAATGCATCCACTAAACAGAATAGATAAGTACTGGGATTTAATGGAGCCTGTCATGCAATTAGCATTAACACTAATTACACATAATCCCAGTCTTTAAACTACGTACAGGAATTCCCAATATTCTAAACAAAGAGAGGAATGATTGCAGCTTTGGAATATCAATATGGTAAAGTAATTAAATTTAATTTATTCTCACTACCAATTACTTGCTTCAAAATACTGAAATAAAAGATGTCTGTTCTCACAGAAATTTTAAAGGAAACATACTTTTACTGATGCACAGCATCATTACTTTGTTTCAACATAGCACCTTCTGTGTAAAGATTGGAAGAAGTTTTACAGAAAAAAAGGCTTCAAAATTTAACTGAACTTCAAATTTAACTGAAGGGCCATTTTTCACTTCCTCACTGCAGAACTGGATTAGTTTTTATTTCACAAAATTAAAATCAGGAAAGAAGTCCCTGTAATTTCATTGTCTTGTTCTTTGCCTAAGTGTGAAGATGAGGCTACTTGCGGCATTTGTCCTGTGTTTTGGCACCTCTGTCACCACTTTCACCTCAGTTAGGTAGGACCACAAAAACCTAATATGCTACTTCCACGGTTACAAGTGATCACAGCAGCTATTTAATTTGTTTCCAGCATAAAACCAATATTTACAGGCACAGCCAAGATTAACAGATACCAGAGAGTAACACAGAACAGCATGCTGCATGAAGACTTACTGTTTAGTAGCTCATCCCTAGGAAAACATATAGCAACAATAAAAAATTGTAATTTCTGTTTGAAACAGATGATGGACTAGACGAGCTCAAACAAAGCAGAGAATAATGTAAGCCTCAAGCTTTCAGCTGAAGATGAGCTTTCAAGATTTCGTCACAAAATGTTATCTAAGGAGCTGGGGTGTGAACAGAGAGGAGGGCAGCAAGTGCAGTCAAGGGAAATCAAGCAAGGAGGCAGAGTCAGCAGCATTTGGAGGTATGCGATGGCAACAGTGAGAGATGAAACAGGAGCTACTGCTGTAGTTCATGGACAGAGAAGCCAGAAGTTTTGAGATGTTTAATACAAACAAATGCCACAGGACTTTTATAAGGCTTAACTTTTAATAACTCAACTGCCACATTCCAGCTGTTGCCTATTCACAAAGAGCTACAGAATTAACACCTTGAAAAGCAAATCCTACAGTCTTGCAGGCAGAGAGCCACATTTCATAAACTTAGAGCTTCTTTGCTTGCCACCTCAGGCTGTGAAAGAAAGGGTTCTGCACAGACATTTGCAAAATACACAAGTACATATTACATGCATGTAGGACTATGATCCATTTGCTTTACACAAACTAAATTTATTACAGCACAAGGAGAACTTTTGTTTTAGTGATAAGGAAGAAATGCATATCTAAATACCCATAAAGAAGAAATGTAAGCAAATAAAATATGCTTATTAAGCAAACAGGACACACTATGTATCAAAGTTTCATCTGCTCAGTAATACGGGATACATCTGAGCATTATTCATTGCAGCAAGGAAATTGCAGACCAGTATTATTGTGGTTTGCTTGCTGCTACAGTTTGTTTCCTACTTATGGTAAATTATCCAAGCATGAACAGAAATTGCCATAGTACTAACTTTTTCTTCACTTAAATCAGACCTTTGAGTACTTACTGACTGACATTTTATAGCTTACAAAGCAATCTGGCTTTCTTGTCTTGTGCTCTTCTACCCAGCACAACGCCAAACAGCTGACTATCTGCTTTCTAAAAATGGACTGTGCTGCAAACAGCATCCCAACAATTTAATAATTTGTCAAAGTAGTCCAGTTATTATGAAGTACATATCATAGAGTTCAGAGATAAGGTCATCTACTTAATCACCACACAACGTGCATCTGCTGACACTAAAAAGCAAACAATTAAAAAAAAAAAAACCTATCTGAGACATTCCTTGGTAGACTTATATTTTAACATACAAATTCCACTACCCCTAACAGCAGTCACAGATCCCCAAGAATGCCATTTCTTTTCCCATTTGTGCACTGTTTACAATCATCGTAATTTCTCTATGTACGTTGTTGCTCCACCTGAAGTGGAAATGAATTTTAGATTGTCTTGTTTTGCATCTCAGGTGGGAGTTACCATAGATCCAGGCCAGAATTCTGACATTGAAATGTGGTTTTTTTTCTTTTTAAAATGAGAAGTTTGCCCCAGGTAACACTAAGTTCTCTCTGCTTTCATAACAAAGTAAAAAGACTCTAATGTTTCAACACAAGCATTGATACATTTAAATGTTAATTCTGGGACGATAAATGGGACAAACATGATCAGACACATCTGTATTTGAAAAGCAGTTCTTACAGTGTTATTTTCTCCAGCAAAAGAAACACATACACTATTAAAAATGTTTTTACATGTATTTCCACTATACATATATATGTATGAAAAACATAAATATATTATCTAGATATAGACACAGATAGATATATAGAGATGAGACTTTTGACAGTCACAGGGTAAATCTGCAGTTTTATTTCTGTTCTCTAGCCCTTAAAATGTTTCATATTGGATATGCAAATCAATACTTATTATACAAAAAGTATGTCTTAGGCAAATGAGGACACCCAATCCTTTATGATACAGAATATTCTACTCCTATACTTTTTTTCATTTGTGCTGGGTCCCCACTACCATGCTAGGTAGAGAAGGCTCAAAAAACCTCTTTGTTAGCACACATTCAGCAGAGTGACTCAATCACTTCAGAGGACTCACTCTCCTAGGAATTTTACTGGAATTTGTGTCTAGTTATTGATGTTAATAAGGATGATGTCTCTGCCAAGAGAGGAACCCCAAGTTGTCCTGCTCTCCTAAGTTACCTTTACATAAGATGCAGTAGCTGATACCTTGACTTTGGAACTGAAATAATCTTCAGTCTTCTTTCTCTGTTAGTTCTGTCTCTTTAATCCTCATGACATAATTGATACTTGGACTCCACAATAATGTTCATTTAGTTGATGTATTGGGAAAGACCAACACTCTAACAGTTAAATCAAGAACACCTTGTTTTCAGCTTTACCTCCCTCATTTAGTTGGCTTTTACCCAGCTATTTTTTGAGATTAGACCCTTTTTTAAAAGGTAGAAGGCTATGGGCTTTAATAGCACAGTATTTGTATTTTCCCTTGCTTTGAGACTCTGTTGTTGTGTGCTCTGGACAGAAATGCCCTGTTATTTACAATATACAGTATTATTATTTCAGGGTTACCATCATCTGCTAAATCAGCCCAATGGTGCTGTGATTAATTGCAGAGATGATGAGGGTAATAGGGAAGCACATCATTTCAGTATGGTACCTATTTCTTCTCACTGCAATAGTGTCGATGTTTCCACAGTACCTGTTTTATGCCTTGGCACAGATAATCATTCACTAAAAAAAGGGATGAAATAAGTTTTTCCAGCCCAAATCAGAAGGCAATTATATTATCTCAAGCTTAATGGAAGTTCTTTACTTTTAAAAACTAGTGCTTTAGTAAGCAAACAAGCTAAATTGGTTAATTAGTTCATAACACATTTTAGAGAAAAGCTTCTCTTAAAGGACTTGGGTACATGGCTACTTAAATAAAGTTAAGCAACCATATAAACATATGCACAGCAGAGTTAAGCTTACAACAATCCACAATGATTTAAACAGATAACCCAGGGAGCACTACTCTTAAGTCTGCTTTAGGTCAGCTGAGCTTCTAAGACATAGCAAATCTCAGTATTACACAGCAATTCAGCCAAGTTCCAGACATCACCTGTCCTGGGAACTGGAGACCTGCACTGTGCATCCCTGAAGCACATCACTAGAGCTTTTCCCCCTTCTGTCTCTTGAGCATTTCCAGGATGCCCCACAGTGGATCTTTGAACTGAAAAGCGTATTTTTTACACATTTTCTGTTGTTATGAAGAATGGTATATTAAAAAAATAAAATAAAGGAGAAGCAAACAATTAAAAAAACCCACTCAGCTTTAAAAATGGTTATAATACATTATGTCACCATTCCCAGAAAGCAAAAACAAAGATAGACCCAGCAAGCCTTTGGATTAAGAGTTCACATGATATGCACTGCATTTTTTTAATGAACCTCAGGCAAGGAGCATAGCATGAGCTCTTCTTTTAAGCAAAGCTTTTCTCTTAAATTTGATCAAAAATTAGGCTCTATCTCACTATCTTAACTGCTGCCCTTGCTACCCTTACTATCGTAGTTACAGTTCTATCTTACCGCTACCCTTGCCTTGGTGTGGATGAGGAAAACAGGCAGCATGCCTCACACCACTGCCAGCTATTAGGGATGAACTCACTGTATCCATGCAAAGGCTGAAAGTGCAGAGGCCTCAGGAGCCACAGGAGAACCTGTCCCACTCCCTGAAGGAGCTCATCCAACTGCACAATCTCCAGACACAGGGGGAGAGAGGTGAGGTCCACAGCCTGCACTTGCATGCTTCAGCCTGCTTCTCCTCACTCTTGTGTTCAGCTCCCTGCTGCCTCCTGCATCAATACTACTCTTTGGCTTCACAGTTAAGGAGAAGTGTAAATATTCAGAAAAAGAAGAAAAAATTGAAGCTATATTAGGAAGTGGAATTTAGCTCCTTGAAATTTCAAAAAGCATTTGGTTGTTAATTTTCCAAAAGCACACATGCTCCTTTTGGAGGAAAGAAGGGGAAAGGTTTCTACCACAAGGCTAGAGGTGTTATTTGTTGGTTTTCTTTACCAATAAAATCAAATTACAAGTGTCAAAGGACATTTGTTTTAATGCTAAATACCTTATGTTAAGATGTCAATTAAAGTTTTTCTGCGGAGGAAAGTTCCTCAGCAAGCATGAATGTATTGAGAATGCGTATACCATTCCCCAGAGGACAGAATATAAAACAACCTGTCAAGTAATCAAAGATAACCAAAGAGAATGTGTTAACTCCCTGATGTTTTTTTCTGTTCGGCATCAGGTGAATGCAAGATCTTTTACCACCTGACAGAGCCCTGTTCTATTAATTCCTTGCTTCTCTCTTTCCATGCCCCTTTTATCAGCACAAAAAAGCTTCACAAACTCATGGCTGACACAGACACACACTGACTGAGCATTATTTTAAGGACAACACCAACTTCTACCAGCCAGGAAAAGCTGTCAAGCGTACATGCCACTTAAATAAAGCACTGCTATGCATTGAAACATATTGAACTGTTAATGAAAATTAAGTTTTATTCAGCATTAGAAGTCTGTAGTTCTTACATGCTGGTAAGAGAGAGCAATGGCATTTGGTTGATGCATCTGTGAGGATTATTCATCCTTAATTCATAAGAGAAGGCAACAAAAAATTCCATGGTTTCAAGAAACTGTTCCAAATAAAACTTTTCCTATTTTGACTGAAAATATGAAGTGATATAAGATACTTGTAGGATCTGGAAACAGCTGCAATCTGGAAGTCAGAATTGTGTCTTACACTAATAAGACACTTACTGCACATTTAAAACTCCAACTGATCGAAACAGAAGTCTACCTACAGATATAAGTGCTTATAATGGTGGTGAGCTCTATTATATCAAGAACTCAGGTAATTTAAAAAAAATCCAACAAAACCCCTCACCATGGACAAGAGCTGATGAAGACGCTTGGGTTTATTTCCTTAAAATAACACCCGAAACAAACAAACAAAACCGCACCCCAAAAAATCACCCACAGGTAAAGCAAAGGAAAAATCCTAAACACCAAGATTAACATGCTTTGTAAAAGATCAGTGTTAAGGTCTAACTTCTGCTCCCACTTCAACAAATTAAAATGGAGAAAATCTGGCCCAGGAAATATAAATGATATTTTATTTCAGTCTATGAAGACAGAATGGTATTTCTACTCTGAAACTCAACTTGTTGGAACATATTTTTAACATAAAAAGTGCACTTTGTCTCCCCCTGAAATCACTCTTAATTAACAGGGCTTTAGAATACAATGCATAAAGGAGAAAGCAGAAGTCTTTGCTCTAGGTGTTAAAAGTCACATACATAGCAGTCTGAGCTATTTTAAAAGGCTGTTTAAAGGTAGCCAAAGTTCATTATAACTGCTTACCTTTTTTCCTCCTGTTACAAATTGCTTGAAGTGGGATCTTACAAAATGCGGATGAACAGCAACAATCTGGGATTAGTGGGGGAAGGAGGAAAGAGAGCATTGTAGCTTACATAATAGTCTACATGAAGCATCACATCACTTTTTAAAACCAGATAAACCTTTGCCTATTATAAAGTATTACAGCTGAGTTCTTTCTCTGAAGTAAAGCCTAGTTGTTTCAGACATTTGTTTTTTTTTTCTAGAAGAGAATTTTTCTTATTATATGCTGTATGACAAGTCTGACACTGAGGGCCAAGTTACACTGAATAGCTACTTTTCTGTATAGCAGGCAGCAGAATTAGGACCAAACAGAACAGGACTGCTGTGAGCAAGAGTTACCCCCATTAAATCTGGTCTGGGGCCTGTCTAAAGGGCACACACACTTCAGCCCTGTCAGAAGACAACATTGTGGAGCATCTTAAACAGTCTCTTTGCCATACATGTTACATGTCAAGCATAGAGATCCAGCTGTAAGAGTGCTAAAGGCCCTAGGAGGCAAGTGAGTCACATCTGGCACGTGTCAAAATGTAATGACCTCATTCCTTTCCCCCTCACCGTAAAGAGCAGCTGCAACATGGAAGATCCCAAGCAGCAAAATGCAAACACTTGCCCATATTGCCTTTTCTCCTGCAAGAAATACATTGTCAAAAAAACCTAGATTTTCCCATCTGCCTCTCAGAGGTCCTTTATCAAAAGCCAGGTAGACACATTTCTCTAAAAAAAGAGTTAAATTCAAGTTTTCCCTTCAGATAGGGTACATCAACATCCCTGCCCATTGTCTTTTTCTTAGGCAGGTTTATTGAATATGAACTGGTTGCAAAATATCGACCTCATATTTAGCAGAGCCACCAGAATTTGTATCACAAATCTATAAAGAAAGGAATATGTTGAGATGGGTAACAGCTGAAACAGGAGAATTTCTCTTTCACTTTGCCTTTTGTATTTGAAAAACTCAATTAATACTTCTTACAAAACCAAGATTGGCTTTCTTCCTACCTAACCAAATCAAAAGCTTTTATATTGAGATAGAAAACTATTTTCTAGTGACTTGGATAACATTGTAAGGAAGTGGTATTCCTCTCTCTCATTTAGATTGAATGTGACCTTTCTGTTATTAAGGACAACACCACCACAATTACTAAAGATTAAAACAAGCACTTACTTTAATAGGACAGTCAAATGTTTCATGAAACTCTTCTGCTGAATATAATCCAAACACTTGCACCTGAAAAAGTATATTGAAAAACCAAAAGTATTTACTTAATTTACATTGAACAAACACTGGAAGTAAAAACTAAACAACTAGAAGATTAATTTGAATGCTAACAGTTACATCTTTTTTCCTAAAGGAAAGAAGACACAATTAACAATTCAGAGCTATTTGATACGGCTTGCTCTTCTACATTATTCTGAGGTAGAAGTGACATATCTAATATTTGCAGCAGTGCAAAAGTACTTTTGTGAATTTTTTCCTTCTTTTTTTTTTTCAAAAAAGTTCCTTTTGCTTTAGGCTGATCAAATCTGTTTAACAGATAGCAACCTAACCATGGTAGGAGCAACAGAATTACATTCAGGAGAAAATAAATTAAAAAAACCTTCCTTCCTGAGAAAGAACAGTAGTATTTTTTTTCCCTCCAAGCAATACAAGGTTTACATAAGAAAAGAAATTTGTGACAATAAAGCAAAACCAGCCTGAAATCCAAGTTCCATATATATCTAGGCATCCTCTCCTCCTCCCAAGTGCTATTTTGTTTTATTCTATGATCACTGAAAATGTCTTTCTCTGAAGATTCCTCCCATCTCATTTATGTCTTATTTAACAGTCAGCAATGGAGTTGCAACCAAAGGCAATCAGAATATCTATCAGAATTAATCCATCTGAAGAAGTCTCAACATTGAATTGAAAAAAGTTTCTACTGTCAAGAGAATGAAAAGATTTTTAAAATATTTCCTTGCCTTTAGTTCGGAACAAGTACAGAGGTATCAAGTGTTTATGAAATAATTATTAGACTTAAGTGATATGACTACAGACTAAGTTCTCTCAAGATTTTCTTAAGTACAATCCTCTTTTGGACTCTTGTCTCTTCATTCAATACACAATATTCCCTTTCCTAATTCTCTGACAACCCAGTTCCTGCAGAACTTAGGAGTAAAAAGGGGCTGAAAACTTATGGCCAGAAATTAGTAATTGGTTTACTAACTATGATTTCCACAAAGAATAATAACTGGTTTGCATTTTCATTCTGTTTTTAAGAGGTTTCCACCCCTTAAAAGCTGCCAGAAGTTGTCGAAACAAAATCATCCCAGACGGATGGGCACCACTGGAAGAAGGGAGTAAAATCAGCATCCCATGGAGTGATCAGTGAGGAAACTGTATCTTGACAGCAAATCTACTTAAGAAGGCACTCAGACAGTCTCTCATTATTTTCTGGATAATCTTCTGGAAAAAGTAGTCCCTTCAGTAACTTCTCCTCTGTACATTCAACAGGTTAGACTCAAAAGTTCTAGATCTTCTAACCTTATTTCTTTCTTCCCATCATGATTCCTTCAGGCGGGAAAATTAAAAAATAATAGTAATGAAAAAATGTATATTCCTTTAGAGACAGACCTGAAGATTAAAGTCAGTAAATACCAGTTATCAGCCACAAAAAGTAAGGCTTAAATGGCTCTAGAAAGATCGATTCAGAGGACAAGAACCCACAAAATTCCTGCAGTCAGTCAAGAAGACAGAGTAAAAATATTACACTTCAGGTAACCTACAAGAGGAACTAAGCCATCAGCAAAGAACTAGGACATCCTCAGAGTGGCTCAAAGTTCAGCAGTCTCAGTGAAGTTAAAAAACATCTCAAACCACCTCATTTCCCTTTCAAGCTTGTCTCCTGGATACATCTCCTAAGCAGCATTATCAACTCAGTCCATTTACTCATTAGTGAATATACTGCCTCTAACAACATGCTTTAAAAATACTTCTGCATGCACTGTGTAGGGCTGAGCTACTGCTCCAAAGGATTAGAAAAATCAATATTTGGAGACTGTGAGATGTATCACAAAGCTGTGATTATGTAAGCCAACCGAAGGGTTGTATTTGAATTGGACCTGGCTGTAAGCCTAGAAAACCTTTGGGCTGATGTCTAGAGGATTTTGCTTTCTGGGCTTTTGTTTTCATCAGTTGGTACATCATATTCAAAAAACAGCCAACACAAAATAAGAAACAGAGGAAAGAGAAAATAAGACAGAGAAAAGAAAGGAGGAAGAAAAAAAGAAGAAAATACATGGTTAAAACTTAACACTGTGAATAAATTCTGTTAAAGCAGAATCCTCAAAAATTGCAAAACAGTCCTCTCAGATTAAAAGTAATTAATCAAAATTAGCAACAGGGCCTTCAACATTTTCGCAATGTTTCACTGAACATGGCAATAAAGTATTTCTTTTACAGTGTGGAAACAAAATGGAGTCAGCTAAGAGGAAAAAATAACTGCATAAAATACATGTTATCATCTTTACTCAAGGGACATAATCTAACAGTTTACTACTTCTTAATATCTTATATTCTTCAGAAAGAAAGTGGTTCTTTTGCTGTTACAAACCTATATCGGATTTATCTATTTCTACTTTCCATGCCCACTCTGTTCATGATGCTCTTGGGCAGCTGGAAAAAGGATTTTACAATTCCACTACATTTTGCTGGTCCTGTTTGATTTTAAATATCCAGAACCCACCACTCCAGTGCATCCAGACTCCGCTGCTTAACCAACTTTCAGTGATCAAAAGGCAGGAAAACAAGTCACATTTCTTGAAAAATTATCTATGTAATACTTCATGGATATTCTTAACATCAATGTTGTTACAGGCATTAGAGATTACACTAAAACATGCAAGGATGTGGGTTTCCAATATTATTTATATTTCTCCATATAAAAAAGTTACAAGCCAGAATAAGGGTGCCAATTACACTGCTCTTATGTGATGACATGAGAGCTTTAGCAAAATTGGGAGTCAAATCCAGGTTTTTCAAGAAAGTGTACAATTAACTACACACAAAACTAACACAAAAAACTAATCTAAAAATCTCCGCAATTCTGAAGATGCAAGCCTGCTTCCCCTTCCATTCATCTGAGCACCAAAACTCTCATATGCTCTAACATTTCAACACCCAGCAGCTAGACTAGAAGGCTGGTGTTGGCTTTGATTTCTGCTCCTTTCCATGCCAGTGGTGATCAGCTGCAACTAAGTTCATTAGAAAGGAAGGTTTTCAAAGAAACAAATGTGCAGTACAGAAAAGCTGCAAGTGGCTCCCAAAGCATTCTTTGGACATCTATGACATAAATGTGCCAGGTTTTGATGTTAGGTCTGGATGTTGACTGTCAAGAAGAGGATTAGAGAATTGCCCTGTGCTGCTGTGCTCGTCCCCAGTCCATATAGTTAGATCAAATCTATTTTGAGAGTCAGAAAATTTTTTTAAAAAGTAGTAAAATTAAATATATCAGACAGCAGAACAGACACAAGGAGAAGGTTCTCATCATAAGGCCTTCAAGAAAACAAATGGTTTTCATATTGGATGAACTATCATATTGGATCTACTTTGATATGTGAAAATGCACTCTATTTATTGCAAAAGAGAACATATCTTCATTAATTGGTAGGATATACTTGCATCAATTCAACTGACTCAAAATTCACAGGCCCTTTCATTAGATCCCTTTTTTGTTTAATACTGATTTAAGAAAACTAAACTGTTTCATGGGGTTTTCTGCCTTTTTTTTTTAAGGATTTCACCACTTTTATGTATTTAACCAAGTCAATAAAGACTTTATAATTACTTGTACAAGTCTTTTAACTTCTTACAATATCAACACTCTCACTGTAGTAAGGAAAGAGCTATCAGGAGTGCAAAGTTACACTTTTGCTATGACTCAGAACATAGAAGTGCTACATTATCTGGCCAAGAATCTGCCATTTGCTTATACAGAAGCACAACATACAAGTAAGTATTTTAATCAATTTTAGGGGTGGATTATTTCACAGACATGAGCCTTTCTGGATCCTGTGAAAAGTCTAACTTTTAAAATACTGAGATCTTTCAAATCTCCAGATGAGTTTTTCACAAGTGTAGAATATGGTGAAGCATCAATGCCCCTCTACTCTATGAGTGCAAATATGCTGAATATTGTACTTGTGATATTCCATCCCTTTGGCTGTGGGACCATATTTTAGACTGCCTTGTATAGCATGTAATATCTACACACTGGATCCGCAATAGCTATTTCACTAAAGGAAGACAGGGTCACAATTTAAAGTATTGAAGTCTTTTCAAATAGAGCCACACCAGAGTGACGATTATGGATTTTTCAGTATTTCTGAAATTAAATAAGTGTATTTAATATTAACTTAGTATAAGAAAAAATGTGTATAGCTTGTAGTCTCACTGCAGCACAGGTATTTTGAGTCAGTAATCCACAGTCACGTCTGAGGAGCCCTTAGAGCAACAACAAGTGCTTGCTGCCCAACACCATAGGAAAACCTAAACCAACAATGCTAGCTCAACATTTTTATTAGCCTGCACAATTACTGACCCTTGCCTTACCTTGCTTAGACAAATAGGACACTCTGGTGGTGTTTCACACAGGATGTAAAATTCTACAGCCCACTTTGATAGGCACTAGTATCCCAATTACTATGTCAAGATACTGACATCAAGATATCTCTCAGAAATAAAAGACCTGGATACACAAACTGGCTGCCTGCCTGTTGAGAGAAAAGAAACCCACCAACTATTGGGAATGAAAAGAACCAAATGCATGCAGTCTAAAGGGGTTGTTTCCCCATTTTGCCTACTGCAAAATCTGATTTTATTTTAAAGAACTTCTACTGAATGCAACCATTAGGATTACCTACAGTCCTCCTCCCCCAAGTCTACTGTGTAAGAAATGTTCTCCTCAGTAAGTCAGATGGATATTGAGAAATTATTTAAATGATTTTTAATGGACTACATTTGTATATGGACATTATATTAAAGAGAAGCTTAAATGCACTCAAGTGCATTAGAATTTTATCATTGCAAACCAACATTAGAAAAGACTGTCATCGACTGAAAAAACAAAAAGACATTCTTATAAGTGGAAAATCAATCACCAAAACCACTAAATGTCACAGCTCAACATTCCAGAGAAGCACTGATAATTGTTATTTATACACTACACAAATGATGTATGTCCTCAGTCAAGGAAGTAGGTGCCAGTTTTTTAGGAAACTGTACATATATTGATTTTACATTTATTTAATGTGGCTGTTGTAAGACACTTTATTCTTCTGATAAACTATGATTGTTTATCAAAAGATTCTATAATACAAGAGAAACATTCATAAAGTGTGTGAAAATGAAAATCACCAGCTCACAGAAATCATGCCCACAAAATCCAATTTTGTGGATTTATAGCAGAAAGGTATTCAACTACTGTACTGCAAGAACAGCACAGTAGTCAGTGAAGTATAACTGGCACAGCAGTAATGATTAAGTTGACATGTCCTCCTGTCACAGCTGTTAATCAGCTTAATAGCAGTTACATTATTGACATTCTTGTAATTACTTTTCCTACAGCACATTTGTGCAAAATATATTTGAGTTTAATTTTGAGTATTCAAAGTTGTGCTCTGTTTTCAAAATGTACGGTCAAAGTAGTAGTGCTAAATGCAGGAATTAACTCCACAGGTATCACAATTACCCTAGTGTAATACTAGGACTACCTGCTATCTCAGTAAATTTATAAATAGATTTGTTGTACCTTGCCATCTTCTGAGCAAACACCCATGTGTTCTCCACTTTCATCCAGGCTGATCTGATTTATCTTCACTGGGCTCTAGAGAAAGAAAATATAGAACAAATACTTTTAAAGTTACATCACCATGACATGCTTTAACATTCCTCATATTTTGCAAGATTTACATGCTAACGGATAAGTGACGTTTAGTTGCATGAATCAAAAAACCATCACAGAATAGGTATTTCAGTAACAAAGCCAAAAGACAGCCTTCTTTACAGCCTTTTGCCTAACCCCAAATTTTTGACTTTCTTTTTGTAGTTACCTGCCTCAGGGCTCTGGAACTCTCATGAAGTGCCAGGCTCCCAGACCTTAAACATCTGTGCCTTTGCACCACAGCTATTAATTCCCACTATAAAAACTTGGCATTAAATATGGCAACCACAAGGCATCAGGGCAACTGAAAATTTTTCTAGTTCGGTCTGATGACTCTGCTGGTAATTATTTCTTATATTTTTGGCTCTAATACTGTTCTTAGAAGTGAGTATTAGAAGGTATTGAAGTGCAACACAGGTTTACTCATTCTTGGACAAAATGGAGAAAAGCCTGAAAACTACTCCAATTTAGGAAATTTTCTCATCCCTATCCAAATATACTTTTGGTTCTAACCTACAGGGTTAGACAGCACCTGCTACTGTTTACTGAGCTTAAACAGCCATTCTTACCTGAGGTATGGAGGACTAACCTATAACATATCCTTGTAAAAGCTCTATTCTCGATATTACACACACAACTGGCTAATTCCAAGAGTGGAGGATGCTGAGTAAGGCAAGATAAGTCAGTTATCAGTCTGACTTTCTAGAACTTTCATAACCAGCATGTACTTTTATTACTGCCTTGCCTTGAAAAATGCCTTCCTAAATTTCTGTTTTGCTCATCAAGGTGCAAGAGAAGACTTTGCCTCTGTCGAGGGGTGGTGTTGGGGGAAAAAGCTACCATGTCTGCACCATTCCCTCTACAACCAGGAACACCTCTGACCTTCTGAAGGAACAAACAGAAAGTTTAACTGAGTTTATAATGGAAATGGCACGGGTTTTTTTGTTCTGGGCTGCATCTAAGTTGCCATTGCCACAACTTTCTCCCTAAGTTTCTTCTCTTCATTTGTTACTTTGCAATTGCAAAGACAAAATGTTCATCTTCAATAATCACATCTTGAAACAGGGTCATACACTAAGGTACAGTATTAAACTGGTCATGTTCTTCTCATTACTCCAGCACCTATAACCACCATCAGGCTGACATTACAGAAACAGCAGATCTGGCAGCACTCCAGCGTGATGGGCCTTCTTGGAGACACTACTGTGAGCAAGACAAAAAGACACAAAACAGGACACACCAGAAGAGCTGATGGCTCAATACTACAGTCCACACTGTTCCTATTTTCCTGTTATGGCTCTAATAAAGTTTGACTCTGAAAAAATGAAAAAATGTAGAAAGTAGACAAAGTGGACTACATAAACTATCTTCACATAAAAGTTGAAAACAAGGAGCAGGATGATGGAATTTATCTGCTGTGTTGTGGTTTGAAAGCCATATGGCAATACTTTGGAGATTAAGTGTGTGATTGTACTCATGTAACTAACAGCGCCTAGCAAGGCAAAGCCTGTCCCACAGGATACTAAGGATAACAGGAAGGGCTTCTACATATATGCGGCATGGAAGAGGAAAACTAGGGATAATGTGGGCCCTATCTGGAAGAAAATGGGAGACCTGGCTACCCTGGACAAAGCGAAGATTGAGGTTCTCAATGACTTCTGTGCCTCTGTTTTCAACAGCAAGTGCTCCAGCCACACTACCCAACTCAAGAAAGGCAAATGCAGGGACTGGGAGAATGAAGATCCTGAGCCCACTGCAGGAGAGGATCAGGTTTGAGACCATCTAAGGAACCTAAATGTGATCAAGTACATGGGACACAATGAGGTTCATCCACAGGTCCTCGGGGAACTGGAGATGAAGTTGTTGAGCCACTATCCATAATTTTTGAAAAATTTTGTCAGTCAGGTGAAGTCCCTGATGACTGGAAAGAGGGAAACATAACCCTCCTTTTTAGAAAGCAGAAAGTAGAAGACCCTGGGAATTACAGACCAGTCAGTCTCACCTCTTGTCTCACCTTGCCAGGCAAGGTCATGGAGCAGATTCTCCTGGAAATTCTAATTCTGCTAAGGCACCTGGCTAACAAAGAGGCAATTGGTAACAGCCAAAATGGCTTTACAAGGGGATATCATGCCTGACAAACCTGGTGACCTTCTATGATGGGGCTAGAGTTGGTGGACAGGGGCAGAGAAACTGACATTGTCTACCTGGACTTAATGCAAAACATTTCACACTCCTGCATAACATCCTTGTCTTCAGATTGGAGAGACAGGAATTTGATGGATGAACCACTTGGTGGATAAAGAACTGGCTGGATAGTGACACACAAAGAGTTTTGGTCAACAGCTCTTTATCCATGTAGAGACCACTGATGAGTGGTGTCCCTCAGGGGTCCATACTGGGGGCAATACTGTTCAACATCTTTTTTGGTGACAAAGACAGTGGAACCAAGTGCACCCCCAGCAAGTTCACTGATGACACCAAGCTCTGTGGCACAGTCAACACAGTGGAGGGAAGAGATAATGCCATCCAGAGAGATCCTGACAGACTTGAGAGATGGGCTCATGAAACTCATGAAATTCAACAAAGCAAAGTGCAAGGTCCTACATGTGGGTTGAAGCAATCCCAGACACATCAATGGGTTGGGTAGAGAAGTGATTGAGAGCAGCCCTGAGGAGAAAGACTTGGGGGTGACAGGTGATGAAAAACTCGATATGAGGCAGCAGTGTGTGCTCACAGCCCAGAAAGCTAATCAAATCCTGGGCTGCATCACAAGGACTGTGGCCAGCAGGTCAAAGGAGGTGATTCTGCCCCTCTACTCTGCATGTGAGATCCCCCCTGGCGTGCTGCGCTCATTTCTGGTGTCCCCAACATAAGGAGGGTATGGAACTGTTGGAACAAGTCCAGAGGAGGCACACAGAGTTTGTAAGAGGACTGGAGCACCTCCCCTATGAAGACAGGCTAAGAAAGCTGAGCTTCTTCAGCCTGGAGAAGAGAAGGTTGCATGGAGACCTCATAGCAACTTTCCAGTATCTGAAAAGGGCCTACAGGGAAGCTGGAGGGGGAATCTCCATCAGGAAGTGCAATGATAGGACAAGGAGTAATGGGTACAAATTGAAAGAGGGGAAATTTAGGTTAGATATTAGGAAGAAATTATATACTGTGAGTATGGTGAGATACTGAATAGGTTGCTCAGAGGAGCTGTGGCTGTCTCAACTCTGGCAGTGTTCAAAGCCAGGCTGAATAAGGCCTTGGGCAACCTGGTCTAGGGGAAAGTGCTCCTGCCCATGTCAGGGTGGGTTAGGACCACATAATGTTTATATTCTAACCACTGAACATGCTGTGATTCTAAGATTCTAGAATGTTGTCAGTGGGAAAAATGATGATTCCAGAGTATTTGTATTTTTCCCACATTCAAAATTGTGCACAACACTTCTGAACTTGTTCTATTGTAAACAGAAATTTGATGATACAATATTTCATAACAGCATATATAACTAGCAATTTTTTACAAACCTTCTGCATGCCCAACACTTCTATCAGTTACTATTAGATTTTTCTCCTATTATTTTTTCCCCTTTTGTCTGCACCACACACAGATAATAATCAGGGAAAACAGCTGAATTCAACTAAAAGAGACCTGCTCATTTACACAAAACTCCTGCTAAGTTTCAACAGGAAATGACATACACAAGGCAAAGCAAATGCAGAGTAAATTTTTTTCAGTCCTCAAGTCGAACTAGCATGTTGACTATTAGCCTGTTCGCTGACTTTACTAGTCAGAACTTTCTGTGGAGCTCAGAAAGTGATAACACATCATGAACAGTCCAGGCTGAACATTACATGCATTTTAAAATAAAGTTTCAGGAAGAATTGCTAATGCCAGGATCTTCTTTTTCAGAGCTGACAAAGAGTCAAGCCTACGATTTCCAGAGCTGTGTTTCACTGGAAAGCTGTTTAAGATTTGTTTAAGATCTCAAACTATCCAGGAAATCAGAAAGAAAAGACCACAGTTAAAATTGGTATGTATGTTATCTAAACCAAAGTGTTTCAGAATCAGCTCCAATTCTTTTCATAACCATCATTTGTTTAAATATACTTCTGTGCCAGTCAGCACAGCTACTTACCATTTCAAATTTAATTGCATTTACACCCTACCAATACCCTATGGATAATTTTGGTCTTTTAGAAAGGAGGAACACAGATAATATTGTGGGTCACCCCCTCCACCTGCTTTTGTTTTTTGGTTTTTTTATTACATGTTATAAACTCAGGCATGAAGTCACAACTGCCTTTCCCTCATGGTTTTTTTTAAGCTTTTTCCAGCTAACCCACTGAAGAGTTTATTTGCCTGATGAAAGAAAATAGGCTTTGGATTTTAAAGTAAGGAATAAATGTCCCTCCTGCAAGATCTACCTTTACAGGTCTACAAAAGGTGAAGAATCACTCAAGGTTAGAGAGAACACAGGCAGTCACTAACTCATCACAATTTGAAGGACTGATATCTGATGCAGCTGGAACCATGATACGCACTGGTGTTTGGTCAGTTGACTGTTTTAAAGGTATTTTCAATGGGTGTTGAAAAAAAAACCTGTAAAAATGTACAATAATCTAAAATTTTGAACACATAATCCATGTAAATATTTCTCAGTTAAGAGATTATCTAATCTTAAACCTCATGTCATAAAACCAGAGGCAGCTGTATATAAAACGCTGAAAAACTACTTATTATTTTATTAGCACTACATTGGGTAATCTTTTTTTTACCTAATCAGGACCCCTAGGATTAGGTCAATCAAGTAAAAACACACGACAACTTTGTGATGATACTTCCAGTACTGTAAAAATTATAGTAATACACATTGTATTTTTCTAGCAACATAATTCAAATCTGGCAAGAAAGAGAATCCTGTTACTTATGAATGCAAATAAACTTAAATGATTAACCTGGGAACAGGTTCAGAATTTCACATACTGATGAAGTACTGGCAAAGAAGGAAGAAATACCTTCCACTGAATTTCTAGTAGCTGCAGTTTTCTTTCTGATGGAGACATGTTTGGAATTCTGGACAATATAAGTAAGTTTGACTGTTCAAAATCAATAATGTCAAGCTGACATTACAGAACAAAAAAAATGTTACCTTAATGGATGAAAGAGAAGTTTAGGGAGCAGGAGAGAAAGCTAGCAGACACGTTGCACATAAAGATCTAAATGCAAGCTTTTGCAAAATCCTAAATTTAAAGGAAAGGAAAATCAAATATCTAGCAGCAAATGTACCTCATGTGATAATCAATTACCTAATGTAAAATGGTTGAAATAAACGCTCTTAGTATGGATTATGTCAGCTCTTCAATTAGGAGTAAATTCACAGCCACTCAGAAAGCTTCTTTTAATTGTGTTCTTTGTGGCAACTCCTTCTCCCCCTGACACTCATCATCAACCCACCTTATACAATCAGCCCCCCAAAGGTGAACCTGAGAAATCAATCTGCTAATGTATAATTTGTAAAGCTCTCCTGACTAACAAATGGATAATTGATTCTTTCACAAATGCTGCATCCCAATGGATATGAAGTGGATGCACATGAAACATAAGACTGGATTTCACTCCAATTCTGTGAGAAATGCAATATTTACAAGCTAGGAATCTAAACCTTTTAATAGCTGTCTGTGACTTCATGACTTTTAGCCATGGTTAGCAGGCAAGAAACATGCACATTAGTAGTGTGAAAAGCAAAGCAGTGTTCAATCATACTTACAGCAAAGCTCCTTTTATTTCAAGAGGCTCCCATCCCTTATAAAATCCCCTTAATCAGTGCTTTCATCCACTCTTTTAAAAGAATTTTCAGAAACTTTCCCTAAATTAATTTAAATATTGTTATTTATCTGTGTGTACATACACACAGATACCCAAAGAAGACAAACACCTAGGGGTCTTTTTTGCTAGATACTTATCAATCTGGGTCTGCATAATAATTATGTTCTCCATACTAAAGCAAATTGTATGTACACAGCTGAATTGCAATAAAAAAATTGTCTCCTACAAGTGCCTATTTTTCATTTATTCGTGTTTCATCTGCATGCCATTCACATAAACAAGCATGCAAAGCTCCAATGTACAGCAATATGATCCATCAACCCATGGTTTTATACGTCAGCCTACTGGAGTGAGGACTACCATTTTTCTCTTTGTATTATTTCCACCATGGTGAAAGTATCCAAGTGTAAAATACTGATTTGTAATCAGAAACTGCCTCAGTTATTGTCATAATTAAGCTAAGATCCTTGCAAAATACAAGACTTGCTCTAGGCAGCAGGAGAAACTTGCTTTGAAAAGCACCCCAAATCCTCAGCAACAGCTGAGTACAAGTACATTACATGTTTGTCCCATCTGTTTTGACTTCAAAACATCAGGGAATACCCAGAGATCTCTTGAACTGAGGAACTTTAAAAAGAAACTGAATCCATGCCCTTTTCTTGCCCCAAATTCTGCAGTGTTACACTGACTGACATGTATTTTGCATATTTATAGAGTTTTATTGATACAATAGAGGGGAAAGCAACTCAGAAACAAATTCTGACGCTGTATCATGATTTACCTATAAAAAGGTAGAAGTATACACATACCTATATGTATACATAGGTACACACATACATTACACACAGCTGAGAAAAAAAGGACATTAACACAAAGGTTTAAATTGAAAAGGCAGTTGTAGAAGTTACGGAAAAAGCTATTCACCACTGCCTGCGATGAAGTAATATACTCTGAATTCACAACACTTAAAGTTTCATTTGCTGAAAATTTACTAATATCCACACCAAAGAGGTTTAGTTCAAAAATATTAGCAGCAAAATTCCGGAAAGGGAGAATTCCTGCTCCATTGCATTTCCCGTAACACTGTTGAATCTGTCATTCTCCAAATGAAAAATGGGAGATTATGTTGGTTAGAAGAAAAAGGAGGGGGGAGAACTCAGGAGAGTGACAAGGTCTGGGACACAGAACAAAAACATTAACTTTTATTTTGTCTGCAGGAAGGCAGTGAAAAAAACAAAGATCTCAAAAGCTTGTCTAAAACTAAGGGAATATGAGGACAAGAAATCTCGCATATATAGTCTAAGACAGTGAGAAAGACCAAAAAGCCTACAGTGATTTCAGTATTTTCCACATCAGTGAATCCCTTAATCTTGTTTGTCAACTGCAGTGACTAAGAAAAAAAAATCCAAGGAAAAAAAATATTAACAAGGGATCTCCCTAAATCGCTTGTAGCTACGAGATAATCAGAATGCTTGTCTAGGAATGATGAAACTATTGCCAAAACCACATCTATATTGAAAGCCTAGACTGCTTCCTAGCAGTACTGAACTGTTAGCTAATTCCTGATGCATCCAAAGTAGAATCTCTTTTCTATTAAAACACTGGTGTGTAAGAAGATATTCTCCTGGGAACTCTGTGCCAAAGTAAACAACTACTCCCATTTCCTTCCCTGCTCAGGTCCCCTTTGCCATCCTCTTTGTAACTGCAGGGTTTCAACAATGATACGTCCTTAGCCTTCCTCTACTTCTTTGTTGCTATCTGTGTATTAAAGCCGTCTGAGAATATCAATCAATATTCCCTGTCACACTGAAGGGAGGGCTGAAGTACAGGGAGAGGGCTGAGAAAGGTCTGCTGGTGATACATACACCTCCCTTGGAAGACCACACCCCCTAGGGAGAAAGACTATTCCAGGCAATGTGGAGTTTCACCTCACCAATTTCTCTAACTGCTTTCATTTCAGAACAGTTTGCCAAACACAATGAACTTGTGAGAATTCATCTTTAAATATAAACTTTCAACATGGGCTACTGAATTATTAAAATAGGCTTTGAAGAACAATCCCCAAAACATATCTAAAACTCTGAGGATGTAACTTCAGGGGCACTTTCACTGCTTGCTTCTAACAGAATACCACCACCACTGTCATTAATATATTTAATAGAATTTTGTAGAATTCCATCCTTGAAGTGGAAATGCATGAGATTTCACTCAATTTCTTGATAAGCCACATTTCAGAGACATGACTAATGAAAAAGGCCAAGCAGGTCATACAGCCCAAGTTCTTGTCAGGACAGGTTTTCTTTGGTGCTTCAACTAAACAACTCTTAAAGAAGCAAAGGGGCTGTTGACTGTTCTTCTCAGGCTCATGCATTGGTGTGCCAACGTAATTTCCAGGAAGATTTTCTGAACAGTCGTGATACTCAGCCCACTCTCTGACCTAACACAAGATAGAGGGCATCACCACATGGAGCCTAGCAACCCTGTTTTTTCACATATTCCACACATAGCCATTATTTTTTCCATAGTTCTCTTTTTTCTATAGGCTCCTGCAATGAGAAACTGCAATAAGTACTTTTTCCAGTTATTTTAGCTTGTCAGTCACTCCACTACAGACAACGGTCCCAACCCAATGGCTACTGAAATCAGTGCCAAGATCTCCACTGATGGAATCAGACAGATGCAGAAATACTATAAGGGAAGGAATTCCCTTTCCTGGCTGAAAACAACGTAAGTAGTCATATTCCTGGCATAGTTAAATATTACACTGGATTATCAATGTTCAAGTTCAGCCAACAGCTACAGCTACAGTGTCATTTTCCATGTAAACTTTCAGTTATCAATACTGATATAGACTGGCATAAGTCAGAGCTATAAGCAATAATAAACACATTTTCTGATTGCTGAAAGCATCGTATTCTCTTTGGACACCAACTCTGAAACTTTCATTGTTTGCAATTTTAAGCCTCTGGGAAAGTCTCACAAGTCCATCAGAGATACTCAGCAACAGTCAATGCTGGGTGTCTGATTCTTGACAGGATCCTAAAAACATATGCAAACCAAAAAGATGGATGGAGATAGAGAAGACTCACACAAGTAGAAAGTACGTATCATGAAGAGCACTGTAACTTTCTGTAAGCAGCATACTGTATGCCATATCCTCAGGTGAAGTAAGATATGGACAGCTAAATGTGAAGATGAATTGATCCTGTGCAAGTTCCTTGACACATTTACATACAAAGAGGCTCTATTTCAATACCAGTGAAGTGTAGGCTTGATTGCATAACATAAAGTTTATTTAAAGTAGATCAAAAAAGAAAACAGTTTCCTTCACTCCATCTTTACACTGCTCACATTTCAAAGCTTTTATCCATAAAACTGCCAAGACCTCCAACAACTAGACTTCAATTAGAACCCAGTTTAGGGTTACAGTGGTGAACCTTCCAACACCAAAATACTAATTTCTCAATTTCTTACACTTTTATTTCCCTGTGTCAGAGGACACTGACGGAAATGAAGTTCTTCAGCAGCACCACAGTGGAGATGGCCAGCTTGCCAGTAGCTACTTTTCCCAGCAGCCACTCTGAGGGTATTAACACCAGCAACTGGTCAAATCTGGATGGTACATGTTTAGTATTCCATCAAAAGTGCAATAAACAAAGTGCTATACACACTGACATGTCTTTTAAAACAAGTAAGTCTCATCCTTTGGAAAGGAATCTTATTAGAATTATTAAATTCATTATCAATAATATCTTCCCCTCTGGGAAAAAATACTTAGTTTCACCTTCATGTTTTTTGCATCATATTATGCCCCTGTTATGTCATTATGTATTTTTAGTAGTTCTGTATTTTTATCGTTGATGGAAACAAAGGGCTGTAGCTCTATCATTAATGTCAACTTGTATAAAAAACACTGTCATGCAGAACTCAGTCTTCTAACTAGGAAAACATTTTCTAATGTAAATAATATTTTATTCATGCCAGAACTCTTAATAATTTGGACAGGCAAACTACTTTTATTCTATACATGCACGTAAGTGCCTGTGTTCCCTATGGACAAAAATGCCATCCAGGTATAATACCCCACTTGAAAGAAACACAGCCCAAAGAATCAGCAATACACTAGCTTCTTACAAATCAAACCTCTCCAAATCCTCCCTGTGCTTTTAAGTGTTGTTAGGGTTTAGAAAACACACATCTGAGTTATCAGTCTTCTACAAAAATACTTAATCAGTGTTACCTAAAACTGGCTGTTTCAGTGGTGGCAATAAAACTCTAAAGCAATTTCGCATAGTGGTCCACTTTCTGCATAGTCACAAGATGTGATACACATTCAAACAGCAAATGTTACTAAACCTGGATGGTGAAAGATTTAGAAGAAAAAGAATTGCTTTGATGATTTTGATGTATCTCAGTATCACAAATAATTTTGTTCAAAACTGTTTGAAAGTGACACATGTAAATTCATTTAGCAGGATTACAGTAAGGTTCTCTATTTGATATTCCACAAAAATAAAAGTCAACAAGGTCTGGTGAAAAAAAAGAAAAAAAAAGAAACTTTGCCCTTTCATTGATCAACAATTCCATATTAAATACTACAGTAGTAATGTCCTTAACGTCCTTCATGTTTAGCATTCTCCCCTTTTGAAATATTTTTTCCCTAGAACATTCAATACTTCAATTTTTTTTGAAAAAACATGCAGAATATGATAGCACCCTGTCCTGTCAAGAGAAAGTGAACTATGTCTAGATGCTTGTGACAGAACAGTATTCAAGTCACAGTCCTTCACCTCATTAAAAGGTGACATAACAGATTCCTACTGGAAGCAGTGGCATTAAAGAGGGCTGCTCAGATACCTTATATGTAATACATTTAGTGTTGGTCATGAAATGCAACTGCCAAACAACAGGATATCCACTCTGAAGAAAAGTGATTGATACCAGAGAACAAAAAAGGAGACTTCTTCTATGCTTCTATGTTTAAAAAAAAGAAGAAAACAATATGCATTTGCAGGATAATGAAGTTGTACAAGTGATGATTTATCAAGCTGGTAAAAATATGAAGCAGACACAGCAATAAAGGGAAAAAGGGTATTACCTTGGTTTAAATAGGATCCCAGATGCACACTCGTCAAAGGTGAAAACACACCAAGAAGCACACACCCGTGTGTGTGTACAACATGTATACAATGTTATGGACCTCACAAATTAGCATATCTACCTAAAATCCCCCAATAAGAAATGTAACAAATGAGGTAATTTCCCCCCCTATTCTAATTATCCCCCCCAAGTGAGACTACAGCCTAGTTTACAAAACCATGTTCCAGAGAGGAAGCTCCATCCAAGGTTAGAGCCTTTAGTTTCGAGATAGTTATGAATGTTTCATCTTCCCCCTTGGAGAACCCCCAAACTAAGCTAATATCAGACTACAAGAGTTATAAACATGTAGGGCTAAGGTACAAGGAGTGTTTGTGAAGGGTACAAGGAGATGGAAAGGGTATAAAGACGTATAAAAAAGAGTATAATAGGAAAGGACAAAAAATCATAAGGCATCGTAAGGACCATTTGGTCTAAAGATGGGGCTCTCATCCTTTTCAAAAAAAAGGTATATGGGCAAAATAGCTGCTAGCCAAGAGTTCAAAAGAGAAGACAGAAACAATTGCTATCCCAGAAACAGCTGATAAGTTCATAGGCTTTACACTTTAATTGAAATACATTAGATCTACAGCATACATGTTACTGTTTGCTACTGTACAAGCTCCTGTTTGACTTGTATGAGCTAACAACATTCAAGAAATAAATGACTAGGCCATACAAGACCTTCTGTAGCTGAACTCATACTTCCAGCTAAACATTTCACACGAAGCTACAGAATTATTTAATCTACAAGCTTGAAAGAATAATTGAATGAAATGGTCCCACTTGCCTAAGTTTTGAGCTTATAAAAATTAACCATACATGATTCTAAAATTGTTTATAACTCTCACATTTCATCCATACTCCAAGCAACATTTCTAGTAGTAACAAATGCCTTCAACATCCCTTTGATCTCTTTGGTTAACTAAAAATTTAAGCAATACTTCTTTCAAAGGAAAGTCAGATACAATGGTACAAAGACAATGTGCTAAAGATGTGAGAAGTTGGTTTTTCCTGTTTCAGTTTTGTCAGACTAGAAACTTTTCTAGATATATGGAATAATGGTCATGACACCACAATTTCTGCCAGTCTAGGCAAGCTACAACAGGTACACCATGATTGCTGCCAAAGAATGTTCCTAATCTTCAATAGCTCCACAGTTGCCATTGGAAACACTCCAGGTCACAAGCAACCTAATAAGCACAGTACCGGAATAAACATATAAAACATAGTTTCCAAGCCTTTATAATATCCAAAAGGTCATATGAGTCATTCCCACAACTACTGTAAAAACGTTTGGATTTCCAAATCATCTGCACTTAAAATGAAAAGACAGAGTGAAGCAGAAGTGCTATTAAACTGGGTGCAGACACTCAAGTCCTAAGACAAAAATCCCAAAAGATGCCACTTTTATCCATTTTTGCATTTGAAAGAGCTAGGGGTTAGCATAAAGCATTTAAGACATAAGAATGCAACACCCATTTTGGTGGGAGGTCTCAGGGCGGAGAAGGAAACCTGTCCCTTGCACAGACACTTGCTTCTATCAAAACCTTAATTTTTATTTTGTTTTTTGGAACTCTATTTTAAAGTAGCCCACTTGGTTTTGTAATAAACAGAGGATTTCAGCTTCTAATTTAACAGCCACATGCTGACAACATGCAAATACTAACACAGAGCTACCTAGATCTTTAAATTCTGCTGCTTCACTTCACTTTCTGAGTAAGTTTTCTTTCATAGTCTGACAGTGACAACTAAAATGATGTAGTTGAAAGTAATAAACAGGGAATTTAAAGAGCCTGTCTAAGTAAGTGACATTTATATCATCCTAGTCTCAAATTCCCATGCAAAGGCACTTCATTATACAATAAAAAGCTGAAAGTTACCTTCCCCATTGAAAGATGTTGCATTATCTCCCACAGCAGTTAGTAGGTTTTGTATGATTACTAGCAATGGCACTTAGTGCTTAACAACAGGTGTTTGTTTGTTAGAAATATTTTTTTTCTTGTTAACAATTAAACTTTTGCCAAGAGACATCAAGTCAACTGAAATCTCTTGACATTTTCTTTGCAACATGCTGAGTTATCAGCAAAACCAACAGGCCACAGACTGACCTTCAGGCCAGGTCTTGCTCCAGAGGCTGGTGAGTGTTGTAACTTCAATACACCCAAATGCTATAATATCACCACAGAAGGAACTCCCTTTCAAGTTTACATGGTAGCAGAGATGATCTAGTGACTTTGGATTACTATCACTCCAATTAAAGAACCCATAATTAAATAGTCAGTGTACACAATGTGAGACAATCGGGAAAAAATATGATGCCAGGAAATAAATATATAATAAAAATGTATTTTTGGCTGAAAGAAGGTTTCTTTATGAAACTTTAGCAGTCTTAAATAGCGCAGAAATGTTCCATGCTAAAAGAACTTCAATTTTTTTGTACTAACAGAAACTTTAAAACACTATTTACATTGTTTTCTAGACTCATGCATCACCTCTGAAGCTTGTTCAACGCATTAAACATTTAAATCCTCGCTACTTATAAAGTAGCCAATCTTTCCCCTTCTAACAGACTTCTAACAGACTGGCACCAGCCAAGACTTCTTACATTTTTGCTCTAAGCTTGATGTTTATTAGAAGACCAGAATGGGGACAGGTTTTCTTGCCCTTTGAAAGGTTTTTGATTTGTTACATAACTAAACATGTTTGTACAGCTTTTTTCATATCTACAAATCCTTAATCCACAGGATGTCAGTTCAGGCAGTAATTATATTAATAAATTTTAGACAGTGTAAGAAGGAAAGAAAGATGAAAAGACATTTGGAATTAACGTGCTGTGAATCAGTCCGGCATCATCCTTTGTCAGTGGAATTAGCAGGCTTTTCTTCCATCTTCTTGTTGCCTTTTAGTAATAATTTTCAGTGCATTTGACACATTTCATCTCACTCAATGCACTGAACCCTAATACAAGAGAACACCAGTTTGTCAAACTTACGTTATTGAGGATGCATACCAGTTAATCTTAGGAGGCTGACATTGTCAAAGACAAGCCACATTGGCAAGAGCTACAAAAATGCTAGGCAAAGAGGAGAGAGGCATCGCAAGAGCACAAGCATGACTGCTGAGATACCCAGCAACACAAAGGTCAAAGCCTCCCAATTCCTGTCTGCTCTCCCCAAAGCACAAATCTCAAAACAGTTTCAAAGCACACATTTCCACAGCTGTTAAGAGGAGTTGCAAACCTGACAGGACCAGTTGCGCACTTGCCACAGGATTCAGCATCAGATAACTGAAGAGCTGGATGAGAGCAAGACTTTATTCTGAAAATAGTTTTTAATTGTTTACATGAGTTTCACAGAAGCCTCTGTGACTATTTATTGGTCGAAGTAGAGCAGTCAGTACAGTATTTGTAATCCAGGACAGCCACCTTGATTTGCTGCTACGGACATTATAAACAACAGTTCCAAAAGGTTTTTTTAAACAATAAACAAAAATGGGTGTTAGAATAGCAGAACTTCTAAGGATGTCAAGCTTTATATTTTAGTGTTTCTTACAGCTGTTTTTAGCTCCAATTAAAATGATAAATGCATTCGGTCTTCAGCAGGAATGCTGTCATTCAAAACTTGGCTCCTCTGGAGATAATGCAACATACTGGTGAATTTTTCCCTTCTTTTGGCTGCAAATCCTCTGATATCAGTATCTTTTTTTTTACAATTTGGCTCAAATGCAGATGTGAGTCAATATGGAAAACAAAGGATTTACTATAAAAGCAAAATTCTTATTTCTTCAATTTCCAAGCCCATTTATATATTTGAACTTGGCTAACTGAAATTAGGAAAGAAAAACAGAAATCAAGAGGACTATGAAAGCAGTAATGGCATTTTCTACATATATTTAATATAAATTTGCCATTAAAATGAATTATTAAAAAAAAAGGTTAAAAGGTTAAAATAAAATATTCCTTCCTTCTGGTTTATTTTACACACAATATTTCAGATCTAGTAGCTTTCACAGTTTCCCATGTATGGTTTGTTTTTGTTAATTACACATTTAACAGATGTATAGAAAAGCAATTAATTTTTTCATATCCCAACCTTTCTTTAAAAAAAATTCAAACAAAACAATCCCCTGAAAAATAGAGATAAAGACTCAAATGAAGAACAGTTCCTTGAATTACATAACTGATTTCTTTCGGATAAAGGGCATCGCATTGCCATCCCTACCATTAATTTCTGCAGTGTCACAAGACAGAAAACATCTGCTGAAAAGATCCTTTCAAAAAGAAAAATACATAAAAGACATTCCCCAGGTACACTGTTTTTACTGCAAATGATGAAAGTATTTCAGTTGTAATACTGCTATTTTACTCAGAAAAAACTCTATCCAATACTAATTTCCAATAATCAGTAACAACAGATACTTCCCCTATTAACAACTTCAAGATAGAACCGTATATACCATTCCACCAATGAAAAAGGTTCTCAGAAGGAATTTGTTCTTTTTGGATCAGAGAAAAAGAACCAGAAAAAATACCACTAGAAAAAACAGTCTGCCCCAGCACATATACAAGAAGCTCTTCTCAAGAAAGGGTTAGGTTTTATTTGGGATTCACCACATGACAATAGTTTAATGCAAATTCCCTAGAAGAGACAATAAACAGGCATTGGTAGGAGAGAACAGAAGGAAGACCCCACTGAATATTTTAATAGCGATACCTCTAGTCTGAAATCCAACATCTTGAGAAGCTCAGGTTAGAAGGAAAATATTTGGACATACAGCAGCCAGTTCAGAATATCCCGTCTATGGGTTCAGCATCTGACAATATTAATTCAGAAAACTTCTCAGTTTCAGCAGCCATGAACATCATAGAGCTGCCTCCTTCTCACATTGGCAGCCTGTTCTGTTCTACAACACTTAGTAGTTCCTTGAAAAACTTTTCTTTTAAAGACAAGTGGTGCTAGAGAAAAATCATTCTTTTTCAAACCAGAAAAAATAAGAAAAAAAGAGAAAAAAAGAAGTACCACTTCCACCTAATCCATGATATAATCCATTGCACTGGAGACATATACATTACAAAAAGAGACATACACTTTAAGAATAGAATCCAAGAAACATATCATTTTCCTATTCTCCAGCTCAAAAAGCAGTTTGTACTCAAACAATAGTTTTTTAAAAAAATCATTGCCATCTTATAAAGTGACACAGCACAA
This sequence comes from Entomyzon cyanotis, assembly GCA_024500445.1. Taxonomy (NCBI): domain Eukaryota; kingdom Metazoa; phylum Chordata; class Aves; order Passeriformes; family Meliphagidae; genus Entomyzon; species Entomyzon cyanotis. Next base: position 82,409,557 of record JAKEPQ010001005.1, read on the forward strand.
AATCTACATCCTGAAGCAGGCTAAGTTTGGAAAAGTAAACACCTTTGAGCAGAAAATATTTATATAATCCACCACTAAATTCATCATAAGTAACCACCCTCCCAGCAGGCACTGGTAAGACCTTTTAGTAAAGAAAAGCAAAGCAAATAATAGCAGATTTGGGTGTGTGGGTATAAAGAAAATGCAGGGATTTTGTTTTATAGACTTTAGCAGACAACAGTTCCCCTTGTTGCTTGCTCTGCACCTAGGCAGTCCCCTAAAGCTTTACGGAAGGAGGATTTCATCTCTTGGAACCAGTGTGAGAAAACAAGGGACTGGTGGTGGACAGAAACAGGTAGTTCTACAAATAAAGTTTTCCAAACACCTTACACTGAATGGAACAAATACAAGTTTAAGACAGTTAATGCCAGACTCAATACAAAATCTCCACTTCATTTGAGTGAGTTTCTGACTCTGTCTTCTACTGTAGCAACAGAAGAGAATAATTCAGGTACACTTTAATCTGACCTGCCCCAAACAGAGAGTTCCTCCTACTTCCCAGAGAAACTTTATTAAGTTGCACGCATGTAAAGTAATCAGAGGTGCAAGGGAGACACCAAAAGCTTTTCCTCTTTTGAAATGCAGTCAGCATTGTCATCTGCAGGGCTGATGAACACAGAAAATGAAAATAAATAGAAGTACAATAATTAGCTTAACTTTAATCAATCCCCAGTAAGGTCACTGTCAATGTGACTAATATTAAATCTAAAAATTCCTTCAAAAGCTGTGCCTAGAAGTTTATACTCCCCTACTCCCTTGCACAATTCATAATTAGATTTTTCAAAAATGTAAACAAAACCTTTCACCCCTGCCATGCAGTTGTATCAGCTTTAGAATGGATATTCTCTTTGCAAACATGCCCACATCTTGTGATGGCTTCTGTGGCTGGTGCTTACACTGCCATGAAAAACCAGTGCTTGGCTACTAGAATTTTTGACAACCTGAGGAAAAAAAAATGTTAATTCTCTTCCTTCCACTCCCCAAGAAAGACAGAGAATTTAAAGTTAATCAACTAACATCCACAATTAAAAGGAACATTTAATACTCTAGAACAGATCTTTAAATCGAGCATTTTATTCCTCTAATACCACAAACCACAATAAGGCAAAAAATCTGCTTCTTCTCCTTCAATCAATACAATCTCTTAATTATTCAAACTTCAAAACATTTACATAAAGTATTAGCATTATATATTTGTAATTGATAAACTGAGCCAGCAAGGTAATCAATCAATTTTCAATTACTTGTGGCAACTAGGTAAGATGATAGAGCACAAACTAATAACTGACCATAGTCACCTAATGAACAGGTTCATGCCTTATGGAAGTAACGAGCTTCTGGGTTCCATTTTTAATAGCCACTTGCTATCATAAATATGTATTTCCTCATCTGCTTCGTGAAAAATTTTATTATATATAAATTGAGATGTGTTCCCCACAAAACCAGCCAGCAAAACTTCTTTTTGCATGGACCATACACTGCTTTTTATATTATGGAATGCTTAGTGTAATTGTAGGTGTAACAAGAGTGTTAACTTACTTACTGGTACATCACAGCACTTTTACATCCCTGTAAATGGGTTCTGAAAAATATCATACTTACAATATCAAACTTCTGTGTGATGTTTCCCTGGACATCAAGTAAATAAACTTTGCCATAATGTGTTCCCAGAGCCAAAAACTGTAAAAGAAAGAGATTGATTACATAAACACAAAGACACCACAAGCAATACTACAGCAATGCTAAATGAACTCCAGGATGTTTAGCAGATTAATGATTAGCAACACTGGGGAATAGAAAAAAGCCCACCACTTTCTATAGAGAAAGGTTATTTTAAATACACCCACAGAACAAAACAGGGCTTCATGCCCATATTACTGTGATAGTGCGAGTCAGCTGTCAGAATGAGTCATGAGGACCCTCATCCACTGATAACTAATGGTGCGTCTGCAGTCTGTACGCACCAGCTGATGGACTGTGGCAGGAAATTAAAAATGCACCATGAGAGCAAGAACCAACAGAGATCTGAAATAGTTCCTAGATCCTTTCTGCAGCTTTGTTTCAATCATGTTTCCTTTGAGCTTTATTTTTAATTCTCCTTCATTAGTAATATAAAAATGTAGTGTTTAAACACAGAAAAAGGTCAACTATAAGCCTGGTAAAATACAGCTAGTTTCTGGAAGGTCTCTGACAGTGCATTTAAGAACATAGGTAACTGCTGGGTTTGCTTTCCCTTGCACAGTAACATTCCTAAATAGAATACTCCCAAGACAAATACACTTCCTTGGAAACCTCAGGAGTTTCATTCTAAAAAATAGTAGCAAAATAAAGTAATTTCCACATAAATCCATACCATCACAAACTTATTTTGATACAAACAAGAAGGGAATTGACTCTGAGAGTTATGCTGTTAATTGAACCATGTGAGCTACACCTAAGCAGAAAAGGTAGAATTTCAGTGCTACTTGATTTATGACAGAGGTTTCTTTTATTTGCCCCCCTCCCCCACCCCCTTTCAGCATTACTGAAATAGTCTAGGCTACTCAGTTCTCTGTATTTCACTGCATGTGAGCATGCTTCATTGCAACCTATAATGAAATGCTCAGATTTACAGGCACTGCTAAGCGTGTCAGTCAGGCAGCACAATCTTTAAAAAATAACCTTACAGAAAGTCAAGGTTTAAAAGGATTTATCAAAATGGAATTGCTTAAAATGAAATTTCAGTTCAGGCACTTAAAATATGAAGCTACATTAAAAGGAGTCAAGAAAGGGAAAGAAGGGGTTCATTAGAAATTCATTCCCTGCAATGCCTTTCACTCCTGCAAGGTTGCCTTTTTTCAGGAAGAAAAAAGTCCCCCGGGTAAAAAAATCAATACTGGTTAATAAAACATCAGGTGTGCAGACATAACTAGGTATGACTATTCCACTGCACAGGCCTGCTTGAATGCACCAGGTGCCATGACGATTAGTCATCCAGTGCAGACAGCAAGCCTGGTGAAAATATGATGCTTTAGCAACAAAAAAGAAAAAAAAAAAACAAATTCTGGGGGGAAATTAGTCTGAACACAGAAGCCAGGTCTCAGGATTCCCAGCAAAGTTAAACTGCCTTAGTCAGAGTCATATTTTACATATTACTGTATAATTTTGCTAAGTATAGCATTTAGCAGGGCTTTTCCTGCTCATTCAGGGAAAAAAAAATCCCCCAAAAATGAACCAGAATGAAACAGAAACACCCTTGCAAAACCTATAACTCAGCTTCATTTTTAAGCTCTCGGTTTTAAGAGATCCATTCCTAAAAGACTGCAGTACCTGGCTTCTAACAATATTGATCCTTCTCATAAATAGTGTATGTAGTTTGCTGGAAAACTGAAAGTGCTGGCATACTTCAACAGTTTTCTTGTACTGTCACGCTTTGTGACACTATAGTAGAAGCTGTATCTGTGCACATCCTTATAGAAAAATCCTGTTAAACTCTTGGCTTTCAAAATTTACCTGAGACTCAGGAATAAAAGGTAACAGAAACAGGCCACAGACAAGGAAGAAATGCTTGCCAATTTTCCAAATATCTGTGTAATTCTAAGTTGTCAAAAACACTTTAAAAAGACTTATTGTTTTCATTCACACAGTTAAAATACAAGCTTCATCTTAAGAGCCTCTTAAGCTATAGCAACAGTCCTCTGAGGAAAAGAAACACAGCACAAGTCAATCTAAAAATATAGCCAAATAATAAAGATAGATCCCTCAACAATAACTGTTAAGGAGATATTACTGGCTATGAAAAATTATATATTCAGAAAATAGCTACTGTATTTTACATACTAATAGATGACAAATCATTAACTCATACTTTCAGATGCTCTTCAGCATGCCTCAATATTCTAAAATGTTTTTCAGCATTTATAAAAGAGAAGAAAACTAATAAAATACAAAAGCAATTGTTTAAATCACTGAAGAAGCATATGAAGTTTATTCCTTCTAAGAACAAAATAATAATTCTTCTTAAAATTTCTTTACTTTGCATTGTCTATTACTTTATCCCTATCATTCTCTGGTATGTCAAAAACCTTAACATGTGCATTTCCTCTCCTTGTTTTTAGTATCTTGAATCAGGGAAGGAGAACAGGGAAGTGTTAATACGATGCCATCCAAAAGAAAAACCTAAGCAAACAAAAAATATTGTAATTACTTTCTTCTACACTATATTAACATGTCTTCCACAGCTGAATATATGCTAAGGTCCTGGCATGATCAAGTTGGTCTTCAATGATTCAGACTGTACAAATAAGCATGGTATATACCAACTTCCTTTCCGAATAAAGAAGTTAGATCTGCATTCTGATTGCAGTTCATAATACTGTTATGTTCATAATACTATTATTTCATAATACTATTATTTCATAATACTGTTAATAATTAAAACTTAGTTAGCATTTTTCTAGTAGCTTATGTAAACATCTCATTGAACAAACCACTGCATCTTAAATTCTCACCTCAATTTCTCATCGAGAAAATGTGTTTCTCACTGAGAAAATGTTTGATACAAACAAGAAGGGAATTGATTCTGAGAGATCTGCTGTTAATTGAACCATGTGAACTACTCATTTTATCACTGAGAAAATGTGGATTGTTCAATACAGGGTAATGGTGAATTTTGTTTATGTTACTGCTGTCTTGCACTGCAACTCTAGATTTGGCACCACTTCTACACAGAAATATACTGATGCATTATAAGCACAGCTAAACATATAAAACCAAGCAGAAGTGTTACCTCAGCCAGAAAGTCACATAATACCTTTTCATGCACTGTCATGCAGCTGGCTGCATCCTTCTGGAGAATTTCAGTCACTCCATTAGAAAGCCGTTCATACTTGAGCTTAGGTTCTTCTTCACTCTCATCTTCCTAAATTTTAATGAGCATAAGAAAAAGGGAGCATGAGAGAAAAAACAACAAAAACATTTAGAAGTTTATTTTTGATAAAAACAAATTAAAAGATATCCCAAAACTATCACACAAAGACAGACGAAGATGGGTCACTGCGATCTCTTCACAACAGCCATTACAATCAAAAGCCAAACTTCCACAGTTTTATCATCTGAAGGGGTTTGGGCTGTGTGTTTTTGTTATTGATTTTTTTTCTTACTCCAAAGTTCTGAGTGCAAAGACTGTATAGCAGCACGTCAATTCAGCTGTAAGAGGCACTTAGTTGATATCTAAAAAGCAGGAAAAAATGCACGTGTACTGTGTTACATAAAGTTAGTAATTTGCAATTTAAAAGTAAAATACAAAAAGGATGGATATGAAAATGAACGATTATGAAACAAAGTATGCCACTGTGGCCACAATGAACTGAATGCTGAAGCATGCAGTTACAAGAAACTTCACAACCTTTACAAGATGCTGCACCTCTGTAGGGAGGATAGAGGCAAAATGCTGTGAACAAAAATAAGAAGAATCCACTAGGAATAAGTTAATTGTATAATATCCACCAATTTGGCTTACGGTAAAAAAAATAGTATAAATATGTTTTCTGGGAAAAGGATCTGGACACAATATATTCCTATGAATCATCTTTACCTTCTGCATGTTAGGATCTTTTTCTGGTGAATACTGAAGCTTTCCTCTCTTTTCAAGCATGTTGACCCTATCACTACTTAAATGCAAGGCAAGATGACGGTTCAAGGGGCAAAAAGTGAAGAGACAGGAAACCAAGCTAAAAAAACCAAAAACCAAGCAGCAAATTTATTGATCAAAGAACACCCAACATGTTTATCTCTTAGGAAAAGAAAATCAAAGCTGCAAAATAGTTCTTTGGTCATATGCATCTATCTCTAATATGGTCCACTGAAGTACAAAGCCAGAGAGATTCCACAGGCTTCAGCAAATCTCAGTTAATCTCCTACATGCACAGACATACACAAACCTTTATATATCCTTTGGTCCTCACTGGGAAACAGTATACCTGGAATAATACTCTCCTACACTCTCTGTTGACTCTAATGAATATATAAACATTAAGTATGTTTCCATAAAACACCAGCAACCAGAATATACCAGAGCAGTGCTCTAGCTAAGGGAGTGCCTTGACTTCCCACCAACCATTGCTTTCCAATCCCTAAAAATGCATAGTGTTGGCCTACAGCAAAACTGTATTTCTGCAACACTTTCTTGTAGTCAATGATGCAAACAATAAATTTTGAAGAGAGGCATGTTAACAGGTTAATAAAATATATTTTGTTTAAATTGACTTTGGAGTACTAAAGCCAGTCTTTCCCAAGTTAAATAGTATGACCATTTACTATGTGTGCTACCATCATATATAGTAACATGTACATAACCTCATCCAAAACACAAAAAAGCCATACATACCTATGGAAACACTCTATATTTAACGCCATGCTTACAGAAATATGCTGCAAAGAGAGTCCGTTTTAAAGCGTTATGTGAGAGTTTTATGACAGAATACAAATGAGATTAATACAAGGATGTCAGCAGTGCATGACGTAGGAGTATGAAGTGAGGTGTCAAAATGTCCACCAAGAAACAATTTTATTCAGTAAATCTAACACTGAACAAAGTTGTTACTAGACAGAATGACAATGTCAAATTACAGGGCTGTATATAAATCAGTCAAATTCCTCCTGCCTACAGATCCCTAATAAAAGGCTGCAAGGGTAGAGGGAGGAAGTAAAGTCAAAGTAAAAAGCATACATGTGATGGAAGGAGGGCATAAGGAAGTATGTGTCCATTTTATAACAATTAATACATTACTGCATTTTATACATTGCTTACAAAGATTACACTTGAAATGCATGGGCAATCATTGAATAAATTCATAAAAGTAAAAACTGAACTCTAGTCATCTAGTTTTTATAAGATCCCACATGTTGTTGGGGTTTGGACATCCAATGTGCAACCAACATGAAAAGTTAATTCTAGTCTCTTGAGTAGTTTGCATAAAATCATTCATCCATGGACCATTAGATAAAGTTACTGTAAGTTTTGCCTGTCTTATTTATGAGTGAAAACTAAGTAATTTCTTCTGGACGTGCATATACAAAAAATATATACTTTCAAAAGTCAGTGCACTGAAGCGTTCTGCCAGGCTTCAAAGTAAGTAAATAAAATTAAAACTTCCAAATATTAGGCATGATGATGTACATATTTCACGCTTTCTTGACAGGTGTCTTCTATGTTAAATAAAAGTCAAGCTGAAAGGTGAATTGAAATGAGGTTGGGGCACTTTACTGTAAACAAAAAGAAATTAAAAAAGTGATTTGCAAAAATTCAAGAATTCTCTACTGCTTCAGACTCTGATATATTAAATGCATTTGATGATCTCTTACTTAGAGTATCAGAGTTTAACAATTTTAAAGGCATTTTTCTGTCAGGAAAAGCATTTATGCAGTTTGAACTTCTAAAGTAAACACAAGCCAGTGTTAATAAAAGCAAATCAATAATTTTTGTTAAATTTCAATAATCTTGAAAACCCACAAATTAAACCATGAGCAGCTTGAGTTGAGATGTCAGTTAGCTGCGTTTCTATGACAACCTAGAGGAATAGTACAATACCTGACTTGCAGCAAAGCTAAGATATAAACAGAGTGACATTTACCCCATACAAGAGAATCCACAGCTTTCCTTTTTTAAGGGAAAAAGTAATAAAAAAATAATTGCTTAACTTACATAGACACTTTTAATTAAACCATCCTAGTGAATTCTAAAAATTTGAAAATAAATTTTATAACACTGCTTTTTGTACCACCACTTAATACTACTTCAATATTTACTGACTAAAATTACCTGAAACAACATACTGAATTTTGAGATTCCTGACAAATGGTTTAGGAGAAAAAGAAATATATGCTGCACAAAATGTGTAAAGTACTCCACACATGGCAGTCTTAAATTCTGAAACAGAAGGAGACCCACAGAGCTGACAGGAGGAAGATACCTTTGTGATGTTGTAAAATAAATAATGACCATTTTTCAACGACATGAATGTTAACTTGAAACTCATACTCCATTGAATTTTCTATTTGCCTTTTAATGCTAAAGCTAGCAGTCATATTGTTAAAAATATGCTGTAAAGAACAGGTATCCACGAACATTTCCCACTGAAAGCATATTTCCAACTGAATGAAATACTCTAATTAACCCTACTAAGCCGTGCTACTAAGAGCTCATCCAGTTGTCATTGTTGAACACTCCTGAATTGCAAACAAACTTCTTTTCATATACCCAGCATCTACTCACTACCAACTCTTCTTCTGGAATGGATTTACAAAACTGATGAGAGCTGCAAATGGGCACCAAGCTCTCAACAGGCCAGTGTCACTGTAAGGGATGTTCACCTGCCTTTCTGAACACAGGTTGACAACCTTCTTCAGATACTCTGCCCCATCTTTCCCAGCTTTGCTTAGAGGAACTGCTGTGTTGAATCATGAGTAGGAAAAAAAAAATCTGAAATCAGTCCTTGTGAAGAAAATTTCCAGAAGGAACCTGTGGACAGTTCCCAGAGTTATTCCATTAGCCCACATTTGCTCCTGCAGCAGAGGATCCACCCACAGGACAGTCTGTCACATGAACTACATGCTCAACTGATTACGGATACTCTAATTATGTTACGGGCACTGACAGCAAAGTGTCATCCTTCCCACACGATTTGCCCTCAAAGTTTTTCAAAGCCTTTATGGAAATAAACGGTGCATACATTATAAGGGAAGTGTCCTTCCCCTTTGCTGCTCATCTTATGTCCAGTCCCAGCTAGAATTTCAATTACTCTAAGTGTCCATTCCAGCCTTGTTTATGTCTGCAAGTTTTGATCCTGTAAAGCATTTAAACTCCAGTACAAAGATAGCTGAGGTCCATCACTGAAGCAATTTCAAAGAAGACACACTCACACCCTACTCCAACAAGGCCCCAGAGACATAAGCCTTCCTAAAAACCTGTATTAAAAAAAAAAAAAAAAGAGAAAAACAAAACCCCTACAGTTCATTTTTTTCCCCCCATGCTTTCTTTCAAGTTTACATTGATTTCAGAGATTTTAAGAAAGATGTTAAATTACCTCATTTCCTCCTGGCCAGGGCAGGGTTAGTATTTGCAGTAGCTAGGAGAGGCATGGCTAGGACACAGAGGCTATTCTCCACTACCTCATGTCATTGCTGGGTGTGGGCAAGGAAGGGGACCCTTCTGGGGAGCAAGGGTTCCTTCTGCTTGAGCTAAGGACAGGATGGGTAATGCTGGTTCCAAGCCAAAGTAACAGCAGGGTATTTTTGCATGGGAATCACTCTCTCTGTTTTGTACACTTTTGTTACTAGTACTGTTGCTGTTACCATTCATTTTCTTATCTCACTGCTGTTTCCAGCAAACTGTTCTTATGTCAACCCATGATCTTTCCTTTTTGTGCCTTCTACTCTCCTCCCCAGCCCACCACAGGGGCAGGGGAAGAAGGGAGCAAGCAAGCAGCATGTGGTTTGTAGAGTCTCACTGGGAGCACTGAAGTGGGGAGTACCATTCCTAAATCACAATAGCCCCTAGCTTACAGGGTCATTCAAAGTGGTCTGCCTCTGTGTATCCGAATACTTAATGTTTAGGACTCATTACAAAATCTCATTTGAAAAAACACCCAAAATCAAAACTAAACCAAAAAAACCCATTCTGCTGCAAAAGTGCAAACCCAACACTACTGCAAAAAAAGTGAGAAGAGACTACTTGGCAATTTGTGAGAGTAACTCTTCTTGACATAAGAGTCTTTTTGACTCTTCTTTAATACAGGTCAGACCTTTAGAAACCCTAGTATGAAATCCGCACTTTTATTTATTTAAATTGCCATCACTATCATCACTATTAAACCAACTAGTTAGAACTCCAGAACTACTAGTTTACACGCTACATGAAAACCTCCAATAGAACCAAAGAAACCAACTCAAATTATTTTTAGTTAAAATAAAGGCTCATAGAACATACTCAGTTATGCAAAAATGAATAAATGCATCCTTAGTGCTCTGCTGGGGCAGCTTCACTTCTTACAGAAATTCAATGACAAATATAAAACGAAAAAGAAATCAACATAAAAAGAATAAGAAAAAAACCAAGCCCCAAAAGGAAGTCTCCAGGGATAATTACTTATTTCTCTTCTATACGTGCAGAAGCACAAAGTGCAGCAAAATACCCAGCAAAAGTGAGTTGCCAGTTTGCTCATTTATTACCTTTCTTGGTTTTAGCATCTTGATTTGATCTGAGGTATAACCATCTCCAACTGGTAATTTTTTTAATGGAAATAATGTCTTGACCAGGGTGTTGACTGATTGTCTCAGCTTTAGTTTTGAGGGCCTGTGAGACTGGTTGGAAAGGACCTTTCATCTGTACATCCTATTTGACATGGGAGCAGAGAGTACTTATTCAAGCGACTGGTACCCTGCTGAGAAGTGGAATAAATGACTTCTAACAATACTACTATGAAAGGCACATAATCAGTGGGGTTTTACATCATCATCTGACCCCCTAGCTGTCTGCAAACTCTTCCTATCAGCAGCATTGCTTGGAAGGGCAGGATTGAACCCAGGAAGGCTGTGCAAACCTTACTTTGGACAAGGGAGTGCAACAAGCACCTTACAGACTTAACTACCACAAGATTTCCACGAGGAGACAAGTACTACCCAACAAAAGATACAGACAGATCTTTTTATTTAAACCTTCAGGTAATTTCTACACCTGGGAATTGTACTACATGGGTCATAATGCCTCCTTTGGTCCAATAAAGAACTTATGACTATTTTTGGTCTTTATCCTTTCCAGTTCAGCTGTCAGACCCTTGTTAGGACCCGACTATCTCCATTAATTCAACGTAAAGACATACTAATTTATAAAGGAACCTGATTTTACGTTTGCTAAACCACATTTTCCAAAATTTACAGGGAAAATACCCAACACCAAATCCCTCAGACAAGCAGGTTCACTTACCTGTCATCTCTAGTTTTCTCTATCCACATCATATTTAGGCTAAATGTAGCTCAGATAATCTGGTAATCCAGATAACCAGACAGAAGCTTCCATATTCTCAGTATCATCCCAGGAAGATCCATGTGCATAATTTCTCACTTCCTTCTTTACCATATTTCACACCAAAATATTTACTTTTTCTAATAGCTATATGCTAAAACACTGAGACTTACCATACTTTGCTTATACCTAATGGCAGTAATTAGGCTTGACAAACCATACAGTTTCTTCACCCTGGAAATAATGCTCCGGTTTAGACACCCTTACTCAGATACGACTAAGAGCAAATTCTTCAGCCTGGTCTGGACAGTAAGGCAAGATGCAGGCAGAGCAACTCCCTACTGCAGCTCTGCATGACTGGGTCTGCTGACAGGGTTACTTGCAGTTTTGGGATGCGAATAGAAAAGGAAAACAGTGACTTTGCCTGCAACAATGTTATGAAGGTTAAAAGGCTGAAGGACTGCCTTCCAAGTACCAGTCAATCCCACCTATAATCCAGTTATCAAAACACACAGATTAAAGGCGCTGGTTCCCACTGTAGCACTTAACCTCCACTTTTAAGACTGCAGAGTCCTGAAGGCTCACAAGTCTGCCCCTAGCCTGCCCCTTACAAATCTCCTCTACTTCGTCCCCTAGTAACCCTCAGATGGATCTTTGCTGATACCCTAGCCCCCCTCAAACACTTTATCAAGCCCTCTCAGCCTAGACTCCAAGTCCAATTTCAACACTTTTCAGTGGGCTTGCCAAGAGCCCCATCTTCTTCTTCTTCAAAACTACCATGTCCTCAGTTGGAAGCTCACTTCCAGCCAGGCAACCCTCAGGGCATAGCTTTCCTATACAGTTTTTAATGACTGCTTATAGCCTGGCATGAAACAGCTGTTCACAAGACACCAGAATCCAGTGAACCACACCAACTACACTACAGTTGGTTCTTGGAAAAGGCAGAGCACAGCTCCCATCCCAGCAGCACAGCCACACCAGCTCGCAGACATTCAGGGGACAGAGATCAAGACTGACCACTGAGCAATTTGATTTGGAAGTGCAGACAATTACCATCCTATATTTCCCTGTCCTCTGTCCATGCCTTAAAAGCACAGATGTTCTTATAATTCATGGAAGGAAAAAGGAATTTTATTTACTAATTCAGGGTAGACATATGCAAATGAACACACTACCCATTTGCTACACATGGGAATATGGCAAATGAATAAAAAATCTAGCAAAAAAACCTACTGCAAGTGAAAATATCATGTGGGAGCAACACATGACTTAATAAACGCAGGAGAGTTAATAATCTTAAAGAAGAAAACACTAAGCAGCAAGCTGTAACAAATTGCTGTCATCTGTTGATGAACTTGAGGAAGTAACATCATCATGTCGTAACACAGTTGAGAGATCCCTTTAACTTCCACCCTACATCACACTGAAATCCCTGTACTATTTGGTAAAAACAATGAATAGGTTATTTTGGTTTTTGAGAACATCAAAATGAAGAAAAACTCCTAATATTTACCTACTAAATGGCTTACCCTGCTCACAACTTTAAGTGCAGTAACAACTAGGTTATACCTGTGATGAGGTAAATTTGCCTTCTCCCTGTCTTCCTTGTTGTATTCCCATTTCACAGTCAAAACAGTCAGTCTTTATAAATCCTACTATTGTCTTATGACTGCAGGCATCAGAATATCACTTGTAATTTAAAGATGAAGGGTAGACGTTTTGAACCCTACACATCAAATTGGTATATTATCTATTTGATATAAGAAGGAACACAGGAATATTTCTGGATATTTGTCCACTTCCCTCTATCCTAAAAGCAAATATGCTCTTCACAGCAACTTCATGTAATCTGACCCGCTATTAATTGCATTAAGTGTGTAAACCAGCAGAGTCTTATTCCTTCTCAGCACCATTTGGAAAAACTTACTTGAAGATGATGACCAATTCCAGTCAGAATGGGGATAGGAGGGAGGTTTGCCTTTGGAAAGTTTTAGAAGTCAAAACTGTCAAAAGATGCAAATTAATGAGGTGGCCAATGAGGACAGAACACTATCATTGCAAAAGACGCAGCTATTTACCCAAATTTCTTCCATTGCAACATCTGGCTTCTTTTGTGTTTGCCTCTAACGCTGCCACTTTTGAAAGAAACTGCACACAAGACAACCCATTGCCTGCCATTCTGACATGGAAGCCAGGAAAAAACCTAGGCCAAGTCCTGTTTCTTCTCACACCGACTGGAACCTATGTTACAGTTTTGAAAAATAATTTTTTTGGAATTATTTCTGGAAAAAGTAGCTGGAAATTCATAACAAAGATTTAAAATTTTCATTTCTGGAACTTTTTGGAATTATTTCTGGAAAAAGGAGCTGGAAATTCGTAACAAAGATTTAAAATTTTCATTTGTTGCAAAACTTCTGGACGATTGTTACTCTGTATAAGCAAGAAACACATAAAGTGTAATTTGGAGCTAATTTGGTCCTTAAAATGATAGCACCTCAAACTCATTTACTAGAGCTCTTCAATTAGATGTACCCATATTGTTTTTTTAAAAGACTTCTGTGTTCTAAAGTGATGCAAACACACCTTCCCTGCTGGCCATTTTTAGGTCTTACTCTGCCTTCTTTCAAAAGAAAAAAAATCCAGAAGCAAGCAGAAGAAAGCACTCCATCCCCCACTGGTTTGGATGATATATCCACTTGTGCTGAAGAATTAAGTGCCACAGAGTAAACAAGTAGAATTACTGTAGTAGGATGGGTAACTATTATGAAGCGCAGCTTCATCATTACCATTTCTCCATCCCTAGGATTTAGTTTCCAGACTTGTGCTCCTACGTCAGTGATAAAGGGACTATCTATGCTATCTTCAGGATCAGCATCCTGACTCAATTTCTTGCAACGTAATTAAACATTTAACACTACAGGAATGTCAAGAAAAGCTCAGACTAAGGCCCTTAACCAGGCTGCTTGATAGTACCAAAACTGGAATACAATTTTACTGCAAGTTTTTGTTTTATTTACTGTGCTGAATTTAAATCCTGAGCCCTTTACCAGGCCCTTTGGAAGCTCACTAAGAGAACATAAACCTCTTTTCCTCCATGACTTTCATATCAAAAAGTGTTCCTACAGAAAAATTTCAACAAAGCAGAAAAAAAAAGATTTAAGAATGAGAATAGCAAAGAACATTTCATCTTGAAATCACTGATTCAAAAGCAGGTAGAGCAATAGTGAATAAAAACTAGCAACTCATTGAAGTTTCCAACTTGCATAAGAACTAATTTCAATTCTGCAGCTACTGCTACACAAGGAAAAAAAAGGCATGAAGACTGAAATTTCTAAACTATGACAGCATGTTTGTGACTTATGATACTAAAAATATTTTCCCCTAATTCTATGGTGAAAATATAGTAATGTTAGTTCAGTGAAAAATGTGAATAACCTCTGATCTAGTTCCTTTACAATTGTCCACAAGGCGTATCACCAATGCTTTCCCAGTACCTAGCTGAAAAATTGGTAAATATGGATTAGGATCGTAAAATTTCACACAGCAGCTTTCTATTCTCCCCATGCATTTTCCACAGGGATTTATTTAATACCCTGGGAAAATGCACATATACACCAGGAGCATGGAATGAAGATGATATGGCTGCCTGTGAATATGTCTCAAAATGGGCTGCATTTACAGTATGAAATGACACACAGATGAAAGACAAAGCAGAGAGCATTTTATTTCTTCGCAAAACTGTTGTGGCATACAGAGTATTAGACTATATTTGTACAACACCAATTAAAGATTTACTCCTACACGTTTGAAGGAGCTGGGCACCAGCCACGTTTTGAAGCATAAATAACACACAGATGACACACTACACAAGCAATCCTCACAAATGGCATGCTTAAAAAAATAGTAGCAAAAAGTCCATATAGTACAATTTGGTTTCATTTCAACTTACATCAATTTATTTTACCTGTAGTTTTGTGCATGACAAAGAACACCTGAGAACTTCGAAGTCCACTTCAGTGTTCAAAAACATAGGATTAGTCCATCCACACCAAGTGCAACATACAGAGACAGCACAGAATAGGCTGTTTTATCTTCCAGTCCAAATCCAATTCCAGCACATAAAAATCCAAACGCAGTTCAAATCTCAATGAAGCTATGCATTTCTACTTTTATGGTCCTTTTGCTGAGTAAGGAACTTGGGCAAACATTTGTTTCCCCTGTGAACACTACTGAAGCAGCACAGTTGCCATCTTGTGATCTACTGCATATGAAAACCTGACAGTGCAGTTTTGGGAATAGCAGTTTTTGAAGTTCACCTTCCCACCACTGGGGAAGAGCTGAATTTCGCTGTTACTTTCTTTTTGCAGCCAAGAGTGTTATTCCATGCAGAGAAGTAAGTTTAGTGTTTTGAAAAAGCCACATCTGCATACTCTGCTAACACAGTAGCTCTGCAATTGCATTTCATTTATGTAGGAGGCACAGCAGCATTCTTACTTTTTATGTATTCCACAACACACAGATAGAACAGGCACTTCTGGTTAATATTAATAGCTCATTAAATGAAGTACCTAATTTTCACCCAAAACCAGAACATCTTGAAAGAATATAGCAATAATCCATTTCTTCCTGCAAGTCAATCCTCTAATGATGTTTATTATAATGTTAGTTACTAGCCACTGCAAACTTGTTTTTCAAATTAATGTATGAAAAGATTCCATTTAAACTTCAATAAATAATTTACTACGCTCATCCTACTGACTCAAATTGATAAATTATTTGCATTATACATTTTCTCATCAATAAGGAGAACTTTGTACTTGAATTTATGTAACTTTTTCTTCCATTCTCCCAATTTAAAAGGCCAATTTAATTTAAAGCCATGCAGAGGGAAGCGATCTCTCTTCAGACTGCCCAGATATGTGAAACAGAATATGCTTTTTGAGCATTTTTCTCCCGTTCTACATTTAAAAAATTAACCTAGAGTACAACTATTCAATAATAAGGAAAAGAGGCATGATTAAAATAAGTACTTTGGAAAAGGTCAGATGGGACAAAAAAGACAAAAAAAGACAACTTGGACTAAGATACAGTAGGCAAATCTACTTTTCAAGCATCAATTTTTCTTGCAATGCTGATGCCCCTTCAAATGCTACTATCCACGGAAGAGCTTACCTCTTCCAGCCCAATGCTCCACACTCCATGATAAGAGAACATTTGATGGAAACACAGTATGACAAGGAGCCGTTTTCACCAGATGCTTTATTTACTTGAAATGATTTAATTGCTTTGACCTAATCCAGACCCAACCTACAAGACTAAAATTTGGAGTGCAGTGAAAAGAGAAAGAAAACATCAAGGCTTTTAGTTGCCTCTTTTTAAGGCTCACATTTTTTTGTAACTGTGTTCCTGCTCTAATCAGTTTTCAAAACCTGAAAGAACAAAACCACTACTAATTTCAGAGGTAAAAGAGACAGGGATATTTCTAAACTGCTATAAATAGTTTGAGCACTGGATTAGCCATGAATTTCTATAATACCTTTCTCTCTACAAACTCTTACAGAATTTATTAATATAGTGTTTTGTGGCTAGCACAGACCTTTCCCGTGAGAGTTCTTTTCTCTCTTCTTCCTGTGTTTTATAAACAAAGATAAAGTCTGGATGTTATTAAAAACAGTGTCTCAAGATTTGGATGGTTCAGGCCTGGCCAATCTGCCTAGAGGGAGGTTTCAAACTGACCAATCTGGGTGACCTTTGAAGAGTCTATATAAGTTGGAATTAAATAATAAAATGCTCTCTTTTATGCCACACGGAGAACCGGGTCTTCTCTCTCTGCTAGCGGCTCAACAGCGACAGTGTTTAAATAACAAAACAAGAAACTAAATGAACAAACATGTCATTTTCACAGGGTAACAGTGATCAAGACAGAAAAAAAAACTTAAGAAGGGGATGTATAAAAATAGATATGCTAGAATGGACATATATGCAATACTGATTACTAACACATTTGTGTATCTAACAAAAAATACAGATATCAATGCAACTTTAAAAAAAAAATTCTATTCTAATACCTCTTTGCAGAACATTAACATCTGCAACCACATGGCTTTTTTTTTTTTTGTGGTTTAACAAACAAATAATTGCAAACCAAAAAATTTCTACTGTAGTTCAGCATACAAAAAACCCCCAAAAATCAGTGAAATGCCTTACATAATCAAGGATCATTTCTTGGGTCATATCACTCATTTTATAATTCCAGGGACATTTGTTTTTGAAAGGGTGCTTCCTGTAAAAAAGTCACATGCTGAGTCAGCACAATTTGCTCATAGACCCTGTTCAAAATTAGAAAGGAGGAGAAAATTTTAAGACTTTTATCCTTTGCTAATTATCTGGCAAAACATAACTATCCATCTGACAGAAAACAGCTCAATTGTGAAAAGTAAGATTTTACAGAAACAGACACATTGCAAGGAAGAATAATTTGAAAAGAAATTCAGATTCAGGCAATACATAATTTATGGAGCTTTTTTTCCTCCACAGTTTACAAATAGCCAAAAGTCAGATTACTTTGCTATCTACTTTTTAGATCTCATCAAATGTGACAGTCCAAACAGGCGCTATAAAATAAAATTAAATAAGCCAATGAAACCTGAACTTTTCGGCTAAACAACCCTGCTCACATCCAGCCTCAGATCTAACATATTTGATGATTAGACAAGGTTGGGATAAGTAATGCAAATATACTTCAGAAAAAAAATATAAAAATCCCCAAAACCAAAAATGCACCAAAAACCACCGAAACCAAATGTCTGGAGCCAAAGATACAAAGAGAAAATAATTGTGCTTCAAGACAGTAGTAAAATTACTTTGCAAAACAAGGAGGTTTTCTCCTAAGAATTAGAAGGCTGTTAGATAAACAGCTTCCTCATCATACCATATCCTAATATATAGCAGTCTGTCTACAGCAAAAGAAAAAGCTCATAATATGCCAAATCATACATAAGAACAGGAAAGAAAAGTGTCAGCTGTATTGCAGTTACCAGGAAAGATCTATCACATTTCTACAAGTGCTACAAGTTCCACAAATTTTACATGTAACTGCAGCTATCTCTACATTGAAAGAAAGGTCTGCTTAACATCTGAACAAATGCATCATCTCTGCTAATTGATTCCTTTCCTTTTACACATTCTGACTTAAACAGCTGAGAAGTATTTTACACTGGGGCACCTTTAGGAACTCAATTTCCTGTGGAACAATTGGTGGAACCAAACTTACATTGATGAGCTTTTAGATGACGTACATTCAGGACAGTCAATTTTTGCAGATTCCCACATTTGAGGCCTACGACTAAGTTCTACCAACAAGTCTGTACAAATAAGCATCCTGGCAATTGTTAAAGAGCCTGTAATTCAAAACAAACCAAGCAGGTAGCAAAATAGCATTAGAATCTTATTTGCTGAGGATGCTAAAGGAATGATGGTAAGAGAGCTGCTGCATGAGACAGAATTAATGTATATTTGATTCTTTGCTAAGACAATGGCACAAAAGTGTAAAAGCATCAGAAAAAAAAATCATATTTTGTTTACACATCTAGTTCAGAAAGAGGCATAATTTACTCAAAATCAGAAATTTTAATGTTGCATTCCTCCATAATAAAAAATATATCTATAATGTAAGTTGGATATGTGTCATGTGCCTCTGGAATTATTAGTAACAATATTCAATTTTATAAGAAGAATTTAAATTAAATTAATTGCAAGAGTAATTGTATCTGTAAAAATTGTTAGTACTATAGTAAGATGTCTGTGAAATCCATGCCATAAATATAATATTTTTAATGGCTAAAACTAGACAAAGGCTGCAAGAATTAGAGTCTCTGATTCCAGCACACCACCATAAAATCCATCTCTGATCATTCAAACAATAGGCCACCCAAAAGAAATAATTACAATTTTATGATCACAAGAGCTAGGAGTGAAACCTAAGTTTGATCTTAGCTCTGACCATACTTCAAATAATATAAGCCAGCCCTGAGAAGAGTTACACTTTCTGCTTTTACCATTTTTCTTTTATCTGAAAAACCATTAGAAATAGTCTAATGAGTTTCATTCTATCAACTATTTACTGATGATCAAGATACTACAGACTGGACTTAATATGCAAAGACAAGTAAGCAAAGCATTTTCACAGACATTACAATGACAACAGTTCTTTAGATCCAACATCTACATTCTTAGTGCGAAACCTTCCTTTTCACTTCTCTCCGCATGTGGAATTAACATTAAAAACTCATCAATTTTAACAAAAGTCTAGTTTGAAATTTTAAGACTTTCAATTTTGTGAAAGATGCATGATGCGTATTTTTACTTAAGGTAAAAAACAATAAACCCTCACCAACCTGGCATCCCATTCATGATTAATTCTGCTGCAAATACTGATTTACTACCAGCTGAAATCTTGAAAGGTCATTAAAAATGCTACGAAAACAAGTTTTCATTGCAATAAGCTTTAAAGGAAAAAAAAAATCACCTCAGTAAGTATGTGTTCACTATCCTGTGAATGTCAAGCCTTGAGAGGATTACTATTTTACTAAGTACTGAGTCGTTGCCCAATGATTGTTTATCTGCACTTCACATCACAAAGCACTATTCAGAATGAAAGCATTTCACACTGAGCAAAAAAAAAAATCTGGTCCAGGCAGCTGTTCCACAGAGCAATGTCACAGGGCCAAAGAAATCCCTGCTTCTCGCCAGTAATACCGTGCAGTGCCACTTAAGACAACCACTCATGAATGGCAGAAAGAAAAAAATTATCTCACAAGAAACAAAGCCATCATCCTCTGCAAAAAGATTTTTTCAGACTCCACCACTACAGTCTCTGCAGTATCCACTGTCATAGAAATTAGGATTTCTGTCTGCTTAGATCTTAAACCCAGATCTCAAGCATAAAGATTTGTCCCTAGGTAAAGAACAGAAAATCTTCCTGATAGCAAGTCCATTAAAGTTTTTTAAGTCTGGGAGCCACCTGGACTTAGATATATAACGGGTGGAAACACTCAAGGTAATAATCTTCTCTGTGTCATCTGTTTTTGCTGGTGGGCAGCAACTGAAGCTGCTCAGCCACCTTTATTTCTTCCTTCCTGTAGCCATCCTAGACCACCCTGATGACAATTACCTCTTTCCAGATCTTTTATGGTCCCTTCAACGATGGCAGGTTTGGAGTTAGTACACTACTGTTCAGGGACAAATTCTTGAACTCTCTGTAACTCACTTCCTCTTGTCACCCCCAGCCTCCTTTTCCCAACACTTACAGCAGTGTAGGCAGACCTCTCTAGAACATGAGACAATTTTTGATAAAACATCATCTTGAGAACAGAGAGTCTACAGGACATGATTAAGTCTAGACTGCGAAGCTATTAAAATAATACAGTGATTACCTGAATGTAGTATTACTGCACATATAATTATATTCACAAATTTTCATTTTATCAAAACAGGAGCATGTGCATTTGAATTTGTCTCTCAGTATAACTAATTTTCCTGTAATGGGGCAATTGTGGTTTTTTTTTTTTTAATATAAAGAAGCTTCTAATAGCAATTCACAGCTTCTTTTTAATAATTTAAACCCAGATTAACAATCCTTGCTACATAATACTGGCCAAACTTCTAAAAACAACCAGTGAAGTAGTATTTTTCACTCCATATTGACAAAAACTTGCACTGACTACACTGACACAGATTTGTATGTGAAACATGTCAAGGGTTACCTCAGATTCATCTGTTGATTCCTCATTAGACCTGGTTTCCTGAAAAGAAAACAAAGAACAAAGGGTAATTAACTAAGTACATACATAACTGAGCAGTATTTCCCTTTAAAAAGTACTTTCAAATGCAAAAGAAACACAAAGTTCAGAGTTTCCATCCTTGTCATTCATACGTGATTTGTGCTTGCACTTGCATTTGAGTGCCACACTGATACTCAACAGCAGCAGGGACACTGTAGTCAGTTAACCTAAAACAGAGTGATTGGATCAACTGAGAATCTGTTCCTCTGATAGCTTCCCCTATTCCAGAAGCAGCAGCAAGTTTTGCAAAGAAACTGCCCATATCTTGACTTCCAAGGCAGAATAGCATTCGCAAGGTATCCACAAATTAGCTTTGCTATTTAACTATTCAGATGTTAATAGGCTTATTTTAAACATCAAAAATTTCAAACCATTTTCCATAGAAATCTAGCATTCAATGCCTTTCTCCTTCCCATCCTCTGTTAATGCAAGTCGTGGCTTTCTCCTGCCTTTGAAACAACTGCACCTTTAAAACATCTCTTTCTGGCAAGATTCTTACTACTTTTCAAAAAAAAAATTTTGTAAGTCAACCCCTGCTCATCTTTCGTCTGTCCAGTGAAAAAATCTGCTGATGCAATGCCTCCTCAAAGAAGTCAGCAAAACTAAGATTTACTAATCATATCTATCTTTATCAACAGCAATAAAGGATTACAACTAATACACTAGCAGGGAATGTAAGTAATTTAACAATAAAATATGATATAAACAAAGAACAAGCAAGAGAGAAAGCAGCATTTCAAATCTTTTGAAGGAGTCTTTGAAGAGTAAGATTAATAGGTCCAGAATTTCACCAGAGAACAAAAAAAAAACCCCAAACTAACAAACAAAAAACCCATCAACAACAACAAAAAACCCCAAAACCAAAAAAAAACCACCTTTACCAACAGCCCAGAGAAAAATTGGAAAATATTGAAAAGGAAGAAAATTTAATGCACTGACAACCAGCATAATTTTTTGTTTCTCACATTTATTTATTTTCCGTGCTTATAAAATGCACTGATTATGACCTATAAGTCAAAAGCAAAGGTCTCCTTGTCATTAGTGGAGGCTCACATTGATGCCCATAATGACCATCACAGCAGAGGGGAGAGACGCTAAGCATCACTTCCACTTGCTACTGGAAGCTTAGTGCAAGTTGCTACCACGATTACTGACATCTTTTTCCTCCATTTTACTCACTACAGCCAAGTCCATCTGTAAAACATTCATCCCATAGAAGGGCTATCAGTGTAGTCTACACTTGAGATGTGAGTTGGGAAACTGCAAGTAGGAAGTCCATGGGAATCAAGGGAAGATGAAGAGGGAGTAAAATCCTGCCATCCTTTTAAGTTTAGGTTTGACTTTGCAAGCACAACTCTTTGTCTGTCAGTCTCCCAGTCTCTAATCACAAGCGGCTGTAACTTTTCAGAAAATTCCAATTTTGTTACATAGTATCCTTGTGCATCTTAAACTCTACTTAACAATAACCAAGTGAGAGCAGAACTAAAACGTTGTGGTGTAACATTGCCAGCTGATTGGATGGGCTAAAACAACACACAAAGTCCAATGGAAAGTATCACCAGATTCCTAATAAAAAATCTGATTTTCTCCCTTGAATACCAAGAGCTGTCCACTCAACTCCTTAATAAATCAAAATTATTAGCACTGCCATTATGATGTTTTGATATTATTCACATAGTTTGGAAAAAAAAGCTCTCCCAAACAAGGTAAGGACTTACAGCAAGTGACATTTTTGCTGGTATGCTTTCTCGTGCAGCTACACCACCTACAGCTGCCCCTCATGGTTCCAACCGCTATGGCTATTTAGGAGAACAGAAACTTACTTTCAGGATGAGCACACTATCTAACACCATGAAGACAGACCAACACAGCAGGGTAGAGTTAACAGCCCACTTACTGAGACAGCAGCTGGTCTTTACACCCACCTGAGTCACTTAACTGAGCAAGTTGGTATGTGCAAAGGCATCCCTAGAAAATACTGACACACAGAATCAGGGCATGCCAGAAGTTGATTCCAATAATCAGTCCATGTGAACTAAGAAAATATCGATCTATTTTTATTTAGGACACCTACCCTGGTATCCCTACTGTATCCACAAGGCATCACAACCCCAAATACTAAATTTCACAAGTAGCATACAAATACAGGTAAATGCTTCATGGTCTCCATGTTTTATTGCAGAAAATAACCTACCTGGAAAAAATCAGAGGGAGCCTTTGCTTAGGAAAGCAATGCAGAAGCTGTATTTGTTCCCCGACAAGAACTTAGCTGAATATGCTTAGAATTGATAATTACCTACTAAATCACTTTGCTTGCAACTTAACTACGAAAAGCTTTTTCCCTGGGTTCTCACACTTGCTTAGGCAAACTGGAACAGTAAACTGCAGTTATGATTGTCCTGGGGTTTTGTTAGGTTCCTTCCCCTCCCTCCACATGCACGAACTGAGAGGATTATCCTCCACTTCCACTTTTTAGTCGCCTTGTAACAGTGAAAATAAAATCCCTTAACAGGGATTTGTAGACAACCAGAATTCAAAATCATGTAGGAACAGCAGTCACTGGTAGGTCTCAGACTGTAGGGGAAAATCAGCAGTACACTTCAGCCAGCTGACAAACCCTGTTGCTTAAATAGCCTAAGAATGCAGTAAGGGAACACAGATGAGGAAAACACAGAAATGTGAAGTAATCTCTCGCCGTTATAATCTCTCACTTACCGGATCCAACATAACTTCTCAATAAATTCTTAAGCATGCTTTCCAACATGATGTGTATAGGGTTTTCCCTTTCCCAGCTTTTACAAACATCAACTACATGCTTAGGCTCATAACTTAAGCCTGATGGAAGGTGAAAGCCATGAAACTGGAGTTATACAGAAACATAAATGCACAACACACATATATATCCCTTTCAGTAGAAGTGTGCATGCTGCCCACAGGAAATAAACTGAAATTAATAAGGTAACTCTCCTACCATAGTCCAAGGAGAGCAAAACACAGGCTGGTTTAATCTCTCGTATTATTAGACAAGACTTGTCAGTTTCACCCTTCCAAAGGCTGCCACAGTTAAAAACTCACTAATCCTGGGGGAAAAAGCTCCTCCAAGGAAACCAAGCCCTTCCAACAAACTGCTAACAGCGAGGAAGGTGGAAACCAGTTAGCAATCTGTAACTCTGGCCAGTTACCTTGAAATAATTCTAAAACTCTCCCACCTTCAGGCATCCAGGACAGACAAACATGGCACAACTCACCTCTGTCCAAATATTGGCTCAGCAAAGTAACATTTTAAAAGTACCTTAAAGGGCTGGGAACTGCACTTCTTGCTTTACTTTTTTTTCTTGGGAAGGAGCAACCTAGGCACGGGCAGCTTTAGGAGAACACCCAGTTTAGGGAACAACAAGTCACCCTCAATTTAGGGAGCAATAACGCCAAACTCCTCAACTTTTGTCTCAGAAAACAATTCCCCCGTGGAGATGAACTTGGTCAAGTCACCTATGTCCCTTGGTGGAGAGACCCTCCCTCCAGCTCTTTAATCTTGGGTCCACTGTGGCGCCAGATACACTTCTAAATTCTCCGCCCCGGCCAGACCCAGGTTCCGCCGCCTCCACCTTCCCTCCTCCACCCCCGTGCAGCCAGGCTGCCCCGAGGCCGTCCCCGCCGGCCCCGCATCCCGCCGAGCAGGCTGCCGGCCTCTGCCCTGGCACAGGCACTGTTCCTCCCCTCGCACGCTTCCCCCCCAGCCCCATGTTTCGGCCGCCCCGCTCTAAAGCCCCGCTCCTCGGCACTGCGGTCACAATCTACTGACAGCCTCTACCTTCTCCTCCGCTTCCGCCATGGCTCGGCCAGGCAGCTGTCATATGAGGGGCAGGAAGCCGGCGGCGCGGCGGCACTCTGGGAAATGTAGTTTCGGAGGGGAGGGATGGTTACCTCTGGGGTTTTTTTTGTTTTGTTGGGGTTTTTTTTTGTTTTGTTGTTGTTGTTGTTGTTGTTGTTTTGGGGGTTTTTATGGTTTTGCTTTTGGGCTTGGGTCTTTTTGTTTAGTTTGGTTTGTTTTTTGTGGGGTTTTTCCCCCCCTTTTTCTCCTCCTTTATTTGCTTTCTCAGCCCTGCTGAGGTGTGGTGGCGATGCTGTGCAACCTAAACAGAGGGCAGACGCAAGGCTGGACCCAACGGACAGCACAGCCCAGCCAGTTTGCCTCTCTGCCCTCCTTAGCCGCGAGGCGCTTTTTAAAAGCTGAAATCTATGGATTCTCTCAGGGAGACCGGCATGATCTCCCAGCTCCATGGTACGCCCAGCTGTGATGAGGCTGAAGGTGGTCATTTCAGTGCTGGATGAGGTGGCCCCTGTTATAAGTTGGGTCTCAAAAACCAATCAGAGACGTAGATCCAATTAAAGAATTTATTAATTAAAAAGCAAGCGGTTATCAGCCAAGACAGCGCTGGACAGGGGAGACCAGTCCCTTGCTAGTCTACCACACTGCACCCAAAGATTGCAAACCATCATTTTTTTTAGTCATTTTTACCCCCTCCCTTGAGTCCCTCGTGGGTCTTGACTGACGTTCTCTTGGGTGTCTCGATTGGCCGTGGAGTCGTCGGTCTCTGCACTGGTTGGTTGTGGTTTGAGGCCTGCAGGTTCTTGGGGGGGGTTCTTTCTTGCATAGCAGTGGAGACTGTGTCCCGTGAGAATTACACAAAGCTGCTGAGTGGCCTTGCGAAAAGAGTTACAATTGTTGCAAACCTTCGGCAGAACTGTTTGGCTCTAAAACAGGAACTCTTTCTGTTAAAGCAAAACTAAAAAGCAGAGCTTAGCAGAAGTAAAGAATTAAAACTTCTTGATTTTCTAAACGATTTCGTGAACTATACCTTCTGTAATTTATCACAGCCCCTGATTAGCGGGGGCTCGGGTGTAGCTGAAGCCAAGAGCCGCTGGCAGCCTGCCTGTGCCACTGTCTGTGCAGCAGTGCCAGCGCTCCCGGCCCAGGCCCTTCGACTGTCATCCAGCCGAGCAGCACCTGCTGGAGCACAGCTCCCCTTTCCCTTAGATCCTCCGGTTCCCATTCGATCCCACATGTAGCAGCTTCTGTCCTCTTTGTACTTTTTACTTAATTGTCAGATTTGAAATGGCCCACACTTTAGTGTCAGGAGAAGGATTTCAGAAAGCCTGAATGTATTCTACAATTCTAGAAGCTGCTGTATTTTGATTTTTAAAAGCATAAAATAAGACTTGAACATATGCACACAGATGACTTTCTTTATATGTTAAAAACATAAAGCTAAAAAGCAATAGGCAGAATTTTTTATCATTTGGGTTTTGCCTTTGAAGCTATTTAAAAACTAAGGTCAAGCTACAGTGTTATGTGCCCTTGGGATCAAAGCCACAAATTAAAAAGTGTGCAGTGCATAGCACCTTTGGCAATAATCTTATAATACCACACTGCAAAACTTAAGGCCATGCAATTAATTGCAGAGGGCATCACCTTGGATAGGAAAATAATGTACATCATTGCTATACCTTTAGAAACTAATTACCAGAATTTTGACTGAGAAGATCTGGAACTGTCCTTTAAAATTGCACTGAAAGCTGTACGCACAGGTCAAAGAGATCTATCAAAGTTACAAGTTTCAGTGCAAGAACATATGACAATAGTTATCTGGAATAAATTTAATTTGCAAATGGTATAAGAAAGTATCTTTTTTATGGCTTGTAATGGATTATCAAGGTGGCATGGGAAAGAAGTGTGTAAATGTCATCCTGGCCATATCAGCCACAGCATATCTACAGAGAAAGAGATGTTTGACTGCCATTGTACAAAATATTGTTGAGACCATACCTGGATATAACTGTAAATTCTGAGTCACTTTTGTTACAAGAAAAATTGATTGAAATGGGAAGGGATCAAAGGACCACTTCTAGGGTCTGATTTGTTGGAGAAGACTGATTAAAAGAAGGGCTTAGCAACTTCAGTCTAGCAGTAAAAAAGATCTGAAGAGGAAGAAGAACTATTAAAGTAAAAGGTATGAGATCAAATAAGTATCAGCTATTTTCAGTGCATTTAGGCTGGAAATGAGAAGTAGATTCCCATGTGTCAGGCATGCGTGGTCCTCAGAAGAATCTTGCTGGCAAGAAATGTAACTGATTTCAGGATGAAACTTAATACACTTAAATAAGAGATTGTAAGAGGTGTTTGCTGACAGCTGTGTGGCTTACCCAGAATGCTTGCTCATACCCATTCTGTCCTTCTTGAATCTTAGGCTGTGGCTAGCAGAGGTCTTTCCCATGGGAATTTCTTCTGTGTTTTATAAACAAAGATAAAGTTTGGATGTTATTGGGAACAGTGTCTCGAGATTTGGACAGTTCAGGCCTGGCCAATCAGGCTTAGGGGGAGGTTTCTGACTGACCAATCTGGGTGACCTCTGAAAACTCTATATATATGTTGGATTCAAACAATAAAGCTCTTTTTCTATGCCACGCTGAGAATCAGGGCTTTCCTTCTCTGCTAGCTGCTCAACAGCGACATTAGTCCTGTTAAAATCAGTGAAAAAATACATCATTGCTGTCAGTGGACCCATGATTTGTCCTTTAATATGTAATGCACAAGCTATATTATCTTTAACTTGAAACTTGTGTATATCTTGTGGAAGGAAATTTTGCCACTGAAGTTTTTTTGCTGTTTTCAGGGGGAAAATACCCTTCAATAGGGGTTTTGGGCTACAGAGTTTTTCTTCCCCCCCTCCCCCTTTTTTTTTTTCTTTTTTTCCCTTTTTTTTTTTACATCAACAGGTATTTTGTGGCACTTTTTAAATTGTAAAGAACATTAATAACTGACTTAAGTGCCAAGAAAAACAGAGGATAAGGAAAAGGACGGCAGATCTTGTAGACTCTGCTATTATAACAGCTAACAGTGCACATTTGTTCATTTTTCACAAACAGAGCAGTCAAGGAACAGCTGTTCTTGTTTTTATTGCACACATCATAAGTGGTATAAACAATGTGATTTACTTATAGTGTGCTGCTTATTTCTGGTAGAATGGTGCAAAATTAATTTTTTTGTTTAGACTTCAGGTATGAAATCAATCTGCCATGGATTATAGGTTTTTCTTGTGTCAGGAAAATTTAATGTGTCTGATTCTGCCACCACTTCCACACCCGTCCTCCAGAAGAGCTGGAAGTCATCAAGAAGCAACAACATCAATAGGTTTTAAAATCTTTCAGCATCTCCCCCAGTACTCAGCATCCTACAGATTTGGGCCTGAGAACATCCCACTCAACCTCTGGAGATAAAAAGCATAGTTCATCATAAGTGGGAAATACAGCACTGCCTAAGGGAAGTAAATGTTCTGTCCTAACCTTAAAACCTACTGTCTCTCACTGTCTGCCAGCATATGGAGCTGAACTAGAGGTAGAGCTTTGGTGAGATTATGGATGCTTTGAAGTATAGCTGGAGCATTTTGGCTCAGATCCGTCTCTGTACTTTATCACTTAGTTTTAACTTGTTTCACCAAAAATAGCACTTTTCATAAGTTTTAAAATAAATACTTTAGCCACAGCATAATAACTTTAATGTTCTTAGCCTATTTTAGTGCAGAGCTTCCAGTTCGTGGGAATTCTGCAGGACATTTCTGACAGGATGCTGACACACCCATCCAGTTTGAATTTTAAAAATTTAAGTCTGTCAGGAATTGTCTGATTTTTTTTTTTTTTTGGCCACAGAAATCAGAATTAGCATTGAAACTTGGTCTTTGACCAACATCCAGATTTCTGATAATGTTAATTTTTTCTCTTTTGCTTTAACACACCTTTTCTCTGACTACTGTGAAACATAACAAGTAGCAAGCATCCACTGGTATATTACTGTATTCCAGTCTCCAAGAGCTCTCAGTTGCTTTCAAGTAGGACTGATTCATCCAACAAAATGTTCAGCTGAATTATCTCTCACCACTCTCACCACCACTTCTTCAGTTAAAAAAAAAAAGAAAAAATGGTGTTGTCTGTAAGTTAATACATTTAAAACCACTGTGCTGTGTAAAACATAGCTAACATTGTCAGTACAATGCAAGTTCAAAGATTTTCCTCTTTCTGTTTGCTTGTAGAAATAAACTTGCAAAGACTTTCCTTTATCTTTGCAATAAGGAATTATTTCTGTAAGACATTTTCAGTTTATACCATAGCTTACATAATTATAATCTTGGATATGTTCAGGGACTTTGTACTTTCTTAACAATCCTATTTGGCTTGCTAGCATTATTTTGTTTTGCAGTTGCTTACTTTTTTATTCTGAATCCATATCTAAAATTTATTTGCGACATTATTTCCTGAAATAACTATCAGAACAATGACAATTTGAAAAAAAAATCAATTATGAATGTAAAACACAGTGTAATTTATAATATGGTCAAAAAGGGAAGGTACGAAATGGAAGTATGCATTACCACTATGTTGCGCAACTGCAGTGTATTTAAATTATGTTTAAATTACTACCTGTTTTTATAAAAATGAGAATGGTAATAATATCAGAAAGATTATTACAAATTCATTAAAATAGTTGATCTTTATTCCCTGACATTTAAAGACTTTTTCCAATTTCAATATTCAAATTTCAAATTTCAGCAATAATGTTCTCCTTAGTCTTTTCTTTCTTCCTCTGACTGTCCCTCCCCATCTGTCTTTCTTCTGCTCGCTTTCTTTGTCTTTGCTCTCAGGCAGTCTTTATTGAAAGATATCTTCTTGTGCTGTGTAGAACACACAAAGAAGATGAAAAAGTGTGAGGACAATAAACAACATAAAGCCATTTATTGAAGATAAACAAGGGCTATTATAAAGGGAGAGGTGGTAAGGGACCGTCCTGAAAAACCTTATAGTTAATTATAGAAAGGACCTTGGTGAGAAGGAGCAAGTCTGAAATTGAAAAATGATTATGCTATGAGAAAATTTCAAAGATCTCTAGATTATGAAGCTTGTCAGGAATAGTACTGTGATTTAATCTGAACTTCTCCCTAGCATGGGCCATGAGATTTAGCTGAATTAATTCTTTGTACAATAAAAAAAACCAAAACAAACCATACTTTGACATAACATTTCCAACTACGCGAAACTGTCTGCACTTCTGATAAGTCATTTCAAGAGCAGTTATACTCACTGCTAGAAAAATGAAGAATACAAAGGAAGTAGTCAGAACAGTGGTCCATCTAGCTTAGTGCTTGGTCTTCCACAGTGGTGATAGGATGCAGTCCAGGGAGAGCACATACCTCTGAGCTTCACTCCCCTTGTCTGTTGCTAGCACCTGCTTGTCGCTGTTGAGCCGCTAGCTGAGGAATGACCCAGGTTCTCAGACAAGGAAGGAGAAAAGGTGTCTTTATTATTTTGATTTCCACATATATAGAGTTTTCAGAGGTCACCCAGATTGGTCAGCCAGAAACCTCCCCCTAGGCCCAATTGGCCAAGCCCGAACGACCCTAATCTGGAGACGTTGTTTGCAAAACATCCAAACTTTATCTTTGTTTATGAAATGTAGCAAAATGTTCTCACGAGAAAGACCTGTGCTAGCCACACCTGCTGGCATGGAATTAGGGATGTTAGAAGACACATCCCTGACTGCTCCTTCTGGTATCTGTTAACAATCCTGCTATTAATGAATTTGTCTCTTTTTGACTTGCTAACACCTTGTACCTCCAAAATCTCAAGACAATGAAATCCCAAGGCTATGTGCCTTCCACTTAAAGAAGTTCTTTATTTTTTCCCTGTTTTATATAGCTCTGCTATGGTTCTCCTACCAGTTTTGATAAGCACCCTGTCAGTCTAATAATGCAGGACTTCGTACATACTGGGTTTTTCTTATTCCTTTGGCAAATTTAAATTTTTCTTAGCTCAGCTTTGAGCCCCTCCGTTATGTCCACTATAGAATCATCTGTCATCAACTTCTGAAAAGTCTGTATTAAAATATTTCTGTTCTCCATGTACATACTTGTAACCTAACACGAAATAATTTCTTAGTTATTTGTTAAATTAAATAGAAAGATGCATTGATTGTTTGACAAAAGATGTTTTACATCCTACAAATAATTTTTTGTGACTGTTGTTTGCTGCACCTCAAATTTGTTACTATCTCTATTTAACTTGTGCTTGGCGGGACATGGCTCTATTATTTTAAACTAATGAAACATACTTACTCCTTTTGTATTTATGTTATTATTGTGAATAACTCTACCATTTTCAGCTGTCATTCCACTTAGAGGATTCCTTCTCTTTCCTAATACTTAAAACACTCCTTGTCTTTAATTCTTCTAACATTGATTTCTTTTTTTTTTTTTTTTTTTTGTACTCCCTCTATTTTTTTTTGTGATTCTTAGGTTTTAATTTCCAGATTTCCAAATTTAAGTTACTGCCACTGTTCTTTTTTCTCTTTGGAACAAAATATAAAGATGAAAGCCTATAGATATATAAAAATCTAAAATAGATGGTTGCATGTTTTCCTCAAGGATATTTTATGTTTTGTTGTGTTGTTGTAGAGTCCCTATTATTCTTTTAAGAGTTCCCACTTCCCATTTATATGTTCCTCCTAGCTGATTATTCCTTAGTTTCATCTTTTTAAAGCAGCATTAGCATTTGATTTTAGTTAGAGTTACATTCCATTGTCAAGCATAAATGTAATTTGAGTAATGAGCATTTTCATCAAAGAAAGCACTCAGATTTGATATAATTTAAAATCAACACATAATGATTAGATCAGTCTTATGATATTGTTTGGTCCAAGAGTCTCAAGAACAATCTTAAATTTAATCTCCATGTTCATATCAAGTTTTGTTGGTTTTTAGCAATTGTACTTCCTTCCTATGTATTGAGAACTGCTGTGTAAGTGAGCCAGTTCTTAAAAGAAAGTAGATATTTCGGTAGGACCATAAAACTTGACCCTGGGATTTTATTATTTGGTCAACATTTCTGGAATTTGAAATTGAAAATCCAGTATCCTAAATTCTAAAACTTCAGTCTAGGTTTAGAAAATTTTTATACATTATCTGTCTTATGATGTGACTTCTTTAATAGAACTGTTTTTCATGGTCATTAAAATCAACTGGCCTAATGGAGTCCTTGTCATTATTGAATTATCAAAACATTTCTATCTGTATTCTTGTTACAGGTTGCACCAGCAAGAGAATCCCTGTTCCCAATGTGATTGCTGCATACTTGTATAGAGGCATTTATTTCTTCTGAATTTACAATTTTAAGTACCTGAAGTGATGTTAAGATAGGTGTTCTGTCTGTCAAGTGGGTGTCTGGCATTATGCTGAGATTTTTCATGTCCAGGAAGGAGATACAAAGAAGCATGCAAAGCCACAAAGCCTTCTGGGGTAGTGCCAGAGGACTCTCTCTGGTAATGTATTAGCAGATTTCAGCAAATTTAAATGTCAGGCAATTAAAGTTACATTGTCCAGAGGCTTTGGTTTTAAAAAAATGCTGTACAATCCACCAACCTCTGATGTGGAAACAAAACCAATGAACTTTAACAGTCCTGCTAAAGTCGCTATTAAATAGGTGATTTACATCCAGAAGGTTAAAAATATTATTTTGTAAAAAGCAGGCCACATGGCTTTTAATGAAGTTAAAAAAAATTTTACAAAGTTTCTACACGATATTCCTACACCACATGGTCAATAATATAGAAATGTTAACAAGATAATAATTCTCAACAATGGGTGTGAATAAGTGCACCTGCCACATGGCAGTAAAAGGATAATATTCTCCCAAAAAGCCATTGTTTTTGAATTTGAATTCAATACTTCTCATACTTTAGTTCCCAATGAGGTATTTTGTGGGTAATATCACTTTCATGAGCTGTTGGGTTGGATATCAAAGGGCTCTCTACCCATGCTAAATGTGCATTGCAGCAGCAGAAAGCTAGTCCTCAACTTCCCACTTCATTTAAGGAGATTTTTACAGTACAGTGCTAAGAAGTAGCCTGAGTTTAATCTGTGTCTGGATTGATGTCAGTAGTGATAGTGACAGCTGACCAGCAGCAGTTCTTCACATTTTTCACTGACAAGCCAGGAAATGCCCATAGTGCTTGAAAACTGTTATCTATTTTCTTCATGCAGTATCCATGAGGACCAAATTCCCATTTTACAAGTGAAAAAAGTGAGGCAATTTAAGCAATTTAAAAAGAAAATCTGTCTCCTGTTCCCAGCATTATGTTTTCACTACGGGACAGCTTTTCCACCTTTGATGGCCTGCTTCAAGTACAGCCTTTTTTCATTATGCAAATACTGATTGTGTTCTCCTGCTTGCAAGCAGACTGGAAATTAACCTGGCTCTTTTTGGTTGCTTCATTATTTTTGAATCACTTGGGAATAGCATTTATTAATTAACTGCTGTTGCTCATCTGATAAGCACAAGCTTTTTTTTCTCATGGCATGTGTTAAGCAGCAGCTATTAAGAATGTTCCTCCATGACAAAGTGTCAGGCTTTCCCTTTAACTATTTAATATCATGCAGACAGTCCAGCCCCCAACATTTAAACCAGATTATATGATTTAGAAGAAACAGGACAGGAGCACTCATAACTCTTGTAATTTATTTTATAAGCATCTGGCTCCTTATAATTAGTCATTTATATTATGGTGGTGACAACAGCATAGTACTTATTTTTGAACATAGATGAGAAGATACAATTTCTATCTGAAAAAACATGCTTCTAAATCAACAGAGGATCTCATCTGAATTCTGTCTAACCCTTGAAGTAGCTGGGATTAGTAAGAGATGGGGAGGATCAAAGGGTTGTAGGAACAGATGCAAGTGAACTGTCATGGCAAGAGTTGGTGGTGGCAGATACAGCACACTGGGATTTTTGAGGTTTGCTAATACATCTCGCGCTAGTTCTGAAGGATCAGTATACAGATCTCCTCTGTCAAGTGATAAATAACATGCTAATTCAGACTTTAGTCATTTGGGGAACAGAATTACTGGAGTAACAAGCTTAACTATTATTTTCTTAGGCAATCTCTATGAGAAAATTCGATTGAGATATTGGAAAGGGAAAGTCATGGGAGCTGACTGTTATTCTGTGATGTGCCACAGAGTCACTAAATGATAGGAAGAGAATTGTTTCACTGTTTATACATCAATGAAATAGAAGTAATGGAATGTACTGATTGGTGTGAAGTATTTTGATATCTGTGATGAAAAGTCCTAAAAACTTGAGGCTCATTCCAAAGCCCTTTGAAGTCCTCAGAAGGCCCTTGATTCAGCTATCTTAATTTGCATTTGCCTTACTCTGCGAGTTGCCCACCAGACTCCTGAAATTTGGAAATGTACCACTGAATACATTTCTCAAAGACAGAAGAATATATTCTCAAGTAGTCATTATCATGATCTTTGACTATTTGACTATTAAGTTTGAATTTAGAAAACAGCAGTGTGATATATGCATTTGGATTATTTGTAATATTTTACAAGATCAAGGTGAAAACTTAGAAGACGGAGAAAGAAAAAACCCAGCATGTTTCCCTGACACCAAAGAACAAAGTCTGTCAGAAACAAGCTCTGTTTTGTTTTTTATCCTTCTTTTCTGAAGGTAGATGAAAAAGATCAGGAGAAACTATATCTTATTAGAAGTGAATAAGTCTGTGGTAATCCATACTAAATTTACCAGGTTATATCTTCTAAGAAGGTATTAGGCACCAAAGGGCAGGTAGTTATATAGAGGAAAAAAAATAAAAAGTTGATGTTTAATTTTTTCCCATGTAATAAATGAAATGGCACAGACTTTCCAGTAGAATTTTAAATCTTTTAGTGTGATAGGTAAGGTGAGAGAAGGTTGTAAGATGAATACTCATTACTCAACAAAGCTCACAACAAATAAAATGTGTGCTGTAAGAACATACTTTTTTTTTTTTTTTGTAAAGACTAAACAAAGACTAAACAGCTGCTTTTTACTAAAATAGAAACATTATATTTATGAAGAAAACATTTTTTCCTAATCAATATTTTTTTAACCTCTGGGTTATTATTTCCTCAAATATCTTTTTTTTCTTCAAGAGTGGTCTATGTTCTTTAATGAAAAATCTGCAGAACAGACACATGCTATTGTTCACATTAAAACTTTCAAAGGTTATTAGCTATGATAGGGCATTACTTGTCTGGAGTACATTTTTCTGTGATGTATCACATTCTTGGGATGTGTGTGTGTGTGTATATAGATATAATTGGGAGTGAAAAGAATTAGCTGTTGCAATGCAAAAATATCCACATTCTAATTAAAGATCCAGAAAACACACATTCTGTTCTTGCTATGCCATATATTTTATATCTTGTATATGCCACTTGGCTTCTTTAAACTTTGGTTCAGGTATCTGACAAATGAGATTAATACCATAGGGACATTTATCTGTCTTCCTTGACCACTTCAGAAGCCTGGTGATTGCCAGAAATTTTAAAATTTATTTTTATTAAACTTCATATGATATAAAATAATTTAATTATTCAATTTTCCTATTTTTCTTCATTTTTAGAATAGAAAATATGCAAATAATATTAAAAGTGATTTATATCTAAAAACCCTTTTGCCAGCTAGTAATTCTCCAGAAGACTTTTCTTTTCTCTGCCAGACCATTATTTTGTATCACTCACAGCTTAAATTCTCAGGGGTCCAAAACTCTGGTTTGTCTCCATCAGGATTTTGACTGTTGGATATCTGTTGGACTTAGCTCAGTGCTTTTTTTTTTTTTGAGCCCAGATATAATACTGCTCAATGGGTTTGAGTGTATACCTTCTAACCAGATGTAGACTGTACATCAAAACAAAGCCTTAGATATTTTATTATTTCGTAAGCTCTGGCCAGAACAGGATGATGAACACTGTATTTGAAACTGCTGATGCTGTTGAAAAACCCTACAATAAAATATCTCTTGCTATCTTTTTTCCTTGATTACCAAGCTGAAAGCAGGATTTTATAATAAATGGCAAATAATGATTGCTTCCTTTTCTATGTCTGTCAACCATCTTATTTGGAGAAACTTGGACAACTGTTGCCTGGTTATTGGCTCAATTCCAGTATGCTTATAAAATTTCAGTGTTCTCTCTCATCTCGCTCCCACATTATCAAAAGTTCTCTGCGAACTCTGCCTCTCAATCCTCTTACAAGGTGCACTCTATCTCACGTGAGTTTGGGTGCACAATTTTAATTGAGCCTATTTCACAAACTTATCACTCATGTAGATAGAAGCCCAGTCCCCATCTCATTCATAAACACTTTTAAAGAAGGGCCATGTCCTTAACTGCACTGGACCCATTTAAAATTACTGATCAAGCTAAATCCAGAAAAGTGATGGTAGTACAATAAATATGAATAAATAAGTGGGAATACATGATAGAGTAGTATTATGAGACTGATTAGATCCCAGGTGTCTTTTCCTGGCATAACTACTATTTTTCTCCTGTTTGATTTCTAATTTTTTTTTTTTTTTAATATTTGGGAACTTTTCCAAACTGAACAATCTTTCTTTAAAATATACATATAAATTATATAAGGCCACATTCTTTTTTTCTGAAATCTGAGGTAATGGGGGAAGTCACTGGCACTGCAGGTAAGAATGTGACGTTTCAACTTGATACCCAACCTCCTGTCCAAGTTGAGGCTGTTCAGACCAAGGACTAACCCTCTCTGCTTCAAATTCTTGTTTCAAAATTGTTCTTATTTAAGATTTTGGCACCTTTTCCTATATTTAAGAACCTTATCCAATGCTGTTAAAAGCATTAGAAACATTCCCATCAATTTCAACTGATGTTGCATCAGAACAAAAGAGAATAAAATGTTCAGTGGATTAATTTTTCATTCTACAGGTCCTTTAAGTTACTTAATTTTTTAGAGCTTGAATAAGTCATCTGGGAGGAAGAAAGTATCTCTAGTGTTAATGTCAGGGGCAGAATAACTTCATTAGCTAAATGTACGGTATCGTTCATGGTATGTTGAACACTTCATTGGATTGAACAGAAGAAAACTGGTAATGACAGATCTTGTTTCTTAAATATATAATTAACTGTGTAGTGGAATAGGTTCTCCCAGGTGAGTGAATGGATGACAAAACATTTCATATGATATCAACAGATATCTTAGTGAACCTTACCCTCCTAAAATTTACAAAACAACGATAATTTCAGAATCATTCTTACCATGCTTCATGTCTTACAATCCTTCATGCTGCATGCCAGATTCATTTCTCTGCAATAATGACAACACATACTGTGTACATCGTGGTTAACAGCTCAAAAATTAGGTTTCTGATCTTTTAATAAATGTGGGTTGGGTAATGCAATGGAAGGCCCTTAGCATTAGGAAGGTTTAAGGTTCCCACA
This sequence comes from Entomyzon cyanotis, assembly GCA_024500445.1. Taxonomy (NCBI): domain Eukaryota; kingdom Metazoa; phylum Chordata; class Aves; order Passeriformes; family Meliphagidae; genus Entomyzon; species Entomyzon cyanotis. The sequence continues at coordinate 82,446,780 of JAKEPQ010001005.1, forward strand.
GGGCATTGTGCACACTACCCGAACAAGCCCTGGCTTTTAATTACCTGTTGCACACTCTTCCACTTGTACTGCATCTGCTGAATACACATGGTTATGTTAATCAGGTGGGCACTGGTTCCATTATAGCTGTAGTAATGATTAACAGGTAACTTTAAGATTGCTTTTTTCCTCTGTTTTTCTGCTGCGTCCTTTTTGCTGCTATTTCTAGTATCAAACTGATCACAACAATGCATAATAAACATCAATATGATCTTTTGAAAGTTTTATTAAAGCACAAAATCAAGTCTGCTAGTGAATGAATACCTAAGATACAAGCTTACTGCGATTAGCATCTGTTTTCTTCTAAGACCTTTCTTCTAAGCAAAACAATGTGTGAAGTATCTTCCAAGGTCAAGTTTAATAGCAGGAAATCTCCAGATGACAGAGGTATACAGGATAGCTGATACAGCTACATGCTGAAGGATGAGAATCTGCAATGAGTGAACATCCACCTGCAGGTTTTCCCTCTGAAATGTTAATACAGGGCCACAGGAAGCTACTGTTCTTTCAGCTTCTCAGAATTATAGGTTGTTTCTGTGTCTTGGTGGTGCATTAAAAAGAGATTGAGCAATGCAGATGCATATGAAGAGCCTCCTTTTGACATGCTGAGCAGTTGTCACTTTACAAAGTCAGCTCTCATAGGGAGACATCCTTATGTTTTTTCTAAATTTAGGTATTTCCTGAAATAGATGTTATGGAGCAGCTATTCTAAAAAGCTATGTGTATCCCTTTTTCCCCAGAATAAAATTGTATATGCAAAGGAAGTTGAGGAGAGGGGATGGGGGAGCTTTCTAGCCAAAGAAAATCTTTGTGCTGTAACCAAATATTTTTCAGTATTATGTTCTGGTTTAAACATCCTAGGAATATATAGACAAATCCACTGCTTAATAGAGCTTCCAGATATTTTTCTCTTTGCCTTGCTCAGAGTGAAATGCAGAAAGCTCCTCCATCTACTGGCTGTCTAGGGCACTTGGTCTGCCTCCTTCTCACCTGAACTTCTGTCACTTCAGACCCCTTCCCTCCACCCACTTCTAGCTAAGGTCTGATGAGTGCAGGAAGGACTAGGCTCCAGGGTAAAATGCACTAGATGTGTATCCTGGAGCACAGAGAAAGTCTGATGCAAAAGTCTGGGAGGGTTTGTGCTTTTGCTGATTAAGGACAAGAATTTCTACCCTATTTCCATATCATGCTGTTTTCTACTTGTTAGTCAACTAGGACTGGCAAGATGGGTCTTTTCTTTGGTTCTGATTTAAAGTCCATTGAAGTCAATACAAAGAATTCCTATCTAGTTTCACAATGACTAATTTTTTACCTCATTAGGTTTTTCACCAAAGTAAAACAAACTCTGTAAAAAATTATAATCAATTTTCTGCATTTGTGTGACTCCCTTCTGCTCTTCTTCCACTAAAAACTTCCAAATGCAATGGGATGAGGTAGATCTTGGGAATTAAATTTTAGAATTGCATTCTTGGGAATTAAATTTTAGAATTGCATTCTTTTCTCCACCATTACAAAATGCAATTTAAGATTTCATACATAGAAGTAGTACTACAGTTTACAGAAAGACACTTTTAAAATGTATGCCTCATTAGTTAATTTATATTAAAATCTTTCCTGGTGCCCCATCACTTTGGTATTTTAATATTTTAGATTGGACAGAAGGAACAGCTCTGCAGCAATACTGACTAGCAGAGAGTCTCACTAGAGTAGCATTGCAGTGCAGGTGAATTATGTAAATAGACAGTAGCTAATGGCAATTTAATTAAAATAACACTATTATTAATCTAAAGGCATTTCTACAGAACTTTTTACCCATAGATATCAGCAATTTATAGATAATTCGTAAACTGAGGACTCTATTTTGCTGTTCAGTCACAACAAAACCAGAGCACAGTGCTGGCAACTGTAGACAGCAGTCTGTGCTCCATCTGTGGTGCTCTACATCAAGCCAGCTCTGTCGGCTTTTGTCGGCAGGTGAGATGATGGCATCATATGTTGAATGAAAGCATGCTTTGCTGAAGCATAAGCCCTTACCACATTGTTCAGGAAGCAGAAGGACTGTGGGTAAATACTGTTCCCATAAGCCAGAGAAATGCTTTCTCTTCTTTTCAGGAGAGCAGGAGATCCATATTCTTTCCCTGCAAGAATTTCTCAGCAAACTTCATGAAACATAGGAACAAGAAGACCACATATGAGTGAAAAAAAAGAGAAAAGCCGAATCTCTGATTTTGAAAATGAGAAGTGATTAAATCAGATTCACTATTATGTTATGGAAGCAGCTTCGGTAGCCACCAAAACAGAGATGTTTTTAGAATTAAAACATGGTTCTTGTTCACAGGATGGAAAAGATCATGATTCATTTTCTGAAGGTGGCAATAGGAACTTTTGAACCATTTGCAGTTTGACTTCAGACAGCCATTTTTAGAATCCTTTTTTTCACCCTGAAATACTCAATAGTAATTGCAGAACTGGAGCAGTGTTGATAATGGTCTTTTCTGCAACTTCTAACTTGATTTAGAATATGTGATAAACTAAAATAAGTCTGAAACTTGCTGTTAAACTGTTACAGAGATAAGAAGCAATTACATCAGATAGTTGTGCTGCCTGGAAAAAGTGGGTATTTAAATTTTTCTTCTGCCATTTACCTTTTTCTTAATAAAAATAATTACTTTATCTCACAAACATAGAAGCTTGTCACTTATATATTGCAAAAAACCCACTTAAAATTTAAAAAAAATACAACAAAGAAATACATTAAAATAGATTTTACACTCAGTAAAGAGAAAAACTTGCAATTTAATATATTTCACTAATGTTAGTAAGAATTAGAAAACAAAAGTTATAATGTTTGCACTCTACGACTTTTGTGATTTTAATTTCGTTACTGCTTTTGGCTTTTGTATTGTTACTTTAGCTGACTTTTTGTTAATGGTTAAATACTGCAGACAAGAAAGCAATATAAATCCAAAAGACATATTATTTTACTGTCCTTGTTCTGTTGTGCTTTTGTATTAGCAAAATCTTCAAACAAATGACATAATTAGATTTAAAGCTTTAAACTGGTTCAACACTGACTATGATCACAAATACCAGCTTTCAGTCCAGGTGTCTTGGACTGCATAGCTACAGTTTCTTTTAACCCTTTGGTGATGACAGTACTGGAACAGAAAATTTAGACATTCACCTGTGTGGTCTCCTTTATTTACTACAATAGCAAAGGTTGGGGTATTTTTTTAAATCACCCATAAAATTGTTTGAAGATGGGCCACAGCTTGTTGTTGCTTATGTGATGCCAATGCTGTCTTCATTGTCTTTCAAACCATTAAATAACACAAACAAAAAACCATGCAGCTTACCGTAGTCAGCAATTTTTCTGAGCCAGAGCACTTCACTTCTACTCCAAGAGAAGCAAGTATTTGAAAATGAGTCATTAGCTGCCCATGTTTCAGAGAACTAATATTAGCAGTGCTGTCAGCCCTGGTTACAGAACGTGTTAAGGAAAGAGATTCCTCTGCCTCCTCCTGAGTCTACCTGTGAGTCCACCAGACCATTACATGTTCTAATCTAACAGTTCTGTGCTTATGTTCAAACCCTGAAGTTCTATGTGTTTCTTGGAGTGCTATGAGATTGTTGGTATTCAATGAATGGTAATTCAATAATGAGGATGGCTCTTCATGAAGGGATCCTAGACCAGACTTTCATAGAAGTTGTGAGCACTCAGTGAATTCAACTGCACTTACCTGAAGATCTGAAAGAAAAGATGCAATATTTTATATAACCAGTTGCTAAAAATATGTTTTATATTTTTTTCTGATGATGTTCTGCTTAGCAGTGTTTTTATTGTACTGGTAAGTCTGAAGCACGAACAAAACTGCAACTCCTCAAAGTGTTCTAAAATCATGAGCCAGGACTATAGGAGAGGCTTAAATTACAGAAATTATATGTCCATATGATTACTTTCTCTCATTTTTTTCCAGCCATACAGAACAGTAAGGTCATACTTTCTAGCTTTCTCTTCACATACCTGTATTTGAAGTTTAAGTTTTTCGATTAAATTTTAGTTTTCCCATGCAATAAAGAATCATGGGACTGGAATTATGAAGGGAAACAAATGACTGCAAGACTTTAGAATTACATTTGTCTGTAGGCCATTCTACCTTCCTGAAGAATATAATAAATGCTGTATTACTTCACATTACAGGGGTTTTCAGAAGTGGTTGTTCCTGGGTGTTCAGCAAAGTGAAATAAAATAAGGTAAATGTGAAGTGAGGCTCTTGAATTCCTACAATGAAGAGCTTGGTTAGGCTTTGCAACCAGGATCACTGTGTTCCATACCCGTTAACTTATGCTTTTGGCTTTTGTAAAATCCTGTGGTAGCAACTTCTGTAATTTAATTACATGGTCTTTTTTGGAGTAGCACTTAGTATTTGTGCTATGTTATTGGATCATGCCACTTGCTTTTTGTCAGCTCATCTTGTAAGCAACAGCGTCCCACCACTCTGTTCAAATTGTCCCCATTATGCATGTGTTTGGTCTTCCCTTCTTAGTTTTGCCAGGCCTAACTCATCATACCTTCTGCTTTAGCTCATACCTCTGGAATCTGATTCTTAAGACTCCCTTAATCTGTGAAAGCATAAATGTTTTTTGGTAGCCAGTTGTATCCAGCATAATTCCTCAAAAATCAATCATCCCAAAAGCACAGGTGTTTCAACTTCAATCCCTTGTAAAGAATGTGATGAGTTGTGAAGGTATGGTAGCCAAAAAACTGTATTTGTTCACCACAGGTTTTCTGGGGGGGCTGGAAAGTGGCTGCAGTTGCCTACAGATAGATTCTGAACTGACCCTATGCTGTTATTTTTATACTCCCTCTTTTCCTCATCCTCCAAAAATAGCTGGAAATAGTGTCAGCTAGCAAGGCAGTAGAAAACATCAATAACTACTTTGCCTATCTCATTTTCTTAGGGACTTGTGACAGAGGACTTGGGAGCCACTTAGTCGATATCCTAATGGAGATGCCTGTTAAAAATACAGTGTTATCTGGTTGGTAGATAAAGAAGATAAAAAATGAAGGTACAATGGAAAATGTTACTGAAATCAAAATGCCTCAAAGAATACATATGAACTGAGGCAATAAGGGATGAAACTGAAAATTTTCAGCAAGTACCAGGCAGTTAGAGACTTGAATGCTTGACTGCAGGACTGGTGCCACTGTTCTTCCAATTTCTTTCTGTGTTTATTCAGCTTACAAGTGAACTTATGTGTTCTTCCCCTCATTCATCTCTTTTTTAGACTAGAAAAAAAAAATAGGTGAAAGGAGCAGCTAATTCGGCTAATTTTGAACATTACATTTTAAGGGAGCTCTACATTATGGAGGCAGAGATAGCAAGGAGATGATGTTACTGTTATATTAGTCAGGGTCTCCAGAGTGTAAAAGACTTTGTTTTCTCCTCATCAGGCCCCAAAAGCTTGGAGTATTATTTGGAGGAAATAATATAAGGGAAATTAGCTCCATTCCTGTCCTGAATAGCTACCATTCCTTTTCAAGAGTAAGGCCTTTGTGTTCCGTGCTCGTCCTCTTGTCCGAACTGGACCTACACAGGCATAAGATCTAGCAAACTCATTACTCAGAAGTTCTGAAAGAACTCATTACTCAGAAGTTCTGAAAGAAGCCAAGGAGTTTTCTTGAGATAATAATCTGTTAACTCTGAAACTTGGGTATTCTCTCTCAGTCTCCAAGCTTTCATCTTCTATTGCCAATGACGGTTGTTGTCCCTTTTCTTCCTGTTCAACTTCCATTCCTTCAATTGTTCAGTTGCCCGTCTTTTATTTCTTTGCTTTCCTGCTTTTTACTTGCCATTCTGCCAAAGTTTATATTTAATTTTTTCTTCTCACTCCCCTCAGTTTCCTATTCCCCACTTGCCTTTCTTCCAAAACCCTTTAATTTAAAGAGCCTTTAAAGCAAGTTTAAATGAAATATGTTATGAACTAAATAGAATTTCTGTAGGTCCAACAAATAGGATATTCTCATAGGTGTTTCAGTTTAATTTGGATGAATGTCTTTACTTTTTTCCACTGTTTACTTAAACAGTGATCCATCTGGATCTAAAGTACTGCCTCAGAATTTGAGTCTGATAATGAAGTCAGTGATATAATGAGGTCAAAGTTCAAAATGGTGTGCAGTGATGATATAAATGATGTTAAAATTTGAGATTCTTGTTTTCAATGACTGACAAGAGACATCGATTCTGTATGGGTTTATTGTGTCAAAAATGCTATATTTCTTCAGTTCTGCATGAGGCTTCCAGCACAACTAGGGGTCTGGCTGAATCCAGGGTAATGTGAGCTATGTGACAGTACAGCTACACATTTGTAACTGCTGCCTTTACATTTGGGTACCTCATTGTTATTAGATGTGTCTGGAAAATGGAACCTTTTTTCAAGGGATTTGTTTTATTTTATTTAGTATTTCTTTTTTTAGATGTTAAAGTTTTAGAAGTGAGAATTTGAGACAAAATAAGAGAAAGTTAAGCAGTTCTTTGAGAAATTGAAGGAAGGATTAAGGCACAGTTTTTCAGAACTTACCATACTAGAAAGATTTAAAGTCTTGCTTATTTTTAAAGTAGCTGCAATAGTGGCCAGCAAGAAGTGCACAAGAAATAAAGTATCTGATCTTGGCTTTGTAGGAAAAATCTGTTCAAGTATACAAACTGGTTTAGACACAGTACAATAATATTAGCATAATATTTAAAAGTTATTTTTATTTGTATCTTGCTTTTTTTACTAATTATGAGTACTTATTTTGTTAATGAACAAATGAAGCTGCATACAAAAATCAGCTTGTTCTAATTTTGCTGATATGATGCACATTTTACGGCTATATTTCTCGACTACAGTAAAACTGATACACATGTTGTAGGAGTCTCTATTTGATTACCGAATCCCAGTCAGGCAGAGTCAAGTCACAAACCTCCAATGAACAGATATATGTGAGTTTTTCAATCAAATCTGATAGAAATTAATTTGAGGCTAACATTTCCCTTTGAGATACTTTTTGTGTGTGCTTGTGCACAAAATACAAGCTTTTTCCTGCTGGAAGCTCCTAAACAGTACCTTGATTTTAAGGGAATAGCTTTTCCCCTGCTAAATAGTAATAGGATTTGATATTATACAGGACAAGCTCTTTGAAACTTTGATTATCCCACCAGAGAAAATACTTTCATATAAACGGGTTAAAGCCATAACATTATTTTTTTCTGACTTTGAAGACATTTATCTTGTGGCTTTATCCTGCTTCAGATATTTAATTTTAGTTCTGTGGCATCAAATGCTAACATTATTCGGTTGCTATTGTTTCCTTTGATGTCTCGGTAATAGGTGCTTATTAGATTCGGGCAAAACAGAAATAAAGGCACATGGAGGTAGGTGGGTGAGGCTTTGGGAATATATAGATGATTATGCAAGAGTGATATTCCAATGCCAGGGAAGTATCTAGATGCAAAAGATGTGCTAACTGAGGAAGTATCTAGATTCAAAATAGATGCTAAATGAAATGGACATGCTCTACTCTTAGTTTGGCATCCAGGCCCCCTTCTGTGCTGCCCGTCAGAGTTGTGGCCCATGCTTTCTCTTTCCTCTCTCAAGAACAGGGATGATAACTAGCAGGGAGCTAACAGAAGGAGTTTTCCATTTTAGCAAGATAAAAGGAGAGGACCATGATCCTCTTCTTCTTCCTACTACCTACATCTTTTCCATTATGATAAAAAAGATCCCAACTTGGAGCAGAGTGTGTGATAGCAAAGAATCATGTGTCCCAGAAAGGAGGAGCTTTAAGGAGTAGAGAGGTCATTTATCTTACATGAATAAAGGTAAGGAGAGACAATTTCCTTCACAAAGTGGAATACCTTGGAAAAGTAGCTGAAAGAGTGACTGTACTGGGTAAAAGGAGATGTACCCTTAAACAGATGAGATTGGTAGCATAAAGCCCTTTAATGTTACCCTGCCATGCAGCTCCTTCATGAAGTGCTGTCTCAAGGGGGAAAGTTCTTATCCTCTGGCAAGGTGAAATTAGCTGGAAGCAGGAGACTGTGAGGGAAAGCAAAGGTCCCAAACCACAGTCTCCCAGCTCCCATCAACCTGTTGCCCATCAGAACATCTGGTGGTTCTATGTTTTCTTATTCATTATTGCAAAACAGGCTAATAACACTGATCACTTATAATTTGATTTGGCTAGAAGCAAAAAAATGCAGTAGCCCAAAGGCTAACATGCTGATGAATCAGAGGCTGGTAGTGATAAATCCTAAGGGATTCTGAATTTCTAGATTCCTTCCAGCTGCTTATCACTTCTACAATGCATGAAACAAATAATAACAGTATCCCAGGAGATCAATAAAAGAACAGTGTTCGATGCTTTTTTTGACAGAACTTGAATTTTCCAGATGGTATTCTAAACAAGCTGACTGTCATTTGCTGTGATCCACTGTAGGAGCTGGAAAGGTACCAAGGCAAATTCCTCCTTTCTTTTACTTAACCAGGCTTCATGATGCTTGGGCCATTTGAGCTGAAGAAGAAGGAAATGATGAAGGGCAGGTGCTGATCAAGGACAAGGCTCTGAGTCCTTCTCCTGCTAAGGGAACAGCCCTGCAAATTAGTGAGATGGCAGCCTCTCTATGCAAAAGTGTGGCACAGGAGATGGTTCTGTGAAACCTGAGAGCAGAGCGCTTTATCCCGTCTACAGAGATTCCTAGAGGGTGGAGCTTGTGGCCTCTCTTTTCAGCTGTCCAAAGAGTTCTCTATGAGAAACCCAGAGAAGCTGTTACGCTAGATATTTTCAATGTGAGGAGTGGAAGGGGACTGGGGAAAAGACATCCAAGAAACAACCTGCAAGGAATTTAAGTGAATAATTTTGTACAATTTTAACTGCAAGGGTGTAAAATCTAGTCTTGGACGCAAGTTGTTGCACATGGAATAAATACTAGCTTAATATATATTCAGTCAGTGTCTGAAATTGTCCCAAATGATCTTCTCTTTGAAGGCTTATAATGCTATTACTGTGGCCCAGAGAAGCATCTCTAACAATCAAGAAAGTCTTCCTAAAATAAACACATAGGGCTATTAACGCTGGCTCAGGTAATCTACACTCTTAAAGTGATCTGCTGCCCTTGCTCTGTGAGGGACGTTGTACTGATGTTAAGGCCATTGAAAAAATTGCTATTCCTGTAAGACTGCTGAGAGCTAGTTTAAGTCCTGAATGTTTGGAAAGGGAATGAATGTATTATATTCTTATATCATGTGTTTTTTACGTTCTTATAAAACCTAATGATTTTATGTAATTGTAATTCCATGGCGTGAATTCTTATCATTCTTCTTTCAGTATTTTCATGTCAAGAACTGAAGCATTGTTCATTAAAATTGGCACAAAAATCTGATTGAAAATAAGAGTAGTGTATCTCAAAAATTATAGTCTATAAACTGGAAGCACAAAAAAAAAGAGAACTACTCTGAATTTTTGGGTTCTCCCAGTTTTACTTTTGAAGTGGCTAGCAGCATCAACTGCTTATAGATTTTTGTTTCCGCCCAAATACATCTATTGATGTGTGACAGTTCTTAGAACCCCATTTTTCAGAAATAGTTCTATATTGTGTATGAAGCAGCTTGAGGGAATAAGTTACAGAGCAAGGCTATAAAAGTCTTCCAGGAGAAGGAACATGTGAAGATAGAACTCATTAAAATCACAGCATGATATGACTTATATGAGTCACACAAATAAATAATCTAGAAATGTATGGACTTTATGAGTGTTTTACTTTACCTCAAAAACCAATGTAGTTTAAGCACCCAGGGACACCATAGGCATTTGGTCCGCTAAAGATGCTGAAAGCACTAAGCAAGTACTGGACTGCACAAAACCGTTTAGATTTCATACGTTGTTATAGCCTGTGGCATGCAATATTAATAATAGTTCTCATTTTTACACTCTGTCCAACTTATAGCCAGATCATTTGAAACTAAAAATGTTGATCTAAAATGCTTTGCACGTGAACATGGGACTTAGTCTGAGACTTAGCAGTCTTAAGAGATGTAAGTCAACATAGCTTTATATACTTTAATAATGCTTTTCTGATTTACCCTAGTTCAGGATTTTGTTGAAAGTTACTTCCATTTACTCAATATTCAGTTTTAAATGCTTTCTATAGCTTCACAGAGCATATGTTGATAAAATGCACTTTCATCCTACAATGCGCTATTCTTTTTTTTTCAGAAGTGGCTGGTTTTTGTCATCATTCCCCTCTTCTTAAATGCTTTTACCCATTCACTGGCTAAATCCATCCATCCTAGAAAAATAACAGGGTGTTCTTCCCTGTCCAGGAGACTACACTCTCCACTTCTTCATTACTACGTTTCCACTTCTTCATTACTACGTTGTGCCATTATCTTAGCTTGTTCTCTTCACGGCTGCTGACACCTATTTTATTTGATGCAGTGAATCTCTCATTATAGGCTTATTAGCATCCATGTCAAGACAATGCATAAAGTCCTCCTCTTTCAAGACTGATGAATAAAAACAAGTAGAGAACAGAATCCATGAGCAATCTTTATCATTTCACTGCCACATTAATACCTATAACTCTAATTGACAGGGTAATTAAACCCTGAAGATATCCCAAGAAAGCAGCCTGGGTAGCTGTGATCATGCCATGTCAGTGATGCAGAACACATTCTGTGAAATAGGATTAAAATGGTTTCTGTGCATTTTGTGTCACCAAAGCAGCTGTTGTGATGATTCACATCCTATTAAATGTTATTTAATGTGCTTTGAGCATGTGATAATCAATTAAAAATAGTTGCCATTTCAGATAACAGTTTTGGAATTTTGAAACTGGGAATAGCTTCCTTGGGACAAAGACTCTTAAGGGGTCTCCAAAAGACCCCTGTCTTTCACTCACCTCTCACCCCTCAGGTTTATAACAGTTTAGGGTCAGGCCTCCATGGGAGATCTCTATAGCAGAAACACTTTTATTTTTCTACTCTCTCCCAGGTATTCACCCATTGTTTTTCCCAGAACTGGCACATGTCTCATTTCTCTGCAGTTGCTACCACATTGTTTCCATTCTTCATCCTCTTTCTAGCTCTTGTTTTTTTTATTAACCACTTCTTATATCACTTGGATTGCCTGCTCTTCTGAGCATTCCAACTGCAGGAAGAGTGATTTTCCATTTGTGGACAGTGAAATTGTAAGGGGACAGATATATCAGTTGAATGCTTACACTAGACTAGACTAGAATAGTTAATCTGGAATAGATCTAAAATGATTGTCCAGTGATAGTCCAATTACCTGTTCCATTCAAGGCTGATCAAAAGCTAAAGCATGGTATTAAGGGCACTGTCTAAATGCCTCTTTGTTGATGTTTGACTCTGGATAAATGCCAGGCACCTACGACATCTGCTCTCTCTGCTCTCTCCTGCCACAGACCTGCAGGAGAGGGAGGAAAAAAAACCATTAAACACACACACACTGGACTCGTGTTGAGATAAACCACTGGTGGGAGGACGCACTGAAAAAGAGCAAATGCAGGCCGAAAACTTATTAATTGCAAAGTGATTTATTAACCTAACAGAGCTGGAGGATAAATGAGAAGTAAAAATAAGCTCTTAAGACACCATTCCTTCATTCACTCCCCTCCCTCTTAAGACACCATTTCTCTGCTCACCCCCCTCCCTCCTTCCAACCAACAGCTCGGGTAGGGGGCAGGGTATGGGGTGTTCTACTTTGGTCAGTCCATCAGGGAGAGGGGTCCTCTACTTAGCCATGGCGTCCCTCCCATGAGAGACAGTCCTCCGTGAACTTGTTTGGCATGAGTCAAATCTCACGAGCAACAACCCAAATTTCTGCTGCAACGCACGTCCTTCGTCCATAGGAAGACTTCTGAGCTGAGGCCAGGCTGCTTCCATCTCAGGAGCAAGGCCTTTCTCTCTCTTGCAAGGCCTTTGTAGCTTTAACTCTCTGTAGGGGACTCCCACTGGATCACAGCTCCCTCCAGGCATCCACGTGCTCCTCTGGCATGGGCACCTCCCCACGGGCTGTGGGTGGATCTCTGAACCCCCATGGACTCCCATGGGCTGCAGGGATACCACCTGCTCCCCCCATGGTCTTCACCATAGCTAGCAGAGGGTTTTCAGCTCCGGCACCTGGAGCACCTCCTCCCCCACCTTCTCCACTGACCTTGGCGTCTCCATGCTGTTCTCCCTTCACGTATTTTCACCTCCTCCTCCTCCTCTAGCTAAAAAGATGTTCGTGACTACTTTGTTTTAATTTTTTCTTAAATATGTTTTCACAGAGGCATAACTAACATCTCTAATTGGCCCAGACTTTGCGAGCAGCATGTCCATCACCCTCAAAGCCATCAGAGATTGGCTCTGCTGGACTTGATGAAAAACTTCCAGAGCACAAGACACACAGGAGCCATCTTTGTGCCACTCCCCACCCCTCAGACACTTCCTCCGGCCTACTACAACAGCTTTTGAGGGGTTTAAATTTCTCTTAGACATTAAAGATACCTTGCTGATGTTCTGGGCTAAGCAAAACCACCACACTCTTCAACACTGACAGACATGATGGGACCTCTTCAGGAGGCCTGTTTCCAGGGTTTGATAACTCTGGGTAAAGAAATATTTCCTAATGTCAAGTCCATTGGGACTGATGGGATTCATCCCATAGTAGTGAAGGAGCTAGCAGATGTCACAGAAGGGACCCCTCTCATTTGTCTACATAAGGGTCCTGGGAGTCTGGGAATGTCCCCACTGACTGGTAGCTAACAAGCACTACTCCAATTTACAAGTCCTGGCAGGGTCCTTGGGGTACTCACAGACCTCAATGGCTGGCCTCTCCTCAATCCTGCCATCTCCTGCCAAGGGTCCAGACGATGTGTCCCAGCTCAGCCTGGGACCTCCAGTCCCTGCCTGAGCTCTGCTGTAGGTGTGCCCCTCTCTGCCCCTTTCTCCTGCGTGGAGCCCTCAGACCTGGGTCGTATCTGGTCATGCAAAACTCTGGGTTTAATGCGGCATAACTGTTCTGTTCCATTTCCTGTGCTCATCATGAGTCAAGTGAAAATGATCATTATTTTCCAGAAATATCAGAGGCTTTTCAGCTCCAAAGATACATGCAAGGATGCATAGCTCACAGGTTATAACTGGAAACAGAATATTATTTTAATTTTTATTTTTCTCCATCTGTGTTGGAGCTAATGCTCACAACCATTACCATAATGTGCATGCGTAGCCAGGACCAGGCTGATGTGTTCTTCAGTTTAGCTGTAAAAACCATCCTTTGTAGTCTGGAAAAGGCGATTGACAGAGCTACAGAATGTAGCAGCAGGAATACAGGCCCAGTAACTCCTGTTTCCTGAAGGGGGAAAACAGGAATATGGAGGATCTGTACCAACCTCACACAAAAAAGAAGAAAAGTGTGGTACTGTGGGGTATTTTACAAATTATGACACTTATTGATGACAAATACAATTTTTGCCTTCCAAGGCTTGCTTTGTTGCTGTGCTTCCTGGCCAAGGATGCATGCCCTGTGCTTGCATTGCAGGCAGGAGAACTGAAAAATGTCAGCTCTGGATGGATGCAAGAAGCCCTGGGGAAATGGAGCCAAGGGAAGAGCAGAGCTCACCCCAACTCCAAGCTTGCAATTGGCAAGAGAATCAGAGAGAGCCAGGGCACAAATGGTGCTCTGGAGGTGTGAGGGCAGCAAGCAAGAACCGAGCTGCAGGGGTCCAGAGGGGCCTTGACCAGGGGCTGTGCCCAGTGCTACAGAGGACAAGAAGCAACCTCCAGGCCCCCCTTGGGACCCACCCTGGGAGTCTGGAAACCTTCCTTTCCTCATGAGGGGCATGAGGGACACCTTCAAGGAGCAAGAGCAGCCAACACCTGGCCAAAATGACCCAAACGAGCCCTGGCAAGAACTGCTGAGTGTGGCAGAGGAAAGCAAAAAAAACCCCAGTGACACTTGCAGCCCACTGTGGGATATAAAAAAAGCCTTCCTCCCCACAGATGAAAGGCATGACAGGCCATCTTCCTGTGGCATGAGCAGCAGAGACTGCCAAAGGGACCAAAAATGTAGAAAAAGGAGATCAGAGGAGCCCTCAGCAGTGGTCATGCTCAGTGCTTCAGAGGAATGCAAAACTGGCTTGGAGGAAAATTCCTCCCTAGCCCCATCACTGGCAATAAGCTATTCTCAGAGAATGTGAGAGACACCTGTCTATTCCTCCTATAGTCTGGTCATACCTTCCAGAAGATGCCCAAGCCCTATTCTGTCCTACCTGGAGCCATCTCAGGGGCTTCTGAGAGTGGCCACATGCCACCAGTCTGATCAGCCTCAGAGGCACAAATCTTTCCTGTGCCTGTCAGGGCACCAGTGGATATTCCAAAGCACTGGGATCCTGCAAACATCTCTGCATCTCATTTCTTATGGCTGCTGCCCCTGTCTTCACAGGGGATGAAGACAGAGCACTCTGCAGTGCTTCTCAAGTGTTCCTCCAGAAGGCTTTTCCTTGGTCTTATCACTTGGCTTGGTGCTCTTTCTCATCTCCTGAGAAGCTTGCATCTGTCCCCTGAAGTTTGAAGCAGGATTTCCATCTATCCAATGGGCTTTGAGCATGGCCCCACTAGGAGCTGGCCTTGCAGCAGAGAACCTTCAGCAAACCTCATCCAGCCACCCTCAGCCTCCACCAAGTAATTACAGCAGTCCTTACGGACTTTGTCTTGGCCCAGCTGACCCTGGGCCAGCTCTGTGAGTGGGACATAGGAGGCCCCATGTGCAGCCCCACTCACTGTAGCCCTGCCCACAACACCTCTGTTCAGCATCCTTCATAGAATCATAGAACCATAGTATAGTTAAGGTTGGAAAGACCTTTAAGATCATCAAGTCTAGCCATTAACCCAGCACCACCACCATGTTCTCTATTAAACCACGTCCTCATGTGTCATATCCACATATTTTTTGAACACTTCTAGAGATGGTGACATCATCACTGTCTTGGGCAGTCTGTTCCAATGTTTTAAAACCATTTCAGTGAAAAAGTTTTCCTAATATTTAATTTAAACCTCCCCTGGTACAACTTGAGGTGATTTTCTCTCCTCCTGTCCCTTGTTACCTGGGAGAAGAATTAACCCTCACCTGTCTATAACCTCCTTTCATGTCGCTGTTGAGCGGCTAGCTGAGGAATGACCCAAGTTTTCAGACAAGGAAAGAGAGGAGAAGAGAGCTTTATTGTTTTGAATTCCATATATATAGAGTTTACAGAGGTGCTCCAGATTGGTCAGCCCGAGACCTCCCCCTAGGCCCAATTGGCCAAGCCCGAACTGACCCAATCCGGAGAAGTTGTTTGCAAAACATCCAAACTTTATCTTGTTTATGAAATATAGCAAAATGTTCCCACGGGAAGAACCTGTGCTAGCCACACTTTCAGGTAGTTGTAGAGAGGGATAAGGTCCCTCTGAGCCTCCTTTCCTCAGGCTAAGCAACCCCAGCTCCCTCAGCTGCTCTGCCTAAGGTGTGTGCTCCAAACCCTTCACCAGCTTTGTTGACCTTCTCTGGACTCGCTCTAGTGCCTCAATTTCTTTCGTGTCGTGAGAGACCCAAAACTGAAAACAATATTAGACCTTCAGAGGAAGGCCTTTGGAGACCTGGCCCTGAGGCAGTCCCTGTGTCCAGGAGTCTGCCCCTGCCCTTGGTGGCCATACACTGGCCATACACAGCTTCCATGACATGTCCTCCTCCACTCGGCATCCAAGGACCAACCTCATGCTGTTACTCTTCTCTCAGGCCATGGCATAACCCAACGCCGCAGCCCAGAGTCTACCCCTATCAGCCATCCCCTTCTGTGCCAAAGCTAATGTCTGTGAAGTCCCACAATGAGGAGGACCGGGGACTTGATCTGTCTGGATACAAACCCTTTTCCTGGGGCAAAAGTGGGGTGATTTCAGCAGCTACTGCTCAGAGGAAAGCCAAAGTGCAACCAGAGACATAGGCTGAGATGGACAGCGCCAAAAGACCACCAGGGAAATAGAGACTTTGAAAAACAAGTGAGCAGAGGTGAAATTAGTGTGATGAAAAGGTCGGTCACTTTTAGACCTTGAACATTTGGATCTCTGCCCAAAGTACAGTCAGGCAAACATGACTTCCAAACTGTGAAAATGGCTCATTGTTGCTATTGTAGTCATATTCACTTGTCCCACTGAAACCAAGATTTGCAACTCCTCTGTTAAACACTGTAGCAGGGCATTTCACCCCCTCCAAGAGCTTATCTGTCGCTTGTTAGCTGGTGAAATAACTCAACGCATCTGACCCCTCATATGAGCTTCACATGAGCTTGCTAATTGGTGAAATAACTCAATCGGGATAGTTTGTCTTATAGTGAGTTATTTCAGCACTATGGGAGTAATGCTTTCAGCTGACAATAATCATCTTGCTGTGGAAGCAAGATGTGGAGAGATAAGCTGGAAGTTTTGAATGACAGACACTTCACTTTACAAACCATAAAAGCTACACCAAACTTTCACAAAGCAGAAGTCTTCTGCACGTTCCCTGGAAAAGTGTGGGGCTTTCTCCCCAAAGGTGGGATGCCTACTTTGTGGTTACTCTCTTGAGGGTTGAGTGAAAGGTTTCTGTGTACACTATTGCCAATTTGGTGGTAAGTTACACTGACTCCTAATCTATTCTATTTCTTTGCTGGCTTTACTATAGGAACCTTGATGTCATGCGCTGTTTTATGTAATCTACTGGTAGTTCTTTTGTTTTATAGTGTGCAATAAGTAACTCTTTTTAAGGCCTTTTTTCTGTTATCTCCTGTTTATTCAATAAATAACTCATTTTGTAATAGACCTGGCCTGCCATCCTTAGAATTTGCAGGCTGGGGTGATTTTAAGTGCAGACCACCTAAATTTAGCTGCTGCCAAAAATCTGAGCTTAAGGCAGAGCTTGTCTGAAGCTTCCATTTGATTGATAACAAACACTTGTTGCTGGGTTTATATGGGATACAAGGTATGCTTCAGTAATGGCATAAAACTTTTAGAGCTCATTTCTGATGATGCCTAAACATTTTTAGCTTTTTTTCATACATTTGTTGCTCTATAGATTTTTAATATATAGTTGTATACTTTCTAGTACTTTTCCTGCCCTCTCTCATATTTTGGAGCAATAAACTGAACCTTTCTAACACATTCTTGAAATTCTGTTTAATCTTATTCTCAAGAAGAAAATTTCTGACAAGGACATCTTGTTTTTAACCAGATTTTGAGAGACATAACAAGATATAGGGCAAAGAACCCCCTGGACCAACTCCAAGGGGCAGACCCCAGGGTGTGTTACTGGGGCAACTGATCTCTTACTGGATGTACCTGCTAGATACACTAATTAATTAAAAATATAAAAATTGTAGAAATCTTGTATCGTGTGTGCATAGCCTTATTTGTGCACCTGAATGCTTTCATTAAAGAATTGCTTTTTATCTTACCACTCTTAATATTGTTTGGGAAGTTTTTGTCCTTTGATTATAGGCAACATTCACTTTAACACTTTAACCTTTCTGAGAGATATTTGCCTACATCTATATGTGGGAAGATGTTCAGGTCTTACCTAAAGCCCTGGCAAGTCTGCTGTTTCTTTAAGATTTAGTAGTTGGACTACTGAAAGATTAAGAGATGTACTATTATTGTAATTTTGTATGTTGGTGCCAAGATTGGTGTGTACCTTCGGACTGTGTGAATAAGGGCATTTATACCAAAGACATTATTTTGGTTGTGGTGATGCCAGAGATGAGAGAGAGTTTTTGTTCCCTCTGCATAAACTTTGCATGGATGTAAAGGGCATTTGTGGTTTATCCACCCTTCCTCCCCAATGCATCAAGGGACACTTGCTAGTGCACTGTTCAGGGTGAGATTGTCTTTTTAGAAAGAGGTCCCGATTGTTTTTGTGCTCTTTGCCGTATTTTTCCTTGCACTTCAATAGCTCTTTTCTTCCTTTGGTCTTCATTCTTGATCCCTTTCTTGAAAGTGGAGACAACCCTATTTGCCTTTGTATTGCTCCTTCCAGTCATCATTTTTCTTCTGTAGGTACTCCATGCCCATAAATCACTGGCTTAGTCTTAGACAAAGGACATTCATCCCAGATGGAATTTGTCTTTTTAGAACCCGAGGAATGGGAAACGTCCATAGTGGTACAGGTGAGTTCTCACCAGGGCTTTACACAATGGTTGCCTTTCTTTCTGACACGCAGGAATACTTTTGTCTGTATCCCATTCACAGCTCACTGTCAGCCTGTGATCTACTCATGCCTCTGGGAGCATTTGCCTCCTCCAGTGTCTTCAGACTGGAGCAGAAACTTGTTACTCCACTCGACATAGTGGTACCTGTTTCTACCCTGCAGTTCCTCATGCAGGGAGTGTTTATTGATGTAGGGGATGTCTCTTCTGTCAGAGCTTCAGCTGGTGGGGAGGATGGCCGCTGTAGGACTATATAATGAGATAGAGATTTTCTGCTTCATGGGTGCCACTTTACTCTCCAGGAGTTTGAATAAAGATTGCAGATGAACTTTCAAATAAATTCTACAGCCATGTAGTGAAAAGGAAGGTTGTTGCTGGTAATGCTGGATAAGGAGGTGGCTGGATATATGAGCACTGGACACTAAAAGGCAATTGCTGCTTTTTAGAGGCCCTATGTGTTTGGAGGAGAGCTGCCAAGAAGGACTGAAGAGTTTGCCTTTTATATGACCACAAGAAACCACCTGTGATTGTCAGTGTGATGAAACGACTAATTATATCATTCAGATACAAACAAACATATTTTTATTTTTAATTATTGGATGAAAATATGTAAAACAGTCTTCTAGCATACACATGGTAATGAGTTTGCAAAACTGGTGCAATGAGTGAAGAAAGTTGCCAGAACATGTCTGTTCATTTGAACAGTCTTTATATATAGCTGCAGAGAGCTGCTCTCCTGGATGGACCACTCAGATGAAGGTCATAGCTTGTCTCCAGCCGTGACTCCTGGATGTACCTGGGACCCATGATACAGCCCTGTCTTCAGACCTGTTTCCAGCTATATCCCTTGCTAGTCTCCCTGGCTGGCCCCTTGACCTGGCACATTCCCTCTATGTATCATAGGGTCTTCTTGGAACAGGTTACCAGCTTCTAGCTCTGCCTGTCTGGGCCAGAGCCTGTGGGATGGTGCCCTGTCAATGAGGGCATGGCCTCTGCCAGCGTCAGCAGCAGCTCCTGGCTCGCCTGCCTTCAGTGAGCAGCAGGGACTTGCTGCTCCCTGTCAATCTTCTTGGATAACTTCATCCTCCAATATTTTGCAATTGAAGCATTTCCTAAGCCAGAGGGTGTCAAAGTACTAATTAGCCAGTCGGCTGATTGCCCTCCATGGACCTATCCTGCCTCACCATGTAAGCTTCTAATTAACGTATGGCCAAACTGTGGACCACAAACTGATCCTCAGAAGGTGTCTGAGCATAAAAGTCTGGCAAAGAGTCATAAACATCTTAAAGGAAAAAATATTAGTGAAACTTAAATATAGGTTTTTCTATTAACTGCTTTAAAGTAAATGTCATCACGTACTGACTTTCCCCTATGCATAAGCAAATAACACAGTTTACTGATAAATGAAACAAACTCAGGTATAATTAGCACATGGCAGCTCTTTCAGTAGCTCAAACCTATCACGTTTTTTCTCCTGATCCTGTGTAATATACAGTAGGATATGAAGATTGTAACCAAATTTCATGAACTGACTATCAGAAGATCAAACATTTGTCACTAAGACATGTCCTAATGTAATACCAGGAAGTACGTCTCTGTATATAGTGTGTGTTTATTTGATGCATGAAATATTCAAACATCATCTACAGTGCTTGGAGCAAGAGAAGCACAGGTATATGGGTACATGATTTTTTTTGGGCTTTTAAATTTTTTTCCATGGGAGAGAGGCATCTACTTAGGATCTGGGGATCTCAGGCAAATGTAGTGTGTATGAAATGTGTACTTTTGCTGGTACTACACACCCTTTCTGTCCCATCCACCTCCACTCATTTTTTCGTCTGATACTATTGTCACTTCATTGTGTTGTGTTGGAGTGGAAGTAGCACCTATGCAAATTGAGCAATTTACAACTCAAGTAAATAAAAGCAAATATACCTGTGAACAAGAAGTTTATCATCATCACACACACTGTAAAACTGTTTGTTTTCCCTGTTGGTGTGTGTGCTGGTTTAAAACCCAGCAAGAAAATTAAACCCACTCGAGCTGCCCCCTTTTCCCCGTCCCATTCTGACAGCGGAGAAAACAGTAGGAGACGTTATAAGATGAAATCACAATTTACTGAAAAATCACAATCACCACAACAATATTGATAAAAGAGTGTTCTTAGCTGGGCTCCACTCTGTGACACTGCTGCTGTCTCCCTTTCCTTTTTCTTGGAGCAGTGTCTCAGGCTCTCTGGTGCTGTCTTTCAGCACCAAACCAGAAAACCCACCACTCAGAGGAACAGGACGGGGACTGCTGGTGGCAGAGAGGGGCCAGCTCTGCCAGATTGTCCCTGAAACCTGCACAACCCCTCTCTTGAGCTTGGTGAAAGATGACAATGCTTCCATTTCTGGCCCTGTTTTCTTCCTGCTGAAACCATGCCCCTGCCATGATATGGGTGGTATGGAATTAAACAGTGCTAGAAACTCCACCCCTTTACTCTATAACTGTGACAGTGTGGTAAGAACATTACTGCTCTGAAGAATTACTGAGTTACTGATACGACTCATTAATAAATTCCTATTACTCAATGACCAGAAAAATATGCCTTATTTTTTGATGTTTCTGCTGTCCTTGACATGTTCTTAATACTGTCAAAGATTTTGCAAAAGTTTTAGAAAAAGATGATTCTATTCACTATAAGAATCCTCTTTTTTCCCATTCAGATTTCTTATTTGCTTCACTTGAATGATGTTAGTTCACCCAAATATGGTCTGTTCTTCCCATGATGTAAATCTTCATTATTGTCCATGTTATACCCAATAAGGAGATGTCTTAAAAAGCCCATTGTGCCAGACACTGCAGAAGACACCATGAGACATGAGGAATGTGGTTTTATTAGAATGCACCTGGGAAGTATATTCTTAAGCCTGACCCACTCAATATTACCCTTTCTTGCTAATCTATCTTGCCTCTCAACATGTTTTTCCTCCTGAATTCTGTTTCACTGGTAGAAGTGTGAGACTTGCTTGTCCTCTGATTAACTAGACTCCGTCATCATTGCTGCAATCACCTCCCATCACTTAACGTAGGAGTATAGGAGGATGGTGCTGTCTCTTCACTATGTAGTTCACTATGGAGAAGGAATCCCATTCCTATTTTCTAGATTTTAATTTTATATAAATTCTTGTTGAATCAGGAAACTGAAATATCTCTTGAACAATTAGCACAATTGACAGTAGCGCTGTCCTTCCTGAAACACAAAAATAAGTTTTCAATCAAACCAGATTCTTTGATCTAGAAGGAAAGAGGGAGAATTTATTCCCACCTTTCCAAAGATACAAAGCATTACAGCAAGTCCCTTTTCTCTAAAATAACAAAGAAAAAGAGAATTTTTTGTAGATTTTTTTCTTTAGACAGTGAAGGATGAGTACTGAGGGAAAGCTGTCCCACTTGCTGCACAGAAATGAGTATAATGTCGATTATGCTGTGGCTTTGTTCTAGAAGTTTAAGCACAGAAACATCTTCTTTTCCTGAATTTCCTTTACATGATATAGGAAGGGAAGGAAGTACCATTCTTGAAGTGAGTGAGTATGTCCCAGTAGCTTGGTTTTTGAGAAGTGGAGCTCTGGGGCAGTGAGGGAAACCCAGAAATTATACATTAATGAAATCTGAAGGAGGACAAATTAGAAGTGTCAGAGGTTTTCTTACTAACAAAATTCCCTTTGAAATGTAAAAATCATTAGTCAAAATGGGCTTGCAGAGGCAGGAACTGTTACCGTTACTTCTCTTAATACAAAACAATTATTTCAAAATTAGCAAAATTCATCAGAAGTTTACTCATACAGAAACCCCACTCACATATCCATGAAAATCAAGATGCAAAATGCCATATAGTGTCTGTTTGGCAGAGATGGATAAAGAGAGTGGGAGAGGGAGGAAGAATCCTTGACAGTTTAGAATTAGATTTGTTAATTTTCGAAGAGTGCAAGATTGGGTTTTTTGTGTTTAAGCAGTGAGTAAAGACTCTGTGGTGTGAGGTGCAACAACTTGCTCTGACAGTGCCCTGTATCTATCACTCGAGAAAAGAGGAAAAAGAGTCCCCCTAGTGTACCAACGCTGTAAGAAGCAGGAGTATCTCTCAGTTCACTAAATCTGCTACAAACTCTGCTATGGCATGTGAACAAGTGCCTAAAGGTGTTTTAGTAAACCCCTGGGCTCTGTTGTTCACAAAGCTTCTGGTTCATGTAGGAAGGAAACATAGACAAAAATAATGACCATTTTAAAATGAATGTATGTTTTAACATATTTTAGCTATGAAGTAATTGTGTTTTGCATTGCTGTATAATTCTAAATAATGTTTTTGCCACCCAGAAAATGCATATATTCTCCTGGAAGACAGAAGATAATATTTTTATACAGTAATAGTCTTTTCACAAGTTCTTTGGCTGTGTATCTGAGAGGCAAAATCAGTCACATTATTCTACTCAAAAGTACCACTTTAATTTTTTTATTATTTCAATTGAACGGGGAAAGTCTACTGCAGTTAAAAGTATTCAGTGTTACACTTTTCCTGGCTGCCAAAAATCCAGTGTGCAGCTCAAAATACATCCTTTGTACCACTTTGAATTTGCACTGTCACAGATTAAGTGATAAATCAGTCTCATCCCTGTGAAAGCCCCCTCTCGATGATTTTTGGTACAACAATCCAAACCTGGCCCTTTGTGACAGATGCTGAAGGGGCATGCATATAGGAAGGCATAGCTGCTGTATATTGCTGTGACTCCATAACTATTTTCGTCTTGGGTATGCTGAGGGAGAGCCATGGATAAAAGGTTTCAAAGGAGACCCGAAGATCTGTGTTGGAGATACAGCACAGCTAGTTAGTAGGCAGTGTTTGTCATTCTGTCCTTCAATAATTTTCCTCAAGATGCTTGTGCTAGAGCAAACCTGGCAAGTCAAGTTCCCCTTTGCACCCTGGTCTCCATCTGAGCCTGCCCTGGGGCAGATTAGGCACTATCTTTCTCCCTCACCTTTTTGACTGCTGACAGGAGAGCTAAATCACCTTTCCAGCAGCAAAGGAAGTGTGTTTTCAGGGAAGGGAGCGGGTGGGAGATGTTAGGGAGATAATTCCTCAGAGTAACTAAAAAGACAAAACTGGAACAGCACCTCTTAGGAGACGGCCAGTGGAAAGCCTGAAGGATGAACAGCAAAGATGGAACAGTGTCGCTGTTGAGCGGCTAGCTGAGGAATGACCCAAGTTCTCAGACAAGGAAAGAGAGGAGAAGAGAGCTTTATTGTTTTGAATTCCATATATATAGAGTTTACAGAGGTGCCCCAGATTGGTCAGCCCGAGACCTCCCCCTAGGCCCAATTGGCCAAGCCCGAACTGACCCAATCCGGAGAAGTTGTTTGCAAAACATCCAAACTTTATCTTGTTTATGAAATATAGCAAAATGTTCCCACGGGAAGAACCTGTGCTAGCCACAGAACAGTGCTCAGGTACCAGGTGTGCAGCCCCTACAGATAGGATCAGGTAGATTTAGCTGACAGAAAAGGTCTTCAGGTCTTCAGAGGTAAGTGCAGCTCCCAGCAGTAGCAGAGGAGGCTCTTGGAGCTGTCTGCATTAACAATGGTGCTGTAACTTATGCAGAGACATTAGCTGCAGGGATGTTATTTTACATTTTACAGAGTAGATTGGCATTTCCTGGAAATATAGGTTAATTATGGTAAAAAGAGAGGTAGCCTATATCTCACTTTGCGAGGAGGGAGCTCTTGCAGCTCTGCTGGAGTTGAGTGCAAGCCGCTAGTTGGTTTGTTGGTGTGTTAAAGGTGCAGTAAACTTGTGTGCATACAACGCTATGCTTATTTGTGTTCTGCAACAAATGTCTATGTCAGTGTCTCTGCTAATAAAAACTTCGCAGCGGTAATTGCCAGGTTTATTTACTTAAATGAGTGAAAGGAATTTGCAAGGTGTTTGTGCATAATCACTGCGAAAAGGCTCCTCCTGAAGAAATGCTATAAAATAGACATCCTTAACTTTCCTTTCAAATTCATGTACAGTATTTTACTTTAGAGTGTCTGTTTTCCTGGAGACAATCTCTCCTACCCATTTGCCCACTTACCAGTTGTATTTTGAATTGCTTGTGATGATATGGATGTTGATTATGGCCTTCACAAGGCTGCCTGGCTTTTCCATAGAATTGTCCTGAAGGATGAGACAACAGCAAATTCTCAGCTGACCAAAAGGCAGCCCAAGGTATTAGTTCAGTGTATTTTCTTTCATGAGTAAGAAGCAGGTAAGATTTCAGCCCAAATGGTGCATTTTAATTATGTTTATAAATAAAATGCATAGCAGATGTTGGAAGCAACATTTCAAGTACTCTCTCCTCCCAGAGGCAATGTTTCGTTGTTAATATTGTATATCTTTCTAAAAATGCTTGATTTGAAAAATTTGTTAAGCTAAAATATTTTGTTTTCCTAAGAACACTTCTGGGTCCCCATGCATCTACATGTGAATTGTTCTTATTTCTAATTTTTTAAATATGTATCAAGATTTCCTTTCTTTATTTCTTAACAATAAAAAAATGTATTATAAAAACTCAAAGAATGCAAAGTAAGCTGGATAGTCCCTGCCTATCTCGCTCCCTCAACATACATTTAATCTGTTCTATACTTGCATGTGTATGCACATACATATATATGCATACACACATACACATATACATACACATATACATGCACTCCATCACATTCCAAACACTTCTGGATGTTGAATTATATAGTTGAAGTTATATGGTAGGAAATATTAAACTGGCAAGTGCCTACAACTGGAACTTTGTTGATATCCTCACATTTCTTTGACTATAACAGTGAAGATCAATATTTTCAATGCCTTTAAAAATGAAATAATAATGTCAAAATATTTCCAGAAACTTATTGAAATGAAAAGGGTATGTTAGGTTAAGCTTAGAGACTAGACTGCTTTTTTAATGCATTTTGGCTTCTGACATTCTTTGGAAAGTGTGTTGTTTGTACTAGCAACTGAAACGCAATTTGAGGAGGATAGAGAGATGCACTAATATTTATATGAAGCTGTAATACAGCAAAAAGTATATTGGCTGTTATTCTGCTGTATTGCCAGAGGACTGTATTGATCTTCAAAGGGTTAAAGTGATACGAGGTTACATTAATGTCACCCTTCAGCAATCACTGGCCAATAACGTATCAGCAATCAATGCTGCAGCATGTTTTTCAGGACACTCAGTTTTTGGAGACAAGTAGCTGATATATTTTGACAAGAAGGAAAAATAGTCTTGGAAATTCTTGCAAATCTTAACTCAGAGAGGGAGGTATACGAAACAAACTGCTTCCATTTGAAAAAATGGTAATGTTTGCCTTCCTAAGTAACAGCATTTTATGTCAGCTCAGTGGAGCAGTGAATGAACCAAAACTCTGCTAACCTTCAAAATGGAAAGGATTCTGTAAGTAGGATTTACATAGTCTGAATATTTTATATTTTGAGTGTTCATCACAGCTCGCATAAACTAATACTTAAATATATATTTCCAGTAAAGAAAACATTTGACTTCTGGTGGAGTAAAGCAGTGAGACATTTTGACTCGTGAGTACAGACACAGCTTTCTCAGCCCCTGCTACTTTTTTTCCTGTTATCAATCTTTTTCTATTAAGTTCTCATAATCTCTGCACATCCAAAGAAGGCAACACAAACCACTTCACTTTGACACAAAAGAAACTTGAAAAAAAAAATCAAGAACTCAAAAAACCATAAAGTAGAAGGGGGAGGGAATAAAAATAGAGGCTGCAAGAGGATGTGAGGGGTTAAAATTCTGACCACTGTCTGCATATATAAAATCATATCACCTTATCTGAAAACTTTAGGCTCTAAAGAAAACACTCAGTTTAAAATACCTTTTAGGTATATTAAATCTTTTGGCTGAAGATTACAGCAAGTGTTTTCTCTTTGGCGAGTAGCTGTTTGTCTCACTTTATTTACTTGGTATTGGGTATTTGTCAATGTCATTTCATATCTGCAGAAAATTCATACGTTCTGTGGAAGTATGTATGTGTGTGAGTGTGCTGAAGGTCACATGACTATTTCATCCTATTTGGTGGAGCAGCTTGACTTTTTTCCCTTGCTTTTGGTGATGGTTGTGAGTGCAGAAGTTGATTGACAGATGCATGCCAGAAACCCCCATTCTCCTTTTCAAAGACTACATATGATGGATTGCGATCTTTCAGCTCAGCAGGACACAGGGACCATGCAAGCTGTAATTGGTCAGGTATGGAGTCAGCCATTTCTCAACTCCCCTTTTATTTTTTTTTTTTTTCACAAGGGTCTAACCATATGATTCACATAATTCATATTTACAGTACCATCTTTCTATCTGTATCTTCAGCTACCAGCTAGTGTAGTACTGAAAGTGAGAAAGGCAAAAGAAACACAATAATCTGGCCAGGGAATCACTAGATAAACCTAAATTACCATCCTTTTCTTCTAATAAACCCCATTTACAATTCAGTATGAGCTTTACCAAATCAATGTATTTATTAATTTGTTGTTTTATTTTGTTTAAATATGCTGAAGTAGAAGAACCGAGGAGTGAAAGTGTTATGTTTGCTGGGGAGTTGCTTTCTATTTGTAATGCTGTTCATTATTTTTATATTGACTGTATTCCTGTAATAGAGGCTGTGGCTTTTATTTTTTATTTTTATTTTTTCTTCTTATACTCCTAATCCAGATAATGTGTGATTGAGCTTGGTAAATGTAGTAGTCTTTGCTGCTGCAGAGGGGCAGCCTGCAAATTAAACACTGCCACAATCTGAAAGGTCCAGGTGGTCTGCTCGTGCTTCCTAATGCAATCCAGCACAACAGCTTTAATAAACAGCTCTATTTAGTTCTCCCTCCCTGTATCCAGGGAAGTGAACTGGTCTGGGGCTGCTGTGATGAAATGCCAGAAGAATATCTCTCAAAGGCCTCACAAGCTGATTTTTAGAGCTTTTCCGTTTTTCGTCTTTGTCTTCCAAATGGGTCAGTGAGTCCTTCTCTTTCTGTTTTGTGATTTCTGATAAGTCTGTAGTTTTTATGTGTGTGTTTTAACCATGCTGTTTTAAACTTTAGCCAGAAGAGAGATGAATTATTGTCTTTTCATTTGCTTCAAATAATAAGCTGAAGTGGGGAAAGAAATTATTTTGTTCTGATGAACAGGGAGGGCTGTTTTCCTGTGAAAGCAGTCGGAGTCAGATGAGGGTGCTTGTTTTTCCTTTTCTAACAAATTTTTAAGTGCTCAACACTTTCTCGTTACCCAATGACTTGTAAATCAGTCTCTGGTAAAGGGTATTTTTTGAACTCTCAAAAGTTTGTGGTTTTTTGCATATATTTCCAGTATAGTGAATGCATACTGCTGAGCTGATGACATAGTATTTGTTTTCTATATGTTGATATGATGGTAGAAAAATACGCATTCTACATGCTGTTTTCAACTAAATTATGGCAAAGCACTGAAGTCCCTCAAAGCACATGGTTTATTAATACCATCGTACATAGTAATGCATTTCTGGGTGGAAAATGTCAAATATGTAATACCATGTTTACCACAGACTTTTATTGCTTTAAATATTTTAAAAATAGAAGATACATTTTTTATTAAAAATCCTCCAAACATTAACAGCTTTCTATTAGACTGGCTTATACCTAAAATGTGAGGCATATTTGCCAGTACTACATTGTGCAAAAATTTGTATTTTTGACTGTATTAATTACCTTTTTCTTTTACTTCTTCAGTCTTACAGAAATATATTTAATGATTCTGAGGCAGATACAATGGCAAGGTTTTGAGCAAGTACACTTGACAGAAAATGCACCCTGAAATCTTTATAAATCTAAAAGCTTATAATATCGCTTTAATGTAACTTTGTTTTGGCATGTAAGAAAGTGTGAGTTTGCTGTTTTATGTTTAAGGCTTGCCAACTCTCAGAAAGTGATTTTGAGGCTGAAAAAGGTAGAAGGATGGTTTTTTCTGTTTGAAACATTCCACATTTCAGGAATTAAAAAAAGTTCAGTGAATGTCTGGAAAAACGTTTATATCATGTGTTAGAATATTTGATTTCCTAAAATTAATGGCAAGAGCATGTACTTAAAAGAAAAAGAAATTTAGCTATTTTAGGTGACTAACTTATGTGAGCTTTCTTTGTCAGAATTTGTAGTTGTTATTATTCTGAAACTTACTGTCTTGGATGTTGCAAACTTTTTTCAGATCTGCATGTGTGCATATTTACATGTCCTATGTGTAAGTGTGCACATCAACATGTGTTCATAAATCCATAAAATTTTAAAGTATGTTTTTGTTTTGATTAATTGTGCTGTGCTTGGTTGTTATTAGCTATCAGTTAAGATAGATGGAATAAAAAGTTTTAAAATATTTTTTCCAATAAAAACTTATGCATTTTCTAGTTGTATCGTAAAAGAATTAATTAAAATGTGGGAATCTCATGGCAATCAGTATAATTACCATATATTGCTGAAAATAGACATAGACTTTTTGTATGAACTTTAAGAAAAAATAACTATCAAAAGGCAAGCTCTATGCCAGAAAATCTTTCCACACTGTAAGCCTATATTTTGTATTGATAAATAATAAAGGTTTGCATATTTGGTAGTTGCCTATTTTGAGAAGAGACATTTATTTCCTGACACTATTAGGAAAAGTTCTTAAAACTCACTGTTAACTTTCAAACCTCCAAACCCAAAAACTTAGATAAATGTTTATAATTTGGCCTTTTTATTTCAGAATTGTATTTTTTTCCAGCCATGAGAATGAATTTTTTTTGGCTAATCTTGCAGATGTAGCTCTAAATTCATTCTTGTTTACTGCTAATGCAATCTGACCTTGCCTAATTAAAAATCCAAACTGTACATGTATAGCTGATGCAATGGAGATCAGAAACACTAGCAGTTATTTGTAGTTCAAACACTAGTCTGTGTATGACACAAATGTAATAGCAGAGCATACTGATTTAAAGGCATTTTCAACACCAAGTACTTGTTCATCATTAAATGCATTTTCGGCTTTAAAAAAAAAAACTGGGTTTCATCTGTCTCTAACCACCAATACCCTCAGTGGTTCCCACTTGTGATTGCAATGGTAGGCAGAGTACTGCAATCTTGACTGTTACCTAGCACCTGGGTGTACTGGTTCCAGGGTACAGAATTGCTTGTGAACCTTCCCTCTGGACTTTTCCTCCCCCAAGCAAGCAATAAAACAGCCAAGTACTCTGAAGAACAACCTCCTTGCCTTGTGTGTCAAAATCTAGAAGCTCATTGCTCATTGTGATTTTGATTCATAACTGGAGTCTTTGGCATGAAACCCTGATCCCTGCCAGCAATAGTCTGTAGCATCCTTCCTTGCATGCTGAACCACAATATCCATTATTTCTTCAATTGCGTTTTTCTGTTATTGAAAATTTTGGCTGGATTTTTATGCCATGTTCCTTATATATCCTGAGCCCATCTGAATGAACAGGTAATTAAATGTGTCATCTAATTATTCCAATGATGCTGTAATTTGTCTGCCTTGTATGCTTTACCTCTATTATATTATACATTTTTCTTTTTCTTATTCTCTCTCTTTTTTTTTTTTTTTTTTTTTTTTTTTAATCTCAGACCTGAGCTTGTGAGTGACAGGTTAGTTCATCAGCATTACAGCCCTCCTGTTTTTGTCTCATCTCATGCAGACAGGTCACTGTGTCCAATCACCCTTCTGACTCTGCTATCCCCAGGGAAGCCCTGGCCAGCCTGCCATCTTGATCCACCGGCCTGAGGGCCTGGGCTGGCTGCACATTTCTGTGTTCACTGGTTCTTGCAAATACAGTCAAGTGGGAAAGGGGAGGGGAACAGCTTAAATTAGATCTCTGTATATTGAGAGGAAGCAAATTAGGTAACATTCTTCTTCAAATAAGTGTGTGTTTGCAGTTATTATTGCTATGTTTGAGTTCTCTTTCTAAAAGTTTAGTGTGTTTATTTTCTATATTTCAATGGTATCCTCTGTATGATCTCACCATGTAGTACAAGCTATTTATGCAAGGGTAAATATGCTCTTTTCCCACAGAAGGTTCTCTGAAGCTCGGTTTATGAAACTGATACATTGCTGCAGCAAGTGTGGGTCTTTCTGTTTTGCTTCAGTTTGTTGCCTTTAAAAAAAATTTTGTTTTGTGTTCTTCCTTATGATTAACAACAATAGAACAGGGGGATACATGTTCCAGAGATGCCATTCCTTTCTGTAACTTGTGGGTCACTTTTCAGAAGTTTGATCTGTTGTCAGTATTGTGTAATAATGCAGACTACTAATACGTATCCAGGAGTTTAATTTTACCAAATGAAGATCAGATCATCCATAATGTTAGTTTGTCTTGAGCAATGTCTTCATGATTCTTCTTGTAGTGGTGGAGAAGTAGTTCTTTTGATCTTGGGATATCTGTTTCCAGCTCTAATCTAATATATAGAATTGCCTATAACATATGCAAACAGAAAAGAACCATTATAGATGTAAATTTAAGACCCACTTTTATAAGACAGCAAGGAACTGTGCCCTTTTGTCTGCAGTTTGGGACAAACCCTGTTCTTTTGAGCAAGAATTGTACCCACCACTGTAAGAATGACTTTTTGCATAAGTAAGGTTAGACTACTTGTCCCCTTGTCTGCTTAGTATATGTCCAGAACACACGCTGTAGTCCTTCATAGCCACCAGCAGTGGTTTTCTGCAGTTCAAGACTGTGAGGGAAAGACTTGTGGAGAGGTACACATTAACTGTTGTTTTCAGTAGTAGAGAGACAATGTAAACAGTAAGAATTATGTTTGAAAAACTTCAAAACCATACTTTTTAATATTTATGAACAAGCTGGTACTCTGATAATGAAACATTCCATCTTTGCAGAAACCCACTGTTGTATACACTCCCTAGAATACTGTGTCCCTAAGAATTATTATTGTAAGGAGATGCAGGAATGTGGCTGTAATATTTTACAGTATAAATATTTGTTGTAGAGGAGTTTGGATCTCGTTAATTTAATATATGCAAATTCTTTGGTCCTAGGCCTGGATTCCAGCAAAAGAATGCATTGTTCTGTTGACTTCTGTTTTTACAGCAGAAAAGATAGATTTTTATTATTTTGATTCGTACTTAAAAAGATTTTTCTTCTTTTCACATTAAAATTGGATTTTAATTGAAATCCACCTTCTAAAAACATCTTTAGTAATTTTTTCTCTTTCAATTTCTTTATTGTTTTCTGTTCTGTACTACTCTGCTGTCTCATCTGTGGGTCAGGCCAGCCAATTAAAAGGTCAAACTTTCAAAAAGCTGTGATTTGTACTCTGTGTATATTCACTGTATTCTAATTGTAAGAGAAAAATAAAGTATGTCAGATGACCTTTAAATTGCTGGACAAGTGACTCTCCTCCAGTGATGTAGATTATTATCTTTTGGCAATGCATTTACATTCAAGTACCTATGTTATGTTTCCTAGATTCTAGACTGATAAACTAAATATCAGTCTGGCCCATTTTTGTGTGTACAGTACATAGAAGTGACTGCTGAGCCTCTTATCTTACACTGACCTGTAGCTGTAACAAGACTTTTATTTTTCTTTTATCTTAACTGCAACTCAAATGGAAGAAAATAAAAGGACAATCGAAGAGAAATTATATACAGCACTTTCAACGTTAGATGAGGACATAGCAAAATATTCTTTTTTCCTGTGGTTTACATCATTCAGTGACACTAGTAATGCAGCTTTTTATTGTGAAATTCTAAAAATGGAAGGAAGAACCTCAGACTGAGCAATTTTGAATATGTGCACATTTATCTCTCACCAAACTTAACTAGACTTTAGCATGTACTTAAAAGTTGATGAATAAATCACTTAAGCCCATATAAAAGTCTGTAATTGCTAAATCTTCAAGTGCACAGAATGATACTGAGTTCAATGGGACTCCTCAGATATATAACAATTGGCAGGATCTGGTCCAGCAAGCCTATTGAGTTACTGCTACTGCTAATAAATATAACAAAGTCTGGCTTAAATGCTAACTAAATAATTGTTATGCAAACTGCTTTACAATTAGAACTGACCATTAGGAATAAAGATAATAACTCAAGGGTCTTGAAGACTAACTTTTTGAGGGTATCAGGGCTAGCGGTAAAGGACTATCGCTTTGGGGGTTTTGTTTTAATGCTGGCTTTGAAACCTGTGATGTTTAGTACCTTTTCATCAATAGAAAAATATTAGTTGTTGATGTTTGCTGCTGATTCTCTGTTGACTGGTAACGCTGTTCCATAGTAGTGCTTTATCTAACTGCTAGATCAAAAGAAAATTTTGAAGATCAAAAGGTTCTAAATTTCTAGCCGTTCTTAAAAGAGGTAGTGAGAGAAAGCTTAATAAAAAAAACCACTGGGGAGTGAGAGGGGATGCAAAAATCTTTATTTCAAACAATCATTATGTTGTGAATTATACAAATTAAATTTTCTTAAGCTGTTTAGAATAGATTTTGTAGGTAGTGATAAGCCTGTTCTTTTAATCTATATTTGTATATGCCATACTATATTATAGAAGAACTATTCCAATGAACTTTTACTCACATGAGTAATTTCCATCAGTGCATATACTAAAGGTGAAGAAATTAGTTTCAGAGATGAGAGCCTCATAAATGCATCTTGTTCTCTGCTGTAGGTGTACAGCTGCCCCATGTCCTTTGCACATGTGAATGAGGATTTACAGGGTAGAACTCTGATAGTTGTTCTTGTCAAAACACATAGGTCTTGTCTTGGAGGGCTTTCCTGTGCCACCTTACTGTAAAAGAAAACCAATAATTTGACAAGCAGTGCTACAAAATCACACTTGAGAGAGTAATTTTTGACCCTGTGATATTTCCAGTTATACCTAAACTACTTACTAAATATGAGCTATTCCCATAGGTAACTCATTCCTGGATGGGGTTCTGAATGCACGAATCGGGAATGGCATTGTAAAGGGAAATAGGACATTAAGCAAAAGAAAAAAAAATTGCTAAAATGAAACTTCGTGCTATTTCAGTCACTGATTCCATGAAGTAACTTTTATTTTACAACTTTGTAGAATTTTCTGGGATCTTGGACTCATGCATTTGGAAGACACAATCCAGCTGTGTAATGGCACTTTCAAAAGGAAACATTACAGGGGCAACAGTAAAAGACAAAAGTGGTTTTTAGCCACCCCCCGCTATGGAAACGAGTTTCAAGAAACAGAAAATAATAGAGGATGAGATTTTTGCAAGCAGATTAGTGAAAGTCATATTAATAGTATAAAACAACTGCTGTTAGATATATCGTAAGTGATGCTTGTATATCAGAATGTTGTACTTTTCACTAAAGTGTTTACATCTGCAACTGCTTTTTCACTAACAAAGCCAACTTATGGAGCTTTAACTAGTTTTTACTTGAGCTCTTCTCATGTTTCAAGTGCAATGAAATTTCACCGTAATAAAAAGCTGACGGCTTTAGCCCATTTCTGGAAGACATCCTTTTTTTTGGAAAATAAATAGCTAAATATAAATTTGCAGCTCAGACTAAGACTGAAAAAACCAATATTAATGGCTAGAATGTTTCATATCCCTGTTTCAAGCTTATGAATTAAAATTGCATTGTCTTCCATCAGTGGGAAATTAGCATCAGCTTTCATTTTTCATAGTATATCACATTAGAGGGTGTCATTGTTTTGGGGTTTTTAAATTATAACAATGGAGAACTGTGCCTGATTGTTACCTAACCCGCCTTTAAAAATACAACAAAAAAAAAAGGGCTAAAGATGCAAGTAATTCTGATAATGGTTAAGTCTGGTGTTTCTGAGACACTGTCATTGTATCTATAACCTTTGGTACTAGAACCAGATGCTGCCAAGTGCTCAATGCATCCAGAGTCCTGGACTTCCCCCTGTCTTCATTAGGCAGGACTCTGTTCCAATGAAATAAAATAATCTGGAATAAAGAGAAATTATGCTGCTATACGAAACAAACAGTTATTGCAGGATTTCTGGCCATTAAATCTTACCTTACCTTCACTGTGTCCATCCCTGTCTGTGTACAAAATGTGCTTCATATTTTTCAAGTGGATTATACAAAGCAGAAATAATATCTGATTGATATAATCCTAATCTTTTGAAGGAAAGGTTGAAAGTTGTGGCAAACTTAAAAATGGTTTCTAATGTGGAAAAATAAAGCAGAAAATATCAAACTAATTTTGCTTAGTGTCAGTCATGATGATTTATCATTATGGTCAGGACAAACTGTGATCTTAGAGCAGAAACAATTTTGTCCATTAAGAGGGAAAAAAACAACTCCAAAACCCAGAATGTTCCAGCTTGATTCTTATGTCCTTAGGGTTGCAATATTGAATTCAGAATTGGGGAAGCTTAATCTTGCAGCCAGATTTGACAAGATGCTGGTTGAGTAGTGGGCAAAAGTGATGGCTTGTGTGTTGTAATTCCCATGATGGGAAATAAAGAAAGATAACAAGATTTTTCCAGAAGTCTGGGTGCAGTACCACCTGCTCCAGCTTGTCACCAAAGTAGGCAAGAAAACTTTTTGTGTGCAAGTTGGTGAACAAGGCTTACAATTTCAAAGCCTGACAGATGACTAACTTTAGTGCTCTGAAAGAGCATGTGAAGGGTTTGCAATAGCTCTGAACACAGTTATCTGTTTGTTTGTTTTAGTGCTATTGCTTATTTAAAGGGTGATCAAGCTATCCACAAGTATTCCCACAACTTACTGGGAAAGCTCACATGAGCAGCACATTGTGCATTAGACAATGTAATGCTAAAGGCCTGGGTCTTCTCTGGCTGGAATAGGATATAGACATGTACTGCTGGAAAAACAAGCCAGTTCTCCATCTCCCCTCAGTTAATCCTGGAGAGTCGAAATGTGTGTGAGAGAGAGTGTGTGTGTGTGTGTGTGAGAGAGTGTGTGTGTGTGTGTGTGTGTGTGTGTGTGTGTGTGTGTGTGTATGTGTGTGTGTGTGTGTATTGGGGTGTGTAGCCAAAAACCTCGAGGCTGAAACTGAAATTGGCAGGTGTTTGGAAAATAAGACCTGGATTTTGAATAGTCAAACAACAACACAAAAGAAGGTGAAGATTGGAGTTTCTTCCCCTAAATATATTGTTTTCTGTTTATTTATCAAGTTCATGCTGGATTTTAGAAAGAAATTTGGGGCTGCCCCCTAACTGGGGATTTAGAGTGACTCTGTAATGAATTTTAACCCAAGAGGCACAGTGGATATTCAGCAAACCTTTGTTCTATTCTGCTCATGTCCTTATGCTAGACCCATCACTGTAGTTATTAGATCTCAAAGATTACATTCTTTGATCTAGTGCTTTCTAAATCCTTCAACCACGGTTTATTTATTTAAAAGGTTATATCCAGCATTGGATTGGATTGTAAAGTACCCTTTGACTCTCATGAAGGACATAGAAGAAACAGATGCTGCTGAGGGTGTATTTCCTTCTGATCATGAAGTACCACAGCATTTTATTGAATTAAGAACTGCACACAGATCTGTGCTTTTAATCTGGCCAGTGCGTTGAAAATTTTTTAACCTCATGGTATCATGATGTCATTCATTTCTGATACAACACATATTAAGGTATATAGATGAACTTCAGTTACACACTGAATTAAGAAAAGAGCTGCAAAGTAGCCTCATATTTTCTTAAGAAAATAAATAATAGCACACTAAACCTCAAACCGTTCTTTAACATGTGTATGTTCGGGGGGGGTCTCTTTTCTATCTGATACTTACCATGATTCATCAGAAGTAAATCTGTGGAGTTAAACAGTGTTACATTTGGACAAACAGGATCACCAGCAGCCTTTAAGCTTTAATTCAGAAACACTTACAAGAGCAAATTTACCAGTGTAGACTGCAATGCTTAAATAATTAGTGATTTCTAAGCTAACCAGAAAAAAGGCACAGAAAGCAAAAGAAAACACTGAAATTAAACCCAGTGTGCTCCATCCTGACTGATATTAATTATTCTCTCTCCAAATTGGTATTTTTATTTTTTCCCAATCAGTCCTGTTGTGATGCGTTCTCCCCTCCCCTGACCCCGCCCCCCTGACCCCTCCTGACTGGATATGAGTCAGGACCGCCTCCCATCCCCAGAAATAAAAACCCCAGCAAGATGCAGAATGGGCTCTCTTTCGTTCTGGCCTCGAATGGAACTCACATCTCCCCTGTCTTCCCTTCTCCCTCCTCAGCCCCCCAACCCCTCCCCTGTTTTCCATAATAAAAACACCATGGAGACCTGGAATGAAACAGCTGCCTTTCTAAGCTTGCGACACTTCTGCCAGGACCGCGTCTGACCAGCCCCACAGCTCGTGGCCATGGAGAGACCACCCTGCATGTTCCAGCTTTGGGGAGGCTCTCTCCCCCACAGCAGGAGGGGGCTGCCCGAGAGTTCTGCATTGCTGCACAGTCCTGTAAGGCAAATGGTAAAAAATTTGCACATATTTTCCCTTTATTTTGGAAAAACAAGACTGAAATTGGCATCTAAAAAGAAAAATATCAGAAAAAATAGCTGGTTTTTTTTTGTTTTTATAATAATGCTTGTGTTTGGTTATTTTTCTTTTTTGAGACGCTCAGCCTCTAGAGATGGTAGCCTAATGCCACTTTATATTGAGACCTCTTTATACCATCTGGAAGTACATACCAGCTGTAAAGTGGGTTGTGAGAGTAACTTATTTATGCATACTTCAAAGTTCTTTTATATTTCAATGAATGGTAGAAACCCACCTTGATATAAATAGGGATAGGGTCCAAATAAATGGACTAGAATTTCCATTTTATTCAGATGGAAATGAAAAAGGGATAGACAGAAATCAGACTGGAGGAAGAGAGGAAGGAGAAAGACTTATTTAGCTACAAATAGATATCCATTAACAGACAAGGTGAAAGGTCCAAATCCTGTTTTATTGGCCTCCACCTATATCTTTGCTGGCAGTGATGAAAACATGAAAGGGAGGGAAGTGTGCACTACTCAAACCATAGCAGTCAGAGCTCCTTTCTCAATTGATTTGGTTTTAAAATGAGTATGCTTAAAACAAAAGGCTTAATCTAGTTCTCTCTTTTCTTTTTTCTTCTTTTTTACCCTGTGGGCTGCAGTGTTGCTTGCTGTGACATTTGACACAGATCCATCTTTCCAGAGCATTACTCAGTTAGTATACCTGGATTAGTGAAAAAGAAAACAAATTAAATTCATAGGAAATAACGTCAATTAAATCCTCTCTTTCTATACTTCCTATTGCAAGTTGCATTCGTCAACTCCAAGTCAAAGGGTGAAAAACAGCAAAGAGAAAAAAACAAAGCAAAGAATGAAAGTTATGCTAACGGGGAATATCTTAAAATTTAGTCAGACATGGGAAAAAATGTTAAAATTGCAATTTTGGGGTCAATACAAGAGTTTCCTTTGAAATTTTGAGTAGCTTCCTACTCCGTTTTATTTCATAATCCCTTTTAAATGGGAACATAGGAGGCTTAAGGGATTCTGTGAAGCTGTGAGATATTTCTCTCTTTGCTTCCCCATTTTGTGAGAGCCTAAGGGAAAAATATTGGCAGGGCTTGTAGAACCTTCTATAATTGAAGTAGCCCAGTATTTCCTATTTTAAGACCTTTGCTGCTGCTCTTAGTGTTTCCACCTGGTTGGCTAACTTTTCCTGAATACTTTTGAAGGCAATTTCTGCTAAAATTCTTCAGTGGATCCCAAGGAAGATAGGGAAATATGGGTAGTTTTGCCCATTTTAAAAATACATAATTATTAAGAGAATTGGGAGTGTGGTGGTTTTGATTGGCCCAAAACA
Source organism: Entomyzon cyanotis (assembly GCA_024500445.1). Taxonomy (NCBI): domain Eukaryota; kingdom Metazoa; phylum Chordata; class Aves; order Passeriformes; family Meliphagidae; genus Entomyzon; species Entomyzon cyanotis. The sequence goes on from JAKEPQ010001005.1 coordinate 82,484,961, forward strand.
TCAGTGAAGTGTTTTTAACATCTAGGAGAAATTTAAACCCCTCAGAAGCTGTTGTAGTAGGCCTGGGGAGGTGTCTGGGGGGTGGGGTGTGGCACAAAGATGGCTCCTGTGTGTCCTGAGTGCAAGTTCTGGAAGTTTTTACATCAAGTCCAGCAGAGCCAATCTCTGATGGCTCTGAAGGTGATGGACATGCTGCCGACCAAGTTTGGGCCAATTAGAGGTGCTAGTTACGCCTCTGTGAAAACATATTTAAGAAAAATTCAAAACAAAGCAGGCACGCACTTCTTTCACTTCTTTGTAGTTGGAGGAGGAGGAGGTGGAGGTGAAAATACGTGAGGGAGAACAGCATGGAGATGCCAAGGTCAGTGAAGAAGGTGGGGGAGGAGGGGCACCCAATGCTGGAGCTGAAAACCCTCTGCTAGCCACAGTGAAGGCCATGGGGGGAGCAGGAGGTCCCCCTGCAGCCCATGGAGTCCACAGGAGTGCAGAAATCCACCCACAGCCCATTCCAGAGGAGCAGGTGGATGCCTGGAAAAGACTGTGAACCAGTGGGAGTCTCATCTAAGAGTTAAAACTGCAAAGGCCTTGCAAAGGAGACAAAGGCCTTGCTCCTGGCATGGAAGCAGCCTAGCCTCGGCTCGGGAGAATCTGCACAGCACCCTATGGACAAAAAGACTCATGTTGCAGCAGAATTTCGGGCAGGATGTTGCTCGTGAGATTGGACCCACGCCAAAGAAGTTGTCAAAGGACTGTCTCTCGTGGGAAGGACCCCCTGGCTAAGTAGAGAACCTCTTTTCCTGATTGAACTGACCAGAGGGCCCCTCAACCTGCCCCCTGTCTGTGTTGCTAGTTTGGAAAGAGGGAATCGGGGGGGGTGAGTGCAGAGACTGCTTCTTAAGAGGGTGGGGGTGAGAGCAGAAAAAAATGTCTGGAGAGAAACAAGTAGGGATAAAGAGTATTTGTAGTAAAAGAATTGTGGTGATGAGTAAATTTGAGAATCTGCTCTGTGGACTGAAAAGAGACCCCATACCCTGCCTCCCCCCCCCCCCCCCGGCTTGTTGACTGTAAAGGAGGAAAGGGAGTGAACCAAAACTGAATGAAAAGTTTATTTTTGCCTGCATTTATCCTCCAACTCTGTTAGGTAATTAAAACACTTTTTGCAACTTTAAGCTTGGAGCCTGGTTGCCCTCTTTTCGTGCGTCCTACTGGCAATGTCCTGTCGAAAACCCATGACACTGAGTAGGAGCATTGGGCTTGACATGTCTCTTCAGGCATCCTGCGACAAAGCCACCCATGCTTGATTATATTCCAAGCCTTTGAGAAATGTAGTTGGCATATGTTTACTTGGAAATTAAACAGCTACATCACCTAAAAGTTCACAGAAAAAGTGTGAAAGGAACCTCAGAAAATCACCTGCCCATGGATAGGATCGGATTATCCGAGTCACATCAGACAGGTATTTGTCTAAGTGCTTCCTAAAAGATTCCATCCAATTCCAAACTCCATGAGCACCAATTCCATAGTGTCTTAGTCCTATTCATTGCACTAAGTTAAACCCATATCTTCTTGCCTCTTTTAGGAGTACCAGATTATTTCTGTCCCCCTTGAAAAACTAGCCTCTAACTACACCTCTCTTGGGAAATGGCAGAGGTGACACCAGGGACCCTTTACTTTACTAGGTACTCAGTGACCATCTCCAGGGGGGATGGAGGATGGAGAAGGTATGATTCAAATGAAGACAGGACAAGAGCCAAGGAAGATAAAAGATGTTAATTTAAACAATGAATGCACAAGTAGTCAGCCATGACTAGTGAGTGGCAGGGGATGGAGAAGTAGGAGCCTGAAGGAAGAGTAGATCCAAGAGAGGTTTGGAACTATGATGGACAGCGGGAAAGAGGACTTGCCCTGTGTGTGGGAAAACCGAGATGAGAGGAGCAACAGAAAAGGGTCTGAACTTGGTTAGGGACAAAGACAGAAATAGAAAACCCATGGGGCAGGTTCCGTTGCTACTCAGAAATTTCTGCTGGTAAATCTCTCTGGCAAAATGTCTCAGTTTTTAAAAACATATAAAACTACACATACAAAATGTGGAAAACAGCATTTGTACTGTTAAACAACATGATTAAGTATAATTTGCTTTGCTTTTAAATATATATCAGAATGACCCTTTAATTACATAAACAACTATATTGTTTATGTAACAGCTTCACAGATTAGGTTCCTTCACTGTGACTTTCTCAATATCATAGTTGATATATGCTGTTATTTTGCTCCCTAAAAATTGCAGGAAATTTATTTATGTATGGGTATATGCATACACATATGTACACATGTATGTATTTATTCTGGGCCAAATTCTAAAAAAGTCTTATTCTATTTTAAAGGGGGGTGGATTTGCATGATTTTAAAAGAGTAAAAGAGATAATTTTAAAAGAAAAAGTAGCTTTGACTAAAGCACTCAAACTGTCCTGCTTATAAAACTCAGACTGAAACATATGACTTTTATTCCTCTTTCATATGAATGGTAGGATTAAAGGTTCTAACATAGCTGAATTTGCATTTTGAATTTTAAATTTCCTAGAGATCTTGCCATTACTATTTCCAACAGACAAGTCTATCAATTTACTCAGTGCCTGACATCTAGATTTTTGGATATATATAGACACTGGTCTTTGCACAAATTAGATACATTAAGCCCCCATAGTAGGTGATACTTTGCTCTTGATTCTCCACTGCCTCAACTAGTTATTTACAATTTTAAAAATGGAAGCATTGCAAAGCCAAGTGCTTTTTTTTCTCTTTAAGTGTTCAATACAGTCCCTTTACTGCAAAGTAAAAGCTTCAGGTTCCTATGGAGAAACAACATTGGATTATCATTTGAACAGATATAATTACTACTATCAGCAACTTGAAGCCACTTTAATTCCTATACTACACCAATTTTCTCTCTGACAGGAGGGGATAATTTTCTGAAGCTTATTTATCTTTTCCTGGGCATTATTTACAATTGTGACTATAATCTCATGTATGATTTAGTAAAAGAATGTTATCATGCTAAAGGAGAACTGGGAATAGGTAACTGGTACAGACCATGGTGATGTCCAAAGGGCAAGCAGTAACTATCAACATGGGGTTGTGAAAAATGTGGGATTAAAAGTAAGTGGGAGATGCAGCATGGAAGGAGGGACTGGCAGTTAAAGAAGAGGTGTTTCAGTAAGGTTGAAAAATTCAGGGTTTTTTCTGATAAGTTTGTTACAGTTTTATATATTGAACTAACTAAATAAGGGCTCAGAAAGGTCAAAGGATTAGGACTAGCAGCCAGTACTAGGCAGTTGCAGAGACCTCTGTGAAAGTGTTGTGTACAAGAAAACGGAGGATAATAAAACTACATTCATGTTATATCCTTTCTCTTCACCTTTATCTGTTCAGCATCTGCTCAGATACAAGTTCAGGGGTACATCTTACAAGGTATCAGCAAAACATGCTTGTGGTAGTGGTGCAGCAAGAACTGAGAGTAGCATAAAACCACGACTCAATTCTGTCACCTTCCTGTTCTGCATCAGTAGTTTGCAAAGCTTTTAGCTGTTGCACAATTAATGTTAATCCCCTTAATTCCATTTTTATTCCTTAACTGAAGGTAGATTGGCATGGGAATTGTCTGGTGGCAAACTGGGGCCCACATTTCAGATCAAGTTTACATAACCAAGACCACGTCTATGAAGCTGTCTCTGGAAGTGACTTACATCCAGACTTGTTCTGTTAGCAGAGGTGTTGCTGACCATAGTATCAATTGCTCCCTCAATGTGATTTAATGATTTTTTTGAAGTTGATTTTCTAAAAAAGATGTTGTTTACTGGTCAGTATCTTTCTGCTTTGAGTGAGCTTCAGCTTGGTAAATGCCATCTTGGACACTCACTGTGTCTGCAGCTGTTTCCAGCATGAGCTTAGAAGGATAAAGCAGAGGAGGATAAAATATATATTTTACCTCCCCACCCTGCCCCTTTCATGCTTTCATCTCTCCCCTTCAGGCTAGAGAAAGAAAAGAATAATTATTAATTTATTAAGTTTTACTAAAATAATGATTTTTCCTCACAAATGATCTGATAAGAATGGGGTTTGGGGGCAGGCTCACATCGGTATCTGAGGTGCATATAACTGAGTCACTTTATGCTGCAGTCCCATGTCAGAAAATATTTGGGTAACCATTGTTAAAAGATTGTGATTTCTTTCTGAGTTGGTTCCTAAATCAGAGTTATGAAATACATATCAAAGATCCATGAAAAAGATATGGCCTCTTCTCCAGAAGGTAAGAGTGTAGGAAGAGTGTGGCCAGCAGGTCAAGGGAGGTGATCCTTCACCTCTACTCCCCCTAGTGTGGCCACATCTGTAGTGCTGTGTCCAGTTCTGAGCTGTTCATACAAGAAAGACAAGGAGAGAGTCCAGCAGAGGGCCACAAAGATAATTAGAGGAGGTCTGGAGCATCTCTCTTATGAAGAGAGACTGTGGAAGCTGGGCTTGATGCATAGAAATATCTCAAAGGAAGTTGTCAAGAAGATGGTGCCAGACTCTTTTCCATAGTGCTCAGTGGCAGGACAAGGAGTGATGGCCATAAACTAAACCACAAAAAGTTCCACCTCAACATGAAGAGGAACCTTTTTATCTTCAGGGTGGAAGAGCACTGGAACAGGCTGTCCAGGGAGATTGTGGAGTCTCCCTCCCACCTGGATGCATTCATGTGTAAGCTGCCTTGGCGGAGTGCTGGACTAGATGACCTACAGACCTCCCTTCCAAACTTAAAAATTCTGTAATTGTGTAATTCTGTATGTAGTTCAAGTTTGGAAAAAGTGTGTGGTTCATTTTTCTTAGTTTTGGTAGTGTCTGACTTTCTCATGGATTGTTTTAAAGGCTGAACCACCACCACTGCCATGATCTCCCCCTGATAGGTGGAAAACTTCTCTCCAAAGAGGAAAGATAGACAACAGGTAAAGAAAAGGTAGGACATTAATGGAGAGTTTTGAAAGCTCTAAAAGGAGGAACAAAGAAATAATTATTCTTCCAGTGCATATAATGGTATGGGTTTAATCTTTTTCATATTGGGTTCTTTTTCCCAACAGCCTGAGGAAAATTTTGGCATTTAAGCTGTAAAGAGAAAGCCAGATGCATCCTCACCATCCTCAGCTTTCATGCTACAGCTTCATTCCACAACATTCCTTTTAGGCTAAATGAGATCACAGGCAAAAACTAGATTCATTTGAGAGTCTGTCCTTTGCTGTGCTTAATCAGGTATTGCATTACAGTATTGCTAACAAGCTTTCTTGTCAACAGAATGCCCGTTGGACTTACTACAATGCTCTCCACTTGTAGAACACTTCTACATCAAAGGGGCTTATGCTTCAATAGTATTATGTCAGTGTGTCTCCATCTCTTTTAAAGAATCTGCACCAGTGCTGCCTCTCCCTGAGTACTGTGTGCAGTTTAGGGCACCACAATATAAAAAAGACATGAAGCAATTAGCACCCAGAGGAGGGTGTGTTGGGTTTGGATGGCCAAGCTTTGGTTGTGGGCGGGCTACAGGGGTGGCTTCTGTGAGAAGCTGCGAGAAGCTTCTTCCATCTCTGTCAGAGCCAATTCCAAGGAGCTCCAAAGAGGGACATGCCGCTGGTCAAGGTTGGGCCAATTAGAAATCGTGGTAACACCCCTGTGATAATGCATTTAAGATGAAAGGAAAAGAAATAGTTATTGTGCAGAAGTAATTGCAGCCAGAAAAGAGTGGAGTGCGAATATGTGAGAGGAACAACTCTGCAGACACCAAGGTCAGTGAAGGAGGGGGAGGAGGTGCTGCAGGCATTGGAGCTGGGATTCCCCTGCAGGCTGTGGTGCAGACCATGGTGAAGCAGCTGTGCCCCTGCAGCCCATGGAGGTCCAAGGGATGCAAAGATCCATCCACAGTCCATGAAGGACCCCATGCCAGAGTAGGTGGATGCCTGAGAGGAGGCTGTGACCCTGTGAGAGGCCCATGAGAGAGGAGTCCACCCTGGAGCAGCCTGTCCTTGAAGAACTGCACCCCATGGAAGAGTGACCATGCTGCAGCAGCCTGGGGAGGACTGCTGCCTGTGGGATGGACTCACATTGCAGCAGTTTGCAGAGAGCCGTTACTGATGAGATGGACTCACGCTGGAGAAGTTAATGGAGAACTATTTCCCATGGGAGGAACCCTATGCTGGAGCAGGGGGAGGACTCCTCTGCCTGAGCAGCAGAAAAACAATGGAACTTAATAAGCCCCATTCCCTGTCTCTCTGACCGGCTGGGGAAGGAGGTAGAGCAGGGAAGGATGGAGGGGCAGGGCAAAGCTGTTTTTACGGTTTTATTTTACTTCCAATTATCCTTGTCTGATCTTCTAATTAATAAATTCAACTAATATCTTTAATTCTAGCCTGTTTTGCCCATGAGGGTATTTAGTGAGGGATCTCTCCCAGTCCTTATCTCAACTCATGAGCCCTTCATTATATTTTCTCTCCTCTGTCCAGTTGCAAAGGGGATTGAAAGAGTGGCTTTGGTGGGTGCCTGGCAGCCAACCAGTGTCAACCCACTACAGAGGGCCATGAGAATGGTCAAGGGCCTTGAGGGGTACCTGTGTGAGGAGCAGCTGAGGTCACTTGGTCTGTTCAGCCTGGAGAAGAGGGGGATGAGGGGGAGACCTCATTGTGCTCTTCAACATTCTCACAAGGGGAACTGGAAGGGCAGGTTTTGATCTCTTCACTCTCATGAACAGTGACAAGACTTGACGAAGTGTCATGAAGCTGAGTGAGTGGGGGTTTAGGTTAGATATCAGGAAAGGGTTCTTCCCTCAGAGGGTAGTTGGGCACTTCCCCAGGGAAGTGGTTGCAGCACCAAGCCTGACATCTCAAGAAGCATTTGGACAATGCTCTCAGGGACATGTTGTGACTCTTATGGCTGTTCTGTACAGGGCCAGGAGTTGGATTTGATGACACTGATGGGTCCCTTATAACTCACTTGATTCTATGAATCTCTCTTCAGTATACTTACATATTCTGAAGTGTTTTACAAATGTGACATTCTGCTGCTTTTGAGCCCTTCAGTTACCTGTAAGATGAAATTGAAAAATATGCAGTTGAGCATAGCCATTTTATGTGGTAGTGTGTATATGGAAGTAAAGAATGTGTCGCCAGTGTAGTTAAAAGGTTTGCATCAATTCCAGCGTGGAGCTTGGGCAGGATATCAGCAGTGCTCTATGGGAGACTTCCATTGTCCTCTGATAGCCCAAAAGGTGAAAAAATGTAGCTCTGTAGATGCAAGTGTGCAGGCTGCTTTCTCACTGTGTTTCTCATTTAGAGAATAGATCACAGATGTTAATGTGTGCTTGCAAACATGAGGTAGTGTTTAGCTTCTGAAACAGCTATCTCTTCCATATTTTTGTGTTTCTCCCAGGTGCTGTTTCCAGTCTAGAAGATCGTCCTCTTTCGGGTGTTTTTCCAGTGTTGCCCCTTTGCAGGGGTAATAGTATCAGGAGATGGAGTTCAGGGCATTCGTTCGTTATGTATTTGCTGTTTTCTAGCAAAACCTGATAAAATAGCCCACTTCACAGAATCATAAAATCACAGAATCAACAAGGATGGAAAAGACTTTTGAGATAATTGTGCCCAACTTATGATCTAACACAACCTTGTCAACTAGACCATGGCACTAAGTGCCACATCCAGTCTTTTCTTAAGAACCTCCAGGGATGGTGACTCTACCCTGGGCAGCCCATTCCAATGCCCAGTCACTCTTTCTGTGAAGAAATTCTTCCTAATGTCCAGCATAAACCTCCCCTGCCACAGTTTGAGACTGTGTCCTCTTGTCCTGTGACTGGTTGCCTGGGAGAAGAGACTGACCCCCACCTGGCTACAACCTCCTTTGAGGGAGTTGTAGAGAGTGAAAAGGTCTCCCCTGAGCCTCCTCCAGGCTAAACAGCCCCAGTTCCCTCAGCCACTCCTCCCAGGACTTGTGTTCTGGAGCCTTCACCAGCCTTGTTGCCCTTCTCTGGACTCACTTGAGCATTTCAACACCTTTCCTAAATTGGGGGGCCCAGAACTGGACGCAGTACTCAAGGTGTGGCCTAACTAGTGCTGAGTGCAGGGGAAGAATCACTTCCCTAGTCCTGCTGGCCGCACCATTACTAATTGAGGCCAGGATGCCATTGGCCTTCTTGGCCACGTTGGCACACTGTTGGCTGATGTTCAGTCTGCCATTGGTCAATAGCCCCAGGTCCCTTTCTGCCTAGCTGCTGTCCAGCCACTCTGTCCCCAGCCTGTAGTGCTGCAAGGGGCTGTTGTGGCCAAAATGCAGGACTTGGCACTTGGTCTGTTAAACCTCATATCATTGGATTCGGCTCATCTGTCCAGCCTGTCCAGGTTCCCCTGCAGAGCCCTTCTACCCTCCAGCAGACTGATATTTGCATGCAATTTGGTGTCATTTTCAAATTTGCTAATGGTAGACTTGGTCCTGTCATCCAGATCATCAATAAAGGTATTAAACAGGACTTAGCCAAACACAGAGCCCTGGGGGACACCACTAGTGACTGGCCACTGCAGCAGTGCAGAATCCTAAGGCAGCCCCCTCCTGCTGCGGGGGAGAGAGCCTCCCCAAAGCAGGAACCCACAGTGTGGTCGTTCCATGGCCACGAGCTGTGGGACTGGTCAGACGTGGTCCTTGTAGAAGCGTCGTAGGTTTAGAAAGGCAGCTGTTTCATTCCTGGTCTCCATGGTGTTTTTATTGTGGAAAACAGGGGAGGAGTGGGGAGACTGAGGAGGGGGAAGGGAAGACAAGGGAGGGTGCAAGTTCCACACGAGCCCAGAACCAAAGAGACCCGTTCCGGATGTTGCTGGGGTTTTTATCTCTAGGGATGGGAGGTGGTCCTGACTCACATCCAGTCAGAAGGGGTCAGGGGGTGGGGTCAGGGACGGGAAGGACACATAACAACAGGCCACCAACTGGAGGCAGCACTCTCTGGGCCCAGCCATCCAGCCAGTTCTTAACCCAGCAAAGAGTACACCTGTCCAAGCCATGGGCTGCCAGTTTTCCAGGAGTATGCTGTAGGATACTACTGTCCTGTACCAAGGGAGACAGTCCTAGAATGTAGAATGCTGTAGTCCCTCTGACTAATACAGAACCTTGTTCAAAACACAGGATGTATGCAAGGCCATGGTTCTGATTCTGTTGCTAAACATGCCATAATCAATATTGCTAAACAAACCTTTATTACAAGACAGTCAAACCAAGTGTAAATACTAATTAAGGACGAATCCAAAAATCTATGAAAGTTTGTGGCAAGATTCGATGTGCCTTGAACATGTACCAAGGTAAAGAAATAATCACTATTTTAGTAGGGTTCTGCCTCTGCAGTTGAGAAAATTTCTTTCCTAATGAGGGACTGTTTTTGTTTACCTGAGTGCTCTCCTGTTCCAAAGCCCTCCTGTTTTTATCTTGGTAGAAATAATGTTTACATAACAAGTATGAATTGTCTGCAGAGACGTAGAATCAGAAAACCCTATTGTGTTGTGTAAGGAATGCTATAATGGAAACTTACTTGTATAAATAAAACACAGTGCAATTATCCAACTATACTATATTGTCAAGCTTGAAATCTGTTACACTTGTTTACAAATGTCTGTGGAAAAAGGATGAAAGTCCAAGCTTTACTGAAGTCAACAGGGATTTTTCATTAACTGATATCGCTTAGAGTTTATGGTAGTTACAGGTACAGAAAGTCTGTCCTGGAGACAGAACAATTCCAAATCTGTTCTGAATGATTTTGATGAACAGAAATTAAGGAAAATTTTCTAGTTTCCAAAAGCTATGTATTGACTAATACTCAATGTACTGTGGAGGCAGTTAAAAATCCCTAACAGCTCCAAAACCTAAATGCTCATTCTCAGTAGTTTAAAGAACCCCACCTTCCAAGAATGAATATCTTTTTATTGCTTCCTTTTGCTTTCTGGCAGTACCTCCATTTTGCTATAACCATTCACTGCTTCAGGAGCAACAAGAATTTTCAAAACAAGGTACTTGTTAATTAAATATTCATGACAATATTAAATAAATAATTTTAATATTTTATGTAATATTTTAGCATCACTACACACATTTTCTTGAAATGTGTACATTAGGACCCTCTGATACTTAACAATTAATATGGCAGCAACCTTCAAATTATATACTGTCAGGCTCAAATGGATCCGCTTCAATAATATTCTAGTCACAATAGTTTTGAGCCCTGCATGTATGTGAAAAGCCCTGCTGTAAGTCAGTTATACCCTTAAAGTTCAGAGTATGCTGCAGTCCTTTGCTGGAGTATGGCCTAACCTCTGAACGGGTAAATGAAGTCATTGTGGGAACATTCCACAGTAGTCTTCTCTTCCTGCTCCCTGGGCTGTGGGTATGCAATTGTCCTTCTCAGCCTGAATATACCTTGTGGTTAGTGTTGAGTTGTCCAAATGTCATCTGATGAGCTATAACAGAGATATCATATAGGAATATGCACAAGCGATGCATTCATTTCTAAAGAACGTCCAAGAGATTTACTTCTGTTTATCTGTTTCTGTTATACAACCTATGCAATCTAAAAGCCACGTGTTAATATAAGATACTGGCTGTATGTAGGCCTCCAGTCGGACACAGGGATTTCAGAATGCTTACAATCCTTGCTTAAGTATAAAAAAATTGGACCTTAATATGCTGACTCAGATCCTCTGAAGAGAAAGATTTAACACATTTGGTTTTTTAAAAATTTCTTCTCCGAAGTTAGCCATCTGATAAAAAATTGTTGCTCTACAAATGGGAATTAGTGCTTATCCCAATTTTTAGGAATTAATCTAGAGTTAATGTTACCTGAAAGGATTTTAAATTGTTACAAGTATTTCCTAAACTTAAGTTGTTACAAGTATCTCATAAATGAGAAAATTAATTTTAAATTCTTGGATTTGGAGACCAACATAAAACTGCAGCATTTTGGTAACTGTAGGGATGTTGTACCTTATACAACTATATTTTACAGGAAGAATTACCTGACACACCTCCATCCACATAATTTAGGGAAACTTTTAAAGGACTTTCAGTTTTTCAGATGTACTTGTGTGTTTTATGAATCATGTAATTATCAGTCTGTGGGTTTCTGCCTCCTGGTTAGATTTTTAAAATTTGTCTGTGTGTCTTCTTATGCTTAATTTCTATTTGGCATACACCTGCTCTGACTTAGGCATTTAAAAAATTAAATGTCAGAGTCTGAGGCAGTCACTCTAAAGTCTGTTTTCTCTCTAAGTGCAATAAAGGAAGGCAAGTACTGGTAGCTACACAGGAAAGTCTTACTAAACTCTTGTAAGTAACTCTTAAGTATAGAAATATGAACTGTGCCTTTTGTTATAAAGCAATTAAAAGTAAATAATTTCTTAAAAAAAGCTTTTTAAAAATCCTTGCTGAAGGTTAACTCTTGCAAATGAGTTGTACTTTGCAAATGAAAAAGCCTCAATTTTGCCTTGCTAAAAAAAGTGTTCTAAGCATTGTACCAAGGTTGAGGTTGGAAATGCTCCAACTGTCCTCCATCAGAGGGGGAGGAAGACATATCTAATAGCACAGCTTATTTCTATAAAATAGGCAAAAGAGGTTCTTTCTGTGTATGAAGTAGTATCTTGGGTTTTTTCCTAAATCATTTGGTATGCGAAGTTATAAATTTTTCTCAAAAGAAGTTTTTAAAAATTCCATGAATTTTCCTTTGTAGAGCCAGGAACTGACTCTAATGACTTAAGAATTATTGGTTTTTCTTAACTTTTGGTTGTGCAGTTCTTCACAGCAAGAGATTCTTTAGTATACCTACATTATGATATCTGGAGTAGGTTTGTTGGTTATTTTTTACCAGCCATCAGCAATGGCTGTTGTAAAGTTTTTTATTCCTCTTTTAGGCAAAGTTATAGTGTGAAATTAAAGGTGTTGATTTTTTTGATGCTTGGCTTGTTAGGGTGTATAATAATGTAGCAGCAACAAATACCAAATTTAAAAAAAGATAAAAATTCTTCAAGTTAAAAATTACCAACCCTAAACCATTTTTTTTTGTAGACAATACTTGGTTTGATAAATTTCACAGTAAAATGTTTAAATTCTCCATTTGTTGTTCTTTATATTTCAAGATATTGTCCATGAAAAATTTACAGCATAGAGGGGGCCTGGATGTGCTGATATGTGAGTAGGTAGCTCTGACCACTTACAGGTACCCTCTTTGCCCTCCACTGGCTGTCCAGTGCCACACATTAAATAACCAGAGAAGCTGTGGGTTTCAAAAGGAACCAATGCAGCATGAGTGCTATACCAGAGAAGTTGGACATGGAAGCTCATAGAAAAACCAAGGTATATCCAGCTGGGACTCTGAGCAGTAGTCCTATGATCATTCGCCATGAGATATATATGAAAGTAGTGCCAGAATAAGTGAGCTCATACTGGAAGCATGCTTCCAACCCGGGTTCCAGAGGAGGAAGCGATGTTTCTGCTTGTGTGGAGAAAGATGCTGGGCCATCTTCCTCCCTTCATTCACTCCCCCCAGTGCTACTCACACTGGTGTTACTTTTTGGTGTACATCTTTAGTGTCCATCTTCTTGCTATGTAATGGGGGTTTTCAACAAATGACAAAAATGCAGCTGTTAGAGATCTGCTATTTTGCCATGTCATTTCTGATGGTGTAGCTACAAGCAAAAGTTAGAGTCCAGCTTGCATATGCTATGAAGTAGCTGTATTGTAACTGAAAATTGGTGGGTTTAGTTTTTGAAGCTGCAACTAATTGCTATGCTTCTCAATGATTAAATACTTCTGCATGCCACTTTTCAGGGTTAAGTGGAAGACGCATGCATGTAGACTTTGTAGTCATCCTTCACATGAGAATGAGTTAAGTTCCATGCATTTTTGTGAGAGATGTGTTCATGTCTGGTACTTAGCAGGATAAAGTTGAAGTAAATGCACACCTGTTTAGTTGTCAACTGGTAGTGATTACAAGTTCTCAGTGCTTTTTACAGTATTGACACCATATATTGGTTCCCAAAGTTCTTCAAACCGTAACAAAAATCCCTCTAACCAAGTGGTTCAGTTCACATCTGAACATTACATTATATGTTTAAAAGATGGTTGCTTGTTGCAGGAGCTGGGCTCAGCCTTCAGCCCACTCGGCTCCGGCTCCGTCCCTCCGGACTAGCACCAGTCGGCCCCCGGGGGCACCGCCTGATTCCCCGTATGGGGAGAGGAGGAGTAGGCCGCCCTGTGGCAGAGGGTCAGGCCCGGTGGCGGGGAGTCGAGTCACCTTCCAGTCCCCGAGAGGCAAAGAACCACAGAGAGCAAGAGTTCCAATGTGCTTTACTAACAGGAGAGCAGGGAAGCAGGCACCCTGGAGGCTCTCAGGCTGTCCGTGGACGTGAGGTCTGGCTGTCAGAACCCACGAGGCACAAACGGCCCAGAGCAACGGCAGTTGGGGGGTTTTAAAGGGGGGTACGGGGTTTCCAGGGGCAGGTCAGCAGGGGCGGAGCCAATCAGCTCGGGTACAGCCTTAACGGACAAGCAGGGTAGCAAATGATACAAAACCAGGGGAGGGATACAATCCAACCAATGAGGGAGCGAGGGAAACAGAACATTCTAGACAGGGGTGGCAGCTGGGGTGGTAACAGGGGCAGGGTAACTAAACTTCTAACCAATAAACAAAGAGAGAACTTTCAGGGGGCGGGGTGTGGGAGGTTACACTTCGTCCTCGGAGTCTTCGGACGAAGCTGCATCCCCTCTGGGGAGCTGCGCCACGTTGACAACTGGAGCCCTGGGCTCCGGGCCGGCCGGTTCAGACCGGTGAACCTCCACACCTGCTGCAAAGATGAACACAAAAAACAAGACAGACCCTTCTGCCCAAAGCCTAAGCAACTCAGTGCATGTAAGGAACTGCTGTCGTGCCCTGAGGTGGGATTAATTGAAACCTTGAATGTCAGTATGACACAAATAGCAAACATGTTGTCTGATCAGGAAGGATACTGTCAAATGACAGACTCATCTGAAGGGAGTTCCCATGCCAAAAGAAAAGCCCTCATCATGAGTGTTTTCCTGTAACTAATTTTGTGAACTGACAACCTGAATAGCACATAGGCTAGGGCAGCTGAAGATCCACAGTGTGGGAGCGGATAATGTCCGGGTCTGGGAAGGGGAACACCTAAGTGCATTTTATTAAGCAAAGCTATTGGGAAGTGGATCTAAGAGGTACTGTTGGGACAGGTGAAATGCTGTTTGCTGCGTTATTGCAGAAGAAAAGGAGGGATAACAGTCAAGTGCTACAAGATGGGGAGATCTGCCAGCCCATACTGTAGTTATGCAGCTGCTGCAGGACGCCCTGTGTTTGCCTGTGTAGTGCCACATGTTCGACCTTGGTGCTTGGCCCAGTCATCTCTGGTGCCAGCAGGGTGCTTGCTGTGATCACCCTGGGACTGTGCCTTCCCATACTGGTGGGTTCCTTGATGCAGCCCCTTACTTCTCCCCAGGCCATCTCTCCTATTGCCACTTTATTAAAAGGTTTTAAACAACAAAAAAAAAGACCTCTTCAATGCATTCTTCTGTTTGCTTCCACTATGCTGCTCTCTAGGAGAGCAAAGTGTTCAAATTTTTTAGCTCCTGCTAATATCATGTTTGAGAGGATGGAACCAGGCTAAAATGTGATAATGGTTATTGGAGGACTCATCCTTTATTGGCCGGTAGCTTGTGTTTTCTTCTGCATCTGAACTGGGAGAGTTTTCTCTTTGGGCATGAAGAATAGAAAGTCATACTTGTAGGCACAGCACAAATAATGATGCTACAACCATTTGTAAACAAATGGTCTGCAGTGGGGTTAATTCCATTATCGCTGTATAGTGGTGCTTACATCAGCCCATGCCATGGGTCTGAAGAGCTCTATCCTTGTTGGAGTGTTGCACTGACCTTGAGCCTGTGTTAATAGTTTGCTTGGGCTATAGAGCACTTAAAGAAATGTATAAAATTCATGTCCATTTCCTATCTTTTTATCATATTAAAATATAAATGTGGATTGACTGGATCCCAACAATATTCTGTCTGCTGCATGCTATTAATTTGCAAATATGCCTTTCTCCTGGGATTCTTTTGTGCATAACTGGAAAGAACAGACAGTGGCATAAACTAGGTGTTCTCTTATTCCTTTTAAGTTGTTTCTTTCCATCTTTTCTCACACTACTGCAGTAAGTTCAAACAAAGTATCTTCATAAACTGGTGGTGGGATAGAGTAGGAGAACAGCATGGTAACTACAGTAGGGGACTTAAAATCACATTTTCTATCATAAAGTCTCTAACAAGAGCTGCACTGTATTGCAGCAGTGCAGTACCCAAGGGCAGCTCTCCCCTGCTGCGGGGGGGAGGGCTGCCCCAGAGCCGGGACATGCAGGATGGTTTCTTCTTGGCCACGAGCGGTGGGACTGGTCAGACTGGGTCTGTGTGGAAGCACCACAGGTCTAGAAAGGTAGCTGTTCATTCCAGGCTTCAGGTGGTTTATTGGGATAATAAAGGAGGAAACTGGGGAGTGGGGGAGGAAAAAGGAGAGTTGGGGGAGGACAGTTGCTCCATGAAGCCCAGAATCAAAGAGCCTGGGTTCCAGGTCCTGCTGGACTTTTATCCGTGGGGTTAGGAGGCGGTCCTGGCTCACATCAGCCAGTCCGGAAGGGTCAAGGGGGAGGGATCAGGGGAAGGACACACGTTGCAACATTGTATCAAGATTGTTAGAGATACTATAAAAATTATTTAATAATATGGTGCCTGAACAACTGAAAGCCATTAAAGTCCTTATAACATGGCAGAAAAAGTGTCCTGTGCAGTGGCATGTTAAGCAGGACTGGTGTCTGAAGTGCTCTTCCATTATGAACCAATTCAAAGGGAGCAGGGCTTGTTCAAAGGATGATGGTTGCTATCAGAAGAGCTCTAGCAAAGATGCCTGCAGATAGCACAGGCAGGGCTGAGGTGAAATGATTAAAGGAGAATACTCAAATTTTATTTCTCCATAAACTTTTTCTCACCATGCATGCTAATTATACTCATTAATGAGAGAAAAGTTTTCTTTAGTGGTATCTCCATTGCACCCAGACAAAGAAAATTATATCTGCTGGCAAGACCTTCTGTCTTGTCCTATCTGTTGAGTAAAATGTTCCAAAGTGCAAAATGCTGTCTGTGCTCATGCTGCACAACCTCCCCAAAATTTCTGTCCCCTTTCGGAGAAAGAATTGGGATGTTTGTCCATCTTTGTTTGCACAGAAAAGACTCAAGGTGAGTGAGAGAACAAATCCTGTAAGGCAATTCTGTTACTCATCTCATCTTCATAATCTTTCTTTAGCCCCCTCTGCCTTCTAACCCTGCTATTGATCATGTCATAGGCTACAGTAGTCCAAGGCAGGGGGCTGAAAACCTTTCCGAACAGCAGTTGCCAGTCTGCCTGTTGCAACTTGAAGTAGAAAAGCATGCTGTGAAAACAATCAGTGCATTTGCTTTAGATCTAAGTGATCCCAACTAGGTCGATGCTTCATGCTGATGTGTTGAAAACATTTAAAAAATTTCTCAGAGTTTGATTTCAACTGAAACATTTCAGCATGTGTCTGCTCTGAAGTTGTTATTTCTCACTAATGTAGCAGACAACAGTTTTTTTTCTACCCTACCACAAAGCAGTAGGGAAACTGGGCCTTTTGTCCAGGTAGGTTTTCTTTGAATGATTTTACGGGAGGGGGAGGTTGGTTGGGTTTTTTTATAAGCCGAGGCTCTTGCAAATTGATTTTAGAGGAGTACCAGGTTATTTCATGAAAGGAAAAATAGGTAATCACAGCTTTACAGAGTGCAAATGAGAGTGTATCTTTATTTAAACCACTTTTTCCTCCTGTACTTGAATTTTCCTTCAAAGGCAGGGTAGTTCATTCATTGATACATGAAAAATATTTTATTTTCATTAAAGCACATGATGCTTCTTCGTAATGAGTTTGCACTCAATATAATTGACCTGATTCTCTCTTGGACTGAGATCACAGCAAATGAAACATTGCAAAAAGAATCTATTCTCATCCAAATTAGCATTCATACAGTTTCCAGGAGTGGCATGAACCCAGGACAACCCAGAACATTTTCTGTGGCAGATGGTGGCACAATTGATTTCCAAACTTATTAGAAAAGAACATAGAAAACCAGAATTCACTATAGACTGTCTTACTATTTAGTTTGGTTTGCATATGCTCTGCAGCGATTAGAGTCTATAGGAAGCTAAACTGAGCAAAAACCACAGGACTGCAGTCCTGATTTGGAGCTGGCTGTTCAGTAGTTTTCTTGGGATCCCATCGGTAGGATCTCACCTCGGATTGTGCTCCACTGCACTTTCAAGCATAGTCCTATTCTTTTATGTGCCCTTTTCAATAAAAAGTACTTATCAGTGCCTGTTGGTCTCTGTGGGATACCTTTTTAATTATACAGCATATAAACATATACTAAATATTTGTTGGAGTTTCTCTTCCCTCAAGGAAATGAAGTCACCCCTGTGTTGTTGCCATTTTTGCTGCCTGCTTCAAATAGCATAAAGAACATTTTTGTGCTGCTTCAACAGGAAATAGTGAGCAGGTACTTGCCTTGAGGTATTTCATTGAATTTCAGAATACCAGCAGATAGAGATGTTCCAAAAATTACATATTTTGTTGGAAGAAAATAACAATAATAATAATAATAATAATAATAATAAACCCTTTGAAAGCTGTTTTTATCTGTGGAGGGGAATTTCCATCCCCCTGAACTAAGCCTTTTCATATGCAGTGTATAGTATATATGGCACTAATGGGTTTCATACTTCAGCATTTATTTCACCAAATTTCATGCAGGGAACAAGAGATGTCATCTGTGAGTCTGTAGTTTGCAACTGTGTAAGTCCTAGACATTAAAACTACATAAGCCAGTGTAGAGGTGTGTGAGAGAAACTCTGTAGTCTTAGTGGCATTCTTTCATTCATTCATTTTTAAAATTAATTCCATGGGAATGTTGCAAAAGTAAAAATTATGATTCAAATGTACTAATAGGAATCCTGTTTATAAAGAGTATTTATACTTAATTTATATGTCAAGATGATGGTTTAATTAGATAATTAATTTTTCTTCTCAAAGCAGTGGGTAGAATCTAGAGAAGGCTAAACTTCAATTTGGTTTAAGAAGCTTATGACAGAAATGTAGCTAGATCAGACTCCTGCTGTGATCTACTATGGCTGCTGAGCAATGATGAAAAGTTTCTTTCCATTAATAGGCTCTCCATTTGGGAATTGTTCCATTGGACCACTGAAAGGGAGGAGGGTTATTTTAATAATGAGTCCTCAGTGGTCGAAATGGGTTGCCTTCTACTAGTGTGGACTTGTATTTTTAAGTTGCAGTGGTTCCCATAACATTGGAACTAGTTAGGAATTCATTACAATGCCAGTTTGTACATATAAGGTCTGTTTAAGCAGAGGCCATTGATGCTGAAATGCTCAATTCCTACATGAAATTCAGAGAACGTGAATTAACTTGTGCTTTGGTGAGTCTTTTTGGTGGATTAGTGAGGAAGTATTTAAGGGTGACTTTAAAATGATTTTATATATTCTACTGTTCGTCTGCCTCTTATGAAGACTTCTTCCTACCACTTTCAGTGTAACATTTTCACCCTCCCTGAACTGTAAACAAAAAGATCATTCAGAATCTCTACCCCAGAAAGAATTAAACCCAAAGTCACCATTGCTTCCCATGTGCATTCTAACCTTCACCATACTTTTCTTGATGTAGCTTTTTAAGCCTAGGGTTTTACACAGCATTAGCCATAATTGGAATTGACACCAGAAAACTACAGAAGGCAATTCACTTAATCTAAGTTTGTTGTAAAACTGAAAACAGAGTTCTGCATGAATTCTCTGTAGATTTCCTGGCAGGAAGCATTCTGTCATTTCCAGGTGAAATTTGTTCACAAGGACCTTAAAGAAAGGGTCTTGCTTTGATCTGCCTCTTACAGAAGTCAGTAAAAGAGACTCCATTGATTATAATGACTATTGGGAAACTGCCCTATCCAGAACTACATGTAGACTTCTGTTTCTGGAAAATTGCTTTTCCTCAGTAACTGTCCAAGGAGAGATTGATGTAACTACACAGGGAAGACAGACAGTGGTGAGGGAGCTCACCACTGAGGGAGCTCATCCCAAAGAGCAACTGAACAAAGAGGGAGTGGAACATGAGAATTGCTGCGCTTTATTACTGCTCATGTGCTGAACTGATAGGTTCAAGTAAGTCAGCCATATACTGAATTTGAAGAAAGGGGCAAATGGAGAGCAGACTTTGTTAGATACAGTTAGCTGTAGGGCTCATCTTTCTGTAATATTTTTAACTTTATCTTGAAATGCTGTTTGTGCTTAGATGCTTTTACTACTATAAATGCAGTATATAAATTTTTGCAGGGGAGTCAAAAAGCTTGCGTATTACTGTCCAATAATTACCTGTACCTCTACCCTGTTGCTTTCTTCAAATTGTCTACTTTGTGTGATGGTAATACAGTTTAAATTGCCTCAAATATTTTCTGTATGAAGGTCAAAATAACAATGACATGCGTCCTATAAATCTTAAATGATTTCAACAAGCTTGTCTAACTACATTGTCAGCCAGACCATGTAGCTATGTCAGTTTCCTCATTACAGGAATTCCACCATGTAGCCCTGAGTTATAATTGAACCAGGGGGATACTAAATATGCCAATGAGAAGAGGACCTTTTATTTTAGGTTTGGCTCTACCAGCTTTCAGATTTAGCTAGGTTTCTTGCAACTATTGTGAGGGCTAACACCCTAGTCAAGGACATTTCATCCAAAATGTCCAGCCCTTCAAAAACCTAGGCTAACAAGTTCAGGGGTCTTCTGTGATCTTTAAACAAAACCTTGAAATTAAAAATGTGTCAGGGACCCATGGCTCAGAGGCTATTCTAATTGTGATTGTGGGGGTAGTAGAGCAATGGAAGGGAAGACATTAGTAGAGTTGTTTTATGCTTGCCACCCTTGCAAACACTAATTGATAACTCTGATTTGGGTGTCTGACAGCAAAATACTGTATTGGGCACAAATCCATTCATCCCATGGACTTAAGATGTATACTGAGACCTTTAACTCCAGTGACTCCAGGCTATCAAGCAAACCAGTTAGTGCATGGTCAAAAAGTTTGTATGGCCCCAATATACTAGAGTCAATATTGAAAAACTTCCTTTGCAGGATTAGCAGCTACACTCTACTTTCCCCTCCCCCAACCCCCCAACTTGTCTCTGCTTTTCTTTTTCCATCCAGCCTGCCAAGCTGTGTGTTTCTTTTTCTGAAACATATATTTCTTTGGAAAAAGTTGATATAAAGGGGGAAAATAATTTTCTTTATCCTTTAATCCTTTATTCTTTTTGCTTTTAAAAGTTTATTTACTTCCTGCAGTTGGCCATCTTGAGCTTCTGCTTCTCTGCTGTGTCAAGACTTGCTTAAGCTTGAAGGTTTTTTAGGCTTGACCAAGCATTGACAGCACTATCACAGGCGCTAATGCTAGAGTCTGCCAGTTTGATGGATTAAGTAAACTTATTGAAATCTTTTTTCTTTAACACTAAAAGATGCCAAGGGCTGTTTCTGTTCTTGTACTTCATATGAAACACCCACTGGCATTAATGGGAGTCCCATGTGTAGAATTAGAGTAGAACACAGCCCTTAATATTTAAAAGACTTGTCAATGTTGTGCATGAAGTAATCTGGAGGTGTGCTGTGATGCGGCTTTGCTCCTCAAAGGCCATTCTCCTTACACATTCCCTGCCTTTTAAAGATACTTGCATAAACTGCAGGGCTGATAACACCAGCATTACATAACTTTTTACCTTTCTAAAAATATTTTGAAATATGTCATTCCCTTTTTATGTGATCTGCCTGCTTTGCTTAGTCAATAAAATACACTTCATCATTTTCAGTATGGTTGATAAACACCCTTGTTTTCTGATTTTTCCATGCTGCTACTCTCTGAAGAAAGAGGAGGAAAGAAAAATCTTAACAGAGAAACAATTTCCAACAACATATACATTCTTTTAGTGTTTGAAAAAATGCCTAATCTTTCATCATCAGCTTGTTCTTGAGTACCTAGCTCTAATGCAGTGGTTGTATGTAAGGTAGCTAAGGAAAGTTAAATTATTTATGTTACCAAAAAGAGTTCACCACCAATCCCATTCCTATTTCAAATGCACACCATGTTACAACTAGGACTGCACCTCAGTAGGGCCACCAAATTGTCATGGATGGCTTGGTAGGGTAAAGCTTTCTTCTTATACAGCCAGCTGCAAAGGTGGTTTCTTTGTCTTCCCATAAAGACTTTCTCTCACCAGCCTCTTGCTCTTCCTCAGTCATGGCTCTTGAAACTCTTCGTCTTTACCTGGGAATGTCTGCTTGTGTGCACAAAAGCCTTCAGTGGCTTTTTGGCAGGGAAGATGGAGCTGGTGACATAATTTCAAACACTTTCTAAATGTTTTGGTTATAATGCTAGAGGAGTAGGGAAGAATTGAAGGGAAATGGGGAAACAAGGGACTAGGTAACTCTTTCTGTGTTTTGAAGATAATGTGGATAATCAACTGAACAAGGCAAAAATGGCGACTTCCCATAAAAAATGCTTATGAATATGGTATTAATTTACCATCATCCTAGCCTTTCACAAATGTGACGAGCAAGTTTGCTTATCATGAAGTATTGTGGAAGCTCTGACAGTATTTTTACTTAAATAAGAATGTAACTTCTTGTGAAAAAATCCTAAGGATGCTGTCCAAATCTGCATACAGGGTACAGTAAACTTGCTTCTACTTATGTCAGTGAGCTGGATCATGACCTAGGTGTTCAAAAGCAGTTCACAACAGATCTGAGCACATTCATGCAGAAGTCTACTGAAATTAATAAGAAGAGCTTTTGTGCTTTAGAGTTCTGTGGCCTGCTTTGCAAAAATGCACTGCAATCCGTAATTCCAAAGGACTTTTAAAGGTGTTTTACCAGAGGACCTGCCTCCTGTACTATTTCTTAAATTTTTACATTTCTGGTATTTCTATACCAGATCAGCTGTGTAAGCAACTGAGATAAGGGTGAAATGCATCCACTTAAAAATGACCCAGGTGTAAGGTTCTGAAAGCATTTCCTGATGTTCAAAGGGAGCCTCCTGTATTTCAGTGCATGCTTCTTGCCCAGTCTCTGGGCCCTACTGAAAAGAGCCTTGCTCTGCCTTCTTTGCTGCAAGGAGACATTGTTTGCTGACATTCAACTTGGTGTCCACCAAAAGTCCGAGAACTTTTCTGCCAACTTACTTTCCAGCTGACTGGCCCCCAGCATATACTGATGCACAGGATTGTTACTTCCCAGGTGCAGGAGTTGGCACTTCTCCTTGTTGAACTCATGAGTCAGCCCATTTCTCCATCCTATCAGGGTCCCTCTGGGTAATTGTTTTCTACAAGACAGAAAAAACAGATTAGAATAGGTTCATTTGCAAACCCTTTTTTATTATATCTTTTTAATCTTCTCAGAAAAAGCTTTACTCAGTGATAAGCTGTGTTTCTTTGCAAAATAAGGTGAAATTTTATGGTATTAAGAGGGCAAGTAAGTTTCAGCTTTTTCTACAGGGCTGCTCGATAATTTAACTTGAAAATTCATGTTGTCTGGTTGTATGACAGTAATGTGCCTTTGAATACAAGTGAAATTTTTAACTTGTGACATAGAAAAGCACCTTTTTGAAATTTTCTAAGAGTAGGTTATAGAATTATATTCTGGAATTTTGCACTTGTTGCACATTTTGCACATGTGGGTGCATATAACATTCCTTTAACGTGTTTGGAAAGTATAATTCAGGTAATGAATCTCTTTAACATAATTTGTTTGGGTCAATGAGTCAAAAATACTGCTTTAAAATCTTGGAAGTGGGAAGAATGTTAAAAGTTGGAAGAAACTTTTCATTATTCTGAAAAGGACACCTGAAGGTGCACAAGATAAGGTTAATTTTATTGTGTTGCATCACTGGTGTAATTTTTTCTGGGTATTTGATCATATAAAAAAGGCCTGGCCCTCAGATGCAAAGTTTTCATCGGCCTCTCCTTGATGAATGCCCATCTGGATTTCCTGAATGGGGTCTCCCCTCTTTGAAAACACCAAGAAAATTTATATTTTGGTGGATGCAGGATTTGGTCTTTTGTGCAGATTGCAAACATTGGTCTTTGAAGGTGTATGTGTCCTTTGGTATTTAGGCATTTTAGCCAGTAGGTCTAAACTGATGTCGATACCACTTAACATCTATTTTCCTTAGTGCAGGTCAGGAATAGATGGGTAGTCGCAAAAGGGTGAATATAGACACCCATGATTTGTCTTGGCTGCAATCATGCAAACATGCAAATAAACTGTGGGTGGGGTCCATTCCAGGAGCAGGCACAGGGATTTTGAATTCGTGTCTGAACGTGAGAAAAACAGAGATGAAGAACAAAGCAAACCAGACCAACCAACCAACCAAAAATTTATTCATCCCTTTCCTGACCCAAATAGCTCATCCAGCAACAACAAATCCAGCCTGGGTAGGTAGACAATGAACTGTAAGTGTTGTTTCCTCTGTGAGGAAACTATTGTCTAATTTCAGATTTAGTATTTAATCCTAAATGCAGTGATCTTGTAATCTGTGATTTTTTTTTTTTGTTTGCATTTTTTTTGGCTGTTTTTTGTTTTATTTTTCCTATACAAGTGATATTACTTGCCGTCCAGAAAAATCATGTCATTGAACAAAACAAAAGAAAGCAACCTTTATGTAACTAACAGAGGAAGCCAAACACCTAGACGTGCTGGATGGGCAGGTTAGAGAAGGGTCTGAACAAATGCTTGCATACTAAACTAGATGATTTGTGCTACTCTGGGTTAGTTGATTGCTGGACACAAGTGTGAACGCTGACTTCAGGAGGGGGCTATCTTCAGAAGTGTAATGCAAGATATGTAATGGTATAGGAGAGAATGGTATTCATTCAGTATCATATGAAACCTGGTGTGGTGGATCATAACCTCTGACCTGAGCAAGACAAATTCTTCTTCTGCAGATGAGGCAGATGTTTCTTTGCAAGTAGTATTAGGCCCTTGGCATTTTTTGTTTCTTACTTGTGATGCTGCAGGGAGATGGAATATTCCATGGTTTTGTTTCAATTAAGGGATCCTTTTCCAAAATCTATAGTAAAAAAGACAACTGCATATTTCTCTGAGATACCAAAAAATTGTTCAAGAGAGCATGTATAGTATTTTTTGTATCTGTATGGGTCAGATTTCCTCTTTGATGGATACTGACTGTGGGCTGCCACTGACTAGCTATGTCTTTCTCACTTTCTAGTATTTCCATGAGTTCACAATATGAGGAAGGACTACTTGGACTAATCTGGTTTCCTGCATGGTTTTCACCTAGGTCAAATGTCCAGACAAGAGCAGACAAGACACCCAGCATTAAAATGTTGTTGCTGCCTCCCCGTGATACCCCAATGTGTGTGGACATGTATGGGCACATGTATGGGCCTTATTTCTTTTATTTGACATACTGCAAGGAGGTGTTGTGAAGCTTCATAATCTGAACTTGCCAAGTGCTTTTGGGATGCTCCACTGAAATTGTCTAAAACCCACAGGTTTGAAGAGAAGCTGCAGCAAACTCCCCATGATACTTGACCGTGGTGTCCTAGGATAAAAATGAGATTTGCCAGTCCAAGACTACTTAATTTTATCCTTTCCCCCTTCATGGCAATGATATGAGGTTATTTCACTGGGAATTGATTATACTGCATTTGTTGACCGCCTTTATGTATTTTTGTCTCTGTAAGTCTGCCTACCCCAGTCTCATTTGTTCTGGTGGACTCAAGGATAGTAGAGATAATGGGGTAGGGGGGAAAGACAATGTTTAGCTATGTTTTCCCATGAAACAATGCTATTGTTGAGCCTGTTTAAGTATGTTCTGATACCTTCTGCTCAGCTAGGGTGTAGGGACCTAGGACCTGTTCTCAACTCTTGTTTATGTTGCCCTGTTTATAAAAACAAAACAATCCCCACAAAAAACCAAAAGACAAACTTAAAGGATTTAGAAAATTGTGCAAGCAGGTTCCTTGATCTATGGAAGTATACAAAGCATTGGATCTTCTGGCTATAAAATTCATAGCTTCTGCCATCATTCCACCATCTGAAAAAGGCCAGAGAAACTTATTCGGGTGTATTGGTTTTCAGGATTTCACTAGGTCTGTTAGAATTCTGCATCTTAAAATATTCAGAACTGCACATAGGCTTGAAACCCTCTGACTTTTGGGGGTGCTCTCTCAAATATGAAGCAGCTTCAGAGTGCCAAACTCAAAAATTTTCCTGCCTGTGCCTTCCTGTCATATTTAGTTTCTCATGTTATTCTGTTTTTTTAGATTTGATTTTCTGTGTTCGTACCAACACCTACTTGCAAGAGAGAACCATAGAGATCTATGGTCTCCAGACTATAGATTTCTATGGGCAGCAGAAGCTGCCTCCTCTCCTTTCAGGTTTCACAGCATTAGGGAGAGGGACAAAGTGCTCTTTTTTCCTTTCCTCAGCATGCATCCCCTCAAAGATTACCACCCAGAATACTTGTGTGCTGGGAGTGCCAGGAATAGAAATGCAACCCAGAGTGTTAAGCTTCATACAGGCACTGGCATTTAGAATTGGAATGGACATTTAAGTGCCCACACTGCGCATATTACCACTTCTGCAGAAACAACACTGCAGACACTTCTGGCAGGATCCCCTTACTCTCTGCAGCAGGAGAAAGAGATTGCATGAAAAGGACAAATGAATTTCTCTGCTTGCGTGCATAGACCACTTCTGACTTGGCAATGTATTTTGACTGCTTGCTGTAAACCATATTATCATGCTGTCTTCAGGCAAATGCTACTTTTGCTTCTATGTAAAAATCACATGTTTAAGTACAACATGGCTATGTGATTTGATAGTGTAAATGCCAGATGGCATGTGCTACTGCAGTAACTGGATGGACACCTTTCAGCTCTGTGAAGCACCCAGTAGAGTTATAGTTGCTATATATATTATAATTAACTCTCAGTGCCTGAAAATGTACCTATATAGGCACACATTTAAAAAAAAATCATATACATACACACAATATAGTAAATAGTGTGTGTGTGTGTGTAGATATATACATACAGAGTACAGAATATTTGTCTAGGTACAGAGAGCTATTGTAACAAACATATATGTTTGCATGGTTGTAATGACATTTTCTTGTATCACATCTATCAGGTTACAAGCAGCTAATAATTTTCTTCTTCTGCTCACAGCCGAGCATTATAAGGGCATACACTCATAAATCAACATCAACATGGAACATTGCTTAGCAAATATAAATGTATGTGTATTGCAGAATGATCAGAGATTACAAAAATATATCAGAAGTCAAAAGTGGCTGCTGGAGAAATGCTATGTCTTTAGTTTATTGAGATTGTTTGGAGGATCCTAATGTACTGTCACTGAAAGAATAATTTTTCCTTTACAATCTACTTAGCAAAGATTTATTGATCCTTTTCCCCTTCATAGAGAATTACTGATCCATTTTAGAAAATCAGATTTTCACACCTTTCATGAGAATGTGCACAGCGCTGTTCTCTAGGGATTGCCAAGGAAGTTGACTTTGACATGAAATCCCTAGGTACTGGCACACAACAACCTATAGTCTCATCACTGATTTGTTGCACAGGGTAGTAAAATACTTTTATACATTTATAGAGAAATGATTGCACTGCAAGGACTTATTTTTCCATGCTAGTGGATGTATTCAAGGTGCTGTTATTTATGTAAACAGCGTTTTTCAGGGGGGTGGTTCTTCTCAGCTGTGATGTTATGAACAGGAAGGTAAGATAAAAGTTGTTGAAATTCATGTTGCAAAGCAATATGGTACTGTAGAATTTTTCAGTGTGTGTAAATAACTTTCTTCAAGATGTGTCTACTCTCTGTCCTCATTATTGTAGTATCCCAGGTAGCTAAGCATTAGGCATGTTATATTGAAGTATGCATCATAATGAAGGTGATTTATTATAATTAAAACAGCATGGAGAGCAGTTTTTATTAGACATATTGTTTCACAGGAGAGCTTAATAAAGAGCGTTATTATTAGTTATAGATCTGTGTGAAGGATGTTGTTTACTGAGAGTTATGTGAGTATTAGTCAAAGTCTGAAGTTGCTCATTTGAGCTGTCCACTGGAGAGGAAAAAAGAAAAACAAAAAACATTCAGCACAGCAAAGAGAAGAATTTTAAGATTTCAGGGGAGAGAGACAGAGACAGAGAAAAGGAAATGCCGAGTGCATGAAGTGTTCTCTGCAGGAGCAGTTCTAGAATACTTTATTACATATCTACGGAGACAATGGCATGGACTGTAAGTAGCTCCTGTCTCTCGATATAATAATGCACATAAAGTCGGGGTCAGATTGGGTTCGCTCTGGGCTTTGAAGCTGTAGAAGGTCACCAAGGGGATCGATGGACAAAAACGAGACCTGAGTTTCACGCAATCAATGAGATTTTTCTATTTAAAGTGGACACTGGGTGTGAGTCTCAGAGCTTCAAATGTGCTTTTGCTCAGCTCGAGCAGATTGAGAGAAAGATGTACTATAAATGTGATGTTTGTTTTCATAACTGCAGGTACAAGGACTGCATATCTAAACAGTTTAGTCTGACAAACTCTATTATGAAGTTGCATGAGCTGTGAATAAATGGACAAATTAGCAGCTACTTTGATTGTTAATTAAACTGAGTTTTTATTCTGGTTCTGTAGAGTTGTATTTCCTGGCATTTAGATAACTCTTAGAATATGATTAGAGAACTGCTAAATTGTTTGGTTAAAATTAATGCAGGATTTATCTGTTCTATAAAATATACTTTCTGCTATTAATTTCCTAGTCCTCTATACTCATTATAGCTGATTCCTTAATTTCTTTGGAAATTGTTAAAATTCTCACAGATTAAATCAAGTTCTTATCTGCCTTTGGTTAAGAAACTTTGTTTTTCTGAGTAGCAAATGGTACAGAATTGCTTTGATAATTCTCTCCTTAAATTTTCCAGGTAGGTGAAAGATCATGTGTTGTTTGGTCTTTATTGTAAACAGTTATCTCTGTAGGAAGAGGGAAACAATCAGGAAGAATGTGATCAGTTAGTCTGACATAGCTGTGACAAAAAATTGACTGATATGAAGGAGGTTTATCTCTGTCTTGAAGTAGTTAAGGAATTAAAGCAAATTATAGGCCAATTTCTAATCATTGATGTATATGATTTTAACTATTTTGCAATTGATGGAGTTCTAAATTTACACTGCCCTAACAGACACAGGTCCTGACACTGTTTTCAATTTCAAAGAAAGTCAGCTATTGGACTGCACTTTGTGAATGAGAAAGCCACTTGAATCTGGGATTTAAACAATCTGATTGAAAGGTTTTAAAAGCTAAAATAGCTAAATACTCTTCTCCCCCACTCCCCCAGCCACCCTCTTTCAGTAGATATTATCCTGTGTTTTCTGAGCTTCCATTTCACAAATTGAAGTGTTCATATATTGAAGGACTGTTTATCCCACATCACTGCATATGTAAATGTCCACCAGTGGTTATGAGGGAAGAAAGGGGGAAGCAGCAAACCCAGCTCACCGCATTTTTCAATCTATTATTAAAAATGTCCTTTTGATGACTGTTAAAACATCAAATTATTCCATCAACACAGTCCCCAAACAATCCCAAAACAAAGAAGCGAACTTAAATATATTAAATATATAGTAATTGAAGTTTTTTGAGACAAGCATTAAAAATCATATATTTTCTACAGTTCAGGTCTAAATTTGTATGCCAGAATCTGAAAAATGCTCCAAAGAAGAGTAGGTGTACCGAAGAGAATTTAAGCTTCTGCCTAATCTAGATTCTACTAGAAGGGTCATTTGCAATTCAAGAAGAATTTATGTTCACCTGAAACGATTTTTTTGTATTTTCATATTATGCCTTGAGTAAGAATACTTCAGTTCATATTATTATCATTAAAAAGTAAAAGCAAAACATCCTCCACCTCAGCTTCCTCTCTTAATGATCCCTAGTGTTGGATTCTAGGATGTGTTAAACATTTTCTAGTTAAGTTTTTTTGATAAAACATAGAAGTCAATTAATTAGTTGAATTTTTTTTATGAAAATATTGACGATAAAAGCCCATTGCAGTAAGCGCATTCCATTGAAAACAAGTCTCTGGAAGTTACTGGAAAGAGTAAGGAATCACAGGTATCTTACATAAAACTCAATAGCACAATGATAACCTATGATAAATTGGAAGGTCACATGGAAAAGGGTTGTGAGGGTAGAAAGAAAAGACCACAATATCTGTAATATTTTTCTTTGGACACACCTGAGTCCAGTATTTCTCTCTTTGCTTTGGCTGCAAATATAAGAAGGTGATAAACCATGGCACATACAAATGCAATTGTTAATTTGTAGAACAACTACCTTTATTTAGCCAATCTGGATGTGTCTGCCTTTTTTGGACAACAGGTGTGGCATGATTCCCACTGACGAGTCACTGAGAGTTAAAGGATGTGTTTTGCAGTAGACACGACTGCTGCCCTTTAGGGTATTTTCTTTGAGTTATGCACATGCAGCCTCTTTTGACCTCCTCATAGAGATCAGCTGATTTTTACAGCCACCACCCACAGGGTTAAGTTCTCAAGTGTTCACTCATGAAAATGTTTTTGAGGTTTATAGTGAAATTCCTGCTTGTAGAATAAGGAGCAGAGGCAACTGGGTTTCTATGCAAAGATTTTTGCAGAATTAGGTGGTGAATTAGGGCATACTTCCTTGATAAGACCTTACATGAGGCTAATAAAAAGATGGTTTTCCGATTCTCTGGTTTAAATGTACTATATATTTCATTTTACTTAATCTTTCTAAGTGTTTTAGAAAAGGTTGGAAGATGAACTGCGCATACAACAGCACGAATATATGGACCACAGGGAAAAGAAGTACAAATGATCCAAAACTGAAGAAACAGATGAATTCAAATGAAAAATTCTGCACACTGGGAAAATATTGAATGCCGTTTAGAAGGACTTCATCCTAATATTAACATTTAATATACTTTCCTTTCTATTCTAATTAATGAACCATCCTGAAAAGCAATTTTTTACACTATCATTAGTGTAAAAAATTTACCTACCCATTTTAAACCACTGGAAAACAGACATGTAAATTAAATCTTCCCATGGACATTTTTAACTTCTGCCATCAGCTTATTCAACATATCATCCTAGGTCATGCTGATCTTAGTAGCATTACAAGGATCATATTTCCACACAGATGAACCATTCATAGCAATTTCTCCAATAGATTTGACACAAGCATTCTTTTCTTTGATATTGGAGATATAAGCTTTCTATTTTTGACCTATTTTTCCTCCTGACCAACATATTTAGTGAGGCTATTGCGAGGAAAATCCCACTTTCCATTAATATTTCACTTCCCTGTTTCTTTTTCTTGCAGAATTTCAGGTTGATAGAGCAGTAAGAGGGTCTTGGTCAATGTCATCTTATGTATGGGCATGCATTCATAAAAACAAAATTCAAAGTTTTACTTAGAATTGCTATTTAAATAAACACACATGTGCAATATTTAATATGTATATACGTATCATTTGGAGTTGCTGTCTTCATGATTCTACTGTTGTAGATCAACAGGTAGCATTTATTGATCTGCTCTAAAGGCAGATCTAGTTCCAGAGAACATTTTGATTGGTTGTCCTCATCCAGCATGAATTCTTTATCTCTCCAGAGTCTTCAGTGCCATTGGCTGTAGATAGCAAGTAGACAAAAGATTTCTTTTTGAGGAAAGGATGTAATTGTATGTATGTATTATCGTGTTTGAATTCCAAATAATTATTCTGTGCCCATTGTTTTTTCCATCTGAGCAACTTGATACACCACTTATGCTAAGAGTCTATCAATATACTACTATTGGTAGTAGTATAGATATCTCATGTCATGCCTCCATTGCAACTAATGCACTGCATGGAATGGGAATGTATTTTGTGTCTTGTGTTGTTTGCTCCATCAGAGAACTATTCATCCCATATTACCTTTTAAATTAAGTGTTTCTGTTTTAAGAAGTCCATGCACGCAATCTATATTAAGAACGTAGGAAAATTATTAAATATTTTGCACTTTTTGATCTTTATTATAGAAGTGTAAAATACCTTACTTCATATTTCAATACTAAATATGTATTGCAATGGCTCCCTATTCTCAGTTTAGGTCTAGAGGAAAAAATGCACTTGTATTCATCTGGATAAATGAGCTATATACCCACCCCTCACTTACTGGTGCCAGATGCAAACACAGAATGTATTGTATAGGTTTTTTGACCACAGTCAAGAACTGGACATCAGCTCACTTTCCTTATGCTGTCTAATTTCTACCTCCTCCTAAGGTCTAAATGATTTCTCACATTTTATCTCTGAGTTCCTTCTATTCGTTGAATGAGATAAAAGAAAGGGATACAGTCCTCCCCCTTTTGTCTCCCCTTAATAAATGAAAATGTTCACCACAGAAGCTTGGAAAGGAAATGTATGAATGCCAGTACTATTTCCTGGAAAATTCTCCATTAACCAGATCTCTCGATTAGACTCAGTAAAACACCCATGTCTGTCAGGTTATTGTAAAAAAAAAATAAATCTCAGACTGTCTTGAACACTTTTATAAAAGCTGTCTCCCCACTTATTTCTATGCTACTGGTTAGTTTGGGGTCTTTTTAGACCAACAATAATTCTCCCCCACAAAGCTTTGTGTGCATGCCTTTAACTGTCCTCAAGGATGAGTTTGCTGCTACAGAGTTAATTCCCTCTTCTGACAATTTAAAGTAGGAAAATGTGCTTGAAGCCTCTTCTGCCACAAATCCGTGCTTGGAACACTGGATAAACCTCAGGCCCTTGAACAATTCAATGGCCACACCACTTGTATGGCTCCCTGAGAACTAGAGTCTTCAATGTTGACTAAAGGGAGGTCTTTGCTTCATGCCAATTCAAGACAACTTCACTTAGTTTTGAGCTTCAGTTTACCTCTGGATGGCACCACGGCCATCCAGGGCAGAGCGCCTCCAGCTTTCTTTTAAGGAAGTACATATCTGGCAAATTTGTTTAGTCTTCACTCATGCTGTTGGTGTGGTTTGCCTTTACCTCAAGCTTTCAAAACTTGATGTAAGAAGTGAAGTCTCTAAGCTGAAGTCTATGGTTTTCAAGGTTTTCTGTCCTCTCCTCCAAATGAGTCATCCATTATAGCTGTTTAGCATTTTGAGAGGCTTCTTCTTTTTAATTGGGTTTTATTACAGTACCTGATCTGAATGCACTCCAAAAGTTGTTCAGAATGTAAAGAATTGCTCTCAGACTAGCTATACTCAGTTATAATGTTATTTAACCACAGTTTATTTTATTTGGTAGACATAAGCTCTAGCATGTTAAATATTTTCACGTTATATAAGGATATTCAGTGCTGGTAATAGGTTTTCTTGAGTTTCAAGGAAACTGGAGGCATTTTAGTCATAAGTGAAAAATTTCAGAGTACATACTTTTTAATTTGCCCTTGTGAGTTGCAAATAGGAATTGCCTGGCAAATTTTCTCCAAGTTTAGTGTAAGGTTTTTGCTTTGGTATTCAGAATGTACCTGGTTTGTTCATTTTCTTCTTGCAAATAAATGGTGCAAGCCAAAACAATGGGATTTGAAGCAGTGAGGGAGATAAAAATGTGACTTTGCTGTGAAATTATATGATTGTTGTGCTCCAAGTTGAAATTGTTTTCTAGGTAATATCTATAAACATTATAGTTCTTTGTCAAAAGTTTCATAGCAGTGTAAACATGTGCAGAGCAGGCATACTAAGATAAGTCAGATTTCACTATTGTATCTTTGATACCAACTGGGATACTAAAAGGGATTCAGCTGTGCATTGTTATCAACAATGTTATAAACTGTGTTCCACTTTCTAGTCTGCCTTTTCAATCTCATTTCCTTAAATGAAATGCTGAACTACACTTGAAGAACCCTAGTGAAGGCAAAAGAATTAGAATAGGTTTTATTGAGGTTGTAACTTATTAATGGTGTTAATGTCATATACAAGGCAAGAGGGAACCCCTTTCAATAGGGACATCCTAGGTTGAGTCTGTAGAGACATTTCAAGGGAAACCCAGCAAGTTTTTGAAATACTTTTGGAGAGGAAAATAATCACAAACCGGTCTGTTCTTTAATATTTGCATTCATTGTCAGTGTAGTGTTTTAGAATTTTGAACTGGATAATTGTGGCTAGCACAGGTCCTTCCTGTGGGAACATTTTGCTACATTTCATAAACAAAGATAAAGTTTGGATGTTTTGCAAACAACTTCTCCGGATTGGGTCAGTTCGGGCTTGGCCAATTGGGCCTAGGGGGAGGTCTCGGGCTGACCAATCTGGGTGACCTCTGTAAACTCTATATATATAGAAATCAAAACAATAAAGCTCTCTTCTCTCTTTCCTTGTCTGAGAACTTGGGTCATTCCTCAGCTAGCGGCTCAACAGCGACAGATAATAGTGCAAAAAGTATTTATCTGACTCAGAGCAAGTTTGAGGTGAAAGACTTTTGGTGATATAGACTACAAGACACCACAACTGTGCACAAGTGTGCATTCCCGTGTTACACATTTCTCTGTCCACTAGATCTTTGAATGTCACAAACAGAAATGCTTTTTTTTACTTGCCTTTTCAGAAGAAGGTTGTAACATAACCACTTCTGTTTCTTGTCCCCATCCCCCCCCCCTCAATGTCCATTATGCACATTTCAATGTAATTTTCATTATTTTGCTCCTACATAAGTTTGTGGGTACCTTTGAGCAATTTGCCCACACTGCTGTATTTCAGCCTCACAAAATCTTAGCATATAAGTGGTCCCATTGGCTCCGGTACATATATTAAGTCCAAGGTTACATGCTTGAAGAACCAGTTTATACCCTTCAGATATAGATAAATGACTATCATATCTTAAAGCCATAATTTAACCACAGTATAAATATGGCTTTGTTTTCATCACAGCAGTTCAGTTACTTTGTCACAACAAATTTAACATATGTGGTTGGGCTTCTGTTAGTGCTTTTCAGTATGTTGTCATCTTCTCTTTAAAGACCCCTAAGGGTGTGTACAGACACTAGGTGATGTAGGAGAAAGAAATCATACAGATGGAGTTACACGAGTCACATGGAGTGACCCTTAAACATTGGGGTTTGAAGCCCAGCATAAGTGTTCATTTGTGTTGTTACTTCTTCGTGTGATACCTCTTCTTTGTTTGTGGTCTACCAGATCACTTTGATATCAAAGGAAATGTGTGTCTTTTGAAAGCTTTACCTTACTTGTGTTTGTAGTTGTGAGTGAGAGGTGGAAAATTATTGCATTTTCATTTAACCATTTCTCTTCATAAGTGCACATTCATTCACTTTTTTTCTTTTCTGATGTTTGTAAAAACATAATAAAAATACTGGAAGTCTGCAGCTAGAACTTTTCTTCAGAAAATAAGCCCAGGTGAACAATTTTTCTGGCTGTTTGTATGGTTAGATTGTCTGTCCTCCTATTACTCAGTTGCTTTGTTGTCATCAGACAGGTTGGGGAATGATGTAGAGTTGGGAACAGTTCTCTTACTGAAGGTTTGTGCATGTGGCCATGTTAGACTTCTAAAATTATAAATCCTTTAAACTACTAGATAAGGCAGATTTTGATGTGATAAAGTCCAGGGAATTACTGCTTAAGCATGCAATTCATGTTAATACACCCCATCCCCGGTGAGTTGCTGATTAATCTAAGTGGGTTATAGCGTAGCCTCTCAGTAGCTTTTCTTTAACTGATACATGGAACAGAATTCAATGTTTCTTCACACTGAATGTATGAACTTAGACAACTGAAAAGGAATCCATATTTTTTTTCTGATTATTGTGGCTTTAGATTTTTCCATCTTTTATTAACTTCTGTTCCATACAAAACTTTGCCTTGAAATAGAATGAAATTGATATTCTATGCTTAATACTCACAGTCCTCTAAAACTGGGATTACTTCCATTCCCCTTTCTTTCCCACCAGAACAGCCCCCCCGCGCCAATGTATTCCCTTTGGAATTCAAAGCTTATGAAGTTGTAGGCTTCCCACATGAAGAGGTAATTTTGAGCCCAACAGGAATTTTGTTGTGTATGTTAGGGTTTGAAGCTGAAAGATGAGCAGAGGGAAGTTTGGAAACTGCTGGTAGAACTGTACAAGTCGTGTTACTTATGTGGAGACTACAGCTTTTTTTGGCTGGACTTGGCAAGTTACATAGGGAATATTTGTGCATATAGCTTGGTGCTGCAAAACTGATCTCATATCCTAGCTAAGTATCAAGTCTGAAAATATTTAATGTTTTTGCTATTTTGACTGCACAGGTGAATAATTTTTTGTAGAAATGTTTTGATTCCATGTAGTAGGCGTTGCTGGTTATCTTTTACTAGTAATTCTCTATGTCTGCCTGTGGGTGTACTACTTCTCATTCTCTTGGAAACAAGCAAATACTTTGTGATAGTCACTTAAGTGGCCTTATTGTGCTCCCTACGAAGATGCCCTACTTGTGAGTGCAAAATTGGTAGTACATGCTTATTGGGGGAAAAAAGCTTTTTCCAAAACCATTGCTGCTGCTATTGCAATAATGGGATATCAAACAGGCAAAATTGTATGTGTTGTCAATGTCTGCAACATAATTTCATTGACTTACAAGTGAAGGCATGATGGTAAGCTTATATAAGGTGTCACATTGAAGTAATCACCCACCAACTTGATTTTATGGCAAAAGAGAGCATTTTAATATCCACACGAATTCTGAGGACACTCTAGCTTGCATGAAAGCACAGAGATCAAAGTATGTGATTAGGCATTCAGATATTATAGCACTGAGAAATACTTAAATAACCCAATAAATAAAGGAATGAAGTAAATGTGGGTAAAAGTAAATAAGAAAGTTAATTTTAATCTATGAATATGAGTTTGGTCTAAAATGAAAAAAAAGGGCAAAAAAAGGGGATGGTTTAATTTTGCTTACCCCACATGCGGCCACTTGTATTTATTTGGTGCTTGCCTAAGTCTCTTTGCTTATGCTTTTATTTTGCCAAGGTTTCTCTTCAGTAATCTTCAGAATAATGTTTTACATTGGAGTCAGATGATAAAAAGGATCCTGTGTTTGAATGCAGAAGAGGCATATGAGCCAGGACGGTCAGGCCCATGAGTTGAGCAGAGCTACCTGTCTGTGTGAAAAGGGAGCTCAAGGAATGTCACAGATGTGTGGGTGCTCCACCCATTTTCCTAAGTCGTAGATCTGAATCATTGTACTGGGGCTTGCTGGCTGGAGGCAAAATGCTTTATAGCAGCACATATGATGCTGTGTTTTGGATTTGTGACTAATACAATACTGATGACACTCCCTGTTTTGGCTATCACAGAACAGTACTTGCACAGTTGCTGTGTTAGAACTGGGCGAGAAACTGGGAAAGGTCAGTCTCTCTGTAAAGCCTTCCTAGAGAAAGACTATTTACAAGAACATGCAGTGAAAGGACAAGGGGAATGGCTTCAAACTGAAAGAGAGTAGGTTTGGATCAGATAGTAGGAAAAAATTCTTTATTGTGGGAGTGGTGAGGCATCAGAACAGGTTGCACAGAGAAGTTGTGGATACCTCATCTCTGGTAATGTTTAAGGCCAGGTTAGATGGAGCTCTGAGCAACCTGGTCTAGATGATCTTTATGTCCCTTCAAACCCAAATTGTTCAATTCTATGATACTGTTGGGATGTCTGACCCTAACTGACCAAAGGGATATTCCATACATATGATGTAGTGTTCAGCATTAAAAGCTGGGGGAAAGAAGGAGGAATTGGGGATATTTGTGGCTATGGTGTTCATCTTCTCATGTAGCTGTTATGCACACTGAAGCTTCACTGCCCTGGAATTGCCTGAACATCTGCTTGTCAAAGGGAAGTAATGCTAAAAATTACTTATTTTGTTTTGCTTGCATATGCATCTTATGCTGGCCTTATCAAACTCTCTTTATATTGATCCACAAGCCACGTCTCCCTCTGTTTGTTTTCTCCTCATCTTGTGGGAGAGGTGAGTGAGTGAGTAGTTGTGTGGGTGCTTGGCTGCTAGCCATAATAGCTTACCAAAACAGTGCAAATCCTGTGGAGGGAGCAACTGCTTTAACCACAAGCAAGAATAAATGTGTTGGAGGAAAATTTCAGTATGTTTAAAAATGAAGAACCACCCACTGGGACTTTAAGGATATTGACAACTGCTTGGAAAGGGAATATTCCTGAGGAAACTGTAGTGCTAGGAAGAAAAGAAAAAGTAATGTAACCTTATAGGGTGTGAGAACAGCAGACATGAGCTCCTGTTTTACAGTATTTCATTCCATTTCCTTCCTGCTCTGCAATGAAGATCTGCATTCCTAATTCTTCTCAAGCTCCTTAGGCTAGGAGGATGGAAGGCATGCATTGTACCAGTGTGAGGGCCAAGAGAGCAAGGAGAAAACATCTTTTGGCCCTAGAAGAGCCTTTGAAATTGTCCCAGTGTTGGGTTTGACAGATACAACAAAGACCTGCAGCAGCTCAGAAATGTGTCAGAAATGCCACTAAATTAAGAAATGGGAGATGGATTTTTCTTGATGTAAGGAAGAAATTGGTTAAGTATGCGTAACTTGATTATTTGCTCAACACAAAAGAAAATGTATATCTGTAGATATTGAAAGCAGGTAAATCATTGGAGGAATATGTTAACAAAAGGAATAAAGGGATAAAATTATTAATGGTCCACTTAAATACAGTGGAAATTGTCCTAGCAGTAAACATAATTAAAATTTTGTGAGAGTGGTTTGAGGAAAGTTAGTTTTTATGACACTCTAAGTTAGATATTATTAAACCTTAGAAAAGCATACAGCAAGAAAGAGTTCAGTAACGATTTTGTGGTGATAGTGTAGATTACTTATGCAAATTTTCACAGGATGGTTTAAAAGTCAAAGTAGACACCCTTGCCCTGTTCTCTCCTTCGCAAACTGGTTAAACAATCTATAGGGATTAGGTGACTTGGCTAGCAATTTCATACAGGTTCAGTGGCAAAACTGAGCCTCCAAGTTGCCAGCCCTCCTATTATAAGTATCTGGTGGCAAACTTCCTCTCCCACAAAGGAAAAACTATTTTTTGTTAAAAGAGGGCTAATAGAAAGGTCAGAGGTGATTTGAACACTGTATGATCTTGCAGCTGTGCTAGTATTCTCAGGCTTGCTGCAGGAAACCCTATTGGCTCTTTGGATTTGCATATTCAAACTATAAATACATGTAGTCTCTAGGTTCAGAAAATTAATGATAAATATGGACCTTTTACTTTACCTTAAAGTAAAAAGCAAAGATGCTTTCTTCAAATATATTTGCCAAACACACAGTATCAATTTCCCTTTGGAATGACACATGAAAATAACTTATAATGAACAAATAATGTGAGATTGTGATCAAAACTCGTATTCTTCATTTCATTGCTTTATTTTTGTATTTTTAATCACTCTGAAGTTATTAATGACTTTTTAATATTTATTTTTGGGATGCTAATGTTACAAAAAGAAAGGTGTAAATTATGCTATGTCTTTAAATAATATAAATAATTTGAAGGAAACTTTTATTTTCAAAAACTGTATCTGTTGTTTTTAAAAAAATAACATAAATTTTGTAATATATGAAAAAGTAGCTTAAAAAGTAATATGAGACCAATAATATTATGAAATTATGTCGGTCTATGTTTTTTGAAACCACTAAACTACATTTAGGGATACATATTGATATCTTGTCATCAATTTCAATGACAAGAGGATCAGTGCACTTGCATAGATCTCAGTGATTTTTCACGAGGAGAATTAAGTATGGGTTTGTCCCTATTGAAGCAGGTGGCAGCAATCCAAAAGGCTTAATTGGAAAGGAATCAGGCCTGCTAAAAACTTTTTTTATATATGCAATATTTACATACATATATGTGCATACATTACATATGCATGTGATAAACAGTAGCAGGATCTTTGGAAATATTTTACTCCTGTTGAAACAGAAGGAAAACAACAGCACTTGTGACTGCTCTCAGAGCAGAGCAGTGATAATTACTCTTTCAGGGTGAAACTGAGCAGCCTAGTGATGTTAGCCAATTTGCAAAAACCAGGCATTAGCAGCAAGTTGCTATAGTTGCATGTTTTGGTTTACTCTCTGATCTGATTCTTCCTTCCTTAAAATATTGTTTTGAAGGAGTTTCCTTGAGAAATAATAGAGAGCTAATGGCAAGTCATTGTATGGCAATTTTTTTTGTTAAAATAAACAACAAACCCTCCAAAAATCCCCCAACCAAACAGTATCTAATAAAGAACAGATCTGTTCATGGAGGAAAATACCAGCAGATCTGAGAAATGCTTCATTCATTGTTTATTGATAATCCAGTTACTGTAATTGCTGCTAAAATGATTGGTAAATGTACTGCTGTTTTCCTATTGTAAAGCATTAAACAGAAAAACTGCTTTGTATTGAAGTGATCCACCAATATGCCCAACACATAATACTGTTACTGTGTGCCATGTGTGACACATCCTACCCTAGCACAATGAACAAAACACTGGCAATTTATAGGTACACCTGCAACTTCCAGCAGATTAAGGCCATTGATAAAAAGGCAAAGCACCCTTTGGGCTTCAAGTTCTTTAAGAAAACCATGTCCCTATGCAAATTGCATTAGAAATATGAAGCTGTGTGATAGTTGAAGGCATGTTGAATTTGGAATATATTTAATTAGAAATTATTATGTTGTGATCTACAATGTGAATAGAAAAATGTGGTACCCAGGTGTTGATGAAGACCTGGTGTGAAGAAAAGTAACCCTGAAGATCTTTTGTAATGATTAAAAAAACAATTGCGCTCATTCGTCAATGAGGAAGGCTTGGGAAACATAAAAGGCATTGCATTATTGATCTGCAGTATTTGTGGCATTAGTAAGTATGTTTAGCAGTTGCAGCAGTAGGTTTTGCTGTCAGATGATCTCAGCATAGGAGAACGATAGGAAAACTATTTGGGATTCTTCCTCTTAACCTGGAAGCTGCAGTACATCTTCCAGTATCTGGAAAAAGAAAATAACATTTTAGTCTGTGAGCCTCAGATCAGGTGAGGTTTTCAGTTTCTTCAGTAGATGGACATTATTGCTTTTTTAATCTATGCTTAGAGCAGATAAAAGGAAATCTGAGGGTCCACCCCTAGAAAGCATGATATCAGAAGAAATGCCAGAAGATAAGTAATTTCCCTTACCTGTCACTGAAATTCAAGCGTGCTGTATTACAGGAAGTACCATGTGGGGCTGACTAACTTAACAACCATGGAATATATACATTTGAGGTTGAGCTATCCTAAGTTTGAATTCAGATTTGGGAAGCCTCCAGCCTTGTTTAGGAAGAAGAAGTCAAGGTAGACTTTCTCACTTGCTTCAAGATAAAAAAGAACCATTTTGTATTGAAGATTCTTCATCAATTTCTGATTGTGATACTCTGGTGAAATTGTGATTTGCCTCCTGTGATTTAGTTTAGTGTATTGACTGTATTTGTAAAGGATTTTAAAAGATTTGCAAAAAATAGATACTGAATTTCCAAACTGGTCTAGGTTGTTACTGTGTGTTGTATTATAAATTAGAACTGTTTTTAGAAGTGGCATTCAATTCAAGAACTGGATAAAACCGGAGTGAGAGTAGTATTACTTTAAAAATCTTCTGGAAAAAAGAGTTCTCTTGTGAAAATGTTGCGTCATTCCACTGTAAGGGATTTGTACCCATTTCAACAATTTTCCTTTTGAAGGTGTTACATTGTGGGTGTTTGATAGAATTTCTGGTGAGAACTAGGGAAGATCCACCCTGAAATAGGAAGTGACTTTCCTGATATGACTGAGTCCATGGCTGAATACAGATGGATGTTCATTTGGGTTTTCCTAGACTAAACGCAAGTAATTGAATTAACCACTGAGCTGGGTTACTATTTAACCCATGTTCTGATTGTCAAAAATTCAAGTTAATGATTTCTTGGTTTTACATAATAAAAATCTTAATGTGTTATGCAAAATTTAGTTTTTGTTTAACTAAGAGGAGAGCTTCTTTCAATTGCTCTGGGTCCCATCTATGCAGCCTCGTCAAGTTTCTCTCTCAGCCAATCAACATTTGAAATCTATTGTAAGTTTGGTTTTGGTGTGATTCTGGACATGCTGATTTCTAAAAGAAAGCCATTTTAGCTGAATTCTGGCTTTGATATTTTTTCACCCAAAATAATTTCTAGTGTGGGCTAGAGGTTGACAAAGCCTGACAAATGAAAATATAGAGAAACTGCATATCATACCATTTTTAAATTCTGATTAGGCCAAATTATTATCATTTAATGCATTGTGGTGGAATTCTGATAGGAAATCTTACACCTAGGAAAGACTAACTCAGAGTATGCTATGGAGTATTTTATTGTATTCCTTAATTCCAAAGAGGTTGTTTATTGCCTCTTCTTCTCATGGAGAGCAGAAGGATTATGCTGATAAGGGCATACTGTAGGTTCTAGAAGGACCTTTCAACACATGTAGCATAATAATCTGAAAAGAGAGGCTTTGTGTTTAAGGGCTATTCAAAATAGAACTTGAGCAAATATTAAACAAGAAAAAAGACAAGTTATGAAACTGGCAGGCTTATGAAAGAGCACTTGTGATTTGGTAAACAGCATCATGTCTTAGGTGGTCAGTGTGGAGACTAAAACAACACCACATGAAAGAATTTTCAGGGTGAAAAGGAA
This sequence comes from Entomyzon cyanotis, assembly GCA_024500445.1. Classification (NCBI taxonomy): domain Eukaryota; kingdom Metazoa; phylum Chordata; class Aves; order Passeriformes; family Meliphagidae; genus Entomyzon; species Entomyzon cyanotis. Next base: position 82,526,952 of record JAKEPQ010001005.1, read on the forward strand.
GGTGTTTTTGGTTTTTTTTTTTAATAGCAGGGATCCTTTAGACAGCTAATGTGTTAAAAATATGTCAAAGTCTTACTACTCATAGGACCATCTTCTAATTTCAAATTTAATTGCTCTCCTACGTCATCTCCTTCTCTCAGGAAACTAGATGAAAGAAGAGTAGGAAATCTCTCAGTTTGATGATCTTAAAAATATTTTCCAACCTAAATGATTCTATTAAATAAGTGGGAAAGTCTATTAAAGGCTTATTCCACCATGTTGTTCCCAGTCAACAATGCCTGTTCTGCCTTTGCCCTATCCTGATCTCTAGGGCCTGATTGTCTGCTTTCACAGAAATGGATCAGGTTTTGTGTGACTCCAAGAACCTTTAACTAGAAGAAGGCTGATTTCTCTCACCACTCTCAGGACTTGTTATTTCTACTAGTGGCGGTGTGCTATTGTCTATCATGTGTTTTGAGGAGCATGGTAACTTCCCAGAAGAGTAGCTCCTCTGTCTCTTGACCTGTGTGTGCATACAAACTTTTGCTACCCGTCTACAGATAGACAAGCTCCTTTCCAGGAAGGCAGCATGTCATTTAAATGGGGAATCATTATTATCAGGACAAAGCCAAAATTAAAACTCTTGTTATCTAATTAATAGAGGAAAGTTTTGAATAGCTTCACCCTGTATCTGGTACAAAACTTTAAACAAGAGTTGTTGCAACAAGAAGAGCAGTATGATCTTTAAATCAGACTAATTATTGTATCAGGAGCATTAAGGTCAACTCTAAGACTTGAAAGCAACATTTAGAGTAAAGCTTCTGTGCTATGTGTACTCTGGTATTAGTGATCCCTAAGTGTCACGTGTGTCAGGGAAAGCACAAAGTATGGATTCATTAATGCACATATTTCTTTGGTAGCAGGATTAAGAAACGGTTTTTCTGGACCAGAGGTGCAGAAGTCCCCTACAATGAATAATTGTTCCTTACCTTTTCTACGGTGAAGCCAGCATTCTTTGCCTTTCTTTCCTTTTTGAAGACTGCAGCATGACTGCTGGGGTAAATTTAGAGCAATAAACCCAAACTGATTATAAAATAAATGGTGACCTAGCTATTTACTACTGTGCAGCTGCTGCGTGTCTATTCCCTGCAGCTTCTAGCTAGCCTGATTAGCAAATTGAACTTCTCTTGTGAACCTTTCAGCTTGCTCTTAATAGGTGTAAGAAATATGTGCAACACTATCATTAGGGAAAATAGTTAAACAGGGGAAAAAATCAGTTTAGAGAGGGATTTTTTTGGTACGATTTGAAAACACATTGTAGTACCTCAGTCTCAAGACACAACAATTCAAAGGACATTGCCACTTAAAATTCAATTAAAAAAAGAAATAAAATTAATTATATTTTAAGATTCCTAAAGCAACAATTATAAACTACACAAGTTTCTGTAAACCTTATTTTTTCTGTCAGAATCTGTGTTATTCTAATTAGAAGTAACTATTTCAATTTCCTTAGAACTTAAAATTAAGAAAATGAATAGAGAGTATCCTAAAATTACTGCTTAACTTTAGAAGAATATCTCTGTTAAAGAAAGTACCACAATCAATGAGAGTTCTTCTAACTTTTCAAATTAAATTGTTACCGTTCAGCACTATTTATAAAATGAGTATAACTAAGCACTGATTTTTTAATTAGCTACATTCTTTTTAACTAGAGAACTCTTTTTTAACTGCAACCCGGACGCTATATGTGAAAATGAATATCACTGGAAAAACAAAATGTCCAAAGCCACATCAGTATTTAGAAAAGGGAGAAAAGAAGAACTTTCTTTGTCTGCTACAGAGAATTTAATGAGGAGAATAAATACTATTCTAGCTGAAGAAAAGCGGAGACTGTTTTGGATGATAAGATTCATATTGAGTGAGATGAGCTGATGATGTATCAGCTTTTTGCTGTAAGGAAGAAGAGGTAATACAGACGATATTAGTAAGTTGAATATGAGTAATATATGTAAGAGAAGTAAATACGTAATGCAGTAAATAAAAGTTCAAGATCAAAGTAGTGAAGGGAGATCAATGATCATGTATCAGCAGCCTTGTTTGTTTTGCTCATAAATATCCATCCAAAGGCAGTGGTACAAGTGGCTGTGAAGAAAATGAGATTTTTCTCTGTAACTTTTCCAGGGAAATGACAGCCAGCAGGTAGAAATGGTCAGAGGCTAGCAGGGGACAAAAGGTTGATTCAAAGTAGTTTGCATAAACCAGTCTATGGATAGATTGGGATGGAAATATCAGCACATTAGTAACAGCAGATAAAACAATGTTCAAGGAAGAAAGAATCAAAGAAGGTTGTCTGTGAGAGATCTTTATTTATGGAAAAAAATGAATACTTCTAGAAGCAATAAGATGAAGAAAAATTTTTCATAAGAAGACTAAGGGAGAAGGTAATCCTAAATTTCACTGGTATTTAACAAAAAACAATATCTCCAATCCCTTTCTAGTAGAGTCTTTTCAATGTATTCCTCACACAAAAAAAAAGCTAAGGTACATCTTAGAATAGCTTTATCCAAGTTTGTGATCATGCTCTATTTTGATTTAAAAATTTAAAAAGTTACAATTTGCATAATTTTTAGTGCAGTCATTAGAATAATAAGTCATTACAAAATGTAAATGCTATGTTAATCAGTAGCATTTTTGTGTTTGCTCTCAAACAATTCATTGATTATGTCCCAAACAGAAGTATGTGCAATATCAGGATCAGGGTGGGTAGGGAATGGGAGTTCAGAAAGGATTTATTTCATGTTTTGAAGAAAACCAGCAAATTGATTTCTAGTACTTCTAAGGTAGGGGGAAAAAGGTCCGTGCAAAGTAACTTCAAAATAAGGGCAAAATAAAAAGCAAAACAGAGGATCTTACTTTTTCTCTGAACTAAAATTTAAAAAGTAATTAGATTCAGAGCAACAATGTTTATGGTGCAGTAAGTACAAAATTTAGACCAGTGGCTAAATCAGTACATGAAGCCTTTATAAAGTTCTATTATCACCCAACTTCAACATCAAGGAAGAAAGTAATTCATTCTCTCAATTTCAGACTTCTGCCTAGGGCATGTTTGACACAAACTCCATACAGTTTCTTTTAAAAGCTGCCTTTGATTACTAAATAGTTTTGCTTAGAAACTGCACCTTTACTCTTAAAGTGCAAAGGCAAAGCTTTTAACACGGTGATAAATGTTTTCCTGTACTTCTTACAGTGCTTCAGATAAGAAAAAAGTAAAGGTTTTAGCATTTAGCTGAGTGTGTGTTACCCAAACTGTAATTTGCATTTGCAAATCCACCTGATTTTTACTATTAAATTAAGCCCAACAGCCAGTTTTAGTCATCAGGGAGTGGCAGAGCTGACAAGTGATGTAGCAGATAGTGTAACTGAATTACAGGACGTATAAGCCACCCCTTAAGGGAGACACACAGCAGGGAAGACCACTTGCAGCACAAAGCTGTCAGGGAAATCTCATAGGAAACAGGCGAGTCTGGAAATACTAGTGCTAGTTGGACAAGAAATAGATGACAAGTTATATGAGTGTCTGCAAGATGTGTGTATAATTTGTCACTGCTTGTATGGTATATACAGTTATATTTTGAATGAGGGGATTGTGATTCTGTAGTTCTCTCATAACTAGAACTTTGAAATACTGAAGCATTATATGCCTGTTATGTACCCTTGCCTCTTACTTAAAGCATATAAACTCCTTTTACAAATTCATCTTGCTGGGTTTATGCACTCTTAGACTTTCAGTTTTTGCATATGAAAAGCTGAAACTTTTGTGTGGCTGTCAGTAAATGGAAGAGCCTGTGTTACAGTACAAAGTGTAATCTGACCTCTAGCACCTTCCTAAAAGCAAATGCTTAGTGTCAAGGACATCCAGTGCAGAAGAACAAATCCTGACAGTATTAGCTACTAAAGATGCATATGCAATTCCTTGTCTCAGTGCATCCTCTCCAATGTCGTGGGTCCTCTCTGGGATGGACTTGTAGGTGGGCAGAAGAGGAGGAGAAGGCTCCTGGGCCTGCAGCTGCCAGAGCAACTACTCCAGAATTTTTTTAGGGTGGCCATTAGGAAATACAGGAACAACCCCTTTGATCATCAAGGGGTTTTGCAGACTAGGCCACTTGTGTGCACTGGAATTACAATTTATTATGTGTTTTGCAAAAACAATCGTTTTTAATCGTGCATAACTCACCGCAGAACAGACACATTTTTAAGCACAGAAAGCAATTGAAGGCCTGGAGATAATCTGAACTTTAAAAATGTCCATTTTTAAATATGTTTTTCAAGGAAACATACCTTTCCTTAACCCATCATTTAAGTGATTTATTTAGTCTCATGTAGACTAGAAGTTTGGACAGTATCTAATTTGTCTGCTTATAGAGATGGTTGTCTTTCATTTACCACCTGACAGAGAGAGCTACCCTGGGGGTTAACTGCAGGTTCTTGTGCTGTATGAGTGTCTGAGGGAGGGGGGCAGCAGTTTATGTTATTTCACTTTTTATTGTCCATGCCTGCATGTTTGCAAAACTGTTTTAAATTCACTGCTAAGAGTATGCCCAGCCATGCGAGTGACTATGTTGATGTTTACTGCGGTGCAGGTCCCAGTGATACCTTGCAGCAATGAGTTCCACTGATTTTCCACCACCCACTCTTTGGAAAAGTATAATTTATTATTATTATTATTATTATTACTTTTTCCCATTTCAGTGGAGACACCTTTTCTCCTCAGATGAGTTAGGATGAAGAGTTCCTGATCTACATTTTCTCTCTGCTATTTATGATCTTGTGTCCTTTGATCATGCTCGTTCTGAGTCACACTTTTCTGTAAACATACCCAGTCCTTTAGATCAGTTTATCGTTCTTACTGCACCTTTTTCTGGTGTATCTTTCTTAGATGGGCTAACCAGAAATTAATGAAGTACTCCAGATGAGGCCGAATTATTGATATACATAACAAATAAAATCCTGGCCTTGTTGAAGTTGCTGTGAATTCACTGACATCGAAGGGCTGAGTTTTCTCCCAGTGCTGTTACATTTCCCACATTATTCCTCCTCCCATTTTTCATACATTCAACTTCAGAATTTGGCAACTTAGACTTAATCTAGAATCCTACTGATTCCATTAAATCCATTAAATTGCTGTTAGTCCTCACATCCAGAGATTTTTTTCTGTGGACATGATTAGTTCCCTCCCCAAACCGCTTTGATAAAAAGGATCAAATTTTGTCCTGATTCACATTTGTTACGGATGTTAATAACAAATCTTGATGTTAGTTTTTAATAGCTGAAACTGAGAGCAGTAGCACAGACTGAAACAATGCTGTTTGTGTTCACAATGACCTTTAGCTGCAAAATCCACTAAAATACATTATTTAGTATATGAAAACAAACAAATTTTTTGCCTCAGTAAATGACTATCCATAGTGCAATATGAGCATGAGGCAAAACAAATCAGAGTTTTTTTACAGTATCCACAAAATAAATCTGTTGGCTTCTCTTTCCTCTCCAGAAACATCAAAGAAATGTTCAGATTGTTGCTGCCTAATAAATACAGTAAATGAAATGTTAATAAATCGCCAGCAATTTAGCCTGACAATAACATGGATTTACCACATTGATTAAATTGATTATGTTTCATATATTTACAATATGTAGACACAAGCCTAATTTATTTTCTGAAGAGTTCAAGGTAGGTAGCACTGGTTAAAAAAAAGGCACAACAAAACAATGGAGTAATGTTTGTGGTTGCTATCTGCAATAATCTAATGCTGACAGAGAGCAGTATTTTATTTAGTAATTAACAGTGTAAAGGGGAGAGAAGCTGTCATGTTGGTTCTTAAGCTGGGGAATGTGATGAAAGATGATATCTGCGATCTCATCCTTTCCACTTGTTTAGGATTGTCAGAATGAGAAATGTCAGCATTATGAAAGCTCAGCTCTGCTCTTGATATGATAAAACCCTTCAAAAGCCAGTCTTTCTTTCCCTCTCCCCCTCATTTCTCCCTCTCCTGCTTGCACTTGCGTTTTTTTATTTATCCTGTTTTGTTAGATGGCAGAAATATAATTCTTTTCTTTCTTCCTATTATAAGCCACCATTTTTGTTTTATTATATGTTTCACAACCCCTAATGCCCCACTGAAAATTACCTTGTTAAATGACAGTGTTTCAAAGCCATGAATCCTTTCCACCATTCCCTCAGAGGTTTGAAACAGTCAACAGACTGTAAAGAATAAATAATAAAAAAGTATTGATTATTTTGATGACTGTGAGATTCAATTAAGTATTAATTTTGCCCTCCAGTGGACCTATCAAGGTATTCAAAAGGGAGGATTCGGCTCAACTAAATGCGTGCTGAGTGCTTCAGCCTTAAATAGGGAGAAAATGTGTTTACCTACAGTATTTGAAGAGGAGTGCATTGATGCACAGAGTCCAATATTTAAGTGCTGTGCAAATTAAGCCCCGGTGACAGTGACATTGTTTTTGGCAATATGAGTATTGACTAAAGAAGTGCATTTGATGACAGCTTAAACTATTTGTATTGATTAACATTTTCATAGATTATCATGTGTCATATCAAATTCACTTTTCCGACATGAATACATTAAAAAACCCATAGGCAAACATCAACCAATGTGAGGATGGGACAGAGGGAACATGCTAGCCAACCTACTTGCTCGCTGGTCACCTGTTCTCTGCATAAGAACCATTTAGGCATGAACTTTGCAATAAATAGCTGCTAGAGAGAGCAACAAGGTCACTTGTGCATTTTCTTTTTTTTAGGTTTTTTTTTTTAACTCGGCTTTTTTTGCTGTCATGATATTATGCATATTAGTTTGCAAATGGAATAACCGAGTATGCTTGGAAATAATGCCTGACCCCCAAACGTCCTCATTGAGCAGAAGATAAAACAGATTCAAATAATCAAGAAAAAATTTAAATGTGTGTATATATATATATATATATATATATACAGATATATGTGTAATGTTTTATGAGGGATATAATGTTGCAAACACAAGAATAATTGCAAGCTGTATGTGTAAGTATCTTCCCTAATTTTTTCTTTTAGAATATGGTTTCTGTGTTTCTTATTTTCAAAAGAAAAACGTGTTTGTGTCTTTATGGACTTTTGGAGCATAGTATCCCAACGACAGGAACAGTTAGAAGAAAACTGTATTTCTGTTGAAAGTATGCAATGAAATGGCTATTTGATGCTGTGTGTTTTCATAGAAATGCTGGAATGCTAGAAACTGTGTATTTGATTTTGTTAATGTTGTGCAGCTGAGGATGCCTCTTTAAATCACTATGGAGCACTCACAGGGTGCTTCTCTTCTGTGATATCGGAGCATACAGGAATTTCTTTCCTTACTATGCTAAGGACAGGGTGAGGTGTAAAAATATACACACAAAAAAAAGCACATGCCACAATTAAAGCTGTGCTGGTTATGTTGCTTTCATAGAAGTTTTTCTCCAAAGCATCCTGAATCTCTCACATGCTAGTTGAGCTTTAATAGGGTGGGGAGTAATGGAAAACTCATTGGATCTGTAATAGCTCTTCACTTGACTGCAGCCAGCAATAACAGCAGGAGCAGCCAGAGATAAGAGAGAGAGAGAGAGAGAGAGTGAGAGAGTGTGTGTGTGTATGCGTGTATGTGAGAGAGAGGAGTGGAAGAGAGAGTATACACACACCAAAGCTGCCACTTTTTTTCCCCTCACTCTTTTTTTCCCCCCGTCCTAGGATCCAATGATAGCTGGACAAGTCAGTAAGCCCTTGCTGTCACTGCGGAGTGAAATGAATGCAGAGTTGAGAGGTGAGGACAAGGCAGCTACTTCAGACAACGAGCTGAATGAGCCCTTGCTTGCGCCTGTGGAATCAAATGACAGCGAGGACACTCCCAGCAAGCTCTTCGGTAAGTCTGTCTAGGTATTTCATTTCACTGCTACCATGTTGTCCGGAAGAGCAATCTCCCCTTGGTTTTGTTGGCTTTTTTTCTTTTTTTTTTCTTTTTCCTCTTAGTGGTTTGGTTTTGTTTTTGTTTGTTTGTTTGTTTGCTCAATTTTCTTGTAAGTAGGAAAGAGGAGCTTGGAGCATGCAGGCACACAGTCCTCTGCTCCCATTGCAGATGGGAATGGGAATGGGAATGGGAATGATGGTGTCAGTCCTGAAAACTTTTGTTAACAATGAACATATTTTGCGCAAGTTGCAGATGTTTTCTGTTTTTTTAGAACAGTGGACTCTAACGTAAAATAATAGGGGAGGGAGGTGGATCATTTTCTTGGAGTACTTTAACATTGTGTTAGGTGCTGGTGTGTCACACATGCTACCAGCTTTTTCTAAGGCTTGATTAAACTGAAAAGTTATGATTTTTTTAATGGTAAAAATAAATCTGGCTGAAGAGAATGGAAGGATTCTCATAGAAAACACTTTGTACTGAGTAAACAAAGCTTAGCAAGGGTATTGCACACGGAGCTAATGTTTTTGGAATTTAAATTAGAAATTAAATATTTTTTCTCAAGCCTGTGGAAAGAAATATTACCTTTTGAATTTTTATTTATTTTGGAATAGTCTAAATTGTGCCAGATAAGTGTAACCTTTCACAATCAAAACAAAAGCAGCAAGAGTGGCACTCCAACACAGACATCTGTCATTCAAATGGATGACACCCTGTAAGCCAACTCAAGCAACTCTGATCTCTAATCAGAAAAGGGAGCAGAGCTGTTGAGGCACGTGCTTGAGTGATAGATGTTGATAGGGGTCTGAGCTGTAGCAGCACTGTATGGTATGTTGTGACATTTTGGATTTAGAGGGACTGCACTCCTGAAGAAGTTCCTTTTAATTATTTCTATTTGTGACCTGAAACAAACCTTAATAAAAATGGAGCATTTCCTTATTTTTCGTTTTACTATATGTGGAAGTTGAAGGGAAAAAGATCTTGTTTAAAGGGAATTCAGCTTTAAGGGAGAGGGTGAGAGCCCATTTTCTAAGATTCAACTTTTGATTTCATAATCTGTAAGGAAATCTGTAGCAGTGTTCAGATTTCAATATTGCACCTACAGTAGGAGCTGCACGATTTTTTAAAAACAAAAGAACACATGCAATTTTATATTATAATATTCTTTACACATTACTTAAAGTTACAGCATGGAATGTTTTACTAAATAACTTCACTACAGATACGGGAGAATAATAATTAACTTCCCCCCTAAAATTTAATTTCTGGATTGCAGTTATGACCGTTACTGAATATCACATTCATTTTTAAGCACCCTCTTAGTAATCTTTGTTTCCATGGAAAGCACAATTTCTGTTAGCAGTTTGAATGTTCAGAAAGCATATAATAATTATTTTAGCCCATTTCATCCAGGAAAGAATTATAATGTCTAAAATTCAAAGGTCTATTAGTTATCTAGAGTAATATAAATATCTTCAGCTGTGTTTATGTGTTTTATTTGCTCAAATGTTTAGGGTGCACCTATTAAATACAGCAAGGCATATACAAGGCAAAAAAAAGAACTTTTAATTTGAGTTAAATGTCTGTTTTTAGATCAGGTAAGTCTTCTAATGAAAGGCAGGATATTTTTTGAGCCATTGTCATTTGGATGTTCTACAGTGGTAGTGAAGTATGCACAGACACTTTCATTAGAGTTGCCGTGTGTGATATAGAAAGGATGTGTAACCATATCTTGTCTCCTTCTGGGCTGAAAATATAATTTATCTCACTAAAACCACTAGTGAAAAAGCTGAAAATTCATATATTGTGCTTTTTCTATTGGTGAGCATAAGATGTTTGCTAGCCTGATCCTTATACTGCATAAAAGATGTTCCTAAGTAAACAAAAGTATGTGAAATCGTCCAACTGCCACAGTATGAACTTATGTACTATTTATTGAGATTTTGTTACAGTTATGGCAGATGCTAAAGATCTATTAGCAACAGCCGTTGTCAATTAATTTTAGTAATTTTGATAAAAAAATAAAGGACAGTGGGGCAATTTTGATACATTTGAGGATCAAATTGAGCAAATGTAAAATAAAGATGATTAGATGTTATGTCACAGAAGCGTACCTTAAGATAGATTTGCAGTAAACACTAAAAATAATTGTGGTTGTGTTTAAAGCTCTGATACATAAATATGAAACAACACCACTCTATAGTTTTTTTTATCTTTGTTTAATGTTATGAATAGCATGTCAGGAATACATACTTTGTACTTTTCTTTGCAGTCTCTGAAGTTAAATTATTGTGAACTTATTGACAGGTGTTGGCATAGAGAATGACAATTTCTCCTTCAACCTTCTTTCATGTAATCAGAGATAATAATTTTCTTTTTAAAATATAGCATTTAATATGTGCTGTGTGAAAATTTTCCCTAAATCTGTTAAGGAGGAGAATTTTAGAAAATGGAGAGCAGATAGGTCCATAGAGAAAAAAGTTTTTCTACACTACACTGCTGCTTTTCTTTTTTTTTTTTTTTAAAGGATTTGTGAAAATCATGTACTGATTTCGTTGGAATGAATGACCAGCATTTGTATGTCTTGTTGATGTTAGCAATATTTCATGAGTCTTATTTTCATATAGATGAACAGAGTTGAATGATGAGATGCGAAGAGGTTTCTTCTTTTACTGGACGCATTCTATTTAGCTTCTTTTGATGGGTGAGGTTTTTTCTGCAAAGACCTGCTTTTCTCACCTGTACCTTTTCTTAAAATCCACCTCCTTATTCTCAAATTTCCTTGTTTCGGTATTTCACTGCATGCCATGGAAACAGTGGGTATTTAGTTTTTGTTGCTTGTCAAAATCATACCTCTTCAATAATAGTCACTGCCGCCAGTGATGAGGGGGCAGGATCACAATTAATTGCACTTTTTTTTAAGATATGCGATAAACTTTTGTTTCTCTTATGGGTGCTTTGCTATCAGTGACAAAAAAACCCCAAACAAACAAATGCTGTAGCATTTTGACTCTCAGAAATACCAGCATTAAGTAGGGATAAGTTCCTGACGATCTGAAATAGCTTCCACCTGAAACTGGTATACAGGTGTCTGGGAAGATGCACTTTGTCACTGTGGTGCAGCTGTTCCCTGTGAGTGATGACAGGAGCAGCTGTGATTAGAGGAGTTGTGCTTTATTGTTGTTTCCTGGCTTGTTTTCTCCAGGTGGTGGTGATTTTTTTTCTTAATTTTTAAAAAAATTTGTTTCCTTTTGAAGGAAAAGGCTGTCCCGTAGTCCAGGAGTCTGTAATCCTCCAATTGTGCTTTTGTACCAGTAGACCTTTTGGAATCTGCATACCTGCATGCAAAGACTTTTGACACTGAAGTCATATGAAACCAGAAAAGAGTAGAAAAAGTTGTCAAAACTGAAGTGCAAAATGTTCTTAAAGGACTCTGTCCTGAAACTCATTACCTCAAAAATACATTTTTGAAATGTGGGTTTGCACAGCTACAGTGTTTTTGTTACAAAAATCCTAGTTTTGCTGTACAGTATGAGGTGAAGTTGCTTTGTAAGAGATCTTGTGGTGCATTATTTACTTTTTTAAATATTTGTGAGGTAATATCTCCTATTTTAACCACTGGATGTAATTAAGTAACAGAAAAACTGAGTATGGCTCTTGACTTGCCTGGCAGTGTCATTTTCAGATCAAGTTGTCGTACTCTGCAATATGCTTCAAAATAGTAGCCCAGGCCAAATGCCACTAGTCTTACTAGAGGAAAGCTTTTGTTAATGCTAAGTAGCAGTTTCACTTGAATAAACACATTGGGATTTGATCCTAACTTAACTAATCCTCATTGTCATTTTTTACTATATTTTCAAAAAAATCTAGTATAAGGTTTGAAGTATTGCTCTGAAAAAAAAATCCTAGAAGTAAAAAAAGCACCCTTCATGTTCAACTGTGTACTAAACTGTTGAGATTCACAATCTAGTATTGATACACTTTTTATATATGTCATATATAAAATTCTCTGTACAGTAAAAATCCCAAGAACGAAGTGGCTAATCCAAGCATCAAAACCCCCTGTGGACTGAGGCTGACTTTCCTGGAGTTAGATCCAGTCCTTAATTAATCTTTAATTGAAGGCAATTTGTTACATAATAAAATGACGGTAAAAAGAAAGCTGGGAGTGCATGCATTTGCATATTAAGGTAATTTTACTGTATTCTAAAAAGCTATTCTTTAAGATTCAGTCGGTAGTTCTATGCATCAAACTTATCAAAATAAATAAAGCTGTAAGTATGTAGTGAGGCAATACCAAACCTATAATTGTGGACCACAAGTGTTTCCTATTTAATTATTGCAGGACAGCAAAAAAATTGACTGCTAACCTTTTTTTCTTTTTTTTTTTTCTTTTTTTTTTTTTTCTGGCAAGGTTTTGTTCCAGTGAAATTGAATCTTAGTTTGCTTGTGCTCGATCTGAAGACTGTGGTTTTCTTTAGTTCATTAGTGGGCTTTTGATCTTTTCATAACGCTGTGTATGCTTGAAATATGGTGTGGGGATGTGGGAATTAAATGAATCTGCACACATTTAAATAAACAATGTTTTATTTTCAAACCTCTGCATTGGCCTTGGGGTTTTTATTTTCCTTTTCCGTATTGTTACCCATGTTTCAGAACTGTGTGCATCCTTCTGTATACATGTATATGCTGCAGAGAAGCAAAGTAGAAGTTGCTTCTAGTTGATTATGTTTTGCTAGTACAGCCCTTGTTTTACTCTTTAAAAGAACATATGTTTTGTTTTGTTTTGTTGGGGTTTTTTGTTTGTTTGTTTTGCTTTTTAAATTGGAGTTGTCTTGATTAGAATTTATGGCACTGGAATAATTTCAGTGACAAAGGATAAAGAACAAAATTGTATTTTACCTCTTGAGACAGTGGTCTCTGCAGGTCAGAGCAGAGGTCATTGCCAGGTTGCTGTGAGGTAGCTCACATTATCATCCTTAACAGTATATCTAGCTTGTGGGGGCCTTCAGACTATGAGCTTTCCTTTCATAGCTGTATTTAGGGATGATTCTCAGTGGTTTGGTTATATTCTCAAATTTTAAAGGCCTATAAGATCTCTGCCCATCCGGAACACTTTGCTAAAGCTTGGTAATTTCAATGGAAGAAAGCAATGCGTATTTGTTGCTCTTGATGCATTTTAAAGCTCTGGTGAATATTTCTGTTTTGATAGGGAAGTTCATGGCTCAAATGGTCTCTATATTAAAATCAGTCTTCTTTTAGCAGCAGACATGACATTGGAAATATGTTTGATCTGCATATAAAGGTTCTTGTCTCTTCACATAATTTTATTCAATAATTTCCACATTGTGGATGCTTTGTTCTGAGACACTATCAGTTATCCATGTCATAGGACTGATCCAGCTAGTGCTTGAATGTGTGATACTTTCCTTAAAGCAAATAATCTGTCGATTAGGAACCCTATTTCATTGCAAAGACTGCGTCAATGAGGAACGTTAATGGGCGGCATGTTTACAGGACTGAGTCATCATACAGGCTTGCACATCCATTTTCTAAAATGTAGTGATGTCTTAATCAAATAATGAGTAAATTCTTAAAGAACCCAGAGATCTGGCTATGTGATTGATTGTTATTTCTGAAGGATATATTTGATATGAACCTTTTAAAAGAGGTATTTGCAAAAAGTTAGGGGCTTGAATAACTACTCTGAATAATGTTGTCTGATTTCTTTGCAGAGTTCTTACTCTGTCAGTGGGGCACGCACTTGGGAATGGGGAGTAAATGCCCATTAAAGCCGAAAAGAGATGTTATGACTATTTAAACATGAAGCACGATGCAATGGTAAGATAGAAAATCCATCCTCAGCTCAGCTTTTCTCTTGTGCTTAGGTATTGCTGGTAGCTCAGGCAGTGGTGGTTGCACATATATTTCAACTCTGAGAAGGCCAGAGTTTTAATCCCTTAACTTCTGATGAAAGAAATATTGGGCTGACAAAGGACAGATATTGCAGCCTCACTAAAAAAATTCTCTTGCTTTTATGGAAATAAAGAAGACTCTTGTTGCTGTCCCTGAATTGTGACAAAGATAGACTATTAAAAACAAAAGCAACCAAAACCTAAAAGCTGGTTTGAGTATAAGTTAATTGTGGCTGGTTTTTTTTTTTTTTTCCAAGTGTATGCTATGTCTGACTGAAGTGAAGCTTGAACTCTGATTTTCTGTATTCATTCCCAGAACAACTAACTTTAGAGAGGGAAGGAAAAAGAATTAAATCCTAGTATGTAATTGGTACGACTGAATGACAAATGGTTCATTTTTAATTAGTTAATCTTTCTTCTTTATGTCTTTGAAGTTATAAAAATAACAACAAACTTGTTTAAAAGCAACATAAATGGCTGGCTGTTTCAAAGGAGACTTGCTGGCTACTAGGCAGTAAACAGGTAATTTGTGAAAGAACTGTTAGATTCTTTGATTGAGATCCTTGCCAGTTTGTGTTTTGAGATTAATAATAGATCAGTCACTTGCACATTAAAAAGGAAGCAAATGTAGAAAAGAAAAGGGAGAAGAATTGTATGTTTCTGTTCGACTTCACATGATTAATCAAGTTCTCCATGGGAACGTGCAGGTGAGGCAGATGGAGGCAAAGTTAGGTTTGCCCAAATGTACACATGGCACCACTTAACACCTCTCTCGATTTCTTTATTCTAAACAAAGAGGCAGCAAGTGCTTATACCAAACTGGTACCCTGTCAGGGGGCAATCTGTATAAAGTTTCCTGCTGTCAGGTTAATAAATTTTTAAAAAATATCCAAAGGCAGAGGTAGCTGTAGGAAACTCATAGTAACAGTTGCCATTCTCGTGTGGATCATTTTTCTCTTTAATATCCTGTGTAAGCACTTGGTTTTTCTTGTTGTGTTGTCTTCCTAGGTTTTCTTCCTTCTGTCATTTGTAGGTTCTTCTTTGTTTTAATTCTTTTTTCTTGTGAAACTGTTCCTTCCATTGCATCCGTCATTTGTGGTCCCTTTTTTTAGGGAGAGTTTGTCAAAGGATGGAAAGATCAGCTTTATGCATTTTTATACTTTGATTTAATTGCATATTCAATATATTAAGGTTTCTTCCACTAATGGTTTATTTTCTGACTTTTTACATGACTACCACTAGTACAGCCATTAGTACTAACAAAATAACATGATTTTTCTAGCTACAAAAGAATTTCTGACAAACTCAGAGGCAGCAGCTACATTCAAATGATGAAATGAGAAAATTAATGCTAAACAGGGACAAACCCAGAAAAAATTAAATGTGTGATAATTTGCAGGTTTCAACAGGAGTATTATTTACTCATGTAAGTGGTTGGATATTTTTTAACATAAAGTCTCACTTTTCTCCTAGTCCACCATCTAAAAATCAAAATCAATATCAGTATGAAACAAAGGAAGATTTGTATTGTGACATGTTCTGCTTTATGTTGTGATACTGCTTTGATGCTCTCAGAAGCCCTTTTACTTTGAAAGCAGAGGTCGTCTAAAGAAGAATAGTACCTCATCCTGTCTGGCTAAGTAGAGTCTGCTCTTTTCAGAGAGACTGAAATTTGTTCCCTAGATTTCAGGGATATTTATATCTACCAAATCAATGGACAATGCACACCCTTGCCACTCTCAAACATGGTTTTTTTACACTAAAATACTGCTTGTCTATGCCTAAAAGAAGCTTGTTTTTCTGTTTTTATTTTAGAATATACAAGAAGAGTTGTTGGGAAAGTACGAGTTTTTTCTTCTCACGTCTTTTTTTTTTTTTTTTTTTAGAAAGATAAACAATCATTTTAATTTCCAAACATTTTGAAGCCATCTGAAGGAAATGTTACAATGTTTCACACAACAGAGTAATCACAATACTTGAAAGTGATTACAAAAGTATAATATGTATATATATTTAATATATATAAATTGACAGCCAGTGTGACGGAAATATGACATACATTATTTTAATACAATAAAAAAACTCAGTCCTAAAACAATTTCACATTACACTGACAATGTGAATGTTACACAAATAAGTAATAAAGACTTTTTTTGCATTAAGAACAGCATTTTTTACAGCAGTCTATCATTAGATTACTTCTTTTCAAAACTAGCATGGAAGTTTACACAACTGCAATAATATTAACTTTTATAATATTAGCTTTTAAGAGCATCTTTGTGCTTTTCAGTTCAAGAGGTTTTCTTAAGGTTTGGTGACCATTAGAGATTCTATTAAATAATTTTCATTTTCTAGCCCAGTCTCCTATCTGACATAGTCCCACATTTTAAAATCTGGGTTTTAAGTTGTTAAATAAAGAATTACTTGCAGCCAGTTACCTTCCTGGAGACTATAAAGGAAGTCCTCTCCCAGAGCACACTGGACACACAGAACTGTTATTCTCTCCACAGACACCAAGGCTTGTACAGTGGGAGATCGGTACAAACAAAAGTGCCATCTTTCCTGTCTTCCCTTCTCCTTCCTTATAGCCAGGTTTGGAGCTCTTCCCCTCTCTTTTGCTCCTTGGCATGCGCACACAGCTGGAAACACATACAGCTGTGTCATGGGCAGTTGTTGCAAAATGCATTTTGCATCCATCTGTCAAGGTCCCTAGGCTTCTGTGATTTGTTTGAAGCTTAATGTTTAGGGGAGTTTGTTCCTTGAAGAGGATGATCAAAAACCTGTGTTTAATCAAGAAGCCAGAATTACTTTTCAGTTAATATACCTTAAGGTATACTTAAATATATTGTACTATTAAGTATGTGTAATTATTTCTTGAGATAGCACAGTATTAACTGGAGAGGAAGGAAAAATCATTTGAATTCAGTCTAATCTCTTGAGCAAATACTATTATATGGGGTAGTTTTTGTATTTTCTTTTGAATATAGAATTAGGATTTATTACCGTGGTGTAGAGATGTTATGTTTGCTCAGTGATTTGAATAAACATGAGGCCGGATTCTGACAGATCTCTGGTGACTGTCCATCACATACACAAGAAGACCATAGATTTCAACAGGATATTCATCCTATCAGTACTTGCAAGCCAGTTTGGGGGCTCCACTTGTCTCACATAGCCATCGCTCTGCTGTGACTATGTTGTTTCCTATGCTATGGAGCTAAAATCAGCCAAGGAACCATACTGACAGGAAGGAGCCAAGACATAAATACATAAACATAAAAATAATTATGCTGGCTTCATATTTAAGAAATGATGAATTATGGAACCAATCCTGGGGTTACTGTAGGTTTCAGTTTTGCTGTGCAGGTGTATTACATGAGTATTGCTAAGGCTCTGCCACTCCACCTCTGCTGTCATGGGGAAGTCAGTGTCGGAACATAAGTAAAGCTTCAATTAGGGTGAAAAATTTTTAGGTAGAGTGGATTATCATCATTAAGGAAAAAAAAGGAACAGAAATGGTAATTATTACTAAAACAAAAACATAGCTAGAGAAATCAGCAGAGATTAAAGGGAGGAGGAGGAAATTAGGTAAATATATATAAGCTCAACTGTGATTGTAGATGCACAGGCTTGATATTTCTCCATCTTACTTATACTTCTTTGCCTGAAATCATCAATATTTGGGCTGCAAGTCACAAATCTCTATGAAGGAAAAATGGAATTTACAGCTGAAAGTAAACGGAAAATTAAAATATTTTAAAAATATTTTTGCTCCTAATGGAATATACTTTACTCTCATGAGCACAGTAAATTTAGTGATAATATCCAGCAAGCAAAGCATCTACATGAGTTGTTTGAGTTGATGTGGTTTTTTTTCTTCCTAGTATGCAGAGTGTGAGGGGAACTCTTGTGTGGCTCTGTTGCTGGGATTTGATGCATTGTTTTCAGAGTCTTCTCATTTTAACTGTGTGGATATAGCACAGTGAACCTTCTCATAACAGCTGCTGACAAGAAAAAAATCTTTCAATCAGCTGGTCGGGCTTGCTCCCGCTCTCCCCAGCCCCCACACCTCTTTGCTTTTATGAGGCAATGAATAAAAGAGGGACCAGATGATGCAAAGGTTTACTCGGATGAGATGTGCTAGTCAATGAGCACCTTTGGGTTTGCGGGACTCTGACTTGTGACCATAGACTTCAAAGGGATTGAGTTTGGGGGTCAAGCCTTTCTCACATTGCCATTGTCTCATTGGTGTAAAATGATGGTCGTGTATTTTGAATAGCACTTTACAAATTTCAGGCTTGCATGTGCCAGCAGACCCCTGACTGGTGTAAAGGCTGCTGTGCTAGAATACAGGGTGTATTCTCCCAGCAGTGGCAGTGGGGCTGTCTGGGGCTCTACTGGAAGGCAGATGAAGGAGAGTTTTTCTTTGTATGCTTTATACTCTGTCTGAAAACTCAGGTGTGAAACATTCATCATAAGGAGCAAAATCAGGTTCTTTCTTGAAAAAAAAATCTCTAGGCTCTGGTCAAGTTTTTGGTTATGTATTTTTAATAAGACATTCCTCTGGTTTTGTATTCTCTTTTCTGTGGGTTCATATAACTGCTGTGTTTCAAACCAGCTTAAAACAGTTAAAAAAAAAAAAAATGGGTTCCCTAAAAGACAGCTTACTGCTGACTGTTTTATTTTGTTTATACCTGATATTTCTTGTGGTATTCAGATGGTTGTAATAGACTAGCACAAGAACTGCATGTCTTGTCATCTGTACTATATCAATACGTTTTTATAATGATACAATAACCTGAACCCTGTAACAGTTTATGATCCATTTGAGAATTCTTATGGATTCTCAGAGTGACGGAGGCCTGAAAAAAGAACTTGACTGCTTTCGCAAAACTGGTGCTGTGACAGGAAAAACTAGTGTGCCTGTGATTTAGTTGCTAAGGAATCATATTGATCTGATTGGTCATTAAACTTTTAAGTTGGGGAAAAAAAAAGAAAGAAAAAAAGTCAGGCTGCTTGAAGGTGGAAAAAACAGTGAAGTGATTGTCAGGGTCTGCAATACAGGTAAAACTGCCATACTGCTACTAATATTGATTTGTTATGATTAATAAATACGATTTTATGCATTACCCATGTACTGTATCTATAATAGTTCTTTTTTTAGAGCAGAAGAAAATTGCCCCTTGCTCTTTATTTTTCATTGACTATTTTTAGTCAATGATAAATAGAGAACTTTAACAGTAGTCTGATTACAGGAAAGACAGGACTTTAAAACAGAAACATAGCAGTAATGAATAACCATGCAGCAAGCTACGCACATGCAGCCATCTTAACATTTGTAATGGTGCTAATTTCGTGGCTTTTTAAAATATACTTCCACATGAGCTCTCAAAAGACATAAAAGCTTGGCATGTAAAGTAAATTGTTTGTCACTTGCTGACGACCTGCCATATTTATTGTCAGGAGAAATGGACATTAGTTGGAAAAGCAGTTGTTAAAGGCCAAACAATTTTTAAAGATGGCAAAGATGTGCAAGGGCTTTCCTTTTTCTAACAATGAGCCACCCCTTCAGACATCAAAAGACAAGATAATAAGACACTTCAAGCACAATTCAAGATTATATTCAACATCTAAAGGCGCATCTCCTGTCAGTTTGCATTTACTCTCCCAGGGATGTGATGCTTCTATCATCATTCTGTCAAGAGGAGTCTGGCAGAAATGATGAGGGCCCCTCATTTCACACACTTAGTGTTTTTTATCAAATAGCCCATGCTCATTCTCATTCAGCCAAAATGGAGGGATAATTTGAAGAAGGTCATGCACAAGTACAAAAATCTTGTGCTGATTTGTGTGATTAGAAGGCATTAAAATTCCACGTTTATGTTAGTTCTAAGATATTTTGTCAGTTCATTTAGTAATACACTATTGAAGCATTAAAAATATTTTTTAAAGCAAAAAAGGAGGTTTGCTTAAAACAACGCACACTATTATTTAGCAAATATTTTGAACAGCGATCTGTTCGAAATGGCATTATTTTAAGCTAACCTTAAAATGCATTCACCTCCCCTTTCCTCTTTGAGAATGGAATATTCAAGAGCTCCAGGGTGAAACCTTGGCCCATTCATACTCAATAGGATTTCACTCATTGGTCATTTCATTCTTGGACGTTTTATTTGGATAAAAATTTAGGATGCTGAATTAATAAAGGGAATAATTTTAACACCTGGATCTTGCCACCTCGTCTTGGCATTACACACTTCTTTTTGCTAACAAGGAATGCGAGGATGGAGTAAAACTGTTTTTCTCATTTCTGAATTCTTTGATTTAAGCAATAAAAATAAAAATACTGGATAGCACTGTCAGTGTATCTTGTACATGAAACTGGCTCCAATATACAAACCATCCATGGACCATGTAACGCGGAAGAGCCAGACTTCTCCATCTCCCATTGAAACCAACAGGATGTGAGGGAGTTTAACCCCTCTTTAAAGGGAGTAACAGCTGAGGGACTTGGCTGGAGCTGCTCTGAATCTTGAATCAGGAATTTATCAGCTGTGATAGGAAGGAACTGTGAAGGAACGTGCATTTGGCCTTGTGAAAAAAAATACCCTCTGCTCTGTGGCTTGCATTTGCGCAACACAGACAAAAAAAAGTAACCTGCAATCACGGTGCATTCCAAGGGGTTTCACTGGACAAGAAACCGCAAGGGAATTGGGAAGCTGTGAACAAATTGTCAAAAAGACAGATGGAATTGCTGACTGACCTACTGGTAAGAAACACTAACAACTTCCACCTCAGTGGTACGGTATTTATGCTGCAATGGAGAGTGACTTCTTAAAGGAATTTGCTCTTCTACACATGTAAATGCCTCCATGTATATATCAATGTAGTGTGCAGTATTTCTAGGGAAATTATAAGGTGCAGTTAAACAGCTGTGGATGTTTAAACTGTCTGATGTTTATGCCCAGGATAAAAAGCATTTTTTGCTCTCACTGAAAATGCTTTCCTGCTTTATTCATAAGGCCTATATGTATTCACAAATTTGTATTCTTTCTGCTGAATTATTCTGGAGGAGAACTTATGGCTGTTTCCACATCAGTGTGATTTCTCTGTGCATCCAATTTTGGTCTGCTCCACACTGTCCAGTACAAACCAGAATCCTCTGAGCCTGTGCAGGGAGACAAGGAGATTCATTCTCAAAACATTGAGTGACTAAGATTGAAGGACAAATATGACCAAAAGGCAGCATGAATGTAGTTGTGCAAGACCCGTAGTGCCATCAGAAAGGCAAGTGGTCACTCTAAAGGGTTTGTATTCTGAACAGAATTTGGTTTCTAATAGGACAGGATTTATTTGATAATTTTTTACCAGGTCTGTGGACAAGCTCAGGCCTGTTTCATTATCATCTCTTTTCAATAGAAGCATATGGGCTCATATCAACTGTGGTTGCTGTGTGTGTATCACTATCTTAGTGAAGTTGTTCCCCAGTATTTATATTCATTAAAGTTCAGATCCTGAAATGCTGTAGTACATGGGGAGGGGAGAAAAGAGTGACTGCAAATAGAAATTCAGCTATGCTTGAATCTGTCCTAGCTTGCTTGTGTATCTTCCCTACTCAGAGTATTCCTAGGTGCTCTAGGAGGCTGTCTTCCCTGTGTCTGGGGATGCTCTCCTGGCAGTCCACTTCTCAAGCATGAATGTGCAGAAAAGAAACAGTAATAACAAGTGCTGTTAAAGATCCATAAATTGTTTTCCATCTGCTCTTAGATCCCAAACTGTGGAACGTGTAGGGATGCACGCAGGGAAGCTAATGCAGGTGCTCAGTGCCAGGGAATAAAACAAGTGTCCCCACACTGAGCAAAAGCTCTGTTTAAAAAATATTTAAACTGTAGCTCTTGTGCAGTCCATTGGAAGCATTCACAGTGGGATCCAGGAAATGAAAATGAATTCCCATAAATGAAGGTAGAGGAGCCACTATATTTAAGGCATTATGGATGTGTTTTATCTTTCTACCTATCCTCCTGTAAGTAACAAGGATAGGTAGAAGCTTCTGCTAAAGTAATTATATTGATTTGCTCTGTGCTGCACACCCAGCTGTTTTCTGTACCACTATCTAAGCTGTTCTGGCAAGAATTGCCTGGTGCTTTGGAGAAAGTGTCATTGTGATAAAAAGTTCACATGTAAAGTTGTGAAAAGCAGGACTGCAGTTGGTGTGCATGAGAACAGTGTTTCTAAAGCGTAAGTATTACAAACTGAAGTTTTGTTAATTTCAAAGATACACTGAAAAAGCTTGAGTGGCAAATTTGACATTAGTTGTACATTTTCAATGCACACAAAAGCTCTTTCCCCAAAGTTTGCACTAATATGCAAAGTGGCTGGGAGGAGCATGCACTTATGTAAAGCAAGTGTCTATTTAGGCTCTTGCACAATTCTTGAGTAATTCTGTATGCTTTGGGGCTAGTGCTTACATGAGTTGGCCATGCATTGTTTCATGGGTAAGTGGAAGTGAACAAGCATGTATAAATGTGTTTCTGAAGACAAAATTCAACATTTTGTGTTACCATTCAACAGTTTTTCTTTTTAAACTGTGTCCTTGACTGTGGCATTTTCTCTTAGAAAACTCCTGCCCAACAAACAGCTCATTAAATCATTGGTAAGACTCTGTTAAACAAACACTGGATAACACAAGATATCAGTCCCTGCCAAACACATGCACATGCACAAAATGTTGCACTTACCAGTTTTCTGAATGCTTTTGTGGGTTTTCTTTTGAAGTGGAGCTGTTGTTCAGGACTAGAAGAATTAGTGGATGAGCAACTAAATAAATAATGAAACCTGTAGCTATGAAATAAAATTCTTGCATGTTAAAAATCATCACCATATTTCTTAAGTGTATCTCACCCTCTCCCTCAAAAAGATTTTCACCAGTTCTTCTCTCAGAGGCAGTAACACACAGCAGTAAGCTAAAAAAGAAACAGGAGCTATTTTTGCAAATCAATCTGTCATTGTATCCTTTGCTTGGTAAAAGCCAGGCTCTGATACCAGAATTTAAACCGTAAAACCCTGAAAAATGCAGGTACTGAACGGTTCAGTTTTCCTAAGGAAGCTTAACATTAAACTCTGAATGGAGGAAAATATGTGTTGATATTAGTCAGGCAAAATGCAAATTGTGAATAATTTCAGTGAATGCTGGAATTACGTAATAATATTGCATTTCTGCTACATTTTTGTGTGTAGGAAGTCATATCACAATTTCTAGAATATGGGAAAGATGCTTTTTTGGTGGTGGCTAGTCCATGTTAAATATGTTCAATGCGATAGAGTATGGGTTTGAAGTGTGTAATCCAATACAGAAGTAACTTCAGAGAGCATCCTAGTCCCATAATTGTTTCAGAATATGTTAAAATAAAGTCAGTTAAAATTCAATAAAAACAAGTGACACCAGGCAGAGCTCTAAAAAGTTAGTCCATAGAAAGTAAAGGCTTAAAAGGTAGCTGGAACCGGTCTAACAAAACAAACTTTTTTAACATGGTTACAACTACTTCTCTGACTGGTTTTGAATAGATATTTCAGTTCCAACATGAATTAGAGTGAGACACGTGACAGCCTAGAGACTGGCTGTCTCTCACCTGCAGTGAAGCTCAGGTGCTGGTATAAAATAATTGGATAATGGATTTTGTGGCTTTTTGAATGTAGAT
The DNA here is from genome assembly GCA_024500445.1 of Entomyzon cyanotis. Lineage (NCBI taxonomy): Eukaryota > Metazoa > Chordata > Aves > Passeriformes > Meliphagidae > Entomyzon > Entomyzon cyanotis. The sequence continues at coordinate 82,550,538 of JAKEPQ010001005.1, forward strand.
ATTTCTCAAGTCAGATGTAGGGAGGAGGAGGTTTTAGTACTAGTCTGTTTTATTCCTTTAATTGCGAAATAAATTGTGTATAAAGGCAGAAGCAGCAAAGACTAGCTACTTGTCAGTTTTCCAGAAAGACAAATTGGTTGAACTACTTGGTATGCCATAAAATACACAGAATATATGGGGAAATCTGTTGCAACACAGGAAACATGATTAGTAGTGTTTCTTATTTACATGCTGTGATATTGGTTCTCTCATAACTTTCCAGTCAAACCTGCCTTTTCTTAGAAACAATTGTCATGTAAGTTCAGATAAGATCCAAATATGCTTGTTTAATAAGAAGTGACAAATGACAGTGAATTCTGACAGAATATTTATAACTTATAAATGTAGTACTCTAAAACAATCAATGGTCATTTAGAAATAATTTTGTCATTTTTTACAGGAATGCTACTGTCCAAAGAGGGGACTTCTGAGATGCACATTAGCTGCTGCCAATGTTGCATATTTGGATCATAAGAAGCATGCTGGTTTGCATGAAACATGCTTGTTTACTTTGCTTTATTTTTCTATAAAGTAATTTTAATTGAAATAATGTTCATACATTTTAGACAAAGCAAAGAGCAAAAAGCACCATCAAAGCATCTCAAATTAATTGTCCTACCAATGTCATGTTGCATTACTTTAAATTTTTAAATAGAATCTTAAGCAATAAAATCAAACGTAAGTAACATGAAATGCTCAAACGTGTCTCAATCATGGAAACTCCTAGTTCAGACTGTATGATGGGGACAAAATGCCTGCAAGTTGATAGAGAGGGGTTTTGCTGTCAAGATATGATGAACTGTCAAGGGAAATTAAGGGAGGCTTGCCTAGGACTGTGGCAATATGTATCAACTCCAGGAGAAGTGTTGTGATAACCCTTTCAGGCCCTGATCTGGACACCATGCAGCACCTTCAGATATGCTGGGATGACAGAGTTGAATCAAGCCCACACAAGGATTTGGCATATCTGGAGACTGTGTGTCTAGTAAAGCACAGTGACTGTACAGCTGAAGTATTTACAACTTTTAAAGACATTCTGTTCTTTGGGATGTGATCCTTCTCTCCTTGGGGAGGACTGGGATGGAGGGGATTCCAATGCAAACCTGGGGGTAGATATTCCTCTCTGCTGTTCACTCATTTACTCATATAGGATAGAATTAGCTCCTATTGCCAGAAGAAATATTTATTTTATTAATTTAATAAAGATCATGTTTATATGGCCTGTATTCCTATGACACAAGACCTGGTTTCTATCAAACCTAATTAAGGTCATTAACACCCAAACTCAACACATGGAAAATGCTTTCTTGGTAGAATGGGAATGTGTTTTGCCTGTTTAACTCAGACTTACCCATGGTGCAAGGCAGGAAAGACTTTTATACTTTTGGATTATGTTTTTATCTCAAATGCAGCACAGAAATATAAACCACATTAACCCACTTATTTTTTATAATGATGTATTGCTGTAAGTCACAGTTTCAGCTGACAATCTTTACTCTCTATTGACCTGTTTTGTGAGATTTTGTAAACTACCTAATAAACCTTTGCTCTTGCTACTGTTGAGTTTAATACAGTTCATTACATTCACTGCTGAAATAAAAACTATTGTTTAGTAAATTAAAAATTGTTCAAAATGTCTTAACAATAAATACCTTGATATTTGTTCACAAATATACTTTCATGTTATATGCTACTCAGCACAGAAAATTTGCTGATTTATCTCCCAACTCACCTTTTAAAGCATGTATTTCTGAGATTGGATTTAATTTGTATGCTTCAAGAAATGTCAAATGCACAACTAAGAGGTAAAAAGCATATGTTGTGACAGTAACTTTGTCTGTAGAAACTCTGTTGGAGTCTAGGGCAGTGAGAGCTGCTTCAGGAAGTACTGAATGCAGTAGATGCTGTTATCCTACTTGTTTGTTGTCTCTGGAGCATAAATTGGCAATTTAGAACCTGGACTTTGTAAGCACTGTTAGACTTTTTGTTAGCCCAGACAGTGGCATGACTCTGCTGGTGATGGTCAGTCCAACGCATATCAGTGAAAGGTTCTGTCCACCACTCTGCTGGGTATTTGTTGAATGAGAAAAGCATCTACTGTGGATGAGTGGTCTCACATTTGAGTAGCGGTATGTGACGTCTGTGATGGTGGGAAGGTTGGGTGGAGTACAACAGTGGGGTACAGCTGTTAGTTTAGTATTGAGATGAGTTTTAGGCTTCCTGCTGGAATCTTCTGCTGCAGATAAGGTAGAAAGAACAATTTGTGAGGACAAGAGATCTGTCTCAGGACTATTCAGTGTCTGTCCTCCTTGTCAGGGAGCAGTGAGGCTTGCCGTTCCCTAACAGGAGGTGAGCCAGAAATGGAAGATGACCCCCACTGACGGGAAAGGGGTACAAATGGGTCTGAAACCAGATCCAAGGCCTACCGAGGGATCTCAAATGGGAACATCTGGAAATGGGGTCAAAGACAGGACTAGAAACAAGCCTACAGCATATGTACAAGAGTTTGGCTCAGAAGAGAAGCTACCTACAGTCTAAATCCAAGGATCATCCAGGAGGCAGGGCAAGAGACAGGGATGGAGGTTGGTGTGACTGAAATGTAACTTCACTAAGGGTTGAATGCTAAGGACTCCCTGTCCCATGGGCAGGGCACATAGGAGAAGGCCCCAGATCATCAGATTCAGGATGTTAAGACCTGTTGGTGCACTCACGCCTCTAAAAGCATCACATTCTCATTGGCAGCTAGAGCTGAACTCTGAAGTGCCTTTGTGACTCGGCAAAAAGCAACTTAACAGGAGCCCTCTAATAAGGTGTATTGTGGAATAGGCAGATAAGACACCAGTGTGACAGGTTTTATTGCTCTGCTCAGACCAGTGGTGCTCAACAGCTAGGTATACAATTTGTTTATTCCAGCCAGGGATGATGCTATTTTCACAATTTGTGCGACCAAGATTTAAGGGAAGATGCTCTCTGAACTTCTCCATACTGATTGATTCTGTGAAGTTCGGTGTGTGGGGGAGTTTCTTCTCCCCACAATCTTAAGCAGTGGGGAAAGCCATCTTTTCAGATCCTCCTCCCTCTGCTTTATGAGATTGTGAAGACTGATTGCACTATGTTTTTCTGGGACCTTTTATAAAAAACAGGTCTTATAGATGTAAATGAAGGATTCCTAGCTTTTGTAATTAACAGGGATCTACTCTGGCAAAACTTTCTAATGCTTATTTTCAACTAAACAAGAAAGAACTGTGGAAAGGAAGTACACCTTCCCCCCCCAAAATTTAATTATGATCTTCATACTCGATGAGTTCTGCTTGGAGTGTTTTGGAAGGTTGCTCCATCTTATCTCAGAAGAATATTTTCAATATACAGCTTTCAAATGTAGGTCCAACTCTCCAAGAATCTCTGATGGTGGTGGCTGTGGGACACCCCACTGCTACTTTTGATTACTTCTGTGCATTAAACCCAGGTCATCTTTTACAGCTCCTGTCCTTTTAAGCGTAGCAGTTAGGAAAACATGTTCCATTTGTAGCATGTACAGGTTGATACCACCTTGGTGATAACTGACTACAGTGAGTTAGTGGTGACTCTCAAAGGAATGAATTTTATGCCTAAGGAATATTAATATGAGATGCTCATGCATAAAAAAAGAAGTTAGTTGAAATTTGCATAATACTTCCCGCACCTGCTTGAATGAACTGTTGGATTATTGTATGAGGCTGCCTCAGTTCAAACACTTCAGCTTTGCCATTCTCAATGGATTAGTAAAAATAATTGTGTGGTTTGACAGAGGAATTTATATTGTGTTTGAGAGTCTTTGAGCAAACACCAGAGAGTGAAAAATACATTATAGACCAAGTGAGCCATGCTGTGGGAAATGTAAACTAAAGCAGTGATATATCTTTAGGAGCTGCTTCCCTTTTGCTACTTGTGAAACACCTCCCATTTTAATCAGTTGTGAATGAATAAGATCTGTGGTATGAACTGATGAACCAAAATTTATTAAACTGTAACTATCATACGATATTTACAGAAGAATAAGGCAAATTACATTTGCCAGGGGTGAAGTTAAATTTGATCTCTGAGGACATGCCCAAAAGACAGCTTCTGACTCAAATGCTTATGTTTTAAAGAAGAGTGCACTGTGTTCTTTGTGCATTTCTTTACACAGCTCCTCTCACTTTGTAATGAGAGAGAAAAGTTTATTTATTAAGAAGGAGTTAGTAAAGCGTTCTAGTCTCCTCAAGTACTTATCTCCTTGGGCTTCTTCCTTCTGATTAAGAATGCAGTAGGCATTGATATCATAGGTGTTGACTGTTAGATTCCCACAGCTGCACTAAGTGTAACAGGAGTTGAAACAGAGTTATTATAACATATACGCTCAGGGGTCATATGGAACAGAGAACAAAATGAGATGCTACACTTAGTGTACTCTACATTTTCTACATTTAAAAAAAGAAAAACCAAAAGTATCACAGCTTGGAGGTGAAATCCAGGTAGTACTTAGAAGAGAATAACAGAGAAAACAGACTTGTGGCTGAAAGTGCAACCATAAACTTATTAGCTGAGGTTATCACAGAATCACAGAACAGATGAGTTTGAAAGCAACTGCAGTGGATTATCTCGTCTAACCTCCCTTTTCAAACAGAATCATCCTAGAACACATGGCACAGGATTGCGTCCAGATGGTTCTTGATTATCTCCAGTGAGAGAGATTCCACAACTTCTCCGATGCTCAGTCACCCTCACAGTAAAGATTTTTTTCTTATATTCAGGTAGAACTTCCTTGCATCAGTGTTTGCCTGTTGCTTCTTGTCCTATTGCTTGGCACCACTGACAAGAGCCTGGCTCCATCTTCATGGCACTCCCCTTTAGATATTTATACACATTAATGAGGTCATCTCTCAGTTGTCTCTTCTCAAGGCTGAACAGGCCCAGTTCCCTCAGCCTTTCCTTGTAAGAGAGGCTCCAGATCCCCAATCATCTTTGTTGCCCTTCACTGAACCTGCTCCAGGAGCTCCATGTCACTCTTGTTCTGAGGAGCCTAGAACTGGGCACAGCACTCCAGATGTGGCCTCACCAGGGCTGAATAGAGGTGCAGGATCACCTCCCTCGACCTGCTGGCAATGCTCTTCCTAATGCACCCAAGGATACCATTGGCCTTCTTGGTCACAAGGGCTCACTGCTGGCTCAGGGACAGCTTGTTGTCCACCAGGACCCACAGGTCTTTCTCTGCAGAGCTGCTTTATAGCAGTTTGGCCCCCAGCCTGTACTGGTGCAGGGGTTATTCTTCCTCAGGTTCAGGACTCTGCATCTGTCTTTGTTGAACTTCAGACTTCTCTGGCTATCTCTCCAACCTTGTTAAGGTCTTCCTGAATGTCAACACAGAACACTTGGGTATTGGCCACTCCTCCCAGCTTTGTGTCATCAGTGAACTTGCTGAGGATGCCCCTTCACCCAAGTCACTGATGAACAAGTAAAACAATACTGGGCCAAATAATGAACCTTGGCAGACACCACTAGTGACAGGCCTCCAGCTAGACCCTGTGCTACTGATTATGTCCCTCTGGGGTGTGTCCTTCAGCCAGTTCTCAATCCCCCTTGCTGTCCACTTATCCAGTCCACACTTCCTGAGTTTACCTATGAGGATATTGTGAGAGGCAGTGTCAAAAACCCTGTTGAAGTTCAGGTAGCCAATACACACTGCTCTCCCCTCCTCCATCCAGCTAGTTGTCTAATCACAGAAGGCCATGAGGTTAATCAAACATGATTTGCCTTTACTAAATCCTTGCTGACTACTCCTGATCCCCATCTTGTGGATAGAGATGGCCTCCAGAATGAGGCACTCCATCACCTTTCCAGGAATTGAGTTGAGGCTGACTGGCTGGTAGTTCCCTGGATCCTCCTTCTTGCCCTTTTTGAAGATTGAGGTGACATTTACTCTCTTCCAGTGCTCAGGCACCTCTTCCGATCTCCACAACATTTCAAAAGATGACCATTAATGTCCCTGCTGTGGTGTTCATCAGCTTTCTCAGCACTTGTGGATGCATCCCACCTGGAGCCATGAATCTGTGGACATCAAATCTGCCTATGTGTTCTCTAACCCAATCCTTGAGTGAGGGAAAGTTTTCCTTCCAATATTCCTTGACCCTGGTCTCCTGAGTCAAAGATTCCCGAGGATTTGCTATGTCAGTGAAGACTGATGCAATGAAAGCATCCAGTTACTCTGCCTTTTCTGCATCCTTTTGTTACCAGGGTTCCCCCTGCATTTAGTAATGGCCCCACATTTTCCTTAGTTTTCCTTTCGTTATTGATGTATTTGAAGAAGCCCGTCTTGTCCTTGACATTCTTGGTCAGATTTAATTCCAGATGGGCTTTGACCTTCCTTGTCTCATTTCTACTTGCATTGACAACCTCTCTATATTCAGTCCAAGTAACCTGACCCTGTTTCCATCTCCTGTGTATTTTCTCCTTGTGCTTAAGTATTGACAGGAGTTCTTTATTCATACATGAAGATATCTTTGTCCACTTTGCCCAACTTCTTTGGGCATTGTTCTTGAGCCTGGGGATGCATTGGGATGCATTGTTCTTGAGCCTGAAGGATGTGATCCTTGAATATCAACCACCTCTTGGATTTCTCTTCCCTCAGGGCCTGTTCCTATTGATTCTTCCTAGAAGATCCCTAAAGAGGGTAAAATTAACTCTCCTGCAGTCCATAATTACAATCTTATTTGCTGCCCTGCTTCCTCCTTGCCTCCTTCTTTGATACTGAACTCCCCAGTCTCATGGTCATTAGAGCCAAGTCTGCTCCCACCCTTCACATCTCCAGCAAGGCCTTCCCTGTTTGTTAGTATGAGGTCAGGTAGCACACCATTCCTTCTGGGGTTCTCACTACCTGTGTCAGGAAATTGTCATCAGTACTTTCCAGGAAACTCGTGGGCTGTTTGTACTTCACTGTGTTGTTTCTCCAGCAGATGTCAGGGTAGTTAAAGTCCTCCATGGGAACCAGTGCCTGTGATTTTGAGACTGCTTCAAGCTGCCTGTAGGCATCACACAGTTTCTTCTGCTCAGGTGGCCTGTAGCAAACACATACAACAATGTCACCCTTACTAGTCTGCTGTTTTATCCCTACCCATAAGCTCTTGACTTGCTTGTCCTCCACCCCAAGGCAGAGCCTGATACATTCCAAATGTTGCCTCCCATAGAGAGGTCTGCACTTTCCTGGTCTGTCTTTTCTACACTATGTAGCCCTTGAGGACTATCTCATCTTGAGGCAAAATGGTTTTTTTATCTCTTGTGCATATATACCATATGTATATATGTAAATTTGTATATATGTATACATGTATACACGTATACATGTATATATGTATATATGTATTGGTTTACCTGCTAATCATACTGAAAATCTCATTCCAAACCTCATACTGCAGTAGTTAGGAACCCTTCTAATTATCAGCTAGAAACATTCATGTCCAGTTTGTATCCATCTGGTTTTTGTTCATTATCATCCCAAATTATCAGGGAAAAAAATTATACTTGCACTGAGTAATCACATCTTCCCTAGGTCCTTGCTTTTGAAATCTAAACAAGTATAGGTTTCTATACCTTTCATTGAAAATAAGTACCTTGTTTTCTTGGGTTCTTGGGGCTGTCCTTTTTAGGGCTGGAAGGTGGACTTTACAGAATCATAGAATTCTAGAATAGTTTTGGTGGGAAGACACTTTAAGAATCCTCTAGTTTCAATCCCCCTGCCAAGGGCAGGGACACCTTCCACTGGACCAGGTTGCTCAGAGCTTCATCCAGCCTGGCCTTGAACACCTCCAGGGATGGGGCATCCACAATTGCTCTGAGCTAACTGTTCCAGTGCTTCACTACCCTCAGTGAAAGAGGTTTTTTCCTAATATCTAATATAAACTTACTCTTTTCTAGTTTGAATCCTTTCCCCCCTGTCCTGTCACTATATGCTCTTGTAAAAAGTCCTTCTCCATCTTTTTTGTAGACTCCCTTCAGGTACTGGAAGGCAGCAATTAGGTGACCCCAAAGACTTCTCCAGGCTGAACAATCCCAATTCTGTCAGCCTTTCCTCATAGGAGAGATGCTCCATCCATCTCACCAACTTGTTGGGCCTCCTCTGGACTTGTTCCAACAGGTGAATGTCCTTTCTGTGCTGGGCACCCCGGAGCTGGACTCAGCACTGCAGGTGGGGTCTCACCAGAGGGGAGAAGAGGGGCAGAATCCTCTCCTTTGACCTGCTGGCCATGCTGCTTTTGATGGTTGGCTCTCTAGGCTGCAAGTGCACATTGCTGGCTCATGTCCAGCCTCTCATCCACCAGCACCCCCTATTCCTTCTCAGCAGGGCTGCTCTCGATCTGCTTATCCCCCAGTTTGTATTGATACCAGGGGTTGCTCCAACCTGGGTGCAGCACCTTGCACTTGATCTTATTAAACATCATGAGATTCCCATGGGTCCACTTGAGCTTGCCCAGGTCCCTCTGGAGGGCATCCCATCCTTCAGGTGTGACAACCACACTCAGCTTAGTATTGTGCCAAATTGGTGTCAAACTTGCTGAGGGTGCACTTGATCCCTTTGTCTATATCATTAATGGAAATATCAAGTAACACAGGCCCCAATACCCGCTGAAGGACACCACTTGTCACTGATGTCCACTGGGACTCTGAGCTATTGACAACTATCTGTGTGACCATCCAACCAATTTCTTATTCATCCAACAGTCCACTCATCAAACCCATCTCTCTCCAATTTAGAGGAGAAGGATGTTGTGACAGTATCAAAGGCTTTACACAAGTCCAGATAAATGATATCTATAGCCCTTCCCTTGTCCACTAAGGTAGTCTTGTCACTGGATTGGACAGGCAAGACTTGCCCTTGGTGAAGCTAGGCTGGCTGTCCCACATCAGCTCCCTGTCCTCCACGTGCCTTAGCATGGCTTCTAGGAGATCTGTTCCATGACCTTCCCAGGCACTGAGGTGAGGTTGACAGATCAGTAATTCCCAGGGTCCTCCTTTCCACCTGTTTTAAAGATGGATACAGTGTTTCCACTTCTTCAGTCACCTGAGACTTCATTTGACTACCATGACTCTTCAGATATCATGGAGAGTGGCTTGCCAACTACATCAGCCAATTCTCTCAGGACTCTGGGATGCATCTCGTGGGGCCCCATAGATTTGCATACATTCAGGTTCCTCAGGTGGTCATGAACCTGACCTTCTCTTACAGTAAGAGAGACTTTGCTCCCCCAGTCTCCATCCTGCTCTCCATCCTCTCAAGAGATGTGGGAAGAGAGAGGCAAAAAAGTTGTTGAGCACCTCAACTTTCACCTCATCCATTGTTACCAGTTTCCTAGCATTGTTTATCAGAGGGTGTGCACCCTCTTTAACCTTCCCTTTCTGGTTAACATACCTGTAGAAGCCCTTCCTGCTATTATTTGCATCCATTGCCAGGTCCAGTTCCATCTTCACCTTGGGTCTTTCTCCTCCGATCACTACACAACCCTACTTTGTCTCTATGCTCTCCCTGAGTCACCTGTCCTAGCCTCAACTGTCCATACATTTGCTTCTTTCCCTTTAGTTTGCCCAGCAGTCTCTTGCCTTCTATGCCTGATTTCTTGCTACTTGGGATTGCTAGCTCTTGCATTCTATGGAAGGATTCCTTAAAGGTCTGCCAGCTCTGTTCCACTCCCTTGTCCCTGAGGGCAGTCTCCCAGGGGATCCCTCTATCTCCCTGAAGGGCTGAAAGTTTGCTGTCCTAAAGTTCAGGAGCCTAACTTTATGCCTTATCTGATCTCTATTCCTCAGGACTGTGAACTCCACCAGTGCATGATCACTGACACCCAGGCTTCTTCAAATTTTGACATCCTCAATAAGCTCACTTGTGTCGGTGACCAAAGACATTTCTCTTCTTGTAGGGCTTTCTATTATCTGGGTCCAGAAGTTATCCTCCATGCATTCTAGGAGTCTCCTGGATTGCCTACAGCTTGCTGTGCTACTTTTCCAGCAGATGTCAGGATGATTGAAGTCCCCCAGGAGGATGAGAGCCTGTGAGTGCAATGCCTCCTGTAGCTGGAGCTAGAAGGCTCTATCAATAGGCTCCCCTTGACCAGGGGCCTGCAGTAGACACCAATTCCATGGTTCCCTTTGGTGTCTTGGTCTCTGATTCTTACCCACAGGCTTTTGACGTGCTTGTGGCTGGTCTTCAAAGACAGCTCTTCCCACTCAATTGACCTCTTGTGGTGGATGCCTTCACCTCTCCTTTCTCATCCAAACAGCCTGTAGCCATCAATAGCCACACTCAGACAAGACTGCGATGATCCTTGTGAGTCCCTTCCAACTCAGGATGTTCTATTATTCTATGATGCCAGTCATGTGAGTTATCCTACCATGTCTCTAACTATAATGAGATCAAAGCCCTGTGAGTGCACACAGATCTCTAGTTCCTCCTGTTTACTCCCCATACTCTATATGTTGGTGTGCAAGCATCTTAAGATTAAGTCAATATCCAAGTGGGGATGAGAACAACTGCCCCATGGTCTTGTCTTGTGGTCATGTCTTTGGATATTTGTTCTTGCTGGGGGTATCCCTTTTTGAGCCTTCTTTTGCTATTTGGGAACTATTTGCAACAGTTCTCCCCATACAATCCCTTGTCTTTGTCAAGCCTGGAAATGTCCACATCTCTCTTCAAATCTATTTTAAAGCTCCCTCAAAAAGCCCTGCTAATCCCTGAGCAAAGATTCTTCACTCCCTTTGAGACAGGTGGACCTTGTTTGTTGCCAGTGGGCTCTCTCATATAAACCGATCCACGATCAAAAGCCCCAAAATTCTGCTGGTAACACCAGACTCTAAGCCACGTGTTCACCTGCATGGTTTTCCTGTTTCTTGTCCCAACATGCCCTGCAACTGTCAGGACAGAATAGAATATAACTTGTGCTCCAAATCCCTTGACCACTTGTTCCAAGGTCTGGAGGTCCCTCTTGATCATCCACAGCCTTCTTGTTGGGACTTCATTAGTATCCACTTGGAAAACCAGTAGTGGGTAATAATCGGTGGGTGGTACCAGGCAGGGAAGTTTCTTGGTGATGTCTCTGACCCAGGTCACAGGGAGGCAGTCCTGGTGGGTCAGGTTCCGTAAGCATACGGGGCCCTCCATTCCTTTTAAAAGGGAGTCACCAGTGACTACCATCCCTCTTTTTTTCTTAATTGAGGGGGTTGTGATGGGGGGAGTAGGCTATGAAACAAGCATTTTCAATTTTAAAACAGTTGATTTTTTTTCTTGAATTTTATTTGTATTTACTTGATACTATGCTCAATCTGAATCACTCTGGACTTGCACCAGTATTTTAGATTTTAAAAATGTGAACCTTTTCTCATTTGTAGTACATCCTATTTCTAAATTTTGAAGTTCTTTTTAAAAAATAAGCTTCAGAACATCATTGAGTATCATTTTACTTTATATAGTTGGAGACATCGACCTTGAAGGCCAAGATTTTAGAATATGAGAAATTTTCGCCTGTCCCTTATGTTCATACTCCTGTTGCCTGAGTATGAGATTTAATTACTCTGCTTGTTGTTATCATACTCTGCAAACAATTCTCCTAGTATTACATGAGGGTGCTCTAAAATTAAACTAGATGTAAACCATTTTGGTGACTTTGGGAGATATCGCAATCATCACAGAGAGCAGGCAGGATTGAAAAATGATGTGTCTGGAAGTTCTCTGCTCTGACTCATTAGATTATAGTTACTTACTTCTTTATGCTGTTAATGAACTTGGTACTTTTGGAATATGTACCAGAAGCAGGCATGGATTCATCAAATATCCATGGTTTTCATTGTGGTTCCTGTGTCCGCATGTGCTCATCAATTAAAGGCAACTCTCTATCATTGATGTAGTTGATAATTGTATTAGCTTGAAAACAAACCAGTGGGTCAGGATTATAATTTAATAGGAAAATTAAAAATAAATTCAATACAAGAAAAAAACAACTGACAGAGTCAGATACAAACTGACACCCTGTCAGTCAGGGTGGGGGTAGCAGTCCAAGTGAAGTAGTTAGGCTGAAGCGGTGATCCTGTGGAAGGTCTGGTCTCCACCTGAAGGTCCAGTGGTAGTTCTCGTCCTCCGGGAATCCAGTAGACAGGGCTGACTTGTGCAGTTCCAAAGCCAGGTTATATCCAGGTGGGAATGCTTGGCTCCTCCCTCCTGGGCAGAGCATCTCACAATAAGATGAGATAAGTCCATGAGTCATGCGGTGGGCTCTTGGTAGCCCATTAACAGTTATCAGGGGTGAGTCATAGCAGGAGATAACAACCATTGCCCCACAGCTTGTGGAGGTCGTATCAGAATAAATACATCTATATTGCAACCTACGACAATAATTTTTTGGTGTGCTGCAGTAGAAACATGATATGGTAATAAGGTATCAACTTTTAATACGGAGGCTTAAGTACTGTAGCTGTGTGGTTTAAATCTCTCTCAAAACCTTAAAAAATCAACCAAAACACCCCCAAACAAACAAACAAACAAACAAAAAATCACACCCAAACCCACAAACATCACCCACACCCCTCTCCAATCCAAATCAGCATTGTTTTCCAGTTTTTCAAGATGCAGGGTACCTCACTAGAAAAATGTGGTCCATGATGTCAGGGCAGCCTGTTGAAGTAGTTGGTACCAGGAGTTAGAAATTTGGGGTTGTTAACCCCTGACAGATACCTAGTGATCAAGGCAGCAGGAGAGGAAAAGTTCTATGACTATTGCACTCCGCAGTACCAATCCTAGTGAAATGATAGACTTAGGAAGTTATAGCTTCTGGAGCAAGGGTAGATTTGTTTAGATAAGTTTTATGTGGGATACTTCTCTCATGTCTGAGGAAGATCCTCTGTACCCAGTGTTGTCTTCAGTCCAGGAAGCATGTGCAGTTCTGAGCCTCGAACAGTGAATGCAGTGTTGGGCCAGAGCAGCACAGCTCATGAGCTTTAACCCACAAACTTGGTAAATATTCATCAAGTAACTCTGCACTATTCTGAGCTTCTTACGAGTCAATGGTGTGGTAGGAAGGTGATGTATTTTGGTTTTTTTCAGACAGGGTAGACCATGCTGATATGTGGTTCTTGGTTGCAGCCAAACTCCGTGTCACCATCTGACCTTTGTGTAGACCTCAGCTGGCAGATGGAGCCAGAGGGTAGCATGCAATTGTGCCTGGATATTGTGCTTCTGAAAGTAGTAGCTTTTGGCTCCCAGCTTCCCACTGAGCACGAATGCAGAACTGGACCCTGTGGTTCCCTCTGTCCTGGTGGGTTCTCTACATTATACACTGATAACCCCTATAGCAAAGTTACAATGCACTAAAGATTAGTCCTTGATGAACCTCCAAGTGTTTGTGGAGTTTGTGGGCTAGATCCTGAGATCAAAATTCTGACTGGTCTTCTGTGATACCTACAGGTATTTAGCCATGTGCTGCTGGGGCCAAGTCCTGATACCATGTGCTACAGAGCTGTTATAACTGGCTGAGCTTAAGGAAACTCATTGTGTTTAGCCTTCAGTGGGTCTTCAAAAAGCCTCATGCTGCAAAGTGTGCACAGTTACTATTTTAATAAATTCTTTTCTGATTTAAGAGTTGGGGTTTGTAAATTAATTATTAGATTATGTTGCCTTCTTAAAAGAATGAGATTGTTTAATAAAAGTCTACTTTCCAGTTGCCTTTGCAGCACCTGAAATTTACCTTCCTATGAGAGCGGTGTTATGAAAATGTACAGTGAGACAGAGTGAGATACTATAGCAGTTTTATGGCTATGTAAACAAACCGACTTTGTCAGAATTCAGTCATCTTTAACACTAGGAGGTGATGCTTCTAGTGATGGTGATCACCTTCCAGGTGATAGTACATACTTACCCATCTCACAGTAATTTAAAGAGGAGTCACAGCTCATCCATCTTTTTCTAGGAGTTACAATGAATATATTTGACTGTAAGAATTTAGCATTTACCCTTCATGGGTCAGTGGATGAGTTAGTCTTAAAGCATCTTTAGGAGAGATTATTCTAATAAAGCCACTGTACATACAATATACTGTACTAGTATTTCATGCTTCTTTTTAAAAAAATAAACCAAGCAGCAGGCTACATTTCCTAATCAGCTGTGTTTCAGACATAACATCCCCATATGCTGGGGAGGATGTGGATTTTCAGACAGAATAGATTAATGGCAATATTTCATTTAAATCCTTTTTGGGGAACTAGATATCCTTAACAGGCTGACAGGAATGCACTTTGATTATTGTTTAGAGTCAGTGTTCTAGGAGCATCTTAAAAGCAACCTTTTTTATATCCCCTTTTATTGTTGCATCCTTGATTAATGTCCATTTCATTAATTCATTAAGTGTGTTTTACCTTAAAATTTGCAAGCCATGCAACCATAAAATGAGATTTTAATTTAGTGTTTTTTAGGAAAATGAGTCAGTCATATTTTACAGATGCATTTTATGTATTTTATATTACAGACATACATTTTCATGTAGGCTGCACACTTTTCTTGTCTGATTTACATCTGCAACACTCACTGTGCTCAGTAGCTCACAATTTTCAAAAGTAGTTCAGGACAGGGACTAAGAAACATCACCTTTAGTTAAAAGTGCAAAGGGATTTTAGTTGACAGCATAAATATGAGGGCAACTTTTTCTTATCACATTTCTTTGCTTTGTCATTAGAAAGAAAAGCATCCTTTCTTCCCTATGTTAAGAAACTAATGGAAAATCTACATGTAAAATTCTGTGCCTTAACATTTGAAAATACTGTGGTAAGCACAGAGGAAGAGCTTAGGGATTTTTCCTTGACTTTCAATACGTACTACTAAAACTGCCATGTTTTAAGGAGCATTTGGCCTCCTATTAGTGTTTTTGTCAGTGAATAACAGGTATGAGCTTCTATAAAATATTAAAAAGTGAATGACCTTAACCTCTCCTAGATATAAAGCAAACCTTTAATCTAAACAGTGAATAATGCGATGCACTGGCATCTGTCTACCTCAGGTTTGTGAATCTCCATGACCTCAACTAGGGGATGTGGAATTGGCTCACTTTGAGATAATCTTTGACTCTCAGTGATGATACTGAAATTATAACAGAACCAGCAAGCATTTTTAATTTTTTTTTATTTTTGGCTCTTCCTTGGAAGTACAGCAGAGTTCAGACTCCTGCTCCAGAGCTTGGACCATGCAGGTTCAACCAGGGAGGAAGCCATATTATCTAAGGTAAAACAGCAAGTCCTTAATATGGACAAGATGTAAGCTAGTAATTAGCATACAATGCTCTAATTTTTAACTTAGGAAAAATCATGATTTCACTTGAATGCAAAGTAAAGTTCCAGAGATGGCAGCAATCAGGTAACTAGAAATTAGTATAAAGAGTGGTTTTGGCAGAGGAGTGAATGTATGACCTCCCAGATTTTGGCAGTTGTTTTGGTGAAGAGAATTAATTTGTGACAGATAAGAGAGAAAAAATATGGTGCCTCAAAGAAGGTCTTTCTGAAGGATTCAAGAATGGACAGTTCAAACTGCAGCTTCTCACTTTTCATACCTCTCATGACACTGGTGGGTACAGCCCAAATTTTACAGGTATTAAAACATTGTCCTTGTGGGCATGGCAAGATCTCAGCTGTTTTTTTTTTTTTTTTGGGAGTGCCTTAGGTCCAAGCTATTCAAGTGTGAGAGCTATGTATTTAAACACTTGTAAAAATCTGGTCCATGTGATTTAAAATGCTATCTTTCATTCATTTCCACTATTGAAGGCACTATGGTAGTCACTTTGAAAACAGCTATGGAACAAGGGATTCTCAAAATAGCTGAGGAGGATCAAATAAAAGATGAGGGACATAAGTTAAGGCAGTCTGATGTGTTTATATGGACTTTCTCCTAAGAGTTCCCAAGCACCTTAACTTAATGCTAGACTCTAAGCATCTAAAAAATGTGCCTTACCTTTGCTTCATCCAGGTTTCCTCCATATAAAGTAGGGATAATAGCTTGGCCCTGTCTCACAGTGATAAAAACAGTAAAAGATTGTGAGATTTTTCCAGTATCATAGTAATAGGAGTTATAAAAACATCTTAGATAGTTGAAAGGTAAGTTGAGCTGGCAAAGCAGAGGTCACAAGCAACTAGAGATGAGATGTAGAAGAGGGCAAAGTTGTGCAAGGCCTGGAAGGCCTGGTAATAACTTTATATACTGTATTATGTCTAGGAGGAAGACTTTCATCTTTCACTGACCTTTATTTTGAGCTTTTTTCTTCACTATTTTATTTACAGTTACATGTACTGACATTTGTACAATTTCAAATTTGTCAAAGACAGAAATCTGACAATTTTCACGTTCAGACTTTGTTTTAAATTGTGAGTGTGGGTGCATGTATGAAATTAGTTATCCCATTAACTACTATGGCATGCAATTAGAACTTGCAGCATGGGTACGAAATTATTCTTGTTATAGTAAGGGGTGTGGACATACATGTGTTTGATCTGAGTAGCAAATTTAGCTAAGATATGTCCTGAAACGTTTTTTATGTTGTGAGAACTGGAAGAAACTCATATAGCTAGGCTTGCCTCGTATTTTCCAGTGTGTTTGAAGAAATGTATGATTTTTTTAAGCTCCAGTCTTAAGTTTTTAACTTCAGACTAAAATTTGTTGTGTTAAATGATTCCTGAGGGTATGTTTTGCGTGCAATAGTGATGACCCAGCCACTTCCTGAACTAACATTAGGGAAATACTTGTTGCCCAGTGTTGTTAGTTTATTTATGCTTTGTCTTGCATATACTGGAACAAAATTTGGCAGGGTGATGTTCTCTCAAAGCCTCCAAATTTGGCTCTTCTATCACTATTCAGAAATCACCATTTTCACACTCAGCCTTGTTAATCACTGGCAGCTAAATTACTGGAGGAGTCCAGCTAATACCTGCTCATGAGACTCATGTCAGGTGTACCAAAATTGAACAGGACACTGCTCATCTGTGATTCTGGATCTGGACTCTTGCAAAACAGTTCTATGTCTAGAGAGCAAGTTTGGAGAGGGATATGGGTTGAGATACCAGGTCACTGGAAGCCAAAAGCAACAGAATAAGAAATGCACAGTAACAGCAGCAATATTAATTACAAGAGTATAAAAAAGAGAAGGTGCTTTACACACAAAAACATATTCACCACCTTGACTTAGTTCTGTGTGGCCACTGGGACAAAGACAAGATGGCAGGTGCTCCAAGCAGTGCTCTGCCTGTCCCCAAGCCTGAGACCATGGAAAAAAATGATGGACACACTCCCAAAAGCTGGATTGTCAGTGTTGTGCCATGCTGCCACTTTGTTCCCCTTGGCTGCTTCCCACACTGGCACTGCTGCTGTTGAGTGCTCCACTCCGCTGGGGCTTGGTTCCCTATGACACCACTGCTTTTGACCTCTCCCTCTCCTCTCCTCTCCTCTCCTCTCCTCTCCTCTCCTCTCCTCTCCTCTCCTCTCCTCTCCTCTCCTCTCCTCTCTCCTCTCCTCTCCTCTCCTCTCCTCTCCTCTCCTCTCCTCTCCCTCTCCTCTCCTCTCCTCTCCTCTCCTCTCCTCTCCTCTCCTCTCCTCTCCTCTCCTCTCCTCTCCTCTCCTCTCCTCTCCTCTCCTCTCCTCTCCTCTCCTCTCCTCTCCTCTCCTCTCCTCTCCTCTCCTCTCCTCTCATCCCCTCCCATCCCCTCCCATCCCCTCCCCTCCCATCCCCTCTCCTCTCCGCTGTGTTCTCTACCCAGAGCCACACTCTCCCGAGGATCAAGAAGGGATGGGCAGCAGCAAGAGAAGCAGGGTCCACGCAGCTGGTCCCAGGAACCTCTCAGTGGAAGAGAGGGAAACAAAAATGGTGCACTTCTGGGATGCACTGACCTTCCCTTTCTCCAGGAGTCATCAGTACTATGGAATAGCAGCCTAGCCAAGCCCACACAGCTCTAAGCTGCGCCCCTTCCCTGATCCCAGGACACCACTGAAGAAAATCGCTTCTTCCCTCAGTTGAGAAGATACTCTGGGGAATAACTAATTTCAAAATCCACTAGAAAAATGTATCTTGTGCACATGGTAGTGACTGGCTGCTCAGGGTATCCCTGTTGCCCTCTCACTTGATCTGCATGTGTAAGAAGTCCCAGTCTCACTGCAGGCCCCTTTGGGAGCCATGGCTGTGCTGCATGATTTCACCTCCACTACCTTAGTCTATTTTGGTAGGGGTTTTGTGTTAGGACATTAAAATACCAGCTTTGATCACTTCAAGGTTATGAGACAGCACCCCTATGACCCAGACAAACTTAATATTAGTAAGTCCTTATTTCCATTTTCTTGACTACATTCTCATTTTTCTTTTGACCTGGTGATCTGAGTGAGATTGTGGCTCTTCATTTTGCTTGAGCACATGAAACACTAAACATATTTTCATGAGATGTATGAAGAAGGAAAATCACCTTAGCCCCAGGGATGTCTGTAAATATCATCATTTCGTCTCCTGTAGTCAGTAGTCATCTTTAGAAAAGCCTGTACTTTGGATAAACAGATGGCCTGATCCTGGTCCTGATGGAAGAGGGGGATTTTCCATTACTGAGACACATACAGGGGTCAGGCCTAGAAGCATCTGAACTAAGAGGCTGAAGAAAATTATCTTTCAGACCCTTTCATAATTTTAAAGGTGTTCACTTAGTGATTCACTTCTTCCTTGCCTCATTTTGACACTGAGTTATCTGGCTAAAAAACAACCTTGGGAAAGACCCTTCCAAAGGTGATCCTGCTAGAGGCTGTCTGCTTCTTTAGTAGTGTACAGCCCTCTCACTGCCAGGGAAGAAGGTTGTGTATTGAAGATATTTGCCTCTCAGCACCTTTCAGCATTTCACCTAATATGCCTCATCTTGCAAGTATGTCAGATATCTCACTGTCATGAGGGATGTATGCAGGATTAGCCCCACCTTTTGCACTTTAAAACCAGCTCTCTAGCAATGAAAAAAAATTGTGCATGTATGTGTGTGTATATATATGTAATATTTATATATACACACATATATTTGCATATATACGCATACATAAAGTATATATGTCTAATATATGTGTAGGTGTATGATATATGCATATATACATACATACACACACAGAAACCAGGTATGTATAGGCTGTCATCTATTTTACATTAGAAGCAACACAATTTACAGTTTTCTGCTTAGCATGGAACTTTCAAAGAATGTATATTGACTACACTTATATATGCATACTTGGATACATACGTACAGATGCATGCACACAAATATACCCATCATCTACAGTGCATTAAAAAGCAAGACATTTTGGTTTGTTCTACTGATTGAACTTGTTAAAAATGTGTATTAGTATTTCAGTTCCTGTATTTCAGACGAGAGCAGTGCAGAGACATTCAATCCAAAGTTGCTTGGTATTTTTAAGCTGAAATTAGATTCATTGCTTTGATTATTCCATTGTGGGTCTCAAGTTATATTTTAGTGTACTTCACCCTTTTCTCCTTTATTATTTATAACCCACACTCTTTGAGCAATGACCAGGACTAATCTGTAACCTTCTGTCCTTCTGCCTGATTCGTTCTCTTTTGAAACACAAAGATTGAAGCAAATATTCTCAGACTCTGTTAAAATATAGATAGATAGCTGGATAGATATTTCTCCCATATGTCTTATACAGATATAAGACTTAATGGAGGTTTTGCTTTTCTAATTCAGTCTCAGTGGACCTACTTCAAAGGAAAATAGTAAAGTACTGGGAAATACATGTTAGGTATTCATTGTATTACAATGTATCTACTGCACTTGCGCCTACGTAGGTACTGTATAGGCCTCCACCAAATCACTTGTGTGGCCCTCTTGATTGTTAGATTAATGCATCCTTGTTTTGTGGGGTTTTCCTCCCTTCAACGTTTTTTTGTTTCCCCTGCAATGTTAGCTGCACCTAAATAAAGAAATTAAATAGTAATTCATTTGTGCTCACTCTGCATCACAAAGAAGTGGGGCATAAAACAGCATTAGCAGTGAATCCCCTGAGGACCAAAGAACCTCACAGGGGGCTGGTCCTCTTAATGGTCTCTGTCAGTCCCTAGCAGCTAATGACTGAAACAGGATCCATTGCCACTGGGAGCTTTTAATTTCCTTACATTGTACAGATTGCCCTGATCCAATGCAAAGTGACAGCTACCATTTTGGTACAGCTCATTAACAGCTTGTGCAAAAGCCAGCATGCACCGTGTCTTCACATATGCTATACTGCCGTGATCTGTGCTCATGCAAGCTAGAATTCAGCCTTTGGAGAAGTTCTAAAATAAAATAGTTGCAGGCATAATAAATGCAGTGTCTTAGATGCCTGGGGAAAACAGACAGTGTATTTAAACTTACCTTGGGGCAGAATGATTCATGTCCATACTTCAGAATAACTTGAGAAAACTCAGGGATTTATTTGCTTGGTGAAAGCCCAGCAATAATTTATTCAAGAGCACGGAGCACACAAAAAGGCAATTTTTCCAGGAAATTTAGGAAATATTAGGATTGCTAATAGAAGAAGAATAAAAAGGTGATAATTCAAGAAAATAATTGGAAAATTAAGGGAAAGTTCTCAAATTCCCTAAGGCATGTGGAACAACAGAGCAGTTATGTCTATCTGTTAAGCACAGCCAACAAAACTAGAATAACTAGTTGTGTTAGGCTGGTTTTGTGTCTGTGTATTTTTGTAAGCACTAGTAAATTGTAGCCAGCTGTTGTATCTTCAAAGTCAGTGGAAAAAGTCTTGCTTTAATTTGTACAGGAATATTTATTTTTCCAGCATGGTTTAGCAGTTCTGAAAACTACCTTCTTTTTTTTTTTTTCTTTTTTTTCTATTTTTTTAATAATTCTTGTTAGAGAAACAAGTCCACTGAAAAAGAGAGAAAAGCTTGGATTTTCCATTTGCAGATGGAGCATTTCTGTTGAATAGGAGATTAGTAGAATAGGTCCAGAGCATACTGGTGTTTCTCATCACTCAAAAATTTGATAGGGGAAAGAACTAGAACTGTCCAGGTGCGGTCAAGTAATTCTAACATAATTGAAGAACCTGGAGAGGTGTCCCAAATCAGAATCCATGTCAATGTCTGTGCTGTGATGAGTTTGTGGGAACATATCTGTGGTGCTTCCATATCACCATCTTGCATCTGAGCATATCAGGGTAAGTTCAAAGACTGTAACAAAAGTGTACCATTACAGTAGACTCAGAGGCCATCTCCAAGTAATTTGTAATGGAGGTTTTTACCCATCGTCATTCAGCTCAGTGAAACTGAAAGTATTCAGTACTTTCCATGGTTATAATGAAGAGGCTTTCTTGGAACTGAGAGTATAAAATATTCTGTGGGTATATGCTGAAGGCAGAATGACAAGTTTGGGGAGTCCAATGGGAAACAGGTCACCCTTCAGTATAAAGTCCTGATTCTGAATGATACAAAATGATGCCTCAGAGGGGGAGTGTTACGTATGCCTTTCTCAGTAAAGGCAGCCAAGTTGCAAGTAGTTGTCATTTAAGTTCTTTCACTAGTTTAGCTTCTGACTATTTGTGAGTCTGATTGGAGTGCAATTGCCATGGGAAGTTTTTATTAGTACATGAAGGAAATAGCATCAGATATGGGTAACATAATGAGAAAAACTGTGATACACTTATGTTTAGAGTTTGCAGTCTAAGTGCATGAGTTAATGAAAAGCTGTGTGATGTGATACAATCATTTTAAGGTCCAAGCTTCCAATTTGGTGAGCTTTTTCAATTCTTTTTTTCCCCTTTTAATGTGGAAGTTGAGATGAGTGCAAATCCTGGGTCTGTAAATTAAATTTACATAAGCCAGTTAAATGAGTTATGATTAAAGAATCTAGAATTACGTATGTGTGCAGAGGGCATTTGTATGCATTTTAAAATGCAGTTAGCATCACATATACTCCCAACCCATCACATGTTCGTTCAATCAGGCACATCTGTAGAAGTAGGAGAAGCCCACCAGCACTGTATTTTGTGATATACTTAATCACAATTTTCCACTGTTTGGTTGGAAAAACTCAGTTTTACACAGCTGTATGGTGTTTATACAGTACATTGTGCTCAAGGGTAAGGCAAGAAAGCACTCAGCCACATCTTGCATCTCTGAATGAAAGGGTAATTTCTTTATTAGGGGGCAGGTTTGACCTCTTTTTGTTTGTCTGTTTTTCAGAGAGTGTACTTAGTTGGTTTTACAAGTCTAAATCTTTATCTCAGATGGTGTCCTGCCCACCCCACATTTGAAGGACTTGGGTGTAAGCAAAGGAGTGAGTGTGTCTGGGAACAGGTTATTCTAGCTGCAAGAAAGAGGAAATGGTATTTTAAAAACCCATTTAATTAAATGACAACACTTGGGATTTCATTTAATTCACATTACAGGAGGAATTTAGACTTCCACTGCTACCACCTGCTGCCAGGCTGAGCTGCAGGAGTGTTGTTCCTGCGTCTCACCAATGCAGGTGAACTTACTGCCGAACCACTTTCACAGTCCAGAAAGCATGACATTCCTTGTTACCAGTGGGAGGAAAGGCTAATTGAGAAGTGTGTATAAAAGCTGTAATGAGTAGCATTTACATGTATTGATTAGAAGTAGGGCCACAGTCTCTCATTTATCACCACCAGCAGCTGTGAAATTTTCCCCACGTCGATTGGCACGGCTCATATTCCCGCTCCTCTGGTTCTTTATTGCTTTTCTCTTCCCCCCACCTGCCCTGAACCAGAGTGCTGATCCACCAGCTGGAATGGGCTGGTAATTACTCCAGCTTCTCCACCAGCTGCCACAATTGCCAAACCGCTGGAGTGAAAAATTCCATCCTGCATTTCCGATTTTTTACATTACCACTGCATAATCATATTTGACGAATAATTAACCCGGGTTAATACTTCAGGGAGGCATTTGCAAGTAAATTGATAAGTTGAATGCTGTAAAGTTGCACAAGGGCTAAAGGCTTTAGGGAGCTGATCAAAACAGCGCACTGACTGTGCTATTTTAGTACGCACACACCTCTTGACCACCTTAATTAAGAATGGACAGTAGGTGCTGTCCTCCAGCCTCCTTAAACAGAGTGTGGATCAGGAGGAGGGAGAGGATGAGAAACAAATTCAAATTAAACTCTCCACTATATCTGTCTCATGGCAGTAGTGCAATGGATGTGAATAAGTGCACTTTCCCTCCCTTGTAGATTTAGAAACAAACACTCTTAGATCAGAAACTTGTTAAACAGGATTGAAATCAATGAAAACTTTCCCTGCCAACTCATTGGAGGGTTAGGTTGGAGAGCTGTTTCCCCTACCTCTAATAATAGCATGCAGGTCAGTAAGAGAGCAGAGTTGAGTCCTTTTGGAATTGTGTGCATTTGTATTTTTTTTTTTCAATTATGGTGACTGCAGTGTATTTTAAATTGCATGCCTTTGTTTTGGGGTTGATCCTGGATTTCTGAGATAAGGGAAGAATCTCTCTATGTGACTTCTGTTGTTTATATATCTACTCTTTCTTCAGCTTCAGATTTTAGAGTGTTTGGCATATATCCTATTTGGAGCAGAATTGCAGCAAATAATAGGCAGTTGGAAAAAAATTTTTGGTTTGTTCTGCACTTTTAAAAAATAAAAAAAAGCCCCAAAACCCAATGAATTTCTGTTGTCTTGGTTTTTTGGGCTCAGTTACTGTTAACCAGGCAAATATTTCTTCCTCAAAGTGACCAGTAAATTCCATATAAATGTTCTTTATCATAGTTTTGGACAGAGCAAAATACCCTAATTAGAGTTAATTGAGAGTCACATTATTGCAGACCTTAACTGGGGTTTACTTTCATTTAGTTTTTGCTAAGTAGCAACATTCCTTAGATTCAGAAAAAAATTTATAAAGGATATTACAATATGTTTCTGTTTCTGGGGAGACACACCAGAAAACAGTGACTAAATTATTTGGAAAAAAAATTATCACTTAGTACTTTTATATAAATTGTGTGATTTGTTATCTCCCCAAGACTTCCAGCCCAACTCTTGGTCTTTGGGAACATCTGGTTTGACAGCGTTGGTGGCAGCTCTAAGATATGCCATAAACATGCAAAGCTGTAAATCAGCTTAGAGAACAATGAGAGAACAATGAATGAATTTGTATATTGCACTGGGCAGCATGCTGTAAGCAGAATGCCATCAAGACACCATTAGCAGTGGAGTTACCTGGCAGCCCCAGCCCAGCACCCTGCCTGGCTAAACTCCCTGTGCAAAGCCCTGCGAACTCCTCGTGGAGCCTTGGCATGTCCCATCACTTCCATCCCAGGAATACCTCTGAAGATGGTGAATGGGCATGTGAAATGTACAAAAGCCATTTAAGTTATTTTATCTCTACATGAAAAAAGAAAATTAGTTAAATAAAAACATGTGTATTAGGGTTTGAGAGATCAAAGCAGTTTTGCTTATTGCTAAAATGACTCAGGAGAGATGCAGATGGATTATTTAAATTTTAACATTGTTACTATGTTCCTATGAAGAGCAAGTCTTTCCTCTTACGCAGCTCCCTCTTACAAGTGTGCTGATCATGGGAGCAGGTCTGGGTAAGCTGCCATGAAATTATAAGCTGGGTACCTGAAGGCAACATAATTTTTCTTGAAAGGAGCAATATTTCTTTAAGAAGCATAAACCTTAATCATATGAAATTTTATTATTCTGTTATGTCATTTTCTTTAAATAAAGGGGTTTATCAAAATAACTTAAACATTGTCTTACCTTTTATATAGTGATTTACCGTATTGTTAGTGAAAACATAAGGCTTTCTGAGTTATTTGTCATTTGAAATATCTGTAGTTTCAGAGAATTTCAAGAGGAAGAATAACACTTCAAAATATGGGGGGTTATGATTTTTAGTGATTTTATTATTTTTTGCAAAAGAACCTTAGTTTAATAAGTATTTTATAAATAACTTATTCATTGTCAGGAGAACGGATAGCCAATCCTGAATTTCTTCTTTAAACCACAGACTGACAGATGGCTCTATTATGGCAGATGTATGAACCCCATATAAATCCCGACTAGAAATTTGATGCAGAGGGTTTTCCTTGCAAACATGATACACTAAAGACCACTGTTGTTAGATCATTGCTGCTCAAAACTCTCATGTGCAATGTGCATTTGCCTTAGCAAATGTTTCTAGAAACTGAGGTAGGCACTTCTGGATGTGGCCAAGTCACAGTAAATATGAAAGGAATTAGCCTTTTCAGTTTCATTTTCCTTCACTATGCATCTTCTCAGGTCTGCCTTATCATTTTCATGTGGACAAATTGTCATCTGTCGTATTGTCTACTCAGCTGTTTCTGTAAAAAACCTCTTTCAAACCTAAATAGAATTGCATGGCATGGCCTAGCAATTCGGAAAATGAATAAAGAATAACACTCATATGACTATCCTGCTGTATTACCCCAGCATTTAAGTGGTCAGAGCTTCTGTGCATGCCGTACTGAAAGTCAGTGCTGAGCATTTGTCACTGTGTGTGGTAATGTAGGGGAAAGCAGTTCCTTTCAGAGCTCAACTGTAGCACTAAGTGAAATCAATGGCCAAACAATCTAACACAATTGGTCACATATTGATAGAATTAAACACCGCTGTTAACGTGACTTGTCATTGATCTGACAAAAACAGAGTCCAGGGTAAAAGTCGCCTGAAGCCTTTCGAGTGTGTTTACATAGCAAAGGTTGGGAAATTATTCGCTCCATCTGCTTCTAACACTTTTTTTTTTTTTTTTTTTGCTCACAGTACTCCTCACTCTAGAAAACACTTGCAGAACTTTAACCTCTTCATTGTCAGAAACCTGACACATAGACACACACACCCACTGTGCAAATTCTCTCTTGGATCAGACCACTGAGTCTCTTCTCCCAGTGCATACACCAGGGAATGTTTATGAAAGTTACTCCAAAAACTGGGAGGCTTCTGCAGGTCAAAGACGTGGTCATCTGGATCAGCTGCAGGCAGTTTTGCCAGCAGGCAGAAACAAATGGCGGAATAGAGAACATTAGTGCTTTCAAAACAGGGTATGTATCTGGAAAGCAGAATTAAGCCCATACCTTCTGGTGCACAATGTATCTGGATTGTGCAGGGTATAGCCTGTTTTCAGGTAGTGGTTAGAGGGTAAAAACACCAATGAAGACAGCAATTAAGAGGTTCTCTGCTAATAACACTTGAAAATAGTCTGCATTTCAGGAATCAGTTTTATTGAGCTAAAGCTTTGCATCTGTAGTTTAGCTGTTGGCCTTTTCTTGGTGTGTCAGAAACCTAAAGATTTTGCATTATGAAATCTTCAGCTAGCTGGAATAATTGCCATACACGCTGGAAACAAATTCCTAATGAGTGCCTCAAAGATCTGGGCAAATTGCTCCAGAGTATTTGCAGGGGAAACATGTTCTTACAATGCTGCTGAGTTCTCCGATCTGACCTACAGTCATGCTTTGCTTTTAGGCTGATTGCAAACCTGATAATGTTTTCTAAAGTACCTTAAGAGGAGGGAGCCTGGGTTTGTAAAAAGCATGTCTTAATGGTAACTCGTATTCACAACATGTCAGGCCTGCATTTCTGCACCATTTGTAGCATCAGGATAGGCATTCTCACCTGCTACACTCTCACAATCACTTCTCTCCCTCTCTCCTACAGCTCCTTGCCTCTTAGACGTCTATTTTGTTTGCTGTAATCTTTGTGCTGTGCTAGAGGTTATAGATGCTTGACACTTTGATAGTGGGTATTGGTTCTTTGTTTATCTGCTGGCTGCTGAGCCCATGCATCGCCAGCGATGGTGCTGGCAGGCTGTGCTCCTGCACATGCCTTCATGACATGCAGTGTTCATGGCCAGCCCAAGCACCCCAGGGTGATCAGCAGCAAGGGCTGCCTCACATCTCGATTTTGGGGGAGAGAAAGGAGTAGCTGTGTTTTTGGGGCTTTTGTTCACTTTTATTTCTGATGTTACAATTGTATAATAAAAGCTTTCCAGCAAAGTTAGATATTGCTGGTGGATTGTTGTTGCCTGTGGCAGCTGTGATAGCAAGATTTGCTGTGCTGTATGCAGCCTAGGGACTCTGAGGCAGCTTATCACACTTCCATGGCCCCTTCCTATAATTCACAAGCTTTGCAAAGTTGTAGGGAGTGAGGGTGGGAGAAAAAAATTCCATGTACACAGTAACATAGTCACAGTGGGGAGAGAGTCAGAAAAGACGCTGCTTACTTGCACTTCTTGCAGTATTTCAGAAGCAGATAGGCTTCTTCTGAGTGGGATATGTTTTTTTCCAAGATTATTAGGAGAAAGACATTCCCCCAGCAGGAATGGAGCAAAGATACCTGTGCACAGGAATTGCTTTCTCACAGTCTGAAGCTCTGCAGAACATGATGGCGGTGCTAATCGACCTTCTCCATATCATCATCATGAAACACTAGTGCATTAATAGTATACACATCTGAACTGAAAATGTGAAATGCTTGGAAAATATTACCCTATACTGAAGTTGAAAGCTAATTGCCCATCATGACATTTCCTGCTAGACTCATACATTTGAAGTCTCGATGTGAACGCTAAAAGCTCATTCCAGGGGTTAAAGAACCCTACTGACAGATGGGATGTCAGGAGAGAGACATAATTGCACTCCAGAAGTGGTAACCTGTACATCTTGGGAAAAGAATAGGACATGGCTCCTGTGTCTTGAAAGAAATAGCTGTGGCCAGGTCTTTGAACTCTATCAAGAAAGATCACACTACCAAGAAGGCAGCAATGTAATGTGGCCTTCCTTCACACAAATGCTGTCTTCATCCTTGTCTCTCAGTTATACCCCTTCTCTTTTCTTGAAGTGATCTAAAAGACCTACAGCTTGGTGATAGTTTCATGAAATTCCCTAATGAAGGATGTAAAGAATGTGTGAATGTCAAACACTGTACTGCAATATGACGGCAACATAAAGAGTATGCACATGCAAAGGCTTTCTTCTTCTCATTTTTCTAGGCAGTGGTTCAAGTAAATTTTATGGAAGTTCTTCAGCAATTGTGCATGGTTGGTTTGGGTGCTTATAGGACCTTCAAAATCTTTTGAAACTAAAATAAATTATGTGAAATGAATTTCAGTCATTTCAGATTGGATCCGCATCTGAATAGTGCCTGTAATTTCAGAGAGACTGCATTTACTTGCAGTGTGGAATTTGAGGTGTTTGTATGAGATATAGAGTTGTATTTTGTTTTCTGGAAGAAGCCTTACCTCTAATGTGATTTGCAAGAAAAAGAAAAAACTATTTAAGGTGAGTAGAGTACATGTACTTACCTCAGTATAATTTTCATACTGCCTTATTAGAGAAAACTCAGAAATGCTTATGTTATTTCATCACTCATTGCAAATAAAGTGGACCAAATGAAATAAAGCTCTTCACGATTACTTGAAATTCCTTTGTGTTTAGAAGATAAAGTTTAGGGATTTCAGTTACCTTTTATCTTCTAAATTCCAAAGGACCAGAGATTTTTGTTGAAATCCCCATATCTAGTTCTTAGAACTGCAGATCTATATTTGCTGTTCTTCACTTTGAAATTTCTAATTATCAGCAAATAGAAATTCTGTCTAACAGCAGCTCAAAATTTATGTCAATTAACTTTTCTTAGGCTTCATAGGATGCAGAAACAGTGACAAACTATATCCTGAATATGTTCCTATTCACTAGAACGTGGTACTTAATTTAAAATGAGGAGCTAGTTAAATAACTACATGTAACTTTCACATTGAGATTATGTTCTCTTTTTTTTTTTTTTTATTGTTTAACACTCGAACAGAGCGTCAAAACTAAATATCTCAATAGACTTGCAGTGATGTTTTTTGGTCACTGGAGACATTTGAAACAGTGCAACCAGCTGTGCTGTCTCTATCTCTTTGTGTCCATGAAGTGTTCAGTTCTTATTACAGCTTACTTATGCAGCCTAGGATTGTATTTTTTTCCCTTAACTTAGACAATTGGCTGATCAAGGACAGCTTTTTAAGCAGGGTTGAGAGATCTGTAATAAATTATCAAAGACCTGTGAAGCCAGCTTCATAATAAATTAAGCCAAGTCCTATGCAGACCCTAACATGCAATTGCAATTCATGGGAGCCTAGCTTGACATGTCTCAGGGAAAAGTCTTAATCTTTCAAGTGAAAGTCTGAGGAGCTTGGCATGACAGAATGTATAAGATGAAACTACAACAATCTGCCAAAACTAGTTTAGAACTCTTGTGCTTAATTGCCTCAGCTATATTTCACACTTGTTCTTCTTCCAACGGGTCTTTAAGTCTATTGACATGGTAAAATATGGATGGGCCAATTGGACTGGTGAACTTTCAATTCTCAATGTGTCTCACTGCTTGTACAGTGAATACCATGGCTTCTTGGTTTGATAAATATTTCTGTGTGTCCATTTCCGTACTGATGTGAGTATTTTCACTGATGGGAGCAGAACTCCCCTGCCCTGGTTCATGGAATTGCAGGGACAGAGTGGTCAGGGAACTGAGGTTTTCCTGGTGCTTGCATCATGTAAGGTCTGAACAATACTTAGTGGGGCCTGGTGCCTACTTACCACTGTGCAATATCTCCATCCACTGTATCAGTTCCAGGATAAAAGAAAGTACATGCAAATGTTCCTGCAGAATCAGAACTGGTGGCTATTCAGCGTTTGTTTTGCTGCAGTTGTTTTTTTGATTTTCAGGTGTATTTGGATCAAGCTGAACTGAACAAGGCTTAGAGTGATCTATAAAATCTTCTGGAAAAAATAAGAAAGCCACTTAAAATATCTTTTCACTACATAAAATTGTAATGACATTGAAGTGTTTTCAGTGGAGACTTTCTAGTGTAAGAAATGTGCTGCTTTGGGAAGCCAATACAAAATTTCCCTTTTAGAGTAACATTCTGTAATTTTTTATGTAAGAGTGTGGTGAAAGGCTTTCACCTTAAGCCTACCATTAAATCAGGATACTCCATTTCTATGTCCTGAGCTAATTTAACTTTTGATAGAAGCTTCATGTTTTTGCAGAGTGATAAAAGAGAACATGTTGCTGGGGCAGAGAGACTGGAATCAAATAGTTACCCATTAAATCAGTCAGCTAATCAGGGGATTAAAGGTTAAAAAATCCACGTGAGA
Organism: Entomyzon cyanotis; assembly: GCA_024500445.1. Lineage (NCBI taxonomy): Eukaryota > Metazoa > Chordata > Aves > Passeriformes > Meliphagidae > Entomyzon > Entomyzon cyanotis. Next base: position 82,580,775 of record JAKEPQ010001005.1, read on the forward strand.
TGCATTAATGAAATATTTGTATGTAGCATGGCAAGATCTGAATGACAGATGCACGTCATGCCTCGCAACAGCATATAGATAAAGTATTCACCTAGATTTTGTAGTTCTATATTATTTGTATTGCAGTGTTTTCTAAAAAACCCCAAGAAGGATTGCATATTATATTACAGTGTGTTTATAAGCATTGGAAAGCTGGTCCGAAAAGTGAAGAAAATATGTATCATAATGACTGTAATAAATCCAAGGAAAGAGCAATGGAAGCAAATGTCTGTTGGCAGATGGTATGTTGTGTATTGCATGGTCTATCCATGGGACATGTATGACTTCATATAGGAGTGGCAGCAGGTTTATCTGCATGTGCAACATTACAGAGACAGTTACTGTCCTGAATTAAGATATTTTGGTGTATGTCCAGGAGTCAGTCTGCCTAGCAATTAGTGCTATTCTTCCCTTTTGATTGAAATCTCTTTGAAGGGGAAGGCAACTAATAGCTTCAGCATCACATTATTAATATTGCTAACATATAGAGGAATTGTTACCCAAGTTGCAAGGTTTAAATGAATAGGTAACCACAGTACAATATTCCTCCAGAAAGATGTTCACAATCCCACACAATACAGTGTCCCCTGGCTGTGAACCTGCAAGGCACTTATGTCCAGTTTTGAGAGCAGGGATAATACACTGGATCAGCCCTAGGGGCCACATGATCAGTCATCGCTGCCAGGACCCTGTGCCACCCTCTCTGCAGAGCTTGTGAGGCAATAGACAAAAAATTATGTTTCCATCTGCTGAAGATGTGGGAAAGATCTCTTTCTTGGGATAAACATTTCACAGGACTGGATAACTGATGAAAGAAATTTCATTATGTAAAAATAAAATTTCTCTAAAATACGTATATATATTTCCTCAATTTTCTTATGCATGGTATAAAATCAATAGTTTTTGAAGAACTAGCATATAGGTGTTTGACAGTATTAACAGTGTTGAAAACTTACATATTTCTCAATTCTTTGCATTTTTGAGTAAAACTAACACCAGTTAATTTTCACAATTAAATGCTAAGTTTTGGTTGCTTGCTTGGGGTTTTTTAAATAGAAGCAATATGGGAGCATGAGCCTGGTTCATCCTGGTCGTGTTTTGTCTGCGTATGAACCACATCTAGGCTCACATGAGACCTGTTGCAAGCAGCTCCTTTCCACTGCAGCTGATAACTGGGCCTGAATTTCTGAGTTCTGCAGTATGTGCCTTGAGTACTGACACTGTGTTCAAGATGCTGGAACACACGTAGAGTAAGTCTGTATGTGGGGCACTAGGCCCTGGAAGGGCTGAAGGCTACTGGGGCTGACCCAGATGTGAGTCCTACTTGACGTAAAACACCAAATGTTTGTGCCTGGCCTTCTTTCAGTTGTGGAAAAGCAAAGGAGCTATTTCACTAAAAGATGGAGAAGAACATGCATCTTAGAGGACACAAGGGTGCAGTGTTGTAGGGCATTACCTTAGGAGAGACTCAGTTTTGTGTCCTGAATCAGATCTTAGTGCCCCTAGACTCAATCAAGTGTGGAAAGCACTGGGGGCACAGTGTGTTCTAAGAAATCCTGGTCTATTTCTTTCCCCCTCCAGTTCTGGTTGCAGTCTGAAATTGTATTCTTGATGTTAGAAATGAGTGTTTTGCTATAAATTGTGTGTACCCTTCCTCTTCTGGAAATGGAATTTTGGTGAAATTCAGTTAACTGGTTTTAGCTATTTTGGCATTTTCCAGTAAAAATAAAATAGCATAGAATCAGACATTTTCTACCTGGACCTATAGGTCAAGTTATTCCCATCTTGAGACACAGGCTTTACAGCAGTCCCTATTGCCAAGCAGGGAAAATTAAAGAAACAAAATCCTGGTGCCTTACAAAAAAAGTTTGGAAATTTAATTTTAATTAGTTTATACAGCATTAGGAATAAAATAACATAAGAAGATGACTTTTTCTTTAAATAGAAAAACAATTGCATATTGCTAGTCCACTCCTTTTGGTCAAATTCAGGAATGTTGACTGTTGTATTATCTCTTTTTAATTCCATATTTTGTTCAAGGGATTTCATGGTATTAAGTGCTGTACAAATACAGGACAAATGGATGGAGCCATAACCAGAAATTACAGAATCTTTGGAAAATAAGGAAAATATAAGGAGGCTGAGAATATGAAATTAAACAGTAGAAATGAAAGGTAAAAAATTTTGGCCACTGTTTCTACTAGGCACTAATTAATTCCAACATGTGCAGAAATGTTCCCAATTTTCATAACCTACAATATAGCTCAGTGTCTGGTGGGATGGAACCCTCTAATGCTGAAGCAACCTTGACATAAATGAGCAGAAGTGTTGTTGAAGCCTTTTCTTAACTTTATTTATTCTTATGGGAATTAAAAGAGCAGAGTATACAACAGCAAGAAACATAGCATGTGTTTTGCATATTTAGAAAAACAAACAAAATAGATATAGCCAGGTACTGATACACATGAGAAATACTGCATCAATATTTTAGTCATACATCATCTAATGAATACTGTATTGATCTGTTTTTCTTCTAACATAAAGATAAGATTAGTGTTATGTGCATGGAGCTTCCTTAGATATTGGATGCAGGGATTAGTGATTGGAACATAGAGACTGGTAGTCAAGAAATCCTGATTCAAGAGATGGACAAAGCACTCCTGACTTTCCTTTCTTGCTATCCCTACCTGATACTGGAACCAGAGAGATACTTCATACTTTGCCTGTATTACATACCTTATATCATGTATCTATTGGACAATTTGACTGATTTTAAAATTTTGTATGTGCAAAAAAGCTGCTGTGGCTGTTATTCTGGCCCATGAGTATCCCTTTCAGACTGTCGCATTTTTTTACTTTGTAGTATTTGTACCATTGTGGCAGCTGGCAGCCAAAGCTGAGCATGGTTTCAGATGCTGCATAAGCATGTCACGGGTGACAGGGCCTGTGGTGTCTGCTCTGCAGATTGGGCCTAGCTGCCACTGCTTGCAGGTGGCTCCCTTCACCATCCCCAGACACCTTATGACTTCTTCTGACAGAGGCAGCCTTGTGTCCTCTGCCTATCTGCCAGCTAATATGCTCTCTTATTCAGAGCTTGCTGTGTGTCCCTGCATCTCAGAGATTTGAGAGAGCCTCCTGGTGATGTATCTTATTGAAGACAATAGTGGAAATAATAGTTCCTTAGCAAAATGGAGTTTCCTGAGTATCAAGTTCCAGACCCAAGTTTTTTGTAGGGGAGAGAGGGTAAATAGGAAAAACAAGTCTTGCGTCTGGACGTCATGACAATAGATAATAGTAAGATGTTTTAGTGGCCTTTCCTGCCTTAGCACTGCCACTCTCCCTGACAATTTGGGCATGCTGACTAAGAAGGATAGAAAGGAGAGCTGAGCCCACACAAAGGAAATACAGAGTGTACCATACTTAAAGAAATTTAGATTACTCTCTTGTGGAGGAAAATGGTTTTGTGAACCAGTTTTGCTTTACAGCTCTAAAAAGCTATAGCTTTCATTGTCATGTCTGCACTACATTAGTGTCAAGAATGTGCTTCTCAAGTAAAGTATACTTTTGAGTTTATAAGATGTGGGGTTTGGAATGGCTCCTGGTGGTGTCTAAGAGCTTCTCTACCTGGCCTTATTTGAAATGAATTCAAACATGGTAGTAATGGGAAGGACCTCTTTGCTTTTGTATTCTCACTTAAAATCTTCTTACAATATTATGAATTATAACCTGCTTTCCCTGCTAATTACCATATTTAGGTACAAATCCATCACTAAAGACCCAGGTCTGTGCTAGCATGGGGCTTCACCAAGCCTTGAGAGAAAGTTACAATATTGCAATCCAAAGAAGTAGCCAAAGAACTCTTGTACGTTTTATGAGCTCCTGAAGTCTGGTAATCTCAGGTTTGCCTTCTACCTCCAAATCTAGGTTTTTTTGTTTGGGGTGGGGAGGAAGTGAGAGAGAGAGAAATGTGAAGAAGTCAGACAGGTATACAGGCTTTGCACAGGGATTTTTAACACACCACTGCTTTTATTTAAAGCATGCTGTTGGTTCTATTTAGCAACTCTGCTGCCAAGCTCCAAACCCAATCTAGTTCAAGCTTCCCTTGGGAGTTGCATTTACTGAATCTGTGGTGAGTCAGAAAGCATTACTAGCTGCCTCATTGTGCTCCTGCGACAAGAGGAGCTGAGGAGAAGAAGCCTTTTTCTATTGGGTTCTAATTTGATTTGCTCCCCTCAGACGAATGGATACTCCTTTGGGGCCGACTTACTCCTATTGCTGCCTCCATGACAAGCTGGCACTTCTCAACAAGAGCCAAATGCATGTTTGTTTCATAGCAGATAGGTCAAAGACTTTCCTGTCCAGGCTCAGGTTTTTGTACCTTCAGTCTGCAGCTGAATACACAATTCATCATGGCCCCAAACCAGGGCTATCTGTCTGCTTGCTGGCTGCTTCTCCAAGCTCTGTGAGTCCATGCTTGCTAGCAGGGTGTATTGCTTATGTGCAGAAGGACATTGCAGATGCTCTCCTGAAAGCTGCATGTAATACTAAATGCTAATTTTTCAATGACAGTGGAGAATGCAGTGCTATTTGACAAGGATTTGATTTTTTAACAGGCTTTCCATGCCATGGCAAAATCGACCCACGTGCATTTAACCTCTTTATGTTAGTGATAGATGTGATTCTCCTTATCCTAAATATTCTTTCTCTGCATCTCATCCATCCAGAACATGTAAATTGAAAATGCATTGATTTGTGGTGGAATTCTGAAAGTCTTTTCCCACCCCAGATACAGATCTATTTTAGCACTAGATTTTAAAGGATGGGGTGGAAAATGATACAGAGAGAGGTGCTACTAAGGAGTATTCCTTATTTCTCAGATGGTAGAAAAAATCATTCAAGTAATATGACTGGAACTCCATCACTAAATTCTTGAAACTGTTTTGATCCTGCAAATGTTTCATGTTTTTGACATTACTGATTTACAGAATGTAAGTAGGTATTTAAAACAAACTATTGATGTAGTTTGAGTACTTCAACTTACCTTTACTACTGGTATATATAACTACTGCAAATTTCAGATGCAAAATTTTGCTTAAACATGAGACAGTGGAGGGGACTGACTTTCAGAGGGATATTTCTTTTGTAGCTCTTTATCATTCAGAATGATGCTGAAGAATAAACTAAGGGAAGAAGGAGGAGAATTGTATTTTCAGCTGTGTAGGCATCAGCCTGCTTGTATTTATATGAGGTGATCTGGGGATAGTTCTACTCAAAAAGGAGAGGAGGGGGTAAATATATATGTATACACACATGTAGTACAATAAGTTATTTTAAAAGTATTGAATAATAAAACATTATTTGTTGCTGTTGAGCCGCTAGCTGAGGAATGAGCCAGGTTGTCAGACAAGGAAAGAGAGAAGGAAAATTTATTATTTTGATTTCCATATATATAGAGTCTTCAGAGGTCACCCAGATTGGTCAGCCCGAGACCTCCCCCTAGGCCCAATTGGCCAAGCCCGAACTGACCTAATCCGGAGACGTTGTTTGCAAAACATCCAAACTTTATCTTTGTTTATGAAATGTAGCAAAATGTTCCCACGGGAAGGACCTGTGCTAGCCACAATTATTGAATAAAACATTTTATAAAGCACCAAACCTACTTCCAATGGTTTGTGCTATATACAGAAAGACAGTATTGAGCAACAAAATTAATTGCACTCCTTTTGCATTAAGATTGCATTAATGTTGTTTTCTTCCTATATTTTGATTGTCACTTCCATTTTGGTTTGCTTCTTTCTCAGATTGTTTTGAGGGGGCTTTCAACTGGTGCAAATGTGCAGTGCTTCTCCAGTGTTCATGTTTTAGCTGGGTATGGACCTGTTGAAGAGAAAGTGTAGTTAAATTTGGTTGACTGCATTTGCATTTCTGATTGTTTTTTAGCATGTTAATGTTTTAAAGGTAGCAGGGAAATCTTTTGTTATGAACCAGCCCTTCACATGCAGGACAAATGGTCCTTGTCCAGCAATTCTCTTTCAAACCAATGGGAGTTTTTCCGTTCACCATGCCAAGCTCTTCTGTCATTGGGGGGTTCATGTGTTTCAAGTACTTTGCCAGACTGAGGTTTAAGCAATCAAAGTAGCACACCAAGGACAAGACACTTTGCCGTCTCATGCTCTCCACTGCCACTCTTGTCAAGTCTGTTTCCTCCTGTTCTTCCCAAAACGATCATGCTCTATCACATGGCTTGTGCTGACACCAGAAAGTACTGAGTGATGTAAGATTGGGCTCCCTATGTTTAAAGTGATCTTAAATTTATTCTGTCATTGCAGTTCTTAGGATACTAACCAGACATTGTCTTTGCTTGTAATGTGATGTCCAACCCTGTGGTAGGAGCAAGTTACTGTAAGACTTTGTTCAAGCATGACGCTGGCTCCAAATGATCTCTTTGATGCCTTACACAGGTTTGCAAAGTTGTTATGTTCTTAAAAAGTTTAAAATAATGTTGCAAAATGCTGAGCTAAATTCTGGAGTACCCTGTCCTAAAGCGAAGCTGGTACTTCTGATGACTGGTAGTGAAGTCCCATACTGATTGTGAAACCACAGTATTATGCACCATCAGTGCTGAATGCAGGGGAAGGCTACAAGAGAACTGATCAGTCCCAATATCTAATAGCCCCAACCTTAATTTTTGTTTTCAGTGTCTTATAAAACTTTATGAAGATGAGGTGATTGAGAGCAGCATTTAAAGACATGGACATGCCATTGCTGGCACACGGTGATAGAACTATAGAGAAGAAGAAGCAACTTTCTCCACTTCTTTTTGATATTAGAAGTTATTTCAGGGCCTCTTTAATTGAGACACTGAACTCCTGTTGGGTAAAGACTTTTCTAAATATGGTGTTTGAAGCCCCTGAACAAAGATTTTTTTAAAACCAATCCACCAGGGTTTCTCCCCCTGCTCCCTAAATATTTTCTTGATTTTTGAAAAGAACAAAAAACTTTTAAATACTATTATTAACAATAAAATAATAATGAAACCTTAGCCTTTTTTAGTATTTGTTGTTGAAAATGAAAGCAGATAAAGGTACACATTTTTCTTGGGTTTGAGTTCTTGCATTGACGGAATATTGGCTTGAAAGTGTGCAGGTGAATGTTTCTTAGTTATATCATTACTTGCTACCTTGTTAATCCTGCAAATCCGAAACATTCTTTCTTTAGAGAGAAATCTTCTTGGTATTTGGGTAAGCACTGGTTTACAAATACTTTGGTTTGTATGAATGGACCTTCTCAAAAGAGTAAAGTCCCCTTGTAAAGTAGAAGTTGCATCTGGACTGTGTGGTATCAGCCTACTTATTTGCAGAGGCACAGGGACACGGTGGGAAGCAGAAGCAATTTCTTTTATATTGTGCATGAAAATCCATTCAGCTTTCTAGAAGGGTCTGCTTTATTTCTACTTTATTAAATGTAGTCTTGCTTATCCTTATACCAATTGTGTGTGTGTCTGTTTTCTGAATGTATCTTCCTTTTTTTATTGTAATATGGGAATATTGTATTTTGCAGTCTGTAAATTAGATATTTGATTGAATGCAGTGGAAGAACACGAGTGTTAAAAATGTCCAATTCCAGCAGGTGAAGCCAAGGAATGTTTCAACCTTAGTGCATATAATGTTTATATTACATTTAGTACAGTGTTATTGCACAGGATGCTTATTGTTAGTGTCTGTAGGGAGATTCAGTTCCAAAGATTTCAATTTCAATAAACTGATTATGCAGTTCCACCACATGCAATTAGGAAGGTAGTAATGAAATGGTTATGAAGTCCCTTGGCATTCTGTAGTTTTTTTGGGTTTTTTTTTTAATTTTATGAATAACATCAGGAGCCTTCTGGAGGGAAGCGTTTATGTATTTATTTATTATTGATTTTAAAAAATGCATTTAACATTACTAGTTATTACAAATCCAGCCTCAACAACAAGAAGGAGATAAGCTGTTTCCACATTATTAAATGCAGGATGCCTTGGGAATTGAGGAGTTTTATCCTTTATATAAATATATTAAATATTAATGAATAGTAATTACAGAAATTAATTTATAGCTGAATTTAATTTTCTAATAACCTTTCACAACTTTATTCCTATGTTGCAAATAATGCATATTTAAATACAGAACCTTGACAAATACCTCAGATGAAAGAATGATATTGTACATTGCTCAGAGTGTTTAATGTACTTCACTGGATGAGAGCGGATAAAGTGAAAAGAATGTGAATCCAATCAATACTCTAGAAGAGAGTATTGTAGTAGTCTACTACTACACTTGGCCCTTTTGGGATACACTATTAATATCACCTCTTTTAAAAAGCCTAAAAATATGTTGTTTGCTGTTTCTCATCAATTTTTGTGGAATGTTTTGCGTTTTTACAGTTTGGTATTCTTTAGGTTTCTTGGGAGGAATACTTACATTTATCTCATGTGCAACTTTTTGTCCCCACAAGCCCAGTTTTCTACTTTTCCAGATGCCAAAACCATTTATTGTTGTTTTGTGGTTGATTTTTGTTTTCAGTTGAGCTTGCTTAGGTCTGGGCACAAAACAGCTCCAGAGGAAAGGTCAGTTCTGATTCTGACATGGATTTGTAGCATCAGCTTGGACAGGTCAATCTTGGGCAAGATCACAGTCAATCTACTACCTGTGCCTGAGTTTCTCCTTCAATGAAGTAGGTGGGGGACATCTTATTTCTTCTCCTTTTTTACTTGTCTAAACAATCAGATACATAGAGTGAAAATTTTTTGTTGTTTCAGGTTTCTAGAACTAAGTAGTTGGAAAACAAGTTGGATATGACCCCTATCTTACTCTGACTGCAGAGCTTCTAGACATCCAAAATTTTTATGAACCCCTTTTTCTTTCTTTTTTTTTTTTTCTTTTTCTTTTTTTTTTTTTAATGTAGATTACAAGGGTGGAGAGAAACATCTATATGAAATATAAGAGAAAAGAGAGGAAAAATAGTTCTGCTATACGTACTTATATTTTTTTTCTGTTCAAGCTTTGCCTGGCTTCTCTTGGGAATAAAACAAATGGATGAGTCTTAATATGAGGGCCACCAGAGATCTATGAAGAATTTCCACAGTTCTCAAATAGCCAAAGAAAAATAAGGTTTTATGTCCTTTTCTTTCCCTGAGTGTAGTTAGAAATGGGTTATTACTATCTAAAAGGAGGACTTTTGAATTTCAGGAAGAGGGTTTTCAGTGATTAACTAGATTTGCAAGATTAAATGTCCTGGAAAACTTCACAAATAATAAATGCATTCTCCTGTCAGCAAGACAGCTGAGGGAGATTTTGGGGAAGAAGACGGAGGGGGGAAAAGACAGCCATGGATTTTTGTCTTCAGAGGCATGAATACCAATTCCCACCAGCTCAGGCATGCAACAGAAATCACAACAGATTTTCCGAGCAGAACGTCACAGAATGGTGTTGTACATATATCAGGGTGGCAAAAGGGATCTGTACACAGTTGGATAATGCCAGTCACTTGAGTTGCTTTGTTGAGTTATTTTCACTGTGACTAGCAGTGGTGGGGAAGTATGTTCATTATCTTCTTCCTGTTAGGAAATTTGCATGATTGCATGTAAACAGTGCTGGTTTCTCTGTCTCATCCAAATTGTTTGCTAGTGCCTGGTTCTGAAAAACAAGGCACTTTTAAATGCGTGATAAATTTATGGTAAGAGGGATTTTCTGGATTCCAAGGATGATCAGAGCATGTCTAAAGAAATATATAAGTCAGACGTGGGACTCAGATCCCTCTTGGGGGAACGCAAAGGAAGGGGTTCAGCATTTTCTGGGACCCTGGCAAACAGCACTGTTTTCAAATATTCCTCTTGGTCTTTATTGGAAAATGTCATGATGTTGACATGCTGTGTCAAACCTACAGAAATCAATTACTATATTTTTATTGAAATCAGTTAAATTTGTGTCACACATTGCAAAAGTTCACTGCCCATATAGAGTATCCCTGGCCCCCAGGATGCAGCAAATCCTCTAGAGAGGGCAATTTCCCTTTGCAGAGTAGGTTTATCTAATTCAGGATCAAAACTGCAAATTGACCAAACAGGCATGTGTTAAATCATCTAGATTCTCTTGTATTAATTAATTAATTAGTTAATTTTTAATTGGCAGATGAGAGTTTGAAGAGTCTAAAAATTGTTAAGTAGAACCAGGAAGACTTCCCTGGCAATACACAGTTGGAGCAGTGAATGTGTTGGCCAACATGGAGTTGAGCAATATGTCAACACAGTGCCAGAGAGGACTACAGGGAGTTTGTTATTTTGAGCATCAATTCAGACATATTTTAGAATACAAAGTGCTGCTCTGGATCTTATCTCCTGGCCTGCTGCCAGGTTAATTTCCAAGCTCAATGTTTCATGCTGCCAGCCTGAGTAATCCATTTTTATTGTGTCTCTGGACATACCAGCTCTGCTTGCTGTTGGTGCAAGGCATGATCTCCTCTGTGTGAGAAGTGAGACAACCCCTCTTTACAAGTTACTGTGTGATATGGAAGCAAGCAGTGTTCCATAATAGGAGGAATTTTTGTCTAACTCTTACACTGTCAAGCTTTCCTACCTTCTGAAACAAATATATGAGAATCCAAAGGTGTTGGATAATGATGTTTCAACTCTATTACATTGTGCCTATCCAAAAATTTGAAAAGAAGGTTTTCCATATGGTTTGCTGCTTGAAGTTATTTACCAGTTCTGTCTGCCAGAGCACAGTCTCGTAGGATTGAGTTTTGGGGTCAGGATCATAGGAATGACTGGTCCAATATACTGTAAGTCACTGTATGTGTTTGAATTGTTCACATGAATAGACGTGCTAAGATGAATGCTTTCTGAAGTAGCCATTAACACCTTCAGTTTAAGATGAAGTTGAGTTGTTTAAGCTCCCCTCACTCCACACTGACTCTGATCTGCCCTCTGCACTGAACTCATATGGTGACCCAGATCAGGGAGCCCATCCTGCTGATAACAATATTTTTCTTGTGTTCTTCCTAATCCAGCTGTTAATGCTTACCCCATCAGAGGCATTGCATGGGTGCAATGAAAGGGATGCCAGGATATCATGATATAGTAGATACATAAACACATGCAGTAATATATGCTGTCGTATCTTCATGTGTTTTGCAGAGGACATGATTAAGCACAAAAACATGCATGCAGAAAGGGTTTTGTTTTGCTGTCACTTAATTCCTCTGCCTGTACATGTCAGCAATGTCGCTAGTTATACTGAAATTAAACAGAAATGTGTACATTTTAAACTGATCACTAAAAGATGTTGATGCATGCCTGCCTAATACAATGCATGTCAAGACAAGATCTGTAAACTCTCAGCAGAGCTGGAGGACAGTCAGACCTTCACAGGATTCATCTTTTTGAATGATCCATTGGAACTCTCCTGTATTCGGCTGAACTGCATGAATGTCAGAGGACAGAATCTGGCCAAGTGGATATAAATTTGGGAAGAAATCTACCACCCCTGGATTTGGTCTTTAAAAGAGAAAAAAGAAAAAAAGAAAAAACATCCAAAATATTTACTGAGAACTTCAATAAGAAAAGAAAATAGTTGCAGGGGTTTTTACCTATACTGCAATACAGCTTAACATAGTGAGGTAATAATTATGTACTGTTTACACATGAAACAACTACACAAAGTCCTTCAAGAATTTAAACCATAGTAAATAAATGACTGGAAAATCTTCACTGGGCACCATCATTGCTGCTGAAATTACTAATAGCTATAATCATATTTTGCTAATCATAGTTATTCTAATAAATGTTGGGTTTTGTCATTTTTATTTATGGCTTATTGGGCAGAAAATAATTCAGACTGATGACTCTAAAGGTAGCCAGTCCTACCGAGTCTTGGGTCTTCTGTGCAAATGGGCCCTTATTGCTTGACCGAGGGATGGACCTTGGAGTGGAAGTAGGTGATTTCCTGGTGTCACAAGGGCATTGGCTGAAATAGTTGTGAGTCTGTATAAATGTAGGGAATGACAAAGAAATGAACTTAGGGACAGTGCCATGCAAAGTAGTTTTGTGGAAGCTTTTGAGCCTAAGGGATAGTAGTGATGCCTAAGCATTTTGCACTGTTGAAGGTACTTACTTGTGGCTAGCACAGGTCTTTCTCGTGAGAACATTCATCTGTGTTTTATAAACAAAGTTTGGATGTTTTTTAAACAGTGTCTTGAGATTTGGACAGTTCAGGCCTGGCCAATCAGGCCTAGGGGGAGGTTTCTAGCTGACCAATCTGGGCGACCTCTGAAAAGTCTATATATATTGAAACCAAAATAATAAATTCCCTCTTTCTTGTCACACTGAGAACTCGGGTCATTTTCTCTGCTAGCGGCTCAACAGCGACACTTACTATGGTGACAATGAGATCAGAAAGATTCCCAGTATCACCTGGGAGCATTGCTACAGTCCTGCCAGATGAGGGCATGGACTATGGAAAATCCTTGCCAGAAGTGTTGCTTTGGTGCATCTCTTATATTCAGTATTCACTTCTCTTGTCTAATCTGTAGAGGACAGAAGTTTAATACAAAGCTGACTGTGGAGCTGGGCTGTTTAAAAAAAGGCCTGGTTAGTTGGAAAGATGATAGCAGTCACTTCTGATGTGTTCTCAGGTGTTTGCCTCTGTGGTAGCACGTGGAAAGGAGAAAACTGTATAGGTCTGTCAGATAAATGTGTCCTTTTCAAAAATCCTGAATGTGGGTTGTGTTTGACTACTCAGTTTGATTGTGAATTCACTTCTGGCCTTTGTTAGCTCTGGGAAATTGTCTCTCAAGGTTAATGGAGCAGGAAAAATTTCATCCTAATAATGCTGTCAGCTGCTATTACCACCTCATTAGCATTTCTTGTCATTTATTAAAAGTGAGTGATAATTCCCTGATGTTCATTGGCATTACAGTAGTGATACCCTGTAGATTTGTGTTCCATCATCAGTAAAATCTATCAAATGTGTTTGGGAAAATGAATGGACCCAGAACCTGTGAATTTCCTAAAGAAGGTAGGAAATGGGTGTTAGCCTCCAGTTTGTATATTTGAGGACAAATGGAAAACAGGCTGAGATTGTATAAATGAATCTACATCTGCTCCAGAAAAGTTTGAGGATTCAGAAACCAAAAAGCCTGTGGTACAGGAGGACTGAGAGCTGATTAAGTATGCTCTGGTATATATCTTGGTATATGGCACTGCTGTCGTGATGTTTTGCCACTTTCAAGCATACCCCTTGAGAACAACACCAAACTGGGGCATATTAAAGAAACAGAGTTATTTGAATTCAGACATTGGTTTGGAATCAAGTTGTCTGTTAAAATGTGAGGTAGAAATGTGGTGGAAAACTCTATTTGGTTCTTGGTGGAGAGCAATTCAGTGAGATCTGGCCTCCAAATACAAACCCTCAGTTATGGTCCCTCCCCTCCCCTCCCCTCCCCTCCCTTCCTCTCCTTACTAAAAAGTATAAACTAAATTTAAAAATATAAAACTATGTTAAAACAGGAGAATGATGATAATGACATGTGTAATCACCTGCATTATTCCCATCAATTGCATAAAATTTAAATGGCAAGAGGATTATGAAACAAAAAGCATTTCTTTTCAAATCAAAATTATGTACATGTTGTTTTGTCCCAGGCTTTTCTCTTAATCCCCAAACACTGTAAATCCATAAACCCCAGGATTTGGGGTGGTTGTAATTGGACTCAATGTGTTACGACTGAAATTTGCTGGCCAATAGGGAATTATTAGTAAAATCAAGATTTTCAGGAATGGGGGCAGAGAGAGAAAACTGTCTCTGGATCTCTTTTTCAGCATGACTTTCAGCCTTGCTCAGAGGCAATAAAATGAGATGACACTGGGAAGAAAAGTATCTCACCAGAGTTTGTAGTTATTGTTGTTTTCAATGTTTATGCAGTTGCTCCACTCGAGCCAGATTGATCCATTCCTCCGCAGTGATCATTATATATCGTTCCATACAGAAAATGCAATGCTCTTCTTTTAAGTTTTCCATTCTGATGGATATTATTATGCTGAATCTTATTGCATTATGTTATCATTCTGAAATATTTAGGTATTTATGTCCTTGTTTAGTAGAAGAGCAGAGTATGAATATGATACTGTGTTTCAAAATCTTCACCTTTGCAGGGTAGGAAAGTACTCTTGGAAGATGAGATGCTCCTAAGGGGGAAATTCTACTTGCTGTTCCATCATGAGAGGGTGAAGCATATGGGGCCTCCGGCTCTATTCTGACTTTCTCCACTGTTCCCATTTTAATGCAAAATATTTTTTTTATTCCAAAGACAAAATAATTATCAGGAAAAAAAATAGTGCTTAAAATTGCCTTATAATCAGCATTTGAGTTGTTTTTTTTTTCTTAAGAGCCACACTGCCTTTAAAAACATAAGCAATTAACCCCATATATTTTTAATATTCTTGAAGCCTCTGTTTCAGGGGTTTTGTTCAAGGATCCCCACAAAAGAGGAGGCAAACAGGACTGAAAAAGGGCTAACTGAGCAGGAATGAGAAGCCAGTCCTTTAGAACTCTGTACTTCAAAAGGAAATGTATGAAAGTTAAAACAGCACCCCCTTTACCTAGATATGAGACATAAGAGTCAGTATTCTTTGCAGTGACTAAACCACTTTTCTTTTCTACTCCCTGAGTTGTGTCTCCCATAGTGGTCAGTCTGAAGTTCTGGTTTGAAATTATTTAGGTGCCTGGAGCTCAAGCATAGGGGCCCACTCCTCCTGCTGCCCAATGTTGTAGGTAGCCAGTGCTGCCATGTGTTCTCTCTCTGAAGGGTGGGCCCTGCTCCAGTAAGGCAGTGACTCTGCCTTACTTGATGGTGGCCTAATATTTTGGGGAGCTATCCCTAGAAAGGCTGATGTAGAAACATCAATGCCTACAAAGAACAGCAAGCACTGACAGAAATGTTGCTAGATGAACTCACATTCACCATGTTGCTCTCCATCTTCCTCTAAGTCTGCCGCTACATCTTAGGAGTCTCCTCTAAGTCTTAGGAGAGCTGATATATGTGCTGCTTGATCCCTTGCCTGGCACTTTGTGTGCTGCAGAGCGGCACTGCAGTGCTCTCCTGCTTAGCCCACTGGTGTTTCAGAATGGCTGAACTGCCAGGACTGCTGCTAAAGTGTCCCAGCATGGAAGTATAGGTAAGGACTGTACTTAGAGACCTCAGCTGCACTGCGGGCTATCCTGAGAATGTACAGCATTCCTTCTTGCAGCCAACTGTGATAGCCTCTGGCCCCAGCATATGACACAACACAACACAGCCATCATGCCATTCTGAAAGGTCAGGATGGATGCACTGCCATATAACCCAGTGCTTAAGATCTCAAACTTTGCAAAAATCAGAACACTTTAACACTTCTCCTTTAATATAAAACAGCAAGCCTGTATCTTACGGCCACAATTTGTCTCAGTGCTGTTATATGACATCAATGAAACTTATGGTGAAGAAAGTAACTTCCATGAAAGGAGTTTTCATGCTGTTCACAATAGACATCACTTGGTATTAACTACATACTTGCATCTATGCCACTGCAAGAGCCAGGTTTTTCAATACCAAAAAAAATTCTGTAAACTAAAAGAAAACATTTAAATTGTTATGAAGCCTTGCGAAGCCTTGCAACCTCTCTAAGGCCTGAGTAGTACCACACTACTATCCACAGGGGTGCTGTACCCAGGAGCATAAAGAAGTATTATGAATGCTTCTTTGTCAAATTTGTTTTAGTAGACTGCTCACAAATGTAGGTTAACAAGGAGTGGGAATGTGTTGCTACTCTGTGCTGTTTTGGGCAAACCCTGTCTGTGGTCATTTTTAAAAAGAAAGGATTCAGAGTGTGGCAAGCACAGACTCTTTCCCATGAGAATTTTTCTCTTCTTCTTCCTGTGTTCTATAAACAAAGATAAAGTTTAGATGTTATTGAAACGGTCTTTGGAAAGACAGGCAGTTCAAGCCTGGCCAATCGGCCTAGGGGGAGGTTTTGAATTTACCCAATCCGGATGATCTGTGAAAGTCTATATAAGTTTTGGAATTAATTAATAAAATCAGAAATTCATCATAATCGACTCGGCTCGGTTCTGTTGTAAAACATGCACCTCCTGTGTTTGTCTGCAGGTAATCTATAGGCTGCTGGAGCCATGCAGAAAGGGTTTGCATTTGTCCTCCATCGAGTGCTTCACAGAAATCTCTTCCAGAAGCCAAATGCAGAGTTAGCATATATTTCAGCAGTGGACCAAGAGAGCAGCATCAGAACAGGAAAATTTTTGTTGATAACAGATCATGTGCTCAGCTAGCTAAGAGTGATATTGTATCTATAAGTCTAAGTAAGCCTGTGGGTGTGCATTGAGGACTTAACTCAATTTGAAAAATGCTCCCCAAATTTGTTTCTACTGTGTGTAAAGTGTTTCTAAGCCTCAGATGAGCCATTATATTTATCCAGCATGACATCTGTTAAAATATTTTTGAATAAGGAGCCTGTATGGAGCATACATAATAAGATAGCTTTAGTAAGCATGTTTGTATTCCTGATAGATGAGAATGGCTCATTTGGAGCCCTCCCAATTTTACACTGTTCAGGAGGTGTACTAGATCCCAGATGAAAACCCACAAGAAAATGTAATTAGTGGAAGAATATTTAGTGCATTTGCCCTGTGGCTACTTTTTACATTGCAGCAGCTTTGCTGTTAATTTTTCTTCTTCCTCAAAGTACTTGAAAACAAGGGATTTTTGAGTTAGGGACCTAGTCATATTACAAAATCAAGCCTTATTTCCCAGTCCTTCCATGTATTTTCTTTTCTTTAAAGAATATTTTTAAAAGGACCCGATCTACTTTTCGTTAAGAAAATAAAACAACCAGACTCATAAACTTTGACCTTGACTTGTAATCTGGCAGCACCCAGCTAATGGAAACACTCTGACTGAAATAGAATGGCCAGCTTTCTTGAGTAGAGATTCATAGAACTGTACTTCTGGTTCACCAAGTTTCAGGCCAAAGCAAATTTTACAGCCAAGTTATAAATATTTGAAAAATGTGAAGCATAATGGAAATGCTGATGCAACTGTAACCACACAGGCATAAACAGCTCAGTATTATAATCTGGCAGTGCTGTTTGACAATGGTTATATGATAATGTAATCCAGGCCTGGAGAACTTTTAGCAAAATATATCAATATGAACATAATTTACTTAGACCATAATGTAATCATTCACATTCAAGCTCTATAGCTCTCTGATGTATAGATCAAGACAGTTTTTTTCTCCCTTATTTATACCAGTCAGGTATATGTTACAGTACACAATACATAGGAAGAGTATTAAATCTCTGAGGTGGTGTTTCTTCACACTTCTGATCACTATTTACTGAACAGCATCACAACAGCTATATATCCTTCAGAGTGTTAATATGTAACCAGAACAAACAGAGAACATAGGAAAGGTGGAGAAAAGTTAGATATATAAGCAAGAAAAAGTGAGTTATTGATTTTATTGACTGGTTTGTTAACTTCTGACATTGCAATGAAACCTTATTTATTTGTATACAGAAGACTCAATTACATAGATACATATTATTTAAACAACTGGGTTATTTACTGGAGAATTGCAGTTTCATAAATAATATAGACCTTCATTTCTCAAGCTGATGTTTATCCATTGTTGTCACTTAGGGAGTTGTGGTATCCACAAATGCTCTTTGGAGGAAAGTTATTAGAATAACATTTAGTAAACCCCTGCTATTAAAACAATACATGTCCAAAGTACACACTAGCACATACCAGCTGTTTCCTCCATAGTGATTGAAATACAAATTATTGCATTCTGCTTTCTGTGACTGAAGGAAGCAACATGCTGGCAATATTCGCTGATGCAGCCACTCCAGTTGATATGCTCCTTTGGTCCTGGATTTCTCTATGCTCTGACAGCCCAGCAACACCTGTGTGTGAGATGAAAAGACCTGGTGAAAGTTCCACAGAAAATGGTTTGGCATGGACCTAAATCTTCCTTTTGCCAGATTAACACCTGAGGTTTCTTTCCTTTGTGACAGCTGTAAGGAACAGACTGTGGAAGTGTTGGCTATTTCAAACCAGCCCTGCCTGTCTTTGACATATCCTCAAAGCTGGGCACAATATAAGAAGAAGGCAACAGCAATCCAATTCCATAAAGCACATCAGGTGTGCTAGACCACCTTTTGGTTACTGGAAGATCTGACTTGTAGGAAACGTGGGCCTAGGGTTCTCTTTGCTCCAGGTTCTCTGTGTTCCATTTGTAGCCAGACATAAGACAGCTTCTCTGGGCAGAGAAGCAACACAACTGTGTTAGAGAGGTGCACAGTATGCACTAATAGATCACCATGTGAGCATAACTGTGTGACTGCCACACCAGGACTGGCTTCTGTCACCTCAGCTGGGAGTATGGGCAAAGAAGTTCAAATCTGTTTGTCTCTATGTGCCTTTAAATGTTGTCTTTATATTTTGTAAATATAACTAGGTTCTTCTAAAGGGCTGCATAGGTCAAGGTCAGATGCCAGAGTTATTACAGAATAGTTAAAGAATCTTTTCTTCAAAAGCTTTTCTAGAAGGAATCAGTGATTACTTTTTGCTCAACTACAAATTATGTTTAGTAGGCACGTACACATAGTCTGAGATCTGATATAATCCTCAAAATAGGTAATATGACAAATGCAAGCTGATGCTGGTTTTGTGTTTTTGTGTAATGGAGTTAGAATAATGACAAGACAATAATATAATAGAATTCTGCAAAGCCCTCACTCGAATTTAAGTGGAAGTAAAATCTTGGAAATTAGGAGGACAATAAAATAATGTTTTGAAAAAAGAATAAAGAAATAGTGCTGCCCAAGTCTATTAGTGACATAACACACTATTAATGCACTTAAATTAATAGCATCTTTTACCAGCAGTTATTTTTCAGTTACTGTAATGATGAAAAAATAAACAGAACAATAATATAAAAATGAAAGTGATGTAGGAAACGGATTTGTTTAAATTATGTATCTATATATAGGGAGGCATATGTATATATATGAAGACAAGCATTCGCATGGATTAGAAACATTATATTCCATAAAATGTAGTCCTGTTAGGATGTGTCACCATGCCCTATTTGAAGCAAGTCGCCTGCCACTTGCTATTTTGGCAAACCTATGTCATGTGGTGTCTTTTTGCTTTTTTGCTTCCTTTGTGGCATGTTGTTACAAAGAGGTCTCACCATGACATGACATTACTAACCAGGAGATTTTTTGTGCAATTTAACTGTGCTGAGATGTATGCCTCTTACATGTAAAGCTTTTTTAACCTGTGCTGTATTCTTAAACCTTTTCTAGAAATCTAATCCAACACATTTATAATCCAGTGGGAGTTTGACTCACAGAAAGATCAATGTATTACAAGAACAGTGTCCAAATGTTTCTCAGCCACTAGGTTATTTCTATGCAGATCTATTTTGGGGTATTTTCAGTGTACAAAAGATTATTTTAGTGGCTGCTGCAGAGTGGCTTATTATCATTGACTGGCAAATAGCTGCTCAAAACCAGACATGATGACAATGCTGGCTACTAGTTTTTTAGCTACTTTTTATATTTTTAGCTTTTGATCTATGGAAGAGGGAAGGATTGGGGGTAGGGGGAGGGGTGCAACCCAAAAGCTCTTGCTGTGTGGTTTTAACTTGTCTTAGTGATGTTAAGGCTTGACATACATTGCAAGACCTGGTTGGAAGGCTGAATACAATTTAAAAAAATACACTTTTAATTATAAAGTGCTTGGGAACTCCTGGCAAAAGCTCATTGTAAACAGTCACTAGAACTGATTTCAGATAATAATAAAAAGAAGGATGTTAATTCAGTTCAGGATTTACAAGATCTGGAGGAATGCACACCATAAGTTTCTGCAGCTTCCAGCCAACATTTCCATTTGAAATAATGTCTCACCCTGCTGAGCCCCATCATGAGAACTTGCTGCAAATATCAAATGGGACTGGTTGCTTTTGAAAGGCTGTTGTGTTTTTGTAGCTGGGAATTTCTGAAGGTACATGCGCAGCTAAATAGGTTTATAACGAAGATTCACCAGTTTCATCGTGTAGTCTGATCTCAGAGTGTGATGTCCTGCATACAGAGTTGCTGCCACTGTTAAGTTTTCCTCCTGGATCTCAACTGGACTCCTACAGTATGCCACTCTGTGGGATGGCTTTTTCAAGAGTCTCAATAAAGTCTGAACCGCTGAACAACCTGTAATGAGACACTTGATGGAGCTGCCCCACAGGGCTGTGTAAAGACCACAGCAGAGAGTATAAAATTGTTAAAGACATCACAGGGATGAAACCAGGAACTCAGTAGCAACAGTGATAAACCACTGTTGCTTTACCATACTTGCTGGTCAGATTGCTCCAGTAAAAGTTTACATATATTATGGGGGGCATTTTGCTGAACACTAACTCTTCTGTGAGGTGCTTTTACTAGGTTTAAATGGATGCTTCCTTCCTTAACTGGATATTCTCCTCTCCCCAAACTATGTGATTTGAATTTTTAAACAGGTTCTCACAGGAATCATAGAATACTAGGTTCATCTGCTTCCTACCTTACATCTTTTTCTTTCCTGTCCCTTGTCAAAGTTGTGGGCTGAATTTCTGTCATCGGCTACTGATCTGTCCCCTCTTCTTTGAAATTAGTCTATCAACATAACTTGTAAAAAGCAAAATATGTCAGACATGCTGCACTTTCCTTCCACCCAGAAGCCTGAATTACTGTGCACCAGAGACCATGCACATGTATTGTCTGGCTTTCATTAGCCTATCGTGCCAGCAGCCAAACACATATTAAGTAATTGTGCAGGGTTCCCCAGGCAAGCAGCAATATATATCATTATAAGATATTTTCATAATCTGCCTTATCTGGGGGAAGGGTATAGAAGTCAGGTGTGGGGGGGTGAGTGTTGGGAAGTTGGGTTTTTGATGGAAAGCTTTGCCCTCTTCCATATTAGGAACAAAGCCATTGTGCATAGATAAAAACTGCAAAAAATCATAAAGAAATCTAAGATAGCTATGAAGATGGCAAACTGTAACAGTTGTTCCAAAATAGATGTTCTGTAATGTGCTCACTCTTTGGCCTTTAGTAAACTTCCAGGGATGGAAAGAAAGGAAAGTTTAATTTAGAGAAACCTCCTGCCCTTCTTAGCTAGGGATCAGCTGCCCAGCATGAAATAATAATGCATTCAACTGTCCATCTTCTGGTAAGTAACCTTTATCATCATTGCATTTACCAGCACTAACAGCAAACAGTGAGTATGAAACATTTTATTAATTCAGAGAAGACTGATAGGGTCTTTGTGGCCTTAATATTTGTGCTAATGCACACAGTATAAAAGGAACTAGAACTCTTAATATGAAGGGTCCAACTCATAAAAAATGTATGTACCACTAAAAAGGGATTTTTATGCACTGTACTTAGTGGGTGAAGAAAAGTAGAATGAGTCTATTTTGAATAAAGAACATACTTTTGCAATTATATCCCTTTACCTTTTCTAAAGTAGCAACATTTCTTTTCTCACATGAGCTATGTGAAGTGGAAGAATATTCATATAGGCACCAATAAGAAAAAAAATTCACTTACAGAAAAGAGAAAGAGGAAAAGATGGGACAATGAAAGAGGAGCAAAAATAAAGATGGGAAAGAAGAAAATTTAAGGACCTTAGGAGAAACGGGATTTTGAGTTATTTATGATTTTTGTGCCTTAGTGTGTTAGATTTTTGTTAGGTGGTAAATATAACTCATGGTTGCCCAGGAGAAGTTCTCTGTAACATTAGTCACTTTAATAGTCTGATTTTCATTATAAAGAATTATGGAGTTTAAATTTTATCAGTCCTAATCCAGAAATATGTAGGTGCATAAATACAAACCAAGCTCTCTGCAAACAGGAAATGAGGATGGTGATTTCAGCTACTGTGTGTGCCTTGAGGGAGAAGACCCTTTAGAAGGAAATATCCCCAGGGACCAGGAAAAGATAGTGTTCTATACTCTGCTGGCAGAATGACTTTGAGCTCTCCAGATGATTTTAGTAGCTTTGCAGTAGCAACTGCATGGCAATTTCAGTTAAGTATAAAACTGTGGTGGTTTACTTACTTAAGTACTGAATTATATACTCAGTAAAGCAAATCTGCTCTATTCATAATACTGTCTAATTCAATCCTTTTTGTGTGCAGGATTTTTAGCTTTTCTGTACAGGATATTGCATTGACATATATGTCAATATGGTAAATCAATATAAGAATTCCTTCTCACACCACAAACATTTTCAAAGGTAAACTAGAAGGGCTTTGTACCTTGGTAGGAGAAAATTAAGAATGAGAGTTACGTAAGTTGACACCATCTGACATTATGGAAGATGTGCGCAGAATTTGTATGTTGTGCTGAAATGATTGAACAGTAAAATAATATCAACTTTGCAATTTTGTTAGGTTTCATAGTTAACAGGTGCTGATAGTAATTCTATACACATCCAGACCTGTACTTGTTTGTGTTTCTTTGTGAGGGTAAACTTACTGCCTATAAAGGCAAACTTAGAATCTGAAGTACAGGTAAGCAGGAAAAGGTGAATTGCTTAATCATCTGTGAGATAACCTAGAGAAATTTTATACAATCCAAAGAAGTGAATTTTGAGCCACATCTTGGTCATGGACTGGTTGGAGACAACTTTCTAACAAATTAAGTATGAAAAGTCTATGCTTAAATTCATACATTTCAGTGGGAGAATTATTATTCTAACGTAATTTATGAGATTGATTTTCTTTGCTGAGGTAACAGAAATATCTGCTCTGATAACAGTAGGACAATACCAATGTAAAATGGAATCAGCATAACATCTCAATTTTTTCTCATGCAAGTATTGTAAAATTTCAGTGTGTGCGATAAGGCGAGAGAAATCAAGCAGCAGTCTCAATGTGAGATATAAGCAAGCTTCATTTATTTTAACACGTGTGCTCTTTTTATACTGTCACAGTGCTTATATTTATTAATCACTAATCTACTCGCTAATTTCAGCAGTTACAGCTTACATTTCTTTTACATTCCATTCTCACATCTACAGGGTTTTCCCCCTCATTCTTTGTTAATCATAAGTTCCCTCCTGTACATTCCTTACACAGCTGCATCTTTTGATATTTCCCACGAAGTGTTCTCAGGGAAGCAGACTACTGCGGCCTGTATATGGCCTGCTTACTACTTAGCTTAACAATGATCTTGCTCACACAAATCTTCTAATAATTCATGCCCGTGATCTTGAAGCCATTGTGTAACCAAGTGTGTTTGTGAAATTTTGTGTAACAATCTGATTACTAAGGTTTTACAATGTCGCAATTTGTGAAGGCTTCCTCCCTACATGCCCAAACTCTTATGCAACAGAAAAATGAAAACAGTGAAATTAAGAACTATAATATAGTGGTTTGTGACAGAATGAAGAGTGTTTGGAGGGAATGTTATTTTTTTTTCATTATCAGTTACATCTTTTTCTTTAAGCTATTGAAATTTTTCAGCAATAATGCTCTTGGTGTAATTGTTGACAGTTAAGGTTTCATTTAGTGAACAGCTCAGTTACTTTAATCAGAGATGATGGAGTTTCACACACCATCTCTTATAATTTGAATATTATCAGTTGGTCTCTTTTATTTCCTAAAAAAGTTGTATATTTTTCTCTTGACAATATGGCTTATGATCTAAATGCAGCTATATTGTGCTCAGATTGTTTAGTTGATTAGTCTTAAAAATGTAAGACTATTTTTTCCTCACATACTGTATTTTTAATGATTTAATTCTCAAAGCTGTATCTTTAATGTGAGTTGTCTCAGTGAGTAAGAAAAAAGTCTACTTTTGATTTCTTATTATTATGGTTACTGAGAGATAAATACAAATAATTTAATGTTGCATTGTGGAACTATCTAAAGATTTTAATATGATCTGTTGCTTGAAATGTGTTCTTTTATTAAAGTTAATGCATTTAAAATATTTGCTTAAATCTCAGAAGGATTTATATATTCTTTTGATGACTGAAAATCTAGTATTATTAAATTTGATCCAGCTTATTTTTCAAAGAATTGAGTACTAAGAAGAGGCGGCCCGGCATTTCACTGCTTCTGATACAAATGTGAGACATATTGAATTAATTCATGACGATCATGAGGAAGTTACTCATATCCAGGTCTTCTGCTGAGACTAGCCCTTTGGTATAATCATTGGCCTTGAGTGAACTTTGGTGCAGGGAAGAGAAGATGAGCTCTTTTGAGAAGAGATGCCAGGGTACATCATACCTTTGAGCAGACACAAGCACATGTGCAGAAGGGCCAGGGTAGAACTGAACATACAAGTTTGATGGACTCCATGATCTATCCTGTGATGTATCCTGTGATGCTGTTCAGTACTGTTCCATTTGCCAGTCAGCTGCAGGCTCCCTGCAAACATTGGAGAACAGGTGGGACAAGGGCAGCTGGGACAGGCATTGCATCCAAGTGAGGGTGATTGGGAAGCGTGTGCAGAACAGAACATCAGATCCTGGAGCAGCCAAGGAGTGTCAGAGCAGTTTTGTGTTTTGATCCATGCTTTCCTGAACAGTGGAACTACATCTGAGGAGATCAGTTAAAAGGTGCTTTATTTGAGAATCCATGTTGAAGTCCCTTTTCCCCATTAGTTGTAAAGTGGGGGATTGGAGCATTCCCACTTTTGTGGGGCACTGGGAGACACTAAGAACTGAATTAAGTGTTGTGTTGCTGAAAATGTGTAAGAAACAAAATGGAAGCAAACTGTGGAACACCTTTTATAACCAGTGCATTTACAGTTGTAATTTTGTATAAGGCTTGGTGGCCTTGAGATGTGAAATTTCTTTTTTACTTCTGATGTTTCCCTGATTGTTTTCTTTTTTTTAAACCAGATATTTTACAATGTGATTTTTCACTTCATTTCAGGATTATTTTTCTCTCATTTTGATAAGGGGAGAAGAAGGTTGCCTTTGTTTTACTTAGCTTTATTTTAAATAGTATTGTATTTTAAGAAGGCTATTTTACAGTGTTTATAATGCACTTCAATTTTTTATTGTGTCATGCCCTTCCAGTCCCTTGGTGGGATGAGAGGTGAACGTATGTATTATATAATTTATAATTAATTTATGACAAATCACATATGATGAATACTTCTTATTAAATATTAAACCCTTGTCTACAGCCATGGCTGTACTATGGCAGTAGCACTCCTGTCTGCTCATATGGTACTATTGAGCAAACTCATTGACTTAGGCTGTGTTGTCAGGACTCAGTTATGAGAGCCCTGCTCAGGCAAACAGTGTTAATGGGAATTGGCTCTCTTTTCAGAGTAGGCACTCTGCTACTGCCTTCCCTGTGCCCCTTGTGCACTCGCAGGTGGAGACATAAGGAGAGTAGAATCTCTGCAAAGAGTAGCTGCAAACAGAGAAGATGCTGTTTGTAGTTCCCCAAATCCATAGGGACTGTTATCAGTCCTGATTCCTTGCCTACAGACCCCTCACTGATGGAAGGCTGAGCAGAGTTGGAGAATA
This sequence comes from Entomyzon cyanotis, assembly GCA_024500445.1. Taxonomy (NCBI): domain Eukaryota; kingdom Metazoa; phylum Chordata; class Aves; order Passeriformes; family Meliphagidae; genus Entomyzon; species Entomyzon cyanotis. The sequence goes on from JAKEPQ010001005.1 coordinate 82,606,443, forward strand.
ACCTAACAGGAGGTAATGGCCTAGATCTGAACAAGTGGAAAATCTAGCATGGATTTTGACAGTTCATTTTTATTAGTGAGGACTGGAATTTGGACAGGGGAATAATTTACCTGCAGAGGTCATTCTAGCATCTGGAACTTATCAACTCCCAAATAAAGGCAGTAAAACAGAGGGGAGGAACAGTGTAGGGGATTGTGTTCTGCCAGTTTAGGGCAGTTGGGCTTAATGAAGATATTTTTCCAAATTCATAGCAATGAATCTCTGAATCAGAGATAGTAGAGAAATCAGAAATTGACAGAGCTCTCCTGACTCCTCTGAAGTCAGGGGAATGCTCCCAGTCAGAAATATATTATTATAAGGCAAAAAAGGAAAAGTAGCTTTCTAGCAATGTTTTGTGGTTTGCCTTGCCTTCCTCGGAGTGTTGACCTCTGTGTGTCAGTGAATGCAGTGTACAGCAACAAAAAAATTTCTGTCACTGTGTGATGCAAGAGAACTTAACCCTGAAATCCTCGCTTCACAGTATTTACTGCCAGCGCAGCAGGCAGATTTTCTTGTACATTTTTTTCACTCTTGAGTGTCTGGTATAACAGGTAGATTAGAAGGGGCAGGAGAGACCTGAGAATGGCAGTCAGAGAATGCAGGATTGATAATTTCATATAAGATGCCATGTAAGACCACATGAAAGTGTGTACTGTTTTCCTGAGATACCTGCATCCTATGGAAACTAAACTAGAAGCAGCAGGGAGAGCATTTGAGCACTGCAATCAAAAAAAAAAAAAAAAAAAAAAAAAAAAAGGATCATCTGTGGTGAGTAACTGTGTGAAAGGAATGTAATCCTAAGTGAGTCCAATTAGCACCATGAAAAAGGAAAGGAGTGAATTAATTTTGTCTTGATGGTCCGGTATAACCAACCTATGCTACGTAAAGACTGTATGACCAAACACTGAAAAATCCTTATGGTGCAGATAACAGAAATCAGCGGTTCTTTGGATAGGTGCACCATGGAAAAAAGAATACTAAGCACAGATATTCAGAACTTCTTATTTACTTTCTGAGAGCTCAAGGTATAAAAATTGAAATAAAATCTCATTTAATGAATATTTGATTTTGGTTTTGTTTTTTCCCAAAGATTTCATAGGATGATTTAATGATATGACAGATTATCAGGAGCTTGTTTTAATGTTAATTAAATCACACACAAAGACAAAATTTTCAGCCCTTAAAATTACATAAACAAAATTGGCTTACAAAACTTGATCTTAATGGAAGTGATATCTTCATTGGTATTGAGCCTTTGATCTAATATCACTTTGTACGTACAGCTGGGGAGATTTTAAAAAAAGACTGTAACAATACGTGGAAATTACCAAAGGAAAAATTATGCTTAGGAACATAGTGCTTTATTTTGTGTAGGAGGAAATCACACTGGTGAAACCCTATCTTTGGTCTTAAGGATGGCAGCAGCACTAGGATCGGTATGCATTTGAAAGAAAGAGTTTTCACTGAATCTTGTGCATCTAGTTACATTTTTCTCTTCTCATTTAACTCAAATGACTAAATTGCAGATAAAAAATTTAGTGACTGCGTCTCTTTTTGCACGTTACTAGGCAATTGTTGGAATCCTCACTGATTATAGCAGGTGAGCTAGTCTCATTATTGTAGGACAGTGGTCATCAAAATGGCAAACATATTTCTATAAAATTCACTTTATAAAATGTCAGCAAGTTTGTATGTTTTTATTCGTTTCAAATCAGATATTTCAGTAGATCATTTGTAAGTATTCCCAGAGCAATGTCCATTTCTTAATTTTTGAAACCACACAAAGATATTACAAATTAAACAGATTTTCAGAGTTCTGCATAATAACTCTGCACATTTATTGTTTAATCCAATTCTAAAATGCTGTTATGATTGACACCTTGCTGTAGAGATAGAAGTCAATTGAATAATATGTAGCAGTCAATTTTATTTTAACCTTAATGTGTTGAAGGTATTTTTTTTCACATTTCCATTATTTATAAGTTCTTCCCCTTGGAGAATATACAAAAGAGTTTGTTTTAAATGAGCTGATAATACCCTCTTTAAAATTTATGACAGAATGGTATCCTTTTTCCTTTCAGCAAAAGGGTGTGCCAAGAAACTCTTTCTGAATTATCTTTTTATTCATAGGATAAACATTGGAAAAGAGCATCTTGTTAAAGTTTACTTAGAATGGAATTTCAACCACTCATCAGAAAAAATAACAAAACAGGAGTTATCATACCAACCAGGAAACCTGGTGCCATTGCCAGGGTTTTCTTTATAAGAGACCACAGTACTCTTCCAGCTACATTTGATACTTGCTGTCATACTTACAACTTCAAAAATCAGTGTGGGCCTGATCGTGCCATCAGCACTGAAAAATTGTAAATCAGTCGAGCCCTCCACCCAGAGGAAATGGAGGATTGGGACGTAGTTTTGAAAACATCTTGGTATGTTCTTAGAACTGATAGGATGGTTTTTTTTTCTTCCTTCCTTTCAAATCTGTACTGCAGACTTCAGCAAAATCTAGTAGGGCTGGACTGTGCTCAGTGCTTTGCAAGTCATTAGTGCCCAGCATATAGTTCGATTGTTGGATATTGATCCTCTCCATAAATGCTGGAAATCCTTGGTTTCACAGAATTTTGCTCATCCTCCACATGCAATTTAGAAAACAAGCTGTCATTGGGAAGCATACCGGTTTTCAGTTCTCATAGTGCCTTTTTATTGCTCATAGTAGGGCCTTTGCTGCCTCAGTAACTGACAAAAAGAAAATACTTTATGAAGATAGAAAGTAGATGTGACTTGATTGTTTTTCAGATAATTTTTGCTTTCAGAAATTGCAGTGGCTGATTCTCACCTAAGCGTAAAAAAATGCAGTTCCCACACACACAGAGTGCTCGTGTACTGTATGTAAATTGATGTATAATGCAACCCACATTAGCTGGGTTGATGATAGCTTCAGTTTCACTGCTGTCAGATTTCTGTAACTCTTTGAATGAGTTGGCTGGTCTGAATGAACGTTAGCATAATTTATGCAGTTGATAAGCGATTTGAGTGCTTGAGTTATTGATAAAGCACTTTAACATATCATTTTCAGCTTCATGTTATGTGACATCAGAGTAGAAGGTAATGTGGCAGTCCCCAGGCTTGATATTAAAGTCAATCTGTTCTCTGGATTTCAGAGGCCAGAGGAAACACAGTGCTGTCTGACACGAGCTCAGCAGACCAGCACCAACCCAGTCAGTCCCATCCTGCATTCCCTGTTGGGCCTCAGGTCAGTATGTTTTCTTCAGACTAATAGAGACATGCAATTTGATGAAAAATAAATAACTGAGATTGATCATCTTTGATTTGTGTAATGTAGAAAATGTGATTCTCTTTGGCTGCATTCAGTGTTACGAAAAGGGAACATGTATGTATCATGTAAATTTTAAAAGTCATGTTTCGCAAGATTAGATTTTATGTGTTTTTCTAAAATAAAACCTAAGCAGTTTAATGTATTTAGGAGGTTAAAATATTTGAATTTCTTATGTAAATTACTTCTGAAATTAATATAGGAATTTAATATTAAAAAGCATGTGCAATTTTAATGCGGTATTATTGTATCTGACAGTTATGTCTGTCACACAGAGGTCCTGCATTAGTAAAGGTATTTCATTATATTTTATACCAGATATTTCTTTTCTTTAGCACAGAGTATAGACTTAGTAGTATGAAACTTTATAAGATTTTAAAGTGTTTCCCATCTCACTTCACAATTTTATCCAAGTTTAGCCATACCCTAAGAAGTTATTCAGTGTGCTTCCACTTCTCAGGACAGTCTTGGTCTACAAAGCTTCTGGTGGTTATTACTGTAGTGTTTTCCTCAGTTACCAATCAGTATACAACTAGGAATTTTTGGGAAATGTTGGCATTTAGGTACTTATAGACTAAGTTGAGTTAGGTCTTCTTTCACTCTTAAATTATCTTTGGTGTATGTGTGATGAATTTTCCAGTCTAGATTCAGCTGGGATCACTACCATGCTATGTGACTGAGGCTTACAGTTTCAGACTGTCATGTTTGTCAAACTTTTCTGTGCTGGTGGAAATGTATGCTTTATGATATTGGAAGCAGTGTGTGTCTGTAATGGGACACGAAAAGATCTCAAGCCAGAAGAGTTTTAAGTGTGTAATGCTGAGCTGTACACAATAAAATAGGTTTGTGTCTGTGGTTTCTTACAGCCACTACTGACAGCCCAACAATTAGCCTCAGCAGTAGCAGGGGTGATGCCAGGAGGCACTCCAGCACTGAATCAGCCAATCCTTATTCCTTTCAACATGGCTGGGCAGCTGGGAGGCCAGCAAGGACTCGTCCTAACTCTACCTACAGCAAATCTCACGAACATCCAAGGACTGGTAGCAGCAGCTGCAGCAGGAGGCATCATGACTTTGCCATTGCAAAATCTACAAGGTAAGTCAGGTTGATAATTTTTCTACCAGGTCCTTTTACCTGTTTGTTTTATGCTATCTCTCTCTTTTAAATTGAATGATCTCTTTTTCAAATTAAATTTTGCTCTCAATGAATATTGAAAATTAATACCTGGATTGTTTTTGAATACTTGAGAGATACTTAAAGGGATATTTGCCTTTTTATAAAAACATATTGGAAGTTGGCTCTTACATTGGAACAAACAGACATATTGGAAGTATGGGTCAGTAACATAAACCACTTGAATGGTTCATTAGGTTTCTCTGTCATCAGTGATCTATGTTGTCTACTCACAGATCACTTCAAAATTTCAAATCAGAGAATTATAAAATTGTAGAATATTAAGGGTTTAGAATGGGTTTTATAGATCATCCAGTTCCAGCCACACCTGCCATGGGCAGGGACACCTTCCCCTAGACCAGGTTGCTCAAGGCTTTATCCAACCTGGCTTTGAATACTGCCAAGGTTGGGGCATCCACAACCTCTCTGGGCAACCTGTTCCAGTGTCTCACCATCCCCACAGTGGAAAATTTCTTCCTAATACCTTACCTATATCTCACCTCTTTCAATTTGTTGTACCCATTATTCCTTGTCCTATCATTATAGTTCCCAATGAAAAGTTCCTCTCCAACTTTCCGGTAGGCTCCCTTCAGATACTGGAAGTTTGTTGTAAGGTCTCCATTGATCTCCTGCAGGGTGAACAGCCCCAACTTTCTCGGCCTGTGTTCATAGGGGAGGTGCTCCAGTCCTCTTACAAACTCTGTGTCCCTCCACTGGACTTGCTCCAACAGTTCCATGTCCTCCTTATGTTGGGGACACCAGAAATGAGTGCAGCACTTCAGGTGGGATCTCACAAGCAGAGTAGAGGGGCAGAATCACCTCCTTTGACCTGCTGGCCACACTCCTTGTGATGCAGCCCAGGATTTGATTGGCTTTCTGGGCTGTGAGCACACACTGCTGCCTCATGTTGAGTGTTTCATCACCTGTCACCCCCAAGTCTCTCCTCAGGGCTGCTCTCAATCACTTCTCTGCCCAACCCATTGATGTGTCTGGGATTACTCCAACCCACATGTAGGACCTTGCACTTTGCTTTGTTGAACCTCATAAGGTTTGCTTCAACCCATCTCTCAAGCCTGTCAATGTCCCTCTGGATGCCATTATCCCTTCCCTCCAAGCAAGTCAACTGCAATGCTCAACTTTTTTCACCACTGCTGATTAAAGCAGCTGTATGAATAGAGGCAACTAAAAATAGAGTATTGCATGAAAATAACTTTTTTTTAAACTTTTAAAATAAAATCATAGTTTTCTCATCTGTCACCCATGCCAGATATATGTTTTCATTTTTGCTGTGGGAAAGCAGCACCAAACTCTGGTGGCTGCTGACTACCAGATGCATTGTTTGAAGCACCAGATCCTACAGGGTTGCCTATTTTTCACTTACCAGATCTTACAGGTTGTCAAACAGAGAAAATGAAGAGACAGCTCTTGTGTTGAACAAACTCCCTTACAAAGTGTATGCATAGTACTCTCACCTGTTGGATCAACTACTTGCCTTTACCTTGTGCATGTTTTAAAGTTTAATGTCAACAGACCTCTCTTATCATAGTTGTAAATGGTTTTCACTTTAATGTTTAAAATAATGTCTTTCTCATACCATTAAGCTGCACCAAAGAACCTGTCATTCATAAATCATAGATGAAAAGGACACACTAATGCACAAATTTTGCTTGTTTAAAATTTGAGAGTGCATGTAAAGTAGGGAAAGGGAGATTAAAAAAATAATGCAAGAACAGGAGCGGGTAAAAGCAGATATAACAAAGTGAAGGGGAAGTAGCTTTTTAGCGTGGGTGGATGATGAAATCTTAATGAAGAAACAGGCATTGTAAAAAGGTATCCTTCCACTCTGGAGTGCTCCAGGTTATAGTTGCTGGGTATGTAGTATTATAAATAAACATAAGCTTGTGCAGTTCTTACGTCATTTATTCACCCTGTGTTGCAAAGCTGGAGGGTAGGGATTAAGCCAGGCAACCTTTGCTCTTTAGTTTAGCCATGGATGTCTAATTACCAGCTAAAAGATGTAACTGCTGCCAAATAAATTTTGCAAGCAATGACCTTCCCAGATGAAAAGGTTTCCTTTATAATCTTTACTGATAGATAGGAGCCTGGGATCAAATAGAGACTTGCAGGAGCAGCAGGTTCAGTTCTCTGTCTATGAGCACAATCACACCTTCCATAAAGCATCTGAAAGGAGAAGATCTCATGAAATTATTTAGTTGTGTTGCTATTTGTTGTCTTCTCTATCCTTCCCTCCCAGTCTTATAAGTAAGTGCTACTTCCTGTCCTCAATTTTTGGAAGTGAAACTGATACACAAGGCAGCAAAGTAACCTGTTCAGGATAGTTCCTACCATCCTGAATCACAGCTGTAAACTGCTATCACTTGCTCTGTAGCCCACTGTCTGATTCATCTGCTTGCATGAAGATAGGAATCAGGTGAGAGTGTTGTGTGGTATCATCAGTTCCATTGAACCTTACTGACTTCTGGTCCAATTTTTTTGCGGTTAGTTGAAAATAATCATAGAATATGTGTTCTGTTTTGTAGACAGCACTTTTATAGGTATACTCATAAAAGCCCATGCTTGAGCACAGTTTAATAATTCCTGCCCTTTTGGTGAAATCAGGCCATAATCATCAGCTTCCATCTCTTAAACCTCACTGTGGCATTGCCAAATTAGATAATGGGGGGACATGTTTTCATGCTGTTTTCCAACCTGTCTTAATACTCCTGTGGTCACATCTGCTGTACCTGAATTTTCAGTGAGGTCAAGCATAGATGTCCACAGCTCCTGTGAGCTAGCTCTTCTCCTCTTTTTCTTTTCTCAGAAGTAAATTTCTAAAGCTCTTAATCAGAAACTACCCCACCTAGGCAACTCAAAAGACACCCTGACAACTTTTTGAGTAATGTATGAATTCAGAAAAGTTCTGATCTGACAGAGTACTTGAATTCATACTGAATGTTGATCAAGGGAGTAATTTCCCTATATTTTGTGTGCTCCACATGCAAGTTTAAATTATTTTCTTGTCAGGAACTTCCAAGTCTGGTTCAGGGTGATAATTATGAGACCTCAGGGTAACTAGATTAAACAATGAAAATCCTTGTTTGTGAAAACAGAAAAAAACACTCAGTGATAGGAATCACAGAGGCGATATGTTAAGTGTATTAAAAAAGAAAACTAGTTTATTTTAAAGTGGAGCAATTAATGATTGCTCACACAGTATAACTCAGTGATGTTGCCTATTCTTCACTTACCAGTTACCTATAAAAAGGATTTTTTTTCCCAAACGAGTTTGTGTTAAATTGTCCATTTGCTATATGGTCTTGATCCACCACTAAGTTAATAGGAATTTCATTGTTGTTTAGACCAAACGTCTTCCAAAACTTCTTTCCTTCATAAATACTTGATGATTTTCTGTCCATTACACCCTGTCATTTGCCATATACACTGCTATACCATATCTGTTCTCTAAACAAATACATCAAATGTTGCAAACAGAAGGAAGGAAGGTGAATGTGTAAATTCTTGCTGTGAAACTTAGGAAAATATGTTTTCCATGGCTTCAAGTAAGCAAATTTCATATGCACAACTAATATGCAAATAATACAATTTACTGAGATGGAAGAGGGTTGGTGGGAGAATAAAACTATCTATCTTAGTGAAAACAGAAATCCCTGAACATAACGCCCATTTACCTGTGGAATTTTGGTTTTCCACCAACAGTTCTTTGAAGAAAACAATTAAATCAGCAACAATAACTTTTTTACTGTAATCCACTAAAAGCACTGAAGATAAAAGTTTAAAAACTATCCATGAAAGCTGTTGTCCCAAGAAACTTACACACCTGTTTTCTGCTCACCATCTTAGAAATGCACGTGGAACATAGCCATGCTTTCCTAAAATTTTGCAGGTGTCACAATAACAATGGTGAGGTTATGAGAAGAGGAAAAATGAGGCAAATGAGGCAAAGTGAACCCTACAAGACAGTGTTTTTCCTGTCTTCTGCTCTTAGTCCATTACTTCTTGGCCTGTCTTTATTGATTTAATGCAGAAAGTAGTCTGACAGCTTCCCTCTTAATCATACAAACTGGTGGTCACAAGTACTCATCTTCCTGCCTTCAGAAAACTTTCCTATGGGCTGAACAGTTTCAGTTTTTGCATCTCTTTTGCCAGCTCAGATTTTTCTAGGTTTTGGGAGGAATGTATTCTATTTTTTAATTTTAGTTATCCTTCTCAAGAGTCTCTCCAAGAGACTAGCAGTTGCTTAATCTCTGAGTATTCAGTAATGCCTGGGAGCTGATATTCATGAAAAGACATTGTCTCCTTAAGCCCATCTGATTTTTATGTCTCAATGTAATATTTCTGTATAGCTGAACAAGATGCCTTTTGGGTGGGGGGGCTGACTTTGTTCTGACTTGTTTTCTTTAGGTAATTTTAATCCTGTGACTTTCCAGTTGAAATAACTGAGAAATGGGAAGGCATTCAAGTCCTGGGGAGCTGTTAACGGCCATCCTCTCATTTTAGTCTCTTGTCCATGACAACCAAAGCAGTTTTAGCTAAAAAGTTAATGTATTTTAGTTATTCTTTTAGTAGGGTATATGTGTTTGAAATTAGAAAATGACAGTGTTGTCTGTCAGCTCACCGCTGGCCATTCACACACCATAGATAACAATCTGGAAGTCTCTGTGCAAAGGGCTATCCAAATATATTTTATTACATAGCAATGGCACAACAGTGTTTTAGATATGTGTTCCAATACAGAGATAGAATGACACTGGAACCTTGAAAGAAATCAACAAGCTCGAGACTGTAGCCTCATGGCACTGAAACTTTGTGTATTTTATTTCCACTACCCATTGTACTGCTCCTAAAGTGGATGTCAATAATTTATTTACAAGTCAAAGTTTCTCAGTCTTGAGTTGGGAAAGAAATGAGAACAAACTATCTCTCTAAATCACTAGTGAAATCTTCAGTGCTGAAAGGAAGTCTTGCATAACTGAAAATGTGAAATCATTAAATTACATTATTTAAACAGCAGGAGGTCATATTTTAGCAGCAATACAATGGAAGGGGAAATGTATTAAACATATTGAGAGATAGGAAACAGCCATTAAAATGTACTGCTATGGGTTACAGTTGGCACAGATAATGGTAAAAAAATTAAACTTTTTATATCAGTCAAAAAGAATGTTAGGTAAAGACAATAGTAATAACAACAACAACAACAAAAAAACCCTATTGTTTACATTTATTAGATCTTGTTTCATCTGAGCAGAGATTTGTATCATTAATTGTACAACACGTAAAGTAAACATGCTCTATCTCCATTCCTCCATATACACACAGCTTAAAAATCAGAAATCAGAGAGAGATGAAAAACAAAAAAGAGACAGAAAAGAAGTAAACTACAAACCTCACTTGCTTACTGATCTAGAGTCCAAATTCCAGTTTCTTAGAATATTTTTCTCTTTTAACTAAAGTGATGCAGTCCCTATTAATTTGTATTCCCCTTCAAGTAACATGAAATAGCTTTCAGAGTCTACAGAAAGGCAGTGTTTCACTTATGTATTTTAATGAGCACCAATGTCAGTAATAATCAAAATGATGTTTCACTTAGAGAAATAGTTTATTCCCAGGTACTTTTGCAGTGTACTAACACAACCAGAACAAGAATTACAAGAACTAAGAAGAAGAGCTGCACTCAGAGCAATTTCTGTGAAGCCCTCAACCCAAATATACCTCCCCTATCACTGTATAAATGCTGCAGAGAATGCAGTTACTGTGAAGGGTTCACTTACACAAAGAAGGGGTTAGCCAACCCCAAGGACAAACCTCCCTAGCTTAGTACATAGAGATGTGGGCATCCGTAAGCTCATGGTGGCATGCATAGAGCATCTATGGATTAGGAGCCACTACAGCAGGTTTCCTCAGGCTATCAGCTGTATCTCATCCATACTGTTGTAGGATAACTGAACTGATGTGCAGAGATCCCTGAAGATGGGATAAATTGTCTCTCTCTGGTCTCCCAGAAAATGTACTTTTTTGGAAGGCCTAATATTAGCTTTTGGAAGAAAGGGCAAAATCTGCTTTTCTAAAGATAGTACAGCAAGAATCTTACTGGGTTGCTTGCTTATTTGTTTGGGATTTTTTTCCCATAATACAAGACTTCTCCCGTGTGAATGCATTGGCCCCATGTTAACTACTCATCTTGTTCAGTGACAAATTGCTACCTTCACAGAGTGGATGTGAAAAGATCAGGTCTTTATTAGTCACTAGTTGTTTATTGATCATTCCTAGAGTGTTAGCTATTTGTTGTTTGGTTTCTCTGTCCCATAAGTTAAAGGCCTACCATCAGAGGCATTAAAATGCAGTAGTCTTAATGTTTGAGTGCTCTGTTGTTGACCTCCACCCAAAACAGACTTCAGACATGCCTGTTTTTTGGGGGTTTTTTTGCTACTGATGGTTATGGAACAACAACAGTGAGAAATAATGATGTGATGTACAACAAATTCTGAAATCAAAGTGTTCATACTTAAACATTGCAGGCTATGTTTTGACAAAGTCTAAATTTCCAGACTTCTTTGCCAAGAAGCAGATGGGAAAGATGGAAGCAGTCTGCACCTCTGTAAATTCCCTGAAATTTCCACTAAAAACCTATTTGTTAACTATCCTCTAGGAGGCATTACCAGTAAGTGAGGAGTTGTGGCATGACTGGTATGCAAGACCTGGTCATTCTGGGGAATGTACACCTTTCCTGAGCCCTGACTCAGACTGATACTGCTCCTGGCAGGACCGTTCTACATGCGGGATTATAAATGAAATTTCCATCAACCAGAACATGGATAAATTTTAATGCTGCTTTTAAAGTATATCTTTGCACCTGTTTCCAGAAGCTTTTAATCTTCTTGTTGAATTTAGACCGTGACAATTTAAATTAATGTAGAGAAAACCCATTCCAATAATGTGAAGCACTTAACTTACTGTAATCTTACAAAAGCCAAGGAATTTCAAATACTAGTGAAAAACCTAGGTAGTATTTGTCACTCTCTTCCTCACCTCTGCATTTTAGCACATGCTACACACACTAGCGGATCACATGCAAATAGGTAGGTACAGTCTAGGTCACATAAAAACAGATGGGTACATCTATATGGTATATGCATATATGATTCTCATGCTGATCCAAGACTTTCTACTCAAATAGAGTGAGTGGTAGAAAGTTTACCAGGATGGATTTGCAGCATTCACTCTTAATTTCCTTGCCTTAGTGGATTTAAGTCAGACATTTTTAGTATTTGTGGTTTAATTTCCTTTGTTTTTCCATGGTCTTTGTATTAATAAAATCCCCATGATTCATGTTTTAAAAACTCTCTGGATACGGACTTGTGTTCCTGATTCACCAGTAATCAAGGACATATATATTTAGAGACTCATAAAAACAACAAAGTCTTTATTGACCAACTCAGTTTACAGACATTTTTATAGTGTGAATTCTGAATGCATGGAACATACAAGTTAAATGCCTGAGAGCTAATTTTTTAAATGAAATTTCTTTAATGTCTGTGTGATTCTGTACCACAGAGCCATACACTTCCCTTTTATGGAAACCTCCTTTTCTTTCTTTCTCTCTCTTTCTTTCTTTCTTTCCCTTCCTTCCTTCCTTCCTTCCTTCCTTCCTTCCTTCCTTCCTTCCTTCCTTCCTTCCTTCCTTCCTTCCTTCTTTTTTTCTTTCTTTCTTCCTTTCTTTCTTCCTTTCTTTCTTCCTTCCTTCCTTCCTTCCTTCCTTCCTTCCTTCCTTCCTTCCTTCCTTTCTTTCTTCCTTCCTTTCTTTCTTCCTTCCTTCCTTTCTTTCTTTCTTTCTTTCTTTCTTTCTTTCTTTCTTTCTTTCTTTCTTTCTTTCTTGCCATGGAAAGTTCTGAAGGTATCTTATGCATTTCTCATTAAAATCTTAAAGTTTATGCATCTTGAAACATTTTATAGCATTTTCTTTTCTCCTTTCTTTTTTTTTTTATTTGAGAAAAAAATTCTGCCTGCCACTGGGATTGCTCCATAAATGGGAAGAGAATCTATCAGAAATGATAAAACTGAAACTTCCTTCAGTTTGCTTGTCCCCAGACCTCAACGGAATCTTATGTCCTCTGGGTAGAAAATCGTACTCACAGAGATCTTCAGGCCTCCATTTCATTTTCCTGAAGCTGCCTTCATTTCTTGAATGTTTCATCTTTGCAGGCTTATTACTCTGACAGATGTAGCAGAGAGCACAGATGTGAGACCTCTGTTCTGCTCTGAACTTTGGCCCAGGTGTCCCATATGATGGAAGACAATTCATGCACATTTTTTGCAAGTCTTCCACCTGTAAATGAATGTGTGGATAGTTAGCAGTTATGCTTTCCTACAAAGTGGCTTAGACCACTACAGTTAGATGCCTCGAGTTCCTCATACACAGCTAGATCTTTGATAAATGTTTCAAATTCCTAAGTCTTTCTCCAGTCCATTGACATAAAAGAGTCTAGGCTCTTTTTTCAGGAGCTGCAAAAGTAAGGTGAATTTTCTTTGGTTTTTTTGACCCACTGTCATGTTTTCCAGCTCATAGAAGGACTGGAGCTTTCCACCAAGGTTAATAAGATCCAAAACCAAACAGGCTCTTTGATGATTGCCTGCTATAGTTTTTTTGTTTATTTATTTTTACATAAATATTGCTTTTAAACTTAATCATCTGTAGCCTTGACATATCTTACAGACTCTTTTTTCTCTTAGTTGTGTTTTAATATGATAAATTATGCGATGTTAAAAATAAATCTTCATCACAAAGACAAGGTACTCATCTCATTTCCAATGATTAATTCTACTCAAGTAAATGGTGATGCTTCATACTTACAGCATATTTTCCTTTCTGTTTCTCAGATCCCATTTCAGTCTCTTACGCCTTTCCTCATCCAAAGCTGGCTATGTCCATCCTTTATATTTCAGCTTGGTTTCTTAAGCTATTTACAACCCAAGTATTCCTGAATGTATTCTGTACTGTGTAGCTGATTTCCTATAGCATCAGCAGTAATAACTGAAGAAGACGTAAACTTCTGGAGGTTATAAAACTGTTGTAATTTTCCTGTTATATTTGCCTTCTGTATTTCAAAAGATGTAGTTGTAACAGGACATGAATCCTGTCTAAAAGGCAAAGAAATTATAGTAGGACATTTTGAGGACATTTACTTATTGGTAGATGTTTCTTTTATCTTTCTTATTTTTAAAAGGATAAAAACTCTCAAGAACAAATTTTGAACCTGTTTTCTGAAAACTGTTGTCTAACATCTGAACAGAGCAATCACTTTCAGGTTCTCTGTTCAAGATTTTAGCTTTCATTTTTCCAAAGCAGTGCTTCTGAATTGTAAAAGAAGACTGTGTTCCCTGCCCCCACCAGCACTGCAGCATCTTTAAAAAATATTGTCCCACATTACCCAACCCCCCAGCTTTTCATTTTACTGGTAACCAAATCAGTTCTTTGAAAATCTGTTTAGCTCTGCTTTAGCAAGAGTGGTTGTTCATGTTACATTTATCTAATATGAGCACTTTGGCCAGTTTTAACCAAGATTAAAAACATATACTCTTTGCTCCATTACTCAAATGTATATATTTGGTTCTAAGTGTAAGACTTATTAAGTGTATCTTTATGCATTTATGTTCCCATGAGTGCCATGATTTTAAAATTTCTTAGTGATATTTATATATATTCAATGTTCAACATCAGATAATTTGAGTTTCCCGTGTTTGTAAGATAACTCACAAGGGAGAAAGTTGTATTAAATAAATAATAGAGATAAATTTTATACTTCCATATATTTCAAAGCTAATGCAGCCAACTTTCAGTGGAATGGTAACATGAAGACACAGTGCTATAATATGATTGATTTGTTTTGACAGCAGCCAAATAATTGAGAGTGAAAGGTGTCAGCACAGATGAAATATTGTATAAGCCACATTCAGAAGGCAACCCCAGCAGCAATAGCAACCGGAGTTTTATTTCCTTTGATATCGCACTGTTACTCACTTCCAGTTTATTATAAAACCATGGAAGGTATGCAACTTTACGTATGGTGGAGGCTTTTATGGAGGCAATAGAAACAGAAGTTTGTCAGGTACTTGAACAATAGATACTGACAATGGGATTTATGATGGAATCAATATACAAGGGTAAATGATCTTAATCTTTCCCCCTAGTTTTCTCTCTTCTTTTAAACACTTTTTGCAGGCTACTGCTTATCTGGCATCTTACCTCTAGCTTGGAGGGTAAGTGATTCCCTCCAGAGCAACCAGTCTGTGGATGGCCTGGCAGGTCACTGATGCAAAAGTAGTGCTGCCATTACCCTCCCAAGCAGTGAAACTTAGTTTTAGTTCACCTCTTCTGCACCGCAAACTATACAACTATACACTTTCTGGATAACTGAGATAGGGTAAGCCTTGTATGTTTTCATCATGGCATCCTACTGTACTGCAAGGATTACATAAAGAACTATAGCATCCTTTGAGTCTAGGAGACTGCAAGTGTGCAAGTAACATACTATAGAAGGTAGCCAAATAGATTGGCTGAATAATACCCAGAAGTAATATTATATGAAAATCACTTTTGGCCTTTCTTAAAAGTACATTGAACAAGAGACCAGGGCATGCTTGTAAAAACCCAAGCTATAAAGCGTCCTTTTCCTGAAGCACCATTCATTTCAGTAGGAACCAGACTCCAAGGTACAGTTCGAATTGAAATTTATATGTCCTGCCATTCATTTCAGAAATGCTCCATTAAGAAGATGCAATTTGATGTGAATGACAAGGCTTCTCAGTAATGAGCTCTTGCTCATGCAAAACAAAACAAACTATGACAACCATCATGTTAACAAGATAGAAACCCTTGTGGCTTTGTAACGTAGCATCTAATCTATATCTATACCTATACCTACACAAATATAATTATCTTAGTTAAAGGAAAGTAAATAACAGAATGGGATGAGATTTCCAATATGGACCAATTTATATACAGTCCCATTCCATTTGCATTCTTTTTGTCTTCTGATCTGGTACTTTCATAACTGACATGGTGCAGATTAGAAACTGAGGCTGAGAAACCTAAACCTACTGTTATTAATACAGGAAAAGTTTTCATTGAAGTGGTGTAGGAAGGCAGGAAGTAAACCACTTTTCATAAAATATATCTCACTGTAGAGCACACTTGAAATCAACCCTTGTGTTTTCACCATTTTCCTCCTGTTTAACCTGTGCAGACAAGATTTCTTCTGAAGAAAACTAAACTCAAAATTCCACTAGAAGTGCATACCTACTACATTCCACAGTAAATGGAGATATAAGTGGAGATACAAAGGACCAAACCAACAACTGGCCCTTTGGACAGCTTCAAGACCCATATATTTAGTGCATACCAGAGTAAATACAGTCCAAAGCAGAAACCCTGAACTGCAAGTAGAGGGAGTGAAAGGGACTTGGAACCAACTGCTTCCATCTACTCATCTTCTCATACTGCAGCAAATCACTAGCTAACATGGATGTATACGTGCTTCAGGAAGAAGTAATTTGTGACTATTGTACATGCAATGAAAACAAATTCTCATTGCTTATGATTCAGAGCAATATAATTTAGGTAGAGGCTTCTCTTATAGCACTGAGTGCTCAGGTTGCAGGATTGTGTGGTTTATGTAATAAATAGTTCTCTGCCATCAGCACCTGCAGCTAAAATTAGCTTGGCAGGTCTGATTTTAGCCAGAAGCAGCTGTTAACGTTCTCTTTAGTAATTGAAGACAGAATGCTGAACATGGAATGCCTGCATGTTTGAGTGTACAGAAATCTATTGATAGGCATTGAAATGAGAGCAATGAAAGCATAGGCTTTCCAAGCATCGTGTTTTCTGTACAGATGTTAGTCTTCTCATCAAGAAGTACTCAGGACTACGCAAAAACATGAGAGTGGGAAAAGACTCTTGGGAGAGTGCATAATACTCATGAAAGGTCTCTGTTTTCATTTTCTTTCTTATACACCTGCAGATATTTTTTTCTCCATGTCCCAGCTATGAGAATATATTTATACTTCTAATGTTCCTTTTAGGCTTCAGATGGCTCCTTCATCCAGCAGCCTCTGTCCAATAGCCTGGGGAGTAGAAAACCTTCCTGAGAAGAATTTCAAAAAGTAGTGTATAGAGGTAGAAGATCTAGTTAATAGAAAGATGTTCAAGTGTCTAGCATGCTTCCTGGCCACCGTAATTGGGATTCCTTTTTGGTTGTTTACCTCTTGACTATTAGAGGCATTTGTCAATCCATTGCTGATGGAACAAAGAGCCACTAAAAGAAATATGAGTTAAAAAGTCAAAAAAGAGACAAGTGAGGTAAAATCCAAAACACATGGACGTCTGGTTCTTAGCTGGCCAGGCAAATGTAAAAGAGAAAAAAAAATGTAAGCTAGATACTGAAATGAACCAACTTACAGGCGTTTCCCACATGTTTTTGTGGACCTTTTCCTGACTGATCACATAACCCAACCGACTACTTGTTTATTTAGTTCAAGAAAAGGTAGTTAACTTTGAAAGTTAAAAGACCAGACAATTTGTCTTCATTGCAACCCCTACTCCATAAAGATTCCAGTGACTATTAATAGATGGGATTTTGCAGACTTCTGCATTGTGAATAGTTTCCTTCTTAGATTATGGGTTTTCTCTAATCAGGAAATAAAGTAAACGTTTTTCCACACACCTCTTCTTCTGAAGTGATTCCACATAATTGTTAAAAGAAAGCGGTCAGATCTAAGTAGTAATTGTGATATGCCAGCACAGAGCCAAATCCAGAGGCCCTCAACTCTCAGTTTTAGTGAGGCAGATTCATTTTAGATGTGATGCTTGAGGCCCTGTTGACATTTGGGAGTTTGGGTTTTAAAAAATCCTATGTGAAAACCCTCAAGGTTTGGGTGACTGTAACCTGCAAATGGTTTGACAGGACCCTATTTACAGAGACTGCTGAAGAGCCTTTCCCTTCCCCCATTCAGTGAGTGGTCAGCACTGACACACTCCATTATGAGAAAGCCCCACTTAACACAGAACTACTTTCAATTGTCGTGAGCACTCAGCCTTATTTAAACTGACACCCTTTCCATCACCCCCAAGCTAGAATCCCAATGTCAGAGTGCTTCAAGAACTTCGGATTCAAAGCTGTACTGTCTGGCAAAGAGCTGTGATAGAGTGGTTCAAAACTACACAGAAGTGAACTTCTGAGATGGAAGGACAATCCCAAAGGTGAAGGGAGACATGGTAAATATGGGTATGCTAGGTAGGCAGAGGAAAAGAGAATGAAGGGAAGGCTTGCCTGTGGGTTCAAATCAGGAAAGAGACTTGGAGGACTCATGCTTCTCTCTTCCCTTGCTCTTGATCAATTCATTAAACTTCAGTGATCTGGGGTCATGCTATTAGAAAGGGTTACAATTCCTTTGTGCTCCAAGAGCTTCCTTCTCCCACCACACTAGGTTGCTCAAGTACCAAGAACATGTGTAAACAATCTGAGATTAAACAGCCATGGAAATATCCATGCACTGTTTCCACAGAGGAAACGTAGTCTATCTGTAAAAAAGAGTTAAGTGACCACTAGATCATTCCTGTTTCTTAGTGATTAAGCAAATGCTAATGCATGTGCCAGCTCATTGAAGTGGTCCTGTTTAATATGGCAAAAAAAGTCATTTTAATGATCCTCTGTGTACTGATGGAGAAACCAAGGCACAGAGTAATGAAGTGACTGCCCCATGTTTCCTAGCAGAATAGCAAAACTAGCAAGAGAAACCATGTTTCCAAAGCCCAGTCTGCAAATGTATATTTACAAATTTGTAGGAGGAGAATACTATTTTTAAATTAGTGTAAGAAAATATTATTTCAGAGAATACTGTTTCAGGATATTTTCTGGGTGATCCTATAAAGCATTTCTTACAAATTGTTTTAAAGGCTGAATCCTGGTTATATCCCACTGGCTTTATATATTTCCATAAGTAAAATTAACAATATTCAGTCATGCATTTTAGCCCAAACAAAGTTTCTATCAGAATATGAGAAAAAAGAATGGTTCAAATAAGACACAGACAATGTCTGAACCATGAGTGATTTCCTCCTTTTCTCTCTTCTTACCCCTAGAGAAGTACACAGTTGCAGTAATGGTTTGGGATTAAGTAATCATCTCTGCTTTCTGTAAATCTAGAGCAGTTTATGTCTGAGTTTTTGTTTTAAGATCAAATGTCATTGTAATGAAAGACTTTTTCTCTACATACAGTTACGTTTAGAAAATACACCTGCATTTTAGAAGTGGAGGGGAGGAGAGGGAAGGGAGGAGTACCACTGCTTGGGTTTCATGCCAGACTTTAATGTAAAATTAATTCCTTTAAAAAGATTTTTTAAAAACCAGAACATTTTTCTAATGTGCATTAAGAATGTTGGAGAGCTCACTGAAGCATATACTTTGAGCTTTCAGGAGCAATCTGTAGTCAGGCATTTTAAATGAAAATTGATTTGTGATTTACATGGTCAGTGGAAAGAAAATTAACTTATGGAAGGTTGTAATGAAATATTAGACAAGTAAAAAAGTAGATGGTGATCTAGTGGAACTAAAAGTCCCATCTGGAAGAATTCTGTGACATTTTTACATTTATCTGTGTTCTGCATGAGTTGTAATGTTAGTGGTAATTTTATGGGACTGAACTGAAATGAAAAGGGTGTTATCACAGATTGCCTACAATATAGGATTGTGTTCAGTGGAGAGTCCTGTATCCTGTTCTCCATTTTCCTGTAATATGACTCATTGCACTTATTTCAGCTACTGTTGTTGAATTCATTCAGCCTTTTACTTGAGGTTATTAAGGAACATCAAATGCGCACAAATACAATCTAGCAGCACATTGAAAATCAACACAGCCGCTTCCACTTACTCCTGCACAGTTGAGGCACTATCCAGGAGACCCTTTAAAATATACACTAAAATTGCACATTATCATTTTGAAACAAAGGCTGTTAACACAGATTTAAAAATACATTCTCTTTCAATTTATGACTCATCAGCATAGCAAGAGGAAAAAATTAAAGCTTTTTCAGAAAACATACTGCCTTACTTCTGTTCCTCTGTTAATTTTGAACTCTGATATTCACTGCATGACATCCCTGATTGCTTTTGCTGTCAGTTTCTTGGAGAATGAAGAAAGAGAGACATGTCAGAATAACATGATGCCATACTCACTTTATTCTTCTCCTGCTTTTGTACTAGAAAATCTTTCTCCTGTTTCAACAATCCAGACTTTACTAGTAATCAAAATAAGAACTCTTGTACTACCTTCTACCAGATAATCTTCTTTCTTCTGTATACTCTATATATGGCAACCACTGATTTATCATACTTCACACAGTTTGAAATATAGGACTCTAACCTGGCAGAAGATTAATATTCTTTGGAATCAGTAAGATCTATTAATGCTTTTGTCATAATTAGTCCCATTGTGGATTTAAAATACCTAAAGTTTTCAAAATCTAGAGAAAAGTCTTCCCATCAAAGGTTTACTTCCTTCTGTTATTAAATGAATTAGTTCTATGTCTTATCAAAGTCTTGTTTACTGAGGACATCTTATCTCCCTTTTCATAGGAGAGGTGAAAATACCTTTGTGCTACTTCTTTCTCTCTGTTCCTTTAGGAAATACATAGGTGTCATTTGAATGCATGCTAAGCACTTTAGTTTCTTTGTACTGCACAGGTTTTTAACATGGCTCAGCACCATGCAGGATTTGGACACTGTTGAGCAAACATGGGCTGTAGCCTAGTCCCTCTTCTCACTGTTATTTTTTACCAATCAAGACTGGAGATTCAGGTTTGAAATTATACCAGGTCCATATTACTGTTAGCTGAAGCAGAATTAAAATATGATTGTACAACTAATACACCCAGTGTTTTGGCTCAAACAAGTGCATTATGGGAGAGAAAAATTTAAAACATATGATGTTACTTCTCCAGGAAATTTATTTTTTAAGCATATTTGAAAGAGGAGAAATATCACAAATCTTTCGCAGATAGCATATATGATTTTTAAGAGAATGATGTGGCTAATCATGGTAGAAGCAGTTTTTCTAATCACAGGTTACTGTAAAGGTCAATATTAGGTATTGGCTTTCCATCCTATCCATCTGAAACAATATACCATAGTGAATGTAATCAGTAAAGGGTGGCCAATGAAGCTATTAGAAACATTAGCATTGCAAAATGACAAGTTTTCAGAAATAGATGTTAAGTGGATCCTGCAGCTGGTAATTGTCATCCTGGGAATAATTACACTAATTAATAGTTGCTAACCCCAGACTCTTGTGCCTGTGACTTTGAATGAGCTAATGATTGCTGCTTTTGAGATAGTATTGCTGGTAGATTTTCACTAAGTGTCAGCAGAGTAAAAAGGCCCCAGGGGAGAGACTGGCTCTGTGATCTTTAGGGTCCCCATTTTTACAAACCACAAGTACATCCCTGAGTGATCAAATAGTGTCTCCACAGACCGCAAAGTAGTTGGAGATTGTCTAATGAATAGATCCATTTCATCATAAAGTTCCTGATTTGTAAAGTTAACATTAAGTTAATGTAACCTCAGATTCATAGCACTTGCCATCAGGAAGTTTTACATTTGAGGCTGTGCTTTAAATGAACCACAAACCCCAATTTTTTCCATTGCCTTTCCTCTTGACCCTAGTTGAGTGGACTCTATTTCTACTGAAATTAATTTAAAATGCTACCAAATCTTTATTGGCAAAATTTAATTTTGGTTGGCTTTTAATGACTGGGAAGCTTATTTTCCAGAGGCAAGTGGGTCTAATTCCTTTGACTATTCTGTCCTCTTCCTCTGTCTCTCTTTCATCCCTCCTAGCCCAAATAAATAGCTACATGAGTCCTGTAATATCCATGAATTCAGGGCATATAATCTAGCTGTCTTCTAAGGGTGAATATTAGGGATAGTTTTGTGTTGTTAAAATCAATAGCTGACTGATGTCAAAATGGCAAGAGAAGAATGCCAGTAAAATCAAGATTATGTTCATCAAGCACAAGAAAAATGTAAGGAGACCTGTATTTTTCTTGGTCTTGCAGTCTGTGAACGAGAGGGTTATTAATATACTTTTGAATATTAGTCCATGGTCTTTGATCAGATGGAATGATAAAAGAGATTGAGTGCTGCCCCATGTTAGAGCTTTTTTTGTCTAAACAAAGAAACAACAATGTAGTACTACAATATCATAAGTCCAGGTTACTTATAGTGGTACACTGCTAGGTGATGATTCCTCATAATATCTACAGGGAGTTAGAAGATATCATAAAAATAGGTCTTTTCTTAACTGCATTTTCTGCTTCTGATGTTTTCCGATGGCCCTTCGTACAGACAAGAGAGCTCCTTAAGGTCAGTGTGAGTTGTCCTGTCCTGAGCCATAAAGCTGCTAGTTGACAAAGATCCTAGCCATTATTTGTTCTGTAGAAAAGTAGAACTGCTTACAAAAAAATCTATGAAAGTTTCAAAAAATTGGGAAGCTGGTGCTTCAATGTTGCTTTAAACACAGAACCTAGAATATAAACCTAGTATCTGTACAGCATGTAGAAGCAGGATTAGATATGGCAGTTGTATGGGCAGTTTATTGATTTCTAAAGTCTGAAACAGATAATTGTTTTGTAAACTTTCCTGGGGTTTTTTTCAGCCCTTATTTCTCATGAACATGTGGCATTTTTTATTTGCTTTGTTTTGTTTACTAATTATGCCCATAAGACAAGTGTACACAGTGCCAAAGTAAGGTAAGAATGCTGGAATTTATAAGGAAGAAAGCAGTATGAATTTTAGCAGCCACATAAGTACTAAGTGGCTCCTTTAGAGACCACAGTGCCATGTAGACTAAGACGAAAGTGTCCCCAAGCTTTTGAAACTAAACACAGAAGTTAAATCATTGCTATCTCCCTTAATTAAGATCCTGTGTTTCTCCACATGAAAATTTATGGAACAGTATGTTTTATAACGGTAAGTATATTATTTGTCTGAGAAGGCATAATCTGTTAGGAAGGTATTGAAGTAGCAGAGGCAATAAGGTACAAAATAAAGAAACATATTACTTTCTCAACTACCATCAACAGTCCTTCCAGCTCTTCCAAAAGATTTTATACCTGACGTTATATTAAAAAAACTGAAATATTTGAAGTAATTCATGTTGCATTATGCCACGGCAGCAGTGATAAAGTTCGATTGTTTTTATCTTCATTCACACCCCTGAGAAGGGTGGCAAGTAGAAAAATGATATTAGGTTAACTGCAGGTCTGCTTATGCTCTGTAAAACAAGAAGAAAATTAATGAGATCTGTATTTTCCTGTATTTATACAGAATGTATCAAGGATGCTAGGATCAATTTTATAAGTTAAACAAAGGAATAGCAAAATGTTTTGGAACAAGAAAACAATCACAAGAAAAGAAGGAAAGAACAGAAACCACATGGAAGATAATGTTCATGGAAACTGCAACCCATCCAACCGGACAAGGAGAAGCAAATGGCACTGAAACTATGCCAGTTGCCAAAAAAAAGTAAATATTATATACAGCAAGAAATGAATAGAGAAATAATGGTAAAGAAACTACTCTTTGAATAAATGCAAGGGTATGGCTTTCAGAAATAGAGAGTGGCTTTCAGGCACTACAGTGCCTCAATTTTTGAACTTGGACAGTGGCAAAACCAGCCGGCACAGGAAATATTGGCACTCTGAAAATGGTCACAGAGCCCATGTGGTGTCCTTGTGTTAGTGATGACTGTGAGCCTGCCCCCGGAAGACAAGAGTCATTGCCTAGTGACAAAGTTAACCAGACAGTGCATAAACCCTTGTCATTTGACATCAACCACACAGATTAGGTCTTTTGTTCCAGACATTGCAAAGATCATGGGACCTGTGAGAGAGACCAAAGGACACAAACTAGAGGCTTGCAGCGAGTGGTCTCATTTTCCTCTGAGCTGCAAAACTAGTTAATTTTACTTTGAGAGCTAGTCCTTAGACTGCTGTTGCTGAAACTGGTAATTTGGTGCTGAATTTCCAATGTCTATGGCTAAACAGAGTCTTACCTTGTGTACAAGAGAGAGCATGGACTTCACCAAATTCTGCCAATTTAAACCACAAATAGTACTCATGGCCTTTTGTGTGTGTGTTTTCAGACTTTGATTCACTGTGCTTCAAAAAACAGTAGTCTGTCTAAGCTGGAAAATTTTGGTTCTGAGTTAGTATTATAAAGATAAAAGGTTAGAGAAAATCACAAAAGGAAAACTAAATCTGGATTTGAGATAAACAGAGAAACATTAAGTCCAAATAGGCAGTGAGGCACAAAAATATTAATCATAAAGCCAAAGAACATAAATTATTAAAGGCTGGAATTAAGCAAAAATGTGAAGACATATCCTGGGCCTATTGGATGGAATAGAAGAATTTCCTTTGATACCAGTCTGGTCAAAATTTTGCCATTGTGGGGACAAAACAGAAAGCCTAAACACAGGGAGTGAAAAATGAAGCCAGTCTGGGAATGTGAGACATACTGTCTCTGGAGGCAGGGTGTATCATTGAGTCTTTTTTGTTCTCCAGTTAAAATCTTTGGTTAAATTGCATCAGTGCTGCCATTAGGAAATGCCATAAGGCTTAGAGAGTCAACTCATCAAATTTATGTCCAGAAGGGGGGATAATTCTTGTTTTTTAAAGAAGTATTACTCTTTTTCATGTATCTCTGTGACTCTTTGTTACTAACATCTTTGGAGTAGTGTGGCGGTATTTCAGCCCATAAAAACAAAATGCCCATCCCAAAATAGATTAGTAAGAAATAGGACATTTATGAAATAAATATTTGAGTATAATGGTAAATGTATTTTATTACTGTTTTCAGTGGGGTGTGGGAGAAGGGTTGCTAGTTGTAAGCAAGATGGAGAAAGATATGAGAGAGATTTTTCTGGTTAGGAAAAAAGCAATAGAAAGACATTATGGCCCCAACTGTGTTCTGCTGGTTTTGAAATTATGGTGCACAGTAAAACTAAATCAGCCAAATCTCTCCAGAGGTATATTTTATCTGGTAAGGATGTAAAAAAAGAGCAGGATCTATTCAGTTACAAAATTGTTTCAGCATTTAAATACAGCTGCTACCATAATACGTAGACACAAGCAATGTCATTATGCTGGATTTCTTGTAGTACAGCAATTCTATTTCAAGAAATTTCAGAAGCTTCTTTAAGATAGAATTACAGAACTTGACCATTCCACGGCTCATCTCTCTTCAATGAGGCTGTACAGCTGTTAACCATAAAAAAAGAAATTTTCAACATATTTTTAGCCATGTTTCCACCTACCACCAGAATGCCAAGAAATTTCTCCTTGGTATTTGGTGTACCTTTTTGTAAGAAGACAGGAGTATTTATAGTTTGTTAGGATTCAATGGTTATATGTCAGAAATTCTTATTATGAAATGTTTTTGTAAACAAACTAAATTCCACTGGGAAATATACAGACAGTGTTGTTGGGTTTTTTTCCTGGGTTTTTTATTATTATTTTTAATTAGTGCTCTCCACTGAGTGTTGAAGGTTATGATAAACATTTCCTGGAGCAAATTTTCAGCCTGTAACTTTGAGGAAGAAATACACTTTTAAAGATGTTGTTTTATATTTTGACTCTGGAGGGGATTAAAAAAAATAGTCTCTGTAGATGCTTTACAGTTTCTTTTCTCAAAAGAAGTTATAGGATATCTAATGAAGGAAATTTATCCTATCATTAAAACTGCATTAAATTTGCATGTATGTTTTTATTATTTTCTAAAATACATTACTTCAAACAGTTAAAGCACCATGCTCAGCCAATATGGAAATACAGCTGAACTTGAAATTTACTATATGCTGTTTCTGCTTTTCATTTTTTGCCATTTCACACCTTGTCTGCATCTCGAGCAAGCTTGTGAGTTTCCAGTGCATACATTTCTTGTGATGATATATTGTCCTGGTGGAAAATTTCATTTACTGGCTGTGCCCTTTGCTGAACCTGTTGCTAGTCAAGGAACATGATAAGCGTATAAGTAGCATGCTACTTCATTTATCATACATCGTTTTAGACACTCAAATATCTCATATACAATTCTGCATTCTGCACCAGGGGAAACTACTAAACTTGCAGGAAAAAAAATCTACAAATAAATAATCAGTTTATAATATATAAATGTATCATCCTAACAAAAATTAATCCTATTTTTTACAAAGACTGTAAGTACCCTTTACTTTTTTTATGGCCTCAGTAACCAGATGCTATCAAACACTGATAGAAAATATCTGACTTTTGTGATTTTGTGTATAGCAGAATTGAAAGATATAAAAATACTGTCTATTTTTAATAGTTGAATTACATTGCAAATAAATCTCAGGCTTGAAAGCTCCAGCATTACTAAGAACCTTCAGTTCTCCTAACATTTCTCTCTGGTTTAAACTTTCATCATATCTTGTATAAAACAAAATTTGATTTAAAAAACAACCAGAACATCAACACCAATAAAATCCTTTAACATTTAAGGAATTTAGAACTCACCAGAAAGGAAACAATTGCAAGAAATTTAAAGACAAATAAAACCAAATCTATCTGATGTACTAGCTGTTTCTAGAAGAGCAGGTTAGGCCTCCCTAATTTCAGTAACATGTCAACTATTGATTTCAAAGCTTCTTCAGACCATTGCAACAATATTTTTCTCCAAGCAGCTTTTTATTTTCAACATAATCTACATCTTGTCAAGATGTTGGCATTTAAAATGTTGAATGCAAAGGTCAGATTTAAGTTAAGCCATGCTTACACTAATTACAACGTTTCACTAAGATATTGGACTACAAGAAAGTATATCTTACGTTTTTATAACACCTTTTATCCTGCATCTTTTAGCAACTGTACATAGAAGAGTCTCTTCAACCACCTCTCATGTATATCCATTTCTAGGGAGGAGTAGAAGCATTTAATGTCTCACAGTGACATTGTGTTTTGAACATTTGAACATTTGAACATTTGAACATTTGAACATTTGAACATTTGAGCATTTGAACTAGAACTGAAGAAGAATTCGTTAAGCAGAGTTTAATCACCTGATCTGTAATTTGACTAGGTTGTCTGAGCTGATATAGATATGCCTGGGTAGAACAGAGGAGGAAGGCAGAGAAAAATGAAAAAGGAAAACAAACCCACATGTCATCCCATCTCATCAGGGATAGGGAAGAAATTCTGCATACAGGGTTAGGGTTTTTTGTACTTTTTGAGAACATCATATTTAGAAAATATGCCAGATAAGGTGATAAAATGGAATCTCTAAAATAGGTTTCCTTCAGCTGAGAAATTTTCTACCAGCGTCGCCATCTGAACTTATCATCATGGTGTATGAAATACAAAATGTTGTTATATAAGTGATCTGAATAGGAAAAGTGCTGTTGTGTTGCAGTCATAATTCACCTAGATGAAGAATTAAAATATCTGAAGCCAAGTGATTTCCTCATGTAATCAGCACATATTGTAAACAATGGATGGGAAAGGAAGGAAGTAGAACTGGTGCTGCACAGATGATGTAGCTAGTCTAAAACTTCTTATCAAGATGATTTTTACCATCATTCATATCTTTATTTCTTCATAGGAACAAATAGTTCACAATTTCAGTATGACCAGTCAGGCCTACATTTGAAACTAATGGCTGTGACTGTCTTATAAGAAGTTTGCAAGGTTTAGTGAAAAACATTTTTCACTATTTTTTCCCATTTAAAACTCAGTGGAAGAGAGATTGAAATTCAGGTTTAGGATTTGCAAATTGTTCCCTAGAGTTGTACATATAGATCCATTTACAGGTGCAAGGATACTGCAGGGGTAGACACTGAATTTTCTGGTATATAAGCAGATGACTTGCTGAGCTTCAATGGAATGCTGAAATCAAAACTTATGGGTTTTTAAGTAGTTTGTGCTTATCTCTACAAGCAGGTTGCATACACTATGATTAAGTTTTTTTCTTTCAGCTCATGGATGAAAAAAGTTGCTAGATAAAGGGGTCATTATTTATTGGTTATATGTTGATGTAGCAGGGTCCGGGGGGCTGCACAGGGTGGCTCCTGCCCAGACCGGGGTCTCTGGTCCGTGTAATCCCACCGGCTCTGGTGCGCCCGGCCCCTGAGGTTCTGCAGCATGGCGTGAGTCTCCAAACCACAGAAATTCAGCAGGAATATAGTGAGACGAAGAAAAGAACTGGACTCCATCTCTGTTCTGGCAGAGAGATTTATTTGGGGTAACGAGGAGAGGGGTTGCAGGGGAGGAAAGACAGGGACAGGGTAAGGGCTGCCAGCTCAGAGAGGAGACCTCTCTCTGATCCAGGCTCTGGCTTTCAAGGGGAAGGAGACGGGGCAGGGGCTGGCTCTCTCTGAGCCAGTCCCAGGAGGACGAAGGGAAGATTGGCAGGAGGGTTACACACCAATAGGTTTTCAGGTACAGCAGAGCATATTTTAAAATGAGCCAATAGTACACCAAGCGGGGAAACAAAGAGAGCACATGGAATCCTAAAACCCCACATTGCTACAATATGTCTCTAGTGTTTTATGGTGTACTTCTCTAGTGTTTTAATTATGGAATTTGGAGATGGAATCCATTTTATACAAGAACTTCACACAAGAACTGATTTTTTCACAATTAAAAAATATCACTTGGGTTTTTTCATGACCAGGTACTTCAAGTCAATGCAAGAAGACAAATATTTGCTACATTTATTTTTCAGGAAGCAATGTGATGCAATATGATTCATAAAAAGTTCAGGCCATGCCAGAACCAACTAGAGTGAAAGACACATTTCCTACTTTAGAATGGTTTGAAATGGAAACAATCATGGCTTTTCCAGTACCAAACAGACAAGTTCAGAACAGTGAGAGATCAACATAGAAGAGAAGTAATTTCTTCTCACATTGAACGTGCCTCACTTTTTTTGCCTTGACAGATTTTTTCATTTGCTGTTAACGTGGTAAAAGATGCTCATTCAGTTTGCTTTTTTCAAGCTGCTGATAAAACACATTGTATTTGAGTATAGAAGGCAGAAAGAAACTGCACTGTGTTATGGAGGAAAGATTGTCAAGATACTTTAGTCAGTGATGTTCTCATTTGTTCTGAAAGATGTCCACGCCTAGTTAATAGTACAGTTGATTTTATTGTGATTTAAAGATTGTCTTTGAAGAAAGTCTATGCATGGCTACATTAAGAAAAAAATTAAATTAAATTAAATTTTAAAAAAGAGCAGGCAATCATGGCCTTATTGTGTAGAAATAGTGGCTACAATTTGTATCTTGCCATCAAAACATGCACTAACACCATTAATATTACATAACATTATTTTATTTTGTTGCTGAGAAATTTAAGGTGCTGAGAAGTCAGGGAGCAAGAGAACCCAAGATTTAGCTCCTGATCTTTTCCTCCGAAGTGATCCCCTTCATTTCTACACAGTATTTTCTTCACTTTTGTGCTCAGAGTCTAAAAACACTCACAGAAAGGAAACATCCTGGCATAGAATGGAGCTTACTAGTTCAACAGTTGTTTCTTTAAGAAAAAATAAACACCTGTTAAAGAAGACATAGACCACTCATTCCTTGTAATGTATTCCTTAGCACCACCTTAATTTTAGTTGCTGTACTGTTTTCTCTCTGCAGACAAATGTTCTGTGTTGATGCCCTAGATTTGAAGTACTTCGAGTCCGGAAAATGTTCTGAACGAGGAGGAAGACAGAAAGAACTCTGTTATACTCTTACTGCAGAGCTCCTTGACAAAAGCAGGGCAATAGGTTGCAGTCCCAGCAGAAGTATTCAGGGGGAGAACCACCCATGGTTACAGGTAGTTGTGTTCCCTTGTGCTTTTCTGTGAAGCTGAGGATACAAAGGAAGACAAGCATAGTGCATCAACAGTCCTAAGTTTCCATGATTCAATACACTTGATGGCAATTTTGCCCAAGGTTTTTGTTTAGGAAAAAGGCTTCCCTTTTTCTTCTGAAAGAAGCTATTAAACTTAAAAGGTAAGGTATTAAACTCACTTGTTAAATAGCTGTCTTTAAAGGTAGCTATTAAACTTCTTAAGCTATTAAAGAGTTTTCAACATCTCTTCATTATTATGTTTCCACAAAGCAGTGATGCAGAGCTTGCCCTCAACTTGTTCTTGGTCTAGGTAGACTTCCTAGATAGATGTGTCTCTGCAAAAATTATGGTTATTTTTGTTTTGTTCCTTGTTTATCATTTGTTTTATATAGGTGCCTAATGAACAAACTGAGATCCCATCATGCTGTCCACAAAAATATAGAACTAGAAGGCCACCCAAAGCTGCATGTAATAGAGAAGACCACAAATTAGTGTGGTCAGATAGGGAATACAAAAACCAGTAAAGCCGTAGTGGTCAGTGTAGCCATAATATATGCTGTTTGCCCTTGAAGAATATATAAGAAATAACGGGAGAAGAGGAAGGGCAGAGGTAGGTAATACAGGTCCTTGAAAATGAAAACAAGTAGTTTCTATTTGATGTGTCGAAAAAAGAATAAATGAACTAAATGATTTCAAAAGACGTCTCAAACAGTAGCCTTGAAGAACCAGCAGCACTCTAAAATAGTAAAAAAGAGACCAAGTTTTTTCTTGTGGGCAAAAAAAGGGATGTCGTCAAAAGAGTTTGGACAAGAGTTTCGGTTGTGCAAGTAGTTAGGAAAAATCTTAGACTATGTTAAAAGAAACTGATTTACTGAACTGACAGGCAGATTTGTTTGCTGACAGCATATAGACAGAATTGGTGTCTTTGAGATTAATCAGATAAAGTATTATGAGGGCCAGGAATGGGATCTGAAGAAACTGTTACAGAAAGCTGGAAGAGGAATTGGAAGGACCTTCTGCAAGGCATGTCAGTGAAGCACTTAGAAATGTGAGATGTGAAGTACTCCAGGACAGAACACTGCATTTGAACAAGTTCTATTGAGTGCAAATGATGGGAGACAGGTTGTAAAGGTATATGGTGAAATTAATAAACAACTTTAGGCTGTGATTGTGAGTATATGTTTTATTATTAATTAACTGAAGAAGACAGCTGGAGCAGTAGTTGTAATGGCATGTGAGAACAAAGATTAAGTCAAGGCTGATACATCTATATTTCTTTTTATAAAAATAAAGCAAGTGAGTGTTTTAAACAGGAAGAACTATTAAAACATGAAAGGTGAAGAACAAATTGCAATGAAGGTATCTCCAATGAGGACAGAGGATCTACTTAATGTGACTAGTGGCACAGCAAATAAGAAACTGATGGCTGGAAAGAGAGAAAGTTGTACCTACATTATATTTTGTCAGCTTTCACTTGGAATACTTCAGAGCAATACTATGTGTAAAGAGAAGTGAAGAAAGCAGGGTATGATGGGGAAGCTGGTGGCTTCTTGATGAAGAAGGGTTTGGGATAGTGTGATACATCAAAAATAGTAGAAGGGAGAGAAGATTTAGATTCAGGATTGTTGAAAGGAAAAGTACAAGGGAAAGAATGATGTAGTGGTTTGAAGCAGAAACGACGGAATGGGGGAAGCATCCTGTTCTGCTCACTAGCTAATTTGGGTCAGGCAGTGATGGGATAGGAGGGACTTCCACATGGGATGGTTTTCAAAGTAGCAGCAGCACAGTGGCACCCAACAGCCAGCAAATCACAAATCCTTCTGATCACCTCAGAAATGCCCTATGTATTCCAGAAAATGTTGAAAAGGGGAAGGCAAAAAGAGTAATCATTTTCATTTTGTCTCTGAAATTTAGTACCTATAATTTTGCCTCTGAAGAAATTCTCAGCATTAAATTAACAAATTCCTGTATTGTTGAATGCAAATCTGGGAAAAAATTATGGCTTTAGTTTTTTGGGGTTTTTTGCTGCCTCCCTCTTATTTGTAACTTTAGGAGAAAGCGCTTTCAAACTTGTTGAGGTATATTGATTTTCAAAAGCAAATGGCTTTCCAAGAATGTCACAGCAACTCATCTCTGCTGTCACTGTGCCTTTCCAATTACAAAAGAAGTGAAAGCTACATGGATAATGACTTTCCACATCTGTTGACTTCTTTAAATTCTTGGTTCAACTAATTTTCTGTGTATTTTATTTTACAGCCATTCAACTTTGTTTCCACTTATTCATGCTCAACCCATTAGATCAAAAAACATACATCCCTGTAAATGTGTGTATTATGTTTTGGAGTTGTGTATTTAACATAAAAATACCATTAGTTTTGTGTATATTCAACTATAATTTCAGATTCACTGGGGCATCTTTCTCAAGGTAATGACATTAAATTTGGGAGAAAATCCAACTTGTCCTCTAGCTGTAGGATACTTGTTTTTGTAATAGTATATTTTTCACCTCTCTTGGTTAATCATGTAACATACTAGATTATATTAGTTCACAGGTATTGAGGTGAGGAAGGCTTTTTATGCCGATATTACCTGTTGAGTATTCTTGCTCTAGAATACATTGGCTGTTCTATGCGGAGTTGTATTTTACTGTATAATATTATTATCTTCCTGATTTCCGTATAGCACTGCTCAGCATAATTAAGGTTGGCAGTCTAATAGGACTCCATACAAGAAATTTACATGATGGAACCAAGTTGGAAGATGTGTGTTCTAGCTGAGTACTTTGTCAGTGGCTATTGTAAAGTAAACATTTTTTTCAATGGGGTTCTTATGCAAGAGAGCAAGACAAAGTAAACCTATGGTTAAGCTCATACAGAATAATAAGGTGGTTGCATTCACTCAGAAAAACAGAATTATGGGATAGGGATCAGGTAAATAGGTGAGAAAGTTAAAGGAACCCTCCTTCACATCTCTGATTAGTCATACACACCCCCCTTTTTAACTGTACAAAATATATTTGTACTAATAGTGACATAGCCTGTTCATCTGTTTCTCATTGAATTTCTTTTAAGCCTGATGTTATAAACAATAAATATACTACATTTTTTCAGGGAAAAATGTCAATGCACAAACTATGCTTCTTTGAGGTAATGAAACTATTGTTTGTACACAGACAACATGAAATACTCCTTAATTATTAAATTTATATATGTTTGTTTATTTGCATGCTGTACTGATATCAACATATCTGTGACATAGCTTCACTTAGAGTCTCCACAGCGGTGACTTATGGGTGTATTCATCTTCCCCTGACTTCCCTAACACCGTCTTTTGATTGTCTTTCTGACATTTTGTTTTTCCAGAGATGTCTTAATTTTCACCACTGTCTGTCACTTCTGACAACATGCCCTTCATTAGTCTGTCATTTAACTTGACTTTGACTTTACTATTTCTTCCCTTGTACATACAAGCTTTAACCAAAACTTGCTGTTCCGATGTTTCCAAACAGTTCTGGAATAGCTGCTCTCTACCATTAGTAAAACTTTTACATAATCTTTCTTATTTTGGTCATTTTCCTTCTCCCTTTCCTAACACACCCTGTTAAAGATCCACGTCCTTTCTGAGCTCAGTTGCTAGGATGTATACTTTTCAGTCTGGTCTCCTCAGAAACCTTGCACTGCTACCAATTTTTGTGTTTGTGTTCCATGTCGTTAATGTTCTGCTCATTTCCTGTAAGTTTGCTCATATCTTCTCCCTTCTTTTGGTCAATCTGTTGATGTAAAATGAAAACACCTCTGTAAAAAGTATTGAGCATCTTCTTCTGAATTAGCAGTCACTTGTGCATGGATGAACTATCCTTGCCTTCACTCTCAGGTCATCCACTTACTCATATCTATTCTAGGGACATATTAGCAAAGATTACTGATAGTTGCAAATATGCATATTAACTTCAGCTACCCTTAAATTTCATATGTCTATACACATACATTTAAATATTTTAATAAAGTTTTCGGGTTTTTCATTTAACAGGCTGAAATACACCATACATGTAATTTCTTGTTTTCTTTCTATGCTTTCTTTCTGCAATAGTTTTACACTTTCATAGTTTATAGGTTTTGGGCTTTTCTTTGTATTTTTATAGTACCTTTCACATTAGGAACATTTAACTCTTGGAGTAGACCTGGTAGCGGTAGGGTTTATTTGTCCCCCTCTAGCATTTGGTGGCAGTGATCAAAGACCTCACATGCTGGAAGTGTAACAAATGCACATTAAAACAATTGTCCTTGTCTTGAGCAGCTCCCAGTTCTAGCTGTGTGCATGAGAGCAGCTCACAATGGAAGAAAAGATGCTATGTAATAAGCCAAGTTCTCAGTTCACCATCTATGTGGCCAAAATTTCCAAGTAAAACATTATAAATGTCAGGACAATTTTGTGGATACTACCATACACTTTTTCCGTGTCTGTGGTTGAGGAGATACTTTCTCAGTAAACTGTAAGATGCTTGAAGAGAAACCTGTGTATCTTGTGATGTATTGAACACATTAGTACTTAAAAAGTAATCTTTACCTTAGTTGCTGTTACTTTTCAGTATTTGAGTGCTAAAACATTACTTACAATATGTTTTTAATGTTGCGTTTTTGTAAGCTCGTTTTTTTTGTGGAGAGAAAGACTAGGAGACAGAACTTCTGGATTTGAGCAGAGATAATCATAGCTATTTCCTTCATGGGCATAGTGAATGGTTTTTGTTATGGGACAAATGAAGAAATGACCACACTATAGAAACAGCCAGCCATGTCTTCTCTCAGTAACCTTGGACCCTGAAGTTTGGACTCCCTTCAGGGGGATTTTTTTGCTAGCATGGTTTTGTTATCTTCCTTAAGTCAAATCTTGTAAGTTGATGAGAAAACTACAGGTGAGGAAACTGCAGCCAGAGGAGTAGTTTCTGTAGGAAAAGTTGATAACAGAGCTTTGGTTTTCATCTGAGCATCTGATGGTGGGACACCTTCAACTAATGTGAATGTTCTGTACACAGACTCTGGTCTTTCATTTTGCATGCCTGATGAAGCACAAAACCTAACAAAGATGAACATAATAATTTGTAAATAGGATGGTGTTGATTCTTTCCAGCAACAGTCATCTGTGACCCTGAAATCAGTCTTCTTTCACAGTCCGCTCATTTCTCCACTCAGAGCTAAAACGGCAGTTTTCATGGCTGTTGTGCTGTTTTATTTCTAGTCAAGATTACCTACCCACACTGTTAATCATTTAGACTAAGTGAAAAGACGCATCAAAAGAAACGGTATATTTTATCATTTTATCTGTGATCTTTCCTCTTGTTTTTCTTTCTTCTTTTAAATCATCTACTGGAGAGGTGTCACATTACTAGAAAGAAAAAAAGACAAAATCAAAGAATCCTACTATACCAGAAGACATCCTCAAACTTTGAGGCCTTTTTCTGTGCTGTTGGTTACAACTGCTGTAGGTAGAATCAATGCATTGCCCTACATATTTCTCTGTCCTGCTAAATGTGTGCATAACCTCTCCCTGTGGTGGTAGAAAATGTGGACAACCTAGGGATGCTTATATTACAGCATCCATACTTTAAGGTGTATTGTCAGTGCCTGTGTTCCCTGGAGGGGCTTTTTTCTAATCAGCAGGAAGAAGTTGGTTTTCAGCATTTGTTCAGAGACACTGTAGGCTTGACTGACTCCCATGGAGCTACAATGTGACTCTACACTGACTAATTCCTACCAGGCGTCAATCAGCTATCTACTCTCAGAGTCAGCCTTCCTTCTTCCTTCTGTCTTCTCACAGCAAGCAGAGGAAAATTTGTCCTCTCACCAAAAAGAATTCACTGTGTCTCCTTTCCGCTGCCCATGTAGGTTTGATGCAGTTACATGATCAGCCCGGGACCTGTCCCTCCTGTGCTCCAGGGAGGGCCCAAATCAGTGCAGGCATTCCACAGACAAGCTTTCTACTCATTTCAGATACAGAATTAGCGTGACAAAAAAACAGAATGCAGGACCTTGATCTGAGGGAAGTTGGCCACTTCAGCATTTTTAATGAAGTCACTGCAAGCAGGTGGTCTCATATCTTGGAAGTGGTGCCTGGATGACACGTATTAAATGGGGCTTCAGAGCTGGTTTATAGCTGTGTCAGTCCAACTTCTGTGGATGACAGCTGTTTCTTGTGGGTTCTGAACTCAAAAGGGTCATACAACCCCACTAGGTGCCAACACAAAATACAGAAACATGATGGCAAATTTAGTCTAAGTTTATAAGCCTTAGAATTTTTTGCTTTAGAAGAGGGGTAATCAGGATACTCAGTTGCATGGCAATATTTAGCTATTAGACACAATTTTGTAGGGGAAATATTTGTAGGGGAAAATAGTCTGTACTTAGTTGCTTGCAGGTGGCATTAGCTCTGCTGCAGGAGCTGCAGAGCTAGTAATTTTTAATTTGTAAGAATTCAACTGGATAGTATTAACTATATTTCTATAGCATAAAAACATCAGTGCATTGCAAGGTAGCTGGTGTGTTTTATTTTCATCAATTTTTCTTTTTTTTATGGCTAGAAAGGGCCATATTTTTTGCCCACCTTGGTGCATAGATGTCAGAAAGCTAAGTGTGGGAGTGAAGTGTGTTTTGTAATAATATAATTACTATTGCTATGGAATTCGGGTATTTCTAAACCTACTGGCAATGCATTTCTTGATCCTTTCTTATAATCTGTATTAATAATTTCGCTCATTATTTATGAGTGATAATAAAAGTAGAACACATTGCTGACCAGCTTGTAATGCCATCTAACAAAATATTACTCTGTAAGTACAATGACAGAAATGTAGTACATTTCTGTTCTGACCAGAGGTATTTTTCGATGGAGGCACTATATGTAATTTTCTTGAAGTAGATTACCAGAGTTTGTTTTTTATTTCAAACATTAATTTTGTCCATTTTTGGATACCCACTTCTATGTGTAATTCCTTAAGTCATGATGGCAGGATGTTCACTCTAACATTAAACTACATCTTGAAAATGCTTTTCTGAAAATTCTCTGAGTGGATAGATTTTGTCTGTTTCTTCTCTTTTGTTAAACTCCATCTTTGTGGATCATATCTACCCATGTTTAATGGGCAGTATTAGCATTTTGAGCTACAACAGTCTGCACAATCTCTGCAATATCCCTGTCTTGTGTTGTACTCCCATATACAAACAGCTCCTGTGTATGTCTTTTTTGAGTTACAACACGCATTGCATTTTACTCTTTTTAAAATAACATCAGGGAAACTGAGAAGCTTCTTTTGAAGGATTACATTACAGCTTTGATTTTTATTTATAAAACATAAAGAACTAATATATATCAGTTAGGACATTTTCCTTCCAAAGTGCATTGTAACAAAATAATTGGAAGGCAGTTGTGGTGTGAAATATATGACAGCTTTACAGGACATAAAAAGCAGCTTTTTCTTTGTAATAGTGTAATTGCCTTAAACCCCACAATCATAATTGTTATCAAAAAATAATCCCAAGGAAAGGCTAATATAAGGTGAGGAGACTATTATAAAAGCTCTAATACACTCAATTCCTTGAACAGCAAATGCAGCCCCTCAATCTCCCAGTGCTTTTAGTGTCAGTCAGAGAGCACTCAGTCATTTCTGTGCATCAAGCCTGCAGTATTGATTTTTCCACTGACTGAAACAGCCATATAAGCATAAATTTTGCATGAGGCTTTCACTTTGTAGACTCTCCTTTGGTCAGATGACACATGATGTGAACATGAAGACTGTATAATAACAATGCATGGTCAACCTGCAGGCATTAAAGCGTGGTCTCTCACGGCTTTGAAGGACAAAAGCTGGAATGGTGCATCTCTGGTGTGATAGAAAGCAAATATCATTTCCATCTTGGAAGCCTGCATTCAATTTTATACTCTCTTGCACCCCTACACTTTCATGGTCCCCTTTTAGGGAGGAAATGCACATGCACACACAAACACATATGGACATAAAGTATACTTATCAGTGATATCCAATACAGATAAAAATCAGCTCTGGGCGAAAGCAGAGCTGTGATAATAACTGTGCATCAAACTTGAACCCTTTGCTGCACTTGCTTTCCACTTTTCTTTGGTGGTGGTGTGTTGTTTTGTTTTATAGTTGATGCCATTTCTTTTAAGTCAGCCCTTGAGACTAAATATTGTACAACAGCATTTGATAACATCTTGTATCATGTTGAAAAACCCTTATCTAAAGATTCAGCTTTGTGATAGACAGGCAGGAGTGAAAACATTCCTTAATAGCAATGTTGCTTTCATCTCTTTGCTCTCCTCGTGAAGTTCCTCTGCTCATTAATATTCCCACACTCTTTCTTTCTCTCTCTCTCTACCTCTCTCTCTCTCTTTTTATTGTTTAAATGTTTAGTGTAAAATGCATTCATCCTATTATGGGATCATGTCAATGGGAGGGGAGAGGCGTAATCCTAACCAGTGTGAGTCTGAAATAATAGCACAAGGAGTAATTTGTTACTAAGAACTGCAGCAGTGCATTTACTATTCCTTAAAGTGCATTAAACTGCAGGCAGTTGATGTAATTAATTTATAATATAATGCAATGCAACCTCTCAAAATTAAATTGAACTGACCCAGAGGAAAATTTATCTGTAAGCAAAAAGCTCACTGATGAGCCAATTTTAGCCAGTGAAAACAAGAGAGCTGTTTCATCTTAAATAACAATCACAGGAGGAGAGCAGGCCCTGCTGTAATGAACAATTGTGAATGAATGCTGTTTTCATTTTGTAAAAGGAACCCAACATAATAATTGCAGAGCAGCATGATTATTCCAGCAATGACAGATGTTAGAAACACTGCTTCTGTTTCTATTTATGAAGGATACAAAGAAATGTTTAATGTTTATATAGGAAGTGTTATTCTGTTGTATAGGCAGATTAGTGTTCGGTGTATCAAGAGAAGAGACTCCTATATTTCCATCTGAAAATGCTCTGTTGGGGATAAAAGAGCTCTGACCTCCCTGGTCAAGGGAGTATTTTAGATTTGTTTTCTTCTTCCTCACCCAAATTTGCCTGTCTCTTCTCCTGAAGTTATAATAATGTACTGATCTGAATACAGTGGCTGTGTAAGTGCTACCTTTCCCTCACAGTTAGAGTTGGGAAATCACTTTTACTGCAAGTTGAGCGTATCTTGGAATGTGGGAAAGTTGGAAGGATGCACTTTTGTCCTGGTTTGTGTTTTGGTTTGGTTTCGGTTTCTGATTTTTCAGTTAGTTAGTTAGTTTCTTAATCAAAGGAATTACAGTATCAGAGTGACTTTTTCTCTGAAATGAGCTTTTATCTCGAATGACAATGAGCATGACATGTGCACACGTGGGCTTTTCTACAGACATATGTAATAACAATGATTCATTAGTCGCAAAATAGTGAACTGCATCTACATTTTTAAACTTCTAACATCTATCACTAGCTAAAACAGGTAAGTGTAAGAGCTACATACTAGGTTCATTTCACATATTATTTGAATGATTAAGTAATATTTATAGCTATATCTATTCCTATACCTGTACCTAGAAAGGTATGTCTCTCTGTATAGATTTACTCACACACCTTTAATGATGCATACATATCCATAAGTACTTAATATTAAGGACAGAGACATTTCTATTGAGTCATGCTGAGAAAATATATTTATAAGATCTGGAATAAAATTGTCAAGTCAATGGTTTTCTGAATTACCTAAATATAGTTAAGTAGTAATAGGGGGACAGAGAATTACATGTCAGTGACTGACATTGGAATG
Source organism: Entomyzon cyanotis (assembly GCA_024500445.1). Lineage (NCBI taxonomy): Eukaryota > Metazoa > Chordata > Aves > Passeriformes > Meliphagidae > Entomyzon > Entomyzon cyanotis. The sequence continues at coordinate 82,645,729 of JAKEPQ010001005.1, forward strand.
GCCAAAAAGCCCCAAGCCTATTGTTGGACTGTTTCAGAAACAAAGGGTCATTGTTGAAGTATTGTAACTATTTATTCCTTGTTTTCTCCTTGCTGATAGGAAATTACTGATGAATTTAGAGGAACTTTATATGTGCCATGTGTTTCTGGGCACTATTCATTTTTATAAACTTTTCATTTTGATGTAGCAGAAGTAGACTGCAGCCTTCAAAGGAGATGATTGTTTGAAACTAAATGTTGGTCATACTGTTGTAATATGGAGGAAAAAAGTCTATATAAAATTGTCCTGCTGAGGAGGAACAGCAAATAGTAAAGGTTCTCTGAAAATGTAGGTGATAGGACTTGAGAAAAAAAATAAACAATTTTTAATAATAAATTATCTCAGGAAAATAGTCTGTATGAGTTGAAAAGCAGCTTGGAAAATGAAAGAAAATGTGTAGGGATGAGATGGCAATGAGGAGAAGAGATGGTTGTTACATATTGGAGAAACATAGTATGGAGTAGCAAAAATCACTTTTAAGAAAGTAGTTCAAGTTGAAGTGCACTTATACCTTTTCCCTGCCCTGCATTTCTCTGAAGAAAGATCTTTCTCATCTTGCTCCACAGAAGTGGTGGCATTTGGCATAATTTGTGCATATAATGTTTGAACATATGAATAATTTGTACTTCTGCTCAACTGTTTGCAGTTTATAAACATGAAAATAGGACACCTAATTAATTAATTTGTTTTGTCAAGTGTTAAGAAAGTCACTTTTGGTATTTTGATACTTCTGTTTGAGTAGCTGGTTTAAAGATGATCTGTAGCCTAGAACAGTGGTGAACACAGAAATCAACCAACTCTTTGAAACAAGAGTAGAGGGAACAGGTTTCAGAAATGGTTGGCTAGAGGAATGCAGTAAAATTGAATCAAAGCCTATTGAATCAAAGAGAAGTTAAATCAGATTGTAATTTGATGGTAGAATATCATCTCATATAAATTGATTCTTTGTAACAGCTGAAAGCCTCATATGCAGATATTTAGTATCAAGAAAAACCTGTAGATTAATTATTATATGATGAATTTCATAGTTTGATCCAAACAAAACAATATCCTCAAGAATACCTATATACATATATAGGTGAGACTGTGCTCACGAGTGTAAATCCTCAACAGCTCCATTGATTTCAGCAGCAGTCCTGTGCCTTGGAGCAATGTGAGTGAGAAGAGATTTTAGCCAATACCTGAGCAAATAAGCAGAGAGGTCATAGCACTCATCTCCTAGCCACAGAACATGTTATAAAGATCACAAATAGTCAGGAATTTATGTCAAAGGCATATTTTACTAGAACAGGAATTGGGACATTCCAGGTATAGAGGTATAGCTAGTACCTGAGAAGTCTAATAAATCATGAACCTCAAAATTCAAATGTACTGTCCAAACAGAATAAACAGTGTTATATTTCTTACTAGGTGCTGTAAGATAAGGACCTCTTAAAAATTATCTTTTTTATGAAACGCCATGAAGATAAAGAAGGACAAAAAGTAATAGAGGGAGACGCAATTAAATTAAAAGTCTAGAATTATAGAATTCCTTGTCAAATCTTCTTCTGACTTTAATGAATCATTCAATTCCTTTTCATTCGCCTTTTCTAGTTCTCTCCTCCAGGCATTTAAAATTGCTTTGCATCATTGTAGTCATAAAAAAGAAATTTATGCCCCTCAGAAAGGATATGCAGTTTTGCAGGAAGTAATATAGACATGTCCAATTTCAGATCAGCACAGTCCACCTTCAAAGAAATAAGTCTTTTCCAGGAAGTATGAGTGGCTTTAGCAATATCTGGGTGAGTAGTTATATGCTCAGACAGAGCCTCTTTCCCTTGTGCCAGGTTTAAAATTCATCTTCTCACCTCACATGAGAGGGAATACCTGACTGAGGTGCAAGAGTGAATTTTCGATGTGTTTTTCTCATTTGCTAAGAGCGCTCAGAAAGACAGGGGAACGCCAGAGCTAAAACTGGAGGTGAATGTCACATTTAGTCTCCAGTAAAACCTTGACTCAGGATGCCTGGAGATGGCTCCTCCAGAAAGACTCATAATCCTGGTGGTGTCACTGCAGCCAGTTCCTAGGATGAAAAGTGTAGCAGCCTTGCATTGTCTGTTGAGAGAGAGTTGGAATTTCCAAGTGAGTTTACAGGATACAAATGCCTCTCTTCCCAATTAACTTCCCTGAGACGTGTACTTCGGGAACATGATTCTTCTAAGTGCCAGTGCCATTTGGAGTTAGTACACATGGAGAGGCACCCAGAGCAACTGCATAAGCTGACTGAGGTGTGAGTCCTTTGTAAGAAAACTGTGTCCTTTTCCACTGGCTACCAATGGTGTCTAAGATAAATTGAGGTGCAGAGATGTAGATGGGTGAATTTGGCCTCAAGTGCCAACATATATTTTAGAAATATTTTCTGAGTACAAAGACAGCCACACCTTTCATATGAAAGATTTTCCTCCCAAAACTCTCACAGGTCTTTGGATATAGGAAAATAAAGATGCTGAAGTGAAAGCCACTAGTCCCAAATGTGTCCATTTTAGGTGAACAGTATGTCATATGACTCAATTTGCAAGTACATCTGAAATATCTGTGATCATAGATGTATACTCTCGTTGAGAGTATAACTTCACGTCCAAATTCTGTGCTCTAATCTGGACCACTGGTGCTTCTTTTAATGGGTTAATTTTCTATTCTAATTAAGCAGCAGGGAGGGCTATACAAGTAAACTATATATGCATTTACAGATATAGCCTTCTGAGTGCTTGGAAGCCCAATAGAATAGTCATCCTATAAGGAGTAATTTAATTAATTTCACCCCTGTAGTCTGATTTTTCAAGGAATTGGAGGTTGTACCACCTGTACAACCATGAGTTTATGTCTCCTCGACAAAGGTAGTGACCTGCCTTCACAGATCTTAACTAAGGCTTGGTTTTCATCAGTGTCACTTTGGGCAAATGTGCAGAGGTATCTGTACTTGTTGCTGCTATTGATTTTTATCTCCTGCTTTTCCTGCTTACCTCAATCACCTGCTGCTTCACAGCAGTTTCCATGAGTAAGCTCTGTTTGATGTGTCTTCTTGGAGAGGAAAAACTTAATTGTTTCACTCACTGAAAGAACAAGATATCCCTAATCAGTGAATGAATGGTACAGGACAGCCTTAATGTACATAGACCAGTATGTAATGTAATGTAATTACCAGTATGTAATAATTTGCTTGACTGCTTCCAACCTTTTTATTTCTCAAACTTAATTTGATCACTAGCCAGCCTGTAAATAATGCAGAAAATCGTACACAATCCAAAAGCCTGTTGATACAGAGTTTTTTAGACTCTTCCACAGAGTTGTAGCATAACTGAGATCTGGTCATCTGATTACCATACATCCACTCACATATACATGGAAAAAAAGCCCAATCTCACATGCACATGAGTTCCTCAAAAAGTCCAGTGAATGCAATGTTAATGAAAGATTTATTTGGTTTTCAGGAAGGAGAAAAAACTGATTTTCATCAGCATGAAAGAATAGTTACTCTTTATTCAAAAGTATGTCTAGTCGTTGACATTTATTTTCACTTGAGCACATTGCTAATGACCACTCATTTCTTCATAAAAAATTACTCCACTACATCTTACAGAAGCGGTATTTAAAAAGGTATTGATAAATTGAAGGGAGTTCAAGGAAGAGAATCAAAAATTCTTAAGTGCTGCAAGTATAGAATTATGACTGAAGATTAAAATAATTGAAAGTGTGTGGGCTTGCTAAACATTTCTTACAACTTTGTTGTCAAAAAGGTAGGTGGTTAATTCTGTTTAATTCAAGTTTGAAAATTGAAAATATTCTCAGGAAAATGATCTAATTGTAAACCAGGTATACTTTTCAACTTAAAGACTCCAAATTTGTTGCTTGCATCTTGAAAAATTCCTTACTTCTTAAATATTCTCATTGCTGTCAATTAAGTACTTTCAGGATAAAAAAATACATAACTTTAGTAAGCATGACAGAACTTAATATGTTAAAAATAAACTTTGAAGAAATTTACTGAATTCCCCAAGTTTTGTGTGTGAAAATCAAGATTCAGTTCATCAGATGAAGACAGCAATTTGTACGGAAGAATAGGTCATGTTTGGTTCTGAATCTGTTACTTTGTTGGTTAAAAAAAAAAAGAGAAAGAAATCATATTATGCTGCTGTAGCACTAACAGAAAAGTAGACAAGAGCAAACCATCTGCAAACACAATCCCGTTTATTGTTTTCCTATTTTGCTACAGCAGTTCTCTGTTATGAAGCCGCTATCATGTGAGGAGCAAGAAGAAATCTCAGGCAAGAGATTTACAGGTTTCAGCCCTGAGTAAGAGCCCTGTTTGAATGATCATAACATTTCTGGAGATGCCTCTTAATGGAGTAGCAAAGACACTCAAAATTACCTCGATGTCTCAAGTAGTCCTTCATCTCACCACATCCCTGAGTATGTTCAAATTAAATAAGTAGAAGAGATTTGTTATGGCCATGATGAGTTTTACAGTGTGGCAGGACATCAGAATCAGTTTGTTAGGAATGACCACTAAAATGTTATCAATTATTAGAAAGAAAGGGAGAGAGCAAAAGCAAAAAACATCATGTTGCTACTTTTCAGAAAAGTAGTTTGCTCACATGCTGGGTATCTTCCCCAGTTTTAGTTACTAATGCAGACACAGAACGTAATAGAACTAGGAAGACCAAGAGAAGTGTGACCAAAAGGTTCACAAGTGAATGCCAGGCTTTATACAAAGGCAGATGTAAAAGATTAGTCTTCTTTGCTTTTAAAAGAACAAAGAAAGAGTGGGATGTAGAAGTTTTTAAGTCATGAGTTGCACAGAGCAACGAAACAAGTGACATGGACTGCCCCTTGAAATTGTTAGAGAGTAGCTTCAAAACAAGCAAAAGGACATACTTGTTTTCATAGTGCATAATTTAATTGTGGAACTTTTAGCCACAGGGGAGCTGTGGAAGCAGAAAGTATAAATGAGTTCAAAACAGGACTAGATAAATTAATTTAAGGCTTGGATTAATGTTTGTTCATAGTAATTAAATTCAATGGTTTACGTGTGACTTCAGGCTGAGGAAGTCCCTTGACTGCTGATTTCTGAATCCTGGGATGATGCACTGGGGGAAGGATCTTTCTAAACATTGTAAAAGTCTGCCAAGAGCCATGGTTGGAAATTGTATGGCATGTTAAATAGGTCCAATGTCTTACAATAAAACTTAGGCTTTTGTGAAACAGAGACACTAACTCCTTTTTACTGACTCCCATCCACACATGGTTTATTCCTTACATGAATATCTGGAGGGACCCAACTTCAGTGCCATACCTTAAAGAGGGTTTTTTTTATCAGCAGTAGTGATAGAGATATGTGTACATCTAATTTAGACTGTAAGCACCTCAGAGCAGAGTCTTGTCATTCTAGGTGTCCGTAAAGCACCGGGTTCACCTGTGATGATGTATAAATAATAATAATTTAAAAAATGTTGAGCCACATCATTCAAATGGGAAAGGCGTCAAAATGGATCTAAGAAGGGACTTTTTGATTACTAAACCACATTTTGTCTCAGGTGGATTTCTAAGATATAATACCTGTGTGGTTTTCCTTCCTATTGTTAAGATTTACTATAACATCCAGGGATCCCACTCAAGAATAACAACATTGTGAAAACATCTAGTGAGAGGGATCTCTTGCCCTGGCAAAGAAATTACAAAAATATTCAAGTGCAATGTTTTGAGCATGTGTTTCAAGCCCTTTTTTCCCTTTTCTTCAAATTTAATTTCATATGAAAACATAGGTTTTTTCTGGTTCTGAAATGCTGGTATTTCTCCCCAAGTGTAAATGGTTTCCAAAACAAATCCATCTGTCTGTAAAAGAATAGAAACTAAACCCTCTTTCCACGTACTGTAGTGTTGTCAGTAAGTGATAAAATCTTTCTATAGGCAAGTAATGGTGGGAGTTTCCTTCCCTTAACTTTCTTCCCGTCATAATTTAGCTACTAGGATGTAGCACAGAACACAAGATGGACAAAATGGGTTCCCTTATTGTGTTGGGCCTTAATAAGTTGGGTTTTCTTCATTTGCCAAACGTCTCCTCTAATTCTTGGGTTTAATGTGTATTTATACATATATATATATGTTATATATATATATATAATATATACATATATAATTATAAACTATATATATATAGATAATATATATAATCATCTGAAATATAAATCAAAGAACTTGAGAAAATAGATAGACTACCACCTATTAGAAATGTGAGGCAGCATGTATTCTTTCCCTGTTGTAACACTCTTAATCCACACCTCTTTTTGTTTTTTTGTCATCTTTCACTGTGTGCGTCTACTTTAGACTGTAAGCACCTCAGGGCAGGATCTTGTCATTCTAGGTGTCCATAAAGCACCGGGTTCACCTGTGATGATGTATAAATAATAATAAAGAAAATATTGAGCCACATCATTCAAATGGAAAAGGTGTCAAAATGGATCTAAGAAGGGACTTTTTGATTAATAAACACATCTCTTATTTGTATGCATGGTAACTTTGGGGAAAAAAAGATACATACCTGAATAAACAGAAGTATTTTGTTGGGGCTTAGTTTTGTTTGTTTTGTTGGAATTTTTTGTTGTTGTTTGTTTGGATTTTAAAACATTATAAGTGATGCATTTGGGGAGACTTCAGAGCCTGAGGTTTCTTACTGTAGGACTAAATTGTCCTATTTATCCATCAAGATGGTGTCATAGATAAAATAATAGAAAAACAATACTGTAAACAACTAAAGCATGAGAACTGATTTTTTTTGAACTGGCACTTTTTTTGTGAAGATATATCTCTGGTACTTTGATGAACTTTAGTCAACATAAAGAATATGTCAATGGGATCAGTGTGGTTTTGATGTCCTGCTGGAAAAGGTGCATTTTCTTTAGCGAGACCACAGAGATGCCGCTCTATACTGTCCTGATACTGATAGACTCTGTATGCTATGTCACCTCCCTAAGCCAAGTCATGGCTGGGGGAGTACTGGGTTGACTTGCTGTCAGTGTGGCAAAGGCTGTCTTCCCATGTCTGCACTAAAATGCAGTTGCTAATGCATGTTAGTGCTCTAACAGTAAAACAAACAAACACACAAACAACATTCCCCTCCCCCCCCCAAAAAACCCACATGACAAAACAACTAAGAACAAAACCACAGTCTCACATTTGTGTTGTAGCATTTAAATTTGCATTGTGCAACATTATTGTTTAAATGATTAATACAGCCCAAGATCAAGGCTGAGCATGTGTCATACTGAATGGTGAAATGTGAACTAAAAACTTATTGGGAACCGCTAAATCAATTTTGACTGCCTTAAAACTGATGAGTGGAACTATTTCTATGTGCAGACAGAAGAAGGGAGTTTGTATCACTGTTTATAGCACTACTAGGATTCTAACAAAAACAGTTGCATGTTTCTGATAGTCATCATCAGAAAGGGTTTCATTGGCAAAGATGTAGGAAATCTGTTGTAAAATAGTTGGAGAGCTGAAAAGTTGCTTTACATCTGGAAACTTTAGAAGTCTGATAGTCCCTAGCTGTAAAAAGAGAAAATTGACCACAGCCTACAATTGCCTAATGAGGCAAACTTCTGTGCTTATAGTAAATCAGTAAGTCTAAAAGACAGACCTATAGCTTTGGGTGACACATAGCTGAGGCTACATGGTGAAAATATGCATTTAGATAAAGATCATGGTAATTAACCATTGAATAATCAGGACTGAGGTAAACTTCTCCGTTCTTAGTCTTTAAAAAAAATACTCTGACACTTAAAGGGTTGTCTCATGCTTCTGGAAGTTGGGCTGTTCAGGTGAGAAACAAAATGCCTGTTGTGCACATATGGGTAAAGCCTTTGTGCTCACAAGGGTTATTTAAGGCCTTTAAATTAAAAACATGCCAGAATCTTTGCTGGGTCAATATTAAGAGCTGTATGTCTCCTCCTCCCTGCCCCGGTTATCTTTTGTGTTTTGTAAGTTGAAGCCCCACCTCTCACAGTACAAGTTTGGTTAGCTTCTTCAATGCTCCCTCTTGTCTCCAGCAGAGCTGCATGTCTCTTGTTATTTATTTTATGCATTAAATGTTTACAGTGTGCTTGGGGCTGTACAAGACATAAATATAAAGGGAGTCCATGCCCTGTAGGACTTACTGTGTGGAAGGCAGAGAGGAGTAATAGCTTGGGTGTTGGTACTGGCTGTAGTTCAGAAATAATGCATTATTGTTTCAGGAATAGGTTGATGCTTGAGTCCAAGAGCATGGATCTGGGGAATGGGCTTTGATGAAGACAAGGTAACTGAGGCTTGAACAACAGTTGACATGTTGGGGACAGGATGTAGAAAGTTAGGGAGCAGAAGTCAGAGGATGAAAGGGATATAAAGTGCCACAGAGTGACAAGAATTAAGATGTGAATTGCTTCAAGGACACCGTTATGCAGGTCCTGAAACTGAAGGAGTTGCTTAAACTTGAAACAAGCATGAGAGAACCACAAATTGCTAAATTTAGCAGAGAGGAAAAGGCAAGAACAAGTCTGTCCTGGTAGAAGATTCTCAATCTTTAGTCTGTTTTATAGAGGAAGTTGACTAAAAGATCTAAAATAGCCTGCATATGAATGACGTCAAGAGATAGTTGGAGGGGGACTAGCCATCAAATATTTATATTTATATTTATATTTATATTATTTATATTTATATTTATATTTATATTTATATTTATATTTATGATTTCCTTGATGACCTGGGATCTCTGTTATTTGACTTTATTCCACGTCCTTCCTCTCTTCAGGATAATGATGTTTGTACTATAGTAAATCTTTTGCCTTCCATTTATGAATTGTATATAATAACCACCAATTTATTTAGTGGTCATTTCAGCTTCTGGAAGTACTTCATATCACAGGTCACTCTGATTTCCCATATAATCTGAATCAGTAGCACTCTGACTGATTGTTAATTCTTTCATCTCAGCTTTAGGATTACAAGGAGGCTCTGATCTCAAATTATGTTTAACGGCTTTTGGCATTTTGGATGTAAAAGTCATGAACAGCTGTAAATTGCTTTCTAGATGATTTGTGTTTCTGTACTTTGGGTAGAGAAGAAGAAATCTTTAATGTCATAAAATAGCCCAGGTGTGCAGAAAGTCGCAGTGACAGGTGTAACAACCTTGCTATGGATTTCACATGTATCATGAAACAATGTACCAAAGAAAGGGACTGAAAAACAGTTCTGTTACTTAGAGTAAGAGCATTATTAATAGGAAAGTAATTTGTAATATTTGTAGCTATTCAGAAAATACAAATTTATTTCTTCTTGACCTAATTCCAACATGCTGTTCAAACCCCAATTTGTTTTATATATTTTCATTGTGTTGAAGGAGAAAATCATTCTTCACACAAGTTGCTTCAGTACTTCAAGACTCATGTAACTTCTTTAATCATCATAGTTGTTTGATACCATTACCTAGTAATCACTTTGTCAAACTCTATGATCACCAAGAAACAGCTTTGAGCAGGATTGTTGGGAAGAGTATGGATTGATGAGGACAGAACTATTTGATATTACTCTCTGAGCTCTATGGCTTGTGGGCAGTAAATGCCATTGCTTTTCACATTTGAAACGTAAAAGATATATTCACTTCAGTATAACATTGTGTTACATTTTCTGAGAATGGAAACTCTCTTGCAGTCCATAATTCCTCTTGTTCTCTGAAATAAAAAGTAAAGATATTTTGCACTTATTTCAGCGATGTGATGGCCTCTCTGTAGTTATACCTGGAGCTTGCATTGTATCACAAACCTGTCACAATGGGAAGAAGCAGTACATTTTCTATTAGGAATCAGTGGCTTTCACTCCCATGCAAAAAATCCCACCTTATTTCATATGAACATAAGCTCTGTGACTAAGTTTGGATATAAACTAACATATTTAGCACAAATACAGGTACAGAAATAGAGTAGGAGTGTTATACAGTAGAATTCAATCCCAAAAGACTCCCTAAAAGAAATGCAGATTAATTCAGTGGAGTTAGCAGCTTATCTGCGTTCTTACAAGTGTCCTGAGGATAAAGCAGCAGGCATTTCACTTATCTAATGTGCTTAGTGCTGCCAGACTCGACATTCAGGGCTCTTAAAATTTAGGAACAAATTTCCAGTATAGGTGCAAACTGGATGCACTTGGGTAATACTAGAGGTGCTACTGTTCTATGTGGAGAAATAGACTTGATCCTGAATATGGATGTTTGTACCTGGAATGCTTCCATTAAGAGTCCTTTGACGGAAGCATGTGTGCAATAACTGAATGCAGCAATATATTTTTTACCGATGGCCTGAAAGGTTTTGAAAGACTTCATTATCAGGGTGTTCTTTGGTGCAACCTGACAGCAAATATTTGTGATCCTGGGAGCTGATCAGTGTCCAGGTGAATGTAGAGCCCTTGGAGTGCTTCATAAACAGAAGATGTCAATGCTTCCCTGGTGGTCCTGCTGCAAGATGGGCTAAGGTCCTTGTGCCACCTGCTGCCCTTGAAAGCTCCTTCCTCACAGAGGCTTGGATTTTCCAGCATCTTGCCCTGGTCCCATGGTGTAACTCAGCGTGGGAACCACATTGGCATTGCTCACAGTACAAGGGGAATTGAACACAGAGGACAAGTATGGGGAAACTGCACCTATCATCTGACCTGATGGAAACTGGGGCCACTAAAACAGCCTCTCTTTTTGAAATGCAAATTGGTTTTGATATTCAAAGTATTCTTGCATCTTTAAAATAATTCCACACCAGTCAAAGAGAAGCCTGTTAGGGGCAGTAAGGCCCCAAATGGACAGGACAGAAGCTGTGTGATCTCCAGTGTTGCGAGTAGAGCACAGTGAGTAATTAAACCAAATTCAACAAAAGCAGAGGAAATTATCATTAAGCAACTGTTCTGACACCTATTTGAACTTTTGAGGAATTTCCATTTCAGGTCAGTAAGTGAAGATATTGGTTGTGATCAAGTCCCTGGTATGAATGGTAGATACAGTGGCATACCTTACAAAAATAAAAAAGGTAAATACAGAAAGTGCAAGTGATGTTCTTCTTATATTTTCCAACTTCTTGCTTGTGTCTTGGTTGTAGATTCTTTCCTGTCTTGGAGAATCAAACTGCTTTCTTGAGGGTTTTTTTGTGTGTGTGTGTGTGTGTGTATTATAAGCTGCAGTGAATAACATATACTTAACAAAATTACACACTGCCTCTGCTGTGAGCAGCACCCCAGTTCTTTTTCACTCCTGACAGGAACACCATCACCAAGAAAATCACCGACCTCCATTTCCACCTCACTTTTATTTGGCAGCAAACAGTCGAGTTTGTCATTGGCTTCCTCTAGTATTGTTCAGCTCATGTGGTATGAGATCACATTAAAGAAGATTGTTGCAATTTGTCTCGTCTTGTGAAAGCACATGCTGTCCCTATGCACTCAAGCCATACTTTAAGTATGAGTGATTGAGTGGACCTAAGGAATGCTGAGTAAATATGTTGGTGCAATTAGGGCTTGAGGGACAAAAAGTGTATCCAGTATTTTCCATTCCTTTATTGTTTGTGTATAAAAGGTATACATGATCTTTCCCCTATACTCACAATATTTAAGGGATAAAATAGCCTGTGAAATTTTATCATATTGAGAGCTGTTTCCTGCACTGCTTACCTGCAGAGCAACAAACAACTGCTGCCTGTAAAACAAAAGAGAATCTGGCCTTGTAAATATTAAGACTGTAATTTCTAAAGTAAGCCTAGTAAAACTCATTTTTCTTTATATTTTGTGCACAACACAGGGAGATCTGAAACACATTATTCTAGAAAAGGGTGCAGCAAGATAGGAATCTCTTCTCCATGCCATGCAGTGATTTGATTTTGCATTTAAATAACATCTTTCACCAAAGATCTTGCAAGTTTTTAAAGCTATTAATTTAGCCTCACAACAGCCCTGTAAAGAAGTTACAAATGAACAGTAGATAACAGTAGATGTAATAGTAGATAACTTAATAATGGGTTTATCTTTTTTCTGTGGTCACAGAAACAGCACAAAGCCCTGTTTTATGTTCTGTATGAATATTAGTTTGTGATGCTTGTGGTTTTTGAATGGCAAAGTAAGAGACCTTGGTTTTCATGTTCAAAGAAAGTGAACATCTGAAATTGTTCTTCATTTCAGCTAAAATTCTGAGTGCCTAGAGAGAAAGTCAAGTCTGTGTAGTCTCAAATTATTTTCCCATAAACAGGGACTCTGTGGTCAATGAGGTACTTCAGAAAACATTACCTGAGGTATTTTGTCTTATGTTACACAATTTGTGTCTAGCCACACAGATAGGTTAGACCCAAACTCCTCTATCTTTGCTTCAAAATGACCACGTATGAGATAGTCCAAGTGCAGAAGCAGAATGTATAAAGCTAATGGCCCGCAGAGGATTGGTTGAATTTCAAGTCTTCTACTGGAAATATAATAAATGGCACTCTTTCCTCTTATATTGCTTCAAACGTGACTCCAAGCTGTATATTTTTGACCAGACTCTGTATTTTGTTTTAAATGGCATTATTGTAACTGTTTGTATGCAGAATACAGACATTAAAGTCATGCTATTTAAGCACCAGTAACACCAGTATCTCACTGATACTTTAATTGCTGAACAGCAACTGAAGAATGCAGTCCATGCCCAGTTGCTCCAGTACTTTGGGAAGAGCTTCTTGCAAGTATGTTGCCCTTTGACAATGAGAAGTACAGCCAGCGTGCTGGCTGCATTGAGATTTTAAGGGAGGAAAACACTTCTCTTTACATTCACCCTTGCTGACTTTACATTGAAGCCAGGAGGAGTTTTGTTCACTAAGTTCAGGATCAAATCCCACTACCTAACAAATATGTATGTTACTGCATAGTGAAGTCTACTTTAGATTTGTTTCCAGGCTACCAGCAGTCAGGAGGACCAAAAACTATTTTTAAAATGCCAAGACTAGGCTGGTGATTAATGAGGAATTTATTTTATTTTGCAGTGTCTCTTATTTAACTGGATGCCTCTGGAGACATGCTTTAAACAGCAAGGCACTATCTTAGACTAGTATGGTAGATTTTCATCTCGTGTTGACTCCATTAAAGTAAGCTTCTATAAACAGACATCAATTACAACCAGTTTAAAGGGTTTTAAAATGTAATCCAGCAGTGCTGCTTAACTAAATGAATCCTGAGAACTGATCTCCAGTGAATTAATAGAGCAGTGTGTGGAGAGCTCACTATGAATCTGAGTTAATGACTGGAGAAGATCAAATTAATTACAACTGTCTCTGAGGACTTGCAGGGAAGAAGTCCCTCACATCACCTAAGGTTTGATTAACTCTTCAGTTACCAAATAGAGATTTTCTACAAGTTATTTTTTAAGAAATTGCTAGTAAGAAAATGGAGTGAGGTAGCTTGGCATTTCTCAGGTGGCATGCAACTGCTGTAAGAAGTGATAGTGCTGAATTTTACTGCAAATTCCAAATTTTTTTTACTCAGATTGAAAATTTAAAAAAAATTTAATGCTAATATCATAATAAGATTATAACAAATATAGCATTTTCACTACATAGCATTTTCTCTGCATGCTAATATAGAAACCACTGGGATCATAAGATCACATTTTGGATAAACATCCAAGACTATGCCACTAGGTTCCCTCTGAATTTTTGCACATATTATATTTATTACTACTACTATTATTCTCTAGACAATTTTATTTGATCTTATAGTGTCAAAGAAGGTGTGATTACTGAATCACAGAGGAGTGCAGTCATCTGGTCCAACCTCCTTGCTCAAGCAAGGACATCCTAGGGCACATTTCACAGATTTGCATCCAGACAGTTCTTGAATATCTCCAGTGAGGGATACACCACCCCTCTCTGTTCTAGTGCTGTCTATTGCTGACTAGTTCTGTTCTAGTGCTCAGTCACCTGCATAGTAAAGAACTTCTTCCTCATATTTGGGTGGAACTTACTGTACATCAGTCTCTGTCCAATGCTTCTTGTCCTGCTGCTTGGCACCACTGAGAAGAGCCTGGAAACATCCTTTTGGCATCTTCCCTTCAGATACTTATAGACATTGATGAGGTCCCCACTCAGCTGTTTCTTCTCAAGGCTCAGCAGGCCCAGCTCCCTCAGCCTGCCCTTGTACAATGCTCCAGGCCCCTAAATATCTTGCTTGCCCTCTGCTGAATCCAACCCCATGGCACACTTATCTTAGGTTGCTCTGCAGAGGCTGAATAGACATGTACAACTGGAAAGAGACATCTTTATTTTTTGCAGAAATCCACACATTTTGCACCAGACAGCATAAAGACATGCCTCCAGCCTATGAGCAACATGAGCAGACTGTAATGGCAACTGGCTGCTGCAGAATTAAATTTATTCTCTCTCCATGCTTTTGAATTACTCAGAGCTTTAAAGAGTGTGCTCCTTGTTTTTATATTCAGCAACTATTCAGTTCTTGGGTTTTTTCCCCACAACACTTCAACAATAAAATCCTGCAATGCTTTCACCTTTACAGTGCATTAGGAGCGTAATGGAGGTGCTGTCAAGCAGGAGAGCAAGGAAGGCCAAAGAACAGATAATTATCAGGAGCCTATAGTGAAGAAGATATCTTCACTAAGAAGGTGCTAATCAGATTCTTAACTGCTAAGCAGCATTTATAGTAGGAATAAGCAATACAAGCAGTCCTTTCTGCCTCTATCCAATAACTGAAGCTCCAGAAGGAGTTCAGAGAAAAAGAAGTGATGTAAGTGATGTACTAGGTATTAGCAATTTCCAAAGCAGTTTATAAGCATGGCAAATTAAGCATATGATAACATGATGGCTACTCTGAAATCACTGAAAAAAATCTCTTTCCTATGAAGTAAATACAGTGATTCGGCAATGAAAAGTACAAAACAGCCTCAACACCCTGATTTTCACAGGCTGACATCAACGTTCTTCCCTTTGTACTCAAGGTCTTTCACAAAATCTATATAGCAAAGAAAAAATCTCTAACGTTAGAGTTTGGATATGTTTTTTCTACTCTAAAATGTTTGTATTGCATTTTGTCACTGCGTGTATATAACATATACTTTCTTATCCAGAAAGTATACTTTAAACTGAGGTTTGTTTTATAATTTCAGATGTTTAGAACTATAGAGCCATTGGTTTGTGCAAAATATTATTTCTCATCTAGCAGACTGTGGAGTTAAGGTGGCATATTTCTTCCAGAAAGATGTAAAATCGTGCACTTGAATTAAGAACAATGGAAAAACCTGTTTTTCAGAGGTTTGCTGTGGCCTCCATTACTTACAATCTTCTTTATTTCTTGTCTGTATATCCATAGAATTCAGCTTCTTATTCCTACTTCAAGGAATTTTTTAGTGAAGTACAATGACCTCACTCATTATTTGCTTGGTTTTGTTTCAAATTAAAGACAAAGTGTACTTTCTCTAACAATTTTAACAGTTTTTTCTCACATCTCTTCAAGTTTTTAAGAACTTTTTAAAGACTTCTTTTCTTTGGTCACTGAAACTTAATACAGTGCTCCAGTACCTGTGGATTCAACACAACAATAATGTTACTCTTCTCCTCTTGCACATGATGCTTCTGCTTCCAGCACCTCTTTGGGAAACAGCTGTTCTCTGGAAGCTCTGTAATGCAACAAAATAAGCAGCTTTAGCCTGCAAGAGGCAGTTCTTTCTTTGGAGATATGTCCTCTTACATTGTTCATTGCTGTATCATGGTATATTTTGTGCTGTGTTAAAATGGATTTAGATCCAGCTTACTTGGTGAGTCAGGTTACCTTTTATTACTGCCCAATATTTGACATTTTGCTGTTGTGCTGATATATTTTCTTGTTGGATAACAACATTAATTATGAGAGAAAATGTAAACCTCTTTGGGCATCACAGTGGTTGTATTCTTCTGTGTCTCCTTTTGATCCATGCAGAGACTGTTAAAAATACCCCTTTCAGAGAATTATGCCCAAGTGTCAAACTGTCAGTTAGCTAGTTCTTAATCCATTTGACGTGTACTATATTGTTATGGTATATGCCTGATTTTCTAAAACGAAATCTGAGGAGTTCATGTCATCACAATTTCTTTGTACAACAAATAGGTAGCTCTCTTGAAGACTATAGTCAGGCTTGTCCATCTAAGCCTATTTTTCATAAAGCCAGATTGATTGGTGCTATTTACTTTCCTGTCTCTCAATTAAGAGAATCCAATACCATATTTTTCATTACTTTTCATTACTTTCATTATTGGGATCAAAGTCTGCTTAGCGTCTTATTTACAGAACAATTCTTAATTATGCCTGTTTGCTAACAAATGATGATTTTCCTCATATTTTTCCTATATGTTTTTCTTTCCTAATTTCAGCTTTAGTAATTTCTCCTTTGACTCCTCAGATGTGGATATTAGTAAGAGTTCAGCTCTTTATATGACATCAGGAACCTGATGGACCTAATCTGGTCATGATGTCTCATTCGTCACCACTCACCAGCATGATGTTCAAATATTAATTCATCTTCACTGGTTATTAGGAGGTCAAGATTGGGGTTACTGCTTTTGATATGCAATATATTTTTAGTTTTAAAGAATTGTCAGAATGTTTTAGAAACTCTGATTGATTGATTGATTGATTGTTTTGCTGTGGGTTGGGTTTTTTTCCACTACTTAACTATAAAAATTTATCTCATAATTTGCCACTTCTTCCATCCATCCCCTCCCCCCTCACATATTAAATGCAAATACATCTGACAAAAGCTGAGGTTTTTCATTCTGGGGAAGGCGGCAGGACCCCCGAAACCGCACGAAAAAGGGTCACCACCGAGGAAGTCCCACACAGTTTGGGCCGGTCGGAACCAGGGCGCCGCAGGCACGCGGGAGCGCACAGTGTGGCATGAAGCTCGGGCGACAGAAGCTCAGCAGGAAACATGGATGAGATGAAAGAACATACTGGACACTGTCTCTGGTCTCCCAGGGAGGTTTATTCGGGTCTTCGGGGGGGTTGCAGGGGAGGCGAAGGGGAGAGGAAAGAGGGGGAAGAGACGGGGGAGCTGGAAGCCCAGATACAGCGACCCCGAGCTGGCAGGGGTTTGTAAGGGAAGGGAAGGGCAGGGGGATTGGCTCTGGAGAGCCAATCCCAGAAGGTCTGAGGGGAAGAAAGGCAGGGGAACACACCAATAGACTTCTGATAAGGCAGGGTGCCTATTTCAAAACAGCATACAGAGCAGGAGAACAAAGGAAAAGCCTCATGGAAACCTGCAGAACCATGTTGCTACAAAAAGCATCCTGCTATGACTGGTTAGTTTTTAATAGACTCCTACCAGGGTTTTATAATGAGCAACTAATCCACATTTTGCAGAAATTAAAGGTACAAGGAAATTGTAACTGAAATTAACTACTTTCTGTAGCATTTTACTGTTTATGTTGCATCCTTTGATGTCATTCAGTACTTCCTGATATTTGACTGGGATTCGGGCTCCTGTATCCCTTAACTATGGATTTAATTATGTGTTTCTCTATTGACAGCACAGCTGTGATGAAGTCTACTACTATTTAAATATGAATCTTCCACAGTGTCTTTTTCCCAGGTGCAAGTACAGTGCTTACATTTTGCTTGTCATTATTAGTTGTGTTACACTGCATTGTTTTGTAAAACATTTTGCAATCTTCACCCTGCACCAAAGAGCAGGGATTGAGATTCCACAAATTTACAGAAAGAAGCATCCTAACTCTTTTGAAACCATAGCAACTTTAGCAGCCTCAGGAAAAAAACCCCACAAATGTGTACAGTACAATTCACATGGCAGTTGCAGTAAGTGGTTGATCTTTGTGGAGGATTAAAGAAGAAAGGATCCTGAGTGAGGTATGGACCATCTGAGTGAGGACTATTTAGGAGTTCCAGATTGAGAGCAAGAAACTTGGTGGACATCACTATGTAATTGATCCAATACGAGGGTAGGTGACTAGAAGGTGAGAAGCCAGAACTAGAATGGGAAAAGGGCTAAAAAGAAAAGATTTTTAGATGGCAACAGTTGAATAGAGGATATTTGAGAAAAGTAATTTTAATATTATAGTCAAGCACAATGAAAGTTGGAAAATAATGAGAGACATGAGCTTGGTGTGGAAGAAGACAGGTGAAGGGAGATTATGCGTGTGAGGGGAGAGTAATAGTTGCTGATTTTGGAGCATCCTTCTGCAATGCAGGGAAAATAAACAGGCTGAAGCAGTCGCACAAATAGCTATGAATAGTCAGAAAGGCAGAGATGAGAACGGTGGTTATGTTCAGTGAGGAACAAAGCAAATTATGAAGGTCAGTTATAAACAAAGTCTTCTTGCCAGAGCAAAATATCAATTAGAGACTACAATGGAGGCCTGAGGAGAATGGATCGAGGTGATGTTGTCAATCTTGACAGAAAAAGAGGAGAATTAGGGAAGAGAATAAAGTAATTTTTTCAATGTAAATTCCTCATGGCAGAAATCTGTCTATTTTTTTCTCTGCAAAACATCATGCATGTTTATGACTCTGAATCAATCATGTTTTGTGGACAGTAAGCCTTTAATAGCAAACATAGTCCAAAAAAGAGAGAAGATGAAGATGATTGAATGGGACAGTGAGGTAGGAAAAACTTCTTTGGGACTATAGTTGAAGGTGTAACATCAAATGCAAATAATCTGAAAGGGCTTGGTAAAAAACCATGAAAAAGTGTTTGAAGAAAAAAACCCAATAAAAATATATGGAAAGCAGCAATAAATAAAGATGATATCTCTGTGACACAATGCAAGAATGCAGTTTTCTCACAGTGGGCAATTAATACAGGTTCCCCAGCGATGTCTTTGACTTCTGCCTAGGAAGGAGATTGGAAACAGAAAGTGATATAATGAAAGGAATGTTGGGTGGAAAAAGTGAAAATTAGCAGCTACGTCAAGTAAGTGCAGTAGATCAAGATCTCTGAGTTTTTGCTTTAATACCAGTCTGAGCCACAATACAGCAGCTGTGGGGCATCCAGCATCTGTTACCACACAAAAATATGATTAATGTAGCAAGTGCTACCACAAGTCATTACTTCATGACTAGGTTGGGTTGTAACCATAAGAACAAATAGTTTCAGGCTTTGAAGGGTCAATTCCAATGCACCATGCAAAACAACATGCCATCTTCCACCTGCCAGGCACCTAATGTGTCTCAGTACTAGCCGTGTGATGGCTCATTCGTGTTAGTCTGTACAGACAGGTTGGAGGGAATTTGCCCGCTTGGATTGAAGAGCTAGGATCATTTGCTTTGGGTTCAGCTGGTGCCATGAATATTTTCCTATATCCAGAGAATGATTTCATAGCTATGAAATGATATGAAAGGCAACAGATCTTAGTATTCTGCCAGCAAAGTGAATACTGCAGGTGCAGATCCATAGATGACTCTGAATTATCACAGCTGTATGATCACTGTACTCTTTTCTTGCTGGAGAATCATTCCTGTGAATACAACATCCATGCTCTCAGTGAGAACAATACTGCACTGGGAAGTGTTCACATAAGGAATAATTTTCCCATGGAATAATTTTCAGTAATAATGGATGGAACATAATAATGGAAGGAAGGTATCTATTCACTGTGTGTTACTGGGCTTTTCTTGGTATATAACTATCCTCCAGCATGTTAGAAATGTACTGTTGTTACTTTTAAGATGAAAAAAGGATAACTAAACTGATCACTCCTTAACCTGAAGTAGTTCTGTACCTGAAAAGGTAGTCATAAAGCCATTTAATGGCTATGCAGCTGACCAAGTCAATGTACCATAACTGTCCCTACATATGATCTTTATAATTCCTATTGTTTGAATTGTCAGAACCATAGGGTATGTTCTGTGACAAAAGAGAAAGTCACAGATTCCCATCTGGGACAGCTTCCTGGCTGTCATGTTATATCAGCAACCAAGGGCTGATGAGGCAGGGACTAGGCCTACCATAATTCTCATTAAGTGCACACTGAAGAGCGTTAGGTATGTGGAATACTAAAGTATTTTCAGTCACGTGCAAAAAGACAACTTCCATAAGTTCAGCCTGGCAGACTGTCAAGGCAGTAAAGCACCATTCCAGCTGAAAAGTGAGTCATTTTGTGAGTTTAAGGATACAGAAATTGCCATATTGCATTGGACCAGGAATCCATCTACCTTAATGTCCAGTCTCCAGCATTGACCTCCTTCAGAAAATGACGTCTGACAGTAATCTCACTGATAAATTCTTCATGCAAGAACTGACTGCTGTATAAGGCCCTAAACACAGGATGTACAAATGGATGAAGCTGTGCAAATGGATGTAATGGAGAAGAATAGTGGATTTGCTCAAGGATGTCTTGTCATCATGAATGGACAGGTTTCACTTCAAGGTGTATCTTCATTAGTTAATTCTTTCTGTTTCTGACATGTGACAACAACCCTTAACATTCAATAAGGGAGGAATGCTGCAGAGGCAGCATCAGGGGTGGGTTTCATAGCAGACCCAGATGCCAGTTGAGGGTATAGAGAAAAGACCAAGAAGGGAAAAATCACAGAAATCAGTAAGTGCTGTAAACAGAACAGAAGTAAGACAAAAAATAGATATCTGAGATACACAAGTCTGTTGCTCCCACATGCAGATAGCAATTACCAGACCCTGTAGACAGCCCCTAGGCTAGTGTTTAAGTAGAAGTATCAGCTGCTTTGCAATAATTTGCAACATCTGTTTAAACTGTTTCATTGGCTGTAACCCTCTCGCCAGCATTAACTGCCACAGGAGTGGGCAGCTCTTTTCATGAAGTTTAGATAAGTGAACTTTCCATTTAATCCAGTGGCTGCACCAAGAAGAACAAAACATTAAAAAAGCAAGAGGAAACAATTGTTTTATGAAGGTTTGATGCCTGCCATTCATTCGAGAGTAGCAGCTGCAGGGTAAATGAGTTTATGGTTTGGATAACACATGAGATATGCAATACAGTGAATACTATAACATGACAAGGCCAGAAAGCTCATCAATACCAAGTATCCTGTAGCCTCCCAAAATAATTATTAACATGGTTCTGTTCCTCCACTTTGTCCTGAATATAGAGGAACTATTGATACTTTTTTTTTAATTAAGAAAACATTTTATTCCACTGTCTCTTGCCATGGCCTGTCCATTATTGTTCTGATAGCTATCTTGCATATATGGATATTGTTCTGATCAACAGGTACATGCTGTACAGAAATCTGCCAACAATGCCTAGTTGGAGAACAATCTTAATTAAGTTTTATATTGAATAAGGTCAGCTCTGAAAAGAACAAACCAAACCTAAACAATATTAAAAGTTTTGTAAGCTGTTGCATTAAAACTTGCCATTTTTTGGTAATGTTTAATCAAGTGCTCTTCTTCTCTTACTGAATAGACTAAGGACTTTATATTTACATAATTGTGAAAATTATAATAACAGTTATATTTCAGTGGTTTGCAGTCAGAGTGCACTCAAAGCAGATAATTTTTCCAAGAGATTATTTTTCTTACTCGTTGCCCCATCTCTGTCCAGAACTGTATAACAAAGCAGTAAACCAAAGGATAAAATTCATTACAGTTAAATACAAGATAATAAAATTAGGATATAGAACTCTAAACTGTATACAAATAACATTCTAAACTAAATGTAACTTGAAAATATTTAGAAATCCCCCCAGGTAAATTAAAGAATATATTAAAGAATGTGTACTTAAAGCACAGTACAAGATAAAATAGGAATAAAAGAAGAACTATTTAACAAAAGGAACAGGAAATTTTATATAATGTGTTGAGAATGAAGTTCGGCTTCAGTAGAAACAAAGGGTTGGGTTTTTTTCATAATTGGAGTCTTTAGGGATCCATCCAGAATCTTACTTAACCTCCAAATAAATTTTGGAATAGTCTGTTTAAACTCAGTTGATATGTTTGTATGTTCTTATATCCAGGATATGTGCTTAATAACTTTACCAATGACCCTAGAAAATTAGAGACAGAGTAGCCAAATTTGTACTTGGCAATGTGGATTGAATAGGTGGTGTCCCGAGAAAACACAATCCAAGAGGCATTAAATATGGGGCTGGAATCAAGAACAATCTTTTTCTCCCCCAACATTGTAAATTTCCATTTGGAGTTAGAGAGAAATATCCTCATCTTAACATGGCTTTATGTAACTGTCTATTTACCTGGTTTTCTAACTGTCTTCAAAGAGTCTCCATCAGTGGCTGTTTCCAGTTGGATTTGTTTGGGATTTTTAAAGTAATGCATAGAAAGGAAAACACCCAGCCTGAAACTTCTAAGTGCTCAGTTTCAATAATTCTTGACCATTGCAGAGGCACTGCACAGGAATAAGTAAGTTCACCTAATTTTTGTTGAATTGGAAGCAAGTAATCTTTAATTTGCTAGTATGAGAGAGGATGCTTGTTAACAGGGATGCTGGGGTCACCTTCTTTGGACTAGCCTTGACCTCAGCATGAATAATGCATTCTGAAATAAGAGATCAGCAGACTTGCTGTGTGATTGTTTTAATCCAGTTTGTGTAATGGTCTGGGTAAACTGAGGCAATTCTTCCTCTCAAAGGTAAACATAAATCTCACAATTAGCCAGTGTGCCTGTGTGCAAGAAAACTTTTTCCTAATATCTCAGTAAGTGACATCTGACTGCAGAAGTGTTCAAAGCTGAATGCTTTCACTTCCATTTTCTGTATTTCTTAAGCCAGTAAGAGGGGAGGCTCTCTGTCACTCATAATGTAGTGAGTGAACATTGCACTTTAAATTGTTGCTGACCTTGCTGGTGCTGTGACCCTGCCAAGAGGGACAAGTAGCACTAGGAATGACTGACTGATGAATAATATTTGAGATTTCAGTACTCTGCTAGGTTACATCATGGAAGATCTCAGGCCTGGAAACCAGTCTGCTTGCAAGAGAAGTGTGGTGGGCCTGATCCTACAAAAAGCAATTTACTGCAGCAGGGAGGAGAGCAGATCTGAAGGTGAGAAGGGAACATGAGGGTGTACAAATCCTGAGGAAGTTGTAGCTACAATGAAAATGCACAGACTGGCAGGTCTTAGGTTGTTGAATCCTGCCTCCCAAAGTATTTGGAAAGCCTCTCACTTTCTTCACACTGCAGAGTTTATGTAATATATAGTGACTCCTATGTCAAATACGAGTAGTTAATTATTTGTCTAGGGGAGAGATCTAAGAGCAAGAGCAGGCAATTTTCTAGTCAATGACTGTGTGTTAAGGGTAGTATTTGTTGAATTCTGAAAAGGAATTCTGGAAATTAAAAAAAAATCTTAAAATATAAATTAGCACATCAGGTCAAAATGAAATTCTTTTTTGGAGGGGTTGGCTGCACCACTTCATAGGAGAAACTGTTCTGCTAGTGTGTAAGTGAGCTGCTGAACTTGCAAACATTTTTTCCTATGAATGTGCTACAGGAGATTTTTACTGACAGGTTATTATGACTACTTTAATGCATGTATGACCCACTGTCTGGAGGACAGCTAAAATTATGAACTCTTCATAAGTTTACTAACATTGTTAACAACACTGTTACAGCAGTAAACATTTAATTTGATCTTCATTTCTTAAAATAGCAGTATTGCTACGACTGCAAAAATGCAAATCTTCCTGTTGAATAAATCTATTTCAGGTCTCTGCATGTTCATCCCTCAACCTTGCTTAAGTCCATTTGTGATAAATGAAAGTAGTCATATTAAATCTCTATTTAATGTTAAAATGAAAGCAACAAAGTCATACAGTTCACAGCTTTGTGATTAAAGTTCTTATAAAGCCCTACATCCCAATTCTAAGAAATCATATCTGTCCATGATCTTTCCTTAAATAATTTTTTATGTAGTTGACTGTCCCACCTACTCATGATACATGTGAGGCATAAAGAATAATCTTGTAACAAGGGAAGCTTATAAGTTCCTACAGTCCTTTCTCAGGCGAATTTCCTTCAGTGAATAAAATTATGCTCAAGTGATAATTGCATCGTCTGGCTCACAGTTTGCGTATTTAGAGACCTTTCAATTCAGTGCTATAAAAGTGAATAAAAGCCAGTTGTCGGTTATATGTACAGAGTTTTTGCCAAAGTCAATTTTAGAAGTAATCTGTTAAATGTTTAATTTTCAGGGACAACATTGCCATCAAGGCTCATTTTGTTGGGTTTGCATAATTCTGGCCTCTTTTGATGCCAAACAAATAATACCCCTATATTGCTTGCTGCTCACAACACATGTTTATTTTAATGGCTCTTACTATAGTGTGGCTAGCACAGGTCTTTCCCATGAGAACATTCTCCTGTGTTTTATGAACAAAGATAAAGTTTGGATGTTGTTGAAACAGTGTCTCGAGATTTGGACAGTTCAGGCCTGGCCAATCAGGCCTAGGGGGAGGTTTCTGACTGACCAATCTGGGTGACCTCTGAAAAGTCTATATATGTTGGATTCAAAATAATAAAGCACTTTTTCTATGCCACGCTGAGAATCCGGGATCTCTTCTCTGCTAGCGGCTCAACAGCGACACTATAGCCTTCTAGAGCCTGCCCTTCTGTCTTTCAAAGTCCATGCTTGTTGGTTCCTTGAGTTTTTAGAAAATCCAGTTCAAGATTAATTTGCATAATTCATGGTGCAGAGTTTTAGGACCATCTTGAGGACTCCTAAAACACAGCCACAGAAGGAAGTGAGGTATTGAAAAAGATAAATCATCATTATCAGAACATGTATGTCATTTCATGCTGTTTTGCCATAAACCTGGAGTTCATCATGGGAGATTAGATGGGGACATAAAAGTAGTATCAGGGCCAAGTAATGACTAGAGAGAGCTGTAAAATTGCTGGAATAACAGGTTATTGTAAATTTCATGAAGCAATGTAAACCTCAAGACACTGAATACAGAGTCAGTCAATACATTAAGGTTCAAAACGTAAAAAAATTCTGAAAGCAGAAATCCACATCATGTGTGAGTTATGAAGCAGGGTTGGGGATGAGATGGGATGCCATATGCAGATGGGGTGAAATGGTACTCAATCACTTAGGAAAAAGTCTTGGCAAAAGACTCTGATGACAGGGAAAAGTGATGGTATTTTGTATTACATGGATCTGCGAACTGTAGAATTGACACACAGCTAAGCAGAAGAATGAAGTCAGTCAGAGAAGTGTTATACATGTCACAATAGCCAAGCTATTAGCATGATCATAATACTGCAGAAAAGAGCAAAAGAAAGAAATTGGAGGTGTAATGACAAATTTCTGTGAAGAAACGTTGGCTTAGAAATGGTTTTGTGTTACATGATCAGTATTAAAAATTAATTGCAAGAACCAGCGGGCCGGGAAGGCTGTAATAGAAATGCTATTAGTGTCTGATTAAAGCAATAGTGAGAAGAAAGTACCCTGTTTAAGGATAGAGCAGCTTACTACTGTTTTCTCTTTCAGTATATAATTATAAAACAACTGAAGGACCAAAACCCATGGAAGAGTCCTAAAGATGAGAGTAAAATTTAGCTCATTGTCTCCCTGTAAAACTGAAGTCTCCAATAACATGGAAAAGAGCATAGATTCTTAAAAAAAATTTGACTCAATGGACAGCTTTCAAACTGCTGTTGCCAAAATTGAGAGGAATTCAACTGCTTTTCAGTTTCATGGTTCAGTTTCATGCAGTAAGAGTTGTTGTAAAGATGCTGTCTGATGGTCAACAGCAAATCCATTCAGGGAGCCCTGAGAAGCCACAGATTGAAAGGAAACAGAGGGGAAAAAATACGAACAAAACAAAATTTAAAAGATTTTTTTTTGTAAAAGAAGGGAGCATTTAGTGTATGAAGAAAGAAGCAAGTTTCAAACGTGCTATAGCTGAACTAACTGACTTTCAGCAAGTGTGAAGGCTGACATAGCATCTTGTCTTCTTCACTGAATATGTAGCATTTGTTATTGGGTTCTGTGCAATTAACAAATGTTCCTCAGCTCATTGGGGGTAACAATGGAGCTACTTATGGAGTTGAAACTTTGTGTTTCACCACACCTAGAAGAAATGATTGGCAATCTGTGTTGCTTCCAGATTATTGAAGAGAACTGCTGCCTGTGTTATAATCCACAGGGACTTAACCGTGCTCTCTGCTCCTGCCTGAAAATAAAGGACTCACTGCCTCCTCAGTTTCTGTGCGGATGTGGCAAAAAAGAAAAAAAAAAAAAAAAAAAAAAAAGTGTAATTTTAAGAGCTGTGGGTGGTAGAGAAGGCTATGAATTAGTATTTCTTGGAGGAAGTGTGTTTATGGTGACAGTTCTCTGCACATTATCATGGTTCTGTTGTACTGTTTAGCTAAATGTCATCTATTAATATTTCAGTGAACAAGGCCCCAAGCAAAACCCAGCTGGTTTAATATAATCAGTCATTTTACATAACAAACAGAGGCTCTTCTAGACAGAGCCCAACTCTGTTTTACAGTTACTTTTATCCATTCACTGGGACTGATCCTATAGTTGTGCTTCCCACACGAGTGATGTAGAGCACTTCATGTTTTGAACTGATACACTACAGCACACATGCAGAATGTCCACACTGCAATATGGCCAGAAAAGCAATGTACAATCAAACACAGTGCTCTAAGCAAAATTATTTCAATGTCAAGCCCCCCAATCAAATTTTAATTGCTGCCATTTTCATCTGACCTCAAAGTTCAAAAGTCAAATTTTGTTGCTACTGGAACTTTGGAGTGAAGAAACATCCTGAAGGAAAACTTAGCTTAGTATAAAAATGTTTCTTCTCTTTATTTCCCTTCACTGTCCTTCTTTTATCTTGTTGAAGTTTCCTCTAATTTTATCAAAACTGACTTGTCTGGCTAACATTTTGAAAGCATATAATATTTTGCATGGCCTGAAAACCCATACCAGAAATTCCTAAAATTGATCTGTTTTAAACATCACCATCAGCTTTTGAATATCACAGGAGAGCCAGGTGCTCTCAAGGTTTGGATTAACTAATTACTTCCAACTTGTAAACCCCTTGTACGTATTTTGAATAATCATGTGATTCTGTGAGCTGAATTCTGTACACTTAAAATGGTTATTATCCTGTCTGTGGCTGGAGGCAAAAAGAGACTAGCTTTTGTTCTTGCAGCAGCCAGGCCTTGAAATACCTCTCCCAAGCTGCAGATGGATAGTACATGAAGCATTTTGAAACCTTTTCTTTTTGTTTTGAGCTATCTTTTATTTTCATCTTCTCTTCACAGTTAAAACTGATCTTTTTTGTGAAACATTTTGAATTCCCAGTCTGAGATGGCATTCATGCAGATAATTTTACTGAAGTCACTGCATTTGCTTGTGCAGGGAAATTAGACTTGTGTGAAATGTTACTCAATGCCAATTTAGTGCAGGATTTGAGGATGTTTTTGCCCAGGAGTGATTATAAATATTTTAAAAGGTCATTTTTTTTAACTAAAAGGAGGTATTCTGTCAGTCAGTCAACATACTTACACCACCCTGTGCAGCAATGTGTTCAATGAAAATTAATTTAGTAAATCCTCTCATTCTGTCACCAAAGGGTTCCTGATTCTATTCCTGTGAACACAGAGGTAGTTCTCGTAGGGATAGTCTTTAGAGGAGGTTAATTATTTGTGTAATTTACTCAGAGATCCCTTTGTGAAAAGCACAGAATAAACACCTGAGTATTGTCTTTATATAAATTCACAAGGGGATAACTGCACCAAACTTACCTTTGACACAAAATTATTTTATTTGAGGAAGCACCCTTTGAGTGGCATCTGATTTCAAGTCAGCTGAAACTCTACAATGGAAGTGTAATTTAACTTCAATTAATTTAGATGTTTAATTTTTAAGGGAATTATTTGCTGTATTTTTATCTGAAGCAGGCATATATAAATCATATAAATCATATTCACAGTAAATTGATGGATAACTTCAGTATTAACATTATTCCAGTAGTGCGTAGCTTGTAATTATAACCAAAAAGTGTGTGTGTGGGGGCTTTCAGAAATCATTTCAAAATATTGTATCATGGGGGTTTTTTTAAGGATTCCATATGAGTTGGAGAGATTTAACCATGATTCAATTACATCATTATGTAGGCTTTGGACTTGCTATGATTTAGTTACTCTTTTGTTCATTCAGACATTTATACTTCACGTATGTTTTCAAATAATTCTCACTGTAGCAGCAATTTTCCTACTACTCTGCATGAGAAAGCAATCTTTAAAGTTGTCCTCAGTCTGCAGTACTTAAGAAAAGGAAGAAATACATGAAGAACCTCAAAGATGAAGGCCAGGCTTGAAGCACAGTTTCATTAATACTGGATGGCAGGAAGGGACCCAAGTCCTAGATAATGAGGAAGGAGTTGCAACTTTTTTAGAGCTATCTGGTGACAGGGAAAACAAAAATGACATTCAGCTGACGAATGAGCAGAGTTTGACCTAGCCTTTTGACCCTTGACAATCAATCTTACCTGCTACTTCATAAAGAATTATAGCTCTGCCACTCACATGTGACTCTGGAGCTTTGGAGCTTTACTGTCCTTCCTTCCTTCCTTCCTTCCTTCCTTCCTTCCTTCCTTCCTTCCTTCCTTCCTTCCTTCCAGTAAATAGTACAAGTGTATACACCCTCGTCCTGTAAG
Source organism: Entomyzon cyanotis (assembly GCA_024500445.1). Classification (NCBI taxonomy): domain Eukaryota; kingdom Metazoa; phylum Chordata; class Aves; order Passeriformes; family Meliphagidae; genus Entomyzon; species Entomyzon cyanotis. The sequence goes on from JAKEPQ010001005.1 coordinate 82,674,445, forward strand.
TGTTCTGTGAGCTGTGCAGTGTCTCTGGCACAAAGAGCCGTTTGGAACAGCTGGTGGTCGTATCCAATGCTCCACAGGGCTATTTTGGGATGTCAGTCAAGTCAGTCACCACATTGTGCAAGGCAGAACAGATTGAGTCTGTCTGAGAACACTCAGCAAGCTCCTAATGCCATGTTATGTAATGTAGAAAAGAAAATAATAGAACTTTTAAATGTGAGCTGCCTTTGTTTAATAAGAGCAACAACACAATAAAGATGATGTTTGATCCTGGGTAGGAGCTATGAAAAAGGCAGGAAGAGACCAGGATTTTTGGACTTGTTACAGTATTTCATTTTGGTTTGGTTTGGTTTTTACTGCTTTATGTGAAGTTTTATTGCTATGTACACTACTAAGAATTTGCATACCTTCCTTATTGGAAAGGACAGTGAGTCTAGACAGTGGATGTCTGCTGTGTTATCTGTTAAGGGTGGCAAAGCAAATGCTGAGCAGTGTTAATGGCACAACTGAAGCAAAGAGAAAGTCATATCCTAAAGACATAAAGCTCTTAGAACAAGTAAAGGCTGCATTTTCCTCATGGTTTCAGAAGTGCAAATTCCATGGCACTGTCCTCATTTCTCTGTGAAATGGAAACTCTCTTGGAGAAGAGTTTGGCCTTACTGTCCTCATCAGCCATGTTGATTTGCATATTTTTATTTGCAGCCTTTTTGTTTCGAGAGCCTACAGATAAGGCAACTCAACAAGGGCACCTGTAATGTAATCCAACAGCTGTAAGAGGTCACCATTGATGGTTTTAAACTTTTAAGGGTAAGAGGATGCCTGGGAGGAAAGAAGGTATCTATGTGAGTTTGTTTTCTGGTGTGGTTTGTTTTTCCCAGTTCCAGTGATTTCTGTGGAGATTTTAGAAGGAAATAATGGTTGATAATTTTTTTAAGTTGCATACTGTAAAATTTTAAAGGCACATCCTTGGTAAACACTTACATGAGGGAACACACAAAGCTGTAGGCAGCTGAAGGACAAACCTTCTCTGTTTTGTATGGTGTGAACACATTTTTGCCCTGTCATGTGTAAAGACAAAAGGGCTGCCTTGATTTGTCCTGTGCCTTTTTAGACTGGGAAGAAAACAATGCAAAATATGGACGGGCAAGTCACAGGCCTGCCCTTCTCTGGATTTTTCATGGTCATGAGTGGCTGTAGCCAGCTGGGTCGGATCTTGTCTTGGCTGCTTTTGTAGATTTTGCTCTTCAGAAGTAAGTGCTAAGAGCAGTAGTTGTTTTCTCCTGATTTGGGCTGCAATAAGCAGAGCATACACAGGCTGTGTAGGCTTTGTGTTTGGAGAATATTTCCAAAACACCTTTGCGGCTGTTCTCTCTTTGGTCCTCTGACACCTGCTATGTGCTCTTAGTGGACAAAATGGCTAAATATTGCCTAGACAGGCTTTATAATGCATGAAGGTCCTTCTGGCCTGTATAAATGGCATAGCTATATGTGAACATCATAAAATCTACTCAGATTTCTTGGTTTTTTACTATAATTACTTGTAATGTATTCAGAAACCAAGCAATTTTCAGCATCGTTGGTCCTGAGAGCCTGAAAAATATTTTACAAGGGTTTAGGAAGGGGAAAAGAGGGGACTGTTGCACCAAAGAGGCAGAGGAGTCTTCATTTCCCATTTATTCTTCTGTAATTTGGGAGAGTAATCATTGGTGTAGGAAGGAGGCTCACACAATGGTTCAAATTTCAAAAGCATCATAAGCATCATAAGCATCGTATAATTCTGGGCACAAAGTCTTATTAGCAGAGGAAGTGAGGTCAGTAGTCTTCAGCTCCTCAACAAAATGATAGAATTTATGAAACATCACAGCAGCAGCATGTGGTGGCCTGCAGTCTATTCATATAACAAGCCCACCAGTGTCCTGTAGTTATCCCTCTTGAATTTGTTTTCGTTTCTCTATTTTCTTTTGTTATCTTCCTGTTTCTCTGGCCTAGCTTCCTGCACTGGAGGAATCACTTTATTATCACTGATGTCTTGTTGGTGAAATTTTCTTTTGAACTTTTTTTTTTGTTATTATCATTAGCTAGTTTAGTTTAGCTATTTCCATTGGTGGTCTGATTATAGAGGTGCTCATAGAGGTGCACAATGAAATCTAAGAATTAATCTTCCAGAAAATCTGGGATTGCTGTTCATTCTGAGGCATTCTTTCAATCCAGTTTGAGATAAGTGCCTAAAATGTGCCTGATCTGAGAGGTGATTTTAAAAGACATCCTGTTTGTTGAAGATCTCAAAAAGTTCTATGAGCTGCTGGGAATAAAAACATTACCCAGACATTACTAAAAAGTAAGAAAAAAACAATGTGTTCTTTTAAATCATCTGTCTCCAATTAACACCATGTAAGTGGTAGCTCTACAACAATATTTTCCATGGGGAAATAAAATTTTGTGTAACTTGGACCCCCTTTTTTTGATGATTTTAGCCCACATTGCTGCACTTCACTAATTTAGCTTCCTGTGGTGAGGGAAGTGAAGTTTATTATCCCTCTTTTTCTTTTGTAGAACACGAAAGTGAGGCAGTGAGATTAACTGCTATGCCCAAGGTGGTGCAGGTCTGGTAGATTCAGAAGTAGGAAGTGGATTCCTAGGTGCTGATCTTCACCTATGAGTCAGACCAAAGTCCCTGTTTCTGATCTGACTTTTTCTGTTTTACAGGAATGTTTTTTAAATTTTTTTCCTAATTAGGAAAGCTGTGCTTTATAGCTTGGAAGCACAACATCCAGATGGGAATAGTACATGTCAGTACAGTGTATTTAATTATTTATAACTGCTTTCTTTGTTGGATGGTTTGATTGTTCTTTATTTTATTTTTCTGCCTGAAGATTTGATCACTTAAACAGCCTGGAATCAAACATTTGGCAGTGTTTACAAATTCTGAAAGTGGTTTCTGATTAAAGTGTTCTGTGGGAAAATTAAAGTTGCAGATCAGTATGTAAGCCAATGACACCCTTCTGAATTTCAGCAGGAGGGAAAAGAACATGTTTTGTGGCATGAGCTCTGTATTCATACCCATGCTGGCACAAGATGCAGGCAATACTTTGCACTTTTTCCCTGTGGTCTTCTCAGGGCTAGTGACAGTAGGAAAACTGAGTCCTCTCAGCCAAGTGCGATGCAGGTCTGCAAGGCACCCATTAGACAGTACACAGCAAAAAGGCCACTCCCAGCTGGAGCTGAAAAGAGTGACAGAATCATACAGACATCTAAAGCATATCTATTCTGTGGATATATTATGATCAAATCTGAAAATCATTGTGACACCGGTTAAATCAGCAAATCTCCCAGCTGAAGCTATTTTGCATGAAGTCAGATATCATTTCACTGCGAGATGATTAAGAGGTGCTAGAATTAATCTATTTAAGAATCCTGCTGCATTAAAAAAAAAAAATAAAGAAAATTACTTCTGGTTTTGTGTTTACTGTTCTGCAGACTAGTGTTGATTCACAGAAATCAGAGGTCTTATGTTCTTGGCTTCCACTCTTAATTTTCCAGTGTAAAACTTTAAAACACAAGATGCTTTCCTGGCGTTACCTTCTTTGTGAGTTGAAAATCTGTGTGGTTCACAATCCAAACACATAAAATGGTCACCATCCAAATACATAAAAGGGTATGCTGCAAACATGCTGAAATGTTTTGCACTGGATGATTGCTTACAGAACACCAGCCTTCACTTATGGATCTTATCTTTTTAGATATTTCCTGATGCAGTTCTCAAAAGCTCTAGTGATAGAGTAGCTATTATTAAAAAAAAAAAAAAAAGTCCCTAAACACTTGTGAAAAAATAGAGGCAGGAATTTACACAACTTTTACACAGCTTTTTTCACAATCACATAAATAATATTATTTTGTGACTACAATGTATTTGTATTTGCTTCAATTCCCTGTTCAAAGGTGAGGATTGCTGGAGTGCCGTCAAAGTTCCACAAGTTATAAAGAAGTAAATGTGTCTACAGCTGGTAGAGGAGAGAAGCTGTTGAGGCCATAACTGTATACAGGGAAGGTTCTGTATGAGAAGAACTGTGGTTCTTCTCATAGAAGAACTGAGCCACTGGAGATGATGGCCATAGGAGCTATACCCTATAGAAGACTGTAGGGCTGGTTTTTCCAGGCAGTCTTTAGACAAACGTGAGTCTAAAACCAGCCTTATTTTTGAAGTCCGTGGGAGAGTGGGGAGGAAAAGAGTAGTGTTGTGGTCATGTAATGCTGGACCTGGCCCTTTCTCAAGGATGGAGATGAAAGAATAATTTGCCCCATGCTCTCTGTCACTTGGAGAGTAGGAATCATAGGGAACCATATTCATTTCAGCTTCATTGAAACACACAGTAGAAAAAACATTCATAGTTGGCAAATGGAAAAGTTTTAAATTGATGATGGAAGAGACATTCATTTCCAGGCTTCTGAGCGAGCTATTAAAATCAACAGAGTAAAGACAAAATCCCTGGCACTGAAAATGAAAGAAACAGTCTTTGTATCTACTTAGTTAAAACTTGGCAAAACAAATCTAAAGTGGTGGTTTCCGATTTCCCTGTGCACTAACTGTGCCAACTTTTGTTCTCAGGGTTGCCATGAGAGAAAGTTCATCCCACTTGATCAGTGCTTTTTCCACTAACTTTTTAAATTAGAAGTTAATTTAAGCAAAAAGCTAGATTTTGAATTGGCACTGACATGTATTTCTTTGATTTGTAATGTTGAATGGTCCACGCTTTTCACTAAAATACACTGTTTTGAAACAAGCTCGTCTCCACTTTATTGGTGTTGGAGTTAGTGCAGTAAATATAGTAATGATCTTTTCCCAGTATTGGTGTAGTATTTTTACCTACACTTGTCCATGGGCTTCTGCAAGAGGATGAGATACTCATTAATTTAAAAAGCAAGGAAACTTGTGAACAGAAAAATTCTCTCCTCTTGCCCTCCACCCCCAAACATCATTATCTATGGCTACACATTAGCAGTCAATTTCACATTATGGTGGGTAATTTCATTATCATAAAAATTTTCTTAATTCTCTACAGTTAAAAGGTAGCTTTTGCATTATTTTATGAAAAGGTGAAATATAACTGAAGAAAATTTTTAAAGAAAATGGTAGTTGTTGCTTGGAAACTCACACTACCTAGATACATCATTGCCAGTATGATTTTATAGGATGAATAAAATATGCCAATTAGGATATATTGTCTTATGAATTTTCTGTATTTTTAGAGCAAATTCTGGAAAATTCTTCAATAATTCTTTAAAGGATGCCATTAATAGCAGGTGTATTTAATATTTATAACAGCCTTAATGCATTGGTAATGTTTTGTAGTATCATTCAGATTTGGTATAGCTAACATGCAGCTGACAAGACATAAAGCCTTATTTAAAATATTTCATTATTCTGAATATTAAGATTAGGGCAACGTTGCCTAAGGAAGGTGAAGACTAGCTTCCTGTTCGTTTTTCTGGAGAATCACTGATTAGCAACCAAATTCAGCTTTTCCTCCATTACCTGGTCTGGAAAAACAAGTATTTTCATTGATATGGGTCATAAGGTATTAGTTACTGAATCAAAAGGGCAGCAATATTCTGCTTGAATACATGTACATAATTAGTGAATTCTTTTAGAGAACTTGTTTTGCCAATTGCAAATTCATCATTTAGATCCTTTGAATTTTGTTCTCCTTCTATAACTGGGGACTCCTGCTCCATGTAAACAAACATATTATTTAAGTTATTTTATTAATTTCCCTGTGTTCCTTTCAAATTAAAAAAAATTAACCTTTAAGAAGCAACTTAAAAGCCATAGGAGGATCTAGATGGAGTTTGTTTAAAGGTTTGCTACTAAATGCTACTTTTCAGTGTACAAAAATGTACTAATTACCCAACAGCATGGGGTTTCCTATGTGCTTTTGGAAGCCCTAAAGTGGACTGTGCGTTGACTGGGCAGTGCAATACTGCTGCTTTTCTGTACTCCCCAGTCCTTCTCTTCAGCTGTGCATGGAGCTCATCCTAACACAGAAGTGTGTCTGACTTCACAGAGTGTGAATGAGGATTGACTATAAAATCTTCTCCCTAAATCTCCCACCCAAATTCTTCAGTGATGAGCAGTTTATCTCTGTGAATAACCAGGTTATTTATTTCAACAGTGAGCAGGAAATTAGGTAGATGGGAGCACATGAGCACCCAAAGAGCAGCTAATTCACTGTTGCTGCACAAAGGTGACAGATGCCAAGCACAGCCAAACTAGGATTAGCATCTGAAGCAGCAACATGTTTGGCTGACGAGCTATAGAGACGGGAAAGAAATCTGATATTCAGCCACCCTCATTTTACTGCAAATTAAAACTGAGCAGTCAGTCCCTCTGTGGCAAATACCAGCTATGGAGTCTAGAACCATTGCTTCCATACTGTTTAACTTTGTTTTGAATCTCTCTGCTAGTAAAATAAACTAGAAAGAAATATATGCAGATTGCCTCAAACTGACCTGTAGCCAGCTTAAGTATTACAAAAATAAAATGGCTACAGATACTCTGGTATGTTTTGAAATGCACATAACTAAATGCAGTGTTCTTAAGTATGCACAGCATGTAATAAAAATAATGGAATTTTCTTAAAGACAGCAAAATAGAGTTACTGTGAGTCTCCAGCAGGCAAACATCATGTACCTTCCTAGCGGTACATACATTCAGGAATGGTTTGTGGTATGACAGATTACTAAATCTGAGTTCACCTCCCAGTTCTTCTACAATTTCTAGTGTGGAGGGAGTTGTATAGTCTAGAGACACACTGATCCCTCATCTGAAGAAAGAACATCTCACTCTTCCGCTCACATAGTGATGTTGCAGCGACTAGCACAGCACCTCCTCAGCAGCCTGTGCTTGAGATTGTTTCTGGAGCAAAGCTATTAAAGCAATTATTCATGTGACTCAAAGATTTTTAGTCCATTTTTATTCTTCCATGACTGATGAAGGATACTACATTCAACATGGCACTGTGTTTGTGTGCCAGCTGATGAGGAATGGCATTCAGTCCCTACACAGGGACTGGGAGCATTGCAGCCATGTGTTTTGTTTTGCTTTGTATTCTTCCCCAACTTTTTCACCCTCTTACTACTACCATTTTTAATTTTTCATGTCTTTGTAAAAGAAGAAGTTGAAGGCTATATTAAGAAAAACAGGGCCTGTTAACAAGGTTGGAGCTCAAGTCACTGCTCCAGCAGAGAATTTGTGTGCAGCAAGGTAGAACTGCCATTTTTGCACTTGGTTCTTGTACTTGCTGTTTTCATTTTATTGATTATAAAGAGAAGAAGTGGGCTGAGCTGCATTTTTCCCCTTTCTCCTTATAGTGAATATGTTGCTGTTTTCTGAATCATTCCATGGCATCTTCTCACTGCTGTTTGGCTAATTCTCTGGCTGGAATTCATACACAGGGAACAAAATTTAGAGTTGCTTGACTCTCAGAGTTCTTAACAGAAAACAGAGTTTTAAGTCTACCAGCTTTCAGAAAAGACTGAAAGTGAAAATTGATAGAAACAGGGTTATAATGAAAGTCTGAGACATGAAAGCAACCACTCATACCAAGTCACCTGCTGGACACCCCAGCCTGTGTTACTTCCCTTTGTTGAGGCTGGAAGAATGTGGCATCATCCTTTGCCATTCTCAGGACACTTTCACAAACTCAGCATACAGACCAACCTTTTAAACCACAAACACTTTGATCCACTATTCAATTGCACTGTTAAATAAAACTCACCCAAACACATGCATGCACAAAACACCCAGTACATTTCACTTACAGTAACTTCACTTTTAGTTAAGGAAACATCACTCACTTCAAAGACTCTTTGAAGAAACTTCTTGTAATTCCCAATCTTCAAAGAACGATTGCTGAAGCTATACCTGGATAAATCTTTCTTTGTCAGAAGAGCCATTTGCCATAAACTGTTATAGAAAATGCAACTGCAAATTTATTATCGAAAGAGTGCAAACCCACTCTTTGAAGCCACCACGCAGTTCAACAAGCTCCTCTTGACAAGACTTTGCCCCAAAGCCTTACATGGACACACTGTCTGGAGAAATGATACCTGGTAGGCTGGGGACCTGTGACTCTCTGAATTGCAGGACAGGATTCTGCACAACTTCTCCCAAGGCTTCTGGGGCTGTATGACCAGTTGTTGCACTGCTTTTTCTACAGGTATTTCTACTTTGAGCATGTCAAACACTTAGTCTGCATGGGCCATTGAAATTCTGGTTCCCACTAATGTTAGAGCATCTGAAAGAGTCAAGGAGAGCAAAAATAAGATGAAGTTCCTATCATTAAAGGTTGTATGTGCAGAGAGTGCCCAGATTTTGTCTGATGTCCATTATAAATCATGGTCATTGTTCTCTGAGTCAGCAGACTGTTGTTTCAAACTTAATTTCTTTGTGTCATTCATCTGTTCCCTGTCATACCCCTTCAGCTGTGAAATCTTGCATTAGGTTCTGTTGGTCTTTTCTTACTTTTACTCTGTCAATTAGATTCTTTCTAAACAGTTCTGAAGAATTTTCCCATGAATTTGGGGGTTATCTTAAATTCTGGTCCACAGCAACATCCTTATGGGCTCAATATGGTCTGGAATTGATTTAGTGTTCTGTTCTTAGATACTCTGAGACTGTTTCTTCACTCTGTAATTAGAAAACTGCTTTTATCTGGCATAACAACTTAATGGCAAGATCCTACCCCTATCTGGGACAGAGTCATGTTTTCACCAAAAAAAAATTCAAAATTTGGCTAGCAAAATTTTGGAATTTACCAGATCTAGATATTACTTGCTTGACACACCATCGGGGTTTGACCCTGACTAAACACCATGCACCTCGACTCTCTCTTGCTGCAAGAAAAAACTGCAAAAATACACACCAATCTCGTGAGTCAAATGAGATAGGACACTGGTAGGAGGACGCATGGAAGAAAAAAAAACAAACAGGCTCCAAACTTAAAGTTGCAAAAAGTGATTTAATTACCTAACAGAGTTGGAGGATAAAATGCAAGGCAAAAAATTAACTTTTCATACACTATTTTGTTCACTCACCCCCCTCCCTCTTTCGAACCCATTTTTATTCACCCCTTTTCCTCTTTTTAACCAACAAACTCAGGTAGGGGGCAGGGTGTAGGGTATTTTCTCAGTCCACAGAGCAGGTCCATAAATCTATTCATTACCACAATTCTTCTACTACAAATACTCTTTATCTATACTTATCTCTCTCTCTCTCCCCAGACAGTTTTTTCTGCTCTCACCCCCTCCCTCTTAAGAAGCAGTCTCTCCGCTCACCCCCACCTCCCTCTTTCCAAACCAACAACATGGGCAGGGGGCAGGGTAAGGGGTTTGTTCTCTGGTCAGTCCATCAGGGAGAGGGGTTCTCTACTTAGCCATGGGGTCCCTCCCACGAGAGACAGTCCTCTGGAAATTTCTTTGGCGTGGGTCCAATCTCACGAGCAACATCCCACCCAAATTCTGCTGCAACTTGAGTCCTCTTGCCCATAAGGTGCAGGCTCTCTTGAGCCAAGGCCAGGCTGCTTCCATCCCAGGAGCAAGGCCTTTATCTCCCTTGCAAGGCCTTTGCAGTTTTAACTCTTAGATGAGACTCCCACTGGTTCACAGTCTTTTCCAGGCATCCACCTGCTCTTCTGGCGTGGGCTGTGGGTGAATTTCTGCACTCTTGTGGACTCCATGGGCTGCAGGGGGACCTCCTGCTCCCCCATGGCCTTCACCATGGCTAGCAGAGAGTTTTCAGCTCCAGCGCTTGGAGCACCTCCTCCCCCACCTTCTTCACTGACCTTGGCGTCTCCATGCTGTTCTCCCTCACATATTTTTACCTCCACCTCCTCCTCCTCTAACTACAAAGAAGTGAAAAAAGTACGTGCCTGCTTTGTTTTGATTTCTTCTTAAATACGTTTTCACAGAGGCGTAACTAGCACCTCCAATTGGCCCAAACTTGGCCAGCAGCATGTCCATCACCTTCAGAGCCATCAGAGATTGGCTCTGCTGGACTTGATGTAAAAATTTCCAGAACTTTCACTCAGAACACACAGGAGCCATCTTTGTGCCACTCCCCACCCCTCAGACACTTCCCCAGGCCTACCACAACAGCTTCTGAGGGGTCCAAATTTCTCCTAGATGTTAAAAAATACTTTACTGATGTTTTGGGCCAATCAAAACCACCACACACACAGACTTTGGCATTCAAACACTTACATTGTTGTCATACTATGTTTAATTGCCTGTCTTTGCCTGAGAGTCCCAAGACAAATCCTGATTGATCTCCTGTTTCTTGATAATACCCCGACTCCAGTTAATGTTTCAGCCATTTGTACAAAGGAGACCTAAGGTCCCATTTGAACTGAGAAAGCAAATGGCTAATTAAAGTCTAATTTCTCCAGCTTGTTCTTGCCTTTGGGCATTTTAAATAAGTTGATGCAATTTTTACAGTACGCTCAGGGAACTTTACTCACAGAGTGTTGTCATGAAGTAGAGGAAAATAGCCCCTAGATTATCTTAAAATGGGAATTATTCCAAATATACTTGTCCTAGTACTTAGTCAAGCTCTCTACCTTAGAACAACCTTTTCTTCTTCTTTTTTTTTTTTTCCTTAAGATTTTAGTGGATTATTGTACATTTTAAGGTTTGCTGAGGAAAAAGATGTCAGATTTATTTAATGCAGTGGATCATTTTTCAGGGAAGTTCCAGTATTCATCAAAATGTAGAGACACCACAGGCACCATATAAATTATGATGGTTTTCTTCTTAATACTTCCTTTTTATTGCCTACATTCTTTAAAGTGAATTTAGTGCTCATGAAAGATGCTGGATATGACAACACTAGAAAGTGAAGTCCTCTATTTATCTGCAGGATTGGTACGGAGGACCATTGGCAATGCAAGTTTCTCCCCATAACCCCATCTGTGTTCTGCAGCTGTAACCTTGAGGGATCACCTTTAGGAAGAAGAAGATGACTTGATCCCCATACTCATTCTATCCTTAGCCTCTTTGCTGAAAGTGCAAATAAAGGCGTCGATTGATGCCATTCAAGGCCATAGTCTTTTTGATCTTTTTCACTGGATGTTGAGAGACCATCAATTTATTACCTTGACTATGTGGCAAACTTCTTCCAATGCAGGCAGGGTCGCTGTGGATATCTGTTTATGAATACAACTTCTATACATTTAGTACATCTTCTATAAGGTAGAAAACATTCAATAGCACCATTAAAGTGCAATGACTTTTGTTCCCTATATTGGCCTAGGCTGAATTTGAACCAGTGATTTAGAAATAATATGCTCTGTATCCCATTACTAATCTCTTCAGCCGTAAGTCCAACCCTTCAGGGATTTTTTTTTTTTTTTTTTTTTTTTTTTTTGTACTAAGAGGATGCTAACATATTTAAAAGAATTCACATTTTACTCTCAAAAAGAAAATCTGAGCATATGGAAAAACATGGGTATTTGGCTAACCTACCCCTCATTACCCAGGAGGGAGAGAAAGTAAATGCGGGTTTACATTAGATTGTTCAGTGTGTGTCTTCAATCTTTAGAAATCTGTTTCAAAGAAAGGCATAAACTCATTAGAAGAGAAACAACAGGGTGGAAAAAAAAAGCGGGCCATGTCAGCTCAAACGCAAGCCCAGATGCTTAAGTTAGTTACACTTTTCTGTTTAAGGCAGTGCAAATCCATTCTCCATTACTGGAAAGTGGAAAAAGGCATTAAGCCTTTGAAATGGCAGGAGTCAAGTTCTGTGCTCAGTCAAATACGAAAAGGTTTAATGTATGATTTTCCTCTTTTTAGTCCATTGTACATTGTACCAAGGCACTGAAGAAACAGCTATGCAATTATGTAAATAGGAGGATAGAAGCTAGAGTAGCACAATTGTTTGTAAGCTAAAATTGTTTCTTATTCCTCCTACCCCTCCTTCCTCTTTACACAGAAACAAACATGCACAAAACATTAATAAAATAAATCAGACATTATATGAAGCTTATCCACAAGAGCAGATTCTAGATATAATTTGAATCTCTGAATATTAATTTGATCTTCTGCCAAGCACTGTAGAGGTCTTAAGAATCTGAGTTTATATTGTGAAGGAGAGGTGAAAAAGGAGTTCTACTTGCAAATTGTTTTCATTATATAAACATTTGTGGCCCTAGTTATGTTCCTTGCATTTTGGAGAGTCATGATTAAACTTTAAAATGTGTGTTTTAACTTAAAATATAACCAAGGATGTTCCCATACTTATGTCACAATATGTTAGCCAGAGGCACGAGAAAATTGCTACTGTTTTCAGTTAATACAATCAGGATTGGGAAATCAAGACAGAGCCTTTTCAGTTTGCCCACTAAGACAATGCTTCAGTTGTCCCCCCATCATGGATCAGACTGATTCTTTCAACATGGTTGCATCAGTGGTGAATTTTCCCCACTGTAATACTTTGCAAAAGGGCCTTTTCATTTCATTTCAGTTTTCTGTGCAGGTAGTCAGCAGAGGAATAGATCATGAAATAGATTACTCACATTTTGTGTGAATATTATAAATGCATGGCAACACTATGCCTAAAGTATCCCCCAAAGAAAGTCAAGGAGGAGTGTGTACCTTAGGTCATAACTTTGTGTAATCCACAAAGTACCCTGAGGTCTGTGACAAGTATTGCAGTAGATGACATAGATCAGGAAGTTTGTTTTCACTGCCTCTTGACCATTGATTCACACTACTTAACTCCATGCCTCGTATTCAATGTAAATGCTTTGATACTATGACTAAGTATAATCTGCTTAAAGTAGGATCATAAACCATGTGATGATGTCATGGAAAGTCTGCTACAGTACTGCAGCAAGCAAGAAGTTCATTGAACCATAGGTTTTAAAACCCCTCTTGCCATTGTTTCTTCATAGATACTAGTTATATTTACTGTCTTCTTGGACACCTGGTATATATTCAACATGTATTTTTTTTACGGGAAGTTGAAATATCACAAAGCTCTTGTGGATTTCCTCACAGTTTTTCATAGTTCGCATGCATTTTTAGAGGGGTGTATCTTTTTGAAGTGATGTATTTATGTTGACGTTTTTAATCACAGAAAGAACTTTCTGCAATTCTTTGCAAGCCTTTTTAATTCTTGAATGCAATTGTGAAAATAGTATTTTTCACTAAAATATGTCAAAGTTTTACCCAGCTGTTAGCCAGTAAGTCATAAAAAAGATTCCTGTGAGGTAGGCAGTGCATGTTATCTTTTATACATGCGGACGTAGCACTGTTGTACCACCTGAAATTCCATCAGGCTCCAAGCTCTGCAGAAAGTGACAAATGCTAGACAGGTATACGATTTATAATGGATGAGCTATGCAAGCAAGCTCTGGGAGTTGGATTGGATTTGATTGCAAACAATAATATGACACAACCCCTGCTGTGGATAGTACACACATTGTGAGAGGCAGTTAAATCTGGCAGCACAAACACTGGACTGCAGGCATGATTCAGAGCCCTAAATCCACCTTCATAGTACACATACTGTGTGGCTTTGAGAACATGTCTTCTGATCTAACAGTCCTTCTTCCAATTCCTTATCTGTTTGTTTAGCAACAGCATGTTAAGCAATCATACCTCACTAAGCCACTTCAATGCAATTTATAGCTCGGCATGATGATGGGCTTCAGAGAGGTTTTTAAAGGAGTTACATGAAAACACAAGAAGGTATTTGAATAATTTTGTGCAGTCACTGGCAATAAACTTGGAAACTTTTCCATGAAGTAACTATTCCCATCTATAAGATTTTTGTTGAGGGAGTATCTTCCACCCCAGCAAGAATGTTTTCATTTCCAGTACAAAAGTGAATGGTAGAAATATCAATCTTCCTGCATTTACCAACATTCAAGTATTAAGCAGTACTGAAAGCAAAGCTTTTCTGGTCCAAGATGAGAAAGTTTTATCTCATCCTGTCCAATTGTGCACATATAACATAAAATGGTTCCTCATTCCTCTCCATAAACCATGTGGATTAGAAGTTATGCTTCCGTGCGATGGCATTTAATTAATTTCTACATTGGAGTCTGTGTATGCAGTAGGGGCCAGTTTGCAGTCTTGGTTCTGGTTTTCAGTGGTTCATCCAGTCTGCTAACCTATCTCAGGTGAAAAAATGGCCTGCAGGATAGAGAGAGCTGGTCTAGATTTCTTTTTTCCTTGTGGGAATGGGGAGGGTCTTTCTGCCTATGTGTACATACTTACAGACAGAATTGGTGAATGGTTTTCCTTAGAGGTGATTCATACTGCGAATCATTAATTCATCTATGCAGTTGCTTTCTGGTATATACATGTTTTTCATTCTCATATGCCTTAGATTGTATTTCCACCCACTACTCTGTTGACTTTGGGGCATGTAGGTACAAATTCTCATTGGTAAATTAATGGGAGTGTACCCGTGCTTCTCCAGGGTGATTTCTTTTGCATGAGATACCATGCATGTTTTTAATCTGATGGTCACTCTGCTTTATGTTGAAACACAGAACTACTATGAGTAACTTTCCTGATAGAAATATATTGGTGTTACCAGTCCTCCTTCTTTGTATTATATTATTGTATTGTATTATTCAGATTCTCTGTTGAAGTCACATATACATGGCTATAATTCTTGTTAAGGCATATTTCTAGTTTGATTCCTGCATCTGTCAAAAGAAAATTTAGAGCAGCTATGAGTATGGGAATGGAGAGTCAACAGCTCTTCCTATCAAGCCTTATACTTGTCCTTCATGCAGCTTTTTCTGGGTTACCCATTCTGCCTCATATTTCTCCATTTTCTTTTCTTCTTTGTTTTGCTCATTCCACTTTATGGCTCATTGATTTCATAAGTCGTACCAAGACCTCAGGTTCAGCCCCAGGGCATAGACATCTAGAAAGCTGAAATAGGGATGTTGGCATGAAAAGACAATGGAGATGACTTGGCTTTATCTGCTAGTCCACAGATAACTTGGTGAACAGAGTTTCTGGCCATGAAATCTGAGTACCATTTTAAAAATAACAAATTTATTTCATTCCCAGTTTACTTTGGCTTCTGTGGATAGAAATTAGAATACAGGTGGTGCTGGCAAAGTAGTATACAGAGTGAAAATTATTGCAGTTACCTTGCAAGCTGTTCCTCTTTGGATCTTATAGCTAATTCAACCCCTAAGATGTTGATTATCATGTGTAAGGCTGGACACCCAGGTGACCTATTCAGGGCATAACCCCAGAAAGTATCAGGCTTTTGTGATGCTCTTGCTTCTGCTTAAAGCTAGTCTTCCTTGGTGAGGTCCCTATGACAAACTTTCTGTCTTCCTGAATTTAATGAATTCCCTAGTCAATTTTAAAGTGTCTCTGGGAAATAAAGTTTGCTCCTTTGTGCCAGCAGGTTGATGTGAGCCACGTACTTCCAAACATAAGGTTTGAAGCATATGCTAGCAAAACACAACAGACCTTTATTATCAGGAGTAAGTGAGCAATGCAAGTTACAAGAAGGAATTTATAGCTTTTAGGTGTGAACTATAAAGAGCAGTTCTTATTTCAGAGATGCACACATTATATTGGATATTTTTTGCTACCCAGGCATTGCATGAGAAATTTCACAGCTGAATGTTTTATTTCCTGATACCTGCTGCATAATGACATGACAAAGCTTTTTCCAGAGTATCCCTTATTTTATGACTGTGACTTTCTCCTCCTTTATAAAACAGCACCAGTTCATGTTATGAGTTCTTGCTATACTTACAGGTACAGTGACAACCTGTTCTCTTCTCTAGGCAGGTAATATTCCCACTGGCTTCACTGGTAAGCTTGTCTGAGCAAAGAATTCTTGTCAGCTCTGACCCTCATCCTGTGGGTAGACCTCTAGCCCTTTCAAAGGTTTGCTTTCATTGCCTCCAATGAAGTCTGTCTCTTTTCCACAGAATTATACAGGCAGAACCACAATCTATTATTGACGGGAACAATTTTCTGCCACATCCTGAAGTCTAGGGCCAGCTATCCTCAGTAAACAGCGTGTCCCTCAAAGTAACAGAACCAGAATTTTATTCAGAATATCTTTAACATAGTAGGTATTACTGAAACTTGCATAACTCCCTTCTGTCTCTTCAATTCACAGCTACCTCATCCCTGAACTCCCAGCTACAACAGCTTCAGCATCTTCAGCAGCTCCAGCATCAACAGCAGCAGCAGCAGCAAAGCCATCAGCAGCAAGCTCAGCAGGCACAGACTCCACAGCCACCCCAGCAGACCCAGCAATCACAGCCACAGGCATCAGCACCACCGCAGCAGAACCAAACACAGTCCCAGAGCCAGAGCCAGCTGCCTCCAGCCTCACAATCCTCCAATTCCCCTCAGAAACCCAGCCAGTCACCAGGGCATGGCCTCCCATCTCCTCTTACTTCACCAAATCCACTGCAGGTAGGATGCTACACACAAATCTGTAATGGTCTAAAAACAGCAAGTGCACTCTCAGTCACTGTAAGGGTTAATCAAGTGAAGGTTTTGCCTTCTGACCACACAGGCTGAGAAATTCCACCTTGTATTACTTAATCCTTACAGACATTCAGTTTAGACAGCTAAAAGTCCTGATAAACCAGCAAAGCATACCTAATGATGGTTCTAGGCTGCTGCTTCCTGAGGAGTACATGTCATTTGCTTTTAAAGTCCATATTGTAAAACATATAGAAAACTCTCTTACTTTTCTCCACAGTTTCATCATGAGGTATTCACAAATTACATTTGCTCAGCAGTTACCCTTTATGATAACTTAAAAGAACAATATTAGCTGTTCATTAGCAGATGATCCTGACTGTCAGCTTCTGCTGGTGGACATGTGCAAGGGATGGGTGGGTTACCCCTTGTCTTGAAATTACAGCCCTAATTTTTGTGCTGCTAAGAATCCAATATTTCTTCTAAAATTCTCAGTATAGATTTCAAAGCTAAGGATGCCAGTTAATGACATTCATAGATGCTCATTCTTATAGCAATGATATGGCTATTCTTTAATAGACCAACAGCTACCTCATCCATAGTGATGCTCATGATCCATATCAGAAATCCTGGTCAAAAACAGAAGGGCTCTGATCCAGTGGTCCTATGCTCTTAGAGTTGGCGTAGATGTGTCGTGCTACATTCACATTGTGCAAGAACAGCTTTGACTGTACCCAGAAGTAGTGTGATTCTGAACACCAGGGTAGTCTGTGAAGTGATTGGAGTCTCCTTCATTAGGCACTGGATCTACACTTAGAAACCAGAAAAGTCTCTTATTAACTTTATTCTCTAAATTTTGAGACACCACTTAAAATATTTTATCCACACTGATGGATTTGGATCCATTTCCAACTGAAATAAAACCGCATTAGCTTAATAATGAAACAATCCTTTTTAGATAATTAAGAGAATTGGTTTACAAGAAGCTTTTCTTGCATGTGGCCAGTTAAACCTGAATTAATCTGAGCTTCAACTAAATTGCGTCAAATCTTATTTTTTTTAAGGGTTTAGATAATAGACTTAAAAGTCAACAAGAGATGTGTCTTTTGTTGCTGAACTTTTCCTTTTACTAGAGAGCAATGTTTCTAAAGCTTCTTCTCTGTATTGTCTTAAGGACTACTTATGCATCACTTAATGCCCAATCTATCATGTTAGTGAGTGCTTTGGGGCTCTTTTGTATGCAGATTATTGACATAAGGAGACATGAATATTTTCAGGGGAGCTTCTGTTACATTATATTGTCTTGGTACAACTGTAATGTATGCACACCGACTGTATACACTATATGTTGCTAAAACTGCCTGCTAAATATTGTGTTTCAAAAGTTATTAAGTTTTACAAATAGAACAAATGCACACATAAATTAGAGCTGGAGTAGGGAGGAAGTGGGTTTATCTCAGACAACATGCCCCAAGAGTGTTGTACTAACATTGAGTCTGAGGTCTTAACTCTCACATAGCCTTTGGTTCCAATGTAAATCTCACTGAGTCTGAGTGTTTCCAGTCTCATCTGTGATCTACAGGCACTTTCCACTCCCTGGGTTACCTCTCACTTGCAGAAGTACAATAAAAGTACATAAAACCTTTCCTGGTAGGTGCCAATGACAATGTTTCTACGTAGATACCTTGGCATATCTCTCTTAAGCATCCTTATGCTCACAACTACCTTTCTGAGGGCAGCCTGGATGTGTCAGACTCAGCAGACATGAAAGAAGGGAACCAAGCTGAACTGAGGAACTGAGGTGTTCCTAGTTCAAACACTATCCTTTAAAGTTTTAGGAATTGGGATTACACTTAATGAAAGACAGCAGTGTGAGAGGTCTGGTATTGCCCCTGGGCTGAGCTCAGCCAGTGCTACCAAGCCAGCTGCATGACTGGGACGCTTTCAGAACAGCAGTGAAGGAATTAGAAGTCATTAGGTGTCAGTTCTGGCTCAGCATTAAAGACTTGCTAATAAATTGTGGGATAAGTATTTTTAATGTTCTTTCCTCTCTGATCCTCACCATTTAAATAGCCATGAAACCCAAAGTTTGTTCACAGATACAAATACACTGTGTACTGCCAATCAGAAGAGAAGCCAGAATTCAGGACACTACTTCAGCCCTTGCCTTAAGTGCTGTCTGTAGGGTCATTACTTTGGCCTTCTAGGCATCTCTACAGCATTTCTACAGCAAGCGTAATACTGCTCAAGCTTCCCTAGAAGTAATTAAAACTTGAAGCATGCTCTGTAACATTGCCAAGAATGCTGAGACACTTTAACACGCAAACAAGTGACACTCAGAAAGATTTCCAGAGGAACTGAGGTTGCACTTTGAGTATGCTTGTTTGGGTACTTTTCTAAATCAGAGCAGTGGTAATATCTCCTCCATGAAATTTGTCTTTCCAAACTAAATCCTGCAGAGAAAGGCTGCTTTTCCCTTGTACATCCATCTTGACTGGACGTGAAATTATTTTCTTTCACACAGGCAGTTAAAAAAAAAAAAAAAAGGAAGGAGCACACATTTGGCAGCAGTTCCTCATAATAGCTGCTTAAAATGTGGATTTTTTAAAATGTTCAATGCTCCAACTTAAAAAACAACCTAAAACAAAATTCAGAGGTATTATGGCCTCTAGGGTAACGTTCTTTATGAACTAGAGAGAAATGGATTTTGTTTGAAGAATATTAAGGGAATAAAGAACAACTAAGTTAAAGTTTGACAGCTAAAATTTCATTTCTGAATTTTTGATTTTTTTCATGTGGGCTTTATCCTCTTACATTATTCAGGATCTGTCTGAAAGATATTAGTTTAAAAAAACACAACCTCAAAAAATTGACATGGAAAGTCAGTAATTCAGGAGTATTATTGTGTTTGTTTCAAAAAACTGAATGATAACAGCAATTACATCTCAAAATGTACAGATGCTGTCATGTCCTTCAGAAGGCAAATTAAATGAAAGTGACTTGCTTAGGTGTACCTGAGTGAGGTACTTTGCTAGCTGATCAGAAATTAATACTGCCAGTGCAATGCACACTAGCTAAAAGTCTCAGAATTATTCTTGTCAGATTATTCTGTTATACTCTGTTCTAATTTTATCACTATTCTTTAAATGATTCAGTGGGCTGGATTGTAGTTACAAAACTATTTTTATGCAGTCTTTTAATGATTGTGTAGAAAGACATTAAACCTCACTTTAGGTTCCAGGACCTGCATTCTTTGCTAACATTAGCGATAATGCTCCAGATTTCACTGGTAAAAGCAAATCACTACATAACCAGGATTATTGCTGATTTGCAATAGACAGCAACCAGAGAAGAATATTTTAAAGCTGAGCTCTCTTTCAGGAAGTGGTGGGTCAGGCAGCAGATGGAAGATTTTCATCCCTCCATTCTAAAATTGTGGAATTCCTCATAAAGATAATCATAGTCTGATGTTTATTTTCATTGTGTCAATTGACTGAGACAAAGGAACCCAGAGGTAAAAGACAACCTATCTCAGGTTTTAATTTGAGGACTTCAAAACCTTTATTTCAGGGAAAATACACCTCTCCAAATATGCTTATCCTGTGAATGTTTAGTGGTATTATATGGCAAAACATAGGGCTTCTTGAATGATCAGCATGTGGCAACTTCAAAGGATAGTTACCATGTCTTACAGAGTTTCCATTAAATTAAAATTTTATAGTCATAAGAACTTGATTATATGCTATAGTAAATTAGGTGAGCATAGTACTAAGTAGCTAATTATTCTGTTTCACTACCAGAATAAGGCACTTTTTATCAGCAACATTTATTTAGCTGGCTCCAAAAAAAAAGGTTAGCTTCTGGCGCTGACACTCACTTTATATTTTAGAGATGTGGATAAGATGAATGTACACATAACCAAACCTGCAAAGGGAGAGCTACACTGTAGGAATAGAAGAGTTCACAATGATTTCTACTGTTCTGTTTGTGTGTGAATAGGAACAAACAGGAAATCCCCCAGAGGTTTTCTTACTGTAAAATTATTCTGACCATTTTCAGAACTCTTTCCTAGATTCCCTTTTGTCATAGAAGTCTACCAACAATAACTGCAGCTGATGGAAGATGATGAGTGAGAAAAAAATAACAATAAAAATAGGGAAGAAGGGAAGTGAGATGACAACAGCACAAAAATGTTCCAAGTAATAGCAAACTCTAGGATACCAAAACCAGAACCTCCTTCAGATTAAATTTTCATACTAATCTTAAATAATGTATTTGGAAACTCAACACTTTTAAAATAAAGGAAGAAAGAAAAGCAGAAAGGCTGAAATACTCAGCTGCAAATGAGGGAGAATATGTACACAGATGTCTGAGGCTCCAATAGTCACAAAAAACAAACTGCCCCTTCCCTTTCCTGCCAGCCTCATTCACTGGTTAGCTTCTCATTAAGAAAAAGTCATCTTTGAAGAAATCTCAATGTTTACTGAGACTTTGACATATTTACATATCTTTAAGATACAGAAGTTACAACCAAGTCTCTGTTGGCTTGGTAAAGGCCAATTTTTCAAGGGCTATACTTGTAGGCTGTCTTAATGATTGTGTTCACATCCAAGACCTGTTGTATATTTTTCTCATGCTTATTGAATCCTGAGATCAAGAAAATTTGATGGAGATTATGACACCAGTAATCCCACTGAGTTTGGTGGGGTTTTTTCTTTTGCTAAAATTATCTAGCCTTCTTCTGCATAAGGTACTGTGCAATGTATGCCCGATTGAATCTGTTCCCGAGTTACTCAGTAATCAAATTGACAAGTAACTATTTTATAAATGGTGAGTAAATGCAGTGCTTTGAATCCATTGTCCAAAATCTCCTAATTTTTGGTATCGACAAGGAGTGATATAATCTACATCACAAGGCGGCAGGTGATATAAATAAGTACAGAAGACATTTTTTCAAGAAGGTTCAAGCCCCTCACCTGGTGAAAGTGAGCCAGTTGAAGTGTTGACCTTAGGTGGATCTCCGGGAGTGCTGGCAGCACCTAGACCTCAGCTCAAAACTGATGGCATGGAAAGTCCCCTGCAGTCAGCTAAATTGAGTTTGGTGATCTGTTGAGAATGTTTTGCTTATTTCATCCCCTGTTTATGTCCAACAGAAAGATTTGAACACCTTGTTCTACTGACAGTTTTGGATTTCTGTGTGTTCCTATAGTATCGTACAGATTTTTGCGGGTTGATAAAGGAGATGTCATGGGCAAAACAAGCAAGTATTTGTGTAAAAATTTCCACTAGCTAGGAAGTCATGGTACTCATGTACCACACGCATACACATGGTTATTACCCATCAAAAATACTGTTCTGATTCAGGCACTCTCCTTTTGGTTTTGTGCTCTTCTTTTTGCCATTGAGAAATTGTTGGGTTTGAGTTTCAGTGCCTCCAGGGCCTTCTTTCTTCTTCTTTTACCTCTTACTTCTTCTGACACTTCCATGGTCATACTCATGCTTTCTGGGTCTTCCACCATGTGGGCTGCTCTGATATGGCAGCATGGCAGTTTGTCCTGGCTGGACATTCAGGACTCTCTGCATTGTGTTGTATCCTGGTGCTGATGCTCAGTGCAGAGACATGCCAGCTTGTTTCCTGCTACGGCTAGATTTTTTGAGGGCTGCTAGTATTCATGTCTCCCTAGAGATTCATGGGTGTTATTTCCACAGAAAAGCTGGTTTCAGTCGTGTGTAAGACTTGCTTCTATCCACGCAGTGAACAGAGTTCCAGATCTTCTCCTCAGCAGTCTTCCTTCTCCCAGTAGTTCACTGCTTTTTGGGGTCTTTAAAGCATTTGGACTCCCCGCTCTAAAGCTGTTTAATACTGCATTTTAACAGAACAGAGATGTTTAAACATTCTCAAACAGACTTCATAAGCAAGTCTTTTCATTTTCTGAGGAAACCTTCTCTCAGGTGGAGCACTGGCTGTCAGGTCCATCCAAATATACTCTGCAGCTGTTGCTAGTTTCAGAGATACGAGGAGGACTGGTGTCTGACTCACATTTAAAGCAAAGGAAATTAATCTTCTAGCAAAACAACTGGCATTATTAGCACCCAAGGGGCAGATGCTGAGGCTAATAACAGAAACCATTTGCTAGAGAATTCTCTGAAGGAGAGAAAAGTGGAACTGTTTGCCCAGCAAACAGCTTGCTGTAGCTCCTGAAATGGGAGCATTTAATAAACTCCCTAAAGTAGATGAAGTATTTAATAAATGGGAAAATAAATAAAAAACATTCTCCCAGAACAAATTTGGGAAAGGATACATATCCCATAAGGTCTTGTATTTTCAAAACCTCTCTAGGCAGAGAATAGGACCCTCAGGGGTCTCCAGGACAGAAAAAGTTGACACAGGCCCTCAGATATTCTTATTAATCTAGGGAATCTGTTCTGTTAGCATTCATTTCTCTAAATTTATTTTTTCAGCCATATTTCCAATTTTTTTTAAGAAAGTAGAGAATACCCTAAAGCATTCATTTCCCCCTATTTTTCATATCCCCCATCTCTTTGTCTTTGAAGAAAAAAATTGCAAGTCATCACAGTTTTCTAGTTCTGCAAGAAAAAATTTTTCTAATTGGAAGCAAGTGGACCAAGTGAACATTGAGAACCTAGTGGGCTTGGGACTTGTTGAATCTGAGGAGCAATATTCTGTAATTGGTATAGCCGTGATGTTATATCATTAAGGCTCATTATACAAAAAAGCACCTAAAAGACGTCGCTCAGCTCCTAGATACTGCTAGTGAAAAAAAAAATTAGAAAAAAAAGAAAAAAAGAAAAAAAAATAAAGAAGCCACTCTAGAATGTGTTTTAAATTTTAAAATTAAGCCTTTTTTCGGCAGTATTGCTGAGATCTATCCAAGTGTCCACTGGTGGATTCTGTTGGTGGTTTTAGCAGATGCAGGTGTTTAAAAAAGGTAATACTTTCTCTTTTTTATTGGTAGCCAAAATGTTTTGAGAGAGTAACTAAGCACAGGCCTGGAGATTATGAAATTTGCTTAAGTGTTAATGGGTTGATTGCTGAGTTACAGTCTGTCGTCTTTACTGGAAATTGATTGACTAGTGCTGCAGGTCTTCACACTTGACGCTCGGATTTGACTCGAAAATTCTGCCAAGTCTTTTACTCTGAAATTTATCTTAATTAGATCTGAAAGACCTGCCACAGCAGAA
Source organism: Entomyzon cyanotis (assembly GCA_024500445.1). Classification (NCBI taxonomy): domain Eukaryota; kingdom Metazoa; phylum Chordata; class Aves; order Passeriformes; family Meliphagidae; genus Entomyzon; species Entomyzon cyanotis. The sequence goes on from JAKEPQ010001005.1 coordinate 82,698,121, forward strand.
TAGTCACACCGATTAAAATGAAAAACAGGAGAAATTACTGATCAAATTAATCATAATGTCGGGTTACAGCTGTAGGTCTGATGTAATTTGCCACTCCAGTGAGTTACATCGGCCCAGGCAGAGGAAAGAGAGCTGGTTTTACGCTGATCCGTAACACCAGGCAGCTTCAGGCAGCCCATCAGGATGCTTGTTCCATTCATTCTCTTGGCTTATTCTGACCTTAGAGCTGCAACTAGAAACAATTTAGGCAAAAGAAAAAAATATCCTTTTATCGAAGGGGTTACACTGGAAACATGAGCTTTCCAAATCCTTCCTTTTTTCATTTTTGCCTTTCTCCACCAATCTTCTACTTTTGTTTGAAGTAATTAACAATTAATTATGTGGAAACTGGAAAATTAATAAGTCAGAGGTTACCACCTCAGACAGAGTCAGAAAATATGTCTTTCTAAGAACTCCTTGTGGGTTAGGATATGAGGAAATTAGAATCATTTAAACAAATGGGCATTAGCAGTACATGTCCTTCCTAGCAAGTAGGAAATCAATCAGACTTCATATGTTGTAGATATGATAATCCTAAAATTTATTTTTGAGTTTTGTACTTATCATATGTTATATTCTGTTATGTATTAAAACATTTTTTAAAAATATATAAATCACCATTTGAATCCATGTTAATAGTTGATGGGTTGTGAGTCTTAAGGGGCCCCAGCGTAACATTTTCATCTGGAAGAGAAGCCTTCTACAATTCTCCTGCTATATGTACCTAAAGATATTTAGGGTAACTTGTCTTGTAGCACCACTGTATTTTTTGCTCCTGTTCCAGGACAAAGTCAAGAAATGAAGAAGTTTGCCACCAGCTGAGAAAGAAAATGAAGTAAAGGAAAGAGTGCATGAAAGGATAGATGGGCACTATGAGTCCCAGAAAAAAAGCCCAGTCATACCTCTGAAATACACACAATTTTTATTTTGATACCATAATAACTTAAACTGCTCAGGAATTTTCCAAGTGGTTTTTCTTTTCCAACAATTATGCAGTTCTATAAAGTTACTTTCTCCCCTGCCCAAAATTTCATTTTCATTTTCTATTTTAGGTCTGGTAATTTTAAATAAGTAAGGATACCTTTTGTTTAAAATCAGCTTAACATGTACATAAAAAATTATTATACTGAATTGCCTAAAAAATATTGGCTTAACAAAAGAAATTGAAAATATTTTAATTCATGGTGATCATTTGAAATCTGCTAGAATACTTAATAATTTTCAAATGCAAGGGGTTTTTTTCTGAGACATTTTAGTATTCCATTTTTCAGCTTCATTTGCATCAGAAATTGCATTATAAATTAGGATAATTTCAGATAATTTCCCACAGGACAGGGTCTTGACTTATTTCAGATAGCTTAGACATGACCTAATATACTGTAAGGATTCCAGTTGGATAACCAAGTTAGGTTATGTTTGTGAAAGAGACTGGAAGGCAAAGCTGAATTTCCAGAAGATAAAAATTGACATACAGAAACAGCACATCATATATTGCTAGGATTACACTTTTACTAAAGGAATGATGATGTTGCATTTTGGTTCTTAAAGGAGATGAGATTCTTTAAAGCAGCAATCACCTCTGCAATGTCTTTTTATAACTATTAAGAAATATTTACGTGCTTGTGAAAAGCATTGGGGAAGCACTCATATTTGGGAGGATCCAAGTCTTTTAGCAAAAATACTGATGCTGTAAAGAAAATGCTAAAATATAGGCTCAGTCATATTACAGAAGGGTGCTGTTTGCTAGAGATGGCCAATAAATTGGTATCAGAAGATGATTCTGAATGAATGTGATAATAAATGATATAAAAATTGTTAGTTGCTAATGCTCCCATGTTTTTCATCATAGTAACATTATAACTCTGTTTTCAACCTGCTAGAGAACCAAACCCAGCTGGAGTGCTGTCTTTGTGTCTTACTGTTCTTGACCCATTTTGGGTCTCCTTGTGGACTGGTGGCTCCCACTGGAACAGGACAGGAAATGGTAGAGGGCTGATCTCCTCTTGACCTTTTACCAGGAACTTGGGGACACCTCACAGAGTGACAAGTAGAGCTGCCAGTGTCAGTGCTCCATGGGCTATGGAGCAGGTGGGGCAGATGATAAGGACTAGAGCTGTACTGGGATCAAGATCTAGGAAGGGGCAAGTAAGGAGAGTCAGTGTCATTCCCAGGATTCATCTGAAGGTGCAGTTTCTATCACCTGATCTTAGGGAAGAAAAGGAAAATGTTGGGAGGAGAAGGGAGGAAGAAAAGTCTTTGTTACTCACAGTGCTTTTATTCTTACTGATCTTTTCTACCAGAAAAGAAAGAAAAAAACCCAAAAACCAATACTGGCATTGTGAAAGGCTGAAATTTTATCACTGATCACCATTCTGGAATAAGATGCTGTTTGCATTTCCATCCTACCCCTGTCTGCAACTTTTCACTTTATAACAAGACCTAACTCTACTATGAGGGAAGTTGGCAGAAGGTTTCTTACAGCACTCAAATAAGACAGGAGCAAGCTCAACATGCCATGATGAAGGTTTCCTGCTTTTCTCCCTCCCCAGCTTTATAGAATTGCAGCTGCCTTGTTTGGTTTTTTTAGCTGTCTTCTGTCTCTGAAACATGTTCTCCATGCAATCAAAATGTGTCTGACAGAATTTTCAGTTCATGTAAAACAAATATAAAAATAAACAGATCTTGAGAAAACCAAGCCATTCTAAAAATCCTTGATGTTTTCCCCATAGACATTCAAAGAGTATGTCTAGGGGGAAATCACTGGTACTTCAAATGTAAAAGCAGGTATAGAGATAACATATGTCAGTCCTGTAGACCCAGACTTGGCAGTCCATGCTCTCAGGAGTGAAAATTGCAGGAAAAGAAGGGGAGGGAATTTTTTTATTGCCATATAAAATCTGCATATTTAGCTCTTATCTCATCAACAAATTATGCCTTTGCTTACTGAATTCAGCTTTGACAAATAATTTGCATCAGGAAGCAAAGTGCTTTAGTAAATATGTTGTTGGACTCAGGAGCATGAAACTGCAGTCCCAGGTCTGTCACTGCCTGGGATGTCACTTCTCCTCTCTGTTCCTTTGTGGATTCTCCCACCATTGTTTGATCACTTTATACTGAAAACCTTTACAGTTTTTTGGTATAATGCAATGAGACCTTGATCTTGCATTGGGCTTCTAGGTACTGCTGCAACACTAATACTACAAAAGTAAGGAATATTCAAAGGAGGAATCACATAGCCCCTGTCACTCTCTTGCTGAATTCAGAGTAGTACTGCTGTTGACTTCAGAGGATGCAGAATTGGTATCCATTTTGTTTTCAAGTATATTGAATATTTTGAAGTTTCTGTCAGCTGCTCACTGTGCTGTCAAATGCACTAATGAAAGGTTTTCCTAAAGTTAATTTTCCTACTCGTAATACAATAACCAAATTTGCTTTAACACTTGAAAAAATCCATCCATACTAAAGAGAATCAGTTTGCTTAATCCTAAAATTAAAGGTTATTGCATGCAAGAGAAAATAATTACATGCTCAAAGTATGGAAAAAAGAAAACTTTTTTAATATGTAGGTATTTGTATAATTAAAGACTAATCAAGCATGAAGGCTGCTGACTAAACCAGAAAATGAGATTGTTGGCAAGCAATATTGTAATGTAAATGCCATTTTTGTTTAAGTACTAAGGAGCTGGAGGAATGATATCCTGAACAGATTAAAAGCAAACAGCATTGATAATAAATATTTATCAGATTTCAGATGAAACACACAGAGATTTTTATATTTTACATGCAAAATATATTGGCATTGAAGTATTCAGTCAGTTTTCAAAGGTTTGTTCACATCTTCACTTTAAAATGTTGAGAACAAGAACTCACTAGTGATAGAAACAGCTTTAAAACTCGGGCTTGATCTGTAGCAACATCAGTAATGTGTAGGCAATGAAAAACAGCTAAGAGGTGCTAATGCAGTTAACTGCAGATGCGTAAGAACAACTCCTGGGGCTCAATAGCCAGAATTTGAATGGCCTGTATGTCTGTTTTACTTGCTTTTTCTTTTTTTTCAAAATGTTCACATTACTTTTTCAAAAACAGAGGGAAGCTTCTGAAGTTTAAATCCATGCCATGAAACAAATATATAGTAAAGTATTTATGGAGGGCTTATGTATATACAGAAACTAACCCAACATAACCGCCATTTTGTTGTAGAGGACTGATTTAATTAAAGGTCTATATTGTCATGGGGCAGTGTTTAAATTTGTGATAAACTATTGCACTGGTTAAATATGCTTCTCATACACATTTGTGTTATGTTATTGTAACCTTAATCATGTTTAGAAGTGGATATAAAGATATTTGGCTACATCAAGGGTTGAGAAGAATGAGGAAATGCTAGAATATGGAATGTGTTCCTTTTCCCATTCATTTCCTTTTCATTACTCTGTTCCCAGAGTTGGTACTACTCAGCATGCTGAGGTCCAACAGAAACCAACTCTTAATCAAGTCTGATCATACAATAGTTTAAGCAAATTTAAAACATCCTTTGAAATCTGTGAAAAGAGGCTTAAACCCAGTGATTATGATAGTGAGTGAATGAATACCTTTGCTTTAGTACATGTGCTGTGAGCCACTGCATCCTTTGTGCTGATGGGTACCTCCTGCTGTTTTCTCACATTTACTTTTTGGAATAATTGTCATCTCACTTGATTATGACTGAGAGATATAATAGTATGTCACTGACAGAGTTATTGAGGGACAGTGACAAAAGGAATTTTTGAATGTGAGGCTGCCTACAACGTTATCTAATTTTTCCTATCCTAGTGTAATTATATTCTATTTGCCTTTGGACTAAAGGAGTGTAGACAAGTTAAAATTAAATAATACCATGAAAACATCTAATGCTAGTCTCTTGAATAAGCACTGATCTAATTTTCAGAAGGTCTGAGTCACTACCATTGATATGAACTGTAGAAATAATTACTTAGCCCTCAAAGGAATAAAGATACATTTTTCAGCCTCTGGACCTCTTAGAAAAGCCTTGCTCCTGTCTATAAGTTTAATCACAGGAAACTGACAATTTGCAAATGCCAAAATTCAGACTAAGCTCAGCTCAAACCAGCCTGGTTCATGCATATCCTGTATTTATCTGAGTTACTGATCTCTTAAACGTATAACTTCATAGATGGGCATATTAATATATCAGCATGAAGGAACTTCATCATAAGTATTTTGTAAGTCCTCCAAGCAATTCATATTTACATTAGTTTAATGATGCTAAGGATTATGTTGGTAAAAACACACTAAGGAAAATATTAGGAAAAGTACAAAACTTTGTGTGTAGACAGCCAGTCTACAGTGGTCCAACAAGAGGAAAGTGGAAGAGGCAGTAAAGCACATTTAGATCAAAGCTATGCAATTGATGGTCTGTGAGCCAGCTCTGACCCATAGCAAGTTTCCATCAAGACACCAGGTGAGCAACTAAAAGAAAAAGAAAAGGCTTTGAAGGCAGCTGCACATTTTTTGTGCCCTGGGGTATGCCATTGCTTGTGTGTCATAAGAGCAGCCCAAATACCTAAGAGAGGTAGGCAGGTAAAAAATCTGCCTTTTAATAGTTGTTTGTTTGTTTTTCATACATAGTTAGCTGAAGCATAGTAACAACTTTTAGGTTGCCTTTTAGCAAAGGAACCTCATTCTTTTCTTCTACAGACATAACTGTGTCTCCCAAAAATTAGCCATCCTGTCAAGCAGATGATAATTCCTTTTTTGTTTGCTTATTTTCTAATGTAGTGTTGTATAAAGTGTAAGTTACAAGAAGGTTTACCTGTTATTTCTAGAAGGGACATTGCTACAGTTTTCTGAGGAAAACATGGGAAGCTATAAATTATCTAAAGGCTGAAACAAACACTTTCACAAATCGTTAAATTACCCTGTGTTTTGGAACATGTAGAGGATATCCCTGGGACATTCATCTGAGGTCTCTGCAGGTCAAAAGGGGAATGGAGTCAGCAAAAAAAAAAGAGCAGTCCCATGCAGAAACAGCAATTATTCACAAAATGAAAATGAAGATTATGGTTAGAAATATCAGCATATATATCTGAAATTCCTTTGCTGTGGCTATTACTTGTGAAAAAAGTCATTACTGCCATTTTGCACTAAGTACCATGCAGTTATTTCATTGTAACCATCACTTGTATAGCATTCATTTATATGGAAAACCTACAAAGAAACCTCAAACCACCTTGTGAAATGTAGCATGCCACCCAGCTCTCTGGCTTTATACTTCTTGGCAAGCATCAGCCTAAACAGGGCTTAAAAATGCTCAACGTTAGTGTACATCATCTCTATTTACCTTCATGAATCAATAAGGATATGCAAGCCTCATGCTCAGTGTGTGTTTTTGAAAGTCTTAATCTGATTCTATAGGCTAACACTATCATTTACTCCAAGGCATAAAATGTAAGATCACAGTCCAGGTTATAGTATCATTTGGAAGTCTGAAGGTCAACCAGATGCTGCTCTGTTTGCCAGGACTGTCCAAAAAATTTGCCTTCTTTACAGATAGAATCTACCCCTCATCTCAGCAACAGATACTGAAATTTGCAGATGATTTGCTGGACATGCTCTATTTGATTTTGTAATTTCTTCACAGGAAAGAATATTATCAGAAGGATTTGGCAAAAATCAGACCCAATGATATGCCATCATCTCAACAAATGCTTGACTTCAAACCAGAAAAAGGAAACAATGAAAACAGGGCAACTGACAAAAATGTGCATGGATAAAATGAAACTTTAAGTCTGATTTCCTCCATTTTACATTATCACATGCACATGAGTCCCTGTGCTATTTGAGAAATTTGATTCAAAATAAAGAGCTTAAAACTGGGAAACTTCAGTACTACCAAAACACTTTTTTTGGGAACTTATCGCGGGAGACACAAAACACAATCAAAATGCCCGCCACTTTTTAGAGAGTTTCAATTTCAATGGAAAGAAAAATGGTGCAATAAAATTTTTCACTGCATATTTTAAAGCCTCTTTGAAAAAAAAAATTGTAACAAAATATTGTAAATTAACACACGTACAGAATATAACCTTCACATTAGGGTGCTGTTCTTAAATTTCCATGGGGTGATTCAGCACTTCAAGAAATGGGATAATGATCTGAGGAGGAGAAAAAAAGATCAGTACACTTCCCACTTCTGACAGATATGTGTTTTCCCTATGAAATAAAGTCATTCATACCACTAAGATGATCCAGCACTGAGCAAAGAGGATTTGCCTCAAGAGCTGAGGTTTATAATCATCAGGGAAATAACCACTCTCATTTTCCTGTAACTTGCTCCTTTGCAAAATTCCTAGCATTCTTTCAACAGCTGGACAACTCAAGACTTATTTTTCATTATTTTTTGTTGAGAACTGTGGATTCACTGAAAAGCAAATCTATTCATGGCATCTGGTTAAATCATCTCATAAAATAGTATCTTAGCCTCAGGTTCAATCTTTTCACTGCACCTGATTCAGACATGAGGCTTCAACCAGGGTCTCCACATGCTTGTGAGTGCCCTGATTTGGCAGAACAATGCATGCTTGAGGGCTTTCACTTTTCTATCTTGAAATATAAATTGTTCACTGTTCATCAGGCCAGAAAGAGAACTTATCCTCTTACTTGTCCCAGTGTGCATGGTAACTTTTACTAAGGAAACAATTATAAACAGCAGCAGAGAAATGTTGTGAACCTGTAACTTACAATGGATAAGTACATCTTTTCTGTTCGAGAATTGTCTTCTGCAAATTTTAATGAACAATTTCTATAAGTGCTAGGGAAGCCCACAGGGAGCCATGTAAATATTGCAGATGTAAACTAGGGCTGGTTTGTCTTTGGAGAAGAGGGGTGGAATGCATAGGTTACATGAGATTCCGTCAGTTGTTTGGATAGGAGAGATGCTACTTTAGCATAACGTGTGCTACTTTTCCTGTGATGGCTGCTTGGTGTTTGGACTGCGTCTGGCTGATTTTCATTTTATAACCATGAAAACGGAAAAGATATTTCTTCAGCTACTTTAAGGGGGAGAGGTGATTGATTCTGAAAGATAAGACACATAGAGAGCATATATATGATTAAGATTGATCAGAATTTAAAAAAAATAATTGGTATCTTCCAAGCAAAAAGAATAATCTTTAATGTAGCTAATAAGTTACTTCCTATCACTCAACACTAATTCTAATATAAGGAAATGTTGCAATTCTTCTAGAAAGTAGAGCTAAAATAAATCCCTAAATATCTAAATGTTAGCTCCAATAGGATTGAAACTTTATGAGCAAAATTTGACTTTTAATGATATTAGGTCCATACAGGTATCCTTTAAATAAGAGGAATTACAGGTTCTGGAAACAAAGTTTTACCCTTAGTGTTTTGATAAAGATCTGTGACCCCTTACCCTTTAAAAATTGAACTTAGGCTGTAAAAATATCACTTCTTATTGATCACATGGTTATTAAAGGCAGTCAAATGCCCAATTTATATGTCAAACACTTGTAATATTTCCTGTAAATATTATAACAAAAGAAGAACATGATAATATTTTGTTCAGTTGCATTAGATTTATTCAGCTTTCCATCACAGAGAAATAATAAGTGTCACTAAATAATGCATTAAATATGCCAAGCATTTATCAAAATTAGTTTACAACTGCATCATATATGTGTGTTTGCACACAGTAGTTCATGTATGTGAAGGCCAGCATGTACCCATCCATGTAACTGAGTGTGACAGTATAAATACACCACGGGTTCTCATTCTCTCCTTTCAGTACACCTTCCTATGCCCTGCCACATACTTGCAATCTTTGGAAGATGTAGTTAATTTGGTGAACCTCAAGGAGAATGAGGAAACTTGATAAGTCAACAGATATTAATTTAATGTTGAAGACAGGCCTTTCTTTAAGTATCTTCAATATATGTTGCTTCTAATGACATTCAAGTGTGCTTATAAGGCAGGTCAGGGGGGAGATCTTTAGATTCCCCCAGGCACCCCCAAGATGCCTTTCCTTAACCAAATGCTTTCATATGAGTAATCGAAAGAAACCTTTAGTCAGCCACTGGGGAGTCTTTACAGCCTGGCTTCGATTGGATTCTGAGTGGAGGCCCGTGAGCAGGAGGTGTTTGTAAGCATTTCTAATGGCATTTTGATGTACATGTACAAAAGTGATGTCAGAAGGATCATTGTAAACTCCCAAACAGTGGAATATTGAGGACATTTTCAGGTGGCAGTCAGATTCTGGCTGGGTGAGCCCAGTATATTTTCTCATGTCACAGTTGATTAGGTTCACAGGGAAGTGGAAAGAGTAAAAAATTCTCTTATTACTGCAGCAATGCCACATCAGCCTCTTTTCCCTTTGAATGCAACATTAGTTTTTGTCCAGAACTCTAACTGCTTTCTACAGTTTGGGGAATTGTAAAGCAGAAACAATTTTCCCAGCTAGGCTGACCTTCACAGTAATGAGAAATGACTGGAATTTCTCTCTATTTCTCTAACATTTGGTGAGGGGGGATAGGAGGTATGTGTTTGTTTTACCTGGTATTATGTTGTGGGCGTCTATTTGGCACTTCGAGCCTAATTTTTTTCCATTCAGGAGATTACATGGACTGCTGCACCATCTGACCCAGTAGCCAGCCCTCAAGTGTATAGAGAAGTGACAGTAATGCACTTTAAACCTTCTGTTATCACAGCAGTGATGGCATTTTGTTTCAGCCATTAAATGATTTTTTTTTTCAATGGATGGCTATTTTCATTTACTGTTCAGTACTTGTTCAGGTGATGAGCAATGATCTCGAGAAAATTTAAGATTCATTACCAGCCAAGTAGACGGGGAATTCTCAAAGTGGACATACATCTGCAGAGTGTTTTCCTTGTGAGTCTGGTGCTATAGCACTACAATTCTGATCCTCTCTTAGGGATGGGATAAGAAAATTCTGCAGTTATGTGCAAAGCAAGTGAGTGCTGTATCTGAAGAGTCTTTAACAGCAGCACGTCTGTCTAGAAATATGAGTTACTTACTTGTTCTTTCCAGGTTTTTCAGAATAAACTTCTTTCCCTGTGGAATCTGAGACCTCTAGCAAGGCATGGTGGTCCAGGCTAGGTTTGATACAGAAGTAGCACTGCAGAGTTTTTGATATAACAAGGCAAGGTTTCATGAAGCAAGATTCAATACCAGGAAGAGTGAAGACAGTATGACAAGCAATTAAAAGCAATGAGCCACCCAAGCAAACCTGTAGAATCCCAGGCACAGCCAACACTGAAATCCATACTGCTGCATCTTCCTAGTGGCATGAGCATGAGCTAGACGGGCTTGGATAGAATGCCACCTGCTCCTGATTCCAGTGTAGACCTCTCTACCACTGGCATCTGTACTGGTAAAATATTTAGAATTCCTGGAAATGGGGAGAGGTGAAAGCATTTCAAACAGAAGACAAATTTAATAAAATTTCTCACATATGAGACCTGAGTGGTAGTTTCAGGGAATTCATAAGTTTCAAGTGTTTCACTTTAATTCTGGCTCTATTATAGCTAGAACAGGCTATGGAAATGTCAAAATATCATGGCGGAGGCAGGTTTTCACCTCCTTTTACTGTGGAATAATGAGTATGTTCATGGTATTTCTAGAAGAAGGTTGCATAATACTTTGTAAAGTTTCAACAGTTTGATTTTACTCCTTTACTCTTACTGTATCTGAAAGGCCTGAAATAGTAAACATATTCCATTAGGTTGGAGTGCCATACTCCTAGTTAACATTTGTGTGTTATAGCCACAATATTAGGACAGTGCCTTGATTCCCTGTTAACAGCCCAGAACAGGAGGCGCAAAGTCAAGGAATATTAAATTCCATGATCATGCTCTAACACTAAGAGTGCAATATCTCTTTTTTAAGCCATCAATATTAGTGGTGTGCTATGATATTAACATGAAATTTTTTTTTTAATCTGCTCGGTCTCTCAGAAATACATGTATCTCTGCAGCTCATCGATTATGAGCAAGGTCAATACGGGGAAAAATCCTTGAAAATGCAGAGAACATTTCCTTTGTATTGATAGAGAGCATTACAGTAAGCTTAATTTAGATGCCTTTTTTCTAATTTTATAATAAACTATTTGGTACTCATGCTTGTGTTTCTCTTCTGATCTTTTAAGTCAGATATTTCTTGGAGTTCTTAATAGGCTCTTTCTTAGACAGCGGTGCTTTCTCTCTGTATTCTCTTTGCTCTGTACTTGATTACCATGAGTAAAAAAGATTGGATTCATGTGGGCCCTGAAATGAACAGAAATTAACTAAAGTGAAATCTGAGTAGATCAAGACAGATCTGCTGTCTCTTACGTTCTAGGAAAGGAGCACACAGAGGAGGAAGGAGCAAAGTGTCAAGGCTGCTTGTCGCTGTTGAGCCGCTAGCAGAGAAAATGACCCGAGTTCTCAGTGTGACAAGAGAGAGAGAGAATTTATTATTTTGGTTTCAATATATAGAGACTTTTCAGAGGTCGCCCAGATTGGTCAGCCAGAAATCTCCCCCCAGGCCTGATTGGCCAGGCCTGAACTGTCCAAATCTCGAGACACTGTTTAAAAAACATCCAAACTTTATCTTTGTTTATAAAACACAGAGGAATGTTCTCACGAGAAAGACCTGTGCTAGCCACAGCTGCTTGCACACTGATTCAAGTTTTTTTCAGGAAACCCTCTTTCTTAGTCTTCATATAAGACTGGACAAATATTTTATATCCTAGGAACCCTATAAGATGTAAGAATGAGGTTGTAGAGAGTTATCACAGAGAAAACCAGAGACGTCAAACAATGCTTGATAAAACAGAGCTCAGATAATGCCTTTGCTTAAATTAGTTGCAGGAAATCGACCCATAATCTGAAACACTTCCTTCCTTTTGTAATAATTAGCAATGCCCGACTTTGTTCACTATTTGCAGTGTTCTGATGTTTGATTCATACTTCCATCTATACCTAACTTTTATGAAGGCTTCATAAAAGGATAGTACATTAATTAAATATGTTCAGTATTCATCAGTATTCATTGCAAAGCAATTACAAACATGTGATCCTCCTTTTTCTACTGATAATGTTAGTCATATTTTTGTCTAGTCCTGAATCAAACACTAAGTCTAATACTCACATCAGGCTAGGGTAAATCAGATCCCACCCTGTAAAAGGTCAAGTGCAATATATAGTACGAAAGCAGTGCAAATGGGGTTGTTCTTAGTGACTCCGAATTTTGGGAAACTTGTCTTCATAGTACAACTAGAACTTTATGACTGTGACTTTTTTCATCCTTGAGTTTCTCTGCACATGAGAAGCATCACTAGAGCTCTTGGCACAGCACCATGTTCAGGCACAGCACCATGTTCAGACCCTTCCCTGCCAGGTGACAGTGAGAAGCCTTTCACAGAATAAGGAGAGATTTGACCTTGGAAACACAAAAGCTCTAAGTCTGTCTCCATGACTGATAAATCGGTGTTTGGCACTGGCAGGCCTTACTGAAAGAGGCACTCCCTCAAGCCTTTCTTATTTGACCAGAGAAGGAAAGTGTACATTTGTATTAAATTGGGCACTCAAGGCAAGATACACTCCAACTTTAAAATAACATTAGTGTCTCCATGCCAAGTGTTTTGGGACTTGGATTATACACTTGGCGGTTTTGTGTTTGTTTTTCTCTCCTAGGTAGCAGTGACAAATCACTGGGTGAACACACCCAAATAGGAATGAAAATTGTTCTACCTCCTGATCTCTCTCCCCGGTATATTATAAAGGAGCATTGTTACTTCTCTATGTAACAGTCAAAATGTGTGAAAACTGATCAGCCAGTCTCAAGGCTGTGGGCTTACTTAGCATGGGACAAAAGCATCTGTGTGAAGAAGTTGTCTGCAGCTACTAGGGTACATTAATTCTCAATGTCACAGTCAACTTGGGGCCATCTTCTTCGAAATGGAAAAGCTGATGGATGGGCTGCTGCAATGAGAAGTGTGTATGTGGGGTCCTGAACACATGAATGGCACGAAGGAGTTGTGGCTGTCCTGTCTGCCACTGGCAAGTGGCAGAAGCAAAATCTCATCAGGCTGCCAAACTGAGGATGAAGAGTATTGTATCTGCATCCCATCAGGCCCCACAGACTGAGTCTGCATACTCCCTGTGGTTGTTTAGGAATTCATTCAAATTCTAAAGATTGGCTGTAGGAGCAGTTAGTGAAACTAAAACCAGTATCTAAATATAGGAGAAATAAAAGAATTATATAAATATTGAAAACAGTGCTCATTCCTGGTTCTAGCCTGCAGGAAGCAGTTGAGTTCTGCTGAAAACTGTGGAGAGCCAGGACTTTACTGCTCTTGCCCTACATGTCTGCAGAAAATCTCAGCATAGCCTTTAACATGTGATCTCCTGAATACACATAATGTTTATAGCAATTATTTTATCATTTTTAGTTCATTCTACTGCTGACCAGAATGAATGACACAGCAGCAGAACAAGCAAGCCCTACACAGATATGCCCAAGAATGTGTGCCATAGATATGGAGTGCCAGCTTGCATCTCACCCTGCCATAATTTTGTAAGAAGAATGCCCTTGTAGAGATAAAACCTATCCCTCACTTTTTTATTAACAGGGTCCCCTTCTCAGTCCATTTCCTCCACTCCAACTTCCTCTACCTGAGCTGGATGGAGGTCCAGTCCCCACCCTCTGGACTCTCACACTGGGCCTAGCTGCTATACCAGTAATTCTCCATGCTTTTTCTTCATTAATTCCTTCCAGAGAGCCCAGGACCATGAAGCCACTGGGCATCAAGAGGAAAGAAAGCCTTTCCAGAATACAACAGGGTACCAGTCTGCTGAAATGGGGATTTATAGGGCCCTTAACTTTGGTGAAAGGAAGTGAGGTATGAAGCATGGGGTAGCATTACTCACCTCTGGTCATCAACAGCCGGACTTGCTCTCAGTCCCCCACTCATGTCAGCATTTTGAGTTTTCTGAATCTCTAATGAAACCAACAGCACTTATTCCTCTTCCAGCTAGCTAGGAAGTTTTATCGTTTGCTGGCTTTTCCTTTCTGCCATTAATGTAGTCTTTTAAAATACACATAGTTCCTTTTACCAATATAGACAACACTGAAAGCCAAAATACACTAAATAAACCCAATTAAGCATGAATTATTGTCCCAACTTGGCTGAGTATGCTTTAGAGTAATACTGGTTAAAAAAACTAAGGAAAGAACAGCTTGAAAAACTACCTTTTTCAAAGATGTTTCCTTATCCAGGCATCTCTTACACCTTAGTCAGTCTGTATTTTACTACAGTAATTTTGCCTACCATCCATGACACAGTGCCTTACCAGAGTGTCAGAACCAAATCACAGTGATCAGCAGTCAGACCAGCTGTTCACTTTTACCATCCTAGAGCAGTTCACAGCTCCTTCTACTCCTGCAAAACAAAGATGAAATTGATAAAAAAGATGTGGAGTAGTAGCAGGTATTAAGAAAGTATCTAGAAGGATGGGCTAAGGCCACTGGGCTGCATGATGTATGAGCACAGTCTGTAACATTTCCTAGTCCCAAAGACACTGTCTTAGCAGACAAGCAAGACAAAGAAATTACTATTATCTTCTTTACAGATGGAGAAATGAGTTAGTAAGAGATTAACTAGCTCGCTCAAGGTCACTTAGGGACCCTGAGAGGCACAGAACTAAGATTTTTCAGAGTTCCTGAGGAAGGATCAATCTCTGAGAAATAGTGTCCTAAGCTATGTTTCTTAATAGAAGAATCTCGTATTAAAACGTTACAAAAGTAAAAATGCAATTTCTTTACCTTTCAGTTTGATTAATGGATTTTTAACAACACTACAATAAAGCAAATTCCTTTTCTAATATATAGTATTTGATTTTTTTTTTTTTTTTGGGTAAGAAAATAATGATGGGGGAAAAAGATCCCCTTTTTTTGATTAATTGCAGGTGGATGTTGTCTTCTCTTCTTTTTTGGCCAATAATTTCTAGATATCAAATAGATGCATTTTAAAGTGCTAGGATTTGGCATGATGATGAGCCAACTAGCAAGCGCCCACCCTTTATAGATAATATGTTAGTTGAAAAAATTGAGTTTCCAGACCTTAATCCTCTAAGAAAAGCTGAAACCTTAGGGGAAAACTTCCACTGTGTTACTCAGGTGGTTCACCCTATTTGATTGCTGGTCAGTACATGAACCCTATTTTAGAAGTGATGTGATTTCTGTCAAAAATAAGCTGTTTGCAATGTTCTATAGGCTATTACAGTTCAAATGTTAGTTTCTAAAGTTCTGGAAAGGAGTCTACATTAAAGCAGCTTTCAAAAGATTGTGGGATTATTTTGTATTCTCTCTGAAATAGAATGTTATTTGATCTGCTTCAGCTGATTTACAGGAATTAATTTTGTTGGTTTAGTTTTGAGCATTTTGTGATCTCACAGAGAGATTATTTACCCATCTTTAAAAGTTTTCTATAAAATGACATAGCGATTGTCATCCAATGGTTAGTAATAATTACCATAATAGGTATAAATTATTTTTAGGAGAATAATGTGTGTGTGTGTGTGTGTGTGTGTGCGTGTGTGTGTGTGTGTGTGTTTGTGTGTAAGTAAAGCTTCAAAGCAGAGACAAAGTGAGTTAGGTGGTGTGCACATCAGGACTTTTTGTGATTCCCTTGCAGTGTAATATTGCAGAGTGCAACAGCTGTAGGAAATGGCATTGTGGTTTAGCCCCAGCCAGCAGTTAAGCCCCACACAGCCACTCAGCCCCACACAGCCTAGAGTGGAATAGGGAAAACAAATGAAGAGTAAAGGTGAAAAAGCTTGTGAGTTGCAATAAAGACACTTTAATAGGTAAAGCAAAAGGTGCGAGCACAAGCAAAGCAAAATGAAGAATTAATTCACCACTTCCCATGGACAGGGAGGTGCTTATCCATCCCCAGAAAATCAGGGCTCCATCACATGCAACAGTGACTTGGGAAGAAAAACATCATCACTCTGAATATCCCCCATTACTCCTTCTTCCCACACCTTCAATTGCAGAACATGACACTATAGGGTACTGGGATATCCCTTTGGTCATTTGTTGTCCCAGCTGTGTCGCCCCCAGCTTCTTGTGCACCCCCAGTGTCCTCCCTGGTAAGGCAGTGTGGGACAGACAAAAGGCTTTGGCTCTGTGCAAGCACTGCTCAGCAGTAACTAAAACATCCCTGTGTTATCCCTGTGAATACACTGTTTTCAGAAGAAATTCAAAATAAAGTCCCACACATTCTACTGTGAAGAAACTTAACACCACCCCAGACAAAACCCACAGACAGTATTACAACCAGGGGATACTCAGTGAAGAACAACCCTTAAGGAATAAACTAAGGGTCAATTTTTAATTATTTTGTCAGAGGTATATGTGTTCTTTTGTTAAAATTTTGTTAAAATTGATAACACTTTCTTTAGAAATGGATTACTTTAGGTACAGCACCTTTATTGTTCATGAGAAAGAAGCATGTTGTTAAAGGGAAGTGTAATTCAAGCAGAACAGTGCATTTTCTGTACCTTGTCTCTTGGACTTGCCCTGTGTGATACAGGACTCTGCAGCAGTACTGAAGCTGGGGTAGAGGTCTGTGCTCCTTACTGCTGTACTCAGGATAACCAGAGTGAATTAAAACCAGGGCAAAGGGGAATACCATGTTAACAGAGCCAATAGTTTTTGTAGCCTGGGCAAGCATTTTTGCGTTGCTACTCTTTATGGTTTCCTTTCATTACAAGAAGTTGGCGTACATGCTCAGAGACTCATCACAGGTTCCCAGAGATAAGAGCTGCAAGGTCCTGAATCTATTATTCTGCTTTAGATGCAGAGATAGTTATGCTATCATTTACCTTAATGATCATTTGACTTAAACGTGTCATTTGTGACCCAGACTGTACAGTCCTGGATAGTTAACATTCAGAGGTAGGCCTTCAGCACAGGTTTCTTACCTCTTTCTTCTCAAATCTAAATCACTAAGTAATGCATAGACATACCCAAAGACAGGCAGTGAGATTTGGTGTGCAGTGTGTCCAAAAAACAGGAAAGCTGCAAAACTCTTTTGTAATGTGTTCTCATAAAAGGTGCATACCTTTTTACATGCCTTTGGTACATGTGACCCAACGGAGCCACTGGAACATGTATTCAGTTGCCTCCCATGGTCAGTGGAAAAAGAGTCCTTGCTGGAAGACAGCTCAGAAAAGGATCTCATAAGCTCTGGATTACCCCAAGACTGTCTGTTTCCCCACACCAACTGAAGAGCTGATGAAGGCTTCGTAACTTCAGTGTCAGATTGTAGGTATTTGGGTACTCCCCAAACAGACAGGAAGAAGACAAAAGCGCAGCTGCAGCATGGTCTAACTGTATTATAGCACAGACTATTTTTACAGCTTTGTGTCAAAATATGGGCTTGAGAGGAGCTTTACTGCAAGCCTTATTCTCCTAAACTAATGTAAATTGTATCAGAATAATTGTGACACTATTTTGTAAAACTAAAAAGAATACTAGTCAAAAAGACAGTGTGTTTTGAAGATCATCACAGGTAGATTAAAGGCCCATCTCTTATGCAGTGACTTATATATGCCTATCACCTCTTCTCCTAGATCTTCTGCACAGCAGGACTGCTGTATAGGCTTCATGAGATGCAGAAAAGATGACAGAAATACATAAGCGTTTTGATTTACCTATAGTCTTCTCTCTTCTATTCCTAAGCTAGAATTTAGTGGGTTTATGATGTGTTGTACGTCATGTATCTGATTTAATATAATTATTTCAATAATAATTCTTGTGATTCCACTTTTTTATGTTTCAGAACTCTTGTGTTGATATGTTAGAATTAGTTATTTCTTTTTTTACTTCAACAGTGTACAGTCCTTCCGTAAATAAAATTTTAAAAACTTTAATTCTGTTTGTCCATGGTGAGATTAACCTCTATACACATATTTTTAAATTGTGTTCTGCTTGGGCAATGAGAACATTCAAAAATGTATATATGACATATTTCTTGGGGTTTTTTTTATATAGCCTATCACCTAAATTAGCTGGTGGTCCACAGTAGGCTGCTATTTTTTCATTAAAATTTATGGAGCAATCTTGTGTTTCATGCATTTTCTCTTGCATATTCCTTATACACAGTAATACATATGCACACACACTCACAGTCATGGACTTTCAGGTCTCTGAAAAGCATACTAAAGGCAACCCTTTCACCTGTGATTGCTTTTCAGTTTCTTTTCTATATTCTTTTTTTCCTTTTATGCCTGTTGTCTTTTGTAATTTGACTTCAAGGATATTTTTGGGTTGTTCCATGTACCGCATTGCCCTGGTGTTCCCTTCTTTTTTTACTGCATTTTTCTGTATTTTTGTATTATATTGTTCTGCAATACTGTAATTTGATTATTTGTCCATGTCTTTTTACTTTAAGTTTGCAAATTTATAATGTTAGTGATTTGGCTTTTACATTTCTTACGTTGGTGTAAGCAAAGACCAGGAGTCCAGCTTTACTAGGTTTTTCCAAACTTTTGCGTCCTTTTTGAGGTAAAGGGTAACCCAAGAATAATTTGATTATGCCCATTTTCCCCACTGCCTTTATTGCTACACATCCAATGCAGGACATTTATAAAGAATAGATAGTAAGCACTAAAAATTAATCTCATCTGTGAGAGAAGATTCTTAATCTGAGTTGCCCTTACATCATCTGTTGAGTTCCCCTGAGTAAAGCACCACCTCTAGTTTTGGTTCTGACTAAGTAACATATTCTGAAGATTCAAAGGCATTCTGTACTCAGACTGTGGGGTAGCATGCAGTAGGATATGATTTCTATTCACTCTCTAACTTCTTTCCCAGAGCAAAGAACAAGTAGTGGCAAGGAAGCAGAATTAGATCTTGGGTAGTGAGGATACCGTGAAGGGGTGTAGGATTGCAGATTGTAGTATCTGCTCAGAAGACACACAGAAGCCTGACCAAAACCAAACTCCAAACAAGAAACAAATTAGGCCAATTAGAGCCATCCCTCCAAGGACAAGAGCTGAGCCCCAAGACACTGCCAGTGATTTAGGGAGCTGGCAGACATGGAGGCAGCTCCAGATGAAGGCAAAATCATCCATGTCCCAGCAGTGACAAACAAGATGCAGGACAAGACCTCCATAGTGCTGCCCACTTTATCATCAACCCTTCATTTCCAAAACAGCCACTTGTGCAGATGAGTCCATGAGGCCTTGCATCCATGGCTACTTATCCCTGTCCACCAACCTGGGGGCCAGTTAGTGCTAATCATAACTAGGGGCCTGTAGTACTTCTGTAGTACAGCTCTTGGGGTTTGACACACAGTTTTCTTCCCTGATCTTGTTATGTTTAACAGCTATAGATGAAGGTAATTTATACAAGTGAGTCATCTTTTCTGTTTAATAAGACAGACTGCTAGGTCTAGAGCTCAAGTAAGCATTATTTGATTTACTGTCATTCATTTTAAAATAGGACTTTATAAAAACAAGGTATCATATGTGACATTTACTACAAGAATGTGAATAAACAGAAAACCAGAAGAAATGTCAGGATGCGTTGGGAATTTCCCCACAACTGCAGTGTCAAGCTGTGTGGTTGGTTCATCTTACTAAAAGTGTCTAGAACACTAATGACAAAATTAGGATTTTCTAAATAATATATATGTTGTCAGATCACAACTTCAGAGCTAAGACAAGGCTTTCATTTATGCAGGGCTCTGATAATGTAAGTCAACCAAGCTGAACCAGTTAACTAAGGGAGCACCAAATCCAGGCTTATATAGTATGCTCTTCTGGATTTACTATTTCCCCTTTGTAAAGTCAGTCTTCACTTTGAGATAACCTCTTGTAGTTATTTTTACCATTTTCCTGCTTCTTAGCTAAAGACCTGCATTTTGTGAACAGCTTTGCTAGTGACTTAGATGTTCATTCATTTCTGTACCTCACAGGAATTTTTGGGTCTCCATTAGTATTACCTAGCTATATGTTATGGCAGTGGCTAAAAATACTAGGTAAATGCATAAATCACTAGGTCCTGTGGAGTAAACAGAAAAATGCATTCTATATGCAGATTTGGCCTGAAATAAGAATGTTTCTTTTATCTTAGATCTTGTCTTAGTTTGGTGCATGTGCATATATAACCCAGTTTTGTTGGACTTTCAGATGTATTATCTAATGAGAAAACAAGCTAACAAGGTGAAAGAAAGAGAGTTTTATTATTTTTTTTATTTTTCAGACAGGAAATTAAAGAAATGGAAATACACGGATGAATTGGACCCCTGGTGAGGTTTTTAGATTTCTACCCAGTGACCCTAATCACAAGACTTCCTTCCGTCTCAAACATAATTATTACTACTTCCATCATATATACTTTGGAAAGTTTTTCTTGTTTCCACATGAAATACTTATTTTCTAACCCTGAATTTCCTTTTAAGCAAAATCAATGAAAAGCTATTGTTGCTTTTACAGATGCCAGGGAGAATTATTACCATCATAGGTGGCAATAAAAGATATATTTTTGCCCTTGGTGGATTGAATTACTGAGAAATAATCTTATAATTACTGTATAAAACACCCCGTTTTAACACTTTTAAATAGCCATAAAATTTCTGATTTATTTTTCACATGCCAGCATCAATGGACTAAATTCTGCCTTGGTCTAAACTGGTGCAATTACACTGGCCTCTGTGGGACTCCACCAGTTGCACTAATGGCTCTTAAGAGCAACATAATTTTTGGATGAATATTAGGAGCAGAGAGAGATCTGATTTTTGTGGACATTGATTTAAATAAGGAATGAAATTTTCTTGAAATCAAAGGAAATATTTTGGTATTCTAGCCATATATCAGGTAAATCTTCTTTAAATTAGGTCCTTGTCAGACAAATGGGGAAAGGAAGCTTTCTGATATTCCCTAGTATGGGATTCATCATTGGAAATGCCAGGAAAATCTCGAGTTATAGTGAATGTGACAAATGGACCCTTGTCCTTCTCTCCCTGAAGATCTTGGTTCAAATGTCTTAGGAACCTGCAATGCTCAGTGGTCTCATAGACTTCAAGAACAAGAAAGGAAATTCCCCTTTAGCACACTCAGATTGCTTTCTTGCAGCTACAACCAAAAAACTGGTTGCTCGACCCATACAAATGCAACAATTTCTGGTTTAGTTTAGACTGTTGAGCTTGTTTGCCTCTTCTAGCTGTCTGATGATCACCAGGTCTTCTGCAGGCCATAGTCCTTGTCTCTTTCTTTGAGGTGAAACTAGGAGGATTGCCAGGTGCATACAGATTGCCTTTGCTGAAAGAGGACACAATTCAACTACACCCTCATTTTGTGTTCAGTTAATACACACCTAAAACCAGGCCATCCATTTTCTGCTCATCTTTCTTCTCCTGGCATGGTTTCTAATATGTGAGTGCTTTCTGTGAAATTTCTTTTTCAAGGGGATATATTCAGCTTTAAGTTTGGAAAGGAAACAGCACAAACCTCATGTTTTAGAAATAGTATTTGCTTTATTGCCTGTACAAGTACTATGAATGCGATAGGCATAGGGAAAGAGTTCTGCCTTAATTGTACTCAGGCTGGGTTCATCACAGTTTCTGACACGTTTGTGGTGCATTAGAACAGCAGTATTGACTAGGTTGCCTGCAAAAACATTTCTGACCCTTGACTTATCCCTTTTACTGACACAATTGCCAGT
Source organism: Entomyzon cyanotis (assembly GCA_024500445.1). NCBI lineage: Eukaryota > Metazoa > Chordata > Aves > Passeriformes > Meliphagidae > Entomyzon > Entomyzon cyanotis. The sequence continues at coordinate 82,719,908 of JAKEPQ010001005.1, forward strand.
AGCACCCTCTACTACCAGTGACTGCAAAGAGGTCTGCATATTTCACCATTTCCAAAGGTGTATTTTGGCAAGTAATTATGTAGATATATATGTTCCTCCCAACCCAAAATGGATGAGATTAAGAATTGCCATGTAAGAGTGATTTTTTGAAGTCAGGTATTTCCACTCAATTTATATAACACCCATCCGTGAGGGTGATCCATTTTAGATTTCCTTTCAAGAAACCATTTTGTTCTGAACTAAATGTTTCAGGTGACCTGAAGTTTATTTATTTTCTACTTTTTTCCACTCCAGGTCTGCCTGAACTCTGTTTTGTTATTGGGGGTTATTTGTTTGTTTGTTTTAAAGGGAGTGAATAGGGTGCTTCAGGGAAATTTTTCAGTCTGCAAACAGAAAAATCCATTAGTTTCACAGCTGTAGGTGTGAATGTTTTGACTTCTGATTTCAATGGATAGCTTCTCTAGTTTATAAAGGCATAAATAAAAAAAAAAAAAAAGAAGAAGAAGAAAAGGAAAAACCCCAGGCCTTTGATAAGACTATTTGATTTAAATAAAATAGTAGTGTAATTAGCAAATTCTAGTATTTCAAGTCAAAGAATCATTCCTCCCACCCTTATTGCAGATTTTAAGCCCATAAGAAGTTGAAGGGACTGCTTCTGACAGTAGTTTTCTGTTTAAACCAATTGCAACACTGCTGACCTCATTAAAATTAGATCAGCTTTATATTCAGGTAGAGAGAAATCAGAATCAGACCAAGAACTTGGAACTTACTTATGTTATTTTTAGCACCAAAAAAAAAATCCCTTGTTTTGTAAAGCACAAGAACTGCTACAGGGCCCATAAATATTTTGTGAATCTGGTCAATAGATAAAAGTAGAAAATACTTAGAACATGAAGAAATTCATCTGTCTGTCTATAGACAGTGCCTCATGGAAGAACAAGAGTCTAGGTACAATAAGGCAATAATGAATTTAATGAAAAAGCTACAGACATTCAGGTTGTAAGCTGAGCTGCTGTTGAAAGATAGTACATATTTTTGCCCATATAGCAGAATTCCTTGGCTGAATGTCTATGAGTAGATTTCCATTGATAATAAATATGGAGGAAATTATTTATTGTAAATGGTAATTAGACTTTCCCCAGGCTATGCATTCAGCCAGTAGCAGATATTGAGCAATAACCTAGGCATTTTTTGACATCCTGTCTCCATGCAAAAAAAAAAGAAAAAAAAATAGAGAGGATGATAGGAGCTAAATTTTGCCATGTGTTTTGTTTAAAATACAGTAATATCACCATAGGGATAAATTAATATTTGTGTGTGATTTTATATAATGACATGCATGACAAGGAGTACAAGATCACATCCCAACTTTATCTATGAAATATAAAAATCACAGTCACAAGAACACACTAACACCAACTCTTTTTAATGTACCCAGGACTGCATTAGGATTGCATGCAGGCTAAATAAGCAGTCTTTTCAGGATTTCAGCATCAGACTTTAACAAATTTGGAACTGATCCTCGCAGAAAAAAAAATTACATGGTTTATACTTGCAGTCATCACTCACATTCATCTGAGAGTTCTTCTGTTACCTCAAGCAATATGGAGCTATGCTTTTGTTATAAGAGGAACTCAGTTTCATATACCCTCTTGCCATCAATTTATAGTGACTAGCACAGTGACAATTGCAAAGACCTCAGAAACAATGCATTCCTAGCCTGCATGGTTTTAATTATATTCTCAAGTTTCATTTGCTGTTGGCAACTTGATGTTATTTTGATTTTGCTGAGTTGAAATATATGAGTTTCAAATGCCACTTTGAAATTGATTAGGAATTAATATAGCAGTATTACAGATACAGTAGATTTACTGCTTCTTTTGCAGCTCAGTATGAACTCCCATACGGAAAACCTATTGCAATCAGATTCAGAGTGACATGAGCAAAGTAGCTGTTACTGGAGATAAGAGATCAGAGAAAAGGAGTCAAATAGGTAAAAGCAGAAGGGGGTGTCTATCTAGCAAAAAAAATATACCCACCCCAAAAAAAGAAAAACCTGTGGAGGAATCACAAGAAAGGTGAGACATGGATGGATTGTGAGAACAAAGTAAAAAACCAAAAACCGAACAAACAAATTTAAAAAGCTTTCAAGGCAGTCAGTACATTTAAAACCTTCTCTATACCTCTTAGAAGAACATTAACAAAATTAAATCTGGAACCACCCAGCTGATGCTGAGTACAGCCCAGCCCCATGCTGCAGGCATCAGGCAGTACTGCTTCTGGGGCAGGACTTACACCTCATTTTTGGGAGCAGGTTTCTTGATGACACCAAATGAGATGGAAGGGTCTGGGAGGAGAGAGTGTTCTCTGAGGAAAAGTTACACATGTGGCTGCATATGTAACATATGTTATATATGTGGGCACATATTAACCCTACTGCCTTTCTTCTTCTGTAGGACCTGCATTGAGGGCACAATTTTTGGCATGTTAAATACACAACTGTTACCAACTTATTTGTAGCTTTATCTACAGAGCAGGACTGCTGGTGTAAAAGACAACACTGGGTGTATGTATATATAAACAGTGGCTTTAAATTGCAGTAGTCAGTCTTGTGCTATCTAGTGTCTTCCTGTGTGTTTGTCTCCAATGTAAGCCATCCAAAAATGAATGCAGCAGAGGGTTGCCACCATCTGAGATGCAATATGCTTACATAGTGCTCAAGCAAGGAGGCTGAGAGGTGTTCATTGCTCTATGTTTAGAAAAGGAGTAGCAGCAGTAACCTTCCCACTAACAGACAGAAAAGAGTTTAACAAAGTCACTCTTCCAGTCCACCGCTGGGCATTCAGAACTGTACTAAAGTAATAAAAGAGTGCCCAAGGAAGATGTTAAAAGCATCCTGCTAAGGGATCTCCAACATCCTTTTTTGTGTGCTTTCTTCCCTTTCACAGACTTTGACTTAGCTTATTTGTTTGAGTGGCTATCACTCACATCTCATATTTATTTTATTGGAAATGTTGTTTGACGTCAGGATTTTCAAACGGAATGTTTTCTTCAACTTTATTCATATTTCTCAAATGTCACTTTATATACTGAGATCCAGCAAAATTCAAATGTCTAATTAAAAATCAGTGTCTCAACTGATTTGGTATCTCATATATTCTCCATAAAACCTGGAAAACAGAACTTCTCAAACACATGACATCAATTATGGTGTTTATGTTATTTTGACTTTGGGGTGAACTGGTGTAAAAACAGAGAATTAAATCCTTCCAGTTTTCTAGATACCTGTATTAAGAACCAGATTCAGATTTTGGACTGACCTATATCTTTGACAGCAATCTTTCCACTGCAGTCAGGAGCCATTTGTATTGTTCTTCAACTTTGTATCATATCAGTGCATCTAGTAAGGTCTAGTCTGGAGCTGAAAGTAGTGAAAAGAAAAATGTTCCACATAATTCCAGTTTTAGATCTGATCTTGTTCACATTCAAGTCAATGAAAATTCAAGGTAAGTACTTACCTTACATGAAAGCAAATCTATTTGGTGATGCTATTACATTACAAATAAACCAAAGTATCCAGATGTATTTCCAGCTTCAAAAATTAGGATCTTTGCAAAGCAGCTGACATAGAATTTTTAAAGAAGCTCTATGTATTTTCTCAGTTAACAATGTGTATCTAAGTATTAAGTAGGATTTATTCTTCAAAGGGCAAAAGAGAAGGTCTGCACCTAAAAGTCTGATTTTTAATATGAATATTTGAATAAACAGTTCCAGGCATATGTACTAAGATTGCATATTGTACTGTAGAACAAGACTTTCAGAAATATTTTCTCAAATACTTAACATGAAGCATCATATTAACATGGTGTGACCTCACATTGCATTCTTAACATTTATATATGCAAATGGTCATATTTACATGTGCACATGCCATTCACAAATTCAAATTAAAGGCAAATAAATGTTTTAGATTAAGGAGATTAATTTGGTGTGTCTCACGGCTGATACACTTTCTACAGAGGCTAGATCACTAAGACCCAAGTGCTGGGCTGTTATCCGAGAAGACAGATGGCAATTTCCTTTTGATAAGAGTTCAGGTTTTTAGCAGCAACGGAGCCCTGAAGTAACCATTTTTCTTGTAGGGGAAGCATCTTTCAGAAACCAGTTAAATCATTCTAAAATAAACAAACACGGGAACCAAGAAACTAATCAACATGAAATGAACCATGTTGCAGCCCCTTTCAAAAAGTTTAGAAGGTGCTTTTTTTTCTTTCCTTCTTGCAACACATGGAAACTACTTCAGAAAATTAGAGAATATAGATAACCTTTTCAGTGCTCATTCCTCTTTTATGAGTACCAATACAATTTATGATTATTAGAGATGCCAAATTTAATTGTCAGATGTTGTTTGTTTACAGTACGTATGCATCACACATGAAATAAACAGTTATAGAAATTTTTAAGACTACACAAACACAAAAGTAACTCAGACTAAATCAGACAAAACCAAGCAAATCAGGCAAAACCTGATTCTGTTTAACTGAAATCTTGTTCGGTGTGTGCCAGCTTAAATAGATCTGGAACATTTCAAACTTGTAAGTTATAAAGGTGGACAGTCAGGAACCTACAAGACAAGAGTCTGGGGGCAGTCTATAGGTACTGACCTGCTGCTAAAGGGGTCAGTCAGCTGCATTTTGTAGTTATTTATATTTAAAGATATTAAATATATTTAAATATATTTAAATATATTCACTCTTTCTTTTTGTAAACATATAAGACCCAGCCTCACACATGCTGACACCTTCAATTTAGTTTATCTTGTAGCATTAGACCCAATGAGGATCCCTTTCTTCTAGTTTCCTCTCCTCTCTCTTCTATCGGTCAGTAATAGAGCAGAAATGAAAGTGGCTAGGGTGGTGTCTGCTCACTCCTAGTCTGTGCCCTGATGTGTTCTTCATTATTCATGTCACCAGTAGTTTGTTCTGAGAGACCTGGGAATGATGTCCGCTCTTTATTTGCTTTGCCATGGCTCTATGAAATATTGCCTTTTTATTTTGCAAATTGTAATTGTAGTTTTTCAGACTGGTTCAAATTTGACCATCAGCACCTTGTTTACAAAGATATTGTGAGAAATTTTGTGCATCCTCCTCTATCCATGTCATATCAAGGCTTACATGGGCACTGGGTACTTCCAATCACCTCAGGTCGCGTCACTTTGCATTGAATCAAGTCATGTCGCATCAGTGATATCACTATCAATACTTATTTCTGATAGAAAATTCAGCATAGATTTAGACAGCAAATAGCTCAACCACAATAAATGTATGTAATGAGCAGACTAAGTATCCGTGAGAACCAGATATTTTAAGTGTCTCTGTCAAGTCAGTGCTTTCAGATATTCCAATATCCTTGTCTCTACACTGTATGCTGCACATAAATTTCTGATATATGTGCATATACTGAAATGTCCATCTAAGCAGCCTATTTGGAGCTCTTACCATCTACAACCATTTGCAAATATAGACCTGTGCTGTTTTGAAATAACCAGACACTGTTGGATGAGTCTGGATATTATAACTACATTGTACACTTTGTAGGTTGATCATATCACAGCAGTGTAAAAACCCAAAATGTTGACAGATCTAATTTGTTTTCATAATTTGGGTATTGCCTGCTGGGCATGTTTTCAAAGAGCTATGCATGATTAGGCTCTATGACAGCCATTTTGTTAGACATTTTACCCTGATGTTCATTTATAAAAGTTAAGTGTTGTAATTATCCTATTATGTAAACAAAAAAGGAGGGAGGAAGGCAAAGATCAGCATTAAAAAAAAAAATCTAACTGAGAAGTACAAAACCAGATGGAGTTTCCAGAATGTTTGCTCATAGCATCTCTTTGGATGAAATTAACATCTTTTTGTTTATATTACCTGTGTACTCTTCTCTTGACTTTCTTGGGATCTGCATGTTCACAGGATTTATGAAAATTTGACTTATTTTTACTTAAGACCCTAAAAATAAATTAAATTGACATGGCTCAGGCACCCACAATTCTATATAAGTCCTAAGGGGTGATCTTCTTGATTACCATGAACATTTGTTTGGTACTTCTTGCTTGGTATCTTGGTGCTTTCACAGGATTCAATTGAAACAGTCTTTCCAGTATCTTCTTTTAAATTCCTTCAAGGACCGAGAGATTTTGTGTAGGTTCAGGGAGCTGTCAACTGATACTAGGTATATATGCATACTGAAAACAATTAGGAATATAAGCATTAATACTTCTTAAAGAATTTGCCAGGACAGCTAATGGGGGCTTTCAGGGAAACTGCATTTCTTCCTCCATTCATGTTTAGAAACCAAGCATTTGGGTATCTAGGTTGGAATGCTCTTCTTCTATGTCATCAGGATGTTGAAAACACTTGAGTATTGTTGTTGCCAAATGTAGTCTCCAGTTATTGTCAGTTAATGGTGTGGTGTGTTAGCAGTGCCCACCCAGACTCACTCATTGCCTCAGTTGACTGGGGAAGGAAACGGTGAGAAAGCGCATGGGTCAAGATGGACTGTTTACCAATTGGTGTTGAGGGCAAAACAGACTCAGTTTGGGGATAATTAACTTTACTTTATTGCCAATTAAGTGAGAAACAAATATTAAAACAGCTTTTCTCCCCGCTCTCCCCGCCTTAATTTCACTCCTTCACTCCTGACTTCTATACCCACTCTCAGCAGTTCAGGGGACAAGGAGAGCTATGATCAGTCCTTAATAGTTCCCCTCTCTTGCTCCTTTCTCTTCACACTTTTTCCCTGCTCCTGCATGAGCTCTCCATGGATCAGTTCTGATCAGAAAATAGCCATTTGCTCAGTCTAGGATCCCCCAAGGGTTTCAGTGGGGATACTTTCACTGCTGTGGAACACCTCCTTCTCCTTTCTGACTTTGCTGCTCCCTCTGTTTTGTTCACCTTTTTTTGTTTTTTCTTTCTTCTCTACTGCTCCCCCACTACCAAAACCTTTCCATCTACACCCAATACAGATGATAATGCTGGTCACAGTAACAAACAAGGTATCAGAATATCCTCAGGAGCCTGTGTTCAGTATGAAACTGTCTTTTTTTTCCTTAAGGTCCAGTGACTAATACCCAAAATCTGTCTCATGAGCCACTGAAAAAAAATGGGAATAAATCCATTATATTGTAACTTGTAATTCTCTCATAATCTAAACACAATACAATTCAGATAGATTCTCATCTAAAAATTCCTACAAACGCACATGCCATGCTCATAAAAATTTCATTTATGTGCTCAATTTTCACTCATTATGGATTTTTAAAAGTGTGGTTTTGATTGAGAGCATTGCTGAAGTCTTCTCAACTGTTAGAGATATTGTTTTCCCTTGAAAAGCATTGGTTTAGGCAAATACTCTCAGCAACTAATCTAGTGTGATGCTCCCTACAGAAGAGATTGTCAAAAAACATAAGAGACTGAGGATCTGTTGATCCCTAATCAAATATAATACTTTTCCACACTAATTTAATCTCTAGGGGATATCCAGATATGTGATTTTTTTAAGTGTCTTCCTGAAAAACACCAATACTATTTTTTAAAATGAAGTTATGCCTGAAGTTACTCTGCAACGTGTCCTTCCATTCTCCATTGTTGCATTCAAACAGCAGCATGTCTTCACTCTTAGCCCCTTCCACAAATGCTTTAGAAAACACTCAACGTCTGTATACTGGTACTACATTAAGTGACTTTACCTTTCAGGTTACAGGCCCATTTTGCCATGTGATGCTCTGGCATCCTGAAATGGTTTGACTTTTCATCAGTAAAATGGTTCGGTTTTTTCTTTCTATTTGTTGAATGTATTATATTGTAATGAGTAAAACTGGCTTTTTGATTTCCAGACCAGGAGACTGAAAGTTCAGTAGGACATGCCTTTCACAGAGAAAAGTAAAATTACTGTGCAGGTTATCAAATTTGATCTTGTATTCAACAATAGATGAATGCTTGATCAGTTTCTCACAGCAAGTTCATTGAAATACAAAGTTAGTTTTCAAAATAAAGAGGAATATTGTATTCTTCCAAAAGAAAAGATTGTTTGTGGCTCTCAAGAAAGCTGTTTGCAGCATTGACTCTAACACACTTTTCTTCAAATGGGTTTTTTTTTGAAGACTATCTCTTAAGCATAGAAATGCTCACTTCACATGGCACAGTTTTAGGATTTTGTAAGTAGTGCCTCTCATCCACCATAATTTCCCAGATCAGTTTTATTTGTGTGAATTCTATTTGCTGCACTGGAATGTCTTCTGCTTTTACTGATCTAGAGTAGAACAATTTTCATATGCTTTACCTTTAAAGTTTCAGCTTTGGTTATTTAGAAAAATGTACTAAACCTACACAGTTATTACAAGATTCTTCCTCAGAAAGTTTGTTTCCTCGTATAATCATGTTATTAGTAGAGGCACCATTGAGAGGGCTGGCTTTTCACTGTAAACAAAGATTACTATTACCTACTGTTATGGTGTTTTTGAATGGGAGCAGAGATTTGAGCATTGGAATTGACAGCTCCAAATATTTCAGCCTTCCAAATTAAATAATTATTTAAATATAGAAAAAAATGGGAAGAGCGCTTTGTGGGATTTTTCACAATTGATTTCTAATATTTCCAACATGTATTCTTAGGGATCCAAACTTCACTGAGAAATTGCATAAACCTCTCAAGTTAGAAATTTTATTTTTTAAATAAAAGGAAGATTTAATGTGGTATGTTGGTGTCCAGACATAATGAAATGAGATGTATTTCTCCATCGCTGCTTTGCACACAATATTAAAGGGGTCAGTTGAACAGAGCATAACTTGCAGCCAACAACTTCCCAATGGACTCAAAGAAATATGCATCTTCTCCTTTTTTAATCAGACTTATGAATAGATAGGGATGCTTTCATATGCGCTCTGAAGTCTCTTACCCTGCAATTTGGCCCATTCACTGTATTTTTTCCTGAAACACGGTACTATGCAGGGTACCTATGCATATCACAGCCTCTGTCATCATTTTTAATAAGTGGCTTATCTCTGTGATGCAACTAAAAGCAATCCTGAGTGTCTCCAGGGTTTGTTGTAATTAAATTTTATTGTTATATTTGGAAATGTACATTTTGTGAAAACTGGTACAAGAAAAATGGAAAAGAGATTCTAGAAGGTGATAGTCTGATTTTCAGAAGGTTTTAACCCTTTGTGGTTTCCAGATTCACAAGCTTATTCGTGCTTCCCAAGCAGCTGTACCTATATGCCTCTGAAGCACTAAATATAGCAGCCAGTGTGGTTTATTAGCTGATGTCAGGTAACTGTCTGGAGATTATCATTTATACCTGCAGTCAGATGCTGTAGGATTAGAAGTGCAGGAATCTGTGGGTTGCTAATAAGATTGTAGAAGACCTTTTCTGAATGTCTTACACTTTTGCTGCTGCCCCTTTCTTCTCCAAGTATTTACAGCTATAAGGGAATTACTTCAAGTCCCAGTACTGCCCCCGAAGTGCAGTTAAAAAAAGGCAGGGTTTGCCAGATTCTGATCGGGACAATAAAGAAATGTCACTGTTTTGAGCAGAAAACTGACCAGTTTGTTCATATTGTTCTCTGACATTACACTGCTGTGCTCAAGCACCACCACCCAAATCACTGAAAAGTGCATCAGCCACCTTTGCGCTCACACCTTTGTGCAGTCAGTGGAATTGCTTGCAGTCTGCATTCAGGGACTGAGCTTCGCTTTGGTCATTGTGCTGGTCTCTGTTCTCTTCACAGCTCATCAGGACTGCTAATCAAACACACATTGCAGTTTTTCCCTTTCGTGTTTTATTCCTGCTTGATTTTTCGCCATGGGGTGCTGTGGACTGCTTTTTGAGATTCATATAACAATTTTTTCCAAATCAAAATATTTCCTCCAAACAATGTCATCTTTTCTGTCTGGCATTGCTGCTAATCTTTATTCAGTTATTTACTTTATAATTTCTAGAGGGATTGGATGTGCTCAAGGCACCCCTTTAAGCAACACTTTATATCAAGGTTGCATTTATAAATACTTCATGAGAGGCTAATGAATGATTAATAGATGTTTTAATGTATGACCAATCAATTGTAGATCTTGCAATGTCCAACAGACAAGTAGGTTTCTTATAAGCATAGATTATAACCATATCTGACATCTTCTATTGATGGGCTTCTAAACGTCTATAACATACACACTACTCATATCTGTAACATGCTTAAAACATCTACTAATCACTGATTAATTTTTTATAACCTATTTTGAAGCAGAGCCTATCTATGGAATAAATCCCTTATGGTGCCTGTGACTCTCCATTTCTAAAGGCTTGATAATTTGCTCATCATCTAAGGACTTAGAACGCCTACTAATTTGAGCTCAAACATAAAGCTTTTCTGAGTTAGCTCTAGGATTTTTTATCTCAGTCTAAGAAAAAATGTCCCTAGACTGCTTTCTCCCTCAAACTTCTGGCTGCTCTACCCTGCTAATGTGTATTTTGCAAGTTCTGCTACAATGCAATGAGTTGTAGGAAGCAAAGCCACTCTAAAATGTATTTTCAGCCTCTCGTACTCGGTTTGATTGCTCTCAAGATGGCTGTCCTAGCGATGATGGTTCCCAATTTTTTTTTTACTCATAATTTTTGTCATCCCAGTGTACTTGGTTCAAAGTTTGTCCATTCTCAGAAAAGGATAAGAAAACAGAAACTTCACAATAATCCAGTGGAAAAACCATGTCCCAGATGACTTTTAATTCTGACAGAAGAACACACATTTCATATGCTTGATAAGCACAAATGTTGATAGGAATGTTCCTCTCTGGGATTCCCCTAGTGTTCTAAGGTGAAAGCCATGACATGCTCTATGCTTTCTATGGAACATTCAGGTAGAATTGACTAAAACACACAGTAGAATTCATTTTCTGAAAATATGTGAGTCCTGGAACGGATCATTCACTTTTTTTTGCAAATGAATTACGAATTTTTGGTTGATTTCTACTGACCCTAATAACAAGGTTGAGTCTTCTATCGTGATTTTTCTAGATATTGAGACCAATTATTTAATGATAAAAATTAAAAGGATTTGCAGGTTTTTCATGGGTTAAGGGTCATTAGTAAAATAGTCTCTGTTCTGAATATCCCCAAGTAAACATTCTAATCCCAGTCAAATCAAGTGCTATCTTTCACTCATTGCTATTTACAGCAGTATTAGGCTGCTGCACCTGTGGCATTAGCACATTGAGACTAAAGAAACACATCAAGCATAATTCAATCTAAAAAAAAAAGAGAGAGAATATAGGGTTAAAAAAGAGAATTTTATTCTTCAACATTAACATGGAATTTCCTCTTCCTTTTTTGAAACTATTCATTTTCAAAACCCCAGGAGTAAGAACCTCTCAGAGCTACTACAGCTCTTGCAGCAGACATTTTTTCACACACATTAAAGTGGTTAAAAAACATTAAAATAACATAAATGTTATTGTGCCATCATTTTTATGTTATCCAGTTAACAATATGCATTTATCATGGGTTTTATCATGATATTTTCTTTCTTTTTTTTCAGCTGGTTAATAATCCACTAGCAAGTCAAGCAGCAGCAGCTGCAGCAGCAGCAGCAGCCATGGGCTCAATAGCAAATTCCCAGGCCTTTGGAAATGCCCTCTCCAGTCTTCAGGGGGTCACAGGCCAACTCGTCACTAATGCACAAGGACAGGTAAGTAGAAGATGGAGAAAACAGTGAATTCTGATGGCAGGCTGATCTTGGGACAAAAATGAGTTCCGCTCGTATGACAGCAATTTTAAAGTGCACATGTTGAAGATAAATAAATATTGATTTGCCAGGCAAGGTAAAAAAAGGAAAATCTGAGAAATAGGAGGAAGTTAGGCACTCTTAGAAAGTGTTTTCAAGCTAGAAAATACTAAGGGTTTGTTTTATTTTATTTCAGCCTTTTGAAAATATTGCAATTGTGCAATACCATGGTATTTGAAAAGTCCAGCACAGCACCCCCGTGATTCTTAACAAATATACCAGTTGTCTTCTTCCACTTATATGTGCCTAATAACAGCCACCTTTAATGAAATGGTACTGTGCTACACTTTTTTTGCATTTCTATGGCATTTCTGTATTACTTCATTTCTTAAAAGGCATTAAATGTTTTAAGTAAAGGAAAACAAATTGTAATGAAGTATCAGGGATGGATTTATCTTGATGGCTTACTCATTTTTTATTAACTATGTTAAGCAATTGGCAATGGATGTGCCAGCCTGTAAATGAGAATTTGGGAGATTATTTTGGTTTAAAGAAAATTTTCCAAACAGAAACTTGAACAGTGTTTAAGTTAGTGTGCCTAAGAGAGAGATTGTGCATTACCTACATTTTGGAGCTCTTTATTTGTTCAAACTATTTCAGTTTCAGTCTTAGTATGATGCAGAAAGATATGCATCTGAATCCATATACATAAATAAGTCCTTTGATACAGCATGCTTAAGAGGCTTTCAGATTTTGACCACTGTCATTCTTTATTGCATTTACTAGGGCTAAAATTTAACACAATGGCTTGTTTCTCTGCGACGAAACTGTCAATATAACTGGTAACTGAGTAATTTGAATGTCATTATTCTAAATGCTACAAATTGGGCATACAGTGATATCCACAGTGTTTATGTGGATGTCAGGCTCTGAAAAACATTTATTGAAATGATGCAGCTTGTATGATATGTGAATCCAAAGTTTAGTTTCTACTCTTACTGTTTACTAGTAAGGAGGGAAAAAAAGGAGAGCAGCATTTCTCCTGGTAATTTTCTGTCACTCTTTTAGTTAGTTGGAACAAGAGTGAGATTTTTTCTTTTTTGGCCCATTAAAAAATAAAATTCAATACTTTATAGGACCCCCTCTATTTTTTTTTAACTGAACACATAAACAAAGATGCTTCCTGAGCTTCACTATCACCATCCAAGTCCCAGGAAAAAAAAATGCTGACCTTGTTATATTTACTGGGTGGGTGCAGAATTGTTCCATCACTACCCCGAGGGTTGAACGATGGAGCTTGTCAAAGTGAGGCCTTATCTAATGAATCATCTTATCGCAGGTGCACACCACACATATTAAAGGAGGATTGTATGAACAATGTGCCCTCTACAATAACCTTTCAATGTCTACTTTAACCCTTGCTTCAATCCCTTTTCATCAAAGGATCATTTTATGCAGCCAGCTTTAAATGGAGGCTCTCAAAAGCCTATTAAGATTTCTGGAGGGATGGGGTATTGGTTTGGAAGAAAAGTTGGTTATAATACCTATAACTCATAGTCAGATCAGCTCCAACCTAGAAGCCTGCTAGTTTCTTCTATCTCTTCTGTGCCCCAGAAATGGTTCACAATCACCACTCACATGAGGCACTTGACACCAAAGACGTTCATTGTAAGAGCTAAAGTTATAAACACAGACTAATTCTTTAATAGTTCTTACATGTTCTCCACAGAAATCATAATCTATGTGTGACCATTCATTGTATCTTTAAAAAAAAAATACTACTGTGAAGATATTGCTGAATAAAAGTTTCCCTCAAGATGAGTCTTGTTTATTCCAGTCATAATGTAAAGTCCAATAATTCCACAGGTTGCAGAGAAAAAGAAAAGAAAGGAAGAATCTTCCTCACTGTTGGATAAAATTACAGCATCTATCTATTTGATTAGCTCTTCAAAATAAGGGTTTTCTTTTTATTACTTGTTTTTGCCAGTGTTCCTTGGTTTATAATCAGTACTGCAGACCTTGCCACAATATAGATAAATATTAATAGTGTGTAATATAACATACATTTTTGTAATATTCAGCACAAACCCATATTACTTAGAGTCCACTTCTCAGGCTACCTGTCTTAAAACAGGACTATTCAGTATAATTTAACTACATTCCAGAAATTAATTACATTCCCTTCAAATTAATAGAATTGTAGCACCTAACAAAGAACTAAAAGACGTTTCTTCAAAATTGGGAGCATAAATGAATAGTAATGTGAAACGCTCCATTTCTGAATAATCAGCTTGAAGTCATTAAAGAGCCAGATTTGCCCCATATGTTGAGAATCTGCTCTTTGAAAATTGCCCCTTTCAAGAAATCACAAGTGTGACACCCAAAACTTACTCCTGAAAATATAAAGCTGGATGACTTACTCGAATGCTTGTATGTGCAAGCTTTGTAATTATACACTGCTTCTCTTACAGAAATTCAGGGCTTGTAAATATCCATCTGTCTAGCTAAATATATGGTGATCAGTAATCCCTGGAGATATTAAGCTATGGGTCAAATACAAGATCCTATGGCAAATCTAAGGGAAATGATCCTTTAAATGATATATGGCATGGCCTTAATTCCCAATAGTCTAGGAGTTCTTACAATTACAGTAACAAAATCATATATATTACCAATAATTTATATAACATATTCAATTCACAGTTATTCAATTCACAGTTATAGCATGTTAATTTATATTTCTTCTTTTGCTTTGGATGGCAATATGAACTGTAATACTAGAGCTTCCCAAGACCAAGCCAAGAGATCTAATCCATTGAAATAATTTTATTAGATCACCTGATTAATTTGATACAGTACCGGTAGAGGACTCTAAATCAAATTTTCATTTTCAGAGGCTTATTATGAAGAGCTATTGGCCCATGTAACACTGCTTACATTCTGTTTGCCCTCAGCACTTTCCAGGAAGTGTTTGCAGCACTGGGCTTTCATATCTCAAATTTAAAAGCCAGGGCAGCAGGTTTCCCAGATTGCACCCTGTCAGTAGATTTCAAAGAGAGACTGTTTACCTATTCAGCTTCAGCCTGTCCTTACAGTAGGAACCTAGTGCCCTTGGATTCTTCAGAGGTTTAACAACCCCACATATCTCTTTTTCATGCTGGTTTTACAAATGAAAGAAAAGATCAGGAATTTTGTGTTGCTTTTGCTATGTTTCTTAATCACGTGAGATGAGTGCTTTGGCTGTTTTCATAATTTTTGTAAGGAAATGAGCCACAGAAATATGAAAGCAAGGTCGGTGAATCTAATTTCTTAATTGTCATCAGTTGCATTCATATATATCTCTTGACTTCAACAGGATAAAATACATTGTAACTGTGGGTATTGAGTAATTTTAGTTTCTCTTTTGGAAAGATGGGGGCTGTCTAACAGGAGAAAAATATTACTTATTTCAGCAATTGCAAAATAACATTTCACCACAAAAGAAAAAAAGTAGCACGATAAGGACTGGCATAATGAACTGTCTTAGGGATAAAGAGGGCAATAGTCTATTTCCTGGTAGATTATTAGGAAAATCTAAGTATGTATGGTGTAATTGTATTGTCCACACTTTAATTGAACAGTGAATTAATTGGGATTGCTTCAGTATAGTCTAAGAATGCCCCTGAAGGAACTTAGACTTCATTGTGCCCAACGAAGATATGAAAACCTTCTTTATAAAAAAAATCTTTAGCACAGCTCCACCCTGGCAATCAACATAAAAATAACTAATTTTTGAGTGTTGTAGTCCGCAAGTAGCTCACGAAACTAAACAGAAAGAGAGGCATTGTTGATCCAATTAGATAATAGGAGTACTTTGTTTCTCATTATTCTGATGAGAGGATACACATTTGCTCGTTGAGCTTCTTGATGGTAAACGGTGCTAATGAGGCCTGATGGATTCCCTGCTCCTAACAAGCCTCTCAGCAGTGCGAGTGATTACAATGGAGATAGATTTGATGGGATGCGCTCCCTTTTGTAGTGTCTCAGCTGCTGACACTCTGCGACATAATCAGGTCACAGAGCCGGTCACAGCCATCAGCAAAAGCCATAGCTCTATTCCTCATTATTAAAGTGCATTATTCAGTTCCAGGCCTCCACAATACTGCCAAGGGCCTTTCTTTCTTCTGCTTTTTTTGTTAAGCATCAGTTCTCAAATACAAGACTTAATAAAATCATCAGCTAAAGAAATGGAAATAAAGTGCTTCCTTTCAAATTCATTGAAGGATCACAATTAAATAAGCAGGGAATTTCTCATCACCACACACTGTACAGTACAATGTAATATGTCATGTGCAATAACAACAAGGATAGGATTTTAAAAAATAACATTGTCCTCATTGTGGACTGGCTTGGAAAGTGCTAAAGTATCTTTTATGGTGAAGGAAATTTATGTCTTCCCAACTATTACATGTGTACATGTTGGTACTATTATTTTCACTGTTTTCTGTAACTACTTTTTTCTGAAGTGAGAATGGTTATTTGTAAACTAAGTTTATGATTCTAAGCGGAGCAGCTGTCTTGTCTTTGTTTAAGTGGCCAAGGCCACAATCTGGAAAATATACAATAGGCCACAGTACTGGGACTTCTTTGTTCCCATAGACAAGGCCATTACCTTCTTTTGGAGGGTGGGCTAATTATAAAATGGTGTGGAAAATGGTGTTTGCACTACTTCCTTTCTATTTTGATGATGTTCAGTTGGGGCTATCTCCATTCCAAAAGAAAATACTCTTTAAAAATCTAAGGCAGATTTTAATACAGTTTAGTTAAACAGGTGAGAAAAAATTAGTGGAAAACCTGAATTTATTGGTTAGTTACTTATTTAGTTATTAACTTTTTGTTTCAAATAAATAGAAATAAGATACTCTAATAGTGAAATGTATACCTTTACAGGGATTTACACCATTTCTATTAAATCCAGATAGTATGTATTCAGTGACAATAGTATAATTTTGTGCATAAATAAAACCAAAAAGACACCTACTTTTTTTTGTTGTTGGTCTTGTTCAACTGCAAATTTTTCTCCTTTTTTTCTGATAGAGTATGCTATGATGAGCAAATGAGTATGTATACACAGAGTTGCTTATAAGTCTTTCTGTTCTCTAGAACCACAGATGTAAGAACTTTTAATATCTACAGGTTAAAGTTTAGAGTTAGTACTGTGGAATTAGCAGTCATCTCCAAGAAATGCATAGAGACTGCTATGTGACCTAGTTTTCGTTTTAACACTAGCCAAGAAAATTGGCAGCTACCACTGTGAATGCAAGATGTGACTTCTCTTACACTTAAAAGGATGATGTTGATTGTTTGTCGGGGCGGGGTTTGTTGTTTGGGGTTTTTTTAGCTCTTCCAGAAGTTCTAGGAGGCTCAAAGTCCTGTAATGTGCAAGATTCTTAGAGTCCTTTGGAATATGTGCAATTCATACTGGTCTTCAGGTGTTCAGTGTCCACTAGCCTTATCTCTTAACTCTCCTTTTTCTTGTTATTTCTCCATCTGTTTCAGCTATGCAGCTCTAATACACAGTATCCACTAATATTTTAGCACTCACAACATCTAACTGTTCACAAAATTCTTAACAATAATTGATTAAGTAGTGACTGCTAACAACATCTTCCTAGGGCTAAGACCAACAGAAATTTGAGTTGGTGGTATCGGAATGGCATATATTAAGGATATTTCATTAGATGCCTAAGAAATTAAAACAGGCACATTTTGAGGGAGAGGCCAGAGGGAAGGATTGTAACAGTCTAATAATACTAGTGTTTAAGAAGATTCCTTGGAAAACCCTTTACCAGGTGAATCTCTTTTGACAGACCGCTGTGACTAGCACAGGTCTTTCCCATGAGAACTTTCTCCTGTGTTTTATAAACAAAGATAAAGTTTGGATGTTGTTAAAACAGTGTCTCGAGATTTGGACAGTTCAGGCCTGGCCAATCAGGCCTAGGGGGAGGTTTCTGACTGACCAATCTGGGTGACCTCTGAAAAGTCTATATAGGTTGGATTCAAAATAATACAGCTCTCTTTTCTATGCCATGCTGAGAATCCGGGATTTCTTCTCTGCTAGCGGCTCAACAGCGACATCCCTTCGTATTAGTACATTGAATTTCTGCTGGGTGGAGTTTGACTCTCTGTTTTCCCCCTCAAAGTTTCCCTGTGCTGAATAGATGCAGTTTTGCCGTTTGCGGGAAGAAAACGGCATATATTCTGAGAAAAGGTCAGTTGTAAGGGAAGATTTTTTTCCATTGGCTTCTCTCCCCACAGCTATTACATGGAAGAGGCTGTTTGTTTAATTACCTCCCATGTGAATTTGAATCAAAAGACAAATCATTCTTTTGACATATTTTTGCTGACTGTGTCTTTATTTTACTGTACTATTTATCTAATATCAGTTTTATCCACAGCGGCATAAATGTAAAAATGCATGGACCAAGCTCTCAGGTCATGCAAATTGGCAGTTTCACGGAATGGAAATGAACTGAGGCAGAGTGAGTCTAACTCAAACCAAGAACTGACTAGCCTGTTTTGTCTATTTTAGGCAGTGATCACCGACAAATTGAAAGGATAATTGTGTAATCCAACTTCTCTCAGGCTTGGAAATTATCCACATCTATCCAGAAAAGCCACTGAAATTTCTTTCATCTAACTTGCAACAAATCTTACTTTGGGTACTAAACTTCACACTTCAGATTTTAGCCTCTTGCCTGGATTTCTGCCCAAGGTACTGTGTTTTGGACATAGATCTTTTCAGAGCTGCCCAAGTCTTATTTTCAAAAGCCACTTTCATACCTGTAAAAGCCTGAGTTTCCTTCAATCAGTGTTACAAGTCTGTGTGCTTGAAGGCATATCTATGCACTGTAACAGAGCATTGCAAGCAAATTGCCAGAGACAGTTCATTTATATGTCTCCGTGCTGTACTAGCACAGATTGCAGAAGCCAAAACTCTTGGTAGGATGTTGTTATGGCTAGACTAATTAATTCTGCTTCTCAACAAGGTGACACAGGAACTAGTTCATTAGTTATTAGCTCTGGGGTCTTGCTAACACATTGTATTATGTGCAGTAAATATACTTTGAAGAGAGCCCTAAAAGCCTGAAGCATTGAGGTACTTTTGAAAATGTTACTATTCTACATTAATTATTTCAAGTCAGAGGTACTGGACATATCTGTCCTTTTGTCATTGTCTTCTTAATTACTTTGGCATGGAGGAGAAAACCAGACTTACTACTAGTTCAATGTTAATACCATTTTCATGAAAACCAACCAAAAACGTAAAGAAGAACCTATCACTCCTATAATCTGTTCATTTTAGCATCATGAGGTGGTTATAAGCATGAAAAATTTTCGTTGTTATCACCAGTGACATACATCACAGTCAATGAAATCTTTCTGCTCTACAGAGGTTCTTACACTGCTCTCCTTATCATCATATCTTATCACTTTCCAGTAAAGCATTAAGAAACATGACTAGTGATAGTCACAAATTGGTCTTCCTCTCAGCAGAAACATGTAAAATAGGGCATTGCATGTTTGATAAGGGCATTTGTCTTTGTCTGTCTTTGTTAGGAATTTTTTTTGGTTGTTTCACTCTTAAAGTTTTGTGTTTGTTTGCATTTTAAAATCTTTATGAAGGGGCTTCTTAGATATGCATATTGCTTGTATTTGCATCAGAGAAAGGCAGACAACAGAAATATACTTAGGTCTTGCAGCAGACTGTGGTGAAGCCAAACATCATAAACCCAGGAATGTTCCTCAGTTGCTGTTGGAATCCATTCCAAGTCCTTGACCTTCCCCTTAAAGCAAACTTTGCTGTGCACAGAGAAGGTTTGACTGTTATTATGTAAGTCTGAATTTGGTAGTCATAGATTTCATCCAGCAGCTTTAGCAAGCCATTTAGGTTCCTGGGAAACAGACCACAGAACAACTTGAAGGCAAAGACTGAAGTTTTCCCAAGTACATTGAAAATTCTTTAAGATGACATAAGCAAAGCAGGGGACAGAGTTGATAAATTTTGGTGGTACCAAGAAAAGTGTTTTCTATATTATAGCTTTTTCCCAACAGTGGAAGTGTCATGCTCAGGAATATTGCATTACTTCAGGAGCTGACAAAGTTGAGAAAAATTTGAGGCCACATCATTGTCCCAAAAGAGATGATGGAAATCCCGCTGATGAGACTCACATCAGAGTAGAATCTAAGACAATTCTTAATTTTGGACTTCTCCTTGATATGAGGGAATTCTATGCAGGGTGGATTATGCTATGCTGTGGGAAAGCAGAGGCAATAGTGGACCAAATCTGAGAATTTGAATTATCTTTCCAAATGTGCCCTATCATTTCTGAAAAAACTCTGGTCACAGTTCTTTGACTAACATGGTGCTTAGTCTTATTTAGATTTTATCTAACTTATCCTGTATATATTATATGCTTTATCCCAGTGTCAGAATTTTACTATCTGCTCAACTGGCATTGATAATCAGAATAAACAAAACCAAAATGCTTGTCTGGGCAAAGGGAAAAAGAAGCCAGATCACTCTGTCAAAAGTGCAATTTAATGTAAAGTGCTAAATATTTTTGGTCCTTGACTCACTGATAGAGCACTTTGGCTGTTTTGGTGAGGCTTGGAATTTCTTAGAAGTTTTAAGTCTTCATGCATAAATGAAGGCCATTGTCATTCTTATTGAGCTGCAGTCTTGACATGTCTATGTGTATGTCTTATAGATACAGGTGAGGAAAGATTTGGTGCTCCCATGTTTGCAGTGCAATTATGGAATTCGATTTCAGATTTATTTGAAATCTGAAAGGATGAGGAGTCCAAATATTTTACCAATATCTTCTGAAGAATTTGAAAATTAATATGTCTTCCCCAAGCAGTGTTCACACAATGAGGAGAAAATTGCAGAAATACTTGATTGACTCTTTTGATAGTAAGCCAGCCACTGAAATATATTCATGCAGCATTCATAGTGAAAACCAGCCAGATGCAGACCCATAGGCTTCTGCATGCAGATCCACAAGCTTCCAAGTACCACACCGAACTGGAATTGTCCTGTAAGAGGAAGGATTCCCTGCCTCCTGATTTGAATCTAGAGCATTGCAAAGAATTGTGTTATGTCTTCTCTTGTGTGTTGGTCTGTGAATGGTGACAGAGAAAGTTCAAGTAGAAAAAAATCACAGTCCTGACCATGAATGGATGTTCCATCTATTTTTCTAAAAGTATATCTCAGTTTGTCTTTTTTTTTCAGATGCTTACATTAGTAGGCTTCAATGTTTATGTATTCAAATGGCCCAGATATCAAAAGGAAAGAAAAGGACTTTGAAATATCTATGCCAATGTATCAAATGTATATGATTTTTAAAGCACCTTTTTCACTTAAACTTCCTTCTTTACACATTAATTAAATATTATTTCTAGGATAAGTATCTCTCCTAGAAGATTAATGTATTATTGTCACATAATAATGAGAGTGAGAGAATCTCCTTCCTTAAGCTCAAAGGAGAATTTATTAATATAAAAAAACCACTCATAGCCCTTGAGCAATTCTGTTTCTGCTTCATGGAGAACCTTTCCTGCACTCTCCTCATGTCTAGCTTCGTGCGAGAGATTCAAGGAAGCAATACATATATCCTGCCAGTTTAAAAATAAATCCTCTTTTCAGGGAATAATTAATATCAAGACATGATGTACCCAATATCCAAATATACATTCATTTTCATGTTTGACGCATCAAATGCTCTGACATAGCCAAGTTTCAAAATAAATGGTTTGTTTTAGAGGTTGGATATGTCATATTAGCATTCACCCAGCAGATAGAGAAATAGATCAGAGAGTGATCAGGACATCAGGGAGACAGTTTAGAGAGAGATGAGAGAGGCCAGGTACACCTTGTAATGTTAAAAAAAGCTAGCTAGCTAGCAAGAAAGAAATTGTATAAATAGGTCACTGCAGCCCAACTGAAAAAAAGTTAAAATTAAACTTGTTAGTCATCCTCTCCAGAGGCCTAATCCACTCCCTTCCTTGAGGACTGTGCATTTAGCTGAGATATGTCTTATTTGATAGCACGAGTAGACAGCCTCAAAGAAAAAACATATCAAACTCATACAGTGTACCAGCTTTAAGGGGGAATTTAGCACTTGCCATGCTAAAATTTCCCTCTTCTTTCCTTGTCAATTCTTATTAGCCTTAATTTGTTCTCATTTGTTCTGATTTTGTTTTTTTGATTTCTTCCATAAGTGGAAGCATAAACCCAAGAGGAAACAATAGTACAGGTGAATAGATATCTGATGCCAATGTCAGCAACACATCCTCGGACACCCCAAGGTATTCATATCTCTTGTTTCTGTTCTACCTCCCCTGTGTCTACCATTTTCTTTTCCTGAAAATAGTTCTTTGTCTCACTCTGATTCAGTTAGTTAAACATTAGTTAAACGTAAGTCTTTAGTCCCATTTCAGACATGGCACAGTACTCCTTTAGGCCTCCCATGGCCAATACGGAAAATTCTTCCCTCTCTGTCTTATTGCCATATTCTGACAAAATCCTAAAACATTGGAAATAGAGCAGATACCTACATTCTTTTTGACTGAATTGCTTCCCACTTATGTGAACGCATGCATGTGTGCATGTATACACATACTCAGGTGAGCATATGCTTGCCTGGAAATTCCTGCTCATCTGTATAGAAGAGATACAAGTACCCACAGGGAAAATAAATTACAAATATTTTAATTACCTCTGAGTCATGCTTCTGTCTTTGAGGTCAGTTGAATCTGTATTCTGGTGACAAATGAAAATGAACAAAATCTTCTCATCTTGGCATGAGAGATGATGTGCTGTTCTGTTTTAGCTCAGATCTGTCTCAAGTCTAATTTGAGAAGTGTGTAATCATCACTGTACAGAGGCCATAACTGTCTGCATTCTATTAATTTAATCCCCATATTAATATATGAGGAATAAAACTAGGCCTGTATTTTTCCAGGGGTTCAATTTCCCACCAACATATAAGTACTACTGAATGACTGCAAAGTGAGATTTAAAATATATTGGATGTTAACACTCTACCCTTTCACTATTGTCAGGTACTATATAGAATGGTACTATTGATAACTCTGCACAAGAGATCAGAGTCAAGTAACTAAAAGGTCAAGAAAATGGATGTTTGTTGGTAGAATTGCACGGAAAAGATTTCCCAACATCTGCCCATAGGATGGCATGGTCTGCCTGTTTCCTGACATGTCTGTCATGTTGAACATCGCCTCCACAGACCCCTCCAAAGTGCTGGGAGGTGGCTTCCATTTTTAGTTATTTAAATCACCGCTTCTGGGATCTGCACTTTAGATCTGTTAATTTTAATTGTAGAGATACTGATGTATGGGTTTTGTATTTACAGGCTCTTCAAATTATTATTAGCAACTACAGTGCACCACTCTGTATGTTTAAATCTGTATGTTGCTCTCCTGGATAGTCTATTTATACCCAAGAGAATGTCTCTCATTACTCTGTGCACCAAAATATCCCAGCTGTCACAGCTATTGTTCAGGTAGAGACACTTGTAGGAGACAGTCACCTATCTTTGATGTCACATAGACACATGAATTTGAAAGCAGTTTTTGGTTATGTTTATTGTTGAAAGGGACTCCTTTAGCTAAAGCAGAAAGTTTAAGAACCAATGCACACAGAGGTTAGATAAATCATAAGGTCATCACCTTTGAATAAGATTAGCATTAAATTGATATCAACAAATAGCACCACATTCTCCTCTACCACATCTGAGAATTTTTGCCACAACAGCCTGGACAAAGATCTGCTTGGAGACTGCGACTAAATATTTAATGACTGCTGGGAAAAAATAAGAATTTGAGTTTAAATTTTTGTCCACAAAGGTCCAAAGAGAGCAAAACTACATGATTGTCACTTCACCAGACACAGAAAGGCATAGGAAGCCCTGATTCTCATTGATGAAGTCTAAGGGCTGATTGGAAATGTTCTGAAATTGCAATCACAAAGTATGTTTTTATAGGAGTATAAGGGGGGGGGGTGTTGGAAATAAGTAGAGAACAAAATCTTGACAAGATTTTTGCCAGCTTCTCAGGGTAATTATTTAAAATTATAATATTAGATTACTGACCTCAAAATGCTGTTAGTAGTATACAGACAGAATCTGTCTGTTCAGATAGGTTAATGCTTCTGCATATACAATGATGGATACTTAGTGCATTGTCTACATGGATGTCCTTAACCAACAATGTATTATACCCTGTGTACTGAGGACAAAATGTCACAAGTAAATATGCTACAAGAAAAGACTTCGGAATACAAATAAAAATATATGTTAAATATTACTGAATCGAGCTTGAATTCTTATAACCTGATCCATCAGTAGAAAGGGCCCCTCCTAAGAAGCACGTGCTGAGGCAAGTTGTACCCTTGGCTCCCTCTTGCCTTTTATTTCTCCTTAAAATCATATGCAGTGAAAAGAGGGAACAAACATGAATGATGCATGCCTGATTCACTAAATCACTGTGGTCTCTGGCAACAGCACAAACGTAGAAATGTTTAAATCGGCCTCATACTACCCAACAAACGATGCAAAAGGAGACCTCAAAGAACACAAAGTGAGGGGAAATAAATGAGTATCATGTCAAGAAAGCAATTTCTCACTGAGTTTGCACAGAATGGAAATTTTCCTTCCAAGAGATGGTTAGGGAATCTTTCTAATAAATCTTCAGTCCACAGTCATTGCTGTGTCCTTTTTTTAAACTTACTTTTTAAGAGCTGTGTAAGCTACACCCTCCCCAGTGAAATGTGTCAAGATATTACCAGTCAAGTTGAAGGAATTTAAGTGAATCATCTCTATCTCTGTGTTTATATTTGTAATAGACAAGGATGGTCAAACAGATTTCATTTTGTGCATGCGTTGAACATCTTTTCAACCGGTGAGGTCTTCTCAAAGCCTTGTCTTGTTTTAATAGTAACTCACAAAAGAAAAAATAAAAAGTTGAGTCTCATTCCCCGAAAACGTCCCTGAGATTTAAATTTAATTTTTAGGGGTCCTTTTAAATTATTTTACCCTCTTAAAATTATTTACTCATTTTAAATACAGATGAGATTAAGATGGTCAGTAAAAAGGCAGCTGTTTTCCAAATGAGTTGTAGGCTGTCCGTCAATATTAGAATCGGCTGCTCAGCAGAGTCCTATGTCTCTTTAGACTCCTGAATTTTAATTGCTTTTCCCTAATTTTAACCATATGAAAGGTAACTTAGGATGCATCAAATCAAGGCTAGTTGTTTAGTTTTTTCTGTCATCACTGAAACAAATAGAGACTCTCAAAAAAAACATAGGACTGACCTAAGGCTTTGATGAATTATCTTGCAGAGATTCTTTACTCTCTACATTGAATATAGAGAGTCTTGAATGACAGTCTACAGCTGGATTTCTAATGCTTGGTGTCTAATATTAAATGACATCAATTCTATGCTTAAAATACCCCACAGTAGTTATTTTTAATGGTACTTGAATAGTTTTGGTAGTTTTATCCTGAAGTTCACCATCACAGTCACAGTAGTTTTAACTCAGATCCTGGTAGCAGCTGAGGATGGACATACAGAACTTAGCACTGGCTCATCTGCCTTATTTTTTGAATGAATCTAGAGGCATTCTTCATTTTTCTGGTGAAAACCATGTCCTGTTTTGCTTGCTTCCTTCTTTGTGTTCCCCAAATAGAGACCAAGGTAATGGTATCTATCTGATTTATTTAAAGTGTACTTAACTTTACTGATACTTCAACTAAATGATGGTTTGCAATGTAAAGGGGAGGGTCTTTCTGTTGAGCGTATTTTCTTTCAAGTAAGACTAAGTATTCTGTCTGCAGGATGATGTTATTTAAAAATCAGTTGTGCATAAATGAAGACTTTACATCTCCGAGGTTCTCCTGGTTTTAAAAAACCCTTTGAACCTGTAGTAGTGGGGAAGATGTCTCTCCTTTTGACAGGTTGCTTGTTACATTTCTCTGGCCATTTACCCTGCTATTTTGGTTAGAACAGAGAAGGGCTACACTAAATCTTCAGACCACAGACCAGCATAAATATATTTCCAGCACAGCTCCAACAATCAGATGTCACAAATGTCACGAAAGAGTCTTATCATGTTAGAATTTCTGTCCTAAAAATTAATCTAAACTGCACCATCATAATTATTGCCAGCTTTAGCAAATGCTTGTACTTACTCCTAGACATTGTGTATGCTTAGAAGGGGAGGCATATCTTCTAATTTGGTTTCAGATGTTCTGCATTTGTTTGGAAATGAAACTTGAATGTTGGGCATGGAATTCTCTGGATGTGTTACCATGGAAGTGTACCTTATTCTGTATCGTGGATGGGGTCATTACCATCAAAGAAACACCATTAAGAATCAAGCGTCCTTTCTACCCAGGGCTTGACCCTTTGCACTTCAACATCTCTGGCAGGACTTGCACTGAGCCTATGGAATACAACATAAGTTTTTCACTATAGTGTCACCTTATTAGTAACTCAGAGTAAGAAATTGCCATCTCCACTTCCCACCTCTCCAGCCAGTGTTTTGCATGACAGCTGTAGCATCTTGTCAATTAACCCTCTTAATTGGTTTCTGTTTCTTCTCCAACTATAATCCATTGGCCTTGCCTGCTGAACAACACTTTATTCAAAGCATTGGGTTTATATGAACTTTCTATCAAAATCATCCCCTTGGGAAGGAAGATATGTGATAAGGAGTGTCAATACCTGTGGTTTTTTTCCTTTATTATCTCTTGTGGCTCACAGTAGACCCTGAATCATCATAAAATTGCATCATATGTTTGCGTTTTGTATGATGAACTTCTTTTAAAGAAGGAAAAAAAACCCAGACAATTCTCTGCCTGACTCAGTATCTTTAAAAAAAGAAAACAAAAAACCAAAACAAAACCCCAAACCCCATAATTATCATGGATAAGAACAAGCTGTTCATCTCTTAAAAAAGTAGGTGGTGCACCTTTTTTAGGTATAAACTCATCAACATAATTCTAAAGCATTATGGTCTTTGTTGTGAGAAGAGAGAAATCCTGTGCTCTCCTCCTAAAGAGCATTAAAAAAACATTACTGACAGGAAATTGAAAAAGTAATATATGTCTGAATGAATATGACAACTTTTTTCTGATAGAGTAGATAGATAAATGTCACATACAAGTTTCAAAATACATTTAATTTTGCCACCACAATGGATATTCTCTTCATAAAATATATATGAATAAGGTTCGAATCATAAAACTTGACTGCGATAAACAAATGCATATTTGATAACTTTCTTCTTTTCTTTTTTTTTTTTTTTGAGATGCTAATTCCTTTTTTGAGGTTATTTGTTGTTTACACATCTTTACATTTTCATTCTGAGTGAAGTAGCCTGGGTGACAAATCTTGCACACATTTAGCTTGGATGAATTTTCTTTTTAATCTGAGAAATGGATTCTGAGCTTGGTTTCTTTTGGTTTGGTTTTTTGTTTTGGTTTTTTTTGGGGGGGTATTTTTCAGGGTTTTATTTGGCAGGGTTTTTTTTGTTTTGGTTTGGGGTTTTTTGTTTGGTTTTGGTTGGGGTTTTTTTCTTGTTGTTGTGCTTTGGTTTGGTTCCATTTGGTTCCGTTTGGTTCCATTTGGTTTTTTTGTGAGGTCATGCAAGGGAGGGGAAAATGAGGGAAGCTGGTAGATGCACCAACTCAACTATCATCACAGAATCATAATATATGCTGAGTTGGAAGGGACCCACAGGGATCATCAACTCCAAGTCCTGACCCTGTACAGGACAGAGCCAAGAATCACACCATGTGCCCAAGAGTACCGTGCAAATGCTTCTTTAACTCTGTCAGTTTTAGTGCTGTGACCACTTCCCTGGGGAGCCTGTTCCAGTGCCCAACCATCCTCTGGGGGAAGAACCTTTGGCTAATATCCAACCTAAACCTCCCCTGACACAGCTTCAGGCCATTCTCTCAGGCCCTGTCACTATTCACCACAGAGAAGAGATCAGTGTCTGCCCCACATCATGAAGAAGTTATAGACTGCAATGAAGTCTCCCCTCAGTCTTCTCCAGGCTGAACAGACCAAATTACCTCAGCTGCTCCTCACACAGCTTCTCCTCAAGGCCCTTCACCATCTTGGTTGCCCTCTTTTGGATGCTCTCCAATAGCTTTGTATCCTCCTTACATTGTGGTGCCCAAAACTGCACACAGGGCTCAAGGTGAGGCTGCCCCAGTGCAGAGCAGAGCGGGACAATCCCCTCTCTTGCCCAGCTGGCAATGCTATGCCTGATGCCCCCCAGGACACTGTTGGCCCTCCTGGCTGCCAGGGCACTGCTGACTCATGTTCAACTGTCCATCGACCAGGATCCCCAGGTCCCGTTCCATGGCACTGCTTTCCAGCATCTCATTTCCCAGTATTATGCTAGACATCACTGAGGTTTTTGAGCATCAGTCAGGATAAGGTGATGGATGAGAAATCCATACAAGTGTTTTCAGAGCATGGACTGGAGGAAGAATGACAGTAGACAGGACACTATCTTTTAAATTTTCCCCCACTCTGCAGCAACTCATCTTAGAGACCAGATTGTCCATTCCCAAGAGGTTAAAAAAAAAGACTCCATGTTAAAAGCTACAGAATAAATGGTAGTTTTATGCTACCAACAAATGTAAGTAGCTTTGGGGAAGAGAGAGTTAAGAAAGAACTGTTCTCTTCCTTTCTTTTTTTCAGGCACAGATTCACTGGGGAAGGAGGACTTTATTCTGTACCACTGGAATATGCCAGCACATTACCTGTCCTGACAGTGTGAGGGCTTTCTCTGCATTTTTAAAACAGGGTCTACTTCAAACTTTTCTTTCTCCAGTACCTAGCACACCAGGCTTCAACCCCCTAGCTGAGCTCTTGGAGCATGCCCTAGTGCAAGTGCACTTAGAGACCTTATCAGCAGTGAAATCAGTGAGCTTTGATGAAATCTACTATGTGTCTAGAACCACCTCTCAGAATTCTAGTGTAGTATTTGAATCTATGTTAAAGACTGAATTGTAATTACATATTACTACCTCATTTATTAATCTTTTTCTATAAACTCCTGCAGCACTATGAGCAGAACTGAATGACATTTTTTTCATCACTAACTTCTGGTGGAAAAATGGCATTGAATCTAAACATAAAATGTGTCATTTTGACAAATTTTGTTCAGTAAAAATTTAAAGTACAGTGTCTGGGTAAGATTTAAGTATGTTATTTTTACATTTTTCTGTTTGACAATTTAGTGGCACTTTTTTCCGGTTTTACCTAGAAAGATTAAAAAGAATATTAAATATTTCAGATTTGAGCAGAATGGCTTAATCTACCCTGAATATTTTTTCAGACTTTTATTTAATTTTAAATTGAAATTTAAATTAAGTACCATTTTGAACTGAAAACAAAAATTGACATAATTTCCCACTTTCTTTCCAGAATTACTCATGCATCATCCTCTTGGTTTTCTTGGGGTTGCTCCATTAGGCAAAATAGGTTCTATGTGAACAGGGAAAAGGAGGAAGAATCCTTACAGTTTTCTAGTTTCAGCTGAAACCAAAGCCGGAGATAAGCAGTTGCAACCAGATCCAGGCAGCTCAGGGTACAAGTTAGCCTGAGACAATTCATAATTTTAAAACTACAGGTTCTATCTAGACCCAGATACCAAGCTGTGCCATGTTTAAGTCACAGGGGCCATTGCATTCAAGTCAGTAGATTTACTTTTGATTTTTATTAGGAGAAGTCAAGTCAGAGAGAAGCCTAATAGTATTATGCAAAAATAGCTCCAAATTTAAATGGAGTCCAGAGTTAATTGGCCTCATCAATAAATGCGAAGTCAGAAGATGAAATCTTCCTAGAAAATATTACCTGGCAATTGGCAGCAGAGCCATGGCAAAC
This sequence comes from Entomyzon cyanotis, assembly GCA_024500445.1. Lineage (NCBI taxonomy): Eukaryota > Metazoa > Chordata > Aves > Passeriformes > Meliphagidae > Entomyzon > Entomyzon cyanotis. The sequence continues at coordinate 82,749,652 of JAKEPQ010001005.1, forward strand.
CACTGAGCTCAGTCAAACCACTGGACTATTAAGAGAGGCTCAATGGCTCTTGCAAATGTCTTCTGGGATTCCAGTTAGTCAGTCTGCTCCTGGCTCATAAGATCAACATTGTGATATAATCCCAGACACTTTTCTTTCCCTAATATTGGGGGCTAAAAAGATAGAGTTATTGTGTATGTCAAGATCAAATATGTTTGCATACTAATGACTTCAGCTTAATGAAGTGGGGAAAAAAGGAATCTATTGTGACCTGAGAGACTCAGGGGCATAGAACTATGAAAAATAAATGTTTCTGTAGTCCTTAATACACCCAGTGTCACTATTTTGTGATATTGTGCTGTCTTGGCAAACAGTATTTCCTTTCTGTCTAGTCTCTTCCTCAAAATGTATTGGTGCTGTTCTGGTGTCTTTAAGCATAAAAAAGGATCAAAGAGCTTTCATCTCTTAGTCCATTTTACTGTGCTGTGCTCTGCACAGGAAGAAATATTGACATTGTTTCAAGGGCAGTTAATATATTCAGTTCTGTCTCAGAAATGAGCACAATTCCTTGACTTATAAATTTGAAAATCTGCCATTACCCGCAATTAAAATATTTCATATATGAATTATACTATGGCATTTGCACTTCACTCATCTCTTCGTTCTTCTGCTGTAATTCCCATATGCCAGGAAATCTTCTCCACTATTGGTCCAAGATTAAATAAGAAGTGCTTTTGAAGGTTTCATATTACTGAGACTGTGCTGGTTTTTGAAAAAAATGTATTGCAAGGACATTTGTTATTGTAACAATATGTATGGTACAATATGGATATTAACAATATTTAAAATGAAGTTTCATTTTGCAGTTGTTTTTTTCCCCTGCTCACGTATGCTTTGTTGTCCTTATAGAAGATTCCACCATTTTTAGTCATATTTAATATCTTGCTCCTTGGATTGTTAACAGGGGGACAAAGTAAGGTAAAGTCTGAACGATGGAAGCAACATCTGATGACCCTTACCAATAATTTTACACTTTCATATGCTAAACATATCTGTGGTTAGATTCTCAGGTTCTTAAGGCACTGAGTACAGTACATCAATCCCTAAGGAACCTTCTTGTCTCATTTGGATCTTTTCCATATTAAGGCATTACATACCAGGAGAGAGAGGTGGAATTAGGCTGGTGGACTTGGCAGTGTTAGGTTTATGGTTGGATTTGATAATCTCAAAGGTCTTTTCCAACCAAGATGATTCTGTGATTTTCAGTGTGGATTGGCAAAGCCAAGCTCTGGAAGTGCTCTGAATGATCCTGTGGAGGAACATCTTGGGTAACAAGAGGGCTGTAGCTGTAACTGTGAATGATGTCCTCAAAACTTGGTAGGGATCTCTTTATTCAGTGCAATTCATTGTGGTCCACTGACACCCCAGCTGCCACAGCTGCAGGAGTAACATGTGGAAAACAATAGGGAAATATTTAAAATAAATTGTAAGCATAAGAATCAGTTCTAGACTACCACTGCGTTTTTCTCCAGGTTTTAGCTATGATTTTCGACATTCTACACCATGCTTAAAATGGCATTAACGTATTTTCCTTTTGTAAAGGAAGCATTTCAGTAATGATGGAGTTAAAGTAGCACCCCCTTCATTTTTCCCTCAGTGACCTGTAATCCAGTAAAAATGATCAGAATGTGCACCATTAGCATCCCATTTGGAAGTCTTGATAGAGTGCATTCCAGCCTTCAGTCATCTTAACTAAGAAAATGTGAGACTATTATGTAATATAACAATTTAATTTTTTTCATGACAAATAAGATTATTCCTATTTATTGTCTACATCACCCCCATAAGCATGAGTGGAATACATAATCACACTGGAACACTGTGCTAAGGTCTTATTCTAATATATCCAAAAAAACCAATGGCCTGCCTAAAATAACTGAAAATGCAGATATAATACAAGTGACAACTACCACAGATGAAGAAGGTATTCTGGAAACAGCTGATTTCTGCCTTTATTCTTCCCTTTCTCTAGAGTCAAAAAAGTAAAGGAGCCCCTCACCTTTGGTCCTCTGCAGGTCACAGCTGAAAAGGAAATACTTTTAGGACTGCTACAGAGACAGCATGCAAGAATAGAAAAGTATCTGTGATCTTCTGCCTTCTACAGAACAGGCCTCAGGGATATGGGCTCTGCTGAGAGCAGAAGGGGAATATAAAGTAGCTTGAATTAATATAAAAATACATAAACAAATTTCAATTTGTCTGTCTGTGTCAGGAGCATGTTGCTCCTGCACAGTAGCAATGTAGGTGCTGAAGATGGGATTACCTCAGGGCCACTGCTGTTTTTTTATAAGAAAATCATAGTTATTTAACTCTTCCTTAAGCAGACTTACAGACTAGGCCTGAATGAAACTGGTAATTAAGCTGTATATTCTCCTCACAGGTTCATAAACACAGTCTCTTGCTATGTCTTCCCTAAATGTGAGAATAATTTAGTTCGATTTAACTGTAATTTTTAAGTATTTGTTTCAGTAGGAACATCTTGAATGTACAAAAATTAATTGCTAGCCCTGAGGCTAGCAATTGGCCAATGGAAATGGAGCAGAGACTGAATGCTGGATATTCACCTCCAGGCCCACAGGCAGCTACCTCTTGAATTAAGTGCCATTGCATCAGGAGAATGCTTTGTCCTGAGAGAGGTTAGGACAAGTCATTCATGGTTCGTACTAAGTATCTGTATTACAGAACTTACAACCATAGCTCCTACAGAGTGGTGTTCAGAGTGCATAAATTTAGGCCAAGCTGTAAGATGTGGACAAAGCATCTTTCTTTCCCTTCCTTCTGTCAGCTCAGGTGAAATAGATCAGTAATGTATTTGATAATGTTGGGATAATGTAGTCACTATGCTTTCAAGCACTGAAACACACGTTCCTGCTACTAACATTCAAGAAGAAAACCAGCTGAGGGTATTTTATGAGATAGTCATCTTTGACATAAAAGTATCCTACCTTTTTACCGTATCTCTTCTTAATAACTCTTAGGTAACCATACAAAAATTACTTAAGGCTTATAGGAGTACTGGCAGGGAGGTCAATAGTATTTTTACAAACGTATTACAGGTGATTGAATGGAGGAGTGGAATTTTAGAAACTTTTCAAAAGTGAACTGATAGCAGAGCCATGTGCTGAACCAGGAGCCAGAGCAAATTTCACAAGGTAAGAAGGACTAAGGCCTGGCTTATATTTTGTTGGCAAATTTTCATTGGTACTGAAAGAGCAAGCAACTCTCAGATGAATGCATGACAAAAGGAAGTTATATTTGATCTCAGGAAGGATTTTTTTCCTAGACATTCAGGTCTAGAAACTTGCAGTCATGACTATTTTCCACTCAAGAATTTACATGCAATCTAAGTTTTCCTACCTTCTTCCAGTGAAATGGATTTTTCTTTCTTGTTTTCAACTCCCACATAATTGTGGTGCATTATAGAAAAACTCCACTTTGTAGGTTGGAATATTCCACAGTGATATCCACTGTGGTAGGGAAATAATCCATCATGGTTTGTTCAACCATTGTCATTCTGTGTTAAGCATTGTGGCTTGTTCTCAGTAGTCAGAAAATCACTTGTGGAAGAAAAGCATGTCCTGCAAAACTGAAAAGTGTTTCAGTAGCTCATTCGTGTACTACTGCACAGTTACTTATCTCATCCTTGCCCTGAGCTTTTGTACACTATCACAGTGAAAGTTACAACTCTTAATTAATAAGACCAACAGTTTTCTATTTTATTTAGCTAAAGGCTAGATCATCCAAAATCATAGAAACATCAACTGAAGTAGAGCATGATTTTGTATTTTAGACAAATGTTTTGTACAGGTGCTCTCTTGAAGTGACAGGTTGAGAGACAATTACCATACCATCCACAGTCATTGCATCTGTGCAGCAAGCTCAATATTTATAACAGTGTTTGGAGAAATATGATTGTATAACAACAATGCTGAGTATCATTGCTACTGATTGATTGCAATATCTATTAACCTTCTTGCAATGCATTTTTGAATCTGAAATCATAGAATGAATCAGCATACCAAATTAATTTCACCTTTAAGAATTATAGACTGAAAAATCTGGTGATCTCTGATAAACTTTTTATATAGTGTATGTAATTTGATAGTGAGAAGATGAGAGTAGATTATTCAAGAATATATTGATGGCCTAAAAATTCTTTGACCCATAATCAAATTAAAGAACTCTAGTCCTAAAGATTGCATCTGAAGATTATTTGATGGCTAGGGATTTCAGTCCAGTTTCTCATGGAGTATCTAAGAAAACATCCATTGGTATTCTAAACAGACAAGTCAAGGATAGAATAAAACATCATTAAGCCTTCAAAGTAATTTTTCAAAAATGCATTTCCATTTCCTCAGAAAATTTCATCAATGCAAATTAAAAAGAAATATAAGACCTTGAGGTTGCCAAATGTAGTATACACTTGTAAGACCACAATACTTCTGGACGAATAACTTCTCAAGAATGGCAGCACAAGATAAAGCAGTGACAGTGGTGACCACCTGCTAAAGGCAGTGAAGAGCATGCCATCTCCTTTATCAAGCTACTTGTCTGTGCAAAACAAGTTGAATGGAACAATCAAGAGAAAGAAATAAAAGTAGAATACTGGAAATATCCCTGCACATCCAGGCACAGACATTGCCAGTAGTGTGCCACATCCCTTTTAAAAAAGAGTAATATTACAACTTGAAAAATTAAACCCACACTATTTCAGTGAGAACAGTAAAGGACATTATCTTGCTTACATCTGTGCAAGGCTATGTCTCAATAGCAACTCTTATTTAAAAACCACAGGATCAAAGAGCAATTACTAAACCTAGCCTCATTCTGGCTCCTGGCCTTTTGTTAGCATCTCTGTAGTAGGCCAGAACAGTGCAATACAGCACCAAGTAGCAAACGTAGTTCCAAACAAGCTGATAATGTCACCATAACATGGAAGCAACCTAATCACATTGGCACGTATTGTGCTGGGCCTATTTAGGCTTGCTGAGAAAGGGTAATTTGTTTCCCAAGCTATCCTTGAATGGCTCAGCATGGCACATATTGCAAAGTGTAGGGATTGTACATTTTCTTGTGCTGTGTGTCAAGCATGTTGGATTTTGATATGGCTGGAAGCAAGTCCACTTTACGGTTTGAGAGAGAAGTAGCAGGAAAACATATTATTGCCCCAAAGAGCAATATCCTTCTTCTAAAGGACTCTAAATCCATTTTGTAGTCTAAAGACACAAATTAATGTTTGGGTTTGAAGCTGCAGCCCAGATACAAAGCTTGAAAATGTTGAGAAATTTTATTTCAGAGCAGGGATTTCTTGTCTCTGAGATGCTTGATACTTAGTTGATATTGAAATTTTCAGAGAAGCCAAACAGCAGTGATACTTCTGTAGGCAATTATGAAAATCACAGCCTGCATGAAAAGAACGTAGGGGTGAATGAATATTTACCAAAATATTTTCATTGTAACTAATTCTAGATATTCACACTGCTGGCCCAGTTGCTGTGTATTTAATTCCAGAGAAAATGAATACCAATACTTTTCGTTATCAAGAAGATTTACCAAAAAAAGCCCCCAAAACCACAAATGCAAAAGTGTGTTTGCTGGTTCACACCCTACATGGATCTGCACAGCAATCAGGAAAGCTATTTGTGGCTTGGGAGACAAGCAGTAAAATGCTAATAACAGTTATTTTTGAAATCTTTTTGTGATCATCAAATATTATAAGAAATTATGGCTGTTTTGTCATAACAAATATGATAGTATTGGCTGTTTTGTCATAACATATAGTGGATCTTTTGTCATAAAACAAAAAAATATTGCTAAAATATTTTATACTAGACATCCATCAAATAGTTTTAAATAATAAGCACTTTCATAAGAATCTCAGTAGCTGATTTTCAGAAATGCTTAGGACCTGTAAATCTAATTAAAATCAACAGCTGCTTTGCTCAACTCAGAGAACTATGACCTCTAAGGATACTGATGCCTGATTTAGTCCTCATTTTTAAAAGGAAGTTAAATCTGATAAGCAGATTGCTTAGAAGGAACAATTCAGCAGACACTCAAAATAATTTTTAATCTTTAATTTGATAATATATATCTTTAGATTTTTCTAAAGAGAAAATATCGTATTGTTCATGTTTGATTAAAAAAGACTTTTTATGACAGTACACATGCTTCTACTACCAGAACATAACAGTATTTGCTTAAGAAAAATTTCACCACGTAATTCCTACAGTGATGAAAAATAACCTCCTGTATAGTTTGATGTTAATATACAAACATTTTTTTCTAAAAAATAAAGCACTGAGAAAATCGGGCAGAATGTTGGACTCAATGTTCCATTATGATACTTACAAACAATAACCTATCCAATATGTCGAACCATATATGAACAATACTTAACCTTGAAAATTACAATTCCTTACATGAAATGGTGACCCAGGAATACAGATTCAAAGGGGCCTGTTTCTAGTAACACTATTTGATGCCTTTCTCTCATAATAGCATTTTGTTGTACCTTTTTTTTCTTTGAGTTGTCGTTAGAAAACACAATGCAGCAAAGAAATTCACAACCTTTGCACGAGTTAATTCCACTTCTAATTTGAAAGACACAGACAGTCTTAGTCTCATCCTGTAGGAGGTTCAAGAATCATACTGTCATTACTCCAAAGAATGAGATGGAATAGCATTACTTTCAAAAGAAGTCTGCAAATGTAGACTTGTATTCATGATTCCAATTTTTCAGTGTGTAGATTGGCAGCAGATTGCATATATGCAGCACAGTGCATATAAATAGCTGTGTTTATTGATATTGGTAGATAATAAATCATATGTATTTTTAAAAATAGCTGTGTCTATGTGTTTATAATTTATATTGATACTGTTGTCATGGGTTTGAGACCGGACATTGCCAGGAGGACGTACGAAAAGAGGGCAACTAGGCTCTAAGCTTAAAGTTGCAAAAAGTGTTTAATTGCTTAACAGAACTGGAGGATAAATGCAGGCAAAAATAAATTTTTCATACAGTTTTGGTTTACTCCCCCGTCCCTCTTACGAACTTATAGTATTCACTTCCTTTCTTCTTTTACAATTTACAAGCCAGGTGGGGGGGGGGCAGGGTGTGGGGTCTCTTTTCAGTTTACAGAGCAGATTTTCAAATTTACTCATCACTATAATTTTTCTACTACAAATATTCTTTATCTTTACTTGTTTCTCTCTCTCTCTAGACGGTTTTTTGCTCTCACCTCTACTCTCTTAAGAAGCAGTCTCTGTGCTCACCCCCCCCCCCCCCTTTTCTTTTTTTTTTTAAACTAGCAACACAGACAGGGGGCAGGTTGAGGGGTCCTCTGGTCAGTTCAATCAGGAAAAGAGGTTTTCTATTAAGCCAGGGGTCCTTCCCACGAGAGACAGTCTTTTGAGAACTTCTTTGGCGTGGGTCCAATCTCACGAGCAACATCCCGCCCGAAATTCTGCTGCAACATGAGTCTTTTTGTCCATAGGGTGCTGTGCAGATTCTCCCGAGCCGAGGTCAGGCTGCTTTTATGCCAGGAGCAAGGCTTTTCTCTCTTTTGCAAGGCTTTTTCAGTTTTAACTCTTAGATGAGACTCCCACTGGTTCACAGTCTTTTCCAGGCATCTATCTGCTTTTCTGGCGTGGGCTGTGGGTGAATTTCTGCATCTTTATGGACTCCATGAGCTGCAGGGGGACCTTCTGCCCCCCCCCCCGCCATGGCCTTTACTGCGGCTAGCAGAGGGTTTTCAGCTCTAGCACTGGGAGCCCTTCTTCTCCGACTGTTTTTACTGACTTTGGTGTCTCTATGCTGTTCTCCCTCACATATTTTCACCTTTACCTCTTCTTCTTCCAACTACAAAGAAGTGAAAGAAGTGCGTGCCTGCTTTGTTTTGAATTTTTCTTAAATATGTTTTCACAGAAGCGTAACTAGCACTTTTAATTGGCCTAAACTTGGCCGCCAGCACGTCTGTCACTTTCAGAGCCATCAGAGATTGGCTCTGCTGGACTTGATGTAAAAACTTCCAGAACTTGCACTCAGGACACACAGGAGTCATCTTTGTGCCACACTCTACCTCTCAGACACTTCCCTAGGCTTACTACAACAGCTTCTGAGGGGTTTAAATTTCTCTTAGATGTTAAAAACACTTCACTGATGTTTTGGGCTAATCAAAACTACCACAACTGTATGTGTGTGTGTGTGTGCGTGCGTGTGTGTGTGCGTGTGTGTGTGTGTGATTCAGAAAATGGGATTTGCACAGAGGCTAAATAATCCTGTGCAGATTTTAATTAGTATATTTTTCCTCAGTCATTTTCTCCTTAGGTCATCTCCTTAAAGTGACTCATGCTGGTAAAGTGACCAAACAATATATCTCTGAATAGAAGCAGCTTCTGAAAGAAGTTTGCAAAACTGCAGAAAATCATAGAATCATAGAATGTTTTGGGTTGGAAGAGACCTTAAAGATCATCTAGTTACAAGCCTCTGCCATGGGCAGGGACAATTCTCACTAGACCAGGTTGTTCAAAGCCCCATCCAACATGACCTTGAACATTTCCAGGGATGGGGCATCCACAACTTCCCTGGGCAACCTATTCCAGTGCTTCATCACCCTATAGTAAAGAATTTTTTCCTAACACCTCATCTAAACCTCTCCTTCCTAGTTTGAAGCCATTACCTGTTGTCTTCTCATGGATTGCTTGTCCTACATGCCCTTGTAAAACAGTCTCTCCCCAGAATTTAGGCCCCCTTTATATACTGGGAGGCTGCTGTAAATTCTCTCCAGAATGTTCTCTTCTCCAGACTGAACAATGCCAGCTCTTTCAGATTGCCTTCATAGGAGAGATGCTCCAGCTCTCTGATCATACTTGTGGTCTCCTCTGGACCTTCTCTGACAGGCCCCTTTCTTTCTTGTGCTGGAGATTCCAGAGCTGAAGGCAGCACTGTGGGTGGGCTTGATGACGACAGAGTAGAGGGAGCCAAACACTTCCCCCGCACTCTTCTGATACAGCCCAGGATGCAGTTGGCATTCAGGGCTGCAAGAACAAATTGCCAGGTCATCGTCTCATCCACCAACAGCCTTATATGTCTAGGTGTACATGGTGATTCGTTTCATTTTGCTGAACAATATTTTGATGCTTCTTTCACTTTTCCCCTGGTTTTCTGCTTTCTTTTTATATTGTTCTTCTGTTGTTCAAAACTGAATAATTAACCTTCAATATTTACAGAGCTGTAACACTGATCAAATTGAAGAGTTGTTTATTCTAATGGTGCTACTAAAAATACTCAATATTTTCTTTTTATAGTTAAAGATATTTTTCAGATGAAATGGCTTCTTTTGCTTTATGTCAGCCCTGGCTGACAATAGAAACAAACTAGTGTAGTTGGTCTATGATTTTAATTACCCTTTTCAGAGCAGAAACAAACGCAGCTGTTGAACTATCCATTTGGCTACAGTTTGTAATATTCCTTTGGTTGTACGAGGAAAATAATGAAGCAAGGCACCATCCCTGTTTCCGAGAGGAGAGGGAGAAGAACTTAATAAAAAACAGTTGTACTCTTCATTTTAGAGTATCATGGTAACTTCACCTAATGCTAAGACACAGTGGGTTTATTAGGAGCCACAAGGAAAGAATCACTACTGGGAAAGCATCTATTAGTCTGTCATAAAGTTATGCAAAATCTAGTTTTGTATGTGCAGTGTAAATGGTGCTGCAATTAGACATTTATCCCCAGAAATTATGAGCAATCACTCAACTTCTGTCTACGGCTTCAGCCTGTGTGCTATAATAGTAAACCACAAAGGCAATTAAATCTGAAGGAAGGATAAGAATGGAATTGTTTTATGTTCTTCCTTCTTAAGGATCAAAAGATCAGATTTTTGAGAGATCAGATGTTTCTATTTAATTTTTAAGAATAAGCCTTTACTGAGCTATGCCAAAATCTGTTTAAAGGTACAGTATGACTAAAGTTCAGTTAATCAGTGTTAGGACATTACCCTGCCTTTGGGGGTAATATTCACAGAAATTCTGATATACTGAGGATTTGGGATTTTTCCCCTCAGTGGTCAGCTCCGTTACTTGGGATTTTACCTTCACTTTAATTGTGTGCTATTCTTCCATTGCAGATAAATTTACAGTTTGCAGGACTATGTAGGCAAAGACCACTGAGCCCACATCTGGTATGTACGAGTAGGTCACCAAATTAATTTCATGTTCAAGTCAAGCCTTACAGCTTTACTGCAGAAGTCATCTTGGCAATGGTAGAGTCAAGTTGTAAGATCTGAGAGATCTGATGTCAGACATCTTGGAATCCTAGAATGCTAAAATCCCACTGAGAGATTATTCAGTAGAAAATATTCAGATGCTGTTAAAAATTGCCCCAAAGTTCTTTTGAAGTTAGAAACAAACAACTGACTTTTAAAATTTAGTTAATATTGAGAAGCAGAAAAATGCTAAATTAAGTTCTGTAAAAACTGCCCTCTAAGCAGCTCAAGATACAATTGATGTATCTATTAATCCATGAACAAAAAGCAAAGAAACATACTGAATACTTGACATGATACCAGAATCCACCAAGGATTCTGGCAACACTCTGTCACTTGCAAAGGGCCAGAATTGCAGTCTTAGTGCTTAGTAGAGGAGGACCAAAGCCTTGTCTCTGTAAAAAAGTTGAAGTCTGAATTTACATTAAATATCCCAGTATAATTTCCACCTACACTGCATTTCGTACCTATATGTGGAACTTGTACCTCAGATAGATACAACCTGGTGTAATTTGTTTTAATCAACAGTTCTATGCAGATTACTGTGCCTGACTCCCTTAGAGGAGCATTGTCAAGAGGGTCCCTTTAATTAACCCATGGGCTTTCAAAACTCTCTGGTTGTTGTTTTGCATGAAATGCCTGTTTTGCAGCTCCTTTGTGAACAGTACTTGCTTTCAGTTCTATGATGTATAAAAGGAATTGTGAAAGACACACAAAAAACCCCCAAACTTTTTAAAGTATATTTTTGTAGCATGAGAACTTTTAGGGATGTGGAGGGTTTTTCCCCAAGAACATCTTTGACAAGTGCAATTGTTTATGAATTTGAGTCCAAATATTGATGGAGTAAGAAACTTATTCTGCTGTGTCTCAGAGAAGACATAGCATCATGGATGTCTGATCCCTGGAAGTATTCAAGACCAGGTTGGATGGGGCTTTAAGTGGTCTAGCGAAATATACCACTGCCCACAGCTGGGGAGTTGAACAAGAAGGTCTTTAAGAGGCCCTTTCCAACTCAAACCATTCTGTGTGACTCCGCAAGTATCTTGCAGGATGAGTCCCTGTCACATGTTATTCCCGAACCATCTTTGAATATAATCTGAAGTAGCAGCATTTCCTAGAAAGAAGCAATGCCTCCTGACTAGGAAAATCACTGGCAATTAAATAGTCTGTACTGTGGCATGCCAATGCCTCAAGCCTGTGGCATGGCCCTGTTTTATTTCTTGACAAAATTTAAATGTATCAAAACCATAAATTGTCTTCGACTTCTATGATAATTTAAGAAGGCATATTAGCAAGGCCCAGGGTGAAATTTCATACCACAATTAGAAGGAAGAAGGATCTGGCTCAGCATTACAACAGTCACACAAGGTTTAAGGAAGGGATCCAGTTATAGTTCTTCTTATGTGTGAATCAGTGAGCAATTAGGATATTTAGGAGAGGGTACTTGGACAAGGGGGAACTTGAAAGGGGAAACCTGAATCTGATTTTAGCCACATCAAACCAGCATGCAATAAAGAGTAGCCCCCTTTAAGCAGAGACAAGATCTTTTTATTTACCAGACAAGACTTTATTTTGGTATAAAAGGAAATAAAATCTTCTGAAATCTCAGTAAGTTTCTGTTTCTCATTAAGATTTACCCTTGGGTCCTACAGTAACACCCCCGAGGGCATTTGTTCATTTGTTCTTCTGGAACACTTCTCCTGTCTGTGTCTTCCCTGCTCCATTTCCGGCTGTGTGCATGTACAGCACGCTATGTACAGTATGGTGTGTGACACACATTAATACATATAGATAGCCTTCTGCTTCTGACCTTACAAACTGTCCACTTCAGCATTGTCATTCTATGAAATGTCCAACTGCAGTCCAAGAAATGCATTTTAAATGTGAATGCAAACATTTCTATTACTGATAACACCAACACAGCATTTTTTGCTTTGCTGGGATTAGAACCTTGATATTTAAAGTTACATGGGAGTAATGACAGTCCAAGGTTGTGTCCTTTACAGACATGGCAAAGGAAGAGGAGGCCTTTGATATGTCTCTGCTGATAAAATTAAGAAGGATTATTTCTTGTGTTTGGTGAGATTATTTAAAAGTGAAATAATATATTTGTTACCCATAAATAAGTTAGGTCACAGAAACTGGGAAATATTTACATGTTGCACTGCATTGCAGTGGTATTTCATTCATGCCGCATGTGTGATTTTAGAAAACAATTTGAAATCTGATCATGATGTAAATAAATGCCTCTCTCCTCACTGAACAGCCATCTTCTCACATGAACAGGAAAGCAGTTGCCATTCAGCTAGGGACACCTTAAAAAAATAAAATAAATCATTGTGATCTGCAAAGAGAAATTCCAAGGAAATGTCAGCTTAGAAGGCTAACTCTGAGTACGCTTCACCGTGCTTCATTTTCATGCTCTGTAAAATGTGGGTAATAATCTTTATTGATCTGTCTACCTTTTAGCAACGCATTAAGAAGAACTTAAATTGTACCTTTACAGTCTTTTGAACAGTCTTTATATATGCAGCTCTTACAATACAGCTTAGTAGCTGGGCTTGCCCTTTTATCAGGTTCTCCCATAGGAGAACTGTCCTGCTTTTCTTTATGGTTCTCTGGTCTTCCCATGTTAAGTCCTTCTAACTGGGCAAATTTGTTAAACTGATGATGACTTCAGCACCTTTTACCTGAGCTGCCATAGCTAACTAAGCTAACTTTTTGCTCCAGGAGTGAGTTTAGGTTGTCACCCTGCAGTTCACTGTTGAGCTGCACTCAACAGTGTTGAGCCATCATTGGGGTGTGACTGCTGAAGGAGCAGTCACTCATTAGAACCCTGTCACTCAATGGAGTCATATCTTGGCCTAATAATGGGAGAGGGCGATGAGAACTACCTGCCTCTCCACCTATGCTGGAGTTTTAGAATACCTTTGCATGATGCTATTTTAAGAATGGATTTTCTGGGGTTGTTTTGTTTTAAATGTTTGTTTTGGGGGCAAACTTGCTTTTGAGTTCATTAGGAAAACTTTAGTCTATTTTCATGAGGAAACTAGACTAAGACTAGTGCTAAGTATACTTCTCTTTCTCTTTCCGTCCATCCCTCTCTCCATACCGACTTAATGGCTTTTAATCAGCTGATTGATTTCTATAAAATTTGTCAGAAAAAAAAGATCTAAAAAGATGGCTAAGCTCCTAAATGAAATGACAATCAGCAGACAGACTGAGGAAAACTACCCTGTTTCTATCTTCACTGAGGAAAAAGAGGGGAAACTCAGCCATAATCCACCCTCTTTCTCAGCTGCCCAGTAGGTCAATATGTGGTCAGGGACACAGGGAAATTGGGATCATACTAGTGGGAGTCAAAAGGAGCAATGCAGTGTGGTGAATGCTCAGGGTAAAGAGAAAGAAGTGAGGTTTCTGGAAAGGGAACACTGGAAGCCTTACAATGGGGTAGATATTTTCTAGGAGGCTGTGATAAAGAGAGAGAAGATATATGAAGGAAATAGAGATGTACTATGCTATTTTTATTTTTACTTTTCTTGTTGCAATAATCCTATGACTCCAGCTTCGTATGTTGTTGTTTGGAAAAAAAAAAAAGAAAAAGTTTGGTTTTAGGCCCAAGTTTCATCAGAAGTTTGTTTCAGATGCTCTAATACCTGTAAAAAGAATCTTGCAACAGCAGAACTTTTTCCAGCCTAGCAGCTTATTGACTGACAAGCTTTCTTACAACATCTGTTTGACATCTCATCCTAATATTAGTTTTACAGGCACATTCACATTTTAGGAAATCACTGTATTCTCAAGTCTGAGATGTCACAAGTGTCTCTTTCTGCAACTACTTGCCCTAGAAATGTTAGCTAATATATTTTATCTAACATCAGCCCTCCTGTTGTGTTGTACTTCATAGTTGTCATCCAAAACCAGCTGCATTTTTATGAACTTATCTTAATAAGGCATGCCCTGAAAGGCACCAGTATCCCTTTGTATCTTCCTGAGATCACATGGGAGTAAGAGACAGTCATCTAGAGTACCAGATATCAGAAAGACAAGGAAAATTACACAAGCACCGTTAGTAACATTGGACAAATTATGCAGAAAGCAAGACAAAAAGAGTGATACTTTTATCTATTTTACTCTGTGTTAAAATGGGTGGTGGGAACAAACCATGATCCAGGGCCCAGGGCATGGCCCAGCATTTGTTTAATTTAACAACATTTTAATTTGTTAACAACAGTTTAATTTGCTTCGCAACAGCAGATTTGTTGCAGATGACAGCAGACAGTGGTAAAATGTACAGGTGATATGTGACCTGCAAATGAATTGGAAATTTCTCATCACCCCAGTAAAGGAATGACTCTTTCCCACCCTCAGCCTCTACCTGACTTTACCAGCCTCTCTGTGCTTTTTTCACCTAAGTTTGGTTCAACATGTAGAATATAAGTAATTACGTGTAGCAAATATATGTGGCATGTGTGCATTCTCCCTGTGTTTTCTTTTTCCCAGATTATTGGAACAATCCCACTGATGCCTAATCCAGTCCCATCCAGCCAAGCAGCAGGTGGAGCTCAGGGACTTCAGGTGCAGCCGATCACTCCGCAGTTATTGACCAATGCCCAGGGTCAGATCATCGCCACTGTCATCGGCAACCAGATACTCCCCGTGATCAATACCCAGGGAATAACACTATCACCGCTCAAACCAGGCCAGCAGGTAAAGTGTCTGTAGCCTGAATGATTATCAAAACAGACACATAGATATTTTCTGCTCCTCACAGATGCTCTCATGGCCTCTGTAAAAACCCCCACTTTTTTACCATTTTTAATAACAAAAATCAATTCTGTCCTGCCTAGTGTATTACTGCATACTATGGATGTAGTAATTATTATGACATTATTAATTATAATTAATAATGTCATATTATATAATTTATTTATACATTCAAGTATTATCCAGTTATTCTTTTTCTTTTCAAGGTCAGTATAGAGCCAACTGAGATATTTTCTGCAGTGAAAATGCAATAGGAATATGAGACAGAGGTACCAGAATGACCTGTAAAGTTCAGTTCCTTAGTTAATGGTCACCTAGTAGACCGGGCTTGAAATTATTTGGAACATGCAGGGAAAAGAAGGAAAAATATAAAATCTTATTAGATTTTCTTATCATAAAATCAGATATGATTGCATATTTTTGCATGGACAGAAAGTATTTTAGGGAAATTATTACTGAGTGTAAGGTAGCAGGTAGTTCACAGACTTAAGGATGGGTCCAGTGACCACACTGAGGTCCAAAAACCCTTCTGAAATTCTTCTTATAGTACTCTAAAGTCAAATCCATTACTTTTACCTACATCTGTAGAGCAAGGAATTGTAGTCCCACCTTTTCTCTCTGAAGGAGGGGGAATTGAGGATGGAAAATTCATCTAATGGGATTACCAAAAGAGGTACTTATAAAAATGTCCCTCACTTAAATATTTAGCTTAGCATCCCTATTGCTGATAGTCCTTGTTTTCCAAAGTTATTTTTCAAATTTAGAAGTAGAGAACCAAAGGATCTCTAAAGTCACTTTTTTGTTGAAACTGAAACGTATCACATCCCATTGGTTACCTGCTTTTATTCCATCCTATCCTCTGTGGTATCTAGCACAGGCATTTTCCGAAGCACTTGTCATTTATCTATTTTCTTTAATGGGAATGTTCTTGCACTACTGGCAAGTGCTTTTGCAATTGTTGCATGTTTGCAGCTCCAAACAAAGCTGAATGGATGTGAGGGCAGGCTCCGTGTTCTCCACCACAGGAAAGCCTGACAATGGAATGCAAAATTCAGCAGTTTTCATTTAGTTTCCTGGGGGTGTGTGGGATGGGGGTTTTTTTGAGCCATTCCCCTGAAGGGATTAGATCTTTTCCTCCATTCTGGAGGAAGTACTCAAAAATCATAGCAATCCTGAGATCCCATTTGAAACTCATGAAATTTAAGAGTAAAGAGGAGGATAAAGGACCTGTATTATTGCCTGAGACATTCTCATGTGCAGAGCAACTCACCTTCTGAGTCCTGCAACAAAGCAACCTCTTCCAGGCAATGTCTGCCAGTGGTATCTGTGGGCAGAGAGGGCACAGTGTGACATTTTCTGCTCAGCTCGTGACACTGGGCTCACCTAAAGGGACAATCTCTGAAAGCTGCAGCTTGCTGAATGAGCAGGGGTGCAAGTTAGAAAGCACTGTTTAACCACATCGTGCTGTACTGTACTCACTCACCCAGCCTGTGTGCTCAGGTGCGAGGGTCAGCTGGCAGAAATATCAGTCTGCAGAGAACTGTTTATGTCCAAGAGCCAAAGATGCTCCCCTTTAAGCTGGTCTGCGCAGCAGTGCTATGAAGTAGAAAACATCATTTTGCCGTTACTATTTTCACAGGGCTCATGAGCCTCTGCCTCTTTCTTACATGGAGTCCTGAGGTCCCAGGGGTTGCAATAAGGGCCACCAAACAACACAGTCTCCTTACCCTGGATCAGCCTTTCTTGGAGCTTAATGAGAACAGTATTTTTGATCAGAGAGGGGAAAAAAGTAGTTCAAGTACGCTGAAAAAATAGCACGAGTTATCAGTGTTATAGGAACCACAGAAAATTATTTGTATGTGTGTGTGCTCCCTCTACTGGCCCCTCTGGTTTTACTGAAAGAAGTCCGAGAAAAAATTGCCATGAATTTCAGTGGAGATACAAAAGATATATGAGAGCTAGATTCTTCATAGGAATAATGCTGATGGAGAGAAAAATAATTGACCTAGTACTGTAAAAACTGTTGTATCATTTGAAAAGTGAATAGATTCACGTGAAGTTTAAGGAGATCCTGAATTTTTTGTTATTGCTTGGGTAAAGACTTAGACTAACTGTAGCATTTGGCTAATGATAGCATATTTAGTCATAAGGTTTAAAATATAATTTTCAAAACAACTGAGTGCTTCAAATCAGAGAGCTCCTCGGGAATTCAAAATATATTTTTAAATGGTGTCACACAGGCATTTGGTATCTTATAACTTGATGAAAGAAGCCTCAGCAAGGAGAAAGATTACAACGCAAGTTCAGGAGAAGTTTTTAGCATGTCACAATGAAATAACTGCAGGAAATAAATAATGTAGTAAAGATGTTCCAGTTACAGATAATCCTAGTTTAACTTTCAACTTGTCACTTCCTTGGAAACTAAGTACTTCAGGAGAAAGAGAGGTGATTACAAGCAATGGTAGTGAGCTGCTGCTTGTTAGCTGAGTCACAGTAATTGAACCTTTGTAAACTGTTCCAGCTGCTAAGTAACGCACGCTAGTGCTTACTTCTTGCCTGATGACTGAAGACTTAAATGTTTCAGATATTGTTTTCAGTCAGCTTTACTTATGTAGACTACTTGTGTTATTTATTCATACAACTGTTTCAGGCTTGACAGACTAAAACCTCAATGTCTCCTCATGGAAATGAGTTCATAGAATACTTGCATGTAGCGTAAAGCGATGCTTCTTTTTCTGTGCTGTAAACAGGTTGCTTTTTAATGTGCACAAGCAAGTCTGATGTAGTCCTGTTCTTTTTGTATTTAAGTATAAATAGATGGGTTTGATTTATGTTCTTTAAACTACCCACAGTAGAGATTGTTCCCCTTCAAATCACATCCAGCAGGAAAACTTCAGGTATTTTCTTATTTTCCAAGATTTTGCTAATCTAAGCAGCATCTGTGTACACACCAAGAATTCTCCTAAAAATTGTAATGGCTTTCTAAAGCAGGCAGCTGTTTGCACTCCTGTTTTAGTCTGTATCCTTTTTATCTATATTTATAAAGAAGTTTTTCTTTGCCTTTAATAATTTTTGCTGTTCACCTCCCAGCCATTTCCACACTAATCTCTTCAAGATTTTTTTATCAGAACTGAATGCCATGGTCCCAGTGAGGATGCATCACTGTTTTACAATAAAATTATAATATTTTTTCATCATTGTTTTCTTTCTTGATCTCAATCAGCCTAACATCCTGCTTTCTTCTATCTCTGTTCATTTAACAATTTTCCTTGATAAGCAGATGTATCGTCCATAATACATCTTTGCTTCCCTGATTATTGTCATGTGTGTCACTAAAATGGTTCCTTTAGACATGAATCGTTACGCACTGATCTACTCTGTATTTCACCTGTCATAATGCTCCCCTGGCATGTTGTAAACAGGATTTGTAAGTTTTTCATGGTATTCTGTACTAACTGAAGAAATTCATGTGTTCTTCCTGCAGATTGCACTTCACCATTGTTCACCATGTTTCCTTGCTGGTTGCTAAAATCATTCAAAAATTTGGTATAAATACTTTGTTTTCTACTTATAGTCTCCTTTCTCAAAAAGGAAAGAATAAAATTATTCTCTAATTTTATATTTCTTGCTTTATGAGCTCTTTGTGTCCCATAATAGAAGAGTTCCTTATAACTTTAACTTCTGTATTTCCTCCATGCCTCTCAAGAGGAATTTTCTTAAAATGTAGGTTGCATGGCTAAAGGAAGATTGTTTTCAAGAACAGATGAACTTGTTGTAGCAACTTAGCATCGTCATTTTTTATCAGATTTGAAAAATTTGTTTCAAGGTGTTCTTTCATACCACTAACAACAGAATCTTAACACCAGCACAGCTGACAGAAGAACTTGAGCCATGAATTGCAGTCTTATGAAATTTAGGAAAGGATTCACCTTTCTGAACTTAGTCATAGAGCAGTTAGGTATCTGGTGTAAGGTAGTTAACTGGATTTCCTTTGGGGACATAGAAAAGGAGATATATGCATGTCCAGGGGACAACCCAGAATGTCAAAATAGAAAAATTTTTTGATAGGTTGAATCTCTAATAGGTATCTTAACATATCTGTCATTTCCATTGACACAAGAGAGGGCTAGGGTAGCTATTTTAGGATTGACAGTTAATTCTAAGATGAGCAAAATTGACTGAGAAGAATCCAGCTGCCAATGATCACTGGAGTTCAAAACATATTCTTGTATGTGAATTCCCTAAACAGCTTTCCTAATAGTTGGTGTTTTCATAACTATTTTCTTGCCTGTACAGAAGCAACTTCTGGACATTCTACTGTTCTCTGGTGTACCTCATAAAGCAGGCTCCTTTCTCACTCTTGCCTGGCTATTTCTACATACTAGCTTCATTAAATCAGGACTGTAGTCCCAGATGTCCTCAGTCTTGTTTTATCTACAATGCCTGCCAGAACTTTTCGTATTTTATCATGTCTTATAGCATGACCAACTTTGGGCTTCTGCCAATCCTAACACAGTAAAACAAGCTACTAGGCATCATTTTCTTACACAGTTGGTTCCCCATCTTTGTTGTCATTGGCTATCATGCTCCAGATTAACTGTTAAAAAGACATAGATACCTCTCAGATGGTCTGTGGTGATTCTTGTACATATGCTTGCCAAATTTCATGCTAGATCTTCTCTTTCTGCAGTCTCAACCTGCCACAAACACCCTACCATCTTGTTATCACAACTCCATGCAATCCCTTGTTATTCTCTCCCATTAAAATCTAACCAGCTCTCAATCATTTCCTCTCTGCAATGCTCTTATTGCTTTGGTGCTGTCTTGCTTTATGAGAAATGCTCTCTTCTTTCTGTTTTTCAATATAGTCACTAAACTGTGTTGTCTCAATCCAACTTGGTTTTTCTTTTGCTTTTTATATGACTTTCAGTTATGAGGGTGACATTTTCTCTCGCTTCTTTCTCTTTTCCTTTACCATCATCATTGCATAATTCTATTTCATCTATGGCTATATTACTATATTTTTGAAAGTAAAGATTACTAGACTATTTACTAGTACAAGGGATTATATCAGACTTTCCATGCCACAGCATGACACTTGACTTGTAACTTACATCTCTTCCTGACCAGTTTTCTTTGTGGCATCAGCACTTGTAGGAGAAGGATACCTCAAAAAAAGTCAATATAACTGCATCAAACCATTGGGAATAGGAAGATGTCACTGTATTACCTATGTCATTCTAAGCAGCTGAGGCATAGAAAGAGTAAAATGCTGTTCACCGTAGGAATATGAGGGTTATCTTTGAATTATGCATTTACACATTTCAAACTCTTACTGTAATATTATTTTAATGTTTACATTATTAACATTATTAATTGATAAATAATTTATAATTAGTGATTAATATGTTGTCAATAATATTGTTGTTATATTGACATTATTTCCTTCCTGTTAGGAGTGAAAAAATGACTGATGCACCTGATTTGCATATAAAATTTTATCTTCCACAGAAGTCCAGCTATATTCTTGACCTCATTTAGCAAGTTGAAAGCTCTTCAGTTTTAGTGTGCTTTGAAGGTTGTTGTGATTCCATAGAAAGGCTTTGAAAGAACTTCAGCAAATGCTGTCAAAGTCCTTCCCCTGGTTATGTCCACAGCACAGTGTTCATTTTAAGCAGAGTATGTACACAGCCTGTGGGAATCTTTTAAATATTAGATTCCAAATGTACCTACTCTGTCGGTCTAAGCAATGTGTATAGACACCTTTCATACTATATGTACTATACTATATTGTACTATACTGAGAGAGAGGATGCTTATTAAGTATCAAATAACTTTCATATTCAGATTCATATATGCATTTACTTGAATTTATTTCAGTAACCTAAATTAGGGTGATGGGGTACAGTATTTGTGAAATACTCTGGCAGAGTTGACTGTGAAAGGGATTTGGCATGAAAGGTGTGTATTAACTTTTTCTTTCCATTTGTTAGAGGATTTAAGGAAACATGTTTGAAGCCCATACCTGCTCATGCAGTATGAGTAGGTTTGAAAACAAACTTCATCTGTCATCACATCATTACTCTTTCTCAAAAACAAATGTATTTTAGGAGACATTTTAGGAAGTGTAGACAGAGCAGAGGACTTCATTTGCAGGAAAAATAAAAGCGTGAAACACTTAAACTACTACTACTATAAGGCATTATAGAATTTCAAAGTGTTTGGGAATGTTTTTTTATATCAAGATATTTATTTTTCAGATCTTCCATAGACTTTAGTCTTTACTAGAGCTAATGTCCATATTTCCCAGGATGAACTAGCTGACATCAAAAAAACCTGAAAATATTTGTATTGTCAAGGAGATTGTTTAAGATGTATTTCTTGCTCTTTGTACCACTCCTCTTAGTTTCATCTCTTCTGCCCTTTTTGTTATACTTGTCTTTTTCACCTCTGTCCTCTCCAATTTGTTGTGTTTCCTCATCTCTCAGATTTCCTTCTCACTGAATCATTGAAAAATAGGACTGGAAAGGACCTGAAGAGGTCATGTAGTCCATCTCCTCCCCCTAGGCAGGATCAGCTGTCCCTATATCATTCTTGACAGATGTTTGTCTAGCTTGTTCTTAAAAATCTTCAGTGATGGAGGTGCCCTGACATCTGTAGGCAACCTAGGCCCCTCTTCTTCGCATTCAGAAGGTCTTCCTGATGCCTGACCCTAACATCCCTTACCACAACTTAAGCTCATTATTTTCTGTTCCTTTCCATGAAGTCCATATTTTGCACTTGCTCTTTTTCCAGACTCCCTGTAAAACCAAGTAGCAGTTCTGTTATGATACAGGGCAATATTCTGTCAAAAGTTTTCTATATTTCCACTTAATTTCTTTCTCTTTCCTTATTTTATGCTAAATATCTTGTTACCATACCACTAATACACAGATTTCTGGATGCAGAGAACAACATCCCATATCTCATAAGGCCTTTAATATAGAACTCCAGTCAACCATCCCAGGCATAGGAATATCCTACATGCATAATTTAAGAACAAAATTCAGTGTTACAAACCTAATTCATTCTTTACCTCTGCAATTATCAATCAATACTACCTTCACTGTTGACAGCAACATGTAAAACTTATGTAAAAGAAATACCAATAAGGCTCTTTGCAGTTTTCAGTTCATTCTTGTAAAGTATTATGATGCACTTTCCTCTTCTCGCATTCACTTCATTCCTCTAGCTATAGTGTGCATACTAATATTGCTGCCAGATACTTATCACTGTTGCATGCAGTCATCATTCTGGCATGTCTACTATATCCTCCTACACAGAATGGCACTTGCAGCAACTGCTTCTGTAATTTCTGTGCCTCCTTCTGTCTTAGGATGGAAAATGCACAACAGTCATAAATATAATTCATATCATACACACTTGTCCAAAATTGGGAAAAGTCAGCTATTGCAAGTTCAAATTGATTCTCTCATCTAGAATCTAATTGATAAGCTAATCGTTGCCTCTCCTTAAGGCTATTTCTGGAGTGGAAATTATAGTGGATGAAAAGATAGAGTATTTTAATGCAATTTCATGCCATAGATAACTATCATTGTTTTTTAAGCAAGACATTTACAGCTTAACCACCATGTCTGTAAAGCAGAGGGGGTGCTGGAAATTACGTAGGAAGTTAAAGATTAAATCCTCCCTCAGTCTCTGGTCAGGTCTTAAGGTGACTCTTCAGCTTCTCAACCCTACTGCTCACTTCTCCCTCACAAGCAGTGAGCTAGAAACCAACCTGTAAATATCCCTTATACATTACTGTTACACCTAAGGTTACTGTGAATCCAAATTTCAGCAACCATATTCCTCTATGCCTGGTTAAATTTTGAAAATTTCTTATATTTGTTTAAATATTTCTGGACCTCCAACAAGAAAGCTGCCAAGCTTCTGGGTATTTCAGTTATTGTAAAAAATATATGCATTGTACAAAACACGTGCAGAGACTCAAACACTTCCTAGACTCAACCATCATATTGTGCACATGCTACATAGGGGCTCTGACTGTGTGCAGGCTTTCTTGCATGCAGAGCTGCAAAATGTAGAGTGCCCTCTCATTCTAGAGCTTCCTGGAGGTTTCAGGTTTATTGTGCATGTGCACAGCAGTTGAACTGTTCAGTGACTGTATGCGTAACATAGCTGGAAAATATTGGATTTGCTATCTCCCTGAGAAATACTGATGGGAAATGGTGTAGAATAATTAAAAAATTACAGGTGGAAGGTCAAGGTTCAGGAGATTATCCAGTCCAATCTGTTATTCTTAGGTGTGATGAGGCTCACAGCTGGTCTGTGGACCTCACAGAGTTAGACTTAAAAACAGTCAGGATATACCCATGAGATTTTGCAGCTACAGTGAAACCTATAGTGAAAGCCAAAAAGATAATCAATGAAAGACGATGTTCTGGACACAAGAGAAGATGTTCTTGTTATGGAACATGAAGGAACTTGCATGTAATATGTAACCAACTATACTTTTGCTTGTATAACTAATTGTATTATTGCCTCAATGGTCATTGTTAGACAGCCTTGTCATTGTTTTCTAGCAGCCAGGCTTAATAAGCCGCAGTACCTGTGAAGAGGTATAAGAGTAGCAGCAGAGAATAATAAAATACTTTTACTTCTTACGGCTCTGGATTACAAGTATGTGTGTGTCGTTATGTCCATCTCAACAAAGCGACACAGGTGGAGTAGCTATTCCAGTTTTTACCTAATTTTGTCCTAACCACGATCATAGAAACCCACAGATTCCACCAGTAATCTATGCCAGTGTTTCACTGCCACGTTAGACAGCTTTTGCCAACATCTAATTTGAACGTTCCAGATAACTAGGCCTCATTCTCTCCATTATAAAATGTAAGACGGAATAATTATCTCCTCTTTTCATTAGCTCCGCCTGTATTCAAAGCAGGCATCATATCCCACTTGGTCTTCCCTCCTTTAGATTAAACATGACCAGTTTGTTCCAGGTGTCTTCATAAGCCTCAGGTAACTCCCAGGCCTTCAGTCACTCCAAATATTTTCCTCCAGTTGGTCCAGATTTTTCTGAAGTCTGGCACCTAGCTGTGGACATGGCAGACCTCTGCCGAGGTCTTTCCAGGGCTCAGTAGAAAAGAAGATGCACTTCACAGACATTGCCAACATTGCTCCCATTCACATTACTTGATATGGGAACTGCCTTTACTTAACTTTTGCAACACCACAGGATTGCAGCCAGCATGTTCAAATGGATAGGAACATTTTGATTCCTAATCCTGTAATCCAGCCTGTCAAAATTCCCTCCCAGCATGTCATCAGCATGCAAATGGTAAGTAAATGATTAGTAAAGATAGTCTCTGCTCCATCATCCAGGTCATTAAGAAAATATTGGGTAGTGCAGAACGAGGACAGACTTGTGTGAAGCACCATGTATGCACACTTCTCTTTCCACAGATATTTCATTCTCAGTTTTGTTTTCCAGCTACTTTGGCTTTCATTCTGCAGCAATTTCACCTAAACTATGCTTCTTTAGGTTACAAAGAATGTCACACGAGGGAGTGTCGAGACACTTGTAAAGTCAAACCACCTACTGTTTTTTCCCTGTCCGCAAGGCCAATTACCCTGTCTTAGAGGGAGATCAGATTGGTTTGACACAGTTTGTTCCTAACAATCCATGTTGTCTGTTGCTACCTTGTTTTCTTGCAGGTGCTTACAAATTGTTTGATTATTTTCTTCAGTACTTTTCCACAGCTGAAGTTCAGTTGACTGGACTATAATTTTGCAGATCTTTCTCTTTAAAGATAGCTGCTCCTCCATCCTCACAGATAAGCGCTAACATCTCTAAGACTGTTCCACGTAGTGTGAAAGCATCTAACTCATCTAAATACAGTACTTATCTTCCCTTGCCTGTGCTGAAATCTTTAGTTTTGCCAGAGATTCCCTCAGTCAACAAACCCAGACCCCAAACACCTGCCTGTTTCTGAAAACTGCAGTCTGGATGTGATGTGGGTGCAATGGCTGGGCAGGCAGTCCACTTCTGCAGTGTTGAGAGGAGGCCAGCCCTCACAGTGCCATGTTTCTCTAGGAGAAGATATTATAAAAGTAGACATTTTGGGTTGGGAATTCCCTGTAAATAAAATCCAGTCCTTACAGAATTTCTTTAAAGATGCTCGCTGCTTGCATGTATCAGAAAACTGGAAGCCTTTCAATCGGCTTCTCCACTGTTATCCCCTTGATAAAGTGCCAGTTATATTTCTAAAATATACTTGATCAAAAAAAAATCCTTGAGATAATAAAATGCTTTTTTTTCTTGATCTACAGGGAAGTGAGAATACACTAAAACTGGTCAGAAAAATAATTACTATTATTAAAGTTTAAATCAAACTTCCTTCATTTTCTGTTATATTATTCCATATAGAAGGTAGAAAACAAAGTTGTAATTTTTTCCATTCTTAAACAGACTCTAACAGGAATATTTTCATTAAAATAGTTCATACATATTCCACAGAAAGTCTTCTTGAATTACATCGTGAAGTGTCATCGTGAACAGATACCTTTATCTACAGCATTACACAATTTGTTGTCTACTTAGCATCAGACATTTCTATGTGTGCTGGGACAATAACACATATAATCTGAGTGTTACTAATGAATGTAGCTCCTTTTCTAAAGTCATTTTTTCAGTTAGATATCAAGAGAAAAATTAATACGCCTCAGCATTCTAAGGAGAATGCCAGAAGAAATAGATTTGAATTACTGACTGCAAGCAAGGCCAAATAGGCCTTTATATTTTCTCCTTGCAGAAAATGCAGGTAACAGCTGCAGTGAAGTTAAACCTTTTTTAGAATATTTTTATAATTTTTTTTGATCAATATCAAGAATCAACATAAAATAACTATAATAAGCAGCAGTCACCAGAGTGTATCAGAACTGTATTATTGTATTCCTATGCTCTGAAAAGGCTGTACTGGACTATGAGAATCCAGTTCAAAATTGCAAAGTCCATGGTGTGCCTTCATTCTGTAGAGAGACTGCCCTTTGAATTTTCTGAGAGTTTTATGTGAAAATCAGTACCAGAGAATGTTTCCAGTTTTCAATCCCACATGAAAGCATATTATAGGCAGAATGGATTAATGGTTCTTTCCATTCCCCTAGTAAGCAAAGAAAGACCACACTCTTGTAATATTTGTAAAAACAGATTTAGAAAGTCAGATTCATGTATCACAGTATATCACTTCCATCTACCATACTCACTAGACTTTTTAGATGTATCTTGCTGAATAGAATCCTGATGTGAAGGGGGCTCAGAAGTTTTCCTGTGCCTTTTAGTCAAGGACAACTTAACTATTTCCATGATTTTTGCTTTCTTGCTAGATCTGATAGCATTAAAAAAATCATTGCTTCCTGTAGGAAAGGGATTTTTCCTTGGTTTATGTTTGCCTCTTCCCCATTCCCCCTCTTGGTCCTGCAGTATGAAAGGACCTCTCTGAAACAGTGCTGATTTATATGAGAATACACATAGGGAATGAAAGTCCGGCTTCATAGGTCAGAAAACAGGTAAGGATATGTATTTAATAAATCAGAATCCTGCTCTGCATGTCGTAGATCTCTCATTTAAAAAAAAGTATTTAGCTTCTAATTAGATTAAGTATCCAGTTAAACTGAGTAAAACTGGAAAGACAATATTCAAAACAGCGCAGATTGCTCCTGCTGTAACACTGTCATCTGAAAAAAGCCCATGGTGTTTAATGCTCCTATGCAATTTTTTGCCCAGAAGTAGATGGGTGAGACGGTGCATTGCAAGTTTTCTATTACTGCTTCACCTTCTTAATACCTATTTTTACATTTTAACATATAGCTTCATCAGCCCTCCCAGACGCAAGTGGGACAAGCAGCCTCACAATCCAATCTCCTGCATTTGGCTCACAGTCAAGCATCTATGTCTCAAAGCCCAGTGCGTCAGGCTTCCTCTTCTTCCTCCTCATCCTCCTCCTCTTCAGCTCTGAGTGTTGGCCAGTTAGTCAGCAGTAAGTATTGCTCCCTGGCTCTCCTTAATTCTCCCCCCTGTTTGTTCTCCTGACTGCTGAGTTTCCCAAACTGCTATCCCTCCTTTTGTTTTTTTAAATATGGTAGATTCTATATTGCTAATTACACTGACTCTTACCAGTAAGAACTACTAAGTGCTGTCATGGATGGGGCTTAAGGTAAACACGCCTTGAGAAATTTTAATCGATGCTGAAAATGGTCATAAAAATGAGAGCAATTATTATAATTGAAATGTAGTTTATGTATTTTGGAAATTAGAAGTTTTTGAATCAGTCAATATAATGAATTATATCTCTCAGAATTTGGTGGGCAAACAGGTACTCCTACTTTTGGTTAAGCTGCTTGTTTGTTTGCTTAGTCGATATAGCAAACCATTTTACAAACCCTAATACTACACAAATCTAGAGTGAGAGGCTTTTCTTGACAGAAAAAGCTTGCACCACTTAAACAAGAATGAACTGTAGCATGGGGGAGAAGAGAGAAGCACACTGCAGTGAAATAACTGAGTTCCAGTGTTAGGATTGTAACGGCTGACCTGAACAGTCCTTTCTTCCAGATCACACAGTTCAGAGTCTTTGCTATTACCTTATCAGCATTAACTTGGTCTTCACATAGCAAAAACAACAGGTTGAAATTATACGTAAGAAGCATTAAATTTATGCACATCTGCAAAAATCCAAGGGATTTGGTTGATGATCTTGTTCTATGATACGCCATGTACATATTCCAAGTAAACAAACACTATAGCTTATGCCATAAAAGTAAAGTAAAACATGTGATTGATACAAGCTGATGAAGGGCTTGGAGAAACTTTTATGCAAGGAAAGATGTGAAAAAATCTTGATTAGATTATTTCAGAAGTCATTTACGTGGGGAAATTACTAGTAGAGCTATAGTGGTAAAATCATGCTGATATAGCTCCCAGTGGGAATACTTTTATTCTGGAATGAAAATATCTGCATATAGATACATATATCATTATAGTGATATAAATATACCGCTATTGCTCTGTCAATAGTAAATTTTCTCATGTAGACATGTTTGTAGGAGGAAGACAACTAAGAGGTTTTATGTTACAAATACATAAAGTTTACCCCTACTTCATGTGGGAAAATTGAGTTAAACAGCTGATGCAGAATAAGTTATTTTTTAATAGCTAGTCCAAAATAGCTCGTCTTGTGGACATACTTATTTAAAATAAGTGCAACATGGAAGAAGTCCTTTTAAGTTTAGAGGATAAATCCATCAAAAATTAGGAGATGCTAGAAAAACAGTTGTTTGTTCAGCTGTATGCAATCCCTCTTAGCACATGTATTTCACTGTAAAAATATATTTTTGTGATTAAAATAATGCAATCATGATTTTTTTTCTCATCCTTCTTTCAGTACATTCCAAATGGAATTGTGCTAGGGATGTATCAGAATTACTAATGCAACAGGTGGGCTGTTGTCCCAGGGTTTACCTATTCATTCATCTGTCCCCCAATTTGCATAACATATGAGGCAGGAAGCTGTAGAGGACTGAAGGATGGTTTTTCCTAAGGCAATAGAGGACTGAGGAGCTGATGCCCTCTCTCTGCTATGTAATTTCAGTGCAATGGCAGGCAAATCACTTAAAAGAGATTTTTCACAAGTGCTCCCTCAATATCCAGCTTGAGACTCTGGACTTTAATTTACAGAAGAACCTGGTACTCACAGTTGCAATTTTAAGTGCACTTTCATTGTGGAACTGTATCAAGAACCATTTAAAGACAGTCTAAAAAATCATTTCCTACTTGACCTAGACAGGGTACCCAAAAATGCTTTTTCCCTTAATATCTGTCCACTTCTCTGTGAATGAGAAAGGGAAGACCCTCATCTTGTAGAAACACAAGAAAATAAATTAGGATTAAAAGAAAAAAAAACAGAAGAGGCCAAGAGGAGATGTCTTTAGTGAAGAGCTTTAATAGAGGTCTGGGGGCATACATTGAACAAGTAAAAAGGCAATGCATCAATCAGTTCATCTATAATGAAGGACAGTTCATCTTGTGCACTGAACAAGGCACATGAAAAAGAACTGATAATCCAGGGCTCAAAGACTGTGCTACACTGTGGGCTGCTGTAACTCCAGCATTTTGTAGCTTCTGAGTGTGTATTTGTGCAGCTCTAAGGATGTTCTTTTAGCTTCATTTTTTGCTTTTATAAATTTCAAGGTTGTTCTAAGAGCAGAATAGCAACATAAATCAGACAGAGGGTGAGATAATGTTTATGTTTGTAGTTGGAAATAGAAGATCTTGTGTTGAATGGATGGAAAAGCTCATAGTTCTATTATCATCTTGTTGCTTCTTCTCCAGAATAAGCATGCTGTGCTTATGGATTTGGCTGAGAGCGGAGGATTATGAGGCACAGGAATACAAATTTGAGCACAACTGGGAGATACGTTAATGAACATGGAACTTCTACTTGATCATCTCGGGCTCGACTCCATCCAATACTTGTCCTGTTCTAATCCCATTACTTCCTCACACTGTTCTCCACATAATCTGATCTGCCTTTGCCTCCATGCTTTTGTTCCTCTAGTTTTCTCCCTCCAGTCCTTTCCTCACAAGTCCATCATAACCCAACTTCTCTTCCCACTTCAGTTCCCATTCAGTCACTGTCCCCAGACCATACCTATAGGCTTTTACCAGCCTTTTTATTAGGTAGTTTCTGTCCTCCTTTATCTTGTTTTATCACTAGTGCCACCTCTTTTTCCTGATTTTGAGTTTATGCTTCCAGCTTCTTCCAGTCTCTGCTATTCCAGACTAACACAATGAGTAGTGTGAGGGGCAGATCAATTCACATCTGCCATTTACATAATGACCTCAGACAGACAGAAGCAAACCAGTCACCTCAATTATCCTTTAAGGCTGTCCAGCATACTCCTGAGAGCATGTAGCCATCCCCAAACTGGAGCTGACACTGTATGCCTGTGCCCACTTGAGCTGCCACACCAGGGATAGTGTTGCAGGGCACAAGAGAGCTACCTACTGTTTTCTAGTAACAAGGAGAGAGCCCACAAGAAACAGGAAAGTATGGTCTGTTCAGTAAGGAAAGATCAAACCACCTGTGTAATGAAACATGAAAAATCAGATGGGATCCTTTATAGCTTCTCCTTGTCGGTGATAAACTAACAATACTGTTTGGATAAGTAGTTTTAAATTATCTTCATGAGTTTGAAAATTGTTTCATGTAGCTAAAAAGCCATTTGCACACAACTGTGGCTGGTCACGAAGAAATAAACAGAAAGTCATCCTTGTTTTGCTTCTGTACAGAATCTGTTCAGTTTCTGGATGCAAATCCCTGAAGTGCAGAAGCACCTCTTTGTCAAGCTATGGCCTTCTTAGCATCCCAGCTCCCACACTGGCTACAGAGCTTTGTATGAAAGGCCTACAATTGAAATCTAGTATCCAAAAGTCTGTTCAAAGTCTTTTACTGGGATGAGGTGGACAATGGGTCAGTGGTTCTGAAAGAAATCCTTAGGCACAAGGGCAGCAAGAAACAACTTATGGCCTCCTGAACCTGTCTTTGATTGCTTTATCCCTCCTGAAGTAGGAATATTGTTTCTTTTGTCTCATTCGTTACAAAACTGTAGTCCAGACCTCTGGCAGGGGTCCTAGAGTTGAGTACCTTGGCAGAAATTTGCTATATTCCAGAAATTTTTGCTAAATATAGCAAAGTTCATATTTAGCCACATGTAGCCAGTTTGTTCAGTTAATCAAATTGCATACATCATCATAACTTCAGCAAATAATTATTTGAGGCAAGCTTCTGCACACTGATTGCAGAGTAACTCTTTTACAAGACATTGCCTCAGAGAAATTATTAAAGCACAATGAGAAAGGGATAAGACCTGTTCTTTAATAACTTTAGTGTTCCATGTTCCTTGGGTTTATTCCTTTTACTTATCATTCTAGTAATATTTTCTCTATGATTTTGCATTTTTTCTTTAACATGTTTCTTAATTTTAAAAAAAAGGTGCATTTCCTTATTTTTGTTTTTAATTTCTCTTTCTTTTTTTATTTCCTGTCCTTTTTTTCCTTTAGGTTGTTGTCTTCTTTATAGCTTTTCTGTTTTATCTCATCATCACCTCTTCATCCCTAACCAGCAACAAGCGCTAATTATTTTATAGACAAAACATAACAGTTATTTCCAAATAAAAGATATTTTAAAAGAAGTTCTGTCTAAGCAAGGACTGCAGGATTCCTCTCTACTCCTCCTGGCCCTTCTGGCCCTTTGTATTGTCTAATTCTATTTCTATTCTCTTTTGTCTTCCCTGTTTTCTCTTCATTCAATTCAACATCATTATTCCTCCCCTTTTCTATTTCATTTTCCTCTTCTGAAATGCATCCCTCTGCTCATTTCTTTAACTTTTCCACCACATGTTCTCTTTGTGGAAATCACTGGTTTCCCCCCGTGCTCTGAGACTTGGATCTCCATGAAGTTCCTTTCTTCCTTCCAAATTCATTTTACTGTCATCTGTAACTATAAAATTAAAATTACTCCCATAAACAAATTGTTCTTTTTTTTTCCCCTGAGCTCCACTCCATTTTCCATTATCAATGTTTTGTCCTGCCTTTCTTATCCAATTTACTTGCCATTGGACCTCCTCTGCCAGCTATTTCTCCTCCTGTCTGACAAGGGAAATCATCCCCCTGTAATCCCTCCCATGGCAGAACTCTGTGCAACAG
Organism: Entomyzon cyanotis; assembly: GCA_024500445.1. Classification (NCBI taxonomy): domain Eukaryota; kingdom Metazoa; phylum Chordata; class Aves; order Passeriformes; family Meliphagidae; genus Entomyzon; species Entomyzon cyanotis. Next base: position 82,781,497 of record JAKEPQ010001005.1, read on the forward strand.
AAATTTGGCTTCTGCTTCAGGGTGCACTGATTTCTCTGTAGCAGCCCTTTCCCCTAACTATTAAAATCACAGCATATTTTCACTCAACAACAAACTCACACAGGATTTTCAGAAGAATTCAAAAGTGGGAGAAGTATTCCCTTCAGTACGAAAAAACAAAATTCAATACAAGTGAGCCCGTGGATTTAATTTCTTCCACACTGCTCATCTGCCTTCACCATCCACCAGCTGGTGGAATTTTAGCTGCTTGTTATATGTACCCATATCCTCTCAAATGGTCCCAGACAACTCTCTCTTCCCTTTTGCCAGCACCCTCTAGTTTCATAGACAGCCATTGTTTTCTCATGCAATAATGTAAACTTGGAGTCTTGAAATGCTATTGGTGTAGATCCCAAACACTCAATGGGATTGGTATCCTCTATCTTCTTGTTGGCACTGGGCAGCCTTCCCTGGAATATCCACTTAATTTAAAAAGCACCGGCCTATTTACTATCTTCAATAAGCTACTCTTCTTACAGTGCACTAGTGAAGTGCACTATATGCTCAACTGTTCTGAGGGCTCAGAACTTGTTAAAACAAATCCATAATCTCTTTGAATGTTTATGTATATGCATATATTAGACCACACAGGCTAAGACTATGTATTGATGGCATTTTAATGCAATAGAGTGAAACAGACCAATGATGATGTCAATAGAGTGGTCTTCATAGCACTATTTGTGTTTTGGGGCAGTGACAGAAGATGAGATCTGTGGATTTCAAAGGGCTTTGAATCACACCTAAAGTAGAAGTGGTTCCGATTTAATACAAATGCTATTATCCGTAGAGTTCAAGATTAAATGCTTCAGAGTTTCAGTCCATATCTGTTTTCAGTCCATATCCATAACAGTACTTTCCTGTTGCCAAAGATGCTCTGTAAGAATGAAGCCTTTTTCTCAACAGCTAGTCCACCATATACTACTGCCATATTACTGAAGGGCATCACAGGTGTTTTTCTCATCTCAAGGAGACCTCAGCCTAATATTTTCTTCATCCAAGCCCCACAGGCCAGAAAGGTCTTTCCATGATGCTCACTGTTGCAACAGTGCCGGATCATTCTAGATCCAGCAGAACTTGGCAGAATTTCTCTACAATCTCTATAATTTCTCTACAATTAGTTTTCTCACTTCCCTTTTTATTCCTAATAGGAGTTGGAGAACATTACTTGTGCCAGATGCCATAGAATTTGCTACTTCGCAAGTTTTTGGGAACACCTGAATTGTCCTTTGTCACATTCCTAACAGCCTTAGTCAGAGGCCTTAAAGTGACAGAAGGAAAGAGGTGAGGAAGGTCACCATTTTAGTGCACTTTACTCAAGGGAGTTTTTGAGGCCAGTATTTATGATATTTTTTACAGAGACCTAAAGGGCACTTAAGCTTGTAGCTCCATTCTGTGTTTCTGAAATTCAGAACTGGTATGCTAGGTGGACTGTATGGGATAAACAGGAAAATTTCATGCTTCTAAGTGGCAGTTACTTTATAAGCCTGACTAGCCACTGTCGTAGCACTGACTATTTGAAAGCAAACAAAATGCACCCTAGCTTTATATTGAATGTGTGCGTGGGTATACAGGTAATCTCAAATACACCAGTGAGAACACGAGAGATGATTCTGAATGTGGAGTATTGTCGAAAGTAGGTTCAGCCTATGTCCATGTTTATCTGTATGCACATGTGGTCCCTGGTTGCATACATAAGACTTTTAAAAATATTATTGCCACGTGTTCTTCTTGCACTCGAGCAACAAATAGATATAGGCTAAATTTATATATTTAAAAATATATACAGGGAAAACCCTTTTCCCTCTGCCTATTGTTGGACAAAAATATTTTTTCTTAGGATATCTCCATCATAAGGAAATTCTACACCAGGCTTATATACCCATGAAAATAAAAGCTTTGTTACTGTAATGCTGATAAGCCCTCACAATAACCATACTAGCAGGAGCCATTCTCATATAGGGTTCAGAATGGTAATGTAGTCTAGCACTGTCCTTGGACAACTGCTTGCATTTACAGAAATTGCGGGGTTATTGTGCTGCAAACTTTTCACCTCAAAGTCTGAGAAATGAGGTGAAGAACAATAGAGATGTCTCACTGGGAGAATGGCTTCACTACATGCAGGATTGCACTACACTTTGAAATCTTCTACCATCCTAGTCCCATGCTGTCTCTGACTTGGCAAACACTTTCATTTAGTCAGGGATCAGTAGCCTGGGGAGGAGGTGGGGCGGGGGGGGGGAAGTTCCATTCTCCAGCTGTTGTGTCATTTCCCTTGATAAGTCCTAAATTGACCGAGTTATCCAGCTCCAAAGGAGCTTTCCTGTGGTAGACATGCTTTATGTGCCCTTTCAGGGACAAAGGCTTCTGTGTCAGTAAACTGCTATAGAGAGGAAGGACAGATTTATTCTCACAGCATCATAAGCATTATCTTCTGAGGGGCTAATGTAAGAGTAAAAAAACTGTGCAGCATTACCATCCAAAACCAGTGTTGCTTCTCCTTGATTATCGACCTGATGGGAGGCAGAATGAAAAGCTTGAAAGGCTGCTTCTCAGAAGGGCATATTTTAAAAGACTATTTTTAAATTAAGGAGGTTTTAAAGGCAAAATTTTGTTTAGGGTTGTTCATTTGCTGGGTTATTTTGGACATTCAAGTGGCAGGTTAGGTTGGGTAGTGTGTAAAAGGGAAGAAATAGTTGTGAATTTCCTTATTTGGCATTAACTTTAGATAAAGCAGAAAGTCTTGATTTCACGTTAAAAGTCCAAGCAGTTCATACATACATATAGCCCTCCTCACACACATATATGAAAATACATATATTAACACCAGCCATCTTTTGCTATGTGATAGGAAGGGAAAACAGGAAACATGACTCCTCAACCCAGAGAAGACTTTGCAAAGCATAAATGGCAGTGAGGAGCCCAGGCACACCCTCACTCTGAGGTGACCTGGCCATTTTCAGGAGTTCAGCAGCACCATGTATTTGAAAACCTTCCACCAGGAGCTGCAAACAACTGCAGCCCAGGCAGGATCTTAGCAATCTGAACATGCTTCATAATGCACCTGACAAGGCAAGTCTGTTTCTCTTTGGGGACGAAAAGAAAGGGCTCAGGATTAAAAAATTGAACTTGAAAGTCTTGGCAATGAAACTGGTTGTAAGCCTATCCCACTGACATGTGATGCAAGGAACTAACATGATTGAAAAATATCTCAACAGATCCTCAGACAGCCACTGGAGAGGTGGATGGGGTAAACCTGGAAGAAATACGAGAATTTGCCAAAGCTTTTAAAATCCGCCGCCTGTCCCTTGGCCTAACACAGACTCAAGTTGGCCAAGCCCTAAGCGCCACCGAAGGCCCAGCCTATAGCCAGTCTGCCATCTGCAGGTAACAAGTTACATCATAAACTCTCCTCTGCTCTTTGTTCTTAATAATGGTCCAGCTTACTGTGACAAGCATGCTTGTGTTTGAGTCTCATGTCTTCAGAGTGTATTATTTACTCTGCAATTTAAATTAGCCAATAATGTTGTTATCGGACATATAAATGGTTCTTACTGTGTATCTCTAGAGTTATTTTGGTCTTTTTTTTTCCTCTGTTTTTAAACAAATGAGAAACAATGTTACTGGTATTGGGACTTAATTCCATAGATGAGTTGGAGACCCTGCTGATGCTGGATAAGCACCAGCTGACCCTCTTCATACTGTGCCATTTTCTACAGATAGGGTTACTGAACAAATATTTCATGGCTGCATCCCTGCTAAGTTAAAACCTGTATTACTGTGGTTAGCACTTCACATAGAGGATGTTAATGATGATTTACCTAGGCAACACAGAAGGGAAAAAAATAGCCTTCCTGTTATCTTGCAAACCAGCAGATATTCATATTTTATCATCCAAATGTTTATTGAAAAAGACAGACAAACCCATGTATGCAAAGCAGAAGCAAAAACCTGTCCCAATCACAAGAAATAATAATACAGTCTTGACAAAGTTAAAGTAGAAGCAAACGTCTTATATGCATGTATGTGTGTTTCAGTAATCCCATGTTTATGCATGAGGTAACAAACACACTTAGGTAACAGCTTTTTCCTCTTGGGCAATGCCTTATAGTCCTTCTCCATCAGTGAAAGCCAAGAAACCAACTCTAAGCTGATTTAAGTGGATTTTGTTCTTGGTGATCCATGAAATGCTCTGTCTTTTTATCTGCTCTTTATACTTTTAATGTATTCCCTATAGAACGGAAGTGTACTTTTCCTGCAGTTAAAGACTAAGGTTATAAATAACATCAGTATGGGGTAGTGTGCTTGCAGCTCACATTTTGCTCAATGATTTTCCATAAAACCCATTGATTGTTGTTAAATACAAAAAGCTCCATAGGATCCTCTCACTTCTATGGTCTCCCCTACTGTTTTTTCTTATAAGATACCTCCCTGTAGAAAATAACCTTTATTCAGTCTATACAAGGATACTACTGCTGGGAAATTTGTTTCAAGACTTGTATGTCGTTATACCAAACATGTTCTGTAGTAACAACACTAACAAGCAATGCCAATTATATGAATGCTATTGCTCTTTATTGCTAAGGATTAATTTTGATTTTGTATTTTTTTTTCTTTGTGGTCAGTTGGTAAAGAATGCCTAAAATTGGTGGAGTTTTTAGCAACCGACATTTTTTTGTGGCCTTAAGTTGTTGTTTATCATACTATATTTTAAAGGGACACATTGCAGTTTCCTTTACTTTTGTCTAGTTTGCTGTCTTCTCATTTCCTCCATCTACCTCACACTTTGAGAAAGCACTGGGGATGGTGAGACCTTTTACAGAGGGCTCCCTGGTGGGGCAAGTTGCTCAGAACATGGGATTGGGTGAAAGAGCTGGTCTCAAATACGTGCAAGGTTACAGGTTTTTTTCATTTGCCTGCCTCAGATGGATGCCACTTTGGGATGTAATCATTTGCTATGACTGTGCATTTTTCATTAAGCACTAACACAAGCTGCTTCAGTGACAGCATGTGTTCCTCAGTAAAAGTGGATTTAACTTTTATTTGTAGCAAAAGAGTTTCAGTATGAGCTCCAGGTCAATAGAAGGAACAGTAAGGCAAGCAAGTTGAACAACAACAACTTGGTCAACTTGAAGAAAAAAGTAGAATCTCCTGGTTGCCTGTGCAGGTCACATGAGCAATATACCACCTTGATATGTTCTGCATGCAAAGAGCAGCATTTTGTTTAACTTGAGACAATACATTCTAAAACATATCCTTTGGCCTGAAATATCACTGGACACCAAGGAATGACACCTTGCAGTCATTACATTAAGATATCAGGCATCAGTTATAAATTCTTTGGAGTGTTATTATCTGAAATTATTTTTGTCTTATTCTTTGTTTGTGAGGAGTACTTTGTTTCTTGCTGGAATATTTTTTGCTGCCTGAAGAGAGACACTAAAAATGGCCAACTCCAGTCACCAAGTTTCTTGGCATAAAGACAGTGATTTGGTCAGTCTCATCTCCAGAGCATGCTGTGATTAGTGGTAGTGGTGGTGCTTCAGCACTGCCTGGGCTGGAGAGCACAGCAGCAACATCCAATAATTCTTGCCTTTCTGCAGCATTAAATACCACAATGTGCAGAGTGGACAGAGTAAAGTGGGGAAGTACAAATGGGTGACACCAGAGGACCTGGGTTAAGACTTTCCTAATGTGTTGCAAAAGAGGATAAACTCAGTTTCTTTCAGTAAATGAAAGAAACAATTACTTTTAAGACTTGAAATGTGAACTCAGCTCTTCTGCTTGTTTTCGAAAGGATTAAAGCTTTGTGTGGCTGCTTTTCCAGATACTTTACACTACTTGTAAAATCTGGTTTGGCAAAAGACTTTTGATGGCAAAATCATATATACAAGATCTCATTTACAGGAAATGATATCACTCTGATACAGTTTGCAGAAATCCCACAATAAACTCAGCTTGGTGCCACAGTATATTAGTAGACTGTTATGCTGGGTTTCATCTGGAAAACATGAGTCTGTCTTTGCACATTGTGGAGGCAGTCAAGATAATTGCAAAGTGTCCAGCTGTTTCAGCTGAACACCACTGTGGCTATGGGAATTTTTTTTCAACTCAGAAAAGAGATATAGCATTAAATAACTCACAGTGAAAATTGCTGAAAAATGGAAAGGGAACCTGATATTCAGAGGCTAGTATTTGCCATGGGTTTTTCTCATTAAAGCTGTGGTGTTTGGATAACATGGGATGGGAGGGATAACAAAAGGATTAAGCACAAAGACTAGATGATAAAGAGCAATTACCTTTGATATCATTTCCTGTAATTATACTTAGCCTCAAGGGTTTTGAAGATCATCAGAAATACGAAAATGTGATTCTTAACCTGTGTTATTTACTGTACTTAGATTTTTTTTGTAGTGCTCATTTTGTGTTAGGTTAAATATCTAGCTATATATATATATATCTACTTATAGATATACCTATCTGATAGTTTTCATAATCCATTGTCAATTACCTCTGCCAGTTAATTAGTCAGGCATGCAGGAAGTCCCAACCTGGCAGAGCATCAGTGTAAGACTCTTCTTTCTCAATTTTCCCTCAGACACACCATCCTGAGAAGCCACTTTTTCCTACCACAGGAAGCCCAAGAGAACACTATAGCTAGCAGTCTGACAGCCAAACTGAACCCTGGCCTTTTGTATCCTGCCAGGTTTGAAAAGCTGGACATCACCCCTAAAAGTGCCCAGAAGATAAAGCCGGTGCTTGAGCGGTGGATGGCTGAGGCTGAGGCCCGCCATCGAGCAGGGATGCAGAACCTTACCGAGTTTATTGGGAGCGAACCATCCAAAAAGCGCAAGAGGCGTACCTCATTCACGCCACAAGCCCTTGAAATCTTGAATGCCCACTTTGAGAAGAACACACATCCCTCTGGGCAAGAAATGACAGAGATTGCAGAGAAACTGAATTATGACCGGGAAGTAGTTAGAGTTTGGTTCTGCAATAAGAGGCAAGCACTGAAGAACACAATTAAACGTTTGAAACAACACGAGCCTGCGACGGCAGTTCCTATGGAGCCTTTAACAGACTCTCTGGAAGAAAACTCCTAAAAACAAAACAAAAAAAAACCAAACCAAATCACACAGAAAAAAAAAACCTGCACCAACGGAAACATGTCCATTTGAACTCTGTGAAAATACCTATTCATCACCCTTGTAAGTAAAGGACTGAGAAAACTACAAGAAGGACAGAACAGTTTATAAATGTCCATGGGTTTTCCTATTTAAAAAACAAAACAAAACAAAACAAAAAAATACACAACACTTTGTGTGTGTGTGTGTATGTGTGTGTGTGTGTGCGTGTGTGGTAGAGTTAGTTCCCAAAAAAAAAAAGAAAAAGCCAGTTTTTTTAAATGGACTTAAACCAAATAACTGCTTGATTTTTTTTCTGTATATTATGAAAATATGAACACATTTTAAGGAAAAACAAAACAAACAAAAAAAAAGAAAAAAAAAAAAGAAAAACTTTTATCTGTTTAAAAGAGAATACAAGCCTGCCACCTGGAGGAGCGATTGTAGCCTTTCAGGTATCAAGTGCTGATTCACTATGAAAACTATTAACCAAAGTCAGAAACACGGCATTGCAAACTAGATTGTTAGTCTACTCTTTTACAAGTGTAAAATTGTGTTACGAATTTTTACATTTGTATTTTGCAAAGAAGAAAACAACAGGATTAATTTCTCTCATCGTTGGTACCCCCTGCAGGTGTGTACAAAGCCATTCCATAGTAGTCACCTCATTTTCTTTTATTTTAGTTTTGCAATCTCCTGGTGTTTGGGTGCCAAAAATAATTACTTTTTATTGTGATTTGTGGGGTTTGGTATTTCTCTTCTAATGGTGTATGTTTTGGTTTGCATTTCTTTTTCTGTTTTTTTCTTGATTCTATTTGCTGCCTGCTCTCTTCCAGCTCATTCTCCCCCACTTTCCCACGACCCCCAAACCCAGTACTGTTTGAAAACTTTTGAACAGAAAAGTGAAATCCGAACACTTTTATATTGATATGCTGAAATGCAATAGAGGACAAAGAAGGATTAGGATTATGTCTGATGGGCTGTCAACTCCACACTGAACATTGTACTTTTCGTCGAATGTGTAGCTTGAGATTTCTCTGTCCTTAGGCCATGAACCTGGCGAGGTTACCAAAACTCATTTTGTGGTACAAATATAAACTGCACACTTGGTACAGTACTGCATCTATATTATGGTTCCATTTGAAGCAATTTCTCTCCAAAGTCTCCTAGCCAAAGAAATTTCTTGACGTTCTGATGAAAATAGATGGACAGGCTGAGAAGTAATGAAGATGTTTTGATCGTTACATCACTACGGACAGTTTCGATGATAGTGCTTTGTTCCTTCTGCTTTTTTTTTTATGTCGTCATGATATTGATGCTTGCCCTGTTGACTTCTTCAGTAGGAGCATGTGCTTCTGCAGGTGTTTGCCGTGCCACTGGCTAGACTAAGCAATTGGAACATAAGGAAAACCACTGAGTATCCCCTGATAATATAAGGTGAGTCACCTGCAATGTATTTCAGGTGAACTGATTTTTCTTTAGACAGTTTGTCTCTGTGACTTCCTTTTTGATTGGACAAGCATCTGCTAAAATACTGTGGTCACTGGACCTACAAGCATACCAAGGCTCAGAGGGAGAGAAAGGTGTTGCAGGTCCTGGATGCAGTGTGGGCTGATCTATGAAGGTCATCTGCAGATTTCATCTTCTGCTCAGTTATGCTCCAGACTCTGGGATTCAGCCCACTGTTATGGTAGAAGCTGCATCTTGATCAGATCTTCCCAAAAGATAACATCAGGTATTTGGTTCAGCTCACTGTAGAGATGATAGAGAAAAATTGTGCTGGTATAACTCCTGATTGCATTCCTTGACTCAGAATGGTTGTGCTGGATTTTTACTGGTCTACCTAGGATGTTGAAGGAAGTTCCTGAAGTGCTGGAGTCATCAAATAACACCTCTCTTAATAAAGAGTTTTCAAGAAGTCCAGGTTATATCCAAAACCTAGTGAAAGATTTCACCAGCTTTTGAATCTGGCCCTTAGTATTTTATTTATGGGATTTGCCTTGTAGAGTGGGGTATTTATTGCATGGAGTTTTAAGATTTCAGAGACCATCATCTGGGCCATAAACTGCTTCTAAACGTGAGCACTCTCAAAGGTCAGTGTTGGAGTGGACTGAGGATCCAGTACGCCAGGATGGGCTCATGTCCAGCAAGTGCATTTTAGACTTTAAGCTTCAGCAGGGTATGTTTAAGGATATTTTCAGTATTGCTTTTATGAGGAGGAGAGTGAGAATTGCTATTGACTCTTTTTCAACTGTTGGTATATAAATAACTGCTGGGGGAACAATCACCTCAGTAACCAGAGGCAAATTGTGAGGGACAAAAAAGGTGCTTTATCCAAGTTGAGCATGTAAAGCAGAGAGTCTCACAGCAACATCTGCCCCTCTGGGTTTTCTTTTTACCCTCCCTCTCCACAGATACCTTTATCCACAGAAATATCTATGTAGTCTATACCAAACAGTCATAAAGTTGTGGCCACATTTCAATTTACATAATGATCAGACCACCATCCAGAAGCCAACAGTAAAGCAGGGATGAACAAATGATACTTGGAAGCAGTCACTCCTGAAATCCTACCCACATCTCCACTACATTCCTAATTGCCCAGTCATTAATGCCACACACACGATTACATGTTCAGTCATCCTTACAGCCGTACCCTCCCTGCTCCATCCCCACCATCAACAGCCTGGGAACAAAACCATCAGCTATTCTTTGCCTAAAAACTAAATTTCCAGTTCTCCCAGGGACTGCTCTAAATTCTGTGAAGAAAAATCCCCACAGAAGAAAAGTTAACTAAACATTGTATGAAAGATACTAAATGTTTAAAAATATGCTGGCAGCAGTTATATAAGCTCTTTTCTGTTCCAAAGTACATATTGGAAGGATATAACTAGGACAGTGAAAATGTAAAATAAATATAAATTGCCAGTGTGGAAGAAAAAATAATGTTCATCCTACAGTCTTATAACCATTCATGTGCAGTGATTTTTTTTACAGTTTTCTAATTTTGTATTATGTTTTGTAAATTATTTGTAAAGTGTTGTAATGCTTCTCATATTAATTTTTTTATACACAAATTTTTGCTATGGGCATAAATGGTGCCTGAACAGATTCTTAGGAAGATAAATTATATGTGAGTCATACATCTTGGGGGGGGGGCCATAAATATTTTGTTTATTTTGTAATTGGCAACATTTCTGGTTCCCATTTGTACACAATTTTCATGCATTGATAACATTTGAATACCTTTTAATTTTGCATATGACTAAAAGATAGATTGCTACCAGCAAATGAAACAAAAGTCTCTTTGGTCATATGTGAAGGTTTAATGGTTTTCCAATTTGTTGATAATTGATTTTTTTAAATATATATATATCTATAGAATATTATTTGAATAATGAACCAAGGGTTCACTTACTGTTCTGATTCTGTTTTTTTATGGTTTTCACTAAAAAGCTATTTTGGACAGTTGAAGAAATCAAATGCATTCAAAAGGTTCCAATTTCTTTACATTATTGCTGAAAAAAAGAAGAAAAAAGCCAAAAAAAAAAAAAAAAAAAAGAAAAAGAAAAGAAAAAAAGAGAGAGAAAAAGGAAGCAAAAAGGAGCTAGGAAGGAACAAGTAGAGGTGTATCAAAGAACTCAAGCTATAACCAAAAAGAAATATGTAAAATGCCTTTGCTCGTCTTCTCAATGCTGGACCAAAGCTCAATGTATGTAGGTATATGCACATTGTATAGATATGGCTAAATGTTGCTGACAATCTCGCAATACTAAACTGTTACTATTTTAAAAAAATACAAAAATAAAACTGTTCATCAGTGTTTTACCTCAGCACTCTACTTGTACCCAGTTATTGACCAACATTCAAATAAGAAGATAAAAGAGGAAATTGATTTCCATGTCAATGTTTGACTGTCAAATCTGTTTGGAAAACATTTTGTAATGAGCTTTTTGTCACGTGGTTTGCTTGTTTCCAAATTGAGACTATGTGGGGCACATTTGTTTATTTATTGTTAAAAAGTGATATTATTATTATTATTAATTATTATTATTACTATTATTATTATTATTTTTGTCCTATGTGCTATAATCTACAGAATGGTCACCAGGGTTACTTATGAAGCACTGCAAAGAGATCTGTTTTTCCATGCATGGAGCATGCAGGGGGAAAGATGGCAGTACAAAATGGACTGTATTGTGTTGTTAAAAAATATGAATAAATAAAAAAGGAGTGGATATGGTGGACTTGTGACCAAGAAAACAAACTGGATATTTAAAAGCTCCTTACTACTCTGACTTTGAAACCAAAGCTGATTTATCTGCACAGGTTGCTTAACATGAAAATTAAAAAAATTTTAAAAAAAATTTAAAAACTGACAAAACTGTACTTAATCTAGAGCAATATCTGTATGGTCAGTAAAGCTGCACTTTGTGTATTTCTTAACAGCTTCAGATCTGTCACTTTTAATTTGTACCATAAAAAATAAAGACTTGTTTGACATGAAAAATAAGCTTCTTTCATGTTTGTTTTAAATCTCATGTATTATTCACATTATCCAAGCTCATGTAATTTCCCATCCATTCAATACAAAAATAGTTAAATGCTTGAAAAAAAGGAAGAGAGAAAATCCATTTGCACTGTGGAGCATAACTTTATCTGCAAAACAAAACACTGTTTCTATACCCAGAGTGGGTGCATGCATTGGAGATGTCTTATTCTCTCTACAGGTATTGCAGAGTAGAGGATTTCCCTCTGGAGTACTCTGGAACCCCCCAGGTGAGTGAGTGTGTGTTATCCCCCAGGCCAAATGGAGCAAAGCACAGATGGACATGAAGGCAGTGTACCTCCCTGTACTTCCAACCACAGTCCCATAACAAAACCCTGGTAACTGATAGCAGAGGAGTGTGTTAGAGAGGCTGGGTCAGCCATTTAAATGATTTCTCTTGCATTTTTGCAGAGCTCATGAGGTTCATTGTTCAATTCTTTCTGTAATTATGACATAAAGTCACAGAAATGCCTGTTTCTTGGGCCACTTCTCTTGAGTCATATTGAGCTCTGTCTAAATACAGGATTCTGAAATACCAGTATATTTGAGAAATTAGTTAGTTGTATTACAAAGGTTTTTTTAAAAAAACAGCCTAGAAATGAAAGCTCTGGTGATCTTAGGAAATTGTGTTTGAGACTTGGGAACAAAACTTTCACAATTACTTTTTTCTTTGATTTTGTTAAATATTGTTTTACTTTTCCAGTATAATGCACTAAATAATCAAAAACTAAAACAAAGTACGTATTTGCATAGAAAAACAGAGAGCATTTGGAATACTTATTTATTGTGAATTTTTCCAGATTGGAATTCTCTTTTATATGTAATTTTTCTGTATTTTATGGGATATATAAGAAAGAGAACAAAAAATGTAGCTTTTTTGTAGACATAACAATAGAGGCTTCATAAACAAGGCAAAGATTGCATCAGGTCCTTTAGGCATCATGTCTCCATACAATGGTCTAACAGCCACTTCAAACACACATAATTCATCTACTTATACAATACAAGGGTGTGGAAGAATGACCCTTTGAGCTTTTATATCACCTACTAAAAGCTGAACACATCTCTTTTCATTCTGTTGTGATAAAGCAGCGAGCAAACATTGTCTTTTTCCCCCAACCCTATTTAAAAATGCAAAACTTCCTCTTTTCACCATACTATAGGTATTTTAGCTGCCTCATAAGCAGGTAACCATGACAGATAAAAATAACCTGGATCTATCAAGTTACAAGAAATGGTGACTTTGCAAATTGAAACAATTATGTTCCTATTGATCACTGAAATCTCAAAATAGATCCTACCTTAAAGCTACTGAATACTGACTATAAGACTTCACACCCCTCACTGACTGTTTAAAAATCAAATTTCTACAAACTGATTATGACCACTTCAGAGCTCCTTAAGTGCAACATAAAGAACAAAGAGTTTTAGGAGCACAATTCTTTCCATGTCTCTCTTTTGTGCTTCCAGGAAAAAAAGTTTAAAAAAAATCACAAAGGGAAAAAACCCCACCACTAAGCCACAAAAACCCCAATAAATTTGCAATACGCTTGATAAAAAATTAACTCCATCTGTGTCCTGACCTTCTCTTAAGACAGGTGTGATGGGAGGAAAGCTGGCAGTAAAGTCAGAGAACTACACAGAAGTTGTAGAAGACATGTTTTTATACGGTCTCTTCCCCTGTGCGGTGGCTTTAGGACTGGTCACAGTCTAAATCTAAAAAACTTAAGTTAAAAAAACTTAAGTTAAAAAAACTTCTAGTACTAGCAGGGCTTTGATAAGCAAAGACTCTCTTCTGCTGACTTAAGTTTCAATCAAACAACACTGAGGAAGCAAAAGAGACTTATCAAGAGGGAAGGTTCCCAGAGGGTTTGTTTTTTAATCTGAGAATTCAGATTTAATAGGAATCAGTCCCATATGAGATTGTGAAGTTCTGGAAAATATTTGATAACTAAAGACTTGAAAGATTTTTTTTCCTTCTCTCTCCATCTGCTCTACATACCTGTATGTTTGTTTTTTATGTCACTCACAGTCCTTTCCTGTTGCATTTTGCCACACTATGGACAGACAACAGTGGTGAGGACTAAGAAAAGAGTCACCAGGTAGCCCACCAGCAATTATTGTGGTTTTCAACCCAGGCCCCAATTGCCCTGGTTTCTCTAAAATGCCAGCAACAGCTTTGTATAATCCACCACAGCAGCTGCAGGGAGGGCACGTAGCAGCTCAAGTAATAATTAGTCTTTCACTGTATTGGACACTGAACTTCTTGATTAGTGGCCTCATGTGAAAACATTTCTCAGCCCAAGAGCCGTGTGTGTGATCACAGGAACACTCAGTGTGGGTAGGTCTTGGGTCAGGCCACAAACTCATACAGAAATCAACAGACAGCAAAAAATTGCTTTGGTGGTACTAAAACAGTGGTAGGGACTGCATGAGGAGGCCAGTCCTAAAAGAACACAAAATTCTGGTTTTGTGGTTTGACTTAAAATTCAGCCCCCATCATCAACCAGCTTGTCAGGTATGAATTCACTCCCTTCTTTTCAAACATCATATAATGTTGGTGTTCAGCTAATGAGATCCTGGCTTTCAATGAAGAAAAACCTATGCTCCCTCCAATTTATCCATAGCCCACCCTGTATGCTCTCTGTCATTGATGGTCCCAGAAAAGCTCCTCAACTGGTCCCAGAATACTGAAGGTCTTAGAAGACAGAAAGATGGTAACACTGCACAAATCTGAATTGTGTGGCAATTTGCAATTGATCTTGGGAGAGCCAGAATTGTCCCAGGAGCATGGATTTCCTGGAAGCAGTGTGTAACCTCTGCACACCTTCACTTATTTTTAAAATTCATTTAAGTACTTGTGCTTACATTCAGTCATTTCAGTTAGTTTTTAATCATAGAATGGTTTGGGTTGGAGGAGACCTGAAAGATCATCTAGTTCCTATCCCCCTGCCATGGTAAGGACACCTTCCACTAGACCAGGTTGCTCAGAGCCTCATCCAGCATAGTCTTGTACACTTCCAGGGATGGGGCATCCACAGCTTCTCTGGGCTCTTTGTTCCAGTGCCTCACCACCCCCACAGTAAAGAGCTTCCTCCTAACCTGACCCCACTCTCTTTCAGTTTGTCCCCATTGTCCCTTGTCCTGTCACTACATGTTCTTTTAAAAGGTCCCTCTTCACCTCTCTTTTAGGCTCCCTTCAGGTACTGGAAGGCTGCAATGAGGTCACGGCAAAGCCTTCTCTTCTCCAGGCTGAACAATCCCAATTCTCTCAGCCTTTTCTCATAGGAAGGGTGCTCTCATCCCTCTGACTCTGACAGAGAAATCCTCTGGACTCACTCCAGCGTATCAGTGTCATTTCTCTGATGGGGCACTGCAGCACTCAGCACTCCAGGTGGGGCCTCATCAGAGCAGAGCAGAGCAGAGCAGAGCAGAGCAGAGCAGAGCAGAGCAGAGGGGCAGAACCACCTCCTTTGACCTACTGGCCATGCTACTTTTGATGGTTGGCTCTCTGGGCTATGAGTGCACATTGCTGCCTCTCACCCACCAGCACCCCCTATTCCTTCTCAGCAGGGCTGCTCTGGATCTGCTCATCCCCCAGCCTGCATTCATACGAGGGGGTGCCTCAACCCAGATGCAGAACCTTGCACTTGGTCTTGTTAAATCTGGTGAGAGTCCTATGGGCTAAAATTCTTGAGCTTTCCAAGTCCCTCTGGATGGCATCCTATCCTTCAGGTATGGCAGCCACACCACTCCTCTTGGTGTTATCTGCAAATTTGCTAAGGGTGCACTTGATCCCTTTGTCTATGTCATTAATGAAGATATCAAATAACACAGGCCCCAATACCCACTGAAGGACACCACTTGTCACTGATGTCCATTGGGACTCTGAGCCATTGATCATTACCATCTGGATGTGACCTTCCAAAGAATTTCTTATCCAACAGTCCACTTATCAAACCCATCTCTCTCCAATTTAGAGAGAAGGATGCTGTGACACTGTCAAAGGCTTTACACATGTCTGGATAGATGACACCTGTAACTCTTCCCTTGTCCACTGAGGTAGTCAGTCCATCATAGAAGGTCGCTGGGTTGGTTAGGTGGGACTTGCACTTGGTGTAGCTGTGCTGACTGTCCCGAATCACCTCCCTATCCTCCATGTACCTAAACACAGCATCCAGGATTATCTGTTCCATGATCTTCCCAGGCACAGAGGTGAGGCCGGCAGGTTGGTAATTCCCAGGGTCCTCCTTTCTACCTTTTTTTAAGATGGGTACAGTGTTTCCCCTTTTCCAGTCACCAGGGACTTCACCTGACTGCCATGACTTTTCAAATATCATGAAGAATGTCTTGGCAACTACATCAGCCAATTCCAAGTAATGCTATTAATTTCTAACATGTTTTGCCCTCATGAATTGTTGATACTTTTCTCTAAAACATAGTAATTTGACTTTTAACTATTAACTGTAATGAAAGGATGACAAAACTCTGAACATCCTTTAATTTCTTTTTGAAAAGAAGGCACGATGTTGTTTTTTACTATTTTGCCTCTGTCCTTTTGACATTTTCAGCTCAATTATGTATTCTTAAACAGAGGAGCATGAAACTTTCTCAAAAATTACCCCTCAATTCATTCAGGTTAAAAATGGCTGAAGAGAAATGGCTATCTCTTGAACAGCAGCAGCTATATTCACTTACTAGTTGTGTAATCTAAAGAGACTGATCTTGCAAGTTCATCATGAACATAGTTTTATTTGCCCAGCTGGTGTTACTGGTATTTTGATGCTACCTTCATAGATATATTTAGTGACACATATGTAAGTCTTCACAGGATTGGACATAACCTCTGCATTTGTGAATCAATACTCCTATTTATCACTTTTTCTGGCTCACTCATCAGTAAATCTGGATGTGCCCTTTATTATTTCTGAAATACAAACAACTCAGAAGGGACTGTATCTCAACAGGAGAGGCGTGTGTGTGTTCCTTCTAGAGTTAATACAGCCTTTCTGGCTCAGCAGTTGACTGCCAAAAACACTGCTGAAGATAATCTGGAGAGGAACACTGAGGAGAACATTGAGAATAAATACAAGAGCATGAGTCATTAGCTATTTTCAAAATACTCTCTATTGTTTCACTCCATTTTAGATCCTTCCTTCTGAAGGTACCCTAGCACATTTTCCCACTGATCACTAATAAGGAGAACTTACAGCAGCAGCATTTTGTGTCTGTGGTATACCTAATCCCAAGCATGTGCACCAGCAACCTGACTCTAAGATTTATCAGCTCATCTGAGGATCAAAACTCAACATGTGGTCTTTACATCCAGAGTGAAGAACACAAAGAGCAGGGATCCAAAATCCACACTGGCTCATGCACTTTACAGGTCATATTATTGTCAAAAAAATTATTCACCAGGTCATATGTAATAAAGACCACATGTGAAAGGGAAAAAACACAAAGTCATTTATTAAAAAAAAAAAAACCAAGAAGAAAAAGAGGCAGAACTGACAGACCATGTCTCTTCCTAAGATGTGTTGGAACAGCCATACACAACAGTAAAAGCCTATCAATCGCTTGGTATCATCTGAGCATGCACTCACTGTATATCAAGCTTCTGAGAAGTCTGTATTATTTACAATGTACTTTCCTCTGCTGTGGCTAAAGGTGTGATATCAAAAGCAAGTCACATGTCCCCAGATATCAGCTAAAGATGAGAATATGATGCTACATTTATGTCTGGAAGTGGCTTGAATTGCACACTAAAATTGAAGCCTGTTTGTTCTGAACAAGTTAATATTTTTTAAAAGATAAATATTGAGTCTAAGATTATTTCACTGGAGTAATAGGAACAATTGCCTTAAAACTAATGTAACATTCTCTGATTTGCAATCATTTATGGTTTTTAGAGGGCAGGAAGGTAATGTTCATTTTCAAAGAATCACATGGTTATTTATTGCTTGACTGTGCACAGATTGATTTTTTCTATTTTAATTACATGTAATTCTTTAATATGTAAAAAGGAATGAGCCTATATGCAAATCCAGCATCTCTAGTTTAGTCCAATCATGTCTCAGGTAAGCAACCCATAAGTATTTAAACATTTACAGAGCCATGTTAACTTAGTATCATAAAAAATCAACTAATCACATGCTTCTCTCGTTACCTACTTAGATTCATACAATTTTAACCTCAATGCTTTAAAAGATTGGCCAATTTCAGACAAATCTGACATAAGGGAGACAGATAAGTACAGGTTTAATGAAAATAGCCTAGAGAAAAAGGAAATAGATCAGACTCCCTGGTGAAAAAAAGGCTGCAGTAAGTACTTGTAAGTTACCCTCCAGATTATCTTCAGCAGTGTTTTTGGCAGTCAACTGCTGAGCCAGAAAGGCTGTATTAACTCTAGAAGGAACACACACACGCCTCTCCTGTTGAGATACAGTCCCTTCTGAGTTGTTTGTATTTCAGAAATAATAAAGGGCACATCCAGATTTACTGATGAGTGAGCCAGAAAAAGTGATAAATAGGAGTATTGATTCACAAATGCAGAGGTTATGTCCAATCCTGTGAAGACTTACATATGTGTCACTAAATGATTCTATGAATATCGAAATATCAGTAACACTAGCTGGGCAAATAAACGTATTATGTACATTATGATCTTGAGTCAGTAGATCTTACTCAACACCAGCGAGAATCAATTTGGACAAAAAAAAGGAGAAAGATAGTTCTTCTAAAAACCCCAGCTCTAGGAAGAAATATCACATTGACCTCACAAGCCACCAGGAGACACACATCCTAGGAAACCAGATTTTATTTGTCCTGGTGCTCAAAGTTCTTTGTAATTTTCATGTGATCCACAAGACCAACCACTGACATCTCAGAACAGGTGTACCAGAAAGGACCAGTGTTGGCCTCACATCCTTCTTTTCACAAAGCCCAGTCCCAAATTTTTCAGAGAAGTTACCTTTGCAGGAGTTCATTTAAATTAAAATAAATGGGTACAAATCTTTTCCCAGCACAACAGGTGTATTAGCCTTGACTTCCTATAAAACGGTTCCTTACTGCAGAGAAGTAATGTCTTTAAAATGAAGCAGTCTGTCACTTCAATTTCCAATACAGCAGATATATTACAATTTAGGATGAAGAAAATCTCTAGCTGAAAAAACATTCCATTCCTTTTGCACTGGGAAGGTGATTAAAAGGAAAGGGGAGAGGATAATAGCATCTCTGTAGATACTGGTTATGAAGTATTGTATTAAAAAGTCTATTCTTGTGGTTCAGTGTTTAGCACAGAAAAATAGGCTGGAAGCAGCCTATTTAAACTCAGGGGAGATGTGCAAGTGTACAAGAGTATAGGTTTACCTTAAGTAGGTTTGTTGCTTGCCTGCTGGAGTGTTGATTCCAGAAGTGTAAACATTTGGACTTTTGTTTCAAAGCTTTCCTCTATTTCAAATGCTTGTCTGCTTTCAAAGAAGCTCCGAGGCTCACTGCAGCACCTGTGCTGTAAAATGGGTTAGAGGACTCCAGTAAAGTCTATATCCAGTTCAGTTTGTTGGAATGAAGGTTGATCATGCTTGGCAGTGGGGCTTATTTCTCACTGAAAACACCCTGCCCAAAGAGGAAAAGACATGTCCTACTACCAAGCATTATGCAAGCCAGAAGTTCTGCAAGGCTAAACCGTACCAAGCTTAGAGCCATCTCTCTGCACTGGGGGTGTATCTTCAGGGGCTGTCTGGTGATAAACCGTGTGGCTGGAGAGGACCCCCCGTAATGCACACGCCTGAAGCACGTGGCACCAGGCTCCTGTGGCCTAAGGACACTTCAGAATGACACCATGGGGGGTATGAATGAGGAAGCAAACTTACTGCTCAGCCACAGACACTGAGGAGCTGGAAAGTGCTGCAGAGGTGACCTATCAATCTCCAAAATGGAAAATCTGTTGAAATAGCAGGTTTAGCAAGGAATACAGCTAATTGGGCAAAAATGTAACCCTGAAGACCCTTTCTTACATAAAGCAATCTTTAAGTATAATCCAGATAATCAACATGTACTTTTTTTTCCATTTGCTTGGTCAGTCCTAGTGATTTTCCTTCAGGGTTTTCAGTGTTTTAGCCTTTGCTTTTCTTTGCCTTTGACATTTACAGCACAACTTGCACAGAGTCAAATACTATAAATATAACTGTCAGGTGCAATTTACAGACTTCCCCAAAATCCTCATATCCAGATCCACTAGGCAGCAAATTTCAGAAGATGATTATCCATAATTTTCTCTTGGCATAGGCAAATGTGCTCTGCAAATAGTAGGATTACCTGCTACATCCCTTTCTCATCCCTACTCCCAAGGGCTGAAAACTGCCTCTTAATATCTTCCAGCGGATACTCTCTTCTTCTACTTCACTATCTCATTTCAGTAGGGACACCTCAAGAAACACTTATTTTTCAAATTTTTTAAGCTTACTCACTTCTCTCTGACTGAAACTGGTTAAAAGGCAATCATACAAGCTGCTTCAATGGCAAAGGTGCAAGAAGAATGGAAAAAGGAAAAGGCTGAGTACAGAAACATTATGTATGAGCACAGATGTACCCAAAACCCCACCTCATCCACATCCACAAAAAGCAGATAACTTTTCACTGCCTCAGTTTCATCAGGTCCTTTAGAGAAATTTGCACCACCTTATGACTGTGCTTTGAATTTTCAGCTCGTTCACATCATCTCAGTAACATTTCATCTTTTCACCATCCCGCCCCCCCCCCCTTCACCAACATGAAGAACACGCCGTATCTGTTTGGAAGGAGAACTATTCATTTGAGGACAGACCTGCTGGAAATATCTGTATTTTTGTTAATGAAACTCAGAGAATTTCCCTTAAATAAGGAATTCTGTGAGGAAAAAAGGAACTGAAATGTGTTCTTTTTTTTTCATATCAGTATTGAAATAGTTTAGGCTTTTTCTGTATTATTTTTTTAATATTATGACATGACCAAGTCCCTTGTGTGCCTCTTAATCTCTTAAATTACAATTTAAGCTGCCATTGGAATGAAGAAGAAAAATTAAAACTAATTTCCTTATTTCATAAGGTAAGGTGGCCCTAGACATAAGCATACCTGAGTAGAGAGCCAACTGCTGACCACCTGGTACAGTCCCTGCTACCATGCTGGGGAGAGGTTTATTGCATAGTAGAAGTATCAGACTGGTGGAAGAATCTAGACTCATCTTTCTCATTGATGCAGTGTAGCATGTACAACAAGACAGAAAAAAAATCAAGCTCTCTTCCCTACATAGACCTTGTCCTTCCTCTTGAGACTCCTGAAAGAGTCAGGACAGAGTGCAAGCTACTACCGATAAAACAATTTTCCTGTTACAGATATGACCCTGCTTTGAGCCTGATTCATCAACAATTCACCTCACATAGGACACCAAATGGCATCCCTCATGTGAAAACAACTTGTAAACTAATAATAAGAGGAAGAGATATTTAATAATTAATAATGAAATGGAGTAAAATCAGTGACCTTGGCAGGAAACATTCTACGTCTTATTAGCAATTGCCAGAGCCAGTCATCCATCCCCCTTAAATCCATTTCCTGAATGTGTTGCATCTCTTGAATTTATACTGCTCTGGTATCAAACCATGAACATCACATTTCTGCAGTTCACTGTCTTGCAGTCTAAACCCAGCAGACTTTGCTCCTCCTGCCAGCATCAGCCTCTTGTCTGTTTTTCGTACATATAGATATATATGCTGCTCTGAATTTTCACAGAACTCTAGTGGAAATATTCGTGGGTTCAATGATTTTATTGATCTTGGTAGCCTCAGGTTGCACAGTGCCTTAGCACAGCTGGAGTTTACGGACTACTGGCATGAGGTATATATTTTAGAGTTCTCCTTAGAAGCTAACGGAAAAAAATGAGACCCATATTATTCCTTCTACAGGTTTTATGGTAGGAAAAAGTGCATTGTAGACAATGACTACACAGTACGTTGTGTAAAAATCATTGCTAGGCACCAAAAAATCACTTTCTATACTGTGTTGTTGGCAGCACAACAAACATTCTACACCAGGCTTTTACAAGCAATACTAATCTTTCCTGCCAGAGTTACCCACTGTTAATGCACTGTCATGGTAAGGTTGTATGTTTAAGTCATTCAGAAGTCCTCACATTTTAAATAAACTATTTTTCAAGCATATTTTGACCAAAGCAATTGTAAGTACATTTCCTTTCTGCATCTTCTAGAGCCTTCTTCAGCCGTTTGGAAAAGATGCAAGATTAACCACATTTACCATGTATGTTCATGTGAATACACAGTCACACAAATGCAAATGAGCATATACATGTTTATGTGAATATATGTATTTCTGTATTTTTACATATGCACATACAAACATGCAATAGATATGGATACAGATGCATAAAACTTTTCAGCTGTGCCTATTGTAAAAACATCTGAAGCCATTGCTGAATGAATGGTTGACCCATTTAATCTTTGTCTAAAGAAATTCATTGCTATGTTATTTTTGGCTCCAGCTGCATTTTAAAGCACTCACCCCTAAATTAGAACTGGGGAGGTTTCAGGCTTCAGAAAAAGGCTAACATTTACTAGTCTCCAGAACAAGAGCAGCCTGTTCCCCAAAATAAACCTTCCTAACAATTTTTCTTAATGTGTCTGGGTATTTCAAGGGCTCAGCAGCAACAGCAGCAGCAGGAGAAAAAGTCAAGTATTTTTGATTATTTCATTCCTTTTACCACACAGCTAATTATTTTGGAAGAGGGGTTTTTTCTTTTCATCTTTTCATTCTGCACAAATATGGATTGATTTTTTTTCTTCTGCCGTTGCCTGCAGCAAAGCGAAATGCACACATAAAATAACCATATAAAAGTCTAACAACTTTTTTCAAAGTGTTCTCTTACACATCGTCCTGGAAGAAAAATCACAAAGATTTGTTTTCAGGGGTGTGCAGGATGTTGTAAGATGAGTGGGGATAGGATATTTGTACAGCTGCCTAGATTCAGAAGAGTTTTAAATAATAAAACTTCTTCTGTTCTGTGAGAATAGACTATAAGTAGTTTCAGTGGTAGGAAACAATGACTGGAATTGAATGAAAACTGGGACAAAATATTTCTTTGCACATGTGTTCGAACTCATTAGTGAATATTGTTTAGTGACCTTTCTGAGTTTGCTTTCTGAAGACATTTGGGGATTTTTGCTGCAGTGCCATCTTTATTGTCTGGGTCTAAAACTCAATAACTTACACAAAGTCTTCATTGGCAGATGCACTATCTTCACTAGCTACTTTGAGGGATGTACATAAAGCACAAATAAGATAATTAATGGAAGCATCTCTATGGGATGTAAAAGAAGCCAGCTGCATATGCAGTGGAAGAGTCCAGTTCAGTAGTGAACTGCAAGTTATGGGATGAAAGGGATGAAATTCAAACATAAATTATTCTGTCAAGACAGTCTGTAACTACTGGAAATCACTAAAAGAAATCTTCACTGGTTCTGAACCATGCAGACTGATGGTTATTCTCCTCCACCCAGTACAATCTAAAATAATAGTTATTTACATGAAAGTACATAAATTACTTTGCTCTAGGAACACTGATATTTTTAATCCAAACAGCCACTTGGAAGGTTGTACAGAAGCATTAAAACTCTTTGTGTTTGCATTTTGGCAGGGCATCCCTGGAGAAAAGTCCATGTACCTGCTCCACCTTTGCTTCCCAGAAGGGCAGATTGCCCTGTTATCCTTCTTTGAAAGCCTTTCCAACAGTCTCCTTGCCACCTCTCTGAACAGGCCAGTACACGGCACACCTCTGCAGCATTTGCACACCAACCTCCACCCAGAGCACCTGTGACTGCAGCCCCCACAGATTATCTTGAGGCATTTACAATTTCCCCCTCTCTTCCCACAGGCAGAAGTCACTATAATCTTGGGCCAGATGGCTCCTCTTGGCACCATGAATAACTTTAGATGAACACGAAGTGAGCTGAAACAGCTCTTTTGGGGCTGAATGTCTGACAAACTAAAGCATGCATCTACCGATTGTCTGTCAGGTCTCGATAGACAATGTTTTAACATTTACAGGTGACTGAATGCTGCCATTTCCAATACATTTACAGTAAGAATCTCTCTCACCATTAATTCTACAGACTTCTATAGATGTTTAAATGGTGCTGACATTTAAAGCATGCCAATCTTAATATATGCAACCAACATAGATGTCTACCTATTAGAAAATTAGGTTCCACACTGCTGACAATTATTCTGATATCTAGCAATTAGCCTTTGTCTTGGTGAGTAACATGAACATCTGCACACAGAGAAAACTGAGGAACCATTTTAAAAGCCACTTTGCTACAATTTCTAAGTAACAAAGAGTTTTGCAAACCGTAGCCATCTCAGCATAGGTGGAGCAAGGATGTACCAATCTGGAGAAAACCTATAGGGTTGGGAAGATGGCAGGTGGGGTTCAGGCATCACTGGACTTTCTCCCTTCAAGGGGAAAAAATTCTGGCAGCATTTTCAGGGATTTTCTCAAGGATGTGGACCTGTGCAAAGAGCAGTGCAGTTAATGCCCCAAGAGACCTTATGGTCCCTGACGCTGCCTACAAGAAGCCTGTTTCAGCCCAGCCTTGGCCATCAATCCCTGTCTCAGGAGTGTTGACCTCTAGCTCCCCACAGTCCTCCTCTGGCACTGAGCCGGCCAATGTCCTGGCATGGAATCAAATCTCTTATCACCATGAACCTGACAGACAACCTGGGCTGAACCCAGTTTCCCACCCTCCCTAAACCTGTCCAGCTCACCCCTCCCAGGGATGACGACACCAGTTCTTGGCCAGCAAATCCCCATTCTAGTCTCTTAAGGAGCTGCTCTGGCTGCCCCCTGGCAGGTGCTATGCAATGTTAGCTTTGCTTTGGGAGCTTTGGGTTTTCTCTCTCTTGGAGAGAAGCAGTCCGCAAATGTTTCACCTGGATCTTGGAGACTGGAACCACCTGAATGTTCTGAGGTGCTCATTTTAAAGTCAGAGCATGGAACCTTTGCTTTCACAGGTTTGTCATGACTGTATACTCAGAAATACCTGTATTATTATATCCAGAAGCAGGACTGAGAAAGAAGGCTTATTAAGGCACCACATGCTGACAGAATGGTAACTTAGGAGTGTGTATTCCCAGTCTACTGCAAATACGAAATCAAGATCACTAGCACAGGCCTCTGTTGCAGAGTTTGTGGGCAGACACCCAGCAGAAATAATTGCAGTAACATAAGATCTTGATTGCCGAAGGGCTGATTCACACCACCTTTTCCCTTGCTTTATCTTTTGTGTTTCACCCACCACACCACCACCAAAGGAAAAAAAAGCATTTCAGCAGTCAAATAGCCCATGACTCTAGGATTAAGCGTGTGGTAACGCAATACAAGGTGAGCACCTCTGAGAGCTTACAGCTTCCAAAAAGGGCTCACTTCTGCTCCCACCTCTACAGCCTCCAGTACCTTTGCCTGGTTATTCAGTCCTTCACTCTGTTATCAGCTCTGATGCTCATCTAACTGCACTCCAAATTCATCCAGCTCATTGATCCAGGAGCAAACACAATGGATCAAGGGTACTTCAGACAGTTTTCCACTGAATTAGTAAATCAAATTTGGCTAACCGTGCTACCAGAGAAATATTACAGCCAAAACAAATTACAGGGGAAATGAGACTACTCTCTTTTCGTAGATGCAAATTTCTAGATAAGCAGCTATACGTTGTCTAATTACTCACAATGGTGCCAGACCTACCACTGGTATGACTAAGGTATAAGTTCATATTATATACTTGTAAGAGCCTCCAACATAGGAGATGGAAAATAGACAGCTTGGTGTAATCAACTCCTAAAATATTCCAATTAGCTTCATAGGATCTTAGTGTACTCTGACCTGTCAATTATGCTAGGATGAAGCTAGTGTGTTTTATTCCACCTTTGCTACCACCTCAATGCCAGGCCCAAGTCAGCAGTGCTGATGACATACAAGGATTTGTACCTCCATTCCTGAGCCCACAGCTCTGGTGTATGTATTGAGTCATGAGAAGAAATAGTTCTTACTCTGCAGAAAGGAGTCCTCAAGACATGGGTATGGCAATGGACTGGGTAAATAAAAGAATGAAATGTGAGGGATGTACATAAAGCACAAATAAGATAATTAATGGAAGCATTAATTAATTAAGTACAAAGAAAATAGTGGGGAAGATGAGAAGGGAAAGTAAACATTTGTAGATATTTGGCAGTGTATTTTTGAAAGTCTTTATTTTGCCTGCACCGTGAAGATTTAACTTACAGGTTAATAATGTTAATTAGCAACCAGAGTTACTAATAAGTTATCTTGAATTAGTGGAGTATGTATGAGTTAGGATAAATTGTAAGGTAATTGTGGACTTTTGCCACACCACACCTTTACCAAAGTGTCCATGACCACTTCATCTTTCCACCACATTTTCATTATATGTATCAAGTCATCAATTATTCCATTGTGATTATTTGTTTCAGATATGACGCCAGGCCACAATTCTTCAGCAATGCTAAAACACCACAGTGCAATTCAGACTACCTTTCAGCTGCAAGTTGGTCTGAACACATTAAATAGAGATTCTTCTAAATAAATAATTCACCTTCAATGTGACATACAGCAAGAAAAGAAAATTGAAAGGATGCATACAAAAAAAGTGTACACTAGTTTTTTGATCTTTTCTTTTCCATAACTGCCTACTGTATGGCATATGCCACATGGTATATCTTATGCTCTTTGTATCCTTATGTAGGGGTAATTGATAATTAATAATATAGTTTGTCAAGTAGAGCATCTGAGTTAAGCTCTGAAGTCAAAATGCAGATGTCTTACTGTGGCTTCTATGTGAAAGGGGAAAACACTTGGTCCTTCACTACTCATTTCAAAAGTTGTTGGGGGCTCAACCTGCTTTTACAATTAGTTTAAATTAGAGGTCCTAAATATAATTTAATTTTTTAGCAACACCTTGCTCCCCTTATCATTAAGATTGGTGCCAGTTGAACATTCTAGGTACTGTGCGCAACACCCTGAATAAACACATGGCTGCTTGAAGTAAAGGATATTAGACTGCTGATTCCAGAGTGTCAGAAATTTGTCCAAAGTGTCTGTACTTGGCACAGATACAGTTCTACTTTTAAATCTGAAAAACATAACATAAACTCTTCACATAAGACCTAATTGTGCCCACACTTCAAAGTACAGCAGCAGGAGACTAAGAAATTTACAGAGCTGGTCATTCTGTTGAACAAGAAATATATTTTTCCTGTTAAGCTCGAGTTTAAAGAGTTAGAGAAGATTTTGCTTTCTAAGTATTGATGGTATAGAGGTCAAGGAATTATAAGCAGTAGGTGTGAGCCTTTGAGAACAGGGAGACTTCAATTTTGGTATCACCTCTGCCTGTAGCAGCAGTATCCCGTCTCTATCAGGGACACAGACCCTCACACTGTTCTGAGTTTATGTGAAGGAGATTTTGTCCACATGGAAGCATTATATACCATTAAGGCCATAGTGCTGTGGAAGTTACATCAGGGGCTCATGTACAACATGTTACTCTGTGAGGGCTTCAAGCACTATCGCTACCCGTCAGTCAAAGAAAGACAATAACTTGTATACGCTGGTACCACATGGCTGGAGTCCTGACACAAGCCTCTAGGCAAATGATAATACAAGTAAATAATAGTGGGCAGGCGGCTTCTGAAAAAGAAGACTCACCATTTAAGGGACAAGAAACCTGTAGAAAACAGGTCAAGTCCTGGACAGATATTTAAAATTCTATTAGTATTTTGGTGGTTGGGATATGATTGATTTTTTATTTTATTTGTCCTTTTTCCATTAGCTTTTTATCAAAATAAAATCTAATCACAGTCATTTACTAGAGCTCAGCTGACAGATGGTAACTTGTTAAGGCGTAGTTCTATGATTGTGTTCATCATTTACCAACAGTCTGTACCAGTACAGGCTACCAGAGCCAGTAGCCCTCATCTGGTTTCAAAAGCTTTATTAATGTAACTCAATTTGTCTCAGAAATCACTCTGGCCACTTCTTTACCCCACTGTGAGACATCATCTTCTTTCAGGTTAAGTTAATAACTGACCAACTAAATATAGGACACTCCTTAAGCCATTTAAGTTTTCTCTTGAAGGCTGAGAGATAAATTAGTTTAGAAATAGTTTTGTTACACTGACACTAAGCAAATCACTACACTTTTCTGTGTACATAAAGTTTAAGTACACTTGAAGAACTGTCAAGTTACAGTGGTTCAAAATCATATTGTCCTTCAATCAAGCCACAGCAACAGGCTGAGTGCATGCTCTTGTAAAGTAAAACACAAGAGCTTAAATCTCCCTTTGCTTGTTAACCTACCGATTAAACTGTTTCATTAAAATGTAAACCATTGTGTTACCTTGAAGTCAGACTGACCTAACACTGTTTATGGTCAGTTGGCACTTCTCAGCTGATGGGGATAATTGGTTAAACCCCTCACTATTTCAAAGTGGTTTCCCATGCTAAGTGCATTAACCATTTCCATATTTTAACCACTTGAAGGTTGAAAGGCATTTCAATTTGAAAATTTCTCATGGCTCTAATAAGCTTGATTCTTTTGCAGTCTGTCTAAAAGCACTGGAATTCACCTTTTGGAACAGATGTACAAATGGATGTGTCTTTGATGTGTTTAGAGCTACAAAAGTTTGATGTTTTCAATTAAAACAAGTGCTATTTACTTCCATACTTACGAGTAATAGAGCACTTTTGACTTTTACAAAGTGGGTGTTATTAAAGCACTTTGCTAATGTACAAAGGCACTTCCATAAAACAAGGAAGAAAAGAAGCAGTCCTCTTTCAAAATGTCTCTGGAAAATGAGATGAAAGTAGAAAAAAAAACTTGCAAGAAAAGAGTTCTTTAACAATAAGAGAGCTATCTTCACTTGTTCCTGTGTATGATTTCAGTCATCATCTTTATGCCTAGAAGCACTTTTATAAACATTTGTAACAATTTAAACATATTCCATCACTCAAAACTTTTCACACAATGGTTCTTCACCCTAACCTCTTTGATGAGGGCAGAAAACACTTATCTTACGGTTTCCAAGGTATTCCTGAAATAGTACAATGGAGAAATAATATGCTATTGTTAGTGTTGAGGAACAACTATTACTGATCTATTACTTAATATCATTACTGGAACTGTATGTGGACCTCTTATTTCTGTGTACCTCAGTTTATTTATTTTCAGAAAATATTTCCTGTATTATGCTCTGGAATTGCAGTTTTCAGGAATTTAGGTCCTGATTTAGCCAGGCACACTCTTTTCTAAAGATATTTTCCTCTTCTACACTTTTTGTCCTCTTTTGAATTTAGAACTGACAATGACAGAGATCCATCAATCAGAAATCTGCACGGTCAGATCTACAACAGATAAGTATCTGGAATGATATGCCTAAAAATGTAATTATTATATTAACAGTTTTGGTAGCCACACTGAAGGAAGAATTAGTGTGTTTTTTTCCAAACCTTTTCATGTTAGGCCAAGAAAGATTTTTATATTTCTTGTATTCAAAGTAAAGCTGAAAGGCTATTTTATAGAGGGGAAAAAATTATTTCCAACAAGATACCCCTCAAATTGTGATTGTCTCTGAAATGGCAAAGAAAAGAAAAGTACTTTTCTTCAGGTCATATAGCAATGCTTCCAGTAATGAAGCATTCTAATGGGGAAATCATCAGCAGAGATGTTATTATTTTTCTGTAAAGATCTTTGGGTAAGATGTTTAAAATCTCTTCCATTTCAGTTTCAGAATAAGGCAAAAGGATGGGCACCTTACCAATTATTTCTTAAATATATGTATTGCTTCTCATCTCTAACAAAGACGTTTTAGCCTGGGAATGATGATTACACTGCCTTATTTCGCTTCTGTGGTGGTACCTTCAAAAACAAAAATGCCCCATCTTAGTTTTCTATTAAAAAACAGCATCTTATGGCTTCTTCACCTCTTGTCCCACCAATCTTCCTGTCTCAAAATGATTTCTCACTTTTCACTCTGTTGTGTATTATTGTCTCATAATGATAGATTTTTCATTTCTTCTCCTTGGTGTAAGTAGTCAAATAAAGAGAACAAATAGCTAGAACAGAGTTTAGTACAGAGCATATAGAGTAGAGAAGCAGTTACAAAGAAGTTGGTCTTGTAGAAGAATGAAACAGCAAAGCTTAGCTACTGGCAGCTGGCCAGAGTCAAAAAACCACCTTTTTTTTGGTAAAGGATGAATTTTTATGCTTCTATGTGTGCAAGCTTTTTTTTTTTTTTTAAAGAGTAAAATGTCAGCTCATAAAAGCATCAGGTGCAATGAGAGATGTTATTATAGTTTTTGCATTATTAGCATCCAAGTGTGCTGGGGGTGAGAAAAAGGTGGAGGAGCAGCAGGGGATTGTTGCCATAAACAGGATTTCACAGAGTCATATGTCTTTCAGAGACATCTCCACTTATATTACTTCTAAACTTAGCATTATTTCTCCATTCCAAATAATCAGAAATAAAACATCAGACAGTAAACACTCCCCCAGTGACTAACTGTGTTGTTTGGGTCCTTTCTTTCCCCCACTCCTCACTCCCCCCACCCTCCACTACTTTACGGAAAGAAAAGACACTAAAAGTTCCTTCTGTGAGTTGCCAAGGTGCTCCCAGCCCATTGTGCAGAATCATTGTCAGGTTAAATTAGGGAGTACAGATTCCATGAGTGTAAAAAAATCAATACTTGATGGAAGATTGCTCCCCGGAAAATCTGTTTTGATTCCAGGATTAATTCGCGAGCAAAGGCTTCTGCAAAATGACATGCCATTAGTCAGAAAATGAACACATTCTACCCTTGAAATTGGATGGAAATATGTCAGGTGAT
The DNA here is from genome assembly GCA_024500445.1 of Entomyzon cyanotis. Taxonomy (NCBI): domain Eukaryota; kingdom Metazoa; phylum Chordata; class Aves; order Passeriformes; family Meliphagidae; genus Entomyzon; species Entomyzon cyanotis. The sequence continues at coordinate 82,812,152 of JAKEPQ010001005.1, forward strand.
TGACCTATTCATTCTCTTCGCTCTCTGGGCAGAGAGAGTAGGTGTGGTAGCTGTGAATTAGGGCCTCGAACCAGGTCCATTTTCCAAGCAGTAAAAAAAAAAAAAGAGAAAAAATAGTCCAATGTGAATTGCAAGTATTCTCTAGGCCATTGTTGTAAAGCTATTGCAAATGCATTCCGTCAAGGTAAATGCATTTGTCTGGAAGGCCTAACTCTCTTGTGTTTTCTAAATCTCAGAATGAACTATACTAAAAATCTTAAAATAAAGCAGGGATTTTTTTCTTCTGAAAAAAAGGCTTGCAATATTAATGACTGTGTAATTTGTTTGTTTGCCGTACAGAAAGTAACATTCCACCCCGCTTCCTTTGCTTACCAGTTTCTTCCACAAAAACTTTCATGAGGCAAAACTGTGTTTGAGCCATGCTGGCTGATCAGTGTTCAGGCCTCTGGAAAAGTCACAGTGGCAATGGCAGCATTCAGCCAGGAGCAGTGGAAGTGGCCTTTCCCCTGGCTTCCTGGTGCTGTGCAGCCATTGTGCTTCCTTGTCTCGCAAGGTGCCAAGCTCTAGGACAAAAGGGCATTTTACGCTTTGTATTTATGCATTCTGAGCCTGAACTATGTCTGCTTATACTGTTGAAACATGCTGAATATGCAGAACAGAAAGGTCATGACACGAGATTTTTGTATTTATTTATCTGGTGTGGAATTGCCAAGGTGAATCTAACCTCTTGATAGACAGAGGGTTTCCAGTGGAGAAACCAGTTATGGGCAGCATCATTAGACCTTGTACTTGGAGTGTGGGAAGACTCTGTATCACTCACATTGACCCGAATGAAGTGCACTGAGATTGGAGCAGTTGTTCCCAAACACATTAATGAAGGGAAAATTGCCATGGAGATGCGGCTCTTTCAGAAAGAAGTCACCACCAGAGTTTTATATTTTTAACCACTCCAAAAAACATTACCAGCATGTACATTGTACTAGGATTCAAGTGATCTAGAACTTAGCTTGAAAATCTAAAAAAACATTTATTAGGAGAAAATGCATGCCTGGGTAGAATGGAAGCAACAAACAAAATCACCAAAAGATATGTTATCACTGGCTGAATTAGCATTACTACTCATTAGCAGCCTAATCCATCAAACTACTAATTGCTGACATACCAGAGAACTCATTCTCTAAAAAATGGACCCTCTTTGTCTACATTTCCCCACCAAAAATGGCTCTAAAGTAATTTTTGAGAATTTTGGACCTGAAATTCTGCAGTTACTACCTTCCATTTATATTGTGAATCAGTATCTGTTGACTTTCTCATAAAGATCTCACAATAAAGCCTGAAATTCCAAAAAGCTGTAATTTTTCTGTCCAGTACTTCTGTTTCTTTCATTCAAACCTTGAAAATAACATATTGTATAAATGGTTATTCATTGATGGTCCATGTGTGATTACCCAGGCTGGAGTTAGCAAGTTTGTAGTTCTTCTACATGGGGCCAATCTAAGCTTTTCAACACGGCTGTTAATATCTATGGGGGATGAATCTCCTTTCCAAGCAGTACCACAGGAGTGGCCAGGGATGGTGATACCTGGAATGCCCAACTAATTTTTATTTCTCTAATGATTTCACAGTCTAAGTATCTTCCAAGAAAACAATTTAGAGTGCCAACACTGAGTTTCAAATCAGCAGGAGACATTTCTCTCCCCAGATTACCATGATCCTGACAACTGCCACATTTCTATTATAAACGTGCACCAGATTAATACTGTAACCTTCTGGTCAAGCATAGAGGATCCTGTCAGGCATGTTACAGAGAATTAATAGTTATTTCTACTTGGTGGGAACCCAGGAGATCTAAAACCATCAAAACAGCAAAAGAAAATTATGTCTTATGTTAATATTATAGAGTAAAACCAATTGTTTCCCCCAGAATCTGTCCCAACCATACAAGCAGACTCTTGTCTTTAATCCAAAAAGTCAATGCAGACATCACTTCATTTGAAGAAAAAATAGAATCTGTTTCTTCTCCCTTTTTCTCATATAAAGGTAAGATGTTTCTTTGTCTCAGAGAGGTAGTAACCTCACAGAAATGGAGTCATACCATGCTAGGACAGGAACAGTGAACTGTCCTCCAAATTTCCTTTCTTCTGCCTATTAGTTTCAGGAGGTATCTTACAAGATTTTCTTAGATCAGCTGCCAAAGTGCTAACATTAGATAAAATTAATCCCATTCTTCAAGTCCATATCCTCACACCTGCAGAAGAAATATAAAAATTACCATATCACAGAGTCACAAAGAGTTTTTCCTGATTAAAGCTAATGTTCTCAGTATCAAAACTCTGATTTCAGTGGAAACAGGAGCAATCCTTGAAGTGCTTTGAGCCCGGTGGATGTTAAACATGATGCAGGTTATAAATGCCTTGGAGGAAATTTTGTCACAGGCTTTGGTCACCTGCAGCAAACAGGTTAGATTGGATGTTATTAAAAAAAATCTTTCAGGACAAGGCAGGTGGACGTCTGTGCATAAGAACCTATCTAAACAATCACGAATTATTTCAATGCATATTATTTTGTTTCTAAACAAGAACTGAATTTTTATAATTCTGTCACAGTTTTGATACTCTCTCTGGTTCATTGGAGGAGTGGGGGTGTCATCTAGAAATTTACCATTACAGAAGATATGCAGACATAGAAGGTGTGCAAGATGATTATGAGTTACAGTAGCACAAGCTGTCAGATGTTGTGAAGGTATCATAACTTTTTGGGATGCAACTACATTTTGGCTGCACATTTTCAGATATCTGCTTGTACTGCAGGCTCTCAATTACTATGCTTTTCTCTAAAGCCATTTTTCTTTCTCACTCATTTCCAGCTCTCAGTTCTCTCATCTGTATTGCCTGAACTTTTTTCCCATTTTGTATTTTTGATCCTTTGGGCATCTAGTCTCAACTCTAAGGACATCTGATACAGGCTGATAATCAACTAGTCTTCATGAGCCATTATGTGAATAAAAGACTGCAGGAATGGGGGGGGTTGCCCAAACATATGCAAGTTCTTTGAAACTATTCCTCAGTGGACAAAACATAGTTTGAGTCCAATGAGCTAAGGTTTTCATTTTTTCCTAAGAGAAGGGGACCATGACTAGGCTGTATATGAAATAAAAAGGGAATAAAAGACTTGCATAAGCAATTCTGTGTCTGCCTATATTCATCTCCTGTGGTAATGCATCAGTAGAACAGCTCTTCTCATTTTCAACAGTTGTTAGCCAAGTTTCACTGTTAATGTGTCTAGAATTTGAGATAAGTTGATAAATTTTTCTAAGACCATTGGTGAAGCTTGCTCTTCAAACAAAAAAAAAATTACTCCTGAGGGCATGGAAAAATACACTCAAATTATAAGTCTAAACTGGCCTCAATTGATTATTTAATAAATACAGCAAATTCTGTAAATAGAGCCTGGAGATCTCCTAGACCTACAACACTTAAGTACATACTGTAAAGAACTCTGCACCACCTCATTTTCTTGTCCACCCTAAATATTGGTAATGATTTGGGGTACATGTTTTCCTATATATGGCCACAGATATATACTCGTAAGTGTGGTCATTAACCCAAATTTTGTGATGTACTGCCATGCTTTAGGAATGGTACTCCCCAATTTAGTGCTCATACTGAGACTCTTCTAACCATGTGCCTCCCAGTCACTTCCCCTCCATCCCTTGCTGAGGGCTGAAGAGGAGAATTGGAGGCACAAAAGGTGAAAAATGATGGGCTGAGATAAGAACAGTTTACTGGAAACAGCAATGAGATAGGAAAGGGAACAGTAACAGTAATCTTGTTCTCATCTGGATCTGGCATCTTTTCCATAACACAGTAATAACCTTCCCTTAGAATAATTCCCGTCTGTATGAGATAACCACCTGCATTCCAAAATGCAAACTCGTCCCCTGCAGGCACTATGAGCAGCCCTTCCATCTTCCTCTGCCCATGAGTCTGCCTTGTGCCTGATCATGAAGTCTTGACTTCTCTGGACAACTACAGGTGACACACTGATCGGTCAGTCACAGGAAAATTAGGGGGGAAAAATTAAACTTTTCTAATGAATATAGCTAAAAAGGGAGGTAAAGTTGGATTGAGCCTATCTAGGTATCACCTTATTAAAATACTGTTAAAGATGAAGACATTTTTTCAAAAAGACTGAAAATAGACCTTGAAGACAATGTTTAGCAGTAGAGCAAAAATCCTGTAAAGCCAGAAAATTGACTGTATGGTGCTATCGAGTTTCTTTGTGAAGTTCTAAATGCTTTCTTGGAAAAATACCTATATATTAGTGACTTTACAAGAAAATCTAGAGGAAGGTGAACTTTTGGTATGGCTTCCAATCACAGTTTGCACATATAGTTCATAAGAGTTAATGACATTTTTCTTCTCTTCAATTTCACATAAAAAGATAAAAAGGAAAACTGCTAGAATTTGTCTATAGCATGATGACTGTGGTCAATATCTTGCTATTTGCTCTGTCAATGCCATCAAAATATTGTTTAATAATTTAGAAGCAACCATGTAATTTTCTTCTCCAGTAGTAGCAAATTAGGCACTTACTGAATAATTGACAAAAATACTTAATTCTAGGGATGCCTTGGGGAACATACTATTAGCTGACAGCTTTTAAAACTTTTCCTTGCATTAGTAATTATATTTTTTAATTATTTTCATGTCAATTCTTACCAGTGTAGGAAACAGCATAGCTTGATAGTTCAACCTTCTCATTTTTAATAACTAAACACATTCTGTGATAAAAATAGAGAGGGAATTATGCAGAGAATTAATGAAATGGGGGTAGAATTCACACAAGTAGGTGTATGCACTTTCAGGCTTCATATCAGAATGTATAAAGTTTATATGGCTATTTCTATGAAAACATTGCAAAAACTAGAATTTCAAGGAGAAATTACACCAGCTTAAAATAGGTACAAATACAGTTTTCCAAGCAGCTTGAAAAAGACAGTTTTAAATAATGCAGCAAATGGTACTTTTAAAATCATGTCCATAGTTTCATATAACTGCCTTCTTCAGACAAGCTGAAATGCTGGCATCAATATGCATTAAAAACACCTGTAACATGGAAATGTAAGTTCCACATTATCAAAAAAACAAAGGAGGAATTTCATTACGAAGCAATATCTGAAAATTAAGTGACAGTGGTACATGTGGGATTCTTCTTTCAGGAAGGAAAAACATGACATTTAGCTGAATTCAGCTGTGTCCCACCCACAATACTGAAGGATTACCACCCCCTTTCATTTTGGGTGGCTATTCATTCTAAGCAAACAGTAAGGGAAATTGTATACCATTGTCTATTCGCACCAATGGTAGGTATTTCAGTGAAAAGACTTGTGTAAATGAGCTAGGCAGAATTGCTCAGAAGTAGAAGGCTCATCAGTTATGTTGGAAGAATATTTGATATTTTGCCCTTATTTACATTTGCAAAAAACTATAGGAACAGAACTGAAGTAGAGCCTATGAACAATTTAACCAAGGTCTCTGTAACTTGAGTTGATGATTCCCAGTAAATCTACATTTCTTCCTCCAGGGAAACAGATACTGCTGAAGTATTTATTTTATGGGCTCCAAGGACTGCCAAGAAGAGCAACTCCAGTGCTGGCACAATCTGCAGTGAAACACTCTAATGTGGCACACAGGGCAGTTTCCCAAACTGGGGAAAACTCAGGGGAAGCTGAGAAAGCCACCAGGAGCCCATAGCTTGCATGACAGCAACTGAAAAGACCTGAATGGAGCCAGCAGCAATGGCAGCCAAGCCTCCATACAGCTCAACCAAGGAGCACTGCTATCCACCCAGCAGAAAGCCATGGTCTCTCTACATTCAGTGCCCACCACAGCTGACCCAGCTGCCCAGACAGACCTCAGTGAGAATGCACTGCCACCCAGATCTCAGCTGCTCTGACAGCAGAACTGGCCAGTAGCAGTGAGCACCTCTGTGGGAGGTGCACCCAGGTGGAAGGACTGCTTCCACTGTCAGTGACAGAGCTATGAGTGGAAGTCAGGAAGTTGACGAGTATCCAGGAATGACAGAGAGAGAGACAGACCACTGGAATCACACCCTACCTTCCCTGAGACAGGCTTGACAGCAGACAGGATGCATGACACAGAAGATTCTCTGTCCTCTCTCCACCTGGCTGAACACAGTAACAGAAGGTATAGGGGCAATGGCAACAAGCTCCTGCCCAGCACAGCAGGCACATCTCCTCCAACTGCCCCACCATCCCAGGTGCCCTGGCATAACAGGCACAAGGCTCTGTAAATGCAACTGAACAATAAGGACGATGATTCATCTGGCATGGTGGTGTCTCTGAGGTTAAACTGGACTACGTCCTGCATCAAGCTTGCTTTTTAAAGAAAACAGTTGGGCCGTAGTCACAGGACACTCCCTACAGAAGGGAAGAGAATGCTCAACAGACAGAGCAGACTCACGTCTCAGAGGTGTCTGTTGCCTCCCCAGGGACCCAGGTTGAAAATGTGAAGAGAAAGTTTCCCACCTTGGTACGGCACTCAGGTAATTATTCATTATTGACTTTTCAGGTACACAGCAATGAAGTTGCAACAAGAAGTTCAAGGGAAATCAAGAGAGGCTTCAGGGCCTTGGGACATCTGTTTATGGGATCAGGAGCATAAGTAACATTCTCAGTTTCAGGGTATGATGAGGGAAGGAATAGGATGATCCAGCAGATCAATACCTGGCTCTGAGCCAAGTGTCACTGACAGAATTCTGGGGTTTCAGATCGTGGATAAGTATATACAACCCCAGGGCCTGCTGATGACAGATGGATGTCAATGGGTAAAAAATATCTTTGTGAAGGAGTCAGCAGAGCTCATTGAAAGAGGTTTTAACTGGATCTGAAGGGGGAGAAAGGTAAACCCAGATTCATTAGAGATAAGCCTGTGAGCAGCACACCAAAGTTTGAGGGATGGTATGCTAGTGAGGTCCTTCAGTCTTCTGTCTCAGTGGAGGTAGAGGATGGTGATTCATGTAATAGCAAAGTTTCAAGGGTCACTGATGTATTAGAAACCACACAAACACATGAGAATGGTCACATAGGAACTAAAGATTCTCCCACAAAAAATGCAGCAAGATCAATAGCCCAACTTGACTGTATCTACAACAATGCATGGAAGATGGGCAAAAACCAGGGACTGGAAGTGCAGCAGGAAAACTATGTGTGAGGAAGTGGTTGATTCATCATTCCTGGGAGGTATTTAAAAGACACGTATGTGGCGCTTAGAAACATAGTTTATTGATGGACTTGGCAGTGCTGGGTTAATGGCTGGATTCCATGATCGTAAAGGTTTTTTCCAACCTAAATGATTCTATGATTCTGTAATAGAACTTATTTCCCTTGGAAATTACTCATTTTCATTCTCATCATTCCATATCTTCTGTTTCATTTTGTTTAGAACAAGTTGATTTTTTTTTTCCAATCAATAAATCTGTTTTACTATAAACTGGTCAGTAGATGAGAAATTAATGTCATAGCTAAAGCCTTCCAGTCTCTAGTCTCAAGTTCAAACACTGAAAAATATTTGAGGCAGCTTTCTTCATAAAATTTGGCACCCAAGTGCCTTTGAAGATCTTGATTGGGTACACTCATTATTTTTCCTGGTGATTTCCCAGCATGTCTGAATGTCTGAAAAGAACTGGTTATCTTCTCTGCAGAGACAGCAATAGGAAATTCAAAGAATTAGTGCTTGCTCGAAGTGGGAAAGAATAGAGCAAGAATTGAGTTCCTTCCTGCTCTCAATGTGACCAGATTTTTTTTTTCCAGTGTAATGCAATTGATTTTAATTCCACGGTGTTTTGGTTTAACCCTAGCCAGCAGCCAAGCCCCACTCCACCACTCTCTTGCTTCCCACTGTTATGATGAGGGAGAGAATTGGAGGGGTAAAAGCTGGAAAACTCATGGGTTGAGATAAAGATAGTTTTAATAGGGAAAGCAAAAGCCCTGCACACAAACAAAACAAAACAAGGAAATAATTCACTGCAGGCAGGTGTTCAGTCATCTGCAGGAGAGCAGGACCCCATGACATGCAAGGACTACTTGGGAAGACAAATGCAATGACTCTGGACATCCCCCCTTCCTCCCAGTTTATATACTGAGCATGATGTCATACGGTCTGGAATATCCCTTTGGTCATTTGTGGGTCTCCTGTCCTGGCTGTGTGTCCTAGGTTGCAATATAGATGTATTTAAGTATTCTATTACCACCAGCTGTGGGCCATTAGCTGCTATCACCTGCTAATGACCCACTCCGGATGACAGGCAATGGGCCATCCGTTAGCTGTTATCACCTGCTAATGACCCACCCTGGATGACAGACAATGGGCCATCAGGGACCCACCGTGTGACTCATGGACTTATCCCATTGTGGCATGCTCTGCCCAGGAGGGAGGAGCCAGGTGTTCCCACCTGGATATAACCTGGCCTTGGAACTACCTGAGCTAGCCCTGTCTACTGGGTTCCCAGAGGACAAGAGCTACCACTGGACCTTCAGCTGGAGACTAGACCTTCACAGGATCACCGCTTCAACTGGACTACTTCAGTTGGACTGCTACTGCCACCCTAACAGGGTGTTAGGTTGTATCTGACTTTGTCAAGTGCTTTTCCTTGTATTATTTCACTTATGCTTAATTTCAATCTTGACTTGTGATCTCCCACTGGTTGGTTTTCAAACCAACACATATTTTGGCGCCCAACGTGGGGCACGACCTGGGGAAACTCAGAAATCCTATCACCATGATGCTCAGCTTATCTATATGGGTGCTGTATCTCGCTCTCTATATTTTTCCTCAAATGGGAAACTATCTGCCTGTCGTATTGGTCCTGTTGCGACCAGGGAATGGCATGAAAATTGCTCTATTGGTTTATTATGCCTATTGTATGATAACCTGTGAGGCGATGAATACCATTCGGAACGTATACTCAATTTTATCTGCCTGGCCTAATCTGAGCTGCTACGTCTGGGACCTCCTCAGCAATCACACCCGGCCTCTGGGGTTAGGAGGAGAGAGTGGTTTCTTCCAGCATTTCAGGTCAGGCACGGCCGTTTTTGACAATATTGAGTTCCCTCTAGATGCTAAGGATGGCATGATCTTTTTGTCAGTTCTGTTTTCTTTGATCAGCATCGTGTACATCATGCTGAAGATCAGAACAATACTTGGTGTGGTACAGCGTCTTCTTGAAGAGAAGGAGAAAAGAAACAAGTCAGCAGGCACCATGTCCACGCAAACTGCCACCAAGAGAAAAGGAACCAAAAGAGCAATTAATGTCTCAACACAGACCATCGCCGAATCAGAACAGCCAAAGCCAGTAGCGGTTGCCCCCGTCCAGAAAAAGAAATCAAAGAGCAAATCAGTCCACATAGCGACTGATGAGGATGCGGCAGGACCATCCCACCAAGCAGAAGAGACAGAGCCGGAGATCATCACTCGCTCTCTGTCCCTGGGGGAGCTGCAGGACCTATGGAGGGAATTCACCCGGCAGGCGAATGAGTCCATCCTGACCTGGCTGCTCCGCATCTGGGACGCTACAGCTAATGACACCATTCTGGATGGAAGTGAGGCCAGGCAACTGGGATCCCTGTCTCAGGATGTGGTCATTGACCAGGGGATTGGGAAAACCCAGGAAACTCTCAGCCTCTGGGGGCCATTGCTGGCGAGTGTACGGGACAGATACCTGTGTAAAGAAGACCTCCAGACGCACCAAAGGAAATGAAACACGATAGAACAAGGTATCCGATGCCTGAGGGAATTGGCCGTGCTAGAGATCATTTTCGCGGAAAACGAGAGATTCCCTAAGAGCCCAGATAATGTCCAGTGCACTTCACAAATGTGGCTAAGATTCGCGCGGCTCGGACCAGAGATATACTCTCGTTACCTGGCAACACTGCAGTGGAGAAAAGGCGAAGACAAGGTGGGCGTGTTAGCAAACAAACTGAGAATTTACGAGGACACTGTCACCGCTCCACTACGCAACCAGGTCTCATCAGTGGAAACAAACCTGGCCAAGCAAGTCCAGAGCTTAATTGAAGAGAGCCACCAACTAAGGAAAGAGCTCAAAGAAGGATTTTTCCATGCCTCACCAAAACCAACCAGAGTCTCTGCCATCAGGAGCAGACGTCCCCCAGCCAGGGAAAGAAGACAAACTCCGCGACGTGACCTCTGGTTTTTCCTACAGCAGCATGGGGAAGACATGAGAAAGTGGGATAGGAAACCCACCTCCTCCTTAGCAGCCCGGGTACGTGAATTGAAAAGAGAAACATCCACTTCAGGAGGCTCATCTAGGTTCAACACTGCCCCAGTCTCTTGTGGACAGAACCCCAGACGGCATGGGAATGACAATATGACTGATCCTCTTGAAGGGACCTCAGGAACACATTTACAGGAGGAGAGCATCATGCACCAAAAACAGGATTAGAGGAGCCCTGCCTCTAGGCAGGTAGAGGAAAGGGATAACCGGATCTATTGGACTGTGTGGATCCAATGGCCTGGCACGTCTGACCCACAAAGATACACAGCTTTGGTTGATACCGGCACTCAGTGCACTCTGATGCAGTCCAGGTATGTGGGGACTGAATCCATTTCTATTTCTGGGGTGACAGGAGGATCCCAGCAGCTGACTGTACTGGAAGCTGAAGTGAGTTTAACTGGGAACGAGTGGCAGAAACACCCCATTGTGACTGGTCCAGATGCCCCATGCATCCTTGGCATAGACTATCTCAGGAGGGGATATTTCAAAGACCCAAAGGGACATCGCTGGGCTTTTGGGATAGCAGCCATAGAGACGGAAGACATAAGACAACTGAATACCCTGCCTGGTCTCTCAGACAACCCATCTGCTGTAGGACTACTGAGAATTGAAGAACAGCGGGTACCAATCGCTACAGCAACAGTGCACCGCCGGCAATACCGCACAGACAGAGACTCTGTGGCCCCCATCCATAAGATGATTCGGGAACTGGAGAGCCAAGGGGTGGTCAGCAAGGCCCACTCACCCTTTAACAGCCCTATATGGCCGGTGCGTAAGTCCAGTGAAAAATGGAGACTGACAGTGGATTACCGTGGCCTGAATGAAGTCACACCACCACTGAGTGCTGCTGTACCAGACATGTTGGAACTTCAATATGAGCTGAAATCCAAGGCAGCAAAGTGGTATGCGACCATCGATATTGCCAATGCCTTCTTCTCCATTCCTCTGGCAGCAGAGTGCAGGCCTCAGTTTGCTTTCACCTGGAGGGGCGTGCAGTACACATGGAACCGACTGCCCCAGGGGTGGAAGCACAGTCCCACCATCTGCCATGGACTGATCCAGGCTGCACTGGAAAAGGGTGAGGCTTCAGAACATTTGCAGTATACTGATGACATCATTGTGTGGGGGGACACAGCAACGGAAGTATTTGGGAAAGGAGAAAAAATCATCAGAATTCTCCTGGAATCTGGTTTCGCCATCAAGAAGAGCAAAGTCAAGGGACCTGCCCGAGAGATCCAGTTCCTGGGAGTAAAGTGGCAAGACGGATGACGTCAGATTCCTTCTGAGGTCATCAATAAGATCACCGCGATGTCTCCACCAACCAACAAGAAGGAGACGCAAGCTTTCCTAGGCGCCATAGGCTTTTGGAGAATGCACATCCCTGAGTACAGCCAGATCGTGAGTCCTCTCTACCTCATAACCCGCAAGAAGAACGATTTCCACTGGGGTCCTGAACAGCAGCAAGCCTTCACCCAGATCAAACAGGAGATTGCTCATGCGGTAGCCCTTGGCCCAGTCAGGACAGGACCAGAGGTAAAGAATGTGCTTTACTCTGCAGCCGGGAGCCATGGTCTGTCCTGGAGCCTTTGGCAGAAGGTGCCTGGCAAGACCCGAGGACGACCACTGGGATTCTGGAGTCGAAGTTACAGAGGGTCTGAAGTCAACTACACTCCCACCGAGAAAGAAACCTTGGCAGCTTACGAAGGAGTCCAAGCCGCCTCAGAGGTGATCGGCACAGAAACACAACTTCTCCTTGCACCCCGACTGCCAGTGCTGGGGTGGATGTTCAAGGGAAGGGTTCCCTCTACCCACCATGCCACTGATGCCACGTGGAGCAAATGGATTGCCCTCATCACGCAGTGCGCCCGTATTGGAAACCCGAATCGCCCTGGGATTCTGGAAATTATAACAAACTGGCCTGAAGGTGAGACTTTCAAATTATCTTCAGAAGAAGCGGAGGAGCAAGTAGCACGTGCTGAGGAAGCATCCCCATATAACGAGCTGCCGGAGAGTGAAAGACACTACGCCCTCTTCACCGATGGTTCCTGCCGAATTGTAGGCGCAGATCAGAAATGGAAAGCTGCAGTATGGAGCCCCACACGACAAGTTGCACAGGCTACCGAGGGACAAGGTGGATCGAGTCAGGTCGCAGAGCTTAAAGCCGTCCAGCTGGCTTTGGATATTGCTGAACAAGAGAAATGGCCAAGGCTCTATCTCTACACCGACTCCTGGATGGTAGCCAACGCTCTATGGGGATGGTTAGATCACTGGAGAAAGGCCAACTGGCAGCGCAGAGGAAAACCCATCTGGGCCGCTGAGATTTGGCAGGACATCGCCGCCCGGGTAGAAAAGCTGACCGTGAAAGTTCGACACGTGGATGCACATGTACCTAAGAGTCGGGCTAATGAAGAGCATCATAACAATGAGCAAATGGACCGAGCTGCCAGAGTGAAAGTGTCACAGGTGGATCTGGACTGGCAGCACAAAGGAGAGTTATTTCTAGCTCGTTGGGCCCATGATGCCTCTGGTCATCAAGGGAGAGATGCGACATACAGATGGGCTCGTGACCGAGGAGTGGACTTGACCATGGACAACATCTCACAGGTCATCCGCAGCTGTGAGACTTGCGCTGCAATCAAACAGGCCAAGCAGGTGAAGCCTCTGTGGTACGGTGGACGATGGACAAAGTATAGGTATGGGGAAGTACGGCAAGTTGACTACATCACCCTTCCCCAAACCCGCCAAGGAGAGCGCTATGTGCTGACCATGGCGGAAGCAACCACAGGATGGTTAGAGACCTACCCTGTGCCTCATGCTACTGCCTGAAACACCATCTTGGGTCTGGAAAAGCAAGTCTTGTGGAGACATGGTACCCCTGAGAGAATCGAGTCTGACAATGGAACCCATTTCAAGAATGGCCTCATAAGCACCTGGGCTAGAGAACACAGAATTGAATGGATATACCATATCCCCTATCATGCACCAGCTGCTAAGAAAGCTGAACGGTGCAACAGACTACTTAAGACAACTTTGAAGGCACTTGGCGGGGGAACCTTCAAAAATTGGGAACTGAACTTAGCAAAGGCCACCTGGATGGTTAACACAAGAGGTTCTATCAATCGAGCCGGTCCTGCCCAGTCCAAACCTTTGCACACAGTGGATGGAGATAAAGTCCCTGTGGTACACATAAGAGGTTTTTTAGGAAAGACTGTTTGGATTAGTCCCACCTCAGGCAAAGGCAAGCCCATCCGTGGGGTTGTTTTTGCCCAAGAACCTGGTTATACTTGGTGGGTGATGCAGGCAGATGGGGAAACGAGTTGTGTCCCATAAGGAGACCTTATCTTAAGTGAGAACTGTGTAGATGGTAATAGAATAAGGGGTGGATAATGTCCTAGGTTGCAATATAGATGTATTTAAGTATTCTATTACCACCAGCTGTGGGCCGTTAGCTGTTATCACCTGCTAATGATCCACCCTGGATGACAGACAATGGGCCATCAGGGACCCACCGTGTGACTCATGGACTTATCCCATTGTGGCATGCTCTGCCCAGGAGGGAGGAGCCAGGTGTTCCCACCTGGATATAACCTGGCCTTGGAACTACCTGAGCTAGCCCTGTCTACTGGGTTCCCAGAGGACAAGAGCTACCACTGGACCTTCAGCTGGAGACTAGACCTTCACAGGATCACCGCTTCAACTGGACTACTTCAGTTGGACTGCTACTGCCACCCTAACAGGGTGTTAGGTTGTATCTGACTTTGTCAAGTGCTTTTCCTTGTATTATTTCACTTATGTTTAATTTCAATCTTGACTTGTGATCTCCCACTGGTTTGTTTTCAAACCAACACACTGTGTCTCCTCCCAGCCTCCCATGCACCCCCAGCTTCTGCACCAGTGTGGCAGCACAAGAAGCAGAAAAGATCTTGGCTCTGTGTAAGTCCTGCCTTGCTACAACAAACATCTCTGTAATATCAACCCTGTGTTCAGCAGAAATCCAAAACACAGCCTCACACTAGTCACTGTCAAGAAAATTAACTCTAGCCCAGCCAAAACCAGTAGACACAGTAATGAAATTACTTTTCTATTCATGTCACAGAGCTGAAAGTCTTGCCCTACATACTCTAAAAAACCCAAGTAACCTGTGAAGCTCTGTTGTTGAAAGCTCAGATATTTGTATTTCTCCTGTTCATGGATGTAGCTGTTCTGACCAACTGTCATAGAAGTGAAGATGTGTTAGCTGTTACTATTTTTTAAAAAGAAAGAAATTCTCTAACCTTAAAAACAATATTATCTAAGTGGTACATTACCAGCCTTGCCATTCACACCTTACCAAGGTAATGAAGTGAAACTAAAGTTGCCATCTGCTTCTGTTTGGCTCTAGACAGTTTTCTGCAAGACTAAATTAACTGGTCAGTAGCACATCTGTTTTTCCTGTGATCTGTGATGCCTGTAATTGCCCACTGGAAAAATATAAAAGCATTGTTTTAAGATGACAATTGAGAATTTGCAGCAGATTACTGGAATCGGGGAAAGCTGGCAGGGCATCTCTGAGACAACAGTTCCCGAGGCTTTTTTGTATTCCACATCTGGCTGGTATCTTGGAAGAACTGAGTGTCCATAAGACATTGTGGTCTCAGCCTTGTAGGCTGGAGAAAGAAAATTTGTAGTGAATCTACAGCCTAACAGGGATAGGACAGAGGCAGTATTTCTTAGGTTTGTGTTTTTCCAGTAGGATAATTAAAGTGCTGACATTTGTCACAGCACAGTTCAGTTTTAATAGTTCACTAAAAGCAGCTCATTATCATAAAACACCCTCAGGAAGAAGTCAGAACTATTACTAAGACTTGGAAATCCAAGCAGAGTCAGAAGAAATTTTAATTAATCTGCTTTTAATACTTTTTTAAGAAAAGGCTTTACCTTATTAATGGCATGTTTTCATGTAATGTTTCAAAAGCCATCCCTGCTGTAAAAAAAATTCTGTGGTTATAACAGGGAATCATTTTGATTTGGGATTGCGTTTCAGGGGAATATTTGCTTTTGTTTGTTTGTTTTGCCAATATGGATCCAGAGGGGGTACAATACAGAAAATTAGAGGTTTAAGGTAGGGAATTTGCAGGTGTTTATGAGGTCCTCCTGGAGGGAACCTTTCACCTTTCACACTTACAGAATTTTTTTTCCAAAGATAGGAATTGAGCTTTCTCTTCAAAGAAAAAAAATATATTTACAGGAATCTCAGCAATAGCTTAATTTGAACAGGTTTAGCTGAATCTATGACAAAATTTATCCACATTGACAACAAAACTTTGTCCTTGTAATCTACATATGTTATGCATCCACTTTTAACAAAAAAATGTTGGACAAAAGCTGAGAATGAATTATTTCAGTATGACTGTGTTATTAAAGAAAACATCATATAATAAATAAAATATTTGGCCTTACTCACTGCAAAAAGTATGTGCTATATTATACAGCCTCTGTGACTGACCCACCTTTCTCAGACAAATATATAGACAATATAATAACATAATAAGACATAATAATGTCTTATGCACTGTTGTATTGGTTTGAAAACCAACCAGTGGGAGATCACAAGTCAAGATTGAAATTAAGCATAAGTGAAATAATACAAGGAAAAGCACTTGACAAAGTCAGATACAACCTAACACCCTGTTAGGGTGGCAGTAGCAGTCCAACTGAAGTAGTCCAGTTGAAGCGGTGATCCTGTGAAGGTCTAGTCTCCAGCTGAAGGTCCAGTGGTAGCTCTTGTCCTCTGGGAACCCAGTAGACAGGGCTAGCTCAGGTAGTTCCAAGGCCAGGTTATATCCAGGTGGGAACACCTGGCTCCTCCCTCCTGGGCAGAGCATGCCACAATGGGATAAGTCCATGAGTCACACGGTGGGTCCCTGATGGCCCATTGCCTGTCATCCGGGGTGGGTCATTAGCAGGTGATAACAGCTAACGGCCCACAGCTGGTGGTAATAGAATACTTAAATACATCTATATTGCAACCTAGGACAACCGTAACAACTGAGAACCAAGTAAGTTTGAAAATGGAAACAACTATAACCATTCCCTTAGATATGTTTCTTGTAGGAAAGTAAAATAGGTAGCATATAAGTTTGACACTCATGTACATGCTTGAAAATTGTTAAGGAAAGTTAAAATGAAGGGATTAAACCATAGCCATTTTAATGTCTGCTTCAGAATGGTTTTCACAGGATAGGTCCAGCTGAAGTGTAAATTTCATCTGTCCCTTAACTGGCAGAAATCAGAAATAACAGATCATTGTCAGTCTGGAAAGCAGTGGATCTGTGAGGAGGTCTTAATCAGAACACTGGGTTGAATAAGAAGGTAAAGCATGTGCTAAGTAAAAATTTTCTCAGTCAAATTATTTAAGAAGCTAGTAAAACACTTTAAAAAGACTTTCAATTAAAATGCCAGTGAAAAGACTTTTCTAAAAAAATAGGTTTCTTTTGGCTTTTTAAAACAACAGCATAACTTTGGAAGGAGGTAATCTGGTTCAATCACCCTGCACACCCCCAAGGCAGGAACAGCGTCAAACTTTAAGAAGCAAAGTATACACTGTTTAGTGACATTTCGTACATACATGTTGGGGAATCATTTTTATCTGTAATTTATTATTGCACTGTTCTCCTTTTGTCTCCATCCTCCTGACTTCAGGGGTAAAAAAAGAAAATGCAGAAAAGGAAAATCCAAGGCTCTTCTCATGATAGTAACTGTAAAGTTATACTTTTATTATTATAGCACATATTTTTATATAATATTTTTTGTTTTCTCTTACTTTCTCCCAAGGTTTTGTGGATAACTTAGATAGTGGTGGTTTCAGCTGTTACAGTGCATGGGCTGCAGGTATATATGGATGAGTGACCATATTGTCACTCCTGGTTTCCCTCCCCACATTCTCTCACCCCAAAAAATGAAAATAAACAAGACAGATAAAAATAAGTCTCCAACCTGTTGGGAATACAGCATGCTGCCTTTTAATTGCAGGGAAGTTATTTCAGAACAGAAGGCTAGAAGTTCTCAGAAGTTCTTCTTGATAATAAATCCAGGAAAAGGTAAAACCAGTGGCAAAGTCTTCAGAGACATTTGAGACAGATAAGAGAGATATAGCAGGCAGCGAGAGACCTTACAAGTATGGTGGAAATAGCTAGAGCAAAATTAGGAGAGACCAGAAAAAATACCCATTGGTCCCTACCAAAAGCATCCAAAATATTTTAGAAGAAAAAATAGACAAGAAGTTCTGGGATTTGGACACAAGGAGGACCTGAGTGACTGTTAGCAAGAACAAGGTCCTGTTGAATGCTGGGCTTACAATTAGAAAGACAGCAGTGAGGTGAAAAACAGGAAAAATCTCAAGTATTTAAGTGACTGATTAAAGAAGAAGGGATGTCTGAACAAGGCTTGCAATAGCACTGTAGATTTTTAGGAAGGTAAAAACATCCATTTGTGAGATAGTTGCTGTACCAGAGTTGCTGTACCGGCTATCTTATTTTCCAGCGCTAGCTTTTGTGGCTCAATGAAAGTAGAGCTTGCAGGACAGGAATTGAATAGAAACCAGTAGGTAAGGTTTTTATTCTATGGTAAATGACAAGGGAAAAAAAATTCTGAGGATTATTTAAAACTTATGCGGAATATACACTGTATCATATATTTTGCAAATAGGCTTGCATGAATACCATAGCTGGATTTGTTTGATCACAAAAAAGAGAAACAGCACATCTAATTTCCAAGCAGACACTGGTAGCATCAGAAGCCATACAGAGTACATCATCTAGTTACAACATAAATCTTTGCCCCCCACCCACGGATGCTCCTTGTTCCAGTGATCATTTGCAGTGAAATTCCAGGGAGAACAACTAATAGAGTCACAGCAGTACACCTGCATTATAACAGGAGGGGACTGTGATTACTGGAGGAGAATTTAAACAACTCAAGATTAAATAGTACCCTAGCTGTTCTAGTCCACAGAAAGACCTCAATGGGCTTAGGTAATTCTGGTTTCAAAATCACCCACCACCTACAGAATTCTTCAGTTCTCTGTTGTAGAATAATGCACTATTGCTCATGAAAAAAAGGAAAATGACTGGTAGAGTCCCAGTTAGAGGGTCTTGTCAGTTTTGCCATCCACTGATATCCAGTATGACAAGAATATCAATATGACTTCAACTGAACTATCACACTGTGTAACTGGGCAGATTAGGCAGTAATAAGAAACACACTAGATGACATGAGGTAGGGATTGTTCTGCCTGTGCTTTGGAGTGTTGGAAGTTGGCACCTATTCAATCAATACTGGTTCTTTGCAGAACCTGTTGGTTGGGAAAGTTGCAAGGGGTATTTTTAAAGATATAAAATATAGGGGCACAGGTGTCTACGCTTGCTACTCTTAATGCCACGTTATCTATTGTTAAAGTAGGACTACTAGTGCTGCATATAAATGGATGTTTCCACCTCTTCTCATGAATATAAACACAGCCTATCTCAGTAGACTACAACTAAAAACTCCCCTTTTCACCTTTCATAACCCACCCCCCCCCCCCCCCCCCAAAAAAAGAAGCAGAAAACCCAGGGAAAAAAAACAAAAAACAAAAAACAAAGCAAACTTCATTGGAATAGAAGTTGAGGAGGATGAGTAGACTAATGTACCTGACACGAACACAGATATTAATAGGAATGTTCTCAGTATACTTCACACAAGATCAGGTGAAATTTTTGTGAAAAACAGAAAATTAAAACTATATTGCAAATATTCTTTTGAACTGAAACACTATCACCTGCTAATATGAGGTAAATTTTCATATTTATTCTCCTGGCTGATTCTATATGTCAACTTTATTCTTGAGTTCTTGAGAGTATATTAATGGAAAGATCATGACATAATGCTGATCAATATATATAAAAATTGATTCATGTCTAATGTAAGTCTAATGCAGTCTAAAAATGAAAGCTGGAGGGCAAAAAAGTTTGTTTACGGGCAGAATGCAGAAGTTTAAATTTAAGTTTAAAATTAGTCATAGAGCAAAGTTGTTTGAAAAATGTACCAATAAAGCAATGCGGGCAGAACAATGAGATAGAATTCAGAACAGACAATACAAGCATAGCTTTATTTTCCTTTTACATATGATATTGAAATGAATGTACAGCAAAATAAGCAATTTCTTGTCATGTCTAACTAGATATACAGCTGTGTCATGCAAATTTTCCTACCAAGTTCTTATCCTGAGTAGGGCAGAGCTGGATTTCTGAGTGCTCATTTGGTAGCCATGAAAGGCCTTGACAGATTCCAGTTCCTTGTGAGGCCGTTTTCTGTCCAAAAACTTACAATGGATACAAACGCCAACTGATCCAACTCGCCAAGTCTCATAATTTCTCCACACATGTAAGACTTTCCAACTCAATGGCTTTATAATTTCTACAATGTCAAGGACATACCAGAACACTGCCTATACCCTGGCATTTTCTTCATCCCCAATATCAAGAGCTACTGAAAGATCGTGAACCATTTCCAAGTTGAGCTAGGAATATAACATGTATATAGAAGTGCCATGGTTTTCCAAATTCTCCAATCTTTCTGTAGAGCTGTGAGATGAAAGGAGATTTGAAATCATGCCCCTTTAAAGTCTTTTCCAAAAAATATTTACTATTATTACCGAATTCTTAGAGTTTTCCTTACATTCCCACCATTTAACATTGTAATTCCCTAAGCAATACTGTTTTCAGCAGAAGTTTGGACCCAAAGAAAACCAGAAGCAAAAATAATATCCATGTTTTTTCAGGTCAGTCTCCTCCTAGATGATCAAAGGAAATTATTATGTGGTAAACAAGCAGACAAGCCACTATGCAAGAAGCGACTCTTTGGCAGCTCAGGACTGAACTGGATATTTATGGTTATACAGAGGTTGGTAAAAACCATCCTGGAACTGTTGCCTAGCCATTTTTCTGCCCTTTCTCCTCTGTTACTGTTTATGAAGTTATGTGATACCATTACACATCTTAAATGTGCTTTAGTTTGCCATCAACATGATGACAAATGAGAGCTCTCTCTGATTAGCAAGCTGGATTGGGAATGCACTCATGAGGCTGCTCTGTGCTGAGAGTCATAATCTCATCTTGCAGGATCTACATCTGAGGTGCTGCTGACTTCATTTTTCCAACCCCTACTTAGGGCTCTATGTGTATCTCACAGATTAGAAGCAATTCTCCCTCCATAATTCAGCATTTCAAGGAATGTTTGTACCTTCTTATTTATCTTCTCAGAGAGACATTAGTGATACCTTCAGCTTTATTGTGATATACATGTACATTTCTTCCACCATACAGGATTTAAGTTCTCTTTAGTTTAGTTCTGATTCTCTCCATAGTTGCTCTGTGCCTCCAGCTAAGTTCAGCTAGTGTTTTTCCCAGATCAAAACGTCATTCCATTAAACCTTTATGCCTTCCATCCCATCAAAATATTGATGTATTTTCCCAGAAAACACCCTGGGAGCTGAATACATGCCAGTTCCACTTGGTGTTTTTGCTGGACTGATACTTTGAGCTCTGCATGACTTTCTGCCTCAGGTGGGTCTGAGTGGTTTGGATTTTCTTATGTCTTCAAGTTCAGAGCACTGACCATCCTCCATAGTATTACTGTGAACTGGTTGATTTTCTTTGCCTGGTGAACTCAAAATGTTTCATGAGGATTTAATTCTGATTTTTTCTCTAGCAGCTCCTAGATTTTTTTGATTCTGCTCACAGACTCACCTCCTGCTAGGAACATATCTAGTCCTTAAAAATTGCTCTTCAGTTCTGTCACAGACTATTCTATGTTTTCATCTTCAGTTTGTATTTTTCATTGTTTGCAGCTATGTGGTACCATACTCTTCAAATTTCCTTATAGCAGTTGTAGCATTTCTTTCCTTTTGTCCGAGTTACATCAAAACTATTATGCACATAGAGCACTTCAAAGACAACTATTCTAGAAATAGGGCAACCTTCTAAATGATTTCCTCTGTTCCTGGCATCCTAATACAGATGCTTGCAAGCACAGCGTGACAGGCTATTTAAAACTTCCTGTGAGTTTTCCAAATCTCCAGAGAGTTTTGGCACCAATGAAGCTTCTAGTTACTTTATTCTTTCACTCCAGCTCTTTTCTTGTTCCACTTTAAAAAGACCAGGAGGTGATAAGCAATCATTCAGAGCCTACCATTCCCACTGGAGTTCTGCTTTACTTGATTGCTCTTGCCAGCTGCTTTGTGCACTCAGAGAGAGCAAAGAAGCAAGGACTCTTACCACATACCATGAAGGAACACACAACGGCTGGCAACGGAAGGAAGAAGTGACAAAAGTCATTGGGAACTCTGAAAGGAAGCAAGCAAGGAATGGCAGCTCCCAGTGGGTGATGGAAAGGGCAGGCGCTCAGCCCTGGCTCTGACACATGCCCTCAAATCACTAAAGCATGCAGATCTTGGTGTCTGTTGTTTCAGGCACATCAGATCATTTCTTATTTGAAAGACTCATTATTTGCAGTTCATGTTCTCATCAGTCACAAAAGAGCCAGACATTCTGCTGCCACCAGCAGGGTCCTGTGGGCTCTAACAGCCCTGCTCAGCCACTCCCCACAACCTTTGACCATTGGTCCAGGAGCCTTAGGTCAGTTCAGCTCAGCACACCCACTTCTTGGTTAGGTTGAGTGACAGGAGTGCCTGTCTCCACCTTTGAGTCTGGCCTTGTTTCCTGGATAAAGCTAGGATGTGTGTTGTAGGTAGCTGCCATTTAGTCCTGTGTTCTGGACAGACCTGGGACCCTCAGTGCAACCTTGTTCACAGCCCTGTCTCTGGTCAGACCCTGGACATGGCTAATTTCCTCACTATGCTAGAGGCTGTTGATGGACCCCGTTTCTAACCTCCAGCTTTGCTCCTTTAGTTTGAGCCCTGTGGGATGGTACCCTGTCAGTGAGATGCAGGCCTGCTCTGGAGTCAGACATTGCTCCTGGCTTGGCTCCTGTTATGGTGTAGCCCTGTTCATGTTGTTCTCCAAGAGCTACAATGTCTTCTCTGCCTGCAGAGAAGAGCAGCCTTACAACTTGAAGGGTCCTGATGAGACAGGCATAAATTGTACAGGTAAGTCAATGCAAGGAGTTTTATCTCTCGTTACGTTACTTTATTTACCCTGGATTTATGTAGGTGCCATACAATGCAAATTTTCATCTCTGCTTTTTCAATAAGAAGATCTAAACTTGCCACATTAAGTGTCCCAGAGCCAGATTGACTGGTGTATATTTTCCCACTCTTATATTGGAGGGAAATATGTCCTAAACATGTTCAGCTCAAACACTTCCCGGATAACGTGTATTGAGCTGAGATACAACAAAAATCAAATCAGCAGAGGGATTAGTCAAGGGAATCAGAAAGGCAGGAGAAGTTCTGTGACTACTTTCTCAAATCCAAAACTTTATTCTGAAGTCCCTAGAGAAGACTGTTAAATCTCACTCCACAAGCACTGAAAGGGAAGAAAGCAAGCTGCTGTCCCTAATGCAACAGCATCTGCAGAAGCCATGCTAACAATTGAGAACAGCTGAGAGGAAAGACACATAATATGTAACAGGTTTTTCTAAATGTATTGGGGAATGTTGTTGCAGCATACAGACTTCACCTATAAGAGCATCCTGTGTAAGGCTCCTGCTGGGATGGGTGTTTGCACAGCAGGGAGAAGTCACAAGCAGTTAAACAGCTGTGCAAGAAAGGAAGAAAATTATACTTCTCATTTCAAACATCACATCTGAGTAGTTACAGAGCTAACAGAAATAACAGCACACATAGTAGCAGTGGAATTCTGCACTTAAACACGTAATTTTCTGCTAATAGGGGTCTACAAGTAAGTTTCCTATGACATGTAATTAAAGGCAGTCAGCCAGATAGTCTGCTTTTGCAATTAAGAAATTTTGCATGAGGTTTACTTCAAAGCCATGTGAAAAACTTCAATGAATGCCAAAGAAATTCATACAGGTTTTCCAGTTAGTTTCTAACGTAGGAATATATTTGACTGATTACTTACGATATTGTTGGATCAACATAGGACATAGGAATTTTCATTTGATAAAACCTGTTAATATTTCTCTAAAGCATTGGTTGATTTAGCCTTTTATCATAAGCAACAAAACTTGATCAAAGAATGGTATTGGTAGTTTTTGCTTGTGAGACTTCCCTGTGTGTTCTCTAATTGAGAAGTTTGTGAAATTCAAACCTTTCTGTTTCCTAAGTTAATTCTCATCTGAAAGAAATTTTTAATTCCGAGTTTGTAAAATAGATATTGAAATTTCTGGGAGTGATTTCCTTTAAGAACAGAATTATAAACAGTTCTGCCTTAGGGCAAAAGCAGTGAAAATTTTGCTGTACCTCTGTTCTGTTTTACATTTTCAATACAGATAAAAAATGTATCAGGAAAAAAGAAGTCCCAACCACCACTAAAAGAACCTATGGGTTACTTTTGTTGACATCTACAGATATTAATAACTGTAATCTATAAAAACTGTTAATAGATGGGTCTGTGTTTTACAGTTCTGCTCCTATAGGGAAATAAATGGAAGACAAAGCAGTGTCACTGCTGCATTTAACTGAATGCATTTCTGAGCTATGCAAGTTAAACCCAAGATTTCATGCCTTTCCTTGTTACTGCCTATATCAAGTTTCTATGTCAGGGTTTTATTGGGTGCTAATAGCAAAAGAGGAGAACTAAATTGACTTTTAATTGACTTATTTATTATAAGTTACTATGAAATAACATTGGCAGATTAGGTGGTTTCGTGCCCTCCATCACGTGTCTTTATAAAGACTCTCATCCTAATGCTTTGGATCTAAATACACCAAATTTAGTTTATAAAATTATTTTTATGCCTGTCTACATGGCATTACATCTTTAGCAGTTACTAAAAGATGCCTCTTTTTATTACTGAGGTTTTTCTACACTGTAGTCCACAGAAATGATCTCTGCAAAAGGCACAAGCCTCTTAAAATGTAACACAACATTTTTCCACCCCATGTAAAGGCTGAGGGCTAGCTTCATTCCATGGCAAGTTGGTGAGGAGCTTGACATCAGATCCTCTGAAGTGCAAGTTAAAATTGGACTTTTAATGTAGTCACACAAATTAAAAATCAAAGTATTACATTGTTTTGTGAAACTGAGTGAAGTGCAAAACTATACTTTGTGTTATACTGAAGATCAGGTGCCTGAAGAGACAGCAAATAAGCACTGTGCTAATAGTGGTGAAACAGCAATACTTTTTATGATTGATTTGTTATTCTCCTATGTACCATACATATAGACAGAAAAACATAAGAGTTAGTGCAGGAGACATAGACATCAAAATTTCCATTTATTTTCCACCCGATTTCAAGGCAAGAATCCTCTAATTCTTGTCCACTTCTTTAAGTTTCAATTTCCTGGTTTGTTTGTTTATTTGTTTTGTTTGTTTGTTTTGTTTCCTTTCTTTTTCTGCAGGTAAAAATTCACCCTGAGACTGATATTACTATTAGCCCCAGAATATCTCCCAGAAGAGGTTTTCACATTAGCCCAAAATCAGGGAACAGAGGGGCCTTCTCTGAATTGGTCTGACCCTGTTACCACATTTTTCCAGGATATTAAATAGGCACATATATTACTCATATAAAACAGCTTAATATTTCTTCCTTTTTCTGAGTGCAACCCTTTTAGTCATAGTCTCTCTATAATCTGAAATTATAGACCTTTTTTATGGAGATAAGAGAAAAAGCTCAGCATGTTTTCCTCACTCTTCAGCAGCAATTGTAGAGGACTGGAGACAGGAGAGTGCTTAATCCCAAGTCTTATAGCATCACCTGCTGTTCAAAACATATATAAAAAAAATTCTGTTTAGTTTAGTAGTGGGGAAAAGCCCATACTGAAGGCCTGTATGAACAGGAGCCTGCATTATTCAGAGGCTGGAGTGCAGAAAGTTCAAGCCTTTTGATAGTCCAGGATTTTGTTCCTTCGGCCAGCCTTCCAGCCACAGCTTGGATAAGGCCAATGCACTATATAAACAAAAATTCTTCACTCCTGAAGGAACTGTAGTACCTGCTCAGCCCTCTGCCTCCTCCATCATGTTATTGTGAGAGATGATCATTCTGGGATCTTTCTGTTCATACAGAAGTATTCAGTGGGACAAGCACTAGCCTAAGTATCAAATTCTTGAGGTGGATTCTACTTGCTGTGGCTGACTGTTCTCATGACCTAGACAAAAATCTTTGTTTCTTTTTGTGTTAATTCTTTCCTCTGTAAAATGAAGAGTAGGCAATGTTTGACCTTGGAAAATCTACAGTTCCTAACTCAGTCATTTACCAGCTGATTAATTTTGGGCACTGACTGGATCCCCAGTTTCACTACCTTGTAAGACATGACCAATTGTTCCTAGTTTGCTAAGAATAATTCAGCTATGCAGTGATCCTTTGTTAACTCTCTGGAAGATATGGGATGTCAAAAAGACTGAGATGCTCAGGTAGCCAGGTCCTGGAGAAATCTTCCTGCATTTCATTTCATAAAAGAATCTATACAGTTGGATGCATTTCAACTTTGTCAAAGCAGAAAGCCCTCCCTACACCCAGGATACATGAAAGGCCTCAGACTACATCATGTTCAGCCACATTCAAGGACAATGAACCCATCAGATGGGTGAAAAAGATCTGACCTAAGGAACACAGTTGTATGTCACTATAGAGATCCTGTGAAAAATGTTAAATGCAATGGTTCTTATAATGTAATGAATTAATGTGTGTATTTAAGTGAATTGTCTCTTTTCAAGAGACATGTAGGATAGATTTAGGAATGTTAAAAATAAGAAATGTTATTTTTCTGCTTTCAAAGGCTGTCTTTGCACCATGTTATATGAATTGTTGTATTTCATTAGGTTTCATTTCTTCATGGCACATTGTTGAGATCTTCCCATTAGTATCCTCTGATCAGTGTTGCTCAAAAAGACATCTGCTATTGGTTTTCTGGTTCTATTTGTTGTTGTTATTCTTCTTATTGCTTATTCACTCTGCTATAGATACTAGTAAAGAACTGTTATTCCTTTTCCCATACCTCTACCTGAAAGCCCTTGATTTCAAAATTAAAATAATTCACAGGGAAGGGAGATCACATTGTTCTAAGGGAGGGCTCCACCTCTCTTAGCAGACACCTGTCTTTCAAACCAATGCAGTGTTCTTTAAAAAGAAAATCAGAGTCTTTGCATTTGCTGTTGCTGTTTTGCCACCAAATATTGTTTAAATTACAAAATTAAATATTCTTGCTGGATCCTGTGAGTTAGTATCAAAAGACCTTGATGTTTTCAGTCTGTAGGTGCTACCTGATGTCAGTGGTCTATATGCCCTTGAACAGTTGCACAGAATCAAAGTGATGATGTCATCCATTTCCTCATGATGTCAGCAGTCCTGCTATTAACTACAGTAAGAGCTGCTGGAAGGATCTCTTGTGTAAGAAAGAAGCTATGAAGCCACTGTCTCTAATACTGCACATTTTCATGCTATGGCAGTGATGAAGGTCAGGTAAATGGTGGCAGAGCAACATACTGCATTTCTAATTTGAGGAAGTGGGACCAAGACATAGTCAACCTAAGCTACCAAACATTAGGCCTCTCTGTGAATTAGCAAAAAGATGTATAATCAGTGATAGAGTTAATCATCTTAGTTATCTTGGTGATCTTTATTTCTGAAGCAGTATTCTGCTTTCACGAACACTTGAAGGTATTAAACAAGACTATTGTTTAGTCATCACTTCTTTAGTCAAAGGGAATTCATTTGAAAAGTTTCCTCACATTGCTTTTTCTTAAGGCCAGCTTACAAGATCCTACTACTGGGTTGTTCAGGGGATTTTATGTTGACCCCTTAAATTCTCACCTTAATACTGCATTTGCTACCATACAAATACAGTTACATAAATCTTTTCTTGGGTCACTAAGTCTTGCATAGTACACTTGCATTGTCAAAGAGCTTTGCTCTCTGTCATTGTCCCAAGTCCTTGTTTCTTTATTATCCTTAGAACATTTGTGTGGCATTGTTAAAACACATGCGAATCACTACTGCAGGTATATAAAAGGGGTGAGGAAAAAGAAAAATGTTTTTTTAAATAATCTTACAACAATATATTGGGGGTCATGACAAACACTATGTATTATGGCTGTTCAGCTGGGAAGATGGACTGGCCCCTTGAGCAGTGTTGATTCAGGCCACTCTCCTCTGCATGGCAGGCCAGAGACAGGCCCCTGAGGCCAGTGCCCTGGGCAATGTAAAGCTGCAGAGCTGCAAGTCCCTCTAGGTTATGCAGATAAGCCCCATTTAGATCCTCTGGAGGGTAGAATTCCTGCCATTTGGAGATCTGAAACCACATGGCAGCCATTGCCTCAATATCAATCCAAGTCCATTTTAGTGAGATTCAACCTGAACAGTGAAAATGCCCTTCCTTTCTAACAGTTTCAAAGGCTCCTTGGCTTTGTGTTCATGTGCCTATTACTGTTTTGTAAGTCATTAAGATAATATTTGTTTCCTAAATGATAGAGGAAGTCTTTGATTTTCTCCTTCCGCCTGTGCACATAATAGGACACAATACAGACATGATTCTCTTCCTCTACTGAAAATCATTATCTACAGACAATCATTCTTCAGTCATTCCTCACTCTTAATACAGCACTTGTCTTTACACAATTCAGCACCTGATCCCCAGCAGCACAGGGTGGAATTTCATATTCCACACAGCCTTCTTCCACACTCTGCAAGTACATGTGTGGCACACACGTGGCTCACTGGTGTTTTCACATCAGGAAGCTTCACTCTTTTCAGTAGTAATGGGTTCAAGCAAACTCCTAGATCCAAATAACACAAGGTGCTCCTTTCGTCCTCATCAATTTCCCCTAGTGGGTTGCTGCTTTGAACTTGAAAAAAGAAACAGGAGAAGCAGAGCCACACACCACCATACTTAAAACAGGCCTTTCCTTTTGCACCTAAAGCAACAAAACTTTATTAGAAACCTGTCAGATATGGACAGACACACAGGAGATTACAGCTGCATAGCTCAGCAGCAGGGAGCAGCAGCAATAAAGAAGACAGATGACCTGTGGCACACACACACACACACAGAATCACTGGCTTGGAAGAGACCTTCAAGATCACCAAGTCCAACCCATGCCCTAACACCACCTCAACTAAACCATGGCACTGACTGCCACATCCAATCTTTTTCTAAACACATCCAGGTATGGTGACTCCGCCACCTCCCCAGGCAGATGATTCCAGAACTTTATCACTCAGCAAAAAACTTTTTTTTTAACATCCAACTTAATTTTCCCTTGGCGCAGCTATATCAAGAGAGGTGCATGTTTCTGCCACATCTGGAGAGCTGATACCATTATTCTGAAGGTATTACCTGAATGATGAGTGACACCACCCTAGACAATGCACTGTGGGGTGTAGGTGGGGACAAATGTTTCCCCTAAAGTCTCTCTCCTACACACAGTGCTGCCTCATTTTTGTGGTCCAGCAGAGACCTTTTTGCTGCTATAACCCTACATATAAATAAACACGTTACAGCAAACATTATGCAGTCACTTACTGATAAGACTGGTCTCTTTCATGCTCAGTTAGAATATTTTTGTTATGCCAAGAGTTCTGAGAGACACACTGCAATCAAAGAGTCTCACAGGAAACTTCTCCTTTAATAATGATCTTGCTTCCTTTTTTCTGCTCTCCTACAATGAAAGAATGACATTTTTCCTTAATAAGAAGGACTGAAAGCGCTGAGCACCACAGTATGTTGCTGCTGTTTCAGTGGAAGCTTTGTCTCATTGACAGTTGCTGTCACAAGCATCAATAATTTAAAGCCACAGACACTGTGAAGTTGTAAATAATTTAAAGAATGTAATTCATGTCCATTCTTATTGCTGCAGCTCAGTCAGGATCCAAACATTTTTATACCTGTATTTATACTAAGGAGCACACACAATAGCCAGCCTGCAGCAATTCCCTCAAAACAGCTCCTATTATTTTTATTTGGTTAACATTTTAATATTATGTACTAGAGAGCAGAGGCTCTGACATACTGTGGCACATTGAAACAGCAGGTTCTGAAGTTCATTCAGTCAAAGGTTCCCCAAAAGAATGGCAATATCACTAACTCATAGAAAACCGTTAAATAAATAATAATTCTACAAACACATGCCAAAACCCCCACAATAAAAGCAAGAAAGCAAACAAACAAAAAACCGAACTAAAACAAACAAACAAAAAAAACCAACAAAACAAACCTAGACTTCTCATTGCTTGCCAGAATGTTATACAAAAATATACCAAGTCAAAGTATGATGGAGATGTGCTGCACCTAACAATTCTTCCTCAAGGAAACATTAAAATAAACAAAATTTACAAAAACTACCAAAAAAACCCCAAAACACAACACACACACAAAAAACCCAAAAAACCAAAAGAAAAAAAAAACATAAAAAACCCCCACCACCAACACCAGCAAAAAACCCATCAACAACAAACAAACAAAAAAAAAAAATCTAAAGTTACCTGGCACTTGAAAGAGCTGTACAGGATTTTTTTTTCCTCTTCACAGAATTAAGAAGTATTGGTTTCAAAAACATTTGGTAAAGTTTTGCTCAAGTAAAACTTCCTGGCAAGGACTCTTTTGAACAAATTCAGATTCCTTTCCTGATATGAAGCATTCATAAATCAGATTCTAATTATTTATCAGATTTTAAAGCAATTGGATTAGGCAAGTCTCCCAGGTGATATGCACCTTTGAACCACAGGCATTGCAGTATTATTGAGATATATTGAGGAGTTACTTCTTGTTTGTAAACAGAAACATCAAGAATAAATGCAATTATAGCTCATGAGACTATTCCTGTCACCAATGTAATTTATATTCATTAATATTTTTGTCCATACAGGAAAAGTTACTGAGTAAGGCTGTTGAACTTGCTACTGATACCTTTTTTCTGATGAAGATGATGCAAGTCTTCTAATGTGAGCCTCATATAGGGTTTCGGAAAGGTTTTTCTTGTTAATTTGTTTATCGTTTTCCTTGTCTTTCATTAAAAAAAGAAACAGTTGTGAATTTATCTAAACGTTGATGCTATTGTTCTAATAAACTGTCCTGGGGGGTGGGAAACCTTGTCTTGGGCAGAAAGTCTTCGGCACCTCTCTTTTTAGTTGCAACAGTAAGTTTCTGTGTTGGCAAAAGAAAACGTGACTTGTATACTGACTCACTCTAAAAAAGGTAAGCTAAAACAGTTACAAGGGCACAAGAAATCCGTAGATTGAGAAAGAAAGAAAAAATCTTCAAGGTTTCTAAAGAAGAAAAAGAAAATCAAGCTTTATTTTCTGCAAACTTTTTCCAAGTTCTTTCATTCCACTTGTTCTCCCAGCACCTTATGTAGAAAGCTTTCCCTTTTCACCAGTAACATCTCAATCCTAAAGAAGGGTTTCCCTAAACACAACTTAGTAGGATCTAATTAGATGATGGGGATGTTTTTTATCCTGATATAACTAACTAATTTTGTTAAATTTTTTAAGCAATCTGTCCTTGGTTGCTCTTACTGCAATTTAATACGTTGTTTGGCCTGCTCTAACTAGGCTGTTGTAATTCTTGCAGAAGTCAGTTATACTTTTAAGTACAGAGACATCCAGTAAGATTCCCGTCATCCAACTTTATTTTTTTATGCATTCAGACTTCCCTGAAATAACTGTTCCTAGTTATTTCATTGTTTGTGTTCAGGCATTTTTGTTTGGTTTATGTGAGCAAATGCAGGTTTACCTCTGAATTAACAGTCTTGAGCACGTTCAGAGTCATGGAGGAAAAAGACACAATTTTGAAACAGATA
Source organism: Entomyzon cyanotis (assembly GCA_024500445.1). Classification (NCBI taxonomy): domain Eukaryota; kingdom Metazoa; phylum Chordata; class Aves; order Passeriformes; family Meliphagidae; genus Entomyzon; species Entomyzon cyanotis. The sequence goes on from JAKEPQ010001005.1 coordinate 82,843,361, forward strand.
TCTGTGTCAAAAATCATGCCTTTAAATTGTCTTACTCAATATCTATAAGGGATGCAAAGTATGACTTCTTTAGATGTCTAAATATCCATACAGGAGAAACATAAAGTTGTATGAAGTGAGTCATATCATGTCCATGTCACTCTGAAAAACATGGAGATCTTCCATGGGGCAGAATAAAAAAACATGCCTTAGATGTAGCCTTCAGGCAGAGCACAGTATGATTCCCAATGCCACTCACTCTCCCAGTTTAGCCTAGTTTAGCAGAGTGAAACTTTGCATAACAAAGTCAAACACACTTCTACAGGACAGGACCTCTTCATTCAGCCAATATTAGTTTGAACATTAAGAAAAATAAAATTCTCTTAAAATCTCAGACTTCTGTATATTAGAATGATTTGCCAGCTTTGTGGGTGCATCCAGAACTGATGCCAGATTTCCAAAATGTAAACTAATATTCTTTCCATTGGAAATTATGGGTAGTAGCCTTATGTCTCACCTGTTTAGAATTAAGAGCTGACTTTGAGCACCTTTTTCTTCAACAGCAATTCAAGCACAACGTCAGTGGCAAGGTACACAATAAGTTTAAGCACCATTTTCTTACCAGACTGCCTTCCAACAGACTGAAATAAACGATCACAAGGCAATCCCCCTTCCAGTTTCCTCTTAATGAGGAACACATATCCAGTGTCTGGGATGGAGGTGTCTTAGAAAGCAGGGAAAACTCTCATAATCTCCCAGCACATGGTGCTCATTGTATTACAGCTGACTAATGGATAACAGCCAGGAGTAAAGTGCATGGTGAAGTGTTTCATTATTGTTACAGCGCATGAACTGCAAGCTTCAGTTAGTCTACTTTAAGAAGGTTTTTAAATATTTGAATCAGGTTGGAAATATCCAGGTAGTGAAACTGGATTTGAAAATCTTCCATAAACATCCATGATTCCGTCCAAAGCAAAAGCTTGCTTGATCTTGATTTCCAGTACAAACACAGACCGTGAAAGAGGGGCCTCATGATCCTCTGGCTTTTTTGGTTTTAAGCAGGAGGTGTCAAAAAAGTTACCACAGGGATAACTGGCTTGTGGCAGCCAAGCGTTCATAGCAACTTCGTTTTTTGATCCTTTGATGTCGTCTCTTCCTATCATTGTGAAGCAGAATTCACCAAGCATTTGACTGTTCACCCACTAATTTGGAACGTGAGCTGGGATTAGACCGTCGTGACACAGGTTAGTTTTACCCTACTGATGATGTGTTGTTGCAATAGTAATTCTTTAGCAGTCTTTAGATCTTTATATGTATGGAAATGCTAAATCCTTTTTTCCAGGTAGCTGCAGTAATTAATGACATTGAGTCAAATAAATTCATAATTCCTGCACAAGATTGGATGATTATCTCAAAATACATGAATAAATTAATGCAATAATAAGCTGATATACAGATCCACATGTCATGGAAATGTCTGGGATTCTCAGTGTATGTTTGATGGGCCTTTCTTACTCAGAATTACTAAAGCCTGGTTTTATGCTGCAATAATTAGAAATCCTTAAGTAAGATCTTTTTATAAATTAATGTTTACAGAAATAAGCACAAAAATCTTATACTGTGTTATCTATTTAAGAGGGCTTCATGTTTCTTACCAAAGATTCTATTTTTACCAGTTTGGGTCCTACAATGTGTGTCTGGTATTTTCCAAATGGCATCAAGAATTTTTTACTGTTTCCCCTTGCTTTTGAGGAGCAAAGATATAAAGTTACCGATTATAACTAATCAAATGTCTAAATTTTCTTTAAATTATAATCCTTCTTGCACTGCAGATTTATGCACACGATATCGAACTTTCTTTTTCTAGCCCCATTTTTCAGGTAATTATTAAAGGAAAAGCTTTAAAATAACATCACCAAAATGGTTCCTAAGTGTTAATTTTTATGTGTTTTATAAATATTCAAGGCTCCAATACCTCTGTTCTTGATGAACTAAAATTCCCACTGAACCTTCCACTGGACAAAATCATATCCTTTCTCCAAACTGTAGCAGCTGAGCACTGGCCAATCAAAATAGCTATTGTACTCCATTTCCAAAGTTGTTTGCATAGCAACTGTAGATTAAATGACATTTATGTAAGCAGCCTTTTAGTTATCATATCCTACTATATCTTATTGTTGATGTGACATTGGCTTAGTGCTACTTCACATGACTTTTAGTGTCATGTTAGGAGTTCACTCCTAGCTTTCCCTGCAGCTGCAGAGAACTTGATTTCTTGGGTAGACCAGTGTTTTCCTGGCGATGCTTGAATATTGTGTCAATTATATAATGTGACAAGGTTTTCAATTTATGTCTTCAGTAAAGGACTTGAACTTAGACTGGTTAAATCTGAGCTTTGTTGTCCTTAACTACTTAGTAGGCAACAGAGTATGAGAATTGGTTTTACTATGAGAATTTGATACTACTAGGTTCCTTAAATGTTTTACAGCATCACAGAATGGCTTGAGGAGAGTAAGGGGAAGCATCCTTAAAGACTATCTAGTTTCCATCCTCCCCACCATGGGTAGGGATATCATTCACTACATCAGGTTGCTCAGGGTCCCATCCAACCTGGACTTGAGCACTTCCAGGGAAGGGACATCCACAACTTCTCCGGGCAACTTGTGCCTGCACATCACCACCCTCAGAGTAAAGAATTTCTTTCTAAGAACTAATCTAAACCTGCCGTCTTTTAGTTTAAATCATTGTCCCTTGTCCTGTCACTATCTGCCTATATAAAAAGTTGCCCTCCCTCCTTCAATAAACACCCCTTCAGGTATTAAAAGGCTGCAGTGAGGCCTCCATGGAGCCTTCTCTTCTCCAGAATGAACAACTCCAACTCTCTCACCTTGTTTTTGTAGAAGAGGTTCTCCATTCCTCTGAGCATCTTTGTGGCTTCCTCTGGACCGGCTGGAACAGATGTAACATCTTTTTTGTGCTGGGGACCCCAGACCTGGATGTAGCACTACAGGTGGGGTCTCATGAGGGCAGAGTAGAGGGGGCAATAACCTCCCTCCATTTGCTGGCAACCCCTCTTTTTATAATGCCCAGGATACCACTGGCCTTCTAGGCTGCAAGTGAATTCTGTTAGTTTGTGTTCAGTTTTTCATCCACCAGAACCCCCAAGTCCTTCTCAGCAGGGCTGCTCTCAGCATGTTCTTCCACTCTGGACTCATGTCTGGGATTGCCCTGACCCAGGTGCAGCACTTTGCACCTGCATTTTGTTGAACTTAATGAGGTTCCTATGAGCCCACTTCTCAAGTTTGTCCATGTCCCCTGGATGGAATCCCATCCTTCTGTTGTGCCAGCTGCACTGCTCTGCTTCTTAGTATCTGCAAACTTGCTGAGGATGCACTCAATCTCTCTTTTTTAATGATAAATTCATTAAAAAGCACCATCCCAAGGCAGAGCCCTGAGGGATATCCTTCATCACTGACCTCCACTTGGACATAGAGCCATTGACCACAACTCTCTGGCTGTCCATCCAGCCACTTCCTTATCCACTGAAGAGTCCATCCATCAAATCTATGTCTCTTCAACTTGGAGATAAGGATGTCTTGTGGCACCATGCCAAAGGCCTTACAGAAATATTGATAGATGACATCTGTTGGTCTTTCATTGCTGACCGTTGCCATCACTCCATCATAGAACTGGTCCTGACAACTGTATTGGTCAGGTAACTTTCCTAGCATTCACTGGTACTTCATCCTGTGGCTTTATTACACGTGGGGACAGAGGGTTGATAGATTTCTGCCGGTTGCCTAGGCCTGTGACAACTGGCAGTTAACCTACTTGGAGAGACCAGCACCCCCCAACCCAGTCTCATTTGCAAATTCTTTAATAATGGCTGATTAGGTCTCATATAAAATGGATTACTGTTTATTAGATACAAGAGATAATGGAACAAGGAGCTAAACAAATTATATACTACATAAATTAGGAAAAACTACGAGTAGCTAAAAATGCAGCGTGCAAAAGGTACCTATTATTATTATTATTACTACTAGCAAAGAAAAATACAATTTAGGAAGCCAATGATCTTACCAAACTCCAATTTGGTGCTGCAATACATCAGAATCCTCCCTCAGTTCTTAGGCAGTTACCACAAAGTTTCGTCCAGACTCTAGGGAGGTGCTTTTTCATGCTCCAGTGTCCATGTAGAAAAGCTTCTACCTTTTTGAAAATCTGTGTCTCTTTTATAGTATAACAGTATGACTTTTTGGTCACGTATGCACTTTTTTGTTTCTCTTTTCACATCCTCTCTCCATACCAAACGATGAATTCATGGTTAGAGGTCTTGGACTTTCAGGTGCTAAGAGATAACCCGTGCCAGGCTGTTGACCCCATGGAGTTATGTGTCTTCCACCACCAAGCAGAAGGAGAGAGGGGAGGCGGGGGAGAACGTCCTGGCACACACGTACAGTCCAACATTCTACTCCTAGCATAGGAACATGCTGCTCTTTAATATTTTCAGTCACTTCTGTGGGTCTTATCTGAGTTAGATATTAAGAATCAAGGGTGAAAGGAAAAATGGACAAAGAGTGGGATCAAGACAGGCAAGTTCAGCATTGGGGTTCTCAGATTAAGACTTTTGAGAAAAATGTTTTTTTACCTGAGAAACTTCATCTTCGGAGGTAGAGAATGGGTAGTGAAATCCATTATATTGTATGCTTGTCTACACACTAGAGTGATTTCTCCACTTCCAAAGCTTCAATAAACAACAGTACTTACCTAAGAAGAACATTGCTTCTCAGAAAGTTATTTCGTGTAAGCAGAATAATATTTATCTATTTCATCCATATTCTAACTATGACACCTACAGGCCAGAGGAGAGCTACGCAAAGGAGTGAAGATTATTTTTAGGAGGAAAAAAATACGTTGCCCACTCTAACACAAGAAATATATTTATTATGAAGTATATACAACTCCTGTTATTGAGCTTATAACAGGGCTGAATTCACACGCTTTTCTTCATTTATTTTAATTTAAAATAAATAAAGTTGTTTGTTGGAGCAAACAACTTCTTTCCTAAATCTCTCCAAGGATATCTTTAATACCATATCTGTCGATCAGTGAGAAAGAACTTTACAAAAAGATTGTGTCATTCCTGAAAAGTCTACCTTGTTCCACAGAACATTAAATATAATGCTTTTCACCAATGGCTATTGAACAGTTACTGCCTGAAGAGAACTGTGACAGTTTTTATCTTCTTCAAATTGAAAGAAGTCAGGAAAAAAGGAGTGTTTGCAACAGGGTAAGGGATGCTGTAATTTATGTTTGCCGCTGGGTCCCATGAAAACAATGAATTTGAGTTGCCTTGGGCTGGTGAGGCATGGTGTCCAACCCAGCTGTGGTTACAGCTTTAGTAGTGACTCTACAAAACAAAACTTGTTCAGGAGAATTTGAACACACGGAGAGGGAGGAAAAGTGTCAATGCAGAATCAAGAAATAGAAAAGGCATGGTTGGACATAATATTTTTATCTGCTGAAGGACAGAAAAGTCACTAGTCTTTTTTTCCCTGTGATCACGTTAAACATATGTCACATTATTGGGGAAACTACTTGGATAATACATTACACAGAAAAGATCAACTTGAGTTAACACCAGTCAATATGGTTATCAGCTCTTTATAATGTACAGTATGGACATACAACAGCCTTTAATGAGTCATCAGAGCTGCTGCCCAATACTTCTGCTCTTTTTGTTCCGCATGGCTAATATCTGGTGTCTGTTTTCACGGTTTCCAAATCTTCCAGTCTTTGCTTCATCCTCCCTTTTTCCTTTCACTGAACAATTTCTGATTCTTCCTAGGTACCACTAAACACTTCCTAATGGGAAGAACCACATGCTGGTTTAGAAAATAGGAAGTTTATTTCAACCTACTTTGTGAAAGAAGTGGAGACTACCGCCAAAGCTCTATTTATTTTAGTGAGAGACTTCTAACCATGCCTGTTGTTAATATTGCCATTACCAAAAGACTGAATGAGACAGATTTAATTATTGGATGTCTTTCACAACCAGCTTCCATCTTCCATCTTCTCTGGTCACGCTGGAGTTAATTTGAAGAAGACAATTCTTTTCTTCTAGTCTACACCAAGTAATTGGCACCACAGCCTCCTTTTATTCACTGTTAAACTCTAGCAATTTGCTATATACATAGATATAACTAATTCCTGTTTGCATTGCGTCTTTTTGAGACAACGGTCTATGGTCTTAAACTCAATTTATTTTACCTTTCCTTCAGCATCTTGTCTTGAGACTTACTGATCCAGAGTTGAAAGAAAACAACTCAGTTCACTTTAAGACAGAAACAAAGGATTTTTGGAGCAAGTATTTTTGTCTCCCGGCTTTATCTAAGGCTAGTGTTCGCTTTAATTCTCATTACATATATTTATGGAGCTGTATTCATTATATTTTTGTTAGACGTTGCATGAAGAGCATATCTCTGATTATTAGATAAATTTTGCAAAATTAACAGACCTAGGAGTTTTTCCTGCCAGTTTCTCTGTCTGTATGTGGAAGGATTATCACTTCTAGCAAGGTGTCCTTTTGCTGGAAATTTGTCAAAAGCTCTTTCAGTACCCTCTGTGGGAAAAATCTTTTTGAGAACATATGACCTAGCTTCTGTTCATAAAGCTTCAGTCATTAATGACTGGAAAAGACTATTCCATTATCTGAAATGATGAAGGATTTCTCATAGATTCCAAAATTTTTGTGTGCCTTTCCTATTCCAGAAGGGATTGTGAAAGGAAGAGGGAGGGGGTGGAGTGGCAAGTTCAATATTGCCAAAGAAAACCGTGTCCCCTCCTGTAAATGAAGGGGTGAGATTTGTTTCTCATACAAGAAGCCACCTGGCTTGAACCAGCCCTCACCTCAACAGTGAGGGCTGAACCTTAGCTCAGTGGGTCTAATACAAACCAGTCTGCTATTCTGAGGTGGAGAGAATGAAAAGGTTAGGCAGATACTGCTTCTTATACAGATCCTCTATTATGCTTATAATGCAACACGAGGCACATATGGCTTCTCCGTGTAAATGTCTCAGGCAATGAGATTTTAAAAGCCTGAAGAAGAAAAGAAGTCTTGCTACTAAAAAAAGAAATTCTTAGAAAAGGATCTACTTTAGCTTCTTTCCTAACTTTAAATCACCAAATTTAACACTAGGAACACACTAAGATACAAATTTTGCTTGAGACTTTTATCCCTAGAGCCAAAATCCAGATCGGTTCAGGCTTGTCTCTTACACTATTATTTGCAATCATTATATGCTTTCTTTACCCTTAGCAACCACCTGTCTGTGATGTTTAATATTGCTCAGTTTCTTCTTTCACATCTTCATCATGCAGACACTCAAATCTGGGAAAAAAAATTCCTAAGAAATAGTATGACAAATAAAGACCATCTGGTAGGCACAAACATAAAGGAGATGCAAACCAAAAATCTCAATAAACATTGAACCAATCTAGTATACGTGCAAAGTCTCAAAACAACAGAATTATTTTGCAGTGAGTAATGTTTGCCAGTGTGGTACTATACACAGTATGATTAATTTTCACAGTCTAATGAATTCCCCACCAAAAAAAAAGCTCATCCAAATTTATTTTGCAGTGTCAGTCTTGAATTTCATTCATTCATTTGCTCTAAAGTACATTTGTTGTGATTTTTATGTATGACATTACACCGGGAAACATGTTTCATACACATAAACAAATTCTCATTATTTTAGCTTCAGAATCTGAAAAGTTCCTTGCTTTCTGTTACAGAGTGGGAAAATGCATATAGAAGAAGACAGTGACATACTTAAGGTCAGGCCACTACTTCTGATCCAGCAAAGAAGGAGTAACTCATCAATTACCCATAAAAATTTGATGGAAGGCTCTTTTTGTTGCAGATATAAAAGGCTACTGAACAATCCCCATCTTAACATCAAGGACTACCCTGTGTCCAGCACTTTGCTGAGGCACATGAGTTGAAATCCTGCCTACTGAGTCAATTTTTCCATCAATGTCAGCAAAGTTGTGTCCAAGGCCCACGTCTCACTACTACACCTTGTAGCTCAAAAACAGGGCAGGAGAGCTGCTGAAGGGATGACTGGACATTTTGCAAGTCTGCTAACAGCTAGATGAAGGGAGGACCTCATGTTACCTCGTGTACTTTTCTCTCAGAAATAAGATTTAGAAACCAGCGGCTAATTTGTCAAAGAAAGGGTTTATTCTCACTTTAAAGAATCTTTCTGGTTTCCATTCCTGAGAGTCATGTCAAATTATGGTCTATTTACTGATCTTCCATTTTCTCTTAATCAGTGCAAAGAAAATTTTTTAAATCAAGAGTTTAATCCAAAGACAGCCCGTAAAACTCCCCTTACATGTGTATACAAAAAAAAACCCCAAACAAACAAAAAAACCCCAAACAAACAACAACAACAACAAAAAAAAAAACCCAAAAAAACCAAAACCAAAAACAAAACCACCAAAGAAAAAATCCCACGGGAATGGATATGATTTCAGGAGTATTTCAAATTACAGAAAATTCTAAATTATTTATTGATATTTAATGAATGAGTGATACACACTATTACATAATTTAGTAGCAGAGTGTAGCCCCTTCTTTTGCAGGGCTTTAGATTCTGTAGATACTTTTACAAAGTACTTCTACTTCTTTTTTTCCCCCTGAATACTTAGGAAATGTCTGCTGAATGGAGTAGAAACAGCACATCTTCTATCTCCCTCACTTTTTTTATTGGGTTCAGCTACTTTGAATCTACTGATTTCTGGCCAGATGTCAACATTGATTCCAAGCCCACAGTGGTTGTCGAGACTGTCTTTCCTCTCAGCCAGTGGTAACGTGGGGATTAGGCCTTTCCTAAATTCTCAGCTACAGAAATCACAATAAACATTTCGTGTTACAAATGGCTGTGCTCTCACCAGAAGTCCCCATGTTCTATAGCATCTGTCAAAGCCACATCATATGTAGCATCTGCTGTGAAAACCCACAGACAGAATCCCCTAATTTTTACTACTTTTTTGACACATTTTAGAAATGTGGTAAGCTCTAAGTGTGGAATAAATTATTGGTTTCTTAGTGTTTATCCTAGAGCTCATAATCATCTTATTCCATAGCACCATCTCTACCACAGCTGAGTTCTAAGGCTACGTGGTCCCCACAAGTAACAATTACTATCGTATAAATATCACAGATAGCTGAAGAAGAGCTATCTGTGATATTATGTCTGTGAACAGGAGGGAGATACCAAAATGCCAGGCGTTGGGGGAGCATTTTCCCACACACTCTGCACTATGCTAAAAAGAGCAATCAGTTGTGTATTCAGTATTAAAAAATACCACCTGTACCACAGAAAAATATTACCACATCCTCCTCGTAACACTTTTCCCCATAAAATTGCATTTATCTGGTGGCTATATTTTATGTTCTGGGACCTCCCATATAATTGTTCGTATTATCTACATGGAATATTTGCTTTTATTTCCCCAAGTGAAGCAAGACTTTACATAATATGCCCTCTTTCTCTCTTTCTTTTATGCCACACCAGTTCTTCTGTACTAATTTCAAACCCATTTAGTTGTGTTCTTATGGAATGACCAGTGGGTACAGTGGCCCTTCATCATTTTCCTCTCATCATTTCCCAGTCTCTGGTTAGGGCTGTTTGCATCATTCTGCCGAATCATGCATTACAAGAATTCTTATCCCTTAGTACTAAAATTAATTATTCATGTTATTTATAATAAGAGCATTTTTATTGCTGCTGATTGAATAATATGCCAAAAATACATTGTTTGCAATTTTTTTTGCCCATCAATCATTCCATGAATTATTAAGAAATATATCTATTAGGGTGTCTCTGGCACTTGTTCTTTGGAGTCAGAGAAATAGATAAATATCCTCTTAACATAGAGTCTTTGACTGGGGGATGTGGGAGGTGGTGTTAGTTGCTTGCTGTAGGTATTATGGGAAATACCTAAGAGTTAAAAAAAGAGAAAAAATGCTTTTCTTGTAATTACAGGGTGATTTCTTCTTTCCTCTTCCTTTCAGAGAGGGAAGGTGCTGCAGTTCAGTAATCAATTTGTTGTACATGGAACCCAGACTGAATCTCCAGGAGAGGGAGACAATGAATAGCCCAGTAGAAAAGATTGAATGCTGATGTCAATTAGACCGAAACCATGAAATAAATGAGGGGTTTCATTAGTTGTTCTTCATAGCCACTTCACTTTAGTATGCAAGGGAATGCTTCTGTTTTATAGCAATACTAAATTTCAGAGCCCAGAGAAAGAGAGAATATTGGCATTTCAATCAGGGCAGCTTCACACACATGCAGCCCACTCAACTCAGTGTTGAAAGATTTATGAAGGCAAGCCTGTAGGATATCCAAGAGATAACTTACAAGATTCTAAAGGATGGATTTTCACGAAATCCTTATAACACTGCCTGGTGCCCTTGTTGAAGTGAATTTGAAATACACTTGTAAGCTCCTCAGAGTCTGCCGACAATGCTCATAAGTATCAGTGTGTACATGCCTACCTACATTTAATACAGACAAATGCTTGTTTCAAACACAAAGACAAGGTGTAAATATTTGAGATTTTTTTAAAAAATCACTGGTGTTTGTGAGGTCTACTAATAATTTTCACTACCCCATCAGTCAGTCAGGAAGCAAGCTTTGTCTCTGCTGTTTTAGCTTCTGAAAGGAAGCTGAAAGAATTGCACAGGAATACGGGAGTAGGAATGACAAAAAAGACAAGGTTTTATCGTCTCAAGTAATCACAAACTACAACATCTTATGTCTTAATACATTCTGAGAACATTCTTAAGAAGCTAATATTGCATGAGGATACAATGAAACTCTCAGCACTACATACCCTTTCTTGCTAGGAAAAAAGAGAACTATTCCACCTGTGCTAAGATGATTCTCAGAGAACCTGCAAATTTTCCTTGGCCAAATTATTAAATCACAGTCTCTTTTATAAACTGGAAAGGACTTTGCCAACTATTGTGATAAAGAGTACTCCTCAACGGAACCCAATAATACAGGGAAAAAAAGTTTTAATTAGTTACTTTATTTATAAAAGTACTCTAAATGTGACTTTTGTATAGAGTTCTGGGAACAGAACTGACAGTTAATTTAAGTTTATATTATGTTTATAAATAACAGGAATGGACCTTGATATTAATATTCCACAGACAGGTGATACTTTAAAACCTTACAATATACAATATGATCAGTTTTAAATTGCTACACAACTAAAATTACAACACAGTTCCCATTTTGAGATGTATTTTTCACCTGAATTGATGTAACTGAACAAAGCTTCTCAGAGGAATTGATACCTGTATGTGAGTTAGAAAGAAAAATGACTGGAATCTGGGTTTAGGAAGAAATAAAATGAAGTTACCCATTTCTATAGGAGCTTTTTGCCACCTCTGTGTACAAACTGCCTCAAATAAGTTTCCCTTACATTTCACCTCCTGTAACTTGGAGTTCCTGTCATGTTACCATGGAATTTGATTCCTCGCCTTCAGGTGGCTGAATTCATTCTGGTTTTGCTTATGGCCTTGCTACATTATTTGTAAAATTGTCTAGTCACAATTAGTCAGCTGATGCATTGAGTCAGTAGTAAATTACAATACACAGTTTTGCAGAAGATGTGACCCCATTTATTTCACAAAAGGCAAGTACAGTTCACAACTCTTTTTTATAGTTCTTTGAAGAATTTTGAAGCTCTTTATTGCTACTTAAAATACAAGCCAAGCCTGCCTGGTGTATCTCACTGAGCCACTCATTGCTTCTTTTGGATGAGCAAAAAAATGGTAGCTTCAGGCTTAGAATGTATCATATGATTACTCTAAAGTCGGGCCTGAGCTTGCAACATGAGCACTGCCATTTCAGTTTTCTTAAAGAGCTAGCAAGTCTTCTGCTGCAGAAAATTTGATGAGAAAGTTCACCTCCTCAGTCATTCTGCACACTGAGAACTGTATTACCACGAGTGAAAACCCACAGAAATCAGTAATTACCTCAATAGCCATGTTCTTCTCAGTGTAACTCAGGGTGACAGATACTGATTCTACAACACTTCAATGAAAAAAGATACCTAATGTTACTTGTTTACATGGCAGTTGATTGTTGGGTCAAATTAACTGCATTGTTTGTTCCTGAGCAAGATGCTGTGGCAAAGTTTAGGCAGGTAACTGCATGTAAATTTATACAGTTGTGTTCTGTGAAATAAATTTGGAGTAGCTATGAGAAACCTTGCTCAGTCTCTTCCAGACTAGTGAGTAATGTTCAAGATGTGCCCATGCAAGATTTCATCTTCTTTAAATGACAAAGTCCCCGTCCAGTTGGCTGCATGACACCTGCACTTGCTCTTCAAGATAGCACCTTCCACTGACACCAATGTTAATTGTAAAAGAGGAGTATACCTGTACTTGCAGGTCTGAGAAAATAACCCAGGGAAGTGGTAAAATCACATTCAATGAAAGGCTGGACAATAAATCCCTGACTATTTAGCTACATGCTATCATCTTCAGGTAGTTGAGCATAACTCAGAGCCATAAGCATACTTGCTCTTCCAGCAGTGGTTAAGAGGATAGGACAAAGAATGGGAGAAGAAAAGGAGCTAGGAGAAGGGAAAGTCACTGCCCAACTGTCCTGCCAGAGACAGTGCAGTAATGTCTAACACCCCACCTGGCTGCAGCAGCAATTTTAAGTTAAAAATGGGCAAAAGGGGCATAAACATTTTTCCATTCCCAGCATTATACTGTCCTGGACAATTGTTTTGTCTCAGCCATCAGGGCCCTCCTCAGCTCTGCAGGAGGCTGTAGCTCCCTGTGGAAGGGGGTCCCAAGAGGCCCAGCAATGCCAGCTCACTTTCTTCCTCAGCTGAGAATATGAGTTGCTGAACAGCCTTTGTGCAAGCACAGACAACCAATTATGTGCTGCAGATCTGGCATACATACTCTACTGGAACTGTTCACAATCCACATGTAACTCAGAAGCCACCAGTTAACCGCTCTTGTCATAACCTCAACCTTTCTGAAACTGTGCATTGCCACCGAAACAATTGTTTTCTCATGGTTTTAGGTGCCAAGGAAATCGGTGCACTCCACAAGTTTTAGGCCTTCTAGCAGTTCTATTCACTTCAGACAATGGATCACCACTGTACAGCTGCTATTCCTGCATTTGCCTGAGTTTATAAGGGATAACACAGAGAGGGCAATTCGTCTCTCTGCCAAAAGAGAAAATCTGGAATTTTTCTCCTGTGGAAGAAATTCAAATGTGACAGAAAGTTTGTGTGGTTTGAGTAGAGATGAAATTCGTTGGGGAAATCCATAAGCAGAATACAGCATTTTCCCTGGATCAATTTCATTTACAGTAAATATTTGCCTATTGTGATCAAGTATTATACAAAAAAAAAGGCAGCTCTGCATCAAAAAATGCAACCAATAAGGCAGCAAAATCTTATTTAAGGATATCTGAGTCAGAAAGCTATGGGATCCTGATTTATTGATGTTACCAAACCAGTGAGACTCATCTCTAATACTACGATTTCAGTAGACATATGATTCAGTTACACAACTAAAATGTAGAACTTATTACATTTTCTTGCCCTTATTGACATAACCTCTTTCTGTTCGTGTGGAATTTTGCACTGCACAAAGCTCATTGTCAAGAGATTGAAGACAATTAGAAATATTCCTTCCTTGCTTCTCTGTTGTATATTCTAAAAATAATGGTGTAGTCCCATACTACCCTCTGTTCTGTCAACATTAATTTTGAACTGCGATGTGTACACAGCTCATTTTGATCTTAGCCACACTATCTTTTTTGTAATGTCAAAGTTGTTATTGAAGCTCCAGAATGAAAACATGAGTTACTTCTAGGGACAACAGATGTTACTGTTTTGAGGAGCAAACCAAGGAAAGTTACAGAGGAGAATTGTTTCGATCTTCATATACTGTACCTTTTGCTCTGTTTAGTAAGAAGCAGTGCAGAATACATTCTTCCAGACTACAAGCCCTGAGGACATTCAGAGAAAGCCTGGGGAAACCAGGGGGAAAACTAATATTATTCCTTTGCTTAGCCACTTCCACTTACAATTCAGTTTAAGCCCAACTGCTGGCAGTTCATTAAATAGACAGGAAAGGTTTCCTTGCCAGGATCTGAAATAGTAATGTTTCTGCAAATAAGAAAGTTGTCCTGTTGTAATATTTAACTATCAAAATTCTGTGCTTTGGTTATACAGGTGAAGGAAGAGGCAGAGAAAGTATCCTCTCCCTTGAAAACACTTGTATAAGAAGTAATGGCAAAAGGGCTATTAAGACTCCTGTAGTGCTCAGAAGTGAATGTTAGACATTTACCCTTGATGTGTTCATAAATTTCTAGCTCTTTTGCATTCTTCCATTTTCTTCTTACATTAAATGCAACATTATGACCCAAACAATTGTGTAGTATTATTGTATGTTACTAAAGAAGAGAGAAGTGATTTCACAAAAGCAGGGAAGTAATTCATATGTATTACTTACTTTCATCAGAAGACGGTGACAGGGCTTTACTAGTAAATTGTCTTAATGTACTTAATGAGAGATATTATAGAAAAATACAGAAGTGTATGTTTCTTACCATGCCCTGGTAATAATCATTGATCATAGAAGTTTATTTTAACCCTCTTGTTGAATTTAGGGTCATTATGAGTCTCCTATGCTGTGAGCTGCAATATCTAAAACCTCACTAAGTCTATGACCGTGCACTTAACCTGTTAGCTCATGGTTTCCTTCTCTGTGGTAACAAATTTACGTGCTGGAGGTCACTGTATTATTATTGAAATTCAGCCAGCAGTACACAATCCCACCACCCCCTACATGAAGAAAAGATACACAGATCCAAGATCAGGACAGAGATGTCAACTGCAGGTAAGCATGTCCTTCTTGATGCTGTTGCAGGCAGACCTACCAACACCCTGTTATTAATGATATTCATGCAAAACAGCCTAGATTCTGACCAGGCAGTAGAGCCACATACCTGGAAAGACTACAGACCTGACCATAGAATATGTACACATTTTGGGAGAGACTTATAGTTTAAGGCTCTTTTGAAACATTACACAATGTTTGGTAACAATGCATATACCATCTTTATTAAATATTGATGGTTTCCATTCTCCTCACGTTTTGATAGCTTACTCTTTTTCATTATGTTTTTGTCTTGTTTACTATAGAAGACAAGTAAACAGTGATTTAAATATTGTTGAAATTTATCCTAATATTATTTAAGAGTTGTGATTTCTTAAAAGGATTATGTTACTCCCAAAACTGGAGTCAATGAAACACTGATCTGTCAATCCATAAGCATTGCATGACCAGAGAATAATTTGCAGTGTAAATAGTCTTCTGCCCTGGGTCTTTCACAAGGTTTAGTTCAACTCTGACAGAGAACAGCACACAGCAACAGAAATTGCTCTAGTGAGAATGAAAGGATCCTGCCCCATAGAGTGGCCCATATACAAGTGCTGGCCATGGTAATGAACCACTCTTCAAAAAAGCTTGAAATCTTGAGGCGTCTGTGCATTATGACAAAATGCAATGGATGCTCCCATCCATTTCTGTTTGAGAGACAAAGCTGTATAATAATGATCTGAATAGGAGCAATGCTTTATCTGAAGCATTATGTGCAATAAAAATGGTGTAAAGGAAAACCCTATGACACTATGCTCACGTATTTCACTTTTGGAGATCACTCATGGCTGATTGCTTAATGGAAAACCTTACTGCTAAGTGAAGCTGACAGAATTCCTGTGTAATGATCTCCCGAAACCTCTTGGTAGCACTAAGCTCTGACTGTGTACTGACCCCTCTAGAACCTCTTCCCAGTACACCAGGAAAGCAGGGAGTAGCTGCTGAGACATGCATGTTCATGTTTCAGAAGTACCTTTGGTATAACAGATACCCTAAGCCTAAAATTAGCCTGGTTTTAATCTTAGATGTGGCATTGGCAAACCTTACAATAGGTCACAAATCAACTACTTTGTTTTTCACAATTTCAGGCAACTTTATTGTGCAAAAATACCAGAACTGGTTTTTAGCCAACGAAATGTTGCTCTCCTGTTTTCGTCTTCTGGTATGTATCTTGGCAGAGGGTCACCATAACACACAGACACTGCTCCATTTAGAACATAAGTAAGTGTGGAAAACATTCACACCCCGAAGCACCATACCTCACCCTCAAGCCCAGCACTCCTGTCCAGGCCATCAACACAGAATCCACTTGTCTTCAAGTTGCAGCTGTACTTCATATCCCAACAATCTTGATCTATGTATACAATATGATTAACTTAATTATCCACCCACAACTAATAAGAAAAAGGGGTGGGAATATAAGCTTTCTTCATTGTTTCTCACAACTGTAAGCACTGATTCTTAAACATTTGTGTGGGATGGTAAACTTTGTTAAATGTATGACATTTAAACTGAGATAATGTGAGTCTGGGAAACTGTGTATCTTTTCCAGAAGAGCAAGAGGCTGAGGAAACAGAGTGGAAGATGACAAGTGTGAAAAACGAGGTTTCACTCTCCTGTTAAAATTTAAAAGTTTAATAAAGGATAATAGGGGACCAAGGCTATAAAGCAAAGTAACAGCACTGAGTGCTTGGCACTTAACCAATAGCACACCATGATTACAGGGTCCAGGCTTTACATAGTTAACTATTGCATCATCTAAATGCATATTCATAGACAATTATGCATATTCGAACATTTCTCTAAACTAGTTTGCATGTTCCAGGAACTGCTTAGCATGGCCCGTCCTATGATTCACCTTTTAAGAGCATGCACTTTCCTCTTGGCTGTGGTTTTGTTCAGTCGCGTTATTCCCCCCAGCCTGAGCCTTATTCCGTGGTCTTTGCAGATGACAGCTGCTGATAATTGAAATGTCAGTGGCAGGGGTCTTCATCACACCTTTTATTGGATGTTATCCAACCAAGCAGGCAGCTCAATTATTGTAAGTTAACCACAAATATTCTAAAATAACCATATCAGCTATTTCACCACTCTATCTAAGTTTAGTTAGTTACAGGAATAAAGGCATTAGTTATTATCACACAGCTATATCTTTATAACAAGGCTACTTTTGTAAGAATTAAAATTATACACATGGCATCCATTTTAATATTTGCAAAAAGCCAATATTATAATATGTATTTATCATGATAAGCAAATGGTTAACCCAAGTTTAATAGTGATTTGCCAGACGAAGAATTGTTTGCACCTGGTGAGTTTTTGCTAAATTGGTCTGCATTTCTGCATGCAGGGTATAGTCAGTATTGCTATCAGGTTTGAAAAAATGGCACGAGGTAGCTTCTGCAAGACAGGAGTTGGAAGTGACAGAAGTGTGCTAGGAAATCAGCAGTCATTGGCACATGTAATAACTGCTGAGGAACAGATATGCAGTAGTGGCAGTCCAGAAGCACTAGTGTCATTTTGATCCCTGACACATGCATTTCTAGACAGATTTGGGTTATTTGGCTACTCGTATCTCAGCATTCAACCATCAGCAAGCATCCAAGATGGGCCAGAAGTAGGACTTGCTGTGTCTGCAGAGCAGAAGGCAGAAGGTTGCAACACTCTCTCGTTCATCTCCTGGTACCTGCAGAGCACAGACGAGCCCTGCTGCTATCCGTGCAGGTGTCCCGAACCCTGCTGTGAGGAATGTTACCAGCCACCCCTGGGACAGGAGATGGGACACCCGCAGTGGCTGGGGGACTGTGGTTCCAGGGGGAATTGGCTCTCGGGTGCCAGGAGCCTGCAGCACACGGGGGTGTTTACTGTACAGGCTCTGGCAATTCGGAGAAACATGCATCTTGAATTCAAGCCTGATGTATTTTTGTTCATGAAGATTAATCAGCTTTAAACTTATGCTCATAAGCCAAATGCAGCATGTACCGGCACTGTTTTATTTATGTTGTGTTTATGTCAACAGGATATTCCTGTTTTCTCTAGTCAAAGTCAGCATTGAAACACTTGACTCCCGCTGATACCTTTCATATTGAAAAGGATTTATCATTATAATATCTGGGTCTTGTAGAGGATAGCTTAAGGGCACGCTTCACATAAAGTGCTTGAAGATTCTGAAGTCAACAAGGCAGATTTTTTTTTTTTTAATTCCACCGTTTATGACGGAAAAGAGGATGAAACCCTGCCCCGAAGAACGCGTTTCCTCGGGGGTTGTCCTAAGGTCACTGCGGGAGGCCGAGGCAGCCACATTCCACTCCCTCCTGAGGGAGGGGGAGGGTGTGATGGGATGAACGCTCCCGCCCTGCTGCCGCTCGGCGTCCCCACGGCCGCGCTGCCTGCTGGGCCCAGCGCCCCGCCCCCGGAGGGCCCTGCGCCCTCACCCAAGATGGCGCTTCCAGTGTCTCAGACGGCTCTGACGTCAGAGCGCTGCTGGTCAAGATGGCGGCTGTTTACCTGAGGCCTCCGCGGAACTTGCCCTAGTCCATCATGGCCGCCGCTGCCCAATCACTTCACCCGGCAGAGGCGCCCGCTTGCCCTTATCAAAGATGGCGGAGCGCGGGGGGGGGGGGGGGGGGAGGAGCAGCGGGCGCAGTGTGCTGGTGATTGCGGTGAGATGCGGTGTGCGGGACTGGGCTGGCGGCGGGGGCTGTGCAAACCGCGCGGAAGGGCGAGGCGAAGGGAGGCTACTCCTGTTTCCCGGTGGGGGAGAAGGACGGCTCCCCGCAGCGCGGCTACTGCTGGCAGTTGGGCACACGCGAGGCGCTGAAATGGGCCCCGGCCTGGCCGCTGCCTGCGGCCCGGGAGTGCCCGTGGGGCCGGGGGTGCCCCGCTTGCCCGCCGCAGGCTGCAGGACAGCCGGTTGTGTCGCACCGCCCGGGGTTCCCTGAGAGCCGCCGGTGCCTCCGCAAGGAACAGTGTCTGTGGGTTCCAACGATTTACAGCGATGCAAATTAGTTAGTTGTGAGAGGCTTCTCAAGGTTTTTGTCGTGGGAAAGGATTAAATAATCCGAAAATTTCTCCTTGCCACCGCAAGAGCACTTGCTAATTCTTTATTCAAAATATGAAGGACTGTTTATGTTTTAGAAGACTGTTAAGTATTTGGTATAACCAGAAAACTGGAAATCGAAGGTGAAAGTACTTTCCAATTGTTAACTCTGCAGGTAATCGCCTGTGTGTAGTAAATTGTGTATATACAAATTTACAAAACTGTGTGTGTGCATATAACCTGTGTGTATAACTTAGAGCAGTGCAGTGGAGGCTGTATGAGGCAATTTGTCAGCTGCTGTTGGAATAAAGTTCTTTCTGCCAGCTGTCAGTGTACTAGCAGTATTTAGAAATGCTGCGTTGTTGTGCATATGTGTGTCACTGCCAAAAGATGGGAAGGAACTATCATAAGTTGCCCTAATATATCCCAGATGTTGCTTTATGACTGATGATCTGACTGCCTTTTCTTGACAGGTGCACCCCAATAGCAAAGCACTGAGTTCCCATGTACAGTTTGAATAATCAGCTCTGTACCTGGCTTCTCTTCCGAACTCACCTTTTTTTCCTGTACTTCTGACACTTCACCAGAGGGACTTCTGAGAGTTTCTCAGCGTTGTTTTACCACATAAACAGGGGCCATAGGACACTGCTGTTATGTCCTGGGTTCAGGTTGCAGTCAGCCAATCCAGTGAGGATATATTTGATGAAGATGCAGATGAGATGTATCTACTACATAAGGAATGGAACAGCACTATGAAAAACAGATTAAAGGTATTTTTATTAAAATCATTTAATAGTCTTTTTAGCCAATTTAGGTTTACTGATACTTAGCTTGATATACATGTGAATGATTTAAAGGGAAAAGTAAAAGCAGCTGCTAAAAAGTTATTGTGGCTTATTTTCTTCTGAATATCAGGAAAATGTAGCAGAAATTTATGTAAACTCTTCCTTGCAGTCACCAGAGGAAAGTACTGTTTTACCAAAAGCCATCGCCTCCCTCTGCACAACCATGTGCTTTTGTTAAAGGCAGTGCTGAATTGTGATGCAAGCTACTTGCATTGTACTTGTAGGTATACTCCTAGTAAATGTAGGGCAACAGAGCTAATAAAGGAATGTGAGTTGTTTGGGGTTTTGAGTAATTACTCATCAGTCAAATTGTAAGATGTGTGACTCTGTGTACAGCCACAATTGGGCATTGTGGTCTGTGTAGGTCTTTGGTTGATTTATTCTCCTAGTGAAAAGTATATTTTATGAAAGGTGCTTTCCACAGCCCTTGCCTCTCTGGAGTTCTACAGGGAAGAAAACAGGTTCATTAACAGGTTAGTTCACAGATACCCTGTCATTCAGAGTGGGGCTAGTAGGGCTCATCTGCTCATAGCTGAGCAGCATTTGGCTGAAGAACATGAATGGAAACTGTTGTGTAGGCTGTTGTTACAGCAGGTGTTACAGGGTGTTACAGCAGACCTGGTGTAGTATTCTCCAAGGAAGATTCCTTCATCTGAATTCCATGAAAAGACCAGTTTTCTTAAGGGACTGTTTAGTGTTTTCACACAAATCCCTGTGATATTTATAAGTAGATACTGCAAAATCATAAAATGTTATTGAAGTTGGAGTTGCATGTTGGGCAAAATAAATATTTGCGTTCCTGACTATTTTTCCTGACCATGAGCAAGTAGGAGGTTTCACTTTCACAACTTGCAATTTTGGTGTGAAAAAAAGTTAAGAACTATTTTATGTAATCATGTAATGTGGTTATAATATAATTTGCATTGCAATTAGCTGTTTCTTAAAGAAAGCAGTCCCAATGCTGTGTATTTATATGAGACTCAGCCAATCACTATCTTGTTTTCTGTTATAACTCTTATAATGAGTGAGGTCTAGCAAATAAAGGAACAATGCTCAACAGTAAGTTTTGTGAAAATAAATGCATTCCATGTAGGTGAATTACAGATAGGAGAATAGCCCTGCTAAAGGGGAAGCTTGGCAGCCTGTGTATCTTTTTAGATAGAAAAAAAGTAGTCTGTCTGTGGTATTCCTAAATCTGTTTTTCATAGAGGAGTTGGTAATCACTAAAAGCAAGCATGCTTTCCTGCAGATTTGTCTTACTTTTTTGATCTTTCTAAAAGTAGTTTCCCTATTTTCTGACTTTCTGGGGATCCCTTTGGGAAAAGTAAAACACTGCATCTTACAGGTCAGTAAATCATAATGCACTGCAACAAGCATGTTTTGGTTTGGCAGTAGGGGTGTAGCTGAGTGGGTTGTTCAGATAAAGAAGCTGTAATTTAAGAGACTGAAGATTGAATACTTGTAATACTTGTTTAAACTTTTTTTTTGTTGTTATGTATTTGTCATAGCTTCAATTTGTCATTCTGTGAACAACCTGTTTCACTGCTCTTGTTACAGGAAGGCTATAGGGATGGAATTGAGGCTGGGAAAGAACTTGCACTCCAGAAAGGCTTTAATCAAGGTTACAGACATGGTGCCAAACTGATGATTACATGTGGCCATTTCAAAGGAACCCTGAAGTAGGTTACAAACTCCTTAAGGTCAAGTGTATGCGGAGGGTGTGTAAAAAGGGAACACACATGCAGGTTTTTGTGTGTTTTAATTAAAAAAAAAAAACCAACACATTGTAAAACTGTCCAAAGTGAGCAACCTGAGAATTCTCAGATCTTGAAAACAGGGAATGTGTACTTGGGTGTAGAATGATTATCCTTAAAACAAATCTTTCAATTGCTCTTCCAAAATTGAGCTTAATATCTTTAAGCTTAATATTTAGTTTTACTGCCTGAATTTTCCATGAAACATGAATGATACATAAAAGTGTTTATGATTCATAGATACCTTGTCACATTGCTATCTACCTTTACCAACTGGAGGACTGCACAGATACATATAATCACTTTTATTGTTGTTCACTTTTCAGTGCTCTCTTATCCTGGTGTCATTTTAATGGACATGATTCTGCTTTAAGTACGATAAATAATCTTCTTGATGTGGTTGGAAAACATGAAGATGACGTGCTGAAGTATCTGAATTCTGCTGAAGAACAGCCACATCTTGGACACATTTTAGACTCTGTTCAGGACATGGACCTTAGTGACACAGCTGGGACAGAGTACAAGGAAGTTAAAGATGGAAAACATGAAGACTGTGGAAGCTGTGGTGAAAACACTTGGAGGAATAATGGTGAGGTTAGTTCCCTGCAGTTTGAGTGCAGCAAGGCAAACCTCTGCACAGATCCCAAAAAGTCAACCCTTGCTTGGGTTAAAAAGCAGACCGTTTGGTTAGTAGAGCAACTGGGCTTATCACCGGATATACTGCACCATGTCCAGCAACTGGAACATTAGTTTTCCTGTCTCAAGGTACTTAAAACTATCTCAGTGGGTTTTGATTCTTAGTTTGTGGGCCATGTACAGGCTGATGCATCATTTTTGTTGTAGGAAAATCTGATTTTGGTGCTTTACAGTAGAAGTAATTTTTGTAAATTTTCACCATGATTTTGGCTCCTGGCAAAACCCCTCACTTTCAATCTTAAAGGTAATATGCACAGAAAGGGGCAATGACTTTAAAGCTGTACAGAAAGTTATTAAATATGTTTCTGTTTTGTATTGGGAGCTTTCATTTCACCCTCATTTTTTTCTTGGCAGCAGTTTGGAAATAAGTGTGTTCATTAAATTGGTCCCCTCTAATAGCTAAAGAATAAATGCTTATTGCTGTGGAAATGGTCAGTACTTTTGCAGAGTAAGCTGCAGTTAATTCTATTTTGCTGTGTGCAAAATAGAACATGTTTTGTTGCTAAATCCTAGAGTGCTGTGACTCTCTAGTCACCTTTTGTCAAATTCTCCACCTTACCTTTTGTAACTATGATGCAATGCACTTTCATAGTTAAAAACTTTTTGCCTCCATACATAGTTTGTCACTTTTGCTGAAAACACAGTTTATGTCAAATGCAGAAGTGCTGACAATTCCATTGTTTTACTCCTAGACCATCTACTCTCACCATGTCAGACCACACTAAACATGCTTCCAGCCTAATGAACATCCTTGTGATATTTTTGTATTTATTTCAGCAGTCCCTCTAGCCTGAACTCTTTCACACATTCTAATGTTTTTCTCAAACTCTTCAGGGAGTTTGAGGGAAGCTAAGCTTATTCACCACCTCAGAAACACACCAGGCACACATGCCTTTTTCTGATTACTTTGTACTTCTGTGCTGATATTCTGTGTGTGACTCGTTTTCCTGTTGCTTGCCTTCGCTGTTGCTGTAAATTGCTTTGTTCAGGAAGTTTTTTCTTTGTGAATGCCTCTGTTTTACACTAATTAAACTGATTTAGAGTAAGTTAGCAGTTTACTTGTTTGAAGTTTCTTGTCACTCTTTCATATCGGAGACAAAGGAAGTCTAGACAAACTAAGATTTTGAACAGTCAACTATAATTAAAAAGAAATCACAAAATCATTTCATACTCGAAAGTCAGAAAAGAATCTAAGGCAAAAATTACTTGTTTTTCAGAGCCTGAGTTTACAACATTCTTACTAAAGACCTGTCAGAGTTGGCAGAGGCTGTAAGTTAAATTTCCATTCAGTACCATTTCTGCTTTAGGGGTAAGCAGAACTGTTGTTAAGAGTCTTGCATTAATCCTGTTTATGAAATAGTGGACAAAGAGGGGTGTCTGCATTAATTGCGTGTATACAAAATCACTCAAGTAACATTTTCTCAATTCATGTAACATAATGCTGACATGGATAAACACTGCTTTTCTTCAAGTGCCTGTGTTGTGTTATAGACTGTATCATGTATGTGAGACACAGACTTCTTCCATATTCTGGTAGAATATGGTGCAGTGTTGGAAATCATTTAACTTTCCTCACTAATTTTTACTTAGTTGTTTTAACTAATTGTAAGCAGTGCCCACTTTGAGCCAACATTACTTAAGTTTCTTCACAGACTTACTTTGATCATTAAATCACTGAAACTTTATGTTTGTTAAAACTAAGCCTGACAATCTTCAGTTAAAAAAGCCAAAGGGATTTGAAGATTGGGATCTTAAATTTATGACCCTTCAAGGACTAGAAGATACAGAGGGGATTGAGGTTGAAAGTTGAAGACTCTCTGTCTGAGAAAAGATGAAAAAAGGAATAAAGAATGTGGACCAGATTAGCATGAAAAGCAAGAAATCAATAACTAATATGGGATAGAGTACTAATTAATGAAGAGAATTATGTAACTTAAAACCAATGGACATTAATTTCTTTGTTTGCTAAAAATGCATAAATAAATGAAGTTTTCTATTGGGGTCAGCGTTGAGGCCGGAACTTTGTCAGCCACACACATCTCTTAACCAAGAATAAAGTAATGCCTTACCCTTTTATACTAAAAAGACAGTGTAAGAGGGAATCTTATTTAGTACGACAATTTTGGAGGTTTTCGGTAACAAGACAAAGGTTAGTAGATCAGTAGTAAGACTTTCCAGATCTGGATGTTTAAAAATGCAGATTCAAGGGCATTAACTGTTCCATATTTAAAAGTTTGCAGCAGACATACCATTCACAAATTACTAAGTAGACTTTATTTTTGCTTATAAAACCATAATTTTTTTATTGGTCTATGATATCACTGTCTATACTAGCTATGGAATTATTTTCCTCCACAAAGTTTCAGTGCATAGTGAGGGGTTAGGTTTTTTCCATGTTATCAGCCAAAGTTTCCAGTTTGACTGGAGAGAGATTTTCTTTTGTGCTGTCTGTAGTACTTGGCTTATCTGTCATTACCCAGTCTTGCTGACCAGCTCCAGAAAGGCTTTTTTCAAGTCTATTAGAATCTGTAGTTTGCTCCAGTTGTTGTTCAGGTTGTTGTTCCGTGTCCATGTCTTGTGTTTCAATATCAGCTTTCAACTTGGCCATATTCCTGAATACAGCTCTCATGACAACTGGGACTGACATGCAGCTGAAGAAGGAAATAACACGTTAATGACTACTACAGACTTCATCCATTCTTTAAATTAATTCTGGTTTTTAAACTATGGCTGACACCTAAATGAAAACCAGCATTACCTCCTTTATCTTTTTGTCTTATGCAACCTGGTGCTACATTGTAACCACAATATGAACTGCATGTGCTGTACCAGAAACACGTTGACACACTGAAATCTAGTGCTGAATCTCTGAATTTAGGCATGCAAAGAAGCTTTGACTGAAAGAGTGGGATGGTTTGGTCAACAAAGAAAGTCATAAGGATGCTTCTAGTGAAAACCTAAGAATGTTGAAATTCATTCTTGTTGAGCTTTGTAATTGTAACCTTCGTGTTTTGTATAACATAGGTACAGAGCTCATCTTTTCTAAAATGCTATCTATACTAGAGGAGTTTTTTCCCCACTCTTAACCCAGTTCCAAAAATAATACCTAGTTTAAAATCAGATTCAAAATCCAACCTGCAATGATTTTGTGGTCATTGAACAGATAATAGTTGTATACTAGCTTATGTCAAATCAATTAGTGCTCTCAGGCCTTTCTCTAGCCTATGCTCATGTATCACAACAATTTGCTCCCTTGAAATTTGTTCAGAAAACAAGCCAGAGCCAGTGTGGTAGACATGCCACATACTCCTCACTTTCTGAAAAGAAGCACTGATTGCTATTAGGTAAGATGCATAAAAAGACCTTTCCATGCTGTTCTAAGTTACGCTAGACATGAGACTGTCATCAGCTAGAGTCTTCAGAAAAGCATCTTTATAAAAGGTAAAACTCTTCATTCAAAAGTCTTTCCCTGGTTCCACACGTTTTCTACTAGAAACACTTCATCACTTAACGTTTAAAATTTTTGAAAGAGATACTTAAGACACTGAAGTAATTTATTCCCACTATTGTATTACAGCATTTTACTAGAGTGAAGTTTTCCAGTTGCTGAGTTTATAGTATTAAGAATGCACAAAATTTCCATTAAATGGACATTAGATGTTCATTCCAACTTTCATAAAACAAAATTACTTACTGCTTCACAGCTCTTGCCATGAAGTTATCACTAGAATTTAGAGTTGGAACTTGAGGATTTAAATGAAGGTGACACTGGACTTCTCTAGAGGTTATAACATCAATTACCACTAAGAAAGAACAGAACAGAAAAATGTTTGTTTTGAAATACAAACATTGAAAGTTGACCTTTTATTTTGATGACATTTTCCTTTTGATGCTTAGATGTAAGACTGAAACCTCTTTCCACTGAAAGAGGTTTACTGCAATGTGTTTGCATGACTTGCAAATATTCATTAATATACTTAAATCAGAAATAGTAGAGGTTACAATTTATTAATTAATGCAGGGCAAGACAAAACATGACTTGAATATCTGCATTTACTTTCTGTATTATTCAGAGTACGGAACACCTTTTAGTAAGCAGTTTATACAGAGTTACTTTGTGTTTTTCATGGGCTGCACGCCATTGAGTGGCCATTAGAATGTGTTTGTAACTCAGAACCATAGTGAAAGAGCCAAGATAGAACCAAGTCCCTTGTGAGCTCAGTAAAGAGGACAGTAGCTATTATTCCACACATACCACAGGCTAAATTCTCTTTCACAGGATGAAGGAAAAAGACAGAAAAGCTGGTGTTCTTGTGTGGTACCACTTCAAAGTAAAGCAGTTCTGAATCATCTAGGAATAAAATTACTATTTAGTGATATCCACTATTGAGGTTGAACTCTTTTGGCTGAAATACATGCCCGAATTTAAAAAACACTGATACAGCAGTCTAATCATTCATTGCTTCAACAACTTAGTTTATGTTTACAGAAGTGCCAGGCCTAGGAGGTGTTAAAAAAAATTCAATACAGTGTTAAGAATTTTTTGTCATTTACAATACTCCACAAGTAATGTCAGTTTTGGGGAAGGGTGTAGTAAAATCTGTTAACACCCAACTTAGAAGCTAGTTTGTCTCTAATATTTTGCCATCACTTCCAACCACACAATTTACCTTCATTTATATGCTTCTCAGAGACGCAGCTGCTAATAAGAGTGTTATATGCCACCTGATGTCGAAGAATCTCTATTACGCCAGGCACACACTTCGGATGGCTAAATGGGATTTTGCTGACCAAGGCTCCTGCTAAATCTGATTTTTCTGAGCCCTTGTTTATGAAGTAACAGTGCTTTGGGCAATCTGGAAGAGACTAAGCAACAAAGTGATATTTCAAGGACTGAAAACAGGAAAGTAAAGCTTGATGTTATCAGGCAATTGTACAATCTGACAACAATAATAATTTTGAAAGATACATCTCTAGCACGTCCATCATGTCTCTGCATTTCTAGCAGAAACATAATCCTTAGAGGAAGCTAAATGAGATCTACTCTCCTTCCCAAATGCATCCAAATTAGGTGAATATACCTGGAGCCAAGTGGTCAGGAGTTCAACTATCACAAATTCTTCCAAATACTTTTAAGAGCCCTTAAAAGGCTTATAGGCTATAGAAATGTTAGCAACCAAGATAATAATATAGTAATGCTGCTTGATAGTTGCACAAACAGGATGGCAGTTTTGCCTGAAATCTCTTCTGGATATCAGATGCTCCTCCCTCCATCACTACTAATTTGGAGAGGCATGCTTGGCTGGAATATGTCCTGATGATTCACTTGAAGAAAGGAGGAAATAGTAAGAAAAATTTTCAACCTGTCCACATTGACAGTGATTCTATGGCAAAATTAGAAGTGCACTATTGTGTTATCTGCTTCAGGATGTCAAATGTGAACTGTCCCCTTAAGAACAGGGCAGGGCAGTTAATTAGCAGGGACTACACTAACAAAAGCTGATGAGTTTTTCCTTGTGTGTTCATGGAGCAAAAGGACTTCCCCTTTACGATAATTTCAAGTGCAATTTAGAATGCACTTTAGTAATTTATTCTATAAATAAAATCTTTAAACTCAGAAGTAAAACCTTCTGCCACCAAGTACAAATATTCTAGGGAATTTTTGAAAAGTTACAGAGCCTTTCATGTGCATCTAACAGAACTGAAAGATTAATTCAATCTTACAGAAGAGAAGAGCTTTGCCAAACATTGTTTTAGCATGTAAATTTACTACTACCTTCTGTACCACCACCTCAGGGTCCAAGAACTAAGCAGGCAGTGGGCTCTACTAACACTTCTAGTAGAACAGAAAAAAATTGCCCTCCTCTTTTGCTGCCATGAATTGCAAAATTAATGTTTCCTAGCAAAAAAAAAAAAAGTAGACCTTTGAAGCTTGTCTTGTAGTTGCCCTATACATAAGCCCAGCAGAAATATCTTAGCCACAATTTTCTATTCTAAAACTTTACATCTAATGCAGCCTAAGTAACTATATTTCAATAATGCAGTTATTAAAAGGGAAACCTTCTTCAGTTAAACAACCTGCCTCTAGATAGCAATTGGCATCACTGTTGTAACACTTTATATTTTTCTTCCTGACAGTCCCTTTAAAAGGAATCAATAGTCTCGGTGTTACCTAATTAAGAAATCTCTTTTGTTAAAACAGTGTGACATAAAGCATAATAAAGATCTTCAAATATCTAGGAAAGTAGCTTCTTGGGACTTGCTCCTTACAGCAGTCAATAAGTTTCCTTCTTTTCAAGGCAATAATTACAAAGTTCTGAGCAAAGAAGAGTAAATATTTGGGTTACACACAGACAACTTAGTATGACTTCAGCAGCCAAGCACACATTGTTTCATTAATGAGGATGAGAAGCTCACTTACTTGAAAGGATCTAATACTGCTCCGTAAATTACTTGAACTAATTCCTAAAGAGCACTTAAATATTGCTGGGATTCTGGGAAACCTACATTGCTTGCTTATGGGGAAATGGTAATTCAGCCTTGCACAACAGCACAGCGTGTGTCAAATGCACACTATACTCACCACAAAGAAACAAGATTTATTTGTAGACAAGTGTTCAATGCTTTTTTCCTTAAGAGTAGACTGAACAATTATCTCGTACAGTGGAGATAGTTTCAAGCCAGAAATCTGAATTCCTGAAACCAGGTGATTTTTTTTTATTAGCAATTAGGTTATGACAGTAGGTTATGAAAGCTAATATTAAAAACAAACCAAATGTTTTGAAAAGACAAAAATATTGATTTCCTTTCTTATTCCCCTTTTTTTGCTCTTGGGAATTTGAGGTAGTGTTTAACTTTGCCTGTAATTGTCGTATCTTTCTTAGAACTTTTGTGTTTCGCACTGGTTGCTGAATGTTACACTTGGGCTGATAGAACAGAATATGTTCTGCCCCAGAAACAACTTTTTCATCTTGCAATATTAACACTGGGAAGTAAAAAACAAATAAGCAATGCATAGTCACAGAAGTATTTAGTCTTAAAAAACAATTATAACATGCCTGTGAGCCTCTGTATCTCTTCAATACTGGATGAGGACATTGGAACGGGCTGATGAAACTTCAGCACAAAATGAGCTGGCAAATCCATGCTGAGTTTATCAGTTAATTGCAAAAAAGCAGGGTTGCTAGGAAAAAAAATTGTCAGAATGAAAGTTTTCTACAGAAATTGCCCTAACAAGGACTCTTAGTGCAAGGTCACAAGGTCCCTAGCAGTTTATTATGTTCTAAACATTTTATGACTTGAGAAAAGTGTTGCTTTATAAATGCAACTTCAACATTTTAAAACATGATTAATGTGAAAACTGACAGAAAGAAAAAGTGAGACACAAGAACTGAGTGATATTTTTTACAAATAATTCAAAAGTGTTTTATTTTGGAAGGTTACTTCAGACTTTCCCTCCAGACAGCACTGAGGTAGAGAAAGATGAGGTGTCAGTACCCATGGTGGGATGACAAACTATTTTGTGTATTTTAGGTGTAATATCTTTGAGCATATGCTTGCTTTACTCTGAATCTATGAAGGACTTGCTTGTTGAATACTAGAAGTTAAGTAATATTGTTCCAGTGGTTCTTTCTGGCTCCAAATCTATGAATAAATTCATAGTTCAATGCAACTAACATAGTTAAATATGAACACAATACCTTTAAAATCCATTTGGGAAAACTGTAAAAGCCACAGATTATAGAGCATATAGCTATGGAGCATAAAGCCATATATAAAACAGAGGTCCCTGTTTCAGCAGAGGCTAAATGTAAGTTATGCTGAAGTCAGTGACAGTGTCTTGTAAATCCATTTCTGTACCGACAAGTGTCCAGAGCCTCACCTGTCCTCTCCAGCCTGAGGATCTACAATTAATGGAGAAAGAGGAAGTTTGTGGAGTGTATCCGTGCCTTCAACAGTTACCACTGTTTTTGTTCCACATACCTGGGAACCTGAGGGAGAAAGAGAGCTGCATTATTTTCCTTGTTTTAGTGTATATTAATACTGTGCATGAAAAACATACAATGGTAAGGACTTGGAAGGTCGGATCCAACTAATAGCCACAGTGCTGTGGGCAGCAAGGAAAAGCCTGCACTAACCACACCTGAAAGGCCAAGGTTTCCCAAAGATGATAGCAGCAATAGCTGAGTCAATAACCAAGCAATGGAAAGTAGTTCCCTGATTAAAACTGTGCTAAAGTGCATCACATAAACTGTTTTACTAAACCAGAATTTTAAATTTTATTTCTTAGCTTTCATTAATTAACTTTGCTCAATGAAACAGGTAGTATTGAAAAACGTTTCATGTTAGTTATTTCCGCTGAAATAGCAGAATAGCTGAAATAGTTTTACCGTGATTTAGTTCTGCTTCCAAAACTTGATAGGGAGAAATGTAAAATTCAATGTTCATAGGGGTTCCTGAGGAATAAAAAAATAATGGTTACTACACAGGCCAATAGAGGAAATATGTTAGGTACCTTGACACAAAGGTGAAAAAAACAATACTGTAGATGGGCAGAGTAAGAGTACATCTCTAATTACAATGTGTGTTCAATATATGTTCTGTATGTCTGTATGTTATCTGAGAATACAGGCACAGTAAGTCCCTACAGCAGGTTTTATTTATAGTAGAGGATCTTTCCTGTATGCAAAGATCACCTCAGTAATGTTTTTTAATCACAATTCTTTGAATTTAGAAAAGGGAAAAGAAAAAAATTGGAGAAAAAGAAAAAAGAAAAAAATCACCTCCAGTTCTTGGCACCAGGTGTCCTACTTTTCCATTAAGTACTTCAGTAACTCTGTTTAGATCCTGTGTTCTAGTTCAAAACACATCTTGATTAGTGTTTCCTGCATGGCAGTCCTAGCTAGGCTAATGTAATTTGCAATTTGTACCGTTAATCAAAAGGACACAACACTTTCTTGGAAGTAGACTGTGTCCCCAGTTTCCAAAACACCACAATTACACTTGCACGTTACTCCTAGGATTTGCGCTTCCACTTTCCCTGTATCTGAGCTGTTTCATGTTGCACTTTGGTTGCTATTTACCAGAAATGAAGGGGGTCAAAAATACTAGAGTGGCAACTGGTTGAGCAAAGAATGAGGGAATAACCTGACTAAACTAACTCAAACAGAACCAGTCTCTGACCTCAAATATGTTCATATAGCTGAATAAATACAGCCATACATTTACATAGCTGTGTACTAACTCTGCGGTGCATTAACGTACAGCAATAGATGGGACAAATAATCTATTTAACGTATAAATAATATTTACTGAGATATTAGTGACCAGCAAGGATATAGCGTATCAGTTCATAGTGTTATTACGCTCCATAAGGGAATACTGTCAAAATAACCCAAGAGTGTGTTCCAAGTTACAAAAGGCCACACCTGCCAAGGTATGTGTGTATGTAACTAAATAGGTGACATATCAGAGAAGATATTTCAAAAATCCAGAAGGAAAGCACTGTCCACAACTCTGATTTTCTGAAAATAATTAATATCCTTGTACAATTACCAAAAGGTTTAGGAAAGTCTGCTCTCCCATCTATCTGTAATCCTACTCTCTGAAAGAAGAAATGAGAAAAGGGAGAAGGAAAGCTGTCGTCCACTACTCCTGCTAAAACCTGAGGACAAAATGAGATACCCAAACAGCAGAACCCCAAAAGGTCAATTTTACTTCTGCCACGGGGAGATCTAAACATGACTGCTGACTTTCAGATGCACTGTTTGCTCCTGGGGGTGGTCACATGCACACACCCTCAAGCTCTGTAACCAACCAGTTTCCCAGGAAGTCCCTTAGATAAAGCACAGGAGTTCAGTAGATCGTCTTGTTTGGCATGTCTAGGTTTGACAAACTGCAGAAAGGCTTCAAGCTTTCCAGTGGGAGAAAACTCATTAGCCTTCCACATCCTTCTCTATAATTAGATCAGTTATTAACTTGTTTTTCAGTGAAATGAAAGAGTGTGAGCGAAGGTACAGGGACAAAGACATAGACTGTAAGTTACCTGTCTAGAAGAGACATTGAATAAAGGTCTTTTTCAAGGGCCTGCAAAGCGAGATATCCCTTAGCTTTCATTTTGCTGGGAGAGAGAAAAGACAATTTATTATTTTTATAAGTAAACAAAAGTTAGGCTATGGATTTCAAAAGTTTTTCAAGTAAAAACTAACTGTAACCTGTTTCCTGGAATTTGGTACATGTTTGACAGGTCTTCTAGAATCTTTCCAAAGGCATCATAGTTCTTCATCCTAACAAAAAGAAATAATTACTATCACGCTACTAAATGAGATGGAAAATAACTCTTTCATGTGTAATTTGCTAGAAAAGGCACCATTTCAGAGCGACAGAGGCCTCCTCCTTATCAAATCAAGTTGCAGTACTGATTTTAAATTTTCTTAGAAGATACCAGGAAATGTGAATCCTTGGTTTTGTTGCAAGACGCACTGTAATTATAGCTGAAATTGGCACTGAAATAGGCACTATTGAAAGCAATGAATGTACATGAAACACAAATTTGACAGCTCATCAGCTGCAAAACACTTCTGCTGATATTCCAATAAAGCTAGTCATGTAGTACTACTTCCTTAATACCATGCATTTGTATATTGCTCTTTTCATCAAAACATCAAAATTGTATTAATGCTGCACTTCACAGAACCAGGTGAGAGAGACAGACCATTAATATAACTGATAATTATGTCAATTAAAAAAAGAGAAAATAAATAAAGAGAATGGGACAAATGGCTTGGTTTGTAAAGGAATGATTCAGACTGCTCAAACCCCAGAATTCCTGCAGATTCTGACTAGCTGTGACAGCCTGGAGCTCTGTTCAGACTAACTCACCAGATATTTATGCATCTACTTAAGTAGATTTTACATGAGTTTTACAAGTCTTACTAGACTCTGTGGTGCTGCAGTCACACAGACAGCTCAAGACCTACCTTCCCTTCCTTTGCAGATGTGGCTTCAATGTGGATCGGCAGAGACAAAATAAGCCTGCCTGGACTTTGACATTGGGACAAACCCTTTCAAAAGTGGAACCTAAACAAGTCACTTAGCTCTCCACTGACTCTTTCCAGCTAGACTAGTGGGGAAGCACGGAAAAAGGAGGGAAGCAGGCATGCATGGTACAGAAACAGACACAGCACCAGCCTATGCATTAGCTGGCTGGCTCATCTTGATTTTATAGTTACTCTGAGACTCATGGGAAACATTTCACATATAACAAACTGCCTTACAACCAAATAAAATACTACACCAAGAGGCAGAGAAGGGATACCTGTGCTTTGTGACAAATCCTAACAAAACCAGGAGGGCACAGAAGTAGCACCCACAGTACTAATGGTAACTATATGCCAACACTCAGAGCCAGAGCACTGCCACTTAACATGACTGGAACTCAAAAATTTAGGAAAATGCAAATTCAAGCTTTAAGACATAGCTGTTTACACCCATAAAGCCAATATAACTTCATTTCTGAGGAAAAAGAGAGGGAAAAACTCATGATGCATAACACAAAAGAGAGATGAAACACTCAAGGTCAATGATTATTTTTTCTCTTTTTACCTTCCCTTTCTACTGTTCTGCCATGGTATTTAAATAAGAATCCCATTTCTTAAATATACTCATTATTAGAAAAACCCGGAACCTTGATCATATTAGCTGAAGAACGTCTAAATAGACTTTTAAAGTGGTAGCCTGACCCAGAACATCAACTATTCAGACAGAAAAACACGTGGTAATAATAAATACACACACACACACACACAAACACACACACACACACACATACATAAATATATATATATATATATATATATATATAGTGCCCTACTGCTACACAAGAAAATCAGGGTCACATCTCTCCCTATGCATTTGCAAAGAAACTCAAGCCATGTGATACCCCCTTGCTTTCACTGCTGTGAGAGAAGCCCGAAGGACATGTAGTTAAAGTATTTGCATAAGGACAATACAAGGATTATTTAGGATTTGATGGAAGCACAAGAGGAAAAGTATTACCTAGTTTGTATCTGTAAATCTGCCAGTTCAGAATTGTCATCATCAGTCCATTACCAAAACTGTAGGTCCAAGCAGTTCTATAATTCTTGCAATCAACACAAAGGCCAGTATTCAAAGGCTGTGTTTGACTGGCAACTGGAGCCAATGTATTGGGGATTACTGTTTCAACCTTGTTCCATTAAAGAAGATGCATTCAGTGGAATGACTTGAGAAATAAATAATGCCTGGAGTTTCTTTCCAAAAATATTTGCTACAGTTTTAGCATTGAATTTACAACTTGGAAGCAGGTAATAACAGTTACAATGACAACCAACTTCCCATCTGGAGCACTGGACCAACTTCCCACCTAACATGGAATCCAAAAAGGTGTCAGTTATTCTCTTCTTTTCTGGATTCATATTATTGTTTCCTGATTCTCTTTCAATTTTTTTTTTACCCTCTTCAGTTTTTACACTGAAATGGTTCTAGCCTCAGGAATTCCTTTCCATTCAACATGAGACCTTATCCATGATTCTTTACCTTAGAAGCTGCACCAAGTCATCACAAACCTACAGGAGTAAGAGACAGGAGTTTCATCTTGCTTGCCATCCTTTGTGACACATCTTTTATGATAACTTCATTCGTAATTATAAGCTTGATCCCCATTACTTTTAAGTAGCTGAATGGTAAATATTAAAAAAAAAAAAAACAAACCCAACACTCAAAACCCAGACTAAGAGTGCAATAGTTAAAATAAAATATTACTATAATAATTAGAACAAAGGCTTTGTGAAAGAGGATAAAATTAACAGAAATAGTTTGTTGATAAACTCTTTCCAGAAAAAAAATGCATCTTAGCCAGTTTTTCTTTTATTAGCAGTGCTAGAATTCTCTGAATATGCATTTCCATTCTAATGATATTGTCCAGCACTCACTGATCAACAGACCTGTGCTGGTTAAATGAACAGTTTGAAATTATGGGACTGACTTCAACTAAAAACAATGGACAAAATTAACTCCAAAGTAACGTAATAATTAGGATACTTACTGATAAAAAACAGAGTTTATGTTCCCCAACCCCCCACAACAGCTTGTTGTTATATCTTTGATCTGAAGGATTTCTATAACCCTGTAACAACTGCAGAACATGATATGTGAACTTCAGGGTGATATTCTGTGAATAATTTAACAGAAATTTGGCAAGAAAAACATCCCCACTAGTAGGAATATATATACTCCTAAAGAAGGCAGAAGAAAAAACAGAATAACTCCAAGACATCCATTGAGAATATATATTCTTTGCACTACCCTTTGGTAGGAAAATATTTTAAGCCCCTGTTATTTACTGTATACTGGTAACATTAAAGTATGAAAATACAAATATTTCTGCATGGTACCACAAAATTCTTGGAAGGTGAGCCTGTGAACTGACTTTTACTGTAATACTTAGCACGAGAGTATGTAGTATCTGTAAATGAGTTGTAAGTTTAGGTGAGAGATTCAGGTGCCTAAAGAGGTAACTAGTATCATACACAGGCTTGCAAGTGTGACAAGACCTAAAGGAAGTAAAAACCTTTCTAACTTGGCAGCTGAAAGCCAAGTGGGAGACTACAGGGTGGTGAAAGACAGAGAAAATTAATTTTACCACAGGAGCTTCTTCAAAGTGAGCCAACTTTACATCTATCACATTTCCATCCTTCTCCAGCTGAATTTCAACATAAAACATCATTGATGTTATGTAGCAGGCAGTCCCACTGGGGCTAACATGAACAGTAAGTCTGAGAAGAGGAGAAAAGAAAAAAACCAACTTGTATATTAAAAAACTCTGTCACTTAGGAAAGGAAATGAGTATAGTTCACTTGGTCATGGGAAGAGACGCCAGGGATGCTTCAAAAACAACTCTTCCTTGACTCAGCTTCTGAAAACTATCCAACCAGGAATATCTGTGCTCTGCTCTTTGCATTATCATGTTGGTCTGCTCAAAACTATTAACCTCAGTCTGCAGCATTTATGCCCTCTCTCTTCCCAATAACCTACACCACAAAGGGCTAATCAAAATAGGCAAATACACTCCATTAGAACACTGAGCTAAAAAATAGCATTGTTGACAAGCCATCCAGATGGTATTCCTCTCAGGACTTGACGCCATGCTTGCTCATTTGCATTTTTTCATAAATAAATTTACCCTTTTGGTCTGGATAAAAGTTCCAACGTGTTCATCACAGAAAGCATGGATTTAGCTGCAAGAAATAAGAATGCAATTTAATCAAACTGCAGTGATCAAGAAGTAAAACCAATATTATCCTGCTTTAAAGGGTATGATTTAGGTAATAAGAAAATAGTATCTCTTGAATGACTTGTTATTAATGACAACTATTAGTCTATGATTAATAAGTGCCGTGCTGGGTAGAGTATATTCTCAGGCTTTAAGGATAGCTATAGCTTGAAGGCTTAGCCCAAAGATGAGTCAGGATGAGTCTCTTGTCTCTTATCCACCTCTGTGTTTGTACATTTGACCACTTTGTGCAGAACATCAGCAATAGAGAAGGATTAGTAGATTCCACAGAATATTAAAAAATATAATTTGAGTTATCCAACAGCTCATTACCGTTTAATGTCCTCTCTATCTTCTCCATGCAAGAAAGCAATGGACCATCTGGAGCATTACTGACAGGCCTTCGAAGTGGGTTATCCTAGCACATTTGTGAAAACATGAGACAGAGTCCTTAAATTACTAGCTAAGAGACAGCACAGAGATGCCCAGTACAACAAAATACTGGTTATTTGGTTTTGTCAAACACAGAGGTTACCTATGATTGGAGCTATCTCTGAAATGGCAGCAATGAACGGATTCATGAAGACATTACTGTGCAATAATTACATACCAGACACCTTTGGAGTGAGGAGTGGCTTTCCATTCCTTTTCCTTTTGAGCTGATCATAAGATGTGTCAGCTAATTTCACTGTGAAGCTAGAGATAAACTAAGATAATACCTGTGGTTTTACTTTAGAAGAAATCTGCCTGAGCGAATAAAAGAGATCAGCAACTGCTGCTGGAGTTCTTGGTTAGATTTGAATACAAATTTCAGCTGAAGATACTCACTCTAGTAGCAAGCAAACTCTCCCAGTTTCTTTTCAAGCTCTTGTCTGAAAAGTTCTCATACTTCACACTTCAATTAACAAACAACATTCACTGCTGAAGAGTTTTCACTTTGTTCAAATTCAGGACATTGTTTTTAGAGTAAGGCTTAAGTTAAGCATTAATAAAAAGAAGTATGGAAACAAAAGGGAATTTTTATACTGAGCTCAAGGCAGTTGTGCTAATCTGCTATTTACAGTGATGATTCTTAAATTAGCTACTGGAAGGGCAGGAAGCATGGAATGACTTAAGGTAAATCACGGCAGCAGAAAGTCTAGATAGCAGGTTTCAGACCAGTTTCTAAAACCCAGCATATTCTTCCAATCCTAAATGCAACAAATTGTATTTACATACCATAAATATGGTAATGATAATGAATGGAAAGTAACCTAAACTAGTAGACAAACAGTACTAACTAATGAATAGTTACAATAATGCAAGAAACAACCCCTAAAGTGTTAAAATTAGACAGGAAACTTTTCTAAAAAAAGTTTATCTATTGTCCTAAGAAAAATGGGGAGCCAGGCTATACTAGGCACCAGGTTTTTTGGGGGGTTATCTTTTGGCTGGTTTTGGATTGCATAGGGCTTTTTGTTTGGTTGGTTTTGCTTGCTGTTTTTGAAAGTCAAGCAATTTTTTAACTACCTTGGAAACATAATCTTATACCACATATCCTTCTCTCACCTAACCTGTGATTCTTACCATGCAAAAATAAACAAGTTTCAGCGTTTCAGTCCATGGCCTTTGTTGGTATTTTAAACGCAACTGTTCCATTAAAGCATTTGTAGAAATAGCTGTCACAACACCTGAAAAACATGTCAAAATGTTCTAAATATAATGGCATGTATTTACATTGGCAACCAGAAATGTTGGAGGAGGACAAATGTAAAACCTTGCTAAGGTCATAGATGCTATGCTTCAAAGAAGGAAGTAGGAAAAAAATGTTTTATTTGAATTTTGCACATACAAACATCTGATTTTCGTAAGACTTTGACAGAGAAAGGGTAGGGGGAGATTTGTATAGGCAAATATTCTCAATATTAAGTACAGATATGCAGCCCAATCTTCAGCTTGTTAAAAAATTACTCTTTCTTTACCTATGCACAATTTCATATGTGTATTCTTAATAAATACCAAGGCTTTGCTATGGACTTGAGATATCCAGATTTGCACACCCACCTAGAGCTCATTAAAGCTCACTTTAATTAGAGATAAAAAATGATAAAAAATTAGAGACAGTTTTTTATGATGAGGGTGTTGAGACATCGGAACAAGTTGCTCAAAGAAGCGGTAGATGCCCCATCCCTGCAAACATTTAAGGTCAGGTTGGGCAGGGCTCTGAAAAACTGTATCTAGTTGAAGATAATCCTGCTTATTGCATGAGGGTTGAAGTAGAAGGTCTTTAAGGGTCCCTTCCAACCCAAACTGTCCCGTGATTTTGCAGAGGATAATCTCAATGCAGAGGTGGTTTTTTTGTTTTGTTTTGGGTTTTTGTTTGGTTTTTTGGGTTTGTTTTTTGGTTTTGGATTGGTTTGGTTTGGTTTGGTTTGGTTTTTTTGTCCTTGGGATGGCAAGGAATGAGAATGGGGTTGGGAGAAGGAATATATTCAGTCCATCATCTGTCTCCTTATAAATATTCTTTCTGGCCTTACAGAATCCAGATGTACAAAGAAAGTTTTTTGCGGAGATGTGGTACTTCCATAACCATTACTTCCATCAAATAAACCAGGAGTGAATTTCCTAATATATTGGTCTGTAACAGGTAGGAAGACTCCAAAATTATTAATAAGAAGAGTTTGAGTCCTGCAATGTCACCCACTTTGCTCTGCCCTACAGAACCAGAAAAAATATTAAAAAGGGCTTGTTTGACTTTGTGGGCACAACAGCTACAGACATCTCTCCCCTTTGAGCCAGGCGCCCTGCGTGGGGAAAGAGACTCAGAGAAGGATGTATATACCCTTTGCATACACCAAGGAGAGATAGTGAGTAGGGGCTGGCAGCATCTTCCTCCCACAGGAAGACAACAGAGCAGCAACCACTGTCCCCTATAAATCAGGCCACTTCAACCAGCTGGAGAAAGGGGAAGCAGTGGACCCCAATCAGCTCTTGCAAGCGCACTACCTGGGAACATGCCCCCACTCACCCATGACTTCATGCTGATAGAAGGGCTGCAACCCACCCTGTATGTCCATTCACACTGCAAGAAACCAAGGCTCCTATTTGTTGCACCTGCAACACTGCGCCTATAGGTGCTGCGCAAGGCAAAAGTCTCACACCTTCAAAACACTGGTCCCCAGGGGTTAATGTTTGAACTTGAGGCTTGATAAGCACAGCAACATCACCTCTGCTACTTTTTACAAGGGGTTAGCCATATTCTTCCACATCTAAATCCTGAGGAGAAGGCATAATGTCTGTCTCCATCTTTTCAGAAGGTGT
Source organism: Entomyzon cyanotis (assembly GCA_024500445.1). Lineage (NCBI taxonomy): Eukaryota > Metazoa > Chordata > Aves > Passeriformes > Meliphagidae > Entomyzon > Entomyzon cyanotis. Next base: position 82,883,286 of record JAKEPQ010001005.1, read on the forward strand.
AGTCTTCTCAGAGAGTGAATTAAACTGGGGACAAAGTCAGGGGGAGGTGTGATACCAACAATCACTCAGCAATACAGGAAAGCACTCCAAAAGGGAGCTTTTAGTCTTTTTAAAGAAGAGAGTTTTTAAAAAGGCATCTATAATGTTTGCATTGTATTTGTGCATCCTTTTGTGGCTACCTCAGGTTGCAGTCTGCTTGCACATAGGAATCAGTGTACAATGGCAGTGTGAGGTTCAAGGTTTAATCCTGGACCTTTGTACAGGGACTAGCTCGAAATATGGTTACTGGGGAGTATCAGGTCTACAGCAAGAAGAGCATATCTCCTACATAAACCCTGGGTGGCACTGTTTCAGGATACCTTACAGCAAACTTTCTGCTTTCAGCTGTTATCAGTCATGCTGCCGTGCCTGAAAGAGTGTAATACCACATAAAATAGATAATTTTCGACTTGTATGTAGAAACCTAAGTAGAAACTAAATAGTTCATTGGTCTCATTAAGATTACAGAAAAAAACAAGTCATGGGCTTAGGAATCCAAGGAGAAGTACGTGTCAAAAAGTGGTATTTGTCTCCAGACAGGCATCAAGCATACTAGTTAGAGAAAGTCAATGCAGCTGACAGAGTTACATGTATTTGCATTTCAACTTTTACAAAGGAGGTGAAATGTGATCAAGTAAATTGATGATGTAATTCTGCACTTGTGGTAGGTCACACTTCCATAAAATTATTACTTTGGTATATGCTATTAAATAATAATATATTTTTAATGTGACATTAGCAGTGACTATAGCCTATAATCATGAGCTTTACCCATGAATTGGTGCATGAATTTAAAGGAATGTTTTCAGCATTTCTAGGGAGGCATTTTAGCTTAGGTTCGTTTGAACAATGTATTGAAATGTTTTCTGCTGAGCAAGAATGTGTACTACAGCCCATGTAAACTGGGTTGCCTCAGTCCATAACATAGGAATGGGTATGTGCAAATATGACATACCACAGCTTGGTAGTGCTTAATATTTTTGTGGCATTTTTCATATATGTTTCTCCAGAGCTCTTTGGAGTCTCTGCGATCTTGATACTAACTCCAGTGGTTTGATCATGTAAAATAAGCAGAAAAGTAAATTATTTGCTGACTGTCTTGAAGAGAACACTTCCAAAATAATGGAAAAAAACGTGCCACTGCTTACCTTGTCTGCATAATAGCTGTTCTGCAAATAAACAAAGGACTTCAAGTTTAATTAGTCACAGTGCAGTATGGTTGATAAGCCTAAAATACACTTTCACTTTTAAACAAAAAAAGCCTTTTCCATTGTGCTCAAATGTATGTATTTAGGTAAATGAATTTGCATCATTTGTCTAGGATAGGGACAGTGTCAGATTTTTATAACAAGACAAATATTCCAAGACAATTAGCAGCCTTCACATAAAATTGCGGCATTGGCAAAACACACATATAAGAAAAAGAAGCTTAAGCATTGTCAGAAAGTTCCTCAGAACAGGGTGCTGTTCCAGTATTCAGAACTGTCGTATCAAATTACTGCACTCGAGAGAAGAGTTAAGAGTGATGAATAATTTAAAATGTTCTAATTATAGCTTCTCAGGCATATTAAATGTACAAATGTTTAACTGGGTCAGTTCATGGAAAAAAAAAATCAAAACAACTGGACAAGCATTATCATGACTATAGAAAATAATCAGAATTACCACATGAATCCTGCATGCCCACCTGCTCTGGATTACCCTCTCTTTGACTGTTCATCAAAAACTGCTGCTGAAAGAAGCTTCCATGTGCACAGTTACTAAATAAGTTGTCCCCAGAGTAAATCTCCTCTTGCTCTCAAATAATTGCAGATTATCTTATCCCCTTTTAAATGGTAAAACCAGTATGCTTCTTCAGGCACCCTTTGAGAAATTAATTATCATTACTACTTGGTTTATTTTTGTCATGGTTGTCTGCATCTTGCTAAATTCCTCATGCTGTAATATACTTCACAATGCATGGCCTGGCACACTGTGTTTCATATGAAAATAGCATTTTGTAATTTCATAATTCTAACATTTCTGATGATTTTTCCATTTCATTGAATGGTAATTTTTTTGAGAAAGAATCAACATATTTCCTATTCATACTCTTGCATGAATTAAATTATTTTTTTCAGTGGACATACTCTAGATTTATTATAGAGCATGAGAAACCTTGCCTTACTGTTGATATATTTTAGTGACAGCAGTTCAGAAAATATTCCAGGTATTCCATAGTCAGTGCAATATTGGTGGGGTTTTTGTTTCTGTTTTCTTTTGGCACACTGGTGGTTGCTTTTTTTTAAATTAATCCTATATCTAGTCTTGATTATTTTTCATCTAAAGAATAAAATCAAAATAAATCACCAGCAATCTATCTTCAGTGGCCTGCATCCAGCACTTTATTGGAATTGCATCTTTCCAAAAGCCCTCAGCTGAACTGCTGACCAGAGAAAACAGTGGCTACATAACAGCCCATAGTAAGTCTAAATACAGAATTGGGGCCCAGGGCAGTCTGTGAAAATCAGTGGTTCCAGTTAGAACTGGAGGATGGGTAAGAAATGTTGCTGTGATTATGAGCTAAAACTGTGTTCTTTCACAAAGTGCCATGGGATTTTAGAGAGATCAGCAGTGATAGAGCTATAAAATGGGCATGTAACTAGAACATGAATCAGTGTTTGATTCATGTTCTAGTTACATGATCTAGATGTAACTAAAATGATGAGCATTCAAACAATTCCTTTATCTATCCTGAGTGATCTTCCATCTAAGGCAGGTTAAAACCCATGCTGCTTAACTTTTATGATCCATAGCTTAGTCTGATAGGGTCTGTAGTTTATGGCTTTACAACCCATAAATTTATCATCTTTCCTTCAGTCTCTACATCATCTCAACAGTTACAGAGTGTGAATATTTAGCTCCTGAGAGTAACATCAGAATGTTGGTGGCTGCATTTTATTTCACTACAGCCATACAGACTGAGCCATTTTACTTCACAACTTACTGAATAGCACTTCTGGCACTTAGTCTGAGACACTTAACACTGGCAGGCTTTGACTGTTTCCCACTCCTTCACTGAAAGTGATTAAGATGCTTCAAAGCCAAAGGCTGTATAGACAAACATCAGAAAAATAGGTTCATAGCAAATGATCATGGATGTAGAATTGCATTGACACAAACAAGGCATTTCTTTTCCTCAGAGCATAGTCAAGATATGGCTAACATTTGATTTCTGCTTGACATTAGCATTACAATCTCCAAGTAGATCTTATCTAAATCTTTTCCCAAAGGCCCTAGAGCCATGTGACCACAATTCAAATAACCTCATGAACGAACATGTGAGGGCTGGCTTCACATGTGCGCATTTGCTCTTTACAGGGTATCATAGGACACTGTAATTGCTAGTCATAACTGAACATTTGTTGCTTTTTCTACCTCTCTTATTTTCCTAAGAGTCTTCTGATCATTTTTATAACTAAAATCAAGTGTTGCACCATCGTTCACATTCTTTACTGGCATCAGTCAGTATGAAATCAATGGAACACATCACTTGAGAGCTGCCACAGTTCTCCTTCAAGAGATAGATAAAGTGAATGTAGCTGACACATAATCTGCACAAAATGGCCAAATTAGTAATACCCATTGAAAATGTTACTGGTAGAAGATGGGGGGTGGAGGACGAGCCAAGGAGAAGGGAAGATAAGAATAGGTGGAGGAGCTGAAAATAATGATGAGCACTGAGGAGGTCGCTGTGGTACAAAAGAGGTGTAATACAAAAAAAGAGTACGTGTGCTTAAAGGAGCCTCCCACCACTATGTCTCAAAGCTAACCACACAGGAGCCAGCTTTATTATCTTGTTTTTCCAGACTGGGATAAACAGAGATGGGGAAAGGAAGTGACTCCTGAAATGCTGGCACAGAACTAGAAACCAAACTGCAATTTACCTGACTCTACTCTAGCACATCCCCATTAGAAGTAAGAAGGAAACCATCAATGAAAGACAGAGGTGGGGAAAGGGACTAGAAAATCATAAGAGGAAAGACTGCAAAAAGACATGGAAAAAAACATGAAGTAAGTATGAAACCATATAAAGTATGAAATACAGGAGTAATAGAAAAATAAGGATATGAAAAGCAAACATACATAGAAAGGAAAAGAATAAATAATTATAGAGACAACAATAAAATTTGAAAATTATACAATATTTTTGTGTTATTTTAATAACAGAAAAGTGAGATGAGTTTGGGTCTTCTTTGAGCTATTTTAAATCAATATTGGTTTGGAGACAATTGTTCAGCTTCAGTGCTTCAGTGCTTCAGTATTCTGATTGAATATATATCAGGATATGGATTATGTAACACGCAGACTTAAAAAAAGAAACAGCACTCAGTGGCAAACACTGATTTCAATAAAATAGTATGTGGGAAGGACACATTTTTCAGGCAAGGCAATACCATAAAGGAGCTCAATCCCAACAAATGCCAGTCAAAGATATTACACCGGTGCCATGCAGACAGGTACTTGGTATAAAGTACACATTTTACATCATTCTGTGTTGGTTAAACAACTTGACACTACTTTTCATATCTTGTGTTTTAAAACTGAAGCTAATTAAACTATGAAGACTTGTTATAAATATAGGCAATACATATTCGATGATACATTTTACTGCTTTTATATTTTCAGGCACTTGGTAACTCCTTAATTATGTTCTTAAAAATGTTTTTATCTATTCTAATATGTTATGAACCAACTCTGCTACAGCCCTCAATTCTAAGATTTCCAAATTCCTAGTCACCTACTAGAATGACATAATTAGCTCTCTTGAAGGACAAGATGAATGACTACAAACTCAACACTACTCATGAATTCCTTGTTATTCAAGTCACTTAACCTCACTTCTCTATATGGATGATGCATTTGGGGGTGAACCTTTTCAAACTGGTAAGAAAGCTGTACGTGTTAAGAACCATCACTAGCTCAGATGGTATACTGAAAATATTGTCATTTGGACAGCCAATAGAGCTAAGGAAATGGAAGCATCTCACTACCCAACAGCTTGTCACAGTCGCCCCACTATGGGGTTTTTAGGGTGCATGTATTTGTTTGCACATGTAGGGGTATGCATGTGACAGGTTTCCAGGCAGTCGCAGATGATGTGAAGCTTCTGGGAAGCTGGTAGATTTAGATGTCCTTGCACTGAGCAAGAGTAGCAGGAACAACAGTCCACACAACCTTTGTGCATGTGTGTCGATTTGTAGCATTCAGAATCTGTACTGCATTACACATTTATCTGTGCACATCACAGAAACATTCCCCAGGTTGTGTGTGCTGAAAAAGCACAGAGAAAGACAGACTATGCCTACCTTGAAGAGCTTAATCTCTAATTGTAGAAGGCAGATAAAAACTGGGATGGGAAATGGAGGGACTGGCCAAGATCAGAGCACATTAGTGACACTGTGACAGTATGTTGTAGTTTAATCCCAGTTGGCAGCTAAGTACCATGCAGCCCCTTGCTGACTCCCCTGCAGTGGGGTGGGGGGCAGGAGAACCAGCAGGGTTGAGATAAAGACACTTTAATAGGGAAAGCAAAAGCCACGTGCACAAGCAAAGCAAAACAAGGAATTAAGTCACCACTTCTCATGGGCAGGCAGATGTTCAGCCACCTGCAGAACAGCAGGGCTCCATAATGTGTTACTTGGGAAGAGAAACGCCATCATTCCAAATGTCCCCATTCTTCCTTCTTCTCCCACTTTTTATTGCTGAGCATGACATCATATGGTATGGGTCATACAGCACATCCCTTTGGTCAGTTGTGGGCAGCTGTCCTAGCTGTGTCCTCTCCCAGCTTCTTGTGTCCTCCCAGGTGAGGCAGTGTGAGAAGCAGAAAAGTCCTTGAGGCTGTGCAAGCACTGCTCAGCAGTAACTAAAACATCTCTGTATTATCAACAGTGTTTCCAGCACAAATCCTAAGCATAGCCCCACACTATCTCCTGTGAAGAAAATCAACTCTACCCCAGCCAAAACCATCACAGAGTGGAACTAAGATTACGTGAATTCCAATCCAGTAGTCTGCCATCTAAGACCTGGAGTTGTACTGCCTAACACAGGCACCAAAATAAACTTTGTCACATAAAATTTTCCAGCGAGTTTTCAGAAAGAAACAGGCACACTCAGAGGGAGATCTGACCACCACCCCACCGACAGATGCACCACTCTCTGGAGGTAGCCATCACTCTCAGCTGTGTGAAGTGGGAGCTACGTTCCAAGTCTGCCCTTGGGCATGCCCATTATAAACCTCAAGAGTCATATGTCCTTAAAACCTGACTATCCCTTACACAAAAGCAAGAAAAGCACACAAAGTTACAAACTTGAGAATTATGAGTATGTTAATAATTGGCCAAGTAATCATTTAACATATTCTTCACTCATTGTTCCTTATGTTTTCTCACAACTGATACAAACTGCAGGCGGGTAAAATCTTCTAGCTCTTTCCCTTTATTGGGGGGTGATTCTCCTCAGAATACATGTGGATTTGGGCTGGGTGACATTTTTTCAACAGTCCTGCTACTTAGAAACTCCATTAAATCACAAATACATTTTATGCACCCTTATGCATCAGTAATAAATTGTTGTCTAATAAATTTTAATACAGTTGTGGCAACAGCCTAAAAGAGAAGAAATTAACCATAATACCAGGAAGTCCTATCTCTATGTATTGATTTCAGTACAGCAATACTTCACAACACAAAGGCCCATACACCCACAGACCCAGCAGATGCCAGGTTAATCAATGCTGGGGTGGAATAGGAAGGTGCCCTCAAAAACCAGTAAGAGGTTTTGTTCCCTTTCTCTTTTGTCCCTTCAAAAAAATTAAGTCTCTCTCACCCTGGAAGATTTATTGAGCACTTGAAGGAAGAATGGATGTTTTATGCATGATAAGGTGGTTTTCCAAAGAAAGTGGTACATTTATTCATGTCAACAGAAATCTAAGATAAAATTACAGCATTAAATTATGCATACTTTAAAAATAAATTGTGTGCTATTAAATGTGTGCTAAAGGGAACAAGTATTTTTTCTTCTGTGGGAATGGAAGTTGCACATCAATGTTTTTCCCAAAGATTTGGACATGTTTTGTCTGACATATCCACTGTATCTTTAGCTTTTTAAAATAAATTAAATCTTTGTCAGTTGATTTCTTAGTTGTATTAATACAACTAAGTTGTATTATTGTACATAATACAAGTACTACTACCACACAATTAATTACATCTCTGCTTAATTATTCTTTGTAAGTTTTCCCAAGTATTTTATGTGCAGAGCTGTACTGGCACATATGCTAATACATAACAAAGGACATTCATTACCTACACCCTTTATAAACACATTGCCAAAGTCTACTACACTGCCTGTATGGTTTTAGGTACCTGTTGTAGCATTTAAACACCAGAGAGCAATTCAAACCTGTTGCTGCCCTGGGCTGCCGGCCCCAGGTTCTTACAGTCAATTGAGTAAAGCAGTTGCAATACCTACTCTGGAATGACCAGTTGCTCTCTTCCACCGAGGAGCCAGAGTCATGCCTTAAAATATTACAGGTGCTGCAGAGATACCCTCACTATGGTCACTTGTTAGCAATTGAATAGGAATTATTAATGTAGTGCATTTTCACGGAAATACTTATTTTAGTTTTGGGGTAAACACCTCATTTTTTCCACTTGGTTTAGGTAAGATGCCCGGGGACATATCCAAGCAAAAGTTGAAGGGTGTACTATAAACTGGTTTTTATTCCATTAAACCTGCATTTTGGGCCACAAAACAAAAATTCAAAATAAAATTACATTTGTTGTCTTAAGATAGCTCTAAAGAGAGATCAGAAGGACAAAGATCACATCCATTAACAAGCAGCATGGTGCAAAATGGGGATGAAGTCCCTCCCACTGTAAGTGAAGAGCAGGTTCGAGACCACCTGATGAAACTGAATAACCACAAGTCTATGGGGCCTGATGAGATGAATCCCAGGGTCCTGAGGGAACTGATTGATATTGTTACCAAGCTACTCTACACCATATTTGAAAAACCCTGGCAGTCAGGCGAAGTTCTCAGCAACTGGAAAAAGGGAAACATCATTCCTATTTTTAAAAAGGGGAAAAAGGAAGAGCCAGGAAACTACATACCAGAGATCCATGGAACTACATACCAGAGACCTTCCCTCACCTGGGAACACTGTGGAGCAGATACTCATGGAAACAATGTTAATTACATAGAAGACAGAGATGTGATCCAAGACAGACAGCATGGCTTCACTAAGGGCAAATCATGCCTAACCAATCTGGTGGCCTTCCATGACGGAGTGACAACAACAGCTGACAAGGGAAGACTGAGACAGATGTCAACTACCTAGACTTCTGTAAGACCTTCTGTAAGGAGGTCCCCCATGACATCCTTATCTCCAAATTGGAGAGATATGGACTTGACAGATGGACTATTCAGTGGATAAGGAATTGCCTGGATGGATGCTGCCAGAGAGTTGTGGTCAATGCTCTTATGCCCAGGTGGAGGCTGGTGATGAGCTGTGCCCCTCAAGGGCCATTCTTGGTACCAGGGGTCTTTAATATCTTTATCAATTACACTGTCAGTGGGATTGAGGGCACCGTCAGCAAGTTTGCAGATCCATTAAGCTGAGTGGTGCAGTTGGCACAACAGAAGGAAGAGATCCTATCCAGGGGGACATGGACAAACTTGAGATGAGGGCCCATAGAAAGCTCAAGTTCAACAAATCCAGGTGCAAAGTGCTGCACCTGTGCTGGGGCAATCCCAGACATGAGTCCAGATAGGGAGAAGAACTCGTTGAGAGCAACCCTGCTGAGAAGGAACAGGCTGCCCAGAGATGTTGTGGATGCCCCACCCCTGAAAATGTTGAAGGCCAGGTTGGATGGGGATCTGGGCAACGTGGTCTAATGAGTGGTGTCCTTGCCAATGGCAGTGGGTGCTGGAACTAGATGATCTTTAAGGTTCCTTCGAACGCAAACCATTCTATACAAAGGAGCATTTCCACAGAATGAAACAGGTGCCACCAACATCCTGGCAAGTACACTGCATGTCTTACAGGGTGAAGGTTATTTTGGACTAGCTCTAGTACTGAAGGAACAAGGAAGTACAGAATGGCTGCAGATATCAGTATTAATGAGACCTTAACTATGACTCATCTGCTCTTGTAACAGAAGGGTTCTGGAATAAGTATCAAGACGTAATACAGCACAGAGATACTCAAAGGGTTGCAGAAGTTAGGCCAGAATTTCTTGAGAACTCCTGAATCTTTATTTGTACAGGATCATGCAAAGACTCTTCCAGCCTTTTCATGGTCTCATGAAAAGTCTAATCATAGCTACCATGCAAACTTTTACCTGTCATGAAATACCAGAAATGTTTTGTGTTTTATTTTGGATGTTTGGTTGATTCAATGTTACTAGCTTTCCTTTCCTCCCCTCCTTCCCCCCCGCCCCCCCATTTAACAGAGCCCAACATTTCTTTGTGTGAATGGACATATTTTGATATTTTCATCAGAATGAATTGCGTCTGGATTGCTATCAGTTTCTCAAACTCTATGAAATTTGCAAAAATTAGCTCATACTGAAATGTGAGGCCAACAAAACTAAATTGTAGAGGGATATATACTAAACACTGGCTAAATGTCCACAACGTCAAAAATTTCAGAAAACAGAGGACAGAGAACAACGATGAAAATTTTAAAATGCACGTGCTCTGCAAGCAAAGTGCAATGGTTCCGTGAGGCAAACATGGAGGTCGAAGTTTTCCATCTGAGGTGATAAAATCTGGAGTTTTCAGACTTGGAAACTACCTTCAGCCAAACAACTATGCGGAGGAGGGGATGCTTCAAAACAATTTGTATTGTCTGTAAACGGTTACAGTGTGAAAAACAAAGATGCACGCTGAGCAGTCAGTTTTGATATTATGCTTAGGTTACGTGACTTTAAATCATGATGTGTACGCACAAAGCTCGCCTTTATGTCTATGATTTAGCGGTAAAAGATACAGTTATTAAGGCACTGCTGTTATTACTATTTTAATTATTGTAATTAACATGGAAACTCTCCTATCTCCCTTTTCTGTTTGGCATCTATAAAATCGTCCATGCATGGAGTGGTCCATTACTATTAAAAAAACCCCAAAATCTCTGAAGAGTCTCACTGCTTCATGTTCCCTTCTGCCAGAGACAATTTTCCTTAAACTCAGTATATTAAATGCTTTCTCAGCTTGTACTTGTGCCCTGAGGAAAGCTACACTAAAAATAATTGTGTTTATAAACCTAGCGACAGATGTCGGGAATTTATCTCCTTACCACGGCAGGACACGCCTCCTCTATTCTCCAGATCGGGGATTAGCTGGGGGGAAGGAGGGACGGACATCGAGCTACAGTGTTTTCTCACTGCCTCCCTTGAGAGGTTCGGCTGAAACAGAGGAGAAGCAGGAAAGGAAAGCAGGTGCCGTTTGAGGCTCGGAGGTGCGGTTCCGTGGGACACCCGGGACACGGCCCCACACCGGGATGACCCGCCCGGGGAAGCAGCCGGCCCCGCCCCGCCCGTTACCGCCCCCGCACGCGCCTCAGACGGAAGCAGCCGCCCCCTTCCGGGACCGGGCCCGCCCGCGAGGGCACCGGAGACTCGAGCCCGGCCGCGCGGCCCTGCTTAACCTCGGCCGGCACCGCGCCTGCGCTCCTCGGCGCCTGACAGCGCCCCCCGCCCGCGGGGCGGGGGCGACGGGGCCGCGCCCGGTGACGACGCTCCGGCCCCTGCGGCGGCGCTTCCCGCCCCGCCCCGTATCGGCCGGGCCCGCGCTCCGCCCCGGGCCGCGCGCGCCGCCGGCCGTGCGCGCGGGGGCGGTGCCAGTGCCTCACCTCGCGCGCCCCGTCCCTCCCCGCGCGCTCCTGGGGCGGGCAGCGGAGCGCGCGCCGCCGGTACCGCCGCCGCAGGTGAGCCGGGGGCGCGCGGGCCGGGCCGGGCCGGGCCGTAGCCGCGGCTGCGGCGGCTGGGACCGGGACCGGGGGAAACGCGGGGAGCTGGCCCCGCCCGCGCCGGGGGTGCGCTCCGGTGTGAGGAAGCTGCCGTACGGGGGGGGGGGGCTTCCGGCGGCTCCGCGCCGGCCGCTCTGCGCCGCCCGGGGATTGGTGTCGGGGTGCGGCTGCCGCCCCGTCGCCCCCGGCCGACGGTGTGCGCCTGCCGGCCCCACCCTGGGGTGTGCGGACGGGCGGGCGGTGCCCCGAGCCTCTTGAGGGGGCCCGGCGGCCGCTCCCTGAAGGTTACGGGCGTCGACCTTGGCGACCTCCGGCCGCAGCCCGCCCGGGCGCGGAGAGCAGCAGGGAGGGGGCGGCGGGGTTCCGCCGCCTGTTGCGGCGCGGTGCGGTGCGGCTCCCCGGGGCTGCGGGGCGCTGGCGGGCGCCGCCCGTACCTGCGGAGGGCTGGGCGCGGCAGTGGCGGTACCCCGAACAAAGGGGCCGCGCCCCGGGCCGGCGGGGAAGGGGTTGGGGCGCTCATCCACCGGCCTGGCGGGACCGAGCGCCGGCTGCGGCGGAGGCTCCTGCCCCGGCCGGGTGCCGGAGACACTGTGCGTGTATGTGGGCACTGCAGTTCTAGGGTGAGTAAGAGCAGGGTTTCTGTAAAATTTAATTGCTGGCCGCTTTTGTGTGCTGGGCTTTTCTGTAGTTGCTGGTAGCTAAAGCTTATGTTTGGTTGTAACACAAGGGCTAAGTATGAAGTATGCTGTAAAGTTCCCCAAATAAAAAAGCGTTTCGATGCTCCCCTATTCGGTTAGGTAAGCGATTTGGTGTTTGGTTTTGGGTTTCTTTTAAATGGAAGTTAATAGCTTCAGCTGCTTTCCCCTTAATTCAGTCTTTAAAATGAAAATGTTAAGTGGGCCATACCTATCCCAAGAGTCACCTGGAGAGCGATCTGTGTGTTTGTTTTGTAGCATCCCCAAACTGTCCTGGTAGAAAGATTGCCAAAATTTTTTTTTTCAGACTCAAAATGTCTCTGATGTCTTATTTCATGCTGGCATTTCCAATTCTTATTAGAAAGAGACTTACATTCTGCACTGCAAAACATTACACTTCTACAAGTGTAAGCGATATGTGCCTCTGCTGGCATTTCAGTGTCTGGAGATAGCTTTATGTTCAGACCTCTCCATAACCTATCAGTTGATCTTTATCTTTTCCACTGAAAGTTAAACTGAAAAGAGAGGAGCTCCTGAGAGAAGGTCTACCTAGACTGGCGGAAGATGCTGCTACTCTGTTAGTTTTCAGGAGAATTAATAATGATTGAAACTCGATTCTTAATTTAAAATCCCCTTCTTTTCAACTGACTCATTAATCTAATAGCATGTACCTCAACATTTAAGTTCTGGGAAACTGTGAGCATTCTTAATAGAATGAAGAACAGCTGTTTGGTATGTCAATTTCTGATGTTGATTTAAATCCTTCAGTCTGTGCTTACGTGACAGTTTGTCAAACATTTTTTTTGGAAGCCTCCAAATGGTAGAAATTTTAGGGCTTGATAGTGCTAGTCATGTTTACCCTTTATGCTTTTCTGTAGAAATAGAAGAATGTGATGTACTGTTGCACGAAAAAGATCAAAATAAGCCTTCAGTCCACTGCATGAGAGGTCAGCTGTGAGGTTAAATAAGCTGTGATGCTGAATAGTGAATGTACTCCTTCACTATGGCAAATTCCTTGATCTCATTCTTCACTTTTTAGTGCACTTCTGAATTTGAGGAAGGGAAAGATTACAAACATTTTAAGGTGGAGTATTTTGAGTTGTATGTTCTTTGACAGTGTTGAAATAATGTCTTTGTTTTTTTTACCTTAAGGAGAGAATCTTTAGCCCTGAAAGAAAACTGGAATCTCTCCTAACTGCATTTGTTGTAATCTGTGTCACCTGTGGTCATGTACTCTTCAGATAAATAAACCGTAGAAATAGTAGGCAGTTGGGGAGGAGGGATGGGAGTGGGGAAGCAAGGCAGGAAGAGATGTGGCTGTGAGGATAAGGCAGTGCTGGATAAATGCACCCAGGAGGAGCTCAAGACTGTTAAATAAGTGTGGTTGGAGACCTTGCAGTGGTCCATGTGTCTTCAGTATTCAGACTGACTTCCAGCTTCCATAAGAAAAATTGTGTTCTTAACCTCAGTTACTAAGTCACATACTGGCATCCCTGTGTCTACTTTTTCTAAGAGATTACCATGAAACAGAGATATTCCATCTAAGAAGTGGTTTTGTGCCTGTTAAATTTCAAGTGTATCTGACTTGGAAGAAGATAATTGCTGAGGCAAAAGATGTTGCTGTCTTAGAAACTGATGTATGGCAGTCTCCGATATCAAAGGATACTGTACGTACAGTGTGTTATATAAAAAGTTGTTTAGGCACTGTATTTTAGCCAACTGACAACAGCATTATTTCTGGTGTAGTTTTACAACTGAAGAAGAAATAAGTATATGAGAAAAATCTTTTAACTTTGTGTTTAGATTTGGTTGCTTCGCCAGCCTAGCGAGTGCTAGAGGATATAGGGAACCTGGGAGTCAGTGGCTGATCACGTGTGTTCTAGACAGGGAACTCCCCACCCCCTTGAGAGTGCTTACAGCCAGCTTCCAGTAAACTTCTAGTGGCTCCAAGCTATTGAAATTACTTTGCATCTAAATTGAAATCTATTTTATGTGGACAAGGTAGTTTGGTAGGCCAGTGACAGCATTCTTGTGAACACATTGAAGCCTGCCTGCTTCACACAGACAACTACAGAACAACTGTTTTAAGCCTCCTTTCTACCTTAAAAAGAATTTATGTGAGGAACCAAGTAAATAGAACAGTTGGTATTACTGTATGCCCACTAAATGTTCTGAAAAATATTTTACATTTTATAAATTGCTAAGTAGGGAAGAAATGGTTATATTTTATTAGTTTCTTGCGGTACTTAGAATCAGCTCTCAGGGTAGTTATAAAGTTATTTTTAAGTCTCACTGTCTGCAGAATCTGAAATCAGTACAGTCCTTATGGATGTAAAGAACTTAGAGTCACTTTATAGCAAATGTGCCTTGCAGACCAGGGCGTTGTTAAATCCTGTTTTGCTACTCATCCTGTTTTCTTAACTATTGTGAGTCAGAGTAAGCACCTAAAGCCCAAGGATTTATCACTGATTACAGCTGCTTTGTTGAATCTCTTTGGTAGTTGTGCAATGCATAACCATCAGGTTAGGCTTATACTCTGGAGCCTTGCAAACCCTTTAAAGCTGAAAAAAAATTCTGAAATTCCCACAGAAAAAAACAGTAATGGATTGAAGGGTAGGAAAAGGTTGGAAAGAAATATAGTACAGATTAAGTAATACTGCCTTAGAATGACCCAATGAGAGAATTCATTGCCTTTGCCCAGAGATGGGCTTAGTCTTTGCTAGTCGTATTTTGTTTAGGATTTGGTTTGTCTCTATCAAATTTTCAGCACCTTTGGGACGATAGATTGGTAGCACTGGAGTAGTCCAGGCTGTGCACAGAGGGGGAATAATGGAGAAAGGTGTGCTGAAGTTGTTGGAGGACATAGGCAGTTACTATAGGGAATTCAAAGTAAGTTATGCCGTAATCAGTTTGTAACGGAGAGGAGCCAAGAATGCAAAGAGGATAGAACAGAGAAGAGATGTAGAGTTGGTTGCATAGTAACTCCACAGTCGTTACTTTAGTGGAACTGATGATGCATATTTTGGGATTTTGGCTCCTTAGTTGAAGTAATTATAATGTACATTGAATTCCTACCAGTAAAGTTCATTTAATGCATTGTATTTTTCTGTATAACAGTTAGTTTACTACATCATCTGGTGAAAGAGTGTGGGAGTATCTGGTGCAATGGTCCACAAGGTTTCATTAAAAATTGGCATGTAAATATACTTTATGTCCAAACAAGTATTTCTGCAAATTATGGAAAATACTATTTATGAAGGAGCTTTGCACCTGTGCTTAGTAGGGGTGTGGTAGGGATCAGCCATGTGTTCAGGCCTTGGTACCTGTTTCATTTTACTCTCTGAAATACTAACAATAGCCATCTGTGCTACTGTTAGACTTGATCTTCAACTCTGATCCTTGTCTCCAGGAGTCTGAGAATGCTCTACATATAGCACCCATATGCAGACAGGCAGAAATGTTTCTGTCAACATTAAATAGATGGCAGTAAACATGGAAGTCTTCCAAAAATTAACTGTGTGGTAGTCCTTCTCTTTGCTAGTACTCCTATTCAAGCCTGTCAGACAGTGCAGAGTAGAGGAAGTCTGTAATTTCTAGGCTGTAGCAGTGTAGTCCTGTTTGTATAGCTGTGGTTTCTCCTGACGACACTTTTAATATGGAAGTGGTTAATACCAGCAACACTTTCCCCAGTGGGATTTATTTCAGACCTTAAAATTAAAGAAATTATCCAGACAGGAAAGCAGTGTTAATATGACAGACTTCTGCAGGCATGCTGTGTCAGTCACAAAACCCACACTTCATGGGTGAGGTCACGTAATGGAAGATATTTGAGTAGATGGACCCAAAGGTCCTACTCAAAGCAAGGCTAATAGCAGCTCATCCTTAACCATCTGTCACTGTTACCCATGGGCATCAAAGTGAGCAAAATCAGATACTGAATCCAAGTGACTATGGTGTGGAAGAGCTATTTTGGGATGACACCACTAAATCGCAAAGTTCTTGCACACTTAAACACCTAATTTAATTCAACCTGTGTAGTGTAACATGCAAATAAGCTTCATTCCAGTCCTCAGAACAGTTGTATTTTAAGAAATAACATTGCACACTCTTAAGAACTGATTTTTGCAAGGTCACAATTTATATTGTCCAAATTAAGAATCCATTGCAATACTTCAGTGACTGGTCCACTAGAGTCTTGACTGATAGCTCAGTACACCATATGACAACTTCAATTCTCTGGCTTTTAATAGGCTTACATTTTTGAAGTTGTCACTGATTTGAAAATTAATGTGAAATTTGTTTTACACTGATATAGTTCACATATTGAAGTCAATGATACAGCACAGGCCTGTATGGGTATGATTTGTTAAAGCATCTTTCTTTACTGGTCTAGACTGTGTATTTTTTGTCTGCTGCTGATCAGAAATGATGGTTTTGAGGTTCCATTTCACTCATATTCACTGGAAGTAAAGTATAAAATAAAACAGGAAAACTTAACCTAAAAAGAAAACACGGCACTCTGGACTCCTTCTCTATACAGTCCAGTGTTGCCATTTAGAATTTAAGGAGCAGATGCATTAGACTAAATACCAGAAACTGCTTTCAGTTCAGCAAGTTTGCCATGTCAAATATTATTAAATGGTTAGTGTTGGAAGGAAGAAAATAGAGCTACATGTAACTTTCATAATTAATTCCATGTATTCTGCAACATCTCAGAGTACCCCATGGGAAGATACCCACTAACTTGAGATGTGTGAAATGCCAGTACATGATTGGTTTTTGCTGTTAAATGAAGAACAATAACAAGAACAATAATGAGAAGTTAAGGTACTGATAAAGAATGAGAAAGCTGCTTGTCTGAATTATTAATTTGGTTTGTATCAGTACTCATTTTGATTTAGCGTATAGTGTAACATGAAGGATTGTTTTTAGAAAAAATAACTGAATAAATATAGATGCATTTGTTTCAGAAATATTAAAGAGAGTAGACCAAGTGTTTTCCCAGATGCAGCATTCTTTCTGTGAAGGACTTGTCTCAGGTGTAATTTTATAATAATAATTAAGCAGAAGCTGTTGCTGCCATTTGGACTTCCAGGAGTTAAATTCTAAATCGTAATCCAAGATACGCCTCTGTCCTCTTTCTTACATCCTGTTTTGATAATAACTTGGATCTTAAGTCATGATTTCAACTTTTTACCTTTCTGCTTTGAGGGGAAAATACTCACTTTTGACCAATATATATTCCACATCTTAAGTGCTTCTGTGTTTTGTAAAGAAATCCCATTGCAGGCATTGCCAACTAGTTTTTCTTGTGTTGAGAGCGTGGGAGGTTATAATTTGTAGATTAATGGTGTTAAAGAGGCCAGTAGTTGATCCACAGAATATTTTAGGAAAGCTTGCATGCGTACACCCATGCAACTGTCTCACTGTCAATCACTAATTTTGGACATGTAGTTATTAGTTTACTGATGGGCTTACAGTTACAATTACACTTAAAGATTGTATAGTGCAGTTGCTCACAAAAATTCTAGTATTTCTCAGCTCTTCTTTGCCCAAGAACCAGAGTGAGATATGTGAGAAATGTGTGGGTTTGGAATAATTCCGAAACCTTAGGAGGTCTTGATTTTTGAGAAACTTCTTTATACTGTTGTGCCTCTTTAATATTTTTCATTGTATCTTAATGAGAAAGTTGTTTCCTTTTAGGTAACTTGGTATGGCACATGTTTAACTTTAGTAGAAGCTCATCTTTTTCTAAAAGTTAAGTGAAAGTTAAGCTATACCTGTTGTATTTTCTGTCTTGTGAAGGTTGAACTTTATAGCTCTTGCAGTCAAAGCAGATAGAGCAATGAAATAAACTAACAAAAATATTCTCTGCAAGATTTATGAGTTAGAACTGATACCATTTGTAGCATGCAGAGTTTGTGAGGGCTTTCAGACTGGAGTATTTTGAAAAGCATTGCAAAAGCAATCTTAAAATCTAGTGATCTTAAGAATAGTTTGGAAAATGTGAGGAAAACAGCCCATTGTTTGAGAAGTGAAGTTTTATATTGTAATCTTTCTACTAGGTTTTACTATAGTTTTAGGAGAGAATACTTTTTTTACAAATAAGGGACAAAATATTTTATTTGTGCATTTCTAATTGGGTGGTAAAACAAATGGCAAAGTCATAAAATGAATGAAGTAACTACTTTGCCAAGTCAAATTTCACTAAAGAAATTTGCTGTGGCTGCATGATTCCTTAGAGGAATAAAAGGGAAATTTTTGAAATGCAAAATCCAACATGATCGTATTTTATTAAGTTCCATTTGGCTGGTGTATTGATGCAGTCTGCCTGTGGGGAGAGAGAATACTTGCCTGTATTTGTGAAGAAGAGACGGAGAACTTGGTGGTACCTGCTTCTTGGTGTCTCTTGTTAATGCCCTGCATTCAGTCCTGTGTGCTTACATCATTTGTGCTGTGGCCTTTGAGGTAAATGTGCTTGCACCTGCTGAGGCACTTGTTTCTTGCATCCTTTATTGTTAGAAGCCATTTTATTAGCATGAAATGTGAAGGATAATGTATTGTGGTGTTCCTACTCTGCTTTTGTTGAAACTTCATTCAGCTAGGCACTGACTTGTGGAAGAAGGCAGTGCCTGCCTCAAAAATGCTTTATTTGAAAGCTTAGATCTTTTCTGTGTCAAGAATTTCATAGCGTTATTCAAACAAGGCTCCTGTGTTTGCTCTGTCTGTACTAATACTTGAAAGAATTCAAGAGTGTTCATGTGAGTTTTCACCTTAGTACTATATGATTGGCTAACAGGGAAAAATAGTTGTTTTGAGCAGGATAAATTCCCTGAGCAATCAGCATCAGAACTTTTCTTGGTGTGATGAGACATGCCTGCGAAACAACAAAGCTGCTTCTACCAGGCAGAGCCCTAAACTAGAGAATTCCATCAGACAGGGTGCAGCCTGCCATGAGCCCGATGATGGTTTTGCTTTGCAGATACCATTTGTTTCTAGATTTCTCTGTCACAAATTAACTTTCCTGCCTACAGAGCAGTGAAACTATTTGGTTGCAGTTTTGGGTTTAGTCAGTGTGGATCTTCAGTGTCATTCTTTCTGGCCGTTAAAATGACTGTGTTTCTGATGTTTCTAAAATGTTTGCTGTTTCTGAAAAATGCACATCTGACATTCTGAGCTTCTAAAGGAAGACTAGGGTTTTTAACAATTGAAAAGATATTTGTGTTAGAGGAAAACCTGTATTTTTTCAAGTATGTCTTTTGGAAGCCACCTTCAGACTTTTCTCAAAGAATTTACTTCATCAGGCCAAGTCAACATGCTTACATTTAAATCTTCCTAAAATTTCTATAGTGAATATTGAAGTGTGAACATACAGGGGCAAAAAGGACACACTAATGTGGTTGAGATTCCTTTTGGAATATGATTGATAAAAAAAATCTGCAATTTTGATACTGAATATGCTGTGAACAAGTTTTGAATGCAGTGCTCTTGAACTGCTTTTAAAAGTGCTGAAGCTCATGCTGCAAGCTCTGGCATAGTGCCTTCAAGGGAACTCTATTCTTGTTGCTTTCTAGAACAGCTGGAAGCAGCAGCTCTATGGAGGTGTCAGTGAAGCCTGGCTTATCAGTCAAAAGTTAACTTCCAGATGTGCTTTCTTGTACTTGAAACACGGGATGAAAATAGCTGTATCTAGTATGTCTTTGGTGACACTAACTTAAATGTGTTCTTGAAATGCTTCACTGAGTTCTTGGCAGAATAGACTAATTAAGACCCTGAGCTATTGATTCTGCATTACTAAAATTCATCCTATATGTTGACTCTTACATTTTGGGAGGAGTGTGGGCTGGGAGAGTGTCTTTGTTCTATATCAAATGCACTCCCATGAATGTAATTTGACTTTTGATTATGGGTAATTGATGTGGGAGGCTCTTCCACAGATGTCTCCCTCATCTGTTTCATCCCTTCATTAGTTTTTCTTGTGGTAGAAAATCAGCTGTGGTACCATAGTACCTGTTTTTCTGTCTTCTCTTTGAATCTATGCGAGTCTGTGAATGGCTATGACAGGCTGGCAGCATGTAACTATTCAGTATTCTGTCGTGTCTGCTGTAACTGTTAAGTCCCTCCTCATGGTGTATAATCTTAAATCAATACAAAATAAATGCTTTCTGTTAATATACTAGATTACAGATCTTCATGTTACGAATTTAATATAAAAGAAGACATGGCCCTTCCACTTGGTGTCAAAGCACTTCAGCACTGTCAGCCTCAGAAAGCTAAGTTCCCTCAATGGTGAGGATAGACTGAGAGAGGGCACCAGTCACGTACTGAACTTGTAGAAGTAGAAACAGTATTCTAGTCTCTCACATAAATGTGTAATTACCAAAATAATTTCACAGTGTAACTTCAGTCAGTTGAACTATGAAAGCAAAGTTTAACCTTGTGTTAACCTTGGTGGTGGGCTTCAGTTGGCTGCTCTTCCCACTGATCTGTGTTTCAGTCTAGAGTAACCATTGGAAGTATCTAGAATTCTTCTCAGTGTTTTGTAATACCCATCACATAACTTGCAAAAAGTGAGGAATCTTCAACAGGTGCCAGATTATGGTTGAAGAGCCCTAGAACACTTCCATTGCTTTGTCACAGTGTTTATAGGCTGGAAATGCTGTAGTTTTGCTTTCCCCGTGCTCAGCTATGTGTTGTTGTGGGCTTTGATACCAGCAGGCTTGTTTAGGTAACTAATCTGTTCAAAAAACAGTATAGGTTAATTTTTGTGTAGAGCAACTTCTTACGTGCTTTGCCACCCAATTGTTGCAAATACCAGTGCTATTGGGAGAAAGGTTATGGGAATATCAGTCAGACTGTTGCAGGTTCAGTTTATACCAGCCTTGCAGACACACACAGGCGTGTGTCTTGTCAGCTGTTTATGTGGACAGTTGATGTAGCTGTTCAATTTTCTTTTCAGTACACTACAGCATTCAAAATACTTAAGACCTTGATTTTGTTCTAGACTGTTTCTGTTGTTCCGTTTGTCAGGGTTTTCCCTGACATGGGCTGTTCCGTGTGGGTTTCAAGGGATTTCCATATGGAGGTGTCTCCCCTAAAGTTGTCTTGCAGGATGCCAGAGGCCTTTTGCTAAGAAAACACTGAAATGTTGACTTAAAACACATGAAATATATATCTCTTCTCACTTCAGAAGGTGCTGTCTAGTTCATGGCCATGCCCAGAAGTTGGCACTAAGGCCCTGTGGAGCCTCTGGGAGACAGCGGGAAGTCTGTGAACTTGTTTGCTACTGTTTTAATGACTTCTTGTTGGAGAGATCTCAATTCTTCTGAGGATGTCGTAAGAGTATAAAGCTGTGGGCATAAGAGTATAAAGCTGTGGGAACCACTGTTCTTTATAACAACACAATGTCATTTATGGGATGGATGCGCCTGTTGTTACTGGGTGAAGAGTTCACTGGTTGACTTTTCCAGTTTAAGTACCTGGATATTGTTATGATTTGAAGTACCTGTCTCAGGGAGCTGGGACATGTAGATCTTTGCCTGAGGAGATTTGTTTCTGAGAGACAGAACTTAAGTCAGTTTTCTTCCCTTTACTTTTGTTAGTATATGTATAGTCACTGTAGTAAATTGTTTTGTGGGTGTGGTGGGCACAAGCACCTTCTAAGGTGTGCCCTAGAAAGCTTTGGAAAGAAGGTTCTTATGAGACCTTGAATGTCATTTAACTGCTTGTTAAACTCATGGGAAGCTCCAAATCCTAATTCCTAGTTAAACATGTTTATGTCAAAAGATTATTTTCAGGACATAGGGAAATACTTGCTGTGAAAGTTTCTAATTTGTTATGAGGCTGAGTTTCAGGAGGCCTGTTTCATTATCTAATGAGATTAGTAATTTCTAAAATAGGTTTGAACATTTGGGTTCGTTCTTTTCTTTCTCTAGGCTACTACCTAAAATTTGTAGTGAGTATTTGACATTTGAAATACTTGTTCTACTGTAATAAAATACTGATGTTACTTCGCGCAGAGTTTGACAGATGTTGTGTATTTAAACTGTAATAAAACACCAGTCAAACTCGATGACACAACAATAATGCTGATCAAACTTTTAAAACTTCCTTATTCTGTAGTTCTTAAAACAGCTGATATCATGTCCCATCCTATGTCTTCACGTATCCTATCAATTTCTGGGTCGTGGGGTGTTTCTGCTGATGTGGTTTGAATGTTGTAATTGGAACCAGATGATGGGGAGGGTTAGATTCTACTTGCCTGGAGTTGCCTCCCTCCTTTTCCAGGAATGTTTTTGTTGCAGAAATATCTGAATCCTTTGTGAGATGTCTTCCAGATATTTGCACCTAGTGTGCTAATGCTATTTTCAAACAATACATTCTCAAGTATAATTTTGCTTTGTTAACCAAACTGAAACTATGGGACTCAATAAACAATGAAGTAACTGGTTGAATTTATGATATTTAGATTATATTGCTTCATGGTCCTTGGGGATGTGAAATATGTTGCCACTCTTCAAAATTCATGTTCCTGTGCTTTTTCTCAGAAAACTGAACTTGTAAACTGTAGATCATGTAAGGCAGCAGAATTTTGATTCACTTCGGGGAATTGCAAAACTTCTGAGAATATTTAAACTCACTTTAGTAAATACTGTCAAATAATTACCATAAATTTTCACTTCAGCATGAGATAAGTTGTAGCTAATATTTCTGGAGGTGATAGACGATACTAAGTGTAAAGTGCAGAGTAGTGCAGGCATTAATTTCTTCAAGTAAAAAAAAGTTATTTGTTTAGGGCAATATGAGTTTCTGTTACTAAATTTTCCTCAGTTTTCAGAAAGTAAGAGATAATTCTGCCTCTCTGGAAGTACTTTGGTCAAAGCATACTGGCTAGTTCTTAATACTGTGAAGGCACTCACACACTGCAGTTAAATTATTCCTGTTCCTTCAAATGTATCAAGTTCTAGCTGTGTTAAACAGAGTAAAGGTGAGTGCTGTAATGTGTCAGCTAGCAGTTGTAGTTGATTCTTATTATACAAAACAGTCTTCAGGGAAGAAAGCTACTCATCATGAAAGTGAGTGGGTAATGAGGTTAATATGACAGACTTTCAGATCTTTGTAATCTTCTCTTAAAGAAAAGGAAACAAAAGAACTGGGATTCAGTTTTCATGTATTTGTTTAATGTAGCCTATAAAATAAACAATAAAAAGTTGTTTTGCAATTGAAGGACACCACTATCTCTACTTATTAACTAGAACCAACTCTACTAACTGTACCAGCTATCTTTAAATACAAAGCTGTGTTTAACTAGTCCCCTTCGAACAAACGTCAAAGCAAATCAAAGTCCTCCTGTTAAGGACAACTGCATATTCACAAGGCCTGCATTCAGCTTTATGTATAGTACTGCAGAAGATGCCAGCTGAATTTGTGCCTGTAATGATGTGACTTTGGTGTAATGCTTTTCTTTCCCTGGGCCATTCTCATTTACATTGCATTTGAGACTCCAAGGAATTTAAATGGGCAGAATGGTTTCTTGACTTCTTTTGGTCACCTTCTCTAAAAAAATGAGGCTGATCACATGCTCTGTTCTTTGTTAGTTTTCAGCCTCTTGACCAGTTTTGGGTACATTTTGACAGAGAGGTAGATGTCTGGGATATGAATGTTTCTATAAATTTCTTCAATATTTCCTGCTGGCTAAATATGGGAAAGTCTGGACCCTGTGATCCATAGTGTTCCCTGAGAAGGAAAGGAAGTGATCTAAATTGGGTGTCTGTTGCCCTGTTTGGATGGTACACAGCTATTCTGTAGGCCACTATTTTGCTCTTCTGTAGTGTATGAACCTTGGGATTATTGCACTGTGGAGGGATGTAGAGGAAAAATGGAACAGATATATAAGGAAGCATGCTTTAATTGGTTTGGAGCAAGTTATTCTGTAAAAACAAGCCAACTGAGGAACAGGACAGTTCAAGAGGAGTCATCTCAGTTTAATCAGATGAGTAAGATGAGTGAGGGGATAAAACCCATAAGGTGTTTTCACCCATAAGCATATTATTAGCAGTTTATTTGGCTGAAATAGTAGATAGGAGGACAAAATAAAGACTAATAGAGATCAAGAATTCCTGCTTTTTGGGTTTTTTTCTATCCTAACTTGTATTTGCAAAGATTTCTCCCTGAAAATACTGTTCCTGAAGATGAAAACTTCTTTTTGTGCTAGCACCTGATGGTCTGTCTTACTCTTCTGGGTCTGGAGATAACCATTCTGTGTTTCAAGACTTTATGTGGAAGTTAACATGATAGTTACTATGTCCAAGTGTGTTGATTTTGCTTGGTCCAGGTTTTTGGTTTTGTTTTTTTTGGGGGGGGGGTGGTGGTGTAGGGGGGCACAAAGATGGCTCCTGTGTGTTCTGTGTAAAAGTTCTGAAAGTTTTTACCATGTCCAGCAAAGCCAATCTCTGATGGCTCTGAAGATGATGGACATGCTGCTGGCCAAGCCTGGGCCAATTAGAGATGTTAGTTACACCTCTGTGATAACATATTTAAAAGAAATCAAAACAATGTGAGCACACACTTCTTTTTAGCCAGAGAAGGAGGAGGTGAGAATATGTGAGGGGAAAACAACATGGAGACATCAAGGTCAGTGGAGAAGGTGGGGGAGGAGGTGCTTGAGGCGCTGGAGCCGAGAGTCCTCTGCTGGCCATGGTGACCATGGTGAAACAGGCTGTCCCTCTGCAGCCCATGGGGTTCATGGGGGTTGCAGAGGTCCACTCGAAGCCTGTGTGAAGGTGCCCATGCTGGAACAGGTGGATGCCTGGAGGAGGCTGTGATCCAGTGGGAGTCCCAGGGGAGAAAGAGGCCTTGCTCCCAAGATGGAACAGCCAGGCCTCAGAGGTCTGCATCCCATGGACACAGGACCCCATGCTGCAGCAGTTTTGGGAGGATAGTTTGCCCGTGGGAGGATACTCATGTTGCAGCAGGTTTGGGCAGGCTGCTGCTCATGAGATTTGGACCCACACTGGAGAAATTCACAGAGAACTGTCTCCCATGGGAGGGACCCACAGCAGCATAGAGGACTCCTGTCCCTGAGCAGCAGAAGAAAATCTCAGTGATGGACTGACCAAATCCCCATACCCTATCCCTCTGTGCTGCTAGTGGGAAGGAGGGAGGGGGAAGAGCAGAGAAACGGTGTCTTAAGGGCTTCATTTTACCTCTCGTTTATCCTCCTCTGACTCTGTGTTAGCAATAAATCACTTTGCAACTTTAAGTTTCAGCCTGTTTTGTCCTCAGTGCGTCTTGTCCTGGTTCCTTATCTGATCTCATGAGCCCTGTGTGTGTGTGTGTATGTGTGTTAACTTTTTTTTTCCCTCTGCCCAGCTGTGGCAGGGGAGAGCAGAGAGAGCAGATGTGGTAGGTGCCTGGCATTTGGCCAGGGTCAAACCATGACACTAGGTAGTGTCACAAAAACATTGTCCAGCTCATTCCTCTTGTGGGTGGAGCTGCATGTTGTGTGTAAGTCCATGGGGGGCTAAAGGTAACATTGTATTTTTTGTGCAAAGGACCTTTGCTGTAAGGTATAAAACTTCGGAGAAGTTAGTATTGATACAGGTAGAAGCCAGTCACTCAAGACAAGCAGCAGCTTTATAATTCCACATAGAATTTCCTTGATGATATTAATAATGTAAAAATAATTCAAAAGTTGTTTAGCTACCTGCTCTTCTCTCCTTTGATCAGGTTTCTAGACTGTTGGACAAGATGCCATTACTGATGCTAACATGAATTATAATTCTTACCTCTAAAGTTTAGTTTATGTAATTGCTCCCTAGCCTGGCTCAAAAAACCAAAAATGATCCTAGCTCCAGCTGGAAGTCTGCCATTAAATGGGGCACAGAATCGTGGGTGTGTTTATCTGCAAGCAGGCAATAAAACAGCAGTCGGAGCTTTAAGAACTGCTTACTTTGTCTGAGTAGTCAGAGATTCATTTGTTTGTGTCCTTATCTGCTCAAGTATGTTGGAAAAGGGCTTCTTCCTAGGAGTTTATCTGCAGTGGAGGTGAGGACTGATCCATAGCATGGTGGTTAGACAATGTTCTTGCCCTTCTGAGTGAAGATATTGCAGTACATTGCTAAGCCAGTTAAGTTGTTGCTTCCCTTCCAACTTGCTGAACTTTGTATATGTCATCACCCAAATCAATGCGATGGGATTTCCAATGGATGTGGTAAAAAGCTGGCCTGTATAAATGGATGATATAGCTGTTGACAACACCCTGCTTGGCTCTTTGTGAACATCTTTGTGCTGTAGGTGATGTAAGATTGGACTGCAGGATAATCCTGTGTTTATCTTCTGACCTGCAAATAATTCTTCACTGTGAAGATTAAAATAATAATAAACCCCATGGTATGCATAATAAGAAAATACGCTTTTTTGAGCATCATACAACAGAATTCTTGCCATAGTCTCTGTCTGTTTTATTGTAATTATAAAGTAGGACCGTTCAGTAACTAGGTATGACCCAAATTAATACTACTTATGAAAATAAGTCAGGCTACATATATTACAGGTGGAAAGGCTTTGCATGAAACTTCATCTCAGGTGTTTTACTGTTAAAATTGGAATCTAGGTTTCTCTTCATTTTTCAAAGCACAGTGAAACGGGTAAAATTGTGGCAGTAGCTTAGAACTTACCACTTTCAAGGTCTTTCTTCTCTGGCACAGTATTTGCTCTGAAGCAGTCTCTTTGGATTAAGTGTTGTTTGCAGAGTATCATATTGTATTGTACTTGCATTGTTTGTAACTTATTTCTCTCTGTTTCCACATCGTCTGCTGCTCAGCATGCCTGAGTTTTACCAGCATTATATCTTTACTGGATTGTGAAGAACTTGGGAGCAAACTAGCATCCCTGAGCTACCCTCCTACTACAAAATGCGGCATAGTATTTATGACACGTTTATCTTGCAGATTTGACGTCTGTGGTAAAGTTTTGCTCCTTTCAGTATCTTAATGGAATGTTGTTTACTGACAGTTATTTGTCAGGAACAAATTGGAAATTGAAATATGTTGGGTTTTTTATGGGTCAGCTACTGCAGAGAGTACAAAAAGCGGCAACTTGTTTTTCACACTGGGGCACTACTTGTTGAATTGCAAATTGAAGTAAAATATGAATTTTCACATTGCTCAATCTACTAAAAGACTGGAGATTAATTTACAACAAATATTACTGTAAAATATTGCTACTTTGTATTTGAATTTTTTTCAAATTGTAATATTGTTTGCACAAACTCACCTGAGTGAGGTCCTGCTGTATTCATTTGGACTTATTCCAGTACTGAAGTACTTAGAAGAATAAGTCTATTTTCTTGCTCAGTAAGCTTAGAGTAGGCCATATCCAGGTATATATTGTAATCTGAGCTTTGCAAACTGAGCTGTTGTCAGTTGATAATGGAGTTCAGATGAACTTTCTTTATATTACTTGTCTGAAATGCATACTAAGAAGCACAACTTTCAGGATATGATTTTCCTTTTAAGAGAAAAGTGCTCAAAGACAAAACAAGGTAGTAGGTTGAAAGCATGCACATGGCTTGGAACTATTTTCATGTTCTCTTACTCCCTCTTGAGTAAAAAGAAAGCAGTGGTTCTTTTTAAGCCAAAACAAATGTATGTTTGCTTTCTCACATCTCCTCTTTAAAAGAACTTGTAACATAATATTAATTGTATTTCTCTGCTATATCTCTATAATCAATATGGCAGCTTACTCACGCTTATTTTTTTGAGAGAATTTAAAGGGTAAAAGTAGGAAAAGTTGTGGGTTGAGATAATGATAACTTCATAAAGTATTTTTTAAAAAGGAAAACAAACCTAAGAAAAGTAATTAAAATATTTGCTCACTGCTAGCTGACCAATGCCCAGGCAGTTCCTGAGCAATGGCAGCACTGACAAACTTCAAACCTCTCTGCCAACTTTTGTTGCTAAGCTATGGTATCCCTTGGTATCCCAGCTGGACCAGCCATGTCTCTCCTAGCTGTTTACTCATCCCCAGCCTGTTTGCTGGAATGGCAGTGTGAGAGCCTTGATGCCATGTATTTATTTATTTTTACTTCCAGGAAGGATTGTCTTAATCTCCAATGAAGCTTTAGTCATCATGCTTTTATACTACCTACATCACTGCTAACCAAGGCTTAGTGCATGGCCTCAACTAGGGATTTTGATAAAAGTTTTAAGAAAGTTGTCATGCTTTGCACTCTGATGGTTTAAGTTGCACTGAAGGGTGATTCATTATGCAGCAGGATGCAATTTTCATATGACATTGTCAAATAATTATGATGGCTAAAGGTAATGAGGTAATTATGCCAAGTTACTATGTTGTGTTATCTGGTAGTTATGTATATAATTAAGCTGTGCTGTCACGTGAATGTGCACTTTTTGAGCTTTCTAATGAAAAAAAATCTAAGTGACGTTTGGTTTTTAATTGCTACCATAGATCTTTCTTGTATTTATATATGTAATATAGATGTCATTGTCTCTTTTGGAGTTCAGACCTTGTTTTGACCTTTAGTCCTTGCAGGAAAGTGCGTTCTGTCCTGTACAGGGACTTTCCTGTATCATAAGAACTGTGCAAGCATTCTCAAATATAGTTTTATTACTATTGGGACAGGTAGGGAATGAAACAAAGGTGTGGAAAATGGATATCCACTAAAACTATCATATTCTTGACTTTTAAAAAAAGTTACTGGAATTGTTACTTTTTGTGCTTGTGCACATATACATAATGTGAATTAACTGTCAGAGAGCCCTTTGGTGTTGGTGAGATGCAGAGAGTTGTGTTCAAACAAGCAGTCACAGGACTGAGACAGTTACTCCAAATACACCAAATAATTACATTTGTAGGCAAGTTGAACCTTTCCACTCTGTGTAAACTAGATTATTTTGGTTTCTGACTTACTGAAACTGGGTATTTTTAGATTTTAAGTTTGCTTGCTTTTCCTGTAAAAGTACCCTAGCTAATCCTTGTTGCTGTGTCTTAGGGCTTGCTATTTAAACTGGAAATCCTTTCAAAAGTCTGTTTCCTTCCCCTGCAGCTGTCATGTCATGTTTTCTTATATGGTGTTGACTCACTGTGGCTTCCTTTTTCAATTCTTGTGTAGTAAACTAGCAAGAATTCTTAGCACATAATGTGCCACTAAAAGAAAACACTGCATACCAAAATGCTGTTTCCAAATGGTGAAGGATTTCTTTGCTTAATTAAAAAAAAAAAAATGAGCTCAGTATAATTTGTGGAGTGGTTTCCAGTGAAAGAGCAGATAGCTTTCACTAAAGCAGAACTGATATTAAGTCATTAGATATGCAGGGATTTGAAACAAATCTTATCTAAACAGTTCAAGTGAGAGATGGAAAACTAATGAAGAAATATTTTTCTTCTAGATTTTTTCATTTGATACCTGTGAATTTTCTGCAACCCAAAGATGGCAGCAAATAAACCTAAAGGACAGAATTCATTGGCTTTACACAAAGTCATCATGGTGGGAAGCGGTGGTGTAGGAAAATCTGCTCTAACACTACAGTTTATGTATGATGAGGTAAGAATCTGTAGTAGAAATTATCTCAGGAGCTGCCTGATTAGCAGTGTTGTTTAAGTTACGTTTGTACAGTTATTTTCTGAAAGGGTCTAAATGTATGTGATGTGGCATGAAATTCGATTAAGTGGAACAAAAATATGTTTTGAGATTACTGATTTTCCCACTAGAGATATCTATGAAGGTAAAATTTGTCCTTTTTAGACTTTTCAGCTGTTAAATGCTCTGTCATATTACTGGAATATTTTTGCATTGCTCACTAGACCTGTAAAACTTAGTTATTATACCTCAAAGCTTCTTCACTTAGTTGAGTTGCATGATGCTTGAAACAATCAATTTCTTCCATGTTTCTTGTGCTGTTGTTGAAGAGAGGAAAGAAAATCAACTTCTCATTTCCTTTTTTTGCAGTGAACGTCATCCTTCGTTATTAAAAGTCAGAAGTTAAGTATTCAGTGTCCTTTAAAAGTTGACACTAAATATATCCAAAGTTAGGACTACCTCATATCATAATGGAATGCAGCCAGATGTTGTGCTTGAACTAGAAGTAGAGGTTTGGGTAGTGCATGGACACTGATATTTTAAAATTACCTCTACATTTCCTTATAGTGGCTGAGGAAAGCAAAAACTTACAAACTGTTTGGGCTGATGAAGAGTCTGCTTTAACTATGAGTTGAGTACTTCACAGGGCTTAGATGCATATGTTCAGTTATTAGTTACAGTACCCATTTAATATGTTTGCTATATCCTTATGTGCAAACAGAAGCAATTGCCTTGTACAGGTGTGATTTTACATCATGAAGGTTTTTTTTTCTAGTTTGTTGAAGACTATGAGCCCACCAAAGCAGATAGCTACAGGAAAAAGGTGGTTCTGGATGGGGAAGAAGTCCAAATTGATATATTGGACACAGCAGGGCAGGAGGACTATGCTGCAATTAGAGACAACTACTTCCGAAGTGGAGAAGGTTTTCTTTGTGTCTTCTCTATTACAGAGTTGGAATCCTTTGCAGCAACTGCAGACTTCAGGTAAGTTACAAGGCAAGGTAATAATTCAAATTATGCTGACATGATTGAAAGTGATTTTTTTTTGTGTGTGTGTTGTGTAATATCCTTTTGATGGTCCAGATTGGATGGCAGCTCTTACTGTTGTCACATAATGTTTTCAACAGATGCCTAGCTAGGTCTTTGCTATCTGTACCACTACAGATATCTTAGCCGCTCTGTTTCTGCATACCAGAAAGGCTATTGCCACAGAGCAACATTCAGAAGACAGCTGCCTCACCATGGCCTGAACCACAGATTGCATCATATTAAAACTATTTTTGTAATAATAGCATATTATAGAAGCAGCAGTATATTATAGGTGTTTAATTTCAGTTGAGAGAGAAAACATTTAAATCACTTATTACTGTATTTAAAAAGAAGACAAAAGATATCAAAAAAGAGTTTTACCTGTTCAAAGTGTAGTGAAATAGGAAAGGCTATAATATTTGAAAGAAAAGTAAGGAAACAAATATAAAAAGGAGTTATCTGCATCACACTGAAATAAGTCTTCTTGGAGACGCTGTCACAGTTCAACTTTATTAGCACTAAGTAGCAGAATATGTTTAATATCATCTCTAAGAGAGAAGAAAGATGTGGAGAGGGGAGAAAGTGAATTTTTCATTTTCTGGTGGGTTTTTTAATTTATTTGTATCTCTATATGTGTCTGTGTTTATGTATTTTGAGAGAGGGAGGAGCAGGCCTTGTTTGTGTGCCAGCTTATGCTGGGTACTGTCAATCACAGAGGACTGTTTAGTATAGTTCAGCTCCCTAGAGTGCAAAATGACCTATTCGAATTCATTTAAAATCATACCCATGCTTCAAAATACATGATATTTGGCCTTAGTAAAAGTCCTACTTTTCCAATAAAGTATACTGAGTGTTGACAGTATACACGTTGATACAGGAAAAATGAAAGAAAAGTCTCTTCAAGTAAAGTTACTAAAATTCTCCCCAGCCCAAATCTGAAAGTGCCTTTCAGGCTGCCTTTTCAACTGTAGAAGCCTAAGTGCTAAAATGTAACTCAGAAAAATATATTTTTTGCTCTGTGTAAAAGTAATCTGTATCTCTTGAAGGTACACTTAAAGTACCTTTGGCACTGTTAAGTAGTCTGAGGGCATATTGCTTAAGAGCCAAATATTAAAGCAAGTGACAAGAAGAACTTGGATGTTTGTTTTCCTGGAATTTTGTTCTGTTGGAATGGCAGACCTCCAAGAGGAGAGCTTTTTATTGCTATTCAGTGGGGTTCCTGGTATGCTCTGAAATGCCATTGCTCCAAGTAATTTTTATCAACAGAGTACAGACATTCAATGACTATACTTTTAAATATTCGAAAGGTAGTTTGATAAAATTTGTCCTTGCTTTGAGTAGAATAGGTCTGGTTCTCATGGTTTGGGTTGTTTTTATGTTCCAGATTTCAAGATGGCACATCATTAATTAGGTATTTCTTGTTTGGTCTTCAGAAGGGGCTCAAAGAAGAATATCATCATCTGGATTGCTGTTAGATTAACTTTTTACGTGGTGAAATTGTTTGGCATCTGGTTTGGTGGTTTGATCTGGCATTTATCCCAGGTACCCACCAAAGCCACTCTATCTCCCCCGTCTTCAGTTGGACAGAGAAGAGCAAATACAGTGAAAGGCTGATGAGTTAAGGACAGGGAGAGGTCGCTTACTGATTACCATCACAGACAAAACAGACATAACCTGGGGAAATTAATTTAATTTATTGCCCATCAAAATCAGAGCAGGAGAGTGAGAAGTAAAACTAGCCTTAAAAATACCATCCCCCCAACCCCTCCCTACTTCCTGGTCTCTACCTTCTCCCTCCCATCGGCACAGGGGAATGGGGGCTATGGTCAGTTCATCACACATTGTTCCTGCTGTTGTGTCTTCCTCAGGGAGAGGAGTCCTTCCCCTGCTCCAGTGTGGAGTCCCTCCCATAAGAGACAGCTCTCCACAAACTTCCCCAGGGGGAGTCCTTCCCACAGGCTGCACTTCATTTACTGCTTCAGTGTGGGTCCCTTTCCCTGGGGTGCACTTGTTTAGGAACAGACTGCTCCTGCGTAGGTCCCCCACAGGGTCACAATTCCTGCCAGTAAACCTACTATAGCATGGACCCTTCTTTCCAGGGGCCCACAGATCCCTGCCAGGAGCCTGCCCCAGCATGGGTGTCCTCCATGTACTGGAGGGGAATCCCAGCTCTGGTGCCTGGAGCACTTTCTCCCCTTTATTCACTGACCTTACTATCTATATAGTTGTTCCTCTCACATATTCTCACTCCTTTCTTCCTGAGTGCAATTGTATCTGTGCAATAACTTTTTTCCCCCTTCTTAAATAAGCTATCACAGAAGCATTATTACCATTGGCTTGGCTTTGGCTGGTGATGGGTCTGTCCTGAAGCCGGCTGACATTGGCTCTGTCAATAATAGACACTGGGGAAGCTTCTGGCAGCTTCTTACGGAAGCCACGCCTATAGACCCACCACTAACAAAACCTTGTCACGCTAACCCAGTATAGCATTGCCTGGATAACTAGTGTTGAAAGCCACTAGTTTTTACCACATATCTTTCTTACTGTACTGACAAGATGCACTGAGCCACCTTCCTAATCTACTGACTGTTCAAACTACTTTTGGATAGCTGCAGACCCTGTTAAAACATTTGCACTGATATTTGTGGGGAAGAGGAGAATTGTTGCTTTTTAA
This sequence comes from Entomyzon cyanotis, assembly GCA_024500445.1. NCBI lineage: Eukaryota > Metazoa > Chordata > Aves > Passeriformes > Meliphagidae > Entomyzon > Entomyzon cyanotis. The sequence goes on from JAKEPQ010001005.1 coordinate 82,916,339, forward strand.
TTAAAGCTTAGACATAAATGTAGTGTCACAGTCTGCCTCAAATGCACAGTTTTAAAATAAAATATGGACTACCTGCAGTTTCTCAGCTCTGCACAAGACTGCATGCTATTCAGAGCTTTTTGTAACATGAGGATTCTTCCATATACCAAATCAAGGCCCTTTAGAGTATCAATTACTTAACTGTCTTCACCTTATCTCCCTTCAACTTTAAATTTGGGTTCACCTCACCCAGCAAAAGAAATTTATTTCTGTGTGCTTTCTGTTGATCTTTCAGAAGTTGCTCCATGATAAAGGGCTGCATTTCCCAACTAACTTTATAGTCCTGTTTCCACAGATGAAACACAGAATATTCTTCTTCTGAGACAACTCTTCTTCCTGATAGTATTAATGCATTTTCAATTAGAAGAAAACTTTCATTATGTTTTTAAGTGTTGAAAACTTACTTACCAAACTATTTGTAGTATTTGTGTTTTATTTGTATTTTTAACATTTCATCCTAGCAGTTAAAACAGTAGAAGGGTCTGTTATTAAAAATCTAATGCACATACAACTTGTGTCTGTACACTGGTTTATAATTGAATGAAGATCTCTACAGAGACTGAATATAATTGACTTGAGAAGGATTCCCAAAAGGAAGAGATTTTTCTCTTCATATGCTATGGACCATTTTATCAGCTTTAAAATGGCATGTTTAATTAGGAATGAATCAGCTGTAAAACTGAAGCTTGGATAGCATAAAAATGGCCATCAGAACTAGTAATGTCAAGACAATGGTAAAGGCTCTCAAATAACATTGTTAAAGGGTATGAATTGTTAATATAAATTCTCACCTAAACCAACCCTGTTCTATTGTACTATTTTTTTTTTTTTCATTTCTTACTGACTCAACTCCTACCTTCCTGGAGGACTAGTTGTCTGTCTCTGTCTTCATTCTGTATAATGTCATAATGAGGTTCAAGATACTAAGTTATATAAACTTCATAAAAGGAATAAGTGGTTTTTCACTGTAAGATGTAAAAGTATTTTGTCTGAATTGTTCTTTTTGTGTTCTAAGAATGGTACTCCATGAAAACCTTCATTTTCTTTGCCTTTTTTTTCTCTTCTCCAGGGAGCAGATCTTAAGAGTAAAAGAAGATGAGAATGTTCCTTTTTTGCTAGTTGGTAATAAATCAGATTTGGAAGATAAAAGGCAAGTTTCTGTAGAGGAAGCAAAAAACAGAGCTGATCAGTGGAATGTTAATTATGTGGAAACTTCTGCAAAAACACGAGCTAATGTTGACAAGGTAATAACTGGCCTCTTAGTCTGTCCCTCAGTTTTTACTTTATCCCTCATTTTCATGGGTCATACTTCTTATGTTCTTAATTTTAGCAATAATTTTGTGGAATTTTTATCAAATACTTGTCTTCTTTAGCTTGCAAGGTGTGCATGGCTAGGTGACTCCTTGTAGAACAGTGAAAATGTTAGGTGTAACACGTTTAACCCATTCTAAGCTGCACGGAATCATTAGTATCCAAGACATAATACAACACCTTATTTTATTGAAATTTTTTTGGGTCAGCTCTTTCGGCCTAGACTTTATACTGCATTTTCTGTAACTAGAGGACAATCTGCTTTTGAACAATGAATAGTTTGTGATCCTCAGAATCAAACACCTTATAAAAGCAAGTAAGGGAGGGATCTGAGCCTTCCCTATCCTCATTTAACCATCTACCTATTTTTATGTTGTTTCGATGAAGAATGGATGAACCCAAAAAGCTATGAAAAGCCTAGAAGTGCCCCATGAGTTTTCAGGAATAAAACCTGGTTCAGAAGCTCAGTAGAGAAAGAGAGTATTTGTCTCCTAGAAAAGAAAATTCTGATTAGTTTTAAGTACCTCAGCAAGAATACGAGTTCTTGCAATTCAGAATAAATGTCAGCCTTGTAGCCCGTAAGAGTAACAGATACGTGGCTAAAGAAATAAGTAGGTTTAGTGCAATGTGCCAGCCTTTCAGAGCTGTTGACAAACTTGATCCCACATTGAATCACAGGTTTGAGTTGGAAGGGACCGTATAGATCATCTAGTTCCACCACCCCTGCCATGGTGAGGGATGCCACTTGATCAGGTTGCTCAGGGCCCCATCCAACCAGGCCTTGAATGCTTCCAAGGATGGGGCATCCACAGCTTCTCTGGGCAACTTGTTTCAGTGCCTAACCACCCTCACCGTAAAGAATTTTTTTATAATTAATCATTTAAATCTCTCTCCTTTTAGCTCAAAACTGTTCCCCCAAGGGTCTTACCACAAGCTGCCCATGTAAAAAGTTGCTTTCTGTCCTTTTTTTATTAGCCTCACTTAAGAACTGAAAGGCCTGGAACGTTCTCTTCTTCAGTATGAGCAACCTCAGTTTTCTTAGCTTGTCTTCACAGGAGAGCTGCTCCAGCCCACTGAGCATCTTTGTGGCCTCCTCTGGACCCACTCCAACAGGTCAATGCTTTTCTTATGCTGAGGACCCAAGACCTGGGCGTAGCCCTGCAGGTGGGGTCTCATGAGAGCAGAGTAGAGGGGGACAATCACCTACCTTGACCTGTTGGCCAATCCTCTTTTGCTACAGCCCAGGATACCATTGGCCTTGTGGGCTGCAAGTGCACATTGCCAGGTCATGTCCAGCTTTTCATCCGTGATAGCCCCCAAGTCCTTGTCTACAGGGCTGCTCTGAACAAGTTCATCTCCCAGTCTGAACTCATGTCTGGGGTTGCCCTAACCCAAATGCTGCATCTTGCACTTGGTGAAAAATTCTCTGATGTAAATCTATATGTGTGAGCCTTCAATTGCAATATGAGAACTGTAATGTGAGTTCTCTTTTGCGATAACTTAAACTCAACTGTTGGTTGAGTCCTGTCAGTTATCTCACTGAAGAAACTGATTGTTCAATACTATAGTAATTTACCCTACAGAACAGCACAGAGTTCTTAAGTCAATCAAATACAGCAGAGCTCATCCTCATTGTTGAATACAGCTCTGATTTTTCTGTTGTTATGAAAACTAACACATGTTGAAGAATGGTTAATAGAGAAGGGACATACAGACTTAGACAAGCTGTTTCTTAAACAATAGTCTTATTTAGCTAGTTGCCAACCCTGTGCCCAATCAGAAATTAGGGCACAGTGACCTTGCTGCAACATTAGGATAACAGTACCGATAGAGGTGTGCAAGAACCAATGAGATCATAGAAAACCAGACAAAGTTAGTATGTATCCATACATAGGGCAAATAGCCAGACTTAGGGCGTTGAAGCAAATAGCCAATAATAGTATGCGGTTACAGAATATGCATTATCTAATTAACCACACTGTAAGTATGTATGCTGAAATTCAATAAACCGAAGCTTGTTGTACATTCATATTGGATGTGTTCGAGTTTCCATTCCTCCACGTCTGCTGCAAACACATATTTTAGTTTTGGTTTATAATTGGAGTTAACAGGTATCTCTTACAGTTGTATATATTTCCAGCTCTTCAAATCCACTTCATTGTTGTTTAGCAGCTGGGAAGAAAAGTGCATGTAATATATTTTTTTCAATAGACCTCTTGGATCAATAGCCTTTGCATATACATGGTAAGCTACCAAGAGCTCCAGGTTTCTTTTTTTGGAACTGGTGGCATAATGGATCCAGATTAGCATGTGTCATATCGATTTAAGGTTTGACAAGCCACAAATTAGGCCCTGTTGGCACAAGTGAATGCCAGGTATTGTTAGTTACTTTGAGCATATGAAGTTTGGGAGTTTGTTACTTGGGTTACTATTCTCTAAGAAATTTGGCCTCTCTGAATTCCAAAATAGTGATTTTACTCATTTGAGAAAAACACAGACAACTTCCACTCATTTTGGCAAAGGTGACCCACTAAACATTTTCTCAAAAGGTTATGTATCCCGGACAGCTAAATACTGTTGTACAGTATCAGTACTTAAGCAAGTTGACAGTTGCATCTTTCCATGAGCACAGACTTAAGTACAAGCAAGTAACTCAGTGCACATTTAAAAATCTAAAGGCAATCTCATTTCTTGATGGAAATGTTTAGTTCCATTGTTTTTTTTGCATTTCATGTGATGAAGATTGATACTTTTCCTGCAGTCAATGTGAGATTAGTGTCATAAAAACCTACTGTAGAGGACCTTTTAAACCCCTGTAGTGTCCATGTTTCACAGAAGTGGATCAAGTCCCTTGACATAGATCTGTTGCTTAGTTCAAATTTCAAAGTATCACAGTCACAGAATATTCTGAGTTGGAAGGGACCCACAAGGATCATTGAGTCCAATGCTTCAGTGAATGGCCTATATGGGGATCAAACCCTTGACCTTGGCGTTATTAGCACCATGCTCTAACCAACTGTGCTGGTCTGAGGGCTGAGAAAAGAAGTTCAGAGCACCTGGTCTTCCCAGGGGGTCTCCCATTCAATTACTAACCAGGCCTGACCCTGGTTACCTTCACGAGATCAGGTGGTCTCAGGGTGGTAGGGTATCTAGAGACACTCTCATCTCGGAATTGCTCAGCTGATTTCCTACAGTAAAATTATATATATATGTGTGTGTGTGTGTGTGTGTGTGTATATATTACTTGCTGTAACCTTCTGTAAGTCAAGACAAAATCTGCTGTTCAAATTAGTAAAGTAGTTGAAGCAGTCCGATCAAAAAGCTTTAACTGTCGGTAGAATCTCTCTTACATAAGTCAGTGGTGTATCTTCAACTTTGTCACATTTCTTTCTTACTAAACCATTTGATGAAAGAGAACTTCATGTGCTCTTTAAGATTGTAATATGGCAGCTGCAGCTGAGATTAACCTGATGTAAGAAATTGTTTATGTAGTTGTATGATTGAAAACTTTGCTTTAAAGGAAATGCTGGGGTTTTTTTTCCCTAGTCACTTTATGCATAGACTTGCATCATGGAACACACCATACAACATACCATACATACATTTCAGTGTATGCTACTGCTCCATTAATATGTTTCTTGAGTTGAATGTTAGACTTTTTCAACCTTTGCTGTTCATCACTTAAAATACTCAAAAAGTAAACTGATTTTCTTAAGTCTCCTCAGTAGTGTGTACATACATCTGAAAATCTTGGCTAGTGATGAGACTCGTTTCAATTCTTGTTTAAAATTGTCTGACAGGATTCGTAAGCAAATATCAGAAGACAGGGAAACGTTACGGTGACATGAAACAAGCAGGATTGCATCATATCAACTTGGCCTTCAAAACCAGTGAAAGATTTGTTGGATTAACATTTGTTTGCTCAAACTGGTTGCATATAATTGATTCTATTCTAAACAACTGAAGTGGATATCAATGATAGCCTAATTTAACTCATGTCTGTGATTGGTTTTGGATTTATCTTCTTACTTCTCTTTTTAGGTGTTTTTTGATTTAATGAGAGAAATTAGAGCCAGAAAAATGGAAGACAGCAAAGAAAAGAATGGGAAGAAGAAAAGAAAAAGCCTAGCTAAGAGGATCAGAGAAAGATGTTGCATTTTATAATCAAAAGCTTGGATTCCTTTCCTACCCTGACCATACTAATAAAAACCATAACTTACAAGCATGCCATTGAAGGCTGAAGTGACTGAAATTACCCTAATATGTTGGAAAATGTAATGTACCACTAAAAGCATGATTTGGAGCTGCACTGAAAGTCAAATTCACTGAAAACAAATTATGTGGCTTCAAGAGAAGCAAAGTTCAGTCCATTTCATAATCGCCTACCTTCTCACATTTCTTCTGAATGTAGTGTTTCATAGGTAGCCTTTTCTTTAATAGTGAAGGGGGGAAAGTATTATTTTGTGGGTTCTTATAAAGCATACTTTTTTATCACTGTTATTTGTCAATTCATCTTGTCTTTTGTTGCCTTGAAAATTACAATTGTGAACGTGATACCTAACAAAGCAGTATGCTGCTGTTTTGCCATAGAGTTACGCAAACTAGAAAAGAATAATGTGTATGCGAACAGCTATGTTGAGGAAAACTATATGTGGTTCTGCATTACCTGATTAACTTAGAAGAGTGATGTAATCTTTTACATTGAAACATTTGAATATGCCTTAATTTTAAAACCCAAACATAGCAGGTTGCTTAATCAAGGGTGTCTTTTCAACTCTGTTGCATGGAGACTGTCCCTGCACATCAGTGCGAGACTGCCCTCTCTGTGGAGTGCAGTTACGTGGATGATTTCGCTCACTAGCTGTCTGCTAGCAGTGTCTGTTCTTTAAATGTGTGCCATACTCTGATATTGTGAATAATACAGAGCATATTCTGTCATCTGTAACTTGGTAGACAATATGGTATCTTAAAACTAAAAGGTCAGAATACATATAACACTGAAGTCATAAGCCTATGGCACATCTAAGCCTGGAATGGCTGTTTAAAATTTAACATGCTGGTACCTTGAAACTTCCCCTTTGCGCATAGATTTTTGTCGAGGTGTTCCCCGGAATTTTTAACTCCCTGGAATTGGGTGGAGTGTGGCTGATCTAGTAGTGCTTATGTGTTTTGAGTTAACTTGTCTGGGAAATTCTGGTTAATTTCTTTTGTGTTCCTAATACTCAGCTATGGGAACATGATATGTTACGCTGAAGCTGTTTGCTGGTTTTGTACTGTTTAGTCTATGTTGACTTTCAAATGGGGAACAGTGTAGCTACTTTCTCTGGTTACTGTTGATATCAATCAATCAAATGTGCTTTGCAATACAGAAACCTTTAACATGCACATCCAAAATCCCCAAACAAAACATACTGCCTCAGTTGCTTCAGAACAGCAAGAATACTAGCACATAGTTAGTGTGCTACATCTTAACTAAAAATACACCAGAATGTTTGAGGGTTTTGGACTTCTCTGGGGTGAGACAGGCTAGATCAATTCCACAAACTGTTGTACTTTTTATACATGTATAAGCCTATAACTGACAGTTTAAAATGCGCTCAAGTGAACTAGGTAACAAATATTTAACTTTCATGCTAACAGACGTTTTAGGGACTCAAGTCTTAGAAGTTATATTTGTCATGTTAAATATTTATCAATAGGAATTTTGTATGTGCATTTAGTAGACTGCCAAGTGCAGAATTAAAGTTACTCATGTAACTGGCAAATATAAGCCAGTCTTCATCTTACTGTGTACTCATTTGGGTCTATTTAGCCAGGGAGTCTAACCACTAACATTGTGACTTTGCTTTGGAACCTGTATACTGGGAACTGAGGTGTTATGAAGCCACTGGACACACAAAACTTGTCTTGGCTGATGCCTTATCCTGTCCTTTTATTTGCTATTTGAGCCATTGAAAGATGAATAAACTTCCATTTTTCTAAAATACTTGTGCAGTGTTAATTGATAACTATATTATTCATAAACATTGCTGTATTATTCATAAACACTCATAAACATCAGCTGTAGAGCTGATGCCAATTGTCAAGCAGTTAAACCTAAATACTCTAGAAGACTAGTTAGTGTGCACGAAGAAAATTGTGCATTAAACCAAATTAGTCTGATAAAAAGGCACTTTGTAAAACTTGAGACTATGTATGTGCTACCTTTTATCCAGAGGTAATTTGCTTAGTTGTTACAAGACTGTCTAAAAAAGGACAACAAACTGAGGTAAGTTTGTTCCAGAATTACTTTTCCATAAGAATGGAAAGTGAGATTTAAAAAACAAACAACAGGAACATCTAAAAAACCCTAACAAACAAAACCCCAAACCAAAAAAAGGACAACCTACATAAGTTTTAATAAAATAAAAATGCATTTTAAGTAATTTTCTTTTGGCACACTCAAGGTGAACCCAAGTGTGCTTCCTCAGCCTGCAGGGAATATATCACATATTATAGGATTTGGGTATATCTTGAGAGAGTCATCCAAAGTGAGTATTACATGTGCATGATAGAGGAGTATTTTGTTTAGCCTACTGGAGTGTCTGAAATTCCAAGGTCTAGCTGCTCAGTGTGCTCCTGTGCCTGAGGGCACTTTTTATCCCTTACTTCTTCAAGAAGCTGAAGATTTTCTCTTCACTGGCAAGGTCAAAGCCTTCCATGGTAGTTGCCTCCAAGTTAGCCTAACGCTGGCAGTACCATTGCTCCCTTTTGTGAAATGCAATGTATGGTAAACTCCAGACCAGAGAGAGATGCCTTTATTTGTAAAAAGCTATAAAATTGAGTCCTCTGTTATGTATGAAACCAATGTTGAATTTTAAGTCTAACTCCATTTAACTCCATTTTATTCTGTAGCTTTTCATAGCTTTAAAAATTCAATTGACTTTCAGAAATGCTGGCTAAGAAATCTGTGGTGTATTTGGTAATTTCTGTAGCCTCCTGATGAGTACACAGTAGCTTAGCAATAGTAGTGTCTAGCAGTTTTCTTTGACTATTCTGCAACAACATGACAGTGCGCAGGAAGTCCTTTCCCATTCATAGAGCCCTTGTTAACATCACAGTAGCATGCAGAATGACCCCTCTGGCAATTCCAGTGGCAGTCATAATGCAATAAAATACACTCCATATCTGGGACTTACGCTCACTATATTAATGGCTAGGAGCCAAATATTTTATCTATTTATATGTGAAATGGGCTTGCTGAAAATGCTGGGCTCCATTTTGGGACACAAAGGTTTGCACTGCCTCTGTGAAGCTACAGAATCAGAATATCCTGAGTTGGAAAGGACCCATAAAGGATTGACTCCCAACTCCTGGCCCTGCACGGGACATCCTAAGAGTCACACCATGTGCCTGAGAGTGTCGTCACTTCTTGAACTCTGTCAGGCTTGGTGCTGTGGCCACTTCCCTGGGGAGCCTGTTGCAGTGCTCAACCGCCCTCTGGGGGGAGAACCTTATTCTAATATCCAACCTAAACCTCGCCTGACACAGCTTCATGCCATTTCCTTGGGTCCTGAGACTGGTCATGAGAGAAGAACCAGTACCTCCCTTCTGCTTCCCCTCATGAGGATGTTGAAGAGTGCAATGAGGTCTCCCTTCAGAGGGGAGATGTCCTCTACTTGATTATAGTTCAGTGCAGAACATGGAGCAGCAGAGCAATGGCTAGTATCGCGTAAGTGCATACAATATGTTTAGCTGTGTCAGAACTGGATCAGAAGGTAAGACTAAGCCTATGACAATTGAGAATTGAAGAGGAAAAACTAATAGCACACCTTAATTTCTAAACTTTCTCATTGCTGTTAAGACATGTTGGCTCTTACAGTCATTTGGATGCACAGTCAGTCGTGCATAAACTATTTCTTTCCAAATTCACTCCTACCAATTTTTGGCTGTAACTAAAATAAATAGGCATATTTGTAAGAGCTCACTCATGGAAGAAACTTCTCCTTGCATATTTTTGTGGTAACTTCAGTTTGTTACTAAAATTGAATGGTAGGAAATGTGCCAGCGTTGTTATCACTGGAGCATAAGTTAATCTTGATCTAAATACATTGACCAGACTGGAATATTTTGGATGAAGTTTCATTGTCAAAGAAATGCTGAAATGCATACCACTTGAGATCTGCCTAGGATTGGACATATGCCAAGGTTCTTCTCATTTTCAAAAGATCCTGACTAGATCTTGCCATGTATTTAACTGGCACAGTCCATTGGATATAATTTGGTTTGTGTGTGCCAAGGTATTTTCTTTTTTTCCACCTAGTCCTGGGTTACCCAAAGTATGTGTATTGTATTCCGTTTTTCCTCTATGTCAATCCATGCAGTTTGTGTTGATGTCCCTTTGAGACCTGGGGGCCAGAAGTGGACCCAGAGTGTTTTACCCTGGGTTTGCAGAGGCAGGAGGTTCAGGGGATCCCTTTAAGAGACAGGGAACAGGCACACAGAGTCCTCTTTCTTGTTTCTTGGTGAGCTGCCAAGAAAGTTGCCTGGCATAGGTCTCCAAGAAACTGCCTTTTTTCAATCCAAAACTGTTTCAGAGGGAATTTCACAATACAGCGCTGCAGCACTGAGCTGGAACTGTCGAGGCCGCAGCTGTGGGTTTCGGTGCCCAGTGAGTCCGTTTTCTCTCCCCACTAAGCAGCAGCAATTTGGAACTGCTGTGCCCACACCAACTGGGTCCAGCCAGCCAAAAAGCAGAGGAACTGATACAACAGGTCAGGAGCTGCCCCAGACAGCGGCAGCACCAGGGAACTGACAATGCAAGGGGAAGGCTGAGCCTAGTGGGGCTTCTCCACCATCTTGTCTTTGTCCCCTGGGCCATGCGGACTTCTTTGGAGGCTGCCATATTCAGATGGGGCTTCTCTGCCATCTTGTTTTCTTTGTTCCCAGGGGGTCCACAAGATTCAATACCTTTGTACCTTGTGATTATTACTGTTATCTTGGTTTTGGCTTTTTTGTTTTTTAATAATCTTATTTTTTCATTTTTATCTTCTCGCATTCGTCTCTTCTTATTGGTGAAAGGCGAGTGGTTAAAACAAAAGGGCAGGTAGCTCATTTCTCAGGCTCCACCCCATAATTTATCTTAAACTAAGACAGATGCTGTGCAGAATGTTAAAAATACATACTGACTCACTTAATGAGCTTGGTAGCAATTACATTTTTTTCTAGTCTGTTTCTATTTTGATTTGACCATATTTATGGCAGGAGAGCAAGGTGGGGCGGGGGGGAAGCTGATTTCTTGCACCACCTGATGGCAAGTGGCCGTCATCTGTGAGCAGCTGTGGAAGCACAGTGTCGGTAAAGGGAGAAATCAGGAAGTGTCCAGAACTCAGATGAAAGCTCAGTGGGTCTTTGCAACACTTTGGGGGCCAAGATGAGGATCAGGAACTAAAACTCTGCACACCAGGGATAGGCACAAAGCACTGGCATGCTCCTGGTGCCAAAAGCAAGGTGGGACAAACAGCCAGTGAGGCCCACGAGGCTGACAGTGCCAAACTGCAAACTAGAGACATGCCTTCTCTTTGTTTTCTCTTCCTGACAGCATCAGTACTGATTTTCAGGTATTTTCTTAATATCTGAGTAACAGGTGAGATAGCACCTTCAGCAGTGTTGGACCTACATTTGCTCCACTTCTCTGCCACCCTCTTCACAGATGTCACTCTCACTCCTCTCTGAAAGAGAGTAGGCAATAAATGGTTACTGACTGAGCCACTGATCTAGTTAATATTGCTTCCTGTGTTTGTGCTGTGAGCATAGAGTAAAAAGAGGCTGGAGGCAGGTTGGAAGAAGCCTCATCCACAGAGCACTGCAGCCATGACCACAGTTGTGACAGCAGTCTTGCACTCTATTTCCATGGAAAGTCTGAAGGAGGATCTGGAATCTTCAGGTAGTGCTGAGTTATTCTCTCTGTGCTTCTTATGGGTAGACAAGGCTAGAGCTGTCCATTTTCCAGCCTTTTGTTCTTGATTGATGCTGTGACAGCTTGCTGTTTGTCAGTATCCTAGGCACAAAGGAGAGGATCTGGTAAGATTGAGCTTGTGCTTCACGGATGTCCTGGCTAAGACTGAAGCCATGATGATAACCAGCAGTTTATATGTTGTATTTTAGACACTGGATGAGGTCCTGAAAGTAACGAGTTCAGGTTTACCTTCAAATGAGTTCAGCATGCTTGGTATGTGTCTGTTAAAGAGTCATTGTTTCTTTATGCTTCTTTTTGGAAGGCAAACTTATGAGATAGGGTTGGGATTTTTTCAGTGCAACAAAGCAGACTTGTTAGCTAAAATACTGCCAGACTAATGTGTTAAATATTAGTCATCTCTAGAGAATGAGTCTAAAACAGTAATCCTTCTGTTTTATCTTATAACTGCCAAAATGCCTACTGAAATAGCCTGAGGACGTGTCAAAAGAGGGGTTAAAAATAATATACTGTGTCTATGGATAGCAGTTTGGTGTGGGTGATTATAACTCCTGTGAGTGTCAGAGCTGGCTTGAGGAGGTAGGTACTAGATAGTATGCAACTGAAGAGCACATCCTGCGTAAGACTGAGGGCTTGATCTTTTAGCATTGATAATGTCAGAGGTGTGGGGGTTTGTTGTCCTGTGGAAACCTAGCAAAACTGGATAAACCCAGTAAAATTTAAAAAAAAAACCTTTTTGCAAATTTCTGCAGATGGTACCATTATCTTGAAATGATCCACAGCTCTAACCCATGTCAGGAGGTATATGCCTTTTTTCCACAAAGTGACAGAGGCAATGCCTAGGCTGGGAGATGGCTGTGGGTATTTAGTGCCTTCTGCTAGTCCAGAGCTGGAAAGAAATATCATCAGAGGAAATCTCTCAGTGTGTACTGATCTCAAATTTCTTGACATGGCGGCCTTTCAAAGGTTTCCCAAAGAGGACCAGTGGAGAACCAGAAGCAATGCACAGAAATGAAAAGACAGAAAAAATAAAACACAGAGAAAAGACCCTTTTGTTTCAGTAGACATCAGATGCAAGAGCCCATGAGTCACAGGGGTTCAGCCAGGGACCTACAATGGTAGAGCCAAAAAGCACTGATAAACCCACAAAGGCAGGAATAGGAATGACTTGGTACCCCTTTCGCTGGGAAACAGAGTCGACAAGGAATTGTTTATAGCCCTAAAGAGAGAGCTAGTGCTTGCATTGGTGATGAGCTTGCTCTGGTGCCTCATCCCCACAGCGAATAATGCCTTTAGACACCCCTGCATGTGCACAGATGAAGAGTGCCCTGGAGCCAAATGTCAGAGCTTGCTGGGTGGGGGACTCTCTGGAGCTTCCACACAGCCCTTTCTAAACCATGCACAGAAACATCCCTGGCCATCCCTTGCCATTCAGCTGGACTGATTTTAAAAAGTTTTGAGAGCTGGGAAACATGGGCAAAATAAACTGGTACTGCCACTTTTGGAGCCCACCCAGGAAGTCTGGGAAGATTCTTGCCTCCAGATGTGGGCCGTAAGGGCCACCTTTGGGGAGCATGAGCAAGCACTACCTGGCCAAAATGGCCCAAAGGAGCCCTGACAACAGGCCGTGCTCAGTGCTGCAGAGGAAAGTAAAAAAAAAACACCTGGGAGCATTTGCTAGACCACCATGGGGGGAAAAAAAAGCTGTTCTCCCCCAAGCTGCAGGGCATGAGAGGCCATCTTCACAGGGCATGAGCAGCAGGCAGCAACCCAGCCAAAAGGGACTGAGCCCTTAGCAGTGGTCAGACTCAGTGCAGCAGAGGGGAAGGTAAGATAACCCCGGGACGCATTACCAATCTGTCCCAGGAGAAAATTCCTCCCTGACCTCGGTGCTGGTGACCAGATATTCCCTGAGCACTTGAGTGAGACCTGTCACGTCCTTGTCACACAGGCTGGTAAACCACCCAGGAGATGCCCAAGCCCATATTCTGACTCAACACAGAGGCATCTCATGGGCTTTTGAGAGTACCCACATGCCCCCAGCCAAATGGGCCTTGGAGACAACATTCCTTCCCATGTCTGGCAGGACACCAGCAGGTGCTACAAAGCACCGGGATCCCTCCTGACATTGCTCTGCACCCCATCTCTTACAGCTGCTGCCCCATCTCCGCAGGGGATGAGAACGGAAAGCTCTGCAGTGCTCCTCCTCAAGGGATCCCCTTGGTCTTGCTACTGCTCTGTAGCAGATAAGGGCTGAGAGCCTTGGGCACCTCCAGATGTTCTGGATCTTTGCATCGCCAGCACCTTGTTCTGCCCTCAATCAAGGTCTTCCCTTCCCTTCCCTTCCCTTCCCTTCCCTTCCCTTCCCTTCCCTTCCCTTCCCTTCCTTCCCTTCCCTTCCCTTCCCTTCCTTCCCTTCCCTTCCCTTCCCTTCCCTTCCCTTCCCTTCCCTTCCCTTCCCTTCCTTCCCTTCCCTTCCCTTCCCTTCCCTTCCCTTCCCTTCCCCCAAATCCCGTTACTCCAAGCCTTGTCTCTGGTTCGGACGTCCCTGCACATTTTCTGTGCCTCCCTGACAGCCTTCCGAGGAGCAAGCATGCCCCGGCTGACGTCGAGAAAGCAGAGCACAGCAGAAAGTGACGATAGGTGGACAGGGAGAACTGGGTGCAGGCTGAAGCCGTGCTTCCTCTGGTAAACAAGCTGTCCCTGCTGCCCGCTCCACCCTCAGCTGCAGCGGGATTTGTTGCAGGAGAAGATGCCGCGCACGTGGCCTTGCGGCTCCGGAGGCCCATGGCCGTGCCTCAAAGCAGGCAGTTGCCACCCACCGTGGGGGGTGAGGGAAGAGGGAAAAGACGTCAGGACAAGGGGGAGAAAGCAACGCTCAGAGACTGCGTCGAAGAAACAACAATTTATTTCCTACTTCTACAATCAAGGCTTGCGCCGCCGCCGGCGGGACGGCCTCTTTGGGGGCTGGGGAGAGTCCTGAGGGCCAGAGGCCCTCCTCTTTGCGGGGCGCCGCGGCCCCTTGGGCAAGCGGTCGCTGTCCCGGCCTGGAGCGGAAGGCGTAGAGGGCCCTGCTACTGCTGCTTCCCTGTCCGGCTCCTCCTGGGGCTGCTCCCGGTCTGCAGGGACAGGCGCGGGTGGAGAGCGGCCGGGCCTCCTGCGGCGGGTGGCTTCCAACGTGCCACTCTCTTCCTCACTGGAGACTGCACGGCTGTGGGCAGAGGCCAGGGTGGGGGTAGGAGTGCCCTGGCGGGAGGTAGAGGGCCCAGGGATGGCTGTGGGACCGTCCTGCTCCTCCTGCTCCTCCACCTCCTCCTCCTCCTCCTCCTCATCAGCATGGGAGTTCAGAAGGTTCATCTGCCGCAGGATCTCATCACTGCACCTGTCAGCAGCAACGTCGATGAGCCGGTGCACAAATGTCGCTGTCTGCTCCTGCAGCAAGGGGTGCAGCTCCCGGACCAAGGCCTCCTCACTCAACCCATGGCGGCACAAACTTGCTACGACGCTGCACTCTGCCAGAGCCGTCTCCCACCAGCGGGCCCTAAGCAGCTCTGACAGTTCCTGATTCAGCCAGGGCAGTAGGGGCGCGAGGATTTCTGAGCAGTCCTGGAAAATGCCTGCCCAGACCTCAGACGGGAAGCCAGCTACATAACGCCTAGGCACCGGCTCCACAGCTCCCTGCTCATTCTGGTGGCCAGCAACTGATGGATCAGAGGGACTTGGAACAACTATCTCCAGAAAGTCTTCCTCTGACCGAACAGAGTAAATGATGCTGCTGATAGCCTGCCTGCACAGGGGGCACGTTGGTTTCCTCTTGGCCCACCGCACAATGCAGCCCAGGCAGAACAGGTGGACGCAGGGCGTTACAGAAGCAATTTCGCCTTGCAGGTCACGGCATATGGGGCAGTTCCAGTCTGTCTCCGAGGCCATATTTGCGTGTTGCAACAGAGCTGGGGACAGCAGCTGCTCCCTCTTGCTGGCGTGACACGCTGCACAATGGCCACTTCCTGTTCCAGGGAGGCAGGTGGGTAGAAGAAATGCCCAGGGCCCCCAAAGAAGGACACACTCACAGCTCCCCAAATACTACTGCCCACCCCAGGGCCACCCCACAGGGTGGCATGTTTCCTGCAACCACTCTCCTGTGCTACTGCAAGTACCACCCACAGCACCTGGCTTCTTGAACCAGGCAGGGCTGAGGAAACAGGCAGTGTCTCGAGAATGAGCACTGAGAATTTCTGACAGCAGCTTTCAACAACCTCACGGGCTTCCAGTCCTCTCAGGCACTCCTGCCACGAGTCCAGTCGCGAGCGAGTCTGGGCCAGGCTCTGCCTGTGCCCAAACATAAGCAGTGAGGGATGTGAGGTCACAGTGCATTGCTCACCGAGGTTACCATGCATGGAATCTACAGACCGCTGATGTCATCACAGTCCACGGTTCTATGCTGAGATCCTCAACTGCCTTACAGACCTGTTATAGCAGGCCTTTTGCCCCTTCCAGGTGCATGGCATCAGGAGAAAAAACAGGGCACATGGGCCATGCTGTGCCATCATTCATTTGTGCTTCTGACATCCATGATCATTTGGAGCCATTAGTCTAAGCACTTCTCCTTTAGAAGTGCGTTATCTGTTAGCTTTACGTTTTGGTGATGGGAGCGTGCTGTGTACGTTGGGCACATGAGTTGGCCTCTTTAAATCTTGTGAGATGACAGTCCATATTCTCTATTCGCAATGCTGCTTGTCTGCACCACTGCGAGAGGCAAGCACATGCTGACATTTCATGCCAGTCTCTGCACAAAGTTCTTGCCAGGTTCTTTGTAAATTTGGATTTTCTTTCTTCTCTACAGCCTCATTGGACTGGGGTTGATGGGCACATTGGTGTGGTCATTAGCTGAGTGACTTCATCAAAACCCTCTGTTGCTCTCATCCCATTCAAAACTAAAGTTGAGAATGGATAGAAAACTGCAAAATAAGCACCAAGCACAATTTTGGACAAACCAGTCAAAAATGTGGAGAGAATCTATACTGTCATCGAGTTTTAATCTCCCCGCCTTGTGGCAGTGCTTGCCACAAACTGGGCCACCCAAGCAAGGGCAAGACTGTCCTTCTTGCTGTGCTTCCCAAGCTGCTTTGCCTGTAGCTTCAGGGAGCAGTAAACCGCTCCAGCCAGGCTGGCAGTGGGGCATTTTCTGCCTCCGTAGGATGTTTTACTAAAAACAGCTCTGAAACTGATTCAGAAAACAAAAATAAAATAATGTCCTATTTCCAGTTGTAACCTGTGTCCATGTGTTCTTGAATGCATTTTTGGTCAAATACTCCCTGGAGCTTCACACAAATAACAGTCTCATCATTATTTGACTCGTGGTGAGTGCGGGGTATGGAATAGAAAAGAACAGTTATGCCACATTAAACCCAGAGCTCTGCATGACAAGGTTCAACCCAGCTCTGAGGGCTCCAGCCTGGAGAGCAGCTCTCTGCAGCGCAGGTCCCAGACCCACCCAGGAGACAGGAGCAGAGAGGGGCACACCTACAGCAGGGCTCAGGCAGGGACTGAAGGTCCCAGGCTGAGGTGGGACACATCCCCATGGCCCTTAGCATGAGATGAGGGGTGAAGGTCCCAGGGGTGGCCAGGCCCAGCCACTGAGGCCTGTGAGCACCCCCAGGACCCTGCTAGGACTTGACTTCGGTGCTCATGTGCTCTCCTTCAGACATTGGTGGTTGGACACTTTGGAGCCAGAGTATTGGGCCAGATGGACCTTCCCTCTGAGGGAGTGCTGCTGTTCTCAGGCTCTGGTGTTTTAGCATGTTTCTGCAAGGGAGTCAGCTCATGCAGTTCTAAAAATGAGTGCAAAGAGAGGAAAACCAATCCAGTTGAAAATCAACAGGTATTACTCAAGTCTTGAGACATTTGCAACCATTTAGATGAGAAGCACATCCTGCACCAGACTGAGGGCTTGATCTTTGAGCCTCGCAACTGTCAGTGATGTGGGGTTTTGCCATCCTGTGAAAACCCATCTCAGCTGAATACTGATGAGTTTTAAAAAATCCCATCACACTTGCTTTTTGCAAATTTGTGCAGATGGTCCCATTATCTTGAAATGATCCACGGCTCTCATCCCCTTCAGAAGGTACAAGCCTCCTTCCCTCCAGGTGACAGAGCCAATGCCTATGCTGGGAGACGGTTATGGGTATTCAGTGCCTTCTGCTAGTGCAGGGCTGGGAAGAATTGTCATCAGAGATTTCCCCAGTGTGTATGGGTAGGGAAAGATGAGAAGCAGAAAAGGGAAGAGGAAGAGAAAAGGAAAGATGGGAAGGGAAGGGAAGGGAAGGGAAGGGAAGGGAAGGGAAGGGAAGGGAAGGGAAGGGAAGGGAAGGGAAGGGAAGGGAAGGGAAGGGAAGGGAAGGGAAGGGAAGGGAAGGGAAGGGAAGGAAGGAAGGGAAGGGAAGGGAAGGGAAGGGAAGGGAAGGAAGGGAAGGGAAGGAAGGGAAGGGAAGGGAAGGGAAGGGAAGGGGCAGTATTGCTGTTTTGTTGTTTGTTTTTTTTAATGGATCTTGCTCACGTGAAAAATTGTTTTATGCACTTATCATTGGAAAAACAGAGATAAAGCAGTGAGACAGCCTGGTGTACATCATACAGGCCATCTGCTCTGAATGTTTGAAACTTCTGAGAAGTTAACCCCCATAACTCCTGAGGCAGAATTCTCTACTTTACATCTAGGGTTATCATATCATCTTCCCAGGCAGTATCAAGTTGCCAAAAATGTTATCTTTCACCCCAAAGTTTGACTGGGGAACGACATGAATGATTTTAGTTTACTTTATAATTAACAGCTGCCCCAAGAGCAGCAGCTCAGAGGTTATGTCTGTGAAGGCACTTGGAGGATGACAGATTTTTGCAGCAGAAGCAGTGTGAATTCAGTCTTTGGCTTCATGCTCCTTGGTATGCTGACCTCTAGGGAAACTTTTCTGCAAAACTGTTTGCCATAGCATTTGTGTAGGGAGCTATTGTGGCTTCAAACAAGTCACAGACCTTTTTCTAGGGACCAGGCATTTGGTGTCAAATCCAAAGTAACCCCTCACATGAAGCTGCTCCCTCAGATGGTTCCAGCACGCTTGCATGAGCAAAGGTCTTGGTACATTTAAGCAGGGCTCAGTCAGCAGATGAAATGCATACTGAGTGAAGAAATAGGATGATTGTTTTGAACATTTGTGAACTTGGTAGTTAAAAATCTGAAAAGTCCTCTGTGCTCTTCGTTTGTGGAGGGCAGCATATACCTTTCCATCCATTGCTAAAACTGCTTTAACAATGGATGAAATTGCTAAGAAATTCAACCACTTAAGTTCTAGCCTGATGGCTTTGGAAAGCATAGATTGCTTTCCCAAAGGAATTGAGGTGAGTGGCAACTGTCTCTCATCAACAGGCAATAAACTGGTTTCAGAAGAGACTGGGCTTAAAAGACAAAAAGCTGTGCTTTGACTGTAACTGCCTGCACTGACTCTGTCTCTAAGGGCAAACAATCACTCTTTCTAGGTGTTTATCTCCTTTCACAGAATCACAGAATGGCCTGGCTCGGAAGGGACCTTAAAGATCATGTAGGTCCAGCCCCCTGCCATGGGCAGGGACACCTTTCTTACCCTCAAATTAAATTTACAAAACACTGTGATGTCCTGTCCTTACTACACCAGCCAAATCATGCTCTGCCAGTCTCCTCTGAAACTGAGATTTTGGTTTACTGATGGTCTTCATAGCCGTTTCTGCTCCTGTTATGAATTAATTTTTCTCTGACTAAGAATGACCAGAACAGACAGAGACTCAGTGATCTAACAGTGACTTAAAGACAGCATTAATCTTTCCCAGCTCTTCAAGTGTCTGGGTTGTATTTGACATTTCACTGGTAAGTCCACTTGTGTCCTGATCAGCCAATACATAGGTCTTTATCCTTCTCCATTTTTTCCAACAGCTAAGTTCCCAGATCATTGCAACATTCTTCTTGTTGAGAAGAACAAACACGGATATATTTAATCTAGTCAGTTTTTCCACAGTGCCTTGGGAAACATGAATTATTGCGGTCTAGTCAATAAACAATCTTAGGGCAAGATACAAATACAGTTGCAGCAAAGAAATAGAACGTAGTAACAAAAACTACTCCAGACTACACACGAGAGTATATGTAGACATGAGACTATTTTTTGTAAAATAGTTAGAAAACATTTGAAAGCATATAGTACTTCAGAGAGTAAAAATGTCTCCTAAGACTTCCATATTTATAAAAAATGCACAAACAACCACCAAAAAAACAAGCTAGAAATTTTAATTTCTCTGTGTGCTTGGGGAAAATTGTTCTCGTAGGAGAAAAAACAGGTTGATGCTGGAAGATTAAAAACAAAACTTCAAAGAACTCTAGGTACATGTTACTTGCTTGGGAGAAAGGGAGGACCAGACACCTTTCCCCCCACCTCAAGAAAGAATCCCAACCAGTCAAAACCATCCTTAAGGAAAAATGCCTACCAAGTCAACAAATAAGCCCTGAGGAATTCTGCTGAAAAATAAAGATTCTCAAACTGCTGAAGACTTTAACTCTTTTTATCTTGATGGATTGACACTTTGTTCTGCACCAGAAGGATATTGCTAAGGACTTTTTACACATGGTGTCAAAGACAGGACACAGAAACTTAAAAAAAAAAAGAAGGAATAAAGTACGACAAAAGCCTTAACAAAAAGGGAGTGGTAACATTGCCCATGACATGTAGCACAGCCTCCTCCTTACCAGTGACCAGCACAGCATCTATTTGTACCAATTGTGTTACACTAAAGATGATGAACAGAACAGACTTAATGTGCAGATACAACAAAGTATTTAAATAAAAACCAGAATAAAAGTTGAGGGGTTTTTTTCTTAAAGTGAATAACCGAAGTGTTAGTCCAAGTTCCCTCCATGGATGGTTGGTAGGGAAGGGCTTTTCTAAGGGCTCAGTTTCTAGAACTGACATGCAAATACTCTTGGAGATGAGAGTATTTTGGCTGCAACTTTCCATGTATGTTTTTCTGTACTGTTTACCACTGTTTTCATGTGCTGACCACATGATAATACCTTGCAAGATATGAGATACCTGCAACCAACATTCATATGGCACAAGGTTTCAGCTTGTTGTGGAACAACCATTTTTTCAGAGTACTGGTTCTCACACCACTGCAGGTGCTACTGCCAAAACTAATCTGGTGCTGCTCTCCCTACTATTTGCTGCTCTTCCACACTAAGCCTTGTGGAAACAAGTTGTAATGCATCTTGAATTTTCTGGCTCTTTGTGAATCCAACAGTTGGTACTTTGCCATCAATGTCTTATATGCTTCTGAAGGATTTTGTTCTCTGTAAGGAATCTGTTTCAGGTCTGCTTTGTTATGTCAGGAATCTATGGATAGGTTTCCACTGTCAAATCCTATGCTGTCATCACCTGTCAACTGACAGCTGACATGATTGCTGTTGGCACATCCCCATACAACCTGGTGTAGCCCATTTCCAGGCAGAGTAAACTGGCTGTCATTAGCAGCCTAGCTTCTAGTTAAGCTTCTCTGACAAGTCATGAGGCTCACTCCATATGCAAAAACATCAGCACTCTACTGCTAATGACTCAACTCTTTCAAATAAAATACCCCTGCTCCAGAAATGCCAGCTAATGCTTGGGAGTAAATTAGAAATTGCAGCCTGTGTTGCCTTGTCCAGATCTGCCCTGTGTAATTATCCATGGTCTCTACAACTGCCTCTGTGATGCAGGGTTATTGGCTTTCTGGGTTCTGCTTTTTTTTTCAATGCCAGAAGCCTGACGGTGCACTAGCTTTGCTGAATGTGCTGCAACAACCCTGGAGAACCTCTTCATAGTTGCTGAATATTCACATACACGGTAAGCAGAAAAGGATATCAGCAAAGCTGAGAGCAGCCTCCAGGCCACTATGGAAAAATAAGCTATTCCCCAACAGCAGGGAGATGTGCAGTATTTTCCTGAGGCACAGCATGCTGGTAAAAACCCACAATTTCACAAACTATGAATGCATCACTGCCTCCTTCTCTCCTAAAATAGCAGGTGGGTCAGCACATCAGACTCTTTCCTTCACCATCTTATGAGACATTGTTAGAGAATAGAAAAAAGGGGACTTTGCTGTTCTCTAAGTAACACATGCCTTAAGAGGCAGCCTGAAGGAAAGCACATGTGCATGTGTGTGTGTACAAATGCCTTGATGGCAATGGTTCGAAGAAATGTGAGTTGGAACAGAGAGGTGAAGTAATGGAACTCACTTATAAAAGGAGATGTGCTGGACAGCAGATGACACACAGGAGGAGTGTTTTTGCTTGGGTTTAGAAAAGGAGAGGAAACAATTAGAGTGATTCAAGGAGTTGAAACACAACAGTGAAGAATGGGTGGGTTCCTTTGCTTTGGTTTTTTATTTTTGCGTCATGTTTTACAAACAAATGTAACCAGTATCTATATAAGCCAGGTAACAATGGTTAGATAGCAAGTTGGCCCAAAGACTATTAAATCCCTAAGGAAAGGCAACAGATATCGCTTTTAAAGTCTTCAGGGCAACATTCAAGATGGTATGGCAGACGTACCTAATGGAAGACACTCAGCCCAAGAAGCCGACTTGAGGCACAGTCAGCAGCTGCAGCTCCAGCCATGAAACTCAATAAAGCCATGAAAAAGCAAAAGAATTGAGCAGGCAGAAAAAGGAGAGATTGAGTCTTTCATAAGAGCATGAAATCCGTAAGTTTGGAAGGAAACTTAAAATATCCTAAGTTGAACTTAGTTTCAGTAGTGTAAGACAGCAAAAAAAAATTACTTTTCTTGAAGCAGTGAAGTGGCTTCACTGTTCAGTTACACACGCGTTTTAGCTGAAGCGGTTTTCTCTCACACTTCCCAGTCAATAACCAGGGCCTACATCCAAGAAAAGCAGGGAAAACCACCTGGGTACCGGAGGATTTCCTACACCGCCTCCCGGAGCCTGCCGCGGCTCCCGCCCGGCTCCAGCTCACAGAATGGGTGAGGTGGGCAAGGACTACAGTGGGTTATATGGTCCAACCTCCCTGCTCAAGAGGGGTCATCCAAAAGCACATTACACAGGAATGAGTCCAGACAATTCTGGAGCATTTCCAGTGAGGGACACTCCGCACCCTCTCTGGGCAGCCTACTTCGGTGCTCGGTAACACACACAATAATAAAGTTCTTCCTCGTATTCAGGTGGAAACTTCCTATATACCGGTTTCTACCTCCAGAGAGCGCCGGGAGAGAGACAAGGAGAGGGCCCGGGGGCCGGAGCGCCTCCAGCTCGGGCGCCGCTCCAGCTCCCGCCGCGCTCCACGACGTCTCGCCCGGCCGGGAAATGCCCCTCCCACCGCCCGCGGGGCTGGCCACGCAGCGAGCGCGAGAGGCGCGCTACCGCGAGAGACGCGCTACCGCGAGAGACGCCGGGGACGGGGGGGAGGGCGGGGTGAAGTATCGCGAGAGCAGGGCGGCTCTCGGGCATGCGGGCGCAGACGGCGGCGCCTCGCGTGATTGGCGGGGCGCGTCCCCCTTCCTCCGCCCGCTTGTGTCCTCGCGCATGCGCGGCGCGCCGCCGGGCCGTGTCCGTGTCCCCCCCCGGTGCGTGTGTCACCCGCGCGCGGCGGTGCTGAGGCCGTGAGAGCGCTCCCGGCCACCGGCGGTACGGGAGCGGCCCCGACACGTGCGGCCCCCGCCGGGCAGGAGAACTGGGATCGAAGCCGTGCAAGGCCTCGGACACCTCGCTCTGGGGGCGGCCCGGCCTGGCCTGGCCTGACCCAGCCGCCCTACCGGGAGCGCCTGAGGGAAGAGGAGAAGGAGGCGGCCAGCGCCCGGTGTCCGTGTCCCTGCGCGGCGGCGGCCGCGGCCCGGAATGAAGTGAGGAGGAGCCGCCGCCGCCGGGGGACACTTCCGCGTTGCGGGAGAGGCCGCGCCGGCCTGTGGGACGCTGCCGGTGCCTCGCCGCCGCATCGGGCAGCGCCCCCAGCCCCGGCCACAGTCCGAGCCCGTATGTATCGGCGCGGCCCCATGTGAGGCGGGCGGGCGGTGCGGGAGCGAGCGAGACCCCGGCGCGGCCCGCGGTTGTCCGTCGCGGTGCGTGTGCGCGGCGCCGCCGGGTTCCCATGGCGCCCTAAGCGCGACGGTGGCGGCGGGTTCCCTGGGCCGCGCCCTCAGCCGTGAGCGAGCTCGATGCCGAGCACCTCGGACGCGGCGGCCGGCGGGAGCGGGGGCAGCCGGGGCTGGGGCAGCGGCGGCAGCGCGGCAGTGGAGGCGGCGGCCGACAAGAAGCGGCTGCACCACCGGAGACGGAAGCGCTTCGCAGCCCAGCCGCAGCCGCCCCCGCCGCCGCCGGCCCCGCACCCGCTGCTGTTCCCGCTGCTGCAGCCGCCGCTCCTGCAGCCTCCTCTGCTGCAGCCGCCGCTGCCGCCACAGTCCCTGCTCTTCCTGGCGGCCACCGGCGCCTCCTCCTGTTGCGGGGACGGCGGGGAGCGGAAGCGACCGCGGGGCAAGCGG
This sequence comes from Entomyzon cyanotis, assembly GCA_024500445.1. Classification (NCBI taxonomy): domain Eukaryota; kingdom Metazoa; phylum Chordata; class Aves; order Passeriformes; family Meliphagidae; genus Entomyzon; species Entomyzon cyanotis. The sequence continues at coordinate 82,940,186 of JAKEPQ010001005.1, forward strand.
CGCGCGGGCTCCCGGCACAAGCGGCGGCGGGGTCGCGGCGGCGGGGGCACCCAGGAGGCGGAGAAACGGCGCGGTAGCGGTGGGCTGAGCACGCTAGTGGAGGAGTACGACGACGTGAGCTCCCAGTCCGAGGGGCTGTTGGGCGGCGGCGCGGCCGGCGGGGGCAGCGGCGGGGGCAGCCCGGCCTCCTCCTCGGGCGGTGGGACCCAGCGGCAGCGGAGCGAGGCGGAGCGAAGCGGCCGGTCCCGCCGGGAGCACCGCGGCAGCAGCGGGCGCTCCAAGGAGCGGCACCGGGAGCATCGCCGGCGGGGAGAGGAGAAGGCGCAGCAGGAGGGGGCGGTGGCACCGGGCCGTGGGGTATCCGAGCCCTCCTCGTCCTCCAAATCCCGCAGTCGCCACAACCACACCGGGAGCCAAGACCGGGAGGGACTCAAGAGCAGCAGCAGCAGTGGCGGTGGCAGCGACGGCCGCAGGAAGAGCTCCCTCGCCTCGCCCAGCAGCGGCAGGAAAGACCGGGAGAGCAAACCGCACCGGAGCCGGACTAAAGCGGCCAAAGAGCCGCCGTCGGCTTACAAGGACCCTCCGAAAGCTTACCGAGACGACAAACCCGAACCTAAGGCGTATCGGCGGCAGCGCTCATCGCCCAGCCCCGGCCGGGATGACAGCCCTCTGCACCGCTCGTCGCAGAGCCAGCGCAGCCGCAAGTCGCTCAGCCCGGTGGGCGCCCGCTCGCCTCTCAGCCCCTACAGCCGCCGCCGCTCCCCCAGCTACAGCCGGCACAGCTCCTACGAGCGCGGTGGGGATGTGTCGCCCAGCCCGTACAGCAGCTGGCGCCGGTCGCGGAGCCCCTACAGCCCCGTTATCCGGTGAGTGCGGGCCCAGGGGAAAAGGCGGGATGGGGAGGGGGCCCGGTGTGTGGAGGAGGAGAGTAATGGCTGGGGCGGGAATGCAGGGCAGGCCGGAGAGGTGTTCATCCAGCAACAATCCCTCCCTCTTGCCCTTTTGCTGCCAGAAGCTAGGGTGAGGTGAAGGGGAGAGGGACAAGTACAAAGATCTTCCTGTCTTGTCTCTCGGTGAGAAGGAGAGGTGCGGGTGCCTATAACACTTCTGTGGCTAGTTTCTCTCCGTGGGAGACCACCTAGCTGGAAAGAGGCTTTTAAATGGTAAAGGGTACGAGAACATTTTCAGATAAGAGTGACTGAAAGAAGATGCTTCTTGGAGGACAGGCTTTGTGAAGGACCAATTTTGAATTTTAAGTCTTTGCTTATGAAGTACAGATATTTTGTGGTACATTTTTATCTATCCTGTTCCTCCATAAAATAGGATGCATATTAAATATATTTAGCTTTGGTTTAATTTCTGCTAATCTAAAGAGGAAATGAGCTGATAGGCAATTTGTGTTTACAAGGGTTTTCTTGTTCTTTTTAGATTTCTAAAGAAGGATTTGGGCTTTCTGCTTTGCTAGAAAATTGAGTCAATGTCAAGTTTTGATAAATTGTCTTTTTTGCTTTACCCAACATATGAAAAACATATGTAAGCTCTTTTCCTAGTAAGGTTATGCACATTTATATAATTAATGTATGCTTGCAGATAATTTTTTTTCAGCGTTAGTGGAAACTCAGGGTGTAAAGGTCAGCATTATGTGAGTTTTTGAATTTTACATGGAGAGGAAGCGTGAGCAACCGTGTTGTGGAATTAAAGCTCTTTGGAATATTTTAACCTGCAGAAAAGTCCACTGAAAATTTTAAAGTATTTGCTTAGTATGTGTTTATAACTGAAGATTTTAATTTCCTATATTGGAATCTTACTATTGCCTCATTGTTTGTAGACCTGCATAAATTCATGTTTGGACTTTAATTTTAAATATATCCAGCAATTTGCTGTTCCACTGGCAGGAATTTTGTTTACCAGGCATTACTTGGTGGGCTGTCTGAGAACTGTTCTCTGGTGTCTCTGATGAGCACTTTGTGTTGATTACCATTTGGGGTGTCCTGCAGTGTATCAAGGGAACATGAAGAAGCTGTTTCTGTGTTTCACTGGCTCTTGGTAGAGTCTGCTGTCCTGGGTGTGCATCAAATGCTTTTTAAAGAGTGAAGTAACAAAGCTGTGTCCTACTTTGTTCAGCAAGAGAGAGAGCAAAGGTGCCTTGGGATAAAAATAGTGATTGTCTAAAGGTGTGGTTGTATAATTTTATAAGCAGTAGGGTGTTTCAAGAAGAAAACACTGTAATTGCTCTGAAAACACCATGCTGTTCTTCTGTGACAGTCTGTTGCAAGTGGTTAAAACACACTTTCAAAATTATTTGAATAACAGTATAGCAGGAATATTATGTGCATAGTTTGATTTAAACACCCTAGGAATCAGATTATTTTCTGTAGTTGCTTATATCCTGGAATAAGAAAGCTAATAATGATGCGCAAAATTATGTTCGTGATGTTTGCATTTAGGAATAGCTCAGCATTTAGGAATAGTCAGTTTGACAGCCCAGTTAAGTTCAGGGTTCTGTCTTATGCACTGACTAACTGGGCTGCAGTAGAGTTTTGTAGGAGTGTTGTATTTACTTTTTTCTCTTGGTAGTAGGCCTGTGATTTGAAGCATGAGAGTTTTAATCTCCCAGTTTCGGTATTCACTCTGTGGTGAGTAAGTTTTTCTTGAGCCTGCAGATCTGTTTCTTGGCGTTAGCTTTGTGACTTCCCGCCTTTCTTCCTCCCTCCAGCTGAACAGTAATTTGCATTCAGTTTTTAACTGCTTACAGACAAATAAATGCAGACTGTCAGGTTTACAGGAGAGGGATTGGAATGGTGAGTGAAAAAGAGAGGTTTCTATTTGTAGAAAGAAAGCTCTGTCCTAATGGGGCATTCATTGCAAAAGTGTCACTTTCATAGACAACAAAAGAAACTAAGAGTGTGAAGATAAAATCAGTTGTTCAGACTGTTTACTTGTTGTGGAGAAATGAAACCCGGTGGTTTTTTTTCCTTCTGTACAGACTTTGAGCATTATATGTGTTGCAGGGGCGGTGGAGAAGTAAAAAGAATGAGGTTTATGCTTTTTTTTTAACCATTCGAAACTGTGTCATAATCACTTTTTGTGTGACTCTGTAGTACTACAACCAAAATGCTGAACATTTTTGCTGTCCTGTTTGATAATGATATAGTGGCCTTAGACTTAAAGAATATTACAGTTTCATGAAGGCAACAGCTTCTTACAGCACCTGTGTTCTTCATCTGGATGAATTAAAGGCTTAATTCTGGGCTTGTATCCAACTGTAATGATGTCCAGACAGTAAGAACTTTGTCTCTGACTGGGTATTCCAGCCTGTATGTCTTCTTGCTCTTTTCATTCTGTGTCTCATGTAGGTATCTTCTCTAATGTTATGTAAATTACCCAGTTAATTAGGTATGTAGAAAATGATTATGAAGCAGTTGTAGCATGCTTGGAAAGCCCATGTGTCTAGTGCTGATTTTTTAATCTAGGTGTCTGAGCTGCTTAGAGAGAAACTTCTAGTAAAGAGCTGAAGAGAAACAAGTTAAGTCAGCTTTGGTCGTTTGAAGCAGCAACAATGTGTTGCTGTGAGGTTTAAACTGCAGTACTGACTTGGTTGTTTTTCGGTGATGTTGCTTTGCTGTAGGTTCTGAAGAGAAGCAAAGACGCTGGATGTGTTCCACACTAGGTGATTTCTCTTTGAATGGTAGACTAATTACCTTTTCCATTATAATTGCAGGAAAAATATGTGTTTTGAGCAAACTGATTGTTTGACCTGTTTTCACTTGTTGAACAAAACTTCTTTACTTGCTGCTGGTGGATTTATATTACTCTATTTTCGTATAGATGGGTTAACACAGCTGTTCTAAAGTAGCACGTGCACATTTTCAGAATGGAAATTCTTCCAAAAGTGTGAGGTATTTATTTTTCTACTGGTAATATGGCTGGATTTAAAAAAAAAAAAATCTCAGCTGAACCCCGTGGTTGATAAAATAAGCAGTCTCTTGCTGCCTACAATTTCATCCTAAACTAGTTTCCAGGGAACTATTTTTTGTAACTTGTCTTGTCATATGTTATGTGATCACACATTTAATTCAGTTAGCAGTATAGATGAGTAATTGCATTTTTCCAAATTTGGATACACCTACCCATCTGCTTAGATAAAACTAAGTGGGTGGGGCACTACTAGCATAGTACTACTATGTGCATGGATGTTGCTCGTAGGAAAGATACAAAATTTATTTTCTTTTTCATACTTTAGAGCCATCTCAATTTGCATTGGGAGCTACTCTTTAGTAGTGAGGCTCTGCAAAATATGGATCATATACGTGCAAAATCACAACCATCATAGGAGAACAGTAAAATATATATTCAGCTAGTAAATGGAGAAGCCATGGTGCCATTCACTGGTATGAAAATAACTTTGATTCCAGTAATTCTACTACTTTTGAATTTAAAGGATTAAGAGAAAGTTTGACTCCCCAATGATTGGTGAAAATAGATTTTTTTTTTTGTTTGTTTTGGTTTGGTTTTTTTAATTTACAACTCTCTAGTTTTGTTTAGTAGAAATGTATTTTGCAGAATTTAAAATGGATCACTATAGGTTTTTACTGATCGGAGTAGCTAATTTTTCCAGTGCACATTGCTGGCCTTTGACATTTGCTGATGTGCCTTTTCCTTTTCCTTGTTGCTGCTGCTTCTTTCTTTACTTGAAAAAGGAAACTTCACTTGAGAAATTTAACTTCAAATATGTTTAGAACACAGATTATAAATTGATGTGACCTTTTGTTGACTGATTTCTTTGTAGGCCAAGTTCTCATATGAAAATAGAGGGTTATAAAGCAGGTTCAAGAAACAAACAAAAGCCAAGCTCAGGGTTTTCCAGTATGTGTTGGAGACCCTTCTAAAGATTTATGGTTTGAATCACTGAGGTAGGTTATATAGTCTTCATGTACAAAGCAGCTGAGTAGGTGGCTGGTTGCAGAGCTTCATAGAATGTAACCTTGAGCTAGGGGCTAGAGAAAATAAATGAAATTAATGAATAAGGTATCAAGTGAAAGCATACTGTAATGGCTTAAAGAAATGAACTATATGTTTGCCTCTGAGAGCAGCATGGAAAAGCTACGCTATGAACTGTTTTGTCCAGGTGGTTTATGTTATCAAGTGATTGTAAATGTCTTGGAAAGTCTGCAGTGAAGCCAGTTGATTAAATTTAGGTCCTCCTTTTCAAATACAGTATAACCTGGCTATGCAGGGGAAAATGGCAGTGCTTAATCAGTAGTCCAGCATTACCTGCTGGTTAAAGAAAGCTGGGCTACAGTGATTGTTTTAACTTCCTTTGGACTGTTAGGTTTCTTGGTTTTGCCTTCATGATCTCATGAATCTCTTTATTCCTTGTCAAAATGTTACTGACAAAGTTAGTTCGCTTGTTCAACTCACAGACCCCGATATATTTCGAGTACAGAATTCTTTGCACTTAAGTAATGTGTTGCTGGTCACCAGCATGTTGGATTTAGCTTTCTCTTAAAGCAGTTAAGAAGAAAAGAAGTTTTCAAGTTCAGAAACATGGTAAGATAACACTTGATCATTCTGATTCTTCAATAAAATGCAACTTTTTTTTTTTTTTTTTAATTAAGGGGGTATTGAAATGGGACAGAACAAAGCATCTAGAAAAGTAGCATGGCAAGAAGAACTGTGTAAGCTGAGTGAAACCTATTCCTGGAAATCTGACATATGTAACAGTTTTGTTTCCTCACTGGTTTCAAATATCAAGACAGTAAAAGACAGCACTCTAATTTACTGTTTGGAATTCTTTCATTTTCTGCTTGAGAATATAAGTGCTACTTTATCAATAGACTTTTTTCTTTGTCAAATTCATTAGTAAATTTACTGTTTGGTAATTAGTGATCCAGTTAAGTGCAATAGAACGTTGCCTGTCAGAAAGGAGAAACATAACAGTTTTGAAACCGGCATTCTTAACATTTTGGTCTCTTAAGTGGTTTTTTTATAAAGTGACTAAGTACATTGTATGAAGCAGAGAAACAATGAATACCTGTTTTTGAAATGTAGGGTACTAGGCAAAAAAAAAATTAAAAAGAAAGAACTGTGATACCTAAATTTTTTTTTTGTTTGGTTTTTTTTTTTGTTTCTTTGAGGGGAGGAGGAAAAAAAAGGCATTATTTTTCTTGTTCTGAAAAGTGGAGGAAAGCAGTGCTGAGTTTTGGTTTCAGGGTGACTTCCTTACTAGTGCTTTCTTCCTCTATCACTTTCTTAAAATCTACCTCTTCTCTTACACGTTTTATAGATTATGTCTTAATGGTTTGAATTTTTTACTTCAATTTTATAGCTACAGCTGAAACATAATTTCTTCCATGACCTTTTGCAGCTAATTTAGTTGTGCTCCTAGACTTCTTTGTTGCCATTTCTAGGGAAGAAACAAAGCAGTTTTAGATTTATCCTGCTGATACTTATGGTCTTCAGTCATATCAGTTTTCTTTTTTCTTTTTCTCCCTTCCATTTACAAAAACATACTGAAATCTGTATATGGTTCAAAAGGGATTTTATAACTGTCATGAAGTGTGGCTGTTATCGTCTCTGTAGGGATTTACACTTGTGTGAAGTGAATTTAAGATGCTGATAGAGGACTGTTAATGCCTTTAGTGGCAAAGGTACTCATAAATGGGGCAGAACTTCTGGGTGCAAAAAGGGAGAATCATCACAGGAAAGTTACCTGAAAGAGTGGCTTCATAGTAGCTTCTCCCCATGTGTTTTACCAGCAGATGCTGCTGCTTTTGTTTAAGAGAGTGAAATGTGGCATTTAGATTAAGTAAATTTCCTGATCTCTCTGTACTTCAAGAAGAGAAATTTGAATTGCGTTGTTCGATATACTTGCTGTTTGTAGTGCAGGTCTGTGCAGTTGCAGCTGCCGTTTTTACTGTGTTAAAAACAAACTGCTGACTGCATCTGAAATAGTTGGTGTCAAATGTCAGATAAGGCATTTTATATGTATACGTATACATACACGCACATTTAATAAAGACCTGCTGGAAGATTTAGGAAGGGCCGTGCACCTCAGATGTCTCCTGGTGTTTTTTCAGGGTCTCACTATGTGGTCAGTGTCCTGTTAAATGGCAGATGCTGGCTGTTGTGTGAGCCCATTTCTGTGCTGCTGTGACTTCATCTTTTATGTCAAGTGTTAGCTCTAAACAGTGAGCTGGCTGGTTTTATTATGTATAAGGCAATAATTCTCTGCTCCAAGAGGTGTATAAGCTTTTGAGGGAAAGATTTTAAATGTGTCCATATTTTTGTGTTTGTGTCACTTTCTTAGGTGGAAACTTGTGCATAAGTTGTCTAGTCTATTGGGACTTCTGAACTACATATGAAAGGAAGTGATAGTTGAGTGTTTGAAAAGATTGTTAGGCTTATGAAAATAGCAGATTTTATCATTGTAACATGAATAACTAGCACTTCCACAAATCTGCTTTTTTCTTAAAATTCAGGACTTGTCTGTTTAGTTGAAAATGTCAATTTTTTGCTGTACCCTCTAGGTTGCAGCTCAGTGGTTCAGGCACAGCAAGGGATTCTTGCTAAGGTCTTTGGGGTGCTAAAGGTACTATGTAATATAATAGTTTTTTCTGATATAAATAATGAAAAGTTTTCTTAAAAGTTAAACCAGTGCAGAGACTATAATCAGTCAACGTATTTCATAACTAGGCTATGATTTTGATCTGCTGTTAAGGTCTGTAGTAGGTCCTGGGACTGAAACATGTATTTGTGTGCATGTGATTTTGCTGTCTCCCACACAAATGCAGTTCTGACACGAAAAAGTGATGCAGTTGTCATGTGAAATGTGAAACCCAGGATGGACAGTGGTTGGGTTTGGTTTTCTTATTAGCTAAGCTTGCATAAGTTCAAGTCCCAAACTCTCTTGACTAGTATTGGTAAAGTACAGATATCAATCCACTGTCAATTCTTGTTTGTTTTTGAAGAAAGTATAAAAATTTAGGTTATTTTTACCCTAAGTTTTCAAAACTGCCTCTTCCTCACTAAGTTATGGTAGCTGATCAGATGAGCAAATCAGTTGTCACAGATTTGAACAGATTTTTTCATTTTATCCTTAGTAGTGAGTTAAATGAACCTGTTTTCATTTTGTACCAAAATGTAGCAGAAGCAGCCTTAGAATCAGGCATGATGTCTTACCAACTGTGGTGTTTCAAGCTGCTACCTCTCTTTTCTATTGCATGTGAAATATGTCCATATTTCTGTTTGTTACATAGATTACTTTCATTATTAGGCACCAATCAAAGCAAACAAGAAACCGCAGATCATACTTATGAAAGAAATAGGGCTCATTTTGAGACCTTTAGGGCATGTTTTAAATTTAGTGCAGGTTGCAGTGAAGTACTTGGGATCGAGTTCATGTTCTACAGGTAACTGGAGAGAGTGTCAGTCTAAAATAACTGATTCATGAACAAGATGTGCAAGCAAATTTTTTCTGAGACTGACCAAGACAGGTCAGTGACATCCTTGCAAATGATGCACCATTTATAGAAGTCAGTTTAGGACTAATAGGGGCTCTTAGCTCGTGCTTGATGTTAAAGAAATGTAATTATACTGATTCCAGGGTGGGTGCAGATCTGTAGCAGTTACACCTCTGTCTGAGACAGTAATTCCTCTTCAACAGTGTGAGGAGAGCTCTGGTCTAGCATTTGAAGTGGTGTATTTTCTAGATTTTCTTCCTTTTTCTTCCTGCTACCCCATCTGAACTCTGGATAATGGAATTTTATATCTTTTTATTTTTATTCTTGTTTGGCCAAACCTCTGAAGATTTTTCTGTGGGATTTAGTACTTAGATTTTCAAAATAATAACGAGAAAAAAATACTTCAGCAACAGGATTCATAATGGAGCAGAATTGAATTTTCCATAGAATTTTTGTGCCCAATATTATGATTTTATTTGGTGTTTATTAGATGTGAACGTTAATACCTCTTTACTGTGTGAACCAAACATTAGATTTTGGTTGAAAATTGAGAGAAGATAATTGTGAAGCCTTTTTATAATTAAAGGGTGAAAAGCTTTTAGGATTATTATTTTTATTGTTATTATTACTATATGTCACTGTTACTCTGCTGTGCCAGAAAATCCTATAAAATCTGCTTCCTGGCATAGAATTGAACTATGCTAGTTTCCAAGAGTAATCTTCATCTGGGATTTGATTTTTTTTTTTTTTTCTTTCATGACTCTCTAGCTGTTTAGATCAGTTCCAGTTTTACCTGTAGAATTTTGAAGCTTGTGCTGTACTGTACAGTGTGCATATACACATTGTGTTCGGTCACTTTTTGATTGATTTCAGTGCCTTTTAGTGGATAAGAGTTCCTGCATTATAAAAAGAACGTAAATTTAGAAATTAGTAAATGCTGCACACAAAATAAATGCTATTGTACTAGAGTAAATATTTGCTCAGTTGAAGTTTTGAGATGTCATTTCTTGTGTAGATAAGTAAAACTGAACTGATTTAATTGTCAGTAAAATTCAATTTGGTATGAGGTGGGTAGTCGTGATCATATGGATTGTAGTTGGCATCCTTTTTGTTTGTTTATTGGGATTCTCTTTCTTGTTGGTTTGATCTGGGTTTTTGTTTCTTTTTGTTTTGGCAACCTCCATACTCTGGTGCTATCTTTTGAACTCTGAAATTATTGTATCTTCAGGAAGTCTTATTTTTGTTATTGCTTGATACTTTTTTCTTTGTGCAGCTGATAGATTCTGGGTGTTTTTAATCCTGAGTATCCTTTTTCCTCCCCTTAAAATGATAAAATAGATTTCCATCAAACTTTAATCAAGAAAGTACTTGTAAATCTGACGAATATTGTTGTTAGTATGGTAAGATGGATTAAAACTCCTACATTTAATTTATTTAATTATGTTACTACGTGGTAGCAGTGGATTAGGATACTTCACTTGTTCCATGCCTTTCAGCTCAATTAATTTTGTCTCTCTTTACTTCTTAATGAAGAACTGACACCAAACTAGTACTCAGCAAATTAGATTATCCCTTTGAAATTTTGAATGAAAAGTCATTCATATTAAATGGTGTTGTTATACAATAGAAGTTTAAGATTGCCCCCCCATCCTCATTCTATGTAGTTTTCTTGTTATGATTTTGTAGATGACCTGGATTTTTTTCTTTTTTCTGTTAGTGTCTGCATTCAGATGCAGCTATAGCTTAGGCCCCTTTGTGGGTTATATTTGCTTATCAATAGCTGTAACAAATGTTGGGTACTTGGATTTTTTTGCAGAGGAGTTGTTTGGTTTGGGTTTTTTTTTAAGTGTGCAATTAGATGTCAGAAAAGGAAAGCTGTTTTTCAGTTGGCTACATTGCAGCCTTTAGTATTCCATTTTTTTGCTCAATTGACTTACTTTAATCCATTTATGAAAGTGAAAATTCAGAAGTTCCTACAATTACTGCTTCCATGTTGTTTAGATTTCTTTTGTCCTCTTGTAATTTTAATTTCATTTTGTTGAATTCTGACTATAAAGTCAATTGAATTTTTCTCAAATACTGTATGTACTAAAGGTGTGTTTGTACAAGTTGTGTACATTGAGATTGTCTTTAAGGAGTGAAATACCTCTAAGTAGTGAGGAAAGCAGAACATTTCTTGCCTTATATAAGTATTTTATGAGTATTTCACAGTTCTAAGAGGAGAAACTGCATCAAAGAGTTTTAATATTTTCTTTTAAAAAGGTGTATAATCTTGATTGATTAACTATATTTTTTTATTTTTTAATGCATGGTCTTTCCTATTTTGTAGACCTCTGTTTATTCTGTGAGCATGGTGATAATAGTTGCTTTAAAAAATGTAGTCAACAAAGTAGATATGCTGGGAAAGCAGCTAGACTTAATTTTATCTGGGTAAATCTTTACTTTTTTGAAACAGGAGATCAGCAAAATCTCGAAGCAGAAGTCCATATTCATCAAGGCACTCCAGGTCTCGTAGCAGACACAGATTGTCTAGATCCAGAAGTCGTCATTCAAGTATTTCTCCTAGTACATTGACTCTAAAGAGTAGCCTGGCTGCTGAGCTGAACAAAAACAAAAAAGCAAGAGCTGCTGAGGCAGCCAAAGCTAGTGCTAAAGCTTCCAATACTTCAACACCAACCAAGGGAAACACTGACACTGCTGTAAGCGCACCTCAGGTGAACAATGTTAAGGATGTGAAGAAAATCAAAACTGAGCATACACCTTCTCCTACGAGCAGTGCAAATCTGAAAAACGACAAGGCAAAAGCAAAGGTTTCACTTCCCGAAACAAAAGCAGAAAATAATTTAGTTGCAGACAAAATTACTAAACAGAAGCCTGCAGCAGTAAAAGAAAATAAATTGACTGTTGTAAAACAGCCACCGGTCACTGTAAAAGAGAAAAGCAAACCAAGTACACCAAGTGTAGTAGCCAAGGAGAAGGATCGAATTGTTGCACTACCGACCTCCACACTGCCACCCTTGCCTTTGCCTCCCACGCTGCCTGAAGATAAAGAAACTGATAGGTGAGTTGTGACAGTTTGCTTTTGGGGTTGTTTTCTTCCCTTTGAAAGGCAATTGTTTTATAGCTGTGCATTATTTTAGTGTAATTTATCTCAAAGATCAGTACTGAGTATGTATAATGGAAGTGAGGTTCACAGCTTGTCATTTTTGTTAATTTTGAAGTGTAAAAATTGGTCTGTCGTGAAGAAATTAATTTCTGTCTTCCAAGTGTCATCTGAAGTTGGACTATGTTAAGTCTCTTCACAGTCCTAACAGAGAATATGTGCTGTGATTTGTATTGGAAAATTATGCTGTTATAGAAGTTATTTTTGGTTTTACTGAAGGTGTTACATGCCTCTCACATGTGTGCAAGAAATTACCTCAAAAGTAAGCCAGAAATTTTTAGCTAGAGGTGTAAATGTTTCTCTTGTGTTTGCTAGTAATTTAAATCTGTATTAGATATTAAGAATGCATAGGAAGCCTTGGGAAATAACCACAACCTAACATAGTATTACACAGTTGCATATATTTTTTTTTTAGTAGTAAAAAAAAATAGTTTCTCACCCTTCAGCATTAAACCGTAGCAAATGTAATAATGGTGTAGCAAATGTATGATTGCATTTACATTTGTGACAGAGCCATCCTCTCTAGGTTAATGAGATTTCTGATCCTGTGAGCAAGATTTACTGTTTTAACTAAAAACTAGGCTAACTAGGTTAACTAAATATGACTGCCATTGCATTATTAATTGCAATAATATAAAGTGAGATTTCATAATAAAGGTGGCCGATTGCTCCTGATTATTATATTTTAATGGATTGCCTGTTTCAAGTTTAGCTAAACTGTGAGGGGTTAAGCTACAGTTAAGATGTGGCTCTTTCAGCACTGGGCTCATTCTCCTTTCAAAACAAAAAGCGGATTGCTTGTAAACAGCTGCGTTAGTGAGAAGTAATAGAATGCCTTTTATGCTTTGCTTAGTTTTGCCAGTAGGCTGTTATAAACTTCAGATCAGAAATTACAAGTCATTACAAAGCTTAAGTCATCAAAGGAAAAAATCAATGTTTTTAAGGGCAGAGGAGGGCAAAGGCCCAAAAACCTTGGGCTCAGAGTTACTATGGTGAAATTGTGTCAACAAAGAAAGCTTGATGCTCTGCAGAACTGGTTCTTAATGTCGTGTCAGTTGTGAGCTAAAGTAGGAATCTCATAAACCCACAAATAAGTGACCTAAGGGAACATCAGTGTTGCAGCCCCACAGTGTAAGTTAGCTGAAAGGAAAAATTGCCCTGATTGTCAATGATGTGTGATTTAGCAGACCTGAAAAAAAAGTCTGCTCTTGGCTGCCTCCATTTTCATGTGCCACGTTTAAAATCTGTTTCAGAAGCATTCATATGTTATGCTTTCACTCATATTGAAAATTTTGGGGAAAAATTGTGAGAGAAATACAAATATATGAACCTCAAAAATAAGAGTTCTTTATTATCATGACAGTTACATGCACTGCGCTAAGGTGGTTTATTCTTTATTGCATGTTAACCATTATATTTGGGATGAAGACAGTCTGTGCTTCCACTGCTTAAAATGGGGCAGCGGCGGTTTGGAAAGTGGTGAAAAGCATACAAGTGTTCAGTTTTCACAAGGAAGCATAGACAGATGCAAAGCACTGGAATGCTTTACTTGAATTAATAAGGATTGCTAATTGCAAGTAAAGTAAAAAATCTATGCATTCTCCATGATGGGAGTTGGCAATATCTTTCCATTTACAGAAGTTCCTGCTTTATCTGTGATACTAAGCAGGTAAGAAGTTGTAGAAAAACTTCACAGAGAAGGATGAGTAGTGCGATTTGGCAATGCAGCTAACTTGGAAAATGTCCCCTCAAAGCATGACTTCAGTTTTTTTTATACAGTGTCAGAAATTAAAAGAGAGAGTACTGTGTGAGAGTCCTGTAGAGGAGAAACAATTACGTTATTATATGAAGTTTAGAGATGGTTGTGGCTTTAAAATTACTGGATATGCAATAGTTGAACGAATCTAGGTAAACTAAAAGAAGTTCTGGTAAAATGGAACCATATGCTTAAGAAAAAAATCCTGCAGCAATTATGATTCCCAATTAGAATGGGAAGAGCATCTCTAAGATCACTGTGTGTAGTAATTGTTAGAGGAATACATTGTTGTATATGTGTTTGGGGATTTTTCTCAAGACAGAGATGAACAGTTAGTATCTGTTATCTAATTGCAGTTGGTTAAAAATTGGTCAGATATCAATAACCGATGTAAAAAAAAAATCATAATTTTTTCATCTGATTTTTTCCCCCACTTGATATGCATGCTCATCACTAGAAATGTGTTGAATCTGGAGTGTTTAAGTAGATGTATGCAATTAGAATTTGTAAATGAGGTGATGTGGACAGCCTGGTAATGCGTTGCAGTGTTAATATGAGCATGAAGCTTATTATCTATGGAGATCAACTTTAGAGAGAACTGGATTAGTTAAATCTTCTTAGTTATGTGACAAGTCAGAGTATAGATTTTACCACTATACTTTTGATGTCTGGCAGCACCTGAACTCTAAAGATTTTTAATTGTATAGGCCATAAGCTTGGAAAGAAGCTTATGTGGCAGAAGGCCACATAATGTGATGTTAATATCTACCACAGAATGTGGTAAGTCTCCCTGTGTCATCTGAAGTCAGCGTTCACCAGAAAGATCTGATTTCACAATTCTGTAGAATTGTGGTAACTATGCATCTTCCAGAGAGCTGTTTGTGAGAGCCATTTATCCAAGTCCTGCACATTCTAAGAGCAGAAATTTCAAATGTTGGTGCATTGACAGTCTAGAATGTACTTTTTTAAAAAAATAATTCTAATAAATTTTTCATTGTGTTACTATTCTACTACCTTCAACTTATTGGCAAAATTGTGGTTTTTTAATAGTTTGAGAGAGAATCTTTCAGTGAAGTCAGTTAAAGAAACAGAGAAGAAACTTCGCCATCTGCTTGCAGACTTACCACTTCCACCTGAGTTGCCTGGAGGAGCTGAGGTACCCAAAAGTCCTGAAGAAAAGAAACCAGCAGTTCAGTTACATAGCAAGAGAAGACCAAAGTATGTTTATTAAACTTGTTTTAAAGCTTATCAAACAAGTAGAAATTATAATAGTTTCTTTAAAATATGTTCTTGTTAGAAGAGTTCTGCTTTTTAATGACATTGTTAATATTAATGGGGCTTGACTCAAACTGCATAGTTTATTGCCACTTAATGGTAATAACACAGTTAACTAATAATGTCTCAAATAGTTAGTGTTGAGGGTATCTTCACAGTTAAGACAATGACTAGATGTACCAGCTCTATTCTTAAAAACGTTTGTTGCTTTCTAGAATATGTGGACCACGACATGGTGAAACGAAAGAAAAAGAAATAGACTGGGGAAAGCGCTGTGTGGATAAATTTGATATCATTGGTATTATTGGTGAAGGCACTTATGGGCAAGTTTACAAAGCCAGAGATAAAGATACAGGTAAATTCAAAAAAAGTAAATGTAATCCTACAATTTTAAATGAGCAGGATGGTTTTGTTTTGGTTTTTGTTTTATATTGAGTAAAACTTGTGGTATTCTCACATCTGGAAGGTTTTTGTTTGTTGGTGTGTTCAGTTTTAAGTCTGGCATTTGTCTAAATCAGAAATTGTTTGCTGCATTGGAAAATCATTTATCTGTAAAGCTGTGGCTGAAATCAAATTGAATAGTCTTAAATTCTACTTCCTATTTCTTGTTGAATTAGTGAAAATTATACTAAGTTGAATTAGAGAAAAAGAGAGGGTAAATATCCTGGGGAAACTAATGTCACCCTAGACAAGTTGACAAACAGTAATGAAGTTTATAAAGGGATGTAATTATGGAAGAAGCTATGCATAAAATTTGGTCATTGTACTCCAGTAGTCACTGGTTCATAGTAGGAAGAGAATCTGCGGCTGTGCAACACAGCCCTGAAGAGTTGCAAATGGGATATTTTTCTTGAAATATAACTGACTTGATGACAGTGACACTGTTTTTAAATTTGTTAAATTTTTTAAACTATTGCTGAAATGAGCAGTCACCACTAGGATACATAACATTGCCACTACTTCCAAATAGATGATCCAGATTCTTTATGTATGCTGTTTGATTGTTTTATGTTGGGTTAGTAGTTCTTTCTATGACTGCTTGCCTTTCTGGCTTATTTGTGCATGCTTTGAATGCTGGACAGTTTTCTACTTCAGCAGTAACTGAATACCATAGGACCACATACCAGCATCAGCTCCTTCTTTCTGATCTCCAGAAGAATAAGCAGTGTAATTATAATTCCTTCTTCATTCTTTACCTATCCTTGCCTCAGTTTGCCAACTTTAGTTTTAGCTGAACTGTCACAGATTTTTACCTCTACGAGAACTTGTGCAAATCATTGTTAGTATCTCCTGGAATTCTTTTCTTTGCACATTTGCTTTTTAATCCTTCCAAAATCATCTTGCCTCTTTGGTAAACTTCAGGTTATTTGTGCATCACAGTTATCTCTAAACCGCCTGTAGAAGTAGTTGCGTTCTGCATTTAATGGGTCCATACAGATACAGCAAGCAAATCCGTAGCTTTGGATTGAAATCCTGTGTGGAAAGTGGCATTACGGTCTTTGAGATACCTCAGAAGAATCTGTGTAATGGGCTTTCAGAGCAAGTGGATGTTGTGTAATGCTGGAATCTGATCTATTGTGAGTGTATCATATAGGTTAGTGTAGGATAAATACATTTTAGAACTAACAAAGATATCTGGGCTGTCAAACTTCCCAGACACAGCAATAAACTTCAAGAACAAAATGGTTGAGCTAGCATATGTAGTCTTTAGACCTCCTCCTTCATGAGTGTATCGTGCTCCTGCCATTTTGTGGAATCCAGTTTCATCCAGCTCACCCTGAAGTAAAATAATAAGGGAAAATCTCAGTGTAAAAATGGCAGTGCCACTTGTGCTTGTAGAAGGTATACTGATGAATTTGAGAACTCTTAGGTCATCTGCCTCATATCTGCATAGTATTTCTGGCTAGATATATGCATTCTGACCTCTGGTGATGGACTGTTAAGAAATCCAGAGCAGTTACAGGCCTCTGTCTCTAAAGCTGCTGCTGATTATCACTCTTTACTGGTAGACATGGTGTGGAATATGTGAGTGAGTTGTGCAGGAGGAAGAAGATAGCCTTTATAGTGTGTAGCTGAAAATTCTTATTTGTCGTTTTGCTTCTCTATGTGATCTCTGTTCAGCATAGTGTTTGGTGCAAGCATCAGGGTTTTAAAAACAAACATATATATCAATACTAAAATTCCATGGTTTGGTTGCTAATCTTAATGGGTTTTATTTAAATTTTCTCTTAGGGGAAATGGTAGCACTGAAGAAAGTACGTTTGGATAATGAAAAGGAAGGGTTTCCAATTACAGCTATTCGAGAGATTAAGATTCTTCGACAGCTTAATCATCAAAGCATTATCAACATGAAGGAAATAGTGACGGATAAGGAAGATGCTTTGGACTTCAAGAAGGACAAAGGTACATATGCTAACGGAGGGGTAGTTCTTTCTGGACCTGTTCTTAATGTGATAGTCTGCTATGCTATATTTGAAGTTAAGCTTAATTTAAAAATATGTTTGCAAATTGTGATGCTTGACAAGAGATTTTCATTTTGATTTGAATACTGTGAGAAGTTGTTTATTTAACTCAGTTGTGCCTTTTGTTTATAGAAACATTTTCTGTAAATATTTTGTGGGATAAAAGAATGTATTGCTTGATTCCAGTTTTGCTGCAGAGGCCAGATGTTTGACTCCTTGACACCCATGGATTAGAGAGGCCAGCAATAATAGGAAGCTCTTAATTGCAAGCTTTTTTTAACCTTTTTTTTTTTTTTAATAGTACTTTCTCAAACCATTTAGAGTATTGTAGGCTGAATGCTGAAGAGATGTTTTTCATTTTAGGCCTTGGTTTCATTTGAATTGTGCTTCAGCTACTTTTTTAATGATTGAGCATGTGTATTTTGAGGGCTAGAAGAAGAGTAAATTAAAAGAATGAAAAGCAAGACTCGTATAGTGGTAGTGTTTTTTCCCAAACAGATGGCATGCAGACTTCTATTCTTTTGGTTCCTTCAGTTCTAAGTCTGTCGTTTGAGTTGCTGTAACCTCCTCAGTCTAGAGAATCAAGCAGAGTGAAAATCATGCAGTGTTGTTGCTTGGTACTTTTGATATTGGAGTAGTATTTTGCCACTGGAGGCTGTTTTGTTTTAGGTCTAAAGTGGTACAAACCTATAATTTTGGGGTATTTTAGTGTCCTGTGGGCAATTTCTTACTTAGTTTAGCTGAGGAGAGTGTTTGGAATGTGGCACCTATCCTTCTTCCCTGCTCTCCATCCCTGAGTTTCTATACCGCATGCCCAGTACCGTGGTGGGTAGAAAATGCTGTATGTACTGCATAGCCAGCTGAAGCACCAGGTGATATGATGATTCAGGAGGTGGACATCAAACAGGAATTAGTTGGGATTTTTTTCCTAGCATCTTTAGAGCATATAGTACCTTGAAGGGTATAGAGCACTGACATACTTTTTTATTTTGTTTAGAAGTGGGAAGCATTTAGCGAGAGTTTCTTGATAGTTGTGCAGGTTCAGTGATCAGGACCCATTCAAAATCCTGACAGTCTGCAATAACCAGCTTAGTCTTTGTATATGAGTCTTGTACTAAGTTCTTACTAGGTCTAACCTACTTGGCTAATGAGACCACACTGAGTCTTGACTTAATACTTAATTACTCGTTAATGAATTTTCTCTTTTCCTTTCTCTCTTCCCTCTTCCTTTCTCTCTTCCCTCTTCCTTTCTCTCTTCCGTTTAGTGCTATGTTTAAAATTAAATTGTAAAATTTTTTTTATGTACCTCAAACTGTGTCTCATTAATTTCAAATGGGAATTTTTTTGTCCAAGTCTGTATTTGTGCTTTTGATACTACTTATTTAACAGCATGTTAAGACAACTGCATTTTCTGAGAATTTACAAGGGCGGGAGCTTCTCCGGAGATGCTAGAATTGAATTAATTTCTGATAGTTGAGTAAAAAACATCAGGATAATGAGACTACTGTTACAACTAGTCTATGAGAAGATGGAAGTTGTGAGTTTTTTCAGGCACTGTATTCTGTATTTCTCTAATGAGTAGTTCATTGTGAGATAGGGGTTTATAGCTGAGTTGTGGCCAAATTGTAGTCTGTGCAGGGAATGAATGCAAGTGGGAGGAAGTTTGGTCATTTTCACAGTAAAGTGTTGCAAATGCAAAAGTAGGCTGCTTAACAAGGAACCTTTAGAAAAGTGGTAGTGATATCTTACACAGGCAGAGCTTACAGTAAAAGCAGGGTGTTTTGCCCATGTGATGAACATGCTTATGCTTAATATATGTTAGATGTTTACCATAGCTTTGAAATATGACCTAGAAAACCCTGCTGATGACCCACTTGTAAGAGTAGGGAATAAGAACATTTTTGTTATCGTATGTTTTTCTAGTTAGTGTGAGTAAAGTTAATTTTGTCTCTAAGGCTGTGTATCATATACAGACATAGTACTCTTTTGTTTTTTCACTTAAGGCAGTGTGGGGTTTTTTTTTTCTGTTGGGTATCAGTAGTTTAAAATAAAGCACATTTAGTTTCCTGACAATAATATAGGTGTTGGGCCCACTTCACAGTAGTCAATTTAAGGATGCTTTTTAAGATATTAACATTGGACTGCAAGTCAGCAGTGGCTTGACTTGTACAACTTTGTCGTTATACTTTGAGCTACATTACCTGTTTTTAAATGACATACTCAAAAGTTTGGAAGAGAGAGGATTACTGGTTCCCCATGAAAAAGTCTGTCTCAATATTTCCAACATCTTACTACTTTCAAAGAAAATGGAAGAAGCTATTACATGTGTTTTGTCCTGGCCAGGTTCAACTATAACTTTGACGACAGGAACTGCTTTGATAGATAGTATTGGTTTTATTCTTTCTCTACTAACTATGAGAAAAAGAAGTGTAGTGCATTGGAGCAGTGTGTTACAAATTTTCTAAGTGCATTTCCCTCCATTGGTGGAAGTCAGCACCTTAGGCAGCACAATTGTTTGTATAGCTTGGGCATCTACACAGCAGAGTGGGTGATACGTGGGTCTGTATACTGAAGATCAGAAGTTTTTAACTTTGCAGTCTTCATTATGCTTGAGATGTGCTTGATGATGAAGTTGGAGAACGGCATTACTGATTACTAATTGGTAATGTAACATCTTGATTCTCAGCCACAATCCTGACAGGTAAAATGTATATGTTGGGTGTGGCCTCAAGGAATATCCATTTTATATGTTTCTTGTGTAGGCTTTTCTCACCTACCTATCATGCAGAGGGACATAGGTGAGCACACAAGCTTAGGGATGGGAACACGTGACTCTGAGTTGGTATTCGGTCTTGTGTGTGTTGAGCCATTTTATCAGTTGTAAAATGAATTATTGGGAAAATGCCCTTCTCACTTGGGGCTTTTGTCAATTTTGGTTTTTTTCCTTGGTGAGTGTGTCATTTATATGACTTCACTGTATCTCCTTTACTTTGGGCACCTGAGATGGTCCTTCAGTTCTCATTTGCCTCTTTAATAGCTGGAAGATGTTTGCAAGTGCTCAACAGTCTAGCTATGGGATTGCCATGATGTCTTTTTACTAAACAAATGGAAAATGCCTGACTCAGCTTTTTTTGCCGTGAATGTAAACACGGTAAGTGTACTGCCTGACATCCCTTCCTCTTTTTGAGTGGGATAGGCATTTTTGCTAACCTGAGGGAGGATTTAAAACTGGGTATGGAGACCAGTAATAAAAGATCTGATTAACATTGCAGCTCGGGGTTTTTTTCTGTTTGTGCGTGTGTGTGAATTACCTGTTTATATGTGTGTGTTTCTGTAATTAATTTTAAGATCTAAGTTTACTTTGGATTAAATTTTGAATTGATTTGCAGTATAAATTACCAAACTTCTTTAGGCATGAAGTTGGTATTTATATTGATAGTACTGTAGTACAGGAGGACACTGACTATGTAGTACATCGCCTTTTTTTCAGAAACCTCTAATGATCTACAGCTGCTCCCAAAATAGCTGATAGAAACCTACCCAAATAGTTTTCATGCTAGAGCTAAATTATCAGGAATTGTGTGACTGCTTGAGTGGTGCTTCCCGTTTGTGTGTGCTGTACTGGGCTTTGGTCTGGAATGAGTGCAGACCTACCTAATTGTGCGGCTTTTCAACTTGATCCATGGCAAAAAGAGAAAAATCTCTGATTATTAATCAAAGATTTCTGTTTCTCTGCTTTAAGTTTTTGTTTTTTCTTTTTTCCCTGTATTATGTGATGAAACAAGGGCAGTATTTACTCCCAGGGCTTCTGTATGCCCTTGGCTTGTATCCCTGTTTCAGAGCATATGTGGAGTTCATGCAAGAGGAGAAAACATTTGAACTTGAAAGGGGAGAATAACACTGTCATTGAACAGATACTTAATATTGGGTGAAAATGAAAAAAAATAGTATAGTAGCAATGTTTTATTTAGTCTTAAGGTGATTTTGTTGTTCTAGAAATTAAAAAATAGATTAATAAAACCTGAGTCAAAAGAAAAGATGAATGCCTATTGGAGGAAATTTAAGAATTTAAGTTTAAGGAACTTCAAGGAATAGGTGAACAATTTCTTTTTTAGTTTTCAAGTTGTGGTTGATAAAATCCTGTTTAAGACTCTTGGAATAGTATATCAGGAGTAGTGGAAGAGAAATATTAAGGAAATAGAAGAGTAATGTTATCTAATTATATTTAATCAATCAAGGGGAAAAATAATCTATGTATTGCCTAGAAGAAGCTGAGGAGGCTTATTAGCAAAATGAAAATCTGGTGGAGTCTCATTTTGAAAACTGAGTAGTACAGAACAGATGTTGAAAACTAGTTTCACACCTCAGCATTGTGCACAGAACACAGGGATATTATTATGCACAGAACACAGGGATACTGGGTTTTTAAAAGCATTTCTGTATTTCAAGATACTATTGTAATACATTTATACTAGAATTTAATTTAAATTTGCATGTAGTAAGGCACTTCTGGTCTTCTGGTTCCTCTGATCTCTATCTAATCAGGTATTTTGGGATACATTGAACACCTTTCCTACGAATTACATTTGGAAAATACTTGCTTAAAAGCCATCATTTATGGAGACTTTTGGATCATTCTCCCCTGCACCACTACCATCCCCCTCATAGTCCGAAGCACTTGTATCTTTGGGAACAAACACATAACTTGATGTCCTGTTTTGTTGGATCTATGTGATTTGAAGACAGTCCGAAGAAATCCAGAGCCTGCCTGTGTCACAAAAATACAAAGTATGTTTTGTTAGGATTTTTTGGCCTCTCAGAAAATCCACTGTTTGTTCCAGTTCATTAGTATGTTTTGTTAGGATTTTTTGGCCTCTCAGAAAATCCACTGTTTGTTCCAGATCATTAGTGCCGTGTTTTGTTGAGTTATCTGTCTTGTATGCATAGTATGTATAGCTATAACCGCAGTATACCCCAGCTCATTTTGTGTTAAGAAACTGCTTCTGTTAGAGCTCCGTGACTTGAAACACACGACCAAGAGGAGGAGATGTGTTAATCCTTTAATTATTCTAAATTGGTATCTCACTTTCTCCACCCCATCGATCTTAACTGATAAAATGTTCAGAAAGATGAATTTTTCTAAGTTCAAGCAAAAAGCTTAAGGTGAAGATTATTTCCATCCACGTGAGTCTCCTTTACTTATTGTGTACCTCCCTAATAGACTCAGCTGCTCTCTCTTATCCCACATTCAGAAATAGGTGGTATTCCTACTGTTCAGCTGTTCCAGCTGCTGTTCCGTCAACATGTAGTGACATTAAGGTTTCTTATTATCTCAGTAGATGAAGGAAAGTCAATGAGCTTCATGGTGTTAGCAAAGGAAATGGGGCACCCAGGACACAACCTCTCCCGTTTGTGCTTTGTTGCAGCATATGGAAGTAGACTGTAGGCTTTCTGCTACCCCACAGGTGGGAAGTGCAGGTCTTTAACACAACAACAGTAAGATGAGGAACTTTAAAGTCAAATAAGTAATTCTGAGTGCATTTGTATTGCATGTACTTTACTGTGAGAGAGCTTTAGGTGTTTTTATGACACTGCTTCCAGAAATGGGGATAGTGGACAAAGCTAGCATCAAGCAAAACATAATTTTAAAATGGAGCCTACAAGTTATGAAATGTTTTGCCCTCATAAATGAAGAAACTATTATTTTTTTCTGTTATGTTTTCCTTCTTTCAGAGATGAATATTTGTGCGGCATTTGTTTTGATAGAACTAAAGTATGCTGTGAACTTGCACTCAGACTAATCTGTAGTAAGCACACTTCTGTCTATGCATAGTTCACTTGCGAGGTCTTCCATGACTCTTCCTGAATGACTAGCTTCTTTCCCTGTTATGGTGGATAAATTCTTCCAATCTGATAAGAAAGCAATCAAGATTTGAAACTAGCAGGTGGAATAACACAACAATTTTGTTGGCAGAAGCTACAGATCTCTGTCTAAAAAGGGCACCACGTCTATCTAGGAATAAATTAAGAGGAGTTCCACTTCAGTTTATGTGCTAACTTCTTTGCAGCTAGTCACTTCTAAATATAGCTTGAGCAATACTGAAAATCAGGTTTTAATGGTAAGATTGTCAAGGTTAATAGACTAATTTTCGTAGTTTCTCATAATGAATGAAGATTAACAGTTTTTCTTTTTAAAACAAATTTTGATGTAGGTAGGAAATAGGCAGTAATGCATAAGTGTAATGAATCTGTGCGTTTGTTCTTGATCTGATAAGGAAGGAGTATTTAGCATTTATACTGTTTCAGTTTATGTTTCTTAATAAGAATTGCAGAGAACGTAAATAATCAGATATTATCTCTCAGGTACTACTCTGCTTTATTTATGAATCTTCTCTATGGTTGTCAGCTTTCCTTCTTGCATGAGGGTACCAATTGTGATTGCTGGTTATGAATAGAAGTGAAAAAAAGTCCTGGGAGTTGGTGACAGAGCAGGAAATTGCCCAAGGCATGTATCCTACTTTGCATATAAACAAGAGGTCTCTGTTCAGCTGTTCTCACTAAACAGTTCTACAGTTAATATTTCTCCTTGTCGTATACACACATGCAGCACGCTGCCACGACAGAGTTAACTTCCTCCTGTACTCCAGAGCAAGAAGGTACCAAGATTCACTGGTATTCAGTTTTGTTGAGCTGACGTCCTCTGAGTGGCGTATCTAGGTTGTTCTGATACTGCAGCATTAATATCAGATGTTTTGTTTCAAGGCATTTTAAAATATGTCGTGGTTCATACTTTAGCAGTTGTCATTGAAGTGGATCTAACAGCAGATTGCCAGTATCTAGTTTGAAAAGACAAAGATTGGGAGCCTCTGTGCTTTTCCATGTTGAATTGACGAACTGGATTGGTGGACTCAGTTATGCAAATAGTAACACAGCAGACTGTTGATTATTCATGGCTCTTAATACTTTGTTCTCACCTTGTGAAGTGATGGGATTGTGTTGTACCTACTTGATTCACCTCCTGTTCCACTTTCTCTGTACACAACAGCAGGGGTATTTTATGATGAGTATTTTGCTTCCTCTGTATAACATTCAACAGGACAAAAGCACCTAAATTAAAAACAATGAACTCTTGAATGTCTTATGCAACGGCCTGTGGTTTAGCTGGTGTATGTTGATCTTTGTTACAAGTTTAACACTTACTGTGTGAGTAATTTTTTTCCTGAATAGCAGATGGACTTGGCATTCTTTTTTTCCCTTTTCAGCTATTAAACAAGAAAAGAAGTCAGTTCATTAGATGTGGTGCTGTGTGTACAGCTTCTTTTAAGCTGACTTCTCATTATTGCTCCAAGACTTTCAGTAGTTTCAGAGCTGAAACTTACTTAGGAACGAGAGTGTGTAATTAGTTCTTGCGGCAGAAGGTATTTACAGTGGTGGATTTGAAGAGGGGCTTTTGGAAATGCAAGGTAGACAGACCCACTTGAATGTGGTTTCTGCATTGCTTCCTGCGCTCTTCAGGGCCTGCACTGTTCTGTGTGTCCCAGGGTGAAGAAGGGAAAGAATGAAGTACTAAAAAGTAGATTGTACCGGGAATGGTTGTGCTGGAGATTGATACATATAAGCATTCTTTAAGAGGAAAAGTGCTGAATGCTTCCAAAGCAGCAATAACCAAAGAGCCTTGGCTTTAATAGCTTTGGTTGTAGAATTATATAGGCTAATGTGAGATAAGACCAGATTCTCTTGTGCTTAATGTATGGATGTGACAACTTAAAATATGAAGTCTGTCTTTGCGGAGCTGCTGTTACTAGTAGGTTAGTTCTGCTTTCTCATTTTGTCCTGTGTTATAGGTGCTTTTAATCTGACATGGGTGGGCTTATTTCTGACCCAATTGCACAGAAATCTTTAAAAATAATTAGTCACTGAGTCATGACAGATGACCAATAATGCACAATAATGCTTGTACATAATTTGTTTCTAGATTTCTCTCCAAACTTTACATAGGTAATATTAACACAGTTAATTTTTCTTGAAATAAAATGGATGGAGGTTGAGAGCTGTAGGGAGAGTACATGTTCATCTAGACTAAAGCACCATGTGGTAACATCATATTTCTTTCCACAAACATTTGACTAGTATAATTATTTACATGGAACAGCAATTTATTAAAACTTTTTGCTGTACTGTATTTCATTGGACATGAGATACATTTTCTGCAGTTTTTATAGCTGTAAGTATGAAAAATGCTTCTGTTTTTAAAATGTAGGCAACAGCAATACTTTGGACTGCTATTAATCAGTTTTCTCTCTGTGTTTCTCCCACCCTTTCCTTTTTTTTTTCCTAGGTGCATTTTACCTGGTATTTGAATATATGGACCATGACTTGATGGGACTGCTGGAATCTGGTTTGGTTCATTTTAATGAAAATCATATTAAATCTTTTATGAGACAGCTGATGGAGGGCTTGGCCTATTGCCACAAGAAGAACTTTTTGCACAGAGATATCAAATGTTCAAATATTCTACTAAATAATAGGTATGGATATTACTTAAGAGTATGTACCAAATATTGTATGTTAATGACATCTTTAAATCTTTCTCTTAGTCTTCACATTTCATCTGCTTGGAGTCATTAGCAAAATGTATTTTTTCACTTGCCTAGTTTCTTTAAAATCAGTTGCAGAATACTAATCTGGTAATGTTACTGCTTAGCACTGGAGCCTACAGCTGTGTATGATACTTAATCTGTGTTAAAACAGAAGACTCAAGTTTTAATCCTGCCAAGTCAGAGTACTGGGGAAAAATTCTTAGTTCAAATACATTAAAACAGAATTGTAGGACTTAAGTGTTTGATGTGTATTCTTTCTGCCATCTCATTTCAAGATCAAAGTGTGGCTAGGCTGGTCCTTCATGACAATTCTGAGGTCCTTGTCTTCATCAGTCAGGATAATGCTTTAAAAGAGTATTTGATCAGGCATGTTCAAACATGCTTCAACTTGCAGTTATTATTGTAATCAAAGGGGGAGAAAAATTTGTTTCTTACTACTTTTAACACGTGGTAATTGCAAATTATATTAGTAAGCATGGTGTTTTCGGTATGCAGCAGCAGCAACAAATAAAAAGCTAGTGTGAAGGTAGTGGATGACTTCATTACAAACTATTGTGCATCAAAACCTGTTGTACTAGATCCAGGGAGCAACTGTAAGAGCAAGGTTTATAACAGCAAAAAAGGGTATTATTATAAAAAGAGCAGGTAGGATCAAGGGTCTGTTTTGGTAGGCCTGGTTTTCTCCCAGGTTTCTCCAAATTAAATTTTCTATTTCCTCCTCCTTTTTCCCTTAGAGCGAACTAACATTAGACTGTTTTCAGCTCTGTATCCTACTGCAGTGTTGCCAGATTATGATACAGACTCTTAAACAGATGTACACATTTCTGCCCATTACTCACTGTGCCCACACACCTAATCTTATTACCTGTAATCTCCAGGGTTAATGTTTCTCTGTCTGTTTTTGAGAACAGAGAAGCTGGGTGTAACCTGACAGTGGAGAAGAAGAGTGCGTTATGGTAGAGGAGGAGCTTGTTGTTTTACTGTGCTCTCCAACCCAGGAGAGCAATTAGAGATAATTAGAATTGGGGTTTTTTTCCCTAGGATAGTATCTGAGCATCCTTAGGTTTTTCCACCAGTAACAGAAAAATATTATAGTAGATCTGAATAATTTTAAGCCAATGTTTCAAAAATCCTATTGCCAGTTACAGCCTGAAGCCAAACATGTGGATTCTGTATCTTCTAGGTATGTAACTTCAACGAATTTTTGAGCAAATACATTATCTTCCACAAATACCTTCTTAAGTAATAAGCATGTTAATGTGAGGGGAACATTTCTTTGTTTATGTGAGTTCTCCAAGAAATCAGAGCACACATCTGAGGAGAAAAGTGGATGGAAATTATGTATATTTTATTCTCACAAAATGGCCGCGCTAGCAGTGAATCCTGCCATAATTTGATAACATGTATTTGCAAGTGGTGGGAGTTCTAAAAGCTCATCAGTACGGAAAAGAAAAACCGCATGTAACAGTCCAGCATTCATTTCACGTATTAGAGAAGCTTGCAGATAGCTTTCTGTTTGAATTATCCAGGCTTTACAAATAGCTTGAATTTGTGCTCATTGAGCAGTGCCTTTTAGCTGTGGGAACTGCCAGGCAAAAGCTCTGTATCATCTACTCTTCCCCTCCTATATGGGAAAACTCAGGAATGGGTTAGGGGTTGTGTCATTCAGCAGGTTGGCTGCTGACAAAAACAGAAGCCCTTATTTGGTCAGTCATCCTGATTTAAAGGCTCTATTTAAACTGTACAAGAGCAGAGCAGGACTTTAATGGCTTCCTCAAAGGAAGTAGGATTGTCGATAGTTGTTTGTTGTACAAATGCTCATGCTAGCGGTAAGGCCTGAGAAAATAGCAATTTCTGCCTTCAGTTTTTTACTGCAGAGTTATGGACTTGAATATTTTATGGGATAGACCTAAATTTTGACTGACATCCAGTGATGTAAAAGCCATTTGATACGCATACTAATTTTGCTTACTTGTCTTTGCTATTCAGTAAGTCAGCATACTGTTTACTGAAGAGATGCAGAGATTGTGAAGTGTTGCCTCTTCATTAATGTGGTTTGGTGAAGATCAGTTGCAGCTGTTTTAGTCTTAAACTTTACCTGATTTGGGGGTGGAAAACTTAACAGGATTAACTACTAAATAATTATTTGCTTTTTCCACCAGAGGGCAGATAAAGCTCGCAGATTTTGGGCTTGCTCGGCTGTACAACTCTGAAGAAAGGTAAGATACAATTACACTGTGAAAAACTATTCAGAATTTTAATCTTTTTGCATAACTATTATGAGGGCCAGAAGACTGTTTTGTTTAGAGGAAATGTTACTGTACTGTAATACAAGTAATTGCTTAGGAAATTGAAAGAAATACATGTTGTCTTACACTGCGTAAAACCACAAAAGCCTCTTTGTGCAAGTGTATTGCTTTTCCAGGTGTTCTGGATAAGTAACAGTAGAGACTGGCCATACATTGATTGGAAATTAAGTTACAGTCTTAAGCTTCTGGTCCTGTAAACCTAAGATATATTTCTTCTGTTAGTGTACCAAAAACTTTATTTAGGAAAAGCAAATTTTTGTTTTGCTGACACAAAGTAGCATAGCGTTACTATTCAAAAAGCATTACTTTCATGTAAGATTTAACCTTACATTTCAAGAGGTTCATTGTATTCTTTAGGCAGTCAGTGCTGTTGAATCTGCTGGAAACAGAAATACAAGTTTAAATAAAAGTTATTCTGAAACTTCTTGTGACTTGAGCTTCTGTTGTTCTTGGCTTCATTATGCTCATACTCCAGGAAACAGGTGCACAGCTTTTTATGATCAAGAACTTTGCAATGTTGTATGTGTTATGTGGAACTGATTTTTCAAAATTCAAACTGAATGTTCGCTACAGTAGTATATCCATGAGGTCGTTGGATACAGAGATGGTTGGATACCTAAGCTTACTTTGATTTCTGCATGTGTAATTTGGGAAATAATATTGATAATGCTAATTCTGTGGGTTTATTGTGTTCTACAGAGCTCTTAGGTTGTTGATAAACATGATAGCATTAGTTTCACTGAGCTGTTGTCTCTGAGCTGTAATTTCAGGAGAATATGCGTAAGTACAGTTATGAAAACTGTTGAGCATAATAGCAGAATGAGATAATCTTAAGCAGCTGCTAGCTAACTTTTTTGTTTGGATGTAGTTAATAAAAGGATGTTATCCTACCTTCTTGTTTTAACATGCACCAAACTGCCCTGATGTTGGGGTTTTTTCCCCCTTTGGTTTACCATGTTTTGCTTGGGTTTTTTTTTAATGTCTGTTTTTAAATGAATTTACATTTTGTTTGTAAAACTCACTGTTCATTAAGGATTAAAAGTGCAGTGTCCTTATAATGCAAACAACAGATTTTATGGTACATCAAACAGCAGCATTATTATGCCATTATGCGTAAATGCAACCAAGATCAAATTTAAATTAATCTAGCTAATAGAATTGCCAGTTGAATTTGGGAAAATAATTAGAATCTCATTAGTAGATTTTGGACAATTCTTTTGTCATTCATTTTCCTTCTGATCTGCAGTGACAGATGTAATTAATGTATATCAAGTGTATAATAGCTGCTCTTTTTAATTAATTTACTCTGCATTTAGCTTACTATTGTTTAGAATTTAATACTGTTTGAAAGGGTACAGAATTTAGTAGCGGCATAATGGGGAGGAAATAAAAATTTAAGTAAATTCCCATTGGTTGTTGTAGTTGTGCTCCTTTAATTGTTTCCGGTGGATTTAACATATTTGGAGTAGGAGATATGACAGATTGCATGACAAGACAGCTGTTCAAATGAAAACCACCATATACTAACATATATGAGCAATGTATCTGTAGAGATAGTCCATACCATATAAACATTTCGTAGAGGAATACTTGATTCAGAGATAAATATGATAAATGATATCATAAATGATGGGCTTGTTTTCAAAACCAATGTTTTTTAACCTTTTTAAAATGAATTGGGGAGTGCGTTAATGAAAAAAAAGACTCGGATGATTTTGCAGAAATGGTACCTGTGCTACTGAGAATGTTATAAGAGCTTGTTAGGCTTTATTTTATGGTCAATCACACTTAATGTTACTCTGCTTTCCATTTGAAGTAACCTAGTGTTGGTAACAGTGAGTTGTTACAATTGAAAGAATTCTGGGATCACTTTTCTGTTTTCCATTCTGAACTGTTCTTGCTGTAGTTCCGCCTATGCACAAAACAAAATGTGTGTCTAAGTAGAAATCTTTCCTTTACTGGGAGAGTGGAAAGGATTATTCACAATGACCAAAATTTCTGGTTAGAGCTGTGGAGAATTAAAGATGTTGTGAAATACAGGAAGATATTAGAAGCATTCCAGGCTGTGGAGTCAAAATTGTTGAATTATATAGTTCCAGAAAAAGGCTTTGTCTCTTTTGCTGGTACTTAGGGGAAAAGTGACTTTTTTCTTCTTTTTAAAATGCTTGCGGAGGTTTTTTATTCAGTATGGTAATAATCAATAGTTGCCTGAGAATTACTGTTTTTATCTAAGCATGTACTGCTCCTGAAATGACTAGCAATGTAATAAATATACAGTATTGCTTTCTGAATAATAATTGAGATACTGAATTCACATAGTATCGAGGTGCTGTGTGATTATTTTATCTTCAGTCTGACCTTCTGTAGCCTTCATCAGGCAATTGTGTTTGCTTTCGTGCAGTTAACAGCTTTCAAGGACTAAAATTAAGAGAGTGGAAGATTGTACTGTTCGGAAACAGCATCGCAGAAGTAAAGTCCTTAAGGTATCATTTTTTCAGAAGTGTGATCATACTGAAATGATAGTCCTCTCTTTTTCCTCCTCTCAACAGCCGACCATATACCAACAAAGTCATTACATTATGGTATCGGCCTCCTGAACTTCTGCTTGGGGAAGAAAGATACACACCAGCGATCGATGTCTGGAGCTGTGGGTAAGAGTTTGGACAGAAGTATAGCAAGGATAAAAACAAGCCAAAAATCAAACTTAAATGTTCCTATCTGTATTGAAAGCCATAATGATGGAATTATGCAAAACTGTTTTGCAGCTGTATCCTGGGTGAACTTTTTACAAAAAAGCCAATATTTCAAGCAAATCAAGAACTTGCTCAGCTGGAACTCATAAGGTAACTTGCAAGCACTGGTACATAGCAGGTGCTTTATAAACTGATAGGTTTCTTTTCTTAGTGTTAAAGTCTGAGATAATGCACTGCAAACCTTTGCAAGTACTCGGTTACTGCCCTGAGTGAGATGTTAGAGGTTTTCACTGGCATGTAACACAAGTGACTTTGGCACAGACACGAAGGTGTTTTTGTGAGTGTTCTGTGTTCCTAGCAATGTAAGTTGATGAGTAAGACCGGTTTTTGTAGAATAGCTGGAGTTGCCTATTACTGAAATTGTAAAGAGGGAGTAATCAAAATGGCCGTTACTTTTTAAGATGATGTTGCAACGTGCTTGCAGCAAATCAAAATGAGAACATGGACAATAATAAGGACAAGTGAGATTTGGGAGGAATAGGTATTTGGCACGCTGCTGGTGTTGAGTTCTTATTTCAAACCTACCACATACACACTTGGGCTTTATTACTTTTGTGGGAATATATCTGTTCCCTTAAAAACTGCCAGATGTTTGATGGAGTTTTTAAATTTTAAAAAGAAAAATTCTGTTTCTTTCCTTGTTCTCAATAAATCATAGAATCCTAAGTACTTAATTCAGTGGAACCAGAGCATCTTTTTCTTTCCCTTTATTCAGCAAGCAAAAATTGCTCTTGATTCTGAAATCACAATTGACATTGTAAATGAGGAGGGGTGCTCTTCCTAGAAACAAGGGGAAAAGAGGGTGAGTCCTACAGAACTTGCAGAATGTGAACAGAAAATGGTCAAACTAACTTAATAAAACAAAATTACAAAGTCATTTACGGAGATTTTTTTCAAAACAGATTGAACAGTAGCATGTTTCTGTGTAATGTGTAATTAGCTGGCTTGAGAAAATGAAGTTTTTAGGAGATGCAAAGCATATCAATGATCGTTTTTGGCATATGGAGAATTAGACTCCTGAGTTTGGTAATTTCTGATTTTGAGCACTAGAGGGCATTGAAGCACACGGGAATGAGTTGTGAAGTTTTTCTTTGTGTTGTACCTCTGGTACAAAACCCTAAAACTTTGTGATTTCCTTCTGATGGAAGCTTCTGTTTGTAGTTCATTTTTCCTCTTCACTGATGCTATGCATTTTTTTCTGTGGTGAGCGTAATAGATCAGTTTTATCAGTATCTCTGCTGCAATCATGTTGCAGTCAACAATTCTACATTTATCTTTTCTAGCTTTAATGTTCAAAGAGCTGAAGTAAATTCTGATAGTAAGAGATTTGTTATTTTTATTCTCCCTCCTGAAAGTTACATACCCCAACCAGCATAAAGTCAGGTTGGTTTGCATAGCACTTGGGGCATAACTAATAGATCGTTAGGTCTCTTACACTAACCATTTAAATCTAATAAAAAGGAAGGCTGAACTAGGGAAATGTATTTGCAAAATGTCCTTTTATGACTGCCTGCATCAGAATTTGAAACCTTGCATCTATGGACATGCCTTCTTAATTCTTCTGCTCAGAAGTCTGGTGCTGACCAACCTGTTCTTAGCCATCCTGGGTTGGAAAAAAGGATGGGGATGGAGTGTGAGGCATAAGACTATGGGCAGCTCCATTTATGGAGATAGGTGAGGCTTGAGACGTAAAACTCATAACTGAAATAAAAAATATAGACGTTTTCTGGTGGTTTCTGCTTTTGAGACTTACTGAGTTGTTTGAGTTTTTTCTCTTATGTCTTCAGTGTTAAGTAAACTCTCAGTGAAACAGCTTTTTCAGCTATTTGGTATATCTTTCTTCAATGGTGTTGGGAGCTAAGGGCATAAAAGTTACTCTAAATGTGGGCTAGCTAGTTCTTCAAGTCAGATATCTGGAGTACTCTTCAGATATAGCTGGTTAAGTTTTTCAAAACATTTATGTGGAGGATGTGTGGGCTGGGCTGAGGCAGAAACAGTGAATTTAGTCTGCGTGGGGTGGTTACCCTGTGTAGACAGTTCACCATTATTTAATGATATTGGGCCTTTGACAGTGGAGGAATTTAGGCTAAAAGTAACCTGAACATTAAAATTGAAAATTATTTTTGTTTTCACTGTACATTCAAGAACAAAAATGACAGCTGTGCTCACTTGTGGTTTTGGATCTCATACACTTTTTTCCCTTCTTTTTGGTACAGCCGAATTTGTGGAAGTCCTTGTCCAGCAGTGTGGCCTGATGTTATAAAATTAGCTTATTTCAACACAATGAAACCAAAGAAGCAGTATCGTCGAAAACTGAGAGAAGAGTTTGCTTTGTAAGGATGAAGAATTAGTTTAGTCAACTGTAATAATGTTAAATTTTCCCAGAGACTTTATGAACTGCAGTATTTTCCAGAGAATGAAAGTAGATTGAGTGTAAAGAAAAGTGGCTTTAGGTTCTTGTCCCTTCCCATGATACCCCTAGAATTTGTATTAACCCTTACTTAATAGGAGCTTCAAGAAGAGGAAAGAAGGCCCTAAAATTTCAACCAGCTGTCAGCTTTCACCTGAGGAAACATTTGTTTGATACACCTGCTTGTTGCCTTGTCCAAAAAACAGCTAACAATACTTAATTGCTTTTTATTAGTAAAACTGGCTACAGCAAGATATGTAATCTGATTAACATTACAGTCTTTTGCGTCATAAAGTCATTCAACATAGAGGAGTTAGCTGAACCACATGTTTTAAAGTACTACCATTGAACTAGTTTTGTGCAAATATTACAAGTGAAAGGTACAGAAAACATCTGTAAGCTTATTTTAAAGGGTTTGTTCCCCTCCTTCAGTTACAGTGGGTTTCAAGAGAAATGCATCGTCCTGTTCATACTAATGTGACTAACATCTTTAAAGCAGTAGAATTATTGTCCATGGATCAATCAAAAGTGCAACTCCCTGGGGGTAAATTCCAAAGTGAAAAGTAACAATATAGTCTTGGCTTAAAAATGTGGGTGTGTTTTTTTGTTAAGGACAAGCTTTCAAGCAGTTAAACAACACACAGTAAAGAAAGCTTGGATTATATAATATCATAGGTAGTAAAAGTTGAAGTTTGTTTCTGCCTCTTACTATCAAGCTCAGGTTGTGGGTGTGTTTTGTTAGTGTGTAAGTTACCTGAGGAATTAATGAGTTACCTGGGGAATTAATGATCAGTTGTATTGGAAGGGATGTGTTTATTAAAATTTTGCACAGAAGTGTGTGATACAAAATAAACATGTGACACTTTCCTCCATTTTCCACTTTTGTAGCATCCCACCGGCTGCATTAGATTTATTTGATTATATGCTTGCCCTGGATCCCTGCAAGCGCTGCACAGCTGAACAAGCTCTTCAGTGCGAGTTTCTGCGAGATGTGGAGCCATCTAAAATGCCTCCTCCAGAGTAAGTGATTTTCATTGGTAGTGCTACTGACCTCTAGGAACTGTGAACATGCACTGATTTCATTAAGTTCATTGTGGTTCAGTAAAAGGAGATGGTAGCAGAAATGTTGATATATACAATTGTTGAAAGGTGATTTTGCAGTTAAATGCTTGTGTAGCTAAGTTACTCTCACACGTCATAGCAGTGGTAGTGAGGATCTGAGAATTGATTAGTCATTCCTACAACTAGTCACTGGTCTACTGCCTTTAAAGAAAATACTCTTCTATGAACGTTTCTGATATTTAAAAAACATGATTTCCCTTTTATCTCTGCTTATCAGTGTCTACTTTCTCCAAGGGTTTTGAGGTCCTCCATGAATCTGAAGTGCCTTCTTTGATGGCACAATGACACTGGGTATAGAATTGTGTACAGGTACCTGAGAGTTAAAGTGAAGTACTGTAAATTGTTTTCTGAGCCAGATGAGTCTTGGTTTTACAGGCACAAGAAGTGACATACTTTGTGCATGGTTGTTCCTGTCAGTTTCTCCAGAGCAAACGTATTGCAATGTCCTGTAGGATTTTTGCAATGACTTTGCAGTTTTTTCAGTCAGTACAAATCCTACTGGAGCATGCCCTTAGCAAAACAATGAAAAAGTACTAGAGAATCTGCAGGTCTCATTTTTTCTTCAATATACGTGTCAGAACATAGAACCTTTAATATTGTTTGAGTAAACTGAACCTTCAAGGCAGCCTGTACTGACTTCTTTTTAATTCAGTACCTACTGGGAAAAATATTCGAGGTTTATCTAAGGATTTCATTAAAAAGTAAGTCTTTTAAGACTTACCTGTTAAATACACAAGGTTGTTACACAGAATCACGGAATGCGTGACATGGGCAGGGACCACAGTGGGTCATCTGGTCCAACCTCCCTGCTCATGCAGGGTCATCCCAGAGCACATGGCACAAGACTCTGTCCAGACAATTCTTGATTATGTCAGTGAGGGAGACTCCACAACCTTTCTGGGCAAATGTTACTAATGTTCCTGAAACATGAGGTGAAGAGGTTTCATTGCCTGAATATGACTATATCACTGTGTGAAATTCAGAAATCAGCAATCTCAGCCTGTTTGCTGAAGCCTCAGAATCACTTGTACACTATGTTGCTTATGTGCATTTTAAAGTAGATGAATGGGAAGATCATCTTCAGGGATGTGGTAATGCATCCATTCTAGAAGCTGATATATGGAAATTCAAAATAAAGCTGATATATGGAAATTCAAAATAAAGTAGTCACTAGTGTCCCTTTAAAAATTAAGAGGAGCCATACTCACTTCTGGCATAGCACAGGAAAGTGGTGACTGTTCTCTTGAAAGACTGAAGTTCTGTTTTGGGAAGGAGCAGCTGTTCATTTTAAAAAAGTGACATGCTGATGGAAGGACCACAGGATACTTCTCACAAGGAATTCTTGCTTCCAGTTGTTTTTCAGAAAATATTTGGCAGGTGGAGGGAGAGAATAAAGGAAATAGCTGTCATAATTGCCTTTCCAAGCATCCCTTGTTGTCTGTCAGCTAATTTCTCCATGTTCCTGTGTGACGGAACTGCTAAGACAATATATAATAAGAAAACACAAACCACTATTTTTACTACTTATCTCAGTATTTTTGTTATCTATGGATGAGTCTTTGTGTTCCTCAGGAAATCAGAATTGAGATGCCTGCAGGGAGCTGTAATGGAGGGACAGAATTGGTGGCAGATAAGTTTCTTAGGAGAATCTTGCCTCTGCATTCATATGTCTTAAAGGAATCTCTCTCTTGTTCTTTGTGGTATCCCAGCTTTGCTAGTGTGAAGTGCTATTTATTCATGCAACTTATTTCTGCAACTTTGTTTTTTTCACCCCCCATACTTTCTTGGTTGCCTGAGCTGTACACTGTAAGTACTAGGTAGCCATGTCTGTTGCTGTGGACAAATATTTAACCTAATGACTCAGCAGTACTTTTACAAGCAGACAGAAGGACCCTGAAAAAAACACTTCATATTGATAACTTAGTTATCTGATAGTATGCAAATTGTATTTCATAGCAACTGTGCAGCAGTGATTTTGAAGTCTTGAATTACACAAATAATTAGGAAAATGATTCTCATTTTAAGATACTTTTTTACCTTGTCTGCCTGAAGGACTTGTGCTTCTGAAAGAGGCACTCAGGAGATTTCAGCCAGAAAAAGCAGGTTTGAGATTTTGCTGGCTTTTGAATGTTTCCTGAGGTATTTCTGAGTTCCAGTAGGTTCACCTTTCAGAAGTTACATTATGTATAATTCAAATATTTTTTTTTTACCAGTATGGTTTAAAACAATTTTAAAAATAGGGATAAAATTTATTATCTCCAATCATTTTTTGCAGCCTTCCTTTGTGGCAGGATTGCCACGAGCTATGGAGTAAGAAACGCAGAAGACAGAAGCAGATGGGCATGACTGATGACTCTACAGCAGCTAAAGTGCCTAGGAAGGATCTGTCTCTAGGCATGGATGAGAGCAGAACCAACACCCCACAAGGCATGCAAACTTCTTCCCAACTCAAAACTCAGGGCAACTCTAGTGTAGCACTTGGTCAGTAATATTTTCAGTTCTTATAATTACGTACTACTTGGATTACACCTCTAAAAATTCTAGGTGTTATTTGCAGAGTATTGACGTCTCCTGGATTCTTGAGGGAGGAAAAGTATTGTAAGTTAAATCTTGGTTACAAAAGATTTACCTTTGCTTTTGGAAACTTAAGTGTTCCTTTCCAATTTTACCTAGCTTTTCAACCTGGTCAGAGCAACTATCTTGCTTTCACTGTGTTTTGAGGGGATTTTAATTCTTGCTTATCTGTAATTCTTTTGTGATTCCACAAGCTAGTGGCTGTTGGAAGTTTCTCACGTTAGTAGACAGGATAAGCTTTATTGGTATTGATAAACTGATCAGAAGGCTGACTTTAGGACAGTCATTATTTCAAATGGAACAGGTACCATCTGCTTATTATGTTAGTCTTCAGCTTCCCAGCTTGTTGGGGCTTAAGGAAGTTGTTGAAAAAAAACAAACAACAACAAAAACACCACCAAAAAACAAAACAAACCCACAAACAAACCAAAACCACAAGCCTCTAAAACCACATCCCTCAGAAGCTGGTATAATGTGAATTAGCTACCTCTGTGAATTGCGCAGCCAGTAATTCTGAAACTTAACCAAAGTATCTTGCTTGAGACAAGTTTTACAAATACAGCAAAAAAAGTAATGATTGTGATATGGGGACCATTTGAGATACTCAGCAGTTAAGTGATAATCTCACAAAATATGTAGAAATACAGAGAGTAGCACCACCAAATGGATACCTATAAGTTTAATGTAGACTGTTTTTGATTGTGTGAAGTGACCATAAATCCTATGGCACTGATAGAGGAAGTCAGCTGAAAAACAAACAGTTCAGGCATTCATAGCACCTGACAATTCTTTAATACTAACCATCTTGAATCAACTCTTAATTTAACTGTGGAGCAGAGCTCCAAATACTCTTTGCAAAGACATACAGAAAATAGTTACTTTGGTCATATTTTATTGCAATTTATTGCCTCTTGCTCCATTCATCTGGCTTCTCAGTGTAAGCCAGCTGTGACCTTCTGCTAATCCATTTGTTTAGGCTAAAGTTTTGGCAGCATTTTCAAGAATGACTTCCTGTAACACTTTTTCTCCCATAAATGAAACTACATTAGGAGTCCAAAGGATAATTGTTATTTTCTTTGTGCTTTTATAACAAAACAGCCCAATGAGAGACTATTGTTAGTCATTAATACTGACCATGCAAAATAAACTAAGCAAATAGGGAAGGAATCATTCAGATCTATATTGCTGTTTACCCATATGTACATAGAAAAATATAACTAGATAGAAAGCAGACAGTTTAATTTTCAGTGGAGCATAGAGGTGTTTCCTGTATTAAACAAAACACTTCTGGAAGCCTGAATGCACCTTAGATAATATTATCAATAGGACACATCATAAAACTCCATGACCAAATGCTTGCTTTAGCCAAAATTCTTGCATTTGTTTCTAAACACCTCAAAAGGAGAAGTTAAAAAGACATCGGATTAATTGCTAATGTTCTGATTCATGAATGAGACCCCTGGTTATTGCATTTTGCAATTTACAGGAGCTGTTCAGAGCTCAATAATTTTGCTATGACAGATTTCCCAGAATACAGTTTCCTGTTGGAATGAACTTAAAGCTAACCAAAGAGTATGGAATACATTGATTAGTTTCTCTCTCTGGCATTTTTCTGATGAATTTTCACTGAGAATCAGAGAAGTTTTAATGTTGAGTATACCACCCTCAGATGTAACAAAATCTTCTGTTAATCACATCTGAGTGAGAGCCAGCAGTACAAGCCGTAAGAAATGATTTATTTTTTTTGTATTGCCAGGTAGAACGTGGTTTATATTTATATAAATATACAAAAATTTTGAAGTCCCTGGATCCTGCCTTAATAGGTTCCAAGTGCTTGTATCCTGGTGCACATCCACAAGTAGAGTTGTGGGTTTTGCAGCACTTACCAGCTGTGCTGCTCTTAAATCTTGCAAGACAAATACTTAATATTTTTGTGTGTTATGCATGGCTTTTAATCTGCTGTGAATCAATATATTTTAAGCTAGCACAGTGGCAAGGACAGAAGAGGAATGAATGTGTTCATGCTGACCTGCGTTAAAAAAAATTCAGAGCTCTGCCAGCATGCTCACACACTCATTTTCTAATTTTTGACTACTTACTTCTCCAAGTCATCTACTCATAGGGCATGTTGAAGTCCATGCTGCTTCACTTCTTTCGAAATAAATCACCACAATGGGTATTTGAAGCTAAGAAACTACTTTGATATTCAAACTCCCTTATTCATATTCCCCTGCATCATCATAACCTGCTCTTATTTGTGGCAAATTCCATTTAATTGAATTAACTTTATATCATCGCATATTTCGTGCTACTGAGTGGTTGACTTCTTGTCCCTCAAAGTCAGCACTTCCTTTTGTATTTATACTGTGAGCTCCTGGGCCACCTGCAGCCAAGTGACTTACACAGGTGTTAGAACCCAGGTGCTGAATTGGAATGGGCTGGAATGTGACTGGAAATGGATTTTGCAGATGACAGCTTTTTAACAAAGGGATGTGATATGTCAAAGATAGGAAATTTTGTGGGGATTGGAAGTCTTACAGCTGCCTAGAGCAGGTGGCCTAAAGCCCCAGCTTAGTTATATTGTGGAAAATTGAGCTCTAGCTTGGTGTTTTTCCATCTGTCCAAGTGAATGTGTGCACCTCATGGAAGTCACTTTCATTATATTGGATCTTACTGTTCCATTTCCTATAGATACTCCCCCAAAAGCAGTTAATATGTAAAAGCATTCCATTTCTGTGTTGTCCAAACCCATGCTTTGCCAGTTGTGTCAGCCATGCTGGATTAGTCTTCTTTAGAGTTTCTGATACCA
This sequence comes from Entomyzon cyanotis, assembly GCA_024500445.1. Lineage (NCBI taxonomy): Eukaryota > Metazoa > Chordata > Aves > Passeriformes > Meliphagidae > Entomyzon > Entomyzon cyanotis. The sequence continues at coordinate 82,979,881 of JAKEPQ010001005.1, forward strand.
GTTCTAAATAATACTTAAAAACCCCTTTTTTGTCTTTAGCAAAAACAAGCACTGGACAGCAGTTAAACCAGAATGAAGTGGCAATCCTGCTAAACCTGCTACAGTCTAAAACAAGTGTTAGTTTGGCACAGTTTGCTCAAGTATTGAATATTAAGGTAAACCCAGAGACTCAGCAGCAACTAAATAAAATAAATCTTCCTGCTGGAATTTTGTCAGCAGGTGAAAAACAGTCAGAACAGCAGCAGCAGCCGCCGCCACCTCCACCACCACCTCCAGAGCAGGAGCCTCTAAAACAGCCGATGGTCACGCAGCCCCCTGTGCCACCTGCTCAGCTGGGTCAGCCTAAAATTGAGACTGATGCTGCCCAGGCAGCTGTGCAGAGTGCATTTGCTGTTCTGTTGTCTCAGTTAATAAAGGCTCAGCAAACAAAACAAAAAGATTTTGTGTTGGAGGAGAAGGAAAATGGATCAGGAAATGAAGCGTCATTTCAACTCAGGCAGCCTCCAGAGCCCGCCACTCCTGTGTCTGTCAGCCGGGACGACGTGGAATCTCCAGCACCTGGCTACCCACATCTGATCAAGTCGTTATACATGTCTGCAGGTACTGAAGGCCTTTATTGCTAACCAGCAAATACCTGGAGCACTGGAGATGTAATAGTTTGGGGGTGGAGAATTAACATGTTTGCCTTATGAATCTGTGTCAGGATAGGAGATTGAATTTATTTGGTCACATTTTACGTCCAGATCAGAGAACTTGTTTCTTAGTGTAACAGGTACCATGCAGACAGAGCAAACAGTGATTCCCAGCCTAAGAGGTACACAAGTACTAGTGATGAAACACTGAATCTTTATTCTGGGGGGTTGGGGTTTTCTTAGTGGTGAGAGTGGTGGAGAAGACAGTCTTTTCTAGCAGATGCATAGATTTAATTTTCCAGTTTTGACTGTAAGTGTTTTGGTAAAGCTTATTTTGGTGAGACGGTATTTTATTTTTTATTCTAATGCTGGCTAGAGCAATTTCTTAGTGTCAAATTCCGTGGTTACCTGTGACTGTCACACACATGGCTAAAGGTAATAGTCTTCCATAGTCTTCCCACAGTTTAGAGCGCTGTTCATATTTTTGGATTGCAAATTCAGGTTTATTCTTATAGTTCCTGTGTTGTTTTGTGTTGTTTGCAGCTGTTGAAAGAAATATTCTGAAGTGCTTTGGCGTTGTTCTGGGTTTTTGGGGGGGGATTTTTGAGAGGTGTGCTTTTTTGTTAATGTTTATTTTAAACCTTGAGTTTTGCTGTTCTTCAATAGGGTAGCCTTCTGTCCCTTGAGACTTGTATCCTGTATTCTTTCTGATCCTTCTTTGAATTTTTAGTGTTTGTGGTGCTTGAATTTGTTCTGGTTGTTTGGTTTTGGAGGTTTTTTTTTTAAGGAGCTTGTACTGTTTTTCTTTAACTGGCTGTCTAGTAGTCCTACATTAAGGAGTAACCTGCACTATGGTCCTGAGGCAAATGAGCTGTTGCTAAATTTGGTCCAAAATAATCTGTATAATTACTGATAAATTTAACTAACAAGTTCGTGAGAATTGAAGTAACAAACCTCTGTGTTTTTCCAGGAAAGAGTCCTTTTCTTTCTAATCCTGTTATTCTATATTTTTATTCCAAAAATTAAGGAAAAATTTATTTCTATTTCCTCTTCTTAGGTCAAGAGGATTTGGTTAGGCAGTCTGAGATGAGGCTTCTGAACCGAACACCTGAGCAGGAGCGCCCTCGGATCTTGCCTCCAGATCAGCGTCCCCCTGAGCCACCGGAGCCTCCACCGCTCACTGATGAAGACCTTGATTATCGGACAGAGAATCAGCATTTGCCTATCAGTAACTCTTCAGGAGCAGATCCTCACGCGGGAGTGAAAGCAGCTCTTCTGCAGCTGCTGGCTCAGCATCAAGCTCAGGCGACAGCAGAGGAGCCAGTACAAACGAGTGTGGATTATCAGACGAGAGACTCCTATGTAACAGGCCCAGACTACAAAGATAACTTTGGATCATCGTCCTTCTCATCTGCCTGTTACAACACTAGTGATGGAATAGGAAGCACATCATCAGGAGTATTAGAAAGGAGGAGTTTCCTTGGAAACTCAGATATTCAGTCTTTGGATAACTACAGTACTGCTTCATCTCACTCTGGTGCTGCCCCTCCTCCATCGGCCTTTCCAGAATCCTTTCCCAGCTCAGTAACTGGTTATGGAGACATTTACCTCAACGCTGGTCCCATGCTGTTTAGTGGAGATAAAGACCATAGGTTTGAATACAGCCATGGCCCAATCCCAGTTTTGGGGAGCAGTGGTGATGCTTCCGCAGGGCCAGAGAGTACGCACTCTTTGCCCGCAAAGATGCACAACTATAGCTATGGAAGTAATTTACAGGAAAATCCCACTGGCATCAGCCACATGCATGGACAGACTTGGACTTCTCCTGCCCAAGGACCTGGCTATTCCCAAGGATACAGGGGACACATTAGCACATCTGCAGTGAGAGGGCGAGGCAGAGGATTACCATATTGAGTATCTGTTTTTCCTCAGGCACATCATTTTTATCTGGAAAAGCTTCCCCCCCCCCCCCCCCACAAGCTGCAGTTTAAAGCAGCAATTCAACAGACTTGAATAATGTTAATTCAACAGCTTTATTTTTATGTGGAAAAGGGTCTTGCATACAGTAGGAAAAATTTAAAATTGCTTACAACTCATGCTGTCTGAAAACTAGATGACTTGATTGTACATGTTCACAAACTCTAGTTCTGACTTTTATTTTGTATTTTGGCAGTTTTAAGTGGATGCTAAATTTAGGGACATCGGCTTTTTAATGGCACTCTTTCAGATCTTCTGAACTATGCACATTTGTGCTTTTTTTGTAAGTTTGGACCAACTTTTATGTAAAAAAAAATTTTACAACAATCAAAGCAGGGCACTGATTTATTTGGTATTTTTCTTTTTACAGAACTACCTTTAGTCAAGGGTCACTGTCAGTCTTTGCACTGCTTTCAGTGTTATTGTGGAAGGTGTACTTTGTGCTCATTTCAGATAATAAAACACAACCTTTCTCTTAATGCAAAATTTTATAAATATTTGGTCAACGTTTTTTTTTTCTTTCAAGAAAAAAAGAATGGGTGTTCTGGTAAAATGTTCTCTCCATCTCCCACGCTTGTTTATATAAAAACTGTTTTACTTGAATGGTAAGTGCCTTAACATGTAAGCTTAAGGTCTGCAAAAATTTGGAAGTACTTCATAGATTGCTCTGAACTAATGCCTAAACGTAGGTAATTAACAAGGGAATTCAGATAATAATAAGAAACTCAAACAGGTCATAACCTTGTGCTGTTTACTTCACATGGGCCAGTTACTTAGAGATCTGATCCTACTTAGATAAAATTGTAATTTCCAAATTGAACTTCATGAGAAACGTTGAAAGTGAGAAGAATGAAGAGCGTAGTTTTTCCTCAGCTCCCTATTGGAGTTGTAGTAAGTGTTTTAGTTCCTCTGCCAAATAAACTATACGTTATATGTCCTTAACAAGTGATGAAATAGTTTTTTTCTCTTAAATGTCAACAGCAGTAATTTCTTTACTTTGTATGAAAAGCTGACACTGTTGTCTTTTTATCACAAGTACTGCATTGTAGGAAGTAACCAAAGGAAAAATGACCAGTATTTAAAGCAATGGCAAAACGTTTGACACTAGTTGTAATTTGATGTAAACTTGTGATTGTGCCAATTAATTGATTTTATATCTGCTATTCCACAGAATATTTTATACTGGAATTGAGTCTCTCTGAACAACTAAAATTATTATAGTTAAAACTCTTACCATGAGCCACTCCTCATACTCATTACAACTTCCAGCATGGGTTTTTTTTTGTTTCCTCTGACTACAAGTGGTCTCTCTCCTGCAGAGAGGAGGTATGGTTACATTTTGCCTGTACGTAAAAGAATGTCTTGAAGCCCATATTGGAAACAATTTTCCAACTGATTATCCAGTTGACAAATCGGTACCTGATGTAACTGAGTGTTTAAGTATTACTTTTTAAAAAGTAAAATTTCTACTTACATTATTACAAATGTAGTCTTGTCAATGACTTCTTGGATTTTCAGAATAGAAGCCAAAGCTGTTGGTGTTTCGTTTTAATTGAAAATCCTGGTTCACATATGGCTAATGCCCACCCTGTAGAGGATCGAGAAACTCCGTTCGCTAATTGTGTAGTGTTTAAGGATCTGGCAGATGACGAACAGAGAGAGTCCTGCAGCTTACACTGTCCCAAGGCCAACACTTTGCGTTCACAAGACACAGTAGAAAACCCTGCCATCTGAAAATAAAAGCAGCCAGGTCAGAAACAAATAGAACCTGGATAGCCTGTGCTTAAGAAAGGCAAAAGCTTTGTGTGAATGATAGTGCATTGGACTGTTTTTTTCTTGAGTAAGGACACCCCTGTAGCATTTTTCTGCTCATAAAATTATAAAGACAAAAATAATTTAGTGTCATTTAGATATGGACAGTGTTGGCTAAGGCCCTTTGTGTACTAATCTTTAAAAAGCCCAGACCCACAAATATATACATAAAGGTTTTTTTCTTTTTTCTTTTTTTTCTTTCTTTTTTTTTTTTTTTTAAAGAATCGAGCAAAAGACTTTAAAAGCTTATTTGCACTTACTTTCACTAAAGATGTGCAGTCTGGGATTCCTCACCTGCACCTGAAGTGTAACTGCAGGCAATAGTTGGCTAAAAATGCAGGTAAGTTCAAATGGAAAGTAAGGAAAGAAATTGAAATCTCAGAGGACTAAATTAATTGACTTCCAATAGAGAAATGCAAGGAAAAAATAGTGTCTCCTACTGCTTCCGTTTTGGCCACAATTTTTCAAGTAATTTAGTTCACTTATTCAATGCAGAGAAGTCAGTCCCCTCTGCATCTGTAAATGATTGTGCAGTTTCGTTATGAGCTGACAGTACTGCCATACATTGTTCTACCAAAACGGATTTCAGTCTCTGGCCATGCAAGAAACCCCAACAGCCCCAGCACAAGTAATCCTTACTGTGAGAAGAGAGAAAAAGGTGCAATAGACAATTGACTTCCACATGGATCAGAAACCAAACTCTGGCACACTGTAGCAAATGAATACTGTACAATGATTTTTCCCCAGTTTAAGGATTACTAGCCTGTGAATTTGAATACTGCATTTGCTTGGGACAACAGCACTGGGATAATTTGGAGGGAAAGTTAATGTATTTTTGATAACACATAACTCTGGAAGAGATTGCCTTCTCTGCAACCCAGGGAATCTTGGCTTTTTCACTGACACCTTTGCTCCTGGGCTGATGGAGGCTGGGTGTGGGTGAGGAGCTCTGCCCTTGAGGATGTGGCAGGAGGATTGGTGCCTGCAGTCACACTCCCCTGGCCTGTGGAATTGTGTGTGGGCAGGTTAGCAGCCAGGGAACTGCCCGGATCTAAGGACAGCAGGTCCACATTCATTTGTACCAGACCTGTGTATTACCTGTCAACGTTTCTTTTTAATTGACTCACATGAGGAGATGCTTAATGGTGGAATTTTACCCGTTTGAGCAAACTCCACTCAGCAGAGTGAGCCTGTACTAGTTAGGCATTTTACATCATGTGGCTCTTGCATTTGTGATGCAGTAGTAGACATTTTGAAAACAGCGTTATTTTTCTGTGGAGCTGCGGCTTTTGTTACTTTTTCCCTCATTCCTTTGGGTTTACATTTTCTGTGCTGCAATTCCAAAGTGAGCTACAGAGATCTGGATACTACATCGAAAAGTAAGTGTTGTGTGTTTGTATTTCTAAATAAACGTAGTGAAATACTGTAATAATGGACTATTAAATAGCAAGTACATTACATATATTAAGTGGTCTTCAGCCATACCGAGGAAGAAAGCGAGCGCAATTGGACTGCTTATGACCATGACTTAAAACGCCTAGACTATTACAATGCTTAAATTCAGCCAAAGGAAAAGGAAACAGCTTTTATAAATCGCTAGTTGTTGTTGTTGTTATCCTGAACAGAATGAGCAGTGCTAGGGAAGAGGTATAAAAATACATGTATCCTTAAATGTTAATATAATTTCTTGGAAAAATAATTAAAAAGTGGTAAACTTCTATATTTTCTGATGTTTCCACACAACGTGGTCTCTGTTAAATTTTCTCCATCCCATGGTAGTGTCAGGTGCTTTCCAGAAACAGAGGCAGCAAGTGCCATGCTGTAAGTTCTTACGGGTTTGAGCGCTCTTCTCCTTTTGCTTGGTGCAGGAGGCAGTTTCAGTTTTCGTGGATTTTGCAGTTGGATGAGCTTAATAGGTAATTGTGGTAAAAACTGAAGTACTGAATTAACACAGGGTACCTCTTGTCTGCAGGCAAATCAGATCTTGGACCATGAATTCTGTTTCCAAGAGAGAAAGATGTCAGATGTACTACTTGCATTCTTTTTTTCATTAATGAAACACGGAAGTGTTTACATACAACATTTTCCCAGTCTATTCTGTTACAGTTATTTTTACATGAGGAAATTTTGGCTATTATTCTTCTTGGTAGTTTTGGTATGTTCTATATTTGCAGAAGTGTCATGAAATTAAAGAATCACCAGAAAATTAATTTTAATTCTGTATTTAAAAATGAATTGACCTTGGGTTGACTTAAAATCAAATTAACTTGCTTATCAGGTGAAGAAACTTTATTGCAGGAGTTATTTCAAGACAACTTAATTTAAATTGTTATGCTTCAGCTTGCTTACTCTTTGTTATTTTAAGCCATTTGTATATAAAATGTATTGTGCGGCCTGTAAATAAAATACATGAAAACTTGAAGTCTTTTGTTGTTTTCCTTCTCTGGTTGTCAAATAGCATTTCAAAAGAACATTCAGTTAAATGGATAATGTTTTCAGTGTGTTTAAATTCTGCAAGTTATTTAAAAAACCCATTTACTGCTCCAGTCCTGTTTCAAAGGAGCCCTGCAGGGACTGGCAGTGGGAGCCTTTGCTGGCAGAGTGGGCAATGCAGGAGCCAAGGTGCATCAGAGCATCCCTTGGAGCACTGATGGTGCTCCGAGAGCGGGCGGAGTCCTGCGGGATATGGGTACGGGACAGGGGCTTTGCCAGTGCTGAGGAGCTGCTGCTGGCTCCAGCACCTGTGAGCTGCTCAGGATGGTGGGTTATGGACAACATGACATTTTTTCTTGGCAAGGTCCAAGCAGAGGTGCAGTTAATACTCTCCACCATTGTCTCTTTAAAGAGGATGGTGTGTGTGTTACAAGTAATGGGAAATCAAACCCAGAGAGACAGGTGTCGCTGTTGAGCAGCTAGCTGAGGACTGACCCAAGTTCTCAGACAAAGAAAGAGAAGAGAAAAGGAACTTTATTGTTTTGAATTCCATATATATAGAGTCTACAGAAGTGCCCCAGATTGGTCAGCCCGAGACCTCCCCCTAGGCACAATTGGCCAAGCCCGAACCGACTCAATCCGGAGAAACTGTTTGCAAAACATCCAAACTTTATCTTGTTTATGAAATATAGCAAAATGTTCCCACGGGAAAAACCTGTGCTAGCCACAGACAGGTATTTTCAGTGTCAGGTAAGACCCTGTGAATTGAGCCTGGCTTAAGCAACTGTATTTTGAATGCCTGAGGCTTTTCTTGCTTTTTTCCTACTGTAGTAATCTAATGAAACTATTTGAATCTTTCAATAAATGCTATACCTCTATCCAAAAATACGGCACTTGGTGTAGAGTTCTCTTAAACTTGAGGTTGGGCAGAGTGCTGCTTCATCACTTGTCATTGATAAAGTCAGAAGATGAGCAGTGAAAATGCAGTTGGAAGTTACAGGGGCCAGTAGCAGTTACATAGGTCTTTTTGGCATTAGGCTGACAAGATGTGTAGCTGCAGCCCAAAATATCTTACTTTGGAAACAATACTTTGGTGACAGCTACAACTGAAGCCTGACCTTCCGTTCTGGTGACAAGCTCAGGCTGCATTTCATAGGGTGTTGACTTGCACATAGCAGATCTGGCACTTGTGTGTAACCAGTTCTAGTTGACTGATGAGTTTTTCTCATGAGAACTGCAATTGCTACTCATAACAAAATTGTGGCAAAGTTGGCTCCAGTTTATGTTGGAGCATGAACCTGAAATGGTTTGAGAATGGTGCAGCATCCCTTTCATTGAGCTTTTACTGTCATAAAGGTACCTAAGTGTGCAATAAGGTACCAGTGATAATTCCAGTGGGATCTGCATGTCAATTGATACACTCTGCTGCAAGTAAAATAACATCAAGTTAAAGAGGACATAGAGAAGTAACTGCAGAACAACAGCCTGTATCAGCACAGAGCAAGGATTGGGTCTGTGAAATTGGTGGTAAGAGAGGAAAGCAGTTCTTCTCATGTCACAGCCATGAATTACTGCCTGTTGGCTTTGAAAGAACAATGCAGTTTTGCAGAAATTTCTTTTAAATTACCTGAACCAGGATTAGGTTCTTTCTATTTTTAAGGAATGCCTATAAAACCTGACAGGCCATTTGGATGAACAGGATTAGAGCTACCAAACTTCCCCACCATGTGGAAGAAAATGAAAGTTGGAGCACTTTGCAGAACAGCAAACAAGGGCAGAGAGAAATAAGAGTAGCTTTTTCTTTTCCCAGTCAACTGTGTTCGCTTTGATGAAGCTTAAGGGTTTTGCTTTTAAAGTCGTTTACTTGCTACGGCTGCTTATTTTTGGCTTTTTTATTGCTGATGGAGAGAAGGCACAGTCTTCTCTCCACAGAACTTTGAGTCTGAGCCTTATGGTAATGTTTTCTTTTTCTTCAGTTAGAGCAGTCCTCGCCAGTAGGAAATGCTTGGCAATACATAGCACAGCTTCAATTCTGCTTCAGCAGTTCCTCTGGGTGCACTTTGGGCATACCATTGATATGGCAAGTTCTCATAACATGGTGAATGTACTTTTAATAGGACTTTTTGCAAAGAAGCTTTGTGAAGATTTTTTTTTCAATGTTAGGAAATACAGTGTAGAAGAGACATAGCTGGTTAGAAAAGGGAATACTTGAGGTAAGCATTACAGAAACCAGCCTGTGAGCTTCTGGTACTCACAAGCAGGTCTGATAGCTGTGTGCTGCCCTTAAGGTAACTTGGGGCAATTATTGGTTTCTGTGGTTAGTATTTGACTTATGCAGATATGTCTCTCTGCTGTACTCCCTCCTGTGTGCTACTGTGGCTAGCACAGGTCATTCTTGTGAGAACATTCTGCTGTGTTTCATAAACAAAGATAAAGTTTGGATGTTTTGCAAACAGTGTCTCGAGATTTGGACAGTTCAGGCCTGGCCAATTAGGCCTAGGGGGAGGTTTCTGGCTGACCAATCTGGGTGACCTCTGAAAAGTCTATATATATGGAAATCAAAATAATAAACGCACCTTTTTTCTTGCCTCACTTTGAACCTGGGTTTTTTCTCTGCTAGCGGCTCAACAGCGACATGCTACACTGTGGTATTAGTTGCTAGAGGACATAGCTGGAAGTGTTTAGTGTGCAGCAATGTCTTTTTTTTTTCCTCCTGCAAATTCTTTTCAGACCTGTTTTACAAATGTATAAAGCACCTCAGCATGTTCTGTCATGGGCGAACAGCACACTACTGCCTTTTGCGGATCTTGGTTTTGCCCAGGGGGCAGCGGTCAGGAAGCACTGATGTCTGCTTGCCCTCCCTTTGGAAGCCTCTCTGAGCATGCATGCACCAAGAGCTGCCATTGCTGCTTTCTCTCATTGCTCTGTCTCCAGGTCACCCTGAGCAAGGAATGGGCTGTACAGAGAACTGAACAGAAGCCTGACTTTAGGAGGGGACTTTCCCTGAACGAAGGAAAGAGCAAGGAAGAGATCATTACTTTTGTATCTTGCAATGGTATTTTTATTTTCATTCTCCTTCATCCTTACCAACTGCAAAAAGGATCTACAGGAATGGTTTCAAAGCAAGACCTGGTTTGGTGGTGTTTTTTGGTTTGTTTGTGTGTTTGTTTTTTCTGTTTTGGTTTTGGGTTTTTTCATTTTCTGTTTTTCTTTATTGGTATTACTATTCAGACAGTTTTTAGATGTCAGAAACCACCTGCAAATTGATGTAGAGTTGAGAGATTGGGACTTCTGCTTCACAGCTAACCCAGTGGCAAAAAATACATGGAAGTTACAGAAGAGGAACAGTCCATTCCCTTCCTTCCTGCAGTAGTGTTAAAACACATCCCCACATTGGAAAACAAAGGAAGATGGGCACAGTGGACAAAACCAGCAGCCAAAGTTATCCATATGCAGTCCTGTAACCTTTCCTGCCACACAAATAGTCTTGAAAACTCATATCATTCCTGGGCTGGAATCCTTGCCCTCAAGACAAGGAATGCAGTGGACCTTCTGACTGCACAGGCACTTTCTTGCTTTCTTTGCAAAACAAAGATTAATTGTGACCATTTTTTAATCCCTTTTTTTTCTGCAAATTGTTCGTGAGGGGGAGGGAGGCAATGGACTAAGAACTACAGATGACGTGGGAAATGAACAGGAATCTATTAATGCTGTATATGAAAAGTGGAGTAGTAAAAAATAGTGAAAAACTTATCTGCAGATGGTTTGGCAGTTCCACATCAGGAAAGTATTACTCTAAACCTGGCAGATTTTAGAAGCTATATACATTTTTCTCCCCAAATTGCTTCTTGTTATGGATTGCAGATCCTGCTGTGAGACTTTCAAGCAAGCACATATGTTTACGCAAGACAGTGAAAGAAGACATGCAGGTAGTAGTAATAATTTTTATTTGCAAATTATACTTTCCATTACAATGTTGCCTTTTGGGAATAATGACAAAACAGCCAACAAATTCAAGAGAACTTTGTAGACCTGTTCTATTAGAAATTCAACCCTATTTCAGCTTTTAGCATCAGGTTAATCGGAGATGACCTTCTCTTTCAACTGATCTTAGAAGCTCCAGTTCAGTTTGGATTTGGGTATTTCTTTTTAGTCTCAACAGTTAGAATGGAAATTGTTTCTTCACATCTAGGGGAACATTCTGCATGCTGTATTTAAGTGTCTGTCATTTGTTGCTACCTTGCAGCCTCTTCCAATCTTTTTTTTCATTCCTCAGTCCTGTATTAAGGTTTCAGCATCATGAAGCTTTTTTATTGTAAAAACTATTACACGATGCCCTTCATTATAGGAAGCTCTAAATCAAAGCACCATCAAAGCACTAAGTATTTCCATCAAGTTCTAAAAATATCAAATTGTTTGAGATGCAGTCCCAATATGAGGCATCCTTCTGCCTTGGCTAAAGTATGTTTCTGTCTAAATATTTAGTCCATATGACATGTTTGTGGTGGCAAGTGCAGAAAGGGAGTAAAGAGCATCCAGCAGAACTAAGTATGGTCACTGCAGTCCATAACAAAATAAGGAAGCTGGTAGTTTAAATTTAGTTGAAATCATCAATATCCTCTACAGGATTGGGAAGGAAAATGCTACGAGAATGAGAGGGATCAGTTATATGGACAAATTAAAAATAAAAATGTCTAAAACCTTCTGATAGCAAAAGAGGCTGCAGTTAACAGGAAAAAAGTCAGGATTTCATATGCAGAATAGAATGAACATCAAATATAGATGTTCCACTAATACTCAGTTTGAGGAAATCTATTTCTAGTTGCATTTTAAGTGTGATGGATATTTGAAACAGCTCCTGCTATAGGAAAATGGTACAGACAAAGTGTGTAGACCAAGTTTCTACACAATGCAGAGACAACAGTTTCACAAGAAAAAATCAACATGAAAAATACATGAGCACTTGCTTTGCTGTGCAGACTGTTTAACAGGACATGGGCTCGACCCTTTCCAACAGAGCACCATTGGGCTGTGTAATGCCTCGACAGGTCGTGTAACTCTGTTGAAGGATTTCACAGGAGAGGAGAGAGAACACATCCACAGCAGCATTATTTAATTCATCAGCAAATAAACAGACCCAACAAATGGGATTAGACTTCCTATCGGTAGGATGCTCCAAAGTGCACCATGGACACTGGCAGCTCCTACTGTTCTTCAGAGCAGTTCTAAAACTGTTCCTCAATGGGAAAGCAAAGCTGCTCAAGTTGTCATTAAGCTCTCGGTAGCTAGCCAGAAAAAGCATGAAATCAGGTTTGTAACACTTGTATTATACATTCTGTGTTTTGCAAAACATCATCTACATCATGAGCTATATTACATATTGGAATATAAATTCAGCATTTCCACAGCTTGGTCACTACTAGGAATGCATTAACATTTTTAGGCTTCATTTTTGGTAGCTTTTAAAAAATAAAATGCATGACAAGACTTATAATTATGGTAACAGTTCTGTGCTTTAGAAAGTGATCATGCCACTTAGAGCTCCTGTCCAAAAAGAGTCCCCAGCCAAAAATACCTTCAGGACCTGAAACTTCGATTTGAAATCGATTTGTGCATTATTTTTCTGTTTTGAAGCATGGAAAGCTTATTACAATACATTTTACAATACATTTTACAATACTGTCACAATTGGCTTTCTGATTCATTAATCTGAAAAGCTGAACTACATTTGCCTCCAGGAGATGAGAGAGCAGGTGCTGCACCAGATTAGGCATCAATCAGTTACAAAGATACTGGTCATTAAAAACCGACGAAGTCTTGTTAAATTAATGCCTAGTGAGCTAAAGACTGGTCTGGTCCATAATAATTGCTTGAGAATCTTCCACTGGAAGGGGATACACTTAAATAATTTCCATATGCAGTGAAATTCAACACTGTAAGTATTCCTTTTATAAGGAGATTGTGGCCTCCCCTGCTATGGTGTTGTGAATGAGAACTTTAAACTATTATCTTAGGTTGAAATTTTCCAGCCATCATTGCAAATTTTAGGTCAAACAAAGCACAAAACCCAAAACCCCTGTTAACTTCAGCAGTGATTTCCATTTAATTTTCCAGTATCAGAATTTCCCTTTTGAACAGAATGTTGGAGTTTTTTAATAAAATCACCTTCCATTTAAAAAATTATATATAATTTGGCATTCATATTTTGGCCACAGAAGACTTGAAATGCAGCTCTTTTGGAGAGCTGTGAAGCACACAAGCATGTAGATTATCAACGAGATCATGAGAATTCTCATTTATTCGAAGTCCTTGAATGCTTATAAACTAAGAAGTGGAGTCTCTTTTGTTAAGAACAATGTTTCTATTTGTATTCTCTACAGTAGATTTGAAAGGTGCTTGAGGAAATTAAGGGGCTCTTTTCCGAGCTCTATCAGAATTTGGAACATTTAATGAACAGTGGAGAGAGTGAACAATAGCAGAGAGTGAGAGAGATGCTCACAGAATTAAACTAAATAAAAGATATGCTACCACTTATCATCAACATGTGCTGGAAAGCATGGCTGACTTTCTGCTGGTATCCCTCCTCCCAGGAAGGCAATGCATTTGAAACTTGATCTGAAAATTGATTACCTGATGGTTATCTGATGGTTACTGATCATCCAGCTTTAGGGAATGCAGCTGGGAGAGCAGGAAACACTGGGTTCTCTTTGCCACTAAAGAGCAATAAGGCCTAAGCAAGGCATCTCTTGGTATTCATTCATTCTCCCGTACGCAAAATGCTGGACTAACAGTGTTATCCTCTCTAAAGATTGCTGTGATGTTTAATGAAATGCAATTAAGGTGTTGGTTTAACTTTATGTTAAAAGCAATGTTTACATCTGTAAGGTGAATTTCTGTTTAGCAGGATACAGGGATTAAAACTATTTCTACAACTGTGAATCACTGCTCTCCTGTTTGTTCAGATCTTCCACACTTGCCTGTCTGGAATAAGAGTGATGTTACTTAATAATTAATTAAGTGATGAGCCCTGGTTTCCTAAATCAGATATAAAGAGGTTGTTTGGATGAAGTGACAGCAAGCAGATGTCTGTGTTTACATGACTTTGGAACAGTCCTCTGTGGAGAGGAGAGGGAAATTCCAAGGAAAAGCTGTGAATTGTTTTAACTCTTTCTGCCTGGGATACCACATAGGCAGATCTTTATATACTGTGTCTTTATTGTGGTTTAAACAAAACTGTTTGGTTTACGTGGAAGTGGCAGGTGAGGTTCAAATGTAACATTGTGCAGGATTTCACAAGATACGCTTCTCTCTACCAACTGATGGACAGTGAGATTTGGGATTTGACAAAATCTAGGTAGCATTTCTTAGTAAAAGGAGTATTTCACTTAGTGCTTTCGTTTATGGATACTGAAAAGGTCTGTATCCCATACCTCTTCACAACTAGAATCATCGAAGTTATTAATTTCACTCATTCTTTGGGACTCAATATGTATAGATACTACTTGGAACTTTAAAACCGATTTTTCTTTACAATCTTTAACGATCCTTAAAACTTGCAACTAGTAAAAAGAAATAATAATAACAACAACAACAAATATTCAACAGTACCTCAAGACAAAAATAACGGAGTGTGAAAGCTGCAGTAAGAAAAAAGCAGCAGAAAAGTTACAGATTGAAGTACCTTTGTAAATTGCTTTGCAATTGTTGTTGCAAAACCAATATTATTATAACAAAGATGGTCACTGGCAGCTCCCATCCTGAGATTCACTGTTGGAAAAGCTCATTTGAATTAACTTTCATGTTTCAGCCATCAGTAAGCTTAGTTTGAAACAAATTTTAAACTATTCAGTCTCTAATCTGTCTGATCAGAAATCACTGGTTGTATCTGCTTTGTCAGAATTAGGGGAACAGTGATAGTTAAGAATGGAAAAATCTTTTTGTGATACAGATAGCTCTGAATAAAAATAAATTAAATATTTGTTTTATAATAAAATTAATAAATCAATAAATTAAAAATAAAAAAATAATGATTTATGGATGGCTTAAGTCACAAAAGAGTGGAAGTGTTTTAAGAGAGAAGTATCTGGTTCAAATGAAGTGTCAGCCACAGAAAGAATATGGGAATAGCTGGTGGAAAGTGACTCCAGAGCAAAGGCAAGGCTTGGCCACAATATCGTGGAGCCTGTAAAGAAAGTAAGGGAATGAATGCAGGTCTTACTTTTTTTGAACGTTCTACTCTTTTGTGTCCCTTATGGGGACACTTGTCACGCGTTCTGGACTCTTGCCCATGTTCCGTGCTGATGCTTTGTGATGCTATAAATGACTGAGAAAGACTCCTGCAAATGGTTTTTGAAGGTGCAGACCCTTTCATTGGATTGTCTCCTTGCCAGGAGGTGCTGGAGGGGCACGTCTGCTGTACTGATGATCCTCCCCAGGTGCAAAATTGGATTATTTATTTTCGTATGCTTACCTAGAAACAGACTAGTTGCTGTTAAAGCTGTATGCTTTGACTAGATGTGTTTCTGCTATTTTTCTCTAATACATCAATTCAGCTAGAATGACACCAGAACCTTGCTTTTCCTTCTGCTCACTGAAAGATTTCAAGACTGAAAGTAGTTGCTCTGTAGCAGATCTTCTGGCAGTTCAAAAGCCTCTGAAGTAGAATTTAGCACTGAAGTAACTGGCACTGTACTGAAGCTGAAAAATCTTTTTTAACTGGCAGTAATGGTTAAATGTATTGAATAACAAAGGTTCTTATGCAGCCCACCATTTCTGCTGCTCACCAGACTCACTTTCCTCAGAAATGCACATCTGCTTTCTTGTCATTCATGAATTGAAAAACAGTAGTATGTCTAGTGAGCACTGGAGCAAGAATACCTGATTTTATGTGTTCATGAGGTACTTTTCCTCCATCCACCTTGGTGTACTATTCACAAGGATATCCTCAGGGGAAGTATGAGTATTTAAGAGATGGTTGTGTTGGGAAGCTACCAGAAAGAACTGGGATCAACGCAACATTTTCCCCATGCCGCCTTCTTACACACCTTTACTGTTGTTTTCTCAGACTGACTTTGCCTGTTTATATTGCTGAATTTGTGATGTTCAACACAGATCGGAGCATCACTTGTCCACATGTTCAGTAGCGACTTTTTAAATTAACCTTTGAAGGGTGGCCACTGTGGCAAGGGCAAATCTGTATAGTACAGTTCTCACTGCACATCCGAGAACAAAGGCCACCACTCAACCAATGCAGGCTCCTTTAGATGAGTGAAGGGGTATGTGTGACTTTACTTGTTGTCATAGTTCTGTCATCTCCAGCAATATAAACTAACAGGACCTATACTGAGTGAGTGTGGTGACTGGTTGAATGACACCAATTCCATCAAACCCTCCAGCAGAGCCTTGAAGGGTGGAGTGAACCTAATTCAATGGAAAGGGCAGGGAAGGTATGCTTATTTCCATGGAAAACCAATGCAGAAGAGCCTTAACTTACGGCTGGTGTTTGGATGATACTGAAAAAAAAAAAGAAGGGGGGAAAATGAGACGATAGAAAACCCTCTGGAGAGGAAAAATTAAGGTAAGACTGCCTAAGTTATCTTCTCTGGATAGAGTTGGGTGGGTGAGGGTGGATGTGTGTGTATTAAAGAACAACCCACTTTTGGTAGGTCCCTTTAAACTGTTTGCCTGAAATATGAAGTGTACATGAAGCCTTGTGGGTGTGCTTAGTAATGTACTAGAATATTCTCTTTTCAAGCTACAAGAGGATAGAAATTTGGTTAGTGAAAAGAGTTCTGTCACCTGCATACTGGGATGATCTAATAGCAGAGAGAAACCAGTAGTACATTTCCAAGTACAGACAGGAACTATTTCTTCCTCACATCACAGCAGTGAGGAAGACAGGCTACAACAGAATCAACGTATAAAACATGCGGTAATTGTTCCAAGAGGAAATTAAAGAGAGTCAGAAAATGCAACCAGATACAATAGATACCTTGAAAACAGGGATTTAAAGTTCTTTGCACAGGATTTCTACATGCTTGGAATTCTATTTTAAAAGCTATTCTAATTACAGGAACACTGCTAGTAGTGTAAACTGTCTTCAGTTCCAACAGGGACACAATTTGGCAGTTCATCATTCGCAAACAGTTATCGCGGTTTCTCAACCTATTACCCATAGTGCACAAACAGCTTTCCAACATCTGGAAATGAAAAACCCAACAATCTTCCATAGTGTAATTTAATTGCCATAGGAACCAGGAGGCTATGAAAAATTTACTGACAAGGGAAACAGGCTTATGAAAGTGGAATGGCAAGTAATCAATAGATTCTTAGTGCCTTTTTATAGTTATCAACTCAAGCTGTACACTTGGACTATTTGCAGATGTTAATTCTCCCTTTTATCTTTGTGACAATCCCTAAGATTTTCAAATCCTGTTTTTTCTCAGATTAAAAAAAGAAAGAGGCAAAGATACTAGACTTCACAGACAATTGGTGAAGTCTTTTCTGCAAACTCAACTGCAGGAATAGTAACATATTAATTCCCAACACCTGTTAAGGGAATACAGCTCAAAAGCCTTCTTTTACATTAACCTAAAAATCTCCATAAAGCCACAGGAGGGGGTGATTTAAGAACACTGCAATTGCTACTTGCAATCCAATTATTTTGATACTACTCCCTTGCTGGCAATCTACTTACGTTAGCTCTGTTATTTGTGCTTTATGCTGTGCAGTCATCCACAGAAACTGTCAATTTGCTTGATTCCTCTTCCCTTGTTTTAACGTTAGCTTGTGTAATGCTTGAAAAGGGAATGATTTGCATCAGAGCAAAACAGGTTTTGTTCTTCCCTTCACTGGCATTTATACTAACAGTTGCATCAACATCATGTTCAGCAGTTTGAACTCAGGAATTTCCTCATGCACACAACAAATTTAAACACATTGACTCTACAGTAACAGCTTTTAACTAACTTGAATACACAGCAATTAGATTGTGGCAAAATACATACAGATACCAGAAGGTTTCAGCGTAGTTTAATAAAGCATCAAACAGCATGATTACTGTTACACAGAAGCAGGGTCATATATGCAGATTTTTGGCGCAGATTATAATAGCAGGAGTGTCAGCAGCATTAAAAATGTCACTCTGGAACTGTACTGGTGTGACCCCTTTTAGCTGCAGGAGTTACGTTCTTGTATACAAATGTTTACATGAATTGTTCGGAACAGCAATGTGCAACAGCCACAGATCAGTGAACAAATGGCAGTGGAATTCACCTGTGATTTTACTGCAGAAGATGCTGATGAAATTTAAAATCCAGGATGTGCACTAACCAACCCCCGGAATGGTTTGAACCCCACACAGAACTGGTGAAGCAAAATGGATTACTATTTGTCTCAAAACACATCCTGGGCCCCGCTGCACTGGAATGGCAAGAATCTAGGGGTAACCTCTAGGACAAGAAGGGTGGTCACACCCCAAGCATCTGCCCAAATTTCTCTAGCCCAGGAGGCAAAGGTTTCTTAGTGTGATCATGGGAGCAATGGGGATGAGATAAAGCTTTCTCTGCCAGATCTAAAATAAAGGGAAGGCCTAGATTTGAGGTCAAACACTCAAGAGCTATTAATTTTGTAAAAGTAAACTCAGAAGTTCAGGTTGAGAACTTACTGTTAAATTCTAGGTCAGTAAAGCACACATTTCAGTGAAAATGACAGAAAATGAAACTGAATCAGTTGTGCCTTGTGAGACATACAGACGAGAAGTCTCTGTAGGCAAGAAATTTGATTGTGAATTAATGACTAAATGCTGAAACTGTTGAGTGTAAACAGAACTTGATTTCTTTCATTTCCTGTGCAGTAAAAAGTGGCTTGAGCCACCTCAAATGATAAAGTTTACCTAGTTATCTACATCAGTTGGTATGCAAGTTTCTGAAAGCCAGAGACATGAAAATCATTACATGATTCTTCAGCGACCAGTGTAGGCATTCCTCCCTTTTCTCTGCCAGTTCCAAGAAGATATGAGGAAGGCAAGCACCAAGATTTGGGGAAAAGAGAACAAATTCTTTACTCTTGAGAAGTTTGGAAAATATTCTAAGCAGGAATTTAATTCATTGCAAGACAGTTACATACAAAAGCACATGTGTGAATTTGAATTAAGGGCAATTGCTAAGCAGAGGAGTTAACTGCAGTGTTGGCAAAAAGCACTAACAGACAAACGGCTGACAGAATTTTCAAACTGTGACATTAGATACTTACACATCCATGTTGCATAAGCAAATCCTCTGACTTCAGTGAGATTACTCAGAAGCACAGCTTGAAAACCAAACACACTACAAAAATATTTTCTTTAGAAGGAAGGTGAACAGCTACTTGTAGAATTTCCATATAGTGCATTTTTCAAATGTTCTCCCCTCTTATGCCTAATTAAATAATTTATATAAAGTTAAGAGCACATGAGATGTCCGTAACAAAAGCAAGCTGATTGCAACAGTAGTTATCCATTCTGCTGACCAGACACATTTTACCTGGAGTATTCCCAACTTAGACATTAGGAAATGCTACATCTTGGTACATTACTTCTAATTCTAAAGAGAAGCAGTTTGATAAAAACTTTAACATCTCATTTTAATATTCCAAATTATTTAAAAATTTCAATGTGTGTACTGAGTGCCACAGAAGAACGAATATTATAAAGCTGGAATGAAAACCCAAACCTGAAGTTTGAACTATTATAGCGCACATCCTGGGGTAACAACCCAGCCAGTGTGTTGCTGCATCACACATGTACTCAGCTGATTTAAGTTCTGCTACTGTGGTATCAGCAAAATGTAGTAGTGATGCTGCTCACTCTTGAACACAGGACCAAACAGTAACAAATTAATTAAATTTTTGCTGGAGGAATTAGTTACAAGTTATACAACTTTTTTACAAAAACCAAAGAGAAAGTCAAATGGACTTGATAGACAAACATGATGCAAACAAAGCAGAATGGAAAAGTCCATCAACCCAAACTTCTGCAAAAGCAGCTAACTTACTTACCTTAAAATCTAAGAAGTCTGTTGAAGAAAGAGCAATGCCCACATTCTCACTGTGTTCATGTCCTGGGGTGACCTTATGAAGCTACTTTATTCCTTAACAGCCTGCTTAATGCCCATGGCTTCTGTACCTTTTGGACGGACCCGGGGGGCAGGGCCAGAGGCAGGGTCGGTTCAACTGAACCCACACCTGGGGGTCGCTTTGATGGCTGACCAAACCAGGGGGGCCAGAGCAGGGGTCAGTTCAACTGAACCCACACCTGCAGGTTGGTTAAAGGCTCGGTCCAACGGCCTGGAGAGACTGGGGGTAAGATGGCTTTCCACCGGGCTTCGTGAGGGAGTGCACTGGTGACACGGCACTGCTCTCTGCACTCCTCTTCCTGCTAGCTTAGAAAAAGGTTTTGTTTCTTTCTTTCCCTCACCCTGGCCTCCCTACCTTCCTTCCCTTCTCTCCAGCCTGAGGAGCCTGTGGGGTGCCCCGGCCGGTCCGAACTCCGAGGAAGGTCATACCCGTGAGTGAGGGGGCAGAGTCACCGGAATCCACCAGCTTTGCCTGCTGTGTTATTGGCTTCTTGCAGGCACCCTTTTCCCTTTTTTTTCTCCTTTGTTCTTCCCAGTTTAGTTCTGTGTTAATAAATAGTTCAGGTTTTTTTTCCACTTTCACTTGCTGTTGTTAATTTGTTTCATTGGAAAGGAGGAAGCCTTCTTCCCTTGGGAAGACGCTCACCCTAGAGCATTTCCTCCTGAACCTTCATCTCCAAAACCAAGACAGTTCATTACAGAAGAACCCCTTCATTAACAAGACCTAAGCACTGACAGGCTCATGAAAAAAGGATGGATTTTGTGCTTTACATTTTGTCATTGAATGCTATTTCCAGTGTCATACGGTTACTATGAAGTGGCTTCATTAACAAATGAGGAAGTGATATATCCTCTCTCCATTAGGAATATGTGGGGAAAAATGATGTTTGCCATATGGTAAAAATTAAAAAAAACTGGTGAAGAAGTTTAGGCTTAAGCTTCCTGGATATCATGGCAAGAAAGCAAAGCTTCAATTGGCTTTAAGTACATTATATTTATAGTTCTGAACATGTGTTCATGCATTTTACAGTTATTCAACAATGACACATCTAAATTTTACTGTAATTACAGAATTTCTCTCAGAAGCCAGAAAGGTGAGTAATTTTTAAGTTTTTGGTGCTGATTCTTGACCAAGTGATTGGAGTCTTTAGCAGTACTTAAAACTGTTGGGTCATATCGTGAAGTGCACTGGAGCAGCAGCTTAACAGATGGCATTGTGGAAGGTCTGCATGGATTAAACAGTGCTTCAAGATTATTTCCTCATTTCTCTTTCTGCAACATTTACCCTCACTGATGTCTGACACCTGGTTCCAGGAGTTAAGAGTTATTACCAGATGGGTCTGGCTTTGATACCTGGATCAACTGCAATGCCAAAGTGGAAAATTCCATCTTTGCAACATGCAAGGGCAGCTCATACTGGCTACTGTATAAGAAGTCCCACCTCTAAATCTCTTTTTCTCAGGAATCCTTTACCTTTCCTTTCTCCTTTCCAAATCCAGATTCTTCTCATGTCTAACTGAGAACACATCATGGCTTCACTCTCTTAAATGAAATCATATTTGTTTCCCCAAGATCACCAAATATTGCAAAAAATAAATTGCATTCAATCGCATAGGAAATGGCAACAAAAAAGGTGACTTGGTTAAGCAAACCACCAATTTTTTTAATGAGCTTTACAGCACCTGACAAGGTTTAAAAAAAAAAAAAAAAAGAAAAAACTTTACACTTAATTTTTTCACAATGACAATGATTAACTTATGTACAAATTTTAAAGACTACAACTTGTCAAGTCATCTCAATTTTGCTGGTACCTATTACAGATAACAATACTGATAATAGCTGCCCTTTAAGGCACAGTTGTTTTGATTCTGGGATGAAGAGTTAACCATTCTTGATATCCAGCAGGTATTATGTTCTCAGTTCTCTGCAGCAGCCTTTTTGGGTACAATACTAAAATAACAGGGGCAACTGGGGGAAGACAGAAGTGACATACTTTAGACAGTGGTCCTAAGAGCACAAAAGACTCGGCACATTTCAACATGTTAACTCCTCCTTACAGTTTGAAGGTGTTCCTGAAGACGGTACTAACCTACACATCTTATGATGGAACAGATGAAGAGTACAGAGGACTGCTCTACTTCAGCAGAAGAAAAGTTACTAAGAACAGCTTAATGTGCCTCCCTGTGCTTTTTTACTTAATCATGCCCCACGACTACAAAAACATATTTTGAGTATGTAAGAAGCTTAAAAGAACAGATGTATTTTGAAAACTAATCTAATGTTTTTATTTAACAAAGTTTTCACACTTTACCTTGACTTAAAAGCCAATGTCAACAAACTAATAATGGTGTGTTCAACAAAAATTCATCTAACTACTGCAGGCTTAACATGGCAAGTTAAGAACATGCCTGCAGCTGAACTATTTATTTTTTATTCTAGATTGTAATATTCACTACTGGATTTAAGCATGGATCTTCCATGTAATGACTAGCTCTAAAAAAAGCAACTCATTATTTTCCTCTTCAGTATAAAAATACAGCATGTACACAAACAAAACAATTCTTCTGGCAATGATACCTGTCCTAAGAAAAATAAAAAATACTTGAAAATTATAAAACAGGTTAAAAAACATGCATGTGCTAATGTCAACTATACAATAGACTCTGTCATTCATTCTGTACTATTCTAGCAGGTGGATCCAGAAAGAACATTTGCATTTATTTAAGCTTGATGTTTTATGTACTCTTTAGACTTCAGTTGCCACTGAACAGACTTGTTACTATAATCCAGAAATTTCTAATACTGATCCAAATATATATATTTTAAACACAAAAGCAAACGATTCCAGAATCAAGTTTGTGACTCAAGAGTTGGTTCAACAAATTAAACTTTCCAAAAAGAATACATTTGTCTCCTGAGATGGCTAAAAGTTACGTTTTAACTTCACATTACACTGCAATTAACAGAAATTACTATGTACAAAACCAGGCATTAACTACAGCATACAAGCACATTTACAGAAGTCACCTAATTTCACTTTATTTTATTTCCAAGTCATTTCATTCTAAAAATGTTGAAACATAAAAAAATACCACTTCCTAAGAGACTTTACAATAAAAGACTACCAATCTGGCATGGAAGAGGTAAGTATATGGAAACCTGTTTTAACAGTCACAAATCAATCGCTGGTGATTAAAGAACACTTTGTTCTTCAAAGCTGGTAGGCACTTCCACATAGCCAGAAATACAAGTTTTCCTACCACTCCTTTTGCCTCCCATACATAAAAATATCCAATGCAATAAAAAAAAAAGGTAAAGATAAAAGGGTGGACATGTGATGAAATAAAAGTATTATCTAAGGTCTTGATTATTGTTCATCTTGTGTAAGTGTAAAGATTCTGTCCCAAAGTTTTCCTGACAAGGTGGAGTTACTTGGCCTTTAAAAGTGTTAGCTGAAATACCTCCCTTTTTTACCAGTACATGTTGTTTGCTCACTGCTGTATTGCAGGTTTATGTCTGTAACAGAAACTGGCTCTAGGCCAGCCCATGGGTCCTCAAGCATTGCAGGTCTGTAATAGTTTTCCACATCATTAGACACTCTTTTCTCTCTGCCATGCGCTGTACCAAATGGAGTAGATGTCCTGGGTGATCCCTTTGGAAGAAAACCATCAGGTAAAGAAACATTTAATAGTCTAATTCAAACTAAAAAAAAAAAAAAAAGTAAAAATAATTAAAAAAAAACCCAAAAAACCATGTTTCCTTCTACTGTAGTAGAGTTCTGAAGTTGATTGCTAATTGTAATTACTACACCTCACTTGCATCTTCCTCAGGAAGTATTAACTTTAATGTACTTTTGAGTGATGATTTACCTGGATAAGAAAAAAGCACCACCAGAGTCTTCTCAAAAATACTTGTTTACATCACTCAAGAACATAGCTACAGGAAAGCAGCTCATGCTATTTTTCATAGTCTGCCTATGTCAACAAGATGTCTAACAAAAGCTGAACAACAAAACAGGGAGTTAGAGGAAGAGCTGACAAATTACCAAGAGCAGAAGTCAGATATTAAGTACTTACAGATTGAACACAGCATTGTATAATACAAATAGCTACAAAGAATTAATTGGGTAAACATCCTCTTTCAACCAAATCAGTGTTCTGTGAAATTTGAGAATAGATGACTATTACATATACAATCTCAATGGTAATCAGTGATTTAGCAGGCATTGACTTTTGCAGGGAGCTTTTCATACTTTATTTTTTTAGGCTCAAGGATCACAACAATTGCTTCTGTAAAGCTGCTACAAGTCTGCAGCTTAAAGGAGAGCTGTGATGTAAAGGAATTCCTGTAATCATTTTCTCCTGTTAGTATTATCCATTGTCCGTCTCCTCAGATTCACTCCTCTAAAAAGTGAGGTTTTGTCTAAAGCTATATTTATTTAAATTGTTTTAACTAAAGTTAAACAACCTGTGCTATAGATACACAATCTCCAAGCATGCCCATTGCATTCTGTATTGTTAGAACAACAGGATTCCTTGAGGCTGATTATCAGATTTTGTAAAGCAGGGTAAAAGCACTTGCTTAATGGCCACTTTCCCCCACAACCCCACCACTCCTGAATTTTTGGATCAGCAGTGATGGTTATTTGAATTTGAATAATAAGCCCTAACAGCATCTCTGTAAATTGATCATGAAACAATTTTGAGCAAAACTGAGAAATGTTTTTTCTCAGTGAAAAAACAATTTCACTGAGAAAGTGAAGTGAAAGTCCATAAAGTGAAAGTCCCAACGTTTAGCCAGAAGAGATTTCACTCAAAGAGCTTGAACCTATTTTTGCTAATGTGCTGTGGCAGGAATATGTTGATGTATTTCCAGCAAGAACTTTACAGGAACTCCTGAAGTTTGTTGATAACGGATACTTTATATATACATATGGATATATTATATATATATGGATGTATTATATGGATAAATATGGATATACTATCTATACAAATGTGGGAACATCCATGTCTTAGGGCACTTGTTTCGAATGATTCCTTGCAGCCAGCTTATGTAGCTAAGATGATGATCTCAAAACCAGAAGAATTTCTAAAAGGCGGTGAATTACTTTGCTGTATCAAACCCCATGAGGGTCAGAGAATCACCTCAGAATACATTTAAAAAACTTTCTAAGGGACATCCAGTTTCCTACAGTAAGCTGACATGCACTAGCAAAAGTGACATTTATGTTAAGCACTCACATTTAGTAGTGAAGCAGCAGTACACAGTGCATTCTGTCCTAAATAAACACAAAACCCCACCATCTCTAAACCACCACATTTAATGAAGACCTTTAAACTTTGACATTGTAAAACAGATTAAACGTGGAGCTTATTTATTGCTGTGTTTAATCTGCAGAAGGCAAAAGAAACATGAGCTGCAGTATTCAGTGAAGGAGCAAAATAATTCAATGGTAAGGCTCATTTGTATGGTTTTATTTAATAATCTTAAATTTCACTACAATATGTTGCAGGTCATCAGTAATGCTGACATTACACTGACATTTTAGCATTTTTGAAATCTAGGAAATTTATTATTATGTAATACAAGCCTTCAGTACGTGTTACATTTAAGCATGTATATTAATTAAGTTTAGAATACTAATCATCATATGCTTTTTCCCCTTTGAATTTTTTTTCAGGGAAGAAAAGAAAAACAAAATGCGATTATTCACATTATAGGCCTGTGGAAAAGGAAAACAGCCCTACTTGTACAAGTGAAATCATTCAGTGCAAGAGGCACTATTTGGTATCAAAGGTAGTTTAAAAATACCTTTCTATCAATTGTCACTAATGCCAACAGCCTTTCCCCACTGAACATTCTTTACAGAAACAGTCAATCTATTCTCAGTACATTTTCTCTGAATAACAAATCTCTCTTTAAAGTAGAAAACAACATCTTTCAGTGCTATTAACATGTTCCTGAGTGGAGTAATACTGCCTTGAAACTGGGGACAGTCACTCCCTTTATCAACTTTCTTCACCTGATGTAATTGTAGCTGCTGGCATATGCACAAACCACAAAAATTACAACTGTACCATTTCAAAATGGTAGAGTTTCTTTTACTTTCTATAATGATTTTTGATCCACACCACTAAGCAGCTGCTGCTACTGGCTAGTTCACAAATTCCTGCTGAGTGTAGGAAATGAAACATTACCACTAAGTGAATTCTAAGCGGAGGTAAGAAATGCAACAAAGAGAAATCACAGAATGGTTTGGGTTGGAAGGGACCTTGAAGATCAACTAATTCCAACTTTCCCCCTGAGGGTATGGACACCTTCCACTAGTCCAGGCTGCTCAAAGCCCCATCCGACCTGGCCTTGAACACTGCATGGGATGACACATTCAAAACTTCTCTGGGCAACCTATTCCACTGTCTCACCACCCTCACTTCTCCCTCATATCTAGTGCAAACCTACTCTCTTACAGTCTAAAGCCATTCTCCCTTGTTCTGCCACTACAGACTCTTGTTTCCCATAAACACGTTTTCATAAAATAGAAAGCAGAAGCATCTCTGTGGAAAAAACAGAAAGTGCTGTAACTACTCGCCACATGAAGGTTGAGTTAGCCATTTCAGAAAAAAAAAAAGCTCAGTATGTTTTTCTTCAAGTTTTCTGTTCATTTCAAAGAATGAAAGTTTGCAAGCACAAAATGAGCAGAGAATGCTGATGGCATGAAGTTAATAGAACACTAAAGTAAACATAAACTGTCTTTTGGATTTTCCAATGCAATTTTAAAGGGCTACTTCAGACTCTCATCTTGAAAGTGACTGTAGCATCATAAATTTCAAAAGCATTGCACTGACAGAAAAGAGGGGACAATGCACGTGCTTCACAAGAAATCCGATGCATAGAAAATGCAAAAGGCCTTCTACCTGAATCTATTTATGGCCTCATGGGCATAGATTCTTGTCCACACCAAACCAAATGGCAACTATCTCCCTCTGTGATTGCCTTTACTGCCCTCCCAGGCAGAAGAGCTCGTGTGCACGCCCATAAAAGTGCAGATTCACACATTTCTTCAGTTCTAGGCAAAGCTACAGACATACAATATCCTCTGAGTCTCTCAGGAAACTGCCATCAGGCTAATTCTCCTAAACTACTCACAAGGTCTGAGACTGGATTCAAACTTGTACCTTCTTTATGTCATGTTTCTTACCTCAGAATGTAACCTGACTTTATGTCAGGTTTCTTACATCATGAATGGAGCCTATGGGAGGGTTGCTGTCCTCAAGTCCTGACATGAAACAGTTCTAACTAAAACTACAGACAAAAAGGATTCCTGTATATTCTTCTGCTCAATTAATTCACAGGCAGGCTTTGAAAAAAACACTTAATTGAACAGCCAAAGAGTGATCTTTTGAAGGGAAATTAGACATCCATGACATAATTTGTCCCTCCAGAATCTGCAGCAGAAATTCCACATCCTTGGCTTTCTCAAAAGGCACTGAGGTTAACCAATCTGATGGCTTCTGCACCAGGAGAGTGTCTCCTGTTGTGCTGAAGAAAATATATAGATTTTATAATGATACCATTCCACCAACTATGAGATTACCCAGTTAGCTGCATCATAAGAAAGTAACAAAATACTAGTTTTGAATGCACACGTAACAATGCAGTGCAGGCACATTAAGACTTTACTGATCTCTGTTTAGATGTGATTTCATTATCATACTTTAATCCTTCAAGTATCAATAAGAGCACAAAAAATCATTGTTTTTACTGCATGTGTCATTTGTTACACTTTTAGGTTTTCTCTAATATTGCATAAAGCCAACTATATAAAGTTGTTATCATCTTGAGAACTGTCATCCCTGTGTGCATTGCTAGTCACCTGCTACAACTAACCCAGCTGAAAAAAACACTTAACTCACACAACTTTTTGTTGCTGATGGCTTTCAGGAAGACAGAAGCTTTCAGTCCAATGCAAAAACTTTAAAATGAGAGTCTTTTATCCCAACAGATGCTCTCATTTCTGCTTAAAGGAGTCTCAGCTTAATTCTCTTTAACAGAGCACTCCTTTTCACTGTCCGTGTCCCTGAAAGCCCCAAGTGTGGATAGGGTGTGGACAGGGCAGCTTCCACAATGCAAGACAACACAGGCAAAGTAAAAGCACGCAGTGCTTCACTACTGCATTAAAGAAAACTGATCAGAGGGAGTCATGTACAGGAGAAAGAAGTGTTTCCTTGCAGTTTGGGGCGGTGCTTAATTCTCCACCTTCACACGCCAGAATACGAAAAAAAAAGATGCACTCCTGTCAGTCCTCGTGCCTTCACACCAGGCCAGGCCTGAGGCCCTCTTCCCCTTCCTCATCTCACAGCTGCCTACGCTCTGTCCGTCCTCTCTACTGCAGGGGAAAGACTGATGTTGCCCAGTGCGGTTGAAGTCTCGCTCTTCCCTGAAAGTCCTGTTGGCGGGTGGATGCTGCGCTGGCTCAAGCCCTCGGCGCGCTCTCCCCCAGCAGGCTACGGGCCCCGCTTTGAAACAGCAGCAGCGGCTCCCTCCCTCCTTCCTTCCCTCCCTCCCCGTGTCCCTCTCCGCCTTGCCCCATACCTGGAAGTGCCTCTGGAAGCCGCCGGGCGAGCGCTTGTGCTGCGGCGGCGGGTGCAGAGGCGCTCCGGCCGGGGACGCGCAGCCGTACGGAGCCGGATACCGGGGGCTGACGCTCTGCGGCCTGCGCGGGGTCTGCGCCCCCGGCGAGGGGCTCCCGAAGCGCCCGTGGAAGCCAGGGCCTCGGGGCGAGAGGCCGCTGCCGTACGGCCCGGGCCGGTGGCCGTAGGGCGGCGTATGGTGGGGGCTCCCGTAGCCCCGCGGAGAGGGCGGCAGGGGCCCTCCGCCGGACGGAGGGCTCCGGAAGCCGCCGCCCGCGTAGGGAGGTGTCGGTGCGCGGAATCCCGGCCGGTACATCGCCAGGACGGGCCGCGAATGGCGGCGGGAGCGGAACCCGTGCAATGGCGGCGCCGCTGCGTCCGGTCTTTTCTCTTCCCCCGCGCCTACCCCGCTCGGCAGCCGGCAGGTTCCGGCCTCTAACGTTCCGCGGCGGGGCGGGCGAGGCGCCGTGCAGGCCGCCTGGAAGCGGGAGGGCGGGAGAGGGCAGGAGAGGGCAGGGCAGGGCAGGGCAGGGCAGGGCAGGGCAGGGCAGGGCAGCCTCTCACGGCGACGGGTCGCGCCCACTCCGAGCGATGCTGATTCGCCCCAATCGAGCCCAGAGACACTTCAGAGACCAAGTCAGAGAAGTGGGTATTTGCTTTATTCGATGCACCGGATGTGTGGGAATTGTTTCCACCAAACACACACACCTCAGTACCCCCAAAGACACAGTGTTATAGGTAAAATTCATGAATATTAATTACATTCTTCAGGATAGGAGTGTTTATACAAATTACTTCTCATAAGTCATTAATATTACTAGCGATTTCTTGTGCTCAATGGCAAAAGGATTCCTTTTGCCCCCTTTTATCTTGATAAGATTAAGGGAATCCACAAGGCCAGAACTGACGGGCGCCATGCCGGTGGAAGGGCTAAAAGCTCAAAGAAACAAGAATGGCTGAAGTGCAAATAGATTTGGGTTTTCTATTTGACTACTCCTTTCCCAATGCTGTGCGTTTGCTAGCGGAAGGGGAGTCATCCGGAGTCAGAGTCTCAGGAGACGCATGGTAACTCAGACGATGAGGCTTCCGGCGTTCCTGCGCTCGGTGTGGCTGACAGCAAATGCCCGCTGTTCTATAGCTGATCAAAAACAACGAAATGAACTCCTGTAAAGCAAAGAGAGTGTTTATCTCACATTTCATGGCACTTCAGATACGCTTATTGAGCGCCTTTGTTCTGGAGTCTTTTAATGTCTGAGCCTGCAAATGCTACTTGTTGCGGCAGTCCCGACTGAAAACACACCGAGTGACATGTAAAGAGCATTCAATGGAAAGGGTCTTCTTCAAAATCAGTTTGAGCTGACAGCAATCGAGTGGTAGCTCAGGCAAAGACTTACTCATACAACTTCGCAAAATGCGCTTTTGTAGGAGAACCTCATATTTAGCACAAAGTCAGTTTTAACAATGCTATTTATTATTCCTGCTCTGTTCTCAGGTATATATTAATTCAAATCCTCAACTACTGTAAAAAATAGTAAAGCTTTTTTTTTTTTTTTTTTTTTTTTAAATTTCCATCAGTGCAACAAAGCAAAAGCACTACTCAGTTCTAGGACATTGCAACAAGGGAAAATAAAAAAGGCCTTTCAGAACAGCAGTGAACAAAAGTTAACGATTAAAATTAAGGAGAATGTTTCTATGCTTTATAAACCAGTCTTGCTTTTCTTTGGCTTTAAACAGGTTTTGGTTTTGGCTTTTTTTTTCCAATGGCAACAACTAACGTATTCTTAGGGAACCCAGCTTCCCACTATGTTATACAATCTCTCTGTGAAAAATGAGGCAATATCTTTTTAATTCTAAAATGGAGACTAAACCTGCTCTCTTAAAATTTTTTATAATCCTTTAGTTTGGAAGCCTATCTATTTTTATTATGCACACAAGGAATGCAATGTCTATACAAGACATTTTATCAGTGTAAATGAACCAATTTATCTGATCCGTCTCATTCCAAAAAAATGACAGTTTAATTTAAACCCTTTTCACACGAAATAATTAGAATGACGTATTATTGTGCACACGTTGAGTTATACTGGGGTAGTTTTGCTGATTAATTTCTTCTTGTTGACAAATCCAAACTACTTCTAGGACTTTAAGCATCCCTGTAATACTTTTGATCACACACAGCGTGTCCAGTCAACAAACCTGTCATGCAGATTTTTTTCTATGTTCATCAGAAAATCTGTCATGCAGATTTTCTCTGTGTTCTTCCTCAGCATTCAGGCAGACTGAGATGTGACATTTCTTAAGCCTGTGCTATTCATAATGCTCGTTTTAAAGCAGTCAGAAGTTTCCACTACTTTTGAGATATGGCAGTTGTCTTATCCTCACATAATTCTCCTAAATAAATGCTGAACTTCTGTGTAGGCTTCTTTTATCCGATTAGAGAGGCAAGAAGACACCATGGTCTTCCTGTAACAAGCCTTCTGCTCTGTCCTAACACAGAGTAAAAATAGTTTGAGGGTGCTTCGCTCAGGGAAGAGTTGCTCAAAGGTCAGTTCAAGCTAACCCTTCCATAGCTATACAGAACTGAAGACACAGCTTACGGTGTGTAATATTGCAGTGTAAGCAATATTGTACCTTCTGTGAAGGAGAACTGAGATGAAGGATCTACCTCGTGCTGGTGAGCAGGCATCCAGCGGGTGCCTACCTTGGTAAGTGCGGAAAACCTTTCGGGGGTGATGGTGGCTGGGGCGGTGTGCTACTTTTATTCCACCTTGGCAATGTTGCATGCCACAGTCTGCACGCCGAACTGGAAGTACAAATTCCCAGCCCTCAAACAGCGGAATTCCTGCCGCAAAGATCTGCAGGATGCCTCCCTGCTTTATGAAGTCCAGCCAGGAGTGCTTCATAGGACAGGAGAGGGGCACAGTCCCGGCGCTGCCGCGGAGCGGGGAACGCGGCAGCGAGCCGGGACCAGGACCGGGACCAGGACCGGGACCGGGACCAGGACCGGGACCGGGACCAGGACGGGGAGGGGATCGGGGCCACCCGCGCGTGCGCGCCGCCGTCCCGAGCGATCCAGGGCTGTCCCGGGCGCGGGAGGGGAAGGGGGCGGTGGCGGCGGCGCCTGCGCCGAGCGCTCGGTGCTGTCTGGAGTGGCGGGGATGCTGTGCGCCGGGCTGGGAAGAAGCAGCCGGTGTGGCGGAGGGCTCTGGAGGAGCCCGTACCCCACAGCTGCCGGCGGCAGCGCCAGAGCCCTGAGCGCCGCCTCCGCCTCCCCATCCCCGGGCAGCCGCGGCGGGGCGCGGAGCGGAGGCGCTGCCCCGGCAGGTACCGAGCCGTGCCGCGCTCTCCTCCTCCTCCGCCTCCTCTCTCTCCCCGCGTCGGTCCCCCTGTCCGTGTGATCCCGCCGGGCACTGAGGTGGTGGGGCCGGGGCGGGGGTCGGAGCCGCTTTGCTGGGGGGGCGGGCGTGAAACACCTGCGGGAGGTTCCTGCGGGTGGCTGGCGAACGAGGTCCCTTGGCGGCCGCGCCGTGCGGAGCGCAGCCCCGTGCAGCCTCGGGGGCTCGGACTTTGCACCGCCACCGTGCGCGCTGGTCACTTGTGACACGGAGCGTGTCGGCTCTCCAGGCAGCCTTGGCTAATGGCATGCCCAGCTCCAGGCCCGATTTTTTTACAAAGTTACCAAAGTCTAACTGTGTACAGTTGTGCTTTCTTTTCTTTTTCCTTTCTTTTTTATTTTTTCTTTAAAAAAAAAATTAAATGAAGTAAAATAAACTCAGGCTGCAACAAAGGGATCCTTCTGTGAACTTCCCGTTTTCTTGTTGTTAAATGACATGGAAAAATAGTAACATTGTTGGTGGCACTAGAATGGGTGGAAGTTTGCAGGTCTGCCTCCCACTATGGACATAGCAAGTGTGTCCCGGGCTGGAGTGTACCCACTATTGAGAATTAGTCCGCGGTAGTGATGGACTTGATTATAACTTACTGCGTTGATAAAGTAAAAAATACTGATTGTGGAGTCAAAGTAGAGACAATGGGCTTGAACGATCATGTCTTCTGCAACTGAAAGGAATGGATCAGTTAATTTGGATTGTTGCAAAAATTAACTGGCTCTCTTCTAGGTGCCCTCTTCTGTCGCTGACAAGTGTAAAGGAAATATTTTTGGAATATGGCACAAGAATTAACGTCTGTTCCATGGAACGATCTCTCTGTTGGTTTTTTATTCATGTTGTTTGATTAGGCCAACCGAGCTTAACTTAAGCCTGTAAATCATATTGAGAGTGACTGGGTCTATTTATTCTTAATTGAAGTCATTTATGAAAGATACATATGACAGTCTAATTCACAGTAAGTTCAAATGTCATGGGAATTGAGAGTTTACATAGAGGATATAGTTAGAGCTGGGAGAGTGATTTTTCATTCAGTCATCAAGTTACTGGCATAAATAAAAGCAAAAATACAAGGGAAAATGTGAGTTTCCATTTTAGAAAATTTAGACTGTTGAGCCAGAATTCCAATAAAGTTTAACTTTGGGTATGTGCCTGCATAGGAAGCTATTGATGACAGGAAAAAAAAAAACCCCAGGAGATGTTTCTAGTTAGTGCTGATCAGTTCTAGTATCTTGTGTTTGTTTGTGATGTGGTTTTGTTTCTTTTAGTTTCTACAATAGATGGCACTCCCTTATTCAGGATTTGTGTAACAGAACTTCTGTTTCTCTGATGTTCTATTGCAGTTTTTTCAGCGAATTAGTGTCTCACTGGAATGCAAACCTAGCTCCTATATGTTATTTTTGGTGAACATCTGTGTTCTTCTAGTCTGAAGAGACTGACAGGTCTATTCTTTTCCTCAATTTTCAAAACCAAACTTTTGAGCTCTCTTCTTTCTTGCATTTCTTAATCATTGTGGACATTTGTTATTTATTGGCATTAAAAAAAGAATCACAATGATCTGTTTGTCTTCAGAGCAACAGTTGGGCTCTCCTATTCTGTTCCAGCTATGGAAGAGTCCTAATCTCTGAACAGAGTGTTAGAATATGCTGTAATATAAGTTATAGGTTGATTAGTAAGAGTTCATCAGTTTTAGTTATGCATGAATGCATATTTACAGCCTAATCTTAACATTTTACAGGCTTTTTTGAGACATATCTTCATGGATTCCTACAATTTGGCTGCAGGTAGAGAATCTCTTGGCTCTGGAAAGTTGCTGTTGTTCTGGTAGTGTATCTGTGAGTAGCCCTAAATATTGTCTGAGGATGAGAATAGGTGGGCTATTAAATAATAAAGTGCAGCTCTAAAAGGTGTGGAAAGAATAGAGGAAGATGAAATTTTAAACTGAAATTATATACTTTTAATTTTTGGGAAGCTTCAGTAAAGCTTTTCACATCATTTTGATAAATAGAGTAATGTTTTTGTGGAGCAAATGGTGCACCCAGCTTGATAAGACTGAAGTAACCCTGGAGGGTCTGTGGTGTTTACCTGGCACAACTGTTTTCCAACACCTGGACTCAAGGAGGTGTGTAGCACTGAAGAGAAGTAGCAGCCTGAGATTTTCCTAAAGGCTTGTAAAGTGCAAAACACATGGCCATTCCTAGATGTGCATGTTTTCAACATGCTGCTCAGTCTGCATATTGTATTAAAGCCCAAAACCTGTGAAATTGAAAGTCTCCCTGAAGTAATTGGTAATAATGGAGGAAAATTTGTTAAAGATGAACAATTAGATGCAAGTGTACTCACTGACAGCAGTATGATTAATGAAAGTATTTTAGCAGAAGCCTTGAATTTCCAATGCTGCTTCATTTCTCTGTAGCTTTTTTAATCTGTCTTTGGATATACATCTCCTTCTTACCATGTGTAGGAAGGAGAGTTCTGAGGGTGACTGAAGGCTGGTTCAGGTCTAATGGAGGGAATGTGGAGCAGGTGATACAGGCATGCACTGCTGCATGATGTGGGAAATGCATCACACAGCCCTGTCTGCTTTGAATGATTGTGGTTGGTTTGATTCCTAACCCCCCATTCTGTTTTATGTTTTACTTACTTGGACAAGCACCAAAAAGAGATGCTTGCCATAAGCTGGTATGTGTCATTTTAGAGGTGTTACTGGCCAGGTGCTTTTTTCTCTCGTGTGTGAAGTGAGACCACCTTCCAAATAGGAACAAAATTACCATCCATACAGGGTGGCAAAGTGTTTGTGTCCCCCCTAAAAATAAAGACACTGAGTGAGAAGAAGATAACCCAAGGCCACCAAAGAAATAGTTGGCCAAACTGGTCTAGACTGTGAGATTGCTTGCTGTGTCTGTGTCTTGGTTTGAAAGACAGGTGTCTGCCAAGAGAGGTTGAGCCCTCCCCCAGGGCAGAGAATGTGATTTCCTTTCCTCCCTCCCTCCGAATTATTCAATTTTGTAAATCAAGGGCTTTCAGGCAAAGGTATGGGAAAAAAGGAATATCAGTTCTTTACTAGTATCTATAAACAAGCAATAACAATAATAGCAACCAGAACTAGAACCAGAAAACCAATAGCAGATGGCTTGTGAGCTGCTGAGCCTTTGCCCGTGTGGTGTAATCACGGTTGCAAGCAGCAGGGGCGCTGTTGAGCTCCCGGTCGGGCAGGGCAGGTGCGATGACTCCCAAGCGGCTGCAGGTGGCGCTGTGGCGCAGGGTCAGGTCAGCGTCCAGCAGCTGTAATGGTGGGCAGGCTGAGAAGGACGCAGGGCAGCGAAAGCAGCTCGGAGCAGCGAGAAAAGCAGGGCAGCAGGGGCGGGCGCCGTCTCTCTCTCTCTCCGGCCAGCCAGCGAGGCACTGCAGTCACAGCAGACGCCGCGGTCTCGTGCGGCAGAGGGCGGGGGGCAGGCAGCAGAGGCCGCGGGACTCTCCCGGCAGCAGCCGTGAGGAAACGCAGCCCGGGGGAAAACGTGCCCTTTCCCGTGGGGAGAAAAGGTTGAATCAAAGCTCACCCAGTCAGGAGAAGAGAAAACAGGGCACAGTTGGATTCCCTCTGGTCCCAGCCGAAAAGCAAAGAGCAGCCTCTCCTCTCAGCGTCCAAACCACGAGAGCGGGAGAGCCGTTCCAAGGGCCAGGTGTTCCCTTACCCTGCCTCGCCCAAAGCACACCTTTTGTCTTTTGATTGCTCTAAACATCTAACTATTTGTTGCTTAGTAACAGGAATGGGAAGAAATTCACAACCCCCGACAGTCTGTGATGCTTATTGCCATTGCTGTTGTTTCTTAGACCTGGTCAGGTTGGAAAGGGTGAGGGAAAGGAAGAAAACCTTGTGATTTCCTAATAATTACCTTGCATGTGCAGCTGCGATTGAAAGTTAGAGTATTTCCTTGGATGATATATTCTGTCTTAAGTTTTGTATTCTTTTTGTGTGTGTGTGATGCAAATAAATAGGTCTACACGGGTCAAAACACTTTGTGAGGATACTATGCTTCACACTGGTCTGCTACCTTTACTTTTAGTTTGTGTCATTCTGATGTTGCTTGCTAATGCTTTTATTGTATCTTTCTTCAGATTAGTCTTTAAAAGCTGTTTGAGAGTTTGTGGAAGGCATGTATAAAATACCTCTACAAAGTAGCTTTATTGTAGAATTGCTAGTGGGTTAGAATAGGTTCTGAAATGTCATCTGTAAGGTTTTCCAACTTTGAAAGGCTTTACTAATGTAATATACTCCTAATAACTAGCTTGTTCAGAAAGCTTTATTATCATTTATGAGGGGAGGGAGATGAGGGAGGATGATGAGAGAGTGTCATAAAAACAATGTTGTTTTTACGATCTAAGTCACTGTTTTCTGTTTTCTGTCAGGTGCTAATGTAAAGCCATTGGATGGTGTGAAAATTCTTGATTTAACAAGGTTTGTGTTTTGTCTGTCTTTTGTAATACTGTGTCTAAATGCAAATATTCTGATTGGAAAAACTAAGAAAACAATTTTTTTTTTTAATAATTAAGGGTTCTTGCAGGGCCGTTTGCCACAATGAATTTGGGAGATCTAGGGGCTGAAGTTATAAAGGTGGAAAGACCAGGTAAGATTTTTATTTGTTTATTTTAGATAAATAAGAACTGGGTATTATGTGTGTGTGTGTACATATATATATAAGGACTTCTGGTAATTATCTTCTAATTTATTTTTTTGTATTTTTAGCTTAACATAATGGTTTTCTTTTTCCACTCGGCACATATCCTTCTTATCCAAAGAGTTGCTAAGGGTTGGTAATTGTAAAAAATACTTTGTTCTTATGGTATAGCTACACTTTTTAGTTTGTAAGACCATATAATAACAAATTGCATGGCATTCAGGTCTTTTTTAGAAATAGTCCCGTCACTTGGCCCTCAGTTTTATGCATCATAAGGTGTGCAATTATGTCATAGCAGCTGCACATTATGCCATGTATTTTTTTTTCCTTCTTTAAGTTTCCATATTTTAAGTTTCTCTCTTTTGGTATTATTAGTTTTGAAACTAATTGGTGAAAATAATTGAGAGACTAAACTATATTATACTCCCTATATTTTATAACATATCAGTTTATAATAATTTATAACATAAATTGAGATACAATTGAGATACTAAACATGCTACATTCTGTATATTTTATTTGTAATAGGAAATAGTGAATATTTGAACATTTAATGAAACATTGAATGGCTGCTGAAGATTTTGCCACATCAATCTATGTGCTGTCCTTTTTTACTGACCATTGTTATAAATGCTTTCACTTTTGTGACTGGGCAAAGGTACATCAATTTTTTAATATCAAATTACACCAAACACCAGTGGTATTCCAAGCATCTAGAATGTAGGAATGGAAGAATGTCAGCGCTTAAGTATCAAGTAATGGTTTTCAAGCTTCACATTGTTTATGATCAAAGGAGAAGGGTGGCTTCAGAATTCTGTATTTCAAACATTTTAGAATGTGAGTATTCCTCTCTGAGCAGATGTCTACTTTCACAGGTGTATTAATCCAAAAATACAGTAGCCCCACTAGTGGTCTACATGGAAACATTACTGAAATGTTTTGCTTTGAATCACTTTAAGTACTAACACAGAGAAGAGATTGCCCCTGTCCCCCTAAGCATCCTACTTCAACAAAGTAGTCGTTTCAGATACTAAGCAGTACAAATGTTGATAAGGAATTCATATGTTTGCATAACTTCTGTCACTGTTGATCTTACATGGCTGTAGACTTTTGTGTTACTATAGTATAGTACACTATAGTGTAGAGCATAATTATGGCAGTGTCTGTTTGTATCACATGTAAGGTTCTTCAGCTTGTTTCTGTATCTATGCTAGTATCAGTCTTCTGGGTTGCTTCCCTAAGGAAAGTTTTCAGTCATGTGAAGTTAACAAGTAGATGAAGTCTTAATATAGATATAGGAATTTGCATGCTTGCTAACACTAAGGATGGTGATTGTATCTGAATTTGAATTTGGCTTTAATTCTGTTTAAAATAGATTTCTAGTCTTCATGATGTTTAAGAAAGGTTTAAAATTGGAAATTAAGCATAAATGATACAGTTACATCAGCATCTGCAGCACCGTTAATGCTACTTGGCTTTGTGTAAGGGAGGATTTCTGTAAGAGCTGGAGGTGGGGCACTGCACCAGCTATAGGAAGTGCTGTGCAGCATGCAAATTAATCAGTTGTTGTCTATCAGTGGTATCTTGATTTTGTGTCTGGAGTCTTTCAGGTATAGCTTACTGACTTTATGAACTGTATGACTTGGTACAGGCAAGAGCTTCTACTAAACTCTTCAGGATTGCCTAAAGAATCACATTGTAGCTCTACTTTAAGTTAAAAGAAACTCCCAAAAAAGTTCCAACTCCTCTTTTCCCAGCCTCCCTAAGCAAACAACCAAAATACCAACCCACGAGTGAAAAAACAACCAAAAAACCTGCAAATACACTAGGGGGGTGTGGTTGTATTAGTATTTTAAAGACTAAATGAAATCCCAGCACTAGCAAACACTTTGTTCACTTTGCTTAATTGCATTCTCTTTTAGGTGGTTTGGGATATAAATATCCTTACATATATATGTTAAACCAATATTTGTCCTGCATGCTAGATGAAGCTTAGGTGAGTTAAATGTGATGTTGGAGGAAAGCTTTTTATTATTTTTATTCGTTGGCAGTGTGATATTGAACAACTATGAATTTGTGATGGCATTTCTTTCAGGATCTGGTGATGATACAAGAGCCTGGGGCCCACCTTTTGCTGGGAGAGAAAGTGTTTATTTTCTCAGTGTCAATCGAAATAAAAAGGTAAATGGGGTGTGGAAGTGAACATGACCATATGTTTTCTGTAATTATAACTGAATACATAACACTTCTTAGTTTGATTCTTAACATATATAATGGAGTAATACTCACATTTGCCTAAAGTTATGATGACTAAATTTCAGGAGAAAACCCATAAGTTTTTTTGAGCAAAAAAGGTTGCAAATGTCTGGTATGGTGCTGTGGGCAGCTGAGGCAAATTGAAAAGCAAGAGTGCTGCTGCTGGTCTTCAGTTGCTAATGCTAATTAACTGAAAATGAAACCTGCTGAAAGTAAGGATTATGTTATTTGAGTGATGATTTTTTTTCAGCTGCATCAACTCAGCTGACCTGTGTCAGCTGGCACCTGGAGCTGGAAGAGTGCTGGCATTATACCACAGTGACGTTGGCTAAATCTAGCTTGTGAAACTTTGGGATTAACGTGAAGTTTCATGACATACCTGAATTGTTTAATGGCTTGTTGCCATTGAAACAAATGTTTCTGGTGTCCCCCTGTGTGCTTGCAGTAGAGGGTCCTGTGTAAATGTATAGTGAACAGGCTGCATGAAAACTAGACTGGTTTAGGTGCTTGTCTGATCCATTAATGAGCTATAGTTCAGCTTGCTTTGCTGAATTTTTTTTCCTCTCAGAAGGAAGTGGGCTATGTGTTAAAATTCATTTATCCAAATTAGCTGTAGTGTGAAATTTGACTGTTGTCAAATGTTTGTATGTTTAGAAGAGGCTGATAATCCCTTTTGCATAATTTTTCATATAAATTACTGTTGTATGTTTTTTTTAATCCCCAGAGTATAGCTATCAACATGAAGGATTCAAAAGGCGTAAAGCTAATCAAAGAGGTAGGTTCTGATAGCATGCAAGGTGTGCTTATTTTGTATTGTGGTGATCCTGAGTAAAAGGACTGAACTCTATACTTCCAGTATTAATTTGATAATTAAAAAAAATCTATGTATGCAGTAAATTTGGTAAATTAAATATATAGCTTCTGTACTCTGTGCTTTTGGATTCAATGTTCAGCGTAACTTCTAATGACTTTAGATTTAAATTTACATGAAAATGTCACCGAAAGCTTCAAATGAACTACTGTGAAGAAATAATCTAAATAGCCTGTTCCTTTCCTATTACTGCTGATAAATAATGTTCTAACAAAAATATGTCAGAGCATGGGACTGGAACATTCACAATCACTGAAGACAAAAAAATAGTTTTCATTCAGGAAGACATAAATATCTGGAAGGCAGTTAATATTGAGCCAAAAACATTAGAAGGGAAGACAGGGCTACAAGTGACACAGAACAAAGAAACAAAGAAGACCCAAGAATAATTTAGTGGAAAACAAGTATCATGTGCTTTTGATGTTACAGTTCTGTGTCATGCTTTCTTCCCCCGTGGCTTGTAGGACATGGTAGTTCTTCGATATGACATGAACACCAACTTTCAACTATTCTGGCCCATCAAATCACTGTAATTTTCATAGATTATAAAATCATAGTGAAAGCAAAGCACAAGTTGTAACCAATTTTTTCTATTGAACGAATTACGCTGAGGCTGTAGCATTACCAATTTGAAAAGTATTTATGTATGAACTGTGATAGATTGAAATAGAAAATAAACCTTCTTTATTTTTCATAAAGGCATTGTGATTTATCAGTTATTGTCAGAAACTCATTTTAAGAACCTTGAGGATACTTCTCTCCTGTGAATTATTTAGCCTTAACTAATGAACTTTTTTTTTATTCATTAAGAACTTGGAGACTTTAATTATCTGGGAGCTGATGGCACTTCTTCTCTTCCACTATTTTTAGCTGATAGGTCAATGCATCCCATGCATTTTTCTCTTTGTTCTCTTGCTTAATAAAGCAAACTACATAAACACATATGTGTGTATATATATATATATATATATATATACACATATATATATATATTTGAATCCAGATTCTGCTCTGTAGAGTAAAGGCATTGTGATTTCTGCTATGATGACACTAGTTTATAGGAGCTCATCTAATACACTGTATATTTAATTAGACAACAACATGGCAGTTTCAGGGAATGTGACTCCTTGATTGGCTGCAAGTAGCATTAAAGAATTAATATATCAGTTACACTTAAAAATGGGTGCACAAATGTGTGTACCTGTCAGGGAACACTTCCTAAATTCCTGTGCACAAGCACCTGACACAATTAACCAGGCCAAAAGCCTCCAAGTCCCTCAAGGCATACATCTTTCTTTTAGCATGTAGTTCTCTTGCTTCAGGAGTTAACTTGTGTTAGTCACATTGAAATTTGCATGTGTATATGTGTTTAAAACTTTTATAAGAGAGGATGGAATTTAAAGCCAATCAAGTTTACATGTTAGTCTTAACATCAGTAGATTTTTGGGCTAGGTCATTCACTTGAAAGCAATGAAAAGTCATGTTGCAGAGCTTGACAGCACTATTGTATCTGATGTGACTTTAAGATCTTAATTTTAACCTGTGTTGTTGACCTCCCTATTCTACTTCTACATATAAGAAGCTGGACATATGGCCTTGTTACAGTGATTGTAATCAATGTTTTAAAAAATAAAACCAATTTTAAAGATTATTTCTAATGCAGAGAAAATGTGAATGATGGAGATACATCCTTTCTACCCCTTTTTTCTCAAGACAAATGAAGATTGTTCTACAAACTGTTGTCAAGCCTTAGGAAATTGATGTGATACTGATAATATCACAGTTTTGTCTAATCACTTAAGGATTTTTACAGTCTTCTTTCTAGATATGCAGCATCTCTAATATGTAGTTTGCAGAAATGCACAGTCTAACAGGTAAAAAACCATCTCTCTAAGCTTGTAAATTTTCTTTTATCAGAAAGATTGGAGCCATTTTGTTTAGCAAGTTTTTAAAATAAGATTACATAGGAATTTATTGAACTTTTGGGAGCTAATTAACAGATCTTACTCATCCTTTTCTTTTCTAAAGCTTGCAGCAGCATCTGATGTTTTTGTGGAAAACTTTGTCCCTGGGAAGCTGGCTGAAATGGGTCTAGGTTATGAAGACATTAAACAGGTTGCTCCTCACGTAGTGTACTGTTCAATAACAGGTACTTTATTTTCAATTCCTTGTGTTCATTATTTCTTTTATTTCAGTCAAAGTGTTATAAAAGTCATATGGTTGTACAGAAGTATTTCACTTTGATGTCAGTTAAGATAAATTGAAAATTTAAGCTAGTTCAATTCAAAAACAGGTGTGGAAAAGCTGTGAGGAAGCAACTGTGTCCACAGCTTAGTAGTTGTTCAGTGTCATTACCATGCCAGCCTGACATGTTCCTATTGATTTCAAAGGAGTCAGGATGGGCTGGCCTCCTTGGATTTTGCTTTGAACTACCTGAAAACTAAATTTTTCTTTTTTTTTCTCCCAGCAGTTTGACTGAATCAGTTTACATATTATATGTTTTAAATCTGGTAATCTCAGTATTTTTTGCTGCCCTGAAGTATCTTTCTCTTCAGAACTGTGCAGTTACATGTTCATGGAAGCTTTCCATGACTTTGCTGCAGTCTACTGCTTGTTAACTGAAATGATAGAAGAGTTGTATGTACTTTATAAAAGCAGGGAAGAATGAAAAGAAAGTAAGACACATGTATGCAGTTCCCAATGTTCATATAAAAATAATTTCAAGTCTGAAAAACTGCTTAAAAAACCTCTAACAAAAACCACCCCCCAAAATCTTGATCAAGCACTAAAATTAAAAGTCTAATATTGAAATGAAATGAAATTACATTAGAAGTTACAGATATTTTTAGACTGGTTTAAAATCTTAGTTACAAACCTGTTTTGCCTCTGAATTTCTGCAGAATAAATGGCTTTGGCTTTTTTGGTTACTTGGTATGGATGTCATTTCACAGAAATCAAATAACTTTTGTCTGTTGTGATGTATTTATCACGTTTGTGTGGCAAATATCTGAAAATAACAAGAGGAGAAAGACAATTATATTCAGAGCTTGCTGGGAATCTTTGTTTAAATACCAATTTAGGCTGGTCAGTGGCTAGTTACCACAACGTTTTTCGTATTTGCTAGTGCATATATTCTTGCAACTGGAATTTGTCAAGTGGGTTTGTGTTTTTTTGTTTGCCTTTTTTTTTTTTTTGTTTAGTTGCTGTACCCATAATGATGAAAAATAATAAAAATTGCATCCAAGCAACAGTTTATGTGAGGTACAGCACCCTCTCATTATGTGTCAGATGCTCCAGTTTCTTAATCAACTCCGTGACTCTGTGCTTGCCTCAGTAAATCAATGTCTGTCATGTACTGGGTAGCCCAGAGCTGGGCGCAGGCTTACAGACATGACCTCAACAGTGCTGCAAAGAGGGGAGGGATCTACCCCCTTGGCCTGCTTGATACTCTTCCTAGTGCATGGCAAAATACTGCTGTCCTTTGCTACAAGGATGCATACTTTTACATGTTTTGGATGTTCCCTCAACTGAGTGTAACTTTTCCTTGCTGCAGACTTTCACTCTAGTCTCAGGGACCTAGGACTCCTAAGAGCATCTTTTTTTGGTAAATACTGAGGCAAAAAAGCATTAAATACATCCGCCTTCTTGTCCTTTGTCCATTTTGCAGTAGGTCTCTATCTTCCCTAGTCTTCCTTCTGCTTTAGATTTGCTTGCAGAATTCTTTCATGTTGCCTTTTGTGTCTTATGCCAAATCCGACTCCAGGTCATCCTATGCTTTTCTAACCATGTACTTGTATGGTCAAACAGCACCTCTATATTTCTAGATCACTTGTCTCTGCTTCCACTGCTTGGAAGACAAGTTGGACAAAGATCACATAATCTTGCTGTTTAGAGCTTTGTGTAATGTGTAACTTACAGTTATATTCTACAATAGAAAACACATAAGCATTATTCATGGACTATGACCACCTGAAGTTCAAAGTGTTTGGGAGGTAAGAGCAAAGTGATGTTTCTCAGGCATCCATAAAGCAACTTGGTATCATAAATTATGGTTTAAGTCTTGGATATTCAACAGGTGATAAGCAATGTTTATTTAAGGATGATGCATCTTTTAGGAATAAAGACATAAGCTCAAGTGCCCTTTAAAAGAAGGCTCATAAATCTATTGAGTTAAGATAACAAATAGCAAAGCCTCAATCTAAGCATATTAAAAGAAGCAACCAGACTAGGACCAAATGTACATCTGTGACAGAGGGATTTTGATGGTGGTATGCAGGAAGGGGTTTTTGGCACAATCAGGCAGAAAACTGATTTAAGAAGAATTCCTGATTGATTTTAGAAATCTCTGTGATGTGATTCTAGATATTGCAATTCCTAACTATTTTGTGCTGTGGTTGACTTTGCTGCATTCAAATATGTTTGGGAGTTTTTGGGGTCTTTTTTGTTGGGGTTTTTTTTGTTTGTTTGTTTTTGGGGGGTTTTTGTTTGGGGTTTTTTTTTGTTTTGTTTTTGGTTTGTTTTTTTTTTTTTTGTGAGGAGAGATGGGAATAGGTATGAGGCTCTGGAACTTGAGGGTCAGGCAAATGGTAGTGAAGGTCTGTCTGGGGCAAGTTGGTCGACCAGACACATTACAATTACACCTGTAAAAAAGGAAGGATGGGTGATTATTGTAGGTGACTCCCTTCTGAGGGGCCCATATACTGACTGGCCCTGTCTCACAGGGAAATCTGCTGCCTCCCTGGGGCCTAAGTAAGAGAT
Organism: Entomyzon cyanotis; assembly: GCA_024500445.1. Lineage (NCBI taxonomy): Eukaryota > Metazoa > Chordata > Aves > Passeriformes > Meliphagidae > Entomyzon > Entomyzon cyanotis. The sequence goes on from JAKEPQ010001005.1 coordinate 83,024,430, forward strand.
ATTATTAGAAGACTCCTTGGACTGATTCAACCCTCTGATTATTACCTAATTCTGGGTGCCCAGGTCAGCAGTGACAACTCCTGGAGCAATCAAAAAGGACTTCAGGCCACTGGGATGACTGGTTGAAGGGATAAGGGTGCAGGTGGTGTTTCTGTCAATGCTTTCAATAGCAGGGAAGAATGCTGAAAGAAACAGGAGAGCCCTGATCAACTCATGGCTTCAAGGCTGGTGCCGTTGGTGCAGTTTTGGCTTTTTCCATCATGGGGTGGTCTATGCAGCACCAGGCTGGCTGCAGGCAGATGAGGCTTGCCTGTCTAAAAGGGTGAAGAGGATTCTAGGCCCATGAGTTGGCAGGGATGAGTGAGAGGACTTTAAACTTGGTTTGAAGAGGGAAGCAGGTAAGACCAAGACTTGCTAGAGATAAGCCTGGGGTGGTATGCCTGTGTTGGGGGTGAAATTGATAGCCCAGCTGAAGTGCATCTACCTCAGTATGGGTAACAAACAGGAGGAGCTGCAGGCCATCCTGCAGGAGAAAAGCCATGATGTAGTTACCATCACAGAAATGAAGTGGGATCAGTCATGTAAATGTAGTGCTGCAATTCATGTCTACAAGCACTTCAGAAGTGACAGGTGAGGAGGGAGAGGCTATGGGGTGGCTCTGTATATTAGGGAGTGTTTCAACTGTGTAGAGCTCAAGGATAATGGTGACAAGGTTCAGTGTCTATGGTTATAAATCAGGGGGAAGGCCAACAAGGCAGACATCCTGATGGAAGTCTGTTATAGACAACTCAGCCGGTATGAAGGGGTTGATGAACTATTCTGTAAACATCTGTCTAATGTTTCACAATTGCTAGCCCTTGTTCTTGTGGAAAACTAACTTGTGGGATGTCTGCTGGGAACTCAACACAGTGGAGAAGAGGTAGTCTAGGAGGTTCCTGGAGTGTGTGGAAGACAGCTTCCTGATACAGGTGGTAAGTGAGCTTAACAAGGGGGGTGCCCCAGTAGACCTGATGTTAAACAGAGAAGGGCTGGTGGGAAATGTGGTGGTCAGACAACATCTTGTGCATAGTGACCATGAAATGACAGAGTATTCAATTCTTGGTGAAGTAAGGAAGGGGTCAACAAAACCTTGGACTTCTGGAGGGTGGACTTGGGCCTGTTCAGGACACTGGTTCAGAGAGTTCCTTGGGAAAGAGCCCTTAACAACAAAGGGTTTCAGAAAGACTGGACATGCTTTATGAAGGAAATTGTAAAGGCAGAGGAGTAGGCCGTCCCTATGTGCCAAAAGATGAGCTGGTAGGGAAGATGACTGGCCTGACAGAATATTGAGCTTTTACTGGAATTTGGGGGAAAAAAGAGAGTTTATCACCTTAGGAAGAAGTGGCAGGCAACTCAGGAAGAGTACAAGGATGTTGTTTGGTCACGTAGAAAGAAAATTAGAAGGACAAAAGCTCTTCTAGACCTCAATCTGGCCACTGCTGTGAAAGATAATACAAAGTGTTTTTATAAATACACTAACAACAGAAGAATGGCCAAGGAAAATCTCCAACTTTTATTGGATGTGAAGAGGAATATTGTAATCAAGGATAAAGCTGAGCACTTAATGCCTTCTTTGCCTCAGTCTTCAAGAGAAAGATGAGTTATCTTCCAGCTCCTGAGCTGGTAGACAGGGACAGGGAGCAGAGTAGACCCCCTGTAATCCAAGATTAATTAGTTTGTGACCGACCTGCTGGGCTACTTAGACACTCGCAAGTTCATGGGGTGAGATGGGATTCAACCAAGGGTAGTGAGGGAGCTGGCAGAAGAGCTTGCCAAGCTGCACTCCATCATTTATCATCTGTCCTGGCTAAATGGGAAGGTCCCAGACAAATGAAGGTTGATCAATGTGATGCCTGTCCACAAGAAGAGCTAGAAGGAGGATTAAGGGAGCTACAGGCCTGTCAGCCTGACCTTGGTGCCCAGGAAAGTTATAGAAGAGATTATCTTGAGTGCATTACATTGCATGTACAGGGATAGCCAAGGGATAACACCCAGCCAGCCGAGTTTGTGAATGACAGGTCCTGTTTGACCAACCTGATCTCCTTTTCTGATCAGGTGGCCCACCTGGTGGATGGGGGGAAAGGCTGTGGATGTGTCTACCTGGACTTCAGCAAAGCCTTTGATACTGTGTCCTACAGCATTCTCCTGGCGAAGCTGGCATCCTTGGATGATGAAAATGAGGGGAAAATGAGGCTTGGACAGGTGGATGCTTTGCTGGGTGAAGAACTTTGCTGGATGGCCGGGCCCAGAAAGTGGTGGAGAATGGTGCCACATCCAATTTGTGGCTGGTTATAAGTGGGGTTCCCCAATGTTCAGTGTTGGGACCAGTCTTGTTAAATATGATTATTGATGATCTGGACAAGGGGATTGCATGCACCCTCAGTAAGTTTGAAGATGACACCAAGTTGGGAGGGAGTGTTGATCTGGTGGAAGGTAGAAAAGCTCTGCAGAAGGTTCTAGCCAGGCTGGATTGATGGGCCGAGGCCAATGATGTGAGGTTCAGTAAGATGAAGTGCCAGGTTCTGCACTTGGGTCACAACAAGCCCCTGCAGCACTACAGGCTGGGGACAGAGTGGCTGGAAAGCAGAAAGGGGCTTGGATGTGCTGAGTGCCAGCAGCTCAACAGGAGCCAGCAGTGTGCCCAGATAGCCAAGAAGGCCAATGGCATCCTGGCCTGTATCAAAAATAGTGATTGTCTCTCTGTACTTGGCAATGGCTGGTTCAGCACCTGCTGGCATTTTGTGTTTGTGATTACAGTGAAAGTAGCCATTACCCTGCTATGGATTAGGTTATTTGCCAGATCCTTGAAGTGGTTCAGATGCTGGAGGGGGGTGCATTTTCTTGTGATGCTGTTTTTGTATATCCTGTTGTGTAGGAATTGCTATTTTTTACTGTTTGATGTGAGCCAGGTCAGGCTGGGCTGTCTTCAGAATATATCATGTTGGTCATGTGGCCGTGAATGGTTCATACATATGTGATGTCTGTAATATAATGTGTTGGTTTTGCTTGGCCTTTGATAGTGGGGGAGCCATAGAGATGGCTTTTGTGAGAAGTTGCTAGAAGCTTCCACCATGTGAAGCAGAGTCAATCCCTGATGGCTCTGAAGGTGATGGACATGCTGCTGGCCAAGGCTGGGCCAATTAGAAATGTTGGTTACGCCTCTGTGATAACATATTGAACAAGAAATGCACAAAGCAGGGGGCACAGGTTTTTTTTTCTAGCAAGGGAAGAGGAGGAGGTGAGAACATGTGAGGGAAACAACATGGAGACACTAAGGTCAGTGGAGAAGAAGGGGGAGGAGGTGTTCTAGGCACTGGAGCCAAACTTCCTCTTCAAGCCGTGGTGAAGACCATGGTGAAGCAGGTTGTCCCCCTGCAGCCCATGGGGTCCACAGGGATGCAGAGATCCACTTGCAGCTTGTAGGGGAGGTGCCCATGCCAGAGCGGGTGGATGCCTGGAGGAGGCTGTAGTCCAGTGGAAGAGAGGGAGCCCTTGCTTCCAAGCTGGAGCAGCAGCAGCCTCACCCCATGGACAAGCGACCCATGCCACAGGAATTTTGGGAGGACTGCTGCTTGCAAGATTGGAGCCATGCTGGAGAAGTTAATGGAGAACTGTCTCCCGTAGGAGGGACCCCATGGTGCAGCAGGGAAGGACTCCCTGAGCAGTGGAAGAAGATCTGAGTCATGAACTGACCAAACACTTTTCCCCCACACCCTGTTCCCTGTGCTATTGGGGGGGAAAATGATGTCTTTAAGGGTTTATTTTACTTCTTATTATCCTCCTCTGACTCTGTTAGTAATAAATTCACTTTGTTGAGCCTGTTTTGCCCTTGGAGTGTTTTTCTGCCAGTCCTTATCTCGAGTCGTGTCCCCTTTGTTTAATTTTTTTTTCCCTCTCCTCTGCCCAGCTATGTCAGGGGAGACTGAGTGAGAGGCTGTCATGAGCAACACTTGTATGTATTTCATTGTTTCTCTTTCTCGACAGTAGGTAAATTGTCATAGAGATGTTATCAGCTTACTTTTCATTTATTATTTACTTTGGCCTTCTTGCTTTATGTTATGGTATCACCATGAAGTCTAATCAATCCGAGTTCTAGTAGTGTATGTTTCTTTTATCTTCCTTTTCTTGTCAATTCTGATGGCCTACAAATAACAACTTTAAAAAAAAAAAAAAAAGCAGAGCCACAATAGAAAGGTCTTGCATTCTTTCAAGTCTTCATTTGAGAGAACAGAAATTCTAGGTGTTTTAAGAAAACAAATGTAATTTGTACGTTTTTAAATGTAGCAAAACAAGCCTGCTTCCTTTTTTGGTTTTGCATTTAAAAACAGCTGAAACATTCTGTGAGAAATTTTGAAAACATTCAAACTTCTCATTCTGATACAACTTAAAATTCAAGATTGGTTTCCATTACACTTTTTGTCAATGAAATATATATGGAGGCGACCGGTTCAGTTGAATAGTCACATAGTTGCAGAATATAAAATCTCAGAGACATGCATCTTAGAAATAAGAAAATATGCTGCTTTATAACTTAAACAGTATTGAGACATTTTTCTTTAATACATGAATAATTTTTGTGTGGAGTTGCCTCTCTAAATTTTGGGCTATTGAAAATAGTAAAATGATATAACTTGTAGTAAAATGAAATATAATGTAATATTTTCAGAAAATCCAGGGTCATATGTAGGTGAAGAGTTTAGACATAGGTAAGCCAGAAGCTGTCTCTTCTATGGCATTTTGGAAGTTCTGATTAGCAAACTGAGTTTCTTATCCAAATAGCTCTGATTGCATGTATACAGCTCTGCAGTAAGTGTGGCAGGGTTTTGAGGATTTCTGGGACATTTCCAAATTGTTTGTGCTGCTTTGAGTGCGCTTGAGCTCCACATTGCCTGGTCTCACTCACAAGCTGATTTTGCTTAGCTAGAACTAGTTTAAATATAATATATTTTGATATTTCTGTGGTTGAGATTGGTTTAAGTTTTGGAAAATTGGATGGTTAGAGTAAATGATGTACAGGTCACAAAGGAGTGACCAGATCAATACAGTATGTGTAACGCTCTCACTAAGAAAGTCACAGTTTATTCCTGAACGAGAGGGGGCACTGTTTAAAAGGAAAACATGGTTTGCAAATCAAAACACTTTTTTTTTTTTTTTACCTCTTAAAGCCTCTGAAGGTAATATGTTTTCAAAAATTTTCAGTTTGTTTTTAAATGATGAAAGTTACTCCTCTCAGGTTTTCTACCCTAGCTCTTTGCTCTGCTAATCTACATGAATTGTGATTACTCTTCTTTTTGTGCAGGATTTTTTTCACTCCTCCTTTTCTAGGAAGTTATACTTCATATCATACGCAGGTTGCTTTTTATGTTGCTGGTGGTATTCCAAAGTCTTGTTTTAGTATTTTATGTAATTTTATTTTGTAGAATATAAATGTGATGTTTAATTTGCTGCCTTTTCAGGAAATTTTACTCCTGTAAAGACTTTTAAATGTATTTATGCATGAAAGAAATTGAGTACAGCATTACAGAATCACAGAATAAGTAAGGTTGGAGGTGTGTCATATGGTCCAACCTTCCTGCTCAAGCAGATTCATCGTAGACTATATGGCACAGGACTGTGTCCAGACAGTTCTTGAATATCTCCTGTGAGGGAGACACCATAACCTCTATTGGCCATCTGTTCCAGTGCTTGGTCACTTGGTGGATCTTTCTGTGCATCAGTTTCTGCCCATTACCTCTTGTCCTATTGCTTGGCACCACTGACAAGAACCTGGTTCCATCCTCTCAGCACTACCCCTTTAGATATTTATACACATTAATGTGGTCTCCTCTGAGCTGTCTCTTCTCGAGGCTGAAAAGGCCCAGCTCTCTCAGCCTGTCCTCATAAAAGAGATGCTCCAGTCCCTTTTTCATCTCTGTTGCCCTCCAAGGGACCTACTCCAGGAGCCCCATGTCTCTCTTTTTCTGACGAGCCCAGAACCAGACACAGCACTCCAGATGTGGCCTCGCCAGTGCTGAGTAGAGGTGCAGGATCACCTCCCTCGACCTGCTGGCAATGCTCTTCCTAACACATCTCAGGACACCACTGGCCTTCTTGGCCACAAGGGCTCACTGCTGGCTCACGGACAGTTTGTTGTCCACCAGGACCCACAGGTCCTTCTCTGCAGAGTTGCTTTCCAGGAGTTTGGCCCCCAGCCTGTACTGGTGCAGAGGTTATTCTTCCTCAGGTGCAGGACCCTGCAATTGCCATTTTAAACTTCAGACAGAGTTTCTTTTCTGCCCATCTCTCAATCTTCCAGTTCTTTTCTCCCATATCTGCCAAAGGCCCTTTTGAAGACCATTTTGAAGCCTTCTGTGTTATTAGCCATTCCTCCCAGTTTTGTGTTGTCAGTGAACTTGCTGAGGAGGCATCTGTCCCTTCATCCAAGTTACTTATGAACAAGTTAAACAATACTGGGCCCTGTACTGAACCCTTGGGACACCACTAGTGACAGACTTCCAGCTAAACTCTGTGCTACGGATCGTGACTCATTGGGATCAGTCACTATACATAGCCATAACCATAGAAAATCTGCCTTGAAAATATTTTTAATTTCAACCAAAAGTAACTATGAAGATAAATTTTTGGAATTGGTATTTTTATTACTTTATGTTACTGTAGCAGTTTTCAGTTCTCGGGGATTTGCACTTTCTACTCCACAAAACTTAGTCTTAGCTCTGAATTTACATTCACTTTGACACTAAACTGTTTGTTTGTTGGCAAACAGTGTGCTGCTAAAAAAGAAAAAATTAGGTGAAAGGAATAACAAAAGTTTTGTAGAAGTGTTGTGCATCACTTGAGTTTTCCATGGGTCTGAATCTGGAATTGTATATATAGCTTTTATTTAAGGTACATAAATACAAAGATTGTAAAGATACTCACTGTTTTGAAATTAGTTCATTTATGTAAATCTGCTGTGTCTTTTGAGTGATTCTGCTGAGTCTATGAGAAGGAAAATAGTTCTTCACTCCACCCATTTACATAAAGTTTAGTGATAACTTAAAAGAACAAGTATTTGGTACTTCCCAGTATCTTCTTTTGTACTGATAATTTGTAGTGGCTTCCCATGAGAAGATGTAATGTTACAGTTTTGATGCACATCCTACTTTGTCTCTAGTATTTTCACAACAGGAAAGAAAGGCCAACCACAATGTGTTTTGCTGGGCAAAGGCTAGCCAAAGAGCTCTTCAGATCCTCTAATTTGTGAACTAACTGTGGTAAAATGTGGAATTGCCTTGGATTAGGTACAGTTTTTAGACTTCCTCTTACCAAATGTTTCTGGCCCATAAAATTATACATAACTTTGCATGTCTGTGTCTTCATGCCCACTCATTCCCATGATGATTGATGTTTTTGTGGCTTCTGTATGGTTTTAGTCTGGCTATAATTACCTGATACAAACTGATAGATTACCTGCCAAAAAAGTGATAGCTCAAGTTTCAAAAAAATCATTGGGCAAAATAGTTTCTTGATGTTGTATATTATTTGTTGATAATTATTACTATTAAAAAATCAAGTGGTATTCAGAAGCTGACTCAAGAAATGGTTGTGTGTGTAACTAAATAATAGTAGCTATAGGAATGATCTTGATTGTTAATCTGTTCAACAGTTATTAAAATTTGTGACCCAAAATTGCTAAAAACTGACCATAAAAATAGGCACAACAATTTGGAGGAAAGAAAAGAAAAAAAGAAAAACAAGATTAAAAAATCTACCTGCATTGCAAAATGTCTGGTTGAGTCAAATAGCCAATTCAAGAAGGATGCTGGGCAGAATGTAATAGAAATTAGGAGAATGACCCAATAATTACAGTTATAACTGACTTTTAAGTTGTCGGAGGTTGGGGAGCCTTGGAATTTTTTTCTCCATCCCTGTTACTAAGCAACAAATAGCTGGGTGATTAGAGCCATCAACTCTTTTGTAAGAGACAAAAGGGTGTGCTTGGGTGGGGCAGGGTAAGGCAGGAATCAGCCCTTGGAACTGGCACTCGTTCCATTGGACACCGGGAGGAAAGGGACTGCTGTTTGCTTCTGGCTGTGACCACAGGAAATCCAACTGTGCTCTGTTTTCTTCTCCTGGCTGGGTGAGCTTTGATTCAACCTCTTTCCCACTGAAAAGAACACACTTCCCTGGCTGCATTTTCTCGCAGTAGCTGCCGGGGAGTCTGGCTGCCCCTGCCGCCTGCCCCACTTTGCTGCACGAGACCGTGGCGTCTGCTGTGACTGCAGAAATCCTTGCTACCTCGCTGGCTAGCTGGGCAGAGCCAGCTCCTGCCCCTGCTGCTCCTCTTGCCGCTCTGAGCTGCCTGGCTGCTCTTCAGCCTGCCCACCATTACCAGCTGTGTGAGGCTGACCTGACCCTCCGCCACAGCGCCACCTGCAGCCGCTCGGCAGTCATCACACCTGCCCTGCCCAGCTGGGAGCTCAACAGTGTCCCTTGCTGTTTTTCGACCGTGATTACACCGCACAGGAAAGTCATCTGCTATTGGTTTTCTGGTTCTATTTGTGGTTGTTATTATTGTTATTACTTGTTTATAGATACTAGTAAAGAACTGTTATTCCTTTTCCCATATCTTTGCCTGAAAGCCCTTGATTTCAAAATTAAAATAATTTGGAGGGAGGGGAAATCACATTCTCTGTCCTAAGGGAGGATTCAACCTCTCTTAGCAGACACCTGTCTTTCAAACCAAGACACAAGTGTATTAAAAGCAGCAAAAATTTGGAGAATGTGTTAATTAAGGAAATTGGAAAGTGGAAAAATTAGTATGGAGTATTGTGGTACCAGTATTCATTAAAAGTTGTTCATGGAGAATTTTTCAATAAATGTATTGTTTTCTGTTAATGGAAAATAATGCATTGTCTACTGTGCAAAAGAGGTGTTGTCAGAACAAACTGGGTATCATGCTTCCAGTATTTCTTAATGTGTTTTAGGAATAAGGAGGGAGGTCTGGGCAACTGTGAGCATTATAGAGCTCTTAAGCAAACACAAAAATCACAGGTTTGCAAGCCTTGAGATATGAACTTAAGTGCTCACAGTGATTGAATAAAACATTTGGAGGAGAAATTATGAAGCTTCTATCTGAGCTTGATTTGATAAAAATAGAGCCTTCCAGCATTGGAAAAGAAAATCAAGCTTCTCTAATCTGTTAGTTTTTACATTACGCAGTTGGAAGATAGACAGACTAAAGAGTTGATCTGCCTTTTTTTTTTGATAGCTTGAAGTTATCTGAGTGGGCAGTTCAAGAGAAGTTAATCAGGGTCTAGACATAAAATAGACCAGTTTTTGAGATGTTAATTAGCAGATACAGAAATTATTATTAGGACAATATAATTGGTTATCTGTCACTGTTGAGCCGCTAGCAGAATAAGAAGACCCAGGTTCAAAGTGTGGCATCAAGAAGAAAGTTTTATTATTTAATTCCATCCTATATAGACTTTTCAAAGGTCACCCAGATTGGTCAGTTCGAAGCCTCCCCCTAGGCCTGATTGGCCAGGCCTGAACTGTCCACATCCCGAAAAACTGTTTTTAATTTCATCCAAACTTTATCTTTGTTTATAAAACACAGGAAGAAGAGAGAAAAGAATTCTCACGGGAAAGGTCTGTGCTAGCCACAGTTATCTATAGTAGTGCAATAAAACTTATATTTTTATAAAGCTATATATTTTGACTGTAGTAAAGTTTTTGATGCTTTTGAGTAATGCTTTCTTAGAAAAACTAGGAAAATGTGACATACAAGAAATAAAAAAAAAACTTGGCTCAGGAGTGATCAGAAGCTCCCTGATAGCTTACTACAGGTCCTTCAGGATTGAATGGAAGAAAATGCCTCAGAAGTGATGTTGCTAGATATTTTTTTGCTTAATATAGGTGATAGAGTGCAATGTGGATGAGCCCAAAATTCTGATGTGACCATGTGCTACTGGGTGCTTGTGGGTTTTAGATTTGAGGGGCAGGAAGAACCTGGAGCTGATTCACAGGAAGAAGGCATCACTTCCCTTATATCCTTATACAGTCCTTTAGAATATTTTCTGTGGGTGTGGCTAAGTCTCAGAAGAGTCATGGAGGGCTGGCCTCAGGCCTCTGCTCTGTTTTTCTTACTGAAGCCTGGAATTGAAACCCTTCCAGGGGTTAGACAAGGACTCTCAGAAGACTTGGTTGTAGTGATCGGGAATGGTCAAAGTTGAACATGAGTCAGTGATGATATCAGTAGATGAAGGACTAGCATCCTACTGGATTATATAAAGACGAATATGACCTAAAGGATTGTTTCTCTACCCTGCTCCACATTGATAAGGTTGGAAGGTGAACTCTACTTCAGGGTACAACATCTCAAAAACTATGTGGAAAACCTAAGAGAGTTGAGAGACAAAAAATCTATAAGTAGAAAACACAATATATGAAAGGTAGCTTGGAACAACAGGTGTTTTCTTAAAAAAAAAAAGCTGCTGTTATCAGAAGGAAGTACTGTGGTTGGCTATCTAACCATCTGTTCCTAAAGCATTCTGTACATTTTCACACAGCTTTCTTAAATGAAGATTTTGATAGTATGTGAAAGCCTCAAAAAACCTTTGCCAAAATGCTACTTGGAATTCAAAGAATGAGTGTGTTAAGAACATCTCAAGAAAAAAAATTGGGAGATAGTAAATAAAAAAAGAGTTCAGACCTGACAATTGGAGAAATGGATTGTCTCTGCTTTTAGAGAGTTAAGTAATTGGGACAACAAGCGCAGTGTACAAAAAAAAAAAAAAAAAAATCATATGGATATTGAGTACTTCAGTGCTTTTCTGCTGTGTACCAATGTGCTGCTTTGTAATTCTCAGTGTTAACTGCATATTTGTGCAGACTGGTAACTGGTTCCTTTTGCAGTAACGAACCAGCTTTATGGCAAGCAGCAGGAGCTCTGAGAGTTTATTATGTATCTTGTGCATAATTACTCTGACACCTGAGGTGACCATAAATATGTCAGCAACTGAAATGAGACTTTTAAGACTATATTAATTCTAAATATGAATGTCTGCGAGCACTGGGAACAGTTTTAACTTACACAGCACAAGTGTCAAATAGTGTGAATCAATAGCCTCATGAAGAAGTTATGACTGGAAGTTTGTATGATGTAAATCAAAGCCAAGGAGCTGGTTCTCCCTATGCTCTCAGGCAGTGGGACAGTTTTTCAAATTATCATTCCTTTCTTCCTGCCTTCACTATATGAATAAAGCAGCTAATGAATCTGATGAGACAATTTTAATCTCTGCTTGTATTGTACAGTGTTTGCAAGCAGAATTTCTACAATTTAATATTTTTAAAAAACTTAACGTGGAAGAGGTAGGGTTTTGTATTATCTCTTGAGTTCAAGATACCCGATTTCTTTCTAGACACCTAAACAGATTTGTGCCTTTGCCTGAAAAACTAGTCATATGCCATTTGAGTATTTAAGTTGTGTCAATTTCTCCCTTTGGCTGAGCCATCAAACAGGAAAACTTCAAGGTAGAGGGGCAAAGTGGTTGCTTATGTGTGGAAATTAATTGGCAGAAATGCATATATCCAAATACTACTTCAATGATGTCAAAAAAGTACTTTTTCTCTATGACTTAGAAAAAGTCACTTGTTCGTGTGAACAAAAAAGCAATTCCTGTTTCTAAGAAAGTAATCAATCACCACAGCAGTGCATTGGTATATCAGTGGTGGTTTTACATGGTACATAATTCTGCTGGTAAATTCCCTGAGAGAACTACTTTGATCTGTTTATGTAGCTTCGTTCCTTTACAAAAGGGAACTTTTGAGGCCAGTCAGAGTACATTTACATCACCATTGGGATTTGACCCTGACTAAATGCCAGGCACCTCTGCTCTCTCCTGCCACACACGTGCCCGAGAGGGAAGGAGAAAACCTGTTAAATACACACCAGATTTGTGAGTTGAGATAGGACACTGGTGGTAGGGCGCACAGAAAACAGGCTCCAAACTTAAAGTTGCGAAGTGATTTAATTACCTAACAGAGTCAGAGGATAAATGAGAAGTAAAAATAAGCTTTTCAGACACCATTTGTTCACTCACCCCTCTCCCTCTTAAGACACCATTTTTCTACTCACCCCCCTCCCTCCTTCCAACAACAGCACGGGCAGGGGCAGGGTAAGGGGTTTTCCTCTGGTCAGTCCATCAGGGAGAGGAGTTCTCTACTTAGCCATGGGGTCCCTCCCATGAGAGACAGTCCTCTGGGAACTTCTTTGGCATGGGTCCAATCTCATGAGCAACATCCCGCCCAAATTCTGCTGCAGCATGAGTCCCTTTGTCCATAAGGAGCTGTGCAGACTCTCCCGAGCTGAGGCCAGGCTGCTTCCATCCCAGGAACAAGGCCTTTCTCTCTCTTGCAAGGCCTTTGCAGCTTTAACTCTTTATATGAGGCTCTCACTGGATCACAGCTCCCTCCAGGCATCCACCTGCTCCTCTGGCGTGGGCACCTCTCCACGGGCTGTGGGTGGATTTCTGCATCCTTGTGGACTCCATGGGCTGCAGGGACACCTCCTGCTCCCCCCATGGCCTTCACCATGGCTGGCAGAGGGTTTTCAGCTCCAGTGCCTGGAGCACCTCCTCCCCCACCTTCTCTACTGACCTTGGCGTCTCCATGTTGTTCTCCCTTCACATATTTTCACGACCTCCTCCTCCTCTAGCTAACAAGAAGTGCGTGACTACTTTGTGTGGCTAGCACAGGTCTTTCTTGTGAGAACATTTTTGCTACGTTTCATAAACAAAGATAAAGTTTGGATGTTTTGCAAACAGTGTCTCCAGATTAGGGCAGTTCGGGCTTGGCCAATTAGGCCTAGGGGGAGGTTTCTGGCTGACCAATCTGGGTGACCTCTGAAAACTCTATATATATGGAAATCAAAATAATAAACGCACTTTTCTCTTTTCTTGTCTGAGAACCTAGGTTTTCTCTCAGCTAGCGGCTCAACAGCGACAACTTTGTTTTGACTTTTTCTTAAATATGTTTTCACAGAGGTGTAACTAGCACCTCTAATTGGCCTACACTGGGCCAGCAGCATGTCCATCACTTTCAGAGCCATCAGAGATTGGGTCTGCTGGACTTGGTGAAAAACTTCCAGAACTTTCACTCAGGACACACAGGAGCCATCTTTGTGCCACTCCCCACGCCTCAGACACTTCCTCAGGCCTACCACAACAGCTTTTGAATGCTTTAATTCTCTCTTAGGTGTTAAAGACACTTTGCTAATGTTCTGGGCTAAGCAAAACCACCACAATCACTTAATTATATTGTCTAGAAAAAAACCCAAGAGCTCTCTTTAAACCAGTGTGGTAAATTGGACCTCAGATATTACAGCTTCATGTGCTTTTTGTGGCCATTTATCATGGTGTAGCAGTGTGTAGTGTTGATTTACTCTCAGTTATTTTTTTAGGGTCAAAAGATAATTTGTGTACATGCAAAACTTCAGGAAGGAGATTCTGGAAATAGATATCCATTGATTGAAAGTTAGGTGGTACTATAGCTGATGCTTCTGAAAATTGCCCTTAAATATCATGTTTTAAGGACTTGCTTCATTTTGGCAGTAAGTGTTTAGATAGTTTTGTGCCTCTCCTTTACTCTGTCTTGTAGAAAGTAACCTGTGAAGTCCCAAACCTCCTTGTGCTTGGCATGAGACCCATTCCAAAACAGTCTGCTGCCTTAGGACTGGCATTTTGTGGCCAGTATTTCTTCCCAGGGTAAACTACTTGGTATATGGAGTATAGACTGCGATCCTAAACACACGAACATTTATCCTAAACACATTTAATTTTTGTAAATGTTGTTTCTATAAAAGTTAAGTCAAATATTTTTATAGCCTTCCATGGTTGACTTCTTTATTCAGAATTAAATGATGAGGACTAATGGGAGCTTTTAATTGCTATTCTTAGCCCATGGTGCCAAGTACTGTTCTACTAAAACACAGCTACAGAAACAGGGTGTACCTTCTGATGGTGTATAAAGTATTTGATCTTAATTTCTGCCGCTTTTGAAGATCTCCTAAATCTTTCCAGCTGTCTGTTTTGTATCAAAGATGATCCATCTGCAAGGAGGTGTTTACCTCCCTCTTTCCTAGACAAAAGGGAAAAGCATTATGTAGGTGTATTAGACCCAGGGTTAATGACCCTAATGATTCTGATGAAGACTGGGAAACAGTGACTCTACTATTAATACGTCTTGCAAACAGATGACGAATAATGGGACGACTTTGAATTCTACTTTTATTGTTCACATATTTTTCCTATTTCTTTTTAAGAATCATATGTTTTAAAAGCCTGATTCATAGGATTTGAATTTTTTGGGACTGTGTGTTAAAAGTATTGTAATGTTTTTTCAAAAGATTCAGGTGGGGTTTTTTATTTTTTTGTTTGGTTGGTTTTTAATTTGGGTTTTTTTTTTCTTTTTAGAATATACAGATAGCTGCTCTTGAGCACCCATTTGTTTTCATATTTCTGTGCTACTCTATGCTTAAACCTCCTTAAATAGACTTTTGCAACTCCTTTGGAGAATGTGAGTTGTCAAAAGGTTGCAGAGTAGAATGTGAACTAGCAAGGTTTGACTGAGGTGTGTTGCAGAGCAATTAAGCTTGGCAGCTCTTAATTGGAGGAGAAACAAAATGGGCTTGAGTTTGGAGTATGTACCTTTTTCTAGTGATGATGGCAACAATACTTTTTAACTTGTAGTGTACACAAAAGGTGGGTATTCAATTCCAAAGTGACTGAAATATAAGTATTACAAAGATGCATTTTTAGGATGCTTTACAATAAAACCAAACTTCAAGATATTTCCTTGTACAGGACTAATGTACTTATGCTGTGTCAAGATGCAAACCCAAAGGGTAATTTTCCTACTTAAAGCACATTCCTTGTGCTGGTAGTTTTATATGCTTTTCTCAAGCGCTTGTAAAATTAGCATAGGCCCAAACAAGTCTATTCAAAAGAGGAGGATTCTGTAAAATTCAGCTGGTTGACAAACTTAGGGGATCTGGGCAAGAGGCTGTTTTCTATACAACAGGCTTCTGTCAGCACAGCTGTGCTGGAAAGGATTGTGAATAGGTGCTAATGCTGACTGGTTTAGTTGTTTTGGCAGAAGCCGTTAACAAATATGTTATTATATCGACAAAACTTTTCTTTTGCTGGCAAAATTGTTCTGCTTGGAGATGTTTCTCTGTAAATGGTTTTGCCTTCTATGCAAATGAAGTGCAATTTAGTCTGGAAAGCTCCATGTGCCCTATATTTGCAGGGTTTTGCCAGTACTTCTAAAATGCTAAAGGGCTCTGGCATTGACACAGACTGAACTTTCAAAATGTATCAGTAACACAAACAAGTATGAAAAGGGTGGAAGCTGAAAGGTTGTGCATTGAAAAAAGGATTGCTGAGGAACATATGGGAGCTGACAGAATCCCTCTTCTGTTGGCTGGATTGATATCCTTGCATGATTCAGATCTGCTGTGCACCTCCAAGGAAGGTGGGCTTCTTAGCTGAGTGACACTACGTCTTTGACTTTTTGCTGCTTCTGTCATCAGCACACCAGCAGCAGCTAGAACGCGGGTTTTTTTTTTTTAT
This sequence comes from Entomyzon cyanotis, assembly GCA_024500445.1. NCBI lineage: Eukaryota > Metazoa > Chordata > Aves > Passeriformes > Meliphagidae > Entomyzon > Entomyzon cyanotis. Next base: position 83,040,083 of record JAKEPQ010001005.1, read on the forward strand.
TGTAAATGATTGAACTACCCTTTTGCACTGGCATTTAGCATCCTAGCAGGAGGGCTTAGCTGTTTTTTCCATTATTGTTTTTTCAGTTACATGTAGCCTGAATGTCCAAAATGCTATGAGCGTAGGAACAAGAAACAGCAGAAAATGAGTGCTGTTCTGAAACACTGTGTTCCCATTCTTTGTTCACTATGAAGCATATACAAAGTTTATTGCACCAGACATAATTCTTCCTTGCTTTAAAATTAACTGACTTTCAGCAGTGCATGAAAGTAATGTTTTTCTTATGTCTTCGCACTCTATTGCTTGTTCTTCCATCTAAGTAGCAGTATTTTGTAGAAAATCTGAAACTCCAGAATTTTGGACTCTATCCTAATGAAGAATACCATATCAGACAGAGAGCCTGTGAGTTGTAAGGTTTAACACTGGGTTAGTTTACAGTGAATGAAACCAGATTAGACACTGAAAATCCTGGAAATGAACAGCATAACAACACGGTATGACTCTGAAGACACTTACTGATGGTTTAATGTTTATTTTTCAGTAGCTATTATGCTTGGACTGGTGCCTAGCTAAGTTAACAGAAATAAAGCTGGAAGATTTTAGGCATCTTCAGATGCCATGCAGCAGGCTTTTGTAAAGAAGTATTTATTGTGTTTGAGTTGTGGTAGTCTAAAGAGAAGACACAAGAAAAGATCATGAAATATTTTGTTTGTTATTACTAAAGATTTCTCTGCTGGTTTCCAAATGAATTATTTTTTAGGGAATCTCCTGTCTAATAACATTCTCTCTGCTTTATCTTGTTTTGTTAATCTTTTTGCTTGCCTGATAGACTTCATGAAGATTGCAGGAGTTTTTCTTTCTTTGGTTTGTTTTACTGTTTCAAATTGTTAGGTTTTGTGATTTCACCAAAGAAGCAAGTAGAACTAATTAAAATGGTGAAAAGATCCAATGTCTTTGTTGTGCCCTTTCACGGTATTGTCTGTGGGTGTTGTTAGATTTGTAAGAAGACTGTAAGTAGCTGTTGACCTGAAAATGTTTCCCAGTAAGCATATGGTTTTCATTACTTGTGTTTTCAGAATACTATTATAAAATAAAACCCTGTCAGTAGCTACCAAACAGGAAAAAAACCCCCCAGTTTTGGGTGTAGAAGACACAAACTACTGAAAAATAGCCGTTTTTTGGGCATTTTTAGAAACCAAAATGGTGGCAGTATCTGGCACTTTTCCACATACCTGATCATTAAAAGCATTTTGTATCCACTGTTTATGCCAACAGCTGAAACCCACTGATCTGCAAGTTGTCTTGTTGAGAGAACTCTGACATAGGAAGTAGTGGATGTTACCGTGAAGTAAGGGTGTAATGAGAATAGATTTGCGGATAACAGTCTTCTCATAAGGAAAAGCTCTTGTAAAGACAAAAGGATAATCTGTTATACATAGGACAAGAAGTAACTTAAAATTTCAGCAAGAAAATATTCCTATTAAACATTTAAAAAAGCTTTTTAATGGAGAGGATGGCTTTCTTTTTCAGGAGTAGTGTCCTTGTGCAAAGTCAGGACAGGAGTACCTTAGTGCCATTGTGATTGTCTCTTACAGTGACCTGGCTGCCATTTCAAGAGGAAAATGGGGGGCCAAAATTTTGTAACCTCTTTTAAGATACTTCATCTTTCAAAATTATTTTATGGAACTGCAACTACAAGGTGCTTATTCATATAAAATGATATTTTTTGTACAATAGGAAGGGGTGCTATTATATCATGTACGTGCTCAGACCATATATTATATGATTGTTTGTCAGTTTCTTTTATTTCTGTCAAATTAAAGTCACAATCTTAAAATATATATGGGAATTAATTTGTTAATGAATTGAACTTTTTTAAAGATTAAAGCTGAAAATTGTAAATATCTTTACTTCCAAATCTTTACAGACCATGTATTTTATCATATCTCCTCTGTTTAAGTATTTTGTGTGTGTAGACTAAAGAGAAATAAAATCAGGCTCAAAAAGTATCACTGGAGTCATTGAAATGGTTGAAATGACAGCCTGGAATTCTAAGAATATGTTGCATTCCATATGACTTAATCCTCTATGAGAATTAAACATTATCGATTTCTTTTGGAAATTTTAGAGGAAATGTTTGGAAAGTTTAAAAAGCAATTGCATACAGATTTTGAGCTCATTTGACACACTTTTCCAACTTCTGCCCCTGAGGGACTATGTATTTGATGTCAGAGGGAGAGGTCAGGGTCACAGTATACTTTCTCAGCCATGGGCATGCAGCCCCCAGGTGGAGTGCTTGGTCAAGGTCAGCTCCTTCACTGGACTCCACTGCACAGATTTTTCTGCCAACATAACTATGTACAGTCACAACAAATGGATGTCTGTTCACATAATATCCACTTCAGAAGGAGCATCATCTGCTTCAGATGAGAAATAATTATGTAATTAAGTTATTACTTTACATTTCTGTTATGGGGTCATAGATAATTATGTCCTTATCAGAAGACTTCTCTGAGGCTATCCTGACACTACACTGCCTGGTCAGAGTGTCGTGAATATTCACACAAAATACACCTTGCAGGTACTTCTTAATTTTACACTATGATTTTTTCACTACAAGAAGTAGCAAGATTAATAATACCTGTTGAGCTGAAGCCTGCTGTCTTTCTGCTGACTCCTGACTGATTTGCAGATTAGCCAGATATTTCTCACACACATTTGCTCCCTTACCTTCCTAGTAACAGTGTGTCACAGTTGGGTGGGTAGAGCAGTCCTAGCAAAGTAGGTGAGGACACGCAGAGGTTAGGACAGACAGCTCGCCTCAGTATTTAACTAATATCTGTGCAAGTTCTGCAACCTGCAATGGGAAATGCCATTGCTATACTGCTGTGAGTAATTGACTTCACTATTTTAAAATTAGCTTTCACTATATAAATATTTGTAGTCATAAGATCAGCTGTATCTGTACCAAGCCTGGAACAAGGAGTGGGTTTTTGCCATTAAGAGTGTTCAGCTGGGAGTATTTGTGTAAACCCAAAACAATAATGGGGAATTTGGGTGTCTATCAGCCTCCTTTAAGGTGGGAAATAAAGTTTGAGTACCTAATCTGAGTGTCATCTAAAGGCTTTTAATTGAAATTTTGTTTTCAGAAAATGATTAGCATATGACACACTTATCTCTGAGATCGTGTAGAAGAGTGACCCCAATTAGACTGGGAAATTGCTTCTGCCTTGAAATTCAGAGACTGACAAGCTTTCACTGATTTACCAACATCTCTTGAGTAACTACAGTTTGGGCTATGGAGGGAAGGACTGCTTTCTTGTAACTTATATTTGGTATGTTAAAAAGCTAGAAAATATAGCCTAGAGCTTTGCAGGCCTGATTAAAAACTTTTTGAAAACCAAGCTTGTGTTGTTTGAAATGCTCTGTGACTGTGACCCAGAAGTGTGGTTGGTGCCTTTAGAGGAGTTGTGTGAGGCTGGGTACCCAGATCACATGAAAACTGGAGCTGGGCAACTGGCTGAGGCTGTTGTTTGTCCTCTTCTAGTCTTTCAGTAGCTAAAAACTTAGCATAAAGTTTTGTATTTGATTTAACAATATTGTTTTATCTTTGCCTTCCAACTTACAACACCTGATTTTGTACAAAAGACAGGGTTAGAATGTCTAAATCAACATGTGTAAAAGCAATAAATATTGTACACATTTGCAATCATCAACTGGGAAATGAAATGTTCTTATCAGATTGGTCAGATTTTATGCTTGCTGACTAAAGGCTTTTTTTTTTTAAAAACATCCTTTCATCTCTCTTGACATTTTGCTCTGACTTCACCTTTCTTGTGTCTGTTCTGATCTGCTGTAAGCCTGCCTATTCAGGAAGTTGTACTTCCTTTCCTTCTGACCAACATATGGTAAGCATTTTCCAAAAGTCGTTACTCGTTTTGCTAACGCATTTGGCAGCTCTGACACTGCAAAGTTTCATATAATGCATCTGTTAGATTTTGGCTTTTGTCATTGCAGAGCATTGCTTGTATTCTTCTGCTTGTTTCATTAATCTTTATTAAATAAAGATGTAAGCTTTCTTTAATTGACTATTTTCTCTTGGCAATAGAACAAGCCAAAAGGTGTTTCTCATTAATTTGTTATTCAGCAGGGGTAGCCATCTCTCTGGACTGAATTTGTGACAATGTTTAGTTCCTATTTGTAGAAATGTCTATGTTGAACATATTTTTCTATGTTTTGCTCAGAAAATCCTATACAGCCTGACTTTGTAATGTCATTTGTCATGTGGGAATTGAACTACAGGGAATTGGTCTGTGTTGACAACATGTCTTTGTGTTGGTTTTTGCTATCCTTTTAGTACAATGTGTTTTATATTTGGCCTTATAAAGTTTTATCATGCTATCAAATCATGAAGAAGTGCGGAAATTATGACTTTTGGTTTTCTCTAACGTGTGATACAAATATTTTGGACACAGGTCATAATGAGAAATGCTGACCTTTCTTTTCATGACACAGAAAATCATACTCAGGCTGTCCTGTAGATTTAATCATGAGGCCATGATTAGCTTGAAAGTACATTGTATTGAAGATGTGTGAGTAGCAATTTCAGGTGTTGAATAAGTTTTCATTCACCCTTTCTAGTTTCTGTGCTTTTAGTAATTTTGTGAGATTTACTTCTTTCACAGTCGTTTTGTGGAAGGTGCAAACTATTTGTTACCTACTGTGCTGCGCTGTTAAATTTCATTAAATCAAATGCACAGGCTGAAAAATGTAGAAACATTTTGGATAATCTTCATAAAAATCCCAAATGAATCTAAACGATTCTACATAAAAATCTTGCTTTTAGAGTGATTGTCCTTAAAGTGATGATATTGCAACCTGTTAGTGCCTGTTTATCCCAGATGCTTTCAGGCAGTTTGTAGCCAAAATTAATTGCTTTTATACATGTTAGGATTTCTGTCATCATGTCATCAGTAACTCCTAGGCAAGGGAAGGGGATGTCCAAATGTGTGTTCAGTACATAGCTTGGAATAGCATAGAATCTACAGACACATGAAACTTTGTCTGGGACAAAGTTGTTTAATTTGTTTGCCTGCTTTGTTAATATTTGTGAAGAATGTCTGCCATGAATATATCTAAAAATCCCACTGTCATCAGGCAAAAGTGAAATAAAGCTATGTTGTAGCTGGCATGGTATTAGAAAGCTAAACCTGTAAAGACACATAAGTCTGTTTTTCTAACAGTTCTTTCTGGAAACCGGTTTGGGTTTGGTTTTTTTTGGCTAGCATTTTTAAATTTAGTGTGACATTTTTGAGCATTTGGCAACTTGACTAATAACATTTCTGTGCAGTTCAGCAACTTGTACTGTTGTTGCTTTCTTTGTAATCTTCAACTTGACCTTTCTCACTTCATAATATTTATTTCTGTGTCTCAGAACAGAATAATTTAGAGTGGATTCTAAAGCAAATTATGTCTCTCTTGTGTGATAAATATACTGACCATTTTAAAGTGGATAAACTAGCTGTAGTTTGTTATGACATGCTATTTTTTCCCCCAAACTTTTGTCCCATATGATGCCTGAAAATATTATAACGTTTCCTGTGCTATGCTCCAAACCTTGAGTGCCATCATATGGCTCCTGCACACTAAGCACAGAACTATAAGCTTTGTTGTGTCAGAATTAACTTCCATGTTTCAGAATAATTGGCCCCCTTTCATAATGGAGGAATGTCACACTAACCCAAGAGAAGTAGCTAAGATTTATTTCCCATTGAAGAATGCCTTTTTTTTTAATGTGTGTGTCTGATTTAACAGGAAAAATCTGAGAGAAAGAAATACTTTTAGTCTTTCCCTTTGTCAAGAATTGTGGTGTATTAATACCAATATAATTTAATCAGATAATAGCAGCAATCTCACTCTTAGATTTAATTAGAATGTGTATATATTGCCAATATTCACAGGAAATTTATATGCTTCAATTAATTTTGCCAAATGAATCTTCAGTCAGCTGCAATTAGTGTCTTGCATAAAGTTACTTCTGTAATGACACCAGCTAGTGAGGAGTATCTTAGTGCTATTATAATTTACTGTTTATCTTGACATGATTATTTTTCAGTTTTGCTAGATAAATATTTTTAGGCACCTCAAGTCTTGTTGCTCCATATCCAAGGTTAGGCCAACAAACAGCTGGAGACTTTTTAGGACAGGTGTGAGCTGCATTATTACATATTAGCCACCCTATTTTATAAAACTTTGTCATATTTACCCAAATATTTAAAAAAAAGTAGATACAGGGACAGAGAGATATCGAGTTTTTTATGTCACATTAAGCATGTCTCATTTTGAATATTCATACACTATGTTATGCTGCATACTAACAAAGAATAATAGTAGAGACCTGGGTTAAGAAAATTCTTTAAAACTTTTTGGATGCAAATTCATCTTTAACCACTTGGAAAGTTCTGAAAAACAGAGGACACTAAATAGAGCCAGTAAAGTCTCTTTCTTCATTCTTGTCTGAGCTAAGGGTACAGGATTGCTGGTGGGAAGCTGTGGCATTTGCTTTGTAAATGCCTCCAATAAGGGCCCATGTTTCCCTTAAGCTGCCATGAAGTAGCCAGTGCCAGTTTTTTCATACTTCTCATACCCAGTTAATTTTTCTTGCTCACAAAAATCTTCAAAGTGGAGGTTTCTACACTTTCTCATGCAGAAGATAGAACTGGCTACAGGGTTAGAACAGGAAGATTTACGTGTAAGTGACTATGCTGAATAAGCAAATAGTCCTTCAGTGGTTGTAATCAGTAGCCCAGGGTCAGCTGGAGGCCTGTCACTAGTGGTGTCCCCAAGGTTCAGTGCTGGGTTCAGTATTGTTTAATTTGTTCATCAGTGACTTGGGTGAAGGGACAGATGCCTCCTCAGCAAGTTCACTGACAACACAAAACTGGGAGGAATGGCTAATAACCCAGAGGGCTTCACAATGGTCTTCAAAAGGGCCTTTGGCAGATATGGGAGAAAAGAACTGGAAGATTGAGAGATGGGCAGAAAAGAAACTCTGAAGTTTAAAAAGGCAATTGCAGGGTTCTGCACCTGGACAAGAATAACCTCTGCACCAGTACAGGCTGGGGGCCAAACTGCTGGAAAGCAACTCTGCAGAGAAGGACCTGTGGGTCCTGGTGGACAACAAGCTGTCCCTGAGCCAGCAGTGAGCCCTTGTGACCAAGAAGGCCAATGGTATCCTTGGGTGCATTAGGAAGAGCACTGCCAGCAGGTCAAGGGAGGTGATCCTGCACCTCTATTCAGCCCTGGTGAGGCCACATCTGGAGTGCTGTGCCCAGTTGTGGGCTCCCCAGAACAAGAGTGACATGGAGCTCCTGGAGCAGGTCCAGCAGATGGCTATAAAGCCCTGAACTGGAGCATCTCTTTTATGAGGACAGGCTGAGGGAACTGGGTCTGTTCAGCCTCAAGAAGAGACGACTGAGAGGGGACTTCATCAATGTGTCTGTCTAAGTACCTGAAGGGAGTTTGCCAGGAGGGTGGAACCAGGCTCTTGATGGTGCCAAGCAACAGGACCTGAGACAACAGGAAGAAATTTATACACAGGAAGTTCCCCCTAAATATGAAGAACAAGTGCTGGTGACCAAGCAGTGGAAAAAAATTGCCCAGAAAGGATGTCGAGTCTCCCTCACTGCAGATACTCAAGAGCCTTCTGGACACAGTCCTGTGCCACGTGCTCTGGAATGACTGTGCTTTAAGCAGGGAGGTTGGACCAGATGATCCACTGTTGTCCCTTTTGACCTCACATATTCTGTGATTCTGTGTGATTCTCTGTTTCTGGCAATTTCAAAAGCTTGCTATAAAGATTAAATAATGCTTTGACCATGACAACTTTTAGGAAGCACTTGGAGATCTGACTGGGGATTGTTGTCTTGCATTCAGTTTGAGCATGAAACTCACATACATTTTGCAGTAGAGAACACTGGCTCATACTGCAATGATTTTGAATTCTAGACACACGAGGATGTGACAGTTATCAGAAGAAATCATGTCTTCCTACTGCAAGGTATAGAATAGGGATTTGGGGAGTTAAGAAGGGGTTTAGTGTGGTGCAATTTTCTTTTGTTCCTTGCAGATTCTGTTATACACAAGTCTAAAGCTTTACATGAGATTTAGAATCTAGGCAGCTCCCTGTCAAGCTGAAACAATTTAGAAAACACTTAGTCTTACTAAATTAAATGTTAATTTATTTTGTCTCTCTGAAATATAGTCCCTAAAATAAAAATACTTTCACTGGATTTAAGGATCTAAAATAAATTCTCTACTGGCAGAGTCTACCTAAATATTGACTGTAGCTTAGGGTGATAAGCTCCACTACAGGGGAGCAGGAGTGTAATCAGTTGCTGTGTCTTACCTTGTGAGACCATCACATTCTCTCTGTATTCAACTAGGATTATCTTTTTAGCCTAAAGTATTTTTCATTGTATCTAAACTTTAAACCACCAGCTACGTTTTATTTAATAGGAGCCTATATTTAGGTTTGAGGGTGTAATTGCAAATCTATGCTTTTTCATACTGAATTAAGTATGAGAGAACAATGGGTATTTGGACAAGCATAAACTTTAGGTGGCATTTTTATCTTTAAGAAGCTATTTTATATATATATATATAAATATATATGTACATGTGTATATGCACAAATACGTGTATATGTATGTATGTGTATATATTACCATTACTGTAAAATCGGTGTACCAGGCTGAATATTTTCTGAATGTAATTTTGGACATTGTAATTTTGTGTTTGTGTTCATAGTTATTTCTAAATATCTGCACTGGGTTACTCCACTGACCTGCGCTGTTTACTGGAATAATATTGTTCAGCCTTTGATTTTTGTCTGGATAAAGAGATCTTTCATTTTTAGCCGTAGCTAATTCTCACTTAACTCTGCTTTTTCCCTCCAGGCATCTTGCATATCCATATTTTCTGGGGCAAACTGTTTCCAATGACAACACATTTTGTCCCCACACTAGGTTCGTCTTCTCAGAATTTAGATCAAAAGCAGAATTATGTGGTTTTTTCTTTTTAATCTGTTGTGACCTATGAAGATTAATTAAACACTCTTAAAACTTCTAATTTTAACCAGAATACCGTTAAATAATACCTTTTATTTTGCAACTAGGCTGTTACAATGTGTGTAAAGGACTTAAAAAATTATTTTTGAAGCTTCTCTTGAAAAATGCGGGACTGTCACCTTTCCTGAATTCATTGTTTGAGGGATGGATATTTGTCCTTACCAAAAAAACATTGCAAAGTGTTGTTCTGTCTACATACAAAATGTTTAATTTTCAGATGTTTGCTGTTTATGAAAACATTTGTGTGAGTAGATGTGTTGAGATGTCTTTTCTTTGTTAATAATTGAGGCCAGTACGTAGTTTCTCACTTACTTCAATATGCTTTTCACTATTCAATTAAAGTTGTTTTGAGTACTTTTTTTTATTGAGCAAGATTTTGTTTTTGAAGTGGCCCTACACACTTAACTGGTTTTAATTCTGCAGTTCATTCCAATGAGATAATGGTATATGCCTAGTTCAAGCTCCTTGGAACATTTTTGGGTGGATCCACTATATTTTATTTGCTAGTCCTCTTATATTGGAATATTTTGTTCTTTGCTGTAAACTTAAGAGTGTAAATATGAAAGGAAATGTCATGAGTTCTCTTTGGGATCTCAAAGTCAGTTGTTGTCAGATTTCAAATAAAGCTAGGTAAACTGGTAGGTTTTTTCTTCTCTTGTGAATAGTGACGATAATAAGACACAGATTTGACCATAAGAAAAGTGCTGACTTTTTTCTTGCAAAATGTTCGTTTGTTTTGAGGCTACATCGATAAAGTCAGTGGGTTGGCTGTAGTGTTCTGATATTCCCTGTGACACTGAGTGTAGAAGTTGAGTTCCTCCACAGCTTTGCACAATGTGGATCTCATGTCTCCAGAAAAAGATGAGGCAATTGAGATAGTTTTTGGTATAATGGGGAGATCTGTGTGGTTAGTGGGTATTGTTTTGCTTGATATGATTTATCAACTGGAGTAACAAAATGCTTTAACTCCAGTTTGAAATGATCATAATTCTCTTGCACTATACATTAGGAGTAATTTATGAATTATGCACATAACAGCATCGGTCCAAGTGGAGGAACTGAGGTAAATTACCTCAATGAAAAATGATTTTTAATTGTCTGCTTTAATTAACAAAGCCAGTGTTTAGACTGTCATGTCTACTGAACGGATTGTCTGTATATGGAGAAGATTATTCCAGGAGAATAATGAAAAGGAATCTAGGAGATTCAGGAATTTTTATCTTGCAGTATAATGTAATTCCAATACTGTCTTCACAGGTAAGAATAAAAGAGAAATACTGCATTAAAACTACAGCCAAATTAGGAATCTTGTCTGTGACAAATACCTCCTAACTGCTCCTGTAACCAGGGGATTTCTCTTAGAGATGTCTGAAAAGAATGCACAAGAATAGCTTTGAATGTGCTTCCTCTTTGAGGAGGGCAAGTGCTTAAATCTGATTATTTAGGGCTCTGCCATTATTAGAACTAATAGAAACCATCAATTAAATGTGTTGCTCCCTCCCTGTTGACTTCTACCCTCTGTGATGGTGGTCACTGGTTCCAGTGACCTCCTCAGCTTGGAAGATTTTGTGGTTATTGTTAGAAGAACATGATGAGTATATCAAAGAAAAGTAAGACAGCATCCTTCTGGTTACAGCTGTTTATTTTAAATTAATTATAGAGCTGAACAAAACTGTACTTATGCAGTTCTGTAAAAATTCTCAGTATTTTGAATTTCATTGTTGCTAACTCTTGGCAAACAGATTGTGTGTATTTGGTAAAGCTTTGCCATTTATTGTAAACAATGTTTTGTTTTGAAGGTAGCTCTGTTTAGATGTGGAATAAAGTAACAGAAATGAGGGGGGAACAATTCATGTGTCTAAACCATTGTATAATTATTTTAGTATTGTTGGGGGTATTTAAAGTATCCTTATGGCAGAGTGGAGATAAGGCAAGATGAACCCTGTTGGACAGCAACTTAGGCCTGTAGTGATACCGTAGATCCTCTGAAATAATATCTGAGTTCAACCTCAGCTGACAGAGTGAATTAAAAAGGAAATTTTGTCCAAAATGAATGAAACATAGCAGGGACATGAATCTGTGTAGAATTAAGATCAAACACATCATCAACCCACAGAGGATAAACCCAACTGTTTATGCTTAAAAATTTGCATGAATAAATAGAATACAATAGCATTTGTCGGTTGTACAATCTGGAAAACTTGTTAACAAAAGCCGAGGAGAAATACTAGTTTATGTTGTACTTGTCCTTGATTAAATTACTAATTTTTCTGTTTCTCCTTTAGGTTATGGTCAGACTGGTCCAGTGGTTCAGAGAGGTGGATATGACTCCATTGCCTCTGCTGTTTCTGGTCTCATGCATATCACAGGGCATGAGGTATAGTACACAACTTACAAATAGAATTAATGGAATCTTTGTGCCATATAGCAAAACTGGTTGCTGCATGTAACAAGTCAGCCTATACTAACACATCTGTTATGCAAACCCTCCTGGGTCCAACAAGAGGTCTCATCTCTGGGAATCTACGAAAATAATAGTGCTTATATACTTCAGGCCTGTAAAGAAAAATGCTCAAGAAATAGAAAATGAAAGAAAAAAAGAAAAATCCTAAATCTTCAGTGAATAAATTGACAGTGTATGCTAACTTGTTAAAGTGTAGTCACTTCAAGAGCTGTAGTAGGCACATTGTTGACACCAGTACAATGGAAACATACGTATGTGTGGAACTCTCCCTGATGCTTGGATATTTATATTCCCCTTTAAAAAGAGGGAACTGTGAAGCTATCTAGATAACTCTGACAAAAGCTGGATGTTTTTCAGTCCTTCTGCCTGAAAATAGGCAGAGAGATGCCATGCATTTCTGGAAAAGCTTTATGTGCTGCTGTTCCCACTGATACCCAAGATCTTTGGTAGTTGTGGCAATGCAGGAAGCATTACAGTAGTTTAGTATCTGGATTCTAGAGGTGTATAGAACGTGTATCTTCACCTCAGAAAAATGCTGGTCAAATAAGTGTTTAATTGAGCTGTCTTGGATTGCCTACAGATGCAGGGAAGGTGGTCCCCAAATGTCCCTTCTCAAGTGAGGTAGTGTTACAAGTCTGTTCTGAGCATTATAAATGCTAGATGCGGTTCTGTGGTGGTGCTCCTGATACTCTGGAAGCAGTAGTGCAGGTTTTTTGAGTACTATACTTTCATGCCCTAGATAAACAAGGAATTCATAAAGTTTCTGTACTTAGATATTCATGTTTGAGTAGGTTGTTGAAAGTTAACCACACATAATCTGGACACAGCTCTATTGTAGGGTTGATAGTCTGCCAATAGACTTGTTTTCTCCTGAGAACAATGGCAAACATCAGAAGTTTGTACTTCTGGCAACTATTGTTACCAGAGTTCTCCTTTTTATTAGGGAAAAAAACCCCAAATTAAGCCATTTTTGACTGAATAAGCTGAAACATCTTGTGCCTAGTGTCCTGAGACTGTTTCTTTCTGCTGTGTTATTGGTACATAGTTATAGGATGTCCTATCTCAGAACAAAAGAAGACAAAAAATTGAGTGCAGTCCTTACAGTCACTTCCCTTCAAATATATAATGCACATATGCACTAAGCAATGACTGATCACAGTAACTGTAGTGTAATTAAATTTTGCATTGTGTCTGTAGAATGGAGGTTAATACTTCCAATACAATGCCAGAAACTTCATACACACCTCAAAATATACCAAACAAAATTAAGAAGGAGTATAAACTGTTAGGACGGGGCAAATGTACTGTTAGTACAATGTGAATAAAGGCAAGTATATTGAAAAATTGAAAACCACAGGACTCTTGTACAGCTTTCCAATGATATGTGAATGCCAGAATAAATAACTGTTGTACTGAATAATTGCATGTAAGTTATTTTATGAAAGTAGTAGTCCTCAGTGGATATTATGAAGATGGATTTTATTAAACGATTGTGTTAAGATCTACACTGGAAAACCAGATGTTTGCATCACCTCACCAAGACTTGAGGCAATGTAATCATAGGAATCACTTAGTCATTGTAAGTAACAGCTTTGTCTGTTCACTGGGGGCTTTTAACAATTCCTTCAAACTTAGTCACTCTTTTGCATGATTAAAATAAACATGCTAAAATTTGCTTAATTGTCTTTATTTGAAGTTGTTCATACAGTATTTTCTCAGTTTCTCAAAACCATATTTTGATGTACAGAGGGACACTTTTGTTCCCAAGACTTAAGTAGTCAATGACTTCAAAGAAACAAACGTGCTTTTTGTTGTTGTAGTGAAAACTTACCCAAGTGGCTGTAAAATCATCTTGTATGCTTGTTTGAAAAGTGACTTTAAAATAGCAAAGTATTATTAATAGTAAAATCTTCCATGGTTTCCCTACATTTATGTTCATGTGACTGAATTTTGTTTAAAATTTCACAAAACTTAAGTTTGAACAAAAATATAAAACTTGTTTCAGTCAACATAACTTTCCTCTTCAGAAAAGAGGACAAAGTAAAGAAGAAAAAAGAGTCTTGGTCTTTCAGGCTGGTTTTTTTGTTTTTTTTTTTTTTAAATAAAGCTTAAATTATTTGTTGACCAGATAACATGGAATTAATGTACTAAAAGTAGTATGTTCATTTGAATGGATAGAATAAGGAATGATTTTTAAAAAACATAGAAAAGGCTTTACATGAAGGCTTTGGAAACAAACAAGAAAAAGTTATGACGGTGTTAGTTTTGTATTTAATTTCAGTAGGTATAGATAATCAGCATAAAGTCATCGGTGCGACAGTGCTCTTTGGAAATGTCCCTTGGGTAAACAAACCATTCTTGCAGGATGGTCTTAGTGGCAGCAGCTAATGCAGTAGACAAATTGTAATGAATTTGGCAGTAGCAACAAAGCATCTAAATACGTGACTGAGGTGCTTAATATTGCAGTATACATATTTATATCGAGGTATACATATTTACAGCTCCTCACAAAACATTTTAATAATTGGGTACTAAAATTTTGTCCTGTATCTGGCATACACAAAAATGTGTAGATCCAATAACAGTATACATTCCTGCCAATTAAAAAAAAAAAAAAAAAAAGACTTGCTTTTTTTCCCCCTCTTTTCCTGATATCACTTAATGCCAATAACTTTGGAATGCTTCTGAGTGATTTCTGAACCTTGAAATCAAGCTATAACTTCTGAAATATTGCAAAATTGTGAGCACAAACACGTGCATTTGTGCAAGTGTTATCTTTGCTGATTGTACAAACCCAAACATGGTAGAATACTGTCTTTAAATCGTATTTTCATGTACAGAAGCCTGCATGGAATTCAAGATCTCACACATGTACTTGATTACTTCTATATTTGAAATTTATCACACCTGTGAAATTTGAAATTCTAATGTGTTTAGGAGGGGAGTCTGTTTTGTGTAAATCGCTAACACAAATCCATTTTGAATGGAAGTAGTTGCTTCAGGACACATTTAGGTTTTCTTTACATAAATAAATATGCAAAAGGACAAAGTTTGCACTGATGACACTTTTATTGTCCTGGATGATATATTTGATAGATATGTCCTGGTTAAACACCACTTTCAAGTTTCGTATTTGGTAAACAGAAAGCTTTTACTTAATATATGCAGATTTATCAGTGCCAGATGAATATCCCTTTGATGAAAATTTCTATGACTCATTAAGGCAATAGCTTGAAATTAAAGTCCAGTTTGACTACAAATCCCCTTCTATTTCATAATGGGTTATTACATGTGGTCTTCAATATTTGAAGTACCTTTATGGTGGTGTATTCTTTCCTGCAGAAAAAATATTTTTGTTTTACTGAATGTGAGATAGCATTTAATCCACAGTCCAGAGAGGCCATTCTTTGGTATAAAACCAAACAACCTGTAGCAAAATAATACACGTGGCATATATACCTCAGAGCTGTTGAAAAATACTGCCATTACTGGTTCAAATTAGCTTCAGCAATTATTTCACATCTGTAAGGACTACTGGACTTAGAATGCTTTTATTAAGCATGTCATTTCAAAACAATTTTCAGTTTTAATGGATGATTTTTATATTATTGATGTAAGTTTGGAAAGAGAAATTACGTCAAAGGGCAAAAAAAGACTCAGGAAAGGAAGCTTCTAAGACATGTTGTGGCTATATCTGGGCCAGAATATGTCGACAAATTGTAAGGAATTTAGCAAACAGCAAAAAGGAATAAGGGTGTAAACTATAAGACTGAGCAATAGCAAAACACAGTGATTTAAAAAGAAGAGTTCTGCTTTACTGGTATGAATCTTTATCCTTTTGAATGAGGAAAGGGCAGGTCCTGGTGCTGTACCTAATTTAGGATTCAAGCCATTCAGCCCTTAAGGCTGGATGGCAGCTTTGTTTGCTTAAGGCTCATTCTCCCTGGCTAGGGCTAGATTTGGTCTTCCTACCAGAACAGTAAGATTATTTTTGTCTGGCAGAGGTGGTGGTGTTTGTCACTTTTGAAATAATTTGCTTGAATAAAAGATACTGTATAGATCCTTACTTAGCCCAGGTGACTGGTATAATGTTAGCTACACAAAAGTGCTGCTGTTCTGTCAGAAGCTCTGTTTAAAGGAAGCTAATTCTCTGTGTGTATAGCTTTATCATTCATGTAAAGCAGCTTCACATCCCTTGTTCTGCAGGACAGCGATAAAAGCCTGAATGAATCCATCTCACTGTACTTACACCTGTGCATTCTGCAACAGAAGGACTGGTTTATGGCACAGGAGCTGATTAAAGCTGAGTGAATGGTGAGAAATGGCAGCTAGTCACGAGTCTTGGTAGAAAGACCAAGGAAAGCTAGAAATTCTGTGGGCTGGTTCAGAACTATAGGTTTTGGAGTGTTAGGATAAAGTAAAGCCAATGTGTTAGAAGTAACATAGCAGTATAGTGCTGATAGTTTGTAGGAGTGTTCTGTAAGGGGAAATTGTAAAAGTATTTTTAGAAATAAAGTTAAATTTTTTACTGAGGCATTGGAAGTCTTTGCTTTAAACATTAGGTAGTTTAGTACGTGATGAGGAAGGTTCTGGAATTCATATGTAACAACGTATTAAAATAATCCCGATTTCTCCATCTTCAAAGCATAGTTTTCTCCTTCAAGGGTGAAATTAATGACACTTTGAAAACAGTGGAAAAGTGTTTTCAAACTAAGAATGTTGTGGCACATCTGTTTGCAAAATCTAAACTCTTTTTGATTTCTTCTCAACCCAGTGAATGTAATGACGTGGCTATAATGAAAAAAGAACAATTTAACAATAATATGGGTTAATTTTCATGGTTTGGCTTGGGGTTTTGTGTGTGTGTGATTTTTTTTTTGGTTTTGTTTTTTTTTTTGTTTTGTTTTTTTTCTTTTATTCCTCAGTGATAGCTCTGAGGAGCAAAAACCTTCTTGTGTGCTTATGAGTTTTCTCAGTAGGCCAGTGCATATAAAAGTGAAGACCTTTCTTTCCTGTTTTTCTCCAGATTTGGATACGAGAGTGGTAAACAGCTGGAACCTTTTAGTTGTATTTTCTATTGGGAAGCTGAAGTATCTTAGTGTAGAGTGTAGAGAAGGAAGAAATAAGAGATTCTTCAAAAAAGTAAACTTCCTAAAGCAGTGTTCACCTTAATGTTGTGTAGTTTATATATAATCCTGTGGATATCTAGGCTATAGATAGTCACAGACTAATCCTTATTGCAGTTTGATTGAAAGTAACTAAGAAATTTTTTTAAACTTTGGTATATTTTATGCAGATTTTGTAATTTTTAGTAAATTTCATATGACTAAAATAGCAATCTTTTCCATCTTATATAGAAAATACTGTCTTGCGGTCTTTTATTTCAGAATTGCTCTATTAATGCAATTGATAATAAAATAAAAACTTTTAAAGAAAATTGTAATAACTTGTATATGACTTGATATCAGACTTAGGTAAATTCTTTTGGAATGCAAAAGAAAAATGAGAGTGAAGATTAATTTTCTTACATGAAACCAAGACACTCTTTTTAAAATAACTATCAGTAAACAATTCTTGCAATATTAATTAGAAGGTTATTATTACAATAATTACACGTAGCAGTTTAGACATAGCTAATTAACAGAATTATGTAAATTCAATTTTATTGAATTTATGCTACATTACTTTAAATACATATATGGGAACTTGACAAACAGTTATTATTTATCAATTATACTAATTTAAAGTTGTCTTATGCTAGGCTTGCTTGGATGCCAGAACTCTGGAACAGTCTCATTAGCCTTGCACTACTATTTTTTTTCCAAATTTGTAAACTTAAAGAAACCAAAAAACAAGACTTCAAAATAAGGAACTGCTGTGAGAATCTGTTTACCTGATGTCAAACTTTTCAGAGTAGGAAATGGGAGAACATTTCAGAAGAAGCACTTTAAAGATCCTATGATACAAGCCTAGTTGGGCTGAAATTAAAAGTTCATTTTGCCATTGATTGCAGGGGGGACATATATCATGCCAGTGATTACAGAGGTTCTGAAATACATGATGTAAAATGAAGATTCCTCCCTTCGTGCCAGAAAGGGGATGACATACAGAAAAGGATATTTGAAAAAGCAACTTCACAATGACTTCAGTTAGAAGGTCATGAATTTGCATGTTTTTGCATGTGTAATATTTACATGTGTAAACAAAAAGTTATTTTTGTTTTCTTACTAGAAGCCTGGCATGTGCATACTGGAAAATACAAAACTGAATTTTGACTGGGGGAGGGACTGAAGAGGAGGGAGAAAAAGGGAGTGAGAAGAATGAAGCAATATGGTTCTACCTTTTAAACAGACAGGCACCTGGGTCAACATATCAGGGAAACTGTTTGGGCCTTTGGCTTCTAGTCATAGTAAAATTCAGTCTTCGCTAGCTTCTCTTGTCTCTAACATTATCTCTTTTCTTTTTGCACTGGTGAGTTGAAGCATTATGTTATTAGGGACAAAAAGTTGCATAATAAATCCTTCATGATTTGCAGTCTGCGGTACAGTTTTATGTACATGCTTCAAAGATATCTTGTTTTCAGAGGTAGTTTTTCTACTTAGTTCACTCAAAGATACTAATTTCTTGCACTAACTACAACTGAGTGCAACCATTCAGCCAATTCCTTATCTACCAAGTGGCCAGTTTAGAGGCACACATGTCATGTGGGACACTGTCAAATGCTTTGAACAAGTTCAGGTAGATTACATCAGTCACTCTTCCCAGTACTACTGCTGTAACCCATCATAGAAGGCCACTAAATTTATCAGGCACAATTTGCCCATAGTGAAGCCATGTTGACTGTCACAAATCACCTCCTTATTTTCCATGTACCTTAGCATTGCCTCCAGGAGACTCTGCTCCACAATCCAGCTGGATAGGAAGTGAAGACTGGTGGGCCTACAGTTTCTTGGGTCTTCTTTTTTACCCTTTTAAGAAATGGGTGTTATATTTCCCCTTTTCCAGTCAGTGGCAACTTCATTGGACTACCATGACTTCTCAAATATGATGGATAATGGCTTAGTCATTTCCACTGCCAGATCCCTCTGGTCCTGCAGATGTATGTCATCAGGTCCAATGGACTTGTGCACCTTCAGGTTCCTTAGATGGTCTTGAACCTGATCTTTTTCTACAGCGTGTGGTTCTATATTGTTGTCTCTCCAACAGATATTGGGGTGGTTGAAGCCCTTCGTGAGGACCAGGGCTTGTGAATGCAAGGCCACTGCGATCTGTCTGTAGAGGACCTCATCCACTCTATTTCCCTGGATTGGCACGCCTAGGATTTTAACCTTACCTGTAATTGCCCTCCCTGTGCTCTCAGTCAGCTCTTCATCCATCCCCAGTGAAACTCCATGTGCGCCAGCTGGTTGTTGACATAGAGGAAAACACTGCCTTTTTGTCTCCTCTGCTTGTCTGTTCTAAAGAGCCTATATCCCTCCATTCCAATGCTCCAGTCACAGGAGTCATCCCACCATGTCTCTGTCATGCCAACAAGATCACAGGCCTGCACAATTGTATTGTCTCTGCTTGTTTTCTTGCTTTTAATTTTTTCTTTCTTTATTGTTTTGTTTGTCTTGTTTTGTTTTGGGCTGTTTTTTCTTTTCTTTAGGATGGTGAGCCAGTTAGACCAGGAGTAGCAATGACAGACCTTGCTACTGGGTTGTATGCATATGGAGCAATTATGGCTGGTTTACTTCAGAGGTGTAAGACAGGAAAAGGACTACACATTGACTGCAATCTCTTGTCAACTCAGGTAAGATTTTTTAAGAAATTGCTTTTTGTTGTGGAGATATTTGAACCTAAGAATATAATTTGACTATAAATTAATGCACAATAGTTGGTACAATTAATGACAACAATTATAGTGACAGTAATGACATCAGTGATCGTTCTCTTAACCTGCTGCTCTGGTAGGGACCATTTTCTATTACATGGTTATAGTTACTACTGCACTAAGTTAGGTTTTCACTTTTTACAAAGGACTGCCATGTTCTTTGAAAACGCAGATTGATCAAGGTTTATAATATCCCTGAGATTGTAACAGTTGTAGTAAGCAATTTGATACAGACAAACCGAAGTGGTGAAACCAATGTTGAAAGGAAGGCTTTGGCACTGGGTAATGTTACTTCCAGAGCAACTGAATAACTTGTGCAAAATCACACAGAGTAATAAAGTACCCAGGCTTCAACGTAATGTAATCCAGGAGGTCTGCCTTTTGGCTCTGGGAATTAAAGAAGGAAGTAAGCTTGAAAATGCATCATTTTTCCTAGGCGCTTTAAAGGCAAAGTTGTTTTGATCATGAAAGGAGCACCATATACTACAACTAATGAGAACTTTAACTCTCCTTTGAATATTTAAACACCATTGGTGCAGTAATTTATAATTTCTAAAATAAAGCAAGTGACATTGGTTTGGGCTGCATGTGACCAGATGACAACATTGTCTTCTTGATGTTCGTACTTGCCGGTACCAACCGGGCATATGGTACAGAGGAATTTTTGTTTATGTTTTAAAATATACATCAAAATTGTATGCAGTTCTAATTAAAGCTACTGCAGTGTTCCATTGTTTTCATCTTTATTCAACTGTATTTTTCTACACCTTATACCTGTCAGTACAGTTGAGAGATGACAGCGCCCATTGTGCTAAAAGTTGGCCCAGGTGTGAGCAAGAAGTTGGACAAGATAACATCCAAATGTTCCTTCCCACCTATATCATTGTATGATAACAATGATTGAAACTAATGATTGAGGTTGCTCTTGTTTTAGTGCTTACTGCTTTTGTCTGAATAACTACTGAAATCAGAAAGGAAGGGAAACCTTTGCTTAAATCAATAAAGAAATTTTCATTTATTTTGGAACAAATGTTTGTAAGAACTGAACTTAATTATATTTAAATATATTTGTAAATGTTGCGTCTGTATTGGAAAAATGTTTAGAAAAAAAGCAGTTTAGAAAAAAAATTAAAATGTGTATTAAATGCTTATTAAATATTTTATATATATGCATGTAAGGAGGGGTCATGGTTAAGGTACTGTAGTGTTATATATTATGGCAGCTGTTCATTGATATTTTTATTTTTTAATTTTATTAAAAATACTTCTGATAATTTTTATTAATATCCAGAGTAATTATGTTTTGGTTTTTTTTAATTCCTTGTTCCACTGGTTTTTGGCCTTTTTTTTTAAATTTAACTGAAGTCTTCTTGATTATTATTAGATATTTCATCAAATGCTGAAAGCAAGAAGAGTTAAAATTAGGTGTTGCTGTAGCTCCCCTATTTCAGCTTATTTTGTTACCTCATTTGTCTTTACAGTAGTTTTGCTTGATTTGAGTAGATGTTTCTGTGCACAGAAGTGTTCTTATATTGCAGAATTTCCATCTGAATTTCCACATCATTTTTCTTTACATCGCTCACTGGCATACACAAGAAAGAGATTGAAGACGTGGATAGATGTTAGTGAACAAAGAATGTGAGATGGTGTTTGTCCTCTACATGATTAGCTGAAGCAGTACTAAATGGGCAAGGAAAAGCTTAGTAATTTTTAGGGTTTTTTTAAACATTAACCCCTTCCATGCTTGTTATCAAATTATGGTCATCTAAAAGTTATTAAGAAGTAATTCCCTAATTGCACACTCTCACTGAAAAATAAATGTTTTTATTTACTTCAGTGCTGGGTAAATAAACTCAAATAAGTTGGTATATTGGAACAGATTATGGGTAAAAGATGTTATTCAGAAAACAGTTCTTTTGTTTTAGATAACCTTGTTGCTTCAGTCCAAATTAATTTTAGGGTGTTGGCCCAAGACTGTAATGAAAACATCTATTAAATTGGAAGAAGTATTTATGGATGAGGTTCTAAAGTACAAAAAAATAAAACCCTGTGACCAATCCCATTAAAAAGATGTGTTAAAATGAGTGAAGAAAAACATAAGTGGCAGCTGAGTCTCTCTCAGACTGAACATCTAGTTTCTTGGTTTGTTTTCTTTCCTTTTGTAAGACTGGTGGTGATTTGTAAGTCTTTAAGGGTGAGTGTCTCTACTTAGAATGAGTAGTACAAATCTGAAAATAAGGGTAAATAAATAAATAAATTACTCTTGCAGTTCTTCTGATGGTAATGAGTTTTTTTAAAGGAGGTTAGACAATTACTGTGATAAAATCAGGTTCTTTAAAGATAGATGTTTTCAAAGCGATTTTGGTTTTACATCACAGCTAGGTATCTAAAGCTAGCTTTTCCTCATGTGATGAATGTTTAAAAAGAAGGACCTTTTGAAGTTTCTCATGGATGCTGCCAAAAAAATAAGGAAACTAAAATTTTAGACTTTTAGTTTATTAGGTTCTTGTTGCTGCTGATTAATGGTAGGATCTAGAGGTCAAACGGGTACATTGTGATAACTTTCCTTCAGCATGAGTTTCATTGAAGTGAAGTAATTTTTAATGAGAAGAAAAGGAATCTTCTTCTCTGTGTGTAAAACAAAAGCATCTTATTTATAGTATTGCGACAGCAGGGTCTTGTATGAAACTTCTTGGTTTTGCCAGCATTTCATGCACTGAGCTAATATTGCAGTGTGCTTGGGTCTTTTGTCCATCCCTTCATCTGAACTGGAAATTGTGAACCTGGCCCATACATATGTCTTCATTGGTCAGTGTTGATGACTTTTACTATGTCAGAAAGGAATAAAAGCCCCAGGGGTTAACACACTCAGGTAATTATTAAATCTTGAAAACTGCTTGGTTTATTTTATACAAGAAAACCTAGCATGTAAATATCCATCTGTGTCTGCACTATAAGTTTTCTTCATGCATTGCAGAAATGCAAGAGGATTTAAGTTTTTTTTCAGTGAGGAGGGCAAAAAAATGCTTTTGATAGTAATTTCCTGCGCAGATATGCAAATAACAAATAGCATTGAACTGAATTCAACCGCCAACAAAAATGATCTGAAGCTTTTTAAAGAGCAAACTCACTGACTGGCAAGTTAGCTTCATGTTTAAGTGATTTGTGTAGAACCAACTTGTAACAGATCCTGTTCTCTGAAGAAATATTACTTATAGAATATCTTAAAATAGATATCTTTCTTCCAAATTCTGTGTTTTAAACACTTATTACTAGCAAGAGGATTTGTTTCCACGCGACAAAATAGTATTCTAGGGTTTTTTTGAACAAGAGATACGGTAACTCTTAGGAAGTGGTTTTGCAATGAGTAGTAACTTTCCATATCTCTCATCTATAAACTTTTAACCCCTGTCATATGATTCCTTTGAAATTTTTAAATTTTAGATGATTCACAGTTGTCAGCTCCAGACCTTTCAGCATCTAAATAGTGTCCTTTAGATGATACTGGTAAATAAGAAGGAAGTGGGGTTTGGATTTGGTTCCAATTATGCAATTGTGCCTTTTCTTCTGTTGTGGCTTAAAAAATCTCTTGGAAGTTTTAATATCCTTCCTGTATTTAATTACAACCAGGCTCCAACACATACTGTAAAAAGTTGTTTTCACTTGGATTAAAAATCTGCAAGAAATATTTAACATTTCTGCAAATTTTAAGTATATATTTTCCCAGATTCCACAGACAGGATAATGTGGTTAATATGATTGTTCATCATATTATGATTGTTCATAATATTGTTCATAATATGATTGTTCATCAGACACTTCTCTGCTTCTAATGACTATGTTTTAGTTTGTATTTGCTATAGCAAACACTTAATCTTCTTAAAATTTTGAAGTGACTCTAGAAAAACCTAGAAAATTGGTATAGATTATTTTCTTTATTTCATCTTTGTGCTTAATTTGATATTTAGTTTATTGAGGGAATGATGAGGTAATAGAAGCTATTAGGTTTTGTTTCTGCATCAAACTTTCCCAGGATCATTCTGTTTAAGGTGCTTTTACTGCTATCTTCAGGGCTTTCACGGCACGTCTTTTAGCAATTATGGGTGAAACTTGTAACAATTGCATGCTGCCTGTGGGACATACATGGCATTATAGAATCCCTGAGCAGTAAGTTGTGTGGAAATATCCATCTTGGAACTTAAGTACTAGTCAGGTGTCTTGACTGTATCTTGTTGCTTCTCCGTTTGCTGAGAGTTGTGAGTTGGCTGAATACAGAAAGAAAATCATCTTTTTTAGAGGTTATTGCTTCTGGTGATTTTGGATGCCAACTATGAGGACTGTTACACAGTTGTCTTGTTTTAGGCTATGGTTTGAATAAGTGGGTTTTTTACAAGCTTATAAACCATCATCTTTGCAAAACATTGTATTCTTAATCTCCATCATAATAAAAAATTGATCATGTGCTGTATGGAGATGTCATCTTTTTCATGGTATAGCGCTCATATGGAAAGATAACAAAATCTGAATTAACGTGAACATTACTTTAAACATATACTGAGCTTTAAATACTTCTTGGCCACTATTCTTGATAATTTCCACTGAGGACATCCGTATGACTAAGAACAGAACTTATTCCTCTGGGTTTTAAGCAGCCAGAATTTGATTGAATGCTAACATGACAGTAACTCAATTTAATATTGGCCTCTGTGGAATGTGTGTTATGATTTCTAATGATTAGTTATGCCGTCATTGGTAGAACATCCTCCAACTGGGTCTTGGTTTTATTTAGTGTCTTTCTTTACTCTGTAAATAGAGTACATATTCGAATTTCAAGGGAATTTCTTCTTTAACTGCTCCCTCTCCCTGACAGTAAATTCTGTACCTTTTTGTCTTTGCTACCATTGTTGTGCTAAAGAAACTAAGCCTGAATGAGTTTCAGCTTCATTTTCTTGTGTTGATCTGCCTCTGTCATCAATTAAAGAAAGACTAGAAAGGAGATAGAAAAAATATGTCCCTTTATTAAAAAAAAAAAAAAAAAAAGGCTGTCTGGAGTGGGTAGGGGACAGAGTTTGAAGACAAAGGAAGACATTTCTTTTAATGAGTTTGTTATTTAAATGACCTTTAAATAAGGGTGTAATCTTGGAAATGGAATCAAGATGTTTATTACCAGCAGATCAGATTTTGGAATCATGCTGAATATTAGGAGAAGGATACCTGGGTAATTGAAAAGGAAGAGCAGTGGTTTTAGCAGCTAGTAGGAGATGTGTGGGGTACACATTTAGTGTACCCCAAAAACTCACCTGCCCCTCTAAACTCATAGAAGCTTTCAGAAGTCATTCTGTAACTTCATCAAATTAGGGTAGAGCCTTTCAACACGTTATGCTCCATTTCATTATGTAAATAACAAGTAAAAGGGTTGCAGCTTTATGGAAGAGGTTTCAGTTTTAAATAATGGAAAATTTTAAGTTAGCAAGACAACTGATTTTTATGTGTTGAACCTCTGGAAGTCTAATGAACCTTAAGAAGTGTAGCATTTTTGGATATGCGGATGGACCTCTACCTAAGGTTTCAACACTGCTTGGCTTGATTACTTCAGATAACTCTCATTAAAATGTCTCTGTAGATTATAATTTATTTTAAAAAAGGTGACGTAAAGGATGATGCTGAACCACATTTGAAATGATGACTTCCTTTGGTCTGATGAAGTTCTGTTGCCAGAATTTCTCTTTGTATTCAGTACAGGATCGTTTCTGTATTCGGTATTGGTTTTGGCCGATCAGATTGCAAACTCTTTAGAGAAGTGACATATGATTAGGTCAAAAGTAATAATTTACTCCTTGTTATATTATAGTGAAAGCTATAAAAAATGTGTTCGGATTCTAGATTAGGACTTCCAAAACAGGTATCCATTAAACTATCTGAAAGTCATAGAATCATCAAGGTTGAGACACCCCAATTTTCAGCCCAACACTATCACTATAACCCCTAAACCGTATCACCCAGATCCAGACACTTCTTAGACATCACTAGGGATGGTGACTCCACCACCCACCTGGGCAACCTTTTCCAGTGTCTGACGACCCTAACACTGAAATTTTTTTTCTAGTATCTAATCTGAATCTCCTCTGTCTCAGCTTAAGGGCATTTCCTCTGGTCCTCTCACTGCAGACACAGTAGAAGAGACCAGACCCCAGCTCACTACAACCTCCTTTCAGGTAGTTGGAGAGAGCAGTGAGGTCCCTCCTGAGCCCCTCTTCTCGAGAATAAACAATCCTAGCCCCCTCAGCCATTCCTCATAAGACATGTTTTCCAGACCTTTCACAAGCCTTGTTGCCCTTCCTTGGACATGCTCCAGCACCTCAATGTCCTTTCCAAAGTGAGAGGCCCAGTACTGAACAGAGGCCCAGTACTCGAGGTGTGGCCTCACCAGTGCCAGGTACAGGAGGGTGATCACTGCCCTGGTCCTGCTGGCCACACTGTTCTTCATAGAGGCCAGGATGCCATTGATCTTCTTGGCCACCTGGGTGCTCTGCTGGCTCATATTGAGCCAACTGCTAAACAGCACACCCAGGTCCCTTTCTGCTGAACAGCTCTTGAGCCACTCCTCCCCAGGCTTGTAGGGCTGCATGGGGTTGCTGGGACCCAAGTGCAGGACCCAGCACTTCACCTTTGTCCTCATGCTGTTGTCCTCAGCCCATTGAGTGAGTCTGCCCAGTTTTCTCTGCAGAACCTTCTTACTCTTGAGCAGATCAACAATCAACACTCCCACCCAACTCAGTGTTTTCTGCAAATTTACTGAGGGTGCCCTGAATCCCCAGGTCCAGATCATCATTAAAGATGCTAAACAGGGACCAGCCCCAAAACTGAGTCCTGGGGAACATGATTAGTGACTAGCTGTTAAGTGGATTTAGCTCCACTCACCACAACTCTCTGGGTCCGGCCATCCAGCCAGGTTTTTACCTACCAAAGATTCTACCTATCCAAACCATGAGCAGCCAGGTTTTCTAGGAGGATGCTGTGGGAGACTCTGACAAATGCTTCCCTGAAATCTAGATAGAGTATATCCACAGCCTTTTCTGCATTTACTAAGTGGTCATAGAATAAGATCAGGTTGGTCAAGCAGGACCTGCCGTTTGTAAGTCCATGTTGATTCCCTGTTTGTCCTGCATGTGCTATGTAATGGTACTCAGGATAATTTCTTCCATAACTTTGCTTGGAACCAAGGTCAGGCTGACAGGCCTGTAGTTCCCTGAATCATCCTTTGCACCCTTCTTGTAGAGGGCACTACATTTGCCTATTTCCAGTCACTTGGAAATTCTGCAGTTAACAAAGACTGCTGGTGGAGGATTGGGAGTGGTTTAACAAGTTCTTTCACTAGTTCCTTCACTAGTACTCTGGGTGGATACCATCAATGTGAATGTCTAGTCAGATTTCAGTTATTTGTTAAAATGCCTTGCCTTGCTTAGAATGACTTTTTGTAATGCTAGATTTCTCTGATACATATATGTGAAGTTATTTTTATTCAAGTGTCCTCTGTGATAAAACATTTTGTTTTTTTCTGGTACTGCTTAAATGTTTTTGTAGATTGATTAAAGAATTAACTTCCTTCTTCAGGGTATCATTTACAAACGTTGCCACTGTTTAAAAAGCATTATGCAGAAATGTGATATTTTGACTACAGACTCATTGGTAATACTCAAATCAAATAGAACTTAGGACCACATTTCTCTGACTTGCATGCTACCTAACAGCTTTGGAGATGAACTACATCTGAATGTGAACAGCTTTAAAGTACTCAAAAGAGAGTTATAGGCATTTCTTAATGCTGCAGAGGGTCAGAAATTATAATCTTGGAAAACATCCTATTTCAAACACTTCATTCAATTTCATGGATTTGTTTCTTCTATCATCCCCATAGTGCATTAGCACCTAAGTACTTAATGGGTGGTGACTGGAGATTTTCGGTGTTAGAACTAAAGCTATTGTTATTCTGCCGAGGTAACACTGTAATGAATGGGAGATTTTGCTGTGATAATAGGGAGACAATATTCTCACATTTCTCACACAACCAAATAGGCATGACTTGTTTCTGTATGTGCCTACCTATGTATCAAATGAGAAGTGTAAAAATCTACCTGTTTGCACTGCTGCAGCACAAGCTGTTGAAATTACTATCATAGTTTATTTTTCTATCTGTTCACTACAGATAAGATGAAAATTATGTTGTCAGGAGTAGACAAACACACCTAAGGTTCTTTTTTCTGTGCAAGTATTAATGTTGATAAATGTGGAGACAAAAAAGATAAGTGCTGTAAATGGTTAGATGTGTGCATATTTTCACTGTAAATGGCACTATTCCTAGTCATAAGATCAAAAGTGAAAAGTGCCATAATACAGCTTGTTTTGGATGTTGAGAGCTTTCCATGGATAAGCATTCTTATTATTAATTAAATAAAAAATAGAACCCTTCACAAAGTGTATGTAGCATCCAGTTTGGACCCCTGGATACTACACTATAGCAAACAAGAAGAAAAACTGGTATTGTTATTCTGATGCCTGTCTTCACAGGTAATTAAATTTTATATGAGCAAAATCTGTTTATCATATTTTTATGCTTTCTTGTCTCCATTCTCAGCTGTCAAATATAGCTACCATTTTTAGAATAGAAAAGAATAATTTAGTTTGGAAAAGAACTTTAAGATCATCAAGTCAGCACTGCCAAGTCCACCATTAAAACATGGCCCTAAGTGTCACATCTTTTAAATACCTCCAGATGCGGTGACTCCACCACTTCCCTGGGCAGCCTGTTTCGATGGCTGACAACCCTTTCAGTGAAAAAATATTTCCTAGTATCTAATCTAGACCTCCTGGCTTTAGAGTTCGTTCCCTCTTGTCCTATCACTTGTTGCCTGGGAGGAGAGACTGATCCCCCACTTCACTATAGCCTCCTTTCAGGAAGTTGTAGAGAGCAATATGGTCATCTCTGAGCCTCCATTTCCCCAGTTTGAACAGCTCAGGCTCCCTCAGCTGCTTTTCATAAGACACATGCTCCAGATCCTTCAGCAGCTTCATTGCCCTCATCTGGACACACTTCATCAGCTCAATGTCTTTCTGG
Organism: Entomyzon cyanotis; assembly: GCA_024500445.1. Taxonomy (NCBI): domain Eukaryota; kingdom Metazoa; phylum Chordata; class Aves; order Passeriformes; family Meliphagidae; genus Entomyzon; species Entomyzon cyanotis. Next base: position 83,068,663 of record JAKEPQ010001005.1, read on the forward strand.
TAGTGAGGGGCCCAAAACTGAACATAGGATTTCAGGCTACACCAGTTCTAGTTACAGAGCACTGCCCTGGTCCTGTTGGTCACACTATTGCTGATACAGGCCAGGATGCTATTGGTCTTCTTGGCCACCTGGGCACACCCTGGCTCATGTTCAGCTGCTGTTGACCAGCACCTCCAGGTCCCTTTCTGCCTGGCAGTTTTCCAGCCACTCTGTCCCCAGCCTGTAGCTCTGCATGGGGCTGTTGTGACCCTAGTGCAGGATCCAGCACTTCTTGTTGAACCTCATGTCAGTGGGCTCAGCCATTGTTCCACCCTGTCCAGATCCCTCTGCAGAGCCTTCCTACCCTCCAACAGATCATCACCATCACTGCTGCCCAACGTGGTGTTGTCTGCAAACTGACTGAAGGTGCACTTGGTCCCCTTGTCCAGTGTATTGTCAAAGATGTTAGACAGAACTGGCCCAAATACGGAACCTTGGGGAACTAGTGACTGGCTGGATGTAGCACCATTCACCACCCCTCTTCAGGCCCAACCATCCAGCCAGGTTTTTATCCAATGAACAGCGCACACATCCAAGCCATGAGCAGAAAAATGCTGTGGGAAGCTGTCAAAGGCTTTACTAAAGTCCATGTTGACAACATCCTCAGCCTTTCCCTCATCTGCTTAGTGAGTTGCCTTGCCATGGAAGGAGATCAGATTGCTCAAGTAGAACCTGCCTTTCATAAACCTGTACTGGCTGGGCCTCCTCCTCGTCCTGCACGTGCTGCATGGTGTTCCTATGCTGGAACCTTTAGGTGTTCCTTCCTGTAGAATATGCATCCTTCCTAGAATTCTTTGTCCTACAGGACTGACTCCCAAGGGACTCTCTCAACCAGTCTCCTAAACAGGCCAAAGTCTTCCCTCTGGAATTCCAGTGTAACAGTTCTGCTGATGTCCCCTCCTTCCTTCTGCAAGAATTAAAAATTCTGTCATTTCATGATTGCTATGCTCAAGACAGCCTTCCACCACCACCCATCCTTCTCTGTACACAAACAAAAAAGGTTCAGGGGGCCCCTTCCCCAGTTGGTTCTCACCAACTGCATCAGGAAGTCATCTTCCACACACTCCAGAGACCTTCTAGACTATTTCCTCTTTGTTGTGTTGTATTTTCAGACATCTAGTGTGTTGAAGTCCCTCATGAGAACAAGGGATAGCAATTGTGAGACTTCTCCCAGCTGTTCATAGAACATTCCATCTGCCTTTTATCCTGGTTGGGCAGTCTGTACAACTGCCACCAGGACGTGTGCTATGTTTGCCTTCTTGATTCTTACCCACGAATACTCAACCCTATCATCACCATCATTGTGCACTAGACAATCGAAACACAAAATGCCTTATAGTGTTAAGAGAAATCTGTGTACAGTGTAGCAGAATAAACTTTTTGTAAGTTGAATTTTGCCTGGACTTAGTAAAGCTGTGTGAAATACAGAACACAATGCATTTAATGTTTCCATGCATATATAGTCTTTCTTCAGAGGGAATGAAGACTTAAGGAAATAATTGTAGAAGCTTATGTCTAAAGTTCCCTGATATGTCTGTTATCAGCATCTGACTTCATTTAGAACTCTGCCAAAGTTTTAACTGTTTTGGCTGAATTTTCCATGTCAGGGAAAAGAAAAGGGATTTGTTTTCAAAGTAACTTAAAATGATTCATCTGTTTCCAGGATCATGTTATGGGAAATTACATTGATAGGCATATTTTTTTTTCTTCCTGAGAAACTTAGTGCCTTCAGTTTTTGGGTTTTACACAGAGTATACAGACTAACTTTGGAGTTCTTGATATTTTTAACCCTAATATTCTCCTCACTAGATTGTTTTTTAAAGTAACAGATTCCTTAGAGATGTTCCTGCGTTATTATGAAACTGAATCAGGATTTTTTAAGTGATTGAGGTAGTATCTTTCAGAAAAAAAATACTCTTATTGTAATCAAGAAAATGAAATTTATTCTTCCTTTTGGAATGTGTCTTTCTTCAACTGGTGTTTGTTTAAAGGAAATCCCTTTTTTGGTTTCCTTTTTTTCTTTAATGCCAGTGCTGTCCAATAGCTTCTATGGTCAGGATTTTTATTTCTGATCCTCCACCTAAAATTCATCTGAGTGTGTAGAAGTTTATTGTTTGTTTGTTTGTTTGTTTGCATGTTTAATTAGAGACTGAGGAGGGATAGGAGTCCATTTAACATTTACTTACTCTTGAAACTGTGTGCTGAATAGTACATACTTTTGAAATTACAGTCCTACATCTGTTAGTTGCATCAATCTTTGCTATTGTTAATACTAATTGAATCTTAATCAGGAGATTATCTCCATGCTGTGGGAAGCACAGAAGCATTCATTCTGGTCTTTTATAAGCTCTAAATAGCTAATTAAAAATATTTTGTAAATCAGTTCTTTTTTGTTGCTGTATTTCACTGAACATAGCAGTTCTCTGCAATGGAAATGCTGTGTGTTTTTGAAGATGCCTCAGTTTCTCTATTTATGTAGTCTAAACTTTTTTTTAATAAAGCAAAAGATGTTGTCAGCCTTCGTTTTAATGGAAAAAAAAAAAAGTATCTACACAATTGTGTACCTTAAAGTCTGTTTTGCTCTTTTTATCTATCCTAACAGCTGAGAATTCTTGTTCAAGATAAGGTTTTCAAATACATTGCTGTTTATTTTCTCATTGCATAGTTTGGGATTTTTTTATTGTTTGTGGTTGAATAAACACCTCCTAGCACCTCCTAGTGACTGTGATTTGCTGTGTGCTATTGGTGAGGTGGCTAACTTGAATCAGGAAATTACCCATGCTACATATGATTGCTGGCACAGATTTGGACACCTGTCTAAGTGTCTGGTTGGAAGGCACTAAGACAGGACACTCTAGGAGACCTGTTTTAAAGTTGTAGCTATTTGTCATTAAAAATTTGATTTTATCTTAACAAGATTCTACTTGTGGATGGGATTATGCCATTTACTGATACTTCAGTGCCAGGAGTTTTCTTTTGTGAAGGGTGAATTCATGATAATTTACTGGAGTTTTGCATTAAAAAAAATCGGTGTCACTGAGAAGAAAACACTTTTTCCCCAGAGCACAGTGTTCATAATGTGACCATGGACATTTTTCTAAAAGTCTCTTTAACAGTAAACCTAGGACTAAGTGATAGTAGTCTTGCTTTTTTTTTTGGTTCACTTTTGCAGGCCAGACCTGCTTCCTTGGGGCACCACTGATGAAAACATAAATTCTTGCTCATTTGTGGGCAGTGGCTTTGCTGTGTGCTTTCAGGTGGGAATGTCTGCCCAGCCTATAGGTGTATGTCACTCTTGAACTGATTTTTAGCTCCTGCAGGTCTCTCAGCTTTGGGCTAGATGGGGAGCCCTTACCAGCCCACTTGAAAGGTGATGTTTGCTGACAGCTGCTGGGAATGCTGTGGTTTCCTGTGTGATGGGCTGCCTTGGACTGGGGCAGTTCTCTTGCCACTGCACAAGACTGGTTCCTGCTGCCCAGTTCTTTCTTGCAGGAGTTTGAAACACAACTCCCTGCCTAAAAACTGATAGAGCACCACCATTCATTGTGTACTGTTGCAGCGACCTTGGCGGCTGATATACCTGAGGAAGCCCCCTGGGTCTGAAGAGACCTTTAGCTCAGGGTGACAAAAAGATGTTCCCCCAAGACACCTTGCAGCCAGCCTCCTCAGTATGCATCAGGGAACAAGAGTATTGGTTTTTGGGTTTCTCCTCCTCTTTATCCATTTGGAGTTAATAAATAGAATGTTCTACTCTGTTCCTTCTACCCGAGTTTTATTATTGGTTTTCAAAGTTCTTTACCCTCCCTCCTTGTACCCCCATTGCCTAGCTTCCCTGCCAGTCATGCATCCCCCGTGTCCCGGTTGGTTCTCCTATGCAAACTCCTTCCATCCTGCACCCCCTCTTAACCCCATGTTCGCTTCCGTTCTGTGCTCTGCGCGCTCGGATCCAGCTTGCTCTGTTCCCTCTGACCTGTCCCAACCCCACACACCCCACGCCGCTTCGCTGCTCCTCAATAAACCCTGGATTTTGAGAACACAGAGACTACATCTCCTTAATCGTCTTGTCTCCTGCTTTTCTCCATCTTGGAGGCAATCCGCTGCCGTGCCCGCGGTTCCCGGCGGCTCCCGGTCTGGACTCGCATAGGAGGTTCGCAGCAGCGGCCTTCTTTCGTGGGGTTTCTGGGCTCACTGCCATTCCCAGAGCAAGAAACCTCAGTGTACCACACCCTGAAACTCTTGGATCAATGTTAAGTAATTTCATAATTAGCTGGAAGAGTTGGGGGCTCCTGGTAGAGATAAAGGTTTGGGGTTTTGATGCGGGCTTTTGGTTTTTTGTGGATAGTGCAAAAATGACTCAAGGAGCAAGAGGTGAGAGTCACTCCATACACATTTCCATGGAAGCAGCTTCAATGGGAGTAATTCCATGTGAGAGCCCAATCTAATTTTTATTTATGCCTCAACATGTGTTATATGTGAAGTGAAAAAATTACTTTAAGGGCTATATCCATGTTGGGAGCTCTGTCCCTCGAGAGGCTTTGCCTGGCATCCAGCCAAGAGAGAGAAAACTGCCACTGCTGGTCTGCAAGCCATGCCCCTCTCACTGGTGGATCAGATCCCCGGATGCCCGGGAAAAACGCGCGGAAAAATGCGCGGGAAGTCACGCCAAGCACATAAAAGCAGTTAGCTGCGACACAACCCGGGGGCAATTTTGTTTGGGTTTCTTGGAGGGAGCAGGGGTTCGTCCGGAGGGTCAGCTCTGCCCCCTTCGCCCCCTTTGCATTTTTCTCCCTGCAATCCGCTCTTTTCCTGGCTGTTCTGTCTGCCCGTGTCCTGCTCTGCTTTGCTGCTTGCCCGAGGCAGCTCCGTCACCGCGACAGCCTCGTGCTCTCTGCTTCTCCGACGACGGAGCCACTGCCGCCGCCTGCACTCTGCCTGCACCCAGCCCGGAGCTGTCGCCGCCTGCACCCTGCCTGCACCCAGCCCGGAGCTGCCGCCGCCTGCAGCCACCGTGCTCCGACCCTGACTGCCTGGAGTCCCGTTCCTGATTTTCCGCCCCGGGAGCCACGCAGACTCTAGCAGCTCGCAGCGCACACTCCATCTCCCGAACGCTCACCGACGGGGCGCTCGCGGTGCAGCAGGAGCGATTTGCCCGGTATTCTCTTTCTCTCTCTGTCTCTCTTTCCCTCTTTGTTCCTTTTCCTGTCCCCCTTGGGTTTCTTTACCAATAAACAGTTTTCAGATATAATATTGCCGCGTTGGCTCTTCTTTTTTTTTTTTTTTGTCAGAGAAATCCATTAAAAGAATTCTTCCCGAGCCCCCCTTTTAGAGCGGGACACTGCAAAAGCAAAATTAATCAAACTTAAGCATTATCAGTGTCAAAATATTTATTGCAACATGGGAAAGGGAAAACATAAAAGTGCAAAGCTAGTCATTAGGTAAATGCTACCATAGGATCAGAGATTTTAAGAACCTTCTATAGTGTGCACCAAATGTGGATTGTTAAAATTTTTCTCGTGTAAAGATTTTTTTAGCACGTCACCAGAATTCTGGAAAAGGTGTAAATGGAAGATTATTGGCTTTTGCACAACAGAAGACAATGGAATTTTCTAGAATGATTTTTCCCTACAAAGTTGTAAATTAATACTTATGTTACTACTTCTGTACTATAGCATAAACTAAGTTACCTATGCCATTGTAAAATACCTTAATCTCAAAGTTCCTAGGAGTCTACATGCCTGCTTTAAGAAAAAGTGAACAAAGAAGGAGACAGAAATAAATTAACTTTGCTTAGAGTCAAAGCATTAAGATACATGGCAGGATAGCAGACACAAAATTGGAGGGAGAAGAAAGTAAAGAATATAATTAAAATATCATTTTCTCCTTTTTCTAGTAACCTGTCTTCTTTTGTTATTCATATACACTTGTTGAAATTGCACGTAAATGATTGATTGACTCGGCGAATTCATTGTAATAAATTATGTTTGATGTGCTATCTTGAAAAAAATCTTTTGAAATTCTGTCTCTTTTCTTTGTCTGCTGACCTTGTGGCTTTTAATATCTTGTTTCCCATCTGTCTGATTCCATCATAATCTGAGCATAACTTTTCAGACCTTAATGCAGCTCTCTTTTTGTTCTGATTTAAGTAAGTCTGTAACACAAATATGGAATTGGGCCATCAACAGTAATGTTAGAAAGGAATGTTGAAAAATGTATTCCCTTTACTGACGTGACATAAAGAAACACTTATCTGTAGATATTTGATAATACATATTTACAGTGCATAGATCTGTCTCTACAAGCAAATGAATACAGAGATGTCTGTATCATTGTGTTACATCTGCTTTAATGTCACAAGTTCAAAGGTTACTTTTAAGGATTATTTCTTAATTAAAGGAGAAAAGAAATAGGTCTATAAGATTTCAGGAAAGCAGTTTTAAATAAAGGTTTAAAAATACTTAGCTGAATATGTCATACAGATGTACCCAAACTCAAATTTGAGAGATTGATTGTATTACAGATATTTCTACTGCAAGAAGTGTCTCTAGCAGTGAGGTCCTGAATCTTGAATTACAGGGGAATTTGGAGAAATAGACTTACATTGTTAAAAACATTTTTTTCTAAGGGATATAATCTCTGTAAAAATGTTCAGTTAGGATATCTTTTTTTCTGCTTATAGTTCAAGTTTGCTTGTAAGATATAGGTAGATAAATTCTTTCTGTTCTTTTTTAATGGCATAAATTGTATGTACTGAAAGGCGTTTTTGGATAGTGCCTTTTTAGTGGGGCTCAATCTTTGGAGAGACCAAATAGAATGAACTGATCCAGGAAGAAAGGGAAGAGCATGGCAGTCCTGGGAAAGTCTGTAACAGTTTCATGGGGTAGTAGAAACAGAATCATTTTCTAAGTTTGCTGAACTAATCAGAGAGTTATTATGAGTGTGGTACAAGGCCACAAAGTTCACTTAACTGTGCATTTTTACATAAAACACAAAACATTGACATATTTACTTTGATGTGGTCTATATAAGTTTATTTGTTTGGTGATGATACTATGTTTACTGCTAATAATTCATTTTGGCTGGCTAATTTGACTATGAATAAGGTACCCAAATCAGAGAAGGAAGTCAATGGAAGCAAAAAGCTTTTTTCTTCCATGATTTATTGAAAAATCAATAATAAGCAAAGCAGTTTCATAGGCCACAAATGCATACAAGCAAGTGATCAGTACTTTGAAATGGAATTATCCTTCATACTAAGTAGAAAATTAGACAGAGATCTTTGATACAGTCTGAGCAACTGTTAGTTCCAACATTGCCGTCATTACTAAGCTCTGACTTCCCTGGCATTTTTCTGTCTCTAGATACTGAAACAAGTCTGAAGCAGATGCTTTAGTGGTGAAATTTCAGTATCTAGTGGGTATTGTGTTTTAATTCTTTTTTCCTAGTGTACTAGGAACTGTGCACAGTGAACTGTGAACAAGTGCTTTGGAGAAATCTAGATGTGTATTTTTTTCCATTACTGGAAATACTACATTAATCTCATCAAGGAAGCTTAAGCAATTTGCAGCACTGTGTTTAAAAGATACCTTTCTAGGGATAGAAGTTTTCTTGTGAAGAATTTTTTCATGAAAGTCCTACCCCTGTTTCTACAGCATAGAATGTAGAAACAAATAGATGGAATGAAATCTTGACTCCATTATATTCAATATCAATATCAATATCTTGGGATTTCTGTTTCACTAGCTTTTAATTCACTATGTGCTTCCTAGAGTTAAGTTTGATATAGGGCTTCCTATATGGAAAATGTGGAAAGTTAAATGAATATTCAGGGATCTTTAGAAGTAAAAGCTGGTTGTAATGGATGTATCTCACCTGTCAGTGAAATTGGTGTGTAATGTGGCAGCTGTGTAGTGTTGCATACAAATACAGAATAATATCTAATGATTAGTATTTCATCATCACAGCAGAGCTGTGGTAGAAAAAGTTTCACTATGCAAATTGAAAAAGGGCAGGAGGATGGGTCAAGGCTATGTGTTACTGTTAAATGACACCCTCTTGTAACTCATTAACTGTCTCTCTATAATCATGGTGTATTTCATTCTATATTGCTGAGGAAAGTTACAAATTAGAAGTAAAAGTTCTTTCTACATACTCCCAGTTCCTTTTCCTTAACTGCTGAGATTTTCCTGGGGACCAAATGACAGACTACGCATGGTTCAACATTTTAGCCAAATGAAGTCACACCTGGGCTATAATAAGCTGGAGCTGAAATTCAGCTACAAAACATTTTCCAACAGTACTCAGGAATAAGGAATTCTATTTTTAGTTAGTATATATGAATATTATTTTTGTCAGTAGTTAGACGCTTATTTGCTGTACATTTTCACAGGTTTTCTGCTGTACTAAATCACTGCATCCATGATTTGTAGTTTAATATTTTCTTTAAATATGACAATGACACATTCACTTTGCCCTTTCAGAATATATGGAGAAAGAAGAAGAAAATGAAATGGCATTTTTTTCCTGGAAATTCTGATAAAATTAATATATTGGAATTTGAATAGTGGGCTCTGAATTAATTGTGTGTTTTGTTGTAGATTAAGTTATTTAGTAGGTATAAAACTATATAAATACTTTGATCATTAAGGCAAATTTCTTCCATCTAATGGGGGAAATATGGAGAAAATAATATTTTTAGAAAAAAGTGTTCACATTATATAATGTTTAGGTGAGCACTTGTACATACTGGTGCAGCTAGTTAACTGAATAAAACAAATGCATTATGTCTTATGAAGTAGTGATAACCTTGTACAATAACTGTAATGCTATATTGTGTTACTTGGCTTCAGATATCATCACACACTGTATTCCCTCAAAGAATTAAGAATAAAGAATCTGCCATGGATTATAACAGAACCACTGATTTTCATGCATTACTGCATCACGAATATTCACTTCTTTTTCCTAAGATATAATCATACTTGCAAAATATATATTAAAACTCTCACATTCTGGTTACTAAGTTAGCATGCCGTATTTTCCCCATAGTTAGTCGTTTTCCAGTTCTGTCTGTCTGCCTAATAACTTGCTAAATCTCTCCTTATCTTCTAATGACAGATGATTTATCAAGACCTATCACTTAATTGATATTACAGAACGTGGGGAGTTGAAGCATTCAGAAATATTTTACATAGCTTAGACATGTAAAATGAGAAGTATAGAAAAAAAAGAAAAGATATTCTTGTAACTGAGAAAAAGTCTTTGTAATTTAAACATGGGATTGAGGTTCAGGAAATGGTGAAATGGTGAGTCCTATCCCACAAATCCATCATGCTTCCCACTAGGCTTCAGAAAAGACACTGATTTTTTTCTTTGCTGTGTTTGACCATTCTGCAAAATACTTAGGGTAACACTGTCTTACCTCTCAGGGTAGTTTAATGCCATATATGTCCAGCATTACTAGTGTTTGTGTATAGGGAATGTATTATGTTTTGAGTTTATTGATTGTACCTAAACAAGCACTTCCATGATACAGCTGAGTTTTCCTAATAGTAAAAAAGTGGACAAAATAGATAATATATAAAGGATACTTTTGTGACATAAATGTGTTTATTTATGTATCTAAAGCACATAGAATGAAGTCTCTGAGAAGTTGTCAATGCAGTTTCATCTTTCCTGAATACTATACTTTTTCTCCATTTTCAGGTTGCATGTCTCACTCATGTAGCAGCTAATTACCTTAATTGCAAAATTGAAGCAAAACGCTGGGGTACTGCTCATGGAAGTATTGTTCCATATCAGGTAAGCAGAAAGCATAGGGTTTTTTTCCCTTGGAGTTCATTATTTTGTGTTTTATGAGATTGAGAACTGACTTTTCCCATGACCTGCTGTAGTCTGTAATGTGCCTGTGTCTAGGTATGACAAGGTTCTGTTGTTCATTGTCATTTCTGCATTTTGCATATTTATTCATCAGCAGTAGATTAGTAACAGAACACTGAAATAGATCAAAGGTGTTTGCTGAAGCTGGATGACTTTAAAGCTAGCGTGATGACTTGATAGGTTTTCACCTGACAGAGAAACCTTTTTTAAGGATTATCTGACTTCCATAGCAGTTGTAAACTTAAATCTTTAAATATTTTCCCTCTGAATTTCGGTGGCTTTATCTTTTGAATCTACAAGAGCAGGCTAAATGACCAGAATAATCTGGCAGTGCTACATATTTTTTATTTTCTATTGATTTTGCTACAAATCCCTGTCGCAGTGAGACAACAGGTTGACAAAAGGAATTAACCAGAGCTCTGATCTCCTCCGTAGAAATCATACTCTGCTACATCTAATGAAAGGTTGACATTCCTTAAAATAACATGACCTTCACCATATAAACAAGCATGGGGAAAAAAAAAAATCTCACTGCAAGTTTTATCTTACTTTTGACCAGTACGGGAAACTCTTCTAGTAAACAAAAAACTTTGTTCTTTCCTAGCTGTTGTTTTGTGTTGTTTGATGGAGGTCACGCCTTTATGGCAACTTGAGCATATATTTAATTTTAAAAAATCTATTCTTTATTAATTTTTTTTGACATTTCTCATCAAATAGTCATGTTTACATCTAGCTAGGCAGAGCCTCTATTTCTGGCCAGAGTCCTTTAAGTCATGAGAGGGACAGTTTCCAGTACTTGTCTGGGAGAACTGCACCTGAACACTGATGAGTTCCATTACCTTCCCCTTTCTTTTTAGAGAAAGTGAGGGAAATTCAGTGTATAGTCTTCCCAGTGGTGAAGATGGTGGTGATTATAATGGAAAGATTTGCTGTTTTGAAGCAAAAGTTTTCCACCATTATGCAGAGCACTCTCACTAGCTAGTCACAGCCAGGCCTCCTCGGGTCTAAAACCAAAATGAGTTGGTTTTGTAAGGACTATGTCTACTTGCTCTAGGAGACTTTTTCCAGCAGTTGCCACTGCATCATCAACTGTCTTGTTATGAATTAGCTACATCAAATGGCACATTGTCTCAGACCAGTGGGGAGGTGTTGTGGCTCTTTCTGCAAGAATGGGTTTAGTCCTGCAGTTTTCTTGTCTCCAGTGCTACTGGTGTAGCAGGATGGGTGTGTTTTCTAGAACCAGCTCTGCATGACCCAGCTTGACCAAGCATCCATTACACAAGTATTTACATTCTGCTGTGTTTCTGTGATGCGACCTTTTGGTGTAAGCCTTTTTGAACTTCGGCATGTTGAAAGTATAAAGCAGATCTGAAGTATCTGAAGTTTGTATAAACAAACCCAGAAACCTGACTAAACAAAGCATTTTATCTTCACCATACAGCATTTGGCTGAATAACTGAAACTTGTGTTCTTTTATGTCCTTTTGGCCTTTGTTTTTCCACAATCAAAATGAAAAGCATACATTGAGTATCCTTTGTTTCTTTTTTCATAGATAGCTCTTTAGGTCTAGGAGATTGTTTTAGATGTTTATTGATTTAATCTGGATTAGTCATTAGGTAAATAAGTATTTTTTTTTAAACTATCCTAATAAAACTATGGTTCCTGTGTTTCATTATGCTGTTTCTCTAGTAGGTATTAGAAATATTACCTCAATATTATAAACAATTTTAATCTGAATTTTCTTTTTCATAAACCAGTAATTAGGGTGGATTTACTATGGGTGGAGTTGTGTGTTTATATGTTTATGGCTTAACATTCCATCAGCTAGCATGCTTGCAATATTGATTGTAACCATAAGAATATTTTGGGTTTTAGACATTTTTTTTCCTATATTAACATAAGCTATACTTAGATTGCAAAACTCTTCATAAACTTAGATTAACCCTCACTGTTGCTATTGTACTAGTTATATAGTTTCTCCCACAGCTCATTTGTAATATAGTTTAGAGCGCAACTCTGAAACCTGACTTTCATTCCTCATCCTACATATTGAATATACTTTTTCTTACTGAACTAATGATTGTCAAAATGCAAACTTTTACAATTTTTTTGTTTCACGATACTTTATGCAAGTGAACTACAATTTGTTCTACTAATTAAAAACACAGTTCAGAAAATTTAATTTCTATATATTTCAGAACAATTAGGTGATAGCAAACTGTTGGTTGGTTTTTTGCATGTCCTTTAGTTTGTTTTCTTTTGCTGTATTATGAGTGTTTATACAGGTAATAAATTATTAAGTGATACAGAGCATGCAATCCTCTAAAAAGTGTCAGGTTATGTTAAATCATGGAAGATTGGGTAAACATAACATCCTCTCATAGATTTAAAAAGGCAAAATCGAGATAAATTACATTGTCTTTCAGTGTGAGAGATGTCTGATCAGAGTCACACAAAAGTACTGATGAAAATAACCGAATAAACTGTTAAAAGCATCCTAAATATGTATATAAATAGTACTTTCTTTGCTTACAATTGTTACAATGAATGTTTTATACTGAATGCTATGGTAGCTTTTATTTCATTGAGCTTCACTTGAATAAATTTGTTCAAAGTATCTTTGCAAATGGCTCCATTTTTTTCTATTTACGAGGTCAAATTTACCTTTGAATGTATCTCTGTTATTTCACTGAATTTCCCTATTGCTTTTTGACTGAAAAGCTAGAGGTATAATCTGTCCCTGAATGTGTTCTCCAGATTGACTTTTATTACTTTTCTTTGTATTTAAAAATGTGAAAATTAAGCATTAGTGGGGTGATGGGTTTTCTCCTTCCTGAAACTATTATTATCTTTGAAAATCTGTTTCTGGTCTGGTCTGAGATGTTAAGTTTGGTTTGCAAGGGCTTTCATACTCTTAAGGTTTTTGCTCATTTGCTGGAAATGTGCTGACTTTGTGACATGATCATCTGAAATGTCTGAGTTTTCAGTTCTGTGTATTCAGCACCAGAATCCAAAGGAAAGGATTTTAATGTCTTTTGAGTATGCGATATCCTCCAGGGTTCCTGTAAAACTATCTGTAAAGGTTTACCACAGATTTTCAATGGAGGTGAAATTTGCAATGTGCCACAAAGATGAAGTAATCCAGATTCTTATCAGCCAAAATCAGAAATAGTTTTTGAGTCCTGAAATCTTTATGAGAAATTCCCTTTCATTCAGAAATTTTTCAGCATATTTCCTGTTTAATCAGAGCAATGCAGTTTGAATAGGTCACTCGTGGTAGTTCATGTAATTGGATCCCAATTTGCTTGGTTTCAAGTGTTAAAACACAAACTTTGAGTTCTGGGCTGTATCTTAAACATAGTTAATACAATTTTTTAAAAACAGTTTCTATAATGAGACACCTTGTTTAGCAACAGCTGTTCCATGATTATCCAGAGGAAATCATGGACTTAAAAAAGGGCTTAAAAGCATCCGGTTTACATAATTGTGTTGAAAAGCAAAGTTCTTACTGTATTTCACTTAGGATGATAAGGTCTTCCCTCATTCTGGTGGTTTCAGCAATGTATCTCTCTTACCTGTACCATGCATGATATCTAGATACTCACATTTTCGTCTTTCAATTTGCCCACTTGGAATTAATTTTCCTGAAAAAATCTATCTAACTGGAATGTTTACAGGATATTTCTTGTGCCAGCATATCACCCTGCCATCAGACACCCTAGGCAACTGGGCAGTACTTTCAGAGGTAAACTTTCAGCAAAAGGTATAGGGCTGTTTCCTCTCAGGCTGTAATGATAGAAGTCTATTTAGAAAACTGAGAAACCAAGTTCTTGCAGATATCTAACGAATATGATACAATTTTTGTTCCAGATTTGGTCCAAAGACTCACAGGGTTTTCTCAAGTATTGTTCGCTATATTTTCAGAATGTGCAAAGGGCACAGCCATTCTGAACAGAAGTTGAAAACATGAGACAGGAAAGAAATTACTATTTGAACCACTTGTCTTTTCTGTTGACTGACCTATGCATTGCAATAACTCATGACTCATCGGACCCACCATTAATGGTTTCTTTGGTGTTAGAGCATCAATAAGATTCTTTAAGCATCAACTTCGTTTTGTGTTAGGCATAAAATTTCCATCATACGAGGGTGCTATCTCGGTGTTAAAGTCAGTTGAAATGTGTTATGAGAGTCAAAGTATAAGCTCACAAGGAAGGGAAAGGTATGACGTATTACGAAGATGAGTACATTCTTAGATAAAATACCTCTGCATTATTTTTATCATCTGCATCTCATACTTTTTGGTCATAGAATTTCATACTGTCCAGGAGTCTTACAAAGAAAATCCCACACATGTCACTTGTGTCTCATCACAGGAACAGAGAAATTCAATTATTGACCTGATTCATCTGGCAGAGATGCTTTTCACACAAAGGCACAATGTACACCAATTTTTCTAACTCAGCTCTGGAGAATCTCTCAGAACTTTAATCTCTTTTTTTTTGTTCTTACAGTGGAGAGGACAGCAGAATAATGTCAATCATTTAGAAATTTCAAACTGCATATTCTGTGTAAGAATGATGATATGTACTCATTTTCTTGTCTGTCTTTTTGTAGTTTTATTGGATATTTCTACAGTTAATATATCTTGGAATCAAAAGCAACAAAGATTTGGTTATTTGCAAAGTTTTGTTTTGTGCATGAGATTCTTCTTAAATAAATTCAAAATGGATGAAAATCTTTCTGCTCTATATTAACCCAATCTAGGAGAAGATGGAACTTATGCTCAGGAAAGATGTAAAATACAGATTCTTATTTTTTGGGAGGGGGAAGTTTTAAATTCAGGCAATGCAAGATAACCCTTCTTACTCTGTGAACATTATCTACGTAATACTCATCTGGACTATTTGGACTGCCTTGGGGGCCCATTGTCCTATATTTTTCTTCTAAGCAATGAAGCATATATCCCACTTCACCTGAAAATTAAATGTATTCACGAATCAACTGAATAGAAACTTTCTGTTTTCAAGTAGCAAAGCATGTTCTCTCACACTGCATGGACTCAGTTTCCAAAGAACAGTTTGGCCATGCTCATGATAAATGTCTTTACTCATATGATAAATATCCAATGCTTTAATGGCCTTGATCTACTTACCTATAGGGTTTTTTTTTTACTATCTGCTTCCTTTATATCTTTATCTTACAAGGCACAACAAAGAGTGAAACCAGAAAAGCAGGTGTCATCCTGGATTCTGTAAAACAAGAAAACAAGAATATAATTTGCAGGACTTTTCCCCTTTCTTTCTTTTTGGACAAGTTTCTATTTGTAGATTTCCTTACTAGATATTTTTCAGAAGTTTCCTACTATGGTGTGATGAGATTAACCATTGACTGCACAAATGTTTTGGTCTTACTGTGATTATAGAGGACTAGAGTTGGCACTCTGCTTGGTAAGAAGTGCTGGAGTATGAATTCTTTCCTTGCCATTTTAGTAATTGAAAAAGTATAGTAATCATCTGTGGCAATCTCCATAGAAAGCTGCCCATTTATGAGTAATCAATTCTAGTTATTCAAACCTGAGAACTTTATACTGATACTTTTGAAGGTATTGTCCTTCAGTGGATTGTCAAGCCTCTTTCCTGGCAGAACAGCTCTCTGGAAATCAGTTCAGTAGGTTTGCCTTGGGCAGTTTTAGATATGCTCATATGATGTGAGATGTAGTTATAAATTCATTCATATACATCCTCTCCTGTAAGAGACAGCACTTTAGAGAATCTGACCTTGTATGCACATAGAATAGGCAGCTTCTACCTGTAGACAGGAACTTTTCAGATTGAAATAAAATTCATTTTTAATTGAAAAGCCGATACTGGTTTTTTTCCTGAAGGAAATCCTCCTGCACCTTTTTATTTTCAGCAATGCCTGGAAGATACTTTTCAATGTCTCTCATATGTTGAATTTTCAAAACAGGTATGGATAATCACAATTATTGTTAAGGAATGAGAGTTGACAAATGAGACTGTCTGTCTCATTTTTTATCTCCTCCTGGGAAATGTCACAGACTATTCTCCTATATGTACTTGTTTATGTGTTTGTACTGACGTATTTATTTACACTCATTTTAAACGAATGTGCATTAAGATTATTCATCTGTCACTTGTCCATGGTCATTTGAGAAAAACTCAAATGAAACTAGGATTGGAATACAGTTCAGTGTCATTTGGTGGACGTTTGTCTTTTATGTATGCTGTTAATTGTTTCCTCCATATTTGCCCATTGCTGGCGTGAGTGATCTAGTTTGTATTATTTACAGAAAATGTGCTACAGGGTTAATGTACAGATTTGTACATTCATGTCAAATTTAGTTCTTAGGAAGAGCAGTTTAACAGAGCCCTGATCAGTAGAGGGCTCTTCAAATTGTAGCTGGTTGGAAAGTGACGAAAGTAGGATCT
The DNA here is from genome assembly GCA_024500445.1 of Entomyzon cyanotis. Taxonomy (NCBI): domain Eukaryota; kingdom Metazoa; phylum Chordata; class Aves; order Passeriformes; family Meliphagidae; genus Entomyzon; species Entomyzon cyanotis. The sequence continues at coordinate 83,085,030 of JAKEPQ010001005.1, forward strand.
GTGGGATTGTAAAGGAGATATTGGCGGCAGATGGATCACTGCTTTCTTCTAATCTGCTTATTGGATCCAAGGCAGAAAAATAAACTTTGCTGTTCCTTTTCTAAGGAAACATAAGTTTCATAGTCATTGTATTACTATACAGTGCAGCCACTCATAAGCTGAAATATATTTAAACAGTCTGTAAGAGAACTCAGAAATCTGTGTGCAGCAGTACTGCTCAATGACTCCTGATGTATATATATATCCTGCATATATATATATATATATATATATACACACACACATATATATATGTGTATGTACACATAAATAGGTGCTTGTTTATACTGTGTGAAGCTTGTGTCAGTTTTGGTTGGGAAAACTTGATTGTTATGGAAGAGTATGTCCACTAGATGTCATTCATGTAATCTAGTTTTTGTTGCTGCATTTATTTCTGAAGAACCATGTAGGATGGTGGATACGAATTACCAGCATTATTAGCTGTTTTTCTATATGCAGTGTTTTTGACTTTATATATGTATGGCACGATACAAAATAATATTACGATTGTCTCTGTGATGGGTTTGATGCACCACTTAATCTAGAACTCCTATCTTTGCCCATTTTTTCTTAAAATAACATTCATTGTTGCATGGGTAGATGTATTATATAAGAGCACCTAGGTGAGCTGCATGTGGTTGGTAAACTCTCTGCAAGGAGAGGCATGAGCATAGAGGTCAGGGCATTATGCCCCAAAGGAAAACAAAAATATCATGTGATTAATATAATTCCACCCCAAATGTGATCATTTCTACCCTCTTTATAACTAAAAAAACCAGTTATTTGAAAAAGTGCATATCTAATTAGGAAAGGGAACTCAAATTTCAGAAACTCACACAAGTGGATTTATATACTTACGTATCTTCACCATAAAACTATGCTTAAATATCTGAGGGATTTAAATCAGAATCACTTTACCTTAAATAAAATACCCTGTATGTGGACAAATCTGAAGTGCATCTGACCATTCAGTCAGGTGGGCTGATGGGATTTGTACTGACTGATATTAGCAAAGAGTTTTTCACCCCCTGCCTCCCTCCACCCATCTTTGTAGTATGGCATGTGTTAGTAACTGGTAGACAGCTGCTGGGAAAGCCATGTCCATACTCTCATTGAAGAACAGCTGCTGAAACATTGGCCTGTGCTCTTTCCCACTTTCAGCTTGGAGCAGCTACAGTGAAACTGGAAGTTGGAGATCACAGCTTCCTCCAACCTCCCTTTCCCCTTCCATATGGAATAAAAGAATTTCTCTGCCCTGTGTAGTCAGCCAGAGGGCAGGATGGGGAAGTGATAATCCTCTTGGAATGAGCACTTGCATGAAAAATGATAAATGGTACATTGCATGGGGATTAACACTTGCTTATGAATTTGCTTTTAATGAAGTGATGCTTCTCTTTCAGCAATGTGAAGGTTCATTGTACTTGTAGACCTGATTAAGAACCTTTACCACTGTTCAGCCAAAAGGAAACCATCTGCCACCAGAAAAATAAAGCTGTTCAAAGCTGTTTCACTCTTTTGCATGTTGTCCTCAAGAATGTAAACCACTTACTTTCACACAGCATTTACTTCGCTAAAGAAATGCTTGTTCTCCACATCGCATCACAAGATTCTTCTTTCTCCCAGCATGAGAACCGCATTTCTGGTCACATTTAATATGTATGTTTGAAGTCTGTGCTTTATCTCCATGAAACTCTGAAACAGGACTGTCCAGAGCTAGTTTAATGAATGGAGTTGCTGTATTAATCACATCTATTTTCATTTCTTTGATGGGAGAATTTGCGTTATCCAGTGAGGATGTTCACAGAGGGGGTCAACCTGTGAGTGGAGTTTGTGAACTTGTTCAGGATCTCTAGATATATTTGATATTAAGCACCGCGTCATAAAGATTTGGCGCACAACCTGATTGCTACTTTGCAGGATAACCCCTTCTTTTCACAGTGATCTGATATCTCATCAAACCTGGTCATTAAGTTAATTTCCAAGCAAATTTGGTATGGGCCATATGACTTTTTCAAAAAGTATTGCTTTACTGGTACAATAAGGTTAGCTCCACTGGAATCTCAACTGTGGTACTCCAGTACACTGGCACTCCTGAGAATTTAACGGGAAAGGTGGTGAGAGAGTCTCTGTTCTCTTTTCAAAAATAACTTATGTATTTAAGAAGTATCAGTCCTGTTGTCTTTCTAAAGTGTTGAAGATTTAAATGCTAAATCTACTTAGGAAAAAAACTTTAACTATGCAGTGCTTTTTAATGTTGTTTCTCATGCCCTTTGCTACATTCAGATATAATGTTTAATGATGCTAAAACAGGTATTTTTACTAATGCTTTAACTAAGAGCATTGATGGCAAAAGAATTTTAAAATTGTAGTCTAAGGCTTTGTCTATTATTGAACTCCTATTATTACCAAAATTATTTTGATTTCCTTAATTTTTAGCAAGTAAAAAATTAAGTTGTATTGAGAGGGATAAGGGTGAAGGTGAGAGAAAATTTTTTTAAAAGTAGTTCTCTGTTTTGACAAAATCGTGCGCCCTGACCATCACCTAAAACATGCAGTACTCGCTGACTGGAATTTACTCTTCTAATACAAATTAAGCTAGAGAAATTGATCTTACATCTGTATCCCCAGGGGAACCTCAACCAGCTTTATCCAGTCTACACCTTCACCTTTGTTCACTTACATCTAGGATAGTTTTGACAGATGTTTTTTCCAATTTCTATTCACCAGAAGTATTGCAATACTTGCTACAGACTTGTTTATGTAGTTTGCCATGCCCACTGAGAGGGGTAAAAGAAATAATTCCATTTTCAATAAGGAAGACAGAACCTGGCTTTAGGGATAGGTTTTTGGTTATATAGTTAGTGATGTGTTAGGGCAGTTGATCATCATGTTGTGTCTCGGAAGTTTTTACATATGTAAAATATATGTATAGCTCATTTACAGTGTTCTTATTCCTGGATGGTGTGAAGTCAGCTTATTAATGTTTCTCCCAAGGTTATATTGTTTAAATATATTGTATCTTTTTGATTTTATCTTTAATACAATTTCGACTTCCATCACTTCTTCAATGGTGTGTCCAGATCTAGCAAGTGTCTCAGGTGGGTTTTTCGTGTTGCTGAGTAACATGAAGAGCTTTCACATGCATTTCACGCACCTGAGAATAACATGCTGTGGCTTTTGAACAGCAACACATTGCTGTATCTCCTTCATCTCGGGTGTTCAGTTGCCAGGGTAGGAGAACAGCATATAGCTCTATGCCTAGACTCTGCTGATTACTTACCAGCTGCAGTTTCATTCTGATTTACCGTTAAAAGGTTCTTAGGCTTCCTTTTTCTGTGTTCCATGATTTTTCTTTTGTTTCACTATGCATCATTTTGCAGAATAGTTGTTAGTCCTCAGTTACTCTGATGACTTCAAATCCAGTGAAGCCTGTGTAAGTGAGGTTACTCTGCTGGAGTGATCTCTAAGTCTGAGGTAGCAGAAGCTGAAGCAATTGTCTGACTGTGATCTTGGTTTATATCAGCTACAGCAAGCTGAGAGTGCTCAAATTATAAATGAGGATGTCCCTGGGTGGTTTGATGAACTTTTTAATTTTTGGCACATTAGTTTTACATCATTAGTCATCTGTCTCTGCCAGGGTTTTTTTAGGTAGATGAAACTTGAGATTTCAAAAACTTGTAACAATATGGAAGACCCAACTTGTATTCCATATTTTGTATTTTATACTTTCTATGTTTTATGTTTTAGAAAGCTACCAGGGTAAAGAGTAGAAGTCAAATTGTCTAAGTGAAAAAGCCATTCTTTAGATAAAAATAAAAAGCAGACACAAGATTATCCTTTAATTTGCTGTCAGTTAATATTAGTTGTGCTTCATGTGGAATGGCCATAATAATAAACAAATAGGAAGTTGATTTGATTTCAAGTAGAGAAACAGCTGAATCTATGTAACAGTTAAATCCTAACATAAAGAGAAGGAATATGAAATACAATGTTAGTCTGTATGATCATGTCTCTTCTAATCAGAGACAAGTTTTTGACCTTGTCAAGTTTATCCTTGGCATATGTGGTTATGGTAGTGTCTAGAGAGTTTTTACCATGAATAATAGTTTTAACAATGCAACAAAGGATTCTGTAGTACACGCAAGTTATTAACTTAGCTCATTGGGGCAAAGACTGCATTTTAATATGTCTTGAGGCTTAGAACAATGGACCTCAAGTCTTATTTTAGTGCTTCCACAAAACCAAGAATAATTTCTTCCTAGCTTGTGTACAGGCTTACAGTATTTTGTTTTATTTGTTGATTTTAAATATAGGACTGAATGTCTTGAAGTAATTCTATGATTTCACTTGATTTTCCTGATGCTGCCCATTTTTACATACCCAGTTGACATTCACCACTTTGTCAAAGTTGGGGGATAAATAGGAAGTATAAATGACAATCACATGACTGCTGAAATTAGGAAGTAACCTGAGATTTGTTTAATACCTACAGTGTTTACTGCATTTAATCCATGAATGACATGGAAGGCCATGGGCAGGAATAGGATGCATATTTGTAATAAGAGTCTGATCAGGTAGCTCATTTAAGAGAATGCTATTAGTGATACCTCTTAGCACTCCTGCATAATTATGCTATCTTTTCCCTATTGCCTTTTCAAACTCCTTGGAGATTCTTAAGTGATTTATTTCCTGCCATTTAACAGTTTTGAGTAATAATGATGATGGGAAAACAGTTAAATAGTTTCTTTTTTTCAAGTACCAGGTGCTGAAAGCAACTGAGAATGCCAGTGGTTTTTATCATGCTTTCCTGTGCATCTTGTGCAAGCTTCTTCAAACTTTTGATGTGTAAGCCCTTGTCAGATTAAAAAAAAAACGTAGCCAAGACACTGACTGAAACTAAGAAATGCAGTTCTATGTTTGCTTGCAAAATAGGTCTGCTATTTCTGGTTTGGGTGTTAGTTGTAACATCATTTAATGTGACATTAATTTTTGGGTGAATGGTCCTAATCCATTTTTAATACAAGGTGGAGCAGTTTCTTGAAAACACCAGTTCCAGAGTGCAGCAAGTAACAGGGTGGTAGTTACTTCCACAATTTTTACTGCTGTTTTTTTTAAAATCACATTTCTATCTATGTTTTGAGATCTGACTACTGGTTTTGGCATTTGAGTAGGGTGCTTTTATGTGCCCCTGATTCCTCTGTAAAAGAGCTAACCTGTTCCTTCTACTTTTCTCCTGTTTGGTCTCTATTTAAATAGTAAGCTGTTTCTAAGGTGTTTAAGAGAGATTATTCCTGTCTTGCAGGGTGTGACTGCATGGCATTGAAGAGTGTAATGTACAGGAGGTAGTTTCAATGCTGCAAGCAGGGAACAGTCATAGAAAAACAGTCTTTCATGGGACTATCCCTTCTTAATGATGTTAAGATCATCTTTAACAATATTGCTTTACACAGACATTACCCTGACTTGTTCTGGAACTCCACAACCCCTCAGGCAGTTCATTCTGGTGCTTCACTATTCATTATCTCAGTGGCACACAAGGCAATAAGCTAGGAATAATCAGATCAGACATTAAGAAAATCTTTCTAAAAGAGAAGACAGATTCCTTCCTTCTTCCAGTAGTCCTTTATGACCTTATGGGCTGGTTTGTCTCGGTCTTCTCTAGACTAAACATCCCCAGCTTGCTTAGTCTTTCCCCTGAGATCGCACTTTCTAGAACTTGCTGTTATTCTCTGTACTTGCCTTTCGAAACATGTCAGTTTTGTGTCATCCAGAACCAAATGTGGTGCATTATTTCAGTTCCAGTTTTATCATCTTTAAGTACAACAGAAAGAATATTTCATGAATCTTGTGGGTTCTCCTGATGATCTAAAAATGCCACTTTAATATTACCTTGCTGTTGCAAAGGAGCCTTTGTTTAATTCATATTCATCTCTCAGTTAGTTGCAAACATTTTCAATTCTATCTACTCTGTCCAGTACTTGCAGTTCCTTCTAGTTTTGTGATGTTGTAGGAGCCTTTGGCTTTCTCCCAGTCAGCCTCTCCTACAATCTGCCGGCCTGCTTAGCCACCTCGGATCGTACCGCCCGGGAGTGAAGAGCGCGGTGCTCAGTATGGTAGGGAGCCACCGGAAGTATGAAGCCACCGAGAGCAAAGAAGACGAGAGAGTTGAAGGTCTCCAAGGCCCACTTTATTAAAGGGGAGAGCTGAAGCAAGGACGTCAGAGGACCCTCTGGCACTTGAGCAGCACGAGGCGCCAAGGGCCCAGAACAACGGGGACAGGGGATTATATACGGGGATACGGGGTTTCCCAGGGAGGAACTACAGGGGTGGAGCCAACGGGCTCCGGTACATTATTGAGGGACAAGCGAGGGAGCAAATCAGGTGCTGCGAGGGAGGAACAACGCGGCAACCAATGAGGGGGCGAGGGAAACAGAACATTCTAGATAGGGGCGGCAACAGGGGTGGTAACAGGGCGGGGTAACTAAACTTTTAACCAATAAACAAACAGAAAACTTTCTGGGGGAGGAGGGCAGCAGCCTAGACTTCATCATCAGAGTCCCAAGAGTGCGCGTCATCCCCTTCAGGGAGCTGCGCTACATTAACAGCTGGGGCCTGGGGCTCTAGGGTGACCACTTCAGGCCTTTGCACCTCCACACCGTGGATCTTCAAGTTTGATGTACGTCCCTTCCTCTCTCAGTGTCTGTGTTTTTAATGAGAACATTCAAATTATCCATGAATAGTTGATAGTATTTTTTCACATTGGCAAATAGTTCATGACTGCTTTGGGTGATATCCAACCAATTGATAGTTTGTTTTCTCATGTGGTCTTAAATTTTACTGCCCTTCCCTGCAGTCTGGCTTGCAGAGACAGACACCTCAGTCAATGTCATACTTTGCATGACAATATTGGCTGTTACCCTTCCTCTGGTTGTTTGGTGGGAAATGTATGTGTGTCCTTCTGGAAGGGAAGCACCGAATGATAGTTTGCTTGATTTTATTATTTTTTTTTAAAATTCAGTTACTGTGTTTGCACATTTCTAATACATAGTATCTTACTTCTGTCTGAAAGATGCTGTTGTGTATCTTCCTCAGACTCTACCACAAGGATTCTAAAAAAAAAAAAATTCTTAGCAGATCGTTACACTTGAAAACACTTTGTTTTCAGAAGTATGCTCTCAACACAGCATTTTCATAATCTAGCTCAAGTTTCATTGTATGTTACAATGTTGGTATGCTACTGTACCTTTGCTAGCGAGTTCGCTGAGTAAGTGTTTGTGTAGTGCAGAATAGAGTCAGTAGGTATTTTTTTAATGCAAATATCAAGCAGCTAAAATAGTAACACATTGTGTACTGTAAACATTAGGCAGATGGGTTGCCCTTGGAAATTGTGAGTGTTCATAGGGATCAAGAGGGTCATGAATTAGTTTCAGATGGCATTGATTACTGTGCTGAGCATCTTCAGAAGTCTTAGTCACCCAAATGCAATTGAATCCTTTAAAAGTGCGAGTTTAGTATGGCTTCAAGGACATGTAAGACCTGTTGATTAACTTCTGTGTTATAGTTTATGAATTTCACCTGGAAACAGAACTTAAAACAATATCCTCTTGATGAATGTGCTAGTTCCAGGTTTTATGTGAAATACTAATCCATAATGTGAAGAATTTATGCAAAGAAACACTGGATAGACAGCAAGTTTACTATGAAATAAAACTTTGTGGAAGTGAGGTTCCAATATTTAAATATTGACAGACGTACTGATTATCTCCTTGTCTAGCAATAAATTGGTGTACCAGGCCCATTAAAATGATGATTGTTGTAATAATAATAGTAATAATAATAATAATAGCAATGAAATTAGTAAGGAAATGTTTTCTGTGTTCATGTACAAGTCTTCTGATTCCACCCCACCCTTTTGTCCCCCCCTGTATTATGAGTTCTATAAATTGCTTTGGTGGAAAAAGAAGGAAGACAGCTGACTCCTTCACACAATTACCCAAGCTGACTTGGCAGCATGCTAGACTTTGTCTGTCCTCCATTTTAATAAAAGCATACTCAGTTATTTGGTTTTTGCATCTTTGATTTCAGTTCCTTGCGGGAATCAAGATCCTGTTCTTGATTTAGCAAGACTTTATTGTCCGGATGTAAATGGTATTTTTTGGTAATGTATATCAGACTCACCAGACTCATCAGTAATGTATCAACTCATCAGGACTTGGAAGGGAAGGCAGCTTCTCCCTGAAGCTGCAAAAATACTGAAAGAGAAAAATGCTGATAGTTTTTGTTTTAGAGCAACTCATGGCTTTTAAGCCAGCTTTATGATTTTGGGGAGATCTGAGTGATTTTGAGTATGTGGCTTGGCATAATGTATTCATTCACTGTACCATCTGCTGTAATTCCATCTAGAGATGCTCCTCTTGACATCCCTACCCCAAACCCATTTCTAATAACATTGCTTCCAAGCACTGCACTTGTGTCTTCTAGTGGATAAGCAGACTTTAATGTCTGAAAGGCTGCTAAGAGACAAACCTAGTATCTGCTATATTTAAAATGCTATTCAAATCCATCGTAGTTGTTCTGATGTCGCACTCCAAGAATGTCTTAAAACATATATGTAAAAGAGTTGCAATGAGAATTAGGATGCTGCAGACTGAATGTCTCCAGAGCCATTGTGAAAGTAGCTGCAGTGGAACTGGCAGCAGTTGGTGATTGAGTAATGGTATGATGGCACTTTCAGCTCAGGCAGGGAAGATGCTGTGTTTGCCACATGGGTCTTCATATAGTGCTGCTTTTTTACTGCTGAGGGATTAGCACAGTACTTTTTTAAAAAGAATGTTTGAAGTATAACAGAATAGGGGAATAGCTGAACCCACATTGCAGACAGCTGCTTTTTTGAACTGATGAGCTAAGTATCTGCTATAGCTGGGAAGCATCAAATCAGAAATTAAAACACTGCCAATGCATATGATAGGACTTTGAAAATTCCAGGTGAGAGCTATGCCCTTCAAGCAAGTAACCAGAAAAAGGATGAGAGACAAGAATATCTGCATGCCATTTGGACTAGGCTTTCCTGCTCAACAGCATTTTGTATCGTAAACAATTATTTTCAACGTATTTCTGGGTCCATACTTTATGAATATCAGCCAGCAATAGAAAATAAAATTGTGAAAATGTATTTGAGAAAAAGGGATGCTGAAAGTGACAATTTGAGTTCTGAAAGTTAAGAATTTATTTTTCATTATTCTAAATTTCTGGGTTTTTTTTCTAATGTGGGTACTAAAAACTATGAATAAACTCAGACAAGCTAGACATTTTTTCTTCATTTTTGTAACATCTGTGAGGCCAGTGTTTGATATTCCCTTACAGAACATATCTTGCTGCAAATGCAGGTTAACCATTAAAAACTATTGCAATGATTGTAAAAGCCTCTTCTCAGTATGTAGAAAATTTACTTTATAAGAAATCAAATTCTTGGTCATTGTTCATGCAGCTACATGTAGCTGGGATTTAACCAAGTGATATCATACTGCATTGAGCTGTATCATATTAAATAATATATATAGTAAGGGAAATACTCTGAGGCCAGTATAGCCCTTTCAGATTAATCTGTCAATAAAATTAAGAATACCAAGTTCCTAAAATGAGAAGGACTATATGGACTGCAGCATCATGCTCAGTTCTCTTGGAAATCAAGTGTGTGGAGAAGTAACCATAAAAATTTGCAAAGCCAGGACATAACTCGAGCACATTGAGGCTAGAGTGATTAGGAAAGGAAATTGGAATGTTGTGTGGCTATAATCTATTGTTTGACATCCAGTGCCTGCTCCTGTGTAATTTACTTGCCTCGTTTGGTCACCTGACTGAAGACATTAAGTGGGCCACAGGGTAAGCCAGGAAATTCAGCTCTTGGCTTTCCAAGTCCACAGCTCAGTTGTTTCCCCTTTCCCCTTCCCCCTCTCTCTTTCTTCACAGCTGGTCAGCACATGCAGAGTAATTGCTTAGGCCAGGTAGGGCAGATTTGGAAAGATACATGTGGAGCACATGCAAATCTGCACTAAATTTTTGGAATGCAGCAACAGGGCGAAGTTAATGTAAAGCAAGATTTCTTTTATGTTTTAAGTTTCTAAAACTAATAAAAAAGAGAGACAACAAATTCACTTAATAACCTTTCCTTTTCTCTACTACTACTAGCTGAGAGGGTCTGGGATTTTGCCAAAATATTACACATTGCTCAAGAAGATTACAAAGAAATCCCAGACATGCACTGGAGAGCTATTAAATGTAACATTTCTAAAAGATATTTTCAACAGCTAAATACTTGTTACAGCATTGTTTTCCCCAGCTTTCAAAAGTTGCCACAACTCAGTCACAGATAAGAACTTCCAGCTTTTTAATTGATATTTAAATTGAGTTTAAAACCAAATCTACTACATTTCCTGTGGTAAAGGAGACACAGACTCTTCAGTTTGGTTTGTCCCTAATTTGAAAATCATGTTCTCAGGAAATCCTGCATAATTTTCTTACATAAACAGGAAAAGTATTTATTTGCTTGGGGCTGTTTGTGTGGACATGGGGGTGAGCAAAATAGTGTAGATTTTGGAACTCATGTGTTAATGAATATATTTCAGAATAAAGAAAAATATATTCCAAATAAGGTGATTTTCCCTCTGATCAGGGGTGGGCTAGTAGGAGGGGGTTTAAAATGCTTTATTTCTCCTTTATGTGTTCTTACTGTTTCTCTGAATTTCAGTAATGAGGACAATTAAGAAGGAAAAGATGACAAATTTGTAGGGAAGGTGTCTTTTTATTCCTCTTCAGGCATTCTTGCCTTGTCTGCAAAGTTGTTTTTTGTCATCTGGAAATGAATGATTTGTAAAAAGCAATCGTAAAATTGCTGCAGGATTTCAGCCCTCACATCCTTCTCTGCTCTCACCCCCTCAAGGTCCTAAATTTGCCTTTGCCGTTTGTAGCAGTTCAGTTGAGGGTTGAACTTCCCCTCCTGCTTTTTGTGAGCGTTCCTGAGTTCACTTACTGTTTGAACAAGATATATTGGATTTTGTTTTCTCTAGTGTTAGTATGAACTCTACACTTAACAAAATTGATTTTGTTTTCAGTTAGGCAATAGTGTTACACATTTTGAGTATAAATTGTGCAGTACGTAGGCTGGGTTTTTTGTGTGGGTGGAAACAATCTGTAGAGTTATTGCAGGAGCTGAACCCTGTTTAGTTATAAAACTTTTGAAAGAAAAGGCCAGAGATTTTTAAGGAACTATTTGTGGATATTTTTTTTTTAAACCAGGATGTGGTTCAAGCTATTATTTAACAAGAGGACTCGACAACCTCACCAAATGCAGAGAAAAAAATTAAGTATGGGAGCAGGTGCATGCTTGCTTTATTTGGATTTGTTTGTGGCATTTTCTTAAAAGTTTAAAGTTCAGTATATCACTCTAACAAACTGTGGTCATGAACAGTCATGGCTTCAGGGGAAAATTGGAAGCAGTGATAGTCTTAGCAGAAATTTTAGCACTAAAGTTGCTCAGAGAACATAGTTTAAAGTGGAAAATCAGGTTAGTTTCCTCTTTTGTTTTCTCAAGGGTAAACTGTGAGCTAATGTAGTAACAATGAAATGATAGGTATTTCTTTATAGCTTTTTTAAATCAGTGAAACAAACAGATTTTTTTAGTATTCATTCTAGGAGGTATTTTGAGAATGCTAACCCAAAATGGTAATTATTAAGTGACCGTATGTTGCAGGGAGAAATACTTTGTGTGTTACGTAGCTGCACATAGCAGGACTTGCCGTGGAAGGGTATTCTCAGGAGCATTGAACACAGTTTGAAATATCCACTTGGTGAAGTCATACTTGTGTTAGATTAATAACAAACATATTTACCTTGTCTAGGTAATCCTGGAGGGGTAAGCAGGTTAAGCTGCTACAGATTTAAGCTGCTACAGCCACCACACCTTTTTTTCCTTACTGTATTCCCATTTCTCCTGTGTGATCCAGGAACAGGGCTTGTATTCTGATTGTGAATTCTTGAGTTCTTGAGACATCAGTTTGAAGGAAGTAGAAATCAATCCTTTACATATATATATGGACAGTGCTGGGTTACCTTTTTTTCCTCTTTCAAACAGATTTTTAAATGCTCCATAGTGGGATTTTTGTGGCTATTTATATTATTTTTTTAAATTGGTGGTTATTTTGGTGGATGATCTTGGTAGGAGCAGGATGCATGGTGTACATACAAATGTGAATTTTATTCAGAACCCTTGGATTCTGGTTACCTTCTGCATGTATTTTTTACTTGTTTTTAAGGCTAGTGGGCAAATGTGGGCTATACCCATTCTTTATATAAGGAAATGTTAGAACTTGCAGGGAGTAAAGCAAAAAGCATATGTCCAAATAATTTGTTATGAAGAGTTGAAAAACCTTTACAATTCCTTTAATCAAAAATGTCAGATAAGGGAAGAAATTTGTAGACTACTGCTGCCATGTGTGTTTGTAGTTTACAGGTGTGAGTCTAGTGTAGTTGTTATTAAAGGATGTTTTCCAGAAAATAAGGGATAGGAATCTCTCAAACTTTTCTCCGTTTAACCTTTTTAATTTATACTTTGTGGCCCTTTTAATCAACTTATCTATGCAGTTCTTTATCACCAACAATATTGCTCTGCCAGCAAAATCTGCTAATGGCAAATTTTGAATACTAGCTTTTTAGATGGCATAACAAACTATGTTTGCTTGTTACCTTTTGGCCACTGATAATTATGTATTTCTTGTGCAAATTAATTAAACTGTATCCATAGAACAGCAGCCGTTTTCTGGCTTAGCCTTAGCCCAGGCAGGAAGGCTGTGAATTGTGGTGTTATAAATTGTTTAGAGTTGCTGTGTTTTTAATAGTATGTTTATAAAGGTCTTAATAGATCTAAAGAACTTACTTTACAAGGATTTCATTCTGTTTATACATAGAGATATTTCTTTCTTTTATATTCCTTTCCTCCCCTTTTATTTTTAATCCCATCTTTTAGGAATGATTAAAAAATAACAACTTGTAGCAGGTATTGCCAAGTATGTGGTTTTTTTCCAAAACAAGGGGAAGATAATAGTTTGTGAGAAGTAATAGTTTAATCCACCTCTCAAAATTTGATGTAAATCTTCCGTTGGACTTCATGGGGTACTGCAGGAAGACCAGGACCCTAATTCTTGCAAGAACTGCAGAGCTTCCTATCTTGGAAAACTTCTGAAGTGAAACTCCTCTTTGTATTCATTCCATTCATCATTGTGCTCTTTCAGTTTATGACTCTGAGCAAAGAATTCAGTATCAACTACTTGAAATAGCAAGTCTCCTATGTCTTTTCCAAGATTTATACTTCATACATTGGGAGATTTTATCCTCCTTGAAATTAATGAAAGAGAAACCAAACCCTCACATTTATTTTACATTTAAAATGTAATTTTCTTTGTTGTATCTACTTTGATGAACTCTTTACCTAGAACTATGGGTGGAAAAAACAGACATAAAAGAAAAAAAATGTTAAATAAAATTAATTTCTTCAGTGATAAAAGCATTAAAGTATCACATTTTCATTGGCAAAACTCTGGGGTTTTATTTGCAGCAAAATTGGCAGAAACAACTGCAGGCAATTACGAGCTTCAATTCATCAAGGTACCCAAGCATATGTCCAACTTTAATTGAGTGAATAGTCATTTGACTTCGGGGGATTATTCATGTTCATAAAATTAGACATATGCTTAAGTAACTTGGTGAATCAAGGCAATAGTAACTTAATAGAATAGTGAAGACAGAACAAGCAACTTTAACCTGCACGGTAGATGTTTGATTGCTCTGGTTGTTTGATAAAAGTTCTTAGTGAGTGTATTTTCTTTTCCTTAATAAAATATCCAGGCTTAATAACTGTATATTTTTGTGTTCATCTTCTATGGACACTACTTACTCTATACCCAAAGAGCAATCAATCTCTTACAAAAAAGGGAATTGAACCTGTGGAGGGTTGCTGTGACTGCTCTCATGTATGTTAAATACATTTAATAAATCACTGTTTTATTTTACAGGACTGCAGCCCAGGGGCAAGTGTACTGTGCATTTCCTGCCAACTGTTGTTTGTTAAATTTGCTAATTTGATTTAGAGGCATGGTACATACTGTGACCAGTTTGCATCAAGAGACATACAGATTTTTCATCTGAAGAGTTTTCTTTGCTGTGTCTTGTGATTTTGTTTTTTAAGGATGCATTACATTAGATAATTCTGCCTCTGACTCTCCTTCAGGTGTTTTATGAGAATGCTTAACAGATTTGTTTTGGAGAGGCAATGTACTGATATTCTGAAGAGTAAGTGTTGACCAGAAAGAAACATAGGGATATGCTCTGGAGAGCAACTAAGAATTGCCAACTGAGATTACTTGTGGTTTAAAAGAGTAGCATCATTTTAGACAACAGTTTGCAGTATGGACGTTTATGTAGATTGAAAACCTAGGCTTTCCATCTTTATGTGCAAGAAGGAGGCAATTTTGCTCAGTCAATGTAGTTAATATAAAAATAAAAGAACTGATAAAGAAAAAACCTAAATTTAACAACTGACATAATCATTGATGCTGCACGGTTTAAGCAGAAGCACCTTTTGTCCTACAAAGAGAGCTATGTACTCCTATGTGTAGTCAAAACAGTGGTGTTTTCATAGCTTTGATCAAATTAGCCCTTTTTTCATTCAAATTTGACTTACTCTTCCGTTTCTTTGTTCAGTACTTTCTAACTTTTTCCTCAATAAAATTGGAACCAAGTATCTGGTATTACTGCAGTTTATCAGATGTAACACTTCAACTTATATTTATTTGTTATTTTAGGAGCTGAATTGCAGGCTAGTGCTAGGAACCTTATTCTTTGTTATGGGATTCTAGCATCTAGACTTACAAGTAAGTTCTTTTTCCTCCTCTCATCAGACTAAAATGCCTTCTCAGGCGTTTGACTAAGTGTATGATTCCTTTTATCCTTTTGGATAAGTTTTAAAGTAGGAAGTTGTATAGCTGTGATTTGCCAGGTTTCTATGGCATTTTGCAAAAATCTGCGTATTTATAAAACTGGGAAAACAGGAATTATGATTAATGCTTTTGAGAACTTGAAGTAGTATTAATTAAAGCTACATGAAACAGGCTTACGGAACAAAGAAGATTTGCTATCAGAAAGGAACTTTCTGAAGAATTTGGCAATTTCATTTCTGTTTATTGGGAAATGGGAACATATGTGATCCAGGTGTACATGAAGGAGAAAATGAATAGAAAAGTGATGAGGTTTACATATCTGATGTAGATAAAGTATGCATGATATCTCTTATTGCCTTGGTTCCTTTCACTTATCACATCTTGCTGTCATTCCAAAAAAACAACTGGACAGAGTGCTATGGAGGTACATAGTGGATGTGAAGTTAAGCAGCTGAGGTTTTTTGGTGAGAAATAAAATTAAACAAAAGACGTATTTTATTCGTTACACCAGGCTTAAAATATTTATAGTTTTTTAGGTATTGCTAAAATATTTTTTCCAAAACCTCTGCATAATTAGGACAAATTTGAAGTAACTGCTTGATTTGGAATTATTTTCTTATCCCATTGATGTACCAGGACATGAATAAGAAGTAGTTAGTGAACATTTGATATGTAGCCTGTTGGAATCTTGAAGCAGGTATGTGATTCTAAGATACATTTAAAACTGCTGCTTTCATGTAGGGTTGAGACTTTTAAAATTTCTTTTTCCCATGCCCTACCTTATCTAATACCTTGTTCCATTTCAGATAAAGCATTGCTATCTCTCTGCTTTTGAATTTCTTTCACTTTAGTAGAGTGATGGTCATGTAATATATCTTGTTATACTACTAATTTAAGGTATTGAGGGATGCACTGCAAGACTGACACTGTCTTGTTAAAGGAAAGAACTGAGAAATGAAGCTTGCAAGTTGCTTTTTGAAGGATGCTTGTTGACTATATTGTTGACTACTTATAGTCATGTCTAAACCAGAATTGCATGTAGAGAAAAATTTGCTGGAAAATTCCTTTGCTTTGTAGGCTCCTTGAGGAGCAAGACTAAGGCAGGCTCATTTCTCCTCAAGTATGTGACAGTTGATGGAGGTGGATTCTTCCTCATTTTCATAAATCTAGACCTGTACTGGGGAAAGCCTAGTTGGAATGAAATATGGAAATACAAACAAAATTATAGAAAGTGTAAGTAATAAACAGTTCTTAGTCACTGGAGGAAGACTTAAAGACTCTTCTGGAAGACATGAGCAAATAAATAACTTTCTCTGGTTTTAAATGTGTTTTGTAACACAGTTATTTTTTGGGTACACAGAGAATGAAGAAAAAATACGACAAAAAGAAAGAAAGGCAAATCTGAATTACAAGAGTGCCATTTTTAATAGTATAATCAGAAAAGCAAACCCTTTTACACAGAAAATGAATTCCTTCAATACACAAAGGGTCTCTTGAATAATTTATGGTTTTGCTATGTCTTTCATTATTTAACTTTCAATTGTTCTTGCAAGTAGTAATTTAAATGATTCTGAATTATGTGTATTCCAGTGGGAAGAAGGCTGGAAGTGCCTAAGAAAGTGACTAAGAAAAGGGACTAAGGGACTAAGAAAGGGACTAAGAAAGTGCCACAAATATTTAAGCTTTTCTTTAAATGCCAGGAATAAAAAAATAGTATATTAGATAGATTCCATTGGAAACAGGTGCTTCCTCAAGTTTTATTAACTATATATGTAAAAGTAAAAAGAGCAGTTGAAGTTAAGCAGTATTGATAGATTCCCAACCATGAGAGATTTCTGAAGGAAAAGATTATTTTTGTATGACATATAGTATATACTTTTTTTTTTAAACTGGCAAATGAAGGAGACTCATTGACTAATGCTTTAAAGCATCATAGCCTCTTCCAGCTGGAGCATTCCACTCAGTAAACTTGGGGTGCTTAGTCAGAACTGTGTGTCAAGTACAGAATAATGACTTTTCTAACTTCAGGTATGATTTTTGTATTACATAGGAGTTGTAAGAAAATTCTCTGTCTAGGTGGAGCAGGACTGCAAGTTGTAAGGACTTAATTTGATCCCTTAACAAAAAGTAAGTCTTGTGTGGCTTTAATTTTTTCTTAAGGCTTCAAAACTCATTTTTCGTTATATCTCAGAGTAACATAATGGTTTCAGACACTGTGAATTTCTATGGTGGACTTGTTGATTGACCACATACAATATGGCAGAAGGATATGTGGAAGTGATGTCAGGACAGAAACAACTACTGTCCATTCACATTGGAACAGAAAATGGAAGATACTGCTGAGGTGAAGAAAAGAGAAGTACATAGCTGGCAAAAATCAGAAATGTTGTAGGAATAATGTATCTATACACACTG
Organism: Entomyzon cyanotis; assembly: GCA_024500445.1. Classification (NCBI taxonomy): domain Eukaryota; kingdom Metazoa; phylum Chordata; class Aves; order Passeriformes; family Meliphagidae; genus Entomyzon; species Entomyzon cyanotis. Next base: position 83,102,474 of record JAKEPQ010001005.1, read on the forward strand.
AACAATGTTAGACATCTTTATAGAAGAGTAGCAGTTACATATTTTCAACAGTATTCGTTTCTTAATCAACAAATATGCATAGACTAAATTTGTCATTGACTTCTATAGAATGGTTTCATTTCACTGAAAGAGCTTGAGGGATAAATTAACCTAAAACTTCACATTAAATTTTTTTTCTATTCATTCACTTACAAGTCAAATAGAATAGGGAAATTCAAAGCTATTTTTGAGAAGCAAGAACATTTTTCTAAAAAGTAAAACCATAGAGCTTTTGTTTGTTACTTTTTCAACTAGAAAAGACTAATTTAAACCAAATTAAACTGAAAGAAAGCTTGTGGACTAAAAGTTCGGAATGTGGGGTTTCAGCTTGGAGTGTATTTTTTCATGGGTGAATTACAGACTTCAGAAAAATGAATTTTGAAGCAAAGTTATTGAAGTCCTTTGTTGCAGTGTGCTATAGGATTTTTTGTATATTGATGCTGTTTCAGAGATTTCTCTCTGGCTGGAGTCTGTACTGTTTTCCCCTCCTTACCTCCTCCCCTCTGGCTTTCCCTGGTTGGCTCATATGAGTTAACTACGCCCCTCGTCCCTCTCCTGATAACCTTCTGCGAAAGCCTCCCTCAGATTTTGCCATCTTGGCTTTCCAGCACCCCCGCATCCTTCCCTGCCACTCCACTCCTCTCCACTCCTCTCCACCATCCCTGAACCCTCCCCTGTGGACCTCAATAAATTCCCTGGAAATCTCAGATGGTGATCCTGCGCTTCTTCTACTGCCACGCCTCCACAGCGACTCGTGTCCCCAGCAGCTCCACCGCCTGCTGCAGCCACGTGTCTGCCTGGCGTGTTTCGGCTCCGGGCAGCTTCCCCCCATTACAGCGTGTGGGGGGGGGCCGCTCCTGAATTGCTAGACTGCGCTGCCGCAGTCCTTCATGGCAGTGATAGCAGTTTTTTACAGGATATGGTATCTGTTTGTGTGTATGACTAATAAAAAACAAGTATTGCATGGAACTGGTATCTATCAAAAGTTATTTGAAAACCATAAAATGCCTAGATTTTTGATTAATGATTTATATATTTTTTCTTTTGAACTCAATTTTTCTCTTGAACTTAATTTTCAAGTCTAATTTCTTTGTCTAATATAACAGTGCTACACAAAAGTTCTTTGGTGCTGGATTGCTTAGATACTGCTTGGTTCTTTAGTCAGGCTGACTTTGTTCAAACTAGTGCAAACTTTTCCGGAAGTTCTTTACCCGTGTTCTGGATGCCTGTTTAGTGTTGTGAGCCCTGGAGTGTGCATACATCAGTTGTGGCAGTATTCCTATTCTAATGCTTGCACTTGTGCTGTACTGCCCTAATACTGGGAAGTTTTAACATGTGGATGAGATTATCTATGTGTATGTTTGCTCGGTTACCAAAAGTTGAGTGTAACAGTGGCAGAGATGTGCTTTTTCTTCCACTGGAGTTAGTTTGTGCATCTGTATGAGCATTTCTAAGAGTGCTGCTCTTAGCAAGAGTATATTTTCAAGAGCTACAGATTTGGCCTTGTGATCCTGAAAATGAATAACTGGGAAAAAGGGTTTCGTTTATTAAAGTTTATGAACAGAAAAAAATTACTTCTGGCCTCTTTCCCCAAGTCTCTCAACTCATTAAGGACATAAGGACTGTATTCCCTGCACTCAGTGCATAGAGACATTACAAAACCTGACTGTGTTAAGAAAAAAAGGAGGATGTTTTTGCATTAAGTTGGTGGTTGAAAAGGTACAATCTAGAGTGATTTTAAGGAGCATCCTTATGCATCTAAACTTATGGATGTACTTAAATTGGTTCACATAAATTCTTACTTAAGACAATGAGACTTAGAGTATTTTCAGCTGGAAGAGACCTACTTTGATTTAAATATTGCACAGAACAGAAATAGATCTAAGAATTTATTCAAGGGCTTTTTGAACTGTAGATGATGGGATAGGATTCACACTCATCTTGTTAAGACAGATAAAATGCATGAAAATCCAGTAAAGATCTAAAGAAGTGTTTTTGAAGGAATTCTTAAAAGCAAAGCAATCACAGTTTCTTCCAAACACAATGTGAATACTCAAGATATAAGCCAGTTAGACAGTGTCCCACTAAATTAATCACAAGTTTGCAAAGCTCTAGAAAATGTTCTCATGGTTTCACCTGAAAATATTCTAATACCAGTAAACTAACATGAAAGGATAATCTATATGAAGTCTAATAGTGCTTATCAACAAAGAAATAACCCTTGTTTCTAAGGCCAAAGGCGTTTTCCTTTCCATAGGATCATGGTACTAATTTTTTTTTGTTTTATTTTAAGACAGGTTGCTCTGATTTTTTGTATTGCTGTATCACTAGGGAATGTTTCTGTAGTGGCAGCTAGACTACAGTTAGTACTTGTGCTGAAAGCTAGCTCAGGGTCTCTGTGTTTGGTCTCTGTTTTGTTCTGTAACTGCAGTATCTTCAATTTCTCCTGGTTATAGTTTTTTAGTTACAGGAAAAAGGAAAAAATAAATTTAGACCTAAATAAGTGGAGTTTCACATTTTGCTGTGGTAACCATAATACACCTGCTTGCTCCCAAGAAACACGTCACAAGCTGTTCTGATTTTGCTTCTGTATCATTCTTCTTAGCTGATGTATATTCATCTCTTGTAGAAGGTTGATCTGATAATATGATACATTGTTAAAATTCTTAAATAGAACAGAATTTATGCTGGCAGTTTTTGGAGAAGTTAAATTTACAAAGTGCTGTTTGGAGAGTTCTCTGGAAGGATAACTTAGCTTCATTCACAACCTGGTCAACATCTCTCTATTTCACAGTGTCATTTGCTTAGATATATGAAAAGTGTTCCATCTTATTTAGATGTGGTATCTGTAGTTTAAGAGTTTGGCATAGACCCAAAATGGCAACCTAAGTAAAGACTGACACAAGTTATTGGGAATTTTGCTTAGATTTGGCATTTCCAAGCTTTAAAAAAAAAAAAAGGAAAAATTAGGACAAATAAGACTATTTTAGGCTACACTTTCAATTTGTTTTTTATACAGGTGGGATTAATTGCTGCACAATGTCTCTGAAGTTGAAAACAAGTGCATTTCTGTAGTTCATTCTGTGCTGCAGAGACATAAATGGTCATTGGTACCCTGTATTTATCATTATTACCTAATACTGGATTGGAATCTGCTGTTGTACATCTCCTACTCAATCATGTCTACATGTCACAAACTAGTACATAGGCAGCAGAACCAAAGTAACTTGTGCATTTTAACACTAGAAGAAAAAAGGGTGCATTTGGCATGCTATAATACTTTGAGTACACTGGCAGGATACATCAGTCTAGAGAGCTTCCTTTAAATTGACAACTTTAACTCTTTTTCTGTAGTCTCTTTTGGTAACAGCTGTGTTTGAAAACTGGAATTCTTCTTATGAAGTCGTTTTTGCAGAGTTCTCTGGAAGAGTGACTTGGCATCATTCACATCTTGGTCAGCATCTTTTTCCCTGCTATGACATTTGCCTGAGTGTGTGAAAAATATCCCACTTTATCTGGTTGCATAATGTGAGTCCTAATTTAGTGCTGACTTGAACTTTCTACTCATACACTCTTTTGAGCTTGTTTTTCTTCCTGGAAAGCTAAAGCCTGGGCTAGGTATACCAGTCTTCTTCTTACAGTCTTCTGCAGCAGCTCTTACTGGAGAGATAACGTCAGTGCCTGTAAAGTTAAGTGCGCATCACTCTTCTCTAGGCAATGGAAGCACTTTCCTTTGATACATGTGCATCTTTCTCACTCTGCATGCATAAAATAAGCCCTGCTATCCTGTCAGGGAAGAGCTGCCTGCTTTTGAGATTTTTCTAGCATTTCGTATATTCCGTTGAATGGTCTTAGGATCCACAAAGGACACAGCAAATGAATTAGGTCTAAAGACAATATTAATGTATGTGTATTTTTCATCTTGCTGTGGTTTTAAGAAATACGTGTCTACAAATAATGAGTAGCCCAGAAAATCTTTTGCATTTGTTTTTGTCATGGAGTATCAGTTTGAGTTGAGGATTTTCATGGGGAGTTGATGGGTAAGTAGAAATTAAGTGGGACTCACAATTTTGCTGTTTTGCATAGCCCCGGTTGAATGTAAATGAAATATTTTTTGGCACCTCTGAGCAGCCCACAGATACTGTTCAATCCTACTCTCATGAAATAAGGTATATACTTGGTATTGGCCTACCCAGTTCATATGGGACATGTAAATTTGAGTAGTACTTGGTTCTTTTGCTTATTTTGTCACATTAAGGAAGGGATTGTTTTTAGTTATCATTTGGATATGTGATTTGTATTTGTTACCCTTAAAGACTAAATTTTCTCGTGATGGTTTTTATTATTTAGAGTAAGCAAATACCGTAAATTTGGCCTTGAAGTAGATATTGCATTCTTTTGATGCTAAGAGTCTTTGGCTGTTTTTGCTATATAAGGGATTCAATTAAAATGTATTTCTACACTTTTTAAATTTATGAGTTCTAAGGCCACTTGCAGGCAAATAAGAAAATTATTACAATGAGAAAATTCCACTCTTTTTATTTGTTTTGTAATCTCAGAAACACCCATAAGATATATGAAAAGACATGATTTTTAGTCCTTTTTAAAACTAGTGTTCTCTGTGGAAAAATTATAACTGTGAACTCCAGACAAGTAGTGACACACAATGAAAGTGCTGTAGGGTGACACTAAAAGCAGATTGTGGTTCTTGTAAACTTTTTTTCATTTTCCCCCTCTATTTTCTTTCTCTCTTTTGTATAACCTGTCATCTTTATTTATACTAAGAAATGAGGGATATTTTGATCTCCCTAATAAAAAGTGTGTTATTACTACAATGTTGAAATACATTTTTTAGTGCAGAATTATATATTATATTCTGCACATAAACAACATAGAGTGTACAAGGGACACACTGCAAAGAATGTTCAGTTTTACGATGTACACAGTGATGCTCTCAGTTGCTTAATTTTTTCAGGGCATAGTGTTGTAAATGTCAAGAGCCTTTGAAACATTTGAAGCAGATGTTCTATTGCCAAACTGTAGCATTTGAACTCAAAATGAAACAGTTCCCTTAAACCTTGACATTAAGTCTTAACAGTTTCACTTCCCAATTGGATGTGGTATGAAGAAGATAAATAATAGAACTGCAGCAGGATAAAATATTTATTCTCCCATGAGGTGTGGAAGAAAAACATGTTTAGCATTTACTTTGCAATTTTATTTGTTCTGGCTCATTTCCCTCTTATACTCACATATATACATTTCCAGGCACATGTTAAAAGCAGTAACTAGGGCTTGGCTCAGGCCCGGTGTCCTTCCTTTCCCCTTCCCTTTCAGTCTGAGTTTCTCTCACAGCTTCCCTTAAACTGCCTCTTTGTCCCCATGTTCCTTTTGGGAAGCATTCATCAAAATGTTTTGACTTGTCCAAAATCTGGTCTGCTTAATCAAACTGATCAATTTCTATGGAAGGCAGTGTCAGCCTTTTCAAAAAGGAGTGCCATGTTTAAACACCCTAATAAAAACAGCTTGAATTTCCCGTACTCTCAGTATCTGCTGCTCCCACTGTCATTGGCTACAGCAAGGGTGAGAAGAGGTAACTGCAATGACAATAGTTGAATTAGGAGTCCATCTTCACTTTGGAAATGTCGGGCTCCATTTTTTATTTGTCTCATGAACATATTCTCATGATGAAAGTTTTTGTTTGACATTAGTTATTCTACTGGCTGAATCCACATACCTCATCCCATTTACTTTAGTGTTGTGTGCTTTGCTGCCTGACTGACAGCATCATTTTATAAACACTCAGAAAGACATAAACCTTTTAGGTCCTGTCACTCATCCTACTATTATGAAACCTACAGCACTAGTTTTGTACCCTTCTCCACATGCTGTTCTCTTGCTGTATTCTGTGCTTTCTGATCAGAGATGGTTTTCTCCCATGCCTCCCTCAAAATGAGTCAATGCTATCCACAAATCCTCTCTGCTTGAGCAACGTTGAAGGAAGATCTGGAATTGGGCTTCAGTGCCTTTTCTCTAAGCTAACAGCAGTCCTCCATCCTGTGGCCACTTCTCTTTTTCTGAGAATCCATCAGATGGGGAAGCGTACATGCTTGCAAGAGTGGAAGAGAAATTTAGTAGATAGTGGGTTTTTCTTTTTTTTTTTGTTTTCTTTCAGTACTCAGAAAAAGTGGCATGGACAGCGAGGTTATTATTATCCCTGTAGCAATGAAGAAGTAGCCTCTAAGAAAAAAGTGGAATTTTGGTCAATAAACACATTCTTTTACACACACAGACACACACAGACACACACACACAGAGACACACACACACACACACACATATATATTTTAATATACACTGATAGATAAATTGATAAATTATCTGTTCTTACTAAATTTCCTCATGATTCCAATTAAACAGAAAATACTCCTTGACTCTCTTGAGGAAAGGATCGATAAAAGGTATCAATTCAAGCATCCAATTTAATGTGTAAAGTAGTGGTTAAAAGGCTGATCACTCTGTAAACCTTATATAGATGCATATGCTTGAAAGCAATGTGTACTCTTCTAAAGAAAATTCGGTATGAACATCATGAGTGTGGTACAGCATGTCTAGTATTTGTTGATTATGGGTGTGATGTTTCTGTTCTATAATAAGGTCTGTGTAGCAAAGTTGGCAAGAAATCTGTACCATGTACTTGAGTAGACCTTGGAGCCAGAATGTACAAGTGCACTTTCAGTGGTAACCTTATAAAGCAATGCTTTTAAGTGAGGAGCAGTACTTAACATGGCCTCTATTAACAACTTGTACTGCGATTCTGTATTGCTTGTTGAATTAGAGTTTTGTCTGCACTGTTCTGTCTTTTCATAGTCTGTCTGCTTTGTTTGACTTCCTACTGTAACCTTGTTTAGGAAGCAAATGTCTTCTGTAGAAGCTGCAAAGTTACAAATGTTTTCTTCATATCATCCTCTCTTTAGCCCCTTATAGAATAAACAGCCCCTTTATCTGTTCACCCCTCTGAAGTCTTAATTTGCTAAGCCTTTGTGATATTTTACAATCTGTCTAGGAAGGTCTTCCAAGGGGGTGAGAGTAAAAGATTATTCAACATACGCTGTTATAAGGGTACTGTGGAATTCTGACCAAACTGCTCAGTTTCTGTGTTTTCAGTAGCCTTGGAAACAAAATAATAGCAAGAATTATAGATTTTTTTTTCCCGAGATTGTAGAATGTAAAGAAATTTGATTTGTTTTATGCAAGGGCAACTTTGTTCCTAGGACCATCACAAGTTTAAAGTTAAGTGAGGAGATGCATATGCACACACAAAGCAGAATAATTTCTTAAGCAGTTTTATATATATGTACATACATGTATTTATATGTATTCGTACATGTGTACATAAATGTGTATATATATATAAACTTGCACATTTGTAGGGTTTCCATATTACCTTTCTAGATGAGGTTAATTCATATATACAAATATACGTATATGTATATATGTATATTTTGATATTTTGCTTTAGCAATAGTAATTACTTATATCAGTATTGTAACCATCATTATCAAAGTCACCCTTTTTTCTGTCACTTTTTATCTACATCAAAAGGTTCTACAGAGTAAGTAGATCTCATTATATATTCTATGTAAATGAGGAAGCTGAGATGGAAATTAAGTTGTCCAAAATCAGTCACCTGGTAGCAAAAGTCCTATTAGAAGTCACCAGTTTACTTTGTTTTTCTCAATTAAGTAGCACTGCATCTCATTTGGTAAGGTCCATATTTAAAGAATATGTTCCTTATGCTTATTATGGGGATTGCTTAGCCTAAGGGTATGGTCCAGTAGGAGCATATTCAAATACAATCATATTTTCACCATGATGATGGTCAGTGAAACAAGTCTGGAGATGTGTTGCAGCCTTCCTCCTTGAAGTCTTTGAAAAACTGGTTCAATAAACCCCCAGGCAACACATTCTGATCTCATAGGTGTCCCTGCAGGAGGATAGGTTGGAGTCTTTCTGAAGTTTATTCTAACCCGACTTATCCAATGATCCTACAATCAGAGGTTCATATAAATAAAATGTTCCCCTCTCCTCATTTCCATTGTCAGTTGGAACAGCAGGAGAAGGGACAATCACTGCAGAGCATCCCCGTCATCATTCTGGTTATACCATTTCATAGGGAAGGCAATGCCAGTAGCAGTGGCTGGTTATAGTAATGTTTTACAAATTGGTGCTGAGTGTCAAGGGAAGCAAAATTATGTGCACCAGCAAAAGAGTTGTTAGGGGTAAGGAGCAGGCAGGAATACTGGACAAATGGGGGAAAAGGAGCAGAAACATCACAGTCTCCCCACCCTTCTGTAGAATAAAGAGGGTCATCATTCATGTTATTCTCTTGAAACAGCGATGTCTGCTATGGCTCTGCCTGAAAACATATAGCTGCTGTGGTCCAGGAAAAACTGCCTAAAACTCTTCAAGATGGTTTTTAAAGTAAAGTTTTAGCTTTTACTGTTTCTATGACGATGCTTCAGTGATACATTTTTGAATGGAGAATTTATAGGGAGCAAATGGGAAATAAGAATGTGACTCCAGCCCTTTGGAAAAAAGGAACAATAAAGATCAGGAATTACTTGTGGTGTGAGTCAGACCCCTGCACCAGCACAGTTGTGATTGAGTTGTGCATCTTGGCTCAGTGGTGTGAAAGCCATTAGTGTAGCAGAGGTGAATGCTGCAGGCCTGCTGTGCCTCAGCTCTGCAGTGATAAAAGTCTGTGTAATGCTGCAGGTTGTATGGAACAGAGCTCAACAGCTTTAAACTGCAAGTAGGGGAGCATGGTGGAGCAGAGAGAAGAGAATTGCAACCCTATTTTTCACAAGCTCAAACTACTGAAATAGTATTTCTCTTTGATTCTGCTTTTTCCATTAAATAGCCTACTTTGCCATATGAATAAAATTGAAATTGAAGTTTGTTTCAAAATGAAAACATTTAACTCTGAAAAATTAAAAATTACAAATGTTTTAATTACTGCAACTTTTGGTTTCAATTTTGTCTAAAATATACCTTGTTCTTTGACATTATATGTTACAGTGAGTGTTGCTGTTGACAAATAAATATTTTCTGCACTGAAAAAGGTTCAGTACTAGAAGTATCCTAACAGATTTGCCTTTAATATAAGTATCAGATGGCACCTAAGCAGAAGTAACTGCTCTACCCCTAAGCATAGGTGCAAAAATAGAGAATAAACTAGGATAAGCAGAAAAAACCCTACCCAGCTTAATCAGCCTAGCTCCTGATCATGACGTTAAAAAAACCCCAAAAAACAAAGGTCAGCTGCTTTTCCACCACTGCACCATTTTTCTCTCAGCTTGATGTCTCATATGTTCAAATGTATTCTGTTTTTCTTTTCAGTTTAATTACTGTTTTGCATGTGCAACTAGCTTATCTAGTATAGCTTAGTGTATTTCAAATAGAATAAATGTAGATTTGTAGTAGTATAGATCCAGTTTCTGAGTACTTATGGTAAACAGTTATGAAAAAGAAGGAAGGTAGAGTTTGAAAGCATAAGTACATTAAAAACAAAACAAACAAAACTGACAGCCCCCAGAAATTGTCTAGAAGTTGTTGATTCACCAAGGCTCAGCAGGCTGCACCCCTGTTGGGGTGACAGGAAGTTCACTTTCCAAACGGCTTAAGTCCTAGACTTCCTTGAACAGGAATGTCCAATTTTCTGAACTGTATGTGTTGCTAATGTTGAGGACTACTGTCTTCTAGGGACAGAGGTGAGAACACCCCAGGCTTTTGGCTGGAGACTTCACATTGGACATCAACTTTTCAATCAGTTAGGAGTGACTCTGTCAAGTTACAATTATTGTCCTCAAAGCAGTTATCTTTCCTCTCTGTGTAGCTTGTTCAATTTTTTCCCAATATATTTTATTATTTCCAGTAGGCTTCCTGTTCTTGTTTCTCATAGCCTACCCCTTTTCTTACATGCATTTTCCTATTTTCTTTTTTTTTCCCATTTGAACACTATCATGTTTTGAAATATATTGAAGATGCATTAATTTTCTCTTTGCTGTCATTTTCCATAATTTTATTATATTTTGTACAAAAGTGCAAGGCCTTAAGCTGCTGACCTGGTGGAAAATCCAAAGATGTGGAAGATTCAAATATTATTAGAGTCCTTCTGTCTCAAATTAAATAGTCCCTTGCAAGTTTTGTACTCTCATAAATAAAGTAAAACCTGTCAGTTTGAAAAAACATCCAGACTCTGCAGCCTGGTGCAATTTATTAATGATACTGTATTACAAGATGAAATAAAATAGGAACCTGAACTCTGAATTCATCTGACAGAGGTGTATGACCCAGGCGTTTTAGGAACAGGTAGATTTATAAACAGTCAAGCCAGCAATGATGTCCAGTGACATCTGTGTAGTTACAGCTGACAACAGAATGAATTTCAAAAGCATAGAAGTGTTGGAAGTGTGGGTATGAAAATGTTAAATTTAAACCAGGATATTTATTGAAGAGTATAGAAACTATACTGTTTAAACAGGAAGGGAAAAGAGCCCAAGATAAACATTTATCAGGCTCTTCAGAGAGTAATATTTTGTGGGAGAACATTCTATCACTGCACTGTAAAATTCTAAGGACTGTAGAGGGGTTGTCCAGGTCCTTTGAACTTGTTCCACGTAATACTGTAGCATAATTCTGTACACTGAAAATGCTGCTATGTCCTTTCTCTACAATTCTAATAGAAAACAGTACAGCTCACAGTTTTGGTAATGCATAGGAGTGACTACTGCACTAGATTTGCAATTGCTTTTATAAGGTTTTTCTTGAAATACATCTTGTTACATATTTGTATTCTCAATAGCCAGGTGAACCTCTAAATGCAACTCATAGATAAATAATTTCTTCTGAAGTAGGAATGTCATTGTCACAGTCCTGATTGAATTGATTTACACAGGAAATCAAGTCTGACTTTTTAATTTCAGAGCCAGCTTTATGTTCTACCAGGAGGGAAGTATGCAGTGGTGAAATCATTCATGATAACTCTTTTCAGCCTCATGGGAAGAGTATGCATATAGATTTCCAGTCCATACTGAAGTTACAGTCATAAATAGTGTTTCAAGATAGAGAAAGTAGTTGATAAAATGATGTTCATGTTTTTGTGATTGATGAAATGTGTGTATCAAAGCTAGTTCATTGTTAAATGTGACAGATAAACTTTTGTTAAGATGGTAAGAGTTTAAGTGTCATAATTTGATCCAGTGGCCTAATTATATTTCAAAAAGTGTTAGAGTCTTCACAAAAGTTTTGACAGCTTTACAAAAATCACTGTCATGGATGTATTTATCATCAAGATTTGATGATAATTCACAAATCTGAAGATAACATGGGACATGAGATGTCTTGGCTTCTGTGGCAGTTCTGGGTCTTGCTTTTGAGTTGTATTATGTGCTGATTGTGTGAGTTCCTGGGCATCTGACCCACTATGCATGAACTAACTTGTTTTTCAGAGCAAATAATGAGAAAAGAATGTGTAAAGGGTGTTTCAAACTCCAATTTGTATGTCTAGGCTTTTGTTTATTTAAGAACTGTAATATTTTACTCTGACAGCTTTCATTTGATTCAGTTTACTGCTGGATTTTCTCCAATGATACAAGGAATAGCCTAAAAGAAGGCCTGCCTTTCTCTTGAAATACAGTCATGAGACTATTTTGTAACAATATTACTGGGAACCATGGAAGCAGTATGTGTGTGAAGCCAATAGAATTATACAGAGGAAAGACTCATGCACATAGACAAATTTTGCTACTCAGTTTTGCTATCTGTGACTTTCTGTATTCAGAATCACAGGATCAACTAGGGTGGAAAAGACCTTTGAGACCATCGAGTCCAACCTATGACTTAACACAACCTTGCCAACTAGACCATGGCACTGAGTGCCACATCCACTCTTTTCTTAAACACCTCCAGGGATGGTGACTCCACCACCTCCCCGGGCAGCCCAGTCCAATGCCCAACCACCTTTACTACGAAGAAATTCCTCCTCATGTCCAGCCTGAATCTCCCCTGGTACAACTTGAGACTGTCCTCTGATCCTGTTCATTGCAGACTACAGCTGCATAGAACTGTTTTATTCTGTGTCAAGCAACTGACACTTCCATATCCCCCATATCCTCCATATCCTTTTCCTAGGAGAAAAAAACATTCAGAACATTTTTCCATCAAGGTTGGTGCACATGTAAAATCTAGTGGCCTCAAAGCTGGCTGGTACTTCCGTCATGAATAAAGAGGATCAGAAAATTCAGCTCTGAGTCTCATCCCCTACTTTTTTATTTTTGACTGTCGATCAAATTGATAGGCCTTTTGAATTCTGAATGATAGTTATTATATGAGAACAAAGTGTAACGGAATACAATCAAATGTAGCAGATTGAAGCTCTTAATTTACTAAGATTAAAACTGTCCCAGTATGAAACACACGTACACAAATGTGTTGTAAATTCAGGATAATTTGAATAATGAAATTAATCCAAGCCAGGAAGAGTTGACTCAAATGTTTCTTGTAATTAATGCAAGCAAGACTCTGGTAATTAAAAAATAAAATAAATTGCCCACCCCGTAATCCTCCTTCATGTGATGAAAATGCAGCAACATTTTCCTTTGACTATTGTTCTGTGTATCTTTTGTGGTGTTTTCTTCCAGTTGACAAACGGGGCATTTGAGTTGACAGATTTTTAATAACCTTTCCATCTCACACAAAATCATATCACATGGAGACATGGAAAAAGATGGTCTTTGCCATTGCTTCATTCACTAAGCTTGGTTATACTTTAAAGTGTTGACGGCAGAGTCCTCTTGGTGAGATGTGTGGGAAAATCACAGTTCAGCTGACACAGCCACACTGGCAGAGCTGCACTGGAAACAGTTGTACTGGAAGTAGGGTTGCTTTCCTGGCATATGGATATCTCAGGAACTCAAACAACTACACCAGCAAAATAACTTTTCTTACGCTGTTGACTCTTCCTCCCCCAGAAAACTTGCCTGCATAAGTCTCACAACCATAGCAGCATTGCCTAGAATGTCTTGTATTTGTTTCTTAAGCTGTTGATAGAACAAAAGTGTTAGGAAATAGATAGCTTCTTTAGCTTCTGAGGAAAAACAAAACAAGGAAAAACAAAGGAAAACAAGAGGGTGATCAGGTGTGTTTTCAGTGATATTGTTGGCTTACAATGTGGCTGTGCCAGAGGCTCCTTCTGTATATAGGTAACAATACCTACCCCAAAGGAACAGAGATTCAAAATTTAAACAAGATATTCTTTTCAAGAAAGAAACATTAAGTCTAACGAGACTTTTAATTAATTAATACCATTCTAGGTATATGGTTAATTTCTTTAAATAATTGTGGAAGTCTCCTTTTAACTAAGATGTATATTCTTGTACAAAATTTAAAAGTATTAGCAGAAATGTATTTTAAAAGAATTTTGAAATGAATTTTCCTCTAGATTTTTCATATCTTCTTGACCACCAAGGGTTTGTAGCTCTGTTTATCTTAAAGAAAAGAAATAAGTGTAGATTTTCTGCCAATGTGGATTGCCACATAAACTGTTGGTTGTGCTTGTTTGAAAAAAAAGACGACAAAGATTTTCCTGAAGCAGATGAGAGAAGCTGTGTTAGATTAGAATTCTTTTGCACAGCTGTTCATCAGCCATTTGTTTAAACATCTTTTGTTTAACATAGCTTGAGAGGGTGATAAAAATTTTGTTTGTTTGTTTGTGTTTTTTTCCAGGAAGGTTCCTAAATAGTGAGATTACATGAATCTCTATGACTACTATGATTACATGAATCTCTATGACTACTGATATCCTCCATCCTGGAAATATAGTATCTCCAGAGCTGGGTTGACTGTACCAAGTCTGTGGGGCTTTATCTTTCTGAAGGCATTATGTTACACTTCTGCAGAGAGAAAGCACACTTTAATTTTAGATTTAGCTTCCTACATAAATAGCTAAAGAAATAGATTGCATTTCACATTGCACAATAATGTTATTATGCATTAGGACAAGCAAATCTGTATTACTGTGTTCTTTTGTATATTGAAAAGCAAGGTGTAGTGTCAAATTCATCAGTCTGTTTTTCCACGAAGAATGCGAAAACAGTGGAACTTGCTTATGTGGATTATTTTGTACCTTAGCCTATTCCTCCAGCATTATTAATTTACAGAATTTATATAATTAAAGCCAGCACATATGATTTGTGCAGCAATAACCTGTTCTTTACTGTTTCCTCTATTGTATGTTTAACCTTTTATTTTAAACCTTTATTATCAAGACTAATATATTCAGAGTAATAAAATTTAGTGGAAGGTGGAAAAAATCTAAAAACCAAAAAATCTTCCTGGTACTAACGTTTTTTTAAAAATTATTTAAAGTTTAGACATCTTCTTTTGCCATCTTTTCTTGTTGTTTAATGTTTTTTAAAACTTCATGTCTGATTGTTCCAATAGTAGGATTATGCAAGATGATGGCATCTGACCCAACACATGGTCAGACAACATTAATGGAATCAAGCAAAAGCCAATCATGGCAAAAACAAGAGAGAAGGTAGTCCTCTGTAGTGACAATGAATTTGATTTTAAGAGTAGCACTGTAAATGGAATGTGGATTTATGAATTGTGTTTGATCTGGGTGCCAATCCAGTGTTACACTTGAGCATGCAGACTGCAGTGGAGCCTTCTCCTCCTGAAAGTGGAGAACAGAAAACACACACTGCAACTAATCTCCTTTTTATGGATACTGACACTGTGGGCACCTCTAGCATATGACAGGTTTTGTATTCCTTGGGTAACAATACTGTTGTGTTTCTCTGTATGCCATAGAAACAGGTTTAAGAAATGGACACCTCTGTCTTCTGTTTAAACATGTAGGTCTAGAAACAGCACAGTCCAGAGGTTTACCTGTCTGTAAAACAAAGAAATTACAATCTAAGCAAATAGTCTGGTTGTGCTATTCTTATTATATTATAGTATGTATAGTCTTAAATGGAATTTTGAAGGTTAAGGTGCTACTCTGTTTACACTTTGGTTTAAGAACCAATCAAAAGTTATTTTAAACTGGATTTCTGCAGTGGGTGCTTTTTTAGCTGTTACTAAAATTTTAGCTGGAAAATAAAGCAGAAAGAGAGCATGCTTTGAACAGCACCAGCATCATAGTTCTGAATCTGTAAGATGGAGTACCATTGACAAAATTGGGGAAACTTAGATCCCTATGTAATGTACTTATATGTAATGTAGAATGAGGATCAGATAGAATACATCTAATAAGAGGGTGAAATATCAGGTAAATATTTATAATTCTGAACTGTATGTTAACATTTGTAGCAGAACATTCTGTTTTTAGAAGCCTCTTCTTTTGTCTGTCTGAGATGAAAGGAATTATGCTTGAAGAAGGGAATAATGTTGGTCTTCCCTCCCAACCAACAAGAGAAGCCCCCCTTCTATGTTGCCTAATAAAATCCAACAGTTTTGTTCAAGTTCCTCTGGAAAATACGAAGTTTTGAAACATTTTTTTTGTTATAGACTTTCTCACTAGTAACAGATGAGTTTAACTTTCTTCATCATCTTCATAATTTTCTTTTTTATGCACCTATATTTTGCATAGCCAGTGTTGTAATAAAAAATAAAATATTAGATTAAGGAGACAATTAGCTTATGCAAATTGGTTTTATTTAATGAAATGGTGCCTTACTGTTCGTTAACTGCAGTAAAGTCAAACCAGTTTGTAGTGACTGAAGGCAATCTGGTGCAGAATTCCAGTCATGTAGTCTTTATAATATAAGAAGAACAAAGGGACTTGGTAATGCTGCTGAAGGTTCCTTCCAGATACCTTTTTCTTTTTCCATTTGAAAATAATTTAAAATAAGTTTGATGAATCACAATATTAGAGCCTTTAATCATAAGCATTCCATCTGATGTAGACATGGGACATGGGTGAATGGCAATAAAAACAAAATCACTTCTTTGTAATGAATCCATTATCATTCCATGGGAAAAAAATTGATTCGTTCAGCCTTGAATGATATCATAGCATGTGTGGTAAAAAGCTAGACTTGGATGATGTGTTACTTTGTGGCATCACTCAGGGCTGTATCATTGTATGTAAACACTTGAAAGAAAAGACCGAGAAAATTACAAAAGGCAAGATTAAAACACAGCTATTGTTCTCTGGCTTAAGATCATAAAAGGAAGGAAATTCATAGTTAAGGATCCAAACCTCAAGTATCTGGGCACAATGCAGTGCCAGCCTTAATTTTACATAACCGTACCCTGTTATGAGTAGACATTGGTGGTTTGATCCTGAATGATGAGTTATATTGCTCTTAGCAGCTGAAACCAGAACAATAATTTTATTTTAATGCTTGGCTTTGTTCGGTGAGTAGACTTTTTGAATCAGTTTTAATTGTTTTCTTTATGTTTTTCTGCCAGTGGAAATAAAGAAATCCTAATAAGTAGGATTATTTTTTTTTCCAAAAGTTATCCTTAAAAACTCTGCTGCATAACAATTTGCTAAAATGGAAATGGGAAATTGTGAAAAAAAGCCAGTGTCATGCTTGGATTTCAGGGATGTTAAAACTTTTGTGCTAAGTTATAATGTCTATAATCTTGCAGAAGCTCGATTAAAAAAAATAAAAATCCCTAAACACTTAACGGATGAAAGGAGTAGTTAATAGTACTATTAACACAGAATAATGAAAATAGTACAGAGTTTTAAAGTATCTGCAATTAATTGAGCTTCTGTCCTACT
Organism: Entomyzon cyanotis; assembly: GCA_024500445.1. NCBI lineage: Eukaryota > Metazoa > Chordata > Aves > Passeriformes > Meliphagidae > Entomyzon > Entomyzon cyanotis. Next base: position 83,119,314 of record JAKEPQ010001005.1, read on the forward strand.
TTCCTCAAAAAGTTCTACTCCCCCCCCCTTGGTTCTTGGAAATTGTAATGAGGGTAGTAGAAAGTGCTTTAAAGGATGTCAGACTGTGGATGCAAAATGGAGAGGAGAATCGGCAATAACATAAAATCTTATCTTGACATTCTGGCCTAAGGACATTGCTTCAAGGACTCCAAAGGGGAAGACTGGCAATTTCCAGTCAAGGCAGAGAAAGGTCTTTAGCACTTTAAAAGCAAGAAGTGACCTGCCAAACAGCTAAAGAATAAGAGCTAGTATCTGACAAGGTGAGGCTGACTTGAGAGGAATGGCTGTACTTTTTTCAGAGTCATTTTAGTTCTGCTACTGTAGGAAGAAACCTCAACAGTGTTTAAGTGACTTGCACCCCTTCTGACTTTGTTTCAGATTTGGAGGGATTCAGTGGATAAGAGCTGGGAGTTGAAGAGGCAAAAACCTAAAATACTGTAGCTTTCTTACAACAGATGGAGCTCTAGGCAGTTTTGAATGGTAGTTTACATCTTCTGTTGAGTAGAAATTACTAAAGGCATGGGAAATTCACATTGCAGATAAACTAGTCTCTTGGGTGTTTCAGTGAAATGGAAAGAGCCCTGGCCCACAGTCTGAAAAATTACAGCCCATGAGACGAGAGAGCTCAAGTGTTCTGTGATAAATCTTTTGCTCATCAGTATAACTGTGGATAACACTAAAAAAGATTTACACATGAAAAAGAAAAGTATGGAGACAGAGGGACAAAGAAGACTGCTTTGTGAATATGAATGATAGTGCTACACTGAACAGCATGGAAATGGCTATGTAGAATGATAGTACCATGGTAGACCCTCTGTACAGTTCAACCATCAAAATGTTGCCTCAGAGAATTGCTGAATGTTGGAATTTTATGTCTGGGATTTAGTAGTCATTTCTCTCTTCTAGTTCTGTAATCTCTTTAATGATACACTGATTGGGATTGTCTGTTACTGAGGGGAAACTGCCCCCTTTTTCATCTCAATGCCCATCCTTGGATTCTTCAAATATTCTCTGACGTATATATGTGATATTCTGTCTATGAGAATGTCTCTGAGTTCCAGGACTGGGGATTTCCCTCTGATTTTCTGATGCAAACTCTTTCATTCCTATTAGAGTATTCCTTTTTCTGTTGTTGTGACAGACTTGTGTATTATGGTATCTCTTTCACAGCTGTTTTGGTTTTGTTTTGATGGGGTTTTTTTGGATTGGTTTGGTTTTGTATTTTTTTGGCGTAGTTACTGTAAACTGCTTTTATCATAAAGCACCGACTTGTAAATCCACATGCCTATCAGACTGGACTCCAGTCTCTACACTGGCACTGGGCTAAGCACATAAAGCTCCACAGGTACCTCACTAAGATATGTCACGGTATGAATTTTTCTGCAGTGTAATGTGGGAAAACTTTTCATCCACAGGGCACTATACAAAAATGTTTTCAACTTAACTAATTAAACCACATCCATGGATTTTGTAAAAGCCAGTAGCAAGGCATGGATCCAACTTTAGATGATGATGTTTTCCATCTGTTAGCATGAGTGCAACTCTCATTTTAGGAAGAGCATATAATTCAGGGCATGGCATGAAGTGAAAAAGCATTTCAAGAGTAACTCATTACCCTTAGAAATCAGCAGCATGTTTTTCCAGGTCTCTTGTGTAGATATGGAGGCAGTTGACACAAGTTGAGGACCTGCAGAATCTTTATGCATCTTCTTGCAGATCTGGCATGGTTTCTTCTCCAGCATGGAGGACAGGCTCATAGACCTTTGTAAAAAACTCTGTGTGCCTGTGCATAACTAGGACATACAGAGGAAGGGGGTACTTACCAATACCCAAGCTTGCTGTGATGCTTTACTGCTGCTTTACTGTTACTTGTTTTTTGGCCAGTCCTTTGCTGATGCCCACACTGTGTAATTATGTATTTCAGTGACGTCTTCAAAGCCGGAGTGCTGAAAAAATGTTGATTACTCTGAAATTACATCTGTTTTTTTTAGAGAATGTGTGTGAGTTCTGTTGAAACCACAATTTTGCCCAGCCTTCATCCAGAAAGGATAATATTTGTCTGTTATTTGCCTGAGGTTATCCAGATAAAAGGCTGCTGAATGGGGGTATGAAGGAAGAAAATGTGACATAGAGATAATTTGGAGATCACATATTTTTATTATTTTAAAATTTATTAGCAGTTTATTTTATTTCTGCCTCACATGTGGAGTCACTAAGTCCATTTGGTTGTTTAGTGGACCAGCAATTCACAGCTACCCTCCCTCAAAAAAACCCCCCAAAATGTGAGAACACCTGGCAGCAGAAAAATTCTTTGTGTTCTTAGCGGTATATAGTTACGTGCTGTTGATATTATTTGGCTGAGGCAAAATGGCATGGCCGATGAATTTTGTTGACAATAAAGTTATTATGTGCCTGCTCACTTTAGACACATGCTAGCTTTGTGACATATCTGAGGGGGAGCAGGGATGGATTTCACTGGGAGTTGATTGGTGCCTGTAATCTGGCTACAGGCTGTTCATGACTCTGTCCATACTAAAAAGTAAGCAGTGCTAGAGCTTGTATTTTATTTGCATCTAAATACCAGCTGGGCCAGGAAAGCAAACTGATCTCCTGAACATTATTATAACTTTTTATCCAAGTTTGTGTTTAGAGCCACATTTATCTCTGAAATGATGACACTTTTTCCTGTGCTTCTGTTTGGTTCTTGCCACCCCTGCGCTACTCTAGACAACAAAGGCACTTGCAATCAAATTCTCCCCCAAAAGATCAATATGCAGATCTAACTCTTAAATTACCTGTCAGTTATAGAATAAGTACATAATTTTTGAATCAGATGTTTGGTCATTTCTGTATATCTAACAAAGTTTAGGAAGTCCTGTGTCTCTCATTGTTCATGTGGATGCTACTCTGTATCTTCACAATACTTCCCTGCTCAGCCTCTGACTTGGACATCTGTCAAAGGACAATTGTGTGAAAAGCACAGCCTGAAAAGCAGTTAGCATAATGACTGACAGCTTGTTAGGGTTTGCAGAATTCTCATCCCAGAATTCCCATGTCCTTCCTTCCCTTTCTTATGTGAAAAGGTGTTTTGGGTAGGAATGTTGTCCAAGAAAATGTTCCAGCCCTCTCACTTTTACTGTGCACTACTTCTGCTGTTTGTCTGAGTGGAAACGAAGATGATCCCAAGTACATGATAATAATGGTTTTGCTGTCCTTCTCCTGACATGCCTGTGCCTTCTACCACCTCAAATGTGATCCTTGTTTTAACACTCATTTGTGATATAACTTCTTTTTGATCTCTAAGTTTACATTCTGCTAATTGACATGAGAAGAGAAAGGGAAACCCTAACTGTTCCCTCCAAAGCTGGCTGTCTTTCTGCGAACCATTTCTTGTAAGTGGCATTTTAGCAGTGTAAATGTAATAATGATCAGTGGAACTCTTCATTCCCTTCGCACTGCTGTCTAGGTTCATGATTCCCGGTGTCAACAGCACACTAGCAGCAGTAGGTTTTCAGAAACATCCAAGTAGGAGATGAGCACTGCTGTTCAAAGGGATGTATGCTCCTGTCCATAGGTATTATTAAAATACCCCTAGGTCCCAGCCTGGGTACTATTTGCAGTATATTCATTCTGGATTGCATTTTACAAGTACTTATAGCAGCTCAGGAAGCTCAGGAGGATTCTCAGGGGTTTGGTTCACATTCTCCAATCTGGTGAAAACCAGGAAAAATGTGAAGTCAGTTATCATAGAATCGTAAAATGGCTTGGGTTGGAAGCAATCTTAAAAGATCTTTAAGTTCCAACCCCCTGCCATGGGCAGGGACACCTTCCCCTAGAAGTGGAAATTCTGAGGTGGCCTTGGTACTTCTGCAGAGTCTCTTATAAAGGAATAGAGGTTATCTAGTCTAAACCTTGAAATGCCCAAACTATCAGGGTAGGCAATCATATGCCACCATAGACTTCCTGTTATTTATTCTGTTTCATCAGGTTTTCAGTACAAAAAGATTTTTAGTGGGTTTTAAACTTCTGTAGGGTATGGCTGCCCTCCTGTTTTATACATTTGAAACTCAAAGTTTTTGTATGTGAAAAGAATACAAATCTTACTCTATAGGATCTTCATTTTCATCTGGAAAATGAAGTCCAGTGCACAACCATATGCCCCACTCATTTCAGTTGATTTTGCATTCTTTATGGCAGCTTAAGGTCGCTTTGTTTGCTTTGGATGTGTTTTGTTTTAACTTGTGCAGATTTTGAAAAGAAAAAGATCAGATAGCTGGAGAAATACATTCTTTGTCTACAAAATCTTATGCTTCAGTTCATAACTTGATGTGAAAATTGGTATGCCTCCCTGCATAATTTTCTCTTGCAGCCATCCTTCCCACTTATATGCACAGCTTTGTCATTGTCTAATAAAATGCCCAAGCTTTGTAACTGTAAAAGGAAATGTATATTGGAAGGAAATTAAATATACCAGAATCCTAATGTTACTGGGAGCTGTCTCTGTACTAATTAGTATAACCATTTAAATGTATTTTATTACTCTTCTCTTTGTATTATCTTTTGGTACTGTTACAGAGGAAGCTCTAAAACATCCCAATGCTTTCATCAGCCCCCTGGAGGGAGGAAGAGTGCCCTTATACATCTGTGCACCTCTTCTCCTTATTTGCTCCTTCTTCCCCTTCCCCAAGTGAGGCAATCAGATATCAGCTTCATATAATCAAGGGACAAGAACCTTTTTCTGTGAAAGGTCATTTCATAGCCAGCTCCAGGGAACTGTGGGCAGGCAGCACTTCAGGCTGTCATCAGGGATGCAAGAACAGGCCAAGCTTCTGCCAGCAGCCCATTTTAGTGCTTCCCAGCACAATGGCTGGTCTGTGTGCTGGACTTGCTGCTGCCCATTTGATGCCAACCCCAGTGTCACCAGAAGGCCATCTGGATCATTAGGAGACCAGCCCTTTGACTTCACCGATGCAACAAAGAGGGAGATGAGCATGATGAAGGTCAGGTGCCAGGCCACTCCTCCAGACTTGCTGGCACCATCTCTTCGCCATAGCCAGACTGGGGCCCTCGGGAGCTAGGATCATTGCTGTGACAAGACTCATTTGCTCTTTATGAGATGTTCTCTCTTACAGGAGATCTTTGCTGTTTGCATGTAGACTGTAATGTGACTGTGCTGGGGTGTATGGATTGCAGTAGATGGATAGTGTTAAACTCATTTGGCTACAAGTGACTAATTAATTAAACTAATTTAACATTATGCTATGTTTGCTTTGGGTTAGTTTCTCTAAATTTTTGATTATGAAAATATGTGAAAAAATGTTGATTTTTGCTAAAGACTCCAGCAGAAGCAGGGTTTGTTTGTGCTCACTTGCCAGTTGATTGAGGTGCAGTGATGCTGTTACAGTGTTCTGTCCTGCTATAAAGAAGGCTCTTCAAAAAGCTGAGTGGAATAATTAGTGAGTTTTTCGACAGCCAGTCAACAGAGAAGAACAAGAAATCAAATTAGCACTGATGCAAATCAGCAGAAACATCAATGAGGACATAAGAAGTAACAGAGGTGCAAAATTTTCTATAAAAAATTTAACACTTTCATAATTTAAAATAAACAGTTTATGGCAATTATCTGTAGCAAAAAATTTTGCACTTTTCCTGATGTCACTGTTTGGCAGAGGAACATATAGTTATACTTCTTAACCTTTGAATTCACCACTTTGATTTATAATTGGGTTTTTCTTTAAGAAAGTGAAAAGTAAAGGTTTAAATTGACAGTGAAAGTAAATTTGCTGGTCATGCCAAGAAATTAAAACTCTGTGGTACTGGGTGGTCTTCAGAGTCAGAATCCTGCCCTAAATAAGCCCAGACTCCTATGAATCTCCCATGATTAAATTAGAATTGTCCTTTGGATGTTCATGCTGTCATGTGCGAGAAACAAGCTGCCCCTCAGCTATCCAGAGCAAAAAAAATGTTATGGCATCATAAGGCAAGATGAAACCTCAAAATAAACCTAACAATTCATAAGAATCAATAGTTTGTTAAAGAACAGTGTGGTGTACCTGTGAGTGAAAACTTAAAGGCTTTTTCCTTTCAAATCTGAAGGGGGAAAATGTGGGATCATTTTTAGAAACTGGAATTTTCTACTTCTCCTTTTGTCTCCTCCTATTGTCTTTTCCTACAGTTTTACTGGCATAGCTATGTCCATCAGACTTTTGGGGCTGCAAGGGGTGCTAGGAGATGATTTTGTACAAAGATGGAAGTTGATTTTAGGGTCTGATAATAGAAGCACACTTAAACTGTGTTGATTCTCCAGAACATGTTCTTTTGTAAGTGATAGTTATGTTTGTTATGCAAATGTCCTCTCCAAGCCACAGACATGAAGATCTATGGTAAAAACCAAAATAGTAGCTACCACTATGCAGCTTTCCTCAGCTCTTCATCAGTAGGTAATTTGACAAATTAGATAATAGAATGAAAAATTGGTTAAATACTGGCTAGCAAGATAGTAAGTTGACAAAAGGCATAATATTTTGATTTCTAACTGTAGTGATTTTCAAACTTTAGCAATTTAAATAATGCTAAATTTTAGGAAGATAAATTTTTAATTCCACTAATGTGATATCAAATTTCAGTATTTCTCAGACTAAAGGAGATAGATAAAAATACTAGAGAAAAGCAGAAGTCTAAGTGTTGTAGTTTTACAGGGAAATCAAGAGGAAAGGGCATTCTGACCTTTTTAGACATAATTAAGCATTCCACTCATCACACTAATCAAGTGTTATTTTTCTCTTTTTTTTTAATAGATCTTGCCAGCATTATTCTTATGGCCTGGCAATAAAGTTTTGGCATATATTCAGAACTTTAAATAATGTGCATCCTAGATGTCTGGCCAGTTCAATATTTAAATCCTTGATTATAGATAAGTTAGTGTTTTAAACTAAAACAGACTACAAGCAATAAACCTTAATGAGTCTGACTTGAAACCACAAATAAAGGATACTGAAGAGTCAAGGCTAAACTATTCGAAATGCATCCTTGGTTCACTATTGTGTGTTTACAAAGGAGGAGATAGGATCACATAATGCTTGAGAGATACATTTATTGAAAAAAAGTCCAAAATGAGGCAAAAGCACATTAACAGAACGGAGTGAAATTTTTGTTTCTGCAGCAAAATGGCAGTTTTAAAACATGACTGTTTATTTTAAGTTATGGAAGTGCCAAATTGTGAAACACGGCCAGTTTTACACCCCTGTAATTCTTATGTCATCATTGATGTTTTTTCTGATTTTCATCAACATCATTGCTAATTTGATCCGTTGCTCTTCCCTGTTGACTGGTTGTTGAGAAAGTCACAAATTATTCCACTCAGCTTTTTAAAGAGCCTTCTTTATAGGAAGACACCAAGTTATTGAGACCTTTAAGTTCATGGTACTGCCTGCCCAGTCTGAGTTCTAGTTTATTTGCACTGGGTCATCTGTCTGCAGCTTGAAATCCCAGACTGAATGGCTCAGTCTGAGTTACCAAAAAGGTAGTCAGTAAACTAACTAAAACTCACCTTTGGAAGCTGTACTGCTACATTACTTAATGTCAAAGAGTAGAGAGGGAAAAGAGACAGAAATAGTGACACAAATCCTGCTCTGATGATTTCTACTAAAAACAGAATTAAGACCTTGTTTAGAATTAAATTCTAAATAACATTTTTAAAACCTCGTATTTGAGTACTCAGATTTTCCAGACAGCTATATCTTATGATTATTGGAAGACATAAGAAACATTTGTCATTTCTGCATCAGTAATGCCTGGAAGGCTCTATCAGGATCAAACTGTGGTTATGTGTGTTGTTTTTCAAAAGAAATGTTTTCATTGCATTCTTTTACTTTAAAAGTGAAACAAAAATACAATGCTTACAATCCCAAAATTGGAAGAAATTGTGTGAACTATTGTGTAGAAAGGAAAAAGAATAAGGAAACATAGCTTGGATTCAGGCTTTTGAGACATAAATGTCGAGAAAAATATTGTTTAAAAAACTGCTCTGCAGTGCCCTTTAAAATCAGTAAGCGTCTATTTTAATTCCCATATAAGCAGTAACTGGCTGCTGTCTGTATATATACTTAAATGTTGCTTGCTGTATAAGACCTTGTTTGCTTAATTTCAACCTAACTGAATTTTTATGGCTTTGCTATAAACCTCTCGAAAATAGTGGCTTAAATGGAAATGCTGACACAACATTAATTACACTGGCTCCAGTGTGATACCATGATTAAAGTTTATTTATTTTGATTTATTTTGTGTGTGCGTCTGTGTGTGTGTGTAATTTCATTGTTGAAAAACTGATGGAAAACTAATGTGGCAATGGAGAATGTGATTCTGTGCCTGATATTTTTCAACAGCAAGAAAGAGTTTAAATACCAATTTACAATACCAGATAATTTATTTGAGGTATAGTTTAGGTATTTAAAATTCTAGAAATTTGGGAAAGTGATAAGTTTCCCACTTTAAATCTGTTCACTGTTCTTCCAGGAGTTTTTAAATGTCTTTTTGGGTGGTGAGGCTAAATGTATATTTCATTAGAAAATGAAGAAAATGGGTTCATTACCCTGTAGCATATGTTCTTTGAAAAATTCTGGAGAAAAGTCTTGTTTTAAAGTATGAGGTTTTGCAATCCAAAGTTAACATTCATTGCACCATTAAATACGAAGTAACAACTGTAAAAGTCTATTTGGTAAATAGTTTGCCCAACTGATACTTTTAGGTCATGGATCTATGTGGTGTATCTTGTCAGTTGGGAAATGAACAGTGCAAATACCATATGGCCAGATGAAGAGTAAGTGGGAGAGAGAGAGACGTCCTGTCTCCAACCTGTGTCTTAGGACAGTGAGCTGAGACTGGAGAAGCCTTGGATTCAGTCTGTTTCCAACAGTTTATAATTCTCACATTCGGCAAGAGCTGGAGAAAAACATGACATGGTCTGAAAGCAGTTCTAAGCTGTTCTGTTTTCTGAAGGAGTGTTCAGAGTAATACACTATAATGCTGCATACAGATATCCCTGTCTGACGCTGTGATTTTGTGTAAACTTTGCTGCCCCTTTACGAAGGTGCATTCAGAACACTTTTAATGGCTCATCAGCTTTGCTCGTGGATCAGTCAGGCAACCTCACTTAGGCAACATCACTTTTTTCTGGATTCATGCATATATGGAACTTGAAGGCTGATCAGAAAAATTATCTAATGAGTTGTGGGTTCTGTAGAAGTGAATCATCTCCCTGGCTGGTAGTCTGTGGCATGCTTTCCTTGACATCAGTGCTGGTGTTCTGCCTCATCTCAGAGACCAAAGTAATCATTCCCACTCTTGCCATAAACACCTTTCTTAGAGGCTCATGTCATCTGGTCTAACATGTTTTTTTGTTTGCAAGAGAATTATTGCAGATATTCTTAATGCTATTCTGTCTGGTAGACTGATAGCTGTGAAGTTGCAAGGTAGCATGTCCTGCAACATAGCAGGGAAGCGAGAGACAAGTAGCGTAGGTTGACAAGATCAGAGAGGAAAAGTGAAGTGTTTGTGTGGAATGCCCTTCTTCAGTTTGCTCAGTGAGAACATTCAGCATTCATTAATCCAGTCCATAAAATTTACATATTTTATTTTTACTGTTTGCTTTCACTGGAAGAGAGTGCAAACTAGGCAAATAGTTTCAAAGTGTGTGGTCTTTATGGTTTATATGTATTGCTCAGAAGTACCACTGACCAAACTCCTTGATCTTGTTCCCATTTGTTACAGTAATTAAATATTAAGTTGTTATGAAAGGATTGTGCCATTCCCTTGAAATGTGACTCTTCTGTTCTGTGGCACAGCTAATGTTTTATTCAAACTAATTTGTAAAGGTAGAGAAATTATGTGCAAAGTTTATCACATCTAGAAGGAATGTAATGATTCTGGATCTGAAGCAAAACTGAGGATCTCCTACACTGTAGTTCATTAGATCAGTTTGGAGAGAGAAAAATCAATGTATAGTGTAGATACATTTGGTTAAAAGGACAAGGGAGCCTGTACAGGTCAGTCAAATCCTGAACACATCACCTTCTTAGCCTTCAATCTTCATTAAGACTAGACAATGCTTGTCCTTAAATGACCTTTGCATTGAATTGAGTATTGCACTGGAAACTTCAACGTCTAATTGAAGACAAATTATGCAATAAAATTCTGTGGTTCCAAGCCTGCAAGAGACCAGCTCTTCTGTTTGACCACACCGATTAATACCAGGGAAGTACTTCAAGCTTGAAAACAAAGACCTATGTACGGTCACCTAGTGTCTCACTGGTTCTGTAAATGAGAAGATGGAGGGGAGAGGAAGGAGTGACACATGAAAAACAATTTCTTAAAAAACTGTTGCTGATTTGTTTCAAATCTTTGTTTGAAAATACTGGTTTGGCTTTTTCTGGTGTTATGTTTAGGGCTTCTCAAAAAGGTGCCGCCTTTGATCTGCATTGATCCCAGCTGGTCTCAAAGTTTCATTCAGCCTCCACATGAAGCTACTTACACCTAATGAGCCTTGGGAGGGAGCTCGTTGGAATGTTCTGTCATAATGCCTTCTGAGAGAACTCCCTGTTGTGCTGACAAACACATGACTTACAGAAATACTGTATCTAACCTTTATACAAGGATGGTGTCTTTCCAAAATCTTAAGCAAGCTGCTTGATGATGCCAGTTGAAACAATCAGCTTCTTGCTCTGTAAGACCAAGAGCAGTTAGGAGGCATGCAAAAATTTAAGTCCCCCTAAGTCCAGCTCCAGAAGTCACCAATACATACTATCCCAAAACCTTCAACTGTGTTGGGGTTTGACCCTGACTAAACGCCAGGCACCTCAACTGTCTCTTGCTGCAAAAAAAACCCACTGTAAAAACACACACCAATTTCATGAGTTAAGTGAGATAGACCTTGGTAGGAGGACGCACGGAAGAAAGGGCACACAGGCTCTAAACTTAAAGTTGCAAAAAGTGATTTAATTACCTAACAGATTTGGAGGATAAATACAAGGCAAAAATAAACTTTTCATACACTATTTTGTTCACTCATCCCCCTCCCTCTTACGAACCCATTTTTATTCACCCCTTTTCCTCTTTTTAACCAACAAACTCGGGTAGGGGGCAGGGTGTAGGGTATTTTCTCAGTCCACAGAGCAGGTCCATAAATCTATTCATTACCACAATTCTTCTACTACAAATACTCTTTATCTCTACTTATCTCTCTCTCTCTCCAGACAGTTTTCCTGCTCTCACCCCCTCCCTCTTAAGAAGCAGCCTCTCCGCTCACCCCCACTTCCCTCTTTCCAAACCAACAACACGGGCAGGGGGCAGGGTAAGGGGTTTGTTCTCTGGTCAGTCCATCAGGGAGAGGGGTTCTCTACTTAGCCATGGGGTCCCTCCCACGAGAGACAGTCCTCTGGGAACTTCTTTGGCGTGGGTCCAATCTCATGAGCAACATCCCACCCAAATTCTGCTGCAACATGAGTCCTCTTGCCCATAAGGTGCAGGCTCTCTTGAGCCAAGGCCAGGCTGCTTCCATCCCAGGAGCAAGGCCTTTATCTCTCTTGCAAGGCCTCTTGCAAGGCCTCCAACTGGATCACAGCTTTCTCCAGGCATCCACCTGCTCCTCTGGAGTGGGCTGTGGGTGGATTTCTGCACTCCTGTGGACTCCATGGGCTGCAGGGGGACCTCCTGCCCCCCCATGGCCTTCACCATGGCTAGCAGAGGGTTTTCAGCTCCAGCGCCTGGAGCACCTCCTCCCCCACCTTCTTCACTGATCTTGGTGTCTCCATGCTGTTCTCCCTTCACATATTTTTACCTCCACCTCCTCCTCCTCTAACTACAAAGAAGTGAAAGAAGTGTGTGCCTACCTTGTTTTGCTTTCTTCTTAAATATGTTTTCACAGAGGCGTAACTAGCACCTCTAATTGGCCCAAACTTGGCCAGCAGCATGTCCATCACCTTCAGAGCCATCAGAGATTGGCTCTGCTGGACTTGATGTAAAAACTTCCAGAACTTTCACTCAGGACACACAGGAGCCATCTTTGTGCCACTCCCCACCCCTCAGACACCTCCCCAGGCCTACCACAACAGCTTCTGAGGGGTCCAAATTTCTCCTAGATGTTAAAAAAATACTTTACTGATGTTTTGGGCCAATCAAAACCACCACAAACTGTTCCCTGAGGTTTTCTTGCTCTGGGAAAGCGGGAGTACCCCAAAAACCTCACCAAAAGAGGACCCCACCAGGGGCTCCCATGCTGCGGGTGGCGGAGCGGAGCCAGGAGCGCGGAACCAAAGCCCGGACTAACTCCCCGAAGGAAGGGTAGCAGGAGCCTTGGCGATTAAGGAGATGCAGTCTCTCAGTTCTCTGAATCCAGTGTTTATTGGTAGGATCAGTGGGGCGGAGAAGGCAGATGGAACCGGGAATGGATATGGGGGCTGGAAGCAGCTGAATTCAGGGCGCAGAGAGAGAGTGAGTGTCTCTGTTCCAGGGGTTAAGAGGGACCGCAGGATGGGAGGGGTTTACACAGGAGAACCAATAGGAGCAAGGGGGATACAGAACTGGCAGAGAAACTGGGGAATAGGGGTGCAAGGGGGCAGGTACAGAACTTTAAGAACCAATGATAACACTGCGGGTAAAGGAACATTCTAGCTGTTAACTCAAAATGGGATGAAGGGGAGGAGAGCTCCAGGAACCAATACTTCTGGTTCCTGACCCATATTCATGAGGCTAGCTCCAAGATATGTCGGAGGAACAATTTTCTGTCACCCTGACCTGAAGGTTTCTTCAGACCCAGGGGGGTTTGTTGGTTATTTCAGTCATCTGAGCTCACCTCACTGTACAGTTCCCTTCATGATTCATTGTTGGATGCTTTTAGGGATGCTACTGTTCAAGTTTATAAATCAAAAGGCAGTGCTGTTTTGAAAGATACTTAAAAATCCAAGGGTATCTAACTTTAGGTATTCCTGATGAAAAGGGATTTTAAGTATCTCTGCAGATCCTAAATGTTATTCATACAGAAACATGAGATACAAGAACTCATAAATATGAGTAATACATCCCTTTTACCATATCTGATGTAGTACAAAGATTCCTCCAATGGGAGGTCTGGCAGCTTTCAAATATTTCAATCATTGACTGTCATTGTCAGTAAACAGGCCAAAATGGTAACTGGTAATGAAAATAATCACTTGTTCAGATAATTAAAGCTTTTAACCTCTCCTAAATATGTAATAATACTGCAATCTGAAAAACCCAATGCTTTGTTCCGTTGGTCTCTCCAAGTTGGCCTCTAAAATCTGTGGAATGTACAAAACGGAGCAGAGTGGTTGATACATGAACCACCAGGATATACACCACCAAGGAAGTGGTTGTGCCGTCTTTCAGAGGGACTGTGACAGGCTGGAGAGTCAGGCCATCAAGAACCTGATGGAATTCAACAAAGGGAAGTATGAAGTCCTGCACCCGATGAGAAATAATCCCATGTGTCAGTGCAGACTGAGATTGACCTGCTGGAAAGAAGCTTTGCAGAAAAAGACCTGAAGGTCTTGGTGAACAAAAAATGGAACATGAGCCAGCAATATGTCCCTGTGACAAAGAGATCGTTCTGGTCTGTATTAGGAGGAAAATTGCCAACAGGTCAAAAGAGGTGATCCTTCCTTCTGCTCAGCGCCACTGAGGATGAATAATCACTCAATCCAGTTATGGGTCCACAGCTGAGTCTACTTGTGGGTTTCTTGGGACAAGGACGTGCTCATACTGAATCAGGTTCAGTGATGGGCCAAGAAAATAATTGAGGGCTTGAAGCATCTTTCATATGAAGAGAGACTGAGAGATCTCGGACTGTTTAGCTTAAAGGGGCAGAGAGGAGGCTCAAGGAAATCTTACGAATGTGTATAAATACCTGATGAAGCGGAGCAGAGCATTAGCATACACACCTGCAAATACTCTAGTTGTTTTGATTTTTGTGTTTTGGACTCAGATACTGAAAACTGACCTGGACTTCTGATCATTTTATTGGAATTGCCATATCTTTTGACTGGTCCCTTGTATTTTTAAATTTTTATTTATGGAATCAACATGCAATTGAAGCACATGCAGAGATATTTATGTATGATTGATGATTGCCATTGAACATATAGACTTAAAATTCATAAAGCAGGCAATAAATACATAGATTAGTGGTCATTCATTAGCACCTTCAAAGCTGGAAAATTTTGAAAGGCTATTGACTTAGAGCAGTAGAAAAAAAAGCTCTTTTGGTCTCATTATCTCAGCAAGTCTTTGCTTGCTCTGGTAATAACTTAGGTTAAGTTTGGCCTGCATCTTTATTAGGTAATCTATGTAGCGTGTTTGGAGAATACTTGTAAACCGCATAGAACATTCCTGAAGGTGGAAAAACTTTATATGCCATGTGTTTAGGGAGATTAAAGTCTTTCAATACACAAAGTATCTCAGGTATACACAGTCTTCTAGGATCAAATTTGGAAAAGTGCTGAGTCTTAATGAGGTGCTGTAACATCCATTGGACAATGTGAGGTGGTGATGCATGCACATTTTTTTTGCTTGGTATTTGTTTCTTGTCTCCATCAAATGATGTGCTATTCCTTGGGATACTGCATGGGAGGAGCAAGTTAACTCACGCTTGTGCTCTCAAGAATTTTATCAGAAGGCCTCATTCTTCAGAAAAAAAGGAAGGGAAAAAGGACTTTTGCCTTGTGTGTACAGTGCCTTTTATTGCACTAATGTGAAATGATTCGATGTGATGGACAGCAGTTTATCAAAACAAAATCTCATTAAAATCTGTCTGTACTTTGCCTTTACTCTCCTTTGTATAATAAGATTGTGTAGCTTTCTGTGACCAGACGGTAACCTGTGGTAACCTGTAGTGTGTGTACATTTATGGGAGATGAATAAAACCATTGTCACCCTTAAATGTTGGCATCAATATTGAGCTAGTAACATTTGGAAGTTTCTGCTTTATCAGCAGCAATGACTGGCAAATAATCAGCTGTTTTGTAATGGGAAGCTTAAAATAGCAGCCGAAGATATTTGAGTTAAGCTCCATGGAAAAAGACACTGCTGCATTTATTATGATATCATTTTTGTTGTGTAAGGACGACATCATTGTTATTTTAGCTTTTTAGACATACAGTGCAATTAAGAATAATCAGTTTTCCCACACATTCCACAAAGCAACTGAAGCACGCATGCTAATAACCAGGCCCTTAAATTTAGAGTGACTTCCGTTGCTGCATGAACAGCCAGTGGGTACAGATGCATGCTTCACAGTGGTATGCAGCTATTGTGTGATTGCAGCCTTCCTACAGAGATGTGAGTCTCAAAAGAAGTTGCTGATAAATAATAAACTCTCTAAGATTTGCTCATACTATGGATATAAATACATTTTGGAGTGCTGAGGAAGGGGATCTGTACATATGACATTTACTGTACGCTTTGTAATCTGTAACAGGCATCCAGACTAGAAGTTTTAAAGAACGTACAAAAGAGTTCTAATTTGTGTTTACAGGAAGTAGTAGGTGGTTGCACTAATAAAAATTATACTGTGTTACATATGCACAATGATACATACAGTGTTTAACCCATAATTTGTTTGGCGTGCATGAGGCTGGTTTTAGAACTCAGAACATCAGCAAAGACAAATCAGGACTTGGGTTGTGTGTTCAGAAAACAGATTTCGCCTGTTACTGGAGGTAGTAAATTTATACTGACAGTTTTAATTCATAATGATTCCCACTAAAACGAAGAGCCATTTAGTGGGGAGGGGGGAGAGTCTTACATATTCTTGTACTAGTGCCTGCCATTATTTTTTTAGACAGAGGTCTTTATGAACAGATTTGTCTAAGAAATATCTCTGGGTTCACATACAAATCTTTTTTTGTATTCTCCTCCCCACTTTTTTTCTATGCTTACCTCTCTTCTCAGGGTGAGTATATAGTACCTTTATATTATGTATGTTACTAAACTTTTACTGTACTGGGGCCAAGACAGTGGTATTTTTTTGCATGCTTGGGACTAATTATTTGCTGAATTTCATCTTTGATTGCTAAAGATCTTAGACTGAAGTACTTAATTAAATGTGGGAAAAATAAAGTGCTGAACTATATAACTGGCCAATACTATTTACCATGAAATGACTCATAGAAAGAGCAAACAGGTGATGTTTTAACTATGATGTACATTTACTTGCACTTCAGTGGACATAATTGTCCACGTACACTTTTAAAACTTTGACTATATCAGATGGTAAAAGAATCTTAGTGAATGTATTTGTGTTTGTATGAAAGATTGCACGTTGAGATAGCCTATTGCTCTCTGTGAAGAAGAATAAGCCACAGTGGCATGAGAAGAATTTTAATTATTAAAGTGTTTCCATGCCAGAACTTATATTTGTATGTTATTTTACCAAAATTTATTATGAGAATTCACACTTTTAAATCAGGACAATATGGCTCATAAAAAAAAAAAAAAAAAAGAGGTTTCTAGTAATGGAAGATGAGTTTTGCTCTCTACAAGAAAGTATTGCAAGACCTTGCCACCATTAGTGCACCAGCCTATGCTGGCCTCTCGCACTGAAGTCAAATTAATAGTGAAATAATTTTTTCCAAATATTTGCAAAAATTGGGCTGGTGATATGTATGACAAACTGCAGTTACACAGCTTTGTATGAGAGGGTGGTGTGGAGAAAAGAGGAATCTGTTCTCATTATCTAGAAGACACCCTAACACAATGGTAAAAATTGAGGATGTTGCCAATTACAGATTTTCTTTTTTCCAGTGAAAATCTAAGTGAGATGGTTTGGACTGAAATGAAAACTGTTAGGTCCTACCCAGTTCAATGTTGTGTTCACCATGAAATGTGCCACAAAGGCCACCGTAATGAAGTCAAAAGTGAAAAAAAAAATCTTAAAAGCTGGAAAAGAAGTCCCATTTCTATCTTGAGACCACTGACCAAGACCAGCTTAATCTCCAGCTGAAGAGCTGGAAAGATGCAGTCTATCCTTTTCATGGGAGTTCCTAATTTGTAGTTGTTATTTGTCAATTACTTTGTTGGTGTATTTGTCAGGGTGTGTGACAATTCAGTGCAGTTGTCTGCTCTGAGTCAGGCTAAGAGTGAAGCTGAATAAATATCTCCTGGCAAGTAAACATTATCATAGTAATCCTTTTCAGTCCTCTGAGTGTGGGACACATTAAGTTTCAGGGTGACTCATGACACATTTTCAGCAAATAAACTATCAACCAAGATACCTTCTCAACTCTAGAAAAGAAAATCAAAAGGACTGCATCCATCTTTGTGGATGGATGACTTTGAGCCACTTTCATAGAACTAGAGATTGGGTTTGAATTGAAATGTTTAAGGAAGTAATTTGAACATTATTTATAAAGTTTCACTTCAAAGATGTACTAATATTTTGTAGTTTAGTTACAGCTTATCACCTGTCTTTGTTCTTCCAGGCCTTTAAGACCAAGGATGGCTACATCGTGGTGGGAGCTGGAAATGATCATCAGTTTGTCACTATGTGCAAGGTGTGTTAGGGGAGAGTACAGAAATATGTAATAGTTTCCATTCTCACTAGGAAAATTAAGATGTTGATTGCTTCTTTGTTCTCCTTATTTTTTTCTTTTTTTTCTATGAAAATAAGTGGTGAGTATAAATTCTAACACTGCAGTTCTGGCTGATCATCTAGGGGACTGATATGGAGTCTGTGTTTTAGCCCTGAATTCAGAACACACCTGTTCCGAAACTTGTGGGCACTAAGCCCCTTTTGAAGTCTGTGCACATCTGATTAGTGAAAAAACAACGAACAACATCACAACCTTCCAATTTTGGAATGGTGAATGTCATGTAAGTAACATGGGTGTCTTTTTCAGGAGGAAATATAACACTGTTTCTCCATAAAGTACATGATAAACAAAGTATTAACAAAGCAAACTTAGGGGATGGATTGTTCTTGTGCTACTTAAATACACAAGTGTATTGTCCTTTTGAGCCCTACCATGTGCTGATCTGGGCTTGCTGAGAAACTTGTGGACTTCTTAAAAAGAAATGTTACAGGACTGTGGGCTGATTTTGGAGTGTTGCAGAGATGTGATGTTGAAGAACAATCTTCAAATAAAAACAAATTGTTCTAAGTAAAATGTATTAACATTCCAAACAAAAGACCCCAGAAACATGTAAACTGGGACAAGAGGAGTTTTGCATATAACATTAGACAACATTTTTAAAAATTACAGTTCTACCTTTTTTGGCCAGTGTGTTTTTTCTCTAGGAACTTGGATATTTAACATAAATTAATGACACTCAGAAAACTGAGCAATAATTTCCTCCATTTGTTCATGTCAGACATTTCTGTGGATGTTCACCACTAATAACTGGAATATGTAGTAAGAGGACAGTGCTGTTTTGGTTCCCTTTTAGTACAGTTGGGGTACATATCCCCTCCTCCCTATCTGGAGGGGTTTGCTTTCACTTTCTTGAATTGGCTCTTAACCTCCTCAAACTTTGGTCAGTGGGTTTTCTTGATACAGGTGTCTGACCACTACAGTGGTCATTATCTTAACATGAATGCTTATAGCTGAATAAGTGTCTACCTGCCAAAACTCAATTTTATCAAAGACTCATTATCTCATAAAGAAGATCTTTCCATAGTGTCCCAGGACATAGCTGTGAATATCTTCTTAGTGCTTTATCATCTAAAGTGAAGAATTATCTAGCAAATGCTTGTCATCCTGCCATCCTTGAGTAAGACAACTGAAGATGTGTCTCAGTAAGTTCTGACACCTTGATATGAGCTAGCAGGCACTAAAACTTTAGGCCATGCACTCCACCTCACTTTAGGGTGCAGCTGAGAGAATTACAGTGTGCCTTGTTGCTACTCATTCCCTCTGTAATCATTAAAGAGTAAATGGAACCCCAGAAGATGAAGCATGATTTTAATGATTTGTGTTACCCCAGAATCTATAGGACAAAACTGAGTGTGATGATTAGCTCTGCAGGCTGCAGGGTCTGCAAGCTGATGTTTTTTTTAGTCCTTATAAATGTGTTCTAGTGTTTCTACAATTGAAAGTAAGAGGTACAGAGCATGGAAAAATTATAATTGCTTACATTTCAAAGGGATTAAGAAAGCAGAAAAAATAGTTCAAGTTTTGTTAGATTTTTCTATACACCATTTATCATATCTGTTTCTAAAAAGAACACTTTTTACCCTTATCAAGTTATTGTAGGTATGGATTTGGGCTGTTACATTGCCGAGAAATGAAATTATGTGGAAGTCAGTGGAATGTTGGAGTGAATACCCATTAGAGATGTGAGCTGTACTAAGTCAAAGGTGATTTGGAACTAAAAACACTGTGAAGAGGGAAAGCCTATAAGGGGAAAGAACTTTCTTACAGGAAGGCCTGCAACACCCTAGTGAATTTTATTAAATAGAGAGACACTAATTCAAACGTTGGAATTGCTATTAGAGAATCTTTCTGAACTGAGTTGGTGCCGAAAATACAGGCTGTATGGAAGCTGTTGCCCTGAAGACACACAGTCTAGAGATGTAACAGCTGGCTTGAGCTGTAAACAATTGCAAACATTCTGCTTCAACTGTATCTTTTCAGGCAAGCAGAAAGAAAAATCTGGAATAATTCACTGTGACATTTTCAGAATCAATGACAATTAACTGTAGCTTGTTTGAGGACTTGGATAATTGCAGAAAAACTTTGTAATACTGCTGGCTGAAATGCATTTCATTGTGGTCAAGTTTTAGAGCACACGTCCTGACCTGTGGCTGATTTGGTCGGAACAGGACTGCTGAGTGAGAGTCTTCAGAAGACTGAAATTTTGTATGCAGCAAAGAAGAGAGCAAAAGGTTTGCTGGTGTTGCAGGACAAAACACAGAGCGCGTAAGCTCTGAGTGTGCATCTTAGAGCTTGAACAAGGCCTCAAGCACAGAATTATTTTTATTCCAAATGTTCACAGTGAAGTAAAGAAAATAACATTGGCAACATGATGCAGAAAAATGAATGGTACATTAATGAATAACTTCTCAAGTGTTCATTTGTTAGTCACAAAAAAATTGAGAACATATAGAGACGTGCAGCTTTACAACAGATGGACATTAACTAAAACTGAAATCAGTAACATTAATTAAAACAGTAGAGTGAGCAACTCCATATGATCATTTTTCATATTACTCATCAAATGGTTATCTGATTAATTTATTGTTTTTTTAAGCTCACGTAAGTATTCACTATCATTTACTTTGAACAACATTGCAGGATTTCTTTTTCCTAAAGCAGTGATTTGTAACTCCAAAAATAGCAGTATTAAAAAAAGAAAATAGTTTTAAGGGGTACCAATAGCACTGATAAACTTCCAGATGGGAATATTTAGGTATTTCTAATGCCAGATTATAGTCTAATGCTATATTAGGATATGTTGTAATTTCCATAAACAGATTATATAGATGCAGAAGGAAAAGAAAATATGCTGTGAATTAAGTACTGATGGAAGATGCTAGATTGATTTTTTTTACCTTGCATAAAAAATAGGCAGAAAAGTTATGTAACATCATAATTGTTCTAGCATAACTTACAGATACCTTGGTTTGCATGCTGATTTTTGTCACTATAGGTGAAAATATTGTCAAAGGTGACTATCTGTTTTGAATATCTCTAAATACGTGTTGAAAGAAGATTTGTTTTGCTAATGGTTTCATTTAATCAACAGCTATTCACTTGTAAAGGAAGCTGTATCCTTATTCACTCCTGCAAAGTCAGGAGTCATAAAATATCAGTGGCCTTGGTCTAAACCAGTGTCAGAGGATTTAGTAGAAAGTTAAGTTTGGAGCTAATCTCAGAGTGATTGACACCCATTTATGTATCACATGTGGTAGTGCATAGGCATATGGATTCAAGGAGTGACAGAATGTGTTAATAACACATAAATCCATTGATGATTGCTAAATATATTGAACACACCTCCAACTCAGAAATGTCCTAATCAAAAGAGGACTGGAGTTTGGATGATGATTAAGGAAGTGTTGTATTTACTGGTCCTGTTCTTAAACTCTTCCTAAAGCATCAGTGCTCAGACAACAGGCAGAGATGAAATTATGGGCTATAGGAACTTCAGGTTTGAGACACTGTATTTTTTTTTGTAAGGCATCTTAGAAATGACCCTATTTAAAAAAAATGTGGCATGTTTAGCATGGTTGTAAGACTCATCATAAGAAAAACTGATCTTTAGTGTGTGTTAGTGAGTAAAAATACATTAAGAATATATGACAGTCTCTTTATATGATTCTGTTCTGCCTTTCTCTGTAGCTGAAGTAATTGGGGTGTTTTTTTGATTACATTTAAAAGTTACATTTAATTATGTTTATGTTCCATAGAAAGTAATTTTGGCACAAATAGGTAAATTATATTGATTTTACACACAGCTGCCTTTTCTAATGAATGCCTTTACAAAATTCCAGGAATCATTCTGCATATATAATACCCTTTATAGTATAGTACACATTGTCTTCATATGTTGTTTAAATTTCTAATGTGGCAGGTGGGATTTACACATCAAAGATATGTTTCTCCTTTCTTAGGGGTTATACCACCGCTTTTCTTTAATTATTCTTTTGGAAAAAAATAGTAAAGAAAACCAATGAAGTTTTGATAGAAAAAGACTTTCTTTTTTGACAGAGATTACTGAAGTGGAAACAAATAATCTTAGACATATCTTTTCTCAGTCTACTGTATGAAGTACAGACATACTTCTTGTTCTGTTACATATAATTTACTGCAGGATAATCCCACAGATCTATCGTACCTCATGGTCATAACTTACATTTTTAGTGTTCTATGGTAAGAATTCCTCCTGGCTAATCCTGAAAGCTGTCAACGAGGATTTGGATACTCAGCTTGATTTCTCTCTTCTTTCTTTATTTGTTAAGTAACGTTAACCAGGAGGCTTTTAAATAAAAAGGACTAATAATTAGGTTTTTATTTCTTAATCTATATTAAATGATTGATGATAAGTAGTGATTATTGGAACTCAGCAATTAAAAAGGATCAGTAATTATTTTTTTAGCTATACATATATCTCCTATCAAGCACATTTCTTACTTATTTTTATTTTTACGTAGGTCCTGAATTTGCCTGAAGTTAGTAAAGATTCCAGATACAAAACTAATACACTCAGAGTCCAGAACAGAAAAGAACTTATCAACATATTGTCAACCCGGTAAGTTAATTAAAAGGGAAGAATCTACATTTACTTTCTTAATGCAAATAGTAATGTATAGCAAGCTCTCATGATGTGAAAATTTTGTTTTACTCTTTTGAGATACTCTAGTTTTTAAAATAGGTATCACAAAAGCTTACTAATGTTAAATATTCTGCCTTTTGCACACAGACTATAGTGTGCACTAAAGAAGCCAGATCACAGATTTAAGCTTTCAGAAACTATTTTAACAATAACTTGAATTTTAGTGAAACCAGTGCTTTCTGCTTTCCTGGATGAATGTAGCTCCTGAAAAAAAATGCTTGAAGCACCATTTGCTTTTGCTGTGGGATTTTAAAGTTTTCATTGAGTGTTTTTGTATCCAAGGGAGTTCCACTTGCTGCTACTCCCTTACTGCTGGTTCTGTATTGTGATACTCTGTGCCCCAGATCCTCCCTGTGCCATTCCTTTTCAAATCAAAAAGATGTGTTTAGTTTTCTGTTTGAGAATCATCCTATTAAATACTTGATTCAATTTTTTTAAGAGGAAGTTCAAAAAACCTTTTATTTGAGAGATAAAAATAGCTTAGTGGTCTTCCTCATTCTGTTTGGGAAGGCCTTACATCTGTGGAGTGCTCCTCTGTTTAATGGAGAGGATGATAAATTTATGTAACTGAAGAAAAAACTAATCTGTGTAAATCTTCCCTAATGTGGCTTCAGCAGCACCTTTGGGGGATAAGCAGAAGAGGTGGTATATTTACTGTTGTCAATGATTCAAGAAATGTCATACTATCATGTTGATGCTTGGCCTGTAGGAGTCTTTGTCAACAAATACATCAGTTATCACTGAGGCAATTTTACTGGGGGGGTTTAGAAGCATAAAGTCACATCTCTCTCCTTTCCATTCCATCCAAGAAAAAGAGTTTCAGTATCACATCCACACCCCCCACTCTCAACCCCACAAATATTTTGGATATTGAGAACCAGAATCATGTGTCTTTAAAGGGTGTAGAGAGAGTAGGTTTGCCTCTTCTGGTTGCACTTGTACTTTTGTCTCTTACTTGTCCATTTTCAGTTGTCCTGCCCCTGGTGAAGTACCAAGTGACTTTATATTTTTAAATAATTATGTTTCAACTGTTCTTGATTAACTTTTGTAACTCTTCTTTTACCTTTATTCCTGTAACAGATGGATTCTAATAACACAGGAAAGGCCACCCTTGCTATAAGTTATAAGCCCGTGAAAGGGCATAGTTTATCTTTTAACCTACTTTTGAGCTCTTACATTCTTGATGCATAGTCTGATATACTCTGGTACCTTGGAGAAGGCTGTTTTGCCAACCATGGATCAGTTACTTAATAGTTCATTGCTTCTGGTTAATTTTGGATGTGGTTGTTTTTTTCCTATGGGCAATGTCTGAATAAGAAGATAACATTCAAGGAACAGCTGTTTTTGAATTACCAGAATTCCAATTTGTTTTTATATCTGTAGTTATTAGTTAATCAGATTATATTATTGCTCTTCCAATTACTGCTTTATGTCTTTTTTTTCTCCCTTGGAGTTTGTGTTCTGTTTTATTATTATAATTTAGGCTGAATTTTTGAGTATTATGTTCAAGTTTGTAAATGTATGCACACATTTGGAGTAGACATTTCCAAAGTATTCTGTCATATTATTGTGAATTCATCTGGCAATCAGTTATGAATCACAGATGTAACAAACACCTTTGGCATTCTAATGGAAGTTGAATATGTTTCCACACACATTCCGTTCTAACTTTGCTTTTATTCACTAATGCAGTTTTTTGTAAAATTATATGAGGCTTATTTTTGAAGTTACTTAGAGAATTAAATTAATAGTTTCTCAGTGCTGAAAAATGTCAACCCTTGAGAAATGAAGGGAAATGACAAAATAGTAATGACAGGATTATACTGAAAAATACCTTAATTTAGTCACTGATTGCTTGATAGTATTACAGCTTCCAGCACATGGAAAATATAAACCTAAGGTGCATTACTTGGAAAAAAACACCTGCAGACCCTTCCATTCACTCAGTACATGTGCACTGCTGCCCATCTCAAATGAATTTGTGGAGATATGAGCTGGAGCAGCTTAGAAGAAATATTCTTAGACATGGCTTTTCTCAGTCTAGCATATGAAGTACAGTTGTGCTTTTGTTAAGATGAGCCACTCCTTTTGTCCCCAAACTCTCCTGCTGCCATTTTCAGTTTATACATCCTTCCTTTTCCCCTAAGTCACTGGTATTTTAATCAGCATGTATGGCAGATGCTTGGTACTCTGCAGTTGCTTGCATATAACGCTGCTGTTGCACAGTAGATATATGCATATATTTTTTTTCAAGCCTTTGATGCTGTTATAATCCTAATAAACTGAGGTGTCACCAGAACCTAGAGTAGGTTTTCATTGACCTATCTACATTGTCCCCTTGCTCTTATCCCTTTTGAATTATTTCCGGAGCTATGTTTAACATTTTCCAATTTTTCTTAGTTTTCAAAATTAACTATCTGCAATTAATTTCTAACTTCTGATCATTTACTAAGTGCAAAAAGAGTGATCCTTTACCTCCTCCTTTTAAGAAAAATGATTTGCCAGGCTTTGTATGGGAATAGAGGGAGGTGTTCAGACCTACTGAAAGGGTCAGTAACTCCCTGAAGTCTTGAACATTTAATTTGCTTCATGTGTGGAGCTGAAATTTTTGAAAGCATCTGAACTCTGAATACCACGGAGACACTTGATGGCTTTCATTTGCTATAACAAAAAACGAGCAACTGAGACTCTTTGGCCAGAGTTTTATTCTAGATGTGTAACCAAAGGAAACATTGGTACAAATGGTCAATGTTAAGGAATGCTGGGGTTTTTTAAGCCAAAGGCTGTGTCTTGGGAATTCTGGACTCAAGTGACCTCTAATTTAGATCAATATTTCTACTCACCACTTGTGGTAACCATGCCAGATTTCAAGGTAGCTAGGTAACAACAGGGATCATGCAGCACTTAGAAGAAATTGACCATTAAACAGAAGACTTTTCAGAAAGGTGTGAAATGATGTATTCATCAATGTCAGATGTCTTGAACTGAGTGAGAATACAAGATGGGGATGAATATGGCTTGAGACATACAGCTCTGAAAGATGTCAATTCCTCCATTCATTTCAGGAAGAATTTTCTCACCCTCTTTCTTCTCTGACAGAAATGAAGAGTGAAGCACACCTGTCCTTACCTCTTCAACCCAGCTTGCTCTCTGTACATCTCAATTTCCTCTGTACAGTACACATGAAAGGTAGAGAGGGAGAGCAAGTAAGGAAGGATAAGTTCACATCTGCAGAGAATGTCAGATCTCAATAAAGCTGACTGGAAGGTAAACTGCTGTGGAGTGGTATGCTGCTTCTAAGAGAGCCAACTCTCACATTGGAGCAAGAGGAGGGAATTACAGAAAACAGTACCATCTTGATACATGGAGAGTTTTTCAGTTCCATATGCTATGGGGAAATGAGTAAAATGCTGCAAGGACCACTGGGTCATAAGATATTCACAGGGAAGAAGAATATGGGCCTATGGGGTATTTTGTACTTGTTTTGCTACTGCTTGTGTTGTCCCTTTCCCATCTCTGGTCCTCTTCCTTCTGTGCTGGTTTTTTCCTGTCCCCATCATCTTTCTCCACTTCCTACAGTCCCCCCTCCTCTGCTTCATCTTATTGCACATCTACTCTTTGCTTAAAAAAAAAAAAAAGTTTCAGTGCCTTCTGTATCTTCCTCTTTATTTAAGTTACATTTTTCCCAAATGACGAGACAGCAGAACTCTGACAAAAGCAAATTACCTCTGCCTTCCTTTCTTGTGTATTTGCCAAGAGTCAATGTAAAATGACCCTACCTGGGTGGAGGTCAAGTTCAATGGCTACCACTGAGGCCCCTGAGACTCACAGCTCATGTGAGAACTGACAGACTACAGAGCACTCTGTTTTTTTAAGTTTCCAGTGGAAGCCTCTGGTTTGTGAGTTAGATGTACATCTATCCAAGAAAACCAAGTTTTAATTATAGTTCTGTTTCCCCTCCACCTCCCTTCCACTTTTGCCTTTGCTTCCACTAGAACACAATAGTACCAGACGCAATGCAGATTATTTTGTATGTGTGTATATATGCATGCATATGTTAAGACATACATATATAGTGTGCACATGAAATTTGAGATGCATCATAGATGAAAAAGCTAGTATAATACCAGTTTTAAAAGAAGCTGCTTTGAGAAAGGGGGCTTAATTTGTTGACCTTCTTCTTCAAATTACTCCAGAATTTGAAAATTAATCCTACCATGCACTTCAGTAATGTAGATACATTTTAAGATAGGGCAGCTAAATGCATGTTCCAAGGTACTTTGGGAAATTAACTTGTAAATGGAACAGAGTGTGTGGGGTTGTATGAGCGTAGGGGGAAGGTGCGTAGCAGACGTGCCCTCAGCCTTTAAAGTGAAGCAGTTCACATAAAGAAGAACACATAAATTCAGCATGATTTGTGCTCCTGCAGCTCTAACTAAATTATTGTAGACTCAGAAGTGTTAGGGCTGGAAATGATTCAGAGTGGAACTTCTATTCCTAGCACTTATATTTTAAACCCCTTATTCTTGACTCTACAGCTGCATTTACATATGTAAGTGTGAGGGGAAAAGGAATGAGCAGGAAGGAAATGCAGAGGAACCTGATCCTTAGTTAATAAAGTCGCTGCTAAATTGTTTCCACCTAGTAACAGGAGAGAAGGGCAGCTAAAGGGGAAAGAGTATTGTAAGATGTTTAATTTGCCTGATGACAAGCATTGTTAAATTAACACTTGTTGAGACACACCCAGTCTCTGTAAGTCTCCTTCCCTATCCCCACCATTTCCTTTTCTGAACCAAGAGTCTTGCTGACTGGAGTCACTGTTGATAGCAATACAGGAATGAGCGTCTGGTTGTTTACAGCTTCAGCAACACAGGTGTCTCAAGTTTGAAAGACAATTGACTTCAGTGTGGCACAGATGGTAAGGTTAACTTTCCCCAGTCATCTACCTCACCATCAGTACATAGAGAGTTGAGCTGTGTGGACATCAACTACCAAATCACCACAGTTTGCTTTCAAATGTTTTGTTTTAAATTGCTATTAGTTGCATGTTTACTACTATGTGTGCAACTGAAAGAGATCAAAATGTCTCAAGCATCTGATTTTTGGACTGGGTAAGCTAATGTGCATGCTCTGTGTGCTTTTCTCACTGTTTAATAAACCTCTAAGTATTTTCATACCTGTGTGAAGTTCGAGATCCTTTCTGAAAAGAAGCTTGCCGTCTTTTTACTGAGGACATACGTAACTAACTATGAGGCTGCTGAAATCAAGGCAGGTATTTTTATTGATTTTAAATGAACTTTTTGACCTGACCATTTTTAGCTCTTTAATCCCCTTGCGTTAAAAGAAAAACAGCAACAAAATCAATACAATTTTTTGTTATTTTCAATGTGCTTTTACTGATGTGTGTTTACCTAGCTGATTTTCAGTTAATATAAAAGTTACAATCCTTTCTTGTATTTGAGTAAAACAAGTATGGGAGGAAGGTTGGGGAAAAGTAGTATATTTATAATGTGCATACCTTAGCATGATCTGAATACAAAAAGAACTAGTTCTGTTATGTGCTGGATTAACTACTCAGTAGCTGTAAGAAATACATGTTAAAAGATAGACGTGCTTCCCTCTGTCTGGTGTGCCATTCCTTAAAAATCATATATGGTTTTAAAGCAGCATCCAAATCTTGATAGAGGAACAAGAAAGTCCATTCATCTCTAGCACAAATTTTTGTGGATAAAGGTGAAGGTTTATTAATAGTTCTATTAAACTGGTAACAATATTTACAGTATGTAAAATGTAAAAGAATTTTCAGTGTGGATTTGTGGTACCTACAAATCTCTGGACAGTATTTTATGAAACTACCACTTTTAATTTACTGTGAGTGACATCTTTTAAAGTAGTTGAAATATCCATCAGCAAAACCTGTCAGTACAATCATGTTGATCCCAAATATTTTAATATTTTGTCTGTTGTGGTTTGCCCAGTGATTCACCAGTAAGAGACTAGACACTAACAGAGAAATTTACAGACTAAAGAGTAAATACTATAGAATTCACTTTGAAAACACTAATTCTATATTCACTGTACACTAAGTGATAATAATCTGTTCTTTGAATTTTCCAAACAATTATTTTCTGTGGCTTTTGTTTTGTATAGTGTCTTCCATAGGTGCTACTGTAAGAAACTGTAAAAACTCTCTTACTCATTTAACTCCCATTAAAGAGGTGTTTAGTAGTAAAGAGAGAAAATATTGTAGATATTGGAAGTTAGGAGACTGTTGATAGAACAAAATGAAGCACAAACCATAATGCAGACTTGGATTGTGCTAGAGAACACAGCAATGCTCTTGTGGACTTTAGCAAGAACAGAGGAGCTTTTTGTGATTGACCACATGTAAAAAGCTCTTACTAATCCTAGATGTTGCTGTTCCATCTGTATTTGGTAGCTGTCCAAATTACTTCTCTAAATTAATTGCCGTAAGTTTCCTACAGAAAAGAGCAGTATTTTGCTTCAATAATTTTTCTAAACTTTGTGTGGAATTGGATGGTTTCATGCATTAGAGAAACATGGTTGCCCTTCCTTGTAGGATGTAGCAAGGATTGAAGGTTTCCTAGGAAACATGGAGAATGAAATACACGTAAAGTACATAAAGTGGTTTCATTCATGTTTTCATGTTTTTGAAGTCTTTGTTTCATTGAAAAAGAGGATATTGCTTTGAAAAAAAGGAAACAAATTGTACTTTAATAATCAGGATGAGAAACTTAGTATATTTTAAGAGCACTTATGTGTGTTTCGTTGAAGCAATTTCATCCAACTTGCGCAAGTCAAGCAGACAGATCTGCAGATCTGTTTCTTCCTTTTTTTTTTTTTTTTTTTTTTTTTTTTTTTTGGTGTAATTGGAATTTGTTAGAAAGTAGAGGGGAATGTACATCCTGTTTTTCAAGAAGCAAAACTACACTTTTAGTTTGTGTAAGAAAACAAGGTGCAAATCTTTTTAAAAAAATAATTAAATTTTTGCCTTTTGGGGAATTTTTCTTATATTGTGCAATGTTTTTTGATGAATTTGCTGAGTGTATAGTTTAAATTTAGATGTTTTCATTTAATGATGCCTCCTAGATTTACTAATTGAAGAAAAATATATTTAGTTGGCTTTCTTCCAATTTCAATTAGTTCAGCTTATGCTACACTTTCTATTCTTAAAATATTTTTAAGCATGAAATAAACTTAATGCTAAATGTTCCAGAATCTAATGCCTCATTTCAATACTGCAACTTCAGTATCTTTGTGACTGCTGTGTAATTCAGTGCAGAGGAGGCTTAGAGTACTGCTTAGAATGCAAATAAGACGTGACGGAGACTTTGATTTCTTAATGAAATAAGCCTCAGTTCAGTCTTTGCAGTAAATGCCCTAGCAATGGGTTTGTTCTTCATTGGGGTACATATCCATCCTTTTTCAGAGGCGTTTTCAGAAAGAGCCTGCATTCGAGCTTCATACCACAAAATAGTACAGTAAAAAGCAAATCCTTTTGAACTTCTAAAATGCTGGTAATAATTGCAGGAAGCTAAGCTACAGGTTTAAAGCATTTCTATAAATAAATCATAGGTAATTTAGGTGGCATTTATATGATTGTATGGATATATGTAGGTGATGGAATATTTTATAGGAAACGGCACCCATCTGAAAATGAATGAAGCTGTAGTGTGAATTGCAGTGTTGACCTCTCCTGCAGTCTCTGACTACCACTGAGGTAAAGAGTGTCTTGCAAGTGTCATGTTTCAGAGTTCAGATGCTCTACAGTTGTGTGGTTTTTTTTTGTTTCTACTAGCTCAGGTTTAGAATATGGGCCATTGCTTAACTTGAGATGTGATTCCATCAGTTATTTTATTTTTATATGTGTATATATAAAGAAAGTAAATAACTTCTTTTTCGTAGAAGAAAAATATACAGAGTAGTATATTTATTAAAAAAACAATTGACAAAGCGTAGAAATAAAATTTAAAATAAATGTTAAGAGAAAAAGATTGGCCAGACCTTTTAAGTTCCTGCTGGCCAAGCTTTCATTTTCAGGAGTGAATGACAGTCTTTTACTTCTTGGAAGTTTCTGTTGAAGGTCTTCTCTTGATGTTTTTGTAGTCCTGAGCATGTTATTAATGGATACTTAGCAACCTACATCAGCTCTTCACTGTAAGCAAAGCTTATGGTATTTATTTTTGTAAGCATTATCAAAAATTGTATTTAGTTGGGAGAATAATACATGCAGGTTAGCATAAAAAAATGCCAAAGTTTGTACAGCTGATGTCAGAGGTAAAAACTGATGTTTTTTATCCATGCCTTATCTTTTATCAGGTTTTGAAACAGTATTTCTCCCTTAATGATGTACAGCAGATGTTTCAATATATAAAACATAGTTGAATGAGCAAAATAGTTGCATGCTGTTGCTATCAAAACTTGAATCCTACACCTTTATTGGCAGCGGTGATGTTCTGTTTTGGTTTTAAACAGTTTGCTTAACAATATGCTCTCGACACCCTGTCTGTAACACAAATAAAAGAATCTATTCTACATCAGAGTTAGATCAAAAGTTTCAATTCCAAGAGGAAATGCTGTGTGTATCCCTTGAGGATAATAGAATGTGGGATTTTACCTCTTTGAGTTGAAAGCTTTTAGGAATTATCTCCAGCCATCAATAAATAAATTAATGAACAAGACTAAGACAAATATTAGATCCATTCAAAAGAGGTACATTAAAAAACAGACAATCTCTTGTTTTCTACAAAATAGTGGTGGTTTTTTGTCTGTTACGTAGGAAGGAAAAGCCTAAGCACAAGCTAGAATTGTAGAAATTCATGTAGAACCATAGAAATTTTTCGGAACATATACATGTGCTCTGCAACATACATATACAACTCCACTGTATATTGAGTCGCTCACAATGCTGTTACTGAAGAATATTGTAAGTCTTGAAAATTATCCATTTTTACTACAACATTAGGAAGTAGCATATTGGTTATGCAATGTGGATTATACACACTCCTATTTGAAAAGACATTTTCAGGCTATCCTTTAAACGCAAAAGTTTTGGTTTTTTAGACTCAGGAAGATATCTGTAAACCCTTTCTTAAAAAGAAATGCAGGGACATAACATAGCAGAACTTACTCATTACTAACACATTAATTGAATGCCGATACATATGTTAAGAATTACAATAATTTCTTAGTGATGGTCTTCAGCACCATGGTTATGAAGGTCAGTCCAGGATTCCTTGTGTAGCTGTCCTGTCTTGTTAGAAATGAGATAGTGGAATCTGAGGTGTCAAAAAATAGCTGGAAAAAGCTTTCCATTTATAACAAGGGAGTCAGTGGGCCATGAATTGTGAAGCATCTCAGTTGGTAGCAGGGAACAGCATAGTTTTATATAAACAGCACCAGTAACTGTTGGAAAACAGTTTTTCATGTGAATCATATTTCCATTATGCAGTAGTTTGAGCCACAGACCTTAATAATAGAAGGCTACAAATAACAAGAATATGTTGGATTATGAGAATTGTTGTATTTCCCTTTAGAATTCTCATTTGACAAATTGTATTTTAGTCTAAAATTATGGTTTCCTAATAGCTGCAATCACAAAAAAACTATTTTTCCACAGTTTTCTGTAACGTACCCGGTTCTAGGTATGGTTAACAACAGAGTACTAAATTGGATGGACCAATTTAGATGTGTCCAACAGCAGCACTGTATTTATGGCTGACTACATCTTTACCATGAAATCATTTTAGTATTCAATGAAGTACGTTACATATAATTAGACTGTGCAATAATCTTATCTCTGTTTTCTTAAGAAGCTATGCTGCATTACGCTTCGTTTATTCACAAGTCATGCTTCATTTTATAATACATTTTGTGCTTTTAAGGCTTTTTATTTTGATTTTTCTTTTTTATTGCTCCTTCCATTTCTGCTAGAATGATTTGTTGACTTCAGGAATAAAGCTTCTAGCTCTGAGAAAGGGCCATTCACAACTTGTGCTAGAGGTAAAGCTGAATGTTACTGACATTGTTCCAAATTACACTTAAGCAACACCAAATTGGTACCTATAGAATACCAGTAATTGAGTGTTCCTTTTAAAGCTTTCTATTAATTTCATTTCCATCAGGTCTTTAAATTGCATCTAATTTCTTTTCAGTGTTGGGTGTATCATGAAGTCAATGTTTGATTTCTAGTAAGCTGATAGACCTCTGTTGTATTTATCTTCACGAAATTTAAAATAATTATCTCCAAGTAAATTCACCTTTGATTCAGGATCCCAGATGACTGCAGAAAATACTATCACTCAGTGACTGGAATTGTTTCAACATTGTGTTTTCTTAATGTGTGCAACTCTACTAGGCAGATGAAGAAAGAAACACTATCTAACAAAACAGGGGAAATAGTGATGCTATGAGTTATGAAAGTGAATGCTTAGAAAGAAATAAGCTGAGCTTTTTGCATGTGATACAAAGACCTGGAGAAATGTGTTTGCCAACATATAGGCACAGTGTATATATGCTATAGGATAGGTTGTATAACCATACAACAAATAAATATGTAATCAGTCTTGTTATCTGACCTAAAAATATGGTTGCTAATCCTGATGTATGTTTTTGAATGGCGCTTTACATCAGCTTTTAATGAGCAGTATTTTATGGAACTCATACTCACACTATGTCTTTTTGTTGTTAAATATGTACATAATGGAAAACAAATGTGAAGCACATTAATATAATTAAGAACTGGAGGAAACCCATTGATCCTTATTTGAAACTGATGATAAATTTAGCTTTACATCAGTCCAGGATTGCTTCAGAATATCAGATAGAAATAGAAATCAGTTCAGAGATGTTCTTTCCCCTATGTCTTTGGTTTTGCATTTCTGAAGAACATATGTGGTACATTTTTGTTTTGTTGTTCACTGACTGGGAAGAAATCAGTGGAGTGGAGTATGGAAGCAGTGAGAGGGATGAGACATGCTATGCATTTCTTAGAATCTGAAAGCACAGTGTTGAAACCAGAATCTTATTTGCTCCTAGGTTTTCAGAAAAAGTGACACTCGAATGGTTGCAGCTCTTTGAAGGGAGTGGGGTTCCATATGGCCCAATCAACACCATGCAGCAAGTGTTCTCGGATCCTCAGGTTAGTCCTCACCAACTCTTTCCTGTACATTATTACATGTGTTTTATGAATGCTGAATAATGATCCCTTTTCCCGCCAGTCAGACTTGAAATTGGCTACTTTAAAATGGGATTCCAGAGCTTTAGGATGGATTGAGTTTAAGCCAATAGTATGTCATATTAAGAAATACAGATCCTTAAATAAATTACATGCTAGGGAACATAGATTTTGTTATAGTGAATTAAACCATAGGTATTCCATGTCTCATGTAGAGAGTCTGTATTCAAAACCGGCTGCTAAAACAGAGAAAGAAACTGTAATATAGTATCTAATTGCATTTTATCGCATAATTATGCAGAAAAATTCCCTTTTTGCTGCCCCAAAAGAACTAATTTTCTGTATGGAGTATGGATAACCAGAATGAATTCTGTTTGAAAAAAATGGGCAACATTTTGACTGGAACCAGAAAAATGAACCACAAAATTCATATGAAGAAGGAATCTTAAACTTTTCTTGGCCTGGAAGTTTCAGTAGCTGAAAACACTTAATCTATGTATCTATTTTAAATTTTAAATATTTCAATGAATTATATATTATTACTGTTTATTATAATGCTTAATTATAAACAATATTTTAATGTTTTAGTATCTGTAGAGTTATATTATCTGCATAGTCCCTGATCCTTCCCCTGCTTTTTACCCTCTGGTTTAGGATGGGTTAAAGGGCCCAAGATAAACTTAATTATACTGTCTTGAGTAGTGTTACTGAGTATTTTGTGGATATTCTAGTGTGTGATGAATCTCCTCTAAGTTGACTTCTACTAATGAGAATGGCAAGAAAAAAGATCATTGACTGCTTTTGTTTTTTCTTCCAGTTTTGTACGTATCCATGACTGCTGTCAGAAGTGTTTGTCATGACTGTGATTGTAGTGTTGGGAAAATAAGGACAGGCAAAACAGTCCCTGTCATAAAAGAATATGTTTATAATGAATATGTTTGTTACAAATATTATTATATTTTAGAGGTATAAAATAATATTTGTTAGGGAAAGATACAGGGAAAGAATCTTTTTTTATTAAACAAATACACTCTCTTCTTAAAATGATGTAGTATCATGCTGTAAAGTATGCATGGGCCAAATTTTTCACTTCATAACTTTCTCAGGGATTAAGGTTGGGCTTTGAAGATCATACAGTAAGAGTATTTTACTCAGACTTGGCTCTGCTTGGGGCCACATTGGAAAAATATTCTGGGCTTCTTTTCCATGCTGTGAATTTTAGGAAGTTCAGCGTACCCTGAAAGAGACCGCTTTTTAAAACATTATATATCGTGGACGATTACCTCCCAAATTGAAAAGAGGTTAGCTTGGCTACCTTGTTCTTGTTAGAGTTCACCCAAATATTATTTTCACATATATTGTTATAATTATATATTTGTTATTTATATGTATGTGTCAGGTTATTACTTGATACAGTTAGCCTATTTATGAAAGGTATCACAGTGCTTTGCCATTAGATATGGCATGTTTTTAGAAATATTTTCGTGTAAAGGGGCATCCTAATCTCTTCCTCATGAACCTGCTTGAAAAGGTTTATCTTTTCTACTCCCTTCTCTGAAATACATGGCACCTGTACACTGCGTTCTTATTGCTATTGGAAATTGAATGCCAATATTTGTGCATAGCTGCATGTTATACATTTGTTTGGTTTCTGAAAGAAGCATTTTCTCACAGGAATTTTCAGTTCAAAGGAAGCAGGGGGAAGAAAAAAAACAAAGACTGAGACTGTCTGACCGGGGAAGAAGTTTATCACCGGAGAGACTGTAATCTAGGTATCCTCTGCACTATGAAATCTCATGTATAAGAGGGAAAAACCAGCACCCACCAACACGAACATACTCTAATCACAGCAAGATTTTTCATAGAATCATAGAATATTTTGAGTTGGAAAGGACCTTTCCCAGGTCATCTACTCCAACCAACTGGCAATCTGCAATGGTATCTTAAACAAAATCAGGTTCCTCAGAAGTCCCATCCAGCCTGATCTTGAATATTTTCAGGGATGGGTCATCTACCACATCTCTGGGCAACCTGTTCCTGTGTTTTCACACCCTCATTGTAAAAAACTTTACTATCACTAATCTAAATTGACTGTTTTTCAATTTAAAATCATTAACCCTTGTCCTTTCACAACAGGCCTCACTAAAACACGTTATAGTCCCCTTTCAGGTACTGGAAGGCCACAACAGGGACTCCCTGGAGCCTTCTCTTTTCCAGGATGAACATTCCTGATTCTCTCAACCTTTTCTCATTGGAGAGGTGCTCCATCCAGCCCTCTGATCATCTTCAAAGCACTCCTCAGGACTCCTCCAACTTGCTCATTCCTATGTGTGGACCCCAGAGCTGGACACAATACTCCAAGTCGGCTCTTATGAGAGCAGAGTAAAAGGGGAGGATCTCACTCTTGACCTGCTGGTCACACTTCCTTTGATGCAGCCTAGGATATGTTTGGCTTTGCGGGATGCAAGCACACATTGCTGGCTCATGTCCAGCCTCTCATCCACCAACTCCCCCTATTCCTTCTTGGCAGGGCTGCTCTCAATCCGCTCATGCCCCAGCCCATATTGATCCTGAGGGTTTCCTCGACCTACATGTAGGACTTCGGACTTGGCTTTGTTGAACCTCGTGGTGTTCCCATGAGCCCACTTCTCAAGCTTGTCTGAGTCCCTGTGGATGGCATCCTATCCTTCAGGTGTATCGATTGCACCCCTCAGCATGATGTTATCTGCAAACTTGCTAAGTGTGCACTTGATCCTTTTGTCAGTCATTGATGAAGACATTAAACAGCCCTAGTCCCAGTAAGTGCCCCTGAGGGACACCACTTGTCACCAATACCATGTCTTACTGAGCCATTGACCCAAACCCTCTAGATGTGACAATCTAACCAATTCTTCATCCACCCATTCATCAGTCCACCCATTTTCCTATGTGTGAACCTGAACGCAGTCATCAAGTATGAAAACTTTGTTATAATTCTTCCCAATGCTCCCATTATAATATGGTGTTTTTTTCAAACTCAGTTTAAATCAGAAAATACAATTCTAAGAAAGATGGCATTCAACTTGAATTTTATAACTGTGCATACTAATCTGTATAACAACACGTAAAAACAGTGTTATGTAAAATTAGAGTTTATTATAACACAGTAATCTGCTTCTCATTGCCATTTGCTTTCACCAATTGCAAAGACTCCAGAAAGACATCAAACCCAGTGATACTTCAGTTTAGCCAAACTCTTATCTACTTCTACTAGATAATATATATGCTTTGCTAACATCTTCCATTTTGTGTGTTACCATCAGGATTGGATCTAAACATTTTATTTACTTAATTTATTGTCATAATCTTCCTCTGTGATCTTTGGATTTTTATGTCCATAATGCAAACACCTTTCATTGTAAGTGTAGTCTTCCACCATTCGTGACCAAGATACACTGCATGGTGTCAGCTCAGCTGTCTGTAATGCTGTAAAGGGTGCTCTAGGCTGGTACTAGATGAAGAAAGAAATCCTGGGAGGGGGCTGGAATAACACAAGGGATGACAAGAAACAAGTGTGAGGAGTAGGGGGAAGACAGCTGCGGGAGATGATTGCAATGGCCTAATGGTACTGAAGTGGCTAAAGGTAGGTTGTGTTTTCAAATTTTATTTTAACGAAAAGGACCACAGAAAGGTCTCTGAAGTCTGAGAGTGGTTTTTATAACTTCTGTAAACTGAAATAAAACAACACATTTTTTGATCCCAGGACATTTTGTTAATATCATTAACAGCTTCAGTCGTACTCCAAGTGAGCTGCCAAAACCCAGGAAATTTCTTACTAAGTTGGAGTGCCAGGTGATACCGTTTTTCCATGAATGGAGTGAAATATCCACTTTTCCCACTGATTATAATCTTTTATTCATTTGTGAAGTTAAAATGAATACCACAGGCATTTGTACTGCTAAGTCAATCAGTCTGTGTACAGACATATGCGTGTACTTGTGCATATATGCATAAAACGGCTGAGAGAAAGAGGAGATTGACTAGTGAAGGGAACACATTTCTTAAAAATGTGAGGGAGAAAGGAATGTTTGTGAAAGTTCTTACAAACTCTAAATAGTACAGTATAGACTATTTTAATGAAAATTTATATAGTGAAAGTTTTTTAAACTATTTTTAAAAAATGTGCTCTTTTAACCGGGCTGAGATAGTACAAACATTAAAAAAAATTTTAAAACATTTAAAACTCTTATGAGTAACCTCAGTATGGTCCCATTTAACATGCCTGGGGGAATATGCGTATGAAATACAATGTGGTTTGAAGCTTTCCAAAGAAAACA
This sequence comes from Entomyzon cyanotis, assembly GCA_024500445.1. Classification (NCBI taxonomy): domain Eukaryota; kingdom Metazoa; phylum Chordata; class Aves; order Passeriformes; family Meliphagidae; genus Entomyzon; species Entomyzon cyanotis. Next base: position 83,157,189 of record JAKEPQ010001005.1, read on the forward strand.
AACTTAAAAGAGAATACCATTTTTAATAGAAACTATTAAAATTCTCCAAAAAGATAAAACAAAACAAAACCAGGTACTCACTGTACTGCAGCTAAGTATGCAAGAGCAAAGATCTTTTCTGGTTAAGTGAGGAAACTGATGGTTGGGTTTTTTTTCTCTTTAGAACATTGCCCTCTTTTTTGCACTGTAATTTCTTTCAGCATTCTTTTATATAGTGTTCTTATTTTAATTAGATGGCTGACATATACAGAAAGCAGCAAAACAACCTAGAAAAATGTGCAGTTTAATAAATTTTCAGCTGGTGTTTTATTATATGGAATCCATTCATGTTGATGAGTTTTACTATATGAAGGTTGTCAGCTGAAAATAAAATGAAAACCATGCAGTGGCACTTCCCCCATGCCCCCCAACAGTTACAGTCATACCACACAAGTTGAGTACATCAGGTGTGAGACATCATCCTCATGCATCACTTCTGAGAAATATGGGGAGGGAAATATCGGAGCTGAAATATCACAGCTGGCCCTGATTTCAGCTTCTGCCAAACACCTGCAGACTCTAAAAGGATACCATAACAAAACTCCACCCTGTGGCAAGAGGCCATCCCTTAACAACCCTTCCCTGACTTTGCATCACTATAAAAATTAATTTAACATTTTTTACAGAAACCTTAGTCTTCCTGTCCCAGAAGGCCATTACAGTTCCTTTAGCCATTTCTCTGAATATGAATCAGAAAAAAAAGTCATGGTAAATCGAGTACTGAAATATCTGATAGCTGGCAATTATTTGATATTTTAGGTTTAGTATTTGTGGAAACTTATGAAGGTGGTAGTTTGTTTTTTTTATTAACCTCCAGATTGTCTCTTATTTTGGAAGTAATTTCATATGCATCCTGGCAAAAATTTCCTAGCATCTGGTAAAAGCTTCTGCATTCATTATTATGAACATATAAACCAGCAAGAGTTATAAAATGTGTAGGGTGTTTTTGTTTTGGTGGTGTTTTTTGGTTGTGGGGTTTTTTTGTTTGGTTTGTTTTGTTTTAATTTGTGTGGGTTTTTTGCTGGTTTGGGTTTGATTTTGGTTGGGGGTTATTTTTATTTGATTTTTGTTGTTTTTTTTTTTTTTTTAAATATGACCGTATTTTATTTGTTGTTCTTTGTTGAAATATACTTTTGTGGTATATTGAGGGCTGTCCTAAGATGAATGAAATTACATTCATGTCCATAATACTATAGGGAGGTTTTTTTACATGTAGAGGTTTCTGCAACTGAAAAGCAGCTGATTGAAGGCCTGAGGTAATATGATGTGTCTGGAAGTAATTCGTAACAGACAAGAGAGGAATTAACTTTTGCATGGGTCTATTAAATAAGTACTAAAACTGGTTTGAAATCTTATGATGGAATGTTTTTACATTTAAAAATGCCTATTCACTGAAAGTGAAACATCCGGATGATCATGTCTAAAATTAAAGTGTACTTTGAATCAGAAATTCAGCTTTATTCCTGCCTCTCTTGCTAAGTTGAAAACGTGTGTTGCCTGGCTTTGCTGTCTCAAGACAAATTTTTACTTCAGTTTTTAAATTCTGTGCAATGAGAAAATACCACACCACCAGCCATACCCAACCCTTTAATTTTGTCAAGAGTAGCTCTTTTGTACTAAATTACAAATGTTTTCAAGCTTTTGGTCTGTGGGAATTTTATAAAAGTAGATTCTGTTCTAAAGGGGAATGGATTAAGAAATGGAATGTATTTTGAAAAAGTAAAATGGAAAATCCAATTTGAATACTGTTTGTAGTATGGGATTTTCACATATACACAATTATGCAGTATATATGTAGTATAAGAGAGTTCTATATCGAGATATTATAGGCAAGTCTCGAAATGAAACAGCACTTGTATTTTAGTATGGGAATATTTTAATAGGAAGTGTGTTTTAAATTTTGGCTGTAGTGAAATCTGGTCTGTGAGTGTGCCATGCTTGTGCATGGCCTGCCTCTGTTACGATGACTAGTGGAAAGCTTATAGTGGAGAAGTCTTGAAAAAACCCTGTATGTTAATGACAGGATTTTGTCTGCACACACATTTAATATGCAACTATTGTCTAGATAAGAAAAATCATAATAAAGGGGGTAACTCAACAATTTCTATTTTGAGGTTTTGTTTTTGCTTGCCTTTAGCTTTACAGAATTTCCAGTGCTGGTTGTCTCCTTAAATCTCAAGTACATTGGAAACATTTCTGGTAAAATGACACACTCATGGAGGATAACAAGTTTCCAGAAATATGGGGTCTTTTACCATATCAACATATTCTGACAACTAGCTTTCGCCTGGGGACTCTCCTGCTCCGTTTTAGAGAATTAGTTCTTTCTCCAAGAGACTGGAGCAGAAAGTTGATGGCAGTGTCATAGATATGCTCTTTTTTGTTTTGTGTTTTTAAGGTTAGTGGAAAGAAGCTGGCTATTAGTAAAGAGGACTGGAGTCCCACCCAGTGCATGCTTTTACCTGCTGCCATGTTCCACAAGTCCTTTATGAATTTTGCAAACCCAAAGGTGCCAGTTTTGCTCAAAACCTTGATAAGGAATTGTCTAACTACACTAGCTCAAATGTTTAAGCTTTTTCAACGCCTGAACTTTGATTTCTAGAAATGCTACGATAAATATGAACATCGACATGAGAACTCACCACCAACTTTACTGAAGAACCTCTAATTCATACACACTGTGATAGTTTTAAAACAGGTAATGTCTTTCTGCTGTACCCTCTTCCTGAAGCGTGCAGGATAGACTAGATTGATCATTAAGAGGGCATTTAGTCCCTTGTGAATCAGGTTGTTGTCTGTCAAATCCTTAATCCATTTGATTCAGAGTATAAAAAGTAGTGAAAGAGGTAAGAAGTTGCAGAAATATGGCTTCCTATTTATAGAAGTTGAATGCCAGACAGGAATCTCTTCCTGCATCTGCTGCACAGTTCCCACATGGTTTTGGATAAGTCACTTCAATCAGAATATTAAAAGGTCATTTCATGTGTGTGCCTCATGTTTTAAGTACCTGCCTTGTGATGCCATATGCAAAATACATAGCAGTGCTGAGTTCTCATGGATGTAAATGAAACTGTTTAAAGTATTATTTGAGCACCTAAAAAATGTGGTATTTTAAAAATAGCTGAAAAACCTCATGTAGTGGGCTTATCCTTAATTTTCTCTATTTTGGCTTCTTTAGCCATGAAGTTGGAACTCTGAGAAGAAGTGTTGTACAGATGCAGTAGGTATGCTTCTGGAGAACTTCTGATGTGAGAGCACTAAAGAAGTTGGGAAATAAAATTTTTTATCATGTCATTTAAGTGATGTGTATTGAAATAAAGCCTTATGAGAAATAACAGTGCTTTTGAACATCTTTACCGAATGACGAAGGAGCCTGACAGAAAATAAGTCAAGTGTGCCCTTAGATTGCACTATATTTCCTTTTTGCAAGCAAGCAAATGATGCTTAGGAGCAGGATTTTTATGGTGCTCTTTTAAGTGTGTATATATATGAATGGTATGCCTTTAGCTAATACTACTTTCACTGAGAAAAGCGGGATTTAAGTATTCGTTGGTTATGGAGAATATTAAGTTCTCAAAAAAGAGCTCCATTCTCATAAGATCCTCAGTTGTGTTTAAAAATTACATTGCAATCACGGCCGTTCAAAGACCTAGCCTTTCTGGGTGTTTCATTGTAGAAGGACACAACAAAAAGCCATCCTTGGGTATGAAGCAAAGAGCCTATTTTCCAATACCTCACAGTCTTTCTTAGGCCTCAGTGTTAGGAGTCTATAATGCATGTCCCTTGTGCCTCAAACTCTTGGATTAGTTTCTATACTTGCAGGAGATAGACATTGGCTCCCTAACCTTACAGCTCATCAAAGTGGCATCAGTCGATTTCAAAGAAATTTTATTTGGTGTCTCACACTACCAGAGTATGCTCAGGATAAGGCCATCAAATTTTGATATACTGAGCGAGAGGATGTGTATGTTCTGAGAAATGCCCTACAGAGTGTGAGCCCAGCTCTTATTTCTGTTTGTATAAACTGTAACTGTGGGGTCAAAAGAGTTTTTAATTAACCCAGTTGTTGCATTTATCTAAAGTTTGATGACTGTTAAGTCTGTTGCATGTATGGGAAGGAAGGGAATACAAGTATATATCTATCTCATCAAGTCTCTCAGCCTGAAGAGAGTTTATATACTGAAGTAATTGGTTCTTTAGAAGTTAATTTTTTTTTTTAAATCTGAACATTTGCTGAATCATCATCATAAAGTAGTGGTGGGTTTAAATAGGTGTTTTTTCCTTTCCCCATAGCATGGAAGTTGTGAGACTATCTATGACTACTGGTTGCCTGACTCAAATCAAATAAATCAAATAAGTATATCAAATCAAGTAAGCAAATATCACTGTTTGTTTTAAAATAGTTTTCTTAAGTAGATGTGACTTCATTCACTAAGCAAGTTTTTAGTAGAATCAATAATAAACACTGGGATTTCAGACCAAGTTTTAGACATGCTTCAGTATATGACTTCCTTGAACAAAGGGTTGCTTTGAATGCTTCTTACTGTATTTTTTTGTTTTCAAAATTAATTGCTACCTAGTTTTCTTGGAATTCATTGAAAAATCTCCATAGCCTGGAGATTTTTTTTTTTGGCTCATTCAGAGTCTATAAGGGCTAGGTTTTATCCTTGGTCTTTATCACTTATATTGATTACAAACTAATTTATTAATAAGTGGTGTGCTGAAGCTTTGTAGTGTGAGTTAAGTTTTGTAGGCATGAAAATACTAATGATATTCTGGAGAATACATGTTTCAGGATCTCTCAAATGGTACTAGCTACAGATGATGATAGATGTGTTCCAGCAAGGAAGAAAATGAAATGGGAAAATCCAATGGCACCAACAAAAGCTGTGCTGAAACTGGAGAAAATGTGCAAATCAGGCTTTACTTAGCTCAGTCTTAGCTCAAGCCATGACCCTGGCCTGTCATCCTGAAATGACAAGATTTCCCGCACTCCTTAACCTAAGTTTGTCTTGGAGTCCCACTCGCTGAAAAAGAGGTGATGTTTTCAGATGAGATGCTGGCATGTTTACTTTACATTTTAGTTATGCAATAACATTTAAAAAATCGTACTGTTTTAGTTTTATGTCTATTACTAACAAGGAGGAATATCTGAGCCGTGAGAAGACAAGTATGTAGGCTGAGTAGGAGTGGGTATTTGAAGATACAGATTTCGAACCACCACAAAAAGGCATTAATTAGTCAGGTGAGCTTTCTCTGTCATTGCCATTTTCTCTCTCATCTCTGAGTGGTTTCATGTAGGTGTCTAGGATAATTCAAGTAGACAGTTTATGAAGAAGCAGGAAGTGTTTCCTCACTGTGTATGGCCAGTGAGGCCAGGAATACAACCATTGTTTTAAAGAACTCATCTAAAGTTTAAAACTGCCTATAGCATTCAGATGTCAACAGTCTCAGCAGCCAGCCACATACTGAAATTTTCTTCACACAATTTCAATTGACTGGTTAGCAGCTGCAGCATTTAATTATAACAATTTAAATAAAAAATTGTGTAATTTTGCAGTATTTTTTTAAGGGTAAAACTTCCATTGAATTACATATAATCTTGATTAATATTGTTGATCTGGGATGTTCTTCAAAACTTTTTTGAAGTCCTGAAAAACAATCTAGGTTTATTGTTAATTAAAAACCTCAAACAGCAAAAAGCCAGATGTTGATCAGATTTACAGACAGAACTTTGGGATGATCCAGCTGAATTTTAATTGTTTAGAATGACACCTGAAACTCCTTGTAGCTCACAGAATAAGAAAATTAAAATGAAATTAAATGGAAGGTCACCTCAATGTGAAGGTAGTGGATTAAAGGTGATCAATGGTAGTATTAAATATGAGATCATGACTCACAAGTGAGAAAAGAGAGAGAGAAATGAGGAATTTGAAGCCAAGTTTACAAATGGTAGGAGAAAGACAAATGAATAAATTGAGATGCCAAGCAGATGGTATTTACAATATGTTTAATTTCTTAGAAAAAACCAGTAAGTTAAAAGAAATCCTCTTTTAAAAAAGAAACAAAAACTGCTAACAGTTCTTCTCTTCTGTTTTTCTACCAATGTTGCAAACATTATATTCATCTGTGATGATTGTATGGATTGGTAATCAGAGAGAGTCAGGCTAACAACCTGCAAGGACGATTTTGAGGGGTTGCTATGAGCTTCCATGAGCTGGGTTTTGGAGAGAAGCTTCTCCTAAATGTAGTCTGATGCTCCCTTGACATAGAACAGGCAACTGTAACACATTTTCCTGCAGCCCTCAACTCACATGGAAAGTAGACATGAGCAGAAATGCCATTTTGTATCTGCACATCTTGTTTTTCCAGCTACTGTATTTGCACAGGTTCACAAATGAGAAAGAGAAGATAGGATTTCTCTGCTCCTTCCTATGATGCCCAAGGCACCCATTTCTCTAAAATAGTTGGTCTCTGTGCCAGTCATCAAGATACAGGCTTTGAGTTTGAGAAACTCTTTAAATCAGTCATGCAGGAACAGTTTTTTATAAAAATCTCTCTCTTTTTCCTGATTCCTCTGAAAAATTGTGAAGTGAGAGGAATATTTATTGACAACTTGAGTGTGCAACCACTCCCCCTTCCTTCCCCCCCCCCCCCCCCCCATTTCCTAACTCTTATGTTGTGATGGCTCCTTAGATTTAAAAGACTTAGGAATCTCCCATCTTTCCATGGATTTACTGAACAGGTTTTGGATGTGTGATTTCTTTCTTGTTGAAGACTGCTGTAGCAAATTGCACTGTTCATTTTTTCTTCTTCTGTATACCCTGATACTAAGACATGGTAACAGTGTACAGATGCTTTCCTACTACGTTCATGGCATTGCTTTTCATCTTTAGGTATTTTTATATTGACTCTTTGTTTTTAACATTTCCCTCGTTAATTTAATATTAAATCTGAAACTTTGTGTTTAACTGTCTGTATAACATGTATTTTCTGTCTGTAGTGTTTATACCAAACTGATCCAATTGCATGGTATATTCTAGTGGGAACTTAAGTTCTGTTGATACAGTATTCTGTATTGCTTACTCTCTACCATAAACTGTTATATTTGAAAAGAGTTTTACTTTGCATGGCGAGCCCTGTTGAATCTGTTGGGTTTTTCAGTGTTGCATGTTCTTATTTTTAGAGTGTGAGAATATGCTCTTAATAGGAGTGCATACTTGAGGATTTCTAAGTTGTGTGTTTTGAAACACAATACATGTCCTTGGTATAGACTGATTTTTCTTTAATTGCCGTTTTTTTGTCTTAATGCCCAACTTCAGTAAATACACTGCTACAACTAGTGTCAGTTATAAATATGTGCTATTAAAAGAAAGTGTTATTTAGTGTCTCCACAGTGAAATTTCAAAATATTTGGAAATTTCAGTAACATGCTTTTATGTCTTTATCCTCTGAATATGCCCTTTTAGAATCTAAAACATGAAAATTATTCTCAACCAAGCAGCTATTGTAATTGAAATTAAAGGCACAGCAAAACTAGGCAATTGCTAATCAAGTAGATATCTAACTTTACGCTTTATTGGAAGCAGGTTTATAAGAGTAAAAGCAAATTGTGGGTTCTTGTGACATGTTTGTTTTTCTATAAGATTTTTCAATCCATGCATATTTCCTATTTCAGAACAAAATGCAAATGCATTTGTTCTCTCTGTGTATGTTTTACTTCACTTTTTAGATGAGTGGTGGGAAAATAAGCATGAAATGAAAGCCTATGAAGATATGATCGATTGATTGATCTATCTGTCTGTCTATCTATCTATCTATCCATCCATCTATCTTCAGAAGTCATCTAGGAGAGGGTGTAAAAAGAAGTGTCACTGTGATTTTACAATACAAAGCATTTTTTCCAAACTTCTTGGCTATTTTAAGTGAATTTTTGTTTTGAACACACCAAATTCTATGGATACAAATCTTCAGCTGCTTCAAAAGGAAAGATAGATGCACTCCTCACGCTGTGGTTATACTCTTTGAAATTATTGCCTTTGCATCAGTTTGGCCTTTGTCAAATCAAAGGAGCAAAAGCTAGTGCTGCTTCATCTTAACTGAGGTAGCTGTCTAACTGCCCAGCTAAATAACCTCAGAACTCTGTGGGGTGATGGGTGAAACTGAAAAAATAATTTACATAATTATGTAAATTAATTACATAATTATGAATGTGGTTTGTGTTTGGCTATGTCCTTAATTGAAAGTTAATGTGGAAACCATGTGGATGTTAAAAAGGCAACAAATTACATTAGATTGCCAGTGAGTTTGGTTTGTTAATTCACTGTTTCCTTTATTTCTGATTAAACTGGCAGTAGGTAGGCCAGCCTTTCTGTGAGTGGAAAGAAACCTCAACATGAGTATTTAAATTAGATCATAAATTAGCTTATAGAGGCTACTATTTATCTAGAGGGGGGCTGGAGGATTTAATACTGAGTAATTACTCAGTCTTGACTTCTCAGCAGGTCACAAGAGAAGTGACAGAATTCTTAAGTAGATTTTAGGTTTTTGAAATAAAGGTATTTTTTCTTGATTTGTGTCAGGAATGTTTTTTACTGCTTTTTGTGCACATTTTCCAATTAAATGGGAAGAAATAGATGCTATACCAAAGTATGAAATCTATACACAGCAATTAAAGGCTTGAAATTTATATGTGTATAGTGTAATTAGGAGTTATTTCACCAATTATAGAATAAGAGCATATAATCTTGCTGCAGAGGAATCTTGCCTGCTGCTCTCTGTGGTAACTAATAAGACATCACATTTGCCTGAAGTTTTGAGTAAAAAATTGCATGTAAAATACATCACAGCTCGATTTTACTGGATTAGAAATGATGAAAGGTGATATTGTGAAATTTGTTCTTAGAAAACCTCCATCTTCTTATTTATGCTTATGAAGTAAGTTATGATCTGCTCGAAGATATTGCACCCCAAATTCCTGGTTCATGTTTAATTTTAGGATTTGCTCAAAGTCTCCAGAGTGGTTACAGAAAGTAATAAAAGTGTGTAGGGAGATTGCAGTAGCTGATAATATCCACCATGTTTTCTCTGTTTAATGCCTGTGTGTGAGTTGGTTCAGATAAATGATGAAGTTCTCCCTTCTCAGTCCCCTGTATTGGAGTCCTTGCAGCTGTTCCCAGAAGAGTAAAAGCATATTTGCTGACTTAACAATGTTTTCTGTTACCAAAGCAAAGGATTTTTCCGAATGTGTGTAACCTCGTGCTGATATGTACTTTTCCTAGCAGAGAAGTATTTGACGGATAAACATTTCTATACTGATTTCTTGAAAAACTGATGTTATGGCCTGATTCTTTCTCCTGTTAGGAAAACATAGCTTAAAAGCAGGTTGTTGGGGTTTCTTCCCTCCCCTCTCCCCCACTTATGTTTTCCTTTTATATTCTCTGTCTTAGGCTTTTGCTTCTTCAGACAATGATTATGCTAAATAGAATGCAACTAGCTTTTTTGGTGAATCAATCACTAGGAGCATGGTTCTGGAAAAGATAAAATTATTTGTACTTTGTATCAAATTAATGAAATAATAATTTTAAATATTGGCAAAAGTTTGTGTGAATAAAGTAATAAGGAGACAATCAAGATTTTTCTTTTTAATGTACCGTATCTTGGATCAAAAGTGAGATCTGAAGAAATGTTTCCCTTCACTCAGAAGGATGCTCACCAGCATAAATGTTATGATACTGGATTATGATTATGGTACTATTAAGATAAGATTTTTTTTTTCTTTAAAGAGGAAAGATATTAGTGCTGAGGTTAAATTAATCCAAGTCATCCATTTTTCTGACCCAGCGAGCTGCCTACCAAACACCTGGAAACAACAAGGTCCCCACCATCTACTTTGGAAAAATGTAGCAGGAACAGGGTCTGTCAAAGGAGTCTGCAAGTAGTTTACATCAGAGGTGTATAAATGGTTGTCTTTAGTTCAATTAGAACATCTCATGCATCTTGTACAGACCAGATCTTTTTCTTCATACTGGGGCGATCTGAGGTTGGTTATCAATTATTCACCTGGCTCTGATATTTAGAAACTCTAAAAGTAACTACATGCCAAATATAAAGTTCATATTTTTCATAAAATCTTGCTCACTTACTGCCCCAAATATATTTGTAAGCATTCTGACTTTCCGTATTCTTTGGAAGATTTATGTGAGATTCTAGATTTTTGATAAAATGTTACTTTTAAAACATGAATTTTTAAGGAAAATTTGACTTCATAGTCCCCTTTTTGTATTGAGGATGTAATACATGCACTTGGAACAGTTGAATGTTTTTTTTTTACAGTTGACTTAAACTCAGTTAAATGTTTCATATGTTTGAAAACACTTGCTTTTTTTTTCTTTTCTTTAAATTGGTGGTGGTTTATACTACCATAAATCAAGATAAGCATAATGATGAGTAACAGCAGAAGGCAGAATAGAGAAACTATTATTTCATTTATATTCATTTTTAAATAGAAGGTTCTTCATAGATTGGGTGAGTTGGTTGTCTCCAGTAAGTTTATGATTTAAGGCTTCAGCTCTAAAGTGTGACTAACTTCACAGCTTTGAGTACAGTGGCAACAGTTCACTGTCGATTTTTGCATTTTGTTGCTTTTAAATGCCTGAGAATCAGATTTTTCTGCAAGGAGTGTTTTATGAGCAGTTTAACATAGCAGGGCTTTGGAATATATTTTCTTTTTTCTAAGCAGATAAATACCAAGAAAGAGATAGCTACAATAGAAACAATTTACGTATGCTTTTTCAGAGCAAGATGGAATCTTCACGTGCTTGCACTTACTTTGGCCTTTTCCTGAACTCAAACAGATCCAGGGAGTTGAATCTGAAAGGTGCTGAGCATTTTTGACCCCAATCCATCAACCAGCAAGCTTCTCATGCAATGTTGCATTCACAACAGTGTGATTATTCATGCTTTAAAAAAAACCTTTTACTAGTCTGCACTTCACAATGTTTAATAGTTTCCATTTTAATTTTGAATTTCATATATTCTTCCCCCATAAAATATTTTCTTTTAATATTTTTGTTTTGTTGCGACTGTTCCTGCCTCAAGTGGTTTGTCTGTGTTCTGTGTGGATGAAAAACAAGGTGATGTTGCTGAGTTGCCTTTTTTTTTGGAATTGTTTGCTATGATGTTCATCCTTATGCATAGTCTCCATCCTGCTGTTGGAGTATTGTCTCTTCCTATTGCTGCTATTTGCAATGCAAATTCATTGGGCCTTTTATATATATGTGTGTGTGTGTGTGTGTGTGTGTGTGTGTGTATGTACGTACGTATATTACCTATTTTTCACATAAATTTGCAGTTTTAATATCTAGATGCACTCATTCAGTTTTCTGATGCGATGGCTGATAACACTGTCATTTTCTCTAGTGTATTTTATTGACATTTAAAAAAAATTTTTGGATCAAGGAGTGTGCTTCCACCATTCATTTACATGCTGCATTTCTCTGTAGCACTGAATACCTAGGAACAATACCAGCAATGTTAATTAAAGGATATACAGTAATGCAAAAATGCGTAAATGCCATTATAATATAGTGAAAATTCTAGCCATTGTACTATGCTGTATACCACAAAATTATTTGTCCAATTTAGTGAATTTGCATATTTTTATTTATTGGAAACTTCTTTTATTTCATGCAGTGTTGCATGGATCATACAATGTAGTTTGTGAGTTCAGCCTTTGTATACCCAATGGTATGTAAAATACTGTCTGTTTCCCTGGGGTCCCTACTGGGGCCAATATTGTTTAAACTCCTCATTAATGACTTGGACAGGGGACTGAATGAACCTCAGCATGATTGCAAGTGACACCAAACTGGGGAGAGAAGTTGATATGTTGCAGTGTAAATGCTGTTCAGAGGGACTTTCACAGGCTGGACAAGTGGTCTAGCAGGAACCCCACGAAGTCCAAGAAAAGCAAATATGGGATCCTGCACCTGAGACAGAAAAGCCCCAAGCAGCATTACAGCTTAGGGATTGACTGGATAGAATGCAGATTTACACATAAAGACCCAGAGATCTTCATGGACAGCAAGCTGAACAAGAGTCAGCAGTGTGCCCTTGCGAGAAATGCTAATACTGTGGTCCACTAAATTAGTAAATCATAGCACCAGAAGTGCATGTTGACATGATAGCAGGCAATGGACATAAGTTGCAGCAAAGAAAATTCTGATTAGATATAAGGAAGAGAAATTTTGCAGTTGTTTTAGATCAGACATGCTGTGGAATCTTCATCCTTAGAGGCAGTCAATACGTGCCTGAACAAGACCCTGAACAGCCTCTGCTTTACAGGGAATTTGGACCAGAAGACTAACAGAGGTCTATGATGGTCTCCTAATGATGTATTTAAAAGTATGATTGCATTCATTGTTTCAAAAATGCAGGTGGTGGCCTCTGAGCAGGCATGATATCTAACTTGTATGACTATGCAAACATTTCTTAATAGATGTTTGTTAGAGTGCAAGCAACAGTTGAAATGGAGAAGGTAGAGGACTGTCAATATTTCAGTATTTTAGAGGCATGTTCAAGCAGAAATTTCAGCAGGTCAGCTTTCATTTTTTTCTTTTTACTGGTATCACTTCTGCCTGTGTCTACAGTGAATGAATTTTTTACACCAAGAAATTGGATCAGTTTGCCAGCACCTGCAGAATAAGGAGAAAGAGTTTTCCCTGCCCAACAGATATATTTCTGAATAGCTTTTTCTTTCTTTTTTTTTTTTTTTTTAAGTCTGAAGAAAAAAAGAAAAGGAAGGAAGAAGTGATTTTTAGGGTCCACTGTATAAGAAAAAAGTTAAGGAAAGAAAAAGGTGCATAAAACAGACAGTTTTATTTAAAAGCATCCAGAGCTGATAAGGGAAAAAAAATGGAGATACAACACACAGGCTGCAAATGCAGTTCTCATGATTTAAATCTGGAAGGCTGTACAGTACATCTGTTTAACATCTTGCTGTTTCAAGAACTGTGCCTTGAAAACCTTCTGTCACAGTGACACATGATATAAAAGGTTATGTTATGACTTTCAGATGCAGACCTGTAAAAGCTTTATCTAATAGCATACCATCTTTTATTAACCCGTTGCTGCTGCTCACCTATAATTCTCTTCTGCCAGTGATATTTTGTGAGAGATTCTACTGTATAATAAATGTCAACTCTGACTGCAACAATAATTTTGTAATTGCATTAAATTACTTATTTGCTGTCTGTAAATGGAAAATTTACATCTCTGTATACCTCCTCATCTGTTTTCTCTATTGCTCTTATTATTCAGCTGTATAACTTTTTTATTAAAGAAATAGAACAGGTTATTCTATTTCTGTCATAACATTTGAGAACAATCAGAGTGGCTCAGAATAATTTAAACAGTTTCAAGATTTGTAATACCATAAGGTATAAAATACTAGAATGGCTTACAGATAATATTCTTTATTCAGAGCTCTGATGTTTAGGCTATGAAGTTAAAATAAATAAGGGTGCAATGGTTGCCTGCTCGTTAATTTTTGGTACTTCTGCTTCTCAGAATTTGAAAAAATTATCAACCTTTGCTCACAGGACAAAGGTATTGCATAAAAGTAGTGTTGTCAAAATCTTGACAGAGCTGTGCTAGGAGGTGTTTATCAGGCTAGGCTGAAGTTTGCTTAGCTATAGAAAATGCAATTAGCACAAGAGGGGTTCTTCAGTGTTCTACTCAGCAATTACCCAGGAGCTGAAGGAGTGTTATGATACATTTACTGGAAAAATTATTTTAACCTTTTACTATGGAAGGTGGAGCAAATTGCTCTGGCTTCCTCACTTCTGGCATATTAGTACCAATATTGCACATTGGGTCAAAGAGAAATGAGGGGCTTTATCCCCCAGAGATGCTTCATACCTTGCCAGATCAGACTGTACAAATTTCCATCTAAATATAATGATTGAAGTCTGGTGGTTCAAAAAGTAGAGTCTGGAGGCTGATCACAATATTCGTCAGTTCTGTGTTTTGCCAGAGTGACCTTGGTTAAGTTATTCAACCAGGTAGTGCTGTGTTTTCCATACTTACAAAATATGGAGACTAATATTTACCTTGCTGAAATGTGCTTTATTCATTGTCTGCCAAGCACTTTAGAGATCTTTGGCTGAAATCTCAATGAGTGCTGCTATTTAATATGTTGAAGTGTGATTTGTTGGTTTTCTTTACAAGGCACAGATGGTCCCCAAGAAACAATGGTAATTTCCTTACCTCAAGGAGCTGATGCCACGCATACAGCAGAAACATCACAACAGTGAGCTCTGCTGTATGACCTACAGTGAGTGGGTGTGTGAAAGAGAGAGATAGCATTTCCTTCATAGACATACACACCCTCTGACCCAGACTAGGGAAGAATCTGCTTTGCAGAAGGTTTGCTTCAAGGGATTTTCCACATGTATTTTATTATGTTAAAGCTGATAGTGGTGACAAGTTGCACATTAAGTAACTGTTTCTTCAAAAATGTCCTGTTTATATTCTCTTCAGGAAAAGTGATGTAATACTGAATTTCTCAGATAAACAGTCATTCATTTATAGAATATGTTACTCTTGCATATGAACCTTGCTCTCATCTGCCCCATACCTATTCATTTTAGGCCTCTGGCTTTATATGATGATTACTTGCATGTTTAGGGACAAATGTATTCATATTCACTAAGTTAGTAGCCAGTGGTTTTCACCAGGGAAATAAGTTTAGTATGCTTTTAGTAATTTGGTTTCAAAAATATCGACAAGGACTTGAACATAAGAATCAGTGAAACATGTGGTCCTAATCATTCCCTTAAGAAGGAGACATGGTCTATTTTCCATTAGCAATGGTACTTAAAGCAAATGAGTAAATAGAATGAAATTTACACATGTATCATAACTTTATTGTGTGCGTATGTATTCAAACATGCATGTGCATGTGTACATTTAGGAGTGTAACATGATGACTGCTGTGACAGAGCCAGCCTTGGAGAACAAGTTGGTTGGTAGACAAATTGGAAAATGCAGCTGTTTACAAATTAATTTTTCCCTCCTTCCTCAGGCAGCAAAATTCAAAACGTTCGTTTGCATTATGTAACTGGCATGGAGGAACTACAGTCAAATTTCTTGTAGTGGTCTTTTACTATAGCCCTTATTGAGAGTTCATAGTGGCAGAATTGCAGCTCCCACACCTTTCAACAGGCTGTTCCAGTACACAGAGTCAGAGCCCAGCCTTAGCTGGGCTTTATATGCCTATAGAGTATGGCAGTGAGAAATGGAAGTAGAGAGAACTGCCATATTAGGTAGGAGCTGTTTTATCCCACTGACTCATGAGGGCACCAAGAGTCTTTCTGTTGATGCCTTACCCACTTCCCTCTTAGAAGAATTTCCATAAGAAGGCATATTGACTGGCAGAAATAAAGTCCTGTTTCTCTTTTGCCTTCTTGCAACCTTTCCACTGCTGTGCCTGAAGCCTTCCAATAGCAGAGCAGCAAAGCAGAGCCCTATTCTGCATCCTCATTGTTAGGTTCCTATGGGACATTGGAGTTGGGGACTGGATATTTTTTCCATTTTCTCTGGTTTTAGCTAACTTTGTCATGCTTGGCCCTCTACTGTGCACAAGATAAAAATGAAAGGAGAAAGCAGTGCTTGGTTCTGCCTTGAGCATATTTGAGTAGACTAGGTGTAAAGCAGAATGTAAAGTATAGCTTTTTTAGTGAAGCATTCTGCCTCAGCTTTTCCCCTTGAATTTGTTTCTGAGATGGACTGTTCAAAGCTGTTTGAAAATATTCCTGTTCTTCTGATGCTGCCATGAGCAGCATCTAACCTACAGATGTGCATATAGGTTTGGATGACAAAATGCCCATTAAAGGACTGAGTGCTCCATCATTTTCTTCTAGGCTTGGTAATGTCTGTGTTGTTACATCACTCTTGGTCATTTCTTTGTTTTTATTTTGTATTGACCACTACATACGATCTTGCTAATTGTTAACTAGGAACTATCTTGAGAGTATATTTCAAAGATAAGAATTCACGCTGATGAGTGCTAAAATTTCATTCACAGAATTTTAGAAGTTTTTGAATAGAGGAAGTTTCCTTTCTTTCATAAGCACTGAAGCTGCCTTGTATTTGACTAAAAGTAAATCCATGAACTGGACTTACTTGTGGTTTAATTTATTATCACACACTAGTGTTTGGGGTTTTTTTTGGTGGTTTTTTATTGTTGTTGTTTTGTTTGTTCATTTTTGGTTTTCTTTTGGGGTTTTTTTGCTGGTTGGAATAAAGAGACTGGGGACTAACCTGTCCTTTTCATTTAGTTATTGATTTATTTATTAATTTTTTTAGAAATGCAAGCTAACTAAAATTAAATTATGGTTTTCAAGAAGAGATCAATTTTTCAGGTAACTGTGAATTTTTGTAATTTTCCCCTCTCTTGTGAGCTTTCTGTTGGAGATTTAATGGCATGCTGAATCTGGCATCTTTGGAATGGGCAGGTCCAAGGCTGCAATATAAAAAAATTTTAGGATCCACAGCTTATGTTGTGACTCCCCATCCCAAATAGAGTTTTGTGGCACAGATTTCAAGTCATGTAATGGGCCTTGTTTTGGTGTGGTCTTTTCCTTTCCCTTGCACATGTTATATTTTGCCTGAAGGGTAACTCAAATATTTTTTCATGTTGAACTTGTTACTTGTGAATCTTCACTGCTGCAGTGTGGTGTAATTTAAATGTGAAAGGTGTTGCTCTGATAATAGATCCTTTCATTGGTGGCATATATAATACAGTCCTGCAGCTGGTGACTCAGTGTTTACCCACTCCTTGATAATTGTGTTTCAGCTTGAGGAGGCAATTTTAATGCACATCAGTTCCTGTCAAACTGTAGAGGCACCATACACCCTGGCCAGGTACTATTGTTGTCTGAGATAGTTTAAAGATATGTTTAGCTGCTCTGCAAGCTTCACTGTGGACATGCACTCCCTGTGGTACATTTCAGAGGCTGAAGTCATCAGTACCTTAACATTCTCTAATTTGTTGCATTTATGTAAAGTCCTGCATCTGTCACTTTTGACACTGGTTAGAGTTATGCAGGTTTTCCTGCAGATTATCAAAATAAATCTCTCCCTTTTCCTCTGACACTTGCTGGCTGCATTGTCATCACTGATCCCCAGTCTTGTGTGTCTTGTTTTCAGATGAGAGAGGACATTAGTTCACAAAAATAAATGTGTTCATATAAGCTTCACTCAAGTCAACATTTTCCATTTAAGAAAACTGCTTGGGCAAGTCCATAACTTCAACAGGACTTTCAGCATGTTCTTAAAATGCTTAAATGTTTAACTGGAGAGGGATGGACTAAGTCTTTCCTGAATCAGAGCCATAATTTCTAAAGTGTCAGTTACACAACCTATTGCAGAATATGCTTTGACAGATGGATCTAGGTAATGTGAAAGCCATAGAAACGCATCTTTGTGGGGAAGTTGTTTTTTCTTCTTATATTTCATTTTTTCCCCTGTGTTCATCCTCGGAATAGCAATTACTACTGCTTACTTTTTATATATATTATGTTCACATATATATGTGTGTGTATACATGTCTACATATCTGTGTGTATATATACAAAAAAGGTAGATTTCTCTATTTGCCTTTTGTTATTAGGACTTAATTGGTGCTATAGCAGAATTTTTTTCCTTTGCTGTTTAGTACAATGATGTACAGTGTGCTAATGAAGCCATAATTTTTTTTTTTTTTAAAATTACTATTGCCTCATCTTTCCAGAAAGAGTTAGTCTTGATGACCTTACATGTTCTCCTACATGTCTGAACCTTGCTGCTAATGTCTCGTTTGAGTATCTGTCTCTTGACAAACTGGAGAAAAGGATCATTAAAAGGTTAAGGTATGCAAGAGGAAATGTGAACTGATATAAATCCTAGGTGTTTGGTAGAAATACCTCTTCATATATTTTTGACCCTGAATTTTGGATGATTCAGGTAGTGGGTAGTCTGTGGAAGAGCAAAAAGTTTTGCCGACTTCATCTAAATATCTACTGAGTTAAGGGAGTTCAAAGGCATCTGAAAGAGGTTGAGCACTTCGCTTTCAGAGATGAGCTTCAGAGGGAAAGGTGGTGGTTTTATTGGATGAACTAATAAAATTAGTTTGAGGAAAATGCATCGGCAGTCCCTGCTAAAGTCAGTAGGAGCTGACAACATTCTGTTTCTCAAAATTAGACCACAGTGTTACAGATTAAAAGAGAGACACATTCAGAGAAAAGATGCTTTGGGGTAGATGCTCCCTGCGGGCAATGTGTGGCCCTTAAGATCCTTGCTATTGGTAAGAAAAAATTTAAAAAGAGGGAAATGCTTATAGTAAAGTATATTACTCTTGTAATAGGACATCTTTTTATCCACAGTTCCAAAAAGATGCAGTTCCCTCCACCATTTTTCTGCTTTTGACATGCAGACAGTAAGCAAGATTTCAATTTACTTTGCCTAGTAGATATTCAGATTACAGTTTTTAAAGAGCATCAAAAGACAAGGGAATTTCTGATGTTGATCGGTGCCATTGGATAACACTTACCACATGGGAAGTGCAGCTGTCCTAGCTGCTGGTGAGAGCAGAACGGGTGTTTGTACTCAGTGCCTCACTTTCCCCTCTAAGGAGTTTGACACAGAATGTTTTCTGTTCTACCTTGAGTCTGTGTGCCCGGGTTTTTGAGTGCATGGAAAAGGTGAGGTAATGTACTAACGTACCTTACCTATTGACACAAAAGTTGTTTGCATCCCATTCATTGTAGATTGCAAGGCGATTGAAGAGCATCTGATGTGCAATAACTCCTCATCACTTGAAAAGCTTTCAGTACGTTAGCGTGCAGTCCTATTTTTTTTTGCCCAGAAATATTTGCTATGGAATTTGTATAGCCTCCATTACAGAGAATTTAGGAAAGCTATCCTTTTTCAAAGAGCAGGCATGAGATGTATCTGTGACTTTGTATCTAGAATGGTATGTACAAAAGTCACAAAAAGGACAAATTACTTTGTGTTGCAATTGTGTCAATCTTAAAATTTAAGACCACCTTTTTCTTGGTCATTGTTGTGAACTCAGAAACCAAATTTTTAAAGCTTCCAAGATGAAGTCATATCTAGAAGCCATACAGTATTGCTAAGTAACCAAAAATATGGGCAGTTAGCGTAGAAAGTTTCAAAGCCAAAGCTGAAAGTACATAGTGTACTAATTTTTCTAGTGATCAAATGTTTGTTCAGCATTTCCCACTCGATTGTTTTTACACCTATGTTTGATATAAGTAAATGAAAGAACCAATTCTGTAATTTATCAATTCCCTAACATTTCCTTTATGTGCATGTCAAAGCTCTTTGCTAAAGAGATAATTGTGTCAGTATCCCTATGTGACAGGAAATGGACACACTAGGGCGCTGAACTGGCTTTACATCAGTTGTATGGTAATCATGATAGGAAATGGTATCTCTTGTCTTACAGCAAAATATTGCTTAAATTTTTCTGCAGTTTAAAGATACTGGGAAGGTACAGGATATTTCGAAATTTTCTTTGCTGGTGTGGTTTTTTTGTCTTTGGTTGACTGTGGTTTGTGGTGTGTTTGTTTTCTTTTTCTACAGTCGGGTCAGTATTTCCGCCAGCATGGTTAAATTGCTGTTAACCAGACTTATGCCAAGTATCATTGATTGATTGGTAATTTAGTAAAACATGGTGATTTCAAATTGAGGTTTACCATTTATTTTCAAGTTTTCTTGCATCTGAAGCTTGAAGCAAAACAAGAGAGTACAAAAAAACTGGCAGGGAGAGTGATTGGGGAATAAAAATACTCAAGCCTCACTCAACTTTATAGTATACCTTTCTGTTGGATAAAGAAAATGCAAGCAGTATGCAAGTGAATCAAAGCTATTCAACAGAGAATTGTGTTCTCGGTTCATGTCATTAAGGAAATGAAGAGAGAGAGTGTGTTGTGACAACTCTGTCAAGCGGTGATTGATTTTGAACTCTTTTTTTACATTTTGTTTTATTCTTTTACTGTATTGAATTGAGACTTTCAAATCTGCTTTCCTATGAAAACTACTTTCTCAAAGAGTGGCATTGACTGTCTAACTCTGTACTGAAATGAGAAACCTCTGCTTGGCTTTTCGCTAATTCATCACACAGTGTGGAGATGATGCTCCTGTCCAGCTGGAAGTATTCAGTTCATTGTTCATTCATCGTGATCAGGATATGTCGTGGGGGTTGCCCTGTTTGTTCTATTTTTGTTTTACTCCTTTTGCCTGCATGGTTTAATAAGTTTAAATGCATAAATGATAACTGGGACCTCATCCTAGTACATATGTCTGTGAAATGTTTTCATCAGTAACAATCTTTTAGGGGGAGGAGTGGAGAATGTATCTCATTTTGAATGATAGTTCAGCTTCCACTGGGTTTGCATCTTGCTCCCTTTTCTTCTCCTAGCTATCTCCCTTTTTTCCTTTCTTCGGGGGTTTATTTTCGAACTTAAGCATGCAGAGAGATCATTACTGCATGTTGTGTAGGGGACTATGGTATCTGAGGGATTAGGCATAAATCTGTCTAGGAATGTTACGGGTTCAAATTTGGTTCTGAGGGTGATGTACTGTTTAGCATTAGGAAATTCGCTTAACAGTGCATCCCAAAAGGTAAAAAGGTGTGCTAGTTAACATAAGAAAGAACATATTCAAGGTAATTTATGCTAAATTGCTAACTGAAGACATGTCAGTTTAAGGTTTTTATGTCTTGTGATGGGACGGAATGTAAAAAAATGCTACGCATGATTCTAGGCTTGGCCCATGTCATTAACATGGTACCACTAGTAAAAGACTTAGTCTTCACCGTGTTTTTTCCATGTGTCAACTGACATTATGAGCAATTGGAATGCAATAATATTATTTTTTGTGATGAACAAGTTCTGTGAAATACAGTTTTGTCTTTGGAAAATAGACACAGTACTTCATCTCTAAGTTGTGTTTTTAGAATTTACACTTACATATTTATTCATATATGTGTATGATACTATAATATTATATAAAATTTGTGTCAGACAAGAAGATACTAATTTCTTGATATGCAGGCCTCTTAAATTCACTAGAGAGGGGATTAGTTGATGTGGGGTTTTTTTTTGAGCTAATAGCTATCTTTGTCTCATTCTCCTTTTAATTTTTTTCATTTTAATGAAGTAAACACATTTTTAGGAAGTATGCAAATGATTACTTTTCATTTTATGCAAAAGTAAATAGATCAGAGAGCAGGTAATGGTCTTCCATAACTTGATTCCCAAATTTATTTCCTCTGCAAAGTACTGATGGGAAAAAAGAAAATTTACAGCCAAAGTAGATGAGCAATTTCCTCTACAGTGGATATCTATGATAAATCCTGGCTTTCAGAAGGTACTTTATGAGATTTTGGTATTAACAGTTTGAGCAACATCCTGCATGTGTTCACTACTTCAGCAATAGCAAAGAAAGGAAGCAGTGCACAGTTGCATGCTGAGTAAGAAAATAGAGGAAAAGAAAACTGCACAACTTACAAATGTGTGGCTTGTGCCAATTTTTTTGTGAGAGACTTTAAATGTATTATTGATCACTAGCAGAGATGTAGAACTTAGTTGCCAAACATTGTATAGAATAATTATGTTAGCAAAAGTGTAAATTATTAAATGTTTCTAGTAATTTGTAGATATAGCACTAAAAAAACTTCAGTGGTAATCTTTTTGACCTTTTGCTAATTACTTTAAACCTTTAGACTGAGATTTGATGTATTTTCCTTGTGTTTTTGGAAGAAGAGCTTAATATACTGCCCTTTTACACTTAATTAGTAGCAAATCAGCTTTTGTTATGCGTTGTAATATTACATAGCAATCCAACTAAAAGAGGAGGGAAATTGTGGGTAAACATGAATAAATAAGGAAGTGATTAGATTATATGAAAATTCTTTAGATTCTGGTAGAAGTTTCTGTAATCTGCTAATAGCAGTAAGCACAGTTTAACTACTAATGCCAAAAAAGGAGGCTGAACATGGAAGGGAGGGAATTTTTCTACTTGTTACCACTTATGATTTTCTAAAAGCTATCCATATGAGTCCACTTGGTCTGGACTTATAGGAGAGTTGGTCTCTAGCCAGATGCTCCATCTCCTTGAGCTTGCACCTCTCTATAGAGCTCTAATGTTCCCCTGAAGAGTACTTTTTTTTTTTTTTTTTGTAAACTCTCTAATTTAGATTTGGCAGTTGAAGCACGATGGCGATTGAATGTTTTGAGAATGAGCAATAAATAAAGCTTTAAAACTTCCATTGTTTTGTCTCTCAGTTGCTGTGCTATGCAGTTGCATAAGCATCCGTAGGCTAATGCAGTGGAAATCAGATTGAATTGCATCTGCTAAGGTCATATTTTGGTTAAGATTTTTTCCTTTTTTTCCCCCTCAAAATCTCCAGCTATCCTCATTTGTATCATAAACAGAGAAATATAAAGGAGGAGTGCTTTATTTTATGAGCCAGTGTTCAACAAGGAATTGGTTGAATGAAGGAGGTAGTTTGACTAATCTGAACAACATACTTGTAATGAAACATGATTTCCCCACCCTGTTCCCTCCTCTATATCAGTACCATGTAATCCTCCTCTCTTCCTGCACCATGGTAACCTGTTGCTGTGCCTCTGCCTGTTCAATGTTTGTTATACATGTCATATGGCTCTTTCAAGCTGTGCAACTCCAACAAACCTCAGAGATCTGTGCATTTTTGTCAAACCAGTTTAAAGCAAAAAGCTACTATCTTGTGGAAAACATGAGGTTATCTCTAAGGTGGTAGTGTGCTCTCCACCCTCCTGCAGTGCTTTGAAGGCAGCAAAAGAGAACACGTAGGGTTTTTTTGACTCTATGGAGTTAAGGTAGTTGCGTCACAGACTCACATCCAATATCCTGGTCCTGATACTGGAATTGTAACAATCACGGGAGTTTGCGAAGTATAGAGCCAGAGCTGAGAGAAATCACATATTTATGTGAAATCACTGTACAGGATGTTGACTTTGAATGTCTACATGAAAAACTGTAAGTTTTGTGGTTCGTTTTGTCTTCCACTCTCTTGTGCAGTGTAGTTTTTTTATGTAGGTATCCAAAACCTGAAAAATGCTGAAATGACATTAAATCTGCCGAGCAATTCACAGAAAACAGTGGTCAACTAAAATAAGATCACAAAACTGGGCACGTGCAACATAGTTCATACTCTACCAAGTAATCTCTAAACTGTTTATCTCTAGTTTCACCTGAAGAAATCGAGAAATACCCCTTAAAAAATGTAAAAATTTATCTGATTCAAACTCAAGATCAAAACTGGGAATCACCAGGTTCCATCTTTAATATTCTCTGGAATACTCTAGTGTACTTATTCAACCCCCTAAAGGGGGTTAAGTATTGTTGTTTTATTATTATTAAAAGTTTGGATTATATTCCAAAATGTTTGGATTCTACAGAGTTTGCAAAATCATACTGGAAATTTCATAATGTACTTGTAAAGAATCTGACCTTTTCTTCTTCTGTTTGTGCTGTAACAACCGTTCTTATAGTATTCTGGGAATTATCTTTCTTGTTTTATTTAGAAGCAGGAAATGCATCTAATTTTGAAGGGGAGGCGTAATGCTTACATATTTTTAAATTTTAGAAACAGTTCAAGTTAAGGTTTGACTGAGAATTTTTCCTTCTTCCTATTTCCTTTCAGGACTATTTCATTGCAAACACAGTTTGGAGTCAGAGCAAATTATGGCAGCAGGGTGAATACAAACTGTCCTGCAATAGAGGGAGGATAGGTCAAATACATGCTACCGCATTCCCTCAGGCATTGTGCAGGCAAATGCTGCCTTCATCCTTCCCACCTTTTCTATCTCTCAAGAGATTCTACCCAAGGGCAGTGTGTTCTCAATGCTTTGCTGTGTTCATTCTTCAGCAAGCATTGCCTGTGCTTTCATGGCTGTGTTCTTCTAGAACATGTTTGTAGTTTGATTGTGCCATCTCTTCTGCTTTTAGCCGCTGTGGACCACAGAGTGTTCTGAGCCTCTTGAGGTCAGTTATATGTACAGCTACAAATCCCACTGGAGACTAAAAGCGCTGTGAATTAAAAAATTTGGAATTTGGTTGTTTTTTTTCTTCTGACAAGAAAACCACAGGGAAAAGAAGTGACAGTAAAACTTCGTGTTTCATTCTAGCGTGCGATGTGGATGCTTTTATTCTCAAAGGCAGCCATTTTGTGGTTTTCCTTTCAAAGGGACTAAGTGAAACAATATAAAGATGTACTCTTTGAAGTAAGCAGAGGGAGCTACTGGTCAGTAACTGCTTTTGGGTATTTTGCCAGTTGCTGACCTTATTCCTCACGCCTAATCTTTGATAGCATAATTACAGAGAAATTTTAATTTCTTATATCTCTGCCATGGTCTAGATTTGACCTCAGAAGGTTTTGCCATCTATGGGCTTGACTCATGTTTTATTAGCACTATTGACTGCTAGTGGTAGTGACCAAGTGGGTTGGGTGAAGGCTTCAGCTATGTCAGTGATGGACATCTGGTCACCTACATGTCACAAGAGTGTTTTTAGTCTTAACTGCTGAAATAGTAGAGGTGAGATGCAAGATAGGAAAACAACAGGATTAGTAAGTGTGAAACATCTGATATGCTGTCAGGCTGAATTGATATTTCCTTTATTTTAGGACTAAAGGAAAATGGTATCCCCTGCAATTTTATCTTCTTTGGGCTTGATAATATAGTTAAGAAAAGAATACCTCATTCTTCTAATAATTTCCACTGATTTTATGTTCTTGTCTGTATGCGGAAGGACTCTGTGGCAAATCAGGAGACCAATTAATTTTCACTTCATGGTTTTAAAATTGCCTGGGAAAGATGGATTGATGGATATAGGTGATCACTGTTGAACAGATGAGAAAAAAGCCACATTTAAAAGTGGTCCAAGGACTCAGAAAAGCTCCAGCTTTACTGCCTAAACTCTGTGCACATAAATAATAAGCTTTTATTAAAGCCCCAAGGCTGCTAGGTAAAAACTGAAAATCCTGATAAATTGGTTATATAAGTCTTAGAATAGATGGCTATAGACTTGGAACGCAAATATTTTAACAGTCCATTAGCCACTTTATTTTTCTTGAATTTAAAGGAAATTCAAGTGAGTGACAACAAAAATGTGCTACAAATATTTCTTTAAATGTAAGAGATTTTTTTTTCACACTTTAAAATGGCTTTGAAGAATGCTGGTATCAGATCTTAATTTATTGGTTGCTGGACTCTATCCTATTCTCACAAGATTTTACTTTTTTATTATTGTATGCAAAATTTTCTACCTTCTTTATTCTTAACTGAGAACCTTCTAGTTCAACATTAAGCAAAGTGATTAACATCTGTTGTAGCAATGTGGGGTTTTAGGATTCCATGTGCTCTCTTTGTTTCCCCACTCGGTGTACCATTGGTTCATTTTGAAATATGCATTCTGCTGTACCTCAAAACCTATTGGTGTGTAACCCTCCTGCCAATCTTCCCTTCGTCCTCCTGGGACTGGCTCAGAGAGAGCCAGCCCCTGCCCCCTCTCCTTCCCCTTAAAAGTCGATGTCTGGATCAGCTCGAGGTCTTCCATCTCTGAGCTGCTAGGATCTGCTCCCTGCCCTGTCTCCCTTCCTCCTTCTCCTTTCCTGCACCCCTTTTCCCTTTACCCCAGATAAACCTCCCTAGCAGAACAGAGATGGAGTCCAGTTCTTTCCTTTGCCTTACTTAATTTCCTGCTTGAATTGATGTGGTTTGGAGACTGATGCCATGCCGCGGAACCTCGGGGGCCGGGTGCACCAGATGCGGTGGGATTACATGGACCACAGACCCCAGACCGGGGGGGAGCCGGCTCGTGCAGCCCCCCCAGCCTGTGATACATCAGTCTGTCACAAATTTTTCATCCTTTATCTTTCTTTGAGGAAGAGATGGTGCCTTAAGAATAACGTAGAATTTCATTTTTCTGATTTTGGATGTCTTTATCTTATTTCAGCTGTATCTTGGGACAGTAAGGTCAAAGAATTTTGTTTCACATGTATTAGAAGGTGGTGAAAAGTGTTGAGTTCTGCAGGGTGACTAGCTTCTATCAACGCTCTTGAGAACTTCAGGTTGTAACTCTAATTCTTTGTGTCTTCTGTCCCTTTTAATCAAGGTCAAATAGTGCTGAATGCTGCTTCATGGAAGAAGTTTGTAGATCTTGGACCATCTAAAGCCATGGAAACCCTGGCTTTTGTGTTACAGATCCCAGATGAGAAAAATGGCATAAATAAATTTCAAAGTCTCAATTAGATGCTGCTTTAGGCTTATAGATATGATCACAAGTCATGGAGCTGACTCAACATCCCGTTGCTTGGAGATCGTTCTTATTCTCTAAATGCCAATGCAGCTTTTTCAGCAAGACTTACATAACAAGTACCATGGAATTCTTCCAAGAAGGTCCCCAAAGAGGCCAAAGTTAGTTCTCCTATAGTCTGGAGTTGCGATTGTACATCCTGCAAGCTTCCTCCTTGCAGGATGCTGGACTACATCACCTCATGGTCTCTGCAGCCAAGGCTGCCCCCTTGTTTCATATTTCCAACCAGTCCCCTCCTTTTATGTTTGAGCAGCACATCATTCCTTGTCTACCACCTATATCAGAAAGTTATTGTGAATGCTTTCCAGGAACCTCCTGGAGTGTTTGTGCTTTGCTGTGTTGCTTCTCCAGCAGATATCAGGGTGGCTAAAGTCCACCATAAGAACCAGAGCCTGTGCTGGGGAGGTTGCTTCCACTTGTCTGTAAAAGGCCTCATTCACTTCCTGATCAGGTGGCTTGTAGCAAATACCCACTGTCTCACCCTCATTAGTCCGCCCTTTTATGCTAATCCAGAAACTCTTGAGTAGCTCATCATGCTCCCCAAGGTGAAGCTCCATGCACTCCAGGAGTTCCTTTATGCAAAGGACAGCCCCACCACCATGTCTTTCTGTTGTGTCTTTCCTAAAAGCATGTAGGCTTTCATGACAATGTTACAATCATGCAAGCTGTCCCACCGTGTCTCCATAAATGCAATGAGATGAAGCCCTGTGACTGCACATAGATTTCTAAATCTTCCTGTTTGTTTTCCATACTATGTGCACTGGTTTCAGGCACTTCTGAGAGGTATTCAAGCATGTTTATTTCCAGGAGGGGTGCAAGAGGATGCCAAATAGATATGTTAGACTACACAATAATTACTTGTTGCATAAGAGGTCTCTTTGCAAACTGGGAGTGGATCATGGAGCTATTTGTTTCCCCTGAATTTTCATTGCCCTACTAGATATTGCCAGAATTTTTTTGTTCTAGTGCTAGTATAGGATTCTGAATGGATCATTTTCAGTGATGGATTTGTACAGAAAATGTGGATTACCAAACATTCCCCCCCACCATATTCCTGTGATACAAAGGTGATACTTCCTTCAACACAAAACAGGAGGGTGAAGCTAAATAATAGCAGAACTTTTCCTAAAAAATGTAATATTTTCCAAGTATCTATGGATATGGACCTTCATTTAATGTAAGTAATACCAAGGCACTCATTGACTTTGTAACTGGCTTTGAGGTACAGGAATTGAAACCAATTGATTTCAGGCTGTCATTTTAAAAAGGTTAAGTTGGATCTAATTTGGATAGAGTCTGCTTTTAAGTTTTGTTTCAGTTTTGACTGAAATAGTTTTTGTCAATGAAAACTATATTTTTGATAATTTTAAAATTTTTCTAATGGAAAACATCATTGATATGAGAAACTTCAGCCAGAGGTATGTAAGCTCCCCTACACTCTTTCCCAGTGAATTTTCCAAGCACTTGGAAATTAAAAAATTCCATCAAAATCTGAGGATCTAAAAAGTCATCTATCAGAGATTATAATGCTCCATTACCTCAGGTGTGATAAATAAAGCATTCCTTTAGATAGTTGAAATAAATCTGTATATCACCCTGCTGTACGAGTCAACCTCAGTGGAAGCAGATGGGATATTACTGTGTCCCACTTCATTCAAGTCAATGTTAAAGATCCATTGACTGGATTGTTGATCTATTTATGCTTTTTCATGCCTTAAACTATGTTTCTATATCTGTTGCCCTTTGAACAGTGACGAATTTATGAAATAAATTTAGGAATAAAATAAAATCTAGTCAACATTTTATTCAACACTAGTCACTAAGGGATGCAGTGGCCTCAAGTAGCTTTATTTAATGGCATATCGGTACCAAGTGTAGCTTTGCTGGCATGTGTGATAACACAGCTCATGCTAGGTATTATATTAAAAACTAGAAAATGCCTTTTAACAGGTAGGAAGCTGGCCCTTCATGGTCATCTTAAGCAACTGGATTTCAGGTTTATACTGTATATTGTGCATATTTTGTAGATATTGTAAAATATGTTCATATTGTGGTCCAGAAAAGTTTTTTTCTGAAATTCCCTGTATCACTCCTCCCAATTAATCTCATGAAATATTGATCATCATCTCTATTTTAAGCCCTTTTCAGCCCTGACTTAATTCTATTTTTTACGAATTATAATAGGTAATCAGAGTTTGCATGATAGGCGGTGGGTTAGGAGCTGAGAATGAAGGAACATGCAAAACAAAAGGGATTAAAGGGGAGAGTCAGGAGAATGGGGAAAGAGGTGTTCCGTGCAGATTTTGTAGGCTGTTTTGTAAATATTGTGTCAGTGTAATAAAAGTGGCCTCTATGGATTTAAGAGTGGGTCTTAACCAACATGTACTTCTAGAGGAGAGGTAGATACTGCAAAATTTTATTCTAAATTACATGCGACTCAAGAGTAAATGTGAAGTGACCTATAAAGCTAAAAGTTTCTGTCTTACTTCTTTAAAGTGCTATGCTGTTGCCAGTGACCCAGCTTTATACTGTTGGAAACTACAGCTGTTCTGTTCTATTAC
This sequence comes from Entomyzon cyanotis, assembly GCA_024500445.1. Classification (NCBI taxonomy): domain Eukaryota; kingdom Metazoa; phylum Chordata; class Aves; order Passeriformes; family Meliphagidae; genus Entomyzon; species Entomyzon cyanotis. Next base: position 83,186,216 of record JAKEPQ010001005.1, read on the forward strand.
TTCCGTAACTGAAATTTGTTAATTGTAATCATAGTTTCAGTTAAACTGCGATTGTTTTTTGATAATATTAATGCATAAAGGCAAATAATTACTATATTTTTAAAATAATAATAAAAAATCTTAAGTCTCCTTTCTGTCCCCTGTGTCCTGCAGGCAGGAGCAAAAGAATTTAGAAATCTTTTATTTAAGTAGCAGAGGGACTGAACTTTGTTTACCTGCTTTTTTTTAAAGTTAATTTTGCAGGTATTATGGCTATATCCACAAACTGTTCATGTTTGCCTTTTCAGAATGTGATTATTGCTCATAAAAGCAGTTTTAATTGAATACTTATGTCATGAATGGCTTGTAGCATGCTTAAAACTACATGCCTCTATTTATATGACTATAGTGTATTTTTTAGAGCTCCCTGTATAACAATACTGGGAAATTACTAAAGGATTTTTGCTATTCAGCTGGGTGATTTTAAAAGATATTGCTCTTATATTGGACTATTGGCATTGTTGCTCAGGAATAAAAAGCTAAGAAAATTATCCCTTCCTCCTTTCAAATAAAGCCGCATCTAAAAAGGTCACAAAAGGAAACACACAATTCAGATAATCTCCTTGCTGTATCTGAGAGTAACTTGGACACAGATGTTTCAATTTATAGTTTGATCTGGCATAATACATACATTTAACAAAATCCTGTTTTGTATTGCTTTTATAAACACTAATGTCTGATAAAAGCATGCTGGCTTTTCTGCCATCTACTTGAATCAGAAACCTCTGAGCCAGTTCTTAGAAAGCAGGAGTCTGACATTCAGAGACCTAAGTTAACTGTTTTAACCTTTGGCTGCAACTTTTCTTAGCCTTTCCCCTAACTTTCAAAAGGCAAATCTATTTGTGGTTTTCTCAATTTAAGCTGCTGTGGATAATTATTAGGCTTTGTTGTTGCTGCATTTAAAGGTGAAATTATTCAATGCTGTTCATTGCAGCTCATTTCCAGGCCATACTGTAGTCATTAGATTTCTGAGATACTATCTGAGAAATCACTGGCATTGTTCGTATATCACAACTAAAATGTTTCCTCCCCTCCCCGCTGTTTGCCAGGCATTAGCCCACCTGTCTGTAAAGGGAAATGGCTTTGGCATGATCAGAATCTTTATGGAAGGTCATGAACAAGCAGTCTTTCCCTTTCTTTGTGGAAAGTTTCCCTTTTATATGCAAACAGCATTATCTAAAAAATGAATAGCTTCCTCTGAATCACAAATTTCACTCAGAGATCCGCTGATTTTTATATTCCACAGGTGAAGTTTTCTCACTTCTGATTGTGTATTTCCCAGAAAATTCTGTTCACAAGAAGCAATATTAGGTTTACTTTGGAAAATAATTACTATACACTTTACTATTTTCAGCCAATTATCCTAAAGAAACTGGGCTCAATAACCAGAATACCTGACAAATATCTAGTGAATTCTGAGAATGTGGAGGATCATTTCTAATGTCTTGAATTTATCTTCACAGTTTAGTTGGCACTGGTAGTAAGGAGGTAAAATAGTGTTGTACAATGAGATTTTTATATTTTTTTTGTAAATATATGCCTGTCTGTGAACTGACTTTATGTTATTTCCGAAGTTGGAGGATTAAATTTTGCAAGCTTCTTACTCTTTGTATGTCTGTTCATCTTGGTAGTTATTACATGGGTAGTAAGTGAAGAATTGTTCCCATATTGCCTCAGCTAGGATATGACCATGGCATTTACGAAAATTTAAGCAACAGTTATAGGTCTGAAGTGAAATGAAGGAAACAACAAATGAGTAACTAATGAAAGAATTATCATTGACTTAACCCAAAGATTAAAAGCTTGAAAGTGTAAGCGACAGATTCATGGAGTAATATAAAACCATGCTTGATTAGATATACTTCTGGGGGGGCAGGGCGGGGAGTAAAAGGAGGAAAAGCATGCTTGGCAAAATGTAGAAGTACTGCTTTTGGTGGTACTCCATTACATTTCTAAGAAGCTTGCTTGAAAGGCAAAACTAAAGGTAAAATGTCCTACAGCTTACCCCTGTATTGATAAGGCATGAGTTGTGTGAGATTAGCTCAGCTGGTTGGAGCATGGTGCTTATCCCCACCAAGGTTGTGGATTCCATCCCTGTATTGACCTGTCACTTAAGAATTGGACTTGTGAGTCCCTTCAACTCAGAATATTCTGTTATTTTGTGAGTTTACTGTCTGGGTTCCTTTAAAAGTCCGTTTATGTGGTGAGCCTTCTGGATCTCCCATCCTGACACAGGCAGGGGTAGTGCAGGCAGCAGCCCAGGCCCACTAAGTTCAAGGTTGTGATGAGAGGTAGATGCTGGTAGTCTGCTATGTTGCTTGGAGGGCTTGCAGCAAAGTAGGCCATCCGTCCATTTTCCTCATCTGTTTGCTCTACCAAAGTCCAGATCCAGCTGTGGACATGGACAACTGGTGTGGTTGGTCCAGGCCCCACACATAAAGAGCTCAATTAACAGATGTGCAGACAGCCAGAAACAAGCCTGGCAAGCTGACCATGAGAAGGAAGGACTTTGAAAGCTGAGGCTGGAGAAGATGGTCTAAGAAGTTCCAAGAGGGAATTATTTTTTTATTAATAAGCTTTGCTGATTTTTCTATGTAGCCTTTGAAAAAATGAGGGTGGGCTTATATCTGAAGTTGCCTTATATTTGAAGTCAGCTTATATTTGGGTTGGTATGGTAATTCTGGCTAAATCCATGAGAACGGCCAGGGTGTATAAAGATAAATGACAATGAGATGGAGAAGAAAGCATTCAAAATTTGTTTTGGCAGAAATTGGTTAATTAAGTCTGCTTGGCATTACACAAGACCTTAACTTGGCCAACTTGCTATCTTTGTCAAATATGTAGCTTCCCAGGAGTAAATCTGGATGAAATGTCTTAGTATTGTTTCACTCGTTTTTTCATAGTGAAAACACAAAAACTGTGCAATTGCATATATTGGACTGAAGAAATACATAAGTTTACATTTTTCCATGAAACTCTCTTTTCCAGAAAGAAGAAAATCTACAGATACAGGTTTGAGATCCTATGTTGAGGGAAATGGAACTATTTTATTAGTTAGGCCATGTCACTGCCAAAACTGGAACACAGATTCAAACAGCAAAAGCTGAGTGATATATTTATGGTAATATTTTATGAACATTGATACAACAAGAACAACTAGTCAACACCCTCTTCAGTGTTTCAAACAGATTACTTAGTGCAAACAGCCCACATATTCTTCCATCTGTAGCAGCTATTGCTAGACTTACATTAACTAATATCTCTTCTGATATAAATCAGATGATTGAAATACATGTATTGATATTCATGACAGTATTTTCTGACTGTAAAAAGTCTTTCATGGAGGAAGAGTATGATTCTGAGCAGCCAAATGGGATAAAAGTGGTGTATATGGAAGACCTTGAAGGTACAGGAGATTATAGGTGTAGAGACTTGACAAGGTATTGTATAGCTTACCTTTGACATAAAGTAGACTTAAGAAGGTTCAAGGTCTATTCTCCTTCCCAAATATGAGGATGAATCAATGAAAGCATAGAAATAATTTAAAGAAAGTTAATGGTACAAAGGGTACTTAAGAGCAGTTCTTTATCTTAACATACAATTCTAGAGGTAGTTTACAAAATAGTTCTGTCAACTCAGTTAATTTTTAAAGATGTCTGTTAAAAATAGAGATGCACTCTGGGAGTTAAAAAGCTAGAAAAAGTAGTTTTGAAGTAGTCTGTGGGCTTTTTCAGGGAGAGAATGTAATTTAGAGGCTATCAGAAAGTAATTAATTAGTGATTAAATTTAAAGGAAAGTATTGGGTGGTAAAATTTTCAGTTTCCAAGTCTGTGGCAGTCAAGTGTTTTCTGTTTCTTTTTCTAATGGACTTCTACCCTCCCATCCTCCCATACTGACTATCCATTGTACTATGAACTTGTAAAGCTTAAACTTTGAATATGATTTTTACAAGCAGAAGATGGGGAAGAAAGCAGTGATACTGATCAGCATTGTAAAGCTTTTAGCATTACCTTTCACAGCGAGTAGAAGTTAAAGTATCTGTGTAGGTTTTGTAAGTATTGTACATAGGCATCAATTATCAATCCATTGCTATCTTGCTATAAAGCTGACCAAAATCTTTGCCTACATTATGCATGATTGACTCAGATTTTTTTTTTTAATGCATAATGTAGTATAAAGAACTTTCAGTAAAACTGAATGAAGTGATATAAGCATAAAATTCCTTATAGAAATGAACAAACTGTTCTGGCAACACTCAGTCTTGGTTGCAAATGTAAAGGTAATGAATGGCTGCTGTAGTCTATTTCCCATCTGGTTTTAACAGTCTGTTTCTTTTTTATTTTCTAAAATGGGCCTCTATTTAGCAAGTTTTTACTTTGGTAATTAATGAAGTTCTATCATTTTCTACAATACATCTGTGGAGCTTTTTGTATTGTTATTGTGTCACCATGCTAAGGACAGCAGCTTGAATCAAAGCCAATGATAGCTCTGAATCATTTGGTATCAAGGTACTAATGAGCTCTGCAGACATTTCAAATACAATTTTTCCATCTTCAACCAGGTGTGGCTTAATGCACTCTATTTTTCCCATAAGCAGTATGATGTCCAATATATAAATTTTTTCCCATACTCCAAAAAATGTTTCCAAAAGGCTAAAGTCATGCTTTTTGCAATACAGAAGAGACTTCCCTGACGTCTCTTTTCCTAATGTTAGATTACTGTCCATTTCCACCCTCAAATTCGATGGCCTGAGAATAATTTTTTTTCCTAAAAATCTCCAATCACAAACTATACTATTTATGTGCATATTTACTACCCTTAAAAACTGTTTATGAATCAAAGTAACAAAGCTATTTCTAGAAGGTTAATACTCAAGTATAATTTTTCTAAATTCTAGCTGCAGCTGTGAACAAATTAAATACAGATACTAAGGAAATAAATTAAGGATTTCAAACCGTAGGGAAAGCATTGAAGTAATTGTAAACGAATTTATCAGGAATTCATTCCTCTAAGTGGAAACATGTAGAACATTAAAAGGGTCATGTATAAATCTTGATAGTGTTTGCTGCTGCTTCTTAGAGAATGTGTACATGTTCTGCTATTGATTTGTTTGCAGCTAGATATATTTAAACTGCAAAACTTCTGTCTGCTAACATCTCTGTGCAAATATCACAGGAGTTCTGTTCTTTGCCCCAGCACCAGGAGACAGAGTGTGAGCTTTTGCCTCAATATTTTTGACCCATTCCAAGAAACGTTATTTTGTCAGCCCCAATTGCCAGAAAGTGTTGGCTCTGCTATTTAAAGAAGTTAGTAAGTCTTTCTCAAAATTGGTAGATAGTATCTCATATTAGTTCAGCATGCCCATTGTAGTCTATTCATTTTCCTCAGAAAACATTCAAGTTACAGGTTGGCTTCCCTAAGATGTCACCCAAACTCATTCTATGGTTTTATTTCCCATGTGGCAATTCTATGACATTTATCATGTTAATCAGTCCAAGGGTAATGAAATTTGGGATTCAAATTTTCTCTTGGGGAATTCCATAGGTTTTGCTTCAGATAAAAATTGTGAGCCTCCACGTGTCCTCTTGGTATAAACAGATAATCCCACAAAGCACCTGCATCTGCTAAAAATACCTCATTGAAGCAATCAAGACAACAAATCCTTTGATAATGCAGTAAAGAGGATGGCTGTCCCTTGGATATTTCCTTGCAGATGTTTCCTTTAGTACAGTCACTGGAAGGATTAAATATAGCAGAGAGGTTTCTTTCATTCCTTTACTACCAGCCAAGTTATCTATCCAAAATGACAAATGCTTCGTTAAAAGGTCTGCATGTATAGGTGTCTTAAGGGTACTTGAGAATCTTCTTAAGTACCTCCATGTATCAAGAAATATTTTTTTAATCAGCTACCTCTCTTGAATGAAAGGAATTCCCGCCTGAGGAAAGATAACTTCACATCATAATTAATTTGTGTTACTGCCATCATTCATGTTTTTTTCTCCATAGATAAAAGTTACATGTATTGGAATTCAAGGGGATGTGTTTTTCTATCTTTCTGGTTCCTATTATCAGTGATAATTCCACTGATAACAGAATAACATACCCTTTCTTTGGGTTTGGTTTTGTTTAGTTAACAGAAGCACAAGAAACTAAACCACAAAATCTAAAAAGGGAAGTTTAAATGTATTTTTTATAGGAGCGGATCTGTAATAAAAACAATAAAACCCAGTGTTTAAGCTTTATAGAAATAATTTAATGACCAGCTGCAGCAATAAACACCTTTCCGTTTTGATTGGGTCTTAACTCCTCCATCCAGTGATTAATTGCTTCATGAAAGACAAACACATTACATTATACATTAAGTGTAACATCCTGTTTTAAAGATTCCACTAGTGCAATTTAAATGTTTTTGATCCTGTTCAGATTTTAAAAGGATATTTTGAGGATCCTCCATTTATTATTACTCCTTGCATATAATCATGACCAAGGCAGTAACCAGCCAGGACTTTCTTTCTCATATACAGCTTTGGCCTTAGTTGCACTTGTATTCCTCTTAGATAGAGAGTAGTGTAATACTGTGGTGCCACAGCTTGTTTTTGTTAGAAACACCACGGAAACTAAAGGATGGAGATTGCATTTTATTTAAATTATGGGGGAAATTAGAACTTCTTAATAAAGTTGTGTAACTGGTTCCTGTGCAGGAATATGCATGCGTTAATGCACTGTTATTAAAGCCAGGAGCTCATTACAGATAACAAAACAACCACTAACACAGTGATTATAAAATATTTTGGATATAAGCTAAATTTTAGCTGATGATGTAAGAGAGCAATAATGATAGTCAAATCTCTAGTTTATCTATTCCCTTTCATACACAATTAGGCTTCCTTTCCTGAGGAAGCATGAAGAAGGGACTGTGTGACATGAGCAGCAATCTGGAGTACATTTTCTACAGAAAAGGTTTTATCTCTATCAGAAGTAAGAACTTCATTTGGGTTTTTTTGAATTGAATTTTATGTCACTTTGTGTTGCCACCTTCATTTGAGAGCATTATCTTGAATTTTTTTGCAGAATCACAGAAGGGTTGAGGTTGGGAGGGACTTTCTGAGGTCCTCTGGTCAAATCCCTGTGCTAAAGAAGGGTCACCTAGAGTCAGTTTCCCTACGCAATGTCTGGGTGGATTTGAATATATCAATCAGAGGTGGCAGAGTCCACATCCTGTTTCAATGCTCAGTCACTGTCAAACCCAATTCTCTCAGCCTTTCCTTTTAGGAGAGGTGCTCCAAACCTCTAACTATCTTGGTGATCCTCTTCTGGACTTGCTCCAGCAGGTCAATGTCATTCCTGTGGTGGGAACCTCAGAGCTGGACCCAGTACTCCTGGTGGGCTCTCACCAGAACGGAGCAGAAGAGCAGAATCCCCTCCCTTGCCCTGCTGGCCACTCTGCTTTTGATGCAGCCCAGGACACAGTTAGCCTTCTGGGCTGCAAGTGCACATGGCTGGCTCATGTCTGGCCTCTCATCCAGCAGCACCCCCAGGTCCTTCTCAGCAGGGCTGCTCTTGATCTGCTCCTCCCTCAGCCTGTGTTGATACCAGGGGTTGGCCTGACCCAGGTGCTATGCTTTGCCCTTTGTCTTGTTAAACTGCAGGAGACTCCAATGGGTCTCCTTCTTAAGCTTGTCCAGGTCTGTCTGGATGGCATCTCATCTCTCAGGTGTAGCAACTGCACCACTCAGCTTGGTGTCATTGGCAAATTTGCTGAGGATGAATTCAATCCCTTTGTCTGGGTCATTAATGAAGATATGAAATAGCACAGGTCCCAGTACAGACCCTGAGTGACACCACTTGTCGCTGATGTCCACTGGGACTCTGAGCCATTGACCCATACCCTCTGGATGTGACTGTTTGAAGTGACATTAATGTTAATGCACATTCCTTTGCTGAGCCAGCAGTCTGCTTGCTTGCTGTGTTTTCTGATAGCCACCCCAGAGACCAGAGTGAGTGGAACTTGAAATAAATGTTTACAAACTCAGAGAAATGAGGCACTAATATCAAGATCCATAGCAGCTGGGCAACAGCATCCTGTTGGGAGCAAAATGTGCCAACCGTAAGACTTCCACAGAAATCTAGAGCTTAAGCGTAGTGTTCAGTAACCATCCAGTTAAAAGACGCATATAGTCACTTTGGCCACTGCAAGAAATAGGTTAGGTTGCGATAATTCTTTCTATTCACTTCACAATCTAAAAGGAAAGATTTGACCAATGTAATTTAAATTGCAACTAGGTGAAATTAACCATGTTAAGGCTTGTGTAATCTATAGTAAGGGTAATGTAAATTAAAAATCAGATTCTTTATGCCTTGAGGTACAAGATTTTTAGAGCCAAATTCAAACATTAAATTGAATAATCTTTATCATCGGGCCTTAGAAATCATAAATTTACAGTTAGCACCTACTGACATAGGTGTTGTGATTTGTCTGCTTTATACAGAAAAGCCAATTTGGCCATACAAACATGAACTGAGATGTTTAATGAGACTGTTCTTTTAGGTATTCAAATAAGAAAATGTCAATCAAATATTTAAATGATGTTAAAGACAATGGGTCAAACTATTTCTTGTCATTTTGTGACAAATCTGGCTGCATTTGAGTCAAGGAGTGCAATAGCGAACTACTCAGCTTTAGTACTTCTCAAGGGAATAGGTGTCATGATGGGTTTCGCGACCCACGAGCTCAGTTCGGGACCGGGCTGGCCGCCGTTTCGGAGCCCAGGCAGGGCAGCTCGCTCTCGGAGGGACGCGGGGTGTTCGGGAAAAGGCAGAGCTCTCGGGGGAGCAGCGCGACCCGGAGATAAGGAGCGGAGGCAAAAGATGCAGGCAGTCGAGTCGGCGGTCCACGAGGTTTATTAAAAGGGTAAGGGGGGATGAAGGAGGGACGGGACGGGACTGGATCAGTGACCCGAAAGCGCGGGCTCTGCGTTGTGACAGGGGCTTATAAAGCGGGGAGAAAAGGGAGGGGGGAGACCAAAAGGGTCAATGGGGTACACAAAACTCTGGATTGACAATAACTTAATCTTATGAGGGAACAAGGGGGGAAGGTTTGAATTTTCCAATCAGAGAACACAGCATTGGCAAACAAAGACGAACTTTCTGGAATTAATCTTTATATGTAATGTGGGAGGGGAGACGAGCTGGGCCAATAGCGTCTCACTTCAAGGCTCCCTGGGAGCACTCTTTTAGTTACTCCCACGACTCATCCCGTGGGGCACTGCCACTGTGCAATGGGCTAGGGACGCTCAGCTGAGCCAGGGCCACAGCAACAGTGTCAGATATTTAGCTACTTCTTAAAAGAACAAACTCCTTGTTGTTAACAGCTGTTTATTGGTTCCCATCACAAGTGCAACATTATTTGGGATTTCTAAAAAGGGGAGCAACCTGTAACTTTCAGTTAAAACAGTGGAAAAGCATAGTTTAAATATGCATACAAGAAGATAGGAAAACAACCAAAAATACAATAACAGTGATAAAAATTCAGCAATAGAAAAATAATTGAAGTCAAATAAAAATAATTTAAAGTGAAGATATATGAGGTAAAAAATTCACTTTTTCACACTTTCTTTTTGGTGAAGGTTTGTTTAGATATTATTTAGATAAAATTTTTGCACATGATTTGACAGATGAAATATAAAAATATGGAAGTATGGTAACTTTTTGTGGTGGTAAAGACAGATTTTATTTAAAACTTACGTTTACCATTACTTATGTGATAGTTTGTAGGAATCTTTATTTGTACTTCTCTATTTTCCATAGAGATCAAAGCAGTAAAACCAATCTAAAACTGTGTATGTGCAATCTTAATATATTATGAACTTTATAATCTGAGTCCATGTAGTTAGAGATCAGCAAGATATGCATCTATAGCAAGTGGGACTCCATGTGCTTCATTCTCTATTCACCTAATTTAGCTCTTGGTGTTCTAGATGTGAAAACATGTCTGTGCAGAAAGGATACTGTTAGGAAACCAATTCACTGCGTTTTGATGTACATTTGTATTACAAGCACAAATGATCCTGCAGGACATATTATCCTCTGTCAAATCAGCATTAAAATAGATTTTATGTGCTCAGTTTTCATCAGTGTTAAGGTTTATGTGTTAGATCCTAGATCTTTGGAAATATAACTTGTTTTTCAGACTTTTCCTTGAAAGTGTTCTGTTTCAGTCTGTTTGATTTTTTTAATATCTTTTCTATTTCAACAGAGTTATAGTGTTTAAAATCAGCTAGTTTCAAATTTACAAAAAAACGGAGGCCTATATTAGAATTTCAATCATTATAGAGAAGCCTTTTTATTTAAGATATGTTAATGTTTAAATACACAGTTAATGTTTTTATCCTTGTTATTATTCTTTTCTTGGGTGCTAGTCTTTTTTTGCCTTATACTTTTTCACAGGATATTAAAGGCAATGTACCATTGATAAAATATTTTTTTAGGCTGAAGTTTTTCTGTAGTTCTCATTACTATAGATATGTGTAAACTTGTATCCATTGATTATTCCTGTGCAAGTTCATGGTGGAATCATCCATTTAATAGTATGCAATGAGAGCAGTGCAACAATAGTTGTACCTTTTGAACTGATATGGAAAAACTGCTGAAAATAAATGCTCATAATTTCAAATCTTTGAAGTAGTGCATGGAAAAGTTGAAAATATAAATTGACAACAATCAATTTAGAGAGCTTTTGGAATAACTTCTATTTGTCCATTTTAATATCAGCAGCCACAGTGTGGAGTGTGACAGGGCTGAATGTGAGCCAGCTTGTTGCCTGCCCCTAAAACAACTGGTGAAGGACTGGCCCAGACCCCTGAGGCTTTCCTGGGAATCCTCAGAAAGCTAGGAGGAAAAAAAATCACATCATCTTGCAGTTCCCAACTTCCGGGGAAGTGGGGACAGAAAAACAACCTAACAAATACCTGAAGATTTCTGACTTTGTCCCAGGAGTGTGGGTGTCCTTTTCCCTCCACTATTTATTTATATTCAGTAAAACTCAGATGTGGCCTAGGAAATGGGCCAGATACTGCTGTATTGGAGAATATTATTAGTCCATCTGATGGTTTGGAGGCAGACAACCCCTTTTCCTCCTTCATTCCCTTTATAATGCACCTGGCCAGTTGTGCAATGTTAACCAATGAACAGCTGCTAACAATGAGGAAATTGTGCTCATAAGAAGTAGCGCAGGATCTGATGGTTATTATCTGGGGAGAACTTGAAGCACTAGGGACTTGTTTCTTGCCAGAATTTCACTCTCCCCCTCTCCCTCCCAATTGAAAAAGTTGACTCTGTGTTGAATTAAACACTTTTTATCTTCTCTGTTTATGACTTTGTGGAGCTGGTTTTTTCAGAGGTACTCCATTTCCCCATAATTTCCTCTTCCCCTTCCCCCTTTCCCTCTCCTGCTCCCTCCTTCATAATCCATCAGGGAGTATTAAGGATTTTACAACTGAAAAATATCTATGCTTTAGAATAGCTATTTATAGTATGATGGGTAACTTTTCCTAGCAGTAATGTTTGCCTGCATTAATGTTACCCATATATGTGTATGTGAGTATATGGAAGAAAATTAGCATTTGGAGTACATTTTACATAGAGTGTATCCATGTAGCAAGTATCTCATATAGCCTCTCAAGACATTCTCATTTTCTGAGTATCCATTCTACAGACATCTTGTAATACTTTAGAAAAAAACCCCACAACCAAAAAACCAAGCAACAAAAAACTACAAGGAAACCCAACACAAAACCAAAAAGGAGAGGCAAGTCTTTAGGCATGATTGAAGCTTAGCTAATAACATAAACAATTCCATCTACGAAGGGAAGTCAGTCCTTTGGGCTTATGAAAATAAGCAGAAACTTCTAACTCTGGTGTTGTTCTAATTTGAGAAAGTCTTCCATCCTTCACAGCCTGAATTAGGCACATGCCTCTGGGAGAGCAGTCAAAGGAATCAATATAAATAATGAACATAGTGAATAACTTTCTTTGGTAACCATGAATTTCGTACACTGGCTCATGTCTTCAGTCGGGTAGAGTCCTTTAAGTATAAAAAAATTCAATTCAGAGTGGCTAGGCAGGAGTTTTGGAAGTAACTAGCAGTATTTTTACCACTCTATGTGAAAGTTGCTGTTTTTTTTCTTTAACAGCTTCAATTGATTTAGATGCTATCAAGGGACATATAGAAATCACTATTAATTTACAAGATCATTATTTTAGTACATATTTCTCTGTACGCCTTCCCGTTTCATAGGAAAATGATCCAGCTGGAATACTCTGTCAAAGATTTATTTTTCACATTGAAGTAATTCTTACCAACTGACTACACTTCTATACTGGCATAAGAAAGTTAAAATTGTTCCTGGCTTGATAGTATGGTTGTTATAATACAAACAAATATGTATGCTGTTCTGTATGGAAATGTGCAAAAAAAGATCATCTTAGAAAATCTGCTATAGCTGAAAAAGAGTTTTCAGGAATGGGTAGAAAACAAGTGATCAGTAGCAGGCATGATTAGTCATCTATTTAGCAATGGTCATGGTAAAAAAACCCTGAATCTAGTAGGATCACTTAAAATACAACTCATTTTCTCAGTTCTTCATCTTGAAATAGTCTTCAGATCCCATCCAAAAGAAAGCTGAAAAAACAAAATACAGTGAAATTACCTCTCTTCTCATCTCTTTCTGCAATGAGGAAGAAAGGAGAGTACCTGTGATGTTCTGAAGATAGTGGCTGGGGTACCATTGAATGGATGTCAAGCATGAGATCAGCGTTTTCCTAAAGATCTTGACATTGTGCCTATGGGCTGAATTTCAGTGAATTTGTTCTTTTGATTTGTGAACCTGCATACCACCAGTCTTGAAATAATTGTGAACACTTTACTTGGAAATTTGCACTGAATCTGACACTTTTAGTCATAACTATGGCTGTTAGATGACAATATCTGAAAGTGTTCCTTCCAAAAAGTAGACTTCCTTGGAGTACCTCCAGCTTCCTTCAAAATTGGAATTTCTGATCTGATCAGCAGAATCCATGAGTATCTTGCTGTGACCAAGGAAGCAAGAACTAAAACCTGAAAACAAGCATCCCAAGCCTTTTTCTGTTGATGTGGTTTGGGCCAGTCACTGGGAAAGCATTTGAAGCCTTGAGGAAGTTCTGGCTTACCACATAACTGATGAAAAGTAATGAGACCATCTGGCCTTCATAACAACTGAAATCATCTATGCCAGCTTCAGAGAAGACAGCATTCCATCATTCCTGAGCATGCCTAGCTAATTTTGGAGATGTGTACATTCCATGCTAATGCCCTCATAAATTGTATCTCTGCTTTTTCCTATCTCATGTTTTGTCTCTTTGTTTTAGCGAGATTATAGAGTAGTTGATGGTAACTCATTCTCTGTAGTATCCTAATTCTCTTAGAACATATATAACAACATGAGGTGAAAGAAATGATATAAGCTTCAGGTGAAATAGCAAATGTTCAAATTCTTGTTGTTAATGTCACTTCAGCCTTTGACAGTGTATGATACAGCCTATGCAAGGTAGAAATACAATGTACATTCACTCTTCTAGGAGGTATAACAAAGCATTTCAAAGGCTATGCCCTTTGACTCACCTGGGTATCTTTATTCCTCTTTACTAGCCAGGACTTTCAAGAACAGTTGAACTCCACAAAAATGATGCTGTAAAATTCAAGCTTGCAGTGGGACTTAAGTGCAATGTATTTTCCTTAAAACATTATCTATTAATGCTAATATGTTTGAGTTTTAATTATTTCAAGATATGGAATTCCAGACTAGATTATTCCATGTGTTGTAATGGTGCATGCCATGTCTAACTGCACTGAGATGGGTAGAAATTCTTTGGAATTCTTCAGTCTGAATCCAGTCTGCAAATACCACCAGCTGCTGAGGCAAATGCAGCTGTGATTTTTATCTGCTTCCTGATATTTTTATACATATTTCTTGTTCTTGTTGTTGTTTTGGGGGGTTTTTTTGGAGGGGGGTGTGTGTGGGGGGGTCCCAACAATGTTTAATTTGCTCACCAAAAACTGGAAGAGGCATCTTTCCTGTCGCAGTAGAGGAACACATTAAAAACACATTTTAAGAAAAAGGGAGAAGGTTGCTGTAAAACACTTCAGCACAACAGATTTTTGGTTTGCAAACAAGCCATTGCTTAAATAATTTTTAGGCACTTCTCAAGGCATTAATCATTCTCAAGCTGAATGATTAATCTCAAGATTGTAATTCTTTGATGAACACGTCAGTTTCCAAAGTTTCCTGCATGGAGAATGGAAATAACTTAGCCCTATCAAAGAGCAGCTAGTCCTCACTTTGCATAAGTCATGATTTTCACATTGATGTGGTATTTTTCAAACGAGTCATTATTTCATTTTGAGCATTTCTACTTACAAATTTTTCTACTTCATGGTTCATTCCTATTGCTCTTAAGATGCTGTACTAGCCTTTCTGATCTTAATTTCCTCAAGGACTCTTGTTGTGTATGTATTAGGGTTGGACATATTTTATTATGTCTTATAGAGGCATCTTTACATATGCAAGCTCACAAGCCATTGTTGCTCATGCATTTAGACTCACTGAAGTCAAGAAGAACATTTATCTTGAATAGAGGCATGTAATGTGAACTCCTAAACATCCCAAGGTATGAAATTTAATCTTTAATCTGGGACTGTATGAGAGAACCTGCATGCATCTGTTTAGTCCCTGGAGTTTTTACATCATTTCTCTGAATTAAGTTAATATGATCCACACTTCTCCCCTGCCCCCTTTTTCTTTTGAATCATGGGAGAGTTTAAGATTTTACTTGTAATACATTTAAAAAATCAAGCTGTGAGTCTTCTGAATGAAGTGCACTGTACAGTATACTTCAGAACATAAATACTAATAATAAACAAATAAATGAAAATATACAAAATAATACAAACAAATCTATCCAGGTATCAGGAAAATGAACATACTTATTCAAGTATCATTATTAGAACAACCTGATAACTTGGTCTCTTCAAGAAACTGATGATTTTCAAAAAGTGAGAACAAGTCAGGCAGGCTGTGAGCCTGATAGGACACATCATCCCTTTCTTTCTTTGTCTTCCTGACCGTTACAGCTCATTAAGAATTATTTTTAATACCAAGAATTTTCAGGGTTTTACCTGTGTAGTCTGTTGACTTCAGAATTACTTTAACAATGTATGCTTGGTTGTTGTTTGTGCGTTTATTCAATCCCAGATTGCAAGGCTACAAAATTGGTAGAAGGAAGCAGTTAAGGTGCCTCCCAGTGTGTACTGGTGGCACCTCACCCACAAACTGCTGCCTAGGGGACCTCCCTGCCTCTTCTCCTCCCACTTCCTTGCCCATCTGATCTAGCTGAGGCTAGGAAACAAACTGAATTCTCCCTATGAGGGGCAACAGAGGAGGAGAGGTGTGAGATTAGATCCCCACAGACCCTCTTGTGCTGCCCCCAGTACCTGCCCCCTCCCTTTGGAGCCTCTCTGGCCTCAGGGTTGTGATGTTGAAGGCTGCTCTGGATAGTGAAGTAATGTGAAATAATTTCTACCCCTAGCTTCCCCTTTGTAGTATGGTCATCAAGCTAAAAACAATGAATAATTTAAGTTCTTCTTAGAGTCAATCTTTAAAATCACATTTCTCACCCCTCCCCAATATGTTCATTCAAGAAAGAGATCACAGGGAATTATACCTAGTGGGGCAAAGCTAGATTTTCACTCATTACTTGCTACTTAGAACTAAAACCACAAACAGTGACATTTGGTTCGGAATGCTTTTGACACCTTTATTTCAGGCAGGACTGCAGAAAAAGTAAAACATCATGCAAATCATCCAACACTATGAATTTGTAACAAAATTCAAAATGATATCTTACTCTTTACAAGCTTTCTTTTTATGGTTTTTTAGGGTTCAATATTGTGAATTTTAAAAGACATTTAAATACACAGGCAAGCATTTGTTTTGGTATGAGAGTACAATAAAAATGGTAATACATGGACAAACAGATGAATACTAAATTATATAGAGACAAGAATTTGCCATTCAAAGGTATTCAGAATTTTTAAAATTAATCACAGAATTGCAGAATGGGTAAAGTCAAAAGGGACCACAGAGGGTCATCTGGTCCAATCTCCTGCTTAATTAATCTCAATGTCACCCCAGTGGACATGGCACAGAATTGTGTCCAGACTGTTCTTGAATATCTCCAGTGAGGGAGACTCCAGAACCTCTCTGGGCACTCTAGCTGTTCTAGTGCTCAGTCACCCACACAGGAAAGAAATTCTTCCTCATGTTCAGGTGGAATTTCCTGTGTCTCAGTTTCTGCCCGTTGCCTCTTGTCCTGTTGCTTGGTACCATCGAGAAGAGCCTGGCTCCGTCCTCTTGACATCCTCCCTTCAGATACTTAGAGACATTAATTATGGTCCCCTTTCAGTTGTGTCTTCTCAAGGCTGAACAAGCACAGTTCCCTCAGCCTATCCTTGTAAGACAGGTGCTACAGTCCCTTTATTCATCTTTGTCACTCTCCATTGGACCTGCTCCAGGTGCTCCGCATCACTCTTGTTCTGAGGAGCCCAGAACCAGACACAGCACTCCAGATGTGGCCTCACCAGGGCTGAATAGAGGTGCAGGATCACCTCCCTCGACCTGCTGGCAATGCTCTTCCTAACACATCTCAGGACACCACTGGCCTTCTTGGTCACAAGGGCTCACTGCTGGCTCATGGACAGCTTGTTGTCCACCAGGACCCACAGGTCCTTCTCTGCAGAGCTGCTTTCCAGCAGTTTGGCCCCCAGCCTGTACTGGTGCAGAGGTTATTCTTCCTCAGGTGCAGGACCCTGCAATTGCTTTTATGGAATTTCAGAGGGAGAAGACATTTTACCAGTAGGTGTTCTGTTACCGAGAATCCAAATTGCAGCATTCTATCTCTTCATGTTGTAATAGAGGTCTGAATTAAAAATTATGCAGTCTTTAAAATAAAATTTGGTCTGCTTCAGCCTCCTAATTATCAGCTTATTTGTGATCACATACTTTTTTTATGTGTGGTCATCCCAAAGTTGTATACACAGAATAGTTTTAGAACTCTGTATGCTCATCTTTCAATGTATGTATGTATTTCATTTATTGAATAATATTCTGTGATACTGGCAGCGCCTGGAATTGTAGATCTATGGCAACTTGAGGCTTGGCTTTTTATATTATCTGTAATAGGCCACACACTGAAAACCCACTGTTGTATAAGTATGACAATGTAAAAACCATCTAGCATTTATTTCCTGTCTGGTTTTTTTAGGGCCCAAGTATGTACATGGAGCTACAGCCCTTTTTCCTGGGGTCAGTTATTGGATAGTCTTTAGCGACTCCAAGAAATGGGTGATGTATTTTAAGATGAGTTTTAAATATCACTGCTTGCTGCTATGAAAGACTTACTAATACACTCCTCACTACATTGTTCTATGGGGAACCATGCATACAGAGGTTATTTGAGCAGTGTCAAATTTTCATGGATAATCCATGTATTCCTTTTGAAGAGAAGGTGCTTTCAGGCACACTTCTAAGGGATGAAACACGTCAAAACGAACTTCAGTTATTTGCTGAGTACCCAGAATCAGTTTTTAGAAGTGTGGTTTTGTTACTGTCTTTTAGGTTTTATGGTCTTGCAGTCCTTGACTGGGTAAAAATATCAGTTAAGTAGCAAGATGCACAAACTTCAGGATATCATCAAAGCTCAGAGACAACCAAACACGTTCTAACAAGAAGAGCTGTACTATGGGCAAAATTCAAATGCTACATCAGCTGTAACCCTCTTGAGGCCAGTAAATGTCATTTAAATGTGAATTGGTATCTGACACTCTGGGGAGGTGTCCTCTCTCTCATTATGTTCCTGTGCAGTGTGACCATTTAGGGCTGTTCTCATGTATTAATACTTGGCATTTGAAGAACTTGCTTTTATATTTGTATGAGTATTTTCCACATTACTTTGAGATTCATACCTGATCTTAAATTGGGAAGCCATCCTAGGTAATTTTTTCAAACTGAGTTGCAAAACATCTGTAAATGTTCCTTTTTCACATTCTCAACCAGGGCACAGATTATTCCTGTCACCATATCTTTTGACAGAAAAGGCATAGTAAGTCAGCCACTTGCTCATGTTGTGAGAAGAAAACACTTGTAGCATTTCCCTTGTCACTGAAAGAAATAAATTGTCTCTTGTTTCATGAAACTGGACTGCTTTTGCAGCTTTAAAGTTTACTAAATAAAATGTCTCTGGAGTTTTTCAGAGCAAAATAGTGATTTTGGTGGGATTTGAAAGGATGTGGTAATTTGTTCAACTTTCACAAGAAAACATTCACGTGCCTTCGTCTCATAAGTCAGAAAAAGTTCTCTCCAAACACTGCAGTAGCTTTGCCAGGTGAAGTCTTCATTGACCAACACTTCTAAAAAGGCAACACTTGGGAACGAGGCTCATCTGCATAAAAAGTCAGGAGCTCCATTCCATTTAGTTGTTTCAGAAAGGCCTCTCCTCTTTGACCATCTCTTTTGGTTCCATTCTTGACTGTCTTTCTTTTTTTTTTCCCCAGCAGCGTTGCTTCCTGTGGTTTCTGTGATGAGTTTCTTTTCCACTTGATTTCAAGCTCCTAGTCTGCAGATTGATAATCCACGATGAAATGTCTTTGTGCTGTGAATTGTCTAATGCCCTAGCTTTTCTTCCACAAAAAAACAAACAAACAAAACCAAAACAAAAACAAACCAACCAACCAACCAAACAAACAAAAAAAAAGAGAAAAAAAAGATAAAAAAATAGAGAAAAGAGAAAGTAACTAGTTGTATTATAATTACAGTTTCATTCTATATTTTGTTTTGCATTTTGTTTGCTAAGAATACAGCCAGGCAGTGCCCTAGATGCAAACTGAAAAGTTTAAGAGTGAGTGGAGTTCTGTAAAATGATCTGTGAGATTAATACCACCTATTACCTGCTTTGCTGCTCTCTGTGTTTTAGTGCATGTGACAGTGTTCTGGCTGGTCTGATTCTGTGATATTTTCCTGGTTTTGGTCCCATCTCCCAAGACTGTTGGATTCTGTTCCTTGCCCCCTCTCTTCTCCATACATTGCCTAAACAATAATTGTTTTTTTTATATACAGCACTAATGTACATGAACTATTAGCTTTTTCTTGTTTAGAGCAATGATGACCATTCTTGTTCTGAAATGACATCTCAGCATGCTCCTTCTCTGCTCTTTTTAGTCTTCTTGAAATGTTTTGTGTCTTTTGCATGAAGTCAGAAACAATTCTTTTGATACTTGACCCCACAGATTACTGACAGCCCAGTTCTGCTTTACTTTCTGATGCTGTGTAACCCTATACTGCTCAAAAAAGTTCTATTTAAAATAACATGATACAGGAATTTAGCACAAATCCTGCAACTCATAGCCATGCTAAGTAGTATTCTGTTTCACAAGTGGTCCCTTTGAAGTTGGTTGAGTTACACATGCTTACATCATGTCTGAACTTGGTCCACTGTGTTTACAAGATGCGTATTTGATATGGCACAGTGGGTGTATGTAACTTAAAAAATAATAAAACTTTTATTACTTTGAGTAGTGTGCACATTAAAGAACAGATTTTCATTCGCATTGAAGTTCCTTGTCTTCCTTTGGCTATGCAAGAGGCCTTAAAGCTAGCATAAATTCCATTAAAGACTAGTTGAAAAATCCCTTTTCACAGCCAACACTGTGTAAAATGGTGCTGCATGTTAACCAAAATGGACCCCTTCCCAAAAGAGATTTTTTTAATTTCAAGGGAATATTTTCACCTTTTTTGTTCTATTTTCCTGTAATAAAAATATAATAGAATTAATCACTGCAAATTTTTTGCTTATTTTTAATGCACCATCTTGTAATGAACCTTCAATGATTAGCAGTTGACCTTTTTTATCCCTGTGATTTTCAAATCAAATGTTATTACTTTTTCTATTTACCTGCAAGCAATGTTCATATAAACAGTAAAAAGGCTGCTTATTTCTTGAATTACTTTAAAGAAGCAAAACCAAAAGGATTAATCCAAGAACATAATGCCAATTGGAATCTGTTTTGGTTTTGGATTTTTTTTTAAATTTGATTTTTTTATTTCTGGTTCCCACATGGGAAAGGAAGGAAATGCATAAGAACCTATTTTTGAGGAATGTTGAGGTGGACTTTTATGTCTACACCTTCTCAAATCTGTGCTTTGTTTTTAACAAAGGGGTTGATGGGCCAAGGCTCAACAAGGTGTAGTGCCGAATCCTGCACTTGGGTCACAACAACCTCATGTAGAGCTACAGACTGGGAGAACAGTGGCTGGAAAACTGCCTGGTGGAAAAGTTGCCTGGTGGCGCTGGTTGACAGCAGCTGAACATGAGCCAGTGTGTACCCAGGTAGCCAAGAAGGCCAGTGGCATCCTGGCCTGTATCAGCAATAGCGTGACCACCAGGACCAGGAAAGTGATTGCCACCCTGAACTCAGCACTGGTGCACCTCAAATCCTGTGTTCAGCTTTGGGCCCCTTGTTGCAAGAAAGACATTGAGGTGCTGGAGAAAGTCCAGAGAAGGGCAACAGAGCTGGAGAAGGGTCTGAAGCACAAGTCTGATGAGTAGTGGCTGAGGAAGCTGGGAGTATTTAGCCTGGAGAAAAGGAGACTGAAGGGGGACCATATTGCTTTCTACAACTGCCTGAAAGGAGGTTGTAGCAAGGTGGGGGTCAACCTCTTCTCCCAGGTAACAAGTGCCTGGGAGGAAATGGTCTTAAATCAAACCTTTGGATTGGATATTAGGAAAAATTTCTTCCCTGAATGGGTGTCTAGGCAGTGAAACAGGCTTCCCAGAGAAGTGGTGGAAACACTGTCCCTGGAAGTGTTAAAAAAACATGTGGATGTGGTACTTGGAGATATGGTTTAGTGGTGAACCTGGTGGTGCTGGGATCATGAGTGGCCTCAGTGAACTTAGAGGTCTTTTCCAACCTTAACAATTCCATGATTCATCTTCTGCAGAAAAAACCCAATAAACACCTACAAGTAGAGTAAGTGTATTAGTTGTCACTCGGTAAAGAAGTATTGCCTCTTGAAGATGGCGTGCTATTTGAAACACTAGACAAAAAGTTGTGGTATCTGGATCCATTTCTTGACTGCAGCACATTTAGTGTTTGACTCCTGGAAATTAATTTAGTCTCTGTTCTCCTCTCTATTGTCTGTCAGCCTGCCTGTCCACTTGTCTGTTTATCCTTCTGCCTTGTGGATGTGGTGTAAGGGTAATGCCACTTACACTTTGCGTACAAGATTCTACCTAATACCTGTAAGGAGATGCTAGAGCAGGGAAAAATACTTTCTGTTATTGTCAGTCTTCCCTGACTTTTCATGTTATTCTCCCCACCAGAGAAAAGCAAAATGGCTGTTGCAAATCTTAGGGGAGAACCCCTGCATGTGAAACCAGTGCGTATCTGCACAACTATGTTTGAAGAGCTTTTAGTAGGGAGATTTCCTGCCTTGACATAGAATATTTTATTTCTGCTGTATAGAATGTTTATCCATACACAGCTAGTTTACAGCTTTCCTATAAGGTTCCTGAATACATCCTTCTCATCTTCCTTTTTCTTTTTTTAATTGGGAAAATAAGCAGTGTATTGGAAATTTTTCTTTATGTGCTGTAGGCTACACTTAAACATTGAGGTCTCAGTAATTTATGTTTTTAATGGATAGGGGTTTTTCCTTTTGGGTTGTTTTCATAGAACAACTTAGGTTGTCCAAACATATTCTGAAATACGTTGGGGGATTATGGTTTCAACACATGCATGCCTAGGGCCAAAGTATGAGTAACATGAAATTTTTGTTCCATTCCATGAACAAACCACTGTTTTGTGGTGTAATACAAAACATATCTAAGCAGTTTAGATCACTATCAGGCATTACAACGTTAGGTTTTCTATTTATGTGACTACCCAAAGCTCATTAGAAACTCATTTTGTTGCTCTAGGGAAGTAAGAATAAAAAGCAGTGAAAAATAGTACATTGTATTCTGTTCTAATTATACTCTATTTACTGTACCTACTAATATATATCAAGTGTATAATTTTATAGTTGCAGAGCCCAACTTCCAAAACTTGTGGAGTCCAGGATTGTTCATAAAACTGTTGTGCATGCAGCTTAACTGTGCAACTTTGATTGGACAAACTAGCTTTCTGTGCATGCAGGCAGACTGTTGATTGCTGGTGCCTTTATGGGATATGAATGTCCTTGAAGTGGAGTGTTCTCCAGTTCCTCCTCTTCACCTGCTCTTAGCCCCACAAGAAAGCTGGTGGTTGCCAGGCCCAGAGGGATCATCAAGAGGAGAGAGATCTGAAATATCAGAAAACGTTTGCAAATGTAAGGGATCAGATTCTGGGTGTGGATTTTCACTATTCAACACTATACTCAGACTGGTGGGGTGAGGCTCTTTATAAAAATCACATCAGTGCTCTCCTTAGTAATGCAGACGGAGGTTTCATGTCTCCATCAGACTAAGCTTGTGCATGTAAGAGAAATCTGATTTGTTGACATAAGGCACCAATGTACGAGAATGTGATAGACAGTAGAGCAAGGAAGGGAGGCAGGACATCTCCTTTGTAAGGGATATTATTTTTAATTGCTTTTTTGTGTATTGTCAAGTTTTTATTTTAAACTACAGCTCTGACCCCCCTTTGGTATATTAGTCTCAGCACTTCATGAAAGGATAAATGCTGAATACAGCATAGACGAGTACTAAAGATTCCCCAGTTAAGGGCAGAGAGAGGGAAAATAAATCCATTAGTCAATAGAAAACCCCAAAGTTTTGGGCAACATAGCTAAAACTCAATTATAGTCTTCATGTTTCCACTCTCTTGTCCCTCACCGGGAATGACTTTATGTAAAGGATAAGATGCATAAACCCAACCAAAAAAGAGTGTTTGAATTTTTTAAGATGTAAAATAAACCATTCCCCCAATAGTAAAAAGCTTATCCATATGTGCATTAGTGGATTAGAAGCACACTTCACAGGTGGTGTAATACACAGACCTGAAGTGCACTCAAGGCCTACCCTGAATCCTAGTAAGGCACAACCAATCATGGCTTATGTTATAAAAGCATATTTAACAACATTCCAGGTTATACAGCACTTAGTTTAAAATAAGACGTGTAAGCTTGTTGTTCTAACAGAACTTGTATTTTTAAAGAAAAGCTGTGCGTGAAAATGTACCCTAAAATTCAGACAGCAGAATCCTTTCTTTGTGCTCTCACTGTATTATTAGAGCAATAAAAGGAAAGCACCATGCTGTAGAGTGAAAAAAATATGTCCGCTACACGAAATCAATGCTTGTTTATTAGTCTGTCTTCTTGTGTATTTCAGTGCCCATACACCCACATATAGTGAGAAGATGTCACTAAATTAAACCACAGATATTTGTCCCCAGATTAAGGTCAATTTCACTTCTAGGCTCTCTTCTTATTTGTTTTAATCAATGAGTGAAAGCACTGTTTTTCTTCTTCTTTAGCCTTCTTTCAGACTTACTGTTATGCACCTTGTTATAAATTCCTTGGCTTCCAATCAGGGTTTTATGAGCACTGAGGATTGTATTTAAAAATAAAGATTCTGAACACCCATATGTTTTGAGGTACAATTCCTTTCCTCAGAGGGTATGTAAAACATAAAACAAAAAAGCCTATTTTATTATGGAAATCTGAAAACAATCAGTGAGCCTCTTGTTCAAAGTAACACCAGGTTTGCTTTAATTTTCAACAAATTCAATTTTCTTTAAAGTGCTGTTTATATGCCCACGTTGAATTATATTAGTTAGTAGTAATTTATTGGGGATATTATTCCAGGAATTTTTCTATCTCCTGCCTTTGACACTAGGGATGTGATAGCAGGGTATAAAGAATGTATGGTGTAGTATGACACATACATAGTGCAGGAGAAGGCGCATTCCAGCAGAAAGCTTGTTTAGAAAAGACACACTGATTGCGTTATTTCAAGTTAAAACAACAAAAAAAATCACTTCCATTGTGTTTATACAACATAAAGCTACTATCTACGATTGATTTCTTCCTTTTTTCCCCCCATTAAACCATCTTCACAGCCAATGCATTTTCTTGCATGATTCTAGAAGACAGTCATTGTAGCACAAAAATTAAGCAACGTTTGTCCCAGTTCAAAGCTAGTGGTAACAAATAGAAAGTGTCTGCTTTGAGTTTTGGATGAAGAAAAGGATATATTTTTTCTGCTAGTTTCTCTGTGTAAGCTAAAGGTTTTGTGACAGGATTTGGGATTTTCTTCATGAATCTTGTACTCATTTAATCTTTTCAAGCAAAGCCTTGCCATTATTTTCTTGTGAAATTTCTGTTTAAATATTGCAAGATACTGTTCATGTTTTCACAGAAACAGAATCCATCAATAGCAATTTCCAAACTAATAGCGTGAAAAAGTTTTATTGGGCTGTATTTTTTTCTCTTGTGTTTTTTTTTTATTTTATTTGTAGTTGCCTCTTGTAGTATGAGCTCTGTTGCAGATCTGTGGGGAAACTGATATTTACAAACCCATCTGCATGCTTTATGTTTGGCATCAGGACTTTGCCCCATATATTTGTAGTAAGTCTCAAGAGACCATTTGAATGAAGAAATAATGCATCTTCCTTCCCCAGCCTTCATCATGTGACTAGGATAGAGGCTGTTCAATTCCGTACAGTTGAAATCTCATCCTTCTAGTTAATCTTAGTCCTTATGTAAGTGAGACTGACCAGCCAGAGCTATTTTTGCTCTTGTTTGGGAGATTTTTTTTGCTCCAAATGATAGATTGCATTGATATTTGATGAACATGTTACCAAACACAAGAGGGTTATTTGAGATCTGAGAAATATTTTAAAAACACTGAAAGTACGAAATTGTAAGATTTATACTAAAATGTCCCTTAGCCTCATACAGTGGTTCAGGGGATAATATATATTGTTGCTGGCTCTTATTCCCTCTCTACAAAGCACTGTTGGAGAAAAGGCCACAAGCCCTGGGAGATAAGATTCCATTTTCTGTGGCCTAACAAAAATTTGATTATTTAATTTCTCTTTTGTCTCTCCTCAACTAGGACACCCTTTGTCTAACCTTTATCTTTGTGCATATAAGACTTGCCATTTTCAGTTTCCAGAAACAGGAGTGCCAGTGCAGCTGATTTAGCAGTGTCATTCCTGCTAGGCCACCCAAAAGAGCAGTGAGTTGGCTGTCAGCCTATAGTCAGGTGTGCTCTGCTTGTAGATGTGCTCTTGTTACACTGCTGCCATCTTTCCAGTAACACATCATCACTCCTGCACTGTTTTGATGATATAGCATATTTACAGATTGCTGGAGCAGCAGCATTCTTTGATAATGTGTTATTGCAATACACCATGAGAGACAGCTATTCTCAGTGTGTTTTACTCCAAGGGTGCTTTCATCTCAAGCATCACAGCTGATCTCAGGACTGCCTTTGGAAAATGTTGGGACAAATAAAACTCTGTCTTTCAGATTGACCTATAAATGATAGAA
This sequence comes from Entomyzon cyanotis, assembly GCA_024500445.1. NCBI lineage: Eukaryota > Metazoa > Chordata > Aves > Passeriformes > Meliphagidae > Entomyzon > Entomyzon cyanotis. The sequence goes on from JAKEPQ010001005.1 coordinate 83,211,874, forward strand.
GTGTGAAGGTGCAATGTCTGAGTCACAGAGGACCTTGCAGCGACTCTATCTTTAATGGGATTTTTTGTGCAGCACTCATATTCTCCAGGATCCCTGAGCAACTGTAATTTGTGTTGTTTCTTGTTTTGCAGTATAACTAAAAAATCACTGTTTAGTGAGAAGTAGTCTTGTTTTGTTTTAATCATTAGGTGGCTTTTAAGTTGTGGGCAGAAGCAGGCATGAAAACAAAGGACGTTTGAGCTCTGAAGACAGGGAGCATGGTAGCAAAGAATAGCACTTTGGCACAGCACATAGTGGTACAGGATAACACTTTATGTAATAGGATACAGACCACACGGCATGCAATTGGCACCACAGGAGAGCACTTTATGTAACAGGAGAGATAATCAGCATGTGGCTGGCATCATGGCTTAGTAACACATACAATGAGATGGGGAACAATTACTTTCTCTCTCTCTCTCTGTCTCTCTCTGAGAGGTTACTGAGGGGAAATCCCTTCTTCCCACTCTGAATAGGCATGTGATATTAGATATATTTACTGGGGGAAGACAGGGATCCAATTCAATTGTGCTAAGTTTTTTATTTGTCAATTTATTTTTTAAAAACATGCCCTTTGCTCACTTGCTACTGTTGGGGGGACAGACTAAACAATTGAAAGCTTTTCTAAGAAAAAGAGTAACTTTTTAATCACTGCAGTGAGCAGTAATTTTTGGCAGCACTATTATGCTACCAAGAGGCAATTTTTATAAACAGTCCAGTGCTTCAGAAGCACCTGAAGTACTAGCAATTTGAAGGAAATACGAGGATATATTTCTTTCACTACTTCTCTTTTTAAACCTTTAGAAGAAAACCACAGTGCCCCTCTGGTGCCTCTTAAGTGGACATAACTGTTGATTTAAAAGAAAGATGAGCTAGTCTTTATGGTTAAGCATTTCAGTCCAACACCCTCTTTAAAAAAGCTAAGTACTTTAATGTTTTGTTTAAGGTTGTTCATTCAAATCCAGAGGGACTGGAAAAGGTTCGCTGTGGAAAGCCAATTTCCCCACACCAAAGTTTCTTTGGTAGGACTCCAGGAAGGCTTTGGGGCATCCTGATTTCTCTCCACTCTTTGGCTTATAGTATTTCCTCCTTGCCTGCTGAATAGATGAACTATTTTCCCTTGCTTATGAAGAAATGGCCTGATGTATGTTTTGCAAGGCTTTATGCTGGTGTAAATTCATGTATGCCAGTGTCAGGGAAAGCAGAGCGAGTTACACTGCAGAATCCATCATTTCTTAGCACACCAATTATCTTTGTTATTGGATATCATGTTCTGATGGAGTCTCATAATTCAGTGTGTCAAAACCTTTCAGATTAAGTTGCACTCTGTGTAGTATTGTAGATTGCAGCAGAGGTAGGTAGGTAGGTAGGTAGAAACAGGGAATAATTTGTAGCTATCTCTGATAGTTTGATGGCTGTCAGTTGATTACCTTTTGGAACACAGGGTTATTAGACCTCATTTCCAAAATCCAGAACCTGTGCCTATACAGATTTACAGAAGCAGATACTTAAATGTGTGTGTTTCTAAATTTACTGACTGAGCATAAAATTGACTGGTTCTTGCTGTTACCACATTAAGAGTATTGATCAAAATATTTAAGTATGTAGTGTAATACCTCAGTCATTCACAGAATTGCAGAATCACAGAATGGTTAAGGTTGGAAGGGACCACAGGAGGTCATGTAGTCCAACTTCCCTGCTCAAGCAAGTATCTAATGCTGATCTTAGTGAAAGAAATGTGTGAATTTCTGCTTGCAGCACTGTTCTTACTACTATTTGTAAAAATGTATGTAAAAAAGTATTACATCAATAAAAATAAAATTACATCAATAAAAGTATTAACTCAATAAAAGTTACTTATGTAAGTGTATATTACATGAATGTAACACAATACTAATATACACATGCAGCTGAAAGCAATCTTAAGATGGACTCAAATGTGGCCAGCTGTAAGCTGTCCATGTGCTTAGACTTTGGTATCTATAGCTCACTTTGGGTAGAATGCAACTTCAAGTCAAAGTGAAGACTACTGTTCACTTAAATAAAATGTAGATTGTACTCTAGGACTGAAATACTTTCTTGTCCCCTTCCTTGCAATCTGTTTTTTTGAGCATTCATGCCCACAAATGTTCTCCAAACACAGTATGTATACATATACATATACACATTATAATTTACCACACACAATTGACATGTTCATTTGCTCATTTCAAAGTTCTTTGTCAAAAAGTACCCTCCATGTGAGTATGCTCATTACCTTTTAAAGGTTACACTAGTGAAAAAAATCCAAACCAGCCCTTACTTTCAATGACATGTATCCAGCTGACAGTTCTAAAAAGCTTGACTGATGTAGCAGGGTCCGGGAGGGTGGCAGGAGCCGGCTGCCCCCCGGACCGGGTCTCTGGTCCGTGTAATTCCACCGGATCGGGAGCGGCAGTCCCCAGGGTCCCGCGGGTGGCACGAGTCTCCCAACCACAGAAATTCTAGCAGGAAACGAAGTAAGACAAAGGAACGAACCTGGACTCCATCTCTGTTCTGGCAGGGAGGTTTATTTGGGGTAACAGGGAGAGGGGTTGCAGGGGAGGAGAAGGGGGAGGAAAGGCAGGGATATGGTAGGGGCTGCCAGCTCAGAGAGGAGACCTCTCTCAGACCCAGGCGCTGGCTTTTAAGGGGAAAGGAAGGGGCGGGGGCTGGCTCTCTAAGAGCCAGTCCCAGGAGAAGGAAGGGAAGATTGGCAAAAGGGTACACACCAATAGGTTTTCAGGTACAGCAGAGCATATTTCAAAATGAACCAATAGTATACAGAGCGGGTAAACAAAGAGAGCACATGGAATCCTAAAAACCCACATTGCTACACTTGACAGTAAAATCTTTCCCCTATTCATAATGAGGTCTGGTTTAGCCTTCCCAGAAATTGACCTACAGATGATGTCATTGCCCTAATAGATGAACTATCCTGGTTTTAAATCCGGCTATGTTTCTTGAAATATTCACCAGAGACAGAAAGAGTAGGGAAAATATATATTATAAGTTTATTACACTTCAGTTACTGACGACAATATCCCGTCTGTTCCTTTACTGAGAAGGGAAATTCCAACTCCTGCATTAGGCTTCTGTCAGAGGTCTGATTAGGATGAGGTCAGATGGCCAGGCTTTGCTGGGAGGGTTACAAAATATTAGGACCATTGTAGCAGAATGTGTGTAAGCTAAGGATTTGTTCTGGTTTTTTGCAGGGTACCCAGGATTTGCTTCTCCTTCAGTCCAGAACCTTTTAAATTAATCGATTTTCAGTACAGAATAGCAGTAGACAAAAACAGACAGTTCATTCACTGTTTTAATGTAGCTCTTTAACCACATATACTTTGCTCCTATCTTGCTCTTCCTTTCCTTATTTGTTTTCCTGATTTTTTAAAAAACAAATTTATATTTAGAACACATTTTCTTGACTTTGTAGAGATCTTTATGGGAGTCAACAAGTACTGGAAGTTACCATATTTATTTTTTAGCGCTTTCCTGCTTTAAATTAGTTTTTTCCCTAAATTTGGAAAAAATTACTTTCAATTTCATTTCATAATTTCTGTCTGGTTTAATGGTGCCGTGTCTGTTGATGAAAATCACAATAAAGACAGGCAAAAAGGACCATATACAGAAGGAGTTTTCCAGTGTATGAAATAGATGTGTCCATGCACATTTTGCTTGGACTTAAGTGTGAGATTTATTTTAATTTCAACAGTTAAAACAAACTGAGTTGTTTGCAAATGTAATAAAGACAGCCCTCTGCAGGCCTTGGGTTATTCAAGGCAACTATTCAGGGTTATTTCTGAGAAAAATGTTATAGTTTTTTACCTAGACTTAATATATCAGCTAATGCATAGAAAGTTATTGCTCTTGAAGTGTGCAATAAGGGTGACCTTTTATATCTTTATTTAAAAAAAAAAAGGTCCAAACCCAAAAATCTTGAGGTTTCAGGCAAAGTTGGGTTCCCTTTTACACAGTGAAAAATGCCCACTAGATGTACAGCTCCAAGGACCCTGGTGCTGATTCAGAAATGAAAATATTCCAAGATGTAGGACAGACAGTGAAGCTTTAAAGAACAGTGAACTAGAGAGATTTTTAAAAAAACCCTAGTGAATGTTGTCTTCAAGTCATATGTGTTGTTGAAGTGTGCTTGAAAATTTTCCCAGTTGTTTAGTTGTGTAGGAGATTGCAGCTTCATAAACACTACAAGTAAAACACTTTTACATGAAAAAGTATTTTTTCAAGTTGTTAGCTTGTCCTGCATTTTATTTCCAGCTGTATCAATAGTATGGATCTTACTTGAAAATTTAAAAAATTGCATTAAAGCGATTTATGAAAATTATTTTTATTATGACATACATTTACAAGTAAAGGCAGTAATTATTTTTTTTCTCTTGAAAAATAATTTCAAAACAGGATCTAAGGTCAAATGATGTTCTCTTGTATTGCTTCTTAACAGCTAAGGATTTCACTCAACTCATGTACCTTCTGTCCTCAGCTGCACTTCTGCAGTCCTCTTTATGGTGTATCTAAATGAGCGTACTGACAATGTATTTGTCAGTTAATTTAAAATTCTATTGATTGGAAGTTTCAGAATACACCTTTTACAGACTATTGTGAGAGTTCTACACCTTATTTTAAAGGGATGTACTTCCAAGTAAAGTAGTTAAGCTTAGGTATCAATGCCCTTGATGAAGGCTGTGACAAAAAGTTATGCTTAATAAACTCGTCTGTGAAAAACTAACAACAGTGAAATACAGTATAAGCTAGTTTCTTACTAATCAATTTATTGTTGGTTATAGGGGATGATTAGCATTAACCAAGAAAGTAGGTCTTTTGAACTGGAATTGTCAGCTCTTTGATAAATGAAGAGCCACATTTATCACCTTGCAGTGGGGCGGACTTGTTATTTCTTTTTAATTTTCAAGTGAAGAAGGAAGTGTTAGTGCCAGCAGGATGAAAAGGTGTCTTAGTTTGCGTAGAAGCATAATGGACAGCACTTGCATCCTAGGTTTTGGAGTCCTGTTTTTTTATCTAAGAACCACCATGAGATTTAAGAGGTTTTGAAATTTTATAAGTCCTTCAACATTATGTAGTGATTAAATATTTTTAAGGGGCTTTCTCCTTCTGATCCATTGCATTTTTTTATCTTTTTTTTTTTTTAATTTCTCTTTAGTCTGGTTGTAATTTTGTAAAAAACTGCTAAAATGCCATTGGCAGATAAAATTTCTGTGAATAAAAGTATTATTTGTTTTGCTTTTAACTTATGATAATAATTAAGGATTTAAGTGTGTAGAAACATGTTCACCCAACAGCTTAGGACAGAAGGACCAAAACACATTTCCTCTGTTGAGCCTGTTTGGTTTATGTCTCAGTTGGTGGAGAATATTGTATCTGACCAAAGGCTGTTAAAACACTTTTCTTTTAACCTGAATTAATCTCTTATGCAAACACTTGGTCAACCTGATGAATATTTACAGTAAGCACTTCAAAACTTGAAGAATGTCTTTTAAAATTGTTTTTATTTTTCTGTCAAAAAAATTTATGTATTAGTCAGAGTGACTAACTCCAAAGAAGTGTTCACAGTGTAAAAGACATGCTGGGGCTTCTTTCCTTTATTGTAGGAGCTCCAAAGCACAGCAAAAAGTTTCATGCTACCCATGCTTCCATGATTTCCTGGTTTTAACTCCTTTGCTGTAGCACTGAAAAAAATTCCTTTTGATTTTCTTAGTATAAACTGTTACTTCAGCATCATGAGAATACTTTTATTTTCTGTGACTATACATTTATTTTATTTCTGTTAAGAAATATTAAATATGTGGCAAAGCCTCTTAAACAGTGCATGGAAGGTACTCATCCTTCCTAAGTGATATTCAGGCAGATCTTTTTATTAGAACAAACTTTACTTGTCCTTCCACAGCTAGTGTAACTTCTTTTTCATGGCAGGGGCTAGACTGAGAAAAAAATGCTTGTGCTTTGGCCTGGTCTTGTTTCTGGTGTTTCTCTGCATTTTAGGGTTTTTCTGGTGACCTTGTGCTAATGAACATAGAGCTATGATTTTCATTCTCTCTGTGTAAAATGGGATAATCCTACTTCCTTTTTCACTATTTATCCATTTTACCTGCTGACATTGAGAGCTTTTTTGAGCAGTTATTAGTTTTATACATGTATTTTAACTGTACCAAGCTCAAATATACTCCTGGCAGAAACCACCAGATACAGTGAAGATTATTTTAAAAACAAGAAGCAATACAGAGTCCACATAGTGGAACAGATTTGTACTGCTTAACCTCATATGGTTTCCCTAAGATACTAGGTTACATCTGTATAGGGCCCCAGATTTCCACCACATGAGGAAAAAGTTTCTTCCTCAGCTGACACTTGTAATGTTTAGATATTTCTTGGAGAAAAGCATAGCAGTCATAGAAAAAGGAAATAGTACTTTATCGTTACAAATACATCCTGAAGACTGTGTTGTGGGTTTTGGTACTTACACTGCTGTGTCTATAATAATGTATTTTTATTGAATGATGGTTGCCCCTCTTTTCCCCTGCCACGTTTATTATACAAGGTCAGGGACTAGTTTGCACAAATCCCTTTTAACAAAATCTTTAATTTTCAAGCTTTTGAAATTTGAAAACTGGTTGGGTGGAACTAGGCAGATATGAAAGCTCTGCAAACAATTGCATTGTTTTTTGCAGCAGGGTTAGCTAGGCAGTATCAGAAGTCCCACACCTGCAGAATTCCAAGAGCCCTGGCTATTCGGTGCCCTTTGAACCTTACTTTTTGTTTTTTCCTTTGGCTTTTTTAGGACAATTGGATGTACAGCCACAATATGTGGAAATGGACAGATGCTGCATGTATGACAATATGCTGCCAGAAATAGAAAAAAACACAAGAAAGGGTAGCCTTCGATCTTGTATCCAGCTGCCTGCTGTGATCTTTTCACTGAAGCACTGGCGGGATTAACTAAATGCCCTGCCAGCTTTACATGATATGAAAAAGACTTTAAAGTGGATATTTTTGTGTTCTTCTGTCTACTCTCCATGCTTTTTCTTCTCCCTTTTCTGGCATCCACTCTTATCAATGATGATGAGATAGGTAACTTCAGATTTGTTGCTACTGTCTTTCAGGTGAAGCTAGAGAGAAAGAATCTCTTAAATGAAAAGCATTGGTTTAATTTGGCCTTGTAATGTTTGTGTTCATGGTCAACTGTACAAAATTACTTGGCTAGCAGGTATATTTATTCTAATAGTGAACATGAGATCAAGTTGTTAGTGCCACTATGGGTACAAGTGGAGAAGTGCAGTACATGTGTCATATAATTCCAAACTAGTTTCACTCTTCTGTGTGTTAATTCAGATTGGAGATAGGATCTGGGCCTAAGTTCTCCTTCTTCTGTTTTCTAGGGTTGGGAAGAAATAAATGGGCCTAACATTTCTGAGAACAAGTCACTGTGAGCAGCATTTACTCAGCTGTGTGGAAAAGGGGAAGCCTTTTGCTCACTTTCTTGCAATTATCTAGTGACAGCTCAGAAACATGTCTGTTATAGAGTCTGGATCATGAAGCCTGAAGAAGTAAATGTCTTTTTGTGTGTGAGGCAGTGAGAATTATACCCTTCAAATCAGGGAACTGACATACCATGCAATATTTGTGTCTGGTGTCAAATCACTAGCCCATCTTGAACACCAACCAATATTAGATTTGCTGTTTGTCCTTCAAGACAATTCCATAATTCCTGGAATGCTTACAGAAATTATTCAGTAAGTGATTGAAGAACACTAAATAACCTTCATATAGTTACTAGACACTGAACAGTAAAGGAGTCTTCTCAAATTTTTGTTCAGGGTTTATTTGATTCATTTACCATACTAATGGGGGAGTGGTAGTGGTGAAAAGGAATAGACAGAGAAAAAGCAACCAAATCTGAAATTAATATGTAACAAAAAACCTGAGAATTCATATACAAGATAAGTATGTGGTATGAGATTGTGCTGTTTCTCCATGCAGAGGATTTCCTTATGCAATTGCCATTTTGAGACCCTTGAGACAGAGCAGATCCTGAAGCACAACACAGTGAACATCAGGCTAGTACTTATCAAGGACATAAGAAGGTCATTGAAGTGAGTGGGTCTTTGTGTTAGAGAAGTTAATTGCATCCATCACCTGTTATAAGATGAAATTTTGTATGTGCCTTGCCAAAAGTGAATGCAGCTGTCTGAGAAAAAGAGGGTTGCAGTGAGTAAAGACTGGATATTGAATGGTTAATACTCAATGTGTAATCTATTTTTCACTTATAGCCCAAGGTTTTCTACCTGGCTCTACCACCATTCTTCAGAGAACAACCTTTTAAAAAAGAATCTTATCAAATTTTTGCGTGAATATAATATTATAAAAAATATTCCTGAATTCCAGTGCTTTGCTTGGAGTATTGCATGAACAGCCCTTTTAAATTCCTCTTTTGAGTATTGTTACATAATTGCCCTATTGCATATCTATTTAGTTTTCATACAAGTTATATTGATACTGTCATGTAGGATGTGATAAGAATAATTTGAGATTTTTTAAGTTGTTATCTCTGTGTCTCTTAGGGTAGTGCAAAAAAATATGATTTCTATCAGACAAACCTAGGTAAAATTAAAGTTAATATTCTATTTTCATGAACTATCAGTGGGAGATTCTTTAGACATGAAGTAAAAGTGACTGGAAAACAGAGAAAGGAACCAAAGCATCGTTATACTTTGAGACTTTTTATGTGGGGTTTTTGGGAGGGCAAGAGTACAAGTTAAAAAGCGTTCCCTGTAGGCTTACAATAAAATCTTTACTGGTGTTTGTCACTGCAGAAGAAGTGGCAGAGTCTTGGAACCCTGGGTAAGGCATGCTTGGTTCTAACTTCTAGCCTGAAATCAGGCCATTTTTTGAAAACCATAGAAATTTGGAAGTATTGAGCTGGTGACCATTGTTAGTAGTCTCCCATCAGCTATCCTCATAATAAACACATTTGTTTTGCTGTTTAAAGGATGAAAGATCATTGTTTGGACGGCTTTGAAGGCTGAATGCTCTGCTTTTGGCCAACAGAGATTTCTCTGTGTCATATCTGAAGCTTCTGGACAAGAGAAAGTAGTAAGTTAAGCTCTCCTTGTTGATATTTTTGGATGAACAGAAGTTTTCAGACTTTAGAGCTGTCAGGCTAATACTTTAATGAGAACCAGCTTGAAACAAAGGGAATTGAGAATAAAATAATATGTTTCATCTTGCCAGCCTAACAATATTTGGGTTTTGTATTTTTAAAATTTTTTTTTTATTTTTTAACAACTTAAGTCTTGTGGACATATGAGGCAAGTACAGATTTTTACAGCAGTTGAGCTTATTCTTTTGTTTTCTTTAATATATTTCCAACAGAAAGAAGAAGGAAATTTCTATTTTGTGTACAGATAAAAATTATTCAAATATGAGAGAGGATCAGAAAATAGGGAGTCTTTGTTCACCTTTTAAACTACAAGCTGCTAACCACTGCTAAAGGTAAAGCTGGTACAGCAGATATGTAAGAATCATATGTAAGTATGTAGTTCATACTATGAAGGTAGAAGAGATGCAAATGTTGGCATAATAAGTAGCCTATGTTTCTTCTGAGGTGTTTCCCTTCCACACTAGAGCAGCAAGGACTTACTCTGCTTTTAGTTTCCAGCTACTTAGAGACATAGAAGAATTCTACATGCCTCTGTGAGGCTAGTTGTTAGAGTGCATGGAGCTCTGTTGATCCCTCAGACGGCTGAGTTCTTCAGAGTTAATTTAGGAAAGATGAAGTAAAATGGTAAAGTGCAGGAGATGTAAATATCAAAGGTATGTAAAATTTTATTGTATACCTCTCCTTTAAACAAATAAACAATAGAACAGCTATTATCTGTAATAACCATGTACTAGCCCTCCCAGCAGCTTCTATTATTTCTAGGTGATCATGATTACAAGGCCTCTGCAAGATAAATGTTGACTTGTTCTGCTTAAAGCAAGTAATTCTGACTTTCTTTTCCCCTCAGTTTTGTATCCATTCTGTCCTTTCACTGAGTTAAAACTAATAAAAGTAAGAATTAAATCAAGGTCTTTGCCATGGTATATTTCCCGGTGTGTGTCTGGACTGTTCCATCATACTACTGGGAGGGAATATGCATGACTAGTTCTGTCAATACTGAAAAATACATTCAGCTTGCATGGGGGTTTCTGTTCAAGTCAGATGAGAGGAAACTGTTGCTTTTGGATATGAATTTTCTGGGTTCTGCTCTTAGTGCTACATGTTATGTTGTCAGTCAATGAACACAGGATTGTTTTGTGACCAGAAAGAAAGGGAAATTGTCTGGGGTTTCTGTATGCGATCATGTATCATAACTTCTGGAACAATGATTATAGTACTTAGGAGATACTTAACATATAAGAAGTTGGTTTCATTTATTCATCAGTATGGTAAAAAAGGAATTTCTGAATTGGAAAAGTACATCTGAACTAAGAAGGTACTTCTTGAAGTTTATTATGTCTTCTTCTGCCTGGTTTATACGTATTGTATCCTTCAATACCCCTTTCTCTTTCTCACCGTAAAAATGTCCGAGTGTTTTTAGGTTCATTTATATCATTTACTTTGATGAATAAACTTGTCAGCTTTCTCCATGTGCTCAATACTCTTGGAGTGATATATTGTATTGGAGTTCTAACTAAATTCCCTTTTTATTCCTGTAGAGTTTTACATACTTGCATTCCAACCTGTCCCAGACAGCTTATTTCTTTTTACCTTATCTGGCTTTTAAGGTATTTTAAATAAGATTGACACTGTGTTACCTTGAGTCATGTCTTTGTTATTTACTTTTGGCTTACATGTGTTAATTCCCTCAATTTGGAATTTTGCTTTATTTTATTTCTGAAAAACAAATTCTGATGATTTCTAGTAGGAGTGCAATGAATTCACCCCTTGTCATACTTGTCCTGTTGCTGTCAGAGGTCAGACTCTGGTCAAAATCCTATTTGAAATTGGAAATTTTATGAAATGGACTGAATGAGACAGTGAAAGCACATATTCCTTTTACATATTAAAGTAATAATATTAAGAAATTTCACATGGTGATTGTGAGTAGCATATACATATATATATACATTATTATGCCGTCCTACTTTCCTTGGCTTGTACCTTTGCCAAGCCTAACACATATTCAGCTCTAACTAATCACTTAGAATTGTTAATATGTATACAAACATAACTTCCTGTGGTTGTTAGCCTCTTTTTCTTCCATACGCCTCATTTGTTGAATATATTTGCTATTTTTGTTTTATTTTTCCCTTCTGCTAACACTGTGCATTCCATTCCTTCATCAGTGTATTTTGGGTTCATGATTAGGTTGGTGGTTTTCTTTTTCACAATTCATTTCATGCTGCAACACAAGCATTCTTTTAAAGTGTCTTTTAAAGAAAGTAAGAATTAGAGTGGATTTTTAATTTAATTCCTATCTCTGGACTACACAGAAGACATGTATTTTGACTTAGCGTAGTGTTTAAATAACTACTGAAAATTATATCATATGAAGGTAAGACAGACCTGTAATCACCAGTTTCCAATGCGGGAATCTAATAAATTCTAGAAAGGTAAGCTGCACTCCCTTGGAAAATAGTTGTGCACTTGTGCAGCAGAGTCCACTGCTGACAGTAAATGCAGTTATTTCTTCTTCCTGTTAAGAACATGTCCTGGGTTGCAATGTAGATGTATTTAAGTATTCTATTACCACCAGCTGTGGGCCGTTAGCTGTTACCAGCTGCTAATGACCCACCCCCGGATGACAGACAATGGGCCATCAGGGACCCACCACATGACTCATGGACTTATCTCATCCCATTGTGGGATGCTCTGCCCAGGAGGGAGGAGCCAGGTGTTCCCACCTGGATATAACCTGGCCTTGGAACTGCCTGAGCTAGCCCTGTCTGCTGGGTTCCCAGAGGACAAGAGCTACCACTGGATCGTCAGCTGGAGACTAGACCTTCACAGGATCACCGCTTCAACTGGACTACTTCAGTTGGACTGCTACTACCACCCTAACAGGGTGTTAGGTTGTATCTGACTTTGTCAGTGCTTTTCCTTGTATTATTTCACTTATTTTTAATTTCAGTCTTGACTTGTGATCTCCCAGTGGTTTGTTTTCAAACCAACACAGAACACTGACTGCCAGAGCTAGGACAGTAAGAGTTATCCATTCGTGGCAGATTTTATGGTTTTCCTTCATACTGCTGCACAATTAAGTCTAATTTGAGAGCTTGGTTATAAGTTACACTAAAATATCACTAGAAACTAATAATAAAACTGTTAAGCAGTTTACTTTGTCTCAGATTTGTATTAATGCTTCTGCATACAACAAGGGTCATTGGTGAACTGAAGAAGATGTTTTAATTTTAGGTTTTTTTAAGATAGAAATCCCTAATTATTTTTGAACATTTGTAATTATTATGGAGTTTCTAATGTTTCTCGTAAAAACACAGGGTGGTAGATTCTAACTTTTCTTTGCCTCTGTAATTAGGTATTTGTTGGATATGGGCTTCCCAGTAGAAAGGCCAGTGAAATGCACAATTTTACCTTTTATCTGCCCTTGGGCTTTGACATGGATTATATACTCTTTTCAGTTGTGCATAGCCAAGAAGAGTGATACTGTAGGTACGATGTGGTCATTGGAGCATTGCACAAATACATCTGGTGCAAGTTGTATTATGAAGTTCAGCTGCACATCTTCAGTTTCTGATACTGCTGCTATATAAACGTGTAGTTACACGATTGTGCAAGTCAATTTCCTCTTTGCATATCTTTTCTTACCATCTGTTAGTGACTGAAGCAAATATGTTCTCTTCCTGTTCTCTTTAAAATATAGTGAAAAAATATAGTGATAACATAGGATTGCTATTTGAACTTTCACAATTTCTCTGTGGACATCCAAATATCTCCTGTTATAGAAAGTTAATAAGATAGGAAATCTTGTAGCTAAACTAGTTATTCTGTAAAAGGTTTTTCAGGAAAATACTCAAAAACAATTTACTTATTTTGCCTTTTGATACTGAATTACGATCTTGGATGTTTTACTCTTTCATCTCTCTTTTATAGAAGTATTCAAATCAAATCAGATCCCACATCTGTTAGTTTTTGACTTTGGAAAATCACCCAAGAAGAGAGAGATATCAATGCTAAAATCCTCTTTACGAAATATTTAGAATAACTTATTTTCTTTTAGGAGACCAACAAGTTGATTTTGATACTGGAATTGAGAATCAAAAGTTCTTTTTCTCCCCTTGTTCTATCTTTTGCAAGTCTCTAAGCCCTTAGTCTACTCAGACTTCTGAAAATTTGAGAAAAAGCTGTGTGAAAGTGAAGTCAGAGAGGAAGTTCAGTCCAGATCCATGATGTTGTTTGGGCACATGATTGGCTTTGAAGAAAATAGGAGCTGTTTTCAAGCTAGTTAGTAAGTTTGGGTGGAAGTGACCTGTCCAGAGCAGCCAGTGACAGATCACAGCAATACATTTGCATCTATCATTCCAGGCTTCACCCAGTCTACTCTTTACCCCACATACCATCTTTGAGCTGCTAGAACTTTACATTTTCGCCTGAATTTCCTGCAGCACTGGGACCCAGCACAGTGACCACTGAGACTTGGTCAGAAGTAAGGTGGTTATCACTTAGTAGTCCAAGTACTGAATTCACCACAGTGGTCCAAAGGAAAGACAAGCAATGGAATTAAGTGTATTACTATTCTTCTTAACTGAATATTATGAGACAAAACCAAGTGGAAATAAATCAATGAAGAATGGCTATTTTCATAGAATTTAATATAATTTTAACATTATATAGAATGCCAAATATATTATGCTATTAACAAAAGAAGTCACTATAGTCTTATGATCTGCTGCATCTATGAGTTCATTTTCAAACTCTAAATTTATTATTAATTTTATTTGTTTAGGCATTGAATTCTGTCAGTACTGCTTTTGTACATACTGTTCTCTAGAAGGCATTTTTTTGCCAGCTTCATGAGACTTGAATTATGGTATCTGTTAAAAGATATTATTTTAATATGTATGTTGCACTAGTTTTTACAGGACAGTAACATACAGGAATAGAGAATGAACATGCCCAAGGATGCCAGATAAAAATTCTCTGACATGAACTGTTACTAGGCTGCTATATGCTATTTAGCATTTTGGAAACCAGTTCCAGACACTTTTGTTGGAATGGAAAAATAAAACAAAGGTCCTTATGGCTCAGTGCTATTTCCAGTGACATGAGTTCCAATAATTCTAATCTGACTGTTCCTTACCCTGCAGAATCTTAAAAGTCCATAATTTTCCTAAACTTTCACAACATTGCATATCCCATTATGGTGGTTTTTACTCAAAGAAACTGGTTTAGCTTTTGGGGTTTTTTTGTTTGTTTCCTCTGGGCCAGCCTGAGGCCATCATTCAGTTGTACTAATGCTGTAAAGTAGTATTGAATAAAGGCTTATATTTTCTGTGACATAGGTGCAGGAGCTGCCTCACTAACATTTTGGTTTTACATTAAGGCATTTGTATGCAGCCATGAAAGATGGAACTTTTTATTATGGTTGGCTTTATCACAAATGGAAAACATTCTTCTATATGTAATTGTTAGCTGTTAGATTCTGGTGAGGTTTATGTTGTGCTGGCTGCCTTTCCAAAAAGAAAAACATGACATGATTTCTGTGTCAATATATTGACACAGAGCTTAAAAATGATTTGTGTTTACACTGTCAGTGCCCATATAGTCTATGTTAACTTCCTGTCATTTGAAAGAGGAAGCGAACAATTTTAAAATAATCTTTTTTTGGCATATGAAAGAAACAGAACAAATAGAACCCTTTTCCTTTCAGTTTGAAATAGTTATCTGTTTTGGTAAACATGGTTATCTTGAATCCTTAGGCAGACCAAGTCTGTGCACTGGATGCTTCACCTATAGATGTTATTTGGTTCTTGTTTCTAGGGTATTATATGGGTATCAGTGCAACATCTGATAATTCTAAAACATCCAAAATCTGTCAGTAACTGGAATAGATAAAGAAATTATTCACTTTTTTTTAAAATGATTTGAACTTATGTCTGACAATTCCTGTAATATTTTCTGAAACACCTCTTTCAGGTTCCAATAAAATTCTGAAGGATTTGGAAAATAGGTCATACATAGCTATTTTCATGTGACACAGATTTATCTTCTACCTAGATGGATGTTTAGTGCCTTTTATTCAGTTTTTTACCTTCCATCCTTCTTTCATTTCTCATGTAATCTTCCACATCTAGACTGGCCATTTTTGATTAGCAATAGCCTGACCAAGTGCTTATCTACGCTGCTGCTGTTATGCAATCAGAAAAAGCTAAGCTTGCTTAAATATCAGGAGAAAGAGCAGCATGTCTTGCATGTCTTCAATAACATGATAACCAGTATAGCCAATTTCTACATTATACAGTGTCATTATATAGGTCATTAAAGTTTGTGGGGATCTTTCACCTTCTTTCAGTAGTCTTAAATCAGATAATATTCTCTATTTTCCCTAATCCTAACCTTTTGCAAGCCATGTTTTTTCTGTGTAATCTTCAGATTGTTTCAGAAGCAGAACAACACAACAACTGAAACCAGAGTCTGAGCAATGGCTCTTTAAAATGCTGTATAGTTGCCCATTGGAAGGAGCAGATTATTGTCTCCCTGTAATACTGATGATTAGCAATCCACCTAACCATACTCAGAAACAATGAGCATTTCTGTGGCCGAGCAAGGCAATAAGATATGCTGAACTCTAGAGGTGAAAGAGAACATTTATGTGTGGTCTCTATGTTCTATGTAAAACGTAGTACATTTTGAAAGAGAATAGAAATGGCAACATTGCAACAATTTTGGACTATGTACAGTTTCCATCTGTTCAATGAACTTCCACCATTGCTGAGAGGAGATCCATATTGTGTTCAAGAATATTACAGTGTCTGGGTCTTGGTGACCAAGATTGCAGTTAGCAGATTTTTCATGTGCATCTCACTGTGTCATTTGTTTCATGGTACACCACCTGCATATTTTAGTTTTAAAATCTATTTGTCCTAAGCCAAACACTTAATGACTGGAGGCTTTTGCTCATAGTTCTGGGCAGTAAGAAATTAATTACTCCTTCAGTCTACAAAGCAGGAGCTCAGTGCTGAAGACCCTAGAGAGCACTGTGTAGAGTGGCATCAGAATTTTCATCCTTTAAGTTCCCATGTTAGAGGTGTGTTTGTTTAGGTCCTGTTTTCCAGCTGAAAAGATTGGGTTTGAATGACATTTTGACTTTTCTACAGAAACAAAATGTAGTTTCTAGGCATGTGAAGAGGCTTTTGATACCCCATTCCAGTAAAGAAAATCTCCAAATCTTAAGGTGATATAGATTGTTCTTATTAACAATAGCCAGAGTATACCTTGGAGGTATGCATGGAGCGTGGTCAAAGCTGTGCTGGTATTCATTAATTTCTCAAAATTTTCCACTTTCAAGAGCAGCAATCCTCACTGACATGAGAGCTCTGAGATTCCTCTTAGTTACCCTTAGATCTCAAATCGTTTCCAGCCATTGCTAGCACAGAGAAATGCAAAGTCACTTATATTGCCTTTCCTCCATGGTGGTTGTTTGCTTGCATTTTATTCCTGCATATATGTGACCCATGCTTGGTTTGCTTTATGAGGTGCTATGAGATGCCATTTTGAATGTTCAGGTGTGAAATACCCATATTCTAAAAGTATTTCCCTTATATATGCTTTCCACTGTTTTTATCTAATGTGTTTTTAAACTCGAGCTCTAGAAACTTAGGCGTTCTTTCAGCATCACATGATGAAAGAAATAATACAGGAGTAGAAGTACTTGCACTCAAGTTTCAGAAAGTAACAATTGTTGTCATGTAGCATGAGAAGTACAATGTGGAGACCTTGCAGTGTCTCCTAGCACAGGCTGTTGGGGCAACACATACACAAAACTCGTTCAGGTCTGATGGTTAATGTAAAATGATGACTTACGAGGTGCAGCACAGCACTGGATTTTTTGGGTTTGGGCCAATTCCTGAAAATAGTCCCAAGGGCAGCTCTGCAATACATTTACCTTCAACACAGCAAATAGTCCTACTAAGATGTACTTATCAGGTCTGTAATAGTCATATCTGGACTCTACATCCAGTCTAACGTGAAATGCAGGGCAAGAGGAAATGAGTCCAGGGCAGGTCAATCTGCAGAAGAGCTAGAGCTTATAGACTGAGATAAACCTGTCCTGACGCAGTGTAGAAGCACAGGGGAGCAGTTGTAATGAATTTCCTTGTGCTCTGGTTCTGAGGAAACACTGCAGAAACCTTTGGATTATGTATGCATGGAGCTAGATTTGGGTTGGCAGGTTATTAGTTTTGAGCTGGAACACAAATGATTGTACTCCTCCAGGACCCAACTTTGGATGAAGTTAAGTAAGGTTTGTCTGGAGCCCCATACCTAGCAGACCCTTCCAGATTCTAGGTTTCTTGTATCCAGGCTTGGGTAAGGTACCCATCCTAGTGTGAAAGGTGAGCAGCCAGAAATATTGGTAGAACATGTGCATTCACAGGCAATGGCATTCAATATTTGCACAGACTAGTCAATGTGTATATTTTTTTAAATCCAGGGTGTTATCTCCACTCAACTGCTACTGGTGTAATAATGGAGCTTAACAACATACTAATGATTTATAAGAATTTTAGGATTTTTTCCTAGCACCTTCCTTCATTTCACATATGTTATGAGGTCATAGAAACAAAGACTAAGTTGAAATGAATATACACAATGGGATAGAGTTAAGGTTGCTGTGGGAATGTCAACTCTGAATTTCCTGCTTTTGTTGTGATCAAACTATGGAATGAAATCTTTCAATAATATCAGGCTTTAAACATTCTTTAACATAATTAAAATAATTTGTTAAACTTAACCCTTTAGACACAGGTGCCACTGTAACAGTTACCTTTTACACATGCACAGTATTATAAAGGGTTTTCTTCCTAACTGTGTTCATCATAACATCATACTGAGCTCTCACTGAACCTGGACCCAAGAAATAGTTTGTTGCTTTTGCTGGAGAAAATAAATGGTCAGCTGTAATAGAATTTCTGAATGCTCATGGACGATAAATGTTTACAATTTAAAATTACAGAGTAAAAACATTATGAGTTGTTATGGGAAACTTTTGTTTGTTTGCTTGTTGCTGTTTAAAAAGTATGAAAATTTTCCAGCAAAGACCATATCAATTTCTTTGGATGTTATAACTTTTCTCTTTCTGTAGTGCCTAGCTGTACAGCAGGATTCTGAAATGATGGATAAAATAGGTAATATAGATATTTATGGGCAACACAACCAACATTCCTCATTAGTACTGATATAATTTCTATTAAATATTGTGGATTTTTCTTAGCCCTAATGAAATATGTCTATTGATGGAGTTTAGGACAAGAGATGTGCATCACATCAGAATGCAGAGGGAGAAACAATTTTCGTGTAGTAAATAGACCTCACTGGAAACACAGAGTTATAAAAGACAAAGTCAAAACCATCTCAAAGCAAAGCAGAAGGCATATTTATTTAATACGGACTGCATTATTTGTCTGGTGTTATGTTTGGGCTCATATCTCCAGTATAGATTTTGGGCAATTTGGGCTTCTCCAAATACCAAGGATATGATTTGGCCTCAGGAAAATAGTAGTGACTGACTTTGGTAGGACTAAAGGTTTTACTCAAAGCACTTATTTTTAAATTCAAGTTGTGTGATTTTTATATCAGTTGATATTATAGATGAGTATGCAGGTTTTGGCCCACAATAAATGAAATAAGAATTGGTATCAGTGAGTATTTTTTCAGGTTTCTGAATTGCTTTTAGACTTTCCTTTCCCATGTAGGTTGACCCTGACTTGTGGAAGCAGGCTAACTTTTCTGCCATAACCCCTTTTTTTTGAGAAAGGGTAGTCAGTCTCCATATCAGAAAGATAAGCTTGTGGTTCAAATCAGTTTTACAGTGGCTCTTCTGGAGAGAGATTGGTCTACTCTCATTTGGTTGTACTTATGGCTGAAAGGGAGACAAGTCCCAGCATAGAGGGAGGCTCTGTCAGAGTGTGCAGCCGCTGGGGCTTTCTTTGAAACTGCTTCTACACTCACATCTTTCCATTATGGACAAAAGGAGTAGTGACCCCATGGAGAGGTGCTTGAGATGACATAATGGCTGAATTTTTAAATTTCCTGGCCAACAAGAGAATAAATTTTATTTTTAGTCAGAGTAGTTAACAGCAGTTATTTTCACCTTTAAGTTTGGGAGATGGTGTGTTCTTCTTACCTTGAGATAAGAGCTCAGCTGGTCTTGTTTACATAGATGTACATTGGAAAGTATTTCTGATTTTAATTAAGAAATGAATGCTACCCCTGTCTCTGTAAATACCTATTGAAATCGAGTGTTCCATACTTTAGCTTTAATTAGTTAATTAATTTATTTAGTTATTTCCATCTCAGACTCTTTTGTGTGTGCAGGTATGTGCCCTCTAGATACTTCCTTTTGCAGGTGATTCTACATAGTGAATTACTAAAGGACAAATTTCAATTTCTCTGAACTTCATGCTACTTTCATTTTGTGTCACATGGAGCCACGTTGGCAGCTGGCAAAATTATGTGTGCTCAGAAACATGTTTTCAAAGATAGTCTGCTTTCTTTGCTCAGTGCAAAGGGGATAAAAAAATTCTGTGTTGCACTGTGCGTGCTCATGACCTCTGCCTGTACAGGAGGTGAGAAGCAGAGACCCAGGTTAAACAGCATCTGTTGTTTCAGCTCATCTCCTAACAGCAAGACAAAATCTCAGGGGAAAGAAATGTTGTCTTTATCTGAATGTCTTTTTATCTCTATTGTAACATTTCTGAAAGTATTTGGAGGTTGGTTACACAAGGTGAATGTACCATGTTATATACAAAGCACTTGTGCAATGGTTAAAACAGTCTGAGATCTAAGGCAGAACGTGCACTGGCCGAAGAAGATCACAGCAGAGTAGTGGGAAATTGTTTTTTACTCTTGCAGTGAGAAAAGAGTGGTATTTCTTCCCACCTCTCCATATTAAAACTCTAGTTATGATCTCCCATTGCCACTCATCCATGTAAGATCAATTAACAGCAGTTTGGTAGTCATAAGTGTGTATGGACTTTTAAGTATAAGGGACTGAATATTTTGTAGGCAGACTTCTCCTAAAGGAGCATAACCTTTATAGTAACAGCCTGGGTGTAACTACAAGAGCAAAGCTGTGCTAACGAAGTTGCAAACCCAATTATAAAAAGAACATCTTTTTTCATACCCAAAATGATGGTCACACTTGCAGCTGTGGAAACCAGAAGAGACACGGAGTTGGATGTATTGTTTAGGCATAATGTGAGGAAGATTTTTCTTTTGTACTAATCTTTTTTATTAACTATTCAATCAATTGCCTTGTACTTGGGAAGGCAACTTATACACTCATATTTGTGTGACAGTTCGCTACGATGCAAATTTCCAGCAGTCTGGACTGCTTCCAAGAGCATTTTGGGAGAAGGAAACTACTTTCCGGCCTCGACTAAGACATCCATCACTAGCCTTGTCTTTTGCATACAGTGCATTGTATTATGATCAAGCTGTCTGTCCATCTGTCTATCAGTCTACCTGTCTAAATCAAATGTCTGCAAACCTACATGTAGACCTAGCTAGCAAAAAGTGTTATTTTTTGGGACAAAACCTTCAGATTTTGATTGGCTGCTGTATCAGTAGACTGGAATACTTACAGATGTCCTTGGAGGCCTTCTGTAAAACTGCAGGTGTTCAGCTTTAGCAAATAGTTCTTATTATATGGATAGACTTTTGGCAGCTAGTAATGATGTTTCCTGAAACTGAAAAATTATTTTCTACCTTACATGCTGGTTTTACATTACTGGAATGTTGGAGGGGTGAAACAAATACCTCTCATCAAGTAGTACTGAGACTGTTTTTGTTAGTTGTGTATATTTTCTGATTTGTATATTTTATGCTGGAGTGTGAGTTTTTTCCTTAACTGTTGTGGTCAGATTTGAAATCTCTTCCAGCAAATGTAAAATTTTGAGGAATTAAGGAAGTGTCTGCCAACAGAAGGTTTATCCTCGTTTATACAGAACTAACAACTGGCTTGCAGTCAGTGTACCACCAAACCCTGAGGTGAGGGGGCGTTGTAAAACACTTAAAAATATTGAACATTATTACAGAATATTTTTAGAAGCTCTCTTTTCTTTCTTGTATCACTGAGTAAGGCACATACAAAGATTTTATGACTATATATTTAACCCATTCCGTATCACCATCATATAGTGCTGGAAGAAAATGATGGATCATTTTGTTACAATCATTCTTTTGTTCCATGAGATTGATAGCATGCAATATGCCACTTCTGGGGAATTGTAGTTTAATTGCAGCGAGTTAAATAACTTATTAGAATTGTATTTGTATTGTATTTACTGGTCCAAGTGCTTGAGTGGACAGCTTGGTACTCATGTTTTCTTTAATAAGCCTACTTTACCTTTACAGTGCTGAACCAGTACCTGAAGCCTTGTGCCTCAAGATTCTCCTCTCCTAATTGTTATTTAATTTCCAAAATAATACCTTGTTAAAGTAGGGTTATTTGGGTGGTTTAAGTGTACAATATTTAGTCTCAATGTACAGAACTGAGTCTCTGCTAGACACTGTAGGTGTCTATATCAAATCATAATGCTTCCTCAGGGAAAGCATCAATCCCTTAAAAAGTAGTGCTGGGAAGTTTTCAGAATCCTCTCAAGGGTTTAGAGGACCCTAACCATCACTGTCAGTTTTGTATGGACATCTTTGGATGGTTTTTTTTTGGTGGTGGAACAAAAATGCTGCATACAAAGTAAATGGGAATTTCTGACTTTAATAAATAGGGGCTGTGTAAGCCAACTGAGCATACCCAGGAGACCATCCAAGTTCTGGAAGGGAATATAGGGACTGAAGGTGCTTTTAATTAATTTGGTTTATTTTTATTGGTTTGCTCAATCTTTGAATAAATATTTTGTTTGTCAAATGTAGTCCAGGAAAAAACCTCTATGCTTTGCCTGCTATATGTTTGAAACCTTTAGAGAAAGATGAAGACACCAAGTGCATCTATTAAGTGCAAACCTCAAACTCTAATATCATTTTATTTTATGCTAATCCACACAGACATGAGTTATTGCTGATGGCATAACTATATGGTTGTATTAATTGTAAAGGTTCCTCTTTGTCTCCTTACCTGTATTCCCTCTCATGTTTCTCACACCCTCATATTTCTCCAGATTTTTCTCATCATATGAAAGTATCATTTTCAAAGGTTTTACTTCTTGCATCCATGTCAGTATTGTGGATTAGAATGTGACAGGGAATACCTGGTTGCATACTTCCTTTAAACCTGAGCCAGTAGCACTGCAAAATGTTAGGGAGAGCACTCTTTCATCTCACACCATCCACCACTTTAAAGTAAAAGCTTTGTTGATGTAATCCTATTTTCAATCTATAGAGGTCACCTGTAATGCACTGCTCTGAGGATAAATGCCTAGTACTCTTTGATGTTAGAGGTTTCTTTTTTTTTTCTTTTCTTTTTTTTTTTTTAAGCATGTTTAATGATATTTTCTTTAGCCAGGATACTGTGTTGAAAATTTTTAAGACTTCAGCTGGTTTTAAACTGTTGTTAGCCTTTCATTCAATTGTTAACAATCCTTTCCAAACTGATATTTTCATTATTTCAATATGCTTCAAAAATTTTTTTAGGAAGGACTGAAAACTTTGAGGTAATTTGTGATGCAAGATTCTGTGACTAGCTGCTAGGTGAAAGTACACTAAACTATCAGTGACAAAGATAACATTGATATAGTTTGGAGAAGGATTGCATCCTGGCAGTACATTACAGAGGACTGAAATGGAAACCTTAGTTTTTAATATGGTACTTAAAAAGTTGCAAAACTCACATTCAGGATCCTTTTTTAATCTCTTTCAATGCACTATTGGTATGTATAGGTCATACTATTTTTCTCCAGTAAAAGGGTAGAATTTTATTTCATAGATTAGCTGCACATACTTTTAATAGGAGGGCTAAGTCAATTAGAGATTTTGGGTTTTTTTTTCTTCATGATCCTGACTGCTATCAGTAGATGCAGGTTGGCAAAGGCTTGCTGTAGCCCAGATGGGGTTTTGGGTATGCCTGAGGATTTGCCACATTATAGCAGGAATTTCTTATCTATAACTCTGTTTTGGTAGCAGAATAAACCACTCCACCTGTAAATTGTTCAGCAGACAACTTTCACAGTGCTAGAGCTGCACGTGAATGTTAAATGCTTTGGTGCACTTTTCAGAACTGGGCTTCCTGCTTGCCTAGTGTGCAGCAGTGGTTCTTTGCTTGTAATTGCTCTGTTTCCCGGCCCAAGTAGTCATGTGGGGAGTTCAAGTTAGGTTAACAAGAGCAGGCTGACATAGAAAGGCTTAATTTCACTAGATTCTACACTGAATCCTGTCTTTTTATTGTAATGCCCCTTTGTTAATTTCTGTTTCTTTGTTTCATCTGCCAGAGAGTTCAGCTGGCAGCACGAAAAGTTTCCTGAGCTGACTTGGCCTGGTAAATTGTTTTTAAAGGCTGTTGCTGCTTCAGGAGGAACCCACTTTCCAGGACTCTGTCACTTTGCTTCTTTTGATTTTTGTGTTCAGTCCCTTCCTTACCATTCCCCACATATGGTATGCACAGTTCCAATGACTTGCATCTGTCCAGAAGTGTGACTTTCTTAGAGCTGATTCTCCTGTTCCTTTGTGCATGAGCCAAGAAAGGACTGTGTTTTACACGAGGCTGCCAGCACCATTCTCCCAAGAGAACATGTGTGGTCCCTCACATTCATCTGAATTCCCACTAACCCCAAAGATCAACAATGTTTAGACTTCTTCCTCTCTCTGGTGGCCACCATTATCAAAATGACTTTGTCTGCCCAGAAAGTTAAAACTTGCTGCTATTACACTTCCAGTTCTATCAGTGATAAAGTATGGAAAACATCAGTGTTGTATATCGTATTTAACATGAGGAACTGTTTGACACAGCGTATCCTTGAAATGTTTATAGCAAGTAAGCAGAACTTTGAATTCATTTAATAAAATCTCCCTTTAACCTCAGGAATGGAGCCTGTACAATGAAGTTTTATCTCTCTCTCAATGTTCAGTCTTCTCATTTGAAGGGCCAAACACTACATAATAAATGTAGGCAAGGAGACTCTCTCTGTTTTATTATATAGTTTCATTGAATTCCCATGACACTGAGGGCGGCTGGCTTTCCTGCCCTCTATGTTTCACTCGCAATGGCTCCTGTCTCTAAGGAGAGTATTGATGACAGGAAGAAGAAAGTATACTGCAAACTGATTTCTCTAAGGAGGGCATTTTTTTCCTGCCTAATCACTGTCCTTGTTGGCTATTCATGTTTCTCTTTGAGAAAGAACTCTGAATTGATAGAGCTGAACAATTCTCGCCTATGAGCATCTTGAGGCTTGTTTAAAGCACAGAGCAGTATAGGAGGCAATGCAATGTGATGTCTTGGTGAGTTGGAGACTAAGAGAAGGAGAGCTGTTCAGCAGCTCTGGAGGAAACTACTATTCGTTATGAGGGGAGCCAAAATGGTTTCAAGAGAATGTGGCAAAGCAGAAGTAGTCCTAATTTCACCTTACTGATATATGTCATTGTCCCTTCCTGAGCCTTTGCTAAAAGGATAGGTGGGCCACTGGATGGCCAAAATTTCTATGGTGAACATCCTTAGATGCAGCTGAACTGGTATTGATGGTAGTTGCCTCAGTGCTTCTTTCGGTGTGCATTCCATCCACAGGAAAAATAGCTTTAAATTGAATACTACTCAGACACATAATTTTGATGTTTAGCAGTTCTGTATAATAATAGCTAAAGATTAACATAGCATGCCAAAGAACATTAAAAGACCTTAAAAGAGGTTCCCAATGTTCTCTGATAAGGAACATTAATGGACCTCTTCCTCTCACTTTATCCCAAGCCACCAGAGGAGGCAGCTAAGGAATACTCTAGTGTGCTTTTTTATGGTGGTGTTACGTGAAGTGGGTTTGATTCTCTTGCATTGAAGAAGTTCCAGATGGAAGTTGCCATGAGAATATGCTGGAAAAGTATCTCCACATATTTGTCCTCTGTACTAACAGACATTCTTCTGTTGGCCACTAAATTGCATGGACTTTTGATTTGACTTGGTCCAGCCATTCCTAGTACTTAACATGCACTACATGTGAAAAAAGAAAATGGGCCTTTGAATAAGACACACAGCCTTGTCTTAGGTGAAAATTTGCTCCTCAGTTTAAACAAATTAGCTTGTATAGTACATTGTGCCTTCCCCATTTCACTTTTTTAGCCAGATAGGAGATTTTTTAGTGGAATCTTCTATGTAACACATGTATGATTTCATTTGCTCCTTACAGGCCTCCTCTCAGGCCATAATTCTTGATTTCTCCTAATTAGTTGCTGTGGAAATGGTTATGTCATAAACACAAACAATGGGAATATAAGGAGCAGATGAATTCTTAAGAAGCAAAAATTTGTTTTCCTGTAAATGACAAAAAAAGCCTCAAAAACCAACAACCCAAAGGAGAGGCATTGTAAAACTTTCTGCATTGTCTTTCATCTCAGGATTTTACAGTACTTCTCAAGTATTAATACATTAAAGATTTTTGAAAAGCTGCTGCAGAAATGGTGTTGAAACCTTCCATCTTAGTTGTCCTTGCTAACTCATGATCAAACCATTGTTGCTTGCAACTGAAATTAAGCTTTACTTGCAAACTGAGCCTTTGCTCTGAGAGCTGACCAGGTTCTTCCCTATGTACACATCATCACTAGTTATAGAGATTCTGGTAACCAAGTTATTTACACCTTTACAGTCCAATTTGCTTCAAGGCTCCTTTATCCTTCTGCCTTCAGATTCTTTCCCTTTGAGATTTGTTGGCAGTTCCAACACTTTCAATAGTGTTTCCTCACTGTTGCTGCACTATGTGAAAGAACAGTAAATAACTATATGAAAGGAGTACAGGGTGGAATGGAATCTGCAGCTGTATCAATCTCAGCCATGTTTTGCATGACTTTTGAGAGAAAAATCAATAAAAATATATATTTTTTGCCACTGAAGTCAGCACATGTGGCTAGGTGTCCTCTGGGGAATGAAATCCATCACTCTACACAAGCCCACTGTATAGCGATGTTCTCATTAAGTGCACAAAATGGGGCTTGTGTAGCATGTAGGCCATGTGAATTCACATGTGGATTTCACCAAGGGAGAAGCTCATTGAGTCAGAAGATGCCTTTTTTCATAGTCACTTGTCAGAGTTATGCTATATTTTTGGCATTCACAACACCTCTGTCATGTGAATATTTATAACTGGTGCCTTTTACAGATGGAAAATCCAAGGCACAGAGAGATTATGTGACTTGTCTAAAAGAGCACAGTTGGTTAATGGCAGAGTGAACACAGAGCTCAGGATTTCTGACTCTGTCTCCTGGACTCCACAAAATATTTCTAAAGCAATACTGAAGTGATGTAATGTGTAAACAGAATTGTTTCCAAACAAAAATATCTGTCAAGTTACATTAAATATCTGCAACAGCTCTTTAAACGTTCAAGAACAGATTGATTTTAAAGGTAGTCTTTAGTGACAAGAAGGAAGACATGCTTAAGTGTTAAAATATTTATATCTTCCATTGATTAAAAAATTGTGGATATTATCATGCTCTTAGCTGTGAAATAGGAACTCTGCATGACTCTTGGGCTTTTAGCTAAAAACATATTTGAAACTGAAGCTGTAAGCGCAAGTTAGTAAGTAGGACATGCTTGTCAGCTGCTGGCCTCTGTTATTGGAACTGTTCAATAGTACATTTCCAACATTGTCTTGCAATATGCCAATGCCAACTTTATAGAACTCAAACATGCACAAGAAAGATATGTGAAGAAGGGCAAAATGCTTTTGCATACTTTTTATATTATTCACACAACTGGAGTGTGTACAGCATAGTACAGAGTGTAACAAGAGCAAATGCTGAACCACATCAGCATGTTCCCTTGTTGTGCATGTCATTTAAATATCAAATCTATAAGGGCGTTTGCTGTGTTCTTCACACACAGAAAGACCACAACTAAGTGACTTAAAAGTATCCCATGAGTTTTTAAAAATGTGGACAAATAGCTGTCTTCTTTTTGATAATTGCAAATATATTGTTCCACTCTGTTGGTTCTGCAACATCTGGTGTTTTATAAAGCATTTTAAAATGTCATCTCCTTTCCCCATTTGCCCACACCCTTCCCACTGCACCTTAACCCCAGCGTACCAGAAACTTTGGTTTGTAAGGAAATCTGTGGAAAATCTTGCAAAACAGGGTCAAGGAATTGTGTCTCTACAGATTTGACCTATTCCTTACATTAACAAGGAAGCTGAGTCAGCAATATTACTGTATAGAATGATTTCTATGAGGAAGAGGAACAAGATTCTGGGCTGATTCAGTGGAAAGGTGTTATTAAACGACTCTTGCAGAAGAGATTACTTAGAATGTTTTGCTTGATAGTGTTAACTTGATAGTATTGGCATTAAGTCTTTGTAAAAAGATCACAAGGCAGTTTCTCAAGAATGAAAGACTGTAATCCCCCTTGTCAGTCCTGGTATGTGTCCAGTGTTTGACTTGTAAATTGAGTGTAGCTGCTTCACAGTTAGCAAGTTAGTGAACTTTGTGCTTCAGGATGAGTTTACAGGTTCAGAAATCAAAGTGGGTGAATGATAAGGCCTTTATTGTGCAACATTTGTTCATATATCAGGGTGTTTTAACGTTTTTTGTAGACATTGTTGCCAGTCCATTGCAGAGTACAGTGAATAGAATACTTTGAGAAGTAGGATGTGAGTAAAGGTACAAATCTAATAATATATAAATAGTTGCAGAAAAATTCCTAAGCAAGGCATTTCTATAAATATCATGAGTTGTGGGAAGTCATCTTGCCTTATTTTAGCTACCAGTTAGGCACATGGTCTCAGCAGGTTGTATAGCCCCCATTTTCAGTGAAGAGAAAAGGAGTGGGGATGACTCTAGATGACAGTTCATCCCACCTCTCTAGGTGAGATTGGGTGCTCACTTTCCATCTGACTAAATCTAGATGGTTCGGATCTCACCTTTACTACTCAGCACAGAGGAAGATGCTTCATAATCCCATGCACTTAAAGTAGGACTTATTTCCTTAGCTCTTGAAGTCCATGGAGGATAAGATTCCTTCTGTATACAAATCATGAGAGTTAAAGAAGAGTAAAGCAAAAAGTTTACTCAGTGAAGTTGCCTTTTTCATAAATGCACTGTAAATGTGTATCAAATCCTAAAATAAAATACATCTAGCTACAGTCAGAAGGCTATGTGAAATCATTTTCATTAGTTTGTTTTTACATAGCTGGTGAAAATTGGAAAAATTTTATTCATAGTGACCAAATGTCATGTTAAAGTATGTTTTTTAAAGGAGACTGGCACACATTATACAGGTGATTTCTGATCATGTGCTTGGTGATTAGGATAATTAGTGTTCTTTTCCTTGTGGTCACACTGGCACAGCACTTCTCCACCTACTGTAGACTAAAATCACTAAGTACTACGAGTGCCCTAGACAAAACTTTCTTAGGAGGCTGAATAAAAGTGCAGTGTTTGAGAAATCTTACTACAAGTTCTGTGTTGCCTTAGCTAGAATGTTATTAGTATCCAAGGAGATGCACTGAGACCTTATATCATTAAACTTTTTCATGTCTATTTTGCCAGAGCTTCTGTCTGTCAGAGAAGTAGGGATACCTTTAGCTGCTTTACACTCACTAAAGCAAGTAACAAGCAATGAAAGTACAGTACAGTAGCACTGTTTTCAGCATGGATTAGAAACCAGAGCATCTGTTTTAAGCTCAAAAATAAGCTTGTACCTGTGTGTTGTCATCTGCTCTCCTTTCTGTTACAGTTAATTTCTTAAGATTTTCCACTTTGTACTGCATTCAGACTTTCATTTTCCTAGCAACATATACTCCATATAAAAAGAGTACTTGTTTAAATCAACAAAACAGAAATGATAAAGATTACTTTTGCCCCCTGTAAAAAAGTTAAAGGGGCAAGTTTCAGAGTGGAAGATGCATTTTTGCAAGCAAAGGCATAGTAAACCTGTTCATATTTAGGCTAAAAGTTTGAGAGGGATGTAGAACGTTTCCTCAGGGGTGGTGGACACAAGCATTCTAGCTACAACTGAGTTAGATAGCTTTAGGAATTGCTTTATGGAGAAGGTTATGGTCTTGAAGTAGAAAGGCCTGGATATAGACACTAATGTAGAAAAAAGCTTAGTGAGTCTTTCTTCTGACATGCTTTTTAGCAGTTTGTGGATATAAACTTTGCTATATTCAGTCTTTAGGAATTTGACAGTTCTACTCTTTAATCTTTATTCCTGCTTTTTGTGTTCTGTTCTTCACTGTGATGAGTCACTCAGATGATTGTGATACCAGCAGTGTATGTACCATTGGTATTGTGAACTCAAGTCATGTTACTATGCAAACACTATTTCTGGAGCCTGAGAAGTTTGAGAAATAAAGGGAAATGGAGCTTCCCTTTCGATGATTAGCCATGTGACCTTTTGTTCTCACATGGCGTAGTCCCTCTTCTGTACATGACTTCCACTTGGGACATTTTTGGCTTTTGTCCATTTTGTTTCAGTTAGCATTTATTTCTCACATCATTATGAGAAGCACTGGTTATGAAGATACGCAGCTCTTGTCATAACAGAAGTATTTCATATGCACCTGCAATTTGGCGTTTGTGTTCAGGGAATATTGTAGAGTGAATAAAAAAACTGAGATAATTTAGGGGGTTTTGGCTCCACCTGCTATGGAATTGTTGTATTTTTGGAGGAAGGGTGTTGAGGTGTTTTTTGTTTGGTTGGTTTTTCTGAAGGTTTTTTTTTGTATCTTTTTTTCCCCAAGAACAATCTGAAAGTGTGTTTATAGTGTTAGGGAAAAGGTACATTGTAAGTTACAATGTTATAAGCAGAGAAGAAAGGAAAATCTGTAAGACAGATGTCTATTAACATGGTGTAAATACCCTATTTTTAAATGCTAGAGGAAAAAGGTGTTCCATATATAGTATTCAAGCTGGAAGCTCCATGTTTGTAATAGTACCATGGCAATGTGTGAGTATTAATCACTTCCTGTGTGCTATTTGTAACAACAACATCAAAAACCGCTGTTCTCAAGAAGCTTTATATTCTTGTTGCTTTTGATCCTCTTTCTTCAGAAGCACCTATTCAGATACACTGAATTCCTTAAGACCACCCTAGCCACCTTTTCTTCATGCGTGCAAATGAAAGGACCTGTAACCTGCTTGTACCCGACCCCTCAGAATCTCTCTGGGGCGTGAAACTGTTTGCCACTGTGCCCAGTTGTCCCACCACCACTTCATCACATACTGGAGGCAAGAAAGGAGAGGGTGTCGGGGTGTGCTGCAGCTGTGCTCTGCTGGGCCTCAACCAGGTGCTTACAGAATTATGCAGCTATAAATGGCTTCCTGATAGCATTCCCCAGCCTGCCTTCTCTGAGTGAAACTCTGCGCAGGAGAGTGTCTGGTCTGATAGCTCTCACAAAACCAACAGATTCTTGCTTCTCATTGCAGTAAAAAGGCTTCAGAATGAGAATGAGCTAATATTTCAGCAACTGCAGTGAAATTAAGAGTTCAGTCTCATGTATCCATGTTAAGTTGAAAGACAAACAATTTGAGTTATGTTAACAATGCCTCCATAATGGAAAGTGTTGATACTTATGTTGATGGGAATTTTCTCTAATTGATCTTCTGCATCAAGGAACTGTTGTTGGAAACTGATATTTTACACTTTCATACCATAGTGATTGTTACTTACTAAGTGCTTTTATATCATGATGCCTGGGAGTAAAGGGTCCCCAAATACATGTTAATGTTAATCCAACTTGTCAAGTAAGTCTTTTCATTATGTGGTGTGACTGGAAAATGACCTGTTGTGAGCGTTGCTTTATAGTTAATTCAAAGAAAATTTAAAAAGTAGTTTCACTGTTTCTTTTAGTAGTTTTACCATTTTGTTCAGAGATTCTGGTTTTTTAGAGGAAGGGAAGGAGGTTGTTTTTGGGGAGAGACTTGCTTGGCAAGTAGTCATGGTCTATTTTTGTTGAAAACTGAGTGTCAAGACAGGATTCAAATTGCAGTAAAGTAGCTTATGGTACAAGGTAAACTGTATGTTTCCATGGAATATATCCTGTGATGAAAGCTTCTTTCTTAAGTAGTCACTCTCTAAATAATGCATTCTTTCCAGACACTGTTGCTATTTTGTTCTTTGTCAGGTAATTACGAACTTGCTCCTTAGAAAGAAAAAAAAAGAGGGAAGTGAGAAAAGAAAAAAGAAAGCCTTACACCTACAGGAAAGCTTTTAAAATGTAGATCCTGCTTGATCTGGTTTAATCTTTATTTATATAGATTCATGTGTGTTTTGAGAGCTTGTTTTTCAAATTTGAATCACTCGTCTGTATTTATTTCTCTGAAACTTTTTGCAGCTCTTGTAGTATGAGAAAAAAACAATGCTGGCAGAGTTTGTGTATATAAGCTAAAGACTTTTTGAAATGCATTCTTTTTTGCCAACTGTGGTTCCTGGTTTTAACTGACAAGCTATTATCACCCACATAGAACAGTGCCCTAAAAAAAACCTTACAAGTTTGCAAATGATGGTTGTGAATTCAATCCTGAGTTTGAATATAATGCTTTATCTCCAAATTTGCAGTTAGAGAACAGTGTAATTTTTCATGTACTATTGCATGAAAGAGCCATGAAACAGATAAAGAGAAAAAGGAAGGGAAGATTTAGGGAGAGGATGTGACTCAGGGATTCAGGATCCTACCAGATTGATAGGGCAGCCCCAGAAAGAGAATGACATCCAGCTGCTGCAAACAGATGGAGAAGAGGCCTAGGATGAAGAAAAAGAGTGAGCAGAGGAATAGATGTGGTCAGAAGTGGAGGGCAGAGTTGGTCCTTTATGCATTTCAAAAAAAGAAGAGAAGCAGTTGGGTTTGGGAATGAGTAAGGTCCTAGTGAAGGCAAATTAGGATTGCTTCCCAGAGTGAGAGATTGGTTGCTGGGCCTGAATTTTTAATTTTTTTTCAGTAAAAACAAAGATACAGTCCTTTTTTTGGGTGACATGGAATGGTTTCCTGCAGTCAGATATGTTCAATGCTGTCACCCCAAATAATTTTTTTTGGTTGGTTGGTTGGTTGGTTTGTTGGTTGATTTTACTTTTTTTTTTTTTAAATACTTTTAAAATTCCTTCATTCTCATTAAAGGTGAATTTCAAAATGGAAATGTAGTTTGCAAGCAGTCACTCTGGGATTTGTCTAAGTGATGTGTGTTAGGTTTTGTGGGATTTTTTAAGTTGAATTTTGTTGATTTCAACCTGAAATAATTTTCAGGTGAGCTGAAAACTAATACATTTTTCACTGAAAGCACGACCCAGCTGTAAAAATCATGAAAAAAATTCTTGGGTCTTTTTTCAGAAGGAAAAGCTCTGTGCAATGCGTAATTGCTTTCCTATCCTATAGATACTGTCTAATACAAGTGGCCTTGAATCCAACCTGCAGTTCTCAGCTCCTAATTACATGCCAAATACCTACCTGTGTCATTTGAGAGTTCAGCTTGTCAGTTCATAATCAAGAGAAGAGTGCCAGCTTGCACTGTGTCAAAGCCCATGAGTTTTTTGCTGTTTCATTTTTCCAGAATCAATTTGATTTGCTGTAAGTGCTGGGTCATATACCCTTCATTTGTTATAAGTGCTGTTGTAAATAAAGGTCTTTGTAAAATGAGACTCTTTAAAATGGAAGCATTCCTAGTTATTTATGAAAAATTTCTAAATTTCTTTGGCTTGATCACAGTGAGAAAATAGAAATAATTTTTTTTTCTATTTGTTTTGCTTAAAATCATGAAAGAAAATGAGTCTTCTAAACACAACAAAAAAATTGCTTATTTTAGTAATTAACTGTAGGCTGCTGACTGAGTGCTAGTAGCATCCATCTCTTTTCTAATAATTGTCCCTTGGCACATTCATCACTGTGTGCTGCTTGCAGGCCTGTCTGATAATCTTTAGCTAGTTTTAAATCACAGATTTCTCCATGTGCAGGCCACATGTTACAGAAGATACTGAAAGTTCGTGTGTGCACACACACACACACACACTCTAAAAGGCTTTAAACATCCACAGGTGTCCTTAAAGGGTGCATGCTAAGAGAAAAAGTTAATGGGATGTGGTACAAAAAAGAGTTTCAGAGCAAAACCAAGTTGTCAGATATTCATAAAGGTTGTACAAAGTTAGGAGAGAATTCTGATTTCTCTGTGCCACATTTCTTTGCCAAGACCATGTTGTCATTCATAGGCAAAATTCACTTGGGAAATGGTGTTTGTCACGAAGACCATTACCTGTAGGAATGATGGCAGGATATTTGTGATGGGTGTTGGAGTAGGATAACTTGTTGGTGACATAGCATTGCACTTGCACTAAAATTTTATGACTGACTTGGACTTAATTCCTGTATTCTGAGAAAGAAGAATCTCGTATAAGTCAGTATCTGCTGGTTCTGCTGAATACGGCAAGTTCTTTCATGGATTCGTGATTGAACATCTTTGCTGTGCCACGTCACTCCTGTGGATTGCCACGATATGAAACAGAGTAAAATTGGGTGGCAGTTGTGTCACTTGTGTGCACACATGCACGGTGTACTCACATGTCCTGTATACATTCTTAGCAAATTTCAGGACTTGCTTCAGGTGAAAATTCGAGGATGAATATAGAACCTGTTCTGCCTCTTCTGTGCTGGTGAAATAATTTATTCAAAATGTAGGCTGTCACCTGAACATGAAGTTTTTATTTAGCTTGAAACAGCCTTCAGGTAAAAATTACAGATTCTTGTAGACAAGAGTAAACTTAGGTTCACACACTCACTCACTCAATAGTTAGCAGCATTAAAAAATTAAATGGAAGTTACCTCAACTATGCAAACAAATCTGCATCTTTTCAGTGACTAGAATAAGAACTGTGTTTTGGGTAGGTTTCTTCTAAACTTATCTCTGACTTCAAACAATTTTTTTCTAGAAAACCTGACTGTGCAGAAGGGTTATGGTAGTATTTTGCAATTTTTTTGTCTGGCACTACTCAGGTAGCAAGGTAAATAAAAATCCTCACTGTGTTTACAGGAGATTTTCCACCAGCTGAAATAAAAGAATACTTGTCAGTTTGTGCGTGATATCATACTGTAGTGTAATAGTTGTTCAGCTGTTTGGGATATCTTACTCTTCTGTTGTCTCTGTAACACTCATTCAATGTGGAGATAGTGGGAATGTGCATCTGCTTTCCATGCCCCAAGAACGAAAGATATATGAGAGATTCAGCAACACCCTCTTATTCAAAGGCAATGCAAGAGTAAATTTTGGATACTGGGTGATGTCACATCCTTGGAGTAAATTTTTACTTTGCTATGATTGACCTAAAGATTTAAACCACCTGTTTGTCATGCAGGTTTGTTGGGGGGTTTTGTGTCTTTTTTTTCTTTTTTTTTTTTTTTAATTATTGATCCGAAATAGAGTTGAATTTAGACAGGGTGTTAGTACATATACTGAAGGAAAGAAGTCCACTGTTGCTGAAATGAACACAGCCATTATAAAATTATGCGCTTTAAAATTTCTAACATGTTCTTAAAATTGAGGAAGAAGACTTTTGCCTTTCAGCTTTTGTTGATCCTCCTCTGTGTTGGGCATGGGTTTGGTTCTTGTTACAGTAGGCTTTAGTGACTGTGACCCCCTCAGTGAGTAGAGTCAATGTGTTGGTGTATGTTCATGGGATATTCATTAATATCCTTAGTCAGCAGGAGTTATGACATGATGATCTTTTATAAAATACATAAGCTAGCTTGTTTAGTAAAATAAAATCTTGGATGGCTAAAGATTGTAACTGGCAGGCAGAGAAATGACAGATCACCATAGAAAGTTCTTACTGATGGAAGTGGGCACAATGAACAGCATTGGCATTGTCACAGTTTATCATAAGCCATATTGGAAACACTAGTTTTCCATGCCATTGGCTATTCTTGGCTGCTAACAAAGATTTTGGTCGCATTCCAATGTGTTTTTCATATTTAAAGGTCTCACAGTAGCAATAATTTCAAGTCTTCTGTATATTAAAGTGCAAAAAACCTCCCACAAAAATAGTCTATCTTTCAATTCCAATAAAGTGGAAAGAACCAGAAATGTTTTCTTGCCTCCACAGAAGTTGTTGGCATTTTTTGGTAGTTAGAAAAATGACCAGTGTGGACAGACCAATTTGTATTTAAAATGCAGATTTACAGTGTCAGATGGTATCTCAATCTGAGCAATCTTGTCAACACATCAGGGAACAACATATTCTGCCTGAACTAATATGTGGATTGTAAATCATACATTACCTCAAAAATACCACACCCCTATTTCTATAATTAACTTACACAAATCTAATTTTTAAAGTCATTATATTAGTAAGTACTTTCTGGAAGTTCAAAGGCATAAAATCCTAGGAATCCTAGGGAGAAGGGTTTTGGTAAGAGGCCAGATATTCTGAGCACCTCGTACGTGTTTGTATGTATGTATCTGTATATATCTATAAATAAGAGAGAGAAAAGGATCTGCCTCTGAATTAGACTGTTGCATCGGAACACAAAATACTGCCAATGCAATGCAACAATAGAGTGGGGCGTAAGAGCTTAGCCTAACAGGAAAAAACAAAAGTTTTCTTTGAATCTGGGGATGTTTTTCGTCTATTTTTTTCAGAGAACTATGTGACAGCTCTGTTCGGTTCCTCACCCAGTGGAAAACTCTTTTCATTTAACCAGAAATAAAAAGAAAAAGCCTTTAAAAATATAGCCTGTTCCAAAAGTAGCCCAATACAGATATGGGAAGGGTTTGGAGTTTTGACATCAGCTTTCTTGTTTCTCATCTTGACAGATAAATCAAGTAAATAGTGTTTATTAACTTGGCATAGAGTTTATAAAAATAATTAAGAATCTTCACTTGCTCCCAGTGATTCTTAAATTTTAACTTATCTTAAAGAAGTCTTCATTATAAGATTGTCATGTAAACAGAATATTTTCTGTCTTTACATAGCAACAGAAAGATGATTTTTAATATGGAAGCAAATGGGGTGTTTAAAATAGATGTGTCCAGTCCTTTGGTGGCCTTTTTCAGCTTCTTGAATTGTTCATTTCACCAAATGAAATATGATCTGTTTTTTTCATATGATAGAAGTATTGACTGCTTTAACAGAATGAAACCCTAATGTTATGGGACCTGGGTGGGAACAGATATTTAAAAGATATTTAACATAGATAAGCAAGGAAAAGATCCCCAAATCCCAAGGTCAAAATTTTAGAGTGATGTTATTGAACAGTCTGAGTATTTCTGACATGATAGATGAGACAAAAATTCTTTGAAAAAAGCTGCCATGAACAAACCCCTATGAACAACAATAATGTTGAAATGTGATTTTTGTATAGGATTTTTTTATTCACATTTGGTAACCAGAAGGCAAAACAATAAGCTATTTTTATCCCATGGTGCTTAGACCAAAATTCAAGTTTTCTTTAAAACTCATTGTAAATGGGGTATTTGGTGGAGGCCATGAAATACTTTAATACATATTCCATCATTCTGGGCTGTATTTTTTTTTCTTGTTTTTATTCGCTTTAGCATACTGAATGATTGAAAATCCAGCTACAGCTAGCATAGGCTTCATTGTTGGAGTTGAAGCCTTAGATGTGCACAGAATGGCAAGTGGTGAACCCAGAAAACTTAGTGTTGTCTAAAGGAAGAGAAGGGCCAGAGTAGTTGGATGAATACTTAATTCCTTATATCTGTTTTATGTCTCTAGTCAGCTTGGAAACACAAATTTCCTAGTGAAAGAGCTACATGGTCTTTCCAAGAACTCTGCTTTCTTGCAAACAAAAAGATTGGCTTCTATGAAAAGTGTTGGCAATGAAGGAAAAATAGGAAATAAAAAAAAAGATATTGTGTAGGAATCTCAGCAGAAGAACTTATTTTAAAAAATATCATTCTTACTGGCACAACCTCCTGGCCTATAATAAAGATTAAATCCTCAAATGACAGAACACTTCATTCCCTCGTGTTAGAAAAAGGACACTGTCTAGCAAAGACTTTCAGTTGCCCAAAGCAGTAATTACTAGCACTCTGGAATGAGTCAAGGAATTGTTTCTTTCTCTTTGACAAATTCTGTGACAAGGATATAGTATCCTTCACTAAAATCTCACATGACATGCCTGTGGAACTGTAAAAAACCCAGCAAATCTAACCCTTCCCCAAAGAAACAAGCCTTTTCGATTTTTGGATTAAATCTGCAGATTCTGTCAGTTTTCTTCCATCTGTCATCTATTGCATCCATAGCTTTCCATATTTAAAAAATAGTCACTATAATTTACCGCTTAACAGTAATAGTTGCTTATGTCAGCAATCAAAATTTTTCCAACAAGAGAAGGAAATTAATATTTTGCTTTATGGTTTCAAGAATTA
Organism: Entomyzon cyanotis; assembly: GCA_024500445.1. Classification (NCBI taxonomy): domain Eukaryota; kingdom Metazoa; phylum Chordata; class Aves; order Passeriformes; family Meliphagidae; genus Entomyzon; species Entomyzon cyanotis. The sequence goes on from JAKEPQ010001005.1 coordinate 83,249,639, forward strand.
ATACATATGGTCACCATATGAAATGGCAGTAACAGTGTTTAATTTTTTATTTAATTATTTAATGAATAACTTTGTACATCTGCTCCTTTGGGATAGCTATGGGGAAAAAAAGAAACATTTTTTTTGATCCCTTTCTGTTGAGGAATGGAAAGGCAAAGGCACCATAGCTTGGCATGGAAACCCATCTGGTTAATGGAGTGGAATAATTCCCTTTCAGTTGTCATTCTTATTATTGTATTAAAACATATTCTGTTTCTTTTTCCAGTCTGGCCTCTTGTACATAAACAAAGATACAACTGAGAAATTGAAAGATTCCATTTAGGAAGAATTTGACCTTTTCCTACCAGTTTCTTCAGTCCTGGAGTTTAATATGGATTTTTCACACAGAAATATAAAAGTTTACTTCTTAATGTGTCTCCCCTTATTCTTCATGGACTCTCTTCCATAATCACATTTTTCAAAGTCTTTTTCTTATGTTACCAAACTATTTTTATTATGCATCACATTTATGTATATAATAAATAATTTTAATAGAGCAGACTATGAGCATCTGTCCTTGTTGTTGAGAGGAGACCTGCATTGCTTTGACAAAAATGTCGTGTAGTTATGATTTGATGTTCAAATTTAAACTTTTTTTTTTGTTTTGGATTTTTTTTTGTTTATTAAATAGTTGAGAATTACCATGTCAGAATTGGACTCTATACAAAAACATATGACTTTCCATAGCAGAAGATCCAACCAGGTGAAGTCATAAACAATGCAGCTTTGTGAATCTCAAGCTAGCTATTGTGGTGATTTTTTTTCCTGTTGTGGTTTCCCCAGCAATCCATTATGGATGCAAATGAGCGTGGAAATTATGTAGTTTATACAAATGTAAATTATTGTCAGAATAATAATTTAATATCTTTTTGAAGAGTTCCAACCATAAACAGACGCAATCTTTTATGTCTGTGCTACATTATAGGTCCCATTTTAATTGGAATCCTAAAGCTGGTCCCTTTGATTCTCAGTTTTGTCAGTAAGTCAAACCTTTTTATCTTAGTGTTTTGGGGATTAAGTATTATATTTTAAATGAGGTAGAAGGAGAGTTTGAATCTGGATCTTTTGACATTACAACTTCATTATCAACATAAAAAAATATGCTTTACAACAGCCCCCTCTGAGACAAAGCAAAGAGAAGCACATAATTTTTTTTTCATAATAAAGCTCAAGTTTCAGTCAGACTGGAATCAAAATTTAGTTTTGACAAAAATACACAAAAGATTTTACATTCATTATAGTACAGAATAAAAGAATTTAATGAAACCTCAAATTTTGCCATGAAATGGACTTACCGTCATCACTGTTGTTATTTCTGATCCTTCTAATCAGTTTTTCTCATTGATTTCAGAATTATATGGTGAAGCTCTAATACCAGAAGATCCATTTCTCCTCTTGACTTTCATACCATACTACAGCATGAACAATATTTTGACTATTCTTGGCTTTTATCTTTGGTAGTGGCAGACATACTCCCCCTTTAAAAGTATGTGTATTAAAATACTGATTCCTTTAACTCTTGCAAACTTTGGTTGTATCCTGTATTTATCCAGTATAAATAAACCGAGTATTGAATGAAAACCTTCTATTTTTAGGTAAGTTCAACCATATTATTTTTTTGAGGCACATGTCTTGCAAGACAGTTATGATCTAAGAAATGCTGGTAGCTTTCTGCTTTTTCCTAATTAACAGATATGAGATCAGAGCTGAGGCCTAGGTCAACTGATGGCTTAACGTATTCAGGCTGTAAAAAATAATATATTTTCACTTTGCCCGGATATTAATGTGTAAAATCTTCCTTACTTATATAAAGGGTTAATGAAGATCATGTTTCAGCTGGAAAAAGAAAGCCTTTCCCTATAACAATAACAAGATTTTCATTTGACACAAATATGTTTAATCACCCAACACACAACAAGTACAATCATTCAAATTAATGGTGTTCAGCCAAATGTAACATCACAAACACTGAAAGGTTTGAGTTACACATTCCTTCAGAAAGGATAAAACTGGTTTTTTGCTAACTTTACAATTGAAAATTGTTAGTGTCTGTATTTATGTGCCAACAAGTGCACTTGGGCGCTTCTTGTCTGATCAAGACTGTCGCCTTCTGTGCCTTCAGGAAAAGAGAACCGCCAAACACCACAAAAGGTGACATTTGAGCAGACAAGCTGCTGAGCTGAGTCCATTAATCTCTTATTAATCACTCTGACATTTTAAAGGATGATTTTTGCGAGCAGGGGAAGAAAAGTTCTCCCAATAGCTTACTAGCTTACTAGATATTGTGAGGACTGGAAAAAAGGATGGGTAGTCCAAGGCCAATGATGGATTGAATTTTCGGTTACCAAGAAACAAAACAAAATGTGTTTCATCCTGTGAATGTCTACCTGGAGAAGAGGTCTCAAGAGTCAGTCGTTCACTAGACCTTTTGGCTTCTTTTGATTGGGATCAAGCTCCTGAGCTAATTCCAAATTTTATACAGCTATCTGAATTGTGTTTCCCTATCGCTTTTTGGTACATGTACTTTTCCTCATCTCTAGGGGTTTTTTTATATGTATGGACAGATAGGTTAACTGTTTGCTCCTGCATTTCACATCAGCCTTAAGTTTATTGACCAAAACTGTTTATTGCTTGAATCTACTGTGGTAACCAGTCAATATTCCTGCTTGACAATATTTTCTCATTATATTCATATTCACTTGCATTGATACCTGCACAGAATACATTCAGGTACACTTTCAAAAGTGATCATGATTGGGTGTCCCTGTGGGAGGAAGGCAGTACTGTCTTAACTGTCATCATATTTTTCTTTGGGTACATCTATTTATTGGCTTTTTGTGTTTGGCACAGGAACAGGACTGTGCATTTATTTATCAAGAATCACATAAAACTTCTTTGCATCAATGCTTGAGAAGTAAATACATTAGTTCTGTCGTAATTTTTTCTCTCTAGCTTACTATTAAAAATTCTTTCTCCTAGTCACAGTCAAAATCATATCAAATGCTCCTCTTATTTATTTTTCTTCTTGTCTGTGCTTGACTACACAGCACCCTAAAAAGGGTGTTTTACCACTTGCTACTCTGCTGATAACAAATTGTGTGGGGCCTAAGACACAATTTAGACATAGACACTGATGGATATAGTCATTACATGCATCCCTGTAAATGTTTTCTGTGACTCTAATGGCTGTAAGACAATATTTTTTTTTAGAGGCAACTGCAGAATTCTTTGATTATTTTTAATTATTATTTTATTTTCTGGAAGTCTTGAGCATTGACTTTTACTTCTAGCAACTATAGGAGAGATCCATTAATTGCTGAGTGAGACAATATGATGATTTAAAGCCCTTCCTTTCCTTAACAATTTCAGAGAACTACAAAAAAATAGTATCTCATGTAAGATTACCTTTCTACCAGCCCTCAGGATTCATGCAGCTCTGCTATATTCATGATGCCTGCATCATTATATGTATATAATCTATAAGGTAGGTTCTCCAGTAATTCCCAGGTTCCCATACAAGTTCATCCAGCCCTGACTGCACTGCAGCTCCTCCTGTCAGGTATTGTTCTCAGGAGGTGTTTCCAGATGTTACAAAATTCCAATATAAATGCTTTATGGGTAGAAGTCACCTTTTTAAAATAAACTTAAATATTTTTTCTAGCAGAACAAAACAGTTTAAATCTTAGGTCTGAGTCTACCTGATGTGTTTTGGAGTGTTCTCACAATAGACATGTATGTAATGTTAAAAAAAATTCAACCACAAGTCCTGATATTAATGTTTATGATATTTGCTAATTTTTCTTTCTGGTATCTTCTGAAAATAAAACACATTACAATTAAAAACTAAGCGATTCACTTAACATTTCAGATTCAATGTAAGGTCTATGTAGAGTCTGTAATGGTAGTGGGTTTTACCTCCAGTAGTTTTGAATATTATTATTGTTGTATTTCTGAGTATCATACATCATATTAACAACTCTAAAAACTTTGCATCATTTTAGCTTTCATCAACAACTGTTCCAAATTGGTCAGCTGAAATTCATATTGTGGAGCTCAGATACTGCATATTTGTTGCCCATATTCCTTTGTTTCGTGATTTGTATTTGAAAAGGACAAACTGTTGGCCACTCTGATTGTTGCATCTTCATGGTCCTCTAGTCCCAAAGAACTTTAGTTTAGAAATGAGCTTAGAAATTTCCTGCAAATAACTGGAGAAGGAATTTTACAAATGTAGACATAATTTAGAGTTTTAAAAATTCACAAGTTTATTCAAAAGTCAGGCAAAAAATACATGGTATTATCTTCCTTGGAAATAGCTGTGTGATTTTTTTCTAAACTGAGTATTAAATACAGAGTAAAGAAATATAAGTAAATTAGTGGATCAAAACTGAAATGAATTTTTTCAATACAATAGTAAAAACTATTCTACTACACTCTTGCTAAAGATCCTGTCACTGCCCACATTCTGCTTTAGTGCTTTTTTTCTTCCCCTTCATGGATTCTTTGCACTACAGATTACTACCTATGGTATATAAAAATAACAATAACAACAACAACAATAGTAATATTCAGAACAATATTTGTATAACTATGTTTTTATATCTATATACACATATCTACGTAATAGACGTACATTCTTGTAAAGAAAGTGCTGAAGCAACTCAGACCATAAAATGCCTTGAATATAAAAACTGCAATCTGAACATAATTTGAAATTAAGTGGAATCTACTGTAGCAGCTGTGATTCTAGGGAGATATGCCACGATATCCATCAGCTGGGATTCTTGAGTCTCTGAAATGTCCCTGTCTGGATGGATTGTCTTGCTGCTAGTTGAGTGAGGAGTTAAAGGGCCTTGACATTTTTAGTTATCATGGAGCATTCTTGTACCTTGTCCAGGCTGACAGAAGACTTATGGTGATTCTGGTCAAAACACAGATCAGCTTAACAGTGTGTAGTGTTCTAGTGTTCACTGACTAACCACTGACATGCATAGAAATGCTAAAGTGGATACAGGCTCCTCATTCTTTTTTCTCTGTCTTTCTTCCTGTGTAGTTGTAGTTCCAGGCTGTTGCTTATGTTGGTCTGTTGTGGCAGTAGTTAAATGACTGATGTGGGGGTTTGCTGATAAAGTTCTGTACTGTCTATATATTGCTGGGACTTGTTTTAGCACTGTTTCAGCTTGTTGTTCTATGTAGATATTGAAAATAAACTGAGGGGAAATAAATAGTTTTGAAACCCCAAAAATAGTGTTTTTAAGAGTATTTTTTAGGTTATGCAAAGGACTGTCACCAAAGTCCTTGTTTGTGCTAGACGCTGGATAAATAAAGAGGTGTCGATCATCAGTAGCCAAGGAGCTCACAGTCCAAATAGAGCAAGGGTAGGGTGGGGTAGAGGTATGAGACAAAAGCTGTGTGAACAATGTGATATTTGGGATAAATGTCATTTCCACAGTTCTTGGCTTCTGTGACTGCCCACACAGTTTGAGGAGTCCATTGGTGGAGGTAGTTTCCTGTCACTACTTACTGGGCGTACCTCTCCAGGAAGGACTCATATAATTTTAGAGCTCTACTCTCACTGCAGAGGTCCAAGATGATGGGAACGGATATCAGTCCTTTGCCCACTGATGGGTGGAGAATATTCATCAGTCTCCTAGGTGGTGTAAGTTGTGTGTCCTGGCTTGACTCCAAACTATGCTGTGCCTAAAAGGTTAATTTCTACCAGATGAGAATGTCCTTGGCCTTAGATTAGCTTCTCTGTGGACTTGCTTGTGGGAAATTTGATACTGGGCGGTAGTTGGCTAGAATCATCTTATCCAGGGTGGGTTTCCTTTCTGTGGATAAACAGAGCATGTGTATCTCCAGGAGTAGGAGTTTGGCATCTTCAGCTGGTGCTCAATTAACTTAGGGTGATCAAAGGTGATTTTTTTCATTACAGAGGTTCAGTACTCTACATGAGCAATATTTGGATTTTCCAGCCTATCAGTAACTAATACATATCTTCAGCTGCAGTATTTCAGCTGTCTTATCTAGTTGACTGTTTATATGAATTTTTACTGTTCATTTTACTATCAAGAAGCATGGGTTAAAGTACTATGCAATCTATTTCTTCACTCTGCTTTAGTCCTGCAATATCTGTGTATGATGAATTTAAATTCATCAATGCTGATACTTTTACTGCAGTTGTATCCCTTTCAGTGCCAGTGAAATCTCTTTTGTCTTCACTCATTCTCTTGTAGCAGAACCTTTAGGTTTTTTTTAACAAGTACATTTGAATTATTTGCAGCTAAAATTTAGGTTCTGATTGTTTTTTTGTAAATAGTAGAGATGACAACACCTGTTCACTGCTTCATACTGTATTTCTGACAGCTGTACTTGCAGATTTGACTTAGTGTTTAGGATGCTGTTTAGTTCATCTTTATGCTTGATTCATATACATACTAATACCAAGAATTATGGAATTTTGGCCCTAAAAATAAGCTTCACTTAACTGTGATGAAAAGTAGTGAGTCTTGAACCTAATCTAAGTTTTCAGCACTAACTTTCTTGAATCAATGGAACAGTTGACAACTGGAGTTTTCATTGTAATCACAGGAAGCAGTACTGAAGGGACCAGTACTGTACTAGTATGGTAGTCTTGCTGTCATATCTTGTATGTGTCAAAGCAAATTGAGCTGCTAAAAGTTGTAGCCTTTTATAGGCTTACAACTTATAGCTTCTTATAGCTTCTTGTACCAGTGGTGCTTTACATCTGGTAATCTCCATTGTGGCAACTGATGATTATCAGTGAAGTTAACACTTCACTAGTGCTACTGTGCTATACCAAGCCTATGTAGGGGGGTTTGGTAAGATGTAGACTTGACAACTCAAGGCAGAGAATTTACATCTAGTGTTATCTATATTCTTATGGCCACAGATGTTTTAATTGATAGCACCATTAGTTATGATGACAAAATCATGATATTGCTGTGCTACTATTATTGTGCTATTGAATAACCCACTTAAGGGCAGATAAAAAAAAGGCATATTAATTTTTTCCAGCATTATAGAAGATAATCATATCATTCTGTGAAAGAGACTCATCATGCATTAAAATTCTACTTTAAATGCTATTATCATATTTGAAAACTGAAAGGACAGAGATTAAGATTGGGATCCCATTCAAATAATGTTTTTTCCTTACCCTGAGTCTGGAATCCTGAATCGTTTTTCCAAAAGGTTAGGTCTGAGGTCAGTACCTGAGTTATGTTACCACATGTGCTTTCTATTTACTTTCAGTGGATGTTTGCTTGAATGAGAAGTAAAAGCTGTGAGCAGAGCTCACAGACATTGTCCACCACAATGCAATAAAAAAATTCTTATTGCTTTCTGAGATTTGAATCTTCTAAATGCTTGTTCTAGCACATGCTGGTAGGAGTCTTTTTGGTTTGCTTTCTCATATACATGCTTTAAGGAATGGATTACTGTGGGAGAGTAAATTTCTGATGTAACAAAACAGCACTTATGTCTACCATCCTTCAAAAAGGATCCTAGTTTTGAGGATTTATACTTTTGCTTTCTTCAACTTTAATGGTTATTATTATAACACTCCCTGTTTGACACACGCTTTATGCAATTTTAATCTTCACAATTTTAATCTTCATCTTAAAAAAAGATGCTCTTAATGTCCCCTGAACATTTTTCAAGCATTACCACCATAATGACAAACAAAACAAAACAACCTTTAAGCATTCTTTTGGTGCAGACACAGCTGTTCTATTACTTTTATTTCAGCCTGTAGGCAAACACTGGGTTTAAAATCTGTCATAGTCTGATTGATCACTTTCCAGGAAAACAGGATTCAAGTAATTTTTAAAGTAGATTCCTAATGGATTAACCAGAATTGCCACATAAAGAAGAAATGTTTTATTCCTTTTTAACGTCAGAGGAGCTGATATGCTCTGTTTAGCAGCAAAACCTCTTGAATAGCTCAAGCATTTCCTAACTACCCAATCACAAAAACTAGATGTAAAACAGTAAGGAGAATTTCAGTCCAAGATGTAGTAATTTTTGTTCTTAAAACTGCTGGATTATTACGGGTGAAATATGTTTAAAAAGTAGGTTTCAGTAGACTTATCAGAAGTGCAGTCCTCTGGAAATGCAGCACATAATATTAAGTAAAAATCTGACTTCATTGAATTCAGTGGGGATTTCACTGTTGACTTCCCGGGTCCAATATTTTGCACAGCTTTAGAAGTGTAATTTTTTGAGGTTACAGTTTAACTTAAGTAATGCAATAGTTAGCAAAAAGATAATGTGAGTTGCTGTTGAGGATTTTTGTTTAATATCTAGCAAAAGAAATCTTGTCTGTCCCAAAAATAGTGTTAAAGACCATAATTTTAGATGATCTTGGTATTTATTTATTGTTTTTCCCTTAAAAAATGGCTGAACTTGGTTACTTCAGAACCATGTGCTGTGAGTTGCGTGTATGTTTATGTTTTTCTCTACTTCACCCTGCTAAGTTGTATCATAAATGTAAAGGAATTAACACTTGCAATAAATTTTAAAAAAGAAAAAAATGAAAGTATGACAATGTTTTTAAACCCTTGTTAAAATACTAAGAAAATGCTAAGAGAGTGCTTTTTTGATATCTCAGCTCGCTATGATTTGAGAATGATAACTCTGATAACTTGTAATAGAACACTGAACTAAATCAGTTTGCAAAGAATCACTCAAATATTGTGGTTAACTTATAGAAAATAGTATTTTCTAGTAATGTCTACCAATAGTCCCATTTTAAAGGAAAAGAGTTAATATTTTCTTTTAAGCCCCATGTATTTAGCCATTCTTCACAGTAAATAATTTAGAGTCTAAGATGCAATGAGTGCTTGGTTAAACGTCCCTGTTTACATAAAATGTGATGTAGCAGTCAAATAAATGAGACAAACTTTTTCAGTGAGACTTGCCTCCAGCAGGAATAAAGCCCCTCTAAAGGACAGCATTCTTCTCAGGAACCTCTCTGCTCATTCTTCTCTGCTGTGACAGCTTACTGTACCAGTTTCTTAGTGCAGCCTGTTTTCCTGAAGTTCACTGACATCCATTGGTAATTAATTCAAGACCAGTGCTTTTGCCAGGTATGAAGTAGACGCTTTCTGCTCTTTCACCTCAGCCTGACATGGCAACCACATCTTAGCTTAAAATTAGCAGTTCCTCTTTGCTGTTCAGTTAAATAGGATAACTCCTCTTACTATTCTTTGTAAGTCTGCAAAGTAAGAGTAAATTGTTCTGCAAGTAATTCAACAGGATGTGTAGAGCTATGTGCTGTCATCAGCTGAGGTAGGAGTGATTCCATTACTGCTTCAGTGATAACCTAGTGTAAGATAACTGTGCTATAGGTTGACTTCCAGGAAAAAATCATTGGTGTAGACAGATTTTGAAGATATTATCATATTCTTTTGCCAGGTTTGCACAGGTTTTGCCTGTGCTCTGCAATTTAGGTGTTCAGGCCTTTAAAGAAAATACACTATAAATAAATGATGTGGAGTTAGATAATGACAACAGTCCATTGAAGCTTTATATGCTTTTGCAGTCTTACAATGCAGTAATGTTTATATTTTGCAATGCTGCATTGCCCTTTGTGTATCACAGTAATGTAAATGGTTGTAATTCCTTTTGTTTAGAGCAAATATGAAAACAGAGCAGATGAAGGACACCATATTTGTTCTTTCCTTTGTTGGATAGCCATCATTATAATCTTTTAAGTCTTCATGTGTTTCAAAAACTCAAAGAAAAAAGGAGTTATGACAATAGTTACAGCTGATTGTCTGAACACTTTTGTGCCTGGCACAAGTTTGGATTCCTATGCCTTTACAAATAGACTTAATTTTCTGTTTCATGAAGGAAATTATTTCAGTTATGGATTTGCCATTTCAACTTTTAGCTTAGGGAGCTTACGATATGAAATAGAAATCTTCTGTATGTTTAAGGTTTGTCATAAGAATGGAAACCTTGTGGTGTTCTGGAGATTTGCAGTTGCACACAAATCAAAATATGTTTCTCAGCCTTTTCTGGTACTGAATGAAACCATGATTTTTTTTTTGGTGTGCTTTAAAGATTGTTTCTGAAAACCTGTTTTATAGGAACCCATAGTATCATCTGCCTGTTCAAAAGGTAAAGTCAAAAAGCTTATTCACAGTATTTTCCATGATGTGTTTCCCAGCCTTCAGCTTACAAAGAGAATTTCCTTTAAAAAATACTTTTCTGTCTTGCAGTTCAATTTCCTGTGGTACTGGTTATGTTGAGAATCACAAGCAAAGTATTCTCTGAAAGGTTGTGGATCGTGATATGCAGCCTAAGCTGGGAGGGGTAGAGGAAAAGGAGGGAGGGCGAAGGTTCCTTCCGTTCTGAAAAGTAATTGTCCTGATGTGATGGAAATTGCAGTCACCTGCCTAGTAGTGGAAAATCTTGAGCTGTAAGGGAATCTACAGCAGCATCACTTCATTATAGTTCCTAGCAACCTCATGCTGGACAGCAGCTTTGATGGTACTGATAAAGGCAGAGTTATTGAAACAACAGACGTGCTTGGGGGGCCACAGTTCTAAACTTTAAAGAGCTTCTTGTTAAAGCTACTGCATAAAAACTGCATGTGCTTGCAAATTGTACTTGGAGCAGAATTTTGGGAGTTAGGAATGTGTAGCTGTACATTTTTTCAGAGATGTTAAATGAACTATTCTAGTGCTGTGTGAGTAGAAAAGAGCTCAGATTTCAACCCTATGTTTTAATAAATTTTTATTTCCAATTTACCAAGAAAACTTGTGTTAATCACTACTGTTCTTGTGGTTACCGTGACTGAATATCTAAAGCAACTGGTCTTCATTACTCAGCACGTTTCAAACTGAGCCATTAACTCTCCTCCATCTTAACTGCTCATTTTAAAAATTACTTGCCTTATATTGCTGCAGTTCTACAGTTATTTTTGTATGTTTTATATGGGTATCTTACATTGTTTACCCTAAAACTGTATACAATATACTGCGAAAACAGTCTTTTGGTTTTTAAATGTAAAGAGGAATTCTTCTTACCATGTAAACTTTCAAAATACCAGGTGATTCAAAAAGATGATGGGTGTTTCTTTTTACCAATATCAGTGCATCTCTCTTCTTTGTTCTCCTAATTATTTCTTAGAAACATGTGGTAACTTTCTACTTAACTGTCAAATTTATATTTCTGTTTTATTAGCTGAACACCTGCATGCCAGCTGAGTATGTTCAGACATTCCTGAATATCAGGAGTGTTATTGCCTGCCTGACTTGTAGCAAACTTGCAGTGTGATAGCACAGTAAGATTATCATTACTCCCATGTTATTAATTTACAGATTAAAAAAAGAACCTCATAAATCTTAGGGACTAGCTTAAGGAACTTAAAACTTAAGGAACTAGCTTATTAAATCACTAGTTTATTAAATCTCTGACACTTAAGGGCATTATAAGTAAAATATAGTATTTACACTGATAAGTACAGCATGTTCCTGCTTATCTTCTTTATTCTCTTAATTTCACTTTGTGAAAAGCTATTCTGGCTGCTTTTTTTGATGATTAGTTAGCCCAGGATAAGCTCAACTGAAAAGCTGTATTTTGGAAATTTTAAGTGAGCTGAAAAATCCATATACAAATGGAAAACTTAGTTTAAAACTGTATCAGGCCAGTGGCTTAAGATTTAACCACCGTGTGAACTAAAATCTACAAAGAGGATGAGTCAAATAACACTTTTATTAAGTTAGGTGCCATTTTAAAAATAATAGCTGTAACATTTAAAAAACTGTGCACTAAAATATTCATAAGCCAATGAAAAAAGAGCTAGTAATTAAAAAAAAAACCACTAAAAAGGCCTTGTGTGCTTGTGAGCTTTTGTGTTTTAGCTATATCAGGTGAGCTAATAAAAGACATTGCCTCTCCTTCTGATTCCTGCTGCATGTAATAATTACCATTCTACATTCTACATTGTTATTCCAAGAGCATGTAATAATTGAAGGCAGTGTTTCTGCCTTTGAATCTCACTAGAATAATGGAATCTCTTTTGTTCCAGTCCCCTGATTTGTCAAATGGGATTGATAGCATTTCCAAATGAGCGTTACCTGGCTGACTGCTTCATATGTGTGCTCAGTGAAAATTTTTTATCATGCCACAGTCCTGCTATTTGACAGCAATCACCCAAGCTATTGCTCCTCTCTTTGTTAGCTCTACCTCACATACCCTCCTTCTGCAGCTCTTGTCTCCAGGTGCCTTTCTTCAAGACTCACAACCCATTCCCATAGTCCTCTGACTATTTTCCTTTCTAATCACCTGTTGGTGATTAATCCCAACTGGGTTATTTATGTATGTCTGGTCTGGCAGTCCCCTCTTGGCTGTGTTTGCTAATTCTGGTCTGAAATCTGAGTTCTGATTGTCACTGGGGGCATTTTCTCTCCCTTGATATCATCTGAAGTCACCCAGCTAGATGCTCTCTAGTGCATTATTTGTCTTTTGTTTTTCATAATTTGCCTTTTGTCTCTTTTCTTTGTCTTACTTTCTCCTACATTATTTGTCATCTTGGGTTGTGTGAATAGGGATGTTACAGAGTACAGCAAAACCCATTGGGCAGAAGCAGCCTAAGTGTGATGGGATGTGGTCAAGTCATGGGTGACAAAGTTGGTTTTTTAAAGGGAGAATGTAGACTGATCAGCAAGAGAAGAACTGCTGAATATCACTCATTACCCTGCAAATGAAACCATAGGAGACTCAAATGAGACTGGAAAACTCCAGCATGAACAGGTCTGTAAGAAATAGGTGGGCCTAAGTAAGAGACTGGCCTTGATGGCTGACCAGATTTTTAATGCTTCTCATTCTTCTGATTCTAAGAGAGAGTGATGAAGAGGAAGGTGATAAGCCAGAAGGGCTGTTTTGTGCAGGGCATGAATGATAGAAAATGCAGCACACTCAGCTGCTTAGAGTAATCAGAAACTCATATTGGAAAAATCTTATGCAGCAGAAGGTTAAGTCTGAGGCTATAATTCTTAGAAAACATGTTAGAATTCATATGAAAAAGCTTTAAGGACTTCATTTTAATTGACCTTGGATACACAGCAGGTCATGGCCTTCAGGGAATTAGAACCAGAGTGTTCATCAGGGTACGCTACAAGTTTAGGAGGTCGAGACCTGATTCCTAACCATGAATGCTATTAAATTAGAACATATTAAATGTTCTCATGTGTGTTTAATATGAAACGAGAAATACTTTGCAACGTGTTGGTCTGGAAGAAATTGGAGCAGAAGCCTTAATATGTATTTTTTATATTAAATATAATATTTTGAATATGTTGTTTAGTACCTTTTAAAGTCACGAGAAAAAGTATAAGGTGCCAGACATAGCTATAACCACATGCTTTTGTAAGAATGAGATCAATAAAGAGCTGAGGCAGTGGCCTTCCTGATGTGTTGTTGGAAATTTAATTGTGAGGACATCAGTTCTAACTAACTTGTTTTACCAAAACAGGAAGGGGGAGTGGGTGCAAAGAGTTTCCCACGTAAATTTAGGAACAGTCAAAATAAAACAAATGCTAAAATGATCCAATTTGCTACAGGCTTTGTGAGGAAGAACGGAGAAGTAATTGTCAATTATGGAGTGGGATTGGAATGCAAGCTGTAGAGGGATAATTAATTGAGAGATATTTCGATTAGCGTGGCTTGAAAAATTGCCATCTGAAGGGGTTTCAGGCCTGCAGGGCGGTCTGCTGATGATGGGCAAGGGACTGGCATGCAGTATTTTAATGGGTTTATGAGGGAATTAGAATCTATTGCATTATTGAAAATAAAACAAAGAATTGAGGAGAAAGGATAGTCTTACAACCAAGAGTTAGGTCTCTCTACTAGGAAACCTGGGATTGTTCCTAAATTGTGCCTGTAGTTCCTGTGTGGCCTCTGGCATGGAGTTGGGGTCTGGATCGCACTACGTTACAGGGACATTGCCGAAGTGTATAAAACAGCTCCCCTGCCAGGATGATAATGTTAGTGTTCCCTTCATCACTAGTCCCGGCTGGCCATCAAGGAAAAGGGGTGGACAAGAGCATTAGTGGATTTGCTGTTGGTACTTCTCCTCCTTCAATTTCAGTATGTGGAGTTGAGCTGGGAAGTAGTCAGGCTCATCTTTTCTGAGTTTTTCCATCCTGCACGCTAACCCCCACCTCAGTTAAAGGGCTCCCAGGAGGAGCTGTGATTCTGCTAGTGCTATAGCACTTTTCTATAGTTTCGGTAAAGCAGCATACTTGCCAGTACATTCCTCTGTTTCATATACCTTCCTTTTACTGTTCTCTTCATAACCCAATAGAGTATTTGGAAAAGATAATAATTAATGTGATCTGAGGCTTGTTTATCTGGTGCAAAGAATATTGAGGTCTCTGGGAAAGAAAAACACAGTATGGTTATTAGTTTGCTTAAAATAAACAATTACAAATTTAGCTGAAAGAGCTATTTTCATCTTGTTTTTATTCTGGTAAATTAATGAATTTGGGAACTGAGGCTTTGAGGAGAGGATATACCCTCTTTCCCCTACGTACTCCCAGTGGAGACTTCAGGATGACTTAGAGCAAGGCTCCAAAATGGAAAATGTGGTTGCTGTGAAGAGGCATCATTAGCGCAGTATGTGGAAGCAGCCTGCCTACCTTCCTGCACGAACCATTTTACCACAAACAGATTCCTGTTCTGACACACAACTTTCAGCAAAATCAGCCAACAACTGTTAGCCAGACATGAATGTCTTTGGCATTCAACAAATTACTTGCACATCAGACAGTGCTGATTACAACCGGAAAACAGTATAAATATCACATTTTATATTACACTTGTAAAATTGATTCTTTCCCCTTTGAGTTAGTATGCCAAAAAATTTGTTCATTGTGTACAAAGTTCAAGGGGATAATTCTGGCTGCAAAATTGCAAATAAACGAATTAATACATTTGTCATTATAACGTTCTTTGGCTGATGTCATTTTCACTTATCACCTGTTTGCATGGTGCAACTGCTTTGTTGAAATAGAATTTTGACTTCTGCTGCATTATGACATATGTATTGATTAAATATGAATCAAAATATACATTTGTATATATTTTACATTTTTATAGACTTTCCTTGCCTTTCTAAACACATTAATAGATTTCTCAATCAAATTACATTAAGGCCCTTATCTTTAAAAAGTATTTCATTTGAATGGTGCTTACAAGGAAAGTCCTTTGAAAAGTCCAAATAAGTACTGATTTGCCAGATCATGGCATTTTTCAACCTGAACTGTTTGGTAAATCTTTAAATAGATTAATCCTAAAAAGAAGAATGAAACACAGTATTTTTTGCAGCCATTTGGAATTGGACAGTTTAGAATGTTTTTGATTTTCATCTCAAAATAATGTTTTGGGATCAAATTCATATATATGTTATCAGAACTTGAATACCAGTACTTCGTTTCCAATTGAAAGAAATACATTTGACCCCAGAATTCAATCTTTTTTCTTTTCGGCTTGAACTATGGTTTGAAAAAGGAATTATTTGCGAAAGGATAATGTTAAAAACTCTCCCTTTCTTCTAGATGACTTCAAAATCTCCACTATACCTCATTAGAAAAAACAGAATTTACTGATTTTAAAATTTATGTTATGAAAATGCAAACTAAGTTGCAACAGCACATGTGATTAGCATAAATAGTTTGATTTCCCAGGAATATTGCGCATAGATAAAGCTACTAAGCTACTACCTTGTTAGTAGTATTTGAATGTTTAAGTCTCTTAAGTTTTTGCATCTAGTTGGAATAGCAACAGAGGTTTTGTGGCTACACAGTGCCTGAAACAACATACTCTCTAAGCACAGCTGTACAAAATATCATTTATCATTTTTGTTTAAAATGCTTAGAAGCTGAATTTAGCTCAAAACAACATCAACAAATAAAACAAGGGCAGATAAATCTTGATGCTTCTTGTGTTCTTTTCCTCATAACTAGTACTTTTGCTGGATTGAGGCTGCTGGAAGTGCTTGAAGGTCAAAAAAATAGAAAGAAAAGGAGGGGCAGCCTCCTTGATAAGTAAAGTAGATTTCAGAAATGACCATTATTAATAATCTTTTCTGGAGCCCAGAACAGAAATAAAGAAAAAAATTGAAAATTAAGAAAAGTAAATGTAAATGGCATCAGTTAATATATTTGTCCTTCTTGTTCTCCTTAGCAATTGTAGAACTATTGGGAAAATTCACACTTTCTCAAGGGGCTGAGAGTTATGTAAAATAGCATGTGAATAATCAGGTGAAAGATAATTGCAGCTGACAAGATCAAAATCCTGCCATAGATTTGTTCAAGTCTGTAGCTGAAAACATGAGAAATGAGAAAGGTACAACATCTTCTACTGCTTCAAAAGTCAAGCCATCCTTTAAAGCTCTTCTCTGCCTTTGAAAGGAAAATCTTCTGAATTCCTGAAGCAAGACACATCTTAAACCATATGAACCACTTTCCGTGCTGACAGAATTTAGTTAATGCTCATTATGTAAAAAGGTGCTTTAAGGAAACTTTATAGAGTGAATGCTCTTTATAAACTGGAAGCTAAGGTTCAGCCAGTTTCCATTTAATCCTCCAATATTGCCTGCAGCAGTCAAGTAAATTTCATAACAGTCTCTCTCCACCCCAAATGAGAACCATGTGCCTGCTTCACATTTTACACCTTTCCTAGTGCCTCCATTCAAATCTTTCCTCAGTGCTTTGAAAACCTTGCAAGTATTGATGGAATTGAAATAGCAGTTAACTCTGGTTCTTGTTAATTAGGCCACATTAGCACAAGTACTGTCCTTCATAAAGAAGTTGAATTACAGTCAAAGTGTCATGGATGTATGGCAATGGAAAGTGTTAAAAAGCACATATCTACATTATCTTTTCAGGAGCTTCCAAAATCAGGATTTTCATTCTCCATTGTGAAATTAACTTAGGCAGCAAATGAAATAGGCAAAGCACTGTGATTTGACAAATATTTATTAAAATTGATCTAGGGCAAGAAGAGAAGTCTTGATTTTGGGCTTTTTCTTACAGAATAGTTGAATACCAACACATTTGGAAAGAATGTATTCATTGCTTATTAGCCAAGTAATTTCAGACTTTTGTCCCCTGATTTATGTAATTTGAGACTTCTCCTCTAAGAGAAAAACATTTCCTGAACAACCACAGACTTTTTTCATGACCATATCATGTTAATGCATAAAACTAACTACCAGCAGGCATTAGCAATCAGAAGTCATGGGGGTGTCTGCCCTTCTTCTAGATCCTGAGAATGCCACCTTAGAATTGTAGAATATCTTGAGCTGGAAGGACCCACAATGATCACTGAAATCCAACTCCTGGTTCTGCACAGGACAAATGCTTCTTGAACTCTGTCAGGTTTGGTGCTCCCTGGGGAGCCTGTTTCAGTGCCCAACCACCCTCTGGGTGAAAAACCTTTTTCTAATATCCAGCCTAAACCTCCCCTGACACAACTTCTTGCTGTTCCCTTGGGTTCTGTCACAGGTCACTACAGAGAAGTGCCTGCCTCTCTGCTTTCCCTCATGAGAAAGTTGTAGATTGCTGTGAGGTCTCCTCTCAGCCTCCTCTTCTCCAAATTTAACAATACAAATGACCTCAGCAGCTATGGTTTCCCTACTAAACCCTTTCCCCTCTTTATATCCTCCTTTGGATGCTTTTTAATAGCTTCATATCTTTCTTACATTGTGGCACCCAAAACTGCACACAGGGCTCAAGGTGAGGCCACCCCAGTGCAGAGCAGAGCAGGACAATCCCCTCCCTTGCCCAGCTGGCAATGCTATGCCTGATGCCCCCAGGACACGCTTGGCCCTCCTGGCTGCCAGGGCACTGCTGACTCATGTTCAACTTGTCATTGACCAGGACCCCCAGGTTCCTTTCCTCAGGGCCGCTCTCCAGCCTCTCGTTCCTCAGTCTGTCTGTACATCCAGGGTTAACCCAACCCAGGTGCAGAATCCAGCACTTGTGTTTGTTTGTAGTATTGCTGATTGCCCAGCCGTGTGATTTGTCCAGGTCTCTCTGTGGGGCCTCTCTGCCTTTGAGAGAGTCAGCAGGTCCTCCGAATTTAATATCATTGGCCAACTTGCTTAGTATCCCTTCCAGTTCTCTGTCCAGGTCAATTATGAAGATGTTGAAGAGCACAGGGCCAAGGATGGAGCCCTGTGGAGCCCCACTAGTGACAGGTCGCCAGTCTGATGTCACCCCACTCACTGTAACTCTTTGTGCCTGACCCATGAGCCAGTTGCTCACACAGTGCATGTCATGGTCAACTCCGGCAGCTGACCTCATCATTTCAGTGCTGCAGAAGGACACAGATCTGTTATTGACTTTTCAGATTGCTAAGGGAACCAATACTGAGAACGACAGCTCTACTAATCCTTTCTTAAGGCTGAAATGCACCTTCAAAGTGCATTGAACATAAAACTATGTATCTGAAACTCTGCATACAAGGGCACACAATTAACTATATATAAAAGTCTTAAGTATATAAGAGAAAAAGTCTCAAGAAATTTTAAGAGTATTCCGGAAACAGTTTTATGTCTGCTAGAATCCATTAATCAACCAGTGTATTTAAAAATGATGGAGTTGTACTCTTCTATTTAAATTGCCAACATCTTGATGAGAAAACAACACTCATGTTTGTCTTTCCTTACAGCCAGAGCTTAAAACAAGATACCAAAAAGCCCTTCATGCCATGAGGACCATGCACCTAATGCTATGTCTACTGTCACATCTCTAGTGACAGAAGGAGGATTCTTCCATCATCATCAAGTAAAACTATAAAGAATTCTTTGAGATATCAGTGCAAAGAAGCAGAAGATAGCTTTGTGAAGCATTTAGGGTTTCTTAAGTGATATTCAAAGATTAGGAAAAATGTTAAAAATAGAAGATCATATTCTGAAGCTTCCATTCAGTGTCACAATAAAGGGAAGTTAAAACTAATAGGTGAAATTTTTTATTAGAACTAGTTGTTCTTAATTTTTAAATATGAATGATACAATTGCATCTTTGAGTTGAAGCTTAAGTCCTCTTTTTTTTAAAATTATTTTTCTTCCTTGACAGCACTATTGATAGTAATTTTAATTGCTGATTTTTAGACTTCTGTCTTTGCATGTGATGTAGAGTTTTGTTACTCTGTGATAATTTTGGGAAGCATTTTGAACACATATTTACAAAGTTAAAGGGAAAACTAACTGATCTCTATTTTCATTTGATCACAACCACCAAATTTTAACATATGGCTTTCATGTTGTTTTCTAATTTGCAACTATTGGCATTAAATATCAAAAGAATAAAAATACACTTCTAAAGACATCTTAGCACTGCACAGTAGCATAAGGTTGATGAACTATTGTGTGCTGTGTGTTTTACTATATATGTATCTGATTTCAAAATATAGCAATACCATGTTCCTGGGCCATAATCCACCAAAAACAATACTGTTTTGTAAATCTGAAAAATAAAATGGTACCATTTATAGTGGTATAAAAAGAAGACCTTTTTTGCTGTTAGGTTCCTCCTAGAAATTTTCTATGAGAACAAGGACTGGACTAAGAAGTTCTGGAGGGGTTTCTGTGTTCACTCTATTTGCATCTCAAATAATTCTAAGGTTACACATATTTTCTAAGATAAAATAGGTGGTTTTAAAGCACTAAATATTTTCAAGCCTGTTATTTTAATTCAGATTTGAAATATCAGTTGTTTCTGAACTTAAAATCTGTTTCAAACTCTGACAGCTTTTGCAAACAGAAAAATTTCAGGAGAAAGACTGAGGCAGCTAGGTTCAGTGACAAAATCACGTTAGCGATTTTCAACATCACTAGCATAGCAGTACAAAGAAAACATTCTACATGCCTGAAGGATGCCTTTAGTCGGTCACTTAAAACTTACACCTAACTGGATGACTGATAATGGACAAAATGTATTTACTACTCCAATTTTGCAAGAGACAACTGTAAATATCGATCTGTTATTCCCCATTAACAGGTTAAAATGCAAACCCTGA
Source organism: Entomyzon cyanotis (assembly GCA_024500445.1). Lineage (NCBI taxonomy): Eukaryota > Metazoa > Chordata > Aves > Passeriformes > Meliphagidae > Entomyzon > Entomyzon cyanotis. The sequence goes on from JAKEPQ010001005.1 coordinate 83,269,736, forward strand.
CTGAACAGCAGTCTTGTAACATGTTTTGGGTTTTGCCGTGACTCCTGTTTGCATAAGTAGAAGCAGAATCTGTTGACTTGCTACCTAACTGACATACAACCACACGTAACATTACATAGCTCCTTGTAAAGGTTGCCAGTAAAACATCTCTCCTAAAATTATTCCTACGTATAGTAGGAATTAGGCATTTTAGGTCTTTAAAAGCAAATCTTCATTTACTATGCTATGGTTCACCTTGTGGAGCTAACTTGGAGAAAGCAGGCTGGATTCTAACTAATTTGCTTTTCTTTTCCTTAAAAGACAGAAATCAAAATTAGACACAATTTAGTAATCAAACATGAGGTAAATATAAGCTAAATATCTTGTAGCTACATTTGAGTGTCATTTACATATATGGAATATTTCTAAATAATTTTTTTTGTGGTAGTACCATGTTTCTTAAGTTTGAAAATGGTCCTAGTTCAGGATGATTTAGCTTCATGCATTTCAGCCAAGACTTCATTGCTTTGAATATCCGAGCAATAATAATAAAGCAACAAAGAAGCAAGCATCAGACTTATGACAGCTCTGCTTCTTTGGTGTCTTCTTGAGTGACGTGTTTATGCAAGACAAATAAGTAAGCTATACCTCCATGAGGCCTACTTGAAAAAACTCCAGATTTCATCTGGAGATGGAGTATCTCTTTGCTCTTCAAGTATGTGTTGATGGCTTAAGGGAGGCTGCAGGCAGGCCCCGACTGTTAACTGCCTGTAACTAGAGCTTGAGTGAAGATTGAGCATTTGTCAGTGCTGGAAGGGAAAACGGGATTGTATGTACATCTGAGCTGTCCTTTAACGTTTTAGACACCACTTATTCAGGTCACATTTTCTGAATGCATTACTGCTTTTTCCTCCAACCCACAGAGTATTGACTCTAAGCCTGTGAATATTCTGTTATATGTAAAAAGGAAACAACTGATAAGGAACATCTGTGTCAATGGATACTTTGGTAGCAGAGACAGTGAATCCAAGAAATACTGAGGATTTTATTATATAGTGAAAATTAATTTGGGCAGCCTGTCTCACCTCTGCTGCTGTAAATCAGAAGACAGATGACTTATGTCCCACTGAACTGAAACCAGCCCAACACCACGTCCTTTCTGTATCTTTCAGTGTCCCGTGTGCCTCTTATTCTTCAAAAAAATTTTGAAAATATTATTTTCCACACTTTGCAGATGAGAAACTGATAAATACAGTCCTGGATACATCTCAGAACTAAATCAAGCATTTGCATGGGATTTTTGAGGTAGTTACATTCTTATTGTAAGATCACGCCATTGTTAACAGAGTAATGTCATAATTATAGTAATGATAATTGTAGTCAATTATCAGAGTCGCAGTCACTCTCTGGATGTGTCTTTCTCTGTTGCCTATATGAGGGAAATGTGTTTACCATCTTGCAATCCTCAGTGAAGCGTTTAATGGTAGGAGAAATGAATATGGGTCATATTGTTTGTTTCCAAAATTATACTATACATGCATGACAGCGAAGAAATACCACAATGTGAGTTAATTTTTAAATGAGAAATCCTTCCTTTTACTGTCTTTGCTAATTCACCAGGTTACATATTCCATTGCAATTCATATCAGTAGTAACTGTCAATTAATTTTATGTGGCAACTGTGTTTTGATAATTTCAGGTTTTCTGTAATTGGAGAATGGGATGAGTCAGGTCAACAGTAATCATCTTTCAAAAGCCAGCTTTCTGTTAAATACTGGCAGCTGTATATAGGACACTAAGGAATACATGAACAAAAGCCCAGAACTTTTAGTTTTTCCAAAAGAATATTCCTTGAGATGTAGGATTGAAGTAAAGGATATGGACATATTGGAATAATTTTTGTCTTCTATTTATCTAAACTAAGTGGTGGTATTGGATGGGTGAGAAAATGTTTGCACATATACAGATTCAGGTCTGAAGAAAAAAGAAAAGTCTGTCTAAGTGAAGTTTATATATATTTATGAAGAAATTATGCTAGAAGTTTTATGGGAATGGATTTCCAGTAGGTCTCTGACATGAGTGGGTTGTCAAGGGAAATGTTGTGATATTTTACATAATCACAGAACCTAGATTCTAGAGGTGAATCGCAGCACCGAAAAATCCTTCTGCAACTGTGACAAGACAATATTGTTCTATGAAGTGTATTTTCTAGTTTTTTACTTAGTTTTATTCTTAAAATTTCTGTCCATCTAAAAGCACAGGTAGATATTACCAGCAGGAAATTAAAATAGTGCCAAGGTTGTGTTTTTTCTATTTCATTTTCAGGGTTTTATATACCAGTGCATCTCCTCAACTTGTTGTTCCTTATCTCCAGTTACTGTTATTTCTGCTTAAATATTTTAAATGTTTAAATATTTCTTCTGTGACTCTAATACATCCAGAGAAGGGCACTGATGCTGGCAGGAATGTGCTCTGAGGAGCAGCTGAGGGCACTGGGCTTGTCTGGGTTGGAGAGGAGGAGGCTGAGGGGTGATCTCACTGCTCCCTACAGCTTCCTGAGGAGGGGAGGTGGAGAAGGAAGTGCTAAGCTCTTCTCCCTGGTACACAGTGCCAGAGCATTCAGGAAAAACTCAAAGCTGCGTCTGTCATGGGAGGTTAAGACTAAACATGAGGAAAAATTTCATGGCCCAGAGGGTGATCAAAATCTGGAATAAGTTTCCTGGAGAGGTGGTTAGTGCTCCATGCCTGTCACTGCTGAAGAAGCATTTGGACAGTGTCCTTAAAGCCACACTTTAACTTTGGTCAGCCCTGAAGTGGTCAGGCAGTGGGACTAGATGGTCACTGTAGGTCTCTTCCAGCTGTTCTGTTCTGTTCTGTTCTGTTCTACACTATCCTTAGTGATTGTATGGTTCTTATTTAGCTTATGTAAAAGTAGTCACCTCCTCTGATCTTCCCTTTTATTGTAAGTCAATTTTTGTGACTTCTGATCCCCATTCTTTGCTGCTTTGTTTTCTGGTTGTCACAAATGCCAAATACTGCAAAATTTTAAGTCACAATATTAAAGAAACACTTCTAACAGTTACTCAGACTCATCCAGGTTTGGGACTTACAGCCTACATCGGCTATTATTTTTATCTCTACATTCATGTGCCTCAGTTAAGGAATAAAAGGCCTTTTGTCACCTGCCTTTTAAATATCTCTTTCAAGCTCTGCGTTTGGTTGACTTCAGATAAGCAGTGGGGAAAAAAAACCTTCAGACTAACTAAATACCTGAGCAAACAGGTGTTTGGAGCAATTAATAACAACAAAAAGAAACTGTAGTTTTATGCACTCTACTGTATGTAACATTTAGGTACAAATTAATGAGATACAAAGAAATTATGCTTTATTTTTTAAAAAGTGTCCTGTGATGTGCACGTAAAATATATGACTTACAGTTACGTGGCACTTGATTTCTTCTACAGTGCTGTTTTCAAACTATCTTAACATATCAAACATTACCATACATTCTCTTTTTGTCTGAAACACCAAGCATTTTTTAATGTTAATCTCTCTCAACTGTTTTCTTGAACAGCGAGTGATCAACTGGAAAAATGACAATAACTTCAATATATGGTCACATGATTATAGTAATGGGCTGCTTTCATTCACCAGCAAAATTGTATTTGATCTTATTGCTACAGAATCATTTCATGAACTTTTTTTTTCCCTAAAAAGTATGGAAAATACTTGCTTTGATACTCAAGTTGGATTATCTACACAAACTTTTTGTGACCTGCAGGGAACAGTATGGTCTTGAAGACATTTAATGTCCAAAAGTAGTTCTGGAGGAAGAGTCCTTTTGCAGGACTGGAGTTTACTAGAAAAATTTTCCATTTGAAGGAAATATGTACTTTATAATAAGCTAGCAGCATTTTAATCAGAAGAGTCAAAAAAAGAAATTTTGATGCTTTTGCATTATATTTATACTTAACCAAGGTTGGACCTACTCTCAGCAGCTACAAGCTGAAGACAATTTCTTTTATGAAAATATTTTTAAAAATTTTATTAGATGTGACCCCTCTGTACATTTTTATAGTTTGACTGCCTATATTCTAATTGTCTGCTTCAATAACATTAGATAAAATATAAGGTCTTATACAAAGCAAATTTTCAGAATAGTGCTTATGGCTTGACATGGGAGAGTTTTTCTGGCTGTGCAACCTGCTTTAACTAAACTCAGATACAGTGAAATGTTGCAAATTGATGGTATTATGAAGGCCCTGAAATGGTTCAGAATGTAGACATGTAAAAAATGGTTTTTCCAATTATACTGGCCATCTGCTTAGATTTGCATGTTTAGAAAAAATGCCCTTCTATCATTACTGTCAGTGATACTTTTAATGCCATCACATCCTATTATTGCCTTATATAATATTATGCAACAGGTGTCACTGCTGAGGTAGAGAAGAAACCCTCAACACAAAGCTGAAGAGACAAAATTGAATATAACTTCCAAAATACATTACCATATTTGAAGATATGAATTTACACAGGTTAACTATTTAGTTCCTGTGTTTGTGCAAATTTGAGTAAAAAAAAATCTGTCCTTGCTATTTTCCTTTTTCTCTTTCCATTCTTGGTCCCTCATAGCTTGTCTAGCAACTTGTATTGCAAAGTTCATTGGAAGCGTCATATTTAAAAACTAGTGTTGTATTTTTTTCTCACAGTTGTATATGTAGTACTCACACACTGATGGCTTTTTGCATTAAATTCTTACACAGCATCTAATGCACATTTATGACTAAGTAACTGTGAAATGTAGTATTTCCAAAACTATGTTTTGAGGTTTTTTTAAAATAAGGATTGTTTCTGAAAGAAATCACCTCTTTTCTGTGAACACTCATAGCCCTGAAATACCTTTCTGGCTTTAGTTACTTCTGGCTTTACCGCAACTTGGAGAGTAAGTTGATGGTTGGGTAATAAAATTCATAACTAAATGCTAATGATGGAAAAGCGGATAACAGTAGTTAAGTACTGAACTGCTAGAAAGGAGTTGAAGAAGAAACTGATACAAAATGGGAACTTAATCTTCACCTTCTCCAGATACATCTTGTGCCTAGCACTCTTGAATCCCAATTCCTTCATGTAGGTATGGTTAGGAGTTCTCTGTCTTAAATGGATTTATTACAAAGGCTAATGTTAAGGGGGCAGAGTATAAATCAGTAAAAATCTCCATGTGCCAGAGCTGCTGTTGATGAAAGTTCCTTTGACTGCCCAGGACATCTAGCAATACTCAACAGCATCTATAAAGTTTACCAGTGTAGTCTGCACATGTTTCCATACAGAACTCCTTTGACTTAGTTTAAAATGCTACATTTAAAACTACAGTCACAGTTCCTTTCCTAAAGGGCTAAAAAGGTCAGTGCAAGAGTATGTAGGAATAAGCCTCTTATGACAGGTGTGGTGAATCTCTGCCTGGAGTAGACTGAGGGTCTGCAGGGAGATGGTCTCATCTGGATGTGCCTTACAATGCTAAGCAGATGCCAGTGTTAAATGGCATTCCTTTGTGGATGAGCAAGTTTTGCACTGCTGGGAAGGAGTAAGTACTCTGAGCTGACAGACCAGCTCAAATAAAACAATGATGTATAAATAAACCACAAGACTTACATGGCAGGAGAAAGATGGATGGAGTACTTAAAAGAAGGCTCTTGAGAACTCAGTGTGGTGTGCAAGGTTAGATTATGTACATTGTATTTGGCAAAACAAGTGAGATTCCCAAGGACCATGAGAAATTAGGAGATATTTTAACATAATAGTACAGTGCTGTTGTTTAATGGTTCCTCTGCTTACTATAAGCCTGATATTAAGTTTGTGAATTTCTGAGGCTTTCTGACTATTGAGATATATTTTCTGTCTATAAGTGTATTCTTGCCATAACATGCATGCCTATCTGAGAAAATACATGATTTCTGTAACAACTCTTAGTATGATTCACTGTGCAGTTTGGTTGAAGATTGCATATTTTGAAATAACAGTACCCTTAAATGGTGGACAAACACCTCAGTCAATTTTCAATCCAGAGTTGCATCTGCATGTGACTTATTTCAGTACCACATGGCAAAAAGTGACTGCTGAAAAATCTCAGTTGTCCAAAGCCCTACCAGAATTTTCATCATCTCCAGCTCCATAGGCAGGTCTGTATATGTATGATCCCTGATGAGTGTATGAAACATCCACAGAGTTGTTATGAAAACAATGACAGAGGAAAGGTTCTTGATATTCTTACCCCATCAGTCTCCCAGTTGTGGCACACAGTGCTTGAAGGTGTGGCAGTTCTAGCTTATTATCAGTGTAATAAGTTAGGAAATATACTTGCATTTCATTAACAAGTCAATATCCACAAAAGAAAACATCTAGGGACTTATTTTTTTGTTGTTTGATGTAAGAGATAAATCACAATGAAATAAAATAAAATTAAAGCCTTTCACATGACATTCTGGACACCAAAATAATTTAACCTATATACAGTCCAGGATACTGTTCTTAATTTTTCCAGTCCCTTGCATCTTTCAAAATTATTTGTAATTGGATTTGTCCATGCTTTTTGTTCAGAGAAACTGCAAACATAACATTTAAATACTGAATATAGTATTTGTAATAATCCAAAGTAGAAAAAATATTATCAAAAGCCAGTGATTTGTAACACCACTGCTAGCAGAAAATTACTGGCCATTCTGACTGAAAGAAGCAAAGAAACAGTCAGTATTTCAGACTGTTCCAATAATAAAACCAATCTGTTTCTGTAGCACAGAAGGTGATCAGTGTGGAGTTATCAGTGTTAGGAAAGCTCTGCTGCAGCTGGAGACAGACTCTTAGATCCCAGAGCCAGTACTTTGAATAAAGCCACACCCCATCTTGCTACCAGCATGAGACAGGTCTTATATCCAAATAGCAGTACAGCCAACCATCTTTGCTAAAAGATTTCTGTGAATTCACACATTCATACCCACCAAAAGTTTGGTTTTACAATCACATCAGTTCTCAGGGAAAAAGCTCATCTGAGAAATATATGTATTTTTCACTAATAAGGACAGATTCTATCCTCTGCTGTGTTTCCAGACTGATGGTGCGAGAAGTTGTCAGGGAGCTATACTTGGGTATCTGCGGGAAGCAACCTGATTTTTGACCACCCAGACAGCCCCTTGAAATGAGGGTCAGGTCTGCAACCTTGAAAATCAGAGAATTTACACAATTAAATACAGACTTGTGTCCATGTATTTTTGTATATTTTGGCCTAAGTTATAATCTTTATTCTCTTAATCTCCTTGCTACTCATTACAAATATTAAATATATCATATGCTAATAAACTCCTCTGAAATACTTTCTTCTCCACAAGAGTTAAAAACCTGATTCTTTACTGCAATATGGTCTACTATTAGAAGAAAAGTACCTTCTTTTACTCCCATTACTTTTCAATACATCTGATGAAAACATAGGAGATTTACATAGACTCATTTACCAGCTGTCTCGTATTTACTTAGACTGTGAGGTATAAATTGAATTTAGGATTTTTTCTCAGGAATAAGAATGTGCTGATGATTAGGCAATGGCAAAGGTGTTTCTGCTCTGTTAGAAAGGGTTTCCATTGTGTAATACTTTTCGGGTTGTTTAATGTCTCTCTTGTACATTATACTGTGGCTGCTTTAGCACCAAGGATTTTTTAATTTTTAATTTCATAGCAGGAGGTGCTAGGGGAAGCAAAACATTAATATGAGAACTATTCTCAGTATCAAGGTAATATTTTACTTGGATTACAAATTTGAAAGACAATTTAGGAAATTGAATTACTAAAAACATTAATTGCCTGTTCATATTGGCCCCAGAAACAGTTTGCTGAGTAGATTCTCAGGGTGGAAGAGAGTGAGTCTGTGAAGAATAGACTCTCATAGGGTGCCTGAGAAGAGATCACTGTGGTGGGTATATTCTGTGCCAGTATTATGAACAACTAAAAGAATCCTAGAAACTTATCCAATTTCACCAACTTCATGCTTCCTTCTGAACTGAGTTTTGTTCTAATGTGCAGGTTTCATAATGTCAGACTTTTGGTATTTCAGTTAATAGATGACAAGTAGGATTTCCACTGGGATACTTACACAGAACTTTGTGGAGGAAGAACCTCAGTGGAAGCAGTTATCTAGAACAGTAGTAGGAATAGATTGCTGGTGCAGGAAATTAATGAGTGTGGTCTCATGCAGGAGCTGAGGAAAAGCTGATATATGAGGTCTCACACCATTTTAAGACATATTTTAGTAATGCCAGTCATACAAAAGGTGTAAGGGACAAGAATCAAATTTGCAGGAAAATTGAAAGAGGAGAAGTTCTAGAAAGGTAATACAGTGTCAAATTTTAGAGTTAAATAAAAAAATGACATGGCAAACTCTTTGCTTCCCCAAATGTATACAAAACCGATACATATCTCTATATCAACATGAGCTGTGTAAGATTTAAAAAGGCCACTTGAAAGTCTTGGCAAAGACAAAGGATCCTGACATAGTAGCCATTACTGAAGAACGTTGAAATGACAGAAATCAATAGGAAAGTGTAATACTTGCTATAAACTAAACAAGAAGGGATGCCTGAAACAGGCTACCTGAAAACAGAGGCTAAAACAATCAGGTATATAAGAAGTGGACAAATTTATTCAAGGCCTTCAAGATATACTTGGGCAAGCAAAGTCCCTCTTGGGGACTACACCCAAAATGGATGCCTGGTCACGCACTCTTTACCTTTTGTAAGTTTTGTCTTATTAGCATATTGGTTCCTAATTCTCCGATCACACCTTCATGTGATGATACTGACTGCCCCAAGCCTTGCTCCCCTCTTTCCACCATTGTTTAAATATTTTTGGGCCCTAGGGTAACAAACATGTCCTTGAATCTCTATCCAGAGAGCTTTGTTTTGGCTAAATGTGTTGGGAACAGAGGTTTTCAGCATTCTGTAAGAGCACAGAACTACACCAACTTACAGATGCATGAAGCGAAAAAAACCCCTGAAATTATTAAGGCATAAGAAGGACAGATTAAGTCATAGAGATGGGGGAGCTATATTAGAGTTATACTGTTGAGCCTTTTTATGAGGAAGTGGATACTGAGTCCAAAATGTTGAAGGAGATAAAAGAATCCTCTAAGCCTAATGAGGCAGTAATAATGGGTGAATTAAACTATCTTCAGTTGGTCAAATGTCACATTGAGATAGAGCATAGGGGAAGCAATTTCTGATCACTCTTAGTGGTTGTCTTTTGAAACATTTAGTTCTAGATTATTCTTGAAATGAATATTCTTGACTTAAGTGAAAATTCTTGACTTAAGTGACCTAGAGGAATGCAGGTTAGAAGCTCTTAAGTCCTGTATCAGAAAGCACCCTTTTGGATCAAAGTTGTGGCTACTGTAAAACTTAATTTCAATGCTAATTGCTAATTTCTGTAATTAGTTTGTAAAACCACTATGAGGCTAGAGGGTATAAAAACTCTTTAGACAAAAGATAGTAAATAAAAGGTAATGAAAAAGGATGGAAATTAAATCCTGAGAATCAATAGGGAATCTAGGTGATGTGTTCTGTAGTAGAGCAAGAGATGCAACAGAAAAGCATGAAGTATTTGAATAGTGTGACATGGATCAGGATAAAGATGTATCCTCAGGGATGTCAATAAAAAGTAATTTTGTCTACAGCGTATAGTAGCAAATAGCTGTGAAGCTGTGAAATAAGAATGACTTTGTCAAAGCCTCACATGGACAAAAAAAGGAACAAGTTTGGTAAAGCAGTCTGTAAGACACTGGCCTAGAAGAAAGCAGCAGTAGAGAACAGGGACGTTCCAATTAACTGTGGTTTTCCTGTGTGTATTCATATGGTATCACATATGTGGTGCTAGGGATCTAAGAGACTATAACATACAGTGTTCTCTGTGTCAGAGTAAGAGACTGGGAGAAAAGAGGTAAATTAAAAACAACGAAGCCAATTTATTAATTCAAAAATTTGTAAAGAAAGCAACTTATCTTTAAATTATATCCTGTCACATGAAATGGTGAGAAACATCAAATATGAGAGGTAGATGCAGGTAAAACGGAGGATATGTGATTCATTAATACAATACTTAGATACAGCAGAGATACCTTCTCCAAGTGACCCCTGCATGTTAGAAACTGTGTTTAGAAAGAAGAATATTAAAATTATTAGTGATGAAAGACAAACTTTGCAACAGAACTTGAAAATATTGGGATTGCTGCATTGGAAAAAAGGTGGAGGGGAAACATGCTGATGTGCAAACCATGCTGCTGTGCAACAACATTCTAGAAATACAAGACCAAGTAGAACCAGGCATCACATGGGAATATAGTTTAATATCCTTTCCAAATTTCAAATGCGTTTACACATTTTTATTTGGAAAGGGGTACTCTTAGGATGTGGGATACGATTCCAATATGGCATTTTGTTCACAACACGTTCTGTTACTTCTTCAGGGGGTGATTATGGCCATTGCTGTATGTTCAGCATGTACAGCGAAAACTATCATTACTTTTTTGTGGTTTGGAGGCATGAGTAGTAATTACATTTACCAACAGCCAGCTATCTTGTGGCTACAAAAATATGGAGAAAATTGTTACATCATTTCCTTTGTGGCCCTGAAAATCCTTTTCACTAAACTCTAGATGAATCTGTGAAAGAGTGATACCTGTACAAATGCATATTTTGAGTGCATAGCTCCACATTAAATAGCACTTTTAAAATTTGGATCAGGGAAGGAGCGAGGTGGGAACTACAAGGTTTGATATGTTTCTGATTCCAGCATCTACTTTGATAGGGATTTGGAAGCTTAGCTTAGGTAGAATGGACTCGAAACCTTCCTGGCAGTTCTGAGAGAAGCTGTGTTACCATGGGTGGTTAGTTACATGCTTCATCTCAGTTGAAATGATGTCTGTATTTGGAATAAAATAAAATGGTATCACAGAATCAATCAATTATGTTGGAAAAGACCTCTGAGATCATAAGTCTATGACTGAGCACCACCATGTGAACCAGATCAGGTTCAATCTTTCCTTAAACACCTCCAGGGACAGTGACTCTACCACCTCCCTGGGCAGCACATTCCAATTTCTAATCACCCTTTCTTTGAAATTCCTCCAAATGTCCAAACCAAACCTCCCCTGGAGCAGCTTGAGACTGTCCTCTTGTCTGGTCACAGGCTACCTGTGAGAAGAGGCCAACCCTCATCTAGCTATGACCTCTTTTCAGGGAGTTGTAGAGAGTGAGAAGGTCTCCCCCGAGCCTCCTTTTCTCCATGGTAAACAACCCCAGCTCCCTCAGTTGCTCCTCGCAGGGCTTGTACTCCAGTCTCTTCACCAGCCTTGTTGCCCTTCTTCTAGACTAGGTACTTCCAGTACCTCAATGTCCTTCCTGAACTGAGAGCCCAGAACTGGGCACAGTACTCAAGGTGCAGCCTCACCAGTGCTGAGTACAGGGGAAGAACCACTTCCCTGGTCCTGCTGGCCACACTACTCCTGATACATATTAAAGGTTTTTGCAGAAAGACTGAAGACTGTGCTTCTGATTCCTTTACAATGATCTCAGTGTAAAATGACTCCCAACCATTATTTGATTCAGAAAATCTCAAATGGTAACAGATCATATAGTATTTCTAGCCTGCAAAATAAGCCATATGGGGGAAAAAATTTAAAATTTGATCTATTGATTGCCATAATCTTTTACATGATTCTCTTGGTTTATCAGTTCCTTATTATTAACTCAGGTGAATACAGAGACAATAGAGGGCTCTACCACACCAGAAAGATAATGACCATTTGAGCGTACAAGACAATGGAGGAGAAACCCTTTGAGTTGTGTTTCTTACCTTTTCCTCAGATTTTTTTGTCTTTGATGATAAAGGATGTGAGCATTACATTCTCCCATGGCTAGAATGCAGTAATCTTATGAGTTTCCTTCATGTTTTTTTTTAGAATGCACATGAGAAGTTGGTGAAGTTTTTTTTTTAAATTTCTTTTTGGGAATCCTAATAGTGGAATGCATGGAATGGGAAATTACAGAGTTATTTTAAACAGTGTTGCTGATGTAGGGAAAAAAATCCACACTTTTTGACCAGCATTGCTTGGGGATTGGTTTCTTCAAAAGAAAAGTTGGAACTGAGTATATCAATATAGGCCTAATTATTGTAGAAAATAAAATTAATAGAAATTTCAGTGGTTTTCAGTAAATAATATATCTGATAGGGAAATCAAACTCTGTACTTATAATGAAAATATTAAGGAAGCTTGGCTGCATCTTAAACAATTCTTTTAAAAAGAGTAGTGGTGATGTTTAGAGATACTTCAGGGGTTTTGCAGTTCACTCTGTAAAGAAAAGGGATCTGGAATTTGAGTCTAAAAAAAGAAGATACAAAAAAAAGTATTTTAAAAGCAATTTAGGTCTGCGTCATGAGGATAAAAATTTAGAGACCCAGAACAGATGAAAACATGATTTTTGTGGAGCCCTGAGTAGGTGCTAGACTATTTGTATGTTTTTCTTTAACCAAATGGAGCCACATTTAGGTACATCCTTTAATTTGCCATCTAAAGAACTGCTTATTCACCTGAGCATGGTGTGGATTTCAAATGAGTGTGTTTTCTTGAGTTCAGGCCCCAAATAACCAATTAAATGCATAAAGCAGGCCCATGTAAGTAAGTTCTAGAGAAAGGAGGCCAAACTTTTGATACTATTTGATTAAGGGCGTAACTGGAAAGATTCTAAATATGAATTAAAACAAACAGTTATATTTTCTAATTCTGTCATTTGCAAAAAAATTCTGGATGTCTCACTTGAATGTCTACCAAAATTGCCTTTAACCTTCTGAAAGAGAAACAGAACTAATGATCTGGTATACCGCCAAACAATTAGACCAGTGAACAGACATTGTTCCACCAGCATCTATTATCGGAAATCTCTGGATTTCTAAATGTCAGCTAAATAGGTTCACTCCACAAGCTAAGAGAAAGCTGACCTGACCTTTTGACACCACCTGTTCAGGAATGGGAGTTTTTTAAACAGGCTATTCTACACAGATAAAGGGTTCACAAAATTTGACCTGGAAAGAATGGTTAAAGGAATTAGTTTTGTTTAGTCTAGAAAAGAGCAGACTGAGGGAGGATGTGATTACAATCTTCCAGTAGATAAAAGAATGTTATAAAGATGCTAGTGATTGGCTTTCTGTGTCCCGTTGGGAACAAGACAAGAATAAGGATGTTTAATAGACAGATACTTATATTATGCACCAGGAGAAAAATTTCTAAAAACAAAAATAGAGAATAGGGTGCAGACTACATAAGACTACATAAGAAACTTCTCATCTCATTAATTAGAAACTTTTAAGACTAATTAGACCAACACTTGTCATAAATAGTCAAGGTTGCTAGTGTTGTTCATGGTGTGAGGTGAATAGGTAGATATTACATGATCACTTAAAAGGCTTTGCCCATTGTTCATTTTCTATAGCTGATACATTTGGCAAGAGATTCTAGACTTGTTACATTGGATATGAAAGTAATTGCCTAGTGGGTGGCTATTTTATTTTTTTAAATAATTCAGATTATATGATTAAGGTAGTAGTGTTACAAGAATGGAACAATAATGGGAAAGGAAATTATAAATATTGATTATTGGCTTTGGGTGCAGAATTACAAGAGCAGTGAGTTTGCTAGTATGAATATCTTTTTCTCGGTTACTTGGGAATTTTGGTATCACACGTTTTCTGGCTGAGGTTAATAACAAGGGTCTGAAAATTGTGATGAATAATCATCCCATATAGATATACACAGGGCTGAAGCATGTCATACCCACACAAAAGAACAGAAAAAACATCCAAATTATTTAATCTTTCCAAAATGTTTGTAAAAGCTCTTAAGACAACATTTCACAGTATGCTTCATCAAAGGCTCAATACTAACAAACAGTGGAAAAGTAACCGAGAGAACATAGTTTATGTATAGGCCTTTAGTTAATATGAAAGGGTGTGAAGGTTTTAATAGTCATTCTGTGTTGGTACCAGTTGTCTGCTGGTGGTTGAAAGTGTAACATGCTCGCAGCTCAGTTTCTTATGTTTGATGATGAGTATCAGAGCTTAAAGATATGTTAGACCTACAGTCTTAGTGAAGCATTTATTTAGATGCATAAATAAAAAATAGTGTCAAACATCAGAGCTTTAATTTTACACATTAAGCAAACTACTTGTGTTGTAGCTCCTTGTATTTTCAGAGAGTCTTTGAAAGAACATGATAATGTTTATCTCTTTTTTCCTTTTGAGTTTAGGAACTGATTATATTTTATATAACATGTATGTTTTGTTTTGTTTTGTTTTCCTAGGTACTGCACAATGGGCTTGTGATGGAAATGAATCATCCAACAGCTGGGAGGATAGCTGTTCCAGGTTAGATGTTTAATCCCTTTTGCTAAATTAAATGCTACATGACATCCTGAGTGGTTCCGGAACTCAGCTGAGGACATGACGCATCTTCACATTTCACTCAAATGAACAAAAGTTTAACCAGGCCGACATTTGTGCTCATAGTCATTCCAGTAGCAGAAAAATGGGTTAAAATGTGTGTCAGAATAGCTTCTGGTTTCCATCGGTCAGTTGTCATAAAACATGAACATGGATTTGATAATATTTGCAAACTCCCGCTGCTAGAAATATTACTGCTAAACCATCTACACAAATATGTGAATCTGTTTTTGATTTAGGTCTATTTTGCAAGTTACCCAGGTTTCTTTTAGGGACATTTCTGATTAAAAAAAAAAAAACAAACTTCAAAAAAAGATGAAAGAGGAGGGAAATTTATACTGAAGACTTAATTAAGCTCTTCAGTGATGAAGTTTTAAATAGCCATTTTCTACTTCCAAAGAATACAGAAGTGATAAACTAGTCTCTCCTCTTTAAAGCTCTGAATGGACCAGGAGCTGGTGTAGCTTTCCTTCCATTAGAATTAGTTATGTAATGGGGTTAAGTTCAACCAGGGCCATTGCAGTTGGTTTGGCTTTGACAATTATCCTTATCTGATAATCTATTTGCTATTGGGTCAATTTTTCTGCTTCTCTCTGCTTTTCTCTCTCCCAGGTCACATTGAGAATTGTTTCCTCCTTCATTCAAAGCACTATGTCATGTCTATTGTTTTAAGACCTTCTCCTTACATTGTGATTTTCTGTGCCAATTCCACCCTCTGACATAGCATCCAGTTGTCATCAATTTCAGTTGACTTGAGCACATGTAGTGTTAAGAAGAATTTGACCCATAAAATTTTTCTTAATTTGCACATCCTGGAACCACACTGGGATGCAGAAAGAATTATTTGAAAGAAACCAATCCCATATTAGATCATGTTTTCTTCAGGAACAGAGGGGGTGTTTGTGTGTGTGGATGTGTATGCTCCATATTTGCTTTTTATCACAGTTTGCATTCCACATTTGGTCTCTCCAGACTTGGATGTTTGGTTGACTGTATTAAAAAATGCTTCTATAATTTAGATGCACATATCTGAATATAGCAATCCGTTTTTAAAAAAATTTCTTGCAGAAAAGTAATCTTGGTTAATTTACCCAAAATAAAAAGACAAATAAAAGGTTTTGACTTAATTATTTTTTAAGAAGTAGAAAGGAAAACCTTGCAGATGGTAGAGGAAGTGTGTAAGGTTTTCATGTTGCATACAATTTATAGTCTATCTTAGAGAAAGCAAATACTCCTTAAGGGGATAGGTTAAACTGCAAGAAGAGGAAAGAGATGAAAGGAATGTTCTAATGTCTGTCAGCAGTGATAGAATGTATTGGCAAGAGAGTATATTTTTACATAGGTAAGCCATAGTACTTCCCAAATCCTTAGTTATTTCTTATTTTATTAAAATAGTGACACTGCACTAAACTAAAATAAATCATCCTAATCTCTAAAGGTTTGCCATTTAGATGGACTTCCATGAAGAGCTTCTTGTATTGAAACAGATGGCTGAAATGATTATTGGATATTTGAGCAGGAAAAGTAGAATTCCTTCCTTTCCTGGCATGGGAGGATAAGGAGGGGAGAGACACGGGAGGAAAGGGGGAAGAACACTCATTCAGTGTGAGCAGAATGGACCTATTGATATCACTGGAAAGGCGGTGCTTTACTCTGTCCCAAAACTAAAGTGCATAAGTGGATTTGGCTACTGTTGATGGTAGGTAATAGAAATACCCTGGATTTGTCCTGCTCAATGATATATCTGAAGAGTACAGGGAAAAGTGTGCAAAGAAAGCCTACAGTAGATAATTTCTTCTCAATGACAGTTAAAAATAGAAGGGCTTTTTTTGCCAATATGGTTATATTTTCATATCTTGTATCTGGTAGAGAACAAGTCAACTAAACTCTCAGTTTCTGTCTCAGGTTTGCTTATTAGGGAAAATTAAGCTATTAATGTGAATGTTGAAATTGAATAGACAGAAAATATTTTTCTTTAAAGAGGCTGGAAAGACTCTGATCCCAAAATAAAAATAGGTTGCTGTTATTTCTTTAACATGTAAGCCAGGTTTTAATGTGTCCTTTAGTAACTGAACTGGACATCACCCTTGAGGCTCTTGACAGAGGTCAAGAGACTTTTGCTGCCAAGTAAAGCTGTGAGTGCAGTAACATGCACTTATTCAGTGAAGCATACTGGCAGATTTCAGCTCCAGATATCACAGCTGGCCTCTGTGTCTAGCATATTGATTTGCAGTAGTCCTTCTCCAGGCATGTCCCCAGTTTGAGAATCATTTCAAATCTGTGTATGAATGCTCCACTGTAGATCTTGCAGCTTGAAATTCTGAGAGATTTTGCCATTGACTTTAGTGTAGGCTACATTTTTAATGCTGGACTTGGTAATTCATACTCCTCCTTTGCTTGAATATTTTTCAATATGGTTACTGAAATTGGTTCTTTCCTCGCCTAGTCAATGTTTTCCCGCTTGCCATTTTTGTGATTACCAACCTAAGGTATACTGTGTGCTGGTCTGTGCACCATCGGGTACTGGTAAAAAGGGAATCAGAGAAGTTGTATTACAAAAAACATATTTATAGAAATTTTTCTTTTCAAAATGTATATTTATGGTAGGAGAGAAAGAGACCTTGTCTTTTCATATCTCTTGTTTCAAGTATTCATGAAAAAGTCTATGCACATATACACTGGTGCTACTAGTATCAAGATATCTCAGATTCAAGAACAGATGTGAAAAAGGGAGTTCACTGCGTATGACTAAGAGTGACTGTATAAAAGATTGTGAGAACATTCTGAAGAAAAATGTGGTTCAGTGGTAGTTCAGTGGTTTCATTAGGATAACATTTCACCTATATAATTCAGTATATTCATGTCATGAAGTTATTCTAGAACTGACTTATATGTACTTGACATATCCTATGTAGAATGTGCAACACTGTGAGAGAGACCTGCTTGAGTAATTTTTGCCAGGGCTGGTTCATCTGATTGCAGGGCTGAACTATGAATCTTTTCTGTCTCTGTACCTGAAGGCAGCTTAATCAGCTTTAGTTCAGGGCAGTGCTCCAAAACTGATCAGGAGCTGGAGCACCTCAGCTGGAGAGGTACAGCCTGGGCAAAAGACAGACTCAGGTGGGCCTGTCAGAAGCCCTCTAGCACCTCCAGGAAGATTATCAATGTGGAGAGCTGGGCTCTTCACAGCAGTGCATGGTGGGAGGATAATGGACAATAGAGGTTCAGCCTATATATTACAAAAATCTTTTCCATTGTGACAGTGGACAGGCAGTGGAGCAGGTTGCCCACGGAGGTCATGCATACTCTGTTCTTAGGGTTTTTCAAAGAATAGCTAGATAAAACCAGGGGCAACCTGACCTGACCTAAGACATGACTCTGACCTGACTCAAGCAAGAGTGGAGTCCTCCTGAAGTCCTCCTGAAGTCCTTCCCAACTTGAATTATGTTCTTATTCTGTGATTAACCTTAGTATCGTTTCCTTAACTCTGTTGTTCTTAGCCCTTTCCACAGAGGTCTGAAAAATGACACAGTTTAATCAAATGTGAAATGTAGGGCACAGAAAGTATTCTTGGGGACAAAAAAAATCGTGTTTTATACAGTGCCAGATTGCAGACAATGCTGGATGGCACAGAGACACTACAGGTAAGTGAAGGGACAAAATTTCAAGAAGCTTTAGCATCGGGGTTAGTCTTGAACTACTTTCCCAAAGAGTAATGGACTTATGCAAAGAGTGGTAGGATGTGGGTTTCTAGAAGCCACTGAGTATTCTGAGTGCCAATATGGAGCACAATGGATACCAACCCATACTGATTACATAGAAAAAACTAATGGATGCAATGCAATCTTTCTCAAGCCTTTTCCATTACCATCTACTTATATGGTTTAGGAAACTCAAATAATAATAATAATAATCCCAACTGCTGCGTTATCTAGTCTCTAACGTTGACTTTTAACGGCTGCTAGTGGTTTTTTAAAGTCAAAACCACTGGCACTGTTTGTAATATTATTTTTTAATGAAAAAACCACTATGTATTCAGCTGTTCCTAACAAACTAAACTTTGTAGAACTTATTAACTAGCTTTATGAACTAAACTTCATTTCTGACCCCTTCTAAGCCTTAGCAAACTGGGGATTTGGATATAAGCCTAGGCTTCGGAAACATCTCTGATTGAACAGGAAACAATATAACTGTAGAAATTGTGTAAATCACCTCTTCCAGACAAAACAACTATTCTTTGTTTTGATAATGTTTATATTATATGTTCTCCTCATCTCCATTTCCTGAGTTGTTAAACATTATGTCTGTCCTTTGGCCCATGATCTGCATCAAGGATGACCTTATTGCTCAGAAAGGCCAATTTCGTACCTGGGTTCTTAACTTCCTTCTGTGCTCTTCAGATAAAGTATATGGGGGACTACTCCAAGCTCAGTTAGGAAAAGCAGAGCAGGATTCCTCCTTGACACAGATTTCTTGGACTGAATTCAGGCTACTTATGTTAATTAATCAACCCACTCAGAAGAAATGTCCCTTTTTCTGGTCTTCTCCTGTCATTGCGCATTACAAATATACTGCTGAAGCCGGAAAGAATTTGGTTTTCAGAGGTACGCTTTTCCTGTTGTGTGATTCATTAAATAGTGTCATGGTTCCATGGAGACTTATTGCTATCAATCTGTTAGAAGAATGGTTTTAAGGAATAAGACAAAGACGCAAGAAATCTGATAGGACTTCCTCACTGCACTGCAGACTTTTTCCTTAACCTTGGACAAATCACTGTGTCTTACCAAACTAATTGTTTGCAGTTTTACAGATCTTGGTTAGTAGTTGAAAAATACTTTTATTCCTAAGGGAAGGGATTTCTTGGGAAAACTCTATTTGCTATTTTAAATATTTATTTCTATTTGTTATGTATGTATTTATACTTATTTTCTTCATGTATGTGGAAGACTAGTTATAGTTAAGGAAACAACAATGGTGCATCTATGTATTTGGTCAGTGCATTTCAATACAGGGAGCAGATACGGCTGTTAGTGATACATGGTATTTTTTTTTTTACCATTAAATGTATGTATAGTGGAGGAAGCTTCACTAGGACTAGATCTAAGGCAGAGAAAAGTGACTTCCACATGGAGGAAGTTTGCAGGAAATTAAGGAAGCCTGTGCTCCAATCCACTGTTTCCTGCAGCTAGGAGATCCTTCAATATAAGAACAACAACAACAACATGAAAAATCTCAGCAATTTTTTTTCAAGAACCTCTGCTTGAACTCCTGATCCTGTCTGCTTATCATCAGGTCTTTTTTTCATATGTGTGTGTGCGTGTCTGTGTGTGTGCATGCATGTGCATAACCGATGTTGATTGAACAATTTTAATTTCACTTCACTATTTATGGTCCATTGGAGACAAACAGCTTCACTAGAATTGTTACCTCATTCGCCTTTTTTAGTCATCAGGGCTGACTATTTATGTCTTTTACATTCACAGAGCTGATTTCAATTTTGAGAAATTCATGACCATTACATGGACTTACACAAATGATGTATGACAGCTCACCTAGCTATCCCCAAAATACTTTAAAAAAGTCTTACTAAATATACAAACAGTATATTCATACTGATTGGAAAAGCAGAAAAGAGATGGTGGGAATGACAAGGAATATGTTATTGGCTTCAGAATTATATAGAAAGGCTAGTACATCTTTTTAATGAATGATGCTTTTGATTTGGAATCTTTCAAGATTCCTTTTAAAGTAAAACAATAATAACAAACCTTTTAATATTTTTGCTCCTCTGTCATATGTTTCCACAATATTTCTCTACCACATTTTAAAATTTGTTTTACCTCCTGGAATGGTCTTAGTACCACAGTTAATACTTTTAAAGTTGATATTTTTAGGAAGAAGAGGCAGCTGTTTCTGACCTAGTTCTGGGACTTCAGTTTTTTGAGAGAATTAAGAAATAGTGGAAGTCTTATCCATCAGTGTCAAAGCAACTGAGTAGCAGTACTGACTGGGACCAGTACTGACTGGAGCCAGTACTGACTACGTCACTCAAGCAATGGCTCTCCAGGACTGCTGTTCAGGGTCTCTGAGCTGGACTCTTCTTTCATCAGACCCTAGGTTTCTCTGTCTGTCTTTAGGATCTGGCAATCAAACTTGTTTTTCTTGCATCGTGTATTTTTTTTCCAGGACCTGGCGCTGCCATATTGTGAGGGAAAATAAAACTTTTTCAGGGAACAAGTGAGGGAATTTTTCTGCTCTGTACATAAGTCAAATAAAGTCATGGTTGAAGTACTGATGAATGTTGACTGGTAATTATACTTCTAGTTACAGGAGAATATTTTCTTTATATTTTCCTCCGTGTGTCCTAAGCTATACTTGGATTTTCTTTGAACTGGACATAATTATTGCAGAGGGTTAATTCAAGAGTATCACCATTCTGTCAGATGGTGGGGGAAGGGAGGGGGAGAAAGCTGACGTATTGACTGAATAGCCAAATAAACTAATGAGTTTCCCACCAATGTGATAGTCCTAGAATTCAACTGTCTTTAAAATGATGTGTTTTTTTTCTTCTGTTTGAATGTGTTTCCTACTTATTTCTTTATAACAAACAATAACTTAGTAGTTTCTTAACCCTCACTCTGTAACAAGCACAGCCATGTGCTCACACAGTTCAAGGTGTGTGATTATAAAGATAGGTCTGCATCCCTCGGGTGTGTTGTAAAGCAGCCAAATTACTTCAACACCCATAAATTTTTCATATATCTTTATGATCTTTAATAATTAGTGGATAAGAAAAGGAATCTACTTGCCATTGAAAATAGTTTTGTTTCATTAAATGTAAAAAGATGTTTTAAATGTAAAAATATGTTTTAAACATTTAGACAATTTTACTTAATCCCTAGGATACTGAGTAGACTAATCCTCATTTGTGTTTTGTCCATATGGTCTTGACCTAAGCCCTGCCTTCCCATCAATGGAAAGAGTGATTGGATTTACCCTATTTTCTGTGAACCTAGACTAAACAATTTTGTGGTCGGCACTGGCCATTAGGTCATTTGCTCTGCCTTTTTATCACATTGACCACAAAATATCATCAATTTAATTTTTTCACCTATGTTTGACTATAGTTTGTCTTTTCCAGAAGTCCTCAAGGGATGGAAAATTCACCAAATATCTGCATCTTTCTTTAAAGGCCTGATAAAGTTAATTGTTAAAAACCCCATGATCTCCAGTTTAATAGAGAAACAATTTTTTTTGTGTCTTTCATGGGGTTTAAGTACTTTTTGTGCCCATGAAAGTACTTACTTGTATGATCAAAGTTTCATCTAGACAACTTTTTGATAAACTATGTAGAGTAAATTGCCCAGATTTTTTCAGGTCCTGTGTGTGTAAGTACAGTGCAGTTACAGCTTTGCAACTCTGTCTTTTTTATTGCAGTCTGTGTACTGTATATATACAGGAAAAATTGTAGTTGCACAGAGTGCACCACAAACTTGCTGCCTGACTCTGGGCAAGTCCCTTAGCCCATGAAGTTTCTTACTTCTTCATGCAAAAGAATGAGATATAGAACTCACGATTAACTACAGAGCATAAATATTGTCATTTTTTCCAAATTATAATAATCACAATATGTGAAATTTAATTCTATTTTTCCTTGTCATTTATGAGAATAATGATTGGGTGGAAATAAGGGGCAAAATAAGGCTTATACAATTAACTTATTTGTACAGTTGATTAAGAGCTGACCACCAGTAGATAGCATGTACCTGTTGTAGGTTAGTAAATTTATCTATAACTCCTGAAGTAGGGAAAATTTAAGTTCTTTTAGTCACTGTGAACTTGTAATTATTTTTGTTCCTCTTCCTTGTACTTACGACTCTTTCTAGTAAAGTCTAGCCCAGAAATTAATGCCATGTTGCATCAGAATCAAAACCTAGAACTGTGATTTTGACCCAAGTCTTGAATAGTCTAAATGACGCTTTAATAATTTGGGCTATCAAAACCAAAGCATTCCTGTCACCTCTTTTGAACTCTGCCATTTTGCTAACTATTCTGGTGCTCTTTGGGATTCTGGGAGAGAAGGAAATTCCCAGGAATATTTTCAAATATTTTATGACTAGATGTGCTTTTTTTTTTTTTTTTTTTTTTAACTGGACTTTTATTTATCTGCTATTGGTCACCAAATTTGATCCCAATGTTGAATTTTTTTTTGCTAAACATGATTTTTTTTTTAAAGGCAAATAAAACTACCTTATCCATCCTAACATGGTGTGCAAAAGGTTTAAATGAAGACAGAATAGATGTGAACTAGCTTAATCCAGGGTCTGTAGAAACATAAGGTACTGGGTCAATACCTGGTTAGAAAAATCTTCCTGACACAGAGTCTGTTAAGATGCAGAACAGAATTCCCTAAGAAAACACAAATTCTCTTTTTCTTTGGCTCTCTGAAACTAGACTGAACATAGAAAATAAAGGCAAGTTACCCATATAAAAAGCAGATAAATGTTCTATTAAAGGAATTGATAACTTAATGAATTAAAAAATTTGATGTGTGTTCATTGCTTTGAATTAAAGTTATTTAGAGATTGTGCCTTTGGCAGGACAATAAAAAATATTTTGATTTGTGTGTAAGTGGAGTGTTCCTCATGGGTTTTGAACTAGATGCAAAGATGAAATGAGGCAGAAGTTTGCAGATTAGAACAAGCTTTTTAATATTCTTTGCAGGCTGTTTTTAGAAACATCATAGGGAACGGAAAATCAGGTCCATTTGTGAAGAGAGGCAGTAAAATTTATAAACACGTGGGGCAAACAAAATTTTAAAGCTGATGATGCACAAGTACCCAATTCCAGTCATCCAATTTATTCATATTGAAAGCACAGCTTCATGCACACATCTGCTATTTCTATCCCAGGAACACAGACATACTTTTACGAACTTGGGTAGACTCAAAGCAATTTGATAGTATTCTAAAGAAATCACAAGATTAGTGCTAAAAAATTAAGCTGCATTGCTTTAATTATGAGATTTAGATCCCTATATGAGTCAATCTATGACAAAAACTCTCCTGTAATTTGAAACATTCTAATTTTCCTATTTGTTCATACATAGGAGGATAGAAAAAATAAAGAAAGACCATAGATCTTTGTGTTGGCAGTATTTACCTTTGGAACTTTCTTAAAAGGCTGGAATAAGGACTTGTGTTGTAGTTCCTGAAAGTTTTACTTTCTGACTTTCTCGGTACTCACAAATCAATGTCCCCACTGTATGATTTAGTCGATCTATCTCAAAGCTAAATGTAGAGTTAATATCTTATTTTTCTAATCCTCATTTTTGCTTGGATTTCCTGAGGAATAAACATCAGGAAATGCTGACCTCTCCTTCTGCTCCTTGTAGGTTCAGGTACAATGCTCTAGCTTTTACTGCTCTAAAAGTGTTGTAAGAATGCATGGGTACAGAGTAGCTTTACTTGGCTGCGTGGCAATGTTAAACTGGAAGAGACCACTTTAACTTACCCTTCAAGTACTTTTGTAAGAATGACACAGTAGAGAAACCTACTAGAGGAAAACAAGATAAATGGGGGGAGTAGCTCAGAATTTTTAAAAAAAACCCCTTGGTGTCTTCCATTTAAGCCATTCACCTTCTGAGTTATTCTGACAGATTTCAAGCTTTCCTAAATGTCAGCTAGTGCGGCGATACTTTGGAATATTCCTTCTACTTGACTTCAAGAAAGCAAGCAATACCTTGTTTACAACTTTAATATGACTTTTACATTCTCACTGCTAGGTGGCTCACCACTCAAAGCAGCATCATCCACCAACAACATCCACGAGGCAATGTTACCATTTCCATTAATTTGCATTTACTTTTTTACTTTTATATTTTTAATGTCTGTTTTTTGGTGTGGGTTTTTTTTTTTGTAATGTAGGAAGTTTTTGCTCAGTTGCTATATTTTGAGGCATAGCACATACTTATGATTTTCAGTTATTTTCATAGATTGGTATTCTGTTCCCCAAGTGTACACCCCAAAGGTACACAGACATGAATCAAAATGCTTCACTGATTGTATTTAGAGCCTGTAAGTCTGAAGTCTTATCTTAGTCTTGGAATTTAATCTTGTACTGGACACCAGTTCCAATGAAATATAATAACACACTTCAATAACATAATTATCCATTACACTTGTATATCACATCTGAATATATTATATACCCCTCTAGCAGTTGACAACCCAAGGAGGTTGTTTGGTGTTAAACTGTACTGAGAGAAGAATTAGGTTGTTATGGTGCATATAATTTATATACAAGTAAAGGTGATTCACAAAATTCAGAATTCTGAATTTTTTTGTTTAGTATATAAATGGTTTTCTTTTTTCTTTTTTTAAATCTAAGTCCTGTAAAAAGAAAATTATTGTAATTGAAAAGAAAGCTAATCCCTGGTATCATACTGAATTTTTACCTGCTCACCTTTGAACAGTATTTATGTGTAATTATACTTATCTTTGATATCTGAGAAAATTAATTTCAAAGCCAGGAAAAAGAATTATTTATCTATAAAGCAGATTTCAAATATTTGGTACATTCAGGGAACTTACATGCTCTGATGATTTGCTGTGAACACACTGTTGATATTAAATGCCTTAATAAGTTGTGGATAATTTTTAAACTCAGGATGAATGAATTAAACCAATGTTGTCTTATTAACAGTAAAACATGTCCTCAGTAGAAGTGCTCTGCTCATTTTTGAAGACTTTATTTGGAGCTTTGTAATATAATTTTTCTAAATTTATTCAAAGTAATCAGCTGAAATGTACTGTAAGGTATGGGACCTAATATATACAAAACAAAATTTAAGCATTCCAACTCATGGTACACTTTGTCATATACTGACTGATAATTACACACAGACATTAAAAGGATCAATTTGTAGAGGATCTTTAAAAAGCCAAGAGATTGAATACTCAGTCATAATTTAGGAAATTTCTGTCTTCTAGTGCTTAATGGCTTTACCAGAGGAGTTTTTAGTAGTACAAGATTTAGTTTTATTTTTGAATAATGTAACCATTACCACCTCCTATCTTGCAAAAGAAAGAAATTCTGCTCCTAGTGACCAGAATGTTAGAACCACCACTTCAGGGAGGAAGGACCGCATTTTGGGTTGCTCATCTCACTGGGATAATAGCTGATTTCCACTTCCTTGCTGCTTTTAGCTAGTTAGCTAACAATACCTACCCAAAGACACTGATTCAGGCAGGAATGTGATTATATTTAATTCCAGAGTTATTTCTGGGGGCAGATGTCATTGGTGTACAACTCAGCCTTTGAAAGACTTAGGAATTTTGCTTATACATTGGCTTCTTCTACAGGTCTCGTAGACCGCTTTTCCTAAATACTGCAACTGTGAAATTAATGAGACATGCCAGTAGAGAAAACAATTTTGCCCTGAACTTTAAGATATAATGGATATAAAGTTCACTTAAAAGTGGTCTTCTTCCACTGGTAACATTCAGCCTACAATAAAACCCCAGGTGATCAGATGTATTCACATCTATATAGCTGTAAGAGAGCTATATAGGAAAAAAGGCAAGTTACTATGACATGCACCAGAGTACACTCTCGTGTAACTACTCACCCTACAGCAACCCAGCTAAAAGGGACTGAAGGAGCCCTGAGCAGTGCCAGTCTGTTCTAGGGGAAGAGCCCTTCCTGACCCCAATACTGGTGGATAGGCTATTTCCTGAGCATGTGAGTAAAACCTGTCACCACCCTGCTCCACAGGCTGGTCACACCTTCCAGGAGATGCCCAAACCCTAATCTGCCCTACTTGAAGCCATCTCAGGGGCTTCCAAGAGTGTCCAAATGCCCCTGTTCTGATCTACCTTGGGGGCAAAAATCCTTTCCATGTCTGACAGGGCACCAGTGGGTGCTTCAAAGCACTGGGGCCTCTGGCAACATCTCTGCATCCCATTTCATACAGCTGCTGTCCCAGGTTCCACAGGGGATGACGACAGCAAGCTCTGCAGTGTTCAAGGTGTTCCCTTGGTCTTGCTACTGCTATCCAGCTGAAAAGGCCTGATGGCCTTGGGCACCTCCAGGGGTACATGGGTAATCTCATCTCTTGAGGGGTTTGTCCTCTGATGAAGATAAATCTCACAAACTAGGAATATAGTCCATTGCTGCTACTGCAGTCACATCCCCTCGTCCCACTGAAACTAAGCTGCGCAGCTCCTCTGTTAAACAGAACCATTGGCCATGCTTACAAATGGTGCAAAACACCCTTCAGCCACAGGGTAAAACTTTCAGAATTAATTTCCCCCTTTAACCTTTCTAAGAGTTATTTTCCTACCTTGTTTTGTGGGAAGATGTTCAGGTCTTAGCTATTAACCTGTCAAATCTTCTTTGCCTTCAGCATATAAGATTTCAAGTAGTGAAAGACTAAGGAAGGTACTGTTCTTGTCATTTTTTACCTTGGCGCCAAAATTAGTATGTAACTTCAGACTACGTAAATAAGAATATTTATATCATGTACAAATACTTTGTGTTGTGATGATGCCAGAGATAAAGAGCAGGGGTTTGGTTCCCTGGGCATGCAGGGATTTAAAGAGAATGCATGATTTCCTCCCCAATTCACCAAGGAACAATTACCACTACACTGTTTATGGTGAGATTGTCTTCTTGGAAAGAAATGCCAAATGTTTTTGTGTTTACCATATTTTTCCTTGCACTTCAATAGCTCTTTTTCTTCCTTGGCCTTAAGAAAGGAATCCTTTTTGGAATTTCAAGAAATCCCTTTCTTGAAATTCCCTACGAGCATTTGTATTGCTCCTTCCAATTGTCATTTTCTTCTGTAGGCCCTAAGACTGCTTAGTCTTTGCCTGCATTCACTCTAAATGGAAAGTTATCTTTCTTGAACCTGAAAGATGAGAAATATCCACAGGTGAGCTCTTATCAGGACTTTGCACAATGCTTGCCTGTCCTATGCAAATATCTTGCGTGACACATAAGAATACATTTGCCTGTATCACATTCATGGCTTACAGACATCCTGTGATCTACTCATGCCTCCAGGAACATTTTCCTTCTCTGATAGTTCTAAAAATGGAGCAGAAACTTGTCACTCCACCTGACATGGTGGTACCTGTTTCTACCCCGCAGTTCCTCATGCAAAGAGCATTTATTGATGTAGGGAATGTCTCTTCTGTCAGAGCTTCAGCTGGTGGGGAGGTTGAGGGCTATAGAACTATACCATGAGACAGAGCTTCTTCTGCCTCATGAGTGCCATGAAATCCAGAATATGATGTGGACAATGAAACCTGCATTTCTTCATGGTTTTCTGAAATCTAAATTCAAAAGATCTGACCATGAACTTCCCTATTTCCTACATTTGATGACAGCAAAGCTTGAAGGGTGGAGCCTGAGGGATGTTTTAACGAGGCTTCTACCAATCAGTAGCTCGCTACAGTCAGCTCCACGCAGTCACAACCAGCAGATGCAGCCCTCCACTAGACAGCTACAGTGGTGAGGCAGTTAGACTAGATGTTATCTATAAGTCCCTTCCAATTCAACCATCCCATTTTGTTCTACTCTATTTTTAAAACCTCTTCATTCACATCTTCTTTATATCTTCTGTTCACCTGTGTGTCCACCCACCTCCCTCCAAACTTATTTTGTAGCAAAACAGACCTTTTATTTCATCAATTTAATTCTACCCTACCTGACATTAGTATTTTGAATATATTCCATGGGCCATATTAGATGGGCACCTGACAACAAGACAGCCTTTGTAAAGTTTCTGTTGTATATTGGTTCTCTGATGTACACTGGGAATGTCTCCCTGAACTGTGGAAGGATCTGTTCCAGCCTTGTTCATAAAGACCAAATGCATTATTCTTTCTCTCATGGTCATAATGTGTCCAAGATCATCAGAGGTTAAGAAACTGGGTTCATTTGGCAGATGTTTCTTGTTATTCTGCCAATTAAGTCAACAATAGGTATTCATAATCCTGGGGAGGCTTGGAGGTCATAGAAATTACAAGGGCAGGCAGAATAGCTCATGCACAAATGGCTGAGAAAGAAAGCGCTCTTTTGGGGATTCCCTCCACCCCTTTTATTCTGCTTGTCCTAGGGGCTGTCATCAGTCAGTGACATTGTGCATTGACTTCACCCCTTGGTTCTGGCTGCAGTGTTCAAGGTCCTGAATGACACAATCTCTCTTTTATTGTTTCAAAGGAGATATTCTTCTACAGTTTGTCTTAGACCCAGCTTTCAGTGCTTTGTATAAATATTAAAATATTTTTCTCAGCAACTAGTTTAAAATTAATTGTTGGAATACTTAAGAGAGAATGGGCAACCACCATGGAATAAAGATAGCAGTTATTGTGAGGCAGCATGTGGTGTAGAGCAGTCATTTGTTACTTTACCAGTATAGAGAAACTCATTAGATTCTTGTTTTCTGGTCTTCTTGAAAGTTTATCCTTGCTGAGCAAGACATGGAACTGGCAGAGAGAAGCACTGACCTTAAGAGGAAAAATGGACTTGGAGAAGTCATCAAAGAGCTAGTTTGTGTGCTTGGGGCTGGGATGTTAATGGCAATTGAATGATCTCTGCAGGTAATTTAATAGAGTACACTGGACTTCTCAGACGTGGAGCACTCTCTGCACCCCTTATGCTGTAAAGAACAGTGTGATACAATAGTCAGTTGTGTGATACTGACAACAAGAATAAAGCATTACTGAAAGACAAAACAAGACCTTTAAAGGGACAAAAGAAGAAGCCATGAGGCAACGAACAGCCACGAGACTTTAAGTTCACTAACACAGTGAATTCCCGTATAAAAAATCCAAACTCAAGCATAACAGTACTAATATATAGTGAATAAAGCATTGGCTGGGGAGTGTAATGATGAGAAAAGTATAACAAAACATATCTACTATCACTTCTAGTGAAAAAGAGAAGTGAATGAGACATAGTTGGTACAAATCATACCTAAAACATTGCAGCAGCTAACAAAAGTATATGATATATTGTGACCCTAGAAGGAATGTCACTGTTTTTATCTGAACCCAAGAAACAGAAGGGGCAATATATGCCTGCCTCACAATCACATAATCAGACATCCACATTTAGTTTTGGAGATATAAAAGATTACTTAATGAGAGACAGAAACCTACATGGGGCAAATTATTCGAGCATATAGGAAATGCTGCTGAAAGAAACAGAGAAATTTCTTCAAATGGCAAGGGCAGCTGAACTGCCTAGCAAAAGGACCAAAACAGTGTTATCAGTGCAGAACAGGGACAAACTAAAAGAAATTGGGAAGCAGGACAGAGACACACTGGATGGAAATGCAAGTGTTGTGCTGCAGGGTATGTACTGAGTGGAACAATATACAAGGCAGTAAAAAGCCTGCCTGGTTCCCAGGAAAAACTTGTAAAAAGCAGAGAGCATAGCAAGACCTTCTGTCCAGTGTGTTCACGAAATATTGAAAGTGGTAATAGGTGTGGAGGACATACAGATTAATGTTAAAAGAAAGATGTCTTCTGGTTGTCTTGTGTTAAGTCCAGATAAATTAATTGCACAGAAGGATGCAGGAGAAGGATGTCAGCTATTCTGCTTATTCTCAGAACTGTTCTATCAGGTCTTAGTCAATTGACACCAGTTGGATGATGAAGTCATCAGCAATCTAATCCTACCAAGCTGGATAATGACAACTTTAATCTGGAGAAACAGAATTCATGATGCAGGTATTTGAAGCCAAAGAGAAAATGCAGCCTGTGGAGAAGCAGTCTGACAATCAAGAGATCTTACATATGCAAGGTATTAATTTCCTGAGCCTGGGAGATGAGAGGGAGTGTTCTCTGAGTGTGTGCTCCTTTCCAGAAAATGTAAGATAATATTTCAAGGAACCAGACACAAAAAAATGAAGTGTAAGTCAGAAATAAGCCTCAGTATAGTGAGATCACTAAAATTCAGTTTTTCATAATGGCAGAGTAATAAGAGAAAGTTGATAACTCTACAAGAAATGGCATTATTATGTCTATTGAAACTTTCAGAGAATTACTCAGATGCCTAATTATTGCTGAGGAAAATTTGGAGTAAACTGAGGATCTTCATTTAGCCAAAACCCAAAACGTATCATTGTATGTTGTCATGGTTTTTCGACAGGACATTGCCAGGAGGACGCACGAAAAGAGGGCAACCAGGCTCCAAGCTTAAAGTTGCAAAAAGTGTTTAATTACCTAACAGAGTTGGAGGATAAATGCAGGCAAAAATAAACTTTTCATACAGTTTTGGTTCACTCCCCCCTCCCTCTTACGAACCTGTAGTATTCACCCCCTTTCCTCCTTTACAGTCAACAAACCGGGTGGTGGGGGGGCAGGGTGTGGGGTCTCTTTTCAGTCCACAGAGCAGATTCTCAAATTTACTCATCACCACAATTCTTCTACTACAAATACTCTTTATCTCTACTTATTTCTCTCTCTCTCCAGACAGTTTTCTTTCTGCTCTCACCCCCACCCTCTTAAGAAGCAGTCTCTGCACTCACCCTCCCCCCACTTCCCTCTTTCCAAACCAGCAACACAGACAGGGGGCAGGTTGGGGGGTTCTTTGGTCAGTCCAATCAGGAAAAGAGGTTCTCTACTTAGCCAGGGGATCCTTCCCACGAGAGACAGTCCTTTGACAACTTCTTTGGCGTGGGTCCAATCTCACGAGCAACATCCCGCCCGAAATTCTGCTGCAACATGAGTTCTTTTGTCCATAGGGTGCTGTGCAGATTCTCCCGAGCCGAGGCCAGGCTGCTTCCATGCCAGGAGCAAGGCCTTTCTCTCCTTTGGAAGGCCTTTGCAGTTTTAACTCTTAGATGAGACTCCCACTGGTTCACAGTCTTTTCCAGGCATCCACCTGCTCTTCTGGCGTGGGCTGTGGGTGATTTTCTGCACTCCTGTGGACTCCATGGGCTGCAGGGGACCTCCTGCCCCCCCATGGCCTTCACTGTGGCTAGCAGAGGGTTTTCAGCTCCAGCATTGGGTGCCCCTCCTCCCCCACCTTCTTCACTGACCTTGGCGTCTCCATGCTGTTCTCCCTCACATATTTTTACCTCCACCTCCTCCTCCTCCAACTACAAAGAAGTGAAAGAAGTGCGTGCCTGCTTTGTTTTGAATTTTTCTTAAATATGTTTTCACAGAGGCGTAACTAGCACCTCCAATTGGCCCAAACTCGGCCGGCAGCATGTCCATCGCCTTCAGAGCCATCAGAGATTGGCTCTGCTGGACTTGATGTAAAAACTTCCAGAACTTGCACTCAGGACACACAGGAGCCATCTGATGTAAAAACTTCCAGAACTTTCACTCAGGACACACAGGAGCCATCTTTGTGCCACACCCCACCCCTCAGACACCTCCCCAGGCCTAATACAACAGCTTCTGAGGGGTGCAAATTTCTCCTAGATGTTAAAAACACTTCACTGATGTTTTGGGCCAATCAAAACCACCACATATGTATAACAGCACTAATAGACAATAGATTCTAGAAACTATCATCCACTTAACATCACTATTTGTCAGGCTAGGACTGAGTTTGTGACATGAGTCATGTGACAACACTGACTACACCTTTTGGAAGATAATGGCCTGGTGTAAATGCTTTTGACCTACACCCAACTTCTAAGGTGTTGCAATGTAAATTGAAGCTGGGAAGGATTCCCAGACATGTGGCTTGAAGCTGATGACAGAGCTATTAAAAATTAATGATCTGACAAAAGAGACAGTCGATGTCACTATGTAATAAGCAAAATATGATGTTGAATGTAGACATGTAGAACTTGAGAAAAACTGTTCTCTCTGTTAGTTGACATCTAGAGAGATGTCAGCAAGACCCTGGAAAAGTCAGTGCAATCAGGAAAGCACTCAAAATGAAAGCAGTCCAATGTCTATTAGACACAGTGATTTTTTTTCTGGAATTATCTGAGGTCTTTTAAACAATGAGGAGGTACTGCTTCTAAGACTCTATAGGGTAGCTAGAGCAAAATTATTTTGCTCTGAAGGAGGTTAGGAGCAGTGCTAATGCAGATCAAGCAGCCCAGAACATTTACTTAAAGGCAGGAAATAAAAAGGAAACACAGAACCATGCTTTCTGGAATGCAGTTCCCTCAATTCGCCTTTCAGCAGTAGCCCAAAATCTGCTAGAAGGAACTTGGACAAAACTGTGGGTTTGGACTTGGGTTTGTTTCTTTGTAAAACTGTAGCAGTATAATATGAAAATAAGGTACTTCACAAGAAAATGCCTGCATATGGTAGATGCACTCAACAGGACATGCCTTCCAGAATACTAGGCATGATTTTATAAGACAAAACTGCATCTCCAATGGTTGGCTTCACACAGCCCCCTGAAGAGCAAGCACTAGTCAACCAGCTTTTGCACCAGCCACGGCAGTCTGAAGGGGCACTTACCACAAGAAGTTACTCTGGTTTAGTCTGTGGGGGATGAATTGTATATGCAAAATAGGGGTTTTTTGAAGGAGACCCAACAGCAATCCTAGAAGACTTAGAGGGTGCTATAGTGTGCCTGAAATATACTTCAGACCTACTGATACAGACCTGAATGAAATGTCAACCAAGAATATATGCACAGATAGGAGCAAAGGAATAGCAATCTGAGGTGCTCAGACTTCTGACTGACCACAGAAAATTTTACAGCTTAATGAAAGATTAGCTCTGGTAAAAATCCAAAGAAGAAAACAAGAAAAATAAAAGAATAAAACCAATAGAGAAGCTTTCTGCTGCCGCTGCTGTAAGGCTTGTTGGAGGACATGTGAACAAAAAAGGTAACAGGAGCGAGAGCTCTCAAAGCATATCTGAAAGCATATTTTACAAGGCCTGAAGAACCAGTGTCTGAAAACTTCAGATGCCTGGCAATAGACTTCAAACTGTCTTGGTAATGTCTTTTTTAAACCAGCCCAGCCCAGCCCAGCCCAGCCCAGCCCAGCCCAGCCCAGCCCATCTTTCTTTGTTTTTTTCTTTTGTTTTGTGTCTGGGATGATCACTGTCCCCCAGCCCTGGCAATGTCATGGTAACTGGGAGCCAGCCCGGGCAGCAGGGTCTGTCTGAGCAGAGATACTGTTGAACGTGAGTTTGCCTGTTTCTTTTTTGGTTTTCTTCCCTTTGGCACTGTGACTGGGTTTACTGGCTCGTTTTTCTCTGCCTCTCTGCTGTTTTGGGAACCCAGAGCCAGTGCCTGCTGCGCAGGGACCTGAGACCAGGGTACCCCATCCCCTGTTGGGAGCCGCCCCACCTCTGCACAGCCTGACCCGGGGACTGGCTATCATTGGTGAGCCATCCAGGGGAGAGATTCCGCACTCAACCCCCGCCAGTTTTTTTTCTGCTACCTGCTTTGGTTTCTTTGCTACACTGTAACCCAACACCCCATGCCTGCCCGGACGTCTGGCCGCTCCTGCCACAGAGTTCCTGCTACCTCGTGCTTGCTACCCTGTGTGAGCCAGCTCTGCTGTTCCAGGTCGCTGCTCTGAGGTCCCTGCTACAGCCCGTCCCGCCATCCAGCCCATCCGCCATTACTGCGCGCAGGAGACTCGACTGAACTCGCACCCTAGCGCCCCCTGCAGCTGCGGGGGATCATCGCACCTGCCCGGCCCAGCTGGGGGCCAACAGCGCCCCTGCTGGCTGTGACCATAACTGCACCAAACGGGAGGGCGTGTGACAGCCCAGAGAAGGCTCTCACTGGGTTCATGGTTTTGCTTGTTGTTGCTACCATTGTTGTTGCTTGTTTGCCTTGTTATAAATACTAGTAAAGAACTGTTATTCCTTTCCCCATATCTTTGCCCAAAAGCCCCTTAATTTCAAAGTTATAATAATTTGGGGGTGGGGGGGTCATATTCTCCATTCCAAGGGAGGCTACCGCCTTCCTCAGCAGACACTTGTTTTTTGAACCAAGACACAAACTTGGCACAAAATGGATCACATTAGCCTGGATGCTCAAAGGGCAACAGGAGAGTCAATCTGGCAATAAAGAGCTTGTAAACAAGAACAGTACTGGTGAGTAGTTCTCACTTTGCATTGTTCAACTTTCACATTCCTGCATCTCGTTCCATTCCCTCTGCCATCTCCCTTTCTAATTTTTACCTTGACACAGATTAACAAAGTCTACAGTGCAAAAAGGAAACAGTAGACAGTGCAATGAACTAGTAAAAAATCAGTAAAAAAAGCTGATTATTTGATACCATAGTGTAGATGAACAGGTCAGGTTCAGCCATTGAAAATCCACTTGCAGCAAGTGGTTAGAAACTAAAGGCTAAACTAAACTAAACTAAAGTTAGAGGGAAAGCTGAAGATAGTACCCACACAAAATCAAAGTCCAAATCAAAGTAAATGAGCAATATCAAGGGAAGTAAAAAAAAAAGAATTAGTATAATGATGCCAACAGAAGCTCAACATCATGTTGCTTTCAAAAGTCTTTATAGTTTGCTTGAAGGAAAACTAAAATAAAAATACATATGGCCATGGCAATGGCAGTATTAAGTCACACTCTTGACTCATTGAGTTTCAGCATAACTGTTCTGCAGGCTATTCTGAAGGTGTTCTGTTGTCAGAACTGGTGACTGAACAGCTGTAGCTGCATAAGAATGCAGCACTGGTGTGGTGTAGCTGTTCCCCCCATTCCATTATGGTGTACCGGTGAGCTGTTTATAGAGTCGTGCAT
The DNA here is from genome assembly GCA_024500445.1 of Entomyzon cyanotis. Lineage (NCBI taxonomy): Eukaryota > Metazoa > Chordata > Aves > Passeriformes > Meliphagidae > Entomyzon > Entomyzon cyanotis. Next base: position 83,304,949 of record JAKEPQ010001005.1, read on the forward strand.
AAAGCTAGAGAAAAAGCTCTTTAAAACCACTTCATATTTCTTTCTGCTTATCCCCTGTACCCTTTGCAACATCAGGATAAAACCCAAAAAGTGAAAAACATTTCTCCTTTTTGATGTCAAATCCTGGGCTTGAGAGAGGCGGTGCAGCCTTCCAAGAAGGTGTCTGATCTGGCAGGATTGTTCTGTTGGTCCTCAGTGCTCTGAGAAAGTGTGGTATGTGCTTTACACAGGTTAAATAAAGTTTTGTGTTCAGAACCTCACTCTGGAGAAAGAAGCATTTCATTAGGCAGCTGCCTGGAATCAACTTAATATGGAAAAGTGAGAAAGCTTGAGAGATTTTAGAGTCTCTGAGTATGTAATTTCTTGCTGTTTCACACGGTTACACTTATGCAGAGATAAACTTTTCTGAAATGTCAGGCTTCATTTTAATGTGCATATGTTTCTTGGGATGAGAACTTTACCATAGCTAAAATCCTTCTCCCAGAGAAGAAAAACCATCCTTGCAAACCTTGCCAGAGAGTGGTTTTTTCACAGTCATCTCAGGACTGAAACACCTTGTTGAACAAAAGCCTCGAAGTGTCATGACTGTTTGTCCACTCTGGATTTAATAGTAGTTATGGATACTTTTGGATGTGTCATGGAAAACTTTTACCATAGATCTGTCTGCCAGTATGTTGGTTCAGCCCCAGAAGTGCATCTGCACAGCACTTTCCTGCACTCAGGGTGATTTCCTCAGCTCTCCAGTCTCTTTGCTGCCTTGTTGAAAGGCAGGTAGTGCAACATCTCACTAACAGCACGACAGCTGTACACTGACAAGCAGAGTGGGGCTCACATCAGACCTCTTGGGAGGCTGTTGGTGTGTATTCTTTTCCTGTGAAACTTCACAAGACTTGTGGGACCTTTTATCTTCATCTGTACTTTATATAGACTGCTTGCGTACTCACATTGTGTTAGACATTTTATTTGGATATGAATGTTTAACTACATATTTAACCTATTGTAAGAACTTGGCAGATGATGCACAAAGTAAATGCAGATTAAATTATATGAAAAATATTCTGAAAATTGGAATAAAGATTTGACCTAGTCAAGCTGTCTACAAGGGAGTGTGGGAAAACCATCATTTGGGACTTGGAAGAGTAGGCTGGACAAAGCACTAACAATTGATTTTTTAAAGAAAGGAATAGCAATTTGAAGTAATTTGCAGTGGTGGGAGAGCAGAGCATAAATGATTTCTTATGTCTTTTTTTTTGAAAAACCTCATTATCTTAAATAATTTCTTTGAAAGGTTTTCTCCCTGCTTTAATGTAATGAATTCCATAGCAATGATGATTAAGTATTTAGGGACTTTTACCAGGGATTCTTTAGAAGACATGATGAATGATTATTGGCTTCAGTTGCTAATTGACACAATAATCCATGCCAAGGGATTCCTCTCTAGTTTTGAAACTATATTCTAAAAAGAAAAGAGAATTGATTTGTTAGATAACACACTGATGTTGAGATTAATTGAAGCATGATGGAGACTCATGCCTCTCATTTTTTTCTTCAGAAATTGTATAATTCTTGTATTTATGTTTTTGTTTCTTCTAATTTGTGATAAAAAAGATGTGCAATTTTTTGCATACAACCTATGACAGTAACTTTAAGTTGGATCTTCAGTATGGCAAAAAAAGGAAGCTATAGAAGTAGTCCTCTAGATAGTTTGAATATGGTAATTTTTCTTTAAAAGAAGAAAATGCACAAACAGAACAGGTTTGCCCAGCTACCTTTTCTATAGAATCACTAATTTTCACCCTGACGAGGTCAGGCAGATTTATGGAATAAAACAGGGCCTCAGGCCATGTAACATGATTGTGAGCTAGTCAACCACTCATTTGTGCCAAGTAAATTTTGGAAATGATTCTCCTTTGCTGACAGTACCCTCATTACTGATTGTGTAGAGTAATTTATCAGGCATTTCTTAAAATAAACCATTCATTTATGCTAATAGGACTTGGCAGGGAGAAAAAATTGGCAGGACTTGAAGTTCCTAGTGTTTTTCTTTTTTAAAACAAAAACTGTAAAGTCCTTAGTATTTTGAGCAACCATTATCACAGCCGTGCATATAGTTTATTAAAGTGTCAACTAATTGCATAATAAATTTTCACAATGGGAGAAAATTATTCCTATGTTAAGTTTACAAAAGCAAATAGTTTGGTAGTATTGTAAAAGCACAGTCATTAGTTTCATACTTGTACATTCTTTATTGGCTAAGCTTCTGTTATTAATGAATCACTTAGCATCTTTTCCATGACTCATCTATTCTCAGTGCAGTACCTCATCTTGAAATATCTTTGTTCCTTACCCCTCATGTATTTTCTGTTTGGTAGCTCCCTCCAAGGAGATGTTTTCTTTCTGCTTCACAGTGGGGTTTTGATGCTGCAAACAGCCATGCACATCAGTAACTCCTGAAATGAGTAGTCCCATTAATCCTATGGGAGTGGTCAATAGGTATAGCTAATCCCTTCTACATGTTTGTGGGACCCAACTGCAGTCACTGTACAGAGTTTAGCTGCTAACCTTTGCAGGTGAGCTACTTATATTTAGTTCAATACGTTTCACATTCAGTTGTCTTCAAAAAACAAAAAGCCAGCCTTCCTAGCCCACAAAGAAACATCCAAAGCTCAAAATAAGAAGAAAGCGTGCATTGAAACACACAAATAAGGTCTGAAACACTGATAAAATTACAGCTGTAGCAAATTGTGACTCACCAAAAAACAATGCTTTAATCCAATGCCTGCTGAAGTGTAAGGGGAAGTCTTCTGTTAACTTCACTGGTGGTTAGATCTGGTCCTCATTTAATAAGACAAAGCTAGATGCATCTCCAATTGTACTTAAATTATGTGATAAGGTTTATTTTTGTTTGTTCCGTTTCTCAGCAAATGGCAAAATCTGTTGTATTGTTGAGTAAAACTAATGTGATGTTTTTGTTGCTTTTTAGTGAAAGTAAACATGGCAATAAGTAAATGCAATTAGTACAGAATATACTGTGCTTTTTACAACAAATTGAGCCTGACACATTGACCCCAAATTTTTATCATGCCTCAGCCTTTTAACTGCAAATGCCAGAAACTCAGACTGTCTTTCCAAAGACAAGTAACTTAAAGCAGCCCGCAACACTTTAAATTGAAGACTGAGCCTTAGGTGTTTTTTTGATAATCAAACTTTCAGGGAAGCTATGTGATGATACAATTTAGATTATGGCTTTAATTTTTTTGCTGTCTTATGCTATTGTACTTTGTAATTTGCAGAACTGAAGGGACCCATATCTAGTATAATGAAGAAAAAAGATTCATTAACATTTTGCAAGTCTTCAGCTTCTTAGACTTGAAATTCCAATTTAAAGTGTGGAGCTCATTCCATGAACACTTACTGAACCTGGCGTTTTCTGCTACATGTCTATTACTCACCATTATAATTAGAACGTCCCTGCAATGGGTCTAAATGTTTCTGCTAATGTTTTCCACTTCTGTCTGCATTCTTTTCATATTGTTTCCTGCCATTAATGCAATAAAAATGTCAGCCACAAATACCAGATTCCTAATGGAAAAGCAAAACAAACTAAAACCACAGCCAGCACCACAGCTGAGAAATATTATTTTTCCCTCATATTCCAGATTTTTACGAGGCAAACAATTAATTGAGGTTGCATATACAGTATGCATTGTAACTAAGTTACATACATTTTTCATACATGGAAATCAGAATTACTGACACTCACTGTAACTATTTTTGGTAGTTTTGTGCATACATTTGGGTTGCCTGACCAGAGAAAGATGATATCTTGTTTATATGAGAGGACCATAATTGGTACTTTTGGTTTCTCCTGCTCTTGGAAAAACACCATAATTTTTAGTTCAAGGTTTTACTGCTTAAAGTCCTCCATCATACAGATATTTAATGAATGTATACTTTCAATTTGCTATGAACTCCTAAAAGGCAGAAGGCTCAAAACAGAAGATCTAAATATCTATTCTTAATGGAAGATTAAGTTCTTGTAATGTGTCAGCTAATTTTTACAATGCAATAAGTAGTCTCTCTGATTTTTTTTTTTTAGCTCATTACTTAAACCCTTTAAAGATTCTGGTTGTTCTTAAATACAGTTAGATGAATTGTTTCTATTAAATTTATTGACATGAAATTGGTGAGGATGTTAACTTAGAGATCTGAATTCTATGTAGGACAAATTAGTGGTGGTAATGAAGTTCCTAATCTCTTTATTATAATGTATATGTTTAGAGAACAGGTCCCCATATGTGTTGTTCCCTCAGCATACCTAAAATAGAATAAAAGAGTGGCTTCTTCCCTGTGGAGTTCGTTTTCTTAAATGTAATACAGGAGCAAAAATTGATCAAGATCATGAAGAAGCATTGAAATGGTACAAGTCAGCATACAGCATACAGTCACAGCTCTTATTATGAATATTTTAGTTACTCATTGAAGATTAGTCTTCTGACAAACTCCTGAGTTGCCTCGGGTAGTGAAGGTAAAATGTACAGGAGAGAAAGACATATAAGATATATTTGACAATATATTCTTACATAAAACTGTTTCTTAAGAACAGTGTGAGGTCGAAAGAGCAGGTTCTGTCTGGTTAGAGTTTAGCATAGACCTTGTATTAAGCAGAAAAACTGAGCGTTTTCCATCTTTTTATTTCACCTTTCAATTTAATACATGCATTTTGATATCTCTTGCCATATTTTTGAGACTCTACTGCTGTGCAGTTCAGTAGTATAAATTCAGTCTGTAAACTCTTTGGATTAAGGCTAGTTTTCTTCCAATTGTCTGTGCACTTCTTGGTTCAGCTGAGCCTCTAGTTTAAAAACAATAGCAATAACTCAAAATAAGTATGTACTCAGAAAATGCCTTCAAATGTTCCATTTTTTTTAATGAGAAAGTGATGGAAAATGGCAGGAGGTTCAGAATACAATGGATCCCCTATGCTTCCCTTATTTAACTTTTCTTCTTCCCGAACCTCTTGGTGGTGATTCTGGAAGCATTGCAGCATAGGAATTGACCACTGCTGGGGGGTAGCCCAGTTTGTTCATTAGAAGGGCTCCACTGCCTGTGGGGAAGCTTTGCTGAGACATGTTATGCATTGGCCAGATTTCATCCACTGTAAGTGTAAGGTCAAAATGCAGGCTTTGAAAAACAATTATAATTGTTCAAGCATATCTCTCTGCCTTGTGCTCTCTGGGAAGAGCTATATGTGCAGGACCAACATGAGGAATGGACTTTTGCCTAGTCCTAACTACCAGCTCCTCTCCCCATGTCTGTGTACTGTCATTATGCTGTATTTCTCAGCCACTGATGCTGCGAAGGTATTTGGTGCACACAGGAGGACAGCAGTGAGGAAAATGTCCTCCTGTAGAGGAAAATGTCAGAGTTGCAGATTTACCTTCTTCCCACCAATCTCTGCAAAAAAAATCCCAACAAACCAAACCAAACCAAACCAAACCAAACCAAACCCAAAAACACTCCAAAAACTGCAAAGATGTTTTCTCAACAGTGTGCTTAACAAGTTTTTGGACAGTGGTGTATAATTTGACACCACATGATTAAAAAAAATTTAAGTGCCACTGAATGCTCTTTTAAAAGACTCTGCACAGACATTCCAACTAAAGCAATACTTCGGTAGTTCCATCTGGATTTAGTCTCAGCACATCAGCAATACCACTGAAACTTATTAACACTTATGAAGCTCTGTGTTCAAGATCTTTCATTTGAAAATATAAATGCAATGCCAAGCAAAGTAAAAGTTGAAAAGGTTATCCTTTATCTTCTCAAACTAATGGCAAAAAATCCAAATCTAATTTAGTTTGCATGAATGTATCATTTTTTGGCCTCCCTACAAAATGACTGTTCCTCATTTTTCTCCAGCTGTAAATAATATGATTTAAATAGCTCAGTGAAGCAGCTCTATTATTTACTGGTCAAAAAATATTATAAATGATTTAAGGGTTTTTATGAAAGAAGTGTCTGACAATTGTTCTTCCAATTGAAATTTTAATATTTGTGACATATAGCAGGGGCAATGTATATCCATAGTCAGACAGAAAATCTGAAAAATTATCCCTTTTTAAGGGTTACATGTTTCTGTTTTCTCAGATTTGCAAGTATTTAGTATATTTAAAACACATGCGTTTTTAAGAAATGATTTTTGCATGCCACGGTTGAGGTGCTTCTAAGAAGTGAATTGATTTTCAGACACTGCTTACTGGCCTGATTGAAACCAAGTCTGTTGGAACAGGCCTAAATCATACAACGAGGGATGAGACAGGGACATCCAGGAGGTCTTCAGAATCACAGAGCTTGCTGCTAACAAGACGCCTCACCCACTCTGATTTTCCCCATGCAAGTGGGAAAGGACTGCAGACCATAAGCCTTTTGAGATTCAAGATAATATCTTTGCATGACACCTGGGAAAATCTTAAGCTATATTTCACATTTTCCCACAGTGAAAGCAAGGGGAGCCTAATGAAAGATTTGATTGAAAAAATCAATTTGAAACCTAGTCAGTTAATCTCATACATTGCAGGTTGTTTTGGTTTAGGAATGGTAATCTCCAATTTTGTTCTCCCAGTCAAACCATGCCCTCTCCCTCTAATTTGAGGCACAAAAGGTAAAGATCATAGGTGGAGATTAGAATAATTTACTGGAAATAGAAATGAGTCAAGAAAACAACACTAACAGCAACAATACTAATGACAGAGGGTATAAGAAAAGAAATTATTCTCATGGAAAAAAACCCCCAATGATAGACAATGCCAGACAGCTCCCTCTACCACATTGTCTCAACTGGAAGGAACCCCTTTTCCCTTGAATAGAGTCCCTTTCCCCTGCCCCTGGCAATGGCCTGAGGTGGTATAGAATAAACTCCAGGTCCCAGCCATGCCCCTTCCAGGGTACTGCAAAAATTATCCTGGCCTGGCCAGAACCGAATCTTATTAAAAGTTATGTAACACCATGTTTAAAATTTTTTTATGGGGAAGAAAAGTTCAATACCAAGCAATACAGAAGACAACACTGATGGAGGCTACTTGTGATCCTCCAGATATTTTTTTGTCAGATTTTACCCCATTTCCCTGTGTCAGATACTGAGTTTACCACTCTCACTCCCTCATCAAATGGTATTGTTTAAATACCTGCTTTACCTCTGCATGTTCTTTAATCTTGTTTACTCAAATGAGTCATGAATGCACTACTTAACTAGGGGCCTTTTACCAAGATGGGCTGCCAGGAGATAAATACTGAAATCATTCATCCTGGGTCTTCTGCATCCCAGAATCCTGCTGGACAGAGCAGGCTAAGTGCTGAATTCAGACCAGGTTGGTTGGGGCTTTGTCTGTTGAGCCTTGAAAACCTTGAGGATGGAGATCCCACAGCCTCATCTGAAAGCTTTTGTGAAACCTGCTTTCTGCATGCAGTCTGTGTTGGAGCAGTAGGAAATAAATCCCTTGTTCTCTTTTAATTATAGACTTGCCAGGTGTTATCTGAAACAATAGTATTGAAAAAAATAAGAGATCTAGCATTATTTAAATATTGACAATATCACCTTAAAATTATTATGTTCTAAATGTTTTATATGAGTGCTGTGGAACAGTAACACATGCACACACTCTTCCAGCTGGACTGTAAAATTTATGAACCTCACACTTCTGTCACCATTGGTATCACTGTAAGGACAACGGTTTTACAAGAACAGTATTTGTATTGTGGTGTTTTGTGGTTCTATTATTAGAAGGGTAAGAACACATGGAGTTTGTTTGGGGATTTTTTTTACACAGTAAAAGATTTATTTAAACTTCATCTTTTTATTTTTAAGCAAATAAGATCATACATACTATGCTTTTTAAATATTCTTAAAGGATATGTATTTTATTATGTCTGCAGCGTTAAGATAGATTAATTTCTAAAAGCACTTCTTGGATAACTGCAGAAGCTGAGAACGTATCTTGAAGTTGCTTTCCTTTTCTTTCTGTGTGAAGCTTAAATCCATGCAGTTGACTTTTTTTAGACAGAATCCAAATTAGCTTTTTTCTTTTTGCTGTCTTTTGTCAAATCAGCTGTTGGCCTCTACCACACTGTCCCTTAGCTCAGTTATTTTACTCCTGTTCCTAACTGTGTTATTCACCAAGTCAACCACAGTTGGCTGAGCACATTATGAAAAATTCTTGTGATCATAAGAACTTCCTCAATTGCAAGTGATGACTCTTCCCCATATATCCCATCTTCTTGCTCCAGCAGCATTTCTTCTGAATCTCAATGGTAAGCACCTCAGTTATGTTTTCATCACTTTTTATACCAAACTTTCCTCTCCTCCTACTGCTCTCTAGTATTTTGGGCCCTAAACATTTCACTCTTTACTTTTTTTTTTTCTCCATAGGTGTGCGCTCTCTCCACTTTTTGTGATTCCTTCCTCTATTTTATATTCTCCATTATAATTTTCCGAATCTATAGCTCTTCCAAGATAAATTTTACAAATGGTTCATGCCTACTCAAGACCTGGAGTTCTCAGCCTATGGCAGATAGAAGGTCTTCATCTCGTCTCTGACAATGATAAAAATTTTGGCTCTCCTGTCAGAAAAAAAAAAAAAAAAAAAGGAAAAAAAGCCCCCAAAATCCCTGAGCTTCCTTTTATGATAATTTCTGTCATTAGTTAAGTTCAAGACTCCTTCAACATGTCTTCGGAGCAACTAACTGAAGCTCCTCTTTTTGTCCCCTCTCCTCCTTTTCAGGAAAAAGCATGACAGAATCCCTGATGGTTAAATTTTGGGTTGTGCTCTGTTCTTCCCAGAAGTGTCACAGTCCACCTCTCCAGAAATGCATCATTCCTTGAGTTGAGCTATGGGAGAGATCCGCTATGGTTGCAGGATTTTTTGACCCTGTGATTACAAATGACTTTTAGGCTTATGTTGTGAGAGCAAATACAAGTGAAGAAGGTCCTCTTAGGAATGACATGAACAGAATTAAATGTCCCCCTTTTTAAGGGCTGCAAACTCAAATCCTGCCCTTATGATGCACTATTGCATTTTTTTTTCTCTGAGTGACCCAGCTGGAATTGTGCCTTTTCCTCACTAGTCTGCCAAGGAACCTTTGTGCTGAATCACTGACTATTTCTACTGTAATTGGCTTGGACTTCTAGGGTGAGGGGTGCACTGAATACATCTCCTTTTTTGCCCACTAATTGTTTTCTATGCCTCATGGGGCATTTTCTTCACATTTTCAGTGCTCCTGTAATATTTAATTTGGCGCTGGATGTGTAGCAAAATGAAATTTTTTTCAATTTGATTAATTTCTTAAATGTTGCTTGTCAGTTTAAAGAAATTTTAAGCAGTTTTTCTTCTTGCTGAAGTGGGAGTTTTAGACTATAAGACTTCCTGAAGGTAACCAACTGTCAAAAAAAATCCTCAAGTGTTTTTTGTCGTTATTATTCCAGCCAAGATTTGTGTTTATCTCTTTATTGCTCCTTTCAGAATAAACAAGAAATAATGGAGTAGTTGTGCTTACATTGCCCTATTCCCCATTTCCCAGGCAAATCAAGGGTGTCTCTCAGCAGCAGAAGGATAAGGTAGAGTTGTGACTAGAGCCATTATGTGGGGTAGCAGGAAGGTGATACAAACCACTGTGCTTTTTCCTGAAGACCTGTATTTCAGACTGCTCTTTCTGTAGCAAAAAATCAGATGTTTTTAGCAGGTGGATCAATGCTATAGTATATTTTGATTTCCATTGGGTTGGCATTGTTTCCTCATATTATTTGACATCACTATAGGCATGTTGTAGTGTGTTAGCTGGCACTAACACACTTGCCATCTAAAATTACAGAAGCCAAAGGATGGGGTCAGAGGCAGAGGTGCAGGCCTAGCTGCAGAAGAGAGGCATGTAAGCATGGTTGTTCTGTTAATAGGGCAACACCTTCTGTTACAGATGGAACGGTGGGCATCACCCACATTTTGGTGACAATTTGGTGACAAGAGGACAAGGAAAAGAAAATATTAGAAGCCAATGTGACCTCATTGGCTCATCAACACTGAAAAATCGATCTATGTGTGATTTGTAAAAAAAAAAAAAAAAAAAAAAAAATAGCAGCAAATTTTTTACATAGATAAAAGCATAAAAAGAAAAAGTTGCACTGAAATGCCTGCTGTGACCAAGTTAGAAAAAGAAAGACTCCCATGGTTGGTTTTAGGTCCTGTCAGGTTTGGCCTCCATTCTCTCACCAGTTGAACTGCCTTTAAAGTGCAGGACATGTCCTTTTCAGTTAAGTTTTACCTGTTTCCTAAGGTGTGTAGCTTGTGCAAGTCTACCTGAGAACATCCAAATGTTTCAAAGTGTACTTCCTTGAAAAGAACTCACATAGGGGAAAAAAAAACCCAAACAAGAAGTGTTGTCTAATAAAGGAAATCCTTCACTATTCATAAAATATTTGGGTTATTTGAGAAAAGAGGAAATTGCTAAGGATTAGGTTCACAGCACATGAGCAGGTCTCAGAAGTGCTACTCTGTAAAGCTTGTCAAGGGAAAAAAAAAAAGAAAATAAATCCCAGTAGGCTTCCAGAGTTTTGCATCCTGTAGTTTATTTATTACATTTGTCAATAAAAGCAGCAAGGATTATGGAAGTAGATTTATTAATTTTATGAAATCCTGGCACGAAGGATTGGTGGCCCTCTGATAGAAAATGAAGTGGAACTATTTTGTGAAAGAGAAACATTGCATACTTGTAGTGAAAAGTTATTATTGCAGCAAACCTGTTGCAAATAAATCGCTCTAGCAAATCCCTTGGAAGTTACTTGCCTTAAAATCGATGGGATTATGTTTTATGTCTCCTTGTGTAAAGGAAGATCCTTGGTTTCAATGGGTGTTCAAATTCCTTGGGGCAGTATACAGAATTAGAACAAATAATCATAGCCAGTTTGGAAAAGTTTCCTGTTGCTGTTTTAGCCTCTGTTATTAATGTCTTAAAGGCACACTGCTAAAATGTTCATTTTCTTTACTTTCAGTATCTCATCCTTCATGTAAGGTGTCCTTTGGAAGACTTTATAATATTTGATCCTTTTCAGAATCTGTCATCTGTATGTTGAGAAGAAACTGAGACAAGGACAGTAAGTTGTACTAAAACAGGTGTTAATGGAAACATGAGGATTAGACCATTTTCATGTATGGCAAAAATATGGCCATTGAGATCTGAATTGCTAAAAACGTTTTCTCAAAGTTCTTAAACCATATCCATCTAAAAGCAGTTGTAAGCTACTTGCATAAAATCACTTCAAGGACACTGTTTTGGTCTAGTAGGCAGGTAGTAGGTAGGTTCCTGACTAGGTACCTGCATCAAAAAGATAGCAGTTTCACTTGTCTTTAATTTGGTACTTTCAGTCAGTATTGGAAAAAAGGTCCTGTTTCTTCTTAGAACTGGTTCTCCACAGGAGAAGGCAAATGCCTAGGCATAAGTGCTGAAAGTGACCTGGCTTTTCTCTTGGAAATAAGGAAGGAAGTGTCCATTCTGGTGTTGCAGTATGCCCTTAGTAATCATACCAGTCTATTTCGTTTGTGTTAAAAGTAGTAATTACCTTAACTCATACATACCTTATAAATAAGTTTGGCTCTTCATTTGTACCAATGTTAACCTCTTTTTGCATGAATTTATTTGGAAAACACAGCTCCATTTTGCCTAAGATACTTTAATGGATCTATTATCATTACATCAAAGCAATGGATAAAATCATAAACCTTTTCTTGGGAACCACTTAAGAACTATTATCCCCATTTCATAGGGACAAAAAGCAATTTCCTTAAGGTCACAATAAATGAGTTCTTGTGCTGCAGTCCTTGAATAACTACTCATCACTGAGCCGTTCTTTCCTTACTGCAGAGGAGAAATGACATGTTCCAGGCTCTGGTCTGTCATTGCCTCTTCTCCTGCTCTTTGTCTCTGATCTCTAAGAGTCTGTTCTCTGCAACCTAGGGAGCTTCACGGCTCACAGATCCAGCTGGCTACACATCCCCACTCCCTGTGAATTGTCCCTTGCTCTCACCTACCCTAGTTTCTCTTGGAAAGAAAAGAGGATATATCAGTACAAATGAGACAAATGCCATGCTGAGCCAGACTATGGACAGTATGGAGATTAAGACTGGGCGGGATACACTTCATGAAGGGAAGATACTAAGTGTAAAGTTCCCAAGCCTGTTGCAGCCAGGCAGATTTGTATGGATCATAGAAAAAGTTTATCATTGTTCTAATGAAAGTTTACTGGTCATAGTGATTAGAATGCTGTAGCTGCTCTAAAACGTCATTTCTCCATGCGAGTGAGATCTTCACAATAAGCTAAGAGTTAAGTTAGCCAACAGCATCATCATTCATTGCAGCTGTGGAGGCTGGGTCATTTAAGCACATGCTGAAATGGTTTGCTGGACTGTAGCCACACAGAGTAATTACTTTATATAAAGTGGAATAGCAGGTGAGTGTAAGTGCTAGAATTTTATGTCTCTATCCGATGGTTGCTCCCCATCAGATTTGTACCGGGAATGTCAAAAATGTAATTTGATAAGGATAAGACATTTTTTGACAAGGAAGGAACTTGAAACCATGTAGGATGCTTAATTGCATGTAACCAGCTGAAATGGCAATCTAGATGTTCTGGTATGGAATTTATTTCTTCTGAGTTTATGCCACCAATTAATGTAAATTACTCACAGTTGTACTGGAGTGTAACATCAAGAACTTATATTGAATTCATCACATGAGAAACACTGGGTTTTTTACATGTATTCATCCTTATGCACCATGTATTACAATTCTGTAGACTTTTTCATCCTTTTCCCCCTCTTTTTTTAACAGTTCTGAAGAGCTTATTCCTATATCACAGCCAGTATTTGATTTGTGCTTAAGGGAATCACTACACCTTGTAGATCAGTCTTCTAATAGGACTCAGACCTTCACTGTTTCTATAATTTAATTTAAAATTTCCAAATCTTGGAAAGATGTTGATTTCAGTGTATTCCCATTCCTATGCTACAGTGCTATAGTGCAGTCAAGGAATTTTTCCACATGGTCATATTACTATTATTACCATTGATGTTGACATATCTGGAAGAGGATTCAGATGTGGATGAACAGAAGAAGTTCTCCTAAACCATAATAGCATTTTCTTCCATTATATTCCTACATTCACAGTTGCTTTCTCTTTTCCCCCTTATTTTTTATTCCTTTCTTAAGAACTTTCCTTTAACTGTAGTTTCTCCCTGAAAGGTTATTTTCAACTTGGTACTAGTTTGTAATGAAAATAGCACATTATTTGTATGTCTTCATTATCATTTTTATCCAGAAATAACAAAATAAAGAATTTTTATTCAACAGTGATTTACTTTCCCAACATTGTCAGTTTCTGGCCTCTTAGAAAGGGACCTTATTTCTGTGCTCAGAAAATCTGAAAGATAGCGTTCACCAAAATATGTTGGTTCCTAAGTTATGTTTTACAGCCCTTTAAATTGATTTTACACTATGCTTAAAAGACTAAATATTTCTTGAATCTGGTTCTAAATCTTTATTTGAAAGCATCATTATTTATGGTCTTTAAATGTGGTGGATAGCAAGAGTCAAAGCTTAATTTAAAAACTCAGATCTTAACCCTATTAAACACTGTTCAAGTTGTAAAATATAATTTAGTATGAGTGGGATTAAGGAAATTATCACTGCTTTCATTAAAATAATGACAAAAAAAAAATCAGGATTTTCCTTTCTGTCTTTCTCAGTCTAGAAAATATCCAACATGAGCAACTTCTGTGAAACTTGTGGGTTTGCTTGTATACAGATGTAAGGATTATTTGCATGCTGTTGATTATTTGCATGCTGTTCTTTGCCATAGAATGCAACAGCAGTTTCCACATGTCATGGAAAGTACACCGTATAAAGCAGACATGTTCTTCATGTATGTAGAACAAACGTGTCTCTGTCTATAAACCAGGTAGAATATAGTGATTTTAATAGAATTTGGACTGATATTGTATAATATTTTTAAAAGGATTCATAGGTCTTTACAGAAGAGGACAGCCAAGAGCACAAAAAGATTAAGATGAACTTTGCAAAGTTGATAAGTGATTTGTTTTTTTGATTTTGGTTACTCACCTGAAGATACATTAAGGACTGAGCTTCATAGAGTGCACTTTCTTTTAATGAGGGCTACAACAAGCAGCTCAAATCTAATCGTAAAAGCGTCTTGAGCTCCTACACAGTCATTTGTGAAAACTGTGGTCTTATTTCTCTCTAGGCATGTTATGAGTCAAAGCTGGTTGGGAATAAAGATTGAAGGAAAGCATTTGCTCTCCTGGATTAGCCTATTGCAGTGCCATGCTTATGAAGCTGAGTATCCAGACTTTTTACATAGAGTCCACTCCTGTTGGTTGACCTAGGTGAGTGAATAAAGATGCAATGGCCATGTCTTTCCTTTGAGTCACTCAAGAAAACAGCATTTGGATTTTCCTGACAAGAAAGGCTGTTTCTCATATCCAATATAGAAGTCTGTGGTACCCTAAGATTGCTGTTGCATGGACATAGTTTCTCTGAATTTTCTAAATAATTTAAAATGAAACAAGTCCACCCTATTTGATTTGTTTATCTGATTGTGGTTTAGTTTGGTTTGTGGTCGGCCTCTAAAGAAGACTGGATGACCCAGACAGAAATTACAAAATTTTTCTCTGTGTATTAAATTCGCATTACATCTTTCAGCATGAATTGAGGTTCTGTTAGCACTTTTAGGAGTCATTAGTGCTTTGCTGAATTTTCCCACACCTACTTAAAACATGTTGGTGCAGTGCATGCTGCAAAGTAGGGTTACTTGGCTTATCATTAAGGTCAAAACCCAGTTGCAGAGATCTAACATATTTGGAAAAGAATTCAACAAACATGGTCAATTTAGTCAGAAACACTTGCTAATCTTTCTGTCTCAAGCGTTGCTTTCACTCTATAATGTGCAACTGGTCAGCTTTATGGAAGAAATAGGTGAGGGAGTACATTGATTATTGAAGAAACTGGAAAAATGTAAACAGTGAGGAATATAAAGCATTCAGAGTATTCTATTTTTAAGGGTAGTAGAAGGTTTTGGAGAAGGAGTGGGAAAAGGAGTGAGGGAGAATAAAGTTTAGGCTTCAGTGGAAAATGCCATGGAGAGCCGTGGGCTTTGGGCATAAAAAAGAGCATTAATATTGATGAGTAATTGAGCTATATGGGATAAATTATCTCATGGTATATTAAGTTCCTTGTGTTGATTAACCTCAGGATGTTTAATTAGGCATTGGTTAATAGGAGACTAGGGAGAGGGATTTGGGAAAACAGGGCAGTATGCATAAGAGCAGGGTGGGATACTGGAGCTAGATGGTGAGCTGCTAGAAGGTGTAAAAATATCGTGGGGAAATAACAGATGTTCCTCCAGTATTCTCATACACCTTCAAGAGCATCCACTTTTAACCTTTGTCAGACAGTGGTCTCACGTACTGAGCCATTATGAATGTTTCTCTGCTTTTATGTTAGCTTTTATGGTCTCTGAGAAAGGGTGACGGTTTGTCCACATGTGGTCATAGCTCACAAATGACACCAAAGAGTAGTGCCAAGCAGAGAAATACAGAGATGGCTTAGCTGGAAAGGCAGACTTCTCTGTGGTAACAGGTGATTGGTTAGGCCACCTTAGGATAAGGGCAGAGAGGAGCTGGAAGGTGCTGGGATTAGAAACTAAAGATGGGAGTCAGTGCCTTCTCCTCTAGAATCCTTAATCCTATTCTCTAGACGAATTTTGTTTTCCCTAACACAAATGTGTTTTTGTGATCTCCTGAGCATAAAAAACCTTTCTTGCCACAACCGACTGCATACCTGATCTTATTCTATTCACCCTGTTCACGCAGCTAATTTTGCTCTTAAGATTGTTAATGCTTTCGGGCATGGGGATTTGCTTCAATATTGCAAAATATCATGGAGAACTCTTGAATGAGCGGTACTGCTTGTGTTGGCACTGCAACCACAACCATAAAAATTAGAAGGAAACAAGTAACTTCATCAAACAATCTAGATTTTCTTGAAAAGTGTGGTTGCCTCCAGCATTTTCAGTACATTTTAACAATATGGGAATTTTAGTATTTTGCTAGCAAGATGTCTTTTGACTGAAGGGCCCTAAGAAGATGAGATGTACTCAGAATAATTTCTGAAGTATTTCCTCTACATTTGTGTTTGGCAGTCTGGTATCTGCCTGCTCTACGTACCCATGGGAAGAAAAGATGTTGAAGATGTTGGGGGCCAGCTGTTTTTAGAAGCTTGCCAATGGTGTCTGTGTCATATCAGCAGTGTCAGTCATTCACCTTTGAGAATAGAATATAATGTGTACGTCCACCAAAATGAGAAATGTTACAGCAAAATATTATATGCAAAGATATACTTTAGATTCAAAAAGTTTCAAATGTCTGTGTCTTGTAAAGTTAAAATGATCCTAAGATGCTTAGCAGAAATAATAGTTAATTTTTCAGCTCTAAGTTTGTGTGCTACTTATTTGAAGGAGGTGCAGAATTCATTACATTCAGCACAATTGTCTCTGCCTTCAAAGAGTAACTAAACCAGGCTAAGCAATACTGGAGCCACTAAAATCTCAATAATACTTTTTGATAGCTAGTTATTATTTAATTTTAATTGCATTATATTGCACAGACATAGTTCAATAGAGTACCTAAATATCCCAGTCAAGAGCAGGGCTGTGATGTTCAAGGGTTTGCAGACAGAGGCCAACATGTGTTTTCTACCACGTTAGGGGAAACTGTTTCCACCCAAGAGTTAGCTAAGAGTTTAATCCCACAATTAGTATGCTCTCTGCCCAGAAACTATCATTTACAGCACAGCAAGACAGATGTATTTCGGATTAGAAAGAAATCTTTCCCACAACAGAGTAATGCACAGTTTATCAGATATAACTTGGGACAGTGGTTCATATTCCTCTGAAGCATCTCTGGGAGACAGAATATCAGAAAAATGTTATTTGTATTTCATTCCAATATAAAGTGGGCCCCATTCTGTCAGTCCCTGTATAAACAAATAGTAAGCAGCGACTGGGTTTCCTAACTTTTTATAATCTAAGTAGACAAGCCTAACACAACTGTACAGGAAATACAAAGATATGGCAATGGAACATGTTTCGCCTGTGATCACAGAGTTGATAGGTTAAAATCCAATTGTTTGAATTCCCAGCTCAACAGTCTGTACTATGGTTGACCTTACTATTAGATGATGATTAGTTTCTTCTGATGAGTTTCATATATTTTCATCATTTTCCTTTGTATTTGGTGTTGTTTCTTTATCAAAATTGCTCTACAGAGAATAAGCCCTGGGAGGAGCAGGAAGCTAGTTGCACTACTTATATGAAAAAAACCAAAGCTGTAATAGATCTATAATCAAGGTAGATTTAAATGTTTGTATCTCATGGCAAGAAGTTTTTTGTACTGGAATGTAACACATGTATACATATATATCTTTAAAAAGTATACTATCAAGGATTACTTCAAACAAAAATAGCATCTGGCTTTGAAATTAATGAATATAATCTGTAACAGGTACATATATAAAGCATGAAGTAATTCCTGGCATTCTTCTGCTGACATAGTATCTGAAAGTTGGGGAGAAAACATTAGAATCCAAGAAAGCTACACAAATTATTTGATTGTAGGATTTTTTCCCCCTGCAAGTAGATGAATAAGCATTACAAACATGCCTTACACCTGTAGGATCTAGTTATATGGCAGGTAACTTGGGAATTACTCTGGTTTAAAATGAAATCTGCACATTGAATCAGTCCGAAAACAGCTGGCTTAGAAATCAGCCTGAGAATCACAATAATCTATGAAACGTATTTGTGTTAGCATTAAACATTTTTGCATGCTCAGTGCATAAGATAGCCTCTGCGCTTTGTGGATTAAGGAAGTGGCTGGTATAGCTTTCTGAAATTGGGCTGCCTTGTTAAGAATGGAAAGTTCAGTTAAAATTTAGTTATGAGAAAGCTATGTGAGCCCTTGTGATTTACTGCTGAACAATGCAAATTCATATTTTATAAGGTGGACTTTTCAGTCAAATTCGTGTCAAAGTTATTAGCAAATAAAGTTATGGTCATTTCTGCAGCATGTTATTTCCTTTTCAGCAAGAGCTATATACTGATATGCAACTGTATCTGATAAGCAATAGAAAGGCAAATGAAGAGAAAAAGAAACTGTTCTTTAATAGTTAAATACAAATACACTTGGAAGACTAACACACAAACTTTGGAAATGTGTTTCTGGATGCAAGGAATCAGTTCCTTATACTGAAATTGTAATCTGATGATTAGACTCTGTTAAATTGTACTGTGTTCAGGAGCAATCTACCAGCATCATGGCAGAGCAGGCATTCACTTCAGCATCTCTAGTTCTAATGTTAGTATGTGAATTCCATTTTTTCGATGTGCGTTTGACACAGTTACTTTTAATCCACACTTTCATAGATACAATTGCAATCTCAGTATGGTTGCTTTTTCCTTGGATTTTCCTTGCGATTAGGCCTGCAAACATAATTTACACTACCTCAAGAAAGGAAATTATGAGAGAAAATTGCCTAAAGGAAAAGCAACCAAAAAGCTAAAATTAAATGGAAACAAAACCTGCTAGTGTGGAAAAAAGTGCCCACACACAGACTTGCTCAAAATAACTAATTGTATGAACTAAACCCAACTGTTATTTTGGTTCAGGCTGATTTTGTTGTTGTTGTTCTTTTTGTTTCTTGGTTTGCTGGGGGTTTTTTTTGGGTTTATTTTTTTTGTTTGTGGGTCTTTTGTGTGTGTGTGTGCAGAGAAACCCTAGGACCTCTGGCAATTAAAATATAATTGTTTCTGTGGTGCAAATACTTACAAGCAGTCTAAGGCACTTTCAAATTGGCAATGCAGTGTAAAGGAGATGCAGCACTGCTGAAAATTAAGTCAGAGATAGCAAGACCAGAGGCAGCAAGGCCCTTCATATTTCATATGGATTTTTAGGAGACTGCACTTGCCAATTGTATGAGGTAAAAGCAAGAAGAGTGGTTGAAGGGTTTGCAGTGAAAAAGCAGATTGCTGAAAGCAGAAGAAATATATTAAATGAAAATCCACAAAAACAAATGGCAAAGGATAAAAGGTGAGGCACTGTGTAGGAGGGAGGTGCAACTGATGATCCCAGACATTTGGGGATGGAAAAATTCCATTTAAACTAAGCACCTGCTGCTTAAGATTTGGGCTTCAAAATTACAAACCATGTCAGTAAAAGCATTTTTCTTTGCAGTTTAAAGGGCAACTGAAGGAAACAGCCAAAGTACTACAAGAAGGAAAAAGAAAGAATGGGGAAATATTTTACAAAACTGACCTACAGTCATTTAAGGTGGGATATTGGTTAGGCATGGCTGGTTTCAATTTGATTTAATTTTTATTCCCCAGGTTTTCAGTTGTCTTCTTGAGCAAAAAGAGACTTCAGTTCAATTTAGTTTAGTAGGGGGTATGCAACCACTCTTTGGATGGCTTCCTAACCTTGTGCCTCATTCCTCTTCATGGGTGTGTCTGACTTAAATTTCTTTCTGTTAATCCTACTCTAGCTTTTGTGTGGGAGGAGAGATGATTTCTGACTCTTTTACCCACTGTAGGGTAGAATGCAAAACTGAAATCCTTCTGATGGAGTAAAGGCTGGCAAATGTTAGAAACCACAAGAACTTTGGTAGAGAACCAGCCTATACTTAAGTGACATTCACACGCTTGCACTGGCACGCCCACAGAACCAAAATCCATAATGAAGACTGCTTGGTTTGACATGGCTGTTTCTCATGCCCCATACTGCTTTGATATTTGCAAGAAGATGAGTTGAATATCACATGTCAGGGATTGGCAGCAGACAATGGAAAGCAAGAAAAGCTGCTCCCAGCCCTCCACACTGAGACAGAATTGATCAAGTTGTCACTTACAAACTACGAGTCAATGGAAAAACCCAGCCTAATATGCAGTGTGCTTAAATCAGGGTCTGGAAGTGGGGCTAGGGAAAAAGCACTTCCCTTTAAAGAACTT
This sequence comes from Entomyzon cyanotis, assembly GCA_024500445.1. Taxonomy (NCBI): domain Eukaryota; kingdom Metazoa; phylum Chordata; class Aves; order Passeriformes; family Meliphagidae; genus Entomyzon; species Entomyzon cyanotis. The sequence goes on from JAKEPQ010001005.1 coordinate 83,325,068, forward strand.
AAGATTAACCCGATGATTTTTTTTAAATGGGAAACTGGGGGGAAAAAAGAAACTGCTGAAAAGAGTTATATGTCTAGAATTTTACTTTCCCCTGCTCAATGAAGGATACTCTCTCTTCTTGTCTACTTTGAATACCAGATGTCTCTGCACAGTGAAATTGAGGCATCCTGCAAAGGAAAGATTTTCACATGTCCTCAGCTTTTACTGGAAACTGGGCCCCTTTAAAGATGTCTTGAGTATGACACTCGAAGAGTCATCCCAGATTGCATAGAGCTTTTCAAAACTCAGCCAGCGTTTTTAGGAGCCTATGCCTCAAGGAGTCTGGGCACCTTACCCAAAAAGAGCTAAAAATGTAATTTGCAGCTCTTCAAATAATCCAAAACAAAGTATCAAATCCCTTCCCATCTTCCTTTGCCAGGGAAAGTCCCTATGCACTAGAGCTGGCCTCATTCTCCTACACAGGGGACAGCAGAAGTAAATGGAGGGTGGAGTGGGAGAGTTTTTGGAAGGATGATCAGGCTGTGCATAGTGCTCAGCCCTACTTAATCACAGATGCCTTGCTTGAAAATCGAGTTCCAAATATTTCCATGGTGCTCAAACACAGTTACCTGGCTCTCCTCTGTGCCGAAGGATTTCAACCAACAGGATTTCCTTGGCTGTGCTGCAGCAGATGGCTTTTTCCATTGTTTTAATACTCTGAAGATACTTATTCTGTGTGGGTTACCAACCAGGCAAGAAAATATTGACCAACTGCTGAATTTTCCAAAGGTTGAGGTTTATATGCCTGTGTATTGTGACTGCAGGGGAACAGTCTGAAGACGTGTGGAATAAATGAGTGTGGCAATACCCATACAGCACATGACAGACATATGATTTGACATCTAACTAAATGTCTGATCTTTGCCTTTTTATAATAATATACTCCTTCTGAGAGGTAATACTTTGGCTAAAACAAGGGATTGTTGAGGAAAAATTATTCAATGTAAAAGTCTCAAGAAGTGACTGAAAGTAGTTCTGCTACAGGTGGACTAAAGAAGGCTTTCATTTCTTGATTTCTTTCTCTAACAGGCTAAGATGGATGTCATAAGACTTTAATATCCTATATAAATGAATAAGTAATTTCTAAAATGAATAAGTAATCTACAGTAATATACAGGTGGGTTGTGGTGAGGTTAGGGAACTTAAGCAAAGCAACTTCGTAGGCTGTGCCTGCCACAAACCATTTGCCACCCAGTTCACTTTCTGTTCTGGCTACCAACCATGGCTGTCAAAGGAGCTGTTACAGTGGGGTTTAATACTATCAGACAGGAATGCCGGAACTGATCAGTGGAACAAACACCTCTGGTTTTGAAAAGAGACTTAAAGTAGCATGATTGGAGCCATCAAAAATAATCATCTTAACATAAATTCCCATTACAAGGTGTAAAAAAAAGAGATGGTCTGCTCTTTAGAGGCATAAAAAGGGGACATAAAAAAAAATTTTCTCTTTTGCGCAATAATCTGTGCTGTGTTCTGATGTCCAGGCTTACAGAAGTGTACAGAAATAACTAGACAAATACTTAAAGGACAGGCCACAGAAAAATGTTCCCTAGGAGCTGGAAGATCAGGCTTATGAACCTTGTCAGGGCATTTGGGAGCAATAAATGCATTTTCAAAAGTTGCTTAGGAGAGCTTTATAAATATTCCTTTGAATTTGTGTTAATGGAAGGCCCAAATGTTTTTAATTTTTAGTTATTTTCACCAGTTGTTTGGAGAAAGCATAAAGCCTCCTATCCTGTAAAAATGCCGCTTGAGTAAGCAAGACAAATTATACTCAGACTTTGGATTAGGCTGTGCATGTCCTTCAGTGTACACTGTCTTGCATCCCTGAATTACCAATTTCACGTATCTGGGCTTCAGCTGGTTGCCTAAAGAGTAAGGAAAAGCTCATCTGCAAGGAAGAACTCATCTGCTCCTACTCTGATGATGCACAGCTGGCCAAGAGGATTACTTTTTGGGTCTCTGAAGAGCCAAGGAATCTAACTTATAGCTGGAGACAGGACACAGGAAAGGACAAATTGGTGTACTGAGGAGATACAGACACTTTCTGGGTTGGCTGGTGTGTCTTATTCCAACATGCAGGCTCACACTAACCACGAGGCATGGGACTTGGGTTTTCACCAGACTCAGCAGGAGAACCTCCAGGAGATGCTTGCCTTTTTTGTTCAGCTGGGGGCATGATTCACCTTCCAGATCATGTCAATGTGTTGCAGCTAGGCAATGCTCTGTCTGTACAAGAGGCTCATTTCAGGTAGCATTTTGATTTTTCTTGTTCTATGCTGTAAGCACACTTCTCACTAATTACTCTCCATAAAATACAGTAGTTAAGGCCTTTGGGCTTACAGTAAAGATGCAACATGAAACAATACGTGGCTTGATATTCCAAGTATCAGAGGAAGTTCAAACAGGCCATATTAACCCCAGTCCTGTTGTGTGGAAACACATTTTCTTAAAGGCATTTCAGAAATTCATATGTTTTTTGTTCATAAATAACCATTATGATCATATTATGATCTGACCTCTTGTGTAGTACAAGTTCAACCTCACTCTGTAATTTCTGCATTAGGTACACAACCTGTGGTTAACCAGCATCCTGTGGTGGGATTATGTATCGAGTTTTGTATTGATTAGGTAATGACTTGAGACAAATTATATTTTTAGCTTGGATTTTCAGTAGTTTAGGCATGCCCCTGTAGGATTTTTCTTTTAGAGTTTTTCAGAAATTCTCCCAGCAACTTGTCTTTGCCATGTAGTTCTTCAGCTCCTTCCTGCAAGAATAATAAAACCCACCTAGAATACACCTTTCACAGTACTATTGAAAAAGATACTTGGAAGAAGTTCTGGAACGAAATATTGTTTTCCTTCAGACTTATATCCGTGATAAACTCTATGTGTAATCCTTATGATGACCTGATAGAGATGTGTCTGTACTTCCTACTAAGACATCTGCAGCCAAACAGACAATATAACAGCTGCATTCTTTGGGGGTTTTATTGAATGTCATCAGAGCAGTAATTTGGGTACCTGTCCTACAGCAATTGCCATTTTTGACAACGCTGTTAAGATCTTTATTTTCCTTGGGATTTCTACACTTTTGTCAAGATTGACAGGTTCAGAAGTTACTGTGTGTGGCAGGACAAGACAGACAAACAAATGATTAGAAAGACAGCACAGACACATAAACTTGTTTCCTTAGGTAATGGAGCTACAGGTTATTACTTAGGGAATTCACGGTTCTTTAAAATTGATACCTCTGGGTATTCTTACTAGTCATCTTCCTTCCTGTCTTTCTTTGAATCTTCTTTTAAGGTCTTTGGGGGGTTTCTAGAAGGAGTGGGACTATGTGAGTCTATACAAAACATTAGGCCAAATTTTCAGCACTGCGAGGTGATACACGTGGGAAGAAGTAGACACCACTGTACTGCAAATTTTTTTTAAAGCTTTTTAGTGCCAAGAGTCCTCTCACAAAATTGTGCTACTCAGATAGCACAATTATGTGGGATTACTCTCAAATATGCAACCAGAGTGACTGATAAATGATTTCCTTTACAGCAGCAGTCATGCAATACTAATTAGGTACAGTTAATATTGTGACTCTTTGAAAATGTAAAGAGTTATATAAATGTTGAGTGGTATTTACGTTGATTATATCCAGGATGCTGGTTGATAGGAAATACGTAAAATGTTTCTAAATGCATTTCTTTACATGCAGCTTTAGGTGAGAAACTACTTTGATAAATGTAGTTGGCAAAGGGTTTTCAGAATTGTGTAGGGGATGCTTTGAATTCCTAAGTGTTGGTTTAAAAGGGGTCTCATTTTTAAACACCCATCTATGGCCATCACAGATAATATATGTTTACACTCTGTCTGTCAGGTCATTCTTCTCACAATGCTTCAGTTTTTAAATTCTTGACTTTTGTGAAGTTGGGCTGTCCTCACAGCTCTCCTATTGAAGTCAGTGTTGTCCAAATGAGAAAAGGTAGCTTGTAGATATTTCTAGAATTGACACTACTTAATACCCTGCCAATTTTACTATTTAGTATTTACTGATTATTTATATGTGTGTTTGTATTGCACCAAGAAAAAGGTTTACTTTTTTTATTACCATTTGAAAAGGTTTGTCCATCCTCTGCACTCTCAGTTACTGATTCCTATTAATCCTGCCAAAGTTTTCCGCCCTCTCAGCTGTGCTGGGTGCCAAGTGAACACTTTGTGTGACTGTGCTGTAAGTGGGGGAGGAGGTGGAAGCAGCAGTAAGGAAGGAGAAGAAAGACTTTGAATATTATCTCCTTAATTTCTTTTTTCCAATCTATTATGAGTTGTTCTTAAAAGGTAAATCACCTGCTCTAATGTAATTCATAAAGAAATTATTTTTCCCAGAAATTAAATAGATTCCCAAAATGTCCCCCAAGCTCCTAAACTTTCAGATCTATGGTAAGAAAAAGAAAAATATGGGAATTTCCCAGTTAAGATGGAGCAGATAATTAATTCTGGAGATTACCTTAAAGCCTGTGCTCATTACTCACAGTAGCAAGCACTTTTTAATGAGCTTTTTGTCTTGTGTACTTTTCTGCTTTGAGTTGCGTCAAGGGGAGGAAGCCTGGTGTAAAGTGGTGTAGGCAAGCTGTGCTGTGCTGTGTGCTTGGGCACACCATCTTCTCAGCTGGGAATTACAGAGACAGAAGTTGTGGCTGGGACCAACAGGAAGAAACCATACGCTCAAAATGCAGTTTCCCTGGTCTGGTCCTCAGATATCCTATCTCTGCACACACCATTTCCAACACCCATATGTTATTCACAGTAGCCATGAAGCCCTTCTCAGGGACTTACTTTGTATGGCTTTCCTTTTCATTGCCTTAAAAGTCACTGCTTCATTCCTGCTGATCCTCATTCAGGCCAGTTTCATAACCAGCTGATTGCATGCTCCAAACACTTGACCTGTAGCATGTAAGGTATCTGCGTGCAAATGTATTGGCTCTGGGCCATCATTCTTAACTGTTGACGATACTTCATCGGAATTGCAAAACTGCTGTGTAGCAACACCATGTTATTGAAAGCAGCATACAATTTCAGTTTGTGTGGTGGATTGACCCTAACTGCACACCAGGTGCCCACCAAAGCTGCTCTAGCACTCACCTCCCCAGCTGGTTAGCGGAAGGGGTTGAGATAAGGTCATGGAAAAATCATTGTCATGGACAAAACAAACTCAGCTTGGGGAATAACTAATCTAATTTATTTCCAATCAAGTCACATTATGATAATGAAAAATAAAACTATATATTAAAAACATCTTCTTCCTACCTTTCCCTTCTTCCTGGCCTTAACTTCATTTCCAATTCTCTACCTTCTCTCCCACAGCAGTGCAGGGCAGGGGAATGGGGGGTTGTGAACAATTCATCACAAATTTCTGCTGCTCCTTCCTCCTTAGGGGGAGGACTTCTCACACTCTTCCCTATTACAATGTGGGGTTCTTCTCAGAGGATAAAGTCCTCTACAAATGTCTCCAACAGGAGTCCTTCCCAGAGGCTGCAGTTCTGCATTAACTGCTCCAGTGTGCTCCCTTTCATAGTCTGCAGTCCTTCAAACAGTCTGCTACAGTGTGGATTTCCACAGGGTCACAAGTCCTGCCAGCAAACTTGCTCCAGCATGGCCCCCTCTCTCCACCAGTCCACAGGTCCCCCTGGGATCCTGCTCCTGTGTGGGTTTCCAATGAGGTCACATCTTCCTTCAGAAATCCACCTGCTCTGGCTTGGTGTCCTGCAGAGGCTGCAGGGAAATCTCTGCTCCACCATGGGCCCCCATGGGCTGCAGGGGCACAGCTGTCTCACCATGGTCTTCACTACGGGCTGCAGGGAAATCTCTGCTCTGACACCTGGAGCACATTCTCCCCCTCCTTCCTTGCTGACCTCAGCAACTGCAGAGCTATTTCTCTCACATATTATCACTTCTATCTTCTGGTTACTGTTCTGCAGGCTTTTCCCCCTTCTTAAATATGTAGTCCCAGAGTTGCTACCACTGCCCTTGATCAGTCTAACCTTGTTCAGCGACAAGTCTGTCTTGGAGCTTCATCGGACACAGGGAAAATTTCTGGCAGCTGCCAGATGCTGCCCCTGTAGCCCCTGCTACCAAAACCTTTCAATGCAAGCAATACAGTTTGTTTTCTTGCAATTCCTACATCTGTATAAAATACACTGTGAGCTAGGGTAAACTAACTAACAAATGGTGCTGGGTTTCTCATTGCTCTTTTTGTGGAAAGGTAGATGATCTGTTTCAAGTAGAATGTATGCACATCCATTAGCTCAAATTTTCCCTTTCTTTCCCTTGTCCCACTTGAATAATAACAAATAATCATGACTTTTCTCCTGAGCTTGGCTGTGCCCAGGCCTGATTCCATCTACATAGTTTGAGACTTAGATTGCTTCAATATGCTCTAACCTGTACTGTAGAAAATGTGTTATCTGGTGACTGCTGCACAATGCTGCATGACTGCTCTTTGTCAGGACAAAGCAAAGATTATTACCTTTATTCACTTCTATATACTATATTTTGCACATTTAATATAATTCAAATTCAGCTTTAATTTTTGCTACTTTTAGAGCCAAACTGACTTCGCTTCTGCAGCCCCAAATCTCAGCAATGCCCAAAGACATGTTCCAAAGACTGCTGTGTGTTTCACCTGTTTAGAATGAATGTTCAAAGGCATTTAATTCTTTCAGGACCCATCCTCTGGACGTGTTTCAGTGGTTCATCTGATTTTTCTCTTTTGCTTTAATGTGTCTGGTATGTCTTAAACTAATAGCTCAGTATGATGCTTAGCAGTGCCATAATAGATAGGCCCCAAAGAAACAGAATTTATTATGATGAGGCTCAGTTGGAGTATTGAAGATGTCTTGGTACAATTGTAATTGTTGTTGCAACTGATAAAAATTTTGATTTATTGTTGCACTATTAAATCTTGTAGATTATGTGGTGTACACAGCATGCATTTTAGCAATGTGTCAAAATCAAAATGATGATAATAATAATGAAAGATTAGCCTAGAATTTATATGTGGTGAAAGTGCTCTTTGTTTTAATGACAATGATGATCCTAGCAAAAAGAGGAACAGGCTCCTTTTAATTTAACAGGACAAAGGTAAATTATAGCTACCACTGATTCTCCCATTGCTTTTGTCAGGTGACAATATGTACCCGTTAACTTCATGCTTGAATGGAGTACAGTGCTGACAGCCACGATGCACAGGTGACCACCACCTTACATACACCCCTCTCACCAGTCACCCTGCTCCTACCCCAGCAAAGGCCTGTTTTCGTCTGCAAGGCTCCCTGTAACTCACCCACATGCAAATGTTTTTGACCTTAATTAAAGCAGTTCACCTCTCTCTGCCTCTAGGGATGGTTTCTTCATAAGGCAGTTGTGTTTAATTAGCATTTGCATAGCATTCTGCTGGTTGCTTTCCTGGAGCGTTGTTCAGTAGGAGCGTGGGATTGCTGAAGCCTGACTGGCAAGCTTTGCACCCTCCTAATTGACACAGAAGCCAAGTAGAAGTTACACAAGGAAAGAACAGAGAATCGTTAATGATGGATCATTAGCAAGTAGCTCCTTTGAATGAATGTAGATAACTTTATAACTCTATCAAAGTGAAAAGTAGCATGATGAATTATGCATCAAACAATAAAAGCTCAAGGAAGACACTGGTTTTATAATTGCTGTGCAATTTTCTAGCATGCTCTAGTTTGTAAGATTAATTTTCTTTGGGAAGCATGAAGCATTCTATGTCTCTTGCACACTTAATGTCAATTTTCATTTTCTCTCTTTAGAGATTTTATTCTTCGTCTTTTGGTATCACTGCAAAAACTCCCAGGGCTTGAGATCCACAATTTTTATGCTAGCGAAAATTTGCACAAGCAAATGAAAGGTCTATCACTACTAAACCAGTTTCTTTGAGGGTTTGCTGATTTCTCAGTGTAGAGTTCTCAGATACACATACCTGAAATAAGATTGCTTTGTATCTTCTTTTTTTAATAGAGATTGCATAATAATTTTGTGGCTATGTTGAATTTCTAGACTAATAAGTTCTAAAGGGCATTTTTGCTTTGAATTTATCGTCACAAGCATTTCAGCTGGCACAGAGATCATTCCTGTGGCTTGCACTAGTGCCAGTTCTGCCCTCCTAGCGCTCCTACTCACTCCTAAGAAGAGGAATTAATACAAATGCTGCCTAGTGATGTCACCTTTCCCTTTAAAATGTTCTGATCTCTCATTTGAGGTTTCCTCTGAAAATATAACTCAGTGTGTTTGAAGTGAGTAGAATCAGAGGAATAAGTTAACAGAAAACTTATCCCTGGTGTGAGCTGTTTCTTAGCTTTCATACTATAGTGGGTGAAAGGTCTGTGAGAGATCTAATCCATCTGCAAGCCCCAGGGATCAGCTGTGGGATCAACTATGCTAGAATAAATCTCCTTCCTAAAGACCTGATTGATACAAATTCTGCAGCCTCCTCCCTTTGGTTTGTTTCAGCATTTTGCTACCCCTATCATTATAAAACTTTATTTTTTGTTTCCTATAGTTTCCTTTGTTGCAATTTAAGTCAAGTATTTCTCATCATGGACATGAAAAAGGATTTATTTCATCCTTCCAGGAAGTTTGTATGGATTTGGGGGGGTTAGGGTTTTTTTTAGTGGTGGTGGTGGTTATTTTTTACATTTTTGGAAACAGTTTTGAGGTTGTTTTTCTCTGGTCGTTCTCTTTAGGTCCATGATCCCACTTGGTTCAATCTGTCATGTTTCCTGTGATAATTTCAGTTGCTGTCCTGTGGAAGGTCTCAGGTGTTCCAGATGGCTGTGCAGTGGGGGCCCCACACCATACACTGCTCCAGCTGTGGCTTGCCAGCTCTAACTGGAGCAAAAAGATTATTTCATGTGTCCTGCAGGCATCTCTCTTGTTTGTACATCCTTGTATGATCCTTGCCTTTTTCGCAACAGTATGATGTTGCTGACTCATCTTCACTTCATGGTCTAGAATAACCCCTAACTATCCCTACTTTCCTGTTTGTGCACTGCCCTTTATTTATGTAAAGAAACATAGTTCCTTCCCCTTGACAGTATTGAATTTCACCCTATTTTATTAGACCGTTTCTCCAGTGTAGCCAGGTCATTGTGAACTGTGCTTCACAGGAACTTTTAGCTTTTGAAGTCCTCAGAAAGCTGAGCAGGTAAGGTCTGAGTTCCATTTGCCATCCAGGTAGAAATAAAATGATAAGTGCTACATGCTGAACAGATTCCTCTGGAGCTCACTTGAAATGTTCTGTTTTAGAAGATCCCAAGGAGCAATTATCTGAATATTATTTCCCTCTGGCTTTGGGTTTATCTAGACGTTGTTTCTTTAGTCTGTTTATGGAAAATAGAAGAGAATTTTCTTTCTGAAAGTCAAATCTTGATTTGGCATCTTAGTGGTTGAAGGGTGTTCTGTTTTTTTCTGTGATGGAGTTAATTTTCTTTACAGTGGTTGGTATGAGGCTGTGTTTTGGATTTGTGCTGAACAAAGGGTTGATAATATAGAGATCTTTTTAATTGTTGAGAAGGGCTTACACAAAAAGCCTTCCCTGTTTCTCATATCACCACACCGGTGAGGAGACTGGGGGCACATGGGAAATTGAGAGGAGACATGGCCAGGTCAGGTGACCCTAACTGACTAAAGGGACATTTCAGATCGTATGACATCATGCTCAGTATATAAAGTGGGGTAAAGAGGGAGGAAGGCAGGAACTTTTGGAGTGTTGGCATTTGTCTTCCCAAGTCACTGTTACGTGATGTGGCCCTACTTCACTGGAGGTGGCTGAACACCTGGCTGTCCATGTTAAGCACTGATTTTCTGTTGTTTGTGTGCAAGGCTTTTCCTTTTCCTCTTAAACTGTCATTATCTCAGCCTTTTACCCTTTCCAATTGTCACTCTGATCCCACTGGTAGGGGAGTTACCAAGTGGCTGCATGGGGCTTGGCTGGTGGTTGGAGTCAAACCATGACAAGGAATCATCTCACCTGATTTGATGTTTGTGTGGTAAAGCTTTGCACCTAAGGCACTTGTCTACCCTTTCCTTTATGGAAAACACAGGTGACCACAATTCATCTGACTAGGTTTACTCATTTACCAGTGTCTTAGAGGAGAGTGTGTCATTTCATCTTCAGTGCCTCCAAAGAGTGTCTAAGGAACTAAAGTAGATTATTGACATCTAAATTTAGATGGGATGTATCTCACCTCCAGCCCTTTTCGTGGTAGAAGAACAAGAGATCATATACACTATTTATTCCTAATAGGTAAATGCTGGCTGTTACTCATGTTCTGAATATTTTAATTGTGATTTTTTTCCAGTATTGAATGGAACTTGAATTAAAATGATTTGGTTTGCAATTGCCCAATTCTAACTCCTTTCCTTTTAAAACTCAGAAACCACACACAGAATCCTAGAATCATCTGGGCTGATGAAAGGAAAAGATCTTTAAAGGAAAAGATCTTTAAGACTGTAAAGTCTAAGCATTGCTTCTTGCAGGAGCATACTTGTCAAAAATGTACCAAATCAGCTTGAAAAAAAAAATGTTCTTCTAGGCACCTTTTATCTTATTTTGTCCTTGGAGGTGGATACTTTACCCTTTTAAACATTTGATTACAGTTCATGAAGACTGGAAAAAAATGAAAAAATGGCATTTTTTGGCATCCTGACTGACCTTTGTCAGCATCTATCAAATAAGTAGTAGCTTCAAGCAGTAAATTTACCAATTCATGATGTGGTCCATTTCCCTGGCTGGTCAATATTCTATTTCTTCGGAAATAAAACAAACACTGTTCTGCCAATTGAAATGTGCTTTGTATTTCTTTGTATTTCTAAGTAAAGCTGTAGTGTCATAGACAAAGATACAATTAAATATAGCTTTTTCTGTGAATTCTTTTTGATGAGGTAATAAAAGCCACTACTATGAATAGAGGAATCCTTTTGCCAATTGCATCAAAGGTTTTTCAGTTTTGTATTAAAGAAAAGTTTTCAATTGACAATTAGGGAAAATGTCCTCTCTTTCTCCATGAAGTAGGTAATCTTTCTATGCATGTGCTGGGTGCATACCTCACTTCTGATTCCAGAGTAAATTTTTGGCTCATTCTCCTTTCTGAGTCTGGTAGTAAAGGTGTAGCTACTTGTCTGCAGAGAACTACACTGAAATCTGTTCAGTTCGCTACAGAGCATCACTAAAACATGACATCTTACTACCTGCAATAGAAGACACAGAAGTCTTCGTATCACTGCCAGCTTCCAAATTTCCACCTTTGAAATTATTCCTGTCAGAGCAGATAAATCATTGTTGATTTTCTTATAGCTACTGCTACCTATATTTTTGATTTAACATGTAAATCAAGCTGGGGACTACCACGTCTGTGCATGCTGTCAGTTCTCTGTCACTGCAGGATAATGGAGCACACAATAAAGCTACTTGAGCTGCTGCCAACTGGACATGGTGCTTCCCATTGTCCGTGCACAGTTCTGACTTCAGTAACTGTGCTAACATGACATTTCATTGTGTCCTTATGCTTATGCTGCCTCCTCTTATAGATGTGGGGATTTCTGCACCACATCCTGTTGAGTGGGTTGGGCATTGCTGCTCAGGTAGCAGAGTGGCAGACCTGTGACATAATATGACTCAAAGCACCCTGATATACATATCACTGGGAAAAATTGAAGACCTTCTTAATGCTGGGTAAATATCCAACAATTCTGCATTTGAGTGAACTTTCTAAAACTGGCTTATTGGTATAGTGTTTCAAACTGGAATATTTTTTAGTCTGTAATTTCATAATATAACATTTCTATTATAAGGACTGTGATTAGAACTGTTGGGAAAACGAGGTACTTTCCTTTATACTAATAGATATTTCAATGTAAATATGGGTAGTAACTCTGGAAAATAATTTCCCTCCTATTTGCATTTTTTTTTACAGGACCAGGTGTCAGATACAGTGAATTTGCTGTGTCACATCCAAAACCACCTCCACTTGTTGGACAACACACAGTGGAGATACTGAGGAGCATGCTGGGGTATGAGGATGAAGCTATAGAAGAACTGCTTCGCACTGGTGCTGTGGCTCAGCATGAGGTCAGATAAGGAACATTAGCTACATTCCTTCACACTGAGTTCACATTACTTTGTCCTCTGTTTGCTCCCTTCAGTTTCCCTAATGGGACTCAAAGAGAAGACATAATTTAATTCCTAATTTTCTTCCACGTGTGTTTGTGTGACTTTAACACTGATGTATCAAATAAACAATCTCATGCTGTCTGAGTGAAAGATTTTCTTGGGGGGGTTGGGAATAAATGTAATTATGCAGTCCTGTGTGACTACTCATTTTCTGTACTTCACATGGAAAATGGAGTCCTTATCATAATTACAGCAATTGCCTAAACATTTGTCCCCATAAAGACATGATGTTAGTGAAAAGAAGCAGAACCTTTAAAATCTGCATACTGGACTCTCCACTCACAGAAAGCAGCTTTGTATTTTAATAGAAAGTAATTTATTTCAAAATTGCAGGTTGATCTGATTGATTTTGAATAGAATTATCCATCCTGAGCACTTTGTTCATCTCTATCTTAGATCAAAATTAGAGTAACCATTGCAGAATTTACTCCCATTCCCTGGTATTCCAAATTACTAATATGACTTTCTATTACATTGCATAGTCATGACAATCCCAACATGTTAGCAGAAAGAAGCTGAAATTGGCACAGCTTTTCAGTTATGATAAAAAGCCTATTCCAAGACCAGCTGAGAGACAAACTGTGGCTGCATAGTCTTTCATAATTTTATTCAGAAAAGCCCAGGGTACTCTTCATTAAATACTAAGCCACATGCAGAAAACCACATGCTGAATGTCTGATACCAAAACTTGCTAGATGTCTCAATCTGGTTCTGTGGGTAGGTACTGATCCCTATCTGTGACTTTAGTTGCCATCCAAAACACCTTCATTATGGAGAAAATACAGGGGAATCTGTACCAAACTTTTTAGTCAGTCCCACCCTCATGACTTAAACGAGTTGACAGATCTTCCTCAAATTTAGTAATACCATATCCTTCAGTAAGGTAGCTCTTGAGAGTTAAGGTGCCATGAAGTGGAAGAAGGTGGAAGAATTTGATCCATGAGAAATAGTAAGGAAAAGATTAAAAGACAGCCATTTATTCTCTACAAACCAATTTGGCAGTTTTTCACTCACAGAAGATATCCCATGCTTCTCCGGGACAATTTATAATTCACAGCTAAAGCAGACTCAGTGTATGGGAAGGGTTTACCATTGTTGTGTACGTGCTGGGAGTGAAGAAAAGCCTTTCTATTCCTAGAACTGAGTAAAACTACTTCAAATGGACACTCAACATACAATGTTCATGTTTCTCTCAAAGTGTCAGAAACTGGCCTGGCATTATAACTAGCTTGTCACTTTGTTTCCACTGCAACAAACAACATCCTCTGTATTAAGTTTGAACTTCACAACTCTGCATTACCTTCTGGGAGAAGAAAAGAGGTTATTACATAACCAAATTGCAGTGGAACCCCACTGTGGTTGCTCATTTTTGAAGCCCAGTGTTTTGATTCATTTGTTTGCTTGTCTTCTCTGTTTTTGTGTTCCTCTATTTTTTTTTTTTTTTCCCCCTGCATTCCTGGCACCAAACACCATACTCTATCCATGTGCTAAAGACATCATGAGATCCTGGAAGAGTAACTTCTAAAATAAATATAGAAATAAGTCTGAATTGAGAATTGGGACACAGTAGGGGAAGAATTGAAACTGGATTGGAAGAGGTTTTGATATAGTCCACCTTCCTTTTAATCTAAGGGGAACATCCCTTTTTTAATGAGAAAAGCAGAAATTTGAATTCAGCTTCATATAAAATGGGTAATCGGATACTGAACTAAACTTTGTTTACTAATGAAAAACACTGTCAGATAACATTCAGAAATAAATTTTCTGTGTTTACTTTCTCAAGTGTTCTTTCCTTCACATTTCTAAGAATCATATACATAAGGTATAGTAAAATATTTGCTTTGTTCAAGGATTTCTAAAAACATCAGGGATTTTTCCCTGTGCTTTTCCAAGCAACGGAAATAGTTAATCACCACATCCTTAGCTACAGTAAATTGGCAGAGCTGCTTTGACTTTAACATAGTAATGCTAGTTTAAATAAGCTGAATATTGGGTTTTAAATTCCATAGAGTATTTTGTGCAGAGTTCACACGCAAACAATGTTTCCCTTTCTATTTATTTTTTTCATTAGTGTTTTTCCTTTTCAGTTTGCTATGTTGACAGTCAAATGCCTAAAGTCATAATCATATACATTTTTTTGTCTCACCTCCAGTACTTACTGCAACCAGATACCATTTCTTAGTATTTAAGTCAAACACTCTCACAGAGACTGATGCTTACTCTTTAAGTCAGAAATAAATATGTGGGTGTCTGGAAGCCTAAAATGTCCTGTAGCTTCTAACATCTGATCATGAAAGTTTGGTCTTTTGATTTTGGATGATTTGGAAGACATTTAAATAATTGTCACGATAATATTTAAGCTATTATAGCACCCTTTTCCTTTAAAAATGAACAAATAAATGCAGAACAAGAATTTTTACAAAATTTATGGCACTCTTCCCAAGAATCTTCTGGAATGAGTGTCTCTAGAACCTTGTCATGTCAAAATGGTTTTCTCTTGTACTGCAAAACTTGAAATCAACCATCACATGGGATTCTGGAGCTCATAAACTGAGATCCCTCCATGTTCTAGGAAGAAATGTAGTTTGGGATGACTGTTCATGGCTGCCCCTGCAAGGAACGTTTGTTTTTCTCTGCTTAAATTGGAACAGAATCTTCTGCTGCTACCATGATGTGAGAGTGTGTGTGGTATTTGCTTTAATTTTACTTGATTTACACATCACTATATTGAAAAAAAAGAAACAACAAAAAGCAAAAGAGTAATTCAGGACACACCTGTTGTTTAGTTCCAAACTGAACCCCCTTATAGCTGTTTGCCCTGAAGCTTTAGCTATCGCTGGAAAAGGAGATTTTCATTTTGGCGTCTGTTCTGACTCCATGGTCCATGGCCCCTTTGGCTCCATTCTCTGCACTGGGGGATCCCATTGTTCTTGTATTAGCTTCACTATTAAAAATGTTTCCTCAGCCCTCCTCATATAAATGTCTTCCTTTCATTTGGATTTTGCATGGCCTGAGGATCTCACTGAGGGGTATTTTAATTCATCAAAGAAAGTTCCAATCAAACAACAGTCAAATGGACAGTAATGGATTTTTCTTTTTCCTGCATGGATCTTGTTCCCGGTAACTCTTCCCCAGAATCTTCCCATGCACTTGGGAAGTCCTGGCATGCTTGTCTGCAATGAGTGCCCTGGAAATGACATACAAAAGTAGGTCTTTTTTGATTAGTGGCCAGGAAGAACAAGTTGCTAACTATCAGAAGCCCACCAGCTTCAGCAATGATCCAGCTGATGTGCAAAGGCCAGTGAAGCCATATTGATGTGAAGAATGATCTGTTAAAGTGGATCACTTAATTGTGCTGGAAGGCAAATGCTCTTTTTCTTCTAAGGTCTATAAAATCAAAATGAAAAATTATTTTGTCTTTTTTTTTTTCTTTTAATAGAAAAAAAGGCAGAGAAAGGGAAAATCCCCATTCTTGACTTACATACAAAATATGAAAATCCTCTTTTTTAAGTTCACTGAAATAGACTCATGCCTGATGGCATTAATCTGAGTTTTGGTCTTGCTTCTCCAGAGATTAATGCTTGTCCCAAACATGTCTAGTGACAATGTTTGAGGCTAAAATAGCAGTCAGAAAGAGTTGTTCCAGGGAGTGTGCATGCATACTCAAAAACTGGGGAGAGCCTTTTCATTAAATTGCCATATAGCTCTGCCATTCACAGAGCACTCTAAATCCTCAGCCCTGGCGAACCTGGAGATAAAGGCAGCTAGGCATCTCTGTGATTAAAATGGTCTTGATTTCTTTTACTATCTAGATGACAAGACACAGTTAATTCTTTGACCTTCCTAACATTATAGCCCTGTATTAAAAGGTATTTATTTTCCCAAAACATATTAAAATGTATTCAATTTCCAAAAGACAGAGGAAAGGTAAAGTACTTTCAGAGTTCAGGAATGCTGGCACAGCTGCTCACATTTCATGTCAGTGACATTAAACAGTGCCAGATACAGTACTTTTCTTAACTGCTTGTACATTGAATTTAATGTGGCATGGTGAAATGCTAAACACTATTAGCTGGTAAAAAAACCCAACCAACCTTAGAGCACTTCCTGTAGGATCAAGTAACCTCCCTACACAGAGGGCTCCGTGATACTGGCCAATGTGATAAAAATACACTGATAAACAGTGATACAGTCACCTTTTTAAAGCTGACAACCAACCAATTAAATTACTGTGTGTTTCTGTTGTGACTGGAATTTGGAACAAACGTGAGAAAAATGCCTGGGATCACATATGCCAAGGGCCCATGAAACTTTTGCAAGATCTCTTTTTAGCACAGACTTTGTTAAGCAATGAAGGGGGACCAGGCACGAGTTAAGGTAGAGACAAGCTGTTGATTTTCAGGGATTTTCTATTCCCTAGAGCTACAGATAAAAGTGAATTAATAAGTACCAATTTCTTGCCTCACTTGGCAAGAAATTCTTAAAAATCATAGGGTGAAGAGTACACTAAACTGCCTGCCTGGTTAAAAAGCCTACAATATGGTAAAGTTTACAGTGAGCAGTGATACTGGTAATTGATAAGGTTCTCCGGGAAGCAGACCGGGGAGGAGCTCACTTCACCGCAATAGCTTCTGTGCTTCAGCTATTTCAGTATTTGCTAATAACTACCCCAAACTAGCCAAAAGAGCTTTAAAGTACAAAAAGAAATCTGAAGATGTTTAACCTGGTAGAGGAATGCATATGTAGTTCCCATCTCTTGGAGATCTATATTAGGAGAATGTAAAGTTTCACATTAAACAGTTGTGTATAAAAATGCAGAGCAGTGTGTACACTTCCCATGGGCCCTCTCCTCTCCTGGTGGATTGAGCCTTGACTAAAGCAAATGTGAGAAAAGTGACAGTTCTCTGATAAATATTTTTTAGTCTTTGGTCTCATCAAAACCTTCTCTCTCCCAAAACCAACAGTAAGGACTTCTAGCAGAAAGATCGAAGTACTGATTCAGGAAAGCCACTGCAGAGTTTTCTGCAAGTCACAGTTTAAGTGTCTCATGCCCCTTTCCTCTTCAGGCCAGGTGGCCTTGGGACACTGGTGATATATGACTTGTGTTCATCCTGTGAGTATACTGTGCTGCGTATTGGGAAATACAGTTTAGTCAGAGGAAAATGAGATCATGAAGCAGTTACTCTACAAACCTCTGTAGGCATTACTAGGGTACAATTTTTCTGAATTCTTCAGGAACAAACCCCATTGTCCAACTGCCTGTACTCTGAGGCAGTTCTGCCCACTCATTGTAGCATGTCCATTCTACTAAACTCTCCATGTGAATTTGATGTGGAACAGGTTGAGATAGAGAAAGGACCTTAAGAATAGCAAGGATCAAAGAGAGAAAACACTGACTGAGACTTAGTTACATCCGTGTTGACAGAAAATTCCAGATTCTGTGGTATGATAGTAGAGCTGATGCCCTTGTGTGGATCCCAAGTCTTCTTGCACCCCTGTATAACAGTTCAGTTGTAACAGCAAAAGATCTGAGAAAAGTTTGCATGACCAAACTGAATGGCAGCAGATCCCTACAATACAATATTAACTACCTGAAGTTCATTTGAAGACCTGGTGAGGTATGGTACTTTTATTCAATTATGTTAAATTGGTATGAGGTATTAATTTGTTAAATTTGCAATTGTTAATACTTTTGAAGAGTCTGTTCTGCTTGATGACTCATTTTGTGTCATTTTATTGACTTGCTTTCTTCAAATTGCCTCCTAATGCACTGGTTGTCCTCTCTCCTTTGCATTTGTGAAATTTTAGAGCACAGAAATACAATGCAAAGGCAGTGTACTTCTGACTATGCAATTCATTCTCCTAAAGCATGAAAACTATTAGCATATGTTACAGATCTGTTTTGTGCCATAAATATTGGACAATCAAAAAACCTAATCCACTGTCCTTTAAAGGCAATTAAGGGGCATTCACATTGATTTCAGTATGGTTGGAGCCTGCACCTCCAACCCTAGTACCATGTATTTTTTCAGTACCATGAATTTTTGCATTCCAGGTATACAAAGCCCCATTGCTTTAACTTCCTATGGGAAAAGCTCTCAGCCTTTTCTATGCTCCCATCCAGAAGTCTTAAATCATCAGGGTCTTTATTTTTTTGGTAGGGTCATTGCACTTTCGCTTTAAATTATGATATAAAGATTTAGGTGTTTCTTACATCAAATTCCACTCAAGGCTTTATATGGTATTTTTACTTGCCTTAATGACCATGCTATTAGCAGTATTATTAGGTGAGAGTAGTACTCATTTACTGAACTGTGTTTGGAGAAGAGAGAAATTCTAATCATTTTGTGTAGCTTTTTGTGAGAAATGCTGACTACTGCCAAATTTAAATACTGAAAACCCACCAGAATCAGAACCTAAGATAATCAAGAACAGTTAAAAAATCCAGAAGAGAGTTCAAAAATTTTATGATAGAACAATACACTTAGATGAGATTTGAAAAGAAGCTATAGCACGATTTTTGATAAAGAGTGGCAACATCTTTTGTACATATTTGTCCATGGAACAAAATGCAGATCATTGCTGGCTTCCTTGCAGGCCTGGAATTTGTACATCTTTGTTCTTTTAGCTTTAGAGAGCTGATACTTTTAGAAGTTATTTCTAGGAAATTATTGGAAGTGAATTATAATGATTATTTTGAAATATTTGGTTGCTGATATTAGTATCTGGATGCAGCGATCAAGCTGATGTTATTAGCTAAATTGAAACACGTTCTCTCTCATGTTATGCAGCATGTACTTGATAGGTTGGATGTGAACATTTGCAGTGTTACAAAAATAAGCATTGTGTGACTGAAAACAGTTTCCATTGAGCTGGGCAAGTGCATTCCTCACCTCTTTCTACAAGTAAAGTCAAAGGCAGTTCTTCAAATTCTTCACAGAAAAAGGAGAGAGAAACAGAACTCTTAAGGTGTGATGAAGATTGATAGTAGCAGATATAGGAATACCTCTGGAAATGATGTAATGTGTCGTAGCTCTTTTGGCTCCCATACCTTTTAAGAATTTATTCTCACATGAGGAAGACTGGTCCAGTGGTTGTTGGGCAAACTGAGGGCTATCAGAAAATCTGCATGCCACAGATTTCCTGTTTGATGCTGGGCAAGTTCCATTCCCTTCCTTTAAGTTATCTGTATGTAGTTTGGTACTTTCCATTCATAAGAACAAAGTACAGATTGCAAGCTGACCTGATAGCAGAGGCCATCTCTGTTTAGACAGATGGAATCCATTGTCTGTCTTGCAGAGCCATTGTGTCGTTTAAAAATGCATGTGTTGCAGCATAGCAGAGAAGTTAAATTCTTTTGCAAAGTGAGGACATTCTATTTTTCCCGTAAAACCAATATGAACAACCGCAGTTTCCCAATCTCCCATTACTGAAACAGAGAGAAGCCTCCCCAAAGGGCTTGTGAAAGACCTCCACAGATCATTTGGGTATAAACAGATAGTATCTTTGTACCTAGTGGTTGCTTACGTATAAAAATGAGATCACAAGCTTTTAGACCTTGGCCTTTCTGGCAGCAACTACAAAAAGTTCAGGAAGTTAATCTCATTTTCTGACTGGGATAGGGAATTTAAGGTTAAGGAGATTAGCTGCAATGTATATTTGTATATTCCCAGAAAGAACTGCTGACAGCACTAGTAGAAGCTGAAAAAAAGAAGGTTTTACATCTAAGGTAGAGAAAAATTAGAAGAAAGGCAAACTTAAAAAAAAAAAAAAAAAGAAAGAGATGAGGGAAAAAGAAAAGAAAAAAGTAAAGAAAAAAGGAAGAAACAAAAAAATAAGGAAAAGAGAAGAGAGAAGAAAGGGAAAAGAGATGATGAAATAAAATGTAAGACAAATTATAAAAGAAGAAATAAAAGTGGGAAAGGGATAGAATGGGAAGAAAGGGAATGGCCTTGGTATACTGAGAAAAACCTGTCATACACATGTTGCTGAGGTTGCGGTAGCTCGAAGGTAGTGAAGCATAGCTTTAAAGGTGTGGTGAATGATCCCAGCCATGAAAAGGCACAGAGCATGAGCAGTGACCCGGGCTAGTCTAGTGGAGAAATTTTAGCAGGGTTGCAGGAAGGCCTTAGGCACTGCATGGTTTTGTCACTGGAGTGTGCCTCGTGGTTGCCAAGCAGAGGGCTGAAATTACACAGGGGAGGAGACACACATGGACAGATCATCAATCACAGCTACCTCGACAACCAGGGCAGGGAGGAACCCAGGGACATCTAACTGTAAATAAAGCTCTTTTAATCTTGGAAAATGTGCTCAAATTACCTAGGTAATTATTCCGGATCTGCACCCTGTGCTGACCACTTTCTTGGTTAGAAAACTTCTCTAGAAGGGTAGACAAGAGACTTTGCCTTTTAAAAAGCAGAAGGTAACACTGTGTTCTTTCCCATATTCCTCACTCTGAAAAATTTCAAATGAAGGGCCTGATCCCATGCCAAGTGGAGCACATGGAATTACTTCCTTTGCCTTTGATACATTCTGGCTCAGCATTTAATTAATAGTGCTGATTTTATAAAGCTTTTGGTTTTGAACTTTTCACTCCACCTTTCCCAGATAGAAAGATGGGACCCACACTTACCTCATTAATTTCAGATGGCTTGTTTCTGCTTTCTAGGTGTGCGTGTGGAGCCCTCTGAACTTCCTGGACACAAATGAACATTAAATCTGCCTACACTTGAAAGCAGGTCTAAATAATGCCAAACTTTTTGAAAGTGAGTTTCAGTCTGATTATATTTGTAATGCTCATATGCATTCCAGGAAATACTGACATATTTGAACTCCAGAAGAGCAGATAGCAATGAAAAGTGGATTGAAATCTTGCACGTTGAAATAGCCGAAGACGTGCTAAGCCTGTTATTTGAGCCTTGCTGATTGGCTACTGAAATCAGCCATCCAGAACAAAACAAAACAAATCCATTTGATTTCATCAACTATCCAATTTTGCAATCTGCACTGAAAGTGAAAAATGAAGAGAAATTAAATGACCTACACAGTCATGTCAAACCATACTGTTTAAATGTTCAGCTTCCGTGCAAGTCAGGGTGGAAATGATGGCTTCCAAAGAAATAAAAATCAGGAACTCAGGATGTTGTTCAAATTTAATGTCAGTATCTTATCTTTAGGCCTGCCATGCTCAAATCTTAATTTTTCCCATTTAAAGTCCTGAAGAGACTGAAAGTATGTGAAAATGTATTAGGGCTCAATAGATACTTACTCAATAGATACTTTAGATATCACCATCTGAAAAATATCCTTGCTTTTAGATTTCCAGACTACGCTACCAATGCAAAGGCGATTTGCTCAGGAAGAGCAGCTGTCTGTGGGTGCACCAACAATGGACCTGCCATCTGACTCCTTTGAGAGCAACCCCGAAACAGAGCATTAAGGCAGAGGTGCGGGGTATCAGTGGTGTCCTCCTCTCTTCTGCAAGAAAGGTGGTGGTGGGCACTGCAGTGGGGAAGGACACCTGTACCCCTCAGCAGGATGTGTTGGGAGCCAGTTGGGCTCACAGAGCTTACCCCTGGTGAGAAGTAGGTCTGCAGGGAGGATTCAGTGCAGGCCTGGGCTGGAGGAACAGCAATTTGGAGGACCCAATGGAGGGAGGACTTGTAGGGTATTTGGAAACTGAAATTTGTGTTTGTCCCTCTCTGGAAAGGAGATGACTCCGATGTAGTTGAGATACCTTGCAAAACTATGCAGGGATGAAGGAAGGCTTCTAGGCTGTGGGGCAGGGTAGGTCCTGCTGGCTGTTAGCTGTATGATTTGGGTCACTCTGTCATGCCAAATCTATGACTGCCTGCCTATGGGAAAGAAAGCCAGAAAAACTGCCAGAGCATTAAAAGTGCTGCAGGTCTGTAAGTATAAAATGACCAGGGTGCAATGATGTGTCTCACCTGACACTAATGTTCAGAAATTTATGGTAGGTAATCTGAGGGCATAAAAGGGCATCCCCTGAGCTCTTTGCTGACTGGCTTCATCCAGGGTTTCTTTATTACACTTCCTCCTCCCGTTCTCCGGTTTATCCAGTTGCTTTACAATATCTCTGGGCAAGGACTGTCCCTGGACAGGCGTTCCTGTGTGTTTGATCAGAATAATGATGTACTGATTTTACTTAGATATAATAGTGATATGAATAACTAGTCTTTTGCTCACAGCTATAAATCCTGAGGAAAGTAGCTGTGTTTCTTGTTCTGCTTTTGGAATTTGTCACCAAGAAAGTATCTGATTTCTTCTATCTATGGGTTTGGGCTACTCTCAAAAGGCCTGGTTTTTCTATTTTTTTTTGTTTTTTGCTTTTGTTCCTATTTCAGATCATCAACTGTCAAAACTGCCTAACACTTATCCCATAGATTTCAGACTTTTCCACCACCCCATGAATGTTTTCCGTTGCCAGAAGAAGAAATGTGATAATTTGGAAGGTTCACAGAAAGCATGTTTTGTGATTATTGTTCTTGTGATCCATCCAATGTAAACTGCTTTAGTGAAGCTCTGTTCCAGCCCCTCTAATTCACTTTTGCAGAACACTGGATTTGAAGTCGGCTGAAAAGATTGGCTTTTCTTTAAATGGGTACTCTGAGAGGAATGCAGCTTAACTGTTCAGTTTATGTCCTGACTTTTAGCTCTGCCTCATGGTGCTTGGGTGAAGTCCTGTGTGTTTAACTTAACGCTAGCCTTTCTGTGACACTTTTTTGTTGCTGAAAAGAGCAAATATGCCCCTTCCAGTGTTTTGGATGTTGCAGTAGGGCAGTTTGAGGGTGCTTTATCTAAGTCTAGTTCATCATCCCTAATGTGGTCTAAAATAGTGACAAAGAATTGTGTGTCCTCCAGCTGCTGCAGTCGGGGAATGACTGCCTACGCAGGCTCGAGAGGGAGATTCCCTCAGAGCCTCTGCATGCAGTTGTGTTGCAAAGCCCTGGAAGCGCTGGTGGTACCTGGGAGCACAGTCCCAAGGGAAGAGCTGAACCAGGCCGCTCGGCTGTCTGTGGGTGGGATGACACCAGTACACACCAGCTGGGAACACAGCCCAGTTTCACGTTCCAGCTCACTTTGGAGCCCTTACACTCAGTGTTTACAAGGTTGCTCATGCTTGCAAAGGCCAGGCTAGGTTCCCACAGCTGACTTTTTCTCACTGATCCTGGAGAATTGCTGAACAATCTCTGGGGTGTATGCCAACTTGATAGGAAAGAATTGCCCTGACTCTCTGTCTTTTTGTTTGCTCTGTTACTGTGGCCTCCTGGCAGCAATCATTCCAGGAATTAACTTTTCTAAAATAACAGGCCATTTGTTTTCTCTAATCCTCTAACTTCTTTAACTCTTGCCAAATCAGAGCAGAGATGGTGGGGAACTTAGCTAAAGTCTAGTTCTTCAAACTGATGACTCCAGTATCCAGACTTTTGCTTTCCATTTTCTCCCCCTGGAAACTGCAGAGATTATGCTCACTTGGCACTCCCACTGTGTGGGACGAGCCAGGGCCACAGAGAGCCCGTAGATGGTGCTGATGGGAGTGTGCAGCAGGGTGCTTCTGTGAAGACAAGTGATGACTAGAGGGCAGTAAGTCAGACTTTGGTACCTGTGATGGCAGCACTCACCACTAGACAGTAATTTCCTATCTTTCAATCCTGCTTCTTAGTGTTGAATGATGTAAACTTAACCTCCCAGTGAAACAGCCAAAGCCATGTTGTTTAAGAGCACATTTAGTCCCAAATGCAGTGCAGATATGGAGTGTGGTCTCAACCACTATTTTTTCCGTGCTGGTGTCATTGCTAGACAAGTATCCACCCATGTCAGCGGGACATGGCTGGTGTAACAGTGATGCTAGAGGGAAGCTGCGTTATTTCTCTGACCAAAGAACATATATTTCTGCTTTGAAAACAGATTCCTGGGAGATATCTGAAGAGAAGCAGCTGCAACCTGTAGTGAACTTAAATCATGACACTTCACTCTTCTGAGTTTGATGTAGATGGCAGAAGTTTTCCCTCAAAAGGAGCACAGGTTTTGTTTGGCTGCATGGCACCTAGCAGCAGTATAACAAAGCAATCAAACCTTGAAAACCTTTCTGATTCAGTTCAGTTTCTTGCTACTCTCTCTGATGCATCTGTTAACCTTCAGAAAGCTACGTGGGTGTTTAGAAGAATAAGGTGCTCTACATTAAACACATTCTTTATCTGCCTCAGATAAAGAATGGATTTTGGCAAGAGTTACAGAGGCAGGAAAAAAAAACATGTTAAAATAGGGGGTTGGTGTTTCCTGACCTTTGTAAAAAGCAGAAGAAAGAGTTGGGTTTTTTGTGTTGGCTTTCCTGCTTGTTTTTGTTTTGTTGTTTTTATTTGTTTTGTTGTTTTTGTTTTGGTTTTGGTTTTGTTTATTTTGAGTTTTTTTGTGGTTTTGTGTTTTGTTTTTTTGATACTACTCAATGCATGTGGTGTCATTACCTTTTCATTAAAAAGTTGTTTTATTTTTTTTAAAGAAACTCAGCTATATGCTTGAAGAAATTAAATTTGTATTTGTGGGTTCTGGTGACACAAAAAATTCCTTAATTTCTTGTGGAAAAATCAGGTGTTATCTTTTAAATCTCTTTCTAAACATGATATTTCTCTACTTCCTTTTGTTTTTACTTAGAAAGTGGATATAAATTTGGATTTTATGACTTGAAGCATTTTTTCTTCTTTTTTTTTTTCTTGTCACAATCTGTTACTAAAACATTTTGGTACATGCAATTAATCTAGTTCTTCAAAATTAATAGTGGACTCTTGCTGACTTGAAAATTCTGGAGCTCATGTTGACATTTAAGCTCTTCATTGATTATGTAATACTATATGAGTAATTAACCCTAAGTTGTTACTTATGCATGTGTATTCCATATGTCCATGAATTTTAATTCATTCTTTTTCATGGTATGTGATACATCAGGTATTCCTTTTATGTAGTGTGGGCTTTAGTATTTCCATCCAGTAAAAAACTCTAGTCAAAGTTCTCCTCTTGTTTCACAGACAACTGGGCCTCACAGCTCTGTTTGGGACTCCAATATATTTTATGCTAATCTGTATTTCACTAATATCTCTTTGTTTCACTGAAGCATTCAGAGTATCTACTCAATTTGTGATGTCTTCTTCCATTAGTGTCCTCGGTGGGATATTGTTGAGACCAAAGGTCACTTTTGTGGAGCAAGTGACCTATGCACTATGATGCTCTGGGCTGTGGAATGTAAGAGGACGGTATAGAGTGTATCTAGACAGTAGATACCTGACCTAAAAAGGCTAGATAAATTGACACTTTTTTGTTTGAATGCAGAGATGAGGCGTTTTTGCCAATAAAAAATCCATTAGGTGAAAACTTGGAGTGCTTAAAGGGTAGGTTAAGTTCTTGCTGTGAATGCATAAAATCCTTCTGAATGAGTAAATTAATACATGGCTTCTATTTTTCTTCCAATTTAATTAAGTAGCACTTAAACATCATTGGTACTTGACATTTAGGTCCCAGTTTGTAGCAGAATCTGCTGTTAGGTTTGGAAATCTCAGAAGTTATAAGTAGCTTATGGCCTGATTTTTATTTATATCTTTAAATAAAAATATATGTAAAAGTGTGCATGTGCACACATATAGAATATATTTTGTATATTTGGTTTTATATATATACATATACATATGTGTGTATATATATATATATATATATATGTTCTTAGATATTTGTTTCTGTATCTGTAGATGTCAACCTCACCCTAACTGGCCATCCAGAATTTTCAGTTACTTTTAGTAAAAACATGGATCTAGGTCTTTGGCTCCATTGCTCCCTGTCCGTGTGCACTGGAGAGCACCCTGTAAGCAGGCCTCGCAGTTGCTTGTTCTGTCTCCATTCATGCCAGGTATGTAAGCACAAGCCTCATGTTAAGCATGTTTAAGAGATCTTGTTGATTATAATGGGAGTGCTCCCACAGCTTATAGCTGTGCAAATGTTTACATACCTGGCCTGCTCTGGTCCTATATAAAGATCTGTCTCCTTTTCCCTGCAAAGTCTTTTCTGTCTGCTGCTTTGAAATTTCCCATGCTTGGCGCTTTCCCCTAGTTGGAGGGAAGCTGCCCAGATCCTTACTAGGAGAAGTCCTTGTGTCGGAGGTTTGAAGGCTGAAGCTCTCTGGGAGTTTACGGGCTGGTTGAAACAACAATCCACACCTCAGTAGATGAGCACATGCTGGTAATGAGCTTCACGCTACTGGAGAGGCTTTGGCCAGTGCAAAGTCTGTCAGGTTTTGTCAGTCTTTGGGTTCGTCCCTTTTTTCCCTGCTGTCCCGGAGAACAGCCTCACATATGTGTCCATTCCAGCTCCTGAATATTCTGAGATTATTTAATCATGGTAACTACATACTTTAAAAAGAACAAATAAACTTTGTGTGCATCACTGTGGTTCACAGAGAAGGCTGAATGTTGGGGCCATATATATAAAATCCTCTATTTGCAGTGGACATATATAAAATGAATGTACACATACAAAGATATCATCCTTTCAAATTGGTTTTCTTTCCAGAAGCTAAAATAACAGGAAGATCATGGAAAGGAATAACTTGATGTTTGTTCCAGGCTGTGAATACTCTTATGTTGGTGGAAAACAAGTCTGGCCTTCAGTCAATCATTCCTTCACTTGTTCTGTTTGCTTGATGATTACATTGTTGCTCTATAGAAGGAAAAATAACCTCTGAAAAGAGTCTTTTCCAGGCTCAAAAGATTTATGCTCTGCTTTGTTGATGTTTTGCACTAGCACTTATGTCAGTCCTGCTCTTAAAATAAGTGTGGTAATGATCCTTCAATACATTTTAAAGTTACTTTTGCTACCTCAGACTTTAAAAAAGAGAAGTACACATTTAATAGCTGTACAGGCTTAAAAATGTACCTTGCTGTTTATGTGCAGTAACAGAATATGCAGTCAGTGTTTACTTTCTATGAAGTAAATTCAGTGTGCAATAGATTTTTATGAACCCGAGCTTAATTTTAATGGCTGTGATACTGCCCGTGTCTATGATGAAGGCCCTGATTCTGCTAAGCAGCTGGACAGGTGCTCACTTTCACCAAATGGCTCTTTCATACTTGTCAGAGTGCTGAAATGCCAAGTGCTTATACCCAGAATTTTATGTCCCAGAATTAGTGGCATGTGGAAGTGGCAGGCATATCCATATGTCCAGAGTTCCCTTTGAAATACAGTGTTGGGACTACATTTATTCTGGAAATGTCAGTGATAGTGGCCTGCAAGCAGGGTGGATATAAGGTCCTGAGGAAGATGCCAGATGAGACCACGCATCCACAATGGGTAATCAGGCCTTCCAGAGTGCCATGATTACTCTTAAAAATGTTTAGAGCTTTACGTTGTGCTTAATTGATGCTTATGTGGTATTCTCCAAACCCACAGTGCACCACTGAGAATGGTGGATTCAGTATCATGGGGTTTTCTTAAAGGATTTGTATCACTGAAGCTATGCCATCTACCCTGGTGGATAGTTTTCCCTTCTGCTGTACATAGTAACTAGTCTGTGCTGGGAATTGAACTGTCTCTCAATCTACTGGCAAAATTACACTGGGTTCATGCTTAAAGGAATATCCATAGGCATTCCTTTAGAGCAATTCTTATGCTTGCAATGGAAAACTGGTATTCTGGGTTTTGTGGTGGGAGATTGCTATGGAGGAGCTGTCTTTTGAAGTGCTACAAATGCTTCCAGCATACAAGTGCGAGTCAGCTTCACTGGGACCTAATGCTTTGGAATAAGCCTGGGGCTGCACGTGGATAGGGCTGAAAGACAAATGCAAGTGAGTGGGAACATTACATCAGTGTACATGTAGCAACAGCTTCAATATCTTTCAAGGGATGACACCAATCATGTTGGTAGACAGCTACAGCAGGATCTGACAGGTCTGTGCTAAAAAAACATAAACATACTGCAGCTGTACTGCAGGTATCCTATATGACCTTGAGCAAGCTTAAGTCACTCCCTGATTTGGGCCTGTATTACTAGAAGCAAGAAAAATATCTCCTGTATGTCCTGTGTTTATATGGTGAGTGATTTGGGATGGAATGCTCTCACTATACCACTGTGCAGCACATAACACAGGGGAGTTTTAAGCAACTAATATAAATAAGCGAAGTTCTTCTTCCAGCTCAAGGGATAACAAAACCTTTAGAAATCTAGCTTGTTTAAATGAAGATAAACAGATTGGATTTGGTATGATAACTATTGGTGTGGCAACTATCTGTCACTACTGCTGCACAAGTAGAGTCTTTTATCTCTGTGGAAAAACATAAAAATAAAGGGTTATTAAGAATACTGTTCAAACCTTAGACTGCTTTTTTGGTATATTTCTTTTAAACCAGCAGCCATACCTGTTGACACTCTATTAAACCTTCTTGCCCCTTGCAAGACAAAGGACACTGGGAAATTGTGCCTACATACAGTAAATTGGACATCCCAAGAATCCCTGGTGCCTCCCTTCCCTTCCTGCTTTTGGCTAGTTCTGTTGAGAAAAGGAACACCAATATTGTTTTATGAACTGTTATCTGACATGTACACTTACTTTAAAGGCATGGGCAATTTTTACTGAACTTGTATTTATCATCTGAGCACATTTAGGATCTTTGTCATAATGCTTTTTAAAACAAAATACATCCTCATAACAAAATGTTGATTATAGAGTTATAGAACGGTTTGGGTTGGAAGGCACCTTTAAAGGTCATCTAGCCCAACCCTTTCACAATGAGCAGAGACATCCTTAACTTGATAAGGCTGCCCTGTCCAGTCTGACTTTTGGTGTTTCCAGGGATGGGATATCTACCACCTCTCTTGGCAACCTGTACCAGTGTTTCATCATCCTCATTATAAAATATTTCTTCAATATATCTAGTCTGAATCTACCCTAGTTTAGTCTGAAATGACTGTCCCTTGTCCCTCTAAAAGGATTATCCCTTGTTCCTCTGAAACATGCCCTAATAAAAGTTCTGTCCCCATCTTTCTTAAAAATCTTTAAGTATTGAAAGGCTGCAATAAGGTCTCCCTGGGGTCTTCTCTGCTCCAGGCTGAACAACCACAACTCTCACAGCCTTTCCTTGCAGGAGAGGTGCTCCAGCCCTCTGATCATCTTTACTGGGAAGAGGTGGAAGAGGTCCACATCTTTCCTACACTGAGGACCTCAAAGCTGGATGCAGCACCCCAGGTGGGATATCATCAGAGCAGAGCACAGGGGCAGAATCACCTTCCTCACCCTGCTGGCCACACTGCATTTGATGCAGCCCAGCACACAACTCAATTTCTGGTCCACAAACCCACATTGCCAGGTCAAGTTCTCTTCCACCAGCACCCTCAAGTCCTTCTCCTCAGAACTGCTCTCAATCCCTTTATCTCCCAGCCTATATTGATGCCGGGGGTTGCCCTGACCCAGTTTTAGGACGTTGCACTGGGCCTTGTTGAACATTGAGGTTCACGTGATCCCAGTTCTTGAACTTGTCCAGGGTGCCCTAAGTGGCAGCCTGTCTCTCAGCCATGCCAACTGCACCATTCAGCTTGGTGTCATCATGGTAAAGGAGATGTTTTACCGAAATAGTTGGCCATAATTTAAAGTAGCCATAATACAATGTACCTAATACCTAGGACCTGGATTCACATTCTGCTCAACTCAGTGGAGATGCTCATAAACTGAGTGGCAGATGATGCAGTTGAAAGCGTTTCTAACCTTCTAGGAGCTTTGATTCTTGTTAGTGCTGCTTAACCAATTATAACCTTGGTGCTGCAAACACTCCACACTTCACAGCAGTGATCTGTGCCATAACTATCTTTTTTGAGTTGCAATTGTGCTGTGGTAGAGGAGCAAGATATTGGGAAAGCTGTTTGGTGAGTCACAACAAGAGAGAGTGGAACAAATCCCAGAGATCAGTTTAGCGCAGAATCTGAACCTTCTTCAGCAAGCACACTAATGCTTCAGTAGTGTTTTTCTCTCTTAACAAAAATTTTGTAAAACTTGGCTGAATACCAGTAGTAACTGCTTAGAGTGATTTAGAACCAAGAATTTTCAGCTTTTTGGTGTTTTTCATTGTTGTTTTTGTTGGGTTTTGGGTTAGGGTTTTTTAAATTATTTTATAGCTGCTTGTTTTTGTGGGGAAGATGGTTTCCCCCAAAATAAGGGAGAAAAGTTGAAGGATATCATAAATCTCACACAGGCCTTTTACTTTCACTGCCTAATCCAAGAAGAGTAAAGCATATATTCTCAGACACTTGATAATAAAATACCCTAAAATGGATTGATAATCTTTTATTTTATTGTCTCCAAGGAGATAAAAAAGCAAATACCTATTTCTCCGAGATGGAAATTTACACTCCAAGCCATGTTGCAGGTTTGGG
Source organism: Entomyzon cyanotis (assembly GCA_024500445.1). Taxonomy (NCBI): domain Eukaryota; kingdom Metazoa; phylum Chordata; class Aves; order Passeriformes; family Meliphagidae; genus Entomyzon; species Entomyzon cyanotis. The sequence goes on from JAKEPQ010001005.1 coordinate 83,355,775, forward strand.
CTTTTTTTCCATAAGGTTTTGTTTTCAGGAATAAGGGCCCTGCAAGAGATTCTCAGACTTTACTTATGTGTTTAAGAGACATGAATGAAAAAAAGATACCAATTTATAAATTTGGAATTCTTGCATCTCACAGCTTTAATCTTTTGCCAGGATTTTGTAAAATTATTCGTGTTGTAATGTTGAGTTTTCCAATTTTTATGAGTATATTTTCAAAGGTTCTTTGCAAGGGAACGGAGCATCCAGATTTGAAGGTATCTTTGAAATATGCATTCCTTCAGCATTTCTAGAATGTTTCAACTTTCACTGTATATGACTGCCAAGTATTTATATTGTGTTAGAGAGCATCTTCAAAGAAATATCAGCTGCTGCTGGGACAATTGTTGAGATCCAATTATTAAGGTTCTTTGGAAATACCTCTACCTGAATTAAGGTGCAAATGAGACCATATGCCAGTCAATAGTAAGAGTTTTATTTGATAGTAAATATGAGAGAGAGAGAGGAAAAGGGAGAAAAGGAGAAGTAGGTAAAGAGGTGGGGGGGACAGAAAGAGGGAGAAAGAAAATATCACCATCCATGGATTCCAACGATGTCATGTTGATCCTCTCCAGCTGGTCTTCTTGGTGGTGATGGTCCCCCCGAAAAGCACAGAATCCCCTGGGTTAATATACACTCAGGCCAGGGGCAATGTCCAGGCATGTCCCTCGGGTGAGGGGACAGTCTCTAGCAGCAGGCTCTGCTTGCATCCCATGCAATCCTGTGGTGCAAGGCCTCTGGGGAGCACTTTGGGGGGTCTTTGATGGATTGTGACTCCCCCTCAGCTGCCTCTCACGTGAAAGTCCCGTGGATGTGGCCTGTGGGGTTGGGGGTTCCACAGCTGGGCCAGTTTGTGTAATGGAGGATGGGTGTTCATTGCCTCTGACCAGAGGTTAGGCCATGCACCCCAAACCTCCTCCCCCCTCACCTCGACTGGGGAGAAAGTCTGTGCAAACCTGGCTTCTGCAAGCTGTGCTCTTCCTTCACCCCAAACAGCCAGGGATGATTCTCAGCACAGCTGGTGGCTTTGGCCTTTGTGGATGCATATCTTTCCTTCAGCCTGAGATGATTGAACAATAGGGTTTCCCTTTACCTAATCTCAGCAGTTTGACTTTCAGTCCAAAGTCCCAGTCAGGTATCTTCAGGGAGGCTTCTTTGATTGTAGCTTCTTTATACAGTTTTTGTTATAATGAGCAAAATTTTATATCAGTGTTTGAGGCATGAACTGTTTCAGTCTCTGACAGACAATATAAAGTGCCATTCATGTGAATCCACTAACAAATACCCAAGTTTACTGAAACAAATAAAACAATCAAACAAACAAACAAAAATTCAAACAAAACTCACACCAACCCTCCAAAAAGCTACAGGACACTTTAAATAAAAAGGAAAATCTGTAATTTTGATGTGCTGATGGTTTCTGGGAGAAGTTCTTATAGTGAAGGTTATTTCTGGTTCAAGATTATGAGTTCTGATTTCATCCAAATCTGGGATGTTAACCTTCTTTTTTTCCTGAAAGGAAAGAGTGACACCCATTTTTCTTTTCCTTTTTAGTAACAGAATAAGTTCAGAACTAATAAGGAAGTTGAGTTATTTGACCTGAAAGGACCCAAACAGGATTTCTAAAATAAAGGTATTCTTTTCTATCTATTGGTTAAAATCTATCAAACCTATTGGTCATTAAATTTAATTGTAAGGTTTCTCTTCACTACATATAAAAAATACATGTAGATGAACAGCTGTATAGTTGTATGTAATCACTAAAAGCATATAAAATATCAAACAGTAATATTTTAGTGTACATATTGTATTTATAAGAGGGGGAAGCTGGTTACTACCCTCAGCAGCCAACTGTGTGCAACATGCTGTGAGTTTTGTTATGGGAGCTACAAGAATCATCTTTTCATTAATCATTTGTTGTTGTTGTTGTGTTGGTCAGTGCTCTCTTAGGTGCTGTGTTCATGTGTATTCGTAGGACTCAAGCTGCTGTGGAAGTGCAAAGTTCCTGATAATACAGTGCTGCACTTATCATCCTACTTGAATGGATGGGTGAATCTAGGACCTGAACTTCAAGATGAACTATAACTGGCATATATTGTTGGGGATTTGATGATGCAGCAGCAAATTCTGTATTTCTTGTGTGATGGTTTGAAATGTACTTTTCTGTTAAGACTAAAAAAAGGAGAATGCGAAATGTTTGTGCTACTCAGTGACACGTGGCTAAAACATTAAAAGAATGTAATTGAAAGTTAGGTTTACACTTCAAAGAAGTCCAAGCACGTGAAGGTAACAACAAGACAACCAAGGCCCAGATGATGTTTTTAGTTCTGCCTTAACCTGAGATACTATTTTTTGTGCCCTGATAATATCTATAAATATCTGTTCTACAGGACACTGACAGTTGTTCTGGTATTGCAAATTTGGCAATGTGAGCAAGTGAGTGGGAATCGATGGGTTTGGGTTATAAAAATGTGCAAATGCTTTCTAAACCTTAAGGACAAGAAGATATGTTCCATGTAGAGGAAGTGACCTATATATGTGAGTGAGGATGGTGGGATGCTTGTACAGGAAATTCAGTGGGAAGGATGAGGAAGGATTTTTAACTTGTAAACCCAGTCTAGTTCCAGTTGGTAGTAGAGTATCACTTTTTTAGGGTAATGTGAAGATTGCACCTTTCATGAAAAGGAAAGGAGGGTGCTTCAGTACTTCTACAGCTCTTTATTTTAAATCTGTGCCTAGCAAAAGGCAAGGCTAGAGATGACTGGTCATGTGCATCTGTGGAAATTCTGAGTACAAATGTGGCAGAAGCCATACTGCTCTCGGTGCAGGTGTCAAGGCAATGTATGTGAGTTGAAATAGAGAAAAGGGAAAATGTACAACAGGTAGGTAGATCTCATCAAGTAATGCTGATAACTGTTAAAGTACAGTGCCTTACTACTTCTTGTTGTTGTGTTATCTCATCTGCTCTTAGCTGTTTAACTCATCTATTCTCAGCACCGTAGGCTAATGTCTTTGTGGTGCCTAATGCATCCCCTGGTGAGCCCCTTAAGAAGCATCCTTGATTAGCACCACAGGGAAAACAACAGTAAGAAGAAACATCTTGAGGATGCTATTAATACATATGTATTCTTAAAACATGTTCTGTAAAGGTTAGTGGCTGAGGATTCTTGAAGAAATATTTATTCAGACTAAATGCTCATCAGAGACGTAGGATGCGGGCAGCTACACTTTGTCTCCAAGAAATTGCCTCTTTGGGCACTGGCTTCAGGACTACTTCTGGAGAGGGTAAAGATAAAATTAGGAGCAAGACAAAATGCTTCAGGGCCTTGAGGAGCAGTGGAGTGCAGGGAGGATAAAAGGGTGCACCTATCAATAACACACAGGTTTATCCTGCACCTGTAGCACTGCCGTGTACGAGCACATATTACCTGCTGCTCCACTCCTACTGCATGGGTGACACAGCTGGTGAGAGTGACACAAGCAGCATGCTGCCTGCTGCTCTGGGATTTCTGTTGCATTTGACTGATTTTTATTTTGGCACAGGGTGGCTGTGAGTGGAAGAAAATGGCTGTAGCTCAGCTGTGGTTTGAAGGGAAGCATGCGGGCAGGCTGGGCGGCACTAGTCCAGCCTTGGAAATGTTGGTGTGACAGCAAAAGGCTCACCAGCCTCCAGCACATTAGTGCTGCTCTGCTGTGCAGGGGCAGCAGTGGTAGGAGGAGACAGTGACCTGAAATATTTCTGTCTAAATCTGTGGTTGTGGATGGATGCATCAAGACTAATATCTGGAGACAACACCGTATTTCTCTGGATTCAAAATAAAAGCAGATGCCTGGACAGAGAGCCTCCTTCAGTTAGGGCTGGGGGAGGCTGGAGGAGGAGAAAAGATCAACACTGGTGAAGCATCTCAGTTTCTTATTTCTTAATAGTCAGCATTCACCTAAAAAATGAGATGTTGCACACATGCCAGTGAAAATTCTCTCTTCAACCTATTAGGAAATGGGAGTGCTGAGGATTGGAAAGACTCCCTTAACATAATGCTTACCTAACTGCGTTACTACTGTGTGTGGCTGACTTTTGGGCTAAAACTTCATGGTTAACTCTGTCCATCCTATTCTAGCTAGTGATATGATGATGATGTGACAGAGGTGAAACTGCAGAGAAGCCAAATATGTCGGGCAAGGCACTGGTACCATTGTACAGGACACTGGAAGGCATGTTTTAGAATGTTGCATACTTACTTTAACATAACTGTGTTAAAGTTGAAATAAAACTAGAACATATGGAAAGTCTAATGTGGATATTAAAAGATTGAAAAGCCTATCTTATGGGAAGGAACTAGAAGAGATTGGCTTGTTTAGTTTAGCAAAATAGAGTTGAGAGACTATTTGACAGCACTCTATAAATACACCCAGGGCTAAATGCCAAAGAGGGGAAAAAGCTATTTAAACCCAAGAGCAATATTTGCATAAGAACAAGTGGGCATAAACTTGGCCCTGAGTAGGATTAAAATGGAAATCAGATGATTTCTACCCCTCAGTATAGTGAGGTCATAAAACTGCCTCCCAGTAGGAGCAAAACGGGCACACAGTACTTTTTGTAGACTATGTTCTACACTGCCCACAGTGACCCAAACTTCATGGCTATACAGTTTTATTCTAATCCTGTGTTCCTAAGCACTGGCACAGGTACAGTGGTGGCATACATGTTCTGCCACTGGTGGTCATCCCCTGACATGAGAAGAACCTTCTCCTGCTGAAAATGAAGCACTGGTGATAAATTATAGCTATATTAATAGTGTCCTTTAATGATCTGGGGAAGTTTATTACACCTCTTGCACCTGTGCTTGTAACTCTTTTGATGCTAAAATGTCTACCGATATCTTGGGGGCTTTCATATCATTAAGATTCCTCCTGTAAGGAAGGGATGCAGGATCAGGCTTTTAATTGTGTAACCCCAAGGAGGAAAAGTAGTTTCCCTGACTGAAAATGGTAGAAGTATCTCAAAAGTAACAGTACAGAGAAGAAGGTGTTTTTCATAACTAAAATTACTTTTCTTATTGCTGCTAAAAAATCATATGACCTTAAAAGCTGATGCTCATGATTCAACATTTCTTTCTATGCTGCAGTCAGACTCACACTGTGGTACACACTTAACAGATAAAGAAACCAGAGTCCAGAGGATTGTGGGATTTGGAAGTTGGCATGATGATGTCAGGATGCTAGGCATTTGGTTTTTAATTGCAGGGTCTGCCTCTTGCACCATTCATCCTCTTGAATGACAGCACCTATGAAACTTAACTGTTTTTCTGTCTTTACCCACTATTTTCTGTCACTAATTTCATTTGGACTCTTTGGCTTTTGAGCTGAAATTTTCCAGGCTTGTTCCTTTATTTGTCAGTGATATTTAAGGCACTTGTCTCTTTCCTAAAACTCAAAAAGTAAATGCCTGAAACTTGGTGGTGGACCTTTCTATTGCAGAAATTGCTGAGGAGAAAAAGCTCAAGCAGGCACAGAAATAGCCTCCTGGGAAGCAGATTGACACGTAGTACTTTGGTAGCTTTGATTTGAGTCAGATGTAACTTGCTGAAATTTGTACTCTGTGCACAAAAGTACTTTCTGTACTGAGAGTTAATCTGGCAAAACACATAGCTAAAGACACCCTTAAAAAAGATTGCAGTGGTACTCAGTCAGCGGTGTGTCAATTACAGTAATTTTCCCTGGGTTTTGATTGCTTTTCCTTGTACATCATATATTCCTTCAATGTAGGATAGGAAATGTGTCTCATCTTCACGTTGTCTGTGGTGTGCTACTGTGTTGTGCCATCGATGGACCTCAGTAAGGAAAAGGTACAACATTTCTGCTGGAGAACACTACCATGACAGGGTGAAAAAAAACATTTCTGTTACTGACCTTCATCATTAGCCTTGCTTTTCATGCATTTCCCCCACAGCATGGTGTTAAGAAAAAGGGAACCTGGAGCCAAATATTGTGCTCTTGAATGCTCCTTAGGAGTCTGTGATGAAGGCATTTCTATGTATATAAGGTTTTCCCAAAAATTAGTTTTTGGAGGTTTTGAGACTTCACATAGTGGGCTGAATGCCAGTCATGTTTTAATTAAAGAAAGAATTGAGTAAACCTCTTTCAACATGTTTTAAATAAAATGTGTTACTTGGGAAATGCAGATTCCTTCAACATTTTTGAAAAATATTTTCTTATGCTTTGTTTAAAACAAGACTGCTAAAAAAATAAAAAACAAACAAAACTCTGACAGACGAATCTTAAATAACCAAAATAGTTTAAAGAGAAAAATAAATCCAAGTAAAATGGAATTACATTTGGGAGGAGAGGTATTAAACTAGTTTGAAAGTTGTTATCAATTTTTTTTTTTTTAGTTAAGAAAGTCCGTTATTTGTCCAACATTACTGCTTCATGATTCAGCTTCTATCATTCAGAGCAAGCCATTTTCCTTCTTAGGACATTAAATGATGTAGAATTACATATATCCATGAATTTACTTTATAGATGTCACCGTGCTTTCTTGTCAGCATCACATTGTCATTTAGCATATTTGGAGGAAGAAAGGGAGTTTGTTTGTTTATGATTTCAGCAGAAAAGTATTTTGGCTTATTCATTCTTTCTTTCCAGGAAAGAAAAAAAGCCACAGAACCTTTAAATTCTTTCTGATATTTAAAGAATCAAAAAGCTGTATCTTGGGAGAGTACAAACATACCTAATTATCTTTTTCCATAGGGTCTATGTCTGATTCACAGCACCTAAATTCTTACAGTAATCCAACTTCCAAGCATTTTTTTTCCCCTATATAAGAACAGAAAATCAAATGAGATAAATTTCAGATTAGCAGATGGCAAATACTTAGCAGCCTATGTGAAATAATTTTTTTTGGTATTAGTCCAGTTCCAGGCGGATGGATGTCCTCATCCCCAAACCTGCCATAACAAATTGCTAAGAAAACTGAATACTGACTCATTTGCCACCTACTCTGGGGAGTTGTTCCCCAAGTCAGAGATAAGATAAATTTTGGAGGGGTAATCTGGGGATGTCCACAGACATCTTCGTTACCCATATTTTCCCTGTCTGTGAATAAACAGAAGCCTGCAGTCTCTATGGCTGTCAGTGTAGCACTCCTCACAAGCCTTAAGATTCATCTTAAATAAAAATAAAAAGCTACTATGTAGGCACAACAAAATTTACTATAAACGGGTCTTAAGTATGTAATTACATGATAGACCCAAATGGCTCCAAAAGAGTTGCTCCAGGCTATTGTGTAAGCAATACTCCTTTGAGAAATATATAAATACATGTAATTCAGTATATAATACACATGTTAAAAAACTACCTAATTACATATTTTCCCAGGAGAATGAAAAGGCTCCAAAAGAGCTACTCCAGCCTCTCCAGTACACAATGTGTGTTTTATAACCTTTCATGAATCTCTTCCATTCTTTTTCCATTAGGAGGGGAAAAAAACAGTAAGGAAATTAAATACAAAACACCTACTGTACATTTAGTTTAGAGGACAAAATGCAATGTTGAAATAACATTTAAGGGTGTGACGCAAACCAAGGAAAGCCAGGAAATTGAGTGTAAAGGCTGTTACTCCATCCTTAACTCACGTCACTTATATAATGTTTCAGGCCACTGTTCTGTAATGGCAGATTTTAAATTTCATCACTTAGACCAGGGTTGTGGCCTATCTACACTTAGAGGTAATTACATGGTTTATACTGCTGGAATACCTGCATACTCCTAATGTATTTATTACTGTGCAGGAATGTACATATATGTTTTTAGTAATTTTTTTTTTTTTAAAGCCATCTTCTTTCTTTCCTTGTTCTGAAATTACTGTGGCACTTTCATTTGCCTGAGAATATGTTCATATGTACAGATGTGTTGAAGGGAAAGAAAGAAATTAACTTTGCCTTCAACTGTTGGTGGAGAGATCTGTGGCTGCTCTGGGGCTCTGTGCTGAAGTCTGAATCCAGCTTTGGAGGAAATCCTGCTGCCCAGATTTACAAGCCCCATTTACTGGCTGGCAGTTTTGTTAGTGCAGGGGAGTGGATGTCCTGGGGAGAGAGACCACATCATAAGTGCAGTGCTAGGATCTCTGTGGGGAGGGTGAGAACCTGCTGTGCAGGCTCCAAGCTGCATACTGCCTCTGCAAAGAGGCAGCCTGGAGAGGGTAGTGATGGTCTGATGTGTTCATAGCAACCTGGGTTACTAAGTAGATTATTATAAACCCTGTTTTCCTTTAGAGCAAAAATGCAATTTGTTCCCTCTTTTTTTGCACCATTCCCTGAAAACGAACAAAATAGCACATACCCATTTTATCATTAGAAGGACATGCTACATGCAAATATATTTCATAGTATTGTGTATTAATTTCACCACAGAACCCAATGGAATATCCTGCCATTTGCTTCATCTGTTCTGGATTTGTGAATACTGTTTGTAAAAGTCATACTGTGGGATATCTATGTTTATCCCAAGTTCTGGCCCAGGCAGAACAACAGGATTACAGAAGACAGATCAGTTTTCCATTCTTATTAAAATGTTCTGAGGTTTTCTAACTTTTTAAAAAATTTTATTATTATTTTATTAAATAGATACATTGTCTTCATGGGAGTGAATCCAAGGCCTTTCCAAACAACGTTTATTTATTTACTTATTTTTCCTCACAAAGAGTGAGACAGTAGTCTCCTACTATAGATGTGGGGCTTTCACCTGGGATGCAGGAGACCCAGTGAGTGTTTAATCAGCAAAGCAGCAAAGTTTCCATAGGACTAAGCCAGAGAGTCTCACCTGAGTATAGGCAGGTGTCCAGAATAAGTACCTGGTGTATGAAGTCTGTCAGTGTGTCTGTGGCCTGAAGAAGGCAAACGCGGCTTAGGCCAGGTCCCTGGTGTCCTCCTGAAGGGCTGTTTGGGGAGTCTCTAAAGTTAGCTTCTGATCAAAACCAGGAAGATTACTACTTAATCCAAAGCTGCCCTTTGTCCATGTATTCATGCTGATCCAGCTAGTCAGTACAGTTTATTGGAAACCTGTTTTATCCAAATGCTCCCAATTAGCTCTAAACTTTGCTCAGATTTTTGACAAGTGTCATACATAAAAAGTAGTTACAGAAAAATTGATCTTTCACATTCATGGGGGTTTTTTTAGGAGAAACTTTGAAAAGTTTCTTAGGTATGTTTTTTCCTAGCAGTTCTCACAGTGGGACTGCCTTTGTGTTCATGAATCCTGTTTATTTGGGCGGCAAGAAAAGGTGATTTTAAAAAAAAAAGAATTTTAGCTCTCAGAGGTCACAAAATTGGATGGGCTGGGAGGAAGCTGCTTTATTATGTGAAAGAGAAGGTGAGGTAAAAGAGCATAAAAAAGCATTTACCGAGTGTAGTCTTTACCTTGGTGTGGCAATCTGCATCTGAAACTGGATTTAACAGTGTTTTTCCAGCTGAGTGGTGCAGTTGCTCATTAGCAGCCTTTAGGGTTGGAAGTGCTTCTTATATATCAACAGACCCAGAGTGTTAACTAGTTGGTATTTGCTTAATAGCTGTACAGGTGACAGAGGGGAAATGACAGATAATGTCTCTTTCCCCAACTTTCCCTGATGAATATGCAGTGTTTGCACATTGGGTGTTTTTGTTTGGTTTGGCAACAGGTTTTGGGTTAGAGAAGCACTGTCTTGCTGTTAGCTCTGGGACTGCTGGTCTTGTTTGCAGGCACCTGAAAATGTTTTCATCCCAAGCAGGAAGCTGGAGCACAGTGATGGGGTCTGCTTAACGCAGTGTAGCACACCAGCAGCCTGCATTAGGGGGAACTTGCATGATGGAATGCAAGAGAGAGAGATTAGGAGAAAGCACTGTGGGAAAACAAGGTAACCTGACACAAGTAGCAGATGAGTTGGCATCAGGCAGCTAGGTGAATTGCTGGGTGCTGGTCACCCTGCATTATCCCCCTGCCTATGGTCTACTACCCTGCAATCCCCTTAAATGTTAGGTACCAAGCAGCTGCTTGAGCTGCGTCTCCTCTTCTGCTCCCAATGGTAGGGTGAAAGCATCCAGCATGGCCTTTCCAGTTCAGGTCTTGCTCTGAGTATAAGGTTTCCTGGTTTGGCATTGAAAAGGAGCTGGCCTCAGGTTCTAAGTACACATACTTTTAAATCTGGATCTAAGCACTGGAATAGTGTGGATCCTTACTCCTATCCTTATTCATATTTCACTTGAACCAGCAAGGGAATGTTGAAATATGTAACCACCTATGGCACACACACTGGATGATTTTTTAGCTCTGGGCTTTGCCTGATTCCAGTTTTAATAACAAATATATGTGCAAGTGAAAACAGACACTATGCTGGCATCAGGCAACTTATAATTAGAGAGGCAGATAGTAATAGGACTAGTGTGGCTTTAAACTAAAAGATGAGAGATTTAGATTAGGTGTTAGGAAGAAATACTTTACTGAGAGGGTAGTCAGGCACTGGAACAGAGAGCCCAGAGAAGCTGTGGATGCCCCATCCCTGGAAGTGTTCAAATGCCAGGATTATTGGGGCACAGAGCAACCAGATCTAGTGAGAAGTGCCCCTGCCCATGGCAGGGGATATTGGAACTAGATGATCTTTAAGGTCACTTCCAACCCAAACAATTCCATGATTCTATGATTTTATGATAATTACTGAATTTTACCTTCCTTTCCATAGCAACAGCTTAGGATGTGGCAAACAAAATTATGAATTGGATTCTGGTTCCAGTTCTGCTTATAAAGCCTCAAAATATCTCCATTCATTTGTGCCAGCCTCATTATTCAGTTGATAGAGTGGCTAACTGAAGCTTTCATCTGGCTTTTCTGACTTCTTTTAAGAGGTAATGAAGGATAAAAAGACAATGGTGAGGAAAAACAATTGGAATTCTGACCCAAAATTCTAACCAGGAGAACATGAAATTCATTGTTTAAGAAGATGAGATATCCTCAGGTTGCTCATCTGTTGCTGTTGAGTGAGTTAGTGTCTGGTTAATCACTGATTATTGTTTGTGTGCCAACTGTTTTAGGGGAGAAAATTTAAAGAATATTCCTATTATGCAAAAAGTGCAGACAGACTTACAGGGCTCTATAAGGCAGATGAATTTAAAAAATGGAAAAGCAGGAATAATATCTACCTTGTCCTGTTGAAGCTATTCTGCCTTTTAAGGTTAGACCAGAAACCTCTGACCCCATGATACATAAGAGAGATTACAGTACTGTGTATGCAATCAGGAATGTGTGTGTTGAATACCAGAGTGCTCTTTGTTGCACTGAGAATAAAGCTCCACTTCTAAGGATGATGCTGTACTTGTATGGCTGGTAAACAAATCTAGTGGGACTGTCTCCTGATGTCAATGCTTGAGTTTCATTGAATTTGAGATGAAGAATGTCCAGTTGACAGGGCAGTGGCCTTGGACAGGGGTGACAGAGGTTCAGGCTTCCAGATGACCATCTGAGCAGTGTGCCTTGCATCACTCCAACTACCTCACTACAAAATAGGGTTAAAAGCATGGAAAAGGAATGCATCTGAGGTGTTAGGCCTGTGAGGGGAGACACATGAGTACTGCAGATAAGCTGGAGTGCTATGGGCTGAAAAATGAATGTGAATATGTCCTTGGATCTGTCCTGAGCAAAGAGAAGGAGACCAAGAACATGCAGAAGAGAAGTATCTCCTGGTGCTGTGCTTGTTAAGATTGGAGTCATGACAGGAACACTACCAGTGCATGCAGCTGTCATCATGATAGGGAAGTAAATAAGATGGGTTGCTCCAGAAGACAGATAGGTAGCTTCTGCTGCCCCTCTTGCCAAGGGAGTAACTTTCTTTGAGAGAAAAACCTCATTCATCCTCATGGGACCTGAGTTGCTTAGGGAGAACCACACGGGAAGTCACTTCTGCCAATTCACTTGTATGTAAATGGTCATGGCTGCAAAATTGTTTCTAAGAGTGATTTCGAACCACTGAGTTTCTTCGATGCGTCTGTGTGTTACAGGCGCAAGGAAATATGTTCATTTTCTAAAAATAAGGTGCTGTCTGCATTTTTAGGTTTTCATTTTATTTTGCATTTTACCCTCAAACTGTCTTCACAGTTCTTCAGCATCCCACTTCTTGGCCCATTTTCACATCACTGTTTAGTTAACAGGGCTAGGAGCTAGAGAATTCACTGTACAAACTCACCCATTTTCAAGATGCTGGTGAGTAGCTCTAAAAGGTCAGGATACTTAGATTTTTCCTGTCTGATAGCAGCCTAGCTGGGTTGAGCCACCTCTAAAACATCAACTGTATCCTGCGCAAACATTTCTTTTCTGACAGCCTCTCCAAATGTTCTCTTCCCACTTTATCTTTTCTCCTGGTTTATCGCCACCCCGTAATTTTAACTCCAAGAGCTAGAGATTAAAGGAAAAGAGAAGAGTTGCATCCACTTGAGTTGTGTTTGCTCTGCTCCTGCTCCTCTGCCATGCCTTGGTCCATGAAAAGGACTCATCTCCAGGCTTTCCTGGTGTGACCCAGCAGGGGAATGGGCCACATCCTCACTTGGAATAGGGTAGCAGTGCTGCGTTTGTGTAGTGGAGCAGCAGTACTTTATTTCAGTTAAAGACCGAATCTTCTCCAGCAGAGCAGAATTCATACAAGTCTTTGAATTCAGCTGGTTTTGGCCTTGCTGAATAAATTTTGCCGTCTATAGTGAGGGCACTAATCCTTGCTGTGACAGGAGGAATTTTGGAACCATCCTACCCTGCACATACTCCTGAGTGAATGTGATATTGTATATTAAATCATACCAAAACTCAGAAGTACACCATGAATGTTTACTGTGACTTAATTCCCTGTTAGTTGTAGTTATGCAATGACTATTTTTTCATCCCTTTAAAAACATTCTTCCTCCTGACTGCATTCCAAGGTAGGTGTGAGATAACTCACTATACCACCATTTAATTTATAAATTTGTCAGTCATTCAGTGAGTCATGACTTTATTATTGCAGAAATGCAACCCACAAACAGATTTCCCCCTCTGCCCCCCACCACCCAGCTCCAGTTTGTTTGGTCCCAAAGAAAGCCTTGGTGCCACATTGCCCAACAGACAATTTCAGACTATGTTTCCACCCAGGGCTTCTGTTGCTGCACTCTATGCCTGATGGTATTTTTGTCTGGTGCTTCCCCCCCCCCCCTCTTGCTTCATCTTCCTTTCTGCTCTGAGTGCTCAAGCAGCTTCTCTTAGTATTTTTTTATATTCTGGTGCTTGCAGCCTGAGCATGCAGAAAGAGGCACCTTGGAATTAAGTGTCTCAAACCTACCCCTGATCTGTGTTTTTGCTCTTAACCATTGTTTATGCAGTAGTCAAAAGAGACAAATGGTGTGAGCACAATCAGCAAGAGCACACTGGAAATTGCTACCTCCTCCTCTCTTCTTCCAGTCAAAACCAACAGTATTTGTAACCATAGAAAACCTTATGCAACACACAAACATCTCAAGTATGGTAAATGACTTCCAATTGTTCCATGTGTCTAAGTAATTCCTGGTCCCCTACTTCTGATATCTTTTGTAATTTTTATTAAAACAATAAATTATTCTATTCGTGTCTGGTTGTTTTGTGTGGACGGTTTATAGCACACTGCAGATACTTTCTCTATCCTGACAGCTTTGCAGCCTCTTTAAGTATTTAAAAATAAGAACACATGATGAAGTTAGGGATGGGGATATATGAAAAGTCCCAAAGTGGAAATAAATGTATTTCATCTATATGTTTCCAATCAGCAAAATTGGGTGGGTTGCTGCATTGCAACAGGTTTCTGATCTTCAGTGTCTCCTGACTAATTAAAATCTTTCAAAGGGAAGCTCCTCTTCCATTTGGAGCTTTGTTGAGAAAGTGCAAATAATCCCATTGGAGTGACTTTTTTCAAGAAGTTGGATGAAGCTTCCCAGTCTGTCTGGAAGACCTCAAAGAACCTCTGGATGGACAGCCCACTTTACAGGCTAAGATTCAGAGCCAGGTTTTACAAGAATTGACAGGTAATCATGAAGTCTTTATTTAGGTCCTGAATTGGAGTAACTTGGATTTTGAGAGAAACATATTATTTAAGCATGTATTTTGGGATGGGTCTTCTCATCTCCTTGTTTAGAATTTAAAAAACCCAACCAAACAAGGAGCAACTACTCCTTCTATTAATTTCTAAAATCTTAGATTTGAATGCTCCTATTCTTAATGAAATTAGATGCATATTAAATCAATGTCCTTCTCCTTACTTTTCATCTTATCTCCTGAATTTGCCCTTTCTTTCCCCTCACTTTTGTCTAGAAAATACCTCTAGAAAAACTAACAAGGATAGACTTTTTGAATTTCCAACATAAGATCGTTTCTTGGAGATTTCTTTATTTACTCATTCAGGTGACTGGATTGCTAGGTCTTCTCTTCTGCTAAAACCTGAATTGGTTTTAAATAAATTCTGATGCTTTACACCACCAATGTGATCATAGTATCACTGGGATATATTTCAGGATCACGTGCTAAGATTTGCATTTTACTGCTTGTGATTAACCCCATTGTTCCATGTGCAGTGCAGTCAAGTCGTTAATTTGCTATCATAAACATGTCTGTGAAAGCCTGGACTTCAGTTATGTTACTTGGGATATAGGAAGGAAAATGCTCATGGGTCACTCTGGAAGGGCAGGAAAAATAAAAGCATGAGCACCATGGTATCTGAAGTTGGCACATGGAATTGAGGGAACAAAGACTGGGATGTGGGACCTAGGGTTATATTAGAAGTATAAGAAGACATTCAGCCTATACTTGCAAGGAGAACAAAATAGATTACATACGAATGTATAAAAGAAAGCTGTCTGACTGTTGAGAAGTCTCATTTTGCAAACCATTAACTGTTATTCAAGAAAAAACTGTGTATGTCCTTATTCTGTCAAAAAATTATTGAAGCAAAAGTTTGCATGGGAGAGTCTGTAGAGAAGAGGAAGGAAAATCTTCAAGACTAGATTATGCTTTATGGCCCAAATAGGTGACAGTGGTGGACTCACCAGGCTGCCCCTTTGATAAGATACTGAAAAGTCAGAGAATTGTCTGCAGTAATATCAGCATGATGAGTGGAAAACACCACCAAGCCTGCAGATCCTGAAATAATAAAATGCCAAAAGAAACTGAGATTTTATTTCCTCGGCTGTTATCATAAGATCACAATCCTGTTGAACAGTACAGCAATGCTCTTTTCTAAAATGAACCACAACCTCTTGATCAGAGGCAAGATTTTTTCTGTTTTTTTATTTTCTTTTTTTTTTTTTAAAGTGACTAGCTGACCCTTGGTGTCAATTCCCGTTTTGGGGTTTCTAGTGAGATGCACATCCACTGGATCTTTATTTTTTTCAGAATCTTTTGAACAGTTCCACTCCTTCCACCAAAGTCATACCTTGGGTTGTATAAAAGCATCAGAAAGTCTATAGGAATTTCTCCTGAAGCTAATCTACAAACAGCAGTCTGAGGGCTCCAGTTCTTAAAAGTATAGAGGACTTTAAATGGATGGGCTGGGATAACTGGGAGGGAGAGACATCTGTTGAGTTGTTGAAAAGACATATGCTCTAGCACTTCCTTTGTCATGCATTTTGGAAATCTCTTCTCTCTGAGTTTATTGCTAATATTTAATTTAAAACCAAATTTGGATTGTTGAAAAAATTATAACTTCTTCCCTCTGCCTTCCCAGTCTTTTCTGGGCAGTGCTTGCTCCCCCACTTCCTCTTCCTGCTCGTCCTAGCTCATGTACCCTGGGTTGTACTGGAGAAAGGGGGACCTCACCCTGGCTTCGGCCTTACGTGAGAGAACAGGAGAAGGGGAAGTGGTGGTTTGCAAGTTGGTAACATCTCGCTCCTCCTGCTCTCCTTCAGGATTGTAATCACGTTCATACTGGATGGAAAACGTGACTTTATTTGTATGTGTGTGTTTGTGTATGAACACATAATGACATTTCAAGGCATCCGACAAAAGCTTAATTCCTTGGATTGGTTTCGTCAAATAATAAAGTGACTTGACATAAGTATAATTGAAAGCAGATGTGGAAATATGGACTTTTAGCAGTCATTCTACCCCCCACCCCCGCGCCTTTTTTTGCTTAACTCTCCCTTCATGCCAGAAATATTTTCGTTTTTGTTTCCTACTTCCTATCTGCAGAACAAAGCCTGGGAAGGATGAGTTCTGAGGCAAAGAACCAAAGGGTATTCATTTCACATTTTAACATCTCCTTGTAAAATTTCCACCTTTTCCGAGTTCATTTTCCATTATGAGGGAAAGTTCCTCTCCCCTCATCCTGAACTCATCTGCTCTGTTATATAATCATTCCTGTCCACAATGGCTGTTTACTGCTGCTGCTTGAATCTGAAATTGTAGGTTATGCATTGGCCTCAGCTAAGCAAGAATCCTACATTATGTTTTCACCTTCCCCCACTGGCTGGACTAAGTGGTGGATGGAAGAAATTGTAAAGATGCAGAAATGAAATTGTAAAATTTGCTCATGGGCAAAAGGTGGAAGGGTTTCTTCCCTGAGTTTTACTCTATAAAATACATAGTCTTTATGGCTCCTCCTTAACCTGAAAGGAATAGGATGAAAGCATCAGTGGTGATCATAGAATCATTGTATGGTTTGGGTTGTAACTGACCTTAAAAACCATCAAGTTCCAATCCCCTATGTGGCAGGGACAGCATCTACTAGACCAGGTTGTTCAAAGCCCCATCCAACCCGGCATTAAACGCTTCCAGGAATGAGGCGTCCACAACTTTTCTGGGCAACCTATTCTGGTGCCTCACAGTAAAGAATTCCTTCCTAATACCTAATCTCAATTTATCCTCCTTCAGCTTAAAGCCATTACCCTTTTCCTATCACTACATGCCCTTGTAGAAAAGGTCCCTGTCCAGAATTCTTGTAGGCCCCCTTTGGCTACTAGAAGGCTGCTGTAAGGTCTCCCTAGAGCCTCCTGAACAACAAATCCAACCCTCTCAGCCTGTCAGAAGCAAAAGTATTATCAGTACTATTATAATAGCAAACGTATTATCAGCTGCTTAAATGTCAGCAGTGGCTTTGTCAGTGGAACAGCTCTTCCCAATGTGTCAAACCAGTGTGACTGGAAAAATTAAGGGCTTGGAGTAACAACAATGACAGTTTAAAGTTCACACTGATTTTCTTGAATCTTCATCCATGCCAGCATCATGGTATCATTGTTCACACTGTTTTGGGGAGAAATGAGACTTATAAAAACTATTATCATCTTTGATCTTGTCATCTTTTGAAAAAGGAGGTTGTGTGCTTCAGGAGAGTGAGATACTCTGTCCCCATTTCAGTGGGATTCAAGCATAATATCCTGTCTAAACCCCAGCCTGGAGCTTTAACTGAGGTCTTTTAGTATCAAGATGCTCGTGTCTGTCTATCTTCCCTGTGAGTTTTGAGTCTTCTGACCATTGGGGAAAAAGATAAATATAACCAAGAGGGCTGAAAGTCTCTAGGTGGTTTATGGTGCCATAAGTTGTATGCAAATGAGTGGTCAGTTAAAGGAAAAGCTAAGAGAGATGCATTGCATCACTTGCAGTACTAACACAGAGGCTGACAGCACACAAAATGTTGCCATCTAAACTTGTCCTATCCTGGAATCCAAAGTCAGCCCCATGTGAGCCTCCAGTCCACCAGAACTGAGGGTCAATGCTTTCAGCTCCCCATGAGACTGATGATTCCTTCCTTCAAAGCTGAGGTGACTGGTCTATGAGAGAAGAGGACTCAAGTCTGCTTTTCGAATTCTGAGCATTAGTTTTACTTCTTCATCTGTAGTAATGCAATATTCAGATCTCCATGTGCTCTCTTTGTTTACCCGCTCTGTATACTATTGGTTCATTTTGAAATATGCTCTGCTGTACCTGAAAACCTATTGGTGTGTACCCTTTTGCCAATCTTCCCTTCCTTCTCCTGGGACTGGCTCTTAGAGAGCCAGCCCCGCCCCCTTCCTTTCCCCTTAAAAGCCAGCGCCTGGGTCTGAGAGAGGTCTCCTCTCTGAGCTGGCAGCCCCTACCATATCCCTGCCTTTCCTCCCCCTTCTCCTCCCCTGCAACCCCTCTCCCTGTTACCCCAAATAAACCTCCCTGCCAGAACAGAGATGGAGTCCAGGTTCGTTCCTTCGCCTTACTTTGTTTCCTGCTAGAATTTCTGTGGTTGAGAGACTCGCGCCATGCTGCAGGACCCCAGGGGCTGCCTGCTCCAGATCCGGTGGAATTACACGGACCAGAGACCCGGTCCGGGGGGCAGCCGGCTCCTGCCACCCTCCCGGACCCTGCTACATCATTCATCTGGGGCAGGGTGGGCCTGGTTTCCAAGAGCACTGCGACCACAGAGCTCCAACTGCAGGCACCAGTGGTTACCATTTTTAGAAAGTCTCCATTAGTAAGCTGTGTTAATAATACAATGCCAAGTTTAAAAGCAGCAGATAATATCTGAGGTGAGATCCTCATTTGAATTATGGAAGGTGAAATACACAGGCTGAAGTGCTCAAAATTAATCTGAGTGGAGGAAAGCATCTGAATGTATTTAGAGTTAAGAAAAAAGAGATGGGGAAGGATGGTTGGTAAAGCCAGCCAAAAGAGGAACTGCCAGGAGTACGTCAGGAGGATAATCTGACAAAAACAGTTCAGCAGAGGTGTTAGTCCTGCAGAAAAGTGACAAAGAGAAGAGTGTAAGTTAAAGCAGCCTGCTGCTTTTGTGTACACTTGCATGTGACAGACACACCAACCACTCCCAAAGACACTTTCCTATTTCAAGCAGGACTGTAGCATGGGAAAAAAAATCTGGTATCAGACCAAATACATTAAAAGTGTTCTTCTAGCCCAATTTTGCTGCCCTGTGAATCTTAGGGCTCCTCCAAGCTGCTAGCCAACCTTAAATAGGAGTGCTGAGGAGACATCAGAGTTTCTCTGCCTTGGACATCTGTTGTGTCAGGTGTCTTGAGTTCACCCAGTTAGCATGCACCTCCTTGCAATGCACTGCACAGCTGGAATGATCAGTTTGTGCCATGGAGATAGTGTAAGCTCCAGAGAGCTGAAATCAAGAACGTGCTTCGTAAGTGTAATTCTTTGCTCAGTTAAAATACTCATTTCAAGAAAGGAGATCTTCTAATGAGTGTTGTTAATATCTTAGAAAAGGATAATGCTTTATTAAATGATCATTGGTTTTTTATAAATTAGTAATAGTAATTTGTTAAATGGTAGAAATCAAAATTTCTGAGCTACTGACTTTATTGCTTCTTATTCAGGTAAGTTGCATACTATTCTTTTCTATACCAGTAGTGCTTAAGAGACAGATCTTACATTTCTTCAGGATACTGCAACAGGATGTGAGTACTTACAAAGTTAATAATTATGCGTACCTGTGTAACCACAAAGCATCTTGGGATTGGCCTAGAGAGACAAAAGTTTTAAGCCCATGTCTCCAATTTATCTTCCCAGCATGTCAGTAAAGCCATCCATTTGTGAAACTATGATTGCATGATTCAGCTTGCAGCATTACAATTTCTTCACTATGCACAAACTTATCAGATTTGTGTGGACGAAACAGAGACTTGCGCGGTATTCATGGAAAGTTCATCTGTATGTTTGGGGTTTTTTTGCCATATCAAAATGTCAAGAATGTCCATCAGCTTTTCACATGTACACACTGTTCTAAGGTTTGAAAACATAATCAGTGGAGGCATGTAGTCATCATCTCCATCAGGTTGTTTTGTCTTCTCTAGGCTTCTGTGTAGTGTAGACCTTAGGTAAGTTTTCTTCAGAGCATTTGTTAAACATGTAAAAGTCAAGTATGCATCTCTGTTTTCTACACTGGGCTAATTTGGTATCTTAGACTAAATGTGTATTGACAAACTGAATGTTGTCTCCCACTAGGTGGTAAAACAATGTTGGCCACAAATATTCTTGGTCCTTTGCTGAAGGTAGTAAGCTTATGGCTAAGAAGAAATTTATACCACTGTTGAATGAACCCTGAAAAGTCAAAACGCTCTGGATCAGGACCCAAGGCTAAGTGTAGTTTAGCTGGGGTGACAGCGGGGGAAAAAAAAAAAAAGCCATGAATTTAAACACTAGGTAGGTCTTCATAAGATGCTTACTCTTTTTCCCTTGCAAATAGCACGGAAGTATAATTGTGTCCCGAAACTATTAATACTGGCTCTTGCTTCCACCATTTTAGTATCAAGTCCTCTAAGCTGTCAGTTTTGCCCTGAATTTTGAAGGAAGCTTTCAGAACTCCTTACAATATGTGTTTGTGTTATTTCAATTTGTACCTCCAGGTCTGGAGACTTTCATCCTATAGTTACTCTTCTCCTAATCCTCCCCCACACTTCCCTTTTCCAGGCCTTTCCATCTCCATTACACCATTAATCATGCTTCCATAAAGAGGTACATACTGTGGGTGCTCATTCTACTACTCGTGTCTCACAGCCTCTTCCTGTGAAGGCCTTCATTTGTGTATCTTCCCTTCTACATCCTTCCTCCCATTATTTGGGAAAGTATTTGTTGAGGGACTGGATAATAAGCTCTATTGGAAAGATGGGATGGAAAGACATGAGGGAGTGATACTGTTATTTCAGAAAGCACTAATGAATGTTGTCAGCCAAACCTTTGACCTGAGAGGGAGTGGTGGAAGCACAAAGAAAATGATGAAGGTTCTTTGTGTTTCCCATTACTTTTGTGCTGGTTTTCCTTGGCTGGGAGCATTCGGAATAGTCTGTAACATTTTCAATTGAGCAAATTCAGCATTCCCAAGCTGTCATGTGACAGACAGACAGACAAACCCACAAAGAAATGCCATAAATTTGAGTGTGTGGGTTCACAAGATTGGTCAGTTATTCACAACTAGAAAAATAAGGTTACATAAATAGTCAAGAATTTTTGGGAGTGACTAGTTGTTTTAGATGTCTTGTTCTTTGGGTGATCCATTAAAAATACCTTAAAAGGTATTTTTATGCTTCAGAAAACAAGTTTCCATAATTTGAAAATTGAGGGTCCTTACAGCTATGATGGACAACAAGAAAACCCAGAGATTATCAAAATCAGTTTTCCTCTAAAAATGTTGGCAACAAAGTTATGCACAGGGACATTGTTTTCTGGTTTATGTCAGTCTGTGAATCCTCTTCACATGTTTGTATACAGACCTTACAAATAAATGTTAACAGCATGTTTTATAAGTGATGTTGTATGTGAAAGCACTTTAGTAGAAGCAGACACAGTTGTAATGGTCTGAAAGGTTGGGAAAGGAGGCTTAGGAAGAGCTCATCTGTTAGGTCATGAATGCAGAGCTGCTTACTCCCCCCACAGAAAGTATTTAAGATGGAATGGGGCATTGCTGGTGTCTGAAGCATGGGAAAAGCTGGGTGGTATAGACCCTAGCAGGCCTTTTTTAGGGTCACTGTAGAACAGGGTTTGCCTGGGGTAGGCAGGATTTCTGTGGACACAGCCACAAACTGGTCACTTGCAGCACCCTGGGAAGAGGCTAAAGAAAAGCAGCCGAAAGGTCACACAATCCATCCAGCTAAACAGTCCTGGTGGGTGGCAGTCTGAAATAATTCCTGAGCTATTAATTAGGAAGATGCTCTTCCAGGTTCCGGCCAAAGTCATAAGACATGCCGAGGCAAGGAGCCAAAAGATCAAAAGGACACTAAATATTTTTTTTTAAAACCATTCTGTGGAGAGAGAGAGAGGAGTGAGCTGTCCGGGTCTGGTTCACACAGGGCGTGCTGATGGGGCTGGGCTTTGCTCTAGGATATGAGGAAGCAGAGTCTGCCTGGCCCTACTCTCTTTGGTTTTCACATAAAAATATGATTGGGGATTTTTTTTTTTAACTTTATCTTTTTTAATAGCTTCTCTTATAAAACATTCATGCAGGTAGTATTTTTTGCTCTCGGTGTTAGGGTGGAACAATATCTTGATTTGAAAAGGTTGTGTGATTACCTGTATTAGCCATTTGTTCCAAGCCCTTCAGAAGGAATATTGCAAGTGTTGATTCCTAGCAAATTCCTAGTTAAGAATACATAAGCCCATCATTAAGAGAGATGAGAGTCACCTTTAATGGCATGTGAAATATTGAGTTAATCCAAGAAAAGACAAAGCAGTGATACCCAACTCTAAAGAACAGGGCAGGATTTACATTGCTTATATGGAAACAGGCCAGGTCAAGCCCATGTTTCATAGAACAAGTAGTTAATGAACAGTACAACCCAGACAGTCTTGCTTACCACTGACTTCTCTCTGAAGGACTTCTCTTGCTTTTCTCATTTCCATGAGTCTACTCTTTGTACCCTCTAATGTATGGTAAAGGTATGTGCTGAAACCTTTTCCACATGGACCACATGTGCTAGTTTTCACTCACCCCACACCCACCATTCTGTCAGACCCAGCTGAAAATAAACAAAGAAGTTGAAATTCATTGGGAGGAAATTGATATGAAAAAATGACTGTTTGACAAAGTGGTATCTTGAATTGTTATTACCAAAGGATCTTGGCTAAGCAGGGTAAGTTCAGGAAACTGACCGCAGCATGGAACTGATTTTTTCCACAGCAGTCTGGTAGGAAGGACACCAAAGTACCTAAACTTGCTCTGTGTACCACGGATTTGTTTCTTCCCCCCCCCCCCCCCCCCCCCCCCCTTCAAAATGCAAGGTAGGACTTCAATGTGGAAGTAGAAGTTGGACACTTTTTGCAGAGAAAAAGAAAGCCAAAATCTTTCAACCTGAACAGGAAACATGATGGTAGGTCCTGATTGTACAAAATCTTTCTTTTTCTGCCATTCCTCTTGTGGTTGCACAAGGGAAACCCCCTTTTAGTGGAATGTTTTTGTAGGGTCCAAACTGAGATTCCAGTGTGGACTCTGTTGCAATTTTAAACTTGGAGCAGCTGAAATCCCTCCTTAATGACATCAGTGACATTATTTTGATAAAACAGAGCAAGTTCTCACAACTTTGGTGGAACTCACATAGTCATATAATGCGAGAATAATGTTTCCTTTAAATGCCATAGGTTTTTTTTTAAATGTCATCACCTTTTTTTCAAATGACGTTGCAGAAAGGAGACATCGGACAATAGACTGCAGTATGCCTCACCTGAAAATTTTGTGCCTGTTTCTGATTGTATAAGCATTTATATAAATATCGAAGAAAATAAGCCTTCATAGTAAAATATTATTGAAGGGTTCATTAACTTTTTTTTCCCTGTGCACTTTAAGAAGGAAACAAGGAAAAAGGAAAACCTACCAATTATTTAATGAATTCTGGTAGTTAAAATGCATTTATTTGAGATCCGGAAGAAGCTAGTCTGCTTACAATTTTCAAAACCACCTTAAGGCCTTAGGAGTGCATGGCTTCTCGTAAATATGATTCAGATAAATGAAATTTGAGCTTCTAAATGACTCTGAGATTTGGAAAATACCACTGGTTACTTTTTATGATGAATAATGATAATAGATTCCTATAATGAACCAAATCATCAAGGATTGTATTAACTTTCAATGAATGTAAACTTTTATTCCGATTCAAAGGACTGACAAAAGTCTTTCCTCTACAGTAATCAAACGTTGTTTACATTTTCACTGAACTTGATGGAATTGCATGTGTAAGTGAAGCTAATTTTGTGTCTAATGCAGGATCTGTAGAACACCAGAAGTGAAAGGTCACAGTATCAAGCCATTTATTCTTCTCAATAATTTACAGATCTGAAACTAGTCCTCTTGACATTAAATCCCATTTTGATAATTGATTTACCCACAGCCTGCATCAAAAATATCCTAAAATTAATATTTTTTAAAATTTTATACAACCATCCTTTTCTTCACGCA
Organism: Entomyzon cyanotis; assembly: GCA_024500445.1. Classification (NCBI taxonomy): domain Eukaryota; kingdom Metazoa; phylum Chordata; class Aves; order Passeriformes; family Meliphagidae; genus Entomyzon; species Entomyzon cyanotis. The sequence continues at coordinate 83,379,692 of JAKEPQ010001005.1, forward strand.
GCTAAAACCACCTTTTGTGTTTGGTGTTTGAGGGTATTATATTATATATTATATATTATATATTATATATTATATATTATATATTATATATTATATATTATATATTATATATTATATATTATATATTATATATTATATATTATATATTATATATTATATATTTATATATTATATATATATTATATATTATATATTATATATTATATATTATATATTATATATTATATTATAATATAATAAATATTATATTATATTATATTATTATATTTATTACTCTAAGCAAGAAGCCTAAGTTCTCCTCCCACAATTTTCTTCTACCTGTGGTGCTAAGCTCATAATTTTCCCTTTAAAAATAATCATATTCTCCAATTGTTTCAGTTTTTATAAAAATGAAATTTTTCAAAATCAAAGACAGATGTACACCCTTTATTGAGCTGAGGGAGAGCTTGGTTTTAATTTTCCATTCTCCATACAAATGCTGCCTTATAAGATGGCTGAGTGTGAGAAGTTTATAGCATTGCACTGCAAAATGATAAAATTTGGCATGATAGAGGGACTCTGTAGTTCCTGAGATAGCAAAGAGGAGCAGCCCTTCCTTTTCCACTACTCCAACTCCTGATAGCTCTGCATTTATAACATATTAAAAAAAACAGTTCCCTCCCACAGCAATAACAAATTGCATAGCATCTACCAAAGCTTAATGGACATCACTCAAAAAGTGACAAGGAAAAGAAAACACATTTGGAGTAATTTTGTTTCACAGGTGCGGACTTGAGCACATGTTGCCTGTAGTTTCCAGGCATGTGTACAGTAGCTTGTTATAAAGATTAAACTTGATCCTCATTGACAGGTATAAGACTGAAAAATATATTGGGGTAGGATGTAAATCTGTACAAATGTTGGAGATATAGCAAGCGAAAAAAAATCTTCCTGCAGCAGCAGTGAGGAGGAAATGTGTATTTTGAACAAAAAGGTTAACCTTCAGGATAAGCTCTTCTTGGTGCTGGCACATGAGGCATTGACAGAAATAAGTGCCAACCTGGAATCTCTTGTTGAGAGATACTGTATGGTCTTCATGGCAACTGCAAATCTAGGTCACATAATGAGTGAAACTTTGTCAAATATGGGCTGAATCATGGTAACCACGCAGCACAAATCCCACACAAACCCTACCCTTGCGACCTAAGGAGTACCATTCAGAGTTTCAATGCAACCTTAAGAGCACAGATGACTCCTGAAAATTTGTATTCCCATGTGCTGGGACAGATTGTGAGCTTCCAGTCTTTAATTTGTCTTGAGCTGCAGTGTGTCCAAAGCACAGCCGTGTAGATTATCAGTGTGGTGCAAGCATTCTCTAGGGATTGTTTCTTTGACAACTCAAGACCTTCATGAAGGTCTTGGGCTGGATGACTGGTTAAAAGGCCAGATCTCTGTTACTGACGCTGATAATATAAGGCTTGCCCTGCTGTGGATTCCTTACCTGCTTGGAGTCTAGAAGGAAAAATGACTTCATGTGGGTTAGTTCTACAGCTAAAAGCTGCTGTTTCATGGTTCCGTGGGCTGTCTTCCTCTGCCTGGCACTGATGTGGCAACATTCTTGGTGCTTGGGAAGATTAAGTCTCATCACTGTGTGATTTTTAACAGAGTGACTGATAGAGGTGTATCTGAGAGCAGATTTTGGTGTTCTGTGGGCCAGCTTTGTTGACAAAACAGTCCCAGGTCCTTAGAGTCTGGACTCTCAGTGCAAGCTTGGCTGCCCTCTCCCACTAAAGGTGAAGGGAAGCCAGTGCATTATAAAGGTCAAGTGACAGGAATACCTCTCCCACTTATTTGTGGGAGAGGTACTGTAATCTCCCAGGAATAAGAAGGAGAACTTTTATCCCCCTGAATATTTACAAAAAGGAGAAAATTATTTCCTTAGGAGCACTTCTGTCTTTTCCTCTGAACTTTAGTTTCTCATACGCCAATCAGATCCAGCAACATCTGTTTGCTGGATCTGATTGTGAGCACACACTGGATGCCTTGTTATGGATAGATTGTAATCTCTCTGTACATAAATTAACCATTTTACCAGTCTGGCTTTGCTGTCAACTTGTTATGTTGGTGGCCTTTGAGATTTTATTGCACACTCTGTTGATGAAAGAGAGAAAGATTTGCATTAGAAATTATAAACTCCAGAGCCAAGGGGAGGGACAAAATATGTTTGAAGAGGCTGTTTCAAAGTCTTCCAGGAGAGAGGACCAGAAGAGCAGGTGACCAGATCTTCTTCTGTTTCAGAGTCCTGTGGCTGTGAGCAGAGAGTATTGAGAAGATAAGAGGAGTGCAGTGTCTCCTTACATCCCTCTTGCTTCTGGCAAATTCTAGAAATGAGTTGAAGAATGTTCCCAAACCACTGTATTTAATAGCTAATGACTTTTGGTTAAAGAAATGTGATCCTCCCCTTGGTCAGTAATATGTGCTGAATAGTGTCTTCAGATCCCTGCCAGCCATGTCTTCCATGAACCTTTGAAGATCTGTGGAAATTTGTTGTGCTTATTTTTCAGTTTCTTGTTTTTCAGATCAACAGAGCTGCTCCAGCTGAGGCCATCTAAGGATGTGACCTTTGGATTCATGTCTGCATTAGTGTGCTCCCTGCCATGGCTGTGGTAGCATTTTTGCCACTCTCCTCACTGCAAATAGTTGAGTAATGTAAAGAGTCTGTCTGACCAGCAAAATAAAAAGAAGCAGGAAGGGAAGGCTGTTTCTTCTTTCTGCATGGCCTTTGGGACTGAAAAGGCTTTTCATTAGTTGTTAGGTGTGTGTATATACGTCTGTATATTTGAGGAATAATTTTCCAAAATTTTACAGTCTCATAAACATGCTGGGTTTCATCTTTTAAAAGCATGGTCCTGGTACATGATAGGAAAAAAAGAGTTTTTGTTCTGAAAGAGTTTTCTCAGTCATAAACCATGCATTTAGCTACTGAACTTGCCTACATTTTGTTACTGTTTTGCCTCCAAGTATACAATACAGTGTCAGATTAGACATTCTACAGTGTATTACAAGTCTTCCTTTTAGTTTCACATAAACAAAACTGATAAATATTGTCAATCAGAGTTGCTATTTTTTAACTGCATATGGTGAAGTTGTGGTCATGAGCAGTGTAAGCCCAGGCAGCTTTTGTAGCTCCCTTTGCTGACACTAAAGGTTTTGTATTTTCTTATTAATTTCTTTGAACTATAGAAGGAACATTCTGCAATGCTTTATTCTCAATGACAGAATATACAACTGTCCATATGCCTGAGTTTTGGCTCAGAATTGTCCAGATAGATGTTTGTAGTTTTTTCATGTGCTATTGATGATTCAAGGGTTAGATAAATTTACTGTAGTGGGAGGTATTGGCAGAAGTAATACTTGTATAAACATGATCCTTTTAGTTATAAAATAAAAACTGTCACTAAATCACTTTGCTCCCAGTTGCACACACCCAGAAGTTCCTTCTCATCCCCTGGGACCAGATTTGGTAATTCCCTTCTGGTTGTGATTTGCTTTCAGAGGATAATTTAAAGTGTAGATAATTCTGTTGTATTCTGTTAGGAAATGGGTTAGCAAACCAAATTAAACACAGTACATTTGCATCCTGCTTCTCAGTGTTAAGGAGTGTAATGGAGATATACAAGGATTTTGCTTTGGTTTCATATGTTAAGGTGGTCAATAGGTCACTTGTTAGTACCTGGCATGTTGTGTATGTCCATGTGCATCCTTGCAAAGTCGGTAAACCCATATGTAATAGTTGTCTGTTATTGAGACTAAGACTGCTGATTCACTTCCAGATGTAATTCCTTGCCTGGGAGGCTTTATGCAGTACAATACAAAAACCTTAATTGTAATATTTTTTTGTGGCTTGTTTTCAATCTAGTTGCTCACTAATTTGGAAACTTCCTCCTGTGAATTGTGCTTAGCTGTGTTACTATAGCATCAAGTTTTCATGGCAGAGACAGAATTACTGCTTAGTGCAGCATTTTTAAGTGGCCCCCAAATTCAGATCCAACTTGAACATGAAATGAAATATAATCATGCCTTTTGCAAACTGCGAATGACCTTGTAGGTCACTTACTGGATTTTTTGACTCAGTACCTTTTGATTTGTACCTTCTTTTATATCCTACCATGAAAACATTTGCAGGCCCACATGGTAATGATTTCTCATGTAAGAGAAATATTCAGTTGGCCATTTATGTAAGTTTTTAGTTTGTGTTGATTTGACAAAAATAGAAGATACCAACTAGAGCTCCCAAATACAGAGCTAGAAGTAAAATTTTAAGAACTATTTAAAAATATGTACACCTAAATGCTACTTTTTGTAAGTTTCTGTGGAAGAATATGCAGTTGGTGTTTGTGCGGTTACTTGCACATTTACCTATGTATATGAGTGTCTGCATGTATACATGCATGTACAGCATCTGATACATGACATGAAGGCACATATAAAATATGAGAAAATAGCAATGCTTTGGTTGAATTCAGGCTATGTTTTTATAGTTTCCTGCTGGGAAGGCAATACCATTAGTGGTGTCCTGGGGACATGCTTGCCAATTTTGTCAATGGGTCTTTATCAATAATCACATTATTTAATAGGTCTGGAGGCCCAACCATCACAGGACATATCAGCAAAATTGCATTGTAGAGGTAACGGTTCTTTGGGGTGCTGGCTGCTGTCAGCCAAAGCAGCAATCCTGAAGGGTCAGCAAGAATTACTTGATGTTTCACAGCATGGGGTGTTCTGTTCCCTTAGGATCGATGATTATATCTGGGGAAAGGTTGAGTTGAAAGGCATTATTTTATTGGATTGAATTCAAGAAGTATTATACAATTACACACACAGCTTTCTCCTTATGGCTTCAGAGTGTGGTTTTTCTGACTATGAAATGTAGTGTTATCTACAGCCCAGAAAGATTTTGTTTGACAGTTCTGGTAATCCCTTGTGAACATCACCAGATTACAATTTTGATTTTGCTCTCTAAGTCTTTTATCCCACATCTGGCCACACATTCGTATATACTCTGTATACACAGTCAAACTGTTCAGTTACAGTGCCATGACTTATGAAAGACAACTTCAGGAAGAAACTGTAAGCAAAGTTTATTTGGAGAAGCAGTGGATGGCACTGTTGGATTATAATTATAAGGCAATAAAACATGCAAATCATAAATTACAATACTTTTTAAAAAATACATGAGTTACATGTAATGTGATAAAATTCCTCAAAAGGTATGAATTGAAGTTAAACCTCAATAGAATGTGATTTCAGGTGAGTGCTCTTGCTTGATGGCGTATTATACAAATCATTGGGGTCAGTTGAAGATAGACCAATCCAATTTGGGTTCCAAAATTTTTTGGTGTTTTCTCCTTCCCAGAACTGCTGCTTAGAAAGGATATTTTTTTTTCATCAAGGGCTCCAGCTACTGAGGGGGAAGGAGGGCTCTGGTGGCAGCAAGGAACTTGTTTAGAATGCTGGGGCAGAGCTATTGCTTCAGCCTGTTTAGGTGGGCTCACATTTGCCATCAGGAGTTGAGAGGTCCTGGAGGGCACCAGCAGCCTGCAAATATTTCATGTAGAAACAGGGGCACCTATTCCCATGTGGTGCAAAAGCCTTTGTACACCTTGAATCCCCCTGATCTTGACCTATGCTAAGCAAAGAATAAATTCTGAAGTAATTTTGTTCTGATTGTGTGTACTGAGTTGAATTTTGCCCTGCCTTAATATTCCGTTTTTGGGATACTTGTCGTTCTCTGCTTTACTTGTTATGGGCTGTGAAGGGACATTTGTAACATGGTGGGCCTGGCTTTTCCCTTGTGTTGTAAACATTTATTTCCTTTTTCACCACACTACTTCCAAGGATAGATTTGTGGAGTTCTGGATTACAAGGAACAAACATTTTCAAGTGTTTGTTCCACTGCAGCAATCAAAATATTTCCCATTATTAATTACCACAACCAAATTGAGAAGAAAGCAACAGCAAAAATAGGTGAGCTTACGTTAAACCACAGCCTGATGAAAAATGTCAATTTTTTTCTTTGCCATCAGGCATGTTATGGAGTTTTTTCCTAGGTCCTCAGGAGCAGGTTACTCCTTCACTGCTTTTGCTCGGGTGTGTTTCTACACAGTGTGTTGTGTCAATCTCTGGACACTGCCTGCTCACTTCTACTTTATAGCATGTGCTTTTCTGGAAGAGAAAATGTCTCTCTGCTACCTTTATGATTGCCAGACTGTGCAGAAGGGTGATACAGACTGGGGGCCAGGGAGATACCCTTAGAGGTGGTTTCTCTCTTGGGGAGTGCCAGGCCACACAGGTGTGTGGTGGAAGCTGTTTAACATGCAGCACACAACTCAAACCTTAAGTGTTTTTATGACAGAGTCAGGCTGTCCCACTCACTGTGTTTTGAAAGGGGAAAGCTAGTTCCTGGTGCCACCCAAGAAAGGAAAAAAATAAGGAAGGTTTAAAATAAAATGTAATATGGTAACCAGGAGAAAAATACCTGCTGAACCAGCCCTGAAATTAAGCAGGTGCTACCAGCCAACTTCGCAAAAAAATGAAGAAATCTAAAGGACCTGAAGAGATGGAGAGTGGCAGGGAGGAGGGAGTGAGAGGAGAGAGAGGCTGAGATGATGGAATGGAGGGTTGTGGGATCACTGACTGTACCTTCCCCTTAGCTTCTGCCCTTACCACAGATGTGGTGCATCCCCCTGGCATTGCCAAAATGGGAGCCCATGGTGTATGCCTTATGGAGGAAGGGAGGGGGGAGAATAGAACCAGATGTCAGATGGGAGGGGGGAGAAGGTTTGTTCGAAATAGAAAATACTGGGGTTTTGTGGTTTGGGGTTTTCTGTTGTTGTTGTTGATGTTATTTTTTTGGTTTGGTTTTTTGTTTGTTGGTTGGGTTTTTGTTTTGGTTTTTTTTTTTTTTTTACCTTTTTTTTGGGGGTGGTGTTCTTTGGTGGGTTTTTCTGGTTTGGTTTTGTGTGTTTTGTTTTTTTTAATAAAAACTAGTAGGAAGTGTGATGAAGGAAGCTGAGTGCAGGTAGAGAGGAGTGCAGAAGGAGGCAAAAAGGAAAGGAAGGGGGAGAGGAGAGATCTGAGGAGAGGTAAAAGGAGATCAGGGCAGTGGTCTCTCCTTTAACTCAGCATACCATTTGAAATGGCTATATATAGTTAAGAAATGCTAACATATGGCACTCATATAGCATATGGCACTCAAAATAGTTAAGAAATACACTTGTCTTGCAGCCAAATGCTTTCATTTGCATGGGTGTAAGTGAGGATAGGATTTATTTCATACAAGAATGTTTCTCAGATTTCTCTGGCTGTTAAAATAAAGTGATGGGAGGGAGCTTCCCTTCTATTTTATCTTGAACCCTCTTTTGTCTATGTGCAGAAACTGAATCCCAGGGCAGAGGAGATATGTGCACCAAAAGGGTTGCCCCCAGCTTCCCAGTCACTCCCTGGCTTTGAGTTCATAAAGGTTCTTACTGAGGGTTCACAGAAGTCACTAGAGAGACTTACAGTAATTTCAACTGTCATTTAGCAGACTCAGTATCCACAAACTTGAGACAGTTTTATAGGCTTTATTTTTATTTTTTTGGTTGAGCTTTGTCAAAGTGCTTTTATTTTGGAGATTAAAGAATATGCTTAAAGCCATACTGCCAAAAGACATCTTGCTCCTTTCCTTGGAAAGTGTATGAATCTGTGAATTAAATGAGAGTGGAAAATCCTGATTGCTGTTTTTCATTCTGTCCCTGACTGGCCTTAGTAATCATTTGCATCTGCAGAGCAGTTCTTAAATTTCCTGTTGCTTGGTTGTATTTAGAATTGAAGGTGCCATTTGAAACACACTGAAGGATGTTGAATACATATGTGGAAAAGAGTAGTCCCTGTTCTTTAAGAGTTTATAATATGAATAGACAAGAGACAATGGGGAGTGAATGGAAGGATTATCATCCTGGGTGAAAAGCTAATTTTTTCTCTATGGGTGAAGCACTTCAACACTTTGCTACTTAGAGAAGTCCTCCCACTGGAATCTGAATACATACAAAAAACATCCAACATTTTGCACCAATACCTGAGAAAATAATATTTATCTTGCCCATGGAAGGGGGTTTGTTTTCCTGCTGTTGTTTTTTACCAAATTATGTGACTGAGAGTCCTCAGCTACTGCTCTCCTGTTCAACAGCATGGCGAAAATAAGAATTACAGCTCCACATATTAGGTGTCCTGATCCTGAGTCCTGAGCTGTGTGGTTCTAGACCACAGGGGCTTCTTCATTCTAGTTGTTTAACTTTTCTTTGCTCACTTAGACATGGTGATGGATATTTTTTGCCTGATTCTCAGTCCTGACTCCTGCTGTTCTACAGGGGTTAGTTGAGGCTGTCTTTCAAAACATGTTCATTACTTAAGGGGTTAGTTGAGGCTATCCTTTAAAACATACTCATTACTTCCATCCCTCAATAAAAGGAACACTTTAAGTAGGCTTAGAAATTAAGGAGAAATGCAAATGTGAGACATCATACTCAGTTGTGCCAATTTCATGCTTGGCACAGATGATGAATTCGTGTACTAATAATTGCACAGGGACATTGATGAGGTATGGTAGATTAGGAATAAGTTGCAGGAGGGAACCCACTTTGCTCAGCCTGAATTTTTTTGGGACTCCTCAGACTCATGTCTCGAGTGGTACCTTTGCCATCTCTGCAGGAAGCAGAGAGTATATCATCATCATCAATAATAATAAGAAACAAAAATTGTCCTCATTCAACTAGCCAGTGGAGTCCTTGAAGTGCCATTTGAAGTGCTATGTAATTTGGTTTACAAGCTCAGCTTTAGGCAATGTTTTGTACTGTTTTTTAAAACATAGATCTGATCCTTTCAAAATAAATGTACATATGAAATAGACTTCCAATAATGATGGAGGTGTCAGGAAAATAAGATCTCCTTTCTAATGCATCTTCCTGCACAAAAATATAACATGAGAAAAAGTTGGGGGTCTGCATTCTTGTTTCGCAGTCAGTCTTGGTTGTAAACAACTGAAATGAGAGTCTGCATTTCCCTGTTGTATTAGGTTTAAACACACTATAAACAAGCAACCATGTGTATTACACATCCTGTCAGCTTGATTGAGATGAACAAAGAAATTCTATGAGCAATCCATAACTAAAAGCACATATAGTTTGGTACTGAACTCATATAAGCTGCGAGGACAGTTGCTTTAGCACAAGCCATCCCTTCAGATTCATAAATCAAGCAGAACAGCCTGAAACATGAGCACACCTTGTATTATCTCCCCCAGATCTGCCATATCTTGTGAGAGTTCTGAATTTTATTGAAGTCTGCCATCCTTTCAGAGTATGTGAATTTGTTGCCTCTCTAGGACAGCAATGTGTCATACAACCCAATTAGATTTATATTGCCGTCACTCCCTATCATTCTACTCCTGAACTTTCATTGCTTCCTCCACCTGCACATCCTTCTTTACCTTTGTAATTTTCATGGAGATTTCCAGAGTGTGAGCCTACACACCACGAGTTGACCTGAAAAGCCATGCCATACAAAGTGCTTAGTGATGTGCATGTTAGTCATCGGCCTAACTAAAAGTTAGACTTACGCCAGTTGCTTGAAGATACCCCAAGATGCTCTTTTGCTTCCTATAATTTCTCATTTAGAGCTCTTAGTCATTTCTTAGTCAGACCACCCCCAAGGGAAAAACTCTCCCTCAGATTTCTCATATTTTTATATTTTTCTTCTTTTTTGTGTGGGTTTTTTTTGCCTTTTTGGTTTGGTTTCTGGTTTTGGGTTTTTTTTTTTTGTTTGTTTGTTTTTGTTGGTTTTTTAATGCAACTTTCAAAGTAAGCAGATTTTGTGAATGCACCTTGGACCTGTGCATTAGTCAGAATGCTCTAATAAGTCATGTCATGTTCCTTGCTCTCTCTAGCCTTGAAGCAAGTGGGAAGGGGTAAAGCATCTATTTTCAGTGTCAGCTTCTAGACAAAGGAAATGAACATTATTGAATTCTTCTGCTAGGGAAATAGAAATTAATCTCTTTTGTTTATGAAAATCCTTAGAAAAAGCAGATGAAAATGAATCTGTGATTAACAATTGATTGTTTCTTTTTTCTATTGAAAACCTTCTTTTAAAGCAACTATTTCAATAATAATAACATGCCTTCACTTCAAGACATGTAGGTCATCAAGCTTTCAATATCTTTCCCCCCCAGTACACAGGCTTGTTTTGCTGCAGGTCACCCTTCCCTTGCTCTGTTCTCAGCCTTGTGGCAGCTGGTGCCCTGCTTGCCTCTCTCTGTGGCACAGACAGGCACTAATGGATCTGTCGCTGGGTCATTTCTGCCTTCTCCACCACCACTGCCTGCCTCTCATTACATTCCTTCTCTGAGTCTGTTGTATCAATTACACTAAAGAAACTGGAAATAAACGTGTGCCCACTCCAGAGCCTTAAACCTACACCACAGGGAGATGTTTCCTTTCAAGAAGAGGGAAGAATCTGAATAGCTTCTCCCATTAATATCCCACAGTCTTTATGTAACTTTTCTAAAATTAAATTCATCCATGTTATGTCTGTTCCTTTCCAATGTTTTCCTGATCGCACGATGTGATTCTTCCAGTGAAGACAACTGGTTTATATTCCCTTGTGAGCAAAGTGGAAACTTGTTAATGAAAATGTCATCACAGCAAATGCTTTTAATTCTCTCATAACCACAGGCAGCAGTATGTATAATATTCACTTGCCAGTCCCCTGTATGCCTGTCCATTGCAGCTACTGCTAGCTCTGGGGCAACTGTGTGGTTCTCTCTGTACAGATGCTAGCAGAGGTTTTGGCTTTTCAAGGAAGTATTAATTTCATTGGCTAAATTTTGACCTGAAAGAAGATGTTTTTGAAATGGTGCCCAGCCAAAGCCCTGGCTGCTCCTGATACCTGAGAGTAATTCTTTACATTTCCACAGGTGATGTAAAAAATAAAACCTCTTAATTAGTAGTGCTTCTCTGTCCATATAACCCATTGAAATTATGTAAGTATTTAGATACGTTCCTACCCTTAAGCATTTGGGTCTACATAGCATGCTTACAAATATCAGTATGACTCATCTCTGGGCTTGAAACACTGTTCATCAAAACTTAGAGACACCCGACCAACAGAAAGCCGTACTTAACTCAGTCCCAGTGCCAAAGGAGATAGATTAATGCATAAAAGGTAGACACCAAGGCTGTCACAAGAACAGCATACGTGCATAGGTCTATAGCATGTACAGATGCCATATCTACCTGGTTTGGTGTGTGTGCTTACTTATTTGTGTATCTACCCATGCAGTTCCTCTTCAGGCAGAAGCCTGCTGGCCAGAAGACAGTGCTTTAACTGGCCTGGTAACAGAAAGAGAGTAGAAAGGTTTAAGAGAGTTGTTTACACCCCCCACCCCCAAGCAGAGCTTTAAGCAGTAATTGGAAATACTATACCAATATTTTTGTGCTCAGTAGGTTGTTGAAGGTGTTTCACCTTATCGTATAGGTATTCTGGTGTTCAAATCTTTCCCAAGGCATGTACACTGTATTTACCACCGGATTAACCCCCATCCTCCTGGTATGATTCGCTGGCTGTTTTCTGGCAAAAACAGTTTGAGTTGCCTTTTTCAATAATTCACACCTCATTTTATACCCTCATATACATTGGTACCTTTTCAGTCCAGCTACTATTTTTAGTAGAAAATGTTTTTCCTTATGGAGCCAAGGAGATGTGAAGCAACAGTATTTGCTAAAAAATCCATCTGTCCTTTTTTCCCCTCACGAATTTTAGCAACTTTTTTCATGTGCCTTAATATAATCTTCCTACACATATATTTCTCCCTGTCATCATTCTCCTGATAACTCATATAATCAGTGTCTTAGAAGACCTGTTATGGGAAAGAGCAGCACTGGTTCTGCAAAGGTGAACAAACAAGGGTTTCAACACAGAGAAACTCAGGAAACCACTTCAGTGGGTTGACCAAAGCTGTGTACTCTGTATTGCATGTGAGACAGCCTGGCAACACTAGCTACACAATATTGCAATTAAACCATCTTTTATTCTTTTTGTTTTCAGGTGGTTAGGAGCTGCAGCAGTTCAGTTTAGCACTGTATCTTTCACCAAGGGCATGGACCTGAAAGAGTTGTTCCAAAGTAAATATGATGCCATATCCTTAAGTTAAGGACAGAGAAGTGCATCAAGTGCTTGAAGCACTACTGAAAGTGTTTTAAGTACTTTTCATTATTATGCTGAAGATATTTAGTGGCTGAAAAGGAGTTGGTTTGGGTTTTTTTTACACTGCTTTTATTGCGTCAACTCTATCTGTTGTTTTGGAAGGACAACACAAGTTTATATATAGGTATAAATGCTAACAGGATTGTGGACACTAAAACCTATATTTACAGGTTTTCTTGCCCTTGTGACTGTGTTAAGATCTAAGACAAATGTATGTATTGTTGGTATATGGCAGATAAAAAAGAAAAGCTCTATATGCAGTATAGGCTACTGATGAGTTCAATTACAATGTACAATACCAAGTGCAATCTGAGCACAATGATAACAGGAAAATTAGTTAGATTAAATATGTAGGAAAAGCATACAGAAGGAGAAATTTGTCTATGTACTTTAAGAGTCTCTAACATCCCACATTTCAGCCAAGCTGCTTATTTTCAGATCTGGAGAGATTTTATTCTAAGTATAATGGATTTAATAAGCAAATTTCGACTCCTTCTCCTCTGGCCTATCTGACCACCTTCCAGACAGATTAACCTAAACTATCTTTAAGAAGTTTTTAAAAACTCCTTTTTGATGTATATCATCAGGAATGTCTAAAGCCTCAGAGCTGCCAGGGTTTAACTGTACATCTGAGTTCTATGAACCAAAACCGTCAAGGGACCTCTAACTTTTAGGCATCTTGGTACTACGGACTCAACCTGGAGTTAGGAGTCAAGGCTGTATGCACTGCTAGTGGGAGCAATCTTCAAAGTAGGATTCACAACAGCTATCTTTGATGATACAGCAGTAAATTAAAAGGGAACAAATTTAAGTGTTTTGTGACTGGAAGTGTGCTGTTATTCATGTATGAGGGGAATTGGTAAACTCAGTTTGTGTGCATTTATTCCCAGGTACAAGTGCAACTGGAAGCAACTGACTGGAGAAAATGTGAATTCTCTCTCTTCCGGCTTAGGGGATTTAATTCTAGTCTGTAACAAGGTACCTCCTTCCCTTTGGTTTTGAAGACATCTGAAGATCTTTTGGTATTAGATACTGGGAAAGATCAGAATACAGCCTCCTATGAGTGGATGGAGTCTCCATTCCTTTATCAAGGAGAAAAGTGAATTAACTTGGGTCTTCCCTATGCCTGTCAGTTTCTTACTAGTTTCTGATGCACAAAAGACAGTATTAGCAGTGAAGTATTTTAAAAAAAAGGGAATAATCTGAGGCAGGAGTCAGTCTTGTGAGCAAAGGACCTACACTAGGTGGTCAGAAGAATTAAAAAACTGTTCCCAATCTTTAACATTTTCCACTGATTAGCATGCTGGTAGTTTTTGCTGGCCATGGCTAGACCACTTTCCAGCACTGACCTCCCCAAAGTGAACAAAGGGCTACTAAATAAAAAAACCCCTCGACCCCAAAAATCAAACCCAAATTTGATTAAAACAAAAGCTGATAACTTTTTTTTTTTTTTTTTTTTAATAAAGAGCTTAAAGTAGTGATATCAGAAGAATAGAAATTTTAAACAGTTTATGCACCTCTTCTCCGAACACCGTCTCAGCATGCTGGTTCTTGCTTCTAGCTAACATGGCGATTTTCCTAGTAGCAGCATTAGCTGGTCACAAGAAAGTGCTTCTTCACACCATGCCCCATGTCTATCTCTTTTATCCTAAGGACTCCCATGTCATTTGAGATCTTGCTTTCTAATGCACCTTGCAGGCTCAGTACCTGTCCAGGTAGGTCTTTACTCCTCCTTTTATAAAGGCACATGTAACAAGTAGCTGTCACAGCTAATTTTGGTGGCTATTTTTCTTATCATGTGGGTTATGGTAAATTTCACCCTGACAGAAGTCTCTAAATGCATAAAATAGGAAGTTCAGTCAACTAAGAGCTGTAGTTTGGATTGGATCGTGAGGGTCAGGTGCCTGAAATTAGGCTTCAGCTGTGCTCAGCTCAGGGTTGTGCACTTAGAACTGGAGAACTAACCTAGGGCAGACCCAGAATGTTACTTTTTTATTTTTTATAAGACCAAGAGGACATTTTCCACAGGTGGCCTTCTCTCCATTTCAGCTTAGATACAAGCACTATTTTTACTGGAGAAAGTTTCTAGAACCAGGTGTGCTTTGAAAGAAGAAATACATAGAAGAAATACAAGTATCAAAATGTAAGGAAAGTTGCAGAACTTTCACTAAGCTGCTTTTCTGCCTGTCAGAGAAAAAGAGGTTGAAGGGTGGTAGGAGAGAGCAGGCTAACAGGAACTTGATTTTTCTCAGGTGTGAGAATATTGAAAAGTTGTATACCACAATTCTGATAGCACTTGTGCATACAATTTTGAAAGAGAGCAAAGTCAATTTAGAAAAACTGCTTGCAAGAAAATATTTTAGGTTCCTCTATAAAGTTCAACTATAACTAGGATATTTGATAGAAGATATTTGAACTATATTTGGGCTAGCTGAAAAATACTAGGCCTTTCCCACGAGGAGACAACGCCTCACATTTTCTGTCTAATTCACCAGTGTCTAGTGTCTTTTCTTTCCCTTTTTCTGTGAGCAGAGTTAAAGCAAGGAGATGTGTGTGGAGGGACAGGAGGAAGGCCTCCTGCTTCAAAGTGAAAGTATCTTTGGGGTGTGAAGTACAAGTGAGGGTAAAATCCCACTAATAAAAACCATATTTCTGGTACTGATGTTAACATTACATTTTTTACGCTGCTGTCTCTCTGACTACCACCTTCTGCAAGGGTCAGTGCAAAGGCAGGCACATGTTGGGTTGGAGCTTTGGTGGTCCGTGCATAGAACATGCAAGTAAGGGCCCTGGGTTTCCTGTGCCATATTCTTAAGCCATCCAGCCATGGCACATAAATAGGCAGTTAGAGTGTGGGTGTATAGCTGGCAGCCTAAGGAAGGATTTTAATGAGAAAGAGTGTCCATTCCTCCTTCTCTTCCTCTCATTTTCCCCTTTTTAGAAGGAAATTGCAAACACCTTCAGTAGGGGGCAGTTGGGAAAAGCAGTTTCTTCATTTATCAGAGTCTTTGCTACTTCCCCGGTCTTTTTTGTTATCCTACACTCAAGCTGTAGCCTTCTGGATTCCCTGCAACACAGGAGTGCTTCTCCAGTCATGCCACTCCCAGGGTAAGGTCATCAGCCACCACCAGCCAAACCCTATCTCCCCTTCGGATTACAACACTGCTTTTTAACTCACAATCACGTTCCTTCTTCCCCCTTTTCTCCCTGTGGAAACATTCCATACGCTGAAAAGTCGTCATGAATTGCCCCCCCAGGATCTTGTATCTCCTGTTTTAAGCCAGCATGCTCTAGGAGCTCTGGCATTTCCAGACATTCCCTTGTGGCAGTAAATGGTACTTTACACTGTAGCTCAGGAAACTTTCTTTTTTCCTGCGTAGCTGAGAGTGTTATTGATAAGAGTCAGTTCTCTAATGTTGCAGGACCATCTGTTACTGGAAGAGGAGAATACTTTGCATTTTTGGAGATAATTTGTTCTATGAGAAAAGGCAACTGCTGAAATGCATTGATGGCTCAGTCCTGGAAAAGTGACTATAATGATAAATTCTGTTACAACATTTAGTATTAAATGGCATAATAGTGAGAGTCATAATTACAAGGTCCAGGACTGAGTAGGCAGGGATCACTTTTTTTTATATGGTGAGTTTTCTAGTAGCAAAAGGTCATTTGAGAACATGTATTTAATGGATTAGAGAAGACTCTTAGGCATCAGTCCTGGGACTCACAACATTCTGGAGGTGGGTGCCAAAATGCTGCCAGCTGACACATTGCTGTGGCTTATTTCTTTATTTTTCCATCCCCAGGGAGGGATATGAAGGTCAGTGCTGAGCTACAGCTGTGAGGTCCTGTTAGAAAGCTTGCATTACCTGTTCTTGAGTGGAACCGGCTTTGGATTCAGCTAAGAATTGTGCTTTTCATACAAGCCCTGACGTTGCCAAGAACTGTCAAATGAAGAGGGGAAAAACCGGTACACAGTTGGTAAATATTTAACTCCAAAGGCGGCTCTTCTTTTCCTACCGGTGCCTGTGCAGTGTTTAGACTTGCTGTCAATTCCAGTCACTGATGGAAAAAGCCCACCCTACAGGACTGCACAGAGGGAGGTGCTGAATTGAGGGAGGAACTGGCAAGTTAAACAAGTATAGCAAGAAAAGATTACTTGTCCAAGGGAATTTGCTTTTGAATCAAAAGACGAACTGAGGCTCCCAGTCTCTTAGAGTTGTATTTGTTAAACAAGCAATTTCCAAATGCGGCCACCAGGGACTTTGTGTGCAACCACGGTGTAAAGGCTCACTTTTTCTAACTCTGTTGTGTGTCTGGCAACCGTGACCACTGTGAATTTGCTGTGGCTACAAGTGTGACCACAGCACAAATTAATCTGAGAGCTCTTGAGTCAAAGGCTGTTTTCCTACCACTCTCCTTTGGAACTGTTGTAGGCTATCACGTGCTAATGTGATCTAAGGTACTTTAAACACTACTGCTGAAAAGCAATTTTTGAAAGCTCCAAATTATATTGTAACAGACCATATTGTAGCCTGATCTATTGTAATGTTTAGGATTATAATTGGAAATTGCCTGCAGTAACAGGTGGTTAAAGCCAATATTGTAGGGACTCATTTTTAGCTGTTGTTCCTAAAGCTTTCTGTTTAGGTAGCTGGCAGGAGAGGTTTTCTGTGAGCAAATGGAGCATTTATACATGTTTTTGCGTTATAGGCTTTAATTTCCATGGCTATTCCAAAGCAAAATACCAACAGCTGAGCTGTAAGTACTGGAAATATGACATCTATAACAGACATATTGATGCAGTCTTAGCTGTGGTAAGCAGCAGGGAGGGAGCTGTATTAGCACAGTCTACAGGAATAGGAGCCAAAGAGAATTAAACTTTCCTGTTTAAAAATCTTCTACTAAGTGAATTCCTGAATATTCTATTTTCCAACTTATCTTTAATGTTTTTAACAGAGGTTCTTTGTGGTAGTGCTGGAAGATAAAACAGAGAGGCACATTCAAGATGAAATTTTCTTTAATTGCTGTGGTCTTTAAAAAGTCAAGCTTTGGGGTAGGTTGGATATTCTGCTTAAAGTGAGGCTTACGGTACCTGTCAGTTCTGTGAAGGTCCTACAGGCCAAGACTATTCAAACCTCTGTTACCAAGAGCATTGTTGTTTATTCTGATGGCTTTGCCTATTTTTGGATTTTAACATTTTTCAGAACACTGTAATTGCTATACAACATCAAGCCACATTAGCACCATGTCATCTTTGATAGGAGCCACACCCTTTTACAAGAAGGTGTAAGAAACCACACAGATAATGCCACAGGTAACCAATAAAATTAAGTAGTGGGTTTTCTTTATCCCACCTGGAGTGGGCCAAGAAGATAATACTCCCTCATGAGTGACTAAGAAGAGTGTGCACACACACAACTATTAATATTTAATTTCTTTTTTCTTGAATCAAAGTTGAACTTTTGCTTTGTCTTATCAATTTAAAGTCTGTTAGTTGTGTTTTCCAAATAGAGAAGACTTCCATAGGATAACAGCCTACCATGTATCCAGTGTGCAACTGCCCTTGTGTGAATGGGAGTGAGGTAATTCAAGGCTGAGGTGTTTACCACTAAGTGAAAGAAGAATAAGCTATAACACATCTATAAATTGTTGATAGTGTTCACGGGGGTGGTTACTAAAGAGAAGCTGACTGGAGATAATTTGGTTTTGTGTCCATAATCCCTATCAGGATAACACTAGCATAAGCGTGCATAGTGCTAGTCTTCTCAGAATGTGACAGTGAGCATATGCTATACTGTCTTTCCCTAAATGAATCCTGAGAATTAGCATGACTGTCTTAGACTTGGTGCTGTTTGGATCTGGGTAACTAAAGGAAGTAGAATATTTAAACAGCCTCTCCTGCCCTCATTTGTCCCCATATACACTATGAATACACACATTAACATGGGCTCTAACTGTGTGATCACATGCCACTTTTTCCTCCTACTTCTCTGCCTTGTTCAGTGCAAGTGATTAACTTGGCAAATTAGCTGACACTGGAAACATGATAGAAAGAATTGTGCAGCATTTAAGGCTGTGCAAAGGCATACATTTCAGTATTCTTGTAAAATGCCAATGTAGAGTTCCCAGTTATGATGTAAGAAACACCATAGGAAATGGATATAAAGGAAAGAATGGTGCTGAGCCTGCAACTCACCATCTATGGCTTTACAGCATGATAGAATGTGATTTATTTGATCTGATAGCACTTTTCTACATGTTAAATGTAGTAGCATGCTGGTAGCATGGTTTGCACTGGTGTAAGAGATAAAAATGGAATTCAGCACTTCTGCCTCTGACTGTGCTTCCTCCACTAGGCTCAAAAAAGTCTTCTCCATACATACCCACAGTATAGGTCTTAAAAAAGGGGGGGCCAACCCGACTAGAATACCACTGTAGTACTATTGGTATGCCTCTGCTTTGACAATCATGCTAGCAGGTCTTGGAGAAGAGTGAAAAGTTTGGCCTTCATAAATTTTGATTGCAAACATGTTTACTTTTTTTTTCTTTTTTTTAAGAGAACAGGACATTTGGTAAACTACAGAGATCTCTTACATAAGTTGCAATGAAGGACAATTGCTGATCGAGTCAGGAAAGAGATAAGATTTGGTACATGAAAGGATTTAAGAAACTGAATCAGAAGTACTGGGAAAGCTTTGAGTAGAAGCTAGCACAGCATCTGCTTCTATTATATTTGCTTTAGCCAGCAATAGCAGATATTTCTCCTCCCTGCTTCCATGAGAACTGAATTTATACACAGAAGTTAGAACAAAAATGATAAGGAAATATGTAGACATTGTCTGTCTGTATAACTAGTGTTAACAATCTATAAATTCAATAAACATAAGATTTAATTTTGCATCTCCTCAGAAAGCAAAAAGGGAAAAAAGATATGGGAAAGTGTCAGCCTATGTTTCATCTTGAAGTGAGCTAGCAGCAGTAGAAAATACCTCTCATTTCCAAATGTTTCCGGGAGTTTTGAATTCAGGATAATAATTTTTTGGGGGAAGAAAGAAAAACATATGCCTTGTGCAATATGCTCTCAATACCACTGATCAAAAATCCTGCATTATGGAGTCCACTTAATGCATGCTTTACACAATATAGCTGCTGTAAAACATAATGGTATAAATTTGAGAATGTTTTGAAAGTAATCCAGAATATATAATTTGAAATAAAGACTGTAAATATTTTAATATATTTAATCATATGCAGTTGACTGCAGTAATAATACTGGACCTGACAGAACTATTCCTGGTGAATGATTTATTCTTTTATTTTACTCCTCTTTTATTTTACTATTATTTACTACTGCTGCAGAGCAGCCCTGACCAAAAGCAAACAAAGCACCTTGTTGGCTGTAATGCAGTGTCTTCCATGCTCAGAGCACTGGTAAAATAATAATTAAATTTCATGACATTGTTATTGATATGGCACAGTAGCATGGATTGAGATTGGAGGTTTTATTGTATCTCCCAATGTATTTGATATACCAAATCTCTAAAGAATTTATAAATGGACAGAACAGATAAAGCCCATTGATAAGATGTCTCAACAGTACTGGCTCAGAGAAGAGCTGATCTCATCTACTTTACAGAGGGAGTTAAACTAGACTGAAAAATACTGTGCCTTGCCAAAGGTGGCACAGTGCATCTAGTGGCATGTTTATGCTTTGCCACTAATCAGGGATTGAATGAGAGATTTTCTGCTGCAAAATGAAAAGTTTTGGTACCTAGCTAATTTTTAACAAGTTAGAAGAAATCCATGACAGCATTTTAAATCTCAAAGGAAAAAATATTCAGATAATGTGTCTGTGATCAGGGAGATGGCCTAGCCTGAGAGCAGTCCAATATTTTACATATTAAATATACCTCTCTAGATATGTATGATTTACATGGGCTATTTCCAGGCTGATACATATCCCAGAAGTAAGAGTGAGACAGGGATGACCATTTGGTGCTCAGATAGATGCGAAATAGGTCCATGATTGTCAGGAGTACCTTACTGGCAGGAAAAATATGTGAAAGACATCAGCAGGGTCTTGGAGAGCAATTTTAGGTGAGTGGGCAGGGAATGCAAACAACGGAGGGATATAGGAAGAAGTGGAGATTATCATGGAAGCGTGAGAAAATTCCTCAGAGTATAGAAAAGCTGAAAGCAGGATTTGAACAGAAGAATGTGATTAGATGGGTGGGGAAGGACGGTAAATTTTTTTTTTTAGCAGCATAATTGCTACTATTGAGTGAGAACGAAGGAAGACAATACTGGTTCATCAATTCTTGGCAGAATATATTACAAGGAATGGGAATAATTTGGAAAGAAAATGCTTAGAGGAAGGAGAATTTTTTGGACCTAAATAAGCATCAAGGGAAGAACCCAACATTTACAGGTGCTCCCATATCTGCAAATCACAGAGATTTCCTTTAAAACTTGCTGTACAGAAACAGAAGTTGTAGAAGATAATCAGACTAAAAGTTTTGAGCAGCTGGTGAATGATCAGCAAGATCTTCATGTTCTCAGAGCTGCTGCCATTTGTCCAGAGGTCAAAATGGGAAATTCAAATGAATAGTTCAGCTGCCTTTCCTATGGAAAAATGTAATTTACATTTGCTTAATAGTTTCTGAGTGCCTTAACAAATACTTGTAACTTTGGTTACAAGTAGCCAAAGAACTGAGCGTTTGCTAGAAGGAGGTTGTGTTGCTCTCATGAGTTAGACAGCAACACGTGCAACAGCCAGACAATGTTATGTGGGTGTAGCTATTTAGGAGTTGCTAACCCAGGTATGTAGCTGGCTCTTCATAACCAGCCAACTCTGTGTTTTTTCGGGAGAAGGAAGAGGAAACATATCATTTAAAACACATAGGCAAAAATATCTGGCAAGTTGGACTGAGAATATCCATGCTATGTGTAGAACCCTGAACTGCTGCACCTGCATTTGACTGGTGGATGCTGCGGTGTTGAAGTGCAACACACGGGAACCTTACACCAACACACATACAGAGCCACAAAACCATGGTGTGGTGCAGCTTGTAAAGGGATCTCTCAGCAGTCATCACCTGACAAGGGCTGCAGTTTGAGATTAGCAGGGTCACCTGGGTAGTGTGGGCTTGAGTAGTGCAACAGCCTTGTAACACATTTGTACAGTTGAAACAGCACCTCAATGACAATGCACATAAATTTTAACCAGCTCACTTCATCTGGGCAATGGACAAAGATAATATGCTGGGAGGAGAGGGACTGTGAGACAGAGAGGGCAAGGGAGCAAGAACTCTGCTGGAATAGATATTAAATTTCAAGTTTTAAGAAGGAAGTGTGAAAACTAAGAAAACAAATATAAGAAGTCACAAAGGGTATGCCCTGGCAGTAAATCATCCTTAAATGACAAGTGCACACAGGGAGGTATTCTTTAATCACGTCCTTAGAAGGCTGGCACCCTTACTAATTCTTCTTAGGGTGGGGGGGCGGAGGAGGGCAGGCCCTGGCTGGGCCAGCAAAGCCTGGCTGCACACAGCACAGCTGCGTTTTCTCAAGACCTGCATCATTCTTGAGAACCGGAAAAAGTCCTTTTGAGCCCTGGGCTGATACGTTGTACCATCTTTTGTGCAGCTGTAATTTTGACGGGGGGAGCCAATTTGAACTTCTGTAATCCTCAGCCCCAGACACCTCCAACGCCTGAGACTGTGTGTGTGATTTTTTTTTTCCAAAGGTTTTTCAGCTGTGCTCTTGAGAAAGTCATTCCATCCAAAGAAGGGGGGGGGGGGAGAGAAAAAAACATCTGTCCGACTTTGTCCAGGAGATTGTTTCTATAGCTGTAACATTTTGAAAAGCAGGGGGAAAAAAAAGTTATTTTTCCAAGCCTGACTACCCATATTTTTCATTTTTTATATCCTCCTCTGTGATGGACTTCATTTCCTGCCCCTCCTTTCTTTCAACCACTGTTGAAAAAAAATAAAAAGAAGGGGAAAAATAAACCCAAGAAACTGAAACTTGACTTAGAATTGCACAATGATCTTAAATTTTCCCAAGACTTATATTTTGGGAAGGAGCTGTTTTATGAATGGATATAAGGCTGACACATGAAACGCGTGGGATCTGTCTGAGTGCCTTGTCTGGGTCAGCTGTGACATCTGGCTCTTATGAATCTGGCGTATTGTGACTCACTAATACACAAATAGTAATCCTTGATAGTATCCACTTGTGATGCTTTGCGGGTGTTGTCACAAACAACATCGAACGCCAGAGAACAGCTTTAATTCTGGCCTGCACCGCAGCCCCAGGCTGGGCCGGTTGTGTGGGTTAAGTGCTGGGTAGGGTATCGGCAAGCTCACCCCATTGCCTCAGCAGCCTAGTGGCTCCCAGAGGTGCTGCTGGGCATGTGGGCGATCTCCACTCACCAGTCATAGAATCACAGACTCATAGAACATACTGAGTTGAAAGGAAGCCAGCAGGATCATCGAGTCCCACTCCTTGCCCTGCACAGGACACCCCAAAAATTACACCATGTGTCTGAGAGATTCATTCTGTAATAAGCAAGGAAACCTTAATGACTGAAGATTCAGCCTGTGTGCTTCGCTTTGCAGTTGCTGAAGGGAAGAGCCTGCACTGGTGCACATCGGGCAGGTGCTGCTGTCGATGGAGAGTGTAGTTTGTGGTCCTCTCTGATGTTCGTTGTCCCCAAGGCTGTGATGGCAGAAAACCAACATCCATCAGCTGTGGTGACATTTGGTATCAAAGGGAATTTTGTACCAAGACCATGATCTGTGTGTGGCATTGCTGCAACATGGTCACAGTCATGGTAGGGAAAAGTGTGCAGATTAACGTACCCCTCCTGAGGCTTGTGAAATTACCTAGACCAGCAGAAAGAATCTCTTATGGTGTGATAAGGCACCCAGTGTTGTGACATGGTTTCAGATAAAACACATCCAGAAGTGCAGCAGTGAGCTGACAAGAGGGTAGTTTGCCTCATTTAACAGCATCTTTTTTTTTCTAATGTGTTCCTGAAACTAAGGGAATCATGAATTCAGAGTAGTTCAAAAGGTGAGGCACAAGCATGGATAAAGTCTGGCTTGTGTTTCCTGCACCTCTTCTAGCTGGAGAGTCTCTTTAGGATGGGCTAGGTGCGAGCTCTGGTCTTATAGCTTTGGCTGTTTGGCTGTGGAAAACTTGATAACTGTTTTTCTGAAGTGCCTCGTAAGTAATTAAATAATTTTTACAATTTGCTGTCTTGAAGGGGGGGCTGTAAATGGACTTACTAGACACAGAGTGGTGACCATAGTGAGGACAAGTGGTGATGTGCCAAGAGACCATGATAACCCTAGCTTCTTCTGGATAACAAGAATATCATGTACAAACTCAGAAAATAGGCTCAACAAGATCATTTAATCCGTAGTGGCAGAAAAATGGGGATGAGCATTACCTTTACTTTTACATAAGGATGAATTTCAAGAGGTTAGGATTAAGGATCAGTGGGGCCAGGGCCTCCCTTCCCACATCTATTGTGGGAGTAATAGATGCATTATGAAGTCAGACATCCTAATTTTTTGAGGTATTTTAGAGTCACTGCTTGTACTTGCCCATCCATCACCGTAAATATTGAGCTGAACTCATGGAAGATGAGGAATTCTGGCCCACTCTGGAGACTGCCGTACTATACTTTAATGGCCACAAATATAATCCCAGATCTGACTGGGCTCCTCAGAGGCTACGTTTTCATTCTCTCCTTGGTGTTGACCTGAACCTGCATAAAAACTGAGGTCTATGGGGAGCTCTGAGCCCTGCATAGCTGCCTGAAGCCTCCATATCCTCTCCTTCCCTCACTCCTCAAGTACACTGAGAGATAAAGGAGTCAGCTGTGTTGCAACAGTGAATATTTTTTCTGTCATTTTTGTTGTAGCAAGTGAGGATTATTTGTGGATTATGGCTATCTGGGGAAAACTCTGCTCTAAGTCATTTTTATATGAAGAGGGGTAGGCAGTTGGGGTTTTTTTGCCTGTAAAGTGGCGAGAAAGCAGTGATTTATTAGTGGTTTTGTCTTATAGCACTACCTAAGATGCCTAGTGATAGGTGAAAGCTCCTGCAGCCCTGCATGTTAATTGTGCTAAGCAGGCTTCAGACACATAATGTTGCACTGAAAAATTTGATTGTTCAAATGCAAGACAAGTCATGTGCTTCAGTGGGATGAGTGATAAATCTTGAAACAGGAGAAGAAATGTGTTTCAGAAGCTTTTTTGTTGTTGTTTTGTTTCCTTGAAATTTCCTGACACATGAACAAAATCAATTCAGAAGGGCCAAGAAACCTTGTAATGGATGAAATGTTTTACACATATGTGATGGAAAACTCTGCTCTGTTAAGTCAAAAAACAGCTTCTGAAAAACTTAATGTGGCTAGAAAGTCACAGGTGCCTAACCCTTCTGGCCCTGTTACCTCACTGCTGCATATGCTTGGACTTCTTTCACCACTTTTTCAAACCTGCCATATGGGGAGATCATATTCTGCTAAACCGAATCTTCCAGAACACTTTGCAGGACTTCATGCCAGAGAAGATTCCCCACATCTCACCCTTTTATCCTCACACAGGAGCATTAGCAAACTAAATATCTCTCATTTCAACTTCCTCCCAGCCCCACTTTTTTGGCTCAACAATCATATCTCTTTTCAGCAGCTGTTTTTCAGCTGACACTTAAACTAAGTTCATATCCTTAAGGTTGATTTTTAATGTTTCCTTGGGAAGAAAAAAAAAGAACATGCACAGACACATACACAGACACACATCCTTACCATATGAATTCTTGAACCCAAATAATGCTGAGCTCTCCCTAATACCTGCTTTCAGGGACTGCTGGCATCTCAAGCTCATCTTCATGATGGGTAACCAACTTGTTCACCAGAGCAATAGCTAGTTCAAGGGACCAATAACGGGCTGTACACGAGGCTTTGCACCTTTAGGATGCTGGTTCAAATCCAGCTCAGGTCTGTTGTGATTGTAAAAGTTTATTACCATGTGATAGCTGTTTGGTGGTCCTCAACCAGCAAACAGGTGTCCAGCTCATAAAAGGGAGCAGAGGAAGAGCGCTGTGGTTAACGCACTGGGCTAAAGCACCAGATTTCTTGGTCTCCTTCCCAGGTCTGCCACAGATTGTATAGCCATAGGCAAGTCCTCTGTAAATGGTGATAATATCCAGGCTCCTCATGGGAACATTGTGAGAATATGTTCATTAATGTCACTTAGATGCTCAAACGCATTAGGAATGAGGAGCTTGGTAGAACTAGAAAAGCAGCTATTGTGTATTGGCAATGCCAGGAATGGATGAGTGATAAATGGTCTGCAAATGAGCTGTGTGCTCACAAATGACCTGTACACTCTCAGCGCCTGGACATAACATCTCCAAATGGGAGATGAATTACTACCCCGATGACTTTTCCCATACATACACAAATAGAAAACGGATGATAGAGGTAATGCACATTTTTTAAAGGGATGTAATGCTTGGTACAAATACTCTGAGTCCCCTGACCAGCTCTAAGCAGAATTTATGACCCTTCAACCCTGTCATTTTGGTATACCTCCACAAGTCACAGTATAGGCTGCTGCTTGGTCCTCTGTAAGGAATAAGCTGCTGTATTATGGTTGACAGGGACCCAAGGTGCTGCCTGGAGAAGGTCCTGCTCCATCTTCTTGATTAAACTTTTGCTTTCACCCCAGTTCTGCATAAGGATAAGCAGAATGGGACCTACTTACTCAAAAGCCACCAGAGTCACATTTCTTCTGCTTCCCCTAGTCTGGAGAGAGGGGCCAGGGTTTACAATTTGCAGGGCACCACAGTGTTTCTGCTCTTTTTCAAGCTATTAGAGCATTAGGGAGTAGAAACCAGTATTATTTTTCCCTTTGCAAACTGATGCTTACCCTGTTGCATGTCCAGGATCCCTATCAGAGTACAAACACAATTGTGGTAAGAAGGAATAAGGAGGTAGTATTCCACTGCTGCCTGGAATTTTGCAGTGAAAGAGATATGCCCTACAGAGAATTGTTTACTGGGGATAGTTTATAGCCCCTGGGGGATGCAGAAGGTATTTTTTGAAGCATGAAGTATTTCTGTTAGGACTTTAAATCCCAAACTTCAGTTGTTTTGTAATAGCCCACCCCTGCTGACTTCTGAGCACCTGGGAACTAGTTTGATCCTGCTGATAGTCCTGTTGAAATTAATGGAGTGATCTGTGTGAGTAAAAAGTAGGTATGTTTACAGAATTGGGCTCTGAGCTCATTCTGCTGCCTCTTACAGTGGTTTTGAAGCTTTTTCTTATCTTGTTTTATCTTAAGTATTTTGCTAAAGGTACATTAAATGGTTGGGAGGGATTTTTTTTTCCTTTTTTTGGTGGCAACAGAAGTAGAAGAGCAAATGTTGCGGTTTGACATTTGAGAGAAAAGGAGCTAATTATTGTTACCCGAATTAGCTTTGGTTGGGAGTAAACTTAAAACGTGGAGCCACACGGAGAAGCGTTTCATTTACGTTAGGGAGCAGTTACCAAAGTTGTTCCATTGATTCACCGGGGCGGCTCCAGCAAGTGCCATTGCATCTGTGCAAGCAAGCCCAGCGCAACCTGATCCTTCCAACTGAAAATCCTCCTGCTATGCCTGCGTTTCAGACAGGCATGCTGAACTACTTCTGTGCTCTTCCCAGCTTCTCAGAGTACTTCTTCACAGTATTTGCAAAGCCTCTAACTGGCACAACTACACCTCTGTGAATAAAATATTTTCCAGTGAACTGGAGGTCTGACTGTGAATGCAGTCCTTCACTTTAGGCAATGTTTAGTTACTTTAGGCTGGAGAGTATATTTTACTTCAGCAACTCAGGACATAGGTTCACATTTATTAATTAATATCAACGTAAAAAGGAAACTGCTGATATGTTCCTAAAAGAAAGAACCACCAGGTTGTGTTTCAGAGATTCTCTCTTGATCTTTTGGCAAAATGCTGGACCTGAGTGCTCCATGCTCTTGAGAATATAAGCTCACTATTATTTGAATATTGTGCCAGCTTAACAATTCTTAGTGTCACTTACATGAGTAAGTAAAATTACTATATGTCATCTTGGATTTCCTTAAGCTGTAAAAATTAATCATGGCATTAAGTGTTTTCAGGACTTGAACTTTTAATATTATTTCCAGTGATCACAGCACTTGGGGGGAAGCAGGGAAGGAGTGAGATGGAGAACTGAAAAATCATATGTTGAAAATTTTATTATTTGATGGGAAAGTATCAGGTAAAACAGTTGCTGGGAAAGAGCTGGTGGAAAAATATGTTGAGATGTGGGTAAGTGCTGCCAGTCTCCCGTTCCAAATTCTACTTCTGTGCTGTCTAGCCTTGGTTTGGCCCTACAGATGGCTGTGCGAGTACACCAGCCTTGTGTTGCATTTATGGAACAGAGATATATGCTTTCACTCACCTGAACTAAATGTTTCATTTACCATAAATAACCATCCTTTTTGTCTCTTTCTTAAATTTTCCATGTTATCAGATTTGGATTGAGCCATGACAGTCAGGAGGTTTGGATTGAGCCATGACAGTCAGGAGTTACGTATATATTTCCTGCAAAGTTTGAGGTGCTTTGGAAGTAGGATTTTCATTCAGTATGTTCTGTAAATATGATTTTAATGTACCTAAGGGATTGAGAATTTTCCTATCCTTTTCCAAAAATGTTATGAAATGTTGGTAGAGAATGGGAGTGATGGAGCAGGAAAAGGAAAAAAAAGAAAACCATATTTATTCCTGATCTTTAGGGCCTTTGCACAGGATTATACTTTAGGGGGTTCACTGATATTGTGTTCTTGTTCCTGATCTGAGTTCTTTCTTGAAATAATTATGTTTGTTACTCAATTTCTTTTTATATAACAAAGCCCATGAAGTTCCTGAGCAGTATCCAATAGCCATGACAGTTACTGCTTTGCGCAGTTTCTTCCTTTTCTCTTGTTCATTTTCTTTCTTGTTCTTGTCTTTGGTCAAGAAGACTCATCCATTGTCCCAACAGTGACCTCAGCACAGTAGTAGCAAGGGGAGGGCTAATATCACTGAAGCACCATAACATTATTTATTTTGATCTATAAAGTTAATGACTTGCCTGGTTATTTTCTTATCCAAAATATTGAGCATGATCTAAGCCAAATATATAGGAAATAAATGAGAGCCAGAAAGTGATCCAAAAGCCATTGCTAGACATAACAAAAGTCACACTGGCCCTCCAGCTGGCTGGGGTAATGTGGGAAATATATCTGTTTAGAAAGCCATTTCCATTTTTTTTTTTTTTTTAATCCAAAAGTAGGGGTATAAAAAGCATTCAATAGTTCTGTGTTATCTTGTCCGCTGGCTACTTACAGAGTCTTGAAAGCTGTTTATTCATAAACTGATTCTGCTCCCAACCTCCCCCACCATGGCAAATATAGTAGCAGAAATCATTAACATCTGTAAGGTCATATACCATGTTTGTTGTGGCACTGACTTAAAATTTTGGTGAGTGACATGCAAGGTTGCTGAAATTATAAATGCTGGACATTCTTCCAATTTTATAACTGCTAATTTTTGGACTCATGGGATAACAGGAAACCTCTGAAAACAGAAGAACATCTCACTTGGAAAGAAAAACTTGAAAACCTAAATTTTAATAAAAAGGCAAAAGGTGAAAACTGTCAGCTCTCTATTATTGATGATTAGTTAGGTTTTTCTGCATGTGAAGAGTCCAATAAGCTTGATTGTTTCACACATGTAACCATACTACTTTCAGGGAGAGTAAAAATCTTTAAAATGGTGTAGTATGTTTTATTAGATTAATTTTTTTTCTGTTGAAACGTGGAGCTTGCATTAATAAACAGGACTAAAACAAAGGGATGGCAGGAGGAAGCACAGTGCTTTCTGCAGCTCAGCAGAAAGCATGCCTGCCCCAGAACCACGGTTTAAGTTGTAAAGCCACTGGAATAGATCCATATTATGTACTTCTGTGGCTCAAAACATGGAAAAGGATGCTAGCAAGGCTCCATACATCTGTGGTACTGTGATGATCAATTTGGAAGTCTGCTGGGAAGATGCCAAGTGAGATGAAACCAATGTTTCATCAATGGACTTGACTTGATGTATGGAAGACCTTTAAATGTCTCTTTACCACCCTCCATTGTAATTCCCATGTCAAGAACCTTTTTATCTTAGCCAGAGTATAATAGGTACCATAGGTACCTATTGGCCAAAATAAGAATTTACCATGGAAAAATGTAGCAGCAGCAGGACACATTAGGAAGGTTTAATGATTTTGATACATGAGCTTGACATTAACAGTCCTCTCATTCTTGGATTTGATGAGTTAAAACATAAAATTGACAAGTCACTCATGATAATGATTAATAGTAATCTCTGCACATTGGGAACATTAATTCATTAAACTTTAGTTGACTGGTTAACATTTAATTCTATGAGACAGATAGGAAAATATGGACTGAAAAATTCAAGTAGGATGTGATATTTATTGTGTACAGTGAGTGTGTGAGAATTAGAATACTGGAGCTAGTTATTACTACTTTTTTTTTTTCTGTCTGCAGCAACCTAATACCGACCACAAGAATGTTTTTCCAATTTGCCAAAGATATGGGAAAAATTCTCTGACTTGAGCAGGATTATTGTGTTTGACAGAGAAACTTCTGAAGATGGTTTTAAGGTCTGTTTCATAGGCTAGGAAATCAGACTGACTGATCACACTTCCTCCTTCTGATCTGAAAATACACAGTCTTTCAAGAGATGGCCAAATGAATTTCTTCTTAGAGAAGAAGAGAAAAATAATCTCATTAAAGTAATGGCTGAATATATTTTGAGATACTTGCAATATTTTAATAAAACCAGCTTTTGCAAAAACCAGAATGTCCATGGGCTTTTAGTGCAAATAATTTGTTTAAATGGACTAATTTGGAAGACCCTGTATTTCTACGGGGAAAAAAGGGTTCTATAACTGAATTACTTTCAGTGCTCAGAAGCTGTAAATTTGGGTTACTGCCCTTTTTTTTTTTTTTCCCTTCTTTTTACAAGGTTCAGTGAGGAGAAGTACCAGAGAGCTTGCAATGCAGGTAAGTAGCAGAGTAGTGGAGTGGTGGCACACACCTGATACACCTGCCCTGCTTCTAGAAAGCCCTATAGCCATTCTATATACCCATGGTCTTTGCTTTTACATTATTGATTTCATCTGGAAGCTATTTCAGACCAGGTCTGTCTTCCTGTGTGTAATCTGAATGGGCTGTAATCTCAGCTGTGCCTTGTAGGTGCTAATACTTCAGCAATTCTGAGGTTTTCAAGGGCAGACAGAGAGCTATTAGATGGTCTAATCTGACAGTATATTCACACTGGCCATAGGATTTTGGAATGCCTTCAGGAAATAAACTCTTGGATGAAGAGCAGCTGGCTCAAGTTGAATGCAGGCAAGACCAAAGCAATTCTAGTCAGAAAGGGGGAATGCTTTGAAGAGTGGGCCAAGGCACTGTCTCCACCTTCCATTAATTGAAGGCATATGGCCTCTATTTATCAAAGTTATGCAAAGCCTGTGGGTCCTGCCTCTGGCTCTGATGGCCAGGTAGCATTGCTTTCTAAAGACTTCTCAGCTAGCTGAGAAATGTCCCTTCCTTCCTCCCAGGCAATAACTTGAGGGCAGGGTTTGTTTGATCTGGATGTGTTTTTCTGAAAAATCATGCTTACTCTGAGGATCAGGTTAATGTGATGACCTGGTGGTGTGTTGAATGTCTTGTAGATGTTGCTGCCTTTTTCTGTGGTACTTGCCACCCCAGACATTCAAGTCCTCTCCTGATGCTTGGTAAGCTTCTGATGTCACTTTCAGTACTGAGAGTGGTTAGTGAATCAACACCAGCTAATCAAATCCAAATTTGGATGTGTGAACCACCATGAGAATTGTATTCCTACTAACTGAGACAGAACACATCGCCCAGAAGAAAGTATGTGAGAACCAGATGCAAGACTTTCTGAATTGGAGGATGTGGAATTGTCTTGCAGGGAAGATCAGACAAAACCTCAGTCTGACTGATCGTCAGGAAAAAGGCTGTCTTTTTTTCCATCTGTCGTATTTCATAGTTCAAACAGCTCTTAATTCCTTAACTTTGTTTGATATTTACTCTCCTTTAAGTTTTTATTTTTCAATTTTGAAAAAAATAGCAAAACAAAAATTTTCCTGAATTCAAAACAGTGAACAATAATACTGGGAGCTTCTACTACTTTAAAACTTTCAATTCTCAAATAATAATAGAAATATTAGCAACAAGAAATTATCAAACTGTGTTTGATACTAAAAACTTGTGTGTTTCTAGTTTTTATGTGCCAAGGGGAAAAATGTTACTTGTGAAATAGAATGGCAACTTTAAACATCCGTTTAAGGTGTGCTGAATACAACAAAAGAAGGTGTAAGTCTTGTGATTGTCCTCCCCTAAACCATGGAATTTTAGAATAATTTAGGTTGGAAAAGACCTCTGAGATCATTGAGTCCAAGTGCAAATCTGACACTGCCAAGTCCACCACTAAGCACCCCATCTGCATGTCTTTTAAATCCCTCCAAGGGTGGTGACTCAACCCGTTCTCTGGGCAGCCTGTTCAACTGCTTGATAACCCTTTCAGAGAATAAATTTTTTCCAAATATTGATTCTAAACTCCCCCTGGCACAACTTGAGGCCTTTTCCTCTTCTCCTAACAAAGACACTTGTTACTTGGGAGAATGACCCCCACCTTTTTCCCTTCAAGTAGTTATAGAAAGTGGAAAAAACTCCCCTGGACTGTCTTTTGTCCAGGCTAAACAATCTCAGCTCCCTCAGATGCTTCTTGGAGTGCAGGGCCTAAACCTGGACACAGCATTCAAGGTGCAGCTTCATTAGTGCTGATTGCAGTGGGAAAATCCCTCTTCTGGTCCTGATGGCCACACTATTTTTGATACAGGCCAGGATGCCATTGGCCTTCTTGGCCATCTGGGCATGTACTGGCTCGTGTTCAGCTACTGTTAATCATGACCCCCAGGTTATTTTCCACTGGGAAGTTTTCCAGTCACTCTGCCTCTAGCCTATAATTCTACATGGGCTTGTTGTGGCCCAGGTGCAGGAGCTGGCTCTTCACCTTGTTGAACCTTATACACTTGGCTTCAGTCCATTGATCCAGCCTGTTAGATCCCTCTCTGAAGCCTTCCTACCTTCCAGCAGATGAACACTCCCACCCAGATTGGTGTTATCTGCTAACTGAGGGGTGTCCTCTATCCAACCACCATTGATATCACTGCTGAAGTTATTAAACAAGACTGGCCCCAAATGGATGTAACGCCATTCACCACTCTCTGCTGAACAGAGCCATGGATGGCCACTGGTGAAAAGGGACCATCCAGCCAGTATTTTACCCAGTGAAGAGTACACCATGCAAGCCACAAACAGTCAATTTCTCCAAGAGAATGCTGTGGGAAAGAGGGTCTAAGGCTTAACTAAAATCTAGGTGGAGAGCATCCATGGTTTTTCCCTCATCTACTAGGTGGGTCACCTTGCCATAGGAGACCAGGATCGTCAAGCAGGACCTACCTTTCATAAACCTGTGCTGGTTAACTGGGCCTCATCTGCTGGTTGTCCTGCAAGTGCTGTGTGATGGTACTCAAGACAATCTGTTCCATAACCTTCCCTGGAACTGAGGTCACGCTGACAGGCCTGTAGTTCTCTGAATCCTCCTTCTGGCCTTGTAGATGGGCAGCATATCTGCTAACTTCCAGTCAGCCGGGACCTCCCCAGTTAGTCAGGACTGCTGTCAAATGATGGAATGCATCTCAGTGACCACTTTGGCCAATTTGCTTGGTATCCTTGGGTGGATCCCAACCAGACATAGAGTGGCGTGTGTCTAGGTTGTACAGTAAGTCACTGACTGTTTCATCCTAGGTTATGGGCTTCATTCTGATCCACATCTCTGTCTTCCAGCTCAGGGGTCTGGGAAGAGCTGCTCTTGCTGAGGCAAAGAAGGCATTAAGTACCTCCGCCTTTTCCTCATTCTTTGTCACTGTGTTTCCCCCTGCATCCAGTAAAGGATGGAGATTCTCCTTAGCACTCCTTGTATTTCTGATGTAATTGTAGAAACATCTTTGTTGTCTTTCATGGCAGAAGCCAGATTAAGTTCTAGCTGGGCTCTAGCCCTTCTCATTTTCTCCCTGCTTAATGTCAAAATATCCTCGTCATCCTCCTGAGTTCCCTGCCCCTTCCTCCAAAGACCATAAACTAAATAAAAGCAAATCTGTTTTCCTTCAATTTTAGTAACATGCAGTGAATTTAAATTAATTACATTGTATTATGTTCAAAGAGAGAATGTGATACATTATAATCAAGATCGTCCAGATTGGATTAGATGTATGACATTTTTTCATAGGCACATTATTTCCTATGGGCTGTAATTGTCCATCACCTATTCTGCTTGTTGCTAAGACAATTCTATAAATTGAATGCAAGAAGAATTTAGAATTCTTCTGGTATCTTCAGCATATCAGGTAAAAAGCTGAAAGTGTTAGTATTAAAATATGCATCTTGATTTCCAAAATTTATTGGAGACCTGGCATCTGTGAAGTATTTCAGATTTTACAAGAACATTGTCTGTCCTCAAGCTAAATTGCTCCAAACCAAATTCCAGAGAGAGGCAAGCCCTCCTCTTTTCCTATATCCTTGGCATAAATATCAAGGCATTATGTCCTTGCTGTATACTTCTTCCAAAAATACTTTTAATTAATGAGAGAAGATGTGCAAATGTTGGAGTTGAGGGCATGGCTGGATTAGACATGAACCACAGTAATTCTTTGCTCCCATGTGGAAAAATGATATAATGGCATATAGAAATTAAGTATTTTGAACCCTGAGTCAGGTAAACTCCTAAATTACTTCCTCACAGAGAAGGAATAAGCCCTTTTTTTCCTGTCTTCATACCAATCACTATTGCTATTCTGATTGTTATGAAGAATATCTGGATCAATTTTTCATCTATAACAGCAGTGAAAACAGCAGTGCATAAAAGTCAGCTTTTCTCTGCTGCAACACTGGTTACTCGGGCAATTTCCACAAAGATGCCTTGAGTATGAAAAAGAGCTATTTCTTTCTACCTGAGTAAACTCTTGAGCTGTGACAGGCATTTTTGTTTGAAAATTGAAAAGAAATGTATCCATAAAAGAACAAAATTAAGACTATGCATTGGAGCTCCATTGATACGATCGGGTGTTTTTCAGTCAGGTTTGAGGACATGCAAAGCCTCCTGTCTCCTAGGGACAGGGTCAGCAGGGGGTGCCCTGCTTCTTCAGGAGATGGGTGAGGATTTCCTGCCCTTGAGAGAGACGGAAGGGTTTGGTAAATATGGTGAGGCACCACCCTCAGTGACTTGTACTTGTGGGAGAGAATTAATCACCATAGGCCACATCCTTAGCTCCTTGCTGAGATTTTGTTCAGTCCTCCTCTATCTAAGCAAGCACCAAGGAAGAAAGTGAGTCAGAGCTGGTTGGTCTTTTCCTTGCGTCTGAGTAACACCGAGTATAATCACTCCATTAGAGAGGAGATGGTGTTTTGAAAGAGGTATTGGTGAAACAAAGTTAGGGATAGGACCAGATTCCTAGCTTTGCATCTCTCATCAAGGCCAGGTCCGCCAGCAACAGGAAAGGAGTTTTGTGTTACACAAAGATGGCAGTCTTTTTGACTGCATCCTCGTAAGACAGAGCGCCATGTGAAAAATGTATGCAGCTGTGTTGGGGACATATTCCACTTCAACAGACAAAACCTTCTCTCCCTATTGTTAGGTAGGGCACAAACACAGAAATAACCAATAGGTTCTTTCTTGCTCCTTATTCAGGCTATCCAGTCTTCATTAACATTGCACCATAGCACAGAAAATAGCCATATAATAACCAGAAAACAGCACAAAACACAGCAGTATACTATTAGGAAATTATTTATTTTGATTTGCAGATGACCAGAGAAGGGGGCTAGGACTTTATTCTGCTTTTCTGTGGTCTCTCACAATCCATGGGGAAGTCCTTATCTTAAGACTCAATTTCCAAAGAGCAGCTCTAATTCTGAGGAGGTTTTTGTTAGGGGATCTTCCTGAAAATAGTTTCATGTTGGTCCATCCATTGGCTCCTTCCCCCAGCTCACTGCATCCTCTGAAGACTGTGAGAGGGATGTGGTATAGAACTGCTTCTGCATATGCCAGCAGTAACCTGCAATATAGCAGATAGTGCAGCCATGGAGGTGTTGGAGCAAAATGGGTACATAAAAGGTTTCTAGGTTGATTTGCATTTCTGGAGTGGTGCAGCGGTATTAAAAGCAAGAAAACACTGTAGCCCACTAATCCAGCCTCACAGCTGTATTCAATGTGGTACTCTTGCTTTCAGATCTAGGCATCTGGAGGTGCACCTGCAAGCTGCAGGTTCTGGCATCATTTTGGTGTGAGGGAATCGGGCAGGAAGATTGGATGTGCGAGCAAGTAACAAAGAAAGGAACTGACCGTTGCCATGAAGATCTCAAAAACCTCCAGAGTATGGAGTTTGGCTCATGATGACTCAAATGTTATACCAAGGGATTAAGAATTCTTCCTGAAATAGTTACAAATACAAGCAGACATTTGATAAACTAGGCTGTTACTAGAGAAATGTGACTAGCACAGGTCTTTCTCGTGAGAACATTTTGCTATATTTCATAAACAAAGATAAAGTTTGGATGTTTTACAAACAACTTCTCCGGATTAAGTCAGTTCGGGCTTGGCCAATTGGGCCTAGGGGGAGGTCTCAGGCTGACCAATCTGGGAGACCTCTGTAAACTCTATATATATGGAAATCAAAACAATAAAGCTCTCTTCTCTCTTTCCTTGTCTGAGAACTTAAATCATTCCTCAGCTAGCGGCTCAACAGCAACAGAGAAACACTTACTGACAACTTTTGCCATAATGGAAAATCCATATATTGGAACATAAAGGTGCTTCTTCATTAATTTTTGTTGTTGTCATTGGTAGGATTAGTGCATTGTGGCTCTTAAGTAGTCCTTGATCTATTCCAAGGTCTAAAAGGGGAAAGAGAAATGTATTAAATATATTGGCCCTTTAAACAATAAGAAAAAAGAATTCCTATGGTGCAGCTGAGGTCAGGAAGTAGTTGATCATAGCAGGAGTCTGGATCCATGCCCTACTGTGTCTGAAACAAGTCTGGTTAGAGAGAGGGAGAGGATGTTACCTCTGGACTGGAGTAACTGACACCTGAGCCATATAGGAGCATTTTTATTCTAGTCCAAGGAAAAATACTAGGAAAGCAACATCTTCACAGAGAGGAGCTGAGGCAATTCCTATGCCAAAGAGAGCAGTAAAAATTCACACTGAAAATGGAAGGACAGTTTTGCTGAACAGTGAATTGCTGTTCCCTGCAATAATACCACTTGACATGATCTTCCATTAATACATGAAACATCATAAGAGAAGGAGGGAAAGCTCAGGAAACTTAACAAACCATTTCGAAGACATGAAGCAGCCTATGACCTGGCAGGGTGCCATTGTACGACGCAGGGCTTTGTGGAAATCAAGTTGCAACAGTGAACAACTTGAAACAGCGTGCTGAGCTGTCAGATAAGTCACAGTTGGTGAATGTTAACTTCTATTTGTTATGTTTGGAAGACAAATATCATACCCACGTACCAGACAGGGCAGGGTTAGACTGCGGGGGTGAAGAAGGGAGGAAGGCAGACCAGAGGAAGGAAGATATCCTTTATAAATAAACAGAAATGTCAGTCTTCCCCATTTACTTAGGCTGCATTGCTCATGACCCTGTTGTACCAGCAGCTAGCAGGCCGAGTCAGTGAAGGACCATTTCTGTCCTCCCAACAGTAGGACAGACGGTGTGAGTAGTGTTAAATGAGACTTAAATTTTAAAGTATTTATTGACAAAACTTAATTACAGTCAACCCTATCCATGAAAAATCCATTAAAAGCTTTGGTCTTATCCTGTTGCTTCTTTGCAGTTACTATGTAAAAGTATACATAGAACCTCTGTAAATGACAACAATTACCCATTACTAATTAATTGTAGTCAATGTTTGTGTTACAGTGGTGCACAGAGTTTTCAGTCAGAAAACTTTTTTTTGTATGTATGTATGTATGTAAAGAACCAAACAGGAAAGGAACTAGTGGAATTCTAATGTAGGGTTCCATTTATATTTGGTGCACTAGCAACGCTGTGGTGATTACTGTGACATAAATAAAACAAGTATTTGCATATTTTACTCAGTACAGCTTGCAGAGTAATTTCGTCTACATTTCCAGTGGAAAGTAATAATTGCTACAGAGAATGATGCCCCCCCAGCACATAAAAGACAAGAGGTTTTAAAATATTTGAAGAGATGACTGAAAATAATTAAAAATATACTTGCAGTTAAAAATTAATATTTCTAGGAAAATATTTGTGTTTTCCTACTTTCACTTTAGTGGCAGACTGTGCTAGTGAAAATAGAGGAAAAAGAACAAGTCACCTCCTCTGTTTATTTTATTCTTGGAGGTTTTACCTAACAAGCTTTGAATTGCAAATAGGGGCATAATTAAGGCAATGCAGGAGTATTTTATAGATGCATAGTTACAGAAGTGAGGCAGAAAAGAAGCTTATTTCTAGGCACTGGCTGGCATAGTCTCTTACAAGCAGTAACGTACTCTATGCTCTCTGATGCTGCTCCAAAAGGTCCTAATACACCATGTCAGGAACAATGGATACAATTGGGCCAGCAGTGTTGCAGCTCCTTTCTTGTTTCTCTGGCAAGTAACAGGATTTCCTAGGACCTGAATCTGATTCTGAGCCATTGCTCTTACCACCAACTACCTAAACAGCTTCTTAACAAGTTGAAGGCACCTTGTTTTGGCATTCAGTTGGATAGAGAGCAGTGTCCCTTGCAAGTCTGCTAGGCAGGGATGACCCATTACACTTATGTCAGGGGATCTTCCCGCATTTTCTGCTAATTAGGTATCCTCAAATGTTCTCCCTCTACTCAGTAATGTACCTTGAGTAGTTCAGCAAGATGGGGTGATTTGCTAATGAGCAAAGGCTGCATGGCCCTCCCCACCATAGATAATTGTCTGTTCCTGTGAGCAAGCTGTGGAAGTGTTTTCACTTCAAGGCTTATGTCTAATTGTGTGCAGGAAAGTCAGCCAATGCATTTGAACCTGTTACACTGTGTGTGTTTATCTGGTCTTGCTCATTCACATTGAGTTGATATTGGCTGGTACAACCTACAGAGAAGCTCACTGTTTTTTTGGGCCCTTAAACGGAATCAGGTGCTTCACTTCCAAAAGCAGCACCCTCTTGATTGGTCCCATTGGGGTCTTTGTTCTTGTGCCATTAAGTGAGCACTGTGGCCAAGTGCCAAGGACTCAAACTGTCAGGAGAAGCAAATAAGTTCCTGATTTGGCCAGACTAGCCAACTTTCTTCTCTTTCGTAGGGCGGTCGGAAGCTTCTCTTGCTTCTCTCTCCTTTATACTGTCAGACAAAGATGGCAATAACAAGAGCTCCTTATCTCCTTCCCTGGTCCATCCCAAGGGGTAAGCTAATAGTTGATGCATAAATTACAGTGGTACTGATAAGATCCTGTGAAGTGCTTGTTCTATTAGTTAACAAGGCAATTCACATCTTTCAGTGCTGCTATTTCTGTCCATTTGCAGATTTAGTCATGCTTGTTTCATTGGTTATATCTGACCAAGTTTTCAAAGTTTCTCTTCAATCAGCATAGGCTTGAAGCCCAGATGCTTTAGTGTGTTTTTGTTTGATCTCTAAAATTTGATTTTGTTCTAGTAGAAGTTTAATATCCAATGTCTTCAAGTGTCTTTGAGTGTGACAACTGTAGGTACAGGTCTGTGATTCTTTTATCTCACCCTTATCGTACCCATAATTTGATACAGAAATTGCCTGCAGTCCATGGTTTTATTTCAGAGTGGAGTTGACAATACACAGTAGAGATTCACAATTAAAGCCTGACTTTGAAGTATCAGAGGGTGTTAAGATGGCATGGTGCTTTCTAGAGGTATCAAATGTGCTCTGTTTACCACCATTCTGCCTGCTTCACTTATGCCAGTTTATGCTTGTTAATGAATGAACTGCTTGGACATGGTCTATAGCCTCTTGAGCAATTATTTCAGCCTTTGCTACTGCAGTCACAATTTGGCTAAGAATAACTATAGCTTTCTCTAAAGTTATTTCTGGTTCAACCAGTAATTGCTCACATAGCCATGGTATGGCTATTCTGTCCACAGACTACACTATTACTATGCTAGTAAATTCTGGGAGTTAACATCATTAGTATTGAGTTTGTTCATTCTACGAAAATGATGCAATATGTTAAGGAGGAGTTCTTCATATTCAGTTGTAATAACGAGCTAAAAGCAGCAGAAAAAGTCAAAAGTAGTCCAAAAGTAGGGACTACTACAGCAGGCATTAGTAGGGAGACTTCCTTCCCAGTGTTTGTATTTGAGTGTTTGTTCTCTTTAGTAGCAAGACTATATTTCTGGGAAATTTAATTTTTTTTTTTAATGCTTTGTAAGTAAATAATTATTTTTAATAACTTGTCTGTGTGTGAGTCCTAAACTGGTTCAGAATCCCGTTGTGATAGGGACAGGAGAAACACACATAGCTACATGCAAAATTTATAGGAGTTGGATGGGGTAGTTCCACTATTCTCATCTCTCTCAGAGGAAGAGCACTGAAACAAGTGTTATAGGAGAGAGCCAGCACATATGTTTGATGGCAAAGTCTAGGACTACAATACAGGCTGAATTACTCTAGGACCTTCTGGCTAACAGCTAAGGTTTTATCTCAGAAATATGCAAGTTGTGGTGCCAGCTAACAAATGGTTGAGGTAACACTTCACCTAACATGATGGGAGGAAACTGGGGACCTTCTGGGAGGGCTGACTAGAAACAGAGTGCCATGTAACAGAGACTCTGGAAAAAGTGTATTAGTGAGTCTCAAACAGTCGATATATATTCAAAAAGGTATCCAGAAATCTGGGTGGTTATCTGAGCTAAACTGAACCCATCATTATTAAGTTCATTCCCAGGATTAATGGCCATATAGTACAGTATGTGCGTGTTTAGTGAAGCCACAAATAAATTATGAAGGTTAATAAGTGTTTCTCTGAATAAGGAGAATTATTCCTCAGGGAACCATAAAATATGCTATTAAGACCTTAACAAAATAGGCGGCCTCTACCATTTTGAGATTGTGGCTTGTTTTGTTAAATAAGGCAGTAATTGTTTTTGTTTTAATAGTGTGACTGGCCAGGTATTCCTGCCTGAGCTGTTTCACTGTTTCTCAGGGTGAGAAGGTCAGATCCAAACCTTTAAAATTTGATTTGGAAAACAGAACCAAAGGGGGAAAAAGTCAAACAGAGTGGGGTTATGTGTGTAGTTACAGGTCTATGGGAACACTCACTATCCAGATACTGTGTGCCCAAGTTGGCAACAGTCTTTTCCAGGGTGCCAGACTTCTCTGCCCTTCACATATACATGAATGCATAAGTGAATGCTGTGGATTTTCCATTCAAATGGACGATGATGACCTTTGCGTAACTAGCTGGGGTGACACTACAGGAGCTCTTGTTTGAAATATCTAAGGTGATTCTGCAATGTAAACAGCCTTTGAGAATCATGTGCACATGAAAGGGCAAACAGTATCACTGGGAGGACAGTGCTGCATTTGATTAGCACTGTGACACAGGGATGAAGATTGATCAGAGAGAAACCACTATAAGGAGAACAGAAAATAGTAGATACTGAGAGGGACAAGGAAATAGGAATAACAAGAAATTAACAAAAATTGTACTGGTTGTTACTTTGGTGCTTCTGGAAGACCTTTGGGATCATCTTCAGGATGTATAACCAGCAGCAATAAACTGGACATGACAGTTGAGTTCTGGGTCCTCACAGTAAGCTTCAGAGTTTCACTGGTTCCAACTTGAAATGTTTTTAAAATGGACTCATGGGCTCTTTTACAGCAGTGACCACTGATTTTCAAAGACCCACAAATCAACATTGCTCTAAATGCTACTCTCTCTTAGTCTGGGCTACATCTGCACCATGAAGAGGAATTTCTCAGAGCTTCTGTTGTCCAAGCTCACATGGCATGAAGCTTTTATGATTCCAGTTTCTTAGAACACAACAGACAAAAAGCCCAACCCACCAATCTTTGGTTAGTGTAATGAATTTCAGACGAGCTGGTCCAAAAATGGACCCTGTGGTCATCATGTAAAAGTCAATGCTTTCCAGGGGTGATGACATTTTGTTATCATAATATTTCCTTAGGGTTAAAAGAGGAAATAAATGCTCCATCTCAGATACCACTGTGTGATAGCTGTTGGCATGTATTCACCAATGTAAGTAGTTCCTGATGTTAGATAATTTGGTCCTGAAGCTAGGTGAAAGGAGCTTGGTTTTGCTGCAGATTTCTGGTTCTAAAGCTAGCAACAAACCTCAAGGCATGAAAATGAAGGCAGAATGACCTCATTCCAATTCAGATGCTGTACATGAACATTCTGTGGGCAGAATTTGAAATTTCTTTCTTGATCTGGGTCCAAATGCTGAAACAAGAATAGTCTAATCAAACCAAAGAAGAAGCTTGCATAAATGTCTTGAAACAGAACCTGCCAATTTCTGTAGAGATCTGCTGACAAGCACTTATTTCTCCTGTGTTAATATCATTAGTGGAAAGTATTGGAACAAGAATATAAACAAAAAGACACATTGACTTGATGTTGAGTGGAAGAATGAGGATAGCTGAAGCTTAGTGGGAGTTTTGCCATGGATTTTACTGAATTCCAGGACATCATGCATTCTGTTTTCCTGTAAATGTTTGCAGAGAACTGAGATGCTGAATATTGAAACCAATATCCTGGTGCCAGTTTGTGTCAAGAAAATATGTGTGGATCTGCAAGTGAGTGTGCACATACATGCTTCTTATTAAGATATTCCTTCGCTGTTTCAAATTTTACTTAAAAACTATTTTTTTAACATGTGGCACTGTCAGAAACACGGGAGTAGATCGATACAAACTGCTCTGAGCTAGTTTCAGTCTGACTGGAAACTGCCTTGCATTTTTCCCTTGGCTTACTCACAAATATTAAGGGCTGATCATGTCAGATCCACAGGTGTTATTTTGTCATGCTTTCACATAAAGATCACCTACCTCATTTCCCTTACGTAGGAAATTGTAATGAATTATTTTAGCTAGTGATGAAAAATTTAATGTACATATTTACTTCACTCCACAAAGGAAAATCGGCTCTTATTTTTAGAGAGCTGAATATCAACTCTATCAATTTTGATGTGTTCTTAGGAAGAAGCAACAAGCAGTGCATATAGTGAGGAATCAGGTATTGAAATGGATAATAAGAGAAGTTTCTGAAGAAGATAAAAATCAATTGCTCACACCTTTTTCTGAGAAAAAAGAAGATGATGAGGAGACTAGTGGGGAAAAAGACAACTTCGGAAAGTGATGGTTGTTAGTGGTGGAAGTTCAGAGAAGTCAACTAAAGACTGGTTCTTGAAGAGAAGAGCTGTGGCATGTCTTAGTAGAAGCAAGCCAGAAAAAATAGTGGAACATAAAAAAGCCCCAAGGAAGAGTGAGACTCAGTGTTTTGAGCTAATGAGTTAAACATGCTTCTTGGTACTTTTTAAGGTTGTAGCACTGAGAAAAAAAATGACTATAGGTTGCTTTTGCTCAGTAAGCTGGTGAGACATACAGGAGCTTCCTCTGTAAGGGGAAGAGTGTGGGTATGTATTCCAAAGTCAGAGAAGGGTATAGGACTCAGTGAATTTAGAGAGATGCTTGTAAGCCTAGTGGGAGGTTCAGGTGATCCTTAGTGACTTGAAAAAGTTGGGTAAACTTTTGCAAACATCTTGCCTTTCTTGGCTCGTGTCATCCTCTTAGGTCACTATTCAGCTTCCTAATCTCCCTCTTCCATCCAAAAGCAATTGCACGTCTGGCTTGAAGATCCTTCAGCTATGAGAATTTCAGTGACTGCCAGTATATTTCTTCTTTCTAACTCATTGTTTTGTTTGTCTTCAGCAAATACCATCACTTCTGTTTAGAAGGAAGCATGTGGTACAGAACTTATAAACAAACAGTATACATGGGAGTAATAGATAATTACTTTGTCAAAGAAAACTATAATCTAGTCAGTGGAAAATCCACTTCTGACCACTGTTGCAGTAAATGATGACATTAATGACAGATAACTCCATAATGGAAACTGCTCAGAATTGCTTTATTTTACATGGCAAGCACTTGCTTAAACGTAACAATGAGCAAACAAAGTAATTTGTTGAGACTTGACTCTCTGTTAATGGTATGCCATAGCAGGTGTCTGTGAATATAATTGTTTAATCTGTGTTTCTGAGTTCCTCTGAGACTGCCAAGAACAAATATTCAGTACTGGAATAAATCTTAAGACATAATTTGGAAAAGGCAATTAGCTGGTAGGCCTTGTGGAGTCACAAAGAGTGGTTTGTGAGAATGTTCCCAAGTGAGAAGGTTCTCAGTTGAGGCCCAAGCGATCAAGAACTGCATGGTTGTCCTGCTTGTACCTTTGCACTACAGACTTGATTTCAGTAAAGGAGAAGAGCTCCAGCTTTTCATGTGAACTTACATATTTTACAAATTTTAAATTTTCACATTTGCTTCTGCTGTCTTCTGACTCTATAGCTTTTAAAGGTACATGTGGGTTTAAGACATTCAAAAGGAGAATGTCTAAAATACACTCAAAGGGAGCTATATCTAGCATCATCCAGTGTGCTTCTCTGAGAATACGTATTTGTTCGTCCTATGAAGGACCTGTTTATCTTTCTCTTTGATACAGACTTGTAGACTCTAGATCACAACTAAATGAAGTGAAGATAAATTGAAGGTGGTAAAAAATAAAGGAGACAATAAAGGTGGAATGATAATGAAGCATTTACTAAGTTTGCTTTTGTCTCTTCTTTCAGAGAAGGCTTTACTAATGATTTCTAATTTTCTCTACTCCTCTGTGATACTTCAGTGCCAGTTATTAGTGGGATTGGATTAATATATGAAATCATGTTGATAACCCAAAATTACACAAATTATAAAAATTATACCAATTTCTCTTCT
The DNA here is from genome assembly GCA_024500445.1 of Entomyzon cyanotis. Taxonomy (NCBI): domain Eukaryota; kingdom Metazoa; phylum Chordata; class Aves; order Passeriformes; family Meliphagidae; genus Entomyzon; species Entomyzon cyanotis. The sequence continues at coordinate 83,424,180 of JAKEPQ010001005.1, forward strand.
ATGCAGAGAAACTTATGAATACATTTAGACTACAATATTTTCTCTGAGGGACAATTTGCTTAATTAAGTCACAGAAAGTGTTTTATTCTACAAAGACATAAGCAAAAAGTTGTATGTATCTGTTCAAGGACTTAAAGATCTGATTTTTTTTATGCTGGGTGCAGAATGTAAAAATTTTCTTTTGATAGTACTTTACATAAGCATAAGTAATCACTTGATGTGAAAAAGTAAAAAATTGAGTTTTGGTTGCATGTCTTACATATTTAAAATTTATCTTTCTTAGGATGTTTCCTTTCAAGGATGTCTTATTACAGTAGAGGTTTGTAAATAGGTGCTGTTTAGGGAAGATAAAATAGTTCCAATAGTACAAAATACAGTGAAAATACATCAATTCCAATTAAGCTTTACACAGAGAAGCATCAATGAAATGAAAGTGCAGTCTTATAAATGCAGGAGATAAACCTTTGTCTTCACTTTTCCAAAGGAAGAGACACATCCTGTGAGGTGCTCAGCATCTGCTGCCTTAATCAATACAGCTGAGAGTTGGCTTTTCTTGATAGGTTTGTACTTCTAGCCAGCAACTGTCCAGATATAAGAAAACATCATTGTTTGGCTTGAGGAGAAAAAAAGAATTATATCTTTTATGGGAGATCTAAATCATCTTGTCATCATATAACTCAAAGATGGCCAAGTATGTTTTCCCTCAAATTTGTTTAAACAAACAAATGTAATTCTTAGCTTTGTGCCACGGAAGCCAAGTTTCCGTCCAGCATGAATTTAGGACATAAAGATTTGTTTGTGATGGAAACAATGCCAGACACTTCTGCATAGCGGCGTAATGGAGTGCCGCTAGAATGTAGCTTATAAAACCGGATTCAGGAAAACAGAGCTGCTCTGTCTAATTTGGCCTGTGCTCTGTGATTACAATAGCATAATTGTGCAGCTTGGAAGCCTTTCCCTCTCTGTTGAAATGATGCAGTATTCAAACACATGTGAGAGTGTTTCTTCGACAAAAGGCCAGAGCTGAAGCCTCTGCATATCTCCCAAGCCCTCCTCCGGGATGAGTCCTCCTCATGCTGCGTGACTTCCTCTGGTGACTGTGCTGTCACCTGCATATGGCTCTCAGGGCATCCCAGTCCCCTGGTACAACCACACCATCTTGTTAGGGCATCTCATTTTTCTAGCAGTTTGTGGAGTAAATTTCCCCTGCATGGGAGTTTGTAGAGTGAAATTCCCCTGAATGGGAGTGTTTGCTCTTCTCCCATGTTAGATAGTTGTACTTGGTCAGCGAAGATTGTTTGTGTTAGCCTGTGTGGATACTTGAGATGTGCATTAGGGGTGCATACTGAGTGGAAAGCACTGACAATTTGAATTCTTCTGGAGCCTAGTCCAAGGTTTTAAGGAAAGGATTTATAATATATAAAGAAGTCTGAGTTCCGTTTCCTAGACACGGTGTGCATATGCAACAATCTTGTTCCCACAGAAAAACTACAAAAGGAAAGAAGGGAAAACAACCATTCAGTATTGCAATATTTATCCCTTCATGTTCATAGAATCATGGAATTATCAAATATCATGATTTGGAAGGGACCCCTAAGAGTCATCAAGCTCAAATCCTGACAACCCAAATGCTTCTTGAACTTGGTCAGGTTGGTGCTGTGACCACTTCCCTGGGAAGCCTGTTCCAGTGCCTAGCCACCCTCTGGGAAAGAACCTTTTCCTAATATCCAATCTAAATCTCCCCCAACATAGTTTCATGCTGCTCTCTTGGTCACCACAGAGAAGAGATCAGGTCCTGCCTCTCCACTTCCTTCATGTTCAGTGCTTCTGAATGTTTCATCTCCTTCTGTGATAAGTAGTGCACACCTTTGCACATCACTGAAAAAGAAATAAATACATGCTCCATTTTGGAGTGAAAAAAAGGAGAATTTCAGTGAGCATTTCCTGTAAGAGAGAGGAGTATAATGATTTTTCCATCAATATATCATTTGGAAGAAATAGTTATAATATTTTTCTTGTGAAATCAAAATTATCTCCTTAAAACACTTAATTTTACGTGTTAAGTTTAAACAAAACCAAAACATTAATTTGGGTTTAAAATATTTCTCAGCTTCATCCCAGATCAAAGACTTTTTTTCCTTTTGGGGGGGGGGGCGCGAATATGAGGAAACTTTATTAATTTATTCTTTTATTGATGACACAAGAGATGATGGCAACTAAATGTAATAAAATGTATTTGTACATACAGTTATATGGAATGCATGCTAGTTACCAATTTTAGAAGCCAGCACATGCACCTAAATACAGAAATGGTAAGTTTGGATTATCTTTGGGTTCTTGGTTTTAAAATAACAGCTCCTGAGAAAAATTAATGAAATATTTATCAGGTACTTATGTGAGAAACTTCTCTGAACACTCTTGTTACCTCAAATTTGTGCTAAATATCTTTATTTTTATAAGAGGAGCTCCATGCTGGGGGTTTTCTTTCTTCTGCAAAACAGACATTCAATCTACTTTTAAAATATTTTGAGGGAGACCAGTTCAATATCTTTTGATCACGATAGCATTCCAGTTATGGCAGTCAGAGCAAAGGTTTTGGCCCAACACTGAAACCTAGATCTTGCTCTATGTCCAGATATGTTTTTATATTCAAACAATTAACTAAATGTTAAGCCACTTGCAATTACAGCCTCTGGTCAAGAAAAAAAACTAGAAGTACAGAAATTGTGGGGTTTTTTTCTAATGGCAACTGGGGAGAGTAGAATTGGTGGCAGATTTTAATGGTTCATCCCTTGTCAAATTTTGAAGACCAAAATAAAGTTCAAATAGATAAATAGGTTTCAGATGCCTCATTGCCAGATGCTGTAGTGGGGTATAAAGTCTAAACCTCCACTCCAGGAGTCACCCATCAGTCACAAAAATAAGAGAAACTTTAATTCTGTGGTATGTGCTTAATTTGCCTTAAAGGGTAGTGGGATCTGAAAAGAGAGACCTGTGAGTATTTTCCCTTAGTCATTTCTATGGAACAAATTTAGCATACCCCTCCAGGGGAGTTACTTCTGACTCGTGACTGAGTAAGACCTACTGAATATCCTGCCGACAGACCTCCTGAAGAGGCTTTAGAGTTTACATTTCAGATTCTCTACTTGGTAAATCTTTTAGGGCTGCATGAATCACCTTGGCCCTCCCATTCCAGGGGGTAATATTATCTCCTGAGGAAAGGCAGACTAAATTTTCCTCTGTGTGTGTCTGTGCACTTGTTTTTTAATGTGTCCCATACCTAATGTCGCTACCGAGTGCTACTGGCAGGAGAAGCAGCTCCTGGTTTTGACATGGCTTGCACAATGGTGGGATCTGTATCTCAGTTTGGAAGCTCAGGAATGACTGAATATTGTTAGAGACAGCTCGAAGCCATGTTCAAATACAGAAAAGGATGAAGGATTAGCTGCTCCAGTAGTGACAAGCTTTTCATATTAAATGTTTGTATATATTTCCACTCTAAATTTCTTTAATTTCATCTTTAACTTTTGAACCATACTATCTCCCTTCTTCTCTTCACTTCTGAATTGAAAATTACTAAAATGAAGCCTGCTCTTATGTAAACTGTGAAGACACTTTTTTGAGTGATTTTAGGGCAAGAAAGGAAACAAGATCAGAAACCATAGACTAGTCTTGTCACCACATTTAGCCAGTGCCAAATGGAAATTGAACCACAGGTCTTGAATTATGCTTTTAAGTCCTAAAATGAGGTCTGCTCAGATAAGCTGTGCTGACTTTAGTGAAGCCAGGGCAGGCAGATGAGCCTTCCTGAGAAAAGATTTTTGATTTCACAACAGAACTTAAAACCCACAGATTTCAAGGGGCATCCAAATATGGTAAAACAAGTAAAGAAATACTTCCCTTTTCATCATCCGAGAGCTGCCATTCACAACACTTACATGAAGCTTTTAGTAAATTCCGGGAAGTTTCTTACTACTTGGAGGAAGGGAAAAATCCAGCATAATAAGGCTCATAGCTGTCTTTGGTGACTGCTGTTGCTGTGCTGGAGGTAAACAGGAAAAGGATCTGATATACTTAAAATAACCAAGTTGGTTTAAAGAGGGCATGTGTTATCCTTGCTTCCTGTGTGTGAGACAGAGTTAATCACTGTCAGTAGCCAGCAGCATGGGTTTTCTTACGGAGAAATCCCTCTGTGTCATTTAGAGTGTGTACTTTTGTGGCTGTCTTACTTCAATGACACAAGATGTAGTTTCCTTTCTTCATCATCCTGGGATGTAATGGGGTTTTCCTGCCCTCTTAGAAGAACTTTTTTTCAATTCCCCTTAGCAAAAATTACTAGATAAGGAAGCCAAACAAGGAGATACCCTGCAGCTCCTATGATGACACACCTCTCTGCTGCTGATTCACCTGGTGATATAAGACTTTCTGTTGGTATTTCTATAGATGACAAAAGTAAACATCTGCTAAGAAAATTACCTCATTTGTTATACGTGACTTGTGCATTGAGCTCTTTTAAGAACTCCAATTACTTAGTGTTAGGAAAGCATACACCAGGATTAGAGCTGATCTGCACTGTGTTGAAAGATTACAGTTTACCTGTGGCCTTTGTTTGCATTAAGGTTTTTTGCAATGAGCTAAGGTGAGCCAAAGTGTTTAAACTCTGTTCTGGGTCTGATTCCAGATTTCAGCAAGATGGGGAATGCATATTTGCCATAGCAATTCAAGATCTGTCTTTGAAATGGGTAAAAGGAGAAAGCTTATCATCAGGAGTTATAGTCACTAACAGACCCAATCCTGATTTATTTGTTTCATTTCGTTTGTGTCTTCATGTATCATCCTAGAGTATTTCTGTAAATATACCTAAGGCTGATGTGAATGCGAGTAGAAACAAGCCTGAATAACACCGTATTTTAGAGGTCTGAGAAAACAGGTATTAGTGATTAGAAAACAACTGCTAGCATTTGTGTTCCTATTTAATGGAAGACACAGTGGAGGCGTAAGCATTTGGACCTTGTGAAAATCAGGCCAGATACCTATACGGATATGTGAAATGTGTTAGATATAAATCTGTTAGATTTAAATAAATGTAAGTGTAGGTGTTCTTGTGAGAGCTTTTCTGTGTCTTCACTTTCTATTATTCTGTTTTGCCAACGTGCACCACAGTGTTCCACCTCAGCTATCCAGATGATCTGTCGCCTTCTCTTTCCCAGATAACTTCAGTCTCATTATAAGTGTGAGATGTATCATTGGCAGCTAAGTGTGGACCTTCCAGTACAATTGCTGGATATGAGTATTCAGGGGCAGACTTCTCCACAGGTAAAACTAGAGAATATAACTCAGGGTTTTCATAGTAAGAATCAACAGCAGTGCTCCTAAATGTGAGTATTATTTAGAAAAAAATCAGTTTCCCGGCCTGGTGCCAAGCTGCCCAAGTTCCTCATTAGTCAGTGCCTATCCACCTTTAGAAATCTTTAGATACTCTCAACTACCTACTGACTCCATTCTATACAGAAAATAACTGTAACATTTGCATAGATATTAGGATTTAGAAACTAAAGATACATGAAAAGGAGTTCTTGTTTTCTCCATTTTCTAAGGACTAATAGAATTACATTGCTCTAGACTAAGGATTTATTAGATTTGATGGTCAGCTCTGAGACATTAAACATCTGTATGGATTTTTCATGCGTTTTCAAGATGAAACAATTTATTTGTTGACTTAGAGGTTACAGAGGCTGAGGCAGTCCTGCAATTGCACAGTTGGCATCAGCCATCTGGAGAGCAGGCAACACAGGCCAGAGTACAGGGATGGACCATTGCCAACCCATATCCTCATAATCCATGGACCCTGACATATATATACATACATACATACATATATATATATGCCTTGCCTGCATGTCTAGCTATACCCATAGTCAACGTAAATGACCTTGCAGCTTAGACATTACATTCTTGTGACCGGAGGACACATGTTCATGCTCCTTGTTTGTAAGCTGAATGAACAAAATAGTGGTGCAACCTCATGACACCATTGTGATGATTCCTCTCAATCTGTCTTCTCTGGCACATGGGGCCTGAGTTGTTTCTCTTTGCAAACAGTTATGATTTTGTCATTTGAGTGGGGAAAAAGTGCTGCCAAAAGAAAAATATATTCTAAATTTTATTTTTAAATCCCTAGAAAATATCTGGATAGTAAACACTAGAGACTCAATTCTCAAATACATTGGTCATAAAGATCACGAAATTGGAGGAAAAAAAATCACTGTTAGTGTGTCACATTGGAAATCCTGGGTTTTTGGATTAGACAACCAAAGGAGCAGATGGGGGATGAGGGTGGCTTGTTATGGCCTCTGTCTAAGTTTCCAGGTCTTGTGATGATTACAGCTAAGTTGGCCAGTGTAAGTCTGCAGCTAAGTCTACAGTTAAGATGTAGATCCATTAACAGAAATGTCAGTTTACTATAAAGAAGGCTCTTGTGAAATTTCCTACTGAATACAGGGAGGTGACAAAAACACAGTGAAACATTTTGAGATTCCCCATCTATTTTTGCAGTTCTAGGAGGTTTGAACAAGCGCTAGAAACCAAAGCCTTTAACTGAGCCAAAGCAAATAAATCTCTTTGAGGTTCCTCTCATATTACGTACAAAGACACTTAAAACCTTTCAGGGACAGATGTGCTGCTGCTGGAAAAATAGAAAAGCAAAAACCAACTTAAAGCACTAAGTTCTTCACAGGGGGCTGGATTCTTTTAGCTATTAGAACAGGTGGTTTGTCACAAAGTTTAAAAGCAGAAGGGATAAGATGTAGATTATAAAAATAAGAGTTACAAATGAATCATTAAAAAGACAATACTAGCCCAAGATTACAGCCTCACCACCTTACTTTGTACTGGCAACTCTTTTGAACAAAGCTAATAGTTAAACTAATAACTAAGAAAGCAAAAGGTACTGTTCAGCCATGAGCTGTCATCAAACACCATTTATCAGAATGTTTCATAGTCATGTCACTGATAGTGGGCAAAAATATGATCATGGTAACTTTTCCTACTCTGACTATTAGTTGCATCTTGCATCTTGGTTAAACTGAAACATTATTTTAAATATTACAGAAATGTGGCACTTTGCTCATATAAGGCATCTGTTCCAGGAAAATGTTATGTTTTGAACATTAAAAAGAAGTTTTCTGCTTTTAAAGAAAGCATGCAGACATCAAGATGAGTCAGTTGGTTTGAGTGGTTACTGTACGCCAAATTTTATTGAATTCTGTAAATATTAAAAGTACTTTGAAAGAAATAAATTTCCTGAAGTATTAATCTATGTCTTTGCCTTTGTTTTATGTTTATCTCTCCTTTTTACCAACCACTTAGCAAGGGAGAAAATGGCAAACTTTTATGACTGAAAAAGACCAGGAGATTACAAATGCAGTCATGTAGTTTTGGGATTCTGAATGGAGAGTGCACATGAAACATCAGCTGCAAGTGAACTCCCCTTAGAGTGTTAAGATATGCCAGTTAAAAGTTTAGGTTTTCTGTAAACACTAGGATTATATCTATGACCTTGATAATTTTACAATTCTTAAAATCAGTGGAACTCAGGGGACATTCAAAACCTTATAAAATAAAATATTCTGAGCAGTCATATTTCCAAAAGCTGTCTAGAACAAAATAGGGGACAATGAAAGCTGAAGGGCTATTTAAATCCAAGCAGCTTTGAAGACTTTTGTAAGACTTTCCAGGGAGGTAGGGATGTATTTGTCAATTTGCCTAAACATCTTCACTCCATATGTTTTCACATTTTGCTCCTAAGCTTTTAATGCATTTTACATTAAACAGTCATTGAATAAAAAGAAAATTGTCCTGGTATAATTTCAGGAAGCAGTTTTCCTCCTCCCAGTGGTGTGTTCTGCCCATCAGGCTACAGATCTGGTGTCTTTCGTGCTGCCGACCCAGCTGAGAGAGCCCTGACTTCTTGCCCACCTGCTCTCCGTGGGAAAGACCCTTTTAGGATGAAAGAAGACAGCATCTAGGTCCAGGACTTCTGAGAGATGTGCTGAAGCTTTTCGGTATTTGTGGAGCTCTGTAGCACAAGCAGAGGAGCCTGGCTCAATGGCAGGAGCACCTGAAACCTTCAGGTATACTCAAGGCACATAGGTTCCACAGGTGGAATTGCACCGCAGGCACAACCACGGATATTAAATAAAACTTTATTTGGAGAAACTGTGCTTCAACACCTGTGATGGAAATAGCTTTTTGAAGAATGGCTTTGCAATTACAGTTGTGGCACTCCAAAATCACCTAATTGCCCACCCTGGTAGCAAGGTCCTGTCTGCCAGTGAAATGTGAGTTAGAAGTGTTGTGGCATTTCAGACCATTCAGGTGTTTAACATCAGTGTTACTCTGATGCTGCTTATGTGCAGGCACCTGTGTGTGCTTAAGCAGCTGATCCAATGGATGTTGATAAGGTACAGGAGAGAGAAATGGCCAGATTTTTTGGTCTGGGTTTCTCACCTGCAAGTGGAAGTTGGAGGAGAAATTTTTGAAGGGGGGATAAAAAAAACCCGTGTGAGCTGTTGATCCCTAGTGTACTTGTGGATATGCTATGGATTGGAATGGACTGGGACAGTCATCCTCTTACAGGCTGAAAGAAAAGAAATTAAAATGGAAAAAACATTCCCTGCCCAGTTCAGATTAATTCTAGAATGTATTTTTTTGGCAGAAAAGTTACTGACCTCATCTAGAAACTAAAATGAAAGGACACCCTAGCTAAGGCATCTTACAAGGGTACATTCTGACATTTGTCCCATCTTTCCCTTCATCCTTACTGCCTACAATGCTGACAATTGTTTGCAAAGCAAGAGGTTTGCTCGGGTGCAACAGCAAGAAAAAAGAGGCTATGTGCCCCTGCAGCACAGAGGACCAGAGACTGCTGAAGAAAAGCACTTTATTATGTAGTTACATATGAATGTTCTCACCTGCTGGGAGGACACTAAAGACTCTTTGACTGATTTTTGTGTCTCTATAAACCCAATAAGAAAGGTAAAACAACCCCACAATCAAGATGGCTTGGCTGGTGTGAGTATGGCACATGACACAAGGGCTACTGGGCAGAAAGATCCTGCTGCTTACTGGTCCAGACAATTTAAATGCAGCCAAAGTGATGTAAAAATGGGTGTTCCCCACTATGGCCGATGTCAGGCACTACAGTTCAGCTCCTGCCCACTTTTCTTCAACTCCTGAGTGTGGCTTCTGCTCTGTGTCAGGCAGCAAGCCCTGAAGCCACACAGAAGCAGGCGAGCTGCCGTGACCACCACACGCCGGCCGGGCACAGCAGTGAAGCTCGTGGGTGAAGGTGCGGAGTGCCTCCGGAGACGGAGGCCAGCAGGAGACAAAGCAATAATAAAGAAATGCAGTCTCTTGGGATCGGAATCCAGGGGTTTATTGGGAGGAGCAGTAGGGCAGTGAAGGCAGGTGGAATCGGGGAGGAACGTGGGGGGAGGATACATGCGGGGTTCAGAGTGCCGAGAGCCCAGAATGTGACCGTGCAACGGGTTAAGAGGGGAAGCAGGATGGGACAGGTTTACACGGGAGGACCAACAGGAGTGCGAGGGGTACAGGATTGACAGGGACGCCAGGGAATGGGGACACTAGGAGGGAAGGTACAAAAATTTGAAACCCAATGGGGAAACTCAGCTAGCGGGAACAAAGAAGAACTTTCTAGCCCTTAACTCAATATGGGATAGGGGAGAGGAGATGTGCAGGGCCAATGCATTTGTTGTCTGATGCATATTGAGGACGCCAGCCGCAAGGTGTCCTGGGTGTGCATTGCTTTGTCACCCTACTCAAAAGGTCTCCTCACACCCAGGGCCCTTCCTCGGTGTCATTTGCTCCATGCAGCTGATTGCCCAAGCTCATCTGAGCGTGGGCCACTGCTACACCTGAGTTGTTTGCTTTCTCCAACTGCTCCTGCCTGCACTCCAGCCAGCAAAAAAGGGCAAAACCCTTTGCAATCTAGTGAGGCTGAAGTACTGATGTTCTGGCTTAAAGCTGACCTTCTGAAGCCTTTTGGAGGCTGTGAAATCTGGTCTGGAAATGTCACAATAAGATATAGAACACTCCTGATTAATTTAATGAGCACTCTACAAAGCAGTTGGGAAATTCCCTCATGTAAGAAAATGTTGTAAACTTGAATTGAGAGCTAAAACTTCATGCAAAATGAATAGTCTGAGAAAAAAGTGTGCAGTCATTTTCAGGATGCTTTAAATGCTTTTTGTAGTATTCAATTAAATCTATTTTTACTTTCAAAATTAATTCTGTCTATTTGCATTCTATATATGTAGCATTAATAGGAAAGTCAAAATGCAATATTTTCCACTGAATTTTTGTATTTGGAGTTGATGCAGTTCTGTAAAATGGCTTGCTTTTGAAAAGAAACTGATTTTTTTTTTCTGTGTTATATGTTAATGTTAATAATGACACTTTAACCAGCTTCATATAGAGTGTATTACCTCATACTCTTTTGATACTTTCTCTTCTAAAATTGACACAAAACAGAAAACCCAGAATTATGCAAAAAACCATGAAAGTAATGCTCTGTTTGTTGATTTGAAAGTTCTGTGGTAAAGCCTCATGGTACCCCTATTTTATTCACTTTGTCTTCTATGGAAATTGTTGGTTTATTTTCCTGAAGGCTGGTGATGTCATACTGTTGTATCCCAGATGATTTTGGACACCACAGAAAAATCATGGTTAGAGGGAGTGTGTGAAATGTCTGGACCTCTGAAAGGTTCAAGCATGCAATGAATGTACTTCATAATCCCAAATGTACGATGCCTTCTGCATTCATAAAGCAGTACTTTTTTCAGTAGATGAGTTCTGGGAAAATAGCTAATGATTCATGAAAAAAATCCTACTTGCACACAGTTGGATAATCATCTTACTGCTACTTGCCTTTTTCCTAAGCACGAGTTTGGGTGTGGGTGCACAGTGGCATGTGGATAGGGGAAGGGGGGACTGTGTGTGCATGTGAGTTTATATATGGAATTAATATATAGATTGGGATATTCTTTTAAAATCTGTAAAGTGTGCGTGCTGCTTTTATTCATTAGCACCTACAAAGGACTAATTGCCATCAGGCATGTAGGTGGAATTTTTGGCAGTGAGCAAGAAATGCAATAGGTTTGATGACAACCAATGATCTGCCAAAGCCTTTTCAAAAGAAGAAGCTAGTTTTGCTGTCACTCACCCACCCCTTTAAATTCAAATGCAGATGCTTCCAGGGGGTGTGTGGCACCCATCCAAGTCAGCACTTGAAATGGAGGGCTCCTAATACTGTGTGTGCAGACGATGCTGTAGCTGTGACTGCTGCCTAATGCATGAGGTGAGAGGGAAATGTGAAAGCTGAAACGGAGCTGAGAGAATAAAGGATGCTCTGGCCTTTCTGGCATAGTGACAAGAGGGTAACAAGGACCCTGCCTGGTGCAGGTGGTGGCTGCCCTGCCCTGTCCAGTGGGTCCCCAGTGTGCAAGCCAAGGACAAAAGCTGGCTTTAGGCTTGTAAACCCCATGAGAGCTGTCATGGGAAATTCTGGATTTACAAGGATGACTTTGTAGTGCCATGGTTGATCATGCGAGGGTGGTGCCCTCATGGTTAAGCGATGGCAGCGGGTTTCTGGCATCATCAGTATCAGGCTCATGTCTGCTGCTGAAGGAGGAGAGAACACGGACACCCCAGGAGGTCAGATAGGGCCCATCTGACCTTTGGCCTAACTTCAGAGGTGACTGTTTTGCCCTCTTATCCATTCAGTTCTTAGGAAATTAAATCTCTGTCAGGAATTCTCAGAGAAGCACAACATGACAAAAATTACATGGACAGAAACTGCCAGTGAGTTAAGTACTTGTACTATTGTGAAAAACACTATATTCTCTCTCAATTAGCCTGTGCTTTTGCACTAATAAGCTTTAAAATATACGTAATCCTTCAACTAGTTTTGTAGAGCAGGTATTAACTCTAACACAGCCTACACTGATGTGATTGAGGTGATTGAGGTGATTGAGATGTGTGTCTTGAGTGTGGCTCAAGTTCTCTTTATACCCCTGAGTCATGGGGGTTTCTGATTGCATACCTCTCCTATCACCTCAGATGACCTGCTTCTCCCCTCCCTTCCTCCACAAAAGAAGCAGAGGTTCTAAATCTGCAGGAATATGGCATTTATCACCTACTGTGTTCCAGGGAGATTAGTAGGGTTGCTACTTCATAGTGTGCTTGTTTCTATTGAGTCCACACTCTTTGTTTCATACTCATGAACTTTTGTTCAGTTTGGAGTTAGCTGTAAGAAGTCAGTACAGAAGTACATGAACTCAATGTAGTTGATCATGTAAAATAAATAAAAATCACTCCCAGAAAGGGGGGTGGGCAGTGAAAAACAAAAATAATTTTATGTATTATACAGGAATTCACATATTGGACTGGCTGTGGTAGTGTAAAATTCTCTCCAGAAAATAATATTTTATCTGAATCATTTCATAGGGCTGTTAAGAGACTAATACATGCTTGCTAATCGCTTTGACAGCTTCAAAAAAAAGTGCTAAGAAAGTAATAGTTATTTCTGTTCGGCTTTTTTCTGTATTTTCCATATTACAATTGTGATCAGGAATTGGAACATCTACTTTTATCAAATGGTGGGTGGTATCTACTTCTGTTCTTATGCCTATTTCTCCAAGTCACAAACTGACATCAGAGTAACAAATAAAGAGGAAACGTAATTGTATGGTCCTATATTTCATTTCTCATAATGTCACAGGAAGAACTCATTCAAATAAAAATAATGCTTCATTTACTGCACATGTAATTAGTACACTTAGGCAGCAAGTTCTTCCAGTTAGTGAGACAGTTACTTCAGGGCCAAATTCTGTCACGCTTTATCACACTTCATGTAACTCCTTGCCAAATAATTTAGTACTGGCCTTCCCGGTGATGAATGCTACTCACTGTATCAGAAGTTACATGGTAAATTTATTTAAGAAGGGGATCCCCTGATTTGTTGGGGTCTGATGGTCTGTAGAGCCTTAAAAAAGGTCGTTCATGCTACATACACACTGTTTTCCATATTTTCATTCTTTGCATTTCTTTGAAAGACAGCTTACAAATACAAATCTAATTGCTTCTGCTTTGTATGTATGATCACCCTGGTATTTGCTACACAGATATTAAATAGTAACTGAAGGGAAAGTGCACTTTTGAATGGGAGAGAAGGTAGCCCATACGCTGTTAGTACTAAGAGAAATTTGTAAAAAGAACAGAGACAATTTATAGAACAGTGACAAGAACAGCATCTGAATTCATCAAGAAAAAGTCTTCATGTCGAAGTACATGAGCTGACCACCAGATGCAGTCAAGAACAATTTCCCCTCCATGGCAAAATCAGCACAACTTGGTATACTGTTGGAGTTTTCTTTCCTCTAGAGAATTACACACTTTCCCTTGATCAAGCCACATTCTGAGAGGGGGAGCCCAACTAGCAGGTACATAGAGGTGTTTTGGTACTGCCATTATCTCCAGCAAATGTATCTTTCTCCACCGAAATACTGCCAGAATATTTAACTGAACCTATTTATTATTTGTTACTCAAGTGTTACATTTTATTTTTCAAGTCCAGGGTGACTACCTTATCTTGTGATTCTTGTGAATGTTAAGCCACTGATGCTTGTAGGAGGAATTAAGATTGCCTTAGATATAAAGGCAAGGTTTCAGCCTGAGCATGGTACTGCTGAGAGATGGAGATATGTAACTCCTTTTATCCTTGGGGCGAGCTACAGCCCTTCAGATGATTGTAATCCATATGACAGCTAATAATTCATCAAATAATACTTGTAATCCAAATAGTGGCCCATGATCCCAAGAGTTGGGGGCTCTCCATGCAACTACTCTGTTTCCCTGGTACTTTTCCTCTCAAGTACTTGGGAGATGCTGCTTTTGGTGAAGTAACCTTGACTGCAGATCCTTTTACTCTTGCTTTACTTTTTTTGGCTTGTGGATTTGCATGATCAGGCCTTTCCTAGCCTGGTCTTGGCCTCTTTTTCTCTCTCCAAAGAGAGGCTCATTTGAGCAGTAGGATCAGCATAACAGAGAATTTCTTCTTCAAATTTCAGTAGTTCTTGTCCTTCTCTTCTTGGAATTGGAAATGCAGTAATTAGACCTGAGGTAATCTCTGCAGTACTCATGAAGCATGGTCTGGGGCAGGATGTGTCTAATATTAAAAAAATACACACTGTTCCTTGCTTGGAATCAACATTTCTGGATCAGGTCATAAAAATTCCCAATAAATAATATTTTACAACCCCTTTAGGTAGCTTTTCCAGTGCTTCATAACCATCATAAATAGATATTTAGAGAAAACTTTGCTGCAAATTATGTCTGATTTTCTCAAGTTACTCCAAGTACATATGGAAAACCTTGATCACCATCATCTCTGTAACTGCTTCTAATTTGCAGGCTGTCATTTGCTTTCGCTTTTGCCTTTGCTTTCCTGTCTCCCTCAGAGGAAAAAAGACCAATTCCTTCATCTTTTTCTCTTGCAAGCCATTTTTCTGGTCTCAAAATTTGCCTTGATTGATCCTATGGAGTGATACTGAAAACTTGCCTCAATTCTGTGTTCAAAGCCTCACCAGAAATGGGTAGACCAGCACAATTACTCTTGAAGCAAAAATAGTTGAATCAAAGCCATTTAAAATAAACATTAATGTTTAACTAAAAGAAATTATGAACTATGGCTGTATGGGTCTTTCTGAGGTCAGATGAAACAGAAGGATGTACTGTATTTCTGAAGAGAGAGATGCAATAATGCAATTTCCTAATATACAGTTTTACATTTCTAAAGGAACTGGACTCCACAAGTTGCTGTGTTCTCTATTTGGTGTTTGTTATAAACAGACGTCATAACTTGCCAGACATTAAACACATCTGAGCATACCCACAAGCTAATTTGATGAAACATCTGTGTGCATATGTGTATAACAAACCATGAAAGGAATTTTTACTGTAAAAGATAAGAGCAACTCTGTAGATTGCTTTTTATGATCTTTTCTTTCAAAGTTTTTGAAGCATTTATGAAAGAAAAGAAAGAGGAACAGAAGTGAAATGGATGATTATTTTATAGACTGTTTAATAAAAAATTAGGATTTTCCAGTTGTGCAAAATACAGCTTGATGAAAAGCCTGTCTGTTGATCACCTAATTTAATGTCTGCAGAGAGTCAGCATTAGTTTACATTATTATTTAAGAGGAAATTATTGAGAGCATGATGTCAGGTTTCTGTTCTTCTTTGAAAGTGGAGAGACACCTTTTCAAACTCCAGTGCTGAAATTCATGCTTCTAAATAGAAGTTTAGAGTTCTTAAATCTTGATGAGTGAGGGGGTTTGGCTTTTGGTGTTTGCTGTGGGTATTTTGATTTTTGGGTTTTGTTTGTTAGTTTGTTTTGGGTTTTGTTTGTTTGTTTGTTTTGGGGTTTTCTTGGCAAGCTAAGACATCCAGTGACTTGGGTGTGGATGTTAGTGAAGCCTGTATGTTCTTTTTATGTCATTACACAAGGCCCCTTTTAATGTGCCTGAGAGTGCATTTTGGTCTGACAGACCTAAAAACCTGAGTGCTAAGCTACAAAATAATGGGACCTGTTTTAAAAACTTCATTTACATGTACAGTGATTGTTCTGGGAAGTTCAACATCTTCATGCAAGTAAAGGATTCAACATAGTATCTCAATCTTAACATGATCATATTTCAGGGAAGAGCTGAAGTACACATCTACCAGTAGACGAACATTAACACAACTGTGTCTCCTGGGAAGGGATCCTCTCCTGCATTCAGGCCTACAAAAATATCTTAAGTAAATAAATAAAATATGCTTTTAAAAGGTCACCACCATTTTATATAATGTGGCTTCTATTTAAATGAAATAGTGTGTTGCAAGAAGCTGATCCATTTTGCTTAAACTTTTGACTAGTGTGAAATTAATCAATGTGCAGCTGACCTGATAGAAATATCATCAGTATCTTCGTGACAAGTGAATTTAGATGGAACTGGGGGCGCCACAAAAGGGTGTGGGCTTTAGGTTTATTGTCCCACAAAAAACCATGCAAAACCGAACATGTTACCCAGCTCTGTATCACCTGTTGCTCATCAAAATCATCTTCTAGTACTTTGATAGCTCATTGAACATCAAATCCTCCTTTGGTGACTGTTGTGAACTTTAGACTGTGGTGACTGCATTTTGATCTTTAATTCTGTCGCCAGCCTATGATCTTGATCTGTCCATCAGGAAGAGCATGTAGGGTGTTCTTTGATACTGATTTCTTAACATTGAAATAGTTTTGAGGTGCCACATAGGGCCTCCATTTTTTTTTCTGCACTCAGGAGAAAAAGGTGAAGCCAAGAGATTTTTGTAATCCTATTTATTATTATGGTGTGAGAGGCAAAAAGGGTTTTATTGTTTTCTTTTGTGATCATGGAGAAGTTTCATTCAGGAAGAGAAAAGAGATTCTATGCTACTCTTGACCTGATACAGTTTTAAAAATGGTGCTGCAGAGGTACCAAGCAGACCTCTTTAGCTGCATAAATAACTCTGGGAATGAAAAAAATCTTTAAAGATGAGAGGAGAGGAGACCATGGCTGACAGCCCAGTTATATTCTGTACCAAAGAATGTGTATCTGTTGAATGGATTTCTTTGTTTTGCATTTGTCCTTAAAAGTTGTTATTATTCCACATCTCTGTTTCTATGAATCATTCAGTAATGTTAAACAAATTCCCAAAAGTGAGCAAATATTAGTCACCCATTTCCTGATACAGGTAGCTGTGTGGGTGGACAGGTGGAGGCAGGTTAGACTGTAGATATTGCTGTATTTTCAACATATCCCTTTTGCTAACTAAAGTTTTCTTTCCAATACTTTGAACAGATCAGCTGCATGGAGGAGGGGTAGAAGCATTATCCAGGCATTTATCACATGACAATAATAATAGGAATAATAAAAATAATCTTAATAGGAAAAATTATGTCAATCATAATAGACAACATTTTTTGCATGGGGTAGTACACATTTCACACATAGAATTTTCCTGTTTGTAAGCCTAGAGGTTTTCACTGAATTTCTCATGCTTCTCATAATATGATAAAAGCATCAAAATCTGAAAAGACATTTTTCTTCCCTCACTTCCAAAATGAAAAGTACAACTGTGCTTGTTTTAGCAAATAATATTAAAACCACTGTAGTTTAGAGGTGCTGTGTCCAGCTAGAAAATGGATCCTCTCTGAATTAGAAGGAAGCTAGACTGTATGTCATCCTTCACTCCTGATGCAACGCTCCTAAAATCCCAGCCTATTGTTAACATTCTGTCACATTAGGTCTGTCTGGCTCTCCAATTGGTGTTCTGTTCTCCAGGAAAGTTATTTTCAGTAAATCCAGCCCTGTGGTGTGGAGTCTCTTAGTCAAATTCTCTTCTATACTTAAAATTTTTTGTCCTTTCACTGCCACTTATGTTTTCTGTGGTTTTGTGCCATATTTCTCTATTGTAATATTGGAACATCTAATTAACATAGCTCGGCTAGCTACTTGAACAAAAATTTCATTACCTTCTATCAAAGAGTGGTTTTAGTTTGAAAAGACCTTAAAGCTCATCCAGTTCCAATCCCCCTGCCATGGTCAGGGACACCTTCCACTAGACCAGCTTGCTCAAAGCCCAACTCTGCCTGGCCTCAAACTCTCCCAGGGATACGGCACCCACAGCTTCTTTGGGTAACCTGTTTCAGTGTCTCAACACCCTCACACTAAAGAATTTCTTCCTAATGTCTGAAGAGAATCTACTCTCCTTCAGTTTAGAACCATTCCCTCTTGTTCTAGCACTGCATGCCCTTGAATAACGTCCCTCTCCAGCTTTTTTATAAGCCCCATTTAGGTACTGGAAGGCTGCTAAAAGGGGATCCTTCTCCATGATGAACAACCCTAGCTTTCCTGTCTTGTCTTCACAGGAGAGGTACTTCAGCCCTCTGAGCATCTCTCCTCTGGACCCACTCCAGCACTTTCACGTGCTTCTTGTACTGGGGACCCCACACCTAGAAGCCAAACTGTTGGGTGGAGTCCCAACAGAGCAGAGTAGAGGTGCCATCACCTCCCTTCCCCTGCTGGTCACAATGCTTTTGACCCAGCCCAGGACACATTTGCCTTTCTGGGCTGCCAGTACACATTGACTTGTCACATCCCTCTTTTCATCAACCAATATCCCCAAGTCTTCTCCTCAGGGTTGCTCTCAAACCACTCTTCAACCACCCTATATTCATGCATGGGATTAACTTGAGCCATGTGCAGAACCTTGCACTTTGCTTTGTTCAACTTCATGAGGTCTGCTTTGGCTCACCTCTCAAACCTGTCAAGGTCCCTCTGGAATGGCATTATCCCTCCAGTGTGTTGACTGCACCACACAGCCTGGCGTGGTTGGCACACTTTCTGAGGGTGCACTCAATCCCACTGGCCATGTCATTGAGAGAGCTGTTAAATAGCACTAGTCCCAGTACCAATCCCTGAAGAATACTATTCATTCTATGTTTTTGGGAGCATTCAGTGTGAATTCCTCACTATTTTAGGAGACTTCAGATTGTGTCAGTTCAGTCTTCCAAAATTATCAAACCCAGTGACAAAAATTAGACTTGGATTTATGTTCTTGCTTCAAACATAAGATGTCAGGACTATAAAGCTATGTTAGTTAGCCCAATACACACTCCTCAGCTGAATACAGAACAGGAACAGAGAGCCATTTGCTTTATGGGAATGTATAGTTTGGCAAAACTAGTCCAACATTTTCCCCCTGAACATTCTCTTGGAAAGAGTTTTTGGGTGCTTTTATGTGAGATGTCCTGCGCTTTAACTAATATCTACTAGCATGTCTAATTATGATCAAATACTCCTTGGAGAACACTTGTCATAGTGGTTCTGCAGAACACTTCTGTGTTTGCATTAGCTTCTTTATTTAGGCCACCTGACAAAATCCTTGAATCGGTGTAAAACTTTTGTACCTCTTTAGAGGTCCTTTCTAGCTTCAGCCTTTGGTTGAGACCTCCTATTGCACATCAGATCTGAGCAACAGACCTGTCGTTCTTCACTTTCATCAGTTCACACATAAGGTGTTAACCCTACACTGATTATGGATAAAAACTGTAACTGGCTGAAGTCAATACCTCCTATTTAAAAATGAATGGTTGGATGATGAACCTCCAGATTTCTTAGGGTTGCAGTCTTGGGAAGTAAATTATACATAAATGTAATTGATGTTACATAAATGGACTCAGCAGTTTATGTCAAATCACTGTGTCAAAAAACAAAGTCAGCATTGCCAATTCTTGACATATTATTAGACAACCATGCTTTCTTTGCAAAGACACTCATATAAAAATCCCAAAAGGAAAGGGTAGCAGAACATTCATAATTAAAAAATTCCTATTTTTTTATTGTGTTATAAACTATAAATACATATATAAAAATATATAGACTACCTTAAGTTAATCATTAAGTCATTCATAACTTAAATGATTTACAATTCATTAGGAGATGGGATGGGGAGAAAAGCATGTAAAAGACGGCTCTGATTATTCTCCTTTTATATATAGCACAGTTCTCGTCAGTAATGAATACATTAACCAAACAAATGAAACCCTGATTACTCTCTGAAGAATTCTGACAGCATACTTCATGAATCCGTCTGTGGGGAAAGTAGCCCCTCAATCACCAACCAGCCTTTTTGTGTGTGCTTTACTTTGGTTTTGTTGTAAGTACATCTTGGCTGGTATTAAAATTTAATATAGTTTATACAATTAAAAACTTGTGCAATTTTTTAAAATGTGGTCCAACTTTGATTGCATTTCATGTGGTTTAACATATTTGGAGAATTATTTTAAGAAGTTTTACCATTGTAATTAAATGCAGACATTCATAAATGTTTCGTGTCTGAAAGTTGTGTTTGGCTAATGCAAGGTCTGAAGCTAAATCAGCCTGACTATGCCATAGTAACAAATACAATTTTATATTTAGAGTATTCTACTTTTTTTTTGGTAAGGTCTTATCACTCAGTGATAGGGAGTATGTTCTTATCGATGCCTGTAGCGACTACAGCTGCCAGCTGTAGCCCACCTCTTCCTGGAGAGTCATGAAATGAGCTGTTGCAGCATGAAAATTCAGCCTCTCTGTTTGAGAAACCTCACTGTGAGCTGTTCAGAGTCATTCTCACTGGCACGGCTGCCTCAACACTACTGTCTGCGTGGCTCATGGAGGAGCCAGATGGGTCGGCTCTCATTTCTGGCTGTTAGCCTTATGGAAAGTTGAGGAGAAATCCATGGCCTTTGAGGTGTCTCTTATGTACAGCAGAGGCCAGCGGCAGTTTTGCTTGATTAACTGGCACAGTGAAACATGAGGAACAGTCTAGCGGATGCAGAAATAGTGACAATGGAGGTCACTCCTAGAAAGTTTTGTGATCCTCTGCCATGTGGTTTCTGGAGAATTTTCTGTTGTCTTTAGAACTGGAAGTAGTTTTTAAAATCAGTTCAAGAATAGATTCCTTTCTTTCTCTGGAGGTCCTTGTGTACCACCCTTTTGCAAATCCTGAAAAACTCTGATGCCTAGCATAGACAATGTTCCAGAAGCACCCTTAGTCATAAGAGAGGAGATGTCCCATCTCTTTCTGATGGTTAGATGAGGAAAAGGTGACGATAACAGCTCTGAGAAGCCACGGGGATGTGGGGGACAAGGTAGGGTATGTGATAGTTTCTGAATTTGTCTTGGTAAAGTTCATAATTTTGTAGTAAGTAGAGATATCTCCAAAGCAAACAGCAATTCTGAGTTGCAACTCCATGAGTTTGTAGGTTGTTTTGTTTTGGTTTTAAAAAAAAGAAAAAAGAAAAGGAAGTTGTTAGATCATTGAAGGCATTTTCAGTAGTGGATAGATCACAGAATCAGACTGGGTAAGGTTGGAAGAGAGGACAGTGGGTCATTTGGTTCAATGATGATTATTTTTCTTTGAATAATTGGGGTAGGGAAAGAGTCTGTGAGGGAAAGAGTCTGTGAGGAAGCCTCTGTGATTAACTGGAGTTTTCATTGAAAAGGCAGAGAAAACACTTTCACATCCTCTTTGGGTTTTTTTTTTCTTTTTTTTTTCCCTATTCTTTTTGAATTTTTATTCTTTCCTGAATGTACTGGGAACCTGCCATGTTCTGGGTCAGGAAAAAGACTACAGCCAGTTTATTATTATTTTTCCTTTTAATGAAGCTGATTTCTTTTCCCAGTATGTTCACTTTGCAGTCCACTGGTTTGGACAGGAAAATTTGTCCTTGTTAAGAAAAATACTGAATAAAACAGAACTGTTAGCCCATATCCAAAAATATTCTATGTTTTTGTTTTGGGTTCAGCTGGAAATGCTACATTAACTTTGCCTCAGGACACTAATTAACAAACTGGCCATTAATTGCTGGTAATAAGGAACTTGTCTGCAGTCATTGTTCCCTTAAACTGCCTAAATTCAAGAGGACAAGTTTGGAAGAAAGTACCTCTCTGAAAGATCCCTGTCTTTTCTCTCAAATGAGAGAAACTCTCAGTAAGTGAATGAAAATGTCCTTGGGACTTCAGATAATGTTATTTTTTGAAGCAACAGCGATTTGTCTAGAAGTGACTAGTAATGTGATGCTAGAATAAGTTATTTCCTTGATAATGCTTTTTGCCTTTGATTGGAAACAAACTTCATGTATAAAAATAGTCATGACAGAATGTGACTTCATTCTCAAGGATTGAAGTGGTAGTCATGTATGTATTTCTTGCCTGTCTTCACTTCTCTTGTTCACATAAATAATGAAATGTTGACAGATACGTGTGGTGACATTACAGTCAGTAATAATGATTGCTGCCATTTACTGTAGAGGTGAAAAGCTGGCCTGAAATTGAAACAAGTATCTTAGGCCCCAGGGCATTGGGAAAGAGGTTACAGTGCTCAGAGTAAGGGGCGGAAAAGCATTCCACTAAACACAATTGATCATAATGTTCAGGGAATTCACAGGCAGCTTCTGACTTCTTGTATTCCAGGGGATACAATGCTTCTACTTTCATAGTTTCTGATTTTCAAAAATGATATGAAAAATGATATAAAACCAGATAAAATTCTGATTCAGAGGTATTAGCAGTGGGTTCTTACATTCTGTAAGTTATGTGAAGACATGTAAAATAAAAAAAAAAACACACCCAAAAGAAAAATCCCATATATTTTTATTTAGAACAGAAATCCAGATCTCTTGATAATGAGAGCTTATCGCTCTGCTAATGTTTGGCTTTTCTTTTCTGGACTAAGGAGACTAATTTCTCCTTTGATAAAACATGACAAAAGTGACCATTCCTTTTTTTTTCTTCCATCAGGTAAACATTTTTCTTATTTTCCTAACTTTTTATATAACCTTTCAAGCATCTGGTTTTCAAGGAATGTTACCTTAAAATTACTGTGAGAATCAGTAGATTTAGATTACCTACTATAGTACATTTGTCTTTATTTTAATATCTCATATTATTGACAGAGTGTTGAGATATTACTTGAGATTACACTGTTGTTTGGATTATAAAAACTTGTTGAATAAACCTTGACGATTGCAAAATGGATCTATGGAGGAATAAAACTTGCTAACGTGAAATTCAAATGTATTCATGCACAGAGGAGTGGTGTTTCATAGCCAAACTGAAAAAGTTTTTGAAGAGTCATAGATCTTAATTCAAGAAAAAAAACCCCATAATTAAAATTAGATGCAACCCCTCTCTATTTCCTTCTATCTCCAATAACCTTGCAAAACTTGGGGAAAATAATTGAAATTTCTGACAAGAAAAGGATACATATAAATGCACATCTCTTTGCCCCAAAGTATTTTTAGCTTACCCATGCAAGTTAATATATCAAGTTAGTTTACTTTACTTTTAGGAGGCATTTTGGTATTATGGAGAAGTTTGGGGGTTGGGAGCTTGAATAGATTTTTGATTACTATCTGAATACTTTTTCATTTTTGCCTTTATTAAAGATGTACAGCAAAAAGAAGTGTAGAAAAACAAGTTTCTCCCAAAACTAGACGTGTAAAAGAAAATAAAACAGGAAACAGAAGTTTAATGAAGCTGCAAACTGAAAAAGATTTAGTGACCTTATGGGTCAAAATCAAGTTCTATTAGACCTGATAGACTCTTTTGTTTTTAAAAAGGATTGAGTGTTCATCCCTATTAAACCAGATTTACTTAAATGAGTGTGGTGGGTTGACCGTGGCTGGCTGCCAGATCCTCCCCAAAGTCTCTCTCTATTACTGTGCTCCTCAGCTGGTCAGGAGAGATAAAATATAATGAAAGTCAGGGATCAGTGTAACAACAGGACAAAACACTTGACTGGGGCAAATTAATGAAATTTATTAAATTTATTGTCAATCATTATCAGAGTAAGGAAATGAAAAATAAACTCAAATATTAAAGTCACTTCCCCCATCCCTCCCTTATTTCTGGGCTCAGCTTCACTCCTGATTTCACTGCCTCCTTCCTACCAGTAGCACAAGGGAATGGGGAATGGGGAATTGGGGTCATGTTCAGTTCATCACACCTTGTCTCTGTCACTCATTCTCACTCACTTCCCCTGCTCCAGCATGGGATTCCTCTCACAGAAGACAGTCCTCCATGAACTTCTCCAACATGAGTCCTGCCCACAGACTACTGTTTTTCCCAAACTCTCCAGCATGTGTCCTTTCCATGGGGTCACGAGTCCTGCCAGCAAACCTACTTCAACATGGGCTCCTCTCTTCATGTGTCCACAGGTCCTGCCAACAAACCTACTTCAGCACAGGCTTCCCACAGGGTCACAGCCTCTCTCAGGCATCCACCTGCTCTGATGTGAAGTCCTCCAGGGGCTACAGGTGAGCATCTGCTCCACTGTGGTCCTTCATGGGCTGCATGGACACAGCTGTCTCACCATTGTCTGTACCACAGGCTGCAGAGGAATCTCTGCTGTGGTGTCTGGAGCACCTCTTTCCCCTCTTTCCTCATGGAACTTGGAGTCTGAAAAGCTGTTTCTCTTACATATCCTCTTTCCTCTCTTCCAGGTGTTATTGATCTGCAGTATTTTTCCCCTTCTCAAATATGTTATCCCAGGGACTCTACCACAGTTGCTGATGTGCTCAGCTGTGGCCAGTGGCATTGGCTCCATTGGACGTGGTGAAAGGTTCTGGCAGCATCCTGTAGGATCCTACAGGCAACAGTCAGATGACTTAAGGCATTCCAAGTGATGGACTATTGGCCTTAATTTGGGCCTGTTTAATCTAAAATAGAGAAGATGGAGTAAAGATTTGAAGACGAAAGTCTTCAAATATTTGGAAGACTACTGCAAACTGCAAAGAATTATTTTTTAACATGCCCACAAAGGAGAAATAATGAGCTTGTATTGCACAGATGAAATGTTAGGAAAACTTTTCTAACAGTAAGGATACTGGTGAGTTTCTGTAGACTGCTGGAAAATTGATGTTGTTCATAGGCACTTTGGATAAGTTTTCACAGCTATGCTGGATGAGTATCTGTCAATAAAGGCAGATGGAACTACTATGAATTAGTGGGTGTATTGAGGACTGGATCAGGGACTAGGGGAGGATCCTTTGCAGGCCTAGGGTGGTTCTGTACAGTTAAATGCCTTGCAGAGCCCACTCAACTGGGAGGAAATTTTTTTCTCTATCATCAGACGAAAAGTTTTAAGAACAAGCAAACAACACCCGTCAGTGAGATAAGGAGTCCATGAGAACACATTTAAAGACAGAAAAGAGAAGTACTAATATTTAGTTATAATGGCATCAGTCATTGTTTTGTATTATAATAGAACAGTAACTTGAGGAGAACAAAGTAGGGATTTATGTTGCAGGAGCACCCTTGACCCCCTTTCTGGAGCTGGGACTCTCATAGAGATAATACCAAGATATCCAAAAGAGTACTGTGTGTCCAGAAGATTAAAACTTTGATGAATTACAAGAAACAACATATGGATGAAGAAATTGGTAGAATTGGATAGTGGGAGGATGAGCTCATTTGCAGACAAATAGCTATCACCCAATGAATCTATCTTCTTGGCTGCACATTACTGTCTGGCAGTGTTTGGTAGGCCTTGAGCAGAAGCAATCCTTAACATGCAATGGAATCCAAATCTAAGAGTTGTTTATTTTGAGTTAAACATACCCTAATCTTATTAAATGTTTAGGGAAATTTCAGGGAATTCCAGAGGGACGGGTGAAGGAGCAATGGGTAAGGCTCAGGACTGGATGAGTTTCTGCAGAAGCCTGTTTCTACTGCAGAAAAGGAAGCAAGGGCTGGAGAGCAAATGCCTTCTTGTGCTGGCCACAATGGCAGCACCCTCGTGGTGGTGAGTGAGGGGCTTAGATGTGCCCATGCAATGTGTGTTCTTCTTGGGCATCCAGTCTGTTTATACAGGGTGTGCACTGGTCAAAGTTAATCCACCTCCTTTCACATGCACAGTTAAAGAACCCAATGGCTTCAATGCTGGAGATGACTGTCAGAACTGTTAGGTTTCAGAACCGATTCTCACTGATTTCAAGTTCCGCCATAGTGAAGTAATTCACTGTGCTTGTTTGTTTTTCTTTTTTTTTATTCTTTCTAAAATAAAATTTGTTTGCTTATTGCAGAAAGATTTTGAGGACTAGTGAATTACATGTAGGGTTTGGAAATAAGGTGCAGGTCATTGTTGTCAATAAAACTATGAAAATCTATATCTGTGTATTATATAACAAACATTAATTTGGTGAAACATTTCAGGAATATATGTGGGGAACAGTATTTTTCTTTCTACATTTAGAATTTGCTTTATTTGCACTTCATTTTATTTGTGTTTTTCTTTGGGCTATTTAAAAATCCTTGGGAGTTAAACATGACAGGTTGTATGTGTGCATTGGAATATGATTTACCACATTTTTCCCATGCCATGAGTATATGAATTCCTGCTTACATAAGAAAATATTTGAACATAAAAAGCAATAATTTGGAATCAGATTGTGCAGGATGAATCACGAGACAAAATCTCCTTAGAGATCCAAAAGCATATTCTGGCATTCCATCCAGAGTGTTTTCATAAAACATTTTTTCTTAGAAGGAATTGCTCAGAAGGTAATAAATAAAAAACATAATAATAAAAGGCAAACAAAAGTCGCAACCTGATTTTGCAAAATGTATATGTTATATGAAAAAAGAAATATGTTTACCTTTGCCTTCATATAAGTTATTCGTCCAAGGCCCCTTCTGAATCAGATACAGAAAAAAACTTCTATTTTTGGAGTCTTACTTCTGTGTTTGATTTAATATAAATAGAATTGTTGGATAGTGGAATAAAGTAATCTACAGTTTCATGCTTATTTCTTTTCTTTTTTTTAAAGCCAAAGCTATCCAAATTCCCAGGTCCCTTATGGTCAGTGTGAACATCATAGACTGCAAGTTATCAGCTTGGTTTCTTTCTTATGTTGTGCTCCAGTGCTAAAAGCATCAGCCTGTCTTCACCTGTCAGCCAGTTTTTGTGGGAAATGCTGCTTGAAGTTTCCACTCCTACATTAGTCTCACCAGGATACAAAGGAGGTACAGGATAATGAGTCTATCATGTGCCTCCAGGAAAACACTGCAGAAGGACCACTATAAGTCTCTGATGGGACTCTTGCTAAAAATTAAATGTGCCAAAAATGAATGTGGCTATTTTTCTGAGAAATGGAAACACTTCTGTCTTTTCCTATCCCTTCATCATGAGGTGAGGGATCCTACACTTGAAATGTGTTTTATGTAAAAGATACAAAAAATGATTGCTGCTTTAAAAATTGTGCAGCATTAAAATATAAAATAGCAAGTCTGTGCCAGATTTGTATTGATAGAAGCATGATAGAAATGGAAACTCCAAAACTTTATGGGATTTGCCTTTGAAGTTATCTGAAAAAGTAATTCCCTGTAACTGGACATATACTACAGCCTCAGTTTATGGATAAGATTTGATGAATCTTCCAGTTAAAAAAAAAATTAAAAAATTGTCAAAACATTTAAATTTACAATTTAAAATTAGTTTCATAAATTTAAAGCTATTATCAATTTGACAACTTTAGACAATTACTATGTTAAAAGAAAAAATAATCTCAAAATTGAGTATTCTTTTAAAGAATTGATAGTCCCATTTAGAATACGCAGACTCTTTTCTTGCTTGCGGGAAAAGCTTAATGCTTCAATTTTTCAGTTCAACTTTCTGAGATCGTAAACATTCTAGAAACACAGGAAATCTGTTTTCCACTCCTGCGTGCAGAGGCACAAACCTGTGGCTGGACAACACATTACTTATTGGAAAAAAAGGCACAATATTAGGACAGTAATGTTTTACCAATGTATGTGCAAATAGCTACATGATATTAGCGAGTTAAGTGTTAGTATGTAAGAGTTAGGGGCTAAGAAAAAGCTACTGGACACTTAGCAGTCTCTGCCATTCACCTTTCTATAGGGGTGTTACAAATGTAGCACATGGGAAAGTTCTTAAACCTAAGTGAGCCCAAAAGTCCTTTCAATTCCTCTTGCATGGTTTGTTTGTGTTTGTATTTGTTGGTGTTGTGCAATAAGCATATTGATCTTCAGATCCATTATCTTCATTACACTGTCCATGAACAAATGTCCTAGTGTGTTTTCCCCAAATAATTTTGGATGCACTTGGCACACTTAAGGTGAGTTTGACAGATGAGCTAGGTGGCAGAAGGAGCAGAGACCCTGTCAATGTCCCCACACCAGGAAAGGGCACTGGTGTGACCTTTCCCATAGTACACGTCAGAAAATTCACAAGGTACAGAAGCCTAAAATTGCAGGGGAAAGAAGGAATTGGAATTTACATCTTCCTAAGCTGTTATTTGAACTTTCCACAAGACAGAAATGTGTAGAAATTATTTCTAGCACTCATAAGCTACTTGTTTCAACCAACCCCTCCTTCTTCTCGTTTTTTTCTCCCCACTATAATCACTTGTAAGTATAAAACCGGTTTGCAAGCAAGCCGATTCTGAAGTAAAATCTTCCAGAGCATCCTGGAAAGAACAGGCGTGCCACATAGGGAATATAGTGGAAACACTGACGTAGCAAAGTGCTGTGTGGTGGGAAGGTGCCTGCTTGGAGAGCACAGCAGAGAGCTGACCATCATTCAGTGTTGCAGACTGCCCTGGGACACTGAACTGGCTAAAAGTGCCTTCATGCCAGCAGGCAGCCTAGAGCTGAATAAGTGGCCTGGGAATGGCCGTATCCCCTTTTAAGTACGTTTTTTTCATTTCAGAGATTGTATTATGAAGCCAGAGGGAGTGCTTCAGGCAGAATATATAAATTAACGGGTTACTGAACTGTGTAGGAGGGACTGAAGTCCCAAAAAGGGAAGCTTACAATAAAACCTCTGTCTGTGTGCTGCAGAAAGGCATTCAATCTGCCCAGGTCAAACCTCACACACTATTTCCAGCAGACAGTGGTGGCCTAGAACAGCTCAGGAGACTGAGCTGATGAAAACAGAATCTTGGCTCACCACACTGTTTTTCAACAATTGTGTTAATGTAAGATTTTCAGCTGACATGGGTGGAAGATTCAGGATGTGAATTGAAAGACACTCTCAAACTACCCCAGGGTTTGGAAGTGGAGTTTGGCTGCAAGTGCATTATAAGAAAGCAATTTTGTATGACTCGAATCCTGCTCAAGCTATCAAGTGTCCTCCAAAATTTAAAGGCATCTGGATCAAGCCTTCTGGTTATAGTCCATCTCTAATTTTCACCAAATATTCTAAACTTCTAAATCCCCTTTCTCTCCTACTTTTCTTTCCTGATTGTGTTTTGACTCTATTTTCTTTCTTATTTTTGTCTGTTTAAAAATGTCAGTCAGGGTTTTACCAGGGAGTTTTATGACTTTGGAATGCATTAAGTTTTGTCATCTGGTCTTCTTTCTCCATGCCCCCTACACACCCCTCTTCCCCCCAAATCAGTTTAAAAAATTTATTTTGTTATTCAATTGTAGTTCCAAGGAATGAGCAGCAGTAGCTTTTAGTAATCTGTACAGTCCATTACACTTTCTGCTCGAAACTAGATACAGTGAAATACTGTTTGTGCTCTACACCACCAAGAAGTTTGGGTGTTTTTTAATTTCAAAATATCTAAGTGCATTCATGTTGCAGTTGGAGTAATTTTGATCTGTTTCTCCTGTGAATTTTTTAGTTCCAATTACAATATGGTGTTATATATGCACATATATAGATGATTGAAAAAATACTGACATAAATATTCTAAAGCAGAATCCACAAATGGAATTTTGAACAGTATTTAGTAGCTCACCTTTGTGTGTTTACACAATGTGTGTTTATAATGGAGTTTAGTTCATTAATTAATGATTTTATTATCTATAAAAGCCAGGAGTCACCTAATCTGCACCTTAGAAAAATACTAATCTATTTAATCCAGTACATAGCTTTTAGCAAGAGTCTCAGCAGTGTGAAGACAGGTCAATAGGAATGTTGGATGACACATTGCAGTAACTTTTACACAATGTCTCTGAACACAAAAAGCAATAGAGAAACATGTATAGTCTCTTTCAGACTTACCTTTAGGTAACAAAAAGAGTGTCTGAACAACCTCAACTTCACAGGCACAACAGTAGCCACATAGAAGAAAAAGTAGCTTGAAGCTGCTTTTATTTGGCCATGGAAGAATGACAAATTCAATATTAATATATTAATATATATCTGTATCTGGAATGAACTCTTTCTCCTGGCAGAGAGTACAAAACCTAGAGTACTTTTTGTCAAGATGTTGAGATAGATCTACTTATTTATTTAGATTTAAATACACCCTGTTTGACTCTAGGTGCTAGAAAAAGTTGAAAGTATGTTCTTTGTCACAAATAAATCGGTGACTGTTTAAACATAAAGAAATAAAAAAAAATTAAAAATCAGGGGAAGGGAAGAATGAAGAAAAATATGGATCCTTGTGGTCTTAGTATCTTTTTTTGCTTGCAATAGCAATTATCAGTACAGGGCCTTATTAGCATAAAGATTTTGATTATGCATCTATGGTGCTTAACACAGTCATCCACATTTGCTTGGGGTATTCCAAGTTCAGCAGTGTAAAGTATGTGCATAAAGCTTTCCTCTGCTTTCAGAAGATATTAATAAGTTTGCACAATTAAATAATTACTCAGGTGGTAGGAAGTTTCATTCTGTAAGGCTGTCAGCATGAACTTTGGTTGATGCCTTATGTATCTATATTGATAAAGATTTACTCAATCACATAGTCCCATGCTCCTCTTTTTTTGAATAACCTGTGCAATATTTATTGATAGAGAATATTCTTGGCATTTGCAATTAATCAAAATGAATACTTTTTGTTGTTGTTCAAAGTAATTTCATGCATTCAGACTGTGCTTCAAATATTGCATTGTTAATCTCCTCAAAAGTGCATTTTTTTAAAAATAATTCTTATCAGTGCATTTTCAAATTGTGTCAAAGATCCTTTTCTCAGCATACCAGTGAAAGAAAGGAAGTGTTTGCATCCTGGAAACCAATGTGCAGAGAGATTATGCTAAATGTATCCATTCATTTTTGGGAAATCTGAGATGTCTAGGACCTGATTTCTTTTCCGATACTATGAATTAGTTTGATCTATGCAACACAGAATGGCTGCAGTAACATGTGACCAGCACTTATGTAATTCAAAAATCAGCTTTTAAAGTAGGCATCCAGAAAATGAGTTAAACAGAACTTGTGACTACCTCTAATGAGTTACATAAAAAAGCTTACATGATAATTCAAAGGCCATAATTTGAGTGTCTTTTCATGTGGATCAGAAAGCTTTAGAGCTATAGCAAGAAAGGTTACTAAATGTGTATCTTGTCAAACACAACTTAAACAATTTATTTCTGCTTCCCCCTAAAAATTGCTGTCTTGGAAATAGTTAAACCCATTTCACTGAAATTAAGGATAAAAACAGTAAACAACTTAAACAGTAATAATTTATCAGTATCAGAAATGAAGAAAAGTGGGATTTGTGCAAAAGGCTTCAGTGAACAGCTGCTAACAGGAGAACTGATTGCAATGCCTATAATAATAGGCATCTTGGAAGGCACCTATCTCAACTGCAATAATGAGAGTAAAAAGACCAGTAAATTATACTGCAAATACAAAAAGAGTTAGAAGGGATCCGATACTTCTTTCTTTCCCCTGTGTTCAGACAGGAATGACTACATTGACTAAAGAGACA
Organism: Entomyzon cyanotis; assembly: GCA_024500445.1. Taxonomy (NCBI): domain Eukaryota; kingdom Metazoa; phylum Chordata; class Aves; order Passeriformes; family Meliphagidae; genus Entomyzon; species Entomyzon cyanotis. The sequence goes on from JAKEPQ010001005.1 coordinate 83,455,501, forward strand.
GGTCCTGTATTTTTGTGTAGGCCTGCAAAGCTTCTCTGCCAATTGATAATTGATATGGTCACAGGGATTATAGCATTATGCACAAAGCCGTTTGGGGATGGCAGGTTAGCAAGTTGATTCCTTGAAGGCTACTCAAACTAAAAGTTTGCTTCATGTCTGAGAAGTTTGCTAGGAGATAAATAATGTGGGAAAATACCACATTTATTTGCTTCCTTTTAGTTTTATATCACATAGCCTTCATTCCCAAATATAGTTGCACTGAGCTTCAAGGGTTGGCAAATAGAAAGAAGCAAAATGCCAAACCCCAAATAAAGCTGTATTCTTTCCTCTTCTTATCTCACCTGGCACTGACAAGAGTTCCCCAGGCTGAATCACACTTGTACAGTGCCTGTGCTTGAGAGGATGCACAAGTGCATGCTGTGGAAAGGAGGGAAGTAAATCCAGTTGTGGGCCAGAAGATTCAAATATGTTTTATCCTCCCTTTCCTGCTTAGAAATTTGGGGAGGCAAAAGCAATGAAAAACAATATTAACTCAGGTTTGCCACTTCCATCTGCAGTGCCAAAGCTCACCTGTGAAGTGGACCTGACGCTGCTTAAAGTCTTGGGCTTAAGTAATTCAATTGACTATTACAGAAAACTAGAAGGGGGAAGGGAGGCATTCCTGCTGCCTAGACTTTTTTTCCAGTGGAGAAACTGAGCTGATTAACTTGCTGGTTTCCCCTTTCACATCCCTCGGCAGACATTCAAACAGCAAGGACACAGTTGTGCCTGCTTTGGCAATGTTCTCCATGTCTCTTTGTATGTTTAGTCACAAACTTCACTGAAAACCTGCTGTCAAGAGTAGTTTACCATGCAACACTGAATTTCTAATGTAAAGACAGCTTTGGAAGAAAAGCCACATTTTTCTTCTATGGACAAGGTAGCCTTTGGGTGGAAAAAGCTGGATTCTAAAAGGCTGGGATTTGAGAACAGTGGCATCCTTAAAAAAGACTGTCTAGGAACAAACTAATGTATGCTTCTAATCCAAAGGGAAAATATATGTAACTAAAAAGTCATTTGAAGAAAATATAGTTTAGGCTTCCTGAGGGGAGGTATATAAGAATCAGATTTTTTCATTTAAAAGAGTTAGCTCAAAGGTAGGATTATTTTATTGTCTGAAGTCCTGAACTAGAAAGCTTTTAACAATATGAAGAACTTCAAGCATGTAATGTCAAGGTTCTAATTACCTCTTACAAATTAAGCTAAGTTCCCCAGGTGAATAAGTAAAAAGAAAACAAATCCCACTGGAGAAAATAACCCTTCTTTCTTTTTTTTTCTTTTTTTTTACCCTTGGTCTTTCTTTAATCCAGTGTGAACTCCTCCGTTATCATGACTTTGCACTTGTTACAAATTTTGAACGGATTTTCCAAGAGGTTTCACAAATTGTGATAATGCCATGGTATTACAATTCTTGGAGTTGCTTATCCTCCAGTCCCTAATTTGTTAAAGGTACATTTAATGTGAAAGGAGGCACAAGAAAAGCATCCTGTTCCAAGTATTGAAGACAGGCAGAACAGTAATTCTCTTTGCTACAGGTAGCTCATACAAGTAGCACCATGTTGTTATACAGTGACAACCCAAAATAACACAGCTGAAAGTTGCATTTGCTGTATAATCTGTTATGAGGGACACTTGGTACAGAATATAGTTACAGCAGGGGACCCTTCAGACTCAGTGTTACCATCTATGGCTTGGTTCTGTGGTGCTAGACAGCAGTTTGCTAGAGCCTCTCAGAAAATGGAGAAGCTCTATTTAATTCAGATTAAATCCACCAGGTCATCCCTCGATATTTCTAGGCTTACACTCCTGGGAGGGTGGAGTAACTGCCTGGATTTTCTCAATAGCAGCTAACCTACTCTGCCTCCAAAGCAATCCACTAAGGTTTTTATCCTCCAAAAAGCTTTTGATCTTAGATTCTATGAAAGCCTGTCATAATTTCTGAGTTGGGGTATCCCTACCCTGGGATGGGTGGCATAACCCACGCTGGCCAGGTTTGAGGTTCAGCTGCAGATGTAAGGAGGTACTTTGCAAGAGTGTTTCACTGTGAAGGTCTGAATTTAAAATGGACCTGAATAAATTATTCTCTCTAAATGAAATGTATCCTTTCTTAATACAGAACAAATGTAACAACCTAAGATTAACGAGCAGCTTTTCACAAGAAGTAATATAATCCCAAAGTTCTAACCATTAAGTATAATCATGAAGGAATGTCTGACTAAATAAACAAATAACATCTATGATTTTACATGCCTGACTCTGCATGTTTTAGTGGGTTTTGGCAGGTGTGGGATTACCTGTGACCATGATAAATGGTGATTAAAAAAAATTAGAAATTAATAAAAAAATAAGTAGGGCATGAGAGCATTATTTAACCTTCTTTTAATACTCTCAGGAAAGAGGAATGCATGTCAAGCTTCTGGGGACTCTGTAAAATCCCTTTTCAATTTTGTCATGCAACACTGGATGTTAAAATATAGGGGAAAAACCCCATAGAATGTGAGATTTATTTGAAAACCTTATCAGAAAGTTTGAAGCTAAAAATGCATAGCCAACTGTAAAACTGGAGATTTTCTTCCCAATACTTGTTGTACATTAAAGACGTTAATTTTTATCTATATTCACTTCCATTGTTTTTTAATACACTGTTGATGCCTAAAATGCTGGTAAAAATGAGATGCAGACACCGCAGTACAGGGAAAAGGGTATTACCTTGGTTTAATAGGATCCCAGGTGCACCCTCGTCAAAGGTGTACCACGATGAAAAAAGGTCCCGGGTACAACGCGTATACAATTTTATGGAATTCACCAATTAGCATACCTATCTAAAATTCCCCAACAAGAAACCTAACAAATGAAGTAATTGCCCCCTTATTCTAATTATCTCCCCCCAAAAAGGCTACAACTTAGTTTACAAAAACATGTTCCAGAGATGAGGCTCTGTCCAAGGTTGGTGCCTCATGTTCTTGAGATTGTGGGGATTGTTTCGTCTTCCCTAAAGAATTCTGAACTAGGCTAGAGTACAAGGGTTATAAACATGTGGGGCTAAGATACAGGGAGTAAAAAGTACAGGAATGGGAAAGGATATAAAGTCTAGAAAAAGGGTATAAAAGTATAATAAAAAAGGACAAAAAACCCATCAGGCATCACAGTCACAACAGTTGACTGCTACAGGTTTGATCCTGCTGTGCATGCTACTGGATGTGTTTATTTACTATGATAGCAAACCTAACAAAGCTGTTAGGACACTGATTTATGGTAGTGATCAGCTTGATATTTTAGTTTTCCTTGCACATGGGGAGGCACTGCCTGCACAACATCAGCTGCTTGCAAAATAATTCCTACCTGTGCCCTTTTGCCTAGGGCACAACTATCCCTTCCACCTCTAACCTCATCCCAAAAGAAGATTTCTTGTAAAGTGGGTTCAATTGCAGTGTGACTTGTGCTTCTCCAGTCCCGCTGTGGTCATCTCAGAACCAGAGAGTGAGGGAACACAGGGTTAGAGAAGAGGAGCAAATAAGATCCATCTACCCTGATGGCAGATGGGTTGTGTGAGCTTTTGAAAAACAGGTCAACTACTTATGCTTCCCCAAGCTTGAGGGGAGAGTGAATACACAGCATTCAAAATCCATATCCTGAACCCAAACTGGGCTGTTTTGGTAAAGAAGTTGAGATGTTGTACAAAACCAGAAAAATGAAGTTATTTTCTTCTTGGAAACATTTTTATACCCTTGAAACAGAAGGGTGTTGGGCATTTTAGATGGCTAAGAGCCTAGGTTTATGCTTATATGTTTGTAATTTTTGATTGATGTTTTGTGAATAGAAGTGGGTTTAAACAGAGACTCCAGAATATTTAACTGGCAAAAGAACCTATATTTGCAAAGTTACTTAGGGTTGTTGCCTGATCAGTTCAGGATGAATCTGATTCATCATAAGTGCAAGGAGAACTGATAAAAAGAGTTCTGGTTTCCTCAGGACTCATAAATGAAAGGTTATTGTGTTGGAGAAGGGCTGTGTGAGGACCACAGAAACAGTTCCTTATAGAGAATGGAGATGAGGAAAAATAATCAATTCCTTCTATTCATAACTTTTCCCTTGAACTTTTAATGACGCAGTTAAAGTGAGACCCTATATTCAGGAACTCTTACTTCAGAGAAAAAGCACACAGTCTCTTTCAATCATTCCTTAACTGTTTCACTGTTCTATACGTTAAGTCTCTGTAAGAAATTATTTGGTTTCCATTTGTGCCCTATCATAACTCATAGTTCAAGGTTTTTAAAAATAATTCTCCTGGCTAAGTGCAGATTGCAAACTGTTACATAATGCTCCAGTGACGTAGTAGAGCGATTTTTCCAGCACTGCTGAATGGGTCACTGTTAACGCTTGGGGGACGATTTGCAGCAACTCTTGAATAGCTGGGTTATAATATTAGCAATACTACCTCAGTATGCCATCTTGATATTTCATGAGTTCAGCTGATTTTTTAAGTTGAACATCTACTCTAGACAGGCTATAACTTTCTCCTTCATGATTTTCATTCCATGAATCACTGAAACAAGCCCCAACTTGGTATAAATGTTCTACCTGCCACTTGCTTATACAGACATCATTGGCACTGTTTCAGCAGTTAAGCTCAACGGTTTAGCAGGAACATTTCACCACATTCAACATAACCCACCCAGCTGCCAGGTTTCAAAACTTGTTAGCCAGTGATTTTGGAAGGTCCTGAGTAAATAAGAATGATCTAGCTTCACTCTAACCTCTAATGATTCCTTGATCTGCCAGCTACAGCAGTCTGTTTATACTTCTGGACTTTTCAGTTTTCTTTATGAAAATTTTACTCTTAAGTGAGGGGCTCTTCAGCTTGACTTTTAAAAAATGTCCTGGTTCAATTAAGCTTTATTTTACCTGTCATAACTGGTATCTCAGTTTACAACTTCTAATACAGGAGATCTTTGACTAATCATTCTCATTCTCATTTCTTTCACTTCACTTTTGTGGGTATGTTTCAATTAGGTGGAAATTAGGTGAAAGTAAAATTCCTCACTCTGCTTCAAATCCACTTTTTTTCCCAGTAAGGGACTTATCTGCCCACAGACTTGCATTTTACATTCAAGGAAAACAAATGTGAGATGAACAAAAGACCACATGAATTTTAGCTGTGAAAACCTCAGCAGTGAAAGTCAAGCCAAATTATTATGTTTTCTACTTGTCTGAACAACTATGGTTTGCCTACACTGGACTACTTTCCTTTTTTCACTAATTGCCTTCAATTACCTGAATGCCAATTTACTCAAGGCAATTAACACATATCTAAAAGTTAGTTTGGGTAGATATATTTCAGCATAAGAATTCTTGTGTTCCAACTCAGTGAGGTCCAAGAAAAAAAATCATGAGTGTCTTGGAAATATCTACTCTAGCTTAAAAATAATTCTTTTTCTAAATAAAGGAGTAGACAGCCAGTAAGCTAAAACTCGGATGAAGAAAAATAGGTTAAACCCCCCCTCAAAGCACAGCCCTTTGAGCACGTCTCATTTTAGACAAAGGGTTCATAGTTGGAGTGGGGGAGAAAGAAAACACCAAATTAATAAAAGTCACTGAAATGTAGCTGTAGTTAGATGTAAAAACCTGGTTATATTCAGTATAGCACTGCATTGGCTTATGAAGAGGGACCATGATTGGTGCACACAGAGGTCTTTAACATCAGTTCAGTGCTATTCAGACTCATGAAAGGAGATCTGCCTATTAGCTTGGGCTAGGGTCTGTCCTGGGCAGTGTAAGCCCATGACAACTTGTGAAGCAGGGCAAGAGAAAAAATGTTTGAGTTTTTAAAAATACAATTGTCAAGGTAATATTATTCCATACAGAAGGAACAAGTTTCATAATTAAATAATCTGGAGAGTGATAATTTAAGGCTGAACTATGGAACTGAACTTTCCTTTACAAAAGCAGATTAAAAGCAGCAAACATCTTAGTCAGCAAACCACAGTAACTTGTTCTACAAAGAGGAGTTGAGTACAATTTAAGCAAGTTAACCACAGCCTTGACACCTAATCATAAGAGTTCAGGAACAGTTAAAATCACTGTTCTGAAACAAAATAATCAAGCAGTGATCAATGGAGCACTCTTCAAACCCTGGTTGTTCTACGCCTGAAAATCCTAGCTGAAAAGATGTCCTTTTATATTTTCAAATGGAGAAACTGAAGATGCACTGTAGAGGAGAGGCCTACGGGCAATTTTCTGTGTCCTTCAGATGAAATATGCCTACAGTTTCTTAGCTCTGGATACCAGTTAACAAAAGGTACTGGTTCCATCCATGATGGCTTTTTGAACTTGGGCTTCTTTTATGGTACCTAATTTTCTGTGAGTTTTTTCTTTTCCTTGGGCTATGGGTGTTTTGCTTCATATAATTAAATTAAGCAGTAAGTAGGCAGGTGTGTCAGAAAGGGTGTCACAACACTTTCATTAAGCTCAATATGAGACAGTTTAGACTTCAAGAATATCTCTTTCTCTCTGGGTCATTTATGATGCTTAATTATGTAAAAGTAGATCTTGTGCCAGGTCCTTTGTACCCGACCATGTAATGTCAGAAGTAGATTTTCTTTTCATTTGAGATCTCAGGGAAATTCTGGCATAAAGTCTAGAGCATAAAAATGTCAGAGCTTTATTGAAATTGCTTCCTTCCCTCACCCCTGCATCCTTCTCCCCTTACAGAGAGAAAGCATCCTTCTGCTGCTTGATTGGCCTTGCAGTTCTGGAGGGCAGCCCACAGTGTTTGAACATGATCCTCACAGTGCGGGGATGCACGCTAGATATCTTCTCAGTTATGCAACATACCGACTGTGTGCCACAGCAGAGTAATTGTCATTCCCAGAGCCACAGAGGAAAACTGCGAAGTGTGAGGACTAATCTTGGGGCCACAAAGAGGCTAATTCAAGGCAAACATTAGGCCTCTGTGGAATACCCAGAAGGTGCCCAGGCAGACTAACAGAGACACCAGCTGAACTCAGCCCTTCTTGTGTCTTTCCACAGGGTTTCCTTTTTCTACTGCCCTCCTCTACTTGAAATGAGTGAAAATTACTTTACAGGTTAGGTGTCAAAGGTCATTTGGTTTGCATTCAGTCATACTTTCTACAGCCTGTTAAGGCTACTGTAAGGCACTACTGGTAGGATTGTTTGTTTTCTTCCTTGAATTATTAACTGACTAAAGACATTTTAGGTATTAACATTTAAAAACTATAAACACATCACATCAGTAAAATGAACAATATAATTTAGCATCACGTAAACATCAAAGCGCAACTTAAAAAAGAATGGAATAATTTCTCCCTCTCATCAACCTTGCAATGAGACACCTTGATTGAAATCTCACTGAAGCCAAAAGAGGCTGTGCTCTCCAAAGCTGGGGATAGTCCCTCTGGACTGCCAGGATGGTACAGGGGCAGATTGCTCTTGATCTGAAGGATGTATAATTTCTGTCATTCAGAAATCACTAAGATCCATTCTGCTCAGAATAATTTAAAATCAATCAGGTTGAAGTCCTACAAAAGATCTGGACTTTTTGCTTTTGACAAAGGAAGAAAGAGTCCGGAAAGCAACTGCAAACATCTAGCCACATTATAGAAGAATAATGTGGAAGGAGAATAATCTTTGCAGGGACACGCATGTTGGCTCCCAGCACTGCACATCCTGCCTTACTTTCCAAGCCCTCATCACCAGGGGGTATATGCTCTTGAGAAATGCAGCAGATACTAAAAAGACTTCATTATTTATGCCACTGTTTGAAAAAGTGCACAAGAATAACAAAAATGAGGGTAAAAACCTCTAATCCATAAAATTAGAGAAGCAAGGTATTTTTTACTTTCCATGTATGTAATGTAGTAAGATAAAAGAATACTTATGGAGAAACCAAAAAAAGCCAAGTAGAAAAGTAAGCTTTTGAACAAAGGCACAAAATAAATTCTCAAATGAATAGCTGGAAAAAACATCATGTTTCATTATTACTGGTGGGATTTTGTGGGGTCTTTTCTCTTGCAGAAGGAGGAGAAGGAAGGCTACAGTTATTTAAATACCAAAATGAAAGGAATAAATTGAATGTATCTGTCATAGTGTACTTTCCTGGTTTTTCTTATGCCCCAGATCATGTCAGTGATACCTGCATTAATCCCCTCACCTGGTGATTTTTTGTTGGAAGGTGTCAAATGTCTACATTGTTGTTAAATGATAAGAGCAAATTACGTGAGTCACCAGGTTTCTCAGAGATACATTTTTCCGATCTTCTTTGATCACAAAATGAATTGTGTTACATGTTCTCTAAGACAAAAAGCTAGGATCTTTCTTTCAAACACAAAAAAAAAATTACATTTTACTTACAGCATTTCATGATGAGTAAGGCCATAGGGTGTTTCTCTATGAAACTAAGGCTAAAATTAGTTACCTCCTTTCCTGTATTCATTTGGGTTAACTACATATATCTGTGACAGTATGAAGACTGAGGATTTTTGACCTGTATATGAAAGAAAAGTATGGATTTACCTGAGGGAAACTCATAACTGTCTCCTCCACAATCTCCCTGCCTACTAGGTCTTTGGCAAGTGGTGACATCCCAGCTGCTCTTTTATACCAAAGTTTGCTCTAGATGCTCTACCACCATGGTACAATCTTCAGCTGTGGGTATGCCCCCACTCACATCCTGACCCTGAACAGATGCGTATTGTTGGCTCCTTCAGCTTTCTTGGTTTTGAGAAAATTTATGCTGTCAGCTTGGTCACTTGCTTGTTGTGAGGCACACTCTTTAAAGAGCAGGACAACATAATGCAATAATAGAAGGAAAAATCTTATGGGATTTTTGACAATTGGTTATTATTTTCTTAGAAATTAGAGAAGTACTTTAATTATTTTCATTCCATATCCTACGTGACATGTCTCAACACTGAGGAATGAGAAAGCTTTTATTTTTTACTAATCTCTCTTAAGAAAATGTCTTTTTTCATCTTTTAGTTTTCCTAATGAGATGGTATCAAAACCAAGGTTTTTATGGTCTGTGAAGTCTTGGAGATGATAGAAATACCCTTTATGTTTCAGGAACAGAATTCAGTACCTGCATATTGATATGCCCTTCTTGCTTATCTGGCCTGTCCAAAGACAGATGTTCTGGGTTTTCTTCAGCTTTTCTGGAATTTACCTCATTGCTAAGAAAGATGAAGTTCACTTAAGATGGCCTGCAAGACCAGGGAAGTTTACATTCTTTTCCCATGAAGTTGCCAAAGACAAATCATAAGAGTGTAGAAGTTCAAATGTTTGTGAAACTCTGCATTTATTTCCCATAGAAAGGGAAATTTCCAAGCAATTGTCCCTGATTTTTTTCTGCCTTAATTTCTATTAAATTTTGGACAAAGTCAAAGAACTTACTTTTGTTCCCTTGATGTTATCCAGCCATGGATGTCCTCATCAACCATCATCAGAAGTGATGATATACATTTCATGGCAATTAGTTCCCATTAAAGATACACCACTGTTTTTGTTTTGCTAAGGACGTAGTTCCTTCTCTTGCATTTTCATGCACTTGCTGGTGCAAACTACAGCATCCAAAAGAAGAACCCTGCTGTCCATGTTCAATACATGGTTAAGACCCTACCTTTCACTCTCAGAGTTTTGTAAGGAATAAAGATAAGTTGTCACCAGTTCAAATACAGTTGTCTTCTGTACTCTGACAGCATGAGGGATTCACCATGCCTTAGCAGTAATCAGATTAAGCCCAAAAAAAGAAAGTATTACTTGTTGGATTTGTTTTCAACCTTGTCCAATTGTATTTTTCCTCCTAGAACTGCAGTGGTATTATTCTACCCATTGTCTTTTATCTATCCACCTGACAACTTTATAGAGTTGCAAGATAGCACTACTCAGATTGGAAAGAACCATAATTTAATTCCCGCATTTCTACAAGAACAGAAAAATAGCCCATTCTGACTGTGAGGTGTAGGGGCTTGGAGGAGCACATTCAGTCAGTTTCTGAACTCAGCTGGAGGCAACCCTAGTAATTCAAACTTTCTGGGATGTATGAACACTCTCCTCCTCTGCAGTAACCCTTCATCTTACATTCCTATCTTTTTGGCCCATCTGTCTTGCTCTATACAACTCCTGGATTCCTTGTTTATTTCTTCTGTGCTACTCAGTTTTTAAACTCACACATTTTTCTTCACGTTCTTCCCTCCTTACTCGTTCTCAGAGTCCCATCTGTGAAATGGGAAACTGCACAGTCCACTCTGTCCTCTCTGCTGAACTGCCTGGTGTCTTCTGGTGAGTGAAAGATGAGCTTTTGTTTCCTAAGCTTTATGCTGATGGATTCATGCCACTGCACATAAATGAAATCTGTTGCTGCTGTCTCTGTTCTTTCACCCAAATTTAAATTGCGTGTATTTCTTTCTTCACTGTCTAATGTAAAGTAATTTCCTGTTAAAGACATGAGGAATTCTTGTTCACACTCCTTGCTTGCTTCATGCAGGGAGTAGAGAAGCTCTCTCTGTTCCTCCTTTCAGAACCCCAAATTTTATTAGAAGCCAGTTTTATTGAACCACTTCTGGTTCAACAGAAAGAAATTGTTGGTTTGTCTTGAACTGTAATGAAAACTCTTTCTTAATTCTTATTTCATGGTTCCTTTATGCACAGCTGAATGATTTCACACCCCTATCTGGAGACCTAAAACAATTACAAATACAAGGAGTATTCCCTGCCATACCATCCTACTAATCTTTCTCATGCATGTTACAGTTTCTTCTCTTGAAACCCATACTGTATGACAGACAGTGGAAATGAAGAATCTTTCTTATAGAGCTCAAGGATTCTTGTCCTCCCATTCTTATCACTGTTTCAATTAGCATTGGCAACTGTTATAAAAGGTTAGGGGTGGAGTTTTTTGTGTTTTGCGTGTTTTTAAAACATTTTAGTGTGAGTAGTGTTTGCTTTTCCAGGAACCCTGTGATGTTCCAGTTTTGACATTCAAGGTTGATCTTGAGCTACAGTTTCAGATGCTTTACATACAAGTAGAAGAAAAGGAGACTATTTTGGTTAATTCTGTAACAGCACAGCCTGTGCAAATGTGGGGCGTGGTGCAGTATTTTGGTTTTAGTTTGTATGAGTCTTTGGGGGTAGAATTTGTATATATGAGAAAGTAAAATTGTGGTAAGGTAGAAAATGTCATTGGGGTAGTGTATCTGTATCTAGCTTGGCAGAAACAAGTATTATCTCAGTATTGCTGTGACACTGGGGCAAAGAATTTGCAGGATATAGTTTGAATTATTCTGGGGAGTGTAGAAACAGCTGGCAAAATACCCAGAGTTAATATCTTGCATTATAGGAATAACTGCTCTGATAGACCAAGGCTTTCAGTAATGTTAAACATAAGCCCTTGGGAAATGAGACACTGAATTTCAAAGCAGGTGAAGAATTACAAAATGCCTTTTGTTACATTAATTGCTGTATTTATATGAACTACTCAGATGGCCATGACTGAGACAACTGCCTCTTATTTTTCAAAAACCGCTTGAACTTGTTTATTCCTCTCTTGCCAAACTAGGAAATAAAAATTATGTTGGGAAAGACAGAGAAAATCAACTCACTTTGTTTAATTTTTCCTGAATCTATTGAATAAATCATAGTTGCTGACCCAAGCATTTCTTCCCCATCTGTACATGTGAATCCTGTCAGAGATGATAGTTATGGTAAGGTGAAGAAATAGAGTTCTTAAAACGTCTTTGATTGTTATATTTTCTGACAAGTCAAATATACATGTATGATGGCATTCCTTTCTTGACAAGTAGTGTTTATAGGTAGCTTTGATTGGTAACTCCCACTTCCACAGCCTTCCCAAGATAAGTTGGTTCTGAGCTACTTCGGCCAAGTTGCAGTTTTCATGTGCTTTAGGGCCTGGGAGCAGAATATCCAGCATCAATTTAGATTCAGATCTGGTGGTATGCAGGTTAACCTTTAGTTTCAGAAACACTTGACATTATTTCCTGCTCAAATACATAATTTAGTTAAGCCCTGTCTCAGGTAGCCCCTAACATTTTTTCTTTGATTTCAATAGAAAACTAACATTTCTATTCCAAGCAGCTACCTAGCTGTAAAAACAAAAACCTTCTGGAGGTGACCCTCTGGGGCATAAGGATTCCCAGAAGCTGCTTTGCTTACAGCAGATTTCCTCTTGATGTATATATTCAGTGTCACAGAATTATGTAGGTTGAAAGGGCCCTGTGGAGGTCACCTGGTTCAACACTCTTGCTCAGTCACCTGGAGTCAGCAGTCACACTCCCCAGGACTGTCCAGCCAGGTTTTGAATGTTTCTACAGATGGAGACTCCACCACTTCCCTGGGCAGAGTGGACCACAGCTTGTTCACCCTTAAAGTCAAGAAGTGGCTCCTGATGTTCAGACAGTCTCCCATGTTTCAATTTGTACATGTTGTCTCTTCTGTCACTGAACACCACTGAAAAAAGCCTTGCTCTGTCTTCCTCTGAGGTACGCTGCTTGTTACAAACCTCCAGCCACACTTCATTCCACTGATTGACACCCTTTGGGCCTGAATATTCAGAGAGTTCTGAGCCCAGTTTACTGTCTGCTCATCTGGCCTATTCTTCAGCAGTTTCCACATGAAGATCTTACGGGATACAATGTCAAAAGCTCTCCTTACAGGTTGACAATGTCCACTGCTCTTCCCTCAACTATCAACCACGTCAATTTACTGGAGAAGGTTACCAGATTTGTCAAGTATGATTCCCCCTTTGTAAATTCATTACTCCCTACTCCTACATTTGACCACTCCCAATTGCCTTCTTGTTCTCCATGGGCCTGAAAATAATTTCCAGCATTAATTGTTTCATGACCTTGCCAGGGATTGAGGTGAGGCTGAACAGCCTGTAGCTCCCTGGGTCTCCCTTCTTGCCCTTTTTTAAAATAGGACTGACATTTCCTTTCCTTCAGTCATCAGGTGCTTTTCCCAGTTGCCATATTGTTCAAAGATAATCACGAGTGTCCTTACATCTCATGACAGAGGACGTCATCTGCCAGTTCCCTTAGCACTTGTGCATATTGGGGCCCACGGATTTACATATGTCCAAGTGCTTAAGTGCTCTCCAACCTGACCTTCATCCACCAATAGTACATTTGCCTTTCTCCAGACTTTCCCTCTGGTCTCTGGAGCCTGGGATCCCTCACTGCAAATTTTTGATGAAAACTGAGGCAAAGGCAACATTCAGTACCTCAATTTTTCCCAAGTCCTGTGTCATTAGGGTATCTTTCCTATTCAGCATCAGGCCCACATTCTCCCTAAACCTTTTGCTTCTCATGAACTTAAGAGAAGCAAGGGGTTTGCTTTAACATGTCCACTTCAGGTGGGCTTTGGCTTTCCTGACACAGTCTCTGTATGACTGGATACTATATCTATGGCCTCTCAGGTTGCTTGTCTCTACTTCTACCTTTTGTATACTTCCTTTCAATATCTAATCTTTCTCAAGAACACCTTGTTCATCCATGCAGGTGTTCTGGCATTTCTGCAAGATTTGCTGCTTGTTGGGATAGACCACTTTTGAGCTTGAAAGAGGTGATCCTTCAATATCAGTAAGTTTGCTTGGACCTCATCTGAAGATGTCGAAAGCTACTCTCTTGTTGACCCACTGCATGATCCCTAAAACAGGGTATAAACAAGTGGTGGGTCTCAGAGTTGTCCCTCATTTTGGCTCTCCCAGGCTGATCCAGCCTGCCCTGAAGCCAGAATATAGGACTTCTATCTTTCTGCCTTGAAAAGAAGGGCCTGATACAGCACGAGATTATCAGCCTTGCTGTCTCTTCTGCTGCCTGTCAGGTCATACAAGGACATAGGGTCACACAGGGACACTGGTTTGAATAGACCCATGCCACCATGAACTAAACAGCTGTGTAGGCTGACCTGTATGTGCTGAATGAAGGAAAGGAGAAGAAAGAGGAAAGAGGAAATGAGCAGTAGAATGGTGGTATAAATAATCCCTCACACAGGTATTGGCATCCTCAAAGTGAAATAAAAAACAACTGTTATCTTAAAGTTGGTGTATTTGGCTCTTTTTTTTTCTTTTCTCTTCCCCCTCCTTTTAATTGGCTTGACTACTCACCTTCATTTATAAGTACCACCTCTTTCTTTTTGGAACCACCCTGCTATAAATTTTTAATTTGTCAAAAGTCTGACTGGGCTTTGCTCACAAATCAGAATCATAATGTTTTTCTTTTCATTTTTTTCCGACTCTCTTCTGAACCAGAACTAATGAAAGTCATCTTATGTGGTCTGTTTTCTTGGCACTTTAACAGTAGGACAGAAATAGCTGAAAACTGAGAAGAGTATTTTCATAAGTACTTGCTCATATATAAAGATAGATAGCTGATGTTAGAAAATACACTAAACAAAGGTACTACGACTCCTGCTAACCCGACTAATGCAATTTCTAGTAATGACTCTCAAAGACAGGATTCAGATTTTAGATCTAAAAGCAATGATTAGCTCAAAGATTCTAAAGAGCATAATTTTAGAAATTTCAGGGAAAACTCTAAATTCTTTCTTAGACTGAAAGGATTTGGTTGATTTGAATAATATTCCTATTGTCATCTAAACAGTTGTGGGCTTACCTGAATCTAGCATCTGTTCCTTCAATGTTCATAGCAGAGCTGGAATAATATGTCTCTTTTTACTGGAAATCTCCACAGTATTAACAGAGTAGGGTTATGATTATTAAAATCAATTCAGTTTCAAATCTGGATTTATTGCCTTTAGTGTTTTAATGCATGGTGTCTGATTTGGAAAGAAAATTCTCATTGACTTAAATTAAATTACCCAGATAATTAATTTTCAGATGGAATAGGATTTCATTAATGTGAGACATTCCAGTGCTTTGAACTCTGGGTGAAAATTTTGTTTCAACTTGACACTGTACATTAGTTGGGTTCTAAATGCTTCCTACCATGCATTCAAAACAAATTTTTAGTGGTTTCATGGGATAGGTACTCAAAAAACAACTTCCTTCTCCACAGAGTAGGGACTGTTACAGAGCCCTCTGTTGTTAATGGTTAATAAATGAGAGGCTGAAGTATTGAATTCAGATCTCCTCCAAGACATCTTGCCCTGGCTTGGTCAAATCTAGGCTTCCCTTGAATGAAGAGTGTGTCAAGCAAGTAGAACCAAAGTTTTCATCTTCGGCCTACTGTCCTTTAACAACCTACAAGAGCAGACACTGTCTAGCTCAATTATGTGTGACCTGGGACTGACTTAATTCAATTCCACAATGGCAGAAAACCAAGTGTTGGACACCAGCAAACCATTATTCCCACTGAAAAAATACCCTCGTGTGGTATTATTATTTGAGGAGAAACAGCATCTGATTTTGTGCTTGTGCAGCAAAAAGTCTGGCATGAATTTGATCTGGATTCATTCAATCAGTGATGTTGGCAAACTACAGAAGTTGTTGCCATTTGAGTTTTATGAAGTGAAATGTAAAGGGCAGTTAGTTTTGTATACAGGACTCAAAATCTTTTTTGTTCCCTTTTAAGGATCCACGAGTTGTTCCAGGGTAAAGAGAATCTTTTCCTGAGAGTGACATAGATATATAATGTATTGATAGAGGAAAAACAGTAACAGCTGTAAAAAATTAATGGATTTTATGCACTGTATGATCTAGCTGCAGGAGAAACTTTGTAGCAAAAGCAAACAGAATCACATTTGGAAGAAATAACACTGAACATGTTAACTGCAATAAACCCGCCATTGATTATTACAGCACGTTTCATTTTAAATAAGAAGTGGCACAGGAGAAGTGAAACAAAGCAGTGGGAACACATCTAAGCCAATAATTTTTTAATTAGTGGCTGGTCAAATTATATAATGGCTAGTCAAAATCATTAAAAGTTGTGGATGATCAAAAATCAGGTGCATTTACATTACAAAATTCAAAATTACAGATGTACTAATGCGATTTTTTAACATCTACTTAACAAATGAAAAGGAGAGGAAAGTTCTCTGTCTTTTAAAATGTGTTTGTACTTTCCTGGTTTTTTGTGCATTTTGGTGAAAGTCTTTGAAAAATTTCCTGATGTTGAGGGTAAAAACTGATGCAGAGTTGAGTGGTAGAGGCTGCTAGTCTTGGAGGTTGCCTCCACTGTGGAGATAGGGGTAGGTATATGTGATACAGGGCAGGCCTGATGGGGGGCACATTGTTGTGCTGATACTTCCAGTTCTACAACAGAACAATCTGAGCACAATCCTAGATCTGTCCACTCAGAAAAGCATTTTAAGCATGTTCTGTCATCAATGTTGCATATGAAATGGGATGTTTTGTCAAGTACAAGCAGACTGAAACAGAGCTAAGGATTTTATGCTACATTCATTGAAATCATCACTAGTTCTTCTGAATTAATTAGTGCAGAAGCTAGTTCTAAAACATGTATTAAGGGAATGAATGCATAAATAATTTTTATTTAAGAAAAGGAAAAAACCAAACCAGATTAAAAGGTTTTCTAGGGTTTTCCATGCTACTTCTGCAAAGTGCTTCTCTCCCTTGTTATACACGAACTTAAACCAGTGATTAACTCTCAACATTTGAACACTGAAGTACAAGTATAAAGGGCTGATAAATGTGAGTTTCATCATTAGTTGCTTTGCACTTTCTCTTTGCATAACATTTTAAGAATTTCTGAATTATCCAATGACTTGTGCTTAGGCTGAACAAGACCACCCACTACTGTGATATGATAGATGCAAAGAGATTTAGTGGAAGTTGTTGCACACCAGTGAAAAGTAAATGAAATATTAATGCTTTCGTCTAATGAAACAATGCATTTAATTTGTGAAATATTTTCATCATTACAATGAAATGATAATAGTAAAAATAATAAACTTTAAAAATCTTAGATTCTTAAATAATCAATCCCACTACATTGGGCAGTGTGAGAGTTAGTGATTATGTGGTTTGACCCTCATATGGTACATCAATCATGGCAATGCTCTTTCCCTTTGCGTCCAAGTAAAACCACTACTTCCCACGCAACATGTCATTACCATCACAATAGGATCTGCTTGGTAATAGCATTTGGAAGGGATCCTTCACTTTAAAGCACTGTTTGAAATCAAAGCTCCCTTCCTGTTGCAACTTAGCTTTAAAACAGACTTCTAGTGATCCTGGCAAATACAATGCTCTTTTTCTTTATCCTCCTCAGTTCTGATTCCATTCATTGCCTTTTAGCTATTTTTTTTTTTAATGGAAAACCAGAAAAGAGGTTTTCCAGATCTTGAAATGGTATTAGATTCTAAATTTTAGAGGGAAAAAAAAAGAATTTTCCAATTGACATTAGCCTGTGCAATTTTGAAAACTCCATAGTATGTCTTTTAATTGAAACCATCCAACAAACTGCAAAGATCTCCAACCTTTTTTCAATTGACTAACTCTAAAAAGAATCAAACCGTAAAATGCTACTTTAATACAGTTGCATTATAAAGGAGTAAACTGCAAAAAGGAAAAAATCCAGAAAACACACTAACTCCACCTGTTGTGGTAAACAGTAGCTAATGGTATTTGCTTACAGTCTTCACTGTTTGCCAACAAATTGTGCAAGAATTCCATCTCTTTTCCTTGATTTTGAATACTGAGTCATTAATTGCTAAGATTTGTACCCTCTCACATATTCGAGGGCTAATGTTGCAAAAGAAGATACTTTGCTATTATATTTTGATCTTTCAGTACACATGGCTGCTGGTTTTTGGCTATTATCTAACCAAGAGTATTAGAAGCGAACCAAGCACTGTGCTATGTGGGAGGTCCACAGACATAATGGAAATAGTTATCTTTCTTAACTAAAAAGGATAAATATTTCCCTCCTTTCTCATGTTACAGCTGTTCTCCTAAACAGCATAAAATCTCCATTGGGCTTTTGGGACAACGTAGCTGGAGGGAATCATTTGTCTCAGGAGAGAGAGGGCCTGCCTGAGGACATTCACGTTATGCCATATTTTAAAACTGTGTAAGCCTGATTCCCAGCTGGATTTGGGTGTTACAGGTCAGTGCGCTCTTCTGAGAATATCCAACCCCCATGCATTCACATAACGCTTCCCCTCAAACTTTTCTGCTGGTCAGGGAACAGAGAAATGGTTTAGGATAGTAGAAGCTGCGATAATTTGCACAGCTATGAATTAGAACTGCACAATCAGCCTATAAATGGAATTTAAATTTTTACGGTCACCGGCCACCGGCCTGTCTTCTCCACTTGCTAATTATGAATTTTCGTAGTTTCGCATGTTCTATTTTTGTTTTGGTCTTTTGCTTGGTTGGGATTTTTGTTGTTGGGTTTTTTTGTTTGAATCCTTCACACTGTTACCCAGGTTAGTGGGTGCTGCGGAAGGTTAATACAGTTGGTGAAAGCACAGATTTCTATACCTAGACACCAAGACAAGAGATGGTACCTGCAGACTAAGAAGGAGACAAGCACAAAAGTCATATCAGGTTGTGTTTATTGCCTCAGTCATAACTATATTGCTGCTTCCATAAATATGTATTAATGGACCCATCTCCCTGATGGTTTCTTGGGGTTTTTTTTTGGGGTTTTTTGGTGTTTTTTGTTCGGTTTTTTTGTTTGTTTATTTTTTATTTTTTGGTTGGGTTTTTTTTTTTTGTTTGGTTTTTTGTTTATTTTTTGGGGGGATGATTTTTTTGTTTATTTGTTTGTTTTTTTCTTTTTTTCTTTCTTTTTTCTTCAGTGTCAGAAGAAGGACATCGGCCAAGTCAGACCTTTGCTCTAACTTAGTAAATTTTGTCTTTTTTTTTCTTTTTCCTGACAAGAGTAGGTCTACAAAGGCTATCCCTTTTTACTCTGTAAACTATGGGAATTCACAGCAATTCAATAAAGTAAAAAAAGAAGTGCCTGGTCTTGGGTCCATAAAGAGTCTTGCAGGCTTCAGTTAAAATTCACAGAAAAACTTGTGCAAATAAATTTCTTCTTCCAGAACCTTTATTTTTCTCTTTGTTGTGCACATCTTTGTGGGAGACAAAATGTGGAGCAGAGGGTGGCTTTCCTATGACATGTGTCTCAGCATCTGACTCTACGAATCTATATCATTCTTCTTTCTCCTCAATTCAGAGGAGAGGAGAAAGGGGAGTGTTTAAACCACAGTGACATCCTCTCGTATACAGACTACCCCATTGTCTTCAGGTTTGAAAGCAAGAGTGCTTGTATACAACTGGGGTTGGGATAGAGTGATGTCTACAAGAACAGGCAAAGCAAAAACAAAGTCAGTCCAAAAATCATGTAGTACTCTTGGTCTAGGAGGTTTACAAGCTGAGAGTTCAGAGTACATTAGCTAACCCAGAGAGTACCATTTACACTGGCTTGTCTGCCCTGCTCAAAGAGGAGTTTGTACAGTCTCTGTTTCTCTGTGCTCACATTTTAAGACTCTGAATTTAGTCTGGGCTGGAAAACTTGGGCTGGACTCTGCACTCTTAAAAAGAGCACTCCAAACATTTTAAATGATCAATCTTGACTGTCATCTCCTTTCCCTAGAGAATGTGGTTTTCCTAGATACAATGTTTAGCATGAGCCTCCATGTGACAGACCACTAAGGTCAGGATCATGACTTTTATCTTTAAAAAATATTTTATAGCATTCTTACCAGCAACAAATGCTACAGGTTAGAATGCTTTATGATTTATTGCAGTCACAAAGTGCACACTTACATGCAAGGAATTGTCTGCACCCTCAGTCAGTTTGCAGATGACACCAAGCTGGACAGGACTGTTCAGCTGCTGGAGGGTAAGAGGGCTCTGCAGAGGGATCTGGACAAGTTGGATTGATGGATGGAGGACAATTGGATGAGATTCACCTAGACCAATTGCCAAGTCCTGCACTCGAGTCGCAACAACCCCATGAAGGGACAGAGTGGCTGAAAAGCTGCCTGGCGGAAAAGACCAGGGGGTGCTGGTCAACAGCAGCTGAACATGAGTCAGGGTGTGCCCAGGTGGCCAAGAAGGCCAATGGCATCCTGACCTGTATCAAGAATAGTGCAGCCAGGAGGACCAGTGCAGTGATTGTCCCTCTATACTTGATGCTGATGAGGCCTCACCTTGATTCCCATGTTCAGTTTTGTACCCTGTACTTCAAGAAGCATCTGAAGGAGCTGGGATTGTTTAGTCTGGAGGTGTCCCAGGGGATACCTTACCACTCTCTATAACTGCCTGAAAGGAGGGTGTAGCCATGTGGGGTCTGGTCACTTCTCCCAAGTAACAAGTGATAGGACAAGAGGAAACAGCCTCAAGTTGTACCAGGTGAAATTTATATTGGCTATTATAAAAAAAATTCTTAATTGAAAAGACTGTCAAATACTGGAATAGACTGCTTAAGGAAGTGGTTGAGTCACTACCCCTGGAGGTAGCTAAAAGATGTATAGATATGTCACTTAGGGACTTGATCTAGTGGTGGACTTGGCAGTGATGGGGTAACAGTTGGACTTAATGACCTTAAAGGCCTAAAAGGTCTTTTTCAATGTCAATGATTCTATGATTCTAACTTAATGTATTACAGAATTTCCCAGCCACTTTGGTGTAGGGCTCCAACGCATAATAACCATTAGTAGGATATGCTAATTTGCTTCACAGTTCTCTTAAATATATATGATTATTGTTTTACATTCACCTGTTGTTTCTTTTTTGAGGGAAGTGTGGAAATTTTTTATGTGGTGAACCAAAATTAATTGTATTTAATTGAAAGTAGCTGCTGTTCCTTTGTAATGTAAGTTTTCATTGATGCCTTCATAATAGATATACTAGATAACCAACGTGTATCTGATGTAGACAGAAAAAATTGATGACAAGTGGAAGTGTGTTTCTAATTGTAGTGGGAGTTTGAATTGGCTTCAAGTTCTAATGTTTATGCAATATAAATTATTAGAGAGGCTAAAGCATTGCCAGTAGCTGAACTCTCTATTATTGGATAGAAACTTAGCTATAGCATAGACTGAGTTGAGTCTTTTTTGCGTGCTTATGCATATGTACACACAGAACTACTGGCATAAAGTAGTCTCTGAACCTAAAAAGTTAGTCCAGATACTGGTAAAGAGGTGTTGGAGTAAGTGGCACTTGAGGAGTTCACACTTTTTATGGTTTGTTTCTACCACTTCCAGGAACTACTCTGCCTCTCATGTTGCACCAGTTCATGTGTTTGGTTTTTAATTTGAAAATTTTCAGTAATCCATATTCAGGCTAGTCCCACATTCTCCATCATTTCAGTGGGCTTTGAATGTAAGCAAGGTAAGGAACAAAGAGGGTAAGAGATTTGTGTGGTATATCACAGGCAATAAAGCTCTGCACACATTTCTCCTGAACTGAGTACTATCACAAAAGAATCCTGGTACTAAATCACATGTGAATGTTAAACTCTATTCTAAGAGCTTCGGTACACTATAGAAGCATTTCAGGCAGTGGAAGGGCAGTTTTGTAAATGCTCTGAACACCAATGGGCATTCAGTGTTACCAAGAAGAGCCTGTCAAATTTCTGAAAATCAGATGTGGGAATGTTCACTTCAGAGAAATGTTGTGACGTCTAATATTATATTCTGCAGAATCTTTTCCTGTTTGTTGCTGAGGAAGCTAATTGGTTTTTAAATGGATAACATTTGCCCTAAGTAATGAATCCATCCCCTACAGATGCTGATTTATAAGAGACTTGAATTTGATCATAGAAACAAAATAAGCTTTACTCAAAGGATCTTTATTTATGTATTTGAAGAATAATTGGTTTTTAAAAGTGATCATTAATTAAAATCCACTAAATCTGTTTACTTTATTGTCTTTCATTTCTTTGTACATAACCCACATGCTTTCTGTGCTTACTTGTACTTATTTTCTGGTTGTCTTTTTAAGACTGCAACTTTTTGTTATGGCTTCTGAGAGGAGCCTCCATTTTGAAAGAGTTTCTCTAGAGAAATGGAGAAATAGTGGTTGAATTTAAGCATCAGTTGTGGTTTTAAGGTCTTATAGTGTCTAAGGGATGCTGCTGATGAAAAACAATTCCAGTAAAACAAACTTAACTGAACTTCCGATGTTGGTGTTGCTAGCATATTGCTCTTCTGTGATAAACAAGCAGGGAAAAAATTATTCTGAGATACTGATTTTTAAGTTTGATCGTGAAGAAAAAACAGGTGGTTGAATTCTGCTGTTAGTGGCAGAAAATCAGTTAGAAATAGCAGTTGAAAAGGAAAAATGGAGATCTGAAAAAGCAATATATCCAGTAAGCTAAGAAGTCTTTGATGTACTATAATGAATATTGGTATGTGTGCCATCATACATATGTTTTGTGAGTATCAGTGTTTGCTGCCTGTCTGCCAAGCACAGCAGACAAGCTTGAGAGAAGAGAACCAGTTTTTCATAAGATTCTGTCAGATATGTTACTGTATAGATATGGAATTGCCCAGCTGTGCAGAGCTCCCTGTGCACTGCTCTATTTAACCTGTCTAGCTCTTGTCATGGGCAATGTCAATATATTCTATTCCCTTCAAGTGCAAAGAATTTAGACAGACTTTGAAGAAACCAGAGTTTTCAAGTAGTTCCTATGGTGAATGTTTATTAGGAATACTCCATTAAGCACAGGTAATTCCTAAATACCCAAATTCTCATTCTTGCACATAATCACAAATAAGAAGAATTAATTAGCCCTTAGTGGTAATTTATTAATTTAAGAATTAAGCAAAATTTTGTTGTTTCATACTAAGGAGTCTAGGTAGTACAGACTGTAAAAGATAATTAAACAAAACTCTGGAAGTATTGTAATGAATGTTGTCATACTCTCATGCATATTTTGTGACAACATGATTTAAAATATGTATTTATTTGTGTGAGCTGTTTAAAATAGGAAAATATTGAGAAATGACTTTTAGGATTGGCTATTAGATTTGAATGCATTATGCATTAAATTTGGTTTTGTTTTTACTTCTGCCACTCTAAAACTGGTTAACTTAGTGCAAATCAGTGCATCACTTGGAATCCGAGATTTCCATTTTGACAATGGAGATAACTTGCTTAGTCCCACCTTCCTTCTACTTTCTTTTGACCTTTTCTTTTAGTGTTTTGCTTTTACTAGCCTCTTATGGGTCAATATTTTCTTGTACTGGGAATATGCAGAACTTGCACAAAGATTCTAATGAAGATTGACACATCGAAGTATTAATGCAGTGTTAAAAATAAACACTAATTATTTGGATCTTTCACATCTCCTTTCTACTCCAGTGGATCTTTTCTTTAGTAGGCTTGTTTGCAATTTAAAAGGTTAAATAATGTAACAGGGTGTTGCCTTCTGCAATTTGGTTTTCTCTGATGTGTTTCTTGCTGTGGTGTTAAGAGAGCTGGTCAAGAGAACATAGAGCAAAGCAGTAGGTATTTGTACATATATTAAATATTTTAGGATGATATTCAGGTGCCTTTGAACTCAGTGATAATTCAGCGGCAATTCTCTCTCTCTCTCTGTTTAAATGGAGTAAGCATTTCATCTTCTTTATGGTTTTACAGAAAAGTTCTGGATTGCAGAAAAAGAACTATACTTCTGTTAAATGTTTCATCAGTATTTCTCTCAATCCAGCTGCACTTGAAGCCTTAATCTTTCATTTTGATCTGAGGCTGAGTAAATGCTCAGAAAAGAATAAAAATTTAACTTTCCAGCTCAGCTGTGACAAGGAAAGCCATTTAAAAAATCATTCAGGAAGGAGGGAGAAGGGGAATCTCAGATACATTTTTTTTAATGTATAACAAGCCATAGTAATTTTACATTTTAAGTATTTCTTTTCCTTGTTCAGGGACACTTGGAGCATGTGTAGTTTTGGCTGCATTTTGAGAGATAATTCACAAAGATTAATTATTGTTGTGTTGTGTAGTGAGATCACTGCCGATAAGCTAAGGGTTTAATATATACTATCTTGCCCAAATCAGGGTTTTATTTATGTTTCCTCGTTTGAAGCGAGTGGGGGTGGGACCTCCTCCCTCTGTAGCATTTCCAGAATAGTGTGCTTTTCACAAAACAGCAGGCAGCAGGTACACCTACAGAACCATCAAACACAGCCAAAAGCCATCAATTTCATTCTGTGTTCTTCACAATGGTGTTAAAAATCAGTCATTAAATAGACCTCCAGAGAACATAAGGATCATCTGAACAGATGTTGCACTCTGTTTTCAACTCAGTAACCTAAGGGATCTCCCATCTCCATACTCGACACTTATTATTGCCAAGGCATGAACAGAGACCTTTGTAGAGTATAGGAAGAGGTCAGTATATTGTTTGGACAAAGAAAAGATGTATTATTTATCATAATATCTCATATAGGGTTGTATCCTATGCATACACATGTACACATAAAAAAATCCCCAGAACGTCACACA
Source organism: Entomyzon cyanotis (assembly GCA_024500445.1). NCBI lineage: Eukaryota > Metazoa > Chordata > Aves > Passeriformes > Meliphagidae > Entomyzon > Entomyzon cyanotis. The sequence goes on from JAKEPQ010001005.1 coordinate 83,479,958, forward strand.
GTCATAGATACTTTTGCTCTTTATTCTGCATAGCTTTAGTTTTAATAAGGCAAACATTTGACATCAAGTATTCAAAAGAATTTCTACCCTAAAGTGTGGAGGGATGTGAGGTGGAACTTTAGCTCTTACAGCAAGTAACAGTTAAATTCAGATCTGAATTCAGCTTCAAGCTTAGAAAAAGAGTAGGGAGAATCAAGGATGTTTTCATGTGTGTCACACTTTTAAGCTAAAGTCTCCTACACCTGCTTTATGCAAGTACTAAATAACTCTGTATTTTATAAATTAAGTAGGTGGACATGATATTAAGAAATTATTAACTGGCAGTTGGCAGGTGTACCTTATAAAGATGATGGAGAAGTACAGTCAATATAAGGCTTCTGCTGGATTTCACAGCTCAAGCACGTAGGTGTGCACATGAACAAAATTAGTCGTTAAGTAGAAGAGTAGTAAGAAATTATAATGTTATAAAATATGTTGACTGTTTAACCTGTTTCCCATTCCTTTTTATTCTCTGGGTTGCAAGGCAAAATTTTGCCCACACTTTGAGAAGTTAATGATCAGTGAATGACACAAATAAAACAACTGGAACAAGGGCAAAGGTGCAGTTAAGATTTTTCTCAGTACTTGATCAATTATGTGTTGCTAGATGGGATAATTCATGGTGACAAAACACAAGCAACCCTTTAGCTTTCAGGCAGCTGGAACACACCATGAGATGGTGCCCTTCTTCAAGTGCAACTACCATGGAAAAAAGGTTAGAGACGCAAGAAAAATACAGATGGCTATGCAGACAGTTTTTCTGCTCTTGTTTTTCTTGCCCTAAAAGAGAATAAAGACAGAAAGACAGACAGACAGACAGAAAGAAAGAGAGTTTTTACCTTGTATTTGATTTCTTTGATGCAGTTCTGGTTGCTTTCAATTTTTTAACCTAACTGGGGAAATGTTTTGTTTCAAATTCATTTGAGCAGATGTTTTTTTTTCTAAATTGTGGGAGGAGAAAAGGGGAAGCAAGGAAGGAGAAAAACTTTTGATTTGCTTAAGCCTTTAAAATATTTTTTTATTTGAACATTGGCAATTTTATAAACAAAGCTGTCACCTCAAAATGAAATGAGTTCATTACAATAAAGTTTAGACTTTTCTGAAATTAAAAAATCCACAAAAATAAATTTACTACAACCACAATAAAACTTGTCTAATGATAAAACTTCTTTTGGTTTAATTTTACTTTTTTTCTTTTTTAGCAAAACATATAATAAATCCCTCAAAACCTGCTCTACTTTGGTTTGGTTTTAGTTTCAACTCCTAGCTAACATCTCTTTTTCACTAATCTTACTGTTGTTAAAAGTTTGTCTTTTTCTTTCCCCCCTTTCACCTTCCTTCCCTCTTTGGCTTTTTTTCATGCTGCTTCTTATAAACATAAGATCCCAAAGAATAATCAAGGAAGGTATCAAAGAAGGCACAGAAAGTCTGTCAACACTCTAGATCAGCACAACAGACATGGCTCTGTGTTAGATTTCTCCTTCAGCTCGACTCATCCATGAGCTGCATTGGGAAGAATATAGTGATTCAGAAAAGACTCCTGGAGGGTTGCTTACAGGATAAAGCACAGGAAAAAGCTAGTGAGCAAGTAAATATCTTTATTGAAATGTTCTCAATCACATTGTTTCCATTGTATTCACCAGAGTACTGTCTTTGTCTCCTGTACAATACCACATTGTCTTTTTACACCATATCAGGTTTACACCCTGCCAGGCAGCACAGAGGTGTCATCCATCCTCTTGCAAAATCAAAAAAGGTTTAAGTTTGGAAATACTGCCATGCTATGGTATCTATCTATTATTTTGAGAAAATCCAAATATAACTGATTCTAAGAGAGGACCCCTCATAGCAGTCTGTTTTCCCCATGTTTTCTCTTGAACTGCACTGCTCCATGCCTCAGGACTTTTCTGGGTTGCATTCCTACTACTCATTAGGCCCAAGTCTAGCAAGAGGTCCCTGTGAGGCCTGATCTGTGCAAGAATGACACATGAAAATAGATGGAGTTCAGGTATGGTGTTTAGAAGACATTCAGTGCAAAGCCAAAGCAACAGAATACAGTGCAAGATTACCCCTCATTGCCTTTTCATTTTATTTTTTTTCACCTTCTCCTTGGTACAATGACCTAAGTCAGATGCTGGAAACATTACAGTAGAGAGGTCATAAACTATAGAAATCCCACCCCTCATTTCCTGTCCTTTTTCAAGTTTGTAGAAAGTCTTTAAATTATGGTAACATCTATGAAAAATAAAGACATGTTCAATATTAAATGAAATTTAATAATAAAAACCAATATATCATTATTAATTTTAGTTTTGATGTAAAGATTGTGTAAAATGAGGATGCAACATTATTGTTTCCTTTTAAAATTCATCATAACCCACCCAGCAAGTTTGATTCAATTTGAGATCTATATATGTATTATTCAGTTTTGGACCTCTTGGCTGCCCACAGGGAGTTTCAGAAGCCTACACTTAAGCTTCTGCTCAATAATAGCTTGGTCTTAATTACAATATTATTGGATTGCAGCAATCAAAAACTCCATTGTTATGATTAGGTTGGATGTAGGGATCAAAAAACAACCTTAGGAAAGAAACAAGAGTGTTGTTTAACCTCATAAAATGAAGGCTGGAGGAAAATGTGTAATGGCCTTGTATAAAAGCATGGCAGGCATGAATTCTAGGGTCAGAGAAGGGGTGATTAAGCTCAATGACATCGTTGGCCCAGAAAAAAAAGGACATCATCCAAATAAATTTAGGCTGGAAAATGTTCCTCTGATGGTAAGAATATTCTGCTAATAGTGATGGTAAGAATATTCTGTTAATAGTGTTCTGGAATTGTCTTTTAATGTTAGCAGCAAGACTCAGGCCAAACCCAACTCATTAGAGTTGAATTTCTCTCTGAATGGGATTAAACACTCAGCTTGCACTAGCAGAGGTCTTCTTTGGAGGCAGTTTCTTTTCCTGTATTCAATTTAATTGTTTTTTATAATAAAAATTGTAGAAGTTTGTAAATTAGGAGCTTAAAACATTTTTATTTAAGACACAATATTCAGAGATTTGTGTAAGAGTAATGTGAATGAAAAGATTTGCTGAAAGAATGCATTATTGTTTGGAGTTTGTTTCTGGCATTATGTAAAATAAATCTTGATTGTATGATACACTCTGTATTGCTACATTCTTGTGAAATACCTCTAGATATAACTGGCAAGCCATTTAAAGACATACTTGGAAAATACAAAGGACATTTATGTTCCTTTCAATACCTCATGTACTTTATTCAAAACCAGACTCTTGCTATGACACAATCTCCTAGATGTGCTGTGGTTTGTGGTCATAGTTTAGTGGCTTTGGATTGCAGCCCAAGGTACATTGAAACAGTTTAGGTGTCACAAATCCTACCCTGTTTCCAAATAAAAATCTGCTTCCCTGTGCTTCTCACCTTGAAACCTTTGGGCATGTGACCTTTTTGAACTTGTTTGTATCCAAGGATGATTTTTCTGGTATATCACATAATTTAATATAGGACTTGTTTTTTGCTTTTAACTAGTAAAGTCTATGATACCCCATGTGTTATAAAAGAATTTGAGTTCACTAAGGTTAATTATGTCCATGAGTTAATAATATGTTGATAAATTGAAAGGGTAAGTTATAAAGCTGGGGAAATTGATGTTCTTTATGTTGCTTGTGTTGGAGTTGCTGGGTGGCGGGACATTGTGCTGAGTGTAGCAGATAAACACATCCATTGAATGAACATCCATGGAAGCACCCATGTAAAGGAAGATGTTTCTAGAATATCCCAATGAAAATGGTGATGTCATCGAGAACGCAGATTGGACAGGACAAGAACCAACCAGGAGAAACCCCTAGACAACGATTGGACAGGAATGCACCAGAGAAACGAGCCAATCACGTTCAGACAAACAAGCCAATGAGACAAAGGATCCAAAATGGACCAATGGGGAGTCATAAGTGAGGGTATAAGAGTGGCCTGGTGCTCTGAAAGTGGTTCTCTGGCCTTCCAGACTTATGAGAAAGACCAGCTAGCATCAGCCACGCTCTTTTCGGGTCTGCCTTGTCACAAGAAGTAGTGAGCTTTTCTCAACACTTCTATTCTTTGGTTGTTAATTAATAAATAGTTGTTCTTTACAAGCGGGGGAGTGAGTTGTGTTGCTCGCCACGTCCTTGCTCCCCCGCCCTTGACACCATGCATTGCCTGACAGTTCATTGTTCCTCAGTCAAACATTTGGGTTTCTCTGGACTTGATCTTTTTCCAGGTTCTTATATGTAACAGTTCACTTATGGAAGTCTTTGCTATATGCAAAGTTTGCTTAGACTGGGATAAAACTTCCTTTCTTTTGCTGTTTCTTTATCTCAACTGAAGTGATAACATTTTATGTAAGCTGTAATATGTGGCCTACAAAACTCCATAAATACACATTGAAAGTCAGGGTTTCTGAATTTAGAAGAGCAAATGAAAACCTGCTACTTGAAAGCTCAATGTTAAAAAGAAGCATTTGTGCCTGGGTCAGGGGAGAGTTTCAATAATGTACAGATGGTAGCTATGGAAACAATATCTGAGTTTGCCTAGATGGTCATGAGAAACATAAATAATGAACAAACCGTGCCAAAAAAATGTACATGCAGTGCTGAAGGGAGGTAAAACAAATTCAATAAGAAATCACAGAACTGGCAGCTGCACATTTGTTTCTGTTCAGTGTATGTGCACTGAATAAAATTTCAGCCAAGGTTTGGGTTGCACATCTGCCTTGACCCTAATGCTACAGGCTCCCATATAAACATTAAAAAAAAATCAAAAGCTATTTCATGTCTTCCAGCATAGCACACAAAGACCAGCGCTCTCTCGAGTGATTTTAGTAAGTACAACTGCCCTTGCTTAAAATGTTTTTATCTTTCAGCTTTGACTGGCTCAACTCTGACCTAGCAGATAAAAGCAATTTTGTATGTGCGATTTTAGGTAAATAGAGCTGGATTAAAAGACTTCAGGCTGGTCCCTCTTTCTTTATTTGTCTGCTCCATGTTACTTTCACAAGAAGATGTCTGCTGAGAAATCCCATTGCAAACTTTGCCTTATCCTACCTGCAGAGCTTTATGTAAGGTTTCCAGATAGGATGACTTTTGAGGGCTAAGGCAGTGCAAAGTATTAAGTAAGAGACAAGACTGTTAAAGCAATTTCTGTATTAAGCTTTTTACTGTCTGGTTTTTAATTGCTTTTTCCATTATTGTATATTCAGGCATGGAGATATTGATCAACAGTATTCTGTAAATAATTTCATTGTCATACCCTACTTGATCAACTACACTACCCAAATAGCTGATAAACTGCTTCAAGGCTTTAGTTTGGGGGGTGGGGGTCTATTTGTCTCACTGAGCAGAAAATTAAGATGTTCAGCAAGTGTTAATAAAAATGTGCTGCTTGTAGAATAAAGTGTTTTCTTTCCACATATGTAAGTTTTTAAAAAAAAAATTGAGAAGTAGAAAATAAAAAAGTTTTATGTTGGTGGTTGGGACACTTTACCCAGAAGTGGCGTCACATGAGTTACTGTGCCTAGTTTGGTTTTTATGCATACTTTACCTATTTCTACAATGTGCAAAGGGTTGAATAAAGGAGATGAAGCACCCATGTAATCACTAGAATATCCAGATAGCTGTGCTGGAGATGGTGGGTTCATGTGTCCTCTAGCAAAAAACCTGCTTGTATTTCATTGGAGGTGACTGGGTTAAACCACTTTCCTCCACTTTAAAACAATCCATTCAAACTTAATTCTGAACAAATCTTCTTTCCTAGTTTGGCTTGAATTTGTGAAAGTTTCAAGCTGAAACTTCTATGAAACATTTTATGGAAATTTTGTGGTTTGTGAGTAAGTTTTTCCTGGCACTCAGCTGTGTCCAGATCAAAGCACACATTAATGTTCTTGACTTAAGCATCATCCTGCACACATAAGTATAAAAAATTTTCTTTTTAATACAGATGGACAAGTCAGCCTCTAAAAAATGTTCTCCTATGTGCAGTCATTCTCTAACATTAATATTTTCTGGATGATTTCTGACAAAGTAGAAATCTGTGAAAAGAAAATTTTATAGTTCACTGGTAATCATAATAGCAGGGCTCTTGTTCCAAGAATGGGGGCCTAATTACCTTCTGAAATTCAAAAAACTCAGACTGACTATAGTATATTTGTCATCATGTGCTGTAAGTTATTTTAAGATATGAGCAATTTCAATCTTTTTTAATAAAAGCTTTTTGCATGGCACTTTAGCAAATCTGTGTACAAGTGGGCTTCCAGAATCAGTTACTTTCTTGAAATTTATTCAGGAAGATGCAAATTCTGTTAACTGGCAGCTATATATAGATGTCATAAATGCACAGACATAATTTAATTAACTGTTTTGGGGTTTTTTTCTTTCTAGAAACATCCTTAAAATAAACTGAAATTCTGTGCATTATCTTTGTGGTAATTTTAAATAAGGCTAACTTACAATGCCTGGGAAAATGCCTGCCTAGATCAGCCTTTTAAAAGTTCAATCCGTATGAATTATTGTTCTGTATTTAATAACCCAATCAATTAAAAAAAAAAAGGCATCCTTAATTTTTGTTGGTTTTACTCATGAAAAGATTGAGAAATAATTAACAGAATGGTAGTGGTGGAGACACTAAAAAAAAAGTCAAAATAATTACTGAATACTGCAATAATTCTCACTGCTTGGAATGCTTCAAAAACAATCACTCTCTCAAGGGTCTTATCCTGGTCCCCTTCAAGCTGATGGAAGTTCTTAAATTAATTAACTGAAAAATAGCACAGACACAAGTTAAAATGAACTTGTTAGCTGGAGTGTCATTTTCTATTCTGCCTCCGCAGAGCTTAAATTTGTTGCCTACCAAAGGAAATTCTCTTCATTTGCTTACTACATTTTAACTGCAAAGTATGTGAAAAGCGGTATTTTATGTTTTAGTGAGAAACATCCCTGTCCTGTGCTTACTTGGGTTTAATCTTCATATGTCTGTGCCACTGTGGGAGGTAAACTCACACGCTTCCTGTACGAAATCAGTCTCTTACTTATTTACCAGTGAGTTGTTGCTGTTAAACTTTGGGTCACCAGACTGGTGGCTTGTCTGAAGTCACTATCTCCATCACACTACCTAAGCTGCATGTTTTCTGGACATTTTGGCTTTAATTTTCTAGTGTTTGGCACACTTCTAAAAAGACATCTATCAAATATCTTATAGTGACTAAGTGTGCGAATGGATTTAAGATCATTCCAGGCAGTGCAAGTACACAGAATTTCTCAATGTGGTGGGCTGCCTGCTGGAGGCTCACCCAGCCGAGCCCCAACTCCTCGTGTTCCACAGGATGGGAGGGAGAGTGAAATGAGAATGAGACGGGGAAAAAAAAAGAGGTTGAGGGTCAAGATAAAGACAGGGAGATCCTTTACCGAGGGGTGCAGGGGGACGGGGTGCTGCGGTCAGTCCTGCTCTCTCTTGCTGTTCCCCTGCTCCGGCGGCGGTTCTCCAGGAGAATCTGGCGGCCGGAGCCTCTCCCGCTCCTCCCCCTACTCTCCCTTCGGGGCTGACAGGGCCTTTTCTGCCCCTTTTCGCCTCACGCCTCCCTGCCCGGGGCTGAGGGGCTTGGCTGTGGCTGGCGCGGAGCAGCCCGGCCTCGCCTCTCCTCGTGGACACCGCTGCGGCCGCCGCCAGCACATGTCACCTCCAGCTCACAGGCTCACCGAGAGCCCTGCGGGTGACACCCTTGCGGGCGCTCCTCAGGGCCGTGCTGCTGCCCCAGGTGATTCCCTTCTGACGGAGGAGCACGGCGGCCTCGGCAGCTCTGAGTCCTGAAACGCAGTGTTGTCATTGACCGCTGACAAAGGTGACACGGTGAAACGTCGATTTACAGGGGTAATTAATTGCACACTGTAAATGGTCCAGAGATTTTTAGTAACTCTGACGATTACCACAAGGAAAAGCTAAAGAAATGTCAGCAGCTGGAAAAGCAAACCCGCGGGTGCTGCTGGGTTGTGAAGAGGCTTTCGGGAAGGGGGTTCACCTGCTCCTGGCAGCAGCGTGCCCTTGGTGCCAGCACTAGGCCCACGGGCTTTGGTGTTGGTCAGTGGAAATGTGCTGCAGCTTACCCAAGTGCAGCGTGGCAGCAGCGTTTCGTGTGGGCGGCTGCACAGAATACTGTGGAGCCATGGAAATACCAAGTATGTGTTAAAACACCCCTTTGGTGTAGAGGCAGGCTAGCAGTGGTTAGTGTATGGATTTATTGTTGGGTGGTGCTTGCTGTGGTGAAAGAGATCTTGCATATATCATTATTTTTATAAAATTTATCAAAGGTTTCTGTCTGTATAGCCATTATAGAAGATCTGTGCCCATGGCTGGTGTACAGTGCTGATTTACGCACTGTAAGGTTTTGGGGGCCAAAGAGTCTTTGCTAATGATTATATTCTAGGTACGGGGAAGACACTGCTTTTGAACTTAATGATGTTAATCCAACACATTAGCACAATGAAGTTCTGAAGTTCTGTATAATACCTACTATGCTACAATTTGAAGAGCAAGAGATAAATAACCGCATAATAGGAGACAAGACAGTATAAAACAAAACCTACATGTTAACAAATGCCATTAAGACTTTCAGAAGGCTTTTAAATACATTCTTCTTCCCCTCAGAAGCACAGACATGCCAAGTAGCCATGCTGTTGAAAACAGAATGTTATTTTTAATGCAATGATTAGGTCACGTAACAAATAAAAAGTGATCAATGTTTATCCAACTAAAAAACTACCATCAGAAGTACACAACTCACCCTAGAACTATTATACTTATTTTCCAGCTTTTATTTGTATGTGGAGACAAAGAGATTAAACGAGGGCTCATATGAAAAAATTTCCAAAAATTATGTAATGTCTGTCTGTGCTGTAATGTAAATGTTGAAGTACCTGAGTTAGCTTAAAAGAAGCACTGGAACACTTTAGCAGTGATAAACTGGCAGCTTATAAACAACAGTGAATTTTCACTCTGATGTTTCTCAGTCAGAGACAACCAATGAAGAAAGCTGGGTATGAGCTTCTCAGAGGAGGACAGTGGAGACATTTGCTGAAGTAGGTGAACTGGTCTGGGTATCCCAGCTCAGTCCTTTGAATGAAGCTGGGATGTCTCCCTACTTCAGTGAAAATTGCAGCAATTTAGGGAGCACCATGGCTTGGGAAAAAAAAAAAGCAATCAAACAGTCAAATAGGAAAGAAAAAGCCCCAAAGAAACAAAAAAACCAGTCCAAACCAAGCACCCCCCCAACCCAAAACCACACACACAACCCCAACCCCAAACTCCTCTTTTTGCAACTTTTGTGTATTTAAAATATGAAGATCCAAAACCAATAAGCTATTTATGTGCTTTGCAAGAGTATAAAAAGCTGCAATTGTAAGTTAGCAAAACAGTTTAGAAAGGGATCCTTATCACTGTATCAGTTGTGTTTAGAGGATAAGCCAGCCTTTACTGTTTGAGGTCAGGAGGAAACTTTTCATGTTGGGGCAGCTTTTCCTATGGCTGCCTACTGAGCAGACTTCACTGCACCATTTAATGAAGTCAGCTGGGACTGCCCACAGTTGAAGAGAGGATACGAGGGCATAAGAACCACTGGTATCTTTTAGTATGGGAGCTTTTTTTCCATAAAGCTCAACCAGAGGAACTGAAAGAAGTGTTTGGGGAGCTCAAGTTGACGTAAGAGACAAGGTTGGTACTGCAGGGGGATTCTTGGATCGCATCAGCTTCTGGATGGAAAATGTCTGCTAAGATGTTTGAGTGTGTTTGTCTTTTGTTTGAGATCTGTGTTCAGTTTGGTTTGGTTTTTAAAATCTTTTCCTGTATGTTACTGTCTCTTTGCTACCTGTATCTTTTTATTCTTAAAAATTTTTATAACAAATAAACTTTTTATTAGGAGTTTTCTGTGCCAACTATAGAATTTTAATATGCTTTCAAGATTAAGGCCCTGAAGAAGTCCCATGTAAATCAGATACAGCTGTTCCCTAAATCCAGTCATTCCTGCCTTGTTGTTTTCTAGTAATTACCTCATCTACAAGAAATACTGTATTCCTGTATTGTGCCCCTGAGTATACTAAGTGTTTCTATTAGCTTGCCTGCTTCTGAGACGTCTTAAGAGTTTTTGGTTGGTTGGCTTGGGGTTTTTTGGGTTTGTTTGTTTGGCTTTTTTAAAATAATATATTTTGTTCATCTAAATAAGTAATATGGGTGTTTCACTTTGCATCACCAGTGTTCTTACTGGTTTAAGAAAGATTTTGGTATATACACTCCTTGCCTCCCTTGATGTCTGCCTTGGGATATTTGAGATTAGGGCTTGCTTGTGTATTCTGGAGTTTAGTCAGTCATAAGATGACATGCCCAACATTTGGCATTCTGGATGATGACAATTTTTTCTCAACTTTCCTGGGAGATGTATATCTGTTTCTGTCATTTAGTCCTTGGATTTTTGAGCAATTACTCAAAGAATTAATGTAATGTCACAAATTACCCCAGTCTTGGAGGCATTTTTGCCTCCAGCTGCAACATAGTTCCAGAGGGTTTTTTTTAATGTCCCCATTTCTGAAAATGTGGGGCTTAATTTTTGTATTTGTTCTATGTTAATTAAGCCTGCCATAATTTTCAGGGTCATCTTGTCCTTTTTCTGGCCCCAGTACAATAAAACTCCTAAGCATTTATTTGTCTTTAGGTGTTTAAATATTCCTGTTGTCTTTGATACTGTTTCGATGCCTTCATGTGAAAAGGAATCTACTTGCTGGATAAAATTTGGTTTATTTCTCAGATTCAGTGATATGCTACCTTCCCCTTGCTAATACGGGGTGTTTCTCATGCTTTAAGGAAAACACAAAGTTTAATACATTTTCTATAAAACTCATTTTGACATGGTTTGCTTTCTTCTCTGAGTAGAACAGATCAAACCATGCAGAAATCAGATGGAAAGCTGGGTGGGGACATATTTCTGCTTGCAGTAGTAATAACCTCTTTTCCCATCACATGGTTCCTTCACATTCTGCACTCCATGTCCTTCTTTTCATATGGGATGACTTTTTTTTCTTTTCTTTTTCCTTGTAAATATTTTATCCCAAGTGTAACATTGGCATAATATTGAAAGTGAGATATACTGTGCAATATCAGATGTGTGAACTTCACCTAAGCTTCCCAGGTTTTATGTCATAGCTTTTCCCTTGACTTTATTCATGTCCACAGTCAGTCCTCTATAAGAATTTTTGAAAATGGAAGAAAAATTCCTGAATATATTCATAATTCTTTTCCATGCCTTTTGGAGTGCAGTGTTTGCTGCTTTCCATGCTGCAGGGGTGAAAAAAAGCAGTTTCTGTGCTCTGTCTCTCTACTGATTTTGCATTGCAAAGAGGACCAAAGAAATGCCAAATATTTTAAGATTTAGTTAAAAAGCTGACCAACCTCTGTATCACTTAAATATTAGTTTTTCACCTAGTATGTCAGAGTTGGAAGACTTTTATGCAATGTCGCTCTACCCTATATTCCTAAAATGATGAAGCATGAAACAACCCATTTTGAATGAAGGTGGATGAAAAAATACCATTTGCATTTATAGTATGACTGTTTTTAGGATCTCCTATTAGCTTATGGATTTTAATATTTCTTTAATGACCTGTGAAACAAACATTACCAGCTACATTACTTTCCAGATAAGCAAAAGCATGAAAAGGCATATGCTAATATTTTCAAATGTAAATGTGGGATATTCTTGGGGCATCTAGATTAAGATATGTTAGTCTTGTACTTTTCAATATAGGTATTTTTAGTTTTGCTATTCATTTCTTCTACTGCTGGAGGTAGCTGTTCCAAAGCTGTAAAAGTCTAAAGAAAGTGCAAGAAAAGAAGCAGCTCATTCCAGAAAGGGGAGAAAAGAATGTGTCAGATTTTTTTCGTGATACTATACTGTTTAAATAATAGCATTACTTCACTGCAGTGATTTGAAAGTTAGTTCATTACAAGAAATAAATATTTTGATACTGCAGCATTATATGCTCTGATGCCATGGTGATTGCTACCAATTCCTAATAAAGAGTGACTTGTTACTAACGTATTGACCCTTTATACCTCTTTTGAAAACAGGTTAATGGGATATCAGCTGTATTTGTGAACCTCTCAGAAAAATTGAGATTAACCCACAGTAAACACAGCTTCTGTCATAGCACTTGAACATCTGTCAGAGGTTCTAGTTAGAAGTCACAAACAAAAATACTCCATATTGACTCATGAACATTTCCAGAATCCAGGACACTGGATGAATCCAGGACACTGCAAGAATGTTGTGTCACTTGGAGTGATAAAGAATGCCAACTGTATTTATTTTCTGAGGGCCCTCCTTGCCAGGCTGTGAGTAATGCCCTGTTAGACATTCTGCATTTTGTGTTCCAAAGTCCACATTGTGTTCCTTGTTCCAAGTAATGAATTCTGGACATGTTGTAGGCAAAATAAATTTTTATTACCCATTGGTGTGATCCTTAGCTAAAAGAACAGGTTAATTTAGGTGACAGAGAGAACCAGTTCAATACAATTGAGAAGAAAATTGTGTTTCTTTGCCTGTATCATAACTCAAGCTTTGTTTCTGATACAGGAGAAAGGTGAGCCTTTAACATCTTTGAATAAACATCAGTGCAAAGCTTATCATAAAATCTGCCCTAAGTATAGCTCTAATAAGACACCATCAAATCGTCAGTAAACGCACAAGTAGCATAAATTAGTGTTTGAAATTTCTGAAGTAATTTTCTTCATCCTCTTCTTAAATAACTTGGCTATGGATGGTCCATCAGTTTAAATGATAGAACAAAAGGTCCTACAGCTACAAAACAAACTATTTTGGCTTGCTTCTTGGGTGGCTGCTTATTGTTTTACAAGACAATGGGAATTGTCATAGTGTTTTGGATTATTTTCATAAATTTTTTGAATATTTATTGTCAGGAATACTTCAGTTTTTTATTTTGAAGCTTGATACTACTTACATTTTTAAAAAATCCTCTGGTACTTTTCCAGTTTTCCATGACTTTTTCTAACCACTTGCTTTCAAAATCCTTTTAATTTTTATTTGTGAGCTGAGTAAACAATCTGGAAGTCATTGATAGACAATAAAACCGGCACCCCACAATGCTATTAAAAAAAAGAAGAAAAAAATGGGGCGACAGACACTATTATCTTGTCTATGTTTGACATACTTTCCTAAAATTTCCCACAATTAATGGCTCAATTTCAGCTCTACTGGTGGTAAAAAATGTATAAATGTTAGTATACGCAGGGCACTGATGTGAGCTGGTGTTTTGGATCATCCATTGTTATTTATTGCTGTTTAGTACTTGTGTATTACAGTTTCTGAGCCTCAGCCTCATGGATCAAGTGTTCCATTGAGCTCAGCACCAGGCTAGCTCTAGAGAGCAAGACTGTCCCTGCCACACTGGGTTAAAACACCGTAGTTAAATGCTGGTGAGCCATGTACATCAGAATGTCTCTTTGGTTAGCAGAAATGCAGAGGCAGACTAACACAGCTCCCAGGAAATTAAAATATTAGTTGATGTTTTTTTACAACTCCATAACTTCCGTGTGGAGGTCGTGCATTTTTTACCACCTTACAATCAAGGCACGTATGGATGTTTGATTCTACCCATTACTACAATGTAAGTATTTTGGAAATAAACATAAAAATTGTAGTGGGGGATAAAGGGCACTTACCATGAAAGACTTAGTAGGATGTAGGTTTTATTCCCTACTGACAGACGTAGCAACAACTTGTCATTCCTGTATTTTTATGTAGGTTGCTGGAGGGCAGGAGAAAATAAATTTCAAATAAGTTTTATCTTTCTTGTGAAAATTGTTCTTAGACAAATATATCACTGTATACAGTGCCATAGTCTCTGACTTAGCAGGTTAAGTTCATCCCTAAGCAGAGGCAGCGAGATTCAGTAGACACATAACATGTAAAGAACTGTGGAAGTAATTTGTTAAATGGTAAATATTACAATGTTCACAGTAGCACAGAACCTGGTACTGCTGGAGAGCTGAACATATTTTGACTGATCTGAGATCAAGTTGTAGCTTTAAAACCTCTTTCTTGTTCTGATTGGATTTGACCAGATGAAGTATATTTGTTTAAATGAGCCATTCTTTCAGAGGAAGGTGTTTCATTATCTTTTGAGAACAGGCACATGTGCCAGAATAAATATGTTTTAACCTCTGTAGATTTTTCCCAGGGGTAAAAGGTACTCTCTCTTCTTTGTTTTTGGGAATAGATGAAGTTACCATAACTGTAAGAAGACAGTAATTTGTGGACACCTTGAAGTACTGGTGTGTTTATAAATTTTGCTGGTAACAAACTGGAGGAGCATACTGAATTAAGTCAGTACAGTAGAACATATTAGCTTGGAACATTTTTACTTACCCTGAATTACGTTAGTTCTCAATAAGGATTGGATTGTTTCTTCTTCGGCACCAAATGCAGCATTGCTGGGAATTCACCATGTTGTGTAATGGGATTAACATTTATTTATGTATTTCATTCATCAGTACTGAAGTAATTTCCCAAAGGCATTTTAAATGCTTTATTATTATTGTATCAACTTTCCATTGTATCATCATGATATTTTTGGTAGGGAGGTGGCAAGTATGCAGGCATTTCAAAAGAATGCAGGAACTTGAAGCCCCACTGGAACACTTTCGTTTGTCATTTTTTAACATTGACAGTCTGCCCTAGGTATTAATATTTCTTTCTATCAATTATAATGGGTAAATAAACTGTTTTTAATTAATTTCTAATTATTTCATAGTTTAGACAAAAGAGAGGAAGGGCTCTTGCTGGATTTCTTGTGAGTAGGATAATGATTGGGATCTTCATATGATCTCTATAGAAGTGACATTTAGAAATTCTAAGCTGGTAGAGGTTACAGGGATGTACTTTCCCTTCCTTAAAATCCTTTGTGGATCTTTAATATTTAGCCAAGCTGCCCCCTGCCCCTTGATAAGAAACATTACCCCATTTGTTCTGTGCTATCCAGAAATATAATCCAGCTTGCCTTTTATTTATTTCTTTTAGTATTTCTGAAATTTTATTCTATGAGGTCAGAGTTCCCTGGAACACCTCCCATAGAGAGACGGAGATACTTCTTTTGCTTCTTTACAAAGCACTTTGATGTAATATTTTCATTGTGTAGCTTATTTAACATGTTTATGGGTACATACTTATTTTCCTATGACCTTCTGAGAATACCATTATTAAAACCTCACACATCATACTATGAGAAGTATTCATTTATAGTAATATTACTGGGATTGTTTCTGGGTTTGTTAAAAGATCAGTGCGTAAGGCCATCATTACAGATGCTAAAATTGGAACTGAGACTACTAGGTAAAGACCTACCTTTCTCTCTCCAAGTCCAACCTCTCGAAGATGCACAGGTACCAAGTCCTTGAGATCATTCTTTCCACTTAAAACTTTTCAGTATAACAGAACAGCTGTGCAGCTGCCTGCCCCATCTCATCCATGTAATGTTTGTAAGAGGTCAAGAAATAAAACAGCTCAAACAAGTGACACCACATTAGGAGTTGCAAAGAAAAGACTTAAGAGTTCAGTAATCTGCTGATCGAAGTGTTCAATATTTCTTGTCTAAAAGTTAGACTTCTTTAAGAGCTACAAGGAATGAGCATTAACTCTGTTTTAAAACAAATAGAAAGAAACCTAGTAAGAAAACATTTTGACACAGTTCCGGGAAGTCAGGTATCATTATACTTGCCTTTAGTGATGAAGCACTTTAGAGACAGGTCAAATTCTTTCCAACAGTAAATTGCATTAGTGGGCACAGAACATCTGGAAAAATATGGTATGTCTAGAAACACCCTAAATGGCCTGTTTTTGGAAGACTTGTCTGTATAACATGGTTTGATGTTTTTCCTGTGTGTGGTTTAGTTGGTTAGTTGGTTTTTTCCAAAGTAGAATATGGGCTAGAAGAGGAGATATAAAAAGATATTTGTAAGACTATGGTCTATTTATGTAGCATTGACTACTGGAAAAAAAGAATGGTTTTTTGAACAGAGAAATGTAGTCATGTGTGATTGCAGGTAATTCATAATGGGGAAGGGTATAGAGTGAAGATAGGTCAAAGAAAAAAAAATCTTAAGATCTATATTGTGGGTTCTACCTTGAGTGCTGTACTTTTTGCAGATGGACTGTAAGTACATCAGTTTGGAAGTTTTTTTTAATCTGGGAAATTTTTGTTCTTTGTTTCCCTTAGGGAGAACATGACTAAAGTCTTTGAAAATTATAATGAAATACTTGCCATAGCTTTATTGCAGAAGTCAACTCAAAATTTTACATAGCATCTCATACCTTACATTGTTCTTCAAAATGAACAGGAATGAAGGATTTGCACCTGAAATTACATCTGTTACATTTTGTAGTGAAAAGTTTATGATATGTCTTGATCACAGCTAAAATTGTGTATTAGAAATGCAGTATTTACAGTAACTTACTGTTGCACTTTCATTGAGCATTTGATAAGAAACGTGGCAAGAGTTTGGAACAAGTTTTGCAAGGAATTAAGTTCTTGCATATTGAACATATTATTGAGTGTGAGCAGAGTGTCCTTCTTGCTCAAAAGGTTATCTCAGACTTATTTTTGTCCCAATACCATGCGGTAAAAACAAGTAGGCTTGTGCTTATATCTTCTTATGATGAATCTTCAGTTCCACAGAGGCAAATACCCAGGATAGAGTTTAGCATTAACCAGCTTCCTTCAAACCATTCTTGTAACATCCCTTTTAATGTTGATGTGCACCCTTGTCCTCTGCCACTCTGGGTCAGGGAAGTTTTAAAAAGTATGCTGAATGCTGTGGATACAGTTATGTTTGATTTTTGGTGCTTAAGAGTGTAAAGGAAATGTTAGGAGAAAAGGCTTCAATTTAAAATTTCCCGATATGTCTTGCAAACGTGGCAAGGACTGGTTTTAGAATTGTCTGCCTCCTGTTTTATTTTTACCTCTGCAAGTCAAAGAAGGAAGAACAAGTGTAGCATATAGAAGTTGCACTGAGGTGCATTTAGATCAGAAATTCTGTTTCCTCAGTTTCTAAGGTGCATTTGAATAGCCATTTTTAATAGCCTTTAAGGTAATTTCAGGCATAGAGCAGCAACAAGGTCTCAAGGCAAGCTGAGGAATGTGTTTCAATCAATCAAATATGTTATATTCAAAATATTTTCTTGCATATTCTGTTTCTTGGTAAATAGGAAGTTTTTTAGAAGCACAGTAGTGTAAAGGAATAGTCATGGACCACATGCTGGATCAAATGACTACTGGTATCAAATGGTTCATTTAGCCTGAGTGTACAATCTGTTGGCTGTACTGTTGAAACATCTCTGCTTTATAGTCTTGCAACTGTTAAATAATAGTTTCAGATATCTAAGGCTCTCTGTGTCTTACAGGGGCAATAAATACCTATTTTCTGTTGAATGCCCCTTTTGTTTCACTCATTTTTCTGTATTATTTTTATTAGTTTCTTTGCAAATAGGGATAGTTCAAGGATGCACTCTATTGCTACTTACGATGGAGACAGAAACCACAGCACCATCCTCACTGTAAGCAAAACTCTTTTCACATTTATCGAGTGTCTGAACAGACAAAAGAGCTTTGATCACTTTCAGTCTCTTTTAACAAGGGACTTGTTTTAATTATAGAATGCTTTAGCTATTACTAAACATTTGCCTGGCACAGTTGGCATATGACATCATTTTACAAAAGCTTGGGTTTCTTTAGAGCATTCCAGCCTTAGGCTGCTCTTCTTAGAACTAAAGAAGGAGCATTATTTTTCCAGCAACTGAAGAAGGTATCTTTAAATTAGAGCCAATAAAAATAAGATGATAATCCAGAACCATTCCCAAGTAATGACCGCAATGCAGCAGTCACCTAATGAAGACTTATTTATATTCACTACTGCAGTATTTCTGGTGACCTCAGACAATACCAAAAATTTTGCCATTCCCTCATGCAGGAGAAAAAAAAAAAAAGCACAGAATTTCTGGTAATCTCCCCACCAGTTTTCATTTTATAAGGTTGCACTGCTCTCTAAAAAAATACCTCAACAATTATGAAGAATGTTTTTTTATCCTTGTATATGCTATGTACAATGTATATTATAGATGAAATGCCATGTAGGGTGAGCATAATGTAAGAAGAATCTATTAGATCTGTAAATTAATAATGAAAACAATAAATAATATTTGGTGTTTGAGTTTGACTACATTGCAATATGCATAGTTCATATAGAGTATTGTTGTCACAGATCAATAATGTCAAAAATGTCATCAACATTTTCTTTATTTCTTGAAGTGGAGTAAGTTACAATGAAATAGGTCTTGTTAATTACATTTTCGTAATTCTTCAGTAGAGTAGAATATGAAGACTATTCTCATTCTCAAATGACTAATGTCGTTTTTGTACCCAGTGTAAACTCTATACATATCCCATATTTTGGCTTATTTGCTTTTGTCTTCATTTGGCTTTAAGACTTAAGTCAGGATTATTTTTCCCCTTAATGAGATGAAAACTATTCTTATTTTTCACACAACATAGTATGTTTCAAACTTAACGTAGTGTAGCTACAGTATTATGACAGTGGCTGTCTGAAGTTAAAGTTTTATAAAACTCTCTCAAGTTCATTGAATGATTTCTCAGAAATAAAGATTGCTGAAATAAAATTTTACAGCTTGGTGTTTGTCCAGGTTCAGTCTTTTCCTCTATTTTTGGGAAATCAGTTTGGTTTCGGATGTCTCAGCATGACCAGTATAGAGTACTACTTCTAGGTAAAGCAAAAAAACATAAATTTCTCACTGAATCTTGGTATTTCTGCATTTCCATAGGTCTCAGTTCTGATTTGATTGACTACAGAAGTGCAGGATCAGTTAGGGAGAATAAGTAACCCAGGTAGAGAAATTTTTAACACCATTGTAAGTATTTCATTAATATTTTTGTATAAACTAAAATTTCTTACTCTTCTAATTACACGCCTGAAGGAATTTATTTAGGATTTCTCTGTATTTTCAGCAGTATAAATCCTGCAGCTCGTTGGTCATCTCTAAGTTTATCTTTTTAAGAACTTCAGTGTAAAGAGGGCCATATCGGCAATGCATCCAATAAGAATTAATATGTTTGGGGTATATTTCTGTGAATTTTCTTTAAAAGGCTTCTAATTTTACAATCTGGTACTTCTTCTCATGCTAGGTCTCAGAGATTATTTAGTTTGCTAGTTGGTATTACTAAATATTTGACATAAGAAATTTTGTTTTCTCAGAACCATTACCAAAATACCCTGATCTGACTTGAATAAAAATTTCAAAAATCTTAATATATCAATTTATATATCCTTATTCTTACGGCTTTTGAGCCACTTTTTAGAACACGTGACTTTGCTTACCAATGTAAAGAAGTCTTTGCATTACTGTGGTTTTAATGTCCATGAATCAAAAAGCTACCATAATTTATCTATATTAAACATATTAGAGAAGTTATAGCTTATGATTTTGTAATTCAGTGCATAGGTTGTGCATTACCACTCAAGGCACTACAGTTGACTTCAAGAGTCCAAAACCTCATTGAATTGGTTGAGGGCAAATGCTATTCAATACCATTTTCCATCTGGCAGTTTTAGCCTTCTGTTTTCACAAGATTGAATAAGATTTTATTTTCTTATGCTTTGGATTTGCCTGCTTTTGAAAGAGAACTTAATTTTCTATTTTAGAAAAAGTATCTCTCTGCAGCATCTACAGGGAGCAGCTACATGACAAAATTAAACAGTGGAACTGTAGTCATCTTTATCACACTAATCCTTCCCCAGAGATTAGACTGTATTTATTCTAGTATCTGAAGTATTTCAGTATATTTAACATTAATAGATTCATATTATCTTTAATTATGCTACTTAAACCCTGTTCAACTTAATGCTCAGATAAGTCATGTTCTTCAGGAGCCATTTATATGTCTAGGGTGAGAAGTTATTAGGATAACGTCATTGACAGTCATAGTAGCTCTGATTTAGCTCTATTTGCGTGACATATTGAAACCTCATTAAATTTCTCTGTTATGTCGAGAGATGCCAGCCTTGTCAGTTGGTGAAAGTTGCACACTATAACCAGCTGTGTTTTCAATTTAGGAAGGTCTTAGCACAGGCATGAGACACAAATGTGAGCCTTGCCTGTTTGTGTTCATAGCACCAACCAGTAGGTGGAGGGTTACAGTGATGACATTTTGTGAAGGCTATCTGCATTTCAGGAGGCTGCCTCTTGTCTTCTAAGGTGTTGATAGGTCTTTATTCCTCAGAAAATCTGATAGAGTGCTGGAGCTCAGCTGCTGGTGCTGCGTTATTCACATAGGTAGCAGCCTCTAAAATATTCTTGCAAAATATAGCAATTAAAAAAGCAACTGTGTGCCCTAAGTAGTGTTATTAATGCACAGGTAGCTTTTGTGAACGCGAACTGTTTGATTATATAGATCTAAAATAGGCTTTGCATGCAACATAGTTTTATTCTGCTGATTCTGGAATGGCACAGGGTCTCTCTGCAGGCATTTGTCCTGAGTTAACCATTTCCTGCATTTCCCCTGAGAAGCGGTGGTGCAGTCTTAGAGAGGAATGAGGAGGAAGAGAAATTATTTGGGGACTCCTTAGGGTAGGTTTGCAGGAGTTCTGGGCTAATCCAAATGGACACTAATTGACCTGAAATCTTCAGCGGCATTCTCTTTATGCAGTTTTACAAGCAATAAACTTAGAGAGGGAGAAGTGGAGAGGGAAGAGAAGAGAAAGCAAAAAAACCTACAAACCATATTTTTGTGTTTCTCTTGAGCTCTCTGCCATTCCTTTGGGTTGGCACAAATTTTCTGTGTCTCTTATTGTAACTGCTCTTCTTCCTGGAGGATGAGGAGCCAGAGTAGGCTTTGCTGCTATTCATTAGCACCCACCCTGGAATGCCTTTGAATGCTGGCAGGGCATTCTCACAGGGGCACTGTGAAGAAGAGGGGCAGCAGAGCTGCCAGCCTAGTGCAGCACTTGTGAAAGACTTCAAAACACATCGCCTCACAGGTGTTATTTTTATGCTGCATAGAAAGGGAACCAAACCACAAATTTTGTGAAATGTGACAAAATTATTTTGGTATGAAACTGACTTAATAATGCTGATTTTTCAAAGCTGCTCTTAATGGAAGCATACAGTTCAAAGGAAGCTGAGCTGGAAAATGTTCCTACTTTCTGTGAGGGCATTACAAGTTGTGATTTGAGAGAAACAGCTATTTGAATAGAAAGGTAGCTGGTGCAGTATGACAAGTTAGTGTCTAGAATATGGGAAGTTTAAATCACATCTCCATGATGTATCAGGTAAGTCACCACTCTGTTATACCCTTGACTTTCCTTGGGTGGAACTATTCCACTTTATAAAAAAGAAGAAAATAAAAGTTAAAGGGAATTTAAGTCTTGGTATTGCACAGGACCTTGTAAAGTCATCCCTTAACTCAAATACTGCTTAAAGATGGCCTGAAATTGAACATGTATAACAAGGTAGAAAAATATTTAGCTGGGAATAGCAAATCTGATGTAAGCCTCTTTCCATCACTTTTTCACTTATCTCAGTAGAGTTGAGCCAAGGGAATCCTGACACAGCACTGATTTAGGCTGGTATGCACACCAGGTGCAGGATGATGCATTCACAATCTCCCTCCTGGTTAGCTTGTGCAGTGTAGTTTCTGGACTGAAATACCTGCTTCTTGGTCCACGACGATGTGGTTCTACAGCTTCTGGTCACAGAACTCATGCAGTTCATGGCATGATCTCTGCACAGGAGTCATTTACATAGTGAAGATCTGCCTTTAAAGAACTTAATCTCACCAGGTGTACCATGCCCCCTCCTTATAGGTGTTCCACACCTAATGGAAATCCTTAATTGTCTCTTACTAGCTTTCATCCTCCATTTTCAAGAAAATGAGGTTTAGAGGTTGACTCTCTTGCTCAGTTTCTCTCTGAGGAACTTAGTTTATTTGCATAAAATAGAGACCTGAAAACATAACAGAAGCAGATATTTCTTCTTTGACATGGAAGAATGTAAATGTGTTGAAAGTCTTGTTCTTCAGCCTTATTAAAAAAGTACCATCTTCATTCAGTGGTAGACCACTGGTTTTTTTTAATCACTGACCTTGGTTTGCTTGTGAACCAAGATGCTTTCTGGCTGCTACCATGGATTTGTGTGGCTTTTTGCTAATAATTATAAAATTTTAGGTTTAAAAGGGAGCACAAGAGAGCATCTAGTTCATCACCCTGCCCCAAGGCAGTATGAGCTAATCCTGACAGATGTTTGTCTAACCTGTTCCAAAGCTTTATAGATATTCTTTAAGGCCCCCAGGCAACCTATTACAGAGCTTCACTACACTTACTCTTGGGTATTTTCTGCTAATGTTTAAAAAACTTCTGCTGTTAAGCTTGTCACTTCTTGTCACTGCGGATATGGGAAGCAGATTGCTAGCTTGCCCTTTGCAGTAGTCTGGGGTTGTTTTTGTTTTTGTTTTGTGTTTTGTGTTTTGTGTTTCGTTGGTTGGTTGATTGGTGGGCTTTTTTTAGCTTAAAAATCATATAATGTCTCTGCTGTTTTACTTTGCTTCCAAGAGTTCCAGTCCTTCCAGTCTTCCTGTGCAGCTGATGTTTTCTGTAGACCATGCATATTACTATCCTGTATACCTGTAAGCTCCCTTCAGACAATTTCTGCATTTCTTTTTTTACCATAACCCAGAATATATTCTACCAATCAGTTTGACTTCATTCTTCTGTACTACAAACTTAGTTCTTCAAAAACCGCTCTTCATTTGTTGTCTACTATTGAAATGATAGATAGCAACAGAGATAGCTGGTGTTTTGTGTTAAAGAGATTACCACTGCAGGCAGTAGTGTTATCTATATTCTTACTTAGTAGTTACTCTTTCCTCAACATGTGCTTAAGAGCAGTGTTCTATATTCTTACTTAGTAGTTACTCTTTCCTCAACATGTGCTTAAGACCAGTGTTGGAGACTACATACTCAGCTGGATGATACTACCAACAATGGCTGTACGCTCTAATAATCCATGGTTTTTAGTGATGTCTTACTGCTGAGTATATGAAACTTCTAGGCAAGGTTTCTTTAGCGCTTTAAAAGTCAGTGCAATAATTGGACACATTGAAAGACCTATTGAATATTCATTTTATACTAAGCTTATATACAGAAATCTGCCCTGTTGGCTGTCTCGCTGATGGTCATGTCATTTGCTGTTCAGCAGAAGAGCCAGCAAATGCTGTGGGTCGGGAGAAACCTCTGGCAGAAAAACTCTATGGAAATAATTTTATTTACAGCTTAAAATGGAGGGACTTGTGGCCATTGCATGTGCATCCATGGAAGCTAGGCATTTATAGATATCAGAGGCACTGTGAATGACTTGTAATCTTTGGGGAAGTCTTTAACAAGCATTAACCCTAGATATGGTCTTGAATTTCCATGACTTTCTCTACAAAAATGTGTCTCTCAGGGACAATAGTGTTTTGGTTTGATTGTTAAATTCAGAGTGAAGAGTTCAGTTATTTGTGTAATACTGTTATTAAGTCATCATATCTTAAGAGTTAAATGATTTAAAGGACTTTGCTAAGAAAGACCTTTCATTTTCACCAACCCTGTCTTCCTTGAAAGCAAACTTTAAAGGTGGAAATCCAGCTTCTGAAAAAATGTTCCTCAATAAAGAAAATTCTTTCTTGTTACCACTTTGAGTTAAAAAAAAACCCCCAAAAGTTTTCACATTTTCTTTTTGAGCATCCATATATTATCATAGTCATGTCTCTGTCACTGTCCCCATTTTTTCTTCAATGCTCTGTTTGAAGATATGTGCACCTTGTCTAAAAAGACAGCTGGGATGCCACAAATAGTGTGCTCTATTTATGACTGCAAAGTAATTACAATGGAATGTAAAGACTTGGTTTATAGATCCAAGACGAGGATCTTCTGTGTACACTAAAAGGATGAATTCTTTCCAGACCACTTCTTATTTGGCTGAAGATGAACTTGAGGAAGCATTTTGGAGTGTCAGCCAAGGCTGCTTTTAGAAAGACCTGGGTGGGATTCATACTGTTGATATCCAAATAAAAAGAGGCCCTGATTTTAATCTCTGCATAGTTACTTTATGTAGTTACGAAACCATGAATTAACTTTAAGGCTTTCAGGGATGAAAGGAGACATATAAGCAACTGCCTGTTATCTTTCTTAGATTCATGAGAAAATATTTCATCCAGTGTCCAAGCAGCTTTCTCTTGTGGACTTGTCTTTTGTTTATTCTGTTTCTGTGTGATATGCATTTTAGTTTGTTTCCTGTGAGAGCAAAATCTCTGTGATTGAGAGAAATATGTTACAGGAACATGAGAAAAAGATGGGCAGTTTGGGGAGGAGAGAGGGGCTAATGTACTTTATATAAATGAAAGCGTACTAAGTATTTATTCTCTGCTTAAGGTGAAGCTCAATATAGCTCTTTCTGGTAAATGTCATTGAAAACTGTACTGTTTCAGTATTCCTCAGCAAAAGAGTTGTTTTCAGAATTCAGTAAGGAGCAACAGTTTCAGAACATAGGCCTAATCATATGAGGGATATAAGTTTAATCATTCAAAGGAATATATTTTAGATTATCCAGAAACCTTTTAGAGTTTAAATACACCTCTCTCACCAGTTTTTTTAGACACCTAAGCACTCCTCTCCCTGTCCATAAATTCAGTGGATGTCAGGGCATAATTTGTGGGACAAACATTCTGCATAAAATTTAAGCATAAATCAAAAATAACTTTGGGACAGGAGAGAAATACACATTTATAGTGTGTTTGAAATAGAAAAATGCATTCTCTAAGCACTACTTTAAATGATTTTGAGGTAGAGCGGTCTCTCTGCTTTCAAACTGAGACTTATTTTGTCATCAAGACAGAGGATATTCGGCTGTATGACTAAGCAAATGTTTATATTTTGGTACCTAAAGAATAAGATATGCTGGTATTGGCAGCATATAGAGACATTCTCTTTCTGGTTTGTTTCTTGAGATATAGTCAAATGGGATTTTCATATCTAACTGGAAGGCAAAACTAGAACCATCTAGGGATAATTACATTAGTTAATGAGCTGTGGCGTATAATGTACAGGCAGTACCGAAGAGAGCAGTGGTACCACTTTGAATGTAGCCACTGAGTGAATATACAGTTAAAAACAGGCATGCTTCTCCTCATATGCAAGGAAAATCAGATGCTTCAAAGTTCATTCTGCATTCTTTTAATTATGAAGATACAATTCTTGAGCCAACCTGCATGATAATGAAGTTATTAAAAAATGCCTTCCAAAAATGAAATTCCCTGCTTCATTTATCTTTCTTCATGGAGTATGAACATTTTATTTTCTTCCTCCATCTGCTCCACTCTGTGTTTCAGCTTTCCTTTTTTTCTACAATGTCATTTAACAGCTGTAATAAATGTATTTGGGTTCCTGGATATAGTTAAACTTGTGGTCTTCGCACAGTTAGAATAAGACAACAGCAAATGCAAAATTAAAACAAGACTAGTGTGCCAAAAAAGGTGGCCTAAATGGAGTGATGTGGTTGTCCTTGGCAGTCTGCTGAGCAGATACTGTCAGCATCACTTGAGGGGGGAGAGGGAGCAGGAGATGAGCAAAAAAAGACCATCTGCTGTGCAGTTTTTTAGACTGGGATTAAACAGTTTTCCTATTCCCTGTTCCAAAAGTGGCAGATCTTGAATGTCTGTGTGGTTTTTTTAGTGGTTACATATAGCTGCAATGCATGTTGGCAAACAGAACTGACACCATCTTTGTCAGGAAGCAAACAATTGTTTGCATAGCTAGTCCAAGTTTAGCAAGTACTCCTCTTCATCCTGACCATCTCTGCATTCCCAGCCTACACCACTTTGCATTTTTACCCTTCTCAAAGAGGAAAAAATATAACCAAACTCCAGATACTTTACTAAGCCTCTACAAATATTATTGCAACTATATTGACATAAGTGAGAACTTCCCTTTGGGGCAAAGGCTGCTGCTTAAATGAATACACTTATGCCACTCAGACTGCCTATCAGTTACTGGAGCACTATCAATATTTTTATATATTTTAAATTTTTTATGGGTGGACATGAGAACACAACAAAATTAATGCATCCAAAGGTTGGAAATTTTTTATAACTTCGTAAAATATAAAAATATGCAGAATAAAGCACACTTGTGTACCTGTGCCGTGTGAAACTTGTTCTTATCCATAGATTAGTGGGAATTTAGATTTACAAACTTGGCATATTTTTCTTTCTCCTAAGTCTATATGGCAGGACTCAGCTCCAATGTACTGCTCTGTCAGCATGGGCAAAATGCCTCGTGAAATCAGCAAACTCATGAATTGGACTTTGAAAGGGTAGCAAGATCTGAATATAGGAAGTACAACCATCATCACCTTTTGAAAGAAAAAAAAATTGCCCTTAAAAGCTTAGCTGAGCCTAAATCATCATTTAGGTAATTCAGTTGACAGTTATTTAATGTTGGCAGCAGTATATGTGTATGTACCACTGCCCTGCTAGTCAATGGAAGATGTCATAACCATTCAAGTGATTTATCAGTCTATAATTATTATGCTCTGTAGTAGCTAGAGGCCAAGAGGAAGATAGTAGAGATTCTGCTTTAGCTCAGATTTTCGCTGTGGAAACATCCTAACAGAATGGTAGTAAGAATGAAATCAGTGCTTTACTATTGAAACCCAACAGAATTATCTCATCCAAAATCCTATATAATTAGTGGCCATAATTATAATTCTTTGCTCTGTTGACCATAACACAGAATTGCTCTTACTGTGGGATGTTTGAGAAAACAAACTACAAAAATTTTTGATGAGGTTATCATTCTTCATTAAATTTGGTAGTATTCTTCCAAAATGATCTAAATAAATAGTGTCTAAAATTAGCACATTCTTCAAGAGGAGGCTTTATAAAGGCAATTGTGCTACCATAATCCATTTCTACCGAAGAAAAGATTAGGTATAAAGAATAGGACTAATCTAAATCAATCAATGCTCAATTTACCAAGCCACATGCACCAAAAAATGGATTAGGTGAGCTTACTCCCTGGTAGAGTTGTTTCTGCATGCTTTCCTTTTCATTCCAAAGCTGATAAAGAATGATCAAAGACTTCCCTAATTTAAATTTCTTTAATCCACCTGTAGTTTCTTGGGTTGCAAATATTATGTTCCAACTATGAACAGTGTTAAGTGATTGAGGGTTATCTGAGTCTGCAGATGGCCTGAATCAAATCTCAAAGCTGCTTCTGTCCTGCCACTTTGAAAAAAAGATCATGCACATCATTGTTCCTATTATTAAACGTTTTCATAATTGCCCTTTTAGCAAGTGGTTTGCATACTTCCCCAGGAATTCAAATGTTCTCTCATCATCATGAGTGCAGAAAGCTTTGAACTTCTACCATCCAATCATACATATCCTTAGCCCTCTCAAATTTTGCACATTCTTGAAGGTCTGCATTGAGAACTTAGATTGTATCCTTTTGTACATTTTCTTTGGTAGAAATAAATTTGAAGAATTATGGTTACAGAGCTGCCCTTACAAAGTAAAATGTAAAAGTTTCAATCAATACTATCTATGGAGACTATTTGGACAATTACAGAAAAATCTTACAGAGTTTATTTCAGAATACTAGCCTTTCCTATGACTAATTTATTGCGGGTTTTTTTAATACTCATATCAAGAATTTCTTATTCTACAAGGATGTTTAAAGGGTAAACATTATAGAAGAAAAAAAGCCATGGGGACATTGGGACATGTTACTTGAAAACTTATGCACAGCAGTAACAAGCTGAATTTCATAAGAAATAAAAGAGAAAAGTAATCTAGTTTTTCTAAATGGATGTGATTACAATAGTCAGAAAAATAAAGTTAGATTTTCATGGAGCTCAGCACAGCTCCATTTTTGTGTTTAGCATAACATGCTGAATAATTGCCGTCTCTGGCACTGAGACATACCGGGATATGGATGTGCTGTATGTAATCAGGATTGATCAGTACTGTGCCTTTTTTCTACCTCATACAGTTTCTGTAATGGGTCTCTACAGCTTTTACAAAGTTAGGCATTCTGAGCTTTTAACAAAACTGGCAAATTTGTTTCCAAAACACAGCTTCAAAATATGGACAACTAGTCCCACCATTCTCATGACTCAGATGGGAGCTCTGTGGCAGAGGCCTTAATATGGTTTCAAGTCACTGTTACGCAGTCTGATGCCCTGCTTTAATGCAGCGGTACTTGGAAAGGAAACAGAAGGGACAGGAGTAGCTCTGAGCCAGTTTTAGATCCCTCTGAAGTCTGGCGCTGTCCTCAGATGTACCTAGTTCTTACAAGAAACCAGAGCAACCTCAGAACCACACTGCCAATTGCTGTGAATGGAGTGGAGTGCAGCAGTGGTCAGGAAATTCAGTCCCTTTTTCCGTGTGGAGAGCTTTGTACAAGCGATCAGAGTTACCACTATTACCTTTATAATTTTCTTTTAATATCTTGAGAAATTCCTTTCAGGGGTAAAGGTTATACTTTAAGTTGTCCTCCTGCTGCTTGTGTGCTGTAAAAGGACTGGGACATTCAAAGCAGAATTAGGCCCAACACACACAGGGACTATTATATGTACTTCATACACAGGACGGGAGATCTTCCTAACACTATAAGGTCTAGATTGAAAAGGAATAGATTGCCTTACACCTGTGCATAGATGATATTTAAATTCTGTATCTGTTTTTGCTGTATGAATTTTATATCTTATGTGCCTTCCCTTTTATTTAAATGCCATTATAGAAATTGCAGTACCTTAGGCTACCAGAAGCAGCAAAGAGTTAAGAAACCGAGACAGTCCAAACATGAAGAAAAATGTAAAGACATGTTGCTGTCTGATGAAGATCACCAGACCATCACAGCAAAGCCCAAAAGCATGCTTCAAACCTCAGGAAAAAATGCACTATAGAGTTACCATAGGAACAACAAATTTAAAGAACAAATAAAAATCAACAGCTATTTACACCCCAACAAAATTATACAAACAAACAATAAAACCAGAATCGTGAATCAGCTAAACTCAGTAACTAAACAGAATGTGGAAAAATTAAAATGTTAAACATGGGAATAAAGAGGAGGGAGGGGAAGGCAGGAGAAGAACCACCCAACAATCCAATGCTAGCTAAGACATAAAACAGAAAACAAAGATGCCATATAGAAAACAAAACTGATCATTACCACAAAACAAAATATAAAACTAAGCAAATGCTTCAATCTAGATAAAGTCAGCAGATTTTTCTGTGATTTCTGCTAATTTCCTTACTGTATTGTCAGTGGGTTTTTTCAACATCATACACAGGCAGCCTGTACTGAAACCAGTATGTTACACTGATCTAAGAAGACCAGCTTTTGTCCATCATACTGTTATTCATGAAAAATACATGGATACCCTGAAAATATAGAAGACATGGGATTTTGATTAAAGGGAAGTCAACCCATATTTCCTTAGACATTCAGGTCCCTTTAAACTCAGGACTCCTCCAATACATGCCTACCTATTTTTAAAAGCCAACTATGGAAACTAAAAAGCAGTATTATAGGTGACATTTATTTGACCTGAGGAGGTGTGGTGGTTTTGATTGGCCCAAAACATCAGTAAAGTATTTTTTAACATCTAGGAGAAATTTGGACCCCTCAGAAGCTGTTGTGGTAGGCCTGGGGAGGTGTCTGAGGGGTGGGGAGTGGCACAAAGATGGCTCCTGTGTGTCCTGAGTGAAAGTTCTGGAAGTTTTTACATCAAGTCCAGCAGAGCCAATCTCTGGTGGCTCTGAAGGTGATGGACATGCTGCTGGCCCAGTTTGGGCCAATTAGAGGTGCTAGTTTTGCCTCTGTGAAAACATATTTAAGAAGAAATCAAAACAAGACAGGCATGTACTTCTTTGTAGTTAGAGGAGGAGGAGGTGGAGGTAAAAATATGTGGAGGGAGAACAGCATGGAGACACAAGGTCAGTGAAGAAGGTGGGGGAGGAGGTGCTCCAAGCGCTGGAGCTGAAAACTCTCTGCTAGCCATGGTGAAGACCATGGGGGAGCAGGAGGTCCCCCTGCAGCCCACAAGGATGCAGAAATCCACCCACAGCCCACACCAGAGGAGCAGGTGGATGCCTGAAGAAAGCTGTGATCCAGTTTGGAGTGTCATTGAAAGAGTTAAAGTTACAAGGCCTTGCAAGGGAGAGAAGGGCCTTGCTCCTGGGATGGAAGCAGCCTAGCCTCGGCTCGGGAGAGTCTGCACTTTATGGACAAGAGGACTCATGTTGCAGCAGAATTCGGGCAGGATGTTGCTCGTGAGATTGGACCCACGCCAAAGAAGTTCCCAGAGGACTGTCTCTCGTGGGAGGGACCCCATGGCTAAGTAGAGAACCCCTCTCCCTGATGGACTGACCAGAGAACCCCTACCCTGCCCCCTGCCTGTGTTGTTGGTTTGGAAAGAGGGAAGGGGGTGAGCAGAGAGACTGCTTCTTAAGAGGATGGGGGGTGAGAGCAGAAAAAAACTGTCTGGAGAGAGAGAGAGAGAGAAATAAGTAGAGATAAAGAGTATTTGTAGTAGAAGAATTGTGGTGATGAATAGATTTATGGACCTGCTCTGTAGACTGAGTAAATACCTCACACCCTGCCTCCCTACCCAGGCTTGTTAGTTATAAAAGAGGAAAGGGGGTGAATAATATGGGTTCGTAAGAGGGAGGGGGGGGAGTAAACAAAATACTGTATGAAAAGTTTATTTTTGCCTTGCATTTTATCCTCCAACTCTGTTAGGTAATTAAATCACTCTTTGCAACTTTAAGCTTGGAGCCTGTTTGCCCTCTTTCTTTCTTCGTGCATCCTCCTAGCAATGTCCTATCTCATTTGACTCATGAGATTGATGTGTATTTTTTGCAGTTTTTTTTCTGCAGCAAGAGAGAGTCGAGGTGCCTGGCGTTTAGTCAGGGTCAAGCCCTGACAGGAGGAGAGCCTGTTAACCTGTAGCTGGAATAATTTTTAACAAAGAACTCAGATGTGATAAAAAGATGAGAGAGTATAGGTCCCCTAAGATTAATTCGTGTATTGAGAGTATCTTGAAAATGTTCTGTCTTCCTCAACCAAAAAGTTATTTATGGATATGATGCCAATAAAAAAATTATACTGCAAGAAAAGAAAAAAACTCAAACCAAACCCAGAAACTTATCATACTTCAGTGTGTTGGAAGCATCCTTTTTATATCTAACTTATGAGATAAAATGTAATTTCACAAACTACTGGAGTCCATTAAAGAAGAAGACTGTGTGGTCCAAAATCTCATAGGGATTCTGGTCTATGTTTGGGAAGCAGCTTATTCTTTTTCTCCCAGACAAATATTTCCTACTTAGCCACTAAATCAAAGGTAGGTCCATGCTGCCAAATAGATTTGAATTCAAACCATTAGAGAATTCTAGGTCGCTCCCAGAGCTTTGATTTGTGCCCATCTCTTAATGTGGTGAGGCTTTTAAACTTCTGATTGCTTTACCAGCATTAGTTAACAGATGAAACTGTGTGAACACTGAAGGGACGGTGGGAGGAATGGTGCATTTTGAAAGATTCTATTAATTTTCTTTGGCCAGCCTATGAGTTTGCCTCTTTCCCCTCTTTGGCAAGGTCACAGTTCTCATGAATATTTGATGAGCAGTTAAATTTCCATATAGGAAGACTTATAATGGAAGTGGTTGTTTTGACTTGGCTTTAAGGACAAGTAACTAACACAATACACATTTATATAATTGTACACTGTACAAGAAGGTAATCATCGGCACTTAAAAGTTGCAGACACCTTTTTTGGGTGAATTTGAGCAACTGAATTTGCTCCTTATCATTCTTCTTACAGAGGGAGGAAACATGTTCATCAGAGAAGTAATTAATTAAAGATATACTTTGATTCTTATTGATAGCCATTTTGAAAAGAGTAACCCTATCTCTTGCTGGATAGAGGAAAAATCCTTCCCTTGTTTGAAGATAATCACTGATTTAAAGTCTACCCAGTCACATCAAGTCAGAGCAGTCAGTTGTTTGCTTCAGTTAACAATTAGTGTCTGTGCCACAGTTGGGAATACATGTCAACATTTCTTGGGATCTCATCCTATGCTAACATTCTGAGTTATTCCAAGCAGGTCAGTACCTCCCAGAATAACCATTGAAAATGGGAATCTGTGCAAAAGTTGAGATTTAGCAGCAAGCTGAGAAAGTTATAACACTGCTATAATATTAACAGCCTGAAGCAAATTAATCGTGCTTCTATTGCAGAGATATCACTACTGAGGTTAATCAAAAGAGTGAGTTAAGAGAGAACCACATCCTTCCTACCTTGAAAAATATGGTGTAATCAATAACAAAACATAAATGGATGATCAGTGAAGATCTGTTTCATTTACTGTTTACTGTTTACTGCATGGTTGCTACAGAATGCTTTGGAAGAGGGGAGCCAGGTTTGTGAAATTAAAGTTTTTTATCCATTACAGACTTTGTTCCCTGTGTGAGTCTGCGTCAGTAGCACATAGTGAAATTCAAAGTTATTCCAGACTCCTTCATTATATGTGTGCTGATTGCTACTGAAAACCTCGTATGATTTTAAAATACATTCTGCACTGTAGAACTCAGAAATCAATGCAATTTTTTGAATAATTTCAATATTTTGATGGGAAAAATAAACCAAAACAACCCAAGCCAAACACCATGGATTTGTTCTTTTTTATTTGTTTACAAGGATATGATTGTGAAACATTACTAATAAACTTTCATTAACAATAATAAATGACAGCTGTGTGTAACATGTACCAAAAGCCTGTTCAAAGATTAATTTCTAGGTTGCATGTCATGTTTAAAGCTATAAAGTATAATGACCTTCTCAGAGATCAAAGCCCTGTCTTTTTTTTTTTTTTTTTTCACAAAAGAGATGTTTGAGGTTGTAAGAACAGTGAACCCACTGAGTGAAGTTTCAGTTTCCACCAGAAGTTGATTAATAGAGAAGTTGGGAATGATAGTGCAATGGGTGAATAAGTGGGACAAGCCAGGGGGCAAGCAGTTGACCACATCACTTTTCCTCATGCACCATCCAGTAAATAAATATGATACCCATGGATACTCCCCCTTACAGGGGACTCTGTAATGGACCTGCTGTAGGTGGATTTCCTTGTGTGTGTTGTGGTGGATGTGTGGTTGGCACAGAGCAAGGCTTTGCTTTTAGTCAGCTTGCTATGCTTCATCACTCATAACTCTCTCATGCCTACACAGAAGCATGGCTAAAGTGGTAGCTTTGATGCTCTTAGTCTTGTGGAAAGATTCTAGGCTGGCTCCATTCAGCTGGTGTAAATAGGCCAAAGGACAGTCTCATCATCATCAGATGCACATTCCTGTATCGGTGTTGTCACAGACCTTGATAGTACTCCCTGTCTGTAGGGTATCTCTGCTGATGCATGCTTCTGAAGTAGTACATGCTCTTGCTATGGCATGTACTATGCACTTTGGTTTTATTTAAACTAGTGGTTGTTCAGAAGTGTATTAAAAGGCTCTCAACTGTCCTCAAACCTGCGTTGAAGTTTAAAAAGTATAAAGCAGCAAACTAATGTGTGAAGGAGCAATGATTGGATACTGGAACATATATATATATATATGTTCTGGAATACAAATACTGGAACATTGTCACAAATAAGGAAAAGGATTTTTTATTTGCTACCTTTGTCTTGCAATTTTGTCTGGAGAGGTCAGGCAGTCTGTGTACAACTGAAGCTTGCAGGTTGTCTTGTTCTGCTGTAACGTAAAACAAGTAGCATAGATCGGGTAACACAATGTCACTTGCCACTACTTGCCATTGTAAAATTCAGATGTAATCCTTCTAGGCTTTTCTCTGTTGTGTGAAGGACCATGGATCCTGTTATGAGTATTTTAACCACATGGTTCCAAATTCCAGATAAAACTGTTTTGTTAAACTCATCTGAGGACTAAGTAAAAAATTATTATGAATGCAAAAGCTTTCTTTTCAGTGTTTTTCCTGAATGAAATTTTGCATAAACCATTTCATGTTTCATGGGAAGGTCAGTATGGTCTTTGCAGAACTTCCGTGGTAGAAGCTGTGAGTAAAGGGAGATCCTTCTTGGCAATTTTAATCAACCTGGTCTGGTAATATTTCCCTCTCTGCTCTCTTTCATGAATGTTACAGCGTCACTGACTTTGTCTGTAATTGGAAGTTCCTGAGTAAAGATAGGCTTCTCAAGGAATGTATTCAAACTCCCCACTGTTGATAACAGTGCTGACACTGAGCAGATGTTGAAAAGGGTCATTCCAGTGCTGGCTTGTACTTTCACAATCTTTGGTCAATATTCTCTACCATCTGTGCTCTTAGGCAGCATTTTTCTGTGCTGTATTCATCCTTAAAATTCTTTAGCTGAGCAGAGACAGCACAGGTGGGGTTCATCAGCGAACCTACTTGGTATTTTACCGCCTTACTTTTCACTCAATGTTTTTTTAACTTCCTGGCAAACCTTTCCATAAGCCAGTTTCCCAGCTTTTTGGTTTACTTACAAGTGCTGTAGAGAATCACAGGGAGTTTGCCTTTCTGTGCTTAGGCTGGCATCACCAAGTGTTTCAGCAATGATATCTTAGCAGCCAGGTTTGAAGAGCTGCAGCTCAGAATGAGGGAAGGGGCTATTTTGGGTGGTATTACTCCATTGCAGACATAGAGACTGTGGATAAGCACATGTATTTATAAGGGTTGAATTTTGGAAGACACTAGATACCACAGTGATAAGTGCCATACAAGTACCTAGATAAACTCTTTTCTGGGAGGCTGCCAATGTAACATCAAATGAAGTATGAAGTTAACACTTGTGTTGTGTGGTGGCCATGAACCAGGGCATTTCACCCTGAAGAGGAGAAATTGATGACACTGTGCTATCAGCAACTTCAAGTTTTACTGTAGCCTGGTGGAAAACTAAGTCTTCATAATAATGGCACCAGAAAAATGGTAAGATGATGTTTTATAAAATGACATTAAGAGAGGAGTCAATAGCAAGTACAAGTTAAACAGTAAATAACACATTTAGTTATTCTGTACATTGTCTGTACAGAATTATTCTCCCACCAATAGCAATCCATTTGGTCTAGATCAGACTGACAAAGCATTGCAGTTCCTATATAAGCAAACAGATGGATGCATAAGTAAGTTTTCAGAATCAAAGAAGCAATTAAGCTAACCAGAATATGTTTGGTACAGACATAAAATGACCACGCAGCACCCTTATCTCTTGATTTGGTCATAATATTGGGCATATATATTTGTGGTTCCTGTCTTTGTCTCTTTCTCTTTCCCCCCTTTTTGGTAACATTGTCCAGATCTTCTTTCCTGCCTGTGGGGCCTCACATTAGGGTATCATATTTTTTTCCTATCTGGTGGTCTGTGGTTTGTCCATTTGTCTATCACTTGAGTGTTTCTATTTTGGTGCCAACTTATAACATCCCAGACTTCAGATCAAGGGTTTCTAACAGAGAGATTGTGCCATGGACCTGCTTCCTTCCCATTTGTGATCATAAAACTACCCCTTTTGTTCACACAAAGCCCCTGCAATATGCTGCTCAGGGAATCAAGGCCTGCCCTAACAAGGCAAAATTTCTCCTAGTGAAAATGGAATGATTCCAATGGAGTCTTCTATATGCTCCACACTTTTCTCACCCAGGCGTGTAGGAGTTGTATCTGGGCAGACTGGGTACAATTTCATTCTGTACCAGAATTAGGAGAGCAGATGGGTGACTTAGAGTCATATTTCCCTCCCATCTCTGATCCTGCACTGAATCCAGATCAAAATTTCTATTTTCCACCTCATTACCCTCATTCTTTTCTTCTAGCTGGGCTAATTCTTTTCTCTCTTTCTCAGCCTCCGCAAGGAGATGTTGCCTTTATTTCAACAAGAGACAGTTACCAAAACTTTTCTTTAGGCACTGTTAAAAAGGATAGTGTTGATCCAAAGCTAGAACGAGGTAGGGAGTATCTTCCTCCCTACCCCACCATCCAATTCAAGTTGAATGAAAGTAAACTTGTACTAAAAGCAGATTTTAATTTTTTGTTACCTATTTTAAAAATTGGACAGATGTCTTGCTAGAGTAATCTTGTACACCAAGGATGACAATACTATCTTAATAGGGGAAAGATATTCTTTGAGCAGAGAATTCTGCCTTCAATGTGCCTGCATTGAGTCCCCTCAAAAGTGTTGCTGCTGTTACATTTCTGCATGCCTTTGATGTGTGGGCAGGTTTCTGGCCATAACAGCTTTGATTACAGATTATTCTTCATAAGGAACCAAAAAATATTTCTGCTTTCACCTTTTCACAACATATTTTTCACCTTTTTGTGGCTACAGTGCTGTAAGGAGAACTGGGGTTGTTTTATTCCTGGCTGTAGCTCTTCATTCCATAAAACATATGGAAAACCAAAGGGACAAAGTGGATATACAGAACCTACCAGTTATCTGTGCATTAGCTGTGGAGACTGTTCCTTGTATTTTTCTGAGTGCTTGGTTTTTTTCTACATTTGTCTTTAAAATTTCATTAAAAAAAAATTATATCCCTCTTTTTATTATGCTGTCTAATCTTCCATTAAATTATTTAAATCAGGTACACTACAGTGCAACTCTTTACTTGGAAGTCATCTAGAAATGAAATCTCTTAAGACCTAGGTTAAATTTGAAGTTATGACTAAAGAATTTAACAAGCTGTCAAAAGTTAGTGAGACTCCTCACATGCATTCTAGCATTCTCTAACTTCCTTTTTGTGCAAAGCAATCTGTGCCATGTAACCAGTACTGTATAAACACAACACAACTGTAGTTTAAGGCTAATGCATTGCATAAGAGTATGCACTTCTGCTAACAAAACTGGCTTTTATAGCCTTAAGCCCAGTCCTTAAAAGTAAGGTTAAGCAAGATTATGCTCTCTGGGATATTGATTCTGTTGTTTTGTTCCGGATGCTAAGTCATATCTCTTACTCCTTAGATTTCATGCCTCTATCAACGTTACTATGTGATAGTTCATTGTTTCAGAGACTTGTTGTTGTCTTACATACTTTGAAGCATGACCATTACCCTTAACTTCCCTTTTAAGCATACTCATGTCAAGGATGTATCAAATATGCCTGTGTCACAGGGGGACACCAGTGCTGTATAAAGTAAAGCCAACAGAGTGTAGAAAGGATCCCACTGACAGAAATCAAAGCTTTCTCCATAGCCCCCAGCCCTCCTTATTTCACGAAGCAGAATATAAGAGCATGTGTACAGACAAACTGGTGTCCCATTACATTCCTCCAGGGTAAATAATTTATCAGGACTGATGCTGATTAAGTATAAATGTAAAGAGTGTCAGGAATCCAGGTGACACAGTAGTGAGTGCTGGCTTTTCCCTCCAAGGAGTGCAAGTCACATTTCTCCCTGTACATCCACATCCTCTTTTAGGGAATGT
The DNA here is from genome assembly GCA_024500445.1 of Entomyzon cyanotis. Classification (NCBI taxonomy): domain Eukaryota; kingdom Metazoa; phylum Chordata; class Aves; order Passeriformes; family Meliphagidae; genus Entomyzon; species Entomyzon cyanotis. The sequence continues at coordinate 83,517,646 of JAKEPQ010001005.1, forward strand.
TTGTGGTTCTCGTGTGCTATTTTTCTTTGGGGGAATAGAGCTCTTACAGAAGAAAACAAATTATTCACTCAGTCTGCAGTGTCACAGCACACATTTAGTCCTGGAGCGTGTCCTCATTAGGAGATAATTACATTTGGTTGGACCTTCAACTCACTGATTTTATTCAATCCTCTTTATAAATCCTTCTGTTTCAGTCCTCCCTCCTGAATGCATTTAATTCCTGAAGTTTTATCTGTCTGTTTTAAAAGTGCTGCAGTTTACTTCTGCCTTAAGGCCATACACTTTAAGCAGGTTAAAAGCTGTGTACATGTACCTTTCATGAGATGGCAGTCCCCACTGCACTATATTGTTGTAATACAGGCACTGAGACAGGCCTTGGGACTCCAGTAGCTCTCAAGACATCCAAAAGCTAGATTTTGTAACACCTGTGATGGTGTTGATGTGGAGGTTGTCAGAGTATCCCAGCCACGTTTCCAAATGGATCTCATCCAAAATATTAATTTGGTTTTTGCATTGCTAAGATGGGAAATGCAAACTGCTGTTTAAAATTCTAAGCGTAAAATATTCCACAGTGAGATGCAGAGTGAGCTCTGTTGATAGCAGCTACTTAGAAGATCTTTGTCAAATATACAGTTTACTTAGATCAAAAGGGTATCCCCTACAGAGAGGGCAAAAAGTCAGGATGGGAAATTGAAAGATTGCTCTCCTGCAGAGAGCACAAGCTTCAGCAAAATCTTGAGCCACAAGTGAGTGGCCAGAGAGATGAGAACTTCGACTAGATGTAAATCAGCAATGAACAGCTGGAATGCACAGCTGGGGAAATTAATGGGAAGAAGGCTAAATCTCTTTTTAGACTCTACTGGTCAAGGAACTTGAGCCTAGTACTTCCAGGCTCACTTTTGATATGCTTCATGGTGTGGCTTGGGTCATCCTTAAGTCAATCCTACTGTGAACAGGAAGGAAAGTGCCTCTAATGCACTGCAGTATTCTCTGTTGTCAGATGGAGAGATGAACACAGTGATTTTTAATAGCTAATATTTGCTAGATGGTGTGCCAAAAATGTACGCCAGTGGAATCTCAGTAGAACTGGCTCTTTTTAAAAGCAAAAAAACTAAGAGGAAAAGACACGAGTTATCTGTATATTGATAGGGTCATCACAATATTTTTGTGTCCACCAAAAAATGACTACCTGGGCTCTCAGCTGTACACTGCATACCTAGATTTGATAGAAAAGGAATTGTCTGGACAGCCCAGCCAGAGAGTTGTGGTCAATGGCTCTATGTCCAGGTGGAGTCTGGTCATGAGTGGTCTCCTTCAGGGCTCTGTCTTGGGGCTGGTGCTCTTTAGTATCAGTGACACAGACGGTGGGATTGAGTGCACCTTCAGCAAGTTTGTAGATGACCCAAAACTGAGTGGTGTGGTTGCACAACAGTTGGACAGGATGACATCTGCGGGGCCTGGAGAAAACTGAGAAGTGGGTCCACGAGAACCTCATGAGCTTTAACAATATATCAAGTGCGAGGTGCTGCACCTGAGAGAAGTACTGGGGGGTTCTGGTGGATGAAAAGCTGGACACAAGCCAACAGAGTTCACTTGCAGCCCAGAAGGCCAGTGGTATCCTGGGCTACATCAAAAGAGAGGTGGTTAGCAGGTAGAAAGAGGGTGATTCTCGCTTTCTACTCTTCCTTTATGAGGCTGCATCTGGAGTGCTGCATCTGCAGTGCTTCATCCAGATCTGGAGTCCTCAGCACAAGAAGGACATGCACCTGTTAGAGGGGGTCCAGAAGAGGCCACAAAGGTGAGCAGAGGGCTGGAGTAGCTCCCGTATTAAGACAGACTGGAGAGCAGCGTTGTTCTGCCTGGAGAAGAGAAGGCTCCAAGGAGAACTCATTTTGGCCTGCCAGTACTTAAAGGGGACTAATAAAAAAAGAGCGAGAATGACTTTTTACATGGGCAGACCGTGACAAAATAAAGGGAAACAACTCTGAATTTGAGGAGAAGAGATTTAGATTAGATGATAGAAAGAAATCCTTCAAGAAATCCTTCACTGTGAGGGCATTAATGCACTGGCACAGGTTGCCCAGAAAAGTTTTGGATTCCCCATCCCTGGAAGTGTCTAAGGCAACGTTGGATGGAGCTTTGAGCAATCTGGTCTAGTGGGTGGCGTCCCTGCCCATAGCTGGGGGATTAGAACACTGGATGATTATTAAACTCCCTTCCAAGCCAAACCAATCTATGATTCTATGAAATCAAAACCAGATATCAAAACCAGCTCAGCATTTTCTTACAGAAAAAGAGAGACATCCCTTGCCTTATACTTACAGTCCTAGTGTTCTCAAAGTCCATGCCTTTCGGAATCCAAGACAGTAATCTCTTGAGTTACCTTTCTCTACTTCCCATATAGCTCCTTGTAAGTGCATTAGCAGAAAATCCAGTGGAATGTGCAGAAATAAATTCCAGAGTCATGGAAGAGGAGCCAATCAGTTGTCCTTTGACAGAGAATATTTAGAGTTAGGCAAAACAAAGTCTTTCAGCTAACCAAAAAAAAAAAAGTTCGCTAACTTATTTGTATAAGACTAGTCATAATAGAGTAGAAATATGTAATTCTTGCAGTGGTGTGATTAGATTTACTAATATTTTTAATCAGACTGTATCTGCTTTGCTCCATTTTCTTGTTATGTTAAACTCTGTTGACAGCTATGCTAGTGAAAGTATTACAATGCACTTAATAGACGGGGAAAGACATAAAAGCTTCCCAAAGAATAACTGAGAATAAATCCTATAAATAAATGTAGAAATGAGCTTAAAACCACGAAAATTTGTTGGATCTAATCATGGCTCTTCCCAGATATTAGGCATATTAGAATCTAAAGTCCTAGGCTTTCTCTGTTTGGAAAAATTGACTTTGAAAAAAAAAGTTATGTGGGAGGTTTAAAATTTTCAAAAGGTGTCGATGAAAACATTTTTATTGTTCTAGTTTTGTTCTAATTTAACTTATCAAATGAAATATATTTCCACTTAGGTTTCTTTAAATCTGAATGCCAAAACAGTATTTGGTATAAACAGCAATACTGTTGTTTGAAACATTTTTTTCTCATGAAAACTGTTGGTACCATGCAAGATGTTTTTCTTTTTTTCTGGACAGTCTAACAATGCTAGTAATTTTGTCCAGCCTCTGAATTACACAGCTGCTGGATTTTACTGTCAGTCCCCCTAATTCAGGTTTTCTTGCTTCATAGGATTTCATTAATCAAAATAATTATTTTGAGTTTATTGTGAAATGTCTGTTAAGTCTGGCAAGGGCTGTTGCCTAAGTGAAGAGTAATGCTATCTAAACTTAGGATGGAAGACTGTATGAAACATCTCGATGTAGGACAAAATAAGACTCGGAGCTTGCTTCTGAAATATATTCTCATTTCAGTGTTTATATATAGCAGTCATGTTCACCAGAGACAATTTAGAGGATGGAGAGAATACTGGCTCCGCTGTTCATGTCATCTTGACAAGGTGAAAAGAGAGTGTCGTTTCAAGCCAGTCGCGAAAGAGCACAGAGCCCTCTTGGAAGTGGTACAAGGAAAGTCTGCGTGCTGCACAGGAGTCAGTCTTCTTTGGAAACCTTTTATTAGTACCAAGCAATAAACTAACTCGTGTGTGTTCAACATCATGAGATACACTTTGAGTGCTCTCCCCCTCCGGCTCGGAGCCTCCCTGGTAGTAGTAACAATTGTGAGCTGCGGAGCTGTTCAGGCCTGACCCCGCAACATCTGCTGCTGACTGCAGCCTCTTACTCATCTCATGTAACACACACAGTAAGGCAGCTTGGGCTGATGCAGCCAGCTTACCTGATTTACCCTTTCTGTGGGTGGGAGGAGTGAGCAGTGATCACCTTGCCGGTGAGACACAGCAGCCTTCCAGTGTTTCTGAGCACTTTGCTGGAGCTTGTGGCAGGTTAAGTCAGCCTTGGATAAGTCACCCAATTGTATCAGCTACTGGCATTCTCTCAGAAGCCAAATCTGACGCCTGCTCCTTGTGAAGGACTGGGATTGCAAAACCAGAGCTGTGTTGAATTCAGCATTTTGAGCGGATTTGGAACGCTGTTTGGGGAAAAAAATAGAAAATTACATGACTCATTCTAAGACAGCCATAAAATACAGCAGTGTCAGAATCATAAATTGTTGTCCATGAATGTATCACCCACCTATCAGAGAAAGACTTCTGCCAACAGATCTTCCAATAAGAGATAGACCTTTGCATAATTTTTAAGGTGGAACATGCTGGATTTAATTAAAGAACTAAAGTTTGCCAATCAAAAAACATGATGGCATTGTTCTAGATTATTTCCTCTTCCATTCTCAGCACCTCTACTGTGGAGCAGTAGTCTTCTTAAATACATTTTGTGGACATTAGGAGCAATAAAAGAAATCCTGACAATATAGTTTCCAAAGTCACCCAGAGGTCATTACTAAAATGGGACCAACAGCAAAGAAGCAGCATAAAAAAAATAAATCCATGCTTAAAAAATGTCATGTCTTGACTTCACTCATACAGGATGTTCTGATAAACCCAGAAAAATAATCTTATTGCTTAGTTGTCCCCTTTAATATTTAAAAGTCAATAGATTCATACAACTGATCTCTAGCATAATCACCGTAGCTACAAGGAGCAACCTGTATTTTGGCTGAATACAAAGTATAAGCAGTTAGGGACTGAATAGGATAGATTGTTTTAAGGGGTGTTATAAGTGCTCACTCAGAAGAAGGAAAAAACCACACATCCTATTCCAACCTTGGATAGTCTGCATGAAGGATGCTGGAGAATGAAGACTGTGATCATTTAGAGCAGCTTAAACTCAACCATATTTTCAGTGCTTGTGTTGGTTATCATAGTCTCCTAGAAAATATGGTAATTCTGGGAATAACAAGTGTTAACTGTAGGAGGGACAATAAAGCAAGCCTGAGAGCTGATGTAAGGATTGTCAGCTTCTTAACTTTACGGATGAAATAATTGCTGTCACCACAATCCATCGATGCAAAGAGGCTGGAAGCAAGCTGGCAGAAATACAAATTTTTCAGAGAGTTGACTGGTGGAGTAATTTATTTAACTATGCTTTTGAGCAATGTTAGGACTCATATAAGCTCCCAATAGAGCACACACTGCATATCGTCCCTATGAAATATGATGAAGCACAGATCTTTTTGAGCACATTAGCAACCAGATCCAAAACAACAGGGCTGTAATTTTACAGTTACTGTGCATGATCCATTCTCCTCCATCCCTCCATCCCTTTTTTGGCTGTTAGTTTTTAAAGCATGAAATATATCCTGTAGTGCAACCCTTCCTGAAAGAATATATTATCAGTGCTTCTGTGTAGTGGATGGAACTGTCTAAAGACTTCTGTTATGTTTCTAATTTTCCCGGTGTTTTTCAAATTGTTTTGAGAATGAGACAAGTCAAAATAACTTGAACTGGGAAATGGAAAAGGAGGAGCCACCATTAAGAGCACTACTATATAATAAGATTTAAGTGACTATTAGGTTTTTTAGCGTCTTAAAAATTGTAATTGGATGCTGGCTGAAGTGCTTTGGATGCAAGGAAGACTGTAAATACTTTAATTGCCAAAGTCAAGCTTCTTCACTGCTCTTATCTGTAATACAAGATCACCTAAGCAAAGTGAAAGTGAAAGTTATGATGACTGGTGCCTAACTTAAAAAGTATTGAATAAGGTGTGGAGCTATCATCATGTTGTACCACAATGGACATGGCATAGAGAATTTTCATATTCTAACACAGTGAGATGAAGACCATCTTTACACAATATATGTGTAAAGCACTGCACTGGCAGGGTGCAGTGAAAGAGACTTCTTAAAATTCCCTTCCACATTTATTCAGGGGAGAAAAAAAAACCTGAAAATGAAGCAAATACCCTAGAAAAATATCATAGGAGAAAAAGTTAACTCTCCCTTATACTATGTAAGAGTGCTTATGTTCCTGTAAGCAGCCCAAGAAAGTGGGAAGAACTTCTGTCTGTGCAATCCTCATAGACTGCCAGCTCTATTTCTAATCTTAAAAGAGTTTTCTGGAGGTCATAAGCAATACAATGGATTTTTAAGCAAGAAAGTATTAAATTCTCTACGAACCTTTCTGCCTTAGACAGAGCCTGCCTCCTTTGGTTGGGATTGTGATTCCATTTTCTTGACAGTACATATGAAGACTATGGAGCTTGTGGAGCGTAGGGGGAAACTACAGCCTTATTCCAAAACAAGCTGCAGAGATGGTATGGCAAAGCTAAAACTTCTCATGTCCCTTAGAGAAACTGATTGTTGGACAGACCAGACATTGATGCATCTGGGAAAGGAGTCTGACAAGGAGCCAGCATGAAAATACAGAGGATTTGTTGTTTGAAATGACAGGTGGCCATCTGACTCAGTCTCCTCCATGTCTGTCACAGGCAATGGGGACAATGCCTCACACAGTTCAGTAATTTAAATTTCAAAAACATGCCACGTGATTCAAGTCAGGAGATATTCTGATTTGTTGAGTGTATTGCAAAAAATAATCCAGTAGGAACTGGCCTGAAATTGTCTCATCTGTCATTCAATATGTAACATGTTTTTTGCATTATGATTCATGTTGTCATTGCAATTGCTGTAGCTATCAACTGATAGCTGGCAGTGGGAGCCAACCTCAATCTAAGGGTAAACAGGGAGGGTAAACATTACTTTCAAAGGAGTTGTGCCTGCTCCACTCCACCAATTAATTTAATTAGCTTCATGAAATGCTGCACGCCATTCTTTGTTGTGTTGTGTTGCGTTGCTGAGGGAAGATGGGGATTTTAAAGGATATGCAAGTCTCTCCTCCCATTATGTGGCATAAATCAACAAGTCTTGTGCTCCAAGGGAGAAAATAGACTTCTACAGTGAAATCCTGGTTAGTGCTCTGAGCTCTGCTTTGATGAGCTTATGTCTCACCCCCTAACTTTCAGAATTAGCAACCGAAGTATGAATTAATTTCTAAGTTGACAGTAAGGATAATCAATTACAACTAAAAGCTACTGAATCTTTGCATTTCTGCTGAACAAACTGAGATAATTGCTTCAGGAAAAAAGGTAAAATGACACTCCTCAAGGGTCCACTATTTGAACATATATCTAGTGTTTACTGTGTTTTCTTACTGTGCTCTCTTTTTGCACACAAAACCCCTGTTCTCTGTGGGAAGAATTTTTGAAAGCCCAAAGAATGCAGGATCAGGTAGAAGTTAGGCATGGACATACTGGCTGTGTTTTCAGAACATGATACACCATTCCCTTGCTAGTTTCTTGTAATTCCTGTCTCAAAGGGTACACTTTATTCAGAGAAAGCAGTGTAGCTGGTCTATGTCATTGGGACAAAGCCCAGATGTGTGTCGGGGACATGCAGCACACAGCACTCTGCTATTTGTTTTCTGAGTGCTTGTATGTCATCACACTGCCCATACATAATTCAGATGTAAGTGAAAGCCACTTTCCTGAGCTCGCTCGTTGATCCATAGAGTCTTTTTAACTTTGTAGAGACTTGCAGTGGCAAAGGGCAGAGGTAGTTAGAAATGCCCTTGTCTTTTCTGTAGGTTGCATCTGTTTAAATTTCACTTCCTAATCTGACATAGTGTTCTCAGAGCTGTATCTCTAAAAACTTTCCAGTAATATTAATAGGCAATGAGGCTAACCTGAGTCAACTTTACATAGCAATGAATTTTCTTAGCTGAACTTTTAAGTATATACAGAACCATTTTCTATCATTTATCTCTGTAGCATATTTGTTGTGTAAGTCTGATGTCTTTTCATTCTTCCCACTGCTACCTTTCTATTTTTGCCAGTCTACATAATGATTTTGGAGGCTGAATGAAGAAGCTTTGTCTGGGCTCTTAAAGAAAGCTCCCTTTTATCTTATCTTCCACTTTTAAAGTAACTTTCTGATAAATTTGTTTGTTGGAGAGGATAAACTGTTTGCCTCAGCTTTGGTTTAATTATTATACTAAACTGTAAAAAAACCCAAAAAAACAACTTAGTGAGAAAGGATGCTTGTTCAGTGCTAGAACTGGAAAAATATTTCTGCATTTCTAGTTACTTAAAATTTGCAATTGACTTCACCATTTGAGATGGCTTCGTACATAAAATCTAGGAAAAAGATTATTGACAGAATATTTGCCAAAAAGGGCAAAGCTGGGACTTGAAATAGTTCCCTTTGGTTCAGGTTTTAAATAGCCAATCTTATTTGTGGTTTCCTGCTTATTTTTTTGCTTGCTTGTTTGTGAAGCTGGACATAAGAAATCCAGTCACAAAGGACTGCTGTGTTGTGCTAGGTGCATATGTGTAAGTTCGCAGAATCACAGATTAATCTGAGTTGGAAGAGACCCACAAGGATCATCAAGTCCAACTCTAAAGTGAATGGCTATATGGGAATTGAACCCTGGCGTCCGCATTATTAGCACCATGTTCTAACCTAGATGATGATGATCCCTGCCACTACCAGTCTAAATTTAAACCTATCCTCTGTCTGGATATCTCTCAGTATTGTGTCATTTTTCTACAGAAATCTTGTTGAAATGGAAAGACTTTGGACATTTCTTTGGGGTTTCAGAAGGTCCCAGATGCAGTGTTTTTGATCAGTCCACGGGGAGTTTGGAGAGCATTGGCAGGTACAGGCTGGTGGTTTGCATTTGTCTGGTAAACTGAGTTCAAATCATTGATACAGTGCATTACGGGTAGGTACTTAGGAAGTGTTGTGCATACACCACTAAGTGCAAAAATAAACATCTGAACCTGTAGAGTTGACATCTAAGACACCACATCAACATCTGAAGCACAGAGAGTGATTTGCAACAAGCACTTCAGAAAGAATGTCCATCTAGTCAAATGGTGAAATTTATTCATGAGCTGAGAAACAACACAGAGTTTTGAGAATTGTTTGAACCCTACTCAGAGGATTGAAGTGATGCATATGCCTTATGCTGGTCCTCCACAGAGGAATGATATTCATCCAGTGTGAATACTTTTGAATAGAGAATGAATATTTAAACCACGTGGAGACAACTGATGAACAAAAAAAGAGGATAAATTATCAAATTAATTAATATTAGTAGTGAGTGCTTACAAATAATGCTCATCAGGGACTAGACCTTTTGTTGCCCTGACTGGGTGGGCCCTTGCTGGTTTGAATTATCTTTGTAAGAAAATGATCATCAAAGAAGGCAAAACAGATTTTAAGAAACCATTTTAATACAGCATTACTCAGAACAAAATATACTATTGTTTAATAAAGCTATTATAGGCACAATTCAGAATTTATAAAAGTTAGCCTCTTGGCTTGAAAGCAGAACAATATCCTATTCCAATACATTTCTTTTACTTATTATGAGGAGTTTTATTCAAATATAATGTATTTTTTGTAATAACCCAGAACATAACTGGCCTATAAAAGTGGAAGAGAGAGCAGCAAGCCAAATGCTTGAATTCTATGAAGTACTGAACAACATATTTATTTGGTTTTTATCAGTACCATTATTAACCCTTAGATGAAAACCAAACAGAAAACAATGTAGAAGCGCTACACTGAATCTAGATTTTGATGCTTCCATGTGTACTCTTTCTGAATATTATGCAACACTCTCAATTTTAATCACTTTCAACTTCTTTAATACGTTAATTTTAATCACTTTCAACTTCTTTAATTTTTGACATTCTGGCTTTTAAATTTTGAGATTTAGTGTAGTGCTTGAAGTCAATAAAGAGGAGCTTTCAGGGATATTCTAAATAATTGTAAATATTTTAAAATTTTTTATTAAAAAATTTGAAAATTTGTTTGCATTTTAAGAACAAAGCATGCATCCTTTTTCAATCATAACCCAAAGCTTCTGCAGTGCAATATTCAACCATTAACTCTAACAATTTCAATTTCAATATCTATGTTGTTTCATTGAAAAAAATTTTGCACTTGCAGTTTGTAAATTTTTACATTTTAACAGAGGTTTTTAAGTACCCTCAGATCATTAGAACATTGCATAAAAAGGAAGCCTGCAATCTTTGGTTTTATGAACCTCACCCGAATAAAAGTATTTCCAGATGGAAGTATTATGTTTATTTGACTTAATTTTTCACTAGATTAAGTTAATTGGCCCCTGTCCTTGTCTCTTCTCTAGGTTTCCCAGCTTTACTTTTGGTCTGTCTTCCTTAGCTGACACCTTGTCGAGTATATTTTTGTTTGAATGTAGTATTTAACTTATATTTACATGATCTACACCAACATCTGAGTTTTCAGGTGTGTCTGTTACTGTCCCAGCTTTATTCCCATTGAAGTCACTGATTCCCCTTCCTCCCTGCCCTTATGTCAATGGCAGCAGTTAGGCCAATATCAAATGTGATCAGAAAATCTGGTATCTCTATCAACTGTACACAGTCAGAATAGTGTACAGTTGATATATCCTAAATTAGTCATATTTGAGTTCAGTATAAATTAAAACTTTTACTTATGTATCTGCTTTCTTCCCAGTCTCTGGCCAATTGGCTGAGATTTTGCCTCTTAATAATTTTAGTTTTCCAAACCAATTTCCTTGCGCCTAGATTTTGAATTTTAATACAAGCCTTTGGTTTCAAAATATAGCAGTATCATCATGTTAGCTATGGGCATCATTATCACTTTGGATTTCTTTGCAGTAAAAAGAAAATCTATGCAAACTGTATCTTCGCAATCACAGGAGAGACTCTGACCTGTGCACTAGGAAAAGGTTCACATGCTGTGATCTAGAAGGTAGACATTACATACGTATTGCAAATAACAGGGTAAGAGGTAAGAAATGTACTCTGAAGCAGCTGTAGCCCCTCCAGTAGTCTGGAAGGTGAAGCAGAACTGAAGAGTCTGGAAATGTTTGCATTTAACCTTCTCAGGGAACAAAGCCTGGGAGCTAGCAGGGAAGTGACAGCTTGTGTGTGGATCCAAAACTCCTGAAGGGACTATCATACATAAGAGCAGTAATTAGAGCCAGAGGGTAGTGAAGGTTGGTGTCATCTCTTCTACTCTCCTCACACTGGCTGGGGGTAGCCTTGCCCCAAAGGTCCCCTGCAACCTTCTCAGGGCTGTGGAGGCACCCAGCTCTCCTCAAGAGATAGAGTATGTCCTCCCTTCACTTCACATGATTTTTTTTTATCTGCTTCTGTTCTGCTGTCTTTCATCTTACTTGCTGACTTTATTCTTCAAAATATATTTTTAATGTTCTACATTTTAATGCATTGATCTTCTGCATGTCTTAAGTCACATGCTTTTTTGGCTCTTCTTCCTTATTTGGAAAAGCAGCATAGTAGGTCTCTGATAAGCTGATAGCTATCTGCCCTGAGTCAGTGATGTGATATTAATTGAACTGCATTATGCAATGATTACATATATTGGTACAACATAAGTCACTCTTCCACAAATAGTGCAGACTTTCACCTGGTTGTTACCTTAGAGCTTTCTGTAGTTTCATACTCTTGTTTGGGCTTTTGGCTGGTTCTTGTTTTGACACATCATATTTTGAGACTCTCTCAGATATACCTTCCAGTTGTCATCCTAATTATTCTATACCTTGGAAAAGTAAAAAATACAAGCTTTTACAGCTAAATTTCCAAATGTCCATGATGCAACAGATAAAGCTTTCTCACAGTTATAGAAATCTTCTTTTCTTGTAAATTGCATTACAACTGCTTTGAAATCCAATGGAAATAATTAAAAAGTGGTGAGAGCATTTGTTGCAAGCCCATCTTTAACATATTAAAATCACTCCTGAAACAATACTGGCTATGGACAAAAGGTAGTGTTTCAAGAAGAAAATACAGAAGAAAATAAAGAGTTGGCCTGCCCCTCCCAACGCAGGCATGCACAGCCTGACACAATATTTTTGTAGATTGCCGTATTTTTTAATCACCAGGATGCAAAATAGACACTTCTTTTCCACATTCGAAGCGTCTAGATGATGTCTGAGACATCCATGTTAAAAGTTATTCTAATACGGAGTGGACTGAACAAAAAGGTGAATGCAACTTCAAGCATTGCTAATTCATAGATGAGTTTACTGCTGATGGATATGGGGCAATATTTTTATCCCGAGCTTTTTCTTTGAAATTTTCTATTCGTATAGGAATGTATATATGAATGTGTATGTAGCAAGAAGGCTTTTTACCCTATGTGCAGAGCCGGCACTCTTTCCTAATGCAGTGTGCTTCAATTCTTGCTCAGAGATGTAGGACTTTCATAGATGGGTTTATTTCTGGAAGACAGTCTATGACACTGAAATAGACATGAAGGAAAAATCTCTTCCAGTGTAAGAGCAAATGTATTCTTAATGATTTTTCTATTAGTATCAGTGAGATATCTTCATAGCCTAATTTAAAAATCAAGGAGGTTCTGACAAGGTGAGAAGAAAATATTTATAGATACAGAATACTAACTGTGGACAATAGTTGGATATTTAAATCCTGACAGGAAAGTTATAAAGGTCTGTAATTCACAAGTGGTGAAGCAAGAAGTACTGCAAATTGCAAAAATCCTATTACTCATATTTGAGCAGAAAAGAGCTTTGTTAGCAGGTCACATAAATTTCTGGACTCCATCTCTTGTTGTTTAAAGTGCATGAATTAATTTTTACTTTTTTTAATGTGTTTTTGTATATTTGATTAGTATTGAAGGCAATGTAAGGAAAAGAATAGCTATGCCACAGTGAGGCATATTACTCCGTGTGTTAAGGTTTGGCTTTTTGTGTGATTTGCAGAAGAAAGATTACCTGTTTTCTTCATTTTCTCATCTCGAGTTGTTGTTTGTGGAGTTGGTTTTTTGCCTTTTACCCTGTGGGGGCATGAGATTACAGATATCCAATACATATTAGAGAACTCAACTTTTTAACAATGTTTTCCACTGACTCCTAAAGAGAGTCAACAGATTAAGAAAACCCTTGAGTTGCCTGAGAATGAGGACATTTTTGTCTTAATACAGCCATGTACTCTCTAACTGGGCCTTTGTCTCTTTATATGATGCTGTTTTAAAGACTTGAACAAGATCTGCAATTGTGATCCTACTGCCTTTAAAGCAATACGTGCACTTGTGGCTCTGACTGGGGTGGCCACTCCTCACAGATACAGACCTGGTTATTCTGGATTGGGCAACCTGTATTAGCACCTCCAGATGCATGTAATATTTTTTATGTTTTAAGTTAAAAAAAAACCCAACAAAACAAAACAAAGAAAAGTGAAGAAAAAAAATGCTGGAATCTTAGGTTATGCATTTAAAACCAACAACCAACTATCCTCTTCTTTCCCTCTCCTTCACCCTCCCTCAGTCAACAGTTTTGGATCCCATGCAAATGCAACAGACGTTACTGATTTAGAAAGGAAAAAATGTGGAGGACTTGCACTATAATTTTCTTTAAAGCAAAAATAAGGTGCCAAAAATAGTATTCTACTATCCAAGGTACTTTTTCAAAGGGATATACTTTCACAGTTATTAATGCATGTGTAAAAAAATAGGGGATAGTTTACAGAACTTGCTGATAGTTTAACATATCCCACACATAATGAGTTCTCTGAAATCTTAAAGAGTACACTGTAGGTCACATTACACTGCTAAAAACATGCATGTGAACTTTACTGAGGCAGTTATTGAGACTCAATCTCATATCATTCCACAGTTTTGAGTTATGTTTTTGATTCTTACTGTAAATGCTCTTATAGTGGCGTGAACACAATTTCAATTTCACATGCTACTCATTGTAATCATACCCAACTGCAAACAGGGAAACTTACCTGCCAGGTACACAATGGAATATATGACAGTTCCTATGTAGATTCTATATAGAAACTATTCTATAGCTTCCTGTAATTAATGTAAGAGTTTTATAAGTTGCTTGTGACTATTTCATCTGTTATATACTTCTGTGGTAATCCCCAAGCAATGGAATAAACACAGAAAGGTTCTCATAGTCATGAAATATGGCTCTCCAATAACCATTTATGGATAATTAATCACATTATCAGGCAGCACTGCATTTCATTACCTTCTGCATGTATTCAGTTGGGTAGAGTCTAGATGGAGATTTTACAATGCTAAAAAGAAAAAAAAAATCAACCCTAAACTAAAAACCCCATAAAAACAACCAAACAAAACCAAATCACCAAAATCAAACCAAACCAAAACCCAAACCCACCAATCAACTAAAAAAATAAAATCCAAAAATCAAATGCAAGAGGAATATTTGCTTCTCAGACTAATACTGATGCAATAGGACTTCTTGAATTCACAAGGTGAGAAAGACTGCACATATCAAGTGCTGCATTATAGAAAATCAAATCTTATTTTCTGTTAGAGAATATATCCTGATTAGAGATCATTGTACATAATCTGTTTTTTTAAGATTCTGGACAATGGTCTCAGACACATTGTATGATTTTTGTGGTTAGCCTGTGCATGGCCTAGAAGTTGGCCTTGATGATACTTGTGGGTCCCTTCTGTCTCAGGTGTTCTATTATTTTATGATTCTGTGATAATCAAGTCTATAACTGAGATGCACTAGGACAGACACCACACTGTTTGCTGCTGTACATGAAAAGAGGTTCAGGTTTGGTGGAGATAGGAGAGGAGGATGGAAAAAAATGGGGTAATGATGTCTGTGGATGGATAGCAAGTTAGAAAAATTTCAAGAAGGGTCAACATTTGCTTCCCCTTTCTACCTTAAGGAATTTTTTTTCACCAGCAATGTCAAAGGATTCTTGTCATTATGGGTAGTGTTGGATATAATCCAAATTTGTTGCTCTCCTCTTCACTGCTCTAATGCAGGGAAATAAGTAAAATGCTAAAAGGTAACAGTTAGTGAGAGCACTGTCACTGGCAGGATCCAGCTTTGGACACCCTTTCTTGGGAGTTTTGCATTGCTAAATGCAGGTTTCTGATTAGATGTTTGTCTGAAAGAAATACATCTCTTTAGATATTTCTTACTGTTTGTTTTGCTTTTTAAAATTTGTCTGATTTGAAGAAAAGTTTGTACTAGACTGACCCTAACCTGTCTCCCCACTCCTCCCGCAAAAGGCAGTGCATAGGGAAATTGAAAAATAATGTCATTACCCCTTTATTATTTAAAATCCACGTTTCTATGAAATGTATCGATTGTTCTAGAAGACTAAAAAATATACTGTGCAGCTAAATAGAAAGAGTTTTGATTGGACATCTTAAATTTCCTATGTATTTGAGAGTTGCTTAGTAGATTTTTTTATTTGATTTCCGCTGGTACTTGAGATTTTTGACTGTACAGAGTCTGGGAACAGATTTTTCTCAATTAGGAATAAGCAACTGTGACAAGAATAAATACATTCATATCCTACATCAAGGAATTGGTGGGCTATTTTCTGTAACTATTTTTACTGTGGTATTTTCTTCTATAATAAGTTTGCTGACAAGTTATTTTTCCCCACAAGAGTAGTAGACTCAGGGAAATTAGAGATGGAAAAGTCTTATTAGGTCACATTGTCAATTTTCCTGTCAACACAAGAATGCTCCTTTGCAAAGAATTTTCTTCAGTATTTCTGTCTGCCGAGCCATATGAAAAGAGTATGCATTTTCTGATGTAGCAACAGCAGTGAGAAAAGAGGAGCTGCTATTTAAATTCTTCTTTTGAGGTAAAGGTGGTCAGAACAAGCTGGAAAGAAATTCAGGGCAGTTCTTTACAAAGTGAAAAATACTTAAAGGTGAAGTACAACTAAAGAGTGAGTTTTTACTAACTTTATCAGAAATTAGCCAGTTTTGGTATTGATACTTTGTGGGGTTTTTTTGCAAAAAGTTTTTTGCACATACAAAATGTCCACACTGGGCCCCATTTCTCTGGCCATTGCCACAAAAACTGTCCTTTCTTAGGAAATACCACAGATTGCATTGAGGGTAGTCATAGGAGGAGGAGGAACTGTTTTCACAAGTAATACTTTTCAACAATGATTATATAAGCTGGGGGAGGGGGCGATGCAATATGGAGAGCTGGGTAGCAAATACATTTTCTATTCTGGGAAAATTTTCATGTCATAAAAAGGTTCCTGTTGCATGGGGGGGGGGGAGGGGCAGGAAACATCTTTCAAAGTTTTCCATCTTGCAAAGAAGGTGTGGGTGTACTTGAGCACTAGCACAAACTTGCAGATCAGCCAACTCCCCTGTGCTTGGGGCACATATCCAGCTCTGTTCTGTCTTTCACCAGCCTCATGATGGCTCTTCCAGGGTAGATCTCTCCTAGGCTCCTTCTTGCAGCTATGGGAGCTCTTTCTTGGCTTGGTTTTATTTTTTTAATGTTCAGTGGGGCAGCTACAGTGAGAGTGAGCACCCATCATATGGCCCAGTTTTAAGAGTCTTACACAGTATGTGAGGAACTATCTGAAAAAGAGCTCTGAAGTCAGGTCTCATATCCCCAGAAGGCACTATAACCACTTGTGAGCTGTTGGCTGTCCTTGATCTTCACAGTTTCACACTGGGACCCCAAGGCTTTTTTTTTCTTAGAGAGTCCCATGAGAACTGGTATGCTCCCACAGTGTTTCAGCTTCAATGAACTTACTCAGTTTTTTCCATTATAATCTGTTACACTAAAACATTGGCCACTACCTGTATTTCTCCAGACTGCCAAGCCATACTGTCTTATAATACAATAAAAGGGTTCTCTAAAACAGAAAGCAAACTACTGCTATTTTGAATACAGAAACTCTGATCTGTTCATAAAGGCAAATTCTGCAATACTATGAGACATCAAAAGTACCCAGCAGGTCTTTCCTGACAGTGTCCCTTTCCACAGGTGGTATTTCTGCATATACAATATGTCAGTTTATATGGTTTATGAAGAAAAGGAGTAATAACTCTGCAGTGACTAGCTGTGCTCTTCTTGCAAAAAAGTAACAAAACGGTGGATCTGGCTGCTTCATAGAGTTGTCTGAATGGATTCTGAGAGCAATGTTATAGATAATCATGTCATAACAGGTTTTTTCCTTACATATTTACCACTGTGTGGTACTTCTAAAATAGATTAGGTAAAAAATACATATATCAAACTGAAACCAATTGCTGCACTTCTTCACTACTGTAACCTTATTCCTGAGTGTAAATGCCTCTGGTTGCATCCTGTTTACAGCCCACTGTATAAATACTAAATTGCTTTTATTTTGTGACTTTATTTACTCAAGAAAACCAATGTATTACGGCATTATTCACAGTATCATTTTTTCAAATCCTTTTAATAAAATACATAAACTTTTGTTACTGGTTATATTTCTTAGTTTTAGCTTCTATTGCTTGCAATGGATGTTGCATCATGATCCGGACTGTGGCATGGAAATTTGTGTGTGATAACTCTTTTTGTTTGACGGGGGGTGGTTTGGTTTTCGTTTTAGAATTTTTAAGTACATGACATTTATGATAATATAATATACAGAGTGAAGTCCTGTCCAAGTTCCAAATGAATGAATATCAAAAGACAAAGTGCATAAAAGAGATTGTGATCTTTGTCTAAAACTAGCAGCTGGTTTGGTATGTAAAAAATTCAGGAAACAGTGCAAATATTTGACTTATTTATTTATCGAGTATAGCATGTCTCAGAACTGATACCTTATAAAGAAGATTGTTGAAAAGCAAGACTTACTAAGTTTTGCCTATGACTTTAAGAGTCAGGTTTGGTTTTGGAATGGTTTTCTTTAGCTTTCACTTGGGGCTTTTAACCACTTTCTATTTTTGAAAGAAGTTTTAAATTCTTGTTCTTGTCTTGCTATGCTGCTTTACCAACAAGTATGCATTATCTGCCTCTGACTGCATATATATTATTGAGTTGCTTTACTTCTGGGATCTTTTAAAAAGCTGTCCATAGAAATACAGCTAGAAAAGTGGCCTCTTTGCTTGTCTCACTGGTTAGTTTTTAATGCAGGGTCATTTTAAATTCAGTGGGAATTTCTTATGCTTTCATAAAGAAGCAGTAGCTGCTTTCTTCTAAATAGCAATGCTTGAACATGTGCAAGCTCATACTCTGAACATAATTGCATTGTCTTTCAGCATTCCAAAGTATCGGATAACCTAAAAAAAATGTGAATCCAGATTTTTTTTTTTTGTGGAACTGCTAAGATGGACTTTGATAAAGGGGAAAAAACTAAGATTTGGTGAAAAGAAAATGGAGAAAAAGGCAGCCCTGAGTCTAGTGAATTAAAAGTGCTAGAACCTGCCATACTAATGTTGCAGATTTCATGGCTGGCTTTACAGCCAAAAATAGAAAATAAAATTGAAAAGGAGGATCTCAGACTGCAAAGTGGAAGGTCATACAAAGAAAAGAAATGTAGGCTCAAATGTCCCCACCTGACAGGCTGACTATGAGGTACCACTGGTAATGCAGTAACAAGAATAAAGTGTCAGGTCTGTGTTCATTGAAAGAAGCATTTCTAGAACAAATTATGGTGGTGTAATGCTATACACCAAGTGCTAGTTTTGTCCTTTTTGTGAAGCTACGTAGACAGCTGCAAAGACTTTTACACAGTATTTGAGGGAGATGGCTCCAAATTAAAAAAAAAGCAGAAAAAGATCTCTCTTTCCAGTCTAAAGAATGTGGGAGATGGCTGTTGGGTCCACCCAGACGCCTCCTGCGAGACGCAGGGATTGATCAGTGAGATGCATGGACACTGTATGGTGATTGGATGGGAAGGCACATGATTGACAGGTGCTACGCCACCCAAGTGGAAGGTATAAAAATGCTTGCTTTCCTGTTAATAAAAGATTTTCTGAACACCCCCTAGGGAGATCGTATGCTTTGCTCCCCAATGCTACAAATAGCAGCCCGATACAGGGACCAATGAAATGCAGGGCAAGGAAATAGACTGTAATGGTAGCATCTCCCTGCTATACGTAGGGATTTAAATGACAAGAAAAGGAGGTCCAGGAAAGGACCGAAAGACGCACGCATCACACCTGTATTTCAGGTGAGTGCCAGGGAAGAATGGGAGAAGGAATATCCCTGGAGCAAAAGTGGAACCTGGATTTTATGAAAAGTCTCCTGCATCAAAAGCATGAAGACATCTCCAATACAAAGTTGCATACCTTGCGGGACCGGATGTCCATGCATGTTAAAACCTGGCAGGCAATGGGAGTTTTTAATATCACCAGAAATGGGGAATTTGAAGCATATAGCAACGTTTCTATTGAGAAAGATGTGGTCAAATAGGTAACTCAAGTTAACTACTGAGAGATAGAATATGTGAATTCTAAAACCTAGAAAAACAGGATTCCCTTAATCTTATCAAGATAAGAGGGTCAAGAATCCATTTGAAGCCAGCACAGAAACCGCTGAATCATCCCATGAAGGACTATGCATGCTCCTGAGAGAAAGGTGAAAAGTGCATTGTGATGTAGACTAGTAGCACCTTCATCCTGGAGGGGTCTTTGGGGGTCTCCAAAGACCACTGGGACATACAGAGCATGTGTGGTGCACACACTAATGATATTAATGACTTCTGAGAAATGATTTGTATAACCACTCCTATTCTGGGGAATGGGATGAATTCATGAATTCTACCTATAACACTGTGTCTTTGGAGGTACCGAGGTGTGTGTGTTTGGAGGAGAGAATTCTCCCCCGTCGCACCTGGTGCATGGAATAAAAGCAAATACCTACTTCTCTGACTTTGAAGTGTTTCCAGGCTCACTTGGTTAGGGCGAATCACTTTGGTCATGGCAGCTCTTAAAGAAAAGCGTGCTGAAACTGAAAAGCACGCGAACTGCCATCTTGAATTCGAGAACAGTGTGAGTTGCCATTTTGTGAATTCAGAAGCGAGTTCCCCGAAGCCATCCACCCCACCTGCGCCTAATTCCTGCAATTCCGAGGTTAGTGAATATGATCCTGACCCACTCAATCTTTTTGACTTGGGACCCTCAGATGTGGGATGGGAGGTGGACGTGTACTCCCTGCGTGGTGGGGCAAGATCCACTGCACGGCTCTGCTGGAAATCAGGTCTGTGTTTCCCGCAGAGCAATATGGGTGGAGCACAGCACTGCCGGGTAGATAATGTTGCAGCAAACGCCTCTCCAGTGGCAAAAAGTGGCAGCAAGTGTGGCCGGATGCCGGCGGCACAACGGGTGCAGTGACCAGGCTGTGAGCCACACAGAGAGACATGGCTCTCCCCCGTGATATCATCAGGAAGCACCACAGCGGCGGTGCTGAGCTTCACACTGAGCACTGCAGCTGAGTTGCGCAAGAACTATTGCATTAACATGTTAATATATAAACCTACATGTTACAATGTCTTGACTGTTGTCAAAAGATACTAACTTTCAAACGGCACTTGCAGACTTTTCTAAGCAATTGCTTATATACAAAACGCCACTGCAACATAACCCCTATCGATGGATTTATGGATATATTCAGCAAAACCAGCAAAACTGCAGTGGTGTAGTGTATAAGTAAGACTGCATGGATTATAATATTTTGTTTGAAGCTCATGACCAGTCTGTTTTGTGTTGGAGTTTTGTGTGAAGTTACCATCTTTCCACCACTAAATTGGGGCTTTTTGTGTTACCTGGTGTTATTGATTCAGATTACATTATGGGGAATGGAACACACTTGTATTAAGCATTCTGAACTTCCATCACCTGCAGTGATTCCCCTCAATTAGCTACTAGTAGTTACAGATCTGAAAGAGTGTTTTTTTGTTTACCATACCTTTACACTCTGAAGTTCCAACCTTTTACTGATTTATTTCACTGTTTTACAAGAATCCTTTACAAATATTAGCATGATTTTTCTGAAAGGCAAGAAGCGGCTGCAGATGCTCCAAAGCCACAGAAAAGTGTGAATGGGGGAAGCCCTAATCACATTTTAATTAGAATACAGAGACTGCTAATACTGTAAATGATTTTCCACTCATTTAGAGAGCTCTCTTATTCCCCCTCCTTTTTTTTTTTTTTTTTTGTGTTATTTACAAAGTTAAATACACTTATTCTCGTTTTTTTAATGGCAAGCACACACACTGGAGAGAAGGATTGTGATGTCACTTGGCACTGGCTAACCTGTTTGCCAATTTAGTTCTCCAGAGCACTATTAAAAATGATAATAGCCCAGCTTAAAAACAGAAGAAGGGGGAGCCAGGGGGCCTACGTGGCACATTATGAACATGAGGCAGAGGTTATGTTTGTGTCTCCACAGGTCACTATGTGAAATGGGTTTCCTCACGGTGTGTGCAAACTGCTATTGTTCATGTTGGTGTTTTTAAAAGATTGTTTCTTTATTATTTGTTCACATTTTCTGTGTTTTCATTGAATAAACAAAGAAGGGGGTGATGTGGGAGATGGCTGTTGGGTCCACCCAGACGCCTCCTGCAAGAGGCAGGGATTGATCAGTGAGATGTGTGGACACTGGATGGTGATTGGATGGGAAGGCACAAGATTGACAGGCATGCAGCCAATCTGCACCTACCTCACCCAACTGGAAGGTATAAAAATGCTTGCTTTCCTGTTAATAAAAGATTTTCTGAACACCCCCTAAGGAGATTGTGTGCCTTGCTCCCCAGTGCTACAAAAAAAATGGTAAACTAATAGAAATTGCTAAAAATGCATGCAGCAGATAAATTAAATGGAAAATAAAAAATCATGCAAGACTTAGATGGGCCAGAGAATCTATCATTATTGACTTACAATAAATTTAGGCAGGAAATTAAGTCAAATTTCCTGACTGTTATAGCACTGCGTCTTCCAATTGGGAGAGAAGGTGGAGTTACAAAGGTGTGTTAATATGTGGCTACAAAAGTTTCTTGTCATATCTCTGAGAGTGGGGGACTAGACATGATGGTGCAGGAAACTGCTTTCTACCTTGTGTTCCCCTTCTTTCCCCTGTAAGAGGAGAGTGAGGTAGAATTGCTGAGGATGGCAGGGTCCTCTTGAGATCATCTGGTAAGATGACCCTGCTCACACAGGATCACTTAGATCAAGTCACCCAAGATTGTGTCCAGTCAGGTTTTAAATGTCTCCATAGATGTAAACTCCACTACCTGTCTTAGCAACCAATGGCAGTGCTTTAAGAGGTAGAAAAGAGGTACCAGGTGGAACACTCATGCAGATGGAACCAGACAGGGAAAGCTCCATTGAGGGACATTTCAAAGTTTCTGGTAAAATGTGTTTATTACTTCTAGGCTTTGCACAGACTGACTCCAGCTCTTTAAAATCTGACCCACATAGATGTTTGTGTAAGATGAAAAGATTTTTGGAGCTGTTTTATAGTTCAGAACACAGGCTTGGGGATTGCATGTGGATGTTACAATTCATGATCCTGCCTTGTTTCAGGACTGACAGTGTTGTAACAGTATACCTTTAATTTTCTTTTGCTCATTTATCATATAAGAGATGTATACTTAAATTAGTAGGACTCCAATTCAATGTATGTCTAAGAACAAAAGCAGGGTGTAAAATAGTTTTTTACAATAGTTTTTACCCCTGAAAATTTCCAAAGCATGTAAAGATCAGAAGTTGTGTAGCAGGGACGTTTTTGTGGTCCAGATGTTTCTGACATGTGAAAGGAGCCGCTGTTGAAACAACACTGCTGTGGTGACTAACTTGAATTTCATGTAGAGTTTAGGGTGACAGCATGGACTCCAGTAGAGTCATTCAGGGACAAATCCTGATTTTCTTGCTAGTGCAGGTGGTTCCTGTGTCTTCCATGGGACTGTGAGTTTAAAAAATTGTTTTTTGAAGATATTTCCTTCATCAGCAAACTTCCAAAGAGGTACTTTAAAAAAAATATATCACTGTATTTTTGTTCAAAAATTTTTGATCAGTTGGAGTGATTCCTTAATTTACTCTTAAATCATCTTGTAAATAATACATTCACTCTAGAATCTATAGTGCAGTTCTGATGAGAATATATTTCCAAACAGAAGAGACAAATGGAATGCTTGATCATGTGATGTGCTGAAAAAGCTAAGTAGAGGTGATTGTTTTTCAAATTATTCAGGGTGAATATGCTGTACTGACCTTACTGCCTCTTAGTGCCCAGCACTTCAGAGCAGGACCCATTATAACTGTCTTGCAACCTCACTCATTTCATACTGAAATCTAGAGAAAAGCTTTCTTAAGGTACCATTAAAAAGTTGTGTCAGGTATTTACTTTCCAAAAAAACTTCTCTCTTAGACTTCTCAAGGAAAACCTGCTGATAACTTACCCAAACAAGCTAGATAGGTATTCCCTTACCACTATCCTAGTAACTGTATTTATAAGGTTAGGTTTCTAGTGGAGAAAAGGAAGTTATCTGGTGTTTGATAGTACAGCAGGTTTTTATAGGGTGGTATTGGATTTCAGTATTCCCCTTTCCACCTGCATTATCTTTTACAGATACCAAATGACAATTGTTTGCTGACATTTTACTGAAGACTGAGTGAAAGAGTAAATGGTTGAGGGGAAAATCCTTGTCTTGAGCAGTGCAAAGTGAAGGAAAAAAAATCTGTTGGTGGGGGGGTGTTTGAAAACAAGCATGAAAATCATTCTTGGAATTGAATGTTTTCACTGATACTTAAAAAATGTTAATCATTGTACTTTTTCCTCATAGCTCATCTTCTGAACCCAGTCTTCTGTTCTTTTGCTTGTTTGATCTTTTGTTGTCATTGCTTCTTTGAAACTTGAGGTTTGAGACCTTATCATGTCTCAGCGTCTTATGAGAGAGTATTTTATTGACTATGTAGAGGTCTTCCTAGCCTGACAAGTCCAGCTTAAAAGACCCTGAAATATGAAGGCATTGCCAAGGGTACAGAAGGCTTCCAGAAGGTAAACTTTTAAACTGTTTTTGTTTTGGTCTGCTAGTTTGCTTTACCATGGCAGGATGCCTGGGCTCATCTTTCACTAGATATTCAAGCAAAGCTAACTTTGCATTTGCGGGCTCTCTTAAATGCTGGTGTCTGTTTATTGGCTGCTAGACACCTTACCAGGGAAGTGAGTTTAAAGAGACAAAGTGAGTGACACTGCAAAGGGTAGCTACAGAGAAAAACATTTATTCCATCACAACAGCCCTTTGGGTTTTTTTGCATTTGGACTGGGTATCTGTTTAAGTGTCTGGATACAGTAGTCATGGACAGCTGACTTTCTCAAGGACAAAAGTTTGTGAAATGCAAAGGTGTGTTTAAAGCTCTGGCTTGATGAAATACCAAAGCCATGACTGGTTGATACTGGTTAGATCTGTGAAATCCATAGACTAAACCCCCAGTTAAAAAAAAGCTTCCTCTCTCATAAGACTACTTCATCTTTCCTTCCAGTCCTATAGAAACTAACATAGCCTATACACTGTACTGTATTTTGACATATACAGTAACATTCAGAATAGCTGATTTCCAAGAGCAGCTTCATGAAAATGTACATTGTATTTTAAAAGCAGTCAGAAACCAGAAAAGAAGATTTTGTCAGAGTTGCAGGGGGACAGAGGTCATCTGCATCTTTCTCAATACTTCCCCTCCCCTGCAAAGGCAAATCAGAACTGAAAAAGCTGCCCATCACCTGTTTTTTGTATTAATATTGCTCTTTATGCCATCTGTAGCTGTGAGCTCACCGAGGTCTGCGCAGCTCCCTGACATCTGAGGCCTGACCCCTCTCCAGAGGCTTTGCTCTGCTGCTCCAACAGGATGAATCTGAGACTGCAGAGCAGACTGCAGTGTCTTGCTGCCAGTGTATGCTGGGTTTCTGCCTTGCTTTCCTGGGAAACGGTAAGATTCATGTGTAGGAGTGTAGAGGGGACTTCACTGCAAGCACTGGGTTATGCTGCCAGAC
Source organism: Entomyzon cyanotis (assembly GCA_024500445.1). Taxonomy (NCBI): domain Eukaryota; kingdom Metazoa; phylum Chordata; class Aves; order Passeriformes; family Meliphagidae; genus Entomyzon; species Entomyzon cyanotis. The sequence goes on from JAKEPQ010001005.1 coordinate 83,542,441, forward strand.
AATGCTGTGGAGATCCACAATTTTGGAGCTGCAGGGGCAGAAGATCCCTGAGCATTGCAGCTTCTGTCAAGCATTGTACAGCCATGCTGGGCAGTGAAAATTGCTTCATCCCTCTACATATGGCCCTATTACAGGGCCATGTATCTCTTATTCTCTAGGATTTAAGTTTTTGTCGCGTCACTGCCTGGTTTGTTACTTGAAGTGACCCCCAGGCTTATAGAAAAGAATACTTTCCTGCATGAGGTGTCTGCTATTGATTTTGGATGTTTGTATAATCGTCCGTCCTCACCATTCCCATTGCTCTTATGAAAAGGTTTCTTGAGGGATAAGGCAAATTCAGTAAGAAAACTATTTGTTCTGTGAACTGGGGCACTAAGGAAGCTGTGTCCACAGTAAAAACCTGTCTCCCTTCCCCTGTATTCCTGAGGGGCTCTCCCACAGTGTATCCAATATTATTATCACGCCCCTTGCAGCTGACCCCTCTGTATCCATTACCTTCTCTGGAGTTCCCTTATCTCTTTAGCATCCTTGAGTGTTTTCCAGTGGAGTGCAAGGCATCAGATGCTGCAGAATCCTCTGGGCATGAAGCACAGAGCTTCTGGGAGCTGCTGTGGGTGTCCTTGCTGTCCAGGCATGACCAGACTCTTGTCCAGCTCTCCTTCCACCCTTAGCTTTCCAGACATTTATGGGAATCTGATATCCTTTCAAGTACTACCACCTTGCACCTTTGTCAAAACATAGTTCAGACTAACATAAAGGTTAAAAACTGGGAGGAGAGGCAGTTGGACAGAGAGCATAATCATTCAGGCGTATTCCTGTGCAGAACTCAAGCTTGCAACACTGAATTTGCAGCGTAACTGGTGTTACATTTGTGGATAAGGGGTTAGGTTAAATGTTAATAGGGGAATGGGGGTTCATGTTCTTTCACCCAAGTTATTTTGCTCAGCTGTGCAGGTTGTCTCTGCCTCCCAGGGACTGCTCTCACATGGTTGTAGACAGCAGCACTATGCGGAGCCCTTGGAAAGAACACATGAGGCCTGCAATAGGTCTCCCCTTGGCATTTTTCTAATTTTGTTTTTGCAAAACTGGACACCTATGAAATTTCCATTACATCAATATAGTAGTTGTTGCAGCAAAACACAGATCCTTCAGCAGTGTTACAGAATTTGTTTGCACTGCCTTTTTCCTTTTTTTTTTTTTTAATTGAATTGAGTTGGGTTGAGTTGAAAAAATAAGCAAGCTACATGGAAAGGGTGAACATATACCCAGGAAATAGTTTGCTGATAACATAGGAGCCTTCATGTCTGCTGGGTGGTGCCTTAAGTTTTCTTAACAAAGAAGTGAGTGTTAGTTCTTCAAATAAAAGTTACTTTTTGCACTCACGTAACTGAGGCTGAGAATTTCCAAGATGAAAAACTTGGCCTTTTATTTATTTTTCTTTTTTTTTTTTTTTAATGGAACATAATTTGAGTGGGATCTCCTCTCCCTCCAGCAAACCCCTACCCCCCACATTGCCCTCCCCATCTTATTGGGATTACAGTATCCCAAAAAATCTTTAGTGCTGTGAGCAAAGGAAACAGAAATGGCTCTGCATTATGAACTGAACAGAGATTAAGTTATTGAAGGCCTTGAAATAGCTCTTTCTCAACTTCCATTCCCATGAGGTTATCCACATAAGGTTGCTGTTTAGTACAGGGTCAGTGTGATGCAATTTATTTGTTGAGTCTCTTTGGTGCCAAAGCTTTTGCCAACAGTCTGATCTACCTGATAGTGGTACTATTTCAAAAATGTCCAGTCAGTAAGAGAAATGCAGTGTCTGTAGAGTTTCAAAGACAGTGGTGGGAAGTGGGAACAGAGCAAAGAAATCAAAACAAAAATGTCTCTCCTTTTAATAAAATAAATGCATATAATGATTACTTAGACCATTTACAAGCTATGAAAAGCTAGACATTACTTTTTCCTTTCAAATACGACCCCTGCCCCTAAGCATGTGAAATCTTTTTTTATATGGCTCCATCAGTGGATTGTATTGGATGTGCTTCTGTCAGCTGCTATATAAAATAATTAAGTGCTCACTGGCCCTTTCAGATAAAAGTTGATTGCAGGGGGAGTGTACAGGACCAAAGAGTTAAGATGCCATGAACTGTGGATTTTGCACATGGTGTCCATTTTGTTTCCTTTTGCTTTGTTACATTAAAGAGTTCTTCGCCTAACCATTTGCTCTACTGAAAAAACCAGTATGTATATCTACATAAATTATACATGAAATAAAGGCTTAAAAGATGAAGTCTTGCCATTTTAAGTATATCTATTGTAAAACTATACATGCTTTTATTTAGTCTCCAAACTGCAAGGGAGCATTGTCTTTTATTTTCCATAACCTTTAATTACCAACATCAAATGAAATTATGATAATCTTCTCTTTGTTTAGTCATCTGTCAAATGAGCTTATGGCAGTGGTTTCCTCTAAGTCAATACCACATCAAAACCCTGAAGTGTATGGGAATAGTGCGACTGTGTTAACTATGGGCAGTTCAATTTCTCATTTTGCATAAGTGATATATGTATACAGGTATAGGGATACCACAAGAAACTTTCCATTCAGCAGCCTGCCTTTATTTTGTTGAAGACTAATATGAAACCTTGAGAAAAATCCATCATACCCTCGTCCACCTCTGAAGCTTGGCATGGATCAACTTGAGACAACTAAAAACCCCCTTTTCAAAAGCCTCACTGCTCTGACCTCTGCTGTCCTACTGCTACTCTAAGATAATGTGATGTGACCATCATGCTTTTTGCTTACATGCAAGTTCTAGCCAAAACTGTTTAAGAAAAAAAAAAGTCAATGAATTGCTTTTGTGTTCTCAGATTCATAAAATAGGACATTTGCAATGTAAAGGGCTGCTTTCATATGTTGCATTGCAAAATAAGTGTCTGGCAGGAAGCAGTTAGCCATCTGTAGTTTCAAATTTCTACATGCCCAGTGTGGTATACCAGCTGATAATGTTATGGCAGCTTCTTGGCCACCTCAGCTAGTCAGTGTGCTCTGACATATTCAGAAGGTGTCTTTTACTTGTTGGTCCACCTCTCCACCAAGGGCTGATTCTTCATGACTGCTTGTTGCATCCAGGCTGCTGCAGAAATCTTGCAAGACAGAGCCATTCTTCTGTAGGATTCTCACTGCAGTAGCAGAGACCATAATTGTAGTTATTAAAGTGAGGGTTAACCCTCACTTGGTGAGCATGGATCCTGCCTGGGAGGCATGCCTTTCCTCTTTTCCCCCAGTCCTCAGGTTTTGGCTGTTGGAGATTTTCTTACATAAGAAGATTTCAGAATAGTCATGGAGGCATTTTTGCTCTGAGATGGTGTTTTCTAAATACAGTACAAAACATTTTCAACTGCCATTACCTCTTAGAAAGAGCAACTCTGTGGCAGGACTCTCTTCAGGCTCAAGCAAGGTAGGCTCTAGTTTAAGGAAACCAGACTCACGAAGGCAGCAAAATCACATTGGTAATGGGTTGCTCCCTGTCTTTATTGAAGGACATGGGTCTGTGCAAGAGACCGAGCTCCCTGGTGTTGGAGGTGGTGTTGGGACAGCTTGTCTGTCCCGAGCTGCTGGTGTATCCTAGTTGGTGCCTTGAGACTTTTTGGCCCTGATTTTTTCTTCACCCACAGAATGGCAAAATTTGGTGTTGCCTACATGGCAGAGAAGCTTGAAGATTCCCTTTTGTAAGGCTGCACATGTTCAGACAGCAGATTTTGAAAATAAGGTGGAGAATGTGAGTGTGTAAAGTGGCTACAAGGTGTACTGTAACTTTGTTTAAGACAGTTTAGGGTTGAAGGTGGGCCTCATAGTCACAGTTCATGCCAGGACTGCTTGTCATAATAGCAGTATGAGGAACAAGTACAGTGTTGTCAGTGTTATTTTAGGAATTTAATCAAGGGCCATATGCTGACTCAGTCACAAGTGGATGATAGAAATCTCGAGTTCTTTTTCACAGAACTTATTCTTACTTTTTCCTTCTAGCCTGTATTCCTTTTATATGCTAACCACTGAACTCTGATTATATTCTGAATGATTTTTTTCTCTTTCCATGATGTCTTGATTGTCCCATTCTTTGTATGTTTTTCTGATTGCAATTAGAAACCAGTAACACTTTATTCAAAGTTGTGATGTCAGAGGGTTTGAAAAATCCACATGATGAATTAATTCACACATCCTTTATTCAGAGATGTCAAGTGCCAAAATTTAAAAAAAAAAAGAAAATCCGTATTTCAGGAAATTTCAGGCTTTCAGGTTTCTGTATTTTACCAATTAACATCAGAGCAAGACAGCAATAAATTATTATAAATCTTCAGTTAGTCAGTCTCAGTACGGACACTGGTAGTTCAAATGCATGTTGTCCAACTCTTCACCCTTTTGTCTTAATCATAGGCTGCTTGGTATTCTCTCCTGAAGCTTTATTTATCCTATTCTGTGTTAAGTTTCCTGCACCAAATTCTCTAGGTCTATTTTCATAATTTACATGATAAGACAAACAGTATTTGTCTGCTGAGGAAGGTTAAATTGCCTGCCATTTGCTTTATGTTTAATCTGTTGCTTTAATTAAGATAGAGCAGATACAGCACATGAATAATAGCAGAAGTTTATTTTTGTGGAATGCATATTGATGGAGTTTTAAAGCACATAAGCATTAAATAGTCTTGATCAAAGGCTATTGATTTTAACTGTTTAGTTCCCTAACTTCCATTGTCCTTCTTGTAAAGGCTTCTGCAAACAGGCCCACATTGATCAGCATCCTAGACTTGTGCTGAGCCAGTGCTCCAGTACACTGTAAGATGAAGCATGTTGGAGGTGCTGGGGATTTCTTGGTGAGCACCCTTGCTTGCTCTGGGTGATGAAGCCCTGGGCAATATAGGGGGAAAGGTGATCTCTTCTGTAACTTGGTTGTAGGCTTCAAAGACAGCCCAAGCACAAGCAAGCTAGCATCATGGGGATGCTAGCATGCTTTTGGATTCACAGCCATCCCACCTGCAGATGAAGGAGGTCCATGGCTGCCTGTTTCCTGGACCTGCTCCATCTTGTCAGATTCCTCCAAGGCTGACAGAGAGCAGCTGAAGTCTCACTATAGGGAATGGGTATCCAGGCAGAGCCAGTGCCACCTTAGAGAGCTGGACAGAAAGGGCATACAGACTCTGAATGTCTGGAAGATGAGCTGAGGCTGTTGTCATACAGGTTCTTTGGTGAATTTGGAGTTGTGTTCATATTCCATTGAGGTGGAAAGAGAGAGACAATGTACACCACGAGATGGATAAACATTAGTATTAAACAACAGCTATATAGCTGCAGTATGTTTCTCAGTAGAGATTCGAACTGTGAAACTGCAGAAAGTGTGAGGTGGAGGGTGACTTGTTATGTTGTACTTCAGTGCACTTTGATGGGCGGCAAACCAATGTGGAGAAATATGCCACTAATATGCAAAAGAGCAATAAGCTGGAAAAACAAATGTAGGTAGCTCTTAAATGATTGTGTTCCCCCCTACCTCTGCATGCCCCACAGCCCACCTTCCCACATTTTCAAGCACCTCCCCAGAATGATATTACATTTTTCAAAAAATGTTGAATACTCCAAGTCCAGGTATTATGGTGTGATGCTGTTTCTCATATGAATGGGCTAAAGAGTTTTGTATCCAATAAAAAAGAAACACAAGAAACACATTGAATTTTGTATTCATAGGAGAGTTTATAACATAATTTCGATTTTTCAGTCTTCACAAAAATGATATACAGAATTAGTTCGGGAGGATATTGTGCACTTTTCCCATTGAAAGGTGTGACGTGAGTACTAGGGAGAAAATTGGGCAATGGAATGGGACAAGAATTCGAAAACTAGAAAGTAACATGTTGGGTTATTCCAGTTAGAAGCAAGTGGTAGTTACCAACTCCAAATACAGCCATGAAGGGCTAAATTTCATTAAAAACAAAACAAACCAAGAAGCCTCCATGCAGCTGTCTGTTGATAATTGATCATTTCAAGACTGCAGTTTCAAAATATTTAAGAGAGCTTTGCCCTTGTCCCGGCAAAAATCAGGTTTTTACTTCACTAGTATATATCCCACACTGATTTATTGCACTGCAATTGCTGTAGCTTGGCATGTATGTCGCTGAAGGCCATGTTTAGAATTGCAGCGTTTAAATGTTTTTGTTTTAATTAATTTTGTGTTAAAATAATTTAGTGCTACTTGGCTGGGATGCCTTCACAGTAGAAGACTTCATTTGTCCATGTGATATTTCCTGGTAAAAGAATGGTTAGATAAATAAACAACAGGAGGAAAAAAATAAAAAAAGGGGAAAAAAAAAAGCACCAAACACCAGGCAAGTTTTCATCCTGGCATTCCTTTCTAAGTTATCATCATCATCAGACATCCCCTCAAGTCCTTCCATGGTATTGTTCATTTTGTATTATGAGAACAAGACAAGTGCCTGGAGGTGCTGCAGATAGCATAGCTGGATTAAGGAAGCCTGCAAATTGTGGCAGCAATTTCCATTAAATTTTTTTTTAATTACCACATGCATCATGCCAAGAAACTATTGCAAAATATGGATAGTTTGATTTGTTTTGTGTCTCCAGGGTGTGTTGTAAAATGGGAATCTGGGACTATTACCTTTAAAAAAGAGTAACTGTCATAGACAAAGTAACACATGATGCTTGCAGTGCCCATGGTATTCTGCCAGGTCAAGAAAAATGACTGGTGAGCCCTTAAAACAGTCTCTTGTTTTTTAGCAGATAGAGGAATTTTTTTCTCATTTTCCAATTTCCATCTCCTGCAGAAAACCATTTTTTGCATATTTGCTTTAGCAAGATGCTGCCATTTTCTGCAGTGTCCCATGTTCCACTACCTCACTTCATAAGAGAGGTAAAATACATGACACTTTTGAGGGGAGGTAAACTCCACCCTGAACTGAAGACTGAAGAAATATGAGTATCAGCAGGAAGGCAGCTGAGATTTTGCAGAAACCAAACCCTGTATGTTGTCTCTTCCTCCACTAGATTGTGGTGGGCAAATACAGCTGGGAAGCTGAGGTATTTTTTAAATTACGTCTTTAAAACTTTTAATGTTCAAAACAGACTACATGGAGACATCTGCCTTGCTTACCATTCAATGAGTCATAACTTGGTGTTGTTTTGGATTTCTCAGTGTGAAAATTTTGATTTATCACGATTTTTGACCCTGTCACAGAACATTAAAAATACCAAGGGTACAAATGTAAGGATTATTTTGTCAGGGTTTTGTCATTTAGCTGTAGATTGTGTCCTGTTAAAAGGTTTTAAATGCTTCACATCTGCTGTGCCCCAGCAGAGAAAAACAGAACTTTGGAGTTTAAAGTGTGGTTACAGTCAGAAAAGTGACTGTGAAAATGGCATGTTCTTAGTCAACAGATCTGTTCCCTCTGTGTATTACCACTTTCATATGTATGCTTTACTTGTGAGAGTAAGTTTGTAATTACATTTCAATCTCTTTGCCCATGGAGTGCCTGCAGGCTTGTGGGGAGCAAACTGAATGGTATGCTTTCTCGCACATCACAAATGGATTCCTTAGTGAAATCCCAGTGTCAAAATCTTTTGCCATAGAGGGGGTGCATGAGACAGCCTAACTTTCAGAGACATGGCTGACAGCATAATACTGGTTAACCTTGCTTCCGTTTCCATTCCCCTTCACATGCCTAAAAAGAAACAAACCAAAACAAACCCCAGCCCAAAACCAAGCACTCGTACCATCTTTTTGGTTTCAAACCAAATAAATTTGATCTGGAAGTCATTGAGAAACAGTAAACATGAAACCCTACCGTGACATATTTACGGAGTGATATATTCAGAAAATGACCGCACTTAAACAAAATAAGTTCAAAGACCAGTAATCAAAACCAAATATGGTCAGTTCATCTTCAAAAAAAAAAAAAAAGACTCTAAAACTAGGATTTCTTGAGTTGAATGGATACTGGTATATGTGTGGTAGCAAGCAGATAAACTGGTAGGATTTGAAGTAGAAAAATTAGTGTTAGAAGAACAAAAAACTTACGTGAACAAAAAGCCTGAAGCAAAATTTATTTATTGGCTTTCGTTGTTCATGTTATTACTGTTCTAGAAAAACTAAGCAGAGACTATCCCCTCTTTTCTCCTCCTTGGACTGCTTTAAGAGCTTGTAACACAGTATGAGCAAATCAGTGCCATAATTCAATCCTAGCGCTTTTCCTCTGCTACACTGGCCAGCCCAGCTGAGGTTGCAAACTCACTTTTCATAATTTATTTTTCTCGTCTGCATACTCCTGAACTGCTCTGTCTCACAGGGGTAGAGTGAGTGGGCATGGGTTTCTGCAATCCCAAAAGTAAGTAGATGTGCTTTGCTTTGGGATATCTGCAATTACCAATGTCAGATAACATTTTAGTCCCTCACATTCTTGCAAACTGTGAACTGTATGAGAGGTGATGTGTAGGAGGGTGAAAATTAAAGCTTTGGAAATTTCCAGGTGAATTTCCACATGAGGAAAGTCTGGAAGAAGCTGTAAATTGGAGAAACATTCACTTAAGCCCTTTTAAACTTTCTTCTGAATCCATTTCTATATCCTATCAGGTGATAAAATTTGAAAGCCTCTTTTCTATGCTGACATGCTACTAGTTTATCAACTTGTGTAGTTTGAAGAGAGTGGGGAAGAAGGAAGAGACTAACAATTTTGATTAATAATTTTCATCTTTCTTGCTTTAGGAGTTATTACTCCTTAGCTGCCATGTGTTCTTTCCTACAATATTTCACTTGCACTTGTTCTGTTTTCTTCCCGTGATTGAACTCTCAGTGGAAAGTACTATGTCATGTAAATAATATACACATGACAGTCTATTATTTTGCGAGGTTATTAATCCCCATAGAGTTGAGAGCTTTCTGGTTTGCCATAATGTAAAATCCATACGCATGTTCCCGCACAGAAAAACTTTCAGACTTGTATTTCATAAAGCTTAGAAAAGATCTTTTGTGAGATTTACTGAGAAATTTTAAGGAAGTTAAAAACCTGCTGATAAACTTTGAGATGCAGATTAGGATTCAGACAGACTTCACTTTTAGCTCTGTACAACAGACTCACAGATATTTAAAAATTACTTAAGCCCCTGCTGTTTCTAAGTTTGGTGTGCTTTAATGAGGCCTTGAAGAAATCAATTTTAATTGCAGACGGCACCAAAACAAGTTGTCCCTCTCAGGAACAGAGAAATATTAATATAGGGAATTGGAATCAAGCCATCATGGAGCACAAAAGAGGTGTTCCCAAGGCCTTATATCTATATGTAAGTAATGTCTAATTCATGCCTCCTTTACCATGTATTCTTACTAAATTCTTCACAAAGCTGCTAAGTTAGAAATGTGTATGTGCTTGTACAGAGCTTTGCTTGACTTGAAATTTTCCTGAAAGAAGCTCCAAGTCACAGCTATTTTACTGTAAAAGTACAAAATTGGGTTTTCAAAGTGTTGTGGTTAGACAAAATCAAAATAAAGTGAGATCCTCTTTCTGGGGACTGTTTCCACCCCAGGTTTCTACTTTCTAGCTGCTTCTAGAAAGTCTTGCTGTTCTAAAATGGAAAAGAGCCCTTTTCTTTTTTCCCTAAGGTGGAATTTTCTTCTTTCCCTATACTTCCTCTCCCTTTATTTTTACAATGACTGAACTGTTCACTCTTTAAAAAAAAAAAAAAAAAAAAAAAAAAGGTAATCACCTGCAGCCAGAGGCTCAGCAAATATAATCCTAACGATAGCTGTCTGAGAAGTCTATCACTGTTGGGAAGCAAGAGCTGTGCTATTGACTTCTGTTATCATTTTTAAAGCAGTTCCTTTTTCTGAAGGATCTATACTTTAAGAGTAATAAAGTTTGTAACAACCATTATTAGATAAAGCTTACAGTATCTCCCTGAAGGAAATAGGAAGAGTGAAATGAAAAGCCTGTAAAGCAGAAAACTGAACAGTCCATTCAATGGTCACTTGGAAAAAAACCAAAATTACTTGCATAAGGTTGAATAGAAGGAGCCATGTAAATATGCAGGGTGTGATTGCTCTCTGTCTCTCCTGTCCCATGCATCTCCAAGCTCTTCGTTCCCTGCAGCAAGGCAGGGTCAGGCAAAGTGTCCCAAAACCTGGGGTGTTCTCTTTGGAGCTCAGCAGGCTTATCCTGTTAACCCGAAAAAAGCAGTTAATAAAGACAGTGAAATAGGTTCCAGGGACTCACAGTTCTCCTGCTTCTCTGCAGGCTGTCCCTGAGGCAGTGGCTATCTCTCTTGCCATGTTCTCCTGTGTCCAACACACAGGTAAACCAGCTCAGGGCTATGGTAGCATCATGACTTAACAGCCTGTCCTGAACACACTGAGCAATCTCTTCAATACCACATCTGCTGAATGTGGTACCACACCATGGTGTGCTGAATACCACACCATGCTGAATTCAACTTGAGAAAACAAACTGGGAAGCTGAGCAACAAACATATTTTCAAGACTAATGAATCAAAGGGCAAATGCCTGAGTAGAAGTAGCATCACAGAAATAACAGTGAGAAAGTCACGTCCAAGCTGCTGGAAGTGGTCTTTGTAAACACTGAACCTTGCATCCCTGTGTTTTACAATGATCACACAGAAGCCAACACGACAGTGAATCTTAAAAACCAAATACATGTGTGGTTTACCTTCCAAGGTCTATTATCACTAACAAAGGGGGCAGGGTTATAAGAACAGTCAGTGTTGGCTGAAACACTTGAATGCCACTAAGAAAAGTGTCTCCCTCCCTGGTTTACAGTCAAAAGGTTTGACTATTTACTTCTGTTAAAATTGTAGTAAAATTGTAAATGGCTCTTAGAGTAGCAGTAGCCCGTATGCATAAATTGTATGCCATGAGCTGCAAACAAAACAAAAGAAAATTTAAAAAAATTTTTGTAAGAGTATTTACAGTTCATATCAATCAGGCTTTTAAATGTGATATTTTAGTTTTGTTTGATTTGGACTTTTTTTGCTTTCATGTTTTAACCTAGCTAATGGGGAGGAAGATGGTGCTGAAAATACTGGTATTAACACCTTCTCTTTGTGTAAATGCTCTGCCCCTGGACACATGTTCACAGTTCTGCTGGTGAAACCAGTATGAATTCTGCACTGACCTTCTGGAATTCTGCAATCTTCTTTTTAGAGTATGAGATCTTCAGGAAAGCCCTGCTGGGGAATGTTTTTCCATGTTCTTACCTCCTTTTTCTGACACCATCTGGTAATTGAATTTTGGTACTTCTGCATAGCCACTCCTGTCATACTTTTACTTCATACTCTCAGTTTTTTCATTCCAACATTCCCATACTCAGTGCTCTCCAATACTCATGCAAGCAGACTGGAATTACTCTTTTTTATTGGGTTACTAAGCACACCACTGAGGATGTTTACTGAGGAAGGAAAGCCTGACATGAACCTAATAGATTAATAGAGAACTGGTCCCAGATTTTTTAAGAGAGTCTGGAGGGGTTTATATTCCAGAATTTCATCTCTAGTGAATAAAGCACTGAACGTTAATTGATTCCTGCACAGTGTCTTTGACTGATGAAAGGGACACTTCTCAAAGAAAAGCAGCCATCAAGAGTTTCATATATGTATATGCAAAAAGCCTTGGAATGATTGCAGTGAGACTTCAGATCCTGCCACAGTTCCATGTTGACCTCCAATTAAATGTTTTACCGAATACAATCAGTCAATTACACCCTGATAATTATTCCTTACCTCAGACTGTATCTGGAACAGGTTTTGAGCAATACAGGGAAAAAGTCCAGTCTCGTTCTCAATATTGAAATCCTTTATTAGTGAGTTAAAACAAATTCATGGCAAGCTAACTTGTGGAGTTACAGATGATACCTTTTTATTAAGTTGGATAGAAAGAAATTAATTTTTATTCACAATTTTTTTTTATGTGAGAAACAAAGGTTTAAGAAATGTGTTCATCTTTTCTGTGTTACAGCTGGGTACTGTTAATACTGTGACTGTATATTATATTCACTTCTGATACATTCCCTCACTGGTTTAGATTTTTAATCTAAATTTTTTTTTTAATCTAAATTTTATTTAATCTAATATTTATTTTAATTTCCTTATCCTTGTAAGGAGACAATAATTAAGTAAGTGGTCTATCTGTACCTGTCAATCTTCAGGTCTCTTTGCTTTCTGCTCTTCCCCATCCTTCACTCTTCATGCCACAATTTTTGTCATTTAACTCATGGCCATGTCCAGCCAGGCTTGGCAGGCAAATAGACATCTCAATGATGGGTCTGTCTGTGCTGATTTCTGGGGGTGATCAGCTGAGCTGGGTAGTGAGCCCTGAAGGAAGGTGCAGTGAGGATGAAGCAGGAAGAACAAGTGCTGTGACATCTGACAAGGCTTTCAGACCCCATTTTCTCTCTGGGTAAGTGACATGTCTTCTCTGGTGAATAAGAGACACCATCTAAGGTGTTGGCGACAAAATGGGAGAGAAGTGTGTTAATGCAAGGGGAAATTCTTCAGGAGGCAAAAGGGACATGTGTGTAAGGACACAGGTTTCATAAGTTCAGCTGTACTAGAATGACTTTAAAGTACCTCTAAAATTGACATGGGTCCGAAGTTCTTCAAAGAGTTCTCATTTTTCCACTGAGACATTCAATTACTGGTTTTGTCTTTGTGCACAGATATATTTCTCTTAATTTTCCTTTACCCATATGAAGGCTATTAACACAATAGAATACTTTAACTCAGTAGTTCCATCTGAGAGGCATGTATTTTTCTGTCAACAAGAAAAACAGTAGAATTTAAAACAGATCAGTTCGTCAGGATTACATTTTTTTAAAGATACCATGCTTTTGAGTTTATGAATGAAAGACACATGCTAAAATGACATTTTAAAAGCAGCTAGTGCAAGGTTTAGGAAACAAGTCCGGACAATGATTTGGAAAAATAACATAAAACTGTAAGCAAGACATTTTCACCATGTTGATATACCAGTGCTTCTCAGTGAGTGAAAATCAAAGAGGTAGTGCATCCAGTGTGATTCACTGAAACCCTCTCGTTTCTGGTAATGTCACAAGAAAAAACAAAATCATATAGCACCGTTAGCCATGGGATGTCAGGAGTGGCGCCATATGTCATCTTAGGAAGAATTGCCAGCAAGTAATTGCACCCTGGCTATTATTTTTTGAGATTAACATTTATTTAGACTCATTCCCTACAGACAGAAGTCTTCACAACAGATTCTGTTACTACTTTGTTATTTTCTGCATGTTTTTGTTCTTCAAACCTACAATGAAACAAAGAGATTTTCACCCAAGACAATTTTCATGATGCTGTTATATTTAAGTTAATAATTTTATATTTTGGACATGATATAGTTCCTGTCATTTGTGAACCTGAAACTGATGAGCAGTTTCACCCAGTGAATGGCCGGACTGATGGAGTAATGTGTAAAAAGTCAAAAGGCTGGTATATAATTCACTGCAGAAATATGTTTCTCCATCTGAACCTTGCAGAACTTCCTGTCATTTCTAGTAATGATAAAATGGTGATTTTTTTCTGCTTTCTTTTTTGGCAGAAGCATTTATGATTTTCCATACTTTTATGATAAGAAGTATTTTATGCAGTAAATTATTTTTTTTTAATACCACGAATTGCATCTCTGCTGAATTTCCTAATTTAGCCATGGTACAAGTTAATTAACTTGTTTAAAAAGAAAATCCCTGCCTGCAAGTGATTTTTAATTTACTGGCTGATTGTACAAATCTTAAGATTCAGTTCTGACTATAGTTAAAAATCTCAGTGTTCTAATTGGCAACCAGAAAACAGGCTGTTTTAAAAAGAGAGTAGTTATGTAAAGATGGGTCATACTTAGGATACACAGTTCAAAGCATTCTCAGAGAAGCAGGGCTTTTGGAAGGTATTGTCCCTTAGGAATTTTCCATCCTCTTCAAATCAAGCATAAGACACTAGGTCTTTTTGAAAATTAAACCAATGGTCCCAATTGCAGCTAGAGGCAGATTTCCCAAAAAATTCACAAGGAGCTGGTACTTGTGAGATACTTCGTGCTGGATGCTATAGGATCAGGATGTTATGTCTCCTTGTAAGCATCTGAGCATTGTAACTTTTTCCGAAGTAGGGTATAAATTCCAAGCTTTTTTTTTTTTTTTTAATCTTTGTATGAAGTGACTCAGAGATGAGACTGCAAGAAAAAAAAAAAAGGTGTCAGTCATAAAATAGTTACTTTTGGGGTAGATATGTCATCCTTATTGCTGAAGTCCTATTTTAATGTAATGGAGTGCTGTTTTATTCTGTGCAGTGTGATTGTATGGTGTTGACTCAATCCCTGTGTCCACTTCAGTTTGACGCTAATCAGCTGTAATTGCATAATTTACAGATGATTACTGAGAAACCCTCTACTGGTCTAGCAAAAACCTTCTACATTGCTGGGCTCTGTAGTATCAGGCCATCATTCCTGTGGTCCTCAGTCTTTCACAATCACATTAGTTTGGCAAATGCCCAAAAATGTATTTAGTCATGAACTCATTACTGATACAACAGGCAACACAGGGCATGAAACACAATGCTGCCCACAGCATTCCTCAATAATGTGTTCTGGAATGCCTATCTTAGATTCCAACTTATTATTACTTTGGCACACTTAAATAAATGGACTTGTCAACAAATAACAATCAGAAGCAACAGGCAACGTTTCATTCAAGTTATGTCATTGCCCTTCAGATTTCATTGTCCATATGTGAAATATATTTTGTTCTTGTGAAATAGGAAACATGGGAAAAAACAGTGAATTTTCATTATTATTTGATGGTAGTTCATATATTTGATGACTAAAGGAGGCAGTGATACCAATCTAACACAGCAGCATTATGATAGCCAAGACCAGTAGCTTCTACTTCATGTATCACTAATGAGTCAGTGCTTAATTTATCGCAACTTGCCACCAAGAGAATCCTTTGACCCCAATTTTTGTGCAAAACCAGCAAGAGGTGGCCATCCAGAATTTCAGAGGCAAAATTTAAGAAACAGTCATAAAAAGTAGGGTGATGATGTCTCTGTGCTTCTTTGCATCCTTTCGTAAATTATAGGAAGAAAAAATCTTCATTTTTGTAAGCATTTTGGAGCCTGGTTTGTTCCAAGTAACTGAAGTGCAAGTTGGTAATAAGGTACAATATGCCCTCCACATCCATTGCTAAACAAGTGGAGTATAGAAAGAGGGCTGATTTTCATATGGTTTAGAGGTTTAAAGATTTTGGTGATATTAACAGCCTGAGATTTAAAGAGAGCCTTTACAATATTTCATGATTTAGGAAGAAGCTATTCCAGTCATAGGATCTGTGTGTGGGAAAAGTGTGGGAAGGGGTTTATGCATAACTAAGGACCTTCTGAAAAGAGCAAGAGCATCTCTTTCTTGGTTTTCACTCTTTTAAAGAATACAGATTTTAAAATCCATGTAAGTGCTTCTACTCTGGGCACTGGGAAAGGCACATAGAAGAGTTCAAAATTACATTGAAATTGGTACAGTCAAAGAGAAGGCATGAGTGGGCAGTAGATAAAGCATAAGATAGGGTAATATATAAGGTAATAAGATAAGACATAGATAAGGCATCAGATAACTGCTTATCGTGAGTGGTGTGGAGTGTCATCAATTATAAGATGAACCAATAAAATGGGCAATCTGTGAGCTATCCCTCTTTTTCTGTCACGAGAAGTTATCTCCAAGTGCAAAAAATATTTTCTTGCAAGCAAGAACTATTCTGGTATATCCACACAGATGCTATATCCTGATACAGCCTGATACATACAATGCACTCTTCCAAAATAAAAGGCAGTGTAATTAAATATTTTATTATTAGCATGGTTCTATTGCTATTTAGCGAGGCAATCACTTTGTTTGTCTTGGATTTTAGGCATTCCTGCATTGCTGTGCTTCCCTTACTAGAGGCTTTGCTTCCAAGCCATACCAGTTTTGCTGCACTGAGTCTCTATTTATGGCCAGTGCACTGCTGAAAGGAAGATTGACAATTTCAGCTATGCTGGGTCTTTCCCATTGTAACAGCCTACTGTTTCCATAGAAATCCTTCAAAGTGTTTTAATAGAACATGATTAATAAAGGAGTTTTGTTGACACATTTGTTCTGCCAGGTTTTTAACAACTTGGTTAATGCCTCCTCAATATTCACTTCTTTAAAAAAAATTAAAAGCAAAAATGTAGAAAATATACATGCTACTGCCACAGCACTTACACTGTCAATTTCTGAGACCCTTGAATTTGTTTCTCCTTTCTCTTTTTTTCCTCCCCACCACCCCTCAACCCTATCATCACTTTGTCCCTGAAAGTCCTTTTCTACATAAAATTAGCACTAGAAAATCTACAGTGCTGACAAAACCCCCTTAAATCAGACATTGAGCATTTTATGATTCATCAGAAACTCTCTATGCCTCTGAATCAAGTTGCTTACTAAATGGTGGCTGCATTATGGGCGCAGAGCAAGATGTGAGTAACCCATGCCACGCATTGTCAGAACTTTTGGAGCCCATTGGAGATACCCACGTTGAGCTGAATACATTTTGTTTTAAGGGGGTGTTGATTTAAATGTTGGATGATTCACTGCCTCCTGCTGTCTCCTGCAGTGTGGGCATAATAGTCGTACATTTGAATGCAGTGCTTTTTAATTGCTTTCATTTAATGTCCATCCTCCTCATCTATGCCACAGCATGATGCCAGTTACCTTGTGAAATATTCCAGCTACTCCATTCCACACTTGCTCCTTATCAGGGTCCAAAGTCGTACTCCAAACTTCCTAGGAGTCATAATTCTAGCTTTCAGCATAGTTGTTATTCCTGCAAGATATTGTTACATATAGCCATGTGAATCCTTCTCATGCCTCTCCTGCTCTGTTCACATTAAAATAAGAATTAGCTGTCTCTCGTTAACTATTAATAGAAATGGATAATGACACATATTAATTTGTTTTTTAATTAAATGTTCTGACATCTGGAAAGGAGGTTTTGGTGAGTCTGATGATGATCAATAGACTTTTTAGTGTAATCAGCTGAGCTGTTAGTTCATGACAGCGATGGAATCATTATGAGCAACTTCTAAGTGTTTGCTTATGAACCTGAAGGATAATTTGGGTTCTAGCACAAAGTAAGTGGGTTCCCATTTTTTGTGCCCATTATGTAATTTCAAAGATTTTAAGCTAGTAACTTGGTAAGCAATCAAGTGAAGCAAGAGGACTCTAAGCTGTTTATTCACCTATTTATTCATCTTAAAAGATTTATCTCACTTCTTAGTAAGAAATTAGTATTTCTTACTAATACTCCCATTATTCTACATTTTACACATTTTGAGGTAAATTTCTGGGTGTTTCATTTAGATATTTAGTGTCTGTTCAGATGTCTCCTGTAAGTATTTTGCAAATATCTCAGACAGAAGGGTATACCTAAAATGGCACCAGATGCCTATACTTAAGCACCCGAATCTCATCCCACAGTACTTTGTAGCCAACATTTCCTTCACTAAACACTCTATAAATAAGATAAATATAGGGCTCCTTAAGTGCACCTTCAAATGACTTGTGGTAGGTGTTAAGCTACCTCTGCTACTTGGATTCCATTTCCATTAGAGTGAAAGAGGCCCTTTTTATAGCTTGCATGTCACTGGATCACACTTCTTTGACTATCCTGTATTTTCAATGTTATCAGAATGAATTGGTGTAATTTGAACATAAACTCTTCTCTCTGTGGAGATTGGCTTCTGCCTATCAGTTGCTAAATTCTGTTCAGTGTGCGTCAGAGACCAAAACTGCAGCTGACACCCATGATGAGGAGTGTTCTGTGGATGTCCCTGGAAAGACAGGGTTTTAATTTCTTTCTGTCACTTGAATAAAGTGTAGCTATTGCCAGGGGACTTCCATAAGAGTAACAAGCCTACCAGATACCATGCAATCACTCCCTAAATAGCACCTTCATGACACTCATTTGGGGTTTTCTCCATATGTCTTGCTTTGAAGGCTCAGCAGCAGCGATTAAATATACGGACTGCTTTTTAGTTGCAAGTAAACTAAACAATTTATAAGGAAGCTGATAGAAAGCATAAAGTAGGAAAGTCTAAAAAACTTGGAGGAAAATTGAGAGTATAACATCAGTGGAGGACATGGACAGCACATGCAGATCTGAAGAAAGGTCAATCCATTGTGGTTTCTCAGCAGATCAGGCCAGCAAATTTATGGAGCCATTATGTTTAGAAAACCAGGGAACAAATAAGCAGGTGAAAGATAAGATATTGCACCTCCATTCCTGTTAAAGAAATGTTGCTCATTTAAATGTTAAGCAATACAGTCTTGTCTTGTACATGAACCCAAGCATGAATCCTTTTAAAGCTCTGATACCATAAACAAATGCTCAATGAATAGCAGCGAGTGAATAGTATTGTACAATGTAAGTGGTTATGAGAGCTTTCAGAAACTGCCTTAGGGTCTTCTGTGTTGTCTTACAGTTATGCTGCTGCTAAAATTCTTTATTTATGGGATAGAAACAGCTCATTAAATTAAATGCAGCTTCTTCAAGATGTGACAGAACATAATGAAGTTAATAGTGATTTGGATTAAGGAAATTTTGATACTGATATTTTTGCTCTGACTGTTGGCATATATTGAATGACTGGATAATTTCTTTGCAATGAATAATGGATAATTTTGTCTAGCATATTGTAACATTATGCAAATTCATCATGCAGAGCAGCGGTACAAACTTTGCTCTTCCCTCTTGTTACATCTGGCCTGTGCTGAAATACAGAAGACTGAATTCAGAGAAGAGCAGTAGGGTTGTCCAGGGTTTCTGGGGTTTGTAACAGCTTTGCCATTGAGATCATGTTTAAATACAGAAGTTGTATGACTTTTTTTCAGATTTTCTGCATTCATATCAGCCTGGCATGCAAGCTTTGCCTGCCTTTTGTCATTTAAGCAAAATTAAGGTCATGTTAACGTCAGTACACAAACTTGCTTCAGCTGAACTACAAGCACAGTGGTAGTTAAAGCCTAATATCTCTTAATGCAGCCTTTGAATCTGAATATGCCATTAATTTTGCTGTGCCTTGATTCATATTGCTTCAGAGCTTACAAGAAGTGTAATGTTTACCAGTGGCATCAGTACTGAAAACTGTTTTTATATTGGTGAAAACACACAATAGCAGTGTTGAGGATTGTTGAATTGTACAAAAGTATTGGGAGTGAATAGCATATTGATTTATTTTTATTGCCTGGGGAAAGATGATTTTGCACAATTTCAAATGAGCTATCCAGAAATGAATAGAAAGAAAAATAGCTTATCCCAAAAAGCCTTCACATGAAGGCTGTAATTCGGAAGCTCTGTAGAATGTCAGTAGTGAGTATACTGTGAAAGTGCAAAATTTTCAGGCCTCTTCTTTCCTATTCGCAGTATGGGACTCAAGCTTAGTGGAAGCTATTCCCCTCAGAAAGGGAGAAGAACTAATCCAGCCACTAACTGGGATAATTAGATCCTTTCCTGCACTACTTCATGGACTTACACATTTGACTGACTACATAAATGTTTCACCAAATATAAAAAAATGGCTTTGTAAATTTGATGGTTAGATAAACCTTGCTGTCTTTAAGCTAAAAGCAGAATGTGCATTTTCATATGTGGATCACCACAAAGTTCTCTGAAGGTCTCACATGGAACAACTGCTTTCTGGAGTGGGCAGCACCCTGCCACAGAAATCCAAGTAAGCCCTGGAAGTGCAGCATCTTTAAACACAAACAGATGGGCATGTTTATAGAAAATAAT
The DNA here is from genome assembly GCA_024500445.1 of Entomyzon cyanotis. Taxonomy (NCBI): domain Eukaryota; kingdom Metazoa; phylum Chordata; class Aves; order Passeriformes; family Meliphagidae; genus Entomyzon; species Entomyzon cyanotis. Next base: position 83,562,307 of record JAKEPQ010001005.1, read on the forward strand.
ATAAAAAAGAAATCATCTGGAGAAGGAAGAACAAAAGAGAGAGGAAGAAGATGGGGGCTGGGCAATTGCACCATTTTTTGAAGTAAAGGATACTTGTGTTTGCATAGAACAGGTAGAGAGACCTGTCCTTGTGCTATCACTGCTTTCTTTAAGGAGAGTAAATTAATTCCAGGGGCTTACTGGATCATCAGGAACCAAGGTCCTGACTGCCAGGAGCTAAGTGGAAGGAAAGAGTTTGAGAATTGGCCAGTAAACTTTGTTCTTGAAAAATTACATAAATGAGAGCTGTTCATTGAAATGTAAGCCCTCCAGCCTCTCTGGGAATTACGTGTGTCTCCTCCTACACAGGCCAGTGCTAAAAAGGCTTCTGGGGATGGGGAAAAACTGTCTGTTCAAAGTTTCCTCATACATCCCCTCAAGAATGCTTTCAGATGCTGTTTCTCACTCAGTGCATGTAGCCCCACTCTTCAGCACAGCTCTGTCCTTTCCTTGATACAATTGAGTTCTTATCAAGCCTTGTGTGCTACAATGGGCCAAGTCTGTTTTAGGAACCTTTCTTCTTGTGTTGAATCACAGGCTCTACGTAAATGTCAGAGGAGCAGACGAACTCTGTGTCTATGGCCTTTTCGGACTGCAAACAAGTTTCAGACTCCTGTTGCTATATCTCTTTCCTTCTGAGACTTTCTATAAAGTCATTGCTGTAAGCACAGCAGGATAAAATGATGTAAAGATCAGCGTGAGGTACAACAGATTGTATTATTCACATTTATTGTATGTTACTGCAGATACATTAGCTTTCTGTACAATGTGTTTTATTTGCACCTCCTCTTTTTTTTTTTGCTCTGCTTGCCCTGAAGTGGCTGATTTATGTGTTTTTAAATACTTGGTGTAAACAAATGAGTACATGAGACCTTTGCAGTGCTTGTGAAACCCCTCCCAAGTCCATCTGTCCTTTGCAGTTGCTCCAAGCCACAGAAAGGGGTGTGTACATGTGTTTGTGTGTGTGTGTAATTATACATATAGTTTAATAATAATCAAGCCTATACTTTTCCCATTAAATTGTACTGAAAACCACTCAGTTTTAAATACATCATTGTTTCAATACAGAATTGTTTTTGAACTGCTTTTTGAACTGAGTTAGTTATGAGAAAGAACGAAAAATAAACAAGAACTGAAAATGGGCAGTACCTCCTTTTTCTTTTGCTGTAACTTGTGATGTCAGAATTTCTTCTTAATATCCCATTCTTCTCATCCTCCCCCTCCAGATATGCCCCCTACCCCAGCAATAGTACATAAAGAAAGGTTTTTAGTTCTATAAAACTCAGAAAGTGAGCAAACTTCTCTTTACAGTGTGGCAGTTACACATGTTTGGAAAATGGAAAAACTTTCATTCAGATATTTGCTGGTCCTTTTGTGAAATCCATAATTTAAATATCAAAGCCTCACCAATATTTCAAATATTTGAATCAGGGAGTTGCAACTGTGCTGAAATGTTTATTGAAAACTCAGGCCATTTTCTCACTGAAATTTTACAGCCGATGAAAAGCATTGCCACTTTTTTTCATCAGATCTAATGCCGTTTTATTTAAAATTAAATGAAACAGCATATTATGACTATTTGATGGATTATTAAACATCATTTAATAGGTTGTCTCAGCTGGTTGAGATTTTGAAGTTTTGGGGTCTTTCCTTGCATGTGTGGTTCTAGTAAGATGACTGTAAACCCCCATTGAGGCCATGCTCTGAATACAACTAATGACATTTTGGGGTTGAGACCTGAGCATCATTTAAATTAATATGAATTTTGTCATTGTTGTGGATGAGACAACATGTCTCAATAAATTCTTTCACCACTAAGCTACAGTGTTCTGAAGCTGGTGTTTAATGTCCAGTGTGATCCTGTGGTAATACTGGTTCTTTATCATCTAAGGAGTGTCATTTCAGTACTTGTATATGAACTCATGTGCAGTTATGTTCTGTGCATTCAAAGATGTGATGTGCGAGGTCTATGTGAGCCACAGTTATGTGTGGCTCACAGTTAGGTTAGCTCCACTGGAGTATTCTAATATATTTATGGAGAGAGTTTCTTGACATTTCTTTATGTCTGGATAGCATGCAATGAACTTTAGTCAGTTTTCCCTCCAGATGAATGATGGAAGTGCAAATAACAATATTGGAAATTGTTTTAATCAAGCATTTAAAATATCCTCTGTGTTCTGCAATTCTGTTGTTACTGTGATTTTAATGGTGATACTTCTTATTTCAGTTTTCCTCCCATAATGTTATAATTAAATGAAGCTTGGAAATGCAGAGAGAACATTACAAGAATTGTATAAATAACTGAAGAGGTGAGGAGAAAAAAGGGAAAGAACACTTTAAAGACTCCAAAGGGGAAAAAAATTCATGTACAGTTTGATTTTTAAGGTGAGGTATTCATCTGTTCTTAATTTATCCACACTAATACAATCTTCCCTATCCAGCTCATAATCTCCTGATGAATAATGCATAGATAAATATTGCTACCTATGTACTCTGTGAATGCAAAAGTAGTTTATAATTCCCCAGAAAGGTTTTATTAATAGTACAGTGTTAACCACCTTGGTCTGAGTCATAACTAATTGTTACTGTATATTTGTGAAACCCAAGGAAATGAAGAGAAGAGGAGGCAGAAGACAGGAAAAAATCCAACTCTGGAGTTAGTTGTATTAAAAGAATAAATTCTTTTTAGTCTGAGCAGGAAGCCGGTAATACTTGTTAATGTAGTCATTCTTTAAAATAGTCTTTCAGATGATTAAGTTAGAAATCTTCACTATGCTCTAGCTCTTAACAGAAACTACCTGAATTTTTGGAAGCAAGTCCAATGGAAATAGAGTTATAATATCCAGAAGCCTCTGTAATAGCATGCTAAGTTTTCCATTGAATGGTTTCAGCCCTTATATTCCCTTCTTATTTTTAAAATATACTGTTAAGGAGAGGTTGAGAGGTGACCAAGTTTGACATCTTATACATTTGCTGCTTCACAACATATTAAAGAGAATTATATAACTTAGTTTAAAAAGAAATCTAATTAGTAACATTAAATTATGTGAAACACACCTCACTAACCTTGCACTTCACACACTTTCCAAAAAACCCTCTTGAAAGATGGTACAGCAGATCACTAACAGGACCAGAAGTCAAACCTGAATGTGCAAAATATTACTCAAAGTCCCTGTATTCCCTGTATTCACTGCAAAGTGCAAACGTTGTAGAAGATAAAGTCCAAGTGAGCTCTGGCAGCAAAACAATTCTTCTCTGAGTATAGTAGAATGGATTGGGCAGTAGAGAAATCCTGGTAAACAGTGAAAAGCACCAGTAAATAAATATAAATTTAATGCTCTGAACTCCTCTGAACCCTGACAGTGGCAATTCATTCCCAAAGAATACCTATTTGTCATTCCACCCACTGCTGTGCTATAGCTGACACTGAAAACATATTAGGAAAGTGTATGTAATGTGCAAGGCATCTTCACACTCTTTCAGATGTAGGAAAATCCAGACTGGTTGCTCAACCACCTTTTCTACCAAAACACCAGCTGGAGAGAAATTCCTAATTGTTTGGAACTCAGTGTGCTAGTATGAGCTTGAACAGATGAAGACTAGACTGAGCCAAATTGCCCTTTCACATCACCTTTACACTGGTAGAACATCACCAATTTAAACACCATTAAGTGACAGATGAGTGGGTCTGCATATCTGCATGTATTGTGCAGAGGAAAATGAAAATGTTTTCTTTAAAGTGGTATTAGGAACTGTTGTGGGCAGAGGAGAGAAGAGGAAAAACAAAACAAAAAGTCGTCGGAAAAACCTGAATTCAACCAGTTCAGAGAGGGGGAGGAAGACAGCTCACAAAGGGAACAGAATTCCCATGTTGAGAGACCTCTGTGCGGGGTGTGCTTTTCTTACTGTCATACCTGCAGTATGCAGCAAACACAGAAGAATACTGTGAGTATTTATGATCAGAGATTTTTCATGCCCGTGCTGTGGAATGTCCAGGTTAAGCTGCATGAGCACTGGACATGCATACCGTGAGTAACAACAGTTTGTTCAGGAAGCTGAAGAGGTTTTGGCAGCTACTTCAAAATTAGCACAGATACTTGGAGATTTACGGGATCATTTTGTTCTGTGTGAGAACAACATTTCACCCTGTTATCACTTGATGTGAATTGATCCTTGCAAGAATTTTCATTGACTCTATTTAAGGAAATAGGAATTTAGAAAATGAATCTTTCATGACTTGTAATGCTGCTGGTTTCACTTTTCCTTTAGCCCACTCTAGAATGTAACTGGCTGGTTATTATTACTTGACTATTTAGATTAATACAGCTCTAGGCAAAATCTCAGACAGAGAACATCTATAGCATCACTGAGCCCCTCATAATAACATTGTTAACATGACTTATCAGTCTTTATATTTTTTAGCAAGAAAAGCTAACAGAGTCAGACCACTTCATTAGAGGAACACAACTGTGAAACTCTGAAGTGTGAATTAAATCTCTTCTTGCTGCTGTTATCTGTCTCTCCAAGCTAAGAGGGAGTGTTATCAAATAATTTCTTGACACTGCAGAGTAGCATTACTCTTTTGATCATCTCCAGCAGATGCTGCAATGAGCCATTCAGGGGCAGCTTTCCACAGTTCCTGCTGCTTTCTTCTTAGTGGCATGGGGTAAGAACAGAGGACTGTGCATAGGCAAAGTTTTGTAATCCTCCATTAAAGAGCCTTAAAGCTCCCCAAGTAGTAATAGCAGTTAATAACAGAGTCATAGAATATCCTGAGTTGGTAGGAACCCACAAGGATCATCGAAGTCCAACTCCTGGCCCTGCACAGGACACCCCAAGAGTGTGCCTGAGAGCGTTGTCTAAACAATTCCTGAACTGTCAGGCTTGGTGCTGTGACTGCTCCCCTGGGGAGACTGACCCAGTACCCAGACACTCTCTGGGTGAAGAATCTTTTCCTAATATGCAACATAAACCTCCCTTGACAGAGCTTCATCATTTTCCCTTAGGTCTTATCACTGGGTGCCATATAGTAGAAATCAGTGTCTGCCCTCATGAGGAAGTTTGTAGACTGCAATGAGGTCTCCTCTCAATCTCCCCCAGGCTGAACAAACCAAGTGACCTCAGACACTCCCCATATATCTTCCACTTAATGGCCCTTCACATTTTCAAAGCCCTCCTTTGGAAACTCTCCAGCAGGTTTATATCCTTCTTATATTGTGGCACCCAAAACTGCACACAGGGCTCAAGGTGAGGCTGCCCCAGTGCAGAGCACAGCAGGACAATCCCCTCCCTTGCCCAGCTGGCAATGCTATGCCTGATGCCCCCAGGACACGCTTGGCCCTCCTGGCTGCTAGGGTGCTGCTGATTCACATTCAACTTGTCATTGACCAGGACCCCCAAGTTCCTTTCCTCAGGGCCGCTCTCCAGCCTCTCATTCCTCAGTCTGTCTGTACATCCAGGGTTAACCCAACCCAGGTGCAGCATCCAGCACTTGTGTTTGTTCATAGGGTTGCTGATTGCCCAGCCGTGTGATTTGTCCAGGTCTCTCTGCAGGGCATCCGTACCTCTGAGGGACTCAAGGATTTCTCCCGGTTTGCTATAATTGGCAAACTTGTTCCTTTGAGTCCTGCATTCAAGTAATTTAGGAAAATGTTGAAGAGCACAGGGCCAAGGATGGAGCCCTGTGGAACCCCACTAGTAACCAGTCACCAGTCTGATGTCAGCCCATTCACTGTAACCCTTTAAGCCCAACACCATGAGCCAGTTGCTCACACACTGCATGATGTGTTTTACCAGCTGTGGGCTGGATGTTTTGTCCAGAGGGATCCTGTGAGAGACAGTATCAAAAGCTTTACTTAAATCCAAAAATATTACATCAGCTGGCTTTCCTTGATCAAGCAGATGGGTTACCTTGTCATAAAAGGAAATTAAATTTAACAAGGAGGACTTTCCCCTCATGGAGCCATGCTGGCTATGACCAACGGCTGCAATGTCCTCCCAGTATTTTCCCTCCCAGGATAATCTTCATAATTTTACTGGTCACTGCAGAGACACTAACAGGCCTATAATTTCCAGTGTCATCCTTCTTGCCCTTCTTGAAAACTGGAACAATGTTAAATCCTTACGTGATCAGCTGGAATATAAAAGAATAGGCAAGAGGCTATTGATTTTTTAAGGCACTGTAAACAGATAAGAATGTGGCAATCTCTCTTTTGGAATATCATCTTAGCACTACAGTCCTGCTAGCATTACACAATATACTTGTTGATTTACATAAAAACAGTCTAGACAGTGCACTGAATACACTATTCAGGACATAAGAGTTTGATATGTGGAGAACTTACAGCCCCTGTGTATGCCAAGAAAAAAATATTTTTATTATACACAGAACTACAAGGAAACTTGTATTATCAATCAGGCAATAGCATGTCATGTATTTCAGTTCATAAAATTGTCATTTTTAATAAAAGGTGTTAGTTTAATTTAGAGCATAAGCAGAGAACATAGGCAAACATTTTCCAATTCATTAGGCCACAGGCCCATAGCACGGCAATAAATTCTTCTGATGAGTCCTGTCACCACGTTGTAATTCCAACATTGCCATTTTCTGAAATTAAGCAGACCCATGCCACCCTTTGCTCTGCTGATGTAGCTCCAAATGCTTTGCAAAAGTTTCCTGGGCTGGCTGTGATGCTGCATCATAGTGGGAGTCATCTCACAGGACGCATACGGGGAACAAAAGTGCTATTTTGCCCTGAGTAACTGGTTTAAGATTAAGTTATGAGCTCTTGAATCAGGAAAACAACCTATTTTCAGTTTGTCCTCTCTTCCAAGTTATCATCTCGATGTTCACTCACACAAGCATAATTGTTCTGCATTTGTAGCACTATAGCAAGAGCAGGGTTTTGAGCATCTGAATATAAGGTATGGAAGCTGCCTCAATGTAAGGAAGAGAAAAGAAAGTCCCAAGTAAGTGCTGCAGCTTCTGTGTTTTTGGGAGGGAGGAGTTCTATCATGTGCTGCCTGTTGGAGGGGTTTCCCTTCTTTATTGCGCCAGCTGGCAAATCTCTTACTGAAACTTCTGTCAGTTTTCAGCATTACTACCAAAAATCAGTTGGCACTTGTAATCCTTTTGTTTAGATAATTGCAATCCACTGTAGAACAAAAGATTTACGTCATCTGCAAAAGTATCCCGGTTTGTAGAAAGTGCATGGATTTTTTTTGTTATTGTTGACATTTTCCTTTCAGCCATTCATATTTATAAAGGAGTAAAATCTCTTGGCGCAGCTTGCCTGGTGATTGCATTCAGGACAGACATTTAGGGACAAATATTGCTAAGCTATAACACTGTTGACGTTGGTAGGTGAAGGTTGTTTTGTATGATGTGAGCTGGTCAGGGGGGCACATCCCTTCTGCATTTTCCTTGTTTTTGTGAAACAATCCATCATGAATTATAGAACACTTTGTTTAGAATAAATTAGGCAAAACCCAGCTCAATTAAAGGAGATGGGGCACACACAGTTTCACCACAAATATAAAAAAGGTTGGTTTTTTTTGTTTTCAGATCTGGCTAATAATTACAGAGTGAATGGTGTCTTTGTCAGCCTCTTATCGATACAGTGTCTGCATGTCGGTATTTGGGAAAATACCTTTTCTTGCCTAAGAGCCCACTTGGAGTGCTGCATCCAAGTCTAGGGTCCCCAGCAAAAAAAGAGGCGTGGACCTTTTAGAGACAGTCCAGAGGAGGCTACAAAGATGATCTGAGGGATCTCTCCTGCAAAGAGAGGCTAAGAGAACTGGGGTTGTTGAGCCTGGAGCAGAGAAGGCTCTGGGAGACCTTACTGGGGTATTTTCAACACATAAAGAGGGCTTATAAGAAACAGAGAGAGAAAATTTTACGTAGTCTGTAGTGACAGGACAAGGGGCAATGGTTTTAAACTGAAAGAGAGTAGATTTAGGCTTGACGTAAGGAAGAATTTTTTTTTTTTCTAATTGTGAGGTTGGTGAGAAACTGGAAGAGGTTGCCCAGAGAAGTTGTGGATGACCCATCCCTGGAAGTGCTCAGGGCCAGGTTGGATGGGGCCCTGAGCAACCTGGTCTAAGAAAGATATCCCTGTCTGTGACAGGGAGTTTGGAACTAGATGATTTTTAAAGTCCCATCCAACCCAAACCATTCTAATAATTCAAATAATTTTGTTCAAATTCTAATTTTCTATGAAAATTAGACTTTTCTTCTATTTACATCTGCAAGATATTTGGTCCAAAGGGAAGACCGTGTGATCCAACACTGGACACAGTTGTCTTCCATTCTGCTGCCCAACTTCCTTGGCCTCAATGTGAGTGCAGTCATTTTCTAGTGGTTATTAGAGAAATGGTCTTAATTTGATATTAAGAGAGGAATTATAATTGAATGGAAAAAAGATGCAACAATGAAAGTTTCCTGGAGAGTGAATTTAGAATTAGTCTTCAAAAGGATTTATACAAAAATTAGCACTGTATACACAAATTTTTCAGTTACTGTGTTTTGGCAACTAATACTATAAGAAGATTTTGCAAAAATTAAACAATTTGAGTATACATTTCATGTAATTCTCTCCTATGGTTAGGAAATGAAAGAATGTTTATGTGTGAAAGTAGTGTTTCCCACTATCCTTTAATGAAAAAAACCCTTGGATTTGGTTGCTGAATAAAATTTTCAGATTCAACAGTGCTAAGTACTAAGCTCATACTTTTTTGTAAGTGCTAAAAGTAAATATTGCACTTGAGGTAGATTTTTTCCTAAAGGTTTAGCACAAGAGCTTTTTAATTTGCTCCATGATTTCAGTGCCATGGTAACAGAAATATAAAGGTAATATGGCTGTTGTTCCAGTATTTACAAGTGCTATGTTAAATAATACAGTTATAATTCTCTTAAGTACTTGCGTAAATCTAAATAGCATTACACACATAGATTCTCCAGAAGGTATTGAAAATACAATTAATAGGCTTATGTTAGCTAGCCTGCAGTAGAATAGCCACTGAATTTTACAGTACTCAGCCTAATATGAGTATTATTTACATTCTTTTGTTACAGAAATAATTCACTATGGCTCCTGGCTAGCAGGATTCTTACATGGAAGCCTAATGCTTGTCATAGATTCTCACTAAAATCAGTGAAAGTATGCAAATTCTTAAAGCTCTGTATTTTGAAATATTTTTCCTGATTCAGATTTATGTCTCTTAAAACAGTGGAAGTCTTTTCACTGATGCTAGCAATAACTGGGTAGGAACACAAAGTGCAGTAAAACCCATATTTTTACCATAAGTGGTATGTAGGAAACCCTATACTTGCCTTACATGCATATATTTTTCTGTTCTATTCAACATTTTTTGCAAACAAGTTGGTGTAGCTGTGCTTTTTTTTTTTTTTTTTTTTAGGTAGGAACAGTGACAAGGAAGATCTTCAATTGTTCCCTCTTAAAGCAGTAATGGGTACTTCCATCTTGAAGCGAGGAATGTCTGGTTTTCGTTGGTTATATTTTTCTATCCCCCAGACAACATACATCTTCAAATATGCATAGGCATTATGTATAGTTATTAAGGTTTAAATAGTAGAAAGCATGAATTATATACTCAGTTTTGCCACAAAATAGAAGTTCTTTTTTACAAAGGAGTGTCTGCATTTCCCCTATGCCGGTATGGTTGAAGAACACATGATTTTCTCTAATTTATGTGTTTCAGTGTGTTTTTTTAAAATTTCATCTTTCAGGGATAGTTTGTAGAGAAGCTTTTCTATTTTCAAGTTTTAAATACTTCCTTAGATAAACTAATAGGACGCAAGAAGGAAGTTTGTCCTATTCAGTAGCCAAAAATAAACATAATTGGAAGTTTGTGGAAGGGCGTCTTATTGGTCTGGGTCTGGATCCAGATTTGTACTTGTTGATGTGATGGTGTCTCTTGTAGCGTCAGGCAAGTAGGTGGAATGGGGCAGGTGGTGCAGCTAATTGCCTTAGTGTTTATCATGTCTTGCATGAGGATTTTTACATCAAGACACAGGATGAATGGATCATTAGGAGTTTGGCAAGAGTGATTTGTGGGAAGAGTAGCCTAGGAGGAATACCACTGTAATAAGCATAAAATATAAAGATAAGCAGAAGAGAGAGCTTACAATGGCAAAACATATTATATGTATCAGCCCAAACTTCTGAACTCATAGTTTGGAGTAATTAGAATAGTAGTTATTATCTGACATCTGCTTGGGTCACTGAAATCTTTTACTACAGTCTGTGTGCAGACAAAATTATCATTGCTTTTCATCTGATTGACAGCAGAAAGGAAATTTTGGGCCACTGTCAGGACATTTAGCTTGCTGGATTGTGCTCACTGAGGTGATTTCCCAATACTTGATGTGAAATGGTTGGTCATTTCAAATACCTTTAACCTGTTACTATCACTACTAATGAAGCAGTGATTCAGTCATTTTGAGGACTTTATGTTCAAAAGATTTTGCATATCTCATAGTAAATTCTCATCTCTGATTTCATCTCTTTAGTCAAGCAGTATAGAGGGACCCAACACTAATATCTGTTAGAAATCTTCTGCATAATATTACAGATGCATTTAAGAATCTCCACCTTAGCAAGATCTGTCAGAACTTAACTACACTCTCCATGATCTCCTAGATGCCCATGCATGAGCCTCCCATAAGCCTCCACAAAATATCTGCTTGTGCCACAGTTTGGCAGCACATATTCATTCCACAATTCCGGCTACCAATGTATTGTTTAAGCATTCTTCTTATGGTTGGTCAATGGCAGTTTTATGCAATGTATGTCCATGATTCTAAAGAAAGGCATTGCTTAGTTCAGACTTATTTTTCCCAGAATGTTCCCAATAAATGCTGAAAAAGATCATCACTAGCAAGTCTGTCCTTATTAGGAAATCTCACATTGTGCTGCCATGAATGTTTTTTGTTTGGGGGAATCTGGGGTTGTTTTTCTAAATCTTTTTAGTTACCTATTAGTTGTGGTGAGCATTCCTATTCTGTTATTATACACAGTAGAGTTTTGAACAGTGCATGCTCTTATTCTCAATATTTATGAAAACCTGCTTCTCAAGTAGTTCCTCATTCAGTTTTGAGGTTACATGGGCCAAACATAAAATAGCATACAGCTGGGCCAAATATCATATCCACTGAACTGCCAGTTACTCCATATATTTAGGAAGTACATTGTCTGTGTAATCTCTGAATCTCTACTCTTTCTTCCTCTTTTGTCTTTTTGCAGCCACCAACTCACCTCTCCTAGTTTTGGTTTTGATTAGTCATTTCTATAATTTCTCTTGAAGACATAAGTTTGGACTCTTTTTATTTCCTTTTTTCATTTCTTTTTCCTAGCTTTTTTGCTTTTGACACAGATCCTCTATTTTTAGCCATCTACTTTGTTTCATATGATTTTATGAAACTCATCTTGCACAGCTACACAGGAATATACAGTATTTATGACATTTTGACTCACTCAGATCATGAACAGTAACAGAGGTAGTAGAAGTATCACAACCTCAATGAAAACAACTGGAAATAGGAGGAAAAATATGCGACAAACTGAACAACTGACTGCACTCCCCATCCCCTGTCCCTGACCTGAGCTTAAGGAGAGGCAGAGCTAATTCAAAACTGCAGTTGAACAAATAATCTGTGGAAGATAAAAGCAGCCCTTTGAAGTTATAAAATATAACTTATGCTCTCTTGTTTTCCTTTCTGGCTGTCTTGGAAGCAGTTCTCTCAGTTCATTGGAAATGGGTAATCTGCATGTTTTGGTATATGAATTTCTGGCAACTATGTTTAGCATAGTTATTTAAATGGAGAAAAAGGTTAACTGAGTGACTGAACATAATAAAAATATTCGGTGATAGTAAACACTAGACCCAAGCTGAGAGGAAAACTTGACTGTAGAAAGCAGTTTTACACTGCTGGCATAAACATGTAGTCTAGAAAACACTAACTGGACTCTGCTTCTCATGTTCAGAGGAGAAGAAACAATGAAGCATCATGTTATCTGGTGTGAAAATACTCCAATTTAACTTTGAGTAGTATGATGTTAGTGAGCAGAAGTCAGGTCAGATCAATTTGAGACCAAAAATTGTTTCACAAGCCCACCTCAAAATTTTAAAGCTGCCTTTGCCCTCACTAGGATATTTTGAGGAATATTGTGCTGTCAGCACTTTGAAAATGTAAAATGCTAAGTATATATTATTATAACCCTTTCCATTTATTACTTTTATTGATGGTCTTGTGGTTTCCATGACGCTATGTTGATTTGCACGGGATTTTCCTGCAGTGTGCATTTCATCTCATGAAGAGTAAAAAAACAAATAGTTCTTTTTAGGCCTTGTGCCTTGTTGGATAGTATCCAGTTACTGGGGGACTTGTTTACGACCCACTATCTCTGTGCTGTGAAAGCCTTACTGCAATACATTATGCAGCTGTTTGTTTTCAACTTTGTTTTCTCAACTGTGTAAGCCTCTGCTGCTACTGAGACCCGTGCTGCTCCTAACTGACTCCTGAGGGGTTCCTGAGTGAAAAGCAGACTTACCACCCACTGAACTCCTGTATTTTTCAGTAGTAGATGCCTTTTTATTTTAGCTGTTCTGGTGTGTTTAAGGAGTGGGGCTGAAGCCAGGCTTGTCAATCACTGGCAATCAGGGAGTATCTTGCTTGTTGAAGTTCAGTCCAGTTTTTTCTGCCTCTTTCAGCATTGGCATCACAGCCAGACCTCCTGGTGAACAAGCTTTTCTGAGGAAAATTCCAAACTTTATTTCAAAATTTTAGATTTACACTTTGGCTCTGCAACATGTCTGTCTAACTCCTAGCCAAGTCCCCAGGCGGCATTGACTTTTGGAGCAGTTTGCCTCCTCAGCTCTGCTTTCCTGCAGACTTCAGGGATCAAGTTAGTCCAAGAAAAGCCAAAAGCATATGAACCATGTATGCCTTTTGCTTCCTCCTCTGTTGAGAGTCTCAGCATGGAGGTTGGCCCTGATCTGTCAATAGTGTTCCCTCAGCTGACAGCCTCAGCCAGGTGGGTTTTCCTTGGCCCTCATCTCCCCTCAAGACATAAAGAGAGTTGGAAGCCACAGCTGCAGGTCAGCCAGCCCCTCTCTAGCAAAAGGCCATGTGACAGGGCAGAAGTGCAGCAGGTTGGACCCAAATGCATGGATGAATTGCCACACAATGCAGATACCAAAGCTATCTAAATCTGTGTTCTTGTCGCATGTCTGACATCTTTAGGGCCTCTATCAACTGCTGTGCCTCTAACTGTATTTCTCCACATCTTTTTCTCCAGGGATCGAGGGTGCTTGTGGGTGGAAAAAGACAGAATATTTTGCAAAGAGCTTTGTACCTGCTAGCTCCTGTAACCTTTCACATCCCTTGCTGAATCATTTCACAGACTGACATCTCCAGGAGAAACACAGACCAGCTTCTTCTGTGAAATACAGGGGGCTTTGTATCACATAAAACAGCAGACTAATGCAGGTTGGGAGGGACCTCAGAGGGTCATCTAGTCCATTCTCCTGCTCAAATCCAATCTAGGCCCATTAGTTAATAAGCAGCCATGTGGAACATGCAATATATGGGTTCTTTGCCAAAAATGTGTCTTCAACATTTTTCTAGAGCATTTTCTTAGCTTAGTTTTCCTCTCTTGTTCAATCTAGTGAGAGAATTGAGTGCAGAGGGAAGAGGTAAGAGGAGGAAGAGTCTGATTATACAATGTTTTGTTTAGCAGCTTTGTAGACTAGAGCAGGAGTGATCAATATTGAAACAACAAAACCTCAAATCTGATGATTCCTCTAGACAGATAGTTCTCCAACTCTGTCAAAGCAATTCTTTTTCTTAGTGAGAGAAAGCCAGCTATCCATGCTAGAGAAATGAGTAAAATAGTCTAGCTTCTTAGGATGTTGATAAAAAATAGTCAAACGACTACAGGCTTGAACTTTATCCAACACAACTTAGAAGTCTGGGGTTCCTTGTTCTCTATAGGGAAGAACAGCAGGGTTTTCCTGATGCACCTAAAAGATACAATTCATGCAGTTTATGTGCCTAGTAGCTGCTGTATGTCCTTCTCAAGGTGTTACTGCAGACTGCTCTGGCCTTATGCTCACAGTATTGGTCCAAATATGCTGCTGTACCTCTTTGGAATAGGTTATCTCCCTCCTTCTGTGTCTGCTCCATATATCTGTGATGTGGAGAAGGACGAAAGTCCAGATACTAGGAAAAAACATGGGCAAAAAGGAGCCTTTTTGGCAGACCGTTTTTGGTATCAAAAAGGAGTGGGAAGTCAGTAAGGCAATGAGACTCCTCAGGACACAATTCATTCAGATCTTTGGGCACTGCCTCTTCCACAGACATTAAGTGTCCCATCACAACACTCTAAGTGTCTGACATTGTTCCCACCCAAGTCAGACAAGAACAATCAGCTTTATATCCAAGAGGAACTCTCCTGCTTCTGGAGAATTTGTCCTATCTCTGCATGTACTGTCTGCTGAGAGAAGAAAAACTATAAGACATATACAGAAGAATTGCATGCAGAAGTATCTTTCTTGCTTAGCTTTGTGGGCTTGAAACTGACCTCTTTGGCTGTCAGAATAGTCAACAAGAAACATTGTGCAATCTGTCTGTTCTTCTTGTGACATCATAGTTGAGTTGATAAATGATATAAAGTTTAGAAAGTTCCTTGGTCTATGTGTTCATAGTTCATGTTTTCCATTGTTCCTCAAGGTGATGCTGATATAGCGAAGAAATCAAGAGGTGATGCCATTCTGTCTCTGGGATTATGACTGTCAGGCCAGATAAACAAAATAGATCTTTAATCTTAGAAGTGCCAAAGAAGAGAGAAGGACCCATATCTGTCTGGGACCAGGTATACTTAAAATAATGAGTGGATGAAGTGATACTGCTCTCTGGATCAATAGGGAAAAAAAAAGGAAAAATAAAGAAGTAGAAGATGTGAGGTTTGAGGTTTTTGTTTTATTTTGTTTTATGTATACTTTAAAGCCATTGTTTAACTAATATATTCTAACCAGTGGGATGAATTCTCACCAACAAACACAAATGCCTAAACAAAAGGCTCAAATCTCTTTTAAGAGAAGGTAATTATCTACAACTTGGAACATTAAAGGTGAAATCCTTAGGATATTGTTCACATGTATCAAATCCTGAAATGTCAAAAAGACAACATTTAACCTTCTTTACTACCTGGAGTAAACCTTACAGTGGATAACTATATTTCACATGCTGTAAGAACACCTTCTCTAACAGGACTCTGACATGTACTGTTAATTTTGGCACCAAATCTTCTAAACTGTAATAGTATTCATTCTTAAACTACAGTAGGAGGACTATTTTTTTAACTTAATTAAATATCGAACTACAGTGTTTTACAGTATTATGGGGTTTGGGATCCATGGTACTAGAACCATGTTCCCCATACCTGACCTAAGCAGTCAGCTGGCCATCAACACATTAAATGCTTCTGACAAAGTGGTCAAAACCACCTCCTATTTTTTACAGTTTCTTTTTTCTTGTCTTCATATTTTTTCTTCATTTTTTCCCCTGAGAGATTTTCATAAAATCTGCACTGCTTGGATATCCATTCATAAAAACTCTTTTCCACCCTTCCACATCTTCAGATGTGTGTGTGAATTCAGTTTTTACAAACTGTACATCCTAATGTGAAGGAGAATAAGAATGTTTATCCATGTGCATTTTAAGCATTTTGTTCTTTTGAAAAATAAGATTCTAAAATCTAACTTTTCACCGGAAAGAAGTATAATCCTAAATAGAAATGAACGTTATGTCCAAGGATTGAAGTTTATCCTGAAGCAGAAGGAATCCTCCATGCTTTTTGTTCTTAGTGCTAAATTATATTTAACAAGATTGATGGTCTGGGAAGATATATCTCAGTTGACCCAACTGTACAGATTACCTCAATTAGAGAAAACATTGGGAGGCAGGGATCCTCAGGTATTATTGCACTGAACAGTCAAATTTTGTACCTATGCATCTAGCAGGTTGAAAACCACCCCATGGAATGGACTTCTATGTTGTGTTACTTAATTGCAATTCACTTGCAGCTGACCAAAGATTAATTTTCCTGTATTCTTGTTTTCATGAAAGCTGAGACCACATATATGTTGCCCAAAAATCACTCAGAAACACTCACTGTTACCATGTAAACCCTTTGAGTTTATTTCTGTGAAATATGCCTCTGCTAAATGTTAATAAAATAAGTTAATAAAATAATAAATAATGATCTTCTTCTGCATCTTTGAAAAAGTTTGTCCACTGTCTGGACTTTCAATTAAATAGAAAGCTTTGAATGGGCCAAATTTCTATGTATTTTCAAGTTCTTGCTGTATCAGAGGAGTGACTGTAAGTTTCTATCTTAATCCTTAAACATAGCATAAAACAAAGTAATAAATGAAAATCTGACTTTCTGCTTTATGGCTATACAAAAGCATTGGATACAGAGTATGAAAGTGACATATGACAAACATGAGGAAGATTACAAAATCATGTGCAATGCAACTTACTTTGCTGTTTCTTTTTCAAGGAATTCAAGCAGGGCAGCAAGACTGTCAAGTCTGGATTATAAAATAAATAGCATTAAAGGGGGAAAGTAACACTTGCCATTATTTCTGCATTCACTATATTTTTCCAGCCTCTGGAGAATGATCAAATGTCCTTCTAAATTGTAAAATATTTAAAACAAAATCGCTTCAATGTATATGTATGTGTATGCCAAGATAGATCAAGTGCTTTATGAAAGAGATGCAGAAGTTCACTATATTTTTCCTTTTACTTTACACATTGGAACAACCCCAAGTTGTATCACAGAAATGGAAAAGTCCTATGAAATGATACATTTCCTTGCCAGTGAAAGTGTACTCTCAACATATAGAACTTTCCATCTCAGGCTAATAGGCACCTACCCGTTCATTTGAGGGCTCTATTCCACAGCACAATAAAATCAGTGTTGGAAATTTTCCCTACATCTCAGCCTAAAAATAGATTTGGTCACTTGTATTGCCTTACTCACACTTGTGAGACACCCTCTTCTGTGCTTCCCTCTTAAGAGTTCAACTATCAAACTCTTGTAAATGGTTGTGATATATACTCCAAACTCTGTGAAGTCAAACAAGTGCAAAAGCAAGGTGGGAAATCTGTTTCTAAGATGAAATTCTGGACAAACTGTTTGCATTTACTACAGGTGAAATATTTGCCTCCTCTTTCACAAAATTTCTAAGTTGTACCAGTTCAAAGTTTTTTGTACCAATTCTTATCTTTCTCAATGTCTTCCTGAATATTTAGGTGACTCAGAGAACAGAAGGGCAATTTAACTGGTGCAGTTCTCCACTTGAATTTATTTCAATAGTATTGCAAATTTGACTTTAGAAATTGCTTGAGGTGTGTTTCTTTCATGGAAGTCTGCTGCCTCATTTAACATGGGCTCCACTTCCTCTGTTCATGGAAAGAGTTAACTTAGCAAGCAAAAATCCTAGTGAGCATGTTGTGTGCTGAGTTGGAAGAGGTTCCCCATAACTCCACAGAGTAAATGTAGTTTCATGGGCTTTATAACTTGTCTGTTAATTCGTGCCTTCAGTCACTGCCTTATTATTTCTTTTCATACTTCAATTTAATTTATCTAAGTGTTTCCCTTAAGCTTTTCATGAACTATATATAAATGGTTAAAAAAGACACTAGAAAAGCACAAAGAAGATAAGATGCAAACATTCTAAATCTTCTCACTGGAGAAGGGCTGCGTTGTTAATAATAAAAAAAAAAACCAACGACAAAAAAAAACAAACCAAAACAAACAAAAGAAAGAAAAAAAAGAAAAAAAGAAGAAGCCACCACTGGTTTGCATGGGAATTTGTGGGACAACTGCTCATTGTTAAATTAAGTTAATCTATTCATTTCCAAGTGTTTTCACCACACTACTTACTCTACTTTTTGCAGTGGACCCCAGCCAGGCTGAGGATTTACAGCCTTCTATGGCTACTCGTGCCAACACATAGATCTTGAGAAGGTGTTCAGTGCATATAAAAAATCTTTAAAATAAAATTTGTTTGCTGTAGACATTCACTGCTCCCTCTCTTTCCTTTCTTTCTTTCTTTCTTTCTGTCTCTCCACCACCTTAATTTGTCTATGGACTTGGCTTCTTTCTTCTTTCATGACTAATATTACCATCTGTGACATTACATATCAAGATAGCAATGCAACATATTAAGCACAGGAAAACCCAGAATGTTTGAGTTCATCCAAGCATTTGTTGCTTAAAGTTCCAGCATTACTTGTAGCCACCTGAAGCATCCCAAAGTTCCTAAAAACACATTGCAATAAATCAGCAGGTTTCCATGTTATTACTGAAATTGAGATATAAGACCTTATCAGAGCTGCCTTCTTGCAAACAGTCTCAGCAATTTTCTCGCAGTTTTATTTCTCACTAAAGGCTCATAAAAAGAGATTTCATTTTTATGGTGTTAGCCTAACTACCACCTAGAGCAGCTCACTTTGGGAACTCCCCAGCTCACTTTTGTCAAGATCTTCTGTTTTGCAAGGGAAGCACCACTCCCAGGTCAGACCAATGACCACAGCCTATGTGAACTATGCCCTCATGCAGCAGGGGCCAAGCAACCAGGCAGGAGCACAAACAAGTGCTTATCTCTGCCACCTTCTGCACTTCCAAGGATGAGGAAGGGGCAGTAGGTGCGATGAGAAATTTACCAAGTAAAAGAATCTTGCAATGGACACGTCTCAAGATGCAAGATCAAAATCAGAATGGAGGTCTCATCTCCTCCTGCTTCTCGTATAGTTCTAGACAGATCCAAATCTTATTTACCTAATAGGGATTGCAGTAACCACCAAGATCTGATATTCTGAGAGACAGACCTCCCCCTCCCAATGCTGATTTTTCAGACAGTGAGTTGCTTCACTGTTTATCTCAAAACCTGTATCTGCAGACATCAACCTGTCCAGTTTTTCTCTGCATTAATTGTTTTCCACTTCAAGTTCTAGTACCTTCATGTAGAATTCAATATTGAATAACCGTATGTTCCAAACTGTATCTTATTTGCATTATTGCATTCTACATTTTAAAATAAAATAGCTATATCTGTAACACATAATTATAAAATAGTGAATGATAAAGATCTGTGTAGGGTTAGGGGAGTTTCTTCATGTCCATATTTTAAGTCTGTTATCTCCTTTCTAATTTATCCAGATTGCCCACTAGCACAAGTGAGGTGGCAGCAAGCTTCCTCCCTTTATCTGTTTCACCTGTAGCACCCACAGCTTGTAAGAGCTGAGGAGTTAATGCATCTACTCCTCATACTGCCATATACAAAATGTGTGTGTATGTATATTATAACACAATACTTTCCTGTCTAAGATGACAAATAATCTAGTAGTTTCCTGTTGAAAAAACCACAAACAAATAAATATAATTATTCTTTCTGTGTAAGTAATAGAAATGAGAGCAATATTACACAACAG
Source organism: Entomyzon cyanotis (assembly GCA_024500445.1). Lineage (NCBI taxonomy): Eukaryota > Metazoa > Chordata > Aves > Passeriformes > Meliphagidae > Entomyzon > Entomyzon cyanotis. The sequence goes on from JAKEPQ010001005.1 coordinate 83,581,874, forward strand.
AGATATAAAAAGGACTATGGTAATGTCTCGATATGGATTTAACTTGATTTGGTATGATAGACTTAGAAAAACATGTAACAATTGTGTTATTCAGAAGAAGGGAAACGTAAGCTGGAGAAAGGAGGAAACTGGAAGGGCAAAAAACGGGGAATGACAGACAGCAGAGAAAAAGTGTGCTTGAACAGAAATCCCTGCAGCTTTTGCCCTGGGCCTGCAAACAACTTTGCGGGGCCAAAGTATTTGCTGGTGGTGATGTCACTAGCCTGTGTTTTGTATGGATACTGGGCCATTTATGACCACAGTGTTGACATGTTAAGTGCTATGTGATTATCACTACTGTAGGGTAAATGATCTTCTTCTGAACAGGAATTTAAGGATAACCAATGTGCACATTAGATAAATGTGTGCAGACTCACATGTGTGCTCAAGAGTGCACTCATAACACTATAGATGAAAATCTGTCTGCATAGAAATTGACAGAAATTCAGATGTTGCCCCAAGTGTGGATATGTTTTTAGTCCATAGAACACATGCATTGAAATATGTGTGCAACTCACTGTAGTTCTCTGCACTGCAGTGGGAGATACAGTGTGATACAGAAAGTGTATTCAATATTCATTTGTGTATGCCATTCAGATCCCATCTATTTCTGTAGCTGATGGCTTTAAACATTAAGGAAAATACTGGTGTTATAGGCATAGATGACTGAATTAGACATGTGGTTAACTTCTGCTGTCCACCCGTGTGACCCCAAAACACCTTCGGGCACAGGCCATAGTTTAAGTTGATAGTGGCTTCTGTTTGTGAGCTGTCTTTCTGGTTCTGGTCCATGGAACCCCAGCAGCTGAGATCTTACCCAAGGAGGTGGGGCTGGGCGCTTTCCTCAGTGGAGTTGTAGAAAAATCTTCAGCAATAAACCACATTGCTCACCACCCCTCAGAAGTTTTTCACACCACTGCTACCCTGTGGCTCTGGAGCAGGGTTGATAAAGGACAGGAGGCTTTCCCCTTGCTGAGGTTGCTCCTGGCCCCAGGCACCCATGGCGCGGCAGCAGCCCCTGCGGAGATGGGGCTGGGGAAGGCAGGTGTTGTTCCCACGACCAGAGCCCAGCTCCCAGGGGTGGAAAGTGGGGGTCAGGAAGTTAGCAAAGGTCGGCCAAGTCCCACTGGCTCTTCCTAATCCTCTTTTCCACCCACAGCCCCTTGGAACTCCCCTGATTTCTCCCAGTGCGGTGTCTGGGGGAGTTGCTCTACTGCTGCAGGATTCAATTTGTTTTTCTCGCTTCCAAACTATGCTTCTGCAGAGTCTCAAGTCAGTTTTGTTTCAGCTGGTGTCGAGCAACACACAGGAGAGATGCAGCTCTATTACACTGGTTTGTTTTTCTTTTCCTTCCCTTTTTTTAACCTTTTTTTTTTTTTTTTTTACTATTTTGACAGGAAATCTTGTCTTGCTCCGTTTTCTCTTGCATAAGTATGAAGTAACCCTGTGAAAACAAATATGATTACTTGTTGTTTACGTGTGTAAAACTGAAAGGACAGTTTTGCTGATCAAGTTATATCTGAAGACTAGTGTTGTATAAAGGATTTATTTATTTGTATTTGTATGCTGGCCAAACCAAAAAATCAACAACAATAAAAAAATTCCTTTGGTCTACCCAGAATTAAAATTTGTCAGTTTTGCTGCCAAACAACAACACAAAAATTTGAAAGAAATGTCATTTCAGGTCAGAAGACATTTTATGTAGGCTTTTAAACATTCATTAAATATAAGTAAATTACAAAAGAAGCCCTTAACACAAAATGAGAACTGTAAAGTTTCTGTTTTAAAACTTCAGTGTGAACCCTCTTGACATTTCAAAATGTTTCTTTTGACCTAAGAGTTTCATTCTGCTATAATAAAGATTGTAAGGAAATGAGAGCAAGCCTTTTGATACTGATGATGCTTCCTCACATAGAACTGGAAAGGTTAAAAAATGGTTGACTAGAAATGGTCTTAGGTATAGCTGGAGAATGTACCTTTTGGGTTTGGCTCTATAGAAAACATCCAGGCACTAAACCAAATTAAAATATATAGACTATAGTGTCAAGGGAAAGTTTTATTCAAAAAAAATTTAAATAAATTCATGCATTTCACTAGGTTTAAAAATCAAATAAACAAATAATTTTGCACGTATGTAATGGTCTCAAGATTTTGTAATTTCTCTTCCCCTTTTAAAAGAATAAGACCCAAATGTGGATAAAATTATCTTACTCTTCCCAAAGTGAAGAACTTTTTCCAAGTTCTTATGCTGCAAAAACATATTTCTTAGGAATTAATGATTAAAACTATGTAGAATAAGACTTTTAGTGCTCTAGTTAAGGACAAATAAACAATTGCACTGGCTAATCTGAGTTCAAATAAACAGATGCATAAGCTGAGCTGTTTCAAAGTAATACAGAACTGAACAGAGACCATTAACACTTGAAACACTTCATAAGGTTCAGAGATTAACCTTTTCAAAGCAAGATATGCCTAGGTCTTGTACAGCTGCACTGAGGGAGTGTGTAATAACACCCCTGTATAGTGGCAAGCTGTAACTGCATGTTTGCTGAGCACCTATGCTGGTGCAGCTCATGTGAACTTAATTTTAAAGATTAAGAGAACAAAAAATGTGGTCTCATTTATTGTTTACTGCAGCCAGCAAGGCTGACCAGACATAACGGTGTCCAATACACTTTTGAGTCTTAGCAAAAAAATGTAAATTTTCAGGAACTTTAACTCCCAGAAAAAAGCCCCTTTGAGAGATATTGCCCAAATGTTGTAACATGGTATTGACCCTTGCTTATTCAGGTCTGTGTACAAATTATTTATGGCTCATGAAACAACTTTCATGACTTGTAAGGAAATCTTGGCTATCTGTGCAGCTGGGTAACAGAGATGGAAAGCACAAAATCTGTGTTTTGGTGCATTGTGGATTTCCAAACAGATCTCGCCAGCTTCCCAAGTCTACAGACTATTTTAAAAAAACCAAAAAACCAAAAAAAAACCAAAACCAAGCAAGCAACTAACAAAAAAAAAGCCCACCAAACCAAAAACCACAACAAAAAAAAACACCACTGAGCAAAACAGAGCCACTTGAACTAGCAAAAGACTATTGTATATGGGTCTCAGAACACACAAGAAATGAGGGCCACATGCAATAGTGCTGATATCCTGACAGAAAATACAAGACCTGCCAAAGTAATTTTTCAAGCATTGTTTTGCAAATGCTTCAAATTCAAATTTACATGGATTGCTTTGTATGAATTTTTTATTCAATTAGACTTCTTCACACTTCTCTAAAATAATTCAGAATCATTGTTCAACTTATAACATTTCAGTTTATTGAGGGAAAGGAGGAGACGTAACATTTTTTGAGAAGCACACAAATAAGATTTTTTCCTCAGGAGTCCAGTCCAGGTTTTACATAGACTTCAGTACAAGCCAGGCTAGGATTTTGGTGTTTTAGCCAGCACCATGTGATTCTAAATATAAATGTAGAAATGATCAATAAGGTTTCTAGTTGCAGAGGTCACTATTAAAACCTTTACAATTGCCATTTGCACATAATTAACATTACCACACAGTTTACAGTATTCCCCACACTATGAATGCTGCTGTTAAGATAATTAGGGAAAAGTTAGAATTGTAAAGATTTGAATTTGTGTATTCCTTAATACGGAGTCTCAATGCTGTGATTTAAGGAACTCCCACTAACTGCAGAAGCTGCAGGGGGTTTTGCATGGGAAAGGAAGAACAGTATTTCTTTTAAGAGCTTCTTAAAACTTTCTTCCACTTATGAAATCCTCTATAGTCAGTGATATTATAACCTAAATAATCTATACTGTAACTCCAAATTTACATATTTTAATTACTTAGTTTTTTCTCTTATAAAAATGACTGTTTCTTCTGTTGAAGGATTCCACTTGGAAATTTCATTTTCAGGATTCAATAAAAATAGCTGTAAGAACTCCTGATGGGTTTGAGGTCAGAGCTTTTAAACAGGTTTTCATGTTTGCCAGGTTTTACAGCCCATTTTAAAAATATGTGCTAGTGTCAAAGAAGCCCAGCTGCGCTGAAATGATAAACATTACTAGGGATGCTTCAGACTGTGGATGACCTCTTTCAAAACACAGGAATGAGGCTCAACTTCTCAGGCAAGAGAGAGCAGCAATTCTGACACCCTAGGGTCTTCTTGCATTGTTCTAGGTGGGTACTTAACTTCTTCCAAAATGTGAGCCCAGGGAATGTTCATTTGCAGTAGGAAGCCATAAGCCATTTGAACTGAGATGTGGTACCTCTGTGTCACCCCACAGCCTGCAGTGTAGACAAGTCCTGAGTGTGTTTGAGCTGTATAAACATAACCACAAGCTAAACAGTTTCATTGTTCAATACAGTTTTTTGCTGGGCTTGGAAATTGAATTATAAATGCCTTTCCATAAAAACACCCTAAGGGTAACAGATGCCTAAAATACATCAGCTCCATTATCAAGAAGTAGATTATCCAAACTGAATACACAGTATCAGAGTTTACTAATTTGTATGTAATCTGCATTCTTAACATTTTCCTGGAGTGCAGTTAGTTTGGGTTAGTAGGACTTACTGTACTCCCAGCGTTGAAAGATGAATAGGCCTATCAGCTGAACAGCATAATAAATTTGTTAGGCTGCACATGTCGTGCTCCACCTCTCCGTTGTTCTTCATCATGTATAATGTAGCCTAATACAAGATGGCAGCTGTTAGTAGAAAAATAGTGCAGCAGCCGTAAAAAAGTGATTTATGTCTTATTATCAAAGCATCTAATATTAAGAAGCTAGTTTTTGGGAGGGCAGCAAACAAGTGAAATGTGAAACACAGCATATATATATTCATGAAACATAGGAAGCTGTGAAATGTTAGACTGACAGTGAAATTCTCCCTGGGTATCCATTGTAAAGTCAGATTAATAAAGGGGGTAATTGGTGGTGATGGTTGTGGATGTTCAGAGTTGCCTACATGTCACAGCTGCTTATGCTGGAGTATCAGAAGTATGTAAAATGCATCTCCTGACGTGAACCCAAATATCCTTCCTACCAAATGACATAAGCAAGGCTAATTTAAGGTGGCAGCCGGCAGAAAGAAAAACATACCAAGCAGGAAAGTTGTTCTTAGCAGCCATTATGTAGAGAGGAAACAATGAGATGGGAGAAATAACATGGACCTCATTCCTCTGCTGCATTTTTCTACTGGTGTAAATTCACCAGTTTAAGGCTACAGTCATAGATTAAGGATTTCTCCCTGGATGCTGAAAATGCATCAGAGAAAATTCTGTATTTGGTTTACAACGTACCTAATGTGACTAAACATGATCGTGCAACATCTTGTCAGTTTTGCCACTGAACGACATAACACATTAATCTAGGACACAGTGAATTATGACTACCACATTAGATTACTCCTTGGTTTCTGTTCAACATACACTGTGTGTGTATATACTGAAAACATACATATGTCTATGTGCATATATACATATATATATATAGGCTGCTGCTAAGTGTGATGGTTTTGGTTCAGTTGGTGGCACTCTTCCTTCTCAGTGAATACTAAACTAGTTCTTCCTCCCGTGGTGCTTAATGAACAGTGGAGTATGGTTGGGTCAGAGAGGTTAATAGCCCTACTTTTGTGAAAAGTGCCATGGAATCTTTCTTTGCGAGCAGTGAGAACTTCACATTAAATACCCTCTGAAAGACAGCCTGTGACTTGCTCAGAGTCGTAGACTGGGGTGTTGCTGTAATGCAGAAATAGGGGAAACCATTCTACATATTTAAGTGACTGAGTCATCCTGCCCCCACAGACATTTACCAGATGCAGTGAAACATAGCTTATGTGGAGTTACAAAATAATAACGAAAGGTAGTAGGTCTGGAAAATACTGTAGCTTCTCTTTGGCATCTTCTAAAAGGTAAATATGAAAGAAGCTTTCAGCTAATTGTGCGTGGTCATGTTGTAAATAATTTGGATGGAGATCTCTCAGACCCTTTGCTGTCATGTTTTGGATTCAATAAGTACTGAATAAGTTGAAGCAAGTGAGACCTGTGGCAAAAATGGCCACATTTTTTGTTGTTGCTAGAGGCCTTGTCTTGGAAAAAATTCCAGTCCTTTTAGGAAAAGGGCTATGGAGTTCCTAATTCCTATGCTTTACATGTCCTAAATGACTTTCTAGCAACAGGTTAACCAGTATAGAGATTATTCTAAAAGAATGCTTTATGCTTTGAAGTTTTGATCACATCCATGGCAAAGTGAAACAGCTAAGAGGACTCAATTTTTGTGAAGCTCTGTTGAGTTCTTGCCCTTTGCAACTCAGTGTGGCTAGAAACTTCGCACTGGCAGCTGTATGGGCTCCCTCTACAGCTTCTGAAATTCAGCCATTCAAGAAGTTTGTGTGGCTGCAGGATTAGGTACTGATTTTGCAAATGCCAGCAGTGCCGTAATATTGCACAGTGGGGGCATATGTAACCACAGAGCATTTCTGTACCTAACTCCACAGAGGCCTGGTAGGTCACTGCTAGGTCACTGCTGGTAGGTCACTGCTACCACACTGAACTTATCAATTGTGATTCAAATCACATTGAGGTCCTCAAATAACCATCCTTCAAGGGCATCAATCTTATTGTCATCTAACATACTGATTACCAGTTTCCTGAGGGTTCAACTGCATATATAGCTTCTCTCCCCTCCCCAGACTTTCTGTCCAGTGCCAAAGAAACCCTCTTGCATATTCAGAAGAGCCCAGTCTCTGTTAGCCCATTGGTGTTGACTTCTGCCTCCACAAGACACTTGGGGATTAAAATACCAGTTGTCGATCCATGCTCCCATCTTAGAAAACTTTTTTTTCTTTTCAGCATTGATTTATGACAGCAGGAAGGACCACGCCCAGCATTGCTATCACTAGAATTGACTGGCTTGCTGCAGCAACATGCCAAGGAGCTCATGCTGCCTCTGCACCCATGACTGTCTTTGTCTTTGCCCTGAGCACCACGTGTAGGGAACCTGTAGCTGCTAAACATTGCAAAATGGCTTAGGAGTAATCCTGTCCCATTGAAGCCAGGGGACAAAGAAACATGTGCCTAGCTCAGGGGGAATTCTTAGGAAAAAGACTTGGCAAGGACAGCAGTATTAAGCCCATTTCTCTGGTATTGAGACACCTCATAATAGTGTATTTTCACCATAACTGTTTTCACAACTTACATGATTAAATCTACTGTTAATTACAGTACCATACTATTAAACATAACTTTTTTCACCAGTTTCTCTGCAGTCTCTATATTAAAGGCTATGAAATAATATTTTTACATTTCTGGTTTAAAAAAACCTTAAATCCCTCTGCTAGCCAATACTGAAATAATATTTTTGTATTTATTACAAATTTTGTTCAGTCAATACTTATCCTTAGAAAATTGTGATTGTTTCAGATGTCCAAATTAGCTGTTCAGACTTATTCCAAGCAGATTGCGGTTTGTCAGATAATAACACAGCTACATTGGTATGGCCTGTTACCTAAATAGATTCCAGAAACTAAGTACAAACCATGTTAGAAATTACTTCAACTGTCATTACTTAGTGGTATTCAAGGTGAAATGAGGTAATTTTAAAATAGCATGAAGTAAGATTGCATAATAATTTAGGTCAAAAAGTGAGTAACAAGTCACATAGCTGAGATGAGCAGAATACTGAGTGTAGAATAATGAGTGTAGAACAGCAAATACCAGGCATCCCTATCATAATTCTAGGTCCTATTAGACTAGCCATTTCTTGAAGTCCGAGTAAGGAAAAATGTTAACATTGCTGCCAGAAACAGTTCTTACAAAGTTTGATGACACAGGATGATTTGTATTTTTATGGAGACCGATTAAAGCAGAATTAAGAGATAACAAGGTACAAGCAGCATACAATTATTGGAAAGCTGAAGAATGTGCCCTCTCGTGAAGTGTAGCAGTTATTAAAACTGCAATAGAAAGAAGCAATTCCTGCCCTCTACCGAAAGATTGTTTTGCCCAGTTATAAAAGGGCATGTGATACTGGAAACTAAAGCAGTGCAGGCAAATTGAAGCAGGCTCTATTTCTCTGCCTTTCTTTTTTGGAATGGATGTGCAACACACATGGATCAAAGCAAAGGGCTTTGTTTGTGGCTGCAATCTCTACCATTTCTCCTTTGTATGCCAAATCACACAAAAACATTGCAAAACAAGTTTTGCCAAATACTCCTAATCTTCAGGAATTATGATTAGGTGAACTTGTTATTCTATATAACTATTTTACTGAATCATCTTTTAAATTATTTATATGCCATATTTCAGCTTGGTCAACTATACTGCTAAAAGAGTATGTTTCTACTCAGGAGTATGTTTTCTATCTTTCAGTGGCAATCTATGCTTTGGTTCTGTGTCCTTCCACCTTTAAATCAATCACTAAAGCAAGAAACCCTTTACTTTTCGACAACTACCTTAGTAGATGAAACACTTCCTTTGATGGAAGCACCATAGCCACTTTGCTTGCAAGGAAAAAGAATAGAGTCACATGTAGTTTTCCATCTAAACAAATAAGTTTATATGCAGCTTTACTTCTAGATCCAAACTTCAAAAATCTGTCTTGTTCTGCTTTCTATATCTTAGAATACTTCTCTGATTTCCTGCCTCTTCACTCTTGCCTGATACAACCATTGCCAGGATGAGCATTGTAAGTAGCTTAATATGCTCATTGTACCCCAGTGTTTTCTTCAATAACACACTGAACATCCTTGCAGTAATTCAAAATTAGGGAATTTATTCAACAGACAGAGCTGAGTTTCTGTGTCTCTCTTCACATTGGCTGAAAGTACCTGAGCTTGGGTCAGACATCAGTTTTCAAGGAGCTCTGTGCTGTGCTTGCGTACTTTTTGCTTTATGTAATTTCTTACTTTTTAATTTCTTTTTCTTTTTATTTTTTGACTGTGTTGAAGTATTCCATAATGAAGGATATTTCTACCCTTCTTTATTACAGAATTTGCTGGATGCTGATTTCAGTCATACTGGACTATATCAGAAGTAATCAGAATGCAGTAACTCCAAATATCTTCTGGTGTCGCTAAGATCAGGTCTGACTCACTTCTCCTATACGTAGTCTTTAAAATCAAATCTGTTCTTTTTCTCTTTAAAACTGTCATTATGTTCTGCTGTACTTTAAGGTGTAGTATTACTTGGAAAAAAAGAGCATAAAAATGACATTTAAGGGTTCTATATTTGTCTGACAGTTGTTTCTGTTGCAGAAGTGCTCATTTTATAAGTTAAAAAGCTGTCTTTCCTTATACTTTCCTAATAGTTAGCCCAAAATGCACAGGGTGTTATGATTAGAGTTATTGGCACACCATCATCATATTCTGCAACCAGTGAAGGTCATCTTACATTTTAAAGCCTCTGTCTGCTTGCACCACCCTGTCATCTTCAAATCGTGCCCCTGGTAACACTGCCAGACCTTTTGCATTGCACAAGCACATTTCAGGTCTAAATGATCACATTATGCAAGGTAAACATATACCACAGGAAAAAAAATGGAACTCAGACTTTATGTTAGAATGGCAGGAATCACAATTATTAATAACAGTAAAACTTTTGTTTTTCTATCAGAAACAAATAAGAATCTATTCAAGGTCATTCTTTGGGGGCCGGGTTTGAGACATAGAACTTTTAGCACAGAGATCTGGTCACCATTCTGCTAAATGCACCAGGAAAGCCTTAATTTGATCTCAGAGGAGAGTGTTAGAAAGTGGAAACAGTACCTTTCGGTTTTGCAGAAGTCGTGGTGTGTGTTCAGCTGCTTTGGCAGGGAATGTGTTGCTATGGGTGTACAGGCAGGAGTTGGCAGGGAAAGGGGTTAACTGAAATTTATGGATGTCGCATGCTATAGCACCAAGCAAACTTCCACATCTCCTTACAGTCAAAGGTCTGTCTTTTGTTTTCTTTTATAAAATATATTAACCAATTTGGCATTAAACGTACAACTTTTGTCATATTGAGAATAACAACATGTTATAACACAAAAGAACAAAGGCCAGAAGTTGAGGGAAATTTTAAAAAATGGAAGAAAAAAATGAAAAATGACGACATGAAACTGTTGTGTTTAGTTTTGAAAAAAAACCCCAAAACCAAAACCACCATCTTTCCCCTCCCTCCTCGCCTTTTTGAAATATACTTGAAAATGCAACATTTGGAAAAATCTACACATGTCTAAATTTAGGGTCTGTGTTACTTTACTCTGCCTTTCTTTATCACACTTTAGTCATCCATATATCATTTTGTAGAAAGCGTATGTGGCAGGCTGATGCATGTCTTATTTTATAAATATTTATTACCCACTGGTGTGTTCCTATCTTTGAAGTTGCAACCACTTCTCCTTTTCAGTCGATGTTCCCTCCTTTTCCTTATTAAAAAAAGAATCTTTTCAAACAATTTTGTGTATGTGGAAATGCTGTGAAGACTAGTTTAGTTTTGGTTTTAGCCTCATCTTGATTTTAGTTTGCCTTGCTTCGCCCCTCACTTTTCTTTTTAGAAAATGTAGGCTGGGAATAATAATGTAAACAACATGATTTCTGCTGCTTTTGCATGAATGAAGCAAGGCACTGCTGGCCATTCATAGGCTCATATGCCCATGGGTCTGTCTCCCCAGGGATTCATTGTAACAGCTAGGAGGACTTGAGCTTGAAGGAAATATGACTGGCCTTTGAAGAAAGCTCAGAGACAATCATCACAGTCTGTAGCTGCTCAAAAATGAGGATAATACACTTTTGTGGTTTAACAGGAAGGGATTTAAAAAAAAATATATTTTAAAACAAAACCCAAACAAACAAGCAAAAACAAAAACAAAACCCAAACAAAACTCCAAACCACCAAGCAGTTGGCTGCATCAGGATAGCCAAACTGTCTGGTTTGCTGCAGCATAAATGTGTTCTTGCCTTGTGATGTAGAGTGAATTGTCTCTGTCCACAGAGGACGAGTGTTTTCTCATAACCTGATGCGCTATGTTATTCTACCAGAGGAAGTGTGGTATTATACTGAGGTAAAAGTGACAAAACTAACTGAGACTCAGCAATTAGCTTTTCCAATTAGAAACATGATGACCTAAAATTTATGTCTTTTTTTTTTCCCTCTCTCTGTCCCTCTAAGGAAATTGTATGGGAAAAGTTTAAATAAGCTGGACTCAGAGGGAACAAAAGAGAGGCCTACTTGCTGTCTTGACCTAATGTTACACCCCAGCCACTTAAATCCAGGGGTTAAACCCACATTCTTTTGCTCTGGGTAAACACAAAGGAGAAATACTGAAAAGATATTCTCAAGAGGTAAAAATCACACAAAAGTTTCCTGCCAAACTACAGAAAATCAAAGAACTTTGGCAAATGATTTAGTACAACATAAAATACATATCAGAGCATAGACCTAGCTCATTCAATATAAAAACCTTTAAACCCATTTGATACTATATTCTGTGAGAAAAGAAAGGGAGAAAACCAGAATGACAGGAAAGATACAGAAAGACAGACACAGCTATCAAGTCCTGGGTTCCAGCATATGGATATGCTGGAACCCAGGATAGAAAACTCCAAGGTGAAGATAGGGTTAAAGAACAACATGCTTGGCTCATGGTGAGGCTTCTAAGGGCCTTGGCCCATCCTAGGCCTTCTTCCCAGGTGGGACTTGCTGTCTCTTGGCCACTCAGGGACTGGGTTAGGCAGAACTGGGACTGTCTCCAGTGTGCCATGGTTGACAGACTCTGTGGGGCTGAGGCATATGGGGGGTCCGGCCACAACCTCACCAGAGCAAAACCTGACCCATGCCCTACACACATTCCAAGCATCCCAAGATATCTCGAGAGAAAATGTTCTTTCCAGTCTCTGACATCTACCAAACAAGAGTTTCTGTTTTACCCCTAAGTCTGCCATTCTCTTTCAATACTCAAAACCATGTCTGCATTTTCCAGCTATACCAACCAGTCTAATAAAGTGTTCAGCTTGATTTTCTTACTGATGATGAACATTTAGCTCACACTGGTCGTTATAATGCGCAACTCCCTTTTCTGGGGGACGGTTCATTTCTATGCATGCATCTCATTCCTATGCAAGTATTCAAGGCCAGGTTGGATGGGGCTTTGAGTAACCTCGTCTAGAGAATGGCATTCCTGCCTATAGCAGGGGGATAGGAACTAAATGGATTTTTAAGGTCGCTTCCAACACGAACCATTCCATGATTCTTTGATTACTGACACTTAGATGCTCTTTCATTATTCTGTGAAATTCTTCAACAACTTCATGCCACCAGCCTTTTTCTTTCCCTTTTTCAGATTTTCATGCTCACAGCGCTGTCCTTAATGCAGAGCCAGGCACTAATGACATCTCTCCTTTTTTTATAACTGTTTTAATTAAAACTACTACTTTTGTGTCTGCTGTCTTTTTTATTCCATGATGAGTTGGTTTCTTTAGGAAGAGTTAGTGAGTTGTCTTTGCACATTCCTCCTTGAAAATCCAAGCTGACTATATCAGTGGACAGGGTGGTTTCCATGAGCTTGTTGATTCATTCATAGAAATGAAACAGGTTTTCCACACAGCAAGCACACATTGACCCTTATTGTCATTTATCTTATTTGATCTTTTAGCTCATTCTTAGATATGGATTTTTCAGGCTGCTCTCATTCTTTTCCAATTTTATCTGGTTTTAGAATTATTTACTGACATTTGTGTTCATTTTGTTTTCTCAAATATAACTTTATTCTACTGACCCATCATATTGGCTTTTGGGCTCTTTTTCAGTACTGTAAGTCTACTGCAGTATCCTTAAACAGTCTGCAAGCTGCTTTGAAATATTCAACTGTCCCTTTTAGCTTCTTGAAGTCTTCACGGGATTTTGCAATTTCTTTTTCTGCTGTAGCAGAAGTAGGTAGAAAGATGAACAAGTACTACGTATCTTCTTCCTCTTTCAGAAGAATATTATGATAATACATTATTGAGTTGGGTTATTACTGATCACAGAAGTTTGCTTCTTTTCTTCTTGTCTAGATGCTCCCTGAAGAAGCCACTTGTGGCAGAAAAAAAAATCTCTGCGTCATATTCTGATGTGGTTGTTACTTCAAGGGAGTAATTGAAAGCCCTCCTCTCTTGCTGCATTTCCTCTCTCTGCAGTCCCTCTACTTTTTCTCAGATTCTACAGACCCTCTCAGTACCTGGGTGGGTCACTGGCAGGGCAGGTCTAGTGCTGGGCTACTCCTGTTTGGACTTGGAGTTTCTATTCGTAGAGAATGTCTCTTATTTGTTGATATAATTTATTTATTTATCTGATCTCCCTTCTTCCTGTCCAGACGTGGGGGTGGCATAAAGCTCCTATGCCTGAGGGTACTTTCTTTGGCTATAGAAATAGGAATGGAGCAAAGCCTGTAGTTTAAACCTAGAGACAATTTCACCACAAGAGCTATGTGCAAATGACCAGGCTGCCCACTGAAAGCGTGAGAAAGGAGTAGGATTTGCATGAAACAGTATGCATCTGGAAACATGCCAGATTTGAACTTGACTCATACTAAGGTAGTTTGCCATTGCTGGGAAGGGCCTGAGTTGCTTCTGATGGTTGTGTCATCTGCTAGAAATCTAAAAAAAAAAAAAAAAAAAAAAAGAAATAGTGTGATATGTCACTTGTTAACCAATCTGTCTGCCCAGACTTCAAATATATTTGTGGCCTCTGTACACTCTCATGGTGGCAAAAGCAATGAGTTGTCTGATGTCTGAAAGTGGTGCTGTGTCTTCTTCCTGCACTGTGTCATTTCTGAGGGTGGAATGACTACGGGAAGGACTGTGTCAATGAAGAAGGCACACAGCTCTGCTGAGAGCTAAGATTCAGACTTTTGAATGGGCTCCTTCTGTAGAAAGACCCTGTGAAATTGCATTCTGTAGCTGGGATTTTTCTACTTCTACCCCGATTTCAGTTATCTTCACATTTTTCAAAGGCATTCAACTCTGATATATAGTTCAGTAAAGTGTACATGTTTTCTACCACCTTACTATCTGCTCTTCTATACTCAGTGATCTTTCTTGGAAAATAGGACTTGATTTTGCTTTCAGTTAAGCCATCCAGGTCTGTAACACCCATCTGCCTTCATTAAGATCAAGCCAACTGCATCCTAATTCAGCCCTAAGAGGCATTCTTCTGTGTATCTAAGTTGGGGAGGAGCTGTCTGCTCAAGAGCCCCTCTAGGGATCTCTACTAGTATCTCTTGCCAACTTTCATCTGGATGTTTTTCTTGTTTGAATAAAGCTAAAATGTTTTTTTCTGCTGTTATATGACATTCTGGAAGCCATAACTCTGTTAAAATACATTTCTATCTTCTCAGAAATAGTAATTTTCTCATGTACTAGGAACTGAATGAGTTAGATATATTAAAAAATTCATAGAATCATAAAATGGCCTGGATTTGAAGGGACGTTAAAGATCATCCAGTTCCCTGCCATGGCTTGGAACACCTTGCAGCAGACCGGGTTGCTCAGAGCCCCATCTAACCAACCTGGCCCTGAACACTTCCAGGTATGGGGCATCCACACCTTTTCTGGGCATCCTTTGCCAGTGTCTCACCACCCTCACAGTGAAAAATTTTTTTTTGTCATCTGATCTAAATCTACCCTGTTTAGTTTGAAGCCATTCCCCTTTGTGTTGTCACTATAGGCCCTTGTAAAAGACCTCTCCAGCTTTCTTGTAGCCCCATTTATGTATTGGAAGGCTGCTCTAAAGTGTCCCTGGAGCTTTCTTTTCTCCAGGTTGAACAAGTCCAGCTGTCTCAACCTGTCTTTGTAGGAGAGGTGCTCCATCTGTCTGATCATTTTCATGGCCCTCCACTGGACTCACTCCAGCAGGTCCACGTCTTTCTTATGCTGAAGTCCCCAGAGTTGAATGTAATACTCTACGTGGGGTCTTACAAGAGTGGATTGAATTTGCCCATGTCCACTGTTCAAAGACAAAATAAACCCATTCCCTCTCACAGTCCTCATAAGACAAAGATACGTGGATCCTGCCACGTGGATGTTTCTCCCAACCCTTTTACTTCGGGTGCTCATAGTCACTGGCTGTTGGAGGGGAAAGGGAAACCTCACTGTTCACTTAACTCTGTCCTGAAGATAGTATTTGGGATTCTCTAGCAGACAATGACTTCCTGCACTATTTTTCCAGGCAATGCAATTCTAGCAAAGCTGATGAAAAACAATAGTAGACAGGAGAGATGAGACAGATGGTGGCATTGTGTGATACAGCTCTTTTGAAACTGTGAACCACCCAGAGGTCATAGAAGTTGGGCAGCACGTATTTGCAAGCCATGGATTAGATCATGGTGCTATATTTCCATCAGCAGCATAAGGGAGGACAGTCACTCTGACCCCTAGGCAGTACTTAAAATCAGTCTGTGTTTGTATTTCCAGGAGACAGACAAACTTAAGTAAGAAATGAATCACTGAGGGCAGCTGGAGAACTACCAAAACTTTGACTCTTTTAGCCCAGTGACAAGCGTGGGAAGAATCGTGATATGCACTGAAACTAACCCAGCGACTCAATAGCCCAAGTAGTAGTGGGAAGACGCTCCTCTCAGGTAAGAAATCCACACTGAGTAGAAACTATCCATGTATCTGTTTTCCCAAATCACTTGGTGTTATCTGCCTTTGTATTTAAGTAACTTGGTCTAATTTGTTTAGGATAGGTTTTTTTTCAGTATTAGCAGATTGTTCTACCTATGCAAAAGGCAGCTCTTAGTTCCCCACTGTTCTTTTTAGATGGAGCATTTCAACAAGGTTGTACAATAGCAACAGTTCTCAACAGCATTCTTAAAGTAAAAAGGAAATAAAATAGCCATAGAAAGTGGAAAAAATCTGTATTGCACTATCTAGTACTGCACTCTGTGTCATGACAGAGAAAGGATAGTTCCGTTTTACACCTGAAGTGTAAACTTCAGTTGTACCAGGTTAATACACTAGCAGTTGGAATCAAGTAACCCTTATAGTTTTATTCTGTTAGAGCAACTTCCAAATCCAGTTGGATTTTTCTTTCCTGGCCATAATAATCATAGAGTCATCTAGGTTGTAAAGACCTTTAAGATCGTTGAGTCCAACTGTATAAACAGCCATCATAATGAAAGGAAAGAAGCAAATATTCAAACATATCTTAGTTCTACCTGAAACAAAGGCTTTCTCTAGCACTGATTGCATTGATTTTTTTCAATATATTTTCAGTAAGAGGAAACCAATTCGGTTCTCCAGCCTTTATAGAAAGTCATTCAGTGCCTAATTATTTAAAGGCCTGCTGATAGCTGTGGTGGCCTATGCTTGAGCACCATGCAAATAATCTCTTTAAAGAAAGATCAACTTCAGAATTCTTGTTTCCCAATTCTCACCCCACTGGAATGTCGCAGAAGTCCATTTATTGCCATAGGAATGCAATGACTGGTGAAAACTGTTCATAAATTCACTCTACTTTCAAATATGAGAGTATTCAGATAATTTCTCACTCAGAGAAATTATCAGGGATCAGATGCTTGTGATCAGACCTCTTTGATCATTTAATCTGACTACCAATTACTTTATAAAATAACCCATGTGAACCGACAGCTTTCCAACTTTTAACTTTTTTTTTCATAGTAATGAAAATTCTCCTTTTATCTGTGTAAGCATCTAGTTCTGGGTTATTCAAGGGAATTGTGGTGATAATAGTTGAAGACCTAACAATCTGCAGGCAAAGGGAAATTGCAATTGGCTTTAGCTCTTGTATTGCATGTGTTTCACAAGGAGAAGTGAACAACCTAAAATTCCATTACTTGTTGGGCCATGAACTCTAATGTCCATTTAACATATTCATACTGAAGGGAAAGATATCACACTGTTCAGTCCAAAGAGGCACCCATGTGTTATTTCCCAAGTTCCCCTGTATTTCCCAACAAGGAATGCATATTAAGGGACAATTACACAAGGCTTGGTGAAACTCCCTTTATTTATTTCACTTGTGTTGTTGCTGCTGTTGTATAAGAAAGAGCAAAATAACAAAAAGAACAAAGTAAAATAATGTAATAGCTGATCCAAACATTTTTAACATGTTGAAATCCCGTTCCAAATGCAAAGACTCTTTCTTTCTGCCTTTTCTTTGCATTGATTTGCACAAGCATTTTCTCTGTGAGCCAAATGCATCTCTGGTATAACTTCACTGAAGTCACTGGACTTACACCAGAGGTGGTTTTGGTCCTCTGTCCTGGGTAAATACAGTAGGAATAAATTGGTCACGCAGGCAGAGTGTCTGGCAATAAGTGCACTGAGTGGTCCTGGCAAACCAATAGGAAAGATCTAAAATAAAAAGCCCAGATAGGTTTTTTACTTAATATAGGGCCTAAAAATCTACTGGGAGCTGCTGAATACTGCCCACTAACTGTACAAAGTATAGGTAGCATGCCTTCCAAATATCAAAATACCAGACGGAATGCCGTGAAAATAAATAACTTCTAATATAAACAAATGAGAACATATCAAACTGTTACCTCTTTAAACATAATGTAAATAAAAAAAATACCAGTCCTTCTACACAATAAATATTAAGAAACCATTGACATAGTTGAAATGTACTCATATAAATTAACAATTTTAATTACATTAGCCGAACAGACATTGGTTAAAGCACTGCATGTAGTATGCAAAATAATAATAATAACAATAATAATAATATCAACAACAAAACACAAAATGATAAAAACAAAATAGGCTTCATAATATCTTGGCTTTCATAATTTATATATATGTATATACATATATATAGTTGTGTGTATATATATACTGTAGACATATATATAATATGTATGTATACATATGTATATATATATCTTCAACCCATTGTCAATGTATTGTTTTTGAAAGTATTTAAATACAAAGAAACCCATTGAGAATTAACACAGATTCATTATATCTCAAAAAATAAATAGCTATATAACCCAGAAGTGCTGCTTGTTTCTGCCCATGAAAACCTTGCTTCTAGTTGTTCGCAAAAGGTCAAATCCTGATTTTATTTACTCATACTGAAAATGTTTTACTCCACTTGAAATGCTGTGAGAGCATATGGGGAGTAAAGCTTTTTTCAGTGTAAGGAAAGTGATTGGCATCTGATTCTTATACTGATGCACACTACTGACATGAGGTTTAAGTTAAAGAACTTAGTCATTTCCATCATACCTACCTACACTTCAGAAACAGATTTTGCTCAATTTATTGATGCTGACTGGTAACTTTCTAGGAAAGGAGAACCTCTGAAAATCAATGGCATTGCTTACAGAGTAAGGCACAATTCTACAAGAGTAACTATAGTCCATAAATTTTTAATTTTGCAGATAGACTTTACAGATGCCTGAAGTTCTTTACCTAAGAGATATTGCTGCTAGCCTCCACATGGTCTTGTGGTGTCACTGTTAAATGAATGTGACAGCTTAATTCTCAGCAAAATACAAAAAAAGGAGGTATATGTAATGGAGCCCTACTTTGCAGTGATTTGGTAAGAGACTGTTTCTGGTGAAGTCAATGACAAAACTCCCATTTCATTCAGTTCTACAGTTTTGGGCACTAGACCAGTATTCTGTGACATATGAGTGCACAATAATTACTAGCATCTGTAAGCATTTCCTTTTGCTAAATCTGAAGAATACAAATACATTCAGCTCTCGCAAAGAAACATCTTAATGTGCACTTATGCCAGTCTCTTAGGCTTTGTATCCAGTGAGCATCTGACATGGAGATGGGGAAAGACAACCAAATGTGGTCAACTGTCAAGCAAGAAGATTGTGGAGGTACTAAACAAATACATTTCTGTGATTAAGTATATACTGAAAATGTATTTTCAATATAAACAGTCAGTAGGTTATATGTAAAGGAATGTGTTAGTAGTTAAGAGCCTTTCTTTTTTTTTTTCTGGTACACTCATACCTGAAAGAAGTAACTTTTGAGGCTGCATGCCCTAGAACAACTGCTTAAATATGGTAACAATTTCTAATGCTATTTTAAGTACATGCAGATTTAATTAAATTGAATTATCAGATTCGGAGTGTTCTGCTGGAATCAGTCAGTCTTGATTAACATCCCAATTTCTTATTTTACTTTATCATACAGTTGTTCATTTCCCCCTACTTTAAATAACTCTGACCACAAATCAAAACCCCATGACTGATTCATGAGATTGGAGGAAGAAATCTTTAAAATTTGTGACCAGTATACACACACACAAATGAAAGCTAAAAAGTAGGGCTTGGGAACAGTTACTTCTTGATTTAAAAACTTTCTTCTGTTTCTGGCGTATCTATCATGAAAGACACTCATGATATCTAAAATCCTATTTTTTTTTCCTCAATTGGAAGTTTCATCTTTTCCAGGCCAATCCCTATTCACCACATTAAATTTTTTATCAAACTCAGGATCAGAATTCTTTTTTTAAAGGCTGTTTCTCCTGTAGTCAGAAAAACCATGAGCCTAAACCTACTTTGCTAGCAGCCAAAGGAAGTTTTGCCATTGTCATCTAGGGGAAGGTTCTGGGATTTCAGGTCTCCAGTATTCTCTAATTGCTGTTGAGAATAATTTGTATCAATCTGAGCCATCTCACCTGTTTCCCTTACCACTGTGTTCAGACATCCACCATGATGCAAACAACCTCCTTTAAATAATTAAACAGTGTTGGCTATGGTGCCATTCATTCAGAATCCTTTTTCTCCCTTCACAATGCCCACAGCAAAAGGAACCTGTAATTCATCCTGGCACACCTTTGCTCATGTAGGTAGTTTTAGTAAGTTTTTCTAAGGAGACCAGTAGACATCAAAGGGCCTATCAACATGAGTAACAGTTCTGGGACATCTAATGATATGAATAAGGGTTCTGGGGCATCCAATTTTAAGGCCAATTACAAAGACCAGTGAACTAAAACGTACTCTCCTCAACAGCTCTCACAGACTGTGTCCCTGCTCCTGCTGTTCCAAAGCCTGGCTCCGCTTCTAGAAAAATCAACAGCAATTCTGCCACATGCTTCATATAAGCAGGGCCAGGAACTTGGTTTAAGTTATAAAGATAAATTAGTTGTGCATTTTTTTTTTTATAGTTTTCCTACTAACATTTGGTATCCCTCCCTTTCCCCAGGAAGAAAACACAAAAAACCCAACAAACTTCTGCAAATAATTTAAATCAGAAAGCCTTGATATTTTACAGAACACTTTAGTGACAAATTTAGTGTTTAACCAATTACATTTTTTTAAATTTTTTTTTTTGCAAATTGCAAACAAGTCTGTAAAAAAATGTGTTGTATAAAAAGTACATAAATGTATAACCCATTAGCTGTACTATGCAATCTAAATATTGTGGAATAAATTAGATAGAAAACTTAGCTATAAGCATGTATGCTGATATCTATTCAATAGAGGAAAGGGCATTTTTTTTTCTTTCTTTCTTTCCTTCTTGCTTTTTTTTTTCCTTTTTTTTATCTCCATGGATACATACAAATGCAGACACGCGCCCATGCGCACGTACAGATGCACACGCAGAAAACACACACGCACACATGCACACACAAACAGTTTTGGCTGACAAGAAATGAAGGCCCTGATTACACTGTTTAAACATGGTTCTCGCCATGAAGGTGCTAACACACTATCCCTAGCCAGTGTGACTGGATTATATTGTGCTATCATTTTTCTTTTTTTATTTTTCTTTTTTTTTTTCTTTTTGTAACAGACTGTGCTCTCAACAAGACAAGGAGCCAAGTCAGTGCTTCTTTCCAGGACAGGCATTTAGAAGCCTGTCCCATCAGAAGGCATCTAACTGAGGCTTGGTTCAGCAAACCTATGAGAGTCTGAAGCTTCAGGCTCAGGGTTATCAAGCTCAGTGTAAACAGGGCCTAAAGGTTTCTCCCATTCCCTCTTATCATCTCCCCCTACCCAAAGACAAATGTTGTAAGTTTAACATTCTTAAATATGACAGCAAAAAATTTTAAAAAACAACAACTATCTACCTATGCCCTATGGGTTGGACCCTTCAGGTTAGGTGTTGACACTGAAAATTAGGTCTTACAGGTAATGCACAAACGCATTAAGCGTTGTCATGCTAGAGGGTGGTGGTTGAGACAGCCAGTATTTCAGCAAAGAAATTCCATACAGAAATCCAACCACAACTGCCATTTTCTGTATATTTGCAGGAGCAGAGGTGGACAGGGCCCAAGGTTGCTTGCAATTTTACGTCAACACTTTTTAAGTGTATACCAGCACTTTAGGTTTCTCTTGCACAAATACCATTTTGAACATATAGCCTCTCACTTGGCAGTAAGAAACAATCTTTTAACATACTGTGCTTTGCACACAAACATTCATTGTTTTAAGAACAGTAAAATGAAGCCAGAAGTGCTTATACCTTGTGTATACATACATATATACATACAGAAATATATACATATATATGTATATCCCTTGGACAAAGTTGTTTCCCTACAATGCACAGTTGCTGTGCATTGGGGCCAAGTTTAGTACTGTACATACAAAACAGTATAATTAAGCTCAGATGAACCTCAGATCCAAGCACCTTGGATCCAAATTCCATGGATTTTCTTTTTTCTTTTTTTACTTCTTTTTTCAAGTAAGACCTTACTTGAAATGGCAATTTTCTGTTGAGGGCACTATTTGAATTTAACTAGTTAACAGATATTCTAGCCTGAATTTAATCAACCCACTGACTCTTAATTCAACTCATTACAGGTGAATGGTACCAACCACAGACAGACTTTTTAGAGGCTTGCACAAATGTCTTTGGTGTATGTGTCTATTCATTTTAAGGTACAAAATAATAATAATTATTATAATAATAAAAATAGCTATTTTGTGTGCTGTAGCAGTTCTTGTATAGCTCACAATAAGTGCAGCTCTCAACCCCTCCCACACCCAACCACCCTCCCTTGCAAATATTTGTTAAATAAGGATTAGACAGGTCAGACACCATTGTAGTGCAAATAGTAAACGATTAAAAATTTTTTTTACAAAATATAGAAATGTTTGACTCCAGTAAATGGACAAACATGTTCCTTTCAAGTATCTCTCACTGAAGATTTTTTTTTAAAACAAGTTACTTCCATTTAAAAAAAAGTCTTTCTGTTTTTTTTTCTTTCTCTCACAGGTAAACAGTTTCATACCATCTAGGTTGCATAGTTCTAACATTAGAAGCACCTTTACAGAATGTAACTTTTATTCTTCATTTTTTGTTCTGTTTTTTCTTAATTTTTCTTTTTTTCCTTTTTACTTTGTTTTTTTTTTTTTTTTTTGTAAATGTAGTGCGGAAGATGAAGGTGTATACACCTGCACGCTATTGTCCCTTGACAAATACTAAGTGTATGTATGTGTATTGTGTCTGTATGTATAGAGACATGTATATAAATACATAGCCATATATATACAAACACTACACACCCACTCAGTTGCTCTGTAAATGTGGGGGAAAGCGCCAGTGACTGTAATGATCATACACATGGCTTTTCAATGACATTTTGGACTTTGTCCAAATTGCTGCAGGTTAGATGAGCTGCTACCATGGCTTGAACTGATGGGTAACTAAGAGAGGGAGCAGAACTTCCTTCCCCTGGCAGTAACTAATGCTTAGTATACTATGTAACAAGATAAGGAGCATACTGAAAGGAAGGGGAAATCCCCAACCCATACCACCATTCAGACCTGTCTTATTTAAGCCCAGCTTCATGAAGTTTTCTTCCTTTCTTATAGCTGAAGTCTTTTCTGATCCTCTGTAAGTCTTTTTTTTTTTTCTTTTTCTCTCTCTCTTTTCTCTCTCTCTTTAGTTTTTGCTTATATGTCTGATGATTGTTTCACTCAAAAAAAGGTTATACAGTGTCTTGTCTTTCCACTTCTTGGGCTTTTGATACATTTTCCTCTCAACAAGAAGGGTCTTGAGCACACCTGCGTCTAGGAACAGCCACACTCCTCCACAATCATATTCTGTATGTCTTTCTTAATGATGTTCTGGCCATCGTCATAGTAGAGCATGGACATAGGCCGGAGCTTGGTGGGCACACAGCATGATTTGAGGTTGGCAAAGGGGCTATGACCCCGCATGCGGTAGTGGTTGATGACAGTGGAGTGGAAAGATAATGATGATCCAGATGTGCCTGCTATATGGCTGGGACACTCTCCTTCGCAGTAGTTAGCATGATATCCTGTAGGTGCAATGATCCAGTCACTCCATCCTATGTCCTTGAAGCTGACAAAGAACTGCTTCTTGCAGCAGATGTTGACTTTGCCATCACACTCCAGGCCTCGTCTCCGTCGCCTGTGCTGGCGGTCCTCTGAGTGCCGGGCAAGCATCATCAGGAAGGGCCGATGGGATTGCTCTTTCTCCTCTTCTACTGTGAATTCTCCAGCTTCCTTTTCTTTCCCTTCCCCATCATCTTCCTTTTTCTTCTTCTTGCCCAGTAACACCAGGTTGGCTCCAGTCTCTTGGCACAGGTCACAGGCAATCCGCACATCCAAAGAGCTCTTGCCTTGGTCCAGAAGTCTCTGGACACTGCTGGAGACAGGAAAGATGTGCCAAGTGCTTTTACGGGTGTCCACTGCCTTTTCCGAAATCAAAGTTTCACTCTTTTCACCTTTCAGCCCCACATCCTCCATGTCTTCTGCTCCTTCAGAATTGTCTTTTGGCTGCCACTGCTGTTGAAACAGGCGGATGGTGACTTTTGTCCTACTCCGGTTGGCCTTGGAGACCTTCAGGAAGAGCCACACTTCAGCATGTTCCACCACCGATAATTCACTGCCTTCCTTGGAAATCTCAAAGTGCAACATTTTCTTGGCTGTGCCTGATTTGGTAAATGAAAATAGACAGGAAGAACTTGTTAGTATGTCTGCTTGCAGTCTGTTAAAGAGACTTCAGTTACTTTTGCCACAGGCATGAAGTGCCCTAGGTTTCCTATTTGGCTCTTTAAATTTTTATGGTTCTTCTGTTCTAACCTTCCTTCACCCCCTCCTCAGTTTGTATTCTGTGAAAATTCTCCTTTTAGAAAAGTATATATTTGCCTGTTGTTTTCCAGCTTAATATTTTAACCAGAGCATTTTTTATAGTAACAATATGGTCATTAATGTAAAGCATCTCATGGCAAATAAGCATCAGTGGCTGCTAAGAGTTCACTTGCTTAAGCTGTCTTTGTGATCACTGTTAGCTGAAAGGCAAAAATGTTTTATGATGGCAGTCCATATGTACCAAACGCATAAAAATCTGTACCTAATAGCTGGTTAGGGAATGAGGTCCAGTCCTGACAATTCTTTAGCAATACTTCGGAAATTATGTGGGAAAGAGGTTTGCCCTTTCTCCCTCTGTAAAAAGATATCCTTCATATGCATCTGAAAATGAGTTGTAACTGTCAATTGTTTAAAAAACAAACACATGCTGAAATATGAGCCTCAGCTTTAATAAGTTTGCAGAATTATATTGTAAAGAATTGAAGAATTGCAGCAGGCAGACTCCTCATCCTATGAGATTTTAGCTGTAGATTCTGTTCCTAATTTAACACACTGTACTTGCTGTGATTATAGTAATGGTGAATACACTGAGAAATGAGCTAAAGAACGGTATAATTATGGGGATGGTTCTCTGGCATAATTGTATCAACTTGCTGAGATGTCATGATGATGATTGTGATGGTGAGGAGGTGTTTCTCGGATACAGAGCTCATATCCCTGGCAGAAGTTGGAATGAATAATGAGGGCTTTTTAATGATTTGATCACTAGAGCATGAAGAAGTTAAGAGAGAATGAATTAGCTGGGGGATGGTGGTGATATAATTTTTTCAAGAGAGGTACTTTTCTATTTTCTTGACAAAGAAAAAAGCCCTGATGACGTCTTTTGTTCCTTCTCAGCATGGAGGCCAGGATGGACTGGGATCACAGATTTGCAATGTACAGGTATCTGACCTTAGTGAGAACGAACCAATATTCATAATTATCAATTTGTCATTACCCATAGTTGTTTGCCCAGTTTTCTGTGCAGTAATTCTTCTTGTCAGTGAACCAGAATTTTGTCAGTGAACCAGAACCCTAATGACAGCAAGTGGTGATCAAAACAGAAGTAGTTGGAGACATACAGGAAATATTGCCCTCATTGTAGCGAGGCTCTTCTGCTTGATTCCCACTGCAACTGGTTTCACTAGTATGGGCTCCCTGACCATTTCCCGGCTCACCCATTCTCAGGTGAGACAGACGTAGAGCAAATCACAAGAGACATCTACCTTGTGCTCACCTGCAAATTCAAGAGTTGCTGATTTCTGAACTTTGTGGGCAGGCTGTGCTGCCCTTTGAGCTATCTGTTGCTTTTCTCATCTGTAAAGTACTAGCACTGACACATTCAGCATTCTCTTCTGGCATTCTCAGGTCAAAGAGAGAGACACTTCTGAATTACAGTGTCCAAAGGGCACAGTGTTTTGGTTTTTTTTTTCCTCTAAGTGAGAGTGTGAAATTGTAGACTTTAACTGTCACTGAGATATGGAAACACATGGTTTGTATTAACTGCTTCTCACAGACACTGAAGCCAGTCTCCAAAACGAGTTACATTAATTCTTCGGGGAGCTACATGAACCAGCAGGGCTGTGCTCTAGAAAAGGAAGTAGCTTATAAAAAAGACAGGGCAAGCTGTACCAGTACTGTGAGGCATGATGGAGTTACTCTTCTATTATTTTTTAATTAAGATTCATTCAATAATGACTGAATGGCTAACGCCTTTTAATTCCATTCTGGAAATCAAACTATGTTAAAGCTTCCAGCTATGTTTGTGCAGAGGTCAGGTGATAGACACTAATCTCACTCCTGACTCAGTTTCCGAGCATGAGGAGCTGTACAGTGATGTTCCTTCAGCCCAAAGGAAGTCTGGTCCAAAACACTTGTTGCCTTGTGTTCAGGGATGTTTTAAAGAGTGTTCTCTATGAGAATGGATACTTTTAAGGCCTGTGAGAACCAGCCAGCTTGTGGCTTTATTCCACCTGTCTCTCTCTTCTAAAGCAAGCTTCTAACTTTAGCTTATCCCTTTCCTCAGCACAGTCCTGATAAATCCTTTCTAAGGGGGACCTGGGCTTCAAGGGAACCTGAAGGGAGGTGATGTGCCAAGAGTGGATTGCTGCCCACCAAGACTCTCCATCCAACCCATTCTGCTTGCTGCCTCTACCCAAGCAAACCTTGGTGGAAAAAAAGGTGGTTTAGACCAAGCTGCAGAAGGTGTTCTGGCACCAGCAGTCTCTTCCCAGATGTTCTCTTTCCCTAGAGATCACAGATTGGTGTGTGGAATAAGCATATATTGCTAGGAATTGCAAGACTTACTTTTTATTCTTGAGAAACCAAGCTGGGCACAGATAGCAGTTCTGGTGCTAGCAGGGGCCCTGTGCATGAGCAAATCAACTGTGCTGGGTGTATGAGCAGATCAGCTGTGCTGTACATGGACAAAAAAACTGGTCCGGTCATCTGCTCTGGAGAAAGCAGGCAAGGTGTGCAGACCTGGCTCAACAGGGGAAGAAGCTGTATGACCCATCTAATCTGAAGAGCCAGGCAGCCCTGCATTAAAGAATAACCTAATGCTGTTAAGTGCTAGTGCACGCGTATTTCACATTCTGCTATTTCCATGCTAGTGGGAGTTGAAAATAGTTACGAAGTGACACATCTGCAACAGCAAATATTCAAATTACCTTATGCACTGGCCAGAAGCACAGTAATGCAAGCACTCTTTTTGACAAATACTATATAAAAGAAACAGGATCTCCAGAACCATCTTAAATAGCTTTTCAAATGCTCCTCTATGTGTGAAAGTTTAATTCTTTCTCATTACTAAAACTATTTGAACAGTACGGTGGAAGTACATGAGTTCTTGCTGTTTCTTTACTTGAGCGAAGTGAGCTTGAGCAAGGTAGCCTATGACACGTCCTTATAACAGGGATAACAGCCTCCTCAAAGGTTGTTAGCTATAATAACAGCCTCTCTGGATGTGGTTAGCTACATTTTCAGAAACAAAGGGCAGATTAAGATTCTAAAGATAAAAGATGCAGAAAACTTATCTGAGCCTGATATTTCTGAATGAAGCAAAATCCTGAAACCTGCATAGCTAATAAAAGGTTTTATAGCAATTAAAAAACACTTTCCCTTCCATAGCTCTTTTTAGAAGGAGACTGGGAATGGTGCAAGGTTGAGGATAAAAAGCGTGCTTTCACATTAGGAAAAAACAAAGCTTTTCTGAATTCTCTCCACATTCACAACTAGTTCGTTACGATCACACAGCACAAATGGTATGAATCCTGCAGTTTTTAAGAGGTCACTGTTCTCAGACAAGCTCATTTTGAAATCAGAGTTTAGCCTGTGCTAAAACCGAATTGAGACCTTAGGATCTGGCTTATTATGGTTACGCATTCACTTTATAACAGGATCTTTGTTTCTAAAAGGTTCAGTGCTACAATAGAATAAATTCTTCAAGTGTTCTGAGGAAAAGAATTTTGTGTATTTAATTTTCTCAATATATTTCTTAGGGATTTAGCAGCCTTTCCTTTTAGATCTGAATTAATGGTCAGGATCAAAGCTTTGAAAATATACACTGTTCATCAAACTGAAGGTAAAAGGGAGATTCCTGAAATTTGGGGGTGGTATCACTTCCATAATTACATTTTGTTTACCCTTTTGTTCTGCCTTTACACTTGCCACAGCTGATTTGCAAGGGTCTTTTTCCATTTCTAATCATCCTGCTCCTCCTGCCTGACTACTGTGGAAAGACCCACAGTCCAACAGTGATAGTGCCTTCATCACTTCCACACTCACATAAACAGCGATGTCAACAGCCTGGATTGTTATCATAGCAGAAGGCAGCTGAAAAAGGAGACAAGGGATTACATTGGGCCCCTTTTGATTACTTTTCCTCATTTCCTTTTCCCAAAACTTTGGAGAGATCATGTCTCTGCTTTAGTCCCAACCAAAGTCCCTTCCAGGAGGGTGGCTGTGATGCCAAAGGAGCAGTCTAGCATGGAGAGTGACACCAGCAAATGCTGTGAGAAATGGTTAAAAATACAAGAGTTAAGAAGTAGTGCATATATGGTAAAAGGTTTAATGGAAGGAGTTACTGAATGGAAAGAAAGTGGAGCAGTATATATAGCATGGGAGTTTGCTCATATCTGTTTTTCTCTTCACTAGTGCTCGCGCACCTTTTTAGGAGAGAAACCTGAACGTGCAAGTAGAGGGGAGCCTGCACAGGTACCCTCCTCTCCATCTCTGGAAGGGCTGGCCAGTGCTCACGCACAGGACTCTGTGGTCAGCACCTGTTCCCAAGCAGCACTTGGGTGACAGGCATGACACAGGATCCAGTGGAGACATTGGCAGAACCCTTGAGGACCCAGGCACAGGGGGACTGGAGTAGCAGCCCTGCGTGGGGTAGCTCGTGCTGGGCTCCAGCAGGAATCTGCAGCTCCTGTGTGTTCTTCCTCTGAGGCTAAGGATCCTTCCTTCAGTATATGTGACTTTAACTATGCAAAGTTCTTTTAGTTGCAATTTGCAGCAGGATTCGAGATCAAGCCCTGTTAGTTTGAGCAAGTATACTGGGTAGGGTCTAAGATATACAATTGAGGGTATCTTCTTTTGAGTAAAATAATATTTAAAAAAAATTTTAACCATACGCTGTAAAATTATTAAGGCTTTTTTATCATAATGAAAGTGATTATCCTTTCTAACATTATAATGTGGCTTATTCTTAATTTCTCTTAATACACAGGATTTATTTTCCTTTGAAAAATACTCAGTGTGTAAGAAGGAGCTGTCACTTTAAATTTCTATGCTTCATCGATGCTTAATTTTGAAACGTTTTTACATTATATTGTAAGAGAACTGTTTTTTCATACAAAGCAAGCTTTTTTTCCCTTTTTTAGTTGCTAGCTTTACTACTGCCTATGTTTAGATTTGGGGGAATTTGTACTGCGTGCCAATCTGTAATTACATTCAAAAGCATCCTTCCCTTCACTTCTCATTTCCGTTCCCCAGGAGACAGAAAAAAAAAATAGGTTACTAGAAAGGTTCCTCTAAAGAGAGTGAAGAGAAGAGAAGAGCATGGTTATTGAGAGATAATTGCTCAAAATGTTTACTAATGAGTGACCATTGGAGTTAGATGAATTCTTTGCAGTGTAGAATTTATTCAGTGAATTTAGTGTTATCGACTGGCAATTATCCCCTAGGCAGACTGATTATTGCAAATGTCCTATTGCCACAATTAGACAGTGGCCACTTCTGTGAATTCATTTCAGCCTATGGATCACTGGAAAATGATTTATTCTAATTATTCCTTACTCGGCATATGTGGCCGGTCATCCAGGTTGCACACTTTCATTCCTGCTCCCTTATGGTAGCCACTTACAGTAGGAGGACAAAATTATGGAACAATTAACAAATACCTTATCTTTTGCTCACCTACCATTTGCTGCCAGAAAAGGGAGATTTTGTTGTAGGAAAAAAATAAACCAAAAAAGAAAAGCAAGAAAAATAACTATTCCCCAAGCATTAATGGGGGGAAGGGGGGGCGGGGAGGGAAGCAGCAGCAACTTTATTTAAATACCTTTTCTTGAAAAGTTAACCCAAAGAGGCATTGACAAGGTCATTCAGAATGTGAAATAATTGAGTTCTGGTGAACCTTGACTCTCCTCTGCTATTTTGTTAGGAGGGAAGCACTTTACATCCACAGCTTTGAGTTCTTTCCAAATTGAAAGCCCTTCCCCCACATGGCTTTAAATATTTAGAAACAAAAAAGGTGTTTGTTTAGTTGAAGGGTTTTTTTAACTTGATTTCTTCATTTATGTCTAAAATAGCTCAAGCAAAGCTTAGGGTCGTTTGCACCAATAAAATATTCCAAGGTAAAAACAATAGCAAGTCTTTGTATTTTTCTTAGAGGGCAATTTATTTGTACTTACTTGTAATAATTTGCTGTAAATTCTAAAATTAAGTGGATCGGAGGCTGCCCGTCTGTTTTCATGAAAATATTTAATTTCTGTGCACTAAGGCCCAAATCCCAAGCCCACTGAAATGAATAACAGAACTTTCAGTTGCTTCCAGTAGACTAAGCGTCAATCCTAAATCAATGTTGCAAAGCTCTGTTGCATTAAAAGAGATTGCCTTCTCATAGGCATATCTCTGTATATAGATATGGATATAAGAACTCCTCAGCATGAGTCACTTACATGTATGCAAGGTAGATATATCCTGCACAGAGGAAAACACAAGAATGCACATTCTTATCTGCAGGAATGGTGTGGGTACAGGCACAGGTATATAAGCATGTCTGCCCTGGCATGCCTGTAATTAAGGACATATATGTGCTTATACACACATACAGGCAAACACATATTCAGATATTCCCTACTGCATTTGCATACAAAACTGCGGGCATGGCTACACACAGAGATGGACACATACAGTACTTTCCATCTCTCTCAGGTATGTTTTCCTAAACTGGTTCCCACCTTCCCAGATTCATCTGCGCTTTCTCAGGTTGTTCTTTAAACCAACCAACCTCCCTGAATTCTTACATTTTGATACAATGAAACAGAATGACTTTCCCCTTCTGGAAGTAACTTGCTTTCATTTTCTAAACTTGAAACCTTTGATTTGGTATGCCAAGGGGGAAAACCAGAAAAAAACCCCAAAAAACAAGGGAAAATAGGCTTGTTTTCTAAAAGCCGAAGAGGCTGCATTAAAAAAAAAAAAAAGAAAGTTAGAAAATCATCTCAGATGATGATTCATGGTCACATTTCCCAGTGTCTTGTAAAAAAATAATATTTATAATTTCTGAGCTTTCTTGATTTCCAGCACTTCTAGCATCTATCAGTTTATATTTTCCCCCTCTGCCTATTTCCTTCCTGCATTATTTTCCTTGCAACTTTTCACTCCAGCGAATCCCTGTCTTTTAAATAACCTAGAAGACAGAAACGAGCTCCACTCAGAGCAGCTACAGATAAGCATAAAGATGTCTGGGATTCAGAATCCAATTGGGTAAAACAAGAGTTTACAGGAAGGTTGCCTCGTGTGGAGCAAAAAGCCTTTGCAGTGTGCCCTCTCGTGGCCATTCTTCATTCAGCATGAATACCTGTACCCTAAAATACAGTTCTTTTCAAAAGAAAATTGTTGAAATTATTCAAAATACATAAGCAATACATCCTTCTCCTGAACTGCCAGCTTGGCTGTATAGGGTCGGTGCCTTCTTCGAAAAGACATGAGTATCTACACACATGTATCAATCTGCACATGAAAGTAGGCATCACATGATCAAGTCAGTTGACCTTGAATTCTGTATGAAGTGGTACAAAATATTAGAAGTGGTCTAAATAGATGTCAGAATTCTCTTCTTATTTTTTTTTTCCTGGCATTTCTCCTAATGATAAACCTTTAGATTTCAGTATTTCCATCCAGTAATTTCTATCACCTTCTCAGGGGCTGATGTTAGCAACCCATTTCATTGGTAGTTTAGTTGCCAGGATCAAATTCAGTTGGCAAAATCCCAGATTGGCCTAATAAGGTGCGTACCTAAAATAATGAATGAGTTAGTAGCCAATCATATTTATAAGTATCGAGTATCTCTGTTATCAAACCTGTTGGATTTGCTTGTCACAAAATTGTATGACCCCTCTCCTCAAAAAACTATTTTTAAGACCTTGAAGTGACACACAGCTGTGGCACAGCTACCCTCACAGCAGAACTAATCGAGATTAATAATCTTAGTTTGATATGCAAGTAGAAAGTAATTTTCATGCTTTGCTTGTAAGAGTGCCAAAGGACAGTAGGGTGCATTTGTAAACTTTTGCCCAATACTCACAGTCATTAGTTTTGCAGAGATCTGTCTGGATTTGTTAGCTGTGAAAACTACCTGCCAACTATTTTACTGATTTTCTGGACATAACTACACCTGTGCTTCAGACTAGTTTACTGCATTTATTTCCCTTCTAATTGTCTGAAGTCTGTGCTTGTTTGAATTGTGGTCTAATTTAGAATATAGCAGTCTCAAGCCAGAGCCACATGCATAGGGCACTGTTTGTTCATTCACTCCATTTCTTTGTATGTTTGAGAATATGGCTAATGAAAGATGGAAATACTACTTTTTTCTAAAAGGCATGTAGTAAATGTGGCTTCAGAAAGGCGTGGGGAAAGGCTGGTTTATGTCAGGACATACCCAAAGGAACAAGAATCCTGAGGTCTTATTTTGCTTTTTATAGACCCTTATTTGATACAATGTGAGATGTTTTCATTCATTTTCATTGATTTCTTATTGCCCTCTATCGAGACAGAGTGAGTTTGACATTAAGAGCAGGAAACACATTAACCTGGCTGTGAGCACAACATGTTTATTCTCCTGCTTTGTGTTTAAACTTCATGCTATTCCCAGTTCCCACAGAATGAAAAGTGGAGACTGTCCCTGTGGCTACATTCTATTGCTGTCTTTTTAACTCATATTTCCTATATGACATGTCACTTGCCTTTGTTTTTGCCTTACTTTCCTTAACAGGAAAAAAAAACTGGTTTAATATTTGACAGGCAAAACTACCAATGCATGAGGGGAAAGAATCTCAGATAGAGTTTACTTAAGTTGTTGCAGCATTGGCACCTGTAAAACATGGTAGATCCTCTGATGTTAGCAAGTCACCAGATATGAATGGCTGTAGATGAAGAGTATGTTTCAGTAATCTGAAGTTACTCCACAGAGTGGATTTCTCATTTTCATTATAAGCCCAAACCAGAGCTCGGCTTCTATGTTGCTAAGTGTCCCTCCCTCGTCCCAAATCAAAGACTAGCAGGTATGGAAAAAAGGCACAGAGCAGCCCTCCTGCCTGGGCTTCCAGAGTCAGCTTAGTATGAAGGAAAAGAACTGCTGCAGGGAGCAGAAGGCATGAGCACACAGTGGATGCCCCCGTCCTGCAGCTCCATAGCGTAAGTCCTCTTCAAGCAATTTGTGTAGCAGCAGTAGGACAACGCTATGTAAATCAAGCCGAGTGACGTGTCAGTGTTGGTGGCTGGTGGCGGGGGATCAGTGGCAGCATGATTGGCCAGTGTGTGGGCAATGGCATGATTTTTGCTGCTCACGTGACCCCGCGAGCCAATGGCTTCGGGAGCCGCCGCTGTTGGAGGGTGTCGTACAGAGTAGGCATATATCAAATTCCAAATTCCTTTGTGTCAGAGCTCAGGAGAGACAATAATGTGTTTACAAATGATTGCGACTCACACAGTGAAGAGAAACCACTGTTCATGCCATATGTGTTCCACTGTGCTCAGAGCGAGCTGCTGAAAACCAGGTGGGGATCTGACTCATAGATAGCTTAGAGGTTTCCTTGCTTTTATAAATTCATCTAAACTAATGTTGAGCTACCCCTGCTTCTAATGACCTCTGGCATTGACACCTTCTCCCTGCTTTTGGAAGTGGAGGGGATGGAAAAACTGAAAAGCCTGAGCTCTCATGCTGAAAGATCTGATAATGTGTATATTGACAAGGACTCCAAAGGCAAGGACTCCTTGTACAGCTGAAAATCAGACAGCCAGCAGGAATGTCAGCACTTAAAAGCATGCACACTTCTTGTGCATGGCTTCCCTGCAATCAGAACATCTGAGTCAACAGGTTTTCAGGACTGGAAACTCTGAGTGTTGTCTTAATTGTTTATACTGCTGCAGCAAACTTTTAAACAAAAATGCTTGGAGTTCCTTTGCATACTTTGCCTACCATATGCTGTACCAAACAAAACAATGACATTCTTTTAAAACCGTCTTGGCAACAGGAAAAATGCTTTGGCTAGACAGCATCACAAAAAGTTGCTGTTAGTTAGATGATAGACTTACTGCAAGTAACTTCTATTGATGCATGTATTAACATACATACACTCACAGATACATATGCAGATACATATATGTTGAATTAAAATGGATTCTGGTCCTATTCATGTAGAAATAAGACTGTAAAGTACAACTTTAGAGCTGTTTCCTATAAGCAGTGAATCTTAAGACTTTACTTAGTAAATATATTTATTCTGAGTTCTTACTGTCTAAGAGTTAAGGGGAAAAGAACTGCGAAAGAGTTCAAAATACACCCTACCAAGGTTGCATTTTTTGGCAGGAGAGTTTTAGGAACAGAATCTTTTTTCCAGTATGCAGAAGTCTGCATTACAAATTGGATCAGCTACAGCAACTTGTCCAGTTCTATTGAAGTCATCTGACAGTCCCTGCAACTCTTTATTGCCGAAGATGCTGTGTTAAATTAACAAAAAAAAAAAAAAAAAAGACAAAAAAAAGAAGAAAAAACACCCCACAAAAAAGCCCTCTCCCTTCTAAAACTTAAAGCTACTTCATCTGATTTTATAACTTCCGCTATAATTTTTACATGAAAGGGTTGTTTCTCAAGTAGTTTGCAGTTCACTTTCTGTCTTGATAAACTCCCCGAAAGGCTACAGCCTTTTTTCTTTCACATCAACTCTGCAGTCCAGCACTTTACTGCTAGTACCCTGTCTTTACAGGCACAGTTTGGAGGACCCTGCTGCAGCCTGACTTTATGTTCAAGATTGGTAGAGACAGCTTCCTCCCTGTGTGACTGACTGTGCTTAGCAAGTGTAATCTGCAGCCAAGACTAAGTCAGAAAAATCAAATTCCTTCAGAGTCCTACCCCCCCCCCCCCCCCATCCCATTCCTCCTTCTCCCTTCCCCCAAGTCTCATCCTACAACCTTGCAGAAAACATTATTGCTGAGGAGAAGAAAATAAGTTAATTGCAGTTTTGGCACAAAGGATATTTTTCAGTTCTGACACAAAAGATATTTTACAGTTTTGTTTTTCAAGCACTCACCTGATTCTGCAAAAGTGATGATTTCTGAGGTTTGCTCCACAACTTCATTCATTTCGGCTCTTCTTCCAACATCATCCTCTATTTCCACATAACCATCCTCTCCCACCTTTCCCACATGGAGTTTTTTGATGGCATTTAAAAGTGCTGCCTTGGGCACTGGCTGGGTGATATTAGGTCTGTCCCTCAAGTGCAACATGTTCAGTATGTGCTTCTTTACTGCTTCCACCATCTCAGGCTGTGAGCTGGGCACATCCTTTGAGAGCGTGGCGAGGGCACATGATGGACAGTCAGTGACTGAAATGTGCCCCTCGGATCCTGGGGTTGGGGAACTCCTCACTATAATCCAGCAAAGCACCAACAGAAATCCTCTCTTCCAAAGCAAAGGCATCCTGGCAGCAAAGTTGTTGTGATTCCCTTTTTAAAAGGCCCTGCTTTTCCTCCCCCTTCACGAACAGTTTTTCTGGGGGCTGGTTTAGTTTGTTTGTTTGTTTGTTTGTTTTTCCTTCTCTTCAGCAAATTCTCTGGAACAAGAACCAAAAGTTTTCTGTGAAGTTTTGTTTGCAGGTTCCCTCTCTGAATGCAATAAGTGCTGTAGATGTTCGTGGCTGTCAGGGAGAAGAGTTCTGACTCTGTCTCAGAGTAGGAGAGAGACACAGAGAGAGGGAGAGAGAGAGAGAGAGGACGGATTGGCCTAAAGTGAGTGAGTGAATGAGAGAGGGAGGGAGTTTTGTCTGTGAGTAAAGGCTATGATTAGGAAGGGGGAGGAACAGGCAGGCTGGCTTCCTTATGCTCATTGCTCCCCTAACACACACCTCTCTTCAAATATCACTACTCGTGGTTCCTTCCCTCCCCCCTTTCTAAAATATCTTCTCATTCCTGTAAATTTACTCTTTTTTTTCCCTTCTTTTTACTCTCTGTTTGACCCTCCTCCCCCCCGCCCCCCCCCAGCTGTCATTTCCCCCTTTTTTTCCCTTTCTTTTTGTTTTGTTTGTTTTATTCCTTCAACAGTATCACTGGCTTAACTAAACAGAGGAAACATGAATGAATGAAAAGAGTGAAATTTTTAATGAGCACCTTGCTCTTGGTCCCGACTGGTATTGTTAGGGATAGCAGGAGATGTTAAATAGTTTGTGAATGAGATGGGGATGAGGGCAGAGGCTCTGAATATTTTGGACAGAACATTATTCTGCTTGGAGTAGAAGAAAAATCTTTTTTGCTCACTTCTAAATGCTGGGGGTTATCAACACTGGCAAAAGATCTGACAGGCACAAAATAGCACTGTTGTTTGGAGGTCTCTATAATACATGATACACTCCCCAGCTGCAATATACAGTCAGGCACTGAAAGCCTAAGCAGGAGTGGGTGCAGCACATATATATGATATGCCATGGTAGTGCCATGTAATAGCTCTACTTCTATGCTAGTCTGTGCCTGGAAGTTCTCGGGCAGATATATTTAGGTTTGGGGTTAATCAAGCAATGCCTGAAAAATGCTTTGAAGGTGAAAAGTGTTACATGTCATCTGGCCAAATCATACTTGCTTCTGACTCAGGCAAATCCCTCATCAATGCCAATAATAATTCTGTCTGAGTGAAGGCTGAGTAAGATCTCCTACATTTGGCCCATTGTTATTAGAAGGCACTTATTACTTCATTCATTTAAATCACACAGAGCAATCATAATATTAGAATAAGACACTGGGAATTAAAAGAAATCTAAAGCACTACAAGAAGCAGGAATTTCAACCAGTATTGGTAGCCCCTTGTCAGTTTATGCCTGGGAGGGCTTTGCTCTGCAGTGGAGAGGCATTCCCTGTGTCACTGCCATGGCTTCAGGTTGCCTTTACATTCTGTATCCTCTCCATTCTGTTCCTTACCTAGCAAAGTTGAACTTTGCAAACTTGGTTACATTTGAATTTGGTAATGGAAAAATGACAGCTATAACTATAACTTTTGAGATTCTTCCCCTCCAGGCATTAACTTGTACAGATTTTCTTAGAGCAGCTTCTTCTCTTTTAGCATTCACCCTCTTTCTTTTCCTTCCTTTCATTCTCTCTCACACACCTCTCAGATGTGCTTACCTCCTACCCAGCAAATATTCCACTCCCAGTATATTACTGTCAACCATTGTATTTCACCGTGGAAAGGAGTA
This sequence comes from Entomyzon cyanotis, assembly GCA_024500445.1. NCBI lineage: Eukaryota > Metazoa > Chordata > Aves > Passeriformes > Meliphagidae > Entomyzon > Entomyzon cyanotis. The sequence goes on from JAKEPQ010001005.1 coordinate 83,618,939, forward strand.
ATTTATAAATATAAGCATTGAAAGGTCTCTAATTTCCCTGAGATGACTACAGGCACATGGCTAAGAGACAGGCAAGGAATTATAGTTACAGTAAATGAAACACATAGAAATAATTGAACAATCAACTAAAGTCTTACAAATGTTATATATTGCAAGTCCTTTTCAATTAAGCTCTTTTATAAGTCTTTTACTGTTATAAGGCATCCGCAGTACCCCCTCATCTGTGTTTTACTGACCTCAGTTGCTATACTGTTATATACTGTTACACTTACAGGTCTGTCAGCATTATAAACCCTGCAGCCATTCTTATAAACACATCTTTGTAACACAAACCTCACTATAATACGTTGAATTTTCTTGGATCTTGTGAACAGTCCGAAGTCTGTTGTAATTATATGAAGTCTGAAAGTCAGCTTGAAATAGAACTAAAAGTTTAATTGGGCGAAAAAATAATTTCAGATGAAAATATGCATTCATGATTAGATGTACTAACAGATGACATAATTAAAGGAGTTATTTATAGTTCTAATATAGCACCTATCCCAACAGTGTCTGATGAAAAGTAAGGGATAGGCACAAATCAATATAAAATACAGATAAGTATGTCTAGGTTCTTGCTGTGGGGTATACATTGCTTGCCATAATCTACAGATACAGTTATCGCATACAATCTCTATTACATAGAGATTACATATTCAAGCATATTTTACTTGAATGTCATGATGATGACAGATTTAATGTTAAAGCATAACTTTCTAAAAACCAGTTTTTAAAAGTGAGTATTCCAATACCGCTGATACATAGTTCATTTGTACTTACATGTATATACATATATGTACAAAAATATATAGAGAAATGCGTTTGAATAAATACAGAAATGGTGGTTCAGACTCTTTCTACAAAATTACCTGAGCTGCAAAGCTCTGTCTATGCATTCATTCCATTTAACCCTAACAGTATGCTACAGCATGCACAGGAATTAAAAGTTTCAGTTTTAAAAGAAAAAAGCTGATTGAAAGTTTTACCTCTCTAGTCCTGACTCTCAGAAGGAGACTGCTGTATTGTGCATTAAGAACTGCTGAAGTTCGTCTTTGTGGTATTTATAATGCGAAGCTTTATACTGTACTTCTCATGTGTACACTCACATATAACGTCTGTCAAAAGTGGGCCGGTCACTGTGCTGGATTGGTTAATCCTGTTACATCAGCAACTGACTTTTTCCTGTATGAGACACACTTCTGGTAATTTAATGAAACTCCTGTATGACAGGAGTCATACATAGTGCTGATCACTGCATCCATTTAAAGAATAGAACTTAAAAATCAGGCAAAGCAAACATTATGAGTCAGAAATACATACTCCAACTTGTATTGCATAGCTAGATACAGATATTATTAGATGTAGATAACACTTATTATTTCAAATACAGTATTTGCCAGATACTTATTATTTTGCAAATTGTTTTCTTCTTAGATACTTCAGGATATACCAGATAATCTTTCTGCAAATTTGGATTCTTTTCAAATTCAGGAAAATGCATTTGAGTAAGAATTCTTTTGCTGTGGATGTTTTTTTTTTTAATTCAATCTCTGAATAAATATGTCCTTCTGTTTAAATTAGGGATCCCTTTTAAGCTCTTAAAAAAATGAATCATATTTCTCCTGTCCAAGTCTCCTGGCTCCTTGACGTGCAGATTGCATCACGCTATTAAAAACAGTTTAGACATCTAAAAATAAATTACAATGAATGACAGGTCACATTTTTTGCAACTGTGGTATTAACACTTGTGCAATGAAATAAAAAGCAATTTTTATTTCAATTTACATTAATGAAAATCAGAAATAACTATGCCAATTAGGCAATACAGAAATAATATATAAAAGGTCAAAAGTAAATCCAAAATCCATCTCCTTTCTTAAACAAATATAATAACTGTCTTTATGTGGTACCGTTTATGACAAATGGCATGATCATGCAGTCTTTACTCATTCATAACACCCACTGATTACCAGAAAATCCCCATCCTTCAGATTTTTTTTTTGGCCTCAATCGTACTTATAATTGCATTTTTATGTCCTGTTGGCAATGTAAATTTAATCTGTCTTGGAATATGGCTGACCTGGATCAGAGAAGAAAGATTTCAAACTTTCAATTTACAGTGATACCAGGGTGTCCTCACAGAAGTGTTGATCCCAACTGGTGTGTGTGCTATATTCACACAACAGCTTTGGTAGAATGAGAAAAAAATCAGAAGTTAATGGGAAGCATATGACCAGATAGGTTGTTTTGTTTCCCATTTTTAATATGCATATAATAAAAGTGAAAAAGGTTTCAGTAGCTTTCCTACAATCTGAGTTTGATGGTTCCAGTTGTTACAAAGAGCAGCACTTTTTTTTTTTTTTTAACTTCTTTTTTCCCCTCTTTTTTTTTTTTTTTCAGGAACAGTGAGACAGTTTCTTCAAGAAATAGATAATGAACACATATATACCTAGTTAGTCTCAGGACCCTATTTTTAGTGGGGATCCTAAACCCAAGTTTTGGCAAAGGAGTTCTCCACCTTGCAATCCTGTTTTTCTCAGGACCAGGCTGAGTCTGGTTTTAACTGACATCCCAAACCTCTGAAATTAGTTGCGTCCTGGTAGTGCAGTGCCTGTTGCAATTTTGCAGCAGACATATTCTCAGCAAGAGACCTTGCGTTGCATTGGTTTTATGGAGAATGGAAAACTTGCCCTGGGAGTGCCGGAGCTCTCTTCTCCTTGGAGGGAGGTTCAGTGCTCTGCTCGCAGCAGCCGTGTGCCGCCTGTGATGGGACTGTCACCCCTCCTGGGGCAGCACCCAGCCGCACCGAGCTGCTCCACTGCGGCGGCGGGGCACACAATCCCCGGGGCCAAAGTGTGTGGTCTGTGACAAAACGAGAAGGCTACCGAGTGAAGCACAGCAAGCATGTATGTGATTTATAGCGCAGGATAACTTCTGAAAGGAGTTTAGGAGAAGTGAAAAGCATTATTCATTTCAGAGCATGCTCCTTATTGCCTCGGGGAGTTTGTGTATAGCTTTACCAAAGGCCTAATGAAAGCTTTACTCAGTGACTAATTTTTTTTCACACCTATTTCTCTCTTTATAAATATTTTTCTCCCCATCCCCCCACACTCCTTTTCATTTTGTTGAACACAGCAACACCTGCTGGCAGTGGTCCGGGAGTACTGCTGGAAAGACCCACTGATCTAACTCTTCAGACCAGCTGCCATTAAGCACTGCCAAGCCATATTAATGAGCTGCCTCTATTTTTACCCCTTCCTGCCAGAAAGGGCAATTGCTCTTGGGAAAGACTGTAGCTGCGTTTGGTTTTTTTCTTTCTTTCTGATTTTTTTTTTTTACTGTCAGCTTCAGAGTCCAGATAATCATTGTTCATTTAGTGAAACTGGGATTTCTAATTTAAATTCTGATACCACCAATTGAGACCACATAAAACATTGCAGTGATGCTAAGCCTATTGTGCTGGCTCAGAGGCATATTTTATTTTCTTGCTGGATCAGAAATAACTAAAGGAATGGGACTGAGAAAGAAAGGTTAGTATTCCAGCAACCTGTCTCTCTCTTTTTCTTTTTTTTCCCTAATTGTGGATTTTATCTTACGAAACATTTTTAAAAAGTGGCCCAATGCCACTTCATTATTCACTCGGTGGATAATGTGTGATTTACTGACTTCTTTGTATTCCCAAATTGCATACAACCATATCTGTCCATCTCCATCCCTGCTCTGAAGAGCAGCCACTAGAAAACACATTGGCACAGGTTTCTGTGCAAATCAGCTGGAATTTCACTCTGTTGTACCTAATTTTCCTGTAATAGTAAGAAAAGATATGTCAGAAACTTATTTTTAGAAGTTTTATGTTTCTGCTTTTATGTAAGTGGACCAATTAAGGCTGGTCTTGCTGTTGCTACTAACTCAAATGCTTATGTGCTCTTTAGAGGGGTCAGTGATTTCAATAATAATTAGTGAGCTGGTCAAAAAATAAAGTTCATTTGAGGATAAGAACTCGGTCTAGAGGGTAGGGTAAATAATAGCTTTCAAGTTCTTGCTTTTTTTTTAGTATTGATGGATGACACTTTCTAGAGGGGGGCAGGATCAGTTCTGTTTTACAAGAACCTTATGTAAAGTCAATTGACTAACAGAAGCAAGTATGTTAATTTTCTTTCAAAACTATACCTAAGTCTTCTGACATGTCACTCATTGATCTTTTTTTCTTGCCAACTCATGGAACAGAGCGTTTTCACAAAGATATTTCATGTCTATGTTATTTTAGCATACATGCTGCCTTCTTACACTTAAAAAAAAAGTCAAGTCATACAAATATATGAGCCAGGTGATATAGATGGTGTTACTAGTGTGATGTGATATGACACAAATATGTGTTATAATCAGAGCTTGTTCAAAACCTTACTTGGGAAAAACCTATTTACAAAGAGAATTTTCTTGAATTTATAGAGAGAGCATGGAGTTAAATTATAACCGGAGAGAGCAGTATAAAGCACTAAAGTTGCTCACACAGCTTGTTGATTTGACAGGTGACTTTTCAGTACATTACTGCAAAAGGAATATTTTTTCTTGAGAAACAGTTCTGTAATATGTAAAATATCTTGAGGCATGCTGTATTCAAAGATATTTGGAGATTATGATTAGAGTCACATCAATGATTTAAACCCCAGAGGGAAGGACCGCCAGGTGACAGATCCTATTTGGCTCCAAGGAGAGTGAAAAATTTATGGCTAAACTTGGAGCAGCATTTAACATTTACAGGTGAATTAAAACTCCTACTGAAAGTCCACTAAATTAATTTGCATGCTGTTGAAAAGTTTGACTGTTGTTCAAAGCATACATCAAAATAATTTCTTATGTAATTGTACTTCAGTTAGTGGGGTTTTATCAAAGACATCTTTGGACCAACTTCAGAATAATGGGAAATGGTTTATTTCTCTGACAAGGCCTGCATTCTCTGTTCTGTGTTCCTTTTACTACAGTTAATCAAATCACAGCACACACAACAGTGTAAGTTACAGACTCCTGTTATCTCTTAGCTTTTAGGGCCAGCTCTTGATGCCACTGAACTTAGTGCTGACTGTGGGAGCAGAAGGCAATTGAATCAAGCTTTGACTCTGAGGATAAGTATTATCATTGGTGGATGGAAAGAGAAACAAAAAAATCATGTCTTAGGTAAAAGCTGTTCAGATGATTATTCACTGGTGTACTTCCCAAAGTAATATTGCCTGTGGATTTTAGGAAGATTTACAACTGTGTTTGCAAGAGGAACGTTGGACCCTTAGTTACTAAGAATTGGTGTAGCTCTTCTGACTTCAGAGATTGAATTACATCAGTAGAAGATCTGATGTAAAGTCTATTTGCTTAATTTAACTTTTACATATTAATGTTTGGGTTTTGGCTTTTCCTTTTCAAAACAGATCCCAGTTTTCATCTTGTATGAAAGGTCCAATTTCATCTTGGTTTAGCTCCCTCAGTGATGGAGATACATTTTGCGTATTAAGTTTTGATTACTTATAAATCTGCTGCTGTGTGGGAGGGAATTGATAAGCTTTCCTTTTTTGTTGAGCTGAACTCAACAAGAGATTACACTGGCAATTCTTCCAAGGTAGTCATCATGTACAGGCCATTGGGAAAAGTTGCAGTGTCACACAGCAGCAGATATTCCCATCTGTGAGAGTAACCAGCAGAGAATTGACATAAGTGAAATACTGAGGACACCAACAAGAGAATTAAAAAGTATGTCTTGATCTTCTTCATTGTTGCTGCTTTGTCATTGTGAATTCCCTGTGGAGGAAATCACTGTGGATAGCATTCTGCAGTGAAAATGTTAAGAAGAAGCCTGACTGCTTACAATTGTTTACTGAATAGAGTGTTAGATGGGGACCTAGGAAATCTGGGTTTTATGGCTCTACTATCAACTGCTGAGGACAAGTACCTCATGTCCCCATCTGTAAAGTTGAAAGAATCAATATGTCTTCTGAGATCTGTGGGTTAAAAATGACAAACAAGCCCTTGCTGCTGTTTTGTTTCTCATGGTCACTAGTTTTCAAGTGGGTTATTTAAAATAACATTTGGACTCATTTCCATGACAGACCCAGGTTAAATCTGAGGGACGGGTTGGGTTCAATTATTATTTTGAGGGAAACACAAGAAATTACAGAGAACATTTCCCCTCATGTAGGGACATGAGGAAAGTACAATGAACAGTCATCATTTATTGACATAATGCAGCTGCTCTCCTTCCCTATGCATATACCCCCTGCCCCAACACTGTTTTAACAAGCACTGGAGATTAACCTGAGATTCTAGGTTCAAATGTAAACCTACATATGCTTTGAGAATTTATCTCAGATCTTTCCTCAAATCTGGGGTTATAGCACTTGAGATTTTACTTGGTAGCATGAAGCTGAACTTTTGGAATGGATATGAGAAACTGCAATCTGGATTTAATTCGCTAATTCAATTCTGTCAAATTTTCTCATGTGACTTTACATTTTATGGCTGAAATTTTATACTTGTAGTTCAGTGCAGGTGGGACATGTAACATGTAGACAGTTAAATACCTGCTTGCCTGGTGTCTACTTACAGATTAAAATGTGCAGAAACAACTAGGTTTAAGCCCGTTTATCAGTAAGCACAAAATGGTACCTGCCAAGCTCATAGATCTTGGAGAAGTGCTTTTAAAACGAGCTTTATTATACACACTAACAGTCGGGGGAACAGAGGGTTGATAGGCAGCAGTGATGGCCAGCTGCCTAAAATATCAGTTCCTCTTCAATAACTTTTGTATGCCAACTATGAACTTATAAACAGTTATTTTCTTTATTCATTGTCTGCTTATTGGTGTCATGCCCTCATGATGACTCCTCTAAAAGGGGTGACATAAGGTAGCTCAGAATAAAGTTTTTGTGTGCAAACAGGGCTCAACTGTGCGTCTATGCACACATTTTTTAATTGCTCCTTTGAAGCTGTCCATTCAGGGACACTAACCAAGCATCTAGGAAGTATAAAAACAACAAAGAAGGGTTCAGATGTTTCTCATAAAGCAGATTCTTTTTTGAGGGGGTTAGTTCTAACTCTTTTTTTTTGACCCTTAAACTGAATTTAGTTTATGTGATCAGAGTCAAATTGACAGTTTTGAACAATAATTTAATTTGCTTGCTCACAGGGAAGAACAGCAGGGACAGCCACAGGACAATTTTCTTCACCCACATTCTTGGATACAGAGACTTGCTCATGCCCTCAGTTCAACAAGTTCTGGAGACACTCAGCAGAGCTGCCTGTTGTAGTGTCTTGCTTTGAGTGGGAGCTGAGCTGAAAGAAGTGAATCCTTTCATGCAAGTCAGCAAATAGCCAATATAGAAGTGACATTCAGGTAAGTATTCATGAGGAGACCAGGGAGAGATAAGTCTTAGATGTATCATTTAGAGGTCTCCAAACTTAAAAATGTAATGTGCAGTGATAGTTCAAAAAGCCCATCAAAAAATAGGTATTGTTAGGAATATTGTGAGATCAAGACAGAAGGCGCCATTTTGCCACTATATATATGGTACATCCACAGGGTGGATGTTGTCAGCAGTTCTGGTCTCCACATCTCAAGCAGGACATCGTAGAGTTGGAGAAGAAACACTAAAACTATTAAGGTTTTGGAGCAGCTGCTTAATCAAGAAACTGAAGGGCAGCTTGGAGAAGGGAAGGCTGAAAGAACATGCTTGGGATTAGAAAAACGTGACGATGGTAGATAAGGTGAATGCTGAACTGTTATCCACCAAATCCTGCGGTACTAGGGGGAACACGTTGGAACTAGTAGGAGAAGATTTAAAACAGATACAGTGCTTACACAATGGAGACTGAGCTTCTGGGATTTGTTGACACAGGAGGCTGTGAAGGCAGACAGTATCAGAAGACTCAAGAAGGTCCATTAAAAACTACCAGAGGGAATAGGCAGGGACACATCTTTTAACATCCTTATTACGACAATCGCAGATGCTGGGGAGCTTGAAGGGATAGGCCTGCGGAACGCAGCCAGGCTCACATTCTCTCTCCAAATAGCATCTACTGTTGCCAATGCTGGAATGAGAAAAAGGGGTTACATGTTCAACCAGTGGGACTGCTCAGGAAGTGTCCTTACATGGTAGTGAAGCACTCCTGTCTCCATGCTGTGGAAAGAAGAAAGTTTCTGAAGGTGATTCAGAGTAAGATCTAACTGTTTCTGCCTTGAGTCACTCTCAGAAAAGCTCATCACTTGCCGCCAATTTCAAAGGAAGTCTATTACAGACAAAAGGAAGTCTTGTGAATAACCACTTTTAATCACAACTGACACAGGTTGGGTTTGAACTGCTGCTCTAAAACAGAGAAAAGTGTCATATACAAAAACTCAATCCAGACACCTCGCAGTCATTTTGGTGAGTGCTTTTAAGAGCAAAAAAACTGTATCAGATTATTGGTTAAGTTTGATCACAGGTAATTGGAAACATTTCCTCAGCCAGTGATGTTGAAGTAGCACGTCAAGTTCTGGTTAAGATGAAGAGTTAAGAAAACATCTTTTGTATACATTAGACTGCTTTCTCATAGTCTCAAAGCTGAATCACTGGGAAATTCTGCCTCTGCTGTCTAGTTGCAAAGTTGGTCTAAATTGTCCAGGTATGGCCGGATGTCCTAACATTTATGGGAAGTCTGCTGCATGTCAGCATCTGGAAGGGGAAACAGGCTGTGATGCTGGAATTGAAGGATGACATCTGACTCAGAAAGAGGGGTAAAAGTCAGGAGGTGATTCTTTCATGTAAAAGCTACCCCAGTAGATTCATTTGAGCACTGCAGCTCACAGACATGAAATAACTGCTTAAGGGACAGTTAGCTATTTCAATACCTGATCTCTACATACAATGAGCTGTTTGGACACACAAATATAGACATATTTGGACATAAATTACCAGATTTACAGATGTAAGACATTTTTGAGCATGAGATGAAAATCTGGTCATCCCAGAAAAAAAAAGTTAGCTGTTCCCAAGCATATTCTGAGATTCCATAGCTAAAATGCAGTATGAACTGCACAGAATCTAAACTTGTCTTTTAAATGTGTTCTAACTGAAAAGTGAAGCTAAGTATAAGGGATAAAAATGACTGACCTCTGGTAGCATGAATACTTGGTATATAGATGTTTTCAGAAATCAGCTGATTGGCCACTAAATCCTTTGAAATAGTATGTTACTTTTTTAACTTTGAGTATATGAGGTGGGAATTTGCTGTTCAGGGCTACCAAAGAAGTCTGTGGTCAGAATGAAAATGGGAACCTACAGTGGTTCCCCAACTTTTCTTCCCACTTGCTAATATGTTGCTACCTACTAATGAACTGTAAAAACACACGAAGATGCACAAAGCCTCGGACAGAAAATATTTAGAATACAGTTAACTGGTCTGTGGTTGACCATTTCAGTATCGGTAGTACTTCTCAGCTCATCTTCTGCCTGAGTTTCCAGATACTACCACTGGGACCATTATTCACTGATTCAGTTTAGAAAATTCTGTTTGTTTCCCTCTCAAGAAGTCTTTGTAAAAATCAGAAGTACTGTTTGGACAAGTGGTTATCTTGCACACTCTGTCTTTTGTTTAATAATGTTCAGAAAAGGCATTTGAATTGGTCTAGCTTGGGGAACATTTTGGTAATATAATGTCCAGCCTCTGCAGCTCCCCTTTGGAACTGTTTTCTCGGTGCCTGTGGGACAGAAAAGCTGAAAGTAATGTCATATGCCCTATATATTATCAGTGCAAAAGCTGTAAACCTCACACAAAAAAGTTAGTCTGAGGGAAAGAGCTAAAAGTATCTGACCTTCTCTCAGAACGCCCTGTAGTTATATCCTGGGCAGCACAATGTAAGTGCTGTTACTCCACAGGGGTAAGAATTCAATTTACACTGGTAGTACTTTCAAATGAGCATTTCAGTTCAGCTGGTAAATATTTCCAGGCGGCCAAGTCTAATTTTAGGGAGGGCAAATTTGCAGACATTAAATAGCAAACAGGATTGTTATAAGTCTCTATCAATTTGAAAAACGAAAATGTAATTAAATACAGCATTCTCCCACAGATGGACCAGCGGCTCAGCAGTCTGCATAGTATGTTTAACTTTTTTTGTGTTCTTGCTGGTAAAATCCATGCTCCAAAGATACATAAGCTGCTTTTATAAAAATGTTCTGTAATTTGAAATGAAGAAAAAAGTTATCACAATACCAGTAGATAAAGCAGAAAATGTGGATCATGGAGATTTATGTTGAAAAGACCAATGGGATAGCTTTTGACCAGTTTTGAGTCTGGGTGTTTGTTCATTGAATTAACAGAGAAAGGGAAGAGCTTTCTGCAGGCCAAAAGAAACATCTTGCAACTGTAAAATGAAGCAGAAGAGTTAAAATCGTGGCTCCTATTCAGAAGTTCCACCAAAAGTGTCCTTCTTTTTAAGGGCCCTTTGTGCTGTCAGATGCTGTTAGCCCCTTGTTAGTCACTGCTAGAGAAAAAACCCCTCAGCAACTCACAACGAAGTTTGGTCAGTTTGCTCAGCTGCTGTTGATGTCACCCCTTGCCCACTAAGAGTAAATTACTGTAATAATCCTCCCCTTTTATTAATCATAACTTTATAGAAAGCAAGAAACGAGTGACATCATTGTTGAAGAGGACTGGCTAAGTCATAATCAGTTTTAGTCAGCTTTTCTATAACATCTCTTGTGTGTCATGTGAAAATAATTACCAACTTTTACTTTCCATGTCTGACCAATCATCCCCTTTTTCCCCTTTATGAGGCTACAAGTCTCTGCCTATTTCAAACACCTGCTGAAGGTGTAATTTATTTAGAGATGAAAGAGAATATCTTTAACTGGAAATTGGGACGTTCCAGGGGATCCATATAAGATGAAGTCACTTGCAATATAAAACATTAGTGGTATTTATTATAGTAAAACTTCATCATGCACAGTATAATATATTAAAGGGTTTCAGACAGAGGCTATCTCATACTCTTCATCTGATTTCTGCACTGGTAAATTCCAGTATGCATTTTCTGCACGCTTTTGTTTTGGATAACATAAAATGTTTGTCTGCTTGTACATCTATATAAAAAAACCAAATAAGCTAAATTTCAGGGGCTTTTTTTCACTGTTGATTTTTGACGGAAATTTAATTAGTTATTTGCTAAGAGGTCAGTGTTTGCTGACCTACTGCCTAAGACTAAGGAAGAGACAGATTCTGCCGCTCACTTTTGCCTCCATATTTCAGTCATTTTCAGGCCAAAAATGCCTTCAAGAGAAGTGCAGTTGAGAAGAGGAATTTAGGTAGTAAACAAGGATTATTTCATTAGGGCAAGTGATTCTTTCACACCAGAGAAGGAAACACAGGCAATACTTTTAGTTAGACAGCCTGTCATGTTTGTCTTCTAGTTAGAGATGTTTTTACTATCTGATGCCTTCTCTTACTGTAGAGACTTGGAAACCATAATTAAAATTACATATTAACATTCTCTTTGGAATGTTAATCATTTGAGCTTCATACATTTTTCACCAATGAACAGTCTCCCTAGGTTAAATCATTCTTGTATTTTTCCTGGAACCTTTATGATTTTGAGTCCCTACTTCAAAACCTTCAAAGCCAAAACAAAACACCACCAAAACCAGCCAAGCAAACAAACCACCCCCCAAAAACTAACAAGCAAACAAACATAAAAGGATAGTTTGATAGACACAAAAAGCACCACTTTGTTAGTCCTTTGCAATACAATACAAAGAGCTTTGCTCATTTTGTTTATTTAATGTGACCTCTTAATTTTTTCCCCTGGGGCAAAATGCCACTTACTGTATGACAGGTATTCTCTGTTGAAAGGTGTATTGCATTGGTCGCCACGGTGCTAAGGCACCTGTAATGCACTTGAGCAGAACTTGCAAAGTTTGGCCAGCAATTAAGACAGGTCACCTATATAGATCACAGTCAGTTGTGCACTCTGCCTAAGTGATTGTACTAGTTTGAAGGCAAACCAGCAGGAGGAATTAACTCCACACAAATATTTTGCGAGAGATTCCAAATCAGAACTACAATTTAATAAGAAAATTACTGTAAAGGCAATAGTACAAAAACACTGGCTTAAATTGACAAAGGCAGAATACAACCTGACATCCTGTTGGTCGGCGTGGTGGTGGTAGCAGTGTGATTAAATGGTGGTTGCAGTCCTGTTGGAGTGATGGATGTGGTTCTGTCAAAGAGATGATCCTGTAGAAGGGTCTGTTCCTTCACTGGAGGTGCAGTGGTGGTTCTTGAGCTCTTGTCCTCTGGGAATCCAGTGGTAGTGCTCTTGTGGTGTTCCAAGCCTCAAATATTTACAGGTAGGAATGTTCGGTTCCTCCCCTCAGGGCAGGGCATCTCACAGTGGAAAGATGTAATTCTGAGTCATTCAGTGAGACCCTGATGGCCCATTAGCAGAGTTTGCCCCCCAGTCCCCAGAGTGGCTGCTGCTTCCCCCGAGGGTGTTATCAGGCCTGAGTCATGGAGAAGATAAAGAATACTGCCTCACCTATTTTAACAGCTTATGTAGATGGTGGTAGAATACATACTTTTGGTTATGCCTTTCATTGTAACCCAAGACAGTGATCTTTATTGTTACTATTACTATGACACCAAACTTTCACTGCTTTTAGCAATTACCAGTAATGAATAAAAATTATGTTCCATGTTATATATTCAGATTGTAATGCTGAGACACTGGAAGGTTCGGTGGAATTAAAATTATTTGCACCATTTTAAGCCGCTCCCACTGTGCAGTAAATTCTTCTGTACTTGTTTTAAACTTAGGAAAGGTTATTTGATGTAACTGAACTTTTAGGAATCAGACAGAGTGTAATGAAAAGAAGTGTTTTTATTCTAATTATCTGAATTTTTGCTTTATTTTATAAATATTAAAAACCAGCACTTGAATGATAACAGAGCACTGAAGTCAGCTCCTTTAAAATGTTTGAAAAAATGCATTTGACCTGTGTTTTGTTAACATGAGTACATTATGGCAAATAACATCTGTAATTATTGCTAAACTTGAAAACAGTCCATTGCAAAGCATGTGTGCAGTCTCCCATTTTCTTTTTTACAGAAAAAAAAGAACAGAAATAGTTACAATACATGTTTGCTCTTTTTCTTTCATTATTGCTGACACAAAAATTCCAAATAGAAATTGACCTGATGTATTTCTGGTGTTCCTTTTATGCCTGATTTATAAGTTAATTGGGACTAGAAGTATTTATTTCTGCAATTAACATCTACTGATCATGGAATTTCATTAATACTTTTAGCTTCCCTTACCAATTATTTGCACTCTTCTGCATCTAATTTATAGTTATTGAAATAGCATGCTGCTCAGTATTTTAACAGAAACACAAATTTTAATTGGTAGTAAGGGCTTTAGGAAAAATGGAAAATCATATCACTAAAGAATGCCCATGAAATAAGATGATTTGGAGAAATACACATTACTATAGATAAGGGCCACTTAACCTCACGTCAGTTGATCATGCTTAATCTTCCAGTCCACTTAGGTTAACCATAAGTTGCCGTAATGTCTAAAATACCCATCTTTCTCAAGGCTGATTTATATTTAATTTAATAATATTTGTCATATATACCATTTTGCCTGACTCATTCAAGTCTGTCTTGAAATGATTCTGTGTGATTCTGTTGAATATGCTATAACCCTTAAAAAGCAATTGGCCATGTTTGAACAGCATTACCAGAAAAATGAAGAGAACTTGCACTGCTTCTACCTGTAACATACTATGTTCTGTGCATAAAGGGGATTTTGATCTCCAGGCTGCTAATCTGGCATCTTTCATGAACATTAAATTCACAGCCAAAAAAGCTTTAGCCTAGGAAATAAAGAATTCTGTATTCATTTCAAATCTCAAGGAAAAGATAAGCAGTTGTAAGACAATTACCCAGGTTATAATTTGGCTGGAATTACTTAATGTGCTTATTCATAAAATTCAATGTGCCTAGATTTGATAACTTGCTCCATATGACCTCACTTCAGTATTGGCATTTACACATTATAATATACTGGAATGTGCATTAGCATCAGGCTGAAAAGCATAATGCACTACCCAGCAACATTATAAGTTATAAGAATGTCTGTTCATGTATGATAACATCTGCATACATATGTCTATATATCAATAAGTGAGTATGATTTTTTTGTGTGTGTGAATCCAAGCGCTTCACAAGCCAAGTGTTAGGAAGGAACAGAAAGGAGGTACACTTTTCAAGCATGTCTATATGGATTGCTCTGTCACTTTGTGTTTTTTAAGCACAATTTCTTTGGCCTGGATACACACCACAGATACCACATCTCATTCCCTCCAAACAAGCAGCAGGGGCAGATTTAGGGAGATAGCACTCTGCATCTTCCTAATGGTTGTGACAGTAGACCAGAGCAGTCAGAAGCATTGCATGGTAGCATTCAAGTGGATGAAGCCCACTGTTGATGTCTTAACTGCCTTTAGTTGTCTTACACAGTTAACAGATGACTGAAGCTGCCTTTTTTCACATTAAGGTGCTCCAGGCCAGTACAGCAGCCCTCACCTCCTATGGCATCTTGCTAAATGTTTTCTTGTCATATTTCTTGATAAAGCCTCCTTGTCAAGGACTTTGCATCTTATTTCAGTTTCAGACTGACATTCATTTATTATTTTTGTGCCCTTGTGAAGTCTTCTCTCCAGAGATACTTGTTTGAAAACAGGTTTCTGCTGGTCTTGAAAAGTAGTCTTTTTGTGCCATAAGGCAGAGATTGCACAGAGGGACATCATGCTTCTTAGAGTTCACCAGGTGTCCCAAGCTGTTACAACTCCTGACACCTTAGGGAGAAAAGCGCACAGACCACTGGGAAGACTGTAAGCTGGTCACCATCCCTAATGCCAGTCAAGAGTTTGTTAGAGGCATTGACGCTGTCACCGTAAGTCTGTGAGATCCACCAGCTGTGGTCACACTTCACGTATTTCCATTTCAGTGGTTGTGTGTTCAGTGCTATCAAATCTGGCATGTTTGGTACTGTGCAATAGATGGATTTGTCTCCACCTGTTAAACTTATCTTTTAGGACAGAGTTTAATTCTGGTGCATTCATAATGTTTGCCAAGCTGGGTATCATTCCTGATTAGCATCTTTGTTCTTGGATATTTCTTCTTTGTACTCAGGATTTGAAGTCTCTTCTGATGACAACTTAGATTGCCAGTAATATAAATGTCATTGTAACCATCATCTCTGGCCTTTGTAACTGTCTTTCAAAGGTTTTTTTCTAAAGATCATGTTAGTTCTAACTAATTGCAGGTCCCATTTTCAACCATCACTGCACCATACTCTCTTCAGAGTTCCTGAAGACTCTAATTAAAATATCCAGATTTTGTTCCTAAGAAAATCACTGGGAAAGAAGTCCTACTCACCATAGAGGAGAAGATTTGAAAATATCAAAAGTTCTCCATACTCTATTCTGGGACATGACTGAGATTTTAAGTATGATTCCTTTTACAGTTCCTAATAATTTCTGTTGTAGCATCATAAAAAATGTTTTCTTGACTACGAACTATTTTGCTTTTCTAGGAAATTGTTGTCAAAATCAAAGAAAGATTTGTGGTTGTTCTGTCACACAGTACCTCTGAAGAAAATCTTCACTTTTTATTACTCAGCTGCATGTAGCTGCATGCCCTCAATTACTCTTTCTTTTAAAGTCCTCATGAGATCATTCAAATGTCCTTTTTTTTGCCTGGATCACACTTCCCCCTGTTATCTCTGGCAGCCACATTCAAACTTTGCCAGTAATTCAGTGCTCCCACAGCTTGACAGATTGATTAACAGATTGTTACCAGGCTTACTGTTTAACAGGCCAATTTAGAGGGAAAAAAAAGGGTGGCAGTTACCTTGTGATTTGAGCATGCTTAGCTGTTTCAGTTTTGGTTTTGCTTCAGAGGTATCCATTACAAAATCTCATTTGCATTCACTCTATAACCTCGCCCTTTAGGCTCAACATCTGCATTTTTGCTTGAAAACGGAAGTAACACACTCAGGTCATTGTTGAAGCCACATCTTGAGTCCTGTCCCACCTTTTCTGCACAGCAATAATTCTTGTTATTTGATTATTTGTATTGAACAAAGGACCTTTTGCTGTTTTCTTCAAAAGGAGTCAGGAAATTCATGAGGTCTGTGTGACTCAATGTAACTTCACACTTCTTTATCTCCAAAAGGCAGTCTTGTTCATGCATACTTAGTTCCTTTCCTGTAAAAGCTTCTCTACATAATCCTAGTTTTCTTCTCATATCCTTATCTGCCCAGTTAGATCTGGAGCCTTTTTGAAATTACTTTTTCTCTTTTATGATATACAAATCCCTGGTAAAAGAAAGGTATCATTTGGGTCTATAGAAGTCCTCAGGACTGGCAGAAAAGAATAAGGCATTAAAGCTGTTAGAATATCTTAAAATTTACCCAGCTGCAACAGAATAAAAAAAGTCAAATTCTAAGTTAAAACAAACAAACAAACCAACCTGGATAAAATATTCATTAAATATTTATGAAATTTTCTATTACTTCAACCATTTTTTTCCTAAATCTTCATTTTATCATTATTGATGCAATTTGAAAAGTGTTTTCAAACCCCATTTGTCAATTTCTGAATGATTGGCACTTCTGCTGGGACAGAAATTGTAGGTACTTTTTCTGTCTTTGTTTCCCAGGGAAGATATAAAGGAAAACTGTCCTTTTCTACTAAGCTTCAGCACAGCCAAGTCAACATTTTTTCTGGAAAAAAACTTGCATATGATCGAACATTTTCCATCCAAATAATTTCAATTGAATTTTATTCTCCAGAACCGCATTATAATGCAGTGTCATATTAAGCCACTACCTTCTGTCACTTGGCTGTCCCTTTCATTTGACAAGATGCAAGTTCATTATATGCTGTAGTATTCTGATTCTGAGATATTTAATCATAAAAGCACAGCTATAAAAGTGTAGCAATTTGTCTTCTGGCAGTGCCACCATTCTTTACTGCATCCAGTTAAAGTGATATGGATGGGTCAGTATTTGATGAAAAGTATCTGTGTAAATAGGGAAGACTGATGGAAAAGAGGTTCTTTCTCTTGACAGAACATGTACCAGTATGTCAAAGGAAGAATGATTAATATTGGGATAGGTATAATGCCTTTGGGAGAACAAGAAAGACCAGATATCTGCCCAGTTGCAGTCATTACAGTTCCCAACCTAAGCATACTTTCAATAAATTTTCTTCAGTCTTGCCTCTTTGACCAGTTCTTGCTTGACAGTTATATACTGCTGATCTAACTTTCCATCATAGTTCTACCTGCTTGGTATTCTTACAAAAGTCCTTCTGCACAACAGAGATATGATGTTTAGAAGTTGTCACCCTTCACTTCTGAGCTATTTGTGCTCAACTAGAAAAGGCGAAAAGATCACATCCCAGGACACAGTTGGCCCTCCTGGCTGCCAGGTCACTGCTGACTCATATTCAACTTCCTCCATGCAGGACCCCCAGATTTCAGCATCTCATTCCCTACTCTGTCCATACATCCAGGACTGTCCAAGGTGCAGAATCTGACCCTTGTCTTTGTTCAACTTCATATGGTTGCTGATTTCTCAGCTCTCCAATTTGTTCAGGTCTCTCTGCAGGGCCTCTCTGCCTTTGAGGGAGTCAACATCTTCTCCCACTTTAGTATAATTGTCAAACTTGTTTGGTATCCCTTCCAGTCTTGCATCCATCTAATTTGTGAAGATGTTGAAGAGCACAGGGCTGAGGATGGAGCCCTGTGGAACCCCACTAGTGACAGGTCACCAGTCTGATGTCACCCCATTCCCTGTAACCCTTTGTGCCTGACCCATGAGCCAGTTGCTCACCCACTGCTTGATGTGTTTATCCAGCTGTGGGCTGGATGTTTTGTGCAGAAGGATCCTGTGAGAGACAGTATCAAAAGCTTTACTGAGATCCAAAAAGATTACACATGGCTTCCCTTGGTCAGCTCAGTGGGTAACCTTGTCATAAAACCAAATTAAGTTTCACAAGCAGGACTTTCCCTTCATGGAGCCATGCTACCTGTGACCAATTACTTCAAGTGTTTTTCAATAACTTCCAGAATAATTTTCTCCTATAATTTTACCAGACACTGAAGTGAGACTGACAGGCCTATAGTTACCAGGATCTTGCCTCTTGGTCCTCTTGAAAATTGAGGCACTTGCCAGCTTCCAGTTGACTGAGACCTCTCCAGAGTCCCAAGACCACTGAAAAGCCATTGAGACAGGCCTTGCAATGGCATCAGCCATCTCTTTGAGTACCCTGGGATAAATACCATCAGGCCACATAGACTATAAAGGTTCTGGTTAGTGAAGGCCATAATGCTGGGTTACATTTGTGATCATTGAAGGATCAGATGGCTTCAAAACTGTCTTAGGAACTTCCATAAATTTGAGTTGATTTCTTTAATTTGCATGCTTAGTTTCACCTTTTGCTCTACAGACAAAAAGGGAAACTTCAGTGAAATCTAAAATGTGTAAATGCATTCTTTGCACGTTCCACAGATCAGTGATAAATTCAATGCAAAAGTTCCAATACAGTGTGGAGTCAATATACCTAGGTTCTTTTTTTCCAGACCTTCTCAATTGGAGCTGGAAGTCTCCAGAGAACAGTGGCATAGCAGATGGAGTATGCTTTTTTTTACCATAGTTCAACTCCAAATAAAATTCATTTATAGCTCTTGCTTCCTAACAGACAGTAATTTGTATCTTGAAACCTGACCATTAACTTGTAATTTGCACAACCTGACCATTTCTGGTCAGGGAAGTCTCAAGTGTGAACTCACACAGAGGCTGAATTATCTCTGGCCTCACAAGAAATAGTCCCTCCAGGGCATGGTTGAGGTCATTACTAGAGAGTTTTCTAAAGGCTTGTCAGTATTCTTGGGGGACTTAACCCGGCAAAGTGCTGAGCACTTCCAGTCTTCCAATAGATACTGAACACCATCATCTTTTATTTGGATTAGGATAAAACTGAGGATACGCAATCTGTCCCGAAAATGTTTAGTGTTTCGTAAGACTGAACCTTGACTGATTTTTTTTTTTTTTCACTTTACAGTTCCTAAAGAATCTTAAATTTAATTACAAAAATTCTGCTGAAACTCAGGCAGAATGGACACTAGTACATACCAATGGTATTTAAAACTGCCTGTCAGTGGAGTATTGAATTGTTTTGTCTGGGTTTTAATAGCTTTTTCTAAATGAGTACAAAAATATTATTTAAATCCCATGTAATATAAAAGTAATTAAAATGTACTTTTGATGCAAGATAATACTTGTAGAAATTGTTGGATATCTCTCCTGTACTTAGGGGGAAAAGAGACATTGGGTTTTGGAGGTCCTTTTAAAAATCTAGTGAAGGCTTGACATTTCTCTACTCACTCCTTGAAATCGGAGATAACCAAATGATAAGTGGATAGCTCTTTTTTTGTGTTGGGTTTTGTTTTGGTTTTTTTTTAATTTTGAGAAGGCCTCCCAGTGCATATTCTTGTTGAAGTTGATGAATAGCCCCTTTGGGATACTGTAAACTCCACTCAATGTATTTATGGAATATCTTCCATTTACACAGAACACATTTTTCTTGATTGGCCCATAAGGATAAAGATAAGAGAAAAAGAAGCTGTGGACTGCTTTTTCTTCTTCTTCTTTTTTTTTTTTTTTTAATGTCTTGTCAGTTGTTTTAAGCTCTAAGTTTGTGGCAAACTGAAGCTGTGGGGATTCAGTCTGTCCTTAACCCTAGATGATAACCTCCCAGACCCTAAGGCCATCCAGTTAAAGAATCCATTAGCCATTACTTTTCCTTTTTAGATGAAAAGGTCACACTCTCTGAGGAAAACTTACTGGGAATGAATGTGAAGAAAGGCCTTTTTTCAGCCCAGCCCACAAAACGGCAGCATTTTTGATGCACTGTCTTTTTCAGCTATACCTTTAACACAGCCTCAAATACTTCTTGTATTTCCCTTACAATGTCACTGACAGCAGATCAATGCACTCTGACAACACCCTTAGATCTTTGTAGTATAGGTGCAGGTCATGTGAGTTGGCTCAGGGTTGCACATCTACTGCATGGGCTTCTCTATTTTTATAGACACTCGTGATGGCTAAAATACAGTGACTGTAGTACTATTGATGGGGGAAATGAAAAGGAGATGAATTACAGGCAATAACACATGCTTCCATCACGAACTCCTCTCCTGTAAGTGAGTGGGAGGTGAATCTGATTCACAGACTCCAAGCTAAATGGATTGCAAAGTTTTGAAGTAAAGAAAAATATTCCTCTGGGTCAGTATAGTGGATGCTGGGATATTTCTGGGTTTGCCTTCTTACAGCAAAATTCATGCTTTATTTCTCACAATTATTTTACCCTAAAATGATGATAGTTCCCAGTACTTTGATGCTGATGATGCTTGATGCTGTATTCTTTCTATGGCGCACTGTAGTTCTGTATGCTTATTATTATTCATCATCTTTCTTAATTGTGTTACATAGAACTGTTTCATGGCCTGTGACATGTGGAGTAGATGTTCTATGCACGGTTGTAATTAAACATCTAATTAATAGTAGCCTACAGTGTGGTAACGGTTCACAGATGGTTCCAGATGGTCCTTTCCAGTTCTGTGTTCTCACGTTTTCATTACAGTTAAAGGGTAGCAGCAGCAAAAGGTAACTGGCAATCTCTGTAACAGAGATTATCTGTATTTACAATGCTCTTTGATCTCCATTTCCTTTCAAAGAAGGAAAAATATGTTACTTGAAATCAAATGCAGAAATGAAGAGTGAAATACAAGGTTAAAAAATAATAGGATGAGAAATGATTGTGTCATACTTGGTTAAAAGGTTTTCACAACTATATTTTGTTCATTTTGAGTTGAATAACAGTGCTTTGCTCCAGCTACCAAACCAAGTGCTCACCTACTGTTTGCACCCCTCAAACACCGTCTAAGAACAATGTCTTGCCTCTTCTCTGGTATTAGTAGATTTAGAATGCATTACCCCTTGCACAGGAAAGTGTTAATATTTTCCAAAACTATACAGGTTCTTATCTATATCTGTGTCCTTATCTGTCTCTATATCTTGCTAATAACTTGCATATGAAACACTTCATATCTTACAAAACATATATATGACACTTTAGCTGCTGCACAAAGACTCCACACTAATGTTCCCACACTCTTTACGTAACACACACATGCACCCTGACGCAGAGGAATGAAGCAACCTGGTAGGGGGGAAGACTCAGACCAAAGGGGTTCACTGAAATGCAGAAGTGGGAGAACAACAAATCTGCCAAAGGAAAGGTCCCAGATCTTCTCTGCAGCTAGTATGTGATGCAGAATTACCACCATAATCCATTCCACTGGGTGTACATCTTGCCCACATCAGACAGGCACACACACAAAATATACGTTAGTTAGCCAGGCCAGGGTAGTACTGAAGAGCTCATTTTACACATAATGTGTAACACTGAGTTGCATGCTCTGTCAATCATTAGTTATGGGGACAAGAATCCAATTAAGCCTATATATGTTCCTGAGAGTTCCCACTCAGGAAAGTCCATGTTTCTCTATGTCTCTGTGACTGTGTCAGTGACTCTTTGTATTACAATTGTGGCTGAAAAAACTCTAAATCCAGAATTAGAGAGACACAGGGTAGACTTTGGATCCAGACCAGAATCTTGCAGTTCAGGCCTGTCCTTGTTGTAAGAGGCTGTGGGTCAGTGGTAGTGCTTATTGATGTCTGTACAAGGAACTGCATTTCTAAGATTTCGACACAAGGGAGCGAGTTGGCAAAAGGACCAGTCTTGCACTTTTGCTGTATCAAAATTTCGTTTTGATTGAAAGGTTCTGCTAGTGTCACTCCAGCATATTTTGAAATAAGAACTTCCTGTGGGCCAGTACTTGGGAGGAAAATCTCTAGCCAGGGGTTAAAAGCTAGCCATTCTTCTAATTTATCCGTTTGAACTAGACCAGGATCTGAGAACTGAGAAGGAGAGGGTAAATCATGAGACAGTTGTCTCCTGACACTCCAGCAATGTATGGCAAATGAGGGGCTGCAGTGCTTTTAAGATTAACTGATTTTTACCCAGAGTGAATGTTCTGGACCAAATCTATGCCCCAGACCAGTTCCTTAAGGCATTTTAAAAAAGATAAGTTTGGCCTGTTACGTACAAACTCAATTTTCAGTCTTTCAGCATGCAAGAGTATTCAGCCAGAGATAAAACACTGGATTTACCTCTGCATTTGAATAAGTAATGGGGTAAGAAGTTTTAATCCAATGTCTTTTTCCTGTCATGGATTTCATACGCTTGATTTTTTTTGTTTTCTCTTGAGTCTGTCAATGTCTCAGAAGTGACCTTGACAAGTGATTTCTCGCACTTCTTCTGAGTGGGAATAATCCAAATTATTTCTGTGCTGATGGTTTGTTTTTATTATGGATTTTCTTGAGACTAAGAAGCTTGAAATAGCAGCTTTTATCTTTAAATGTTTAAACTTGATTGAGTCACAGTGTCTGTAGCTGTGTCTGAATATGTAGATAGATATCTGTTCTTGGCACCTATATGGCCTTCACCGATGTTACTTTTATGCATTTTGCAATCCTAGCAGGGTTTTAGTCCCACTGACCCTGCCAGGCAGGGAACTGTTTGCTGCATTTTGCAGCTGGAAAACCAAAGTGTGGTACACAGCTTGTCCAGGGGCTCCTGGGAAGTCCAAGTGCAAATTCACAGCAGCATCCACTAGGTGAAGCCTACCTTCTCACCATACTGTCAGAGCAGTTGCAGGAACAAAATAAAACCAACCTTCTTTAGCATATGCTAACCCACTTTCAAGTTAAATTTGGCTCCTCATAATAGTCACAATAACATAAAAGTAAGTTTAAGCATGGAGAATGTTGTTTTTAAAATATAGACTTATATGATCAAATTGAGAGCTATGGGCAAGTTCTTTTACCAGGCTGCAATAAAAGCAAACTGATGAAGAATCAGGGACTTCATTAAACCAGTTCTGAATTTGTGGTAGTGGAATTTGAAAGAGTGAATGAGCCAGCAGACTCACTAGTGAGCAGCTGTAATGACACAATGGGACAGTCCTTCACCTGCTAACATTGAAAGAAACTTCTTGATCACTCAAATTAGACATTTTTCTAGCTGGCCCATCAGTGAATGTCTAATTTTCCTACAGGATGGATATCCACCATCAGTTAAGCTGATGTTCATATATACAGTGAATCCAGGAGTGTAACCCATATGCAATCTAATGTAACCCGTCCCACACACTGTTTACAGAGTTCATAAAAAAATGCGAACAGGACAGTGTAGAGAGGAAGGCAGTGATCTGCTGAGGCTCTCACCTTACAGGGTCTGCTAAGGCTGAAGCTTTCCCAGTCCTTGTATGAACAGGTCAAAATTGACTTACCCATCTCTACCTTTTTCTTCTGCAATGTCAAGTGGGAATAAGGATATTTTATCTGTACTTACCCAGCACTGACAATCACAGAACCATTTGATTTGGGAGGGACCTTTGGAGGTCACTGCCCAGCTTCCTGTGCAAAGCAAGGCCAACTTTGGAATTATACCTGGGGTTAGACCCGGGGGGGTCACAGGATGTCACCATTTCTGTCTGGTGTGTGAGACCTCATGGATCAGATTATGGGTTAGGGGGAGGAGGCAGAGGGACCTCGTGGGCAAGGTCTTCTGCACAATAGTTCCTGGTGCAGGCATTAGAGAGATGCTTCTGGCATCCTGAGCACCACGAGATGCCAAAGCTTGACACAGCAGGTGGGTGAGGTGTGGATTCTGCACTCCAGAAGCCCCTTGGCTGCCTCCTCGCCATTCAGGATACATGCCAGGTCTAATGGAGAGGTGGGATGTGAGGGGTACCAAAAGAACAGAAGCCGGCATGCTGTTACTAGTGCGGGAGCAGCTCTGGCTTTCCAGTGTGTCTATCCCTGTAGCTACTGCACACTGGGAAAGGAGCAGCAGTGGATTCAATGAGGAATCTCACCGTCCCCAGGAATATCACAGGGTAAGGAATGGCCTTACTGCTCCCCTGCCTTGGGGAAGAATTTGGCGGGCACAGTGAAAAAGGAAAGCGAAAAGATGACCTGCAGTCGCTGCAGTCCAGCACGCCTGTGACCCGCGCCCTGGCCACCGCGGTCCTGCTTGCAGCCGGCTGTGCGTGCAAGCGAGCTAATCCCGCGGAACGGGAGCCGACAGCGCAGTGCTAATTAGCCGGGAGCGCTCATTAGAACAACGCCCGCGCTTGGTTGGTGTCCGAGCGCCCTCTCCTGGTGCGGGCCAGCCGTGCGGGGGCTACGGCCCGGGAAGGAGGGAGGGGAAGAGAAGGGAAGGGGAAGGGGGAAGGGGAAGGGGGAAGGGGAAGGGGGAAGGGGAAGGGGGAAGGGGAAGGGGGAAGGGGAAGGGGGAAGGGGGAAGGGGAAGGGGGAAGGGGAAGGGGAAATGGAAGGGGAAGGGGAAGGGAAGCTTTATTCTACTCCCTGGTTTATGTAGGTAGAATCCTACTGCCTGTAGGATGTTGCTGACCACTCAAAACTTGGTGTGGTCAAGTTTATCATATTCTCCCCCTCCCCATTTCTCCACCCACTAAAATTCTTACCTCTTTTAGCTGTGTTGTTTAGTGTCCAGGAGAAAGATTGGATTATTTAGCTCTTTTCCATCAGCTCCTTCTCTGATGGTCTATGGAGATAGGCATTAGCACAGGTTTGCCTCTTAGGTCTTGTTCCTTCTCTGTGAATGAAGAATCATTTTGAACTATCGTCTCTTCCAAACACCTGATTCTAACAGTCTGTGTTGCTGCAGAGAGTCACTAGTCCAGTTAACCTGAGGAATTTAATGCAAGCTGCATATTGGTGTACATGGAAGGTTGTTCAAGAGCAGCTTTATAAAAGATTGTGTGTATTTCATGGTTTGGATACCCTGCCATCATTAGAGGACACGTAACTTAAAACAGCGCAATAGCTAGAGTAATGATCTTGCAGTGAAAGTAATTATCTTGCAGAACAGTCTGGGTTTAAATACAATTTTCATTCATTTAAATAACTTCTGCTACATTCAATCAGCTGTAATCCAGTGGAGACTTTTCTTCTCCCTTCAAACTGTTTCACAAGGAATTTTTCAGCCTCTTATAAGTGATGAATTCCAGCAAAATAGGAACTGCATGAACAACCACAGTCATTTGACACAGGGATCAGGAAAGACTTGAGAGCATGAGTAAAAAGGAACAACATTTACATAGCTGTGAAAAAGTACTTTTTTTTTCTGGATTGCCAGAAAAGGGAATTGCTTTGTTTTTGGACACAGATTGCTGTCACATGTGCAGGAGGTTCAAGGAAGCTGGTTTGAATGAGGCAGGAGTGTTTTTCAGAGTCAGAGAAGCCTTTACCCCTGTTCAGCTCTCAGTCTGAATGTTTAGCATACTGTCTGCTGCTATCTGTAGTTTGCCCTCAACATCGTTTCTCTCAGCCAACGATCCAGGGAGAAGTCAGTAATTGTGTAAGGCTGGAGATGCCATGTGGTATGCAAGGAAGTGGGGAAAAAGCAAACCTTTGGCCTACAGGCCACAGAGTTGACATAGACTGAGGTTGTGGGCCAGCCACAATTGTCTTGGGAGTGCTGTTCTCTTCTGCTGGCACGTCATCTGCCTGCAACAATGTGCTGACTGAGCCTGCTTGTCTGTTGTAGCGTTTATCCTACCACTCCTTTGCCCTGTAGAGAATTTCAGTTGTAGATCACAGCAGCTAGTCTCTTTCTGTCCCTCTTCACAAAAGACAGGAACAGAAGCAAGAGATTTTATTGTGAGCACAGGTACCACCCTAGGGTGTGGGAATAGGCTGCTCAGATTCGTTTTTGCTTTTACCAACCTGTGAATGTCTCCTTTGTTTTCAGTAAGTTCATGTCAGCACTTTAAGCTTCAGATGTGGTATAATAGCACAGAAGAGTGTCACAGAAACAGCCCTCCTCTCTCAAGAACCAGACTACACAATGTGTGTTGTGGTGCTGTGGGTAGTATCCCACATACCCTAGTAGCCTGCAGAAGGTAGGAATAGTACATATTCCTAGAAAAGACCGCAAGGAGAAATTAAAGATTAACATATTTTATTCAGCAAACTCTCTGCAAACAGAGATTTCAGAAGAAGCATCCTTTGAGAAGGGTTCCAAAGTACTTGTGGAACTGGCAAGTGCAGCCAGCAACCAAGATTCCTATGGGTAAAATGTGTATCAAAAGAAAAATAAAAAGAATAGCTTAGAAGAGTTAAAGCTTTGACTTGTCTTTCTGTGCTTCCTCAGGAAAGAATATAAGCTAGCAGCAAAATGTTCTCGACATCAGCAAAAACTCTAGTGCTGTCAAAAAGATCTGAGATGTGTTAAACTTCTGCAGATGCAAATTGAAGCCGTATCAGATGTGATCGCTGAAGGAACTGCGTGCCCTGAAATTTCACAAGAAGCCATGCCCAGCAGCTCTTTGAATGCCCATTGGGACACAAGGTTCTACTTATGGTCTAAAATACAGAGGGGTCATAAGCATTCTTTTTTCAGAAGTAATTTTCTTGCCATTGTAGGGAATATGGACAGTTATATTGACAGCATGGGATGAAGAAGTATAACAGTGCATGTGGCCCCTTGAAGGACCTGTGGGAATAGCTGGTGCCGCTGTATAACAAAACAGTACCCAAATACTGGAAATTAGCTGAGAGCTATGATTCCCAGCTGACAGCCCAAAAGGAACAGACAGGACTAGAGGCACCTCTTTTGGAGGGATAGACTTTCAGAAAGGTCGAGGGACTAAGAGACTGTTGCTAAGTGAAAGAGTTTTTATTCCCCCCTGGATTAATTTTAGAGGGCATTTCTGTCCAGCTTGCTCAAAAAAATGTTTATCACACAGCTATGGCTTTTGTTGTCCTTGGCTAACAAAAAGCAAAACCAACCTCAACTGTGTGTTCAAAAAGAAAATTGTGCTTAACATACATTTTCCCTCATAATTCCTCTGCTGTTTCTCTAACCTGCTTTGGAGGAGGATTATCTGGAGGTGACCTTACGTAATATAGCTGGCTGTTAAATACTTGACCTCCCTACCAGGTGTAGCCAGAGGGCTGCATTTTGTGGAGATTGGTGCTTTTCATGGAGATTTCTGTGCTGTGTAAACAGGACTGCAATCACTAAACTTACTTTACTCAGATTAGGATACAGAAAGTAGATGGCAACAACTTCAAGTCATTAGTGTAATGTTTGACACGTGACTTTGTTTCTGTTTCACTGTAACAGATGTTGCTTATTGCAACACTCAAGACTGAATTTTCATCAAAGGGATGGTTGGAAGAGGAACAGATTTTACCTGGAAAATAATTTAAAAAAAACCCTACATCACAACAGTTAATCCCATTCCTCCTGGCATTTTTCCATTTCCAAACAGAATTTATTCCAGAGTATTTCAGCAGAGAATTTAAATCAAAACTTATTGAAATAAATTAAAATGATGGTTCAGATCTCAGCATTTCTGTCCAAGGGGTAAAGGCATGAAAGGAACTTACTTATATGAGCTCTTTCCTCCATTGCTAGTAAAACTTAGTCTCCTGATAGTTGCCACCACCTCTTTAGACGCCTTGGCTCTGGGAAACAAGTGTGGGCCAGGAAAATGCAAATGTGTGCATGGTGCTCTTCTCACACTCTCTTACCTGCTAGAGCTGCTATTACCCATTTTATAATAGCAAATGTAGATTTCAGCAAACTCAGTGTTGTATTATGCTTCTGCTTAAATAGGAATGAACTCTTTCCTATCTGCTGAATTGTACTTTACTATTCTCATCGTCTATGATCCCTTCAAGCTGCAGCAAGTTTCACCTCTTGCTTTGTACTGCTGTCTAGCTGGGATGCCACTAGTATCCCACATTGGCAGCTGGGACAGACATGCCCACTGTCTGTGGCTGAAAGCCTAACCCCATTGTGATGTTTCTTTCTGACTTGAGACATTTTTGGTCTGTTCTCAGGTGGACAGTCAGGCTTTGCATTGTGGCTGTGACCCTCAAGCTGGGGGACAGTTTTCTATGTATCATTCCTCACAGAGTTTTTTTCTTTGCTGTTTAACACAACTGTAAATGCACTATTGTACTTACATATTTATGACCTGAGCAGCAATACCCATATTCATACATTCAGTGTTATCAGCACTGAAGAAACCTGTCCTGTTCAGTGGTGCACTCCAAAGATGCAGTTGGATCCAGTCACACATCTTTACTGGCCTTTTGTGCTGTGTTTAAGAGAATGAGTTTGCTACAGCCTTTCTCAGCCATCTCATTGTCCCATGAAATGTTTTGAGCAACTGATACACCTCACTGGGTGTTCACTTAGTAACTTGAACTGCTGATATTCTTCGCCTTGCACATCATGATTTGATATGCATAAGCATTGACACTGTATAATTGTTTATTAGTTTTGGCTTCCCTTTGAATTTTAGAGTAGGAATCATATTCTAAGAAATAGGTTTTTAGGTCAAATTCTCTCATGCTTTTCCCATAGTCTGTCATTTCATGAACTTGAAGCAGGTTTTTTTCATTTGTGTTCTTTGGAACTATCATGTCATTTATCTAAGCATATATCCCAGGCCATAAAAAAACTTGTCTTGCCCTTTGCTAACTTTTTTCAATACCTATAATACTATGTTTTCCTTAAACTGCTGAAATCATCATATTTCTCCCTCTGACAGTACAAGGTTTTGTTCTTTTCTTTCTCAGATGCCAAGATTGTGGCAAATGCCCTTTGCTTACTCTGTTCTTATAAAACAGTTGATTTTAATTAGTGTGAAGCTAAAGGAGAGAAACACATCTCTGTGATAATTTTCTTACTCTGGGATGGAAAGGAATGTGTTTTATTTTTAGTTGGTGTAGATCTGTTTATTGGCTTGCTAAGCACAGGACTTCTGAAGTTAAATTGTTTTCTATATCTGCGTTCTATTTGTAGCTCAGGACAAAAAAAAAGTTTGTAAAATACATTCTTCAGTTAGAAAGTAGTTAATTTATATAAGCAAAATATTATGTTGCATCAATAAAGCTTGAAACAACTTGCCAAAATTCTCTGTATCAATACAGGCATAGTATTTGTGTTCCAATTAGGAGCAAAACGTGGATGCAGTGTTGTTGAGAGATGTTGGAATAAATCAATCACTGCCTTTTCTGCAAAAAATACCTGTTCTTTTGAGAGATGCATAAATAACAAGGTAGATTGACCAAAAATATTTTAAAATAAATGAACAGAATTCTTGGTGGCTGAATTTTTTGTCTATAAGTGTCTCAATGCAACACAAATATTACTTTTTACAGGAATATCTTCAGTAAGTGCAGAACATTCTTCTGTAGTTTACCATGGTTGAAGTCACCCCCAGAGCTTAGGGAGAATTTCAGTCATTCTCAAAGTGGTGTATTTGCTTCAGCTTTTCTCCTCATCATAGCAGAGTGTGCTGTGTGCTGCAGGGCAGAGTGTGCCAGCCATTGACTTGAGAGCATTTCAAGCTTGGATTGCATGAGTGACCTCATTCACATGCTCCCAGGATGTAAGCACAGGCGAGGAAATGGCAGACTGGACAATTGTGATGTGGAAGGAGGTACCCCAGCACTGATTGTTGAGGCTGGAGTCAGCATACTCCCATAGGAATGAGCTATGGGCATCATAAGGAGTATGCTGCAGCAAGAAGATGTCTGAACTGGTAAAAAAAAATTGCTGTTGTACATCAGCTCTTTCTGCTTGGTTTTGACTCCTGGGTAGTTGGTGTTTATTCAACCAGTGTATGTTTCTCTATTATACAGAAAAATTGTCTGTGTCTTTCAATAGGATCAAATTAGAAACTCTTCTGTAAGCTAAATCATCAGCCATTATAAATCCATCACTTCCTTCATTCCTCAGGGATCTTTGATACTGATTTTGAGAGTGCTTAGGGGAGGATTAATACTGACTTAACTCAGCAGACTTTATTTTGAATACCTTATAATTTCTGTGAGTGTAGGTAATTCTTTGTTGAAGGAAGTTCATCAGTGAGCTTTTTAAATGTATCTGCAGCAGATCAGTCAGAATATATGAGTGATTTGGTTGACATTGGGAGATGGCACATGTGTGGCTTTGCTCCTCTTCAGTAATATGCACAAGTATTGCTGTTCTATGGCACAGGCTGTAGGAAGAGGTTTATAAATCTGCAAATATTTTTGGCGTTGGGCTTCATCCATATTATCAGGCACAATTTTTATTATTTAAGTGCTTAGTCAATGGAATTTCTTTTGGCAGATGGATCATTAGAATTATGGATTTGCATCTCTTTGTGAGATATTTTTTTCCATATCACATAGATCTGAGGGTTGTGCTGGTTAGCCTCACTGTACATGATCCATAGCAAGAATCTTTTTAACTGATTTCAAAGCCAAGCAAGTATTTATCCTAACATCAGAGATACAGCTGTATTTCTGACCTAGAGGACCATTGTTTCATTAGGCCTGATTAACTACAGCATTATTTCAGTTTTGCTCTTTGTAGATTTATATCAGTGTACAACTTCAGTAATGTAATAAATTAAAACCAGTGTGCCAAACCCTGATTCAGCTGAAGTCAATAGCAGCAGTACTGCTGACCTCATGTAGCAGAGTGGCCTGTTTGAAAGCAGTTGTAATGTCCTTGTATCTCAACTTCCTCATGGCTTTTCATGACTAAAAGTAAAAAGGAGCCAGAATTTTTGTTTGTTTGTTTTAGCTTTTCATATGCCCTCTGCAGCATGCTATTGTGCTGCTTTTGTAAAATACAGTATATATCTCTTACAGTGTCCAGTTCAAAGGATGCAGCTCTGCTGCTGTTGTCTGCTTAGTTATTGTTTGCCCTTCATTCACTGGGCCTACAAAAAGATTTGATTTACTGCCTTACTGTTACCCAACCAAGCGACATTCTTGTGGCTTTAACTGTTTCATGTATCCTTAAGAATGGTTTTAATTTGATTTTTAAAGCATAATGGATCAAATAAAGGGAAGTTTACTGCCCATGTCCTTAGCCCTTATTTAATAAATAGGAGCTTTTCCTGCTCTGAAAACAATTTGTTCTTCTTGTGCTTCCTATCTGCATTTTCATACTTTAAACTCCTTATTTGATAATGTAACATGCACTGTCCCATTTGATTGTGGGCATTTAACACCATTTACCTCAGCGCAACTCTGACAGTTTTACCAGCTGAGGATTTGGCCCTGATCTCTGCTGCCTTAATTCACACAGGCTCTCTTCCAGTATCTCTGGTCAAGGTTAAATCAGCTTTTCACAGCAGTGAATCAACATTGTTGATTCATTCTAAATTCTACACATGAGCCTTGATATTAGTCCTGCCTGTTTGAAGATGTCTATGTCAAGTGCCAAGCAGCTATCTAAACATTGAATATCTCCTTGTAATAGAGTTACATGGTTCCCTTAAAATCATGTTTGAATTCCAAGTTTTAAGGCAGTTACATGAATCAGACAAATGGTGAGAAATGAAAGACAAAGGTGTCAGATATGTGACATCGTTCTTAAGATCACTTTGCTGCTTACATGGTCTTTATTCTTTTCTCGTGTGAAAGTGCTGTGTGTATACCAGAAGTGCATGTGATGACATGAATAAATGTCATTATGTATATGGGAGGAGCCTTATTTGTGAGGAAGGGTATATAGACTGTCACATAAAATCCTATTTTCCTGATCTAGCTTCTTCCAGCTGTAATGAACTTTGACTAGATTGATAGCTTCAGCCTTGCTGGAATAAAATATCTGCCCCCTCAAAAGAGTCAGCAGTGCTGTCCCTCACAGAGAGTATGTCATATTTATTTGAGGGATAAGCACTCAGCTTTAATGTATTCTGTCTAGCTTCTGAAAACCTGCAGTTTATGCTGGGCACTCTTACTAACTTACTTTGAACTTCTTGTCACTGATTTAATAGCATAAAAATTGCGTTCTAGTATAATGGTACCTATATTTGCAGTGTTCACACCACATCATATATATAATCTTCAGAGGTATCCATTGAATATGGGACAGTTGGATAACTCCAGCTATTGTTATTGCTTTTAAGCCAGTGAGCTTTTTGTAATTACTGCCACTGTTTCTTACATTGTAATAGTGCAGTGCAATGCACCATCTCGATTTTACTATAACTAAAAATATATAATGGAGTCCATAATCTTGCAAAAGAAAGTTTGGATCTAATAGATAAAAGAATAAGAGAGAAGTGGAGAAAGAATGTTAAAAAAAATTAGAGATTTTTATATTCTTTGGCTGTGGCAGTTGTAGATCTGTTCTACTCAGACTAACCCCACATGAAAATGAGATTGGCCTCATGCATACCCTAGCTTGACTTGAAATGGATGTCCATCTAACTCCCACTGGTAGATCCATGATAGGGAAATATTTGGATATGCTGCTAAACCAGTTTTGCAGCTACAGCCTGGGCCAAGATCTGGACTTACTTTCCAGTTTCCCAGATGAGAAACTCTACAGTATGTGAAAAATAGAGCAGACACCTGCTTATATATATATATATATACAAGTTATGTGAAAGTTCTGCTAGGCTTATGTGAAAAACAAAATGTTCAGTACTTCGTCCTGAACCAGTCCAGAGGTTGTGCTTTCGTGTCCTATTGCACAGTAGGAACGATAATCCAGCCACATAATTTTTGAATGCTGTTTCATTTTCCACCTGCCTTAAATCTACTTTGCTGCACACAAGCATCTCATCAAACTCCAATTCCCAAGAGCCGTGTCTGCCAGTTTCCTGCCACAACCACCAAACCACACATGAAGGATTTTTCCCAGTGTATGGTGTATTCATTTGGCCTTTGAAACATGGCCCTGTTGTACTGGATCATTTTTAGACAAATTCTCTCATGTCACTAAGAGACAAAGAAAAATTTTTAATGAAGAAAACTATACAGTGTCCTGTTTAAATCTTATAGGCAGATCAGGGATATGTTATCCCTATGCTGAGCTGCAAGGGAATGACACATTCTTTGCTGTTGCAAATGGAGAGTTCATTACACAGGGATGCCAGGAGGGAAAAACCTCAGATAAGACTCTTTTTAAACATCTTCATCATATAGTTTAGGTTTTCTTCTTCCTTTGAAAACCTGTTATTTTTACATTGCCAAGCTCCATCTTAGACTGACTACAGTGGTTCCAAAATGTTGAATTCATACCTCTGCATAATTACCTGGCCCTTGAAGAGGGGAACTATGGTATGTGGCCTGCAGCTTTCCCCAGTTACAGGTTTCAGACAGGAGGGTGGGTAGTTCTGTGAGGCTGAGGCAGTGTAGCTGGTCCTGAAAGAACCAAGTCAGAAGCAGGAAAGATTTAGTATGCCCAGCGCAGAGCTGGGCAGTTGCTGTACTAGCAATGTGTATGGGGTACCTCATAAGTGAAATGTTTTGCACTTGTAGTATTTTTTTTCTCTTTGTCTTAATAACAGTTTTCTGCCTGCAGCTGTTTGCACTGCAGAATGCCTATGTTAACGCAACTTAATCTGAAACAACCAGTAAAAATAATGAAAGTCACTGGGGCTTATGGAAGAAAAAATAGTTTTAAGATAATTTCATATGTTTAACATATTTGCTTCTTGATGTTTTATTTCCATATCAAACCTCCCATTTCTCCATTTTACTCTGCAACAAAACACACAGGGCAAATTTGTTCTGTGAATCTGAATGCCCTCAGTTCATGAGTTCCTGAACTTCAGTTGCTAGGAGTATCAAAGTCTAAGCCAAGCTGAAAGGCAGCCCATTTATGTAATGGTCGGTGTAAAACCCTTGATCTCAAACATTTTCACTTATCCAAGAACCAAACCCTGGCCCAAACTTCACAGCTTTAGCCCATCTCTCATGGTGACACTAACATTCTGCTTTTACCCAGAGGGTGCAACCAAGAAACCACTTGTAATGTCATTAATTCCAAAATGTGATTGTAATTGTAACAAAAGCTCAGTGTTGCCAGAGGTAAATAGAAGATATCACAAGGAATATTCCGGTAGACTTTGTGTTTTTGCTAGACTCCTCTCTAAGGCTCGACTCCAGGCAAAGGCTACACATCTGGTTCCTAGCAGAGAAGGGATGTGCTGCACTAGCTTGCTGCTGAGTGAAGAAAGTGGTTAACTTTGGCTATGTCTGCACTGCTGTGTCTGTACTGTGTGCTCACTGTTGAACTGGACAGCTATCATGGAAAGACCACTGATTTTCTTCCCATGTTCTCTAACTGTAGTCACAAGTGGCCAAGCTAAACCCCTGCAGTGCAACTGTTTTTTCCTATTTACACATGTTACTAAGAAACATCAGCCAAGGATATGTTATTACAAGTTTGTGAATGATCCTATTCTTGGCACAGGGCCAAGCCAAACATTTTTGTTCATTTAAAAAAGCAGAATGTGATAGAGTCAGAAGTTTTGATTGACAGGCAGAGGTGGAGTGCTACTATGAAACAGAGATGGGAAATTCCAATAATCCTATTTAATAAGCACAGTCATTAATTCCATCAGTTGGTTTATAAAACAGAAATGTCATTCTGTCTTAGGAGCAGTTTTGCCAGGAAAGGACACAGGAGACAAACTGTAAAAAAAAGACTGATTCATTGATCAAGGCTGATCATTGATATGATAAAAGACTGATCATTGATATGATAAAGATGTTAACATTGAGATTTTTTGAAAAACTTGGTTTTGTTATATTCATTAAGCGTCAAGTCTATAATTTTTTTTTTTTTAAGGAAAATAAAAGTAAAACCAAGAAATATAACTTAAATAGCAATGAAACAGACAAAGAGGGGTAAAAAATGATGGGACACTCTTATGAAATAGGCAAAGAATCTAAAAAACATTTCATTGTCTCTAAGCGCAACACAGAATTCTTTCTCTTTGTCACACCAGTACTGTTGTAACCAATTTCTTACTCCTCCCCTTCTCCTGTTTATATATACCAGAAAGAATATGTTGCTTTCTCTTTGACAGCTTTGTTAGAACATATGAACCACTAGTAACAGTCTAGTAAAAAAATTACCCTGTTTCTATGGTTATTTTCTGAAGAGGGACATTAATTCAGAAATTAATATTTTACCCTCTTTGTACTGGTTATTTCATTGTGGATTCTAAATGCTGGCATGAGACACACTGACTGCATTGGAGTAGAATTTGGAGGGGATGTTGCTGGAGCACCCACTTGCACCTCTCTGCTTGAGAGTTTGTCAGTGTTTCAATTGCAAACTGCTCCTAGCGCAGATTTATAACTAGGTCATAAAAGCTCCCTCCCAGCTAAAATTTGCACTCCTATTAAGTTTTATGACACAAGCACAAAATAGAAGTTGGATTTTTTCATGGGATATATTTCCTCATAAGGCATAGATTTACACACTTACATCCCATTCTTGCTTGGGGGAGTTACACATCTGACTCTATCTGCAGGCATCAGCATAGGGTTCTAGAGGCCAATTATCACCTAGTTGTCCCTAACCTCAGTGAATCCCACAGAACAAAGCCAATTAATACCAGCCAATCTGGCTCATATTCAGTGTTCTTTATTCGATGGCTGTGGCCAAATTGATCCTTTGATCAGTCCTTTGATCAATATAACTTCAGTATGCTTTCTAAATTATCGGTGGAGGAGAGGGAGACTCCATTTCAATGTACTTTATAAAGCTGGAGTCAGAACAAAACAGAACAGATATTAGAGAATGAAATACATTTGTTTTCTTCTATCAGAACTAACACCTTGAATCGAAGATAATTGGAGCTAATGATGTCCGTTGGCTTCATTGTCTCTTGTCAAAAGCTATAGAAAGCAACAGCCGGGAAAGTGTCCACGATATCCACAGTGCCCTTTCACAGGAGGATCTCCACTGTTATGCCAGGTACAAGGTTAATTACAAACCCTGAAGAAATGACCATTAATTGTTTAGGAGTTATATTTCATGTCAGATATAAGAACTGAGGCACTGTATCCTGTCTGTTACTATTGGTGCACAAGAGCTGTGCTTCAGTTCATAACCACCATTCACCAACTTTGCATGGGGTTGGCTGCAAGAGACGCATAAGGGCTGTTGTATCAAACCTTCATTTCCTTCCTGAAGTTTTAACAGACCTATCAAAGTTTTGTGTTTCTTTCTCAAGAGTACTGTCTGCTCTTCCACAGTTCTTCCTGGATTCTTGGAAGACCTTCTCATTCATCCAAAAGTCAGATCTTCAGGTAGCTGTGATGAAAGTTGTAGGTGAGACAAATATAGGACAGTGCAGTTGAAATGGTGCCATATCCATCTTAAGTGCAGGCTTTTTGCAGAAACACCAGAAAAATACTTAGTCTGTCATTTCACATTATACTTTTTTAATGCTGTTGCTATTTTACCAATCCAGTTTTCAGGGATTTAGTTCTCTTTTGTAGACACAGCCATACTGTATTTCCTTATCCAATAACTAGGGCCATGAGAAATACTCTCTGTCAAATCCCAAACCACCAAGCACTGTCTTGGTTTCAGCTTTCATTATGAACTCAAAATTCAGACCAGGATGGTCTATTGAGAAAATTGTTTTTTAAGTTCACAAACCTTGCAAACAGACTTTGGGCCTATTTTGATTAACTCCACTTCTAATGGTTGGAGGCATGTTTAAAAACCCGGTTGAAGATGGCTCCTCATGATGCATTTCCCAGGTCTTTAGCTAAGCCAACCAGATGAACCAAGCCCCCACTTAGCCACTGCTTCTGAACAAAATTTGTAGTGCAGTCTGGCACTCTCTGCCTCTCAGGTGGTTAACCTCTGTTGTAACTCAGCATTGAAAAAGCCATTTCAAATTATTATGAAACATGCCTCATTCTCAGTGCAGGCATGGACCTAGCTAATCAGAGCTGCATGGATATAGTGTTCAGGCTTCTTGGTCTTCATCCAAAGGTACAGAGAGCTCAAGGTTTTAAGTTACTCAGTTAGTTATATATTCAGAACAGAATGACAATTTTAACTCCTAAATAAAGTAATTAGAAAAGAAAGCCCCCCTTCACCCTGTTTTATCTCTCTGAAACAACTCCCACCACCACAGCATTCAGCGTACAGGGGTGTGTAATCATGACGGAGACATTTAGATTTTGGGTTTTTGTCTTTTCTGGTGTTATATTCCTGAAAGACTGTTTTATCATCAGATGAAAGCATTGGAATTGAAATATTGCCGTGTGGCTTACATTAGTGATAGTAATAGTCTCCTCCAAAATTACCCACCCAACATGCCTTTGAATTTGTTTGATTGAATTGAGCCGCCAAAGTCTCAGACATGGCTAATCTTTGTTCTCTGGCAGATTGTCTTCATTAGAACATTGCAGGATTCTGCAGAAGCAGTATTCTGCTGGAATAGTGTCATTTCACAGTATGCACAGCTTATGGAGGGTAGGTTAGTTACCTCACACTTAAATCAGTATTGGGTTTTTTGTGGTTTGTGTTTTTTGTGTTTTCTCTATGCATGCTAGCTTCAAAGCTGGGATTCCTCATACCAATTCATACTACAACAAAAGCCAAAATAGGCAGATTGTATGTAAAGGGAAACCCCATGTCTGCAAGAGGCAGTAAATCAAGTATAGGTTGTGGCACTGTTGAAGCTAATTCTGGATAGCAGGTATGAATGAGACTGAGTAATGCTGCAGTCTATCACATCTCACCCTAACTAGTGTGACAGCACTTGCAAGGCAACTCATGTAAAATAAGACATTTCTTTAAAAGTGTTAGAAACTGGTATGAGGTGACCTATTTTATTTGAAACATGGAGTTACCAAATACAACAGCTGTCTGTGAGATCAGGTATATCCATGGAGCAGCAGTCACTTTTGAGAGTGCTGTGGGTTTGTAAACTGTCCATCTAAAACACTTTCCTCTCTTTCTCTTGCAATACCTTATTTTCTTTATATATTTAGATGTCCAATTTTCCGTTCTTTATGTTCTGTCTAAGTTTGTTTCACTATATTCACATAACAGACATTAAAAAAAATCCTGTGTGGCTAAGAGGCTGAGCTATTTCCATCTCAGTGAATAGAGGGAGAAAGAAAAGGGAGACGTATTTAAAAGGGAAGTAGAGGATTTAATGCACATTTTTCGAACACCAAGCATCACAACATTATCTGAAGACTGGGATATATACTGAGCATAAAATAAAAACTTCTAAAATTGATTAAAATAAATGTTTTGTGTGGCTAGCACAGGTCTTTCCCATGAGAACTTCTTCTGTGTTTTATAAACAAAGATAAAGTTTGGATGTTATTAAAAACAGTGTCTCAAGATTTGGACATTTCAGGCCTGGCCAATCAGGCCTAGAGGGAGGTTTCTGACTGACCAATCTGGGTGACCTCTGAAAAATCTATATAAGCTGAAATCAAAATAATAAAGTTCTCTTTTCTTGCCACACTGAGAACCTGGGTCCTTTTCTCTGCTAGCGGCTCAACAGCGACAGTTTTGATCCTAGCTATGTAAATTGATCTGTCATAATCACTGTCACAAGACGTTCCTGAGATTAAGAAGAAAATCAGGACAGAAGAATGATGAGGACACTGCAGGAAACAACAGGAGAAAGAAAGAAAGTGATAGTGGGTGAGAGAATGGATGAACCTAGTGCTGGCTGGAAAATGAAAACAGAATTAGAATATACTTGGACAGAGGAAGGAAGAAAGAGAGGGAGCAGTGTGCTAAAGAGGAGTCTAGATCATTAAACAGAGAGAACCAGGGCTAGCTGGTTGGGTAAAGATTTGAGGGCAAACTGGTAATAACAAGGTAGGTACAACACTGTGTATATTCTATGTGTTGGAACACAGAAAAGGGAGACATAGCAACAAAGAAGGATAAATGGTCAGGGACAGTTGCCATAGAGCAACAAAAATGAATAGATGAGGACCTACAATTTGAAATGGGAGTTGAGGCTGTCTGAACAGCAAGACTAGGGTTGGGAGAAGGAAAGGGACCATGCACAAGCACCCAGAGGACTTAGACTTTTTAGGCAAGGAGAGAGATGTGCTGAGAGCAGCGACTGGAAAGGTTTCATGAGAAAGATGAAATTTGGATCCCAAGGCAGAGATTTGGATGCCTGAGGGAAGAGATTAATGAAGGCAAAGCTGTGTCAGAGAAGGTGAGACAGGAGGGGTAATGCTGACGTGGCATAGACAAATAGCTGAGAAACATGGAATAGTACATGTGATATTTAGGTCCGCTCCCAGTTTCTCTGCTGTCAGCAAAAGTCTGTTTAAATGCTAGCAGAGTGTGTGTCATCCCACTTCAGTGTTGCCAGTAAAGAGGTCAACAACCTGTTGCTATAAGCTACTCCATTAAATTAAATTACCTAGACCTGTGTGGAAAATTCATACAGTTGACAGTGCAGTGCTTACAAGCAGTTTCATGATGGAACTTCTGTTTTTTCACTTTGCTTTCAAAAAACATAAAAATAAGCAAGGAAAAATATGCATTGATAGTACTGTTAAAATTTAATTTAAGCACCTGGGAATTTTTTAATTTCCAAAGCACTCTGAACCTTGCAATCATGATTATGTTTCCCTTCCCAATCCCAAAAATCTGCTCTGATAACATCATAAGTTGCAAGCACATGGGATTTTTTTTGTTATGTTGGGGTTTTTTCCTCCACAGGCCATTTATACACTGACCTGTTTTGGGAGTGAATCAGGAATGAGTACTGGGGCAAGATAGTGTCTTTAGTACTCTTTCTTCATTTATTAAAAAACCCAGTGAGATGTACAGTGGTGTAAGGTACCTGCAGGAAGAAAAAGAACAAGTCATATGGCTGTGTTAATTGAATACTGGCTCACGCAGTTGGATTCTCTCCCTTTCCCGTTACCATTCGGTCACTGTGCTTTGCCAGGCATCACACTTTTACACAGGTGGTCGCTAATTGTGTTTTCCTCATTTCTGGGGTCCTGACAGGAGACTCAAGGGTCTGGTTTGCAAAAGTGCTGAGCATTCACA
Source organism: Entomyzon cyanotis (assembly GCA_024500445.1). Lineage (NCBI taxonomy): Eukaryota > Metazoa > Chordata > Aves > Passeriformes > Meliphagidae > Entomyzon > Entomyzon cyanotis. Next base: position 83,659,051 of record JAKEPQ010001005.1, read on the forward strand.
GCTGCAACTGAAGTTAGTGGTACTTGTATTTTTAACACATAAAGCACTATGTAACATTATATACTCTGAAATATCCATATGACAAATTTTAAGTGAACTGGTTAGTGAAGTCAACTGGCATGAAAAATACAGGGATTTAAATGTGGGGAAAGTTCGGAATTTCTCAAGTCAAAAGTAAAAACTTTTTGTAATTTGGATCCCAACAAAGTGGGTGGAAAAGACTTAGCAAGAGGGCCCCAGCTCCAACTGAATGAATAACCATCTCAAAAGGGATATTAAGACTAAGCAGGGAGCTTACAAGGGATGGAAAAAAGAATTGACCAGCAAAGAAAGCTATGTCTTGGATGTCAGAAAGTATACAGAGAAAGTGAGAACTGCCAGGAATCAGAGAGAGTTGAACCTTGAAAAGAAAATTAAAGCAAGCAGCAAGAAGTTCTTTGGCTACAGAAATAAAAAGAGAACAAGAGAAGAAAGGAGATGAAATTGGAATGCTCTAAAGACTAAGGATATGGCAGGGATTTGATTCTCAAAGTATAATCAAAAAAAAGTGAGTAAATATCTCGGTTTTCATATATGGGTGACAGTGGGCAGGTTGACAAGCAGGAAGGGGGACCTGGAGAAACAAAAATGATGTGAAGCAAAATTCAAAATCCTTGCTACATTCAAGTGAGGAGAGTGGATAGTCTCCATTTCTGAATACTGGCACATGAAATTACAGGTCACAGGCAAAAAGACAAGTACCTGACAAGTACCAAGTCACTGAAAAAAGACAAGCACCAGGTAACTAACAAGAATAAATTACACATTACTCTAAAATTATATTTAATATTTTTAGTAAAATGAAAGCACAAGTTTAGTGCTGCTGAAAGGAAGGAAATCTGATTTGGAGAATTTACATCCCCTCTAGGCTAACCTCCTCAATATGCAGCATTTTAGTCTATATTTTAAAGATATGGACAATTAGAAATGGTGGGAGAAATAACTAAATTGCATCTAGGGTGTATTATGCCAGGATAACTTTGTATCTGTGTTTGATATTTTGTGGATTTTGTCAAGTGTGTATTTCACTGACAATTTCTCCTACATTATGTATGGATTAAGAAGAAAGACAGGGTTTAACAAGGTGGCAAAAGGGTACACAGGAATGGCTGGTTCTCACAGGTGAAGGACTGCTGGCAAGAAAAAACACACAAATATTTGCAAAGATTATTTTGGTCCTTAGCTATTTGAATATTTTCATTAATGACACTGGCTCAGAATTAATTGTATGCTAATAAAATCTGTTATTGACTTCAAGATGGAAAGCACTGTCAAAAACAGGAGAGATCCAAGTGTCTTACGCAAAGAATCATACAACACTCAGGACTGGACTGTTTGTGAGATCATGCACATGAAGAGCTAAAGCCAGGAATTTCTGCTCTAGGCTGAGGACTCATCAATTTCCCTATGCATGAGGAGGAAAAAGGCCTGGGGATTTGGGTTACATGGTGACGACAAATGTTCATGATATTTGAAAAAAGCCAGGAAAAAGCAAATTAAACCATTAAACTATGTCAAAGATAACTTCAGTTAAGATAGAGAAGAATTAATAATATTTACAAGTCACAGGCCAGATGCAAGAAGGGTACACCATGTGCATTTCTGGCCCTGTATAGTAAAGAATGATGAATTCAAACTAGAACCTTTTCTGTCTTATAGGAGAAAATGAAAACAGCTTTTACTTCTTTTTCTGGTAGAAAAAAAGGCTGAGGCAGGAAATTATTAATCTATATAAATACATGTGAAGAGGTGGAGCTGGTTTGAAGTATGGGGGCAGTGAGAAGGAGAGCAGACAATACTGGATTTCAAGGAAGAGTTCTCAAGCTAAAGAAAATTGGGGCAAAAAACTTCATTCACTGATATGAAGTACATGTGTATGTATTAGCCTAGGAACTGGGATGAACTTTTTGAGTATCAGAACTCTACTGAAAAGCTTCTGGCGGAAGAGAGATGAACATAAAGGCTGTACCACAGCTGTAGCTAGCATCCCTCCAGTGCATACTGACTTTTCTGCTGCTTTCTCTCCCCCTAACCAGCAGCAGCCTGGATTCCACCCTCTGAGCTCCATGCAGGTTACCACATGTCTACATGTTTCCTTTTAAATACGTTTGTTGTTGCCATGTTCTTTGTGCCAGTACTTGCTGATTTTGAGGCCAGACATTACAAGCACATAAGTCACAGAAGAGGCAAGGAATCTTGTCTTGCCAGCTTATTACAGCGTCATAAGTCTCACAGATGTTCAAATATATTGGTTTTGAAATACAACTCCCACTATGTGGTTGAATTATTGCTGCTAGTGAAGGACCTGATTCCATCCTATCTGACCTCCCTTTATTTTTTGGTGGTGTTTTCATGGTTTTTTGCATGTACTGGCATACCTTATTTCCATGATGGCTAAAGCTCTGCATTTCCAAATACTGGGCTTGGTTCCATTTATTGTAATGGGTGGACTTTCTGCTTTTATCCCATAGCAATATTCATGTTTTTCTCTATCTCTTGCATTTTGTCCATGACAATGGGCTGGGTTAAGCTTGAAGGTATCCCTAACTCACTATATCATTTCTGAGGATGGTCAAGGTCAGATGTCTGAAGAAAGCTGTGGGAAGAGGGAAATATAGTGAGACTTCCTCAAAATATACTTCAGGCTCCAGGAATTTGTGACTTGGGTAATTCCTGAGCCAGAGATGGGGCCTTTGTTTTTAATAGCTCTGATGGATTTTTCTTCTGTGAATTTGCTCATGAATTTTTAAATGCAAGTTAACTTGTGGTATCCCACAACATCCTGTGGCAAGGGGTTAGCTGGCTTTACTGTGAGTTAAGAAAGTTAAAATCTACCTTTTTATTTGAAAAATGCTTCCTGCTTTTCATTTGATGCCCTCTGGCTTGTATACCAGAAGTGTGTGCAGTTGTTTCTTATTTACCATGCTTATGCCACTTGTGATTTTACAGACATCTATCATATTGTCTCCTAGGCTGAAGGGTCTTACTGTATTTAATCATTCCTTAGATGGAAGCCAGACCACAACTTCTGTCACCCTCGGTATCCTGCTCTGCATGTTTACCAGATTTACTAATTGTTTGGGCATAGGGGACAGTAGTTCCTCCTGTGGCAATTTGTACTGGGATTTCATATCCAGCTAGTATTGAAAGGTGAACTGATAGCATCCTTGAATTTAAAGGAGCTCATTCAGATGGTGTTTTGGTTTTGAGCCTTTAATGTGTCTCTCTCCAGTGCTCACAGCAGTGCTCTGAGCTGCCAGCTTTGCAGACTTCTTCAAGTCTGCATAACATTGTCCCCATTCCTCCTGTACTAATTTCTGCCACTCCCTTTTCATTGCCATACAACCTCTCTGGTCTTCTGCAGACCCTTTCACCCCATCTTGAGTGGCCCCATCTCAAGAATAACAAACATAAATATCTTCCTCCATACAACTTCAAATGCCAGCAGATTGGAGCCTGTCCAGTTTACCTCTCCCCCACCTTCCTAACATTTGCTTGCCAGCTCCTACCATCACTTCCTACCTGTTTCTCTGTATTTCTATTCCCAAAGCCATAGGATGTCTCTTCCTCACTGTCTTCTGCCTTTGCATCTGCTACCTATGCTAAATCCTCAGGCATAGCCATCATAGCTATTCCCCAAAGCAGCCTTCTTTGAGCTGAGTATCTTTGAAAACATTCCAAAAGAGGAAATTTAGAGCTAACCATGCTGTCAACCCAAGAGCCAGCACTTATCCCCACAGCCCTACTCAACTAACCATTGTGCAGGGAAAAGCAGGCATGGGAAGGAGCAGGCAGCCATCTGATAGTTGCAGAAGAGAGACCTTCAGCCTACACACAACCTTTGGTCCTGTCAGCTTCTTATCCCTGTGCCACCACTGGATCAAACTGAATGCCCTCATTTCAAGTGCCTGTCAGAGCAGAGGAGAAAGCTTCCAGGAAGGAAGAAAAACTGCAGGAAAATGAGAGAAAAATTTTAATTGGCTCATCCCCTCCTCTTTCTTGCAATTGTCCTGAAGCTGTACAGGTGAGATACCCCCGTCTCAAAGCTGCTGCCTTCTCTGGCCCACAGACTGAGCCACTTCAGAATATTCTTACTCTTTTTCCAGGTCCATTTGGGGCCACCCCTGTGTGGTATCTTTGTATGTTAATTGTCTAAGGCAGAGTTTGGAGGAAGCAATAGCCAGAAAACCAAAGGGCCATGTAAGTAAATGAGAGGATTTTCCCTTTTGTCTCCTGGTCTAGGCATGGCTTTTATCTCTCTCTTTCTCAGGTCTGACCAGTATCTCTCAGAGATCAGAAGATGTCTGGCTTCCTCTTGTCTGCATTCAGATACATTAAACTCTTGGTACTTGCTTGGAAATTGGTTGTGACTGTTCCCGTGGAATTCACTGAATATCCTGTTCTTGTTACCTTTGGCTACTGCAACAAGACTGCGGTGAACTATTAGTTATGACAGGTTTAGTTCTTATCAGAAAACTTGAGTAGCTACATTTCTGGCAATAAAATTGAGACTAATGACAAATGCCAAATGTGCTGGCAAATAGTCAGGTGATGGGCAATATGTTCTGCAGCTCAAGCCAACAGTAACATCAAGGACACCAAGCCCTTATGCCCAAAGAAATTTTGGTAGTAACTCCCCACCTTACTGGGGTAGTGGAAATCTTTTCAGGATTCTACTGTGTAGCAAGCACCCTTGCACCTTCCTTTGAAGGCTTTGTCTTGATTAGATCACTAGTTTATTTTGTACTGGGTTTTGGCTGTAATGGTTAATGTCATTCATAGAACTACTGTTAGTGACTTTATCATGGCCAGACTTTGAGCTCCACATGGGGTGTAATTTCTGGCTTCAGCTGGTCTTTTTTCTTCTTGAAATGTGGCTTTCTATCTTGGAGAATATTGAACAAATTATTCTTGTTCTTGTCTCATAATAAGGAAAAAGATTTAGTTGCATGATTTGAGCTGACCTGCTGTTAATGGGTTGACCTATCAGTGACACCAAGCTTTGCATTCTAAAATTTTCTTGCTTATATGGATGTAGTTATTTCTTCCTGTTAATTTGCACTGAATAAGAATTAGTGAACTGGTAAATTAATTGTCTTACATTACCTACATAACAGTGTCGTATTTCCAGAAGACTGGAAGTAAGTCTGGTTAAGTCTGTTAATCTGATACATTCCTAGAAACCTTTTTTTGGTGAGAGGTTAATTAAATGTAAAAGACACTTTAACTTATCATTTGCTTGTTGCAAGTCCAAATCTTTGCTGAGGCCAAAATTGGCATCTGTGTGAACCTTTTGCTACATTATTCCCATGGCCTACTCACGCTTACTGCCCCAAACCACAAATCATTTGCTCATTCTTGTTCAAGCCATCAGTCTAGCCCTCTGGGCTTTGCAGAATCCAGCAATAAATCTAGCTCTGATGACCTAGATCTTATGAACCCTAACCTTAAAATTAGAGTTAATAGTCCAGAGACCCCTAAAAGCAAGAGAATTAATCACAAGCCATTTGTCTCTGTTAGTCTAGCTGTTAGTCCTACAAGTCATGCAGTGTCCAACAATAAGACTACCTCTTTAGTCCTTGCCATCCAAAAAGTAATCTGAGCCCTAGCTTTTAATGTAACCTGAAAACCAATGCCTAGTCCTGAATTAACAAAGTATCTTTAGTCTGTGGTGAAATTAAGAGATATCATTGGTTAGACTTGATGTAGATGACATCAGAAATTGAAAAATAATGGCTTATAGTTACCTGCTGTAAATTTCCATGCTAGCCCATGGACAGCAAGTCTGGATAAGTAAGGATAATTTCTGATGTTATTAAGGTTAGAAGTGCAACTGCAACTAGGTGGCAGGAATGCTTAGTCTTGTGGCTGTGATAAATTGGCAGGTTATAGTTAGGAGGAGATCTGGGTATAGAAAATGAGGAACTGATGAACTGGCTTTACAACCAAATAATTTCCTCTACAATGAGAAATGAAAAGATCTGGAGCAAGAATCTTCCAGGGCTGGAAACAAAATATGTAGAGGCAGCCTGGGCAGATGCTGCCATATTCTTTAGATCTGAAAGTACTAGCCTGAAAAATCTATTATGAAATACCTAATGTTGACATTATCCTTATTCTATTACCTACATAGAAACAATCCTCTTCAGCCTTGCAATCTACAGAAAACCAGTTTGTCTTCAAAATCCTAGGCCTAATCTACACTATTTCCAAGTGACCAAGAATACTGACCTGTGGCTAGCACAGGTCTTTCCCATGAGAACTTCTTCTGTGTTTTATAAACAAAGATAAAGTTTGGATGTTATTAAAAACAGTGTCTCGAGATTTGGACAGTTCAGGCCTGGCCAATCAGGCCTAGGGGGAAGTTTCTGACTGACCAATCTGGGTGACCTCTGAAAAGTCTATATATGTTGGATTCAAAATAATAAAGCGCTTTTTCTATGCCACTCTGAGAATCCAGGATCTCTTCTCTGCTAGCGGCTCAACAGCGACACTGACCTACATGCTCTTGCTAAGCTTCTACCATCTTTTTTCTGCAGGACTTGAAAAATAATAAAAATATTCTTTCACATTGTCTCCTGCTTGGAAACTTTCCCTATTCCAAATGCTACTGTTGTCTTAATGTTAGTATAAAGGCCAAGAATAGGTAAAGACTCTTCCAGTACTTTCTCTAGTATTTGGTCCTTGAGCATGGCAAATATTCCATCCTGTAATAGGACCTGCTAGATAACAGCAACCTAAAATACTCAGTCCATGCTACTGTCAGTGCTAAATCTAACCCAGCAGTTTCCCTATGCTGGCAAGGGGAAAGGACACCTTCTCAGTTGGGTTTGAATATAAGTTGTCCTGAATGCTAGAATTTAGCTTAACTTTACAAATAACTTCAGAAAGTGAGAAAATCTGTGGCTAAACTTTACAGACAAATTCTACTAGCCCATAATTAACAGAATACTTTGCTATTTGTCAGGTTCAATATTGAACAAATGAAAAAAGTCCCAGAATATTATTTTTTTTCCTCCTTATAAAACATGAAGACAAATACTTGCCTCCATTCAGGGGAGGTTAAAACCACATGTGCTGGAAGGCTTGCAGGCAAACTTCTGGCACTGAGGAGGCAGTGGAAGCTCTTCAGCTATGTTTAGGTTCTCGTTATCGTTCTGAGAACGATAACGTTCTGGGAACTGAGACAATAAGGGAAACGTGCATGCAGTGCTGATTTTTTTTGAGGAAAAGCCTAGGTGTTTGGAATGTTTTGATTCTCTCTTTCCTGAGGGAGAGCACAGCCCCAGGGAGGTCTTGCCAAAAAACGAGCTGGTGTATCAGTGACTCTCTGATCAAGCAAATCAGCCAACTTCAGCTGGCAGCAGAGGAATGGGCACTTCTTGGTGTGCCTCAGTGCTGGTCTTGGGTGATCATGGTGGAAACTGCAGGTGCAGCTTGTTCTCAGTCCACAGGAAGCCTGCTTTTAATTTAATCACTATGCTGGGAATAGCTCCAGAGAAAAATTCATATTTTATATATTAGGTTTGCTTAAAAAAAAAGTTTGCCATCCTCTGTATCCTCTTCAGTACTGACTCCTATTTTGTCCAATATTGTGTAACTTGTTCATCAATGACTTGGATGAAGGGGCAGATGCCTCCTCAGCAAATTCACTGATGACACAAAACTGGGACAAGTGGCTGATTTGACAGAGGGCTGTGCTGACATTCATGAATACCTGGACAGGCTGGAGAGCTGGGCAGAGAAACTTAATGAAGTTCAGCAAAGAACAATGCAGGGTCCTGCACCTGGACAAGAATAACCCCTGCACCAGTACAGGCTGGGGGCCAAACTGCTGGAAAGCAGCTCTGCAGAGAAGGACCTGTGGGTCCTAGTGGACAACAAGCTGTCCCTGAGCCAGCAGCGAGCCCTTGTGACCAAGAAGGCCAATGGTATCCTTGGATGCATTAGGAAGAGCATTGCCAGCAGGTCGAGGGAGGTGATCCTGCACCTCTATTCAGCCCTGGTGAGGCCACATCTGGAGTGCTGTGCCCAGTTCTGGGCTCCCCAGAACAAGAGTGACATGGAGCTCCTGTAGTGAATCCAGCAGAGGAGTATGAATATTAAGGGACTGGAGCATCTGTCTTACTGGAAAGGCTGAGGGAGCTCGGCCTATTCAGTCTTGAGAAAAGATGACTGAGAGGGGACCTTATCAATGTCTATCCGTACCTGAAGTGGGGGTGCTGAGAGGATGGAGCCAGGCTCTTGGTAGTGCCAACAACAGGACACGAGGCAATGGCCAGAAACTGATGCACAGGAAGTTCCACCTGAACATGGGGGAGAATGTTACTGTTGCACTGGAAAAGATTGCCCAGAGAGGTTGTGGTGTCTCCCTCACTGCAGATACTCAAGAACTGTCTGGACACAATCCTGTGCCATGTGCTCTAAGATTGCTTCCTGCTTGAGCAGGAAGTTTGGACCAGGTGACTGCACTGTGGTCCCTTGCAACCTTACCCCGTGATTCTGTGATTCTGTGATGAGTGTGATTCCTGTCATGGGCTTAAGGCCTCTCCTTTCATTAGCCAATGAAAGATGTGAAGATAGATTTGTTCCTGAATCTTAACAGTCGCTAAAATGGTAAGATGTTGCATTGAAGTTAATCGGGGGAAAGAAGTTATGGCAAATTTCTTATGCCTCATCAGATGGGACTAGATTAAAACACACTAGGACTGAACAATCTGCAACTCATGTGAACCATAAAATTAATCACAAATTATTTGGCCTGGAGGCTACTCACCTCATGTTGGTCCTGTAGTCTAGTTCCCAGACGAAAGTCCCTGGAGTTCTAGACTTCCTCTTCCCCACCTTACTTGTGCTACAAAAGACCGGTTCTTGAAGTGCTGAAATAATTCATTACTTTCTTCTTCCTGCTAACCGTGTCTTTCATCTTACCTGTTATGATTCACAGGGCACAAACATAAAACTATTCAGAGACTTTCTTCCCCTCAGCTTCAGCCCTGAAAGGGAGGTTTGCCTCCTGGCAGAAACAAAACTTAAATAATTTCTGCCAAATGAACACTTGACTCTGGCACAACTTGTAAGATGCTAGAGTAATATTTTCACTTCTTTTCTGAATGAAATTCTATCAATATACCTAACCATTTGTCCTGAAACAGAAATCACAAACCCTTAGAGAAAAAAGGAGTTAGTTGTGAACTAATTCTTCCTGCTAACTACATCATTCCATCTTTATCATAGCAAGATGTGCAAGACTGAGAAATGAACCTCAATTTATATTTCTTCTTCTCTTGTCCTATAAATCCTAAGCACCAGAAAGAGATGCTTACAACTCAAAAGAAGTTATTTGAAAATCCAAGGTTTGATATTAAGAACTAGCTCTGTTGGTTTTCTTAAGTGTTCCTAACTATAGTGTTCATGCTGAGCTCAGTCAGACGCTAGGCAGAAAAACTCAATCACACATCCTTTCTCCATACTAAAGACTGCTTTCTTTATCCTTCTTTACCAGCAGAGGTAAGACTGAGGCTTGTGTTTCATTCTAGTTTTCCTTGTACTAAATTGCAACCCTTGAGCTGACCCAAACCCTAGCCTTAAGGCAGTAATCCAAGACAGTTTACCATGCAAGCATATTACATTTTACATGGCAAACTCACTTTTTTAAGCTCTATCCTTCACCTGATTTTTTGAAAATCCAAGGGTCAAGAAGGAAAGCAGATCCTTGCTTCCTAATCCCAACTCTTGCCAGAAACACACTGGCTATGCTGCTACTCTGTGCCATCTTGTCCCTAGGCATCCCCAGAAGTGCTTGGGCAAGGCAGCAGGAGAGCAGCTGGGAGAAGGAGGTAAAGTTTACTAAAGCAACCCATAGGCACATATCTGGCTATGCAGAAATACCTGCCAAGGCTGATTTTTATAGGGACAAACATGTAACTGAATGCTGCAGCTGCTCCTTGAACATGCAGTAGGGAGTAAAGTTATCTTTCCTAGCTAGTTCCGATTTTGATCTGTTCAAGTTGTCATGGGAGGCCATTTTTTCAGGCAGTAACAAACTACTCTCTTCTCCAGGGCACACCAACTTGTTCTTGTTATTGTTCTTTGCTATAAGATGCCCAGACACACATCTATTCCCTCTGTCCCCTGGCAGCAGGAAGTGTGGAAACTCAACAGGAGGTCCCTGGAGATCTGGCTTTGAGATTTAGGTCTGCGAAGTTCACAGGGACAGAGGTTCTCATGGCCACAAGTTCTCTTGGTCTCTGTACCCCAGTTCTCGGGGTTGCATGAGAGGTACCCAGAGGCTGCAATAGCACATTATTCTCTTATTCCAAAGCAGTATCAACCTAACCCTTTATTTTTGGAAAGCTGAAGAGCTCTTACCTAATTTGATACTCAGCATTGCTTTATGAATAAAAATGTAAAAGAACTGGGCCATACAAGGCCCAGTCATAAGCAAGTTAGGCATTTCTCTTCTGGAAAGGAGAAGGTACAGGGTCAATATGATAAGGATTTGTAAAACCTTTGGCAGAATGGAAAGGATCAATTGTGATCATTTGCTCACTGTCTCGTTCAATGCAAACCTAGGGTAATCAAATTAAATCAGAAAGAGGCATGTTTCAGAATACTGAGGGAGTTGGTTCTTTTCAGATGGGATAACTAAGGCACAGAATCCTTTGCTGGATGACCTGTGGATACTGTTTATATGTGCTTAAGATGAGGTGAGATCAAAAAATTAAATTCATGGCTGAATATTGAGGGTGTATTATTAGGCTTACTCTGTTTTACACTCTAGGCATCTCCCTATGATTATTCTCAGACTCATGAGGACTGTTGGTTTGATTTTCTAAGGCCAATTCTTGTTCCTAAATCCAAGTTCTACATGTCTTTATCAGCTGTGATCACTGATCTGAAACAGCCAAAGATTCAGCCATAGCCACAAGCTGCTTTCACCTGTCATATCAAATCAATTTCCTCACCAAGGTGAGCTCGCAGTCAAGGAGCAAATCATACTGGCCAGTCCCTGCTCTCCCAGATTCTAATCCTGAGCTTCATATGTCCCTTTAACTTGGGACAGTAATAACAATTCACTTTTCTTTGAAAGACACGCAATAAAGGGTTGAGCACAGCTTTTCAGACACTGTCATTTCGAAGTTTAAGCTGCTACTGTAGTTGTAGCCAAAACTAAATGTGCCTCAGAAATAATCTTCATCTTTCACTCTTCCTTCTTATGTTCCTGCAAGTCTTGAAGGAGGTAGCAATAATGACACTATTTTGCATCTCTACTTTTCACATCTCTAACACTCTCCTGAAGCTACACCATAGCTTTTTGACCCATTATCTCCCAAGCAAGCCTTTTGCCAGTGCTGGTGGTGCAAGCTTTCCACTAGCTCTGAGAGTCTTGCAGGATCTGGCAATGAAACTGAGCTCTTTTACAAATCCTAATGCTATCCCCAACCTTAATGCTAGTTTTCCCAATCATTCCTTAAATCCTGACAGCTCTTGTGCTCTTACAATCTCTTCATCTGCTGAAAACTGTTTTTCCTTTACAGCTGTCTGTATGCTGGGAAAGATTTGCTACACCCTACACTTGTATTCAGTGGCTGAGAATGTTAATTTCTGCCTTTCATGTTCTTCCCACAGTCTGTACACTGAGCCATGATTTTCAGTCTGGCTGTGTCCTGAGTCATTGGCTTCTTTATCTTGCATCTACATACTTCTTTTGCACACTAATTGCTGTCACCGTTCTGATTTTTCCCTTGGACAGTTTCAGTCCTATTGACATTTGTATGCATTTCCCCAGGGTTGAGGATGATTCTCTTGATATTTTCTCCTGAAAACTGAAATCACATGTCTCCCAAATAATGCTGTTTCTGATTAGAGAATATTTTTTGTCTCCAGAGTTACATATGGATACCAGAACAGTCCATTGTGTAACTCACATATCTAACTTACCCTCTTCTTAATTCCAGGTAAAATACTTTCCCGACCTTCATCCCAAACCCAATACCTGTCCACAGTATCCTTCTGCCTAAAATCATGACAATTATTATTCCTGTATCTCCCAGCCAAATCATGGGATATGAGAAAGAGACAAATTTTTGTTTTATTAATCTTTGCAGTCAGCTCGGTATTCTGGATCCATTTTTCCTTTGTACTTCTTTAATGATTATGCAATACTATTTGTCTAGAAGTCCAGCTTTCCTGTGGAGTGAGTCATATTGCTTTTATTCAGAAACACTGCCTTGTTCTCTTCTAAAACACATACCTTTCTCCAGTGTGAGCATTGCTTCCCCATCACTTCTATCCTAGCTATTAAATTGGCAGGATTTCATTATCCTTCTAAAGAAGCTCTTTATTAGGAGAAGCCTGTTCACAGATGCTGCAAGTCAACTCCAGCTATGACTACATAATGCAAACAGACTGGTGCCTCCTCCAGACTTTCTTCTCTAGCTCACACTCCATCTACATTGCTTCATCACTAAAGAAAGATTCAAGCAATCTACACAATTATTGGGATGATTTGCGCCCTTTTCAGACCGTGTTGAGACCTCAGATTGGAGAATTTTACTTCCAGATTCCCTGATTGTTGTTTGGTTTTCTTGGCTATTTTCCCATGGTTAATCCAGCTCAGCAGAAGCAATTTTCAGCTATTTTTCTAGTGACAAGATACCATTCATCTGAATTCTCTGATTCAGCCTGGGACAGTGGGGAAGGGCAGGGGGAAAAGAAAACAAACCAGAGTGGTAGAGGGTTTATTTCTAGAATCTATTTCTGACTTGTATTTCATTTCTTCTGACATGAGATCATTGATTCAAACACCACTACACCCAATTTGTACAAATTCAAGTAAAATTCAGACTGGCAGATTCCAGTATATACTCTCTGATAAATGCACTGATTGCATCTTTCAGCTCCTTTGTAAACAGGAATACTATCATGATATATTTGGCCTGGTGTTTCAGGGGAGCATGGTCAAATCAGAGGTCCCTGAGCTGCATTGTTTTACAGAGAGAGATTTGTTTCATGCAATCTGTGCAGGGTTCATGTAATGTGCCCTCCAATCACTTCTTCCTCCAATCAGCTCCAGTAATTTGTAATTACTAAGAAGAGGTAGACATATTTTGTTTCATTTCAAACCCACTCAAACACTTTTGAAATGAGGAACAGAACTCCAAAAGGATTAAATTTGTTTTCCCTTTAAAGGGGGCAAAATGCCAATTTGGGCTGCTGTGAAGAGAAAGAAGTCTTGAATTAACAATGTATGAATTCCTAGTAGTGGCCGAACACTTCCCTCTGGCTGAGTTATGAAGAGGGGAAAAATGCCGTATATTCAGTGGATCCCACTTCTTACAACTGCACCCTACAACTTCTGCAAAGTTCTCCCATTCTTCTCATTCTTTCAGGAGCCAGTTTTGCTGTGGACATAAAGCGTAGTCCTCACATTTCTTCATTTCTGAATGGAAGAAGTGATGGCAGCTTGTCCTCTCTACAATGAGAGCATTGCTACATACATCTGCTTCGAGAGGTCTGTTTTCAGGAGTCACTAACTCCTATTCATTTCATTTTTGGATGGTGGAGCAGAGCAAGGCCAGTGAAAATGAGGGCAGTGGAGTAAAAGTATTATGCCCAAGTCCTGGCTGCTGTTGCTGCTGCTGCCACTGAAGCCACTGCTGCCTGGGAATATGAACTGCATGCAGTGTAAATGGAGGATGTTTACAACTGAAAGGAGTACAGGTGCCAAAATATTCCGCTGCAGCTCTGAGCAAAGTGTTTCTGGCCATGCCAATAGTATGAAACTGACTTGTTAGGCTCTTCAAGATATCAGTCACCTTCAAAAACAGGGGCTTGGTTACTTCAGAGCAAAGCCAGTCTGCATTTGTTTATGGTGGTATATGTTGGCATCTTGACTTTCACTGTCTTAAGACACCTTGCCTTTGTGCCTTTGCTGCAGCTGAATTTCAGGCTGGGTGGCAAAGTCTTCCATGTAGCAGAGCAAGCCTGGGTTTCTTTCATTTTCTTCTCTCTGAACAAAGAATAAAGCATCCACTTGCAGAACTAGGCTGCAATGAAGACAAGAGATTTTGGAAGGATAAAGGCCTGTGTATCTCCCCAGGTGATGATTTACGTGACTTTTTTTTTGCAGCTGTCCAAACTACCTCTTAAAAATGTGCATTTTTATAATAGCTCTACACACCGTTTTTCCCCTCAGTACAGCCTCTTACCACTGTGCAATGAAGCTGCAGTAACAGCAGTGAGGTTTCCAGATGTGGCCTCAAATGAGGAGAGGTGAAGCTAGGTAACAGTGGGTGAGGGCAAAGCACCTGGCATGGTGGAGCTGTCTGCTGAGACAGCTGGATATCTCTGTACAGCAGTAACTCCCTGCTCCCAGCTGCTGCTGCTGCCAGCACAACTTCCTTGCTTCTGCTCTTGTTTTTTTCTTTCCTCTGTGGGACTCAAAAAGCCAAGCAAGGCCTCAGAGATTGTTTTTCTGATGTGCCTATAGGTAGCATGATAATTTTGTGCAGATCTGTGGTACAATCACCAGTGCAAACCTCTTGAGTGGAGAAGAGAGGACAGCTCCTTTCAGAAGATGTGGCACCTAGATTTTGGTTTAATTTCTTTATCTTCTCTTTCTTTTTCCTAAAAGAATAAAAAGATTACTAGGTAATGAGCCAGTTGGAGAAGCTGAGACCTTGAGAAAGAGATGCCAACTATCACGATGGGTATGACAAAAACTAAGAGGCTTGAGAACCTTGAGGTTTTCTGGTTATTCTCCACTCTCAGCTGGGGGAAGAGCACTCTGTCTGAGCTGCTTGGATGTGCAAGAGGCAGTGTATCAGCCTCAGTGTCCTGTAAGGTGCCCAGCATTTAAAGGCTGGAGGTGAGCACCCATATTTTTACTCTCCTTGTGGGACCTACATGACCATTACTGTTATTCCAACAGAAGCAGTGGAGTAGGAACAGAAAAAGGAAAGTTATGAGTTTTCCAAATCTTTCCAAATCTTTCCAAATTTTTTTTCCCTAAGCCTAGGATTTTATAAAACCCTAACTCCAAAACATATTAAAAGCCTGAGCTGCTTACAAAACCCCTGGCTCCACAGGGTTTGCTTACCCTTAGTAATTATCACTTAATATTTGGCCCAGCACAGCTATCTTTCAGTCTTATACGGATAAATGTATTTGTTTCACTGCTATCTGAGATCTTTTTCACCACCAGACTGAAAACTATAGTTTATTATTCCTGGACAGAGGCCTACACACACTATATGTTACTTCTGTAGTTCCCTCAGTCAGTGGGAAATGTTTTAGTATTATTATCATTAAATATTTTGCCAGACACCGTGGTCTTCCAGCTTTCACATAGATAGGGAGGGAATGGATGTGTGGCTAAAGTGCAGGCTTAAGAGATGGGAGACAGGAGGGTTTTTTCCTTATCTGTGCCAAAATTCTTAGAGATAAAATTCCTCTGGTAACTAGAAAGGCTAAAATGCCCTTAACTAGCTACTATCTCCTTGTACTTAGGCTTCTTAAACCATCAAATTAAATACAGCATTTTGTGACCACAGGTACATTTAGCAGTAAGGTTCAGGCTTAAATAATCTATGCAATACTTCTTTACATCTTTTTTTTTTTTTTTTTTGGGAGGGGGGGTACATGTAGTACGGTAAAGGCTTAGTTAATATCCTTAAAGGAGAAATTAAAGGATCCTCATTGCAAAGGTGATTATTTCAGTGGGTTTTGTAGCTTCTCAACAGTTGTATTTTGTTGTTCTTGTTGTTCTTTCTACATATTTAATTGAAAGGTTTAAACTGGAGCTGTATATAGTGGAGTTTAAATGCATAAGACCCAATACCAATTTAATAATGCTCCAAAAATATAAAGTAATGAATAAATTTTAAGGTCACATCTTTCAGTGTCCTGTAGTTCTATGTCAGAGTAGAAAAGATAAGTGCTAGTTGTAATACCTATGAAGCCTTTAATTGATGCAACATTCACAATTTTTGTTATATTAATATTATGTAGCACAGGGTGTTAGTCTGAGAGGGCAGTGTCAGAGCTGGGTGAGGCCCAATATCGTGGAAAAGTATATCTGCAGTGGGAAATACACTAATTTCAGACTTCTGAATCCTCCTGTTCCAGTTTCTCTCCTAATTTGTCATTCCTCAACAAGGACCCAGAAGTTTGTAATACTGTTTATGAGAGTTAGACACTGACTGAAAACTGTATGGGCCAGTCATCTCATCTGTGCTGGTGTGTCTGTAGTTTCACCAGGTATTCGCCACTGCTCAAAAGGGAAGGCACTGCTTAAAGGCAAGCACCAGTGCTATTGTATGGGAAAAGAACAAGAGGAAACATTAGCAAAGAGCTTACTCCATAGAGAATCAGGGATCCCCAAACCCCATAGCAGTGGTCTTATTATGAAAGGAGGAGGGTTGAACCCACACATCTCTCTCAGAGGTTGATATCCCAAAGTTTCTGTTGGACTGACTTTCAGTCCCCTGACTTCAGCCACAGTTGCTCAACTTGGAAAATCTGGCCCCTTTAGACTGGAGCATATAGATTTCAGGGCTGAACTTGAGGAAATTCCAGTCTACTATATTACCTGTCCACCTGCACTCTGGGAGATGTAACTGGATCAGGAAAAAAATAGGGCTTATAGTTTGGCAGAAGGACTTAATGCAGGTGGATGTAGAAGAGCTGTATTGCCAAATGCAATAGGATGCTGATCCTTTTCACTTGCCCCAGGAGCTGCTTGCTTTTCCTCCAGCAGCAGAGGCCATAAGGACCAGAAACTCCCGCAGTGGCAAGCAGGTTAATAGTTTTCCTAATGGCCTATATGCACTACATGCATCAAATGAAACAAGTATGAAAATGGTTCATTACCTTCCTGCATTCCAAGGTCAGGTTTTTCAAAGGAATTCAGGTACATAAAGTTGCAGGTGGAGAGCTAGTAATGTTTACAAAAGCACTCGTGCCAGATTCCCATGGATTTCAGTACAGGTTAGACCCATAAAGATAGAGTGTCTTTAGGCATCCAAGTCCTTCGAGAGGTGAAGTATTTTGCATTTATTGCAGTGTCCTGCAGGGTGCATAAGGATTATTACTACAGAGCAGCTTGTGTGCTGTCAGTCCAACATACTGGCTTTCTCTTCAGTGACTTGTTCACCTTCCCATACCCAGTGGTATAAAATCTGTTGCATACATCCCATGTATTTACCATCCAGGGAACAATTCTTATTTGTGTTTTGGAAGCTTTCTTTTGAGTTTACTTTTCCTATTGAGAAGTGAAAAGTATGGGGGGGGGGGGGGGGGGGGGGGTATGTGGGAGGTGGAAAGAAAGAGAGGCAGCAGTGTCCAGCACACAGCACATTACCAGCTACCCTGCCAATTAATGTGCCAGGATTCCCTCGCTCGCACATGTTATGTTGTTTTGATGAAACTAAATGACAGTTGCATTCAGCTGCTTCTTTGTATGGAAAAAACATCTTCAAAAGAGCAGATGACCATGACCCCATTTCTCATTTTGTTTCCCATTACTTTAATTGTATATGTATTGGATATATCATCTATCATGGAAAATTGCTTTTGTCTCTGTAACATCTGCAGGACACTGGTATGGCAAACACTAGTGCATCTGCTAATGCAGCTTTTGCTCTCCCCATTCTTTATTCCATTTCATATTTACAAATTTCAAACCTGTGCTCCTAGAGCTATACCATTAAACCCACTGATTTCACTAGGAAGAGCAGGTGCTCAGTGACAAAGCAGATCCAGCCATTTTTGTTTAGGTGTCTAAATATGCCTTCACTAGCTTAGATATTTGGACTCAGTGTTTTTGCTCTGGGACCATTAGTCTTGCATCTCAAGTGTACACTAAACTCCAATTTGCTTCCTCTGTCTCAGTCTGTTAAAAATTTGGTTCCATGTTTTGATTAATACCATTCAGCAGAGGGTTTTTTCTTTGTTTCACCACACTGTCAACCCACTGCTTGCTCATTGGTAATCCCAGAATGATCTACAAGTAATGCTCCATGCATGCATACAATGTTTATTGTTAGAAGATGAATGTAACCCTTATGTGGAGGCCAATACTTGTAATTTCTTTGCATGCCAGGTTTGTGTGATTAACACTGAGGCTAATTTATTCTGTGAGTGGCTCTACTTAATCCCGTGACTGTCTGTGTGCAGTGCATGCATATCATCCCCAAATGCCTTAGTACACATGTTAACAATGGGAAAAGTACTTGGTGGAAGAATGTAACTTTCAAACTCAGCTGCTGCAGTTGGCACAGTCTGTTTCTCCCTTCATCCACAATTTGTTTTACTTGATCTTGTGACTGCCCTTGGAAATGCCCCACATTGTTTTTCTTGCATTTTTCACCTGCAGGACTTTAATTTAGAGACAAGAAAAGCATTTCAGCAGTATTGAAATGGATATTTTTCTAATTTCATGCTTTACTTTTTTTTAAACTGAATTTTTCAAAGCATTGGTTTAAAGACAGAAATACTGTATTAGGGAAAAAGAAGAAGGTAGGAAACTGCAAAGTTCCACATACTGAGCTCTTTTAAATCTTATTTTTAGGGAAGTAATGACAGTTTGCTTCCTTTCAAGTGAGTTGTCAGTTTACCCTCCAAAGCAAGTGGAAGTCTTCCTGAGAGCCAAAGAGATACTGGGATACCTGCCAGGGACAAGGACATTCATGACAAGGTTGAGTACCTGGTCTTACTTGCTGCCTTTTTCTCTTCCACTCAGTAACATCACCACACCCCAAGGGCTGAATGCCACTTGTGAATTCAGAGCCAAGCAGCATATTTGGGACTGAGCCTGCAAGTCATCTTTGCCCACTCCTCACAGTACCAGCAGCTCCTTCTCGGACCCCATTTGTAAGAGAACCAACCCAGCAATGAGGCCTTGCAAAACAATGCTTTAGAAAGATCTCAAATTTATGTGTGTGTATGTGAAGGCCAGTTTTTCTGATAGTTAATTTTTTTATGTCTATATATATAGAGATATATTAAATGCTTTATATATACTTACAAAATTAAACATTATCTGCTCTGGTTTGCTTAAATCTCAGAAAATCCTAGGCAAAACAGAACCCAGGTTAGAGACAGTGAGAACATTTCCAGAAGCACTGAGCCATGTCTTGCAACTCCCTTTCCATTGCATCCAGCTCCAGAGGCAACATTTCTAACAGTGCTTGCTTAAATCCTTAGCATGGTTTGAATCTCCCCTATATTGTACCTTTGATCAGATTAATTGAGATTCTTGAAAAGAAATTGATATTTTTTAGTATGTTTGGTAAGTAATAATTATCAGGGAACTTATTAAGGAATAAATCAGGTTTTGACAAGGAATTAACCTAACAAGTAAAGCTTATAGCTGATTTTTTTTTAAACTGAGTAAGTAATTTACTTCAAATGTGGAAATGCTCATGTGTAATATATTCAGAAGACTTTGAGTCTTTTTACAAGAGGTGTGCAAGTTCCTAAGTTCCTGTAATTTTCAGTGGGAATTAGGCTAGATTTCAATCACAAAAAAACCCCCAACCAACCAACCAACCAACCAACCAACCAACCAACCAACACAAAACAACAACAACAACAGCAACCACACGAAGATTCATGCTTCTAAGTCACTTCTGGTGCTTTGCAAATGTTACATTCCAATTAACACAGTCCTTACTTTAAGCACAAAAACTGATATTTTCACCTGAAAACAGGTGTTCTGTTCTGTTGCTCGTCTCTTCCTTGCTTGATAGAACTGGCTTCTTCTTCTGTTTTTGAGTCAACAGAATAGCTTTACAGGGGCCAGTAAACTACTTCTTAAAAACAAACTAACACACAACTCTTGCAAATTCACTGCAAGCTATAGATAAGAAAGAAGGAGCTTACATTAGTGCAAATGTAAGCATGCATTTAGTGTTTGTACATATTTAAGCCATTTACACGTATATGCTTCATTCCTGTGTGCAAACTAGGAGAATGATAAAATGTGCTGAAAGCTGTGGAAATAGAATTGAAAGAATCCTTGCTGATTTATTAGAAAAAAACCCTAACACTTTTCCTTGTGTTTCCATCCCTGGCTCTAGAAAGTCTGCCAGGTCAATCCTCTGTTGAAGTCAGTGGGAGTTTGCCACTAATTTCTATGGAAATAGGTTTTGGTTCTTTTACTGTAAATCCCCTCTTAAGAGAATCCTACTGATCAGTAATGACTCATTCAGAAGCAGACCTAGTGAACTGTTTGAAAAAGCCCTTTTCTGCATTTAGCACTGCTTAAAATTTATTATTTAAAATTTCATATAATGAATTAGCTCAGGAAATACAATTGAAATGTTTCCTTTTTTCTTTAAACCCAGCCTCTTCCTCTTTTTACCCAGCTCCTCCTCCTAAAAATAAAAGTGGCGTATACAATAATGCCAGTAATTATGTGTTATGTGATTTTTATTGCTTTGCAATTCATTACAAATGTTTTTGTGGGTGGTACAAAGCATTTGAACAGGTTTTAAAACTAGTTAGAAATTTATTAAATATTTGTGATTGTTATTACAGGTTGTGTTTTATGATCTAAGGTTGATTTATATGTACAAAAACTGAAAGGCAACACAATGTAACTCTTTCAGCATTCTTCTTTGGTAATGCTCTGCAACACACAGCGAGCCTCGCCTGGCTAAAGGAACTCTACATGTGTTGAAGAGTGAAAAGCGGCCATTACTGAAGCAAGAAACAAAAGCCAGAATATTCCGCATATCCTGTTGCTTCCACTAACTTAGGAAGGGTTTCTAGGTAGTATTTACACCGAGCTTTTTGTAAACTTTAAGAAACTTGATCTTTAGATGTTGGATTAAGAACATTTTCCGAACTAAATGTTGGAGGTCCCTTGAAATGCATATGTAGAAATACTTTCCAAAGGAGGAGTCAAATAATTGCTGTTATGATATATGTATCATTAAAAATCTATATGATTGATTCAAGGAAAGGCACAAGGCACATCATGTATAACAGCTAGATCATAAGGCTACCCAGATTCTTTCTTGATGCACACATTTTAAACTGTATAGTAATGAGCAACAGTCACAAAAGGGACACACAGATGTATTTGCCCAGCAGACGTCTTGCTATTTAGCTGACTTTTTCAAAAGTGCTGGTAGACCTTCCATAACCTGTCCCATTTCAAATACAGATCATAACATCAGCCACACCATGCGAGGATTCCCCACACAACTTCTCTCCTCATTTGTTTTATTTTCCCTGTTGGTCACCCATCAGAAATGATCCCCATCCTGACTGGTTTGAGAACAGATAATAATGAACAGCAACTAACCACAGAAAATCTTAAATCTGAACAGGATGTTTTCAGATAAATAAGAAACATGCTTCTGCCTGGGGAAAAAAAAAAGAAGAGGAAATTCAAATGCAATGGCTGTTCATGTACATAAAGGCTTTCCCTTCTTTCCCCCTAGCTGCTAGAAAACTATAGATTGCTGATAAATTTAGAATTGGATATTTTTTCCACCTTTATGATGGAAAATCATGAGAGAAAAGAGCATGGCTATTGCAAGGACTGAGGGGGCTTCACCTTTTCTCCACAAGCCTGGCATATTAGAGCTTATAGAAAAGTACCTTGCTGGCCCAGAGACTGGGCAGTAATTTGTCTTCAACTGTCAGAGGTAGTGGTGGTTGGGAAATGAGTCACATCTCCCTGTGCTTCTGTTGTTGAAGCAGAGGGATTGCCAAACTAATGACCTGCAGGATTGTCTAGCTTTCCCAAATTATAAGGTCACAAAGGGAAAAAAAACATAGCTTGTGCTTTGGGCCATCTCTATGTACTTGCATTGCAGCCAGCAGAAATAGGTTTCTGCTTCATTTCAGCCTTCAAAACCCATGGGATTTTTTCTTACATCCTTGAAGGCAATGCAAAAGGATTGGTATTCCTGAGCATATAAAGAAGTGGTCCAAGTGACCCTCTGGACTGACAGGAAAGGGGAAAAATCCCAACAAGCCATATATTCAAATCCAGGGTGGGCTGCTGAAGATTAGGTCTACATTTTGATCCAAGTTCATTCTGGCCTTGGAAGCAAATCCTGTCTAAATCAAGCAGTGATCCGCATGGACGTTTTCTCTTCAGCTCTTTCCCTCCACTGTGCTGTGACTGTCAGCATACTCCCAAGCCCTGACTAAATTAAAACATGACGCTGCACACACAGCTCTACCCTAAGCAGCAGATGAGAGAAATGTTGTATAGCTTAAGCCACCTTTGGAAAGTCTAAAAGTGTTATACTGATGTAAAAAGAAGTGTCATGCTCAATGACAGTAGAGGCTTTTATTTATTCGCTGGCTGTTGGAGATTTTGATTGAAAATTTCTGTAAGCTCTTAATCTTTGGAGCAAGTTTTAAATCTCTGTTGAATCCATTAAAACACTAGGTTGTAGCAAAGAGGCACATCATTCCTTCTTTAAGCACTTTACTCCTGTTTATATCAATGGAAATTAGATAATTCACACATCTGGTTCTTCGTCTAACTTTTCCAACAGTGTCCTTGGGGTCCTGAACATGAGACACTGAAAAGGGTGTACTTTTAATGCTAGGAAAGTCACTTTCAGTATTCTAGGTACAGTTACAGTGAGTAAAACTTGGCATTCCAAAGTGGAGGCACCTGAAGTCCCTAATTAATTTTAATCTATTTTATACCTTTATTTGCTCTTATTTAAAGGCAGGCGAAGCAATATACAGCTTCTCTAGCTATATTTGCATCTCCCATCTTTAGTTTCATAATAACACTGAGGTCATGGGTTCAATCCCTGTACGAGCCATTCACTTTCAGAATGGGAGTCAGTGAACCTTGTGGGTCAATTATAACTCAGAATATTCTGTGAAATCTGTCAATTTAAGGTACATTGATAAGTATGCCTTTTCTTAACTTTGAGGGAGGTTTTTCTCCACTATTCCTTGCTATTCCTTGATCCATCGTAAATGTCCCTTTTCATATTTTTTATTCTCATTTTTCAAATTTGTTTCTAAAAATACACACATGCACATATACCACTACACATACATGTACATCCATAATTACTGTTTAGGTTATTACACATAAAGGCTGTGCATTTTACTTGATATAGTAAAAACCTCATTAAAATACAGTTTTTATTGTGCAGTATTCATAATGTCCACTTCAGCATCATTCTCATTTATGTAATTCGTGCATTTCAGATGTATGTTTAAATTTAACACAGCTTAAAAGGCAGGCAGTTGCTTTTCTCTAAAGAACTTATTTTTCTCTAGGTAGGTAAGACACTTGCTTTTAATTTCTCATCACAGAACATCCTTTCAAGTCTTATGATAATTTCACTGGTTTTGTGCCCAGAACATTTCCAGGAAGTTAACTGGTTTCAGAAATAACTACAAAAATTCAAATTATGTCAAAACCAGCATGAAGATATCTTACAAAGTAGTAAGTACACTGAGTGCAATCCAGAAAATACATTTATCTGTAGGCACTCCCTTGTAGTATTTGTGTGACTGAAACTTTAAATACAGCCATATCAAAGTGATATCAAAGTGAGATCCTCCTTTCAGCCCTGTAATGCTGGGGCTCTGCTCTGCTGGTCTTTAACTGGTTGTGAGCACACTGCTGTTCAGCTTGGAAGAGGGATCCTTATCTTCAGTGACCTCCTGCTCCCTGACACTGACTCCATAGCAGTGCTTCCGATGCGATCCTTCTCCTAAAGCACCACGCGTGTATTTGGGTCAGATAGAATGACTTTATTTTGTGTCTTCCTGGACACACATCTAAACATCATGTAGGGAGCTTGCCGGGTTGGCTCTGCCTCAGAAATATGCTTGGTGCCCTTTATTGGCAGTAGCTGTAAGAAGCCACCATGATGTGAAATTTGAGGTAAGTATGCTGAACATATTCTAGCTACTGGTCCTTGCAAGGGACTTCTTTTTTAATACAGAAGAGTGGAGACAAAAGGACCAAGGGTTCCTGGTGGGGACACTGAAGCAGACAGCAGCTAAACATGGGTAAGTCTTGGGTGAGAGTGTGTGGACAAAAAGGATGGGCTCATCTCAGCCCTTGCATTCACAAGAAAGGGTGACTAAGCCAGGACTTTGCCCTTTTTCAGAAGTCTATGATTTTCAAATCCATTTAAGAGTACCATGTCTGTGGTTCAGACATTCTTCTGCTTAAACTTTGATCCTTGCTTTCGCATCACATTGTCTTGGTGGGGAGGTTAAACTGGAAGTGTGGAAATGCTCCCCTGAAGCCCCAGATGAGTTTCCGAGAAGTGTGCATGAGCCTCAGGCAGCACAGGGTGGGGCTGGCTGTCCTGTAGGGTTTCATCTCCCTGGAAAGGAGTTATAGGAGCTCTGGGGCCCCAGGGAGTGCAAGGGGAGGGCATTTGCCTCAGAAATGTCTGGGTTTGAAGCAGGTGGGACCCCATGGATTGAGCCCACTCACAGCAGACTGGTGACCTTACACAATGGGACTGAGCCAGGTTGTGACAGATGGTATCCCTGGATCTGAGGCTGGGTCCTGGCTCTTACTGTTTATTTAATTAATTGGGAGGAACACAAAAATTAACTTGGTAAATTGTGTATACTGTATAAAACGCCCTGATTTTGTAGACAGAGAATCCTGTGCTGGAGTAAAGTGACAAGTATAACCAAAGTTGCTGGTCGATTTTGATATTTTTTCTCATGGCTCTTGTCAATTGATTCCCAGAAGTAATTTTGGAAGGATGCAGCTGAAAGACCTATGAGATGAAGAGGTTTATTGGACAGGCAGGACTGATGGGATAGAGCCATTCCTGGTGCTCATATATACCTCAGTAGCATTTATCTCTAACAAGTCCTCATAGAAAAACTGATTTAGTGGAATGTATTTTTCCACAGCAAACAAGATCACCTAAGTGATGTATATTACAGCAGGTAAGTGTTGAAGTCTTATTTCTGAGACTTTTGCCTGAAATGTTTTACTTAGTGAAGAAGGAAAGAAAAAGAGACAGAAATATCCACCCTCTGTTGACACTGGCTGATATCCCTGTGCCAGTGGGAGAAATGAGTAGATTGAGTTCCTTGCTGTGCTTTGGGGTGCAGGCTGCCACTTGGGGAAGGGCTGCGCCTATCAGATGCAAGCCATCATTTTGTTTATCCAGAACGGCACAGGAAATCAGAGGTGGCAAGGCAAGGATGAGCATTGGCATGAAGCATTTTCTTGCAGGCATTCCCTCCATGCCAGCAGCTCAAAGGGATTCAATTGTCCCAGTTAAACCCCTAGAGAAATATCCTTCCTTTTGGTGAGATTCCAGTTAACACACACACAAACACACACACACACACACACACACACACACACACACACACACACACACACACACACACACACACTTTAAAGCATTTTTCTATCCCAGCAGTGCCAGTCTCAGGGCACAAAACCCCCTCTCTTTAGTAAGTTCTTTGGAGATGTGGATGATGCCTCTGTGCCAAGATAGTCCATTTACCTCCACAGTGGTTTTTTCCAGCAGGTTTCCAGGAATGAGAAGAACAGCTGGAGAAACTGAATGCTATGCTTCATTGGTGGGGGGAAATTCTCTGTACTGCAATACTAGTACTCACTGCCTGTTGTGGTCACCAAGCGCTGTCATCAAGAAGCTTTCAAGGGGCTGGTAAGGAAGTGGGATGTGCTGAAGCACTCACGCTTGAGCAATTCAAGTCCAGAAGGGTAATGCAGGGAGTATGTTTATCATGTAAACAGTGAACCGTCGGTAAAAAGGGAAGTTTTGTGCAGTGATGGAGTTGTGGGAAATGAGAAACCACAAATTAATGAGAAACCCAACCGAGGTTAAAGTTATTTACTGATTAGTTTTGATTTCACTTTAGTCAGAGTGGAAGGGGGAAAAGACATAGCCTTGCATGATAAATCTTTTATTGGCATAGATCTGAGATTATTCATAAGTGAGACTAACCCACATCAGTACCAATGGCTTATGCTGTGCCATTCTGCCAGCTGGATGTGCCAGCTGAACAGCTGTTTTAGGCAAATTTTCTTAAACCTTACTAGAATGTGTCTCTTCTCTGTTTACCTGTAGAGGTCCAGTAGGGTTTTCTGGTATTTATTCTTTAGGGGGATTTTGGAGAAATAAACAAGTCACTAAAAATACCACTGTAGTTATGCTGTGATTAAAAGCAACCTAACTTCCCAGTCTAATTTTTTGGGGCCTTCCAAGTATAGTTACTGGGTTGTGTAATCAGGAATCTCCCCTTTCTGTTCAGCCCATGCCTCACCCTCAAGGTCATGCAGAAAATTACTTCCCTCCAATATCAGGATTTAATCTGATTGTTCCTTTTGGCTAAGGTGATATAGTTGGGGAATGTTTCTCCAGTTTGAGGAAAGGCTGAGAATGGTGGGATGGTAGAGGATAGTTTCATTTTTAGGAGTAGAGATGGGTCACAATTTTAAAGGTTAGGTATTTTTTATTGATGCAATTTATGACAAAATGCCAATTTCTAATGATATAGAAATCAGAGTAATAACTTGCAGCCCAGTACAGTGACATTTGAGGTGAAGGAAAGCGTGTTTTACTAAGGCAGGGACAGCAGTAGAAATTTATTTTGCAGCAGAGTTTCAACTGTTTGCTAAACCTTCATTAAAGAAAAAAGGAAGAAAGAAAGAAAACATCTAAATTCTAAAGCTGGCTGGGTCTGAAGAATTCAGGGCATATTTAGCTCACACATAATTGCCATGCATCCATTACTTCTAGCATGCAGCTGGTCTCCATTTGACCAGCTCAATGCATGGCAAAAGGTTGTTTGTTGCATCTCTCCTTTGGACTTGGCTCAATTGCTTTTGTTTGTTGCAATGTAAGGTAATTTATGCAATATTGCTGTAAAAGTGAGCTTGAAAGAAATAAGAAATCTTTGGGTTGCTTCAGGAATGTTCTTCCTGTATTGTGATCATGTCTCACTTGTACTTTATGACCAAATTGTTAATTCCTTGAAGTTACGATATCACTATGATCTGAATGTACAAAATTATATATTAACAAGGTAAAAACATGTGAGAAAGAGATAGTATTCCCCTCCAGATTGCATCATATGAGAAAAATATAGCCATTTGGGAAATTATTCTCCTACATATAAGTAACAGGGGAATTTTAAAAATGAAGTGTCTGCACAGATTGAGAGCAAAACTTTTGAAACTGTTCAGAACTCTAACAGATGAAACATGCCTAAAATGCTGACAACTCCTATCAAAATCTACATCAAAATACTTTAACTTTCCAGGTGATACACATGTGTGTCACTATTTCAGAGCATCAGAGTTCACAGTTCCATATCTAGAAGTACAGCTTTGACTTTCTGTGTATAAGCCAAGAGAATAATTTCTGGATGTAAATCCAGCTTAGGACAAGGTCAGGTCTGAGTTCAAAGAAGTCTAAGGTTTCAGTTCAGATTTGTTTACTCTGAAATCTTGCCAGACCTCTATTGTCCATTATGTCCTCTGCGTCTTTTAACATAGCAGTTCAGTTATGGTGATTAATACACAGGAGCCCACAAAGAGCTTCTTGGTCATGTTTTACCACCTAATTGAAAATAAAGTTGAGAGTCTTCTTTTCTTCTCATGATGCTGATGAAGAAGTGGTAACCCTGGGACTCATAAAAATATTCCTATCTGTATCACATTTTACAACAATAAAACTTCTGACGGATAAAATCCATCTCCACATTCCAGCTTCTCCCCGCTAATGACGCCTATTGTGTAATGCTGTCATAGTTACTGGGTCTTATTAACATAAAAGCTCTGATAATCCTTGTATCTAGACCAAGAAAGAGCAAGATACTTCCTGAGATTTCTGAAAGGAAATTCAGAAGACCTAAATTAAAAAGTTGCACCTGTGAAAATATATAAGCATTTCTTCATAAGGCATGTCTCTTTTAGGCCACTTGATAAATGACTGACAAGTCAGCAATGTGGAAGCTGCAATACTAAAGTCACACTTCTACTAATATTTCTACCATCAGGTCTCAATATTTCACCTGATATCAAACTCGAAGCAGACTCAGTTTCCACTGAAAATTCACAGTGCCTGAGTCCAATAGCCCCACTCACCTTTGGCATTTTGCATATGATTCCCTCATTATGGAGTACTTGTGGGTTTTGATTCAATTATCCCCCTAAGACCCCGTGCGCAGAAGTGCATCATATGGTGTTGTATGTTTGGAGTGCTATTCTCAGCATGAGCAGTTTGTCACAGTCAGGGCCTTTCACTCTAGTTCAAATGTTCCTGAAATCCAGAAGGACTCCGATTTCATAGGTCTAGTAGAGGTTTCTCACAAAACCAGAGGTATTTTCAAGATACCCAGAACCACAAATTCAGCCCCCACTGAATTTCAGTTTCCCTTACAGGTCATAACTGTTTTCACCACTTTATAGAGGTACCGGCCAAAATCAATCTTTTACAACTCCACTTCCTACTCAAACGAAAAGAAAAAGGTTAGGGCTTTTAATTAGAGCTATTTATATTTTCAAAATAAGGAAGACATTCTGAAAAAGGAATTGTTTCTGCAGCCAATTCAGAGACCTTCTGTCTACAAAATCTGCTCTAGACACTTTCCCACCACAACTTTCTTTCCATTATTAGGAACTTACACCACTTTGTTTTTAGCTTGGTATTTTGCCAAAAAATGTTCTTTAGGTCTCTATAGTACAAAATCTGACAGAAAGCATAACACAAGGAAAAAAGGTATTTTTAAGTCCCTACTTTTTTCCATTTTCCCATCAGAAAAAAAAATTAAAATATTAGTAATATAAATCCATCTCTGTTCCAGTTTTTGCTCTGGTTATTTATACCCTTTAAATGTGATCCATGTAGAGAAGTCAAAAGTTATTAAATCCATTCAGATAGTTCTTCAATCTATTCAGGAGCTGAGTGTACCTGGCACAGGCACTGAATATTTCCTTTTGGTTTCTGAGCTAGAAATAATACTTGAAGTAAATTATTTTCTGCTGTGATAATGATGATACTACCAGACGTCCTGAGTGGAAAAGGCCAGGGAGGTTCTGATCCTGACTCTCATTCTGATATTGTGTCTTACTTTTTTGCCCTAAGAAAACTCATTCCTTCTGTGGTTTTCAGTAAGAACAGTCCTTTTCCCTTCTTCCTGCACATTTTTTCAGCCAGATTGACTGAACTATGAAAAGGTCAAATGACTTACTTGAAGGGTAAACCATGAGTCAGTAGCACAGCTAGCACTGAATCAAATCCTTTCCTGTCTTCCAGTCCAACCACTAGACAACACACAATTGCTTTCATTGACCAGGGGGCTTTAATGAAGTCAGCATTAGCTGTGGTATATGCTAGCATGAGTCTCTGAACAGTTTTAGTATACATGAGTATGAGTCTGTCAAAATCAGTCACCTTTTACCAGCAATTCACAGGGTGTGTGGAAGACAGCAGACCTTGGCTCCCTCTCTGTGCATGCCTTGTGTCCTGTCTGTGCATTTTGCTGCTTGCACACTCAAGCCATGCAGCCGTGCTCCTGTCTGCACCAGGGCTGGTGTGTGCTGTTCTGGTCAGGGGTTGAACCTTTGCTCCCAATCCTCAGTTCAGCTGCCCTTCCTTTACAGTCAAGAAAAGGGGAAAGGGCCTGGTATTCTGCACTGTAGTCATATGAGATCATGATTTGGAAAATGTTCAGAAACACTGGAAAAGATAAACTCAACAATCTGTATTGACCTTAGAGTCTACTGATGCTTTCTTTAGCTGACCTATATGCATCTGCACATATTTTGGCAGATTGACGTCTGGAAACTTTGTAGAGAAACCGATGGAAAATACTGTAAAAAAAAAAGAAAAGGCTGAAAAAAAAGAAATGGCTGAAAAGGAGCTTGAGTAGGCATCTAATCTCTCCTCATCTAAAGCAAGATGGGCTTTGTCTACATTACTTCTAGCAGCTGACTCTACTGCTATCCTCTACCTCTCCAGGCAATCTCTGCTGTCACTTCACAACTCAAATTATTAGGTTAAACATTCAGGAAACATTTATTGCCCTCCATTACTGAAATGAGAGTGTGTCACTCATGTATACGATGTAAAGCAATCAAAAAAATAGAGCTCATGCAATATAAAAAGGTGTGTATTACAAAGTCAACAGTACAGAAGTGTCCTCAGTGAGAATTTCCTTTCTCTTATTCTACCTTTTGCAGTAGAGACAGCCTTCCCTCACCTCCTATTTTTACTGAATAATGCCCAGTACTGCCTTTCTCCTAATAAGACTCTATGTGCAAAGATTTTCCAAATGCTATTCTACACAGTTGCCTGAGTATGTGAAGAAACGGTAATAGGAAAAAGAAATGGTTTTAAAATGACACTGAAGATTTGACATCTCAATTCTTCAAAGCCAGGAAATTAACATTGAATCATCTGACTGTGCTTTGCAGTGATGTTTTAGCTCATAGGGCACTCAAGATAACCACTATTCGCAGACCCTGCAGTAACTCAGCAAAATGTGATGACTGGAGGATGACGTTTCTGCTATAAATCATCATGTCTGTAGTGTATATGTGTAATAAACAGGACTTGGGAAGTAGGGAAAAATGGGACTTTTGTGGAATGCCAGAAGGACTTTTAGCATGTTTCTTTTACTGATGACTGGCTGGCAGCTCAAAAAAAGGCTCTCTAGTATAAGGTCATCATATAAATTAAAATGGAAAGAGCTACTATTAGATCCTCTTTTCCATCCCCTGTCACTGTGGAATTGTTCCCTGCAGTGTGTTCTTGAGTGTTTTGTCCAGTCTTCCCTGAAATAACTTAAGCAACAGGGTTTTCGTTGCTTCTCCTTGGAATTCTACCCCACACTGTAGTAGATCTCATTAATAGGAAATGTTACTCTAAAGCGTAAATCTTCCTGCTCTCTGTTTCATCTCATTAATTCCACTTATACTCCCTTCTCTGTTCCTAATCAATCCCTTTGCCTCTTAAGTGTTTATATCCTCCTAAGACTTATGGGGAATTATCATACCCCAATTAGGTATCATTCAGCCAAGATATGTGCAAAGCCCATTCCCTTCATGTTCCTTCAGCACACATCTAAGCTCAGGCTCATTTTTTCCCTTCTCTGAAGTCCCTTCAGTTTGTCATCAAGTTGCCCTCAATTTAAGTGGAAGAGAGTTCTGGTCCCTACACTGCAGCCAGAGATGTGGCGATCAGGTTTCCAGAACACCAGCGATCCCCAGCTCACCACAAAGTCAGATGGAGTGGCAACAGAGACCACTCAGGAAGAAGAAAATAAAGGAGAGTAGCAGTTTTCTGGGAAAGAGCAAAGTAAAATGGTGACCAAACAGCACAAGCAGTGCCCCTGCAGGAAGAATTGTCACGGCAGAGCTCTGCAGGGGTGTTGGAAGCTGCTCCATGGCAGTGAGGCACGGCACCGATGGCTTACACCCTGGCTGGCAGCCCTGGGGAGTGCTGGTGGGGTAGAAATGCCCCCAGGTCACTCCATGCCCACCCCACACCAGTTGTGGCAGACAGGCCGTCACCGCTTTGCCAGCATTGCAAACCACTCCGCACTGTCCTGCACCATGACCTCATGAGTGGCAGCCACCTGGGTGAGCATGTGTTCTGCAGATGGACAAAGCCCACTCTGTATACAGGTTTTTTCCTTGTGGCCATAAAATTAAGGAGTGGGAGCAAAACCTGGGCTGTATCATAATCTCCTGGTGGTCCAACCCCTCCACCCAGCCATGCAGACCATCCAAAATGTTGTCATTTTACCCCAGAAGGCAAGCAGGCCTGGGGTAGATCCAGAATGGATTACAACATAATCCAATTCACAGGGAGGGGTATTTCTGAAAGAGGATTATTTTTTTTTCTCTGGCTGGGTGCCAGAAATAAATAAATGCTGTAAGTATAATGTCATGTTTTTAGAGAGCATGGCAATGGAATGTGAAAGCTCGTTTCCATATCCACATTAGAGAGAGGGAGAAGGTAATTTGATTTTTTGCAGCACTGTGCAAAGCAATCTGAGGGTATGTAAGGTATAAATGCTGGTATTTCACAGTGGAATTTCAAATACGGTCGGAGTCTGAAGAAAACAGTGCTTAATTTCTAATCAGAACAATGTACTATGGCTGTTTGGTCTGCATTTCAGCATCAAAAAGCCTCTGCCTGAACCTTTTGTGACCTTCAGAGAGTTTTGCATAATTAGCTTGATTAAAGACACAGCACAGTTTTAGCACCAGAGACCAAAAACCACAAATTACTGAGGATCACATGTTTTGCAAAATAATACCATTCATGTGATTATTTGTTTTGCTCTCATCATTTTTGAAATATTACTCCATTGCTTTGACTTGAATTTCTGGTTGTAACAGATAGCCAGTTCCCAAATAAAATGTAAGTCTCTACAAAAATGTTTCCATTGCATAAAAAACTGTTATTGGATTTCTGTAATGTCATAGGGCTGAGTTTGATATTTGTATTAGGGATATGACTGAAAACCACCGCCAGTAAAAAGACTTTCAGCTATGTAGGCTGTCAGTTCACAGGGCCTTCCTTAGACTTTGCTTTTACCATTTTGATTTTAGTGTGTTAATCTCAAATTTTAAAGTGTGACAAAGCCAATAAAAGACCAGCTCAAGAACATATGGTAGATAATATATCGATCAACTTTCACATCCAGAGAGCATTGGGTCATTTTACAGGGAACAGTTTGAGGACTGCTTTTATCAAAGAATCCACAAGATAGCTGTGGGGGCTTGCAACACAGCGGAGAACTTCTGTAATGTTCCTTGGACCATGCATATACAGCACATGCCCAAAGTATTGCCAGAATGGACATAGCTGGCAGTGGGACCCCCCTATCTCCTGCATGCTGAAAAGGAGACTGCCTAGTTCTTTTGCTCTCCACACGCACAAGAGGTAGTAATTTCCCACTGCCTGAGGGTGGTGGAAAGAAAAGTGCTCAGAATGTCCCAAGCATCCCAGATGGAGAGCCCTTTTATAGGATCCTCATCCTCTGCCAAACACCATTTTTCCCTCACTGCTTTAGTGCAGAGTGGCTGTGGATTCCTGCCCACCCGCTTGCCTTTTCTAACAGGTTTCCTGACACACTCCCTGTCCCTCAAACTATGGATAGAAAGGAATTGGACAAGTGCAGTTGGGCTCAAACAATATGTGTTCACGTGCCTATGCAGCTATGTGAGGCCAAGTTTACATCTCCTGCTCCTCTGTCCTGTTTCCAGTAGCTACCAGGCTAAAGAAAATGGTCAGCTACATTACAGGGCTGGCAAGCTACTTAAAGTAACCCTGCCCTTATCCACACTGTACCTACAGCCTTCATGGTCTGCTGGAAAGGCTGCACAGATTTATGCAACCCTCTGCTGTTAGCACACCCTCATTGCTGCAAAAGATCTCAGCTTGAGACCTTCATGCGTTAAAAGAAATTAAGGAAGTTGCAAAATCTGTTGGTACAATAATAACAGTGGGTGTTCTTACAGAAACCAGTATAAGCTGGTTGAGTGGCACATCTGGGACGGTTTTAAGAAGAAACTTGATTAATACCACAGATGACTGCTATTTAAAGCCATTCATTTTGATGCATAGTTTGGGGGAGGTTCAGTTTACCCCTAAGGAAAAAACAGGAGTTAATACAGAGTGTTTGTGCTCCACTGGACGGTATTGATCTGTGGCAATTTAGATTTGATATTTTAAAAGTGGGGAACTTGATTACAATAAATATGAGCACATTTCAGTGAGGCAGAAAGTGCAAGAATAACAGTAGCAAATCTGTCTGCCCATTAGATCAGACATTTAAACTGAAGTTCAGGTGTGACAATCTTATTGGGAAAATAAACACATTTGCATGCTGGTCATTCAAAGATTCCTGTTTCCAGCACTCTCCTTTCAGGGATGTAAGCTCATGATCAGGCTTGAAGACTCTTGGATTGGAGGAACTTGGAAGAAAGTCATATTCAGTAAAGTAATGGGATACCAGAGTACTCATCCAAAGGAAGTGAAGTATGATAAAACAGGTAGGGATACTGGCACAGGTATACATTCTAAGTAACTAGATATAGCTGTTAGCCAGGACTAGAAAGTCCACGCACTGATTATTTGTAAGAGATAAGAGGAAGAAGCTGGAAACTTCCAAAAGTTAAGCTTCACTTGCATCCTGGCGAAAGTGAGGAGTTAGCAAAAGTGAAGGACCACATTTGCAGTGTACATCTTACAAAAGACCAAGGCTACATGAACGCTACTAACGAAATTGAGCTCTGCTCTTTACCAGAGAGCCTGATCTGAGCATCTCTGTTCAGAAGTAGGTGGAGATGGGTGGTGAATCCTCTGCAACCACACTGGAACTCTTAAGAAGCTGTATGAAAATGTCTGTGTATTTGTGGGATGCAGGGAGGTGCTTCTTTTGGTGTAAGAGAGGCTAAGATGGATACAGCTTTTGGGATGAACAGATTTTAGGCAATATTCAATTCAGCATACGGACTAGTTGAGGCACCATATGGAAGGTGATGATATTATAGCAATAGATGTAGTGGATCTGATTGTGATCTGGCTTGCACCAGTTCTAGGCAGATGCAGCTCCTTCAGCTTTAATGGACTTACCACAGCTTCACACCAAATGAAGTGAAACAAGTTTTGGGTACAATACATCTACATTAAGCAATGAAAGACTGGTGATTTGTGTGATATCTTTTTTAATTTCTTTCTTTTTTTTTTTAACTAAAGTGCTAGCATGTTGTGTGGGGAGGCATTTTTTATCCTTATTAACAGTTGGCATTCTGTTTGTTGTAAGCTGTGTGTGGGTTTCTGTGCAAGACAAAGGCATGGCACTGCTCTGGCTAGGGAGCTTTGTGCCAGCTCTTCACTAAGGAGATTCACAGCAGTTTTGGACATATTTTTCTACACTGGGAGTGGAGGAAAGAAAACAGAGCATGTGTGCACAGCAAAGCGAACTTTCCAAACCTGGTTAATCTCACTGTACCCATGCTGTGCAAACCTCGGCTGCTCTAAATTAAATGGAGCTGGAGGAAGCAAAAGCACAAGGACTAAAAGGGAGAAAACAAAGGAGAGAAGCAATGAAGAACATGAGGAGGTAACAAGATAGGGAGAGAGCACCAAGCAGAAGGCAGGCTGTGATAGTAGTGCTGTTCTTGGAAAAGAAATACATAGAGAGAAATACTTTTTACAGATATAAAAGACCTAGAGATTTGGAGCTATGCTGCCTTTCCTCTGTGTCAGAACTTGCTTTCTGACAATCCATTTCCCACCACTACTCATCAGCCTTTCCCAAGAATAGGTGGCTGGAGACGATGGGCAAGTGCTCTTCTAAAAGAAGAGCTCCGAGCTTGGTTTAGCACGTATATACAATTCTCCCTCAGCTCTTGATCAGATCTCAGCTCTTCCCATAGCTGCATAAATTGATATTGCCTCAAGCAGGCAACCCTGCATTTGGAAGGACAGGGAGGAAAATGGGGGAAGGTGAATAGGGTAGGGAAGATGGAAAACAGCAGAGAAGGTCAAGGCAGAAGAAAACAGCAAGAAATTAATTCCATGGCACTCTTCCTCCTCTTCTAGCCTCCTACTTGGCTGTGGCTAGAGCACATCTGATGTGTAGGCAGCACTCAGGGCCCAGGAATTTGTATGGCCTTGACATTCAGAGAAATAGGCTTCTACAGTTGTTAGAGATGCTTTTGTCTTGTCAACGTGGAAAAGAGCCTGGTTAAATCCAGGCCTGGGAGGCAGTTGCAGATTAGTGAAATTGTCTTTGGAGTTGTTTGTACAGGCCAATGTAAATTTGAAAAGGACAGTATGCTATTGCTTTACTTTTTTTGGCCGCAACTAAATAAAAAAAATATGTTGTAAATATAAGAGATATCTACTTTCAGCTTTGCAGGCTTAAAAAGACTGATGATCTGGATTATAATCAAAGTTTGGGATTTCATTTTCCTATAGTCTGCTTTGATGAAACATGAAGAAAAATTGGCTTTTAAAATGTTATCCTCTGTACAGAAAGACATTGCCGATGGTTCCAGCTGATCTGTCGCCTTTGCGATTGCTGTCTGGCTGTC
Organism: Entomyzon cyanotis; assembly: GCA_024500445.1. NCBI lineage: Eukaryota > Metazoa > Chordata > Aves > Passeriformes > Meliphagidae > Entomyzon > Entomyzon cyanotis. Next base: position 83,695,163 of record JAKEPQ010001005.1, read on the forward strand.
GAGTAGAAGTCAATAGAAGAGTGTGCAGCAACAGCATGGTGGAGGGACTGACAGCACGTGATACCCACCTACCTCTTCTACAGTTGTCCATGCCACGATATAGAACAAGGGTAACCCCGCTGAACTACACTTGTGTAAGACCAGGGCTTCAGCTGCACACACAAGAAGCTAGACGAGAGTCATGATGTGACCACAGACAGCTGAGCAAGATACACCATGAGAGCAGCTCCTTTACCACTCTGTCTCTTCAGACACATTCTGTCCAAGTTCACTGAGTGAGAGTTGGGCCACCCAGCAGAAATGGCCCTGCATCATTTCTCTTTCATATTTATCTGTTGGACCACATGACCTGTTAGAAAAAGCAGACAAAGAGAAACTCAGTTACAGTGCTTGAAAAAGGGAAAATATTTTTTGAAGTTCCCATGGTTTTTGGGGAAGTGATGAGGTGGAAGTGCAGCACAAGACACACCATGTGAGTGCATTAGCCATCCTTGCACTCATCTGGGTTGCCACAACAGCTGTGCAATGCCAAGGGCCAGGGTATGCACTTCTGCGAAGTTGCAGAAGGGAAAATAGAGCATTTGTTCTGCTTTTAACTCAGCTGATGTCATAATCAACCCATGTGAAAAGAAAAGCTTTTCTCTTTTGGTGTTTGAATGTTTTAATCTGTTCCATATTTCTATCACCAATAACCTTCCTTTTAATGTTGCAATCTGTATTATACTTAACCCAGAGCAATCCTTAATAGTGTATTTTTTTCTAATATGTCAAATGCTGCTAGGAAGTTACTCCTCAGTAACGACTAGCTGTATGGAGGATTTAAGCTCTTGGAGTTCAGCTGGTTTTAATTACCCTCACAGATAAGTGTAGCCATTTATTTTCTTTGAACTGGAAAAGGTTGCTTTTCTATTTTTAACCCCTGAAGACAGCTGAGTAATTCAAATGAAAGTCCTCAGTCCAGAAATAGCTTTTTTTTCTTTTTGCCCTATGAGGATCGAATTGTTTCTCATGAAGCAAGGTTTAACCCATAGCTGCTCAGTTAAGTTTGACTATATTCAGGCCAGATTTTCATAGATTGGTAATAACCAGAGTATCTGATACTCATCCAGTGCAGCATTGAGCAACATGGCTTGCAATTTTCTTTTGAGAGAGAGTCCTTTTGCAGCAATACTCACACAGAGAGGCACTGCTTAGTAGGATTCCTCCCTAAGTAAGATGCTACTCAACATGTATAAGGGTGGCAAAGTCTGGTCCAAAGCAAACATGTATGACCAATTTTCCAAAAGAGCTCAGCATGTTGCCATTAGTGCCACAATGGGGAGAAACTGTGTGCTAAGCACTTACAAAAATCTGGCCCTTGTTTGAATGTGAATGGGGGCTTGAGCTCTTTAGAAAATCTGGCTGCAATTGTGGGTGCTGAGTACTTAGGAAGCAGTGGTGGTCTTGAACCAGGGCTGCCATTACTGATTTACACCCTTGTCAGCCATTGATTTTCAACCCTTCTGAAAGTAGAGCAACACAGTCAGACTACCCATCATTTATAAATTAGAGCACATATAGATTTTTTTTTTTTATTATTATTTCATTTAATTTCATTTCTTTTTTTTTTTAAGAAAATTCTTTTGAAATATTACCCTGTTGCCTGAATCCGGACTGTTCCTGACTGTCTGCCAGCTCCCAGATTAAATGTAAGTCATTACAGAATGTTTTCCTCACATGGGAAAGACTCGAGTGGCTCGGTGTTAGTTTTGCCCTCCGACATTAATTCTAATTACCTCAAAATGCAAACATGTTTGAATTTCCAGCAGATGACATTATTTTTTCTTTGACATCAGACATCAAAGAAAGAAAAATAAACATGGGACAGTGACAGCATTAGGCCTCTAGTCATTTTTCAGAAGGTTTTTCATGTTCTGTTCCAGACTGGTTCTTCTTTAAGTCTTGTCTCGGATATTAGGGAGGGGAAAGGTTTACAGACTCAGAGACTGGTGGAGTCTTTTCCCTTCCAGTTCTCTGAGACAGATGGGGGGAAGGAAAGAAACAGTCTGGTTTAGATCAGCATTGGAGTCTTGGTTTTCAGAGACACACACACCGCCAATGCTTCGGTTATTTTCTTAAATTTTTTTAGCTTTTTTCCTGAATGTTCATGGATGATACTGCTTCATTTAAAAACTGCAATAATTTGAAGAGAATAGAAATTTGATAAAGTTGGACTAGCAAACACAAGAACAGAACCTCAGAATTTTGCAGATGTTTAGTACTTTTGAGAGATCATTGTTCAGACAGGTATCACTGCAGCTGAAAGCTGATGTTGCCAGATATTCCCTCTACAGAGCATTGACCTTTCAGACTGTTCAAGTCCACAGGATTTAAAAATGACAAACCAAGGGAGCTGCCTCTCCTTCTACACGTCAGGTTTTGGGATGTGCTAGCTTGCACCCACCTGGCTTTCATGAAGCTGTGGCAATGGCAACTCCCAGTCAACCTTCATGCATCCTGACAGTGCCAGGATCCTCTCACCTGCACCCCTGCCTGCACCTACAGCCCACTTCTCTCCAACTTTTCCCAGGCTCCTGAGCTGGCCCTGGAGCAGAGCATCTTGGCATCTGAAAAATGGAAATAAATGGAAATAATACCACTGCTCAATCTGACAGACACCATGGAGAGATGTAAAGGCTCCATGATTAGAGACCCTGACTGTGCTATGGTGAGGCAGGCTGTAGAAAAATCCATGCAAGAAATCAAATTATGAGAAAATTACAGACGTCTCTTCCCAGGGCCTGGGATAACAAGGTTATCCATGTCTTAGCAGGACATGGCTAAGATGCACTGTGCTGGCAGAGCTGTGTAGGGAAGCTTGGGCAACGTATCAATGCTACTTGCTCCTCACTTTCTTAAGCACTTAAACTGACTCCTGAGTTTTAAAAAAGGTCAGCTTGTGATGGACCTGCAGGAGCTCGTGCTGTGGCTTTGCAGTGCACCAGTTCAGGATGCTTCTTTCTTTCCCTGATGGAAAAACAGCTCCTTCTACTGCATGGGTCAAGTAGTAGCTTTTTATGTCACACACCCTCCCCCCTCCACACTTCCAGTCCCACCTCCATTTAAAAAGCGTAGAAAAAAATTAATTTTCAGTCAATAAATAACAATAAATAACAATAAATAAATAAGTCCTGTGCTCTGCAGTTGTTGCCTGTGGTATGAGCTCTGGTGTTTTGAAGTGTTCTCATTGGGACCCACAAATGTTTGTAATAAAACTGATTGGCAAAATCTTGGGCTGGAGCCTCTGGGCTGCTCAGCCAGCTTCACACCAATCCTCCTGATCCATTTTCCCTTAATGCAGGCAGCAGGGCAGGCAGCAGCTCCCCAGGGGCCCTGCAAGGGCTGTGGGCTGGAGTGACTGGGCCAGTGGTCATCAGCCAGCTCACCTCAGGCTCCCTGGAGAATGTTAATCCTCATGCTGAGGCGGCTGAGTATGGTGGAAAGATGCACTAAAATAATTTTTTGTTTCTCTCTCCTCTTCTTGCAGTTTGACAGCATAGCCTACAGGCTGATGCTGTCAAACTGGGTTTTTTCCATACCTGTTTTTTTTTTTGCAGTACCTGGAAACTACACCATGACACTTCTCCTCCCAGGAAGCACTGTAAGAAAGAACATGGTAGAGAGAAAATACTTGACTGAGGTTACCTTTCCAAAACTGCCTACAGACTCTGAGAGAGGTCTAGCAGGATACATCCTGAAGGGCTCTTCTGAAAAAGAGAGCACTGAAAGTCTGCCCTACAAAAGTCAGTGTTTCCATTTGAGTGCTCAGAAATGAATGTACTTAAAATGAGGCTTTGTACGGAAATTTGAACCAGCCTGAATACTAATATTGGCAACAGCTCTGCACGTTGGTAGAGCATACCAGTCCTCTTCAGGCAGAGTGTGTCATTTAGGGGTATGTTTTCAAAATTAGATAACCCAAATGTTCTTACAAATGGCTTTGATTATTTTCTGTCTGTACAAGACCAGGTTTTTGTAAAGGAATGGACAACTGCCTGAGGAGAAATGGTGGTGGGGTATGTGAGTATCCTTTTTCGCACACATCAGTGCATATTTGGCATATGAGGTGGTGCTTACACAGTTTTCCTTTCACTGTTCAGGCAGCCAGTTTTTAAAAATGTGGCCTGTGGTGTTTCTGTTTCTTTGATGTTTTCAAATGGGATCTAGTTATTTTAACGTGTCTATTATATCTAATTCTCTGCTAAGGCCACTTCAAGGCTCTAGAGGAAATCAGACTGTATGTTGTCCGAGCTATTTCACCCATCTCTAAATTAAAAGAAAAGAGAGATGTATCCTCTTCTGAAATGGCATTCACCCTTCTTGTTTATGATGTGAGAAATCCTTTTGGTTCACAAATGTGCAGTCCTTCCTTTTCACTTAGCAGAGAGTCCATTAGCTGCTAGAAACACTGGACCAATGAAGAGTGGGTGACTTGTTCTCATCTCTTCTGCATGCTGCATGATGGATGACAGTCATAGTTACATGCACACTTTCAGAATCAGCCTGGTGCTTCACCCAAGGTCATAAAATGAGACCAGTTATGCTGGAGTAGGGTTACATCTTCAGCAAAATCTGAACCAGGCACTTCTAGGACTCCGCCAAGACAACAAGCCTTACCCAAATCAGTTTGTGCTCAAGCTGTTGCTATAAACCAGCTGAATATTTTGCAGGAAGTAGGAAAACTGGTACAACATGGGCTTTTCCATGAGGCATACTGGGCACCCCCAGCCCTTTGCTGGGACCATTGCATGTACAGAGACTGCTCAATCACTCCTCCGGTCAAGTTGTAACTAAATTGTATGACTAGCAACAGTGTAAGTGTACAAAGCTATATGAAGTTATGTGCATGTGTGATAAGTAGCAATGTGTTCATTAATATTGTGTGACTTGGTGGAAGAGAGATTTTTCTAGCACAACTTCAAGCGCTTAGGACAAGAAGATATAGATGGAAAGCCATCTACTTTCCACGTGGAAAATGCATTATGGGGTTTCGGGTAGAATTGGATATATTTTGCTGCTTTGAATTACTGTCTGGATGAGTCAAGCTATTTTTTGTCCTGTCAGATCTCTGCGGTATTGGTGAATAGTTATTTCTGCATGGACGGTGCATTAAAGTTCCCATTAAGTCAGGTTCTCTTCGGTGGCAGATGTTAATCTTTTTATATAAAAATAAGCATTTAAAAACAATTCCTCTGTTATCAATACCTGCTTGGCAGTTTCACCCTTTGTGAAGCATATGTCTGGATAGGAGTCAGAGTTTGTTTTGGAAGAGATGGCCTGTTGCCATACCCCCTTGCTGTTTCTTTAAAATCTGGCTTTAGTGCATCTTTAAGCTTTGTGGAGGTTTTTTTTCTCTCTCTCTTTCATGCCTAGCAGTGATGCTTTATACATTCACTAAGAATGAATCCAGAGATATAGATAAGAAATTTAGGAAACTGTAAATGTCCTTATCTCTATTGCTTGAGTAAGTAGAATGAGTACCCCGGAGAAAAATTTTGTTTTGTATGAGGTAACAGCTGCCGTTGCTGTAGGTATTGAGTGAGACTGTGCTGCAGTCATTAATCTTGTACTGCTCCTGTAGCCTTTCACTAATGAGAAATACAAGCAAGACCATCACTGTTTGGGGATTAGAAATGGAGACTGCACCATTCAGGAAGGAAGACCCAAATCCACTAATGATAGTAGCTGGACATCTTTTCTGATGCAGCTTGGACTTCTGACCTAAGACCACTTAACTAGGAGCATAGTATATCTTACGGTGCAATAGTGTCTAGGTGCTTTCAGTAGTTGCTGTGGGCAGGAGGCAACCTTCACATGCCTGTTCACATTAACTGGATAGAGTGCTATACAAAAGTATACAATTCCTTGCTGAACCTACCAAGAGCCAGAACCTTTTCACTGCTGTGTGAACACCAGTGGAGAGCTCCCATCAGAAACTGATTTATTATCCATTATCACCATGCAGCTAGTACACCAAGGAATGATTGTAATTTAAAAAATCAGTAAGATCTAGATACTTAAAACCAGCATGTTTTATACTTGCTTGAAATGTTAAGAACTATTGGAAAGAAAAACATACCTTCCAAACCCAAAAATATAGGACAAGCATGAACAATGTGTACTGTGCTGTCCTGAACTACTGATGTTTGCATAGTTGTTGCTTGTTCCTCTCTGCTGCAGATTAACCAGGCAATATAGCTGCAGGAACACCTACAGAAGTTCTTCATAACATGTTCGAGATGAACTCTTTTAGAAATGCCACATAAGAAAGACAACAGGCAATCAGGATATTCTAGTAATTTACCACATGCTTTGAGGAAGGAAAGTGAGTGCCTTGGATGGCTAACAAGCTTCTTGTGTGTGCAGTGGTGATACACCATGAAAACTGGGCAGCTTTTTCACTCTGAGGCCCTCAGGAGAAACTGGTTATGGAAGATTCTAGATACTGGATCATGTCACATGTTATGTGACATTTATAGGGCTCCAGCTGTCCTATGTGACCTCTTGACAGTCCCACCTCAGAAGGTACCTTTCACACGTGCCTTTCTCAGCCCATCTATGAACTCCTCAGTGTGCAGTGGGAAATGCAGACCAACCCTTCTGTGATGGGGTGGCTACATCAGTGGACAAGAGAAGGGGTGCAAATGTCATCTATCTGGACTTCTGTAAAGCCTTTGACATGGTTCCCCAGAGCACTTTTCTCTCCAAACTGGAGAGAGATGGATTTGATAGATGGACTATACAGTGGATAAGGAATTGGTTGGACAGTTGCATCCACAAAGTAGTGGTCAATGACTCGTCTGGATGGAGATCAGTGACAAGTGGTGACCCTCAGGGGAATACTCAGAATGGTGCTGTTTAATAACTTCATCAATGACAAACAAAGGGATTGAGTGTACCCTCAGCAAGTTTGCAGACGACACCAAGATGAGTAGTACCATTGCTTGAGGGAGAGGATGCAATCCAGAGGAACCTGGATAAGTTTGGGAAGTGAGAAAAACATAGGAGTTTATCCTCCAACTTCATGGCTAAGAGAAAAGCAGTGTGGTTAGCAGCTCTGGCAATCGCTTACTTTTTTAAAAAATAGTATAGGAGTGTAAATACCATTACCTTTAAATTACCTAAATTACCTTTAAATTGGTAATTTGGAGTGTAAAGAAGGTGAGGCCAAGGTTTACTAGGTTGGATAAAATAAGGCTACTACAGTCAATGCTGTTAGTGGTGTCTAATTCCTTTTGATTTCAAATGCCTCTGAAAGTCAGAGTCTACTTCCATATTGTGGCACCAAAGCAGTCTAGTTTTCAAATGTGATGAGCCCAGTCAAAACTGGAAACTGAGACCTCTCCATCAGACTGTTTATGTGAGATATCCACAAAAAGCTTCCCTTGGTACCTGTAAGGTTTCTGTTTGTCATTCCAGAGCTTCTCATGGCCTTTTCATGGCACACATATACTGCATGTACACCTCAATGTGACATGTGTGCATGTTCTAGCACAGTCCAATTACCACAGCTTGAAACAGTGCTCATTTTTCAGTGTATCAAAGAGACCAAAAGAGAGACATATTGTCCTCTCAATATTACTGTGCTAAGCCTTGAACTATGGGAAGAAACGCTTCTGTATGTAAACACAGGGATTGGGGCTGAGCTTGAGCAAGCGGAATGGAAGAAAAAAGTTTTGGGGTATGATAAAATGGTACCAGTTGGAAGCAGGATGCACCAACTACCTGGTTGTTGGGGGGGGGGGGGGGGGCAGCATTTTACAGCAGAGGTATGTTATAATAAGAAGTTTAAGGAATCCACTGTGATTCAACAGCTGGTTCAATCAAACCAGATGAAACTGCCTTCAATACCATCCTGGACCAGATTTTTCAGAAGAATTCAGCAGCTTGGTAGCTAAGCCCTTTTGCAAAACATCTTCCACTTATTGTCACAATAGAAGCTGCTGGATGCTGACCACTTCAGAGAATCTGGACTAAATGTGAGATGCCAGGCACTTGAAACTCTGGCACTGGACTCTGCAGAGAATTCGATCCATTATGTGCTGCTCCACTTCAAAGTGGTTAGCAACTTGTGACAACCATACAGCATCACAGCAAATGTCACTTTTTGTGCAAACATTTAACCAACATAAAGCGCCTTTTTAGCATGGTAGTAAATTTCACCCAAATCTCAATTTGCTTTGATTTTTTTTTTTTTTTTTTAAATTTTCATTGAATGGAAAAGAAATACTAAGTTTGGGCCTTTCTGATGGAAGTATTTACAAAATTATTCAGGGTAGCTTGGGGTGCAAGAATGACATAGGAGTGTTTCCTCACCAATCTTGTTTACCGTTTTCCGATACAACAAAAAGAACATTATAAGGACAAGTTTAAAAACAGAAGGAGAGATAAAACTTATTCTTCTGAGATTTTCTGCTGTTTTATGCACAGTTTCATGTTTTAATTTTGGGAGAAGAGAAAGGACACACACCTTCTTGAAGGAAAAGAGGAAGACAGTTTAGCAAAGACTAAGAGCTGAAGTTCAACTCTGCGATCTGGGTTCAGACCCATCTCCAACTTTCAGCATAATCTTTCTTTGCATATTCTTTTCTTTAAATCAAACCCAGGAATTATACAGCTGTTGAGATAAGAATAATTAAGAACAATGCATTTCTTTTTAAAGCTCCTCAAAGGGTAACCTCTAATAAGATGAATGGAGCGTCTCATGCAGGCCACACACAAATGATTGCTCATATTTAGTAAAAACATTTTTTGGGGGAAAGATAAGCTAATTTTGCTCAAGAGCAGAGGGTGGTCTTTAAGCCTTGCATTTGTCAAAGAAACAAGCAGTTTGTTATCTATTGCCTATAATCTTCTGCAGCTCAAGAGGAGTAATGTAGGGGGAGGGTAATTCAGGCGATGTATTTATGTTGGAGCACAGGCCTGAGCATTTGAACAGAGCATAAAGTTAAAGAGACAATGGGCTGGATTGTGAAAACTTCACTTGCAATCCAAGATTTATATGTGCTGATGATATGGTGTTGCTCCTGTAGGTACTCAGCCTTTCAAACAAGTTCTGGGTGAGCTATGATGTGCCACAAAGCTCATTTGGAAGTATAAGGAAACTGGAATTAAGTTCATCATAACTTTCATGTCTGTTGTTTTTTTTAATGCCTATTTCTTTCTATGGAAAAGTTTCACTACTGATCTACATGGAAGGTCAGAAACATCATCACAGTGGAAGTGAGCCTACAGGATGCTGGGGGATCCCTGTGGTCCTCTATTCCCTCCCCAAATCTGCAGTGATCTATGTCCTCTGGATGCTTAGCATTGGATAGATGGTTCAGCTCTTGGAGTATCCAGAAAGACACAATCAGGTAAGGCATTAGGGCCCATGTCTTTTATGTGGTCCCTAGAGCCCACAGAGAGAATTATTCTCACTTTTCTCTCCTGCACACTAGAGTGAATCCAGAAAAACACAGTGAGAATGCTCCTTGGAAGCCTTTGTGCAGGATGTTGGGGAGCAGACCAAACTAGTGCTGGTTCTCTGTGCTCATGAAACTGGCCTCATTTGAACAGCTCATAGGGGAAAGCCTAAATATGAAGAAAAGGCAAGACATAGTGCAAAACATGCCACTGACAGGTTCTCTTCCTCCCCTCAAGACATTTCACCTGAAAAAAGAGAAGTACCAGCTGGAGTTATAAATTATTCCAGCTCCAAATTGCCAAATGTTTCCACTCTCCCCTTTGTATCTGTTACAGATGCATCATCCACATATGAATGTTTCCTGGAATTTGGTTCCAGAGATTTGAGCCTGTGAAGTTTTGGGGCCAGATTCACTCAAATGGAACTCCCAGGGAGCAGAAATTGCTTTTCTGTTTAAATCAAGAGGCTTATCAGAGAATGTTAAATTATTTTTTTACAGCTTAAGTCAAAAGACCTAGCCAGTCTTCCCCTTGCTATTTGCAGCATAACTTTCAAATTAAAAACAAAACAAAACAAAAAACCCAAATCCAAGAAAACAGAAACAACAACAAAAAAACCCCCAAACTCTTTCCAGTCCCCCTTGTCCTCCAGACAGCCAAGTCTGTTCCTGTCACCACCCTTCTAATTACTGGAAAGACCCCACTTGGCTGGAGAGATCAATGCAGGATTGTTTTACACCAGCACAGATATTTTGCCTGCTTAAGCAGAATCTAAAAGAGTAACAGACTGATCCATTAACCAATGAAAGAGCATTCAATCAAGCAGTACTCTGCATTTCTCCAGCATTTTTCACCAAAAGCAATTAAGCATTCATTGATTACAAGCATTAATTAGGTCTAATCACATGCCTGCAAATGAGGCATTATGAAAACATGAAAATGAGTGCTGTGTTTTAAAATGGATTTGGGTGGTGAAGAAGGACATAGCCAACTTAGGGGATTCCCAGAAGTTCTTCATGCACAAAATTCATAAAGACCAGGTACTGATCATCTCCCAAAAATCAGGCTCCACTGGTCCATCCCATGTAGGTCCGTCAAATACTGAAGCCTCTGATTTTCTTTTTAGCTGAACTACAACCACTACTCCATATTATTCCATCATAATGAAATACAGCACAACAGGAGAGAACAGGCAAGTGAGCTGGAGGCCTGGCAGCACTGAGATCAGTGGCACAGCCGTCCCAGCCAAGGACCACACACTGAACTGCTGGGGACAAGAATAACTCAAAGCAGTTGCAGAGTTTGCCAGACTCCCTAGGACTACCTGGTGTGATTATGCTGTCATTTTTTAATCCAGGGTTGCTTTTCTCCTTTTTTCTTTTTTTTTTTTTTTAAGGCAATTCAATTCAATTTACACGTATGCCCTCATGTATTTAGTGCTTTTAGCTAAAAGTGAAGTCCCACAGTTTGTGCCTGAGGCTCAGTATTAACTTAAAAAAGCTCTGGTAGCAACTTTGTACCTATCTGTTCTTCCTCTATCCACTGAGTTGGTACTTGGTGCATTTGTAACACAGCTATAAGACAATGTCTAAACACTTATAAGGGCTTTTCGCTCCCAAGCCTGGTCCCACTTTTCATAAACTCAGCCTTCTTGTTTTATACACTCCTCCATTCCACTCTCATTTCCATTGTTTAATCTCACCCAGCTCCTTCTGTCCCTCCCCTCAGCAGGACACAAAAAATAAAAATGGCCAATGCCTTCATTTTGCAATGTTGCGAAGTTGGGTGGGTTCATAGGAAAATATCAAAACAACAAAAAAGGAAACCCAATCCTTTCTCCCAGCACCCATGGCTTGATCCGAGGGCCAAGAAAAGACTGAAAGGCTGCATTCACAAGGGATACATGCACACCTGGCTGCATGACTACAAGGCTGCCAAATTGCTCCTTGGGAACAGAATAATCATGAGTGAAGCCTGGATGCTCCATGCAGTGCGCACACACTTAACTTTTTATGCATCTCTACACCTACTCTTTTTCTAAAAGTTAATCAAGTGCAAGGAGATGAGGAGACCCGATGCAATTGCATAAGTAAAATCAGTCGGCATGTAAAACCCGACATGCCTCATGACACAGACTGCATTCCCATCCCAGTGCAGCCTGCTTCACCCTTCCTCTATGCATGGGGCACAGAGCAGGTGCTCAGACTTCCATTTGCTCAAAGGCTGCTCTTGACATTGAACATCATTTGCACCCAGCATAATTTTCTTGCCTCACTTCTTATTCATGGTGCAGCAGCAATCCTTGCACACACAGAAGAGGGAGGCTCATAACCCCCTATCTCCCATCCCTGCACATTCAGAAGGGCCTATGTAAAGAATGTTGCTTTGACTTTGACTTTTCTCTTGACAGCAAAAATGAGGAGGAAGGTCAGGGGTGTAACATCGCTGTAAACCAGAACATATGGCCCAGTACATGGTGAAAAGGCAGTCCCTCAGTGAGGATGATAATGATTATAATGGGGTATATTGCAATTAGGATACCGGAAACAGAGCCTTTCAGAATAGAAGGTGCTGCATTAGCTCCAGTATTAAAGCGGTTGCAGTATATAGCAGTAATTTAAAAGGGAAGAGAAATCTGGGCACCAAATGGTACAGCAAAGGACCCTTACAAAGCCTGTGAGCTGGAATGGTGTGCAAATGGCAGAATGCAGATGATGACCTCCTTGTAATACTGTAAGGAGGTCTAAACCAGAACAGGTCTAGATAAACTCCTGACCTCTTGCTCCTGGAGGTGGCTCCCCATGGACTCAGGGGTAAGGCAATGGGCAAAGCCAATCACAGAAGACCTTGCTAGTGCTGCTACTATTGCTCAATGGATGAAGTGTTTGGGAAATGCCTGCTGTTTCTTGGCATGGCAAGTAGGGTGGCAGCATCTGAGTCTCTGCTTTCTTCTGTCAGTTTTTAATGACTCCACAGGTCTCAGTGGAATTGCCTCCATGTAAAACTGGCACATCAACAAGCCAAATCAGGCTTCAACATCTGTAAAACTGGATAGGTTCACAAGGATTTAATTCCCTCTTAAGTATGTACAAATCACATGGGATGACACTGCCTAATTCCCCACATTTCTGCATAGCACGGTACTGTCACTATTCACTGGGAAAGAATTTCATATTTGCATTTTTCCAAATGCGGTAATACTGACATCGCTCATCTTCTCCTAACAATAGCAATAATTTTTGTCTCTATCTCTGGAGAAAAAGGCACAGATTTTCCATAGTTCATCATACTGCTTGTGTGGGTCCTTGTCCTGATTCAATCACCTCTGCAGTGAAGTGGAGAGTAAGCACATCTAACCATGCATGCTTAAAAAATCAGAAATAGAAGCAAGCATAGGTTTTTACCTATGCCACTTTTAAAGCTGCAGACCAAGCTGAAGTTCTGCCAGAAGATATCTGGTAAGTGCCAACAAGTAATACAGGCATCGGAGAGCAGATCAACATCATGTAATGCTTGTGTCAGTTGCTGACTGCAACACCAGCTCCAAATCTGGGAGCACTACAGAGCCATTGGGGACCAGGACTTCTTGTATCGGGTGCAGTACTAGTAACCTGACTCTTCTTTCAAGAGTCACACTAATCTGTTCCCATGGATTAGTGAGCAGTTGAACTAGCTCAATTGTCTGTACCATGCACCACTAAGAGTGATAGGTCTTGCTCTCATGGTGTGAGTAGGGTTTTCTCCTTGAGGAGACTTCATAAATTTTTTGGGTTTTACTTAGAGGATTGTATGTCCATGCAGCCTCAGGAAAGGAGGTTATGTCCAGGAAATGTAATAGACTTTGCTCTTTATTTAGATGAGAGTCCAGCTCAAATGCAAGAATGCTTTTAAATGCCCTTCTGAGTGCCAGTAGAGGACAGGTTCCACTCCGTGAATCCTGAGGTCCTGCCAGGTACCCCAGAAGTGCTTCATGCCCATGCTAAGGCATCTAGATCTGTGCATGTGGTGCAATCAGATAATTTCAGGGCAGGTACACCTGCAATTTAAGAACCTGACCCTGCTCTATTGGTTTCTGCCCGTGCAAGGAACAGTCTTAAAGAACACCATCTGACAGTTCTCGGTGAAGGGGTGACTTTCCTACCCCTTCTGAAAGGGTTGTCTCGCTAGACAGAGGCATGAAGCTGCTTGGGTGTTACCCATCCACCTACACTGAAGCTTGCCCCATCCTCTAACCAGGCTTCTCACACTCCGGAGAGCCAGTCTTAGCATTTATCCTGAAGGAGAATTGTCTTCTCAGCACAGAGACCCTGATCTGTCAGTGCAGGCAGTGGCAGACTCCTGTCCTGTTTGGAGCCCTGGTGAGGGGACACAGTGTCATGTGGAGGTGCATCAGCAGTGGGACTGCTGTGTGATGCTATCAGCCCAGCTGTGCAAAGGCTGCATTGCAGCTACTGCACCACATTCTGTCCAAACATATTTTGTGTAAGAAATCATACTTCCAGGCCTGTGTTAACCACAGCATACTGGGGCCATGTTTCATTTCACCCAGGAGTAAAGGGCTGTGCTGATCTGGAGCAGGGTCATTCTCAACTGTCAGGAGCAGTAGAGGAGGGAAAGTTGGCTGTGGTTTTGGCTCTGGGTCCAGCTCCCAGAGGCTGTGCAGATCCTGTACCATTAGACAAAGCTAAGCTCATGAGCTAGACTTGTGTAGCTATTGTCTTTGCTGCTGTTTTTGTTGTTAATACCTTGGCTGCTGCTAGTATGTCTGGTGTTTTTAGCATGGGAGCCAAGAAAACAGCATTAACTGAACAACCTCAACACAGCAGAGGTTGCCAGGCTGAGAAACCCTCTGATGCTGGGAAACAAAGTGAGTGTCTCTCCCCACTGCAAGTCTATGACCTGCATTGGCTTAAGACTACGGAAACCCACACAGCCCTGTGGCTGAGTGATGAGCGTGGTAAGTACAAGTGCTAATGGCAGGTGCTTGGGTTTGATTATATTGTTTTGCAAACCACACCTGTCAAAGGTGAGAGTGAAAGCATTGGACAAATAGGTTACTTGAAACTATAGCTGCAATAGGAGAAAACCAGTTGGTTATATTGGGGATTTTTTTAATTGCTCTGAATTATTCATAATATCAGTGGTTTCCTGTGACATCAGGCTTCTGAACATTGCTTGATTGCCATAAACTGTGGTGCATCCAATTTTCCATTCCTGACTACACCCAAGCCACAATTCGTCTGAGAAGCTACTTCTGCAGAAGGCGTGTACTGCCTGGCAGCTGAATAGCTGATAGATGGGGGTAACACAGAGGCACCTGGAACAGGGCACTCGGCACTGGCACAGATGGAGTCGTGATTTTTTTCATTGTATTTCCAGAGAAATGATGGTAAAACAACTAATGAGTCAAAGGGAGGAAATGAGAGCAGAGGCTAACTAAGAGTGTGTGAAAGACAGAGCTCCGTGGACTGCACTGCCCGTGCCAAGAACTGGGGAGTTTCTGTCAGCTGGTTGTGAAAGTCGAGCAGCCAGAGTGTAAACTACTGCCTTGACTGTGTCTGTGTGTCCGTAAGCACCACTGCCCTCTTTTGGGTGGAATTAGAATTGTGCGGCTGCTTCGTCCACCAGCACACGCTGCTACGTTTCCTGGGTGCAAGGAAGAGGGACCGCAGCGATGCTCCTGTGAGGAGAACGGAGCAGCGGGATCCCGATGTGGGAAGGCTCTGCTCAGCAAGGATGCTGTCTGGGAGCACAGTGGCCATGGCATTACGGGTGTAGCACATCAGCCTGTTACCATGCTCTGAGCCAGCTGTGACAGGCTCCTCAGACAGGCTCCAGTTCCTTGGGTGAGTCATAACACTCACGCTGCAGCTCCTTCAGGTGGTGCTTTTCTCCACCTCTGGCACTGTTCTGCTCCATCCTGAGTCATGCAAGAGGAACAGAAGAGTGGCTGAGCAGATTTGGCTCCAGCCTTGCTGCAGGCAGGTAATTATGTCGGGTGTGGCATGCCAGTGACAAGCTCTGCTGAAAACAATACTTCTGAGACCTTCACTGTGGAGCTATCAAAAGCTGTTATGTTGGGGCAAGGTGCACCTTGAACCAACCTCCCCCTCCTTTGTCCAAGTGTTTTGCTTGAGGATCTCTCACTAAGCTGCAAGGGCTGTTGTTAGCAGACGCATAGATTCAGGATATGGGTCAACCTAATGGCCCAACATATTTGGTGACCTATGTGCACCGACAGTCAGATCTTGTGGTGATGCTATTTGTCTCAAACAAGAGAACACACCCCTCTGAGAGCCAGCTCATGTCCCCAGACATATCTGAGTACACTTAATTCAGCTTCTTCAGCTACCGCCATGCCCAGTCACAATCTGACAAAGTCCTTACAGTGACCTAGACATAAAATTTGAGTTGATGAGTGACACTTTTTATAAGACCAACTGTTTCATTATGAAACTTTTGAGGCTGGAAAAAAAATCCCAAGCAAATAAGAACATGTCCCTATTAAAAGACGGTCAGAGCGTTTTTATGTATCCTCCTTGTAGCAATTGTGGCTGCGTGTAAAAGGCAAGCATGCCTTCTGATCGTGAGAGAGTGGCTAAAAAACATGAGTCACACAGTCGAACCTTGTGACTTGGTAGAACCAAGGAGGTCTCCTTAAAGGCAATTTGTGGAAGAATTGGAAAGAAATGCAATTTTTCAAGGTCAGCCAAAGGCTAATGAGCACTCTTTCATAGTGCGATTGTATTGCCTGAATTTCTGTATTTCAAAGCCAGTCTAACTACTTTATTGCTGAAGCGCTGTAACTGAAGAGGCTGTAATAATATTGACAAGTAATCCTGCCAGAATGTGAGATGGTATTCAGCATAATATGAAACATTTTCTCTTTGCCTGGACAAGTACAGAACAAAGAGTTAAACAAATATGTGGTTCCCTGGAGTGCCACTTATCTTTCTTCCCGAAGGGCATGTGTACAGATGCTTTGTAAGCTGGGTTGTCAACAGTTGGGGCTTGTGGCCAGATTCACATGTTCTCTACCTTTTGCTTGTGAGCTGCAGGAGAGTCATCTCCAGAGGGACAGTTTTTCATAACTTAATTAGATTGGCGCCATTTGCGCAGCTACAGTTTCAGGTTGGCTCAGCTTTACTTCTGCTTCAGGTCTCCAGTTCAGGGGATTACAGTAGCACTGAAATTGGTTCTGAACTAAACATTTGGCAACTACCTCGGGTCAAGGAGGCAATTTGTGTTACTGCTGTTGCTAAATTAAAAATAAATATATAATCAATGTGCTGCCCTTAATGAGAGACTAAGAATGAGAGACAATGTTTTTGCAGCTCTCCACCATGAGTGTGCTTAGGAATATGTTGCAGTTTTTTCCCATGAATGAACAACTCTAGTCTAGTAAACCACTTTAGTTGAAGAAGAGCAATCTAATTGCATTCTCTTAGCACAGTTTTGCACTATGCTTTATTTAGTGTAGCTTTAATCAGCTGGGAATCTGAATTGGCTAACCAAAAATCAGGCAAAGTGTTCCCACTGGAGTTTCAGTGGTTTAACTGCATCAGTTTAGAAATGGATAGGAGTGAAATCACTGAGATTTTTAGCATGGAGACAAAGCCCTTAGCCTTGACTAGCTTCATACTATTAATCTACAACTCAAGAAAAAGAGATTTGCAAGCAGTGAGTGTAGACTGGTGGAAAAGTAAGAGTGGGGCCACCTTTCCAAGCACCACACATAAAATGGGCATGTCCTGCCTGTGATGTGCAATGTTCATTAAGGATGTCTGGGCTCAGTTCTATGCACTGTGAGCCACAGAGACTCACAGCCCACACTGCCCCCCCAAGCTCCTCAGCATGGCTCATGGTGCATGGGTGTCCACTGAGGATTTCAGGTTTTACCTGGGCAGCTGGTAGCTGGAAAGCTGCACAATTGTGACTTCTATACCAGATTCAGTAATGGATGACAGCCCATCTCTAGCATGCAGTTTTGAAGACATCAGCTGATAAATGGCATGTTAGCAGGTGACAGATGTAATAAATTAAAAGGCATCTGGCAAACCTGCTGTAAAGGAAGAAATACAGATGTTTGCAGGGATGGAGAAAAATGACCACTACTCACAGAGAGCAAATAAGAGAGGAAAACAAAGTGGCTTCATGTCCCTCCTGAAAGGAAAGCGAAACACAGACAAATCCACAGTCCAGATTTTCTCAGAGAATCACAGAATTTTTTGGGTTGGAAGGGACCTCTGAAGATCATCTAGGGCAATCCCCCTGGCAAGCGGGGTTATATCACTTGTATATAAATAAATGCAATTAGACCTTGTTCTATCTAACACAAGATTTTTGTTGCAAAAGTTCTTCCTGCCTCAGTGCTTGCAAGAGTAAGTTTGCCTGTTTACTGAAGGTACTGATTATTTTATGACTTTTCATTTTCTTTGTGATATGACCCATTTGTGAACTGGAAGTAACCTGTGAAAGCCAATTAGTTGCTTCTCTGCAATACTGCAAAAATACTTTATAGAGTCATGTCTATAGTGGGGGTTGTGACCTGTTTGGTGCAAGTGTTTTATTCAGGGTCTGAATTTTATAGGTAATTTCTGGATCTTCAGAAGTGGCCACATGCATCATTTTCACCAGCACCTGAATTGTGACCATAAAAAAGAGCCTGTTGCACTGATTTTTTTGTAGAGGACTTTCCTCAAAGGTAGAAAGAAATTTGGTGCTACCCAGTTGCTCACCTGGCACACACCTGGTCTCCCAAAGATCTTTTGATAATCAGGGCATAGGACGGGGGACAGGGGGAGATGTTTCCCTCCAGAAGGCATTTCAATGCAGATGCTGAATTTAGGCACACTGAATCATCCCCTGTAGGAGTTTTTATCTTTCTCCACAGACCAAGGAGAGGCTAGAGAGACTGGGTGAGTGACTTGGCTGACCGCAGTTGGTGTGAAATCTCTCCTTGCTGAAGCCAATGAAAACATCAAGAAACAGAGCCATCCACAAACTCTTTAAGTAATTTATTCGCCCTGATTCTTAACACTTGGTGCCAGCTTTCTCATTTGATCAGGTTTGAGTTCTCCTCCTTGAACTGTTTTGATGGTTTTCTCTGCATGATGGAGAAAGATTTAGTGGGGAGTGTTTCTGTCCTTCATGCAGAAATTGAGACGCCTCTGAATCTTCTTCGGGATTGCAGGAATAAACTCCTCTCCAAAAGTGTCTCACTTAGATGCAGTTTCGCCATTTATTGTGTGGCTTTTTGGCAGGTTTTTAGCTCTCCTTTGGCAGTCATGCCTTGCAGCGCAGCCAGCGATCCAGGGCCAGAGAGCAAGGCTGCAGTGCCTGTTTATCCACTGCCCCTGCCTTCTGCTCCATTCCACCTACCACTCCCAGCCCAGAGGACAGGGCTATTGACCTTTCCGCTTACCTACAGCCCAAAAAGGTATTACACGTTGTTTCTGAAGCAGAGCTCTCTGCAGGATGCCTCTTGAGACCCCTGTGGCACAGCTCTCAGGCAGAAGAAGATGCTGCTAAATTTTAATAGTTATTTATTTCTTAATGGACTGGTAGGTAATTTGCCTTTGCATATAAAATAATTACCTTGCCACTCATTTGCAATGCAGAAGTTATAGGTAACTCAGCCTTTTCTGCAACAACTTTGCCAGTTTTGCTAGGATTATTTTTTGTTCTTAACGTATTTTTAACATTCTTGCTCTACCTAAATATGGAAAGCCTGAATATTGAAGCACCATCTCCATCAAGGCCCACAGCTTCCCTTACTGCATTTCTGAATTTCACAATGTCATCAATATTCTTTACTTTTTCCTCCTTCTTTGTTACCCATTTAGTTAGTAGTTTCCAGTTGCTGATGGATCTGTGTGAGTTTTTAGCTTAAGATGGATTGTGGAGGGAGGTGGATTAACAATTTCTCTTTTATTTTCATTATGCCTGCACAATTTTCATTAATTTCTTTTCTGTTTAGTTTTTCATCCTAACTAATTTTAAATGTAGTTTACAGAAACGTTGGGAAATCTTTTTGATACAACAGTTGGATATATTAATCAGTACTTGCAAATCTCTCTTTGCCCACAGAGACTGTAATCACATCACAATTAATGGTCCTGACACAACCAGCAACTTCCAGCATAAATTACGTCCATAGTAAAGTTATCTTCTGTGTATAGTTGCTGTGTAAGTATTATCTGCTAGTTTTGGAAACTCTAGACTCTTTCACAATGGTATCAATGGAACCTCAAAAATATTTCTCTCTAACTCAAAGCAACTATAACAACCAATACATTTTTTTCTTTCCTGCATAAAACCCCCAACTGCTGAAGGAATAAATAAACCCTTCCTTTTCCTTAGCCAAGAGATCCTGAGAGCCCCCTGTATTTCTTGGGTTTTCTCTATGCAGTCACCCAAGTTAAAGGTTTTCTGGTCTGAGTCCCTAGAAGGTGGTGGCACCCAGAACACATTTGTCTCATTGTTTCTTCCATTCCTGATGAGATTACAACATCCTGGTGTTGAAGGTTTTTCAGCCAGCCTAATGTCATTTTTTATCTCATTTCCCCTTGCCAGCTATACCAACTTGCAGAATTTATAAATAAGCATTTGAAAGAAATTGTTCATTCTTTGAGTTAATTATCAGATCAGCTTGGTTCATTCTTGTTATGCAAAATTTGAGATTCATACAATGAAATTAATACAGTTGAGAATAAAATTTTGTTTTGCCTTTATCTTTTAACAAATATTTCTTGTCAAATAAATCTATGACAATTGCAAAAGCTTATAAGTTAAAAGAAACAAATACATGCTTTGTTTAAGAATAGCATAATCAAGTATTTTACTGATTTTTAGATCCACATGGGCATTTCTGTCATTATTTGTACTTTACAGTCACAACAGGTATTATTGTTGTTCTTTTCTTTTACTAGTTTGCAGTTCCCTGCAGTTGTTTTCATGGAAACAGTGTTCAATGTGAATAGGAAAACCCAACTTAAAAACTATCTAGAAAGGGAAACAAGAAACTGTATGTTTCTTGTGGAGGCTGTGTCTGTGGCAGTTTCACCAGCCATCTCTCAAATTTGTATGTTTCTATTGAGGGTTGAATTTTTTGATCAGTAATGTGGTTTGTGTCCCTGTTTTGTTCACTCAGACTTGTGTCTTATAAAGTATCTGATTTTCTGAAGGCATTAACCATCTACTGTCTTGTCTTGGGTTTGTCTTGTCTTAAAGTGTTTCAAGTCTCTCCATAGAGCCAAACGAACCAGTAACTATTAATAGTTCCATTGTTGTTGTTTTTAATCGGGTCCCCATTAGAAGCATGAGAATGTTTTTGTTTTCCATTCTTGTTTAAAATCAAGCCAGATATCAAAATCTGGAAGTCCTTTGCAAGACAGGGCTTCCTTCTTCATGCAATTCTCTGGTTACTTCATCACAAGTGCCCAAGATAGAGCAGTGAAAAGAGGACAAAAGCACAAATGCTACAAAATTATTTGTGCTTCGCCTTGTTCTTGGGGGGGGTTTAGCCATTGGCAAGTTATGCCTATTGATTGTGGATTTATAGTGATTTACCTTTAACCTGGCTTTGGCCCCCTTTACCATAGTACCTGGCGAGGGCCGGAGCACCTGGGCTCTTGAATGAATCATCCACACTGGCTTCAGAAGTAAACCTTCCCAGTGAAATAGCAGCAATATCCGGACTGGCCATCGGTTTCTATTCTGTTCAGCTCAGCTGATATATTTCATATGTTTTTCTAGCTGAAGCTGGGCCAGGACTTCTCTAGCTTTGACAGGAGGGCTAAATGAGAGCAGGGAATTTTATGTGCCTCTTCCCACAGCATTCCATTGACCATGCAGGAAGTCATTGATCAGTGGGATTTAGGCAACATGTACAAGAAAGGTATGTGTGTGTGGCCTGGTGGCCTCTGCAGCATGTGCTGTGACACCACCAGCCTCTGATTCAGTAAATGGAGGGATAAGTGCCACACACACCATGGCTGGGATGCATCTCTGTGGCTGAGCAAATGCAGCGTGGGCTGTTTAAAGCCTGCATGTTTCCTGCTAACGCTATAGTTTAGATGTGGTCATAGGAGAATGATCTTCCTGGGAAATTGTTTAACGTTCCATCACAGACAGAGGGAGTGTTCCCTGACATGGTGGCTCATCCTACAGGAACAGGATCTGACCTCTGGTAGATCACTTAATATTGTTTGATTGTCCTGATCTGTATGGCTCCTCTGTGCCATAGCCCAGGAGAAGAGCTGAAAAGCCATGTCATCTCTTCAGATATTCAGGCTACACACATAGGGAGGGTGAAGGAGCTGGTATGCCTGCACACTGAGCCAGAGCTGTTTGCAGAAATGGTTTTGCAGGGTATTTCTGACCCAAATGTCATTAAACTCATTCCCAGGATAAGTTTATTGACCTTACTAAAGTTGCATAGAAAAAATATTTATCCTGTTGTCAGATATGCTGTGGACATAGAGAAGATTTAAAAAAAAGTATGTATCCAATAAATGTGTGTAATTTCTCTGTAATTGCTTTAGAGCATTAAAATTGCCTGGGAGAAGTATTCCAGACCTCTGCCTTCCTACGTTGTACCAGGAACTGTTCTACTGTAAAGGAATCCTCACTGCAGCAGTTTGTGCACATTACCATGGAAGGTGACAATTTGATTTTTCATCTTTCCTGTGCCTCAGTTTCTCTGTTTGGCCACATTACATGGCTTGGGGTGCAATTCAGCTGTGTTGGGGTGGACAGGAAAGGGGTTGATGTCGGTTCAGTTGCTCTGTCATTGCGTGACTTGCAGCATAAAATAATGAAGTAAATCTGTTTTCCTTCTCTCTGTCTCTCTCTTTCTTATCTGTGATTTTCCATATACAAAGGAAATGAAGAGGGGGAGGCAGTGAGAGGTTATCATTCAATGATGAGACAGGCTGTGGAGAAGAAGATGCTACTCCTTCAGCAATCCCAAATGTGCTCCCAGATCTCAGAAGAGCTGAATATTTCAGCTGAAAGAATCAGCCATGAAATAATCTTCTCCCCAGACACCAAAATAGTTGTCACTATTGTACAGCATCAACAGCCCATTGAACTGAATGGGGGCAGCCTGTGCAGAGCTTGTGTTTCAGTCTGTCCACCTGCAGCCCAGTAAATAATGGCAAGGATAGTTTACAGTTACAGAGGGATCGGAATTGCTGGCTGAATGGTCACAATCCAAGAAAATGTGTTTTAATTTAGCTAAATGAAAAGTAATACATCTGGGAACAAAGAGTTCAGGCAGTACCTACAAGACAGGAGACACTGCCTTGGAAAACAGGATTATGGGGTAACTGCCTCCACAATAGCTGCCGCTTCAGTGGGGCTAAGAGGGCTCAGCTGACTCTGGGAACCTAGAAGCAAATAATAGGACTTGAGGATGGCAGAAGCATCAGCAGGAGGATCCCTGGGCTGCAACACCAGATGGTGGTCTCACTGTGACCACACCTCAGCAAGAAAGAGGAAACACTGTGGAGCACCACTGATATGGTGGCTGGGAATTCCTGCATGGTCACTGGGATGCTGTGGGAAGAGGCTGGGAATATAAATGCCTTTAGAAGGGTTAAAGTATGCAATCCAGTCAACTTTTCTTAGGCAAAGTTTGTTATGTCTTTGGAATGCTGGACCACAGCAGTGCAGTGAGGGGCCACTGGAGTGACTCTAATTCAGCTGTGACATGAAACCGTCCTTCCTAATGGTGGGTAATGCTGAGCAGGCAGGAGATGGTAAAATTACCTCAGGGGGTTGCCTTTTCAGACATGCCTAAGTCCACCACAGGACAGAAACTCAGAAGCTGTCCAACATGAGTGTGTAAAATTTGACTGGGATTGTCATCTCTCAGTTCTTATTCCAGTTCCTTCCTGTCAGGGTGGTGGAAAAAACCAGTAATCTACAATTTCCCTCAATTTGCTCATTGATGCAGCTTTGCACTGAGAGAGTGATGGTGTCCAGCCTTCAGCTTTAAGGGTTTGGGCCACAGGTAGTCTGTTGTTGGGTATCTCTGGAAGCACTGGACATAGATGGGGGTAAATACTTCGAAGCTGTGAGATGGTGCAGTACATCTCTCTCGCCCTGGGACCTGCCTATGGCTCTGCCTACAGCTGCCACTTCTGTGAGGATTTGCTGAGCATTGCCCTGTCTCATAATCACTTGCCAAAATCACTTGGTAACATTGCATAAGCCAGTTCGCTGCTTTGGTCTTTTCTAGTCTTTATATGTGGTACCATGCAGCTTTGCTTTCAGAGAACTGTGGTGTTTTGGTCTGTCTGAACCATTCAGGCTCAGTGCTGGCACTGCTGACCACCCTGAGCAGCACAGGAGCTCTTGCCAGTTGTTCACAACAGGCTCAATTTCAATGATGAGAGCTGGCGGTCAAAACATGGTCTTGTAGAGAGCATCAGATCATATTAAACAACAGGTCCAAGTATGCAGTTTCCTCCGCAAATAAAGGCCATGAGATCTTAAAATACATGGAGAGAGATTAACGCCACCTAGGGACAGGAGTCCTATACTATCTTCATCATCATCATCACTATTATTATTATTATTATTGACATTAACTTGGATCTCTCTGTTGTCTCCTTTACTGCTTCTGGAAGTCAAGGCAGCAGCTGGCTTTCCCAGCCTTCCTTAATTACTTTCTTTCCATTAAGGAGTGCAGAAAGCACATGCTAAGGCAGAATTTAAGTCTTTGCACATTGTTTTATCCCACCACAACCACAGACTGGCCACACCTACAGAGTTTGCACTGCAATTTGTACTTGAACTTCTCCAGCTTGACCTTGGGTTTTGGATCTGCACTTTAGTAAGAGGAAGGCCAGCTGAGATGTAGGGGTCTGACTCTTGCTTCAGATATTCCCAGACCATGGGAACTGCCTCTTGTGCAGCTCTGATCCAAGTCCATCTCTTGGATACAACCATAATGCAATAAAATGCACCAACCCCCTGCCCACCCCCCGCAAAAAAAACCCCAAAAAAATCCACCCAAAACCAAAAAAAACCCAAACAAACAAAAAAAAAAAACCCACCAAAAATCCAAAACAAACCACCAAAAAAACAAAAAAAACCACCAAGAAATATGTCAAACAGTGGTTATTACCACAGTTACATCACATCAGAAACAGGTGCAAGGAAATAAGCCTCCCAAAAGTTTCTATTCAGGAGGGAGATGACTGAAGAAAGCAGAAGGAAAGGAGGAAGGCGGAGGTAAGGGTAAGAGCCAGGGGACAAAGCGGAAGTTGTTTCTCTTGGGATGTGGCCAATTTAGTAGCTGTCCGAACCCAGGAGATGTCTTGGATGCTCCTTCTGTTGCTGAATTTGCTTTTTCCATTTCAAGGCTGCCTGCTTGCAGTGTGTGGTAATGCCAGTGTTGTGCTGCCCTCTGAATGCCCTGTTACCTGGAGCCTCCACAGTCTGCTGAACCTTGCTTGGGCCTGATGCAAGCAGACACACATCCTCCTGAGCAGATTTTGCATAAATTTCAAGGAATCCTTCAAGGACTCATCAGCTCAAATAATTCTCTCTGCCCCAAAACTGTGGGGAAGGAAGGGAAGTGATTATGGGAAAGCTCACATTCCTCCAGCAGCTGCAGTCACTTTGGGTGGGATTCATCTGACTAAACATAGATGGCTTCATGTGAGCTAGTCACATTAGGCTCCCTTTATGGAGGAGAATATGGGGAAGCATAGGCACAGCTATGAGTCACCCCCTCCCAGTTCAGTGTCTAGAACAGGTCAGGTGAATCATGCCCATTTCTCTTCTTTGCTTTTAAAAGGAGTTGCAATGAAGGGGCCAAGTGTAGGTCTGTAAAGTTAGACAAAGCTCATACTTTATCTGGTGTCCAAACCAAATGATTTGATCTGGGACCAAAGGGCCAAGCTGTGATGAGGGCATTGCCAGCAAATGCTGAGTAACCACAGCAGACTGGGGTAAATTGGCTCACCCACAGCTTATTTCACTGCGGGAGAGGATGCAAGGAGTGCAGCGCTGGAGAGGAAATGGCCTAAGAAAGATGCCTATAAAAGTCACCGTGGGATGTCACCCTAGTGCCAAGACTATGTTTATTCTGAACCAGATCAGGTACCTCTGCTTTTCTGTTTGCAGGCAAAAGTTACTGCCCTCCTGACACCACTGCAATTTGCTGTGTGACCGGTTACTTCCCCACTCCCAGCCGCTCTTTCCTTCCCACTTCTCTTTACCCAACTTCAGTACAGCAGGCCCATCTTCAGATCCCTGTGGAGTATCAGGGGGTGCTGGCTCAGCTCTGCCATGTCATTTTCCTGGACGCCTGGTTTCACGCTGAGATGTGTGCAAAACAGAGGAGAATTTCCCATGCAACGTGTGCTTCAGGGACACGTGGGGAAAGGAAGTGCAGAGGTTGCCAAAAGCAGCAATGAAGTTGTGTTGTTATCTGATGAGAACAGTAATGAAACAAGAATGCTTTTGAGCGTGTCATGAACCAGCTCCTCTCTTGAGGGGTTTGTGCTGAGGACCCTCAAAACCTTATGTACACCCATCACTGTAACCCATGAATAAGAGTGGGAGGTGGCATGCACACTGGGTAAATAAATGATTAGATGGAGCTGCTCCAAGTCCACTCCTCCTCCCACGTTTTTCTTTTCCTTTCTCACCATTGAAAGACAAACAAAAGCTTAAGTGATGTCATGGGGCAATGCATTTCAGAAGGTCCTTGCCACAGCACCCCAATATGCAACAAGCCTATTTACTAGCAATATTTTTGCATTTGCCAGAGGTGACACGTGCAGAAATTATGGCAGAGCCTGGCAGAACAAAGCATAGTGCAGAGGAGACATGAGGCTTTTCAGATCTACTGTAACTGGTTCTGCTCAGTGCTAACCTGCAGCTAATGCATGGGCCAAATGCTGAGTTTCCAACTCCTTGCTGTAGACTGACAGAGGGGAGCTCCTGCTTTAGGGGATTTTAGTTTCCATCACAGAAAAAAAACCAGAAAAGTGAGTTAATTTGCTTAAAAATAGACAAACAAATGAACATGAGTATATCTGTATATATTTGCACATGCACATGATGTACTTTGGAAAGACCTAAACAGGGGATGTCTTCAGAAGGTGATGTTGGAATCTAGTGCCTCCCCTGAACTCAGGACTTGGGCTCCTCAGTCTCAGGAAGATGCTCATGGACAGTTTGTGCTGGGACTTTTCAGAGATCGCCTTTCTTTAGCTGACAGGCAGAACTGTGGTTCTGGTGCCTTTAAACCTGCCAAAGGATTTGGTATCAAGCCAGCTTCTTGCTCTGTACTCTGATATTTCTGGGAAAGCTGGCTGGTAAGTAAGGAGAGGTATGTTCATTAAGTGCCCTCACTAGGAGTTAAAGGGCCAAGCACACTCCTGCTTCTGCCCCTTCACCTGTCTACAAGAAGGTCACTGGGGATAAATAAAATCATTAAAGGTGTGTGATGAGAAAACAGCCTAGTAATTTCATTACCCCCATGGTGGAGTGGCTGCCAGTACAGCCCTGGATGAACACTGATTCCTGTTCCCTCCGGCCACAATCCCTCTCTGGGACAAAGAGCCATCTTTGCTTCTCACTCATTAACACCCTGGCTCTGTGATTTGTGTGTTTGAGCCAAGAGCCACAATCTTACCTTCTCTGTAAGATCAAAACAAGCTGTCCCAGATCATCACCTTCCTCATCAGAGATGCAAATGCATGGGATGAGTTTTCCAGGGATCCTGTGTGCCGGCACCCCATGGCTGCATTGGTACTAATGCCCATTATCACAAGTAGAGGAAGAGATGGGGAGAAAATCCCAGTTCTTTCCTGACAGTGTGTTGTGATAATAGCTGCAAGTCCCCCACCCATTCCTTCTTAATGTGTTTACCCTTTCCCATTGTTCTGCCTTTCCCTACCCCACGTGGTCCTGGCCACGCCCCCCAGTTTTCCCTATTGGTTCCTGTACCCCAACTCCACCCCTGGCCCTGGCCGCTCCCTCGGGTTTTCCCTATTGGTTCCTGTACCCTAACTCCGCCCATGTACCTCCTCTGTTTCCAGAGGTCACTGGGCCAGTGTGCTGTCCCTGCCCCTCTCTGTTTCCCTATAAAACCCCTCACCCTCTGCCATCTTGTTGTCTATGCAGCACACATCTATGCACACGTGTCTATGTGCATGTGAGGCCTTCACCCATGAGGCATCTCTGCCTCTGGGAGGTCGTTGGCCTCTGCTGCACCATGCGAATAAACATCTTCCATGGACATAACGCATAGACCCTCCTCACCTCCTTTATCACTGCCAGCTGTGGAAGCAGACCAGAGAAGCTAGGCTTATGGCTCCCCGGCTGGTGAGAGTGCAGTGTGCAGCCCTGGGACAGAGGGTTTGGTGCACTGAGGCGCTGAACCGGGCTGGGTAGAGAAGCTCTCGGTAAGGTCTGCTGTAACATCCTTCAAACCGCAACAAATGGCGCCCAATGTGGGGCAGAAGCCGCCCTGGAAAGCGTCCCTCTGCAGCCGCTGCTGCAGGAGAGAAGTCGCTTTTGGGAAGCCATTTCCCCGACGAGAAGCTTGCATTCAGCAAGAAGACTGAAGGGGCGGCCGGTAGCCTCTGGAAAAAAGTCACGCTTTTCAAGGAGGTCGGCCAAACGGCGGTGAACCATCCTGAGTGTTTTTTGTTGATTCTCCATGCTTTGTAAGCCTGCTGGAAAGCCCCTTGGGGGTGCCAGTGGAGGACTGGTCGGCTTAGTATGGGGGTCCCTTTTTTCTTTTCAGTTTATTCTTTTTGCCTTCGGGGGGTGGAGGGTTAGAGGTGGCATCTTGTTGAGGTGAAGGGAGTCGCGCTCCATGCAAAATCTCGACAAGAAAAAACCCACTTCTAACAAGAGGAGAACTAAGTTTTGTACCCCCATTTTGGGAGAAATTTGTCTTTTCTTTTTATAAGGAGTGGGGAATCAGCAGTTGTGTGGAAAGTTTTTGAGCGTGAGAGATAAAGTGAACTAATCTTTGTTTTGTTTTATTCAGTTATCTGGAAGTGAAAAACCCTAGTTCTCTCCCTAATAACCATCTTCCCCCGCATGTATCCCCCCATATGATGCCGGCCATGTGTTGGCAGCACCCCTCCCCCTACCAACTCATGTTCCCCCTCTGTTCCTCAGGAGAGAGCTGACCGTATGTTTTTCAGTCTCTTCTGTCCCCTTCCCAGGTTAGAACTGATCACTCTAGCTCGAGATCCCTGCTAACCCCCTTTCCTGTGCCCAAACCTCAGCTGAGCCAATGCCACATGTTTTCCAATATGGCGCCGGCCGCATGGTTGGGCGCGTCATATTGTCTTCTTTCCCTTGAAATTTTCCTGGGCTTGCCCAAGCCCCGCCCCCACATCCCTTGTGTTCTGGTGTTGCCCCTCCCCCCACATTGGTGGGCCTTCCCTTTGGGCACAGATCCCTCCCCCTTTCAGGGTTTTTTCCTTTGGGCTTGGGTCCCTCTCCCTCTGGGTGTTTCCTTTCAGGTGCAGGTCCCTCCCCTTTGGAGCATTCCCTTCAGCGTTGGGCTCCTCCCCTCTGGGGCATTCCCTTCAGCATCAGGTCCCTGCCCCTTTTTGGGGTGTCTCCCTTCGGCATCGCGTCCCCGCCCCTCCTCCCATCCTTTCAGGTGTTCCCTCTCAGCTGTGAGCAGTCATGGCCTGGCGTGGAGCAAACCCTCACCTCCAGCTGCCTGCGGCAGACTTGGAGGTGCTGACGGAGCCACACTGGGATCCGGCGAGGCCGCTCTGGAGCAATCCCCAGAGCCGTGCTTGAGTCCGGCGGCGCCGTGCCGGAGCCTGGCAGAGCTGCTCTGGACCCGGCAGAGCCACAGCAAGCAAGAGCTGTGTGTCACCCGGCAGAGCTGCGCCTCATCCAGAGACTTCTCCCCCTCCTAAGCTGAAAAGGATTTCGGCAAAAACCCCATTGTTGCTGTAAATGTTGCCTTCATCTTCGCAGCACTGGCAGAAAAAAAAACCCCAAAAAACGGCAAAGACAACCGCACTCCGAAAAAACAGCCTGCACTGATCTCCAACATCAGTACCAGCCAGCTGCATCATCATTTTCCCCATATCCACAGCAGATCTAATTTTGTCATTGCTTTACCATTGTTGTTGTTTTACCATTTTTCTGCTGTTTAAAAATTTGTTATGAAAGTTTTTAGGAAAAGCCTTTCCCTCTTTAATTTAGTAAAAAGTGGGGAAATGTTGTGATAATAGCTGCAAGTCCCCCACCCATTCCTTCTTAATGTGTTTACCCTTTCCCATTGTTCTGCCTTTCCCTACCCCACGTGGTCCTGGCCACTCCCTTGGGTTTTCCCTATTGGTTCCTGTACCCTAACTCCACCCATGTACCTCCCCTGTACCCAGAGGTCACTGGGCCAGTGTGCTGTCCCCGCCCCTCTCTGTTTCCCTATAAAACCCCTTACCCTCCGCCATCTTGCTGTCTATGCTCCACATGTGTGTATGCATGTGGCTGTCTATGCAGCACATGTGGCTGTGCATGTGAGGCCTTCACCCTCGAGGCATCTCTGCCTTTGGGAGGTCTTTGGCCTCTGCTGCATCATGCGAATAAACATCTTCCATGGACATAACGCATAGACCCTCCTCGCCTCCTTTATCACCGCCAGCTGTGGAAGCAGACGAACCAGAGCTAGCCTTATGGCTCCCCGGCCGGTGAGAGTGCAGTCTCCAGCCCTGGCACAGAGGGTTTGGTGCACTGAGGTGCTGAACTGGGCTGGGTAGAGAAGCTCTCGGTAAGGTCTGCTGTAACATCCTTTAAACTGCAACAACAGTGCCTAGCTCTGCTCAGGTGGAAACCCTTCCTCACTGCAGTGCATCAGCCCAGTCCTTGTGCACCTTTTTTTTATCTATCATCTCTACCAGGATATGGAGGTTTTGGGTTTTGGGGTTTTGTTTTGTTTGGTTTTTTTTTTTTTTGCTTCAGAGAGCTGAGAATCCACCCTACACAGCTGAGCCCTCTCTGGCACCCATGTGGTGTGTTTGCCTCACATTGAAATAAGAAGCTTGTACAATTTTGCTCTGAGGTTCGTCCTCTCGTTCCTTGCTTTCAGCAGTATGGAGAAGAAGCTTTAAGCTTTCCTGAAGGTGATGAGGGAGAAACAGCTGAAACCATGGATTTGCTTCCTCCCCCAAGAAATATATACAAAAATGTTTCACTGTTTCAGTCCACGGAAAAAGAGAGCTGGACTGGACCCCGTGGAGCTCTGGGCTTGCAGTGCTCCAACAGCCAAACAGGCGTGTAGGCACTCTAGCTTTAAGAATTGATTTCCTAAGTGAACTGTCAACTCCCAGTGGCTGGAAAAATCTGCAAACAATTTCTAGTCACTGAACAAAGCAAATCTTTGTACTGTGCTGTAATAGTCCATTATTAAATAAAAGCTCCTTTGTTAGGCTATAAGAAATGGTGTGTACTCTACCACTCTTCACAATGTGACTTTGCAATGCATATGAAATTCTATTTCATGTCCTGTGAAAAAATGACATAGTGGGTTATTTTAATTTCAGTAGGAAAAGCTCAGGGTGAAGCAAACATCAAAGCACAGCTCTGGTGATTGAACTTTATTGCTGATGCATTTGATTCAGAACCATACAAGAGAACATGGAGACTGGACTTTACTTCATTTGCAAAGGAGTAAATGAGGAACAACATGTGCAAATGACTAGCGAGGAGACTGAAGGAAAACTTTAGCAGCTGCAATTCCTACAAGTTGTGTTACTTATTGGGCTCTCTTATTGCAGTTCCAGGCTTAAATGAGTCAAAAAAGGAAACAAAGTGTGTCAGCTTTTTCCCATCCAGAAAAGCAAATGTGTTTCCAGCTTCCTCCTTTCTTTCTCTCTGCACCCAGTGAGCTCCCAATAATCTGCCAGTTTGGACCCTACAGCCACACAGCCCTGTTACCCTGCTCAGCATCTGCTTGTGTTGCACATTGATGTTGCTTTGCAGAAGACCAGGCTGAGACACAGGCATGGCAGCTGTAAGCCCTTCACCTGTACATTTTGTCAGGCTGTGACCTTTTAACCAACCCCATCAGATCATGATTTAAGATTGTATTCCCCATAGATTTTCTTCTGTTGCTATATTTTGCACGGGGTTGGCAGTGCATGAAGAGGGATATAGTTTTCCTGATCCTTCCTTTCCCTTGTCACACCACTGGGGCCATGGGAGATTCCCAGAGCTGGCACTTCCCTCTCAGCTGGAAGAGGTGGCAGCCAGGGCTCAAGTGGGCATTGGGCAAGCAATTTTTCTGAGCCCTGTCCACTTTTGTCTCTTGGCTGGGCTTAAATGAGGCTTTTCCAATAAGTGTCCAGCTCGGCTCAGGCTGAGGCTTCTAATTCCAGCCATGCGGGTGATTCATATGCCATCTAATAATAGCAGCTTCTGGCCATGCCAGCACTATAACTGACCATGGAAAACTCCACACTGCTTTGGGCTGCCAGCCCATCAGCCTTCCCAAGCTGAGCTGGCCACGGCTGGTGGTTTGTCTTTGAGGGCAGCACAGTGCAGCTCAGCAAGAGGCTGCAAATTGTGCTGTGGGCATTGCTGTGAGCAGTGCTGGTCCTCCAGCCGTGAGCCCTGTGCCAGTGCCAGTGCCACCACCCAGCCAGTTTAGGAGCTATGGAAAATGGACTGCTCTTCCTGCCGCTTTACATAAAGCAGTTGCTATTAATTACCTGCACCAGCAGCCAGTTCAGGTAGTCTGCTTTCAAGGGCAAAGCTGTGTTTGTCCTTACTTGCCATCCAAATACTCTTTAGAGCATATACAAAAATCTGCTACATGGTGCCAAATTCATCTTGGCGGCAGAGTCACTGCTGTTCCTGCTACTGAAAGGCAGCAGGAGGTTTGCTTGGGATGCCTCATTCACTTGTTTGGATGCTTCCAGGGAGGAAGGGTGATGACAGGGTGAAATGGCACATGTGTCCCTCAGAAAGATTTCTGCGCCACCTTTTTCCATGCTCCAGTGGGATTTACTCTGCCTGGTTTGACCATCTGCCTCTGACCATCTAAAAAGGCAGGAAGGTGGTGGCTGGAGAGGTCTCAGTCCTACAAACATGCAGCTGCAGTCTTTACAGGTGATGGCTCTATATCTTGGCTGCAGACCAGAAGCCAGTCCAGGGTGGGGGTTAGAAGCTCATCGCTACCCTGCATTACAGGCCCAGTCAGTCAATTAGGGAACTCCCTTCACACAGGGACAGTGGTCCAGCAGACACCATGGATGGGAGTGGCATGCCTGCAGTGGGATGTCTCTGCAGCCAGGCTGGCACCGTACAAGAGCTGTGATTCCCACAGTGTGGCAGCACTGGACTGCTGACACAGCCACAGGTCCTTGGGCACAAAAATGGCTCTTTCCCAGCTGCTCCCAACCGTTTGAACTCTGGCCCAGAGGAAAAACACACATCCAGAGGAGACAGGGTCTCTGCTGAGTCCTCGGAGGTGAGCATAAAATACTGGAAGAGGATTATTAGAAGCCAGAAAGCCAAAGTGTGATGGAGCCAAGGAGGTGTGTGAGACCAAGCAAGATGTGACAGCAATGGTGAGCAGCACAAACCAGGGGCCCAGCCCCACTCCTGGGTGGAGGGACAGGGGCAAGGTGAACCCCTTCCCTCCTGCTGTCAAACCCTGTGGCTGTTTCCTGCACAGGATCCATACAAGTACCTCAGAATTTTGCGGACTTTAACATGTGGGGCTGGCAGCTGGCTGGGCAGGCCAGGCTGTGCAGGCCACGTGCTCCTTGGATACCATCACTGCCATGCCCCTGGCTCTCAGAGCTGTCTGGAAGGACCCCAACTTCCCAGTAGTCATGGGGATGGGGCTGTGCTCCCACACCACCCACGTGGCTGCTGGGGGGTTTTCCTGGTAGGCAACTGGCTCATTGTTTCACTTTTGCCATTGTTTGGTTTTCCTTTTATTCCTCCCCTGACCTAAGCTGGAGTTGGGGTTTTCCAGACCCAGGGTCAGGGTGGCACAGGTCAGCTCCCTGTCCCAGCTGTGCTACCTGGGGAAGGGCCTGAAAGCCAGGCATCAAGGTCCAGCTATCCTTGTACCAGTGGTGGTGAAACAGCGGTGGTGCTCAACTCTTGAGGGCTTCAGACATGCTTTTTGGAGCCCTCCTGTATTGCAAAACACATGAAATGGTCCCTGGGCAGAGGAGGAAGAGCTGTCCCTGGAGCCAGCCCTGAGGTGGTCAAACACAGCTACAGGTTTCAAGAACACCCCCAGTTTGAAAGTCAGCTGGCTCCATTTTTGCTGAGTGCATGTGGTGTCTCTAAAATTACTAAATTCTGTCTTTTTGCTTTGTTTTTCTTCCTCTAAATCTGATATTTTCATTGCAGTGGACCAGCACTTACCAGCTAAAAGACTGACCAAATACTCATGCTCAGCAAACACAATGGCACCAGCAAATCTAAGTAATGCCACTATCTAGGGCACACTGGGAACAGCATTTGGGGTTTTGAGGCTCTCCAATTTTAAGTTTAGCACAAGGCCAGCCAAGCATGAGATGAGTTAAGTCAGGACAATGCGTACATCTGGTGTAGGACAGGAGAAGAGAAAGCCTGCCAGTCTGCAGCCTGTTCTCTTGAAGGAAAATACTTTGTTTGAGAACATGCACAAAGAGAGGAGGATCCAGTTCACCAGGGCTCATATTTAACTGGGTAGATCAAAGCCTGCACTGTTTGCTTCAGGACTGTTGATTTTGTTTTTGACCAGCTCCTCCTTCACAATGAAAAGTCCAAGGGGATTTCGTATTCTCCTGGGCTTTCTGCAGAATGGGGCTCTTTGCACCAGAACTTCTAAGCAAAGCTTGGCACACAAGCTACTGAAACTATGGGAGCTGCTAAAGGCAGAGCCGACCCTGGAGCAGGCAACCTGAGCCCCCACTCCTGTTTCAAACAGGAAAGCCAGGCCCTGGATTTAGCATCAGCAGAAATGGGGGCAAAAGGATTCCCTATTACATTTTGCTGGCTGATGCTCCATCTTTCCCTTTCTCTGCTAATGCTCCAGCTAAACTGGAGCCCGGCACTTTCCGGCTGCCCATGCCAAGCAGAGCTCAGGTGAAGAGCAACTGAAACCTAAGATTGAAACATAAGATGTCTCAGGGCACAAGGGTAAGCAAGAAGCGCTACAGTGGTTCAAGACTGCACTCCACAGAGCTAAGAAAGGCATTGCTGCCTCCCTGACTGTGTGGCTAAGCCTCTGCACAGCTTCAAGCATTTTCTGTAATTGGGAGAAAACAGCAGCAATCTCCAAGGGACCAGCCAAGGAGAGGAAAAAACATCATGCAGTATTTTTGGTTTTCCCCTATGCTACAGCCCAGCCTTGGGAAGAGGAGGAAAGGGCAGGGAGAGGCATCCGAGGCAAGGAAAGGACTGGACACAGGGCAGGTGTAGAAGCTGTGCCACTGGGCTTGCTTACTCTGTGCCAGCCTGCAGTGATGCCACATGGTGGGCCTGGACTGGGACACCGCACTGCAAACTTCAAAGTGACACAAATTCCTTTAATTCCCTACAGTAAAAGAACAAGAATGGCATGGTTTGTCTCTAGTAATGGTGTCCAAAGGAGATCTTTTGCCAGCTGGGTCAACAGTGGGAGCTTGCCTACTCCAAACATGATGGGAAGAGGAGAGAGCAGCCCCAAGGGACCAACCACACTGCTTCTCCCTGGATGGCTGCAAAGGGCAGCTGGATTTACTGCTGGTGAGGGGAGCAAAGCCCAGTGCCCACACATGCTGCAGCACACTTTGCCACTTACTGCAGCCCTGCAGACCTCGGCCTCTGTTGTGCCAGCCCCCAGCATCACCATGGGTACTGGGGCCCATGCCACTGAGGGTTCAGTGCTTGATGACTGCTTTCATAAAAGGTCAGCTGACTTGGGGATTTTTAGACCTCTTTTACATCTGCAAACTTCTGATGAGGGCTCAAGTTCAGCTTCTAAAGCAGGATGATGCAGACCATTTTTACTTCTTTGAAGCTCCATCCAAGAAGCCATATTCAAGCAATGCCATACTTTGGGGTCCCACAGACAAAGTTGAAGGAGTTCACTGAAAGCAGTGACTGGAGGCTGAAGCAGTCAGCAATGACAGGGATGAGATATATCTGCCCTTTCCCAGCAAAAGCCTTCCAGATAAAAAAATTTGCCAGTGAAAACATTGCCACAATTCCTCGGTACTATGGGATGTGCTGTAGGTCTTCAAAACAAAACTCCCTCAAGGCAAAATAGGCAAAGTGAACTTTTCCTATGTCTTGGGAGGGCTGGCTGCTCATAAAATGGAAATGGGAAGTCTTCAAGCAGCAAAGGTACCGCAGGAACCATGCTCAGGATGGGGAAGCACACATTTCTCATGGTTCTCCTTCAGGGGATGCTGCATGGACCTACAACCCTTTTTCTACCCAGCCCTATAGGTGCCTCTGCTTTGGGATTTTTCACTAAGGGTTGCTATAGGAACTTAATTGCTTCTGTTCATCCAGGTCTGAGCAGTTCCCTGCTCCCACTTCTCCTCTCGGGGCTGGCAGCATCGGGGCTCTGAGGACAGCAGAGGATGCTCAGGTACAGCAGGAGTGGGGTCGTTCAGCTCAGCTAATTAGTGCTACTATTTCTGTCTCTGTCCTTTTCTCGGTTCGTATCCATCTGCGGCTCTTTTCAGTCATTACAGAGCTTTCCACCCTCTTGTTTTTTTCCTCTCTCCTCCTCTGTCTTCCAGATTTTTGCCACTGTTTCACATTACTGTCCAAGTTATTTGTCTCTTCTCTCTTGCTTCAGTCGTGGGAACATTAGTAATGTTTTTCTGCAGAGCAGGGTGGCTTAGAGACTGCCTTGCAGACCTGACAGGCATCCTAGCGCTGCTGGCAAAAGCTGGAGCAGCTCAGCCAGCCCATGGGAAATGATCCTGTTTATGGTTCATCACCATCTGATCTACCCACTGCTTCTCGCTCCCACCTGGGCCCAACTGTGCCACTGCCGTGCATGGCCGTGTGCGGGATGCAGTCCCACTCCCTGCTCGCCGCTCTCCTGCCACAGCCACCCCACGTGTGGGGCGAAGGGAAGCGTGACTCACATGGGCCTCCCACCCATGAGTAACAGCATTGGTCTATCACGTCTCAGCCAGCTGGGGCAGCTCAGAGGGAGGGCGGCTGCTTCCTTGGCAAGGCATGAAATAGGTCACTCCGTCCCCAGAACACGGGTGAAAACAGAGGACCGAGATTGCGAGACATGGCAGCAATGAGCAGCCTCACATCAGATGCAGGAGCAGCACCCTGTGAGGGGGAGGGCAGGCAAGGATGTACACAGGCATGGGCTGCAGGGATTCGTGTTAAACACCGTCAGTTCTTCCTTCTTCCATGCCCAAACCTGCTCTTTTTTTTTCCTAGGAAATGTGCAGGGACAGTCTGAAGCCAGTGAGGGAAGACAGGCAGAGATGGTGGGAACACTAAGCAGTTATGTGCTTCTCAGGGTGGAAAGAGGCCCAGGTTATTAAATAGCAGGCAATTTTAGCATGAGTTATTAATATGAGTTGTTTGTACTGGGAAGTGGTGCCTAGGGGCTCCCATTGCACTAATCATGTAACAAAGCCGTATTCCTAACACAAATAGCTTGTGTTTCAGCCTGCAGAGAACAAGTCGTCTCTTTCCCATTACCCTCTCTTTGAAAGAGCAGCTTGAAGATTACACAGTCAAGCCCGCAAAAACTGGGAAAGGGAAAAAAATTACACTGGGCTGCCCTACAGTGCCATCATTTAGACCCAGCCAGCCCAGTAACTCCATCAGCACTGTAGGTCCACATTGTCTGCTCTTCCCCTGCTTCGTCCCTGACCATGGCAGGCCTGGCCTTAGGATTATTGGTGATTTTTGTGTTGCCCATCTTTAAGTCTGAGTGTAGTAATGTCATGCCACCTGTTTAGGGTACAGGGGGCTGTGGGAAGTTTTTTCTTGCCTTGCTGATTAATGCTCTATATCTCTGTTGTATTTTTGTTCAGGCTTTGCAAACAGCAAAGGTACATGCACTTCTGAAGTAAGAAACCAATTTAATGAATTAAATTAATTCATTTACAGCCTTGGCTCTAAAGTACAGACTAAAGGTCAACAGCATCTGCTGATTTTGAATGGTACAAACCACAACTACCGCATTATTTTTTGTTTTCCTGAGGACTTGGCATTATATTCCACCCACATGGAAACACAGGTCCTCCTGTCTTTGGCTGCAGCTTTGAACATGCAGCTTTTCATCAGTCCAGTCCCAGGTCAGGCTGGAGGACCAGGAATACACGCTGGAGCCCCAGCCCTTCACGTAGCAGCACTGAGCTCTGGAAATGCTTTTACCTTGGCGCCTGACCTCACACTGCCTGGCAGCACCTTCATCTGCACCTTCAAGGCAGCAAACAACTAAGGTGCCCAACAGGACAGGAGGCCCCATGGCATCTCCTGCCCTCTTGACAATCATCCTGAAGTAGATCCAGCTGGTGGAGGAGATCAGCTGAAAGATGAGCATGCAGGGGCTGGTTAAAAGTAGTGGCAGTGGTGCAAGTTTGGTGCAGAGAGCACAGAGAGGGGCTGTCAGTCCAGGTATGTGGCTCCCTTATGGTGCCAGGTGTACAACACCACTGACACTTGTTTAGCACGATGCGCTGCAGGTGTGTGTGTGCAGGATTTTACTGCATTAGCATGTAGGAAGTGAACCTCCCATGACCTGCAGGCAGCTGCTAAGGCTTAGAAATGGCACGACCAGCTTTAAGCCCCTGACAGCCATGGTCTGTGGTCAGCATGGATCCTGCTACTGACACCCAATCCCCACAGGCCTGCTCATCTCTCTGCTGGTCCATCACGTCTTCATGTTGGTTGAAGTTGTGGGGAAGTCACTGTTACACACACCCACCCCACAAAGTGAGCCAGTACTGAAGCACTGCCAGATGCTGGGAGAATTTTGGATTGCAGCACATAAGCTAAGGCACCCTGGCCACCATCAAGCTCCCCTTCAAACTGCAGGGTCTCCTTCACCCATACCAGGCCACTCCCAGGGTTCTCCTGCCTCACTGGCTTCTCAGCTGCGTATGCTTTAGGTCTCCATTCTACCCTTTGTCCCTGCCAAACCTTAAGGCTGTACCAAATGACAAAAGCTTAATAATGGCTGAAGGGTGAACAGCAAAACCCAACAAAACAGGACACATAAAGAAAAGAGGTTAACATGAACAAACAACAATGCAAAGGTACCTCCCTTGGTCTGGGAAATGGCTCACCTATTTTGGCTGAGGAAGGACTAAAGCAGAAGCTGAGCACTGACAGCTCAACAGAGTGGTCTGGGTATTGCCACGCTGCCAGCAATGGAAACAAAAGGCTTTGAAATGAGAACAGCTCAGACACCTTGAAACCAAGCAGTGCTACTGTTTCTATACCATTTGCCATCACTAACTTGACACCATCCACGACAACTGTACTCAACAGGAGCACTCATTAAATATGTCCATCTTTGAAGATGACTGCATCTAGTTCTTTGCAGAAGATGCCATAACACCTGAGTGGACACCTACAGATTAATCCAGCCAGGCTAATTTCTCTTCCTCCTTCCCTCTTCATGGATGGACAAGTCTTTGTGAGACACCCTTGGCAAGCAAGGGATGAAAACACACCTCCCACAGAGTCTAGCAGAGCTTGGCTTTGGCCTCTGAACCAACTGCTCCTGCAGCAGAGTTAACCAGGTCAGTCTCTCTCCTCCTTTCAAACACTTCATCTGTGATATTGCATTTTCAGTTATTTTTCCACTGACACCCATCAGCCATTTTTCTTTAGAGGGAAGGTAAACACTCTGTTTTGTTTTCCCATCTGTATTTAAACTGTGAATGTAGTGAAGCAACAGGCTGGGAAGCAGAAAGAGGAAAGCAAGCAGCTCTGAGTGCAAGTGATACAAGCGCTGATTGCAACCAGGCTTTTTAGACGAAGGAAAAAATAACTCCCTCCCCCAAGGAGATACTTTAGAAGCTGAAAGCTAAGAACTTAAGTACAAAGGCTTTTGTTTTTATTGACATTGTAAGAAACATTTTTTTTTCTTTGTTACAAAAAAGCTAAGTGGTTCTGAAAGCAGAAGTACAGTTCATATATGTACACAGTGCTACAGACCCTTCAGATCAACCTAAGGCTTGAGAAACATCAGATCATAACTGTAGGTTTATCAAATGAAGACCACTAAGGTCTGTTACAGCTGAACACTATTCCTACCGTACATAAATGTATTTACACATTTTCTTCTTTATTTTTCTTAGAAAAGGATTACAAGCTTTATAAAAAAAAATTAAAAAATGAAAAAAAAGCAACACATTTTTATCTTACACATCTGCAGGACTGACAACAGTGACTGTTCCATAGGCGACATTCCACCAATCCAAGGACAATAACACGTGAATACCAGAGGTTTACAAGACGTTTCAGACACTATTAACAGTGGTATGTGCTATTAGCTGAATGGCAAGTACAGCCTCATCAGGAAAATTTGGCAACACATCCTGGTCCCTCTCTTTTACAGGGTCAACGCAAAATAAGGCACATACATTGCAAGAATATAAACACTGCTGTTCAGAAGGACAAGCCATTTCAGGACAGGCATGAGCAAGCCAACCAGCCATCTCACTGAGGGGCAGGGAAAGCAGTGACTGGAAGTGAGCAGCCAGCCAGCATCTTAATGCACGTACCATTTGGGGCCATTCTCCAGGGAGAGAATAACATCATCTGCCACATGGGTGTGTAGGACCATTGTACTGCCCAGCAAAGCCCCTGTGGAAGCCCACTGACTTCCCTGCACACACACCTTTCCTTCACCTGGGTGTAACTGAAGGATGAACTCTCACTGGCAATTTCCACTTCGTGGAAAGTAAAACTGCCTGGAGAAACACACACATTTCAGACAGGCTGAGTGTTAGCGATGTGCCCAAGGCCAACAGTAATGAATATGGAAGACCCTCACAGAGCCGTTAGAAGAAATGGTGATTTAGACTTAGGCTGCAATGCTTAAAAAACAGAACATTCACAATGTTCTG
Source organism: Entomyzon cyanotis (assembly GCA_024500445.1). Lineage (NCBI taxonomy): Eukaryota > Metazoa > Chordata > Aves > Passeriformes > Meliphagidae > Entomyzon > Entomyzon cyanotis. The sequence continues at coordinate 83,735,668 of JAKEPQ010001005.1, forward strand.
TGCATTTTCTTGTACTCTAGGGTGACCAGTGGGTTTCCAAGAGCTATGGCAAGAATCAACTGATGTGCCAGGTACACAAAAGCAAGCTTTGACTCTGTAACTGGAAGAGGAAGAGCAGAGGGGTGCCAGTAAACACATCCCACCAGTGTTGATGGGACATTCCCCAGACTGCCACACCTTGAGAAGGAGTTTGATAAGTGAAAGCTGATGTCCAGTGTAACAATGTCATGCTCAGAGAGACCAGTCTACCTTATTAAAACAGAACCAAACCCCAAGATAGCTGGGCTGTGATGTATTGCTACCCTCACAGGTACCAAAACAGGCTCTTTAGTATCAAACAGAAAAGCATGAGAAAACACTAAAAACTGAAAAGTGACACATGAACATAAGTTGCACATATACTTAATAGTGAAAATGATAACTCATTTGCATGAACTCCCCAAGGACACAGTGGAGTCTCTGATTCTTCAACTTTGCCAAATCAAATGGGATGCCTTTCTTGAGAATGTGATTTCTGCCAGGACACACTGTTGGCCCAAGACAAGGGTAAATGAGTGACAAAGGTTTGTCAAATCCAGGAAGGCAAATTAGCTACTCAAACAGTCCCTTTTAGCCTGGAGCAATATGAATAGCTCCTTCTAAGCTCTGATGGATCACATCTGTTAATAGCTTTCCCAGCATCAATTGCACCAGCAGATACAATTATGAACTGGAAAACTGAGTTTCAAAAAAATAGTTGGGGATGGTTGAGGTTTTTTTAATGTATTTGCTCAATAACAATAAGACTTCTCTCCCAAGCCACCTACTCCCAGGCTAGTCATAAGTCCCCCTGTTGAAATTGTTTATAAACATGTAATTGACGGCTTAATAAACAGCCAGTGATTGGTTACCGAGAACCATGTGAAACATGTCCAGCAGAGCCTTTCCTCATGCCTATAGTGCTGCTTCTCTCTTCTAGTGAGCTGTATCCCAGCGCTGCAATGCACAGCACGGCCCCTGGAGCATCCCTGACCCTGGGAACCTGCCCAGTGGGATGCATCCCTTCTTGTCCCAGCAGTAGGGGAGGGACAATGGTTGTGGACAGGCAGTAGGTCTCTACAGGGCCTCTGGGCAATGAGAGGGAAACAGGGAGCAGCTTCCTCCCACTGCCACAGCAAACCAGTCATTTGGCATGGTGAGCTGTGCCCAGCTGTCCATGCAGCCCAGGGACAACTGCAGGTGGGCTGTGAGAGCAGAGGGGCAGGGAGGCTGGGAGGAGAACTGGCAAAGGGCAAAGTGCAGGATGAGCGAATATGGGTGCATGAGACAGAGGAAGAAAGAAATGCTGGCTAAAGACACAAAGACAGGAGCTGGATCATGATAAAAGGTGTAGGATATTTACATTTGTTTTGACTTCTGATATTCCAGCTCACAGTGCAAATCTCCTGGTACGTGCTGTGATAAGCCCAAATATGGCCCCTGCCCCAGATTCCTATGTTGTTTTCCTACTGATTTACAGCTTCATCCTCTGACTCCAACAGCTGTTAACAGATCAGTGTTATCTAACTTCAGTGAGATCCTATTCCTACACATTTCCTCAAATGCCATGTACGAAATCAGCTGGTATTTCACTTTTTTTCTTTACAGTTGAAAAAAAGTGCTATGGCTTTCTAGCCTATAGAAGTCACCTTCTAATTTTGATTGGGCTAAAATTTATCTGTATTTCAAAATTGACCATGCTCCCTCTTCTCACGATATATCTACTATAACACCAGCTCCTTACAGACATCAAATCCATGACTGTAAGTGCCTGCACCATTTACATCCCATTGTAGGACTTAACTATTGGGATTTGACTGAGAAGTCTGCAAGGGCTAGAACTCCATGCAGCTTCCAGGAGTGGGTGAACTTAAACCATGGTTTTGTAACTGTTCCCCACACCAGCCTGTACACCCAGGAACACTGTGTGTTCAGGGGTGCAGACATGGAGCCTGGCAGAGCCAAAACCAAGCCAGTGCTCACAGAGCAAATGCCACTTCACCTCTACCAGTGAGTAGCTTCATTATCACAGTGCGTTGGTTTCAATTTCTTGCTGGTGTAACTGAGCCTGGGCATTGACCCACTGGTTTGTTTTGAAATTAAATGCATGTGGTGTCACTGTGGAGAGAGAGAGAGAGAGAGAGAGAGAGAGAGAGAGAGAGAGAGAAACAAGCTGGGTTGGTCTTTCTGAGCTTTGATTAGTTGCCAGACAGCTCAGTTGGTTACAGCATGGTGCTAATAGCATCAAAGTTGTGGGTTTCATCCCCATACAGGCCATTCACTGAAGAGTTGGACCTGATAATAATTCCAGATCACAATATTCTGTGATCTGTGAATACTTGCCATTCCCCTTGTTTCTTAGCTATTTTTAATGGCAGTTTAAATTTCTTAATTTTGTTAAGCCTGGACACAGTGGAAAAACATTTAAGATTATCAGATTGCTTGCAACTGCTTTGATTTATTTGGCTAGTCTGAGAACTGGGCCAGCCATTCATTTTCTACTTCTTTTACATGACATGCCCATGGTGCTTTTGAAGCTGTATGTATCCATGGAGCTGTCTGGGCTAAAAGGGATGTACACACTGTTCTTCCAGCAAATAAGAACCAGGGGCTCAACAAATTACACCTCAAGAATTTGCATTAAAAAAATCCCCAGTATGAAATACTGCTATTTTGTTATTTCATTGTATGAAATACCTAGTAAGACCCTGATTGTATCTCCACAAAAGTGGTCTGCAATGAGAAGATTATAGACTACCCAAGTCACTAAACACACCCATAATTTTGCTATCCAATCTTTAAAAAAGAAGGCTGAAAACCAGAATACCAAATACTGCAAAATATGAGTTGGACTCAGCTTTCTGGTTCTCTCCTTCCTCTGAAATAGATCAAACATGACACCATCTCAGTATCATTATTCAAGGCAGTGACAGCCATCTCTGTGTGTGTTTACAAGAACCTTAAGCTATCACTAGAGATCAAAGAGCTGATGGTTTTTTACATTTCTTATTCGCTTGAACCTCCCAATGTTTTCTGCTCCATGTCTCTGAAACTGCAGGCCAGGGTTACCATGGCAGTGCATTTCTAAACTGGCTTTCCACCTCAGTGTGACGTGTCCAGTGCATCCAGAGAGGATTTCATCACTGCATGCTCACTTCACATTCTGCGTGGTTATATGTTCAAGAGGAAAAGTTACAACAGTTTTACAAGGTCTATCTTCATTTGAGTTACAGAAAATTGCCAAGTCATTTCATCAGGCCTTTCTTTACAAAAAAACCCCAAAACAAAACAAAAAAACATGCAGTTCACACGTTTACATTGGTTTACAATTAAAAAACAAAAGAAAAAAAAAGAAGCATACAGACATTCAAAAAGGGCGAGAGAGAGAGAGAAAAGAGAGAAAGGGAGGGAATGGGTGTAGCAATACTGATTCAAAACTGAAATGGAAGACAGTTTCTCCCTAGAACACTTTAGGGTTTTCAGAGTCCTTATTCCATAAAAGGAATATACTTGAAACACATCCCATTTAGGTGAGATGAGATTGCTAAAATACATACACAACTAAAAAATATGAGTCTTTTTTTTTCCATCTGTTATCTCCTAAGTGTTTTTTGTTTTTTATGTCTATTGCATAACAGCAAGAAACTTGCTTTCTTCTGCAAGTGAGGTCAACAAAGAGCTCATGTCCCCAATAGCCATGTTGGTTGTGCTTACAGGCATAGCTGGGAATGTAAGAGATGCTCGGGGAGTGGTGAGGCGTGAGGAATTGCGGGAGACATTTTGAATGATACTTGGGCTCAGTGCTCCCGAAATTAAGCTGATATGGTCCCCATCATCTATGATAGCATCAAAATCTATCTGCACACCCTCTAGACTGTTGCTGTCAATGCTGTCAACCGTGCTGGACACTTGGTTAGCCCCTGGGGAAAGAAGCTCAGGTGAGTTTTCAGTTGCAGTCCCCTGCAGCAGGCAGTTGGTTTCCGAACCAAAGAAAGAACCTGTTTTCATAGCTTGGTGGCTAAAGCCCATGGTTTGGTCATATAACTGACCAGAGTAATTCTGCACATTAGAGCAGAACTGCTGTGATTGACCTTGCATTTCCATCTTAATGGTGTTTACCCTGTATGTCTGGTTGCCATCACCTACGTGTCTTTGCTGTTGGGACAGGTTGTTTCTCAACACATTTTGCCGTCTGTTGCTGCTGTAATTAGAGCATGACTGGTAACTTTTGGCCACTGACAAACCTGAAGGCTGGCTACCAATGGTGTGAGACACCAGTGGACAACTCTGTGGCCCTTGATACAGGCTGCCTTGTGAGGTAGGACTAACCTGCCCTAGCATCATTTGACCGGATTGGCTGACTCCCTGGTAATGAACGCCATCTCCGACTGGTTGGCTTTGCAAATATTCCTGTTCCATCATATTCCTGTTCTGCATCCCATTAGCCACAGTGGTGGTTTGATCGCTGGATGCCATGGGATGACTGAAATTTTGCTGGTTCCCGTTCACTGGCATGTTGCTGATTCTCAGCTTCTGCCCTTGCACTGCCATGCCACAGGAATTGTCTGTCGCCCCAGACATCATTGCTTGCCTGCCCATGCTTTCACTGTAAGGCTTGTTGGACTGCATGCTGAAAGAATTCCCAGCTCTGCTGCCAAGAGCCATGTTTTGCTGTAAACTGTAGGAAGTGTTGTTTTCCACCAGGTTCTGATAGCCATTCTGCTGGGCCATGTTGCTTCTCTCCAGGTTCTGCTGCTGAACCATCATATTGTTATACAGTCTGAAGGCCCGAGCCTGCTGCACTGCTGACCGCTGACCACATTTCAGCTTTGAAGGAGATAAGTCAGAACTTCCTGAGCTTACTTCATTCCACTGAATGGGCAAGTCACTCTTATTTGCCTCAGGACCCGCCTGCTGACTGCTCAGTGGAGGGGATTGGTCAAAGTTGCTGGGGTTGTTGTTTCCTGAAACTGAGCTGTGATGCATTTTGTTGCTGTCTAGGACATTGTTCAACAAGTGGTCATACATGCCCTGGTTCTGGGAATTCAGATACTGGACCACGTCATCTGGCAGGAGATCCTCATCATTCAGACTGCCACCCACTTCCATTGTAGCAGCCTCCAGGGCAACGTTCTCGCTGATGCTTGGAGGACAGGGGGAGCTGAAGCCACGGAAGACGCCACCCTCAGAACGGGTGTAGTTCTGAAGAACAAGGCTGTGCTTTTCCATGGATGGAGGCAAAGCAGGAGGGTTAAAGCTATTAAGACTGTTGAAACGCTGGACTCTCGGGACGGAGAAGTTGCCAGAGGCCATTCTGACTGGATCACTGGCTCTCCTCGTCCCATTTCCGTAAGCTTCATGAGACAGAAAATGCCTCCTGCTGTAACCATTTGCCCCACCATCACTACATCTTCGAGGAGCATTCACTGGAGGCAGTGGAGATACTCCAGACTCTCTGCAGTCACCCAGGAGTGCCATCCTTGTCTTGAGGCTCATCCTCTCCATGTTAGGCAGTGGAGTTGGTGGGGGTCCACCAGTAGCTGCTGCATATTTAGCTTTCAGCCTGTATTGCTGGGCTGGGGTGAGGCTGAGAAGACTTGGGAGGTCATCACACTGGCTCGCTTCACTGGAGCGCCGGGAGGCATCCGTCGAGATCGGGTCGTAGGAGTCTGCAACGCTCACGTTCTGCGGCCTTCCCTCTGCCTGGGAGGCATCGCTGGACCTCCGGCTGGAGAAGCAAGGTGAGATTCCAGAAGACCTGCGGCTGCTCAGGTAGGCTGAACTGATTGTGCTAGTATTGCTGTCCCTCCTGTTCAGCATGTTCAACACAGTGATGTCCGTACTTGAAAGTTCACTCCTGTTTGGCAGAATAGTCATGGATCCTCCGACACTGCAGCTGCTGTTCGACTGAGTACCTGCAGGTAAAATTCACAGTTAAACAAAGGGGTATTATCCAGAAACTGGTGCAGAAAACACACACTAAAGAAGTAAGCCGAGTACAGAGGAAGAACATCATCACAGCCAATCATAGCAGTGCTCTTTCTTGAAAGAAGTAGGGACGAAAACTGTGTCCTTAGGTTAAAAGCTAATTCAGAGACTCAAGGGTAACATTTTCGTGTGAATCCCAGCAGAAAATTTATAGGCCATAGCCACAAACTGTCATCAGCTGGTACAGTGTTCCAGCCTGCAGTGCAGCTATGCTGGCTGATGTGCCAGGAGGACACATTCGTAAGGGAGCTTTTTATAGGCAAAATATAATTGAACAGGCATTTGTATGGAATGGCAAAATATACAAATTGGAGGCTATTCAGGGTAATTTCTGAGACTTCTTGAAATATTCTTGAAATAACTCCTAACAACTGTAAAACATCTTTGCTGGTTTCCTTGTTTTGTTTTGGTTTTAAGTAAACAGGATAAATTTCCTAATTTTACATAGTTTCTTTTGATTGAATGGGTCTCAGAAAACCTGGGTTGTCACTACTGGGTGGAGTGCAGAAACCTACAGGCATGCTGTAGGCAAAGTAGGGGCAGCAGGATCATCCGTTTTGGTCGTGAGCAGCTCTTTGGAGGAAAACAACCAGGGATCTTCAGAGTTCAACCTCGCCTTGCTCCCATTCATGGATCTCTGCCCTTTGCAGCAGTAGCATCTGTACATATGATTTCTTCTATGCGTGGGAACAGGTTATTTAAAGGGAACCCCAACACCTCTCTGCAAAGGGTGCCTTGCAAAGACCTCAACAGAAAGACTTCCATACAATAAACTCACAGGTATTTATTTCTTCTGCCTTGCCTCAAAACAAGACAGGATTATGGTGATCTTGAGTCCAAACCCTTAACTGTAGGGAATATTTAAAATGTGATTCATGGCTCCCTTGCTAGCCCCTGTTCTGTAAAACACAGGACTATCAGACTTCTAACAAGGTGGGTAGTAGGGCTTGCAGTGAGGGGATAAACAAGAAGTGATCAATTTACAAACCATTTCAGAGCTACTGTGTTTCCTAAGCTGCGCAACTCCTGCAAGAGTTGCAAGATTGAACCGGCAAGCAACGAGCTTAAGGACAAAAAGTGTTATCCCTCCTGTTATGTGTATCTCACCATTTCCTAAGAGAGGCGGCAAGGTCGGGGCTTTGGAAGGTGGAACGGGGTTCAGTCTTGGAAGCATTCCATTAACTTGTTTCAACCTTTCTAATTTCACTTGCTCCATCCATTTGGTCCCTGTCATATTCCTCCTGGCCTGTAAGCCAAGTGCTGTGGTGGCTGTGGAAATGGTAGAGTCCATGATTGGGGTTTCATCGATGACACTGAGGTCTCCTACACTACCACCACTGGTCAGAGTAAGCTCGATCCCATTGTTGGAATAGTTGCTGATGGGGGACTGTTCGCTGCTGCATGTAGACTGACCACCAGGGCTTGGCTGAGATGTCTGTTGGAGGGAAGCATGAGACAAAAGAATGTGAGGATTAAGAAAACAATGTTAACCAGAGCACTTGCGCTAAATGAAGGTCTAAATGGAGCCAGAGATCTAGATAAAGAAAAGTTTTGCATTAAACTGTAATAGTGATCGTTCATAAAGAGGCTTTCTAGATATTGATTTTAACTGCAATGTTAATGATTTTAACTGTGAATGGCATTGCAAAACACAAGACTAAAATCCCCTTTTGATGATGGTATACAATGTATCTCCATACAACACTTATCTGAGTTATTTCCATAGTTACTGCTATCACTTTATGCTATTTGTGAGCATGTATGGATGGATACCCTACTTTCTTTAGGTGCTGTTCCCAACTGAAGCTGCAGCTCAAAAAAGCCAAACCAGAACTCAGCCATGTTACAAGGTATTAGTTTACACTTCTAGGCTTGCAAACAAACAAACAAACAAACAAGACTCCAAAACCACTGGAATTTGGGTTTTTTAAATTAGACTTGTGGCTGGAGAATGTAAGCATTTTCCAGGCTTAAGGCTCATTGTTACAACCAGTGGTTGGCCTGAAATGTTGGCATGTAATAAAACAGGGACAAAACATCAGTGCAAAAAATACTGTATCATATTATCAGCATCCCAGGACCCTGGTGTCACTCAGGTCTAACTTATACCTCCTCTTACATCTAACTTACACCACCTCTGCTCTGAGTCAAGAAGGTAATGATCTACTAAATCAAATCCTTTGTTTCATTAGAATTTAAGATTTTAAGAGCAAGAATTTAAGTAGATAATACAGGCTGCTAATCTGCAGGGATATAAACATGCCACAATAGCATCTTCTTTCTTAACAGCGGGTGTTCCCTGCTGCTCTAGTAGAACTCTTGCTGTGGGGAAACACGGGCTTGATTTACTTTTCAGACTTTTTATAATGTTCTCACAAAAAAATGGGAAAATTGACAAACTGACAGACAAAACAGAGGAAGACAGACAGAAGTCTCTGGACTTAATATCTCACTGTAAGGTTCTATCACTGTGATCACAAATCAGTGGGGCATGCAGTATCATTTTGCTCCCAAGAACAGTTTCATGTAAGTATTTAACTTTTAGGGTTTCTGATGTGGTTTTGGTTTTTTGTTTTGTTTTTTTCTGCCACTCTGTGATCTTTATGTACATTTTACTGAAAAATGTTGTCTAGAATTTCTGAAGTGGCAGTGATGACTCTCACTTTAAACATCAGTGAATGAAGACACAGATTCATGCCACTACTGTAGCTTCATATGCCCCTAAGGAGTCCATTTGAGATGCAATAACTATTTTATTATTTCTAACTTGAATGATGATATTTAGAATTTATGAGGCCACACTGAGCAAGTTCATTTCCAAATCTTGGCCATAGCAGTTTGGTGACAAGAATAGAAATAACAGTTATTATACAGAAGAAAACTTGTGCTTCTGGACAATAGCTCCATCCCATATGGAAGAAGAGTAACAGTGATCAGAAGCCTGTTCTTGTAGCACATGTCAAGATCACAGTGAGGTAGGGTAAAGAAATAAGAACTGTATTATGCAGCACATGTATTTCTAGATGTGCAAAACAGAAAAAAAATGGATGTCTCATCTAGAGGGAAAAATACAAAGACATTTCTGAAGATGTTTCACCAATATAAGCCAGATTTTTCACATGTCAAGTGTTGCAAAATGCTCGCAGCACATAACAACTGGGAATGCGCTTGATGGATTGCACATTACTAAATAAAGGAATGACTGAACAACAGGCAGAAGAGTAAAATAAAAACATAAATAATGTTGCAATAAGAAAAACAGCAGAAGAGTTAAAATGCCCTCACCTTATTACCCACTGTCCTTAGGAAGTTAGAATAAGACATTTAAGAGCATTAGACAGAAAAGACATTGAATTAGTTGAAAACCAGAAAATATCTTAATTCATACATGCAATGAAAAGCAAGATACAGAGAATTATTTTAAAAATATAATTTTCAGTGAGAAATATTTAATACTATGTAAGCTACAGGCATTAGCACCCCTCTTGCACAAATTTTCATGTTAGAACTGTGTTCAACATGTCTCAATAATGCTACACATTTACCTAGCAAAACAAAAGAAGTTTTGTTCCTTTGAAAACTTAGATAGTTATTACCAAAAATGGCAGAGGACCTCCTTTAGACTTCAGCAGGAGTTTACTCTGGGCCCTTGGAAGTTTCTGAATTCAGGATTAATACTGAACAGTTTGAGCATAAGCCTTAGTAGGCACAACATAGCAGTAACTCATATTTCAGTGAGTAATCACTTTGAATTGCAGCATGATTAACAGTATGAGCATGGAGGGCTCATATTTGTAGTCCCCAAGGGCTGGATACAGATGAATCATAGGCCCAGATGGGGAAGAGGATAGAGTGACTGCCTTTGACTTAACCCTTGTGAAGAGGGCAGATGGCACACAGAATTCAGGCAAATGAAAGAACTTGTGTATTTAAGATGGCATCTCAAAAAATGGAATACAGTCCTTTCAACAGTTTAATGCAATACATTAAGGTAAACCAGAGAAAAGACCTGTAAACTCTTAATTCAATTTGATTTAGTTAAACTTGGATTAGGTTAACTTGAGTAAGTATCAGATAAATGTAAGAGGTCACATCACAACAGAGATAATATGTTATCAAAAGATGCCTGTCTGCTGTTGAAGTCAGTCAGTTCATCCTGCTTCAGTTTGATCCATGACCCAAAAGCCTCAAGCCCCTAAAATCTGATTGCTTGCTCAGGTTCTCAAAAAATTATCATCATCAATACCATCTTTTTAGTCATTTGGACTTCTTGTGGTTTGGTTTGGTTTTTTCCTTATTCCGTCTTTCATCCTGCAAAATGCAGATTCACCATCTTTCTTCTGGAAACAGGAGAGTGGAAAAAATGTTTTCTTTTTAAAAGAAAACTCTCATTTTCTCATACTGGGCTTATTCCAGAAGATGAAGCTTTATAAGAGAAACAATTATTGTGACAGTTGCTAAAACTACACTTATTCTATATTGCACAGACTAGATGTAATCTTTTCATTTGCTGTTTCTTAGGCTTTAAAAACATTTTACAATGTAAACATAGAAGAAAACCTCACAAAACCAAACCTTGTGAACTAGAGTTTAAAGGCTTTCATAAAGGGATTATTAATTGTTTGCAGGAAGAAAAAGGACGAAGGGAGTGGCACAGTGTATTGCATACCATTGGTTTTTCTGACTTGACTGCTTTCACCTGGAGGCATTCTTCACGCTTTGAGGTAGTGTTGCTGAGGTCCTTCTGCTCACCAATTGCACCCTGAGTCTGATGGCCTGGTGACCGGGTCTGAGAGTGGCTGCCTGGGTCTCTTGGTGGCGGAGGCCTTGGGTGGATATCTCCCCGCTGCTTCTTGGTGACGTGTGCCTCCGGGCCATGCACGGTCTTCACGTGTTTCCGGAGAGAGCTGGGGTCTGTGTAGCGCTTTGTGCAGCCCGGGATCTTGCACACATATGGTTTCTGACAAGACATAAACCCACTTAAATTAGATTTAATTCCATGTGGGACTCCTGAAGAACTCCTTGGAGCACAGCTGGTGTCACAATTATACGCTTTCACACTGAATTTGTTACCCGATTTATTATCTCTACAGAGACTGAATCATAGAATAGTTTTGGTTGGAAGGGACCTTAAAGATTATGTAATTACACTTCCCTCCCAACAAGGGCAGAGATACCTCCCACTAGACCAGGTTGTTCAAAGCCACATTCAAACCTGGCCTTGAACACAGCCAGGGATGGGGCATCCACAACTTCTCTGGGCAACCTCTGCCAGTGCCTCACTACTCTCACAGTAAAGAATTTCTTATAACTAATCTAAACCTACCCTCTTCCAGTTTAAAGCCATTACCCCTTGTCCTCTCAAATTGTGACTGCACCTAGTCAAACCTATTAGTTTCCCTTGGTTCAGAAGGCAGCAATTAATGCTGCATAGTTGACAGAGGGCAGAGTCTCTCATGGTACCAACTGGCTCAGCTTTCACTTACCTTAGCAGAAGAGTCAACACAACTATGGCTATTCATGAAGACTGGCCTAATTTTCAATCCTGTCCATTGCCCTGAGCAGTTTGATAGTGTTTCCAGTGTGCCTAGTGCCTACTCCTTGACACTGAGAGGCAAACAACCCTCTTCAAAAGATGTCAGCCCATTTGTTCAGGCAGAATTAACTGAGGAAGCTTTTTTTTTCCTGGCTCCTTCAGATCATCAGTATGATATCAAAGCATAAGACACTGAGCCATGAGCATTTTCACAATTGCAGCAATATATGCACTAGTACTATTACTGCTACTAGCATAACTCATCACTCATTTTTTCAGAAACCGCTTTCTTTGTCTGTGAATTTCTATAGTTCACTAAGCAATGTAGAATAAAGTAAATTTTCTGTCTCATAATTTAACAAAGCCTTTGTTCTTGTATTATGAGAGGGTTAGAAAGAAGAGTTGAGCAGTTCCTCAATCTTTTAATTGCCTCAGGAAGCAAAGTATTGTTCACTCACTTTTATTACTGATTTTTTCCCAAGAAACTACTATTTTAAAGGGGTTTTTTTATACTAGCCTTCAAAAAAAAAAGAAAGAGATCCTCATGTGGAGTTCCTCAGAGGGGTTCTCTGTCTGCTTACACATGGCACTGTGGAGCCTTTGACAAATGCAGCTTCTTCATAGCTGTTTAAAGCCTGAGCTGGCTTCCACTGACATCAGTGGAAAAAACCTCCCATTTACTTGAACAGGAGCAAAAATGAGCAATTTCAAGATGATGTTGAGCTACTGAGGCAGGTTTTCTCAAGATGCTATGGAAATACAAGTCACTTAGCTCTCCTTCTGCATGAGTAAAGCATATCTTCATCAAGATATGTCAGCTGCTTTTAAAGCTCTCTGCAGGTTACCTACTTAAAACCAAAATGGCACTGCAAGTGAGTGCTGAATTTGGTCTGTGCTTTTCCTGGTATTCACCAGTACATGTTGCCCTAGAAGATTAGCCTGTTTTGGTGTGAACTAATGGTGAAGGAAATGTTTCATTTGCCCCTGTGGCTCCACCTACTAGAAACGATGTGCAGCATAAAATTTCTCTGGGTGACTTACTGTTAGACACGAAATTCTGACCTTTAAAACAGAGGCAGGTCACATCGTTAAGTATGACAAGAACTAACTCATCAACTAGGCAACATACAGATTGGTTCAGACATGAATCAAAAAAGAAAGCTCAGGCAGCTATTGGCAAGTCTTGATGAACTTCCTTCTACGTTGGTGACCATTTACAAAATCACTGCAGGGCTTTGGTGCCGTTGTTGGCTGGGCTGAGAGCACACATGGCAGGGATGAGGCAAACTCAGAGATGTGCAATGCCCTCTGCTTCCCTTGTGACTGAAGAGATGCTGAAGGGACTGGGGACTGGAAGAAGATGAATGCCCCCTGGGGATCTGCCAGCCCCAGTGCATGCCTGTGACAAACCTGACAGACAACCAGAGAGAGATAAAAGCTGTGTGAAAATGGATACAGCTGCGATGGTATGTCCCACCCTTCCAGTACTTCAAGGTTTAGGCTGGAGGTGAAGGAGTATAGGGACACGTCAAGGAGGAGAGAGCGGACTCTGAGCTGCGAGATCGAGATGATGTGACTCTCTGTGCAACTTGAAATGGGGCAACAAAACATGGACAATGCAAGAAGATGGTGTGATTCCTGAAAAAGGAGGCAGCACTAACAGGAAACAGTACTAATATGTTACTCTGAGAGTTTGGGAAACAACTGTGACTACCACAGCCGGTTTCCTTGAGAAAAGTCATATTTCCTCTGCTGTATCCCTAATCCATGAGGTCTGTTCAGGACGGAAAGAGTGAAAGACACCGAAGAAGAAGGAAAAGGTGTAACTCAGAACTTAAAAGGCAACTCATGATTTCAAATGCTGGAGACTGTGGCTTTCTGCAGCATTCCAAAGTATGCTGGGGAACCTGCATCACAGCAGATGCCTGGTCAATACCAACAAGGGCAGGGGGATGGCTCCAGGCACTCAAAGAGCCCCTCCAGCTCCAGAGGGAAAAATGATCCCAGCTTTACAGGGAAAAGAGGATCTGTCCCTGGTTAATGCATGTGTTTCCATTAGACCCCCTCATTCAAAACTCTCCTACACTTAATAAAACGCCTCACAGCCTCTCCAGGTCTGTATGACATATTGTGCTGGTAAGAGCCATACAGAACTTACATTCCTTTCAGGTTGCTGAGGGTTTCTGTGCCTATCCTCTGTAATACATTGCTATGACCACACTGTAGGCCTGTTCAACAATGAATTATATTAATCTTTTAAAGCTGTGTTTACTTACCTCATTGGAATGAGTCCTGTTTTGGTGCTTGGCCCTGTCAGATGCATTGGAGAAAGCTTTGTTGCAGCCTTCATGTTCGCATACATATGGTTTCTCTCCAGTGTGAGATCTCAAGTGTGTTTTCAAGTTTTCTAATCTGGAGTAAGCCTTTGTACAACCTTCAAACTGCAGACAAGAAATAAGTCTGATTTAGTTTAAATCTTTGGACTTGCAGGAAACAGTAAAAATGGACTTATAAGAGTTTAGAAACTTTCCAAGCCTTGATAACCTTGTCCAATGTAGTTTTGGTTTGGAGGGTTTTAATTTTACCCAGGCAAACTCCACCACAGCTCAAACTAAAATGCTTTCAGCATTATGTAAATCTTCACTTACAGGAGAGCATGGTATTTGTGTACTTTGACTAAGACAGAAATCCACTGCAAAGCCATCAGGATGTTGGTGGCCAGCAGTAATATCCAGCTCTGTAAGAGAAAGTGCTTTTAAATAATTAAGCAAACTGAGCACTGTTTAATAATGCCTTTTGGGATTTCTTTGTACTTTAAACTTGAGGAAGTGGGCCAAATCTCAGGGAATCCCCTCTCCTAAAGCTTTTGACATCTGGTCATGCGGGATAACAAACCAGACATGGCAGTCTCTTCTCCACAAGCATCTGACAGACAAGAGCTCAGGGAATGCAGCATTTGTCCTGCTCTGTTTGTTCTCTGCACAGCCCCAGCTTCCCTGCACAGGTCTGTAGCTCAGGCCCCTTTACTTACAGTGCATTTGTGTGGCTTTTCCCCTGTATGTCTCCTCATGTGGACGACCAGCATATACTGGGCTTTGAAAGGTTTCTGCTCCCGGGAACAGTCCAGCCATCGGCACACAAACTCTTTCTTCTCACCATGTATGTGGTCATTGTTGATATGCTGTTCAGGCAGAACAGAGATTACAGTTTAACAGAAATACATCAGCTGCAGCCTGATTGTAATTTTGCATTGGAAGAGCACCAGAAATTCAAGTGTGAACCAGGTCCTTGTGGTACTGAAAGAATAAGGTCATCTGCACTCCCAAATGACCACAGGGTTCAAATTATAGAACCTACTGGAAGTCCACTAAGGTCCATGAATTTGTTTCTATTGAGATCAACAGGCTTTGGATCAGGCCGCAGGGAGACATTTTGGTACATGGATCCTGGATAATCTCATGCACGGCTCCACTTGTATGATTCACACTGAGTACTGCTTTCGCAGAGCAGGGAAGCATTACTTAATTGATGCTCAACATAAACAAATTTTACAAAATCAGCCCTTTAGAAACATATCCTCCAACCTGAAAAATCAACAGAACTGCTAAACCAAGTTTTCACCCCAAATTTTAACTCGCTCCCTGTTATCCATATTTTCTTTCAGCAAATGTATTTGGTTCAGTAAACGCACAGGTCGTAGTTGAGAAAACAAACCCCTACACACTGTGAAAAGAAACTCTGAGTACTGAAGCGTACATCAAGCCAGTTTTTGCCATTGCCAAGTCTGGCTCTGTCTGAATGTGTGTGGGAGTGACAGCTGCCCCAGCCCCGCTGACTCGCAGGCATGTGTTGCTGTGGTCAGTGTCATCCATGTGAGTGTATCCAGAGGCAGGACAGAGCTGTGTACCTTGTACTCTTCCACAAAAGTGTCCTTCTTTGTTTCTTTCACTAAGACTTAGTTCAAAAAAGCATTTGAAAATGGGTTTAATTCTCTCTGTGTTTCTGAGTGGAAACAGGCAGGTGAAGCAGGGCCAGCCTCAAAATTGGTTTGTTTTTTTTTTTTAAGGTTTAACTGTTTGAGTTTTTTTGCACAGCTTTAGAAAACAACAGAAAAGAAAACTCCACCTGGACTTTCAAAGTTTTTTTCCAGTAGGAGCTACCCAACTCATTCCCCGACTCATTCCCTCACTCTTGGAGAAACTATTCCACACTGGCGTACTTCTGTCATTGTGCCACTAGATGGCCGCATTACTCAGCGAATGACATTATTCCCACTAAGGTACCACAAAAAAATCTTCCAGTCTTTATTTGATCGCGGCACAGGGATGAAATCTGTATCTCTTCTATAATGGGCTCACGGAAAATGCCAGCCGTACAGAAACTATGTAGTTCATACTGGAACACAAAGAAGATAATCCCAATCTTTTCTAAAGTCTTGAAATCAACCAGAAAGCCACATAAAATCACTTATATTCAAAATTATGCACCATTGCCATGGCAAACAGACATCCATTGCCTATAAAAGATTACAGCTCTTTTTCTGAAACTTTTTTGCCATTTCTTAAAAGTTGTTATGGGGCTTAGGATGCATGAACAAAGGTGCTGGGGAACATACAACTTGTAATCTGCAGGAGTTTATGTTTCCAGGCCATTCATACTACACACACCTGTGCCAGAAGCATACACATGCCCTGCACTGTGAAATGGCATCAAAAGAGTACAATGAGGTTAATGTGTGCTCTTTCTTGATAGAGAAAGAAGTAACAGGGCAAAATTCAATGCATTCAAGTAATTAATGGTCGAATCTCTCTGTAAACATTACAGACTGTGTGTTACGTGGTTAAACCTACACAGCCACGAGGGGGATGAAACTTGAGTGTGTGACTCAGGCTTTCCATTTGATACAAAAACCTCAAGGCTGGATCAATCACTTCACAACAGCACCTCCTTTTGCCTCCTGCTGTGTGGACACTCAGGCACCATGGAGGCTCTTTCAGAAAAATTCTCCATAGGACAGATTTTTCTCTTTGTCCCCACAAATGAGCTTGCTCCCTGTGCTGCAGACCTCTAGCCTTTAACAGCATGAGCATCCTCTAAAACTGACCTTTCTCATGGGCCTAAAAGTCCCTTCCCCCACTCCTTTCCCAGCTGCTCACTGGAGCAGCTGACAAAGATTACTGAGAGCAGTGACTTGATCATTTGCCTCTCTCCATCGCTGGCTTCCCTGTCAAATACCTTGTGATCACCTTCTGGTATCACAACTGTGGCCCTCCATACTCATTTGCCCTGCTCTCTTATCCTATCAATCCTTTCCTAAACCCTCTTTGTACTGTTTTTCCTCATTGCTCTGATGCTCCAAGTGGCCCCTGAGAGCTCACCTGAAAATCCATCTGATTCTCATTCAATCCCTCTGAGGATCCTCACCTTTAAGGAAAGACTGGAAGAAATGAGCTTGTGATCTGCTAATATGGGTAATTTATTTAGTTCACAGGTGAGCTGCTTAATTGCTTTTTTGCGGAGGGGTGGTATTTTAGCAAACCTATAAATTTGTCCAAATAGTGAAAGGCTGGTCTGGAGGAAGACACTTGCTAGACATAAAATCAGCACCAGCAGTGCTCTCAGGTGAGGAGATTCACAGTATTTGTAATCCTGAGATTCAAACATCCTCACTTGCTCAAGTTATTATGTGGAAACTTGTCAGTCATCTGCTATGGACACATAGGCAGAACTACAGAAATACAAACCAGGAAGTAGATCTACACTGGGATTTTTACCATTATCATTTGGCAGAAAGAATGTGCAGTTTTTGTGACATGTTTAAAGGAAGAGGGAGGTCTCACTGTGCAAACAACACCATTAAGAAAAGTTCAGAAGTTTGTGAACTCTGGCATTCAGGTTCTTTGACTCAGATAATTACCTTTGGATTTTGCACGGTGTTTTTGGCTCCCTGGTCTCTATTATGAGAGGGAATGAACAGTTTTGAGCTTGTAAAACAAAGAACAGTCAGGAATAAGAGTATTATGCAAAGCAGAAGCTTTGGTACAGTACAATAAGGATTTATAGGGTTTCAATTTATAATCTGTTTGTAACCTTATTACACCCATGAAATGTCACATTCCAGGGACTAGATCAGAAGGATTTTTTTTTTCTGGTGAAATTGAATTTTGATGCAGTTTCAGGGTGTGAAAAGGCTTTTCTTTTAATTTTGTGGGCCCAAACCTGCAAGTTTTACTTATGTCTGTAATCCTTATTACAGTAAATAGGCGCATGAAAGCCAATGATATTACTCCCTAGTGTCAGGTTTACTAACATAAGGCTCTGAAGCACCAGCTCTCTATTATTAAGAATTTCTGACCTGAAAAAAAAAGCCCCCATTAAATGCTGGAATTTTACAAGCTATCTCCCATTGCACACTGCTCCAAAAAGCTGCTAAACAGGGGTCATTTGCAGAATACTAGTCACTTTCATGCTACTTCAGTGCTCATTTCCAAACCTCTGTTTGTCTGGCTCATTTTCTTTTCTTTAAAAAATGTTGTTATTATCATCCAGTTCTAAAACACTCTAAAATAAACAGAGGGAGCTGACCTTAATACTGATTTCGGTCTCAGAATGACCTGCCTTTGAAGGAGAAAGCTCTAGATAAAATTCAATTCCAGAGCATAAAACCTCATCAAATTAGTTGAAATCAAGGCTGAAATTTGCCTGTCATCTCTACCAGGCAAGCTCAAAAACTAGAGATAACGGGAAACTTAATCCACAGTATCCTGGAAGCATAAATGCTTAGATGGTAAGTAACACTATTGAAAAAGGGAACATCTTAAATTATCCATGTTCTAAAATAATCCATACCCACCGTATGTGTTACTTTATATTGTAGCAGATGAGGTGAAGTGACACTGGAGGTAGGATTTGCAATAATCTTAGTGTTCCATTACCCTCTCCCCAAGTGTTTTTAGAAGAAAGGAGAATCTACGCATGTCCTAGCTGACTGCTTGGTACCCCTTAGCTATTCAGTACATAAACAAAGGCCAAATGTGCTCTCACAGTAGTCAAACAGCAGGAGGAAAAGCCTCTCCATACCAATGTTACTCTTAGGAACATCAGGAAAAGACTGTCACTGCAACTGAGATTGCATGTGAAAGCAAAGTGCTATTTTGTGGCATGAGCAGAATACTCTGGCAGAATCTCACATTTCTGTTTTCTAACCTATGTCTACCTTTCTAGACATACTACCCTACAGTGTAGGAGAAAACTGAGAAGAGAACATGCTGATGTGGTATAATGTGGTAAGTCAGTGGCAGAGTGGACGGCATACCACCATTGCCAAAATTAGATTTAATTTCAGTTATACAATGACAATTTCAGACTTTTATCTTCTCACAGTTATTTCCCTGTATTCTAAAAAATTAAAAAGGAGGTGCTAAATAAACTTCTCACAAGATCACGCCACTGACATCAAGCAGAACCAGCATTTAAATCATCTTCTAGCACAAATCTCCCCCTGTACTGTACTGCCACAAAAAGTCCCTCAAACCAGCAGAGGTACTGCATTTTATGCACAGGGGACAAAGTGCAAAAGGCATCACAGTGGGACAGCTGCTAAAGACAGCTCACCTCGCAGCTGCACAAGAGAGCTGTGGAGCCCACAGGCTGCAGAGAGGAAATGTGCAGAGGGTGTGTCTGGCAGCACCAGACTGGATAGCTCCGCAGCTGTTTTGGAAGGGCATTAGCTGTCCCCGACCTGCAAGTCCTGCAGGGAACGCTTTTATTTCTATGTTTTGCATAGGGAATGTAGATTTGTCCTTAAGGCCATATATGGTTAGAAACAGGTTCCTGCTCATCAGGCCCATCCCCTCACTATGGCAAGCCCCACTGCACATAATCCTGGTCATGAGCAGAGCTTCATCTTTTAGGTATGCTGGTGATCAGCTCCCTCTGCTCCCAGTGGAAGGTGCTTCTAGGAACTCACTCTTCTGCTGGTTAGCAACTAATTTCCAGCTTCAATTTATTCACAGCCAATTTATATTCATTTGTTCTCATGCCAACATCGTCCTTTAGATTAAACAGCTCTGCTTCCCTGCAGAGTGTTTAGTTCTCTCCCTTCCCCACCCTAACTAACTGGCAGACAGCACTCTCCTCTCTGTCTTCACTTGCTGGAATAAATAAACTAGTTCCTTCTGGTCTTCTCTGCAGTGACCAACTCCTCATTCCCCCCTTACCTTGCTGTGGCTTGAGGTGGGGGAAGTCCCTGAGTCCCCTTTGTCATTTGTTGCCAGGTTCCTGGTTGCCACGTTGAGGACTGTATTAGCCCATCAGTACTTCTCTCAGCCTTTTCACCTGCTCTAGTACAACTTAAACCTTCTTGATCAGAATCGTGTGAAGTACACCAGAGCTCACCAGACTTGGTGTAGCAGAATTCAAACTTTCCTGTCACCACTTCGGTGGAAGTACAGATATCTCATTCACTTTAGACTTGAGACTCAGGGTCTCTAAGTACTTTGTAGCTTGTGAACGTACCTCTCCTAACAACAAACCTCAGGAAAGAGCATAGTCTACTCTGGCCACAGTAGAGGCAGAGACTTAAGGCCCAGGAAATCTAAAGGCCACATTCATAGAACTATTTAGATCTCTGATTCCCACTAATAGTAGTCACTTGTTCATGAGCGGTGTGCATACTTCTGAGGTTCTTGACCTACACAGCTTCCTGAGATAGCCAAGTTATTGCAAAAAGAATATCAGTGCTCAGAATAGTGACAGAGCAGCACTTAAGCAAGTCCCCGAGCTTGCCTGCTCCCCAGGGATGCAATATACAACTCACCACTGCTCCTTGTTACCATTTTAGGTAGTCAGGCGACTGAGAGATGACATCAGACAGGCCTCCCTACCATCTCATTAGTATCTCGATACAAGTTGACTTGACTCCATGATCCACAGTGAGATGAACAGACAAAAGCATCGTAAAGAAATTCAGGATATAAAGGAGGTCCTGGTGAGCCAGGAAATCTCCTGTGACAATAGAAATCTCATTGTGAGGAGGAAAAAAAAATGCATCTCCATGGAGTGAAATCCCCAGCAGACTTCTCGGACACATTCAAATCACTGCAATCGAGTCTCTCTCTAACCTCTGTGACTCTCTGTTAGAACAATGCATGCATTTTAATTTCCTCTCATCTGATGGCAAATAGGTACGGATCCCGTCTGTGCTTTCCTTACTAAAAATCATTTGCAGGCACAACCAGGCTAAACAGCCCCAGGAGACCAATGTCTCCTCCCTGCTGCTCAAGTTGTGAGTACACTTTTGACCTCATGTCCTTAGGGTGGCATAAGTACTTAAGCCATTTTTAGTTCCTGAGACTGAAGAAGCACTTAAGCTGCTTTAAGCCCTTATGGTGGCATAAATGCTTAAGCTGGTTGCAGTTCCTAAAGCCAAGTCGAAGCTACAGCTATACATGAAGTACTCTGGACTTCCACATAGGCACATGACTGTGGAGAAGCTCAGGTAACTATTCCCAATCCTGCTTCCTTTCCTTTGGATGCATTTGTTCTTATTCTACTAGCGTTCTTGTGGCTCTCTTTCATATTTTATGGAAGATTTAAGAAATGCTATTATGACAGATCTCTGCTAACGCTGATTAGCAACATGACAATGCATACAATTTGTTGATCTGGCCCAAAGCAGGTCAGTGCCTCCACAGTCTTGACACCTTTGCTGAAATGTAATATGCACAGTTAAGATCAGCTGGATCTTAAAAGCACTGCACAGCAATTTCCTCTGTGTATAATGAATACACTAAATAGTCTGTCTGTGCACTGCACTCCTCACCTCGCAGTGTTTGATTTTGTATCTCTGTCTCTATACTTAATTTTCAACATCTTTCACTATTAACAAATGAAGCCCCTTGCTCCCCCTAGATATGGTCATGACTGTAAACCTAAATGGAGACTAGTGGCATGCCACATTTCACAATCAGATATTTTTCGGTGACTTTTTAACAGCTGTAGCAGTTTAACACTAGCCAGCATGTTCATTCCCACCAGTGCCTGCCAGCAGGACGGGGTGAATTTGAAAAAGGTAAAATCCATGGGTTGAGATAAGAACACTTTAAAAGCCAAAATAAAATAAAAATAATGATAGCACTAATAATGATAATGATGAAAACGGAGATAAGAAGAGGGACATGAATAATATCCAAAAGAAACAAGTGATGCACAATACTCCTGCTCACAACCTGCTTTCTGATGCCCAGCACATCTCTGAGCAGCAATCAGTCCATCCCAGCCAACTTCCCCCAGTTTATACCTAAGCATAATGTTCTATGGTATGGAATATCCCTTTGGTCAGTCCGGGTCAGCTGTTTACAACTGTGCACCCTCCCAGCTTCTTGTGCACCTTGGTCCCGGGCAGAGCATAGGAAACTGAAAAGTCCTTGACTTAGGGTAAGCACTGCTCAGCAACAACTAAAACATCTGTGTGTTATCAACTTTATTTTCATACTGAATCCAAAACCCAGATTGTACCAGCTACTAGGAAGAAAATTAACTCTATCCCAGCCAAAGCCAGGATAAAAGCATGCAAAATTATATATATACTGCAAATATTTGTAACTCCAGTGTGACTAAGAATGTTTCACTCATTAAGGAAAAAAATCACTACATAAAGTTTCAGTTAAAAAATGGTTTATTTCAAAAAGCAGTGAAGTATGTGGAAAATGGGAAATATAACTTACACTATTTTACAAACTTAATATTTGATCTCTGTGTCCATGACTGTTAATTATAAGAATAAAACATGCCAGTCAGCACTCCAGCTGAATTCATGCTTTAAGCTCATTTATAACTGTGCTGTTCTGGATACCCATTTCTGTTCCTTGAGAACTGGCAATAGCAGTCAATGAAGAAAGGGAGGGATCAAAATTAGAAGCCTAAGTCAACTGAAAAATTATGATGCTTTATCACTTGAGATAACCTGTGAACATAGATGGATGGCAATGAAGGCACAGGACAAAGGCAGCATGGAAAATGATGGCTGGAAGAGAGGATGGAAACAGTAAGAAAGGAGGACTCCAGTGTTCAAGGGGGCATTCCCACATGAGTGGCAGACTGAAGGGAACCTCAGAGATGTTGCAACAAACAGCTGGGATCAACAGCTTTCTTGGACCAGCACAGCTGGCACTGGGAGATGACTAGGTTTACAATCACATTTAAAAATTTAGTAAAGATCTGGGATTCAGTACAACACATGGAAAGATACTGTCCCTCTCTCATGAGCCACACAAGTTCAGAAGCAAGGAATGCAGGAAGACTGAGAGCAATCAAACTAATAATAACTAAGGAACTTTTGCATTTTCTGAAGTCCTTTACTGTACGACTGAGCAGGAATCATCTTTTTGCCTAAAATGCTGTTTAACCAACCCATGGTGAATCAAATGACTTTTTGTGGATGGGCCTGGAGAAGTCTTGTTCTCTAAATGTTAAACTGCACTAGTAATAAACAGGAATATGCTAACTCAAAGGACACAGCTCACCAGGACTGTTTGCTTTTCACCTCCCTCTTTCAGCTGGAAATATAGGTCTGATTGTTTTTTTCCATCTCTCTGCCCTAACAACAGCAAAAAAATTTCTAAATCCCCCAGTTAAAAAATAAGTTATTTTCTTTCTGCTTCTCCTTTTGTTCTGTTGCAGTAAATTCTGTAGCTGTCTTCATTGCCTATCAATAGGTTAAACATATCCAACTTGTATGTTTAAATGCTAAAGACAGAGAACTCCCCAAGGATACGTCAATCATTGGCTCTTGTACAAAGAAAATACTGTATTTTGCTCAGAAGAGCTTTCTGTGGCAATTTAAACACAGTGAGACAGACACAATATCCTGGAGAGAGGAAAACCTGCCTTATTACATTCCTGACCCAAGAGAAAGGATCTGCCCTTAGGACATAAAGAGAATCAGTGGGGGGGGGGAAGAGAAAAGTTATCTAATCCTAAAAATAAAGACAGTGGTTCATAATACAGCATGACCTTCTTTTAATCTCTGATATAGTAGTTATCCATTATGGATGTGATAGAATACCAACAGGGCAAACACAGCTTGTTCGTCAGGCTGGGAACCAACTCCCTCAGCCTGTATCTGCTTCCAGGTTTTGGACAGCTTTTTGGTAGGCTCTGGGATATTCTGTGGAGTGAATGGAACTTATGGTATATTGCAGGGATTCTTTCCCAATAAGATCACATATTGTTCTTGTTTCATTTAATATACATATATTCACATATACAGTACAGTTAAGTCTGTTAGCAGCAAAATGCAGCTCCATCAAGGGCAATGTTTTACAGCTTTCCCTTGATTTCCTGTGTGAGAGCAAGCAGCTATAAAGCAATCGGAAGAAACTGCATTTATATTTGCTAATCCTGAAAATCTAATAAATGAGATTCTGCCTGGACATCAACATAAATGTCGTGGACATTAATCATTCCAGTGGTGATGGTGTTTTGTGGGAAAGGTGTTTTGATGACCCTCACGTTTGTCTCTTCTCTGATGTTCTCTTCCATAATTCTGTCAAAAATCAAGTGCCTTGTCTTTCTTGAAGCTTGTGTTCTTGTATTACTAGCTGGGAGGCTAATAGATGAAGCTGGTATGTTACAGGAATTCCAGCTTTCTTTACTCTTTTTTTTTTCCCAGCTGTATGGAAGTTATTTTTCAATGCATACTGCTTTACCAGCTCCTCCAGCGCTGTATCACATATACCTTAGTTCAAGCAAGGTATCACAGCTTCCCTATTTTAGCAACATTGTGAAAAAAAAACCCTCTGTTTCTCTCTTCAACCACCTGCCCAATCTCTGACCTGCCCAAGGACACGCTAATTGCATTTTTGTGAAGAGGCTGCAGCGGAAGGAAATGATAGTGAAAACCACAACCAAATGCTCAAGTTAGTTGTTCTCAAAACAGGCATGTTTTGCTTAAATCTCTGCTCTCCAAGGAGGAGCCCTGCCCTACTGAGAACTGCTGAAGCAGGGGAAGATGTGAAAGGGTTACATGAGGATGACAAGTTCTTGGGGCACTGGGATGAAGGAGCCTGTAGGGCACAAGTACCCCCCTTCAGTGCTCCTGGACGAGTATAAGGGGCCAACCACAAGCTGATCACTCCTAGTGTTTCTCCCAACCACTTTCTCTTACCTGCCTGCTGTCTGCAGTGCTTCCCAGTGCCCTCCTGGGTGCTTCCACTGCAGCACTCCCTGTACAACTCTTGTACGTTGTGTTACATGCTCCACACCACTGCGTGGGCACTGCCAATCCTCCAACTTCCACTTGCTCCAGGATCTGTCTTGGTGTAAACTGTGTGTGTCTGAACACACAGGCTGAGAGCTGCTCTGAGCATGTGAACTGCTGTGTAACTGCACCAAAGCCTTTTGCTGTAGGGGTTTTCCTTTTCAAAAGGCAACATCACAGGTAGAACTCCATTACAACTTTCAACTTCACCAAGATTTCAGCAATGCATAGATTTCACTTTTACAAAAATAATCTTATGTATATGTGTTTGGCTCAATTCTACTTTGTTTTCTTTTACACTCTTCACATTTAGGTCCCCCAATTACACCCACATTTCATCTGTCTTCTGTGTAAAGGTGACATGAGAAAAGTATAGGGTAATTTGGTGCCTGCAGCATAAACCAAGAGACCCAAGACAGACTAGCAAGGAGAAAAGCAGAGGGAGAAAAAAGACAGGTGAAGTGTGTACCAGGGATAGAGAATTCCAACTTGGCTTGAAAGACCAGGGCTGGAAAAGAAAAGTGAACAAAAGCCATTTGCTTTTGAAGGGTCTGAGACCCACTGCTAAGTGATGAAACTGTGATGTTGATCTTTACAGTGCAATAGCAAATGAAGGTGGTCTTCTCCAAAATCCCATACTTTGCCCTGCACTGATGATCTTTAGCCTGTTCTGCCAGCTTTCCTTTTATTCTTCTCCATCACACATGCACACAAGCTCTCCCCACAGGCTTTCTGAGAGGTGGCTACAGGCAGGAATTCCACAGCTTGAGCTGCAGGAAGGGCTCCTGCCTTCAGGAAACAGCTCTACAGCACAACTGCAAGAAGGTGCAATGCCTGTTCAAGTCATAAGCTCACAAGTAGGGAACTCATATTGCGAAGAGATCCACATTCCCCTCAAATTCACTCCTCTCTCAAACTAGTCAAACCAGGAGTGCACAAACAAGGCAGAGATTTTCCTACAGTTGGATGAGGAAGAGGGTAAAGACTGGCCAAACATGTGCCCTTCACTGGTTTTAAGACTGCCAGTGAATGTTGCCTAGAAAATGTACTCTTTGATACCTTATCGGAGTTAATGAATATAGAAGGAGAGAAAACCACCTGAGGCTCAGCTTCAAAATTTTCTGCTTCATGATCTTTGCATTTAAAGATAAAAATTGATTTTACGTGCAACTGATAGAGAATTTCCAGGAAAACCATGTTGAAAATGTCCCTCACAGGCAGTACCCAACATGAGCAATGGCTTACTCTTCTTCACACATCTGAACTCAAGTACAGTTGCATACAATCTTTAACAAAAACATACAGGACTTGCCTTAAAAAAAATTGAAAAATTTGAACAGCCCAACACTTAGCACTGCTACAGATGTTAGTGTAACACACTTAAAAGCATATATTCTATTTCTGGATTTTTCTCACTGGCAAAGACAGACCACAGAGAACTCCTGCCAGCACACATGAGAAGGAAGTAATCGTAAAGAGGCATTACAATAAGGTATTTCATCTTATTTGCAAATAGCATGAAGAATGAAATAATGTTCCTGCTTTTGACAGAAGCACACCAGCACACACGAGGCAGAAGTAAATACTCTGGATTTTTTCCCACATTTCTGCAGAAGACAAAAACTATAGGCCTCCTTCCTGCCACCATAACTCATCTGACTTCAATAGAAATCAGACCTGCTGTATATATTAAACCTGAAATTAACTATTCTCCCCCCATATTATTTGGCTTTGATACATTCCAGCCATTGTTCCTGGCCAAGATGCAAAGACCCTGGTTCTGTGAGCTGCTCTGCTGACATGAGCTCTCAAGGCAGCCTGGAGCCCATTAAATTCGATTGGGTCCAAACACACTGAGCTCTCTGCAGGAGTGGAGCTTTAGGAACTCTTATAGTTAGTTATTGAGCTCTGGGTTCAAACCATGCTAAAAGTAATAACATTCTCCTTTAACACAGGGCATGTTCACAAGAAAATAAAATTGGAAGAGATTCCTAATCTTTACATTCCACAGCGCAGACCAGAGTGGTGGAGCCAAGAAATGAAAGCTCAAGAGTAAAGATGCCTAGAGAAGAAAAAAATGGAAGAAAAAAGTACCCAGCAAAATATCCCAACAACTGGTGCACCAAATAAATGTATAAAAACAGAGCTGTTTTATAAAAATTGTAAGGAAGTAATGACAAAAATCTGTTAAAATTTACACTGCCTTTCAGTGCATGGGAATATACTGGAACCAGTTTAGAATCACCAGGCTTTTTGAGTTAAAATGTAACTGTATATTACAGCAGCTTTATACAATTTTATATTAGCAGAAACAAACTGCTTAATCCCATGAACCAACTTAGAAACCTGTGAAAGGCTATAGCAAGAGAAAATAAGGAAAAGCTAAAAAGTACCATTTTAACATGATTTTGAATTCTTCCAAACTCCAGGAGTGGTACAATGGGTCATCTATCTAGGCAGAAAAAATAGCAAAATATTGGATACCTTACAAAAAAGTTAAACCACTGCCTCTTTTACAGAAAATGCTTTGTTCCTAAAAGGGATAAATAGCAAGGTAAATGTCAGATATTTAAATGGGATCTGCTTTTCAGGGTGCATTAAGCATATGGGCACTAGCACTAAGCATGTAGACAGGATGTGCTGAAAAACATGCACCTTGGACCCGATTTTGTAAAACCATGCACTTTCTTCTACTTTTAGTACTTTATTAATAATTACAGCACAGCTAACACTGATCCACTTAAAATTAAAGAAAATATATTCCTCAGCAGTATCTTCCTGTGTAAATGAATCACTAAATCTTTCTAATTTTTTGCAAAGAGAGCCCTCATGCTTACCACATGGACACATACAAATTGTTCATATGATGAAAATACCAGTGCTTTGTCTGCAGAAAGAGACTATTGAGTAACAGCCTTTTTTTTTCAATAAATGCACTTAGTGTCTCCTTATACAAAAACTATGAAAGCTGCAGTTCAGACTAGAGATAATGCGTGAACCACATTTAGCAGTGAAAGGCACTAAAAACCTCAACAAAAACTGGGAATATAGTGACTTAAAAACACAGAACACTTTTCACAGAAACGACAAAGAAAAATGCTGGCAGTGATAAGCAATGCCAAAAGCTTTACTAGGCAATATATGTTTTAACATATATTTCATCACAGAGGAGATCGTGGTAGAATTAATCCTGCCTCAGTGGCTGACAGAAGCATCAGTGTGTTAAAGCCATGACATCATGACTGGACTGGAGGAAGTATTTGGGGCTCTTCCTCCTAACACCTCCAAGAACCATGTCTAACAAGCTTCAGGACATGCAGCAGTTTATTGCTGCTCTGAGACGCCCCTTGGGTTTTTTCCACTGGACATCCACTTAGAATTTCCCTTTTGCATCCATGCTAGACTCAGTCATCCCTGCACATCTGAGCAAATTCAGGGCTAGAAAAGGTCTCTGTCCCACATTCGAAGTTAGTCACACTTGATGTTTCAGGCAGTGGCAGCAGATACCTTCTTTCGTCTTTTTTTCCATGGGATAACATTTTCCTATCTTCTCATATATGCCATAAACAGTCCTGCATTGTATCTAAAGATGTATGTTTGAGCTGTTGCAATGAAAACTGTGCAGGATTTCTTAATAGAACATGGGAGTATCACCTAACACACTTAGAAAAGAGACAAGGCCATTTCTTTTCCTGCCTCTGCATTCCATGCACTAACTTTAATTGACTTCTAGTGAACTTACAAGGGCTTTTGGTAACTAAAAACCAATCCTAAATAGTCTGGCTTATCTCAAAGATTCATATCTTCTCCTATATACCACTGAGACACCATCTGAATGGGACAGACATGCTGGCAGTCAACCACGGAAGTCTGCAGCAGCAAACCAGAGGGCAGTCCTGTATCTCTGTAACTCTTCCTCATCCAAAAACTTATCAGAACTGGAGCCTGGCGTCTTCAGAATGTCATATAAAACACACTTCTTTGCTCAGGCTTTTTTTACTAACTGTAAGTGTTGGAATGCCCTTGGCAATTAATTTCCTGGCTGGTAATCCCTTGGCTCTGATCCATGCAGAGAGAGTGGCTGCACTGGAGGGAGGCATGTAAGGCACATGCTCCGACTTTGCAAAGTGAAGTGGTCTCTTGATTTAAATGATAGTGGCCAAGCCTGGAAACCTTGTACTTGCCCTGCACAATGGAGTAAGCTAAGCTCACTGTTAAACACTCTTGAAGCCAAACGTAATGTGGCAAATAGTCAAATACTGCAGGCGGGGTTTTCTTGGTTATCTGAGGCAATATTATAAACAATACAGGCACAATAAAGAAATGTAAGCACTATCCCAATGGTAGTGAGATAGAGAAATTGTATAATACATTGTTCAATAATTAGCACTGATAACAGTTTAAAGGATAAAGCCTTTATTTCACTAAATTTAAGAAAGCTTGCACTAACAACAACAACAACAACAAAATCACTGCATATCCACAGTGTATTAAGTTTCTCTACTCTCAGCTCTTGTACAGAGGTACAGAACTCTTGTGGAAATCCTGTCTGATGCTGGTAATTGGCAAAATACCCTACAATTAACAGTCCAGAGCTATAGGAATGCCTCTCCCTAGAGCCAGGCCAGGTGGGCTTGATCACTTCTGGCATATGTATGTTGTTTAAGGTATTCTGAAACAAAGGGACAGATAAGCTCCTATAAGTAGCCAAGCTCTGAAATTTTTTTTTCACTAAGTTTCCTCTAGTTTTAGACAAAGGCTTTCACAGGAGAAAGTTGGTACCATGCTCACATGTGCTGTGAAGAGTGAGATATTATCTTTTTAATTAATTCAGTCTAAAGTAATGCAGTTTTAAGTGACATGCTCCAATCCTAGATTCCTCAAATTAGGAAGCATCAGAGCTAAATAAATACAGGAAAGATGCTTGTCCTTCCTGCTACAGAATCCTAAAATAATACACAACACCCTCCACCCCCCAAACCATACTGGACCTCCCTGGATACATTCAAGGTGTGTTGCCCTTATCTGGCAGGAATCACTGCTGAGTTAAGGTGCTAACCAAAAGCAAAGGATGGACTTAGCTGTATTGTGCTTCTCTCTGAAAATTTAGTGAGTGCCTACCTGCTTCTGTGCTGCTGCTGTTCTTTCTTTTCGTGCTTTCTTGGCACATGTAGGAGAGGATAAAAGCCTAATGGGTGCGAGTGTCAGCACAATATAAATTGCTGCAAGGAAAAACTTGATGCATGGCTTGGGATCTGAAAGAAGAATGTCCACCATTGTTTGTGATTATGGATCACATCACAATCTAATAGCAATTTTTATTTAATCAATAATTTCCATGCTGAACAGACAGCCCTGTTACAGAGAATCGACAAGCAAGTACTGATAGCGACAAGGCTTGTTATTAATCTTTACCCTGCCAACATTTCAACCAAACTACTGTAAAAAAGCACCATCAAGATGGATTTAGAAGTAGGTCTTTCTTTTATTTTCTGTCTGCTTTATCTTTCTTTTTCTTTTCTTTTCTTTTCTTTTTTCTTTTCTTTTCTTTTCTTTTCTTTTCTTTTCTTTTCTTTTCTTTTCTTTTCTTTTCTTTTCTTTTCTTTTTTTCTTCCTTTCCTTTCCTTCCCTTCCCTTCCCTTTCCTTCCTTTCCCTTTCCCTTTCCCTTTCCCTTCCCTTCCCTTCCCTTCCCTTCCCTTCCCTTCCCTTCCCTTCCCTTCCCTTTCCTTTCCTTTCCTTTCCTTTCCTTTCCTTTCCTTTCCTTTCCTTTCCTTTCCTTTCCTTTCCTTTCCTTTCCTTTCCTTTCCTTTCCTTTCCTTTCCTTTCCTTTCCTTTCCTTTCCTTTCCTTTCCTTTCCTTTCCTTTCCTTTCCTTTCCTTTCCTTTCCTTTCCTTTCCTTTCCTTTCCTTTCCTTTCCTTTCCTTTCCTTTCCTTTCCTTTCCTTTCCTTTCCTTTCTCTCTCTGTTTATCCCTTTCTTCCTTTTGCTTTCCTTTCCTTTTTAGCTACACAGTCTCATTACCCTTCTCCCTTTTCAGGTATGTAATGTTTCATACACTTTACATTCTAAGTTTATTTGAAAAACCTGGGGCTTGAATTGCACAAAAAGGCAATTCATATTAAGCAATTTCACAAATAAGTAGGACCTAGTTCAGTGCTGAGTGTTAGCCATTATAGGCTAATAAATCATACTTTCTCTTTGAGATGTCAATCGCCAAAGTCCTTTGTAAAAATGTTGGCATCTGTAATTCAGTGAAGCCTTTTCATCTTGAAATAAGATGCTCCAGACTGATAACAAGAATAATCCTCTCTTGATCAAAAAAAAAATCTGCATTTTACCAATTAAGGCTGCTGCCAGAAGCCAAACGGAGCAGCACTGAGACTCCACTGTAGTTTATCTCTGCTAAACACAAGGAGGGATACAGTTGGAGCTTTGTTTCATTTTCAGCTTGACTACTTTATCTCACGAAGAACTGCAGCATCTCAGCCCTGCGATACACATAAGAATGGTATATGCAGACCTCATACCTACAGTGCAAGCCTCCAGAGGACCCACTCCTGACAAATGCACCACCCATTCATTTTCTAGATTAGCTACTCAAAACCTTGAAGAAAAGTCATGCTCACACTAAAGTTTAAGCACGGGAAAACACTAGATTTGTTTCCCCATGATAAAAGGCTCATCTGCTTTTCTTTTTCCTTTTTCTTTCTATTAAGTGGTTACACAAACAATAGAGACTGCAAAACTGAATCCATGCAGCCCAGCCCTCGCAACACCGAATGCAGAAACTTCACTCACTCCTGATTTAACTTGCCTGTCCCTGCCTCCGTTAGTACCTTTGGTCCTTTGGTACCTGGCCCTTTGGTCAGGACTGAAAGGTGACTGAAGTCCATGTACAAGCCCAGCCCTCCTTGCAGCACCAAGGCAGCAAATTAAAGGCAGGAAGGGACTTCCCTTTTCCTTCTTCTCCACAATATGCCAACAAGAGTCAGGAGCTGAAGAGTCAACTCAGTTTGCAGCTTTACTCTCACCTATGCATTCGTCTCTCAGTCAGCATGGGCTCCCCTTGGATGTGGCTAGCAGCTTCTTATCCTGCATTTCTCCCCAAAACTGGAAGTCACCTATAAAATACCAGTAACTTGGAAGAGTTCACTAACTGAACTCTCAGGCAAAATAAACACTTCAAGTTTGTATATCCACAAACCACCTCAGTAGTGCTGTGTGATTAAAAGCATGGACCAAAGTCAAACCCTGTACAGCCCTTTCCACTCAAGTGCCCATTTATTATGAGTAGAGTGGGTAGAGTAACTTCTCAGGGCACAGGAGAAGCACTGCTCCTCCCGACCTACAACAGTGAAAAAGAAGTGTTATTTTAAGGACATGTCATAGTTTAGCAACCTCTTTCGGGGATACCAATTCAAAGACAATGACTTTGGCAACTCACATTAACAGAAGCCACAGCAGCAGCAGACTAACAACAAGTTTTCCTAATGCTGTGAAAGAAATGCTAATTACAGAGGAATTAAAATAAAAAAATGATTACAATTTCTCTCTCTAAATCCCCTCTTAATACTTCACAGATTAGGGTGGATTTATTTTGTTGTAAACCTTTCTCTATCAAAAAAGAAATCCCCATGTTATTTTTTTCCCCCTTCTCCTCTGTGATTCATCAAAAGCCAGACTCTAGGCAGGGAGACTGCCGGTGCACTTGTGTAGTGGCGTGCTTAAGAGGACCTGAGCCAAAGCACAGCTGGCCTTTGGGTCAAGCCCAGAGTGAATAAGATCTCTTCACAAGGCAGCACTGATGACTTTTAACACTGCTGGGAGGCAAAGGGCATCACGGTGACTGACGCAGAACAAGGATGTGCTGAGAAGCACAAGCAGGGGCTGTGCCAGAGCCTGGGGGCTACTGAGGCTCCAGAACAGCAGTGAGGTCCGTCTGTGGTTATTTAACCTTAAAACCCAACAGCATTTACATGGATACCTTTGATGGGGGGTTAAAGACTTGCTAAAATTTAAACAAGCCTGTGTTAGGTACCCAGACAGAAACCAAGAGAGAATGAACATGGTCTCCAGGGCACAGATCTGCTTACCAGCTTTGCTACGCCATCTAATAAATTGCTGGCCTATAAACAATTCAATGATTCTGGCACAGTTCAAAAGGATGGGTTCAGCAGCTTAATAACCCAGCACAGTAAGGTGGTGTCTTAATTAGAACTCAGCCTTTAAACAGGTAATGAGGAAGAGATTTCAAAATCTAAAAACTTCTGTACAGATGTTTCTTATGATTATTTGCTATAATCTCTTCTTCCTTTCTCTCCTCCCCCTTGTACCCTCACAGCTACAAAGATCAAATATATTAAGGGGATGGACAAACTGGAAAAAGCCTTCCCATGGCAGTTCTTGCCACTGAAACAACTCCCTGCCTTCTCCATGTTGCCCCAACTTTCAGCCCAAACCTTGGGCTTGTCTCACTTGAAGAACTGATTTCTTTTGTCCACAGCACTGCTTCTCCAAGTATGAGTCAGGATCCAGGCCCCAGTTAGTAAAAAATAAAACAAGATGAAACAGAATAAAACCACCAACAAACCCCCCTTTGCTGTTGTACATAAAACATTCTCCTTTTGTCAGGAAAAAAAAAGATTACTATAATGGAGTTGACATTCTTATCTATTCCTTACTCTTTTCAATTTAAAGGAAAC
This sequence comes from Entomyzon cyanotis, assembly GCA_024500445.1. Classification (NCBI taxonomy): domain Eukaryota; kingdom Metazoa; phylum Chordata; class Aves; order Passeriformes; family Meliphagidae; genus Entomyzon; species Entomyzon cyanotis. The sequence goes on from JAKEPQ010001005.1 coordinate 83,769,173, forward strand.
ATTTCTGAACCTTTCAGGGCAGAAGCTGTCACTGCCACGCACAATGAGCCTGCGAATGTGCTGAAGCCTCTCTGTGTTACTGTGCTAGAGCCAAATAAAACTATAATGGAAACTCACCAAAAACTGCGTCTGTAAAGAATAATTAAAAATTAAGTAAATCCCTGAACATATTCTGAGAAGCATGCAAACTGTGTATGACCCCTCTGGGATTGTAAGGGACTTGCTTCACAAAGCTGGGACTTCACCAGCACCATGACCAGTTTGCAAGCACACCTCCAGGACCCTGAGAAAAGAAACCATTAATGCAAGAAGGATGATCAGTTTGTTGCGCCAGATCTGTTTAAGGGCAGATGCCTACTCATACAACTGTACCCAGCATCCAATTGGCTTTGGCAGCTTGGGACTCTCTGCTTACAGGGCAGTTTCTCCTCTTGCAAGTGGTGGGCAATGTGCAACTCTCAGGGAAACTTACAGGTCTGCCACTGTAGCTGATACTCACAGGAACTGCTTTAATCTGGTTTATCCTCTCATTGCAATTGGATCTTTGTTTAGAGAAGAGTGATGAAGCTCTCTCCAGTCCTTACCTATGGCTCTCCTACAGGAGAGGAGTTGAGGAAGAAGCCACAGGCCAAAGACAGCAAGCACAGTAGCAGAGGAAGTGAGACTTTCAAATCTATTGACTTTGAATGTCCTTATTTCTGGGCATCCAAAATCACCCACTGTAAAGAGGGCTAATCCTTCACAGAGTGGTGTGTTCACCATCTCCTGATGCTCTTAAGTGTTTTGAGGTGCACAGCATTGATTAAGACACCTCATAGATGCTGTAAAAGGAGCAGAGGCTGGCTGTGCACACAGTTTGGGGTTAATGTAGGTCACCATGGATTGCTAGACAAATTCTGTGGGTCAGAGCTGAACCCACCCTTTTCTGTAGCAACAGAGAGCATGAACAGTAAGAAACCCCAGTCTCGGCATTGGATGTAAGGGTTCTTTTGGGCACCCTCAGTGTACTGCAATATCTTGGGAACACATGGGTACCTCAGAAACACAAGAAGCTGTCCTCTGGTGCAAGAAGGGAGCCAGGCGGAGCAGTACAATCCCCAGGGATTGCCAGGGCAGTGCTCCAGTCACCAGAGCTTTGCTAACAGGCAGGAAGACCTCAACAAATGGCATCCTGAATGTAAGCCATTGCTGTCAGTTTAGGGCTTTTTGATCTCATCTAATCAAATGTAACAACAATGAGAGAATTTTATTGCTGTACAATTAAGTAGAAAACACTAACAAAAAAATAGCTCTACAGTTCTTCAAGCATGTTTTTGAATAAAAAATAATTATCATCAAGGCTACGCAGCAAGGGGGATGAGAAACAGGCAGCACTACGTTTTTCTGATTGCCATTGTATTAATATTTAACAATAAATTCAGTCATTTCCTTGAAGGATAATTTTCTTAAACAAACTTTTATCTTTAGCGTCTAACCCTTTTGCAATATTTTATTCTTAAACTGATTTCTGGGGGAAAAGAAAAGACAAACTGCAACAAAAAGCAGATTTATAAATATATACAGTATCTTATTAGCTTCTAGGCACTCAAGTGCATTTATCACATATTTAAAACAAACTTGAGCTCAGCTAAGCCCAATTATAATATCTCGCTGGGCAGAGAAATTAATTAAACAGCTGAATGATAAAGACCCCAGCAGCAAACTGAGGCTTTAAAATAAATAAGATCTTTTTTTAATTTTTTGAGGAGAAGAAAAAGGGAAAGAAAGAAACCTATAACATACGTTTCAAGTAGTGATGTACCCAGCTTTTTCAGGAGTGCAATGCACTGCAAATAAGACTACCTGGCAGGTGAATGCAGCGGCAGCTCTAACGGGGTTCGCCAACTTTGTGTCTTGCTAATGTGCAACACATGCACCCTTTTGCGTCAACTTCAAATAACCCTGGGATCTCAGCAGTGCAGCTCAGCAACAACCAGAACAAGGGCAGAACTTGTCAGGATTTAAGAGCTTTCAGCAAAACCCTTCAATTGCAGCCAGTACCCTATTCCATAGAAGGATATCAATTATAGATAGTGACTTGCTTTAGCAGCGCAGTCGGTACTGTCAGACGCTAGATAGACAACCATGAAGAATCATGAATCTTTCTATTAACTGTGAGAGAAGGAGCGGGGAGAGGAAGGATGGATAGGTGTTATAAATAAGGCAGAGTGTCTGATGGTTTAACACTTTGCCTTTTGGTGTATGCATCATGAAAATTTAACCATGCTGCCTTCTAAGTGGCACATATCACTTGAAAATAAGAGCATCCATGCCAAAATCATTTCAGTGTCAGACCCTTCTGGGTGGGTCAATACTGATTCTTTTAGCTTTTCAGTTGTTTATTCACAGCAGCTCAGGTTCTGTTCATAAGTTCAGTCAGAAAACATTGAGAACAGTTTCACTGTCACCCACATTTTACACTAATAACTACAAGACTTTGCTATAGAAATGCAGGAAAATGACAACAAATGCTCACTATTGTGCACAACATTGCTATTTCTGCTTTAAACCTATACCACATATTTAGACACAGATTTTGTTTGCATTTTCCACTCCATACGTGCTGTATCACACATCACTTTATAATGCTGATTCACCTACAGTTTATTTCAAAGTAATATAATAATATTTGTGTATATTTGTAATATACACAAACTCACATTTACCTTTTTCAAAACACATGCATATGTGCTTGTGCATACACCCTATACATAAATGGCATTTGTAATATGAACTGTGTGCACTGGGTATTGTGGAAAAGCTCTTTGGAGCTCTGCTCAACCTGGCATGACTAGAACTCCTGTAGAGTTACCTAACCCTTTAGGAAACAAAACGAACAGCTAGAAACCTACTCCCATCTCTTCCCTTAACATTGCAGTTCCTCTAAAATTTCAGTGCTTTGGGAAGCAAGGCTTGGATAACAGTCTGTTCTGTGCCATTGGACATTCTGGGTCTGATCTCTTCCTATTCTGCATGGTTACAACCATACAGAAAAATGGCAGATGTTATCTGGATGAATCTTGCTAGGACAATTAAGGCCTTTATTGCCTTTATCTATGCCAGTTGCACTGTCTTGGTGATTACTACCCCACAGCAGAATCAACAAAACAGGATGGTTGTCTTTACTTTTGACATCCTGTCCAACATGTAACTTCCAAACCTTCAAGCTCTTCAAGCTCAGCTGGAGCAGCTTAGGTTCTGCTGAGTCTGCCAGTGGTTTGGGGATCACCAGGAGAACAGCAGCATGTGCAGCCAGGAGAGGCATGGTGGCAAAACTCTGCTACCAGACCTGAAGGTTAACAGCACGGACCCATATACAGTCCTACCTGTAGAGGAGGAGGCTCAGGTAGCTCAAGAGAGCACAAACAGCCCGATGTACATGGCCCCAGAGCCGCAGTGTGAAAGACCTTGTGCCCATGTCAGGTGCACTCCTCCCATGTTTGAGCCATCTGGTACTGTGAGATTCCAGGCTTGGCAAGGCCTCCAGCTGCTGCCCCAGTGTCAGTGCTGCTGAGACAAGGTGTGCACAGGCCCTGAGACACACCCTGTGCCTGTCTCTGGTCAGGCACACACACGCACGGGCCAAGGCAGGAACGCAGAACTGTGCTGACACCGATTTAAGCGCAGCTACTGCAATTTGTATCTGCTTGGATTTACTGACCAGGATTTGGATAGGAGGCATACACGAGCCACACCACTTTTTCAAGAGAGATTTCCAAGGACCTAAAACTCAGGGATAGAACACTTTCTGCCAGATTGACACACCTGAGCAAAACGAGAACTGTCCTCTCTATGGAGACCAGACTTCATTTCCCTTGTTGCTGCAGAGGTACATCAGAGGGCTGTGGCAATCAAGGGCAGACAAAATGTGCAAGAGGCAGACTGGGGTGAGTCGCCAGGCTTTCAAACAGAGTTAGATGTCTAAAGCCCTTTGCAATTCTGGGCAGAAATAACTCGCTTGAGTCCCCACAGCAGGGCTCTGCCAGAGCAGCAAAAGAAATCACAAACCATGGCCCCATCACTGAGTCCTGCTGACTCTTACAGCATGATTTGTGCTACTTAAATGTGATGGTTGCCATGATGAATTTATTGTCTTCAGGGTATGGAGTCAAGTCTTCTACCTTATAATCCTAAACACCATCATAACATACCTGAATCCTGAGCCCTGACAAAAAGAACTCCCTGTGTCATAGAAGACTATTTTATAGTCCTTTTCTATGTCTAGAGAAACTAATTTCAAATGTTGCCATTGTTCAGAAGCGTAAGAAATACAGTTTTTTCAGTCTTGCTGTTGACCATTACAACGCAGGCAGATTTGCTATAAAAATCCCACCAAAACGAACAAATTAATTTAAAAAAACAACTAAAATACCACACTGCCAATTTAATTAACTTTAAAATATAAAATATGAGATATTAGCTAACAAGCTCAGTGGATTTCCATTAAATTTGACACCTGAAACATCAAAAAATCTTTTTCTGCTTTTTCATTGCCAAGGGTACCTTTATTCTGAATTTCTCTTTTATTGCATATATTTTTGTGTATATCATTTATCATCATCACTGGGATAATTTCTGAATACTGAAAGGTTTGCTAGGCATTATAAAGCTTCAGCCTTACAATTACTAGCAGATATAAAAACTGGGCCTATGCAGAGCCCCACATTATGTCACTTGGTCCATTTGCAAAGAATCAGTTCGAAGACCGGTATTTGATCTTTTAGTTTATATGTGTTAAACCCTTTGCAGCAGCCATTCATATGGCATTTCTTCCCAAAAAGGTACTGGTACACCAAAACTGTTTCTCCTCACATTTCATTTTGGCTGATTAAAATGCTACAGAATTACGTGCGCAAAATGTCTCAAAAGAATTATTGGAAAAGTGTCACATTTCGGACATTTTAGCTTTTTATAGTCTTTTATTTATCATTGTTTTTGTTACTGCTGCTGCTACTACCTAATAATAACAAGAACCTGAAAACACATCTTGATGAATAACTGCAACACCAAGAGCTTCTCACACTCCAGCAAGTGAAAGCTGACATTGCTTTACTAAAGTCAGGTTTGCAGGATTCATTTACCACTTTGCATAGTGTTTGGAAATGTATGGTGGGTTTGTTTGTATTTATTTTGTGTGAAAAAGTATATTTTTCAACTACTTATTTCAGTAGTACTAGCCATGTTTTGCAAAAGATTTTGCATGATCTCCAGGAAAGTAATAAAGAGTTTTCTAAAATAAATACAATTCTGACTGCTCATTTGCTGAAGACATTCCTCTCTATTTTGTACTAGGAATTCATTTTTTCCACAGAGTATTCAATATGTTCTATGATGCCAGTAAATAAGAGAGATGCTGCTAGCTAAGTAGGTTAGAGTTGTGTGGGAAATTGTACTTTTTAGGTTGTATTCTAGATTTTGATTGCTCATATTCTAGCTTACAATACTACAAAACAGTATGAACTGTTTATCTTGGAGAGGTGGCAGAGAGGAATAAAAAACAAGGGAGATAAAATTAGTATTTGGTGTAGCATAGAAAAGATTATATAGTTTGCTTTCGCTAAAATGACTGAAGTAACTCAGACCCATGTATTTAGCCAAATAATCCCTTTCAGTTTACACACAACAGTAAATTGATAGGAAAACCTCCCTGAGGGAAGGAAAAAAATTCCCCTCACACATTTCTACTGTTACAGCCCCTTTGGGGAGAAAAAAATCAAACTTGGCTAAAGGTTAATAATCATTCATGTCCAGCTTACTATTACTCAATAACTATCAAAGTCTCTAACTCAAAATAGCATTTGCTGGCTTACAGGATCAGAGCCATTACAATCTCTGTTGAAGACTTTATTGAATTTTACAGTAAGCTTTAGCTGACTGAACAGGTCAAGCACTGTGGCTTCGAGTTTTCTTTATTCTCAGAAACTCATAAACCCCTCTCCAGTTTGCAACGCTGTTAGCTAAGAAACTTGACTCAGCACAGGGTCAGAGAACCTGACCCCCATGAAAAAGGTCACCTAGTTTTAAAACCTAGTTCCTGAATACCATTAACTTACATGCACTAGCTGTTCCTGCGTGTCAAACTCCCGGGAACAGCCTTCCCAGTGGCAGTTTGTCTCATACACCACTTCAGGCTCCTGTTTGCTTTCATCTTTGTCCCCTTCCTCTTTTACCAGGGTCATTCCTTCTGGCTGCTCCTGGAGAGAGGAAAAAAACAGGGGTGAGAAGAAGATAGAGGAAATTCTGAAACTGAGGAGGAAAGAAAGTGAATTACTTCAGCATTAAAAGAAACATGATGGGGGTGTGCGTGAAGGAGGCAGGGGGGGGATGATTATTTTACTCTCACTTCACTATGCTACTCCATTCTACAAAATACAGAAGCCCAAAACAGGTCTGACAAGCCAGAAGCCATATGCGAACTATACATGTGAAATAAATTCTTTTGTTCCCAGAAGTACTCAATGCAGAGAATGCCTAAAAAAAAATTCCCTTTACATTTCAATTAAAAATAAATCATAATGATTTGGCTCCCCTCACACTTTATTTATGCCGCTTGTTATTTGTGCACCTGGCTTTCATGATTCAGGGGCACCACTAATGGGAAAGGCACTATTCAATATAGTTGAATTAATTGGAATTGGATTTTAGTACTAGGGTTGGACACAAATTGGATCACCAGTAATCCAGTGTATTTCCATTGTTAAAACAGTGACAGGTTTGCACACTAAAACCTTTCCAAGAGAAGACTGGTAATTTTTGAGCTACTTGTTAATCTGTTCTTGCCCATAACATGTGCACATGAAAGGGGTGAGCAGGGGAAGAAAGTATTTAATTTTGGGTTTTGATTTCCCACCTCCAGTTCATCAGGGTGCCTCATTCTCCCCAGCTTGTTATTTGCTGAGTGTAAGAGTCAGATGCTAGTGTAAACATTTGGTTCAGATTATGCACTCCTGCTATTTTTTCATTTCAAACCTGCTGAAGGATTTAGACAGACCTCTGTTTTGTTTTCATGGATTCACTCACAAGACTGAGGCTCTGATTCTCATCTCCCCTGAGTCCCTGTAAATCAAGAGTCACTCTACAAAAACCAGTGTCACTAACTGGTATAGAAAGTACAGCAAACGAGACTGGAGCATGACACTGGGGCCTCGGTGTAGTACACTGCTAAGACCCAGTAAAAGTCGAGGTGGCCTTAAGTATTTTTGCTGAACAGAAAAATGTCCTTAATAAAGACCTGAATGTCTCTTGTTCACTTTTCTGGGGCAAACAGAGGGTTGAGCATGCTCTGACTGGTTAGGGGTGCCTCTCCACCAGCCTCCCCCGCCTCTGCCTTCATCCTGCCACAGACCCTGCACCTCAGTAGCTGCTCACATTTAACCCTGGCTACTGCGAGCAGAGGCTGCCCATGTGTGCAGTACACAAACTGCAAGGACCCTGAAAACATGTGTCACAGGCAAGACACATTTTCCCTCCAGCAGTAAGAGGGAAGGCTCATGCCTGGACCTTTCTGCCATACCTGCATGCTTCCTGCTCCTGGGCTGGGGAGGTCCTCGTCAGGCTTTATCTTGGAGCGCTTGTTGTGCATGGGATCTCCTGTGCTACTCACTGCAGATTCGCTTGTGGGTTTATTCTGCTGCAGGCAGGTGTGGGGTTTTTTTCCCCAAAAGAAGATAAAAGTAGACTGTGATAAATATGTAGTTCCAAACAAAAATATGCAGCATCTGCTCAACAACTTTGTATGGAGAAGCTATGCTGTTAATTATATTGGATATGCAATTACATTGTTCTTCAATTACACAGCATTAACTCATGGAAGAGCTGCATTGCTCAACCTTGTAGCGTAGCAGGGAGGGAACAGGAAGGAAGCATTTGGTGTAATTCCTTGCTACAAACCAATGCTTGTTTTTTCAGGCCAGTTAGAGGTAGGGAGAACTTGATTTTCTACATAATGACAACTTTAGAAAGCCAATTTTGAAAAGCAAAATCACTGCAGGCTCAAATAAACACTAGAGAGACATTTATTTTTTCACACTTGGAGGAAAGGTTTTGCATTTAATATCTGCACACAAGATCTCAGTTCCTTCACTATGTTTCCCATGATAATGGGTGGATAGGAACAAAAACTGAACAGTAGTGTGAGACTCAGCCAAAAAATCCTAGATGAAGTCCTGCATTCTCACAAGTTAATAGCAAAATAGCTTACATAAACAGGCCAGAATCTTGTTTTTCTCTTGTTGTGCTTGACTGAACACCATTATCTACACCTGCAAATGGATCTTGTAGGAATCCAGAGATCTTTTAGAGATATCTGAACTTGCAGGGACCCCACAAAAAATCAATATGTTTCCTACAGCACTGTGTTCTTCCTCTACATTTGTAAAAGCTAGCCAGGAGATAAACAGCTTCCAGATTGATAAATAACCTATCCCAGGTCATCTGGAAACAAATAGCACTAGTTAGTAACAGGCAAATCACAAACCATGATAAACTGCACATTAGGGGCCTGATTCACTGCTGCTCATCCCTAGCTTTTGAGAATACACCTTACTGAAATGATTAATTCCAACTCAGCAAGTCCAATTTTGCACAAATCAGAGAAAAAACCTTCAAAGCTCTTCACTGTCTTTGAATCACTCTCTTGCTCACAGAGTTACTCGCTTCAAGTTACTCACAGCTGTACCAGGAGGGCAGAATATGCCCCTGTGTATCCTACGGTCAGCCTGATTGGAAGGTGAAGCTGCCAACCTTTAAAACATTGGTGTTGTGATGTTGTTTGTCCCTTTTCTTACTCCCCACCTCTACTAAGTTCCCGTGTAAGATTGAGGAGAGGCAGTTTGGAACAAGAAGCTGCTGCAGCACACTGGAATATTTATGAGGACTAAAAAGCACACTACCAATCAGGAACTGCACCAACACTCCTGTGATTCATAATAAAGTGACTGTGAACACTAGAGCTGCAAGAAAACTGTTATCGAAGGGTCTCAGTGACAGTGGTGATTAATTGCCATCGAGACAATGCCATTTATTTAGTTTTTAAACTAATGGGGTGTAAAGGTTTCTTTTGTTGCCTCTCACCTGTGTGGACTCAGAAGGTCCAGAGCTGACCTGGACAGGGTTCAGGACACTGGGGATGCCGGGGATAGGTCTCTGGGTAGGAAAAGTTGGAGCAGGATGGATGAGTGGAGGGCTGTGTCCAAAGGCTGAACCTAGGGTTTGCTGACGACTTATAATTTGCTGATGCATTTGCTGGAGGGATACTGGTGTAGGAGGGTATGTGAAACTCAGAGCAGGGCTGAATTTGGGAGAAAAAGCAGGGAAGAGGGAGGAAAAATATGAGGATCATTACAGTAAGGAACCACACAGATTAAACCTTTAAAATATATGTGATATCTTTAAACTACATGAAACCAGATTTCCCCCTCCCCCTCATATCCTTCTTCATGCCCCAAAGGATGATAAATCTCAGTTTTTAATCCAGAGTTGCCCTGGATTTACTAGTGAGTACAAAAATAATACCATACCAAAATGTAACATTTTTTCCTAACCTCTACCAGGAAATCACAGAAAGCCAACTGAAATAAAATTCAGAAAAACTGAAATAAAAGGCAAGCAGTTCAATAACAGCTATTTATTGCAATAACAAACTTTATATAAAGAAAAAGAATGGGTGCCTACATGCTTTATAGTACTTTTATTGATAATGCAGTTCCCCTATGTTCGCTTGTATGAAGCAGTTCCTTTAATCTTGGCTCATGCTACGCTCTTTCATATGTCTCTAGATCTTATTACAACAGGAGAGAAAATCAATTGGTTAAATGTGTTCTGAACACCATGCTTGTCATATCACTCATTTGTTTGCAAAGATGGAAAGCTCAGTTCATCCAGAATGTCACCTAAAGAATTTCCATCAGTACCGTTTGGTTACAGAAACTGATGGATTAACCTTTCCCCTCTGAAATTGGTGATCAATGACTTTCAACGTAGAAATATTCCAATGGGAAAGCACTTCTCCTTCTTCCAGTTAAACAACATTAAATGTCTATTAAAGCCCATTATGCATGTTAATACCTGTCATCACTTCATTACTTCACCGTATTTCCCAGACCACAGTGACTTAGGAGGAAATTACACTGCCATCTAAGGACCTATTTTGTGGGTAGTGCAAAAGCATTCTTTGTATCACACTTGAGAAATAAATGGTGTGGAACTAAATATTCACACAAAGGAATAAGAGATCCTCCTGTAAATATTTGCCAATAACTTCCAATCATAAAGGAAAAGAAAAAAAAAAGTTTATTTATAAAAAAAAATACACTGAACTACCAGAGTTCCAAAGAGCCACGGGAATTAAAAACATTTGGTCTTAAGAGAGAGGGATGTGGGCATTATACCTTCTAAGAATCAAGACTTTTTCTAATGTCAAATTTATCCAAATTAACAGTCCGGAGTCTTAATTGCTGTTGCTGTTAAGTGCATTAACTGAAAATACTGTGATACAAAAAGCCAAAATCGTTTCAACCATTTTAAGTAATAATCTACAGAAATTCTGTGTTCATTAATATGACTATACATTTTGTCTGTTTGACTACAATCCATAAAAAGACAGCTTCAGTGTGATTACATTACTATTATTCCGGGTGAGAACTCTGCATTACAATAGTTTGCCCATTTAGGACAGAATATCATTAAGAATACCCTGGGAGAATTTTACTGGTCTTTGAGGAACTCTCTTTTCATTCTGCATTGTATTCTTTCTAATAAAGGGAGGCAGAAATGTAGAGAAAACAGTAATTGTTCACAGCAAGAGTTAGGGAGAAATCAGTAATAATATTCAGTTATTGCAGCTCTATAGTCCTTGCTAGTGCTCCTGTAAGCAACCATGAATGATTACAGCACGACTTAGCTAAGGTAGCCACTATGGATGATTAATAGGACATTAATCAAAAGATGCATATCAGGCTCAGAATTTGTTCACAAGCTTTCTTCTAATAGCTGATTTCATGTTCACTGAGCTCTATGCCAGTTTGTTCAATTTATTCTTCAGTGTACAAGCCATTCATCAAAGAACATAATGATTTAACACCCCTTTTCCTTTCTTAGTGAACAAACATTACTAAGTGTAACAACTCTGGTCGGTTCATTAAAAAACACACAATTACACTGCCATACATGAGGCTGAAAAAAAGCCTCCTTACTATACCCTGGCGTTTTTTGCTTCTACACATACACTGTGAGCTCACCTCATACACTTCAAACACTAGACGGCACCATCCCAAAGATGCTGTCAAATTCACCAAGATCAAGATCATGACACAGAAACGGTTTGGATGAGGTATTTATTTCTCTGTCAGTGATTCTTTCCATTTGACCTAGCTTTGCAAGTCCAGGTTCAAAACTTTGGTAATGTTCTTCAGACCCTATATGTAAAAAGACTATTGTATGATTCAAGCAGTGTAGTGCTTAAACATGAAGTAAGTACACTTGCTATTCCCCTCCCTACATAAATTAAAATGGCCTTCGCCAAAAGGGCAGATTTTACCTCACAGAGATGTCCTTGTTATCTACATCTGTTTTAACACTGTATGAGCAGCATCCAGAAAGAGGATCCTAAACCAGGCACTGACAAAACTGTAGAGTACAACAGAGGAGACAGACATCCTCTTAGCTAGAGGTTCTTACTGGAAAACAGTGACACCAGCAGCAGATGCATTAAAACACTGCTGGACAGATGTGCCAGAGGAAGAAGGAATCCTTCTTTCTTCAGTATCTTTCTTTTACCCTGTGCTCATCAGCAAGGGTTGAGTCTAAGGGACTAGGATTTTCCTATGGAGCCTGGCAACGTGCACTTCATTCCCTCCGCCTCTAAACTTCAAACATCTCAGAATAAAATAAAAAGGTGATTGTGAGGGAGCAGAGGAACAGCCAGCACAGCTAAGGGGAGTAACTCAGAAATGGAGACAATGGTTCAGCCATCAGGGTGACTTCTCAAATAGCTCAGCTGCCTTCAAATAACAATTCTTTCCAGCTGTTTCTGGAGAGCTCCTCATAAGGCAAGTTGACCTGGCTGGGTTTAATGTCACTCGTAAGCAAGATGCTGTCACTGAGCAGCCTGAAGAAATTTTCTGATTTGAACAGATAAGAAGGTTCTGAAGATAACAGAAGGTGGTAGGTCTTTCTCTGTCTTTCAGAAGCCATACAATAGCATTAATGTTAAGGGCCAAAAAGAAGAAAAATAAATCAAAGCTCTCAACATTGCTGGCATGGTGTGCTCTACTGGGAAAAGAAGGCCTGGATTCCTGCCCTCCTTCCCAAAGTTTTTCATTGCATTTTCTTCTGCAACTCTTGAATACAGGATGGATGGGGAATCTCCGTAGCCCAGAGACCCATGTGATCCCTCTGCCTTGACCAACAACCATATGTCCACCTGCTTCTTACCAAACACACTGCTTCTTAGCCAGGCGGCCACCATCAGCAAGAATGGTGGACAATGACACCAGCTGGCCTTGTCCACTTGTTCCAGCCACGTCTGCTGAGAAATGTGCACCAAGATGGCAGCAGTGTCACTCACGAACCACCCTAAAATTCATGCCCAAAAGCAGTAAACAAGACCTGAAAGTAGTAATTTTGAGACTCCAGAAATACTAAAACCAACAACCAGGTTTTTCAAAAGCAATGAGTAGCTCCAGAGGCCTCGTTTTGAGTCATGTGTCTTTTAAGACAGTTTTAAGAGGCTGCATTTCAGACAAGAACAGCTGAAGACTTCCAAAATCCAGATGCCAGAACATGAGATTCCTGATCCAATCATTCATGTTTTCCAAAATACCAGTCACTTCCAAAAAATCTTGGATTCACAGGAATGTAAATGAACTATGAATCTTTTCCTTCCATCTACCTACTGAGAAATGAAAATTTAGAACCACTAGAGGGAATTTCATTTGTATTTTTGTTACACTTTTCTTTTAAACAAAGTAGAAAAAGAAAGGGTGATGAGACGATATATGGTCACTAAAAATTACATGCCAGTTATCCTTGTAGTTTTTGAGTTTTATGAGGAATAAGGATTAGAAGAAATGTGTAATATTTCTGCTTAAGCATTCAATAACTCATATACACTGACAGAAAAGCCCATCAGTGATATCATTTATTTTATCATACTGCGGGCTTCTGTGTCTGTCTGTCAGTCTGTCTCTTTCTCTTCTCCTCATCTGCAAAGTCTCAAACTCCCCTCACCAGAGGTAAAGCAGGGCAGTGAACTACATTGCAATTACATGAGCACATCAAATTTTAAAGAACAGACTTCAAGAAGAAGAAAAACAGACATTATAATCAAAACCAAACTCTGTGGCTACTTTGTGGCTGTCCTGTTAACAAGGTCATACAGTTTCTGGTCACAGCTGTGGAATTTACCACATAACATCTGTGAATTAAACTCAGGAAAAAATCCTTCTTTCCTATGCATTGCATAGGTGTGCCTCAGGAGACAAAAATGCTGAGAAGATTCCAATTATGTGAATATTGCAAAGGATTGTTTCAGTGTATCACAGTAGTTTTTGTCACAAAACTCTGAGGGTACCCTCTTTGTATTATAAAACACAAAGTTCTGCAAGATCTGATGCATGGAAGTCTCACAAAAGTATCTGAGTGCCTTCCACTTTCTGGTTCTGCTTTGCAAGGTTTTAGGACAAGAGCTTTCCAAGAGTGTAAATAAGGGAGCACTTAATCAAAGAACATGAGTGAACAACTGAAAAAGAGTAAAGAATAAGGATAGTGGACTTTTGGAATAGCTGCAGATACAGTCAGCAGGTTCATTTTGACTAGACAAATCCAAAGACAAAAGGTCCATAAAGAAATACTAAAGGGAACCAGCAGGAGTGTTTACTTTGGGGTTGCTAACCTAAAGAACAGTGAGGTTGGGAGAACACTAAGAGAACAAAAGTCAGAAAGCAGGGGCATTCCTGTGCTTCTTAAATACCACCCCCTTTGCACCATCAAGACACACTAACTAGAGTAACACCTCTAGTTTGACTCAGTGGGATATTTCTGATGGTTTTCATTTCTTTTTCTTTGTTTTTAAATTTCAGAAAGATAGATTTGTTTCTTTGGGGTATCTTTATTTATTCATATAAAATCACATTATGTTTACCATATTAAAAGTTTCTTTCCTATCCTCTACCTTAAACCTTTCCTGTGTCAACTGAAGACCCAGTACTCATTATCCACCTTCCCCTTCCCAGGCTCTTCCTCTCTTTTCTTTTTTGAATAGTTGAAATTATTATTATACCCTCTTCCTGTCCAGTCTGAAAAAAAACAGGTTAAGTCTATTTCAACTCCTCCATATAATTTTTCAGAACTCTGATCCTTTTCTTTGCTTGTCCCTGTAGTACCCCAACTGTCCAACGTATTTGTGAAATAAAACAGTGTAGAACACATCACAGGACACGAACGTGAGGCATTGTGAGACACACTGTTTCCATCACGGGGCAGGACAGGGCTTTAGGCCCTTTGGCCTTTGAAGGGTCTTTAATGTCTGGGTGGTGCACTCACGGTCTTAACTCGTTTCGTGAGGGAGCCTGCAACCAGCACTGCAAGGGGACACACAGGCTCTTCCTGATTTGTGGAAAAGCCTTGGCACTCCCTGTTTGCTCTATAGCCTCCAGCATTTTTCTTGCCATCAGGGACTTACACGAGACAGACCAAATGATACAAATCCCTCCAAAAAGGACCCCAGTTCAAGAAAGGGAGAAGTAATTTGTAGGTGGACTGGCTTCATGTTCATTAAACCTGAGCATCAGGTACCAGGGTAACACCTGGCTCATGCTCAAGTAGCTACAGATGTCACCACTTTGTCTCACTCTCCTTTAAGAGTTGCATAAAGTCTGTGGACAAGGGAAACCAAGAAACCAGGGTCAGGAGAAAACTACTCATGTTGGAAAAATATCTGGACTCAATGAATTCAATGATTTTTTTATCCTTTACTTAGACTAGGCCAGGATTTCAGCTTTAGTTTTCCATTTCGATTTTCAAAGTCCTTATAAATTGTTTATGAAGTTGTTAAGAGGTAAACAAGCACCTTTCTTGTTTAACAAATGGACCCAGCTACTGTTCAGGAAAGCATCCCTACTAATTGTTCAACATTTCTGAAGAGGGACTGACTTCAGCAAGTCTTTAAGTGCTATCCTAAAGCTTGGGTCCTACAGAGATAGTAATCTCAACTGAACTGTCATAATACACGTCATAAGTTAACAGTGATCAAATACAGCTTTTCACATGCTCAGATGCTTTTTTTTTTTTTTTTTTTTTAAATAAAAACTAATATAAGAAACAGCTTCGTTCATCCCATGATAAACTTCCATGTAGGAGCCACTGTTTGAAACACGGGACATATGGAAGCATGTCTGGGAGTTGAGCCATGGGTGCTGAGAGGATATGCATAAGCTGCCTTCATGCATAGAAGTTACCTATATCTTCTGATGGAATGATGTATTTGTGTAAGATGCAGCCAGGAACACTGCATAGTCAGATGTGGAAAGCTGTGAACAGTCAGCAGGACAGACTCATAGTTAGACTCCAGCACAGGGGTAGAAGAAAAGAAGGCAGTGAGTTCTCCTTAGACAGAACCCAGAAGATAAGAAGCAACCAGTAACATCAGGTAAGAAAACCATCTCCCATTGTGTGAGTTGGCAGAAACAGGAATTGTATGCATTCCTTTTAAATATATAGGAGTATAAAGAAGTTTCCAAATGTATCCTCTACTTCTCCTGATGGAAACAACCTGCAAAAGTTAATGGTGACAAATTGTTCAGGACACAGCAGTGACAAAGCCTTGGCAACCTTGCAGCCCTGAAGAGATTTGTGAAACTCTTACTGTGTCAAGTATCTTAGACACAAAACAAAAACCAAATGGAATTACAGGAAGAGAGACTTTAGAATCCACTTCTGCTTGGAGCAATTTACCCACAATATACGTAATATTTGTAGTAATAAAAAATTGTGCTTTAAATTCTGCTCCTCTCCCTCAATTTTTTAACTGACAACACTGAACTTTGAGTAGGCAATGCAAATAAGTCAATCAGTAGTTTTTATGGCTTGTTATTCAAGTACAGGAGAAAGCAATATAAAAGTTTGACTCTGAAACCAGGCGTAGTGTGATCTTAAATGCCGGTATGAGACTTAAAATCCCTTGAAAAAATATTTCAAAAATGACCAGGTTTCACAGATATCCCTCTGTATTTGTTGACACGTTGCACTCAAAATCACTAACTTAGAGACAAGTCATCTAAATTAATTTGTAAAAGGACATATCCTGCATCTAATGAAGTAGTGCATGTATTGCACTATGTTTTCCAGTTTTCATCACATAATTGTCATCGTTGTACGATCATTTTTAATTCACATACCTTGCCTCTTTTCTTTTTTACTTTTCTATTACCAGTTTAAAATTAACAGAGTCCGTGGTTTGTGCTTTCTCTTCAGCTTACTTTATTATCTATTCTGTTTTATCTGCTAGGCTAGGTGAATTTTTTCTTCCTGAATACATTGCCATATGCCAGAGTAAAATGGTATAGTTTCACTGAGAGCAACAGAGCCATGCTGATTAACCTTATGTGCTCAGACAGCTCTGTCAGCTTTGTCCTTCTCACTGGATTATTCCTGTGAAGGAATCCTTAGTATCCTAACGGGACTTTGTATTAATGGTACCTTGCATAATTTATCTGTGCTCCTTCCATCCAAGCTCATGCCACTTCTGGCAAACATAATTTTGAATTAAATTCATGGCTAAGCACTTTTGGGCTTCTAAAACTGGTATCATTTATTACATTCAAAGTGCTAATTAATACTCGCTTTTAGGTCTGAAAATGAAGTAATGAAGTGCTAAACTCTAGCACACTTGTCTTAGCTTGAGAACTTGCCTGGAATTAATATTGCTCTGGGTTCAATGACTTTAAACTCTTTGAGGAACACTAAACCAGTCAGTAGCAAGTTGCTTCAAATGGACTTTTAATTACAAGATCTGTGACATACACATTTACAGGCATACATACATAATCACACCTGTATATAGGTGCATCTGAACATGTAAATGTGCATGCAGTATGTGCCTGCATTCTTTATGTTGCTCAGCTTCTTATATTTTGCACTTTTTAAATGCAAAAATCTTGTCATTCATATGTGTTTCTGGTGAGAAACATCCACCACTTTCTAATGCAAGATGTAGGTAACCTCCAAAACAATCTCCTGGAATGTCACCTTCTTATATCTATATGAGCTTTCTGTAGGAGGCCAGGTGCATGGTTATATTTCCACAGAGCCAGGATATAGATGCAACTTTCTGTAATACTGATGAATTTCACTTTTACTCGCTCTGTGGCACTTCTGTGTCATTCAGCGTCTTGAAAGCAGGTATGGAATGAAGCTATTGTGGCAGGATAGAGCATTACATTCCCTTCTTTAGATTAACCGCAGTACAAGACCATGGAGAATAAAGGCCTATATTGCACATATGTGAGGGTCTAGTTACAGTAGGACCTCTTTCAGTGGGGTTACACTTGGACTGAATTTGACTCACTCTGGACTGAAACAAAGCCTTCATTTACAACATATTGCATGCAATTAATGAGAGAGCTTTTAATGTAAGAAAGGGTTTCAGTCAAAGTCATCTTAGCATCTAACTTAGGCAGATCCCAGTAAGAGTAAAAATAAAATACCTGCAATGCTGACAATTTAACAAACTCTTTATCCTACACATCCTATTATAATGAGTTTCTTGCAAAACATTGTTGTGAATATATTTTTTTCTAACAGTTCTACTCTAATCATGACCTTTTTTATTTCATTAACTGGCATCTGATGGTGTCCTTTTACACAGATATAATTACAGAAATAGAAAAACTTAAAACTTACAGTCTAAAATACAAATTGAAGGTAAGAATTAAGTAGCTGGATTTAAGCAAAAGTTAGATACAAATTCTCAGATGGGGTCTCCTGTTTTGTTGTGCAATCATCAGCAATCTGGACATGGAGTTGAGAAATTAAAAAATTAAATCTGCATATGTGACAAAATTATTTTGAGCAGCATGGTGAAAGCTAAGTGGTTATCTTTAGAGCCCAGTGTGCTAGATGAATGAGCAATACTGATAGCAAGATACATATCAATACTGAAAGGGAGTCAGAGCTCTGGTTCTAAATTAACCGAGACAAATGACAAGAAGCACTTGCTTGTCTCAATGCAGAATTCAATGAAGGAATAAAAATTTGATCAACATGAAGCTATGGCAAAAACATGTTAAAGCAATTGGCTGGGGAAAAACCACAGAAAATCATGGTGCATTTAAATTGCTGGTCCTCCCCTGGAAGATTATTGCATGTAGTAGAAGGAGACTTTCAGACAGTATCAGCAGAAAAGACAATGCAAGAACTCTAAAGAGCAGACTGAAAACAACATCAGAAAGGAGATGAATAAAAGGAGACATAATAAGAATATATAAAATATTGAATAAAGAAGGAGGACTGAGAACATGAGGGCTTCCTGTCCTAACTATGAGACATTCTGATAAATTCAAAACCTGGGTAATTTAAACCTGATAAAAGGATATTCTTTCCCTTTTTTTTTTTTTTTTTAAATACAGTGTATAATTAGACTTGGGCTCTCTGCTAAAGATACTTTCACTTTTCTCTGTGTGAACTTTATATTTCATTTGGATATCTTAACTCTATTTTTGTTTTTCTCTTGATTTTCTCTTTGTGTTTGCAAAGGAAAACTGGAGAAATTAGTACCTAGTAATTTGTCTCTAGATACAATGCAATTCAGGGAGGAAGGCACTGACTCATTGTACAACAAGCATTCTATACAAGGAGCTTATATGAGATGAGGAAATAATTGAGAATCCAATACCTGCTTGCAGAAACACACTCGTCTTCCTCACTGATGTTAATCCACTGCTGTCTAAGCTCACCCTACAAATGTGGCTATGCCTTTCTAGTACTCTTTGTGGAAACATCTTTGCCCCCCTTCCCTGATGCTTCAGATCAGCCCAGAGCAAAGTGACAGGAGCCAGAACAGCCAGGCTCTGGCTGTAATTAACCACACTATGTTAATTGCTCCTTCGTGTTCTGATACTATCAGGAAGCAGGGCAGCACGTGGGGTAAAAAAGAGTGCTGCTGTGCTTTCTCAGTTTCTTTAAAACCTTCAAGGAGATCCCAAAGGGCTCTTGTGCTCACATGAAATTGAATTTTCCCATCTTATGAGATGGCTAAGTTATATTCACAGTTGTATCTGCCTAGACCCAAAGAAAGTCTCTTGTAGGAAGTGGAACTACTGACTTAAACACCTTGGATCTGACAGGGAATTCAGCTCATTTTCTGAAAACTGACTTTGTAAATTTGGTATCACAGCAGGGCCAAGGGACTGCAGGTTCTGAGTTTCAAATCATATAGAACATGAAGTCCCAACCTCCTGTGTTTATTAAAGACTAGTTAATCTTTTGTAAAGGTTTTGAATCAGTACTCTTAATATCATGGGAAGTGGTTACCCCCTCTATACTCGCTCTAGACCATGCTGTCTCTCAAAAAGAAGTGCTACTGAAGTGCAAAGTCTAATAATTGTCACAGGTAGCAGATAGAACATTAAGTATGTCTTGACAAAAGATTAATAGCAGGGTGCTACACTGCAGGACTGAAGCAGGTAACCAAATGAGTAAATGTCAAATGAAGGATTATCCTCATTTGATGCTATTTCACACATCTCCTTTCTGCATAATCTCTCCCAGCTGAGACCTAAACCAGGTGTTTTCAAATGCACAAAGCAGAAGCTCTACCTGGTGTGCTAAAGGAGATCCACTATTAGCTGTCAGCAGGAGTGTCATCTTCTTTTCAAGTACTCAGCCAGTAGTCAGGATACAGCACTACACTGCCAGCTGACAATGGCAAAGCACCCGCCAAGTCAAGCTCTCTCTGGATTGTGCTGAACTGCTAGTATTTATTATTCAAACTACAGTAGTACCCATGTCAAAGACCAGAGTCCTTCTGTGCCTGGCTTTGTAAAAACAGAGACCTGATTTCACCCTCAACATCCCACAGTGCTCATATAGAGGGTCCAATGCTGAAAATCTGGGTGAAGCACAGTATGTAATCTTTCAGCCAAGGATGCCTCCTTTTTTAGCAAATGCAAAGACCAGTGAGGTCCTGGAGACACTTTCTTAACACAAGTAGTACCTTTGCAAAAATGGGTGTAAAAGAGCATTGAACCCACAATATCAAACATACCAGAACTAACCCTGCCCGTATCTTCATGTGCTGACTCATCAGCTTTTAGTTATGTGACAGCACACCCTTTTCCCTCCTGCACGATTCATAACTCATTCAGTGCACAAGACACACAGTAGCCTTCAGCTCTCTGGTATTTTTCTTCTCTGTGCCCAGAGTAATGCCCACAGGCCCTCCTTCCATTGTATTTAAAGCATCAGTGACTAAATAATTACTGACACCCTCCTGAGCTTCTCCACTGTGCTCATCACTGTACAATCTAATTGCTTCACAAAACATTAATGCTTTCAACCTCCCTCTGAGGTGAAGGGGAAAGATTCATTTTGCACAGGAACATGAATCAAAGAAAGATGGAGGCAAAAAGCATCACTCATTGTGGTTGCTTAATTTCAGGCAAGGAGATCTGGGCTAGTTAACAGGACACAGCATAAGAAATGTTCAAAACAGCTGTCAGTATCTTCAAGTCATGGCTGTGAGCAATTTGACTCCTCTGTAGAACTAAGAGTGGTAGGCAGGGACTCCACAAGATGAACTGTATGAGCCTGGTAGTCACTTCTGACTAGTTAAGTTTGCCCAGCACCAGTCTGGGATTGTGTTGCAAGAGCAGGGTCTGCCCTCCGGGCAGCAAACAACCACGTACGAGGCTCCATCCTCTTTGAGAGCTGCCTGGAACAGGTGAGGCGATGTCCTGTGGCTCTCACTGATCCACAGTGGACGTTCAGGATGTTCAGGCTGTGCACTGAAGAAGACAGGGGCCCTACAAATACTGTGCAACCCTGAAGTTAAAGATGGTATCAGAGCACAATCACAAGGGGGCAGTACCTTCATTCTCCAAATGACTGGCTCCTGCATCCTTCATTTTGCAGCTTTTTCTTTCTTCTGCTTCAAGTCTATGTTGTGTTATATAAAGGCATTTCGTGCCAACTTGCTTAGCCTGTACAGCTTCTGGGCTGACTCCTGTCTTCTCTAAAGACTGCTTTCTGTTTCACAAAACTGTTATGGCTGGACAGACAGCTGATCCTCCACAGGCTTCCCAAGGAGGTACCAGAGCTGCAGCCACAGGGGAAGGCCCTCCTTCCTCTCTGTGGGCCCTGGACTGGAACACAGCTCAGTGCTTAGTTTATTTAACACATGCTAATAGAAACCTCTTAAGGGCTTATCACTTGGCTGAATGGGGCAATTTCTCAAGAACAGCAAAGATCACATCTACATCATCTAGGTAACATTCCTGGCAAAGTTTACCTTCTCAGTGAAACGGTAAGCACAAGTTCTTCTAGTTTGCACAGAAAAATCTCTTCTTCCTTAACTTCATTTTGATAAATTAATAACCTTGCTGATGCTTTTTGGAAATACTCAGCATTAGATAGGTATTTGCCACAAAAAACGCTGCCAAGTGTAAACTATTTGGACTGAGTTAAAAGTGACTGGAAACAATATCTAAAAGTAGAAGGATTGCATAATGTTAAGTATAGTTAATGCTACTGATACCATCTGAAGTAGAAATCCTTCCTGTCTTGCAATTCCATCTAGTGGTTTGCTGAATTGTACCATTTTATTGCAGCAACTCCTATGAGGCTAACCTGTAAGTTTCCAGAAGCTGGGATTTTACACCAGGAAATGGTTTTTTTTTCCTAGACTTTGATCACTGCTGCTGACAGGATACTAAATGGGATGAACCTATGGTTTTATTCAGTACAACAGCTCTTGTGCTGAATGCATTATTTGCAAGACAGTGAATAATAAATTAGCTTTTACTGATAGCCCTGTTGTTATTTAGCCTTGGAACTTATTAAGGCAATGAAATGCGGTTTGGGTTTAGAACCTTACATCACTGCTTATTTTGGTTTAACTGTTTTATAGACAGGTTCACATGGGAGAAGTTAAAGGGCACCAACAGAGGTGAGTTGCAAAGCTGGAAGAAGAGTTCTCACTTTCCTTCCTTTTGACTGAGGAGAATGGAGGTGTCAATTTCCAACTTTGCATGCTGAACAGACACACTCTCGTCAAAATGAAAAAAAATCGTAACTCAGAATCATGGGAAATTTTGTATTATGCATTCCTAGGAAGTATGACCAGGAATGGCTGAAAGCTTTGGTCAACCACAGGTTCAGTCACACAAGAATTGCTTTCTTCAGTGGCACCAGTTCCCAAGACTCAGATGAAGACTCCTTAGCATCCTTACTTTGCCCACAACTCCCTCCAGTTCCACAACTGTCTTCAACAAAACTATTCATCTGACTCCAGCTTTGCTTTGGAAGAGTAAAAGGAGAGAAGGCTTACTCCACTGCAGAGACTATGCCAACTTTCATGCGCTATTTGCTTTACCAAATTTACAAGCTATGGGAAAGGAGCTCAGTTATTAAGTGCCATCCCATCTTAATGACAGTGCAGATAGCACACCTCCACATGGTACATGTATTTGACAGATGTGGTCCAACTGCTGCCAGTCATTGACATAAACCATATTCCTCATTAAGGAGCTTCACAACTCAGACCCTGGTTCCACTGACTGCATAGTTGTATTGCCGAGCTATGATATCATACCTGTGAAATACTACACGGCTACTCAAGGACATCAGAGCTACGAAGCATGACTATTTAAAAGTGCTTGACAAAGAAAACACAGCACTTACACTAATACCAATATTTACAGTGTTGTCACTTTCAGAGTTTGTCAGGCTCACGGTTTCTAACACACCAGTTGCCTGCCCCATTTCTCCAGGAGCGAGGATCCCTGTAACTGGTTTTTGAAGCTGTAAATGCACTATTTTTTGCTGGAGAGACATTTCACACATTTCACAGATTTCACAGAATATTCTCATTTGTAAGGGATCCACAAGGCTCATCAAATCTGACTCTTAAGTGAACAGCCCATACAAGGAATCAAATTCATTACCTTGGTAGTATTTTTGAGCCTTGCCTAAAATGGATGTCCCATCTCAAGAAACTGCTGTAGGGACCTGCTCCTTTGCCTCATGGCAAATTGAAGGTAGAAGCTGCTGTTAAGCCAGGGCCCTTGAGGTACTCCTTGAGGGTTATAAATCCAAACCAAACATTTTCTGACACTTTGGAGAGGTGGGGAATTTTTTTTTAGAATAGCAAAGGAGTTTTTCTCAGTAAACACAAAGCCATGCCACAAGTACAAGGATGTTCTGCAGTTGCATTTCCTTTTTTTTCTTTTCTGCTGCTTCTCTAAATTTTCTTCCACTCCCTTTTTTCTTTTTACATTATTCCTTTTGTTCCCTCTCCTTGTTCCCTATTTGCTTCCCTTTTCTGTACAACTACTGTCCGCCTCTCCATTTGCTATTCTGCTCTTCTGCCTCCAGAATAACCATTTCTGACTGTTTTCTTGCACACACAAGTGAAGCTGCCAAGTGAAAATCACAGCATTTCTGACTTTTCTGATGATACTGGATGATAACAGTACTTCCTTGATTAAAAAAAAAAAAAAAAAAGAAATTTAGCCACAGAATGTCTAATCTTCCAATATATGAAAAAAAAAATTGGAGGTGAATACCTAGGTGTTCAAGCCAAACATTTTAATTGAACAGTACCACATTTCTGTTCTTTACTCTCTGGTGATTGTAATGTAGGAACATTTCACTGTCCATCCTATCTATGGCCAGAAGAACCCAAGTGACTTAAGTCACAAACCTATCCTAGAGTGTCTTCTCTGAAAACAGATTCCTGGAGACAGAAACATAGACTGTTATTGCTGATCAGATGAAATATTACCTGCACTGGACAATAATAGGCCAAAAAGTCCCTTGTGGTTACCTTTCTTAGCAAGCAAAAAACATTTTATACTTTAAATTAAGCTCCAATGAACATACATTATAGAAACTGCAAAATGCACATATTCACAAAAAAACTCCACAAGTTACTTAAAGATGTGAGTATACATTCACATTCTTGTATGTGACATATAAATGAGAATATACAATTCCGGTAGAAAATACAATTCTTACCTTATTGCACTTGCAGATAAGTGGCCATAAGAACCACTGGCTGAAGAACTGCTACGAGAATTATTGAGAATTGTGACCAAGGAATTTGGAGATGTCCGTATCATGGTCTGAAGGTCAAAGCTGTGATCAGATAGGGGGATATGGACAACGTGCGCTTTCGGCTTGGTCTGGCTGACAACCTCGGACTCGGAAACCTGGCGCCTGTTATGTAAACACAAATAATTATCCACCCAGATACTTCATCCCATTTATTTGTTATCAGTGATGGGTACAGGGAGACACCAGCACACTGTGACAAGCCCACTCTCTTCATTTGTGATCTACTGGCTACGATTGAGGAAAATTAGGAAGAAAAATCTTTCTTCCTATGGCTTACCTCAGGGGAGCTCTGTTTACTAATGTGCAAGCAAAATGATAAATCGCCAAACAAAAGGAAAAGACTTTTATGAGTTATCCCTCTCATTTCTGGTGATTTATGAATCTGATGGCTTCTTAGACATTCACATCATTAATTCAACCATGAACAATGAGACGGTGGTTCAGATCTGGGCTACCAGCAAGCCCAAACCCATAACACTTTAATACATTAAGCCAAACCTAACATGCCAAGTACGATATAGACATGAAGAAGAAGCTTTCCCTTTGTTGACTGTAATTCTGACAGGTTGATACCTGATGCAAAGCTAAAAATCAGAACTAAAACAAACACTAAAAGGGCCAGCTCTATCAGCAGAATTCAAATTGACACTCAGAGCATTAGACTGAGAAACAGTAAGCTTTATTTGAATTTGTCCAAGATCCCATGATATTCTTTTGTTGGGGTGTATAGGGGCCTACAACTGCTAAATTTCTTTAAAACTGGAGATTAGGCTTCTCCAAGCAACAAAGTGAAGGCAAACATACAGATACCATTTAAATAAATACATATTACATTTCTAAATTTTATGTCACATTCTGAAAATCTCTACCTCTTCTGGTCTATTTTACCATGTCATCCCAACTCTCTGCAGTCCTGACAGAAGATATATCACCTTAAATTTATTCCCTTTATTTAATTATTTCCTATCTTGGTTGAGAGCAAGGAGAAAATTAGCTTCCCCACTGTGTACTGAACAATTTCCCTTACTGTACAGCCGCTTCTACCTTTTTAATCCCTTTAACCTGTAGTAAAGGACTGAATCCTAATGATCCTGACAGCCAGGGTCATGCAGGTCTTGGGTTTGTTGCCTACTTTACAGCTACTTCTCCTAGAGTCTCTGACATTTCTCTGTAACTTGCTAATAATTCACAGTTGGCCACAGGCTTCCAGTATAGGTTTGCCTTTCCTATTGTCTTTATTTCCAGGACAATTTTTTTGCAGGGTATTTCAGTTTACATGTCTAATATTAACCAGGAGAAAAGCCCAACTGACTCTAATTAGACTCATCTTAAGGTCAAGCTGGATTAGAATCTGCTAGTATGCTTTCCTTACCCACCTGAGTGGGTTTCCCTTCTTTCTGTGCATGCTGGCCAAGATTTTAATATGGTATAAAGGACTGCCATTTTATTGCTGTTGCGACTGTGATCAGATCTCCATTTATAGTCCTTCTCCTCTTTGGCATCTGGGCATTACAGTTTTGTTCCTTCCTGCTCTGTGTCTGTCTCTTAGTCCACACAGCTCCAATCTTTCAATGAATATTTAAGCTCTTGAGTCATCATTTAAAATTTAGGTATAGCCATTTTTTTTATTTGTAAAACCTACTACATGCTATTTTATGTAATCTGTTTTATCTCCTTTCTAGGAGCTTGCTATTGTACTGTGTCTGCTTGATATTTTATTAGTGCTGTGCTTCATGTCTTTCAAAGGCAGAGATCTTTTAGTTGTGCTAAAATAAGGAACAACAACGATTGGCAGCTATAAGAAGCTGCAATATATCTAACAAGGAAATACAAAATACAAGTCATGGTAAAACAAAAATAGTCATCATTTGCATTTGCATCTTTCATCCATAACTCTCCTCTGCTGACTGTTCAGCCAGAACGAATTAAAACAATGCCTCTGAAGTTAGTGCTTATAATGTAATTTGCCCCAGATGAGGATGCAATTCAAGTGTTTTGTCATGGCTTACAAGGGCATAGCTAAGTACAGGCATTATACTTCCTGCAATGCCCTGCAGACTCTCAAAAACTGCAAAGACTTCCCTCCTCCTCCCCCTTGCCATTTCTGGAATGAACCCATCACCTTTACCCCTTCCTAAGTCATGCTATGGGTCTTGCAGCTCTGCCCACTGCCCGTTACCTCTTGCCCTCGCCTGCCAGCTGCTGCCAGGGCATCCCTGTGTCCACTCTGGATGCACCAGGTCTGTGGCCAGCAAGAAAGACACTCCTTACAGCTGTGAGGGGCAGAGCTTGGGCTTCAGCCACACATACAGTAGTCTCAGGCTTCCTCTTTTCCTCCAGGCAGAACCTGTTTCAGGCCCCATCTAGATCTGGGACTTCAGCAGTTTTCCCACCGCCCCCATCTAACTGGGACAGGAACAGCCTCCTGAGGGTCAACAGTATCCTGAAATAGGGAACATTTCTGCTGCACAGAGGGAGCCAACAGCTGAGATCAGGCAAGAACTCTGCAGAGTCTGACCACAGGAGATGGGGATCCATTTCAAGGGGGGCCACAACTTTCAAAACTGAAAATACAATTAAATGGAATTACTGTTTTTTCAGATCTTTGTGGCTTAATTAGGTCTCACATGCCTAAAAAATCTTAAGCATGAGCTGGCAACTTGTTACAGGACATTTGCTTAACCATTCATTTAGCATAACATGAGTTTTAGTTAGTACGCTACTACGAAAAAGAACAGGTCACAATTTGTCAATGTCTCTGAATACTAAACCAAACTTTCCAGACTTGCCCAGCATTTATTTTAAAAACAAACACTTCAATATTTATTTAGCAATTTGAGATGTTCATCTGCTCACAGTGTTCTCCTACTGAAGTATTACATTCCCTACTCAATAATGCTTTAAAATCAGAAAATGAAGGAGCACTGATTCACTGAAAATCCATTTACCTCTGTGGAAGTGCTGATAAAAAAACATCAGCTTTGGCAAAACATGCAAATGGAAGCTGACATTGAAGATTTGCTTAGAAATGTCACCTTTTTGGAGTAGACATTACAGAAATAAAATGTCAGTAGTTGACAGTAAAGACTTGAGGGTGCCGACAAAAAAATCCAGCAGGTGTCAGAAGAAAAGATCTTATTCTGAGGTGGAGATCAATTCTAAAATAACAGATATCTATCTCCATCATAAATTTCAAAAATGGAATATGCCATCCAGCAAATTTGCCCATGAATTTGATTTCTGAGTTGAAGTTTTTAGCATTGCTTAATCATTTATAAGGCAATCTTCCGACATGTATCATTTATTCCATCCCTTTAAATCAAACTTCATCAAACCCTTTTTATTCCCTCCCTTTAAATCAAACTTCTTTGAACATGTCTCAGGCACTAGTTTTTATTGGAAGCTGTGAACATGGGACATTTGGGGTGGGGGGTGTTAAAGTTGAAACTTTTTTCTTTCCTTTCCTTCTGGCTTCTGTTTACAGATGTGTAAAAATTTTGTTTTCACTTTATGAAAGTTTATCATAAATTTTGTCTTAGTTTTCAAAATTATAAACCTGTCATCAGTGTGAGAGAAAAAGAAATGTCTTTGATACTCCACCCTCATTTTCCAACTGTGCCTGACAAACAGAAATCAAACCCAGTCCAAAGTTTCTCCCTCTGACTTAACTCTTTGGGCTGGGGTTTGGGTCTGGCTGCTGTGGCGTTCATTTTCCCCGCTGCAGCCCTCACAGTGCTGTGCTTTGCCTTGGAAGCTGGAAAGGAGTTTTGACTGCTGCTGAGCAGCGCTGGCAGAGCATCAGTGCTGTCTCTCCAACATTCTCCCCTGTCAGCAGGCCAGAGGTGGGCAAGATCCTGGGAGGGGACACAACCAGGCCAGCTGACCCAAACTGACCAAAGAGATATTCCATACCATATGGGGTCAGCTCAGATATAAAGGCTAAGAAAAGAAGGGGGTGAGGAAGCATTTGTTATTTACAATGCCTGCCTTCTGGAGCAACGCCCCCTGCTTCCCAGGCAGTGGACAGGCATTGCTTGCCAGTGAGAAGTACAGAATAAAATTTTTTCTTTTCTTTTCTTTTTGCTCCTGCACATGCAATCTTCTGCTTTTGCTTGGGTAAACTGCCTTATGTCAACCTGCGAGTTGTTTTCCATGTAATTTTCTCTCCCATGAACAGCTGAAAGGGGGAGTGATAGAGCAGTTTGGTAGGCATCTGGCATCCCGCCGAGGTCAATGCACCCCAGCTGGCCAAATTCTTTAGGTCAGCTGGGTTACTGTCAGTGTCTCTAATGCCAAAAGAAATAGGTCAATACCAAATACCCTTGAAAAAGAGAAACCTCCTATTCTGAGTGAGGATATTAACAATCTTGGGGGCAATCTTGAAATCTCAGGGAACACACTTGTGTTCCACTGAACACCATTTAAGAGAGTAGAACATGCTCCCCAAGTGAAAAACACAGCTATCAAAGCCAAAAGACAGTGATTTTTTAAATTGTTTTAGTGCTTAAAAACAGTTTTGGCATACAGTGTCTTCACAGCCACACCAAACAATTTCAGTTGTTGCTACTGTGGTACTGTCAATACCTTGCACATCTACTCTGCTCCTACTTTGATGCTATACTTAAAGGTAGCAAACCTGACCTTTTTAGAACAAGCAAGAAGATGGCAAGATTTGCTCAGGGTCTCTGTCCACCAAAACTGTAGAAAAGCTTTATAGCAGCAAAAGAAAATTTTGGTCCAGTTTTCATGTCTCTTAGGACAGGGTGAAGAAAAATTACAAATAAGCATGCATACTCTTGGCCTTACTCTTCTGCAGTGTATTAGTTCATGGACAGTGGATTTCAGAGCTTCAAGAAGTCTACTGCTCTTTAGGTAAGATTTAACCTCTGATTAACAATTCTCCAACTCTTAAACTCTTATCATTCCCATTTGAAATCAGTTTTCCAGCACCACAGACCAAAACAGAAGTCCCCAGACTGCACAAACTGTATGTAATACGCTTTGGAACTCACTGCACGCTGATGTTGGAATAATTATTTGCACTACAGAGGCGGGTAGAGATTCCAAATTTTTGTGCTAGATGCTGTATAAGCACACAATTAGGAGACAGACTTGGTTCACAAAAGAAGAACAATGTCTTGCTTGTATCTATTTGGTTGTTGTGTGGGATAAATGAGCAGCAGCCTTTCAGTCAGTTGAGTCAACTTGCTCAGAATTTGATAGCAGATAATGAGGGAAACCACTCAAGTGTCTTCTGTTTCCTTTGACAAGACGGGGCAAAGGCGAAAGACTACTTTTAAGATCACCACACAAATCCTAAAGAGGAGAGATCCAAACAAATGGCATTGCTTTGCAATGATCACTGTACTTTGTTGTTAAATCCATACATGGGCATTCTTATTGGTTTTTTATAAAGTCTTAATATCAGCTTCCTGCTAATTGTTTTGTTCTCGTTTCTAATCTAAAAATCTGACAAAGAATAAAGGGGTTTTCTTTAGCATGATGAATGATAGGACATTCAGATTCCTACTTAATGACAATTAATTTACTGTATACCCATGCAAGTTAGGATAGTTTTAATTAGTTTCTACAAAGTAAAAGGGTAACTTCATACTCTATTTAGATAAAAGCAGCTATTGCCTGACTAAACACATTCTCATCAAATACAGAAGGTGAGCTGAGTGACCTTACTAGGATTCACTCTTATTTTAATTCTCTATTTACTGTTTAAAAATAACCCATTTGCATAATAGTGCTACATATTTTTTGTCTCTAATTCTGAAATAATGCTTAACTGAAAAGTTGCTGGTATAATTAATCTCAAATGTGTGATCTTAATCTTTAAAAACAAACACAAAACTAATTAAAGTGTGCATTTTAAATATATCATAGCTAGAGCTGGTCAACAGAAAGATCCTTATTAAAGATGTTGTTTAGGTACCTTTTATGAATGGGCTGAAATTATGGGCAAAGGTCAAAACATTTCCTGTTAAGTAAGAAGTGATAACATTCTTGGGATGCAAAAGCTGCAACTCTGTGTAGATTACAGCATACACAATCTCTACTAACACATGATGATCTGCAATATCTTCTGTTTTTCTTAAGTTTTCTGGCATACATATGGGTATCTACCTTTCTAAAAGCTGAATAAACCCATTTGATCAAATCTGCATGCAAGTATGTGGTTTGGAACTGCTACTTACATGCATCCAGACACTGTCTCACAGTAGGAACCAAAACCCTTGAAAATTTAAAATACCCCTGCTCATTGCAAGAGAAGTTGGACTAGATGATCTTCAAAATTCCCTTTCAACCCAATCACAGAATTCTATGGTTCTTTTCAATGAAGCCATGCCCATTCATACAAGCTGGGGATTTGTCCTTGCAACTGGAACACAGAAGCAAATTTACATTACCTGAATCTTGCATAACAGTTTTCATTCTGCAAGATATTATTGATATGCACTCAATGCTTTAGCAGTGTGCCTCATCTCCCCCTATTCCTCTCAAAATCCAAATCAGGAAGTATCATATTCCTAAGTTTTCAAGTACTGAAGTCTACTGAAGTCAATTCAAGAAATTGAATTGTGGTTTAAGTCCAGTCCGCTTGTATGAGTTTATTGTGTTTCTGCAGTGGGCTTAAGGTATGTTACTGTAAATTCTTTATGCATGCTACCAGTGCAGTGGGACTGATAAAAGAAACTGAATTTAAAAAATCCTTCATTAGCAAGGAAACAGAACAAAAATAGCTGCCCAGTTTCACAACTATCTGTCTTGCCTGATTCCTGTAAAAATTATTGGTCAGTCAACTACCTCACACTCCAAGGCATGTGCTCTGCAGGGCTAGCTATCTATATTCCCATGTGTCCCAGAGGTAAATCTCCCAACTCCTACACTCCTTGAGATCATCGACTATGGCATGCAGCCAACAGCAGGAAGAAGAAATTGCATGCAAACAAAATGTTTAAAATTCTACAGGAAAACAGGGTGGTCTAATTACTATTGTATTGGTCTGTCCTACCAAGCAAGAGTCCAACATCACCTTTTCTTGCCACCATTTTTTATTTCCCTTATTGGAAGAAGCAGAGTACATCCTGAAAAGTATGTAAGCATCTATGACTAAAGGGAAATGCTCTGCATAATCCCTTCTGGTTGATCAAAAGCAGCAGTAGCAAGCAGTTTGGGATGGGGTCCTCTCTTTTCCTCCTTCAACAGAGAAACAGAAACAACTTAGAGGACTGAAAGATGCTAATGGATAAAGAAGGCTCTTAATATTATGGAAAGCTAAGTCAGGATCCTTGACAGTTCAGCAAACTGCTTCACTTACAAGTGGTCTCTGGTCTATTGGTCTATAATACACAACTTGTAAGCACAGCTAGCACTCTCTAAAAGGTGAAGGGCATGCTCTCCTAACCGAAAAACAGATGTAAACCTTCTATTAACAGAAAGGTCATCAGGGAAATACTCAGTCTAACTATGAAAGTGAGTTACTGATTGCGAATAGAAAAGGACATTTTCAAAAGCACTCAAGCCCTGCTAGTAATAAAATTTATAACCTGTTTTCAGGAGCAGTCCTGCTCCTCTCCCTACTTTCTCTCAAAGTTTACTTTTAGGCTTGACATAACCCTTGTGCATTTGGCAATCAATTCTCTGTCTCTCCCCTCAGGAGGAGGCTTATGTTGACTCCCACTTCTCTATCAGCATGGAGGCCTTTTGGGTCAGACCATGAACAACCCACGTGGCTCCCTTTGTAGGACTGTCTGTTTCTAGAAAGTATCACTCACTATCCATGGCGTGAAGATATTCCATATGAAGAGCTCCAGCTCCTGCAGTGGCAGCTGAAGGAATGATGTCTGCATACGGGCTGCGCTGGCCTGCCAACAGAGCCATCTGATGATAATATTCAGCTGGACTGACGCCAGCATGTGGAGCTAAAAAAAAACAACATAAAAGTACCATTAATGACATGAGATAAACAAGAAGGAAAGTTTTATCACATTGCTGGTTTCTCTGGCTATTAAAATAGCTTGTTTATTTTTTAATGTAATGCAACGTCTGCAGTATGCCACCACTGGTCAATATATTTCAACATATGGTACTATAAAGACACCATTCAAAAAAACAGCAACACATAAAATATTAATGAGCTTGGTGATCTCATATTTTTGTATTTATTATTAAGTGACTAAAAAAGTGACAGGCCGACAGCAATGGAAACTAGTATGATTTATTCAGTGACATAAAAAAGCAGGAAAACCTTCCTAGCATTTTATTCCAATTTACCTCATCCCTGGCCCAGAGGAATCCGTCTCTAAGGTAACAATGCGGCTGAACTTCCATAAGCATTGAACTGTCTGGAGTCTCTGCTTAGGGGACTAGAAGGTTCTCCCTCACTGTGTCCCTCTGTGTCTATGCTTAGGAGCAAACAGACGTAAAGCATGATTCCAGGACAAGTAAAAGTTGTCCACGAACAACACAGGGTCAGTGGTTTGGAAGGACAGACTGAAGTCAATGCATGTGACCATTCTGTCCTTCAAAGCTCATGTATAAATATACTTGACACATGACCTTGTTTGCAGAGTCAAAACCAGGGTTTGGATAGACTCTACATCCCATCAGTGAGGTTATCATGGTGCAGCCCTCTGATAATGACTTATATTAGCTGTTCTCTCATGTAACTTCCTGCACCTCTCCAGTTTTCAAGCATGTTTTCAACCAACGGGCAACCCTGGACAAATACAAAAATTGACATAATTTTAAGATCATCTCCTCTAAGCAGACTTCAGATGCTACTTAAGGTAGAGGGTCATTTCATAAGCTTGTGTAAGAAGTACTCATAAAATAATCTGGGCTCCTTCTCCTTGATCCTGACTCTGACTTGCCATGAAACCTGACATAAACAGCCCTTCTCTCTGATCTCTCCCTGTCTCACTTGCAAAAACAGTTTACACCCTGGTCACCACAAGATGGTATGCAAGTTTGCCTAAAACACTTTGGGTCTCTTAGGTTAATGGACTATACCACAAACTGGCCACACCACATTATTTTTATTCTTTCATATCATTTAATGAGATTTTTCTTTAATCTCAGCAACTGAATCTTCAATGAAAACAAAATTTTAGGCTGAAATTCTTTGAATGTTGTTACCTACACAGCACTACTAAAGAGATAATTTATATTTTCATAAGAGTATCAGATCCCAAATGCAAACCTTAGAAACAAAGAATCAAGATTTACACTTTTTATGTTCTTTTGAACATAAACATGGTACCGGAATTTGGAGAAAAGTTTTTTAATCAACAGATTGCTGAAATGTATAATCTGTCTTTATTACTACCAAATAAATGAAAGAATGTGGTTTTGACCTTAAAATGTTAAATATAACATATAAATAAGGGTTCTGAAAAATAGAAGTACATCAAACAGGAATAGGAATGGCATAAAAAATGAGCTGAGATAAATTAAAGGTTGCTGGAATTTTTTCCAAATTACAAATTGATTTCACAATTAAATACAATCTTTCCACTTTTTGTGAAATGGTAAGGAAATTATTCAGACCAAATTTTAAAAGATAGGTAACTCACACTGAATCACTGATGTTAATGTTTTGCAGTAGTAGGCAACCATGGTATATTTCCAGACACACTGAAAATACTTCCTGCGCTTCCTAACATAAGTGTCTGGGTTAACTAACAATAACATTGGCTGCAAACTTTAAAATTAAGTGCTACAGAAAACACAGTGAACACATATTTGCATTGTTAAATGTTCCATACGCCAAGAAATGTTCTGGTGCTCTTTAAAAATCATTCCTTACCACCTCCCTCAAACATAAAAAATTAGCCTACTAAATGATGTATTGCATGAAGGGTAAATGAAGGGTAAATGGGAAGGCCCACAGCCCTGAATTTTCTCCTGTTTATTCCTGGGTAGCTTCAGCTTCAGTCCTGTTTTTCTACAAATGGAGGCATTTGCTTCTGCACCATAGGCACTGCTGAGCTTCATTTGAGCACTCTCCTCTACACACACCAACAACTCCATTCTTACCCCTGCTCCAAACCTTCAGAGGAGTCCTCAGCCACCCCCGGCCCACCAAATCTGCTGGGTAAGGTGAAGTACTAAGAGTTATGTTCCAGATCGTTTTGGCTCCTGGCCATCCCTAGATCTGTGGGTCGACAGACTTAGCCCAATAGTACACTGATCTAATTGTCTAACTGCCCTAAAGCAATTAGGGTTGCGAAAGAAACCTTGCTATGGCTTTCAAAGAGCAATAACAATTTCCAAGTTTTCATAGTTCAAATGTTATATGACTTAAGCCATGGTGTCTATTATGTTATTAGTATGTTATATGCATGCACCCCTTTAAACCACAGAAGTGTTTTATTTGCATTCTATCAGTGCTCAAGCCATGATTCAGATTATCTGATCCCAGGAACCCACATCTGAAGATGGCATTTCATTGTATATCTGATTGATCATACAACAGACTATGGATTCCAGGGAACAAACTTGCAGCTTTTCAACAGCATGCTGTTTGACTGAGGTATCTTCAGTGGCTCAATCAAGTTACTGTATTTTCATTGGATGCTGCACAACACCAGGGCTGTTGTAACTGATCAAAGATGAGCTGTGAGCCTTCAGGAAGTGTGAGCAAATACAAACATGTATTTGTTTAAAACCCAAAGAAAGATGCTTAAGTTTAGCATGTATTTATGACAGATTAAGGCTGTGTATACAGTCAGCAGTCAAAGCTCAGGGGATGAGCATTAAGACCGAGCATACTCAGCTGTGTTGTCCACACCGGAGTGTCTCATGCCATCTGAAAGCCTGGGAGTAGCCAAGCTACCTACATATGCTAGCAGGAGAAAACTGTCTTTCTGAGTGGCAAGTGGAGTTGAGGCAGGGTATTTCACAGACCTGAACTGTTACCAAACACCTGCACTATAGACAGACAAATCTTAGCACCATCACAGTCATGACAGAGCTCCACACTCAACTGCTAACTCGTAAGTGTCCATTTGTTGGGGAACTGAATAGTTCCTCAAGGCTTCACTGGACTACAATGGCAGAACAGCACACCAAGATCACTGATTTCTATACTGTACACCTCTACATTTAGGTGCCAGAATCTGAAACCAAATTCTACCCCGTGACATCTCTGGAAGGTCTCTGCCTTTTTCGGTGTCAGCTGGGTGCTGGGTCAGATACCCCAGTGTATCTCAGAGGGCATTATGTGCCTACATCTTTGCAAGTGATATACCTGAGACCAAGGCTGTATACAGCTTAATGTCATAAGGTTCTGTGATAGGTGGTTTCCTTCACACCTTCCTTTGTGTGCCACTGGAACATACCTTAAGCATAAATGAAATTCTGCAGGAATGTGACCTGAAGAATATCAAAGAGAGCAACATATTCTGCATATTAGCTCCTGTGAAAAAGCCCAAATGTACATCACAAGAGTTTTCCCAACATATGCCATTACATTATCGCTCTATCATGTTTATCCTATATCTAAAGCTCCAAAGCTCTTGAAGTCAAAACTTGCCTTTCTGAGCATTCAATTTTTTTCTTCAAAATATTTTTTTAAAACATACATTTGCTAAAACAAAAAGCACAGAATTAGCAAGAATCCATGCAACATCCAAAGTGCTGCTAGGAAAGCCCAATGTGCATGCCATACACCTTGACTGACAATAGGTCATTAAAATTTATTCTCATAAGAATATGCGCCCATAACTAATGGATTAACTGTAAAGGTATATATTCTTATAAACGAGGATTAATTAGTTATCCGTTTGGATAGGGTGCACAGCTCATTTTTCAAATTCAGCTAAAGGCAGTTTAACTCTGGTAAGTTTCTGAATACACTGGAAAGATCATTCCCATAGTTAAAGTACCAGTTAATTACCTTTCTTTACATAGTTAATTCAGAATATGTTATATTTTAGTTCTCTTCAGCAAATGCTACAATTTTGAAACGTCAAACTGCTTATGCTTACCCACTACTGAAAAACCTACTATTAACAGGACAGCCTTTTTTTGCAACCCCGTTGACGGCTCACTTTGGCAAAATTCCCACTTAAATGAATAGAAAATGTGCTAGAGTAATGACAAGAGTGATTGCTGGAGTTCGCTTCAGCCTAAATAGCCTGGAAAGTAAAAGCCATGGTCACACCAAGACCTAAAGCACTGATATTTCAAGTATACGGCCCACCATCTAGATTAAAAGAGACAGTCTTGATCATCAGCCACTTCTACATAAGCATCATTTCAATTGGCCATATTGTTGGCTAGGATAAACTGAAATAATTCTACACAACTTTAACAGAACTATTCACTAAATGTAACTAGTCAGTGCATGCTTTATATGATTGAGAAATACCATTTTAATTAAGAAACCTTTTGTGCCTGAAGAACTCCATGGTTATACACTGCTGTGCACTCACAAAGAATCTGACTCAATTCAGTGCAGATACAATGAATTTTTTGGGAGATCAGAATTACCCCCCATGTCAGCCCCACAAACAAAAGATATCACAAGACATACACCACCCTTCCATCATAAATTTTGGATGAGGCAGCTTTTATTCTTTCTTCTCCCTGAAGTTTCAACATTTGTGAGATGTACAAATGAGCCGTGATCGGCTGATGAAGTATTGAAACATTTATGACATAATGAATATGTCTGACAAACCTGGTGAAGCTGCTTTGAACAAGGGGGAAAAATGTTGACAAGATTAATATAACTTAAGTTGCTACAATGACAGAAAACAGGAAGCCTGTCTTAACCTACCGTCTGTTGGGCTGAGTCCACGGGCTGCCGAGATCATGGAGAGGGATGGGCTGCTGTGCAGGGACCTGATGTAGTCCATGTAGGGATTAATGTATGGGTGAGGGGTGCTGAAGGGAGACTCTGATGTTGCAGCAGGATTTCGGTGCGGGGAAATTCTAAGGAATGGAAGCTCTGAGTATGTTGGGCTACTAGATAAGGCAGAAGGCCTGGAAGGAGAAAAGGAAGAAAAACAAAAACCAGCCAGGTTATCTACACAATGAATAGTGTAAAGGTAACACATTTGTTTCCCGAAGAATAACAACTAGGTTGCACATGTACTAAAGTCAACTGCCTGGAAAGAAAAAGGATGGGAAGTTAATTTGTCTCTGTACCCATTATTAGCAAAATTTCTCTGACCAATTTTAACACAATTTTATATTTAGTTTGATCTTTACACCCCTCAATACCCTTTCCCCAAGGAGTTAAGGAGGAAAATCACTTTGATTAGTACAAAATATGCACACTGTATTACATAGTAATTCTTACTGCAATATGAAATACATACTGAGATTCAGAATTATTTATATCTTCAAAACTACGTGGCTATTGAAAAAGGAGCTTTGAGAGCCACACTGCACCCATGCCCTTCATTTGCCAGCTTACTCTTTCTGAATGTGCAAGATAGCATGTTAATACAGAAATCATTTCAGAAGACCCAAACTTTGTAAGCCATAAAGACAGATGGGTCATTTGAAGCACTTTTTTTTTGTTGCTGGTCTGTTCCTTGTAAAATATACAAAACTTGGTGGCAGAGGAAGAAGGATTGCTGCATATGTGTGTTTTTAATATGGCGCCAGAGACCAATGCTTTTTAACAAGATCCCATTAATTAACTTCCTCATTTTTGTGAAGGGAAAAGCTATGGTGCCCTCTCATGCTGTGGGTGATGAACTAAGGCTGAAAGCTGACAAAAGATAAATAACCTGCTGTAACCTTCCCCATCATCCCACCCTGTCGATACAACAGTGTCTGGGCTGTGTGGAGACCTTTCTCTCACAGCATCCCATCTCCAAAGGCACTGGAAAAAGTTCAAATTTCATCAGAAGGGGTTGGAGTGCCTGCCCTTACCAACCTGCTCTTTGGCAAAAGA
The DNA here is from genome assembly GCA_024500445.1 of Entomyzon cyanotis. NCBI lineage: Eukaryota > Metazoa > Chordata > Aves > Passeriformes > Meliphagidae > Entomyzon > Entomyzon cyanotis. Next base: position 83,807,460 of record JAKEPQ010001005.1, read on the forward strand.
CAACGATTAAGCCTGTCATACATTTGCTGTAGTCCAACTGGCTGACCCGAACTAAATGCCTTTTTGTCCCTGTTTTTCCAATTAATTTAGCATATATACAAGCACAGACACAGGCAGCAGCTGTGAGAGCAGTGAGGGCAGCCTGGTCCTTTGATGCTGTTGGCTTACAAAGAGTAATCAAACAAGAAATGTATTTTTTTTTCCTTTAACATACACGTATCATGATCAATGGAGGTAGTTGTCATCACCTAAAAGGCCAACAGAACATAATCTTACATAGAAGCCAATTCTGCCCTGTAATCAGCTCGGAAATGCTAGCATATGAGTGGGACAGTGATCAAAGTCATGAATTCCTAACATGACGCCAACTTCCCTGCCACTAAATCCATGAGGGCTCGTAAAATCTGGGGAATGAAGATTTCTCCTGATGTGTTTTTCTTCCTCTTTTCCCTTCCCTTTCCTATTTGAATTTTTTTGTGTTTCTTGCCCTCCTACAGCTTTCTGCAAGGTCTGTTTAGTCTTCCCATATGAAAATACCTCCTAGCTCCCAAGTTTGTTAGAGAGCTGCATTTGTTGTGTGCTAGCAGCAGGTACCAACAGTGCAGTCACTCCTCTGGCATCTGAGCAAGTGACCCACATAAAGTTAAGCCACTCACTAGCACACCATCACCATATTTGAAATGCACTGAGAACCCAAAACCAGAAGCCACCTTCCACCACTGTGCAAACCAGACATCTCCGCTCCTCAGAGAATTTTTTGTCTGCATGGCTCTAAAGAACCTTCGTTTTACAGTGCATCTTTTATCTTGGTGTTGTGAAACCCCACCAGACATGAAACATTTGTTGTCTTGTGGTTCCCTATGGGGCCAAGAGTGGGAGGCAGGAGCTTTAAAACTCATGGTGATGTAGGAAGCAAAAGTTGTACAGCTGGGTATCACATTACAGAGTGGATTTCCCATCCTGGCAGTGAGAAAAATACAGTAGTATAGCAAATTTAATTTTTTTACAAGAGTAGCAAAGAAATGAAGTTTGGATGTAATTTTACAAGTGATTTTTTAAAATGTGATCCCAACTCATAGTTAGAAACACAGAGAGCATGCAGGGAAGCTGGGGCCCTTGCCTTATCTGGTGCATATTGAACAGAAAACTGTTTAAATGCTTATGCAAGAAGGCTGAAAGTCTGTATCAGCCCCAGTGATTCACTCTCCAGCTGGCCAACAGCCAAATGCTGCTGCAGGAGCAAGATTAAGAGCCAGGCTGTCAGCTTCTCCCTCCAGATCCACCAAGAGCCATTCAAGGACACCAGGACTCAGCTGCTCTTCTCCTCCTCTGCCCTGCCTCCTTCTCCTCCTCTGAGTCCCTCAGTTTTCCTATGATGCTAGGGAAAGGACACCAACCTGGCTAACATCAATCAACAGCAGGTATATAAACGGTATTATCTGAGGCAGAAATAAGGAGTCATCAGATTCCACAAAGAATTCCCAGCTCTGGACTCTGATGTTTCCTAATTTCTCTCAAGCATCTGATTCTATCGTGCTGCTAACTTTTGTGCTCACTTTCAACCTGGACTTTTCTCAGTCCGCCGTGTTCCCAGACCCTCCTTTCCCTCCAGCCCCATTTTCCCTTATGCTGCCTTCATCTGCTCTCAGTCCCACAATTTGAGTAATTCTGATTTATTCCAATAAATGTCACATATCCTTCCTTTCCCTCTGTGATTAAACTTCATTGTGAATATCTTTCACAAGTATTAACTCCCTCCTTCAAACTAAAATGAAGCTTTTAGGAATGGGTGCTGTCAAACATCCTTACTGTTGCTTTGCAACCTTATTGTGTACCAGTAAAGAATGACTTTTGTCCTGTAAACAGCAAACAGTACAGCCCAGGAGTGGCTCTGCAGATACTCATTCAGTGACAAGCCAATCAAATCTCCAGATGTGGGTGGTATTCCATCCCCATAATTTTTATTTCACATGTATAGAATAACAGAATGGTTTGGACTGGAAGGTACCTTTACAGGTCATCTAGTCCAACTCTGCTGTCATGTGCAGGGAAAAAAGCTGGGGAGCCTCCTTCAAACCCAAACCCTTTGGCCCAGCATTTTGCAACCTAGCCATGCATCCTGTTGAATGGTGTTCTGCCTTGAGTCTGAGACTACTTCATGGGATGAAATGAGGTTTCAGTGTGAGAAGAGGCAAGGAGATTTTCAGTGATACCGCTTGAAAATTTATGCCTCACCTGTAAACCTTGGGAAGGCAGAACTTGCCCTGCATCTTCTCCTGCGCAGTGCTTTTTTCTGTTATATAACATATTCAGATCACTTAAGGGAGGGAGCAAAGCAGATGCATGCTCCTTTCTGAATCAGGACCTCCTTGTCTACTTCTAGAGATCCTGGAAACTCAACTCAAAGTTAATACAAAGCTTATGATACTTTCAATACATACTTGAAGTTGAAAGTCTCCAGGTTTGTTTGTAAAAGAGACCCTATGGCTGTGTTTCATCACTAATTTTTATCCTGGCACATTAGCATGATTTTATTATTTTTTCAGTAATCTTGATTATACCTACAACTGTGATGTAAATGAGAAGGAACAGAGAACAGGGCTGGCTGTGAAGGCATCTCTTCCTTTCTGTCCAGAAGGCCTTCCTGTTCACTGCTAATGGGCTGAAATATCATTAGTGCCACACAGCTTCCACATCTAACACAGGGCTTCCCACTCCCCACCCATATCCAGCCTGCCAGCTTCTTCCTGTCCCAACTCTGATGCTCTGGGGAATCTCAACTACTCAGCCCACAAATGGCACACATGTGCTGAGGCAGTAAGATCAGTGTAAGGGCAAACAGGTGTATTTTTTCTTGTAAGTCTTACAAACTTACATAGTCACACTAGTTCAGCAGCAGTGAACTAGTTGTAGGGAAAATCCCAGTAAGTGTGAAGATGCTTTTTTAAATTTTTTTTTTTCTGATCACTGCTGAACTGCAGGTGAGCTATCTGTAAGATTTCAGTTATTACTCATGTGTGTCATTTTGTTTTGTTGCTTACAGCTGCAATAGATGAAAACTCTGCACAAGAAGACCGACTAACATCAGGTTTGGATTTTAACCACCAGAAAAACTGAATCAAATACCAATTCCTTTTCAGCCCATACAGCCCTTTTTTAACTGGTGAAGGAAGATCATCTCAGGGAATCAGAGTTGATGAGGCAAGCATGAGCAAGTTATACATATTTCAAAATTATCTGCATGCACAGATCATTACCTAGTATTATCTTGAAAGGATCACACATTCTTTCCATCAGCAGAGAGAACTGGGGTAGAGGGGCTCCTATCACATACTTTAGGCTATTTTTTGTACTTAAGCATTAGCCAGTTTTACAGTGAGGAAGATCAGATTGCCCAGATTCAAATCCTATCCTTTTCTTTCATACTAATAGAACAACTAACTTGTGCAGGTGAAATACTTCTGTCTATGACTAGAGGTGAAAGACCCTGGGTAGGTAAGCCAGCACAGGGCTTGTTGACTGTGTGGCCTTTCAACCATCCTCTCAGTGCCATACTGGCAGGATTCAGGAGCACTTTTTCCAGTCACACAGTTACAGCATTCATGCAGACCTAGCAAAGAGCCAGGCAGAGGACCAGCCCAAAGTCCTTGAAACTATCTTATGTGGATTCACGCACGTAACTGAGTTAGGAATTGAGGAGGAGGGATGGAAAGAGACCCAGTTCAGGGTGCTGGGGAGCAGCAAAGACCAGCTGCTCCTTAAGAAAATGCAAGCCAGGAGCCACGCATGGGCAATACACTCCATGCCACCAGACCTGAGTGACCAGAGCCAGGTGCTGCTAACACAGTCAATCAGCAGTCTAGGACGAGGCAAAGCGACAAACCAGGTCTGGGTTGGGCCAGTCAAGTGCAGAAGGAGATAGGGACAAAGGCAGGTCAAGAGACAAGTTACACCGTGTTTCTGAGGACTCCATCCAGAGCAGCTACTCACAGTGCAGATCCTGCGCTCAGCCAGGAGCAGGACCAGAAATGGACACTTCTTACAATACATGTCAGGCAGTTCAGTTAAAAAGGAATTCCTGAGTGCATGAGGTGTTGGTAGAGGTCTGAGGTGAGGCCACTCAAGACAATTATGGCCAATTAGTGGCCTCTGGGTACTTATTTGTTTTAGAGTGCTTCAGCTGTTTCAAGACATGCCAAAATACCAATACCGTGCAAATTGTCCCTGTTCTTGTATCTCAAACTGTGGAAACTACAGCAGGCCCCAGGGCATACTACAACCCCCACACTTGTCACAGGCATTCTTCAATAGCAATGTTTTCTGGAAGCAGATGTAAAGCCACTCAGAACAGCCACAAAGGTCTGTGCCACAGGAAAATCTGGATTAATATTTTGAAGTTGGTTTGGTGTTAGAGAAGAGATCTGTCATAAATGGTTTCCAAATAACTTTAAGCTGTGCTTGAACAAAAACCTCTTCTAAGCACAACCTATCTTAAAATAAAATAATCATCGTGATTTAAGCCCTTTCTGATTTTAAAGGAAACTATAACTCCAGGACTGGAACTCTTAATGCCAAGTTTTGTCCTGATAAAATTTTAAATTGCTCTTTTATGAATCTGTTGAAAAATACATTTATATTGAAAACAGCAAGTGATCCTTAACTATAACATTGTAAATATGACACCGAGCTGAGGTTACAGATGGAACAATAATCTATCTATCTCACAGAACAAAGCTTGTCAACGAAGTGGGATGAAATATTGTAACATAACCTAATTTATTATTGCCTTTTCATCCATCTTGTTATATTATGAATGTGTCAAAGTTCAAACCTCGACATTTAATCATTTAACAGTACGTTATTCAATCCTGGAACAAGCATTGATGGCATAACTCTCATACCAATGATATCCACACTGTTTCTCTGATACCTGTTCAATTCAGTCCTGCCTGGAGAATTGAAAAAATATTAAACTCATTAAACTGCCTATGATACTTTTATTTTATATTTTTCTTTTTTTTCTGCAATAATTTTTTGATGTCCACCCACAAAAAATTAACACTTTTATTTCTAGTAGAACGTGGAAGATGAACAAACCAGGACTTTCTTGGTATGCAGTGACTCCTATTCTAAAGCATGTGGCTCAATTCCTTTGGCAATATCTCCCATGTTATATTTCTATTGTTTATTTAATACCATAGTTGCTTGTACAGACTGACCCTTCAGCACCAGCAGCCAACAACTGGCTAATAAAAGGTTTTTATATTAAGAACGTTGAGCTCTGAGATTTCAATGCAAGAAAATCGAGGCCAGCACTGAGTGTTTTTAAAATGCAATTCCACAGCCCTTTTCTCTTTTCACTTCCAATTGAATAGGTAAACAATCAAACCCATAAATACATACTATCAATAATATAATTTTTAATACCTTTTTTTTTTTCAGAAATTCCAGCTTAAAATAGGCACTACATTCCCCTTAAATCACTCACTGTCGCAAAGCTGTTGTATCACATTCTTGGACTTAGGAAAATTAAGCAAGTAATTATGAACATTTAAAGAATTATTTATATAATGGAAATGTCAGAGCATACGTCATATAAAACAGCTCAAATGCTGCAAAAGAGTAATCACTTTTAACTACTTTTCTAATGGTGGAAATGAAAAAGGAAAACAAGAGAATGTTTTTAAAATCCTAATAGAAAAACCCCTCTTGATTTACTATATCATTTTCCATATTTCAACACCTAGTGAATATTTGCTGACTTTTCCTCTAAAATTCACATTGGAACTTTAGTCAGCACAGGGAAGTAAGTCACAGAATCTGATTTGGTAGCAATCTTTCATTCAGTGGATATTCGTACAAATAAATCATGGTGGGGCCATGCCTAATGTAGTTCACATATAACAGAAGCTAGATCAGGGTTTAATGTACACAGGCTCTGGTTTGGTTTCCATCACTTATCTGCTGTCCACCTTGTAAAAGTTTGCTGTCTTCTTGATCCATTCTTTCCCCATCTTTAGAACTGTGGTAGAGAACTTAGAAAATTATCACTATCTACAGTGGAAAGGTCAGATCAAGAGATCCTATGTTATAAATATTTTCACACAGAGGCAAGGACAATGCCTTACAAAATGTGTGCAGTTCTGGTATGTAAATTCCTAAAATATACAAATAACCTCACCTGGGGTTAGAATAAAAAGTTTCTCCCACAAGAAGTTAAAAGGCATTATTGTAGAAAAATAAAAAGACACAAATGACTGCATGAGAGATGTTCATGGGACTGGAAATCATGCACGACAATTAGGCAATGACCGACAGCAAAGGAATATTACTCTGACTCCCTTTTCCTTCTTTGGGAAGTGTTAACATTATGTAGTTACAGTTAAAAATTGACTACATTAATCAAGGCACTAAATCCTTAGTCAGTGACCGTATTCCTATTTTTCAACTGACGTACTGCCTGAACACAGACCCAGGTTTTTTACATACATGTCTGCTACTTAGTACTTAGAAGACTTCATAAATAACCCAACCATCAGCTCGTGGATTTCCTCAAGAATAGTTTATGCCATGAAAAGCAATGAATATTCATTCTGTTATTTAACATGCTGATTACATTAGGTCAGCTATAACACTGTTGACCTTCAGCCCACAGCAACACCTGTATTGACCACAGCAAGCAGTTGCTGCTTCAGGTGATACAGACTTGACTTTGAGTCTTGACATGCATTCCTTAAATGTGTATGCTGATACACTTTTGACTGTTTAATTTCCTTCGTTATGAAAAATGCAAAAAAAAATATCTTCTGTCTCCCACTATTTCTCAAGTCCAGTCTTCCTGTTCTCATCCTCACTTGCTGGTAATCTCCCCACAACAACCTGCCTCTCCTTTTCCTCTTCATTCTGGTCCACCCACCATTGTCACTGTCTCCTGGCACTCCTCTGAAACTCTGTCCACTTGACCTTTGCAATACAGAGCATCCCAGCTTTCCTCTCATTTCTCCAAATCCTTCTCAGGATGCTGCAAAGAAATCAGTGACTGGGGGAGGATTATTTGGATTTACTTGGCAATTTACTTGGCAATTTTTTTTTCTTGGACAAAGGGTGCAAACATACAGAAAAGTGACTAACTATAACTACTCCCTCCACATGCCACATGCCCATTCTAGGATTCTACCAAAGGTTATCTTGCAAATTTTGCAGCAGCTGTGTACGCCTCTGAGTACCCAGCTGGTGTTCTTCCTCCCAACACAGGCAGCACATCTCTGCCTCTGACCACTTCATTGCCCGGTTTCAGGGAGCCAGAGCAAAGCTATGAGACTGTAAATGGGGCAAAGGCACACAACCCTGCTGAGGGACAAGGGATAATCCCCAGGGTGAGGGAAACAGCTGAGGTTGGTAACCCCTGAGGCCATCAGAGCTGACTCACCAGATTTCATTTGCCAGAGGTCCGACTGTGAGCTCTTCCTGGCAGAGCTCCTTGTATTTGCACAACACTCAGCAGAGCTCCGATCCTGCACAGAGCTGTTGGACACTGCAGTAATGTAAACAGTAAACAGAAGTAATGCTAACATGTGATTTCCATCGCTTGCTTCTGCTAGAGCCTCACCCAGGCACTGCCTTACTTTACTCAGCTCACACTGACTTCTATGAACCATAAGTAAAGACCTTATACCTTAATAGCACAGCCCAGCCTCGGTGGTGGTAAATTTTTCCTTCCCTGTCTTCAGCTGAATACAAGTTTACTGACTTGTGGTCATTAATATATGGAGGATAATGTATCAATGTTGCATTTGATGCAGAAATCATCATCATGAATATAAAATACATGCACGGGACTTTGAATAAGGCTGTCATGGACCTCCACGCACCATTTCCTCTTCAAACTATCCTGTAGCCCCAAGTGCAGCAGGAAAATCTAAAAGTTCTACTGCCTACTCATTATCTGTTGACAGTTATAATAGACTGGGCAGCGAAATTACCAACTGCATTCTTAAAGCAAACTTCTCTGCTCGGCAATTCTCTTCCAATGCTCTAGAGGTGGTCTTACTTGCTATTCAAATTTTAGCTTCCTCTGGGTTACAGGCAGAACCTGCCATCCCTTCAAGTGTTTAACCACAGAGGCACCATCATGTGAGGATGTGGACATACATAAATCCAGACTGCATTAATGTACCCCTTTCTTCCCTCCCTCGCCCCTTCCTCTTCTCCCTCAGAAAAAGTGGGTCAAAGGAGTGTCAGAAGCTTTCTCACACTTAATGCTGTTAAGTCAGCTAATTGAATAAACATTTGTTTAACATTTGCTCCTATTTCACTAATGCACTGTGAGAATGAGAAGAATTTTATTCCCTTTCTCCCCCATCCTCCCCCTTCCTCAGGAGTGCCACTAGCTGTTATCACAGTGACTAATGTGCTGTATGTGGCCATTATAGTCCTCAACTCTGAAATTACACCCAGGATGAACGATAGGCTCTGCCTGTATGCTGATTGGAGTTGGATGATGATTGATTAGAAGAAAGTCAGACTACGTAGCCATGCAAAAAGAACTGCACTAAGCCACAAGCTTAAACACTAAAGAGCATTTCAGCAGTGGCTTCAGAGCTATTAGATGTTTTCATATGAACAACATTTCTCACATACAGGTCTGCACATTTTATCTTTATTCTTTCAAATCCTGAAATTGCTTGGATAAGAGGGTTATATATTTATATCTATATATATATTTATACACATTTCTAAGAGTAGCCTGAACTTTTAGGGGAAATTGAAGAGGCTTTGTGTCAAGTACAGCTAAATCCAGCCTTTCTATATCAAACCCCTGTTAGAAAATTACTGTGCAGATGATAAGGCTGAAAGATATAATAAAAAGTGACTCTACTCAATTTACACTGCAATATTGGTATGACTGAATATTTTTCATTCAGGTGACTGATAAAATCACTAAACTGTATTGCAGATAAATAAAGGAGGCTTCTGTCAAGAATAAACATCATTAATCATGAAGTCTCACCCTCTGAGTGGCTGCGCTATGCAACTGCACAAATGCACCATCACAAGTGGCATGTGACCCAGTGCCTCCTTCCTTCCCCCAGCTCCCCGGTGATCCTGTCTTCTTAGGAAACTTTTCTGTTGCCTTTACAACATTTGGAATCCCTAGAATGTCTTTTCCATTCAAGTTGATACCCGACTGCAACTGAAATCTGAATTTTAGTGGCAATACATTCAGCTAAAAATTGAACCCAAAAGACAAAGTGAAGCCATGCCGACTCTGGCTGCATTGCTGTAAATCCAGCATTATGGTGAAAAGTCTGTGTTTAAACTGGTGAGGATGAAATCTTTATAATTCTAAAGCTGAAACAACTAGGAAATTTTTCCCCCAAGCCTTCTTCCCATTTTCTTCCAAACCCCCATTTTCTTACTGGTTTTATTACTTAGTTTTGCTGTTTCTAAATAGGTGCTGAGTTTCTTTTTGAGCATGCAAATATGAAATTTCTTAACATCAAAAATCTACTTCAGTAGAATCCATGTGTCTCCTTTCAAAAAAGCAACTTACATGCTAAAAAATGGACATGTGCTGAAAGAAACTTATCCAGCAAAAGCACAGTCATACAAAAAGAAAAACAGACAACTTAGGTAACCTTTTTGTAACCTGTTTTAGAGCAAGTGATGATTCAATAGCAGCCATATTATTAAGCCGGAATGAAGCAGTGCCCTACACACTAATGAGGTTAAAAAATGTAGTTAGGTCTTCATGTTAAAGGCACTTAGCAAGCAGCCTGCTTGGCAAAGACCAACTGTGTGTTGGAGCAGAGGACTAATCACACAGGCAGGAATCAAATCGACTGGAAGAATTAGGAGACTTGCGGCCCCGAGGAATGTAATTCATGCAGAAAAGCAGTTGTCAGAGCGAGGCCAGGGAACTGTGTGGGAAGAAAGCAAAATAAACAGCTCAACAAAGAAAACAAAGACGCTCAAATAGCGGCTTTTCTAATGCTTGAGTACACTGAAACTTCAGTGGGTGCATGTGACAAAAAACTCATCAAAGACGACCTCTTTAAAAGCAATATACTGGTAAATAGTGAACTGGTTCAAAAACACTCACAAAATGCCTGTAGGTCTTTAAAAAATACCCTTGAAGTTGTTATACAGGACAGAGAAAGTACACATACATACATGTATGCATGATTGAGAGAAGAAGAAAAACAACCAAATGGTACAAAGCTAAGAGGGTTGAAATGGTTTCTACTATTACTCCTCATTTCTCTCTCTCCCATTCACAGATGAGGAGAGGTGATGACTCTCCTCATCTGTGAGGCAGGAGAGGTGCTCCTGCCTGTGTGCAGCAATACTCTCCGTGGAAAAACAGCATTGCTAATTAGGATCCACTCCCACAGCGTGAGGACCAGATTACTGCATCCACCAGGGGGATTATCTGACCAGAAAGATGAGCTTGAAGCTTGCCCTAAATCTCAGAAAAACTCATGTGATATTCATGCGAAGTTATTCTTGTGATGGGTATGACCCATGACAGTAAAACTAAACTTTGAAATAAACTGATATATAAATTTCACAAATACTTTGTTATCTTGAAAAACAGTACTTTAATGTGTTATTACTCTCATAATTTAATGGTTTATTTTTTATTTTTAGAGAATGAAGCTTTTACCACTTTTAGTACTTTGAAATCTCTCTCCTCATGTCATTCCTTTGCTTACAATTTTTCTAAAGCCTCCCTACCTCAAACTCAAGAATGCCATGCTCACTATTGTTTCAGCAAATTTTAGCTTCTCTTTTTCCCTAACTCCTTCCTCCCATTAAGGCAGGTATTCCATCTCCTGGGAAAGCACCTGAAAAGCTTCTCACATTACCTCAAATGAACACTGTCCTCAACATCTGTTCTGTGATGCTAAGAAATACTCTTTTCCCAAATTCAAAACCAAAACAAAACAAACCCTTTCATTTCCAGTACCTACTGTAAGTCACGTCCACAATATTACAAAACGGGGATTTGGGGACAAAAGAAATATTTTTTAAAATTCTTTTATTTGATAAAATAATGAATTCACTGTTTAAAACAAAACCAAGATGGCAATAACAAAAGAGAAATTCAGTGACTGATTATTTCACCTATTGCACTTGCTACCCATATTTGGTTGTGAGGGGAACATTTGACTAAAATCCTTACTTTACAGGACTACAGTCCTGACAGAAACAGTGATGTGATGGTTCAGCATTAATCATTTCTGTTGAGGTATGGTTGGATTTGCTTTAAATCTCTGTACTAACATCAGCAGACAGCCCAAAATTGATATTCACAGGGATTAGTGACTGTTACTGAACAGAGTATCAGCTAGAATTTCTCATCTAAAACTACTTGCAACAGAAAAAAAAAATACACAAATCTACAGAAACTCCTGTATGAAATTCTACATATATACTTTTCTGTATAAAGTACACAGATTATTTTCTGAAATGCATCCTCCCCCTTCCCCTAGAGAAATACATGACTTGGGAAAGAAAAGCCGTTTTGAGAGTGCACCTGAGTGACAGTATCAGCTGTACAGTACACATGTATGCTGTACCCAGGACTGGAGTCAAGGGGTGACCTTATGAAAGCATGACTTCCAAGCTTCTCCCATCCTCCAAGCACCACCACAAACAGCAAGTGTGCAAGTCACACATCAGCACCAATATCCATGGGGGCAGTAGGATTCACAGGTATATGAAGCTTCACTTACACCAAAGGTGAATGCTGCTAAGGTACAAGGGGAGAAAAAAGATATTCTGCTAACAGCCCCTTCTTGTATTTTCTCTGCCAATGTTGAAGGTCCAGGTATGGGAGGTGACTGAAGTGCAACCAGGTAAGATCAGGAAAACACTCAGTTCTCATGCCGGGCTGAGAAGTCTAGTCTCAGTCAGGCCAGCTTTTTGATCCTGCAAGCATTGAGAACGCAATTTTGCTGCTATGTAGTCCACACTACAAGTTGGTCCTAACAAATGGTAAATATATAATGGCTGGAACATCACAGCCAGCAAAAGAAATGCGATAAAGTCCTTGCACTGCTATTCTTGCTCTATTTGTGTGAAAAACTGGAGTTAAAAAGGTATTTCCTGGGCAAAACTGTAACTTTGAACAACCACAAGAACCAGAAATGGGTGAAAAAACCATTTCTAATTTGACTGTAGACGAAATACATTAAAAACAAGCACTAGACATAAAGGAAATTAATATTCTGGCTGCATACTTTTTTTGAAAATAGTAAATTCAGTTTTGAAGTCTTTGAAGTAAATGCATTATCTATATGCTGGAAGCATTATTAGTTCCCTTAAACAGAATAGGTATCTGGGTGTGCAGATGAAAACCCTAAGGGGGACAAACTGGCCAGCTTAGAACACACCTGCCCAAGCTACACATTTGCTCCCTCAGCATCGCTGCAATTCAATCTAATCACAGGAGTAGAAACACAGTTCCCAGAAAAGGTGTAAGGATGGAAGTCCGACGTCTAAGGAACAAGCATGGCAAACACAGACAGAGGCAGGCTACACAAACTTTCTTGGTACTGTCTTGATGATATACGCTGATAGTGACCTTCCAGGGTAAAGCAGAGAACACCTGATTGCCCCTGGTCAGTCAGCTCCTGCTCTCTCTGCCAAAACTGTCTACAATGCTGTTAAATGGGGCTATTTTTGTTGGTGGCCTCTATAAACTGGACTAGACTATCAATCTTTTCTTCCACGAGCCAGTGGAAAAGGCATGATAAATCTAGGCTGAATTTCAACAGGAGATACAGTACTGAAAGATGTGTATGTTTAAAGAGATAGCCACTTAAATCTGATATGTTTAGAAATTCTCCCTTATGTGAAATGCTCCCTAATTTTCTGTTGATCCTTAACACCAATGGTCGCAACATCTCATAAATAATGCTTTCAAGAAGATGATAGGTTAGTTCATTCCTTCAGAAGCTTTGTATTCCTGACTCATGGGCTGCAGAATGTTTTGCCTCTGTGTCTAACCTCTGTAGAGTCTCCAGAAAATTGCCAACACACCTATAAAGCTGACTATAAACGCAGTCGTTATCTATTGTAAATTCAGACCTACACATTCTGTGCTGGAAGGGATTAAGCACCTGCTTTCTAATGGCAACTTCACAGGACCCAGCTTCAATGTAAACCTTACTCTAAAGTAAGGTCCCAAGCCAGTTCTTGGTCATGCATCCTAAAAGCAAAAATCAAACAGCATAACATTTTTCTTTAAATTGTTTCTTCTATTAATCAATAACATCACTCATCAATGATGGCCCAGCCTGGCCCGAGGTGCACTGATAAAACACCCATTGAACACATTCCGTTTGGTGAAATTAAAGTATTACTTGGGTTTTCTCCTAGCATTATACAATACAGAATATGCAAGGGGTGGCTAGACAGTCTCTTACATCTCAGAAGTACAGCTTCAACACACATATATATTTTTTTATATATATATTTATTTATATATATATATATATATAAAATATATATCTATTTTATATATATAATATATATAATATATATATAATATATATTATTATTTATATATTTATTTATTTATATATATTTTTATATATATATACATATATATATGTATATATATTATTTATATATATATACATATACATATATATATGTATATATATATACACATATAAAATACAGTGGGATGAGTAGGTAATGGCAAAAAGGGCAACAAGGTGTTAACTTCTGTTTTTTCATCCTTTGGGAAAGAAAAAGTCTCAACTACATTCAATCCATACTCCAAGATTACAGGGCTTGATGTCTTTGTTGGGGGAGGATGGAGTCTAAAGTCAGGGAAAGATTGTGTGTGAGTGTGAGGAAGATGCTCTGTGTTCCTACAATGCAGCCTACTCATTGCTTACGTTTATTGGAGTTTATACCTACTCTGACTGTAGGGAACTTCCAGTTCATAACACAGGAATCTCACTGGTACACTTTAAAAAAAGAAAAGAAAAAAGAAAAAAAGCCCACTAAGACTGTAACATTTCAGCTCTTTGAAGCAAGATTTAACATGAGTGGAAGAATTGTACTGAAAAAAAGGGAGTCTGTCACAGTCCAGTACCTCACAGGCCACTGCAACAAGTTTGACAGCAGCCTCTATAGAGTTGGCTTGCTTCTGGTTCACCGCACGTGAATACCACAGTCAATATCTGCTCACTCGACTAATACTGCTGACTACAGCACAACGAACACAGGAATTTTGTCCAAGAAACCACAGGCTCAGAGCCTTTGAATGTGTACTATATTTAGAGCCTGCATTCTTTGCAGCTGATAACAGAACGAGATAATAAAAATTTCAAGCAGCAGAACTCAAGCATTGCAGCTATTCTATATATTTTTGTTTAAATGTTAATATAATGATCCACATGTTCTCAAAGGTTTTGCCAATGAACACTTTTATTTTATTGATTTTTTAATTGATTATTTTATTTTATTGATTAAGCATTTTGTTAACATTTTTCCTCTACTTTTTTATCTTTCTCAGATGCTGAATAGCTCCTTGCATTAGTTTTAACTGCAGAGATCTAGAATTACTCAGTCCAGGATAAATGGAAGCAAAGATATTCACCCTATTACGTAAAGAGGATGCATGCACACACACACAAATATGTGCACTTGTACACATGTCTGCACACAGCGAGCACCCAAACAGTTTGAAATCATGTCTAGTTATTCCTCAGTCCACAGAAAAATGCTACACAGAACAGTGACCTGAGGCATAATTTTGCTGGCCATTCTTTTTGCTTCCATCATCTCTTAATTCATGCTGGTTTGAAAGCCTGCCTTAGGGAACCACTTCTCACTGGCAGCTGAGAATTCATCTAAGGACTGTTAACTGCCCAGATGGGGTAAGTGCCAGGGCTGATGAGTGCTGATAGATACCTTACTCCTGATAAACCTTGGAACTGCTTCTTTGCAACAGCATAATCCACAAAAATCTCTTGAAGAATCCCTTTTGCTGGACTGGGCTCCACCAGACAAACCTGTGCCACTCTACGTCTCAGGTATGGATGAGGCAACTGATCCCCTTTAGACCATCGGAGCAGGGCTCCCAAGGGCTTTCCCCAATTTTTCCTCCCCCTGTGTCACACCGTGAGGATGCTCTGTGAGTTGTTTCTACACCGGCGTGTTGAAGAGAGGTGGTCAGCCAGCTGCTAGACACTGGAGGCATGTCTTGCTCATTAGGACTGGGGGCTACTGCCACTTGAGCGCTTTTCCCAACATTAAAAAAAACCACCAAAAAAACAAAAACAAAAAAAAAAAAAAAAAAAAAAAAACCACCAAAAAAACCCCCCATGAACCAAAGATCTGGGGGAAGTTTCACCAAGGATTTTCAACAAAACAAACCATTACATTTTACAAGCTTTTGCTTCTACATTAAAAACCTCACCAAAATTCTCCTCTTATTTCAATTGTTGTAACTTCCCCAGACAGCCCGAAATGAAGCTGGCGGTATGAAAAGAACAAAGAGCCTCTGTTAACGCAGTATTTATCTGCTGCTATTGTTTCTCCTTTATAAATCTGTAGTTCCTTGGCATTACAATTAGCTACTCCAGAGAAAATGATTATGTCACAAACTATTATCCACCACAGAAACAGATGAATGATGTGAACCAAATGTAATCTGGTGCGCTTAGAGGCAATTCTGTTGACTTTCATGTAAATGTGCTTGCTAAAAATGGGGATGAATTTTAGCAGTGAATCCTTATTTGATCTAGAATTTATTTTCCAGCAGAAATGAAGTTTTAAATAAGATGGTTCCTTCTTAATACTGGTTTTTCCTAGTAGAGAGGAAGTAAATTGGTGAGAAATATATAAGAGCTGAATTGACTGTGCAGTAACTCCAGAATACAGCTTACCTAAACAAATGAATGTAACTGAACTTAAGTAAAACAGCTACATCAAAAATATTTATCTATCTTTCATCCACATTTTAACATACTTTTTCCCTTGAAAATGTTGCTCAGAATCAGAACTTTAAGAGATACACTTAACCTTTCTTTTTCTGCAATTAAATATACGCCACCACTAATTTGCTTTCCAAACCTTTTGGAGTTTCAGATAGTTTTTAAAAACACTCTGTTTCCGAAGCTACTCTGCAATCATTACAAAGTTTACAAAGGAGAATTTATGATATGCAATCTTAAGGTAAATATCACTAAACAAGAATGAACAGCTAAACAAAACACTGATTCATTATTTTAAATGATGCAAGACTACATACTGAGTGAAATATCACAGTTTTGGCCTAGATGGAGGCTTCCTGTTCCCCAGCTTCATAAAAGGCCTGGCACTGAATGAAAACTATCTGCTGAAGTTTATGTGCAGGCATCTGGCCCTGGTATTTTACTTTTGCGAATACCACTAAGAAAAGAGAAATACACACTTCTTGCAGAGCCTATAATATGCATATCTGTGGCATATAACAAACTCTGAACAACCTTAATGAGTCACCAGACCATGCTGATTCCTTCTCAGACACTTGCTATAAAAATCCTCCAGGCTATTAGCAGCTGCTTATTCTTCATGCTGCACTTCACTTTCAGAGACAGGTTTCTTGGGGTGTTTCCCATTTAATACAAGATTTCTCCCTGTTTACAGAAAATACTTTCATGGATGATTTTGGAAAGCTGTAACTACAGTCATCTTTTCATGTCCCAAGAGCTCCCCCAGTCTTTCTCCTTTGATAGCTCCTGGCTAAGCCATAAAACCCATTCCAAGTCTTAAAGTAATTAAAGCCAATTCAATGAGTGATGTTTTTCATGCTGGGTGGGGCTCTCCTTCCCACTGTGAAAGGATCAGTAAATGCTCTGACAAGCTGACAGACTCCTTGCCAAGTCTACAGCTTAGAGGTACACTGAAGTAAAGCAGCAGGTAAAAGATTTAAGAGGTTTAAACACTAAGATTTTAAAAAATAAATTAGAGCTTAGAAATGAAAACTAAAAGAAAAATCATGTCAGTGGCAAGGCTGGGAAAACCTAAACATCCTATCAAGTGTGTTGCTAACAGTTTCTCTTGTAATTGAGGATTTGCTTTAATCTTCTCACATTTGTGCATCCTCCATTGTGCTGCATGGTCTAAAATCAGAGGATGATGAGAGCTCAGTGTCTGGGCCTGACCTTCCTTTCCTTTTCACCCTTGTGTAACTGATGTATGTATAAATTAGATATGAAATAATGTATCTAAGAATCGGACTCTCTTTTTATCAACTTGGAGCTGACCGCAAGCAAAACACATGCTTTGGTTTAGTACCAGAGCATTGACAAAGTTCAAAATATCTGTTCAAAGCATTCATGGTAGGTACATGCATGGTTATCTGCATGTGCATCATTTCAGGGCATAAGACTGCCAAACTCACTAGTCTTAATCAGCAGTTAGAAAAAAAAAAGAGCTTGGAGTATCATTGATCCTAGGAAGCTACAATACACCAGCTGTACCTTCCAACTTCCTCCTAGCAAAGACAGCCTCCCCGGACCGTAAGCATATGGGTAATATCAGTGCACCTCCCCTTAGCTTTACCTGCTTACTCTTCCTTATGTGTAGTCCAGAGCTAAGGTAAAATGGGATGGCAACAGACGGAGATGGAGACTAAATGGATGAATATTTTGGAACATGTATGATGCATTACATTCAGCCCTGAAACTTTAACTTTCCACTAGCCTCCTACAACATATGCATTTACCACTCTGAGATGCACACAAGCCTACACTCCAGCCACTCCTGATGTTGCCACCTGACTGTTGTCTCCTGCCTCATCTCTGCAGGAGTGCATTCCCTTCACAGCCACAGTAACAGCGCTTGAAAGTACCAGGATAAGTCAACTTCAAAGGCTGTCCAACTCAACTTTGAAATGAAGCAGATTGGGAACAACCTATTGACGCAACTTGGTTAAAGTGTGGGAATGAATGACTATTTCTGAGGGGCAGAAAACTCCTGCCCCTCCACCATGATGAGTCTTTGCAGGTGGATGTCTTTACATCCACAAGGTCTTTGCATATGGTATCTTTGCACATGAGGTCTTCGCCCATGAAGCATCTCTGCCTCTGGGAAGTCTTTGGCCTCTGGTGCATCATGTGAATAAACATCTTCCATGGTCATCATGCATAGACCCTTCTTGCCTCCTTTACTGCTGCCGTGTTGCTAACAGCAGACGAAACCAGAGCTAGCCATCAGGCTCCCTGGCCAGGTAAAGCGCAGTGACTGGCCCTCGGATGGAGGGTTTGGTGCACTGAGGTGCTCACCCGGGCTGGGCAGAGACGCTCTCCAGTAAGGTCAGCAAACTGCTGCACCATCGCAGAAACTAAAAACCGCAACACTCTCCTTCCAAACAAAGACATCACGCAACTGGAAGAGTTGGCCAACAAAAAATATGTGATTTGGATCTTGAAGAAAAATAGCATACTCATGGTAATAATTTCAAATAAACATTGTCATTAGAGGCATGATTTTGAATCACTGTGCACCAACCAGAGAAGGCATCACACTGAGTGGATGACCTAGCAGATGTCAAGGACCAAAACACAGATGAGCTTCAGCTCTTCCTTTAGTACCACAATTTAGATATCAATTTTGGAAATTAGGAAAGAGCTGGACAAAGACAACAAAGAAAAACAAAGCAAGGAATGGGATTACTAAAGCCATGATTCTTTCGGATTGTTTTAATCATATGATGTTTTTCACGTAATTTAACTTGCTAGTTCAATATAAAGCAGCAAAACTGAATTATAGTTTACTGGATTTTTTTTTACTGAATTTGAGAAACAAAATAATAAAAGGAAAACACAAGCTTCAGCCTCAATTTTGCCATTCATCCATTGATGCTGAAGAACAACTTAAGTTTCATACATCTTCCTGAAGTATAAACCAAAGATGTACTCTAGAAATTCCAGGATAACTACACAGTCCAAACAGGTTTTGGTAACACAAAGTGACACATTTCAGTACATATTCATAAGGGCTGAGGGTTATTATTGCGCTGTAATTGCAGTTGTTCCAACACCTAATAAGCCATGGCTGGAAAAACAAAGGCAGGTTAATTTGTGATTTCCTCTACTCATTCAGAGGCAAATTAAGTGTCAAACAGCTAATACAGAACATATTTCATTTTATGAGATTTTAATTTAATTCTGCACCATATCGTTGATGCCTTAATGTAGGGTGGTTTATCTAAGAGGAAGAGCAATTTATAAACCTCTTTCAATTGAAATCTTTAATGATAGGATACGATAGCATAATTACAGCAATGCCTGCTAGTCCTACTATACATAAGCATCTGTCAGCAATTCCATCATAAACATAAACCCTTATTTTAAGGGTTTATAACTCAAATTATAAAATTTGGCTCCAGGCTGAAATTTGGGATGCAACAGTTCTGACCATCACCAATTAAACTCTACAAATCATACATATACATTTACCTTTTTAGACCTGCAAGTACAGAAGGGCCCTGTAACATCTTTAAAATTCCTGCCTTCTTGTTTCTATTTCACTTTGCCAGTGTTCAAAACTATGTGCCAACACTGTAGGTACCATGCAGACAAGGCCCTTGTCACATTTTTTCTGCACTTCTATTATACTTAAACTAATTCCACTAAGGCTTTACTGATTCAGGAACATACTTCTAGGAGGTTGGAAAACTAAAATCATGGTTTTTTAAATTTTATTTTTCATTTATATTGCATACACATATTTGAGAGTACTACAAAGCTGAGGAGAAAACCATTCATACAATGAAGTCATTGTTGAAGCTGTAGATAAATATTTGCATCCTGACTGGTGTTCTTGCCATTTTTTCTCAGAATTCTCAAATACCTTCTCAATCCAGTTCTTTCTTATTATATTTTTTTTTAATGTGTGCTAGGACAGCATTTCAAGTAATCACTCCAAATGATCCAAGGGATCCTAAGTGATAGCCCGGGCTCTGTAAAACTTGCAGGAAAACCACTGGGTGCCTACCTCACATGTATGTACATTCAAGTATGTCGCTGTTGAGCAGCTAGCTGAGGACTGACCCAAGTTCTCAGACAAGGAAAGAGAGGAGAAAAGGAACTTTATTGTTTTGAATTCCATATATATAGAGTCTACAGAAGTGCCCCAGATTGGTCAGCCCAAGACCTCCCCCTAGGCCCAATTGGCCAAGCCCGAACTGACTCAATCTGGAGAAACTGTTTGCAAAACATCCAAACTTTATCTTGTTTATGAAATATAGCAAAATGTTCCCACGGGAAGAACCTGTGCTAGCCACACAAGTACTTTCCTGAAAACTGCAAAAGCATGACAAACCTTAACATCTACAAAGATGTTGAAGTCTGACAGATTTTTTTAAAGTTTCTTAATTGTTTATTTATATTTAATTACACCAACTACAACAGCTGCAAAGGTCCACTACAGCTCATCATTCCAATGGCGACATAAACCAAATGAGCAAAAGAATCAACATAAATTAATGGGAAAAAATGGCTAATATAAAGGAAATGTTGAGTCTAAAGCTTGGGCTGATTTTAGAGTGTATTTCTAAAGCAGCTGCCTGTAGTCATATCACATCTGGCTAAGATCTCCTCGCTTTGGCAGGGCCCAACTGAATCACCACTAATTCGGGGAGCAGGTGTGTACAGAACACAGCAGAGCACCTTTTCATAGAAGGAGCATGATTTTGGGGTCAGCGGGAACTACCCCTGAATGCCAAACAAGGTATGGAACAGACATTTCCAACATCTTTTGGGGCTCTTACAGAAATCCTGGCACTGAGAGCAGTGTAGGCTGCTAGTCCTGATTTCCCACTGTCACCCAAGGCAGGTGACAGTGGTCTACCACCCCAAAAGCCCTGCTGTGGGCATGGGGTATCATGCTATGAGCTGGATTCATGGGACTGAAGCTCCAGAGAGGACTCAGCTCAGCAAAGGCAGCGAGGCAGGGTACCACATGGCACAGATTTCCAGAAGCCTCTTCAAAGGCTCAGAAGCAGTACTTTTGTCTTGGATGATGGTCCTCTGCTGATGCACGTTAAAACTCCATCTCACACAAAAAGAAAGGCAAATTCCCCACTAGCTTCAGAATGAGTAGGATCATCTCCCCCAGCTCCCAAAAACATCCATGCAGAACACTGCACTGCAAAATCTAGGATGACCCTGTAATGACTGTCTGAGCCTGCCACCTTCAGCTTACAACAGTATTTAGCAGCAAATGTAAGCATGTATTTGAGTATATTTTATTATGTGGTAGATTGTTGTGTAAATAGCGATGCATCTGAAGAACCCCGAGGAATAAACCACAAATTTCTGTACTTTCTCCTTCTATAAATACCCACTTTTCCTCTAATGCCCAAGAAGACTGCAACACAGATTTATTACTTACCTTCAGGCAAATTTGCTCTGAAATTACAATTCAGTAATAGAAGACTGACCCCAAAAAAAACCTGTTAGTAAAATATTGTGTGTGTACTTGGGCACGTAGTTAGGATTGTTAATATCAATTAATTCTGCTCACAGAGGAGGACTTGTTTTAAAACAACTTCATTTTTCTTCTGCATATATGTAATTACACAGCTGTAACTAATAGCCATAGAAAAGCAATCTGCCATCTAAACAACTAGCATTATTCTTCAAAGTATTACTTGTGCTTTTCTTCTTGTATTGTCTCAGTGTGAGAGGTGATTAGTAGATATGATTAAATGTATACATCAAGCCTTTTAGCAAAGTACCAAGACCTGCTTTTCAGCTCCATTTTAAATGGTATTTAGCAGTTTTCTGGACACATCTACTGGTTTATTCTGCAATGCTGATACCTGTCTCCCCATATAGAGTAGGATAAAATTTATTTCTGTAGTATTTCACCAATACCACCCTTTTCTAATGCATGTTATCACTGGTATTCATTTCTTTTATCTTTGTGTAAGTCATGTGCTGTATCACATTTGCCATTTTGTTTGGGTGACATTCCCATCAATCAACTGATTGCACGTATGTGCACACAACAGGGACTAAGAAAATTTACCAAAAATTTCATTATGCTTCATAGGAGTCACTAGGGAAAAAACTCAACCTTTTGGTTGTTTTGTAAACAAACCTTTGGCATGAAAGGAAATTTTAGCTATGAAGAATACCAAGCTTAATTCAGATTAAATACAGTTTATCTGGCTGTATTTCACAGGGCTCAGCACTTTTTAATTTAATCTTTATCAAATGACATAATACAGAATGAAAGTCAGCAAAACACATTGGGGTAACCCTTGCCAGCTATCTATTATAATAGGAATTCCTCAAGCACCAGCATGGGTTTTTGCTTTATGAACAGATAACCTCAATGCTTTCCAAAAGTAAATCTTGCACTCTGGCAAGACTGGAAAAGTGGTCCAGGTGCATGGTTTCAAGCATTGCAAAGGTTCATGTACTTATCCGTTCTTTCAGGAAGCGAAGGGGAGCACTGAATACTCACACATGCAGAGGAGGAATGGGAGATGGTTCGTAATGGTAGCGTCCCTCATGATGTCTTGCATCAATTGGTACAGGAGGGTGGAATGCTGGAAAGAGGTGAGGTGGATCTGAAAAAACAAGCAAGGTTCCCAGATCTGAGTATCTTCAATGACTCTTTAAAAACAACATTCATAAAAATAGAACAGATTCTGAAAAGCACATGTAAACAGTGCTATAACTTAGAGGTCAAAATCTCCTTCCCTGCTGCCGTCAGTCAGGTCTGTCTGAGAGGAGAACTTGGCTCACAGTGTTTGCATGAATATGTATTTACTAATTTTAGTATTCTCTTGTTATAGCTTAAATGGAAAGGGACGTAAAAAAAGTCTTTAATAAATAATTTTGTGCCCATATGTGAAGCATTAGATCAAAAAGACCATCAAGGCTTTCATAAGCATTCCTGATTTATTTATTTTGTATTAAAACAAGAAAAAAAAAGTTATCCCAGGACAAAAAGCCTAAGCAGAGAATACAATGCAGTAAAAAAAGTATATCCTTAGAGGTGTACACACAACCCTACAACAGAAAGCCAAACTGAAGTGACATGCTGAGAAATGTAAATAAAACTGGAGTAAATCAGACAATGATGTTCAAAGGGAAATGCAACTGGGAAAGGCCATATTGGAGATGTTTAACTGCACCACAACAATGGCTGAACCTGGAGGAATGTGTGTGAGGACAGAGGGACTCATTTCATACCCAGCTCTTACAAAGGAAGGGTGCTTTCTTTGTCCCCATTACTGGAGAACCAGGGACTCAGGCTGCAGTAACCTCTCCTGCTCCATCTCCTCCATGGCTTTCACAGGATGGGGGATTTTGCAGCTGTCAGAACTCCTGTTCCCCGCTGTTTCCAGAGAGCCTCAAAGACAGACTGACAAAAAGGGGATTGTGCCCCTGACACCCCCATGTGTTCTGCCCTGAGGGTCCAGGCACCAGTCTGCCCTCCCCACCGCTTCTGCAGCCAGATTGCCTCCCAGCTTCAGAGGGTGCAGCTCACACAACCACAGCTCTCCTCACCAGCACACCAGTGTGACCTGTGTGCCTCAAAATGTTACATGCTGCTCACCGCTGCCTCCCAAATGCTCAAAATTCAAACAAGATGTTAAGCATCTCCAGCAGCATGAAACAAACTGATTCTGCACAATTATTACCCAATTGACACTTTGGGTGATGTCATGTGTTTATCCATCACCAAAAGCTGAGAAGTACAGACATTAGGTCATGTTATGGATTTACTAAAATGCTTCTAAAAAAAAAGAAAACTTCAATCATGCACTGGCAGTAAAATTAATTTTATTCCAGTTTTGCCCACCGAGTCTTAAAGGTATCTTTTCTTTATATTTCCTGCCTTTCCTATTCAGCAAAATGTAAACCTCCTCTTAGATCGTATTATTTGTAAACGCAGTTCCCTGGTCCCAACTAGAGATGGTAAAAAAAAAGAACGACTTTTCCTCATCATGTTTGTAAAACGTTAGGTTGCTTTATTATTGTATTTTGAAGTGGGAGAAGAAGGAGAGGAACAAACTTCATTGCCCTGAGGGACTACACACAGGGGATGAAGGGGAAATAACGTAATTTCTGACCAAATATTCCCAGTATTTCAAGAAAGTCTGGAAACATCTGACACAGACTGTCCAGTTACATGGTTTGATTTTGTGAAAAGACATCAGCATGTGATTAGCCACAGCACATTTCAGCCATTTACTGACTTAGGCACCATAAACGAAAAATAATTGTGGCTTATGATGTAAGCTGGGAGCTCAAACTCATGGTATTTTTAATTCTGGTTCTGCTGTACCAACTGGACCTTGGCATGAAATCTGTTATGAGCTTCACTCCCCATGCCAAGTACTCATGAGCTTCAATGGATGTAAAAAGCGGGTCACAGATGATCGGGAACACACTGTCATTGTCTGAGTGGATGATGCTTGTTGCCACCTCCTGAAACACATTCCTCCACAGACACCAAGGTGAAGGAGAAAAGCAGCATGAGAAGTGTGCACATCTCCCTGCCTGTCCTCTTGCCTGCTTTGCTGGTATTTGACTACAGCAGCATAAGGCAAAGGGAGGAGGTTTCAAAGCAGATGTCTGGCATTTTACAGTACGAAGTCTGCCACCACCATTTTTTCAGCAAAAAAAGGAAGTCACTCGCACCCTCATAGATGTACAGGCAAATCCTTCTCTGCCCTATGTGTCTCCTTCAAAGAGTGAGTCTGGAGAGCACAGGTAAGACCATAGAGATTTTGCTACCCATATTCATGTCAGACAGGATGATGTTCATCTCCCCAAAACATGAAGCCCCACTCAGGATGTCAAGCCTTCTCACTGTCCCACCCTCACCCAGCCTGAGCGCCTACCCTTTAAAAACAGTCCTAGTAATTATGTAGCAAAACACCATTTCACCCTCCTCAATGTATAATTTACTTTCCCTGATCTGAGAAATGGAAACTTAGTATTAAACAACCCAAAAAAAGGTATTCTCTGTGGGGCTTATGCAGTGCAGATCATCAACAAGTTTTATTTACACATGGGCTATAAATCTCCAAGAACATCCTTGTGAGTCCTCTCACATTAAGCTCCTTTGTGTATATCTTGGTTGCATCTTGTTTGTAGTTTCCATCTGGGAAACAGCCGTACTCCATCATGGCACAGGGAGCTGTCTCCATCAGCCCTGAGCCGACCAGAGCAGAGCTGCATATCAAACCCCAACATAATTATCCGTCTCACAGTTTATTATTTACACATGAGCAATACAGCTGGTGAACATCATAACTCAAGTGTATGTGTAGTAAGTTACTACACTGTAGCCATCTCTTGTTGCAACCTTAAGAAAGACCACATGGTGACTTTACCAAAGTCAGGCTAAAACTGCTGAAGCAGAATAAAGTGCCACTAAACCTGGCTACATCCTATTTATCATACAATTTCCTGACTGATGGTTCCACAAACCAGCTGCTAAGTGCTGTGTACTCTACTGTCAGAAGACTAACACGCTAAATGGGAGACAGGGAGAATAATGTAAAGAACTACAGAACTGGTGGAGTCAATTTTACAGATGGAATTCAAATCCTGCCATGTTTGGGTCAGCCCTCAGCACAAAAGTAGCTGGTAAATTCTATGTGCTTGGGGGCCCAAGACCACTCCACTCTAAAAAGCATTGAATATTCATATGGAAAGAC
Source organism: Entomyzon cyanotis (assembly GCA_024500445.1). Taxonomy (NCBI): domain Eukaryota; kingdom Metazoa; phylum Chordata; class Aves; order Passeriformes; family Meliphagidae; genus Entomyzon; species Entomyzon cyanotis. Next base: position 83,833,159 of record JAKEPQ010001005.1, read on the forward strand.
TCTGAGATCAAACAGAGAGCTGCCAAAGTACCCGTCGTCCATGGCTTCACTTGGAATTCACTTGAAACTGCATAAAATGTAATTGGTTGCTGTGTGTTTATATGGAAATAGATAATAAGAAGTTTAAAAAAGCAGTAACTGAGGCTGTAGCCAGTTTCACATGGCTTTTTCATATTCCACCCAGTAACTATTTCATTAAAGGCACCATCAGAATATTAACAGCACATTATGCCACAATTTTTTTATATTGTAGATGAGTGAAAAATGAGTGAGAGTTCTCGGGCTAGAATTGAATCTGAACCTATCTGACTCATGGCTGTTTGTGTGAGATGCTTTACCTATCTTAGAAAACCGAGAGAAAAATTCAGTATAAAAGACAGGATAGCTACTCTGACTGTTTTCATTCATTCATTTAAACCGTGAGGAACAAAATTCTTACCTTTAGCAAGGATAAACTCTTCTCACCAAAACAAATCAACAAAATCTAACTTCCTATTTTTCTAAGGAAATTACTTAAAAATTCTGGCTAGATGCAGCCTTACACAGAGTATGCCAGGCAGTTTCCTTACAGACATCCAAACACAACAGTGAATTCCTGGGCCAATTACATCCTTGCAGAGACTCCCTGATATAAGTGTATATTGACTGATGCTGGCTGTGTATTTGCAGTCTTCAGCTTCAGCTAAGTAGAACTACCTGATTCTGTGCATAAATGTCACTATTTTCAAGAACTTGTGAGGACACACCAAAACACTGGAAATACATTTGAACACATTGCCCACGCACTGCTGAGTTTGGTAGCTGCTGCCGCCTCCTGAATTCTCTGCTCTCCTGTGTCCAGCTAGCGGGGTCTCCTTAAAACAAAGTGGGAGACACAACTGTCTGAAATGCTACAAACTCATCGATTTTACCACTGTGAGATTTTCTGGAAAATATGTCAATTTATGCTGACTTTCTGTTGTGTAAAACCTGCCTTTTTATTTCTTCTTCAAGAATCATTCTTACCTTCTTAAGGAAGTGAATAGGATCATCTCTCTCCAATTACAATCATTCCCATACAGGAAAAAAGAAGAGACCTACTCTTGTTCTCTAAAAGTCGACAACCTAGGTCTCTGCTGCAGCATCAAGGGAAAGAAACTGGGAGAAAGGACAGGTATGTATGATCCTTGATGCTGAACAGCAAACCTGAATGGAAGTCTGATGAGATGCAATTCACAGCAAGGCTTGTTGGAAAGGGGGATGATGCCAGCTGGCTCAAAGGTACCGTGCAACACCTTGAGATGACAGCAGAGGGTTAGGTTGCTATGAAGCTCACTGAATTTCATGATAAATTTTTCTGTACACCCTTAAATAAGCTGTTCTTACTTATGGGATCACTACATTTGCAAAGTTTGGCTGTGGTGGTGATGCTAGTAAAACACTCTGCCCTCAGCTAGCTGACTTGCTCAAGCACCTTGTGATTCCTGCCAAACGCTTCAGGGAGATGGCTGCTGAAATGACAGGCTGCATTTTTCAGCACATGAAGAAAACATTTGCTACTGTAGAGGATGCCTGCAGTGGCTTGAACTCACCCAGTGTGGCCCCAATGTCTGCACCTGTGTCATGAGGTCAGGGCCAAGAAAATAGAGGTCTCAAGCCCAACACAGGAAGCCCTCATTATGCTTCAGCATATTTGTCCTTAGGACAATCAGCTCACCAAATTACATGTCAGAGCTGAGCCAGGTGCAAACCTCTATCTCAGATATAACCTCATTTGAGGTGAAATCTCCTTCCTGCTTAAATCCATTACAGTCTTGATGCTGAACTCAACAGTACCAAGCTTTCACACCAGATGTAACAGATACAGTATGATGCAAAATATAGCCTCCCTGTTAATGTCTTTTCAATATGCAGAACTGTTTTGAAGAGTTTGCCAGCAAATTTCTACACTTCCTTTGGTTCACAAGCTGATCACCATATGAGAATTTTCTAATATTCAGCTTTGCAGAGTCCCTAAGGGCACCACTGTTTCTTCATGTACATTTGCTTCAACTGATCTGAACTTAATGGTATTGCCAGGTTTTATGGCAAGAATAAGGTTCTTAGTTACCAAGCAAAGATCTTATTTTGGATTTCTGTTTAATTACAGCTTGCACTAGGGCTCAATAAGAGCACATGTTGTCTCTGAGGGTTTTTTTTAGTTCTCTTTCAATAAGGGGTGATTTATGTTTCCTACGTCTGGTTATAGAGAGGCTTTAATCGGGAAGAAAAAATGACTGAGCCACAGCTACACGTTAATGCATGTACTTAGCTTTGTGCACTTTGAAGAGTCTCCCTATGGTGACTGGGGTTGCTGCTTCAAGCATGGCTGGTTGCCAACTGAAGCACTGCTTGTTTGCAGGCTGACCTGCTGCTGTGCTACAGCCAGTTATCTCAGACTTTTCCATACATCTGTGTGCGCATGCACACACACACACACCTCCAATGTGCAACAGTTGCGTTGACATGGATGCAGCTAAGTCACCATCTGACTTCACAAAGAAGGGGATTCTAAATAGGAAAAAGGAAAAGCCATGGCAAAACTGGAAAAAAAGTCAAATAAGCGTATAAAGCCAAGAAACAGACAGAAGGAAACTGAGGAAAAAGAACTTTTAAGGGGCAAGTCCTCTCCATTCCAGTAGCACTAAATGATAATTGTGATTACATACAGTAGATGTAACACATTCAGAGAAAAGACAATATTCCACTGGATCACTTCCCTTCCATGCGTCTGTGTGTATTAAGGATGATCAGACTTCCCCTCCCTACCCTCTGTTGGTGCTCACAGAGCCTGTATACTGATCTTAAAAATTAACCACAGGAGTTCCAGGACAAACTTCATGAAGTAGAGCACAGCTACAGCTCTTGTTATAGCTGAAAAATAATTTCTATCTTTGCAAAAAGAAAAATTAATTCTTTGGAGCATTATAGATTGCTGACATCCATTTTAATACTTTCAGTTGTAAACCTAAACACCTTGTGGGAACATGTTTTATTGATAGCAGTTTCACAATAACCATCATGCCAAACGCTAGAGGGAGGAGCAGTTATCGCTGTTGTGGAATAAAAGTTGCTGGAACTGATTTCATCAGCTGGCACTGAGAGGTGTTTTAATATGCCAGATTTGCTGCAGGTATTGGCTAAATAACTGCTGGATTGATTTCAGTTTGAACACTTTATTGTTCCTTCCAGTCAATGCAACTCTGCTGTCTAAGGAACAGGACTGCCTTCTGGAATACTAACTAAACTTTCTCCAGTCCATTCAACATACTACAGTGCTCACTGCCATTTTGCAGTTAAAAAAAAAAAAAAATTAAAAAAAAAAAGTAGTAAGAAACAGACTCCCAGGATAATAAATATATTGCATCTACAAAACACCTTGAACAAAAAAGTCTCCCATTCTTTAAGAGCATTAGTTATGATTCATCACAGCCCAGTGATTTGCAAATGACTGTTTCCACTGGGATGGATGCACTGGTAAGTGAAGACAGGACTCCTTGTGATGCCCTGATCAAGCAGCCATGAACTTGCCTGGTCAGTGGGGTGGGCATAGCACTGCTGCCCTGCAACCCTCTTGGGACATATGTTTTTAGAGGAGGAAGGCCAAGTCACTCCATCAACCCAGTTTGCCCAAGAACAAACAGCAGACTGGTGGAAATGCATCAGGAATATCCTGCCTTCCACCCAAGAAACACTGATTGCTTCATCCTGTAAGCAACCTTAGAAAACCTTCATGAAGAGAAGCACAACTGCATATACCCAGCATCTGTACATTGGCCCATGATCTCAGGAAAAGTGGATGATGATGAGATATCTTAGCCTCACCATCCCATTACTTGGAGGTATAATTGTTTCATCTTACACAGCTGGCTCTCAGTACAGAACAGCTTATCTTTTTCATAACCTCTGGATCGCAGGCAGCATTTCTTAAAAAACTTAATAACGTGGTTTCTGCAAGAAAATGACAAATTGTCCTCTGCCAGAAAGTTGACAAAAGGGATCCCTCCCTCTCCTACCTCCAAAGGACCTGCAGTGAAAAAAAATTTCAGCCTCTGCCTTGCAACACAGTTGCCGTTTTGCTGCTCCTGCCCTAACTTCTCCTGCCACCATGCCTCAGTGCAGCCTTCACCACTTAAAAATCCACCCCTGAGAATTATGAAAACCAAAATGAGCATCCATGTTTAACTCTCAAGAAACCCAGACAAGTAGTTTCACCCAGCTGCTCTGGAATGCTTCCCACCTTTGATTACAGATGTGTAGGAAGGATCACATCCTCAGCATTTCCTCCTCTGCAAGCAGCAAGTAACTAGATTAATAACCACAATATATACACAAATAACTTGTACCTATCTACCTGTTCATATCCATTTCTGAAGCACACTGCAAATTCCAGTGGTTAAAGTTGAGCTACAAAGTGGAAACTGAGGAAATGAAAAGATTACAAACAAAATAAATCCTGATCCACACTGGAGAGAACTAAAGAAGAAATCTCACAGCAAGGCTCTCAGCTATGAAGAACTTTTAAGCAGAAGTTTAACGTGGACTTCTGGAACAGTAGGAAGGAGGTGCTGCCACAGATCAGCTTGGTTATTCCCTAAGGCTCAACATAGCTCAAGGAATGCATCTGAATGCCCTGCTATCAGCTGCACACATTAACTTAGCAATGACAAATATCTGTAAGATGCAAACGAAAATGTGGCCAAGGAAAGGCAACAGAAAGATAGAAACTGAGGGGGTGGAACTAGAAATATCCATGTGTTGCTGCCAATATGATGTGGAAACAAATAAAGACAAGTTGGGTAATTCAACAAGCTTTGGTGACATTCTTAGAAGTTTGTAAGCAGCAGTGAGCCAGTCTGCAAACATTATTTGTTTAAACGATGGTTTGGAGTCTTGTGTACTCTTCTGTGCACCAGAATCAGGTTTAAAAGCTACTTGAAAGGCCAAACCTCAAACAGCTGGGTATCAGTATAGCACAGTGAAAATCACTGTAGCTAAACAGATTTCCAGCAGCTGAAGGTCTGGACCACAGTGTGAAAGACTTGGAAATAGGTTATACTTAGCAGCTTTGATGAGTATTTTATGGCATGATAGGAATTACAGAGCAAAATGTATAATTAGATCAATTATGTCTATTTTTAGATATTAAAACTGTTCAGATTCTATGGCATGCACAATTAGATGAACGCTCTGAGAGTTTTCTTTTTCCCTGCTGTTCAACCTGATTTTTAAAAATTTCATCCAAATATTCACAATTATTTAGCTTCTCTCTGTATCATCCTTAGCAATTACACTCCTGAGGTGTTTACATTCTTCAACCTCTTGCAGATGAGCAGATTGTTATTACATGTGCTGTCGGGCCACTTGATAATATACATTTATTGCAACCTTTAATCTCTCTGTCCATATTCTAAATTAATCATGGTTACTTGTTTCTGCTGTGTTTCTTCCAGCTTGCATTGTGATCCCTATGCTCTTGGGCATCAGGTTTTCATGTAGGCTGACACTGTTTATGAGGAGGCAGCCTTAGAAATTTATAATACAAATAACTTATTTCTGCAAATTTCTCTTTCCAGCAGAGGCATGTGTTTCTTACATACAGTCTCAAACACCATTATCTTTCCTTTTTCCACTATGAGACAGTGCCTTGATTATGTGGCAGTGACCTTACCTACCATTTCTAGGAGACTGCTGGTGAAATGGGCACTGCTCAAGTCAAATAAGGACAACACAAACTGGCTCTTGGTTGTTACTTTTTGACATTTTTAAATACTTGACTTTAGGCTCTGTTCTTCCTCCACGTTGTCTCATCTTGCCTCAGCTTCTGAGAGTTTTTCCTCTGTATTTCATTTTTATGCTGGTTACTTTTTGTTTCAGATCATTACTGAAGATGGAAAGCACAGCGAGTTCCCTTAATTTGCCCTATTGACATTTATGCTAAGTGCTCATTCAGCCTATTTTTGAGAAATGTCATATTGTCGATATTCTGATCAATCTTAGTTACTTTTTAGAAGCCAAAATTTGAGGAAAATATCTTTAACAAAAGGGCCATAGTTAAATTATGTGACTTCCCTGCGCCTCAGCCTGGTCACTGTTAACACAGAGATAACGTTTCTGAGACACTCTGAACCTCTTCAGTGAAAACTCCCAATAAAGAACAAGAATGACAGTATCTTATTAACTCCCTATTATTTCTTCAATTCCTTAAAAAGAGTGGCCCAATTGCCTGAAACTGCTTCTTCTTTTCTAATCTCTCTTGGCTTTTGTCCATGATATTTTATTAAGTTCATTTTTCTTTACAGACAGCTCTGTTTCCCCCTACCCAAACATAGGATGACAGTATAAGCTTTAGATATAACTATGCTTTTTTTTTTATTTTTAGGATTCTTGTTAGGATTTAGGATTCCACAATTCCTCTTCCTCACCAAAGGACATTCTCTCTATGGGGAAGTATGGAAGTTCCTCATAAAGTGTTATCAACACTCATCCTCTCTCTTGTTCTCTGCAGATGTAGTGGCAGGGTCTGACCTACACTTCTCTTGCTTTGGTAACTAAGTGGTGCTTACCCAAAGTGGCCAACCCTTTACATCAACCACTTAATGCTGGCACCACTGCTGAAAAACGGGAAGAAGGGCACGTATGTTGGAGCACGCTTATATAAAAGCACAACTCAAAAATGGACACCCTCAGCTTAATTACTACTCATGGTCCTTACGCCCCGTGAGGACAGCCCCAAGTCAGCAGGGTCCACATCAGAGGTGCAGAGCAGGGGCACACAGCTGCAGAGGGCATGCAGCTGCAGAACCAGATGCAGCATCTCCTGAGGTCTTATGCCTGCACTGTGTCCTACTGACACCAGCCTCACTGCCATGACTCGTGGGTAGGGCTAGCCTCACCAGTGAGGAAGAACACTCGCACTAATGAGAGAAAAGAAGAAATGGAAGAGCAGAGACCCAAACAGGCAGAAGCATATAAATGCAATAGTGGGCAAAGCACCCCACTGCTATTAGCCCACTAGTATTTCTGCATAGCAACAGCACAAAAGCAAAGTCTTCAGGGCAGTTTGTATCTTTACATCACCTGTCTACAGTGCCTACTGCAACAGGGCCCCAGTCTCTGATTGAGCTTTCTGGCATTAGCATAGATGAGTATTACTGCATTGCTTTCTCCAGCCTCCAGTCCAGGCAGACCAGGGAAAAAGTTACACGATCTGCCTGTGCACAGCTACGTTCTTCAGCTTGGTGCTGAGGGACAAGACAGGAGAAAATCTAGAACTAGGTGGAAAGCAAACCCACAAATATGAGAGAAGAGGGAAAAAACTGTTCTTCTGCCCACCCGAATGTGTAAGGGGGCACTAAAGGGGAGGCTGCTTTTTGTGCCTCCCTACATCATAGAGAAGCCAGGGGTGCTACAAGGGGACAAAAGGAGCCAGAAGAGATGAAAGATGGCCAAACAGGATGAGGCACACCATTCCCTGCCACACAGCCAAGTGATACAGGAGGCTATGGGTACAGCAGGTTTAAATGGCCTCAAGGGGAAAGTCACAGAAAAGTGCAGTAAGGATCTGAAAGTGTTGAAACCATAGCACCAAGGAATTCCTCAATTGAAAATTTTGTGAAATTGACAGAGGGACAAAAGGAGAGGAGAGTGACCTGTCAAGTTTTTACATTAACCCCTGGGCATCTGCTTTAGGTCACTGTTTGGAAAGGAAACCAGGCAGGCCAGTATGGTTCCTCATTCTCTGCATACTCCTGGCATGTTCCCCAAGGCCAAGATGGCTGCAAACACTTTTCCCTGACAATTAGCCAGTGTATCACAAAGGGCCGCGCCAGAGCTGCAGGATTTCAGCTCTGTGGCGTAATCATGAAGACATCTCCAGCCTGTAACTGCATTAAGAGAGGTGGTAGTAAAAGTAACTTGTCTGTCTCCTGTCCAGAGAGACACAATCCTCTCTTCCACATTTCTGTGCAGAGTTCAGGTATAATCAGGCTATAGGAAAACAGGGGACTTCATTTACACTTCAGCAGAAGGGAAGACAGTTTTCTTCAGTCCCACCCTCTGGCAATCTTGGATCTTTTCCAATGCATAAAGCATCAGTTTCCCACCAGTGAAGTGTTTGATTCTCTACTAAATGCAGTGTCAGTGAGAGAGGTATAGTAACTCTCCATATGGAAAAGCCATTTGACACAAAGGTTGGAGGTCAAAAGTTTAAATGTTCATGACAGAGACCACAACAGTCCTTTTCTGGTCAATAACATCAAAGGATTTGCCAGCTCTTAAAACTATTATTGTCACTTGTTTGGATCCTATTGAAATTCTAGCATATTTATTGCACTCTGGGAGCATAAGGACTTTTTGTTTGTTTTAATCTCTATGCTGAACCCAAGGAGTCTGAAGTGTTGCGACTCCCTTTGCTCCCAAGGAGAATGAGCAGAGAAACAGTGCCAGAGGATGTGGCATTGTAGTCCCAACCAACTTGGTGCTTTCTTCCCCGCCAAAGAATATAAATGATGGATGGAAACATATGGTCTCTATTGGCCAGGACTGGAAATATCTGCTCCTGAAGTCCCCACATGCCCAGTTTTAATTGTTCTGTGCTATGACAGAGGGTGAAAAGCACTCCCCACCATCAAGGTCTCCGTTTTGCCAGTCATTGTTGAGAAACATTGTGCTGCAGCAGAGTAATGCTCCCACTAGGCACAACTGTGGCAGAGCCAGGAGCAGCAGTGAGGTTCTCTGAGATGAACTGAAATGCCTTAACCACTGAGAATTTCACTTCACCCAGCCATCCTTCACTCTCTGAACTTCTGCTTGCGGTTAGGCAGAAACTTACTACCAGAGCTCTGCAGAGCATGTTCCAGGCATTGTATTGCCATCAATACCTCATGCCTTGCCAGGAGCAGGATCTGAGTTCATTTGTTCCTACCTTCCTCAGATTCCTGTTCCCCTCTCCACAATGAGGATTAGCAGTTTAAGTTATGTTGCTGACCTCCATCTGGCTAGGCAGAAACAGATGTCTGCACACTCGGGCACGATCTTATTTCAAAGTGGGGACTCTGGGTTACTAATGACGTTATAAAGGCAATAGCATATGTTGGCTCTCAACAGTCCATTGTCTAATTGGGATGGTTTTAATCAAATATGAATGTATCCAAGCTTTCTCAGCTAATGAATAAATCCCCCTTTTAAATAACAACAGCAATTTTGAGCTCTCCATCGAGGCAGCATCCTGCAGAATGCCTACATGAGCAGCACTCATCACTGAAGGCCTGTAAGAGGCTGCAGCAACGTCCACTGCAGCCCAGTTTGTAGTTTAAACAGTTCCTAACTGCCCTTCCCAGAGGTAAGCTGCAGCCAAATTGTTTCCCTTCATTTCACAAACCAGATATGTACCGCTTATGTGAACAGCCCTAAAGTTTACTTTAGTCTCTGTTTAAATACCTTCTACCACATATTTCAAACAAACAGTTCACTTCATTAGAAAGGCAAACAGCGTAGCCGCAGAATACGAGCACTTGAGGAGAACCACACGGGGCAGAGAAATCCTCTGCCCCTGTGTAAACACCGCCTGCTCTGCAGCTCTGGGCAGCATCCGCCTGCAACGCCACTTCAAAAGCCTTTTCACAAATACTTCACATGACTGTTTGCAAGTAAATGATAACCCGAAGAGATTATCTGCAGGGCTGAAAGCCCTGATGACTATCACTACTACTGCACAGGCAGAGAAAGAAAAGCCAAAACACTCGCTGCCAGCCCTGGATGAGTTATGAAACTATAATAAACTCGGTGGCAAACCAGTAACATCAGCTAAACCTGTTAAACTGGAAAAGCTCTGGTAGACTGCTTTGGTGTATTTGGCTACACAAAGGGCAGTAAGATTTACCCTTAGCAATGAGAAGGTTATTGAACCTCCATAATTTTTTAACTGAATTGTTAAACTGGCACACATTAGAGAACTGTACAAAAGAGTGAGAGAGCTGCATAGCCAACAAATCACCAGATAAAGCACTAAGCTAATTCCTTCTGGACAAAATATTCATGGCTATTCAAATGCCTCAGGAGCACACAACACTCATATCCCAGAAACAAGTACAGAAGGTGAAGGGAGAAAAAAGACAACCGAACACAAAGAGGACAGGCAATGGAAGCCAGCCAGGAGCTAGGAGCCTCCTCTCCCCTGCTCTCCCCTCCTCACACCCACATGATTCCTGGGGACACTCATTGCTGAGCTGGGAATGCACCTTCAAGAGAGAAACGCAACTTAGAACTGCTTTGTGCCAGCTGAAGAATTTTAATCAAAATACTGTCATTTGCACATTAGTTACAAGTAAGGGCACTTTCACCATGTTCATCACTACTGTCATCATCGGAGTAATCACAGCAAGCAACAGGGATGGCATGTCTGCATCAGTCATGAAGCATAGACCCCAGGAAGCCCAGAACTTTCACACCACCTTCAAAAATAATCAACTATCCATATACTCTTAAATCCATTCTCAGGCAAAAAAGAAATAACCAAAAATCTAAATATCCTTCAGAAGGTTTGTAAACAGGGATACACTGCACCTGGCTGTACAGTGAGGGCTCACAAGCTGTAAGAGTGCTGAAGTTATTCCAACTATCATATAAAGAGGAGAGGAACAGATAACATTTTTATTAGGGGGAATCAAGTCTTTTCAAGTATGGGCATGAAGGTTAGGACACCTCAGCAACTGGAATTTTGCAGTGACTTAAAACATACTCTTCAGTTATTTTCATTCTCAGGGTAAAGTTGAGTCCTACTAAGTCAGAACTGTTTTATCATTAATTTCAGCAGAGTCAGCATAACCAGCTCTTGTGATTTTATCGTAAGTCTTATTTTTCTTTTCAGTGTTTTGGTTTTTTTAAAGCTTCAGTATTTTCAGTCATGCCACTAAGTAAGAATCCCAGCTTTCATTTAAGGGAAACAAAAAACTAAAAAACCAACCAAAAACCACACGTATGTTTCCAGCTGTTATGGTTGCAGAGAAAAGCTGAAGAATGAGAAACACTCAGCTTTTATAACTTGTGAGCAAATAAAAATATCCAAAAAACCCACACATGAGCAGGTATGTAGGTACAGACAGGATCTTGCAATTGATATGTCTGTGTTTTGCATGATCACATAGACAAAGTTATTATTTTGAACTTGCAAATGGCAGGACAGTACATCTGTGTTACAAATGGTATCTGTTGCATTTTAACTGTGATTGTCTTTAAAGTTTTATGCAGAGATTTTGGTCCATACCAGAATTGCTTTTCACATTTCAATGATTTTTTTATTTGACTGTGTAGATGCTTCCTGTACACAGGGTCATTTTTGTCCTATCTATTAAGAGCTGAGAATTATTCTACATTTTGCTTATATACCCAGATCATAGTTTTAAAGGATTGCTTACTAAACGACATGAGGTAGAAAGATTTTGAGAATTTTAGTGGAAAGGCTGAATTTAGGTTTAAAGTGGAAATAAAACACTAAGTTTCAGCATGTAGTAGAAAAAATAACACTCATAGCCAGCTCTTTTAGGGGCTACAATAATACAAGCAATACATTTACTATTATTATTACAACTGATAACAAAAGCTGACCTAATGGAACGAAAATATCTTCTAAACCAGTTCTTGGAGAGCTGATAATACTAACCTTTAGGTGCCAGGAGTTGGGAATTTCCCAGTGTACCAAACTGGTTGACTTACTGACACTAAAAATAGGACTCCAAACCCTGCTGCTCATGTGGTTTATGTACAGTATGATTTTTTTCAAGCAACCCTGATCCATTCAGAAGGGTGAAAGAAAAATACAAATCCATTTCTTTCAAGATGTTTATGGCCTGAGGCTTTTCTAATACAAAATGGGGAGAAACAATTTATTTTTATTATGCCATTCCCCAATCTTCAAGTTAAACAGACCACTTCTGCAGTTTTTTACAACATACCAGCTGAGTCCTCTGTTGCAGTTTTTTGTTCCCTAGCATATTCAGCTAGTAGCTGAAAAAAGTTATGCCTGCTCAAACAGCACATGGTTTTGTGGGGCTGGTTGTTCAAGGTGCCAGAGTTAATCTAAGCTCTATTTCAGGCACCAGCCAACAGACCACAACTTTCCTTCAAAATCCATTACACCCTCTTGCCACAGCTGTCCAACCTGCATGGAAGAGTCAGTTTGGAGAAAAGGAAATACACATCCTCTGACAAACACAGAGAAGAATCCTAGGAACACAGGAAAAACATCATCCCATCTTTCTCAGCAAGTGTAATTTCTGCTCCTCTCTTCACTTGAGCAGTCTGCAATTAGTTCCATTTCTTCTACCCATACTGCAGCAATAAAAATGTCAAATGAGCTAAAGAGAACAACTCACGTAAGCATCTTATGAATGCACTTTTAGGTGTTACATATATAACTAACATTCACTGAAGAAATCCAGGTCTCTATTTTAGCTCCATGAGAGATCACCATGGCTTGTCTTTTCCAAGTGTTTAACTTGGGGCGACATCTCTTTGGAAAAAATGACCTCTCACTTGATGCCCAAGCCCAGGGTCATCCTCAAGAGACTCTCAATCATGCTTGAGTTCAGCAGCCTTCTTGATAGAGGAATGTGAACAAGTGGGATCAACAATAGCCTGTGCTCTGAGATTCCTCTTGGTGACATAGTCTCATTAGTCAAAAGGAGATGGCAACCCTTCACTAATGTTTCTAATAATGGTGGCACAAGTTGCCTTTCAGTGCAGATGAAGAGCACATGAGAGGGGCTTGTCCCTTTCTCATGCACCATAAGGGCTATAAAGCAGCAAAAAATACATTTGGCATTTTCTTCAGTTTACCAAAATGGATCTCCAGAACTTGCTGAACACTCCCAAATGGTTAAAGCAGATAGCAGGTTAGTAGGTCAAAAGCTATTTTTCATGGTCACCATTAATACATCGTGGTAGAACTTGGGGAAAACCAACAACCAAGGCAATCACCAACAACAAACTTTAACTGGGATATAGTGAATGACCCTGTGATGAGGTACAGCAGAAGCTGAAACTAATAGAAGCTCTTTCAAAAGGGCTAGTATCTACCACCTTCTCCTTCATACACGAGGCTGACCTCTGGCCTGTTCTGGCAGAAATCTAAGAAGCTACTTCTTAAAGCACCCAGACTGTAAGTTCCATGTCAGGCAGATGCGGCATTTAAATCCTTACAACAAGAGGTACATGCCTTTCCTCCCCTCTCACCTGAAAGGTTTTGGGAAGGTCAATGTGAGGCAGCAACAACCAGGATTAAATGAAGACACTCAACATTTGCGCTCCAGGCAGGCCCTCATGGGCAACTGAGGGAGGGCTACCCCATTGTGCCAGGCATATGCAGGGACTTCTTGGCCAGGTGGGAAAGCTGTTTTTAAGATAAAAAGCTCCCTTTGGCTGCTTTTGCTTCTGGCATTCATTCCTATTTGTATCTCATTACGGGTCTGGCATAGAACTTGCTTTTTGAAAAAAAAATCAAGGGAGAGTTTGCTTTTCAGACACAGGCTTAGAGAAAACAAGAGACTCACATTCCCTCCTCTCCCAAGCTGCACATAACGGGGTAGAGGTCAGGGGGTGCAGCAAACTCTCTGTAAGTAATCCCCAATTAAGTTCATTCTTAACTGAAGCACTTGGCTCACGAGCAGATGGTGTTTCTCCTGTGCACGTGAGCTCAGCAGAGAGAAATCCCCGGCTTGAAGCTGTGTGCCTTGAATACAGGGAAACTCCTTCTTCTCTGGCACTGAGCTGGTGCTCAAGGAAGACTGTCAAGACCTTGCTGAAACCAGAGCCAAGGTAAGGGGATGTGCATAACACCAGATTTGCACCAATAGCCAATGGTATGCTGCTCAGTAAGACTGAAATCTGTCTGTTTGAGAACCAAGTTTACTTACCTCACTTACACAAACTCAGCAAACTACACAGCAGACTTGGAATGTAATCACTTTTTGGGAGCCTGAAAGAGGCCTGGTAGAAGAAGGAACTTAACAAACACAATGTAGTCTTGTTAAATGCTGGAAGGTTGGATTCAGTTCTTTAAGGAAAGCACAAGTCTATCAGGAGTAGGGACATTTGGTACACACATAGAGCAGCCCACTGAGGCTTTGCCTGCATGCAAGTGATGTAACCAACATGTGCAGACATCAGACAATAGCAAAGCTGTGCTGACGACTGGGAGCAGTCTCCCATGCACAAGCTACACAATGATCTTGTATGCTCCTTCAGCCCAGAAATGCCAAGTACAGCTAAGCTATCTCAGGGACTACCCCCCACAGCCACAGAAAGAGGCCATAGCCCCCCTCCTCTGTCCTCCAACACTCTTCTCCCAGTCCCTCACCACAGCCCCCTACCACTGCTAATACAGCAGGGACTGTGAAGTGGGATGGGAATCCTGGAGCTGCTGACCCACATGAGCAAAGCCACGCCTGCACTGTATCTGCCCAGTCTGGTTGTCACAGTCCCCACAAGAGCAGAGCTGTGGTAACATAAACTGTGGTAATATAAACCCTGGCACTGCAGCTACAGACCTGGTCTGTTTATTCAGGCAGTGAGCCTGGAGCTGGGATAGCCTGCATGGTGCCCACCTCATTTGGCATCAGCACCTGAGCTGGTGGGATGCTGCTGGGCACAAGCACCAGCAGTAGACACACCTCTAACTGCAGTGGATGTGCAGGCTCCATGCTAACCCCCCAGCTCAAGGTATGTGGGAACAAGCCCAGCTGTGGCCAGCAGGATGCTAAAGTAATGCTCCTATTATGCTCCCAAGGCAGCAGTGATCAGAGCCAGAACCTCGAGTGGGGCTCAGCTGTCCTAGGCACTCTTCGACATATACGGACACATTCACCCTCCTGGAGAAGATCATACCTTACCAGCTCCTCAGCAGACTAAAGGCTAAAGCAGGCCAGGGAGTTTCCAACCCATCAAATAAAAGAGACGTCTGCTGGGAAGAGATTTTCAAGCCAATGTTCTCTATTTAATATCCTAGTGCCTCTTCATATGGTGTTAACCCCATCATGGAAACAAGAAAAAAAAAAGGGGGTGGTGGATAAAAATCAGACTTTGGACATGATCCAAAACCCACATTCCCAAAGCGGCTGAGAATCACCATGGGAACAATTCAGTACACACTGTTTTTCATTTGACAGCTTGAGACTCAAACCCCCAGGCACTGGCATGGTGGACTGTGCATTTAAATCCTGCCACATTGCTCCAGCCACAGCATCTGGAGTGGTTGCAGCAGCCGCTGCTGCCGTAACAGGTATTACTTTTGCTGCCAACCAGCTGGGGAAGAGGTATTGGCAAAGATCTGGCATATGGATGCATGGTGCAAGGGCTTTTAAACTCCTTTCCCACCCCCGCCCCTCCCGACTTGCTGGCAGCAGCCTGTGCCAATACAGACACTTTGAAACAACAGAAAAGAACAGAGAGAAAGTTGAAGGAGAATCAGGAAATAAAGTACAAACTGGAAAAAATAAGTCCCCACCAAGCCAGGGCCCAACTGCATTATGCCAGAGCATAACTGCATGTTTTAGGATCTGTGTGGAAAATGAGCAATACTAGGGAACTTTTCTGAGAAAGCCTCATACAGCTCATTTGTTTCTGAAATAGGTACAAATCTGGCAGGCAGCAACTGCAAAGAGGAGTAAGAAACGAGAAGGGAAAAAGAGACCGGAGCTTGGCTTAGGGATGAAGAGAGAGAGGGAAACTGGCCTCTTGCCAGGATTTTTGTGAATGGGTGGGTGTGTAGTATCCATTTCCTCCCAGTTCCAGGGGGAAAAAACAACAAGGAGGTAAGGAAATGCTTCGAATTATATGTTATTTGGTCATGCTTCAAAAATGTGCAACTACTGTCACATAATTTGATATTTTCCTAGTATTATGGGTATTTTCTAGCAGCCCAATTTCTTTCTTAACAAAGATATTTTTCATTGTGTGCTGAATGTATTCGACTTTTACACACTAAATGTCTATTCATAAAAAATGCAAGCCCTTTAAGTGAAAAATTCTGAATTTATGAGTATAAAGACATTAATGTACCTTAACTGTCTTAAATTCTCATTCTGATTTCTGCTGAGCTAACATTTTCTTCCAACATAAAGGGGCAGCAAGCAGTGTTGCAAGAAGTCTGAGACAATTTCACAGGTGTTGCAAAATTACAGTTTCTCTAAAGTATGTTTCAAGCATAACTATTGTACTGCAATGCTGGCAAAACAAAGAAGGAAAGACCATCTGATGACAAAAAAAGAAAACTAAACACACAAATGAAATCAGAGGTCTAACGTGGTGAAGTTTGATATGTTGCTGCTTTTTCCCTAGCTGTATGATCAAATCTTGTCCTAGTCTTCCATTGTTTGCATTTAGTTTTTAAATACAAATGTATATTAATTATAAAGCATGTCAATTGTGTGGTAGAGATATTCTAAGCTGAAATAATCATGTAGCATTGAACAGATCACAGCAATTTGAAAATTAGCTGCAAAACAAAGCAAGCAAAAGTGTCCAGAATATGTCACAAAACTCACCGGAGGGACCAAACCTAAGAGGAAGGAGTACACAATAATTAAAACGAAGACTAAAAGAGTATGGCCTGAAACTAGGCTCCCCAAAAGAAATTGAAATACACAACTTGTAGATTTCCTAAAGTTACAGTTCCCTAAAGTCAAACCAAACCCAAACATCACCATTATTGACAGTTAGTTTTTTGAACATTCTAATACAGGTTTTTAGAAAGTGTGGTGGTTTCAGTGCTTGGTGAGAACTGTAAAGCTCACAATAAGATATTAGAGTAAGAGAATGGTATTTAATTCAGAGGGAATACCAAAAATGAAATATAACTTAGCCCTGCCACGACCAAAATGAAGGCGGTTTAGGTTTCACCTAACCAGCAGAAAAGTTGCAGGACTGGCCTGTGGGGACTTCAGCAGCCATTTGTATAGTTTGTATATCAACAGCTTCATCAGAGCACTTCTAAATGAACAGCTTCAGTAATCATAGGTAAAAGGGGAACTTCTACCCACCAGGCACAAGCCCCGAGTGAGGCAGCCTGAGTCCGCTTCTGTACCACAAAGAGCAAGTAGGGACCAGCTAAAGAAGAAACACTGCTTGTAACTTCTCCCCAGCTCAGCTTCACTGAAGGATGTAAGACCTCAAGGCCTAACTGTAAAAAAAAAAACCACCTCCAGCCCTGAAAACTAGTGTAAGCTTGAAAAGCATTTTGAAGATACAAAGTAGAGGCTGTCACTTAATAGAGAAGTATTAAATAATGATAACCATTTAACATTCCTGCAGAGCCTTTTGAGTCAACAACTTGTCACCTCGGCTTGGCTGGCAGAAGAGCTGAATAGCCACGCAAAGCAAACAAAGTTCTTGGATCTCTTCAATCTCTCTCTCTCTCAGGGTTATAATTTCTAACAAACTTTTTATTTTTCTTTCAATATCTTACCTTCAGAAAGGTTATGTATTTTGGTGCTGTCCTGCCACCTTGCACGAATTCAATTTTTATTCAAGTCAGACATAAAAAGGAAAAGAGAATCATCTCCTTTTGGCAAGATTATTTGAAAAGAAATATATACTGAGTCCCTGAAGGCTACTGTTGTACTGGAACAACATATTTTGTTTTGGTTTTTTGTTTGTGTTTGTTTAGGGTTTTTCTATATATTCAGTATCGTGATTACACACGGATCTGATCGGTTGTGTACTACAATATACCATACATCTTGTCCACCATTCAATCAATATTATTTTCACTTCAGCACAAGTTCACTCAAACACCAGGATATGAGCTTCCATGCTGAACAGATATATCAAAGTATATTCTTTCACTTATTAGGTGATATCAGTTAGTCTGAGCAGAATCCATGCTTCTAAAGTTAAATGGAAGTTTTTTTGAGAAAAACATCTCTAAGGTAGCTGGGACTACAGATAAACCTATCACTTTAGGCATGTTCTAGAGACTAGGAAACACAAACACAGGAAGTGGACAGAAACAATAAGGTTCTTCTAAAAAGCCTTGAATACAGATAGATCTTTTTTTACTAACAGGTAAACTGGAAACAAAGAGCTCCACAAGAAAATTTGGTCATGTAAAATGTGAACCACAAACTGGAAGAACAGCTTATATATTCAGTGGGCACCTGAGAGTTTGGTGACAAGACTGACATCTGGACATGTTTTCATCCCTAGGATGGTTATCCAGTTTCTGGAATGTTGTTTGCATCCACTTTTACATGTGTCTTAGACCAGGCATTTGAGTGAATGAGAAGATTGGCCCCAAAGTTTAGTGCTCAGCCCAAGGGTTTTTTCCTATGCTGCCAGAAAAATCAAAGACCCAAATACCTGCAGGACCAATTTACTCCATCTTAATGAAGGTGTGTCAACATGTCACAGGCTGCCCTGCACACTTCCAGCTCTCATCACTGACTACACAAGCCTCACACCAGTCACCAACATTAATCTCTCCTTACCATGTTCATCTTAATTCTTAGCCTTCATCTTTCAACCATTCCCTTCTCAATCAGTACAAACCAAAGGAAAAAGGGAACCACCAGAACACAAGCTATGAATGAATGCTCTGCAATACAAGACACATACATACACGTACAGAGCAAGAGAAACAGAGAGCAAAAGTATTCCCACACCAGGAAGTTGGTTGTGACTTCCATGTGCAAATAATTAACCACAGGCAGGGCCACAGAACAATACATAGAGCAGCCTCTATTTCTTTCACAAAAAGAGGGAGATACCTATGGATTCTGGAGCATGGAGAGTAAAGACAAAACAAAGTGACACATCAAGTACTGAGGGGTACTAGAGAGACCAAAGCTGAAAACAACTAACAACAACTGCACATATATATTATCAGGTGCATATGCAGTTTTCACCTACGTGGTGGAGTCTGAATGTATGAGATTGCTGTTTAAACGTGATCACCAGAATGAAGTATGTGAGACCTCTATGCCCTAAACTTTGCTGCCTTACCCTCTGTTAAATGAAAAACTCACAGTAGCCAGGTGTTCTGAGTTAGCATACCCATTAAGCAGTATCTAAGCATGCTGCAGAGACACTTTAGGAAAAGAGAAGGAAAAAGATCTGACTGAAATAAAGTACAAAGTGAGCAGAATCCAAGAAAAAACAAATAGGAATAGAAGCAATACAAGTTAGGAATATCTGGAACAGACAGAAATAGACATTCCTTTTTTCTTTTATCAGAAAGACAATTCCAGTTTTGGAATTGTATCAACTGATTTGACTTTGTTTTGACTTTGTATCAACTTTGTATCAATTTTGTTTTGACTTTGTATCAACTTCCCCTGTTTCTGGCTGGTCTGTAACCCAGCTAAATTAGGGAACAGGGCGTAATTAGTGGGAGCCTCAAGCGTGCTATAAATTGCAGAACAAATCAGCATGGTTCTAATATATTTTCTGGGTTTTATGCTTCATTACTATTTGTAAACACACAACAGTAATTCAGTAAACACCTGTAGGACAAATTTCTCTGACTTCCTGGGCACCTCATCTTGCTTCCAAAATTATGTATCTAGAGAGTTCACCAGAATAGCCCCAAAGACACAGTGAGGTTAATCCATACAAACAAGCTGAAAGCCATTGACTGATCTATTGATGGCTTGGAGACCAACACTGATAGCAGTGAAAGATTTCAGTGGGCCATCAGCCCATATGTTGCATCAGGCATATTTTTTAAGGGGGAGACATTTACTTTAGAACAGTTTTTCCTTCCCTTGCAACTAGAATTCTATTTCAGCTTACCAACATTAAATGCTATTTTCAACACTAGAAAAACAAAAGAATTCATGAAGAAGCTACATTTACATATATTAACAGTTAAAATTATATTTATACATGTTTACCTAGAAAAAAAATATGGGTAAGGATCTCACAAAGACTTTGTGGTTATTTTTAGCTGCCATAATATGTTGTCAATTCAGTGCAATAAAACCTATTATTGACTACTGAATGACTACAAAATCACTTACGTAATAAAGGTGAAAGATCTGTAGTGACTGCATTCCAGTAATTGTTTTCTATGCAGAAGTGACTGTGCCATGACTATTTTTTAATCTTGTAGTTGAATGGCATTAGATTTATTAGATTTACTTATGAGAGTGTAAGAAAAAGAAACTTGAAAATGTAAGTCCACAGCTTTTTAATGTCTTCTACTTATTAGTGGTGCCTACACAACAAAGCAGAGCAGTTAGATGCAGGATAAACTCAGACTTTATCTGCTGTCTCTAGCAGAAACCCTGAGACTGTATAAATTAGCCCAATGTGCAGGCCCATTCTCTCTCCAGCTTGCTTGTCGTGAGCTCAAGTCAGGGCTCAGAGCTGAGACAGGTCAGACATGGCAGCTCACACAAGGGACCAATTGCGTGAAGATGCTTCTTTACTTTCTTCCTGATACAGTGTTTTCAAGATAAGAAGTTCTTCCTATAGCTTTTTTTCCCCCCTCATTGCTATAGGTTAAGATGGCAAAAACTGAGCTACGCTGCTTTCCCCTTACAGAGGAGCAACATAGTATGTCAAGCCAAATTCTTCATATTCCACCTCAAAACTGAGCAAGTCACCTCATTTCCCATTGACAATGTCTGATTCTAACCAAATCATTCCCCAGCCCAGCCCCAGTGGTGCAATAAACAGCATGTATTTTTCCATGAGGTCAGAAGGAATAATTAATTCAAATAAAACTTATATATTTATGAGCTTGCTTTGGCACCTGGTTTTCATGTCAGCATTATATGAGTATTAATAGGGATGCAAATGTATGACAGAATCATTCAGGCAACTGTATGTGTAACAGCATCCATGTACATCAAGCTGCTCATGTACCAGTTTTGAGAAGAAAGCTTCCTTACTGACAAGTCACTCATACTAATTGAAGTTCCATGCTAGGTTACGGTAAATGACAAACGTCTCGGGATCTTACAGGGAAAACCTTTCCTTTGATACATCTGCAGGCTTGTCATGCATTTTTGACATAGTGTAAAATAAAGACATGGGACAGGAGGCTTTTGAGACTCCAGAAACATGAAGAAAAATAATGGAACTCATTACTGAGCACAGTTTTGACTTGTTTAAGGTCTGTGTTTGCTAGTGAATGGAACAAATGATGTTACAGGGTGAAAGCTGCCAAGTTTCATTAGAGTACTTCTGTGAAAGTGTATGATCTCAGAGGCTATACATGTTAATTTACAGTAGAGTTTAGATTAAAGTGATGAATGTGTATCTAGTATACATTTAAGCGCAATTTTAAAAGAAAACCAAGCTGGGGCCTTCCTGTTCAACATGCCACTGCAGATTCTCCAGTGTAAAAGTAGAGCACTTCAAGCAATTGTTACAGTCTCTATTGGCAGAATGACACTGTATTTAATTAAATGTCCACTAGAACTGTAAAGTTCATTTCCTAACCCTGAGTTCAGCTATCAGAATACAAGTCGTTTGAACATTGTTTCATATCTGCTTGATGGGTAAAAGCTGTCAGAAGGTCCTGTCAAACATGAAACAGAGTAAAAGATTAATTTCCCAGTAAAGTCAGGTGTGTCTTTTTTTCTCTTTAGCTCAAGATGCTGGTTAGCATTTAGCTGTTGTACTTCACAGTGAGCAGATCAAATATAGCCCATCTTCTATTCTTGTTTGTTTTTTCACACTTACCTCTCCTGCAACTATTTTAGTATTTTTTTACTCTTTTTACACATAAAGTTAAACGAGATGAACATGGGTGCTACGCATTTATCTGGAAATGTGGCAAGTGAGGATGCATTTAGATATTTTTGTCTCCCCATTTATAACACATGCCCAAACCACAGCTAAACTTACCGAACTCTGGAACTCCAATTCTGTCATTAATGTAATAAAGCACATAAGTAGGCTTCCTGCTTCTGTCTCACGTATTTCTTTTGAAAGCAATAGGTGATGTCAGGCCAGCTGGGCCTGCATGAGGAATTACACATTAGCCACAAAAGGTAAAACATTGCAGAGAGTGTCCAAGTCAAAACCTCCCCAAGCAGCAACTTACCATCAGAGCAGAGCAGTGGACAGATGATGTTCTGGGGCAGGACACCCAGCTCAGCCCCAGAATGGCAGGAGCAGCTCCCCAGTTGCACTGGCACCTTTGGTGTCCAAGAACTATTCCAGGCAGCAGCTGTATGTGCACTCCTGCAGCTGAGCCAATTTAGAGAGCGGCACAACTTTATGCCAAGTAGCTGCATTCATTTTGATCAAAGTTCATTTTTTTTTTAAAATCAGGTCTGTTTAAACTGAAATTGAACATGGTGCTTGTACAAACAGAACCCACCAGCCTCTGTTGACAGCTGTGCTGAAACAAGCACAGCTTCTCTTCAGTGTGACATAGGAAACTGGGGAATGGATTCTGCTCTCTGTTATGTGTCTGCAGGTGTATTAACTTCAGCCACAGAGATGCAGGCAGACACCAGCATAAGGATCAAGAACGCTGCTTCACAGAAAAGACTGCCTAAAAAATCTCTACCATTCTCCATCCATGAACTACAGTAATATCCTTACACGTTTAGATGAGAGCAAGACTTTGAACCATCTAATTAGATGAAGAATGAGGTAATCAGTGGCAAGGTAATGTACAGAAAATAGGTACCTATTTTTAAATGCATGGGGATATTTCGGATAATAAGAGCATGGATTGTACATAAATATTAAGGCACCAGAATGATACTCAAGTGGTATTTTCTTTTACACTGAAGCCTTCAAGTTAAAAACAAAGGCTAGTAAAATAAGAAGCTGTGTTTGCTGGGTCTCTAGACTTGCCATCTAATACAGCTATTCATCAAAATACTGCATGCTTTTTGCATGACACATGCGTCTAGTTCAATCAATGGAAAGCTGCAAAAAATCTCCTAAATATCCTATTCTAAACAACACTTTGCAGCTACAACCACAGCCTGATTTTGATTTATTGAATAATTTGACCGGAGAACACCTTAAGTCACAACAACATTAAATGCAATAACTTTTCATTCCTTTGCTGAACACCGTATGAAATTAAACAAAATAAAAATTGACAGCACCAAGATATCCTGAATCTATTCCAGATGGATTAAGTTCACTGTATGTATTAAGTGGAGATTTTAGCTTAGGTTTGACATTGCATTTCACTGATTCCCCAAAACAAATCAAAAATAACCCAGGATGTGTTACCAATTTCATTTTAAATCTAAATATTTCTGATACTAATTATGGAGCAAAAGGAGAATGTTGAAGACATTTCAACTTTAACAGCCCTGCCATTCTGATTAAAAAATATCAGCTTTACATCTGCAAGAAATTTATAAAGTGGACTCTTTACAAATTGTTAGGGAGCAATTTGTGCACAGTTAGTTCTTTGTTTAATCGAGAAATCTGCCCAAACCCTGATTGTGTGCTTATTTCCCTAAGGCTGGGAGTGAAGGTTATTTCATTATGCCTTTTGGGAGCAGCAATCTATCTAATACGTTTCTGAATTATTCCAGACTGAGCCGAAGCTGAACATGAGAACAAAGCCTTGCTTCCACAGCAGAAAGACCAGACTAACTCCCAGCTGGGAAGATTTAGGCAGAGATTTATAAGTACAAAGACTGAAGAAATTTGCAAGTAATTGCATGTATTTGCTCTCTGTTGTGGTATGCAATAAACTAGTATTTATTAAAACATATCAGCACAGTACTGCTCATTACACCCTTCCTAGTCTCTTACTGCAAGGTTGTAATGAAGGTTTGTTTTGCTTTTTTCCTTTATTCTTTTAGGGCAAGAAGACTAGTGGAAGAGGGCAAGAAAATCAGGCTCACTGATTGATGCCTGCTGTTTATGTAGGTTATTAAGGCACACAAACCCCGTGTGCCGTAACTGAGTAGAATATTGTAATTTCTGCCGATGAGCAGTATTCCCATCTGTTCTATTATACAGAACAAAAAAATCTGGATTACTCAACCTTACTATAACCTATCTTTGGTATTTCTTGCTACGTACAGAAAATGCCCATTTCTTTTATTAGCATCTACACACTCTACAGGTTCATGCTTTGAAACAGTGGCCAGTTTAATTCTTGCTGAGGTTTAAAGTGTTGGTTCAGCAAGTGCTGGTTAAGTCTTACTGGGCTGGAGCACCAGTTGCTTTGGTGATCACTCAGTGCCCAGGAATACGGCGCTAAATATCAACACATTTACTTGTCCCTGTGGGATCCTCCTTCAACTGCAACACAGGTGGGGGTTTTGGAAGATCAGGATCCTCCTTCATGGTGTCTGCTTCTCCAAAAATTCTGTTAAAATTGAAGGCAAATTGAAAGCCATTTGCTCTCCAAATGTTTCCTAACAAAGGGAACACCTGGAAAAGTTACAGCAGTATCTGCTTTTGGAGAGTGCCAGGGATACCCAGGTTTGTTCCTTTCAATGATAGTTCAAAACTGCCTATTCCAAATACAGAATTTCGAAAGTCTGTTTAATGTTGCTGGGTAACAGAAGCCTACCTAGCTCACACATCCCTTTGAAAACCCTAGCAATTTAAAAGCCAAGAAAGGAGTAGCTGAAGACAGAATTTGACTCTGGCCCTGTATCCTCATCAGGTAAGGGGCTCTGAGATTAGCTCAGTTGGTTGGAGCATAGTGCCAGAATACCAAGGCTGTGGATTCAACCCCTGTCTGGGCCACTGATTTAAAGGTTGGAATTGATGATCCTTGTGAGTCCCTTTCAAATCAGAATATTCTGTCATCTGTGACATTGCTTATCCACCTACCTGAACTTACAGTATCATGGCTTAAACTGATGAGATTTTACAATTGCATTATATCACCTTATCAAACTGTTTTGATTTAAGAGAGCAAAATCTCTGTCTTTTAAGTTTATTTGAAAGCAAATATTCTTGTTTGGCGCTCAAAATATATATTTTTAAAAAATTGTCCTGTACAATTCTGTTCAAAGTTCAATAGGATATGTTTATAACACAGACTTTTGGTAAAAATTTAACAGCTAGTGACTTGTATTTGGAGTTTTAAGTAATAGACCATGAATAAGTACTTAGCATAATATATCAGTTTTAGTACTCTTTCATGCAAGATTTCTGTGTAGTTCTTAGTATTTGACATTACAGTTACAAGAGCAGCACTTGGGGTTCTCCAATCAACAGTCTGAATTTAGCCTGTCTCCTTCTACTACAAAATGAAAATTTCAACTAGTAATTACTTGGGATTGAGTTAATGTAGTTTAAAATTGATAAGAATAATGTGCTTATTTACTATGTGGGTAGTGTAAGATTTATGACAGCCTTAACTATTAATTTTCACATTTGTAAGTGCAGGGATTGTATAAGCTATGAGACAGGTTAATTCCACTGTTGTAACTGTTTATTAAAATGAGTGTTTTCTTTAGGGAGTTTCCCCATGAGGTCCCTGTACTACCTTCTGTGTCCAAGCTCCTTTGGTTTTTGTTTTTTCTTCTGTTGGGATATGCAAAATTTCAGCCTTATTGCATGAAAATCTATCTCAGGGACAATTAAGCCAATACTCAACTATAAGAGACTTCTTGAAACAATCTGTAGTTTGTGGGTTACAAGGACAAGTGCACACTGCAATATGACAATAAGCTTAAGAGTATTCTGGGGGTTTTTTAATACAAAAAAAAAAACAAAAAAACCCCCACAACCAACCAAAAAGAATAAACAAAAAACCCCACAAAAACCTCTTTCACTAAGTGGGAAAAAAAGAGCCCATCATGTAAAAAAATCTAGGTGTGAGTAGAGCTGGCCAGGCTGATAATTGCTCCTCTGAGACCTGGCGCACTCACTGCACACTTGACATCATCTGCACTTCCACTATGAAGGAAAATTAACCACATACATTACAGCACAGTCCATATTCACCTTGGTTACTGGCAAAAATTACACACAGATATCCAAATTCAAGACTAGAAACTAGAACCAAGGTTTTTAGAAATCAGAAGTCCAAGTTCTGGCTTTAAGAGTGAGTTAGAGAAAACACTCATCATTTTCAAATTACTAAGCCCCCTTCTAGAAAAACTTTTCAATGCTCAGCACTTCTGAAAATTCAGCCGTTTACTTACATTGCTGCATCAAGCTGTAGCTTGACTCCATGTAGTTCTCGAAGCAATGTTTACAGCCTAAACAGTAATTAACCCTCTAATTACTGTCCCAATCTCAGTTTTTAAGCTACATGTGAAAAAACTCTGGCAAACAACACTTTGAAAGGGCATTTAAGAAATAAAGGGTTAAAAAAAGTCAATCAGCTTGAAATTCAGGCTAGGAAGAGAGATCTGAATTCACTTTGAAAGTTTTTTCTAGTTAATTAGTAAGGCATGAGCATAGCCATTAGACAAAGATTTTTATTTGTGGCTTTGCCACAAACTTCTTTGGAGATGTCCAACAAATCTCAAATTCTCTCCCTGTCAGCTGCTACAAATGGGAAATGGGTGTGTGCATACCTGCTTTGAGAGAAAATTAACACTCTATACAGAACACAACATGGGGCCTTTCTTAATCAATCCTGGACTTTGGTTCATTTTTTGGGAAGAAAAAAAAAGTGTGGGTCAATGATGAACAAACATTTTCGACTAATCACTGTTCCATACTGACTTTATGAAAAATAATGTTTAATAAATCCTTTAGTATCTTAGAAAACTGTGTGTATGACCAGATGGAAAAAATTACTTTCCTTTTCCCTCACCAAAGCTACACCTTGAATAAACCAAGACACGTAGCACAAAACAGCAAAATACACAGTAGATCAAAATTCCAAAAAGGAATCACTTCTAATCAAGCTATTTTTAGAAGTACTTCATCTGTGTTCTTGTTTTAAGATTATAAAATCTAATTCTGAACATACTTGAAAGCCTTCAGCCTGTTTTCAGTGTGGTGGGGTTTCATCCCTAACAAGTCCAAAATCAGTTTGTTTGCTCTGCAGAACAACCACAGCTTTACTGAATGAGCTTTGCCTACCTGCAGAGACAAGGCCGGTGGTTCACACTGCAGCACCCACACCACAGAAAAGTCCTGTTGGCCACCTGATATCCAAGACTTGTGCGTTCCTCTAAAGCTGCAGTGTTTAGATAAGAGGGAATGACTGGACACCTACTGAATGTCCAAATCCTGTCAGAGCTGCTTGAGTAACATTTTGATTCTGATCTGATGCTCAGCATTCAGGTCCTTGCTTGACCTTACAGGCCAGAGTTATGCTACCCTTACCAAGATGGAAAGCTTTGCAGCACATGCAAGCTCAGGACAGGATCAAACGTAGCAGAGTCCACAGAAATAACCTGAGTTTTGCAGATTTTTCTCTTAGCATGAAGAGAAGACAGATCAATAAATCCAAAGTAGCTCTATCTTTGGGAGACAGGGGCCAGGAAAAAAGTATACAGAGCAGTTAGGAAAATTAATGGTACTGTGCATATTTAAGCATTATGAGACTAAGAATGGAAGATAAGAGAGAGTGCATAAGATTTCACAGAAAATAAGAAGAAAACTTTGGATTTCCCTGACAAAAAGACAAGACCAAAGAGTTGTGCACAAGGAGACTCTAAAGGCTCTGAAAGAAGACCGTTTGAAAATCCATCCAGTTTTTAGTTCCTATTAAAACTCTTTGTTAATATGACTTGAATCTATACTTCCCATTTGACACAATACTTGGCAGCTAAAATTCACTGAAGCAACTTAAATGAGGTGTATTCCCACAGTTCTCAGATCACATTGCATAATTTTTGAGTATATGTTTCTTCTTACAGGGCTAGCAACTACAATTGCTACAGCCACTTCTGAAAGAAATTTGTATGTGCTAACAACAGCATTCAGCAGCTGTATGGCATCTGTGTATGTAAATAAATAAATAAAATATTTCATACACACACTTCTACTGTACTGCTTTTTTAATTTTTATGTTGTTAAGTATTTTCTAAATACAAATAAAGACACTGATGTAACCATTGAACTTTGAACAACTCCTAGTCCATTCCACATTCTTTTGCATAAGATCAGTTTTGACTACAATTTTTTTCCTTCCAGGCACAAAAAAAAAAAAAAAAAAAAAGTTACGATTCCACTGCTAATAATAGAGAACGCAGATTTTACTACTATTGAAAAATTTCACACTCATGAGATGCATTAAGCCCCAAAGCTGCAAAGAAAATTTTAACATATGTAATACAGAGGTATATACACATGTGTATATATATTTTTACATATATATAGGCAGAGTTTTGGGTAGCACCTGCTGTGGATTTATATAATGTCTTACAAACCCCTATTTTTAACCCATTATAACTTTCTGAAAACTTCTTTTTCAAGAGTTAAGTTTTCTACCATTGTTTGACTGAGCAGAATCAAATACTATAATTTTGCTTTATATCACAACAGAAAAAAACCAAAACCAAACACCAGGTTTTGATTTTCATAGATTGTTTTACTCTCACAATGAACAAATGGCTGAACCTTACACTTTGAACTCCCAGGATGGCTAATCCCCACTGATTTCTAGTTACTTTTTTATTTAGAAAACACTTACTATTAGTAAATGTTCCCATGGTGTACGTACAAACAGTGCAACAGCCAGCTATTTCACTTCCTTGTCTCCTAGAAACATTATTTCTTACAACCTGGATAAAGACAAGCCCAGGAGTCAACCCCAGGGCCCAGGTCTATCCAGTTCTTGCCTTGCTGTAGACTGCGCAAATGGATCTTTGGACCACAGCATCACATTCCCAACAAGATGACTGAAATCAGCATCTCCCCTTTGTGCCATCCAGCCCACTTCTGTTTGGGTGAAAAAGGAGCCAAGGCTCTTTAAACAGGCCACAACTTGGCTTCGTGTTGTCAGGCACACTTTTTCACCTGAAAAACACTTAACTTTGTGCTGAATCATTGTTAAACTGCAGTGCAGTTGACATTCAGTTTGAAAAGACGCTTCATAATGACACCTTCACACTGAAATTACACAAACAGCCATTGAATTCAGTTAAACTTAGCACTGTCAGTTTTCATGCATTTATCATCAGATGGAATAAAAACATGTCGCATTCCCTGTATTTTATGAAATCAGAAATGAAACAGCAATCTTCAGTTTAGTTCTATAGAAGTATAAAATGCTGACAACTAACTCCAACATGAAATTGAAGAAGGTAAACAGAAATTTAACACCATGTTATTCAAAGTATTTGTGTCTTAGAGACAGTAAGTATAGAATATTTTATTTATAAACATATTCCATATGTGCATCAAGACTATAGCTACAGCATTTGATTGCATGTGCATAAAATGTTACACCTGTCTGATTTATATAAAGTTAGCCTGCCAAGAATATGTCTATATTTCTTCAGACAACAGGTCTTCCTGAAAGGATCTGCAGCGCTCCACATCATGATTTTTCATTACCTTTATTTGAGTTAATATTTTTTTTCCTTAGTTTCTGCTTCTCTCATCCTTCCACCTCTCAGAATTAGCTAATGGGGAAAAAATTGTACGGGCAGAATTTAACAATCTTCACAAACACAGTAAAAATTAAACACATATACTAATTTTAAATTACGTGCAGCATGTGAAGGTCAGAGACATATTTATGGCTGTAATGGCACCATATAGCCAAAATTAGTTAAAGGGTTTCCTATAATATTTTTATATTTAAAGAAAATGAATCTGCTATACATACATTACAAGCATACCACATAACATACCAAATAACTTCCAAACAGAATGCCCAAAACAAAAGCCAGAAGGTTTACGAAAGTGCATTTTTGCTTGCATTTTATTCATAAAGTAAAATCACTGCGTAACTCATGACAAGTTATTCTGTAGGCAACAATGCACAACTCATTATTTTAAACCTAAAGGATTCAACTTACAGCTATTGCTCAGTGTTCTAGGTAGAAATAGTCTGTTGCCTTTTTTTTCTCTTTTTAAACTAAAATACACTATCACTTGTCATAGTAATTTGAATTAGGGCCATCAAGCTGCTTGATATAGGTTCAGAAGCGCTAAACTTACACACTTCCACTGTGATGTAGAGATGAGTCCCTTAAACTATTTATTATCCTCAGAACAGGAACTTAACTTTCACCTGTCAGGATTGCTGATACTGTTTCCAGCAGGACCTTTATCATTCTTTTACTTCAACCACCATCTTGAAGTTACAGTAACAAAAAGACTTCAGAACACTTAATTCAGTTAGGGAAACTATGAATGACACTGGGAAAACAGACTCCAGGTCAGAGTAATGTTCCTTTCTTTGGCATCAAGGATGCATGCCTTTTTCCCATCTTCAAGAGGCTGATCTGCCTCTTGAACAATTACATAGAAACAATACCAAGAACAGAATGTACCTGGGAGCTGGAAGCCACTTGCCTGCTATTGCATCTCCAAAATCAGGTATTTCAGCAAAACAATTTCAGCAAAAGCAAGCCTTGTCATTCCAAAGTGGAACATGTATTTTCATAAACAAACCCTTATAAAGTGCTGATGTGTCCTTTTAATAAATGAATGCTAATAACTGATGACATTCCCATACTCTGAACACAGAGCAGAACACAAATGCAAAAATCCACTAGTGCAGGCAGAGGAATAAACCAGCAAAAGGATGATTTCTGATTCTGAAGCCAAACATCATCACTCCCCTCCTTTTAGAAGCAGAAAGCGGGGTGAGGACAAGAAAAGAAAAAGAAAGACTGCAAAAACCAGCAGGCTAAGTAGAGTAACCGGAAGCATACAATTTACTGCTAATGGTTCAGTGTCTGCAAAGGACTGCTCAAGCTGTGCTCAACAAAAACTCAGTAATAGCCAAAGAGGGAAGTGAAAAAAGGCAAGATGTTTGGCTTTACTTTCTGTCAAATACTGTTAAATATGAGTCATTTAAAAAATAGAATGAAAGAATACAATAATACTTTGTACAGGTGGTAGTGAGGTCCCTGGCTGGGCCTTCAGACAAAACCATTCCCGTGTAAACCTTAAAGAGAATTAATCCTCAAGGACCACTGTAATGAGACCTTAAAAGGCTGAACAACAGCAGCCTATCACGGAGGGAAGCAATAGCCTGCTCCCAGAAGTCTTCTCTAGCAGAGTTACATCAAAGCAAACTGGGACCAGATAGCAGGATTCTGCAAGAATCCCTTATCTCGGCGCTAGCGGATGCTTCTCCTCTGATTGTCTTGAACTGCCACCTGTCCCAGACATCTTTGAAGGCAATGCTAAGCCTGTGATGGATCTGACCTCCTTGAGCTGAGATTCTTTTATGTCTTTCTTCATTTTCTGCTCTGTTACATTCTTTCCCTGCAACGCACACTACATGAAACAAAGGGAGTTCTCACTCCTTGACTTACTGTCCCCAGCTATTTGAAAGCAAAAAAACAATGTTAAGGATTATACTTCACCCACAATATGGAGCTGTCCTCAGGAGACAAGCCTCTTATTTTTGAGAGTTATAACTAGATGGCTTTTACACGAAGGGACTTTACAATGAGGTTCAACATTGCTAGGAGCCAAGATATGAAAGCTGCATATCGGAGATAGCTTAAAAAAACAAAAAGGTTCATAATACAGAAGTATACGAAAAATCACATCACAAAAATAAGCAGGAAAATAACCAGGAAGCACCAAGCCTCTGAGAAAACACCAAATTATTGTACTATATACATGCATCCCATATTGCACACCAATAGCCTTTAATACCAGTGTCCATCATACAATGCCAAAATCATCCTGGATTAAAAGAAAAAGAATTGGTCACTAAAAATAAAACAGCAGGTCTTCTACCTGAAACACATGCCTACACTGACATAAGGTATACACCCAGCTCCCACAAAGGGATATGGTTTCTCCATGAATATTGTGCATCAGAGTTGGTTTATAACCAGTGATGCACTAGCAACGACACTCCCATGGACCTTGTGACATGTACATCCAGTAGGATCAGCCAGAGTTACACATCCGAAGATAAATTCGGGGGAATATCATCAGATTTTATTCTGATAGGTACAAGCTATAATATACAAGTCACCATGGTTGTAAAAAGGCTGGGCTGAGGAGGAATACTGCTAGAGTTCCCAACACTGGTTTCCCTCCTTTGCACTCAGTTAATTCTGGACTATTTTATAAGTCCTTTTTTTCTAAGTACATGGCACTGTCAGAAAAACAAAAGCAAAATATAGCTAGGCTGAAGAGGATTGCTGCCTGCCAGCAGCACCTCTCAGTTCCCTGCACTGACAAAATAAAAGGGTGTCTTTAGTTGCAGTTAGGTGGGACTCATGGAAGCAGTATGCAGCAGGATAGAAGCAGGAACACCTTCTTGAGTGCTTTTGAAGCTCCCTATGAAATCACAGCTGGAAGAATTCAACCAACCATATAAATGGCAAGATTCTGAATCAAACAGCTGAGCTAGACTCCGTGAAAGACTGCAGCAAACAATGAGCAGGTATATAGGGTCTGAATGTTAAGTAAAAAGAATGCATTACATGGAAAACACTGAGCAGACCCCAGCATTTTCTGGAGCCAAGACCTACTGGCACATGTTGCCAAATTAATGTGGCCTAGAGGCATGCTCAGGAGTTTGAAGATGATTTCTTCCCATTCATGTAACAATTCCCACAGCAGGGTATTGTGCTTCAAGACCACAGAGCAATGCCAGGCTAAGCACCAGGCTCCTATAACAAACATATATAAGTAATTTCTTAACAGACATCAAAGCACACCATTTCAGATGAGTGTCCTCCTTAGAGAGCTGTGCCAATACCTCACGTAACCTTAACAAGCAGTATCCATGTCCACATCACTTCTTAAAGGCAGCCCAGAGGCCACGCCTTCATGGTACAGCATGTCACCCTCGTGTTTTGCCAGCCCCCACGCACAGCCTCAGCAGCAACTGGCCCAACACCCCTCTGATCCTGCAGGACCTGCATGGCCAGGCAACCCCCATGTGTTAAAGCAACACTGGCAACATTCCCAACAGGCTATCTACCAAAAAATTCCAGACAGGGGTGCTGGTCACAACACAGAGACCCAGCATTCTTTAAAACCCACCTGTACAGACCACCTTTTATGAGTGGAATACACAAAAAACTCACATCTATGGGAAGAACATCTACAGCAGCCCTGGTCCTCTCCAAACCTGGTTTATAATGCACTAAGGATGAATGTCACAACTAAACATCAGATGTGTGTTAATCTGGTAAGTAACTGACTTTGAAGAAATGTGCTATTTCCCCACAAGAAACAGAAACATTTTCACAGGCCAGCGTTCTGTGCTTCATTCAGGTTTTTCATTTATTCTGTGGGATCATAAGAAGCCAAATCAGGCCTTTAACCTTCATTTAAAAGGGGTTTCTTCCAGTTTGCTTTGTGTTTAAATTAAAAACAAAAAAATTTACCAAAAATCTGTAAGTGAAAAAAAGCATAGACCATGGCCATTGCCAGTCTCATGCAATGTGGGGACTTCCATGAGCAGGCCATACATGCACCTTTCCAAATCAAACATCCCAAATACTGGGCCGGTCAATAATTAGCTAACAACATATGATTAGTGCTTCTCTTTTCCACAGCAGTTAAAAAAGAAAAATTCCACTCCTGTCATAGTGGCAATGAATGTTTTTGCTGTCTGGCACCAATTTTATTGTTAACAGCCCTGTTAGATCAGTGGTGTTAATGCCAATTCAAATATCGTCCAGCATGAATAATAGCTTTGGCGCCAACAGCCTCCTATCACTGTACCATGCTGGTGCATCCCAGTAAAGTGAGCAACCACTTTTTATACATAACACAGGCCTTGATCCAAATTTCATTCATCCAAGTAACCCAATTCCATTTCAACAACAATGTCAAACAGAAGTCAAGGCCAAAGCTGGAAGCTTTCATAAGTTGTATCTGTAGATCGGTTGGTGAAAAAAAAAACAAACATACAAATCAAATTCAGTACCTTTTCACGCTAAGGAGTCTGACATGCTGGAATGAAATTTATTTCAACACATTCTGTCTCATTAGTTATTTGCTTCAACACTTGGTATGGTGTTACACTCAGCTGTTACCATAATCAGCCATTTATTTGGAAGTATTTCATAAGCCATTGCTTTGGGCTTGTAACCACTGGCTACTTCAAAGGGGACTGTAGAAAGAGGAATGACAATGCTCAGCTTTTCATTTGCAAAAGGGTAACACGGATCCTTGGAAATTATGATTTTAAATTACTACTAAGCATGGAGAACAGGTAAGATAAAAGGGTAGAATATAAGGCAACTGGGCATTATTTCAAAGTTCATTGAAGCCAGCAGCTGTTGATTCATTAAATTCATTGGGTTCTGGATCAGCATCATTCAACTGTTCAGGAAAAATGATGGCTCAGGGCAGCAACAAAGTATGAAAGGGAAACTAGAATAAACAATGGGGGACCTTCTATACTACCTTACTCAGTGTGAAACATGAAACAAGCATAATTGAGATTAGAAAGAATCAGATTCTGTTATGTGGTAAGCTATCTGTTTTGAACTCCAAAAACCACAAGACAACAAACAAAAAGCAAGATCAAAAGACCGTTTTGTAAGTGATAACTCTTATTTGTAAAAGGAAGTATGAAGATGATGTACAAACCCTTATATACAAACATTCCCATGCACATATTGCTTTTCCTGCTGCTGTGTACCAACCACC
Organism: Entomyzon cyanotis; assembly: GCA_024500445.1. Taxonomy (NCBI): domain Eukaryota; kingdom Metazoa; phylum Chordata; class Aves; order Passeriformes; family Meliphagidae; genus Entomyzon; species Entomyzon cyanotis. The sequence goes on from JAKEPQ010001005.1 coordinate 83,867,839, forward strand.
ACACATGCTAATGACCACATAGCAGCACAGCAGCTGTACTCTTTGAAACACAGCTATGAATACATCAATATTTAGGACTGCTTCCCCACACTGGTGGTTGCTACCTCAGCTGTAAGCTGTATTAGCAGAAATGAATAAAAGTGGCCTGTGTAAGTCTGACTGAAGGGGTAAGCATTCCTGACATGATCTCTGGACTCAGATGTGACCCACTCAGCTAGCTCAAGAGCCCCAGTTTTAAGTAATTTGAGCAGTGTTTTAGTAAGAGTTTAGAGAGTACTGTGTCAACTACCAAGAGGCTAAGAGGTAAAGAGCCAGGCTAAGAGGAAGCTAATTGTGTTGCTAGGTGTGAATAAAAGGAAGTAGAGGCTATGGCTAAGTGGCTCTCCTCCTAAGTACTGAGTTCAATCAATAGGAATAAAGCTTTATCTGCTAGCGATCCTGAAAATGGTTCAGCAACCAAAGGATTTAAATTGTCTTAGAAGTAAAGGCCTGTTCAATGCTGGACTCCAACAGGAGGCCAGTACTTAGAGACTTCTGTGGGACAAGGTTGAAACTGCACTTTGATAACAGGGACCATGCTGCCTTTCAAATCGTCCCTTGACAAGTCCATGGTCTATGCCATGGAGAGAGCAGGCCCATGGGGCTCCCACCCTCCCAATTACTCCCACTGCCCACCTGAGGCATCCTCTGAGACACAATGCCCTCCTTCAGTGCCCACACTTTTGGGCTTCCCTGCAGCCCCAAGGGCCAGGGGGCAAGAAAAATGAAAAATAGGGCACATCCAGATCTCAAGCACCCAGAATGCAAGAAAATTAACACAAGAGAATCATGACAGAGGAGCATCCTGTAGGCATTAGCTACTTTGCAATCTAATTATTGATACAGTTTTCTTAACAAAAGCTGGACAATGACAGCAGAGATGGAGTAAAAAAACCTGAACTTAAATGTTTATTTTCTACATTTGGACACAACAACTAATGATTCTGCTGCCTAAATACAGGTACATAGGGCCATCTTAGATCCCTAATATATCCAAGACATTCATATGGAGTTATCAGATATGACACAGAATACAGGGATTGACCAGGCTGGCAGACAGACTACTTAGGATCCTCACAGGCATGAAAATGGCACGCAAGTGCCAATCTCTGCTTAGTCAACTAAATTTCCTTTAGTAACACTGACCAGAAAGAATACCAGTGCGAGACAACCATCCCATTTTTCCCCACTTTCCAGCTGCTCATGCCATAGAAGGTATGTTGTAGGGACACAAGATCAGCCCAAATCCACTGCGGGTCTTCTGTTTTAAAAGCATTGTGACAAATGTCCATGTATCAAGGGATACAACAACTTTGAAGAAGCTTTTCTCTGAAGAAGCATTTTCTCCTGATTTAGGGACGGCTGATCTGCCTTGATGCTCAAGAGATGGATTGCATTGTTTCTTGGCTTTTTCTTCATAGTTCTTAACCATGATTCTGTGTCTCTGAGCAATGAATTCTGTCTCTTTCCATGAAGGCAGTATACAACAAATACATAGTGTAAACCATCTAAAAAAGCTTTAGCTGAAAAACAAATCGAATCCATTAGAGAAGTGTTTTTGCATTTATCCTGTGTTTATCTTTCCTGTTCTTAAAAAAAACAAACAAATAAAACCAAAAAACCACCACACACAAAACCTCACCCCACAGCTTTCTTACATGCACTTGAACACCAAAAAAGAAGAGATTATTAGAATATTTTAATGTGATCCTCAAAACATTTTCACAATTTTGAAGTCTAACAGAATTACAGGGCTAGATATAATTTCTATAATTTCTACAATTTCTTATTTATAATAAGATATCTCAAATATTCTATTCTACCCTCCCCACAAACAGGATCACCTCTTTCCATTTAATTACCAGTAGCTTCCAGCTGAAATTAATACTACTGGTAATGATGGAAAAAGAATCAACACACAGAAAAATATGTATTCACCTAAACTTGAAAACAAAAGGAAGAAAAAAAAAACCAAAAACCAAAACAACAAAAACAAAACCACCCAGACCTACAAGTTTACATTACACTTCAAAGTTTTCCAGGTATTGGCAGTTCTGAAGCATGTCTCATGCTGAGGAGAGAAAAAATGCATAAGAATAAAGAACCTTTGTACATACTGTAAATCTATGGGTGCAATTTTTATTTCCAAAAGAAACCATTCCACAGAGGCAGCAACTCCAGGGCTCACAAGAGGCACTGCTAATTTCACAAAAGGCCTCCAGAGAAATGGGCAGGAGTACTTGTGATGAGCAGAACTTTTCAAACAACACAGGAGGTTTGGGAGGCATCTTGGAGAAGCTATTTCAACTTACAAGCTGCTAAGCTTACAAGGTCTGCAGCACCTTCCTAAATTTCACACTGAAGTTGCCTCTGAGTATAAGTCTGAGTTTGAGAACAGTAGTGGTTTTTCTTGGAGGCTATTGAAAGATACTATTACATTTTAGACTATTAATCCCAAAAATGTTTTTGCAAACATGCTAATTTTTTTAAAGACCCACACTTCCGTTGCTCAGCTGATATGAGCAGTCTGACATTCACTTTTATAATAGAGGCTTTTTTCCTTGTGAGCTTTATAAAAAGCTCTAGATTTTACTTTTTTCAAGTACCCCTACTTGACAACATTTGGAAACCACCCCATAAATCACTGTCAGCAGAGAGTTTTGTTACTAGAGTGCTTAAGCCTCTCCCCTGCAAAATGCTGCAGAGAGTTGAAGTAGGTCAAACTCACTTTGAAATTGAAGAATGCTTAAATGCATTTAAAGACTCTGGCCTTAAATCTCTACAAAGATTCTCCACTGACATTCTCCTACCACTGTCCAACCAGCCAGGCAGAAATTCTCCACAAAAAGGTGTTCTGGTCTCCTGTAACCCAAAGACACCGGGAAACCAGAGGTGAGCTAAGAAAAGTGCCTGATTTGGGGCTATCCAGAATTGTCTCGGTTGTCTCTCCAGATTCCCAAATTATGCCAGGGAGATGAAAAAGCAGGCCATCATCTATCCCACTGGTGGTGACCTGGACTGCTCTCACTGTCCAATATGCCACACATAGCTGGCCATTGTGGTTCAAGACTCGCTGCCATGAAAAGTCACTGCTTTCCAGTTACTGCAATTTAAGACTTTCCAGTTAACTGTTTGCATTTTTAGAAATAAATTACGATTACCTTTTTTTTTTTTCCCCCACACTCTCTTTCCCTTTCCTATGGGGATATGAAGGAAGGGGAATTCTTGACAACAGAAATTAAAACGTCATAAATGAACAAGTGCACCTAGTGAACCAGCATTGTAGTTTCCTTGCTGGGGTCTTTTGTTCATGTTGCAAATTGATTTTGCAATGACACTAACACTGGGTAATCTAACTCGGGCAGTTATGCAAGGTCCAGTCCTTATGAAGCATACGTCCAAGAACAGTAAGTGGGAACTAAGGGCAATCAATACCTTTGGAGGGCTAATCCTGTGAAATGTGCAATAAGCAGTTCCCACTTCCCCAGATAGATACAGAAGCTTCAAAACCAGCAAAATAAATCCCTGTTAAGGAGGGGGAAAAAAAGAAGATAAAAAGAAGGGGAAAAGAAAGGAGTTAGTTCCTGCTTTCAGCTAGTGCAACCTCTTTGAGATGAAGTGATTTACTGGAAAGAGAATTGTGCCAGGGCCATACATTCCTGTACATATAAATTTTTAGTTCAGAGCCAAGTGAACTGCCATTGCTTTTTACTTAAGATAATTCTTCAGGCTTTGCTAATTAGGTACTAACAATTCTTTCAGATGAGCTGTGAAACTCAGGGAAGATTATCAACAGTATGTTTTAAATCAAAGTGTTTACATCAGGAATGATTCATTTTTTCCATGAGGAACGACTTGTGAGACAGGCAGTCTTAGCACTGCCATAAATCTACATGAAAATTAAAATTGTGGAAGAGAATAACAAAGGCAAGTTGCTATCCCCATCTCCCCTGCCTCAGCCCCACCTCTAGAGACGGAATTTACATTAACAAGGGGCTCCAGCTACCACTAGAACTAGTGTTTGAGAAACACAGGATTTGAAATCCTTTTAAGAAACACCATGGTTAAGGTCAGTAACCCCGCTCTCCTCAACAAAGAAAAGCAGTAAGATATGAAGGGAAACTCCATTATTTCAGTCATCTGCCCTGAAGCTTTTTTAAAGAAAAAAAGTTTTTAAAAAGTTAAACAAACAAAAACAGCATCCCCCACCTTCCTTTGTGAGTTGTGTTTAAATAGTGGTTAAGAACTCCATTACAAAAAAGACAGAAAAGAAAAATTTCTGGTTTAGGCCTGTGTTTTCCCTTTTATCTGTTGCACAACAGAAGGTTGTGAGCTGAGCATGAGACTGCACTCACATTCTCAGTTGCTAAATGGTTGAGGGGCTCACTGGCAGTGCAGAAGGGCCACCAGCTCCATAGCTTGTTTCATCCCAGCTGTTTGAAAAGCTGGTTCACTTGAAACACAATCATTATACCCACCCACACTCTGCAGGAGAGCGAACTCCCCCTCAATGAGGTATTTATTCCACATTTATGGTAACTATTATTACCAACATTTACAACATCAGTCATTTTAATTAGAAAAAAAATTAAAACAAAAAAAACCCCTGCAATACACAAACAGGCACATATATATTTACATGTAGAAATGCAAAGCACTCAAGTTGTTTCTAATAATGCAGCTCATGGAAGGACATGCTCTCCACACACAATTGACTTAAACATTCTTTTTTTTTTTGCCATAAAAATATACAGATGTCCTTCTTCAAAAAAATTATTTTCCCCTTTCCTGTGTTACAGGAAGCCTGCACACGTTTTTAAATACAAAGTGGGTATAAATAGAAGCACAAATTAAGCATCTTGAAAAGTCTATCTTTTCCAACCACAGGAAAACTAAGAAATTACTGTGAGTGTTTACACATCTGACTATGTTAAATTAAAATGTTTTCTATCCATATGCCCAGCAAAACTGGCAAGAAACTAAAAATAGGAAACAATAATCTCTCTGGTTCTTTACCTGTTGCTACGGTGGGACTGGCGCATGTTTACATTATTCAGCCTTCTTCGTAAGGACCACTAAAAGCGTCAGTCTTAATACAGTTGCCACAGTGATGAAAGCATGTCTTACATATATAAATGATACAACTACTATGAAAATTTCAGTAAGACTGTCTGCTTTCCTATAAATCTATCTAGACATTTGTCTTTTTAGTTGTCTCTCTGTATCATAGCTATTAAAGGTAAATAAAAGCGTGATGGCTCTTTATATGACATTAATAGCTTGAGGGACTTTATACATCAGCAAATACAAATGTACTGTTCACTACAGGAGAGGAAAGCAGGTCTGTCCAGCTGATGCTTTCTGACTTAGATTTCTGCTTTAAGATCTTCTTGCTCATTTAAAATTTACTCATCTCCTGCTTCTCTACTGTTGTATGCTGGGTAACTTCTGGTGTTCTCTCAGCTTCTGACATCAATGTTTTTCTAGTAGTCCACACAGCCTAAGTAGCTAGCATTAATGGTTACAGTACAGACACAGTAGCTTCATTAAATCTTGACAACCCTTGTCAAAAGGTGAATGAGAAAATAAAATAAACTGATTGCAAACCACTCAGACACATGCTAACAGAGCAGACCTTTTTCTTCTGTTTGAACCTTCAGTAATTTAAATAACACTTTGAACAAGATTTAAGGGGTGAGCTGGCAGCTGATCAGATGGTCAAAATGGCAATCTTCACCACTAAATTCAGTATAAGGTTTGTTGTTTATTTGAGGGCTGTATTTGTCACATATTTCATTTCTCTCCAGCTGTACTGCCTACAAACAGAGAAGCTATTTTGCTTCCCCAATAATACTTGTTTGTTTTGTTGGGGTTTTTTTTAAGCTAGATTTGGGAGTTTGTTAACCAGAAGGTAGGAATGGTGCCTCCAACTCTCAAGGGAACACTCGACACACTGCTGCTCATGAGTGGCCGTTTGCACTCCACATTCATGCCTCTCTGGCAGGAGTCTGCAGCTGATGTGCTGCAGCACATCCTCCTCAACAGAGACATGAGTAACTCCCCTGGAAGATTTGAGCAGGTCTGCACAAGAGAGCAGGAGAGGAGGGTGCACAAAAACAACTGACTGCACTGAAGAAGAGCTCAAAAGCTTAACTGCAAACTTTTTCCCTAAATACTGATCTAAACTACACAGACAACAAGTGTTCCTTTTCTCCTAACACCTCCAACCTTATTAACAATCAGGCTCTTTTTTTTTTTTTTTTTGAAGAGGTTGGTAAGACTTAAGGTTGTGCAAGACATACTTTGATCTGCACCCTGATGAGTGAACATTCCCCTTTGCTGCTAGCCCAACTAATGAAGGGATAAAATTAGCTTTTATCCCTGGCACTTTCTTTAGCAAAAAAACATGCACTAATCAGCTGTCCTCACTAATCAGTCATCTGGATAATGACCTTTTGCCTTAAAACACTGAAATTTCTGAATGATGTTTAAAAAAAAAGGAAAACCAATGCAGACTTCTCTCTCTTTGTGGGTCTTAAGCCTATCATCTGGAATTGGAGACTGAAAGGTTAAATGGCAAATCTGTATCCTGACTGGGTGATAAATCTATAATCAAAAAGCACAAGCCTTGACACCTCAAGATGTACTTCATTACTACACAACTAAATGATCTTTTTTCTCTTTTTTTGTAAACTAGAAACAGATGAAAAAAAAAAAAAAGCTTAACTCCTTCATACTTTGCCTGTGGAGAAATCCACTCCACATCTGTGTTCAAGTGTCAGTTAATTTCTTACTTTTTTATTAGTGCCTGAGCAGGAATTCAGAAGTTGAAACCATTTGCCTTTTTCCCTCCCCCTTACAACTTCAGGGAACTGTAGCTGGGGAAAGAAAATTGCAAAACCATTCTATCAGCCTGCATTCTCCAACACACTCGTGAATGTCCAAAAAAACCCTCCAAAACAAAACAAAAACTCCCAAAGCACAGAAATAAGCCTTCCAGTTCCCCAAATTCTCACTGTACAGGGCACAGTCCTTTCTCCTCTTAATACCATACCTTAACATTATTTTAAAAATGGGATTTTTAAGGCCTGTTTCATTTTCCCTCTCTGCCTTCTATAATGAGGCCCTTTTTCTTCATGTATTAAGGAGGTGGAGCAAAACACAACCCTGGATGGCTGAGGAGGATTAGCAACAGATGAGATGTCCTGTGGAAGTTGCTTTGCAGAGGCCTGTGATAATTTCTAGCTGCAGTGCAACTGCACCCTGGTTTTTAACTTCAGGAAAAAAAGATTGCATTTACCACAAACACCGCTCCCTCCAGGCAAAGCAGTCGTCCCTGGGGACGATGCAAAGTAACAAATAAAATCACATTAAATTTGACAGCCTTCCAACTTTGCATCCCTGAATGAACCAGCAATCAGTACTCACGGTAATGAGGGTCCATGTAACCATTTCGGGGGTCCATGGTAAAAAGCGTCCCGCGGTAAGGTACGGAAGGTTCGGGAAGGTGCGATATAGATCCATGGATCTCCTTCTTGATTAATGAGGCCCTTTCCTCACTCGACGTGGAAGGCTCTTCACTGATCTTGCCGAGGCCTTGCCCACCCTGCGGCTGCATTGTGATCGCGTTCCTTCTCTCTCTGTGATAGGTCTGCCCAGGACTTTCATCCTCTGCAAAAAAACGAGGGAGAAGAAAGAGAGAAGGGGAGAAAAAAGAGAGACACACACTTTTAGCCCACTTACAGCAAACACAATAAAGAAAAGTTCTCCCCCCGCTGCCCTCCTCCTCCCAGTGTAAGTTTGTGACAGGAGGTTCCTGTGTGGCTGTGAGGGATGGCCTGGGGACGCCTGCCCGTTCGGAGCTGGCAGCAGCGGAGCAGTAGATCACCGTCACCCATGCACTGATGCTCCTACCAGCGGGGCTATCAATTGTGCAGGAACAGACACAGGCTAGCTGTTTCCCTGCCTCTGGGACAAGGAGGCTGGGAGCTCCCTGATGGAAGTCAAGAAATGATTTGTCATACAGAGGAGAAGATGAACCCCACCGGCTGGGCCTAAATCACACCCAGCCACCCACCGCAGCTCTGCAGCCTGGCTCCAGGTCCCTGGGGCTTGTCTGCGTGAGGGGCTGAAGCCTTGCAGGGAGGTCAGCAGTGATCAGAACCAAGGTGGGCAACAATCAAATGGGTACAACTGCTCAAGATACAGCACTAGCAGCATCACGCAGGCACAAGCAAGGCCACTTGCTCTGACAGTGTCACCACGTCAGCGCTTGTGCAGGATGGTTGAGTACACTCCCCCTACTTTCCACATATTTCCCTCCCATATCCACACAAACAAATCCAAAAACTCTTAATGAATAAGGGTGAAGAAGAAGGGGGAGAAAATAATAAAGAATAAGAAGGTCAAACCCAAGCCCTAGTTTGGAGTAAGCCTCTAGGATTGTGGTACCACTTGAAAGGGGAAAAGAGCCTCTTTTCCCACCAGCCTTCCCTGCAGACAGATCCAGGACTAGGTGCTACAGCAACCCTCTGCTCCCATAGGAATTTTAACCCCTAGGGACTACACACGCCCTTCAAAAACCAAACAAAATGGTTCTGTTCCTCAAAATGAAGGTGCATGTTCCCAGGTACATTTCACAAATGCCATGTGGCAGCGGGGCTCTGCTAGGTACACAAGTCTCTAATGTAAATGATCTCCTTCAATTGCATTACGGGTTCAAAACAGAGATGTTTCTCTAAACAAGCATGATTGATTACTGGCTGTAATCCTTGGCCAATACCAATGCTCCGGGTATAGCCTTGTTCCATCAACCACACTACCCATGCAAGTGTACACCAGTACATCTTGAAGGAGTACTGACAAAGATTCTTCATTTTAAAGTTGCTTTGCAGTTCTAGAAGGACACAAAGAGTCTCAAATTATTAAATATTGGGCACAAAAACGGTAACTAGAAAAGGAAATTAAAACACCCTTAGGAAATAAAACTGAAGTGCTCTTACTCTACAACCTACATGCAAGGAAGAATGATTGACACCAGCACCAAGATTGCACTTCAGTTGTCAGAGATTTGAGGTCAGGGCTAAGTTTTCACTTGTACCTTTCCCTGGTGTACTTGTTCACACAGCAAAAGTACCAGCCAGCAATTCACCAGGTGACTACTTTCACCAAGCCTGACACCAGCATAACTCAACCTATATGAATTAGATTAGAAACAGGCTCTGTACACATAGATACCTGGCCATTATATGCGTAAACTAGCTGCACCATTGATTCGAATGAAGTGCTCATGAGATTTTTCCCTGGCCCCTCTCTCCCCAGGTAGCAACAACACAAAAACTCAGCAGCACAGCCTATTGAGCACTTAATTATTTTTCTATCTCCAAGTATTACAGCAATCAGGGTTTGCTGACTTATCAGCATCTTCCAGGGACAGCATTCTTTTCACAGCCAGCAGTAATTCTACACACAGAGCTTTTCCAGGGTTGGGTCTGAGGAGAAAGAGTTAATGGAAATAGACAACAACATTAGAGTTTAAACCCTTTGCCCTTTTCTACTTTTTACTAATATGCACAGGCACTGGTCCCTGCTCTAGGTTAGCAGGGTTTAAGGTTTCAACTTTTTACACTGAAGCTGGTTTTAGTTAGAGAACTGCAAAACGGGGTCTAAAACTTTAAAACTTATATGAGGTTTTTAGAAACTCGCTTGTATAACTAAAAAAAAAATAATAAATCAACCCAAAGATATATTTTCCATCAGGCTTCTCTTTAGCCAGAGTCCTTTATGTTAAATTTCAACCTAGAGTGAACTTTCACTGATGAGACATAAACTCCTATAAAAATAGGGTATTACACTCCATTTGAAATTCTGACAGACTCTTAAGTAGAGCGAGGTAACCTGTGCTACAACAGCTTAGAAAGAAGAAAGCTAGAGTGATTTGTGGGGCTGTATAATCACTCAGATGATCAGATAGGATTTCAGTTCTTTTACTCTTCCATATAAAGATAATATTTGTTAAAACTGCCATCCTGGGATACAACAAGAAGCTGACATCTGTCTGCGGGCTCCACTTTCATACTTTCTTTCTCAAAACATGCACATGTCATGAATCAAGGTACTAGTGACTGTTATGGAAAAGGCTGATTTTTCAAATTGCTGAATGAAATTCAAAACCTACCTTCAGTCACTTAAAAACTAAAGGAAAAATATGGTTTGTTTTAATAAGCTTTTCCCTTTTTTGGTTACTTGAGAAAAAAAAAGAAAACTATTTTTCCCTCTGCATCAATGTTCTCTCTCCCCATTATGAAGTTATTGCCATGTGCCATTACAAGTCAAAAGTTTCTGTATGCTTTCTACCACACAAAAATTGCCCCAGAAGTATTTAAGTAAAAATGATGGCATTTTTGCAATAATAATAAAGCTTATTCACTGGCCAAACAGCTTGGTAAGCATTTACTTCACACGACTGGGTTCCTTTTGATAGGGAGCAGATGAGAAATTTGACAAGCACCCACGCTCCAGAACACTAAGAGCCAAGCAGTTTGCAGGAGCTCCCCCGGCGCCAAGCGGGAAACTCCTCGTGCAGTAATGCTGCTGACTCTCACAGCAGGCGAGCCACTCCAGTGTGCCAAAAGGGGAAAGCTGTCTAATCTTGTTCTGATTCAACTGAATCGTTCAATAAAGTTTCAAAAGTAAGTGCGGGCAAGGCGCGCCAGGCCAAATTATTGACAGAAACACACTGTCCACCATGGCAACAAGTGGGATTCTAAAGCAAAAATGTAAGCAAACAGCCCACTTCTCCAGCAGCATCTGCCAAAGGGGTTTTACAGCCAAATACACGAGAAGTGTTCTGTTGCTGCTCTGCTCACATTTTAGAGGTGGCCAGCTTCAGTGTCAAAAGAAGGATCTGATTTATTAAAATGTTGCAGAGAGACAAATTCCAAAGTGAAAGATGAAGTTGGTAGCAGCCCACCAACTCCAGTGTAATTCCTCCCACCTTTTGCCAGTGTCAGAGAGAAGGGTTAAATAAGAAAAGAAAAAAAGTAATCATGCCCTAGAGTAATTTGCATAAGCTTCTTTTTCTTCACATATACCCTTACTCTGACCTAACAAGCCAACAGCCAGACACACACGTTAGAAGTGCCCAGTCTGTAACGATCACATTAATCCAGGATTCTCGCATCCACTGAGAAATACCTGATTTAGTCCTACTATTTTGATCAGAAGCCATTTTTATTAGAAGCACTGAGCACCTCACTTAATGGAGCACCTCTCACTTAATCAAAAAGCTTTCTCAAAAAACTCACACTGGACAGTATGCCTGAATAAACACACTTTTAATTGCACAGCTAATTTACTCAGAAAGTTTAAAAAATCAGCACAAGCCAAAGCCTAATGCAAAAACCCATTAAACTTTCTTTACCTGTTGAACTTTTTTGCTTTTTTTAATCATAGACCAAGACAAAGTAGAAGCTATTAAACCACCTAAAGTCAGCAGCTGAAAAAAAGTTCAAATCTATTGATAGAGCACATTAAAAGTCAATCTCCACACACTTCAGAGACACCCCTGCTTAAACAAGACAACATCAGCCCAGTTAAGTCAGTTTATATATTAAGTTTCGTCTCCCTATTTCTGCTTGCAACTTCCAAAGAGCCTTACTATCTCATGAGAGATCTAAAAAACACACGTCAGCTGGGTAAGAGAAAAGACAAGGTACTTACAACTCAGTCTAAGAGACCCTGGCTGATGCTCCCTCTAAGCTCTTCTCTTCTCTTGACCAAAATTCTCTGGCTACCAGGACATGAGCATTCCTCCCTCTTTTCCTCTTTCTCCCTTCTCTCTCCCCCCCACCACCCCCCCCGCCCCCATCTCCCTCCCTCTCTCTCAGAGGCAGTGCTTCTCCCATTAGAGGAATTAAAAGTGGTTGGTGCCATGCTAAATTTAACAAGCTCATTAGTATTCTTCCTGTGTGCTTCCTAGTGAACTCTCCCTATTCAAGCGGCTCTCTCTAGCTGAGGGGTCAGGTGGCTAATCATTAAATCAAACTAATGTCACCCTATCACAATCGGCCTAAGAGAAGGAGGGTTTATTATTTCAGTTTATGCTAAATAAACGGTTTTACAAATGGTCTCCAAGCAAGGTCAACAGCAGCTTCAATTACAAGACAAACTTAACAAGAGTTGCTATAAACCAAGTGCTCCATATTGACCTAAGCAGAAGCTCGGCTCTGCATATTGCCACTAGCAGGATTGTACAGGAATGCATATTGTAAAATAAAGGAAAGGGTAATCTTTTCTTTGCCAGAATTTGTGACTGCACAGAGACTGCTCATTCACCTCTCCCCAACCAGATTGCTGCTCAGCTCAATTCACCCCACACAAAGGCTGAAGACCAGACCTCAATGGACCGAGTGAAACATGTTCAAAACTAGGCTCTCTATTGTGACTGAATTTCTTAACATCTTTTCAAAAAGCGGAGAATGCCTTGAGGCTAAAGGAAGAAACAGGCTAATGGTGAATTGGGAATACTGAGCAAATTTCAGAGCCCTTTCCTCCTAGCTTTTGAGGTTGAAAGCAAGCTCTTTCCTTTCAAGTTTCAAAGTCCTTTTTCCTCCCGCAGTGTCACAGAAGGATTTGAAAAGAAGGTAATTGTGCTCACAGTCCCCCTGATCAGAGCTTACGTCCTATTTCTGGTATTTCAGAATACTTCTTGCAATAATGGTGCATATAGCTCAATCCCTTAACCGTCCTGCACTCTGCAATTGCTCATTAAATGAACAATTGCTGGTATAAAATGCCTTTTATGTTCAAGGTCTGGATATAAGATAAGCATTCTAGTACTCTAAATTTGGTTTACTAAGGAAACTCTCCATCATTAAATTACAAAACTGAAGTCAGAATATCAGTCTTTCCCAGAAAAGTAGCATTTTAGGTGCTGTGAGCCAGAGGGAAGGGGGAAGGTGGAATGTAAAAAAGATTGACTACTTAGATTCTTAACAGAACAGATACCTAAGCAAGAAAGCAATTTCCTTCCCATTTAAGAAAGTCTAAGTTTTTGACACTTGATATTTTCTTCCTTGAAATAATGCAATAGAGCAATTGCCAGGCTCATTAGGACACCTGTATCTGCACATTCTTGCATACACTTGCTGTTCACTAGTCTCTGGCCACCTTAGGAGCAAAGTAGGAGGAAACAGATGTATAGGATTGTGCCTGCCTTTAAAATCAATGTATGTTGTAAGCAAAATTTTGGTTTTGGTGAGTACAGTAGTTTAAATTGAGCACCCCTTGTCCCACATTTGTTATTTTCCTGCATTTCAAGCAACTGCACAAGAAACACTCTGGAAACACTAACACAGTTATGAAGGACGATGGTCATAATTGGTTTTAAAAACAGGCTCCAATCACACCAGAGGCTACAAAATCTATTAGATAACAATACAGTACCCACTTTATTTGCAATTCTTAAGCATATCTTATACAAGACTTTTGTGCTTATAAATAACATACATTATCTGAGCTTACCACTGAAAATGTATACTTTTCTATTCCCAATTGCAATGGACTTTTAGCTTAGTTATTTTTCCATTATCCTATGTATAGTATTTTCCAAAAACTGAATTGTGACCTTTGCATTATGAATACGTAGTTCTTTTGTGGTTTTGTTTCTTTGTTTTGAAAAACATTTTATATTATTTTGTTGTCAACTTTAGCTTTCACTGGAAGAAAAAGGAGAGAGAGGACCCAATCCCTACAACACAGACCTAATACTCCACACACACTCCCTGATTTTCCTCAAATGAGACATACATTCATTTTTGCTGCACTTACTGCACAACTTGGTTTAGTTCCTTTTTTGACAGTACAGAGGACAGAACACAGTGCATCGACACAGTGCCTATGACTTTGGAAACAGAGCCTGACTCTGCACTCCTCTGGGTCAGTGGCAGAGTTCCCACTGACCTGGACAAGACAAAACTAGGCCTGTAGAGTCCCCACTGCTCCAACACTAAACCAGTAACACATTGCTATCAGGAGAACATCGCTTGCAGCCTATTCCAACTGTGTGCGTAACCCTTCCCCAAGACTGATGGGGAACCCGGGAATGGCCCGAAGCAGCTTAAAAAACTCAGGTAAACTTTTTCAGACCCTTAAATAAGAGAGAGCCTTGTTAGTAGCAATGTGAATTAGTAGCAATCTGAATTTTTTGATTATCCAGATGAATTTACAGTGCTTGTTACCTCCCCAGCCTCTCCCAACTAAAACCAACTGGCTGAAGATAAACAGACATATAGGAAATTATGTAAAATAAAACCACCTTTAAAGTTTCATACAAGCAAACACCTACTGTATTGAACTGAGAGTCTGCACCTACCAATCCCTGTATCAGATATATAGGGAAATGCTAAAAAGCTCATCTAAGCTGAAAAAATCCTACTTAGGAAACACAAGAGGTAGGTGCAGACACAGCTACCTACACACAAAGGCAGAGTGCTGTGGAAACTTCCTTTTCATTCCCAGGACTCAGCCTCAGAAGGCGGACAAAGAGGGCAGGAGGACGGGCTAGGCTGCCTTACACAATCCTGCATGTCACTGATCATGCAGGACATATGGACAAAAAGCGAGTAACATTTGGGTATATGCCTGAAGTTACTGACCTGACATTTGAGCCATCCTATTGTCTTCAATGACTTCGGAACAAGCTGTGGAAGTTGCTTGCTGTGAACCAGATTTCTGCAGTATCCTGTTGGCCAAGTTTGCCCAGCTGAACCACCAACTAGCCAAGACGTGGAGTTTGAACCCCTGCAATGCCCAGCCGCAGCCCCAGCCTGCAGGGCTGAGAGTCTCTGGGAAGCCAATGGAGGGACTAATTCTCAGCAACTTGCAAAGTCAGCCTCCAAAGATGTGGGAGCCTCGCTTCTGAACAAGCTCTCTCCCAGCCTGTTTCCACACAGGCTTTAAAATAACAAAAACAAACAATTTAAATCAAAACAGCTGAAAACCATTTTCTCGCTTCCCAAGTTCAGGGCTACGTGTTTCTCCCATGGCAGACAGTGGATTATTGCAGCGATACTTAACACCACTGGCGAGTGCAGCCCCCAGCGCTCTGGTTTAGGTGTTAGTGACGACATTGACTGTGGCAGGAGAAACACTAAACCCTGCACCTAGGTACCGAGCAGGTGGCAAGATTTTAAATTTACCTTCATGGGGCCTACAAGGCCCAAGTTCTGCTTGCTTTACTTACACTGAAATCCTGGGGATTCAGTGAAACTACTTGTGCAAGTAGAGCAAGAGGGATTCATGTTCAGCATCAGAAATGCTCCAACCATTGGGCACAAAGAGTCTGTGTCTGGAAAATGCACTGAAGATGTTTGTTAGCATGTGGAAATGCTGTATCATTAGCTTGATGAGAAAGGGGGTCTTAGTAGTACAAGCGCTTTGTAGTTCCAGTGTACAAAAAAAGAAGAAAGCCGTAATGCAGAAGTAGAAGACATTTGGAGGTAGAATTAATTGGCAAAGTTAACATGTAGCATGTAATTTCTCCTTTTAAATTTGCAGAACTATTAGGCATTCAAAAGCATTTCCCTTTCTTGGTATAATAAATTTTATGTTTTGATTTTGCTACTTGAGGATTGGGAAGCTCAAATGAGAAAAAATAATTCTTTCAAAAGCAAACTTAGTTTTTCATTTCCCCTTTCAAAAAACTGTTCTACCTTACAAAATTCAGCAAAGACTGCAAATTACTGTGCAACAGTCTCAGCAAACTAGAATATTTGCTCAAGGTCTGCTGATCCGGGCTAAAACTCAAGCTTTGCACTGTCAGAGTATCTCCAGGTTCATTGTCCTTCTCCAACATCTAGATTCTTCAAAGAGCCAAGAGACTCAAATATAACTTAAGGACAACAGACATCAGGATCTGACTATTGGCAACTATTTCTCAGAAGGAAAAAGCTCCTCAGCCTATTGTAAAACTCTCAAAAGGATCCTGATTTAAAAACATTATGAAGTTCCTTCCATTAGCCAGTTATTAGACTGTTAGTCATTGCTTACTTTGAGCAGGCTAATTAGTTACATCAAAGGCACTACAATAATTCCCAGGAGGGTTTGCGGGGGGGGGGATATATTTCTCAACCATCTAATAGCACATTTACGCCTATCTGGGGGTAACTGCCTCATTTCACTCAGACACTGGGGGACATATTCTGTGCTGTCATTTTATACCAAGCCAGCAGCAAGACCAGGCCTTAAAGCTGTTTGAAGCCTGATATAAATTTGATTAGGCATGCTTAAAAGCCACAAAAGAGTGAAAGAGGAGTTATATACCCTTTGGTGCACCATCCCCTTTTGCAACATCTACAGCACAGGTACCTTGGCCTCAACAGAATTTTTAAAAAGTTATTTATAGTGTCGCATATGAACAGAATTATCTTCTGTGCCTTCTTCCTTGGGTGGGTTCAAACTGCTAAAAGAAAGTATTAGCAAATCACTAAGTGGTTTGCAACAACCCAGGCAACCCTTCAGTTTAGATGGCAGGTATCACCTATTGAGTTGCAAAATTTACTTATTGCTACATACTTTTGCACAATTGCAGTAAGAGTTCTGTTTCCATTATATCCTTGTACTTCTGGTCTCCGAAGCATACCAGTTGTTTAAAAATATGTTATGGGTTACTGTGCCCTGATTTACAGTGGCTGCAATCTCAGTTGAGGTCAATGATTTCATCAGTGTTTCAGGGCAAAATTTGAATGCTATATACATTTCCCTGTGCAGATGTGTATGTGCTTCTACATACAAAAGTGTGGTCACAGGCACCCACAAATTCAGCTCCACCTTACATTCCATAAAATCTAACCAACTGAGGATGTGTGATACATGATGTGTGCAAATGAGTGTCCACACAGGCACACTGGATACCTGAACATAGAAACGAGACATTTCACATTCATCAGAAGTCTAAGTAATTCAGAAGAATGCTGCAAAACAAACGTAAGGTTTACAGCAAAGGATGTTTTCAAGCAAAGGAATACTCTCAAGCCCTGTATCCCAGGCGAATTTTATGCTTTGAATGATCTTCTGGATCATCTGTATTGGTGCTTTGGTTTAGAACAGCACAGCTACTAATCCACAGATAGTGTGAAATATTCCTTTTATCAACACTGCTTCTCCACCAGGAATATATTCTGAAGCTCCAAACCTGGCACTATCTGTTTATCTCTAAAGTTAGAGGCTGTCTTCCCTGCCTGGAGACACTGCTTACAAAAGAAGAAACAACTTCTTAAGCCTTAAGAAGATCTTGACCTTTCCAAAGACCAACCTGTTTTTTCTCCCCTCTGCTCACTTTCTTCTCAGTTCTCTCCATTAATAAGGATGTACAAGTTCTGGCAGAGATGCATGCTGCCATACTACCTCTCATAGTTCCTGCCTTCACATTCCAGTCATCAAAAATACAGCTACCAGCCACAAGCAAGCAGCCTAGGTCCCAGGATGGGCACATGTGAGTGAGCAAGCAGAAATGGAGATTGGAGAGCCTGGAGGAAAGGACAGAGCAAATTCTTCATACCATGATCTCCACTCCCCTTGTCTAGAGGAAGGAATCCTCTTAAAAGCTTTTGATCTTTGGACACATGGAGTTGGAGAATTAATACCACTGATTACCACTCACTAGCTTACTTGTGAGTGCCTCTCTCCTCCCTTCTTCAATTCCACTGCACGCTTCTGGCCAGGCTTTCCAGCCTCTGGTAGGGTCTGCCAGCCTTGACCGCTATATTTGAGAAGAGCCAAGAAAGCCTGAGACACACCAGCTCTTTCCAGCTTCTCAACACACAGGGGGAGGAACTGAATGCCAACCAGATCCCCTTATAGACGAAAACAAGTTGATGGTTCATGTTTTCTTTTGAACTTCAGAGATGAGAAAAAGTGGTTTTGAGACTTCACTTTTTTTAACTACTTATGCATTTGTCTTTCTAACCTTAATGCTGGATAACAGATTTTAAAAGACAGTGGAATATTGACCTCAAACTTTTATTAATCAACTGCATACATGTACTTAAGTGCTTATAACTGTCTTAAGCAATATTGTGTATTTCCATTTATGATAATGCAATGGGCACCTAAGATCATAAAGACAGCCAACTTAAAAAAAAACACTCCTGTGTTCACAAACAAAGTGTCAGAACAATTTAAAACAGCACTCTCCTACAACTACAGTAGCCATGGCAGCTCAGAAAGGGCATTCTTAAATTGTTAATCAGGTTTTGCTGGCTTCATTTATGCACAATCTGGCAGAAGGAGATTTCAATGATTCCTTATTATTTTTTCCTTCTTATTCTTGGCTACCTAGATTTTCAGGCAACATTCATTTCACAGAAAACTAAACTAAGTTTCATCTCTCAAAAACATTAAATAAGCATGATTTCTATGGAAAGAAGGTTGGGGAAGGGAAAGAAAATCACCTGCAAAATTCATTTGGCGATATAGAAAGCAAAAGAGAAAAAAAATCACTGTGTAATGCCCAGGGGTAAAATCACTTCTGTGACTTCTGTGTGCTGCAGAATGCAAAATTGTAGTCAGCTAAGAAGGATCCATTCCAATCCACAAAGTATTGCAACAAGAGAATTACCAAGTTTTACTGCTTTGGGGTTGCTTTCAGTTTGATTTTTTTTTTAAACAAAGTATCATGTCTCTAAAATATAAGAATTCTTACAATTACACTAGGAATTATAACTATTTCTAAGCATGCCAGGATTTTCCCATCATGACAGAATCAAAACTGGAAAATATTTTCCTCCATTTCTGTTAATATATTTTGTGTGATGAAAACATACAGCACTTGCATTGAACAAAAGTGAGGCAAAAAAACCACCAAAAGTAATGTCAGAAATGTTGCATCATCTTGAAAAATAAAGGAAAATAACCAGAATAGTTTTTAAAGAAAAATAAAACTTCAACAAGCACTTTACAAGCAACTGCCGTGAGGAACTGAACCTCTGAGCTCCCGCACAGATAAAGCTGTTGTGGGAGAATTCATAGTGAACTCTGGACTTGAAGATCTTTCTGCTCCTCAGATCTCACCCTGGTGTTCCATAAGCCACTTCGCTTCCCACAACTTTGTCTTCTTCACTCACCAAATGCATAAAATACTGATAACTGATTTTAAAATATAACAAAGGTTTTTGTATTTCAAATAAGCACAGTATAATTGAAGGATTCAAGGTCATACAGAAACATCCACTTAGATTTGAAGGAAAAATGTGTTGAGGAGTTAGCCCAAAGCTGCTGTATAAATCACCCTGAATATTAAATGTTCCAATTCTGAAAAAACAGAGTGTGCCTCCCATTTCTATTACATTAAATGCTTGTCCACAACTTGCACAACTTGTCCACAAATAACTGTTGACTAATAACTATTTACCATGTCCCTCTGAAGGCCAAGGGAAAAAAAAGGATAAACACATACAATCAGACAGAAACAAACAAACCAAGGTTTAAAGGTGTTATTGGCCTGAATACAAGAGACCTACCCCATCCACACCTCCTGCTATTCTACCAGCAGCAGAGAAATCTCATCCAAAACACACTGCTTCCCCCTTGCTGTAACTTAACTTCCTTAAGAAGTGCTGAATCATGGCTTTTAATAAACATCCTGAATTACTGAATAATAACAGTAAACCTGATTTACCAGCATCTCACCAGGTTGCTAAATAGTCAAAGAAGCTTTTGCTCCAAATAGCAGCCATGTTCTTTCTTCTCCAGTGCAGGCCAGAAGTCCCATCTTGCTGGCATCAACAAGATTTCATTTTTTCTTTTATAAACCATAGCCTTTTGGAACCATAATACCAATATCTCCTACATCACACTGTCAAATTCATCGAATTAAGAATAATATTTTAATGCTAATCTCATTGTTCATACTGGTTTTACCACAAGTCTTGTAAACATGAAAACTAGAAGACAACTTGTCTTCTAGTTTTCTTCTTCTAGATACATCCATGTACTTCTACAGCTATTCATGACTATGTTGACCATGTAACTATGCCACAATCATTCGTTGTATTAACATATCTTCCTTGTAGAGCGTATGAGATTTAACACATTTGTCCTATAAAATTCAATTAGCCATTTCAGATACACCCGAGTTGTAACATCAAAACCCACTAGCTTTAAAGAAGAAATTCCCATTAGAAATCGCAGCTTTTTCATGGCAAAAAGACTGACACTCCACAGCCTTCTCACAGCAGAATACATATTGGGCTTGCTTGTTGCAACTCCTTTCTAAAGACTAGAAAAAAATCTTTTCCAGAGCAGTAAGGTTACCACTGTCAGCTGCACTGAACTGCGTACTTCCCTCTCTTTTGGGTCTTATCTTCAAAAATCACGGAAACAAAGATGTAAACTTGGACATTAAAGAGTGTTAACATCAAAGTACATGCACTACTTTTGATATTAACCAAAGCCTTGAACCAGCAATCTAACTGGCACAAATCAGGGGTGTCTATGTAATTTCAGAAACAGCTGAACTGAGCTCTCTGCCATGGCCTGCATTTGCTCACCGACTTTTCAAAGCACAGTATCCCTGTATGTTTTTACAACTACCTGCCAATCAAGAAAGCAGCAGGAATCCAAATGCACTTCTTGGAATTTTCACCATTTACCTCTCCACGTTTCTGAACATACGAACTTTACTATTTCTCTCTTTTCCTTCAATACATTTTAAAAATTTTAACATCTCCATCCAGAGCAATTTCTTTGCATTGGAACAAATCATGTCCTGTGTAGGAGCCCTGCCCTTTGGTTTACATAAAATTACTGCATTCCACAGTTTAGCTGAAAAAAAGAATATACAAGTGCATGAAGGAATTATGTAAACAGATGTTAATAACACATTAATATTTGTATATTATCTTACCTGTATTCCCTCATCCTCCCTCCTTTCCATCTATGATCCTGTACATCACTCTTTCAGGTCTGCATATCCCAAAAGAGCTTCAAATTCTCTCATCAAAGAAGTTAACTAAGAAAGGATACTTTTGCTCTCCTAACCTTCACTATTTCTCACAAAAACATGGGTTTTCATCAGCATTCACATACACTCTCCCTTGTTGAAGATCATTCCAATGCCATCTTTGTAACTTGGATCCAAATTAGTCTGGACCAGAACTTACAGGCAGGACCTTACAAAAGGCTAGTGAACACACTCAACTAAGCAGGAGTCCTAAACACAGTGCAAAAAATGCAAGTAGATAGCTGGGCAACCCTGAATTTTAACTTTCCCTTGTGCTTTAACTCACCAGCTTAGCGCATACTGAAATCTACGCAAGATTCTCAGAACATGTTAATTCATATTATGTCATAAAACTTTATCCAGGAAAACACATTGTGGTTTGAACTCATATAGCATATGCATCTCAAGTTACAAGTATAAACTTCAGGATAAATGGAAAGAAGACAGAAAAAAAAAAAGCTCAGATTTGGATTCCTAGCATTTTTGGTATCCTATTAAGGTTTTACATCAACCGGACAAAACCCAGGATGCCAGGATGCATGCTGTGATGCAACATAATATAGTACGTAACTGTACTCAGGCGGATGGCTCTCCTCCCATATTACAACATTCTTTGGCCTCATTTCTGAGGGAAACAAGGGATAATATCAAGGGAAGGCAGAAAGGAGTTTGGTATCTATTCTACATATCTTTGAAACTCATTGATTGGATTAAACCATTTTTGTCTGAGGCAAGAGTTTCTATACTAGATTTCTGCCAAGAAAAAGGCAGCAGCCAGGTGGAAGAGATGCTGCATTACCAACTCTCTAACATCGAGGTTGCAGAGTAATTTCTCTACATCATACAGAAAGTATTAAGGAGCAAGGTGTAATAAGCATCCCACCAGAAAAAAAACCAACTTTGATCAGAGCCAGCATCTTACCAGACAGTGGAGAATCAAGACAGAAAACCATGCCCTGGAGGCAATTCCCAGGAAGGTCCTTTTCTACTCCAAGCATTTTGAGCAGAGCTGCTGATTAGGGATGTGATCTGGAGCAAGTGTACACGATAAATCTTACAACAAAGCAGCACCAGAGTGCAACAGAATCACATGAGGTTCTGTGGGCTTCAGCAGTATAGGATCATTCAGACATCCAGAATGCTTGCAAGTTACTGAGTATTCTCTTAAGGACTAGGCATTTGTCTTCCACAATCCCCCTCAACTGCAGAGTAATAGAATGTACAGGAATACTTTCATATACCCAGCAGGTTTATCAACCTGCTGATATATCATTAAACTATATGCAGGCATGAAGATGGAGACTGACTGTAGAGTCTGTTTTGCCAGGCTGGCCATAAATTCCACCACAAGCTGAAAAATTATACATGCACAGCCTTGATGAAGAATAGCAAATAAAAGTGTGGCCCAGAAGTGATCATTGTCATCTTTATAGACCAGAAGCATGGCTGCAGAAATATCAGACTTGTATATCAAAAGCTGATTTAACTGACAAAAGAGCTTTCTCCTCAACTTCTCAACAAGACCTCTCTTCACTTCAGCGGAAGCAGGAAAAAGTGGCTGAGTGGGCCCAAAGGAAGCTGGGAATAAACTGCACCTTAAACCAATAAAATACCTATGGTCCATCAAGTAGTCTCATTACTGAGGAGTCAGTAATTAAAATTTTAATGGCATGCAAGCAGGTTTCTAAATCATTAGGCAAAGGAACACAGTGTCAACAATATTGCTGAACAGAGGGATAGAGAAAAGTCAACCATCACTGCTTAATCACTTAGGACTCTGTCCTGCAGCTATTCATCTGTGGAGCACCAGTCACAAAAGTCCCTTACACCACTGCTACTACCTGCTCTGTGGCAGTAGGTAATTTATTTATCCTCCGTCATCTCAAATTGCAATGTTTTACTTGCAAGGACTTGAGAGTAGGTAAGCATTTTTGCCACAAAAGTAAAACAAAACTACCATGCACTGTTTATGAAGCACAGACAGAACTCAGGTTAGAACATGAGTAACACAACAAGAAAAAGGATGGTTTGAAAGTAACATCAAGCCCACAGGAGAAAGGCATGGCAAAGTTAAGGTTGCCTGTGCAGCATCACATGTGTAACTACCATCTGCTTCAAGACACCTACAAAGGAACGTGCCATTTTTTCTGCAAGACCCTGGCTTCATCCAGCACCACCCACGGGGTGAACAGTATGTGTTTCATAAGCAGTTTGTCACCACCTGTTTCTCGTCTTGGAGTGCATGTTCCTCTCCATGTACTGGCTTCACTGAAGCCCAGCTCAGCAGATAGATTATTAATTTCCTTTCTCTGGCACTCATTACAATACCCAAGTGCTTCATTACTCTTAGGAAAATGTATTTTACAACAGTTCTGAAAGGTCAAGAGATGGTGTCACTACCAACAGAGACTACCCATTTAATGTCCCTAGCTGTACATGCATAGTCTAGAGAGCCTGAGAACCAATTTTCAAAGAATACGTTTTCAGAGTATTTAGCATCAGATCTACTTTACACAGTTTGTGTTTTCAAGCAATACCTATGACTGTATTTGTCATGCACACATGCTTGTCTTTCTGAAAACCAGAGGCAAGTCACATACCAATGAAAAAAAAACCCCATCTATATTGGTGGTGTTGAGTTGTACTAAGAGCTCCAGGTTTGATGTAATTAATGACACTGCAAATATTCCAACATATTTGCATTTTTGTCGTTAAAAGTATATAAAAAGGTGCGAGTTGTGACTGAAGATTTCTTCATTTCTGGGGCCATTTATAAAAAGACGCTCTCCTAGCAGATATTTTACTATCTAAGAAGTGATTTCAGTCTGTAAAATCTCTTTCTATGGTAGCAGAGAGAGATTTTGTCTTCTTCATAATGTATTTTAATGAAATACAGAAATTTTTATCACCAAGACCTCCATCTCACTGTCAATGAAGCAAAAGTTGGCCAAGGGGGGGACAGACTGTTATAAAAGAAGAAAGTGGGGGAGAGATAGAGAAATATTACAGCTGCATGTCTGTTTCTTCAGGTTACCACACAAGGAAGGGATGAATGCATGTGATCATATAATTTAAGACTGACTATAATGGACAGGCACAGAGAATTCCATGTTGGCATTCCTGATTTTGTGATATAATTGATATTCCTTTAATTTAATGACTTGCATGCAGCTTCATAGTATTAAAAAAAAAAACCAACAAAGGAAAAAGCAAAACGGGAAGATGAACATGGCAGACATAAGAAATGAGTGATTTTAATTCAACCCACTGACCCTTTGAAAGCAAACAAAACACCTTGTAAGATCAGTAAATTATAATTTCCCAAGACATTCAGGGCAGAAGATGACAGACAGCATACCAAGGGTTCACAGACAGTTGCTGGTAAGAGCAAATTTTGCATGTTGAATCCCACTCCAGGCTTAAAAGAGGAAGTTTGCCCTAGTGAGAACAAACTTGCTGCTTTTTCCGCTAAAATGTACATTTTCTGTTCCATCTTTCCCCTTGTTATTTTGAAAATGCTTCAATTTCCCTACTACTATCTCCTCCTCCTAGTCCTATTTGCTATTCCAACACTGCACTCCACAAAGCTCTCATCTCAGATGCATTCTCTTTAACCAATATCTGTTAGCCATGAAATCTAAGCTCTTTGTTCTGTTCCTTGTGGGAAGAATCTCCTTGCTCAGTTGTTCCCATCTTCTCTCTCAATATGTCTTTTTCTTAATCTTCAGTCATGCATGCCAGTCATTGTGCCCCATTCCTGATGATTCCCTGTCTCTCCCTCTAGGTTCTCTGTCCACTCTCAGCACACTGAGCATGGGCTCCTTTCTTCAGCTCTTTTAGTGGGATCTGCTCTCTCTTACCCCTTTTCTCCCCTCTGACAGAGCTCCCACTCTCCAACCCACATTCAATTAAACAGAAACCTTCCCCCATCATTCTCTGCAACAAACCCTGGACTGGCACAGGAAAATTGGGGGAGGTGTCTTTCACATGATATTCAGAACACTGGATCCTGTAAGATCTTCCTCAGTTTTCTCTCGCTGTTCCCTTTACATTGTTAGTATTGCCTTTTCTTTGATGCAGCTGGCTCTTAATAGTGATGGACCAAAACCACAGTCCTAAGGTCCATTTGCATGCTTTGCAGGAAGAAGATGATAATATCTGATGAACAATTATCTCTGCAATTCTCACAGCTGCAGTTAAATGTATGGAAGATGAGAAATGCCATTGCATAGAGAGTCATAAAGTAGGATCAATCTCACCTAACTCTAACATACTCTTGCTCTCTAGGCTCCTTCTACTGTTGGCTGAGAAATTACACCTCTGGACTGTGGTTCAGCCTATCTCAAAATGGACAGACCCATCCTTTGAACGTACATCATTGACTACAGATCACCCAGATAGACACTTACCTTTCAGAAAGATAAGGGAAGATAAGATGAATCTACTATCCAACTTTTAGAAATATGGGGAATGCAAACTCTTTTTTCATAATTTTCTGTAGAAGGTACTGTTTTGCCATTCAGTAATAATATTAATAACAATAAAACCTGCCTTCAATCTTCAATTTACTTCTGCATCTGTTAGGTCTGATTTAATCTTTCAATAACGTAAGTAGCCAAACTGAAGCAAACAAATTTCATTCTCTATTTTATTACAAAAATCAAATACTGCAGAGGAAGTTGACGAGTAGTAAATTCTCACTTTCAGATGATTCATCTAATCTTTACTGGAAAAACGAAAGCCCCAGTGATACCTGAAGTTTCTTAGGACAGACCTGATCACCTTCTCTCACTGCCTGGATAAGGAAGCCAAGCCAAACAGCACCAAAACTGAAACATCAGCACTGAAACAGCAACCAAACAATATAACTCATCTTGATTGGTTATTTTAATCAAACATATAGTGTATAATTTTGCAACAAAGGTAAGATAATGCAGCCAAATCAATACAGTCATATTTTTCTAAAGCCTAGAGGAGAACACCAGGCATTTTCAGCCTTATAACCTGTAAGACTAAGATAGGTATTTTACGAGACAGGTAGATGGCCCCATTCCAAAATCAGTTCTCTGGGTCAGATGTCACACTTCAGAGACACCTCACTACAGACATCTGAGTGCGTGAGATACTAAGGTACTGAATGCTAATAAGACCATTTACATCAGAGAATCATTCAGAAACTTTCAGTTTCAAAACTATATCGACTGTATCATCACTTAAGCAATTGCAGTCATGATTTACTGATCTCTACTGTGTTGAGCAACTGAATTTCCAAAACATGTGTGTCCTAGTGAACAACTGGAACTAATCTATGCCTACATAAAAGTCTGGAGATGCAAGGGACCAAGATCTCCATAAATGCTGTGCTGCCAGTACTTCTGCAGCTTTTGTCTCTCTGCCTGTATCTGTTTTGGCTCTTTAGACTATAAACTCTCCACAGGAGGAACTGTCTGTTATCAGATATATATTCACAAATGAGCAAAGGGAGGCCTCCCAGAATGGGTCCTTCAAAATCACCACAAAAATGTTTTGGTTTTTTTCAGGCTACACAATTTGAGTCTCTCAGAGAACTACCGGAGAGCCTGTATATAAAAGTCAGTTACCCAAATAATATATACTCTTTTACCTTTGCCAAAAAATGGTGTACTGTCCATTCAGTGTAAAACATGGTGAGGTGTCAGTCATGTTGGAAGTACAAAGGAAGTACAAGACATTTTCCCATGTTTAACTGGCATCACCAATGTTTTACAAAGTAATCTCTTGAGTGCAACACTCAGAATATTCATCCTTCCCTTCCAATTTTAATTTGAATGTGCCTTTCTTCACCACTGCAGAGGCAGTTTGCCTGGACAACAAAAGATTGTAAACTTTCAAGTATTTCCCTCTACCTTCATCACTGTTAATGACTGGGAATCCAGTAATGATTGGGAAACATCAATTGAGTTGGGGGGAGCTGTCTGGTATCACTGGTCTGATCAAATGGAAAAGAAAAAGCACATGTACCCTGTCTTGCTGAGAACACCTTTTAAAAAAAAAAAAATCCAGGATCCAGTGAAGATTGATGAACTGTACCGTACAATTAATTGTCACTGTTCCCAGATGAGTTATTAAAGCTGTGAAGTAATTAAATCACATCTCGTCTCTCTTCTTACACAGCCAGGACAATCTCCATGTTGGAGAAAGGAGAGAAGAAGTAAGAGAGAAAAACTCTAGGTTGCTTTACTTGCAGAGGTATACTTAAGACAACTTTGAATCAGCCCACTGCTGGGATACAAAATCATCCAAGAATTGTTGTAAGTCTGGGTGTTTGTAAATAAGGCTAAGAGTAACCTTAGTAGTTCAAGAAAAATTCTCAAGTATTTGTGCTTAGCTGGCATACATTTAGATTTTATCTTTTGAATTTTAACTTGCATTGTCAAAATGTTTAATTTCAATTTTGGGGGAGGCTGTATTTACCATTGAGGGATAATGAGTTTTAAAACACTGTTACCATTGCTTAACAGCTAACCAATCTGGAGAGAAAATCAACCACAAAAAAAAACTGGAACAAGGGAATTGTTGACCAAAAAATACTTCTCCCTTCAGCTCTACAAAGAGATCAGAGAACAGTTCTTTACTCAAACCAGACTTTATATGCTTCCTTCCGTGCACAGTACATATGGCTTGCATCTATTTTTTCTTTAAAACAGAGCTACATTTCTTCCTGTTAGTAAACATATCAAGTTTTTTTATGAGAACTAACAACAACAAAACTTTTCTTGCTTTTAATGTAGATTGAACATGGGTACTCTCAACAGGAAATATTTTCTCTGACCATATGCATAAACTGAATGGCTTTGTAAGTGGTAAAAATATTGCCTTACATAAAAATTCATTAATTTTTACAAAACTAGCATTAAAGGAGCTGTGTGCATAGCAGAAAAGTCCTTAAACAAAGACTGAATTTGACTTGACGAGAATACCTGCATTACTTCTTCCCCTCCAAGCTTACTTTCCCACCTTTCTCCTTATTCTACTTTTTTCTTTTATATGCCACCCCTTTCATACTTGCCTTTTTTCCTTAACAAAAAGTCACTGCTGAGTAAAATATAAAACGCTAGCACGGGAATAGATAATTCCTTTCCACTGCCCTATCACCCCTTCCTCTGCCATCCTGAAGGCAATACAGTCACTCAGAAAGAAAAGTTGATAGCAATTTTAAGCAAAGCTAAGAAATGAAATATCCCAGGTTTGCATGCTTCATGCTTCCAGCATAAGACAGCACTGTCCACCCGCTCCAGCAACTGGCTCTAATGTATTTAATTTCCCTCCCAACCTTCTCTCTTTTTTTAAATACAGTAGTGAATTTGACTGTACATGTAAGCAAATTGGTAGTCCACATTGCTAGTAATGCTATTTGTCCATTTTGCACTCAGAAGGTGGTAAAAAATGGCAAGGAATCTGCACAGAAGAATGTGCAAAAACTGATTCAGCAGCTACATCTTGCTAATATTAATGATAAACCCAGCTGGCAGAAACCCAATAGCAAATGAGAGCATAAGTGAGATGTAGAGAGATAACAGGATCTGGGGCCAGCTTATGCAAATATAGGCAAAAAAAAGCCCTCTGCTGTATGAAAACAGAACACTGGGGGTGGGGTGATGCACAGCAAAGAGGAAATGCTAGCTTAATCCCACAGGCTACTCAGCTCTGGATATGGCACTGACTTCCAGAAGCAGCACAAGCCTGCAGCGGAAGACAAGAAGGGTACTGGAGAAGACAAGTCTATAAAAGAGACATTTAAATGCTCTATAAATAAGCTTCAAAAACTAGAGACACAACAGAAAACTATGCTACAGTGATGGCATCCAGCATCATTTTGGTGACAACTGTGCAGTGTAGTGAGCTTGGAAACGGCCAAAACAACAATTACAAGCCAGTAATTTTGAACAAAAAGATCTGACATATCCACCCAACTCTGACAGACTAGTTATTTGATACTAATTGGGCTCTGCTAACAGCATGGAAAGAAGAGGCTGTACTGTAGGGCTATGGACAGCAGTCATTTATCTAAACATCTTAACAGATCTTCGTTATCACAGCTTGGCATCAATACTATACTTAGTAAAGTACTGTACCCTGAAAGCCTCTTACTCTGCTAGTTACACAGTTGCTACTATGCCAATAACAATGACTTTCTCCAAAGCATCCAACTTTCCCAGCAAAAGGCACATACTAAATAATGACAAGCCAGAAGCTCTCTCATTAACAGCCTTTTTCATCTGTCCATCCATCCATCCATCCCCTCAAATTAAGAGCATGAAGTACATTGTTCCAACCTTTGTCCATACCTTGTCTTCCCATGGTCAAACTGCCCAGACATCACTGCACACAAAAGCATCACAACAGTGTCCTTTTTTTGCATGGGTACCATGCATTTCTTGACAGAAACACCAAACAAACAAGGTTTCTTCCCTCTCAGAATCAATACACATAAACAAGGCTACTGTCTTAGCAGGTCTGCAGGCAACTGCATAACATAGATGTTATCACTGTCAACATTTTACTTACAACCTTTAAGTCAGGGGTCTTGTCCATAAAATAAGTATTTCTTTCAATACAGACGACCACTCACAAATATGTAGTGGCAAGAAGAGCAGCTGGGCTGTGTCTACACACCATTTGGAAGGGCCTTGGCTAAACTGCATGTACTTTTCTTGAATTCATTTCTAGAAGTATCTGGCCATCTACCCCCAAGGTCTTTAGCAGGAGGCAGAGTGCAAGCAGACAAGTGACAACACACACTGGAATGTCTCACTGCAAGAAACTGCCCAAATCAGAAACAGAAGGATGATTACAGTAGCCCATCAAAATAAAGGCATGATTGTCCACTAACAGAAAACAACAATTCTTATCTTGCTGGCCTTCATTAGCTCTCTGGATCCAATCACATCATGGCTTATAAACTCTTCTCAGTCAGAGTTGTAACTTGGACAGCAAGAGAGGAGGTAGGCAGGGTTCAAGACAGGACTTCTTTAAAGTTCCTGCCAGTTATCTCTCATTACTAGAGACGCACATTTCTTGGAATCAAAAAGACAAAATCTGAGGCTAAAGGAAGAGCAAGTTTGGTGTCACGGTATCCAGAAGGACATGACTTTGAAGTGTTTCTTCTTTGAAGTAATGTCAGAAATGTAAGATTCTTGTGAATGAAATTAAGCAACAAGGAAAATAGTCAAAATACTCCTAGCATTCCTGAAGCATGCCAATAAGCAAGAAACCACAGCTAGGCTAGGCTACATATACTCCCACTCATGGTAATGCAGCACCTCAACCAACACGACATACTAAGGAAGAGTTTTAACTGATACTATCCCATAAACTCCCCCTTTTCTCCTCTATGTCCTTTCAATTCCCAGCATGAAGAGACAAAACAGCAACCTAGAGAATATTATTTCAGTCCGTCATATCAGCTGCCAGGACCTGCTTTCCAGGACAATAAATCACCTGGCTGTGGATACAGAAAGTTCACATATTATTAAAGTTCACTTTAATGGTGAGAGATAAAGATCCATCCTTTCTACAGCAAAATCTCAGAACCAAGGATCCCTCAAATAACAGCACATCATTCTGCAAGACCTCTAGATTTTCCCAGAAAGACAGTGACAGTCAGCTCCAGTGAAACCGTTAAAGGACATTAGCAACATCAGCCAGTCCGCAGAGCCCAGGGTTCCAGGACTTGGAACAGTGCACACCAAGGCAGAGAGATTATGCTATCAGTGACACAGCTGGAAGCACACTCCAGCAGCTGCAGTTTGTCAGAACCACACCCAAAACACTCATCCATCCTCAAACTGCAAGAGCCCATGTGGTCAAAACTATCTTCCTCTCAGTTGTGGCAGTCAAAATTGTTGAACTAAGTCCCACACCTTTTAGCAAGCTAATAACCACAAAAAACACCTCAGTCCTAATGATCAGTGTTTACTCAATGTGACACTGTTTACTCAGTGTTCACTCCATTTAAGATCAGTGTTTACTCTGTGCGACCTCGTGTTTCTCTAACACATACTGGCTTGATATACTAGGTCAATATTAGCTCAGAGCAGCCTACATTACGTGCCAACTGCTCTTGCATCAATTTTTATCATGTCAGATGGAGCTGTTGTATCCAAAATCCAAATGCTTTGTTTTATACCTTTCTTGTACAAATTGTTAAAGGCTTTGCACTGTTAAGCATCTGGCAAAAGTTGATTATGCACCATTAAGTCTCTTCTTGCACAGGATCATAAGTGGGTTCAGGGCAGCTATTAACATATGCCAAGGTAAAACAGCGTCATCCAGTAATATCTGCATTTGTAAAAAGCATCTTCAACATTGAAAAACATAAAGAAAGCACGTCTCTTTCTGTTCAAGATTATACCTCTTCATTTAACATCTGTGCTGTTACTCTTCCACTCACAGAACTTTCCCACCTTCTTGGGTGAAGACAAAATGTGCAGCCTGCTCCTTTAGAAGGGCAAGTTTTCACCAAGTCTTGTGTTTAGCACAGTAAGCACCATCTAGGTGACATCCAAAGAATGTATGTTTGATTTATCCAGGCCAGAGAGTCGCCTCAGAGTATTAAAAAACCCCCAAAGTACTCACATCCCCAGAAATCATTCAAGTAAAAAGAAAATACTGCAGGGTGTTTTAAACTTCTTGTGAGATTGCTAGGAATTTAGTTATTAGATTAGCTTAGAATCTAACATTTTTAATATTTACATCACATATGCTGACAGCAACTACAGAAATTACCTGTCCAAAAAGACTAACTACATGCACCTTCTACCTATGCCTAATGCATTTTGGAAGCTTCAAGCAAGCAAGGAGCCACTGTTATGTGACCAGTCAGCAGAGCAGAAGTGCAGAGCTGGTCAGCAGGTCAGCAGTAGTGCATCAGTTTTTCCTGGAAATAATCTGGTATGGGCTAACAAAATACTTATGGACCTGTCTATTTAAACACAGATGACAAGTCACACTCAAGTTGCCACATACACACACATATAACTTTCTCCACACTGTTAGAGGTTCACAGAGGAGAGGGACTAGCCCAAATCTTTTACAGACTTCAGCATGGGGAAATCATTAGCATCTGTATTACAATTTTATGAGTACAGATATGCAGTAAGACAATCTAAATGATAAATGGGATTCTGTCTGCACAAGTTAGTGAAATATTGTGAACTACGTTAAAGGATTTCAATGGATTCCATGGAAGTCTTCACCTTACTGGCCTCCCGAAGGTATGCTAACAAGCACAAGTAGCCAAGTATCAAATCCTCACTAGTAACTCATAGTGTTACACACGTCATTATTCCCCTTTTTGCAATGAAAACCAAAGACTGTTCTTCCCCACACTCATCTCATCCAGGCTGCAGACAGTAGCTGTGGGAAAAACTTGAAATACAGAAATAAAGAGAATGGGGTTTTCCTTTATTTCCTTGATTTTTGATCAGTCTCTGCAAGCTTAAAGAGGAAGCACTGTCCTGTCTCTGAAAGTACCCCAACACTACAACATGACCTCTCCAAAAATACTCAAATTTCAGTTGGAAGAAATTGTTTTCATGTTTTGTTTTGAGTAGCAGACTAAGTGATGACCTTTTACTGTGAGGTTGCATCATTCCTAGAAATGTGATAATACAGAAATCAGAGAGAATATCCTCTTGTCTTTTTCTTGCCGCTTTATAACACAGAATAAAACACATTTAGACAGATGCACATTTTAGTTAATTATATTGTGTTCATCATCATATTCAAGGGATCTGATGGTAACAGTTGATGAAGCATAACATTTCATCTATATAATTTCTGTTTATAAACCACAAGGACCAACACATCACTGCTACCAGTTCTGTACAGAAGGCACTGAGCAGCACCAGCTCTTCTCAGTAGCGTTCAGTTCAGTCATTTCAGCTTTCACAGGGCTCTTTGTAGTGCTGGTCGCCATCACTGCAACTGCAGACAACGCCTGCCATACTGATGCATCAGTAAGATGACCTATTCAATAGGTCACATTCCTACCTGAGATCTTCAGAACTAACAGCTTCTCTGCTGACTTAGTTCAAACCAGCCTCCAGGATGGCTGCAGAATGAGAGAGAAAAGCTGCTCGACACCCGGACCTGAGCTTAAAGGAAACATTTTATGTTGGGCATATTTCTGTTAGCTTTTCCCAATTCTTACAGGCAGGACACTTTCAGGACAGGAATTAACAACTTCCCTGCCAGCTTCATCTGGAAAATAGCAACCAATTAGCACATAAAAATAAATTACAATGAGAACAGAGCAGTAGGCAGAGTATAGGTGAGGGAAATGACAACTATGAAATAATCTCTTTGCACCTTTAAATACACTCTGTCAAACTTTGTGCCAAACTTTGTGGCATCCATATCACCTGTTAGAATGTAGTCCCTCCACAATCATGACACCAATACCTCAGCATTGCTGACCAGTATCCACAGGACTAATCAAAGACTAACAAACCTTGCCAGAACTTTATTTATGAAATCCACTTTCCTTTATATCAACATTTGGCATTGAAACAAATATTTATAAAAAGAGAAATAGTTTTCTTTGGGCACACACACAAACAATAAGTGAACACAAAACACCAACACATACTGTTTGCTTGCTGCAAGCTTTGCAATAATAAAATCTGTATCACCCTCATTCAAACCAAGTTTGAATGCCTACAGCTTTTAAACATCACCATCATGTGTCTATGGAAAACTGCAGTGCCAGTATGTGCAACCACTTGTGCGATGTGATTCACAGATTTTTCTGTGTTTTGTGTATGTTGGCATATCTTGAGGGCATGCTCAGTCTAGTGTGTCACCTGTTTTTCATTAAATGGGAAGACTTTTTAAAACAATAAATATAGGTTTTCATCAGAGCCCTGAGGCATCCATTCATCACCTTATCTTGTCCCAAACAATTTTTCAAGAGACATATAATAAAAGAATTCTCATTTTGCCAATTGCATAAAAGATTTAGGGATGGTGAATAAACAGAAATAAAACATAGTTACATACTTTTTACCTTTTATTTAAATGTACTAGCAATGCTGCCTCTTTCATTCTCTCCATCCTGCAGTGACCAAAGTCACTTCATTAATTCAGTGCTCAAGATTCTCACTAAAACTAAAATATATAGGTAGCAGAAAAAGGGAAACTTTGATAGATTTCCAACCAAGCTGAAGAAAACTAGAACTGCCATTTCTGTAAATAAGACAGAGCTGAAGAGCAGCTCTAGAAAGCTCTAGGAACACAGAAGGTAGCAAATTCTGCTCCAATTACATCAAGCAGTAAGTAAAGCATCAGAGACAGGTAGTGCTGAAATCAAGTAAGGTTATGCTGCCAAAGTAGCCATCCAAGATAGGCAACCAGACTGAAAGATGTAAGGAAAATCGTACAAGACAACTTCACAACAAAGGGAACTGTGGGGAGGGTTGTAGTTAAGACAGGGAAGGTGACACAGCAGACATTGGCCTCAGAAGTGCAGGGCAGTTTTAAATGAGGTCAGTTTAAGAAATGGGCAGAAAAATGAGAGGGAATGGGAAAAAACTGAAATAAGCATATGATAAGACAAAAAAAAAAAAATGGAGAGTGCAAACGAGATGTAAACAATAGGAACCTGGCAAAGAGAAATCCAAGAGAAATCCTTAGCAAGGAAATCAGAAAATCAGGACAGAAGGGTAACGAGAAAACTAAGTGAGGAAGGGAAGAAAACTGAAGAGGAGGTAAAGGCAGGAGAAAAAATAGAAATGGCCAGTCTTGCCAGAGCATACACAAACAGAATTCCAGTTCCAAATTCTGGCAATTTCAACAACTTATGTTGTTTTTCCTTCTCTCCCACTTATGCAGCCTTATCTCCTTTCCCTGCAGCACGGTATCCTCCTGCACTAGTAACAGTTCCTGTCATCCTTCCCTGGGCAACTCCACCAGGAACTCTGCCACCAAGAAGCCAACACCAGTTGATTTATGCTGGTTTTGTAAATCCCACTGCACTTCCATGTTTACCACTATGCACTAGGCCACTCATCACTTGTAGACTTAAAATAATGAGAACCCTGGTTACTCTCAAAATACTTGCAAACTGAGGTTTCCTGTTGTGAGAGTCATCAGCTGGGGCCTGACTGAAGATTGCCACCAAACTGTGGGAGACGTTATTTTTGTTTCAGACTTGTTTGGCTTTCTTAAGGAAAAAAATTCTACAGGCCACTTCTTATGCATGAGGTTGTTTCAGCAGAATGTCTGGATTTCAGCTCAAGCTGTGATCTCACCATCTCCTCCAACTTAAAAACACTCATACAGACTGTTTTTCTAACTCTCACCATCCTAACCAAAACATGTGACATCACTCTTTCTATAGGTGTAAAAATGCCATCTCTCTTTTTCACACACAGTATTAAATTACTTCATTAATCAGAAGGAAACTCTGAGTTTGAGAAGCAGGGCTAGAAACTGGGGTTTGGTATGTTAAACCAACACTATGTTGGTTTGTCATTAAAATGTCTTTTTTTTCAGACAAGAGTGTCTCTCGTGTATTTTTCTCTATGTGGTGATTTTCTATTTGTTTCTCTCTATCCTAGTTCTGCTACCATATTGTCTTTTCAATTTAGCTTGTGATTTACTACAGATGTCCTTTTCCAAAAAAATGCTCACACGTTCATTTTTCTTTCTTTTCAAGCTTCCTCCTCCACCCACTTTATCTCTTTCTCCTAGTTATCTACCACTTACTTCTAGCTTTGTTTTGGCCATCTTACCTTCTACTTATAGCAACTGAACCATGCCTCCAGCAGAGTGCAAAGCATAGGTAAGGAAAGATGAACCAAAGCAGGGAGCAAATAAATACAGCCCTGCCTTAAATTCCCGTGGTCAAAGCTGGACTGATGCCCCCACCAGGTGGTGGAAGTCCATTCCCTTTTCTGAAAAAGAGGAGCAGCCGCCTGGCTGCAATGCCACCTAAACTTAAGAGCCCTTGCTCCCTTTGCAGTCTTAGGAGAGCACAAGACCTACCTCCTGCAACACTCCTACAGCACAGTAGGTCCCTCCCTGTTTCTCCCCCTTTGCCCTGGCAGAAGAAACATCTACAGCATTAGCCCAGCTCTAAGCAACGCCAGTTTCATCTAGGCTGCTGCCTTTGCCAACACCTCCAGCTCTAATATCTGCTGCCTGTTACTACAGAGACAACACACCATGGAGGCAAAAGGCCTGGGAGGAGAGAGCAGCAGGAGCCCAGAGCGATCTTTCATGGGGATGCAGCGCACCACCCTCTGCTTCCCACTCCTCCACTCCCAGGCAGCAGGGAGTGAGAGCCTGAAGAGATCCTCCCTACTGTAGGCAGCTAGTGGAAACCACTGCAATCTGTTTTATTGTCCCGACTCCTCTTCTCCTCCTCCTCCTTTTGCAAGGGTGAGTAAGGAAAGGAAAAAGATCTCATTTTTCTGGTGAATTGACGCTGCATGATACCTGGCTTCAGAGTAACAGCAAAGTCCTCCAGGAAGCAAGACAACAGGCATCATGCTCATCAAGGTACCAACTTAAACACCTACATGAAACAGACCTCTGTATGTAAAATTCTGCCTAAACAATAGATAATTGTAAGATATATAATCCTCCCTTTACAGAGGAAAATAACATTCTCTGAAAGAATAAAGACCCAAGTCACACAGAAAGTTGATCAGACTCAGATTGCAACTGGTTTGGTCCCCAGCTCTCGCTCCCTACAAAACAAGGCTGCCTCATTTTAACCTTAGGAGACAGCTTAATATGCAGCAGTCATTTTTTAAGAAAATCTGGCCAGTGTAAGAGCTCCATTTCTTGTTCATAAGCAATTAAGGAACTGCATTTACAGGATCTGTAAAGCTGTGCTCCGTGACTGGAAGCCTGGGTGGAGGTGATTACAGCCAGGGCAAATCATAATTGCTATTTAAAAATTTAAGGATCCAGCCTCCTGCTCAAATAGTCCTGGGGAAGACCTCAGAAAGCACTTCCAAAGGGCACGTGACACAGAGTGCCACGAACTAAACACTGCAAACTTGTTTACACTCTCACTTAAAACCAATGTAAACCAAGAGCAGCCATTCAGAGAAGCAACACCAAGATAAAACTGATCCAAGCCTCTGAATGAACACTGCCCTGGAGAGACGAGTTTCCCCCTTGCCTGGGCTGGCTTATAATCAATGAGTGTCATTGTTCTCACTGCTGACTTTTGACTTCAGTGACTCTTATCTCATGAAGTTTCATGAGCAAAAATTACCTTCTGTATAATAAGGCCTTCCTAGGGCATACTATCACTGATTTAGTTGCTAAGCCAATCTTAGCTACTCTGCAAACACCAGTAGCTCCCTATTGGCACCCAAGTTGACCTTTCCTGTGTTACAGAACAATGGCTCTTACCATACCTTGATGTAACAGCATTGCCTGCTTGATTTCAGCTCTCACAGGTTACTGCTTACTGGTTTGTTCTCATGTCTAGAGACCAAGATTCCTTGTTATAAAAGTAAGAAAATATCATTAAAAATGCTTTGTCATTGACAAATGGAGTTGTAGTTGTGCTGTAAGAAATCAGACAGAAATTTAGTCCATGATTCCAGTAAAAGTCTCAGTGAAATGGAACAAGAAACACCACCTCTTCCTCACAGACCAGTGGAGCACACATTGTTCCAAAATCTCAGGGCTCATCAGGATCAAATAAAATCGGAACCTACACAGCAGTGGGCTGTTCAGCCTCTCCCTTCCATACCAAAGTGATTCTTTCAGGGATATAGAGTCCACACATACAATACTCAAAGACTTCTTTTTCCTGGTGCTCTGGTGATTCCTGAAGAACTGGAAGAGACTGGCAAAAAAAAAAAAAAAAAAAAACCACAAAATGTTTATACTAGTTTCCTGCTAAACATGAAACTGAAACACCTGGCATTATTTTGGTATTAACTTGCCAGTGTAATTATAGTGATACCATGAGGTCAAGTAAATATGGCCGGCAAAGTCTTCCAAAATTTAATACTTTTATACCACCATCTCCACAGGAGGTACCACTGAGAGTTTTGGGGTGTTGCACACAAAGTAAAATTATGCAATCTGCCTTTTGATTTCAAACATTCAGCTTGGTTTGCATTTGTTTGCATAGTACCATCCACCTGCAGCAAATAGTTTGGTGCAGCTGGGAAGACAGCATTTTGTTCAGAAGAGACTAATAGATGGAGTCTGAGAAGATGTCAAGGTGTTCATCAAGACCCCTTGAGTTTTGGTGAGGTTGCTTCCCATGTGTTAAAAAGGACACAAAAAACCCCATGATGAGTATTTCCAGGGCAGTGGCCATTATGACGTTTGAAGAGAAGGATCAACAGGCTGTTTGCACTGGTGCAGGTTGTGCTGCAGAAAACTCACCAATGGCTCTGAAAGCAGAGTTTAGACAAGACAAAGTATAATCTCACAGTCAATTCCTGCCAATGCATAAATACTGGACAATCTTCCTTGCTCCTCTCATCCTCACAGTCCAAATGTGTGCTCTACACTTCACTGAAAGCGGACCCTGTGCCCTTAATCCTACATTTTCATTCCATGGCAGACTGACTCCTGATCTCTTTTGTTACCACGTTCCTTTAAAAAATGAAAATTATACACAAGAGACAGACTGAAGTAAATCCTTACATCAAGGAAGACCATTCCTATACTGTGAAGTCTAAGATTTTGTGTGGAACTCAGTTTAAATCAGTCTAATGTTACAATATCCTTATAATTTTGGCTTCTATCAAAATGCACATAATCAAATTAGAAAAAAAAATAATCCAGAAAGATCAAGATATCAATACAAAAAATATTTTTAAAAAAATAGCAATCATACTTTAAAAGAAATATTACTTCTGTGAAAAAAATATTTATCTTGGAACAAACTCTCACCCATTATACCAGAGGAAATCAGCTTAGGCTCATTATGATGGAACGTTAGTAAGAACAAAATTTACTTTTCATGCTTCTTTATTCAAAAGTTACAAACTTTGAAAAAGAGATTTAATAACTAAATAAACTGATTATTTAAGCCCTCAACCTGTGAGCAGTCGATGCATATACTTGGATTTACAGACTTAAGTAACCAATTCCTAGCAGCACGTGTGTTTTGAAACACACGCATTACCTTGAATGTCAAAGTATTTTAGTTATAGCAGCACAAACCAAAACCACATCTAGGTGACTGTATGATGCAGCTGTATCTACAAGTTGAGAATTACTGTAATCAGTGGAAATAGAAACCAAGATTTCCTCAAATATCACAAATTTTCTCAGCAAAGAAAGTTAACTAGAGACAGCTAAAATTGTTTTCTACTCGGTGACATAGGATAAGTGGGAAAGAGACTGATCCTGGACATTAACTATATTCACTCACCCAAGTATTACAGTTCCTTGCTAGCACTCTGCTAGAACCATAACCCAGTCAGGTTATCAGTATGGGAATGCACAGATCAGGCCTTCAAATATTAAAGAAAATATTTCCTTACAACTCTGATGGTGTGGAGAATAAAAATATATTAAAAGGAAAGAGGAGAGGAAAAGGGGGAGGGAGAGAGGGCCCATGTGTGTATGTAAGGAATGTGGGCTCAATATACAACAGCACTAAATATTTTATCTTTGAACTAAGTTGCTACAAAAGAGTCCTGATTAACATTTCATTGCAAAAGATGCACCACTATACTAAAGGCCTTAAAAATCTACATTTAAATGGAATAAAAAAAAATGTTATTCAAAAGCATCCTCTAGACATTCCCTTTTAAAAGCAGTAGGTTAAAGGTTTGATTTATATAGACTTTAAAGCGGTTATACATTGCCTTTGTCCCATCACAGTTTAACTGTGTGGTTTCACGTCAGCTTCACATTTATGAACTGGATGAAGACAATACCATTTCTGATGTGCAAATTCAGACTTTTTCATTTTTTCATTTTTGTCCCTTAAAAATTCCCTTTCGTATATATAAATGCTAACACCTAGCTTTAGAGGTGTTACTGGTTTTTTTCTTTCACTTATTTCACTGAAAAACTAACATGTGCTACAGGTTTTAATTTCATTTTACAGAAAACATCACATGAAAGCACTTGCTGGAATATTTACTAGAACCATCTGTTATCGTTTTGTTATGTGATCTGCAAAGAAGAAAAAACATACTCATGGTTATACCAAAAGAGCATGCTTGGTACACCATGACTGATACAATATGGACTGGTAGTTCCTTTCTGGACCCTATGCCACAAAAGTGGCTTTGCCATCTTTCGGTATATTAAGTGCTTGCACTGAGCAGTGCTGTTTGAATAATCTAAGGACTCTGCTGTGCACCACCTATAGATTAGTAATTCTCACTCCATGCAAAATCCAGCTAAGCTAAGGACAAGCACTAAAGATAAAACTCAACACTTGACAATGAGTTGTTCAATAGTGAACCACAGCACAGAAGGGACGTGCACAGCAGCCAGCCTCCATGGGATGCCAAACTGGGGGCCCACCTTCCCATCTAACCCTCAGAATTTACATACGGGACTGGTGAGATACTAAGCAAAGGCACCAAGCCACAGGAGAGAAGCCAACACTTAATAAATGCAAAACACATCACAACCTAAATGTTAGTGTAAATGTTGAATGACTCCTAATTATTTATAATCAGCAGTCATTAAGAGTCATGCTTTTCTCCCTCAATTCCTTCAGCAGAGAGGAGGCAAGCATGAAAAATGGGTTAGCAGCGTTTCTGTGGGCCAATTGCTCCTGTTCTCAGAGGGACTCAGCCAAAGCCCATTAGGAAGGTACTGACCTCAATACGCTGTGGATCAGGCCCTAAATGCCACAGAAGTTTCTGGATTCCAAGAAGGTTATGCTCCCCCGGCTTTATAGGCAGAGGGAGAAGATATGAGAAGCCTTACGCTACAGTCTCTTTCCCAGATGATTTTTAAGTGTCCCATGAGATGCAGTCAGAGGTTAAATAGCGCGTAACACCCCCTTACACTACACATCCCACTTACCTCCCACAGACTTGCAAAGTGGGGGGCAAGTTCTGCAGAAAGTAAAGGAGGAGGGAGTAACGCAACTATGCAGAAACTCAAAGGAATGCCAGATGTGCCCAGCGGTGATGTGCTGCTGCAGCACACCTGCAGATTGCCTTCTCCCACTCTTTACAGAGAGCCTGGCTGCACAGATGTGCACAGGTGGGTCCTCCAAAGGAAATGGTGATCTAATACCAAAAAAAAGCGTTGTTAAAGCATTCTTTAGCAT
This sequence comes from Entomyzon cyanotis, assembly GCA_024500445.1. Classification (NCBI taxonomy): domain Eukaryota; kingdom Metazoa; phylum Chordata; class Aves; order Passeriformes; family Meliphagidae; genus Entomyzon; species Entomyzon cyanotis. Next base: position 83,909,148 of record JAKEPQ010001005.1, read on the forward strand.
TCAAACAAAAGAATTATCTTACAAATCTAACCTCATATCAGACCTCTGTTATCCTCAGTGAAGCCCACTGTTTTTCTGCTGGGAGGGTCTCTTGCTCAGAACAAATTCAGTCAATGTATAAAGCTTACTAATTAAAAGAGCTCCTGCAGTCATAAGCCAAATTCTCCCCCCACCTGTCATCCTCACCCAAGAAAATAAAACTTCTAACCAAAAGTTCAGTGATGGCAACTGGAATACACCTTCCCTGTTGGTGTTGAAGATCCTACAGAGAAACACTTGACAAGCTCTTTGTAATGTTTGAGAAATATTAGAGAGCCACAGTGCAATATTTTCTGAATAGATGATCTGGAAAGTTGTACAGAGCTGCTGAAAAACACGGTTTGTGTTTCCAGCTACTGTCCACAAGCCTATAATCACAATGCTTCTAAAACTCCAGGAATCTGCACCGTAGGATACTTGATGACATAGCAAATAACTTCTACTGATGCAGCAGTCACAGCTCTCAGAAACAACTCTGGCATTTACTCCCTGAGAAGTAAATATTGACTTAACAACATCTACCAGAGCATATGCAAAAGCCATACAAATGATTGCTTCTGCCAGTGCAGACTCACACGTTCAAAATTACACCTGCCACTTTATTCTAAATCACTGAGCCATGTAAATCATGAGCGAGAAACCTCCTCTCACAACTGCACTGAAAAGAAGCCAAGAGACTCTCTTCTAATTTCATCCAACCCATAATTCTGTTCTTAGATGGGCATTTTACATGCAACATCCCAGTAATGCCAACATACATACATATAAATGACTCCAGGGGAGCAGCCTGTGAAACACCCATTGGCAACCAAAGACCATTTGACACTAAGTGGATCTGGGATTTTTAGGTCAGGTTCTGATCTTTTACCCATCACTGTTTCAAGATAATTTTACAGTAAAAGTTTGGATTAGGACAGTTTGGAAAGCACCATACAATGAAGTTTCCTCCACTCAGCCTAATGGACTTCAGGCAAGGAACAAAAGGGACTTCTCAAAGAATAGGAATGGACGCCACCAGTCAGGCAGATGGCAAGGAATTAAGGTAACATAAATGATTGTTACACAGCCCCATGAGGTGACCTGTGTCACCTCACCTCAGTGACCACTGTCATTATCCAACCACTTCCCAGCCTCACACTGCCCTCAACAGATCTGCTCCACTGTAGGTCTTGCTTGTTCTGCCAGGAAGACATCTCCCTGCTCTGCCTGAGAGGACCTTCATGTGGAATGGCTCTGTCGATCATAAACACTCTAACAGGTTTCTTTTTGTTCTGAAATGTATTTAAGGATGTATTGTCCTTGTCACTCAAAGCCTCTCAAGAGCCCTCAGGGCATTCCACACCTCAACAAGCGCTGTAAAATGCAAATAACTAGCATCATCAGACTTAATACCCAATTGCAAGGGTTTATTGCCAAGCTGAGGGCAATTCTTGATATGAAATTAGGCCAGTAGATAATGAAGCTAGATTGCTACCTACTGGCACAGAATTTTGAGAGCATGACTTCATGCTTCTGCATTAAATAACCCAAAGAGTAGAAGGAAGTGGTAAATTGGAACACGTGTAGCCGCACGCCAAATTTGCAGGTACCAGTTAGAAATGTGCATTCATAAAAGAACGGTGTCTGCCTCCACAGATACTTCCCAGTGCTACCACCATGGCAAAGACAAGAAGATCCAGTCTGCAGTGCTTAGAGATTTAAACTATCTCATCTGCCCCAATGGTGACTTTACAATACTGGTCTCCATAGTGTGAAACTCACGCATTTCTGTTTGACATCAACAGCTATCCAATGGAGTAAGGACAAGACTTCAAATCCCATCTTAACTGCAGGAAAGCCAAGAGCTGAACATACATCTACAGAGATAAAATACCAGCATAGAAACAAGCTGTGATGGCTAGTTTCTTGAAATCCAAGAAGGCAGTCTAATAAGGTAGTCACACATCCTTAATTATGCTGGCTCCAAAACAAGTTTAACTATCCAATTCCAAAAACATGGCAATTGCAAAATAATGTATAAGTCAACCCTAACTGCTTATCGTGAGTAATGTACATTGCATGCTATTTTCAGATGATAGCAAAGTAAAGAGGGGTAGCAGCCTGATTTGGCAAAGGTTTCTAATTACTGTCTTTCGTTAACCCCAGAAAGAAGAGAGAGCGCCATCATCATCACCACCACCACCACTACCATTCATCTACTTCTGTCATCCCAGAACTAAATGGAACATAGGGATACTTATCCTGATACAATGAGCTACAAAATAGTCTTCCCCAAGAGGATACAAGCAAGCTTATATAAGCAGCAATGAAACTGGGCAACTTTCCAAAAAATTTATCCAACTGCCTGCAGTCTCCCATTTCAAGGTAGCTGAAAAAGCTAAGTGCTAAATAAAGTCATTTGATCCACATCCCAAGCATTTTAATAAAGAATAGAAAAGAACGGACGCCTATTAGTGTTTGCTAATTGATATTTCCTAAAATGCTGAAATACAAATCATCTTCCTCCCTTCACCTGCCTTCATGGTCTCTTTTAGTTTTTAGACACTTAAAAGCATTTGCAGCACTGAAACAAAAAGAAATATATGTTTATGGATAGAGGCCATCTGAGAGCTTTTTAAAAACACAGAAATACTGTATCACATTCCAAATTAAAAAAAAAAAAAAGGGGGTAAAAAATATTAATGAAAACACTGTGAATTTCTAAGTGGAATCTTCTTGTCCCTTTCTATTGCCTTCAGTCTCTCCCTTTCAATTCCATTCCTTGAAGTCTACTGGGATCTCATGGTGGTAGTCACATGAGCCAACTTCACAGTTTTTGCTGACCTCTTAAGAGAAAATTTGGACTGGACGGACCTATCTAGAAGGGAACAGTTGAAGGAGTCAGGTCACTGCAACATCTTTACTTTTATTACACATTTCTATTTTTATGTCTCAATTTTCAGGTTGGAGACTGATTCTGTCTGAACTCCAGAAGAAGCAAAAGAAATTTCTGTAACCTGAAGAGATACAAAGCCAGGAAACAGATTTTCAGTGAGATTATTTCATGCCTCTTCATGGCTTATGTTTACTCTAGTTAACATCCACCTAACTTCAAGGACTCTACATTTTGAAGAATTAACTGTTGCTAAATTCTGAATGCCCTGCCTTTCAACTACAGCTTGATAGCCTGAAACATACACATGCTGCCCTCTGCAACTCCTCCAACAGAACCTAGGAAAAGCAATTTCACTGCTCTCTTTATTGCTAAACAAAATATAAGCCCAACATAATAAAGGGTTTTACTTAGACTCCTCTAATTTTCTCATTGTTTAGGTATGTTCCACATTAAAATAAGTTCAACCCTGCAACACAGGGGACTTTCACTACCACACTGCCAAGGATTTGGTTTCCACAGCAGCCAAGACTCCTGGAAATCCAGAAGCATCTGTATAAGGCAATATTGCATGCAGCCAGGCCACGCCTGAGACCTGCAGATACGAAGGATGCCCATGACATCCCTGCTGACCACATGCTCAGGACAACTCCACTTGCACAGCAGCCTGGCCAGTAAGTCTGACTTACGTTTTTACGTCTGAGACATCAAAAAGCCAGCAGAAAATGCTTTGCCCCACATACTGAACTGCTCTTTTGTTGGGCTGAGGTTCTGTCTTCACCTCCCAATGAAGTGAAGAGCCTACACATCTCAGAGAGCAAGAGAAATCCAGCGCAGTATGTCTGGCCAAATGCAAATACAAAAACAGCAGCCCAAATTGTGTTCACACACTCAAGCAAAAAACTCTGTTGCTCTTCCTTCATGTTTAAGATTTGTGTCTAAAGGTAACATTTTTCCCCATAATTAAGGAGTTTGAAATACAATGCTTTTCTCAGATTCACCTATTGGTAAAATTAAGATTTTCTACATCAATTATTCTGCACCTGCCTGTAAGATCTTGCATTCCTGCAGTTAAAGTACTGGTCCTATGAACAACTATGACTTCTGTCTAATAATGTTAAAACAGTGATTTTTGACAGGTTCTAAGTCCAACATGACAACCAAAAAATTCACCTGAAATCTGCTTAAATGAGAGCATCACAGAGGAGCACAGAGCTTGCTCTTTCTTTCCTTCCTTCCTGTCTTTTTTCTTTAGGTTCTTTCTTTCTTTCATTCTTTCTTTCCATCTTTTTCTTTTCTTTCTTTCTTTCTTTCTTTCTTTCTTTCTTTCTTTCTTTCTTTCTCTTTCTTTCCTTTCTTTCCTTTCTTTCCTTTCTTTCCTTCTTTCTTCCTTTCTTTCCTTTCTTTCTTTCTTTCTTTCTCTTTCTTTCTTTTTCTTTTTCTTTCTCTCTTTTTCTTTCTCTCTTTTTCTTTTTCTTTTCTTTCTTTCTTCTTTTTCTTTTTCTTTTCTTTCTTTCTTCATTTTTCTTTCTTCCTCTTTTCTTTTCTTTTTCTTTCTTTCTTTCTTTCTCTCTCTTTTTCTCTCTTCTCTTTCTTCCCTTTCTTTCTTCCCTTTCTTCTCTTTCTTTCTTTCTCATTCATTTGTTTCTTTTTTTTTTTTTTTCTTTCCTTCTTTTCCTTTTTAAATACCTGGTGGAATCTTTGGTATCTTTGCTCAAGGTTCTTATTCACTTATAATTTTTTTTTTGGGAGTAGGCTTATTTTTAGCATCTGCTTGAGCCTTGAAGATAAATGTAGCAATAATTACAGTCCCTTGAAATATTTTATTACTTGAGATATTTTGGTATCATTCATACTAAGGTTATTTCTCAGAGGAAAAAAAATAATTTCTTGGTGCCAAAGAAAATGTATGCAAGGCTTTAATTCTGATTTAAGTTTGATGACTGAAGAAAAAGGTCTTTGGGAATTTAAACAGCTAAATGAATCTACCTCCCCCTATCCTCTAAACAATCAAAAGGAAGTGTTCAAAGCTGAGAACAGGACATTTTAAATTATTTCCACTCTTTTATATGCAACATTAACTTCTACCATATCAGCAAACCAAAAATAGTGTCTTGTAACATGTATTTTAAGCTCAGGGTGACTGTCACAAGATGCTGATGCACCTCAAACTGAAAATATAAAATAAAATCTACTATTAATATTTTTATTTGACCAGTACCTAGCAAACTTGGCACTGACTTAGACTGAGATGAATGTTGGAAACTGAGTTGGTGGAAATCCCAAGTGATTCCAGATCCATGCTGTTTTGGCAGGAACACTGTGATCCTGTACCCATCCTGGTGTTTGAAAGATACCTATGTCCATTCACTCAAACTCTTCAGCCAAATGTCTCTGAAGAATAATTCATCATATACACCTTCAGAAAAGAAGTTTAAAATAATGTTCAGAAAGCAGCTAACAACTCTGGCATTTCTCTCAGCAAAACAGTGCTGTTTTCAATTTTGCTGAAAAAACTATGAGAGGTGTAATTCTTTATGAAAGCCCTGAAAGTGCCTGTAAAAACCAGACAGGTTTTATAGTACTTTGTGACTGAATATTTAAATACTGATTGAAATAAAGGATTCCCCTGCTGCTCCCATGGAAGTCAATGTCAGTTGACTTCACAACACAGGTCAAGTCTATATCTTATCAAATCTCTGAAACCTGGAGTAGCTCAAACTACAAGGAGTTATTCTATTACAACTGCATGGGAACTAAGACATGGCTATTTTTTCTCTTCTTTCTGATCATACAGAAGACCCTTCAAATAGAACACTTGTAAAAGAAACCGTATTTCCAGATGAGGTCCTGAGATAGCTCCATGAGAAGTTATCTCAAATTTCAGAGATGTGATAATTCAGTGATCAAGGGTGTAGGGAGACCAGACATCTTATGAAGGGAACCAACTGAAAGACAATGGCTTGAGTAAGGACTGGAAAGAGGCACCTAAGACTGAATATTTAAAGCCTGGACTAGTTAAAGTTGCTAAAAGTCTCTTCTGTATTTCAGTGAATTGTGGACTTTGCCCAGAAATGAAATAAAGCTCAGTCTTACCAATAAAGAACAATATGAAATTACAACTGCAAACACACTTTACAGACACCTTTTATGGGGTTAATTTTGTCTCATCCCTGCATCTCACTGTGGATCCTGCAAGTCATACTCCCTGTTTTGAGCCCTGATCCCAGAAAGGGATGGATTTCCCTGAGCTGCAGGGTGCAGGCAGCTGGAAGCAGCCCCATGAACCCTGAAGGGTAAGGAAAGCACAGGCTCCTCACCGGGGACACCACCTGTAACTCACAGAAGCCTGAACTACCAGCAAGTTAAGCAAAACACCTGAGCTGGGAAGAGAATACCAAACCTCCCTCTGACCTCCGGCAGATGCAATCCCCAGCCACAGAGACATCCTGGCTGAGGATTCCCAGACACTTCCAATGGGAAAATCCATAGAGTTTAGAGAGAAACACAACACGCAGTGCAGCCATCTCCTAAATGAGCCCACTCTGCATCACTATGCCGTGCAGTCAGCACTGAAACCAGCCCAGGCTTAAGGGCTCATCACAGATGCTGAGCACCCCAGGGAGCCTCCAGCAACTGTCAGGGTCTAGCCTCCACCCTCCTCCCCTCCAGCAGAAATACAAATTCAAAACTAAAAGCAGGAAGCCAGTTTATGAGGAGCATTTTATCTGAGTTAGAGTTGGAACGGGCTGTAAACTCCCACGGGACATCTAGGTTTACACACTTCAGATGAAACCGTAAATTGAATATTAAACACACATTTTTATCAAATCATATTTCTCCCAGAGAAGGCTGAGGACTGCCTGTTTATTTTTTTAATCTGATTCACTATGTTTACAAGTGGTAGGAAAGCTGGTTATATCAGCCACTCCATCTTTTTAGTGCTATTCGAATGACTTTGATTTTGTTTTTTTAACACTGCTAAGAAAACTACAATGCAAAAGAAGAAATAAAATCTATAATCTGTGAAAAAGCACTCTGAAATCCATCAACCAACTTGTATCCATAATTGCTTCTCTTGCTTATCAAAAAAAGGCTCATTTGCATTATCTGTTATCTTTAGATACCCATCCTGGTCTATAAACAGAGTTATCAATCCCGTTCAGAGGCCAGTCCACAAATTGAAGTTTTCTATAGAGGGAATTAGCTATAAACAAGCCTGAGGCAATTTCCTTTGACAGCCAATGGTAAACCATAGGAAGTAACTTCAATAGTGATTTACAGTTCTTCTCTGGTTTCCATCCAACTTTTCCTTCTTGTGCTTCTGTTCCATCCAAAAAGGAATTTTTCAGATGTTCTAATTTCCCATTCAAGATGCAATCAATCCCAAGTCTAGGTGTGTCTAATTCAATTTTTATGGTATGTTCATGGGCCAGCACCAGAGAAAAAGAACTCTCTTTTTATTTTCTTTCAATTGCCTTTGCTGCAATCACAAGACTTGTCATCTCCTGGTGTGAAATGCACAACAGCAAAAGAGTGAGTGAAGGAGATTTGAGAGAGAGAGTGAGAGAGAGAGCACCAACCTACTAAAAAGAAAGGGGAAAAGAGATACACAAAAATAGCACTGACATTTTTAATAACCCTACATACTGAAAACTTGCATTTAACAGAATAATTAATTAACTCCAGCTTCTTAAAGTCTGTGTGGAGTTTTTAAGCTCCTCATTCAAATCACAATATACCATTAGAAGCAGGATATTTAGGAATGGACTCCAGCTTCGCACTACCCATCCTCCTCGTCTGTATCACAGTGAAGTCGGATTCAAGTCCTGTACTGCTTGCTCATGCACACCACTCTTCTGTAGACGAGTAAACCCCATTGTCCAACCTCCCACACCACTGAGTCAGAGGACTGCTACTGTTTTACAAATGAAAGATCTTTTCTCTTAGCAGCTTAACATACATTTTGGCTGGCTCCGACCTTCTGAAAAAACCTGAAGATTTAAAATATTTATTTTTAAATCTCTAAAAAAATATCTCTAAGCCACTGACATGTACAGTGGATCTTAACGTGAACCCCAGGCATGGAAAAGAAGTAACAATTAGGGGTATGATTCCTCTCAGGGTAAACTACATCAAATGAAGGTAAAGCAGCCAAAAATCCAAGGTGAGAGAGACCTATATGGATTTAGATCTGTGAGAGAAGCTGCAGAAGAACAGAGAAGAATTACACCCAGGAGCTTAGCAATTAATAAATAATCCCTGTGTCAACACAGACCAGTAAAAACTCTTTCCTTTTACATTAAAGGAAAATGTATTTATATCTCAGACCACGGAGCCTGTACACTTTCCTCTTTACCTGTGGAACATATTTTTGTGTGTATACATATACACATATATATGTGCATGAGTTATTTTTCCCCTGACTGAAAACTACGCTAATGGGTAGGCACTAATGGATTTGAAGCGATAAGGTAAAGGCAGACATGCAAAATGCTCCAGAACTTCTGTTCCTAATCAATCACTAGAGATCAGTGACATCATTCAAGCCTTTGATCAGAGCTCCCCTTTCAAACCTAAAAAGGGGGATAGATTGACCCACACCAGTGGATACACTGAAGAAACACCTAGGATACAATTCACAGTGAAATATGAGAAGTCACTGGCATCCCGCTTCAGAAAAACTATCCCTTCCCATCTTCCTCAAGAATACAGCGTACATTCCAGAGCAACCAAGCACAAACAACAGATTTATCTCTTTCCCCCATAATTAGAAAACAGTCAGAGAAACAACACATCAGAAAATCCTTTCAGATTTTATTTTTGAAGCCTACACATACATTTTATACTGAACAGGCAGTTTATGACATTTGCTTGCATTTAAAAATCTCTTCAAGTCCATGAATTTTTAAAAAAAAAAAAAAAAAAAAAAAAGGGAAAAAAAGAAAAAACAGCCTTATTTTTCCAGAATGTCTGAGCAGCTTTAAGAACTAAAGGCTGACATCCATTTTCAGAGAAGAAATAATTTTCAGGCGAACCAGCATCACAGAAAGCATTCAATAAATTTAGCACCAGCCTTTGTCCACATCAGGGCATTCAGAGAGTTTGGATCACTAATCCCACTTCAGCTAAAATTGAGCTCCATTGTTTCTCCTTTCATCTGAGTTTCCATGGCACTTACTAGGACTTAAGTGTTATTTACTTAGGGCAGTTTGTTAAAAACAACAACAACAAAAAAAAAGTAAGTCTTAACATGAGCATCAGATTTGTTTTACTTTCAATAACCTCAAGATGCAGCCAACATTTTACAGTCTCAGAGATTTCTCCCATGTAAAAAAATCTTCAAGAAAAGCAAAGTTGAAAATAGACCTGAAAACATTTACTTCATTGTTTTGGTTTGGTTTTCCCCCATCTGTATTTATAAAAATCTAATTGAGCTTCCTGAACTTCAGCAAAAATGTAGTTTATTATCTCCCTCATCAGGTGATCAATGATTTCATTAATAAGACAGATAACAAAACTGTCATATCATCGACACAGTTATGAAAGATGATCCTGGCTTCTTGCTCCATTTTCCAAGGTCTGGGATTCTCTGTGGCAGCTCTGAGTCCATTCAATATTTTCCACAGACAGAGAAAAGTGAAAATCCATTTTGAAACCAATTTCAATTAGGATCCAGAAGCTGTTATCACAGGTGTCGCAGAATGGGCCCGTAAGTGGAAATGTCGCCTATCCATTCTGAAATGAAACCTTATCAGGGGCTACGAAGATGGCTGAGGACAGCCTATCTGTAAATTACTTTTCGTCCTGTGTTAACTCAACCCTAGTTCTGTCATATGGAATTCTTTCCAGCCCCTCATAATAATCTAATGACTAACTAGGCACTGTACCAAAACGGCTTTTATTCTGCTCGGGCTTCCCCCACTGAACGAACGGGGCTGCAAATGCAAATAACCGGAGGCGGCCAGGCGAGCCGGCATATTTAGTAATATCATTTAAAGCTCTCATAGTTTATTACAGGGAAGTAACGGGCTTGCATTCTGAAGCCTGTCTCCACCCATTGCATTCCTGGTGATTTTTCAATTGCAAACTCCATGGCCCAGTTATTTCATTAATTCAGCACCCAAGTAGTGAGGCTTTTCTCTCACATCTTTCAGTCTCCTTTTAGCAAATTATCCCATGACGGAGGATTTATTCAGTCAAAGACCTCGGACTTTGAGAGGCAACAAAAGAATCAAGAGACTTTCTGGTCCACCTGCCTGGCGAATGATGAGGCAGGGTAAAGCCTCCCCTAGAGAAACCAATCAAACCATTGTGTGGCACAGTCAGACCTTTTCAACTGTCAAGCCAGGAGAGCAGGAAAAGAGATGAAAGAACTCAGGATGAAGCTACCATTTACAGAACCATGTGGGAATGGTCTCCGAAGATTTAATAATTGGGATAGAACTCAACTTTCTGAAAACTAAAAGAAAAGGGACAAAAAAGAAAGGAAAGAAAAGAGAGAGAAGAAAATGGAGAGAGAAGAAAAAGGAGAGAAAGAAGGAGAGAAAAGTGAGAGACCAGGAGGAGGGGAAAACACTTCTGGTCAGGCCCAGAAGGAACTTTTCCACACATAAAACCCTCTGTTGTTATGTATGAACCCCTACACTGGAAAAGATGAGAAAAGCAAGCACACGACAGGGGCAGAGAGAGAGCACATGGTCTTCAATACTAATTTCAGTTTCAGCAATTTATCATCCCATCTTAGGAAAAACTGCATCAGTATAAACCTGTTCCGTTTAACAGAACAAAAAAATCCCCTTAGTTTGGGACATCTGTGTGCATTTTCAAGCTATTGCATGTGCGGGACTTAAGTTTCCACTTGGCTGCATGTGGAACATGCATGAAAAGTCGTACTAAATGAATGGAAAACAGCATATTTTAAAAGGCTGGCATGTGCAAAGAATGTGCTCCTGTATCGCAAGACTCCAGCTGACTGCAGGCACAAGATGAGGACCTGTTTTTTGATAATCTGACACTTAATGCCTTATAAGCAAAATTTTAAAATCATCTGCACAAAACCCAGTATTTCCTGTGTATTTCTCTTTTTTAAAGTGCCTCTGCACACTTGAAGTATGCATTCATCAGTAGGTCCAGATCACATTTACAAGCAAATCTTTTTTCTGAACTGCCAGCCTTGTGAACAAAAAAAGAATCTGCAAATTAAATTGTGACCATTTGCAGTATACACCAAAGGCAAACACTTTTAGTGGGAAATAAGATAGTAACACAGCACTAAAAATCTATCTCATTCCCTTTTAGTTGGGATGGCAAAATAATGCACTCCCTCCCCTTCCACTCTCACCCCAAAATAATGAGATAGGGCTTGTAAAGAATACAAACAATGTCGTTTTAATATGGCACCTTCTTTACATAATCACAGTCTACACCCTTAGCTCACTTCTCCCACTTCTTGGCAAATGTATTTAGTAATAATTTCTATGTAAGCAGAAGCCGAAGTTTTGATTCCTCTGCAAAAGAAGAAAAAAAAGAAAGGTGGGGGGAAGTAAATAGAAACATACAGAGCAGGGATATAATCTAATGCAACACTGATGCCTGACTATTTCCTTTCAACTGGAGACAGATATGAAATAGAAAACACCTAGAAGAGAAAATTTGAATGCCATTTGAAAACCTGTTAAGTAATTTAATTACTTCAACTGCCTTAATTTAGCAGTTCAGATCGTAAAGCCAAATACTGTGCCTGCCAGAGGGGTTGCCTAGCTTTAAATCAATTAGAAGGATTTTTTTAAATTCTTTTTTATTTACTTTAAGAAGATGATCCGCTCCACATAGCTCCTTCACTTGCAGATTCTCTTTTTTGGGAACCAGGATCCAAAAGTTTTCTGCCTTAATTTTTAAATGCCCTTCAAATCCTCATAAGCAGCCTAGCATCCGTTTGTTTGTTGACACCCATTTCCAGCAGCTGGGAGGAAAATGCCATCCCTTGGAGCAGCAGTGCTGCTGACATACAGCCTCCCCACTTCGGTGGCACAGGCTGGCACAGCAGTGCAAGGTCATTAGGAGGCCCTTTCTCTTTTAGGGAATCTGCCCCTGAGACCAGCACTTAATGGCAGTGAGTGAGCCCTTTTCTGGAAGGCTAACAACGTCACTGAAACTTCAGCTGTCAGCAGCCCTTTTCCTTCTGAAAATCAAACCTCTTGGTTGCTTCCTCCTCACCAGTACTGTGGGCTGTAATGGCTGAATGTGTTGAGTTCTGACTGACACCAGACTCCTGCAAAGCACAAGATACAGAGCATGGTACTGTCACCATACTGCAGAGACACATTTTAAACCCTTTCATTATTATCACTTCTACATCAAAATCCAGGTACAATTTTAATATGGTTGCTTGGGTGTTTTAGGGTTGAGACTTTTTTTTTTTTTTTGTTTTTCAGAAAAAAAACTAAACTCCCCAGTGTATAATTTCCTAAATTTAACCTCCACCTTGTCCAGGTGGCAAGCTTCTGCTGCTAACTAATGTTTTCTCCTGATTCCACCCCGTGTTATCCAGCAGGATGTTAAGTCATTACTTACTGATTACAGTGATTGCAGGGATAAGCCACTCAATCATCTCTTTCTGGAACTTGCAAAGGGATACAGGAGGATTGACATTTAATATCCCTTATGCTATTAACCACTGCAGGGAGGGGAGAGAAGGGGGGAAAAAACCAGGGAAATCTCAGCAGAATTAATGAAGCAATACTGTATTGCACTTGCAGATCACTGGGTTTAGAGCAGGGTAAGGGTAGGGCTGGCTCACTGAGGAACAACACTAGAAAATAGTATCAGGCAGAATGAGTTATTACAGTCTACAATAAGCCATAACTTGATGACAGAAATTTTATTAGTAAGCATAAAGGACCACGGGTGCATTACTCCAAAACAACATGTATTTAATCAGCTACTCACATCAGATTATAATACACCAAGACATGCAGTCCCCACTTAATTATAAACTCCAATACTTTCACTTCCAATACTTCCAAGCATCAGGGGAGCCTACTCTCCCCTAGGGAAAATACCTTCTTTTAAGTTTGTCCTCTTACAACCTGGCCACAAATATTAGAACAGAAGGGTACAAAAAATCTTCCAAGTTCAGGTCTTTGCCCTTACTCTTCTGGGCTACCACACGTGGCCATTCTACCCTTAACTTTCATGCTCCTCTATACCACTTGTAGATAGCGATTATTAGCAGAATTTGTCTTGCTGAAAAACAAAATTGCCAGAAAAACATGTTCACTGAAGTCATCATTTCCAGCGCCTAACACTACAGGATGTTGTTTCCTCCTTGACCTGAAAATGAGAAGAGGGCCCCTCCGTCCCCTTTGATTTCAGGGGAAAAGAATGGCACCTCCTGATCACTTTGTAGAATCAGGTCTCATATAATCAATTCAGGACTCAATTTACAAGTCACTAAAATAATACAGGCAAAGTTTCTTGATACCTAACAACCTCTTTTGAACCCTGACCTCTCAACAGGACCCTGAGCACATCAGTCCAACGAGGGGGCCAAGAATGGGTATTATGATTAACACCTATTTTATGGTGAGGCTTGAAAGCAAATAGCAGGACAAGCAACCAACTGAAAGTTTAAACAGGAAATGTGATTCTTATGGGGTTGCGACTGCTGAATACTTCCTTCAATCAACCCTAAAAGAACTACTAGGAAGAAGGAAAAAAAATGAGGCCTAGATGAAGCTGGCTCTTCTTCTGAAACAATCAAAGTGGATGCATGAACTTCCTCTCATTTACTCATCCATCAAGCTTGGTTTTAAGTTACATCATCATTAAGATAATAATTTCTGCTTTCTATAACTTTAAAGCATGTTCTCAATAACTATCTGATTCTGATAAAGGTAGTCAAGTCCACAACCTACATATGTTTATAATTAGCCTTTTTTTAAAGGCAGAGTAATAGGTTAATAAGAAATATCAGATTACACTAGAACAAGCACATGGGTCAAAAACTAGACAAAACACATCAAACTGAAAATAAGTGCTTGCCTGTCAGGCACTGAAGGAATTCCTATACAATAACTGCATTGTTTTAATGCAACATTAAAAACATCAGTTTTGAGCCAAAATGTCCAAAAGAGGAAAGCATTCTAGTCACCAAAAAAATTCACGAGCAATACAGTATATAAATCAGTTTTGAATACAGCATCACAATTTCCTAATGTTCTCCAAGTAATGCTGTGAAGTGCAGCCTTGCCTTGTACAAGTCTCAGTTCAGTCCTCACAGAAATTCCCTCCACTTTTTTGAAATTAAGGCAAAAAAATTAATCATATCAATGGTACAGATTAAGTGAAAAAAACAAATGGCATTGAGCTGAGGTCTGTGTTAAGTTAGTACGGTTTTTTTGGTCAATGCCTCTCAGGAAGTACCCTGAAAATAAATCCAATTCACCTACAAAACAGAACACAGAGGCAAAGCAACCAGCCTGGGAAAGCACTAAAGCCACTGCCTAATTGTAAGCATGCAAATACACACATTATTAGGGCAAACAGAACTAGTCCCGTGGCTAAGGCAAGGCATTTGCTTAAGTTCACCGGACTGGAGTTCACGACTTTACTTCACTGCTCGGGAAGGCTGGTGACTCCCGGTGCTGGGGTGCGGGAGGCACTGCACCAGTGCAGGCAGCATAGCTGCACAGGCAGGGCACAGCAGCAAGCAGCTTCTGCTGCAGCACTGCAGCACTCCACCTGACGTATGGACCTGGAGTGCTGCTGGTCTCAGACAGCTCGTCCGTCAGGCTGAGGCTCAGGGACCGAGGAGCAGGCGTGAGGCATGGGGCAGAGAAGCAGTGTGGAGGAGCAGTTGAGAACAAACCTTCACAAAGGCATTCATCAAATAGAGCAAGACAGGTCACTGTGTGCACTCCTGCAACATTTCCAGCATTCACCTGATGATTTCTTTCTAATCCTGGAATTGAAACTACAGGAGGTACTGTATTATCCAGCAGAGGTCTAGCAAGGCAGGTTTTGTGACCTGCAACACCAGACAAAGGCTCTCCAGAGGGAGCACAGAACTAATGTTAATGAGTTTATCAATGGATACCACCTGTAAGAAAGCTATTCTTTGCACAACTTGATAGAAACCTGTGCATGCATGCAGCAACCTTCAGAACTATCTAAATCCGTGTTCTGACCTGGTAAAGAACAGGGTCTTAGTGCTTTGTTTGCAGAAAAATGGCATGAATGTGCATGTGACAACACAGCCCCGTGTTAGTGAGGTGGCCCAGGGCACTGTCCTCTACTCCAATGTAATACGAGTGGCACAGTCATGACATAAATGCCTTCTATTTGTTGTCGTTATTACCTTGCCAAAGCAGATCAGTCTGAGGTTATCAAATCCCACCATACACAAAACTAAGCTTATTCTACACGCTAGCACAAACTTTTTATTCATACAGCCTTTTGTGAATTAACATCTCCATTAGCAGTTTTCTTAAGTAGTTTTTGTGCCCCTGGATATTAGCCTAGCAGTAAATATAGCAGTCAAACAAAGGATGAAAAGGAACAATTTGCAAAGGAATGTATCCTAGTAAACTGCATGCAGTTTGGTTAAGACACACAAAATGAAACACAAAGAAGAAAAAAATCAAAAGCTTGCAAAAATGAATTCAAAACAACACAAGAGTGGTCCCACTGGGAATTAAAATGCACCAAAGATTTTCCTTCGTTATTACAAGGGTTTTTTTTGATCACATGTATTTTAAAAGAAGTTTTAATTTGCTCCAGTACATGTTTCATCCCAGAGCAAATTTTAATGGCTTAGTTATAAACCCCTAAATTTGGGGTTTATAATGGAAATGCTGGTAGATCCATATCTAACACATTGCAAGTATCTCAGCAATACAGTCAGAGTTTGTAGTCAGGTGAGTGCAGCAGAAATTTTTATGGTATTAAGTAACAACAGCAACTCATCAGAAGTGGCTAACATGTAAACTGTGGCCCAAGCCTGCTCAGTGTTTGAGACACAGTGCAGCTGGTACCTTCCAAAGGTACCAGCTGGTACCCTTAGTCTCCACCTCAGAACTTATCCTGTGTTGCTCAGGTTAACGTGAGCTCCCCTTCCAGATCACCTTTCCCATTTTCTTTCCCTTGCATCTAGGTTTACACCAGACTCTTCAATATACAGTCTGCACACCATATGATTGAAAAGTTTTCCCCACTCAATAGCCATATTAACGTAGATCCTGCTCCTTGGGTGTGTCACTCATTTCTGGGAGCTGTTGAAATAATGGCATTTTCTTTTTCTTCACGACTATAAGCTTTGCATAAAATCAGTAACTAGCAGCTTTCCATCTGATTATGATCCAAGTTCTGATTCCTTCAGAAGACAGCAGAACTACTGAGAAAATACTAGTTTCTACATCACACCTCAGACAAGTGTCACAAAAGTATGTTACTCTGCAAACGTTAATATTTGAGTTGTCCTGAAGGACAGAAGCACAGAAGCACTGATATTAGACATGATTATGAGGTGACATTGGTATGATAGGCAGATATTGCTCTGCAATGACATCAGTCTTCTGAGAAGAATAGCTAGGATCATTCTGTCCTTTTGTTATTTTTAAGAGTACCTTACCTTGTTTAACAGTTGATTCAAATGCAAATCACAACATTTAACATTACCACAGCCCTTTGCAAAAAAAAAGAGGTACTGAATCCAAAAGCTGCATGTTTGTAGGAGTGGTGTCTTACAGCAACTGATGATGCTTCTGTAGTAATACTCATTCCAGCATTAAAGAACAAAAGATGCAAATTTGATGCAAGCTCCAGCTTTCATGCAAATTGTCCCTGTAACCAAATTCATTATCATGACAATCACATCTGCAAGAAGCAAAACTTTTAAAACACTGCAACAGTAAAACTTACACTTAAGTTCCTAAAGTTTTAGTACTAGTATTTGTTTTGGTACCTGCTCCACAAAGTCTCTAGACTACGAGGAAATTTTTCATATCAAAGAAGGAATCTAATTTTTTATCCCTTTGATGCCCAAGTCTGCATCTCTGTAAAGTCGTTTGCTCTGTTATGTAGGAAGGTAGATTAGAAACCCAAACCTTGGAGACCCTTGTGACTTCCTTAAATACAAAGACTAACAAGGTCAACACTTACCCACTGAAAACAAAGTTAACTGTCATTGTCTTAAGAAAACTGAAGCCTTGGGCCCCAGGATGTGTACTACATTAGCATCTACTTTCATTAGTAGGAGATAATTCCAGTGACAAAACTTTGTAGTCATTCATTAGACTTCAAGTCTTTCCAGCTCTTGGGAGATTGGTGTCCCTGCCATTGACTATTAGTACACATAGGTGAAGCATGTAGTTAAGAACTAATACTACCATTAAAGAAAGAAATGTACTTGACCACAGGATAGATCAGCGGCAGAATTAGGCAAAAACATCTTGAAGGCTTTCATTTTAGCCCTCTAAATCTAAATGTTTACCAATAACATTCAAGCTAGCCCAAACAGAGATGAATGCCAATATTGAGTTTGAGTACAAACCCCTGACACATCAAAGAATATGCATATGTGTTAAACTGCGCATCTGTTTGAAAAGTTGGGCCAACATGGAAAATCCTATTATCAATAAAAAAAAATACAGTGAGGAACTCTTCAACTAATGTGAACCACTGTAATTCTATTGACAGCAACGGATCTGTGCTGACTTACACCAGCTGAGGATCTAATTTCATATGCCTTAGAAAACTGACGCAACTTTTTCCATAGCTGCTCAAGAGTTTTTGTACTCTCGTGGGGATCAATTCCATCTAGTAGGTCAGCAGGTGTTGAGTTTGCTTTGAATCTGAAGTCCAGTCACACAGAAGGATACTGGGACATGTGCCATCTAATTTTTACTGACCCACAGAGATTCCCCTCTGGTATGGCTGTAGGATTCATGTATTTTCTGCTGTAGTCTAGTGGGAGATACCTGTTTTTTTGAGAAAGCAGAAACCTTTATTCAAGATATCAAAGTGAGAACCTGACCTGGACCAAAAGCACAGATGAGTGAGCATGATGGGAGCAGAAAGTGTGAACAGAAAATGTTTTGCCAGAAATATACCAGCACTACAAAATATACAGAAAGGCATCTTCTGTTTTTAGCCATTACTAGACTAAAAAACAACAGTAATCTGCAATTATCCAAAATCCACAAATCTTAACTCTTCCCACACCATTTCAAGCAATTTTCTTTCCTAATGCAATAGGAGTTTTACATTAGTAGGAACCAATATGCCCAGCTCTCTTACACCAAAAAATGAAAAGGTCTAGGGCTGGGATTAGCTCACACTCTTCAGAGAGGCAGGAAATACATAAAATTGTCAACTGAGATAATCTCTGGGGAGAATTAAGCAAACTACTCCAGTTTTGTAAATCCACAAGCTGTACATTCACAATTTTGAAATTAATCCACCAGAGGATAGACACTTAGCTGGATGTTTTGTTCCTGGCCATTAAAGAGTTCTGGGGAGGTGGGAACCCTGTTTGTGACAAGGAAGTTTATTTGTAAAAGAAGAGGGGTAAAAACCCCTTTGCCATTAATTTTGACAGACCTACTTCTGTCTCTATAATAATAACTAATTACCTAACTAGTGTAAGAGATTGCAATGGCCAAATGCAAAGCACTTGCAAGCCCTGCCAGGCTAATCAAGACAATTTCCAAAATGCCAAAACCAGAAATTTCCTATAATAAATAACTTATCACATTTACATCTCAAATTAGAACATCTGGAAGAAAGAGACTATGCCTGATGCCAAAACAGGCCTTATTGTATCCTACCACTTTCCACCACCACCACCCCTCCTCCATTAGTTTTCTTTAGCCTTTCTGTAACACAAACACTGATCCAGGTGCAAATGCTCAATTCACAAGGAATGCAGTGAACATAAAATTACTGTAGGTTTGGCTGCTAGTAAATCCCTGCTGTTACTCACCATTGGAAGTTGTGCTGGAGGCAACAGCTTTCTCACTGACATCTGTTCTACTGGAGCATTTCACAATGGAATTCTCCACTTTTTTCTTCTCAGTCGTGGTAGAGCTATGGGACTGCGCCTCCATGATGACTTCTCATTACTTCAGCTCTCCTTGCACCAATACCTGAATGAAACAAGAGAGTCATAAACTTTAAAGACTGTTCAAAACTTAGCCCAAATCTTCTCAGCCCTCTCACCTGAAGAAGAGCCTGGAGCACAACTGAATTAGCAGTTCACAGTTCTGCATGCTCATCAAATCATGTTTGCATGCATGAATTCCTGAGGAATTTAAAGAAACACTAACAGCAAAACTAAGCATGTTTGCCTTTAAAGAGAATCAGCATCACAAACCACTTAAGCTGTTTGATGGGTAAGTCCATTTTTCTCAATTCTGAAGGGTTTTAATGGATCTAGGGGGAAAAAAGGCCAGTATTTTTCTCTTATGCCCAGAGCACTTTGGAACAAGGCAAAAAAAAAAAAAACCACAGAAAAAACCCCAACCCCGAAAACAACACAGACTTTCATGTTGACTCTAGAAGCCAAATATATAAATTCACGGTGTTGGAACACATTGCAGTGGGAATTATCCTGTCTATCTCTACACCTTGTTACTCATGTAAACATCTCTCACTTTGTTTGTTCAGAAATCTAACTCAAACAAAAGTGCATTGGCAAAACACCCCGAAAACCACAGGGAAAGACAAATATTATTGCTGGTGGCAGATAATGAGATCACCTTCTTTTGCATGAAAACGCTGGAAATAGAAAGGTATATATCTGGTTATTTTGCCTTTCCTGGCTGTTCTCAGTGTCATCTCCAGTGATACATTCATTTTATACCCCACAAATCATTTTTTCTTATTTCAGTTATTGTACATTCCTGATGGAAACCCAAGTAGCCCACAAACTTCTGAAAGGGTATCCTTGCTTGTGCAGCAGTGCAGGCATGCCAGGCCCCAAGACTGCAGGGATCTTAGGCTGTGAAGGACACAAGAGTTTCCAAGCACTCGTCTGCAGCTTAACTTGATGCACACCTGCCTGTCCAAGTAAGCTTTACACAAATCAATATTCAACACGCACCATGCTTAGAACCAAGTACCTCGGTATTTCGGTAGTTTGAACACAAATGTATGTAACAATAACAAAAAAAATAAAAAAAATCAAGTGTTCTGGTCCGAGCAGCACTGCTCATTAGTGAAATGAGTCTAAAATGGAAGGAAGTCACATTCTTCTATGACACCATTTAAATAAAAATTTTAAAAAGCTTCAAAAAGCTACAAAGTAAAGTATAACAAAGTGCAATTATACTAGCAACCTGTTTCCCCAATTGTGACAGTCAAAAAAACCAAAAAACAAAAAACCAGAAAAAACCCAAAAAACAAAACAAAAAAAACCCCAAAAACCAAACCAAAAAAAGAAAAAGGCTACAAAGCCAATTCATCACAAACACAGCTGTCTAGTAAACCTTCCCCTTCCCACCTTCCAAGTAGGAGTTCTTTTTAATAGTACAATAAAACACTCCAAAGCTTCATTGTTATACAGTAGGGATCAAAGTAGAGCCCAATCACTAAATGAATCATTATTTAGCTAGGCAGCACAGCCAAGGAACGGGGCTAGATACAGAGACTCTCTGCCACTGACCTACTGTCCAAGCTTTGGCAAGGCATTTTTCTTCCCCTGAGTTTCTTGCTTGCGAAAAACAGGAATAACAAAGCTCTGCCTGCCATAGCAGAGTACTTCTAAGACTACTCTTAAGATGTCTGTGAAAGTGCTATAAATATTTTTTATTATGATCTGTGAAACAACTTCCTACCAGAACACTAAGGGGAATGTCAGTTGTCTTCAAATCGGGAGCATGAGAGATCTAACAATACTCAACTTGCAACAGCCCTCATTTTTACCCAGCAATGCACAAATCTCCTTGAAGAGAGTGTTCACATGAGCTTTGTAAACAGCACCTTTCCAAATTTCCCATATGCTTCCTCCCTCTTTGCACTTGCAAACCTCATGCAGGGGCATCCCCAGTTCAGTCAGTTATCTCGAATATCTTGCTTTTCAGTCCCTTGCATTAGCACAGGGGAGGGGAGGCTGGTACTGCTGCCAAGCTGTTCACTCCACAGTGAGAGGAACAGGTTTGTTTTCTCTATACAGCCCTGGCCACATAAACACCAAAATCTGCCTTTACCCAGCCTCAAGCCACTGCATGAGTGAGCCCTTCAATGTACCCTCCTATCCTCTGACTAACCACCTCTGAGTTATTAACATTCTCTCAATAACATTCTATGCATCTCTGAAGGAACTAGAAGTTATACATGTCAGTTGTAGTTATTTTACTTCTGTTTTGCCTTCTAAGGGCCAAGACTGCCATTGAGGCAGCATCTTCATTTGCATCAAAGAGTACGGCATTGAAAAATTGGAAGACGAAGCTGCAAAACTCGTCCCCCTTTTTGTTTGGTCCTTGGTTCCCAAGTGTGTTTCTTTTGACTTAAAGTCACAAAAGGAAGCAATTATACTCCTTATTCAACTAGAAAGGAAGAAGCAACATACTCTGCCTCTAAAAGGCCAGTGGAGTGGCATGAAATATTTAGCTAGAGGTCACGAAAATGATGACAAGTATCTAAAGTGGTTCCACTGCCTCCTGCAGATGTCTATGCAGGTATGTGCAAGGAGCCCTCATTTATTTCCACCTCCTCACTTATCTGCACCTCCTTCCTCTCTCCATCATGGCAGGACAGGACCTCCATTACAAACTGATCCTACCACTGCTCAGAAAAGGAAGGAAATGAAGGTACTGTAAGGAGTTAAGATAGCCTTAATCTCACAAAAAGCATCTTTGGGTAATCTGCAATTCAAGAACAACATGTGGCTGGTCAGACTGCTTGGCTACTTTATTTCTTTCCCCAACAGCCTGCCATTGAGATTTTTCCTAGTGTTTTGGGCTCATCTTTACTGGAACAAACACTAGCAGACATAATTCCACATTCTTCATCACTCTATCACTTCTCTGTTTTATGCTCCCTGATGAGGACAACAGAAGACAGGCCTAAAGCAGCACTTAAATTTTTGGACAGAAAATTGCAGAACTGGCCAAAAACTTATATAAACATCTGCTCTTGGTACCTGTTCTGGTTCATGTCTACTTAGTTTACATTCTGAAGGCTGCTTTTATTCACGTCAGCATGGAAGTGGGAACACCACTAGAGTAAATTTTCTTAGTCAGCTCTACACCCTGCACCATGAGCCAATGGCCCCAGCTCTGCAGACCTTTCCTCCTGTGCCTTCCTTCCTCCACTCCCAACCCACAGACACATGGCACAGATACCTGCAAGAATTCCTGCAGATCCAGCTACTCTCCCATGCCCTATCAACAGTGGTACACATGGTGGGGAAGGCCAGAAGAGATGGAGGATTATTAGAGGGATAGGGTTTGCTGTGTTTTGCCAAGCATGCCCCTTAGGGAAGCAGTCATCAGGAAATCAATATGGTGCCCCAAAAATCTTTTTTTCCCCCGAAGACTACCTTAAGACCAAGTTGAAAACACAAGGCAGACACACCTCTTCTGGAACTACTCACCTTAATTTTGGCTGATTTTTATTTTCTCTCAGAAATTGTACTGAAATATGGGAAATGCAGTTCACAGAAAAAAAAAAAAAAAGTCCAGGATTATGTAAAGATTTCTTTCCACTGGTTGTTAACCCCTATCGAAAAGCATTCTAAGAATCAGCCAGCCTGACATTGTCTCCACATTAAAAGACGTGGCTTATATTAGGCTGCACACGTCTCTCTCCAGCATGTGGGTCAGTGACTTCCCTGTTCCTGCCTTCAGGCCTGAGACCATCTCCATCTATTCACAGCAAGGAGTTCCACTTTCAAAAAACATGAAAACTAGTTTCATCGGCTATCTAGCATCTCCATGTGCATATGAATGGCAAGAAAATGCTATAACAGTATATGGGCAAAAGTCTGAACTTCCATAGGTAAATAGAGGGATAAACATTCCTTCCTGAAAGCAAACATTCATGGCTTTTTCCCATTCAACCATGCTTGAACCTTTTTCAATTTCACTAAAGCCTGAAGCCACTGCACAATTAATTCCAGATCCCCATTTTAAACCTAATCCCTCTCAAAACAGTAACCTGACTGCAGGTGTGTCTCTTCTTTTTGAAACATAAATGTAAACCTCCCTCAACTGCATATTATATTGGAGGAATTTTAGGAACAAGCTACTGCAATGAACTAGTTAAAGGAGGAAAACTCTCTTTTAAAAGGAGTATCAACAAATGGCAACACGTTGGAAACTTATTTTGAACAAAATATTCTTTCAAGTAACTTAATATTATGTAATTTCTGGTCCTTATGTATGTTGGTTATAAAACTGTGCCTTACAGTAGTAAAAATGATCATATTAATATACTGAGGAGAAAAAAAAGCACATCTTTTTGTTCACCTACTCACAGTGCAAACTAACTGAAACCAGAGGAGCAGCCCTGTGCTTGGAAGAACAAGAAATTTGACCCTCTCTGAACATACATTTCCATTTTCCAAGAAACCTTCACTCTCTGTCACTTCTTCTTTCTGAACTGCTTTTTAAATCATTGTATTTATATTGCATACATTAGTTTTAAAGAACAGACCATGCAAATATTTATTCCTAGGAACAGGCTCACTGACTCCAAAAAGCCTGCTTGCTTTGGTCTAAGTGCTAAAGTGCAAGCAGTAAAAATTCTCAATTTGCATGTTAGACTGGTTTATGTTTCTTGTGAACTTAAAACTTCTGCCTTTTTTCAGTTCATTTTTTTGAGGGGTATCTTTGAACATGCTGCATTAAAAAATAAAAAACCAAACAAGTAAAACCATTCCCTGTTTTACTTGATGCTGCTATAGTTGTATTCAATTCATTAACAAGTGGTTTGCATCCGCTGAGAAGAGCTGTCTGAAATAGCAGTGTCACAGCATTCATCATCATTACATCAGCAGTAGGGAAGTTCATACTGATTGCTATCAGCAACCAGAGTGCCCCAATCAGCGTGCAAGCAAACATAGCATGTTTAATTTTTCAGAAATTACTCTAGGTAGTTAAGGTGTTCATAGGTACTGCTTTGATCCACACTACTGGAAGCAGTCTTCGGGGATACAATACATCTTGAACAGCACAACTGTATGAAAGTGAAAAACACAAGGGGAGGCATAAAGAACAATCAGGAAATAACAGTCTCTCTCAACCATAAAGGACCCTTTATCAATTTTATCAACATGGGTTACACTGTTCCTTGGGATTATTTAAGGATAAAAAAAATGCATCTTGTTCAGCTACATTCAAATGCAAAATTTGCATGAGACAATCTAAAGCTATTATATGGGAGCTATTTCACACTGATTTATACAGACTTGATTCAGGTACATTTAACTTCCAAAACCTACCTAGATTTCAGCATTGCTTTCTATCAGACCTGCAAAGCTGCACTGACGAAGTTACCCCTGACAGAACTTGATGAAAAATGCTCAAGTGCTCAGACATTTTAAGAAGTATCTCCCAGCTGTAACATTAACTTCTTGCTATATATCACCATTTTTGTAAAAGCTGTAAGAACTAACCTGAATAATTTTTAAACAGTTTTATCCTTTCCCAATTCTTTGAAAGACAAACCAGAATTCTGCAACCCTCATTAACTACTCCAGGGCAAACTTCATTTGGGTTCTTCCCTGTTGAGACAACTACTCACAGTAAGACCAACACCAATAAAAACAGCACAAATAGTCTTACAGTCACTATATAGAAAACCACGACAAATAATTAATAAGTTGAGGAGGGGAAACAAAGCTATCTTATACTTCACAATACCTATCTCCATTTCCATTACATGCATGATCTATAAATGCACTAGCCATTATCTGCAGAGAAAGAGAGAAAGAGAGAGAGAGACAGACAGAGAGAGAGAGAGAGAGAGAAAGAAAGAAGGAAAGGAAGAAAGAAAGAAAATCAACAAAAAACCCTTGACAGAATCAGATAGGTGGATTCGTAGCTTGAAATTGAAAAATACCCCAAGTCAAGGGACACAACATGTATTAATACAATCTTTCCAAATTCATTACTATCTGCTGTCTTTTCCTTGTTACTTTCCTTTTATTTCTTTCCCCCCCACTGAAAAACAAGTAGACGTAAAGCATGGTTAATGACGATCTGATCTATTCCTGATAGGTTAAATAGCTTGTGGCAACAATAATGGAGGATCACAAACACAAAAGCAACCAGCTAGGCAAAGCAGTGCTATTAGCATCCTCATGATTAAGATCCTAAGTGAGAAAATATTCTATGGCATACGCTGAACTACTGATTGATTGTAATAGTTGCTCGACTCCAGGGGAATTATATTTGCTTATGTATTTCTGCTACAGATAAACTCAGTTACCTAAAAGTTCTGAAAATATTGAAACATACACATAGAGTAGGATCAAAAAGTGGCACTTTCTACTGAGGCAGCACCTCAGTTGCTTTAAATACACATCAACCACACAGTCTTACAAGAAGATTATCTCTGCTTTTGTTTTTGGATTTAGAAAGCTGTTAAGTATAACCCCAATTAAATGTTTTTACTATTACTTCAAGAGATTAAACTCTGTATCTAAATAAAACAGACTTCTGTCAGGAAAAAAATTATTCCTTTTCATACCCAGTAAACAGGACTTAATGGATAACAACACTGAAGGATTCAGGTCGAACTGTCCATATCCAGCTAGTCCATCCTTCACAGAAGCTGCTGTTTGCCAACACGCAACACAAAGCTGAGGGAGACAGAGCCTAGACTTAAAACACATCTTAGTGGCTTTACAATTCAGATATTATATATCCTCTGAGGTAAAATTTTATGATCAATTCGTTGTCTGAGAGTCTGTACAATAAGGAATTGAACTTTAAAATTAAGAAAAGCAAACAAACAGACAACCCCACAACCAAAACAAAACTAGCAAACCAGGTCATTAACTCTGCATTTAAGCATTTACTATTTTAATCACATGGTCTTGGGTTTCCTTATTCCTTTTTTGACTCTTACAAACTATCTAAATACAATGAAAAGAATAAAGTTTATTTCTTAAAAAATAGAAAGTGTGACTTCTCTTTCAAGACTCCAAATACATAAATATATTTGGGAGGGGAGTGTGTCTAAAACCAGTAAAGCACTTACGCTGGAGAAATCAGAACTCCTTCCAATTAAACTGCCTAATATTGCTCAAAATTCAGAGTAAGCTGTGTTACTGCTTGTTTTGCAATCCTACTTGTTCTTGTGCTTCAAACTCTGCAGCAGGAAAAACTCTAATAATTATGTCAAAGTAAGATTAGCTTTAAAAGAATTAGCACAGGGGGTAGAAAAAAAATCTCCTGTGGACTGTACTGTTTGTAGCAATAGGTTACAATGAGAGGCAACACTTTAAACTTCCCTACCAAGTCTGCACTCTGCTTTTGCCTCTATTTTTCTTCAGGAATTCAGCAGCACTAAATCCAAAACAAACTTAAGTAACAGTGCAGTGACTTTCTTTGGCAACACATTTGTTTTACGAAACCTGAATTTTGGTTCATTCATATGCTCAAGGTCTGACTTACTTAGTCAAGTAAGGAGTCACTACAATTTCCACAGAAAAATGCAGAAATACTCTAATTGCAAGCACTGGAGCTCAACATTTCAGTGAAATGACCACTTTCTTCACACTTTTTATCTCATCAATCCCAACAGATGAAAGTTTCCTTAGAATCAAAACTAGACCTATATATCAATGTCAATCTATACAGGAACTGAGCTCAAGGAAGAACGTATTTAATGTACATCTATTGCAAAGATATGTCTTCTGTTCCCAACTTATGATATGCAAATGAAAGAAGAAAAGACTGTATTCCATATTTTACAATTAGCA
This sequence comes from Entomyzon cyanotis, assembly GCA_024500445.1. Lineage (NCBI taxonomy): Eukaryota > Metazoa > Chordata > Aves > Passeriformes > Meliphagidae > Entomyzon > Entomyzon cyanotis. The sequence goes on from JAKEPQ010001005.1 coordinate 83,935,991, forward strand.
TTTTAAAACAAGATCAAAGGAATCAAGTAGAATGTTTTTGAAAGTGCCATGTTTTGATCACAGTCCCATTCCTGGAAGCCTGTTTATCTCCTCAGCATACTTTCAGGTTAAGGGATGCCTTCATCCAGAATTTCATGTTCTAACCCAACACAGATGTTTTAACACGTAAAAGAGCTAGGGAAACTCCATATACCCTGGAAGAACTTCAAGTGTGAAGGGTACTTTATAAAACTTTATCTTCAGTTTTTACAGTTTACTTTAGGTTTTACACCTGTCTCGTAATAGCAGTAAAACTGCATCATGATTCCTTCCCATTTCTGTAACTCGACAAAACACAACAGCACAACCCTGAACTGCTGCATTAGAAATGCACAATCCTATTCCCAATGCACTATCCTTTTTTGAAATAGTGTAATCATAGAATTATACAGCTGCATTATTTTCCTAGCAAAAACATCCATAGTGAATTGAAGAGCCAAGCAAAACCCCACCAAACTACGTCCTGATAGTTAAGAATTGGTAGTGCTAGGATTTCATTTTAATATACATTATTTGGAACAGCATACAGCACTGACACTAACTTGATCAGTGTTTCTGACTCTTCAGTTTCAGGTATTCATACATCTTATCTAATGAAGGCTTCGTTCTCTGGGCAGCCGGATGATGTATTCTTTACACCCAGTTGATTTTCTTGACATTAACAGATTTGTACACGAAGAAAACAGAGTATCATACAAAGCAGCAAACACTACTGGGGGAGGTTCAGTTCTAAACCACCGAAAGGTCTGTTGGCTACTTTACTGTGAACTAAATATCAGATACAAAAAAAAAAAAAAAAATGCAGCAGCATTTCGAGCATCAATAAAAATAAATGACAGATTTTTAAAAAAGGCTTAATCATCTTGATAATCAGTGTAAAAAGTAACTTGACATTTTAGTGGCAACTTCAGCTAAGAAAATTATTTAATCAGATCTCCTTATAGTGGATTTTGATACTATCAGTTCTGACACCCAACAACTATTTCGAGACAAACACATTTTATCCCAATTACTTTGTCCCTTGTTATAATCTAAATAACCTTGCAGGGGTTTTTAACATCAGTGTATTATCTCGTTCCTTATTTTGTTCTTAAAGACAGAGAGAAACCAACTCTTCAGATCACCAGCCAATTTAATACACTTTCAAGGTAAGGCAGGTACAATTTACATGTACAGCGTCTACCACAACAAAACCACAGTATGATGCCAGCACAATCTTTAAGAAAGTTTTCCCTTAAATCTCTGCAGAAAGCAGCCTTAAAAGAAAGCAGGGATTAGAGTGAGCTGGAAGGTAGGGAGGGGACTTACCTCAAAACCAGCCAAGCGGAAATCAGAGCAGTAATTCTACCAGTCGGCAGAGTACACTTTTAGAGCTATAATGGTGCGAAGAAGTGCTGGGCAGCATTGCCTGAAGGCAGCACTAATACACTGCTGACTAATGACTGGGCCATGCAGACAATGAATTTGGGGGTTGAAAACTAACCGAAACCGTGCAGTACCTTGACAAATGGGCTTTCAAAATTTCATTCATTGAATAACCTTTAAGCACAAAATTGGTTCAAGTTCTCTTGGGAATAATATGACACATGTTGTTGGACAATAAGTATTTTCCTTTTTAATTAAAACTATTACACCGAATACATAAACATGATTACAGTGAATAAAATATAAGAGTTAACTATTTAGCAGCTAAAAAAGACCAGTCTCGGAATGTGAGGTGAGATGCCATACGTTCAGAAGGGTCAACAAATCCCAGGGTTAACTACCTGATTCACTGAAATTCTTGGCAGAATATATTTTCCCTTCTTCGAGACTTGAAGGAGAATGTAAACTTCAAAGGTATGTTTAATGAGCTGCTACAAACACAATTGGTTAAAAGAGCCTCAGAAATTATGTACTAAAAGCTGCATTGTACTTAGAATTACAACTGAAAAAAGTCTCATTTTAAAGAGCCCAGTCAAAGTCAAGCCCCATAAAACAAATCAAGCGTCGTATAAACTTTGTCGCCTTGTGTACTGACAAACACATTAAAACAACAGAATCCCTCTTTAAAGGAGCTCCTTTTTTTCAGTCAGCTCGACTTCTAATTTGAAAATAGCAATTTTGGCTCTTTTTACAGACCGAATGAAATACCTAAAGTGTCCCTAAATTAACAAGTACCACTTGCCATAGACAGCATCGCCCTTAGCAGCTCCTAAAAACTTCAGAAAAGGATCTTAAAACAGGAAGCTTAGTGAGCTCATAAAACTGTTGTTGGAGCCAGGAACACATAGCATATTTAATCTGCAAACTGTGAGAGTCTACAATGATTTCAGCAAGATCTGAGGCATGCCCTCAAGGTTTGCTGGGATCTGGGATTAGGGAGTTGATAAGAACCCTCTACTGCCCATGGACATGTTTTTCTTCTGCAGTTAAACACAAATGCATAGAGACGTTTGACTGCTGCTTGGCGTTTCTGCTCAAGTTATATAAAAGCTTTGCAGCTCCTTTTGCTGTCAATATATCAAAGTTTAAAAAAAATCATCAAAGTGTGAAATTTCATTTAAAGTCTGCCAGTCTACAGCTCTATTTCACAGACCTATCAAATAAAAGTAAAGATGAAAAATGCACTGAAAGAACTTGAAAAGTTTGCAGCAGCACCCATGCCCTATTTTTGTTTATTCTGTCTCATTTTATTTGATTTTAAAGTATAACAAATCAATTCCCTTATAAAAATGACAAAGTCTAAACGGAGGATGTCTATAAAACCTGTGGTTAAAAGACAACTTGAAATCATTATTACAGCTGAACCTTTTGTTGAATAAAAAGCTTCCTCTGTAGCCACTTTAGCATTTTAATTGCCTAACTGCAAGTTGGCAGAAAGTATCTTGAATCTTCCAAAACATCCAGAATTACTACAGAATGTGAGTGCCAGAAAAACTAAAGCATTCTTCAAAGTATTCTTTAGCTAGGGATTTACAACAATTGCATAAAGAAGAAAAGCCTGACTTTTAAGGTAAACTACTATAGTCTAAAAGCATTAACATTCCATTACTAAGGTTTTCCTGAGGATTTCATGACTCGTTAATTCACTTTTCCTTCAAGTCTGCTTTTTCTTTGTACATTACTGTCCCCATACAGTTGAACATATGCAACACTGATCATTAAAATGCTTCCTTCCACAACTCCAAATAAACCCTGCTTTAATAGCCCTCGAATTCCTTATTTATCAGGCAAGGATGACTAACCTTTCACTAACACTCTGCAACATAAAAATATGCTATTCCTTCCTTTAATATGCAGGATGAAATTCAAACACACTACAGGAGTGCAGGCAATTGAATAGCTTTCCCCAAAATGAGGCAGGAAGTGTAACTGAAACTTTCATGGGTCAGTATCAATGCATACATTTATCTTGTTAAAAAGTTAAGCAATCTGCAAGATGAACAAATTACAATGATATCTACACACTTGGATTATTTTGGTTTTTTCAACAACTATTCAGAAAAAAAAATCATTTATAACCATTGATACTTTAATTTCTTAGCTACAAACTGTTTTTATGTTTGAAAATGAATCATCTTTCAAAACTGATGATTACACATAGCAGTAAAACACTGTCTTGGCCACTGCACACCTTCTCAAGCCAAAAACGTTAACTCCACTTGAACAGGAAAATGCAGGTGATGTCTTTGTTTTTCAGTACTTCTACAGAAAAGCTTTGGAAAACTGCATGTCCTGCTGAAAACCATACGCTGTTATCAGAATGCAAGAGTGCATTCATTTGGGCACCTTAAGCCATAGTTTTGCTTCCACTGCTGCTTAAAAGAATAGAGGTATACTGAGAGTCCTTTTCTTACTCATTCTTCCTACTCATTCAAAATCACATAATCTTGCTTTTAAAGAAATAATCTTCCATCCTTAAAATAGCCTTCTCTCATAGTTACTATTATTTATGCTTTTAGAATTGGGCTATACACAAAACTGAAAGTATTTACATACTAGCTAGTTAAACCCAAACCTTCATTATATAAACAAACTCTCAAGAGGCTGCCTACAGTTTACATTGCTAAACTCATTCACCATTACTTTTAATATGTATTTCCACGACTGAAATACAGTGGTGTGAACATGGCAATTTTTACATCTTAAGGTTACCTTACTTTTAAAACACTGCATTCGTCTTCCTTCAAAATAATCATGACATATATAATTAAGAAACTGTCAGATCATTATTAATTTTTAATAAGGGACCTAAATGAAATAATTATAGGAATCAATCAGTGAGGCACCTTTCCAAATTACAATACAATTGCACAAATATTCAAACTACTTAAGGCTAGTTCTGGCATACTTCAATCCATAATCTCGTTGAACACCACACCAAAAACAATTTTGTAACACAGAGAAATGTAGTGATTTTTCACTATTCCACTAACTTAAACAATTTCAAAACAGATACCTACAGCACAGAGAGAGGCAGCCATGCCCTCCTAAAAATATTTGTTGGTTTAATCAGCCACACATCTCAAGGCCTCTGGAAAATTTTGCTTCCAAGTTTTTCTGTAGCACGCACACAAAAGAAACGAAGTCTGCACGCTGAAGCTTAAAAAATCATGTTTATTGAGCCTTGGAAATGAAGCGGGAAGTAGCAGGGGCGCGACGGTGACGAGCATTTTGCAGCGAGTTGCCACTTAATGCTCCTTTAGTGAAGTAGCCTCTAAAACGTGAAACTGTGTATCAAACGGACAGCTATCCATACCTCTGACTAAAGGGCTCTTTGAGATCCGTACACTCCATCATTTCAAACTGAAGTGGCAGCTGGAAAATGTGGAACAGCTGGCAAGGAGCTGGGAGAAAATGTTTTACATAAATATATCTACATACAAACTGGCAGAAGGCCACGGACACCGCACCCGCAGGACCGGATCAAAACTACGCACCAGAGGGTTAAAAACAAAACTGGGGAGCGAGATGGGGAGCGGGGGGCGTGTGTTTCCTTTTACCTTTTCTCTTCACGTGGTGCGAGGGCTGGGGAGCGGGCGCGGGCAGCCGCAAGCCGGCGAGCCCGTCCGAAGGCGCGGGAACTGTGCCAACACCCCACCGACTTCACGGGACAATCGGAACCGCAGCGGACGCGCTCTGCTCCCACCCTCCAAAGTTGGGCGGTGCACGGCCGGGCCGCGGTGCCGGCCCGGGGCGGCTCCGAGCAGCTCCCCTGGGACAGCCGCCCCGCTCCGCCCGCCCGGCCTCGGCCGGGCCCGTCCCGCCGCCCCGCTCCCCAGCCTGACCCCGTGCCAGCGGCGGCGCGGAGCGGGCCGAGCGCTCCTCCGCTCGGAGAGGCGCCTGCACGCCCGCGCTCTGCTCCCGACCGGGACCCGACCGTCCCTTCCTCGCAGGGAGCAGCCGGCCGGGAACGACGGGCCCCCGGGCGCCCCTCCGCCCCGCCAGATGTGACAGCGGATTCTTCCCCGCTCCTCTCGCCTTTCCCCCTGTGAAGTTTGTGCCGGCCTCCCGCCGCACGGGCGTGAAAACGCCCGACAGTCGCTCACGGAGTGGGGGCGAGGAGAAAGAAAGGGGTGGAAATAAAAAAGCAGCTGTCGCCCGCACATCGGCAGCTCCACCGCGGGACGTGCCCGGCCGAGCCCGGCCCGGCCCGGAGCGGGGATTGCCCCCGCCTCGCCTCGCCCCGCGCCCTCGGCTCCCACGCTCCGTGACAGCCATTTTGGGGGTTTAGACACCTCGCTCCCCCCTGCCCCCCGCCTGCAAGTTAGGGAACCGGGAAGGGGGCCGGGAGCGGGGCCGGAGCGCTGCGAGACGGCAAGAAAGTGGCCCGGAGCAGAGCCGGGGGAACAAAGAACTTCTCGCCCAAGTGGGTACGTACCTGCCGCCGCTGCCGCCGAGCCCCCGAGCTGCCCATGGGCGAGGGCCGGGGCCGCCGGCTCGTCCCCGCGCCGCTACCCCGCCGCCGCGGCTAGCGGGGCCGGCCCCCGCCACGGCCGGCGGGCATCCCGCGGGGCAGGGGGACGGGACGCGACACAGGCGGGACGGGGGCGGCAGAGGAGGGCCGGCGGGTGTTGTTGGTGGTTGTTTTATCCCTGCCCGCCTCCCGCGGGGAGCAGCCCGCGCTTCTGCCTCCGTGTGGGGGTGTGTGTGCGCGGGTCCGACATCAGTTTCAGTGATCTTGTAATCTGATCCCTTCTGACTCACCCGCACTGACTGACATTTCTGATTTGGTTCAACAAAAAGAGCGGGGGGGTGGGGGGGTGGAGGAGGAGAAAAAGAAGAAGAAAAAGAAGAGAGGGAGCAAAACAAAAAAAAATATATCCCCAAGTCCACCGCCTGGTACGAAAGAGTTTTCGTAAGGAAGGGGGGAACCCTCCGTCCCTGCCGCCCGTCCCCTCCAACTCCGCCGCCGCCCCGCATTGTTTTGGCTCGGCGCAGCCACCGAAGGAGGGGAACAAACACATCGCGCCGAGGTACTCACGTGTCGGAAAAGTTGTCCCTCTCGCTTTCCTCCTTCTCGCGCGCTTCTCTCCGCCGCCTCCTTCAAGTTTTACAGATGTTGCAGGGCTGCTCGTCGTCGCCGCCCCCTCCTCCCAGCGCTGCCCTCTGGATCAGAGCAGGGGAAAGGCTCTTTAGGGATAACTCCCGATTCAAACACCCTCCGCTAAACTTTCCCCCTTCCCTCCCCTTCCTCTGAGCGGCGGAGAGGGCTCCGCTCTCCTTCCCCCCTTCCCTCCGCCCGTTCAGGACTGGCTGCTGCCCGGGGCCCGGCGGGGAGCGGGGCCGCTTGCCTGGGGGAGCGGCGAAGGGCTGCGCCCCGGGGTGCGGGTCGGGCCGCGGCCTGCCGGGCTGCGAACGCGCGCTCTCGGCATGACACCCCCGCTCCCCCCTTCCTCCTCCTCCTCCTCCTCCCCCGCCATCCCCCCGGCCCGGCCCGGCCCGCCCCGGCGGCGGCCCAAGGGCGGTGACACCCCGCCCACAGCCAGGAGGCAGCGCGGGGTGACGGCGGGCCCCCCGGAGCAGCCCCTCCGCCTCGGGTCGTGCTTCCTCCTTCTCCCTCCTTTCCCGCTCCATCCTTCAGCTCAGCCTGCATCTGCAGCCCCGTTTCCCGCGAACCGATGCCTTGGACACTCCTTTCTCCCACCCGCCAAAAATTCAAGGCTTCTGGGGGGAAACGTGCCCTCCGGGTGGGTTTTCTCTGTGTGCTGCGGCTTCTGGGCTCGCGTTTGCTCTGGCGCCGCAGACTGACTTGACTGAAGGACTTCAAGGAAAGTTTCACCTAAGCTATGTGACACTGAAAAATAGTTCTTTCACGGAAAAAATGCAAGTGCTTGGGCGAGGGGAAAGGTGACCGTGATGCCTTCGCCTGCTTCTCCTTTCCCAGCCCACCTGCCAGCCTCCCCAGCACCCTGCCAGGCTCCTCTGGCCTTCACCCTACAAAACAGGACTCTCCTTTGCCTCCCTCTGTGCCCTTCATCTCTGTTCTTCTCCCGGGCTCCTTGCAAGCAGGTTTCCCACAGCAATGCATGCTGCGGTTCAGAAATAGCGGGAACTAGGATGCCATTTGTTCCGACATCTCCATCCTTCGGGAAATTACATGTCCTGACAGGACACCTTTCCTTTTTCTAGTTCTGCAGATTGATCCCCTGATATTAAAAAAGTCTGAGAAACCATAAATGAACATTACCACAACCATTTTCCATCAAGTCACGAGGTGGGACTGGCTCTCAGGAAAAGTATATATATATATACATTTAAGTTGTTGCCATCACAATGTCACATACTTCATATGCACTTTTGTTCATAAACTGGCTCACAACACAGCCAAGTAAAGGTTTGTTACTGGTGTATACAATTTAGCAAGGTACCTGAGCTCAGGTTGCCCTAAGCATTTGGGAAGTCCCAAAAAAATTAGCGGTTCTTGAAAGGAGAGGTATATTTGCTGATGGATATAAAAGACTGACTTTTGATGCTGTGCATTTTATAAAGCTTCCTTTAGTCTTACCATCGATAATGTTAATTTCATTACAAAACAAAGCTGCAAGTATTTTTGGTGAGGGTACTAGGTCCATGAATTTTCTTAGAAACAAAGAGAAGGCAATCTTATCTGACTCAAAGGCCACTTCAACCCTAATTTCCTCAGGCTAACTGGTTTGGAGTTGTTTTTCACCTGGAAATGTTTTCTGGGTGCAAAGAAGTAGCTTTGGAGAGATGCCTACAATATGTGGATGTCTCTGGCACAGTCAGACTAATTGGCCTGACAATCCCAGGGATGCCTATTTGTGTGCAGGTCAGTACACCACGACTTTCAGGATAGACACAGTCAGATGGTTTCCCACTGATTGAGAGGTTCACATCACCCAAGCTGCCATGCACACACATGCACTGTTAGACATGGGCACTGGGGCACAGGATGACAGCCTGTGCTCTGATGCCATGACTCCATAGCCAGTGATTTCACAGCACACCAAGAAAGAAATCTGCCCCTGCTCAGAAGGAGCAGCCCCTGGTTGCCTGAGCGCTCCTGCTGACAGGCATAGCGCTACACGGGGAGGAGGTGTGTGCAACACCAGAATCTGAATACAAACCAATATGAAGAGCTGATATTCTTCCAACTTTTTTTATCTTCTATGACTTCCTTTTCCAGTCTCATGTTCCCAGGAAAATGTTAGCTGTTTCATGATATATGATAAGAGTGATATAGTACTGGGGATGTTTTGGTTTAGGTATATGTACTATATATACCACCACATGTGTGTACTTTATGTAACACTTATACCACACCCTGATATATATACATATATATGTGTGTATATATATATATATATATAAATATATAATATATATATATACATTTATATATCATATATATGTATATATATCATATATTTGTGCTGCGGGGTTGCTGGTGTACAGAAGGATTAGGCAAACCTCATGTCCCTTTACAGATCTGCTTAAGAGCAATATGATTCCTTTAGCCCATTGTACTCTTCTCTCATTTTCTGCCTGTTGCATATTCCTTTCTATTTTATGCAATCAATTTTCTTAAACTCTTTTTTCTCCTCTTTGTATAATGAAAACCATTAAAAGTAACAGGGGAAATTAACCAACATACAAAACGGTACTTTTTAAAAGAAATGAATTAATGTGGAAAATCCTGTTTGTCTAACCATTTATAATTCAGTATTGCTGATGCTAAGATACTGCTTTTAACAATAGCTTTAAAGACATTCGAAGAGGCGTGTGATTTTGAGAATGGGCCTTCCAATCAGTACTCATCTTAGACTTTTTAAAAAAGAAATTACTTCCTCAGAGTTTGGATATCTTGTTACATCGTAAGACAACTTTTTTTTTTTGAGTTTTTGTTTGTTTGTTTGTTTGTTTTGGTACAATTCACACCAACTCTGATCAAGATACATATTTCTAATTTGAGATGAAAAATCCCAAACAGTTCTCTACACATAACTTGCATCAACATTAAGACAGACAAAAAAATTATAAACTAAAGAGGTGATCGAGTGCTTCAAGGTTTGCTTACAAAAAATAGCCTCCTGATGCATTTCTGAGCAGTGAAAGTCTTGAGACAAGGGAAACATAGAAACAATAACTGAAGTTTCTGCCTATGCCTGTGTCTGGTCAAGCCAAGGAAAAGATAAAAACCAACTGTGAGTGGGTGACCTTTGCCATTTGAAACGTATTGCAAATGTCCCAACACCTTGACAATGAAGAACACAAAAGAAGCTTGGAGCATCTAAGACCCTTCAGCTAAACAAAATGAGAATGGGCATCTGTTCAGGGAGGTGCCTTTCTTATCATCTTTCATGTCTGATTCAGAGGAATCATACTTGAAAGATGCAATGGGAAGACAAAAACTACACATTAATAAAATGTAATGAGTTTTCCACACATCTAGGTTGCCTCTCCAAGAGAAATTGACCTCGGAGATTTGTCTTTGATGTTTCCCTGCAAGTAGGAATTGGCTCTCGCAGAAGACCTGTTTACTTGTGCCAAAGCTCGTTTCTCTGACACAATATGCCACAGCCACAGGACATTTCTGCCATAAGTCGTATCATGCACAATACTTTTGCATTTCTTCAGCCTACCTTGTGTCCCCACTTCTTTTCAGTCTCTGACTTGAAAATTACAGGCTTCCAGGCTATGTGCTTGTAATTCCCTTTTTGCTGCACCTGTTGTTCCAGGAAAGTACAATCAGAAGCTGCATGCTAAAGACCTGACATTCAGTGACACCAAGAGCCAGTCTTCTCACCACTCCCAGTTGCACCACCCTCCACTTTCTTTCCAATCCCAGTGAATGCTCTACTGGACACATTCAAGCACCTTAACTGTTGCTATTTATCCAGGTGTCACCCAGTAGAAGACAAAGCTTTTAAGACAGTCACTTTCTTGCCAGTAAGCAAATACCTTAGCGGAATAAATTCTATGAAATGGACAGAACCGCTGTGCTTTCACAGGGGCAACCTCAGGTGAAGCACTGGAATATGGAGCAATGCCACCGATTTCTGGTCATTTATGCAATATCCATCACAAGAGAACTTGACCAGCGCATCTTGCTCCCACTTATGCATCTCCCTCTTTGCATGGCTGCCTCACACAGCAGAGAGTTCTCTAGAGGTACCTAGTGGAAGAAAAAGAGGAGTATTAGACAGTACCATGCCAAAATCCTCAAAGTCGGCAGAAGTCGCAGCTGGGGACACAAGGAAAAGTTCACAGCCTAAGGTGGGATGCAGAACTGGTGTGTGGAGGTGACCACGTTTGGGAAGAATATAAAGGTCAGGGCAGAAACTTTATGTGCAGTCACTGATGGGGAATTGGTGTAGGAAAGGCAAATGGGAGGGGCGTCAGTAAGGAAAGAACTAATTGTTTGGAATCCCTTAGTTTTGAAAGAAATGATAAACTGATATACCGCTGCACACTAGTGTAAATTAGCAACTTTGGATTCTTTCATTATGTGGATTTTTGATTGATAATATTGCCATTGGAAAAAAAAAATGGAAATTTATCAGCAAATGTCCAGGTATGTCAAAGTAGCAACCCTCATTTAAGAGTCTGAGTTTTCTAAGGATGCTTGTTGTAGCCCTTCTCAGACTTGAGATACGTAGTTCCTCCTGGTGGTCCATAGCAAGGAACCTCTAAGTCTTTCTCCTTCTTCTACTGACAGGGGAAATATTGCTAGATTTCAGTGGAAAAAGGACTGATCCCTAGTGATCAGATCTATCTTTCTACTCTAGCAGATCATCTCTTGTAAGCCATCCTTTCTCTGAATGTGTGATCTAACTAATCTAGCTGTTATTTATAACATATGTTATAAATATATGTAAATAAATTTATGTTGTAAATATATATAAAAAGCTGTTATTTATAACATATTCATCACTTGGGGTTTTTTTAATTCAGTATAATAAAATTAAACAGATCAAAATGCAGTGTATTTTTTTATTCCCATCTATCTTGTAAATATATAAAGTGACATATTTCTTTTTCAAATTCTGTTGTGATTACTGAAGGAAAACTAAGGCTAAGAGCTGGGTTTTACACACAGACAAAAAGAACTACTATTTTCCGCAGAAAATTCTGTACTTTTGGGCTGTCTACATAGAAAGTCTGAACTCTCCATCTCTGAAGTACAAACTTTTGTTCAAAATATTTTTATCCTCCTTGACTTCAGATGAAAGTTTGCATTAGAACACTTAATTACTATGAACATTCTTCAGAAGAATATTTTCTTTTTCCATAAAATTAAAATAGTGCTGTTCTGCCTGAGTTATTTTGATATATGACCATAAACACACCAAACACACAAGCAGAGTGAGTTTCCTTTGTTTGCTCTTAAAAGCACCCTATACATGTTCCTTATCAAGTAGGCAGCATATAGGGGAAAGCACAGTGTCTCTAACAGGCTATTTCCAAAAAAGACATGAAAATCATAACATTTCACACAGAACTGGCATAAATAATCTGTTTATCTCCTTTTTGCCATCCTATAATAAGAAATGAAATTGCTAACTGTGCTGATATTTAGGTTGTTATAATTAGTTAGATCATCATTTAACATCCCCTTTAAATTATCTGGGATACTTTCAACCTCTCTCTGGGGAGTTGTGTCAGCTTCTCTCACAGCTGAGCCATTGAACTTGTTGTGAAAGGATTTAGCAGTATTTTGTAGGGAAGTCACAAGCCCTACCTCAAGAGATGTAGTTTATGTAGACTGAATTCTATTCATTCACTTCCTTGAATGAAATCACCTTTATCAGAAAAACTACTTTTTTTCCTAGCATATCCAACCCTACGTTAACATTGCCTAGGATCCTAGTTGTGTCAGTCAGGATGGGGGGATGGGGAGAATATCACATATATAAAAGATCCCTCAAAATGTCTTTTTTTTTCCAGTTGTTGATGCAGTGCATTGGACAGACACATTCTGAGGTGAATTCAGATGCTCCCCTAGGAAATTACTCGGTTTTCCCCTAAGCCTTAAATCTACTAGCCAACATTTTAAAGTTAAAGCATCCTGAAATACCACAGAAAGCTTGTAGTCTTCAGAATTTTTGTCAGCCTCTTAAATAATTATTTCAGTAGGTGGTGGATGCCTATTGTTCTAGTCCAAATTCACATACAATAGCTTTGTTTGCCTTTTTATAAAATGGCAATAGAAAAAATTAGAATAACAGCTTCTAAGCAATTCCATCCTGGCCTTGCAGTGTAGAGACTATACTATAGAGACTATAGAGTCACTGCTTAGTGGGCATTTGCCAATGTCTTTTTCATAACATGTTAATGCACTACTACTGCACTATTAGCAGATCATACCCAGTTAAAGTTGTCCCAGGTAAGGTGTGACAATGGCATTTGTAAATCAGGTAGCATCCCATGGGCTTTAAGGGGCCCCTGAGAACTGCTACTTCATCCTCTAAGCCACCTAGGTGCAGACTCCAATCTAATCAGGAATCCAGCCAATTTGCTGGCCTTAATCTGTCCTTGGTGGACATTTGTCCTTACAGAAAGATACAGTGCAACATATATGATGATATCTAGACAGGAGACATCTGAGATTAGTGAATCTAAAGCACGAATTTCTCATTCATCAAGACCTCATGTGATATATTAATCTATATCTACCTCTCAATCTCTGTTTCACATCTATCTGTCTATACCAATGACTGACTTAGTCTGATTCTGAATGGGACATTGAGCTGTGTACCCACCAAATGGATGGAATAAAATGCATATACTGGATAGGACAATACTTTGAAGGGACTGTCGGTGACTGCTCCCACCCTTACTCCTGTCATCATGCTCCGTGTCAGGCTACAGTTCAGACACACACTAAATCTCTCTTTCTAACCTCTAGTACTGGGTAAAAAATGCCACACCACTTCAGTATAAAGCTATTGTGTAGATAGAAAGTCAGGACATTGAGAAGTACTAAGGAGCTTGTACAGTCAGGAATTACACCAGATAAGATGTTTTCTATTCCTCTGCGGTCAACATAAAACCAGCACGAGTTCTGTCTGGTTAATTTTGCAGAAAGATGCTCAGATACTCACAGCAGATCCAGCTATTGTTGGTGTGTGACCCAACAGCATGCACAGCTCTCATTAATGGCAGAGGACAACAGTTGCATGTATACATACACATACAAAAATGCTCTCAGAGCCTTTCATTTTCCCTGCAGTTATTTTTCCTTGCATGTCATTTATGTCAGACTATTTGAGTTCTCTCTTTCCGTCTTTTGTAATGAAGAACATTTACAAGAGCCTGGGAAGAACTGATTAGCAGGAGATTTGCACTGTTTCACAAGGGAGTAAAATGAATTACACGTCTCTCTTCCTCAAAGTGGAAGTCTGGGTAACACCTCAGTTAGAGACAAGAAGAAATCTGCAGCTTAAAGTCATACAGTCTTGTTCAAAGGGAAGCATTTTGCTTCTGCTACTTCAGAAGCAAAAAAAAAATACATACACTGATATGCCATGTTCCTTTACCATGGCTTGATGACACCCTTGCCTAAACACCTTTGGCAAAACAAGCCAACCAAACATGGGATTCCAGCATGACAATCGATCCCACAATATGCTCCCCTTTCTTTAAACTATCATCATATTTAGTTCTTTGGTACTACTTTTTAAGTTTCTCAGTCAGAAAACTGAGAAAGATAACATACAGTAAAGTTGAGGTCTGTCTATCCAGATTTGAGGTCTTGGACTGAAAGACTAAGCAGATATATCTCAAAACTACACCTTGTTAGTTATGTAAATTGGAAGTTTGGAGAGGAATCCCATGGATTAAAACCAGCCGTTCTTGGCACTGGTCCGGCTGCAGTGCTCACCATTAGTGGTCCAGAGTGGGATACAATGCCAGGTGGTAGCTAACAGTAGCTGAACTTTCTGGCTTTTTTCAGGGTTCTTCAGCAAGCCAGGGCATCCAGGGATCTGCAAGTCTTAAGTGAAAGCAGATGTCACATTTTCATCAATCATGTCATACATGAATCTTGCCTCCCAATTTGGTCTCAGGGCTTCCAGGTTTCATTGAAGTGGATGAAATTTTTGCCAGAGGCTTTGATGGGCATGAGGGATGTAATTCCAGCAGTAAATTCTGAATTTGCTGGAGTTACCCACACACTGAAAGTAATAGTAATCCTTTGTATGTTTACAGGATCTCATCCAATGGAAACTATTTGGAAAATAAGGAATAGAAGAGCATTTTCCATAGGAAGTGATGATACTTCATCAACATGCCTCAAATTTGTCAACAGTTGGCAAGAATATCTAAAGTATATGTGACAAATTGGAAGAGCTACATGTTATTCTGTTTGACCCTAAAAGATTTCTGTCCTGTAGTGCTCAAGCAAACAAAAAGTCTGTGAATTTTACTTGAATAAACATTGCAGGCTGGTGCTAACTTGTTATTGGTACTGACACAGACCAGCAACTGGCCAACTAAGAAAGCACCAGAGAAGGAAAACAATGTGAGAGGTGCTACAACATATAGTCCTGAGTTTTCAACCAGTAAGACAAAGCCAAACACAAGTTTAGAAAAAAATCACCAGACTTTTTAGGCAGGAAATATCTTCACAATCTGTACCTTTACCCAGCACAGTAAGACCAGTGCTTCATCAAAGGCAGTAGAATATTTTACAATGGAGACCAACCATAGTTTTATGACTATAGTCATCAATTCAAGTAACCACCACAAAGAGCTATGGAGAAAAAGCAAGCTTACAGAATACCTCAAAATCAAAAAGTAAAAATAAGACTGTATTAAAAATGAGACAAACATTTTACATGCATTTAGGGTAAAGCACAATCTAAAAGAAGAATACCAAATGCCGTAAATGCGCATCTATCCTATATTCATCGTAAGTTTTCAGCTTTTCCCTTTCCAAAAGTGTAGCCATGGTATAGATGAATGAGTTCTTACCCTTTTACTTGATCTATTGTTTTGCCCTCTCAATTTTATTCTACCCTTGCATTTATTTGTTTACTTTATTGAACTATTAAACTAGACTTAGAAATCAGATTCTACCTGCCTTTCAAAATATTAGTTACTGGGAACACAAACAGGACCAAACCACTTCCATTTTTATGTACCTTTCTGAGCATGTTTGGTGAATGATGTGCATGATACTGCACAGTACATAATAAAAAATAGAGACATTAAAGTGTTGAAAACCAATACATTTGACTCTCATACATCATGAGATGTGCTTTAAAAAAAGTAAAATTCAACTGAAATACTACTGAAATCTCCTCAGTTCCTTCTGGTTAGTCTGATAGTGAAAAGAATGCTATAGAAATTGAAACTGCACTACACTTAAAATTTTGCTTTGCGACTGTGAAGACAGGGAATACACAATATAAAGTACTATGATAGCTGATGCTCACAGGATTCTGGGATCTGAAGTTTAAACAAAGAGAAGTAAGTACTCACAAAAGCCCACATGTGGGGATACTGGTGGGATACCTGAGTTATGAATTGGAAATCTGAGGACGCTGCACAAGGAAAAATTTGACAAGGCTGACAGAAGTAGAAGGAAGGTACTTTTCATTTTCCCAAGTATGTTAACCAGACAAAACTCATAATCAGAAGACAGTAATATGATCGAAAGATGACAGAGAGGTCTACTCATCCTTCACCATATACAACTTCATGACTACTCATAATATGACCCAGACATAGATTAAGATCAGCTAATGGATGGAAAGCAGAAAAGCAAAGTAACAAGATAAAAATTATGCTGGTGAGCAATGAGAGCTTTGTGAAGAACTTGTAGCTGTGATAATGTATAAATATATAAACCTAAATATATAAAAGTATATAAACGCATTTTACAGTGCATTCCACTGCTCAAAAGGGCTTAATCTTCACTCATACTTGTGAGCAGACATCATGTCAACTGTACTTTAGTGGGCTAAAAGCTCATTGTCCAGTTTGAACTTCTCATCTGGGTGCCTTTGACAGTCCCTGAGTTGCAATTCATTTCTCCTAAAACAGGTGACTAAGACAGGATGAATCAGTCTTTGGAAATCCAGGGCAGATTAATCTTGCCGACTGCAAGGAAGTCATGGGAGGAGGTAAGCATCTGGCTGCCCCAGCACTGTCTGGTGTGACAAATGCCACCTGGGCTCTGACCTGCCAGTTCACTGAGCAGTGCTTGCTTCCATCTGTTGTTCCTTCCTGGCAGCCAGTGACTTCACCTCTGACTTCTGCCTTTGCCTTCTTCACCTTTGCCTGATAGAAGTATCCCATACAATACTTCTGCTATTACAACATGAAAAAAACATTGCTCATGAAACTTCCTCAGCAGCACAAACTACTGCAAGCAAATCAAGCCTGCACTTTGTCCTCTATACTGGTTTCCCAAAGAATCCCAAAGAAGATGAGATTCCTCAACTTACTGCAGCTAAAAAATATGCCTAATGCTTCAAGGTGATAACCACATAATAGCATCATTCCTCAGACACACTGGAGCCTACCAGAGAGAATCTTGTTTGTATAGGAAATTGGGCTAAGGCAACACCGAGGCAAAATCTACTGCCTTCTGTTCCAGCTGCAAAGCTGCGAGCTTCTACCTGCCATCTCCATACAGGGAAGAGAAGCAGAAAAACTCCAGCTGTCAAGGTAGACCTCCAACATTTGTATGCAGGAAGACAATGAACAGGGTTTACTCAGCTCTGCAGAGCTTGGAGAAGGTATGACTCATGAGCAATATGGAGGACAAAACATTCTGAGGTGGAGTTGAGGAAAGCTTAATTTATAGTTACGCCTTCCAAATCCCATTTAGCAGACCAAAGTGTGATTAATTCGTTCTGCCACATTGGGTTGTGTAAGAGGATGTGCTGAGTGCTAATATATGAGCAGTCTAATATCACAGACTGTATCAAACCATTAAATGTTACTTTATCCAGAGCCCAGCCTACTTGAGGAGATTACAGACAGACAGCAATCTACCTGAGCTTTATGATCTTTGATGCAATTATATCACTCTTTATATCTGTTCTGAAAGAATAGAAGCAATGTCCAGAGAATGTGGACTTTATTAAAAACTCTTGGATCACACATAAATTCGTTATATACCACAGCATATCTTTATGGTCTAAACCAGGCAATTTCTATGAGAGAGGGAGAAAATGTGTTGGCTTCAGAGTCACAGATGCATTGTACACTTACACATAATATCCTGTTAAATTTTTATAAGCCCAGGTATCAAACAGTGATTGATTTGTGTGCTCTGCTCCTGCCTCGGTGCAGGTCAGTGGGCCGTACTCTGCAGTCCTTATCCAGTTGCCTCTTCACTGTATTTTACTGCATGAGTCAGGTAGACATCAGTGAGAAAGCTGGCTTCAGCAAAAACAGCTGAATAAAAACTTCAAAAACCGGTCCTGTACTTGTCTACCATCTTTTGAAAAAACTGTTGAGTCTTGGGGTAACAAAATGAGGCTGTAGTTTCTTAGGACCCTGAATAGCAAAAAAACCCAAAAAAACCATAATAAGCCTATTCTGCAGAGAAGAACAAGAACTCCTTGCCTCTTCCCAAGCATGTAAAGAGATGAACCCTGCTACAGGGCCTGTTAACAGCAAATGTGATGCCCTCAGGCTGGAAGAAGCTCAGGGACTTACTGAGGTGCCTTCCTCTCCAGGGCTCTGCTGGAAGCTGCTGAAGATACTCGGCAGAGGGTAAGAGCCATCCTTGCAGGCAGGCTGGTTTCAGGATGCCATGAAGCTTAATAAATCAAAGCCAGTGCCAGCACAGTTTGCTCAGAGCGAGGCAGCCCAACTGGCAGCATCTCCAGCTCTGCCTGAGATGGGGCCTAGGTGGGGATCAGTGAGGCAGTGGTGAGTCTGCACGTGATGAAGGCATGAACCACAGGAATGAGGTCTGCTTTGGAGAAAAGGTAACCAGAGATAAATGTGAAGAAAAATGTCCTTCTCAATTAGTCTTGGATTCCAGTTATGCAGAAAGCTAATCAGGACTGGGAACATGAGTAATAAGTGGCAGGTACACACCCTCCCAAAGTGGCAGATATTATCCCTGCTATAGCTCCTTGTTGTCTTCCCCACATTATTAACAGCAACACAGTCTAATCTGGATGGCATGGCTGCCATCTGGCCAAACCTCGTGTGTCGGGAGAGACAACCAACCCTTCCAACCAAATCAGTAAAGACAAAACCAGCACTGCACTTTATCTGCAAAACCAGCGACACACAGTGACCCACACGTTCGTGTTCTCATTACCTGCCCCTCTTGAGTTTAAGGTCAGACATAAAGGACCTCAAGGTCCTGCCCGCAGAGAACCGTATGGTGAGCTCAAGGGCACACACTTGGACTGCTCTGCCTTCAGCAGTTTCCCTTGCACTTATTCCCAGGTCAGTTGTGAAGCTGTGAAGTTGTAAAGCTGCTGCTATTTAGACTCCATTCCATGAGCTGAGTGAGAAACCCTCCTTTCTACAGGGGATAAGGTTTGTGGTTTTTTGGTGTGTTTTTTGGGGTGTTTTTCTGTTTGTTTTGTTTTGTTTTTTGGTTGGTTGGTTTGGTTGGGGGGGGGGTTGTTTGTTTTTTCTTTTTTTCGGGGTTTTTTTGGGTTTTTTTCCTTGCAGAGTATCAAATGTGCCTGAACACCTTTGGGATTTTACAACAGACCTAGAGTGATTCTCATTCTCCTGAACAAAATATATTAAACAGCAATGTTTTCTTGATAAAGGATATAAAATTGTGGGTTTCATACAAAATCTCAATCACTGTTACTTCTCTTTTTTTGGTGTACAGCAGAGACCAGAGTACCACTCTGTTAGACACAATACTCATGAAGCCATTTACCCTATTTCAATGCCAATCTTACATTGACTTACTTTTCAAAAAGCTGAAGTTTTCACAATGTTTCTCTTAACTAAAAAAAATATATACTTCCACCAAGGCGACCCTGATGACAGACATTGGGCTGCCAAGAAAAATAAAATAAATACTAATTTTCTGAAACAATGTTACCCTTTCCCACAATACCGACCTATGAGACAGGGATTGCTTTGAAAGCATCATATCCCTCATGCTATTTAAAGACGTGGTATAGACAAGCTTTTCAAACTGTCAGTGGACGTGGTCCACCTTTCATCATATTTCAAATGGATTGCCTTTGAAATGCAGGTAGAGTAAATCACCAAGTTGACACCCACCTTCCTACATAATTTGCTAAGGTTTTTCTTATCATACAGAAATGTTACATCTGTTACTGAAGATTCAAACATGCAACTGTATACAGACTCGAATTTGTGCACAGACAGTAACACAGTATTTCTAGTCTAGTCCTAGGAAGATTCCAGATACATTTGTGGCTAGACCAGAGTCCAAATCTGATGGGGAGGGAAAAGTGCATTAAAAGTTTTAGACAAAAAAGTTCAAGGTAAATATCTAAATACCCAAGCTAGCCTTGGGAATCTCAGTCTTAATCTCTTAGTGAATAAGTTTTTAGATATCTTTTCTCATCTAACTGAAAAAGCCTAAAATTTCATTTATAGTGCTCAAAACTTCTCCTTGTTATAATTGTGTTACTGCATACAATCCATGAGAACCTGCTTCTCCTGGTATAAATAAGCTGCTTTCATTTTGCTTCCCAATGTGAGTGACATATTAACAAGAAGAACATTTTTAATTCTCTTAAGTGTTGACATTGGAAAGGGATTCCTTAAAAACAAGTATGCTTGTTTTTCATGATCCTAGAGCACATTCAGAGCAATTCTGCTGAACTCACTGAAATTAGCTCAGTGTAAATCTGGTTTCAATGAGGCAGACTTGAACTAAAACAAATAGGTATTTTTGACCAGTCATTGTCAAGTAAATGTCTTTCACAAGCAAACTCAGAGTGCCACACTTGTAACCAATTTCAATGTTGTTGCATCTGCTTACATTAGAGGTATGTTTGCATGAGAATTTTCTCAAGTGGTGTATTAGCCAGACAGTAGATAAATAAACAACACAGAGAAACAAGTGTCTTGTTTAGAAGTGTGCAAGGAAGGAGTATGACCAGTAGGATGTTTTTCAAACTGTAAACACATCATTACCCAGATGTTTAATTCCTCTTTTAGGCTGCATAATAATAAATACAAAAAAACACTTTAAAAAACTGGTTAACATTCTTTATAGCAACTTATCAAACTATTCTTTTTTCAAGTAAAGGAAATTCTATTTGCATTCCTGCTTCTTCACTACCACACACCTAATATTTTTGGTCTAATGATCCTCAAAGCTGAGTATCCTCAAATCCCACAGGAGTCAGGGAGCATTTTGGATTGTTGAAGTCACTCTTTCTACACCTTTAAAAGATGTCTTTTGAAATGAATTTTGCTTATCTATGAATATTTTAATAGACAGAATGTAATTCTGCCAAAAATATTCACACAGAAAACTGAGTAGGAATTTATCCAGTGTTTGTAGGGAATCCACTTCCATTAAGCAATTGATGTTTGTCAGTCCTGTTAGTGCTCATCATAAACAAGTTCAGTGTATCTGTCCACACTTCCTGTCTCTTTCCTTCTTCCTGCAATCTGCAGCACAACTGATACACCTGGAGCTTCTGAACCCACTTGTTTTCCACCCTCTGGCTACTTACTGCCCTGGCAGACTTTGCCCCATCCCTTACACTGGAAAAGGCTCCTAAAATTGTGGGAAATAGCAGGGTGGTTGGGGCCAGACAAGGAAATTCAGCTCCAAGTGCAGAGTTAGGGAAGTGACTGGCAATGAAAGGGATTCAATGATGGAATTTATTGAATTCAATTCAGGGACACAATAATGGAAATTGTTAGGGGTGGAAGGAAAGAAGAAGGCATAAGAGTGGAAGAGAGTCAGATACCTGACTGGAAAACTCAGGAAATATTAAAGAAAAAAAAAGAGAGGCTAGAAATACATCAGCCCACAACTGACACTTTCATGAGTTCGCTGCAGCAACAGGAGCTGAATTCAAGATGAAGGTATTGGTTAATACTGGTGAAGAAAAGGATGACTTCAATATATTAAAAAAAAAAAAAAGGGCAAATGAAGTGGAAAAAGAATACATATTCTTTTGCTTTGACTCATTTCTTTTGGCTTAGGGGCTTTTTGCAGTAAGACCTGGCACAGATTTGCTCTGCCAGGGGCACATCAGTGTGCTACGCCTCTGTGGCTGCACTGGTCCCATTTAGCTACAAACTGACTTGAGAGCACTGATAAACCAATGGGAAGCACTTTGCTGGGGGTATGGTCAGGGCTGCAGACAGTGATGACCCAGGCAATTAGAATGCATGGAAGCAGCATGTATTTTCTACAAGCAGGAGCCACCTTTCTGAGTATTCTGCCACAAAATGACTTTGTGCAGCATGAAGAGGCTGCCGTGGCATCCAGCTGCTACAAACGCTTCGAAAGAGCTCATTTGTTTAGACACATAAAACTTCGTTTTCCCAGCCTCTCAGGTTCTAGTTACAGCTTTTTGGGAGGAAAACATACTAACTTCTAAATTTCTGCAAATACTAAAATTTCAAATTTCAGTAACCTCCTTTTTAATATTTTTCTTCCTTCGGCTATTTTGTGCTCCTTTTCTTCCCACCCCCTCTTCCCCTTCAATGTTTGGAGATTGTCCAGAGAAATTAATTAAACTTGAAGGACATGATATTTGTTTCTTGTTTTAACTTCTTTCCCAGATTCCTTCTGCTGGGCGTTGCCCTTAATTAACAGCATTTTTGTTTGAAATCACATACTTAATAATCCCTATGTTCTCACTGTTTTGTTTGGTTTGGGTTTTTCCTATTTCCTTCTTCTGTTTCTTTTTTGTTTTGTTTTGTTGTTTTTGCTTAAAAATGTAAGTTTATTTATTTGCAAAGACTATGCTGTTTATCCAAGTGAATAGTATCTTTAAGTGGAAAAATAAAAGCCAGGCCAATTTCATTGCTTCTTTACTGTCTCAGCTTAATAGCTCTGTGGTTTCTATTTTTTTTCTTTCTTTTCGTGTGTGTTTCTAATTCCAGCTGTGCAACACACATCAAACCAGTCTGTGGTTATACTTCTTGGTAAACTATGCTATTTAACATTTCATTTAAAAAACAATTAGACTTTCTTCCCCCCAAGAAAACAAAATGAAACTATAATAATATTCTTTCAGTTACATCCACAGATACAGGATAATTGATTTCCGCTGTACATTAAAAAAGCTTTTTTCTGTTTTGTTGGCAACACCAATTCTTTTTAATTTAATTAATGTTTCAAAAGGTAAACTGATTCAATTAGGATAACTTTTCAATGGAAATGGTGAGATGCAGAATAAAGCATTTTCTAAGTTAGTTGAAGGATCTTGTGTGACTTCCCCATGAGAGGAAAGCAGCCAAACTTGAAATCAGCTGAGTTTCATCAATAAAAGGAGAATGGGGCCTAGTGGAATCGCTCTGGAGCTCAGCTGCTTGCAAAAATCCCCATTTTATTTCCCACACTAATGTTAAAAAGCTGGGGAGCTTATTATAAGAATGCTTTTTCCTCGCCCACCTGCCCCCCACCAATAGCCAGGCCCATGAAGCCAAAAACAGCAAACAAAACACTTCTGCAAAAAAAATCTGATTAACTCTTCAGAGGTGCAAAATTAAGATAAAATCTTATAATAGAGAATAGATGTGAGCGGAGTATAAAATGTTTAGGTCTGCATTATGTCTCAAACAGAAAATAATGTTACACCCTCCTCCTAGGAAGTTTTGTTCCTCAGCACCTCCTTAGTTGTAGGTGGACAATAACACACTGATGATTTGCCAGAAACCATTAGAGACACGTAGCATCCACGCAAGGTGACCTATTTGGGCCAGCAAAAGGGCAGTGACGCCAACACTGCTTTCACATCCATCTTCTCCCCTTTGCTCTGCCAGTGTACCAGGAAAAGGACTGCTCTTTTCAGTCTGTGCGAGGATGGACTTCACAAAAGGACAAGCTTAAGGAGAACCAGCCAGCTCAGGCAGCACAATCTGAAGACTCTGAGGTCTGAAAAAAGCCCATGACTAATACCTGCCCACTTGAATAGTTCACAAGAGAAGCAACACTGCTTTATGAGACCCAAAACTCATTCTTCTCCCTTTACTACTAGGAGTGAGATAATGTTACCCTGAAACCAACAAGAAACAAGTAATTCTCCTTGCCATGTTCAAAATCAGTCAGTTTTAAAGTACAGATTTATGCAGTTCCTACTGGAGCCCCACACCCCAGGAAAATCTGCTCTTCATTAAGTCTTTGGGTCATATGCCATTCATTTGTGCATGTGCATGGCACCCTACTGATAGTGGCTTGTGGGACTGACACACAGAAGAAAACCAGTGTGTAGCCTCTTTTGTGCTGCATTTCTCCAGTAGACATATTTGAACCTCAAGCTGTAAATGGCTTAAAATGCAGATACTGCCTCTCATTATTTGTTCCCAAACTGCCACTGATGCTACTGATGAGGAGCATGTAGGAAATGCATCATATGTTGCCTTATCTCATGAATAGATGTTATGGCACATCCTTCCAAAAATAATTTTTTAATCATCAGGAATGACATCTGCTTTTGGTGAGATCAGCTCAAGTCAGCTTAAAGTTTATGGGGAAATGGCCTCCTGCTTTCACCCCTGAAATTACTAGGAAATCATTTGTCTCTCTTATAGAACAGGAATCTTATTCCTTTTAAATTTAGATGAGGGAAAGAAATAAGAAATTCAGCAAAAAATGCTAACTATCCCCCAGAAGACCACAGAAGTCAGACAGATGCCAGCACTGAAGGAGGGTCACTTAGGTAGACAGGAAAACTACGGAAAAGAGCTTTTCACACACTTCTCCCCTCCCCAAGTTGTGCAATGGAGAATTGCAAGGTCTCTGAGAATATGAGCTAGCAGAACATGCATGACACTCAGAAATGCCTGTGTAGCAAAACCTAAAGGATTGAGTTCTGCAGGGTGGTCAGCCAAAGGGACTTTGTGTTAATGATGCAATATGTGTAACTTGATAATCTGCTTGAGAAATGTGATGAAGTTTCTAAAACTCTTTCAATCTGCATTGGAGCCTCCATGTGTACTTGCAGCTGAACAGTTAAAATAAATCCGTGCTAGGAAAACACCAATGTCTTCACTAGTTGAGCTTGATGGGTAGTACAAAGCCCATCTCTCCTCTCAAGCTCAGTACTCTGGCTAACAGGCCAGACAGCATTGTTGACAATACAAATTACTGACTAATTCCTTTCACACACCTTGCTAAGGAGATAAGATAAGCCCAGACATAGCAAGGGTGTTTACACTGGTGTGACACCTTGGTATCTCTGGTACCATGTCCTACTCTCTATTCATCTGCCAAGGAGAAGTCATTGGCTGAAGATACCGTGAACAGGAGGGGAGGATGACCATTCTTCCCACACAGTAATACTGCTCAGAATATGAAGAGTGAAAGGTGGTTTACTCTTTTCTCCTGATGAGACGGGGCCGTAGAAGTGAAGGAATATGAGTTGGATGGAGAGAGGAACAAATTAAAACAAAAGACTCTCCTCCCTGAGTCAGGAAAATGGGGACTTTTCCTGCTCCCAGCCCTGTCTAGACACATTATCATGATCCAAATTGAAGACATTTGATTTGTACTTGGGGCAGAAAGCAGGATTCCCTCTTCCTATGTTGAGGGAAGCCAACTCCAACAAATCCCTTTGCTATCTCAACCCAGTAAACTCCTGATCAGACTCAAGGATATCAACCACAAGAGCAGTTTACAACTTGGTATTGTAAAAAAAATTTACTCCATCAGCACATTAACAAATAAGGCAAATACACAGTTACTCTCCTTCCCACCCCACCCCGTGTCCTAAATTCCCACTGGGAACAGATGTCCAAGGCTCCCAGTTCCACCATCATTATTCTTGTATCACTTAGAGCTTTTATGTGACATTCATGGAATGAGGATAGCTACAGTTCTGGCAAGAAGATTGTATTTTCAGTATCTCTCATGATGTTCCACATACAGCCATACAAACATGTTTTCAGAAGGTAGAAAAAAGGTGCAAACACAATAGAAATAATAATCAAGCAAGCTTAAGCAGTGGGGGAAGGAAATGAGCTAATTTCCAAATGCTCAGTGCCCAGTCATGGAGACCAAGGGCAGGTAAACAGGAAAAGAGAGGAAGGAGAAGGTCATTACACCTTTGGCTAGAGAAGCTTCTTGGAGTGGTTGTTTGAAGCAGCTGCTGCACTTATCCTTAAGAAGTGAGGAAAGATGTGGGCAGAAGGGCTGTCCAAGAAAGGCTGAACCTTGAACGGATTGTGGAGTCCATACAGCCAGCCATATAAATCAGTTGAAACATGGTGGTTGTTAGGTGCTCCTGCTAGATGCATTTTTGTTATTTTAATTTTTTTTTAATTTGATGTTACTGTAAATCTATGTTTTTAAATCTTTGAGTTACAAGTAAAAATGCATCTTGGCTAGAGATAAAGTTCATTCTTAGCGAATTAACTCATTATATACACACAGGGACAAATGAAAACTCCCCAATATCAGCTCCCTTAGACTTCATTCCATTTATTTTCCTTTGAATAGTGGGGGCTGAAACCTGAAAGGATACAAACTCATGTCTCTTGAAATGGGCCAGACTCACTCTGGTTCCATGGTGATTTGCAAAAGTAGGAGCTCGTGGGCTGAGAATTCACCAGAAAAATGTGCTGCCATCTCAAGGTACAAAGATAGGTTTTTCTCCATACCAAGGGTACCAGGAGTGGCCAGGTACATATTCCATAAAGAGATTTGGGGTTTTGGTGCCCAGCCATCAGACAGCCTGCTGAGAGGGGCTTCGTGGGTCATGATCCAGCTGTCATGCTTCCCTGCAAGATAAATTCTAGGGGTGAATGTGGAGAATGCTTAGGACATGACAACATCCATGCAGATTAGCACAGGCCCAGCAACATTTGGGCATCTGAAAAGCGCCTAAATCTCTTAATGGATCTTCTCTTAAGCCTTAAAAAGGTAGAGAGGTAGGGCCAGGGAATCTGAGGAATTTGTTGATTAAGTGACTTCAATCAGTAGGAAATTTGGGGGATCCTGGACTCTGAGGTCTTAGTGGGAACTGTGGCAGTAGGGTACCAACAATCATATGGGCTGTCTTCCCTCATAGCCCAAGAGAGACATTGGCACAACAAAGTGTAATTTTAATTTCCCTGCTCTTGTTTCAGGGAATCTTTGAATTTGCGTTTAATTCTCATTTTTCCTCTTCTGCTTCTATTATTCTCTCCTTATCCCAATAATCCAAAAGTGTTATTTTCTCTCTAATTTGTTCCCACAGATGGCAGGGTAGGGAAATAGAAAACAGAAGTCAGAGACCTTGGGAGTACAATGAAAATGAAATCATGTGCCTCCAGATTAAAAAGAGGAAGCGTATTAAACCTTTAAAAATACAGATTAATCAATTATGTATGCAAAAGAGGACAGAAGAATTACAGTCATGAAAAGCGGAAGGAAATTCAGAAGTACAGTATATGCCTCTGGGATCTTCCTGACTCAATCCAGCAAAGGGATGTATTTTCCCTCCATGCATGCCTGTAAATCCCATGAATGTCAAAGGGACACTGGTCATTTAGAATAGCCCCAAAATTTAGGTTTAGAGAAAAGAAAAAGGAAAGAGGTTTCATAAAACACTATCATAACAGCAACAGCTTTAAAAATTTTAAGCACATTTCAGTGACCACTAAGCGGGGGAAAAAAAAGAGAGAAAGAGTAACTTCTGTCATGTTGTTGCAATTCCCACACCAGACAGTATTATTGACCGACACTGCTGCATTGGCTTTCATTACACTTTATACTAGTGGAAGAGCCCTGTGGCTCTCCAAAATGGATGCACCAGAGAAGTATGTGGAAGCACCCTGAAAAGGATGCCTTGTGCCCTTTTAGGATAATCCAATGACCTGGCCTGCCAACAATACTGCAGAAAAGAGAGGGATCAAAATGCCACCACTTAAATGTAGTGGTTTTTGCAGCTGCTGTTGCAATCCTTGAGAGATATTCAGGGTGTCTTCTGGGTAAAAACATAAAGAAGGAAAAAAATTAAGTGCTCATTTATATATGTGTGCTTGAAGGGCCAAATTTTACCCGATCAAATTGTCTGAAACAGTAAGCTAATTCTTAAAACCAACATAAAAGTGACTCCTCACAGTGTTGGTGGTGTTTTCCTTCAGTTCTTCCATTATTCTGACTAGGTTTCTAGGACCATATCTTTTATAATGAAGAGTGAATTCCTCTCTATTGGGTTGACAAATTACATAAATGTCAAAGTTACATCACTTTATTTAGAAATATAGAGTGACAGAAATCTCCTCTTGATTCAAGTCGAAATATTTATTGTCTCAACCAATCAGCAATACATTAAGAAAATTTTAATTACTGCCAAAACAAAACCAGTGCAATATTTCCCTAAGCCCTGTTTACAAAATTCTCAGAACTTGCCCTGAACTTACTGTAAATCTTGCTGAGTTGCTTTCTAGGGTGTCTTGCAGGAAAGCCTTTCTTGATCTTCACCACTCTGATGGTTCAAAAGCTTCTAGTTTTAAATATAGATATATTTGTGGCCAGTGGTTTTCCTTTGTGTTTGTAGCAACATTGACCTGAATAATGTGGAAATACTGCTTTCCCTACCCACTTTTTATCCTTCTTACCACTGTAGAATTATATACTTCTCCCAGACTTTGCCTTCCCAAGTCTTCCTGCTTTTGTCTGATCCATCGAAGTTGCAGCTCCTGGATCATCCCACCAGCTCTTTCTTGTATCTGCTTTAGATCCAATCACTTAATATGGAAGGACACAACTACACACAGAGTCATTCTAGCTGGCTCTTACTCATACATAACACAACACTATTCTAACTTCTCTGTCTCTGCTGGAAATACCTCACCAGTGCAATTGGGATGGCGTGTTACTGCTTGTGACCATGTATCCATTAGTCTTTTTCCACAGTTGTTGGCAAAACAAAAGCTCCTGGCCTAGGGCAGAAAAGCTAGATATTAGATCCTAAATGAACATTTTCTGCTGTTAACTGCTGTTAGCTATCATCGCATTACTACTACCTCACTTCTCAGACTCATTCATGGAATACTTCTTGTAGGATACTCTGATTCTCACAAATATTGGAATTGCTTTCCAATTTGTAAAGTCTAGGAAACTTTGTTAATATAAATCTAATTTTCACATTCATTAAGAAAAATATTAAATAAGGTCCCACACTGGCTACGGCTGATTTCAGCTACCTACATCTTAGAAAGCACTGAAAGTTTTTGTGTAGTTAAATAATGATATTTCTGTTGAAGAGAGAGCCATTCATCACAGTCAGTAGTAAAGGGTGAAGATTAACAAACAGAGGAGATGGTTATACTGATGTCCAAAGAGATTTTAATTCTGGGTTTCTTTCTGTCCCAAAGGAATCTTTAGGTCTGTGAAAGACACATATATTTTCTTACCAACATATCTTTCCATGGTGTCAGAAATGTCCATACTAAACAGTTCACATTTTATTCCTTCATAAAGCAGCTTTACACTATTGACAATATGGGAGTTTTTCTGTAAAGCCAAAAATGTGCACATATATTGCAATACATAGTTATGACTGTGCTATTCAGATGTTATTGTAACTGCCATGGAGTTTCACCAAGACCTCTGTAGAATCTGCATCACTTTGCAGCAGGTGGGCACTACATCTTTTCCTATATGCTACATTACAGCTTGCAGCAACTACAAAATGCAAATATGCAATTTTGTCTTTTCCCATACTGTTTGAAGCATCCATCAGTTTTCATGGTTAGTGCCAACTTCTTAGAAATAGAAATAAGTTTAACTCATGCTCAAGAGGTTTCTTTGAGATCCCTGAGAACAGCTAGATAGCACAATGTAGTACAGTTTCACCCAGGAAATTTTGTTTTCATTTAATTTATGTATGATTTACTTTTCCTCTAACATAATATGTAGGTATATTATTCCTACCATTTTTCCCAAAAAAAGTAGATCAGCCAATGAGATTTTGACTTCAGAAGGACCCTTTCTTCCATCTTGATTTTTTCCACCACTTCATTTCTTCATCTTTTTTTTTATTTAGCTTCTTATCTGAATCCATTTACCAACCTCAATCCTATTTAGAGAAATAAAATTGGTCAGTTAATTATGTCAGATATACAGGAAAAAAACCCCAACCTGAAAAGACATAGATAGGTAAACAGTATTCCAGTGTGTATGTCTGAAAGAGGAAAGTACTCTGTCTTTACATCTCACGAAGAATCAAATGCTGTGATTTCTGTGAAAGGAAATGAAGTCTACTAAGAAAACTGTTGTGACTGCAGCTTTGGAAGTTTTGTCACTGTGCAAGAAAAAAAAAGACCTTTGTTGCACAGTGGCATCAACCTGCAGCAATACATAATAATTATCACATACTATAATAAAAGCTGAGAATTGTCACAGTTATACGCACATGCCATGCTAAACATCACAGTACTATCATCTACAAGCAAGAAGCATTTCCTAATTCCCTTTCCAATTTGTTTCAACATTGAGGAATATATGCCCTTGCAAATATGTACACTGACTTTATGAGGCAACTTCAGAAAGATGTTCAGCCATGGCAGAGACTATCATGAAGGAGGCAGAAGTGGGTATTTGGGGCAAGATCCTATTATGTTAGGTGCTGACTCATTCAAAGTTGGTTGCAGATGGATAATAGGTAATACAGTGTGATTTCCATGCAGCAAATGGGGGAGCTGGGAAGAGATGCTCTATGCCCTCAGTGGTTCTCAAGCTGTTTCTGTCTCCGTGATGTTGCCCTTCCAGTAACATGCTTTCTTCAGAATTTATTTCAAAAATAAAATATGCTTCTCAGGCTAATTTGAAATTACTTTACTTTAGGATCAGCTTACCTTCAAATAAATAAAATTAATATCAATTTGTACAGTGATAATTGTCTATTCCTCTCAAGTTTCCAACCTAGAAGTTACTGTGATCACTCCAACTTTTTGTCCTGTATGCACTTAACTTGTAAGCAACCACACAATATTATGATTTCATATAGTGTAAGATACATTTACCATAGTAACAGTAAGATGTTGTCCCAGTAGCTTATTCTTACAGCACTTTTGTCCTTTAAAATCAGATCAACTCACTTACAGTGAGTTGCCACATGAATCTGTTAATCTGTTTTGGAGGTCCAGCACAGCAGCCTGACCTACCTGTGTTTACAGGATTGAGTTCAATCCCTATTCTTAAAATTTCCCTAATTCACCTACTTCAGTGTAGTTTAGCTTGTTGTCACTAAGTATTTTTCCCATACCTTTCTATAACCTAGTTCATGGAGTTTAGACAGCATTGTCTTAAAAATATCATGTTTTTATAAGACCATGTAAAAAATGTGATCTTCAAAGATAAAATATTAAGTTGCTATTTTAATAGTGTTACTTGTCTTGATCATTTGAGTCACGCACAAATTCAGCTATAAAATCAAGTAGACAGATATCTCTACCATTCTGAAAAGCACTGAGAATACCAAATTATACATTCCCCTCACCCCAAACTTCAGCTAATTTTCTTCTGCTCTGTATAACACAAGCAACGTTTATTAAGTATCGCAATACAAGCACTATTCAATGGAAGTCTTAATGTGAATTCAACTAATTCATTACTTTACCGGAATTTCCCCCAAAATTCACTCATTTGACAATGTGCAGGAAAGACATGTCTCATTTCATATGGTTTCTTAATGGCTAAAAGGCCATTAATTTTTCACTTTGTTGTTTAGCATTTATGGTGTTCAAAAGCTGGTATTTTTGTTCTGTGACATGTTCAGGAGTGCCAAGGAAAAATAATTAATTTCACTTTTGAATAAACATCAGAAGTCTCATAAAGAAGGAAAATAAAATTGTTTGAAGGTATTTAAAATCATTGCTTTCAAAACAATGAAACTGGGTAAAATTTGGAAGGTTAAACTCTGAGCTTCCTGCCTCCCTCTTTCAGCTCAGAATTGCTCTCAAAGAGCAAGAAGTCCTGGAGACCTGGCTCTCTCAGCAGGCACTCAGGCAAGATATTTGGAAAACAGGCAATATTTCATGAGGATGTCATTAATGCTTTGTCAGAAGGATTTTGAAATGGTTAGGCATCTCGAAAGTTTTTAGAACATTAGCTTTCTAAGGAATTTTCTGCTGAACTAAGTTTTAGAAGCCATTCAATGGGGTGTCACTTTAGGCAAGGCTGAGACCATGATGTGCTTAAGATTTTTAAATCCAAACCACAAAGACATGTATTAGTGCAGAGTGTTCGTGTGAATGCAGTGTAGCCTTTGGTATTATTCTGATGAAAAATGAATCCCTTATTTCTCACTCTGAACCCCACAATGGTCTTCTACCTTTGAAACAGGTCAATACCAGCACAGAAACTCATACGCCTTCAGAACTTCTTTTTTATTTTTCTGTTGTCTTCCACTCTCAAAAGATGCGTTTTTCTTTACAAATGTCCTGCTTAGGAAACCTGAATTGAAAACTGAGCTGCTTCAATTAGCATGTCTTACTTGTCTATATTTCTGTTTCTTGACTTCATGTACTTAGGTCTTCAAAGCAGATCTTCAGGGCAAATTCTTGTGGATATCTATTCCCAAATGCATTTCCCACAAATAGCCTGTAAGATATATTTATAAAAATCAGATATTTTGTTTAACATTCTTTCTAGAAGACCTTTCGCTTGTCACAGTGACCTCATCCTACCCTTTCTTCCCATCTCAGTGTTTGCTCTTATCTGTTCCCTTCCTTTATCCTTCACCTCTTGTTCTCATTTGGCTCTTTTCTCTCCTTGAACTACAAAAATACCTGTTTTCTTCTATAGTAAAATCTCCTACCTTTCACCTCACATCTATAATTTCCACCCATCTCTTTTCCCTGTAAACAGACTGAAGATTCTCTGTACAATAACTCCATGAATTCCTTACTTTTGGTGCTATCTTATATTCCCCATATGTTCTCTTCTCTGTTTACCTTGCAGAAACCATAAATGGCAGATCCTTCGCTAAATCTCAATACTCCTACTACATCTTCAGCTTCTTGGCCCTGTGAGTATTACTATCAAACAGACTCCTCTTGACCACCTTTCCTTTCTATATTCCCAGTATTTCCCCTTCTTTTTTCCTCAAAGGATCTTCCCTTCTCCTGCTTTCTGTAAGCATTACACAAGGTTCCCTTCTCTTCCTCTTCTCTCCATTGTGGATAATTTCATGCACTCATGCAAACAAATCACAATTTCCATAATACAGAATCAGAACTCTCTTCCGTAACAATTTTTTCCAGACATATGTCTTTCTATCCCAATGAGAGTCTTGATAAGTCTCTGGGTATCACACTGAGAGTGACTAAAATCTCTGAATGTTCGCAAATCCTCTCCCTTATCCTCATCTTTGATTGTGGTGAGCAACACTGATTTCAGCCTTGGATGTCCACATGCAGGAGCATGAGATCCTGCCTTCACCCAGAGTCTCCCATCTGTGCTCCCAATTCAGCCCACACTGTGTTTCCACACGCTATCTCTAAACAATAGTCTTTATTGTTTCTTCTTACTGCTGAAGTTCTTGTCCTGATGGTCATCTCGATTAGTGCAATGCCCTTTTCTCTGGCCCTCACAAAAACACTCTTGCCCTGCTCATTTCAGGCCCCAGCAATATAAATCATTTTCCTGGCCTGTTGTTCTGACTATACCCATTATCTTTGAGCCCTTTCAATGATTCCTTTTTCCTCTGGGACATCAAGCTTGCTGTGACTCTCTTAACTTTCAAAGCCCTTCATGGCTTACTCCCAACTTGTCACTTTTTATTCACTATCAAAATATAAATGCCCAGCATCAGTCGGCCCCAGATGCCAGCTTCAATTGATCAATTTGTTAAATTTTCCAACAAGCATCTTTTGTGCTTTCTCCCTTGCTGCCCCTCAGGCTTGAGAAGAGCCTGCATGTGCATTCATAAAACCAACTGTTATCCTCCTTTGAATCCCTTATTAAAATTCCCCTTTGCCAAAAACTTGAACATGGCTAGCTTACAGGCGCATGGAAAGCATCCCCTAGTATGATCTTGTTATTCCCTTCTTCTTATCCATCTGTGGTCACTGGTCTTATATTTTGATTACATGATTTTAAGCCATTTGGGACAGAGCCTGGATGTTTCATGTTTCTCCAGCACTTGGTGCACAGTGGTTCTAGACCACAATTTGGCCTGAAAGGTGCTGTAGTAAGACAGATGAGAAAAAAAAGTATAAAGAAAAGCAGCAGACTCATCCACAAGGCTGTCTCTGAGAAGCAAATGAGCAAGCAGGGCAGAATGATTTCTTTTAACATTTAGTATGAATATTTGCAAGAATCATCCCACTAGTTTCAGTCAGTGCAGAAAGGAAGACTAGACAGTCTGTTGAGGCTTGGACAGCCAGGCACAGGAACATGGCAGACAAATAACACACCAGTAAAGACCTTTATATATTCATGCCTATAAGCTAAACACAGACTGTATTTTCTAGAAACATGGATTTGGAACTGCTCACAGAGCCAAGTCAGTTACAGTAAATAGAGTATCAGACAGTTTAAGCTGGTTTGAGCTTCCAGCACATAAAAAGATGCATACTTACTTTCCCCAGGTTTCTAATTTATTTTTTTTTTTAAGCAATTCAGTGGCACCATAATAATCTATTATTTGCCTACTGTTTTCATGCACCCATCTCACTAGTGAAGCTAAATTGTTCAGTGTTTCCTTCCATTGCAATGCTGTTGAACAAAGTTTTATGCTAAATGTTTTGAAGGCAGTTGTAGGATGGTGAAAAAAATAGCAGCTCAAGTACACACTGCACCAACTGTGTGCTTTCTGGGGGACTGTCCAGAACACTCCTGACCTTCCTTAATTTTAAAGAGATGGCTGGGAGAAAAAGTACCCTACACTGTATCCAAGATTTTAAAGTAACCACAGTGAATCCTCTTATAATTAAGCTGCTCCACTCCATTCACTATCTAAGTTCACTGTAACCAAAATTGCAGTGAAAGAATTCAGGACCTTTATTCTCTTTCATTATAGCTAGACTTCTGCTACATGGGTGATTCTCAAAAGGGGAATTGTTAGTGGTGGTTTTCTCTCTGGCTCAAAATTATAGCACCTATTTCTACTTCTGCATGCACAGCTCAGCAGCTCACTGGGATGCACACTGCTTACAAGACAGTGTTTCTCCTGCTCTGGGCTGGTTTTACAGGACATCTCTATGACTTATGTATCTTAGGCTGATACTTTTTAGGGGCTTCATCTTTTCACCTTTCTGAGGTAAGGCCAAGAGCTGCAGGAACAGAGCTCACTGATTAGAAGCTGCGTGCTAGATGCAGCGATCAACAATTGCTTTAGCAGCCATCAGGCTGGAAAAACAAAGGAAAAATGTATTGGCCACATTAAAAGCTTTGGCTTTGTTTTGACTTAGATTAATGCAATTATGTTTAAAAAAAGTTAAGTTCCAAGAATAAGAAATCAGTACATTTACATAGAGATTAGGTAATAAAAGGTCTGTTGCACTGTATTCTTATTGGATGTCATGGCTTTCACTCTAAGTCAGAATTACAAAATATCACTTTTAAGGAGATATAGGTGTCTTAAATTCCTTTCTCATTTCTTTTCTTTTAAATTTCGCCTAAGAGCTTACCTCCTTTGCCTTGCAATGTAGAGTGCTCTATGCATATAGAATCCTTATTGCTGTGCTTTAAAGCTGCAGTGCCCTTCAGGCTCCCCCTCCCTCTGTGTTGCATCCTATTTGAAGACCTTAATGAAAGGGCCTGGTTCCAGAATCACAGCAGCTTGTCTGCACAACCAAATTCCATCTCCTAATGAGTTCCTCTAAATCTGCCATCAGGTGACTTTATTGACTCTATGATCATAATGAGGTAGCAGCTCACTTTCTGCAGTTTTCCTGGTTTCAAGCCTGAAGTTCTCCTCTGCTCACAGACTTTAGCTGATACTTAATGATGAGGAATCAAGCAGGGTTTTAATGCCTGCAAGAAATGGCCCTGAAGTGTAAAAAGCCCCAGACAGCAGTCTTGAAACTTTCCAGAGTCATATGACTCTCTAATGGTACACTAACAAACAGGAAATCAGCCCATCAGTAGCTAATTGACATATCTGAAGGTTTAATTGCTTCCCTATTAGGGAAGGTGATGCAGTATTCAAGCTGTCATTAAAACAAACACGCTCTTTAATACATGAGGATCTATCTGAAACATATCCCTATCTAATCTCCAAACCCTTGGTTTGAAACTGTTCATCTCCCAACATTGTTTCACTGTTTCATTCCAGGGTAATTGGAAGATTATCCTATGACATGAGAATAGGTACAAGCTGTTCAGGAAAGAATGCAATCTTTAATGAGTGCAGTGCAGGCAGCCCAGACACACGTGGAGTCCCATTACCCTCAGGAGTCTAAGAGAAATTTCAGTGAGCAACAGCATCTTCCTATGTGGCTGTAAAACATCAGGCACACTTTTGTTCTCATATATTTAATAAGGGGATGGAAGTGTGACAAATGAAAGTGAAGAGGCCACCTAGCCCTGACTGTTTTGTCAGGGTTTTATCAGGGTTTTCTTTAACTTTTTCACTATAATCTTTAAATAGTTTCATTTGGTCCTTATTTGTTAAAAATGGATGATGCAATTTTAATTGTGTTTCAGTTCTTCAGATTTCACTCAGTCTTGAACTCACCTAGAAGCTGAGCAAATATCACTCAGGGATGGACAATATTTATCTTCACTTCCATTTTTTCTCTCAGGTTTTTGTCTGTTTTTCACTTGAGATTAGAATTGAGGGTGTCCAATTGCCAGCAGTGAATGAAGCTCAGAAGATTTGCAATATCCAATGTGGTTTTTCAGTTTGGATAGAAATTTTCAGATGAGCTCTATTTTTTTCTGACTGAACTGAACCACACTGAACCAAACTGAACCAAACTGAAGCTGAGGTTCATATCTTCTCTCCATGAATTTTGGTAAGAGCTAAGAATCACAGAATCATAGATTGCCAACTGTTCTTTTGGTAATTTGAGGCATTTAGCGAGAGAATCCAACCCTTTACTGTTCCATTTTCACCGATCCAGTGTTTTTCACATTTTCCCCTTCAGACTTGTAGAATTCTCACATTGCTAGTGGGAATATGTATGCATATATGTGAGAGAGTGTGTGTGTGTGTGTGTGTGTGTAATGTTAGGTTAGGGTAATCCTTTAGGTATTAGGTCAGGACTGTTCCAAATCATATCCTCTCATAAATAGCACCTTTTAGCAGAACATCTGGAATTGGTATCAGCTACTACACTTTCCCCTGTTCAGTCTTTACATTCATTCCATCCACTGACAAAAGGGAGAGAGGCTGATAGTAAATATATAAATTCTGGGTCCCAATTTTTATGCTAATACATTAAAAGCATTCACTTAAATATTGGTAACTCTGTGTATTATAATCATGTAACAGCATTCACTGGCTTCTGTAGCTCTAACCACAATATAATTACATAATTAATGAACTTAAAGGGGGCCAAAAGAGCCAACATGAACAGATTGAGTCGTTCCATCAGCAATGGAAACAGAGAATAGAAAAAGGAAAATGTGAGAAGAAGAAAAGTGTGAATTTGAATAACGGAGAAAAGTATCTCTTAAAGAATGCTTTCAAGAGTGACCCTCTAAAATAGGATTTGCCAACAGTGATGGCCCTACAGCCCAGCTAGCTCAGAGATGACCTCAGGCATTTGAGTGCACACACATGCAGTACACCTGCATTAGCTGCATAGTAAGGCTGGAATCACGCAGGCAAGGCTAGAACTGGTCTCCGTTTGCTCCTGAACCAAGTTTGGAATTCTCTGTACCTACAGCCACACACAGCGTCTCAGAGCAGTCCCTCTGCTGACTGGTGTGTCCCTACAGCAGCCTGGCTGGGTAGGTTCAGCATCCTTATTTCACAGCACTGTATGTCAGGTCAGTACTGAACTCAAATGGAAATCTGAACAGAAACTGGAGACAGCTGATCCCAGCCAGCCCCCGTGGCAGCTGCCTCAAGGGGCTACACTGTTGCTCTGCTCCTGCATGGCCAAGGTTCTACAGAGATTTCATTAAATTAATCTGACTTAGTGATCACATAGACTGATAATAGAGGGAAGAAATAGTTGAATATACCACCCTCTTTCCAAAGAGAAATGGCTGTCCATGTTTCACCATTGCAAATGCACCCTACCTTGGAGGTGTGAACATCTGTTGTCATGGTTATTTGCGAGACAGCTGGCATTTTCAGGGCAGTGGCAGTAGTAATGTGTATCACTGACCTGTCTCTTAAACTCCTTCATTGATGTTTGGTGAACTTCCCTGGACCCACAGACACTCATTTTTATTTGAGTTGAAATTCAGCCATCTTTGTGTTGTAGATGCTGTCAAGCATTTAGGGAACAAAACTGACATCAAGGAGGTGTTTCTGTTTTTAGAGTTTATGAGGCAAAAATAGGATTTTGGACTGTTTGCTTTAGAAATACATCATTCTTTTATAAAATATTGTAAAGAACGTCATTAAAAAGCCCCATATATTAAATCCTTTAGTCCTCTTCACACTAAAATCATGTCTGTCTATCTATCTATCTATCTATCTATCATCTATCTATCTATCTATCTATCTCCTTTTTACCAGTATGAAACTTTACATACAGGGAAAAAGACATCCAGTCTTACTTGGGCCTACAGGATTTCAAATTTGTGAGAGCCTGCCCCATCAGAAGAGCATTCCAGAGAGCTGTGGGACCAGGAATTCTATTTGGTTGGAACAAAACAACCATTCCTGTTTCTATTTCATATGTCTAACATCTACAGCATGCATACAGCAAGCCATTTTCTCTTACTTTGTCCAACAGAAATTCCCATAAGGAGCATCAGTACAGTGGTATTCTACTGTACCCCTTTTGGTGCAATCCCAAATTAAAACATCACCTTGCTTTTTCTCCTGTGATTTGTAGGAAACAAAGAAGGGAGCCTGTCTTGTGTTCTGATATGTCTAGAGAGTATTTCACTGCAAAATACAACAAAGTTCTATGTGTAAAGATCAGCCATGCCTTGGATTAGGCATGGTCAAGGCATCCAACACAAGAGAAGACAAATCACAACCCAGAGGTCTTGGAAATGATTGTGTACAGGTTCTGACTAGGGTTGATGCTTTCTTAAGCCTTGCTCTTTCTGTCACTGTATCCCACAAACAAATTTTGAGAGAACTAGTCCATGTTGTGCCTTCTGTTGGAGGTGTCGGTGAGATTCCCTTATAAGCGTTTTCCCACTTTGCATCCAATAGCAAGCCGTGGGACAGGCACAATGTGGAGATTGATTTGAGGTCCCAAGAGAGCAGAGGTGAGTGTGTCTTTTAAACCTATAGCGCTAGAAAACACCAGTATGTGACTCCAGCTGTGAAGGGTGTTGGACCAAAGACAGAGGGAAGGAAAGTCCATGTGGTGCGACAATGAACCTGGCTATTCATCATGGCTGTTCCATGGCAACAGTGAGATTGGCCATGTAATTGCAGTACTGCTCTCTGGCCAGTCTCTTGTCTTCTCTGTCTTGTCTGATATTCACTCTGAGGGAATATCAACATTTTGCCTATATTTTTTTTGTGAATAGAGATGAAGAGATGAGGCTTCACCAGTAGACACTTCTTAGTGGTACCTTGGATGTTGCTGCTGGCTGTGGAGTTCATGAGAGTCCTTTATTGTTATCAGGATAGTTCAGTAGGATAGTTCACATTTGGAAGCAATTAAAAAATAATGGGCCAAACTCATCCCAGTATAACCCCACTGAAATAAGTCACTGAGCTTAGCCTGGGGAATTAGTTTTATTGCTTCAACAATAGTTTTGATCTTATATAGCATTTCCTTAGTCTGCTTTAGACTGGGAAAACTGAGTTTAAGAGTATTTATTTGTTCTCTCTCTCATCTTTACATGGTGGTGTTACCAATTCTGTAAATATAAATGTAGTGCACAGC
This sequence comes from Entomyzon cyanotis, assembly GCA_024500445.1. Classification (NCBI taxonomy): domain Eukaryota; kingdom Metazoa; phylum Chordata; class Aves; order Passeriformes; family Meliphagidae; genus Entomyzon; species Entomyzon cyanotis. The sequence continues at coordinate 83,975,546 of JAKEPQ010001005.1, forward strand.
AATCTTGCTGATCACATAAGGCAGAATAGAAGATCAGGAATCTTTTCCTAGGCATGAAAGTGATACTTTATATAATTGTTAAGAGTAATTGTTGTTGTTACTTGCAATACTGTTTGAAGGCTGCAGTTGAACTGGGGTTTCTTTGTATTTAATATAATGTCAAAAAAAGGAATCCTTCTCTTCAAACAAATAGAGGCAAATAGACAACAATATACTGTGACTGGTAGTGATGCCTAAAACAGGCTACCTGAAATAGAGGACTAGACAAAATTAGGAGACTAAAAAGCAGACAAATTTATTCAAGGCCTTTAAGGTACATTCAGGCAAGCAAAGCTCCCTCGTGGGACTACACCCCAAAATGGATGCTGGATCACGAGCTCCTCACCTTTTATAAGTTCTGTCCTATTGGCATATTGGCCCTTAATTCTCCAATCACACCCTTAGGCGATGATGTTAACCACCCCAGGCCTGGTCCCCACCAATTCACTGTTTACTTATTTTCAGGCTCTAGGGCAATGAATGTGTCCTTGGATTTTCTATTCAGAGGGATTGTTTTGGCTAAAGGTGCTGGGAACAGGGGTTTTTAGCATTTTATAAGAAGCATGGAACTACACCAAGTTACAGATCCATGAAGAGTAAAAATTAGAAATTATTAAGACATCAATAGGGGTGGGGTACGATGGCTACATGCTTCATAGAATTCAAGCATCCTTTGGTTTTAATTAAGGTTATAATCAAGGGTAACATGTACAGAAAAGGAGTGAAAAGGGGCAGACCCACCACTGGTCTTCCTATGGCCAGCAGGCTATGTTTGGCTAAGATCATCACAAGCCTAAGCCTTAAGAAAGGGAGTGAGGAAAAAAAAGTTTCATGCTTTTTCTTAATAAGGGCAATGGGGTAGCACGGAGAAATAAACAAAGGTTTTTAATGGACCATGAACTGTGTTGAAGAAAATAGTTGATGTCCCCATAAAAGACACTGGAGGCTGTTGAAAAGAATCTTGGCAAGACCGTACATACAGAAAAGTTGCCTTTCCCTTCCAACTATCTTTTCTCTATGTTAGGTATCTTCCTATGATCTTCAGAATAGGAAAATCATAAAACTGCAGAGAGGAATTCCTTTTCTCTCACACGTAGTCAACCAAATTGCCTGTTATGTCCCATTCACAGGCAGAAAACACAGCAGGAGCTGAGAATTTGGATTGATTTCATATCCCAGTTCATGGTTACAGAACTTATAGCTGAGCATGGGCAAAGGTTGTTACACTTCAGCTTTCACTAATTCTAGCAGTGCAAGTGGAATCCAGCTTCTCCCTTGAAACTTTTTAGATTAAGCCCAGCTGAATTCCCTGTACGGCCAATGTGATCACTTGCAAGATAGTGTTATCCCTCAGTGCAAACAAAATTAATTAGATTTGGAGTAATGAAACTGACAGGTAAAAAGAAGAATGAATAAAATGGACATTCATCTCTTGTCTGAGCAGGTCAAGGGATTTGTCCAGTACCTTAGGCATCTCTGATTTTTGTTGTTCACATACATGAATAATTAAAGGCTACAGGGCGTGAAGTCTGCCACAGACTCTTGGCTACTGGGAACCAGCCACTATGTGTGCTTTATTAAAATTCTGCTTAAATTATTGGTAGTGCTGCACTACCAGTAAGAACAAACTGATCTGCATCATATGGGGTCATTTGCTCCTTCCCGCTTCTGCTTACTAATTAATTCTGGCTGTGGTTGTGCATTAAGGGAGGTGCTGGAGGCATACAGATGCTGTGATATATTCAAGTGATACATCAAAGGAGGTTACTGAACTATTAGCCTTGAAGAAAGAATCTCTGGCAAGATTATTAACATTCATGCTTTTTTGCCCTGGATTCCTTCTTTTGTTTGGATGTACACCAAGAGTTCCTTGTGTACACCTAGCTTTTCCTGTGTTGCTGTTTGTGCTGGCAATCTCACAAACTTCTATGAGTTACAGAGGCAATAAGCACAGTGCTTGCCTTGTGCAGTTCTGGGGATAGGAAACTAATATTTTAGTGCATTAGTCCTTCACGAGCTTTGCATTATGCTTACAGCACACTCTCTCCAGGGTTATTTGCCTGTTAGCATCACCGTGAAAGAAGTGTTTGCATTGCTAACACTTCAGAAGTGTAAGGTTCATCTGCCCTGTTATTTCCCATGTCTAATGTCATTTGCTAGTCTGAGTCTTACTATTTTTTGGAAGCCTAGTTCTCATATATAGTCCTTAGCTAGACAATGCTGCAGAGCTATTATGGTTCTGTTGGAGGGGAAGTGGAAGGGAATGTCATTTTTGCCATGATTTGCTTTCCTTGTGTCTTGAGGATTATGTTTTACATGACTAGTCTAATATAAGAAGATTCTAGTTCCTCACATCTCTAACATCTTTCAGCTGGCGCAATTTAGGAGTGAATGAATTCAAGCTTGAGAGAAATACAGCAGAAGTTGAGAAGAGGATCTGAAAGTGAAAATATCAATAGGCAGTCTGAAGCTCCAGGGAAGTATAACACAGAGAGTATGATCAGCAAAGGTTTGAGGATGAGTACTGCAGAGCCAGGAACTGGAGGACAGTAAGGCTTCAAAGCCTGGGAACCCAGGAAGCAGTGAGATCCAGCGCACAACTTGACTGAACTGAAAAATGATGACAGAGAGAACCAAGAGAAGATTGGAGAAGGCAAAAATTGCACCCATATGAGCTATAACATGTCCTGATTTTGCTTATGGGAGTTAAAGGTCCATTGTGTCTTGAAATGTAGGGGTTCACACAATTAAAGTTGGATATCTGTTTAATGACTGCTATTTTACAAAACAGAAAAAAGTCTTAGTTTGGAGCTCTGTTTGAAAATGGAGAAAGAACTGTAGGTACACATAAAATTCAAGAGACAGATATAGTCTTCATTGTAAACCCTTGCTTTTACTGAGAAAGCCAATGGCAATGCCAAGAAAGAAAACTTAAATCTGGATCGGATGTCTCTTCATGTTAGCATCCTAAGCATCCTCAAAATGAGTACTTAAAGAAGCACTGGCTAAGAGGAATTTAGGAAGCTTTTTTTTTTTTAGAAAATGTGCATTCATGAACCAAAATTCCATATTTTATGGGAAAAGATCACTTCTGAACATTTCTCATTTGACAAAATTTGGGAAAACATTTTGAAGATATCAAAATACTGTACTTTGATGTAGTAAAAACACCCCGCCCTTTTCAATGTGATATTTTGCAGGTTTGAACATTTTGGGTGACCAAATACAGTATTTGATGGTTTTCATCTCCATTTTATTTGAGACTTTTTTCCAAAATATTAAAAACTTTCAGAGGATAAGAACATTATTTCCAGCCCATCCACAGTGACTGGTGCCTATTTCAACAGTAGACACTTTACTTATCCATCCCATACGGACATGTGCTTATTTGAGCTCATTCCAGCTGTTTGAACTGTCTTCTGAAAACTCAATACCATGGACTCACAAGTGAAAATACATCTCCTTTAAATTTCTCTCTTAAATATCATCAGTTATAAAACTTTTGAAGTAGAAGTATCCTGGCTTGGAGCTACACAACAGACACAAATGACAAAGGAGCTACTCCTGGGACATCTCCAAACAATATTCAAGTTCTGGACCATGGATATAGCACAGTCAGAAGTGCTTGACTTTGCTTTTTTATTAAACCTTTATATAGGGAAGTATTTATTGACCATTTTTAATTTAAATAAAAGGTCTTAAGCTTTTTAGAATAATCCATGGACACCTCAACATTTTAGATACTCCCACAATCAACTGTTACAGTTTATGTTTGCAACCATGCAAAAATTTGGCTCTAGTTTGAATGCTTTTTAATTTATTTTCTTTTACATTGTTTGCCTGATAGCTTCCATGTGTGAATACAGGAGAAAAGTCATATCATTTTGGAAGAGGTGGAAATTTAAAATTATTCTGTCACCTAAATCTGATTACCATTGGTCCATGAAACAAAAAAGTAGGAAATTTGTCTGATGGTAGAATGAGTAACACCAGTAAAATCAGAGAATCTTCAATAGAAAGTAGATATTACTAAGATCTGAAATTCGATAAATACTAATTTAATTTTCTTCAGTTTTCACAGCTGGCCCACTCTTAATTAAACTAAAAAGAAAGTGGGTTTCCCCCCCATTTGTTTAATTTAGCAATGAGGGAAAAAATCAGGTTTGTGGTTGAAACCTAAATTAAGAAATAAAACCTCTCATTTTTTTTAAGAGAATGAGGAAAGAACAGGATAAAAGAAAGCCAGTTTGATTATAATTTTTAGAAATTCCTATTAATTCACAAGACATAGAATATCTCCAGAAAGTTTGACTAAAACTGTTATGAATCCATGGCAATTTGGGAAGGTTTTGAGCATTGAAATAAGGACTCAGATACAGATACAGTGAGGCCTTTCCTACATACTCAGTTTATGAGGTTGTCTCCCCCTGCTCGCTGAGGTGGAGAAAGTTAGGGTGAGCTTTTGAAGGTGGCTGACACTGGATGAAGGTCTGGATTGTGAGTCAGGCGCAGTACATTGCCTGAAAACAGTGACTATTTCTTCGTGCCACAATCTTGCAGGCTAACACAGGCAAAAAACAATCCCAAGCACTAGGATGGGAGCAAATCTGAGATTCGGAGGGTAAGAAACAAGATGTACATCAGATCTGCTTAGACGAAGAAAAGCAACAAAGATCTGCTGTCTCACTCAGAGGAAAAGAAGCCTTTTCAGGCCTCTCTTCAGGGTGTCCATGGGTGGAATGAATTGAGGTAAATTCAATGTTTACCTCAAAACTTGCATTCCTCGAGTATAACGAGTGATCAACAGCATAGTCTAATGCTAAACCTTGTGAACAATTCTTCAGACTTTCTGACCAGTTCCTCATTTGCAGCTCATCAATCAGTGATGGTCTATTATGTGTAAAGCAAAGTCAGGTACAGCTGATGAGCACAGCACTGATCTTCCTCTAAGTGGTAAGAACTCCTGCCTCTTTCACCACTTAGCATCATGCCATGCATGAGTCTGCAAGGTAACTAAAAAGCTCTGGAGCCTGCTGGGAAGTTTTGTATCGTGATGGTTCAGGCACTTTGAATCTTCTTCAAGAATAACTTTTCCTGAGTGTGCTAGACACTGGGAAGCATGCACTTTTACAGAGCAAAAGCCTAATTATATAATATACATAATGTACACAAATATGCACAGTATGAGTAAAGAGGGTTTGCACTTGTGGGAATTTCAAAAGAAGGCAGAAGCAGAGATATTGTGGCATGTTTTGTAGAGCCAGAAGGGAAACAGACACTGGTATGCCTCATGAAAATCTTGTGAAGCAAAGCCTGGAATCAAGTACTTCTCTTTTTTTTTTTTTTACTCTTTGGAGCAAAGAAGCAAACACTAAAGCTAACTATCTAAAAAAATTAAAATTATGTTCTGAAGCTTCCTGAGTACTCTAACAGTCTTCACAATTTGTTAGAGAAAAGTTACTCAGGTGGTTTTGCAATGATGCACTGAAAAAAATCCATGGTGTTTAGTGTCTCTCGCAGACATCAACCTGTGGAAGCTGTAATGCTCCTGCTCAGGACTCTAATACAGACCATACTGGCAAGACACAAGGCTTCAGACCAGAGCTTCAGACAGGAAAGGCCTGTTGTCTCTGGGATATGTAAATATTAATTGGCACTAGAGCTTGGGTGACACTTCCATGGGCACAGCATTCTCTTTCTAACCAACGTTTGAATTCAAAGTTATGCCTTCTCCAACAAAGTAGGTTTCCAGAACATGCCAGCCAGGTCCTTTAGGCTAATTCCAGGGGACTGACTATTCCTGTTGCCCACAAGAGTGGGCACAGGCAGCACACAGCCCCACTCCCATCTGGCCCCATCTGATGTTCTTTGCATAGAAAGTCCATGACCTGGAGATCACTTCTCATCAGCATGAGGGATGGTGGCCTACCAAGTCAGCGAGGGTGACCCACTGCCTGCAGGCCAGGCAGTGGGGCCAAAATGATCCACGCTGCTGATTCCCTGCAGGAAGACTGCGCTGTACTGAGGTGTCATGGTGGCTGCAGCCATTCTTGAGCAAAACTGGTTACACTGAGTGGAGCTGCATGGTGTGTTCAGAGCCAGCTGCCTTGCTCACTGGTTGTGAGCTCCACTGCAGCAGTCACGTAGGCACATCCACGTCTGTCAGGCAGAGCAGACTCTCAAGAGCCAGCAGGGAAGTGGAGGGCTGCTAGGGAATCCTGAATTACCCCGCTCTGGGAACAGATGGTGTTTCAGCTCTAGCAAAGTCAGCTCAGCAACATTCACAAGCTCTGAATGCACCTGAAAAGACATAAAGATCTTCTCTCCCACAAGTGTTACTTGACATCCTCAAACTGTAGATTCCCACCCTTGTGCCTGTTTTGAGCTAAGGACTTACTTGAGTGTTTAAAATAATACCTCTCCACCAAAGCAATATTTTCCTTTGCCCTATCAGTTCCAGCTGCAGATTCCCATCCAGTCCCTGTTTTGAGTTACACTTCAATAAATATACTTGCAATTGAAATCATCTTTCCTTTTTGTCCTCCCTGCACTACAGATTCCCACACTGACCCCTCCTTAAAGCCACAATTAATACATAATTTATGTCTGAAATAAAAATCACCTCCTCCTCCTGCCTTACCCATTCCAGCTGCAGTTTCCCATTGCCATCCCTGCTTTGAGCCATGATTAATACATATGTTTAAAATAAAATAATAAAAAAGTAATCTCTAGCCTCTGCTCCCCAGCTGCAGGCTCCCATTCCTATCTTATCCTCCGTTTCCAGCCTGCAAGCTCTCCTAGCATTACCTCCCAGTCAAAGAGGGAGCCTCCTGCTCACGATAGCAATGGCCTCCGAGGCACTTCTTCATGGATCACTTCCATCTCCTTCAAGGATCAAACCCTACAAGTTTGTGTGAGTGTATGAGGGGGAGGTGGCCACAAGCCTTTCTTACATCACTAACATTTTCAGCAACAAAGGAAAAAAAGTGCAGTAAGTTAGCAGTCACCAAAACAGCGACCTGCCCATGAGAGACACATTTGGGATTTTCTCTTCTCCCCCTATGTGGTTTTGCTGTTCTGACCAATGACAATGGGTTAAGCCTCTGCTTCAGCTTTGCCTCAGGAAAGATTTCCAATTGATTAAGCAGGGCTTGAGTGACTGCATAACCTGGTGTGAAGTTTGGCCTTCCTGGGTAGCCCATGGCAGAGGTTCCAGTGGATGATTCTCCCTGTGGAGCTGACAGGATCCTGGGTAGTAGTCAGCACATAACCCCTTGTCCCCACATCCTGCATACATTCATTTATACAAAAATCCTTTCACATGTGAAATTCATCAAAAGTGTGTTACACTGAAAAAAATATGTTACACATTCAGTGAATGAAGCATCAGTACTCTTCAGTGGGATGGAAAAGGGGCTACCATTGGTGCCAGCAGGAGGAGAGGACAGGCTCTTCACCATCAGAGTCAGAGGAGTAGTTACCAGGGTTGACTTCCTGAGTGCTATTCAGATGGGATCAGGGTTTGAGGCTGGTTTCCCAGTTGTTTGGATATTTACCTGAATTGACACCTGAAACCCCTCATATTACCTTCATCTTCATAGTTTTTTTCTACTGTCTTCAGCAGAGATGAAAAAGTTTTTGTGTGGGAAAGGTGAGGTTAGAGAGGACCAGGAAGGGCCTGAGGTGTATGTCCAGTGCCTCAGCCATGGAGCAAAGTCCTGGATGCCATAGTCCTGCTGTCCTAGCCAGATCTTCGGTGCCTCCCCAGGCCTCTGGTACAGTCAGTTTGTCTGTGCACAGTGACAGTACAAAAAATGCACAAGGCTGACAGAAAAGCTTTTTCCTGAACCAGGGTTGGGGGACTCCAATGTGGGAAGTCTTGCTGCTGTTCTCACATCTGCTCCTCTGAGGGAGTCGTGCAGAAAGGGCATGACATGCGGCACTCCCATCCCGACCCTGCTGCCTCTGGGGCAACCCACTCTCATCACTCTTGTTAGCTCTAATTGCTTTTATTACGGATACTTGACCAATTTATTTCTGTTTTATTAAGTAGTTTTCAGCTGGTACAGTTAGCAGAAGTAGCAGTTTGTTAGTTGAAAGAAAATGTCCTCCCAAGAGAAGAAGCAGTGTGAATTGCCCATGGACCATCAGCAAGGTGACTGGCCCTGTCTTGCACATGGTATATAATCTCATATTCTCTTTGCCTCAACCTACATGTTTAGCTCAGGATCTCATCAGGGAAGGGTTTATCTCCTTTTATGTTTCTGCACTGTGCCTAGTGCATTAAGACCTGAGTGCTAGTTGGGTACTCAGGAAGTATTGCTGTAAATTGCAAAATAGCAGTTGTTCAAAATTACAGGAATTTGGGATTAAGTTTGGTTTGCTCATTAAAACAAATATCTAAAATCTAAATTCAAAACCCATGTGTTAATTGGCTTCTCTGCCAAGGAAAGTACTTTTTTTAATAAAATTAACCTTGAGATGAAAACACAAGTAGAAGGTATGTGGCAGCAGATTCTGCTTCAGATGTATTTCTCACCGCACCTCCTGGGAACAGGGATCAGCTTTTCATATCTTAAAGCTAAATCCAGAAAAATATCCTCTATTCCACTTGCCTCAGTGGACACAGAAGCCCCTTCCAGGCATGGAGGAGTGTCAACAGTCCTACCCTGCAAGCATATGAGACTTGCTTTTCTCCACAAAACCAAAGAGGGGAAGAATGGCGAGGAAGGAAGCAGCAGTGCTGGGAGGCTTGGTCGGGAACCCAGGAGATGCACAGTTTTTTCTACTTAACTCATTAGCAAAGGCCTTTGAGATCTATTCATGGAAAGTCCTGCAGAAAAGGTTGGCATTGTTAATTAAAGCTTTCATATCTTTCTTACTTGGTAGGAGATGAAATGCAGCTGAGAGTGTTGCCGTCTTGACAGCTGTAAAGATGTTGGCTCATGACCTTGGTCCTGCACGTTACCTGCACTGCTTCTCAGCAATGCTTATGTCAGCTTTCATTTCTGCATTCTGGGTTGAAAAGTTTCTGTGGCGCTTGTTTTAAACAGTGTCACTTTCCTGAGAGCAGCAATGACAAAGGATTGCCTGAGGTGTGCAGACCTGGTGAAGCATAAGCACACATTACACAGCACTGGCCTCTCCAGATGCTCACACTCTGACAAATTTGCCAAGCAAAGCTGTTGGAGCTCCTGCTTCAGCTGCTGGCCACAACTGTCTGGCAGGACCTTAACTCTGCATGTTGGATGGGGCATCACCAAGGGGCAATGAGAGAAGTTCCAGCCCTGCAGTGCTGCGTCCATGCTCTCAAGGTCTCACTAGCAGGCATGTTTCCCTCCTGCTCTCTGAAAATTTTAGTTTGCAGTTTTGCTTGAATGCAAGGGATGTATTCAGTCACGTCAGTGTGCTGAGGACTGAGCAAACTTAGCTGGTTTCTGCCTTGGTGGAAGGTATGTTAATAATGGGGCACAGGGGACCCATAAAGCTCTGAGGACTGAGAAATCAGCTGTGGCTCATGCTGAGTGTTGCTACTGCCACAAGTTCAGTCAATGTGCACTCAACAAGAATGATCACTTATATATTTAAATTTTGATTGTGTATGAAATGAGGGGAAAAAAAACCCAAAATGAAGTTAGGATTTAATAGCTGTTTTGTAGCTTTTGAGGCATTTATGAACACTTTGTGGATGATGGATAGTTCTGCAAATATGACTTTCTCAAGAAAATCAGTCCATTTTGCAGCTGTAATGAATCGTGATATACAGTAGTCCAAACACTGCTTGCCAGCCAGCTACCTTAAGACAAGATGCTAAGGGAATATTTTTCTTGATTAGATAATGGGCTGGTTGAAATTCCTTCAGCTTTACTGAAACAGAAGTTAGCAATTTCAGACATATCAGATGATGCATCAATTTTCTGTAAACAGAAGACTGTGCAACCCACTTTATTGAAAAGGCCTTTATACTGTGCTAGATTTAATCTCTCAATTTGAGAAGCAGCTCCATGAAATAAGATGTTTGCATGCAAAATCTCCCAGATTTCCAATGGAAATATAAAACAAAGAAGAGCATGTTCCCTAGGGGACTGCACCTATCTTGGATTAGATTTTCTCTGATGTTTTTGCATCATATTACCAATGGCTTCAGGGAAGTGAAACAGCAGTTTTCTTTCTTGAGAACAAAGGTTTGCAGAGTTTTAAAAAATGTTAATATATTTAAAGCACTTTTGGCCACTGTTGTTTTTATTACTCTTAGAATTCTGGACAAAAAAGGTATCTTATTGTATTATTTTGTCATCTATGTTAATGAAATTTGCATTTAAGGCTACAGCCTGAGAATTCTGTAAAGGAAAATTATTTCTAAATGAGTGCTGTTTCCCATGGACAGAGCTGTTTTAACTATTAGTACTGCTCTGATAATACAGAGCTGGCTGCAGAACACACTGGAATCCTTAAAAGTATTTTCCCTTTTTTTTTTAACTCCATGGATTTTGGAAAAGATCGTTCAGCCATGCATGCAATGTATGTAAACTTTATAGAAAGTTTTGGAGACCCGGGATCAGAATTGTGTTCCCGTACCCTAGATTTCAGTTCTGACATCTTCCCCTATTTGCATGAGCTTTTCCCTTGGTATTAGATCAGTTGTAAGAGCGCTCAGTGCAGGTTTTTCTCTTTCCTCGTGTGGTGTATCCCACTGGATGCAATGGGCAGGTGCCATGGGACAGGGCAGCACCAAGCACTTCCAGTAGTTCTGTGCCTGTTCAGATCTAAGGGAAGCACTTTGCTTTTGCTTTGCTTAATCAACGTAGCAGATAGCTGTTATTATTATATATTAATTAATAATTTAAAAATTCTCATTTATTGATAAATAATTTAAGAATGTGGGCTTTGTCTTCCGTGTTTGGCCAATGTGAATTAATGAAGCCCTTTGCAAAGAAATAATTCTTTTTACACATTTCAGGTGGAAAGACTCAATTTTGTGTTTAAAGCACTCATTGTTGACCTGAGCATGCTTTAATCCTGAGAAGCGTTTTAATGCTTTGTTATAATGTTATAAGTGCTATAATGCTAAATGCTTAAAAAAGGTATTTTTAACAGATCATCCCTTTCCATCAATAAGAGATTAGCAAGAGGTGCTATAATTTAAAAATAGATTCAATAAAACCCGTGAGAGTAGATTGTCTGGAAATTTATATTCAGCCTTTTCAGAATATGTAGTAACAGGGAATATGCAGTGATTTGGAAAAGTATCCAAGGGAAAATCAACACAGAAACAGCTTTTCTGTAGGAAGTTCATTTGATTGTGGAACTTGTGGTCTCAGAATGGTAAGAAAGCAAAGCAATGAGCAATTTGTTTTGGTTCTCTTCCTTTCGCAGGGAAATGGGGGGAGAGAATTGGTCATTGCTTCGGTTGGCAAGAGTTTATGGATTTCTGATTGAGGATATTTAAAATAAAACCAAGAGCTTGGGAATTATGTACCTACAATTCAACTGGTTATAAAAAACCAGCTAATTCTTAGATCTGAGTAAACACCCCAAATACTCACACTATTCTGCGGGCAACCTCAAAATCATTGTTTGTATCATCTTGTCTAGAAGAAAACCCTAATTTAATCTGTACACTAGTTTACTAGCTCTAAAAAAAATTGTCGTTTTACATTTTGACAGGTCAGCATTGACTGAAGAGGCTTCACCCTATTCCCTCAAATTATTCTGAATCAAACAGACCAGATTGTAGATGAAACACTAGTAATCCCTCTGAAAAAATAGTATGAAACACCTTCCTGGAAGTCATGCTCCTTAATTTTCTTTAAAAGGCTTAAAAAAAGGGCAGAGCTGAAATAAATCTTGAGCCTAAGCCTGACAGAAATAATTTGGAAATGGAAAGGAGTCAGAAACTGAAGCATAATAGACTTGAAGGCAGCACCTGGATTGTCATGGTGGAAGGAAGGTAGTTGCTGAGAATACTGCTACATGCTCTACTTCTCTTTCAATTTAAAGAGACTGTTAACATATCTGCTGTTAATAGTCACCACGACTGTCCTTGAAGCATGTTCATACCACCATTTCCACTCCCAGTTCACAGACTAACTGGGAGAGCAGTGTAAGACAAATTAGCCCACTCAGCAAGAAGATGTGTTAATGAGAAAAAGAGGAGAGGGGGGAAGAAGAAACCAAGCCACAATGCCATGGGTAGTGCAGCAATAGCTGTGTTTCTATTGCTTGCAAGTTGGGGAGATCTAAATTTCACAAGGTCAAGGAGCACAATCGAGCCTACTGCAGAAAGTAAATGACAACAGAATACTACTGATTAGCATTTCCTCTGCTTGTGTTGCTGAAAAAAAGCCAAACAAACAAGGGCTTTTTGGACCTCTGGACTGGGGGAGCAGTATGTGCCAATCAAGAAACCAGGTAACCTTCTTGTAAGTTGCTGAACTAGTTGTCTGCAAGCCATGTAGGCAATCCTTTGAGTAAAACTTTTGTTGTTGTAAAGTGAATCAAGGAAGAAAGAGCAGAATTAAATTTCACATCTGACATATAAAAGGCAACACCACTAGTATTGAGTGCAAAGGCACTAAAAAGACTGTACAAAGAAATACATAAGTGTACCCATCCTATTGCTGTGCAGACATTCCTAGGTTTATATCCAGTAATAAAGATCTTTGCAGTGTTTTCCCAAATGGTTAACATGAAACCCTACCTGTTCCATATAAAATCCTTTTGAAGAACATCTAAATTTCAATTTAAGAGCATTATAGTTCTGCTCTGCATTAGCTGCCCTTCAATTTCTTAGAAATGCCTTCATGTTTCAACGTCCATACATAAAAAACATGTGGATGGCTGCAAAATCTGTGTGTATATGCATATATATCTAATGAATATGTGATAAATGGATGCATATTTATTATACCAAACTCAGTTTGTAATACAACACTACTCCCTGTATCTAATGTGATAATCAAAAAACTATAGAGAAAGAACTGGAGTTTTAATTTTGTCATTGGTAACATTCAACCCCTCAGAGGAGTTCACCTCAGCTGATCTGGAGCTTAAGCCTTGAGCTACTGGTCCTTACTCTCATCATAGGCCATGAAGAAAAATACATACTTGTAGTACATCCTTCACCTCTTCCTAAGGTGAACACCTAACACAGATTAATCCCTCCTCACATGATCCTGCCTCTCTCTAAGTTATCTAAAAAGTCCAGACAAGGGTGCTAGAAACGCTACCAGCCTGAGTAGCCATGGTGAACACCTAAGTGGGATGTGACTAAGTCTGCACTCAGATCATGTAGGTGGAGGTCTGACCCTCCACAGAAGAAAATAAAACAAACCAGAGCTAGGCATTAAATATCCAAATTGTTTAAAGCTGACAAGTCCTCCTGAAGCTCACTGTCCCAGATTACTGTATATCTTTGATTGAATTTTTATTTTTTATCCCAGTTCTCCTTTCCTTATCTGTAGAACTGAGACAACAATCTCACTGCATCTCACATTTCAGATATCAGTTTCACCATTTTTAAAATGTTCACCCAACTCTTGCTCTCATAAGAGCACACAAGTGAGACTACAAGGAAATTAACAATTCTGTACTCACTGCAGGGCCTGATGATATGTATTAAATAAGGCCTGGGGCCTCTTGTCACCTGGGGGAATAAAAATAAATAATGGATGCTTCTCTGAATTGTAAAGCATCACAGAGGAGTGACACCAGCAGAAGACTAGAATAACAGACAGGCAAACTAACAGTCTTAAATTCCAGTGTTAAGCATAATGTAGTGCATACAATATTATGTATTTGTGCATATACCCATTCACATACATTTTCTGTCTACTTCTATGCTACATCATGGCTTTTAGAATACAGACCAAGTAGGAAGAGCTTGAGAGGAATTATATCTAACTCAGTCCTCTGAGCACCAGTGTACTCAGTAGATACAGGAAAAAAGCTCTATTTATATAGACACACCCTCTTCTGATTTTTAAAAAAGCTGTCTGATCATGACCAAGAAAAAACTACAACCAATATTCATCCCTCTAAACATGGGTGGAGAGAGGTCACCAGAACTGGTCTTATTATGAGGTTTCAGGCTTTCAGAAGTGTTTTGGGGATGTCCTACTGGTTGGGGGCTTTTACTTACAGCACCCAGAACATTCCTGTGCTGTAAGACCTAGTAAATACACATGTGGAAGCAAAACAGCTCACTGCCTTAGAAAAGGACAGAAAATGAGAGGGGAAAAATCCAGACTGGTATGATAAAAATATTCATATGTGCTGGTATGAGCTCTGCTTTTCTCTGAGTTATCTTAAGTTCAAGCTTTGGATAAAGCAGATTTGCATGCTTAACTCTGGGCATCCTTATCTTAGGCCCATTGGAATGAAGAGGTTTGACTGTAACTGAATTTTCATCTCTGCTGTGAGAAGGGTGAATCTCACTTCAAACTCAACACGACCCTCTGAGGCACAGTGCAGTGCTCACCATCAGGCCTTTCCAGGTTATCTGCAGCTCCTCTGTGCTGCATTTCTCTTTGAATCATATACTATAAGATAAAAATGAATGAAACGTGTTAAAACAGCACACAGCTCAGTTGAAGGGAAACAAATTTATGAGATCATGTAGGATTTTTTAAAAGAGGACTGAAAGAGAACTCTTTTCAAGCAGCTGGTTGCTATGATAAAAAGCAAGTTCTCCCTGTCCATTTGGTGTGGATATGATCTCATCTCGGGTGGTTTAAGAAATCATCTCATAAAGGTAATTAGGTTAGAAACCATGCACACTCAAATCTGGAGGTTTTGGAAGCACAGCATGAATTTCCTGTGAAGTATGACTGAAAAATGCAGAGGCAATATCACCTTCCTTCTCTGGTGATGTGGAGTTGTCCAAGGACACAGAAGTGCTGGAAAGGCAGCATGGGACATTGGTAGCTCTAGGTACCCAAGGACTACAACACTGCTTGGTAACTCTCAGACTGTGCTCTTTAGGTACAGAATTTGGGCCTCTCTCATATCTCCTCTAGCCATGCAGCTCGTATTTCTAACACACTCAAACTTTCCCAGTCAACTACACCACAGAGTCACAGTGGTGTTAACAGGACTTGAATCAAATGACAACACTCAAGAAAACCAGACACCTCCAGAGTGGGACCTCTAGGTTTGGCCAGCCAACTCCTATTGCCTTCATTAGGACTTCGTTGTACAAGAACTGCAGTGTTTTGCAAGGCTGAGCACCTTGAAAGTCAAGGTCCTTCAGTTTATACCTCAAAACATAGAAGGTGCTGACACCAGTATTTCCAGTGGGTGGATGACTCCTTTGTAAGCTGGAAACTGTGCTCGGCTGGCTGCTGACAGCTCCTGTACACGTGTGGTAAGAGACAACATTCTGCTGGGTTTCTTTCAGCAGCAATTCAGCTCCTCCAAGGCACCAGCAGAAAAGTGCTATAGAAGATACCCTATCCATCCTCCATTTGGAACTACATAATCCTAGGATATTAGAAAAGCCTTGGAAACAATAAAGCTAAGAAGGACTATTTTGGATATTAGCATCACAGCCTTGCACTAGTACATTTGCTAAGGTGACTGGGGTCTTACCACTGAAATTCAAATGTTGATGGATGAAGTCACCTCTACATAAGGATTTTTCAAATTAAAAGCACTGTAGAATGCACAGAAAAAAAAGTGGTTGTCTTTAAAAAAACACACAGAATTAGCATGCCAAGACTTTTACTCCCTGAACTTTTCTTCCAACACTCATGCTTGAAAGCAATGTAAAACTTGAGTGTTGCATTGTGCAACAAAAGTTCTCACAATGTTCAATAGTCTGCCAGGTATTTCCCATCTGAAAATAATGATAGTTTTCCATACCTTTGGATATGTATTCTTCATATAAATGTCAAATAACCACTCAGCCTTGCCATAATTGGACTTTCTCTCCATTAGAGAAAACCCACATGTCGATTTGTAGTTACCTCAAGTAGTGTAGCTTGCAGAGAAGAGATATAATTTAGCCAAATGTAAAATGTAAGCATAATTGCACTTTAAAGAACTGCAGTTTTCAGCTGCATAAACTGAGATCATCTATGTGACCAGATTCTGTTACATCTGGAAAAAGATTAATTCTCTGACATTGAACCCTGAATTTCTGTTTTGTTGAACTTAAAACTGTTTAGAGATTCTTTCTAATATAAACTTGAGATTGGCATATGAGTACTGCAGATTACTCTGTAGAGCCCCAGCTGGAGCAAGTCTCTGAATGTATTGTGTAATTGACTCACACAGGAAGGAAGGGAGAACCTGGTAAAATACTTCGTTCATTTATAAAATATGAGCTAAATTTTTGTCTCTACCAGTGAGCAGTCCTGAATTCAATACAGTCACACAGGTATAACAGAAAGAAGAATTTGGCCACTTTTAGAAACAATAAACCTTCTATTTGATTTGTCATTTCTTAATAAGATACCTGTATAAATAAAATACTGGATGTTTTCATAACTGCAGATCTTATTGCCACTGGCTTTAAAGAAAAAATAAAATGTAGGAAAAAAGAAAAAGAGCAGAACCTCCCCATTAAAAAAAATAGT
Organism: Entomyzon cyanotis; assembly: GCA_024500445.1. Classification (NCBI taxonomy): domain Eukaryota; kingdom Metazoa; phylum Chordata; class Aves; order Passeriformes; family Meliphagidae; genus Entomyzon; species Entomyzon cyanotis. The sequence goes on from JAKEPQ010001005.1 coordinate 83,992,162, forward strand.
AAAGGTAGATGCTTTCCCTTTTTAACAATTTCTGAGGTGGTGTGTTAGTCTTTTAATGCTATCCACTTTATTAGACAGAAAAAAGATTTTAGGAAAACAATAAACAAAGGATCAAAGCAGTCAAAAAACCCCACATTTTCAGCCCTCTGTCCTACTCATAGAATCCCCCAGGTATAAAACAACATAATTCCACTGAGATGAAACAATCAAGACATGTTTCTTTTAACTGGGCAACACTGTGAAATATGATAAAAGCAGCATCAATAAAGTTCATTAAGGTGGCGAATTTTAGATCCCTAATATGCAGCCAGTTTGTGATTAATTAATTAAACAGCATGTGACAAACCCATTGCAAACTGTAGTACTTGCTAAGTACTGAGATGAAATATCAAGAACTACTGAAGGTGTAATACAGCAAGAAAAAGAAATCAGTCCTTGTTTTCATTTCAATATACATTTTTATGGACTCCTTCAAAGGGTGCTGCTGCCAAAAAGAGCCCCTCATACTAATCTGTTGTTATGTCTAGCACCATTCATCTGCTAGTGGCTGTGTTCCAGGACCCAGAGATTATTTTTAAGTTCTGAAGTAGATTGCAGAGGTTCTGAGGTGTACACACACACGCTCATCATGCACACCCAACACACAGCACGACATGTGCATGTTTGTGTGCAAACACACACACACACCAGCACACACAAAAATTCTACAGGTACTTATACCATGTCAGTGTCTCTTTCAAGAGGAGTCAAGAGGAGTCTCTTGAAAGAGACACTCATGTTGCACCCAAAAAATATAATTATTTTCCACAGTGACAGTGGCATGGAGTTTCCAAGTATAAGGTGGTAACACAGATCCTACAGACTGCCTGGCATGAGGAAAATCTGGAGGTTCCCTGGTAACAAAGAGAAAATATTTCAGGAAATGCACAGAAAGGCAGAAGCACAGTCACAGAATACTTTGTTGTCTATTCAGTTCTCATTTAGCTATTTTAAATCTAATATTAATTTTGCAATTCTTTCACATATTTTACTTCTCAGTTCACTAGCCAAAATTAACATCCTTGTGAGCCAATACTCCAACCATCTCCATGCCTACAGCGAGCATCACCTCATCCAGATGTTCCCTGCCAAAAACAGGCGTAATGTGTGTGGAATCGGGATACATGTTGTATTTACCTTAATTTAATAATTATTCTTCTGGATGACAGTGACCACATCTCAAACATTAATAGCCTCTATTGTGTGATGACCAGTATCAATCACAGCTGTTCCACAATGAATCTCATAAAAAATATTCAATCAGTGATGGAGAGGGCCTCTGAGATCCACAGAATGAGTTTCAGATGTTTGCAAAGTACTCAGAGGTAGGCTGCAGCTCACACAAGGGAAACTCTACCAGGTGTTTGCAGTTTCATGCCTGCTGCATAAGTAATGTAACCCATAAAAAGGAATTTTTTTTCCTCCCTCAGAGCAACTCAGCCAGGGGAAGCAGAACAAATAAGAAGATAAAGAGGTACTTTTAGAAATGGAAATTTTGACCAATAGGGGTGAAATTCACTTTAGTGTTCTAGCATCGGGTAGGGAAAGGGTAAAAGATACTGGCTTTTCTTTCTTTCTTTTTTTTTTTTGGCGGGGAGAAGACTTGAGGTGTTTTAGATGTAGAAGAATGCATGAATATAGTCTGAATGCTGAAAACCATAATGTGTTCAACTTTGTGACTGAAATAGTCAGCGTTTTCACAAGTTTTGTGGACTATTTTCTCTCCTGTCTTGCGAACAGTGTCTTAAATGGAAATAAAGACCTCTAAACCTTTATCCTGCTGGCCTTGGTGTCTCAAGCTATGCATCATGATTCTTCCCTCTTAAATGATTCCTTTTGATGACATACAGTATAAAAAACCCTAAATACTTGAGCTAGAACACTGTGGCAACCGTTCCAGGTTTGAAGAAAACAATGATGCTATATGTTGTTCCTCTATACTACTATACAGAAGGTAAAATGGGGTAAGGATCCAGAAAGTTTCATGCTTGGTTTCACCAATACTTCCTTCCAATAATTGGAAAGAAATATTGGAAAGAAATACTGGAAAGAAATATGTCCACTGAAAGGAAGCCAGGATGCAGCCCTATGCCCTGATCTCATGTTGCAGATCACTTTCAGGCCACACACCATCACAATTTTCCTTCAAACATGTCTTCTTTCCCCTAAATGCATCTCTCACAAGGAATTTTACCCCTTAGCCTCAGTATATTTGTATTAGTGTAGGTGTAGGATCCATTCAATCATACAGACATGACAACCACTATGACTTACATACCAATTATCTCATTCCTTGTACCTTCAAAATAAGGGTATTACACAGCAGCTTTTTCTCATGTGAAATTTGCCTATGAGTAGTTGTGCCATTACTCACAAGGGGAAAAAAACAAAACCAGCAAAAACCAAAAGGGCCAAACCCTGAGAGGGAAATCCCATGAGAGAAAACTGTCTTGTTAAAGTTTTCATTGGCAAACCAGCACACCTCAAGAACAGCTTTCTGCAGTAAATGAAGTTACCTATTTCCAGAGACAGGTGGGGATGTAAAATTGGAACAGATTAAGAGGGAGAAAAAAACAATATTTTTTTCAGCCAGTGAAAATACTGCTGGACTGGACATCTCTGTTGCATACAGATATGCACAGCCCGAGTTAAATACAGAGACTTCAGCGGTTGCTACGGCAGAGTACAGTTGGGGAGTCAGTCGGATGTGCTCCTTTGATTCCCTGCCCAGTTCCAGGGTAGCCTCCAGCAGTCTGAGGCCAAGGGACAGCCTTAATTTGTGGCAGCTGGACACAGTCATCGAGGCACCATATGGCAGCTGGGAGAAGCCAAGTCAGGCCATTGCCTTTCCCTGCCCTGGGATACCCTTTGCAGAGGTGGGAGGGAAGCTCTGGCACCACAGGACTTTTTGCCTGTCCCTGTGTAGCTTCAACCCTGGGTCTTGCAAGGTGTTTTAAGGGGGCTGCAAAGGGTTTCATGCTAATCTGTCACCAACTATCTGTCCAGACACATCCTCCAATATCCAGAGAGACTACATTAACTATCTCCTCCGGAGAAATCTCCCATGGAGTTAAATGCTTCTATGAATTACATAAAAAGCAAGACCTTTGCACCAAGCCCATAATTTCTGCACCACTGTGGTAGCAGTCCCTGGGACACCCTCCCATGGTGTATCTTGGGTGATAGCCATTCCCAGGGGTCATGGATTGGACAAAGCACCACGGATTTTGCAGCTAAATGCTGCAAAGGCATCTGGTTTCAATAAAACTGGAAACTGGGCCAAGTTTGGTCTGCAGAAGTTTCTTCCAGGTACAGCACTGACGTCTTATCTCAGCAGCATCTCAGCTTTTCCATACCCTTGCATTAAAAGTCAAATAATATTTATGTGGATACACATAACAGCTCATGTGTCAATCTTCTTAAAATACATTAATGCAATATCTTCATAGTTGAGAAAATAAGAATACCATAATTATAAATTACAGGGAGCAATAAATCACAATATTACAGTCTGCATCCTTTAGGTCCTTTTGTTTGTATTGCAGAATTCAGAGTTGTTGGGTTTTTTGGTTTGGTGGGCTTTTTAAAAAAATTATATGCAACCTAAGACGACAGAAGTAAAAGAAAATGGAAAAATGTCTGTCCAAATCTCATATGTGAAAACACGTTTTTCTATCTAGTTTAGTCAAAAAACAAGACAGTCTACCTTCCCAAAAGGGCCAGGTATAAAAACAATTTTACTTGTGGCTTCAGACATATTCAGCAACATTCTGGATTAGCTTTAACCATTAGGTAATGTAAGGTTCAAAAAACATTAGCCCTTTCATAAACCAAATTCATAAACCTTCAAATGAATAGTGCATTCATGTATTTCATGGATGCATAGCCCAAGAAGTAAAAGTTTAGTAAATTATTGTATTCAATGACTGGATAAGAACATGTGACTTCTCCTTAGGATATTTTGAAGTAGATGCTCACACTGAAACAGAACTCAACAGCTATTTTCCTCAATTTCTTGACTTCCTCCACAAAGGTCATTTGCCTCGTGGGCATGATGAGCCATTTTACAAATTATTCAGATCACTCCTTTTTGAGGTTCACTAGTGTTTGAAATATCTTTTTTTTTTAAATTTTTAATTAAATGAGAAAAATATATCATGTTTAAAAGTGCTTGCCCTCTGCTACCCATAGGTTTTTTGCCAAGTGAAAAAATCCACTATCAGATATCAGAGAGTCGGTGTGACTTGAAGACAAAGGGAGAAACCCCTTAGTTCATCAGGTTTACACTTTCAATCACCAATCACCAGGGCTCCTGACAGGCTGGGAAAATGTTCCTGTTAGATTCAGGATCTTCTGGTGCAAACCAGAAAACTTCCTTTCACAGACCCTGACACTCATTTTGGATATGATGTGTGACAATGTGAAATAGAAAATACATTTGGTGCCAAAGATTATGCTACTGAAAAGAAGCTGGATCCAGTCTTTGCTGGTTGTCAGTCAGTCAGTGTCTTGTGGTCTGAAGCTGCAAAGGCAGCTGCTAAATCTGTAGCTGCAGTGATACAAAACTGAGGTATTACTCAGCACTAAGAGCTGCACAAACAAAAGTTGAGAGCAACAATGTGCACCATACGCAGCTCTAAAAACTGCCACATTACCTCGTTTCCCTCTTCTCCTCGGTCTAGAACCACAAACCCACTAGTTAGGTGTGAGGATTCTGGGCCCATCTGGCTCCCTACCTCTCCCTAAGGAGCCTTTCCTGGACAGGGAAAGGCTGTGACTGTGCAGCATTAGGAAGGAGGTGGTGGGATCAGGGAAAAAGGTTCTGGTAGCAAAACAATCTGGGGCAAGGATGGGCTTGCCTTGGTAGTACAATGAGAGACTTACGATATATTACTGTAATGAGATTTTGCTGACAGATTAGTTTGGAGCTGTTGAACCTCAGGCTCTCTCCTCCTCTCTGTGTCTCCCATGGTTTTTACTGTATTCCTTCCCAAGGTTTCCGTTTTGAGGGATAAGGGGTAGATGGGGCAGAGGCACAGGAGGAAGGCAGTCTGCAGCACATACCCTTTGTTAGCAATAATGTCATCAGGGGATGATTTGGGTGCAGGAACCTGAGTATCTGGCAGGAGTGAACTGCAGTGATCAGTCACACACAGGGCACAGCAAGATCATCGCAGAAAAGTCACCAAGAAGAATATAAGCCATGCCAGGGGTCGGAGGCTGCTGTGATTTGTATCAGTGCAAACATGTAAAGGCAAGCCAATGGCAGTACTTTGAATTTATAGTGGTAGTCCTTAGGTCAGAATGAAACCCACGGGTCTCAAAAAAGTGGAAAAGGGAAAGCTATGCAGAGAGCAGTATGTGAAGGCAAAATGGAGAGATAATGAGAGAATATACTGCACCAGAATATTGTATCAGCAGCTTTGGAAATACGAAAGTGGAAATGATTAAATTAAAATACATTTTAGTGCTCTTTCTGGTCTGCTTAACTATCATGAATATTATAATCAAGAGATTGATAATTTTGATATCCTAGCAGAACAGAAGTACACAGTCCCAAAAAAGTCTTAGATTGTATCAGCGTGGAAATCCCACTAACAGAAAATTTCAAAGATCTCCAGACAGATCCTTAACTGCTTCTGTGGCAGTGCACACTTCTCCAAGATTACATTTTGTTATTTAATTTTTAAAAAATATCTCTGTTAATAATTAACGAAGATTTGTATCTGAGAAAACAATCTCATTTGCCTGTTAGGGAGGAGGAGATCAAAACTTTGCACAGTGACAGTCCCAGGGGACAAAGGGTGGCAGCTCCAGCACTCCACAGTGTCTCATCAAGCTAATTCACAGTGTCACAGGCAGCAGAAACCCACAGGTGCTAAATATAACCTCCACTATGAGCCTGCCCTCAACAGATTTTCCTGAAGAACCTTGCTGGGGAAGGGAGCTGGAAAACATGGTGTTTGGAATGACTGCTGTTTAATCAAACCAATGAATGAACTAGCCCACTCACTGACCAAAACGACAAAGCAAAGATATCCTTTGGGCTCCCTGTCTGTCTTATGCTAGAGAACCTAGTAGTTGGCCAGAGGTATTTCTCATTGTTGCTGTGAAAGGTAGAGGGTGTGACAAGACTTTCAGAACTTTATCCATTAGTGCTAATGATTGTGCTGCTACTGAGAGAGGATACAGTGGTGGGAGGAAAAAAGCCAAGTCCTCAAAACAGACCTTTTTTTCCAAGCCACAAATGGCAGCTCAGCTTTCTTTTTAATAAGTATTCTGAATTGGATTGCCAATGCTGCTGTTACAAATTTCTGCCAAATTTATCCTACAAATTTTACTCAAGTTTTAGTCTATCAAAATCATATTCACCTCAGTTGGAGTTTTACTGGCATTGTAAATGAATGAAAAACCTGAGCAAGGACTTTGGAATGTGACCGAGATATCATATGTCTTTGCATGTGTGTTTATTCATTTTTAAACATTATTATTTATACCCTCTGGAAGAAAGAGAAAAGAAAAAAAAAAGGAGGGGATGTACTACAGGTTAGTTTAACAAAATAACAATGATTTGCATTGCTGCTGAAAACTATCTTGACTCTCCAGCAGTTAGAAGTGCCAGATGGTGAATTTGGAAGAGTTAGCAGCAAAAAATGTGACCATCCCAGGTTCAGGGAGTCTCTGAAAGGAGGATTTGGAAACTGGAACTCCACATAAGGATACAATACAGAAGCAGATCTCATTTTCATTGAAGAGGTGGCTGCAGGTAGCGTGCTGTGCATTAGAAATTCTTTAAGGTCTCTGTTCTATTGTTTGTCTCCATTAAGCTGCTGAAAATAAGAAGAAAAAATCTCTTCTGAATGTATATACGCATATATAAGAGAAGAAGAGACTGAGAGGGAACAAGTCAGCTTAATAAATAGATAGATGTATTATTGCAAGCAGGAACCTAGAGCAGAATTCCAATTCAAAGTTTTTGGGAAAGATTCAGTGAGTATATTGATAATATATGTTGCCAAAACAAGCATTTTTTATTGACTGATGCTACTTGGTTGGATTTCATGCCCATACATTTTAACGGGAAGGAGTGGTCACATACCTGGCCAGCTGTAGTGGGGTTAGGTTGACCAGCTGAGGCTCCTGTGTCAGGGGGGCAACATATGAGTCTGGCCTGAGAGTCAGATGATTGTTTCTTTCTCTTTTCTTAACAGAGCAGACCCTGATAGAAGATAGGAGGCAAAAGAAACGGTGTGTGGTATTCCTGTCCCAAAACTTTGCATTTTTAGGTAGTTATCCCTCTAATCCCTCTAATACCGAGAGGCAGACATGTGATCTGGGTGAGTTACTCCATCTGGAGGTGCATATCTAATGCACCCGGGGTAAAACCCACCTTTTAGGGTATATATTTTTCTTGACTACACTGAAAGCCTTTAGGTGAGACCTGAGTGTCTAAAGGGATACATCATCACTGATGCCTGAGGGTGACCCACCTGGCCTCTTACCGCCTCACCAGTAGGGCACAAGTCTCTTGTAGATCATCTTCTTGGGCTCTGCCTTTTAAAGCAAGATTTTCATTATATTTCACAGTCCTGTTGAAATGTTCTGAATGTCTCGGGACACATCTACAGTGTTGCCAAGCACCTGAATTGCTCTCCTGGTGGTAAACATAAATTCATTTTGTGTTGTCAAAAAAAAAATTGCATTAAAAGAAATGATAGGCATTACATATCAGAGAAAAGGACCATTGAACACATTATGCTTTCTCCAACTTAGGTAGTTAAATGGATACCTAAAGAAGACAAAGAACGACAGGCATATTTGAAATTTCCCATTAGTAATATCCCACTCTTCAACTATTTTCCGTTTGGGAGTTCTTGATTAAGATATGGTGCTTGTGTATTTAATAGTCTTCACTGGTTTTTCTTCCAAGAATATGTTCAGTCTGGCCTCAAACTCAAACTGACCTTTACCAAAAACAGAAGCAAAAAAAGGCAAACATCCTGCCTTCCCCAAACACCTAGCAGTACAAAAATAAATCCAAAAATAGAGAAAGTGCTCAAAGACCATGCGATCACTGCTGGCTTAGTAAAAGAGAAACAGAGTGACAGAACAGAAATAATTTCCAAATATATGCCTCCAAAAGTGGTGTTGGGACAGGTTACAGGTAAGACACATAAACATCCACCGAGTTCCATGAAGGCAGATGCAGAATGCCCAACTCCATGCTACTCTGGAAAATATTGGCCTTTTCCAAGTCCTGTGGACCTATAAGGAAATATGTCAAGATTTTTTTTATCTATGCTAAGCAATGAAAAGAAGTTAATGCAGTATAGATAGAAAATTAGTTTCCTTAAACATCCAGTATGCATCCTTGCTAATCCTTCAGTAAAAAAACTCACCTTCAAAGTAATTTTTCATTATCAATCTCAAGAGTAATACGTTCTGCTTTTCTTCCTTTCTCCCATTGATTTCAAATTTAAAATGCATGTTTCCAAACCTCATCCATTACTATAAATTTTACAATTCTATTTACACTCCCTTATTGCTTCATAGGTTTGTCTACTAAATAATTTCTATTCGAAAATACCAGGGGAAAGTATCTTGTACAAGATAAATATTTATTTGTAAAAGCAGAAATGTAAATACTGAGATAGGAAACAACATTGATATGGAAATCCCATGTGGCAAGTCCATTTGAATGAAGGGCAAGAGAACATTTCAGTAGCATAAGGCATAACATAGGAATGGTGATTATTCCAAAACCACACATAATAAACTCAGGAAATACATAGTGAATATGGAAACAGGCTATAGGTAAGTGCAGAAGTAGAGAAATCAAACAACCTGACAAAGAGCTCAGGTGAGAATGATTTTATTCCTCCTTTTGATGTCAGCAAAGAGTGGAATTCAAATTGTCATGGATGTAAATAATTACAAGAGAAGATGGCAAATTAATTACTTGGACAGAAAAAGCAACATTGGAGTCCTGCTAAGGAACTGGTATTTAGCTACTTCTTGTGATATAGTTGAAGATACAAGAGACCTAGAGTAAATTACAGCACCTCTCTGGAGGCTGCTGGATTCATGAGCACCAGAAACTGTATTTCAGATGTTCTCTGAACAGTCTTCGGGGTCACTAACAGTTGTGCAAAGCCAGAATAACTCCTCTGGCACCTCTAGATGTACTCTTTGGCAGGGCTGTCACAAAGAAGAGACGTGCTTGGGGACCTTTCACAGCACCAGATTTTGGGACTCTGGTGCTTCAGCCATCAGTGAATACTGAATGGAATAACAGTAGGAACTGGAGAGACTTTGGTAGATGTTTTCATGAATTTACTGAGTTCAGAAGCAGTCTCTGAGGGAAAAGGATGACTAATGTGTAATGGCATAACTTTAAAAGTGAACCTATAGAGACATAGTAGGAAACTATTCACTAGTCAGTTTGACATGAGTTGTGAGCAAAAGCCTTTGAAATGCTTTTAAGAGTCAAAAGGGAGAACATTTGGAAAAGAGCAGATTAATAGAAAATAGCCAGCATGGCTTCAGGAAGGGGAGGTCACCATGGCTCACTAGCAGAGGGGAATTCTTTGCGGATGTTACTGCTGGGCTAGGGAAGGGGCTATGGTGCAACACCTCTGGGGCTGGGTGTTTCTCAAAGCAATCTGACAAGCTCCTCAGTGGGAGTAAATGGACAAGGTAGAGAGTTTGTGGAACTGGAGGAGATTGCACATTCAGACTGAGTACAGGCTGAAGCCGAGACTAAAAAAGATGACCTAAAATAGAAAATTTTACAGGTGAAATGAAAAAGAGGGCTACAAAGTGCTGCAGCAACTTGAACTGGCTTGAATAAATTGAAAAAAAAGAGAGCGAAAAACAAAACCAAAACAAACAGAAAAACATAAAAAAAGGGAGGAAGGCTTGTTAGTTATTCAGTAGACAGTGATCAAGATCACCAGCCCTTGGAAAATAATAAACCCCTCAATGTGCTGTAAGCTAGGTAAGAATTGCTATGGTCATTTCATAGAAGAGGGAAAACAGAAGCACCACAATATTAATGGTTTGCCCAAGCTCACACCTCCTACTTCAGCTGTCTGGCTCGTCAGCAGCACTTGAAGGAGAAAGGGAAAACCTGGGACTAGGATCCTCACACATAAGTAAAAGCGAAAATGTTTTTTCAATATCTTGTTTTAAAATGAACATGCTTCAAATCTGGGGGAAAAAAATCTTGTGATATGAGGGAAAGATGTTGGTTGATTTTCCCTGGGAATCTGTACATTGAAGTCTACCCTCTGCCCTCCCTGGCAAGGTCCCCGATGCTGGGAGCTCTCAAGCACCCAAGCGTGACTCAGGGTGATTTCTTCCAGAGTTACCCTCACAGCAAGATGATTTGCAAAAATCACCACCCTTTATCTACTGGTAGAAATATACCACCTGAGGTTTCAAACATGCAGATGAAAATAGTACCATAGTGCAATCCCACTCCACCTAATTGTCAGCAAGGGAAAAACGGAAAGCTTCTCACACACACAAAAATATCCAGGAGGAAGGTCCACAAACACATATTGCTGTTACCACCATATTGCTGACAGCACTTGCAATAAGCCTGCTTTTTATTAGTAGCCTTCTGCTGTTCCTCAGTGCCTTGATTCCCTACTGCTACCACATGGACCCCAGCTCTGGGAGCCATGCCAGGATGTAGGTGCAGCAGGGAGGCTGCAACCCTGTCATTGGGGATTGGGTTTTGTGGTTGGGGTTTTGTGTTTTTCAGAAAAGTCTAGGAACTTAAAGCTCAGGTCTGTCTCCTGGGAAAGGAGGATCCTGTGATCGTGGAGCGCCGTCCAACTGCCACGAGACCAAGCAGCTCTGTCCCAGGCACAGAAATGCTGGGGCTGCTCAGCCTCCTGTGCTATGTTAAACTTCCCCTCGAAGTAATGAATCACAGAGCCACAGATTTCACTGTACAACCTTTTCCAGGCTTCTCCTGCTGCTGACGGGAACTATAAAGGCCAGGACTTTCCTCTGACTGTTTGTGGGTTTCAAGGCCTCTTTTTCCTTTCCTTTTCTGGTGCTTCTTTGCCCTGTCTTACATGTTGTAATTAGCTTTCCTGGAGGAGGTTTACAAGATGAAGATAAGAAACAGCTTATCCTAGGCAGTTGTTTGTCCTCACATTTTCCATTGGAAAAGAAGGAAACAACTTTTAAGAACTGAATTTCTATCTGAAATATTTCTATATTTAAGGGCTAGAAAACAGAAATGCTCGGGGCGGTCAAGCAGGGAACTTTAAAAGGAATCCAGCTGAAATGCAATAAAACAAATATTTGAAGGGATTTTTAAGGAATTCCAGGACAACCCTCTCCTCCCTTTTTATTAGCTTCACCAGTGCTTGATAAGGTCGTTACATTCTCCAACTGACTGACAAAAGCCACTTTTTAACCACTATTTAAGAAGCAACTATGTGGCTGCATAATTGTGTTACTCCACCAGGAGAGAAGTTTTTTGAGCCATGCATTGGGTTGACATTTCTTTTTCCGAATGTCATTATTTCTGGGAAAAGAAATACCTGTTTTCCTTTACCAACTAGCTTTTGTAGTCAGCTGACTGTAGCTGGGAGACAGCATGACAAATATTGCTAAGCCACAGGGTAATTTTTTAAATAAAATGTGGTAACCTGGGTCTCTCCAGACAGTCTGGCACTTACTACCTCTGTATCCTGTGAGTTTGATTTCATAGTCTACAGCTGGGACCACAAATTGATAAAACGGAACTTGGTTTCCCTCATACATTCATTGCAGTCCTGGTTCTAGTGTCATGATGGAGGTCAAGCTTGTACTTCCTACTGAAGTGGTTTTTTTGCTTAGGAAAAACTGTGGAACTCCCTTCTGCTACATGCTGTAGAAGTCAAAATATAAAAGATCTTTAAAATATAAGTAAACAAATTAATGGGATTCCACGAGGGGTAATTAAACAGGAAGATACAGACATAACCTCTAGTTCAAAAGTGCCTAGGCTGCAGATTGCCAGAAAGGAGGTAGAAACATTGAGCAAGTTTTGCCGTAAGATAACCCTGTTTCATGCTAAGATATTCCTTTTGGTAAAGCAATGATGCAGTGTCCACTAAAGGGCTAAGTACCCTAGCAGATGTTGAACTCAGAGTTGAGCCCCGTGAGGAGGAAGACATTTTTCACAACACTGAGCTACAGCACATATATTTCATTCTGCACATGTTCCTGTTGCCACCTCTTTTTTTTCTGAGCTTTGTTTTGATGTATGTACAACTGATGTTCAGCTTATAGAACAGGAGAAAAAGTCCACACAAGAGGACTACAACATCTGCCAACGCAGTATCTGGGTGCTAGACTACGTATTCAGAGGTTTCTATATAGGAAAGAATGAAAAGTCTTGGAAGTGATTTTAAGATGGATTGGGGATTAAATGGCAGAGAATTTGGAGGTTTGAGATGGGGTTGGTGAAAAGAAATGAGGAAATTTGCTTACTGTGTGGGAGAATAATGAAATGGGGAGTAATATGGACGCCCTTTTACCTCTGTCCACATGTGCATGTCTAATCACAGTCACCTTTCTGAAGGGAAGAAAACACACTTGCTTTTTTCCTATATTCCCTCTCTCAAAGACATGCACAAGTAAACAAATGCACGTCCCTGAATGTCCAGTTCTCACTCCTCCTTCCCATTTTTGCTCTTGGGACCACATTATGAGGGTTTCTTTTCTATTGGTAGAGTTTAGGGTAGTGAGCATGTCTTCACTTCCAGTAGTGACCTTGACATGCTTCAAAGAAGTCCAATTGTCGAGCAGGTTCCCATATGACAGAAAAGCAACAGACTCTGTGGCTCACTCCTTCTCCATCCCAACCCATCCTGTCCCCTGCCTTATTGAGGTGAATATATATTTGAATCTCTGTCTCTGCTTCTTCTTACCTAACAGATCTTCAGTCCAAAAGAAGAGGCTCTTCTATATAGGTGCTGAGGTTACAGACTTAATACCTGGAAATGACCCAATCAGAGGCTGTGTTATGGACACCTCATCCCAGAAGATCATCAATGCATCTCAACTGTGTCATGTCTCCTGAGAGAGAGACTTGCAGCAGTTTTGGGTTAAGTAACAAGAGCACAGTTTTTCAAAAACATCACAGGAGAAGATAATTGCCTAGCACATGGCCAACCAGAATAATTGCAGGAGTTCAAAGGATTTGAGAAAGAGCATAGGTATACCAAGTGCCAGAATATACAGGCAAACGCACATTTATTATAAATAACATTAATCAGAGTAAATTCTCTGCATTATTATGGATTTTGTAAAAGTTTTACATTATTTTTATAAAGGAAAAAACAAACAAACAACTTTAAGAAAGTTTTATGAAGTACTGTATGCTTACTGAAATTGCTTTTTTGAATGTCTTTCCTTGGAGGGAAAGGAAACTAACCATAATATTTTTTGAGCTCAGGAAAAAATATGGAGTATATATAATCTGAGATATTTATGATGGATTTAAGGTCACCATCAAATTTTCATTATATACAATCTCTCTAAATATATACTTATCTATGTATTTTGCCTGTCCTTGTAGTATATGCATGTCTATCAAGCCCAAAGCAGCATAAAGTTCAAACGCCTTCAAGCACAACAAAAAAAGCCAAAACCAGAAACTGTTCCAAACCACACCTCAGCCAAAAAATCTACATCCAAACAGTTACTGAAATGTTAAGAACTTAAAAGTTTAGGAACATTTCCACTGCTAATAAATCTATCCTTCATTATTAGCTACCACATGGGTGCTTTAATTTCTGTCCAAGTCACCTACGGACAAAGCAGACAACTAATGTGGTGATTTCTGTGTCAGATTCTCCTGCCCTTGTTGCTATGCACCTTTCCTGTGTGCTGATGACATAATGCCATTTAATTAACCCTGACAACTCTTTTCCTTTCTTTTTTCCTTTTTGAGAAAATGGATGTGAACAATATTCTTGTATGAAACGGTTGTATGGTTTTGAACACATAATATTTTCTCCCCAGTCAAAGAAGTAGTTTTTCATGGGCTGTATTTTTTGGGTTTGGGCTTTGACTCAGTCAAAAATTTTTCTTTATTAAAAATTTTTTTCTTTCATTATTAAAAGAGGTGGCAGTTGACCTCTGAATAACTGATGAGGACTAGGAATGGAATAGAGGGAAACAATATGGAAGTGAATATTCAAAATACAGAATGCAGTCTAGTCTATCTGTTCTTTCCTTACCTTGGCAGGCCACTCAGAAAAGGAGCCAGAAAACAATTTGAGGATGATGAGGAAGGTGAGAAATATGTAGTGGCTTCCAGACAAACTAGGATTCTTCTTCTCTGAGAGGAGATGACTGTAAGAGGGCATGATGGAAATAAATAAAATTATGGATAGTCTGTTTATTAGCTCCATTTCTCTAGTTATTGCAATAAAATATAAGAGCCAACCACTGAAAGTGGCCAATGAAGCCATTTGATGGAAAACCAGGTTGGAAGTAAAGCAGCAGAAGTACTTTCTAGTTTGTCCTGACTTACATCAGGCTCCTTATTCTGGGACATCATCTGTGATTCTATTTCCCTCTCTCTCTTCATTAATTTTTTTTAATTTATATTCTACATTGTTTTCCACATATCAGGTTTTCTTGTGTCTTTTCCCCTCCACCATGGACAATGGTCCTCCTCTCCTGCCTGTAGGTGTCCTTCTAACTGGACTGTCTCCCAGTCTGTTTCCTGACTTCACATCCTACTTCATGCTACATTCCCACCAAACCATCTTTCAGCCATACTTTACTCAAAAATGCTGTGGAAGCTTTTGGCAGACCAACCTTAGATCTTCCTTATTTTGCTCTGGGTATTTCCTAGGGGACTTCAGAGTAATAGAGGAGGTTTGCCACAGTCTTGGGCTTGAGCTAACATGACTCTGCTAGGTCATTCGTACACTTTTCTGATGGTCCTTCCAATTCTTTCAGGTTTAGACTTCCATAAATCCTACTATTGGTCCACAACAACCTTGATTTTCCTGCCTCTAAACCTGGAGACAGGAGTTTCCAAAGAGAGATCTGGTGGTTTTGCAGATGGGCGCACTGGCACTGGCGCTGTAGAGGCATCAGTGCAGTCAGGACACCAGGCACAACAGAGATTTAGGAGGAAAAAGTGGTCAAGGAGGAGTACCTGTATCAGCTTTGCACTGATGACCACTAAGGTAGAAACACAATAACAGTATTTATACTATTTATAATAACACATCCATTTTCCACAAAAGCTTTATTCTTGCTTTCACATGGGTGGTAAGACAGACAAAACTAAAGAAAATAAAAAGAGGGCTCTGTGGTTCTTTTGGATGTTTCATTATGATGAGGATTCTTCAATTCTCTTATGTCCTGCACAGCATTTTAAAAGACCATCCCAATCCATCTGGCTGGTGCAACTTGGAAGTACAGTTGCCAAAAGGAACAAATAAATATGTGTATAACAAATATTCATGGTGCATTAAATAAGAAATTATTCCTTCAGAAAGAGAAAAAGAGATAGTAATACCTAAAGTATGGGAGATATTAATGACTTCTGTAGTGTTGGCAAGGACATGTCAAGAATTGATGCACACATGCAATTCATAACTTTTAGACATCATCCTCTTTGATGCACAAATAGATTTACAGCATGTTTTCAACTAGCTCAGTAGACAGATGAAGAAAATGGTACATTGTGGCAGAAGGCAAGTATTTCCAATTCATCCACTACAAAGATATAATATCCTTAAAACAAGGCATTTTCCCAACTTCTTTCCCAATAACTTTATCCCCAGCTACTCTGCCATAACAAGCCTCTTGTATTGGCTCAAATTATACATATGCTAGATTTAAACTCCAGAGTCAAGTACCTAATTTTCTGAGTTTGGAGGTGTGGAATTTTGGGTAGTACCAGTCTCTACAGCCAGTGAAATTAATCCCAGTTTCAAACTCCCTAGTGACCCATGTATGCATTCGACAGTTTGACCCTTCCAAATCTGTGGCTTTGTTTTAGGTACTAGTGGCCTAAGTTCTGGAACAGTACACACCAAATCATCAGGTGCACAGCATTATACACTGTCTTTCAATGACAAGGAAATCTGGCCTGAGAGACTGGGTGAAAACAGTTAAAGCCAAAACTATGTTTAGAGTGAAGAAATGCAGGAAATATAGTGAGCGCCCACATCAAAGTGTCTGTGACTACTCTGAATGGCATCTGCACTTTCAGGCTCCCACAGTATTATTTGCTTTAGAATTTGTGGTTGATCTGCACTCAGACCAAGCAATATACTTCAGGGGTGCATCTGAGGAGATAATCTAAGAAAACAATGGGCTTTTGCTCTGCTTCCTGAACAGCATCATCATCAAAACTTACTGAAATCAAAAACAAAAACACAGCAAAGCACAAAACTGTCAAGTCCTGGTCAGGCTGGAACCTGGAGAGTGGCACATACTGCTCTCCCTCCAAGTAATGAATTCCTACATCTACTTTAAAATTAATCACTAAACAAATCTTTCTTGGCCTAAATGGGGTGCTGAAGAAAGGCAAATTAAGATCAAGTAATGGAGATGAAGGAGGAATTAAGCTGCAGTCAGAAGCTGATTTGAAAATTACAATTAAGCAACCAAAAAGCTACTGAATTTCACCTGATGCTTATGAAGTGGCCACAGAGGTTCACCTTGTTCTGGGTCTTCTCCGTGGCTGTGATCAGTTGGATGTCTGAGTCTCTAGTAAGTGTCAGTGAAGAACAGCCTCATGCACCTCCTCTTAGCTGTACACAAAGGATAGAACACATTAGCAAGGCACACAGCATTGCAGTACTGAAGTATAGCCCATTTTTGCATGTCTGTTGTCAGCTCTTACAAGTTCCACCTATATTCTTTCAAACCAAAGTTTGATGAACCTTATTTTAAAGAAAAGGTTAGAATCACTTGTCATCCTCAGCCTGTTTCATTAATATATCTGCTCCGGGATAGGAAATGGAAAAATGGAAATTACCTATCTTAATTATTCTTTTTAGATCAGTGTTGAGGCTGGAGGATCTCTGCAGTAGGAGCATTTAGTTCAGTATATGCAAGTACAGCCCTTGGCACACAGAATGCCAAGTGAAAGGCACCACCAACAATAAAACATACACTGCCAAAAATGAATCCACAAAGAATGAGACCTGAAAGTAATTTTAAATATTATTTTCACAATGTTTTGTAATGTTTTGTCTGTACTATGTGGTTTTGATCTGTTTTGTTCTTTACTACAAAATGTATTCTTAAGATAGGAAAACATTTTTTAGAACCATTTCCAGTATTAACAGTAGGAACTATTGCTGGAGTAGGTAAAACACTAAAATTGGAAAGACCTTCTGAAGTTGGATCTTCTTGCCATTTTTATCCATGTAGAGTGTAGATAGCTACCAGGCCAGAACAACAATAAAAGGCTGCAGCAGGAGTTCCTGGGGGCCATAGCAGAAGTGTAATCTATGATCTTTTCTGTATTACATGTTCTGAGTCAGGGACTCCTCCGCTTCTCCAAAAAAAAAAAAAAAAAAAAAAAAAAAAAGTGTCTGAGACAAAGTGCCCTACTCTGTCATCATTTTCCATCCTATTTCAGGGTAGAGAAGAACCAAAACCTATGTGCAAATACCACTCTCAACTTTGAAATGCAGAAAAGCTTCCAGAGGATAAAGATCCACTAAGGACTGACTTATTCATTTTATGTCTCTCGGGTTCTATTCTCAACTGAAATAAGTGACTGAGTCTCAGGCACAAATTTATTTGTATCCTTTCCTTTCAGATAACAGGGAGTACACCACAACCACCAGGTTTTGTATTCCCTCCCCACATAGAAGCTGCTTCTTCTTCCATATGCTATTAATACTTCCCTTCCCTGAGTTTTTCCTACTTTCACTGGGTTCTGATTGGTCTGTAGTCACTACATACAGGCACGGTATCCCACAGGCTAAGTGAACACATACCACATACTTAATTGCCTAATGGTCTACTAATATTTTCCATGTTATTTTTCCCTCTGTTCCTAATGTAAAATTATTCCATTACTTGTCTGGTTTTTGTTTGTTCATGTTTTTTACCTACCATTTAATATTTCACAGATATCATTACTGATGTGCTGACATTAAAGCTATTGATTTTTTTCCAAAACAAAGTAACTACATCCAACATAAATATATATAAAACCTTTGTAAATAAAGACAGCAAAATTAGTAACTACTGAAAAATTCCCCGAACAAATTATAAGTCATTTTTCAATGCAGATATAAGAACTAATGACAACCCAAGGATAATCAATTAATTCACCTCCACATCTTAAATAGTGTGCTTGGCACTTAACTCATGGGATGCTGTATTTGTTGGTTGCCTGAGATTCATAAAAAATTTCTGCCCAAAAGGAATTTTGTTACTACACTTGACTCTGAAATATCTATAAATATTTGTACAATCAAAATTCTTCCCTTACTAATGTGCCTCAACAGCCACATAATAAAGAGATAAAAACAGGCGGAATGAAAATTCATTCTTAATGTGATGTAAGACTTTTCTGAAGAAGTTCCATGGTATGCAGACAGTTGTTCCTGGTTCAATAGTCAACAATAGTTCCTACAAAACTTTCCTTCCAAAAACCATTATTTTGCAGCTCAATGTATTGCTATGAGTTTCAGGACCAGCTTATTGTGTGGTTATGTAAAGTTTGTTATATCAGAAGAATTTGGAAATTACAGGATAATAGCAGGAGGACAACAATATCTAATCTCCACAGACTGTTGTAGTAAGTTTGACATCAGATGAACATGGAAGAACCCAAACAATAGTAAATGGTAGAGTGGTCACTTCATAGGATGAATATCTTACTAACACTGAATAAATTCTGACATGAGAGAGCATCTCTCTTACTATTTATTCCCATGTGAGAACATGGTGGATTTTCATCTTCTCCACAAACTTTTGAAATCACTTGAAAACTATCCAGGTCCTTATTTTAGCTTCTTTGGAAGCCTATGAGCCCTTTGACACAAGTCAAGTATTGGCCAAGCAGAGGAAGTTGCAGTTAGCATTGTGCAGTTAGCATTGTGCAGTTAGCTTTGTATTTCACCATGCATTTATCTGTGCACAGTCAGAATATTCCCTTCTGAGCATTGCATTCTAAGAGATCTTTTATTCCAGGAAATGTGGCAGGCAGCAGAAAGCAAGATAAAAAGATCCTTATTGGAGAAAACCATGAGAAAGAATGGAAGATGGGGTGGATCTGACCATCAGTCCCTTGGGCTTCAACCAGACCACAATTATCTTCCAAAGAGCTCACTGATGGTGCAATAGTAGAGCCCATCTCAGTTCTGTGCAGCAACCTCATTATTCACAGTCATCCCAAACAACTCACCTCCCAGACAGAGAGGAGCCAGTGGGGGTACATGGTCTTGCAACTCTTGCACATTCCTTCAGGCAAAAAATGTCAACAATTTTTATACAGTTCTGAAAACTAAGCATTTTATAAGGTATGCTTTTATATGCACACATATGTTTAGGCGTTAAATAATCGGTATTCCTCCAGTTATGTATTTTAATTCCCCTCCCTTTTCTTCATCTCTTTCTTTACTCATTCTAGGTGTTCTCCTTGCATAGACAACGTTTCTTATCTCTATGCTTGCAAAACTATTTCCAACTGGAAATGAGTAAGCTATTCCTGTGTAACCCATCTCATGGATTCGTGAGATACTACAATTACTTAATCAAAGCACATCTCAAAATATTTTTTATTTGGGTTTTTTTTTTATTTTGAACAACACAAATTTTTATAGTTTGCAGAGAGAATTTGTTGTGTTTCAAGTAGTGAATACTAAAACAAGCTAACCCACCCAAAGCAAACAAAAACAGACCCGCATATTAGGGCAAATGAAATAAAAGATAATAACCTGTCCTCTCAGAGGGTCCCTTATTATTGTATAACAACCTAGCTCAAAAAATTTGTAAACTTTGGATTTTCAAAATGCTCAAAAAGCTAATGTAGATAAAATTTACCAATGGAAAGTGTTTTTGTTTTAGTAAAGCTAAAACCCTTGTGTTTTCTATTAATTTGAGGATTATAAAAGATGACAGAATCCATAAATCAAACAAAAATATTAGTCACAAACAGTCCAACATGTTTTCTCATAGTCATACAATAAATCCCCTATGCATTCAGGTCATTCCCATGATCCATCTTTTTGCAATTTTAGTAGACTGGCATTCAGAGACTTCTGATTAGCTCATTCTGACAGGAACCACAGTTAAAAAGCAGAATGTATTAATGTACAAAGTTCATGGGATATACCTAAGGCCAAAGACCACAAAGAGATCAGCAATGTCAGAATAAACCATTTGGCAAAGAGGTTTTTGTAAGCTGCTAAATGTGCTATTTATTTTTATTACAGTAATGTATCAATAAAGACTACCGATTATTGCCTACTTATAGCTTTGTATCACTCGACAGTGGGTAAGCAAATGTAGTTTCTATCAAGGAAAGGCAGCAATCAAAGAAAAAGGTACATAAAGCACAAAAGCCAGGAAATTCAAAGATGGAGATGGGCAGCTTTTAAAATATCTGATTAATACACTAATTTCTTTTCAGTACTGCTGTTATTAATGAGTTAGTGCTCAAAGTAATAATCAGGATCTACAGTCCATTTGCTAGGTGCTCTGGGAATACACACAGAGTCATCAAGAAAAAACTAATGGAGACACGAGTGTGAACTGGAAATAAATGGAGTATTGAGGCCAGATTACTTATTAGCAATACTGGAAGGCCAACAGGAGGAGATACGATGTGAGATGGGACCTCAGATACCCATTTCCTTCTCCCCTAGAGGAATAGTGACTCCCGACAAGGATGAATAAGTGGAGGAAGAAAGAGGAGAAACTACAGGGGAGACTCATCTCTGACTTGTGCCTAAAGAGTGTCTCATCCTCCCCTCCTGCTTCCCACCAGATAACATTTCCAACTTCTCTTGGTCCTTTACTACATGAGTTGCAACAGACAGGTAAGTTGGACTCATACACATACCATTGTCAACAAAAACCAACATCAAGTTTGAACATGATTTTGATAAGCAAGGTGTTCTCCCTCTTTCCATGGCCAGAGAAGAAACTTGTGCCAAGATGGAAGTGGTTTTATAAAGTAGTAGGATGAGCACTTATAAGTAGTGTTCTCAGGTCTGCTTAGCTGCTGTGTAACCCTGCTGCCTGTACTCTGCAAGTCCCTAGGTTTTAATTTCAGCTTTGTTGCTTAAAATTGCAGTTTTGCACAGCCTCCAGGGTACCTGTCTCACTAGGGAAGAGCAGGTGGGTACGTAAGTCATGTCTGAGCCTGTCTAAGCTCTGGGATGTGCATTTTCATGTGCCTTGCAGGGTTCACCTGAGCAGCAGTGGAGACTGCAGAATCAGTGATTAAGAAGAAATCTGGGGTCCCCACTCTTCCCAGGTGTATCAACAGTCATGTGGATGACAGCCTGTGGAAAGTGCATGGTGATCAATCTTGTTCTTCCACCCTCTTTCTCTTTCCCCCCATTTTCTGCCAGTTCCCAGGGTACCAAACTAAATTGTCTCCCCTGCCCAGTGAGGTGCAGCCTGAAAACTCCCTCCTCTTCTCCTCCTACAGAAGCTATTGACCTACAGGGAGTAGTCCTTCCACAACACACAGATACAGTCCAAGGGACACACACCGGAATTGAATTCTCCCGGTTCTTAGCCCAGAGCCGCAGCACCAGAGTGCATTGTAAAGAACCCAAGTGCTTGCTTGTCTCACCTGCCGGGCCAAGAAGTCTTAATCAATTTTCTGCAGAGGCATACAGCTATACCGAAAGGAGTGAAAAGTATGTCACCCAAAACAGTGTCTTATTTATGGTCAAAGTGCAAAACAGACAAATGACACCGCACTCCTAAATGGGCTTATCTTTCCCTATATTTTCCCTTTATGTATACCTCCCATCCTTCTTGTGAAAAACTGTAGATCTCCCAGGTGAGTGCTGAAGCACTGGGAGCTCTTTTGAAGGTGTTGCTTTAACAGCACAAGTTCACCTTCAACAGGATGCAAGAAGTGCCCTTAGCCTGGGCTTGGAAAAACTGCTTTGTACACTTGGCGTAACTTATGTGTAAATTTATGGTTGGAGCTTGAAGTCTTCTTGTTTTGAACAATACTAACCAGTTCTGCATGTAGCATCCTACATTTCTACATTTATTTGAAATTTCCTGCAGAGATTTAACAAACATTGCTTTGCCATACTGTAGGAACATGCCTTTCTTTAAGCCCTGATTTACTTCTAATATTATCCACAATGGGTGAGTCATCGTTACTGTAAACTCAGAGGGAACTGAATTTGAGGATTTGAGAACAAAGAACACAAACCTTAAGGAAACCAGGCTTCATTACCTACATCGCTTATGGAACAGCTTGTTTCTATATATATCATTTAGGAATCATATATAGCACGGTCATTTTATTTCTGAGGAACATAATTAGGCATCAGAGAAACATGTGCACTTTGTTTATGAAGGTGTATTTTTCCACAGTTCATGTAAAGATCTTTTCAGTGGGTTTACATAGGCAGCTCATGTTTTCCTTACATAGCTGAAACATTGAACTTGATTATTGTACCTCAGATTAATGAAAAACATGAAACAATGTGATTAAAAGCACTGTAATGAAATTGCAGTAGAGCCAAACTGACATTATCAGAACAAAACGTTCATGTCCCAGTCCAATTTTTAGCCTGTTTAAACTTCCCTGAATGAAAGCATTGCTTGTCTGTTCATTTGACTGCTCACATGTCACTTTTACTGCCAGGATTTTTAATTTTCAGGATATTGCCATAAAAATCACACAAAACCCACACAAATACAGGCTAACTCCTTTTCCCCTGTGTAGTACCAAACCATCTTTTCAGCACTGACCCACAAGTGCCAGATGAAAGAGAAGAAAGCTTTTTGTATTATTTTTCTGTCAGAAAGGCTAGCCATCGTGTTACTTCAGCATTTTGCTGAATAAACTAAAAACAGGACTTCAAAAATATGCAACTGTAAATTACTGAGCTACAGAGATGCAATGAGAAAGGAAATTAATATGGACAGTGGAGTGCCTTAATGTAAAATGTGACAATGATTAATCAAAGGAAATGTGGATTTTGAGCTGTAGATATTTCAACTGACTACCAAAGATAACTTACATTCTTTGTTTTCATAGTGAATTTTGCATTTGCTCAGAAAGACTAAGAGGCCAAATAGCTGCAATATTATAAAACAACAACAAACAAAACAAACAAACAAACAAAAAAAACATACCAAAACCAAAGAGAAATCATGTAAATAAATTATTAGGGCTTCTCTTCAATTCCTGCCATAGGAGGCAAAGATGCCAGACAGCTATACACCAGGAATTCTGTGGGACAGGAAACAAGTGATTCTTCATTACTGGAACAAAACACACATAGTTTCCAGAGTAAAGGTCCTAATTTTTCTATAAGGCAGACCATATTTAGGAGAAAATCACAGGTTAGAAATTGAAGTGGGCCATAAGTGAAAACAGAATTAAGACATTAAACATATGCTAAGTGTGGTAAACACATTTATAGTTCTTTTGCACTAATAGAAATCAGTTACCAGGTAATGTTGTGTACCTTAAATATAGCAGCTGTATACATTTTATTTTAATTAACATAATCTTTTTATTGATTCACTGAACTTTTTCAACAGTCTGATTTTTAGAATACAGTGCAGCTTAGGTACAGAAGTCAATGGAATATGAAGAACATAGTGTAGATCAATTTCCTAACATCACAAGTTATAATTAGACTTGGTTGTAAAAACTGGCAAAGCCACCATAAACCGCTTTGGCTGACAAATATTCCAGACTGAGAAACAAATGTCCATTTTTAAGATGTTCAGAGCAGCAGTTGCCCAACCATGGTGCCTAAGAAGGGGAATTCCCTATTTATTTGCTTCATAACCTCCTCCACAGTCAACCTTCCCTATTCTCTGTGGCCACAGGAAAGAAACAAGGTCCAAGGCATGAACTTAATATGTAAATTTCAGAAGATTCCAGCTACCTGCCATTTTCAAAGTGTCATTGATCTCAAAGTATTTGCAGCAGACCCTATAAGTGAAAGATGGATTTTCTGAAGGGACTTCTGGATTATTGGTCCTGTTTTCCCAAATGATCCAGTGATAGACAAAAATGTCTTCAGGGACAAGGCAGTCTTCTGTCATAAGTTCATCTTATCTGACAGAGGTCCAAAGCCCCAGAATTTACAAGATTTTGCTTTTACAGTCCCTGCTTTGCAGTAAGATGTAGGTCTCAGACATCACTGCAGAAAAAGGTTGATTTGTAGTGAGATGCGGAACACAGTGAGCCATCCCTATGGGAGGAAAATAATCCATGCAAAATTCAAAAGGAACTTATGTTTACTAGGACATCCCATTCTGCCTCGTTTCTGTTAAACAAAGCACTAGACGGGATGGGAATGTCTGCTGAGGAGCAAACAGAAGAAGCTCAAAGCCGTTTCACTGGCTTACTTCAAAAATGCATGAGAATCCTTCTACTACTCTTGCTGTGGAGTGCTTTGCTGAAAGGAAGTCACACACAAGGTGTGACACTAGAAGGTCTCTTTGGATGTAATTTGTAGGCTTGACTTCTTTAAGATGCATTCATTTAACTAGAAACACACAAATAACAACTTCTAGTATTATGATGAAGAATGGGGGATGGATGCCTGGTCAGATTCAAGAACCTTCATGTTTTGTAAATCGCATGGTAAAGATCATGCCAGTTTCTCAAGTCTCTTTGGCAAAGACAAAGAAATTAGGTAACATGCTTTCAGTACTGCTTATTGGAGGAATAAAACCAAAAATGTGCTTGGCTGCTAGTTAGCAGAGAGATAGGCAGTATGTACTGAGACAGCTCTCTGGGGTGAAAAGCACTGAGAAATTAAATATGGAAAGCATTCCACTAGGTCATACTAAATACAAAGTTAAAATAAGAGTAGTCCTAAACCTTTTCCTGCTCAGCTTCATCCTACCATTTTGAGAGAAAAGTATTACTCTGTCTAATCTGAAGAACAGTGAGGAAATTGTGTTGTATCGCTAAGAAGCAGAGGGAACTCACCCTCAATCATCAGCTCTACTTGCTTTATTTGGACTGGTGAAGACCATGCAGCATTCATCTGTCAAATCGGGTTTGCAAGTGGTTTGTAGCTAAGGCAGTATAGCAGGACACTTTGTTTTCAGAAATATTTTACATTAAGAGAAAGGATATATGAAAAATACGCAAAGTGTGAAATGCAAACTTACCCAGGGATCAGCAAAAGCAGAATCTGTTTGGGATTCCATAGTGGCTAATCAAAGCTGGCATTGCCTGCAGGTGACCTATTTGCCAATTTAACACAGCTTAGAAGTATGCAGACCATTGAGTGATCACACAGATTGTTTTTAGGAACCTGAAGATAAGTTGATTTAGGCATATATTTAGAAATACACTTTTAGAGTATAATAGAGAGATTTTAACAGTGGTTAAGTATGTTCTGCAATAGACAAAATCGCAAGGAAGAAACAACAGGAAAAGGATAAACTCTAGTATCTTGTTTATCACAGCAAGCTACACTGGTAGAAGAATCACTCTTGCAAGCTTTTGGTATGTGTACAATTGCAGCAATGTAGCAGTGGAAAAATCCATGCATCTGTGAGAAATATTACAGAGGTTCAACTGCAGATTGAGTTTGTCAGATTACTTAGTTAAAAAAATTATGCATATATATACATTATTGTATGTGAAATGTATAGCATATGAATTAATGCTTTTCATCCCTACAGGCTACAAGGATATAGCCTTGTTTTTGTCAGTGTATAAAAGCAGAACAATTAAACAAGAGAAGGCAAAATATATGTGAATTTAAGAGAATTGTCATTTAGGAAGCACTGGGTCTGATACCAAGAACTTCTGCAGGATCACTGTGAAAAGCCTTGTGTAAGCCTTGTGTCAAGCTGCAGCTCCCTCTGATTGCCATCTTGAATGACTTTTTCCTTGGAATACTGACCATTCACAGAGCTTTTAAAACATCAGTCGTTGCTGTGGGGATCCTCTGATGCATATTGCAGGAACACAGGGATTTACATCTCATCGTTATCTTTCTCAGTTGAGACCTACAGTCACAACAAAAATGCAAATAATAAATATTAATAACTCTTCCTAAGAGTTACAGTTATCATTTCAGACAGTTAAATATTATTGAAGTAGGCCCCTGATGTGCTTGTCCCTGTCTCATGTGTATTCTTCTACTGCAGCATAAGCTCAGGAAAGAACAATTCCAGTGTATGCCACATATTTTCATTATATGTCATTCCTTACACAGGATCATAGCAGTGAATTGATGCACCAAGCTCCACTTTCAGTTACAGCAAGGTGACTCTGGAGTAAATCACTTGGATTCAGTTGAATTACACTGGTATATAACTGAGAGGAATTTCCTCTGATAGATATCATTTCCATGCATGATATACGTACGTTCCCCAATAGTAATTAAGACCAGATGTTGCTTCACATTTATGCTGTAAGTGCTTGGCTATTGTTTTTCTCTGATACCTCAGAAGGCAGTTTTCTGCCATTCCCATACATGGCCGGTACTTTCCCACATATTCTACAGCTAATAACTTACAAAGATTCCCCTGAACAAGCATCCAGTGCAATTTAAAATTGAAAAGCTTGGCAAGGAATTAGGCAACAGGTGCCTGGTATCCATCTATTGTGTATTTACAGCTGGAAGGATTACAAGCTGGGTCTTTCTAAAAAAAGTTTGGAACTCAGTGTCTCCAGAGGAATGTGTGCCATGGGCTTGACACTGGAGCAGGGACACCACCCGCTCTATAGGGACTGCAGCTACAGAAGGAAGCAGGGTACAGTGGCTGGGGGGAGTGTCTGTGCACAGAGGCACATGTAGGAAGATGAGATTAACTTACATTTTTAGACTGGCAGTCCCGGTACTTTCCACCCATGTGTTGGGCTTGGGAAGACTCCAGAAAAGCCAGCCAAGATTGTCAAGTTTATTCAAGCTTTGTAAGAAAAACTCTGAAAAACTTTGAAGATACATATACTCATTATATATTAAACATCAATATATATTTTAACATATATTTAATGTATATGTGCATACACACACAAATATTGGTGTTTGTGTATATATGTGTATATATGCATATTTTTAATGTTCATAACCCTTTACTTGCTGCCTCTTAAACTAAAAGAAAAACATCTTACACTGACAGAAACATTAACACCACTACAGGAGTTAAAAAGGATACTGACATTGCAGTCACCATCTGTGATTCAATTAATTTCTCAGACATAAGTTCTGCATAAACATACAATGAAAGACTCTTTCTGTGGGGTGGAATATAACCCTAGAGAACTTTGCAGAGGCTACATTGAGGCTCTTACAAATTTATTACCCTGTTTACTTCGTGAGACAAAAGTCTCTAATTATGTCAGTCATAAATAACAGCTGTAGTGCAGGCTACAGGTTTTTATCAGTAATCATATTTCTGAAAAAACTAAAAAACTGTTGCACTGAACATGAGTGAAAGCTTAAAACTAACTTTGCAAACAAATTCTTTAAGTACTCATGGCTGAATGAAGATTATATTAGAACAAGCCCAGATTTTAAAACAAGATCCCTTTTTTCCTTCTGATTTCTTCATATATAACAGCCAGCTGCAGAAAGTCATAGATTCATAATTGGGCAACAAATTCTGTGACCTTCATAAGAGTACAGTAATGTTTTCTAGAAGACAAAGGAAATGGATGATTTATCTTTACTGGTTAACTACCTTTTCTCCCACAGATGCATACGCAGCGTATGTGCTTTCTTACATGCCTGTCTGGTATTTAGCCCAAAGGTGGTTTGGACCTAGACTGTGGTTTGTAAGTACATCTGCAGTACAAAAATCAGAAAAGGCAACTACTGAAGAAAGATACGTATGCTTTTCTTTCTAAAATTTTCCAAGGTTTCCATTCAGTATGATTATTCTGTTTCAAGCAGATGAAAGTATGGATCAGATTTCAGAAAGTACCAGGATGAATTCTTACAGAGCCGAGTTTCTCTTTTCTAAAACTTCTCAAAACTCTCCTCCTCCTTTGCCCATGCCCAGGCACAGGTATCCATATGTGCCCTTGGGGTTGTGTGTGGTCAGAGGGAAGCAGAACAGCCACTAACACAGAAACAGTGCCACTGTCCACATCTCAGCTGCCCCTCCCAGCTGTCTTGCTGTCTTGTCCTACTTTTATCCAGCAAGAGAAAGGTTTTGCTAGTAGATACAACAAAGCATTTTGACGACTTTACCTTCTCCATACTGCCAGGTCTCATAGCTGTAATTATTGCTGGTTTTGCTTGGAGCTTCAGGTTCTGGAGTTGTGAAAAATCTCAGCTTTCATTAAAAGAAAAGGTAGGTTTTCTACCTGCAGAGGCAAGTCTGAAAGCACAAACTTAAGGCCTGGGGGATAAAAAAAGATAGAAAAAAGTCCTTTAAAAGGTATTACCTTAGAAAAAGTTAATTGCATGAATTTTTAGGGCTTAAAGTATGATTTCTAAATGCAGACAACTGGGTATGATGCACCTTACAGCTACAAAATGCCTTGCAAATGAAGATAACTTTACTTTTCTGAGTGCATTTGGCTTCCACAGAGCTCACAGAAAGACTGGAAGAGCTCACAGAAAGAACTTCACTCCCATGACAATCCAAACTAAACCACCATTCAGCTGCTCAGGCACATTGCTGAGTGCAGCATGTCAGGGTACCCTGACACTGGAAATCACCCGAGAGATGGATGGGAAAGTACCAGATGCATCCTTATGATGTAGGTGCTGCTATGGCAATACGAGCAGAGCAGACCATGGCACCCCACACAGCTTCTGACTCGGGAATATGTCACCACCTGCCTGCTTAACACTGCCATTCACCAGCAGTGCCTGTGCTGGACCTGGCTCTCCAGTGAGGGATAGGAGAGTTGGTCTCCAATTTTCTCCTATGCCTTAGTGCATTGACTTTCAAAGCAATAGAAATGAAAGCCAAGATGAGACAAAGCTTCAGCAGAAGATGAGTCTGCTCTTGTCTTCACAAGGTTAGCAAGTATCCTTCCAAGTAAGTTGCTTCACAATGTAATCTCTCTTTTTTCTCCAAATTAAAGAGTCAAGACATTTTTTCCCGTATCTTCTTTTTCCTTTACAGGCAAGAAGTTTTTGTTGTGGCCTCCTTAGTGCATTTTCCACTCCCACTCCTGCCATGTAGTCTTACATAAGGTGCTGACACCCTTGCAGGTTTCAAATCCATCTTGCTGTAGGTGAATCCATCTTTGCATACAACAGTGTGGCATTCAGTGCTTCACACATCACTGAATGAAACTACTTTATGGAGGCAATTTTCCCCCAGAAACCAACTTCTTTTACAAATTTTTGTGCCTGCATTTTCATTCTGGTCCTGAAAGGCCTCTGAGGAGATACTACACACATATGCTACCTGAAGAATTGAGGACACAGTACAAGCACTAGGAAAGGAGAACTGGGAATTGCTGAGTTCATCTATCTGTAACAACTTAGTGCACAGCAGCAGGAGACAGGTGTTGCTCAGAGCAGCAGGAAGGGCATGGAAAACAAAATCCCTGAGACAGGATGGATCAGGAAAATCACAGCATGACTGGGTGTAGTCAGCCAAGGTGCCCTGTAATTTCCAAAAGGGTCCCCAGGAATTGTCCATCTATGCAGCCAGCTATGTGTCTGGGGAATACAGATAAAACCTGCAGTTTGCTGGGAATTAGTGAAACACATGAGGATGAGAATTCCAGTGGAAAGGGAGGACCAAAAGGGTATTATGATATGAGAGCTTCTGGAATTTTGGCACGAGTCTAGAGTCTAAAGGTAACAGAAAATTGTGCAGCACTTTTTTCGAGTAAACATAAGGTGAGAGGAGGTTCCTCTCATTCAATAGGCTCCATACTTAACCATTAAAACAGTAACATAGGGGGACTAGTTTTTAAGACTCAGACTCAGAGTTTGTGTATTGTAAGATTAGCATTTTCAAGCTGTAGAATTACAACCACCACTTCACAAGGGTATTAAACATCTATTTCTTATTGTGTACATTGCCCCCTTAACTTCCAACTTGTTCCATTTTAACTACATTTCCAATCAATAACCTTAATTTTGGCATTTCCCTACTCCTGACTTTTGATTTTAGGTCTTTGACATTGTTTTATCTTCTTTGTACCTCACAGCCACAAAACAAGTAACTGATGACTAATGCAAATCACTCACTGGGAATGTTGGCCTCTCCTCACTAAACCAATATCAATAAATAAGCATGGTCATTATTTCACCAGTTTTCATAACAGCAACTTAAAATATCCAGTTCAATCCTCCTCTACTTATATTGGTCTCATTGAGCACTTGAAGCTTTGCTTATTAGATATGAATCTCTGCTGCCTGTGCCTAATTTCTTCTGTCTGCTCAAATGTTCTCTTCTCTCTGTTGCTGTGTAAAAGACTTGCACAATCAACAGGGGAATCACTGGCAATGGTGCATTAACTGTATGTAAATGCTCTTGATGCACAGTGTAAATTAACTGCAATAAATGAGAAACTTCCTGTCCCTCATCACTTTCCATTACAGTTACCTTATGTATTATTTGTTACCCCAGATGGTAAAAAAATTAAAATGGAAATTTGTTTTTATGCTGCCAGTGCTCATGCAAGTGAAACAAAAGCGATGCATTAGGATAGATCAGAAAAGTGAGTATGGGAATGGCGACACCTAAAGCAGCAGAAATGCTTTGGGGTAAAACACCACTAAAGCAAATGGAGAAGGTCTGCACCTTTCTACACCCAAGCTACATTTACCTTTGAAAAATAAAGCCTTTCTTCGTAGTCAAAAGCAACCAACACTCAGGACTGCTTTCCATGCAAGTTATAGCTGGATTTCCTTAAACTGGCTTAGCAACCAAATCAATTAAATCAATGTCTCCCCTCAGCATGGTTTCTTTCATGCCCTGCAGCAAAATAAATGTATGAATCTTCTTATCTAGAATAATTCAATCATCCCCAATTTTGGATGCTTGAGAAAAGTGGGCAGGTGGAAAGTTCCGGAGACAGAAATTCATTGTCATCCGTAAATACAAAAAGCATAACCAATGCTGGTATTAATTTCTTAGTATCCCACAATCAGGTCAAACCATTTCCATGCCTTTTCTAGATCCTGCCCTTGCTTCTGTAAGCATCATCATTCCAACCCCACAAGGAAGCTTTTGTATATACCCAAGACCCATTCCCTCTCTTTCAGTCCAGCTGGCATGTTTAGCCATACTTATACTGTTAGCCTCTTTCATCCTCTAAATCACAGTTAAAGCAACTAACAGCATCTGAGTTGCAGCCAGACTGCTTTGGGAATCATCCCTGGTCCATGCAAATTCTTGCAGCATGCTTGGAAGTTGTTTGGGAGAGGGCAGGTTTGTGCAGGACAAAACCACAGCCAGGAGCACACTAACAAAGGTGCCAATGACTGAGCTCCAAGGCTCAAACCTTGGCACTGCTTAATTTACAGCTTCACCTGAGCTGAGAAATCCAGGAATTGTGTTAGTAATCTTTCATCTTAGATCTGATATATTGCTAAGAAACTTAGTTCTAGCAGTGACCAGACAGTAAAGTCTTTTTTCTACAGCAACACAGGCTGTTGCATGTTATCAGCATGCAGAGACTTTTGGCTCAATCCAAAGGCAACTCAAGTCAGTGAGAAGCAGGAAAATTAGTGAAAAGAAAAACATGGGAAAACGTTGTATTATTCCTCCATTCCCTCCCTTCAGTACTGTACCTAACTTGAGAGCCCTGGAAGAAGGACTCAAAGAAAGGAAACAGGAATGATCAAAGGTATGAAATGTCTTTCATGTGAGGAATCACTGAGAAGTCTTGCACTCTTCTTCCTCGTCTTGGTGGGGATACAATAGAGGTCTACAAAATCCAGAGTAGCAAGGAGTGGCTGGATTGTGAATGACTGCACACTCCCTTTTTCCAGTGAAAGAACCAGAGCCACCAGATGAAGTTAAATGGAGCTGGGTTTGCCACATGGAGAAGTATGTTCTTTAGCCAGAAATTAGAGAGCCTGTAGAGCCTTTACCAAAGAACTACATGAATGTAAAAATTTGCATAGGCTTGAGGGGAGACTGGACAAGTGCTTGAAATAGAAATCCCCTGGGTGACAAAACAGACAAACTTCACCAGGGCCAGGAAAACCCCCGAGCTGAAAATATTTGTAGGCTAAAAGAAGGAATTATCACATAAACTTGCCCTGTTCTCATTCTTGCCTTCCTAGAGGCACTACTGGGAATGCAGCCCTGATCTAGGTGGTCCAGGGTCTGAACTGCCTTAGCCATTTTTACATCCTCACTAGTGACACAGAAAAACCCTGGATGAAATATTATCTCTTCATCATCCTCAGGGCTGAAGTCACACTGACAATATTCCTCTGGGAATTGCTCTGTTTTCTGAAGGGTCCTGGCCTTGCACAAAACCAGGAAGAGGTTGTCAGGCTGAAGACCCCATATCATCTGTGTTAACCCTGCAGGGTGGCCAGGTGTCTACATCAACTCTACCTCATCTAAACAACACTAAATTACAGAATCAACTTAGCCAAAACCTAAGGAATCGGGAAATGATCCTGATGGCTGCACACTAGGTCATAACCTTGGTTAACACGGCAAAAATAAACTCGGCTTTTTTTCCAGTCAGTTTTTTAATGTCTTTCAGAGGTAGCGTGTGGATCCTTGCCAACTGTTAGCAGTGCAACTTTGAATCCTCCCTGAAATCCTGCTGGATTCAATTTTCTGTTTAAAATTTTGCTTGTGATATTACACAGGATTTGGGAGTAAGGGAATAGGGAAGGGTGAGTATCACTGCATCTGGGATTTGAAAGGCCGTTTCAATCAGTTTTCTCTTCTGCCACAGGAAGCAGTGATTTATTGGTGAAATGTCTAGTGCAGCTGGGAAGCTCTGCTGAAGTCTTGAATTTGTGTGAATGTTTCCCATGTGAGAAAAGCCCAGATGGGAAATAGTCACACAATGGGAGGGAGAAACCTGGAAAGCGGTAATGTCAACAGAGATTTAATAGTAGTAGTATGCAGCAAATTGGACACACAGTAAAGAGTAGCACAGTAGCGAAACAGACCAAAGATGTTTTGGCTTGAGTCACCAAAAGCTTCGTTTCAGACACTGGAATGTAGCCTTAATTTCTGGGCATGCTGTTACCTGAAAAATAACGAATGAATTCTGAGAAGGGCAGGAAAACTAGTGTGGAAAGAGAGCCCAGCTGCTTATAGCACATTCTGACTGAGCTCTGAGCACAGAGGCACAAGGGGAGAGAGCACAGCTCTCTGCAGGATGTGAATGCTGAGCTGAAAGGAGACAGCAGAGGGCACGGTGCCTTATCACCAAAGACAAATGTCGCAAAAAAACACGAGATAAAAGTTATGGAGGAGTTTCTGACACGGCGATATGTTAGGCTACAGAATGGCCACCAGAGCAAAGATGCCAGTAACAGAGATGGTAGAAGGGAGGTAAGGGAGATGTAGAAGGGAGGTAAAAGCACAGCACAGTGGGAACATTCTTCATAGGTAGACATACATAGATGGGTTGGAAATATTAGGGCTTTCCCAGTGCTGAGCTGCATAGCCTGTCCATTCATGATCTACTAAGTCAAGATGACACAAAACACTCAAAGGCAGACTGTGACAGATTTTCAGTCAATCTTCAGAAATGGCCCAGGTCTATTCAGATCTAACCCATCCCTCATGACCATGTTCACCACAACCGAACATCTACCCTTGTCACCTTGGAGAGGAAGAGAGAGGGAAAGTCACACTTCCTGGCTTGAATACACAAAGCAGATACTACACAGTTTAAAGTAGTACAGTAACCCTGAACGTAAATTGTTTCCAAAGCCTTCTATATGAGAAATTATTAAATCACGCCTACACTGTTATTTCACTTAAAACAAACTTCTAAAAAACAGTCTTGGTACAAAAGAAAAAAATAATGGGTCAGTATTGTGATTAAGTAGTTTTTCAGTAGCAATTTTATTCTAGCATTTTTGACAAAAATCCCCACCCCAAACCCAGTCTTTAAGATTAAATATTAGCAAGTACTAGAGAGTCAAATTAGACATTCTACTTCCTCACTCTTCCAAGAAAAGGAAATCAAAATTAATTAAAAAACTGATGCATATAAATTATTGCCCTGAACCTTTGCCATGAAGTTTTTACAGTAGAGATTAGCACATATCCTTCAGCAAGCTCAGCCTGGGTGAAAAGAGTTAAACAGCTCACGCATTGTCAGGGATCCTCAAAATCACTACAGATGTCACCTACCAGAAGCAGAACTCATAGGGTCTACAAGACAGGTTTAAAGACACGGTTTGAAACTTAACACTGAATTTTTAAGATATTTTTGCCTTCTCAGACCACTAGAGTTATCTCAGTAGGCTGTGTATAAGTCTGATTCTCAGTTTTAAGCAGAGTTCACAAGGTAAATCTCAGCAGTGTGGCTTTACAGTGATCCCCTTTGGAAGGCTGAATGTGAGTGAAGCTAGAAATTTAAGAAGTCTGGATCAGCACAAGGCACTGATGCACACTGTCAGCATTTCCTACTCCTGTTCAAAGCTGGGATAAGGGTGTCTTGTTATGTCTGAGTTTATTATTCTGCAGACCCACAAACTGTACTATGACAAGTTACACTTAAATTTCAGGAGACGTGTTTCTAGGTATAGTGAACTTCACAAGGCACATGGGCAACTAGATCCTGGACTAACTTCTGCAGTTGTTTTCACTTGTGTTTCATCCATATTTAAGGATGTATGCCTCTTTAGTTTCTTCTAGCAATTTCCAATTAATTAGAAAGAAAAGGGAAAAGAAAAACAAAAAGGAATGGTTTTGCACTGACATTTAAACAAAAATCTACCTCTTAAGTATTAAGCACAATTTCAGCTCCTTACTCCTCCAATGACATTAAGTTATCATGTCATCAAGGTCAGCATTTACTTTTATGTGTTGAATAAACTTCTAACAATTAGAAATAACTTTCTGCTGGGTATGAGACGCAACGTGTTATGGGCCTCCTCCAGCAATAGTGCAACCCTAAAAGTTTCCCACTAAATGTTTCTTACTTTATTCACCTACTTCACCAATGTTTAGAGGACTGGTGAAATGGAGCAAATGTGGAGACTACTGTTGTCTTTTCTCAGATGCACTGCCTCTACGGCATACCTAAAGGTCTCCAGGGAGGACTGAAACCATACTATACAGTCTCACAGATTATTTATGTTGTGTACTTGACCCCGAACAGGAGGAAATGAAACATAACCATTTTGTGAGCCATGAAGCTGGGGAAGAGCAGACCTATGCCTCAGGCATGGCTGGGAGGCAGCAACCTGGGTTGGGTGCCAGCTTTGAGAGATCAGATTCATACGACAGTGCTGTGCACTCACCAGTGAATTGCAGAATAGCATCTCCTGTCTTTCATTTTCCTCCAGGTGAAACAAAGATGATATCAGCTGAGAGGCTCTTTGAGGTGAAAAAGCCCCTAAGCCTAACAAATATTGTTGGCTGTAATTTTAACATTTCAGTCCATCTTCAAATGAGTGTTGCTCTTCTAAGGACAAAGCAGTATTTTCCTCCACCCTCTTCCAGAGTAAACCAGGAATCCTGACGACAGCTTCAGGGGTTAATGTGACAGCTACCCACACCCTCTGCACAAAATCCAGACGTATCTTTTTAAAGCACCTAAGAAAGGATTTCTTTCAAGGCTGTGTGGCTTTTGAGCCTTGAAAAATCTTATTAGTCAGATAGGGAGAGAAAAGCATATATAAGCAACCTGTTCTAGGAATTTAGCAGCTTGTGAATAGAAAGAATAAAATTATGCTAGGCTGCATGGCCAAAAAGTTTAACAGATCAGACCCCATATGCCCTAACACAGTCTCACTCTGACTTGCTGAGCTGCTTTAAGCCCTTTGTCAAAACTGCATGAGCCTCAGCAATTCATTTCACAAGTACAAGACACCAGTGTAAGGTAAAGCTGATGCAAGCTGGGAGTAGCTGGATCAGTGAGATATGACTCTCATGTCTAAACAGGGCTTTGGGCTGAGCAGAGCTGGCTTAAAGTAACTTTCTCATCACAAAACAGAATGGATAAACTAAGCAACTAACGCACTTCCTCTGACCCCCTGGTTCTTAGCCGCAAACAGAACCAGTGCACTCCATTGTCATCACTAGGCCCTTTTTATTTCAGCACAGTCATTGCTGAGAATTATTAGTGGTAAAATTCCTTAATAAACCAAGTTGCCTAAAAACTCCAGAGAACAGAGGCTTCCAAGTCTTAAAATTTTATTAGAAAGCTATTTTCTCAAAGACTTCATTTTGAAAATTAACCCCAAGGCTTGGAATAACTCTAAAACCTCAGTGACTCTTTAAAAAACTAAGCAACCCTTCTCTTACAATTTCTTATTTCTTAAATAAACTATTAAACAAACAAAAAAAACAAAACCCCAAAACTTATATCTTAAGTAGTTGCAATTTAAAATTTAAGGGTTTTGCTTCAGGAAGCAGTTATACAAATAGAAATATTGTGTAACGCAGCAAGCTTGGGCCCAGGTTTGTTATGGTATAACACTGGGCTAATGCCCTTAATTCAGCCAAGTTACAAAACACTTTGAACAGGGTTTGAGGGCAGAAACCTGCCTACTCCTTCCCCAGTGAGAACTGCCATTGAAGAGTGTCTGGAAAGCTGCTGCATGCTTAAGAAACATGAGAGAAAGTCAGAGATCTGATTTAGGCTTCTTATCACACCTCTGAAAAAATCTGGAGACCATTCTTTGTCTTATTTGCCCATCTAAAACTTGGAGGTAATTCTCCTCCTGCACTGTACCAGTCCTGAGTCTTTGCAGGACAGTGTATCACTAACCCCAAGTTACTTGTCCACACCAAAGCCGGAGCCTGTATGTCCTTTCCTGTCAGTCCCACAGTGATGGGAAAATGTATGCCAAGTCCTGCTTGAAAACCACCTCTGAATCTTCCCATCTCTTCCCAAAACTAGACACTGTCTTCTCATTTCCCCTGTGCAGGATTATCCTCTCCCTCTCCTCTCTCGTGTTTGGGTGGAGGATACAGCAGTGTGCTTTGCTCTCTTCCCTCGGCCCTTGAGTATTCTTGCAATATAATGATTTATAAGGAGGAGATGGGTTGATTTTTCTCCTGCGTGCCAGGCTGAGGACTTTGTGAGCTTCCCTCTGGCGGGCTGAGCCCTGCTGATTTCAGTGGGAGGTGGGAATGCCCTGCACCTTTTTGAAAAGACAGCAAAGGTCCCCCTGGCAAAGGATCTCCCTAAACAAGGGCTTTTTACCATTGCAAAATGGTTCAAAAATTAGACTTTAAAAGCTGTAAATTACCCCAGTAAGCCAAGGAATTTGCATTTGTAAAGTACATGCCTGAGGTGCAAAACACATTAACAAAATATCCAAATAAACAAAGCTGTTCAAACCCAAATGCAATTATACATTCAGGGCAAGGTGCCATAGAAATCCATGTCAGCTGTGCATGTATGTTTGAAGGCAACGTTATGCCCTGAGTCCAAACTGGTTTGTTTTCCACATAGGGAAAATATACTAGAAAATACTGGTGCTATCATATTATTTACAGCATAGCAGTTGCTAAGGAAATTAATTGCATCTTGCACTGGGCATGACCAGTATGCACACTCACACATCTGAGAACTAGTCCTTTGCCTGAGAGGTGGGTGCTGACGTGCACACCCCTGTCTGTGACCATGTTAAACGCTGTTCCTTACGCAAGGAGGCTGCTGGAGGGCACCTGGAGGCGATTTAGGTGCTGAACCTCTGTTTCCATGGGTTCCAGCCCACTCAGGAATTTACAGTAACGCAATGTAGCTGCACAGCTGCTATATGCAGGCACCACCCAACCTCCCCTCAGCAGCTCTACTAAAATACCAAGAAACCTAGTGATGGCCCAGGAACATTGAAACGATTCGGACATTCATTTTAGCAATCTTCTCCAGCATCCTGGGACTGTCCTGTGGGTGAAAGCATGACCTTGGAGCAGAAGAATTTTTCGTATATATATCCTGATACATCAAGGGTAGCTTTGATTACCATACAGCTCAGCCACTCACAATATTTTGCATCGCTCTCATGCCTTTCCAGCAAAAACTGTGGAGACTTCCTGAGGATAATGGAAAAAGGAAACTTCACTGTTCCTGCATGAAGCACATTTTCCTTCAGCATTGTACCAGTATGTCCTTCATTGCCTTTAGCTTCTGTCATTAGACACTCACATCCAGCTTTTAGTTTTTTCTTCCTATGCCTAACTCTTGTGTTTCATGTCATTCAGTGCAATTCAGTGATTTTTAAAAATGTTTTGCTAGCCCCACAGGAAGAAGGCCTCTACCCTTGTGAACAAGTCCTAGGTGTCTCCAAAAAGTAACTCAGGTTTCACCTGTGCAGCTGAGTTCCTTGAAGCCCCCTGCTCAAGTCATACAGCCTTGACAGGTGTACAGACCAGAGCCCAGAGCATACTGCCTTCCTGCTTTGTACTTGGTCTCTGTGGCCAGGGAACCTAAGGGTGCAGTGAAGCTGCAGATGCGTATGAAGTATGGAAAAGCTGGAAATTACAACCCCGGGGAACACCTGCATGAAATATCAATATGCTTTCCTGAAAGTCTCTGTCACCAGGTTAAATGACACTACATAGGGGCCCACACTTACATGGGACACTTTCTACAGGTCCAAAAATCAAAAATGGTTGAAGGCAAACATTCAGAGAGGGGTGGTGGAGAGATACCCTAGACAGGTGTTTTGAAGAATCACAGAGCCACAAGATGTTTTCAAGTGGTAACTTTGGGTGTCTTTTCTATGAAAACTTGTTTGTCCTTTGAAAAGGACTACTAGACCTTTCTAAAGAAGAAATTTCAGTTTATTCTCAGTTTAGACCATGGTTTCCCAAATTACCTGTGTTTAGAATATGGCCCTTTTTCTGTTGGCAGTCACAGGTAATGTTACACTGACAAGTTAGGTTAGGCAGATGCAAATCTGATGGAGAGGTCTGAAATAGTTTCCTGGCCTTATCCACAGAGATTTAGTGCTAACTCTGGATGGCTTTTCTGAGCCTTGTTTTGGGATTTCTTGGATGAGGAACAGAAAACATACCAAATTAATCCAACAGACAGAACAAAATTAAAAAGACAGACAAATTAAAAAGCAAAGAGTATCCCACTAGTATGTCCTTGTCTCATAGTGTCAGCTCCAAGTACCAATCCTCCTCCAACCATTCAATTAAAAAAGCTTTACATTTCATCATAACAAGGTCCTACATACACTTGGTGTTGGATTTTCTTGGCTACAAGACAACTGAAGCTCTGTTCTGTATTTATTTTTGTCAGATTTACATTGTCCTCTTACAGATGCCAAGTCTGTACCTCCCCTCAGGTAGTTACTGCTTTCTTCCCTAGGCTGGGTTCTAGCTGCAGTGGTCTCTGTAAGGGCAGATCAAACCTGAGTCCCAATGGTTGCTGGCCTAAGATGTCCATCAGAGGCATAATGTAGCCAAGCCATCACCCTACAAGCAAAACTATATTGAAAAAATAAACTTTTTAAAA
This sequence comes from Entomyzon cyanotis, assembly GCA_024500445.1. Classification (NCBI taxonomy): domain Eukaryota; kingdom Metazoa; phylum Chordata; class Aves; order Passeriformes; family Meliphagidae; genus Entomyzon; species Entomyzon cyanotis. Next base: position 84,031,943 of record JAKEPQ010001005.1, read on the forward strand.
GTAGGATTTAAAGTAACAAAAAATCCACATGCATATTCTTCTGTCTAGAGAATTATCATCTCCAGGGGGCAACCTGGTGAAGTTTCAAGCAGCCCTGGAGTTTCCTTGGCTCTATTCTGCTTCCTCCTGGCACCTCTCAGCTACTTCTTGAAAAAGCATCTCCCCTGATCTGTGCCAAGTTCTTCTGTGTATCTGGGATTCATTCTGCTGTGAGCTGCAATCCCAGGCCAAATGAGTCTTCAAAGATAGTGATTCTGTCTCTTTTAAGACTTTAAAGATTTTCAGAACTGGTTTATTGTAGTACAGTTCTCCTTATGCCTGCTTTTTCCAAAAAAATTTTACAAATTATAATAAGAAAATACGGCTGCATAATCCAAGCATAAGGCATGGTCTGTCTCAAAACACATGAAGATTCCAGAAATCTCCATGGAGCTGTGTTTTTCACTGAGGAATCAAAATACATGAGACTTATCTCAAGTCCCATACGAACCTTATCTGGAGTTTATTTAGGTGACTATGTGGCCATAGGATCTTCTCAAAACACAGTGCCCAGTTATGGATGTCAAGCACATAATAATAACCTGGGACAGTGACAATGAAAAGCAGGTTTTGTATGTTTTCACTTGAGCACTGAACATGGAGGGAGCCAAAATTCATAGATGCTTTTGAAAAGCCTGACCTTAGTGACTTGGTCAAAATCCCACGAGTCATTAAACTGTAAAAAAGGCATGTTGTTGAGTTATATGCATTTATTTTTAGCTCAAATTTCTTTTTTATTTTGAATTCAAAATATCTGAATAGCCTATTTCTCATTTCCACTCAGCTTCTTTATGATTGAGATAGAGACAGAAGAAAATAAAATTCTGACACACCATGAGAGATCCTGTTATGCTGATGTAAAATTGATTAGGAAAAGCCCAGTTGTGAAATTTTCCAGCAAAAATGTGAAGCTTTGGGAGGAAGAGATAACAAGCAGACATGTATTTGTTTATGGGAACTGCAAGTAGTGAAATTTGCTTATCAACAGCAAAAAGGGCAGAATTTGGCCTTACCCTGCATGAAAATACGGGAAAACACAACAAAACACATCTCATGAAGTCTAGATTAGATGGGAATTGCAAGCTGCATAGCTCATCTCAGGAATCCCAAACTTTCCAAGAATACAAAGGACCTTGCTTCAAGGGTTCAGCCTTTCGCAGGTCACAAAATCCAGGGTTATTTGGACCTGGTACTTTGCAGCAAGGACACAGAAATTTTAATTCAGTTTGCAGAGAAATCAACTTCCTGATGGAACTGACACAAACCTGTCTTAGATAATGACGCACAAATACGTCAGCATTTTCCATCTTTCATTCTATAGTAGAGAGTGAATAAATATTACCCCTCCTCTCAGGAAGACTGCAGGAAGTTTTCTTTTAAGTTATTTCTATGCGTTAAACATGCATCTATTCATTGTACCTTGTCAAGATAGTAATAAATTTTTTTCTGTGGGATGTATATAGATGTAGATGACATAGATTTGCAAGGAGTAAATAATCAACTGTGTGATTATAGGACTGTATGTTCGTTCTGTGATCATCTTTAGTACATTGCAGAATGAACCCCTATAGAGCTAACGTTTGTAAAACAGCTTTGTAGTCCTCAGATGAAAGACACTACAGGAGTGCAAGACATTATTATCATTATTCAAACAGTAAGTCTGAAATAAAGCATGAAACTACTGCCAGAGTGACTGTGGGGAGGTGGAAGCAGGGCAGGGGTGCAAGAGAGGGTGAAACAGCAGCTGGCATTCTCATTTGCTGCCATTAGCACGGATCACATATCTCTACATGGAGAATCATTTTCTAATTCTACTTTGGGAGAAGAGAGCGGGAAAGAGAGAGGCATTCATTCCATGTCATTCAGAAAGGACCTTAAAGACCTATTTATTATGCCGCTTCCTTCAGGGAACTTGCTATAGGGTTTTGATTTCAGCTGTGATATACTGACTGCTGCAGGAGAAAAAAAACTTCCTGAACCACTGCTCTCCCTTCCTCTTCTCAACCCTGAATTTCACATCAAGCTATATTGTTCTCTTTCCCCTTTCTGTTTGTAATGTCAAAACATGCATGCCCATACACACATACACAGCCAGAAGATCTCTAAAAGCTATGAATATTCTGGTCTCAAGAACCAGGATAGTGGAAGGTAGTCTTGATCCTGTCTAGAAAAGATGGGAGAGGAATTTGTTTAATCCTCTCAGGTGGGATTCCCAATTATTTAGATCAAAATTCAGTTTGATCTGTTCAGTCCTTTCAAGCTGAACAGTGGAGTTTAAATTATTTTCATTTAATAACAGAGTCATCAGAGCTCCCACTCTTCAAATGCAGCTCCTGATCCTAATTGCAGCTATCCTTCTTTACAATGAAGCAACAGTTTTAAACATCAATTCATTGTGTCTACAGTTCTTACCCAATAAGAGGTTTAGCAGCAAATAAGCTGCATTTGTCTATTCATAGAGGATAAATGCAGAGCAAGCAGGAATAATCAGGTTTTAGAGCATACCTAAAACACTGACAGCAGACATGTTTCAGTACGACCACATGAGAAAGCATAAACATTTTGCCTGACCTTCCATCTTCATTACCTGTGAGTGGTACAAGCCAGGGGTCATTACACATTAATCCACTGATGCAGTCCTCTACTTTGGTGTATTTCTTTTACGTTACCAGATATTAAATAGCTGTTGTAAAACCAGGAAATCTAGTGGAGTATTTGGGGGGGAAAAGGAAGAGCATTTCACCACAGGCTAAACCCTTATGTAGTTTGAACTAGGGTAACTTCACACTAAATCAGTGGAATTGTGCCCATTTACTTCAGTGAGAAACTGTGTCCATTTTTTCCATGCATCTTCCAACTGAACAATGTGCAAGCACAACTCAGGGCCATACTTATATTTAATCATGTGACAACACTTGTCAGAAGCGGACTATCCCTGGTTGATTGACTGTCCTGTGCTCCCGAATGCAAAAGCCTGAACAACTTAATTTCTATCAAAGGTCCAGGTAAAAATTTCAGGTTGTCATCACAAATCACCAGTGAATAATAAAGAAGCTCTCCTTACAACTGAGGTAAATTCAACTCAGTTAGATATATATTTGCATTGCACCATTGGACCTTCGTAGGCGATGCTGAGGTAGGTAAATTATCAACTGCTACTTTTGCCAGCCCTTTTAACCCAGCTAGCCCTGCTGACTTATCACAGCACATTGTTTGCCTGCCACAAGTTCTGAGATTTCACAGATCTAGCCACAACAGACTGGGCCTCTGACCGCTATTGCAAGAGTTTGTGAGACTGGGATTTTACTTCTATGTCTGCTAAGAAAGGAAGGAAGAAGCAAGCAGAAGACAGAGAGATCCCAACTTCCTGTTTTATCTTTTGTCCCCCTTCCTTCATTCTTTAAAAGCTAGTTGTAAATAGAAAATCATGTGCTACATCGACAGGATCATGGTGACTGCAGAGTGGCTCTTTTGCCCAAATTCTCCTTTTCCTGCATTTCTTCACTGTTCCACAGCTTTGCACAAGCAAAAATCAAGAAATAAAGTTGCATTTAAAACACAGGCAGAAAGGCGAAATAAGACAAAAATATCAAGAGAGGGTTTAATGTAATAGTTTATGAGATAGAAATAATTTCTACAGGGTTTGCCCTTTAATGTCCATTATAGTACGTTAATTGTGATTTTATACACTAAGTGACAGGATGTACTCCTCCTTAGTATTGAATTTATGATTAAAAGACGATCACTAGCCTGTGCTAGACACTGGTGAAGGCGTTTCACTAAAGCCTTTGGCTACAGAATTGCATTTCTCCAGCTTCATTCACATTCAAATGTTCACCCTGATAACTCAGTTCTCCTCAGCCAGGGGAAAAAAGGACACTCTGATGCCAGATTCCATTTTCAATTACACAGCTACAACTCCAGAGTAGCTCCAAGGAAGTCAAGTTTCACACCAGTATGAAAATCAGCACAAGAGCAGATTTGGTCCAAAGGCTGCTCTGACAATGTGTCAATCTAAGGTTTTTTGTCAGACTGCATGGGTCAGAGTCAATGGTGTGAAAAAACAGTGACCTGGATGGCACTGAAGTATCCCATTAAAAAAGTGAAACAAACAGGACTGACCCAATACTTGAGTAAGTGCAAAGAGCTCCCCGGCCCCAGCAGGCTGCCTGCAATGAAAGCTGACTTGATGCCTCTGACAGTGATGGGGGTGAAGACAGTGACAAGGAGCTCAGAGGGGAGAGGCAGGGGCGGCACTTGGTCTGCCGTCAGGTCCACCACCCTTCCCTGAGGACCCACTTCTTGGAACCTTGGTGAAAGGCATGTGGCCTTGAATAATCCAGCCCTCTCACAAACATAAACCCCAAAACAAGCCTGGAGTCTGTCCTCAGCCTCACAGCAAGGGGCCAGAGTACTGCCCAGAGTTTATAGCCAGATGTTAACTTTGTAAGCCTTGAAAATATTCCCATTCAAGGTTGTTTTCTTGTATTCGGGCCTTTTTCCAACTTGGGTGTGTAACTCAAAGACCTCCAAAAGTCTATCTAAAAATTTATCATCTGTTTGCAGAAATTAGGAGACTGTATCAACGTATAGATACTGTATCTGATCTATCTGCGCAAATGTTGTGATTATTGCAAGACTTTTCTGTTCCCAGGCTTGGTGTGAAAATTAATGCAAACTTCAAGGTGACCGAAAGTGGAACCAGAAATGTGAAATTTGTATTTGTTTTGAGAGTTTGAGAAAGTGACCATGTGTTACACGATTTGATCACTGAAGAACTTCAGTATTAACAGCAGTTTTCCCTTTCCAGAAAAATCTTTGATTCACACAAGGGAAGGTCATGTCCCAAATCTGTATTCATATCTATTCACTAAACTTGATTCCACATGGGCCAGTCATTAGTATCATATAAACTATGAAGGATGTTTGTATTCCAGATGCAAGATCAGAGACAAAAGGCAAGAACAATAAAGCAATTTTCTAAGTGGGTCTTTATTGAAGTGTCGGCATAAAGGATGGCCTTTCTACTAATAAGGTCTGTTTTCCTAATATTCCCCAGAAAACTGATTCAAGACCCCAAATTCCATGGAGCAAATATTAATCTAAAGTGTAATTAAAGTGGGAAGAATTAATTTGAAGGGTCATTATCCCCCAGCCAGCTATGCTCTTATAATGCCTGTAACAAGTGCAGCATTGTTGCGCCAAATAAGCAAAACCTTATACCTAAATCCATCCAAAATACCTTCTTTTTAGCAGAAATTTCTAGCTAACTAAGGCTCATTTCCCTCCCGTGTAATTAGCTATTAAATTACTTCTTGCTCAGAGCAGTTAATGCTATTCTACTTGCAGTTACCATGCAGTCATGATAACCAGGTACTACATAGTTAACAATAATATATTGGAAGGGCCGGAACACAAAGTAAAAATTAATCTATATTCAGTGTTGCAACATACACAAGGAAAAAAATCCTTGCTAGTGGTCTTGCCCTGCACTGGCCAGGAAAACAAGAGCTTTCCAGTTGATTTCAGGGGACTTAGGGTTTCACTGATCAGTTCTACAGAAAGCTTACATAGGAGTTATTGTGACATACAGCTAAAACAGAAAAGATTTGTGGGTTTACATGTCTCTCAGTATCAGGAGCATGTATCAAAACTGAATATGTCACTGTATTAAAATGCTAAACTTTCTGCTTCTTTATATCTCCACGCCTAAGGGAGAAAGTGGGACAGAGAGGCCCTCAAGCCCCCATTGCCACTCAAGTGTTCTATTTTGCTTATATTGCACTGCCTCGCTCCAGTCAGCCAGGGCTCTTCTCTCTGCACTCCCAAGCAAAGCAGCAGGGAGAAGCAGCAACTCACCCTCTACTTCCCAATGACTACGTAGAGAGCAGTTTTGTTCCATCCCACCAGGGCTGTAGGCAGCTGGTGATCCAGCAAGACAGTCACAGCCCTCCTGGAAGCTGGAGGAATGCATGTGGAGTGTGGCTGGGAAGGGGTCGGAAGAAGCACTTGGAGACCAGGCTGTGTCTGTTCATGCCTAGCACTTTAAGGATCAATTGTTTTAATAAAAGCCTATTTTATTTTAGGTAATTTAGATAGGGTTTTTCAAAGAAAAGCACTATCAAAGCCACACGCTTCTGCAAATTCCAACTGCTTTTCTTCTGAATGTTTTTAATTGACTCTAGCTTCCCAGCATAAATGCAGTAAATATTGTGGCAGTGGTTATTTCAGTGAGTACAAAAGTAAATAAAAACATGTGTTTACAAGGTAAAAGATACAGTACATAAAAAGGAGGCAAGCAGCTAACATGGAGGAACAGATGACCAGAAAGATTAATTTCTAGTAAGATAACCCTAGATATCTAGCCCTGAAGAAGAGTAACCTGAATCTGTAAGCAGGGTGAATCATGGAAGGTAAGAAAGGAGAAGCCAAACATCTCCTTTTTGAAAAAAGACAAGACACGAGAGGCACATTGCTGATGAGTAATCCTGAGAACCAGTGGCAGCTGGGAAAGGCATTAGCAGACTCTCATCCCAGAGGAACGAAACCATGCAAAGACAATGGTCTTCTCTCATCCTCCTCCTGCCAGCCCTCTTCCTATTCCTTAAGAACACAAGGACTGAATAGATACTGGTACTGCAGACTGAGAATAATAGGATCCATCCGTGAATCTGGATTCCCTCAAGAAGGCTGTGGTTTTGTGTAAAAGATGAGATTCAAATATTCCATGGAGGCTATTGAGGAGCAAGGGTCTCATCCAGATAAACACTTCCAGCTAGCAAGGAGAGCTGAAAGAAGTGAGAAATAACCAACCCACCCAAGGTTGTAAGGCCAAAATGCTACAATACAAAAAAGATGAAAAAGGGGGGGTGGGGGGGGAAGGGAAAAAAAAAAAATATGTACAGAGTTATATAGCAAGTATAGAGATCTGCACAACAAAAAAATGCAATGTCACTGTAGCTTGTATACAGCAACTCATGGCTTCATACCAGCTATCCATACCACATGCACAGCACAGACCTCCAAAGGGCTGGAGAAGCCACTACACACCTTGTGTTCCCTTATGCTGAATTTTGTGTGTTTCTTATGCAATTTTTATACAGTCATTCTCTCATTTTCTAAATAGATACGTTGTCAGGAGCTTTTCTCCTGATTGCAATGAGACCTTAGCAGATGTTACAGGTAATCAATACACACATGCAGAAGGGTGTAGCTAAGCATTTAACTTTCCACATTTACAAGTGTGCTCTTAAAACAGTTTTCTTCCACCTGGAAAGTGGAATCAGCTGCAATGCAAGCTCATGAACATGGAAAAAGAGCAATAGCTGACTCAAGACACATAACCATACCTTAACCACATAGAGGGAAAACATTTAAAGGGAAAATATTTAAAGGGAAAACACTTGAAGACCAATAGGCGAATTCTGGCTTTTGTGGGAAACACACTGAACAGAGGATGTTATAACTTGAAGTTTATAGAAAGAGATGTAGGAAGAATAGGACAAGACTCAGATAGGACCGTAGTTTCATGTCTGGCATTCTCAGCACTAAAGGAAAGTGAATACAATTCCTTGTACAGTTTTCCTGCTGAATAGACAGATGTGTGTCAAGGACAGACACATTGAATAAACTAAGTTTAAAAACAGATCCCAGTTGGCAACCCAAGTCTGCTGAAATGTGGAGCTCCATTACCCATGATGGAGCCTTTAAGAAAAGACCTGGCAGAGTTACATCTTTATTCCCACTGTAACTTCCAGCCTAACAGTGACAAGGAAGAGTTCAGGTATACCAGACTTGCACCATTACACAGCTGGAGAACTGGTTTCATTATAAATGGACTCCATAGGGCTTTTGGGGCAAAGCATTCCCACTAGTGATGCCAAAAAGCGAACCCAGACATACCATGATGGAAGACCTCTCCTGACAACCTCTGCTGTGCATTTTGGCAATTACACAAGTACCTCTGGCTGGTCACAAATACCTCTGGCATCAGCCCAGACTCATGGGTAAACTGAACCATTCATTAGAGCAACTCCCAGCCACCAAAGCTGCAGCTATTGACAGAAGGAGCAATTCAGGATTATGATATCAAAACATTCTGAGGAAACAGAAAACGTTAAGGAAATCACCAGGGCAGGGGCTATGAAAGAAATTCTGGGCTATAGAAAGAGGCAGCTATCATTAAAGAAGAAAGATGCACAGTAGACAGAAAACTGAGAGCCATGAAGGACCAGTATCACCAGAGTAGGTGCAGAACTTACGTTTTCCAATTGGAAACATAAGAGAAATAATGAGCAGGCATTGGCCTGAAGTCATCATGCACGGAAACCTACTGCATGGGCTTTCAGGCCAAGACTTAGGAGCCATACATGTGTTCACAACACATGTGGCTGGGAATCCAGCTTTAGCATGTAAGATACCAATATGTCCTAGAAAGACCCATCTTGTCACTGATTCCCCCAAACCTTTTTGAGAGCAGCACTTCTCCCTTGGGGTCAAAGCAGCTGTGGGCTATGGCATGAAGGGGCAGAAACATCTTTCCTAAAAGACCCCAGGGGATACAAGGGAGGCGAATCCCAGGGCTGATCAGGTAATCAGAGTGATCACGAAGCACCTTGTACAAAAGGTAACACCATGCTTCCGGCTAAATGAAAAAAGCAACACTGCTTCAGGGTGACTGGCAGTCATCCCAGCATATTGGGAATTATCTCATGAGACTGGTATGTGCTTCACACCTGGGGCTGGACTGCCACGAGTTGATCCAAAAAAAGTTTGAACTATGCTGCTTAAGAAAACAGAATTTGGAGTATGAAGCCATAGTTTCCAGTTTTCAGATTCTACAGATTCAAAAACCCAAACCTCAACCTAGGATGGCTTTTCACTGACAGTAACAGGGACTGTGTGGTCACGGCATATCAGTGCTCTTATTCCTGCCAGTATAGTCTTCTGAGGGACATAAGGGTTAGAGGCAAGCTCAGGGACCTGCTGTTGTGTTCTGTGGAGGGTCATAACCTAACACCCTTTGCTCAGTCAGTCACCCACTTTGCCCTGCAGCAGCATTCATGTGAGTCAGTGCCGAAGGGAAATCCAAGTCAAAGGCATCTTCCCTTGAATGGCTGAAAAAGTACCATCAGCAGTAGAGACAGACAGAGATTGATCTCAAAGACACAGAAGATAGAGAGAATGCTCCTTATCAGACAGCATGGACCATCACATGCCAACATGAGACATTTTCCTGAGGACTAGCTTGTTACTTAGCGCTGATTGAAGGAACGAGGAGACATACGATAACTTCTCATGAAGAGCCCAGAGAAGGAGCACCGCAAGGCACGTAGGGAACAGAGTGAAAGCCTGCTTGTCACAAAAAAGACAGAAAACCTGGGATTACAGTGCAGATGGATTTTTACCTTGCTGTCAAATAGATACATAACATAAAGACTAAAGGCAATGTCCAAGTTGTACTGGAATGCTCATTATGTGAGGTAGCTCCAGATTCAGGGGGACAAGACTGTATATAGAAGCCATCCAGCACATATTACAGACATCCAGAACATATACAACCTAGGACAGGAGACATGGGATAAGCCTCGGCCTGCACCAGTGGATTCAGAAAAATAGGTTTATTTCACAACATTTCAGAGAGAGAGTCAAGCTGGCAGCAAGAGGAGAGCAATTCCTCTGCCAGCAGCTTTCATGTGAAGCTGCTTCAGCCTCCTGAGCACCCATCAGCCACAGTGGCACAAGATACATTCTTCTTTACCCTAACAACACACACCTGAAAGAAAGAAGGCTCCAGAGGCTGGAAAAGGTGATTAGAGAGGTTCTCTACCAGGCCTAATTTCCATATTATATGTAGTAACCTGCACAGAGGTGGGACAGAGGGGTGAGAGTTGTCACCTGGAGGAGCTCATGGGGAGCCTGGGGAAGCCAGTCTGTCTGCACCAGGCCAGAGCACTGCCTGCATGTGGGGCATCTCACACGTAAAGGGTTTCAAGCCTGTTCAATATTCTGAGCTTGAAGCATTCTCCTTCTCAGCCAGAATGCAAATTGAAATAGCTAATTCCACTTAGAAGGATAAGATGCACTTACTCTCTGATAGACCCCAAGGGAGAGGAGATGGGGTACAGGGTCTGTGACCAAGTTGCAGCAGGTCTGGGACAGCTAAGCACTGTGAATTGCTCCAGGGAGGCTGTAAAGTTACAGCCCTGTGTATGGTGTTAAAGAGTGCTGTGATATGAGAGGCAGGTTTTTGAGGAGGATATTAAAGCAATTTCTTGAACACTCGCTCATTAAAAATTCTACTGCTGTTTTAACAAGAGTAGGATGCTATGTGAGGCACTGTGAGCTTTTATTAGGAAATGCAAAATCACGCCAAACATTCCTGGCCTGCATCTCATATCAAGCCTAAAGATCAGCTCATTCAGTGTCAGAAGATCCTGGACTTAGTTTTTAAACCTATGTTGCCAGTTGAGATCATTTATATAAATGATCTTTATCTGTTTCAAACCTTACCCTGTCTCTGCAGAGATAAAACCCCAAAAATGTAATCTGTAATTCCTTTTACCCTTCACTTCCCAGACCTGCTTCATTCTCTATCCTACTAACTTTACTTCTGCTGGGTTTTCTGGTTCTTCTCTTTTCTTTATCCTTTCCACAGTGAGTGTACTCAGTCTGCCCCTTTCACAGTTCTGCTGTGAGTGCCTGCAAGCAAGGATGAAGACATTTCCCCCCACGTCAGGCTTACTGCTGCTGACCTCCCACTGTTACAGTACACACCTTTCCATGTAAAGGCAGCAATATGATTGTCTGTACCAGGCTTTCAGGTGATTGGCAGCTGGGGTTTGATGTTCCTGCGGAAGGAGAGGATGTGCTCAGCCACATAGATATGCTGCTAGAATGGACATGACAGCTGGGAAAGCCCTTGGGAACTCCCAATGTTTTATTGAAATCAGGACAGATCCTGGTTTCAGCAAATCAGCTGAGACTTTAGGAATGCCTTGAACAGCTAAAACAATCCAAGTAACACAGCACATCTGGTTACCCCACGGACAGAGTTAAAAAGAAATAAAACTTCCCAGGGAAAAGGTCAGAACTTTGATTAATACATCCTAGAAAAGCTAAGTGCTTGATGCTGATGTCACAAAAGTTTTGCTTTACTGAAACTCCATTAATTTTACTGGAGTCACCACAGTCTTTCACCACTGCTGGAGCAGCATTTTCTGATCGGCAAACTTTGGCGCACTGTCTGTCCCTTTCTTCCCCAAATTTCAAGCTATTCACACTCCACAGGTCTGGGAATTCCTGTGAAATAGCTGTCAGGGGCTTTGATAAGTGTATCTTAGGGTGTATATTCACAGCTTGTCCGTATCTCACGTACTTCACTCTCCAACTGTGGCAGCCACAATCCCAGCAGATGGCATGGACAGCTCAATATACAGGTTCATATTAAATGCCTTATTTATTTATGGATATACAAATAATGATACATTTTTATTTACTCACTATTGATCATACACTTTGATTTGGACATCCAGACATTAAAATAAGTTCCTAGTCCAGGGCCTAGGCACTGTAGCAGATTAGTCACATAATGAAACTGAGATGAGAACAGCAGTAGCAAGAAAAATGGCTTCTCTTTGCAACAAAACAGTCTGGGTGTTCATCCCATACCTAATCACCCCCAAAATTACTACAGAAAGCTAATTCTCCCAGTTAAAATAATCATGTTACCAACTAAACTCCCTGAATCCAGCCTCTTACCATGAACCATGCTTCCTCACTAATGCTTCAAAAGCACTGCTTGGGCTATGGCTACATAGAAGATTGACTCACCCCTCTGATCTCCTGAGCATTCATGGTGCTGCACGGGTAGGCAGCAAGCTCAGGCCCAAGGTTTTCTGCGTGCCCCAGGGGAGAGGTTTGCAAAGCATCGTGGCAGAATTATCCCCATACCTAAGATAAAAATATCTCTTTGTCTGTGCTCTACCCTAAGGTAGGGAATAAGCTGCCAAGCTGAGGGTTCCCAGGGATGAACACATCAGACACAATTTTCTCATGTGTTTACTTCCCTCAGGTCCACGTGCAGGAGGACAAAAACCAAAAAGTGCATCACCATGAGCATAGCTGCTAAGTATTTTGATAACTCACACTGCAATGAAGTTGGCAGAGACCCCCAAGCCAAGCTTGCAAAGCCAAACTGTAGGAGTGATTCCCTATCTGGAGCTCAGTGCCATCAAACCCTGACAGACATGCAGCTTCAGGGCTCAGTGTCAGACCTACGGGTGGAAGAGATTGCTGCTATAAGCACTGCAGTCAGGTCAGGCTAGGCTTCTCACAGGAAGGCTTGATGGCCCCTTTGCACCTCCTGCATGGGAGTCAAAATGCAATCCAGAAGGAAGAATAAAATATTCTCCAGTGCACAAATAGTGTGTGTTTGGTTTGTTTACTGAACTTAACATTTCTTGAACACTGTATATTGAGCAGTGTGATTGCAGCAGCATATGTATCCAAAGAGCAGGAAACAGACTGCCAGCGACTTTCTCAGGATATCAGCAACATAAACAAACATAACATGCACATCAGGTGGTCTGAGTGCCAGCACTGGGATAAACTGAATCTGCAGAGAAAGTGCTGTCAGAATTTCCCTTAAACCACACCAAGCTGTAAAGCTGACTGGGTGCAAGGAGCAATCAAAATCAGATCAGCTTGTGAATGTTTAAAAAGGGATGGATTAATTCATGTGAGCCAGGCAGCTCAGCTGGAACTGCTGCTCAACTGGCTTCAGCTGCCTCCTTCCTGCGAGCACGCTTTTCCTTCCCTGCAAAAGACCTTCCCTGGTGGGAAGGCAAGTGTCCACTATGGGCACACCTGTGGTGCAGGTCCTGGGCAATGACCTGCCAGCCTTTGCTCCATGGCGAATCAAAGAACATGCTGAGTTTGAAGGGACCTAGAAAGATCACCAAGTCCAACTCCTGGCCCTGCACAGCACCATCCCCATGAGTCACACCACGTGCCTAAGAGCATTTTCCAAACACTCTTTGAAATCTGTCACATTTGGTGCTGTGACCACTTCCCTGGGGAGCCTGTTCCAGTGCCCAATGACCCTCTGGGAAGAGCCTTTGTCTAATATCCAACCTAAAATGCTCCTCTTCTCCAGGCTGAACAGACCAAGTGACTTCAGCCACTCCTTATACAGCTTTCCCTCAAGGCCCTTCACCATCTTTGTTTTCCTCCTTTGGACACTCTCTAATAGTTTTGTATCTTTCTTATATTGTGGCACCCAAAACTGCACACAGGGCTCAAGGTGAGGCCACCCCAGTGCAGAGCAGAGCAGGACAATCCCCTCCCTTGCCCAGCTGGCAATTCTGTGCCTGATGCCCCCAGGACATGCTTGGCCTTCCTGGCTGCCAGGACACTGCTGACTCACATTTAACTTTCTGTTGACCAGGACCCCCAGCTCCCTTTCTGTGCTGCTGCCCTCCTGCCTCTTGCTCCCCTGTCTGTTCATACATACAGGGTTGCTTCATCCAGATGCAGAATCCAGCACTTTCCCCTGTTGAACTTCATATGGCTGGTGATTGCCCAGTCCTCTGATTTGTCGTGGTCTCTCTTCAGGGACTCTCTGCCCTCAAGGAAGCCAACAGCTCCTCCCAATTTTGAATCATCTGTGAACTAGCTCTTCCAGTTGTGTATGCAAGTAATTTATGAAGGTGTTGAAGAGCACAGGGCTGAGGATGGAGCCCTGTGGAACCCCACTAGTGACAGGTCACCAGTCTGATGTCACCCCGTTCCCTGTAACCCTTTGTGCCTGACCCATGAGCCAGTTGCTCACCCACTCCTTGATGTGTTTATCCAGCTGCGTGCTGGATGTTTTGTGAGGGTCAGTATCAAAAGCTTGACTGAAATCCAGAATGGAGGCAGATGCAGAGGGTCTGTCCCTGTTGAACAGAGAAAGGGGACCTGCCCAGCAAGGGTGATTCTGACTGAGAGGATGAGTGTGCAATGTTCTCCCTGGGGCTGAGAGCTCACAGGCAGTGAGGGTGAAGCTCTTCACAGCAGTCACTTCTCAGGGAACTGGGACTTGCTCTGAGTAAGGGACTCCAGAGGAGTAACATACTTACATAAGAGTGTTTTTGTGTGTGTGTGTGTGTGTGTGTGTGTGTGTGTATATATATGGTACATATGGCTAGCGGCTTGAAGTGATTGACTTCTGGGAAAGATGAAAAATGTTACTGAACCCTTGTGGAAAAGCCTGAAAGAATTTAATAGAAAATTACAGCCTTTCTCAAGAATTTAATATAGAATTATATAGGATAGTTAAAAACAACAATAGAAAGGATATTACTCTCTATTAAACTCTATAGGTTTCAGAGCAGTTTAAATAGGGCCTTTTAATGTTTCTGCAAAGATTCCTGTTACATCCTGTAGGGCTTTTCCACACGGATCTTAGCAGCCATCAGGGAAAACCTGGTGCCAGTGAGTTTCTAAGCAAACAAGTCAAGTAATTCTGATAATTTACATTAGACTGAGCTTTGCAGCTCTGCTGTAGCTCCATGAGCCTCTGTGGGATTAGAAACAGCTCAGGGAAACCAGGGCTTTGGAAGAGACTTTCTGTTCTGGTGTCCCAGCAGTATACGGTCATCACCACATAAAACAAACTTTCCTCTTTGTGCTGAGTGGATCTTACAGGGATGTGTTGATGTAATATGTAAACACAAAGAATAGTCTTCATTCTGGACTAAGATATGACAATAAACATAGCTACACAAAGCAGGATAAAATATCTAGGGATACCAGTGGCTGGGACACCCTCTGGAAAGGAGTCTCTGGGGCATGTGGGCACTAAGCACTGCCTTCAGCCAAAATGCTGCCTTTGGCTAAAGTTTTTGTTTCAGATTTATTTTTCTCACTGAATAATACATGTGTGGTGGCTTGAGCATTTTAAGCATGTTGAATTAGACACTTTAGGAAGGTTATCCATGTTCATAGCCCCATCTTTAGCCATTATAAGAATAGTGGACAAATTATATGGGCTACAGCACCCATATAAAACATTACATAGTAAAATGCACATACAGTAATATATGATTAATTTACCTCTTTTTGATCGTGGAAGATATACTTTGTGTGTTCCACTGCCTTCAGTTTAGTGGTGTTTAAAATTACTAAATACATATTGCACATCTCCCCCTCAGCAAAGTCATCCTAAGTATCCTAAAATCTACCTCTCATCACTCACAGTAACTTGAAAAACTGATGCCCATCTTCATCAGTCTGCACAGCCTCACAGTACTCCATAGCTTAAAAGACTGAATGAAAACCCCAGCAGTGCTTACGCTAACATTCAAACATCTGAGCTTTGCACCAAACCGCTCCCTGATACAGACAGTGACATGTGCCCGTGGCAAAGTACTGTTCCATATAAAAACTATTTTTGTTAACCAGGGGAAATGGCAAAGGTGGTGCTGTGGTTTGACACTTGCCAAATGCCACGCACCTATGACAGCTGCTTTCTCTGCTCTCCCCTGCCACAACTGTGCAGAAGAGAAGAAAAAAACTAACACACACCACACACACAGACTTCATGAGTTGAGATAAGGTACTGTGGGAGGACACACCAAAGGGCAAAACAGACTCAAAACTTAAAGTTGCAAAGTGCTTTATTAACCTAACAGAATCGGAGGATAAATGAAAAATAAAAATAAGCTCTTAAGACACCATTTCTTCATTAACCCCCCTCCCTCTTAAGACACCATTTTTTCTCACCTCCCTCCCTCCTTCCAACCAACAGGTCGGGGCGGGCAGGGTATAGGGGTTTTCTTAGTCAATCCATCACCAAAATTTCTTCTGCTTCATTCACTGTTTCTCCGCTCACCCCCTCTCTCCTTTCAACCAACGGTACGGGGGGGGAGGGGGGAGGTGCACGGCAGGGGGAGGGGGGAGGGGCACGGCAAGGGGGTTTTTCTTTGGTCAGTCCAAAATTTCTTCCACTGCTCAGGGAGAGGGGTTCTCTACTTAGCCATGTGGTCCCTCCCACAGGAGACAGTCCTCTGTGAACTTCTTTGGCCTGGGTCCAAATGTGCAGCAGCTCACCCGAATCTGGTGCAACGTGAGTCCCTCATCCACAGGGTGCAGACCTCCAAGTTGAGGCCAGGCTGTTTCTGTCTCAGGAGCAAGGCCTTTCCCTCCACTGGGAGTCCCACGAGATCACAGCTTCCTCCAGGCATCCACCTGCTCTGGCATGGGCACCTCCCCACAGACGGTGGGTGGAACTCTGTACCTGCTGTGGACCCTATGGGCTGCAGAGGGACAGCCTGCTTCACCATGGCTGGCAGAGGATTCTCGGGTCCGGTGCCTGGAGCACCTCCTCCCCCACCTTCTCCACTGACCTTGGTGTCTCCATGTTGTTTTCCCTCACCTCCTCCTCCTCTGGCTAAAAAGAAGTGCGTGCTCACATTGTTTTGATTTCTTCTCAAGTGTTTTCACAGTGGCATAACCAACATCTCTAATTGGCCCAGACTTGGCCAGCAGCATGTCCATCAGTCTCAGAGCCATCAGAGATTGGCTCTGCTGGACATGGTGAAAAACTTCCAGAACATTCACACAGAACACACAGGAGCCATATTTGTGCCCCTCCACCCACTAGCAAAAACTGGGCTAAGCAAAACCAACACATGAACACAGGGGTGCGTTTTCTCCCAGCCCTTCAGCCACTTCTTCAGGCCTACCACAACAGCTTTTGAACGGTTTAAATTTCTCTTAGCTGCTAAAGGTACCTTGCTGATGTTCTGGGCTAAGCAAAACCAACACAGGTGGGAAGCAAATTAGTGAGCTTGCTTTATGTGTGGTGTTGCAGTGTGATGATCCTACCACAGTCCAGATAAATTTTCATGCCATTGTTTGAACCCTGCTAGACTCCTGTCACTGGAATGAACCTCAGCATTCTATGACTGAGAGTTTCATATGCTATGATGTTGAAAGGCGCTTTGGTTTCATTGAATGCCTTCTGCTCATAATTTCTTTTTTTTAAGTAACCAAGTATAAAAAAGGCCTTACTGTACTTCATCATGGAGCTTTTTACAATTTCTTGATATGCTTGTCTTCTCTATCTAATAACAACCCCAACACAACCCACCTGCTATTGATTTTCTTTTAGACTGTGTAAATTTAGCTTTCTTAGCAAAAACATACTTTTCAAAAGATGCTTTGTCACTGTTGAGCCGCTAGCAGAGAAGAGATCCTGGATTCTCAGCGTGGCATAGAAAAAGCGCTTTATTATTTTGATTCCAACTTATATAGACTTTTCAGAGGTCACCCAGATTGGTCAGTCAGAAACCTCCCCCTAGGCCTGATTGGCCAGGCCTGAACTGTCCAAATCTCGAGATACTGTTTCAATAACATCCAAACTTTATCTTTGTTTATAAAACACAGGAGAAAGTTCTCATGGGACAGACCTGTGCTAGCCACAATGCTTATCCTTTCAAGTCTGACATTCAGTTATTTTCAAAGTAAAAATCATTAGCTTATGAAACCTCCGCAAGTTAACAGCAAGAATTAGTGCATGGGTCCTAAATAGCTTGCCTAATTCACCCAAATCTACATATACCTTACTTGCGAGGTATCTAAACAGAGGAGGAGGAAGCAAACTATGTACCTGAACTGTCCTTATACCCCGTCTGGAGACAGACAAAAAACTCCCCTAAATATCTACAGCAGAGGCTCAAGATGCTTCAAGGATTTATGCAGTCGTACAAAATTATTGATGTGAAGCTACTTATTTGTGTAAACACATCAGCAACATGAGGTTCCAAAGGCTGGAGGGAAAAGGATGTTATATATACTGAACAGACATGTCTCTGAAAACGTATTTTCCAGATTTGTGTGTAGAAGAGCTTTTGGTGTGACTTGCTGGCTAATACTGTAAAACCAGTTGAAACATTAGTTGTGTCTGAATCTAATCTTCCTCTGGTTGTCATTCTTTAAAGTCCACCCATATTCAACTGCTCATTCGAAGTGCAGTTGCAGGGAGGGCAAAATCCCTCTGCCTGGTGAAAGAACCAGAAACAAGAATCCTTCCAGGGGCAGTCTTATCAGCAAATCCATGGAGACTTATCAGAAGATATACATCCAGAGGTTTTCAAGCTGCCTTTTTGTACTTCTCCTTAGGCCTGAAGTTTGATATCATTATGGGACATTTCCAAGGCAGCAGCAGCAGCCACTGCCTAATCTTTTCACAAGATGTAAATCAGTTTCAGTAATTATCATAATAGATGGTTTGCTCATGTTTTTTTGCTGGGAAAAAATACCATGTCTTATAAATTCCTCAGTGCTCTAACATCAAAGCAGCAAGGTCGGCATGCAGATCCAGAGGGGAGGGGAGACTAATTTGATGAGGATGTATATGTGATAGACAGAAATTTCATTTAAGGGACCATCCTGAATGGTGTATGCCAGACTGAGCCCTGGAATCTTATATACTGGGCATGAAAAACGTGCATCCAAGGTGCAACCCTTGAAAAACTGAAGTGACAGCTTATACCAAATACAATTAGGAAGAGCCGAAATACCTTGAAACACCACTTTAGGGAATTAGAGGGGAGATGGGGAATCCTACACTGCTAGCAGAGGGAAAGAAGACTGACTCAAACTGGGCTTCTGGGGATAAGAAGGGCTCCTTTGGAACTCACGGAGGTACAGGGGTACCATATCTCTTTCTCTTGGGTTGCCACCCGGCAGCCAGGATCAACAACAGTCAGGCCAAAATGGTCCTGGTCTCCTCATCACCAGGCTCCCTCCTGGTAGTTTTCTGCAGCTAAACACAAATCCCAACAGTCCAACTAGGTCATTAGCCTGTTTCCCATGAATGCAAAATTTGTGTTAAGTGAATCTGGCAGCCCAGCCCCAAGTCTTGTACCTCTCTGCAGAAATGTCTTGCAAGCGTAACACCCATGCAGCTTCACACTGTTATTTTTGCTCTCTTCAAATTTTACTCCCCTAGACTGAAACTCAGAGAATCCAAGAGTGCCTTAGGAATCAGGGCACACATCCTGCCATACAGTTGCCTTTCTAAAAGAAATGAATAGCATCATTTTTTTGCTCAGGGAAAAACACTTCTGTGTGTTATACACCAATGAGCACTAGTTTCACATCACAGAGAAGTGGTAGAAACAGATGAAATTAAATTTAATGTGAGAGAGGTACACAAGTAAACATTACATACTTTTTTCAATTGAGTCCATGTGCGAGTGATTAACTTTTGCTATCAAGGGAGGATAAAGGGGGAGCCAAGATTCTCTGTAACTGTTAGAAGAACTGAACACAGCAGCACATACAAAAATCTCAACAGTTTGGCAGATGCTGTAAAATGTTTTTATCTCAAACACCTTATGTTTGTGGTCCTAACACTGACCCCAGCCTAGCAATTTGTAATCTCAGGAAGCACTGCATTAGCTTTCACAGAATCTCACTTGTGACTAACTCTCACAAAGCTGCACCTCTCAAGGAAAATTTACAGCCCTTGAATTGGGACTGTGCCACAGTGCAATGACAAACACTAGCTGGTCTGCAAAGATCGAGTGTTCCCATTCTCAGCATCCTTGGGACCGAGGGAGGCAGGCTGTTGTTGTTGAGCAGCTGAAGAATGCACACTGCTCAAAGCTCAAGAATGTGGAAATGGCAGAGCTTTTTCATAAGGCCATTAAAAATGACATCCTAACAATATCTGCAATTAAAACTGCTCAGAGTTGGAAGAGACCTTCCAAAAAAAATGTGGATAATAGAACTCATTCCGTTCTTATGACTTAAAAATCTGACAGCATAAGCCTAGAAAAATGAGAGAAGTGCCTCTTCCCTGTCTGTTGTATAAACAGCTTCCTCAATTCCAAATTTCAGTGACAAATGATGGTTGTGTTCACCCTGGGATGTCCTTCAGCCCTGTGCAGCACTCCGCTGCTACAGATGTTATTGCAGGAGAAGGGCGTTGCTTGGTGTATGTCACACCTCCATATGTCATGAATACATTTTGTATTCTGTGTATTTAAATATACGTCAAGCTAAAAAATAGCACCAAAATCTTTTAAAGGAAACTGGATAACTCAAGGGTTTGGTAAAGTAGTTGCACTTTCATGTCCCTGTTGTGGATTCAGGTGCGCCCATCAAAAAGAACTGGGATTTCTGTGAAATGAGATCTTGGCTTTTCTGGTCTTGGTCTAAGCAGAGCTGTGGGCTCTTCTTAAGACCTATGGTGATTATTAGCACTATCAAGACACACATACTAATGATCTGGGCAAATGGGCCATCAGGGCACAAAAGCTCAGTTTAAGTTTTTAATCTGATGTGAAGGGACCTCCTACTACCACATGTTATGATTTACGTGCCTTACAGCTGAACAGGCATCTTCCTACTCCAAGGCTGGTAGGAATGCCACCCTTGTCAGGGCTCAATTTCATGCTAAAATGAAAAAACACAAAAATGGCAAAAAGTAAAGGAAAAGAGAGTCCTTGGTGGGTTTTCTGGGAGCTGCCTGGGAAATGGGATAAAATGGCAGCTATGAAAGGACCATTCAAATTAAAGAAATGTTGGGATAGGGTTAATGCAAGTTTTTTAATTATCTGGTAAGGACCTGCTCAGATGTACTTTGGCTCTGCATGTGCACACACACAAACACTTGCTTCAGTGCCTTGCTTGAATAATAAGGCACAACAGGGCAATCATTGTTGTACCATAATTGCACTCCTCGGGTGTACGCCAGCCATGAACCCGAAGGAGGAGTGCTATCAGCAGCCTGAGAAGTATGATTATGGCCCAACAAGGCATGCCCTGTTGTGACTTATTACAATTAGAAAAGCTATCTACAGTGTTGCAAACCTTGAGGTGAGGGCTACGAGAAATGCTTTTTAAAAGCCTGTGTTCTGGTAGTGCATATTTAAAATGTTGTACCTGCTGCTAGGACTCCCCATTAGCCAATCATATTGCTCAAGTATCCTTTGAATGACATACTTCATGCCCCATCTCAACTCTATGCTGAAAGATTAGAGGAATTAGTAACATTTTTCAACCCTCTTTGAGCTCTCAAGAGACCTGCAATAAGTGGGATAGAGCAACTGAAATTACAAGCCCGTTACCAACACCAAAAAAAAATTATCTAATATCTGCGGACTATTAACTGCTTTCCTTCCAAACAAATACATTTTTTAGCAAACACATTTCAAGAGACACTAGCTGAAAGGGAAAAAATAGGGGTTTTACCACACGCTTTCATGGGTGCACATCTATCCATTCTTCAGCTTTCAAAACAGGGCCAAATGGGAATGAGGAGACCTACCTATCTTACAGAGCAGTTGTGAAGTTGATAGGCACCTATAATGGCCTCAGAGACGTTCAACTGGCAGGCATTCCAGGCATGCAAAAGTATCAAGGAAAGCATATATGTACAGCAAGCTGCAAGATATCCAAGTGGGAGAACCTGTTCACCTAACATGACAGGAATTGTTAAAACAAAGACAGTGTTCTGTGTAGGGACCCAGGCAGAAGTTCTGTAAGAGGTGTTTGTTTAGTAATCCTAAATTAACTAGGGACTATGGCAAGGATGCAGGACTAAAAACAGGCATGTAAGGCTCTTCATCCAACACAAGAGCAAAAGGTGTCCTGCATTTCCAGAAGGCTCTTTCACGTTGAATGTGAAAGATAGGTTCAAACATACAAAGTGATTGTGCACAGGTTTTGATGAAATCTGAGCACCCTCTAATTCACATTGGAATAAAAGCTGCCTCGAAACAGCCCTTGTAAGAAAACAGCTAATACAGACATTGCAGCTTCAAACCCGTTTGGGGAAAAAATAATAAAAGGCGGGGGGGATTGCATACAATATTACATTCAGAGAGCTTTACAGCCAACATCTGGACATTGGGACAGCTGGAGCAGTGTTGTGTAATGCCTGAGAAGGGCAGAATAAAAACCTCTAAGAAATTGCCTGATGATACCTAATCATCAGCTAGTCAAAACACGTTGAAGCTAATGTATATTAATCATTGGAAACCTTAGATAAGTTCAGTAAACATTGTCTATTACAATATGTTAAAAAAAAAAAAAAAGTCTTTGAAACAGCCCTGTGCTCAGGAGTCTGATCCAGAGCTCACTGAAATATGTTGGAATGTTTCCATTCACCTCAGTGAGTTTTGTGCATTGAGCTTTTTCAAGCCCAGGCAGCAGTTCAAAAATAACTTTACAGCATTATCCCAATTGTTTATTTGTGTATGAACGACACTGAAAAAGTACACATGGCCAAGCAGAAAAAGAACACTTACGAATATTTTTAAATTGCCGTCATCAAAACCACTAACAACATAAAAATTCAACTATTTATGATGTTGTAACACTGACTTTAATAGGGATGGTGGTGGAGAAACTATGTGTAATATAATCAACAAGCTAACAAACCCCAAGGTTCTGCTGAGAATTTTAATATGCAGAATGTTTAAAATATTAAACAAACAGTAATAGTGAAAATCAGGATGTGATTAATAATTTTAACAATCAGTCCTGAAAGGTTCTCTCCAAATTTGTTCAAACTGTTTCATAATAACCTCACAAACTGCAGAAAACATGACATATATTTTAATGTGACCCAATAGGATAAAAAGAAAGCTCTGTTTGTCCACTGTTGCCTGACTTTGGGTTCATTGAGCCAGGCTGAGTAGATTTGAAATGAATCAAGATGTTTAACATCTGCCTCCTGTTATTAGGATATTCTCTTCCTATTTATAAACAAATGCTTTGTTGGGGTTAGCTTGCGGATTCCATGACTCTGTGGACTCATGTTTCCTTAACAATTTGAACTTCAGGCCACAAGTAAAAGGTACAATGTAAGTCTTCTGAAATCTATCAATGCATGTAGGAAAAAAGGATTAATTAAGAGACAGTACAGACTGTTTGCTTGGTCCTACACAGCTGGCATCTGACCACATGCTACAAGACATCACATTAAGGTAAAAACAGATTTTTTATTTAAATTAGCTCATGAAAAGTATTTCTCAATGTTTTAGTTAGAACAAATGACATTAGGTTAGTGTGCATGGTCTTGTCAAGACTCTCATGCTGGCTGCCGACATGTGCTTGGAAATCCCAACACTTCCATAAACACCGCAAATACAAAACATCTCCTTTGTTCATCTAGTTCCTCTTTATTTCTCTATTTCTGTCTCCTCCCTTTCTATGAGACTTTATGTTAATCTCTCCTTCAGTCTACTTTCAACCACTGTGTCAGTTTGGATTACTCCTTTATTACATTTGTTCCCTTGCTTCACTCTGGCCTTTTCCAGTTAATATATTGAAAATGGACCCCTTTTCTCCACGTTTACTGACAGCCTAGTTTGTGTCTCTGCTCTCTCTCACTCACCCTAATGTAACACTTTCCACTCTACCCTTCCTGACTGCATGTCTTTTGCTCTCCATGCTACCCCGCATTCTGCAGAAAAATAATCTTGCCTAGCATGCCCCTTCCTCCCTCCCCTCCATGCAAAAAAAACCCCAAAACTAGCACCATTTCCCTCCTTTGAAACTTTCTTCCAGAACAGATTTCTGCCCATTTCAGCTCTGCTCTGAGTAGTCTTCATCTTAACCTCCTTCATTTAATACTTAACGATGCCTGAATGACTTTGATTAACATAGCCTTAGAGTTCAAATTTGTAGTTTTTCTGTTTGTGTTCACAGTATGTTCATAGCCAAAACTTTTAAAGTACATGACTTTACAGCATAATACTGCACAACATATGGGTAAAAACTTGTATGGATACATTCACATCCAACTTCATTACAAACAAGCAGTATCTTAGAAAACAAGGATTTCAAAAAAGGGAATATTTTTTGAGAGCAGAATTTTATGAGATCACCTATTCCAACCAGAAGGAATACTAATAAAGCAGGAACAAGAAATATCTACTTGTCATTTCCTAATATGTTCCTAAAACATGTAATTCCACTATCTCCATCTCAGAGACCAGTGATGGTACCTCCTACCAAGTGGCAAGTAAATTGTCCTTGCCTCAGCATCAGCCTGTCACTTCTTGCTCTACCCAAAGAGGGCACAGAGAACTGTTGTATTCTCATCCTCTTCTGGAGCAACTTTTAATGTACTCAAAGGCTGTGATACTCTTTCTGTCTAAGCCTTCTCCTATTTAGACTAAACAAACTCAAATCTTTCAGTCTTTCCTCAGGTGGTCATGCTTTCTAGGCCTCTGAATATTCATGATTTTTCTTCTTTGGGCTATCACTTATTGGTCTCCTTCCTCCTCAAAGCTGAAACCAAAGCCAACAGAGCAATGAATAGAAATAATTTCAGAGATCATTTACTATTTAACAGTAAGTGAGAGATACTTCCTCAAAGAACTTCCTCCACTTCATGGCTTGTTTTAACTATTACTCGATATAAAGCCACAGTGAGCACCTTAATTCCAAAGGTAACATAACTGAACATGATAATGCAGGTAGAGTAGCAAAACAGTAACTCATAGTCAATACTCCTTTCTTTTCCTCTTTCCTTTCCCGTCTCCCCCCATTTTGCACTTAAAAAAAAAAATGCACATTCATTACCTGCAGTTCTCCACCATTGAAATTGCGTATATGAAGAAATTTTGGCTTGTAGATTGAATATGAGTGGTTCTATATGTTTCATGTACAAAGCTAAATTGAATTTAATTATCTGATTTTGTGTATAAACTATCTGGTATATTCTTGAATTTCTAATTCAAAGAATAATCTCAGATCTTATTTCTTAGCCTACATAAGAAATGTTACTGCGAATGTTGTACATACAAAAATGAACATATTTTGATGATTATTTAATTGACTCAATGGAAAACTTGCAAATCTGGTGTTGATTACCTCATGTCCTAAGCAGGAAAAATGTATAACACATTCAACCTAATATATGGCTATAAACATGATTAATGTATTTTCAGAATGCCCCACACAAGCATTATTTTCTAAAGATGACATTTTAATGATAGTTGACATGCAGTATGTGGCACATGTTGAAAATCTATCATGTCTTTAAATCTCTCAATGTATGCACATACATGCATACAATCCCCATGGCATGTGTTCTCTCACTGAATTAATTTACATCCCTAAGAGGACCATGTCCATGCCTATTTTCACAGTCAGGGAGTTCAGTTAGTGCAGTTCCCTAAGTCTGGTTAATCAATCCAAGTGTCTTCAGCTTAGGTACTAAATGATTCTCTGCATGTAAACCATGTTTCCACTCGTAATGCCCCTCAAAATGTTTTGATTTTGGCCCTCCTCATCACAAAACAAGCATATGATTGCCTCAAGGCTACTGCACTGTAATGCTGGTCTGACCCAAGTTCACACCAGGTGTTGAACATAGTCTTTGGGCCACTTTCCTGTCTTTCTCCATGTTATTTAACACTACTCATCTACTCAGCACATTCTGAAAAGGACCTGGCTAATTTAAACCAGAAGGGTCATCTCTGGGACACAAGCACAGATCCTCTGACATACCTTTGGCTGAGACCAACTTCCACCTGCCCTATGTCTGTACTGGAGACATAAGCCCAGGAGGGTCTCTCCTGCCTAACATCCTTGCTGTCTCACATTTTTTATTTCCATCACCCCCGGGTTGTTCATTTTAATGCACACAATGGTTAGGCCTCTGCCTGGCAGAAAGCAGTGCAAAAGCAGCAGAACTTCTCAGCTGCTTTACATACCAAAGGAAAAAAGCTACTGAACATCATTTAACCTATACTTATCTTGCCTTTACCTATTCCAGATTCGGAATTACGACCCTCTTGGTGACAGTGGCAAAGCCATAATGTAAATGTGAAAATACAAATGTGGTAGTGCAGCAAAACAAGGCCCATATTCCCGCTTAGAAACATCACACTACTGCACCATTTGGCCCAGCATGGCTGTGTCCCTGTCAAAGGTGGAGTCAGACTCTGACTGAGCTGAGAATGGGTTTGGTTCACAGAAATCATGCTCAAAATGCAAAGCTGCTTGGTATTTTTGCAAGGCAGTGACCTCAGCTGGCCAGTACCCCAGGAGGCCATGTGTCATCATAAGATTGCTGTGCTGGCACAAAAAGTTAAAACCACCCGGCTGCCCCCCACTGCTTCAACCTCAGAGGGAACAAACCCAAACAGCGCTTGGAGGCAACGAGGCCAGTAACTGAGTTCTCCTGCTGGCTGCCTGAGTGGGTGGTTTTTGGCACTCTCATCCATTCCTAAAAGCCCTATCTCCTCCTGAAGGGTGGGAAGGACCCCTATCCCAGGAAATAACTCAGGGAGCAAAGCCTGTGCGTGGGGGTATTTCCTGCCTTGGAGAGATAGTAAAGAGGAGCTGCTCCAGACCAGCGGCTGGAGGGGTGCACTGGTGTTTGGGCCAAATGGAGGCAGACACCAGCTAGTTCAACTCCACAGCAAGATTCACATCACTAAGCCCACTTCCCAGAGCAGCAGAAACAGGAAGGAGAGCTGCAGTTTACTAGGAAACAGCCTGGTTCAGCCAGAGGAATAAACCATTTGATCCCTGTTTTCAAAGTTTACCTGCCCAGGAACAAGATTATCACCTAATCAAACACCACCTGATTCTCTTATTACCTAGATAATGAAGGAGACCAGTTTTCTCCTGAATGTTTGAACCATTATGATACATGAATAATCTTTTGCAAAACAATCCAAGCTTGTTTATGACACAGAAATATAAACAGCAGGCGGGAAAATAGAGTATAACCAGCCAAAAGCCACTGATGTCTGAGTGTGTCAAGTAAAATCTCTATAGGAAGACAAAAATAAATAAAAAATCATGCATGTATTGCACACTTGTATCACAATCACAGATGCATAACTCAGGTACTGTAATAATATTCAGTGCTGTCCATTTCCAAGTAGGCCAAAAATGCACAACCCAGATATGGTGAAGGGTAGGTGGGGATGAAGGGGATATCAAGTATCTAGAAATAAAGAAGGGCCCCTATGCCATCAAAGTACCAACTACCAGGAAAAGAGCATTGAACAGCTCATGTTTTAGAGCAACCAGAGGAGTACCTGGGAACACATGAGAAACAGGGTGGTTGAACACTACTCCAGGCTTCCAAGGGAAGTTGTGGAGTCTCCACTTTTGGAGATAGTCAAAACCAAAACCAGGCACAATCTTGAACCACTCACTGTAATGACCCTGCTTTGAGCAGAGAGATTGGTCTAGGCAACCTCCAGAGGCACCTTCTGACCTCTATGATTCTGTGAAAGAGACATCAAAGTAAACTGGACTTGTGTTCAATGCCTGATTTTAAGGACTGTGTGGGGAGGTAGGTGGAAACACAAGCCATGCAGAGCCTAGCAAAGGAAGGGAAGATCTCCCCTGTTTCTGCTGTGTGGTGCTGGGAAAGATAAAAAAGGTGAAGGAAGCCTGGTCCGGTATAACCACTGGCTCTGCAGAGTTGGAAAATAAAGGGCTAGGACGGTCCACACAAAGGTTTCCCAACTGCATGTAAGTTATTCTAGTGAGGCTTCAAATGGCTGGCCAGGGGTTTGTTGCAGCCCAGTGCTGGCTGTCAAGAAGAAATTCCTTCTGCCAGAAAGAAAGGAGCAGTCTTCCTGCAAGGAATGAGCAGCTGAGAGAAATTTTGCAGCTCCGGGAGAACACCATCTCTTGCCAAGCTGCTCCCTCTTGTCAGCCCAGTCCTGTCTCTGCCTCCCCACTTTCCCCTGTACTTCAGCCACCTGGAGCTGTAGCCCTTCTCTTGGGGTCCTCCTCAGCCTTGGAAACAGCATGGTATTTGGCTTGGAGAGGGCAGTTTTACTATCAGACTTGTTACCAAGGAGGGTGTTCACTCCTTGCCCTGTGAAAGTCACAACAAACCTCTGGGCTGGGGCTCACACGGGACCCTGGCACACACCACTCAGCCCTACTCCCTCCTGTCAGCCCTACTTCTTCCTCATGTGCATCCCCTTCCTCCCACCCCAGCACAGCCATGCTGCACAGACAGCTGCCCGTTACTACTCAGTAGTTGCTTGAATCCCACTAAATGCTTGTCAAAGTGCCCAGAGAGCTGAAAGTGAGCTCTTTAAATTACATTTGTTGAAAGATCCCTGGTGCCTGTTCCTGCTTTTCGTTTTCAGCAACTCTCTGAAATCATAGTTTGTTTTACAGTGATGTTTTGTTTTTCTTTTCTTGCATCCAACCTATAAGTCATGGATGATGCATATTAAACACATTAAATGGGTTTCAGCAGGGCTGTGCACCATGTGTGCATAAGGCTGAGGTCTGGGACAATGGCATTTTTGTGTTTACTTTCCATACTGGGAAACTCTATGGTGTGATGCTCCCTTATGCAGAGTTCTGGACAGACATTTGGCCTCATTTGAAACCTAAGAAAGAGGTTGTATGGAGGGGAGAGGCAAAACCGCTGAGGCCATCACCCAGGAGGAGGAGGAAAAAGTGGAGTCTGCTTGACGGGTTAAAGCAAAGCCTGGAAATCAGGACTGCTTGGATGGATGCCTGACCACAGCTGACAACAGACAAGTCTCTTCACTTTCTATGCTTCTGTTTCCCCATCTGTGAAGTTTGGCCCCCCTTTCTCAGGGAAGGTATATAGAGAAAGTGTTTTGAGCTCCCCACACAGAACCATTTCTTCATATATAAGAAGCTCTCATATATTTTTAGAAGAGTTTTTAATTAGAAGGGGAATAGCTCCTCTGTTTAAGAAAAACTGAGATTTTTGTTCTTATTATAAATTTATGACCATACACCAGGTTATTTTTTTTTTTTTAATCCTGTGCCTTTCCAATTTTGCTATTAATATGTCATAAGAAAATCACAGATGGTGTCCAAATTCCAATTCATGGGAGTGGAATTAATATCTCCATTAAAATGAAAAAAGGGGGAGTAATGTGGGGAAGTCTCAGAAGCACTGGCGGGTAGTAATAGTTGGACTCATCACTTCCATCCCAGTGACTCATTCTGGGAATGGATAGTGCCTCTGTCGTCTTCAGACATTTAACACCTCTCTAACAAGATTTAGCATCAGCTGGGATGTGTGAACAAATAATATGGAGCAACCTGAGACTTCCTAGGACATCTGTCTCTAAGCTGTGTCAGGGCCTGATTCTGTCAGAGGTGGGTGGGAGGTGGAGAAGCTACACGTTGGTCTCTTTGTTTTTAATACCAGCAGAGGGGAATTTTGGTTACAAGTCATCCCTCCCAGATCATGTTTCTGAAGATGTAAAGAAGAAAACAAAGTTCAGAAAAGAGCAGCCTGCCAAAAGGAAGAATATTTTAAGAAGATCTTTCTGACTCTCTCCAGATTATGTGTAAATTTAAGTTACTAAGAGA
The DNA here is from genome assembly GCA_024500445.1 of Entomyzon cyanotis. Classification (NCBI taxonomy): domain Eukaryota; kingdom Metazoa; phylum Chordata; class Aves; order Passeriformes; family Meliphagidae; genus Entomyzon; species Entomyzon cyanotis. The sequence continues at coordinate 84,061,331 of JAKEPQ010001005.1, forward strand.
AAATGAGAACCATTTGTTTAAAGTTCAAATCCTGTCTGGCCTTTACTAGGCTAGGTTTCAAGCATCCTGTTTTGCCTAATCTCTGCGTCTCAATCCATCACCTTGATGCAACTTCCCCATGAGAGAGCTCCATAGCTCTATCCGAGCAGTTGGACTTGGGAACAAAAATATCAGCACTGGAGCTCTCTCCTGGCAAGTTTTGTGTGTTGTCAAGTGTTTGAGCACAAGAAGAGTATGAAATACCCCAAAGCTGTGTGGTTTCAAGTATCTCAGGCTGAGTAGGTGTTAGAAAATTGAATGCAAACCAAACCTTGTTCTCAAACTTTTCTGACTTTTATCTTCAAGGGAGCCCCATAGGCTGAGTTTGGGCTGTGGATTCCAAAAATCTGATGGTGCCTCAACTCGCCCTTGTAATTTGGCTGTCATGGCTCTATCACAGTTAAAATTTACAGCAGTCCCACCTCAACTGTATTGAGACAGAAATCCTAAATTCAGGAGTACATGGGACAGTCTGGAAACAAGTACTGAATATTAATTTTTAAAAAACCCAATTTTTCAACAGTTTCTCTTTCAGACATTGTAAGTAGTTTCCAGATCTGAATTACATAAAAACAATCCAGAATTTATATGTAGGTACTAAAATGGTTCTGTTCATTGGGAAAACTTGAGGATCCTACAATAAAAATGTAATGAAAGCAGCGTGGGTTCCTGACATTTCCAGCATACTGTAATTCATTCTATGTAATTTATAAGCCCTCAATTTATTTTTCAAAGTTCTGAAAGCTAGATGTCTCATTGATATATTCCCCATGAAACTTACCTCACCAATCTTTGTTTTTCTGATGGGGAACTCTAAAAGGTTAGCCAAACTATAGGCACTAAAGGAAAATCCATGCTTCTAATAATCTCTACTCCTGCTTTCTGGGAAATGCCTTTCCTTCTCCCCCTTTTTTTTTTTTTTGGGCCAGCAGCACAAAGGCATACCTTGTTCTGCCTGCAGATCTCCTGTATGGACCTTCAGGCAGGAAGGAGAGATACCACCCTCTTAACAAATTACAAGGAGCAGCACACACACTTTTTTTACCAACAGCTTTTAAGGCAACTTTGGTTGGGCACCCACAATGCAGACACACCCAGAAAGATCAGTTAGCTCTCTTCTGGTGACACTCAGGATTACAAGAAGCATGCCCAGCTAGTCAGAGAAGCATCTGTGAGAAATATTGGTGAAACCACTCCACCCATCAGACAAGGTCAGAGTCAAAAGAGAAATGATTTAGTACTGCAGCCATTGTACCAGGTAAAGAGATCACTGCTCAGGAATGTTTGCCATTGCTAATAATTTTTTTCACATTATGTATGCCCTCTTTCATTCCACAAATACAAAAACCAGACCTATATCACTCAACAAAATCTTTGCTGCAAGCATTTTGTCAGGTTAGATGGTCGCCTGTAAAAACACTGAAAATTTTACAGGCTATGGAGACTTAGGAAGATGAACTCTGATAATCAAACTATTATAATGATGAGAAGACATGATGAGAAATCAGTGGTTTCCATTATGGATTACCATGGTGAGGGGAAAACCAACGTGATTTTGCAAACCTGAACATGCCAGGGAGGATGCAGTCCAGTATAAGCAACGGGAGCTGAGCTTTTGATAAACCCCCAAGGCCTGCATCTGTGCTGATGGGTGGGTTGTACTTGCTGCCTCCCTCCATGCCCAGCATCTTTATCCCTCCACTATAAACACAGTAGCCTCATGGCATAACTACTGTGCCAAAGCGGGGTGACTGCTGCTGCTGCAAACACACATCCATCTCGCAGCAAAACATCCCAGGAACCAGCAACAGAGAAGAGAAAGCCTTTTGATCACTCCTGAGCACCCTCATCTCATGCCATCGGCCTGCAGATGTGGCTTATGGACTTACGTCCCCCACAGGCCTGCTGAAATGTGTTTCATGGACCTACAGAATGTTGAGGTCCCTTATACTACTGACCACAGGTGATGATCACTGAGTGGTTACTGAGATGGGTGAGATTTTCCTGAAAGCCCTGACTCCTGAAGTCATCCAGTTACATATGCAGTTCAGTTTCCATTTTAAAAGGAAAGATTTCTAGCCCCAGTAGGTGCAGAAAAGTTCTCAAAATGTGGCATCTAAGGCCTACAAACACAGTATCCAGTACAAAAAATTGAAATTATATACTTTTAAATACCTTACTATTTTACAGTCAGTCTTATGATTCATTTTCGAAATTGCTGACATTATATCCTCAGGAATGGAAGTATCTGCTCCTTGACCTCAGAAAAGTCTTGTAATACTGACAAGTTATTTCATTAAGATATAGCAGCCATCGTGCTACAGCAGCCACCTCTAAAATCTTTTCAATTGCCTGAGGTAACTAAATAATGATAGTTCATTATTCACAGGTTGCTTAAGCATTCTCTATATTAAGTGCAGGGAAGTTTAGATAACATCTAATTGCAAAGAGAAGCACTGGAAAGTTTCTGAGGGTGGCAACTGCATACCTAAATGACACTTATTTATTTAGAAGTGCTTAAGACATGCCTTTCACTTATCCTAGGCAGACACAGAGCCTTGAAATCAAAACTCTTGCAATATCACTTGGTCCAGTGCCTATACTTGGAAGAACTTTTTCATCACACCCAAACTAAGAAACTCCTTTCCCAGTTTCTATCACTTAATCATCCTTCTTCTGCAGACACCACCCAGAGGAAAAAACTGGAGTAAGCAGAGAAATCCTTGCTTAACTACAAGGCTGCAGATGAATCTTTTAAACGTTACCAAAAAAATAAGAAAAAACACAGATTAATTCTCTGAGTTTTGGCTGCCATGATTAATTCCACAGCTAATTGTTCTCCAGCTGTATTAAACTCTGAACATGGGTATTCTGTCTGAAACGCTGACACAACTGTTGGGATGGCAGGAAGGATGTGATGTAGCAACACTGTGAGAAAGGCAATGGAGTAGTCCATGATTTAGTGCTGACAATCCTTAACAAAATTGCGGCCACAAGGCATAGTTTCAGATTAACACTTGCAGGACAGGAAAGCATGTTATTGTCATTGAGCTGGAATGACCCACTGAATACAAGCCAGGAATCAGTGATTGCCTTCATGTTAAGCTGCATTTTATCATATGCTGATACAGGCAAGGCCGTACCCAAACATTCTCTATCATCCCAACCCTATTACAGAAATTGGTTGGAGGGCTCTTTTGCAAGAACCTCCAGCAATACCTTTCAAAAATGTCTTCCCTTCCCCCAGCCCCAGAGCAGCATGTATCAAAAGAAGCTTTTCAATACTGCAACCCTAACCCTCCCTCATAGAAACAGGCACTCTGTGTTTCAGATAAGCTGGACCATATTTGGCATTGCTCCAGGCCCATTTGGAATATGCATGTTTAGTGGTAGTTTGTTAATTGTAAAAATCTTTACCATTGCTCATTTCCAGTAAGGCACCTTTCCAAGGGAAGGAAGCTTGTGCAGCTCCCAGCCAGAGAGTGCTGTGCTCAGCAGTGTACAAAGAAAAGCTTCTCAATCCAGGCAGGCACACGCACATGATTCCAATATCCTCACTCTGAGTTTGGAAGCTGCAGCTGCTACTTTAGACCACAGGAACAGAAAACACCCCAGGGGGAGAGCAAGCAAGAGGTTCAGATCCTGGATGTAGAGCCATGACAAGAGTGTGGTTTGAGCCCTGCTGCAGCGATCAGCCGTCGGTGCAGCACATCATACAGGTGCTGAGAGAGCTCTCTGAGGCAAGTGGGCATGCAATGAGTAAAAATAAAATGCAAACAACCTATTTTTACTCAAGAGGAGAAGTGAGGAGAAGAAGCTATGGCAGAGGGCTGTTATTATCAAATTATTTTCTGAACAGGAAGGTGATCCTTGTGCGTAGAGGCAGCAGTGCAGATGATTTGCACAAATGTCTCCAATAGCACCAAAGACAATACACAGCTAAGCACAGAATCAGGCCCTTAACAAGTAAGGACAAATAAGGCTAGCACCACAGCATACTTTCCTACTTATCACGTCTCCTGCTTCTCCAGGTCTTACTGACTCCTGTGGGGCCTCTCTGCTCTGTTCAGTTGGTGTCTTTGCTATAACATTCAGTGACACTGCAGGGAGAGAAGAATCTACATCACCAGGATGTGTTTGGGCAAGCCCAGTGTGAGCTTGTTTGGCCTGATCCTCCGTAAAATGCTAAATATTCTGATAGCCCTTCAAAACAGTACTTTATCCATATCCAAGAGTGTATGGCTTTAATAAAATCTGCTTTGGAGCACTTTTTGGTGTGCTGTGGGTCTGAGAATTCTCTGTGGTTTGTGGTCACTTGTTTTTCTAATATTTTGGTCAGTGTCCAATCGCACTAGTGTAGCTGGATATACCCATGTAATTTCTGGTAGAATTGAATTTTCCACACAGCACAACTTTATAGCCCTCTGGTGTTCCCTGACACATGAAGAGAGGTTACCGCCAGCTTGACCAACTTTTACGTATTTGTGCTTTCAAGTAAGGGGCAGAATAACATTAACTGATCTCTTCAAAGTCCTGTAAAACTGCTTTAAAGTGGTCTAGCCTTCCCAACAGGAAACAAATTTCACCATCTCCTCTTTTGTGACAGCAAATGTTTCCTGAGGAGTGGTGGAGCTCAGAAGGAAAGTCAGGATTTGACAATTTACAATCCCATCACTCATTTTAAATCACTCAGCTACAGTTCATCAACCACCAAAGGCCTTCCTCAGAAAGATGCTGGGAAGAGGAGTGCTGGGGGGCTGTGGGGGCTGTGGTGGGCAGGGTTGCACTTTGGGCCCTCATCACCCCCATGGCACATCCCCACCACCTGACAATGCAGCAATCACAGAGTTCCAGGGCAGGATAAAAGGGGATTTCTCCCATGTCCCCCATTGACAGATCTGGCCTGAGGGTACCCTGAAGACATCTGAGAGACATCTGAGAGGCACCTGAGAGGCTTCTGAAAGGAAGCCCCCAAGGAGCTGGTGGAATTACTTGGGCTGAGGGAGGAAGATCTGGGCCTGGATGAGGCTGCTCGATGTTGTCCACTGCAAAGCCAGCTCCCAGTGAGGCCATATTCAAAGTCCATCTGATCGATGTAAATCCTGCTTCAGCCTTCAGCAAATGGATGCAAGCCCCTCAGGAGATGAGAAGAACCACAAGCCTCTGGAGGTGCCTGAAGTTGTCAGGCCTTTTTAGCTGGATAACAATGGCCAGACCAACAGAACACCTTCTAGAGGAGCAAAGCAGAGGTTGCCATTCTAATCCCCCTGCAGAGCCAGCGGCAGCAGAGCAATAAGAAGTGGAATGCAGAGATGTTGCCAGGGGTCACAGAGTTTTGAAGCACCCACTGGTGCCCTGACAGGTGTGGGAAGTATTTTGCCCTCAAGGTAGATCAGACTGGGGACATTTGGCCACTCTTGGAAGCCCCTGAGATGGCTTCAGGCAGGGCTGATTAGGGCTTGGGCATCTCTCGGGAGGTGTGAGTAGCCTGTGGGAAGAGATGCCATGTCTTGGTCACATGCTCAGGGAATAGCCCACTACCAGCACTGGGGTGAGAAAGCAATGTCCCCCCTGGGACAGATTGGCAGTGGTCCCTGTGGGTTATTCCTGTACAGCTTTCTCTACAGCTGTGAGTACAACCACTTGTCAGGGCTCCTTTGGGCCATTTTGGCCAGGTGCCAGCTGCTCATGCTCTACAAAGGTGGGCCTTGTGCCCTCATCTAGGGGGAGAGAAGTTTTGAGACTTCCAGAGCGGCTCCAAGGGTGGACCCCAAGGGTTGCTTCTTGTTCCCTGTGGTACTAAGCACAGCACCTTATCAGGGCTCCTCTGGACTCTTGTAGTTATCAGTCATTTCATCACACCAACATTCACAGGTGGGGTTCCAGATACGCATATAAGAAGCAAACTCTTCAGTCCCTCTTGGCAGCTCTCCTCCAGGCACGTAGGGCCTCTAAACAGAGGCAGTTGCCTTTCAGTGTCTGATGCCCACCTGTCCAGCCACCTCCTTACCCATATCAGCAATACCAGCAACAACCTTCCTTTTCAATACATGGCTGTAGTATTCATTGAAAAGTTCATCAGTAAGCTTTATTCACGCTCCTGGAGGGTAAAGTGTATCCCCACAGACAGCAGGGACATGAACTTCATCACACTGACCCACCAGGGTTTGGTCTCTTGTAGTTTTTCAGTGCCTGGCCTGGTTTGGCACTGTCTTCCATGAAACTTCCCAATGGAAGCTCAGTTAATGCCAGCAGTGGATATCGTCTCTTTTAAGAGGCAGAGAGCAGTTTTGAAAGGGGCTGGATTGACCCCCCCATCCCCATGTTCAGAGCCCACCCACACCCCTCATCCATGGCTCAGCTGGCCAGCAAAGGCTGGATCTGGTTGTGACTGTGTGGAGCTGGACTCCAGCAGGTTATTCATGGGTGGAAGCCCCCTTAATGCATCTCTCAGGCTCCACCCTTCATGCTTTGCTGTCATCAAATGCAGAAACAGGGGAGTTCATGGAATTTGAATTTACATTGCAAAAAACCATCGTTCAAGAATGTAGGTTTCCTTGTCCACCTCATATTCTGGATTTCTTCACACCCATGCAGCAGAAAATCTCTATCTCATGGCATAGTTCCACAGCCCCCATGCTCCCCACCAGCTGAAGCTCTGACCGAAGAGACATCCCCTAAATCAATAAACGCTCCATGCATGAGGAACTGCAGGGTAGAAATAGGTACCACCATGTCAGGTGGAGTGACAAGTTTCTGCTCCAGTCTGAAGACACTGGAGGAGGCAAATGCTCCTGGAGGCATGAGTAGATCACAGGCTGACAGTGAGCTGTGAATGGGATACAGGCAAAAGTATTCCTGCATGTCAGAAAGAAAGGCAACCATTGTGTGAAGCCCTGGTGAGAACTCACCTGTACCACTATGGACATTTCCCATTCCTCGGGTTCTAAAAAGACAAATTCCATCTGGGATGAAGGCAAACAATGCCTGAGCAGTTGATTAAGGGCAGGGAGGACCTCCAAAAGAGGAAAATGACTGGAAGGACAAGATAAAGGCTGAGAGGGCTGCCATCTCTTTCTAGAAAGATATCAAGAATGAACACCAAAGGAGGAAAAGCCTACTGACATGCACAGAAGAATATTGTAAAGAACATAAAACCATTCAGGACTTTTTTTCAAGAGGAATAGCTCATCATAAATGGTGTATTAGCAAATGTCACTTGGTGCAGAATTGAGGAATGGTGAGAAAATACTGCATGCTCTCCACATCTCTGCAAAGATCATGCAGAGTGAATCAAACCCCTTTCTTTCACCTCTGACACTGCCACAATGAAATGAATGTATGTGGTAGCAATTCCCTTATTTACAGGGTCTGACTGTACATACAAATTTTGGCACAAATGTATAAAATGACAGCAGTAATACCTTCCTTACTCTTTCAGTGCTCGAAATACCAAATCCTAAAGGAACAAGATATTTTCTAGGTTTAAGGTAAAATCTGAATATCTTCCCACAAAGTGAGGTAGGCAAACAATTCTCAAAAATGTTAAAGTCGTAAATGAGCTGTGAAGTGCTTTATGGTGGATTGACCATGCCTGCCTGTCAGGTGCCCAATAAGCCATTCTATCACTGCCCCTCCTCAACAGAGCAGGGGAAGAAAATATAATTAAAGGTTCAAGGGTTGAGATAAGGACAGGGAGATCACTCAGAACTTGTGTTCTCTGTTTCACCAGTTCATTTTTAATAAAAACAACAAACTGCATCTCTTTATGGCAACAGAGGCCCTCTCAATCTACTTGTAACTGCTTTACTCAACAGAACTTTACACCCAAATATAGCAAATGGTAAAGGAGACCCACATTACTTCCGCCAAAACTGTCACAGCCCTTCACCTTGTATGTGGCTGAAACAGTTTCAGGTCTGTCCACCTGTGAACAGCTCCTCTAGAACCCTAAATCAACAAACCATTCCTATATGAGCACTGAGTTCAGCACTGTTAGATGTTCTCAGTCCAAGGGGTTTTAGCTGCTTTATTAAAACATTGACTTTAGTTATTTGGGCTGGGTTTTTTAAATGCCCACAGACTCCCAAGCAGTGCATTCCAACACATTAAAATGTATTATATTATTGCAATATTTGTAGTAACACTTATTAAAACTGTGTTCAGGGAGTTAGGATCATAAATCCTCCTGGTCTGCATCCATACCCGAGCTGGAGTATATTTATGTTTGATAGATGGGCTGTAAAATGAGGGCACATTCTCACATGTGAAGTGTGAATAGTTTCTCTACTTATTTATTGCAGTTGATATTATGTGGGGCCTGGGACAAACCTTGTGTTCCAGACAGAACTGACAGAAGGGGAAATGATAGTGAAAAGAGAGTGCATTGTCAGAGCCCCTGAATAAACATCAGTTAAGTCTTCCAATTTATTTCCTTGGACTTTGAATCAAGCAAACAGTTGTCAAAACCATTCCTGATCTCCATGTGCTCCTTGCTGTAGCTGCTACACTATTTGAACACCAAAAGCTTCCCAGCGCTGGAACTCGTTCTGAAGGGCTGAAAAGATTCATAAAAAAGTGTTCGGTTAAACCACACCAACATGCCCAGAAAACAGAAGCAGGGAGATATGAGAAAGATTAGGCTTGAACAAATGTGCAAAATATACTGTGCTGCCTGTGCTAGAAATTTGCACTCTGAAGCTACTTCTCTTATAACAGCTGGAGAATGGTGCACGTGATGGCTAGTTGGAGCTTTTAATCTCAAGCTATTGCCCCTTCTGTAAGGCTGAGCTTTCCTTCTTACACGAGGGCCTCTTCCAGGACTGTGGTTGGTTCATCTCTCCGAAATTAAGTAAAGCAACATCTTTCCTAAACATTAAAATCCTTCACTCTCTTACAAAGCAAAGGAAAACAAACAAGGCTATAACAGGAGATGATGATACACTAATCATGCCTCAGTCATGAAGGTACTTGAGGGAGATCTCACTGTCTGCAAGTTGCTTGCAAACGTGTTGTTCAACCCTACTAAAATCAAGCATTTTGTATTTTGGCTGAAGTAAGCAAGCACAGAGAAGCAAGTAAGATGAAACAACTCTTTATAAAAGCAAATGACAGTAAGAGAGCATTACATCTCCTTCAAAATAAGACAGGGAAAACACACCACAATTTAAGAATGCTCCACAGTTTTCAGAAAGGAAGGTGAGGTAAGCAAAAGACAGACATTTTAGAGTTACAGCTCTTCTATCAAATTTCAAGGTGCAGATTTCAATGGGGCTGTCACAAGGGTCTGGGTCAGGAAATGCACATGAAATAGAGAGAGGAGCTGATGCTTTGGGAGCAGATGATGACAAGGAAGGTAGTGTAGGCAAGAGAGGATGACTTTCAGGTTGAACCTACATTTTCTTCAATTCTCATGAAAAAGTTTATGTTTCACTCTTATTTCCTCCTCTGAATTCACTTTAAGTAGACAGCATATTTACAGACATCCTACAGCCTCTATTTAGTATTAAATATATAGACAATAATAGCATTACCAGAAAATGGATGTGAAGGACATGTAAGTAGCCCCACTACAAGCCTTGGGGATAAGGTATGGGAGAGGCCATGCACCCAGATTCACAGCATTCTTCTCTCACACATGCTCAGACTCAGCTTGTTAACAATTACAAGGGCCAGTGATAGAGAGGACTGTTATTTGCAGTAACGTCAGTGGGACTTCAAGATCCCAGCCAAAGTTCTAGGATCAGTTGCAATGACAGCTGCTAATGTCTCTGTGCTCAGGTGGAGGCCAGGGACAAGGGGCGTCTCTCAGTGCTCCATCTTGGGATTCGTGCTCTTTAATGACAAGAGGACATAGCATCAAGCCGTGCCAGAGGAGGGTCAGGTTGGACATCAGGAAAAATTTCTTCACAGAAAGAGTTGTCAAGCATTGGAATGGGCTGCCCAGGGAGGCAGTGGAGTCACCATCCCTGGAGGTATTCAAGAAATGACTGGACATATTCCTTAATGTTATGGTCTATTTGACAAAGTGATAAGTCAGAGGTTGGACTCAACAATCTTGGAGGTCCTTTCCAACCTAAGTGATTCCGTGATTCTGTAACATCTTTACCTATCACACAGTGAGATCAAGTGTACCTTTAGCAAGTTTGCAGATGACACAAAGCTGAGAAGTGCAGCTGGCACAACAGAAGGAAGGGATGACATCCAGAAGGACCTGGACAAGCTTAAGAAGTGGGCCCATGAGAACCTCAAGAAGTTGAGCAAGGTCAAGTGCAAGGTGCTGCACCTGCATCAGGACAACCCCAGATGTGAGGCCAGACTGGGAGAAGAACTCATTGATAACAGCCCTGAAGGAAAGGACTTGGGGATGCTGGTGAGCAAAAAGCTGAACATGAGCCAACAGTGCATGCTTACAAGCCAGAAGGCCAGTGGTATCCTGGGATGTAACAAAACAAGGGCAGCCAGCAAATCAAGGGAGGTGATTCTGCCCCTCTACTCTGCCCTCATGAGACCCCTCCTGGAGTGCTGTGTCTCTATGGGGCTCTCAGCAGAAGAAGGATGTGGATCTGTAGGAGCAGATCCAGAGGAGGCCACAAAGATGATTGGGAGATGAAGCACCTCTCCTATGAAAACAGGCTGAAAGACCTGGGTATGTTCAGCCTGGAGACGAGAAGGCTCTGAAGAGACCTCATTGCGGCCTTCCAATACTTCAAGAAGCTTATAAAAAACAGGGAGGGCAGATACTGATAGGACGGGAGAAATGGTTTTAAACTAACAGAGGAGAGATTTAGATTAAATGTTAGGAAGAAAACCTTTACTGTGAATGGTGAGACACTGGAACAGGTTGTCCAAATAACCTGTGTATGCTCCCTGGAAGTGTTCAAGACCGGGTTGGATGGGTTCAACAGGCTGGTTGTCTTGGTTTGAAAGACAGGTGTCTGCTAAGAGAGGTGGAACCCTCCCCTAGAATAGAGAATGTGACCCCCCTTCCCTCCAAATTATTTTAACTTTGGAATCAAGGGCTTTCAGGCAAAGGTATGGGGAAAGAGAATAACAGTACTAGTATTTATACCAGAGTAAACAAGCAGTAACAAGAATAGCAACAACAAACAAAACCAGAAATCCGGTGAGAGATGTCCCTGGGCTGCCAAGCACTTTTCCGTTTGGTGTAATCACGGTCGCAAGCAGCAGGGGCACTGTTGAGCTCCCGGCCGGGCAGGGCAGGTGCGATGACTCCCGAGCGGCTGCAGGGGGCGCTGTGGCGCAGGGTCAGGTCTATCTCATGGGGTTGGTGGTGGCAGGTGGCTGGACTGCAGGATAACGCACAGCAGAGCTCGGAGCAGCGAGCAGGGGCAGGGGCTGGCTCTCCCAGGCTAGCCAACAAGGTGGCAGGGACATGGCAGATGCTGCGGTGCGTTTCGGCAAGCGGGGTGGGGACAGCGACAGCCAGACTCCTCCGCAGTTGTTGCAAAAGTGCAGCCAGGAAAGTGCGTGCTCCTGGCGGGGAAAAGGGGTTGGATCCTGCACCTTATCCCAAGCAAGGGCTCACCCAGCCAGGAGGAGAAAGCAGAGCACAGTTGGATGTCCCACAGTCGCAGCCAGGAGCAAAAGCAGTTGCTTTCCTCCCGGTGTCCCAGGAGGGAGTGCGGATCCCAAAGGCCAGAGTGCCTCCTCTCCTCACCACACCCCACTACAGCCTTTGTCTCTTACAAAAGAAATAATGGCTCTTGAGCACCTAGTTATTGGTTTCCTAGTAACGGGGATGAAGAAAATTCCAATGCCCCCCAACCTTCAACACTGGTCTAGTGGGTGACATTCCTGGCCATGGCAGTGGGGCTGGAACTAGATTATCCTTTAAGTCCCTTCCAACCATTCTATGATTCTAATTTGTAAACATAACATAGGCATGATAGGCACAATGGGTGAGGGAGAAGAATGTATAGAATGGCAGTGGAAACCAAAATGATTTTACAGAATCATGAAACAAAGTCAGCAGCAAGAAGTGGGAATAAAAAGCAGCCCAGGATCCCCTTCACTTCTGTCTGCATGTCCCTGTTGATGTGCCCTCAGAAGGTGGTGTGACAAGACAAGCTATGTCTGTGTTAAACTGGCAAATCTGTCATGTGTTCTACTGAACATATGTCCAAACATAACAGGAACACAAACATATTAAATTATGTGCCACAGAACAAATCTGCCCAGAAAAGTTACTTGATATTCTGGTGAAGAACTGCAACTGAGAACCTATTGAGGCAGCAGTCTGTAGCTATCAACTTTGAATGATTACACTCCTGAAACCTGTAGGGGAATGGTTTTCCATAGAGGAAATGCCAGTATGAATAGGGAGGAGGCCAGCACTTGTAAAAGCAGTGCTTGGCAGAGACTATTTCAGTGTGTTTTGCTGCCTGCAAGGGGAACATGCAGGAGACAAGGTAGCCCCACTGGCTTCGTAAATTTCAGACTCATCCAGGAGAAAGATGGAACTAGGAGCTTTCTGCATCCATGGGTATTCCAGAAGCACTTCAATTCACTAAGAGTGTAATGGTTCTGGTTAAGGGTGTATTTGGCTATGGCAGCATTCCTGCCATAAGTATCTCTCTCATTCATACGGTACCATTAAGCAGGTTCTATACACTGATAACCTCAGGTGGCCCCTGACAGTGGTGACTGGTGGGAAAGGAGTAGTCAAATAGAAAACCCAAATCTATTTGCACTTCAACCATTCTTGTTTCTTTGAGCTTTTAGCCCTTCCACCAGCATGGCGCCCGTCAGTTCTGGCCTTGTGGATTCCCTTAATCTTATCAAGATAAAAGGGGGCAAAAGGAATCCTTTTGCCATTGAGCACAAGAAATCACTAGTAATATTAATGACTTATAAGAAGTAATTTGTATAACCACTCCTGTCCTGGGGAATGTAATGAATATTCATGAATTTTACCTATAACACTGTGCCTTTGGAGGTACTGGTGTGTGTGTTTGGTGGAAACAATTCCCACACATCCGATGCATCGAATAAAGCAAATACCCACTTCTCTGACTTGGTCTCTGAAGTGTCTCCAGGCTCGACTGGGGCGAATCACTGGGGTGCTCAGGAGCTCTGAGTCTCTGGTCCAAAGTGGACTAAAAAAGCCTGGAGAAGCTCTTTTGCCCAAGTCAGATGTGCCATACAGAGTCAGAGCTAAAAATAGTGTCTCTGCAGCACGGTGTGTCAGACCTCCCATGTGATCAGCTTTTAACAGGCTTGTGGTATCAACTCAGACAAACTATGCTAACCTATTACAAGTTTGTAACTGCAAAATTCTGCCTGAAAATGGAAAAACATCTTCCTCATTGCTGCAGCAACCGAACTGCCAGTACAGTGGCGTCAGTGCCCAGGCCAGGCCACCACTGTCGCAATTGAGGCTGGGCTGAAAGAGCATAACTTCCTCCTCTTTCTTGAAGGTGGAGAGAAGCAAGGGCTGACCTTTAAGAAACTCTGCCTCACTGGTGTCTAGTAACAGCAAGGAAAGAAAAACACGTCAAAATTTATATGAAGCCTGTGGATGGAAATCTGCCAGGTATGCACAGACAGCTTGGGTTTGCAGAGGGGGGAGGTAGGATGTATACACAGGTGAAGATAAAAACCCTGGAATTTCAGTGATTACATGGAATGTGAAGTCAGCATTAATTGAACTTTTGATTCAGATCCCAAATTTTAGTGTTGTGATAGTACTCTCTGATCAGAGATAAGAGCAGTGAAAGTAAAGACAGGAACAGATGGTTTGGGTTAGGGTCAGATTAAACTTTCTTCCTCCAAAATAGCTTCTCACGCATTACATTTAGACCTGAAGTTCCGTATTTTCCCTCATTCTTTCATTTGCTGTATTTACTTAGACTTGGCTATTTCCTCCTGTACGTAATTTCCTGAAGCAAGACATAGCAAACCAGTGGCTACTTTAAGTAATATCAAATTTCATCTATTTCAACAACCATAAACTGTCCAAGTAAGTTTCCTTATCTTCCAGAGCCATCATTCTTTCCTATCTTTGCCATCTCACTATCAACTCAAAATTTAGCAGCCCCCCCACTTATATATCTGAAAAGCTCACAGCTCTTCTCTTTTTCACCTGCATAGGGCCTGTAACGTGAGTATGTTTATTGTGTATTGTATCTTCCCGTTACTCCTTCTGTAACACTAAACTCTGATTTCTTCATGTCCATTGTCCAGACATTTAGCAATTTCCATCCTGACAGCCACAACTTTCTCCTCTCTTGCCTGGGTGACATCCACATAAAACAGAACTGGAAACTTTACCTTCTTTGCTTCTATTTGCCTAAATATAATCACTGTCTTCAGATATGATCACTCACTGCCCTTTTTTTCATGACTTCAGCATCAGTCTTTCAGTCTTGATCTTCAAAGTGGTTCACAGCTCTCCCAGTTACCTACACTACATTGCTATCTTCTTTTAACTCCTTCCACTCTCAGTTATGAATCTTAAACCATCCTGATTTTCACATACAAAAAGCACGCCTATGTGTTTGTGTGTGTCTCTTTCCAATACTAGATATATATAGTTTACACTGCTAGTCCTGATCACATATTCCTGAACAGATGTTCCCACACTTTCAAATTGAAAGGATGAAAATATGCCTCATTATTCCCTCTTATTTGTTATATTTAAATTATTTTTGCAATTCCTATATTAACAGAGATCATATTTCCTTCTGAAGTATGCCAAAGAGAAGCTTACCCTTTTTCTTCCAGGACAATATTTTCTGAGAAAAGTGCATGGCACAGAGCCTTAGCATGTTAGAGTCTGACAGTTCCTAGGATCAGCCTGCACATACGAGTGACCGCTTGTGTACCTATTTGTTGTTCAGCTGTCAGACCTGGTAAAAATAAGAAGTGCTTGATTTGCCAAGGGAAGCACACATTTGCTTTGAAGAGTATCTTCCACATAGGGGTTGTGATCCATATTTATAAAGGAATCTAGTCAGGTCAGTGGTTGATGAACTACAATGTACTGGGGTCTGCTTCCTCCTGCTGCTTCTCTGTTACCCAAGACTCAGGATACCTCCTGAAATAAACTGCTTTTAGGATTTCCTGTGGAATATAAGCCTCATGTTAGCTTACCTAAGGTGAGATTCAGCCTCCACTGTGTTAAGTCATGTCAATTAATTGACATTTGTCCACTCCTTGCCTCTCCCCATCAACTGCCTTTCTCCTCCCTCCTTCGCCCACTCCTTTTCCCTAATCAATTCCTCATGTACTTTGGTCTGTTCAGAGTGAGCCTTCCTTCCTGCCGTCAAGTCAGGGAACAGACGCAGGTTTCATCACACCAGGGAAAAAGGTGTTATTATATAATACTACTTAGCCTTTTTAAGAGTGTTTAATGCTCAGAACTGCCCAAGCACAAACTGGTTCATATGACACAGAGCAGGAAATGATTTATAAATGGAGAAACAGAGGTAGAAAGGTAACAGGAGTTGTGCGAGGTCTCACAGAGAGATCATGGCAGGGTCAGAAGTCTCCTGACTTCTAATTCCAGACTTTTAACTCTTTGCTCATTTTCTAGGATGTACTACGTTTTATGTGTTTCTTTTATGCCCCAAATTACTATCTGGTATACATGACAACCCACTGTATCTTCATTCAGCATACAAAAAGCTGAATTGTGCAGGCATGAACTGCACATCCCATGGATAAAGGAGAAGCTGATTCCTTGCTTCCAGGGCAGAGCTCACAATGACCCTAAAGCCCAGGCTGGCATTGGTATTGCCACAGAGCTGGTTTCACAGGAGCTGAAGTGCTCAGCTCTACACTGCACCCAGAAGGGCTGCACCCAGACTTTCAAACCACCTCCAGATGAGCTGGTTCACCAGCAAAGCACCACACAGCCATGCAGAGACACCAACAGGCTCCCTGTGTCAGGCACAGGCACCTCAGCCTAGAGCCAGACCCCAAAGCCAGTGCTTCTTTCCTTAGTTCTGGTAAATCCAAACAGGTGAGGACACCTATAGCATTCAAAATTACTTTTGGAGCCTGGGGCATAGTGTTGGGACAATTTAGCCTCAAATTCAGAATCTGGCCTTTTACAGACAGAGCAGTATTTTAACATCTCATGAAACCTTGTCTCCTTGTAATTTTTTTCTAATACTTCCTGCTAATTTATGCACGTAAGCATTTATACACGTTAAAAGTTTTCTAGACTTGTGAGTAGATAGAGGTCGAAACTTCCAAAGTCTGTATACACAGACACACAGGGACACACACATATATATGTATATATATAAAACCATACAGACTATGTGAAAACCAGCTGCCTGTAACCAGACCTGAACTACAGTGTAAACACAGACAGGCATATCCCCTCTGTATGCAATATGTCTGATTAAGTATTTTGTCAACCAGCATGTTTTTCTGGGTTGGTAGAAGGATTTCCAGAGCATTAATTTTTGTTTCTAAAGGCCTGCTGGATTTAGATGTATCCTACATTTTTCTGTTTTGTTAGATTTTTTGAAGGGGCTCAGAAAACATGTCAAAGTAACTCCAGAGAAAGAGGCTAAAAATATAATTCTGTAAACTGCAGGAAAAAATACTGGAAGTCACATAATGCCTTTACTTTTAGGCTGAAAAATTAACTCTTAGGAAAACAATGGCATCAGCATGCTGCCTCACAGATTGTCCTATGCTTTTCATATTATTCTGGTTTCACTAGTCATTTAAAGGAGTATACACTACCTCTTATTAATAACTGCAAACATAAATAATAACAATTATAGCAATAATGGACTATTGCTACCAGGCAGACATCAGGCCAATTTCACTTCTACCTCCCAGGGCTCCCAATCTCATTTTCTCCTCTCCTTGCAGAGCAAAGAAAAGAGGGAACCCTGCCCAATTTCAGTGTGGAGGTGCTATCCTCCACTGACTTCTCTTGCTTGTAGTTTGAACACCAATAAGTAAGAGCAGAAAACTACCCCCAGTACAAACTAGAAAGTCAGTAATATAACAGCAAGATAAGCACAGTGACTTGACACATATCCTGAGGCAGTGAATTTGAATCCATTCCTTGATCTGAAGTGCCAGACAACTTTCAGGTTTTTGATATGCGTATGCTGCCGTAGCTTTTATTGAAACGAAGAAGAGAAGAAGAACAAAGGATGAGAAGAAGAAAAGAGAGAGCATCTTTTCCCAGTTGTGGCATATCCAGTCAGAAGATTTAACTTGGGTCCACAAGGCTTAATGCTAAAACTACAATGATAACCCTGCCTTGGAATGTTTATGACTTTGTCTGTGGACAACTGTGCCTCTGCATCCTGATGTTTTAGGAGACCTTTTATATCTATTAGAAGAGACAGCATGTCTCAACAGAGGGGTCACCTGAGACAGAAGGGACTGGGGGTGAATTTAGGAAGAGCATTTTAAATGTGACTAATTTGCCATGTGCAAATCTCCCTGCTCACTGCTACAGAAAATCTACTGCTCTGGGCTCCTGTGCACCACTCTATGCTTTCCCTGATCAAGTGTTCATGGCATCAAACTCACAGGTAAGCACAGCGGGTACAACTCTGCAAGTGCTGAGAATTCAGCTTGTTACTGTCGCAGCATTCCTGACCAAGTGTTGATGAATGTCTTCTACCCTCATTACCTGAGGGTAAAACAACTGAGCCCTGGTCCCTCCTAACACCCTCATGCCTGTTTGCATGTCTCTTCCCAGGCTTCTGTTGTCCACACTGACCCAGGCTTGGTTTTAATCACTTTCCTAGTTCTTACATTCAAACAGGTCATTCTAATAGTTCATGCTCTACTATTTTGTCTGCTATACATCCTTTTAAATGTACTCTGCTGCTCCAAAATAAGTAAGTCTTTTTTGCAGAAAAGGACTGTGGAAGACAGCACAAGTGATATTCCCATTTATACAACTCAATGTATGGAATTATGGTCCTTTGGGGAATTCTAATTAGTTTAATCACATCTTGTGTGGATGACTCAAATCTACCACATTAGTTTGTGTAAAGGTACTCACTTTTTTCATTCCAGATGCATAATTTACTAATCTTCTACAGAGGAAATATCTGGGGTTTTTCTATAGTTATAAACCACTTATCATTGTAGTAATACTATAGGTATTGTAGTAATACTAGGGTATCTTCTCTCTAACTTTAAAAATATTATACAATTCTTTAATTTCATTTTCAGATGGAGGTGGTTTAACATTTTTAAAATGAGAAACAATGGTGAGATATTTTAACAGTTACTCAAAGAAAATCTTCACAACATTCCTTGGCTCATTGAACAGGTTTGAATGCTTGTCTAATTTAGAGAGATATATGTAATAGGCAGATAACGGGTGTATCGACACTTTCAGACTCCTGAAATCACAAGCAACTGTGCAACTACCCACAAGAACTCAGAATTGTCCTTTTTATGTGCACAGTTATCCATCCACATAGGTGCTTCCAACACCTTTAGGACAAAGCTCTGTGCCAGCTCATGTGCTGGCTCCCTGCAGAAACAGGGGATCTGTGGACCTGGAGTGTCTGGACAAACACAGGAAACAGCATCCCATACTAATAAGGAAGACCAAAACACCTCAGCAGGTCCTCTCCATATGACTTGGCCATACAATTGCCAATCTGACAATCTCTGCTCAATGGTGTGAGTGGTGCAACCAGGAACCGGAGAAGTTTCCAAGTATCGCCAGGACACATCTGCTCTTTCCAGCTGCGATATTTGGCCATTCCTCACAGGAATGTGAAGAGCCTTCATAAGTTATCCTTTAGGGAGAGAAACACATGTTTTTGCCTCTTGGTAAGACCAATCAAGGCAATTCTTCCAATATCAATACAATTTGACAGCTTAACATCCAAGAAGCACCCAATTCTCATTTCAGAATCCTTTCAGGGACAGCAACACAACAAAAAATAAAAATCCAGGATGACTCTGTTAAAGAATTCCTATCCCAAATTTACCAACACTCGTGGAAAGACAACTTTGTTTCCTTGCCCTAACATCTGCATCAAGAGGCCAAGGACTTCCAGTGCTTAAAAATTTCCAGTTTGACTGTGAAGCACAAACTGCAAAGACCTGTTTGAACTTGTACCACTTAGTTTAATAATTTTGTTTATTGTAGCTCGTTTTGCTTAAATCCTGTGGTACTTAAAAGAACACTAAATCCATCATACCTTAATAAGCAAGCTGTGCTGCAGCCAGCACCAAAGACTGTTCAGTACCTGCCTCATGAACACTATCAGCAAATCAGAGAACATTTTTAGCTCTTGAGGGCTGAGGATGTGTGTTTTGACCTCCTCTCTCTATTTCACAGAGACATTCATGAGTACAGAGTCCTTATTTTCTGCTTGGTAATATTCTGGCCTTTGATGCTAGGAGCATGAAGCAACACTAACAGGTAACACCAGACCATCACATAAACCAAAGTCCTTTGTAGCTGTAGAGCAAAAGTCACAAATCATTCTTCCTGTTGTAGACCACTGATTTTTACAGCTCACAAAGCTTCTACACAGAGAGAACACCCTGAGAATACTATGTGGGAGGTGCTTCATGGGGATTTGGTGATGACCCATCTGATATCCCAGATGTAGCTCATTGCCATAAAGCCCAGGGACTGGGGCATAAAAACTCTTTTCACATGTTGTGTACTGAAATCAAAAGCAGTAAGCAACCCTCATTCTGAAGAGGCTGTAGCCTGTATGCTACACAGTACACACTCACCCCTGCCTGAGAGCAGTTAGATTCAAAAAGCTTGTTGCCTTTATAGTTGCCCCACTCTTCAAAACATGCAATAGTAGCACAAAGAAAAGCGCTGCTACCAGGCTGACCATAGATGCCCTATAAACTGAAGAAAAGCAGCACAATCTGTTAGCAAAAAATGGTCTCAACTACTTTTGTCTTCTCCCGAGTTCCAGTGTTTAAGTCCAGCTGCCATTCAGGAAATTAAATTCAATACTTACAATGTGATGTTTGAAAGTACAGCTTTTCAGCAAAAGGGAGATGAGGTATATCCAGTATTTCTGAAAGATCAAACTATCTAATTGAGTGTCTGTCTGACAAAGACATAAGCCTAACTTGACACCCTTCTTGTGAAAGTCTTGGGCTTCAATTAATGGAAGGCAAAGGATGCATAATTAATACAGCAAGACACCAGTAAATTAATATGTTAAAGTTCCCACTGCAGTTTTAACTTAGTCACAATATGAAGGTTTTTAGTTGGCTTTCTCCATAGAGGTGAATTTCCTGTTTTTCCTGGTTAAATGTATATACCAGAAATTACTTATTAAATGTCAGGAAATGCAATTTGACTGAGTTACACATGTTACTGGAAAAATCTGGATGGAGCAAATTATTTGGTGTCACTTTCTCAATGAGACGCTACCTTCCTTCTCTATTCATGAATTGTTCATAAACAGACATATTTTTACTAGGCATTTTCCTCCTTGCTTAAAAGAAGCAAGGAGATGACATAAGTGATTATATTCACTGAGAAGGTGACATCATCCAGAAGATATTCTTGACTCCAGCTTCAGATACTTACTATTTGCTACTCAGTCCCTGTGCAAAGGTCCAGCACAGGGCTCTTGCATTAGTCCTGCTTACACTTTCAAAATATAAAATTTAAATGCACAATACTCAGTTTTACCTCTGTGAGACCAGACACAGAATTCACAAGTTCCTGAGCACACTCATTTTAGAGGCAATGTTAACCTTAGCAATGGCTACCAAACAGGAAGTACAAATGTGCAGATGACTATAATATTCACATGTATTTTTGCAAACAGACAAACTAGCCCAGTAATTTCCTCCAAGTGCAATTTCCTAGGTAGCAAATTTAAAATCAAAACCCAGGATCTACTGTTTAATTCACAACCCTGTGCTGCTAGTAAGAACCTCCCGTTTGTATTTCCTTATCTTTGAATTATTTGGGCCATCTTATCTTTGAGCTAAGCAGGGCTGTTTGCATATCCCAAAACTAGTGCATTAAATCTCCCAACACCCTTCTGGAAGCTGAGCAGTTGCACATTGCTCTTTATCTGAGGTACTGGAGCGGTTTCATTATGCAAGGTCACACAGTAAAACTAGCTGAAGGTGAGGTGCATAGAATGTTATTTAAAAAACTGGAAGGAGGGTTATTTTAATAAAGAACAACTGTGTAACCAGTGAGCAATAAACTGGGGCAAAATTTAGTTTATGGAAGAAATATTACTAACTATCCCACAAATACAATTTCCGCATATGGGAATATATGGAGAGATGGAAAAAAAAAAACCAAAAACCCAGCTTGCAGAAATGCATACATCATCAGAGGTACTAGGCTATACGAACTGTTTATTGGAACTGTGTCCCATGTCAATACTGAGGAAAATAAAGAATGGAAAATAATTTTGGAATTGAATAGAGACTCTGTCACACTTAAATTTGATACTTAGAGTCCAGGCCAACATTCTGCCAGGACATTTTTTTGTCCTGGCAGAATGTTGGCCTGGACTCTTTTTTTTTTTAAAAGTATACAAGAAAATCAGGAATAAATCCAAAATGGAAAAAGTAAAAGTTAAATTAGCATCATACAGTGGAGAGAAATATCAATAATTAGGCAAAGGCATAATAACCCTATGAAGTCAATTACTTTTATGACAGTGGGACTGGAAACACAGGCAGCTTTAGGACTGAACATTTGCAAAGAATTAAGACTGGTTAGAACATACAATGGGTGCTGTGTATGATCCAAGTAGACAATGAGAAACCAGAAGTATTCAAAGATATTTTTGATACAGAAGAATACAATAAGAATTTTTTTTTTCAACCTGAGCTAACCCTTTCCTACCCAGTCACTGTTGCACCCAGACAGTTTCCATTCAGCCTCTACAGTTAGTAACACATACAAAAGTTGTAAAGAAAGTCCAAGTATACCCCATGAAAGCAGCCAAAAGGAAATGAACTCTTTGTTGCCACAAGTCCTACGTTTTCCCAAATTTTCTTCCAAACTAACTTTATTTCACCTTCTGGCTATGCCTACCTTTGAGCTCCCCAGGCCACAGACCCTGTGTTTGCATGAGTTTGTAACACCTCACAACAGATCTCACTGGTGAAAGGTTGCTCTCTCTCTTTTTGTTGTGAGCCTGCTCTGATTCCAGCTGTTTGAGGCTGTAGGTGAGGACAGATCTCCTGCAGCAGCAAAACACAGTGCACTGAATCCATGATACCACTCAGGAGTCAAGGCTGTGCCCACCCTCCCAAGTTCTGCTGGACCAGGGCTACACTGGGCCCTATTTCTAACATGCCGCAAGGCTTCCTGCAGTGTCTGGACCAGGGGAGCTTCTTCTCTTGCAAAACAAGCCATTTTCTCTTATGGAGAGCCCTGGAAAGTACTTTGAAAAAAATACCAAATGAATTTTCATTTCCCAGGAGGCTGGAAAGGCAAGGAGAAGTGACAGCAACTGAGACCATTCAGCAACCCCATGACAGAGCTGGCACCAGAGCACCACCGTCCCGGATCCTGGCATGGCACTGACTTCACTAAGCAGCAGTAGCAACCAGGTCCTATTCTAAAGAAAGTAACTGCTTCTGAAATAGAACCACTGGAGTTCACACAAACAGGCACATGTTTGGTACATGCTGTAGTCACCACAACTCCAAAAGCAGATGAGCATTGTTGCTGTGTTTCCCAGTTTCTCATGCTTTTTTGATTAAGCACATGCAAGTATTATCTTGCTAATAAAAAAATAGGCTACCCACCAAAATTTAGAATGGATTTTTTTATTAGAACAAATATTCTAGATACTCACCATGAGTACAGTACATTCCATGGGAAGGATTCTGGAGTGCTTTTGCAATTATTTACAAGAGCTTCTTCAAGGCCTGCCTGTGAAAATCACAAGTATCTTTAACTTCATGGATTTAGGTAGCAATAAAAGGAAACCTTACAAATAAGTCCCATATTTCCTTTATAATGCAATTATTTGGCAATTGAGACACCATTCATCTTCATAAAAACATACAAATTTCTTAGCTTTTGACGGCTGAGTTTCTAAAGTCAATAAGAAATTAGACTCACTTAAGCACAGAATAATTCCACCAGTAGCCAGAATTTAATTTTATTTAATACATTTGATACAAAGGAGAGACAAGCTTTAAAATTATAAAATTAAAAGATCAACCAAACCAAAACAACAAGAAATAGCCCAAACAAACCTGTTTGGATGAATTAGCAGTCTGTAATGTACGTCTAGTGAGAGCTTCTATTAACAGAGCCTAATCTTTTTTTTTTTTTTTTTTAAGAGGTAAGACCAAATTCCTTGAGCAGGAGAGCCTCATTTGAGTGATTTTATTTAACTTAAATGCTACTTTTGCAAGGTCATCTATCCCCATGCTAATCTTTTCTACCCACAAATACAAGTTGTACCACACATCTAAAATATACCTTCCTTCAAGGTTCAGTTCAAGAATTCCATGATGCTCACAATTTAATAAGTTTCTTGCAGCCTTGATACAACTATGGGATCACCTAGCTAACTCCATAAAAATCAGTATTCCAGGACTACTTAAACTGGGGGATCCTAACGTCCTGATATGTACCAAGACTAACTTCATCTATTTCAGTAAAGAAACAGTTCTGCAAAACTCAAGTATCCAGAAGTGTTATACATAAAACCTTTTCTACAGATATATAAATATGCCTGCAAATTTAACTTTTTGGTGACTACCCTGGGAGTACTACACATATGCATAGAAATAGTATGAATGGAGACACTGCATCCATTATGAATAAGAACACAGAGTTTATAGTGATCAACAGCAAATCCCAGATAATTTATTTGGTGTCTTTTCAATCTATTCATAGACAAGACCAGAAGAAAGCTCTCCATTACAAGTTCTGTTGCACACAATGATTGTTCTGGTCAATTAAAGTTATTGCATGGTTTCTGAATGTGGCCAAAAAAAAAGACAGCTGAGAATGGAAGTGAAGCAGGGAAGGGCGGGGGGGAAGACTAGTTTAAACCACTTGACTCATCAGAATAGAAATGTAAATTCAGAATATATGGCTGAACTTTGTTGTCCCTGTATATTGACTGGAACTATAGAAAATAATTGCTGCAGATTTTGTGGATTTTTTTACAGTATCTGGAAAGGATTTTTTTCTATTTTACTGTCATGCTTTTCCTGACCATCTTCTATTCCCAGGACAGATGACTGCATCAAAAAGAAAAGAAAAAATTTAAGTTACTTATTTGATGAAAAAATAAAAAAAAATCAGGGAGAGGAATTCTAGAAACAGTTGTGGTGTGCTTTGGAGATTTTTTTCTTTTAATTTTGAAGGGCTACCAATCCAAAATAAAAAAGTAAATTAAAAAAAAATTAAAGCACTTAAATTATCGTAGGTTGAGGCCTAAATCCCTGAATGAAAGTCAGTCCACTGTAGGTGTCTCTTCCTACACCCAGGCAAATTGGGTTTGCCTGCTACTAGCTTGTGGGAGCCTCAGAGTCAGGATTCTTGGTTTGTATTCCCTAACTACCCGCTTATTTGCAGTGGGCAGATCTCAATCTTTCTATACCACCATCTTTTCCCAATAAGGATGTGGAAGCTTAATTAGGCACTGGAAAGTTATTTTAGTATCCTAAGTGGATGCTGTCATAGAAGGAAAACGTAACTTTCCATTGAGAGAACGCAAGATAACTCATGCCAGCTTGTTTCACTCCTCTCCAAGAGGCAGCTGTAGTCCCACTAACTGGCTGTCAGAGTAGAGGGCTTTGATTTTGGAAAGGGCACCAGCAGGACAGCTGCAGTCTGCACAGAAATCCAAAGGATGGTAACTTGGACCTAGCTGGTGGTCATGTTTTCTTTGATTCTGGGAGATTTCATCTGCTGCCATCTCACACAGCCCCATGCAAAGACAAAGGCTTTTCATCATCTGAACGTTGTTCCCTCCAGGAAGAAATTAAATTACCTGACACGAAAAAGGGACAGCTTGGAACTGAGGCTATTTCTGTACTTTTCAGGACTGTTGAATATGTGAATTGAAGTGCATGAGCAGTAGTTAACTTGGTGGCTGGGTTCCCTGCATCCCTACCTGGCCACATGCTGACTGGTTCCTGTGCAGCACTACTCCACTGGTTCTCAGCTGGCACTGGAGCCAGGACCATCACCCAGTGGAACAGGTAGCTATGTTCCCCTTGCCCTTAGCACTCTCTGCAGGGATAATGAGGGGAAACCTTCTCTGAGCACTGTGTACTGTGCTCACCAGCAAGCTGAGGCACAGGCTGTGCTCCCAACTCCCACATTACGCTGGAGAGAAGGGTGAAGAGTTTCATCTGCCTCTTGCTCTTTGGGACTAGGGCAAGAAAAAGCAATCCCATGTTTATTCCCTATTCTCCAAGCACAAGGAAAGAAGGTCCAGTGTCTCTTGAGGAGTCTTCAGCAGTTTCCCTTCCCCTCCAAAAAAGGGAGCAGCAGGAGCTGCATGGTGTGAAAGAGCAGCTGTGGGTGGCAGAGAGGAGGGGGAAAGGGTAAGCCCTGTTCCTGTGGGACTCCCCAGGCTCTCCATGTAGGACAACTCAGAGACCTCTCTGGGCCTAGCCTATTTTCCCCTGTAAACAATAAAAATAATGACACAAATTACAGTACCCACTTCTCACAGGTTTGAATCAATATAAACTGAACTCCAGAGCTGCTTCTCAGCCGCCTCTGCATCCTCTGTTCTCCCAGTGCCAAAGTCTCATACAGACTTAATTTCTATTCTCTGCTGCAGAATGAACCATTCAAGGTAATTAGCTATTCTTTTTCTTTTCCTCCCCAAAACATGGAAACTCCTATAAGAGGGGAGGGCAGGGGGAACTCTGTGAGTTTTGCTGCTGGTCACGTAGTTCATTCTGCAGATTGAGTCATGCTCTGTTCTCTTCCTGATGTTTGCAATTATGCACATAAAGGCAACAGATCACCCCATAACACCCAAGCCCAGGGCCATGGCCTTTACCATTTGCCACCAAATTATGGGCTTTGTGCCCCTTCCAGAACTGGCACATGCACACCTTATCAAATGTCCAGTTCTAAAAGAAAGGCCTGATGAAACTGAGCCATTTTTTATGGGCTAGGTTACTTTTTTTGTACTTTCCCTTCCCCAGTGATATAGTGTATCTCTCCCCAGATTAAACAATAAAGATAACCACTGAAAAAAAT
Source organism: Entomyzon cyanotis (assembly GCA_024500445.1). Taxonomy (NCBI): domain Eukaryota; kingdom Metazoa; phylum Chordata; class Aves; order Passeriformes; family Meliphagidae; genus Entomyzon; species Entomyzon cyanotis. The sequence goes on from JAKEPQ010001005.1 coordinate 84,087,543, forward strand.
ATTTAAAAATTAAGAAAAAAAGAAAATGAAATCACTTCTGAACAGGAAAAATACATGGACACTGTTCATTATCCTTGGGCTACCCAATATTAGTGATACCCAAAGACTTCTCCTTTTCACTCAGAAGCTTTTTCCACCTGGAGAAATCAAGTTATGTTACAAAAAAGGGATAAGGAACAGCTCCCTTCTCTTACTGGATCAAGCATACAAAGTGTTTGTGGTCTCACACATCTCCTTTCAAGCTGTTTGCCTCTCCCCTACCCTGTCTCCAGATCTGCAAATCTGGGTATCTTCCCAGTTCAGCTTCCTGATTCCTTTTTTTCGCATTGAACTTTTGAAATTTTTCCATGTTATAAATATCTGCCTGTTTAACTCGGACATGTCCTAATTTATCTAAAAGACTTATGGAGAGCTTGAGAATTTTCATTGTGAACTGAAGAGATAGAAATGCTAAGCAAGTTATATTTTCCAAGTTTTAGTCACTCATTTATGTGAAACGAAGTGTACAAAATATGTTCTTTCCCCTACTGCCTTTCAAATTTTATTACCTCTATTCTTGTGAAAGCATTTCACTGTTTCCTTAGGAATTTCATCGTCCAAATAAGACTCACAGTTTCAGTGCAAAGAACAGAAAACAAACCTTCAAACTCCTAATTCCAAAAGCCACTCTTCTTTTCTTTAGAGGATGAAACCCACTGCCTCATAAGGTAGTTTAAATCTCTCTTGCTTATTTGCAAATTTCTTTTGTTTTGCCTGTCATCCATATGTTTCTGTTCTCTACTGTTGCTTAGTCACTCAGGAGAGAAAAATATTAAGATGGTACTATTAATTTACCTTGATTAAGTAATCCATTAAATGAGCAAACTGCAATTTCAGCCCCTGTTCCCGGTCATTTGGAGCAGTTCATCAAAGCAAATGATCTGCTTTGCCCTGTCTGCTTTCTCTGGTCACTGGGAAAGTGAGTGTTACCCCCAGTGGAGGTGGCTCTTGGTCAAAGGCCAAATAATGGAATTGTTCATTACCTGTTTCTAATTTTACACTGCAGGCACGTTCTCCTTGGAATTTTTTAAAGCTCTTGAAGAAGATCTTGGACCAAGTCAAACAGGGAAACGTAATGTTAGGTTTGGAGGACAGCAGAATAACTGTAAGGAAGGGAAGGTTTAGTAGCCTCCCCTGGCCCTTAGTGGTACACTCTCTGTGTTTTGGAAATCTGTGGAGCAGCACACAGATACCTCCTGCGTTCAGAAGAACCAAGTGATCTCTGTCCAATGGTGTTCCACTCTTCAATGCCAATTATATTTAAAATGTTGTTGCCCAGGAAAGAGGAGGCACTGTGTAACATCCACACAGTAAATTTCACAAGACCAGCATGATGGCAGGCAAGTTACTTCCTCCGTGATATTAGCAAAGGCAGAATCATGCATTGCTTTCTGGGGCTAAGCAGAGTACCTAAGAGGTTGCTTTTCTCCCTTAAAAACACTTGGTCCTCTAGCAGAACTCCATTTCTCACAGCACGCCATTCTCCTTTCTTACTAAACTGGTGCCACTCAAGATAGAAGGAGCCATTTAGAAAAGGAGTGTCACTTAGAGGATGCAGAAGTAAGTGGACTTTGTACCAGCTCACCATCTCTGCTACTGCCCATATGGAAGAAGGAGGAAAATACTTCAAATACTCTGAATCTTCAAGTTCAACTGAGTCACCTTCAAGAACGTCTTTGTAGGGGTCAAGTGTGGTTTTTTCCCTAAAAATAAGATTAGAGACTCACACAAAGTTTGTGAGATGGGGCTTATGGAAAATTCCTCGACCCCACCCAGCCTGACAAAAATGAAAGCACTGGCATGTCTCACAGACCAAGCAGAGAGGTATGGCATAGTGTACTCCCTGTTAATTATTTTTACAAGTCCTCTAGATCAGGAACCCATAAAGGGTCCCATTTTTACAGACTGTGTTTATGTTTCGCTCTAGAAGCTGTGCAATTCCAGAGTAACCTTTGTTGTGACTACTGAACACTCAAGTTACATATTTCAGCACAGAAGTTTACACAGAAAAGCCTGAAATTCCAGTAAATCTGTTCTACTAGACCTCTTCTGGTTTGCTGCATCACTCTGCCAAGCACACGGGCTTAGAACTTCAGTTAGAGGGAAGAGAAGGGACACCATATGTCATCACTCATAATATCATGCTATTCTTACTGTTCAGCCTCTGGGGAGCCAGTACTTTTAAAGCAGCATTTTCAAAAAAAAAATTGCCAGCACATTTGCAGAGAGAAGCCCAGTGACAGCTGATCAAACTGGTTAATTAGGCATCTGCATAAGTGTAGTTGTGGAGGCAGTAACTACACCCCATGCTCAGTCCCACTTGAAACAGAGCTAAATATGGGAAGCAGAATGGATCAGAAAGCTCATTGAAGCGTTACCGCTTCTGCAAAAAGAAAATGTGAATTCCACCAAACACGCCTTCCATGAGAAAGTTTTGATTTTCTCAGAAGTTTTTGATTTCCAGCCACAAAAAAATAAAATTTTTAGCTCCAGGATTTGCTAACACAACTCACAAAAAGCGGTCATAACAAAAATCATAGTGTCTCTTTTCAGCCTCATTTTCCAGTCATCTTCTTAGTCCTATTGTCTCGTGGGAGCAGTAATTCAAGTGCTATGAGCCCCCCTTCTCCTTCCTCTTTGGCTCTTAGGCTTGAGCACATTTTCCACAGTGCACCACAGTATTCTTTTTATTTGGACTCCCGCAGCTCATGATGGAAAGAGTCATCTGAATGGGGGGCGCCAGCCCTGGAGGAGAGCAGATCACGAGAACCGCGGCTTCCATGAGTCACTGCGGTAGATGCATGGGACACAGAGATCAGGCCAGCAATTTCCAGCATTTCCCATCTAAACATTGCTTTTTGTCCCTTGTTAGGAAGAGAACCCCACAGATTATTTTGTGATAGAAATTCACATGCTTAACCATCTCTAATCATGTAAAAAAACAGGCTTATTGCATGGCCTGTTTCATGGCCTCTTTGAAGACTCTGATTCCTCAGCCTGCTTCCATCAGCCCTGTCCCAGATGTATCTGTGACAAAATTACAGCTTTCTTTGTTTTATAATATACTAGCAGTGTAGCATCTGGCAATGTGGTTTGGGGTTTTTGTTTTGTTTTGACTGGAAAGAAACCTGCCAAATACTCCAGTCAAATCTCCCCAAAACATTAAATCAGCATTTTTAAACTTATGCAAAAGGATGAGGGAGGATTTCCTGATTCATCAAGTGAGAACACAGGCACTAGGCACCAATTCCAGCGCACAGGTAGCTGTCACACAATCTGACATTGTGGTAAGAGGAAATGGGCACCCCTCCACCATCACACAGCCTTGCTAAGCAGGCCAGCCAGCTGGTGGTGAAAAGATTCTGGACGAATCCACCCAAGATGATATTCATCCATGTAGTGGGTCAGTTGGCAGGAGACAGGACTTCTGGCTTTCTGTCATACAAAGTGCCTTTTCCCGTACTTAGAAGAAAGCTCTCTGACTTCCCATGTATACAGGATATTCCCCCTGCTCCTTTTTATTATTCCTTGTTGTGAAGGCCCTGTCAGTGAAATGTGCATTTCAACAGTGAGTCTCTCATAGCTCTCCTTATCTTTAATTTCCTTCCACTATAGTCTATTTTATAGAGCCTTTCCCTTACTGGCAATTTTTTCCCTTCCCATTTCAGCTGCAATGGCCAGATCAGGATCAAAACTTCTCACAAGTTAAGGGAAAGTCTGGAGGCAGAAGATCTCATTTAGGTCAAAGAAGAGACACAGGCCAGGGCAACAAATGTGTTTGTCCTTCAGGTTTAGTTTAGCCAGACACCTTTTCAGCCTTGTGTTCTGTGACAAAATAATTTATTAATGATCCCTTTTAATAAGTCAGAGTTTGTCCTTCAGATTAGGCATAAACAGCAGGAGTAGTAGCAATCATTTACTTAATCATCAATTTTTTTAGAAAGGGCCCGTAGGGGAGGAAGGAAAAGCCTCATCCCTGCTAAAAATGTCTTCTTCCAGGCCAGGCAAGGAGCTGTCTCCCTCTACTAGGTGCTGTGCTCATCCCTGGATTGCCCCCAGTTGTGGAGGGGGCCCGGAGGGAATTCTCTGTTTCTGAACAGTTCCTCTCATACCCTCCAGAGAGGTGCAGTAGTGAGGAGGATGATGAAGGGGCTGAAAGAAGAGGAAGGCCAGGAATGCCCAGGCCAGCAAGAGCCTGGGCTGTGTTTCAAGGGTGGTAGCACTACAGCTTGGCAGCAGAGAAAGAGAGCAGCAAAATATTTGGGATGATGGGGAAGAGGCTGAAAAATCAGACCAACTTTCTCTTCAGTTTGACTGGTGCATGAGACATCTTTTGCCAATGTCTCTGGAACAAATTTTTTCAGTTCATAGGAAATCAAGAAAAAAAATAGTTTTCAGGCCAACTGGACCAAAGTCAATTTTACAAAAAATGAAAAAATCCTCAAAAATGGTGAATACCGCTTTTCAGCAAGCTCTGAAAATTCCTAATCAAACAGTTTGAAAAATCCATCAACGGTATGTTATTTACCCTAGCAGTAATACACACTCTTCCTTTTGGAAACACAAACAACATGTAAAGTCACAGAAACTGGAGATGTTTCATGCATTATTAAGTAAAAAGTGGGATGAAAGGGGAGTATCTGATGGTGAATATTTGAGGAATATTCATCTGTGAATAGCCTGATGATTTTCTGTTCCTTTAACTGAAATTTTTTTTTATGAATGCCTGCATGTTCCCCCACATCATACGAGGCTGGTCATGCAAAGCTTCACTCTTTACTGTTCATGGCAGGTTATCCTGAGAAGGCAATGTGTCTCCTATTTCAGGCCGTAGGGAGGGTCACCTGGTAATAGCACAGTGTGTAATGGGTTTCATTGCGCCTGGGAACCAAAGAATTTGACCTGTGAGAGAAATAACATGAAGCAGAAAATGCATTCAGATCACAGTTAGGCTGAGTTGAGAGTACAGGTGGCAAGGGAGCACTTTGAACCCTGTCCCTGTGGCCTCACTGTGGCTCCACAACAGTAAGTCCTCCCTTTTGAAGAAAATGTATCAGTGTTTTAAATTTAGGGAGGGAATGGGGAAAATTCATTAAGGGCAGTTCCTCCCCTAAATATTCAAAAGTCATGAATCAGGGATCAGATGTTTGAGGAACTTCCACGAGCCAAAAAAATCCCAAAAAACCCAACCAAACGAAAAATACAAACAAACAAACAAACAAAAAACCCAAAAAAAGACAACAAAAAATCCCAAACAAACAAAAAAACCAACCAAACAAACAAACAAAAAGAAAGGTGGATACATGCTTATTTTTTCTGGGGTTTGTCACTGTCTTTAGAATGCCCCTGGGTCATACTTTCAAACTTCTTCACAGTCTGAGGAGTAGAAACTGATTTCTATAAAAATGAAAACTGAGATTCTCACCTAATTAAATGTCTCCGGGAATGAGAAGTTACACGGAAAAAAACCATCAAGTATCACGAGACCTGCGATAAAAATCACAGGATTTGGCAACACTGAATTAATCACGAGTTAGGAAGTGATAGCACTTGTTCTAGCTGAACAGCAAAAAACAAACAGGCATAAACCTTATTCAAAAATATTTTGCAGGCATGACTGCCAAGCTGACAGCCAACTTCAGTTGGCTGTGAGTAATGCTATTCATTATTTCAGAATATTCATATAGCCAGTAGGTATTTCTGGAAATCCTTGAGAATCCTGCATTTTCCATGATGCCAGAATGATTAATTTGTATTGAAAGTTTGTTACTTGCCAATTATCCATCTACTGCTTAAAAGTCTGAGTCACAGGCTCAGCAGCCAGAAACAATACCATGCTGTATGTTTAGACATCTGAGATGCATAACAAATATTCAAAGGGGAAAGTTTGCAATCAAACCGCAGGCTGAAAGTTATGCACTGAAAATGTTTAGCTAAAAAGTGAGAATAATTAATACCTTCTCAAAAAGCTAGACCGATTGCAAGAGAATATGTGTTACAGAAAAGCAATTACATTCATAACAAATACTATTAAAATTAATACTTGGATAACCACAAGATATTAGTTCTAACCACAAACAAATAAACAGAGATGCTCTTCTAGAGAGAATATAAACAGATTCCCAGTTCCCATCGCAGATTTCAGACCATCAGTTTAGCTCTGCTTGTACAAAAAACGGATGAAGCAGATGTACTTCTTAAGCCAGTCTGTTTTGGTCCATCTATGCAAAGCTCCCAGTAGAGCTAGATTTGCCGTTCAGCATATATTCAAGGTAAACAGTGCACTGTATGATTTATATATGGGTTATCGTTCAGCCAAAGTCTGGCATTTCATTGATATGCCTGTTATTTAGATGTATTCAGAAGCCTTCCAATGCATATGAGGTTTTCCCTTACAGTCACTGTATTCTCAAAAGAGATGCAAGAGCCAGATCTTTTCTATTCCCCAAGGTTAAAGGAAAAAGTGAGATGTCCTTTGCTTTTTCAACTCTTTACCCATATAGAATAATTCATCTGCTGATATTCATAAGGTGACTTCCACCAGCAAATGTAAAGACGTCAGGAGGAGATTTTTAAGCACATATGTAATTGTTTATGATTGGTATCTGCTTTTATTTAGCATACTTGCTAGTGCTCTCTTTCTGCTGCTAGGCTGTAAGAATCTTCCTAGCCCAAGAAATCTGCTCTTTGGGGAACTATATTTCATGTTCTTTCCCCTTTGCAAGCTCTGCCATAATAGAATCAATGTATCAAATCAATCCCGCAAAGCAGCCAAAGAGTCTAATGGTAAAAGTAGGAGACAGAGGTGTTTTCTAACGGAAATTTTGGCAGGAAGGGATTAATCTGTGTTTGCCTATTTCCTATGCCTCTCCTTCCCTTCACACACAGTGTGGGAGAAGTAAGACATGGAGAAAGTGTCTTGTTTGATCCCTGATAGTACGGGTTTTTTTTTTTTAAATTTACCCCAGAAAGCCTTTCTAAAAAAACCCTTTGAGACTTTTGAAATCACATTGTTGCAGGTAAGTCCCCACGATTAATAGAATATTTCGGCACGCTTGTTGCAGCTCTGTAAGTCTCGCATTCCTTTGCAGCACCGAGCAAGCACGGCAGCGTCCCAGGGTGCCAGCAGAGCACCCACTGCTCCTCCAGCTCTCTCCTCCCGGGCAGTACAACTTACAATCCTGGGCACAGGCATAGGCAATGGGACACCTTCCCTCTCCAAGCAGGGAGCTGGACAAAGACTGCATGGCAAAAACTTGTCGCCCTACCCCAAGTTTACCACTGACCTCCGTGGACTGCAGGAAGGGAGGCGTCCCCATTGTCCCCCCAGGACACCCCGCTCTGCCCCAGCCCCGGGCGCGGCGATCGCTGCGGATGGCAGCAGGGAGCGGAGCTGATCCCGCTCGGCCTGCCGCGGGCAGCGCGGCGCCGGCAGGCGATGGGCGAGCAGCGCTGCCTTCCCGACGCTCGGATGGATGTTCGGGGAGAGAGAGATCCCGGCGAGGATCCCAGCGGAGCCTGCACTCGGTGCCGTGCCGCCAGCGCCCCCTCAGGGCCGCCCACGGCACTGCGGCTGCGCTCCGGCCTCACCTGCGAGTCACGGACGGGGATCGCGGGGAAAAAAAGTTAAAACAAACAAAAAAAGTCAACCTGGAGTGCAAAAGGGTAGCTCGCATGCTTCATGCAGCTGTGCAACTGTCCCAAAGCTGCCTGCTTGAGTTATGGCTCATAATTTTCATGGAAAGTTCTCACAGTTCGTGACCCAGGAGATCCCAAACATATGATTTAATCGGGCATTAGTCAATGTCGAATTTTTCCCTTCCCGACGCGTCGCCTGATCTATACCATATTGTCAGCATCTCTCTGCAGCCCGAGGGAGGCACGAGGCACCTTGACGCAGGGTGAAGAAGGGAAGAGGGGAATCAGTGCTTGAATCAGGAGCAACTGCAAAACTGGACAGATGTGGCCCTTAACGACAGCACACGCACATCCTCAGCCTCTCATCCCACAGCCCACAACATGTCTGTATTTATGGAAGATGACACCGGCTTAAGCCACCTTCCAATGAGCACATTTCAACAGCCCTGCATCGCCTTCAAACTCTCTTTTTATTCTCTCCTTCCAGTGAGCAAACTGCCACCCTCAAACCTACTGCGCCATGCATCCAAATTGTATTGTCACCTCCTTGTAACCACAACTGAAAAAACTTCTTATTTACAGGGATCCCCACTTAAGAGCTTTTACTTTGCACACAGCCCCCACCACAGCTCTTTGGGATGTTGAGTTCAGATGAGATGTGACAACAGGAGTGGAATAAAGCAAGACCTTATGGAAATGAATACTAAATATGCTACTGACTTCAGGAAAGGCATGCCATCCTGATGTGCTTATGGACATTAGTTACCCATACCACATGCTCCCACCACCTAATGGTAAAAATTGTTTGAATGATGGTTTTATTTAGAAAACAAGTGCATTTATATATTAATGACTGTTCGCTATTCATTGGTTATTAGTTTCTTCTCCAAAAATTTCAGGCAACCAATCAACTGAATTGGAAGAAAAACACTGTGCCAGATTTTTTTAAAGACCAAAAAAGTATAGCTGTGTGATTGATTTCCACAAAGAACAAGACTTTATGCAATTTAGGCCACAAACCACTCCTCACAAACACCAAACAACTAACAGATGGAGTGGGTAGTCTGCTAACAAAGCAGAGGTTGAAATTGAATTCCCCTTAATGGTCTGGCAAAAATCTGTGGAAAACAGGATGTCTTTCTGAGTGATTTTCAAAAAGAAGAGAGGCCTGAATTAGGGTACAAATATGCTAATGCCCTAAGAAGATCTACACACGAGATAGTGGGGCTGTTGTTTTCCTTGAAGTTGCAAGATTGGATAGACAATCCCAATGTTGGACTCAGGAAGGAGATGTTACTCTGAAGAGAAGCCTTTCTCTTTCTTCTCCCTGCAGCTGCTCCATGCAGACATAAGAAAAGGCAACAGGAAAGCTCTCCCAAACTTTTACCTCTTACAATCCTGATACATAGGGGGCCAAATCTTGTCTTGTGAGCAGCCTCAAGTTAGTTCAAGACAGTAACAGAGCATTCCTCTCTTTCCATTTCTTCACTCCAGAACCATGGAGTGATGAGAAAGAGATGAGATTATGATTAGTCAGAAAAACGTTAGTGCCAACCAGGTAGCTTCATGCATTTATTTACGCAATCATACTAGAAACAGTTCAGGTGCTGAACTATCTTAATGCAAAAAATGAAAAACAAGGGACTTGGGCAGAAAAAGTGTATGTCAAGAGAGAGACTTTGACATAGATTAACGGTCTGTGACATTCAGATTATACCATGTTGGGTTGGTTGTTTTGGTTGAGTTTTTATGTAGGATGCTGTGGCTTTGGACAAGATAAGCTGATTGCCTCCTGTAAGACCTGCAAAGAAGAGTCAATCTTTGTCAGGAAAGATTCTGGGATCCCTGTTATCCACCAGCTATTATGAAACATTCCTTCAGATCCACAGGAATAGCTATAATCCTCTGTGGTTAAAGCTACCCATTGGAAAATCAGCTGAGAGATGTGATAGCAATCAAGAAAGGCCTTGGGAAATATGCAATGTGGTATGGTTGCTCCCCAGCAGAGTCTCCAGAACTGAAAGGTCAGGCATTCAAGGCTTTCAGTGAATCTTGTTTATGAAAGTTTTGTATGCTTGACCATGACTATTGTGAGAAATCTCAGTCAGGGGTGTTTATCTCAAGGAGCTGGCTGACAAAGTCAATGCTGTTTTTGTTATAACTTTTGGCTGAAGCGACTCTTCAAGAATGTAATGCAGAAGGCCCTGGACAGCTAGGGCAGGCAAGAACTGTTCTCTCCATGGCCTGGATTAAACCTGCTGTAGGTGAAAGGGCAGGCTGAAGGCATTCTGGAGCCCCACAGCTGATGTCTCTGTGTTTCTCTCCTCCCCCACAACTCCCCACCCTGGCTTCTAATCCACTGGGAGAGAAGAAAGGCAAAGTAAAGCCCACTTGCTTCTTCTCCTAAAAGACGAAAACTAATGCTGACAAACGACACACTGTAGCTACACAAACTGCCGTGGCCTTGCCTGGCACCAGGAAACCAAATGTGAAAGCTCTGATGGACAGCAGTCATAGATGCTGCACAGCAGATGGCTGTGGTCATGATGACATGAAATACTTCCTTTTTTTGTGACAAAATTAATACCCCTCTTCATTAAAATACAAATCTGTTCTTTTTCCTAATGATTTTACCAGAAATACATAGTCTGGAACTGTATGGAATGCTTTTACTTTAAGAAATTGCTCAACAGGTCAACTAACACAACAAATCCTTGATGAAGTCCTCTTACCAGTCTGATACTCTGGACTGTATTTATGTGTCCTAAATGCTACACACAACCACCACTCTCTGAGATCTAGAGTGCCCTTTTCAATAGGAAGTATTAGGCTAAACAGTTTTCTAATTTTGCCTGAACTTCAGCTATCTGGTCCTTAGTACACCCAGCTCTCCCACATAAAATTACAGCCATCAATATCATGTAAGAACTGAGACATTTCTTTCCGATTCCCTCATCTGAGCCCACAATTTATCCCACATTGCCTTCCCTGGCAGAATAATCAGGCACACCGTCTATTAATAACAACAGAGGAGGTGGAAAGACATAACAAGAAAGCTGTACCGAACACTTTATTCTGCCTGGGATGTAGAAATAAGACTTGACATAAAGGAAAACTGCAATGAGCATATGATTTATTGTTTATACAATGTCATAAGACAAAGCTCTCAGATATTAGTGGCCTAATAAAGTGATATAATGCTTGCTATGTGTTTATCCATGTGGTAAATAGATAGCACAATTGACACTTGAAGCACTCTAAAAAGAGCAATGGTTACAAAATCAGAACTTTGCAAGGCACTGGCAGAATTTATTGCTAATTCCATCCCTCAGGAAATAAGGAAGTATTAGTCTCCAGTAATATCCAAATATCTAGTGAATTCAAATATTATTGGTGACAACATTCCAATACTGCTCTCCTTTCCTCCACCTCTCCTCCACCAGGAAAGCAGGACATGCATTACAGGGTTTTCAGCCTGACATAAAACTGTTACAGCATCTCAACACAAAAGAGGCTCAAAATTAGAAATACCTTTTTACAAAGATGCTGAGAATGAAACATTGTTTCTGATGCAGAGGGAAACTTCTTCGTGACAAAAAAGCTTCCAATGGCACCACTGTCCCGTGATTCCTGCATCAGCCTGCATGGCCCTAGGATCTTGACTCCAACAGAGTAAAGTGTGACCATCTGCAACTACTCTCCACGACAGCACCCTCATAGCAAGACTAGTGCCTTAATGAGACAGAGATGGCTGTTACTGAGTTGAACACTACACCCTGGAGCAGCATAACCTTCTGGACAGATATCTGAAGCTCTCTGGTAAACATGAATATCATAAAAAAATATCCCAAACTGTAGTGGCTGTATACCGTGACAGACCAAGCCTTCTAGCAAGCTGGTGGCATCAAATATCTTTTCAAATTCAAAATTCTCAGGCTATGCACTTGGGGGCCCATGTCAGCTGAAGCTGTCTGCCTGTATTCTATGAGAAAATGTTCAGCACAGTCCCCTCCTCAGTCTTCATTTTTGGGTAACTTGTTTGAGATTAAGGTCTACAGTCTGATCCTTCACAAAGAGTAATGCAAACATGAGGCTACAGAAGGATTAAAGCTTACTGTCAAAGAGCAAGAATGGCATAATTGGGAAGTGAGCATATTAGAGGTGAACAATGTCATCTTAACCTATTTTAGCAAAGAGGAAATCCAATCAATAAGTCCAAATTTTCCAAAATTCACTCACAAAACAGTTGTTGGCCAGACTGCAGAATTCTTCTGCCTCTCATGGATCTTGTATTTGTATAAGAAATAAATCCCTGTGACACTGAAAGTGCCCCAGTCTGGCTCTATTCTTCTTCATATCCATAAAGCCCTCTAACTCAAGTGGTAATTTTGCAGACTTAGACTTGCCCTAAGTAATACTTCTTCATATCATGGGGAGACAGTAATACCTCTTCTCAGCAAGTGCAAATTAGCAATAGTCTCTCCTACCAAGAGGCACAGCCTGCTTGTTCATTCACTGCAATATTTATGTCTGTCTCTGTAACAGTTCCTTTAGCTACGAGCAAAACCCTAGTTAGGGGCAAAGCGCTGGGAAACTGCCACATGCTCCTGCAACTATATGTTGCACATAAAATAATTCAAACACACTATTAGAGTGTGTAATTTAGCTCATATGTAGTTAGAATATGCGGAGTTTGCCAAGTGACTGTATCCAGCTGGAAAATCAATTTATATATGCCAGTTTAATAAAACCTGAAAGTCTTCCGCAATACATGAAGAAATGTTAGACAACATTGAAATCGTACATTATGTAAAACCAAACATAGCTGTAAATTACAGGCTGAGTGTGAAGGATCATTCCTCTCCTGCCAAAAATCATATAAATGGTCACCAATGTGGGGACAGAGGGGGAAACATATCATAATAAAATGAAACTTTGTACAACTCCAAGTACAAGCTTCCAGGGCCAAATTTTGGTAGAAGAAACTTTAAAACAAAATTGACTTTGGCCTTGCGCCATCTCTTACTGATTTAAATCTCCAGTAGTCAGGGGTTACACTGGTGCAAATGAAAACAGAAAACAGGTGATTTAATGGTGCAGAGGTCTTTCTATGTACTACAAGTGAGCCCTGAGCTCTCAATCTGGACTAACCACATTGTTTGCCTCTGGAGTTTCCCATTCATTCTCACTTTAGAAAGCACTTTTTCTTGTCCATGGGCTGCATACTCTGTTGCTCTGTGTGCATAAATTCAGCCTGAGCACTAACTAGGCTATCCATTTTCTTGCCTGTGCTTTGCTGGTGGCACCCGAGGTGCCTGGGTAGGAAGAGTGAGATGCTGCCTTGTGATTGCCATTGTGGCATACAGGTGCAAAGCAATGGGTATCTGGAGAGACAGAGATCAGCACTGCAAACCCCACAGTGTCGATGCAGCTAATTACCAGGCGTGCTTCTGCTCTCAGCACATGGATGAATAGTGAAGTGGCACACAGATACTCCAGGAGTAGCACTTCCTCCTCCCCTAGGTTCCTGTTTGAAGCTGTACAGGATGAGTTGGGAACACCTGTGTCCAGGCAGAAGACAAATACGTGACTTCAGTTTTCATACGTATCTCTTAACACCTTTTACTAAGACCAGAAAATAAACTCTCATTAGTACTAGGGAGCACACAAAACTACAGGAGTGAACCAGGCTTTATTGCACTGCTTTGGTTACCCTGTTTCCTGGACAAACTACACAAGGCAGGAAAAACAACACTCATCTGCAAAGCAACGCTCATCTGATCCTCTTCCCACACATGTGGTCATATCTACAATAACTATTTAGATTAAATAAACTCCCCATCTGCATTTGCATAAAGGTCTCTCTGCAGAGGTAAGATGAGTACAGCAGATATTTGGTACATGCTTTCAGGGTGCTCTTGATAAGCAATGTGACCAAGAGTAGCCAAACAGAAAGTGTTTACAAGGCAGCTAATGTGAATTTATGCTCTTCTAGTGAATCACTCTGACTTTGCTCTGATCCCAAAAGAGGAAAGACACAGACTCTTCATTCAACACTTAGGGATCAGTTCAGTTCATTGTAGCATTACAAAAACCCCAAGGAAACTTCATTTAGATCAATGGCTAAACCAACACAATCCTGGAAAATTAATTTGGCCCCGTTTCTAATGTTTGCATCCTAAACACATTTCCAGCTTGTGGACATTGGATGGAGAAGTTTTCAAATACTCTGGTTCTCAACACAATTCCTCAAGACTTTCAGATGAGTCAAATTTATCTTAGCACACTACTTCCTCCAGGGCTGTAGAAATCAATCCTTACTCACATGAACAAGGTCTTACCTTGCACCTTAACCTGCAAATCTCCTCACCAGTCTCCTCATTCACCCTCGCTTAGGACATGCTGTTTGTTGGCAAGGAGTATTGGCACAAGCCTTTGTTTTCACAGAATATACAGTTTCACCTTGGCTTAGCACTTGACATCCTCAGTATCAATGCAGCCACTCACAGAAGTAAAGGTCATTGATTTAAACCACAAGTATTCAAGATTACTTTTTTACTAGTGCCACTGTCCAACATACAATTAGGCTTTCATGTGCAGAATGCGTTTCAAGAACTGCCAGTAATTTTCATTCCGTATACGGTAGTTTTTATGCCAATACATGTGCTTTATATCTGATGGCAAGAATATTTAAGAGAGTGGAAGGTCAGTCTTTTATAGACAATCCAAAAAGTAAAATAAAAACTGAGAAAGATATGGAAACGTGCATACTCAGCAAGAACCCTAGCAAGAAAAACCTTCTAGATGATTAAATACAAAAACGAGTGTTGTCCAATTGGTAAAACCATTGCAGGATGTGTGCACAGCAGTCACAAAAGTGCCTGGAACACAGAGCCATTCAAGCTCAGCTTTTAACAAGGCAGTTGTGGACCTGGACACAGGCCAGATATAAAAGCCATGGGCCCAGCATGGGCTAATTTACCAAGCTCTTATGATGGCGATCTAATCTAACCAAGTTTACTGGCTTTGAAACAACTAGGAACATTCACACAGCCAGTAACCATTTGTCAGCTGGGGAGACAGCAGTGAGGAGCTAAGCACAAAAAGATAGTCTAGCTAACTTTTCTAACTTTGCTCCCCAAGGCATTCCTTACTGTGGCCTTACACCCAAAACAAAGGAAAATATATAAAAGGCATGTAGTACAACTATCTTTCTAGATGCAGCAATGCGAGTTTAAAGAGTGCTCACCTACAATTAGGTCTTCTTCCCTTTACTGAACTACAACTATGTTAAAATAAATAAAGTACCATTACACTTTGGTCTGAGATAGTCATATTGGCACAGGAGAAAAATTTAGAGTTATTGTATCATTTTACTTATATCAGTGTGATTAAAGCAATGCAACTTTTGCATGTAGATAAATTTCAGACTACCATACTAGGTTAAAATGACAGCTATTGTTGCATACTGTGTATGTACAAGACTTGATTTCATTACCTCTGCATGAACAGTTTCTAACCAGGCCACACTCAAGCTTTCTATGGATGCAAACCACATAACATCACTGGAATGACTCAGGTTCACCTCCAGATATAATTGGTTCAATGAAATTAAGCCAAAGCTCACTTCACTTTCAGAAAAAAATACAAAATTTCAACTTCCTTAAAGAGCACTGGAAAGCAGGAAAAATAACTTTCAGAAAAATGTTTTCACTCCTAAATAAAGACATTTCCACCTATTACACCAATTTCATGCTCAATTCAGATAAGCAATAAATATGTATGCTATTTTTGTTTAACTTCATTTTACCTTCAGTTTGGTGAGTGTATGTTTAAAAAGGAGGAAAGTAGATCTACCAGTGTTAATAACAAAAAATAAGGCTTGCCTTTTAAACTGGAAAGTGATAATGATTTTGAGATTTGAATCACATAGTTCTTCATCTTCTACCCTTGACTATTTCCAGAAAGATACAGGAATATGTGCCAATCTTTATAAAACAGACCAAAACCTAGGATTCAGTAAGTAAGCAAGCCCCTAGATTTTCATCTTGAGGGTTAAAGGAGCCTGCTTGCTCTCTAGTCTGCCAGGTTTTATTGCTGCTAGCAGGAATTGTGTGCTTAATCCTCCACTCCCTTCTTGGATGCAACCCTAGCAAGAAATGAATTATAGTTTTATCGTGAGGGAGTACTACACCATCAGTCCCCATAAATACATATCACTCAAGAGTGCTTTGAGGATGTAGCATTTGATCCCAGTGGGGCCAAATTTATCTTTAGCCCCTGGGAGACCTGCAAGACACTTCTGTCACTAGCTCTAATGAGAGACACCGATCAGTCACTCAACATATAGGAAGTTCAAGTGTGGGTGAGGGCCTTCCCTTTAAAATCCAGACCCTCACAAGTAATCCGCAGTTGGTTTTCCAAAAATCAAGTCCAAAAAAGGCACCAGTGATGATCCACAAGTGTAGAACAGAACAACATGGTGAGGAGATAATCCAAGTTTCTATGGACAAAGAAAAATATGTGGGATTTTTGAAAAACAGTTGATTAATGGAAGAGATACAGCTGAAAAACAATGGTTTTCCAGTCCTGAAGGAGCTTCCTCCAAAAAAGAGGTTTTGACCCAAAAGAAGGAATGGCAGATAAGGCATTCAGTCCTGCCATAAATGTATTTTGAGGCGAAAGAGAATAAGGTGAGGTATCTGTATTACTTACATTTCTATGATGGCTTCCAGAGCATAAGCATTTCTGTCATCATACAATAATTTTAGTGAAAGCATCTAACATGGAAAACAGCATTTCAGATCCATTTTTATTGCCGATTTAGTTTCTAAGCAACAAATTACTAACATTTCAAGGGGGCTGCATTTAGTTGAAAACCCACAGTCATATCAATTATCTATGTATATTTGGCAGAAGAGAAGGTGGAAGAAATTTCTGGAGCTTACTTCTACTGAAATAATTTTATTGAATAAAAAAAAAAAGGAAGGAAGAAAGAAAAGTTGAAAGCCATTTTGTATTGTGAAGATATTGACACTTTTGAAATGGAAAGGGCATATAGGTCTCTAGTCCCAGGGCCATTTGTTGAAGAATCTTGTTGGGCTGTAATAATCAAACTTTTAAGATTTAAAGAAAAGGAGATAATTCTGATAAAGGCAATACAATACTCTAAAGAAAAAAAGCAGAGGATATAGAAAGGTGAGAGAGAGTTCATATTTTCGCCTGTTCTACCCAAAAAGAAAAGACAAGAGAAGAAAGGAGCAGTTGAATTTGAGTCTTTAATGCCAGGAGGGGGAAAAAAAAAAGTGAGACATGAAATTTTGCAACCTACTACCCCCATAATAACAGCAGGAACCATCACCATCTAGCACAGGCAGTTGAACAGTTTATCAAGGAGATTTTTCCTTCTGCTATGGATTTCGTTGTTGCAGCAGCACATAGGCTATTCCATGTTACTTGGCCCTATTCCATGGCTTTTATTGAAGATTAAGGCTTAAAAGAAGAGAGAAAGCAAACAGAAAACAAGTAGAGGCTCAACATCTTGATAGAAGTTTATACTGTGGGTCTGCCTTGTTGCTTTAAACATAATTGTTTTAGCTGCAGGCATTACAGTTTCAAACTGTGATTAGTTTAAAGGCTTATTGAATGTGATTTTATGGAGACATTAAGTGTTTTAATTTCTGTGCTTATTTCCAATTCATCATATACCATCCTTAAAAGGAAAAACAGCCCAACACATTTTCATGTTTCTCATTAGGAGGTATATGTTCTAGTGAAATATGCAAGTGGCAGGCATAAATGGGAAGTGGGAAGCTGTCTTTGGTCAGGTCAAGTAGCAGAAGCATGAGTTTGTACATAATTACTTTTAATACCATGGGGAAAGATGGAACTGATGAGGATCTGATTTTCAGAGTGCTAAGTTTTCCAAGCTCTACTTTGTCATATTGAGTTTGCAGGTGCTCAGCCCCATATAGAAGGCTGACAGTAAGTCAGGAACTCTTTTTGTCGTGGAGAGATGTCCAACTGTAAACCAGTGCACTGGCTCAGCTCCTGGGCTGCCCATGTGCTCCCTCCACCGCTCAGAGCATTCTCTAACATGCAAACAGAAAACCCCTTGATATGTTGTGGCTGACTTTTGCACACTGGAATCTCAAATGCCAAATAAGATTATCACATGACACCAGGTCGTAAGAGGGGTAATGTCTTCCACAATTTGGGACCTCACAGCAGGGTGGGGAAGCCTGCACAGCCTGCTTGCTTCTGCCTCATCCTGCTGCATAAGCCCAGGCAGGGTGCTTGCTGCCTCTGTGCTCCTCCTTTCTCCCCTCTCCACTGTGTTTCTGTCCTGGCCTTTCATGCCATCCATTGCTGGGGCTTGTAATAGGAGGGTCACTACAAAAGCAGAAAAGAGATGTCTTCTCCAAGTGGTTCATCCCCCATCCAACCTTCAGGCGCTCAAGTTTCCACCGAGGAATTCCTGCAGCTCCTGGCTGCAGCAGTGACATCCCAGAGTAGTGAATTTGTAAAGTCCCATACCATGTGAGAGGACTGGCCCCTCAACTTTGCCCCTCTAAGGAATCTCACCCCACATCTCCCAGCTTTAAGGGCCTACAGGAACATTTTCCATCTGTCCTACCATAGCTGTTACCCCCCAGCTTTGGCAGGGCTATGGAGAGCAAGGCAGGGAGCATGACTGCAGCCTGGCAGCCAGGGCAGTCACCTGGAGGGGAAGCAGGTATCCAGCAGTGGTTCAAGGCCCTTCCCTGGGAACACAGTGTATTTTTTAACTGCTGGGTGTGTAGCATGAAGAGCAGGAAGCAGAAACAGAGACCCAAGTCCCCTGTGGATCCAACCTTCTGTTTTATTATGTGCATGTGCAGCAGTGTTATACAGCAGACCTCTGGTCTGGTTTTGTGTCTTCAGGCTGCAGTTTAATGATGAATAATTAGGTTTTGGACAGCTCTTGGCAAAGGCTGCCACTGAATACTTTATGCTGTAATGGATGTTAATCTGAAAATTGTGTTTGCAGTTCTGTTTGATCATCTGTAATGAAAGTGGTCAAATTGTAATTTGGTCTTACTAAAAAAAAAAAAAAGTAAATCACCAAACCTATTTAAAATCCTACTCTTGCTTTATACTAGTAAAAACAAGCAAGAATTCCACTACATCCAGTGTTCTTACAGAACCACAAGAGATCAGAAAAAGGTTTTCAAAAACAATTTGAAAGGGTTAAAGGTTCAACTGTGGCATCAAACTGTAGGAACTTGAGTTTTGCTACATAGGCAGCTAGAGCTCTATCATTGCATTATAGCAAGTGACAAAAATTATAAATTATAAGTTATATTAAATATTTAAAAACATTTAATCTTCCAAGGTATCTAGTTTTGCATTTGACTCTGCTGGGAACATCACTGCAAAATATTTTTTCAAAAATGGCAAGATGCAAGAGAATGCCAAAGAATAAATAGTACCTGCATGTCAAACATTGCTTCCACATCTTGTGACTGATATGAGACACTCTTGGCACTTCCTATGAAACACAGACTGAAGTGACTGAAACACAGATCAAAATACCTCCACAAGTGACGTCACCTTCTTATGATCCAAACCATCACCTAGAAAAGTGTGTGAAATTCAGAGTAGTTGAATGGATATATCAGCATGGATGAGAAAGGAAATGGGATCAGAACTAGATGATGTGACACAGTCAGTGTGACCCAGCAAAGCAGTGGCAGAATCACAAATTACAGTACAATGAAAAAATACTTTTTTAAACCTTCATATAGATAATAGCTGCAGATTTAATCAGTGACTGAAACTGTTAAAACAGGAACTTTAGACAATGTTGAAGTGAGAACTGACAAAATAGGGCAAATGTCTTTCCAAGAATGGCATGTTGTTCATGCAGTGTCCGTGCCTCTGTGACAGTGTTGCGGTGGGAGTCTGAGTGACGCTGACCTGCAAGGCTGAAACAAAGGGGATCACATCCTGAAGTCTTTATGGGGATACATTTCCACTGATCTTAATGAATCAGAGACAGGCTAGAACCAATGGGAGTTTAGTCTGGATAAGGAAGAAGACACAAATGAATAAAGATTTCAGCATTTGGCTTTACCTTTGTAAAGGAATAATAAAAATATATTGCACATGTTGCATATCTGTCAGCTAAATTCATTTTATCTACAACATTTTATTGGGCTCATGCAGCTCTAGAGAACAATTCAAATCTCAAATTACAAAACCACCAAGTTTAAGGCTCAATCAGTACTGAAGCCCTCAGACCCTGAAATACAGTCTCCAAGTTCCCATTCAAATTGTCATCAAAGCTATACTCCAACATTAAGTCCATGTCAGCCTTACTGGAAGCAGATGAGGACTCCAGCTGCATCTGGTTTGACTTCCCTTTAATAACTACAGCCAATTGAGCCATATCAAAGAAAATGTAAGTATTTCCTTAGAAAGCAACTATTTTTTCTTTCAAGAAAATATGCAAAAAATGTTTATTTAATATTTAATAAGTTTTATTTTAAAATGCAAGACTAAAACAAGACTGTTCTACTGGACCAGAACAGGCAAAAAATATCACAGAGCAAGCTAGAAGATTCTCCCTTTGAGTAAATTCATTCCTGCATAGGGAGAAAAATATTTGAAAAACTCAGCTTCTGTGACAGAAGATAAATTTAAACTCAAATCTCACTTAATCCATGGATTCCCACACATGCCCTGTACAAAAGAATGGCCCATGCAGTTCCTTCACAAGCTCTAGCTCTCGCTCACTCTGCCATACAGGTGCTTCTGCTCTGCCTCTATCTGCTGGGAAATTAAACCTCCAACAAAATGCAGTGGGAGGGATTTTGCTGTTACTCCTGATGAAGCCAGCAACACTGGTATGCAACAGAAAGATACCTCCAGGCACTCAGGAAAACATATTAAGCATATTTTCTACTAGCTTTATTAATTTCTTTAGGTCATTGACAAATATTTAAAGAACTTCTCAATTGCATATCTAATATCACAGTCATTGTAATGTTAATAACTTTCTCAATCACTGATGTCTGTGTTCTTCCTTCTCTTGTCACAAATGGGAACGTTTTATTGTCCCAATTAAAACTGGAAACCCAAGGCATACAAAAACTAAACCTCAGGTAGATTTTCAATTTTTAAGAGTTCCTTCTTAATGAAAAAGATAGCAGTTTTCTCTGGTTCTTTTGCACGCCAGTCATGTCCTACATGTCTCTAACAAATTCTTCATTAGATATTCACATGCCAAAAATCAATTAAGTGCCTATTTTAGAGGAGAATTTCTCATTGCATCTGTTGATAAGCTCTAACACAGCCAGACATGGCTGGAAAGCTGAGACCTGAACCCCTAGACTGTAGTTTACTGATACAGGTATTATATATGCTCTCTGCTCTCAACTTCTTTCAATCCCTTCTCTGAGCTATGGCTATAAGTCAGGCACCCAGCTGGGTGGATAGAAGTAAATTAAAATTCCACAGTGCTCACAGGGCACAGACACAAAAGTAAATCTGATGGATTAACATTTACATACCAATAAAAATTTATCTTGATTTTTCACTATGACAAAACATTGAAGTGTTTAAGAATATCTGGAGGACAAAAAAGGGGCTACCAACCACAATTTTCCTTTAGAAACATGTTTAAGGGGACTTCCTCTCTGACATAAGCACAGGTTAAGCATAATTCTTATTGCATGAGACCATTTCCTACATCACAGATGTGAACTAGTGAATTTAGCAGAGATTTTGGAACTGATGTGTTAACAGCAAAGATAAAAAACTTTGTTTCTTTGCAAAACATTTGTATGATTCATATCACTAATATCTGAAAATGTCTCAAGTGAAGCAGAGGGAGAAATAACATCTTTCAAAAGGGGAAATTTCATATTTATTTAAAAACTGAAAATCAAAATTTCTCATGTAAGCATTAATGAGTCTATTGTATTTAGGGGGTCCTGGGGAGATGGGAGTTGGCTGGGGAGGAGGTGATAGTTTAGGGTATTCATAGTATTGTTTTTGTTCACAGATGAAAATAGGAAAAAATTACGTGGTTTTACATGAGTATTTGCAGTTAAAAAAAATAAGTCACTTTTCAACACAAAAAATACTATAAACAAAAATAAATCACCAGGAGAACAAATTTTCATGCTTGGATATTTTTTCCATTTAGAAAAGCCAGAAATTTAAAAATAATGAAAATTTTCTGCCAAAACCCTCTTTATTTTCACTCTGTAAAGCCCTTTTTAATTAAAATATAAATTCAGCAATAAAAATTCTACAAGTTTTCCACTAGTCTTTACAAATTGGAAACACTCTTTCATCTTTCCCACACTGGGTAGAAAAAGCTTAAATTTAAATTAAAGAGGTAACTATTGCATAATTCTTTATGTGAGGAAATCACTGAAAGAAAGTCTGAGAAATGTATTTTAAATCTGAAAGTAATTGTTTTCGTTTGGGAGGTTTTTTTGCCTTTTACAGGAGAAGTGTTGTAATCCATCCCATCCTTGTCGGGAATGAACCCATTAAGTGTTCCTCCCAGTGGTGAGCAGTTTCCACTGGTTCAATCTTTAAAGAAATTTTTAGGTTTGAAGAAGGAAAACCAGAAAAATGCTGCTGATCCATCTTTCAGAAAAAAATATTGAATCCAAAAATGCTGGTTAGGGCTCATGGATATTTCAAACACCCAGGACAGCAGCAGCACTGCTGAGTAGGAGCCACACATGGGTTTGCTGAGGTTTAACTTTATAACTTTGCTCACTTCAGCTAGACTTCCTTGAATGAAGGCAAAATCTAAGGCTACTTACTGACTGCCCCAAGGAGAGTTCTCAGTACTAGGAATACAGATGGTGAACTTCAAGAGCAGGAAGCCTTTATGGTGAGAGAAGCTCAAAAGTACTGTGTACTTGACAATTACATATCCAAGTTATTGGCATAAACAGTAAGGTTTGTTTGGTTTGGATTATGAAGAGGTTTTCCTATACATTCCACATCTTCACTATTTCAGTAAAAGTATTTACCATTTAATGGTTTGTAAGTTCTAGAAACACACTTTTCCAAATATTCATGTCAATCCTTCTTCCATAGCAGTACGTGCTAACAGTACACTAGTTTGTTTGAATAGAAAAAGAACTGGCTTGAATCTATCCTCAAAAACTTTTGGCTATTGGTGAAATAGTTGGATTCATTTTTCCCTGCACAAACCATCCAGATGAATGCCATTTTCCATTATTCTTAGAAAGTGGGCCCAAGCACAACTCACTCTTGATTTCATTGATGATGGAGAATAAGGGTAAAATGCTAAATTAGAGTCCCAGCTTGCCTACCAAATCCTTTCACGAGTTTCACATTTTCACATGAGCTGATTTTCTTCCTTCAGCTCTAACCACGGTGAAGCCTTGTTCCCACCACTTTTGCCAGTGCTACCAGGAGCTCAGCTATCATCAGAAGAGTTTGTGCCTCACCACCACAGAACCAGGATGACAGAGGAGTGACACAAGATCACTGGCAGAATTTGCCCATTAAAAAAAAAAAAGAAAAAAGAAAAAAGAAAAAAAGAAAAAAGAAAAAAAAAAAGAGACTATAAGCAGGACCCAGTTAAAAGCGTTTAAATCAGGTGGAATAAATTCCAACAAAGAGGAATCGAGAGGGTATAAAATGCCAATGTGAACACATTCTGATGGCAGGCAGTAGTCACAGCTGGGCTCATACAGTGAAATTCTGCAGGGCACTTGTGGGTCAGTGCCACAGGCCAGCATAGGTTGTGTGAATACCTGGGGAAAGTTGGTAACCTGGGTAGTTTACTAACACTAAGCTCTTAATACACATTACTTGAAACCAAAATGCACATGAAAATGATAGAACTATGTGTTCATGCTGGTTTTTGTAAGAGTCCAAACTGGTTGCAAGGTATTATACCTTTGTTGTTCTGTGTGCCAGTTCCAAGCAAAGCCTAATGTGAGCATGTGCTCACACCCTTCCCAGGGCTCCTGTGACCAAGCATGACCCACTCTCAGTCAGGAAGCCTCCTTAGCTGCCCTAGAGATTGCAGCAAAATCAGATCTCTTCAGAGGAATGTATCAACAGAGATTATTCCCGTGGCACACTCCTGCCCCTTGTAACCAGCATGGCACACCCACCAAGCACTGCACCTGTGCTCAGTGCACCACTTTATGTGCTCCTGCCTGGGGGTTAACTTACACCACTGTGAGCTGGAGCCACACATTTTAAATTGCAAAGGGCAAGTTCTTCTCAAGGTAGCATCAGTCTAACCTGAGTAATTTCAGTGTTGTATTGCACTGGGTTAAATCAGAGATGAATGCAACCTAAGTCTTCTGGTTTCCTTTATAGCATCAGTGCACTGCCATTTTCAATTCTCTCCTGAGCAGTTGATTCAGAGAATTCAGGACTGTTGAAAGGTTCTGCAAAAAAAATGACTGAAATAGTTTATAAATCTTAGGAGGGAGCATAACTGCACAACATTTGTAGGACAAGGAGCATTCTTTACAGCAGTTACTTTATCCTGTGATTTATACTGGTCTCCTCCATCTATCACATAGCTACAGCACTCAGTCCTGCCTTGTAGGAATTCACTTTTGGCCTCATGCTACACTCTCCCTGCCAGAGGAAAACTTTCCTTCAGTTTGTGGAAGCCTTCTACATTTGTTTTCTGTGTGACGATGTCAACAAACAGCACTGAATTCTGTGGATGCATTTGTTCTGTGACCCTTGGTTATAAGACAGGGGTTAATACTATTTCAGTGAAAAACTGAAAGCATCCCATGATAGTCTGAACTCTAAGTCAGAGGTTTCAGGTATAACTCAAGAGGACATTCTGAGTCTGTTCTCCCTCAACTGCTTCAATGAAAACAGCTACAAAGGAGAGGAGCTAACCTGATTCCAGGGACTGAGACACCTTCTCATACAGGTTCAAATACTGAATTTGATGGTTTGTGACCTTTGAGGACATTTATAATTCAAACACAGATGAGTCTTTTGGAAATGATCCACTTTAGCATTTGGTGGAATTCAAGTCCTGCCTATTAAGTTTTTATGATAAATAGAAATAGAATTTTTCTTTACACTACTCCTAAATTTAGTTTGTTTGATTTTAAGTACCTGCCCAAAATCCGTATATTGCACAGTTCCTCCCTCTTTGACCAGAGTCAAAACTGGGTCTTCAAATACATTTCCCAGCACTGCTTCAAGCAGAAGGCTGAGCCAAGCCTCTGTCTTACAGGACAGGCAGGTGGGAAGGATCACTTGCACCTTCCCTCCAAATACAAAAAAACCCACACAGGATTTCCCAGAACCGTAGTCACACAGGCCACTCACTTTCATAATATTATGACCACCTACTTTAATTCTCTGGCTACAGAAATACAGATTAAAGCTGCAATTAATAGTTTGGATTCTGCAGTTCATATACTTTCATAAACAGTATTTTAACTTTCCATGATGGCACATCCTCAGTTCTGTGCACGCTGAGTACACATTAAGTACAACAGGAATTTGCTGCCAGTAATAAGCAGACTGTCAGAGATTCACAGAGTCCCTCAGCTGGGAAGGGCCCTCAGGAGGTCTCTGATTGCCATTCTTGATGCTCTCTAACCTCTTCCCCAAATGATTTTCAAGTTTAAGAATGCTACAAAGGCATAGAAAACAGTAGCTGTGAAGGAAGTCAGGAAGTTTCCCCTGCAAAAGGGTGGCAAGATCACTTCAGATCATTGCAGTGACATCGAGAGATGTCTCTGCAGAAAGGAGAAGCCTACGGGAGGTCGTACAGGTTCCTCTACTGCCATGGCAAGCTTGAGGCCACTGCTCCAGGCTAACCTGTAACCACCTGAGGGTGAGCAGCCTCCTCATCTCCTGAAAAAGTCTGATCAGTCAAGCTTTCTTCACAAATCAACTCAGGATGTGAAACATTAAAGGAGTTGCATCTTTCAGTAGAAAAAAAATCTGATAGCAACCTTCTTCTTAGCCCCAAACCAACAAAAGCCACCCTAATTATTTCCTCTGCAGGAAGTCCCTTTGGGGATAAAAGAAGTCATACAGGATTTGGATCACTTCCTGGATTTGTGTGCATCTATCAAATGACACACAGCAGCAAAGCCAACAGCATCCTATCTGTACTTCAAAGTACAATCCAAGAGAAAGAGAGATTCAGAACTAAGAGATATGGATTGCCTTCTCCACTATTCACAAGGTTTACTTGATATGTAGGCCAGCAAAAGGTCCCCTTTCCTTCGCCTAGGAGGACCCATCCTGCTGACGTGAACAAAGGAGTCGACGGATGCTGCAATGCATATTGAAAGTAACAGAGAGACAGACACAGGGGGTAGAGATTTGATAATGCAGACAGAGGGGGGAAAAAGAAAGGAAAAAAAGAACTTCTTAAGATTCTTTCTAAGAAAAATGAATCTTCACTGCACTGGTGCTTTTATTAGAACACCTCATGCTTTTTTCTTGCTCTCTCTTCCTGACACTGTAAGTTATGTTCAAGCTGCCTGTGACACTTTGTCAGGGCACCTCGTTGTTCTTCTCCCAGACAGCTCCCTCACGACTCTGGTATGCAGCATGGTGCTCCAGGGGCAAGGGTGACCACACCTCCAAGGGCTGAGGATGCTGGCACTCATAGTGGTGATTAGAAAAATCATCTACAACAGAACCCAGCACACGTGCCTGTATGAAATCGAGAGAAAGGACACAAAGCAAGTCTGATGTAAAATGAGGTGGAGCAAAAAAAGTAGCAAACCTTTTCACGAGAAAGTTGCTCTTCCTACTCAAGACAGTATATCAGAGGCAGAAGAGACACCTCTCTTTTTGGAGTTTCAAATGCCTTGGAGTGTGCCAAAATTCAGCATGCAAGCGCAGAGTTCATAGCTATTTAGCTTTTTATTTTTAGCATGATTTTTCCAGGTAATTATTGCCACTTTATTGAACCTACAGTGTTACAGCAGCAACTTGAGACTCTGCAGTGGCATTGTTCATAGTGCAGAAAATCACATCTGTCCTAAAGTACCTGCAGTCAGATATAAACCAGACAAAATGCAAAAGACAAGTATAATGCACATTTTACAGGAGGTATAGGAAAGCATACTTGATCCATGTTTCACCAGTGGAGACCTGAGACTAGATCTCTGCAGACTTGATGCCAAGCCTCACCAAGGGAACAGGTTTTCCCTTGGAGAAGGCTTGGAGGTGGTGTGCCTGCAATGCTGATTGCAGCTGATGTTACCAGTAGATAATCACAGTCTGCCTAGAAGAAAAGCCATGACCCTCATGCCCTGAAAAATAATACCTACATGATTTTTAAAAACAAAGTTATTCTGTGGAAAAAGCACAACTTCAGTCACAAGGTAAGACTTGCTCTTCAGTTTCTTACAGGATCCTTGAATCATGTTAACAAAGTTATTTAGCCCATCTTTATTTTAGTTTATTCATTTGAAAACAGAGCTTGCATGAGGCACACTGCACATCTAACACTTCCATTCTTGAGACAGAAAGTAGCACAAGGATAAATAATATTACTTATGCTTTCCTCACAATGCAGGGATAGGCAGTTAACTAAGAATTCTAATGATCCTAACACTCTGAACAAAGTAATATGACTACCAACTGACAAGCTCAAAGTAAAAAGGTACAGCTCTTGACTGAAATGATGGTCCATCCTGGTCTAGCAAACTCCATGTCCAGAATCCTCAAGAAATACTGCACAAGCCTTAGGTTTTCATCTTGTTTAACGTTTCTAGTCCAAGATGAAGTTACTAAATTGATGAGCTCTTCCAAAAATTTGAATCTCAGTTGTGAACCTAAGGCTGAAATACCATCTTTTCATGCACTCACAAGGACAAATGAAGTATTGCCAAATGCCATGCATATGAAGGAAAAAAAGGTGTACACTTCTGTATTTTGGAGACGTTTGACTCCCAGTGATTCTGAAGTCTAAGAGGTACTACAGTCTCTTGAAGAAAAGCAGAACATATTAACAATCATATTAACAATGATTAGTAATATCCTTCATGCCTACCCCAACCAGGTGTGATCTTGAACTTACACACCAAAGGAAGATTGAGATTTGCTCTCTCTGGAAGGATGGAGATTTTCCACAATTCAACATGGTATTGAAGTATTTACCACTGTTAACTTTGCTCACTGGGTGAAAGATTGGTCTCCAGCAATGCACACACAGTTTAAACAGATACAGACAGACCAAAAACTGCCTGCCTACATCAGCATTCAAAATATTTTGGCAATTGAAAAAAAAAGACAACCCACTAACACCACCACCACCACACTAGGAAGACTGTCCCCAAAATAAGAACTGAAAGCTGACAACATCAAAAGTTAAAATTGCACTTAAAAGAAATTCTTCTGTTTCGAAGAAGAAAAACATGCAAGCAGCAATGTTCCTAGTTAAAGCCCTCTGTGAAGTCCACAGCCCTCAGGTCCTCCGTGGAGAATGGAAGCCTTTTGCTGGGAAATCAGGAAATCTGTAACTGAGCCTTCTGTACAGAGCTCCAAGCACCTTGCACACTGCTGACCTGCCTCTCACAGAAAATGCTTAGGGAAGAGCCTGATGACAGTGGCAGACAGGTAGGGAGAGCCATCACCTGAGGAGACACACACAAAATAGGTACTAACATCAGTTCAGCCCAGATCAGGTAAAAGAGTCAATGGATTCCCACTGAGAGCCCCATCCAGATATCCCCATGCAAAAGGCAACAAGTCTGTTACTGCAGGATGCACACTGGGAGATGCTGCCATGCAGATCAGCGACTGGCTCTAATGCTGGACAGGGATGGTGGCCACAGCAGGGTCAGCTAGAAAAGAAGCAGTGCAGAGATATCTGCCCTGCTCTCTCATGCAGGGCAGAGACTAGCAGCACTGCAGGACACGTTGTGCTGCCCAGTGATGTACCCCACATGCTGTCTAAATAGTTGTGAGCTCAGGAAATAGAAAGGTCCCCACGGTTTGCTCACTGAAATGTTCAATATCCTGGGGTATGATGTTGGTCCTATTTTGACATACTTGAGTGTGAAGAAGCTTTTGTTACAAAGTTTATGGAAGTTGTCAGTTTTACGATCAGCAAATAAATGAAGCAGATTATTAATGCAGGCACAAATCAATGTAGCTGTACCTGTAACAGATCTGTATCTGATGGAGACTTGTTCTCTTGGTTTATTGAAATGTTCTTCATGAGAAGTGAAGGTAAAGATATCAGCACAAAGCTTTCCAGGCAGAGGTGCATTCAGAGCTAGGATAAGATATTGTGTCAAATTGTGGGTGTTTCCCATACATCTTTTAGAAGCCATCTATGCTTCTTGCTATTCACCTTTGAATACTCCTTCTGCACCTAAAGGCACAGTTAAGCCTATACCTGTTTCATATGAACATGACTGAAGTAAAATTTCACAAGGTTTTCCAAGCTTTCCTTAAAGAACAAGACTGGAAAATCTTAAAGAAGCCATAAAAGGCTTCCTACTGGAAAGAAGCCACAGAATAAATCTTTAAGCAAAATTGACTTTCTACTAGAATTTAGGTCGTTTGGCCTAATGTGGCAGAATTTTAGCACCTGTAGTAACTTCAGAAAACTCCTGTGTTAAGTGATTTCCAAAAATATTTCAGTCAACCACCTGGAGAAAAAAAAATTTAAAAAAAAAAAAAGCAGGAAAATAATCACATTGTGCATCATTTCTCTTTACTTGCCCATAAACTACACCAAGTCAAAACACAAAAGGAAATTAACTGTGGGCATTTTTAGTAGTTTTTTTCCTAACCAGTTATTTGTGTGTTCTGTTTGCATGAGAAGTTGAAGGTAAGAGGTTTATGTACAGATGCCACACTCCTCTGAGATCATCTGTTAACTGCCATGAGACAGAAAGCAGTTTCAGAAGACAGAAAAAACAGTCATTTGAGAATGTTTGCCTCTGGCAGAACTATCTTTTTTCCTACCTCAGTTAAAATTTCCCCCAGGCAAAACAAGGCAGGAGCATTGAAACATTTGCAACAAAACATGCAATTGCAAACATGCAAGCACATACAATTGAGCTCTATTATAAATTTGGAAAGGTGTGCCAAACTGGGAAAAATAGTTGTTGCTAGCTTGCACTATGTAAGCAGAAAATCTTTGCAGAATGGCTCATTTTGCTCCAGATATCAGTTCTGCTCCCAGATCTAATGAGACAAGCTCACAGATCTCTGTGATACCCAGCTGCAGATGGTAATCCCATCCAGCAGCACAAACAGATCCAGGAGACAAAGCAGCTCCATAGTCCATGTCAGATGCCTGAAGGTGGATAGTATAAACACTACTCCTTCTGCAAATGGTCAGGTCAGAATCTGAGAAACATCGACTAGGCATCCTGAGTTTCATTTTTAGCATGCTGCAGGGCATAGCTGAATAAGGAATTGAAATTGAATGCAAGGATTCACCAGCATATCTTCAAGTGAAGGGGTCATTTCTGCCCTGAAAAGGGCTAAGGATACAGCTGTCTTAGCAATGGTTTTGATCAGCAATGCCTCCTTTGAAAAAGAAAACCATGAAGAAAAGAAACTGGTTAATTTGTCTGTGGAACAATAAGAAAATGAAATCTGTCAGTCAATAGCTAGGATCTAAACTGATAGAGTCTCTCACAGCACTGCTGAAATGCAGGCATTTTGCTGCAAACAGTGGGAAAGATTGGGACTGGTAGAACAAATCCTGGCTTTTATGCCCAGAGACTGTTAGCATCCATTCAGACAGAACAGCCAAGCCCTGGACATGTTAAGGTCTTCCACCAGAAATCATACAAATCATAATCTCCTCACAATAAAAGCCTTGGGTTAAATCTAGTCAAGATTTGAACCCATGACTCCAAAAAGTCAAGGCTTCAAGAGTCTCTTACTCTGGTTTGCTAAGTTATACCTGAAAAAAGATTTTTAGTGTATAGGAAGACAGAGATACACTGACAAAATGAATCTCAAAAGAATCTGTGAATGGAGCCTGAGCTTTACCATACTTGAAGGTTATATGCCTAACAAACAGACAGAAAGCCTGAGCCTGTAGATTGAGAAAAGAGGATCCTGGAAAAGCAGGATTTGGAGGAGTGTAACATCCTGCTGAGGCCACTGGACTGGCAACACAGGAGGGAACCTCCTCCATTTTGGTGATTTCAGATCCTAAGGAAAGGTGAAAGAACAGCGAGATACCAAAAATTAAAAGCAGCATCTCTTTTGCAGATGGGAAATAGTGACCAAACAAGGTAGAGCCTGCCCATATTCATATCTAGTCACAGAGAGACCACTTGAGGGGTTTGATAGTCTCTAAGTCACTGCTCCCATCCCTAATGTGCACAGTGTGTATTAATATATTTCATACATTTTCTTTGGCAAGTTTAATGGAAACAGAGGCTTTCAATAAAAAGGCTAAATGAGCCAAAACTCACAAATACCCAGCTATACTGTCTACATGCGCTTTTACTTCCCCCGCCTTCCTATTCCCCCTTCAATAAAAGAGCATTTAAATGATATTTTTTCCACTTGGCTCATGTGGAAGGTGAGCTGATCTGTACTGTGAAGTTCTATATTGGTTCCTCTTTTATTTTTTCAGAGACCAAAAAGGGAAGGAATAGAAAACAGCCTCTTTAAATGAAATATGCCCTTGTCAAAACAATTTAACAAATGGAAAAGGCATGGCCATTATGCTAGTTTTCCAGAAGTTCATCAACCTCACTGTTAAATCTTAGCATGTAAGAAAAATTACTCTATTTGTTCTTTATGGTTTGTTCCCAAGATCAAAGTGCTGTGGGCTGGAGGGTGTTTGACATCCAAGAAACACTCATTGCTGCAATATTGTCTGTAGTGCCTTTTGTTAGTTTTGTTTCTTTATAAGGCTTTAAAGAACAGCAGTCAACACTTGCAGCACACTGGCATCCCATCAAATAGCAAACTCGTCCTTTTAGAGCTCATGGGAGGATAATATTTTTATGACTCTTACTGTGGTTTTCTCCTTTCACAAGGTCTTCTGATAGAAGCAACTGGAAATTGCCTTGCATCCCAATCTCCTTTCACTTGCAAAAGATTTGTCCAACAGAGAAGTTAACACTATTAATTCTTTATTTTAAGGAGCATTAGAGCCTTATATAGATAATACCAGCAGTTCGTGTTGGACCAATCTATAAATCATTAGAGGCTTCGTTTTGGTTTGTTTTTTTTGTTTTGCTTTGATTTGGTTTTGTTTTTAAATAGAACTTGTTGTCCAATGTAATTTCTTGAGTGTTTTTATTTAGTTTCTATCAGATGGTGGATGATATTCAAAGGCCTGAAAACGTATGTCAGTGGCATAAAACTGCTTTATTTAACCAAACCAGTCTAACTGACTGAATTAGCTGTTTCAGTAGAAACATTTTGACACCTACAGCTCAGTTTCAGGAAAGCAGAGTTTCAGTCAAGTTCAGCTAGCTTAACTGAGCTAACGTGATTTTAAGAGCAACTGCTCCAAATCCCACATCACTATAAGGATAGAAACTTTGTTTACTTCTTGAAGTAACCACGGTTACAAACACATCCTTCTCTCTGCAAATGGTGGGTTTATTTCAAACAATGAATCAAGTACAAATGCCTTTTCTACAGATGAAGAAATATCTTTATTTTTTAAAAATATATAACTTTACATGTCCTGAGGGCCACAGGTCTAGAATGATCACCTGATTCAGGTAGTCTAATCCCTAGCTCTCAGGAGCAGCCTTCTTACAGATAATCCCCTTTATAAACTTACTGAGCTTCGTGTTCTATTGTGTTTTGTTCTTGGACTGTTCCTGTGGAATAATCAGAGTTCTGAGCTCAGCCACTTTAATAGTTAGGAACTTCTTTCTTAACCCCAAGCAAAATGTACTCTTGGCCAGTTTATACACTTTCTTTCCTTTGCCAGCATTGCTCTTTTGATCAAGAGTTATTTTCTGCCACAATGTATTTAAAGACAAAAAATTTGCATGCTCTGTCAGGTTTTGCCTTGCCGACTTAAACAACCAACTTCTTCTAGTTCCTGTTTGTAAAACAAATTCTCCATTTCCCTGATCATCCCTATAGCCTTGTCTATGCAAGCTTCAGTTTCAGATCATCCTCCTTGAACAGTTAGTCAAAACTGTATGTGATATCTTAAATGAGGTCCCACTAGTGATCCCTCTATGCAGCTAGTAATACTATTCTTCCTGAGACATCCTAGGATTGCATTTATCTCTTTCATACCTCTACAGCTTATAGTGAGCTTGTGACAGTGAGTCCAACATGTTCCCTGGTTGTTTCCAGCTGATGACCTCCCAGCTTAGAGCAGTGGGTTTCAGCAAGAGTCCCCAAGTGCAGGATGTTATCTTTTGCGTTCAAATTTTACCCTATTTGTAATCTTCAACATCATCCAGCTCTTTCTGTGCACTATCCCAAACTCCCTTTGTACTGTTGGTGCATCCCAGCTTTGTGTCCCTGATTAAAGAATTATGCAGAAGCAGTTCTCCAGGATGAACTGTCCAGAACATAATTAACAAATAAGTTTTTTAAAAACCCTTTTTCTGCACACCAGGTACAACATACCCTAGGTGCTTTTCAAACCAATAAGAAAACCAGATGGATAAATTGAACTTGGGAGAAGACGGAAAGCTACAACAGCCTAATCACAACACTGTTTTAATGAGACACTGAGCAATTTTCCCCTAAGATAGCAAGGTAGAGGTGAATGTAACAAGGTAGGTTTCAGTGGGACACAGGACAGAGCTGCTTTTGTGCTCTGGAAGGCTACTCTGTAAAAGGCAGTGGGAAAGATGGCATGGCCGAGTTTGTGCAAGAAGATAACAAAAACCCAACAAATTATTTTGATTACCTGATAGAAAAAAAGCAAGATCAAAAAAAGCAACGAAAGAAGCAAGTAGGGAGGAGCAAAGACACATTGATTTTGATACATGGGAGAGTTTCAACTAAACACTGATAAAATACAGGAAGCTAAAGGAAAGGTAGTACATAATCTAAACAATAAAGACAAACTATGATTATTTCTAGCAAAACCACGTTTGTAATGAAATGTGTTCAAGCAAAAAGACAATTGAATCCAAGAAGGTGCAAGGAGGAAGGATCTCCTCATTAAGGTAAATTCATGTTGCTAAAGCAACATATAGAAGATTAAAGAGTATTTTTAAATTTAAGGTCCAAGAGAGAAAGATAGAAATTAAATCTATTGCAAAAGAAATTTAAGATTCACAAGATGAAAAACCCTTTACTTGAGAAACTTTTGGGAACAGAAATTTTCAGGGAAAAAGGAAACCAATGACAGGTTAAAAAGCAAATAATTATATGATTTCTTTTCTCCTTCACCAAAAGCCTTTTTTTTCCTTCTTTGTCACAACTACCCTACCTTTTCCTGACTTCCTCCTATTGTAACAAATGCTTCATTCAGCAGAAACTATTCCCACCTTATACAATGCCTCAGAAAACTGGTGTCAAACATATTACAGTCTATTGAAATTACTGATGTTAAATCAACCACCAATCAATTACATTTGAAGCCTGCTGTCAGCTCACCTTCCAAAGAAACTGTGATTTGCTAAATATGCTTGTCATTTTCCTCTGAGCAGAATTCCAAAAACATGTGTGTTTTAAAACTGCTTACCAGAATAACAACACAGGGATTTTGGAATGAAAATCAACAGCGCCAGAAACCTACAATGTTTTCTCAAGTGAAGAGCAGAGTAGCAGCCCAGCAGTCCCTTGACAACTACAGGATCCCAATCTTCCAGCTGAATAACTGATAGCTTAGAGGTGCACAAGGCGCTGGATGGTGATGTGGTCATGTGGGCTGCAAGGACATGGTTCTCTTGTCTCCACAGAGGATAACCCAGTCAAAGAAATGTTAATAGCAACAAACAGAAATAGAACATAAACAACACTGCTTCTTTTTCCCTCTAGGGAAACTTGCCTGGTGATTATGAACTTAGCACTTAATGCATATAAATTGCTTCCTGTGTGGCAGTCTTTTTCAGTCAAATAAAGAAAATAACAATAACTTCCTTTTCTGTTACTAAATGTTGAACTCTCTTGTTTGGGACAACACCAAGTGGACATATAGATAAAATTAATATATATTTCTGATATTGTGTGCAATATGCATCTGTTTGAAGATGCTAACATGTATTTTAATTATACATAGAATTTTCCCAAGGTTTACTGAAATATTCCATAAAACGTGATGTGGAATATAATATCATGTGTAAATGTAAATATTATTTAATTTAATCTTCACAAGTGCACATATTTCTATGCATACACATGCATTTTTAGGAGAAATACTAAAATTAGACTGCTCTTTCCGTATTTTTCTGCATTTTTACAATGCCATTATGAATAAACAATGAGATGCTGAAAGAGTGAATGACATAGTTCATACTCTACAACTCCACAAGATGTTAAGAACAGCAGTCAGGAAATGAGCTAAGAAAAGCCCACTCTAACATTTAAATACTAGTAATAGCAGCACATAACATTAAAAACTTCAAGCAAAAAAACCCCACAATGAGAACATAATTAACAATTCATCCAGAGAAAACAAATAGAAGAACATGAACAGTTTTAGAATTTCTGTTTTATAAAACATCACAAATGTAAGGTGAAACTCACTGCCCACTGGTTTTGTAAGTTTTGAGC
Source organism: Entomyzon cyanotis (assembly GCA_024500445.1). Taxonomy (NCBI): domain Eukaryota; kingdom Metazoa; phylum Chordata; class Aves; order Passeriformes; family Meliphagidae; genus Entomyzon; species Entomyzon cyanotis. The sequence continues at coordinate 84,122,904 of JAKEPQ010001005.1, forward strand.
CAAACAGAGGGAAAACTCTCAATGATTTCTCATCAGAAGGTAATCGTTTATCTAGAACATACAATAAGCTAGGAAAACTTGTTATTTCCCTTTGCAAGACAGGATATTAGTCAATTAGCAGTTTGCTACCTAAAGTCTCATTCTACACTCATTTTGTCGGTAACCAGCATAACTTACTTTCTTGTACCGAGCAAAGAAAGTTGCCTGAAGTTCAAAAAGCCATCCCATTTTCGTCCAGACAGCACAGCCTGGACTTGATCATCTTCCCCTGTCCAGCTGCAGCCAAAGAACCCACTGCTTCCATTTGTTTCATCCCTGCTGCATCTCAGAGTGCTGCAGTCCAACAAAGCCTACTACACTCATTGCAGAGTTTTTCCTAAAATGTCATCAGTTAATATCAAAGCACGAGACACATGTAAAACACATCTAGTGCAGTAGCCCTGAGCAAGCAGCTCAAACATACAGCCCACTGTAATTCTTCAGAACACCACCCTGAACAACATATCTCAAGTGCCCATGTTTTCATATTGAACTGCCCCCCACCAGCGGCAGTCCTGTTCTCTAACCCATTCCACATCACCATAAATAGAGGAACAAACCATGGATATGAAAGAAGACATAAAAAGGCAATTTAGAGAGAAATTCCTCCAAAATACCATGTAAATAGATGTGAGAGTTATAAAAGGTCAAACAACAGATTAGGGCCAAATTGAAAAAATTTTTATATTTGTTCATCATGTTTACAAAAAGACATTCCAATTGCATTTTCTTTCATGTCTCTTTTCTTGTGCACAGCTTGAAGTGTTTAAAACAACCTAAAGAAATGAAATGGGGGGGAATATAATCTTAAAATTAATTAGTGACCTAAAATAATTTGATTTTATGCCTAGAACTTACTATTACATTCATCTAGTGTGACTTTGCACACAACACAGACCACCAGATTTCACAAAGTAGCTCCAGAATTCAATCAATATCTTTAAAGGACTCTGTTGAAAAGCCTTACAGCCTGGAAGGGCTAAGCAATACATCAAACAAAGCCATTAGATTTCCCTGATTGCTATTACAACCAACACCAGAGAATTTTATCTGCAAACAGCCACTTTTAGACAAAAAAGAAATGCAAAGCTAGTGATCTGAATCCTGCTCACTGACGTATGACTTGCAGTTTCATTCAGAACTTAAAGTCTGATAAACAGTCACAAGTTACAAATTTCAGATCTTTTAGTGAATGCGTACCTTTATTCTTTTTTCTTCTCCTCTTCTGCCTTTTCATGAATCCTTATTCAAAAGTGACACATTTGTTCAGTTCAGGGAGATTCTTCTCTCTGGAGGGGAAATAATTTTTATCAGGAAGACTCCCTGGTGATCAGGTAGACTTGGAACTGCTGTTAATCAGCCTTTTTGACATGGTACCTTGAATAGCACTTCCCATGATGCTTTGTGTGCCTACCTTAATTCTTTCCTTTTGAACTCACCATGACTTAGAGGTGTCTTTTTTTCCTTTTGTGTGTCTGAAGTTATCCCTCTATTAACTTTAATTGGAAAGGTACCTTTTGTTCCCCCAGAGTAGTCATATACTAACCACTGAACTCCCTAGGCTCAAATTTCTGGGGTAGCAAGAGTTCAGTTTTCTGATAACTCGTAAAAAAAAAAAAAAAATCAGAGGAAAAAATTGATACCTTTATTATTGCTAATAACATAAATTTTATTTACACTAAAGATGAACTGTTGCATTCATTTATATCAGCAAATACAGAGGATTTTACTGGAAGCCATGGTGAGTTCAAAAGAGAGGAATTAAGAGCAGACACACAGAACATCACAGAACTCCGACCCTTGACAGCTGCAAACCTTACTGAAAGCCTTGCTGCTAAAAATAAATAAATAAATAGCCTTTTTCTGAGGTACTGGGAGAATTTTAAGTTCTTTCGTAAAGGCAGAAGCAACAAAGCTTTTTTTCCTGTAGAAAAAAATACAGGAGTATTTACAGTCTACAGGACTATAATACAAGTCCTGTAGACTTGTGCCTTCTTCCAAGCTCCACTCATCTCCCTCACAATACCACTGTTGGAAAGAGAGAGGACACATCCAGACCAGCCTGCACCTCACTGCATTCCAATTAGCCCCACAGGACACCTGCATGGGATGGCCAGACCATTAACAACCACAATATGTTACAGCTAAGTTCCCATCTTTCCCTCAGTATTTGCTCTCATTTGGTGCTTGTCCCCTGTCCAGGTTTTTTTCAATTAATTTGTCAGAGCTTCTGAGACCTGTTGTTCTTCCAGGTCTAGAAGAAGCTGTGCAGAAGCCCTAAAAGTTTTTGTGAAATGACAGGCATATACTTTGGATATAACACATTTCTTTAAGAAAGCTAACTAAAAGTAAGATCTTCTCTTGCACTTTATTGCACATTCAAGAGATTTGTTCTCACCTACTTCATAGCCTGATCATGGTCACATAAAATGCTAAGGAAAAAACATATTATGCATTGGGATCTGAATCAGAAGCATGTTTGAACCTCCCCAGAAAGCTGAGTCTCATGACCTTCGTGCTGTTCAGCTGTTTGCATCCACAGAACATGACCCAAGATTTACCTCTCGATTTTCTTTGTACCAGAAGAAGAATTTGGACTAAAGAGGGCCAGGACAGCAATACATCCAATTTTTCTGACCACAGATTCAGAAGACCCTGAGTTGAAGGAGCAACTACCACCCTCTCTGAACTGAGAGTTGAATAAAACCCCACCAGTAGTACGTCAAGGATTAGCACAGAATCAATGGCCCGCTCCTACAGGTGCACAGGATTTTGCCAGCCAGCCAGTTTAGAGCTGACTCATTTCTTTCTGCATAGGGTATCTGGAGCCATCTCTATTTTTGAAGCAGTTGTCTCAGGGTAGCTGGTGATAGTATTCATGCTTGAGGTACGTGACTGAGTAAGCTACTGGCCCTGTGTCATACTCCTGTGGCCAATTCAGTCCATTAAACGATCTGCATTTTTGAATCCTGCCTTATTTCTCCCTTCTTCCTTTTTAGCATTGGCCATACATTACAAATCCAAGGCACTGTATCCTCCTAAAAATTACTATATAAAACTCTCTTTGCCAAAAACCTGCCAGGCCACAGGATAGAGTTAAAATTGTATCCCCTTGTGGTGGTTTTGATTGGCCCAAAACATCAGTGAAGTGTTTTTAACATCTAGGAGAAATTTGGACCCCTCAGAAGCTGTTGTAGTAGGCCTGGGGAGGTGTCTGAGGGGTGGGGTGTGGCACAAAGATGGCTCCTGTGTGTCCTGAGTGAAAGTTCTGGAAGTTTTTACATCAGATGGCTCCTGTGTGTTCTGAGTGCAAGTTCTGGAAGTTTTTACATCAAGCCCAGCAGAGCCAATCTCTGATGGCTCTGAAGGCGATGGACATGCTGCCGGCCGAGTTTGGGCCAATTAGAGGTGCTAGTTACGCCTCTGTGAAAACATATTTAAGAAAAATTCAAAACAAAGCAGGCACGCACTTCTTTCACTTCTTTGTAGTTGGAGGAGGAGGAGGTGGAGGTGAAAATATGTGAGGGAGAACAGCATGGAGACGCCAAGGTCAGTGAAGAAGGTGGGGGAGGAGGGGCACCCAGTGCTGGAGCTGAAAACCCTCTGCTAGCCACAGTGAAGGCCATGGCGGGGCAGGAGGTCCCCTGCAGCCCATGGAGTCCACAGGAGTGCAGAAAATCACCCACAGCCCATGCCAGAAGAGCAGGTGGATGCCTGGAAAAGACTGTGAACCAGTGAGAGTCTCATCTAAGAGTTAAAACTGCAAAGGCCTTCCAAAGGAGAGAAAGGCCTTGCTCCTGGCATGGAAGCAGCCTGGCCTCGGCTCGGGAGAATCTGCACAGCACCCTATGGACAAAAAGACTCATGTTGCAGCAGAATTTCGGGCGGGATGTTGCTCATGAGATTGGACCCACGCCAAAGAAGTTCTCAAAGGACTGTCTCTCGTGGGAAGGATCCCCTGGCTAAGTAGAGAACCTCTTTTCCTGATTGGACTGACCAGAGAACTCCTCAACCTGCCCCCTGTCTGTGTTGCTGGTTTGGAAAGAGGGAAGTGGGGGAGGGTGAGTGCAGAGACTGCTTCTTAAGAGGGTGGGGGTGAGAGCAGAAAGAAAACTGTCTGGAGAGAGAGAGAAATAAGTAGAGATAAAGAGTATTTGTAGTAGAAGAATTGTGGTGATGAGTAAATTTGAGAATCTGCTCTGTGGACTGAAAAGAGACCCCACACCCTGCCCCCCCCACCACCCAGCTTGTTGACTGTAAAGGAGGAAAGGGGGTGAATACTACAGGTTCGTAAGAGGGAGGGGGGAGTGAACCAAAACTGTAAGAAAAGTTTATTTTTGCCTGCATTTATCCTCCAACTCTGTTAGGTAATTAAACACTTTTTGCAACTTTAAGCTTGGAGCCTGGTTGCCCTATTTTCGTGCGTCCTCCTGGCAATGTCCTGTCGAAAAACCATGACACCCCTCCGGGTTTCTTGCAGCTGAGTCTGAACCTTCAGAAAACTGTTGTTTCTTTTCTCAAAGCCATGCAGCCAGGATGCGGCCACACATCCCTCAGATGAAGTGGATGCCTTGAATACGTGTTGGCTGGGGAGCCCCACTTTGGGCACCCAGCCCAACAGCACCTGCTCACAGGGCGGCCAATGCAGGAGGGTGGCTCACCTGACACCACCTCTCATGGGGTTTATTTACCAAATATTTTACCCACATGGGTCATCCCTGGCAGTGTTCAAGGCCAGGCTGGATGGGGCTTTGAGTGACCTGGTCTAGTGAAATGTTGGCAGGGGGGGTGGAACTAGATGACCTTTAAGGTCTCTTTCAACCCAAACCATTCTATAATTCTATGATCATTGAAGGGTTTTGGGCAGAAAGGAAGTGAGAGAGAGCATTGCTACCTGAAGTGACCCAGTGTCTGTAAAAGGCATTGAGTGAAATGACCCTCAGAGAGAAAAATCCTATTTATTTACCCAAACCACAGACCAGGCAGCTGTTTGTTCCTCAGGATCGCAAAAGCACCTCAACCCTGACATGAAAGTGATTCCCTAGGAGGAAAGACTGCTGCAGTATCCCCTTCCTGAAGACAGACCTGGCTAGCCCTGTGCAGCAGCTACAGCAACACATTTGGAAAAGGGAGAAAATGAGATGGAAAAGTTTGTGGGTCAAGGACATCGCTTAAGGGCAAAAAGAGACACAGTTTGGGGAAAATTAATGTAATTTTATTGCCAATTAAAATAGAGTTGGATGTTGAGACAAAAATTAAATGAACACCTTGCTACCACCCACTCCTTTTCCCCAGTTCATCTTTTCTCCCAATTCCTCTATTCCCCTACCCCTGAAGGGTCCTGCAGTCAGCCCAGGGCTGTGCCCATCTGTGCCCAGCACAGGGCAGCCTGGCCTCACCCCACCAACACCCCTGTGGCCCCTGCCAGCACCTGCCCCCAGCCCAGGGCCACTCTGAAGAGCAATGTGACAGTCAGCGCCTTTTCAGGGCCAGCAGTACCATCGGGCCATCAGCCACTGAACGTGGGGAGCAGCAGGGCGCCTGGCAGCCCCCAGCCAAGGCTGCTCCCAGCCCACCTCAGCCTGCCAGCACCCAGGCTGTTCCTGGCACATGTGGTTAATGTGCTCACAGAAGGCAGCACAGGGACAGAAACTGCAGTTCTTAGAATCAGCATATAATTCTCTCTGTTCCTTCCCAAAAAGGTAGTACAAACAGAGCTTTCCCTACCACATAAACAAATTATTTTTGGTGGGGAAAAAAACCCAGGCAGCAGCTTTTCCCAGTGTGATTCAACTTGTTGGGGAAGTTTCTGGGAAAGCCTTGCAAGACTTTCAGCCTTTACGTCTGAAGTAACAGGCAGTAATAAAAAGTGAATTAAAATGACCATCAAGCTAAAAGAAGATGCTCCAAGCCACAGCAACAGCAGCTTTCTCTGCTGGGACTGCAAGGCTGCCTGGTACTGGCTCCAAAACCAGTTCATCTTCATCCCTCTGACTGCCAAATTGCCTCCCTTCCCAGCTGAGGCAGCACATTGAGGAGATGTTCACAGGGACTGCTTAAAAGCAAAGCCAGCCTGGAAGTCTTTCCTCCCAAGAACAGCCACTTGAGCACAAGCAAGGCCATGCAGCAGGTGGAAATACTCTTTCCTACATGCTCTTTGGGCTCAAGGGGAAATCAAGTTCTGGCACTAGGAGAGAAAGGGAAACAAGGCCCTAGCAAAAGTCATTAACAGGACCTGTGCTGTCCTGCCCTGCTGGCAGGGGTGTCATTCACAGCTCTGTGTTGCACCAGCCAGTTCCTTGGGTGCCAGTGGTGGTCAGCACAGCACCCAAGTGCTAACTGCTGTATCTACTGGAAATCTTAAAAAAACGTGTGGATATGGCATTTGGGGAAGTGGTGGAGGCTTGGTGGTGCACATGGGTACTGGGCTAATGGTTGAACTCGATGGCCTTAGGACTTGGACTGGGCTTGGTACTGGGCTAATGGTTGGACTTGATGACCTTAGAGGTCTTTTCCAACATTAATGATCCTGTGATTCTCCCTCCCTTCCTGCCCCACATTCCTTACTGACTTGCAAGCCAGGCACCAAAGCAAAGGCAATTAACTTCCCTAGGGTGATGCTCTAAAGAAGGCACAAAATGTCTCACAAGTGCAAAAATCCTTGCAGGCTGCTGTGCAGCACTGGCAGCCCCCACTCCCCTCCAGCTCCACAACTTGTCTTTGAAACAGCCTGATGACTGATTATGGGAATCTTCCCCATGCGGTACCCCCACACCATGACATCTCAATCATACTTCCATTTCTTTTTTAAAGTAAAAAATGGTTTTTCTGGCCCAGTATGTTTATCAGTTAGTCTGAGCCAGTTATCTGCACAGGTTTACAGTATGCAGCCTAGAACCATTAGATTTTATCACGTCTTATGAAAATCATACACAGCTTACTCTTGTAGCTGTATATTACAAGGGAATCATGCACAGAGAGACTGGTTCTCCTTAGATTACTATCTCTGAATTGATGCTGTATGAGGCACAACTGCTTAAAAGGTTATAACTGATGTAATTTTTGCCATTACAGGTAATTTACGGCTCCTGTGTGTCTGACTTGTCAAATCTTCTTAGGGAGATCAAACAGGGTCTGTTTGTCATATGCATTTATCTAACACTTGTTCCTCTGCAAGGTTCAAAACACAATAGTTATTCTTTTCATGGGTGTCAATTTTCTCCTATACGTCTTGCCTCTTAGTCCTTGTAAATGTCCTCCTAATGCAAAATGCAGGGGTGCTTCAGCAGCAAACACGAGCAATGATTACTTCTCTAGAGGAATTTTTAAGAGAGAACTGTTTTCCTAAGCAGGACTCCAGTCCTTCAGAGAGGTCTGAAGTCATGCACACAGATGTTTTGAAGCTCCAGCTGCGCTTCAAACCTTGCTGCGTTATTTTCCCATCAACTTCACATAACTCTGAGCTGATCTGTGCTGTTGTGAAAGAAATCCTTCAGAAAAACTCCTGGAGAACAAAATACCCTTTTATTGAATAAGGCAGGGGGATACATCAGGTGTACATCCTCAGCTCCTGCCTCTACATCTGCCTCCACTTCATCTTGGGGCCCAAACCTCATGTCCTGCCGCATCTCCTTTCTGTTTCCTCATCTCACATTGCTGGAAGTCATATTCTGCCTTACATACTCGAGGCTATACCCCAATCACTCACAGGATGACAAAAGCTGTGGCGGCTTCTTCTTTACTCTGACAGATTTCACAGCAAGTGAAATTCACTGAGCAGGCATAAAGGCAGGCAGGGAAGCACAGGAGAGCTCAATGACAACACCACCAGGGCAGCAGAGGGTAACACAAAGCTCTGCCCACACCCTGCTTTCTGCTGTGCAGACCCTTTGGGGTTACAATATGCACAAGGGCATGCACAACAGAGGCAAAATGTTGGCCACATAGTGGGGGAGAGGGACAAGAGATACCCTTTTCAAGAGGTCTGGGGATTTTGAGAAGTATCAGTCTGTACAAACCTCTCCAGTGGAGCTGAGGAGTCGGGAGAGGCTGTTGAAAGGGCTCGCTTCATTCTGTTTCCCCAGGCAAGGAGCACCTGGAGATGAAAGGTTGTGCCTCCGCATCAGGCACAGGAATCTTGCGGCTTACAATGAGGCAAGGGCACCACAGAGTTCAGCTGTAATATTGTTCAGTGCCACATGGCCCCACCAGTCAGGCCCACAGGGTGCCGGTGGGGAAAGGAGCCACAGAGGGGCTGAGCAAGAGAAGGGTCCCCATTCCCACTTTCCTCACAGCACCAGAGCCCTCCCAAACCCAGGGGGACATGGAGCTGGCTCTGCGCCGTGGAGCTGCTGCCCCACTCTGCACTCACATCCATATGTGAAAAGGTGAGGAGCCCAGCAGCACTCAGACACACTCATGTTTCACATTTATGGACCTTTCACCCGTTCTACTGTCAGAAAGGCTGCATTTCTCAATGGCTATGAAGTGTGAAGTGTCTGGAAACAGAGCACGCTCACTGTGGAGGAAAGACGTTTACCGAGGAGCTTTGCCAGCTTAACTCTACATTTGGTTTTTCCTTCCAGTCAGGTATGAAATGGCAGGACACACTTTAGCAGGCTGTATGATAGGAATCCTAGAGAGAAAAAATTAAATTAATAACTTTAAATAGTAAACAAAAAATATAATTTATTTTTTCAATAGTAAATAAATATAAAATAATAAATTCTTATTTAAGTAATTACAATAAATGCAATTATAAGAACTATTCTTTGCTGAAGGTGAAGTCCTTTGAGTGAATTGAGTGAAATTGGTATCTTCACTGACACATCATTTTTGACAGTTTACAGTACAGAAATTTTGTACAGCAAATGGGAAATGTTCTGAAAAAGTACAAATAGTTCTTCAACCCATATATACAGAACAGAACTTCAGCTGCAAATACGAGCAAAATCTAGAGTTCTTAAGATCTAAGGATTTGGCCCAATAATACCCTATGTGTTTGAAAAATGCCAGTCTTTGATTCAGAAACACCTAATGCTTTGCAAAAACTGCTCCTAATATCAGGAACAAATTTGGTGTTGCCAATTGCTTGACATGGCTTTAATGTCAGGTAGAATTAAAGACTGGCAATTAAATAGCAATAAACTATAAATTGCTGATGCGTGTTATATATTATTTACATGTATGACTACAGAAGCTGCAGAATTATGTTAGTTGCAAAACATCACTAACAACTTCATAATTAATATAACTAGCATCCTCTTGGAAATATTGCCCAACTCTGCAGACTTTCTGCATCCACATTTTGAATCTTTCTAGACTGTTTGAAAAGAATTACAGTGTATTTATTAAAAAATCACTAAAATCCTAGTAAGTGTAATAATAAATAATTTGCTTCTTCACAGATTAATTTTAACACTGACTTATTTTACCACGCTGATAAAATCTATCCCCATCTCAAATATTATTCAAGCTGCCTCAGGATCTGCCATCTCTTTTTTTTCCCTCAGTTTGTTTTTAGTTTCTTTCTTTTCCTTCCAGTGTCTTAGATGAGGATCTCTCTTTATCTCTGCCCCAAGCTTTATGCTATAACAGTCTTGAATGGCATATCAGAGTCTATTTCTGCATATGGGAACAATGTCTCTGACAATATGTATTAGTGTTCTGGCACTTTCCTCTAGAAGAAATTTTTATGTGCCTCAGACAATAGACAATGTCAAGAGATTTGGGCAGACACTAAAAAAGAGAAGTATTTAGTCAATCTTCTTGGAAACCGTTCTGGTACTGCAAGCAGGAGATGACAGAAGACAGAAATACCGAGTCAACTACAAACTAGAAAGGAGCTCTAAGGTTCAGGATTTTATGAAACAGAGAATACCTCTGGACAGACTGACCCATTCAACTAAACAAATGCCAAAAGAAACACAGACCCAAAAATCATGGGTTTGAGCCATTATAGTCAAGATATCAAAACATGAAAAAAGTATGAAATAATGTCATTGCCTTTATCTTCATGATGCCAGCCTTTACAGTAAAACACTAAAAAAAAAAAGAAAAAAGATAAGAAAGTATTTTTCATTTATGAGCATAACTACACACTTACTAAGACTATCAACATGTGCTGAAACACCTTCCTAAAATAAAAATATGTGGTTTATAAAAACATACTGAGGAAGGAGCAAGTAGTCTCATTCAGATAGTACTGATTAAAGGAAATCATGTGTTATGCCAGACAGACATGTGCGAGTTCTGTGACAGTTAAGCACAACAGTCCTGGATAATGGGCTTCACATGTATGGTAGAAATACCAACCAGAAATGATGCAATTGATAACACTGACTTAAACTGACAGCATTTATTTAGAAAAATTTTACTGAAGAGTTTTGACTCCAGAAAACTAATTGTGGGCTATCTGCAAGCTTATGGCAGGGTGCTGTGCTGTTTTCTGTTCAGGATATGATCATCAGAAAGACTCTTTTAGATATTTTGCAGGCATCAACCACACAAGATATTGATAGAGAACCTTAGTAGCATGTGCCATCCATAACATGTTTTCTTGAAAGCAGCAAATTCAGAATCAGAACACAGTCTGCCTTATTACAAATAATTTTCTTTTGTTCACCAGTGATACATTTACAATTTCTCCACTGTTGTGCAGGCCCAAATAATTTATTCTCTAAGCTTCCTACAATTTATAGAAATGCTTTGCACACTATTACTGACACAATATTTTGAGAATCTGAACATTAATTTAGGTTATGGATATAGAGGAATTTCCGCTGCCTTAATCAGAAGTAGTGACAGAGTGTCATTTTCTCAAAATGATCTTGACAATTAAATCTACTGGAAAAATATACATAATCTTCCCATAAAATAGTACCTTTTTTGTAAAAAAACCCAAACAAACATTTCCATGAATTAATCCAGTCTGTGAAGGTTAGATACCTTATTCTGAAGGCACTTTTGTTTTAAATCAAGGTCTCTGCTCAATGGACTCATGCACTATGAGGTCCAAGACAGTTGACTAAAATAAGTTATTTCATATGTGCTATGCTGAAATCTATGTATGCAAAAGTTTATAACAAGAAATGTGTGAATTTGATATCCAAAGAGTAAAATCTACTCATTTATGCCATCAACTGGAAGTGTTAGTATATACTACACATCAAAGCCTTCACATAAGTGACTGACACTTCAGCAATAATTTACCAGTAAGACAGTGAAACCTCTGTCAACTCATTCCAGAATCACCATCTTGTGCATTAATAGTACATGAGAACAGGATAACAGGAGATGGGGGAGAAAGACAAAATGGCAATGAAAGGCACTGTCCCATAGAGGATGTTCTCTCTAGCCAAATCTCAGAACTGGGGAGGAAGGTAACAAGAAAATAAAAAGCCTTAAGAGCCACAGTGCTCGTGCTTCAAGGTAGAAGCATTCTGTTTTCATTCATTAGGTAAACTGTGATGTGTCAAGCTTGGTATCTTACTAAACTGCAGCTCTTTCGTTACCTTGATCTCCTGCTCCCTTCCATCATACCAAGGTTTTTCTGGTTTGCTTCATGTGTCACAGTGGTACACCAGCTCCTGTCAGTGACACTCCTCTTTACCCACTGAGTATCTATACAGTCCTGCCTGTCTCAAAGGGGATCTACAGCTACAATCCTAAGAGTAGCAATAAATAATACCTTCCTTGCTAAAAAGACTTTTTCAAAGCTACCCAATTATAACCAAATAACTGTCTGAAGTATTAGCACAACCTTGGAGGTTTCTCCTAAGGGGAAGAGAAAGAACATCTCTTTTTTGCAGTCCTGTTATTCCTAGAGTCACATTGAAGGAACACAGTACAGTCCCGTGCACAAGCTTTGCTCTCACAAGTGCATAGCCAGTTATCCCAAGATCCAACACAGGCTGTAACACTCATCCAAACTCAGTAATTACTGCAGGTCTTCCTGCACCCTCCTGGTGCTGCACTATGCTCATTATACAGTGCTAGTACACCCAGGGATATGTCACAGGGCAAATTCTGCTCCTGGACCTGGACTAGCAGATCCCAAAATCTTTCCACAGAGTGCCATCGATCTGAATTTTTCCTGTCATTTTAGAGGGAAAAAGCAATGAGAAGCACTTTCAAAGCCTTCTCCCATGGGAGAACTGTGCAAATGAGGAATTTAAACTTTGTTATACTTTGTTTGTTTTCTCCTAATCTAGTTTGAGAAAAATTCCCCACATTCACTTTGGAGTGGTACATTTTCCACACAAAACCTGCTGTCTCCTTGCATCTGTTAAAGTTGGAAGAGGCATTATTTACACCAAGCAGACAAGCCTTGGGCATTTTACATCCTCACCATTCAGTATGAAGTTCCTGTTAAATAGTGCAGTTCCCATTAGGGGCTGGACAAGATTCTCCCTGCAATTAGCTGCTTAACAATGACACTTCTCCCACTTCAGCTCAAAAAAACAAAGGCGGTGCAGGGATCATGCAGAAACACCTTTGAAATTGACGAAGTCCTTTCCTGACATGAGGGAAGGCTCACATAGGAAATAGCAACTACTCAGTCCTAAATTTTTATACAAGTATTTGCATCTCATATTAACAACAACAAAAGAAAATCCCAATCATTCTGAGGGCTGTATTTCTTAAATGAAAAAAATGAGAAAAAGGAAGGGAATATAAAAGGTGAATCAATTGTTAGCTTACTGGTAAATACCCTGGGGATAGCTATTTCCCCACCAAAAGAATTTCAGATTGCTTCTATGCATTTGTTGTTCTGCTAGTTGGAGAGAAAAGCTTAATAGGAAACTGGCTGAAGTTTGCCCCTTTGCCTCACAGTGAACAAAAAATACCATTGCTTGTCATCTTCTGTGTCTGGCTAGTCACAGGTATCCAAGGATCAGGCAGTAAACAGCAATAATCATGCAGTCAGCTAAAAATCCAGCTGATTTACTGAATCCCAATACACTAAAGGTAAGTTGGGTTGTCTGGTTACTTCTATTTTCAATTCTTGTTCTTTCGACCTCTAAGTTCTTCACTTTTCAAGCTGTTTTCTGCAAGGCTGAAGACTAACCATTTTTTTAATAGATCTGGATATCTAAAAGATCTGCTTCCAGCAAGAGCTGTTTACCACTCAGTTAAGCTGTACACAACTACTTCCATTTCCTGGGTTGCACATTTTTGCATTACACAGACTTGTGATCCTGCAAAGATTTATTATAACCCCCCTGTTCACTTCAAGTGCTCTAAATGTTTTGACTGAATTTCTCATTTCTCACAGGGTATGAATTGGCTGTCTGCAGGAGCAGTGTGAGCAGGGCTGTGCACAAGTGGATCAAACCAGGAGCCACAGGTGACCCAGCACAGGCCATGCCCTCACTAGCAGGGTGGCAGTCCCACAGGGTTTGAAGATGGGGCAGAGCCCAGAGCCATGAATTCCATCAGCAGCCTCCAACCACACAAAGTAACCAGGCAGTTCCAAGCTCCACCCAGCAGACAAGGGCAAGAGGTAGGACTGGAGACAGGACAGGGGTCCATCCAGAAGGCAAGGTCAGAGATAAACATGCCCACAGCATAGCTCAGGCCAGGACTGGGTGCCAAGCCCTGAGCTGAAACTGGGCTCCTGGAGAGAGGGGAGAAGCTGGTCAGGGTCAGCAATGTTCAATAGTGCCCCAAGGACCCCGAGAGCCATGAACTGACAGAAAGCTCAGGCACAGCCCTGACCCATTGAAAATGAAAAAAAATGCTGTCCCTGGTTTGCATGAGGTCAGGATCCACCTGATATCTTTCTTTTCCAGCTCCTGTGACGTGGACCTCAAATACCCTTATCAAATACCAAATACCCTACCAAATATCAAATTAGTAGATAAGAGTGAAAAAAGTAAAAGTTAAAAGTTAATGCAACACTCAAAGCACCACTCAGTCACAGCTGTTAAGGATATTAGCACTGTATCAACCACCAACAAAATAAAAATTGCTATTGTGTTTCTGGCCTGCACTGGAAGGTTTTGAAGCTTTTTTTCTAAGGCTAGCTGCCAACAGTGCCATGGGAGTGCTAACACACTGCCATTTCATTTCAAGGCTAATATTGAAATACAGTAAAAATTTGCACTTAAACAGAGCTATAAAGGCCAAAGAAGATTCCTCTTGTTTTGGGCAAGTTTTGGATCAAGCAGCATATGAATAGTTTTCATGTGTGAGAGTGATGTTGCCCTCTGCTGGGTAACCCACAACCAGAGCTAAGCCCTTCTTCTTCAGAGTCCCAGCAGATTCAAGCAGAGGCAGCCTTCATATTTTTGACACTAGAATCTTTGCAAATAGCAGGTGATTTAGGTTTGCTGTACCCCAAGAAGGAGGTAGGAGTACACTGTTGGCCTCTTTTTATAAGTGCGGAGACAGAAGATACAGGAGGGATGCAGTTTCAGTCCTCCTCTCGTTGCAGAATATGGCCCATTGTCTTCCAGTGCAGAATTAGCTCCAGTCAATTTTTCCAAGGTCACAGAGAAAATCTGTAGAAAGTTAAACAAAAAGAAAAAAAGAAAAATAAGCACTCTATGTTTCATGACTCTCAAGTTTTTAACACATGATTGAAAGAAAAAACAATCCCTCAAATACATTTAGTCCTTAAAACCTCTAGACACCAATTATATACTGCAGGGTATGTCTAAATTAATTCTCACCTATATTTATTTATTTGCTTTTCCTCCTTTCACAAAATCAGATTTAATTTTTCTTAAGTAACAGATAAATTACTAGTGTCTATATTATCAGCACCCTATTAAGAGCAGGAATCCAGCTCAATGCCACTAGGACGTTGTAACATACCTATCTCATCAGTGATCAGACTAAGGTCTAGGGAGTGAAATTTATCAAATGCCACTGTACAGTGTATCTGGAAGGATGATAAACATGATTAAAATTCATTTCACCAACACAGTTTCTCATATGTATTTGATGTCCTTTTCCTTGGAATGGTTAGACAAATTGCACAGTTCCCTAAAATGAAATTCAGTCTTGGATTTTATACAACGTGCCCTGATAATACAAATCAATATTTTGACAAAACACGTTTTTGCCTGAAGATGAAGTATAATGTGTAATAAAATACATCTAAGTACTTTATAATTTATCCAGAGAGCACAATGCATTTGACCAAATGTCATACATCATTCCATAGAAAACTAAGTGGAATATATAATCTATACTCCTTTAAGAAGCAACTGCATTGAGAGAGCACACAATTAAACACTTAATATTCAGACAAAAAATCAAATTAAAGATCTGTGCGAAATCTCTTGAAGGTATGTGTTTTTCTACACAATTAAACTGCAAGACCACAGTTTTTCCTCAAATGCAGTATCATGTTCTCTAATTACTTTCACTTTTAAGATAGAGTGCATTATCTTCTGTGTGTCAACTTGCTTTTGCCATGGACCTCACAAAGCCTGTTTACACATATAATAGAAGGGGAGCCAAAAAAAACCCAAAAAGTTTCTGTGGACCTCCTGCATGCTGTGTGACTCTTGCCCAATATCTCTAACGAATTAGATTGTTTTCTCTGAAATGTCCATGTCTTAGACCCATTTGGCTATTCTCCTTCCAAGCTCTCTCTCCCTGTGGAGCACACAGAAAATAAATTTCACAAGCCACAGTGGCACAGACAGAAATTTAAAAGTTAGTAACATGTGCCAGTTCCTAAATCCAATGCAGCTCAAAGGCATCGAGAACATTTAGGAGCTGAATGTTCCCTCATTTTGCAGGAAAATATGACAATCTACATATCTTAATGTGTCGTGGCACCAAGTACCATGTGCATGGTGAGGTAAATATATGAGTAGGGATTTAGCCTTTGAATGAAATATGGGCCAGATGAGGTAGTATTTAATGGAAATACTAACTCACCAGACAAGATTCAGAGATACAGGAAATAAAACCTGGGTATTTTTCTTACTAAGGTTTGCTCTATACAGTAACACCTTATTGCAGTCTCATTTACTGGTCTCTTGCCCAAAACAGCCTGGCCTTTAGTCTTTACTGGAATTTATCAGAATTCAAGACCTAAGTGCCTGGACCATAATCATTACACATGGTTTGTCTTCAGTGAGGCCAAGGCATGAGCATGTTCAGGCAGTACACAAAGATCTTGTTTCTAAAACATTTCCCACTTGAATGTAATTGTTCTCCAGTTAGGAAGCAATCATTGAAAAGCAAAATCCTACAGATGACATGCTGGGTTTTACGTTCACAGGAGGTTAATATATTTTCCATCCACAGTGGAAATGTTTGTAATTTATAGGCACAAATCCAGCCCTGGTGCAAGCAAGTGCAGCTCTTATTGATCTCAATAGTGGATGCACTCATTTATAGCGGGGCTGCTTTTGGCATCATGTCTGCTTAGCACAGAATGAATAATATTACAAGGCAGGGCATAGGTTCACCGTGCGTGTTGAAAGCTTTTGCATTTGTGAATGTTAAAATAGCTTGCCTCCACAATAGCAACTATTTTGGGCTGGAGAACACAACATGTGCCAATCTGAGTTGCATAATGCTTTCACATACCTCAGGGTTTGCTACTCTGAATAGTTCCATACTGAATGGCTGCTTAATATCTCCGTTACTGCATATAGGTCCTGTCTCTAACAGCACGATGCAGCGTGTTGCTCAATAGATGAGCCCTGCATTCACTCACAAAAGCCCAAGCCAGCCTGCAGGAGAGACTGAGGCAGAGCTTCGCTTGAAGAGCCCTGTGGTTTATGCTATTTTGGTACGAGTTTAAAGAAAAACACTCACATTTTTTACACATTTGGTTTTCATTTGTTTGAAACAATTTTGTAGCCTAATAAAAAGACCTACAGTTTCATAAAAGGAAGTCAACTGGTTGTCTTTGGGCAGTAGGAGACTTTTTCATATATTACTGGGTTATTTTTAGGGCATTAACTGCAGTCAGGCCATGTGCTCTGTTATAGAAATTATTTGATTTAGGATTTTTTTTTAATTACACTGTGTTTTATTAAAAAATAAAACCTAATGTCAGTGTGAAAAAACTGGACCCTTTCTTATTACACTGCTCTGGGCTTGAAGGCACTGCACTGCTTGTGTACTGGCTTGTAAGCCATTCCATTGTCCACTGACTGTCTGCCTCCTGGCTGGCAGCAAATTTACCCAACAGGAACGGAGGTTCAGGGTGCAGGTGTTCCCATACAAGCTCTCCTTCCAGCAGCAGGAAGGGATCTAATTTACCAATACATTTTCGCCTTCCAACAGAAAGAAATCTGACAGCCTGATCTCACCTTCCAGCACTCAGGCCCAAGGGGAAGGCAATTTGACTGTCTAACCTTGTGTTTTGGCAGTGGGAAAGGAAGGGAAGTAACCTGACCACTACTGCCTTCCCACTGATAACGTGCAGACCTCAGGATGGCCATAACTTACCCAATTAGCCACAGTGCCTGCCATCCTCAAAAGACACCCAGAAGACTTTTCTGAAAGGGATAATCACAGCACACAACTCAGGAGTAAAACACATGATTTTTTCTTTCTAAAGCTCAAGGAAACACACACATACTGTGCTCTAAATATGTCTACGTTACTGTCTTCTTCTAGACAGCACAAACAAGCCACTGTGTGGAAGCATAAAACTCTGGCAGCTACCATTCACTTCATAGGTATTATACAGGATAACAAATGTTTTGAAAGTTCACTTTCCACTAGCCTGTTCTGTTTTTAATTAGACTTTTCCATATATTGTATGCTGTTTCAATACATTCCCTTTACAGTCATGACTAGAATTGCTATTCAATATGTTAATTCAACTGTACATCAAGGGACAAATAAGATGAGGGCACAGTCCAGGTAAGTAGAGTAACAATCCTGGGCAGGTATATGGCAAGTTAAGTGCTTTGCTCAAACTGACAAAGAAGAGAAAGAGAAAGGAGAAAAAGAAAAGAGAAACTAGAGAAGAAAAAAAAAATACAAAGAAGATAAAAGCGAAAAAAAGGCAAAGCTGTCTGGGGTCTCTTTAACAGGAAGTTTAGCCACTGACTCCAGAGTCATAGATCTTTTTTGCTCCTGCCTAATACAATGTACCTTTTGTCCTGCTTTTTCAAATCTTGTCCTATCAGGCAAGGTCACTGTCACATCCTCTTTCAGTAAATAAAGGAATTTATTTCCCTTAGACAAAACTGATGCCTCTGAGTCACACTGGAGTTGAGTCTGGAGGAGCACTGTAGTAATGTGGGGGAACTACACAAACATTGGAGTTATTCCCAGCCATACCTAGGGGGAAAGAAAAAAAAAAAAAAAAGAAGCAAAACCAAAAGCAACAGAACACTCTTAGTGGTTGGATCTCAAACATGCTCTAAGTTGTCCTCTACACTCAGGGTGATAGGACAAGCAGTAAACCCTAGGGATCTGAAAACCAGTATCTGCTGAGCGCCAAAATCTCAGCGGCTGGAAATTGACGTAACTTGGGGAATCAGCATTTCTGGACATTTGGGGCTGCTATGGGTAGATTAAAAAGTGAGCCTAGCAAGCATTACAAATAGCACACAATGTATCAGAGGTCATTTGGCTTCAATATGCTACAGATTGTTCTTGCTCAAAGCTAATTACTCATCATGAGGATCTGAGACAAATTCCTGTCTAAACATACTCTGTTATACTAAAGGGCCTGTTCCCTGCTCTATCAAAGACAGCATAAAACTACTGATTTCAGCCAAGCAAGAACCAGGTTGATAACTGCAAGGTTCCTTAAAGCAAAGGAAGGTTTTGCTCTGAGTGAAAATCAGAATTTGCTATTTGATACACTAAGCATGGCACAGAAAAGCTGTTTTGCTTTGCAGGATAATGGAAGCCCTTCTTTTATAGGGGCTGAATTCCATAACCAATATGTCCAGCCAGAGTTTTTAAAAAAATCTCACACATGCATGTCAGTTATTGAATGATAATGTTTAAAGCTAGACACTGTGAGCTGTTAGGCTTTAAAGAATAGGCAGACAGGCAAGAAATTCCACCAAGTGATTTATAAGCAGGTGGATGAGAAAGTGGAAACTTCTGTGAATCTTGGTCGTGATCCAGTTCACAGCCTTATTTTGATGGAGGGCTCCCTCTTCTGGATTTTGATTGAAGCATATTTCCCAAAGTCCAAATCAGTTTATTTGTTCCAATGCAACTGAAATGTGTTTTCAACTAGAAAACAGATCAGGGAGAGAGTCTCTGTGTGCTCTCACAGTCAAACAGTGCCTCTGCCCAGATCACGGTGGGGATCTGGGCTTTGGGCAGCACATCTGACTGCATCTGCCCCACAGACCTGCTGGAGAGAAAGGCAGCTGACACCATGGTTTTTAATTTGTATATTTGAGTTAACAGACATCCTAGGCACAAGGATAAGGGTTTACTTTAGTTTATGATTCTTTATTTTTCTTGCTATCTAAATGCAGGTTTTGGATAATTTCACCATTAAGAAATAGCCTTAGTTGCAACAATTCCTAGGAGCTCTCCTTCTGAACAAGAATACCTTCAAGTAAGCAGCTCAAAAAGAAAAATATCTGTTTGGCTAGAAGTTCTCCAGTGACATGAAAAATAGCCTTTTAGTCCTTTATACAAATCAAAATAGTCTTACATGAAAAATCCTTTCTAATCTATGGGGAATTTCCTCCCCCATAGGAATTCCATCTGAAAACAGACACTTCCTGAATGGCAGGTGGGACTGGAAGAAACTGAATCTGCAGCTTTGTGTAATTTACATTTCTTAAAGAGAACAACCTTTTCAGGCGGAAACTTGTTTCAAGGCAGATTTTTCTTTAATACAACCTGAGTTTAATATCCCAGTGCAAATATATCTATAAGACTATGCTACAGACTGTTATCATGGCCACAGGGGAATCCTTTATTTCAGAAAAGGATAGGAATGCAAACAGAAGCCTGAGTTTTGCTTAAAGTTACATAATATTACATAATATTAATAATAATATATATGGCTTTGTGGCCTGTAAAAGCATCAGATATCTCTGATTTTAAAGAATGACTGCAAAGTGTGCATTTCATTTAAATGGAGTATTAATCCAATTTGAAGTAAACAGCCTAAATTTGAAAACAAGGATGTGACAAAAGCTATACATCCTTTTATCAGAGAATTCTACACTGATACATGGCAGAGGTTTGCCTTCTAATGTTGCTGCTGCCCACAAGACAATACTCATCTAGACCAACTATCCCCTAGCTTTTTTTTCTTGCAGATTAGCAAACAACAATCAGCCCAGTCAACATTTGGGGCCCATAATATCCACAGGCCATTTACAGTGAGGTCCCAGACCCACCCAGAGGCCCTCAGAGCTCAGTTTGGGAACCACCAACCTGCAAAGCCCCGACTGACACCAGGTGACTCCTCCTGCCCTGGGTGATCTGCAGCTGCATCGAAAGGAAGAGTGCAAGCTGCAATATTTGTAATTCAAAAAGATGAGACATGTAAGGGGTATGAAGATGAGCAGGAGGAAAGTGAGCCGCTTAATACCAAGCAGCAGACTGGATGGAAAGCCAAGAACAGAGCACAGGCTTCTTAGGAACAAGCTCAGCACTCTCTGTGGAGCTAATGCCCTTAAACAGAGTCTACAGTCAAAGAAGGGATCATTAAAAAGTATCCACTGGAACACAACTACTTCAAGCTTATGAAGAAATTGATGTTTGGAATGAGAGGTCCCCACAACTTTCAGCACTAAAAAAATAACAGAAAATAAAAAAATAGAGCCAAGAACCCCCCTTCTGCTGAACTGGACAGCTATAGCTCTGGAATGAATAGCCCTGTAGTTTTGGGAAGGTGTACTTTATTTTAATACTTATTACTGTCATAATATAGAAGGCGAAAAGTTGTGATGTGTACTAAACTCCTATTACTTAGCTTTGCCAGGAGAAAGATCGCAGCAAATCTGACCAGCATTATAACAACATTCTTGATTCCAAGAGAATAATTAAACAAACAAATAAAAAGGCCTACTGTTTTCTTACTTAGGTGCTGCAAATAAAGTAAGAAGTTCATTTTCAAATTCATATACACTTCTGTTACAACAGACTGCAGAGAACTTTTTGTTGAGAAACAAAAAGTTTTTAGTCTCTGTTACAACAGACTGCAGAGAACTTTTTGCTGAGAAACAAAAAGTTTTTAGTCTCTTCTAGTGCACCCTCATTTATCTTTGGTAAGGCTTTGTGTTCATCTTTCCTTGAGGCAGATTTGCTCAACACTATCAACACTCCCCACTGCTTCAGGCTGCAGTCCTCCTGTGTTTGAGTATCTGCCCAGAATATGTGAGGCCTGCACTTGGCTCCCTCCAGAGCTATGACAACTTTAACCATTTGACAAGCTCTGTGACATACAGCATTAAAAAAATCCCCCAAACTACTAAAAACAATAGAACAGGCATAAGTCATGTTTAACTCTCCAACAGAGAAAATCTGAGAGGACAGTCTGCATTTGTTTTCTCCCAGGACATCTGCCTCCATTTGCATCTCAGGTCAGTCTGCCTACTGGCAGTGCCTGGTAATACACACCTCACAACCGGAATCAAGGCAATTCTTAATATTCTGTACTCCTCTCTGCTGGCAGTTCTTACTTCTGGCCCAACTGAGCTTGTGACAAAATACAAGGTTTTCAATAGTAATACCCATCCCACATCACCTCTCTGGGAATCTACTGTGCTCCTTTCCTCCTGCCCTTCCCTACAAATGGCCAAGGGACTGACATGAGAAAATCCCACACCATAGTCATTAGATTGTTACCATCTTTATGCTTGAACATAGCAGCTTCATTCTGTTACATTCAGACAAACCTCATTCAAGAGCATGGTGTTGAGCATTTCCTGGAAGAAACTTCAGGCTGGCAAAAAGCTCCTATTAGCTGCAAGAAGCACTGCCAAGCTGTGCCTTATTCCTTTCAAAGTTTCCATTATCTGTGAGAACATATGCCAGGGAGAGGTTGCTATTCTTTCCTAACCTCTTCACACATCCTCCTTCTTCCTACAGCTATTAATGATGTCCAATTCCACACATGCCTCCAGACGGATTCCTGTACTGTACTTGTAACACTTTCTTAAATTCTTCTGTTGTACCCTCCCACGACAACCCTTACCCTTAGCTCCTAATTTCCCATGCTTCTCCCATCATCACCACCACCACCCCCTCCCAGTACCCACTGGCCTGTGGCTTTGTCCTCTCTGTCGTTCAGAGACTCCTTCCTGCTCTTTCCTCACACACTTCAGCAGGGGAGAGCATGCTACTGGGACAACAGAACGCCGGAGATCTGGAAAGATTTTTGACCTCTTCTGTGCCCCACATACCTATCACCATCAAAAGATACCAGCCTCTGGACATCTGTCATAGCTGGATATCTATTATTGTGTCTATCATATACATAAAATTACATTAAGTATAGCTGTTAACATTGTATAGTCCACTACTCCACCTTTAGGAAGCAGCAGATCTGATTTCCTGTGCAATGTTTACACAGGTCCTCTGAGCCACGTGCCAATACAACCTCATTCTGCTGCTTCATCCAGAGTTCATGATGGTTGGCTGAGCTAGAGAATGGCTATTTGGTTTTGCTGTTGTTATTCAGTTTATGGTATGAAGAACATACCTCCCCCCTACTGATCTAAGCACAGAATAACAAATTCTAACAGGCTGTCCCACAGTATACATCACTTTCTTGTGGGAGTCATCCAGCATAATATGAACATACCTCAAACACTTGCAACATGCCTATTCATCTTGCAGTGCCACATGGCTTCATGGCTGGCTGCTGTCCTTTTGGCAAAAGCAGTCTCTGCCCTACCTGTGAGTTCCCAGGGTCTCCTTGGCACTGGCAGCATTTTCTCTGTTTATTTCCCTGAACAGTTTCAGTAGAGGATCAGATACCCCTGCCCTAAGGCAAAGGTAGAAGCATGCCTCTGATGATGGGAAACAGGGGAAGCAGGACTGCACTTTTCGGAAGCAGTTGCATTTGCTTACAAACACCCTACCAGACCAAATCCTGAGTTCCATTACAGCACCCAAGTGTTTGGGATATATTTTGTGACATCAATAATGAAGGACAAATCCAAACTATGTTTTACAGAGATTTTAAACAGGCCTTTTTGAGCTCTATTAGAATGCAAACTGTTTAAATTTATTAAAACACCACAACAAGTCCTACATCCAAAACTTCAGTTCCACTTCTAAATGGTTAACAAGCTTCGTCTCTCTAGAGGTCAGCACAGTATCAGAAACAAGTGAAAAAAAAGAACCAACAAAACTTGTTTGACTGGAGCTTTACATTTCCTCCAGAACTTCTGAGAAAGAAATAAAGGAATTCATAATTTTCCAGAAGAGACAGGATTCACAGTATTTTAAGTATGTAAAGTAATTGATGCTGTCCAAAGAAGAGGTAGAACTCAATGAAACACACAAACTACACTCCATCTCTGGAGCGCAGGCTGCAGCTAGCTATAGCACTTGGTTCCTAAAAAAGAGGTTGCTAACAAATCATAACAGATGTGGCCAGGACTGCCAAGTTTGAACATAAGTGTCAGGCTGAGCCATGACACATGCACTCATCGTGTTACCTAAAGTATCATCCTTATGAACAGCTTTAGACTGGCTTTTATGTTCATGTGACCAAGTCTAACGGAGTGTTGGTAGAGCAAATGCAAAGAGCTTGGTCTTCCATTAAGGCAATTACATACCCAGATGCAAAATCCAGGACTCTGAGACCTCATACAAATCTGACAGCCCTTGGGGAATTTGGGTTTGATGAAAAATATATATAAATATTATAATCTGTGACAGATATAATCTTGCCCCAATATTTTCCATTATATTTAAAAGGAAAGCTACTTATTTTGTTCAGTCCCACAGTCTGGCATTTACAAAGATAAAAGGACCTTTCAGCATGAGCAAACTGCAAAACATATTTGAAAATAAATTTTTAATGACAATTGGCATTAAACAATTTATTTTCAAATACATTTTACAGGCTGTTCACGTTGAAGGGTGCTTTTATCTTCTGAACTGGATGCTGCTAGGCTGAGCAGAGATTAAGTTTTCTCTTAACTCTTTCAGTACCTCACAAAGAGCAGATTCCATCAGGATTTTCTTATAAAGTACTTACACCTGCATTAGATGAGCATTGCATTACAGGAGCTCAATTTCTAGTCCCAAGATAAGAAGCAGATAACCACAGCTCTCCTAGCCAATCATCTGACACCTACTTCAACCTCAAAGAATATTTCTTCTTTAATACAGTCTCTTAATGCCTTTTCTCAAAAGAAATCCCAATTGCTGTGCTAACTGTCTTTTTGGTTGGCCATAAATCACAGCAGCTTTACCAGCTAAGTAGCAGGCACGCTTTGCAGGACCAGAATTTCCTGTCTCCCAGGTGGGAGTCAGCATCTTGTGTTACAAATAGCTCCTTTGTTGACAAGGGAAAGGCAAGATCTGCCTCCATTTCTGGCATCTGTTCTACTTTGCCTGCCTCGATCTTCATTGCAACTCAAGCACTTTTAAAGTCACAAAATAAAGCCAGATCACTGCTGAATGCCCTAGTCCCTCCTTCACACCTCTGCCCTGCTATAGTCATTTCCCTTTGGGTATTCACAGCTGCACCATGAACCAGGACTGGAAAAAAATCCAGCAGAAATCACCCTTTTTGGTTTAAGCCCTTTTTCAGCAAAATAGCTCCCCTGGCTTGTCTGACTGCATAGCCAGACAAATGTCACAGATGCCAGCTTAGAAGGTGGAAATAAGAAGTCAGGCTTGGGAATGTGCTGGAATTTATGTGAATTTATGTTGCATTTAAAAAGTAACCACAGACTAAAACAGAGCTATAACAGAAGCTTCAAAATCAAGTTCTAGGAGCCTAAAGGAAGTTGGAAGGCATATACATTACCCAGTAGCATGAACCACCTAGGGGCTGCACCACGGTGCCAAGCCAACCATTATTTCCATCCCTGGCTTCACGCTTCTATAGAGAGAAACTAATGTAACCAAACAATGGAGAACAAGAAGGGCCTAGAGACAGAAAGATCCTTCTTGATGCCACTGGAATTTAGATCAGACTGTAGAATGTAATCCTGCCTCTGTGAAAACTCCACTTCTATTTCTCTGTGGGCAGAATGAGGAGAAACGGAAATCACCTGAGTACAAGACATAAATAGTAAAAATTACAAGAGGAAGAAATTCTGAAACATTCATTTTTGCCCAGCTTGCTCTGTCTCAGGAAGGAGGGCGGTAAAGGCCAAGTCAGAAGAGTTATTTCGGATTACTGCATCCAGCCCCCAGTTATCCCCATCACATCACATAATCCCTTTCCATTTGGCTGGTTAAACATCCTTCGTGCCCATCCAGTTCACAAAGACAAACAGCACATACCATAACTGCAAACTGACCTGAATCCATGAATCCAAGCCCACATCTAAGAGAATAATCAGAATGCTAAGGAAAGCTCTTGCTTGGTCCAACAGCTGCTGTGCTCAAGGGCTCTTGACATGGAAAACTTATCATCAAGAGTGATAACAATGAAGTTATGAAGTCAGAGCAAAGGCGCATACCAAAACAGTATTCATGGAGAATCAAAAAATCTGGATGAACCCAATTTACTGGTATGATATTAACCTGAAGAGGAACATTCAAGAAGGAGAGGAAGATGAATTCTTCACTCATAATAGATTAAAAAAGGTGGAAGATATGAGCTCTAGCACTCCTCGAAGTTGCTCTCACTGAAGTTGACAACATGTCTTCCACTAGCTTTAGAAACATTGAATCCTAAAGAGGAAAAAACAAGTCATAGTAGAACATGCTTCCCTAGTACAAGAAAGATGCTCATGAAATCTATGACCTTATTATGCTGCTCACAAATAATTTTTAAAGGACTCCAATTTTCTCAGAACCTGCTGGAACTGGGATACTACAGTGAGCACTCTTGACAGAGCAGGTGAGCTCTGGTATCTGTGCTGCTCTGGCACTTGTTTTTCCATAGATCTTTGCCTACACAAAGCACTGCATTTCAGAAAATCTCCCATAGGCAATGGGAAGCCATGACATATGGAGTCAAATATGCTGCTTGGTAAACTAAAGTTTTCAACAGTTGAGTAGGGTCACATTATCTCTACATAAGCATCTTCGCCCTCTGGCAGAAAGCTGAGAGGTTGAAGTTTTACAGATAAGAAAATGCTTCTACCCACTCCTTCCTGGCAAAGTTCAGATGAGATCCTTCCCTCCTGACCTCTTTCAGATGATCCTCCATGGAAAGGAGACTGAATGTGTCTTATGAAACAGTGACAAACATGCATTTAGAAAAGAATGGCAGGAGAAAGAGCTGCAGAAAGGAAAGACTGAAAGGCCATGATGATGTTGTGACATAAAAGAACATGGAACAAGAATACAAAGTGGAAAATATTGTCTTGGTAAAAGCAAGCCTGCATCTCCTACTAAACACACTGGCAGATGAATGTATCAGCTAATACCATTTGTCTGTCTTTTCTCAGCAGAGCACCACTACAAACTGCACATCTGCTTTGCTGCCTCACACACTCTTGCCTGGTCTCTCATGTCAATCCCTTTCACTGTCAGTAACTATGGATAAAGCTGGGATGACATGAGAATGTCCATTAAATTAACACATGGGGGGAAGTCCGAAGTGCACTTCTGAGCTGTAACACTGCAATCCACAGCCCTGTCTGGTGCTGCCAAGTCCACTGTGCCAGAACTTGCATGGGGGCTCTTCTGAGACAGCACTACTGTGTCTAGCCCAAAACTGCTACTGCCACATCAGCTCCATTTGGACTAATTAATGGCAATTTGTTCCTACATAGACAAAAAGTAACAAAAACCTACCATTTCAATTTATGTCTTGCAAGAGAGTTAGGCAGCTACCAGATAAGATCCACTGAGGTTGATCAGTTGATTGACCAGCAGCCACTGACATACTCTGTTCTTAGCCATATGTTTCCACTGTTTCTCTGTATCACCCCCAGTATTCACTTGACCTCTACTATCTTAATTCTTCAGTATAGAAGGAAAAGAAAGTTTTCTGCCACATCAGCAAGTTGAATCAGCATCCCAGGAAGCCACTAAGCACCACTGTTACCAGAAGAGAAAGCACAGGGACACAGCAGAAGAGGAGAGAATCAAAACTTCCTGGGCGGCATTTCTGCTTTGTTAGTTGAGCTGGTTGAGTAATCTTTTATCACTTTACCCAGGTTCAGTCCACGGAAGTCATAATCCAATCTGATTTAAGTTGTGGCAAATTATGCCTCTCAAAATTAAATAGAAGCTTCTGTGAAGGCTTTTTTATCAGTTCATATGCAACAATATAAATTTACATCCAAATTTACACGGCCAGAATTAGAGTACCCTCAATGAAGAACAGGAAAAGTAAAGATTTACATGCTCTGGTTTTTCTTCACGCCTTCAGTTGGTTGGTACAACTAGCAGGAAGTCAAAATGAAGTGCTTAAGAAATGTGTAAACTTTCTGCAGAGGAATCAAAGGCTGCATAGCTTCAGAGAGCTCCCTGCTCACCATGTTCTTATGAACTGAAAGACTTAGCAGAAAAGATATAAACCATCTCCTCAGTCCTTACAGCTTTAGAGAAGCTGCCTCATCAACAGTATTTTCATTACATTCACATAATAACATTGTATTAGGTGATATTACCTAATGACTACCTGATTCACAATTCTCTGTGGAAGTTGCATAAACCACTCCTAGGATATGACCATTTAAGCAAAACAAAATCAAATCGTTCTTTTCAACACAAATAAGTGGCTGCCTTACTTGAGCAGTTGGATATTCTCCTTACACAGCAAACCTGTGTGTTGACTTAGTCAGCCAAGCATCAAAGTCAGCTCAGAAATGTTTTTAGAAATGAAGACATAAACCAGGTAACTTCTGACAGCTGTTCTGCTGCTCAACTCTCCACCTTGTTATTTGTCACACAGAATGGATTAATTTCTCAACTATCATTCATTTTTCCATCACTAGCTTATGGAAAGCACTGTCATGAAATTTAATAAGGCAAAACACATTAACAGGATTCCAAAAGCACCTAATGTTACTGGAGAGAATGAGACAACCCAAAGAACACCCACAACGAGCAGAAACAAACATGGGATTTAGGCCTTCCTAAGCACATAATTAATGACAGCAAGAAAGAAGGGATCTCTGTGGGAAAATTGTCCAAAACCAGCTTATGAAATGGCTTCTTCACCCTCCCTCTAATAAAAGTGATTCTCAGCTTTGTGCAGGGCTCAACTGAGGACAGCAGGATCTGTTTCAGCTTCACCATTACTGAGTTATTCTACCAGCCTACAAAGAGCACACACCCAAAACCTCGTACCAAAGGCATCCTAACTTTCCATAACATGTTTCTCTCTCTATTGACCTCCTTCACCTCCTATTCATGGCTCCTCCTTCCTGCCCCCCCATAAGTGGAAAATCTGAAATAAATACTTAATTCTGAGACATCCCTGAGAGGAAGCAGGTCATCATTCAGTCAGTCCTGTAGTCTTGTAGTCTTGTCTGCGCCTCAGCATCCCCAGCTGTGAAGTGATAAAAACTTATTTACCTTTATAAACTACAATGGATTTCTGGGGTGGGGGGAAAGTGTCTGTATTCCAAGTAGTGCTGAAAGTCTGGCCTGAATCACAAAACATTATTTCAAATCACTGTATTTAGAGCTTCTCACATGTAACTTAGTCTACTCTTATTTACATACAAAAGATCCTGATTTTATATTTTTTTTCTCAGATGCTACAGAAAATGCCAAAATTTGTCTTATTGGCAAACCAAAACAAACAATTTAACTACTAGCTCCAAAAAGCCTTCTGAAACATTAAACACTAAGTAAGATACAAAAAACTCTTCTTTTTCACCTGCGGAATTTGACTAGAACCTTTGGTTTCCCTCTTCTCTCTAGCTAATGTCCATGAAAGAGAGAGTTCTTTGCAAAACAAAAATTAACTACTAAAGGGACAATACTTTTCCCAAAACATGAATAGTTATATCTGCCACGAGATGCCCTAGGCATTAGCTCACAAAAAAGAATGCACTAATCTTGGCATCCCTCACCTTTCCTGAAAGTCTGGTCCTTGCTACTAACAAAAAAAAATAGCTTGTTTTTAAAACAGTAGGTTCTGCCTAGTGTTGTGCAACCTAATCTCACAGCTCCTTAGCACTGCGTCTACTTCTCTAAATTAAACATTTTTCCGAATGACCTCCTTTGGTAACATGCAAAACTAAAAATTATTCTGACTAAAAATTATTCTTCAACACCTTAAAAAAGAAAAGAAACAAACCAAACAAACCAAAAACCCAGCCAACCAAAAACCCCAAACCAACTCTAAAAAACAATATTATAAGAATTTGCTTATTGATCAAACAGCAATGAAAATAACCACCTACATTTGTTTTTAAGTGTTCTGCATCTGTTTCAGAGACTCAAATTAGAATCAACACCATTCACTTCCCTACGCTAGTCCAATAAAGGACTGTTTAACATAACCCAGTCTAACCAAGGATCCACCTAACCTAACACCCTATTTGCAAAGGCAGCTATGAGTTGATGCCCAGAGAAAAGTAAGAATTTAGAGAAAGTCTTTATATTCTATGCACATAAACACATAATATGTCAGCCCCCAACTAATATTCTCTCACTTTCCAGCAATTTATGGAGGTTTCCAAAAGCCAGGCTTGACATAAGGATAAGAGGATAATGATGTGAGGATAAGAGACAACAGGCATAAGTCAAAACAAGGAATATTAGATGGAACATAAGGAAGGACTTTTTCACTATGAGGACTGTCAAGCATAGGAGCAAGTTGCCCAGAGAGACTATGCAGACTCTGTCCTCAGAGGCTTTCAAAACTAGACTAAATAAAGCTCTGTGTAAAATGGTATGAGCGAGGTGACCCTGCTTTCAGTGGGATATCAGACTAGAGATCCCCTGCAATCCCTTACAAGCTGAATTAGCCTATCATCCTACTTTCCATCTGAGGAACTTTTGGTCTGGATGTTGTTTCCATGTCCCAAGTTATTTACCCACAGTTTTACTTTTATATACAGTTTTCTCCTGAGCCTGTGTAAACTTCTGACAACTAGTTCCTCCACCATATGACAAACAAATGTGCCTTGTTTTGATCTTGCTTCACTGAGCTCCATTTAATGACTCTGGCTTGCTTTCAAGTGAAAGAAATACAAAAAACGGCAGCAGAGAAAGAAAGGAAATAAGATTTTAAAAATTAGTTTATTTTCATTTATCCACAATATTCTCAGAACATGAAAACACTTTTATTAAGTACCTCACACTGTATTTCTGAATATGGAGGTGAGGGGGAAGGGTGGCTACATATCACATTCAGTTACCATCACTTGCTATCAAAACCTCTTAGCACTCTGCTTGCCTTCACAGCACACCTTTGCAATTCTTGCACTCAATTGGTAAAATGCAAGACAAGATCCCACACCCAGTCATTGCACAGGCACAGGAAGTGTATGAAGGAAGAATTGCTTGTCCCATACCTACTGGAGTCCCAGTTGCCAGTCTCCATTTCAACCAAGGCACCTGAACCAAATGGGTACTGAGAACGAGTCAACATGTCCCTCCACGGAGATGGTTTGACACAGTCGCACCACCATCTGTCGTGCTCCAGGTATCAGCAAAGAGTTTCAGTCATGATCAGGTTTCTATCAGATATCCTTTAAAACTCTAATTCAGTTAAGGTGGAGTTCACACCTATTGTCCTGACTAAAGACAACAGGACATTTGCACAGCTTTCCATCTTCTGCATGAGTGAGGGAGACATAGTGTATGAACAGTTTGTACAAACTGCCCATTTTTAACCAGAATGTTACAAATGCTGTAACCGTCTTGCATTTTAACAGTGAGAGCAAATATCTTCCACCACCTCACAGAGGAAGGTGGTGATCCATCTCCACAGTGTTTGATTCTTCCTATGAGTCCAGTATCAGTCTGGACAATTGAGACTCAAAAGTCTCAATGCTTTAGTGCTCAATGCCTTAGGAAAACAAGGCTAAGAGGAAGCATTAGATAATCATACCTAGGGTTTGTTAACCCACCAGGCTTTTCAATACCACTCAGTTCCCTCATAGTAAATTCAGTGATTAGTACCTGAATTATTAATTTTGCTTTGGCATCAAGCCACAGTCTCTGGCTATGCCTCCATCCATGCCATTAATGACTGCTTTAGGACCTAGCTTTTCGGGATTTTTCCCCCTTATGAAATTACAAAACATAAGTCACTCTTGTATCTTTCTTGTTGATAAAATAAACAGATTTGATATGTGAAAAGATTTTTTTCCCTTCATAGGGAAGATTATTTTCAGCATTTATGGTTTATTTCTTTACCCTCTCTAACTTGGTTATATTTTATAATGGATGTTTATATTTGGCCTGAGGGCCACATTCAGGAATCTGGGGACAGAAACAGTTGGAACAAGACATTTCCAGGTGCAGCCTTCATTGCTTAAGTATGGCTTTTATTCCTTTATGCCGTACATGTAAGTTGCCTTGTTGGCTGGGTCACATTGAAAAAATGGTAGCTAAAAGCAATAAACCTGCAGCACACTTCTGTCCTCACCATTACTTATTCCACAGGATTCTAATCTCATCTGATGATTCTTTCAGTAATGTTAACTGTACTTACTTTCAGATCACTGAAGATATTGAATAGTGATAGGCTCTGTATTAATTCTAAATAAACCCCAAAACCCCAAACAGTAGGAAATCCTATTCAAAATGTATCCCTTTATTAATATTTTTTGAGATTTTCCCTTAACAATATGACTGGGAGCAGTGAAAAAACAGTGAAACTAACTTTGTCTCCAGACAAACAACTAGCCTGAAACCCTGCCTTAAAATGCTTAAATTCATTGCTTCAAATTTTTAGAAACTATAACAATGAAACAGAAGAACCTGGGAAGAGCAAAATGAGCAACTGTGCTCAATGAGCCTCATTAAAAGGGAAGATAAATATTTCAAAATCAAATTACAGATCCACTGAGGGAGTAACATAACAATTCCTCTTTCCTTGTACAGTATTAACTCATTAGGAGTAACAAATTCTGCAGCATATTTATTTATTCTTCCTTCACAACTAGCAGGCCCAATACCTCATGAAAACTGTGTGTAGGAAAAACATTTTCAAGAATGAAAACCAAGAATTCTTAGTCTACACTGAGAAATCTTGCTCATTGCAGATAGTTATCTGCAGATTTCTGACCTGTGCATCATATTGTTACCTCTTGGAGGTGAGTCGGCAACAAATTCTCCCATAATAAAGAAAAATTCTTCCACATTTGGAAAAAAGATAATGTTACACATCAACATTCTGTTGAAACCAGTAACACAGGAGAAATCTACTGCAGCAGCGACGTACTGGTAGGTGTTCATGGGCATCCGTGTTCCTTTTTCTCTTCAGGAAAAAATAAAATCCTTCTTTTGCAGCATAAAAGGCTTGATTAGAAGAATAATGCCTCAGGCAAACCCTAGAGGTAGAAGCAACTTGAAAGAAACACTGTGCTGAAAAACTAAGTTGATGCAATATTAAACAAGTGGAATCAGGGAAACAGGGCGGGGGGAAA
Organism: Entomyzon cyanotis; assembly: GCA_024500445.1. Lineage (NCBI taxonomy): Eukaryota > Metazoa > Chordata > Aves > Passeriformes > Meliphagidae > Entomyzon > Entomyzon cyanotis. The sequence continues at coordinate 84,155,558 of JAKEPQ010001005.1, forward strand.
TCTTACAAAGTCAGATTCTGAATTCCTTTAGGTTGATTTGACATTAACCTAATTCTGCTAATCACTGCAGAATTGCTAGTTGCAGCAAATACACCATTCACTCATATGAGTGTAATATACACAACTAGGTCCACAGTTCTCTATCTGCAACACAGAGAGTTGCACACACAGCCCTGAGGTCCACTACTCCCTGGGTTCCATTAGTCCAAAACATAACTGACTTAGTTACAATTGCCACAATAACCTCTGAGTGTCTGGTCATGACTCACTTCCCTGGATGGGGAAAGTCATGGGGTACTTAACTGCATGAACGTAATCAGAGCAACTTCTCTGCATCAGAAATGACCCTTGGAACACCAATTGTGCTTTGCTGATTAAACCACACACAGGAGACAGGTCCTTCTTAGACATTTGTCTGGTTCTGTCAAAACCTTTCAAGTGCATCACTAAGGGACTGAGATATCACAGGCTGAACAACACACACACAAACACACAAGTTTTCAACAATGAAAAATAAAGGCTTCCCAATGAAATGCCTGACCACAGCATTGCAGTTCTTTCACACTGTCGTTATTTCCTTACAACACAGAAGCCAGGTGCACATTTTTTAGTCACACCTCACCTTTCACCTGTTACCCATCAGGAATATTCAATCTGTCAAGTGTCGTATCAAAGGATTTTTGAAGATCCTCATTCAAAACCAACAGGATCCATCGCCTGGAGAAACCAGCATTGCCAGAGGCACACAGTGACATCACTATCAGTTCTACTGCAGTTTCGGCCACCACTGTCCCACCTCTTTGCCCCCAAAGTCCTTTACTGCTTGCAGCAAAGGTTATCTCACCCTGAAGCAAAGGGCAGGAATTGCCTGATTACAGTCCCTGACAGATCCTACATTCATTCTGAGAATGTAATTTGATGTTGGTTTTGTAACCTGTTATTTTCAGGCAGATGTCAAAGCGCACAGATGTAGGAGCTTGCCTTTAAATACCCATGGCTTTCTGTCCACCACACATTTTAAGTTTTGCTCCAAAGACTTGCCCTTAACGTGGCATTTAGGTGACCATGCTGAAAAAGATGACATTCCTTTCAGCACTGTTGATTCTGATCCTGGTTGATCAACTAAAGGTACAAGGTGAGTCAACAACATATTGGCAAATCCACCTTTGTCAATTTAAGCAAGATTCACATTCGTGTTGTACTTACTCCTAGAATTACTTTTCTCCCCCTCCCTAAACTCCTGCTTGGGCTCTCTGATCCATAAAAACAACTACACACGGTTTTGGATATCCCTAGAAATAACTTTTCAAACCATGCTCCTCATCCTGTAAATTCCTCTCATTTTATTTGTAGGTAGCCTTGTTACCCCAGCACTTGAGGCAACAAGCGTGGAGCAAAGCAGAGATCCCAGCACACAACCAAGCACAGAGCTGCCCCCAGACTACAGTGGAGACTCACACAAGGAGAATGGCACAGAGCAAGCTGGAAACAATGGAATGCAAGAAGGTGAACAGACTACTTGGGAGCTGAGCGGAGAGTCAAGTACTGACTGTACCCCTAAGCCAAGTGTGGAGCCAAGCCAAGAACCAACCCCGGAGTCATCCACTGAAATATCTGGTAAGACCCATTTAGACTTTGATTGTCCACATTATTGATATCTCAGTTTTGCTATTCCAGTGCTCCTACCTTTCCTGCACTAATTCAGCTGCATATAAAAATATGCTGCTTCTCTTTGTTGTCTATTTTTGGCAGGATATATGGCATGCCAGATATCTAGCCTCTCCTCATTCCAAAAACATAAATAAATTGCTACAACTGAGAGGAAGATGACACTCCTTAAGACTAATTGTGTTATTATGGATGAGTGCGTTTTACAACTGTATGTGAAGCAAAGAAGTCAGACTTCCCCTGACCCGGAAGAGGTTCCTCTTGTGGATATAGTTAATGCTGGCTTGCAATGCATGTTTCTAATGTGGGAAAAAAATCCACAAACTCAACCACATAAAAAATGAAAACATATTTTTATGGTCGAGTTTCATTGTTATGAAGGCCTATGGTATGTCTGAGTGATATTTCACTCTGGTGAACGCCATCTCCAATAAAGATGGGCCAAATTAATTCCTAGAGAAAAAAAACCTTAGGAGGATTTTAGTACCTGCCCAGTGTAAACTTCTGTGGCCTGTATCTCCATATATCTCATTACGACAGTGAGCTGCTTTATCGTGTACTCAAGTCTCATTAATAAATAAAGGGGCACAGCTTCATTATCAGATGTTGCTAATTCTTTTGGGGATTTTGTGGGGGTTTTCTTATTTTGTTGGTTTGAGGTTTGTTTTGGGTTTTTTTATTATATTATTTCATATTACGTATTTCATTATATGTGAGGATCACTCACCTTTTGTGAGACATTATAAACTAAGATCTTTTAAATTTACACAGTGGAATAACAAAGGTGTGAGGAGGGGGTTGTGTTTGCTTATTCTTTACGATAATTTATGTAGCAACAACCTTAATTTCCACAGTGTTCACAGAGAACAACTTGCAAAGCCCCAAAGTGGCAATTCTGAGCAGCGCAGTAGTTTGACATTAACTCTCTTTGTTTTTGCTCTAGAATAAACTGCAACATTATAACTTGATGAAAAAGCAACACCCACTTACCTACAGAGGTGATTTCACCACCCAGAATGTGTATCAGGTGCCTGGTGCAAGCTAGATGGCAGAACCCTTCCCAGAACTCCATCTTGAAGGAAAATTGTAATTATAGCCTTCTGTTTCAGAACCCCATCTAATTCTTGCTTACTTTACCAGTTTAAATAGATAACAGTTGACCTGTGCTGTTTTGCTTGCATAACAGCCTGAAATAAAGAATGTCATTGCAAGTACATGCTTCACCGTTATTGTAAATCCTTTCCTTGGTTCACTTCAACAAAAAAGATTTAAAAGATTTTAGGGTATTTTTTCCTATGTCTCCTCTAAAACATATTTCACACAACTCTGATGCTTGTGTTTTTCTTATTTTATTTCTGTTATGAAAAAACCTACTTTCAGTTTGCAGGAACTTGAAGCAAGGTTGTGAAAACATTTTCAGAAACGCTCCGGACAACTTCAGCAGAATGCTTTACATCTGCTGAAGGTATCCTCAGATGACAGGGAAGTTTGAAACACAAACCACGATTTAGCCCATTAACTTTTAAACAGCTGTGGCTACAAACACGCAAAAATTTTCTCTGAGTGTTTTCATGGCTTGCAGGTACAATGGCAAATAAATCATTGATCTACAAATTTTGTCAGCCAGAACAATAGCAAGAACATACACAGACACGTGAATGTATTAAAAACTTAACTTACCAATTTATTTCTCACATAATATCCAAGTGCTTTCTACTGCCTGGCATCAATTGCAGTATTCTTAGTTTGGTATTCTTACTGAGAGCAGGGTGAGTGCTGCACAGAACAGAGATGTTGGCTCTCCTCAGAGACCACACAGAAATAATCTAAAATAAATTAAAAGTGTCAGAAGAAAAAGGTTCCCTGAAACAATTTATGAACCCATCTTTTTCAAGGAGCTTAATGCTGAGAACTTCCATTAATAAAAAAAACCCAAACAAAATCTGTAACAGCAAGTGAGACATCTCCATATCCTCTAGTGCCTGGTGTAGTGTAGACAAAGCAGTTGTGTGATGTTGGAAGAAAGGAAAAGCAGTCTTGGATTTCCATTTCTTCAACTTAATTTCAAACATAATTTTGCATCTTCTAATTACTCATTTGCAAAGTCATAAAAAAGGGAAGTCCAACACCTAATCCCCTATTTGTGAAATTCAGTAGAAGATACCTAAATGCATCAAACCAGAGCACTGGTTTATACGTGTATATTCAAAGACAATATAAAAGCCTCCAAATATTACAATGAAAACACATTTTGCTTCCAAGGCAGCATTCTTTCACATTGTAACACAATTTTTAGAGTCTGTCAACACTGCAATTTGTTTGATTTTTAAGCCAGAAACACGCGGGGGCCGGGGGGGAGAGGAAGAACTGCCACATTCTAAGTTTTTCATTGCAAGATGCAACAAGAGAGACAGAAAATAACAATGAAACTCTCCAGTTGCACTGTGGCATGCAGAAAGAGTTTCATATTCCTAAAATATTGCCTATATGATTGGCAGAAATTAGCGAAAGAAAGAAAGAAAATTGATTCAATAACAAATACCATATTAGTCAAAACCGACTGGTAATGAAGAAAACCACCACACGATGGCTCCAGATACAGAGGCTTTTAAACAGAGTTGCCCTTACTGGTCACACGAAAGTGTCACAGCAAAACGTCAGCCAGCTCTGTAGCAGCAGCAGTGAAGGAATACCGCAAACAGAGCTCACCCACTTCTGATCGCGGCAACACAGAGCTCACTTGCTTTTCACTGGGTCACCTACCATGTTAAAATGCGGGTCACTGTCCTCTCATCTGTAGCTTGGAGAAACTCCCTTAGAGGGTGCCCAAGAGGATATTCAAGATTGCTGAATGGATACAAGGAAAATTATGGAAACATATATCTCAAGAGTAATAGCAGGAAGAGGAATGAAGCAGCTGTCTTCAATTTACTCATTCAAAGCCCTCATCAGAGTAAAAAGGCTGTAAGCAAATTAACTTGAATACAAAGGATTAAAAGGCCATAATGAATTATCATGTGTAAGTGCACTGTTACCATGCACCTAGGTTTGACTACATACTGTAATATTGTAAAAGAAATTAATCAGTGATAAATCACTCGCAAGGAGGGGGCATTCCCAGGAGCATCCATGGGAGATTAAAACAGTTCCACGGAGCACAAGGGGCTGCTTTCCTGAGCAGGGTACAAAGGTATGGCACAAAATTTAGGGAGTGAGTCACCACTCATCAAACTAGAAAAGGACTAACTATGGCTTCAACTCAGTCAAAAGCCATTGCAAAAAGGAACTTCATGACCCAGATGGACCTCAGACAGCCAGAGGTAACTGGAGCAGCCCAACCTGCTCCACAAATAAAGAAATTAACAACTAGTTCAACCAAGAAAAGATGGCAGGTGATAGCAGTGGGTGATTCCACTTTATGAGGTAGGGAGGCACTCATTTCTCAGCCTGACCCACTCTTGAGGGAGCTGTGCAGCCTTCCTGGACCCTGGATCGGGGACATTATTGAGAAGCTCCCAAGCCTACCCAAACACAGACTATTACCCACTATTAGTGTTCCATGTAGGAGCCAGTGATACAGTTGGCAAAGGTCTGGGAAACATTAAGAGGGACTACAGAGCCCTGGAAGAGACAGTAAAGGGCCCAGGAGCTCAAGTAGTTTTTTCATGAATGCCCCATGTCAAAGGAGAGGGACTTGAAATATCCAGACAAATCTGGAAGGTCAACAAATGGCTAGAACAATGGTGCCCTATTCAGGATTTTCGTTATTCAGACCATGGGACTTGCTTTGCCAAGCCTGGTTTACTGGGGGCTAAAGGGAGCCATTTGACAAAGAAGGGAAGAACGATCTTTGGAGCCATACTGGACCTTGTGCTCACCAAGAGGAAGGAACTGGTGGGGAATGTAGTGCTCCAAGGCAGCCTTGGCTGCTGTGACCAGGAGGTGGTGGAGTTTATGATCCTGAGGACAGCAAGGAGGGCACCCAGCAAGCTCACTGACCTGGACTTCAGGAGAGCAGACTTTGCTCTTCAAGGACCTCTGCAGAGTCCCATTGGATAGAGCCCTGGAAGGCAGAGGGGTTCAAAAATGCTGGCTGAATTTCAAGGATCACCTCCTCTAAGCTCAGGAGCAAGGTATCTCAACAAGAAGACTGAGCAAAAATGCCAGGAGGCCTCTATGAATGATCAAGGAGCTGCTGTGCAAACTCAAAGCAAATAAAGAAGATTTCAGGAGTGGAAAAAAGGACAAGGGGCCTGAAATGAACAGGGAAATTGTACAGGAAGCTGGGGACAAGGCTAAAGAAGCCAAGGCCCAGTTAGAATTGTTCTGGCCAGGGATATTAAGGATAATGGGAAGGGCTTCCATAGAAATGCTACAAGCAAGAGATAGACCAGGGGTAATGTGGGCCCGCTCCAGAAGGAAAAGGGAGACCTGACTACCCTGGACAAAGAGAAGGCCGAGTTTCTCAACTTCTGTGCTTCTGTCTTTAATGGCAAGTGCTCCAGCCACACCACCCAAGTTGAGAAAGGCAAATGCAGGGACTGGGAGAATGAAGATCCTGAGCCCACTGCAGGAGAGGATCAGGTTTGAGATCATCTAAGGAACCTAAATGCGCTCAAGTCCATGGGACCCAATGAGGTTCATCCACAGGTCCTCAGGGAACTGGCAGACAAAGTTGCTAAGCCACTATCCATCATTTCTGAAAAACCATGGCAGTCAGGTGAAGTCCCTGATGACTGGAAAAAGGAAAATGCAACCCTCATTTTTAAAAAGGGAAAAGTGGAAGACCTGGGGAACTACAGATCAGTCAGTAATACCTCTGCGCCAGGCAAGGTCATGGAGCAGATTCTCCTGGAAACTCTGCTAAGGCACCTGGCTAACAAAGAGGCAATTGGTAACAGCCAAAATGGCTTTACAAGGGGATATCATGCCTGACAAACCTGGTGACCTTCTATGATGGGGCTAGAGTTGGTGGACAGGGGCAGAGAAACTGACATTTTCTACCTGGACTTAATGCAAAGCGTTTCACACTCCTGCACAACATCATTGTCTCCAAATTGGAGACAGGGATTTGACAGATGGACCACTTGGTGAATAACTGGCTGGATGGCCACACACAAAGAGCTGTGATCAACGGCTCCACATGGAGCCCCATGCTCCACTCAGTGATGAGTGGTGTCCCTCAGAGATCAGTACTGGGGCTGATGCTATTCAACATCTTTGTTGGCAACAAGGACAAGGGGACCAAGTGCACCCTTGGCAGATTTGCTGACAACACCAAGGTCTGTGGTGCAGTCAACATGATGGAGGGAATGGATAATGCCATCCAGGGCCCAATGCAAACCTCATGAAGTTCAACAAAGCAAAGTGCAAGGTCCTACATGTGGGTTGGAGCAATCCCAGACACATCAATGGGTTAGGCAGAGAAGTGATTGAGAGCAGCCCTGAGGAGAAAGACTTGGGGGTGACAGGTGATGAAAAACTTTACATGAGGCAGCAGTGTGTGCTCACAGCCCAGAAAGCCAATCAAATCCTGGGCTGCATCACAAGGAGTGTGGCCAGCAGGTCAAAGGAGGTGATTCTGCCCCTCTACTCTGCCCATGTGAGATCCCACCTGGAGCACTGTGCAGTTCTGGTGTTCCCAATGTAAGGAGGACATGGAACTGTTGGAACAGGTCCAGAGGAGGGCACAAAGTCAGTAAGAGAACTAGAGCACCTCCCCTAGGAACACAGGCTGAGAAAGCTGAGGCTGTTCAGCCTGGAGAAGTTTCCATGAAGACCTCATAGCAACTTTCCAGTATCTGAAAGGGGCCCACAGGAAAGCTGGAGAGGGATTCTCCATCAGAAAATGTAGTGATAGGACAAGGAGTAATGGGTACAAATTGAAAGAAGGGAAATTTAGGTTAAATATTAGGAAGAAATTTTTTACTGCAAGTGTGGTTAGACACTGGAACAGGTTGCCCAGGGAGGTTGTGGATGCCCCGACCCTGGCAATGTTCAAAGCCAGGTTGGATAAAGCCTTGAGCAACCTGGTCTAGTGGGAGGTGTCCCAGCCAATGGCAGGCTTGGTTGGTTCTAGATGATCTTTAAGGTCCATTGCAACCCCTTAACATTTTGTGATTCTATGAAATAGTAAGCTGTCTTTTGGAACTTCAACTTTTATAGCTCTAAGCTGCAAACAAAAAGAACCCTTCTCTCCCAGGTTACTTGTTCATAAATTATTAACTAGGAGGTTTCCTGTACCCTTTTTCAGAACATGTGATGCAAAACAGAAACAGTTCTGAAACACACAGTTCTTTTTCTCTTAGACAGATGGCCTCCCCAACCTTTATTCCCACACCTACTGCAGAGGAAAGACATCACACAGGTGTCCAGAGCAGGAGCTCTTATGGCAGAAATGAAAGGCACTTTCCCTCCAGCTGTTTATAACATTTCACAGACATCTGTGGTTGTGCTCTGATAAATCCACCATAGCGTGATAAAGCACTACCTCCCTAAGCTCCTGCATGGTGAAGCTTGTGCTGATAACTACTAAGGCAGACTTGCATTTCTGCAGCACAGCCAACATACTACTGGATACAGTGGGGAATGAATCCTGCCATGAGGTTTCATTACACTGTGTCAGACTGTAGGAAAAAGGTAGATGTTTTGTTAAAATTCACCAAAGAAGAACTGAGAAACTGGCAGGTACTATACTGGATGCCAAAGGAGCAAAACCAAAATCCAGTTCCACCCATCTTAATTAAACTTCATGAACTACTTCGGGACCCACAGAAAATGGGGAGCATAGAGAGCAGACTGCCCTCCACATTGCTAAAAGTTTCAGGTAAAGCTATGCAGCATGTGGTGACAACTAATATTTTACTCTATGAGCATAATAAGAGCAGAGCAAGAATCCCACCAACAAGAAGTACACTTCTGCCCCTTGAAGTTCAGCTTACTCAGATGGACAAGGCATGCAGAATGGTCTTGCTGGCATTCCAGTATCTGCATCACTGCTAGGGACCAGAAATAAATGGGCTGAGCCTATGGCTAAGGGCAGCACTGCGGATACAATGTACTGTAGGAAGAAAGTCAGACTGCAGTGGCAGGAGGCAAGAGAATGTTCTTTGCCTGAACTGTAAGCTGCATAATAATGCAATTGTGTTGAACAACAGCCCATAAAATATTCAGTGAGTTTATCTTTCACTGACCTGATAAAAATGTATAGCTCAGGGCCGAGAGCTTCACTCTGACATCTCAAAACTTTCCACTGGGAAACTGATGAAAATTAATACCAAACAGCAAGTGCTGCCATTACAGCATTCAGGAAAAAACGTGAGAAAGGCTCCTACAAAAGCAAATCTCTCCTGGGCAAAGAAAAAAAAAAAAAAAAAAAAAAAAGCCCCAACAGAATAAATTGTTGTTTATTCTACACTGTGAATAAAAAGAACAATTACACCACCAGTGAAAAGGTTTCTTTCTACTACAGAGCAAACTAGGACTTAAGAATATACCCTGCAAATCTCCTCCTCTACCACGCCAGCACTGAAGGACCTCACTGAGGCTTTGTTTCAGGTAATCCACCTGCACCAAAGAGAGATTCAAACTCATCATGAATTCTCAGAAAAGAGCCCACTAATATCAAAAACTACCTGGGTGTCGGCTCAGTTTAGGATTATGTTATCTGAAGCCTCAAGTTGGGCTTTACACCCAGCAAGACTTTGCATTTGGGCAACAGCTAAAAGAAAAGTGAAGTGGATCTGCCTCCTTGGACAGCAGTGGTCTGCTACCACTGGCTGTCCAGTTTAGCTCAAGAGCCACAACATATTAATGCAAATAAACTTCGATTTCAACTGATTTTTCCAGGTATTTTAAAGCTGTTGCCCAATTCAGTCTAACCATGGTATACTTACAGAGTTTCCTTTCAGTAAGACAAGGAAGGCTTAAGCTGGCTTCTATTCATGGCTACTAGTCAAGTCTTCACAAAATATTATGCTCCCAAAAAGGCACAGGTATCAGCACAAGGTCCCTCTGAATCAAGCAAAAATTAAGTTGAACAGAACAGGGCAAAGAAAGATTTAAGCTCCACGAAGTCAAGCCCAAAGTTCATCTACATTATGAATTTTACTTCCCTGAAGAGAACAAAAATTACAAGGGCCTGACGGTAATTGTGCTTTAACTGAACTTTTTAATAGGGACGGATACAATTAACACATTGTAAGTCAGTTAACAATTTTCATTGAAATCTTATTACTTTAGTGAATAAATTAATGGTCAGCTGAACAAAAAAAACCCAAGGAAGGAGTAAAGATATTACAAATTCCTTGAAGAGTTCTTCCATGCCAGTTACCGTCAGCACTGATAAAACACCCAAAACAGTATTGCTATGATTCTTGTTTCTCCAAATGTCTCCACTGCAGTACCTGCAGTATTCACATTACTAACTTATTTAATGACTTACAGTCCATTATCAGATGGACAGATCTTTGGTAAAGGTGTGGCAAAAGGTTCTTTGCTTTCTGTCAATGCTCGTGGCTGATGGACAAAAACACTGAACCTGACACCCTGGTTTGCCGCAGCCCTCACAAACCCACTATTTGCAGTCATGGTGATGGCTTTTAAAGTGTCTCCTGTCCCAAAAATGGCTAGAGAGCGGCTGTTGATTTTTGAACTAGCCACTAGTCCTAAGGCACGGTCAGATGGCTGATCTGGCACCACGTTAATTCTTTTAACAAGCAATGCAGCTCGCTCCTTCTCCCCAGGTCCTCCCAGTGTTTCCAAGATGGACTGAAAATCTCTGACAGCAGATTCGCAAGCAAAGAGCTCTTTTCCCTCCATGAATTCCTTCAGCTGAGGCAGGACTCCCTCCCTCCTTTCTTGGGCTGCTTGCTCTGTCAGCACTTTTTCTTTGAAGACAAAGTAGCAGCCACCATAGCTCAGCGCAGAGACGTATGTTATCAAGGTAGTGATATCCAAGTTAACTCTATTGCAGACGTTTACTTTGATCTGGGTAGGGAAAGCAATGCTGGCCACTAAATTCTCCCGGTCTACTCTGGTCACCTGCAGGAGTTCAGGGCCTTCTTCATCTGATTCACTAGTGTCAAGATGCTCGTTTTCTGCTGATGGTTCTACCAGTGAGTTCACAGCAACGATGTCTCCTCTCACAGATATTCCCATCTCCTTGAGCCTCTCTGCCATAGGACTGGACACACTGTTGTAGAATGCAAAGATGATGTGGGGATTGCTGTACTCCACTGGCTGCTGACGGCTTGCCTGCAGGAAGTCCTCTGCCTGCTCAATGACACTTTTGTCACCATATTGGCCTCTTCCCAGCCAGATGTTATGCAGGGCCTCAGCTTTACGACCAATGGCCTTCACCCATGTGTGACCTCCATTTGCAACAACATCTACCACCAGCGTCTGTTTGTCTCCAAACCTGTCCTCATAAGCAAAAACATGGAGGACACTGACAATGTCCTCCAGGTTCTCTGCTGACTGAATAATGGCTTGGAGGTGGGTAAGGTTTGTACTCTGCAGATGGGATTCTTTAATGGCCACCTTCCCTGCCTCCACCTTGTGTAAGAAATTTAGCTCAGCCTTCAGTTTGCTACATAGCTTTGCCCCACCTTCTATTCTCCTTTTCTGAGACTTGGAAAGGGCTTCCGCTCTCTTGATCAAGTCTTTGGCAACAGCAATTCTTTCACAAAGCAGCGACTGCACAGACATGTTGGAAACATTATTCCTGTCAAGTGAGAACAAAATAGAAGATAGTTATTGCATGGCCAAGAAGACAAGCAAAAGAGTTCCTTCTAACTGGGTACACATGAGCCTTGCAGTAGACTTAGTGCAATAGCTACTGTAAAGCACAAGCAACTGGTACCTCCACATAAAATCCCAGTGACAACGTCAATTCCTTTCCCTCACCTTTAGAGATCCAACCTACAGCCTCAGAAGACCCCAGTTCTCAGCAAGAAAGAACAGAAGCACTCAAGTCTCCACACAGAACTTGCAAGTTTGTGGTTTTCCCCCACCCGCCACACAAGAGCCCTTCACTCAGCCAGTCACTTAGAGGGATGTTAACTCTCACAGCTCATTTGCAAAAGCTGCTATCCAGAGCAAAATCAGAAATACAGTTAATGCCATAAGCAAATCCTGCCTCTCCCTCTCATCACACTTAAAATTAAAAGCTACCCACCATGCTTACAGCTACCCAGCTTTCAACTTGCACTGTTCAACTCAGAGGATGAGCCCCTCAGAGGGTGGTGAAGCACTGGGACAGGTTGCCCAGAGAAGTTGTGGATGCTCCATTCCTGGAAGTGGCCAAGGTCAAGGTCAGTTTGGATGGGGCTTAGAGCAACCTAGTCTAGTAAAAGGTGTCCCAGCCCACAGCAGGGGGGGTGGAACAAGATAATCTTTAATGTCCCTTCCAACCCAAACCATTGTGTGTTTCTATTACACAGCCTCATGACAGACTGTGATTCATAATTCTAGTGACAGGAGAATCTAGAAATCACTATGTTTTTTAATCTACTAAGAGATTTACTGTGATGCACCTGATAAATCTATTCCTTCACATCTGTATTACTTTAGTAGGCCTTCCTTCAGGAAAGCATGATAGGAATTCACTATGCGCTGTCTTACACCAAACAATAGCATATTTAAGACAAGAAGTAAACAACCACTATGAATAGTGAAATTAATCAATTTTGACTTCCAACTACAACTATAAACACTGTAATTCTTCCTACAATTCTTTAATAACCTGCATGTTGAAGTATTAAAGGACAAGATAAATGAAGCTCCAACTGAAAACTAGCAACAGGGCACAGCCTGCTCCTACAACAGGGTCTGCCAGTACAGCTCAGGAGCCTGCCTTCAGTGGAAACCTGCCCGACCCTATGTACAAGTGCAAACACAGCCAGCATTAACTGCTATTGGCCTGGTCCACGTCCAGCATCAGCAACATCATCTCCTGCTTCTTCATGGCCAAGAATCCTGATGCCTTCTGACACGACCTACTAACTCACTTCAGGGTCCCAGAAGGCCAGAGAAATCATCCCTTCCCGCTCAGAAGTCTTCGCCACTGCCACAAGCTTATCCTTGCATGTAATGCAAAGTAAAACCTCACGATTAGTAATTGGGCACCTCTCCCCACAGCAGGTATAACACCTGCACACAGACACAGACACACACAGCAGACACCACACAAAGCATTCAAGACAGGGCGTAAATCAAGGGTTGCTGCGACAATAAAACCACAGACGCAACTACTTGTTCAGGCCAGCAGCTGCGCGGTGGCGCCACTATCACCCACAAGGTCACACACAGGCCCCTCGCCTTGGCCCCGGGCCCGACCTGCCCTGGGCGGGGACGGGCGGGCCAGGCCTCTCCTCCCGCCGCTCCGCCATCACGTGCTCGCGGCGCCGGGGAGGCCGCGGCGCCATCTCGGGTGAGGGCACGGCGCCCTCAGCGCTCCCCCCAGCCCGGCCCAGCCCCTCGGCCGCCCCCGGCCTCGCTCTCCGCCCACACGTCTACCCGACGGGGCGGGCGGGTGCGGGACGCTGGGTATTGTCCCTGCTGTTGTCCCCGTCCCCGATTCACTACCGGAACGCGATGTGCCCGGGCCCGCCTCGCTTCTCCGGGGACCCCGGCCCCCTACCCTCCCCCGGGGCCGCCGCCTTTCGCCAGCCCCCGCAGCCCATACTCACAGCCCGGCGGCCACAGCCCTCGCCCCGGGCCGGCGTGGCGTGTCGCGGCTCGGCCCAGCGCAGCACCTCCCCCGGGGCCGCCGGGCGGGGACAGCCGCACCACCCGCTTCGCTCCGCCGGCCCCAGTCCGCCCGGCCTGGCTCTGCTCCCCGGCGTGCCCGCGGGTTATCGCGGAAACCCTTCAAGGGCGAGATGCATTACATCACGTCAAACGCAATCACAAAATATTCTGAGTTGGAAGGAACTCACAAGGATCATTGCGTGCAACTCCTGGCCCTGCCCAGGACAGTCTCAAGAGTCACACCAGGTGCCTGAGAGTATTGCCGAAATACCACATGAACTGTGTCAGGCTTGGTGCTGGGACCACTTCTCTGGGGAGCCTGTTCCAGTGCCTGACCACCCTCTGGGTGAAGAACCTTATTCTAATATCCAAACTAAACCTCGTCTGACAAAACTCCAGGCCAGTCCCTTGGGTCCTGTCACAGGTCACCAGAGAGATCAGTGTCTGCCCCTCCTCTTGCGCCCATGAGGAACACTTGGACTGCAATGAGGTCTCCCCCTCAGTCTCCTCCAGGCTGAACAGACCCAGTGCCCTCAGCTGCTCCTCATACAGCTTCCCCTCAAGGCCCTTCACCATCGTCGTTGCCCCCCCTTTGGATGCTCTCTAGTAGCTTTGTATCTTTCTTATATTGTAGTGCCCAAAATAATATTCAGTGTGAGGCTGCAATTGCCCAGAGTAGAGTGAGAACACACAGGCCCAGAGACCAGTTAGCCTTGGACTTTTAACTTCATTGGAGAAGCAACAGCCGTGGCTCCATGCATGTTGAATCTGTGCACGTTGGGTCTGTTAAGTTTGGACAACAAAAACTAAACCATTCTGTTTCTGTGCTAAAGGTGAGCAAGGATCCCAAATACTTGCCCCAAGTTGCTGCCTGCCTCCATGCAGTAGACAGAGCTGTGGTCTCACTCCTCTCCATGCAGCAGTACTCCCTAACAGCGTGGGAAACACTTGGCTTCTGATTGCCGGCTCTTGCAGGAGAGATGATCTTTACTTGTCTGAACGATTTCACAAGATCTGGAAAGCAACAGTAAACCAAAACAAGTTGTAAGGGGCTTACTGCACCTGTATCTTTACTGAGGGTGATGGCACACTAAAACAGGCTGCCAGGAGAGGTTGTGGAGTCTCCCTCACTGGAGATACTCAAGAACCATCTGGACGCAATCCTGTGCCATGTGCTCTAAAATAATCCTGCTTGCGCAGGGAGATTGGACCAGGTGACCCGTTATGGTCCCTGTCAACCTGACCCATTCTGTGATTCTGACTTAAAGTAATAACTTCATGAAAGAATACTGTTCTCAGATCCCAGTCCTACTTGTTAAATAAAGCTCAATTCTCATAGGTGTCACACTAGCCTGAGTACCCTGGAGCAGATCCTCTCTGAGGACAAGCAAATCAACATTACATGCTTCATGTAACCAGTGGCTCTTTTACTTCTTTCAGATGACTGCATTAGTAGGAACAAGTTAAATGAAGTAAAATCATAATTCACAGCAAGCTGAAGTAATCAAGCCTGCAATTTTTAATTTCTCACAAAGGAACAGTGTTTGTCTTATTGTGCCTTGACCCATTTATGCAGTTTTCACAAAATATATTAAAAAAAAAATCTCATTTAACTAAAGGGTGCACTTTTTGAAAATTACCACAATCACCATACAATGTGCTAGTCCATTGTACTACTAGTATCTCTCACTCTTGAAGTGATTTTAAGAAATACATCTTCAAGTTGAAATTACTATTTCCTTAAATTTTAGATTTTAAATTGAAAACTACGTTTCTTAGTGCCCTGCAGTTTAAAGGTTCCCTTTAAATACTAGATAAAATTAGCTACTAGGTAGAAACTAGCTGTTATTCTAGACATGCAGTCATCTGAGTTATGGCAATGGCAGCATAGGATTAAGCAAGAAACAACCCTACTTGTAATCACACCACCTTCCCCATCAGAACACTGTAATATCAAGGTCTGACTACCACTAAGAAAATTATCTAATACTCTAAAGCCAGAATTCAAAATATTATGTGCATTATTTCCAAATTACACTAAGTGCCATGAGCTGATTCACTGCAGGGTTTAACTACTACCAGAGCACTTTGGGACTCAGTTCTCAATGGTGTAAAAACAGTCACCACACCTTGGTGGCTCATGAAAGTGAAAACCACTGGCAATAGACCATAGAGAGACCAACTCATCTCCTTTAACACAAAACAAGGAGCAGTTTACCATGGTGTGAAACTTGGTTTCAACTACCCTTCACGGGGTGTTCTTTGTTCATCAATTGTTTCCAGTAACAGAGACAACTGAACCACTGCAGTTCATTTCTGAAGTACCTACACACATTTATCCATGTAGAAAACTCTTGAATATTTATATAGCACTAAAAAACTAAATGTGCATATTCTATATCAAAGATGCAGCAATATAAAGCCTTCAGGTTTCAGATCTGAGTTGCTTTATTTTCTCTAGAATAAGAATCGGTGTATGGCCTGGTTTT
This sequence comes from Entomyzon cyanotis, assembly GCA_024500445.1. Taxonomy (NCBI): domain Eukaryota; kingdom Metazoa; phylum Chordata; class Aves; order Passeriformes; family Meliphagidae; genus Entomyzon; species Entomyzon cyanotis. Next base: position 84,171,466 of record JAKEPQ010001005.1, read on the forward strand.
CAGAGTAAAATACTCAAAAAGTGATCTAGCAGAACTCTTAATCAACCATTTGGACAGAGCTTTTATTTCTGACATTAGGAAATAAAACTTCATTTATGGCATGCTGCAGAAATTCTTATTCGCCTGATGATAACATAAACCATCAGAAGACAGACATTGCAAAGTACAGGTCAATCAGCTTATACACTACTTTCTACACATATTTTGTATTTTCTTAATTAGTTATGGCTTGCTGATATGTGACCTGCCAGGCTGCACATCCTTAGCCTTGCATGCAAGCAGAATGACCCAGCTATTGCTCCAGGTCGTTATCAACATTTTTAACAATCAGATTGCTTTAAAAAATATAAAACCTGAAAACAGTAACTTAAAAGGCCACAGACCAGATTATTTCTGCTGAAAAAAAATGTATATTTATCCTGTTTCTTTTGTGGTAAATGCGGGTTTTTATGACTTGAACGACTCTACACGTGTAACAAATGTATTCATACATACACCTCCACACAATAATATCTGTAAAAGTTATGATGCCTAAATTAAATGCTCTTTTCATTACATCTTTAGAATTATCTTTCAAGTTGGAAAGTACTTTAGCACAACTGAAGGGGTAAAATAATTACATTACATACTCTCATTCTGTTTTGTAACTCCCAACGATTTTTATTGATGGTGATAAATGCATTTAGTTTTCAGTAAGAGTTACTACTGCTTTTTCTAACAATATTTCAAGGTTGAAAAAGTGCAATTTCTAGGGCCATGAAAATAACTCAAGTAATAGAGAACAAGTTCTTGTGACACAAAGACCAGGAGGGCCAAAAGCAGAGAGGCTGGAATAGATCACAGTTTGCACCTGAAAAGGAAGACTTTTCTGCCCCTTTGTGAAAGTACATGATCTTTTACACCATATAAAACCATTTCTGGAAGTTAATTAACATTTAAACAATATTGCAAAGTGAAAAAACTAGTCCACCACTCAGTATTTAGATTTTTTAAAGAAGGTCAAACATAAGTTCATCATGGCTGTATGTGACAAATTGTTTCCTCAACAATAAGGATACTGAAATCTAAGCTTTATGCAGATAAACAAACTAGGATTAAAAAGACACACAGACACCTTCCCCCAAAACAGTGGCCTTTGATTTTATTCTTTAGCCTTTTTCAAGCTGTCACTATAATGTTACATTTTGTACAGTATTTTGTGTATCAAGGGAAAGAATTATCTTTAACAAGATTCCATGTATTACAATATCAAGGACCGTTGTATTTGCACCCATGATGTTTAAAAAATCTCTCAGACAAACCATGTAGAAATAAGTATGCAAAAACTGCAAAGAAAAACATTTAAGTAGCCAAAATTAAAAAGACCTTTGTGTGAACCACACAGTCTAGCTCGGTTTCTACTAGGCTATTGCAGCCAAGTAGTCCTTAACCTCAGTTGGAGTGAGCCTCCTAAAACCAGCTTCATTACAGATGCCAACTTCAATGTTGTCTTCTGTCATTTGCCCTTCAAAGCTCTCCTATTAAAGAAAATACAGTTCAGTGAATCATATCAATGAAGACATAACATAAGGAACTTCTTAAATATTTTGCTAACCTTTAGTGTTAAGATAGCTGTATGAATGGCATCTTCAAGCTCCAGATCTTCATTGTATCTGTAAACAGACATTCATTTATTTCAGCACAGGACAAAGACGTTTACAAATTTTAATAATCCTGGAGTCTCTAAACCCTCCAAAACTACTAATATCTTTCTGTTTCTGATACAAATATTATTTGTAAGCACTGTAACATTAGTCAAAGTTATTATTTGTTTAAAAAAACCCCTGCTTTTCATACTGACACTATAAAACATTGCTGCAAATATGTTAAACATAATGTTTATTGCACTCAAGTAATTCTACATGAACACAAAAGTTGGAGTTTAAATAAATCAAACTTCCTGTGCATGTGTAAATAAGTACACTGGAAGCATCATATCTTAAGTATTTTAAAACTTTGTTCTGATAATTTAGAAAATGTGCATTTCTTTTAATCTGGCTGTTTTACATGGAACCTGAACAAAACACAGTATCCTTTCAGAGAAACATCAAATACATTACCTTTTCTCAAGAAATGTTTTCCCGTTGACGTAATTTTTTCCCATTGCTGTTGCTTTCCATGCAAAGTAAGCTCCCTGTAAAAGCAATAATCTATTGACTGAATTGTTTTGTGTAACTTCGTGAAACGTTATGTATTCCATTACTTGTAATAAAGTACAGAAGCAATCATGAAAATACGGAATGTTCTGAGACTACAGGACATTATTTTGGATCATATTCAGACTAATTTGATATGGGAACATATGCCGTGAAACCGTACAAAATGTGTACAGCGCCCCACCTATTTTCATCCTCCCACTACTTTGAAAGATGAATTTAGTAAGTCATTAGCATAGTTTTGATTTGTGATTCCTTAAACAGAAATAGTATATTTGCCTTTGAGAAAGTGTACACTCAAATCCTTACTGAGGCTCACACCACATATTTTTTTTTCTAAAGATAAATAATGGAAATGACTTGTTGCAAACCAGCCATCTGATTTATCAGCCACAAAGATATTAAGTCATCACTTCTATTCCCTCTTCTGGCATGAAAACTATCTGCAGTTCTATGCCTCAATCAAACTGCCTTAAACAAGGCATCTGCATTTTGCTTTTCACACTGGAGTATCAGGTAGTTATACAAACTGCTGAAAGTTTCAGTGATCACTACAGTGACCTCACTTTTTCCTCTGAAGCACTGCACCTCACACATGCATCAAAGGATAGTTTTTTCCTAAGTGCAGTGCAAACCCAGCAAATAAACTTATTGAAATTAACCATCATCATTAAATACCAAAGCACATGCATTACAATTCACAATGCAAAAGGTTTTGGCTTAACTTCCATCCAGTCTGGAGCAGTACAAGCAGTCAATTTTTTTTCCTAGTAGCTGTTGCAGAATGCCATTTTTGCTGGCACTATCAACTAGGTGGAAAGATATGAAAAGGGATGATCTCCCTCAAAAACAGCTGCAATCCCTCAAGCAGTACAGGAATATGTAAGCACAAAATGATGCAGGCTTGCTCCAAACACCTACTGAAATGACCCATTTTGACTTCTGAAGTTATGTTAGGGTATCTTTCATTTTAGCTCTGTGTTATTCTTCTCATCACAGAAAGTATTTCATGAGCATATGAAAAGTTTCACATGTTTTATCAAAGCAGCAGAATTTACAAATGTAAGATACTTACAGATGGATCTGACTGAAATAAATACGGCCGCCCTTCGTTCCAACCACATATTAGCAGTGATACACCAAAGGGACGAACACCACTACAGGCAAACAAAAAAGAATAAATTATCCAGGGAAAGGCAAAGGTGACTAATTATTTTGGATGTGTTAGCCTTCTCCCCAGATCAGGGCATTGATGAGGAATAACAGAACAAAACCAAAAGTGTCCTGCTTTGGCTGACATGTTTGTTTGCAATATATGGAGACCCATTCTCACCCACTGCCAGTCAGTGCTCCTCCCATTTCACCCACTTTCTGTGCACATTCTCCACTGAAAAACCACCTTTTCCACAGAAACTCCAATCACAGGTTAGCTGTTATTCTTTACATCTAAACAACACAATTTTTCTAAGCAACCCAGCAATTCCAGCACGTACCCAGACTGTGTGTACTCCTGCATCACAGAAGCAATTCTCTGTACTAGCTGAGCTGTTGGGATGGGCTCGTGATAAACCAAGTAATACTGCTGGGCCAGCTTCCGAGCTCTGTGCACAAGTACTCTAAAAACAAAGACAAAAGTACTATGCCAAAAAAATTCCAACTAGAACTGAAAACTTATAATAACAAGTATCTGTTCAGGAGCTGTACATCTGACATAAGATCAGTGTAAGAAAACAGACTGTGCTGAGGTTTCTTCATCAACCAAGTAATCACTGAAATATTTAAACTGAAATAAGGCTGAATTACACTGCTTTCATTCTTTAGATACAGGGTTATTTAGCAAGTTATTGAATATATTGAGAAAAATTTCAAGTAAATGCCATTTACAATGCAATACAATACAGTATTAAGACATACTCTTAGAAAGAAACAGCTAATTGGTGGCTGTCACTTAAACTTCTTGTATGAATATGCATCTAAATGGCAATCAAACAGAATGTTTTAATACCTGTAATCTGGACCCATACCACTGTACACTAAACCTATATGTTTGGTAATTGGTTCTACTTTGTGGACACTCCTTTCATCATACAAAATGGATTTCTGCTTCTTCTCAGTTGCCAACACCACTCCATTTGCAGCTGGAAAGGAACAAGAAAGCTTTTTAAACATTAAACTAAATTTAGCAGTCAAAACAGAGAATGAGCTCATTAAACTGTAAAAATTTTCTTCCTCTCTTTTTAAAAGCCAGTCAAGCTTACTATCAGGTTAAAAAGAGATACTTTGATGAATCCACCCAACACATTGTTTCTTTTTTTTTTTTATAAATAACCATACAGCTCCCATAATCCCATTCTAAAGATTCTGAATAACATTAATAATTGAGCAATCTAAGCAACTTTTTTTTTGGTGTGCAATTTCTATATATAAGGACAGGCACATTCAAGAAACCCAAAACCAAACATCTACTTCTATCAAGAACCCCAGGAAACATTAAATCTATTAAAACATGTGAAAATCCACTGAAAGAGCAACAAAATATGTAACAGAAAGAAAGATTAAGAACGATCCAATACAGAGGACCCAGTACATGATCCAAACTGGTTTAGTTCTCTCAAAAAATAGTCAAAATCCCAAATTGTTCACAAAAATATTTTTAGGACATACCTTTAATCCCAACTGATGGAGCTCCTGCAGCTACTGCAGCCAAAGCATATTCAATCTGAACAAGCTTTCCAGAAGGACTAAAAAGGAAGATGCAAAATAAAGTTTTCCACTGAGTGGGAAAAATCTTCAGGGGGTGTCATGACTTTCTATTGAAATTACATTGTATGTGTGGTTTCCAAAAGCTTTCAAGACACTGATGTTCACTGCTGAAAGGTACCAGCAAAACACAGCTATGCTTTTTGACTGATAAGCACACATGAGGTCAATGGTACAAGACAGAAACAACTCCCATTCCATTCTCAGGTATTCCTGCATTTTGTGTTAACAATTCATGTCATTCTGGTAATGAATGCAGAATCATCAGAATAGAGCTGCAGGTGTCAAGCAAAGTAAGTTACAAACTAACTTCCTCAGAAGTAGAGGGACTGAGGGGTCTATTCTTCATCCCCAGGAAAAAGGACACTAGAGACAGCCACTCACTGGACAAGTAATTTTGCAAACGGATACGTTCTCTAGGCTGCATTTCAGACACTGCTGCTTTAATAGTTGCAGAAGTAAAACGGGAAATTATGTAACTCAGTGCTTAGATTAAGAAAACAAAGCAAGCAATAATCAATCACTAGTCGTTTATACACTGAGGAAACAGGGTATAACGGTGACAAAGTAATAATTCTGGCTTTTCCACGACAAAATGTAACAAACAGAACAATCATTCTGAGCATGGAACGCTTTTGTAAAATACGAAAATTTTGTAACTCCCTTACGAAACCATTTCCAAAAGCTATTAAAGAATTCAATCTACTTGGGCAGAGCAAGCATGTTGGGCTGATCCCATCCATTAGGAACAGGATCCTTTCATCATTTTAGGTTGCAAACTGCTTCATTTGCTCTATTGCAACAAGCCTTCAGTAATCCCTTTTTGCAATTACACAGTGTGACTCTCCTCTGAGATTAAGGGGGCAGTTCACCACAAGCACCATAAAGATTACTGTGCCCATATAACATAGATCTGAATACCTTAATAATTTCATCAAAAAAATGAGTGGAAAGTAATTTTCTTTACTCTGAATTAATCTTCAGTCTACGTATTAGAACAATACCCTAACAGACACCACTGCAATAGCATATTCACTCTGTGCATAACACCAAGTGCAAGGAGAGCAGCGACTGCAAAGTGTAGCAAGGAGGAAAACAAACTACTTTAAAACTCATCAGCTTCATTCATTCCCACATCTGCAAAACTTGTTCTGAAGCAAGCTCTCAAGACACCACAGCTCAGATATCACGGTGAAATTCGTTAGCTCAGAGCCACAGAATTATCCGCCAGCCTACAGTGTGTGCGGGGAGGGCTCCCGAGTTTGCTAAGCCAAGCACTCGCTGTAGGGCATTACCAATGCCGAAACAGACTTTAACTAGGCCCTACAGTTCTGTCTCACAGCAACGAGGAGACACAAGCAGTGCCCGCACTGGGGCCCGAGATCAGCGACAGACACTAGGTGGGAGCCAGGACTCCCCGCAGCCCTCCAGGAAGCCTCTGGGTAGCTGCATGTCCCCCTCGGGCGAAGACAGAACCGCCTGACCCCTGCTGCTCCCCCCACGCCCGCCCCTCCTGTCCAGGTTCAGCCCCCGCTGCCCCCCAACGCTCGCAGGCCCGATGACTCTGCAAAGCGCCCCCTCGGTTCTGCTCCGCCGCCGTCGGCAGGCAGCTCCGCTCAGGCTGCGCGCCGGCCTCCCGCTGGCTCGGCAGCTAGCCCACGTCTATCCCCTGGGCCCGCAGCCGCCCCTGCCCCGGTACCTGAAGGTGGTGAGGGAGAAGCTGTAGCCGCGCTCCGCCATTTTGGCACCAGCCCCTGCGCTCCCCGCGCCGGCTCATCGGCGCAGGCGCGGACGCCGCTCCCGCTCCCAGCGCGGATGCACGGCGAGCGCGCTGATTGGCGAAGCGGCTGCGCCTGGCTGAGCGTGCCGAGACGCGGTTGGCAGAGTGGCGCGCCGTGAGGCATGCTGGGAGTTTGAGTCCTCCGTGCGCCCTTTGCCGCCCCTCCTTTCTGGTGCCGAGAGTAATGCTGGGACTTGGAGTCCTGTTCTTCTGTCCCTTCAATGCCATGGCACGCTGAGGGCACTCGGTTTCCCAGAAGGCTCAGCGACAGACGCGCCTCTTCTGGGGGTTTGGCAGGGCCGCACGAGGCTATGGCGGTGCTGGTGCTGGTCCGCTCTCCACTGCCGAGGCTTCGCGCTCTGCTCCAGCGCTACTGGGGGCGGCTGGAGCGCGGCCTCTGGCCGGGTGTCCTCGGGAGCCACAGCCCGCCCTGGGGTAGGTCCCGGCCTCTTCCCCGCTCAGCTCAAGGAACTGGACGCGTTCCTGTGTGGCGTGCCTTGGGAAGGGTTTGGAGTAGATGATCTCAGAGGTCGCCTCCAATGCCATCGATTCTGTGATTCTGTGAGAGGGCGGCGTCGGAGCTGCGGGACTCGTTTTAGCCCTGACCGGCGGAGGGAGGGAGGCAGGGCGGTGGGGCAGGAGGGCGCGGCCCTGGGGTCAGTGAGGGAGCGGGGCGGGGGCGCCGCTGTGCCCTTGCTTCGGGGCTGGCGGAAACATCCTCCTCGACCGCCCATGAAAATGGGGCTTGGCTGTAAGGACTTTGTTTCTCACAGAATCACAGATTGTGCTGAGTTGGAAGGGACGCACAAGGATCATCAAGTCCAACTCAGCCCTGCACAGGACAGCTCCAAGAGTCACACTCTGTACCTCAGAGTGTTGTCCAAAGGCTTCTTGAACTCTGTCAGGCTTGGAGCTGTGACCACTTCCTTGGGGATTTCTGGTGCCCGACCACCCTCTGGGTGAAGAGTTTTTTCCTTAATATCCTGGCTCAGCTTCATGCCATTCCCTCGAGTCATGTCACCACAGAGAAGAAACCAGTGTCTGGCCCTCTGCTTTCCCTCATGAGGAAGCTGTAGACTGCAATGAGGTCTTCCCTCAGTCTCCTCCAGGCTGAACAGACCAAGTAACCTCAGCTTCTCCTAATGTGGCTTACCCTCCAGGCCCTTCATCATCCCCGTGGCCCCCCTTTGAATGCTTAAGAGCTTTCTGTCCTTCTTACGTTATGATGCCCAATACTGTAGACAGTATTCAAGGAGAGGCTGCACCAGTGCAGAGTAGGGTGGCATGATCACCCCCTCTCTTTTTCTTTCTCTTGCAGGACCAGCACTAGCTGTGCAAGGTCCAGCTCTTCTTCCACAAGGGATAAATGATGCTGGCGAGAGCAGTGCCAAGGCACCAAGCCTGCTGGAGAGCATCCTGTGGATGGCGGCGCCCAAGAAAAGGCGCACCATCGAGGTGAACCGCTGCAGGCGGAGGAATTCCAACAAGCTCATAGAAATAAAGGTAATCAGCAAAGTTCTTTCTTTGGAGAATCATTGCAGAGGGAAATACTGACTGTAAAAGCTCTCAGGACTTTGTTTATAAATAAATAAGCTTATAAGATACTGTAATGTTTAAAATCCTTTTTAACAGGTGTGTTCATCATGTGTGGCAGTAATCTGAGTTTAAATAAACAGTGGCATTTGAGGTGCAAGCCAACAAAATGTGAATTTTGGCTGAACAGATAATGTAAGTGGAACAGACCTATGCATTCTGTGCATCAAGTCCATAGGTTTTTAGTCTTCCAGACATCAATAGGCATAATTACTTAGATACTGACTTCATAGGCTGTTCTTAGTAGTAAGCATTTGACATAGCAACACATTACAGAAAAAATATATAGAAGGGTAGATTTTGAAATGGTAGTTGAATTTCTCTGCTATTTCATTTAACATTTTTATTAGTTTGTAGTTGCTCCCTGTTTCTTTTCTTGCTGCATTACAAAATTTCCTGGTTTTGACTTGTTTTAGAGGAACATAGATGTCTGTCCTGAGTGTGGAAACTTGAAGCAGAAACACGTCCTTTGTGGCTATTGTTACGCAAAGGTCAAAGCAGAAACTCGACTGATACGGATGGAAATACATAAAAAGGAAGGAGGACCATTTAATGCTCCAACTGTAGAGACTGTTGTCCTTTATGAAGGAGAAAAGCCCACAGAAAAAGATGAAGGCAAGCGGATCATTGAAAGAGCCAGGAAGCGTCCATCTTGGTTTGTTCAAAATTGATGCTGTAGAATTAATGGTAGCAAAAACAGTTTCTGCAGGAAGAGAAATCATGATTTTTCAAGAATGTTTTTCTCATTCACTCAGTGTGGACAGAACTCCTCTGAACTTTTGGGAAGCCTGCTTGAATTTTGCGTCATGCCATCTGATTTTACAGTCAGGGGTTGTTTCTCTAGCACGCAGTGGGAAATGTTTCTCAGTGATACATCATAGCAGTCAACAAAGAGAAATCAGGATCTGCCTTGGATTTGGACATCTGTGTACAGTTGAATAACTTGTATGCTAATGTTCTATGCTGGTTTTGTAAATAACATCTTTAAAACAAAGGGAAAACATTCACGGATGTACAATAAAGTTTGTTAAGTGTCCCAGGGAAATTTGCTCTCTGGTTTTGGCTGCTGCTCTTTTGGAGGGCAAGAAATATTGAAAAGCAATGTTGATTAGAAACAAAGAATATTTACAAGGAAAAATGCAGTTACTTGGTTATTTCCTTTGTCTGGATCTCTGCATGATACTGCTGTTTGAGATAATTGGTGATAGTCCTGGGTTTGAGCAAAATAGTGGTTGCATTTTTTCCACACTGGACTAAGGTTGAATGTTCCATGCTGTTGTCAATACACAAAATAATTTTCTGTCTTAAAGGGATGTGGAAAGCCTGTTTTCCTGCTCAAAGTACACTTGATTTTTTTTGAGTAAAACAACAAATCAAAATATAATGACTGGAAATCTGTAAATTTGACAGGGGTCAAAGCTAGCTCTTTGCAGCCACTGCTGTTCAGTAGTCTGGATGGTCAGTGTGTCCTTGGAAGACTGTGAACAGCTGCGATGCCTTTGGCAGGAGTCCTTGGCAGAAAGGGGGCAGCTACCTCCACTCTCCACTGGTGCCCTTCAGAGGTGCAGTTGCAGCAGCTCCCTGTGAATTTTCACTTTGGTTTTAGCCACACAGCAGCACCACTGTGTTTAGGGTTTAAGACTCTTCAGTTTTTGTTTGGGATTTCTGTATACACACAATACTCTTTGGTATTGTGACTCAGCCACCCTAGTAGCTATTTGTGGCCAAAAAATGCAAGCCCACCCCAGCCCTGTCTGGATTGTGTCCCTCTATTTCCTTGGCACTTCCCGGTTCAGGGAGCTGTGCTGACTTAGAACTGTTCCCTGGCTTTCTACAGCTTGTTTTTTTTTGGTGTGGATGTCCCTGTAGGGATCTTTTGTCTGGGTCAGAAAAGTGGCAATGTGGACTGTAGGAATATCAAAGTGGAGGACACAGGACCACACTTTCCACGAGTGAGCTCGTGTGTGCTGGAATGCTTCACTTTTCATTTCCTTGTTCTGGATCCTTTGTTTTGAAGTATAACCGGTAGTAACAGATGTTAGTGGAGATATTATATTACATTTCCTCCAGAAAGTAAGGGAATAATGAAAGCTGTAAGTGTAAATTGATGCCATTCAGTTGACACTATCCAAGCAAACAACTTAAGTCCTTTTTGTTTGTCCAAACAGGATAAATCCAGTAGTTTCTGTTTTTTGCTTGTTCAGAAGTGAAGCCAATAAAAGGTGTCCAGCAGGATGTGGAGTGGAAAGCTAACTTTTGACAGAGCTGCAGGGGATTAGACTGACATATTGGAGGTGAGATTAGCTGAGCAATAAGGCAGATACATACACACCTTTCCCACAGTACAATGTATTTCAGGGAGAGGTAAGGGTCTTTTTGTTTTTCTGTCCACATATTATAGGACCAATTGCACCTTGCCAATTGCACTGGCTTAGTTACTTTTTATATACTAATATTTTTGACAGTTCTCCAGGGATATAAGCTGAACTTGACACCCACAAATCCATGGGCCCTGATGGGATGCACCCTCAAGTGCTGAGGGAGCTGGGATATGTTATTGCTAAACCGCTCTCCATCATCTTTGTAAGATCATGGAGAGGTATCTGAGAACTCAAGGACCTTCAAAAAGAGCAAGAAGGAGGACAGGACCCAGGGAATTACAAGCCATAACCTCACCTTGACTAACCATCCTTGTATGATGGAACAACTGCCTGGGCAGATGAGGGGAAAGAAGTGGATAATGCCTACCTTGACTTCATCAAGGCTTTTGACACTCTTTTCCACATTGTTCACACAGGCAAGAAGTGGCTGAATGGCAGATCCCAGAGGGCTGTGATCATCACTACAGAGTCCAGATGGAGGTCTGTAGCTAAAGGTGTTCTCCAGGGGTCAGTAGGGGGTCCAGTCATTGTTCAACAAAGATCATTAAGGGACTGGATCATCTCTCTTTTCAAGGAAAGGCTAAGGGAGCAGGACCTGTTCAGTCTCAAGAAGAGATGACTGAGGGGACCTTATCAATGTCTGTAAGTATCTGAACGGAGGGTGCCAAGAGGGTGGGGCTCAACTCTTTTTCAGTGGTGCCCAGCAACAGGACAAGGGGCAACAGGTACAAACTGAAATGCAGGAAGTTCCATCTGAATAGAAGGAAAAACTTTTACTGTGTGGATGACAGCACCGAAGTCTCCCTCACTGGAGATATTCAAAACCTTCCTGGACACGATCTTACGCAACCTGCTCTAGGTGAGCCTGCTTTAGCAGGAGGTTTGGACTGTATGATCTCCAGAGGTCCCTTCCAACCCCAACTGTTTTGCAATTCATTTCACAGCCATACAGTTTATGTTAATTCTGCATGTATGCAATCCAGACTAGAGGAGATGCTTGATAATGTTTCATGGTAATTTCTGAGTAATGTGAGGGGAAAGTCATCTGGTATTCAGGGTGTCTAAAAGAAAAATTTAAACCAACTTATAAATATTGAAGATTTTTATATGCAATTGATGTAGTACCAGTTAATTTTCCACAGAAGAAATTACTGTCAGTGAGAGTCAGAGTAGTCTTGTTTAAATGACTTTTCCTTCAAAAGAAGAGCAAAGCTCATTTCCATAGCTTCGTCATGTTGATTCTGACAATGTAAAGTTCCATTACTTTCAAATAATATTGTAAAAAATAAAAATTCCTCTGAAATATGTAGCCTGGTCTGTTACTTGAAATAAGACAAGTTTATATGTAATTTTAGAAGAAAGATAAATTGCAATAGTGTTAATATAGAAACACACACATTTGGAAACAGTTCAAATTAAAATTAACAAAAGGCAAGCTGGTTGTTGCAAATTCTGTGCTTTAGAATCCATTTACAAACAAAAAATTTATGTGCCAGTAATTTCATTTTGATTCTTTGGGTACCTGCTAGAAGTTGAAAAAGACATTTTTTGTCTGAAAATTTCATATCATTAAATACATGTAATATTTGGTTACATTTTTTCTTCCATAACGATTTTACATAAAAATTAATTTATTTTACATTTTAGGAAGATCCATAAAGATAATGTAATGTCCTAAAATTCAAGGATGCAGTCTGCTAAACAATTTTGTATATTACTAAGATCTGCAGGCATAGAGACGATCTTTGGCAGTGACAAATTAAGATATCCTTAGTTTCTATTAAGATAAATTAAGATAAACCAAGTTTCTCCTTAAAAACCCATTTAGCAAGGAAGCGTTAATAAAATGTTTCTGCACAGTGTTTATCTATTCTGCCGAGCACACCATGCCAGCAAGCACCGGCATTTGATGTAAAATACCCTCCTTCAAAGCGCTAGGTGGCAGAGCAGGGCAGCTTTCGGGCAGGTTCAAAACAAAAGCCCGAGATCACACGTGAGATAGGAAACAGATTCAAGAAATTTGCACCTGTGTAAACAGAACATCTGCGAAAAGACTGAATTTGATAAATACAAAGGGAAAAAAATGGTATGATATATAAACTAATACATTGTAATTAGTTGTTCCATCTATATTTAATTCAATCTATGAGAACTAATGCACTGACTTTTGTTTGTGTTTATGCATTTCTGCTCTTTGCTGGGTAAATTATTTTAAACTGCAGTTTGACCTATCATTTTTCCTTAATTACAGAAGGGTTTTCATGTTGCTTTCTATGCCTAATATATTCAGATAGTTGACATTTTATTTATGCAGCTAGAAAGTTCTAAAAATAATACATCTGATGGCATGCCGGTGAATTTCAAGGTATAACTGTCTTGAATTCATAGAGCCATAAGGATCTATTTGCAAACAGCAGACACAAACTGGACAGAAAAGGAAACCAGTGTGGTGTTTTAAAAAATATTAGTTGCTCAGAAAGGAATACAAGATTTTGTGCCACATCAAAGTTTTAAAATGCTTTAGAAGCACACAAGTGATAAAGGTGCCTGTGTCTTTAGAACTTGTGAATTAATATTTAAATAAGATATTAGCAAAATTCCTTCTTCCACCTCACATGACTGCATTGTGTAATTTATGCTGTGAATAAAGATAAGCAAATATGAGATGTTTCCAAATGATTTACCTCACTCTTAACCTGCCAAAGACTTAAGAATTGGGCCAAATGGAAGGAAAATCCATGGAAGGAAAATCCATGAAATGAATGAGAAGAAAGTAGACTATGCAGCAGTCATGGATCTAGTTTTGCATATACTTATGTATATTCCTAGGAGATTCTGTTGAAGTCAGTGGCATATAATTCAAGGGTGAGTTTGGTCCAATGTACTGAAACCCTGGATGGGTTGTATGGATGTATGCAAGCATATATATATTTTAATGCAGAGCATGTAGCTGGGAAACTACTGCTGGATACGAAACATTTGGTTTACAGCTGAAAAGTAAGATTGCCTTTGATGAATGTAGTAAATTGAGTCTAATCAGTTGCTGTCTTTCGAACACCCTATATTTCAGTTTTCACTGGATGAAGACAATATGTATACTTGTAAGAAAGTGTATAGGATTTGTTTCATATTGAAAGTGCTGGATAAACCCATGGAAAAGAAGCCTGAAGCTGGAGCAGAAGACCCAAAACAAAGCTTTTGTGGAGTTGTCAACATACAGTATTTGGCACGGAGTTCTTTGGAGTCACTGCTGAATCCTGTGGGTTTTGGTTTTGGCTTTTTTTTTTTCATTTGTTTGTTTGGTTTTTTTAAAAAAAATTATTTGCTTGGTTTGGTTTGGTTTGGTTTTGGTTTTGGTTGTTTTTTGTTGGTCTGCGTTTTCTGTTTTTGTTTTTTTTAAGAAAGCACATTTCCTGGTTCGAAGATGATAGGTCAAAAACAAAGAAGCAAAGATTTGGAAAAGCACTCAGCAGAAATCCAGTCCTAGATTATAATTTTCTAGCATGTTATACTTTTTAAACCAATTCTAAAATTTTGAAAAGTTGGTATATACTTATCCAAGTACACAGGTATCTGCTTTTTCCTTTGTTTTCTTCAAAGGGCACAGACTCTTCTCTATACAAAATTATTCTGATGGAGTTGTTCTCACCAAACAATCATACAGAAATGTTCTGACATGTCCTGAGTGTAAACTAGATTAACTCTTTATGCATCCTAAATTTGGAATAAGCTCACCAAAGCTCAAGAGGAATAGGCACCATAAATGCAGTGTGTGTCATGGTGTAGGAAGGACAATGAGCCCCTGCTTACAGAGTTGCCAGCTTTTACATCCATTCCCAAGGTATACTAAAGCTGTTTATATTCCCAGCCCCATCACACAGGCTCATCAGCTTGTCTATCAATATGGCTTACAGCTCTGCTTTCCATTATGCTGTAGCTCTAGAGCACATTATGTGACATTCTCACAGTAGAACTAAGGATTTTGAACAGGCTGTTGGAAAGATATATATTTCATTTTATAATCCAGGATTACTATTACATACAAAGAATAGAGGTTTTGAAAGGGCTGTACTGAATAGTTTAAGGCTCAAAATTGACAGGCCAGTCCTGTAGGAAAGGTTTGTTCTAAATATACAGGGTTTGGAAGTTCCTACTCAGTCAGATCAAGCAGAGCATCTAAGGTGTTTTGAATAACATCAGGATTCTGTCCAATTATACATCTCTTACATCATTCTGTCTTTCTTAAACAGGATAAATGATACCTTGATCTTCACTAAGCCATTGATTTCTGGAGGACTACTTTTAAGGGAAATTGTAATTCCAAGTGACTGAGAGGCAGGCTATAAAATATTAAGCTGTTGGTTACAAAGTCAATTTATGAGCTCATGAAATCTTTATTTTTAAATTTTCGATTTTTAAAATAGAAGTCAAGGAAATAAAAATTAGGCCTGTTTGTTTTCAACACCCTTCATGATGCATCACTTGGGTCGAGGGTCGAGGTGTGCCATGGTCCTTTGGATAAGATAATTTGTGAACAAAGAATGTAATCTTTTAGGTGTTTGGGAGAATGCTCACACATCTGAATTTCTCTTGCCCCAAATGGACACTTGTCAGGTACTTTTGACCAGTGCAGGGCAGATTGCCACAGAGTTACTATGGAAAAGGAATGGAGGAAGGGTTAAAGACCAAGAAGGTACAGTCATTGGCAAGTGTGTAGAAGTAAGAGGCATCCAGTCTCTATGTGTGTAACACAAGGAGTAGAACAAGAGCTGCTGCAAGAAATAGAACTGAGTAACTAAGAAGTGCTGGTGTGTGCGAGCCTGCAGAATTGGGTGCAGAGCAAATACCAGCAGGTATCACTTTGGTAGTAGCAAGTTGTATTGGAAGCTAAATGTCACCATTACTACGCGACAGGTGGTGAACTGAAGTGCCAAAAGAGCAAGTGAATTCCTCAAAATTGCTCACTCAGTTGGTGGTAGGGGAAGGAACCAGAGCTATTTGCAGGTTATCAGCCTGTTGTGTCCCCTGCTGTCACATAATAATGACAATTATTACTTGTGGTGACAGTTAATTTAGCCAGGTTTGTGTTCTGATCAAGTAAACTGCTCAAAGATATATATATATATAAACATTTGATGTGACCTAGGCCCATGAGGGCCTTTATCCAGAAGCTCTTGAGATAAACTGGAAATCTGGTTTATTACTAAACCATGCCCCCTTTATTGATTCTTTTCTCTCCTTTCACTTGAGAACAGGAGGAAAAACAGTGAGATTTTTGCAGAAAGCTTCCAAGGACCAAACCCAGTCTTTTCTCATATGCAGAAAAAGTGTCTTACTCTAAAAGAAAAGCCATTCTGTGCAGTGAGGTTATTTATAAAAGTATGACTCAGCTGGACAACAATGGCAGAATCTGTCCCCAGGAATTTTTAATGTATGAATCTAAAAAGAAGTGTAATCCTAGAAGTAAAAGACTTCTCCACAGATTAGACTCTTTTGGTCCAGAAATAAGGTGCCTTCTTTATCTGCTATATACAAGACATTCTGTCTAATAGGAAAAAGGAAAAAAAAATACAAACAATCAAACTGTTAGGAAGAGAAAAGCCAAGAACATAAGATCCAGAGATCATTCACAACCAAAACCAGCAGTACCAATGTGCAAATAATTGGTTTAGATAATTTCTCAAAGAAATCTTTTTTCCTATGAGACACTTCATACTGAAAAATATGAAGGAAGAGAATATGCAGTAATTTTTTCCCTTTTCTTTCTGATCAAAGAGTTGTATTTCACTTTCAAGCCACCAGAGTGTATCTTCCTCATCTTGCTGATTTGGCTGATACAAATTCAACAGGCAACCAATTGAGAATAGTTAGTTTTGATCAAAAGTAATTTAATTCTTTTCAGTTTATTGATGTTATAATAACCCTGATTGCAATCATTGTATCTTCCCAAGAGCATAGACATAGGCTTTGTTAATATGATTTTCAAGAATTCCATCCATATCAGGAACATAGCACTTGAAGGAGGAAAAACAAAAGACTCCATAACCTTTGACAGATCTTATAGTTACATTTGGGTCTGACAAACATGAAGGAGAATCTGAGACTTTAGGCAAGATTCTTTTCTTTTCAAAGATAAAGCTGAAATGAAAAAATTATGACCAGGGATAAATATGTTTCTTTGAGTTTTCCCAGCCTGTGGAGGTAAAAAAATAAAAACACGAAAGTTCCTTGCCAAATTTAAAGCTGTAGAGAGCATTGTCAGGCATGATACTTTTTGGGCATTCTGTATCTGTATCCCAAGAGAATTCCTCTTACATATTCACTGTTAGTAATGACTACAAGTAGATCTCCTTAAAAGAACAAGAAGCAGAAAAAGCTGTGACAAAAATGTGAGTTACAAGGCCCCTACTTCAAGAGTAAAATCCATAGTTACTTTGGTCAAGTAATAGGGATCTAAATGTCATCATTCAGCATCTTCCCATAAGTGTCAGAGGAGTAGTTGTGGAAAATAACTATCTGACCTTCGTAGGTTCTGAGGAGGCAGGAGGGAGCAGAGGCATCAACTTTGAGGCTTATTCCTGCTGCAAGAACTGCCACCTATTATCTTCGATGGCCTCCTTATGTTCTGCTCTCTCAGACTCCATCCATGAGGCAATTCCTACTTCAATGCTTGAATATTTAGGCATTTGCATTGTAATTTGTTATTTGGCCATGGTGGACTCCCCTTTGCTGCTTACTGCCCTGCCAAAATACACATACTTTTGGCATGTCTTGTGATTTCCCAACCTAATCACCTCTTCTCCCCATCTGAAATTTTAAGAAACCACTAACTGTTCAGCACCTTTCTTAAAAGTAGGTCTCACATTTTATACATCCTAATTTTCCTAGTATCCTCCTCTTATTTTCTGCATACTAGGGCTGATTTCACCTTTAGTAAACTATTGATCTAAGCAGTGTACATGGGGAGAAGCATGGTTCCAATATTTCCAGCCAGCTACTGCTGGGCTCTGCAGTAGTCCCTCTGGATTTTGCAAAAAATGAATTAATGCAGGGCAGAAATAAAGTACTATGCTCAGACTTTCTCCATTTTTTGTTTGAAATCCTGAACTGGCACAAATCTTGTCTCTTCCTCAGTCATTTTCCAGCAAAGAAAAATCCTTAGCCAAAGTTCCAGAACTGGTTGACAAGTCGGTGCAAATTACTTTTAGCATTCAGTCTCTGAGACAGTCAATAAACATGGAGGACTCCCTGTACCTTGTTGACTTCTTCTTTCCAGTTTGTATTTTCCCTTAAAGAAAAGGACATTGTGCTTCTGTGACATTCAGCCCCTACAAAAGACAGCTTTGTGTCCGTACAGCTCCAGTGAGAGCAATACGTAACACTAACAAAGATGAAGAGTCTGTGCTGAGAAGGATCCTTCATTTGCTCACCCAGAGATGTGTATCCATTTTTTTCTATTTCTGATCAGCTCAAAAGACACTGGCAACATAAAGAAGAAGAGGTCTGATGCATCACTCATTATGCTGAGACTAATATGGCTTTATAGCTTATTTTAGCTACAGAGGAAGTCCCGAGGCCATAGAGGATTATCAGAAAAGCAGCAATATGGAAATGTGTGTGGAGAGAGAAGGCGATTGAACAGCTGGAGAGTTAGGAAAAGCAGAGATCTCATCATAAGTGCCAAGACTGTGTTGTAAGCACATTAATCTCATAGGGTCATGCAAAAACTGTGGATTGTTAGTTGCAGATCACCAGCAGTTTTGGATTTTATATCCCATAGTGACCATCACAGTTTTGATTTCCTTGCAATGTAGTGTATCAGGCTGCAATACCTTTCAATTAATTTATGCACTGTTTTTCTTGGAGCCAGCAGAAAGCCACATTTTGTAATTAATTAATTTTTAATATTGTATCTGTGCATGAAAAGTGCTTTAATTAGCCCATCACTTTTCTTGAGGGGTAAGGTTTTTTTCCTACTACTTATTCACACATATTCCATATAGTCTTCTAAGTAGCAGAAAATTTTGTAATATTTTAAGAACTGGTATTGTCTAAACAAGTTCTTTAACAGAGAAATTAATTACTTCATTGCCTTGTTCAGAAATTCTTTTCAAGTGGATGACCTTGTCACAAGTTAATAACTGGAAATGTGGATCACTATGGGAAGCATATATGCAAATTTAGCAGCTGAAAGAAAGCTGCCATAAGGATAGTTAATTATGTCATTAAAAAGTGCCTTTTTGCTTTCTTTCTGCCATTTCATGTATAATACTAAATCCATTCTCCCTCTTGCATTCCACATTCCTTTGCCTCAGAGAAGCTATCTAATTTCTTCCACTACAGCCACATCCCTGACCCATCTGCTATATGATAGCATGGTTTGGACTGGAAGGGACTTTAAAGATCATCTAGTTCCAAGCCCCCTGTCATGGGCAGGGACATCTTCTCATATTTTCTTCCAAGGATTGTGTGGGTTGGACTAGATGATCTTCAGAGGTCACTTCCAACCCTAACAATTCTGTGATCTATCTTTTTCATTGTTAGCGATTGTAGAAAAACCTTATCTTCACCCCCACTGAAATCTGAGATAACTTATGCTCTTCCCCAGCTCCTAAAAACAAATATTTCCTTCTTCTGATATCTTACTTTGAAATGTGTTTGGGACATGGTATTTCCACTTAGTTTACTGGGGAAGCCACAAGGACACACAAAAGCTTTGTTCAGG
Organism: Entomyzon cyanotis; assembly: GCA_024500445.1. NCBI lineage: Eukaryota > Metazoa > Chordata > Aves > Passeriformes > Meliphagidae > Entomyzon > Entomyzon cyanotis. Next base: position 84,190,900 of record JAKEPQ010001005.1, read on the forward strand.
AAAGGTAATGGAAAGGAAGAAAAACACAAAGACAGAGAGAGAAGGAAGCAGGGAGGGACTAAGGCAGATCCTGTGTGTTTGGAGATCTTAGATTAGGCTCAGATGGAGAATTGCTCCAGGACTCACTCTCCCAGATGTTGTGTGTGCGCAGCTGCAGCTGCATTCCTAGAGTGCTCCACCTCACATGCTCAGTTGTGGGGTTTTCCACTCTGCTAATTAGTAATTTAACTGGGAAGATTGAGCAACCACTGACTGGATTATTGAAGGCGTAATTAAACTAGCAAGAGTTGAGGGGAGCATGAGAGCATTTTCTTAGCTAAAATTAAGGGTTTCCAATGAAACTAAATGTCACAGGTAAATTCAGTTACTACCCTGAACCTTCTCCCCCTCCCTCTGTTAAACAGCTGAGGCAGTAGATTTGATTACTGGTAGTGAGTTTTCAGGAAAGCCACCCAGCTGTTTGGAAGGTGGCCAGATTCTGACACTACAGGGAAAAATGAGCTCTCATCTTCCACTTCGTTATCTTCTGTAGTAGCAGTGGTGAGCTCCTGTTTAAAGGCAAGGTCACGCCCCTGCGTTACAGGTCTGGGTAAATATTGAGCAATTGCATGCAAAAAATTTATCAGCCTCTGCACTGCAAAGATTAATACAGGCTGTGAAACTGCTTCCTGGTTGCCTGGAGTTCCTCTGAGGTAGAGATAAGGAGCTCATAATTTTGTCCTATGTGTAGCAGAGTTCTTAAGGGCTGTGACAAAGATATAACTGAGTAAAATTAGACCTGATAATGAAGCAAAGGTTATTTTAGGTGGGCTTCCTTTTTGAAGGACTTTGGCTAATCTTGGCTGCCTTGCTGCAACCTAAGAAGGCATAATCCAGCTGTGGAAATAAGGTTTGACAGGGTTTTATTTAGCCTAGGAAATGCTTGCATTAATTCTGGGATTTAATCATTCCACAGCTGAGAGCTGTGGTTGTGACAAAGTTGTGATGTTGTCTCTATCAAGTTATTCCAGCTCCTATGGGACAAAACCTGAAACTAGAAAATGCATCTTTTCCTGTTTTGCCTACTCTCATTTGAGTTTATGACTATGGTTAATGGGAGATGGCATTTCCCAGGGAATATTTTTGTCCCCCTACATCAAATCTTGCTGTTTAGCTGGTTTTAGTTGGATATTTTTGGGTTTGCTATCCTTTTTCCTTTGGAGAAGAAGATAGATTGTATTAACAAGGCAGACTTGGTATAACCTTTCCTTCAAAAACTTTGGGTTGGAGCAGCAGAACATGGACCATCCATTTTACCTCTCCCTGCTCCAGTACAGAAGTAGCCTTTGCCCTGAGTGTGTGATTGAAGCAGTGTCCAAGCAGCATTGGATACAGTGTCAGTGTGGCTACTCCAAGTCACAGTCCAGCTCCTAGATTTATTTATTAGCCAGAGAAACTGCTATGTTTGGCAGAATTCTAGGGGGAACCTGTAGCCATGGGAGGAAGCCAGAAGTGAAAAGGCTTGGAGGAGTTGAGAGAATTTAATGAAACAAAATACCATGGAATTTAAAAAATACCAACACAATGTAAGCACTTTAAAATAAAAAGGAATTTATCTCCATAGGTAAAGGCTGCTTTGAAAATTTCACTTATATTCTCCAGTTGTATTTTTCTTTTTTTTATTTGTTCTGACTTAGCTTTTTTGAACAGTTTATGACAACTGAGCACCCAGCAGATTTTGTCTGTGTAGTACAGATCCTCTTGGGAAAATGATGAAGTTAATTTATTGAGCAATTATCCTATGACATGAGATATGCCAGTAATACAGTTTGATAATCAATAAAGGAGTGTTGCCAGAGATAGTTAAAAGACAGGTGAAATATGATTTATTTTGTGACTGTGTGAGTTGGTAAGAATAGTACAGGTGGCACAAAGAGAAGCTAAGCTCAACCATCTACACTCCTGCCCCAGGTATATAAAGGCAAACATCATATTGTCTATGCTAGCAAGGGTTCTGAGAACTTCTTTAAACAGAGAATGAAGTGGGAAAATGAGACTCATGTGAGATTCCTTAGGTAATTTCTGACCAATTGGCAGAGATAAAATTGACTCTGCAGCAGAAATCTGACTCCCAAAAGTCTTGAAAGCAAATATTCTCAGTGCTTCAGGCAATTATACAGATTTCCTAAATAAACTGTAGTATTTCCTCAATTCAGTCCCTTCCAGAAGTCTCCTTCCCTCCTTCTTTGGTGTTGAACTTATGGTCTTTACCTCTCTAGCTTGAGATAAACCAGAGGCAAGATGCATTTACACAAGGCACTGTCCTTAGTTACATTTCAGCTATTTACTGTGCCACTGACCTTCCCCTCAAAACTAGACTAGACTAAACTTCTTCAGTAAAATCATGTATGAGTGTGTACTGAGCCAGTTGCCAGATATATTGGAGGTCACAAAGGCTGCCAGACTTGTGGGGAAAGCAAGCACTGGGAATAAGAAAACTTGTGTTGAATCATGAGGAATGGGTAAGCCAAAAAAAAAAAAAAGGATGCTGAATGAAACAGGGAGGATGAACACAGAGGAGCTGTGGCTGATACTGATAGAGACCCAAGTCACTTCCCATTTCCCATGTGAGCCAGACTCACATGCCAGAGCCTTACTGGTGTGTGACAGTGGAGGCTGGGAAGGTTCCCTTCTGCTGTCATCTAGGCTGGGATGCAGGCACCTCAAGCACAATTGCCAAACTGTGCTCTGGCAGATTTTGCAGGAGACTTGAAGCATTTTGAGAGAGACGTTTAGAGGCAGCAGCAGCTCACACTGAGAGAAAAACTCGGCAGAAGGGAGAGGTGCTGTTCTCCACAGAGGCACATCACACCAGCAGTGTATCTCCCACTGAGTTCTTGTCAGCACAGTGATTTGGGACGTAAATACATGGTCTGACACACCAACCTTGCAAGTTGCTGAACCCCTGATGAAACTGTTGCCAGCTGTAATAAGAAAATGCAACAATTGTGCAATCACAGCTCCAGATCACATTGCACCTCTTCTGATCTCTCATGCTGTGCCTCCAAGATGGAGAGCTCTGTCTAGCACAAAGTCTGCCAGCAGTCTTCCGCTGCTTTCTCTTCTTGCACACAGTTAGGCAGACACGCAGGCACTTGCAAGGTTTTTGGCTTTGTCCTTAGTCCCTCGGCTCACTTCTCCTTTGGAAAAAGCTAATTGTATGGAATTTTGCAGGTTATACTGCTTGATGCCAGCTTTTGTCTCCATCTCTCCCAGTGTCTCCTGAGTGCTAGATTTGCATTCTGCAGACCATGAAATTAATAAGATGTGGTGGGGGTGACCACCTCAAATGAGAAAGACAATTCCCTTGACTGCTCCCACAGGTGTGAGAGAGGCTTGGGAGATGTCCATTCCAGTGACCTCTTAGAAAACAAACAAGAACACATGTTTGGATGAGTGGGTGATTTTAACCTGAAGCTACAAACTAATGTCTGAGAGTTTGGGGGTACTATCTCTGTCCCACAGTGGAAAATGAAAGAAAGAGAAACAGATCCCCACAGCCAAGGTACATTTCACTTCCACCAGAAACCAGTTGCACAGGATAAAGATAGTAACATTTGCTTTACAACTATTCTCACCTTGAAGCAGAAAGGAAAGCAGACTGTTGTCATTTTATTTCCGATATCCAGGGTGCTGGATATCACAGCTTTCTGCTGTGTCTGTCTTGTGGCTGTTTCCAAAGATACTCATTTAAACTAAACTTTATTTTCCTGGAGGAAATAATCCAAAAGAAATAATTTGCCTCTTCTTCCTCTCCCCCTTATCCTGCTCATTGAAAAGATATGCTGTGTGAGAATATAGAACATCCATCTCTGCTCCCTCCAGTGTTTCAATAATATTTTCGAGTCTTATGTCTCTACTGAGGTTTCATTCTATTTTTTAAAAACTGGAAAAAAGGGAAAACAAAATGTAGCTTCCAGCCAGCCCTTTTTCAATATGACAGGATAGATCTCTTATCCCTTATCCAGATTCAGTGAACTTTTCCCACAGGTACTAGCATCATGACAACTCAGAAATGTAAAATCAAAATAACTGAGTGAATTAGCTTTACAGTTTGCATGAAAAATTGATCTTCTTTGGAAGATAGATGAAGATGTTGGGGAGAAGAAGCTAAGGGACAAAAAAGAAAAAGACATTTTCCTCTTGGAACATTTGTTGTCAGATTTTCAGATTTACAAAGACATGGGGGGAAATGTGGTCATCTGAATCTCTAGTTTAATATTATATTGTGCTGTGTTTTGTGATGGGAAAGCAAAAATTTTTTCTGAAAGAAAAACCAGGAAAATGTGTGCATGTCTGCTAATTATGGTATTAATTTGAGGTCTTCTATACTGCTGTTTCATATTTATCCCAGGAAAGTACAAAGTGCTGGTGCAGATTTGTCCATTGTGGTCTTGGTAACATCCTCAAGCTGTGTTTGAGGCAGAGCCTGGAGGGATGAGAAGCAAGTTCACCTTAAAGGCAGTCACGCAGACACTGCCTGTGCACTGAGGCAGCCAGCAGAAGCAATGGTTAGTGTTCATTTGGGTTATAGCAGCAGATCTGCATGGAAATAAATGGAGACCACTTCTTCCTTGCAGCTTCATCCCCTGCAAGTGGTTGAATTTTTGCTGAAGCAGCTGGATGCATTTGTGGTAGCCTCCAAGGGAGGTGAGTGGATCGACGGCAGCATGTGTGCTGCCACAATGGAGGGAAATCCCATTCTGGGCTTGGGAAGCTGTGGGTGTCCATCAAGAGGACTGCCTTTTGTTTGTGGATAGAACTGCCAAGCATTAGGATTCATCACAGAGGTGAGCTGCTTATCACAAATGCTCCAGGGAGGAGAGGAGGGAGGCCAGGTTAAGCCAAAATGGTGAAATTCCAGATTTCAATTCCTGCAGAATTTCTACAGCTGCTCCAAAATTTGGTGTGGCAGTCTACAAGGGAAATCCACAAGGCTTAGGTATTTTCCAAAGGGGTTTTGATACTGAGACTTCAAACTCAGAAAACCCCAAATTAATTAACTATATGTGTAGATATTAAAATTTTAAGGATTATGTGTTTATTTGTGTGGAGGCTAAACAGACTGGGTTCCCAGGACAGCTATAATTTCCTATAATAGCATTATTTCCCATAGAAGTGCAGATGTTTCCTGAGACAAACATTTGCTGCTGCCTGAAATGAGTGTTGTAAAAGGGCATAGGTAGCAGGGCATTATTAAGTTAAGTGGCTCCCCTAAAAAGGTCTGCACTGACATGTTACCTGCTTCTGGATATGCAATTTTTTTCAGAGTGTTCCTGATTTTTGTCTTGGTCTTGCATTTTTTTAAAGACATGGCCTAGAATGGCAGAGAAGTCAACCCAAACCTGTTTTCTTCTGGAGAAGAAAAGGATACGGGGAGACGGTATTGGGGCCTTTCCATATATAAAGGATGTTCATAAGAAAGATGGCAAGAGACTTTTTACCTTTAGGGCCTGTAGGGATAGGACAAGAGACAATGGTTTTAACTTAAATGAGGTTAGATTTAGACTGGACAGAAGGAAGAAATATTTTACAGAGATGGTAGTGAGACACTGGAACAGGTTGCTCAGATACATTGTGAATGCCCTGTTCCTGGAAGTGTTCAAGGACAGGCTGGATGGGAATTTGGACAATCTGATCAAGTGGGTGGAATCCCTGGCCATGGCAGGAGGGTTGGACAAGATGATCTTTAAAGGTCCATTCCAACCCAAATCATTCTGTGGTTTTGAGATTTCGCTCCCACTCCTGTGGGACATTCTTCTTCTCTCACGAGGGGCATTTTCCAGTACAGCTATGTAACAGAACTTGTGAATATGTATGTGCTTACTGGAAATAATACAAAGTCATCTTTGGACAGCCTGTTATCTGATCCTCAGGTGCCTTTCTGCACTTGCTCCCTGAAGCTAAAGGAAATGTAAATTTGGTGGGTTGCAGCTGCCTAAGGATGACTTCAGCTGAGGAGAATCCTCATACAGTACATGTTAGAGCAGCTGTAGTGACTCCTGTGCCAGTGCTGTGTGGAGTTTCTAGATGGCATGTGCTACAAATAGCCTGAAAAAAATCAGAAAAAACATGAGTAGTCAGATTAGGAGAGACACTGTTATATTCTCTAGACTTGATGTGGGGATCTAGGGCTGTGCCATGCTCCTGAGCAATCTAGGCTTTCTTGTGTTTCTCCCTGGGATTTTCCAACCTTCAGCTCTGAACCAGGTAGCTTTTCCTGAAGCACTCTACAGAGGACAAATGCTCCCAGCACCTTGCTGGAGCTTGGGGCCATCCTGCTGAGCGGCTGCCAGGCCCACAGGGACTCCCATCATCAGGCACTGTTTTCCACAGTGCATGAAGCAAACAGAAAGTATTGCTCTTTGGAAAACTGTCCTGAAGAAAACAATTTATCCAATCATTCTTAGCATCACAATCTCAGAAGCCAGCCTTTGCTGGAATGAAGAAAGAGGCATTCATTTAATAAATTATGAGGAGCAGCCTGACTCAGTGCACAGCTTCTTAATAGTACTTGGCAGTGCTACTGCTTGTGATGATATCCTTAATGCATTTGCTACTGAATAAGTAATAGATTTTCCCAATGTGATTGCACATTCTGCTCAACTCATTTTTCTTGAATATTCAGGCATTCCGTTTCAGATACTAGGATTATTGTGTTGAAATTACCAATCTTGTAACCTGTTTTTGTTTCTATTGATTGCCATGGTGCTATTTGTTTGCAAGAGGAAAATTTAATCCCTGAACCTAAGAAACATTTGCCTAATGTTAAACCCAAGCAAAGTCACATTTCACAAGATCCTTACATGATACATTGATATTTGTATATATTCAAGGGCCATGATGGATTCTTGCACATTAGGCTCACTTATTTATAAGGGACTATTTTTATTCTCAGATTTTTTTTTTTATGTGGAGGCAGTTCTGCTTGACTCTGTACTACAAAGGAAATTTTGGTCCTTGTACAAATGAGGATTGTAGCATCTGTTTTCTCTTCTTTGCTGTAAACAACCAGTTTTGCTTGAGCATAAGTGACGAGTCTGCTCTCTGAGTCAGCTTCACTCCAGTAGCTGACCAGAGGAGGAATCAGCATTGCACCTTCCCCTTGTAGCCAACAGGTTGTTAGCTGCTGCTTCCTCCTGCATAGGAGACCTCAGATCAAAACTTTCCTCTTTCTAGAATACCTGACCTATATCTCCCAAAGCACAAGACACTGCACTGATTCCTGGAGCCTTCCAGGTGAATGTCCTAAGCCACAGAGCAGAAGGAGGTGGTGGTGTCATCTGGACACTTCCTTGGCAGTGCAGGGGATTGGTGCACAGAGAGAGCACCTTCTGGTTTGAGCCTGGCACGTGAAATCAACAGATCAATGGTATCTTGCTGCTCATGGTGGGCCCTGGATGTGCACCAGATACCTCCTGACTCGGGGCTGTGGGCCTTTGGGCAGCAGTGCAAACACCTGAGCAGTGGGGATAAGTGAAAGGCATCTGAGCCACGGCTGAATATAGCAGCTTGGTGTGGGAAGCAGTCTAGATGTGTTATTTTACAGGCATTTCATTCTGCTTCTTTTTGGCCTTCTGCAGAAGCATCATGTGTTGGCCTGGAAATCCCCACACTTTGCTGTGCACCTTCTATCTCCAAGCTTCCTTTTCACATATAGCCATTATAAATAGCATATGGCATTAATGTAATGTACCTTTATGCACCTACAAGGTTAGTTGTCACTTAAGGGCTGGCTTTGTGAATGCCAGTAACATCTCAGCAGTGCACCTAAGTACCCTAAGCCCCTTGGGAAGCCAGGTTTCTTGCTTCTCAACACCTTTCAATGTACAGAGTGCTCTTCAAGTGGGAAATATAGTTATTTGCACTGTTTAAGCAAGAAGTTTAGTGCCTGCCAAAGTCAGCTTTAAAAGTCAGGGAAGTTTGGGTCCCTTGTGTAAAAACACAGACAAAACTACTCCCTTTGATTCTGTGCTCTTGTATTGCTCTTTTAAGTTCGAGCTGACTGATGCCTACAAGGAAATGCTTCAGCTTTCTTGGGCTCTAAGAGCTAGCAAGGGAGATGTTCACATTCTGTATAAATGTGCATCCCGTTTGCCTGCTGTTGAATAATTTAAATCTTTGCTATTTATGGAAGCTGTCAGCATGCTTTGCTCTGCTGCTTTGACAGGGTAAGCAAAGGAATCTGAGTGAAGTGACCAACTAACAGTTAAAATTTATTAATAGTTGCACTGCACTGGGTTGCATTTTGCTGAGTATTGGGCAGTCCTCAGAGATATTACCTGTTACTATAAATAAAACACGTGCTGCCAGGGTAACTGTTCTTCATTTCTCTGGCAAATGAGCCTTTTCTTATTTTACTTTTAAAATCTGTATTGTAAAGGTTTGTGTGTGTGTGTGTATTTGGGCTCTCAGCACAGACAGCTTTTACACTAGGCTCATGTTGCTGTTCCTCCATGTGGTATTTGTACTCAGAGATGGATTTCACATAGTAATGCTGAAATCTCCCACGCACCACAGAGAAATATGGACTGGGCTGCTGCTGAGCTGAGAGGCAGACCTGGTGCTTCTCAGAAGGTGGTAAGCAGAGGAGAGCTGGGAAACGGTTGGTGTGGTATCCTCTGTGCTCTGGTTCACAATCACTCTCCTAGTCCTGAAGCCATCATCTGAGATAAAGGTTGGCTTAGGGCTGATGTAGAGCCTTATCTTTCAAGCATTCCTGCTGCCATGCAGTCACAGAACGACTCAGAGGAACAGATCCGGCTGAAAAATATCCAGGGGAGGGGAAAAATTAAAGAGAAGTCTCAATGTATGATGCAGGAATCATTGCCAGCACAAGAATGCATGCAGAAAATATGGTAGGGGAGAGGATGAAACTGCCTTTTTTTGGTGGTGGCAGTCAGCATTAGGGCAGTTTGAAGTTGTTATGGCAGTGACCCACTAAGGGATGACAGAGGGGTTTTTTACATTGCCCCTATAGGTAAAAGTATTCTTAAGTGTTTTCCTTTTTATTAATCAAAGCATACTTGCCATTAAAAAACAGATCAATAATTTATCTGGAAATATTTCACAGGGAGGAGAATGCCTTTCTATATATAGACCTAATGATATCTCTGCACCCATATATATCACTTACTGTGTGCAATAATCATCAAGTAGTCTTGCCAAAGTATTAGAAAGTGTTTTGCAAAGATTAATTAATTACTTTCTGTGAGTATTCAATATCTCAGTTCTACAAAGAGACCAACAGAGCTTGTAGAGATGTTTAAGAGCCTCACCCCAAGACAACTGAGTCAGAGAAAATTCTTCACTAAATTCCCTGGGCATGCCGGAGGCCAAGTAAGTCAATAGCAGAGCAAAGGACTGACAGAACTGTCCAGATTTCCTATTTCTATTTTCTTATGCCTGGGCACCTTCTGTCTGTGTATGCCATTAGTAGAATGACGGTGTTACTGTGGCTATTACTTCTGCTGAAGGTCATCATAGCTTCTTAATAAAGCCTTTTCCTCCCCTTTTTCAAACGGCACATTGCAGTAATAACTTTTCCTGGGGATGAAATTCAGTCTGAAAAGAGTTACAACAACCTTAAATTATCATACTCATTTCTTCCGAAGGTAAAGAATGCCAAAAAAGCACTTCTGTGGTTTCACATTATGCGCTTAGCCCTTCTCTCAAATAACAAAGTGGCTTTGAAAATGTAATTGATAGCATGAACTCAGCTTTTCTAGTATTGAAATAGTGTAGCCTGCAAGTGAATCAAGAAGGAACACTTCCTGCTGGGAAAACAGCCCACACCCAAGGCAAAGGTGCTCATGGACCATAGTGTAGTGTAGCAGCGAGGTTAGCCCAGATGAACTTGGAGGCTGAACTACCTGACGAATCCTCCTGGGTCTGAAGAAACCTTTAGGTCAGGGTGACAGAAAAGTGTTCCCCCAAGACACCTTGAGACTAGCCTCCTAAATATGCATCAGGGAACCAAAGTACTGGGCTTTGGAGTTCTCCTCCTCTTTATCCTTTTAGAGTTAACAGGTAGGATGTTCCTCTACCCGCGGTTTATTATTGATTTTTAAAGTTCTTGGTTATCTTGGTTACAAGGGAAGATAACCCTCCCCCCTTGTACCCCTATTCCCCAACTCCCCTGCCAATCCTGTACCCCCCGTGTCTCGGTTGGCTCTGCCATCCAAACTCCTCCCATCCTTCGGTCCCTCTTAACCCCATGTTCGCTTCCGTTCTGCGCTCTGCGCCTTGGGACCAGCCCCGTTCCGCTGCCCTCCGACCCTTCCCGATCCCACGGACCCTGCGCCGTCCTGCTGCAACCAAGTAAACCCTGGATTTCTAAGGCACAGAGTGTGCATCTCCTCACTGCCGTGTCTCCTGTTATTCTCTGTCGGGGAAACAACCCGTGCTCACGTGCCGCGGCGTCCCGGCTCCGCCCGGCCGGACCAGCGTGGGGGTTCGCAGCGGGGACCCCTTTTCGTGAGGTTTCAGGGGTTCTGCCGCCTTCCCTGGAGTGGGAAACCTCAGTGTAGGGCTCACCAGGCAGCATTAAACAACCACTGCAGCACGTTGCAAGAGTTCCTGTTAAAACTTCAAGTCCTGATTGTGGCATTTCCTGTGTTGGGAAGGGTGTTTGTGAGCAGATCTCAGCCCATCAGTTTACACAAGTTAATGGCTTCCACCCTTGCATTTGAAGATGGTAAGCACAGATGTTAAGATTGCAATATGTGGCTAAGGGACAGGGCTGTCACAGCAGTGCTTAGGGTCACCACAATGCAAAGATCATTGTGTGTAGCACTTATATACCTTACTGTACCATATGGTGCAATTGCACAGGAACTCTCCTCAGCACCTACGCAAGTATCTCTGCAGTTTGGGGAATATATTTTACAGACAGTTCTGACAGAGATGCTATCTTACCTCTTTTATGGGATCCCCACTCTTAGCCTAGGAATGAGAATTTTCTTAAAAGTGGGTAACTTACTTAAACGCAAAGAGCAGAACAATGCAAATGGCAGGTTTTGCTCACTCGTGCCCAGCAAACTATTGCTCTGCAACAGTGAGACAAGGAACTGGAAGACCAGGCTTTTTTCAGCTTTTTTCCTAACTCTTCCAGTGACAATGTCAGTGACCTTTAGGGACCTTCTGTTATTTCCGAACCTGTGTGTGTGAGGTTTGGCCCAACAGGAGCCAAGTCAGGCCTTACTGGCATGAGGGAAACAGCTCCTATGCGTTTCAGTGGGTGGTGGAGCAGCAAACTACCTACCTGGATAGGTAGTCAGATTTTTTTCTTTCTGCAGTGCAAGCTGAAGACAAAAAGCAGGACACTCAGTTTCATGCCACCTGCAGATGCAGGCACTTAACTTCCATTAGCTATATTCAAGAAAAAATAGTGGAGATTTTATATACTTTTTCATAGTGAAAAAGAAAACAATCATTTAAAGTACAGGGGGGAGATGTGGAATTTAATAATGAGGATCCAGGATGCCACTTGCTTGTATGTTTCATCTCATAGAAACTGGTATTGTCTCATGTCTTCAGGGGTCTTGCTTCTGATTTATTCTGGCAGAACAGTCAGAGTATATGAAAGGCCCTAATGTGGGGGTTTGGCTTACTCACTGTGAATAAGGGGGCAGAATGTGACATCTGGTAATTGATAACTTAATTTGCACTATACTATTTTGCAATGCTTTGACAGTTTTAAAATGTCTATACCTTATATTCATAGCTACCCTCAATTTCAAGCTTTAGTGTAACTAGAATGACCCTCACAGCTGCTTTTTTTGTGAAACAGTTGAGAGTCCTTGAGATGGAAATATTAGGAAAGTTGGGCTTTTTAAGCAGTGACAGGAAGTAATTGGTGCCAAAGAGAAGCTTCTGGGTTTCTTACTGCCATTTGGCATATCCAGTACAGAGTGATCACCTCTCATTTGGACCAGGTATGCAAGTAAGCTTAATATAAAGAGAAATTAAATAAGGACATGGCTTTGTGACTATAGATAGAAAAGAAAAACGACGTAGGCTTTGTCCTCTTGCCTCTCAGCAAAGCCTGTGGGTACAGGTGCAGTAATGAATGAGGGTCATGAAACTTGGAATAATGAAGTGAGGGACTGGGGGGAAAAAAACCAAAGCATATGACAGACCCAGGACAAAATAAGCTCATAGCCTGGGAGAAGCAAACAAATGCATTTGGCATGAAGGATGCTGTGGGAAATGGAGAGAGGGAGTGGAGCAGGGAGGGTGAAGGGGAACCAGACCCTGGCTGCCCAGTGCTGTATCCTCCCAGTTCTCTTTTCCTCCATTTCATTGATCCACCTGAATAAAAAGAAGTGAAAATTAAGCTTTCCAAACCCTTTCACGCAGAGATCTGCTTTTTTGATTGGGGGTTTTTTTTTTTTTTGGTGCAGCTCTGGGCATAATAGCTGTTGAAGAGTCTGTTAACAACTGAGATTTGTGCACCTAATTACTTCTGCATTGCACTGAGCGTTTGCCCACAGTGTGGGTGCCCCCCAAGTCTGCTTTCTAATTAAAACTGACGATCTTTGTGTGCCTGTGCTTTTGTGAGACCTTCCCCCTGCCCCACCCCCCAACCTTCTACTCTCCAAATTCTGCTTCATTCGCATAAAACAAGAGCTCAGGAAGCAGTGACACCAAGCACATTAAGTACTGACATGTCGTAGCTCCCTGGGGAGCACAGATGGGGGCTTCAGCTGCAGCAGGTGCCGAGAAGACAGATCCCAACTCATCCAGAGAATTATTGTGCATCATCTGTGTGGGCCTATTGTTCAGATGCATCCAGCTCGGTCACACGCTACGCGGGGCAGCAGTGATGCCAAGGGGGGCTAATTCAATCACTGTTTTTAATTTAGGAAATGAAAAGGATGTTCTCCCATCACTCCCTTCCCAGAATACAGCACATACAGATTTCAGGACAGACTTCACAGTCAGGCTGTGTTTGCAGGAGTGGAGAAGCGGGGAGAAATGGGGGACGAGCTGATCACTATGCTTACATATATATTTTCTGCCCTCTTTCTAAGGCAGGTCTGTGTGGCTAGCACAGGTCTTTCCTGTGAGAACATTTTGCTACATTTCATAAACAGAGATAAAGTTTGGATGTTTTGCAAACAGTTTCTCCGGATTAGGTCAGTTCGGGCTTGGCCAATTGGGCCTAGGGGGAGGTCTTGGGCTGACCAATCTGGGTGACCTCTGAAAACTCTATATATACGGAAATCAAAATAATGAAGACACCTTCTCTCTTTCCTTGTCTGAGAACCTGGGTCATTCCTCAGCTAGCGGCTCAACAGCGACAGGTCTGTTCATTTTGTTGTGGCTAAAGAAAAGGATCAGGCACTAAGGTTAAAACTACTACTCCACAAGCTGTAATCCAAACTGCATTTTTGGATGTGTTAATGAAATGGTGTGTTGCACATAATGTGCTAGGCACAGCAAACAGTAGAGACAGGATTTTTCAGCTGCAACTGACAGAGTTCCTTGGACAAACTGTGAAAATAGTCCGTACTGTGAGTCCTGTAGTGCTCAGGGCATCTAGGGATGTCACAGTTATGCTCCTGGCCCTAAGCAAACTGGCCTGGTTTGAACCAGAGACTTTCTGATCAGCTTTTTTACTGTCTGTGATGCAGTGTGGTCATGAAAAATTTGTATGTGAAATAAGAACAGAAGAATCAACCCATCCATCTGCATCTTGGGAGATGCACATGAACTCTGTGCTTTTGAAGAACCTCACAATAGCAGAAGTTTGCCTCCACTCAATGGCCAAATGCTGAGGGGAAAATACAAAACAAGCTTTCTAATGGGGCTTCCCTTTCCAGACTCCTACTGGTACAGACTGGGAAAGAAAGCCAGATAGGTTATATTGCCTCATTGGGGTGTTTTTTGTGTGAGATGAGGGAAAGAAGGTTAAAATATTTCAGGCTTACACTTACACTTTAATATATGCTTCATATTCTTTACAGTTTATTACATACTGTTTATTACATATTCTTTGTTTATATTTTATCATCTATACTTTATTAGATACTCTAAGTACTTACATTTAGTAGAAGCTGCAGAAGAAAATATTGTCAATAAAAAGCTTTTTATTTTTTCCATAAAGTACCTTAATGTGAGTCTGCTGTTCAGGAATGTCTGTCTCCACTTTTCATTCAGGAACCCTAATATCAAAGTGATAATTAAAGAAAATGTAATAGCAGTCTTGCTGCATGAGATATGAACACTGGAAGAGTGGAGACTCCAGTAAATCAGTGCTTCTGAAAAAATGTCTTTAACTCAGCTTCTCCATACTCTGATATTAAACTGGGATGTAGTTAGCTTATATGGCAGGGCTGTGCCAGCGAAGAGAGAAGTGTAAACTGCCTCAGTATTAGGCTATTCTATAGTTTTTTAGAATGGTGTTTTAGAGAGTTTACTTAATCTTGTAACTCTTTTATAAACCTGGGCTGCTATTCTTTTATGAGTTTGTGGAATCAAAGAAACAGCACTTGAGCCTTCCACTTCCCACTGGCACTGTTCTAATTATAGAGGTTAGAGCATTTGGGGAAGAAAGGATAGAGGAAGGAAAGGGGAAAGAGTTATGTGACTTAGCTAAATTTATGCCATGAGCACTTGTGGCCCTGTAGTTTTCTGCTCAGCATTGGAGGAGGGAGGTGTGTTAGCCTGGGGTAGGGAGGAGCTTCTCTGCTGCCCAGCCCATCTCCTCCTGTGCCAGGACCCAGCTCTCCTCCACTGCATGGCCAGAACAGTGTGAGCCAAAAGAATCTGCCCTAATGTTGCGTTCACTTTCAGGATGGCACTAACACCAGGTTCCGTGGTCCTGGCCTGTGCCCAGCACAGCCAAAGCAATCACACAGTTCCCCTCCTTTTTGCTGTTCCCTTTCTAATACAAAAGTAACGCTCTTTCCCATGAACCCCTTTGGGATGGAGATGGGATTTGGACATTTCCTTGCACACCAGAAGGGGGTCATCTACACAAGCCAGCATAAAATTTGCACACACATGACTGCCAGCAGGGACATTTTTCTTCTGTTGGGTGAGGTGTGGCTGCAGGGCTGCTGATCCTCCTGGTGACATTCCCTTTATTTTCAGGCATTAAGAGCATGAAAGACAGCATTGTTTACTGAGTTCACCATTTGGGTACATCTTTCTCTACTACAGGATTCATGGTCTGTTCACAGAAAGTGTGCAAGTCACAATGCAGGGTGACTTATGCATATCCAGTTGAAATACAGTGTTAAAATATTCTCCCATTTAACACACTATCTCCACAAATAGTCAAATTTGGAAGCTATCTCCACAAATAGTCAAATGAAAGTCTCAAAATCTTACTCTAAACCAGGAGTGTAATTCCCAATATGTGTCTGCACTGCTCATCAATAAATTTCCCTCCACATCTGAAGCCTTACTGTCATTAATACTCTGTATCATCATGTTACCTGATCATGGCTGGAGTAGGTATAAATCGGTATTGATGAATCTGTGCCACATGGAATTCTCTGAAAAGATTTGGTTGATGGTAATTCCCTAATTTTTAAGCCTACTCTCTCAGTCTGTTGAAGTTTACCAGAGAGGCTTGCATCCCACCAGAAAAATTTGAAAAGACATTCCAGTGTCCTTAATAACTTGTAGGATGCTATAAAACCTGGACTCTGTTTTGCACTGATGGGTCCCAGAGTTGCTAAAATTGTAGGTCTGCATTGTGAGTAGGCAGAGAATGGGTCAGAGATTTGTACATGGGTAAGATCTTCTAAAGAAGAATTGCAGGTATGGAAAACTAATTTACTCCTTTCAATGCTGTGCCACAACTCATGCACTAATTACAAAGCAAGAGGAACTAATTTTTATGTGATATATTTCAGGAACTGGATGGTCTTTACAGAGGAGGTCCTTCGTCTCCTAAATCACTACATAGTGGCAAACATACTTGAGTACGACTCCATGAAAATCAAGGTCGGCCAAAAAACATTAAAAATGTCAAAAATCATTGGTGATTTAAGATATTTGGCTGATGAGCTTCCTGGGCTAATGCCAATTGCAGAGTTATGGAGATTTTGAGGAAGGATCTAAAAATTATAAAAAAGGAGTAGCATTCTTTGATTTTTTTCTGAAGTAGAGAACACTTTCCTCTTAATGATTATTTTCTGCCTTTGGTCCCTTATGGAGAGAAGGAAAAGGAGGGTGCAACAAGTATAACTGGATATACATTTATCTTTAATTTGAACCGATTATGCAAGTGTGTAAACTGTGTGCATTTGTCGTGGGAGTCGTAAGTTTTTTCTCACGGATGGAATGGAACAATGTGCAGTAAGGAGGAAGGTAATCAGTGGGATTAAGCCCCCATATTTTTGCAGGAACAAGCCATGCTCTGGTTAATCCCTTAGAGATAAAAAAGATCCTTGGAGGGTCTTTTTAGTGTGATGAAAGGCAGAGAGCATTGAGAGTAAGAGAGGCAAAAGCAAATACCTCCTGTGTTGTTACCTTGCTGGCATGTTATTCTGCAACAAGGAAGGTTGTAAGGCAGAATGTTATTCCAAATAGCTCAATTAGCTATGTGTAATGAAAATATAGTATTTACCACTAACTTAAATGTAGTATTGTATAGCACTGCGGTACCACAAAATTTGTGTTTTGTGTAACAGTTGTGAATATTGTCCCCCTTGAAAACCTTACACCAGATTCCTGTGACTGTAACACAGGAATAAAGGAGCTGTCACTCATGGCTCTGGAAAACTGTCATTTTGATCTGCTTGTACATATTTGTAACCATAACCACTAAACAGTTTAAGAAAACCCTAACTAAATCTTTGTAATGAGAAGTGTATGTTTCACCTGAGACTATATCTATTGAGATGGTATGAATTGCCCAGGCACTTGCCAGGAAGAAGTAAATTGCAGAATTTTTCACGGGCTTGAGAGTGACTGTCCAGAAGACCTGTTCTAACAGAGTAAACCCAACTGAAGCAAAGCCTTGTGCCCTGGCTGAGGAGCCTCTGTCATCTCTCCAAGCTGCTGACTGCAGTTCATCATTATCTCACTTCAGAAATTACCTAGGAAGATTCACAGTTGTGGTCATGTTTATTAAGGGAGGGGAGGATGTTACTTTTATTTAATTTGCATTAACATGCTGAAGCAGTGCTTTCACAAATAAGTGAAAGGCAAAAATAAATACTGAGACCAGTCAATAACTAATCCTCTGCTTTTATTGCTGAAAAATATCTTGTCTACAAGGGAGACAAGTCAGGACAAAATAACAAAGCTATCAAAAGACAAGTGTTCATACAGGAGGCATCAGGATAATCTGATTAAATGACTTCAGTTATTTTGTATAGCATTTCTCCTCAGGACTTGAATTCTTGATTATGAATGGCATCAGGAGGATTTGAAAGGATTGAATTTTCTTACTTCAGATTAGTTTGACATATTTATGAAGGATTTAGGCAAACTACTAGTTCTTTAAGCACAATGATACTAATGAGAGGCAAACACCAAAACAAGAGCAAGTATTTTCTGATCCTCAGGGAGATTTCTAACACACTATGCCTCTGTAAGCCACACATCCATGTACGGTGTGCATCCTTCCAAGAATACCTCACTGAAGGCCAG
This sequence comes from Entomyzon cyanotis, assembly GCA_024500445.1. Lineage (NCBI taxonomy): Eukaryota > Metazoa > Chordata > Aves > Passeriformes > Meliphagidae > Entomyzon > Entomyzon cyanotis. The sequence continues at coordinate 84,208,552 of JAKEPQ010001005.1, forward strand.
GTATACTTTACACTTGCTTGGGAAGACAAGGAGATAAATTTCATTGGCTTGTATTGAAAAAACAAGCAATTTCTGTTAGCCACAGAGTTCACTGTCTTCAAGTGCTGTTTCCTCTCCTCCCATTCCAGTAATACCATCTTATTCCCTGTGTCCCATGAGGAGCCATGGGTCACCTGCAGTCTCTGTGTTGTCCCTCCTGCGTCCTGCACTCCCTTCCCTGGGAGGGAAGATCAGATGCACTTAGCACTTTCTCCTTAGCATGTCACTAATTTTGTTTTTTCAGCTTTATCCTGATGCTGATACTTTTCCATATTCCTTTTTTTTAAATATTTAATTGCCTTGAAAATACGTGTTCCTCTGGACTGACAGGTCAGAGGCTGATAATGAGGAATGGATGCTGTCAGCACAACCTGAATGCCTGCTGGCTGTTGACTGTCACCTAGAAGACAATCTTTGTCTGACAGGGATGTGGAAGGTGTTAAATTTGGCAGAACATTGTAACACCTGGTGCCGAGAAATACAGGGATGAAACTCTCAGCCCACCTGCTTCTTTGTGCAGAGTGGAACATAAAAGGATTTATTCTACATGAGCCCTCATAGAAAAATAAGTCAGAAATCTTTTATTAAAGCTTCCTGGAAATGCTTGGCTGGGGAGCAGCATCTTCTTCAAGTTGAAAAATTGCCCAAAGATATCTGGGAATTGTGCTACTGAGCTCCATTTTCTGAAAATTTGAAATATTAATTTTTCTTCTATGCTAGCCATGGATTGTGAGGGTTTTGTTTAAATCTGCTCTGTCCTGAAGGCATTTGTACCCTCAAGTTTCTATCTGATGCATTTTGTTGGAGTGTGTCTTTATTAAAACCTCAAATGCTCTGAAGGGAACAAACAGTGACAGCAAGGTCGTATTATGTAAAGTTGATGAAAGTGAGTACAAAATAGGCTAAAAAATGCATAACATGAATGGACTTGGGACAAAATAGGCTACAAGTTAGGTGGTCTCAGAGTTTCTAGAGTGATGATGTGGGGCCTAAAGATGGCATAAGATTTTTGTCCTTTTATCCCATGAAAGTACCAGAGTTTTTAGGGATGAGGAAATCAAACGCTCTTGAAACCAAGCTGCAGCTCCTGGCAGAAGTCATATGTCAGCCATATGACTGCAGATTGTGTGCATGACCACACATTCTGGTTTTTAAATTTGAGTTGTCTGGCCTTTTTTTTTCAGGAATCATCACAAGTGGAAGGGGAGTTCTCTTGCACTGGAAAAATTATGGGCTTGCTGCATAAGTAGAACATCTGGAGTGAAACATATATAAATGTAATATGAAAGGTTTGTAATTCGCACAGATTGAAAGACAGTAGTTTTAATGGGCTGGACTTAGCATTGCAATGATCAGACTTCAGCAAAATGTTGTGCTGTGGCTGAAAAGATGGAGTTTGCAGAAACAGCTTCAATAATAATCACATTTCTTCACCATCAAATGAAGAGCCTTCAGTGCACTCCATGCCATCACGTATGAATGAAGCACTTGTCTGTTTAAGAAGTAACATATAAAAAAGTTTCACGGAGTGAGAAGTGTAGTTACAGAACCATTGATATGGGGTGAGAAAAGTGATTCATTGACTTCTCCAATTCAAGTTTTGTGGTTGGTTGGTTTTGCTGTTAAAGTGCTGGGGGAAAAACTTAAAAAGGCACAGCAAACTGAAATACAGGTGGCATATGGAATCTCTAAGTGGACATACTAGGCATGTCATGCCTGAGAGTGGTGCTGAAAGATGGAAAAAGTGAGCTACAACACCAGATACAATAAATCTTTACAGTGATCAGTGCTCAAGAAGGGGCTGTAATTGGGGTTCTGTTGCCACTTCTTTACAGTTAAATTAGCAGTATGGCAAGAAAAATGCGTATATTCCTAAGAGTTTTTATTACCATAGCACCTAGAAATCAAGACAAAGGACTTCTCATAATTAGCTCTCCATATGTAATGGAAGATAGCCTTTTACTCCAATGATTTACCATATGAACATAGTACGCCTTGAAAATGGAAGGAACATAGCTGCAGAGTCTTAATGTGCTATGAAAACATTATCTTTTAGGGTCACAATAAACTGCTAATACTGTAGCAAAACCAGACCCAAGTCTGTGAGGATGCTGCAGGCATTTTGGCCAGCTGCAGCAATCCTGGCTTCTGGAGCAGGGAAGTGAGATTTGCCAGGAGGTGGCACATCCTTCACTGTCCCTGAAAGTCCATCCAAACTCAGTTAAATTATGAGCAGCGGAAATCCAATTACATTTTTGAGTCCTAACCTCTCATTCCCATTTCCATCAGCTCCAGTTTCAGTACAGTTTCTGGTCCAACCTTCTTCCCCTCCCTCCACTAAACAACTGCACCTACACAGCTCTGCTGTGCTTTCTGGACTAAGTCTGTGTAGCCCTGCACAGTCCAGTTTTCCCTGCTGCTTCCAGCAGTGGTTTCTCTTTCCCAGCATTCACTTAACTCCATATTTGAGTGCATTCCTTCCCTTCCCACCTGAGTTGGTTTGTTAACTGCATTTGGAGCAGAAGGCTCCCCTGAGAGAGGCAGCATGCCCAGGTGGTGCTCCTCCGCTGGCCTCCGCACTGATGTGGGCTTTCTGGAAAGGCCAGCCGTGCCTTGGTAATCCTCTAGGAGGATGACACTCAGGCAGCTTGGCTGGATGCTGGGCCACTGCGTGCCTAGTCAGGAGTGTAATTTTTAGCCATCTGAATTTCTGAAGTATTATTTTCTCTTTGTCTGAGATCTGGACAGGTTCTCTCCTTTGCCTATGTGGAAAGCCATCTCTGCCAAACTTCAATGCTCTTTTTCAAGTACCAACTCACCTTAACATTTCAAAGAAAAAGAAAAAAAAGATTCTTAAAGTGTCCAAATCAGGATTTTTTTCTAGTATTTTATTTAGAAACAGTTGAACCACTTTCACTGATCTTTTCTTTTTTTAATTAAAGATAATCGGCCGGAGGCAAACATTCAGCAGAGGCAGTATTAGTCCAATGGATAATGTTTGGCAAGGCCAAAAGGAAGCCATGTCCTATAATGCAAGTGTGAGTCAACCTTACTGGGCAATGCTAGAAGCTTTTTATAAAAGAACAGGCTTGAAGAAACATAAATTTCCATGTCATACAGTTCAGGATTTTAGGGGATTGTACAAAGAAGAAGAGATGAACATTATGCCTGATGAACTGAAAAAATAAATTAAAAGCTGCAAAATTGTGATGCTTTATGTATTCTTTGTTCTTATTTTATAGAGGCAGCTTGAAATTTCAAAGCTATACTGTCTGAGACTTTTTAAAAACTTTTTATTTCCTGAGGCGATCTAGCTGCTGAAACTCAGTATGAGGTGCTGTGAGTGCTCATGACTTTCAAGAGAAAAAATTGTTGTCCAGTTTCAAGTTTTAATTAGATAAATTACTTTGTTCCCTTTACTTAGCCACTTGTATGAAAACTCATGTATTTGGTTAGCAGGTTAATAACGCTTCCAGTGTTTGCAGTGTGACCCTTAATGATATGTAGTGGCTTTTGTGATATCATTCTCTCCTCCCTTCATTTTATAAGAAGCCTTGCAAGAGGAGCAGGCAATTGGCACATCAATTTATACCTTTCAATTTATTAGAAACTTTCTTCTAAACACAGCTGTGTTCAAACACCCACTTCCTAGCCCCAACTGGGGGAATTAATCTTTTCCCCACCTGGAATACTCTTCTCACCCAGATCACCCACACAAACCTTAGTAATTTCAATGATGGAGGCTTTTATTGAATACACACACAAGAGTCTGATAATCTAATTAGAGATGATGCATTTTACTAGATCAGTTTTGTGCACAGATACTAAGCTCATTGCAAAGTCATTATTTGCTTCAATGGAGCCTCTTCTCCCCCGGCCCTATCCCCTGGGGGGACATCCCCAGCCAACATTCCCTGTTACAGAGGCCAGTGCCTTTGTACCACCAATTTGGGCCATGTCCTCTTAAAAAAATGACCAGATCCTTGGTCATGCAAACCAACAATCCTGACCAGCTGTCCTAGAGTTTGCTGTTGTGGCCATAAAGCTGTAGTGTGTGTGTGGCCGTAAAGCTGTATAATATTAACAGCCCTGAGGACTCTGATGGGGTGGCCTTTGCTATGGACTTTGGTGTTCAGATGTTTGTCTGGTTTTTGCTCCTCCCACAACTGTACTCCTTGGACTAATAATGTGTGACTTCCTCCTTGAAACCCCACCCCTTTTATGTCTTTAGACCATCAGTTTTGCCATGATGGGTGCTATGACAGCACATGTGATACTACCTGCTGCCTTCCCCTGTGCCCCAGCTTAGTGACACAGTGTCAAAACACAACTGATGTGGAGAACATGGTCTAAAAGCATTTTGGCCCATCTTTGCTCTGTCATAGTCCCAGAGACTCATAAATGGCTTTTCATCTTCATCTATTCCTCCCCAAAAGCAGTTCATTCTGGTTCAGCGCTGGCAGTTGAAATCACAGATGGTGTTTTTAAACCACCTGTTTAAATACAGCTCTGGCAAGCCTCCCCCTTTTCCTGGAAGCAATGTCATTTTTGTTCAGTGTGTTGTCAAGTTCCCTCTCCCCAACCCCAGTCATGGAAGTTCAGACCCGCCAGTAATTCTCTCCTGGCTCCTCCCTGGGACTTTATTTCCAATGTGTGCAAAAGCCCCTGTGCCCTTCCCCAAAAAGTGAAACAGGGAAGTGGCGTCCTTGTTGTACAGGTGTGGTTTTGAGAGGGAGGGCTCACCTCTGGCTTGTCTGAGTACACAGAGAAAATCTACGGGCCAAGAGCTGTCTTAGACCAAGTCCCAGGCCAGTGACATATTTACAAAGGTGAACTTTCTATGTTTCTGTAAATCTGCAATGATTTCCATTTAGATAAATGCAGCACCAGTACTGATATTTTACAATGTTGGGTCTGCCTTCACTATAATTTGCATCCTTATTTTAAAGCCTGACACTATTGGCTTAAACTGGACCTGATGGACAACTTCCTCCTCCTTCTTCTTGCCCAGCTGGTATTTCTGGACACTTGGTTTCACAGCAATTCTTAGTTTAAACCATGACAAAGACACTCTAAAATTAGCATCATTTTTAGGACATAGTCCAGCAATCAGTTGCTACCAGGTGTACTGGTTAATACCTTGACAAGTTTCATTTCAGGGAGAAAAAACACCACCCACAAATGTCTCCTAATTCCATTTTTTCTGGTGACTCAAAGTGGCACTCCTCTTTGAGTGTACAGTCACTAAGAAGCATTTAAAGCACCTGAAATACATTATTGCCTCATTGCTAGTTGGAAGGTGGGCTGCTGAGAACTGCTGTCAGCTCTCATTTGTTATACTGTAAAACTGGTGGAATGAGGCACAGTTTTGCAAACCCACTCACAACAAAGATACCTTGGCTGATATATTAATTGCATCCCTATGTGTGGATATGTATTCACGCCCAGTCCATCCCTTCAAGCCCTATGCATCATGCAAAATGAAAGCCTATGTTGCCAAAATAACCTGCTATAAATACAGAGTGTGTGACAGCAGCCAGTTTGGGGAAGTGAGTGTGGCCTTTCTGTTACTTTCTTACCAGTTCTGTCCCTGCAATGCTTTTCATGTAAAATGTGTTCTTATCTGTCATAGTCTGCACATCACTTTTCTGTTCATAATTCTGCATGGGTGGCTTCCCTGCTAATGAGAATTCATGTTTATGCACCAAAGTAGTGCCAGTGGCTAAACACATGGATGTTGAGATGTGTCTGAGTGCATTCTCAGAAAATGAGCTGGATGTAACTCAAGAGCATATATGGTACAACATGTGTCTGCTTAGTGTCATCCCCATGCAGGCACAGTTTAGGAAACCACTTGGCCAGGGTGTGCAATTCCAAAGTGTAAAGCCAGACTCCTCCTCTCCTTTAACCTGTGAGTCACTGTCTGGTAAGGACCAGCAGGGTTTTGCAGTAGACACTTAAGCCCCCAGGGCTGCAGACTGGCATCTGGAGCTGCCCCAGGGGAGCAACCTGCTGTCCCAACCTCCCTCCACAGCTCCAGTGGCCTCTGCCAGGGCACGCTGCTTGCTCAGGTCATAAGGATGCAGCCTAGAAAATACAGCTCATGGTCTTAACAGCCTCTGTAGCAACAGACAGAAAAATGGTCTTACCTCAAAGCTTTTCTCTCAGACAGAAACCATTTCTCATCAGCTTTTGTTAAGCTTTTTTTCCCCCAATTTCAGTTGTTCCTTGCACAGAAGTTAAATAGTCAAAGCAGTTGTGTGTATTTAATAGTAATCTCAAATGAAAGGAATTTTTTGCTTTTCATACCTATGCAAGAAAAGGATGTGTGGACTCTTCCACATTCCTCATCTCAGCCTCTTTCCCTCACCCATGCACTTTTCTTGCCTTTTGCATGGTATGAACTATGAAAGGAGAAGCAGAAGGGGAAAAATATCTCTAAAATGCTTTATTAATAGTACCTGAAGCTACAAAATTGAAATTTTGACTTTATGAGCTTTTAACATGCTAATAGAATATAAAGGTTGGTCTTTGAGGCTGCCATTTTGAAAGCAGCTCATGATGTCATGAGTTGAAAAAATTTGATGTCTGATCAGTCCAGGAGGAATCAAAGATTTCTGGTTTCCAGTGGCAAAATGCTCCTTCTCCAAAATGTGCACTGCAAGAATTTTGTATGTAGCAGCCTGGTAGGACAGGAATTGGTGGGGAATGAAGACAATTTTTATGGATAGCCAAGTAAGATTCATGTTTGTGTGATGTGACTGACCATGCTTTACTTTATATGGGGAGTAATTGAGTAACCTCTGGTCTCCAGGAATGTCAGCATATTGCTTTTTATGGGTATTCTGATCACTCTCAGGAGAGGAGGATGGAAATGAGCCTGGCATTTTGATAAAAAAAATATATGCAATATGAAAATCCTTGGCATTCAGAGGACACTGCTGAATGATTTTGTCTTGATCCTTATCACTCAGGCTCTGTGGGGGCCACAACTGTCTCAGCAGACTGAAGGCTAAGAGCCCAGGCCATGAATTTGTAGGTGGCAGCTCAAAAACATGCAGGCACTTTTGCAGGTACATGTGCCTTGGTGTATTGCTGATGGCTGAAAACAAGTTCACTCCAGCTTTGTGGGAGACAAGGCAGGAGAAATCCTTCTCTGCTTTTGCACAAAAAAATGGCAACGTTCCCACTGATTATATTTATACAGAAAGCACCTTCCAGACTCTGGAGAACAGCACAGACACTTCCTTCACACCTTTCTTTCTGGCTGTTTTCCTGATAACCTCTGCCTCAGCATAAAGGCAAATACAAAATACACAGCAACTCCATGAGAATTATGGAAGTCCCCTTCAAAGTTCATTGGTCACTAAATAAAACACTGTGTGAGGCACTTTGTTCCTACCTGGAAAACTGTTGTGCAGCTGAAGAGGGAATGTGAGACTTTTGCAGGGTCTTTTACTGAAGGAAGTGACTAACATTCTACACTTTGGAATTTACTGATTTCGTATATATCTGTATAATTCTGTATGATTTTTAATAAATAATAAGAACCCAATTATCTTTTTCCCATATACCATTACTGATGACACAGTCTCCACTATTAAATGCATGCATTCATGTACATGCACACACATTCTTGTTTTGCTGGTGAACACACTTGTTCTCACAGCCAGTTGCCATGGCATTGCATGCCTATATTAATAATGTACGTTAATAGGTTGAGGAATGTAACTGCACATGCTCACGGTTACAAATAAAATGTTTATACATTGGACTTCAATTGAAAACAATATTTTACCATTTTCTGGCCTTTTGTCAGAGAACTTAAAAGCCGTTGTGTTTTTTAGAAAGCATTTTAGGTAGGGTCCAATAAGCACAAAAAACTACCCTACAGTGAGGCACCTTTGGATAGGAAGATGCAGGTGTAGTTACGAATTAGTGGGGTAGGAGATGAAGGCAGGGTCTAGGTGATTTTCTTGGAATTCCATTTGCTTGGAATTCCATGGGAATCTTTATTTTGGAGATAAAAATAGAAGACAAATGCCTGCCATCCAGAGTAAAAATTTCAAGCCCATCCTTTTTTTCTGAATTAAATATGCTACTAATTTATCCCCAAGCTAGGATGCTTCTGTCTTTAGTTGAAACAGACAGCCCTACAGAAAGTGGAAAACTGTCTTGTTACCCTTGAAGGCTGAAGAGAAATGGGTTCACCTGATAAGAATCAATTCACTTCTGTGACTGATTCATAAAGTCTTGTGCTACAAATTGCTTTGATCTTGAAAGCAAAGGGTAAACCCGCAAGTATTTGCGCTTCAATTAATGTGGCTGAATTCAAGATTAATTGGTTGGGCCAAAAGAACTCATTGGACCACAAAGTATCCAAAAATGTCTTATCTGTATATTTGACATTTAAATCCTGAGGCCTGTTTACTTTTTATAACTTTCATAGGCAAGTGTCACTCCAGTCTTGAGAAGTTCAAAGGAAGTACATGCATTTTTTTCTAAGCATTAGGCAAATATTTACTGGTCATTGGATATCTTTAGCCAGCTTGAGAAGTTAGATACTTTTAGAACAATCTTATGCAGGTTTTTTAGAATTTCTGCACTGAAGTCAGCTCTAGATCTAAAATGTTTAATTTGAAAGATATAAAAATACTACTTTTATTTTATTTTGCTATGTGGTTACAAGCAGCAAACTTTAGTTTTGGATCCAAGGTTATCCACAGCTTTATTCTGACACCCCTGATGGACAGTTTTCATGACATTTTCCATCCCACAGGCATAAAATGTGCTCTTTTTCCTGAAGTGCCATCTCCTTCGCTCCCCAAAATAACTACCTGGGAGAAATTTAGAGAGGACAGTGGGGATAATGAATGTGCTCAGCATGTCTTAGAACATTTGCCTTGCAGGATTGTGTTCATAATAAAGAAACAGCAGCCTTGGTTTGAAGGAGTAAAGTCTCTCAGCAACTTGGACAGTTTCTCTTCCATCAGTTTTCTCTCTTGATCCTGGCCCACAGAACCACCCCTACCTCTAACTCTGTACCTATTAAACAGCTTTTCAACTGATTATAGCCCTAATTTAGCACCTGGTTTGATGGCTCCTGCAGGTGCTTAAGTTGCAAATGAGCAAATTTCTCCCATCACTAGTTTTTATGAAATATCAGTTTAACAAACACAGTTGTCAAAAACAAGACAACCAAGAAAATATCTCCTCCCTCTTTCATTTTAAGCAGAAGACTGTTTTGATTTGGCATGGCTCAGAGCATCAGAGTGTTGTATTTCTGGCAGCTTACTCATAAATGCATAACAGATGAGCATGAGCTGTCAGTGAAACAACCACCTGGTTGGTTGTTCATAGGTAGGTGTTGAGGGTTAATGTCTCCTGCCCAGGCACCTCTCCCAGAGGACATTAAGCTCCACAGCGATGGTACCACCTTACTGATTTGCAGTAAATAAAGAAGGCTCTCCTCAGCTTCTCATTCTCTCCCCCTCTGCACTCACCCATCCTGCAACTCAACTAAACCTGCAGCAGTAATGGTAGCTACTTTCTCCAACTTGTTTTTGAAAAGTTGTTTAAACTTCAGGCAGTTTATGAGAGAGGAAAGTATAATTTTAAATACCTAAGACATTTTTGAGAATAAATTAATTTAAAATCTTTTCTATTGAAAGCAACCAATTTGTATAGTATAATGCTCTTTCAAGAGATGTAAAGAGATAATGTGAAGATTGTTTAGATGGGAGATACTCAATTTAATTGGTATGTGTTGTAAAACTTTGAAAAATGAAAATACATTAATAAAAGATATTGGAGACTGCAATAATGTAAAATTTCTGAATCCTGAAGCAGCTTTTCAAAGAGAGTAAAGAAACCCTGGTGTCTGACCATGTGCACTATGAAAACAAAAATCAGCATTGCCAGGATTGGGAAACAGATGATGAATAAAGAGAGATTTCTGTGATTAATTGTTGAAGAAATGAACTGTCAGACAATCTTCAGGGTACTTCAGGAGTACACCAACTGAGAGCTAGGAGAGTAGGAGAATATTAACTTTCTCTTTTTTCAGCCTATGGACTTCTTAACTGTTTTCATTGTGTCTCTTCATGTTATGAACTTAAATTTCCACCACTGGGGTAGGGTCAGCTGAGAAGGATGGTTATGGGTGATGTGGAAAAACTGCTTTCTGTCTGCATGTGTAAGATCTGCTTATGACCTTATTCTCTTGGCTGTTCTCACCAGATGCAAAAGTGTCATTATTTTGGCCTTTGAACTTCTAATGCAGTAGACATGAGTGAAAAAAACACTTCACATACCTGTCAGGTCTTTGTGTGCCTGGGCTGACTTTATAATTCTGCAGTGCTATTAATAATTTTACGTAGTGGCTTTCCTAGAGAAGACCCCAGTAACCAGGAAGGACAATAAAGTCAGAAGCTTGGGTGGGACTTCTTGTAAGGAAGGAGTATTCCCTTTTGCACAGGGATGAGTGTTGGGGGGAAGCAAGGAGTGTAACATGATATTTTGTCTGTTGCTTGGTGGTGTGTTTGACCGCAAATTGTAAATTACAGGGTTTGGGCTCCAGTCTGCACTCCAGCTGGAGGCTGCATGTCCTCAGTAGGGCAGGCTTTTTGCAACATGTGGTGAAAAGGAAAGGATTCAGCAGACTGTGTGCTGGGACTGAGGTGGAAAATGGGCTGACCCAGGAAAACGGATGAAAACCTAAGAAGCCCAAGAGCAAATGAGAGCTGTGGGGGAATGGAAGGATTTGTTCTTTCTTGCGCCTACCTTCAAAGATATGGGAAACCCATGGAGGGATGATAATCACTCCTGAAATAGCACTGAAGAAGCATGGAGTGCTGCAGGGACAACAGAAAAGCCTCGGAGCTGGGGCTGTAGGTGTTTCATTGCTTTTGAAAGGGGCTATCCGCGGATTAAATCCTCAGCTGGAAGAGATGTGAAAGCTGAGAGGGGAGGCCTCGTGCATTCACGTTGGTAACCTGGAGGAGAGGGTGAGCTGCCTACACAAGCCAAAACTGGTAAATGCTTGGCTGATAACACAACTAGGAGACTGATCCATGGAAACAAGGATTGAAAGAAATAGGCAAAGGGAGAGAAAGTTTTGTGAGTGAGAATGAGAGACGTGGCACGGGCTTTCTCCAGGGCAAAGCCTAAAGCTAAACCTAAAGTTTTCAAGTAAGGAGGTATGATGTATGCATGTATGTATTGCATCCTGGGAATTACATGGCCTGCAAACTTCTCTCTTCCTTTGCTGCAGGAAAATTGCTGCTGGAATTGAGATTAACAGCAACATTTCCTCGGACTGTGATATATATAGCAGAGCTCAAAAATGTCTCCTTCTGGCCTGCCAGCCAGATACATCATTTCCATGAAAATGGTGACAATACAGAGATGGATTAGCATGGTAAGGGGAAAAGATACTATGGCCTTTAGGTGTGCTCGAGTCCGATTTGTTGTCTGCCAAATCACTCCTGTCCCTGCTGCATCCCTTGGTGCCCAGCCCACGGCATGTTGGGGTCCCACAGATCCCAGTGCAGGGCTAGGAGTAAGGACTGCTGCTGGTGGAGACTTCTTGCAACCATCCTGCCAGATGTGATTACCATGAGGTCCCTCCCAGTCTGAAAGGCAGATCTATCCTGTGGTCAGAAAATGAAAATGGATAGCCAGGAACCCATTTTGTCAAAGATCTTCAGTTAGCCAAGGAAGTAGAGGACTAGCTAGGAAGGCAGACTGAAAGACCTCAAACTACTGTCCAGCTCAGCAATGAAAAGCAGAGGAAATTCAATACAAAGGAAAGTAAAACAATCCTAACTTTGTGCATTAAAAAAAGGGTCCAAGATTTTTATTATTCAGAATATTGGTGTGATTTCAATAGACAGCCTCACCAAAATAAAAGCTCAATGCTCAGTAGTGACTAAAGCAGCAAAATCCAAATGTTTTAGAATTACCAATAAAGCTTGGAGAACAAAAAGCACCGGGTAATAATTATGTTCTGTAGAAATTTGTAATATCTTTCTCTAGAATATTACGTCGAGTTCTGCTCTCCTTCCACCAGCTCAGGAGGATATAGAATTGGAGACATCAGTGAGAAAGACAATCACACAGTTTCCATAGGAAGAACAATTGGGTAGACTAGGAGTCTTTAGTCATTAGTGGAAATTACAACAAAGATCTATATTCTAACAAGAAGAAGCAAATTAGGTGTGACCGTAGGTGAGGCTGTGAAGGCACCAATTAGTGTTAATGATCCGGAGAGCCCCACATGAGCTTCCCATACATCCTCTGTCCATTGGCCCAGGAGCTCTATTTAGGCCCGGGGTGGGCAGGTATTACTTGTCCCTGCTTTGAGGGTGGTGTTTCTGGGTGGAGGCTATCTCCATACTCCTGGTAGCTTGTCTGCAGTCCTGACTTTGCTTCTCTGTTCGGGACAGATCTAGGACCTACATGGGAGCTTTGCTTTCTGCTTCTCCTGGATGCTGGACCTTGCTCATCATTTTTACCTTGTCTTTTCTGTTGGTGGACCTGTCACCAGTCTGTCTTTCCTCAGCTTTCCTTTTCCTCAGCTCCAGGCTCATCTTCCTGTATGAATCAACCCTGTTCTTGCTGCTCAATGGACCTGGAAATTTGGTTTAGTAATCTGTAGATACATGACCCACCTGCTTACCTTCTTGGGTTCTTGGGTTTATCCGTGGCTGTGTATGCCTGTGAGCTGTTAGTCAGGATGCTGGCTGAGATGAATTCTTGGTGTGGACATCTCAGCAACCATTTGGTCAAGAAATCTTGCATTTTGAGACTTTCTAAGCTTTATCTCAAGTGTATATTTAGGTAAGTAAATAGTATGCATTTTAATTTCTGTGTTTTGGTGCAGTGCTATCAGCTTCTTTGAGAAAATGATTTATTTATGGAAGAAGAAATCTTCTGAAATCTTACTTATCTTCTGACTTTGGATTGGTTTTTGAAATACAAAGTTTCTCAAGGTGTTAATCTCCATTTAGCTCTTACCGAAATACTTAAGAAACATCTGACCAATGTAACCAAACTTAGCAGACAAATAATAATTTCAGAAGCAAGTTCCTACAAGCTCTTTGTTAATTACAAAACCTAGCGAAGTGGCAGGCCAGATGCAGTGGGTTTTGAAAGAGAAGTATGTGGAGCAGAACTGCACAAATGAACTGCTGTCTTCTGGTCCCTCTTTGGTCTGCTTCTAAGCATGTGGAAATGCTGGTTTGTGTAAATTCACTGGAGCTGCTTGTTAAGAGAAATGTCTTGTTTATTGCTAGACTAGAGTAAATGCAGATGAAAGTATTTTTAAAACAATAATGTAGTAAGTTCTAATGTTTAATGTGAAGTACTTAGCTGACAGTGAATTCCCATTAATTGGTTTTATACCTTTTAACTTCTTGACGTAATATTTTTGAGATGTCTCAGTCAAATTTTATTTCTGTGTATTTTAATTGCAACTTCCTGCAGAAATAGATTTTTTTTGTCTTCCTTGAGTAAAAAAAAAAGGGAGGAAGGATTCTATCAAGTTAGGCATTCTATTTCAAAGTTACAAAATGGGGAAAATGCTAATATTTTTGTTTTGTTTTATTCAGAAGTCAAGTGTCTCTCAAGAAATAAAAGCTTTCTTGAACAGGATAATGAAATGTGATGCCAAATCATGGGAAGAGTTAGTGCACTAGGATGGGTGTTGTGCACTAGCAAGCTATTGACCGGTTACAACTAGAAAGAACAACTACAGTAGTGATTGCTTTCTTCAAGATCACTAGGAGGAAAATGCCTTTGCTTTCAGAGCTGTGATAATCTACATAAGCATCTCAGTAGAGTTGTATAACCTCCATTTTTTGTGCTCTAAGCTGCTTTGGATATTGAGAATCTATTTAGTAGCTTTCTAAAATATTCTATTTTGAAAGGTCTTAGAAGATTTTTGAGTGATTGCTTTGCCTTCTTTGAACCTACAGACTGCATTTTAAAGTAGGAGAGTGAAAATATGGTGTGTGGTTTTTTAACTCCCCAATTTAACCCAAATGAAATAAAAAGTTTGCCTTATTAAAAGGATGCAGAGTTAGACATTCCCAAAAGAGTGTGTGTTTTCTTGTTCTTGAGGTTTTAGAAGTTGAAGTCTTGAGGGACGGAATACTACAGTCAAATTCATTTCCCAAGAGACCAAATGCTGCTGTATCTTACGCATTTTTCTTAACATTTTACAGCACCAGCTGTCTTAATTTTTTTTTTTTGCCCCTTGAGCTAATGATAAGTAATTTAACTAAAGTGATGAATAATTCACGCTGTTTTTCAGAAAGCCTATAGTTATTTCATGAATTTCTGGATTTATTAATTTCATAGTTGCTTCTTCTGCTACAAGTACTAATTTAAAAGAAGTACAATTGGGACACTGGGCTAGCCTGCTGTCTTTGGAATTCAGTCGAGAAACCTGTCATCTTTAAGAACAAACTTGGGAAATAACTATTGTAAAAGATAATTCAGTGCAAGATTTTCCCTATATAATACAGTGAAAGGAGATATAAATAAAAATTAATCTAAAAGAATCAGGCTTGAGTACTTGTAAAAAATCACTTTACAACTTCAAAATAATTTCCACTTCATATATCAGTAGCAGGCAACAGTGCCTCCTGCATTGATGTCAGTTTCTGAAGAGACTACAAAACACTAAGTGTCTCTAGATCACCTTTTCTCAAAGACCAAGCACTGCTCAGGCTGTAGTAAACTACATAATTTGAATACTGAAATGGAATCTGAAACCTTTCAAGGATCTAGTCTAATAACCTTGAGACATATGGGAACTCCGCTAGAGACCTCACTACAGGCAGAGCAGGCCTACAAGAATTGTACAGTTGTTTTCCCATCTTACATAGCCTTATTTTGTAACCTTTCATGAGTGATTTAACATTTATCCCTTTCTTGCAAGGAGGGAAAAATTAGTTCCTTGTCCCATAAGTGCATTGTAAAAACTGAATTTTGTCAAAGAGTTACAAATATTAAGATGCTTTTTAACTTAACATACAATAAGGGGGTGGCTGTGCTTATAGAGTTTAAGTAGGCATTTTCTGGGATTTTTTTCAGAACTATTACATTTGCTTTTTTTCAGAACTATTACATATTTTAGTTGCTCAGTACTTTCTAGGGGTGCATGGTTCTATCACTTTTAGAAATTCAAATAAATTTGAATTTCAAATCACTTTTAGGATTTCAAATAAAATCTCACTTTACTCATGAGTGTACTTGGCCATGGAAAGACATCAGTGAGTTGCCTGAGGTCATGAAGAAAGTCTAATGGCCAAGAGCAGTTCTGTCCTCAGTCTTCTGTCCCTGAATAGTTTGTTTTTTCTCCACAGAAACAAAAAACAGAACACTTAGATCACTGAGAAACAGGAGCAAGTCCAGGAATTTCTCCCTGCCCCTATTTTCCTAAAAGTAGTAAAAGTAGATTGTGGAGATGCATTTTCTCTGTAACATAATAATTGTAGTCTAATCCTGTAAACACCTACTGACATGAGCAGGCCACAATCACATCATTCAAATAGTGTATATAAATGTGGAGATTTGTATTTTATAGATATCATAGAATGGCCTTGGATGAAAGGAACCTCAAAGATCATCTAGTTCCAGCACCCCTGCCACGGGCAGGGACACCTTCCACTAGGCCAGGTTGCTCAAAGCCCCATCCAACTTGGCCTTGAACACTTCCAGGGATTGGGCAACCACAATTTCTCTGGGAAACCTGTTCCTGTTCCTCACCACTCTCACGGGGAAGAATTTCTTCCTAATATCTAATCTAAACCTACTCTCTTCTAGTTTTAATCTGTTCCCCACTGTCCTGTCACTATATGCTCTTGTAAAATGTCTCTCTCCATCTTTCTTGTAGGTTTCCTTCAGGTACTGGAAGGCTGCAATTAGGTCACCCCAAAACCTTCTCTTTTCTAGGCTGAACAAACCTAATTCTCTCAGCCTTTGTGCGTAAGAGAGGTGCTCCATTCCTCTGATCAACTTGGTGGCCTCCTCTGGACTCACTCCAGCAGGTAACTGTTGCTCCTGTGCTGGGGACCCCAGAGCTGGATGCAGCACTGCAGGTGGGATCTCATCAGAGCAGAGCTGGATGCAGCAGAATTCCCTCCCTGCCCTGCTGGCCACGCTGCTTTGGATGCAGCCCAGGACACGTTTGGCTCTCTGGGCTGTGAGTGCACATTGCTGGGTCATGTCCAACATCTGATCTACCAGCACCCCAAGGGCCTTCTCAGCAGGGCTGCTCTCGATCTGCTCATCCCTCAGCCCGTGTTGATACTGGGGGATGCCCCAAACCAAGGTGCAGCACCTTGCACTTAGTCTTGTTAAACCTCACAAGACTCTCATGGGCCTACTTAAGAGCCTGTCCAGATCCGTCTGGATGGCATCCTGTCATTCAGATGTGTCAAGTGAAATTGTGACCAAGTGTAGACTTTGCTCCTCTTTTAGCATGTCAGGGACCCAGTGGATCTGAAAACAAGAGATAGTAGCATCTAGGTTGTACAGCAGGAATGATTTGAACAAGGGACTGATTTATATTTATATTAAGGTCAGGATTTTGTATTTGGTAGTGACAGAGCCATGGTGGTACAGCTGGGGAGGCTGCTGCAGGACTTCCCTAGATCTCTGTGCAGCTTTTTCTTTTCCCACTGCTTTTCCTTTTCAAGTGATTGCTGCTTCTCTCCAAGAGAGTCTTTTCCTGTCAAGTGAAGAGGAGCTCCAGGGGGTGCAGTGTGGTTGTATCAGGTGAATGGGCCTCTAGTGCCTGAAACTGAGGTCCTGTTGAATTAAACCAGGCACGAACACCCCTAGTATCTTGGCACTTGATCTGCCACTGGCTGTTTAGTGGTACAAGATATGCTTATCCCCCTGTATCTTCATTGAGGTCAAACAAGTTTTAGGTGTATAATTTCTAAAAGAGCCTTTGGAAACTTATGTGGACTTCATGATGATAAACTGGGCAGGAGTCATGGGCTAGCTGCATCTGTGCTTTTATTTTTCTGATTAAATACGAGTATAATGCCTAGGGTTGAGAAGGAAGGGGAACCTTTACAGGTAATCTAATTAACACCAAAAGTCTCACCAGCCGTAGTTTCTCCATCTTCCTTTCAGATGGTACTTTGATAACCATATTTCAGTTTCAGTGCTAAATGAAGCATTTGTGAAAACTGAGTCAGACACAAATGAGTGAGTTTAAAAATATACATAGCTTCCCCTAATTTTGTTTCATTTTGGTTCACAGACCAAATGATATTCATTTGGCTTGTCCTGTCTTCTCTTCCTTGCAAATAAGGGCAAAACAATTCCTTTATATTAAAAAAACAAAAAACAAAAAAAACCAACCAAAAAAAACCCCCAAAACCCAAAAACAAACAAAAAACCAAAAACAAACCAAAAAACAAACAAAAAAAATCACAACACCCCCCCCCCCCCACCAAACCAACTGATGTTTTCACAGCAAGAGCTGTGAAATAAAATATTTGTGAATACAAATATGAGAGACTGAAAAATGTGAGAGCTGGAGCACCACTGCCCATCTAAGTTCTTATCTACTGATTCAAGTCTAGGATGAGAAAGCTGTGCAGGTTAGTCAGCATTGACATGAACTGCATGATTCAGGGCAGTACTATTCTTTCCCAGACTTCTGTGTCTGCAAAATTCCACAGAAATGTAGAAGTCTTATATCTGGGCTGAAAGAAGGCAGTGGATTATTATTTTCAGCTGCCTTTGAAATACATATGTAGGAGTTACACTTGGTAGGCTTTTTAAATAGATCTTAAATCTACTTAAATGCAAGCTGCAAGGAGGTTAAGAAGCTATTTTTATAATAAGCTTTTTTATTAACATCTTATGAGCTGTATGCCATCCAGTCACATTCGTTGTGGAGCATGGGAGAGGCTTTGAGGCTGCTGGCACTCTTGACACATCTGCCTCTGCTGGGCCATGGGAGACACTGTTGTTCGGATGGAAAGTTAAGCTTTAGGAAGTGATGATACAATTGCCTCTGGTGCTTCATGTACCTAAATACCTCTGCTCCTTTTCTTTTAGTTGTTCATTCAGATATTTCCAAAGTTTATGCTGTGTTCCGAGGGCCTGGGTTTTATTCTTAAAGAATTCCATCCATCATTTGTGCCTGTTATACTTGCAGTTAAAAACTACCCGAAAATAAATCCATGTGCATGGATAATTTATAATTATCTCAATTTTCAGAATTAGGTTCATAATTCTTAAATTTGACAGTATTTGTGAATGTTTCATTTGGAAATACTTTGATCTTCTATTTTATTTAAATAGGCAGTAATCTCCACTCTTTCTGTGAGCTCTTTGATATCTGACTAAACTTTCTGGACTTCTTTTGAATCAAAATGTACATTTTTATTCTCTAAAATACAGCGAGCTACACAAATGTATTTGTTTTTCTTCTCCCACTTTTTCCTGTGAGCAACCTGGCCTCATGCCCCTAAGTAAATAGGGATGCAGTCTGCACATTTGTTCCACACCCACTGTTACAACAATTGGAAGGCTTTGGTCATTATTTTATGAGAATTTTTTCAGTAAGTTAGATGAATCCTAATTTTCTTTTTTCACAGAAGAAATAAAACCCAGAGGATATTAACCTTGATCTTTAATTCATATGCCTTTAAAAGGGAAAAGGAACATCTTTCTTCCTCCTGAACACAAAAGCCTTTGCTAGCCTGGTAGGCTGGATGATGAGTTACAGTGGCAGACTGAGGTTTAGTGCCAGTGCGAGGCAGGCAGATTGCCACCTCCTGTTTGCATGTTGGCCACAAAGATGAACAGTAGGAGATTGTCCATCTTTGACTTCCAGCTTTATAATTATGCACCATATTGTTTTCCTCTGGCCAGGGATTAAGGACTAGTCTCAGGAATGCTCCTGGCTGGGAAGAAACGTGTTAGGCCAGAAAAGAGGCAGTTTTTAATGAAGTTTCTTAGTAGAATTGCCATTCTGATGTCAAAAACAAGTAAATATTCCATGTGTTGGCAGCATATGTACAGTACACAACTCAAAAAAAGGCTTGAGAAGACTTCATACAAAGCAGAAGGAGTAAGAAGGAACAGTACCCTGGGATTTCCAGCAAGATCTTATTCCTTTTGTCTGCTGTGGGCAAGTGGCATGCATTGTAGGAGGGGAGTCACAAAATGCTGGAGTGCATTTTAAAGCCCTGAAATGGGACTTGGCACATGTCAGGCACAGGGAAGGCTGTGCTGCAGAAGGAGTTTATGACTGCCACCATGGTCAGTAGCTGTGACTACTGAAAATCAAAATGCACCAGTCTGGAGGTACCCAGTAGGACAGGTCAAGTAGGACAGCTGAGCCCTGAGTCCTGCAGCTTTGGGGCCTTATCACTCTGACTGGTTGGCATTCCCATGATAATCACAGCCACAACTCCCTCTAAAAACTGCTTTCCCCCACCCTCCTCTTTATGAAGGACAGGGAGATGTACTTCTAGGAGGGAAATACAAATGAGAAGTCCTGACTAATTTCTTGGTTATGACACCCACTGAGAAGGAAGTTTGGGTTACCATCCCTGTTCCCAGTGCTACTTACTTGGCACTAAAATATTAATTGACTGGAGCATGGTGCTGGCTGAGGCTGCAGCACAGGCCTGCTCAAGATCAGTGCTCTCACTGCACTGTTGCTGGCTCCTTACTGGCCCAGTGACTGTGCTCTCCTCTGCATGACCGGCCAGTTTTGGCTTTGGTTGTTGAGCATCTGATGTGCTTTGTTTGATTGGGTCCTAAATGTTTTCTATTGCCAGGAAACCTCACAGTTCCCATTGCCTAAAATCTAGTGCTACCACTGTAGAGTTTTTGCTGTACGCTGTTACTACATGTAAAGCAGCATCACAGCCGAGGTATATAAATACAACTGCATTGAAGTGAAGGGACTAACGTGAGTCATAGCCACACAAGTTGTACTGAGATCTGGTTTAAAGCAGTTATTGATCGTGGGTGTGCATTTAAAAAAAAATCCTTTTTTAACTAGCACTAGCCTTCTAGTCTTAACTGCAACATGCGAATAAGGCAGTAGTAAAGGAAGGTGCAAATCTGAGTTAGTCCTTAGTCCTAGGAGGCATCAGAAGGAATTTGCTGATAAAGTGCAGCAGTACTGAGCCATCCTTTCACCTTCCTGTTGAGCTGTGTTTTGGTTTACAGCCTGAGTTGCCAAGACCTCTTGTTGACCTGTAGGCTCCAGCTGTTCTGACTTGAATAATTTAAATTATTTATGTATGAATTATAAAGAAAACAGCAGAATCTAAAACCCTGACCCCATTTAAATATTTAATTAGAAAAAAATTACAGGTAGAAGAGAAATACCACTTGAAATGTACCACACTAAAGTGCTTTTGAGAAGCCATTAGCAATATCTGGCAAGTAATAGACCTACCGCGAAGCTAGTACCACTTGCCAAACTGGTTGGTAATACCTGGTAATGTCTACTCTGGAGTGGTTACTATTTATGTTTCTTGCCAGGGTTCATAAAGAGGTTGCATGCCACAAGTTGCTCAATTTGTCTGTTTACAATCTCATGTTATTTGGGCAAGATTAAATGAAAACCAAATGTTATAAATGTACAGGTGGGGCAGGGGTCTTACATTTATCTCCTACAGGACAAATCCCTGGAGTTTCTGGGTTATATTTGATATTTGAAAGAAAAATATTTTATGATTAAGAAGTAATTAGATTACTTCCTGGGTAACTCCTCTTTGGATAAAGGGATGAGGACTGCAATAAATAACCTAAAATAACTTAAAATCTGCACATGTTCATTTACTTCCTTTTTTTTTTAAGAAAAAAAAATTGCTTAGCTTATCTCTTTACATTCTGAAAGACAGCATTACCACCACCAGCTTCTCAGGCCCTCAAAATTATTTGCCACACTAAGGGAAAGACTGAGTTTTACTTGGTTTGTAGTGTTTTGCATCTATAGGTTTCTTTCTAATAGCAAGAACTCACATTTTGTTTAAGTGAATAAGGTGTTTCCTGCTGCCTCATGACTCCAGGAAACAAACTTGTGGAATGGCCTAAATTCTTGAGTCATGTGAGAAATACAGGTAGCTGGGAAAGGATGGTAACTAGTAGATGCAGTAATGAAGAGCCTCACCCTGAAACTCATGTTAAAGTCACTAGGACCTGAAAACAAAACCTCTCCTTCTGCTGGGATTTGCTGCTGCTTTGGAGGCTGGAGCTCTGGCTGCAGCCTTTAGCTCTAGGAGGTCCTTAATACATGTCCTTCTCGTCTAGTGCTGCCTGTTCTCATGAAACCTGTGGCCAATACTTCTTATTTTTAAGTTGTTGTTTTGGTTTGGGTTTAATTTTCAAGTTGCTGATTCAAAACTAGAAAAATAGATAAAGCTTTCTGATAGAAACCAGCATGCTCTTTTTAACTGGAGACAGTCACAAGGTCTTAAATAATGTATATTAAGAGCTACACTTGGTAAATCTCCTTAGAGGGCTCTTTCAGATACCCGTTCTCTTAAATAAAACAGATGGTATTTTAGAATGTACTGACTGCCAGTAATGTAACCCTTAGAATAATTCTACTTTCAGGTTGAGGTGCCACAGCAAGGTTAGAGGTGGCTTAACGATGCCCAACAGGTACTGTAAATTGGGATAGTTTCTTTTTCCCTGGCAGTGAATCACCTTAGGACTTCATTTACGTCCAAGGCTGAAAGGAATGTCATGCTGAAATATCCAAATCTTATTCAGATGCTTCAGTATAATTTACATAGTAAATCCAGTTCAAGTTTTGCTACATTTTGAAGGAGTCTTTCTAAACTGTAAGGCTTGTATTAAAACAAATTGGCAACTTAATAATTTTTAGTAGCACTCTTATGAAGATTGTTCTCCTGAGGTTGATCTAACTGCTTTCTGAAGGCTGCAGAGTTGTACTCAAGAGAACTTTAAAAGGCAATTTATTTCTTTTGGTATATCACTCTAGAGTATATGTATTAATTTCTTCTTATTGCCTAAAATATCGCACAGAGATGTGTACATTAGTCTTAAAATGAGGAAAATAAAAATCTTGATTTGTCCAGTGAAAAAAGTAAAACTTGGTCTCTTGGCCATGTAGTTCAGCAGAGGTGGCAGGAGAAGGCACTGGCTCTGGCAGCCTCTAAAGTGGAAGTGAAGAGATTATCCTAGGAAGGTATGGCTGTGTGCCTGCCAGGGTCTCTGGCTTCTTGGCAGGAATCAGTTATCAGTGATCAGATGGTGGTTATTGGATTAGATGACCCTGATCCAACCTGAGAGAGCAGGCACTGATCAGGAGACCTGTCTGGACAAACTGATGAAAGTAGTAGAGAGCCAAGAACTGGTGGTGTGCAGAGTATAAGCAAAGTTCAATAAGCTGAATGCAGGCCCTGGCTGCTGTTATCACAAGAGCTTCTGCTTCTTTCTTTGACCCTTGTTTTTCAAGGACTTCTCAGTGAGGCCAGAGCAGCTGTTATATTGGCAAGCATGGTTCTGCCATTCAAGCATGTCAAAATATAGGATGTCCTTCCAAAGGATGCTGAGAAACTGGGAGATGGGAAAAGAGCAATGAGAGTGACAGAAGGGCTTGAAGGTTAAGATTTATAGGAAGAGTCCTGGAACTTTGCCTCTTGAGCTTAGCAAAGGTTATCAGGGACCAAAACCAGAGTTACAGGACTTGTGTCTAGCAAAAAAGTCCGTAAGAAATGTCAGCAGTAACACTAAAGCCACATGAATTCTGATTCTGAATACTGATACTAACCTGTTGTGAAATCTGTTGGGCATCGTTAAGCCATGGTAGAATTCTTGCCTGAAGGATTAACTCTAATTTGAATAGATGGGTAACAAAGTTGTGAAGGGGCTGGAGTCTGATGAGGAGTGGCTGAGGGAACTGGGGTTGTTTAGCCTGGAGAAAAGGAGGCTCAGGAGAGACCTTATCACTTTCTGCAAGTTTCTGAAGAGAGGTTGTAGCACGTTGGCTGTCAGTCTTTTCTCCCAGGTAACAAATGACAGGATGAGAGGAAATGGCTTCCAGTTGCCCCAGAGAGGTTTAAATTCAATATTAGGAAAATTTTTCATGGAAAAGGGTTGTAAAGCATTGTAATAGACTGCTCAGGGAAGCTGTGGAGCCACTATACCTGGAATTGTTAAAAAAATGTGGATATGGTACTTGTCGTGGTTTAATAGTGAACATGGTGGTGCTGGAGTGATAGTTGGACTTGATGATCGTAAAGGCTTTTTCCACCCTTAAGGATTCTATGAACATGAAAAATTCAGTGAAGTGCCATGGCCTGTTATGCAGAAGATGCCATACCACGATCTATGTAGAGGCACAGCTCTGCACATGTGGACTTGACTGACAACACGAATGGTCCTCACCTATTTTTGTAAACTGAATTATTTTAAGCTGCCTTCAGCACTATTGATGGAAGATGGACAAGGAACTGGTACTGCTCAGAGCAGTTGAAAGCAGTCTGAAAGGGTATTAGTCTTCTTGGCAGTCTAGCTTACCTACGCTGCACAGTGGCAGCATCTCAGACTCAGCTTGCAGTGAAAGCTGGAGCTCCCACTGAGTCCCCTTTTCATGGTTCCTCCTATGCTAAGAGGGCACACCAAAATGACACCACAGTAGAGTACAGTGGTTTGAAGGTAAACAGGCTGGGGATTACGATCAGGCATAAAAATACTGATAGTTGTCAGTATTGGACTTACTGGGATAGGAAAGAAAATGGGATAAGAGCAAGAAATCCCTATAGTGTACATAATGTAAGAAAAGTAAGATCCCAGTAATTGCTGCTCAGGTATTACTCTGGAGACTTCTCTGGGAGTGTCAGGAGTGGTTAAAAATCAAATAAAGTGTTGGAAATCTGTAGGAAAGGAGTTGTGAGCAAATCCAGGAAATGCCATCATGCCATTAGATAAACTGTGGTATGCCAACAGGCTATGGGCAGATCTCACTATTCATCTGAGGAGACAGCTGCTGAAAAAGGTGGGGGGAAGTCTCCTCAGCATATCCTACTGCAGGACTGTTTTTGTTCAAGGGAGGTACAATTGGAAAATCTTCAGTTTTCCCTCAAGCTGAAGAAAGGATGTGGTACAGGCTTAGTTATGGATGGGTTGGCAGGTCAGCAGTGAATATCTGCTCATCAGACTCTTCTGTTGGACAGTGGCTTCAAAAAGAAAAATACTTTTCCAGGGAGGGCATAGGGAAGTGGCAGAACGCATGAGCAGAGGATATTGTAGAGGCCAGAAGTACAGAAAAGCTAATGAAAAAAGACCAGCTGCAGATATCGAACATAATGGTGTCAACACAGATATTTTTTTAGCTCTAGAAGTCTTTTGACTCTTTACTGCCTGGGGGGCACACTAGGGAAGGGATTACTCTGTATTTGTCATGTTTCTTTCAACTTTTCTCTAAGCAAGAGTCTTAAGAGGCAGGTAATGGGGAGGAAGAACTCTCTATACCACTCTTGCTAACTCCCAGAAAAAAAATCTGTTGGGAGAAGTAAAAACATGGGGAAGGCAGCACAATGAAGTAATGGGAGATAGGGGAGGTAACATAATTATCAGGGCACAGGGAAAGCAGTGGAAGATACTTCCTCTAGACCTCACAGCAAGGTATTATCTGTGACTGTGCTGAGCATCTGCCACTGCTGGAAAAACAGGATACAGGTAGAGGTTTGACCCAGTCTGACTGTTGTGAGGATCTTAACAGCACAAATGGGCTCCCAGCATGCCTGGGTGATGCCAGACATGTAGAAAAGCTTCTACCAGTGGAAGAAGCTGCAGTGGACCACTCTTCTAGAGATGCAGTAGGAATTATTTCAGCAAAAGTGTGAGATCTAGAAACCCTCACATTTAAATGGGATACATATTTCTCAAATATTTCTTTTGCTAATACAAACCAACTCCTGAACAAGTGTTTTGGGTTTTTTCTTTTCAAATGTCACTTACAAATGAAATTTTTCTTGAAAATTGATTTGATTTGCATCACTTCTAATGTTATATGTGCAGATTATGCATTCACAGTCTCCATCCAAACTGAAATCCCCTTCCTTGATATCCTTCCATTTAAATAAAAACCCCAAAAGGACAGATCCTTGGCTAATAATGATAATTAATTCCATTAATGAACCAGTTGCAGAACTTCTCCAAAATGCACAGAGTGTCACAGTAGATTTCTATGTGAATTGTCTGGATTTCTTGCTAAGTTTTCTTACCTTACCAAATTTCTCCTGGTTTTGAATTGCTTTTTTCTCTGAGAGTATTGGCAGCCCCCTGTCTTTTCCTCACACGACTGGGTCAGTCTAGTCATTCCCCATCTTTGCTGTTCTACATAGCCAATCTTCTGTAAATTTGCATTATTATTTGGATGTTTAGAATGAAGGAAGTTATTCCTGAAGGAAAGAAAAATGCATCTGGGGGGTGGAGAAATAAACTTGAAGGGCTTTTTGTCTTTTGTATGAAGCAGTTTAAATTCTGGTTATGCTGTGTTCATGTTGTAGAGAAAGAAGATGTCTGTTTCTGCCCAAAAGAGGGACTTTCTATTCTGCTTGGCCTGGTCATTAAGTTCCTCTACATGCTAGGAAAGGACAAGATTTCCTGCAAAAATGGTATCTGAAGCATCCTATCCCATTACTTAGTTCCCCCTCATGACAGCAAATGTCAGACCAAATCTCTTTTCCTTTCACATGAAACAACTTCTGGCATAAAAGTTCCAGAAACCAATTGCATAAGTGTCCATGAAAACCCTCTCTTTTTATTAATCAACCTCTTGTACCTAAAAGCTGAATTAGAGTTCTTGAGCTACTAAGAAAAAAATCACGGGGAAGCTCACAGCTACTGTCATTGCTGTGAAAGCCACAAAAAAGGTCACTGGCTTGCGTAGTTGTACTGCTCCTCCAGCAAACAATGCTTTTGGGGCTGCATATATTTAGACATGATCAGAAACAAAACAAGATTGATGTAATGAGTGACAAAATGGTAGTCAAACTAATGTGCTTATTTGACCTTGCATTTGTATGCTCATTAAACACAACCATTAACTGCTGCTACACATTTTTAATCAGTGGTGAAATCTAGATGTATGAGTCTGTCCCAGGTTAATTAAATGTTTTGTTAAAACTCATTGGGTTTGTTCTTAGCTGCTACAAATCTGCCATAGGTAATGTAGAGTAATGGTAGGCTAATGGCTGTGAGAATCTGATCTAATTATGTAAATCACACTTTTCCACCCAAGCTATGTACGTGATGCTAACAAAGAAACTGCCTAATCCCACCTTTCCGTGCAGCTAAATAAGGGGAATGATTTTTTTAGTACCAGCAGTGTGGTTACAGAGATATCTGCAAGACTTATTAGAGGCAATGGAGTAGCATTGCAAAGCTATCAGTAATATATAGGAGTAAAGCTGAATGATAAGAATAAAAGTTGTCTAAAGAAGGAAATCATATCATGTATCATCACCAAGTGATTAAGATGGTGGGTGGTTCTCTCAGATTACTTCTGTTTTAGGCTTCTTTATTTTTCTTTCAGTGTAAGGGATCCTTTGAAGCCCTCACAGAGGGCACTCAAAAACACTAGTGATAGTTGGAAAGCAGCATCTTGGCTTAATGTACAATGATTTGACAGGATTTTAAAAAAATCCAAACCAAAACAACACACAAACCCTTTGCAAATTATGTTGCAATGACAAAATATTGCTCTTCAGCTACCTGATGGCATTCAAAGACATGGAATGCCAATTCCATCAAAGTCAAGATATGCCACATCTAACAAGAAGCTGGAGCAGGATTTCTACAGGAACAGTCCAAAGGGTTAGAGCACCACACATGGGTTTTTATTGCCAGTTCAACAGAATACCAACATAGTGTAAGTACAGATGTATCCAAGGAAGGTGCAGTGTCAGTTTTAGAGATTGCACATCTTACTCATGTAGTTGACTATGAAGAGGTATAAATGGAGTTTCTAAAATAATCATCTTTCCAGAAAGGGATGGGAAGCATCCTCTATTTCTGAAAGATAGCTAGGACTGCAGAGGGGCAGGCTGCATTTTACTGCTCTGAAACCAGTGTATCCTGGAGCTAATGGTGTGGCTCAAAGGTGTGATAAGAACTTGTGACTCGTTACAGCAGCTCTTGTCAAAGTAGATTACTTGTGGCTCTTTCGTGTTGGTACACCTTCTGTAGGCAGTGAGTGGGCAAAATTCACTTGAACTGCTGTAGGGAACAATAAACCTTGTAGTGTTAAGGCTGCATCCAGATTTATTCAGGCATAAACTAGAGCAGAGCTTTGAAAGCTGTTGCCTGTTCAGGTCTCTATCAATTCTTCACTTAATGCAGTGGTATGAAGCCCGTAATCCCATCCCCACTTTCAAGAAGGCCACATATGTTTTGTTTTTATGATGATTCAGAGGGAGCCTTTCCACAGTGGAAAAGACAGTGTGGTTTCCACACTCGTCAGTCCAGGGGAGGGCTCATGCAGAAGCCTGATGTCTAACGTGTCACTGCTGGGGATGAGCTGTGGCATGTCACATAAAGATTCTGAGATGACAAAGACCTGAGGCTTTCAGGCTTTCTGCACTCTGAATGTGGTGGTAAAAGCTCTCTGTGCTTCTAGGTCTCACTGGTTGAAGTAACCCATCTCCCTGTACACCCCAGGCTTTTGTTTGCACCAGTTCCTTTTGAGATAGTATGGGCAAAGGGAATCAAGTTTGTCACATTATCAGGACACTTCTGATGATGGAATAAATAGATCAGAAATGAAAGGCTGTAACTGTTGAAATATTTGGCTTCTCATTATTCCCTTCCATAAGACTTTGAGAGAGAGTTTGGCTCACAAATAGCACTTTTCTTGCAACCCTGTATCTACAGTAGCTGCTACATATAGCCTAGCTACTTTATGTATAGAGTTGTGCTGTATCCTGGAATAATGCTTTACCTTCACATGCATCCTGTGAGTTATGTTGGCATAAATTATTTTTAATTTCAATTGGTTTTAGCCTTTGAAAAATATTTGAGGACCTCCAGAAGGATGGGGATATATTCAAGCAGCATTGTTGTAATACTTTTGGTGCATACAAATACAGTTTTTTGTGGAATATGAAAGTGTTGGAAGTAACATAAGCATACCAAAAACTATTGCCCAAATCTGGAATGCCTCAGCTCGAGGTATGCAGAAAAGTTACCTGCTGCATTCATACCAGATAGTGCTGTGACTGAGCATCCTTAGTAACATCGTGCCCCAAATACTGGACTCTTTTGCCTGAATGAAATTTATACTTAAACTAGATTATACTATAGGACAATCCATCATCTTAGTCCTCTACAGACAGACTGAGAGCTGCTTTACCAGTGCTCTTAACCACCTGGACACACCAAACTGATGCAAGGTTTCTGTGATCCAAAGGCTCTTTGCATTGCTTTGGCAGAGCTTGCATTATTCTGGCTTGGAGCTGGGGTGGAGCAAGGACAGGTCTGGGCAGCCCTGCTTCTCTGATGAGCACCCTGACACACATAAAGAAGGGCAAAACTGAGCAGGGTAATGGTGAACCCAAATCTGTGCTCTGTGTTCCATAGAGATACTCTGTCTTCTGTGGTTTTTCAAAGCAGCTGCTGATATTCTTGGTTGTTTAGCTTGGATATGAAGTACTGGCCATGAGGGTTCTCTCTGTGTCCCCAAACTCTGTGAGGCCAAGCATGTGCCAGACTGCACTCTCAAGTATGCTAGTCTCCTTTTAAAGGAGGAAGGACACGATAAAAGAAAATTTTGTTGGTTTTTCTTGTTCTTTTTTTTCCCCCTGAAAACTTAATCCCATCTTCTTCAGACTTTATGTTAAGTCTGTGGGAATGACATGGAAGGACACTCATGGAAAATATTTTAAAAATAAATCTTGAGGGTTTTTTTTTCTAGCTGATAATCACAGAAACTACTGAACAGTTTTAAATTGTCAGTGTAAATGAGCTGAGTGCCCTATAATATAGGTTATGACAAATATATTACAAAGTAGTCTTATAAGCTGTTACTGTTACATGTCAGTACTGTGACTGGCAGAAGGGAATTGCATTTCCATCAAATAAAGCAGCGGAAGGGCAAAAATATCTTGTTATGCCTTGGATAATCTAGTGAGACAGCTAACAAATACTGATGGGAGTCTAATACACATCCTTCGCTAGCAGAGTTAAAGGAGTCTAACTGTAAAATGATGCACATGGACAGTCATTAGAACAACTTAAAAACTTCTAAAGGGGCTTCCCTATTAATTATAACCTGAAAAACAAATGCAAACCTGAAATATTTTTTTCCAATATGTTATCCATTTCTATTGTATTTCCAGTTACAGCTACTGTAGTTCAGTGAATATGTATGGGCTAAATCCTGCTTACTTTAATTGAACACCAGAAATACCACTGATGACCAGGAAGGACTTGCCCCACTAAACTGGTAAAGGTTTTGCTTTGCTTTCAAAATTTTATGTCATCTCGCAATACTATGTTGTGAGCTAGAATTAAACAATAAATCTCCACATTTAGAGATGCAGAAAGAACATTCTGAAGGAAGAGGAGAAAGGAACATTCTTATGTCTGCCTTTTTTGTACCTTGAAAAGAAAGGGAAATGTTTTCACCAATTTTCACTCATCTGACTTAAAATTCTATCTGAGGAAAATCAAATCTCCCTCAGAGGAATTAGAGAATTAGAATTACTTGGCTCTTGTTCCAACTTCTTTACCAATTTTTGGCGTGACCTGGACCATTGTATGTACCCCAGCCGAGTCACTTACAGGAAGGATACTTAAACTGAGATGTGAACCAAATTTCACACCATCATTGCTTGCCCTCACTTCACAGCTATCCATTATCTTAAGGCTCTGTGGGCTGGCTAGCACACTGTTCTCAATTTTTGGTCCTGCTTACACAGTTGGAACGAGCTTGTACAAACTTGTAACTTTGTATTAAAAAAAAAAAAAAATGCTCACTTACTTTGCCCTAAATAGCTACCAAAATATTAAAATACTACCATTACATTTTGAGGGCATTTAGCTTAGGATAATGGGTACCAAAGTAACAATAGGAAAGTTTTGGACCTAAAGGATTCCCCATCTGGGAATTTTGTGATAAGAAAAGGGCTAAAGACTTCTGAGACAGTGTCAGGAAGGTCTGAGTTATTAGAAAAATCTTATTCCTGCATCATCACAAAGCAGACAGCATTGTGACAAAGTTTTACTTGGTTTGAAGAATGGCAGAACATGATGCTGGGGAGACAATGCTTCTTGTAGTCAGACTTGTGTTGTGTGCAGGGCTCAAGTCACCTGCCTGCATGTTGTTCTAATTGCATTCTGGCAGGAAAACATAGGTTCCTGATGTGATTGACTGGCTTCTTGAAGTCCAACCCCAGCTGACTTGCTGACAGGTTGAAAATAGCAGGTGCTCCCAAGCACCTTTATTCTCCCTTACCCTCAACCTTCATCCTGAAATGTCAATCTAACGACCAAGAGACAGAACTATGAAATTCTGCAATGGTGTTAGCAGGTTATTTCCCAATTCATTTGTTCCTATTGAGGTTTACATATCCACGTTCCCAGGAAGGCAGCAAATTGTGACAGATTTTTACTCGTATTCCTGTGACACGTATCTCCTAACTGAGGGATAGATTCAAGAAAATTGTGAAAGGACATGATTTTTCTCTTTGTTTTCCTTGTAGTAGTCTTTTTTGCTCTTCTTTTTCCCATGAATCTCAGACACCTGTGGATATAACATAGCTGAAGAAACCTAACACTTTAAGGAAGAGAAGTTCAGTCTTTATAAAGATTGAAGTGTGGAACAGACCTCTGTAAAGATGTTTTGAAGTGTCCAAGGAAAAAAAATGCTCCTTCAGAAGCACACCAAAGTGGTGCAAATGCAAAGGTAATGGGAAGCGGATTGTAGGGCTTTCCTGTGTGAGGGTGTTCACCTTGAGATATTGTAAAGGAATGAGATTCTTGTTAAGTTTGCACTTTAGGAAAATCATGAATTTTAAGTATTTTCAGGAAAGCCCACTGAAATTCTGCTTGCTTGCAGGAATCCTGAGACTTTGGAAGTTCTTAGATTCAAGGTCTGGCATAATTATACTAATCTGTGGCACAAATGTAAGTATAAAGGAAATTGGGACAGGTACAGAACTTACAGTGCCTTAACAGAGAGCTTGTTGTTAATAGTGACAGAGCCCCAGTGTTCTGCCACACACTTTCACTATTCCAGCACTCTGCAAATGCTCCAATGGATTTTAAAGCATAACTAGCTATTTGTGGGAAATACTCTTTCTGTCCTACCAGACAGCAGGTTGCTCAAATAGCTGACTGTTGTATATCTGGATATGCCTCTAAGTAACACATGGTCAGAAAACAAATAGGGTCTACAGCACCCGGGATTTGCTGTGATCTTCAGTTATAAGGCCTCTGCTCACATCACATATGTGCAGCTGAGTACAATTTGTTTGAAGGTTGCTTCTTGCAAACTCAAGGCCATTTAAAATGTGATTACATCAGAGCAGGGACTAACATGCATTTTTCTGTATTGGGTTCCTGGACTTGTTTTGAACAAGATCTCATCTTCTGCTTTTGGCTTTCCATTTAAATTTTATGCATATTTGAAAAGTGGATACCTTTCAGCACTAATAGACCATCCCCATTTTCCACCTGAACTTCCAAACTTTTGGTGTTCCAGAACTCTTCTAATTTCTCATTTTCGTGTGGTAATTATTTCTACACTACGGCTATGAAATGTTCACTTGGGGCAGTCTGAACGTGTATGTAGAGGGAATGGATCTGCAGAGAGATTGCTCAGGAGGGAAACAGAGTAGATGCAGGACTGCATCAAAGCTGTTACTTTGCTCAAATTTAGTCCCAGTGACACTCATTCACTATTTCACAACAAATGCATTTATGCACTGAGATATCAGAGGAAACTCTAGTGCACCCAGCAGTGTGTATCACTGCTGAGTCAGAGGACTCAATTACAGTAACATCCACTATGTATTTCAGTGTACTTTTATCTTTTGACTGATTGTTTCTTGACCCTACCTAAGGTTGGTATAAAAGTATGCTAGATTTCCAGGCAGTGAATAGGGTCCCTTGAGCACTTTCTCATGCAGCCTGAGCTGTGGCTGTTGCTGCTCTGTAGCTATGACTTTCAAAATCTGGGGAAAGATTATGAATACTGTATTCTTTTCTAAAAAATGTTTCCTTGCTCACACAAATTGATCGGCTCATGAGTCAGTAATAAAAAAGATTGCCAAAACAGAACAAATTTTTTAACCAAAGGGATGCTCTGAACTTTGAAGAATAATATCCAGTTCTTGTTATAAGACATCATCTATTTCCAAAGGTATCCTACTGTCATTGACTTTGCACAATAGCCATATCTCAGCCATATCTCTATTTTTACAAAGAGAGAAACTGCTAGTTTGGTTCAATTTCAGTTTTCTAGAGCAGCTCAAGTGCAAGAATTGCATGCATATGGAAGTAGGAAATGGCAGTGGCATCCTCCACTGTGATCTGGAATTTGTCAGTAAATGAAATATCAAGACAGGATTCAAGCCAACTGAAATAGCAGCTGTAGCCATGATGTGAAATAATGAAGGAAATAATACAAAGAGGATCAATAATCATGAAAATATTAATAATCAATAAATGTCAATATTTTATATTTTGCTTTAACAGCATATGTTTAGATGTAATACATCTGGCCTGGCTATTTGCATACACTTAAAAAATAGCTTTTGTAAAGTAATAATTGAACCATTGAACAATAAGCTTAACCCAAACTTACATATTTTCTTTAGGATCAAAGAAAGTTTTCAAATTGTTTAAATTCTTCCAATTTCCCTACTTTATTACCACATCTATTTATAATGGATTGAGTTCTGAAACAAGTGTTAAAATAATCCAAAATATACACCCTAACCCAAAGTTAAACTAGTGTTGAGCCATGAAAAAGTTAACCTTGTAAAAGCTAGTTTTGAATCTAAAGCTTGGTCACTTCCATATCTTTATTTTATTATATACTTTTAAAAAACACTTTTAAGAAAGGATTAGAAAAAATGTACTTCAGAGAAAACACTTCCAAATATCTTCTGTGGATTAATCATAAAATAGGACACTTCCTGATTAGGAAAGTATTATGAGGCATAACAGATTGGGTAGGAATGACAACAATGGATTACACAGAATGTCTCTGTTTAGGAAGAAGATGTACATAAAATAATTCCCGTGCAGTAAACAGCACTTCCAAATATTTTAGATATCTGTGGATGTATTCCAAATGATCCCTGGAAGTCTGGGTCTATCATATCACTGCTGCAAAGCTTGTCCTTTTAGGAATTCTTTAGGATTTTGTCTGAGACAGGGATTCAGCAGTGAAAAGAAATGCAAGAATCTGATTTTTTTTTTTTTAGCTATTCTGTTTAAAAATGTTTTCTTCTGTACACTTTTAGAGGAACATGAGGAAAGCATCCCTGGTTAGGTCCTTGGATTTATTTTGTATATTCTCCATGAAACCTTATAAGAATGTTTAAAGGAAGAAGAGAATTATGGCAAACCCCATGTACACACAGGAGGGATGCAAATCCTTGCAGAGACTGGCTTGAAGGGGAATAAGCACACCTATGGTACAGATCAGCATCTTTATACAAGCACAAATGATCTATGAAATTGCATCACCAGGTCATGAAGTGCAATGATCTGCACTGCATGTGGCATTTACCCTGTTTGCTTGGTTTGTTTTGGTTATCTGCTCCTGACAATAGTCAGAAAGCAAACACTTGACTAGCTGGCCTTTGGTCTGTTCCTCTCTTTTCCAAATGGATGATAATGACAAATAACTGCTGAGCAGAAGTATCAACATCATGACTTTGAAAAAAAGAAACCTGAAAACCCCCGAAGTTCAACAGGAATAAATGCTCTGTCACTGATATGTTGCTTTTTTGTAAGTTATGCTTCTGACTCCTTTCTGGTAATTACACATCCAACAGAAGACAGCAAAATTCTCCCATTATTTCACTTGCCTACCTTAGTGAAGTCGCACTAGTTGTCCCCTCTGTCCAATACAAAACCACTCTGGAAACTTTTAGAATGAAGTTACTCACTCTCTACCTCAGTGACTCTTATGCTTGCCAGATTTGAGTTTTTTTAGATTTGTAGATCTCAGTCATTTGAAGGAACACAAATACTACAATAAAAAACAGGGATTTCATAGCTCAGTCTCTATTCTTCACCTCTCCCTGAAGAATTTTTATGTACTTTTTTTCTTGTTGTCTAATATAGTTGGGCATATCTGGGATAACTCAAGAGGGTTTGAGCTAGTGAAATCAGAATTACTGAGTTAACTGACAAGGGGTCTGTCTTTGGAGAACTGAGAAATTCAGTAATGCTCATCATTTTTCAATTGCAATTCTGCAGCTTGTGCCTGTCACTTGTTTTCTTCTTCAAGATACTTGGAAGTATTAGAGGTCACGAAGCAATCTTGCTGTGGTATTTCATGAATTTTTACCTTAAGAATACTGCAAACTAAAATTCTTTGGTATATAATAATCTGCTTCTCTATTCTGTCAACACTATTCAATAATAAAGAATTAGACTTAAGTTTGGCTTTAATCTGCAAATAATTTATTATTTTCAGACCTTGAAAAGCAAAGTCTGCCACAGAAAACTAATTACACTTTAATACCCTTAGAAAAAAGTTAATTTCCTATTCTCTTGTGCACTTCAGCCTGCCCTGTCTGTCCAAACACTTCCATGATCCCTGCTGTTCATAACATGTATCTGACCTGACATTCTCACAATCCTTTTTGTTTTATTGCTTAGTGACATTTCCCTGGGTAAAGCAATGTTTTCCTTTTACACCTAAGGAACAGACACATCAGGTAAACTGATATACCCATGGCTGTATGGGAAGTTTGACAGAGCCAGGACCTAGCTCCAAGTACCTGGAGTTGCTGCATTGTCACTAGACATCAGTTGTCATCTGCTTGCATTATCTTCTACTGTATTCCAGCAATGGGTGTAAGATCACTTTTCCTATGGGACCAAAAGTATAGTGTTGTAGAAAGCAAATTCTACTACTGATTCAGGGTACTGGCCAAAATCATCGTGGGATATCTCAAGAATCCTTCTTTCCTTTTTTGTGCTCCTGATTATACTTAGCTTGCTTGCTTTGACTTTTATTAGGTATTGTAAGTTGTATTTTGGATAAAAGTTGAAAATCATGAAGAAACACTTTTAGCAAATGATAAATCTGAGAGAAGGATAATTGGATGCACAGTTTATGTTGCATAAAGCATCGGATTTGTACAAATACTGAGTGTGAAAGTTTAACTCAATTTTCTTTCCACAGCATGGAACCTTGTACTGCAGAAGCTATTTTAAAATAATACAATTTTAAACAGTAGGAGTACAGTAAAACTAAAAATATCACCACACTATTTAAAGTAGCTATATGAAAATAATAATTCCTCTCCTGAGGCTCTTGCACTATTACCCAGAAATGCCTGAACATCAGGCAGGGTGTCTCAGCCAGGTTTAGGAGTAAAAGGGATGTTGCATTATAAATTTTATTTTTGGTAGTGTGTTATTTTTGGTAGGAGTGATTTTGAAACAGAAATGTTGCAGCTTTCTGTAGGTCAGTCAGGCTTAATACTTGATCAGTTCTGCAAAAAGAAAAAAAGAAAGAAAAAAATAATTGCCAGTGACATACAGTTTATCAGGACAAGTTGTATTCCATTAGCTGCCCCAGACATCCCAGCAGTGGAAATTTGCACTAGCAGCCCAGAATGTGAAAGCTTATAAATTGAAGAAAAGTTCTGTGGAAAAATAGTGCTCTAGGCCAACAGGATGCAGCTGAATAATTGTTGTAGGAAAAATTCTTGCCATATTAAACTACAGCTGAGAACATGTGTGCCACCTGATGCCCTGGAGAGTTTTGACACAGGAGAAAGGTTAATTAGTCCTTGAAGTCCACAAGGAATTCTGGCCTACAGAGTTATCCAGACAGCTCTGACTAACAGCGGTGGAGACTATATTTGCTCTCTTCTTTAAATACTTTGATTACATATACAACAGTATCCATCTGTGGCCAGATGTGTACAAACTCTATTGAAAATCATTGTATTATAGTGAAGCCAAACATCCTCCTTTCAGCTACGTCCTTAGACCAGCTCTGAAGTATGAAGCCTCAGAGATATTAATCACATGGAAATTAAATTTTTGTAGACTTTTAAAAAATCATTAAAAACATTTAAGAAATGTTACAGTTATTTTATCTCAAATATTAAAACTCAAATCAGCAAGCTTACTACTTGGCTGGGAAATGCAAGAGAACTAGAATGGGTCCTTATGGAGGAATTAAGAATCTATTCATCTGTGTGTATCTCAAACAATGCATTGCTCAACTTTGATAATGATACTTTTTTACATAATAATTAGAGACAGATTCTGGTCTCAGTAATGAATTATTCTTGATATAAAGCAATGTGATATACCTGATTTTAGCCATACAGGAATAATGGTTTATTCAACTGCAGGTTAAAATGCTTTAAAAATTGCGAGATATCAAAGGCAGAAGAACACTTTAATGAATGTGCATATACTGAGGGTGTTCAGTGCCTCTTATAACATTCTTCTTGCTCATGTGTCAATTGTCTTCTATCACAGCTGGATCAAGCCTTCTTTTCCCACCAGATGTCATTTTCACCATGGATTCAGACTCTGCTCCTAGCACTCCCTCTTGTCCGTTCTGCAAAGACTCTGATGTTGGCAGGAAAATGCAAGCACTCTCTATCACCAGTCTTACAGAAAAAAATCACTGGAATGCAATTTCCTCCTTGCACAAAAACGAACTGTGATGGGGAAGATGGGATGCAATATAGATAATTCCTTCTCTTTATGCAACAAAATGAAGATGGAATCCAGGGCTAGGAGAACCTGGGAACAGCCCCTTTAAAACTGCACAGCACAAAAGATCACTATTTTATATTGTCTGATGACTCCTCACAGGTGTCTTGGTAGTTTGTAGAGGCATAGTACACCACTTGTACTGATTTACAGGGCTCAGAAATCAATTCTAAGTGCTTGCCCTGTACACATGACTCATGGGGGAATTCAGTTGCTGCTCTGCATGACTTGTCCATAATTCTATCACTGTTTCTTCTATGCCAAACTGTGTATGGATAAGCTCTAGGATGTAACATGTGCAACTCTGACTTTCTCAATAGAACAGTGTGTAGTTGTTCACATCTGCTAACAGTGTCAAAACAGTCTTTATTGCTTTTTACTCCTGTTAAGCTTTGCGGAGACAATACAGCTGAACTGCAAGGCTGGTGCCTTATTAACAGCACATTTGCTGAGTTCCCCATAGAGAATAGTCTCTGCTAGTACTGTGTGAACCAGATATGCACCCTTGCTTATTCCCTATTGCTGCATTGAATGTAGGGCTGCTGGGCAAGGAGCAGCTCGTGGAGTTTACCGTAGATGTGAACAGGAGCCATGAACGTGGACTTTCTCAATGCCCTGCTTCAGAGCGCAGATAGCATTAAAGAGGCTCGGCGTAAATACAGAAGGAAATCCCAGGTGTGACTCAAGTTACACAGAACTGCTGAGGCCTAAATTTTGCTGCTGCTACACATGTACTCATGAGAAGACAGGATTTGATCTGCTTTTATGTACACGGAGCATCTCTCATATTGATGTATTTTTCAGTGGTACATAACATAAATGTTTATTTTATGTAGGCATATAACTTTGCTATGTTTTCTAGTCATTATCTGAGACAGCTAATGGTATTGTCTTTTTAAGACAAACTGTTGAAAGCAAAGGATTTAGCTGTACTTCTTACTGAGCATAAAAGCTTTGCTTGTGGGGTTTTTTTCAGGCTGACCTTTAAGTTTAAAACTGCTGAAATGATTACTGGGGCTGATGAACATTCCTGGTGTAATTAATACAACTTACAAGAAAAAGGACATAGGCATGAAAACTTCAAGGGCTTCTCTGCAGTCAGAATTCCTTGAATATGGATGACTTGGTTGTAACTAGAGACTAGAAGTTGTGTAAGCACTTAAAGGCAGAGATAGGTGCTCTGTAAACCTAGTAGATTCCAAAGAGCCCCTGCAAGCTGGTATGTCCAAGTTTTGTAAACTTGGCCCTCAGTCTTCCTAGCTGAGTGCTGTCATAGTTATGTCACTTGTATTTTGAAGGCGGAGTTAAGGCAAGTTATGTATATGGAGTAGTCATTTCTCAGTACCAGGCAGGTAGTGATGTGGTGGCATAAATTCAAGTTTGTGAACATGATTTTAGCTGGAGTTGAGGACTAAGAGGATTTGCAATGTCTGCAGAGACCTTGGTAGGGAAACCTTGGAGCTGAAATGCTGATAGGAAAGAGAAGCATCTATAAGCAATGCTTTCATGAAGAGTTAGAAGAACTGGCAGAGCAAGGGCAAGAGCCAGAAGTACATGGGCAGAGCTGGAGGAGCAGGCAGGGCTCAAACAGGGGTGCAAGGTTCAACCAAGAGAGCAGGTAGCACTTGGGGCCAGGAGCAGCAGCTAATGCTGTAGGGTCAGCAACAGCTTGGATAAAGCCTTATTATCCTCCTCTGCAGGTGACAAAGTCCTGGGACCTGCTGACTGCAAACCGAAAAGGGATTGATAGTACAGAAGATGAGAAAACAGCCTATACCAAGGTGCTATGGAAGAAAGTTGTGACCTGTTATAATGCAACTTTGTTTTTGTCTTATTGCTGTCTTTTTTCTCCCATTCATTAAAATAATTTATTAAGAAAATTGATAGAGTTTTAGGTGTGGAAAAATTAGGTATTTGAACACAACTCAGTTTAATTTTTCCTAGCTTTGGGGTGGGAATTCAAGCTGATGTTTTATTACTGGCCACTGAAGTTTAAACCTGGCATGGCTGATATCAACCAAAGGCTGTCAGAAATGTTGTAGAAGGCTGTGTATAATCTCAGGACATCTGTCCTGAATTATTACGACATGTCATAGTAGGTTCTTTTGGCTGCAATTGGAAGGAATATGCTATTTAAGTGAATATCCACCTATTTTCCCTTCTATTAGTAGGATATATTGACAGATGAGGGAAGACAGTGGCAACTGAACCCATGCCAGACTTATCTCTACAGTATTTTCATGGGGAGGTGGATCTGGCATTACAGAATGACTGAGGGTGGCTGTGAATCTGTGCTTACTATAGCTGTATTCATATAATTTTGATTTTATAGATTTGTAAAAATAACATAGGTCTTCACCCCACATGAAATGAAGTGCGCATGCTGTTGGTTATTTGGACTCTTAAGAAGCATTTCCTGCAAAAAACTCCAAAAAACCTGAAAATCTCAGAACAAAACAACTGATAGATGTGAAGCATTGTGACAATCAAACAACAAGAGCAGAAAAAATGTTTAGAGGAGACATATGGCTTACCATGCTGGCCCATTTTTGGTTGATCTTTTTCCAATCCTTCTGCTCTCTCAATATAACCTCTCTCTCAGTCCCTCCTTTATTCCATAAGCCCATCTGCCTTCATCTGTTAATTCAGCCCTCTGTTACTACTGAATTGTTTATCAGCCAAATGAATGTGGACGATGAGCTCTTCTATTCACTCCAACCTAGTTAAAACAGGCCTGCTACTCAGTGGTGGGCCAGTGTTGAGAAAAATGTAAATAATTAATGATTTGTCTGGAAACCTTTGAGAGGGAGGCCAAAACAACTGAGCATTTGGCATCTTCAAAAAAAAATTTCAAGGCCTATATGCAGGCAGGAATAATCTTATCTTCACCACCCTACTGAGTACACAGTGATTTTTGGCTTAGTGTGCTTTCACAAGGTAAGAGGAATATCCCTGCTTGTCTTGGGCTTGATCCTCTTCCAGTTGAGTCTGCGAGAGATCTCATCAGATGTCTGAACTGATCCAACAGGCTTAACTACTCATGAAAGGTGAAATTTCAACTTTTTTCTCCTCCTTGGAAAGCACTGCTTGTCCACATGCTTTCACCTCTTGGCCGTGTATCAGTGGGAGCTGTTGGTCTGACTCCCATTCAGCTAATGGAAAATTAACCCAACAAAACAGTGGGTATTGAAGGACCAAGGGAAAGCTTCAGCAAGAAGGTGTGGGACCACCAGATCAGAAATTGGGTGCAGAGCAAAACCAGAAGAATCCCCATTCCACAAGGACTCGTTCATCCCTTCTGAATACCCACTTTCATCAAAAGAAAACCTCTCTAGAGGCATTATATTACAATGTCAGGGCATGTATCTAAACATGTTAATAGTTGCTGGTCTGTTATTTAGTTGTGCTGCCTGTGTGAAAGGTAAACTTGGTGAGTTTTATCAAAACTAGTCCTTCTGGGGAAGTACCTTCAAAACCTATTCCTGTAACTAGGGATTTTCTCAGTTTGCCCCTTCAAAGGAGGTCTCCATTTGAGCTTAAAACTAAATATATGTTAATTAAGCCAAATCAATATGGTGCTGTGGCTCTCCAGGGGTCTCTTGTTGTCTTCTGGCTTAACTGAAGTAGCTACGTTATAGGGCCAACTTTTTCATAGACATTGAGGCAATTCATTGCCTCATTTCATAGACAATTCTCCCTCTTCTAGCAGGGATTCCTAAGAAGATAAGACTTGCATATATACTCTGAGTGTCTAAGTTTATGCAATCCATTCAATCTTTAAACTGGTTGAGACCCCTCATACATATTAGATGAGGGTGTCTCAAATATACTGAGTTCTTTTAAGTTTTATGACAGCCAGGTAAAGGAGAAGAGACTCTGATAAAGGGTATTCCCACCCCCACTATCGTGGTGTGGGAGAAAAAGATGTAATGTGAACTCACCATTCACTGAGGACATATCAAAGAAGCTGCAGGAACACTCATCAAAATAATTTCATTGGTGGCAGAACAACATGTGGGCTCAATCTTTGTGTCATCGAACATGCTTTATGAATTTTTTCATTAAGTAGAGCCTTAGTTGTAAAAATAATTGGTCTCTTAGTAGCATTATCATAGGCTTTATGCAGGAAAAATATGCAGTGTGTTTGCCCATGTAGAATAATGTTTCATAATCACTGATTCTCTTCTGTCAGGGATGCTAATATTTAACCTCCTTCTGTTTTGAAGCTGGTTATCATTTGTTCCAGAAAGAGAATCAAGGTAGAGGAATATGAACTTAACGGAGCAAACGTCAAACCAGTGTATATCTACTTGTAAGACAATTAGGGGAAACTGTAAAAATCAGGCCATGCAAATGATTGCAGCTGAGGGGCTAGAAGTCTTTTGATCAAGTTGGTTAAACACTCCAGTAATTCAGTCCCTCTGTAAGAAGCTTGTCTGTACACCCAGGATAAAACAGGGATAGAGTTAGAGCTGTTGCATAGCATGCTATCTGCTCTTGTGAGGAAGAATGTTGATAGGGGGTGCAGTCCTGCTAGGAAAGAAATCACTTTTAGACCTGCCCCATATCATTCCCCCACAATTATTATCTTTGGTCAATTGTTCTAGGAGAGTGTCCATCATGGCCTCTCCAAATGTTCAGATTTGGGCTGCCAGAAAGGAAGGAAGGTTACAGGGACTAAGAAAATGGCAGCTCCTGCCCAAGAGCTGCTAAAAGACAGCACTCTGTTAAGGCCTGGAGTCTGAGCACCTACACCAGACAAGTACCTACTGCTATGCATAAGCATGGCGTCCAGCTGAGATATGAGCAATCCTGTCCATGTAAGCCAAAACACAGTAAAAGACAGCATCAGCCAAGTGCCTCTTTAAAGACAATCTTTGTGTGTCAGTAACAGAGTTCTGAGTCCCAACAGACTGAGTAATCCAAAGTCAGAAGCCACAGAAGAGAGAAATCTGAGAATATGACTTGGACAAAATGAGCCTAGGATCTAGAAATGCTGCCCTAGATCATCTGAGTGGCAGTCTCTTTATTGGGCAAAAACCTTGTCCATTGGTAAAATTTAGTGAATACTAAGTTGCAGAAAAGAGATGTACTTGCATGGCATGTAGCACAGCTGGAGATGAATCCAGAAAAAAAAACTTAGGATACGTTCAAGTGTTCATGTGAACTGTTAAATTATCCTATTCTGCCAAGGTGATGGATTCCCACTGATCAGTCATCCAGTCTTTATTTATACAAAGGCCACCAAGAACCAGTGGTAGGATAACAGCTGTGCTCCAATGTTTGACTGATTCAAAGAGCAATATAAAGCTTAAGCAGCTTGAAGTTACTCTCAGACTTCATACAGTTTTAAGGCAGGAGCATCCCTGCCTTAAAGTCAGGGTCAATGATTTAGAGACTGACTATTTCTTCTTTCAGAAAAACCCTCTTGGGGAAAGTTTGGGTCTGTTTGTACCTGGCCCCCTACAAATGCAAGATATGAGTATAATCTGTGAAAGCCTCACTCAGTCCTACTATCGTCACCCAGATCAGCTTGAGTCTTGCAGAGAAGGACATCAGTGGGGGTTTTTGGTTTTTTTTATTGGCTGTAACACAACAACCAACATAGCTTTCTGTTTCTCCAGATCAAGGTGTGCCTGGATGTCGCTGTTGAGCGGCTAGCTGAGGACTGACCCAAGTTCTCAGACAAGGAAAGAGAGGAGAAGAGGAACTTTATTGTTTTGAATTCCATATATATAGAGTCTACAGAAGTGCCCCAGATTGGTCAGCCCGAGACCTCCCCCTAGGCCCAATTGGCCAAGCCCGAACTGACTCAATCCGGAGAAACTGTTTGCAAAACATCCAAACTTTATCTTTGTTTATGAAATATAGCAAAATGTTCCCACGGGAAGAACCTGTGCTAGCCACACCTGACATTTTTCAAGAATAACTAAAATTTCCCTTTTTTTCCCACTTATTTGATCAAAGCACTTAAAAATAACTACAAAGTATACTATAGCAAGTAGACATACCTCTGATATATACCAGGTGGGAGCCATCAGAATGACAGATTTTGGAAATGCAATGGAATCTGTCCTGTGCCAACTGAAGAGTGTATGTCTATGTACCTCAGAAGTATTTGGTAGGGAAAGATATATTTGCTTCATCTCACTTTTTCAACACCTTCCCCAAGCCAAATTTTCCTTGCTTCCATTTCCTCCTTTTGCAGGACTACTCTCTGGCTATCAAAATTCTGCAAAATTTTCTGCAAAACAGACATGCTTCTCGGTCACCTGCTGCCCAAATCATCTTCATCTTTTCCTGCCTGCAGACCTGTCCCAAGGCACGAATATGGCTTAGCTTATGTCTGAAAAGACATTAGGAGTTGTTGACAAGCCTGTGGGACACCCAAATGTGCTGTTTTGCTTAGTCTGTGGGAGGCTGGGGAGTGTATAAAAGGTAGGCATAGAAATTCAGAAGTTTGTTTATCATATAGATAAAAATCTGAACTGCCAAAGTTTAGTCTAATTTTAAAGCTGCTTATGCATTATGCAACTCTTCTTCCTTTCACTAAAATGCAAAATTACAATGCAAACCACTTTATTTCTGATATGTATAAATTCATTATTTTGAGGAACAGCAGGGCAAAATGTCCTCTTCAAAGCCTGGTTCATTTTCTGAACCAGTTGTCACATTCACCTTCTGCTCAGTATTTGAGTGTACGTCTACTGGAAGTGGATATGCATTTTGCTTCTTGATCCTAATTTTGATCTCTGGTTTTACTCAAATTCCAGCAGAGGACAATTTTTAACTTCTATCTCTTATAGGAGATTCAGGATGTTTTCAGTCTTAAAGGAAAGCAGGAGTGGTAGCTTGGGAAGAGGAAAACATATGCTCTGTCCCCCTAAAGGGGTTCCTCTCCCCAGGTCCAGAGTGCATAACAAGGTCTTGTGCTTCATATCTCATGGCCCTGAAATGTGTTCATGGCTGTTCTGACTCCTCGTTGCACACCCATAATGTTAAGCTGCCTCTAAAATTCATAATCAAGCTTGAAGTTTGAGCTGCTGGATTTACAATGTTTTTAGAATATGTGCATTTATCAGGTTTTCCCTGTTTTGCTAACTTAATGTTTTTGATAAAACCAACATATGTATCCACCTTTGGAGATAAGAAGCATGTCTCATTTTAATACATGATGTAGAATTACACCAGTAACCCACAAGAGCAGAAGGAGTTGGGTAAAAGCTCAGAGGGGGCAATGAATCAAGAGTGAGGAGGCTTGAACCAGTTCTCTATTTTTCCAGAAAATTACTGTGTGACCTTTGGGCAAACTTCACCTTTTCATTCCTCTTCCTCTCTCCCTCATCTCTATTTTTTTCTTTCCTATTTAGGCTTTCAAAGCGCAAAGGCAAAAGCACATGCCTATCATAGGCAGTTCCAGTGTAAATGTTGATATACAGATTTAAAACAAGGAGGCAAATATCTGTTTGGAGGCCCCCTGTAGGTATTTGTCATCATGGTCCACTGCAATCTATGATCAGTGGATTGCTTTGCTGATGAGGAGAGCCAGTGCACTTGCCCAAACATCACCTGAATTTCTCAAACACCTGCAGAAGAGTGTCCTGAGATGCACATTTTCTCACGTGGTCTTCCTGACCTGGTATACCTTTTGGTCTGCCTTGCTCTGGGGAAGAGCTGGAACTGCATTGTGATGACAGCACCCCTTTCTTCCCACTCGG
This sequence comes from Entomyzon cyanotis, assembly GCA_024500445.1. Lineage (NCBI taxonomy): Eukaryota > Metazoa > Chordata > Aves > Passeriformes > Meliphagidae > Entomyzon > Entomyzon cyanotis. The sequence continues at coordinate 84,253,263 of JAKEPQ010001005.1, forward strand.
AATGCACAGGGAATTAGCCCACTTACTGGTCTTGTGTGGGGGTAATTCTGACTGCTGACGTATTTCTTCTTTCACTAATGTTATGAAATACCAAGCCATTCTCCTCCCCAAATTCAATCTGATTTTTCTTCTGAGGTTTCTGCTGGTCCAGGATTCTAATTTTTCCTGTTTCACCTCTTGAAGAAAGGAAATTAGATGATCAAGTGGAAATTAGAGGCCACAATGTGTCTAAATGTATTTTGGAGTAAGTTGATTATAAAATTACAGTAAGTGTTTCTTGCACTGATATCAAGCACAGTAAGTGTTAGATCCAAAGAGATTTGTATGAGGGGAGGTTGCAAAGAAGGTTTTAGAAACAAACTTAGCTTCATTTGTAAAGTTACTGGACACATTTGTGGCTTTTATCAACATGTTTTTGCTTTGGGATACAACTTAAGATCCAAAAGAATCTTGAAAAATTTATATATTTTGTAGTAGGTGGGTGTGAACCCATTCCAACGGGATGGTTTAAAAAAGTGCTATTTTAAAAAAACCTGTATCTAGAAGAATGAGGTGCGGGTGTGAGCGGGCCTCTGCAGCATTGTTCTGTCTTTTCCCTCTGCCAGCTGACAAGAAGAGCTGTTCTTCAGCCCTTTTGGCTGGTGGGTGCAGACACAGCAAGTTGCTGTTGGAAGCTGTTGTTCCCTGCAGTCCCAACAGCACTCCTCGTCTATTTTCAGTGAGCCGGTTTGCAAAGACCTGTGAGAGAAATTAGTGTAAACCACCACTGTACCCATCCTGAACTGCATTTTGAAACTTGCTCTTTTCGCACCTGTGGTACTGTGACTTTCTTTGTCAGGGGTTCAAGTCATAATGCCCCGTCCGGGAGGAGAGGCTGGAGATGCCGGTGGTGAAGGGTGCACGTTCCCTAGGGGAGGAGACATAGCTGCTAGAGCAGCAGTGCCGCCCAAGCTCTTGTTGAGGTGAGCGGGGAAAAGGCTTTAATGACCACCCCGGGCGCTCTGGCACTGGTGAGCGGTTGGTGTGAGGGCGGCAGTCCCGACTTCAAGGGGCAAAGAGGAGAACAGGTTGATTTTTTCCACCTCCACGCCCGTTGTGGGGTGAGCTGGCTGTGTGCCGTGGTCTCCCCGTGAGACCAGCTGCCGAGAGCCGGGATGCCGTGCGGGGTAGGACGGCGTGAGAGGAGGGAGCGGGCGGGCCGCGGGTGGGCTCGGCAGGCGGGCGGCCTGGGACAGCGGCGGGCGGGAGGAGCGGAGCGCGCTGAGGGCGGGCCGGGCCGGGCGGCGCTCCCGGGCGCCCGCCGCGGCGTGTGGGTGGCTCCAGGCGGCCGGTACCCAGCGACAGGCGGCGAGGTGGGAGGAGGCTGGCGGGGCGGAGGGAGAGGAGGAGGAGGAGGAGGGAGCGCGGCGGTGCTGCGGGGCGTATCAGCCGGTGCTGGACTATGGTGCGGCTTGGCGGGAGCTGACACGCCGGCACGCCGCCCGCCCTCCCTCCCTCCCTCCCTGCCGGCTGACAGGCACGTGTGGGATGTGAGACCTGCCCTCGCAGGGGGAGCATGAGCTGTGCCCAGGCCGGCATTGTCCAGGTACGAGGGGCTGCTGCCGCCCGGCCCCGGGTGAGGGTGGTGGGGCCGGGGCGGGTGGCGTCGGCTCCCGGCGGAGAAGTGCGAGGCGGGATGGAGCCGGTAGCGGCCCTAGCTCCGGGAAAGGCCCTTCCCGGGGCGGGCAGCCCCCGCCCGGCCGGCGGGATGCGGTGGCGGGTCGCGGGTGTGCGCTGTCACCGTGCCCGGCTGCGCGGAGCCGCCTTTGTGCCTCGGAGGTCCGTGCGGGATGGGACCCCCGGCCGTGCCCGGGAGCGCTGCCCTGCCCTGGGCGGGGGCGGGGGCGGCGGTGTGCAGGGGTCGCTCTCCGAGGAGCGTGTTGGGCCCCGGTGGGTTACGGGCTGAGCCGTCGGCCTGTCGGCTGAATTCCACTAGCGAGCAAATACTGTACAATTATGATGAGCGACATGCCGGCGGGGATTGACATCATTTGGGGATGTGGATGCACGCAGGCGGTGATGGAGAGTCCCGTGCCGAATTTTTGGTGGTTAGGTCTCTTCCTTGGAAGAGCAGAAGCCCCCAGTTTTGATTCTTGGCTCCCTGACAATGCAGCAGCAAAATTTAAAGCATGAACTGCCTTCTCCCCCCACCCCGGCTCTGTTGCTGTAAGCCAATCTTGTGACTTCATATTTTGGTTATTAACTTGTGTTATTATGTAACTGCATTTTTTTGTTAGCAATTAAATAAAATAACTTATAAGCATCTTAAGAACATTGCCCTAGCCTGTAGCATTGTCAAATGCTGCGTTTCTCATTTTGCAGCCTGCATAGATAATGGGTCTGTACTGACACGAGCAGTACAATTCATTTTGTTCTCTCTTGCATCGTTTCCCATGTGTTTCTCGGTAGTTGCAGAAGAAATTACTCGGCCCGTGTTCAGATTTTTGCATCCTGCTGTTTGGAGCTGCAGTAGTGCCTTTTTTTTTTTTTTTTTTTTTTTTTTTTTTTTTTAATGCTGCACTCAGCAGAAGTGTGTAGTGAGACTGTACAACAGTCAGTCAGGCTGTGCTCCTGTCCCTGGGTTTACCAGCACCACTGCCTTGTTCTGTGGAGCACCTAGCCCTGTCTGAACAGGGCAGCAATTAGGGGCAGGGTGCTGCTGTGCCAGTGGTGCCACATAGCAGGTGGTCAGCTGTGCCTTTCTGATTAGTGCTCATGCGAGGATTGCAGTTATTACAGTAATTCATTTTAGCTTGGGGATTCATTTTGAAAATTTGGATTTTCCACTAAGAAGGGATTATCATTTCTCTGTGTAGTATGTGTGTTTTGTGAAGAAGTGGAGTACAGTATATATCCTGGCTGCTCTCTCTGCTTCCCTCTGTCTGTCTCTGAAGTGCACACCCAATTTGGACAACACAGGTGCAATGTTGATTTTCATGCTGGAGCCAGAAGTAGATGTAAAAAGCAGCACATGCTTAGTCAACCCACAACACTCATCCTGTCAATGTAGTCTCAGTTTAGTACAGGGGAAAAGAGTATCTGTTCTTACAGAGGAAATGTGGGGTCCATTTACTTGTTTGTTTCAGGAGGGTGAGCAGGGAGTTAGCTGAGAACAAAGAGTGGTTGATCAGATGGCCAGCATTTGTGAGCAGCGAGCAGCGTGTGAGTCAAGAGTTGATGGAATGTTTTGTCACCGGTGTGATGCTGACTCTACTGTGTCTCTGACTTAATGTAATCTGAGCTTTGGACTCCTAAACTTTTAGTATCTATCGGTTTACTCATTTGAAATCAGAGCAGGCCAGAACATGAACTGATCCACTCCGTGACTACCAGGAACTCTCAATTTCTGAACGTGACAGTGATTTATTTGAAAGCAAACTGTGTACATGTGCTCAGAACATCCCAAAGAATTGATCCCAAATCCATATGCTCAGTATTTTAAGTGCATTCTAGTAAACAGTGTAGTACTTACTGTTTTCCAATAAATATCTGGCTAAGACTTGTTCCTAAAGTGCATTTTTCAGTGGCTTTGTGTTTCATGTAGAGTGCATCTTTCAGTGGCTTTGTGTTTCATGTAGATGGCATGTGACCTAGCATCCTTTGCCATTGTGAGATGATACCTGTGAAGCTTAGTGGAGTTTGCACTTGCTGTGTCTGATGCTAAGTAGCGTTCATTCAAGGAAGAGCTAAATTCTTCTCCTTGTCTCCTTTTGAATAGTTGTCTTACAAACAATGCAATGACTTGGAAAAATAGTGTGAGTGAAATTTAGCTTAATAGCTGTCTTTTGAAATAGTGCAAAAGATGTGGCCGTGGTATTGTGGGGAGGATTCAAGTTGTAAGAGCGATGGTGTTGAACAGCTGGTGTTGGGCCAGGAGCTCTTGTAACAAAGAGGATAGGTTGCCTGTGTTTTAAAGCTGTTGGATCTGCCTTGCGGATACAGGCATCAAGGTTGCCTCTGTGGTTTCACCTCTGAAAGATGCTTTTAAAAAAATACCTAGCAAAACAACCTCCTCATTTCCACATGAGTTAAACATATTGCTAAATTCAAACAGGAGGGCTTTTAGTAATTAAAAAAGACAATTATTCCAAAGTTTCTTGTTCTGTGATGATAGATTTTGCTGGAGAAGACGGCTTGTCTTCACTATGACTTTTGATCTTTCAAAAAATCTCTGTGGTTCTAAGTCTTTCCCTATGTAGTTTGCCCCAAAGTTAGGGGTACCTACAAGGCCTGGCTTCAGCATGCATAGATGACAGTCTTTGTGGACCTCTACAGAGAAGGAGGAGAACTCAAGCTTTATACAAGTGCCCTGGCTCACTGTCCCTCTTGTTCTGTTGAAGGGGTGCTTGCCAGCCTAAGCCGAAGTTACGCCTTTGGGAATACTGCCCCAAACAGTTCAGCTGGGTATCTATAGATAGATACGTGTGACTTACATGAGTGGATCATGCCAGCAGCTGCCCCAGCTTTCCAGCAGATACAGCTATGAACCATCATTGCACTGGGAGTCACCCTCACCTCAGATGCTCTCTTGCCTCCAGTGGCACCTGTGCTGCCGGGAATGTTGCTGTAGTGTTGGCCGTTTCCCTCAGATGTCTTGCAATAGCTGGAGGATGATCCTGCCCATACGAGTTTGTGTATCTGCCTATTAGCAGGAAAAGGAATTGTGACGCCCCCTTTTCTTCAGGATGTCTGCTCTTTGTTTACACTCAGCGGCTTTCTCGGTTTTGGCAATAAGGAGATGAGTCAGTTTTGCTTCTGTTTAAGGCTTTTTTTACCCATTTCTCCTGTAACATTTCATGTGCTGTTGTGGTTCTGCAATGGCTGAATGGCAAATACTGCAAGCGTTTGGTTTAATTCCTTAGAAGTGTATTTCTATTGACCTTAGATATCATGATCATTAATTCTAATAAAGTTTAAAACAGACTAGATCTTATATACTTAAGTATTTGTCCTAAAACACAGCAATACTTTGTTTTCTACTGGTAATCTCAGACAGGTGGGGGCTGTGCAATTCAGAAAAAATAGAAGTACAGCCAGTGGCAAAGGGCAAGATAAGATGCCACCAACTCTAGCTGATGTTTTCCAGCTGAGATTTGAGGCCAGCAAGATGCTTAGAATTAATTAAGAAGAAATGGTGAGGTTCTTTGATGCAAGGAGCCCAGGGTCATTTTCCTTACAGTTAATGAATGGTGGCTAGGTAGCTGTATAATGGGCTTGTGAGTCAGTCTTGTCCTTTTTTGATCAGCTATGCTTGGCTAGTGTATCCCATTGTTAGCTCTGAAGTAGGAAGCCTATGTTCTTCTGTCAGGGCTTCTTAGGAGGTGCTGGGACTGTCCCTTGGCAAGATGGTGTCCTCAATCTCAGACGTTTGTGGAAAATGGGCCAGTAAGACTGGTCCAAACCACAGATAAAATGGGCTGTTGTCCCAGGCAGCAGACTGCTCGGGGCAAGAGACTGGCTCTGGCCCCCATGGACTACTTTTGCTTTGGCAAGAGGGAGGAGCTGGGTTGAAGCAGGGCAGCAGCTGAGCCCGAAGAGGGGTTCCCTTGCTGCAGTACTTGTTGCAGCTCCCATTTGTCCTCTCCCTCCAGTGGCAGCAGCAACGGAAACCACCATCAGCTCCTCAGGGCTCTCCTTACCCCAACTTTCCTCTTTATAATCTCACCTTCCTTTCCCATGAGTTCAACAGCTGTAGCTTGATCCCAGCTCCTCATTCTTTTGTCCAGAACATTGCCTATAATGCAGATAAACTGTGAGATGGCTTTGGGGCGGGGGTGGAGTGATATGGCAAGCTGTTTCTTTTAGATCTTGAAACGGGGAAACCCTGGTGCTTGTGTTTGAAATATCGGAGTCTGTGCTCAGTGCCGTGTTCCCCAGGGAATCGCTGTGCTCCATTGTATTGCAAAGTTCTCTGAGGACGCAGCAGTGCAGGCAGTGTTCCCTTGCTGCAGAGCAGAAGGTCTGTGGGAGAGAGCGTGTGCACAGCAGTCAGGAAGCCTATTACTGAGACCTATGCTGAGGTATCATTTTATGCATTCAGCAAAACAGGCTCGCTCTTTCACACTTTCCAGATATTTTTATGTTTCTCTACAGATGCTTGTAGAACACCAACATTTGTTTGGTTTCAAGCCTGAATTAAATTTCCTAACCAGTGTCTGGAGGCAAAATCAAAAAGGCAAGCATTTCTCCCAGAATTAAAATCCATTTAAATTTGAGAGTTGTTAACCCATTAAATAGCGATGCAGTATAGAATGTCTCTTGGACTGAATCACTTGTGTTTAAAATGGAACATGATCTAAAAATAAATGGCTAATTGCTTCAATGTAGTCAATATAGAATTTAGAGATGACTGACAGAGTGATTTGTCATCCATCTCCATAGCAGGAGTCATCTGGGAAGTCTGTGATGTTAAGGGCATTTGTTTCTATTAGTCCCTTTTAAAGTAGTTTTGTTAATGAACTCTTGAATACCAGGAATGAAATATGTCATTTGGTATAATTAATTTTTCCATTTCATAGGAAAATGTGTGCCATGTGCACCTTCAATGACCAAATCAGGTTCCTCAGGTCCTTAAGTGTGTGGTTCAGCAGGCCTGTTTTTTTTAAAGGAAGCTGGAGCATGCTGTACTTCTGGTGCCAACAGAATGTTTTCACACATCTCCATGTAAAATTTAGGATGGCATCCTGCAAGCTTGGGAAGATCTGATGTTGTGCTGCCCACTGTATACTTTTTGCAGAGAGGAGGATTGGTTGAGAATAGCTCTCTGAAACATGTGTAAGCAGAAGAGGTAGAGCAGGAAATAGTCTGCTTTTCTCAAGGGGTAGGAGGAGAGCAAGAGATGGGGGGAAATATTTGATCAGATGGCCAAACAAGTAATTCTTCAGTGTAGGCTGGTGAAATGCCACAGTGCTGGTTGTACAGAGCAGAGAAAGGCCGAGGAGCTGTTCTCTGGACCTTAGGAGTTGCTGTGACTGTTCTTCCTCCCTGAAACAAACCAGCCTGCCAAAGTCTGTCTCTTTGGCAGAATGTACATTACATATTGTACAGACTTTGCTAAGGTAGGTAAGAAGCAACGAAATTGAGGATAATCCAGCTTTGCTTGTGAGCTGTATGCCTGTTATAGTGCACTTTCTGAACCATTTGAACTGCAGACCTTCTAGCTGGATGCAATGACTCAGGTGTGTGGGGCTACCAGTCTGGGCATCTGGGCACTCTAACAAGTGCTTGACAAACTAGTGGGATGAATGGGATCATCTGATGTCCCAAGCTGGGCACCTTGCTGCTTTTCTTTTGAAATCTGGGCCCTGTCAAGACCGATAGTGTCATTAAAGTGGGAGATACTGTCTTATTCCAATGTCTTAATGCAGTCTCAGGAAAATTTAAATTTAGAATGCACGTTTTAATGCAGAACACACATCAAGTATTGGGTTATTTGTCAATTGTCTTTAATGATGTGATAAAAAAAAGCTATGTGAGAAGCCGTAGGATTTTTAATTTAAAAAATTAAACTTTTTCTTCAGTGAAGTATGTTTCATGTGCGACTGCATGGTTGCCTTAAGAAGACAAAGAAAATATCAGATTTATTTTCTGAAGCGGCATCTTGTTTTAAATAGCAAGGTTTAGTTTCTACATGCTTAACATGAAAAGTAGGGAAAGCAGATGAAATATTTAATCTTGGAGTCAGAACACACATTTCCAAGATGATACTGTTCAAGACTCATGCTTATGCCCAGTAGCCATTAGGTTGTCTTGTGTAACCTGCCTTGATTACAGGCCTGTGGAAGCTGCATAGAGATAAGCAGTAAGGTATTTCCATGAACTCTTAAATTGCCTAATTTGGCTGCACCTTGCTCTCAAGTGGTAGTCAATGTGAGGTCAATACCATGATTCAGAAACATAACATATTTACCCTGAGTCACAGGCAAGACATGATGCTGAGATAAAGTGTTATTGAGTTTGGTTTAAGAATGAGCAATGCTCCTTCTAAAGTTATTTGGAACTTTTCTTGGTGAAGGGCAGTGCTGCAAGGCCTCTGGTTATTTTTTTGATTTTTTTTTTTTTTACAGAACTGGGTGTCTCAGGGAAGCTGCTGTGTCCTGTGACAGTGTGAAGCACTGACATTTCTTTCACATTATTTGAGCAGCAGTCTAAAACAGAAACAGCCATAGGAGTTCCTACCCAGACCAGGTATTAATGACTAATGAGCTTTCTCCTTCACTTCTTAGGCTAGAAAATGACTCCAGAGAAACACATGGTCCTGTGGTAGAGCTCCTTTCCAAGACCAAATGGTTTGGTGGTTTATAAGAGTTAGGCTACCTGATTTTCCTTCCATTTTGCTTCCACTTCTTAATGTTCTTTAAGGATTTTGCTTTGTATGTGAAATTACCCACCTTTTATGTTAACAAAGCTCCCATTAAAGAATAAGATTTCTCACCTGACTAAAGGCAGTAGTTCTTACGTTGGTCAGGAAACTGCATCCTGGTGTAGAACATTACCCACTCTTGAAATTTTACTTTGCATTACTCTTTCATGCCCCTCAGAACTGTCACTCTCAAAGAATCCTCCTTGCAGATTTTCAAAGACTCCCTCTCTGCACATGTGTTTTCATTCTCTTTGATAGTCTGTTTTCCCCCTTCAACCTTCCCCCTCCTCAAGAACCAAGTGATTGCAAAATACTGTTCTTTGCAATGCAGCTTGCTACATAGGTAGCATTGGTCATGCAATTATATGTTTCAGACAATTAAAACATGCTTAATAACTCAGACTAATTCTCCATACCCAATAATATAATGTAGGCTAAAATATTAGTATCTGTATTTGAGCAAATATATTAGGGCATTTAATTAAAAACATGTATCACCTAATTGTAAGTCTCTGAGTTCTTAAATATCAGTATCTTTTGCATTGTGCAGAGAGGGTACTTGCTTATCCTGGAGTGCTTAAGGCAATTTACAAATTAGGTTTTACTGTTTCTGGGGAGGGAATGAAAAAGTTTGTGATGTGGGAACAAAATTACAAGCAGGAAATGGAGCAAAACTGTAGCACAGGTGTGGAAAAGTGTTCTGGGTGCCTCTGTATGTTCAGGTTGCCAGCTGAGCAACTGAGATTTATATAGAGGTGGATCCTGCAGAAGGGTGGAAGCAGACATCTTCTAGAAATGGGATCTAAGGAGCAGCTGTTTGACTTGCTCGTTGGAGCCACATGGTGATTTTTTTTGACATGTCAGCTGTATTGTCTTGCCCAGCTTGGAAGGTCATCACAAGCCCAGGGAAGTTGCTGCAGAACTTCTAGAAAGGGGCAGGCTGCTCTCATGCCCCCTTTACTTTCCTTGTGTGTCTGCCTGGACCTGTATGCAAAGATACTTTTTGAAGTTTGGAATAGGGGTAGTGGCTCAGGCCAGGCTCTGTGCAGGGGTCTTCCTGCACCATCACCATCTTTCAAAAAAAACCCTAAAAAATGTCTAAGGCTCTGGGTGGAAATGAGTAACAACTTCCCAAAACACAGTACATAAAGAAGTTGTTTGATTACAGCAAAAGGATGATGTAGGGCTGTGGGGGAGAGGTTGTATGTTTAAACCTCTGGTGTGGGAATAGAAATGTTTCTGGTAGAGCCTCTGCTTCTGTGAAATATCTTGATTGCCTAAGAATTGATTGATAAGAATGATTTTCTAAGGGTTATAAAATGTGGATTTAGTGCACATGTGTATGAATTATTTTTTGGTAAAATACAAATCTGAGGTTTGGACTACAAGTTAAATATATGCCTGATTTGACCTATTTTTTCCCAACCTAATTCTGCCAGCTCTGTGTGTGCATGCGTGATGTTTCCTGCTGAGGGAGTCCCGCTGACCTTACAGAGACAAGGCACCTTAGGAAAGCTAATGTGTAAGAGGTGGAAGTGGTAGCAGGCTCAGGGTTTGCATGAGATGGGCTGTCAAGCTGGCTCAGCAAGGCGAAGATATGAAACAGGGTGTTTGAGGAGGAGTCTGATTTAACACCCTATTATCTGGAAGCTCAGGAAGGGTCATTGTGAATAATGTGCTTGGCTGACTTGTGACCTCCTCGCAATAGGTCTGAGAGTTGGACAGGAGATCAATCTACTTGATGTCCTTCTAATAACTCACTGAAAACCCAGTTCATCTGCTTTAGCTACCTGGACCAAAAAGGATATAAATGCAGCATTGCTAATCCAAATAATCCTTGTGGGACCACGAGAGGGGACATCCTCATGCTGAAATGAAAAGTGATAAGAGGGCCTTAAGCAAATGAAGATCTAAGCTGCTAAGTCTACACGGCATATTGTGAGCTTACTAGCTTATATCCAGGACACCATAGCCATGTTTCGTGCAGTGCTGCACCAAAAAGAGAGGCATGACAGATTATCTTGAGTTGGCTGTGTGTGACTGGTTTATGTGCAGTGCTCTGCTGTCTCCAGGGCTTTTATTCCCTGTGAAATGAAGGCAAAAGTAGCTTGCTGCATCTCTGCTCCCTCAGTGTCATTGTGCCATGGGTTAGGTGCAAAGTTGGTTAACAGTGCCTGTAGGGAGGCAGGTCCTCAAAAGCAGGAACTGCAGAACTGGTGTGTTGGGTAGGGCCTGGTGCTCAGGGAGGAGCTGCCCTCCCCAGGAAGGGTGTTACTATTTCTCTTGTACCTGATTTAGATCAGACCTAGATCTGTAACTTTCCAGGAATGTGCCCTAACAGGCAGGGAGCTTCTCTAAGTGTGTGTGAGTATGGAACATGCTTTACATCCATCTGGCCAAAGTCATTATGTTCTACATGGAAGATTTGAAGATTCATTGAGCCAGAGAGAAGAGGGAGCATAACTCTGCTTTAATGGGTGGAGGGGGAGTTTATGTGTGCCTTTGCAAAGAGCTGGTTCCTGTGTTTTATATGCAGAGTAGCACATGGGTTGTCAAGCTGGTGTTTGAAATGCACAGGAGCAGAACACTAGGTTTCTGAATCCTGTTATGTTGAGAGTAGGACTGAGTAGCAGTGAGTACCATTTTCAGCTTCAACGCCTAAATTTTGCGTAAGCCCCATTCTTTTGATCTGGCCAGAATATCTACGTTCAGTCTTAGTCTTCTGAACTGTTTTTATTCATGCCTCAGTGATGCATCCGGTGGGAATTTGCATGTTCATTTGGCTTGTTTTGTGCAATAGTTTTTGCAGTGGAATCCTGGTAGCTAATGGTGAATATGAAAGCTTTCAAACACAAATTCCCATGTAATAGGATACTGATATAGTTCAGTCAGAGCTTTGATAAGCTGCAGATCATATTTGGTAACCAGTTCTTCAAGCCTCAGAGGACCTTGGATCAGAGCCTAGAAAATTGTTGGGCTCACCTCTAAGTTTGAGTGAGAAGATGAAGGTGAGAGATTACTGAGAAATGCTTTCCAGGTGCACCACTCAGGCCAAAATCATTGTCTTTCCATAACCACTTTCCTTGATTCTCTGTTCGTAGATTCTGAGAGATGATAGAGTGGGAGAGAGACTTTGCTGCAGAGGTCTCAGTTGGATTTCATGCCAATTGAGGATTTATCATTAGAGGAACGTAGTTAAAACTGCAGTTCATGATAAATGACTAGAAAAAGTTTGGTCCCTCTAGGAGCTTTTAGGGTTTTCTTGTTTGTTTGCTTGTTTCCCCACACACATATTTGTTAAAGGAAGCAGGAGGTAAAAAACTTTTTGAGCTTAAGTCAGCAGGCAAATTCTACATCTGCTGGAGGTAGCAAGTCTTCTGTGTAATGAACCATTTTTATGTAATTGCTGTGGAGGAAAAAAAATAGTCCTATTTTAGAGCAGAGAGGGTTGGCATTGAGAGTATTCTCTCAGAGACTGCTAACCAGTTGTGATGTTCCACCTCTTGCAGTGGTTCACGTCCCTGCTGTGCTGTCCTGCTGGGCTTGCCCAGCTTCAGGTGTGGTTCAGGAGCTTGGACCAGTTGTTGGCAGCCCTGCTGAATGCTGAGTCACAGGGAAGAGATGGAGACATGAATAGTACTGTGCAGCACTGGTGGATTATTTGCTGGAAACTACAGACCCTCACAAATCACAAACATGTCATCAGTTGTTGATCAAGATTGGTGATATAATTAAGGTGTTAATTTTCAGATAGATGGCTGCTTGAGTAAAGAGCTGAATTTGCCACCATGTGAGCTACCCTGAGGCTACCAAGGCTCTTAAAGCCCCAAAATTCCATATACTTTTATTTGCGTATATTATTTTAGGAATATGTGTCATTTATGTTTGGACAATGAATTACCCTTGTTTTGATGACTCCTTTCTTTGGAGTCTCTCACTCCCGGTGAAGACAGGTGATCAGGCAGGAACGAATCCAATGCACTGTGAACATGCAGCATAATTAGCTTCTGGAAGTAGCTCTAGTGCATGCATGTGTGGGAGGAGGGGAGGCATATAAAGTAGTGGAGCTGCATGAAAATTTGCCAGTGGAACAGTTTTCTGTAAAACAAAAAATTAATGCTGTTTTAAACAGAATCAAAATGTTCCTCATGGGAATGTGCTTGTACTGCAGCTGGCAACTGTTCAGAGTACCTGGAGCCCTACAGCCTTGTTTAATGATCAGATCCAGTTGGGAGAGATCAGACATGGAGGTGTGGCAAGGTGGTGGTTGTTAGGCTTCAGCTGTAAAGAAAACTTCAAAATGCTTCGATTTCCCACAGTGCAGAGAATGAGACTTGACCTACTCTGCCATTTCTTAATACAGCCCTTTCTTAAAAATTATCTCCCATCTCCAGTGCACATCATTAAAGCGTTGTACTATTGTATTTACTTCATGGAAGCCTGGGGCCCATCTCATTGCTTACGCCAAGTTCATTTAAGTCACTGATCTTGCATTAGGGATCCATTTGGCCCATGAGGTCTTAAAATAACTGTGGAAATATTTACTGTGTATTTATGTGGGACAGAGACCACACAGATTTCTCAGTCTGCAGTTTTCTAGCGCTTGTGCACTGGAAAACAAAAACACGTCAGTAAGGGAAACCCATCCCCCAAACATATACATTTGCTTTTTGGCTTGACAAGATCACCCTGAACAGAATCCCTGCTCCGTTTTTAGTTCAATTTTCCCAGTTTAGATTAAAATGTTATGCTAGTGAGTTTCTCTTTTTTTCCCTCCTGACACTTCTGGGAGCAATTCTTTTTCTTCTCATTATCTCTGCTTCCTTCCACCTCACAAAAACTTTTTTTATAGCTGTTGGATTCTGTGTTTGGGCTTTCAAGCATCTGGTGCAGAGTGCTACTGTTTGGGCCCTCCTGGTTTCAGTGGCATTGGGACCTTCTTATTTTTGTTTGCAAAATGGCCTGTATTTTGACTCAGTGGAGCTGCCTTAGGGTGTAGCAAAGGCAAACTCTCTCAGCACATTGTTCAAAAGTGGTCTTAATCAAGGAGACAAAAGTCCCACTTGGCTTCACTTCTCTTGTGACAGTCAAACCAGTCGTAAGTCGAATGGATAGAAGAATGAAGGCTTCAATTAAATTCTTACCATTTTGTGGTGATTTGTCTTGTTCCTTCCAAGACCTTCACTCTTTGCATTGTAGGTTGCTCTGGTATGTTGAAGACCATCCTCCAGCTGTTTAGTCTGGCAAAACTTGAATGTGGAAAATACATTTTTTTAGTGTGAACACTTGACAGTGCATTTGTTTGACAGTTGAGCAGTTCCTTGTTCAGAGCACGCTGCACAACAACAGCAGTTTGTCATCTCATAAGTAAGATGAAGAAAGAGACAGTTAAAGAATATTTTTATTATCCTGAGAGTATTTCTAATTTTGTTTAGTTGGCACATTTCTTGTGTTTGTTTGCTGGCACTTGCCTTGCATCCTGTGTATACAAGTGCCTTTCAGTCTTCCCCTGGTCTGGCACCTCTTCCACTGGATGGTGGATTTGAGGGTATCTCTGCTGTACCACTGGTTTCCTGGTCGAGGTACTCACATAGCAGGAGGCAGAATTAATCTTGAAGGGCTCTATTAGCTGGAGAAAACTTGGAGGTGTCATAGTTTTTGTCTGTTGATGAATAAAGCAAAAGAGAATTAGCAGAAGCTTTATCACTGTGCTTAGTCTTTTTCTCAGTTGAGTATGGATAGCCAAGTATAGACATGGAAAAAAATACTTTGAAAAGTCCTTTCCCTTTCCTTAGAGGTGTTCTGCTGTCCATGGATGAAAATGGGAATCTTTCAGAGATCCTTGTCATGCTCTGCCACAAATACTTTGCCATTTTCAGTTTAAGGACCTGAAATTTTCAGGTACTAAATGCTCTTCTAGCAAGGATGTGATCTCCCATAGGAATGTTATGTTGTATCTGCCATTCAATTACGTATGTAACCTGAATTCTTCAGGCCTCACAGGTGCTTGACTTTTTTTCTTTCTTAGCTAATTTTTTCTTTAAGAGAATTTTCTGTATTTCAGTCTGTGTCCATTGCCTTTGGTCCTATCACTGGTCAGCACTGAAAAGAGCCTTGCTCAGTCTGCCTCACTCCATCCCACCAGCTATTTATGCACATTGATAGGATCCCCTTTGAGCCTTTTCCTCTCCAGGCTAAATAATCCCAGTGCATCCTTCTGCTTCTCCAGCCACTCTTTTCTGCATGTTAGTCATTCCCTTGGGCCAGGACATGCATTTCAGTGCCTGCATGGAAAGCTGTGTCAGGGAACTGACCCGGGTTAGAAGTAACCAGTTATTTTATGCTGTGTGCTTTTAACCCAGAATGAGGTCTGCTTGGCTGCTCCATGAAGGCTTATGGCAATGGAAGCAAACATCCAGCAAAGACTGGGAATAAGAAATGGGAGGAAGACAAGGAGTTTCCCCTTGTGGAAGTATCAGTTTATGCTGGTTTAAAGTCTTTGTGACAGTAGTCACCTGTGTGGACTGTGAACAGATGTGAAGGCCTAAGGATAAAAATCTTTGGTCTAGACTTACTAAATGCAATGGAGATGGTGTTTTGCAGGTATTTTTGTCTGCTGTGAGGAAAACTGTGTTTCTGTATTATTTCTTTACCCTGACCCCAGCCATTTTCTGTCAGGAACTTTCTTAACTGTTTGTGTTTCTGTGGATTTAGTACCTTTCAATAGAGATCTGCTCTATGTAATCTGCTCTGCTTTCCTTTGAACCTATCTACACTTTCACTGTATTTGAAAATACAGCTGTTGCATTAAAAATCACTTCCTTTAGCATGTTGTGAACCTGACTCCTACTGCTTTCTCTTGATGGCCCCTCTTCTCTGTCCACTCATGAGTGTGTGAACCTGTGTCTTATCTTCCCTTGGTTGTCTTTTATCCTTCCCTGAATCTTCTCTTAATCTTCTCCTCTGCCTTCATCTTTGGTACCAACATACCATCCTGCTCCTGATTTGTCACCTCATCATACTACCCACTCCTATTTTTCGGATGCTCTTTTTGCATTAAATCCCAGACTAATTGTCTTCTAACTCCAACCCCCTAATGTGCAGCTTTGCATCTTTTGTTGTAGCTGTGGGTATCTTGTGTGGTCCTGTTCCACTGCTATCTCATTTGGATACAATCCAGTTTCTCATGTGACCCCTTTCTCTCCTTCATCTCCTCCCATCACCAATATTTTAGTCATGGACTGTCAAAGGAGTTTTTTTGTGGTGGTTTGGTTTTTGTTTTTGTTTGTTTGTTTTTTAGGTTTTTTTTTTAGACCAAATTCACCTCTGTTCTCACATTATTGTGGAATGTAATTTTTTGTTTTTCTTTGTTGCCAAAAATTTTAGTCCATGATTTTGTAATTTTTCACCTTTTGTATGGTAATCTTAACGTCATCAGCTTTCTGCAAATTAAAACTCTGCTGTGAGGGCATTTTTCTCCTCTGTTGCATTTTATTTGAATTCCAGGTCAGTTTTTTTTTTCTATTTATCTTATTTTTATCTTCGTGGAGCTGCTACATGCTACTGATTCCTAAATACACATTTTTGTGCCCTCTGTCTGTTCTTTTGCTGTATAATTAACATGAGTGAAGTACTTTTTTTTTGCAACAAAGTATGTCAACTCACTTCATGCCTCTTTGAGCCACTGGTAAGAGACTGCCTGGGTAGTTTGTTACTTTCTTCCTTCAGGTCCTTCCCTTTGCTGCTACAAAATGTCCATTCGAATAGTATCTGTGAACCGCTGCTCTGCGTTCATCTTGTTTGTATGAAGTTACTGGGGTTTGGGTGTACGCACACCGGGTGATTTGCTGCTCAGTGCTATACCTTGCATTTCACAGAACTGTGTCGGATAGTGGCCATTTGTGAGTCAGTTGCTTCTGACATTTCTGACTTTTTTGACTTTGCCTTATTAGGAGGTGATATATTTAAATCTTCCAAAATTTAAGAGAGATCTCAATGAGTTCTGCTTGGGATTTTCATGCACAAGTTGCTTATTGGGATAATTATGGCTCCTTAGAGGGTGCTGGGGGCTCCCATGCTTTTTGGTGGGTGTTCTGGGGATGTTTCTCCCCTTGCTGTATTAAATACATCTCACCTTACTTTAGCTGTTTAGAATTGAGCCCTCTTGTGCCAGTAGAATAACTGTGTTCTTCGTAGTGGTGAGAAGGGCTTGGGATGAAGCATTCTGTATTTTAAGGTAAGTTGTAATTTCCTGTGTCTCTCTCTCAAGAAAGCCTCAATGCAAATTTAGGCAAAACAGCTAGAGCTGGGTGATGTAAATCTCACCTTACATGTACTATAGGGTTGTTTGTGTCAATACAAGACTTGAATTTCTGGTCAGTATTTCTGTGGTAGTTCATATTAGCATTTCCTTGAAGTGTATATTGCTAACATCCTTTGTGTCTGTCTTCCTGGAGAGTTTAGTTTTGCTTTAACAGAGGGACTCTGTGTCATTATGCTCAGTGGAAGGTGTCACAAGCATTAATGGTTGATTCTCAATCACCTGCACATAACTATGTAGAGCAAATGTACTTTTGGAAAGTACAAAGTGTAATCGCACATCCAGACAATAATTCTGTCTATAAGTGTTGAAAACTCAGGCATTGGACTCCCTGCAAATGGAGGAATTTTTAAGGCTTTTGATGTGGAGGCTTTCTCTGATGAGATCAGGTTGCTTACAGGGTTCAAGACTTTCAGTGCTTGCAGGTTGGAGATGTACTGCTGGAAAGGAAAGCTGAGATTTTTTTTTCCTTGACCCTGTAACTACAGATACTACAAATATTAGGAAAAGCCTTGGTTTTTATTAAACTCACAGAAGTGATGCTCTCACTAGAGGGCTGTTAGATTTGGGGGTCTTTCTGCCCAATTGCTAAAAAACTCTGCAAGTATGAGATAGCAAGAAACTACAGGGGTTTTTGTATGGACTTGGGGTGTTTTTGACTATGCTGTGCTTTGCTTTTTCCTTTATATTCTAAGCCTTGTTATATGGCCTTTGGGATGCTGTTTATTTAACAAATGTGAATGTTGCTCAATTAAAAAGAAAAATCCTGTCATCTTCTCTGGGGGTTAATCAAAGGAGAAACTTTCTATCCCATGAAAGCAGGGTGGGTCTGTCTCTATTCTGAAATATTAAATAATCAAAGGGAAATAATACTCTGTGATGATACCTCAGGGAAGATTTAATTAAGAAAATGAAATTCCATTAAGAGTGACCTATTGTGGACTGCCACAAAGCCAACAGATGAGGGAGACAATTGTTAGTAGTGTGTGCCCATTGGTGAGAGCTTGTACAGTGTACCAAGCCTTTGAGATATGAAGTACAACAAAGTGTCTGAAAGCAGTGTTTAACTATCTGATTGATTAAAGTCAGCACTGCAGGGACACATCTAGTCTGTGAAGTTGCTCGCAGGTTCTGGGAATCAGGGCTGGTTGTGGCACATGGCCATGTATGTGTCTTGGCTCACGCCTTGCTAAGACTTCATACCAATGAGTCACCTATAGTCCAGAGATACCATTTCCAGCCTTCACTGGCTAACAGGAGCATGGCATCGGCAGTGCCAGCCTCCTGTGGAGCTGTACCTGGAGCACAGTGGGTAAGTTCACTGAAGCTTCAGCAGATTTGTGTTGCTTTAAATCGATGTGGTTAATATTTCATGCATGCTGGCTAGAAGCAGTTTGGCACTGGCTGAACCGTGGAGATGCAAGGGCAGTGAATTGGTTGGCAGAAGGTCAGCCAAGGGGTGGAGACATATGTGGGATGGCAGGTTTTAACGAAGCAGCAAAAGGTCTGTCTCTTGGGCCAGGTCTACTAAATGCATGACAAGGAAGTGGCTCACTTCTTCCCTTGGTGTGACCAGGTTTTGTAGAGCTCAGAGCTGTGCACTGGGGAAGAGGGCATCCACGTTCTGCTCTTGCCTCTACAGATGAGGATTGTCTCTGGATTCACAGATGAGGATTGAATTGGGAAACTCTGGAAAAAGCAAATGAACTGAGGAGGAGGGAATATAGGGAACTTAACACTTGATCTTTTACTCCCCTAGGCAATGCTTTTGAAATACACTTGACTCATGGGGTCTTGAACAAACCAGGGACTGACATTTAACAAGTAAAGGCTGCAAGGATGGGTCTGATGTCTGTAATAACACATGTGATTTTGTAAGTCAGCAGTCATCCCTGTGCTAGGCTGAGCAGTTTCTCCTGTGCCCTGTGCACTGTCTGAATCCCCAGAGGTCTCTCCCAGCCTGCTCTCTGGCAATTACAGAGGCATTCCCTTGCTCCCACCATTAGCATAATGGCTTGTGAGAACATCACTTATCCCTTTGCTCTTGAGTGACTACTGCTTCCATAATCTCTTTTGCATTAAACTAATGGATCACTTGTGTATGCAATTTTTCTCCCCCTCCTCATATGGTGAGGAGAGTACCTGTCATTGCTTTTGTACCATTTGTCATTTATTGCACATGAAAATACAAAGAGAATTTGACAAGAAATTGGAGCAACTGTCATATCTTGTTGTGTCTTACTAAAAGTATGCAAATAATAGAAAATGCCATCTGAAAAAAGAATTACATTGCCATATTCAATTATTCCATTGCCATGTGTAATTCCTCAGTTGTAAGAAAGCAGATTCTCATCACAAGCAGTCATTTTACCTGTCTTTTATTTATCTTTCAGTTAGAAGTGATGTTTAAAGTAGCTACTTGATAAAATGGAGAAGTTACCATTTCCAAGCCTTCCCTTATGGAAGAGGAAGAAAAATTTTCCTTACAGATACAGTACCTTTCCCACTGTCTTTTACTCCAAAGTAACAGCAATTTTAAAGACCTCCTTCATTTTCTCTGCATTTACAACATCACACCTGTGCTGCTCTCTTAATTGTTAGGAAGTTTTTCATAATGTCTAAGCTGACTCTTGCTGTGGTGTAATCAGTTTCACCCACTGTGGGCACAAGAAAAAATATTCTTTCTTCTTCACAGAATCATCTTAAATACTGAATTACCATTCACTTGCACTGTTCTTCCCACTCCATCTTCCATCTTTTTTCCACATTTTTCCTAGCTAGTCTCAGTTATATGTATATCTTTAAGGGCTGTGTTTTCCCAAATTTTTGCTCTTTCCTGTGGCTCTTTGGACCTGCTCCAGTTGGCTCATTTGTTTCTTCAAATGCAGCACCCGGGCAAGGATGAGGTACTGCAGCTGAAGCTTTGCTGATGCTCAGCAGAGTGGAAGGGCAAGTCCATGTGTCCTGTGTGGCACAGTCATGTTTATCTGCTCCAGCCTGCTCGTTTGCCTTGTGCTCAATAGCTTGACTCTGATTCACACTCTGATTGTCATCCCCTCTTACCCAGGGATTCTGAGTACTCTTACCTGGTGTGCTGGTTTTCACTGGGGTGGAGTTAATTTTCATCACAGTAGCTGGTGTGGGGCTGTATTTTGGATTTGTGCCGAAAACCGTGTTGATTATACAGAGATGTTTTAGTTACTGCTGAGTGGGGCCTGCACAGCCTCAAGGCCTTTTCTGCTTCTTGTACCATCCCTGCAGTGAGGACAGTGGATGTGCACAAGGAGCTGGGAAGGGACTCAGCCAGGACAGCTGACCTCAACTGAGCACAGGAATATCCCATACTATATGCATCGTGTTCAGTATGTAAAACTGGAGAAAGAAGAAGGAAAGGGTGTAGACTTTCAGAGTGATGGCATTTGTCCTCTCAAGTAGCTGTTCTGCCTGATTGGGCAGGCCCTGCTCTCCTGAAGATGGCTGAACACCTGCCTGCCCATGGGAAACAGTGAATCAATTTCCTTGCTTTGTTTGTGAGTGCAGCTTCTGCTTTCTCTATTAAACTCGTCTTCATTTCAACCCATGAGTTTTCTAGCCTTTATTCTTCTGGTTCTCTCACTGATCCCACTGAGAGAGGAGTGACTGAGTGGCTGCACAGGGCTTGGTTGCCGGCTCGGCTAAACTACAACACCTGTCTCGAAGTTCTACTCACTGTATTTATGCAGTGTGTACAGCTGTGTTTCTTACCTGGGTTTTGCCCCAGTAATACTGGATTTGAATCCCATCCCTCACACTTCTGGTCTTTCTTTGTTCTGTTTGGTCTGCAGATTTAATAAGCTAACTCTTTCTTGTCATCCACTTGGAGATGTAGCAGGACTAGCCCATAGAATTCATCCAAGTTTGTACTAATAATTCTTGTAAAACCAGTGATAACTGCTGGATTCACCCTGAATGAATTTTATCTAGGTCATGCTTTTCAAACTTCCTTAAAAGAATGTTTTAAAAAGAATTTTTTTTTAAATGTGAAAGTATATAAAAAACTTTAAATACAGTCAAGGTATAAAGTATTCGTGCCTTTTCCTGAGCCACAAAAACTTTACCGCAGAAGAGAATTAAATTAGTTTGAGGTGTTTTTTCTTGATGAATCTGTTTCTTGTTATTTCCTGTCACCAGTATCTTGATGGTGGTTTTGGATTTGTCCCACTCAAAGAGCTCTTAGGATCTCTCATCAGAGTAAATGCCTGCCAGAGGGATTGTAGTCCAGACTTATTCTTCTTTGTCTAGACTTTGCAGTCTCTGAGGCAGGCTGCATAAATTCAATGTCAAGGGAATAAAAAATCAGTTGTGCTTTTTTTTTCCTCTCCCTGGGGACTTGTAAGATCCAGAAAGTTAATAAACTGGCCAGGTGCACAGTGTGCCAGCTGGTCCTGAGATCTGTGCAGCAGTTGCCAGCTCGAAAGAGTATTTGGTATCATTACCTGGAATGTTTTCTATATTATTTAGATTGTACCCAATTAGAAGAAAAACTGCAGATGAACAGAGTCTTCTTTTCCTCTGATACCTTATGCATTTGTAGTCAAATAACAGAATCACTGGAGGTCATTCCAACATTGCTGCCTAGGCAGGGTCCCCTGGAGCATGTTATTCTGGATTGTGTCCAGACAGCTTTTGAATGTCTCCAGGGAAGGAGACTTCACAACCTCTCTGGGCAATCTGTTCCAGTGCTCAATCGCTCACAAAGTGAGGTTCTTCCTCATGTTCAGCTGCAGTTCCCTGTTCATCAGTTTCTGCCCATTGTCTCTTGTCCTGTTGCTTGGCCAGAAGAGTCTGGTCCCATTCTCTTGACACCCTCCCTTCAGATACTTACAGACATTAATAAGGTCCCCTCTCAGTTGTCTCTTCTCAAGGCTGAACAAGCCCAACTTCCTCATCTTGTCCTCTAAAGTAAAGAAGCCTTTCTTCAAATGCATGGGATAGGAAGAAAGTGGGATCCAATACATAGCATAAACTTTAATTTATTTATTATATGATTAAAGTGAAATTACTGTACATTTATGATATGTTTTTTTCCCATGTAGCGTGTGTGGGAAAAAAATCTTTAGGGATGAGAAGTCTAAAGTGTTTTATAGGTAACTGTTTATAGTGACAAAGTAGAGGTGTGAGAAAAACAGAATTCATAGCATCTAAATGAATCAGGTCTTCTTAGTACAGATGTTTTGCAGGACTTCAAGCCTATCCCAATCAAGGTGGATGCTAGATCCCAGCTGTTTTCAGAGAGCAGGAGCAGTGTAAGATATTAATCCACTTTTAATGTGTATTTTTTAAAAGACATTATGTGGGCTGAATCTATGAATCTTAAAAATTATTCTCATTTTAAATAGATTTTATTTACTGAATGTCATTACATCTAAAAGATTTTAGTTATTTATTAGAAGTTATTTTATCACTGTGTAGTTGTGGAAGGCTTTTCTACCAGTCCTCCTTCTTGTTGTATACAGGGTAGCTTCGGTGCCATATTCTGTGGCTAGCACAGGTCTTTCTCGTGAGAACATTTTGCTACATTTCATAAACAAAGATAAAGTTTGGATGTTTTGCAAACAACGTCTCTGGATTAGGTCAGTTCGGGCTTGGCCAATTGGGCCTAGGGGGAGGTCTCAGGCTGACCAATCTGGGTGACCTCTGTAAACTCTATATATATGGAAATCAAAACAATAAAGACATCTTCTTTCTTTCCTTGTCTGAGAACCTGGGTCATTCCTCAGCTAGTGGCTCAACGGCGACAATATTCGGTTTGTTTCTCGCTGAAACTCTGAATATAGCATTACACGCCTCGCAGCTTGTCAGATATGGGGCAGGTTTTCTGCCTGCATGCTAACACTAAGTATAGAAGCGTTGATTAAGTATCTAGTTGTGTGAAAAGCACGTTGAAATACCTTTTGTATATAAGAAAATGTGATCCTATTAAGATTTTAGAGGAGGATGTCCTGTGTGCAGTTATAGCAGGATGAGTTGCAGGGATTTAGATATCTGCAAAATTTTTCTCAGACAAATCCTTTGGACTGATGGATCTGCAAAGTTTTCTTTGCTGTGGAACTTTAATCAAGAGTTTAACTCTTTTTTTTTTTTTCCTGAAGCCCATCAGCTTGGGGAAGAAGACATGTTTGTTCATGTTTTAGTGCTTGTTTCCCTTTCTTTCACAGAAAATGACTGGTTGAATTTTAAATTTGTAGTCTTAGTTTGTACTCAGAATGCATTTACAGAATACAAAAATCATTGTGCTCATGTGTTGTAAAATCTGCAAATCCGCAGAGCCATCAAGTGTGGAGAACTGATATAATTTGGAGATGCAATATAGCTTGCATAAAACGTAATAGATATTTTATTTGACAAGATCTAGCATTAACTCACCAAGGGATTGTTCTTCATGATGGGTCTTTGAACATTAATTTATATGTTTCCTTATTCTGAGATTTTATTATCAGTAATTTGAGTAGTTTCATGAACCAGGCAAACTTGCTTTGTCCCTGATCTGGCAAAGATTTAGAGATGTCTTTAATTTTAAAGCAGGATGGCTGTGCACACTGATTCGGGACACTCTGCTTAAAATTTGTTTGAATGGGCAAAAGCAGGGTTTGTATCAATTGAGTTTTATTCAGGGAGCCTAAATGCTTGCGATTTGGCTACTGGGAGGATTTAAGATACCTCATAATCTTAAAGTAATTAACTGGTGACTTTTAGTTATAACTTCTTTTCATTTAAAGAGTACAGGAAAATTAAGAATCAGAGTTTTAAAGTGCAGGGAAATGAATACAAGATTTTGTATCTACCATTCACTTGAAAAAGATGTCTAGGTAATTTTTTTAGTTATTTTCTTTAGAATGAACTTCAGTTCCTTAATCTCTTCTAGGTCTTAATCTGACCGGGTATATATGTCATGAATCACTGATTAATTTGTCTTATTAAATCACATGCCTTTTATGCAGCTTTTGCAGTTACTAGTTTTTTCCTTCCTTCTGCACTTCTTGAAGTTATTTGACTTGGAAAAATTCTTGAGCAAGGTTTTTTGGTCTCTAGATAGTCTAAAAAATGAATCTTAGACTTTGCACATATGTTGTTCAATGCTTTGAAACCCTGAACTATGCTGGTTCTGAGAACACTGCTAAAAGAAGTGACATCTCAGAAAGCATTGTGTGAATTATTAGTTGATGTTGATGGTTTAAAAGTGACCTCAATTTTTGTCACTTCTTTTCTTAGGTATGTTAATATTTCAATACATTTATTTTTTCAAGGAAGGATTTCTCCTCCCTGCCTTCTCTTCCTCTTTTCTTGAGTCTGTGGTGAAGATGTGAAGCTGTATTTGACATGATCTCCATGGCAGCACACATTAGTTTCCATGGCAACACATTTCACAAACAGCTCTACAACTTTACTACAGTGTCAAACAAAAGGAGAAGCCTGACTGTTGGAGCAGGCTGTGATCAAAGTTGAAATTTAAAAGAGGGGGAAGGGAGGAAACACTGGAAGAGGTTGGGTGAGATAATGACTTCTTCCAATTTGTCTTTTTAAAGCTTTTGCTCCAGGGTAAGCACATAATTTAAAAGAACCCCCTAAATTCTCCAGTCCATAATTACTGTGCTATCCAGCTGCATTCCTGCACATGGGTAGGTAAGTGATGGGCTGTCACAAGTCTTTTGTCCCAAGATACTTCTTTAGCCTGGTTTCAGAAGGAAATGAGGCTTACAGATTAACAATCCTCTGATCCAGTTGTCTCTTTGTCTCTCTCCGATTGGTACCTCATAGCTTTTGCTCCAATTGATCAGATTACTTGAATTTGACAGAGGGGTCAAAGTTGAGGAGGTAATTAAGTTCCTCTAGGTGTTATGAAAAGCTGTTCCCCATTCAGTCCCTAGAAGGAGGCTCTGTGCACTGAGAATTTGGAGAATTACAGGTATCTAAACTAGATGGGTATAATAAACAATGTATAAAGATTCTTTTAGTGGTCTGAAGTCAGGAACATGTTTAGGAACATGTTTAGGCACATGTTTAGTATCTCTTTTTTCGTGAGATGCTTTTCTAAACCTCACAGACAGGATACTACAAGAGGCTGATTCTCTAAGTTAAGGTCCCTTCTCTTTCAAGGTAATGGGACTGGGAATTCATGAGGGAAAATCTGGAAAGGCTGCAAGGTGTGAAGCAGCTTTCAGATTTACTTCTATTTCAGACTGAGTCCATTCTTCAGGTTTGCACAATGTGGACAATAGGCTTGTTGCATTGTGTTTGTGTCAGGGACCTAAACTGCTGCTGGCAACCAAATGTGAAAATACAAGCTTGAACTGGGTGTCAGATGACTTGTACTAAGAGGGTTTGGGAGTGTGGGCAAGGATATATTGGTATACTCAGATCTGCTCCATTGTTTGGGCTGTGCACATCTCCCTTTTCTGAGGGATGCGGTTCCACATGCATGGAAAAGATTGCATGATTGCATTTATGTCATTGGAAAGGTGGTGGTGTTTTAGTAGAATCTATTTCTCAGCTGTGTTAGACATGATTTTTTTAAAAAGAAAATAATGCAAAAGTAGCCTAAGATTTATCTTGATCCTAGTTTAGACATGGAAGGCTACTGCATTATTCTTGTCACTTCAGAGTGGTTCCCATCAAACTTAGTATGCTATGCTATCATGCATGTGAGCTTTTATGGGAATATGGGTTTTTGTTTTCTAGTTTTTTATTTAAGACATTATAGAGGTGGCTATACAGGGTTAAATGCATGAGGGAACTCATAAGTATCAAAGATATCTTTTGATTAAAACAAATACACATAACCCACGCTGGTATTGCTGCAGGTGATGGTGTGGCAGGTGGAAGGCAGAGTTAAGTCTGGGGAGCTGCCAGGGTAGAGGCAGGTTCTGGAGATGTGGCTTCAAGCTGGGCACATTGCCCTGCATGGGGAATAGGATCCAACTCCAGTGAGTCCTGGAAGGCTGGATCTTTCAATACATTACTGTTCAAAGTTGACTTACCCACTGCAGATCTCTGCTTTACCATACAAAATATTCAAGTATTTTTCTTTCAGAAGGAAAGGAAAACAGTTGTCTCACAGAATTGGCTTTTTTCTGATGGCTCTTGGAAATGATCCTGGTGGAAATGGTTTGTTGAACAGAGTTGAACGAAATGGTCAAAGATGTTAATTGTGATGATTTATTGTCTGTCTTTCCATTTTAGCTGATTACTATTGTTTTGAATAGTGACTAGAGATTTTTTTAAGTATCTTGGTTTCCATAAATCTCCACAGAAGCTAGGTCTTAGAGGCCTTCATGTTTTGAAAGTTTAAGTCCTTTGAAGTTTCTGGTGAAACAAATATGCATCAAAGACTACCCATATTAAAAGGCTTGCTTATAGCAGTGTTAGCTGTATAACCAGCCTATGTTAAACTTCTGGTTTTGATTAAAAATAAAAGTAATACTTGTGATAAACTACTAACCTTCCAAAATATCAATTTGATTTTTTTTTCTGTAGCTGATGTGCCATCTCAAAACATTTGGGAGTGTTGGTTCAAAAATTCTGACGATGTTATTTAACACGCTTTTGTGGTGTTTATGTTGTGCCCTGCTTAGATATCCCAGGGGGCTTAGTCCTTTCCACACTGAACCCAGAGAATCCATCTTTGGTTGATTCCTTTTTAGTTCTCAGCCTGCTTCCTGTCCTTACCCTACCCAGTCAGTGGTTCTCAAGCTTGAATTAGGTGTGCAGGGATGGTCAAGCCCATCCATCCATCTCAAGAGTCTTAGCTGCTTTCCTGTCCCAATGAAGAGCAGCTTCTCCAGATGCTGTCTTCCATGCTTATAAGCCCCTATTCGAAGACCCCTGATGAAGGCAAGGTTCAGTGAGGCAGGAGAAACTAGGCTCACATCTGGTGTTTTTTGTATGTTTGACCAGGAGAGGATGGATATGGAAGGCTTGCCAGTATTATGATTTCAGTATGTACTTCCAATATCTTTCTGTAAACTGTGGTAATGTCTCTTTGCTACAGTTTTCTTTAGTGTGTTAAAATTGCAATGTGGGCTCACTGCTGAAAGAACAACCAACATATCCATCTGAATAAAAACTGTGAATCTTGTTCCCTGAGTTATAAAAATAAACTTGTTTCATTGAGCTTTCATGTATCAAGAGATTTGCAAATGTAAAAATGCAATATAAAGGGAATGGATTTTGAATAATTCCTTAATCTGGTTTTCAGTGGTCAGGATGTTCAGCTGCGTTTTTTGTCTTCTCCCTAATCACTTTCATAGTAAAGATTAATTGCGTATCATAGAGAATCCTTGATTAAGCCAATGAAAAGAGAGAGCATAGATCTGTTCATTAGAAGCACCGTGAGCAATAATAATGAGCAACTGCCAGGCTTCCTTGTCTGCCTTACAATAGACACATAGAGGATATATATTTCTGTGATGCTCCATTTGCTGTTATTAAACAAAAATAATTTACAATTTTACCAAGAAGCTTCCTTATTAACAAAACAGAATAAATTATTCTGCTCCATACACCTTCTGTGGTATAAGTTTAACAGGAAAAGGAGTTAATATTTTCCAAGCATATTTTGCCTCTTACTCCAGGAGAATCCAACAAGGTGATTTATGAAGGTGTTTTTGTTTTAGACTTTGTTATTTTGACTCGGACTTTCTCTTTAGCTACGTGCCTCTTTGCAATGGGTTGTTTGGGGTTTTTTTGTCCTGAGTTCTGGGATACTGCATGAGATGCATGTGCCATATCTGTGAAGCTGCAGAACTTGCTTCCTGTTGCACAAGAACGTAAAAGTGTGCATGACTTTACCCCCAAGTGAACAAGTATGTTTTTCAAGAGTTGTCTCTGCTGGCCTCTGTAGATAAGGAATGTCAGAGGAATAGGATGTAACAAGGGCAGTGTCAGGAGATATGGAAACAGTGTGGACTATACATGGCAACATTAAATTAGAGTCACTTTATAATACCAAATGAAGCAGTTTGAGAACAAGACTTGTGAGGCAAAATGATCATCAAAGACACACCTTTGTTTATAATAGGTGCTAGAACTGCAGCTGTTGAGATCCCATTCAGCAGCAACTTGTGGCTTTTTTAACTTGGAGGGAATGATTTCTTTCTACCAGTACACTGAATGAATTTGTCCTGAACCTGTGAGCAAGCGTCAAAGAGGCTGTAGTCATACATGGTATTGTTCATCACTGGTAGCCTGAAACTTCTTGGAAATAGATGACTGTCAAACCTGAGTTTCTCATGGACTATTCTGTATTCTTCTCAATTTTTTAAGAGAAAACTTCATTAGACTATTAGTGAATTAAGCCAGTCTCATCCTCCTACTGCCAGTCACTGTAGAAATGTAGTTTGCGGACCACTAGAAAAGTGTCATCCTAATCTTGATTGAACTGCAGAATAAAAGGCCTCTAGGTTGGCTTTTCTGTTCCAATAGATTTGTTTTTTTCCTGCCTAAGGCTTAGAGTTTCAACAAGTAGAACAGAAATGTCTGGTGCTGGAAAGACAGCTGAGTTACTCCTCCTTCAATGGCCTATAGACTTGAATTACTGCAGAATGGGAAATCTTGTCCTGAGATTCATCTGATGCAAATTCTGCACATCTTCCCAACTATGAGTCCTAGACCCAATTGTTTTGCATGTATTGTAGGTAGGATAACTAGACAGGTGTCAGAATATATGATGGTGGTCATGTGCTAAGAAAAATTCCCAGAGTTGGAGTCCTTCACTTACACATTAGGTCGGCAGGAAAGATGAATTTCTGATTGAGAAGATAAATTATCCCTAGGGAATAAGTAGCAACTGCCAAGGCAGTTCCAGGCCTCTGGAAACAGGGCTGTTTCATGATTTGAGAGAGATGTGATCATCGGTGATGAGACAATGCATTCTTTTCCATTGTTTCTCGAACAGCAATTAGGATGAACTGGTTATTGAGTAATCCATGAACACTTACCTTCTTTTGCTATCATTGGACCTTATAGACCCTTTTAAACACTTTTATATTTCTGCTTCTCCTTCCTGCCTTTTTGAACTAACATGAATAGTTACACCAAAGGGAATAGCTAACCTATTTAACTTGAATTTCTCAGGAAGCCTCATATTCTCATGAAGGCAGGATATTCTAATCTCCTTCATCTTCCAGAATGTCTGCACTATATTGAAAAACATTATAGAAAATAAACATCAGTCTTTGTAAAAGCTTAAACACAAATGGTGGCAATTATAAACCTTCCAGTTTAATTTACCTCTACTGAAAGCTTTTAACCAAATTGAATTGTGTGTATGGCACAGGATAAGCTGGTACAGGCCTTATTTCTGTGTCTATGTGTATTTAATTGAACTGTGTAGTTTTACATGAAAATTTTTGTGATATAGACCAAAGGGATCGCTTGTATTTCAAAATTTGCTTCCTTTTTTATTCACAAACAGTGGTGGGTCCCAAAACACATTGGATTTACTTCATCTGCTTTCTGAAGGTTTCTGAAATAGGCACTGTGATTGTCACTTCACAAATTTTTTGCCAATATACCCTTAGAGGCATTGTTGCTTTTAACCAATGATGGAATCTCTGAACAGTGATATTGTATAGAGCAGGTTTTGAAAATATAGAAAAATTCAGTGTTGAGAGATTAAGAAAAGACATGGTTTAAGTGACAGCAAGGGAATTCAGTTGGTTATTGTCACAGCAGGGACTGGTTTGTGCACATACAAGATCTGGGTTCTATCTGACTCTTGCAGGTGCTGTTGGCAGTGTGATCACAGTGGCATAGGTGGTGCTGCAGAAGTCCTGGGGAAATGGCACATGCTCAGGTGGTGAACCTGTTCAAAATCCTGTCTACCACAGCATACACAGGTCTGGTGGTACAGAGCAATGAAAAGTGCACCCTTCAGTCTAGTAGCTGGAGGTTGTGGTGTATTTCATTTATGTCCTACTGTTGTGGGGTTTTGGGTAGGCTGTATGCCCTAAAAAGCTGAAGAAAAGCCTCAGGTAACTAAATCCCTGCAACCAACCCTGAACACTGGTACATCAGTATAAAAGAACCTGCAGGAGCTTGCTTGGGTGTTGCAGGGGTTTGAGTTGTTCAAACCCCATTTACAGCAGTATGAGAAGAATTACAGAGGTATAGCCACTAGTGTATATTCCATACTGGTTTTAGATGAGGAGCTCAAGGAATTAGATACATTTATTTTTTATGAGTCTGTTTCCATTTTACTGTGGAAAAGATATATAAATGAGGCTTTAATGGGTGGAGAGGTGAATCTGGTCCTCTTCTGGACCAGAAAACTAGTACTGTTCTTTCACTGTGCATGGCACATAATAGAATTCTGTGTAAGGTTGAATTTTACACAGCTTTTTGGGTGAGAAGGGATGAACAGGCTTGTGAATAAGTGGGAAAGCACTGGATAGCCCTTCTTACTATGGGTTTTCTGCTGTCTTCAGAAAAGGAACAAAAATCATCTGCTGGTAGAGACTATTTCAGCTGTACAGCAAGCTGCTGTACCTTGCTGTAGCTTTGTGCCCTGCTGCTCATGCTCTTAAACGAATGGGATGTTTTCCACTCATGTTCTTACCTTTTTCTGTTTCTCTGGGTAAGGCTTTAGGCAGGTTCTGAGGAAGAGTTTCTGATCATGAGTTGAAATTTGCCACAGGAAATTTGGAGGATCTAAGTAGTTTTCTGACTTCTAGTCCTGTGGAGGAAGCCTGAGGCCACTGCTCCTGTCTTCTTCAAATGAACTCTGGACTCTTTCCCCCCATTCTTCATGGAAAACATGTTTAACATTAACCAGTGAAACTGGATTTATTATTGTTTGTACAGCTTAGACCCTTATTCTGTTTTCCTTGACTTGCCCATGATGGTATGGTAGAGTGAGGCATTATTGGAGTGTCTATAGTCCTGTTTATCTTCTTGAGCTTCTATCCCTTGGATCAGCCCAGAACATACAGTTTCCTTTGTTCAGGCTACCCACATCTAATGAAAATCTGAATTCATTTTACCATTTAGTGTTTGACAGTGATGTTTTTTTAGCCACAGGAATGCTCTGTGAGAGCTTTTCTCTGACTGAAAACATAACAGAGTTTTCACTGGCATGTGCTGTGACATGGCTAGAACAAGAGGACAGTCCTTTCTGGAGGGCACCAAACATGACTCTCTCCCCTGCCTTGTACAGATTCTCATTCTGTCCACTCAAAAAAAGGAGTAAGAGACCATTTAAAAAATTAAGAGAGATGAGAGATAACAAAATATAGGGAGGAGATTAGCAAGGTTACATAGATTATCTGCATGCAATCATTAATTTAGAAATAAAGATATGGCGTTTTCATTTGAGTTTATTTTTCAGAAAAATTTGTATCTCTTAACATATATTCTTCAAGTAGAGTTTTAGAAGGCAGGCAGAATACTGTCATTTCTGACCTGCTTTAGTTTGCTTCATCCAGGTCAAAACATTTTGACCTCAGCATTAAATACAGTCTGTTTTGTTATATATGTTTCTTAGGCATATTGCCTTTATGGTATCCTATGTGGAAGAGAAAATAGAAACTTTTGCATTTAAGGAAATCAACAAATCCAGAAATTTGCTTTGGTTAGTTGTAAAAGAGCTTACAGATGTGCTGTGCAGGCCACTAATACAAGTTTTATTATCCAGAGCCCTGGAGAGGTTGAGGAAAACTACAGAAAGAATCTGTTTTGCAGATATTTAAGAAGGGGGAACGGTACAACCCAGCTACTTGTTTGTCCGTTACCTGTTATTTATGCCAAGCAGAAATTACGGGATGTGATTTATACATCTTAAAGAAGGATGGCATAAGGCAAGCTAGGCCAGGTGGGATTTGAAGTGTACAAAAAAAAAAAAATCATGTCAAACTGGCCTTCTATTTTGTTTGATGTTAAGAAAAATTATGCAATTGATTTAATACATCAAGACTACTGTGAGGCATTTCTCTTGCTGCTGTACAACATTTTGATTGAGACACTAGGTTGATACAGAATCAATGTGACACATTAAATACATTAAAACTGTGTAACTGAGGTCTCCAAATGTAATGGTAAATAGGAAAAATCACTGCTGACATAAAGAAGGCTTCCACTTCTCTCTGTGTTGTATCTTCTTCTTGTGCCCACGGGGCAGGAACGTTTTTGAAAGAATTTAGAGAAGGAGGAGGAGTTCACAGGGTGGACTGGTGAGCTGGAGATGCTGTGCCCACTTAACGTGTCAATACACTTACCTTATCAAAGAGAACTGGAGTGATGGCTTGATCATTAATATATACAGAGGAAATAGAAATTTGAAATCTAAAGCAAAGGTACAACACACTAGAGACAGATTGAAACAGGTGTTTTAATTTATGCTGTGAGTAACAATTTAAATGGTTCCTCAAAAGTTTGCATCACTTTTGCCCCATCTAAAATCTTAGTCCTTCTGTATTTTTCTAAAATGTACACTCAGGAAGGAGTACAGAAATTAATTTCAAAAAAACTCCCTGCCTTCCCTTTTGGTGAGAGAAGCTGACCCCATTTCCCTCAGTGAGCCCTCCCTGGGTTCTTGCCTGAACTACTTCCTGATAGATCACCCATTCTCCCTGTATGCTGAGTGCAGTGAGATGTAAAGTGGCTGGGAAGATCAGCCCTTTTGGGAGAGAATAAGGTCAGGAGATGCTATTGGGAGGCTTTGAGGCATTGTATGTGGCCTCAGGGCCAGTTTAGACACAGTTCAATTAATGTCAAACAAGTTTAAATTAAGACTTTGCTACGTAGTCCATAATGCTAAGGCATTCACCTGGGGAATAGTGGAATATTTACTATCTAAAACGTACTTTCTAATGCTTTATTCTCTTAAAAATGCTGATATTTTGAGTTTTTGTCCTAATAGAGATGTAAGCAAATGACAAAACTGAGGTGTTCTGAGGAGTGGTAGTCCTGTGTGTTCTTCATTTTTAGAGAAAAGTTCACCTTAACAGCTAGAATCACTCTTTTATAATTCTCGTGAAGACAGTTGAGCTTCTACGTGTGTTTAAATTTTTGACTTCAGTTACGCTACTTAAAATTCAAGCATATACTTAATCACAGTGCTGAATTGGGCTTGATTTCAGAAAATGAGCTGCCACCCTGGTTGTGCACATGCAAGTTTGATGAGGAACAGCTGAGGAAGCTGGGGTTGTTTAGCCTGGAGACAAGGCAAATCAGGGGAGACTTTATCACTCTTACAACTACCTGAAAGGAGGGTGTAGCAAAGAGGGGTGTGTGTGTGTGGGAAGGGGGGGTGTCAGTATCTATTGCCAAGTAATATGTGACAGAGTGAGTGGAAATAGCCTCAAGATGTTCCAGGGGGTGTTTTGATGGGATATTAGGAAATTGTTTTTCACTGAAAGTGTGGTCAAGCACTGGAAAAGGCTGCCCAGGGAAATGGTGGAAGTGCCATCCCTGGAGGTATATAAAAGATGTGTAGGTGTGGCATTTAGGGACATGATTTAGGGGTGGACTTGGCAGCGCTAAGTTAATATTTTGACTTGATGATCTTAGAGGTCTTTTTAAAATGAAATGATTGTGTGATCCTACATGAGAGAGGGCTGAGAGGACAAGCAAGAAAGTGGCAGACTGAGAAGAGAGCACAGCGTCAGTGAGACATAAAGTCCCAATGAGTGTGAGATAACACTGAAGGCAAAAGGGTACAGAAGGGTGGGTACCTCATCCAGCTGAGACAGTCTTTCTGTTATATACGGTAGAGAGAATGCTGGCTGTTTCTGGAGGGGAACAAGGGGTTGCTCTGCCTGTGCTATCCAGAGGCTCTTGAGTGAAATGTCTTCTGTAGTGGCCAGGGATGCAGCTGAAGGTGTCCTTGTCTTGGCAGCCAGGGCTTCATGGTTGAGCTCCTATGGGGTCGTTGTCCTAAACTGGCGTTATATGTGATCTGGGCTCCAAATGGGAGGTGTAATGCACCAGGATCAGTGGGTTAAAAAGGCACCAGTTGGTGCCAGTGAATTGCCAGTGATAGCTTACATAATACTTCTTCATGGACACTTTAATATTTAATGTTTGCTATAGCATAAATGGAGCTTCCAGGCAGCTGTACATAAGCTGTACATGAATTTTTAAGAAGGGGAAAAGTTTTGGGAGGCAGGAACATCACAGAATCTTCCTAATTGGCACATACCCCAATAGAAACCAAAATGTGAAAATTAAGTTACTGCCCTAATTATCAGAGGCTCTCAGGAATACATTGTGCTGGGAGATATTCCTTTTTCATTTCATGCATTGCTTTAAAAATAAGTGCTGTGCAGAGCTTAACAAGGCTTTTAATTAAAAGGCTGTGCCCACACAGTAACTTTTCACTGTGGCACTGGCTGATGAAGGGAGCCGCAAGGGGTGAAAACACTTCTATGTGTCCACAAAAGATGGAGCTAATAATCTGTTATAACCAGTGGGTCCTAAATAGCTTTGCCATGGTGCCGTGAAGCCTGATTCTGACTGACAGCAGTGTGCGTGGTAGGCTTCTTGTAGGGATGAACACTTTTGTGTGCTTCTGGCAAGGAGCTGCCTTTGCCCTCCTGCTCCTCTGCAACTGTACAGCAAAGATGTTCACCTCCCTTGGTCCTGAGTGCCAGGCTGCATGGAGTTCTGACAACAGCTCTATCCCCAGCCCACACCAGAAGGTAAAAATTGTAATCATTTAAGCCATTTAAGGCTTGTAAGAGGTGAAAGAAGACAGATGTAGTAATGGACGAGCATGGCAGTGTATTGTGCAGATGGACAGCATCACAGTAAAGTAATAAATAATAGTCAGAAGGATATGTTACCAGTGTACAAATTCTGCTGTTGGTAATTTTGATGTTTCTCTTGCTTTGCAGAATTTGCCATTTAGAGGCAAGGATGTGCCATGTATTAAGGCAGAGTACATAACTCTAATAAAGGGGTAACTTTTCTATTGGCACTGTCATGTAGAAGACCAATTGCAATATGCCCTGTTCTGCTGAGTTTTTGAGTATCCAATACAAACTGTGCTTTTCCGAGTAGGGTCTTTTGGATGACTGGCTTAAGAGCACTTTAACTCATATCTGGGAAATTTCATGCATTTACTTCTCTGAGAGGCGATTTTGATAAAATGCAGAGTGCTTTTTGAAAAACGTGTTTTCATAGGACAACAAATATATATTTCTATATGTATTCATATAAAGTATGTATGCATAATAGCTGTATACTAGAGCTGCTGAAAACCAAGAATTTTGTGGTCCTATTTACAGGCAGAGATGTTTGGCTATGTTACCAAAATTAATACATTTTCAATTTATTTCTTGATTTGCCAGAAATGGTTCAAGGCATTAAAGCTGGAAAGACCTAGCAAGTTTAGTTTGCTTTCATGAGTCCAACCTACTTTAGCTCAAGATTAGAGCAACTGAAAACCCTTTGTATGATGAGAAGTTTATGTAAGTTTAATAATAGATATGGTGTTTAGTAGTGAAGTTCCTTGTGGAAGCATGAGAGCAGCAGTATTTGACAAGATGGGAAGGTCCCCCTTGTGCAGTTCCTGCCTCATAAACCAGTAACATGTTTTACTTTAATGAAAGGTAAGAACATCCCAGGTTTTGTAATGGTCCTTTGCCAGTACTCTCCCAGCTTGCAGTACTCTGTGGCTCAGGAACTTCAAGACTGTATTGTTTAATAATTCTTAAGGGATTTTTATGAATTTATTAAAATATAGTTGCATTTCTTCCTTTATCCCTCTTAACTCTTTTCCTCTTCTTACCACCAAATTTTCTCACAAAAATCAACTTTCCATCCTGAGGCATAACTCTCTGAAACTATACCTTCTGACTGCCAGAGAGATGTGATGCTGTGCTAGTGCTATTGCATGCTCCAGTTTGAACAGCTATGATGTGCTGGTTTTGAAAAAAAATATGGTTTCAACTAGTTTGGAATATTTCTTTGGAAGAATTAAAACAGTAACAGAATGTGGCAGGCTATGCCTGCAAGTTACAGTAGCTAAAGCGCTGACCGCGGGGGCAGGGACAGCCTATGCTGCCTGAGTCACAGCGACAAGAAGAACAGACAGTAAGCCCCTGCAGCAGATTATGCACCAGTGATGAAGACCATTGGCCCCGAGCTCTCCCCTGCCTTTTCTCCCTTATATGGACTTGGTTCTAGAGACTTCTCCTTTGTTCCCCCTTGACTTGTGTATCATTGGTTCATTTGAATTTTGTACCCTCCCCTATTATGTTGTTATTGGTCTGTATACCTGTCCCTCTCTCCTCAGACTCTCCCGGTTGGTCTGCGCACCAAACCACTCCCCTTTTCCTTCCCCAAGTAAACCTGTGTAACTGGATGTTCGGAGCTCGCAGCCTCCGGACTTCCAGACGCCTCACCTGTCCCCTCCTCTCTGACCCGCTTCGCCTTCCCCGGGCCTTCACCCGTGAACCTTAATAAACCACTGGAAGACTGCAGACTGCCTGCCACACATTCTTTCACTGCCTGTGCTCCTCTGCCTCCTGTCCCCTTCTACCGGGCCGGGCTGCATCCTCAAGGTGTCTACAACAACAGAAAACTTAATATATTCACCTGAGTTGTCCAAATCTCTATAAATGGTGTGAACAAAACCACTCTAAGTAATCAAGGATAGAGCAATCTCCTTAATCTGGTTACAGTACACTCTAATTGAGTAGGTAATCAACCTGAAACATCTTGCCCTGAGCATGAATCTCAGACTTTCACTGAGTATAAATGTCACACAGAGAGTCTTATAACACTGTAGGCAGTACCTCTATAGAATTTGCTCCTTCAGTTTGGCAGCAATCTGACACAGAGATCTCTGCACACAAATCTGTGCTTGTGCCTTACCATTTTGAATGTGATAATGCTTGGGGTGCCCAGACAACTTTTCCCTCTCTTCCCCTTCCTGAGAATAGCTTTTGAGTTGATATGAAGGTAAGAAAATTTATCTCGGAAAGAGGCTGGCAAAGATCCATGGAAGATGAGATAGTTGTATAAATGTATGACTGTTACCTGAAGGCAAAGAAGAAAGCCACATTCAGTTTGAGGTGTAACAAATATAGCTGTTAGACACTCATATGCCTCAGCAGGTTTTCACTAGAAAACATCTGATTGTCTTGGAGTTGAAATTTTATCCACTGGCTTTTGGATTTAGGAAAGATTATTTCATCAATGATATTTGTTAAACGATAATCTGGATGTCCAATTATTTCTTAAGCCAAGCACTTAGAGAAGTGTTGTTCTTCGGAGCAGAATAAATACTGTAAAATACTGCTTGTGATAGCACTTGGACTAAGCACATGATTTTAGTGCACCAGTATCATAATATTGAGTCCCACTCTTGTCCCTGGCCCACAAATTTCTCTTTCTTATGGTCTCTTACTAAATCTGAATTTCTGCCCTTTGCCCTCCCTTTTTAATGACAGACAGCTTCTTGAATGGCAGATCACAGGATTCACCTCCCCATAGCTGTGACTGCTGCTGTTTGCAATCAAGTCTTACCTCATGGGCATGCAGGGTACATTGGGACCCACACTGATAGTCTGGTGTACCTTAAGCCCGTTGTCAAATGGTAATACTTGGGAATGTGGGCTCTTGTAATGTACCGTGACCTGGAGTACACCCTCTTAATGAGCTGAAGGGCTGGAAATGTCAGGCATGTGAGTTTATGTAGCAGCTTTGTCATTGTCTTGAGGGCTCTGGCTGGCTTTGCAGTTGTATTTTAAAGAACAGAGCAAAGCTTTCTCTGATAGAAGAACAACCTTTCCCATTGCAGTGGGGAGTGAAGGATTTTGCAGGATGGAAGTTAAAAGGACTTATGGATTTCCTGCATTCCAACATTAAAAGGAAAGCTGTGGGGTATCACCAAGTTTTTCTTGATAAAGAAGTTCCACCTGAGGTCCCTTGTTCGCAAAGATCAGTGTTATTTGCACAACATTAAAATTGAGTTAGTCCACTGCAGTGAGACAAGATTAGACTGTAATATAAGGATTTTTTCTTCTACAAGTCCTAGAAATAACATTGGCTGTGATAATAGAGACTGCCAATGTTTAAAAGTACTGTATTTCAGGTCTGTGTTCACTGCACTGCCTAGGCTTTTGGCTTTCCCATAATTATTACCCACACAATATTTGGCAGCCAAGCTTCTCATTTACATGGTTATTCTGTGTATTTTAAAGGTTCTGTTTTGATCTTTTTAACAAATATTTTCTTTTAAAATACCAAATAAAAACATTCAGTAGTGTTTAAAATAGATTTAAAGAAACAACAGGCAAGGTAAGTCTGTCCTGGAGGTGACTCAAGATATAAGTTGGAGATCTTTCCAGTTTTTTCACTGTGCTGGGAGAAGTGAAATTTGCAGATGTTGTCTTGCCTGATCTAGATACTGGTTTTCCACTAACATGGAAGTTAGACACCTGGAAAATGAGGGCTAAAAGTAGTGAAACAATAACCCAAATCAAAAAGGGTAAAAATTCTCCTGTAAAGTTTAGGATGATCTAGTGATTCCAGTGTGGTACTTTGATGCCTTAGGAGGAAATCTGAGTCACTACAACAAGACAAGGGGCAGATTCATTTTCTCAAGATTCAGATACTAATCATCAAGTTAATTTAAGGTTGTGCAATCAAAGTTTTGAACTTGTTTTTCTGGCTATTCACGTGTATATGCCATGTGACAAAAAGGCACTGTATTTGGGTTCTGTTTCTAAATATTGAATGTCAGTAAAGCTCTTTGTTATTACTGAGAAAGTTAAAATAACAAGTTTTACAATAGATATAAATGCAAAAAACATCTTGAAAACAATCAGGAGAGCCAGTGATTGTACTACTAAGGGAGAAAACATAAGTAGCAGATATTAACATGTAAAACTCTACTCTCACAACTCACGTACATAAATGCATTTGTTACACAAAACCTCAGTGTTAAATGATAAGCTTCAAAAAAACCCAATTTGGCTGTGTTTGGGGTCACTTTCTGTACATAATTCAGTGCCACTTAGACCTTACTGAGAGGTGGGTGGAATATTGCAAACCTTGTCAGATTTGGGATTGTGAACTTGAGTTGGTCATACCTTCATTGCAAGGACTTGACAGAAACTGGTGTCTCCTGTTATGTTTGCATTTCACCCATTAAATTCTTTTATATGTGAAAAACAAAGTATTAACACAGTTATGTTAGTGGAAACAGGCATAATCAATCAGATTATCTGAATCAATCAGAGAATTTTTTATGTGGGTTATTCTCTCATGTTTAGCATTACCCCTATCTGAAGATCAGTTCTTTGACTATTATCTGTTCAAGTAAAGCCTCATGTATATTTTCATTTGCGGTGTTCATATTCATGGCAGATTTGAGGTATTCTGACAACAGATGGGTTTACAAGAATAAAGTGGATTCTTGCCTTGTTGCAAAGATAGAGCTGCTTCAGGGTTACACTCAAAATGGATATTTGCCTTTGATCTGCATGCATGACATTTGTTGGCATATCTAATGCAAGGCTCAGGGTAGATGCATCAACATGCCAAATGTTCATAACTGGCCTGTCCAGATAATTGATTTTTAAAAAAATATGTCAAATAAGTTGAATAATAAAATTTAAAAAATACCCACAAAACCAAACCAGCTGAAGTTATGCTAAGTATGAAATTTTTCCCTTTTCTCTAAGTTTAAACTAAAAAATATAACACTGTTTTCAGCAGCTGCTTGGAGAACAAAAGAAGGAAATTCCTGTGTTCACAAAATCACCAATGGTCATGGCCCCTTTTTTCTTGTGATTTTGTTGTTTTATGTTGTCACCTGGAAGGTGGAAACTTGCACTTGCTTCCCCCTGTTTCCTGAGGGCTTATTTAATTTTGTGTGTCACGTTAGTCACTTTAATCACAAAGCTCAAAACTAATCTGGAGCTGGGGAGTCTTCAGAAACGCCTCTCTTTAGATTTTATATAAATAACTAAGATGTGATTGGAGCAGAAACAGAGAATGAAGGATTTTCCTTGGCAAGTGAGCATCCATACAAGTGATGCTGAGAGCCAGACTCATGATCTTGCTTTTTTCTATTAATTTTTAGGTATTTTATCTATAGTGGAATAGCTTCATCCAGAGTTGCTGAGAGAGCCTCACTGCTAGCTGTCTCTTAGTGTGAAGTGTAGATATTGGTGGTTGAATCTCCACTTGAACAGAGGAGAGAACGGAACTTGAGCCTGAAAACCAAGTGCCAGAACTAGAGAGATATTGGGCAAACCAAAGACCCCCACCAGCAGCAGTTCTGGGGGTCAGGGTCTCCTCTTACATTCCTACAGAGTGCTGCTGTAATTATGTGGGTCAGATTCACATAATGCTGGGGGATGTACATTTTGGATGCATTCTTCAGAGTAGCTGCTGCTGGAGTCGAGGCCAATCACCTTGTGCTCATTGCTCTTCTAAGCAAACGTGTTATACTAGTAATGTATTAGTGCTTTGAGCAGCAAATAGCTTCTTAAACCAATACAGGTTGAGCCAGCAGGCCCCAAGAGCTGCTAAGAGGATGTAAAAGTTTCACAGTAACTCTGTTTTGGTAGTTAAAAAGGACTGTATGCAGAGGTCTTCCCAAAATGAAACATGAAGTTTTAAGACAGTAGGGATGCTTTGTGAGCATCCAGTTGGACCTTCTATGTAAGTCATAGCTTCTCCACTGCATACTCTAGTCTGTCCTTTATCAGGCTTGGTTATTTGTTGTGAACTGTGTTGGTTTGTTTTCTAAACATGTTGATTGTCAAAGCTGTGCAATTTATAAGCTGTGGTGTTTTGGAGGTTTAAGAGGAAAACCTGCCTTAGGTTAAGTGAGTTGACAGCATTTTGACCAACTAGAAAGTGTCAATTTTGGCATAAAACCAAACAGTGTTTGTAAAACATGAGTAGAGTGACAATTACTAGAAAATACAGCTAAATTCCTGACCAGTCTCAGTTAACACAGACAGTATCTTTTAAGAAACATGAAACAGATCTTACAGAGATTTTGATGTAGCTAAAGCACGAGCAGGTCTGCACATTGATGTACTTTTTCTGTCAGCAGCTGGGCTGCAGATTGTGCAGTAGTCTAGGGCAGCAGACATACCATAATTTGTTATGGGGTGGGCTTGAATTAAGAGAAGAGTTTAAGGATTTCTTACCTGGGAAGAGAGGTGAATTTGACAATGGGGCTGTTCCATGTCCTACCACTTAGCTATACAGTTTCACAATATTATGACAGGATTCTGGCTGTCCCACTCTTTGAAGTTTTGAATTGAATTTCTCAAGGTGTTCGAGGAGAGTTACTTAATGGGTGGGAGAGCAGGCAGGAAGGGTGCATGTGCAAGAAGAGTCTCCTGCAGTGCTGTGCAGGTTGGTGTTTTAGTAACCAAAGGAGTTTGTAGTCTAGATTTGATTGCTCAGCTGAGAGCTGGGGTCTTTCCTCTGAAATACGAGGGTAATGAAATGGCTGTTCAACATCCTCGTGATGAGGATTAGGAGACTACCATGTGATGCCTTTGGAGAGGACAGCCCTTCATGCTCTCATGAAGGGAGAAAAATGTTGCCTCCTTTACTACAGCAAGAGAGCAACCAGATAAACAACATTTTTAAGCTAGTGGATGGTTTCTAACTTAGAGCTGGTGCATTGTACAGTCCTGTTAATAAGCAGGAGGTTATATGGTACAAGCAGCTGTCTCCATGCAGAAGACTGTAGTTCTATTTGGATTTTTATTAAATAAGCTGCTCCATGCCCTACCAGCAGTCAATGAAACATTGAGACATTTTGGCAAATCAGTCCTGTGTGAAACAAGACAAAGCAGTGAAGAATAAACTCCATAAACAGTTACCAAAACATTGCTGTTCTTAATTATGTTGTCTTTCTACTTCTATTACCATTTGTTCAGTAAAATACCCCTTTCCCCTGGCTGTCTGTCCATGCTGATGTGTCACCCCAATTTGGTGCTCCTGTATGATTAGGAGGCCCTATGTATCTGGTGGCTGAGAGTAATGTTTGAATATTCTAATGGCCTCAGCTACTCAGGCTCAAAATGAGAGTTAGATATTTGTATTTGCTCAGGCTTCTAGACTCATTTTAATCGGAACATCAAAAAATTAGTGATGAAATTGACCCAACAGATTATCTCGCCCATCTCAAAGCCAGGCCAAGAAGTTTCTCTACTATTACTGTCTTATAAAAGGATTTTTTGTAGTGCTTTATCCAGCTTGAAGGAGCTGAGGTGTTGAATATTCTATTTGCGACTTATTTTCCATCTGAAGTACTAACTTTCCCATGTGAATTTTATTGGAGGTGGGTCCAAAGTATTTTACTGCCATTGCTTTCAAGGGACTTTCATTCAGGGTCTGAAAGATTCTTGAGTTGGACACCTAAGTGCGTGCAAGTGACATCCCTAGAATCTGAGTATCTCCACTGCTATAAAGCTCTGACTGCCACAAGGGCACAAGGATTCAGGATGTCTGAGAAACTTGTCATTGATGTGAGCGAGCCTACCATTAAGGTTGTGTTTGTGCACTTCGCAGCATCAGCACCCGAGGCGCAGAGTGCCGCTTGGTTATATACAGCTGCAGACTCAAGAAATGCATTTGCAGCCCCTCAGCTGGACTCGTAATAAGGATGTTAAATAAAACTGAATACCACTCCTTTTGGCATCCCTGAGGACAGTCTCTCACAAATATGTTCATATAGCAGTGACTGCTTCAAAACCATACCAAATGGCTTGTTCTTTTCTAATCAACTTTGTTGAGTTGTTTGTTTGGTTTTTGTTTGTTTGTTTGGTTTGGTATTTTTAGTTGAATCCCTGTGTTTTCTCCTTACAACATTTCTTTTGTGTGGGAAATTTGTAATTCCTTTCTCAGTGAGGTCATGCTTGTTGGAACATCTTTCCTGTAAAATGCAGGATGCACAGCTTCAATTAATGAAGGTAATTTGTCCTTTTCAAAAATATCCTAGCAAGCAAAGTTATGTGGAGGACACAGTTGATCATTTGAACAGTATTCTTCTTACAGTGCATCATTACACAGTGTAAGGTGATGATCAAAACATCTGTTGTGTGAGGAGTGAGAGCAGAAAGCAGACAGCTATTTTCTACTCATCTTACCAATTTTCTTTGTGCTGTTGCTTGAATATAGGCCTTTAGGATTATTCTGGGGGCATTTGGACATCAGTGAAGGCAGAATGGGGAAAGGAACTGTGATGGCCAACTTAGCCAGCCAAGGTCACTTGGAAACCACTATCTACTGAAACAATTTAGACTAGTTGAGGGGCTGCTGTCATTCTTTTCTTGGAGGACTGACTGACCCTCCATTAATCACCAGTATTTCTACAAAAACGAATTGAGTGGGAAGTTAATGTTTGTATCTTATTGAAAGATCCTACAGTCTCATTTGTAAAGCTCTGGCTTCTGGGGTTTATTCCCAAGTAAATTTTTGTTATTTCACTGTTCAGAGCTCCGATGTGTTTTGGCCTTGGTAGGGATATTTTCTAGAGGTACCAAATTCAACTTTTACAAGGGCTTACCCCAATGTGATGAGAATTACCTCACATCGGGGTTGATCATTCCATTTTCAATGACTGTGATCTTGCTTTGCATATTTTTTAAATCTGGGCTTAGGTTTTTGCTTCCCAAACTTTTCAGGCAGAGTTCCAGTGTGTCTCTACAGAATCCCACTATTGATTAAGTAATGTCTTTTTAAAAAATTGCATTAGTCTCAAGCTTGTTTATTTTATTACCAGTAATCTTGGTATTTCTCTTTCAAGTTGTATGGCTCTTAGGGCACTAACTGCTCCTGTAACTGTGCATGTGTCAGTATCCTGCCCTTTCTCTTCCTTGAGTGGAAGGAAGAAAGAGACCATGAAGTCCAAATGGGAGAAGCTTTACATCATTGCTGCCTTTGAGCATCCAAAAGCTCACAAGCCACATGATCTCAGATGTCAGCAAGACCCTTTATACTTTTTCATATTCTTCCTTCATGCTGGGAAGAATCTCCCCAGCTGAAACAAAAGCACTACAAATCCATCTCACATCCTCTTTCATGTTTCTTCTTGTCATGTGGCATACCCAAAAATAATCAGTAATTAATCTGTAGTTGCCATGGTTTGTCTCACTGTCAGACAGTGCTTTGCTGTCCCTTTGTGTTTCTCACAGACTTGTTGAGACTGAAACTGGTCTTCTGTTCAGTCTCAGCTTGCACATTGTGTTGGGACACATGTCCTGATTTAATGGTAGATTTGTGCAAAGTTGGCCAGCTGGTGCTCTGAGATGCATGCAGCAGGAGCAGCAGGAGGCTCAGGCTGCTGATTGTACCCAGCTTCATCCTCTAATGAGGAGACACTTGCAAAATTACTGCATGCTCCCATCTACAGCTTACTCCTGAGCTGAGCTGGTCTCAGAGCTGGCTCTTGGCTTTTTCGGATGTTAGAGTTTAAGTTTTCAGTTGTGCAAAGCCCATGATGGGTGGCTGATGAGAACAGCTTAAGCTGCAGCCATCCCAGCAACAAGTGGTGCATGAGTAGTTGAATTCAGTTGGCCTTTTGGCAGGTGGGAAAGTAAACCTCTGGTGCTGTGCAGAACCAGGGCCTTGCAGTGAATTTTAGCAAAGACTAGGTAAACTTGCTGAGCTTGCAAACTAAAAAGGTTAAACCTGATGAGCTGATGCAGACCTTGTGGAATTGAGTTACCCATGTCCAAGGTCAGATAATAAACTGAGATTCTCTGCTGCCTTAAGCACGGAGGCTTGGAGGCGTCTA
Source organism: Entomyzon cyanotis (assembly GCA_024500445.1). Lineage (NCBI taxonomy): Eukaryota > Metazoa > Chordata > Aves > Passeriformes > Meliphagidae > Entomyzon > Entomyzon cyanotis. Next base: position 84,297,738 of record JAKEPQ010001005.1, read on the forward strand.
CACTCAGTACTGTAGCATGACTTATACATTATCCTGATTTCTGCTTATGTCCTTGTGCAGAACTGCCTCATGCAGAACCTCAAAGCACCTCTATATTTTTAAATGTCAAGAAACTGCACATCTGTCTTCCAACGGTCTTTGAAGGGGCCTAACTATGGGGAGGCAAGGCCCTTTGCTTTTTTACTGTTGTGTTTTTAAATCCAGTCACCTGTTTAGTCAGGGAAATTTCCAACCATGAGACTAGAAATAGGATTGGTTAAGAAAACTTACTTGGACAAAAGAAATCCCTCTCAATAAATTGGAGCTACTGTGCACCCCAAGTTCATGGTACTAGAGGAAATAAGCAGGAAAAATAAGCCTGATACTTATTTGAGGTCAGAGGGAGGAATGTAGGAGTTTGCTCCTATGTGTTCCTGGGGTAGAAACTGAATCCAGAAGGAATGGTTTCTAAGTGCTTGAGGTCTAGACTTGAAACTCATTTGTTTAGTTTAAGCAGCAAGGTTCTAGTTAAAACATTTTTTAATGTTCCAGTGTAACAAGACACATGCAATGTCTTCACCCTTCAATGACCCTTCAATGACCCTTCAATGACCCTTCAATGTCTTCATCCTTTAATGCTCATGTTGTGCTCAGTGGTGGGGTTTGTAGCTTTACTCCAGCTGTGTAAGTTCCTTGCAGTCTTCACAGAAAAAGTGGATTCTTAGCTGCTAGAGTGCTTCTGTTTGCACTTGTTTTGCTGGATCATAGTGAGGTGTTCTAACAATCCTTAAAGGAGGTGAAGTGATTACCATCACTTGTACAGTTAGTACAGAGTTGAACACCTCCAAATCTCTGCTTCTACAACTCGTTCCTCTGAAGCAAGAGAAATTGGTGTGCAGCAGTTTTAGAAATTAACAGATCATCACAGTTCAAATAGTACTACTTCTCCTTGGAGGATGTTAACCAGGTCTTTCAATGTTAGGATGGGGATTAAAGGATTGACATAGACACATCTACTTTCTTCTCAGCATAAGGTCTGAATTTTAGAGGTGAGGAGAGAGCAGAGGTAGTAAATGTTGCCACTCTGTCCTACTTAGATACAGTACAGCTGTTTTCTGTGGTGTCCAAGCTATACTTTCTGGGTGGAGGTCCAAAGGATATAGTCTAAGTTGGTGAGAAGGTAGGAGAAGAGAGGTGTTACAGCCTGCTGTTACAGTGCCTGTTCCTCAGATCCTTTAAAATTGCTCTGAAAATAACTTTTCCAATGAAGAAAGCAGGAAGGGATATGATTACAGAAAGATGCAGAGCATATTTAATCTATTCTTCTGCAAGCTCCTTAGAGTTGAGAAGAGGTCTGGGCAAATGCTGGCACAGCGTGAGGCTTAGCTGTAGTCTTCTCACCATCAGCTGATCTGGCTGGCCATGGGGTGCAGATGAACACAATCCTCTCTGGAATGGTGGGAAATAGCACAGGGGTCTTTGCTCCATGTGTGCCCAGAGCTGCTGCATTTCTTAGGCGTGTTTGTCAGAGGTCACACAGAGGTTACTGTTCTGCGAGCACAGGCATTGCTTGGGTGGTGTCAAACTGTGTGCATAGGGGAAATAGAAAAACAACAGGGATGGCTAAAGGGGACAAAAACCTCTTTTCTTTCGTATCACTTACTAAATTATTGCTTGGATCCCAGTATGAATGGCTTTCAAATCCAAATTCAAAATAAAACCTAGGTTTGTCTTTTTCTACTGCTATTTCTTCCGCCTCCGTGATTTGTAGGAGGCACTTAAAAAAGACTCACATTAGTGTTCTCATATTACTTTTTTGCCCCCTGTTATGACAATTTCTCAACATAATAACTTGTCTGTGACATTCAGAGTTAATTCTTTGGTGAGGTTTGCACAAAAATGTTTTACTGTTGTGGAAGGTGAGTTCAGTGTCTGGAGTAATATAATCAGGGAAGTTCTCTCTAGTTCAGAGACTGAATTAAATTTTGCCTAGCCTTAGGCTGTCTTAGCTCCATCCTTTAGGGCTCAATTACTAGTTAAATAATTCCCTTATTCCCACTATCTGATGAGGAGAGCAATCTGCTCCAGGTATTTCTTCAGTCTGAGAAAATAGTGTGGGCAAAATCACTGTTTGGATTGATGGATGCTGTAAGTAAAAATGAAAAAAGCTGAACCTAAGCCACTATGCTGCATTTTGACATGAAGCCAATAGGAACCGAGCAGTGTCATAAGGCGTGCACTATTTCTGTAGGCCCCAAGTTGTTGGTTTACTTGTTTCGTTTTTGAAGGCTTTAAAGCAACCCTAGAGACATGTATCCCCTTGTTTTTGGATGACCCTTAAAGCTGAATCTTGGCTGCATGCCTGGGACAGGAGTAAAGCTAAAGATGCTTGATGCTACTCACTGCAACTCCAGGCTTCAGTGATTCTGTAAGGATGCCACATTAATAACTTTAGCAGGAGTGGTGTCTTAATCAGCACTCAGATCTCTCATGTTTACTGTGATATACTGAGAGCTGTTTCTTCAGTAGTTTCCTGGGGCTGCTTTTTGACCAGCTTTCATTGTTGGGTTAGAATCATCTTGCAAAGCCTCCTATTTCTGCCTTAGTCCAATGCCATTGCGGTAGCAACAAACAGGAGGGTGTAACACATCCTGAGTGCCAGGACTTCATCCTGAGTACCATTACATGACACGTGCAGGACAAACAGGGGATCAAGCCCAGCCAACATGGACTTACGAAAGGCAGGTCCTGCTTGACCAACCTGATCTTTTTCTGTAACCAAGTGACCCACTTAGTAGATGAGGGAAAGGCTGTGGATATACTCTACCTAGACTTCACTAAAGCATTTGACAGAGTCTCCCACAGCATCCTCCTAGAAAACCTGGCTGCTCATGGTTTGGATAGGTGGAATCTTTGGTAGGTAAAAACCTGGCTGGATGGCCGGACCCAGAGAGTTGTGGTGAGTGGAGCTAAATCCACTTAACAGCTAGTCACTAATCATGTTCCCCAGGGCTCAGTTTTGGGGCTGGTCCCTGTTTAGCATCTTTAATGATGATCTGGACCTGGGGATTCAGGGCACCCTCAGTAAATGTGCAGAAAACACTAAGTTGGGTGGGAGTGTTGATTGTTGATCTGCTCAAGAGTAAGAAGGTTCTGCAGAGAAAACTGGGCAGACTCACTCAATGGGCTGAGGACAACAGCATGAGGACAAAGGTGAAGTGCTGGGTCCTGCACTTGGGTCCCAGCAACCCCATGCAGCCCTACAAGCCTGGGGAGGAGTGGCTCAAGAGCCGTTCAGCAGAAAGGGACCTGGGTGTGCTGTTTAACAGTTGGCTCAATATGAGCCAGCAGAAAGGGACCTGGGTGTGCTGTTTAACAGTTGGCTCAATATGAGCCAGCAGAGCTCCCAGGTGGCCAAGAAGATCAATGGCATCCTGGCCTCTATGAAGAACAGTGTGGCCAGCAGGACCAGGGCAGTGATCACCCTCCTGTACCTGGCACTGGTGAGGCCACACCTCGAGTACTGGGCCTCTGTTCAGTACTGGGCCTCTCACTTTGGAAAGGACATTGAGGTGCTGGAGCATGTCCAAGGAAGGGCAACAAGGCTTGTGAAAGGTCTGGAAAACATGTCTTATGAGGAATGGCTGAGGGGGCTAGGATTGTTTATTCTCGAGAAGAGGGGCTCAGGAGGGACCTCACTGCTCTCTCCAACTACCTGAAAGGAGGTTGTAGTGAGCTGGGGTCTGGTCTCTTCTACTGTGTCTGCAGTGAGAGGACCAGAGGAAAGGCCCTTAAGCTGAGACAGAGGAGATTCAGATTAGCTACCAGAAAAAAAAATTCAGTGTTAGAATGATCAGATATTGGAAAAGGTTGCCCAGGGGGATGGTGGAGTCACAACCCCTGAAGTCTAAGAGGTGTCTGGATCTGGGTGATGTGGTTTAAGTGTTATGGTAGTGATGGGTTGACAATTGGCCTTGATGATCTTAAAGGTATCTTCCAGGCTTGATGATTCTATGACTCTATGCAAAGCAAGTCAGAAGGTTTTATCACTTTTCATTAATAACTCTCTAAATTGGGGGTCCTATTGCTTTGGAATTGCTTTGCAGAACTTGGAATCCGGGAAATTTGTGAAATCACTAGCTTGTGCTTTCACTTTTGGGCTACTCCTGCTTTCCATGGAGACATGCAAATTGCTGCCTTATGTTTTAAAGGAAAGAATGATAGCAATGAAGCTAGTTGTGTTTTATGTATGAGAAACTAATTTTGTGGTGTCTGCAAGTTGTAATTTTAAGCAAAAAGGAGAGCTCAGTGTTTGTAACAACTGACATTTAAATTGGTGGTAGCCTAATTTATCCAATCAGCTTTAAACACATGGTGATCTTGGGCCAAATTAATTTCTACAACTTCATTAAATTCACAGCATTTACAAAGAGAGACCTTTGCTTTGCTTTCTTTTTCACGATTGTATTTTAACTTGTCTGTATTGTTGTTTGTAAAGGAGAAATATATTCAGTTTATGTTGTTCTGTAGACACAGGAAGTTTTTGGGAACTTGGTAGCCTCTATCTCAGGAAACAGACTTGTGGAAATCCTCAATTCATTTTACATGGGACAATTGGCTGTTTTCCCTCCACAAATGGTGGTTCTTAGGCCACCGTAGGTAGAGACTGATTTAGTCAAAGACAATTTGAGGGATGAGCATTTTAGTTGGGAACTTTGACAAGAGCTGCCAACCCAAGTGCATTCTCCAAATCTGCTTGACAAGCAAGAAAAGGTCTGGCACACAAAACTGAAAAACCCGAACACTAGTGAAATTTAATTTGAAATTAAATAAAACCAGCCCTAAATTAAAACCTGACACTAAGAGAGGAGGCTTCCTGTAAGAGTCAAGTGCCTTTAGACGAGATGATGGTCTGCAAGCTGCTGCTGATCAGAAGGCTGCCTTCAGTCCTGAAGGATCTCTAGGAAAGCTGTGTGCCACTTCCACGTGCTTTGTGCTCAATTCATAAAAAAGCTGGTAGCTGGGATGCATTATTTATAGGGCTTCTCTGTAGCACTATGACTCCTCAGTAGGCAGAATGAAGACAGTTCATTGCAGGGCACCCTGGCTCTGGCTCAGTATGGTGTTAACCATTTCTGCCTGATGTGTAGTAACTTGGATGGTTGGCCAAGGATTGTGACATGTAATATATTTTGTAAGATCCATTTAATATCAAGAATAAGGAACCATTAGGGTTTCATTAAAAAAAAAAGTTTCCCCAATCCCTGGTGGATGATTGGTGGCTGTCAAGGCACTTTGTAGGTGATGTTTCAAGGAGACTCTGTTTACTTAGTGGATTTTGCCAAGACAAGATTAGGAAATTCTGTATCTGAATTGGGATCTAGCAGTAGTAAATTTTCATAGTATCCTACTTAGCTGTAGTTCATTATAGTGCACAACATATAAAGATCTGTAATGGCTTCAGTTAGCCAATTGTGAAATAGAGTGGATTCTCACAGGGAATATTGTGAACTATAATCCACTTTGTTTATTGGCACAGCAAGAGCAAACAGGGGTGAGATGTGAAATGATAACTGTGTGGTTGCATAATTAAAGCTGTACATCAGTGGTGGCTGACTAAGTGATCAGAAGAAATTCTGGGGTAAACATAACCATTTTTCATCATTATTGGCTTACAGCACTTTTCAATAAAAGACCTTTTCAGAAGAATATGAGCCAATGTCTCTAAAACATTTTGAAATTTCCTTGGTTCCAAATATAAAAATACTTAGAGGATCACAAAATTTTCCATGACTTACATGACCAGATAATTTTTTTCAGGGAGAATTGTGGATTTATGTCACAATTTATCACATAATCTTTTGAATATATGTTGGATTTTGACAGGCTTTCTGTTACTATCTTCAGGAGTCAGAGCTCTCTTAATTCAGAGGGTAGAAATATTTCAAAAGATTTGAACGATGTCCTTAAAGCAAAGGCAGGGAATTGATGCTTAAGTGGCAAGGCAAGTGCTTGCAGAATGTGAGATTAACATGGTGTGCAATGGGATGCTGTACGTCACCATTTACAAAGTAAGGATAATTAATATTTCCATTTTTTGGCTTTTCCTTTTAAATTGAGCATTTTTGAACAGTTACTTTTCTCCTCACCTTTGTTTTTTTTAACTGCTGCTACAATGGGGTCTTGATCCTATCCATTGCTTCTGGTACTGCTACAGTATTCTGGTTTTGAAATTAAGGATCCCAAGGTTATCAGAAGCCCAAGATAAATCTGATGGGAAGCCTTTCCAATTTTCTTCAGACACTTTTCCTTCTTAAACCTGGTTCATATAGGGACACATATTTCTTAAAATACAGCTATTGGTGGGGAAAATGCAAAAGATGCATAATGAGCAAGTTTGGATACTTTTTGCCAAAAGGGCTCTTTTTGATCTCTGTATGCCAGATGAATCTCTTAGAATTTCACTGCTTATAGCTATTCATAATAAATAAATGAATAATTAAAACTGTTATTAGGAAAAAACATGGACTTGTAGCCTTTGGAAAATGTAGTCCTCACTTCACTTTCTGCTAGAATGGAAGATGTATAAACATGAAGGGTCTGATTAGGGAACTTCATTGCATCACTGCTAACCTGATGCAATTGCTTTGATTCCACATCTACAGGTAGATGTAAAAACCACGTGGTACAAAGTTGATAAAATGGCCAGTAGTTTTCTTCAGTTAAAGTAAATGCTTTTGTAATGTGTTTACTGAAAAAGAAAGAATTCTAGGAACTGGATGTGTGATCTCTGTAATTATTTTATTAAAACTTTCCATTGTAGCAATGTTTTGGAAACCTTTGGAATTGGTTAGGGAAAAGACGTTTATGTGAATGACAAATGTCTTAAGGTTTTCCGCATGCCTCGTTCAGTCTCCCTTAGATGTGCTCACATTAATAATTTTCTGTGAGCTGGAAAGAGGACAGCCAAGGCAGCTCCACATGAGCTGGGGTGTGGTTCCACATCCACAGAGCACTTATGCATTCCTTTCTCTGCAAGCTCCTCACTTGCATCTTGGTATCTTTTATCTCTAATTCTTTACTGCTGATCACAAGTGCTTAAAAACAAATCAAGAATGAGAAGCCAAGACATTGTTTTATGTAAAAAATGTTTGTGGGAAGTAAAACCTCTTTTAAATTTGTCTTGTGATTTTTAGGCCTTTAGGGTTGACCTTTTTCAGATACTCTGAAAAATGACAGCTAGAAACAGTACAGTTTCACTTGTTCATACAGCTCCAGGGCTAGGAGTTTTTACCAAATATGGTAAAAGTTGCAATTACATCGTAGTTACTAACTCTATTTATGTCCACATCCCAAACCCCCTTGAACATTCTGAAATTAGGTAACAGTCTGTGGGTTCTTTTGTCAAATATTTAGAATACTCTTGCTTACAACTCAGGTATTTTCCTTTGTTGCCTCTAAATAAGACCTAAAGAGCCTATTTCCACAAGAAATATGAAAAAACACCATGTTGTCTGGAGAAACTGCCAAATGTGACCTATCAGTCAAGGCAAGGTGAAATGCTCAGACGTGTTTGGCAATGAAAAAATGCATCATTTAAGGAGCAGTGCCTGGTCGTTTAAGTTACCATAAATACAATCTGAGTTTAAGCTTGTCTCATGGTATGCTGTGCTTCTTATTTTTAAAAAAATCTTTGGAAATACATAATATATAAATTATGCTAACAAATAAAAATATATACGTACATACAGACATACACATACAGTACATGTGTTTTTATTTATAAAAAATAAATCAAGCATAATTCAAAATGGTAATATAAATACTTCTAATTTCAGAATTAATTACTGCTGGACTCTGTTACACTAAAAAGGCCAAAATGCAGAATTATTCTTCCAGCACAGATTTTCCTAAATCCTTACAAGTAACAAACTTTAACAAGTAATATTGATTGTGTTTTTAAATACCAGCTTAATTAAAAACACACATATAATTTCTTTGACTAGCTTTGATAGTTTTATTTCTATAGCTAAGAATATGCCATAATTTGATGAATTGAAATCTCTGCATCTTTGGTTTTGGTAAGGTAATATTCATCCCTGTTAACTGAATATAAAGGATGTCAGCACATTTCAAAGTGTGTTCTGACCATGGGGAACAGGAATGAAGGATAGTGAAACAGGCAGGGGAAATTCCAGATTATATTTTGCAGTTTGCATGCAGAATCAGTAGCTCTGGGAAGCCTTTTTCATGTGAGTTTATTTCAAAACCATTTCCCATACATGTCTCTTGTCACGTACAAGACCTGTTTCTACCTGAGTTAAAGTCAAGAACAAACTGATTCGAGTGAAGGCCAGTCTTTGGATTCTATTATACAATTTAATATCCCAAGTATGTTACTTTAAAATAAACTGTTAACTTTCCAAGGGTTTTTTTTTTTCTAGTCTGAACATTTGCTTCTTTAAAGTGAGTTTTTATAAAACAAATCTCACACCTTCCAAAATACAGTATTCCCTTAAAAATCTCTTATAGCTTAAACAATACCCCATTTCTCTTTTAAATAGAGGTGATACACAGGGCAAATCTCTGTGGCAAGCGTATGGAAAGATCAGGTTGTCTCAGTTTGCAGAAATCCTGATTCCAGGGTACTTCTGTGATAATTGCATGCTTGATGATGATTTTGCATGATTTCTATATGGTCTTGTTACAAAATGCAATATTCCAGGCATATGGATCTGGCGTATGTTTAACCAAGGTTTACTAATTTATTTTGGAAAGGACACAAATTTGTTGTGAAAATTACCTGGAGAGAAATAATTCCATTCTGTTTTTTCATCATCACAATTTGCCTAAACTCCATTTCTTGATTTTCTTAATGCAAGTTAGGTCTTTCTTAGATTATGATTCATAGTTCACTTTTGGTTCACTGGGCTCGTTTGTTTGGCATTTCACTTCAAAACTGAGAAGCCAAGTATTCATTCCTGAGAGGCATTTTGGGTTTTGTGCATTAAAGCATGAAACTCAGATATACCTGATAGAAAACATTCTACTTAACAGCATTCACATCCTGCTGATTCTTTTTAATGGATGACACTATGCTTATATGCCCCAATATAAGATGCATATTAGTAGAAATTAAATAGTAGGGGGAAATTAACTGGGGGATCTGGGAAATGAAAAAACCCAGCAGTCAGCTGTAAAATAACAGTTTTATATGGAAAGTTTGGGGGTTTTCTTAGTTACAGAAACAGCAATTAATTTCTCAGTTTCATCCTTTTTGTGTGGCTTAAGAATATATTACTGTGTTTGTTTTTTTTAACACCAGTCTTCAGTTAAATCTGATCCCTGGAATTCTGATAGGAACTTACTTTGGGATCTAAATCAGCATGTGCAAACTATGCATGCATGAGCACAGGAAATAATTTTGTGTTTATAAAAGCCAATTGTACACTCAGAGAAATGTTTGCATGTGTAGTCAGCCATTTGGAACTGGGCCCATACTAGATTAGAATTAATAGCATGGGCTAGTTCCAGAATTTAGTTTTCAAGTCTGTTTATAATGATGCAATATACATTAAAAATACTCACCTCTGCAGACTGCATTTTGCAGAGGTTGTTCTGGCTGCAAACCAGTGTAACTGCAACAATTGGGCACCATCAGGTAAACATGCACAGTGGAGATAAGGGGCTGGTGCATCGGGTAGAACTGTCATTGACAGAAATCTGGTGTGTGTGTTATGTTAAGAAACAGGCTAGGCTGTGTAAGAGGCTGTAGATAAGACTGCGCCAAGCATCTCTTCTTTTTCAAGCTTCTCCACTCCACACTGCTTGAGCAGTGGCTGTGCAAATGAGGAGATGGGCTATTTCCAGGAGACAGCCACTTCAGTTCAAACCCTGAGATGATAGCATGCACTTTAAGAGTAATAATAGCTGCCAGCCATTAAGGGCCCCAGGGGATGGGATCTTGACATGCTGCATGACATTCAAGAAGTCTGCCTCATGTCTTGTGTCAAGTCAAATGCCCAGGCTTGAAGTGCAGTGCTGGAGGGAGTAGGGGCAAAAAACTTGTTTCTTGATTTGAAATTGACATTGCATCATTGTTGTACTTATCATCTTCTGCAGCTGGGCACCCCAGACTGTCTGGTAGACAAGGGGTTAGACAGTTTTTCATCTGCTGCCCTGTCCCTCCCTTCATGCTCCCTCTCTACACAGTGACTGCTACAGGATCTAGGCTCCTAAAAAAAGCCCGGTGTAGTGCCATCTGCCATTGCCTATTCCCACTAGTTACCCGTCCCTTAAAAGAGCCACAGTAATCTTAGAGGATTATGTGCTGTGTTCTCCTAAGTGGTGCGACCAGACTGAGACTAATATGCACCTAGTGTGGTCTCCTATCAGAGGCCACAGGAACAATCTGCAGAACCCTCTGTCTGGCCCTATTGTCTGTGGTCAGGCAGTGATGTGATCTCCAGAGAGGGAGTTAGTTTTAACAAACCTGGTGATTAGGCTCAGACTAGCCTAAACAATACAGTGATGTAATTTCATTTTTTATTACTGGAAGATAGTTCCAACCATGTACAGTTTCAGAGGTTTTTAATGTCACAAGAGGAAAGAACACACTTAGTGTACCATATAATCTTATTTAGAACAGCTAAAGAGTACCAAAAGAACAGAAGAATAAACCATGAGAATGAAATGATTGTGCATAATAAGTTGTATTAAGAAAGAGGGAGTTAAGTCATTGTTTTGAATCAAGGGAATGAGCATTGTTACTCTGTTTTTTATTTTTTATCATGTACTAATTAATGTTCTTTAGGGACAGATGATGCTCTGGTGTGAAATCTTGGCATCAGATGGAATAATGATGCTTTCATACTGATACTTTCATCTTAGCCACAAACCCAGTACAAAAATGAGTGTACTGTAAGGTTTTTTAAATCAGATTTTTTAAGTAAGATGGCTGTTTATACATTGACTTCAATTATGAATAAGCCAAACACAAAGTTTTGTATGCCTATGGCATCCAGTAAAGATATTGTATTAGTAGTATATTGTTTGAACTGGAGACACAGTCAGATCTCTGTGATGAGACAAGTATCAGATGATGGGTTGGTTGCTTCCTGTCATTGATTTTTTTTTGTCTTTTTAAAATTTTTTTTTAATGTTGTGGAGTAATCGCATTTTCGATGTAATAGAGCAATACTACAAACAAGTATGTCTCACAGGGCTTATAAACCTGTATTTTTGAAGTCATGTCCATGCAACTGAGGTGGAATTATTTGAGGCATAGCCTGAGGCAAGCAGAGAGAAGGTACTGCACAGGAAAATGAGTCTTTTAAGTCTGTAAACACCAAGTGTAGAGAACAGGGACATGAGGCAGGGAGAGGCTGTGCATGTGAGTGCACGTGCCAGGTAGGAACAAAAGAGGCAGAGAACCAATGACAGCAAACACTGATTTAATGATACAAGGGAGATTTCTTTAGTACAGTGATTGCTGGACACTGAAAACATGTACACAAAATTACATTCAAATTCAAAACTTAATCTTCCTTTATTTTTAAGGGGAACTTTTTCACCTGGAGTGGTAGTTTCACTTGACTTAGTCCCTTATGGGAAATAACAGTCATGAAGGCAGAGATAGAAACATACTCTTTTCTTTGATACCTATATTTCTGAGAAAATTTTAGTCACTTAACTTCAATTCTTAAAAGAAAAAAAAAAACTGTCACACATATGCAAGTAAGACCTTGCTTTATTTTTTTTATCATTTAATCTATTGCCTGTTTTTATAGGATAAAATTAATAGGGAAGCAAGGTATTATTAATGGGGCTAATATTTCACCATCTGGGACTTAAATAGCAAATTATAATCCTTCTCAGCAATGCAGGAATTTCACCCTATTATTTCCTTGGTCTTATTGAAAAAAAGGTCATAATCAATTGCAAGTAACCATTTTTCATTCAGGTCATGTATTGAAGACTGACTGAGATAATCAAAGAGAAGATGGAACATTGCTGGTCTGACCCTATTGGGATGGGAATTATTTAGGTGGCTGTCCTAGGTTGCAATATAGATGTGTTTAAGTATTCTATTACCACCAGCTGTGAGCCGTTAGCTGCTATCACCTGCTAATGACCCACCCCAGATGACAGGCAATGGGCCATCAGGGACCCACCGTGTGACTCATAGACTTATCTCACCCATTGTGGGATGCTTTGCCCAGGAGGGAGGAGCCAGGTGTTCCCACCTGGATATAACCTGGCCTTGGAACTGCCTGAGCTAGCCCTGTCTACTGGGTTCCCAGAGGACAAGAGCTACCACTGGATCTTCAGCTGGAGACCAGACCTTCACAGGATCACTGCTTGAACTGAACTACTTCAGTTGGACTGCTACCACCACCCTAACAGGGTGTCAGGTTGTATCTGACTTTGTCAGTGTTTTTCCTTGTATTATTTCACTTATTTTTACTTTCAATCTTGACTTGTGATCTCCCACTGGTTTGTTTTCAAACCAATACAGTGGCCCATTTTTAAAAATGTGTTTCATCTCGCCCTTTCCATTTAGAAGATGGTTCATAGCAACTAGTGGGAAGTTGGTCTGGATAGGACTTATTGGCTATTCTACCTGTGGGCAGATTTCTATGAAGGTGATCTGATGTGTCCTCAAGTCTGTCTACTTGAGATCTAGCTCTTGCCTTCTTCAGGGGCCTGTTACAAAGTCTAGTGTCATCTCTAATCTTCCTGATTCCTATTTATCACTTTTACCAAGTATATATTCCTTATAGCCCTCTTGAAATGCTGTGAAAATGGACTGCTGGAAAAATAATTACTGATTACTAGTATGCAGTAATCATCATGGCTTTACATTTCATCTGTGTAGAAAATTTCAGCTTGTCTAGATACTTAGCTTGCTTGTAACTTCAGAGATGGCACTCGTTATCAACTTTTTGCATTCCCAGGGATAAGCCCAGTGACACTTGCTGCTGGTGCTCTCCAAGACGTTCCATGCCAAGTGAGCTGGAGCTATCAAGTTAGCAGAAATACGGCTTCTGATTTGGGATCTTTTTTCAAGGTGAAAAAAAAATTAATCTCTTCTTGTTTCTATCTTCCATTAATAACTTGGTCTTTGAATATTGCTTTGAAAAAGTGAGTGGTACAATCCTAAATACAACTCCCTGAGATGCTGTTGTGTTACCTTTGCCTGGGTGTTTATGAGAAAGCAGATGAAAGTCTAGTGTATCACAGCCTGGCACAGAGATGCCAAATGCATTTATATAGCAGACCTATCTCTCAAACGTCTCTTTGCCATAACTTCAGTGTTTAGTAAACTATTGAAATCCAGCATTTAATAAGGTAATACAGGCATGACACTGGCATTGATAGAGCCAGTTTGTTGTATTATAGCATCTGTAGTGAAAAGAGGATGAAAATGGGGTGCAGGACAATTTCATCAGATTAATAAGGATGCTGAGTCTTGTCTTCTGCCTGCCTAGCTGTTAGGAGGGCCAGTGTTGTGGCAGTGTAGCCCTGAGATTTTTGGTGGTGGTTTAGAAACAGGAGTAAAAGGGTCTAGTGTTTTATCATTTACAATACAAGCTCAATATTGCTGGGTGTGCTGCTTGTTTCCCCGCCCCCCCCCATCCATTTTTGTGCCAATTAAATGTAAGCTGTAGTTTGCAGATACTGATCACTGCACTAAGCAATTGGGGGAAGATGTTGCTGGTGCTGCTAACACATAGTTGGATGTCTCTGTGTCACAATTAATCAGAGAAGTTGAGATTGCCAGCTCCAGAGAGGTCCAGCAGCAATTTGTTACACTTGAAGCATGCTGCTTTGCAGACAAAGGCTTTAGTTGGTTGCAGTCAGAGTATGGGAGTAATGGCACTTAGGCAATGCTAAATAAAGTTTTCTGTCTTTTACCTTTTCCCGCTGTAGGTCTAACAGCTTTAACATGCTGCTAGATACAAAACACCGTAATAGTTTATGGCACAACTGTCATATGTGTTGTTTGTTCAAGTCGTCTATTCCCCCATCTCTTTCTTCCTTAGCCAAATGATGATTCTAAATAGACTCTGAAATTGCAATTGCAATTAGGGTTAGAGAGACAGGATAAGGGAGACAAATGCTGACTATTCACTCATGCCTGTTTTTTTAGATGTTCTGGTTTCCTTGTGCTTGACATTTACAGCTCATTCAGTGGTAAACTTCATTTGGTAAGCATTAATTCATTTGCAGATGTTAGTGTTCCACTGATCTTCTAGCACTGCAGTTCAGATCCAAGTTCATTTCTTAAGTGGTTGATGGACTGTGTTAAACTGTTTTTTCTACTTAAGTTGATGTACTGCCAAATATCCACATCACTAGGAAAATCACGATTGTCAGGGAGAGACTGAAGATTTGAAGCTAGTCCCTTCAAGCAGTTGTTGATTATAGTATATTGGAGCCAGTGGAGTGACGAGAAATTACTCCATCTGAAGGCGTGGTGGTACACACAGTTCCACCTCATCAAAAAGCAAAATGTTTTCTACTCAGGCCAGTGCTGAGTCCCAGTGGCACGACTCTAGAAGGAGTTTGGCAGCTGCTGTTCCTGCAGCTGTCCCAGAATTTGAAGAAGTCTTTTGAGCCCAGTAGTTGAACTGCTGATGCCTGTGCTGATGCATGAAATTTATTAAACAGGAAAGAAAAGTGAAACAAGTAATCAAAAATATCTGTGGATGATTTCTCCTGGAAAATGTCATTGCTAACCAAAGTATTAGGTAAAAATGGACGTATGCATCATTCCACCACATATAAGAAGTGAATAACTAATGTTGGCAATACAAAAATATGAACCCTAACTGAGACCTTTCCTATTATTGTTGGTGCAATAAAACCAACTTGCAGTAGCTTTCATTGTGTGCTTTCAGAAGCTGTAGTGTAAAGTATACGGCCAAGGATGCTGGTAAATAGCCTGCAAAATCCAGAGGTGGAAGAAGAGGTTGTACACAATCTCAGTTTCTCAGAGACTTGTCAAAGCAAGAAGAATTTTGTCTCTCTCAGAACTTGATCCCTGTGATGGGGGTGGGAAATTATGCTGGAGATAATTAGTTGAGGTGGGCTATGCAGGAGAAGCTTTTGGAAGCTGTGCAGCTTGTTGTTGCCCAGGGTTTCTTTAACTGGGGCTTCAGTTATTGTAATATCCTTTATAGGAATGGACATGTCTCACTTTCTATCTAGCCACAGGACTGCTGGAAGCATCCTCTGCTTACAAAGAATGTTTCTTCAACTGTATTTTTCTCTCTCTATGCCCCTTTTTTGCTTTGTTGGCTTTGGCTTCTGCAAAGTATATCAAACAGCTGCTCATCTTCAGAGGAATTCATGTGGATTCCTTTCCTACCATCTTTCCTTCCAGACCAAGAATTCAGCCCTGCTGTTGGTCAGTCGTCACTGCCAACATCCCTGGAACGTTTGTTCACATTTTGAGTTAATCCTCACAGGCTCCTCGTTGTTGTCCTTCCTTCTTGTCAGGCAAGGGAAATACCCTAACATCCTGTTCCCTCTTTAAAACTCCTGCTTTCTGCAATGTAGGAAATTTGACTAACAGTAGGACTCTGTCCTGAGACCACAACTTACTGCAGTAGTGAATATTGCATCATTTTCTCTTCAGTCTCTGTTCATCTCAAGGTCTGAGTGGGCATGTGTGAGATATCACCTAGTTGGGAGTAGAAATAATGGGGTTTGTTCTATGCTCATGTCGCCTTGCTTCATGAAGGATCTTACATAGAACCTATATTCTAAACTTCATCTTAATGTGTCAGCATTTATTCACAGAATGGTTTTGGTTGGAAGGGACATTTAAAGATCAGCTGCTCCAACCCCCAAATAATGTTCATAATATAGCATTTATAATAATGTCATCTATTTGTTGTTAATTTTGCTTGGCTGAACAGGGAACTCAGCTTGGAAGTCAGGAGGAAAAATAAATCATATGTTCTCTGGAAATGAGGTCAGGCTTTGCAGGAAGATTACAGGCGGTCAATGTTTGAAGCCTGTGACTGTTTTTTGATGCATTGGGATAATGCCCTTAATACAATGCTAAAATTTTGGGTAAGAACTGAAGTAGCCAGGCAGTTCGCCTATGTGATTATTGTAGATCCCTTTCAGATAAACTATTCCTTCCCTTCTTCCTCTCTTCTTCCTATCACCTACTTCCCCTGCCAGTACATGCTGATGTAATCTCTGATGACATTTCTTCCAAACCCTGCACTAGCAAAAGGGATTGAATATCCATGACTGTGCCCCGGCCTAGGCATTGGCTCTGTTACCCTGTGGGTCATTTCAGGGACCATCTGCACAAATGTACAAAAAGTATGTGATGTGTGGTTTTTGAAAGTCTTCTCTTTTCATCCAGCTGAGATGGGTTTTCACAGGATGGCAAAACCCCATATCTCTGACATTTGTGAGGCTCGGAGATCAAGCCCTCAATCTGACGCAGGATGGGCTTCTCATCTAAATGGTTTCAAATCTTTTGGAGGTGTCAGTTTTCCTGTAGTTTTTATTTCTGCTGCTTGTACTCAATTTCAGGAATGTCCTAAACTGTTTTCCTTGAAGAACATACTAAAACACCAGAGCCTGAGAACAGCAGCACTCCCTCAGAGGGAAGGTCCATCTGGCCCAATACTCTGGCTCCAAAGTGTCCAACCACCGATGTCTGAAGGAGAGCACATGAGCACTGAAGTCAAGTCATAGCAGGGTCCTGGGGGTGCTCACAGGCCTCAGTGGCTGGGCCTGGCCACCCCTGGGACCTCCACCCCTCATCTCATGCCAAGGGCCATGGGGATGCGTCCCAGCTCAGCCTGAGACCTTCAGTCCCTGCCTGAGCCCTGCTGTAGGTGTGCCCCTCTCTGCTCCTGTCTCCTGGGTGGGTCTGGGACCTGCGCTGCAGAGAGCTGCTCTCCAGGCTGGAGCCCTCAGAGCTGGGTTGAACCTTGTCAAGCAGAGCTCTGGGTGTAACATGGCATAACTGCTCTGTTCTATTTCCTGTGCTCACCATAAGATAAATAACACAGAGGCTGTTATTTGCCTGCCATGACAGGGATTTTTCAGCTCTAAAAACACTTAAAAGGACACGTAGCACAAAGCTTAACTGGAAATAGCATTTTATTGTTTTTCTAAATCTGTTCCAGGGGCAATGCTCACAAGCATTAACACCACATGCATATGTAGCCAGGCGCAGGCTGATGTCCTCTGCAATTCAGCTTGAAAATACAACCTTTGAAGTCTGGCAAAAGCAAGTCACAGAGCTACAGAAAATTGCAGCAGGAATACAGGTCAATCAGTTCTCGTTTCTTGAACAGAATGTGAAGAATAATCAAGACCAACCACACACAAAAGAAAAAGCAGAGGAGTGTGTGGTACTGCTGTGTATTTCTGAAGTATGACACATATTGACGCCAAGCACACTTTTTGCCTTCGAAAACTCACTCTGTTGCTGTGCTTCTTGTCCTCACCAGTGGTCAGGCTCAGTGCTACAGTGGAAGGCAAACACCACCAGGTCCCAGTGCCAGTCTACCCCTGGAGAAAATTCTTTCTTGACCTTGGTGGGGGTAATTGGCTATTCCCTGAGCACATAAGCAAGACATGGCTCCTCCACCCACAGGCTGATGCCCACAGGAGATGCCCAAGCTCTAATCTGCCCTACCTACAGTAGTTTCAAGAGCTTCTGAGACTGAACTGATGCCCCTGGTCTGACCTACCTTGAGGGCAAGAATCCTTCCTGCACCAGTGGGTGCTTCTCAGTCCTGGGAACCCTGCAGACATCTCTGCACCTCTTTTCTTATGGCCACTGCCCCTGGCTCCACAAGAATTGAGGATAGGGAGATCTGCAGTGCTCCACAAGAAGGTGTTCACTTGGTTTGGTCACAGTAATGTAGCTGAAAAAGATTTTCATCCTTCTGATGAGCCCTGAAGGTGGCCTTGCTGCAGAGAACTTCCACCAGCCTTGTCCAGGACTTGGTCTCCTTCTGTCAGCCCCCTCCAACTAATTTCACCAGCTCCTCAAGGACTTCCTCCTGAATGTCTTTGGGCTGGCCCTGGACCAGTTCTGGCAGCAGAACACAGGAGGATGCTCCCTTTTATCCTGCCCCAGGCCACTGTGAGTGCTGCATTGCTGGCTGGTGGCACTCTGACATGGGGGTGATGGGGGACCCCCCATGTGCATCATCATGCTCCATCCATCCTTCTTAGAAAGGTTTTCAGGTGCTGTCCCCAAGGCACTCCTTGTGCCCAAAAAGCCCAGGGTGCTGTCCTTGCCCTTGGTGACTATGCACTGGGCACAACTGCTGAGTATCCCCCACACATCCTCTCCTGGGCTCCCAAGGACCAACCTCATGCTGTTACTCCTCTCTCAGGCCGTGGCAGAACCCAACCCTGCAGCCCAGAGTCCACCCTTATCAGCCGTCCCCTTCTGTGCCAAAGCTAACATCTGTGCGGTCCTGCAGGGAGGAGGACCAGGGACTTGATGTGTCTGGACACAGACTATATTCCTGGGACACAAAGAGGCTGATTTCAGCAACTGCAGCCTGGAGGAAAGCCAAAGTGAATCCACAGCCATAGGCTGAGATGGACAGAGCCAGCAGATCACCGTGGAAATAATACAGTAACTCCAGTAAGTGGAGGTGACATTGGTGTGATGGAAAGCTTGGTCATTTTTGGACATAGAACATTTGGATCTCTGCCCAAAGCACAGTCAAGGCAAACAAGAACTCTTCCAAACTGGGAAAATGGCTCATTGGTGCTATTGCTGTCATGTCCCCTTGTTCCACTAAAACCAAACTGTGTGAATCCTTTATTAAATACACTCATTGGCTGTGTTTACATGGGATACAAAATGCACTTCAGCCAAGGGTAAAATTTTCATAGCTGTTTTATCATTTTATCCTTTCTGAAAGTTATTTACAGAAGACTTCAGTTGGTTTTGAAATTCACTGCCAGCTTATTTTCAAGCATAATGAAAAACTAAAATTTTAGCTCCCATGTTGTATGGGATGTACAGATTTCTTTTTCTCAAAGCCCTCTGGAGAGGAGCACCGATGGTAGATTTGTCTCTAGCCTTGCTCTGCCTGCTGATCTCTCCAATATCATCTGGACACATGCAAGGACCTGTCTTGTCACACTGAGCTTTCATCAAAATGCTGAGATTTTGTAATATGAGTGGACATGGCCTGGCAGCTTTCTGCACTCATTGCACCAGTTTTGCAAACTACCTACCAAGCGTGTGCTAGAAGACTGTTTTTCATAGAGTCTTTTATTAATTAAAAAACCATTCTTTTGTACTTGAATGAAGTAATGAATCACACTGGCAGTCTCAGATGGTTCCAGATGGGCATATAAGAAGCAAACTCTTCAGTCCCTCTTGGAACTCCAGGCACGTAGGGCCTCTAAACAGAGGCAGTTGCCTTTCAGTGTCTGATGCCCACCTGTCCAGCCACCTCCTTACCCATATCAGCACTACCAGCAATAACCTTCCTTTTCACTACATGGCTGTAGAATTCATTTGAAAGTTCATCAGTAAGCTTTATTCACGCTCCTGGAGGGTAAAGTGTATCCCCACAGACAGCAGGGACATGAACTTCATCACACTGACCCACCAGGGTTTGGTCTCTTGTAGTTTTTCAGGGCCTGGCCTGGTTTGGCACTGTCTCCCATGAAACTTCCCAATGGATGCTCAGTTAATGCCAGCAGTGGATATCTTCTCTTTTAAGAGGCAGAGAGCAGTTTTGGAAGGGGCTGGATTGACCCCCCCATCCCCATGTTCAGAGCCCACCCACACCCCTCATCCATGGCTCAGCTGGCCAGCAAAGGCTGGATCTGGTTGTGACTGTGTGGAGCTGGACTCCAGCAGGTTATTCATGGGTGGAAGCCCCCTTAATGCATCTCTCAGGCTCCACCCTTCATGCTTTGCTGTCATCAAATGCAGAAACAGGGGAGTTCATGGTCAGGTCTTTTGAATTTAAATTGCAGAAAACCATCATTCAGGAAATGTAGGTTTCCTTGTCCACCTCATATTCTGGATTTTATGGCACCCATGAAGCAGAAAATCTCTATCTCATGGTATAGTTCTACAGCCCTCAACCTCCCCACCAGCTGAGGCTGGGAGAGAAGACCATTACTATCCAATGACTTCCAAAACTGGTCTGCAAATTGAGAAAAATGTGGTAAATTTGCAAATTAGCAAATGGAAGATCTCACCTGAAGATGCTATGAAGATGCTGCTATGTTTTCAGTTTGCCTTTGGTGTAAAACAAAGTTTTCATTTTATATTAATATGCACACAATTTTGTGCCTTTACTTGAAATAGCTGGAGGGCTTTCTACAACAGATGTAACTCTGATTTTGAGCCAGATTTTAACACAACTCAGGTTTGTATCTGGGCAATTAAATTCCTCAATTAACATATTAATTATTTTTCTAATGATATTGCATTATTTTTGTCTTCTGAAGGGAAAAGAAAATGTTTAATTTGTATACTGGTGTGTGAGTTATTTAGCTAATTTACACATGAGAATTTGCTAGTATTTATCTTTCAGTCACAAACCGCTGCATTTATTTTAAAGGATTTTATATATTTCTTGCTCTAGTAGCTTGAGCTGGCAGGTGTAATTACCAAACCTGAAAAATGCAGGAGTTTCTCTTACATGTTTGTATTTGTTGAGATAGAAGGAACAAACACTTCTAGCTTAAATAACTGGTCTACCTATCTTTCTCTGATCTTTATAAAAACTGTAAAACCTTTCAAACATTAATCTGTGGAGGTTAAAAAAAAGTAATTCTGATCTCTTCAATGTTGTTCCAATCACCTCAATGTGAAGACAGTGCTTAAACTGTGCATCAGGTTGCTGTTAATTGAGGCTGATGGTGGCAGGGGTGAACGAAGAAGGGAGCAACAGAGGAACAGAAAAGCATACCTGCTGGACAAACATATCTACTCTTCTGTTATTGTTAACAGAATTGTTTATTGACAGAAAAGCATGTTCTGTGTTCTGTCAGCATGGCTGCAAGTGGTGCTCCATCTCAGTCTGAAGTGGCTCAGGAGTTTGGGCAGATGTCTGTTCTCAGATGCCAAATAAGCCTCTCTTGCAAGTGGTGTGATACTGAGCACAAGGGTTACTGACTCTGGAAACAAACTGTTCACCTCTGAATAAAATAATTTTTCAAGCTTGACTAGGTTTTCTTCCTTTTACTAACCTGTACTGCACATCATGGCTGGAGACCTATTGGGCTAATTGCTATACAGACTATCCCAAAATACTGAACAGATCATGGGTTAAGAGGAAGAAACTGAAAGTTAAGAAAGCATAGGCTGCAGCCAGAGGCCAGGATACAGTAGAAATGTAAACATGTACGAGCAGATGTGTGCACATGTATGCAGAGATTTAAAAGAGGTTTTGATTCCAGCTGTTTGCATTCCAGCTTTGCTGATCAGGGTTTTCTTTGCAAAAAGTGTTCTTGAGTAAGGAATTTGAAGCAAGATGGCAGCTACCAGCAGGATATGAGTCTTAAGATTGCTTCAGGCAGGACATGGCATACATAAAGATTATGTTAATGTACTTGTATGATAAACTGAAAAAAACAAAGGTACACGGCGTCTACTCAAAAGGATAGGATGGTCAAGAGTCAGCTGCAGAGACCAGCAATGGATTCTGTAGGGAGGGGGACAAACCTGAAGGAAATGAAAAGTGGAGGGGGAGA
The DNA here is from genome assembly GCA_024500445.1 of Entomyzon cyanotis. Classification (NCBI taxonomy): domain Eukaryota; kingdom Metazoa; phylum Chordata; class Aves; order Passeriformes; family Meliphagidae; genus Entomyzon; species Entomyzon cyanotis. The sequence continues at coordinate 84,319,443 of JAKEPQ010001005.1, forward strand.
AGGGGAAGACAGAATAATAGCACAAACGAAGGAGATAGATAAGAAAACGGAAGGGAGAGGGATTGAGGCACAGCTGGGCTTGTCAGGGCTGAATAGCACACAAGAAACCTTAATGTTAAATGACGGATGATGAAAGAGAAGGTGTTAGGCAAGGTGAGAGAGATAAAAACAGAAATCAGTGAGGTAGTAAACATGAATTGAATCAACTTCAATTTGCTTCATTTTCAGAAGGAGAAATAGGTTAAGAAAACACCACTCGTGGAGTGAACTCTTCTCCCTTCTTTTCTACTGGATCATGGTAATCTTATACAGAGTTCTAAGAAGAAACTACTCATGCTCTGAGCGGGGCAGATTTTATGGACAAACTGTTGTTCCTAGACAGAATATGAATGCGCACACAGGCTGTGAGTAGTCTTGACACAAACAGCACAACTCCTGTGTTCTTTAGTATTTCTCTCACCTCTTCATCACACAGGTTCTAAGCATAATACTTCTGATTTTCCTGGCCCTTGAGATGATATGTTTTCATATGCATTTATTGAAATAAGTGCTGTTTAGACTTTCATCGCAATAGCAACTGGCAGACCCAGTCATGCACTGACACGTACAAGCACTATTGAGAGCCATGTGAAACCTGAACTAAAGTGCCAAGAAATGTGCAATCTGAATGTAAAGACAGGAGTTCATAGGTAACCAGAGACAGCCAACAAAGAAATCCAGAAAACAGTGTTCATCTGAGCAATCACAGTCTTTCTGATCACAGGCTCTCCAATTTACCTGAAGTGCACTTCAATTATAATTACATTTCTGAAGCACATCATTATCATAAATGTACCCCTGAGTAAATCAATCCATATGTAAGATAGCACTTTTCCTATCGTTATTAAAATTTGAATGTATACAGGCACATGTGCCACTTGTCCTGGAGCAGGAGGTGAATACAGTACAGGGGGACAGAGCCCTGGCCACAGCATGGCGCTGGAGCTTTGCTGCCCAAACACCATGGGGTGTTTCTGACTGGCTGAGGTGATGGCAGCTGGGCTTTCTGTCAGGTTTGCTATAAACCCTGAGCAATATAATTCTTTCTGGATTAAATGTGTGAAGGGATCACAACACATTCTGTCTCTGTGCAAAAAAGGCTTTCTATGACTCAGTGTAGGTTTTGCATGATATGTGAGCCAGGCAGTTTAGGTAGATAAGCACAGTGGTTTATTTTTGCTTCCCATCCACAAACTGAGTGATTTGCGTAGAGGTCTGTGATGCTGAGATGCTTTGAGGAAGGAGGAGTGAGAAATTTACTGCAATACCTTGGAGTTGTGTTGTCTGGCACAGCAGGAGGCAGACGGGGTGCAAGTCTGGAAGTCTTCCTCCTTTCAGAGTGGTTGTGCAGCATCCCTCTTCTGTGTAACCCGCTGGTGTGGTGTGGATGGCTCTGAAGGCAGGAGTGAAGTTAGGGGGTTTTCATATTGCCTGTGAGAATGAAACTGTCTCTGAAAGCTATATTAGAACTGGCTTAGGAAGAGACCTGTGCCTGTTCTTTTATCCCAAATCACAAAGAGTAGAGAATGGAATGTCTCCACTGTATGTGGCATAATGTAATTTATTACTTTTTGTTATGTGCGAAACTATTAATTCTGAAACCAGATTCTGTGTGGCTGTAGAAAATTCATGGTGGCTGGTTGTGAGAAGAGGGTTTACAGTTCAGCTATTTGGAAGAGTTTTTGTTGTGTGTGCTTCTAACAGACAGCTGAAAAAAAGTGTGGATTAACTTCTCTGAGATTGCCTTTAAAGATTATGTGGCTACTTGCCCAGCTTTGGGATCACCCTGCTTTATATCCAGCTTAAATAAACTTTTTCAATAAAAGCAAAGGGCTGACAGACTACAGGCAGTTGGTAAATTTGGGACTAAAATGGATTATGTCCCTGAGATTTAGTGCCTTGTGAAAGGCAGAGGGAGATGACAAAGCAATCTGTACTTTTATTTTGTTTAATTTCATGGCCATTACATGTTTTGAAAGTCTTTTAATAACAGGGGAGTATAATCAAATGGCAGTGTTCTGTTTTATAAAGCATTTTTTTTCAGCTGAACGTTTCTGAACAGTTGAGCATCTTCCTAAATCCAAAGTATTTGTTTCATTTCTTAATTTTTATGCTCTTGGTGAATTGACAATTTTAGGTAGTGGTGTCAATCGTGGTTTTAAGGCTTTTTTTTTCCTTGCCTTCTCAGCTGTCATCAAGTGCACAGCAGAAACTGATGGTGGGCATGAATAGTAGCATGGGCCAACAGTCCCCACAGAGGTGTGTGACATGGGGCTGTTGAACTGTCTTGTTGCTGAGGGGCTTTTCCTGCTAGTGCTGTGGAGAAGCTATAAAGTGTTGGCATGTCCTGGTCACAAAAGAGAAGGAGGGAGAATGAACTGAACTGTAGGCATGATAAATGTTGCTGTTGTGACTGAATTGTAGATGTCTTTTGGTTTTTCAATTGTAATTTAAAGATTTATTACTGCATATTTGAAGAGCCTTCTGTCCTTGCTGAGTTGCTCTTCCTGAATCAGAGTGAAGTTTCTCTCTTTATTTCCATGTTTCTCTCTGTGTAGTTTTGTAATGTGTGGATGTTTTAAAATTGGTTGAGGCTGAACAGAGAAACAGAATCTGGTTCACAGTATTTTGCAGTCTGATCTTGGACTATTCAAACTATATATTGGACTATTCAAACTGGATATCTGGTCAGCTCCAGTACGGTACACTGCAATTTACTTCCTTTTTGGCTGGTCACTGCAATATCCATGTTTGTCAATAAATTAATGGGAAGAGGAAATGCTGGTCAGTTGGCACCCATGTAAGCTCACTCACTGTGAGGATTTTGCAAAGAATCTGAAGACCCACTGTTGGCATCTTTTGTTTTCTTTCAGTTTCTTCCTAAGTTAAATGGATGCTTAATCTTACACAGTCTGAAAACTTTGTTGTACTTATCACCGTTCTTACTTTTTTAAAGGTGTGTATTTCAGCATTGAAGTGCATGACAATGTCCAGCTCTGCTGGAGTGTAATGTAGTACACTGTTAACAGGGGTAAGGTACACTTGCTACTGAACAGTGGAACAAATCAATTAATACAATGTTGTCAAAGACAGGCTTTGGTGGAAAAAACAATATTTTTAAATGTCGCTTATGTTGGTTATGGGATACATGCTGAGTTAACCTCATTGAACTTTTCCCCAGGAATTGATGCGCTTACAATTGGCGGGTCATTATGCTGCTCCACCTGTGTAGTGTTAAGGTCAGTGTGTTTTTCTGATTATAAAAACCATCCATACCATTCCATTATAAATTCACTACCATTCATATAATGGAATGTGCCAAAGCTTGGAGCTCGTTGCAGCTGCCCCCGGTCCGTGTTTAAGATCAAACGAAGTGGTTCAGGTAATTTGAGCACCTTTTCAAGAACACACACAATCAAGCTTCATTTGAAGTGATCTTTCATTGTTTATGTTTTGTTTTCTTTTTTTGTAACCTGCTAAGCATCCATCTGATCTCAGTGCTGGGTTTGGTTTGAGTGGCTGGCCCAAGAATTCTTACTGAATCAAGACGTGGTGATTATAAGATTGTAGCAAGGAGGTCCTGGGAGCAGCAGGCAACTGTAACACTGCAGTTGCACGTATCCATGCCTAGGCAAAACACAGAATGCATCAACCACTCACCTTCACGAGGCATTTTCTGAAACCTGCAGCTTCTAACTGTGAATGAATTCTGAGTCATCACGACACACAAATCAGCCATCACGGTAGACACTAATGTGTGAGATGCAGGGATGTATGACTATGGCACTAATCACTGACTAGAGGAGCCTGTGAGATTATGTGCATGCGTAACACACTGCTGCTGTATGCATCTTCCTGCACAGCTTAGTCTTCTGAATTGTTATGCGTGATCAAAAGGAGCCAGAATGTGCATTGAAGCTTATCTAGTGTTATTTCTATCACTGAAATGTTGATATGGTTGGGGCTTTTGTTTGTGTGTTTGCTTCTACATTTTCCTTTCGTATTAATATTCCAAATAACTTGAATTCTGTGAAGAGTTCAGTGAACAGCCATGTAAGTCGTAGGTCATTATGTTCTTCCAGTTTCATGAAGATATATCCTTTCTGTTTAAAGTTCTACACTTCATAGTAGCCAGTGAGAGCCTCAGGCACAACGAGTTCTGCTGGGGAGGTTTTTGAGCCTCTGTGCAAATTAAGCAGTGCTGTAATTGCTGAGGAAATACATGAAGTCTCTTGATGATGACAACAGAGAAACTTTATGGATGTGTCCATCAGCACTCCTTTCACCTCTGTCTAGCTGCAAGCTCAGTGGTATTCTACACACATGTAGACTCACTAAATGTGATGAGGAATCACAGAAAAACTCTTTGGTGAAGAGGAATCCTTGAATGTTCTAGTTTATGAAAACTGTTCACAAGCTGACATTTCATATGACAATCATTTGAATTTTGCAGCTATTGCATCAGGTAAGTATATAATTGTGGCAGCGCAGTGTCACAATTCACAAACGGCCACCCCACGCCGCAATGTGGAGGGAACTGCCCGGGGCCAGAACACGCCAGGCAGACACGTGGCTGTAGCAGGCAGTGGAGCTGCGGGGGATGCGAGTCGCTGTGGAGGCGTGGCGATGAAAGAAATGCAGGATCACCATCTGAGGTTTCCAGGGATTGTATTCCAGGTCCACAGTCGAGGGTCAGAGGATAGTGGAGAGGGGCGGAGAGGCAGGGGAGGGTGCGGAGTGCTGGAAAGCCAAGATGGTGAACCCCGAGTCTGGCTTTCGCAGAGGGTTATCAGGAGAGGGAAGAGAGGCGCGGTCACTCAGAAGAGCTAACCAGGGAAAGCCAGAGGGGAGGAGCCAGGGAGGGGAGAGGGGTAAACCAATAAGCTTACAGCATGGGATGGTACAGGCTTCTGCTAGGGAGAAATCTCTAAAACAGCATCAATATGCAAAAAATCCTATAAGCACACTGCAGCATACAATCAGAAGTATTTGGCAGTTTCTTTTATTGTTCTGAAAATAAAGAAAACCAACAAACTAAATGAAATATCCCCCCCCCCCCCAAGATTATGCAGGTCATATTAGGATTGCATTTTTTCGCTCAAGTGAAAAGACTTAAAAGGAAGGGTATGTTTCATAACAGAAGGGGTATGAAAAAGATTGAGAATAGGGTTTGTTTTAGTAAAGCAGAGTGCATAAAACCTGATTAACTTATGAACAAAACCATATGTTACTTGGGCATCAGAAGGATGTATTTGCAGCATTTTCAAATAATCTGTGGTGATGATTTTCCTAAGTTTTAAATGAATGGATCTCTCACTGCTAGTGTCTTAACAAATCTGGATCCTTTCATACAACAACACAGGAGATCCTGGAGGTTGTGTTAAATATATCCCACCAAGAATCCTGCCAAGAATAGGTAGCTGACACAGCAGCAGGAAGAAAACAAATTATGTACTTGCTGCAGCATATTCAACTGACTGTGATGCTTTGTCTCCTCAGGGGGGTCTTGTGGTTAAGATAAGGGAGTCTTAGTCCTCAGTCTGTGTGGACAACTGTATTCAGATGTTCCAAAGTGATGTAAATCATGTGTCACAAAGTGTTCTCTATTAGATGTACTGCCTATCTTTTATTGACAAAATTCATTAACTGCAGCTTTGGTTCAGTTTCTACCACTTTCCTCTATGTATTGGGGGGAAAAAAGCAAAACACTTCCTAAATGGAAAGAAGGCATTCCTCAGTTCCTTGCCCCACCTCCCCTCTCCTCCTCCTGTATGGAAAGCAGGTTAAACTCAGTCTATAACAATATTTCCAGCTGGACACTTTTTTCTCCTTTATTGCCATTGTTAGAAAAACAATTAGTTTCCGTTTTAATCTCAGCATGGATTACTACAGGGAAATCAAACCAGATGCACAATTTAGTGTATGGCAATGAACAGTAGGTACCTGCAAGGGCATTTACTTGTCCTTTCGGATAAGGCTTTTGAGTTGCAATGAAGGCATTGGAGATAAGTGCCAGTATTTCTAAGCAGTTTGAGGACTTGATGTGTACAAAGAGTGCAGGACCCTTCCAAATCCTTGGGGAGGCCTGAGCACTATTTAGAAGTGTTAAAGTATCTAATTTCATTTCTTAGATTAATTTCCCTTCATATGCCCTATATAGTCAACAGACTGAAGTCATACTCCTGTTGGTATTGCAGAGCACACTTTTCTCTCCCTTAACTGTATAACCAATATAGAAGACTTACCCTCAGTTAAGTAACAAGCTCAAATCTCTATGCAGGCTATAAAAACTGGAAGGAAAATATAGAAACATGGCCAGAAAAACAGTGTTATTACGTAATTGAAATAAGGTCCCAGTCACAAATGGTGTCAGTGCTCTAGCATGTGGTGTCTCCTCTGCAAGTAATTTCTGCCTTTTAAAGGTCTGCTCTAGATGAGACACAGAACAGCATATTAACCTTTTGCTTTGGATTTAGTCCTTCATTAGGGAAGAGGGCTGATATTGATCCCTCCCTTTAAAAAATCATCTCTTTAAAAAATCACCACTGTAGCACATGTGCTTTTTGTAGTATGCTGTGTATTTACATTAAGACACACAGCAATATTTTATTCTTTAATTAGAGTTTATCAGATGTGGAGTTCATACTTTCAATAAAAATTATGGAAAACAGATCTATTGGTGTTTCTGTGCCAAATAGTGTTACTGTTGAGTTGTTACCTGGGGTTTATTTAGGACTCAACAGACAGACACTTTTCAGATATCTTTTTGCAGTGTAATTCTCAGGCAAAAATAAACAACAACATCAACAACAAATAAGCTATAGGAATTATTTTTTATGAAACTGCACACATTGGTAGAACCTATAGCAAAAACTATTTCCTGGACAAAAGCATTTCCCCATATCCAAAATAAAGCATTTTGCAATCCCTTTGCTTTAAACAGTGCCTTATATACTTGCATTGCCTTTTTTGGCGCTGATTATAACCAAAATATGTAAAGAATGGGTCTTGAACTTTGCAACTCTTTGTATGTTTGTCTGATAGGCAGAAGAGCCAACAGATCCACCAGAAGTCATTTGGGTGCCAAAGGGTTGGTGGTTAGCCAGCCTTCAAGCATGACAGAAACCCCAGCTTTTCCAATAGACTCCCAGCTGTGCGCTGGTGCTCCCAGAAAAGGCAGCAAGACATGGGAGGCAGTGCTAGGAGAAGAGGTGGAGCTGTGAACCAGAGCCCTTGCTCTCCTAATGTCTTTTTAATTAGAATACATAAATATTGGCTGGGATGGTTGTTACATCTTAATGGAGAAATTAAGAAACAGATTAATTTTTGGCATGATTCCCTCGTCCTGTTTACATCAGTCCCTATTTCCAGCACCAGTTTAGTTGAAGGAACAATCCTCTGTATTAGCTTATTATCTGTCAGACATGTAAGGGAGCAACTGTACATTTGGGAAAACACACGGGTGCTTAAGGGCATAACCAGAAATTAAGACATGCTTTAAAAAACAGGACAACAGGCAAATATTATCATCCAGGTTATTAGGAAGAAAGCACTTGAAAGGAAAGTTGATGATGATTGCCATTCTGCCCACTATATCACCTAAGTGAAAGGTTGTGAAGACGGTGCTTTGCATCTAACTTCGAGTATTTAGGAATTTAAAAGAACTCCAAATGACCCAATGGGACAGGAGTTGTTTCCAGGTCTGTTGAATTTAACAGATCTTGAAACAACCTAGGCCTCATCTTCCATCACATCCAAGACAAGCAAGATGAGACCTAGTCTGAATTCACTTTTACACTGATCCATACCTACGTGCACAAGCCATTGTCCATACTGGAGAACATATGGCATTGGAAATTATTTTTGAATAATAATTTTGATGCCACTTTAAAATTTCTGCTGTACTGATTTTTGTCAGCTAAAAGCTCGTGGACTTTAAAAAAAACTGAAATAAAAGGATTTATAATTTATTTTGGTAAAATGCAAATATGCTTATAACTTTCAGGTTTTTCATACTGGGAATCTGCATTGCTTCCACAGTATTTTGCAGCTTTGCTCTTGCATGATGTGTGGATATACTTTGGTTTTCACATGCACAAATATTTTGATTTTACTGGGAAATTCAACTATGTTCTCAAAATGTAACCCATCTCTTTAAAGCAGAGAAACTGGCTAAAAGAATCCATTATTTTTGAGCCTCTATATGATAAAAGTATAATTAAAGTCAATTAAGGTTTAATTTTATTAATATGAAGCCATTTACAGAACTAGTTGCATAATGAAAAAATTATTCTACAATACACCAAGAAAGCTCTGTCAAATACATTATCTCTGACTCTTTATGGGAATATATACTTTAATTGAATTGGGAATTTAAAAATGAAAAATATAAATGAGATTTTTTTTGTACTTTGCATTTTAAATTAGGCCATTTTTCATGACACTGAGTTTTCACCTGTATTAATGTCTTTGCTTCTTGAAGAAAAATTATACACTTGATGCCTCATTTAACGTGGGAGAAAAAATTCACACCAGTTTTACTAGTAAGCTGAAAATCTGTTACAAAATCCATACAGAAAATATAAGCATATTTTGTTTAATTTGTAACTAAAATTTTCCACCAGGATGAGAACACACTGAACTCTGTATGGCAAAATATTAATTAGGAAGAGGGAAGCTGGAAAGGGAGTTGTGTTGTGGTGCATATTTGTTCAGGTCCTGTTCCCACTAAAGTCACTTTGATTAGATTTATGTTATGTGTTTCTAATGGGCTTTGAAATACTGTAACACCTATTTCTGCAGACCACTACACAGGAGGAAATTCCCTCGTGTATGTAATCAATTCGGTCGGTGAAAGCTACATATAATTTTTTTTACAACCTATCATCCTGGGCTGATCAGACTTCTGGTTGCTCTTTCAGTCTGTCACCCTCTTACCTAATTACTTCTGAAGCCATTGGCTAATTTCAAGTGAAACAGAAAGGAGTCTTTTGGATAATTAAGTTCCTACAGGCCTCGGGGGCTGGGAAGAGGAGAGAGAGAGACCCAAGGCTGGGACTGGAGGAAAGGTTAAGCTTTTCACCTGCTTAAGCAGCTGGGAAAGTCACTGGGATTATCATCACATTTGCCTTAGGTGGGTGTTTTGCATTGAAATGGACAGGAAAAAGCTGGGACTTTAATAGAGGTTTGGTGATGATGAGGGATAGAACTCTGCAGGAAGACAGCTGCATTTATTCCACTGCTAACAGGGCTGTTTGTTTTTATTTCCAGGAATGCTTTCAGAATCAGACCTGAATATCTTTAATGCAAACATTCAGCTTCTGGTTAAAGGTTCAAATAATACAGCAATCAAGTTAATTTATCACTAATATTGAGAGAAAAAGTACCAGAAACATTACTATGTGGCTATTAAGCTAATGTGTTACAAGTGATAAATTTGTTAAATTAGTGCCTTTGTCTGTTTGCACTGTGGTGCCCACCAGAGTCACTCTGTCACTCCCCTCCTCAACTGGACAGGAGAGAGAATATATAACAAAAGGCTCATGTGTTGAGATGAAAACAGGGAGAGATCACTCACCCATTACTGTCACGGGAAAATCAGATTTGACTCAGAGAAGTTAAATTACTAGCAATCAAATCAGAGTAGGGTAATGAGAAATAAAAACAAATCTTAAAAAATGCCTTTCCCCCGGGGGTTGTGGCCAGTTCTTTGCATGTTTTTTCTGCCACTCCTTCCTCCCCAGAGGAGGACTCCTTATCTTGCTCCAGCATGGGGTCCCTCCCACAGGAGAGTCTTCCAAACGTCTCTAGTGTGAGTCCTTCCAACAGTCTGCAGTTCAATAATTGCTCCAGCACAGGTCCCTTCCACTGGGTGCACTCTGTCAGGAAAAGGCTGCTTCAGCTTGGGTCTTTTCTTCTGCTCCAATGTGGGTTTCCAGCAGTGTCGCAGGTCCTGCCAGCAAACCTGCTCCAGTGGTGTGCTCTTGTTTCTATGGGTCTGCAGTTCCTGCCAGGAACCTGCTCCAGTGTGGGCTTCCCATGGGGTCACAGCATCCTTCAGACATTCACCTGCTCTGGCTTGAGGTCCTCCACAGGCTGCAGGTGGATCTCTGCTTCACTGTGAGCTTTCAGGAGTTACCAGGGCACAGCTGCCTCACCATGGTCTTCATCCCAGGCTTCAGGGGAATGTCTGCTCTGATGCTTGACATTCTTCCTCTCCTTCTTCACTGATCTTGGTGTTTGCATAGTTGTTTCACACACTTTTTTTCACCACTCTCTTTGTCTTGTGCTGAAACTTTTTACCTGTCTTAAAAACGTTATCCCAGAGGTGCATGGCCTTGGCCAGAGGTGGACTCCTCTTGGAGCCAGCTGGTGCTGTCTCCACAGGACACAGGGGAAGCCTCTGGCAGCTGCTGCTGGCAACTGCAGGAGTTGCCCCTGTAGCCCTCTGCTACCAGATCTTGGTCATGCAAACCCAATGTGTACACAGAAATGAATTCTTGCACTGCTTTGGAACCCCTAATGGGAATGCCCGTTTAAAAGTCAAGTTGTGGTGTCAATGACATTCCAGTTTTACTGCCTAGGGTTAAGTTGAATAACATTTCATCTAGCAAGTAATATCATCAGTTTAAAGTAGCATCTGTGGACCAAAGCATATTTCATTGATTTGTGCATAAAAACAGACAGCAGGAAGTTCTTGTTGTCATTAGGACAACAGAACTGAGTCCCATGCCGAGACATCCAAGCAGGCCATGGCTGCTTGCGTGGCCACAGCCTTGTTGCAGGGTGATGTGTGTGTTTCGGTCTTTCTTCCAGAACTCAGGTTTAAGACCCGCACAACTGAAAAGTTTTCCAACTTGCTTGCTTGTGCAGGCTTCTATAAATACTAATTAATTAAATTGTAGACTTTCATTGCAATGCCCTAAAACCAAATCCTTGATGAATTTAGGACACTTCCTTGACAGAGGATTTGTTACCGGAAAAATAGGTTAAAAAAATTTCTCCTTTGGGCCTTACTTTAAGTGCAGTATTAAAAACTGTAATTACTTTTCTTCTGTGAGGATTCAATGGCAGCAAAAAAGTGTTAAGTCTAACTAAGGGTCCTCATTAAAATCAAATGAAACCATGGTTTGAACCTTCATTCAGAACCACTCTTGCGCTTTTGTCTGTGAACGAGTGAAATGGAATATTTCCCATCACCTTTGCAGATGTTCTTCTTCTTTGAAAACTCTCACAAGAGTTTTAAACACAGGATAAAAATGCTTTTGAACTGGAGTTAAAGAGAAAAAAGTAAATTAAAACCTCGTGCAGTAATGTGAGCAGATGTACTGGCCTCTACAAACCCCATAGTAATAGTTAATTACTGTGTTGGAGGTGTACTGGGAGCCAGCTCAGTGTGGGTGGAGTTTGGAAGTAATACAGTCACCACAGGAGTTGCCCATTTCTATGTCCAGGATTTTTGGGAGATGGCAGTCACAGGGCTTGTCTCTCTGCTGTGTTTATGGTTGGTAGAGCCTGGAGCAGTTTGCGCTTCTTCATCTGCTTGAACTAGATGGCACCAGTGGTGCCATGGTGGTTTCTGCTTTGAAAATCAGCTTTATGCCTGTAATTGTTTTCCAGGGGGAAACTACCAAGCTGCATTTCATCTGGCCTTGGCTAGTATTTGACCAGGAAACCTTAGATATGTAGCTCAGAATTTTTTTTGGGTGATCAGACCAGAATCCAGACCAGACCAGAAAACGCTCCCAGAATGCAGCTTCTGTTCTCTCACGTAGGAGATTTTTGTGCCCCAGATAAAGCCACCACAAGTTCTTTTTTGGAAAATCTGAATCATGTTTGTCAACTAGGGATTGTAATACCAGAGCTACTACTTCTCTCTAGGCATAGTTTCTTTGCTTGCTTATGAATACAATTATAATAGCAGCTTATTATTATTTATGCAATTAAAACATAACTCTTAATAAAGATGAAACAGCAAGTAGCATACTTATCTGAGACTAGTTTTACCTGTCCAGGAACAGAGACATCTCACCTTTTAAACTATGCCTAGTGGATTTAATCACTAGAATTAAGTTTTTAATTGTATCAGAATTATTTTCATGAATAAAATATTGGATCTGTGCCATTATTTAGCACAAGTCAGTTTTTCTTCACTGTCCTTCTGGGCAAATTAGGCACTCTTGATCCTCAAAATGTTCGTCATAATAGATTCGTCTTTAAAAACAATGAACTTCATATATTTTGTTGTCACAGTCTCCCCAGAAGTGTACATACATGAGAAGACAATCAGTTGAGAATAAGCATATTTAAATGTGGAATTCAAACTCTTAGTAATTGCAAGAAGTTTTCGTTCTGATGTCCACTGACATCAGACAGAAAACATGCAGTAATGATGACTATGCTTCAGTGTCTCATGTTCCAATTTTCTTTAAAAAAAATGAAAAATGTGTTGGTGTCTATTTTTATAATTGCATAGGAAAAACCCATTCACATATCATGGTCTAAAACTAATTGTATCTTAAATTAATCCTAACCCAGCAAATCATGTTTGTTTCTAGGTTTTGAGATCTCATTCTAAGGGTAGTTGGTGTGATCTGTATTCCAAAATGCACCTTGCTGCTCTACATGTTTGTCTGATGTGTTTTCCAACAGAATAGGTTGTCCATGGATGAAAATCTTTGAAATGTTTTAGTTAAAATATGAACTCATTATTTTCCACTTCTGGAGTAGCTGTTGTTAGCTGCAGCTGTTGACAACTATATGGGTTTTCCTTTCCTTTACAAAGTCACTTTGTTCCCCATTGAAATCAAGTGGAGTTTTGCCTTCAGTTTCGTCATAAGCAGGATCAAACACACTCAACTGGATGGCATTTTTGTATTTGTCTGGAGGTAATGTGGTAATAACAGGAGCTCTGTAGCCAATTAATTTTAAAATGTCAGAGAATATTCTAGGCCTCATTGAAAGGGAGACGATGGAACTGTGGGCATGCTCTGAAGCTAGTGTCTGGTTGAAAGACTGGTTTCTTGCAATGGTTTGTTGTTGTTTGTAGATCAAAGGAGTGGTTGATATGGGCATTAATACTCGACAGACTGCTAATGGTACCTACTTGCCTCACTGCCTGAGGAGGTTAAGAGACTGACTCTTCAAAACACTTACACTCTTAAAGAAATACAGATGGAGGTAAGAAGCATGACAGGGACTAGCAGCAGTGAATGAGAAAGGACATTTTTAATGTTCTCTTTGCCGTGGAGCGGGGGTCAACCACCATGGGCAGCTGGAAAGAACCATGAGTGAAAAGAGCCGCCTTCCAGCCCTCCTGGGTTTTGTATGTTTATTGTCCCCATGAGTTAATCTAGTGCCTTTCTTATAGCTGGTACAGCAAGTGATGCAGTGTGCCCTGTCCCTTCCTACCTACAAGTGTGGGGAAGGTGGTATTGACAAGTGCAGATAGGAGATAGCCTTGAGAATAAAAAGGGATGGGGAGAAGAGGAAGGTACATGGTCACCTAGAATATTGCTATGGCATGGGCTGTGATGTGAGAGTCGTGGCACAGCGGAACAGGGTCCTTGCCAAAAGCTTGGAATAGAGGGAGACAGGAGGGAATGTGCACACAGCTCTTTCAAGGGATAGCACTTCCAGAGTCAATAGAAATTTTACAAGTCATGGCAAGGAATGTCTTGTGTTGTGTGTATGGATCCACCTGTGCTGCACACAAGTGTCTAGGCAAAGAGGGAAGTGTGGGTGGTGGGAATGCTGCACGCATAGATCTGCAGGATAAATCCTTTGATACTCACATGAACCTTTCGTTTGCAAAGATTTATACTTGGGTCTGAAGGAAGATTACTATTAAAAACCTTTCTTTTGATATCTGTGCTCATTTGTTTCTGTTGTCTTTTTTGTGTGTGTATGTTTTATACATAATAAGCTATGCCTGACACCTGTAATACATTAGACAAGTCTTTTCTTCTTGTGGCTGGAAGCAGTATACACTACAGACATCACACAAGGCTTGTTTTCTAGCGAAACAGTTGTCTTAGTGGAAGGTATAATGCATTCTTCATGGTAGAGAATGGTAGGATTTTTATAACTCTCATATAACATAAGAAATTAAGAGTGCTTTCTGCAAAAAAAAAAAAGACTCTTCCAGTCACTGAACTTTGGGGAAGAGATATGGGAAATGTCGGCCTACTTCTGAGCAGTGACTGAGAAATTACTATACCTGACAGTTCTGGGAAACAGTGTGCATTACTGGGTATCTTTCCGCAGCTCATATTTACTCTATATCATTTTGTTGTTAGTCTCTTAAATTGTGCAGAATGTCTTCACAGTTTTTCTTGTAAACCTCTGCTACGTTAACCAGTATTTTTTAAAAGATCTGTAAATAGAGTGCATGCACTCTACTAGTATTTTATTTCCTGTGCTCTGAGTTTCTCTGGATGTACCCTCTAGTTTGCAATTTTATAGTTGTCTAGAAAATCAGACTATTCTTAGATAATCAGGTAGTAGTTTAGTATGTTTTTTAAAATTTCTCTTACAATTCTATTCTACATCCATCCATTAATGTACTTAGAATACACATTTTCTGCTGCTCTCAGTAGTACTTTGCCCACTTACCTTTATATAATACCAAATTTTACAGCTTGAGAGGTCTGACTCCTTCCTACCTAACCCAACATGCCTGACTTAGGATCCCAACAGTCACTGACCTCTTAAAAAGGGATAAAGAGATGTGGATCTGAGCTCTGTCTGGGAACACCTTACCTGAGTCTCAGTCATTTTCATGAGGAGCCTGTCCCACCCCTCTGAGTACTCAGGGAGTTTTGCATTCCTAAATTGGGTGGCTTAACTACTCAGAACTTTAGTTCAATGAATCTGGATGTCTGTAGACATTGATCTTTTTCATTAACAAAGTACTTGAAGGACCAAAATGGTTATAAAAATGCATCAGGTAAGAGATGTCATTATGTGCTGTGCAGAACCTGAAACAGGACATCCAGCATGATCAGGGCTTCTCAGTAGGATATTAGTGGACCACCTCACAGAAGAGCAGCAATATTTTTAGGCTGAAGCAGAGAAGAGCATTCCTGTTCTCAACGTCCTCCTTTCTGAAAGCCCGTTGGAGTAAGTAGCATTCCTGGGAGGCCTGCAGAGTCCAGCTTTGCAGTGGCCCTCATAAATGTGATGATGATTCTTTCACAGACCACAGTGGGGCACACAGGCTTTTCTAGACAACCCTCTTTTCAGAGTGATGCTTCTTTATGTTAAAAGGTGGATTAAACCAATATTAGTGCCTGGTACTGAATGTTTGGTTTTCTTCCTGCCATGATTGTTGTCCATAAATATTGTCCTAGGGTTTAAAAAGATGAAGAATGGAGGTTTTTGGTCTTTGGCACCACAATCACTGGGACTTGTGTATCTGTGAATCTGGTGTGGTCCACACTGGCCTTCATGGACATGAGGATGCTTGTTAAGAGGGGGTGTGTTGTGCTATGTATGAATGCTTCATCTTGCACCTGTTGAGAGGAAGTCACTGTCCTTCCTCTGTCTGGTATTGCTCTAGCACTTCTCTGCCTGCTTCTGGTGTTTAAAACCAACCAAATAAAAAATATAAATTTCCTATTATGTACACCATAAACCATGAATAAAGGCAAGCATTGTGGGCTTTGGAGTACTTGACAGTAGCATATGAGCAGGTCCTAAGCTTATTTCTTTAACTGTGTAGTGTGGAAAGAACAGAGTGAAGCTGTGTAATGTTATCTTGGTTAAAGGTGTTATCATGTTGACCCCTTTATTATTTCCTTACAATTTTTTTTTGAGGTTTTATATTCAGGCCACATTGCATATTTACCTGTTCTTGTGTACCTGAATATGTCCTTTAAAAATATTGGCAGGGTTTTCAGATTTTTTTTCTGTAACGGGTAAGTCTGATGGCTGTTCCTCATCCCCTGCTGTGCCAAACTGCTGAGACAAGACTGTTTTTGCTGCTACTGATTTAACAGAAAATAAGAAATTAATTTTGTACTTAGTTGCATTCCACTGCAGAAACTTCCTAGTGCTTTATGTGGTGAACTGTGAGTGGATTGTCACTGACTCAATGAAAATGTCTCAAATGTGAGATTATTAATTGACCTTAGTTAGACATAAAGTGTAGAAATTTGGAGTGAGCTCATGTAAAACTGGTAAAATGTCTTTTTTGTTGTTTTTTAGACACTTGTTTGTTTTATATACTTACAGGAGTACAAATCTTAATGTGATGTGTGTGTCTTTTAGCACACTCTCCTGGGTTCACCAGACATTAGTCTTTTGTAGAACTTTCAGAAAGAGAAGAAAAAAGCATTATTAATTTTCTTCCTTTTTCTGAACCCAAAGAATTTCCCTCCAATCATTGCCCTATATTCCAGCTTCCATCTTCTTGTCCCCAGGAGATTGTATAAGTGCTCTCAGAAAGTATGGACTGCTCTTAATTGTGCTTTTGCTCTGTAGATGGTAAGAGTACCCTTACTACTGTGCTGCCACTTTTTTCTGCCTTGTGACTAATAGGCCTGCATCAGGAATCAATCCCACCCACTAGCACCAAACCTTGCTGGGTTGACCTTGAGGCTAGCTCTTTCATTTTGATTCTAATTTGTGCACTGATTTGCACATCACTGAAGCAAAGATAAATGAAAAAGGATACATTAACGTAGCAGTACAGCTGGACTGGAAATGCACAAAGGTCAGAAAATGGAAAAATGAACTGCCTAATAACATCCATTTGCACCGCTGCTGATGTATAATGCCTTTGATTTCTGATTAGTGTTCATTATCAGCATAGATATATATATGTATTGTGCTATAGATGTGCAGTATTGAGACAAATGTTCTTAAAGTTCTCTGGTGTTTCTATGGCATGCATTCCTCTGAAATGTTTTCAGCCTTCCCAAGAGCAGCAGTTTCATCTATGTGCTCTGTAATATCTTGCTGGGAAAAAGGTGTCAATCAACCATGTAAGCCTGCAACTCTGTTGGGCTATTAAAGGATTCCTTTGGAGCGCTAAGAAGCCATTCCTGTGCCTCTAAAATAAATGGACGGATGCTACAAAGTTCTCTGTACGCTCCAAAGCCTTTGGCTTCATGGCATTCTCCAAACCCTAGCTACATGACTTTTGTGAAGGGTTTTATGCTTACAAGTCAGATACTGGATGGTATGGAGAAGACTTTGCATAGTATTTTTCACTCTAAGCCTTTGTTTACTGAATTGGCTGTAAAGCTATGCTTTAAAAATCCTTTTTTTCCTAAGCATTATACTAACAATTCTTCCAAAATTCAAATGTCCAAGGGGATTTTTCTCACAGGATCATAAATAAATATCTGAGATAGGTGGCAGTAGGTTGACAGGAGGTGGTTGTGATAGCAGAAGCTGTAGCCTTGATGACAGCTTATTTTTGAACTGTGTTCCTTCCTACCTCTGCATTGCCTTGCATTTTGTACAGTCAATTGTATTGTGCCAGCAGGGATGGAAAATGCAAATGTTTTCTTGGTTGAGTTTGCTGTGCAGGTACCATGTGCTGTGTTGAGGACTGTCCCCAGGCAGAAAGGAGAAAATCAGAGTATTTCATTTACCTTTCCTGCCTCAGAGTTTGACAGAGGGATAGTTCAGCTTCTCTGAAAGTGGCAGAGTGGTGGCAGCTAAGAGGCACTCAGGGCTATGTGTGAGGAGAGCAGATGGGGAAAAGATGCCTCCACAGCAGGCCTGCGGTGGAGGTGGAGATGAGAAGGATGCTGGGAAGAGCAAGAAGCAGATCCTGCAACAAGTATTCAGGGCTATGGAAAGTGAGAGAGTTTGCTCTGAGGAAAGACTTCACATTGCTGGGTTGAGAGCAAGGCTGGAGGGGAAGGTCCTGCCATGTAAGGAGAAGCAGCAAGATTCATTATCATATATTTTTGCTTTCACACAGTTCTTTTACTCTTCCGTGCAAGAGATGAATTTCCTGTCCTTCAGAACTTATGCAATTCTAATTTTACATTAGAATTTTACATGCTGAAAGCCCTTTCAGCAGCCTCACCTTCAAGTTAAAGGTCTGCTTCAAAGCTCTGGCTTGCAGATTCCCATCACATTATCTTTCAATGACTTTAGGCACTGTTGTTTTCCTACTTGTCCTTCTGGCCCAGCCTCAGGATTTTGCCCTGGGTATTCACACCTGGGCTATGACTAAATTTTTAAAACCTTTTTAGGTTGTCTCTTATCCAGTCAGTTAAATCTTTCATACAGGCTGTTACCACCTTACATTTCTGTTAGTACAGTATCCTTGTTGACACACGTGATCTTACCTTTTTGAAAGCTGGTCCAAAGACTTCTGCTGTGATAATTTATCACTTTCACCAGACAGCCCTAATTTTTTATTTTTAAATCTTATTTTTAAAAATAGTTTTAGCTCCCTGTTGTCTTTGCAAAACACATAAGCCTTGTAAATGAAGGCTAAAAGCTTGTCAGGAGAGCCTTAATCTCTGGTGGAGCAACCAAGAGACTGACTCCACATCTGAGTTGCCTATGATATCAGACTTGACTACTGGCATATTAAATTTTCAGATGGATAAACGTGCTGTGTCCCAAGCTTCCCATCACAGAAAGCTATTTCATTGTCTTTCTCTGTACTTGCTTTTGAAATTTGGGTTGTGATGATGCTTGCAGACATCTGACTGACTACTTTGAGATCACTGTCATGGTGGCTAATATTCACTTTGTTCTCTTCAATTTCTTCATCTGCCAGGGCTCCAGTGATGCATTATGTTTCAATCATATTCTGTCTTTGGTATGAGCAGTGAAAGTCCATTGTACCACCATCCTGACCTGCACAAATCCATCTTCCAGCAATGAGAGGTAAATGGTATCAGTCCAAGTTTCTGGAAGACAGCTCTTAATTGTCTGAACAGAGAACAGAGCTGGATCCTTGCAGATGTTTAGCTGAGATCTACCTCTTTTTGCTCAAGCGTGATGGACCTTTCTAGCATGATTTTAAATAATCTCAAATGGAGGAAAAAAAAAAAAAGGACAATCCCTAACATTAAGCCCTACAGACTTTGAGGGGAAGCTTCCATAGCAGCTCTAAATCCTGTGGTGAAATTCAGATAGCAACAATGGTTTGAAGCCTCTCAGCCAGAGGATTCTTCTTGTCTCAGAGAGGGAAACAAGTACCATTGGTAGTACAGTTTTTTCAGGTTGTGAAGGAGAAGGCACTGGTGACAACAGCTCTCTGCTTTCCAAATGCCAAACAGCAATTGGGAAATGAGAGAGGTGTGAGTGAGAAAGGGAGAGAATGTGGGAAGAAACGGTGAAATTCTTTTTCTTGGTATTTACTGATTACAGGTTTTCAATGTGTATATTTTTGAAGTCACTTTTTTTTACATTGAGATCTCATCTGTCATTTCCTTTAGGCTTCTTCTTCCTACTTTCCCTGTTAGGAATTGCAGTTGGATTTATATGGGAAGAAAAAAATATCTTCAATTAATTTTTCTGGTGTTTGCATTAGATGTATTGAGTGAGATAAATAAGAGGCAAAGTGCTGCCCACAGATAAGTCTTCAAATATCTGATTTTGGACTTTTCATGTAACTGGTAGATCTTTAGAGACAAAGCTTTCCAGAGCTCTTTGAAAATCAGTGGTGAGGGGAATGAGTGGGAAGGTGAAGCCTGGGGGTCATTTTGTGCAGAGAGTCCCTGGGTGGAAACTCCCCTGGAAGGACTGACTGTAGGAGCAGCTGTGGAATGACTGTTTTGAGGCAAGAATGAAGAGGTGTTCGTTTCTGTTGACAACCAACATTTGGCCTTTCTTTGTTCTTGCTTTATAATTTACACTCTATATTAGAAATGAGTGTTTAGTGCCATGTGTGTAGTGTACACACCTCTGAGTAAATATTAATCTCACACCCCTAAAAACCATATAATTTTTGTAATATATTATGTATCTATGATGCATCAGATTGCTTTCACAAGATATCAAGAGGATGTCTGCAGTTCTTTAAGCTGTCTCACCATGGCTGTGACTGTCACCAGGGCTTGGGGGCTTTAGATAGATACATGGAAAACATGAAAAGCTGGTCATAAAATGTGGAATAACTATTTTACCTAACCTCTTTTCTACTAACTCATACAGCCATGCTTCTATTTTGATGCAATTATTTAATCCAGATAATTATGTGTGACTAGTGTTTCATTCGTTTGGGGTTTTTTTCAGTTTGAGGATTTTCTCAAAATACAAGAGACTTGGATTTGTGGAGAATTTGGCCTTCTGGGTTGCTTTAAAATTTTGCCATTTGTTCCATTGGCATCAACATACAGGAAAACAGGAACTTAGAGAATGAAAGCATAGTGATAAATTTATAATTTTCATTAAAACTGCTTAAAGTCATGCTGAAGCTGAAAAAAATACGTGTTTAAGTCTAATTTAATTTTAAGGTATGCAGTTAATTAATACTCTACATCCATTAACATTCAAAAATGAAAGTATCTGCCGAAGCACTACTCCCTGGAGTAATTTTTCACCAGAAATAAAACATCTGCCTTTGAACTGAAGTAGCTTTTGGGTAGTGCTGTGAGGGAAGGAACCCATGTTAATGATACAGACTAATCCAAAAGAATGAATTTGAAGTTTGTTACATTGGTATCTCACAATTATAAAACCAATCCCAGCTATGACAGATACTGTTATGACAGCAAATGCCTTCTTTTCTAAGTGACAGAAACAAGCACCAATTTTAAAATACTGACTATAGTGTGATAGTTTGTGTGCCCACTTGTGCATCCCAGATTAGAAAATGTTCACAGCATGTTTCTTGATAAAAAAATATGCATTTCCTGTTTACATGGGATTTTGGTCTTTATACTATGAAATGAACTCTCTTTCCAATCAGTGAATAAATGTTAGAAAAGAAGCAGCAAATACATGGTGAGCTGCTCATCAAATACATGATGAGATGCACAGCAAATGCAAGACCATGTCCGTCCTTCCTTCCTTCGTCCCTCCCTTCCTCCCTCCCTCCCTCCCTTCCTCCCTCCCTCCCTCCCTTCCTCCCTCCCTTCCTCCCTTCCTCCCTTCCTCCCTCCCTCCTTTCCTTCCTTCCTTCCTTCCTTCCTTCCTTCCTTCCTTCCTTCCTTCCTTCCTTCCTTCCTTCCTTCCTTCCTTCCTTCCTTCCTTCCTTCCTTCCTTCCTTCCTTCCTTCCTCTAGTAGAGGAAAAAGTACCTTTTGCATTATTAGCTTCAGTCTTGCAGCACTTACTATAAGGTGTGGCATGCTCACTAGAGCTATTTTTGCTTATAAACCCTGTTTAATGCAGTAAGTGAGGATTTGGGTCAGCGGATTGTAAGCATTGTTGGGCATTGTTTGCAAAGTGACGGCATATTCTAGGGGTGTAAACATGCCAGCTGAATTTTTTTGTTCTCTGTACAGTTTTTGTGCAACAGAATCCTATGATACAATAATAGGTCTCTTAATTATTCCCCCCCAAATGGTATTGGTAAAGAAAATATTTGGGTTTTTTTCAGGACTTACTGGTTTTTTGTGCTACTGTAACCTCAATAAAGCCAGTGTTAAATAACTGCTTGGCTGGAGAAAGGAGCTATGATTTTTCTGCCACTTAATTTGTTTGAGTTCAAAAGGATGATTTGACTTCTGATCATGTGAAAAGCATTTCATAGCATACTGGAAAGCTGTCTGGTTTTGTATCTAACAGACTTGACAGCATGGTTGGCAACAGACGGATAATGGAAGGCTAATGAATAATGAAAAGCTGAGTGATTGAAATAGCAGAGCTGCAGGGAGAGAATAGGGAAAGTGGAAGGAAAATGAAAGAAACAAGCAGTACAGAAGTAAGGAATAATCAGTATTTTGATCAGTATCAGAGAATGTCTTCACATGAGGATTTAACCCAGTCATAACTTAAGCATTCTCCATCTGCCAGCTCACAAAAGCTCTTAACTCGTGCACCAAGATGCACAAGTCATTTTGCCTTGAGGAAGGGTAGGTTGAAATTAAAATATTTTTCAACTGCTAGAATGATGACTGCTCTGCAGTAACCTTCTCCATTCTCATTAATTGTCTGGTGCATTCACAAATTCCTACCTGAGCAGGAGTGCTTAGTATCTCACAACCTGCTGCAAAAAAAAGATCAGAGCCATGGCATTGCAAGCTATCAGCTGTACAGAGGGACATTGCAACATTTAGTTTGTATTTATACTTTCACGAAGACATCTCCATTTTTGTGGCAGGGTTAACTCTGTTTTCATGGCACTCACTCTTCAGATACCCAGCAGGGAGGAAGAGCTCTTACTCACTGCTAAACCGGTCTCTCCAGATGGAATATGGTCTCTAGGGTGACTGTGCCTTAAGAAGGATTCCTCTGCAAATGTAGCAAGAATTACTGGGGCTAACACTTAACTCCAGGTGTCAAAAGTGCAAAGACTGTCTCATGACATTAAAAGAGGGTGGTTCTCTGGCAGTTTGATAGTCACGACGTTTGTGCCTGAGTATGTGCATTAACATGGAGGAAGCCAGCTCCTATTAATTTCTTCACACTGCCAGTTGTGGCTGAGCTTGGTGGTGCAAGGCTTGCTATTACACTTGTTTTCATGATAAGAGTTATAGAGTAGGAGTTGAGTTAGCACTGTTTCTGCTGCCCCTTTTTGTGTCTCTTTTTTGCAATGACAAATGGAGAAAGGTCTGCTACTTTCTCGCTATAACTTACTACTTTTCCTGAGCTCTGTTATCACTGAAAAATGAGTAATACTGTAAATACTATAATTTCTTTTTTTCTTCACAGAATCTCTACCAAAACAGGTTCCTGGGCCTGGCAGCCATGGCGTCTCCATCTAGGAACTCACAAAATCGGCGCCGGTGCAAAGAGCCTCTCAGATACAGCTATAACCCTGATCAGTTCCATAACATGGACATCAGGAACAATTCCCGTGAGACGGTCACCATTCCTAGGTCTACCAGTGACACAGACCTTGTCACTTCAGACAGCCGGTCCACCCTTATGGTCAGCAGCTCCTACTACTCCATTGGGCATTCGCAGGACTTAGTGATATATTGGGATATAAAAGAGGAAGTGGATGCAGGGGACTGGATTGGCATGTATCTCATAGGTAAGTCCCTTAAATGTAATCTTAACGTGGGTTTATATATTACAATAATTTTTTCTGCTCCTGAATTGCTGGTTGCAGTCCTTGTGCTCACTTTTTCTTCAGCAAAGATATGAGAAAGCTTTCTGATGGTTTCTTGGCATTTCGAGATAAATTCATTTTAATGCCATTTGGATGTTGGGAAAATACCTCCTATATCAAGACAGTATAATATTTGCAGAGTTTCCTCTTGAGAGTCCTTGAGTAATCTGTGACAGATGAGAGGTTTTACAAGTCAAGAATATGAATCATTTAAAAACCTTGTGAGATTGCCTTTTTCTCTGTAGCCACAGGATGTTTTGATATGAACAATAATTATAAACTCAGACAGTCTGGACTTGTCCCAGAAAGTTTTGATTTTTTTTTTCTTTTTATTGTGCATTGGAAGCTTTATTGAGCCATGTACATTAGCATATTTTTGGCAACTCCATCTAGTAAACCCAGCCCCACATAAGAGTAATAAGAAATGGTTTCAATCCTCTTTTATCTGATTGTTTCACTTCTTTTTTTAACCTGGTTTGGTTCCTATGGAAATAGTCCTGCTGCTGAGACTGGAGTTCATGTTAACTCTTTGCTCTCTGCTAAATTTTGAACATGGAGGATCAGTTTCAGACACATTTCTCTGAGTATTAGGGGTCTTGTAAAGTTATTAAATGTTTCTTGAAAACCACTGACTTTGTAAAGAAACGGTGCCCACACAAAGAGAAAGGTTGGTAAATCACTTCCCTTATCTATGTGGAAGGTATGCCTAGCACTAAGCAGATATTTTAGTTCTAATAGCAGTGTTCCATCTTGCCCAGATAGTGAACTAAAACCAGATAAAGGATATGATGATGTGAGATGGGCTTTTGCAGCAGGCATAGGGGACTTTGTAGGGAGCCACGGTGTTAAATGCTTTACTGCGTAAAACCAAATGGCTTGGAATCATGTACTGAAGATATTGGGAACACAGGTGTTGGTGACACAAGGGGATATGTGAGAAAGTACTGGATAGTAGGTCTGAGCATGTAGAAGAGCCCTGGTGGCAAGGTATTAGGCATTGAAAAGTAAGTTCAGGGTATTGAAGAGGCTGTATAAAGAGATACACAAGGGTGGCTATTTTGAACATAGAGGGAAAGAAGTGGAGGCTACAGTAAGCCAGGCTACAGTACTTGTTCCCATGAGTAACCTCATAAAATGTCCTGCTTTGAAAATAAAACTAGGCTTATGAAATTTTAATCTTTTAGGGAAAAAACAGAGACTGGATTTAAAACAGATGCCCTGAAATCAGTCTGATTTGTTGGCCTTACTTGTGTTTACAGTTAAGTTTGAAGTGGAGATTTCTACTGGAATAGATGAGAAGACAGAGCAGCCCCCAGTATTGAGCAGTAAGAAATACTGAAAGCCTATTCTGCAGCAGTGCAGGCAACTCTTGAGTTGTTGCCTCAGTAAATAGAGGTAAAGCATTCCTTCTGGTGGTCTGAAGTCAATGGAAAGTGCTGTTTCACACTGACTGAACTTGTTCAGCCAGGTTTCGCAGCTCAGACATTGCATCCAGGGCTGTGAAGACACACTAATTTTATTTTTTTTTATGGGCACCATGAATACATAGAGATTTAACTAGGCAAAATAAGAATACACCTTGGTAACTCCTGCTTAATTTACCATATCAAACAGGATACATTGCCCCAGACACCCGAGTAAATTATAGGTGCAAATGTATCCTTGCCCCTGCTGGCTGAATGCCTGTTGTTTATGACAATAATCAATGGCTTGTTCCAAGGAACGCCACTGCCAAATGAAAAGTAAGTAGTGTGTCCAGTCCCCAAGAATCCAATAGCTGACCCCTGATGTCTTTGAAGGTGTTTTGTCTCCAGCTGCTCATGTTCCCACTCTAAGTAACTGAGGAAATAGCAGACAGCAGAATCCCTCATTCCCTTTTCTCTCTTCCTGCTCCTGCCTCCCCCCTGCCCCCGCAAACTTCATGTAACATGAGCTTTGGTTTTGGTTCTCTTTTAAAGAACATGGAAGACTGTGAAGATCGCTTGGGTCTTAGTGTTAGCTTAATAATTGAGTTGAAAACACTCCGTCTATGAAAGTAACTGGCACTGTGGCTGTATCTGCATTTACAAAGTAAGGTGAACCAGCAGGAATGGGTCTGTAGAAGCAAACATCTGATGAATGCATTTGGGGCTTGACTTAGAACAGTTTCAGTCTGGCAAAATGAATGCCCTTGAGTTGCTGTAGTGCATCTTTCAGTTTAGTTTCATAAGGACAGAATTGAGTTTGTGTGGCTGTATGACAGCACAGTCTCATGGTGACAAAGTGGGGAGAGTTGGAAGGGTCAGTACAAAGCACCCTTCTGACCTGAAATGAAACACTGGTGTCTTCTGTTTGTGACCAGTTCATAGGGGTGGGAGATCCAGACATCCCTAATGGCTTAGATTTGTGTCTGCATTTGCACAGATTTTATGAGCCTGCACTCCTGTTTAGAGAGGGAATGTTCCTGGCCTTGTGGGTATGACCTTCACAATGTAACCTGATCTATAACTATGTTTTGAAATAGCAGTCAGACTGGAACAAGAGAACCAAAGAAACTATGAGCTTTTCCCTGTCTGCTCAGGAGAGGATTAGTGTTGAAGGCTATTATTACCTCTCGTATGGCAACTCTCTTAACTATTGTGATGCTGCTGGTCATTCTAGTGTCTATCTCAATCCAGCTTGTGGATACAGTGCAATCCTTTCTGTGATTGTTTGGGTTGGTGAAATTGGAGCTGAAAGGTTTGAATGTAGCAGTGTGTAGTATTGCAGAGAGTCATGAGAGCATGGAAAATTATTTGCATCCTTAGGGTATCTGGCAGGGTGTTGTGGATTTTCTTTAAGGCTTGGTGTTAGGAGCATTGGAGTGGATATTTGTTATTTGTCTTGTGGGAGTATCCCAGGAAAGGACTATGCAGAAGCAGAACAGAAGGTAGTTCTTACATTGTAGGAGTTTAATCATTGCCATTGTAGTATTCTAGGAAATATCTCTAAACAATTTTATATGAGTGTTGGTTTTGAAATGCATAAAACTTACTTTGTTTTCACCACCACTGCCATCACTAAAAATGTGATGATGCCCAATAAACTGCAGGCTTCAGAATAATGGTATCCCAAGTTTGGGAAAATAGAGATGATATAAAACCCTTCCAAAAAAAAAAAAAAAGGAGCAAAAATCATGTAGCTCATACATTTTCATACTGTGGGATGTTTTGGGGCGCTATTCAAAAGTTAAAGTAGCCTGAAAGAGGGATTGAGGGAGTCCTCTGTGTGTGGAAATTCTGTCTGCTTGCTCCTCATGTGACGAGCCACAGCTCCTTTTATCACAAGATACCTGTTTTTCTCCCCTTCAATCCATTTGCACATTCCTTAAGGTAGCCCGCTGGGAAAGAAAATAGTCTTTGCAGAAGCAGGTAAGAGCTGGATTCAGCACTGGTTATTAGCAGTAACACTTGCTCATGGTCTCAGGAAATGGACTAGGCAGCCAGTCAGTCTCTCATAAAACAGTGTAAAAAATGGTGGTCATGTGTCTCATGGCAAAAAAAAATCCACCCTGAAGCTTCTTGAAAACATCCATGCACACATACATGATTTTGATGAAGGGCCATAGAAAAACTCCCTAGTTGAAGGGAGAATAGTAAATGTTGACTCTCTTAAAATATAGATGTTATTACTTCAGTACATTTTAAAATTAGCCATGGAAAGATGACAAAAAATATGTAAATAGGGAAAACAAGCATTTCTGGGTGTTTAAAATATACTGTGCCTTCAGGAATAGGAATTACATTTCCTTACTGCTAAGCTTGAACTCTAGAGATGTTCTAACTTCCCCTCATATATACAATATTTCAGCTCTGAGCAATACAGAGTAACCTCTACATGCTGTAACAATTCATCTGAAATGTACATTTGTCTTCCCTCAAGAGAACTACAGTATTATGAACACTCAGCAGTTTTTCAGAAAAAGACCCACAATCAAAAATATGTGTAAATACTCAAAAAGAGTTCTCTAAGAAATTTGAACATAACAAAGCTCTGTTGCTATTTAAAAGTCTCTGGAATTTAAGTTTTCTTTGCAGAAAAGCTATTTGTAAAGAAAAGGCCCATTGGGGAAAAAATGAAACTAAAACAAAGTTATGAATAATGAAGACAGTATATTTTTTAAAGTAAGGACTCTCATTTAGTGGCTACTGTGAAGCAGCTGGAACATTTGCAGTTATTTATCTCAAGGCTTTCTCTTTCTCTCTTATCTCATTTGCTATTGATATTTGCTGTAGTATGAAGCCCCTTCAGATAAATTAATATGGACTGCTAGCAGCTGCCTGTAGATAAAGAGCTATCTTATAATTACTGCAGTGGCATTTTAGCTGCTACTAGATTTCACTTCTGTCATCACCTCCATATCTGCTGTAAAGGAGCTAGTGGGAAATGCTTAAAGCAGACTTTTGAAAACATCATTTGCTCCAATGGCTGTGCACACTGATGTCAGGGGTTTATCATGCCTAACATTATCCTTTTCTTACCCATATGAAGTAGGCTTTCTTTCTTTCAACATTTCCTTACATGAAAGCAAAACATTATTAAAGGCTATTTATTAAAAATTTCTTCGTACACGAATCTTTTATTGTCCATTTTCTTGTCCATATTTGGCTTTTTCCAGAGTAGTCTCTCAAATTTATATAAGTAGAAATGTCTTCTTCACCTGATTAGTAACTGAAGTTTAGCTTTAAAACGTTTTTCCTCCTTTGTTTCATCCTGTGGTGTTATTTCTTCCCCCAAAAGACAGTTCACCACAACCTGACAAATCTTACAGCTATTGGTTTGTGGACATTTAAACATTTGTTTAAACACCCTCCAGGGTGATTTTAGGCTTAGATGGCCTGTGTTGCTGTATTGCCCACTGAGACAAGTGGAAAAATGTACATTTTTCCTGCTGTCAGATTTGGACCAGAATTTGTTTGTGCAGCTATTTTACCAAACATCCAATACTTACAAGAAGAAAGTGCCAGTGTTGCCAGCAGAGATGTAAAATGGTAGAAACAGCAATGTGCATTTTAGGCCAGGAGTTGTGGGTGTCTTTGTTATGGGCCTAATCCCCAATTTAGGCTCTCTCTCTGTGTTTGGATGGTTTCTCCACCTCTCTGCTTCAGATACAGCCGTCTGTAAAACTAAACTCTTCACAATGTGCCTGCTTAGAGTGAATTTTGTTGATATTTGGATTTGTTGTATCCTGGGGTTACCCATCTTTCCAATCCCTTTAAGGCCTTTGGAAAAGAATCTCACTGAGATCCTAGGGCTCCTCCTCAGTAGGTCATCTTGTAGTTGGGTCTCTCTCCAGGCTGGGGATGGTAACCATGTCTGGCTGTGATCACCTCAGCAAATTAAGCTCTGTTGGACACCTGCAATACTGCTCCCTCTGTAAAACATCAACAGAGGTGCCCAGTGGCCAGGCAGCTTTCACTAGGCACAGCACTATTTATTTCAGGAGCAAAAAGTGTCTGAGCAGGTATCACAGGCCTTGGCAGATATATTAGTGCAGCGATACCAGTTCTTTGTTCCAACCTGGCTCGCCTTCACCTGGCTGCTCTTCCATCCAGTGACAGTAACTTATCAGTCTGAGTCACTTTTTGCCATTCCGAGCTCTGTATCTGGTGCACCACTTCAGCCAGACAAAACCTGGATATGCTGTTTCCAGACACACCACGTGTGACTTGAACACAGTTACCTTTTGTGTCTGATTGACCTCTTTACAAGTAGATACAGTCAACACTTAAATGCAAGGGTCTCTGAATATTCCCAACAGGTATAGTTTCTGACATATCCTCCCTTTCAGTGCTTCCCAGGTTCAGCTCTGTCATCTGTGTTAATGTGGTTAGTAACAATGCACCAAAAAACTTCTGCAGGGTGGTTAATGTAGTGCTGGTGTGCTTTATGGTCTTTTAGAGTACTCATGGTAAAGAAGCCTCCAGACTGCTAGTTAAATTTTCCTTAAATATATTTAGTAGATGGTAGAGGTGTTTACTGTGTGCCAAAAGATTCCCATCTCCATAAAATAACAGCTATTATGAACATCTTTCTGGGTGAATGTGTAGAAAACACTTTTCCACTGCAACTATTCATGCTGAATATCAGCATAGGGAAATAATGCAGACAGGGAGTATTGCAGCTCCATGCCTTCTCAGTGATTTCTAGGGTCCTTATGCCTGTGCATAAAACTGCCTCTGTGCTGTGCAAGGATGGTCCATATTGCTGTATAGCCCAGACTTACAGTGAAGTCAGTCATGATCATCTACTAAAATATTTCTCAAGAAATCCGTCAGTGGGGGATATTGGTGCACCAAAACCCAGGTTTTGGCCTCAGTCCTTCAAAAGGAGCATATTCCATGCAGCACATTCAGACTATTCACTGGATAGAATCAATCATGGCACAAACAGTGGACAGAACTGACATAAAATTCTTGGCAGGATAAGGCATATAGCAGAAAGGTTTGTTTTGGAGAGGTTGTCAAGCAGGCCGTGTGGATTTTGAAGGTTCAGCATATGTTTTTCTTCTCTTAGTTTTCTGGTTTAGAGCTAAATCCTTCCCAGTCCTTAGTGTTTATAACACTTATATTACACTGTTCATAACAGTGGAATATTCCCATGCTGCCTTCCACAACTACTGTAAGGACTGTGTATGCATTTAGCTTTTGTAATCTTTCTCATCCATTGATCTGTCCAGCCCTAAAGACATTTTTTTTTCTTCACTGGAGATCTTCCACTTTGTAATAAGTTTACAACTGAATACCATTTTTCAGATAAAATCAATCCAGATTCTCAAGAGATTCTTTGCACTGTGGTGCTTCAGTATATATGTCTGAGTTGTGTTTGGATTTTTTTTTTTTTTACTGCTTTATCAGATCACAAGCCCCTGTCTAATTTACTGTCTACTGTTATGTCATTCAACATTTCTGTAAATCCATTTGTCAAATACTGCAAATTATTTCCCCCCTATTTAATGAACAATGTAAACTTGGAAAAATGTCATCCTTGTTCACATTTCAGATCTTCCGATGTCCCTTTATATCTTGTCTTCATACTGCCTTGGGCCTGCAGCATCTCTTATTTTAATATTTTCTAGCAAACTTCATGGTCACACTGTTTTTTCCTAATCCTCATTTTCCAAATTGCACTGTAGTCAACTGGGAGGCTTCCAGTGACTGGGAGAACTTTGGAACTGTTGTTATATTAAAAACGAGCAAACAAAATTCTTCCATGCTGTACCTTCCTTACCACACATCACATATCTTCACTTTTTCAGTATGCACTGGGGTAGCCGGGATCATTCTTGTTTGGATTCATCCCTCCCGTCTTCAGTTCTGTGTGCAACCTGGATGTTGTTACTTGTGAATGAGTTTGTGCAATGCATAGCTGAAGTAGAGCTGTTACTGTACTGAGACCCAGATGTGGTCCACCTGTTGCAGTGGGAAGAATAAATCTGGAAGTGCAGCAGCTTTAAAGCAGAAGCCTGTAGCTGGGATGGCCATAGCTGAAGTAGCCCTGTGAGCTGTGTGGTACTATCACACTTTTAAGGGTATGCAGAGCCAAATGACACCAGTATTACTGTACAGATGCCCATCCCACTTCAACCTAACATCTGCTGTGGGGGTTTTAGTCCCCACAAGTTGTTATTGCTTTTTCTCCTCATTGCTTTCCTCATTCCTTCCACCTTTTCAGCAGAAGATTTGTGGTTACAGGAGAGATATAGATGAGTGGTGGGTTGTTCTGGAGCACAGCTCCCAAACATCTGAAGGACACCACAGAAGAATAGAGCCCATTGCCCTCAGCTCTGCTTTTAGCCAGAGGTTCCACTGTTGTAGAGAAAGAGAGGGAAGTCCCTTGAGTGACAGAGCTCAAACTCTGTGGTTAGCCCAAGTGCAAGTGAGGAAGGACTGGATCCACAGTTCATCCAGAGCCTTCTGAAAACCCACAAGCATATCATCGCCAAGATTTAATAGGGTCTCCATAACTGCCAGTCGTTTGCTTTTTTGATTGTTGTTGGTGTCATGAGAGATGAGAATGTTGTCTCCCAGCAGTTATTTGGAGACTGTTGGAGTGATAAAGGATGGTAAGTAGCTCTGAAAATAAGCTAGATGTTCAAAGATAAAAGTGTTTTGCTGAAAGTTGAGACTCCTTGATTTTTGGGAGTGGCTGACGTGTCATTTGGGTTTAATGTGTAATTCTTTCTGCTTCAGGTTTTAAATCCACCATGCCTGCCTTTCTATGTGCCTGGAGCAGTTTAACTTAGGGCCTCCATCTTCTGCCCTCCGTGATCATGAATTGTTCTAACTTTGCCAACTCACCCCCCCCCATTTTATTACATATCTCCCTACTTTCCTTTGGTCTTTCTCTTGACATGTCTTCCTCAAACTGCTCTTTTCCACTCATTGTTCACATTTCTCTCTCCCAGTTTTTTTTCTTTAACTGGGCAAGGGGCTAATTTTTGTGGGATTAGAATGGAACCATTCATGTACTTTAAAAAAGCATATGCAAAACTCTTAAAATACGAGTTGAGCTTGCAGGACCAATGAAGGATTAGGCCCTTGTTTCCTAGAACTCTTATCCCTAAGAAGTTAGAGAAGGAGGCATGCTAACTGTAAATTGCAGTATATTCATTGCCTGCGGCAGAAATTGGCAAATGAATTAACAGTGAAGTTTCTATCCACACTGGAGCTTAATATGTAGCAGCTGAAGTCAATGGAAATGTTCCTAACCCTTATTTGTGATTTTTTTAAAATGTGGTATCTTTGTAAATAAGAAATTGGTACCTTCATCTTCAGCATATATTTCTCATTAATAGCTTCTCTTCTGCAGAATAATGACTGCTTGTGTTGTACAGCTCTTTGGAAGCACAGCTTCCAAGGACTGGGTTTTGCAATACTAAAGGATTGCAGAACTAAACACTTTCATGGCCTGATACAAATCACTACAAGCTCCATTTGTGAATTGCAGAGGCTGTAGTCATCATTTTGTGTTCTTCTAGTCATAGATTGGGTAGTAAGAGAATAAATTTCAGAAAGACAAATCTTATCTATGGTTTACCCCTTCTATTATTATTTTGCAAGATAATTTTATTTTATTGATTGTTTATGAAGAGTCTGGAGCACATGTCCTGTGAAGAATGGCTGGGGGACCTGGGGGGTGTTTAGCATGGAGTAGGCTTAGGGAGGACCTTATCACTCTAGAGCTCCAACCACCTGGAAGGAGGTTGTTGCCAGGTGGGAGTCAGCCTCTTCTTCTAGGCAACCAGAGACAAGACAAGAGAACATAGTCTCAAGCTGCTCCAGGAGATGTTTAAGTTGGACATTAGGAGGAATTTCTTCACAGAAGGGGTGATCAGATATTGGAACAGGCTGCCCAGGGAGCTGGTGGAGTCACTGTCCCTGGAGGTGTTTAAGCAAAGACTGGATGTGGCACTCAGTGCCATGGTCTGGTTGTCAAGGTGTTAGGTCATAGGTTGGACTCAATGATCTCAGAGGTCTTTCCCAACCTAATTGATTCTGTGATTTACAAAATTCCTTTCTTGCAGCTTTCTGGGCTAGTTGCAAAACAGGTCAACTGGAACTCAGCCTCTTTGTACAGAAAATTATTTTTAAAAGCATTTTGCTAGCTATCATCATATGTCTTAATACAGACATACATATTGACCAAAACACTTTTAAATTTCAAGTTAATTCAGATTTATTTAGCTGAAGACCATAAGTCCTTCTGTAATTTCAGAAGTACAGCATTTCTTTTTCAGAAGGGATCAAGACATGAAGTGTAGCTTTTATTTTTGTGCCATAATTACATTATGTTTATAGGAAGCAAGTGTTGTATTATGTAGTGCTACATCAAATTAGTGATGGATAAGAAACTGGAATACTAAATACTAAATACTAAACCGAGTTCAGGTACCTATCTGGCATTGCGTTCCTGTCTCACGTTAATTATTGGTTTCTTTGAAAGTAGCACATGTTATTCTAGATTTTGTAGTTCTTAGTCTTTGAAAATGTGTAAAGATAACCTGGTCATATATATCAGAAAAATACTGTCTGAGAAAGGGGAGTTAGTTTTTCATTTCTGCCTCCTAAGTAAAACCAAACACAACAAAAGGGTCACTCAGCTATTCGTAATTTAAACTCCATCAGTCCTTCTGAGGAAGATGTATTGACTATCTGTTTGCTTCTCTGTGGGAATTTCAGGCAAACTTTCAAGTACTGAGGTCCTGTCTGTTTAGTGTAGGCTGCTGACAGCGCTTGAAGTCCCCATTAGATTATTCACAGATCTTTTTGAGGGGTGGCCTTTATCAACATTTTTCCTAATTCCTCTGAAGAACAGCATGCTTTTTGTCAATTGGGTACTGTCTTTCATCTGAAAGATAGCTTTCTTTTGTGGCCATGGTTCCTTATCTCTCTCTAGTGCTTGTGAAGTATATTGGGATGTTCAGCATGGAAGTGACAGCACAGAATATTTTTAGCAGTAAAAGGCTGTGCCTGGCGGTGTCTGGTTTGGTGAGGAGAAGCAGTCCATCAGAATTGCTGTTGGTTCCCAAAACACTTGTCATTTGCTTCTGGCATGCCTTGGGCCCTCTGGCTGCTATTTGGATGCCAGCTGCCTGGCTCCTGGTCGTGCATCACCTTCCCTCTTTCCTCTAGGGCCTGTGGGAGGTCTGTGGGAGCTGCTGCTTCTGTCCTAGAAAAGCCTTGCAGGTCTGCAGCCACCTCTCCACTCCAGCAAGAGGCAGCTGGTGCTTCTGTGTGCCCAAGGGCAGGGGGGCAGAGAGCCAGGTCTCCTGGCTCCCCACCTTAGACACCCTCACTATCCCCAGCTCTAGCTCCAGGAGCAACTAATGATGTTCAAAGTGCAGCACATCCCAAATACTCCCTTATTTTACACTTTCCTTAATTAGTTATCTATCTACTGCCCAGGGAAATGAAGCCCCCAGACCTGAGAGCAATTGACAAATGTTTGCTTTTGGCCAAGTACGGCAAAACCCAAGCTATGCAGAGGAAGGAGAGAGCTAGTTAAAAGGTTAATTGCATTTCAAAAACAGAGGGATGGAGATGCATTACAATGCTTCATTGGAAAAATGTCAGAAGGAATTACATGCTGCCTGAAATATATGAAAGGGAGCAGCATTAACTCTGCTCTTCATTTTGTGTGGAGGTGAAACGAAGTATTTCACCATTTACCTTTGGGAATTAAGATGCAACGTGTTTTAAAGGTCAGTTCCTTTGTTATAGGGATTCTCAATAGGAACAGGAAATAACACTTGTTTTCCTTTGCTCATAGTCTTTCTCCTTAGCATACCATACCTATGGTATGGTATATGCTTTCCATCTATTTGCTTACCTATGGCACGAATGGTATATTTATGGTATATTTCCATACCTACGGATATACCTAATGGTATATCTATGGTATATTTCCATACCTATGCTTTCCATCTATTTGCTTACCTATGGCATGAATGTTGATAAATATATGTACATACATGTGGAGGTAGCGCACTTAACAGCGCTGTATTTCACATGCACGGTTTCCTTTGTCAAAGTGCTACATACATAATGTGCACACTCAGGGAATAGCATGCCTGGAATAGTATTACTTGCCAATTAAAACAGGTCGACCAGGAATATTCATACATTCCAACCTCCTGGCAAGTTTCAATTACTGCTATTTTTAACTTGCCAGAGGATATTTCTTTCTTATCTTGCACCTTCCAAAAATATATACCTTCAAAAACTGAAAGAACAAGATTTCCCTTTTAGACCTCAATGTACTCTTCTAGAGATAAAATTTGTATGGCTTAAAAATCCCAATGAACATAAATTTCTATTAGACTAAAAATAATTTTTATTTGTTTAGAATTAGGAAAGTAGCTCTTTCAAAAGAAACAGACAGGATGTAAAACTGACTGTGAGAACAATCTACATATTGGATTTCTAAATCATGACATTTGTAAATGCGTTTTATACACAAAATTTCACTGCTCCCATTTGGGTGCCCTGCATATTGCAGAGCTCCATAAGCTCATATTAAATTATCCTTTCTGCTGCCTGAGCCTGTATTTCATCAGTGGTCACTGTCCATAAACTGTGTGCACATGACTAGCTGCATGTGTATATCGCTTTCCTGGGGACCTGCTTTTCTCTAGACGCTTCCCACAGACCTGTGTCTCTTGCCTCCATGGCAGGAGGCAGTGTGCAGGTGTTACACAGTGGGAGCAGCTTGTTCCAGATTTCCTGTGGTCTCACCTGTCAGCTGCAGCCATAGACTGGCTTGTTTATCCTTCCCGTCCCATGGTCTTCTACCTTGGACATGCAGATGGATACTGGTCCTTTTATTCAGCCTGGTTTTCCAAGCTTCCTACACATTTTCAACAAAAAGGAGGAAAGGGTTTTCTGGAGTCATCCCCACTGGCTCAGCTTGCAATAGGGATGTGATTTAGTTTGGGTATGGGCATATATCAACATCCCTGTCAAATTAGAGGGGTTAGTGTGGCAGAGTTCATGCTGCCTTTGTGCCAGCTGCAGGAAGCAGCAACAGTGGAAGTGCCAGCTGGTCCCTGCAGGTAATGCGTATGAACACGGTATTTTAAAGCCGATTCTAAGCTCTCCTGTGCCACTAAACTCTGGCCTAAAATGCCTGCAGTTTCTTAAGCACGGCCATCTAGTTCAGCTCAGTTAAGCCTTCTTATGCAAGCATGGTATTTTATAAACAATAAATCTTGAGGGACAGTAATTACTCATGCATCATAATAAGGTGTCAAGTGTTGGAGCATTTCCAGTGGCTTACAGAGACTAAACATGACAAATAAAGATCACAAATTATGAAGCCAGTGAGCAGCGTGTCGGAGCTGAGGGATACTCTCTGTGCTCTCAGGATGAGAGCCAGGTACCAGCTCAGTGCAACATTTTGGTATATGCTCACCTTTAAGTATAAAGTGTTTTCCCTCCCAAAGCAAAAGGGACAGGTTTAAGTCTTCTCGCAAGTATATAATGTTCCTACTTCCACAGAATGATGTGCATAATCCTTGATAATCTTCATCCAGGATGGTCCTTTACTAAAGATATTCATAAGTAAACCAGACCTCTGAGAGTAACAGTTGGTATTACCTGCTTTTTTTAGATATATAATTTGGACTTTAAAGAAGATGCAACCAACTATAAAGTACAAAGGAAGAACAGAAATCATACCAGAGGATTTTGCTATTGAAGGATTACAGCAGACATGTAGTTCAAAACAGAGCCTGAAACACAGCTGGTGACATAATTCCTGACAATTAGCTAGTCAGCAAAGGGAAAATTTATTGAAGACAGCATTGCTATTTATAATTATCTGCTGCAATTGTTCATGACCTTATTAGAAGGATTTCTGTTGTAAATTCCTCAACAGAATAACACCAAAGAGTTCAGTGTTGGTACCTGCTCACCTTCCTCCTTTAAGAGCATGACTGTGTAAAGCCAATGAGACAATATTGACATCTGTTTGCTGCTTTCTTCTTTCAGTGAAGAGTAGTTTCCTTCAATTTAGTCTCCTATGCGATAGTCTTTTGGGTTTCTCAGCTTTGTCTGTTGGGCTGCCCCTTCTGTTCTGCAGTTAGTCACACCATCAGTGTGTCCTCATGCACGGTGTCCCTCGTTGTGTGGCATTATCTTTGTTTTCTGGATGATGTATGTAATAACAAAGCCAATTCTTCACAGCGTTTACAATTGATGTATTTTAATGTCACATTGAGTGGTTCGCATTTTTTCTCACTTTTTAGCACAACTATTAATTAACATAATTGGCTTCAGAACCGAGTCTCAGCACCCACCCAGGATTATTTCTGTAGCAAGGCTGAGTTCATTGAAGCACATTTGTACAAAGCTCTGTTCAAATTAAAACTGTTGTTATTGCTAAGAGGAAAAACCCAGGAAGTTGCTGCCTGGTCCCTGCATGTGGCCTTTTGCTTTGTCAGAGCACAGATGCGAAATCCATTTCATCCCACTGAAGCTGGAGCAATGAGGCCATGGCCCAGCCCATCCTGGGTTGCTGCTTCAGCCACTTTGGTTCACAGCCATTTTGTACTCCCACAGCCCACTGCCTGTGAGCCCCACTCCCCTCTGACCAACTGTGAATGTCTCCATATGTCTTTTTTATTTTCGCTGCTCGTTTTGTATTTAGTGACGAGCAAAACCATAAGTGTTGGCCTGGCAAGGTGGCAATATATGCATTTTTCATGTGTTTGAATGCCCTGTGTAAGGTGGTAACTCGGCGAGCCTGGCCCTGACATTGGAGCATTGTCTTGCTGGTTGGTTTTTAAGCTGTTGAATAATAGAGGGTCCAGAACCAGGCCCTTGCCTGGGGGCTGGGATGTGTTTGCTCACACTTACACCATGTGGGGTTTGCAGATTGGTCTAAAAAAGAGCTTGTTCAGGCAGTGTTAAATGAACCTTGAAAGCAGACTTACAATTTATTCACATGGGCAACCAGAAATCCATTCCTCAGGCTCTATCTGCCCATCTTTTATTTACCCACAGACCTGTGCGTGCAAGGGGGTCTCACTTCCTCTGCCTTGGTTCTCAGCAACTTCTTAGATGTTAATTTTTATAGATTATTTCTTGATTTCTCGGGAGATCAGGCTGGTAGTCTGACAGCTGCTAGGTGGCTCTAAGTCTGTGAGATGGACAGTGTTTTCTTGTCAGTTGTTGGGTTTTGGAGGCCAAGGGCTGTGATGGCATCCCGTGAGTGGCATCCCTCACAAATAATTGTCCCTGATGGTACACTGCAAGAAATAACCACATCTGTTGTGATACAAGTGAGTGTAGTACAGACATCTGCATGTGACTATTTTCTGTGGGGCTTTTTTAAGGGAAAAGTTGGTGCAACGGGGCTGTGTGTTCTCTCCGACAACTAGATAATTATGTTTAATTTGACTGGGGTTTATCCATGCTAAGGCAGATGGTTTCAGTTTTAAGAATTTTGTAAGGATTTTTTTTTAATTATATTTCAGGGAAAGCTGTGATTTTTAAGAAAGTCTGAACTTTTAAATAATAGAAATGATTGATAAATCTGATTTCTCAATGTGTCATGCCAAGATCTCTAGTAGCTCTAGTATATTCTGTAAAGCCTGTATTTTTAGCCTGACTCTCTGCTGTGCATGTTGTCGTAACAGGCACTTGATGAGACCAATCTTCTTTGTTTATAGATGAGGTCTTGTCTGAAAACTTTTTGGACTACAAGAACCGTGGTGTCAATGGCTCTCATCGTGGTCAAATTATCTGGAAGATTGATGCCAGCTCTTACTTCGTGGAGCGTAAGTATTTTTCCAATTCTGCTATGGTATAATTCAATCACTGTAGAAAGATAATTCAGCTGTTACCAGTTTTTTTATGATGTGTTTATGCCCAATGTGTCCCTTTGGAAAGGCCAAAAATGTTACCAAAATCTTTGAATGTGTTGACAGAAACTGAAACAACTGCTGGAATAGTAACCCACAGTTTCTGCAAACAAATGTTGTGGGCATTGACTTATTTACGGGGTTTTTTAGTACAGTTATGAATATTTGTTTTACTCAATTTGCTGTTATTTGGACTATATCATTAGTAATGAGCTGCATTAACTCTAATATGGTTTTAAGGAAAACAGGAAGTCAGGGTACAATCTCATTCCAGGAAGAATCACACTAGGTTTTAATTGGAAAACTTCATGGTACATCCAGCTTCTGCCAGATTCAGGTGAATTCAGAAGTAGAAAGGATCGAGTTCTGATTATCATCTAGACAAATAAAAGTGTAACTATATGTAGTTGCAGCAAGGTACACTGATTTCAAATTAATTGTTCCTCATTATATTAATATATTACCCAGGGCATTTGATGCAACGCAGTATAACTCTTTTCCACCCTGTTAGCAGTGAAAATACAGAAACAGTGAATTTGCTTCTGCAAAGTACTCGGTACGTTACGCAGCAAGTTACTATTTCCAACCTCGACTATCCCATCTCCCTGACCATTCAAATCCTTCCTCTTTTCAAAGAGTTACCATGTGTTATTGTGAATGCAATTCATTATTATCTTTGGAGAAAGAAATAGGTTACTCAAAAGACTGGACTGAAATCTATAGGAAAGCATCTGTGGTGAAGGAGCCACATGTATCCTTAAGGAGTTAAGCATAAAGAAGAATAGCATGCAGCAATTTCAGTTGCACAATTGAACTCCCTATTTCCAATTATCTGCCTTAGCCTCCTGGACAAAATTCAGAAGTTTGGTAAAAGCATTTTTAAATTGCTTGACAGGTATATCTGTCTAAGACTGCTAAATGTGAGAGCAGTCAAAGGAGTTTTTGATATAACCTATATTCTAAAGGATTTGTAAAGGACATGAGTTATACTTGTTCAGTATATGACTTTGATCTTAAATATCAGCAAGGGTGCTACATGCAAACATTTTACAGATGCTGAGTCCTAGAAGCAGGTTCTCTCTTTCCAGTATGAAGTATTGCTGATGGTCTGTAATTCCTAGTGTTAAATTTAGTGTGTTGTTCTAAAGAATTTAGGGAGCCGCTGAAATGTCTACAGTACATACAGGATGTTTATGTCCTGTGTTTTGAATAATACATGGATGGGAAACTGTTTAACATATAAGAACATTGGGTTTTTTCAGTTATATTTGTTTTGGGGCAGAAATTCATTACAGGATCTAACCTTTAAAGCCGGCTCTAATTTGCAGAGGCTTCGAGCCATGGTTACAAATCCATGAGACTGATCATACTTTCTTTTATCTGTTAAGAACTGTGGGAAGGAGATATAAAATCCCAGACTGGGTTTTTGAAGAGAACTTAGTACCTTGGATTACTGAGGAAGGGCAGAAGAGTGACAAGACTGCTGGTAGCTTTCTTGCCTAATCCACAATGCAAAACAAAGAGGCAACATGAGAAGTGCTTAGGAGGAAGCGTCTTTAGGTGGGCACTTTTCATTAAGGGCTCAACTGCACAATGAATTATGTCAGCTTAATAGGTTGCCCCCATTAGCTGAGACACAATAGCTGTTGTTAATTGATTGCATGTACATTCTTCACTTGCCCTACTGTAAGAAGATGCAAATTAGCATAACCATCCTTCATTGATGCTTGGAACTAAGTTGTACTACACCATAGTTGAGCTGCCCACGCTTAATGAGTTGCTGCCTCTTGGTAATCTGTTATGCTGCTACCATTAGGTTGTGAATGTCAGCCCTGAGATTACGTACCAGTGCACTCATCAAGAACAAATCATTGCCCTGTCCAAAATTAAAATAGAAGGAAAATGAAGTAGGAAGTAGTAAATAACAGCATGTACAGATACTCTGAGAGCCACTTGACTACTGAAGTGGAAAGTTAAAGCAGTGAAGAATGTTGATGTATGTCAGTTTTATACATCTAAAGGCATATTTGAGGATTCCTGCCCATTGCTGAGACTTACATATGAAAGCACACAGCTTTGCAGTTGATTAAATGTTATGTTCAAAACTGTGGTGTCTGAAAACCTTATGTATTTTATAGCCAAAGACGATGGTGTAAACAATCTTCCTTCAGACTTTTATTTCTTGGATGAAGATCATATGTTGCATAGTGTAACATTTGCAGGGATCAGAGAGATACTGGTCATCAAAATCAAACTCAGCTAAGAAATGTAGCTAAGGTGTGGTAATTTATTTTCAAGGTATCCATGGTTTTTTCCCATACATTGTTATAATTCCCTTAACTTGCTATTGGTTGGAGTCTTCCTGATTGTAGCATTAATTCCCAATAAAACAGAGTAGCTCACTTATAAAGGCAGCTCTTAATTTCGGCTTTTGCTTTTCCTGTAACTATTTGTACTTTGGTATCTTTTCACCACATGAGTCAATATTGACTATCAACGATACATTGCTTCAGAAAATGTTATATCAATTGCAGTGCTTGTCCTGGAGCTATGATAAAGGGGAGATCACTGTACGGCCAAATAAAACATCAGCCTTACATAGAGAATTTAAATTTCTCAAAATTTTCAGGCATCCCATGCAGATTGGTTTGTATCCTGGCCTTGAAATATTAAAGGTTAAATATTTTTGGTGGTGCTACTGTACAAGGCTTATTATAGGGGGACCATGGGAATCATCCTGGCCAGCCTCAGAAGTCCAAGTTTTTCTGTTGCTGACAGTTAGACTGTAGGACATCCCACACGTTGTTTTTGTACCACATTTAAGGAAATTACCCTTATGCTGTGACCAGCCAGCCATCTGACATAAAGAGCTTAAAAATACGTCTTTGAGCCTTTTTTTATTAAAGAGCTTTGTGGGGCAACTTGAAAAATCAAAGGTATTAAAGACTAGCTGGTTTGCAACAGTGAAATTCCCATTAATATGAAAAAAGAAGCATTAGAAATGAGGTCAAGTAAATAGAAAGTTATTACTCATTTCTACATTTTGGCTGTGGAGGTATATATAATGTGTTTGGGAGCATTTTGTTCAAATCCTTAACATTCTACAGTTATTTATCCTTCTTTTTCCTGCATTTTTGGAAAATTAACAAGCAAATGAAATATGATGCTCTGACTATGTAACCTGTAGTCATTATACATAAACCCACTCTTTAGGTACTTAACAGATTGCTGACATCTTATCACTGTAAATAATAACTTGCACACAATGGGCAGGGACCTAGAATAGGAATGAGTAGTGGCAAAAGCATCTGAAACTTATTTTCTTCATGGCAGCAGATTATCACAATGAAAATCTATCGAACACCATTCTAATGATAATTACTGGCCAAAACCGCCAACCTACAGGATTACACTAGAGAGAAATTGTGCACATGGGTAGAAGAAACTAGTAATGTATTGTGAGAGATTAGTAAAAGTGCATCAGGAGTGGAGACCACAAAGGAAGATGTGGAAAGAAATTTCTACCATTTTCTGCCTTAATTGCACTTCTTCTTTTATAAAACTGAAATTCCGCAATTTCACATGTTGCTTTGTTGTTGAAGCTATACTTTCATGGTATTCTCAGTGGATTGCCCAGAGTCTTTAAGGGTTCCTTTTTCAGGTATATTGAAAATCTCACCAGTTAAGAAAATGCTTTGTGTGAGTTCAATGACAAAGCAAAATAGTTTTCTCTTTTTGGAACATGCTTCTGTGTTTTGGGGGGTATTTGGGCAAAATATGTGTTGCTTTGGAATTTGCTGATAGTCTGATTTAAGACCATCTACAGAGTCCTGTCAGTTTTCAAACCACAGATAATTTTTTAACATCTAGCTGTGCAGCATTTCAGATACCACAGATATTTAAAGTTTGTATTTGTTTTAGCAATCTACTTTTTCACCTTGAAAAGGACTAGTACCTTTCCCAGGGAAGCGTACGCCTTTCCACTTTGCATGTCACAAACTTGCAACATAATGTTGTCAGATAGATATATAATTGGTATGAGCCAGAGAGGGAATTGCTTCCAAACGCCAGCAGAACAGAATTTATTTCCTATTAATACTCAGCAAACAAAAAGCCCTAACAGCTGCAGAGGCAGTGTTGTACCACAGCCAATTTTGCATTTCTGCTGAAGTCTGGCAATTTGGGTTTTTCTGACAGTCAGTGATAAACAGTTACCACACACTGTAGCCATGAACTGGTCAGTTTGTGGGGAGGAAGGAGTAGTGAAGAGAGGCTCTGTGCCACTCGGGATGTGTACTTGTGTTAAAGTTTGGAGAGCACTGCAGTGAAAGAACCAGCCTATAATGGGTTTTCCAGGAAAGGAAATATGCTCTGCTGCACTGCAATTTCTGGCACGCTTTTTGGCCTACACAGCAATACAGAGAGAGGGTATCCAAAAGACCATTTCATGAGGTGCAGTGTAAACATTGTATCAAACTAGCATATCCTTACAATGGTGAGTAAAGTTTTGACACTATTCAGAACTGCACTGAAGATATCCAGATAGCTGGGACCCCTCCTAATCTAGAGGCATCTCTAAAGATTGTTTACTACCTGACAACTAAGAGCAGCTTCCAAGCATAACCAGTCATCTGTGTGGCATTTTTATGTGAAAGCTTATGCAGCAGTTGTTTGGTTAAATTTGTTGCTGTTGTTGTGGCTGCATTTTTTATAACAAAGATGGATGACAGGCCATGCAGAAAACAGAAATTATAGTAATTTATTCCTATTGTCTAGAAGAGAAATAATGGTAAAAAAAAGGTGTAACTAAAGTCAGAGATCTGAGAGATCCTGGTATGTATTCAGATAGAAGATGTATATTCTATGTTATGGTCAATATATGTGGTATATTTGTGCATTTATGGAGTATGTACAGAAATGTCCCCAAACTGGCAATCAGCCCTTTCATCCGGAGCTCTCTCTAGAAAATATATCTTTAGGAATCTGATATAAAGGCTGCCTTCAAAGTACAAATAATTGAAGGATGTTCTAGCCTTGAATATATCCAAACAAATAAGGCACATTCATATCAATAAAAGCTTCAATGAAGCTGGAGTACTTACAATTTTTTCCTTTTTATGGACAGATTGTTGACAAGACCAGCCTACTAAAACAATTTCCTGTCTCTGTTTTCATTACCACAATGTCTCTCAAATCATGTACCCTTCACTTCATGAAAGAGTACATGGGAAGAGTACGTAAGGCTATTGAAGTCCATCCTGATATACCCTTTAGCATGACCTACAGTCATGCTGCATGACTTTAACATTCATGAGTCCACAGATGGTAAAAACTGGAGCAAAACAGGAGCATCTTCAACAGGGTGAAGACTATTTAGAAGCAGAACGATTAAAGATGTCAGGGAAAAAACAGATATGAAGCAATAAGAGGAACATGTGCCCCAAAAAGTGCATCTATGGCTTGCCTCTCCTCCAAGGAAGACAAACCATTGTTTCAGGGTTCTTTCTCTTCATCTCCTTGCACATGTATTAGTCTTATTGATGCTTTTGGTTGTCTTCCACCCTGTGGCAGACAAAGAAAAGTCTTACAGAATAAGTAAAAGGCCTTTGCTCACTTTAACTCACCTTTGCTCACTTTTGCTAACACTTTGGGAAAAGTATAGCTGACATGCAGGCAAAACCAAGTTTTATAAGTACCTGAGTGATAAACGCTTGAGTGGAATCCTCATTGGTCAGAACAGCGCATGGACACCACAGGAGAGGTGATAGGGGAAGTGGCAGTGTGTATTTGTTTAGTTAACAAGCATGATAACAAGTATAATTTTAGCTGGAATATTTTTAGCACAGTGTAAAAGTTTTATCTAGTTGTGTAGTATAAAAGAATGTCTGTAGCTGCATTAAAGTGATTCTCTCTACAAGAAGCTGAGTGTCCGCGTCTCATCACTACACCACCCTACACAGTTTTTCATTTTGATAATAGCTGCAAGTTCCCCACACCCCTTTCTCTAATGACTGTACTTGTCACCTATTGTCCTGCCTTCCCCACCCCATGTGGCCCTGGCCACTCCCTTGGGTTTTCCCTATTGCTTCCTGTACCCTAACTCCACCCATGTACCTCCCCTGTACCCAGAGGTCACTGGGCCAGTGTGCTGTCCCCGCCCCTCTCTGTTTCCCTATAAAACCCCTTACCCTCCGCCATCTTGCTGTCTATGCTCCACATGTGTGTATGCATGTGGCTGTCTATGCAGCACATGTGGCTGTGCATGTGA
This sequence comes from Entomyzon cyanotis, assembly GCA_024500445.1. Lineage (NCBI taxonomy): Eukaryota > Metazoa > Chordata > Aves > Passeriformes > Meliphagidae > Entomyzon > Entomyzon cyanotis. Next base: position 84,364,328 of record JAKEPQ010001005.1, read on the forward strand.
GGCCTTCACCCTCGAGGCATCTCTGCCTTTGGGAGGTCTTTGGCCTCTGCTGCACCATGCGAATAAACATCTTCCATGGACATAACGCATAGACCCTCCTCGCCTCCTTTATCACCGCTGGCTGTGGAAGCAGACGAACCAGAGCTAGCCTTATGGCTCCCCGGCTGGTGAGAGTGCAGTCTCCAGCCCTGGGACAGAGGGTTTGGAGCACTGAGGTGCTGAACCGGTCCGGGTAGAGAAGCTCTGGGGTAAAGTCTGCTATGACATCTTCTAAACCGCAACAGTTTTTTATATTCCTCCTTCTTTTCCTCAGCCTGTTATCCTGATAGTAGTTTAATACTCATACTTAAGCCAAGCTTAACTTTGGGAAGACAAGCATAGTCTGAAACCAAATGTTTAGATTCCTTAAGAATCCTGTGCTTGGAATCCTTTGGTCAGCCCCTTAATCTTTGCCTTTCTTGCATTTCTTGTTAGTTTTCCTCTTACAAAGTCTTTCTGTGCCAGGATTGTAGGCAGCAACCTATCATAAATGGAAACACGGGTCAATTCATGCAAGGCATTAGTTATTTCTCACCTTCTGGCATGGTTGCACTGTGGTAGCTTAACCAAGAGACTTGTCAACAGATCAGGTTTTTGTCAGTCATTCTCTCCCTTTCCACAACTTGTTTTGACACTTGGACATATTTTGTTTGTAGTGTGGAGATCACAGCTGTTTGCATTTTCATTCGCACACAGGGAAGGAGATGTCTGTGGTGCAGCACCTATGCATGGTGACACTGTGCTGGGGCGGGGACCTCACTGGTCCCCACACTACCTGCCCCATGCTTTTCATGGCAGCACTTAAAGAAATTACAAAGGCTTTGCTTACACAAAGCTAAGACTGAGGTGAGAGTTTTGATAAGTTGGTAATAGGAGTTTCAAAAAGCTCTCTCAAGATGAACCAGAAAGCTTTAAATGATAAATAATGCCTGATTTTAGGCATTGATGTCAGAGCAAGTCTTTCTTCACCAAGCCCTAGTTCCCTGTCACAGAGACCGCAGCTTACATGGTCTCTTCTCAGCTACTTAACCTTAAACAAGGATAGACATTGTGTTAATGCTTTGGAGGCTGGACATCATCTAATTCCCAAAGAAGTGGCCAGGAAGATGCAGTAACATTTAACTTAAGTTTTAGTTCAGGTCTGAGGGAATCTGAACTATCTGTAGGTGCCAAACTTTGAAAGTATGGGCTCACATACGTGTTCATTTTGGTCTTCCATCAATATCCTCAGCCATGCTGTATTTGCTTTAAATTCAAAACTCCTGCACATGCAATGTGTTTTGTGCTTCAGCTTTGGTATCACCCAGTATATCATTGAGCACTTGAGGAAGTTAAGAGATTCCTGAAACCCAGTAGTGCAGCTAGTAGATGTATTTTTCTCATCCAACCTAGTATTTGATAAATGCCTAAACAGACACCTATTGCTTTGCTGCTTTGAACTTTGGATGTGCAGTATTCTGCACAACGGGTGTTGAAGTCACGTGATTTATTATAATGGATCACTAGAACTTAGATAATGTTGTTTTGTCATTGATAATCTTTCTGCTATTGACAGCAAAAGATTACAGTGGCACCTCCAACTCACAAAACAGTTAGTTCTTGCTACTGTTAAATGCTTCTGGAAAGTTTTTTACAGATAAAGCTGTCTAGGGATTTGGTGGAATTGCCCTGGAAGACAGATCCCCTCTCTTAGCTCCATGCACCCTATGCTCTCCCTTTGAATATTTTATTGGGTGTGTTTCTGAATTTGCTGCAAGCCAAGTGATTTGCCACTGAATTCTGTAAGAATTGCTTGCATGCAGCCCTTGTGCCATCAGCCCCAGAACCTTTTGTGGAGCAGCATGTCCAGATTGCCCAGTGCAGACTTTGGCACACATGGTTTTATTTTTGTGGAAAACAGAAGACAAATGCAGTGGAATTGTGAAGCAGCTGTTATTGGAACGGTATCAGCACATGCATCAAAAGGTCATATTTATTCCAAAAGAGTGGTAAGGTACCAAGCTTTGTTTCAGATTTCTTATTAAATAAATCATTATATAAAAGTATTGCATTCAGTAGATTAGTGTTAATAACTTATAATTTCTAATTTTGGAGAATTTTACAGTTGTGGGGTTTTTTTGTAATCCTGTTAAAGCATACTGTGAAAGTAATGGATCAAAAGAGAACTGGAAGCACATGTATTAAAGATGAAACTTTTCCTCGTTTATGGAGGCAGTGCGTTTGCTTCACATTTTCATGCTTTCTCTTAGAAAGGCTCTTTTATAAATCTTTGCAGTAGTGAAGCATCTCAGGGCTCTTCTTACATGTCCAGCAGGACAGAGGAAAATCTCAATATAAAGGGAAATAAATCCCTTCATCTAATTCAGAAATTTGTTTGCACCCCTGCCATCTTATTGTCTGATTTCAGGCATCCACTATGTTTCTCATGCCTTCTGGTAGTTATGGCAATATCTATTCAACTCATACAACAATGTTTGGATAGTTTTATTCAACAGACAAAACTTATTTGACCTTCCATGAGGAAGGCAGAATTATATCTGTGGTGTAGTGCTGTAGTAACTCATCCTGCTTCTGAAATAGTGCACCTATGATGCAGGAAACCTTTTGATAATTGGTTTTTCTCATTAACTGGCCAGTAAATCCAGCCCTGTTGTTGCCTTACTCCTGGTCCAAGGTTTCCTGCTGTAGGGACTACCAGATGTGAAGAATAGCATCTATACCCAGAATAGACTTTCTCAGAGAATGGAAGGGATTAATTCATCAGGGATGAATTACAATCTCCCTGCAGGGTTCAAACACTTCTGTCCAGCAGAAACATCTTTCTGCAAGATCTTTAATGTTGGTAATAGGATCTTGAGGGCCTCAGAAAAATAGTGTTTTATACTTTCAAGCTCTTTTCCAGCCCTTTCAATACTTTAGATGTTCACTTTACCCAATCAGTAGCAGGTATAATTTCTTCCCGTATCTCAGTACTAATAGCTTTTTACAATTGAAAACAAAGCAAAACGAAAAAACACCACCAACCTCAAAATAGATAGTTTTGCTGTATTTACAAAATAGATAGTTTTGCTGTATTTTGCTGTATTTATTTGTAATTGTTTACTTAATTAAATTTACATAAGGATGTTTCTTCCTGTCTTTCCCCTTTCATTAAATTATCTATGTTAATTTCATTATGCATTCTCTCATTAAATGTTGTCCTGCCTGTGGATTTTTTTCCCAAGTCTTCTCTACCAAAAACAGCTGTTACAGTAAGATTTCTCAGAGTAGACAGCAGTGTTTATTCCAGATCTTTCCTTTTCCCTGGCAGCAGAGGCTGTGTGCCTGGTCCTTGGTCACTTCTGAAGCAATAGGAAGCAGTGATGTGGGGAAGTGATCTGTTTACCCACCTGGGGAGAGCTGTCACAGCTCATTTGTAGCTCTAGACCCACTATTGAGAGTAAGAGCTATAGATCTGATTGCTTCTCACTTTGGGGCCATTTTAAGACAGCCTCCCATGATTAAGCTGCATATACTGATAATCTTGCTTCCTCTTAGCTGCTTCTTCATACTGAAAGAAAAGTGTTAATACCATCATTCAATGATCTTGGGTTGTCTGGTCAGAGCAGGTTGCTCTAGATCCTGTCTGACCCTAAATGTAAATGTGTTTTGGGCCCCAAATCTAAAAGTGGAAAAAGTCATATTTAATTTTCAGATATGATCTTTCTCTATGCCTCTCAGTGTTGTTTTTTTCCTCACTCATTTCTTTTTCATGTCTCGGATACTTTACGAGTTCAACAATTATTTCCTTTCATTGGAAGATCGAAAAAGGAAATGTTAAAAAAATCCTAAAAATGGCACGTGTTTTTAAGGAAAAACACTTACACCATAAGAAACAGTATTGATTTAGATTATGAAGTACATTCCTGAAATATTCCAAGCATGAGCTGTAGATGGGGTAAGAAATAAGATGGGTAATGCATGTGTATCAGAATTTGAGCTGTGAATGCAGTTGCTGGAATTTGCAAACAGTGTTCCCTCAGACACAGACTTCTGGATGGCAGAAGTACAAAACCAGCAAGGTAGAAAGTGGAAACACAAGGGCGAAAAGGGACTCAGAATAAATGTGCAATCTTTTTGATATAGATGAGCACCAGAGCACTCTCCCAGGCAGCTCCTGGGCAAGAGCTCTAAACTTCTGAGGGTCCCACTCAGAAGGCATATTCTGGGAAGGGAAGCAGCCTCTGGTGCAGCCCATATCTCCTGGACACCTCTCTCTCCTGTCTCTGGCTTAAAAAAATAATCTACACACAGAAAACTTTCTTAACACTTCCATTGTCTAGCACAGGGGTTACAGGTGTGTGAATGCTGTTCTGCCTCTCCTCTTCCATTAAAGTAAGCCTACTTGCTTGTGGATTTGAAACACATCAAGGTCCATCTGGAGCTTGTAGAGATTTCAGTCTTAGTTTGTCTTCCTACCTACTTGCTGGTTATGCAAGCTGCTGAGCAGTACTTCCAGGGGGTAAAGTATCACTTTATAATCTGGCAGCTCCGGGTTATTATTCCAGAGATACCTGGGAAGTCACAAAAAGTGGCATTTGATTAAACTCCCTGGATTGCCATCATTGTGGGGACATACAAAACTCTTTCCTTCCCTACACTTGCTAGGGTTTCTTGATTTACATATAAGTGATGTTCGTAACTCACATGCTTCTGGATTCAGGATTTCAAATGTTTTCCTGTTTACAGGATATTATGTTAAGCTTTATGAGCTTCCTGTAAGGAAACTTAAATCTTCATAGCTAATAGAGTCACTGTTTTCTTTTCCCTTTGTGAGCTGCATAGCATGTCACAAAAATTAGTAATACATTTTGATACCAGTATACTTTGACTTTTTCCTTTATTTTCTTCTTTTCCCTGACTCCTCCTGACATTTTGGAGAACTCACCATGTATCTGTTTTGTATTAAGGTGAAAATGTAAAAGAAAAGGCATATAGCGATAAGTTGGATTGTAAGGGCTCAGTTCAGGGGCAGCCACAGCAGTCTCAGCTGTAGTGTTTAACTATCTAAGTTAGTTTTCTGTGTTGACACTCAGTCAGAAGTCATCTCTCATCACCTCATTCTTGGAGTGGCTGATTTGTAATCAGTTGTAATTATTGGATTACTTGCTCCAACCCTGGTAGTTCAGATCATCTCTAGGTGCTGGTCCTAAAGGCCCTGGTGTGTTAGTAGGCTAGCTAATGCAGGCAAGCGTTTGGTGCTGAGTCAGTTGACATTACATAGAAACTTAAGACATGTGGGGCACAGTTGTGAGAAAGCCTCTGACTTGGGTTTTTTGTTTATAACATTTTGGTGCAGATGGAATTTTTATGTGGGTTCCTGCTGATTTTCCATTCAAATTTTTTTTTTTTTAACATTTGAGGGAAAGAAAATGCAACTGAGCTGCAAGTATGTTGATTTTTCCTTGCTGAAGAGTAGGAGGCAATGGAGCAGGTCAACCAAATTTCTGATAGTTTCTACTTTAGAAAGGCAGAGAGTTCATAGACAGAGTCAATTCAAACTAAAATCTTAGTTTAAAGCCTTATACTGGAAACTTATGCCAGTTTTCAACTGTTTGGCAAAAGATGGTCCTTTTTCAAAAATATTGACTAAAATGTCAGTACTGTTTGTAAAGTCTCCCTTGTATTCAATCAGTAGCAGAGTGAAGCTCTTTTATCCCTGGTAGGCTGTGTTGTACACATCATAACATACATACATAACACTGTCAGGTCTTTGTTATGTCTGGGGAAGGCACAGGGGTTAAACCAGTGTTGATTTGTGCAATGCATGTCTTTCAACAGGTGTGAGCAGCCATCCAGAAGGGGCTTCCAGTTGTTCTCTAGAACATCTATTTCAAAAGATCCCATCTCTAGCTGTATCAGAAACACTTAGCAATGCTCAGAACAGTGAGAAGTGTGACAATGCCCAGATGTAATAATGTACACCCATGTCTTTCAGTGGAATTTGAGCTAATTTGCATTATATTGCAACTAGAACAGGCTTAGGAAAGACACAAATTAAACAGGAGAAGGCACTTGGTCTTGCAGAGTAGCTCTGTGGGCAGCAGGATCTAAACTTCTCCAGAATTCAGAGACTGAAATCCTGTCCTGCTGCTGTCAAGAGAGCCAGCTGTTAAATAGGATAAGGATTTCAGCCAGAAGTGTCAGAATTCACTGTTTTTAAATTATTAACTCTTTCCCTAGTATATATTTATAGAAAAGCATGAAAATTTAATCTAGCTCCCTTTTCTCTTTGCATTTTTACAAGAAGAAAAAGCAACTAAATAAATTGCTACTGGGATGAAATTTTTATGGTGGTTTAAGGCCAGCACATGGGTGTCTTCTAGCTGAGGTGTGAAACCATAAAAACTGGGTTAATAATGAACCCCCTGACACAGCCTTAACAGTAGCACTGCTAGCAGGCACCTCTGTAATTACTTCTTCTCTACGAAGTGTGCTGAGCTTCTACAACAAATTAAAAATCTCATATTGTGCTTTCTTCTGTTAGAAAATGACTCAGTGAAAGCCTTTTAAATATATGTAATATGTACAGAGGTAAAAGCTTCTGCCTCTGGACTAGCCCATCTACATTTTGTTCAGTTTGGAAAATAGAATCTGGTTTTGCTTTAGCAGATCCATTTATTTTTCTAAATTTTCTAAATTTATTGCATTTGAGATGCAGTGAAATGACAAGTAATATTTCTATGACATCAATAAATTATTTGTTTAGCTGTCCTATGCATGTAATGAGCTGCAGAATATAAATCCAGTTGGTAGTGCCTTTAGCAGATCTTTTTCTTTACCTGAATATTTTCAAACAGAAAGATTGCAGGAGCTTTAGGAATATTTTGGAGAAGGGCAGCAGGACTGAGTGACATGTGGATGTGTAAGGAACAGATTACAGCTGAGATGTCTGTTTCTTTTGGAAGGAAAATGAGAAGAGGTAGGTGTGGTCTCTGTCCACTGAGATCCCACTGAGTGGGAGTTTTACTGTTGGCTTTAACAAGATGAATCAGACTTTTGACAGCTAGTGAGGAAGAGGCATGTAGTCTAAATGCTGGGAAATATTTGAAAGGATAAAAATTTGTTAGCAGTTTCTGTCGAGCACTGACTGTAAGTTACTTAGTCCTTCAAAACACTTTAATTTTAGAAACCACGTCTTGTCAAGGCTGACATAAAGATTCCTGTATGCTGGCAGCTGACTCAAAGTAGCATCTGCCAGCCTTCTCTTAGGTCATGACTGTCAGTTTATGGTATGTATATTCTCCAAGCCAGTAGAGGGGTGGAAAAATGAACCATTAAAACTATGAAACCACAATACTGGAAATAAATCTATTTCTTTTGGAATCTTAATGGGGCACTCAGCAGTAGAATGTCCACAACAGCACTATATAGATGGACAATGTACATGCAAGTACATGCACATATGTATGTTTCTTTGTCAGACCAAATTGACATGGTAAAAATTCACATTTTATACTGGTCTTTTTCTTGGAGGTAAATTTGTTCATCTTCAGAGCCTACTTGAGACTTCAGATTTGGAATATAAGTGTGCTAGTTAAGGATCTTTATTTGAAAACCAAGGGGCTTAATATTGTCTGTGCATCCATTAGTTTATAAGAGGTGATACCAGTTCACAGCAAGTGAGAGTTCAAGTGTTTGGTTTTCAGACTAGAAATTCCCAGAGGCATCAGGAGGAAAAAAAACCAAACCCGCAGGTCAATCTATTGCAAACCCATCCTGGAATCAACATTTTTCCTCTTAAAATCGAAAAACTGAAACCAGGAGGGCAGCTTGTTCTTCTCCTGTGGTCTCAAAACTTCATTCTTGGCTCTGTTTAATACACTTTCTTTCTCTGCTCTCAATACTGCCAAAAAAATAATGTTTGCTGGTGATAATTAATACGAACAATATTTTCATTTACAATATTATTTTGTAAATTCTGTTTTGACCTGGTGAGTGAATTAAAACATGTTGCCTGCAAATACTTGGTATGACCTTCTTGGCATTGTGGGCTGTGTTTTAAAACAGACAAACTACAGAATCATGAACAAGATGTGGCCTGAGTGTGTTTTTGAGCATCTCGACAAATGAAATTGATTTCATGAGACAGTTACAGCTACAATTCCCCTGATGTTGGTGAAACCCCACCAGAAGATGTAAAGGAGCTGTTTGGTTACTGCAGTTGCAGTACATTAGGGAGAAAGAGCAAACCAAGCTTGTGCAGCAGTGTATTGGTTACTGTTACCATTGCATGAGCTGTCCATGCCCATTTGCTCTCCTTCCATAGTAATTTTTTCCCTCTGTGTGTTGGCTATAAGCACCTATAGCCAGCCAGTTAGACCAATAACTTTCAGTCTCACCTTCCATTCCTTCCTTTTTCCTTTGTCATTACTGGGCAAGGTGCCTAATGCAGTCTGAATTATCCAAACGCCTTGCTTTCTCGGTATTTGTAATACCAGGAGTGACAGGGTTACAGCCCAGGAGTTTTTGAAGTACAAACCTGTTGGTGATTTAAGGGAAAATAAGTGTACAGCAGATTCAAACAAAGAAATACTTTAAAAGAAATTGGGAATGTAATTCTCAATTTTGGTGTGACCTGACTGATTACAGCTTAAGTAATAAGTAAAGATAAATCCTGTGATGACTTGCTCAATCCAATCCAATCCATTCAGATCAGTAGAGATGTTTGTGTGTACTGCCTGTGTAGGCAGACCGACTGCCTGCACCATATCCCTGCTGGGAATTCATCTGTTACTGAGCTGCTGTTTTCCCAGGTGCTAATACACTTACTACAGCCTCTACCAATTGTGGCCATGAGCATTGGCCTGAAGACTGGCAGGACACTTGAAATCATCTGTCCTACAGACTGCAAGGAAAAGACAGAGCATTTTCCTTTTTCAGTGTTGCTGCATGTAGGGTATAGAATCTCTTACTTGGGGTCAATAGAAGGCATGACTTTGAGTGTCAAGATTAGGACTGTCATAATTTTCTGCATTTAACTGGCAAATTAGGGGGAAAACATATGTAAAATACACCTAGGTATAAATTAGCAATAGTGCAAGTTACAAATATGCAGGTGATTCAAAGGAAAATTACTCCAGAATCATCTTTACTATTACTTCCTTTTCTCAGATGTCCTTTGCCTCAGCTTTGGTCTAGGTACTCTAAAGGCTGATTTCTGAAAAAAATGTGTTTTGAAAATAGACTAAGTTATCTGCAGTCTTCACTGTGTAGTCATCCCACTGTGTGTTGGCACTTAACAGCTGTTGGACCTTGCTCAGCCTATTGATGATTTGCATTAGGGTTTCCTTTTCACAGTGCAGTAAATCCCTCAGGAGTTAAACGTGCTGTGGTTGGAGACCTTAGCCTTTATATAAAAAAATTAATAGTGTTTCCCATCTGTCACCTATGTGTGTGTGACGGCAGAATTTCAGCTTGGATGGGCTTGAGCGAGACGGGAGGTGCTGCTTTTGGGATGGCAGCTCTGAAGACTTGCAGGTGTTGTCAGCCCTGCCAATGGAGCAAACATCTGCAGCTCTCACTGCTAGGACCCTGCACCTCCACCAGCAGTGAAGTGCAGAGTCAGAGGGAATGTGCCAGCCACCAGGCACACACCTTCAGGGGACAGACAGGCTGGCATCTGTGTATGGTCTTGTGGTCAATAGGAACTAACAAGGATTTGGAGACAATTTTTTGCAATCTCCCAAATTGCTTATTGATATATTTTGCCAGAGAAGAAACCTTCCCTAGTCTGCAGTAACTTGTCTGTGCTGCTTAGGATTCTTTGTCCCCTTGCTTATTTACATTTCCATTCCTTGTTACTCCAGTACATGTCAGAAGACAGTAATTTTTTTAACCTGCACAAATGCAGCATCTATTTTATAATAACTTTTCCCCTACAGTTCCCTGTTTTTATTGCAATTCAAAACAAACGCACTCATCCAATGTGCTCAGCATTAGATTCACTGGTCTTTTTACAGAGTATTTTATCCTGTCCTTCAACTTACTGTAACCCATTTGTAGCCCCTTCTTTCTACCAGTATCATATGAGATACTTTTGGAATTGCTGGACTTCAAAACGTTGTGTTTCATTTTGTGACTACAGCAATTTTCTTCCTTAATTATTAGATTGAAAAATAAATAGTGAACAGAAGTTGGTATTTTAGAAAAGAAGAAAAAATATGTTGAAATAGGAGATTGCAGAAGGAGCTCTAAATTGAGAAGTAATAACAGGTATAATACCTCTTTCCTAGCAGCCTTTTGATCTTTCCCTTCTTGAAAATTTGTGCTTTGTCTTATAAATTCCCAGGGAAATTAACATTAGGCACTGTAGCAGTGGCACCTAATCAAAATGCCCTTGTGAAAAGGAGTTTTCTCAATGAGTGAGCAGCCAGACGTGGGCCATCTCAAGCAGTGGTACATGGGAGAGGAACTCTGGTGGCACTGTTTTAAAGAAGTAAGGCCAGGATTTTATCCACTATTGTAGCACAGCATTTGCAAAAGCATTGCACTGGCTGGTGTTCACCAAACAGTGTCATGGCTCAAAAGGTTCTGTGAGAACCAAAGGATGTGACCATGCTTTCTCTACCAGTGGTTTCTCAGCAAATGGAAGGAAGGTGGACTCTGTTGTTGTAAAGCAAAGCATTTGTAAGGCTAAAAGAAGAAGAGAAGGGAAAAAACCCATACCTCAGCAGCATAGCTAGCACGAAGCTTTTATTCAAGACTCATGATTCTGAGTGGGTGAACTCAATTAATTATAAATGCTTCAGCTGTATAAACAGGAGAACGGCTCTGTGCTGTGAAGACACAGAAGTCTGTTTTCTTCTGTTTAATTAATGCTTACAAGACCTACGCAGGTAAGTCTTTGGTGTACTAAGAAAAAACCTCAAAAGCATGCTGTTTTTCTGAACAAATGAACTTTGGGAAATTTTGGTTATTGGATAATTCAGTGTAGGGCTGTTAATCTCACCCTGTATTAAATAAAGTCAGAAGTATTTAGTGTTAGAATTAAATATTGTTCGCTGTTGTTCGGTTTCTTTCCGCAAAGAAGGAAAAAAGTAACGTGGAAAGGAATAAAATGTTTTCGAGATGGTGAAACCAGGAACTGGTATGCCAGAGGTGTCAAGCTCTACTGCACTGTTATCATGCCGTGACTGTCTTCTGCCTTCAGTATAGTTACAGTGCCAAAACACAGGTGTAACTGTCCTCATTTTCTCCTCACACTGAGTAGAACAGTAACATGCCTTGCAAATAAGACCAGATAATTCCAAGATGAAGGAAGATGTGCATGCCTCCCCTTGGGTTGCTGCCTTGTACATTTTCTGTGACTTTAATGCCGCAGCCTGAACTACTGACCTTCATTTTGGTCTTTCATATTTTAAAAATTGTTCTCTTCCAAAACTGTCTTCAGGTAGTTCTGCTCTGAGTCAGAGTCCAGAAGAAGAAGAATATGAATAGTCATGCTTGCCATTGCATTCTTCTTGGTACATGTAAACCATTCCCCCTTGTCTAAGAGATTATCACAACATCTTTTCTTATTCTTTTCTGTGAGCTCTTATTTCAATCAAAAGGAGTGTTTTGATGACTTCTTTCACTTGTATTAGTGTGTTTGTACTATGAAAGCAATGAACAGTCTTTGTTGTAGGATGTGTAATTCCCTTAGTCACTCAAAATTAGTTCTTTAATTTGGTGATTAAAATTAGTAGCAGCGAACTATAACATGCTCAGTGTAGTGGGTAACTGAAACCATTTGAACATTAGGGAGCTGCTTCTACAAGCATTTTGAATGTTCATTCCACCATCTTCCTAAATTGACCATTTTTTGCTTCATTTTCGTGGAAATATTAGGCTAAAATATGTTTAGATAGGAGTAGAGACAAGGAATATGTGCATATTGAATTATGAAGAGGGTATTAAAATAGAAAAGCAGCCCTTATTATGGTATTTCAAGTAATGGTGCTAAGTTCTTGGATTCTCTTTTACATCCAAATGCAAAGGATTTTTTCTGGGTAACATTCACATCTTGTTGCTCAAGGACTTGATTGCAAGACTCTCTTTGTGTACTGCTTGGCACATGCTTGACTGACTGTAATAGCTCCCGATCAGAGAGAACGCTGAGTTTTAATATTGCATGGTCTGGCTGCTAAAAACATAAACTGTTGTTCTAAAGCACTCTTATAGTGACTGAGCAGATCTGAGAAATGTGAATAAACAGAGCTTCTGGCTGGCAGAGTTGGCAGAGTAACTGTGGTGGTTTTGATTGGCCTAAAAACATCAGCAAGGTACTTTTAACATTTAAGAGAAATTCAAACTCCTCAAAAGCTGTTGTAGTAGCCTGAAGAAGTGTCTGAGGAGTGGGGAGTGGCACAAAGATGTCTCCTGTGTGTCTTGAGTGAAAGTTCTGGAAGTTTTTCATCAAGTCCAGCAGAGCCAATCTCTGATGGCTCTGAAAGTAATGGACATGCTGCTGGCCAAGTTTGGGCCAATGAGAGGTGCTAGTTACGCCTCTGTGAAAACATATTTAAGAATAAGTCAAAACAAGGTAGGCACGCACTTCTTTGTAGTTAGAAGAAGAGGAGGAGGTGGAGGTAAAAATATGTGAAGGAAAAACAACATGGAGACGCCAAAGTCAGTGGAGAAGGTGGGGGAGGAGGTGCTCCAGGCGCCGGAGCTGAAAACCCTCTGCTAGCTGTGGTGAAGGCCATGGGGGGAGCAGGAGGTTCCCCTGCAGCCCATGGAGTCCACAGGGATGCAGAAATCCACCCACAGCACACTCCAGAAGAGCAGGTGGATGCCTGGAGAAAGCTGTGAACCAGTGGGAGTCTCATCAAAAGAGTTAAAACTGCAAAGGCTTGCAAAGGGGAGAAAGGCCTTGCTCCTGGCATGGAAGCAGCCTGGCCTCAGCTCAGTAGAGTTTGTACCTTATAGACAAAAACTCATGTTGCAGCAGAATTCGGGCGGGATGCTGCTCGTGAGATTAGACTTACACCAAAGAAGTTCCCAGAGGACTGTCTCTCATGGGAGGGAACCCGTGGCTAAGTAGAGAACCCCTCTCCCTGATGGACTGACCAGAGAACAAACCCCTTACCCTGCCCCCTGCCCGTGCTGTTAGTTTGAAAAGAGAGAAGGGGGGTGAGCAGAGAGACTTTTTCTTAAGAGGGAGAGGGTGAAAGCAGAGAAACTGTCTAGAGAAAGAGAGAGAGATAAGTAGAGATAAAAAGTATTTGTAGTAAAAGAATCATGGTGATAAATAGATTTATAGACCTGCTCTTTAGACTGAGAAAATACCCCACACCCTGCCCCCCACCCAAACTGTTAATTAGAAAGAGGAAAGGGGGTAAATAAAAAAATGAGTTCTTAAGAGGGAAGGGAGTGAGTGAACAAAATAGTGTATGAAAAGTTTATTTTTGCCTCTCATTTATCCTCCAACTCAGTTAAGTAACTAAATCACTTTGCAACTTTAAGTTTAGAGCCTGTCTGCCCTTTCTTCCGTGCATCCTCCTACCAGTGTCCTATCTTGCTTAACTCATGAAATTAGTGTGTGTTTTTACGTTTTTTTTTCTTTCCCCTCTCCTGCACATCTGCAGCAGGAAAGAGCCGGAGTGTTGGCATTTAATGAGTCAAACCCCAGCAGTAATGAGAAAGGACGTAACGTGTAAGAGGAGCTAGGGGAATGGTGAGCATTAGGATGGTTTGTTTTGGCACTGGTCTTCAAAGTTAACGTTCTTGGGGGGAAAAAAATAGAAAGACTGACTTAAGGGAATGTTCTGTTTCTAAGGTAAAATTCAGTTATCAGACTGTGATTAAAGACCAGCTCAACAAGTGCTGTAGCAGGTGCTACTAATGTAAATGAAAACATGATTTCCTCCCTGATTGGCCAAGTTCAGAGTTGCAAGGTATCCCTTTTCATGTTGTCCTATCCTGTCACAAAGCAAGCACTGGGTAAAGTTATGGTTTATGCCTTCCTAAATACTAATTGTTGATCATAAAGCTGATATAATTCTCTCCTTCTATAAATCTAAAGGTACACCCATGTTTTGAGATTAAGGGAATGAAAATACATTGTGATGGAGAGGGCTATGTTTGAGGCACTTGGCTTCTGAAGTTCATGCATTATTTCTTGCTCAAGGCTGTGCCTGAAGGCATAATCCAGTCATATGTATTTAATTAAGACTTTAAACTACAATTGCCCTGATAAAAGCAAAGAGCTGGTGGTTCACAGGCATATGCTCTAAGAGGCAGTTAACTTGAGGCAGACATAATACCTGGAAGCCTAAAGGATATATTGTGATAAGGGCAATTGATAAGAGCTTGGTTCATCTGGGACAACACAGTGGTTGTACATCCAAGTGAAGAGAGGAGAGAGGTCCTCAGCTCTGCCCATCCTTCCTCTTTTGTGGAGCTGTGTGTTATTGTATAGAGTTTATACCTTTGTCTTCTGTGAGTCACCTTCACAGTGCCTCTGATGACACTCAGAATGAAGCTCAGGGGTGTCAGTGTTTCTGTATACTCATTTTCTGTCTCTTTATCTTGTAGTTTAATATATATTGGTGTAACTGAAAACACAGTTAGGCATTGTATTTCCTGTTCAAATTATTTCCCTGAATATATCAGCGACTCTAATGTAGCCAAGAGGCCACTACTACAGTGAAACAGCATGGGAGGTTGAAAGGGCTCATTTCCAGTGTACTGGACGGGTAGAGATTATTTTTCTAATATTCAATTTTGGTAAAGAAATGTTGAGCCCATTGTAACCAAGATGATGGGCCATTTTAAAACAAGTGCTGTTTAAAAACTTAGCGTGCTGTAACCATTGCATTTCAGAAGTAATTTTAGATCATCTGTCTAAGATAAGATGAACCATGTATTAGGTTTTGCCTGCAATGGTGATTTTCATGCAATGTGCATGAGTACTAAGGACCAGAGAGCAAATTTTAGGCATGTTCTCCAGTTATTATGGTCTCAACCATCACACAGTTAAAATACTTTGATGATTGCAAGTTTTTCTCAAATAAATTGCTTGCTTGCTAATGCTTATGATGAAAAACTCATCCCTAAGCTGATTTACATAAAAACATTAGATGCCCGTAGGCTCCGGAATTTCATTAAAGTCTCAGTCTTAGTTCAGCCCTTGTAATTTGCTGTTTGCAATGACTAACATGTCTCTCTTAAACGGTTTTTCCTTCTCTTGATGAAAGACAGGTAAGTTGTTACAACCCTCCCCTCCCATTTCCAACTCTCATTCATCCAGATTGGTGCCTATCAGTCCTTTCTTTATAATAGTCCATAAAGGCAAAACAGAGAGAAACCACTGTTGGGTTAACTTTAAATAAACAGATTAAATTCTTGCCTGTTCTGGGCTGAATCCTGCTGTCTTTATGAATAGGGAAGAAACAGTTCGGTTGGTTTGAATGGAATGAGAGATGACTCAGTGCCAGCAACGGTAAGGCTGTGTCCTTGTCCTTTTCTGCCTCCAGCCCCCTCCCCCACCCCCCATCTGAAGATAATTTTAGGAGGAAATTATTATTTTCAAGATTGTGAACTGTCTTAGCAAACCAAATTTCAAGTTTACTACTCACATTACACAATAAAATTTAAGAACTGGGGTGATAGTTGCAGATGTGCCAACACAAACTGCACGCTCTCCTCTCAGCTACAAAAATGCTAAGACACCTTTTTATTATAGACATTTAGCATCTTTAACTACTGTGTGGGCAATGGCATCCTTCCACTGACCTTCCCTGTGATGGCTATCTGTGGAAGCTTTGACTTGATCTACTCTGCCTCACCCAACCTGCCTCAAATCTAGCTGTCAGTCTAATTGCCAGATTTACTGGGCACTTTGATGGTACAGACCCTTGTCCGTGATGAACTGGACTATCATGAAGGACACTGGATGGCTGCAGATTTTAATGCATTCCAAGTCCTGCCTGTCTGGAGAGAGTTTTAGCCAGCAGATTGACCTTAGATTCCATTGCCATCTCCCTGTAGTTGCTTAATTGGGAGCTTGAATACAAGAGCTCACGTACGTGCAGTGTGTTCCCACCGTGAAGGCAGCTGGAAGTGCTCATTCGTTCTAGCAAGACTGAAACAGTCTTCTGATACCTGCTCCCCCCAGATCCCTTCTCTATTCAAGCCTATGACCACCACATATCAGAGTGGTTTTTCCTTCACCATTTCACCTGGTTTTGTCCTGGCTCCTGTTTCCCCACCCTATGTTCTTAATACCCTCAGCTGCCTCTGTCTCTTCCTTCAAGGGGGGCAAATTGGCAGTGGATCCATATTCCTCTTTCATGCTACTTGGATACTGGGGAGATACCCAGGGATGCAGTCTTCCTGCTTCCAGATGTGGCACAGCCAGGAGAAACTTAGATCTGTATTGCAGAAAAAGCCTGTCTTACCAGTTTGGAACATGCTCAGCACAGCTAGGATTTCCTGGGCATTTAGATTGTAAAATCAAAGATATCTCAAATGAGCATATCAAACTGAATTTTTTAGAGAGGCTTATAAGTTAGATGAATTTTAATGTACTTTTTACAGGAACACAGGGAGATATGGAGCAGAAGTCACTATATTAAGCTCATATTAACTTGGGGGTTAAAAAAAAAAGATCTTCAGAATTTTTTCATGGGTAAAAACACCATGGTTTTTCCTTACCCTCAGCTACAAATTTCTGGATGAAATTTTCTTGCTGTGCCTTTCTGCAGGTCCAGGGCAGGCATCCAGCGCACACGAAATTTTATTCCAAATGAATGTATATTTGAAAATGTAGAAGCATCTGAAAACAAGGTTTATAATGAAAAATGTCAAACATCTTTAGTAATCAGCAATGCTGGATGTACTTCCTGTATGGAGAAATATATAAGTGCTGAAATATATAAGTACACATCCATTCCAGCTGCTAGCATTCTTTAATAATGAGTCTTGCCAATAGGACAGCTTTTATGAGGGTAGCACATAAGCAGCAGCCTATTGAAATTAGATCTATATGTTTTCCCTGAATAGCAGTTTACAGAGCCACTGTCATATCTGTCCTGCAGTAGAAACTCGTGGATGCCTTTATTTTCGTAAGGCAAACATGGCATGATTTTGTCTTGTGCTCAGGAGTCCACACCTGAAAAACTTCCCCGTGGGTAAGCAGATACATGTAACTTCATATGAACAGCATAGTAATAGAGGTTGATTATCCAAAGCTAGGCTTAAAATCAATACAGTATGGAGCTTGCAACACTGCAGGCTCAAACAAGTGAAGTTAGGATAGAGGAGATTGGACCAGTGATTATGAAGATTTGCTACTACACATTAGTTATTAATGTACTAATTTCCCCTACTACTCTTGTCATGGCAGGTAGCTGCTGAATCAAATTATGAAGCAAAGGAAATAAAAGTGGAAGTCAATAGTGGAGAGTATCTGCAGATCAACGGAACAAAGAATCAATGATACAAGAAATTATAATAATCTGCTCTCCCATTATAAAGGAGATAACTCCAACCCTCAGTGTGCAACCCTTGGGAAGGAACAGTCTGTGAAACAACTTTTTTTTTTTTTTTAACAAGATTAAAAAAAAAAAACTAAGATCATCTGATCTGTTCTTTAACTACCAGTTACAACTACAAATATTGAAATATATTATTGGTGCAGAATTAAGGTTATTTGAATGTTCTAACTGTGCATTTCTGTATCTTGACAAGTGTAGATTTTTGGCTTAAGTTAAAACTTGATTAGAAATTTTCTGACTGTTCTACAGCTTGTTTTTGAGCTATTAGGGTTTCCTTGCAAATATTTCTGCCTCAAATTGTTGATATGTACTGGTCAGCATTAATTCAGGTTCCAGATATTTCTTTCTTTCTTGCTGGGAAACATTATAGTTATCTGAAAGGTGAGACTTCAAAATCTAAAGTCTTTCAGTTTCTCAAAAGAAGCCTGTTAAGTGTTTGTGCGCATTTTAGAGCAGGGCAAGGAAAAAGTCATCAGAAAATTGGAAGAAATTCTACAACAGGGATTAAGGAAACACATCTGTTTAGGCCTTGTTTGTTTACTAAACTGTTAGTTGTCTAAAAATTGAGGCACTTTCAGAAAGCCGTAGACAGTTGTGATTCTAAACAAATACTGTGAGCAGGTGCAGTTCATAGCTTGAGGAAATACATGGTCCATAGGCAGCTGAGCAACAAAGCTTGAAGGCTGTAGTGTCACCACTGCGTTTTGGAGACGGCCAATGGCTGGAACAGGCAGTTTTTCTGATAGAGCACAAGAAGTAAGAGCCACTGTTTGCATGGAGCAGCAGCAGGCCTACATGATGGAAATAAACAATACCATGTATCAACACTGTAAGTACAAATTAGATCTGCCAGTAATAACCTTACCTTTTATCTTATGAGTATTAATTCTTTGCTGACAGGGCAAGTACAGTATGGTGAGAAACTGCCTAAATTTATCTAAAAACTATTGATGCTTAGGGAAAAGCTCATGCTGATGCAGGAACTCTGGGTTTCACCTCTTTGTGTTGCACAATTTACCTGCTCTCTACACTTCCAGTGAAATTCATAAACAGGAGTTGGGTGCTGGAGGCAGCAGCCGGTAGAGAAGGGAGGTCAGGGATGAGAGGTAGACATGACATGCACATCAGGTTTCACAGGTAGCTGCTGATACTGCTTATACATTGTGCTCCGTGCTTCCTGAAGGTCCCAGTAACTCTTTCTTCTTCAGATTGGACTTCTGTCCCTGTCTGCCTTTCCTTGCTTTGTGCCTCTTTCCTGCTTTCTTCTCATTTAGTCTTGTTTACACGATTGTAGTCGCTCTGCTTTCTTCCCTGTCCCATTCTGTGCAGAGATTCTGTTACAATCTCAACCCTCTCCTCCCCTCAAGGACATTGCTTACTCACTCAACCCTAGTCCCTCAACACCGTATATAAACTGCCTTTAATCTCTCTCTGTTTTGGCTTCCCATTGTAATTCCTTGTCCTGTTTTTTTCATATGCCTCTCCCAGTTTCCCCATTGTATTCAAACAGTTCTCCCCCTCCATTGACTCATAGTCTTCCCTTTGACACATACTGTCTCCACTTCTAGAGATCACTGTGGCTACTTTAATTCAGGATAGTCCCACAGCGATTTGATTGTAGCACAGCATCCTATGTTTGTTTATTCCACTTCTGGCTCCTCTCTAGGCAAAACTTTATGAATCATAACTTAATTGCTTTGCTGTCTGATTTGGTTCACTTGGTTCCCAACCACTTACCAGAGACAGCTACCTTTTCATTACTGGTTTTGACACCTTTCATTTTTTATGCACAATGTTTGCCCAAAAGAGCAACAACAGCTCTTTTAGTAATAGATTGAATTGATCAAAAATGACTCAGTTTTTAAGACTGGCATTTTTTCTCTGAGAGCTTTTTACAGCACTGAGAAATGCTTAGCTAATGCCTAGTCACCTCAGCTATTTAACTGAAACAAAGAGTGTCATGGGAGTAAAACACAACATGCTTGTGAAAGTGTCCCAGGTGCATCTCACACTCCTACCAAACACCAGCTGATGCTTCCTGCCACCCCCGAAGAATATAATTTAGTCTTCCTTGAAATACTCATTAGGGTGTTCCGAGGGTTTTTTAGCTTAACAAGAGAAACTGCATCATCTTGGCAGAGCTTTTTTTTTAATGTTTGAAAGAATAAATCCACCCTTAAGTGAAAACTAAGCCTCTGAGATCAGGTTGATCTTAGTAAGCAAGGAACAGAGAATTATAACAGCAAATGAACTTTTGAGAAGACATTTAGGGCAGTTTTGACAACTCTGAAGGAATGAGGAAGATGAGTAGGAATGGAAGTATTTTAAAGGGAATGGGTATCAAATAAACCAACAGGACTAATAATACTGACAAAAAAGTGGCTGGATGATGGGAAGTGGGAGACGTCTTGGAGACTTGCAACCTTCAATACCTCCAGTTGCAATTCATCAGCAGACCCTACTAGATTTTATCTCCTCTCCCTTCAGTTTCATAAGGAGTGTTTTTAAAGGCTGGGTGGTTGCTGAGGCAGTGTAACCTATTGCCTGAGTAATGCTGAGCTGGTAAATTAATGTTCCAGTTAATTTGCAGAACTGATTTGGTAACTGAGATAACTCAGGGTTTTGATAGTGAAATCATTTTTGTGAAATTAGCTTTTTTTTCTTGTGAAAGGGATGAAGCCCCATGGCAGAGTTTCTCTGGCAAAAGTCAAACTTCTCAGTGCTTTCCTCTGAATGAGGGGTGGTCTCTGTGGTGTCCAGTGATGAAGTACCTCACAGTTCCTCTCCTTTCCTTGTAACCTTTGTGGCCCACACAGGTGCTTGGTGCAAGGAGGAAAACAGAATCACCCCTCCTGTTACCTGGTTCTGATTATCCTGCCTTGCTGTGCCTTGAGGGCCTTCTTTTGGGGCAGCTGTATTTTTTCTGCATCTGTAATAGTTACAGTGGTGAATCTGAGCATACCACTGGGGACTTTCTTATTTATACCAATGCAGCAGAAAGCTGTGACATGGTCATGGTATAATGGAGTCATGGTTCAACCCCAGCCAGCAGCCAAGCCCCGCACACCCACTTGCTCACTCCCCCAAAGCAAAACAAGGAATTCTAGCACCACTTCCCGTGGGCACTCAGGTGTTTAGCCATCTCCAGGAGAGCAATACCCCATCATGTGCAATGGCTACTTGGGAAGACAAACACCATCACTCCAAACATCCCCCCCTTTCATCATTCTTCCCCTACTTTATATACTGAGCATGATGTCATATGGTCTGGAATGTCCCTTTGGTCAGTTGGGGTTACCTGTCCTGGCTGTGTCTCCTCTCAGTTTTTTATGCACTCCCAGTCCCCTGGCCAGTGTGGCAGTATGAAAAGCAGAAAAGGCCTTGTCTCTGTGTAAGCCCTGCTCAGCAATGACAAAAACATCTCTACATTATCAACCTTATGTTCAACATAATTCCAAAACATAGCCCCATACCAGCCACTGTGAAGAAAATTAACTCTACTCCAGCCAAAAGTGGCACAAATGGAGATACCAAGCCTTGTGTAAAGGGAGTACAATGCTGTTTTGTTCTTGATCCGTGTGAATTGCTGAGTAGTTTGGTAGTTGCCACAGGCATGACTATTTCTAAACACCTTTGGGCATCTCATCTCTTGGAAGATTTACCAGTTTCACTGGCATTTTTGCTAATTGAAAGAAGAATTTAACCTCATTACTTCCTGACTTTAACATCAGAACTTCATTACGGACCCAGTGATCTCCAGATAATTAAAGATGAGAATAACAATGGTGCACATTTATTTATAACTGGGGATTAACTTGACAACACCTGCTCCTGACCTGTGCACTGTGTCATAGGGCAGCAGGACAGAATTAAATGGTCTCCTTTATTCCAGAACAAGCTAATCTACAAGGCTACAATCCAAAAAGTTTTTGTAAGTACATATTATTTACAAATGCCAGCTGGAAAACATTCAGGTTAATTTATGTCACTGCTATACTTCTGGTGCTTTCTGTTCATCTGCAGAGGCAGTGGTACTAAGCCTGCAGGTTTCTGTAGGCTTAGTTTCTGTATCTGTTTCGAAAATGTCTCAGATGTGATTCAGGAATGCAAGAGCAATCTTCAGATGGATTAAAATGTTGGGACTCTGTTGCAATGAAAAACATGGCACCAACAATATTATTTGGAAAGAAAATGGCCAACTAGGGTCCTAGTGGCCTTTTTACACATAAAGAAACTCTACATAATTTTGCAAGCTTTGTACTTGCCGAAGTTTCATCTTTGCATTGAAAACAGACATTTGTATATTGTCAATCTGGAAACAATATGAGCAAAAGGGGTTGGGAGAAATCTAGAAAAAAGAAAATATTGTTCCCTTGATGCTTCTAGAGCAATTCCTCAACTTACAAAGGTCTCCAGAAGACATATTTTCTCAGATCTGTTCTCGTTGATGTTCACTAATCGCCGCCTCTACCACTGCTTAATGAATGGCCCCAACTCTGCTGCTGTTTTGGATTGGGTATGATACTTGCATCTCTCTTGAGTTGCTTTCTTGCCAGTTTTCAGGCAGTTTGATTACAAATTAAATTCAAAATTGTAATGTGAAACTGAGAGGAACCTGTAATACCACATGGCTCTTTCTAAATACATATTCAGTCATCTTAGTAATCCTTTGTCCTTGAAAGTGGTACTAATATCCAGATTAAATACGCATGGATATATTCTTCTCTCCTTCTGTTCTAATACTTTTTGTTTAATTAAATGGATTCTTTTAAATTTTTCCTGATGCACATGGTAACTGATTTCCTACTTGTCAACCTACGACAAGATTTCCTGCTGTGGGGTCTGAACATTGTCATACAAGCTAATACCTGAAGTTATATTTTATTAACTTCACAAGTTCATAAATATATAAAAAAAAAAAAAAAAGCTTCTCTTTATTCTAGCTCTCAATGTTCCATGAAAACTGTAGCTAAAAATCTCCAGGGGAGAGGAAAATTAAAATTTGAATAATTGGTGAGAACTGCATGTTTTAGCTATTGTGATATCCTCAGCTTTTGCTGTCCTCTCAGCATGTAAATGAGTTAGATGCTGAGCTGTTAAAAGTCCTGTAGAGAAAATTACAATGTGAAAATACAATCTGGACTTGCAGTTTTTCTGTCCCATAGGCTCATCCAGCTTTTTTTGCTGCCAAAAGGAAACAACTGCTGCTCCCAGGTGCAACAGCAGGGACGCTTGCTCAGCTGCACTGACACCTCAAGCAAATCTCTTGAAATTGCAGAATTTCATTTTGGGGGGTATAGTTATGAATTCAACTCCAGGATGGGCTCCACAGCCCCTCATGGAGGTGTTGATGGACTCTGTCATCTGTTCTGATTCTTATGGAGTGCTGTGAAGTGAATGGGATACATGTATACATTGTGGATATAGTGGGACAGGCATGTATTTTCACTGTATGAGCTGAAATGTGCATCTGGTTGTCTGATGAAGAATAGACTGTGGGGATGAAAAGTATGGTGACAGATTGCATGCACTGGCACTGTGCTTCTCATCAATGGACTGTGCATTCCCACGGCACTCCTCAGGTTGGGGGACTGGGAAGCCACCTGAAAGCAAGTAGTGCTCGAAATACTTAGGAACATAACATCCTTGCTTTTCATTTCCCAAGTCACATGTGAAAGTTGGGAAGGCTTTGCACTTGTAAAATTATTTTGTCTTTCAAAAAAGATCACAGTTTCTTTTTCATCCTATGTTCCTGTGTAGATGTCAGGGTAAACAATCCAGGCCTGCAGTGTTGAGGGTCTCCACCACTTTTCAGATCCCAAGCTTTGCATCTACCTGGAGTTCTGCAGGGTTGTTTCTTGGATTTACCAAACAGCAGATCATGGCACCATAATATGGGGCCGAAGTCTTAGCTATTAATATTGCTTAACCTTTTGTCACAGCTGCAGTGTTTTGGCTTATTTTGTTAGTGGTGTTAAAACTGCAATGCAATTTGTATGTTACTTTTTTTATACATAGGCACTGTAGTTACAGTAAGCACTGCTGTGGCTGTGCAGGCAAAAGCTGGTGTTTTCCCTGAGCTTAAGCAGCAGCTGCAAAACAAGGTGTTAAGGAAAATCTTGGTTATGAGAAGCACGTTCAAGTATGTTATGGAAGAGATTAACATTTCCATGTCATTATCCAGTTAAAACTAGAAGATGTGAATGCTGCTTTTATTTAAGCAGGCATTTTTCAGATCCCACAAACATACCTGTTACATATGTAACTGTGCATAAGTGCTGTGTCCTGACTGTATGTAGGCACATACCACGCCAGGTCACATCTAGTTCATTATGGAAGAAAACTCTTGCATACCAGCAGGCAGGCCAGGATGTGCTCCAGCAGGTCACCAGTTCCAGACAATTGGGCAAATAACAGCACTTCACATCTGTTTGTAGTCACAGACCAACAGAAGCTGGCTGGAACTATCTTCCCTTCTTGTAGCAGACAAGTGGGTTGTGAGGGGCTGATTAACAAGAAGCTGTTTTCATTTCTATGCCTTGATACAGTTACTGAGATGAGTTTCCCTCAAAATTATTTATTTGAATGTCTGCATGAGGCAAAAAACAGTTCTGTGAGTGTCAAAAATTATGACCTTTCCTGTGTTCATCACCTAATTTAAATCTTTAAAAGTGAGTGGAAATATATTAAGGTGGGGTCTGGTGGTACTCTGCTGTTCCTGAAAAATGTAGTAGTACTTCAATGTAGTAACTGGCAGAGCAGTTAATCTGTAGAGATCTTTGTCCTTAACCCAACCAAGGCCAGAACAAATTGGCACAGTGAAACCTGTCAATGAGTAGCTATGCAATCTTGCCCTAAGGAAGTTCCTCAATTTCTCTACACATTAGTGCTTGGTTTGTCTGAACAGGGAAAATTTATATGTTCCTACTTTTTTTCTTCCTAAAGGATGCTAAACAGACACTCTAATGTCTTCTGTGGTAACTTCTGCTCAGAAGAGGTTTGGGTTTTAACTGTTTTAAATCCGTGAACCAAACTCTAAATTTCACCCTGGCAAAGCGGAAGATCAGAAGCAGGAGGTATCCTGTCGTGCCAGACAGACAGAATGAACGATTCACAATTTAACTGCTTGCCAGCCTTGTGCCTGTGAGCTACAGCTGATCATGCAGCTTCTCCCTGGCAGTTTTTCTAACCTTAAATGTCCCTTTTGCGTTTTTTTAGCTGAAACAAAGATCTGCTTCAAGTACTACCATGGTGTGAGTGGGGCACTACGAGCCACAACTCCGAGTGTCACAGTGAAAAACAACGCAGCTCCCGTAAGTTATGCTGATATTTTATTTTTTCTATGTATGTTCTGTTGTCATTATGCTATGCCTTGCTTTCCCTGTCTGCTTTATATACCTTTACGTCAAAACTGAACATAATATTTGCTCTTTATTGTATTGTGGTACAAAGAAATGGGTAGTCTTTCTGTGAAGATGTGGGTTTGTATGCTGAGAGAACATAGATTCAGCTCTGAATATGTCACAGATAACCTCTCTGATTTGGGGCAAGTCCCACTTCCTAGCTCTATCCTGTTCTATAAAGTTATCTTCTCTCTGCTGGGTGCTGTGGGGTTTGGGAGATACCTCCAGAGGATTTGGGATCCTTGGGCAGCAAGTGTCCAGAAAGGGAATAGATTTTCCTACTTTGAGGTGCTTTTTTCAAAATGAGCGTTTTCACAGTAGTGCCTCTGAGTTCCAAGAACAGGCACACTCTGACATGCTCCCACCAGTGATAAGAAGTGGGTATTCAGGACCCAATCTATCAAAGGACTGAACATCCATTTTGACAGATTGAGGCTTCATTGAGAGCAATTTTGATTTGCTAGAATCTAGCAAAGCTCTGTGTCTCAGATAGCTCTAAAAAGCTATATATCTTGTCTGGTATTGGAAAATTTTATCACCCTGAGAGTGAAACATCTTTCAGAAGCCCACAGAGAGACTTGATGACCTCCAAAGCTTGTCTGGCCTTGCTGACAGTTGCTACCTGCCAGGCTTGGCAGAGACCTGCATGAGCTGAGCAGTTATATTCCAACCAGCATAAGAAAAGGACTAGTTCAGATATTGTTTAGTCTGAAAAATGATTTCAGGAAAGAGCAGGAAAGACCTGTCTTACCTGTATGTAGGTTTCAGTGAACATCACTGAAGCTTAACTTTTTTGCCTTTTTTTGGGTGTGGTTTGTTTTTCTTGCTTTTGTTGTTGTTGCTCTTTTGGTGTGGGTTTTTGATTTTTTTTCTCCAGTCCCAAGTTAATATTTCTAGAAAGGCTGGAAAGTCTCCCATGCTGTGTGTTGGTCATATCTGATTCTACCAGAGCCAGGATGGATTCATTTTTTCACCCTTGAGCCATGAAAAGACTTTTGGTTGTTTCTCTTTGCCTTCTTTTGATGACCAAAATAGCTGCAAACTGGATGCTGTGTAGGGGCTGCTGGCACATCCTTTGGGAATAAAAGGCATTCAAGTTTCATTGCGCCTTTCTGACATACTCATGGTGAAGACATTCATCACTTTTAGAGCCTGGAGAGTTTCCTTCAGTTCTCTTCAGAAGAACATTATGATATGGCCTTGGATATCTTCATTATGAGGGTTGCTGAAAAGTTCTTTTTAGCTTGTAGTGACTCACATCTTGTTGCCCCAGGACTTGATGCCCATTTCCCAGTTGCAATAATTTGGTGGGATAATTTCTGGCACTGATTTAGTCTCTGTCTTCTCTGAAAGGTAAACTGGCCAATCAAGGCAATCAATACCAGTAGGTTGAGAGATCAGAATATTTGTTGTATTATTCACATCTGTGTCTTAGATCTGAGTTGGAACCAATTACACAAAGTTTTCAGGTCTATTATGAAAGGGTAACTCTTCCATCATTAAGTATCAGCAGTATGTATGAAGCTAATAGAAGAGGACCTGTGCCTATGGGAAAATAAAATAGCCATTCACTTTCAGCTGAGCAGGACCTATATTTAAAAGAAAATCGTCTTCATGCAGGACTCATGGTCTTCATTGAAATCAGGTGAGAACCACCTAATATGACCTTTAATTGAGTATACTGTGCATGACTGAAAAACAAAATATGATTAAAAGTGGTATCAGATAATAGTTTTCTGTTTGAGGGCCAAACCAAACTATGCTATGTCCTTGGAAATAGCATTCTTTTTCTATAATCTCCTAATTTTTCCTGCTTTTCTGAGTTTCAGAATAGCCTGTGTGGTTTTTTTGCAGACCAGAGAGGCCAGCAGTGTTATATGTGCAGCATCTTTTTGTCTTTTGTTTTTTCTTCTTTGTTTTGCTGCATGACTTATTTGGTGCATTGTAAGGCGAATACTAAGCAAAGACAAGAAAAGCAATGGAATTGCAACAAAAGTTATGAAATATGAACTTGGATGGACCCTTCTGTATGAGTGCAAAGAGGGGGGAAAAAGTGCTATAGATTTGAAAACTCCTTCAGAGTTTGGAGAGAAATACCGGGCCGACTCATGCCTATGTGAAGGCTTTCAGCTAAGTGTGATCCTCCAAATTCCAGTCCCAGCTGATACTGTCAGATGGCTTTCTCCATCTGGCTCTCTGCAGTACGTGTGCAACCTTTATTACTGAAGTATCTGA
This sequence comes from Entomyzon cyanotis, assembly GCA_024500445.1. Lineage (NCBI taxonomy): Eukaryota > Metazoa > Chordata > Aves > Passeriformes > Meliphagidae > Entomyzon > Entomyzon cyanotis. The sequence continues at coordinate 84,391,524 of JAKEPQ010001005.1, forward strand.
ATGTTTCACAGCATCTTGTACCATTGGCAAGTGGTGCTACTCTCACTGCACAGGTGGGGAAGGGGGTAACAAGGGATTTGCCCAGCCCTAGTCTTTTCTTTGTTCTTGTGGGCCTCTGCACTAGCTGCCACTGGAGCTTGGGTATTGCAATGCAAAGTGCAGACTTTATCGCTAAAACTGCTAACACTCCCCTTTTGACTGTGATTCCACTATTTTGTGCAATCAGTTAAGGGCTGTGACAGTCTAGCACAATGCCTATAGATGATCTGAGTTCCTTGACACTTCTTACCCTAGTGCGACTTAACACAGAGAGCCCTTCTTGATGGAAGGGGATGCATCAAATTCCTCAGTTGTTTTCATTGCTCCAGTGGTTTAGAGCACTTCCCCAGGGTGCCAGGTATGGCGTTTTGTACAGTAACAACTAAAGCTGTGATCTTCTGACTGCTGAGGCCTTGGTGCAGAGAGGGGCTCTGCTGCTCAGAGGAAGCCTTCTTCAGATCCTGGGCCAGCTTCCTGCACACCTTTTCTGCTAAAAGAAGTGATCCTGTGGTCTGTCCTTAGAAATTTACCCTCTTGCAGTCAGTAGGAGTTTCAGCAGTGGCTGAAGGACCTAAGTGTGCTAGGAAAAAATAGCTTTACAGGAAGAAAATCTCATTAAGGATCCCACTGTGGGTGTAGAGGCTGAAGTTTTTTGAAAAGATTGTTGCCTTGAACCAAAGAGAGTTTTGCCATTGTAGTGACAGTGTCACAAATTCACTGACTCTAGGCTGTCAGTAGGGGGACAGAGGAGAGAAGGAGGCTTTGTGTTTTTCACATAAGCAAACCTTTTTGTTTGGCACAGCTTATGAAAATGATTCAGAGCAGGTGTCCTTTGAGAAGCAGCATTTGGGGACAGGTGACCTTCTGGGGACAGTGTTTTTACTGCTAGCACTAACTCATCTACAGCTGATGCCAGAGCCACCCAAGTGGGTTCTGTCCAAGCCTCCGAGCGTATGGCAGCTCCTGCATCAGAGGCAGCAGCTTACAGATTGGCTGCTTGGTGTGTGTCCTGTCAATGAGTCTGAAAACACAGATAACCAGCCGTATCCTAACACTGCAATTTAAAACAACAACAACAAAAAACCCCTTCCATTGTGTGTCTGACTGCAGTTTGCTGCAATTGAAAAGGGAAAAGAAACTGGAAGTAGTCATGCTGGGGGCTGTAAGCGGTTGCCATTCTTGTTCACGCGCTGCTGAGGCCGTCTTTAACTGGCAGTTGAAAGGAATCCCGCTTCCAAAGGGGAAAAAAAGCTACTGTGTAAGTTGGATGTCTTTTTATAGCACCAGTGGTGCTTTAGGCTGAGTAGCATCTCACATTTCTTGTCTTACGAATGTTCTGCTCCATTTGAGTTTATCTCCTTATGCTGTAACCCAGTTATTAGAGCTGCCTTGCCTGCTTATTAGGATGCCCTGCAGTTCGTTTGTTGGTGAAAAGTCCTGTCACATTTTATTGCCTGTGAATCATCAAGCTTGAATATCTGGGAACGAAGGGCTGTACACTTTGGCCAGTTCATACATGGCAGGAGCTTAAATGTGAATTTGGGGCAGCAGATAGGCCTGGTGGTAGTGACAGTAAAACAGAGCACCTGCAAGTCTGGAAAAAAAGGAAAAGGAATGTCTTGGCTGGCTCCTTTTTTCTGGACTAGTGGAAGGCAGTGTTGCTTGTGCATAGGAATTTATACTGCTAAAACATAAACCTTACCATGGTATGGATGAGCAAACAGTTTTCACAGTAGGAAAAACATTTTCACAACATTTGGAATGTTCCTTTATCTGTTACTCTTCATTATTCATAATATTGTCACCAAAGATTCAACTTTACATCAGACATTGTAGGAAGAAGTACAGGTTACAGCAATTAACTCTAGTAATAGAGAAGTTTATCTTGCTAATATGAAAATTAATTAACCTGAATGTGGTTTTCTTGCAGTAAAATAAAGCTGCCATGAGAACAGCATACAGGAGAAGAACCTTTTTCCCTAAGAGTTTGTAGCCTAAAAAGATAAATTGGATACATCACAATTAAAAGGCAGCAAGTGCAGAATCAATGCTTTAGCCTCAGGACAAATGTCTTCACTAAATTGGGAGCATTCTCTCACTGTGTATTAGATGCAAAGAACCTCGGCTGATTGAACCTCTGGAGCTTTCATACCACTGTTTCTGTCTCAGAGATCATGGCGGCACTCATCAAATATACTTAGCATTGTACGAAAAGCTGTGTAAATTGGAGCTGATTATTCGAAGAGACCTTCTCTGAGTTGTGTTTGTGTGGAAGTGCTGCCTGAGCTGGGTTTCCCACAACAGGAATTACTGCTTGATAAGCTGCTGCCATTTGGTGGTGACTGATCATTCCCGAGGACTTCCTGCTCTAAATATTTTCATTATGTGCTGACACGTCAGCTTGGGATGACAAAGAGTGTTTGATAATGAAGAATTCTGCTTCATTTCCATGTATGTGCTGCAAGATGAGATTTTATGAGAGTATGCATGTACTCTCATGCATACAGGAGGCAGCTGTATCTCTCATTCTATTGGAAGGCTGGATTAAAAAATCTCACCTGTGTCTTCTTTTTCACTTCATGTCTGAATCTGTGGTAAGTGGGTTTTAAAACTGTCCATGCTTCTAGGACGTTGCTATGGAATAAATGTAACAGTCTGATTTTGAGGGTGTAGGTATAATTATACTTCAACAAACAGCAAACAAAGAGGGAGCAGGAACTTCTAGTGGCTTCTGCACTGTTCAGCAATTGAGGTTAAAAATGTTTATGAAAAACACAACATCAGGCTGCTGCAATTAATCACAGAAAAGAATGCAAGCCAGTTATATCTTTAACAAGTGTAAGCCGTGTACCTTGAAAGGCTCAGCATTTCCAGGGAGGGGAGCAGTGCTTCTCTGGAAGCTATGGGCATGCTTAGGTGACTGAGTATTTGTGAAAAGTGAGCAAGAGAATCCCCTTTCCATATCTTGAGATGAGAAGTAGTTAAAGCTCCCCCAGCTGTAGCTGCATTCCAATACAAGGCAAGGAGCAGCACTGCTAGTACCACCTATATGCTATCCATCCCTGTATACGTCTCCCTCTGTTACTTGCAAAGGGGATTAAGTTGCTCAGGAATGAAACAAAATCAAGGCAAAATGAGCAGGGGAAGTGACTGGAAATATTCACTCAGCTGGAAGGAAGCAGCCAAATACAAATTGCTCTCTGCCAGCATACGGTCCCTTTCCAATGTAAAAGTGCACCTAGCAGAAAATACATATACTAAGAAACAACTCCTGAAAGAGAGTGGATTCCCTGATTAACCATTTGAGATGAATAATTCTGAAAATGTAGCTGATACATAAACTGCAGAAGCTAAGTGACCTGTGTGGGTTTCTCATCTGTTGGAAGTACCTGCCTGTTTTGGGTTGTCCCCAGTGTGGGATTTTTTTCACAACAGCAGCAGCACTGCCCACATCCTGTGTGCTCATCCATTGCCACTGCTGTAGGCTGACATCATGTAGTGGTATAATATGAAGACATGAGTCTTTGAATTCAAAGAAATTACTACAATGACTGGGGCGTTGCTTCAGCATCTGAACAGACAGGTCTGTATGTCCTTGGTTTTCCGTAGGCATTGAAGGGGCAATTTTGTCTTTGTATACAAAAAAACATTGTGGTGTCTGGAGCTAGGAAGGTGTCATAGCTCACAGAAGCTGATCAGAGAAGTTTAGTAATACCTCTTAGAAGGGAATTGACAAAGATTTTGTAGGGATAGGAAGCACTAGCGCTTTCATGTTACAAAGTCCTGTCTGCACTCCTTGTATACTTGCTTTGAAATGTTCAAGAGAATGGATACACCAGGCATTTCAGCAGCTACAGCTAACATGCATTCAGAGGGAAGGGTGAGTTTCCTGGCAGAATTTGACCACGCTAGCTACATAATATAAAGGAGTGATTTTTGGTATCAGAGCAACCCGCAGCATACTTCTGCTGGATCATGAAAATCTGAAAAATTTCATTAATTTTTTCTTTTTTCACTTCCATTATAAACCCACAGTAGTGTTTTACAGCCTGATTTGGTCATACTCAGTTCATGTTCAAACATACTTACTCCCATGAGCAGCCTCTTAATACTTGCACAGTTGAGCCCTTAGTTCAATGTAATTACATTTTTGGTTATGCTTTTCTATATCCTAATTATCACTGATTCAAAGAATTTGAAGGTTAATGACACGTCCAAATTAATTCTTATTGCCACCTCAGTAACACAGGCTCTTTTTCAGTATCCAGTTATATAAAGACTATTGTATTTACACTGCAATTACCCTGTCATGTAGCGAGCACTTCATTTATATGAATTAGTGGAGTTGGAAAGCATAACCAGGATGTAATTGGTCCTCTGACTGCAGCATAACTATAGTCACTGTGTTATAAATAATAACCTTTTTCTTCCTTTTATTTCCCCTACTCTCAGTTTAAATAGGGATGGTTGAGATTTTCTTCAAATACTAAGAAAACTCATTTTTAATGAAGGTCTCTTTTGAATGCAGTCCAATAAGACTTACTTTTACTGTTCTGATTTAGTAAAGGTTGTGGAGCATATGCTGAAACCCCACCGACTTTACTGGAAATGTTTAATTATTTTCTTTCAAATTGTCAGTGTCTTTCAAAACAGAATAGAACTGGCAAGTTAGGTCACTTGCATTTTCATTATGACAGATTTCAGAGATGTCAGTGGATACACTAGAAATTATCCAGGTCCATGCTCCTGGTGGCATTTTTCTCTATCTTGTTATCAACTTTTCAGCTTGGTGTGGTTGAAACTCCTATTACCTCTATTCATATATTTACACCCTTTTTGAGAGATAAGTGTTCATAACTTATTATCTAACAAGCACAAATTGAGCAGGGGAGGTACAAACAATTTTCTTTGTGAACATTGATTCCCTGAGCAGCAGCCTGTAACTCTCAACATGTAAGTATATGCATTTTTATTGTTCGATCCCAGGCAGAATGTCTCTGCTTTCCAGCACATAGCTATTTGCATATTTAAATGTTATTTAATTTTGCAGTCTTAATAATTTCCTGATGATGGATTTCTCTGCGTCCACCTCGCAGAGTTCGGGAAGCGAGGGACCGCTGCCTCTATGAGGCAGCGCAAGGTGTGCGGAGCTCCTGGGGAGCTCAGGGGCGATCTGGAGATCAGGACGTGGATTCAAGAAACGTAGGCGACTCGGTCGGTGTTCCGGAAGGGTTTATTAAGGGGCAGGAAAAAGAGACGGAGGGACGGAAGGGGACTGGAAGCAGCAACCGAATGGCGCAGGGCTGACTCGTGCGCAGGGTTTTAAGGGAGGGGAGAAAGGGGAGGAGAAACTCTGGGGAACCAATGAGGGTAGAGGGTTTCGGGAGTGGCATCAGTCTCATTCAATAGGGGACTAGGGGAGGGGTACAGACTCTTTGAATTAACAAATCAGCAATCAGGTAGTACAGAGACAAAGAGGAATGTTCCAAAACATGACCATAAACAGAGCAGGGGAGGAGAGAAGAGCAGGGCCAATGGGTGGCAACCTGGGTGCATATTCATGACCCTGAGAGCAAGGCGACACGGGAGCATAACTTTCAGTCACCACAACTCAAGAGTCTTTTCATTCTCATGACTCTGCCTTTGGATCATCTCCTGACCATGGGCCAGGGGCGCTTAAGTGTGCCAATGCCACCGCTACATCCTGATCCATCCGTATGAAAGACGAAGGTGCATAGTGTATTTAATCATCATAATGGCATTCCAAATACAAGTATCTAAAGTTAGGCTTGGCATCAAAAATCAGAGTGGATTGGAAAACACTTTATGCTACAAACGCTCCCAAAATACTCCTCAGTGGTTTTTCTGCCCAAATCGACCTGCATATTTCACATGTATCTTCAAGAAGTACACATCTAGGAGAGAAGGGGAAAGAGCCTCTTGCATGGTGTGTGTGGGGTGCTAGGCAGCGGGAGAGCAGGGATGAGCTCAGGGATGAGCAGGGATGTGCTGGCTGTGCTGCCTTGGAACAGTCAGCACAGAGTGCTGTGTCAAGCAGCAACTCTGCACATATTGCTGATGCACTGACAGCTCGTGCCCTTTTGCATCCTGTGGTGAATACAGGTAGTATATGAGAACATGGAATAACTAAGCCTAAATATCAAATGCATCCCTGGCAGAGTAACAGCCACTTGAAGCAGGGAAAGGCTGTGTGCCTATACAGGCAAAGTGGCTGGGACAAGTGTCCTGTTCAGTGCACTGAAGAGTGAAATGATCTGAAGTGGAAGTTGTGGAGGTCCTGACACTGTCGTCTTTAGTCCTCTTTTACCAGTGCAGGCATGCTTAAATTCCTAGTAGCTTTACATGTGATGCATTGCTGTAGGCATAGGTGCAATGGACTAAAACAGGAAAGATGTGACATAAGAAAAAGCTGGCATCTTTTATATTATTAAGTAAAATGATTCTGTAAATGTTCATCTATCAGACATTTTCCTGTTGTGGCACACCAAATGTGCAGTTCTGCAGATTTAAAGCAGAGTAGGACAGAACAAAAACCAGGGTTAATGTTACCATTTGCAGGTTCCTTTAAACTGTTGTCCTTTTCTTGCCCTCTCATGGACTCTAATTAAGCAACACTAATTGTGGAACTGCTGAACCATCCCTAAGTATCGCTGGCCACAGCCTAGTCTTCACTTTGCGGGTCAGTTGCGCCAATTTTGGGCTTCTCCCTGTAGCCCTAGTTTTTTTGTACCTGTTTTTTCAAAGACAACACTTGGGTTGAATTTAACCTTGCTGGGCATCTGATCCTGTATGAACTTATAAATGTAGATTTAGAATGGCTTAATTAGCAGAGTTGCAATACAGCACACAGTTGAAGTGAAGAAATAAAAAGTATGACAGATGGGAACTGGAATGATTTTATTTCAGCAACACCAAGAAGGCCATTACACAAGCCATTTATTTGTTAATGGGTTCAATAAGTGTCTGGTATTTCCCAGCTACTTGCTTTTGGAATGTCTCTTGTTACGGTCACATAATAGCCACAGTAATATCTGCACATCATATTGCTCCCTTCTGTGGTTTAGTAAATTTTGGAGGGATCAGCATCTGTTCAGCACTGTGCACTGGTATAATCATCCTTGCTTTGGCCCTTTACATTCTCAGATACTCCCTCCTGCATCTGGTCAGATTAATGAAAAACAGTGCAGTTCCTGACATTACGCAGTGGGTCTGAGGGCAGGTATTTTCGTTTTTGAACGGGGAATGAAAGAAGGATTTAGACCTGTGGAGTATTTCAGAGCTGAATGTGATAGACTGCTGAATGAAGCCTTCCTGCTTCTTCCCTTCTAGGAGTTACTTGCTGTGATAGGACATGAATCTGATTGTGGGTGAGCACCAGATAAATTACCAGGGGTAGTTTAGATTACATGACACAGCTTTCCAGCATGTTTCAGTTCAGAAGGTGCAAAAAAGATTTGCTTTCATATTGCTTTACAAAATATATTATTTCCACCTTTTCCCCTGCATTTGCCAGTTTGATTTGTTATTGCCAATTTTGTACATTGATTTAAATCTTGCTGCATGCACTACAGGCCTGCTAATGAATTAAAAAAGAGAACATTGTGTTCTACCCATTTTTTGTGTGTGTTTGACTATTATTTAGTGAAAACACTATTTATACTTGGCACAATCTTAATTTTAAAAAAATGCACTTTTCACTCAGGGGAAAAAAAGGAACAGGAACGTCACCAGGGTGAATTCAGTATCCAGCTAGTCCAACTCCTGAGACCATGGAAGTTAAAAGAATACTTCAGTGCATGGGCATGAAATCCTCTAGTTTAAATTTGGTACGGTTGCAGTACTGCCTGATGGGGCATAAAGAGAAAAAGACCAGAGCTTGGTGTTCTTTGTTCCATTTTCTTTCCAGGACTGCTTATCCACATCATGACTTGCCCTAATGTTTTCATTAGCTGTCCTTTCCTTTTGTGCACTGGATCCACACAGAGAGGCAGCTGTTGGAAAACCTTGTGTCCCTATTGTAAGTAGGAGACTTGATGACTGCGAGTCCTTGCAGCACGGAAATAATTTTGAGCTTGTCAATTGTAAGCTTTCTGTGTCCCCACAGGGTCAAATTTTTCCCTTTAATTAGGCCTTCAAAGTAGAAAAACCACTTTTGCTTTCCTCAATTTTTGCATTTACTTTTGTTCCATTTTGTTGTCTTCTGCCATGTTCCAGGATTAGCAAAGATGGAGATAAGAAGCTCTTAATCTCTCCCATCTCTGTATGAGTTAGCACTGCTTACAGCTTTACCATGTTTCCTTTTACTGAAGTTCTTCTAAGGTACTTTAGAAGCATATGCATCAGGTGGGTGACACAGGATTCTGATCTGCATCTTCTCTTGCACAATTTTGAATACAAAATTAAATTCTTGTTGGAGGCATAAGCAGACATTTTCAGAATTTTTTATAATCTCTGCTATTCATGAGTGGGAGATTGTGGTGTGAATAGAAATATAGGGAGGGGAAATTCTGAGTGTGGGTAACAACCTCATGGTTTTGTGTAGAATTGTAATTGAGGTATAGAATCATAGAATAGAATCATAGGATTGTTTAGGTTGGAAAAGACCTCCAAGATCATCTACTCCAACCTCTGACTGATCACTTTGTCAACTAGATCATAGCACTAAGTGCCAAGTACAGTTGTTTCTTGAACACCTTCAGGGATGGCGATTCCACCACCTCCCTGGACAGCCCATTCCAATGCTTGACAAGCCTTTCCTTGAAGAAATTCTTCTGATGTCTGACCTGAACCTCCCCTGCTGCATCTTGAGGCTACACCCCACTTGCCACAACCTCCTTTCAGAGAGTTGTAGAGAGCAACCCTGAGCCTCCTTTTCTCCAGGCTAAACAACCCCACCTGCTTCCGCTGCTCCTAGAGGACTTACCCTCCAGACCATTCACTGGCTTTGCTGCTCTTCTCTGGACACACTCCAGCACATCAATATCTCACTTCAAGCGAGGGGCCCAGAACTGAGCACAGGACTTGATGTGCAGCCTCACCAGAGCCCAACAGAGAGGGACAATCACTGCCCTGGTCCTTCTGGCCACACTATTGCTGATACAGGCCAGGATGCCATTGGCCTTCTTGTCCGCCTGGGCACACGGTGGCTTATGTTCCACTGCTGTCGATGAGCACCCCCAGGTCCTCCTCTGCCAGGCAGCTTTGCAGCCACTCTGCCCCCTGCCTGTAGCTCTGCATGAGGTTGTTGTGACCAGCTATAACACACATTCCTTTGATGAGTTGAAGCTCTTACAACTGGCCTCAGCCCATTAATCCAGCCTGTCCAGATCCCTCTGCAGAGCCTTTCTACCCTCCAGCAGATCAACTCTTCCACCTAACTTAATGCCATCTCCAAACTAAGGGTGCACTCAATCCCCTTGCCCAGATCATCAATAAAGATATTAAACAGGACGTGCCCCAATAACCCCACTAGTGACCAGGCAGCAACTGGATGTGGCTCCATTCACCACCACTCTCTGGGCCTGGCCATCCAGCCACTTTTTAATGCAGCATAGAGTGCACCTGTTCAAGCCATAGGCCACCAGCTTCTCCAGGAGAATGCCTTGGGACACAGTATCAAAGGCTTGATAGGTACTTCTGCCTTCTAGGGTAGAAGACTTTTGAAGCAGGAATTGTGTTAATTAGGTAAGAAATCTGGATCAGCTGGGATGAGATACACCAATTGCTGTATCTATTGGCCTCCATGACCCAGTGTCTGGTTTAAGCCCAGTTGGAAATAAAGCATCATGCAGTCACTCACTTAACCCTGCCTCTCTCCCCATCCACCCCAACAGAATGCGGAGGAGAATCAAAGTTAAACTTGTATGTTGAGATAAGAACATTTTAATAATTGAAAAATAAATTAAAATACACTAATAATGGTAAATAATTATAATAATAATTATTATTGTAATACTAATAATAATAATCAATGGAAAAACAAGTGACACACAGTACAACTGCTCACCTCCTGCTTACTGATGCCGGACCACCCTTTCCAAACCCAGATCCACTTTCCTGCTAGCTAACTCCCCCCAATTTATATACTAGACATGATATTCCATGGTAATCTCTTGGATTTCTTTGGACAGTTCAGGTCACCTGTCCCACCTATGCTCTCTCACAGTTTCTTTTGTGATCCTCCTCACTATAACAGCATGAGACAAGGAGAGAAAAGTCCTTGACTTGGGATAAACACAACTTAGCAAAAGCCAAAACAGTGTGTTATCAATACCATTCTCATTCTGAATCCAAAATACAGCACTCTTAACAGCTACTGAGAAGTTAACTCTATCCAGCTGAAACCAGGACACCCAGGAAGTCATTTCCAGTCATGTTTCTAGGAGGACATTGCACTTTCATCAAGACAAGAAGCCCGTGTTCGGGTTATCATTAAAATCATGCTGTCACTTTTTCAAGACTGTCAGACTTAATGTATGAATTTTAATTGTTCAGATTCGAATTTCTTAATGATGATCCATCTTTAGTACCTGCAATTTCAAGGTAGTTTTGCCCTTTTTTTATATAGCCTTTGTTATATAGCACTGCTGTTGGTCAGCTTTATATTTTATCTCAGATGTGGGTGACAATGTTTTACTTCTTGGGTATGTGCTGAGAATCAATGTTTTCCAAAAGGGTTACAAATTCTCAAATGAAAGTTATCATAGACTTTTATCTGCTATTAATTCCTATTAGCTGATGAGACAAAGCAGAAGACTTTATAGTAAGCATTAGCTATGCTGGAAAGCACAGTGGTCAGGTTTCTGAGTGACATGTCCATTCAGGATAACTGGCATACTAAGCCATGCTGATTAGTTTAGAACAAAGAAGAAATTACTCATGTTGAAGAAGGAATACAAATATTAGCTGAGAGACAGCTGTTTGTGTGGAAAAGCCTTCTTAAGATGTTGAATAAATTTTAAAAGGTGTACAGGGAAAAACCTGAACTCACTGCTTATCGAAAACAATGAATAAAATCCCAAACAGCTCTTTAAAAGCTTGCAATGAATGAGGCAAAATAAGTAGATGGAGCTGGGACAGTGAAGGAACTTGTTTTGTGAAATTCTTACGATACTTCTGTAACAATACAAAAATAGGACATCAGGAAAACTTTGTAAATACAGTGGAATTACTGTCTTATGGCTTTATTTTTAAAGTATCTGTGATGTTTGTAAAACAATGTTAGGATGTCAGAGGCTCATCTTATTTCTTGAAGATGGTCTTTTGTGTAACAGTATCTACTGCTGGGTCTCAAACACACTGCCAAGTGAAAAGGGAAGAGGAAGGCTAATTTGCAGGGAGAGATTATAACAAAGGTGTAGCTAATGAGTTTTGAATCTATTGGTGTAGATTATGGTAACCTGAAAGCCAGATCCACTGATGTAATAGAGATCTTTCTGCCTATTCAGTTCTTTCTCTCAAAGCCTGAGTGAGCTACTGCACAAATACAGGCTAGATACAAGTTATTTGCATTGTGTTTCTTTGTGTAGTTGTTTTATATTTCTTACTTTGCTGTATGGCATGTCACTGTGGATGGCTGCTTTGGACTATAATACAAAGTTGAGTGAAATTGGTTTTGGTGGTAGTTTTGGTTGTGATTTTCTTTGTTTTCTTTCCAAAAAGAGCATGGGGACTTAGATGTTGTTTCTGTCTGAGGTCTTCTGATGCACTCATCAAGATGCCTGTGCTCTGTGTTGCAGTCAGAGCTGTAGCCTGCAGGTTTTCAGATGGGAGGGAAATGTTTAGGACACACAGATGAGAAATGATCTGAATATGTAAGTGGTGAATTTGCTGTGCAAAAGCAAAGTAAAATTTTACAAAGCTTTGATGCATATTTGAGAATACTGATAAATTCTTGGGTAGGTGTACAGATTATAATGTTTTTAAACCACCCACAAAAATAACACAGATTTTAGTGGAATCACGTATTCCTAAACTAAACGATGCTGTGTTCCCTTTGGCCAGCTGGAAAGCTGGCACAGTAGGAGGAAAGCGGGGAGATAAATACAAGACCCCTTCTTGTGTTCAAACATGTGTATCACATATATCTGAATACAAGCCAAGGTATGAACTTACGCCGAGATGGGCAGATGTGTGCCCAGGCTCTCACCCAGCAATTTTCAGCAAGTTTCAGCAGCTGTCATTTACCAATATACCTATTTTCGAGCACTGCATGGATTTCTTTACCTCAGAGCAGCAGCCAGACAAACAGCCAGACATTCAGGGGAAAGAAGGAGGTAATAAAATTTGTTCAAGCCGGATCTGTAGCCTGCTCTAAACTTGTTTGTAGCTCTGCAGTGAAGTGTCATATCTACTACAGCTAATAGATGCCAGCAATTTAGTCCTGATTGGATTATCAGTAACCAAGAATTTTCTAGCAGCCAGAGTAATGGAGAAAAATAACTTAATTTTCTTGAAATCTCTCTCTTTTGTTTTCTTGTCTGCTTTCCTTAGTCCTGGAAAGAAGAGGGGCTGGGAGAAAAATCTGGGAAGAGAAGAACATTATTGTAGTTTTGCAATGCATGCTTGCAGGTTGGTTGAGTAGAAACACCGTAAGTAGGCGATAGAGAGGAGCAGGTGGTGACTGAACGCCAGTAGGTTTTTAAACATCCCCACACTCATCAGTGTCTGCAGGTATCTGCCCTATGAGTTTAGTCTGCATCGATGTTCTTGTTGTGTGCATGTCCATGTGCACATGCATGCAAGCCCTATCATGATCATGTCATCCTTTGTTTTATCTGTATGTTGAGTGTACCTTGGATTGACTGTGCTTAACTTCACACAAAACCTGGGCGATCCAAAAATACATTTATAATGTTTCATTGGGAAAAAGTTATAATAGGAGACAGCTAAAAAAAGAAAGAAGCATTAAAATTTATATATCGAGAGGCAGACTTTATGCTTCATATGCTATAGTTATCTTTTAGGTTTCCATTTCCTGATTTCTTGAAGCTTGACAGGATAATCATGTTCCCGTAACATAGTTTTGTTGATGGAATAAAGCTATATAATATTGCACACTTTTCTAAATCATTTTTTCTTATAACTATTACTTGGACTTCTTTTGTTCTCAGGCTTTCTTACAAGTGGGGAAATCGATGTAGGTCAGTATTTTATGTACCAGCAGATGTGCATAAGAATATTTCTTTAATAGAATTGTGAACCCTTTTGTTAATTTTTAATCCTTGAATCTCTTGAGAAACATTTTCCATTTTCATTAAATATCTGTGTCTTTTTTTCCTGGCTGGCTAGCTGAGTTCTCGGGCAAGCTTGTTTCCATCTGTACTGAAAGTATGCAGCACCTCCCCACTCAGTATCTCCACTTTAAAAGGAGGCCTAAATTCTTAAATGTGTAAAGTCTGATTGAAAGCAACTAAATTGTTCTCACACGCATCCCTTTTTAACTCAACAAGTCTGGTTTTTATTTACATTGAGGCAGCTTTTGCCCTTATGGTTATGTGGTAGGAGTTCATGGTGAACGTTAAGTATAAGCCACAATAATTAGACCACATGTTGATATTCTTAGCAAAGGACCACCAGCACCACTCATAATACCTGACTTACCCTGGCTAATGGTAAAACTTCAGTTCACAAAATGCACAATGGACTATATCTCACGTACCAACACATTTGTGACTTTCGCCTGGCAGACTGCAATTGTACTAGGACTGTGATTCCAGAGGTGAAGTGTTTGAGGGGAGCCAAGGGCTGATACCATACAGCTGATTCAGCTACGTGGGAAGATTTAAAACGTAATACCAGAAAAGTCTGGAGGTGCCACTGTTGTCAGGAAACCCTGGTTTTTAAAGCAGCCTATTTATTTCTCTTATTTTTCCCCGAAGGATCTTACTTACCTTTGTCATAGGCATGTTTGAAAGCTGCTGGTGTCAGGTTTGAGTTCTAACAAAGCTGTAGCAATCACTGTTGGAGTATAGGGATTTTTCTGGTGTTTTGCTTGGGTGTTTTGAGATGTATCTGAAAGCTGGGATTTTTTTTAAGCTGTAAAGATCTGGAATTTTAGAAATGAATTGCTTGCTTTCCTTGTTGCGTCCTCTACTGCTTTTTCCTTTGTTTTCCACTTTTCTTTTATAGACCTTTGCCTTTTTTCCTCTTTTCTGGTTCCACTTTTTCTTTTTCTAGTAGATTTCTTTTTCTTTATTTTGGCTTCTTCCTTTCAAGGTATTGAAGAGCTTCTGGATTAGGAGAGATTTAGACTGCCTGAAAAGCATGCTGAGCTCTGAGCACAACCAGCCTTTAGGACCACTTGGCTGCCTCTCAGACAGGTAGCTGGTAACTCTGTGAGCCTCACAGGGGGGTGGTCAGAGCTGGTGAGAGCACCCAGGCATGTGAGACATCTCTTCCTTTGCTGTGGGGCTGAGCCATGGCTATGCCAGGCTTAGCTTGTAGGTCTGTTGTAGTTAATTATCTCTCTGAAGTGACAGCACTCCTGCATTTGACACCATTTTCCCCTCCTGTTGTATTTAATGACTTTAAGTTCAGAAGTCTTGCATCTGATATGCACCAGGCGAAATCCTTCACAAGGTTTTTGGTGGTGACCAAATTGCTGTAATGAATTAATCTGTTACTGGAGATCAGATTTTGTAAAAGCTGCTTCTCCTCATAAGTCCCTGCCATACCTCAGGTTTGCTGTAGAGCCCTGCCATGGTCATTTGCAGGATGAGTCTGGCCTCTGTTTTCTTCATCCTTCAGACTGGACTTCACATATGAGGAGTAGCAGAGATAAGAGCTGGATTTATTTATTCAATCTTAAGGGAAATCTTATGTGGAATGTTATTGATACCTCTAACTACCTAATGGGATATTGTAGGGAAGGAGGCAGACTCTACTCACAGCACATGTTGAAATGACAGCAGGTCATGGGCACAAGTTGCAACAAGAGAAATTCTGATTAGATTTCAGGAATATCTCTTTTCTCAATACAGTAGTCAAACATTAGAATGGGTTGCCCAGAGAGCTTGTGGGATCTCCATCCCTGGAGCTACTCAAAGCTGAACTGGACAGGGCCCTGAGTAGCCTGCTCTAAGTTGGACCTGCTTTGACTGAAGGGTCAGATGACTTCATGAGATCTCTTTCAACCTTGGTTATTCTATGGCAGTTTGATTACAATCAGTATTCCCACAAGGCACCTTCACTGGAGAAGGCTGTTGACTCTTTAAAGCCTGCTGTTCCAGAAAGCAGCAACCTAAGAAAAATAAAATGTCAAGTGCTGTAGATAGCAGAAAACAGTTGGAAAACAAAGGCTGTTTTTAAATAGAAAAAATTAAAGTAAAACAACCACAAAACCAGACAAATAACCAAACAAGCAAGGAAAGAAAAAACCAAACCCACGGTTTTAGTAAGGTGAGGTAAGCCGTTTCTGCTGAGTCTGATAGATCTGCTAAAAGATACATAGGAGAAACACTGAGTGTGAATGAGGCTGAATTAACTAATAGACTTTAGATACAGAAAATTTTTTTTTTCTTCTTAGCTTTAGTCTTTCTGTGGCATTGTAACTAGAAAAATGGTCTGTGTAGTGCAATGTTTTATTAGTAATTCAGGGATTTGGGGATTGAGGGACATTTGAAGTAGCAGAGATATTTCTCAACTTTTAAATTCAGACTATAAATCTGCAGTCACCTCATTTCTGCCCAAAGTAGGACCCAACGTTGAAAGTAAAGTGTTGTAACTCACTTCTGGAAAAAATGGTATTCATAGTTCAACTGATATTTGAGGCATTCATTTAGAAGAATGGGCATTGTTCGCTGCCTGGCTGCTTCTTTTATGGCGCAAAGGGTCATTGACTCGGTTCCTTTGTCCAGACGCTTTGACAGCATGACTAATGCTCTGAGCCCTTCTTCAAACACAGCTTAGCTGAAAGATAGGCTTCTCTCCCACACGTGTCAGCATTACTCATCTGTGCACTCGTCCCATCCAAACTATGTTAGAAGAGTGAGGAGTTTCTGAAGCTATAGTGAAGGCAGCTGTTGTCTAATAGTTTCCTGCCTTCCAAAGACATTGTGAATGTATTTTCACTATATGTGCCCTATGTTTTGGTGACTCTGGCCATTTCGTAGGCAGAGAGAAAAGGTGTTGGCAGCAATTTTTAAATTCTCCCTACAAACAAAGTGTTTTCATGAAAAGTTTGAAGTCTGTGGGGCAACTTTCATGCAGAATTACATGATCCAGTCAGTGTCCAATAGGTCTCTTCATCTGTCAGTGGCAAACCTCCCAGTTATTTCAGTGGCTTGCAGAATATTGCTTAGCTGTTTCAGAGGAGATAATATTTACAAGCAGTTCTTGCTACCAGAGTGGTTAAGCACATTAATACTCTATGTATGGACCTGTCAGGTTTACAAGGCAAATCCTGTTCTGCATTAGGCAGCTGCCTGGTGTAAATCTGATCATAACCCCATATATTCTTAGAGGTTTTTTTTATGGATGGTGGTAACACTGGGAAACACAAAGCTGTATAGCAACCACAAGGAGCCACCTTCCCTGATAACTAAACCAGAGTTCGTGTTGAACACTGGGGCTGTAAACTACTGTCATGCTTTGGACCATTTTAACCTTGCTGATAGACTTCTTAGGTCTCACAGGGCCATTGGAATCAAATAGCATGCAGCCTCAGAGCCAGTGTGGGGGCAGTTGGTAGGATAAGCTGCAGAAAATAATCCTCCCAGAAGTTTGATAGGTATAAGTAAAATATCTGCTGTTTAAATGTAGTCCAGCCATCAACCCAGAAACCGCAACCCAAAGCCTACCACATGCATGTGTGATTGTCTTTGAATATCTGAAAATCTAAGACTTTATTTAAATAAATTTTCAAAGAGTGAAGGAAGATCAGAATCTCTAATCAAAACTTTTCCTCTGCTGCCAAAGGATAACTGAAGTTTATTAGGCAGAGCTGTTGAAGCAATTAAAAAGCTGAATTTAATAAATTTTTGGAAGAAAAAGATATTGGACTCTGTGGGAGATACTGATTTATTGCCTCAGACCTTGATTTTGTTTTAATAGGAAGTGTTTGCTTCTAATCCTTATTTGAGATTCTGGTTATGCTGAAATAGCAATCTACACACATAGGATTGGTTGGGGAATATGAAATAGCTTCATGCCAACATGGAAACTTCCATATACTTGGTATGTACTCTCACTGCATGTCCTCTTGTCATAAGCCTGTTGATTGTTGCCGTCTAGAGAACTTCACCGATGATACTAAGCAGCAGGTTTTTTCCAGTATTTTAGTTTGGCTGATACAGTTTATTATCTAGAATCTGGTGAAAGAATTCATAACATTTTCCATTTTCCATGGGGAAAAGATAAAGTTTACTCACTTTCTTGCTGCCTATTTAGGGGGTTTCTAGGACATGAATCTTTGGAAGGAAAGCTTTTGTCTCCTGGGAATAAATTAAGTAATCAATAAACACTGCTGCAAGATAAGGAAAAAGGTGTTTTCTACAGAGAGAGGGCAAGTGTCATATGCCCACAAAGGCAAATTCTCCACTTCATTAAGGAATGATGTTGAGAAGGTCGTGTATTACAAGGCTTACATGCTGCTGGCCATGGCACATGGGGAAGCCTCTGTGTGTGTGTGGTCACGGTCCTGCAGGGACATGAGCCAGCAGCAGAGCACCCAGCAGGCATTAAGCTGCTGCCGGAGAAGCTGGCAGCTGTTTGGAAGCACCTGATAGAAAAATACCACAGTGCCAGCACAATGGCTTAACAAGCTAACAGGGTAAGTGGAATATATTGCTTTCAAGGGCTGGATAATTCTGTTAGCAGAGTGGGGGTTGCAGCTGAAGCACTGCCACTAATTAGGGGTAGATTTCCAAAGTGGTGCGTGGGATTATAGACATAATTCTGTCAGTGGCAGTCAGGGAGCTCAGATCCGCATTTGATCCTTTCAGAATTCACCCCTTGCATCCCAGAGCAGCTTCTTCACTGAAGAAGCCAAGCAATGGAGTGAAAGGAGGCATTTAACTCAGTCTGTGTTTGCCTAGTCTATTTTTTTTACAAAATAGTTTATTTTTAAATTCAGTACCTGGGAGGAAATGGGAATATTCACCCATTTGCAGATCTACTGAGGAATTCCCTCTCTAAAGAAGATGGCAGAATATGAAGTGTGAACTCGCGATGATGTCTGATATTCTCTTACTGTGATAAGATGCTTCATTGCTAAACTGTAGAAAATGTAAGCAATTTTCCCACTTGTTCTGGAGAGTTGCCCCAATGTTAAGTGTTCAGTGAAGTTAAGAGTGCAACAGTAAAAGCCAACAGAAATAGGTTAGGGGAGAATAAATTTTTGAGGACTGTTCTGGCCTCCTGTGCCATGTACACACTGATCTATTAAAACAATAGCTCCAAGATGGTTTAAACAGAAATCAGCAAGGCCATTAACCTTACTTATTTTGCTTTAAATCTGCTGGCAAGTTCAGTGGTCTTGAAAAGCAGAGAACTGGAGCTTGAAGCAAGCACAGTACAGGCAGTGACTGGACAGCCTGTCTTTTGCACTGCAACACCACATCTTTAGCTCTGACATATCTAGCAATATCTTTTCTGTTTGCTGATGCACAGTTTGGGCTTACATTGATTTTGAATCAAGCACAGGTTACAGCCTTCCCTTTTTGCAATGCTCTAATCTACTGCTTTTGATTCTCAGAGCCAGTGTGTACAAACAGAAAGTATTTTACTGCTTCACGTAAGTGTCTCCAGTCTTCTTTCATTGTAGACTTCCATCTTGATTATAGGTCTGGATAGTATTGCCTGGAAGTCTGAGCCCTTCTGAATACTTTGATATGTTCTTAGATCTACTTTTTTAAAGAAAAAGTCTTGTGCATAGATAGTATTGCCCAGGCTAGAGCTTTGTCAGTTTACAGTACCTGACTGTTTAATCTGCATTAGGTATTACTGCAGTTACAATCTGTGCCATCAGTGTAAAATATTCTAGGTTTTAATCAGCATCTTGTAAAATTGGAACTTGATTATACTGAGCATTAGGTCATGGCCATGATGCTCACCATGATATAAAGTCAATGAAAGCAAACAGGTAATGCAGCACTGATTTTAATACCACTGCAATTTCCTCTGTTTAAATGGAAAAAATACTGGCTTATGTGAGGTAATTTATATCAGTTAAATGTTGCCATTCTTTTGCAGCACAAGCTACTGATACAATAGTGCTTTGGCTATCAGTGAACAGTAAGATTACTTAATCTAGGTATTTCTTCCTCTTATGGGAAAATAAAATTCACTTAGTGTTGTTGAATCTCTTTGTGTGAGAGCAGTGGCCAAAAATGTCCTCTTCCTTCTGGCAGAGGACAGAAATCCTATTCCTTATAGAGAGGAAGTGCGCAACAGAACACTATGACATAACAGTGTTTTCCTGCGCTGTGTGTGGGAAAAGGAGTAAGTGCTTTTATTTGTCAGCTGTGCATGTGTAGCTGTGATAGATGTATGTAATAAAATCATATTTATCCTTTTTTGTATCAGCAGGACTTTAAGAATAGTTAAGTTGGGCTGCACAATAGACAAACATGCTAAAAGGAATTTAATGCTGCAAAAGAAGTTTTGCCAGCATGCTGCACTATTACTGGTCATTCTGGTGTCTAAAAGCAAATTTTATTGTACAGCACCAGGTAAACACAGTTACAACAATTAGTTTCTTCCAGACCTGTATTCACACAATACCTGTGTCCAAAAGCATTTGCCTCACCATAACCTAGAGCAATAGGGAGGCTGAATAGGGGCACCCTAAGTGTGCCCTGTAAGCCACTTTATTTTCAGGAGCAAGAGTGTTGTCCTTGTTACTTTTCCACATATTTAGGTAGATTAGTGAAGGGGAAGGTACTTTGGGAGATATTTTTAATTAGTTGTGAGACTCTCTGTTTCTGGCTTTCTGCTTCGACAACTTTTAGTGATGCACCTGGAATTTTGCCTCAGCAAAAACTGATGGACTGTAATACTCCGGGATTTCTCAAGAATTTTTTTTTCATAGCACATACCATGGCTAAAGAGGAAGGGAGTCTCAGGGGCACCCTTTGCTAGTGTGAAACCTGCCTCCTTCCTCATTCAGGGTCACATATCTTCCTTCTAGCGTTTACAGGAACTACTCACAAGGAAAAGTGATTCCAGGACAAGATGATTATTTTTAGCTTTCAGTCATCTCCTTCTGTCTTCTTATTTTGTCTGTACTGTAAAAATGAAAAGCACTACCAAAGCTGGACCTTTTCCTGAGGTCAGCAAGTCCCAGCAGGCTTGAGTCTGGCCTCAAGTACCTTCCTGTTTCACAGATAGCCATCACAGGTGCTGGTAGTCATCATTCAGCATGCTTCAGAGGTTCAGAAACTCTGTAGCAGACCAGAATAAGATTTTACAGTGTGTGTTTACAGGAGCTTATTTTAAAGGAAGTACTGATGCTTCTCTCTAGCTATTTGAATATATGTATTCCCATCAGTGGCAATGCTGCTGGTTCCAATTACATTCAAGGAAAGCAAAAGGAGGTTTGAACCCAGTTCAGGAAACCTTTGGTTTTTAGATATAGATTCAGCTAGGCTTGAAATCCCATCTTCATATCTAGATATAGCAAGAGTATGTATTTATTAAAAGGATATTAATTCTGTTTTGTATCAGCAGGACATGTAAAATAATTAGGCTGGGCTGCACAATGCGCAAAAATGGCATTATAAACTAAAAAACATTAAGCTAATCCAGGCTGAGCTCTCACTTCAAGGGCATAAAAAAGTACAAAAGTTGTTGAGGGAAAATCACATTTTTTCCTTTTCATGTGAAGGACTTCAAGCCCATAGGATGTCAAATGATGAGATGAATGTTGTCTGTCTGTCACCTAACTGTGTTTTAAGAGGCAGTTGAGAAGATAGAGGGGTTTTTACCTCCTGGTGACTAAATTCAAGGTTTACTTACAGTGACAGAACTCCCAATGTGATTATATTGCATCCACTATAATCAGTCTGGATTTTTTTCATGATAAATGGCGAGCAGGAACAGTATGACCTGTGCCTGTCCCCATCCCAGGCCTCAAGGTAGTATGAAACCCAGTTGATACAGGGCCTGGTAAGCACTGGTGACCACTCACCCTCTTTTGTCCTGCTCTGCATCAAGTGCAGCCTTGTCCTCATTACTGGGGACAGTCTGGTATTGCATTAAAAAACAGCTCCAAATAGCTATTTTTATTTTCAGAAAATCAGATGTAATATTGGAAGACTTTTCTCCCCTGAAAATCAGACTTAATGTTGGGGGACTTTCTTCCTTCCTCCCCTGCTGTTCCCTCTGACTTCTTGAAATGCCAGTATTAAAATATAATCACTTTCATGGCCTTCCTATTACCCTTCCCACTCTTTGAGGGAAGATGTTTGCCTGCTCCTGAGCCTGCTCTGGCATGTGCCCTGGTATACCTAGGGGCCTGTATCCTGGGTGAGAAGGTGCTGTGTATGTGTGAGGAGAGTGGAAAACCACTACCTTCAGACCACTGGAGGACGAAGAGCACAGGTTTGTGATGGTAGAGCTACACAGGAGGTTCAGTTGTAAGAAGTCTTTAATGATGCATCCCAGGTCTCAAACCCAAGGACAAAAGTCTCTCTCCTTCAGCCTTTCTGCCCTTGCTCATCCACCTGGCCAGGAAGAAAATTGGAAAAGCTTCTCCAGCAAATGTTTCATATTGCTACATTTAAGTACAAGGCATTCTTCAAATGGCTGCATGTTGATGTAGTGCTGCATCTCAGAGAGTTATGCAGGGGTCAGCTACTGAGGATGGAACTCGTTTGCACAGCAGGGCTGGCTTTTAGTACCCCTGATTGCATGGCTGAGTGGTGAGCACTTGACAGGATGCTGTGGGGTGCACCTGCTTCACAAAACAGATGAACCCTTCAGGAGAAAATAAATTTATTTTGTTGTTGTTTCACTTACTGGACTGGATCTGTTATTCCTCCCCTTGTATAATGGCCAGCTTTGCTAGTGCAGGTTTGACCATGCTAAGGATGTTTTCCCTATACCAGGATTTGCGTCAACACTCTTCTAACTGTCTCGATACAGTTTCATTAATGTAGATATGGTCCCTGAAGGGTCATTTATTAAGAACATATTTTTAAGTTTTGAACAGGTTTTCAGGACCCCATCAGATCCACCCCAGTTTTCTCAAAGTGTAGTCAGCTGAACAATTCATACTGGCATGATGTATTACATATGTGGCAGAGCTGAAAAAAAACCCAGAGAAATATTGAAGAATAAGAAGAAAGCACATTTTGCAACTGTGAACACATCTAGGTTGGTTGGTCCAGTTACCATCCTGGACAAAATCATGAAAAGACCATAGAAGTAAGCATTAAAGCATAATGTGTGATGTCAGGCAGTGACACTCTATGAAAATGACATGTTGTCAAGGAAATGTCATTGTTTCTTGATGGGATCACAACTTTGGCTGGTAAGGGTTGCTGAGTTCTTCTCATAAAATTCCCATAGTCACATATATTCTGATTTAAATGTGTCTCTATCCAGAAATCAGTGGTGGGTTCAATAAATATATTAAAACCTACTTAGCTGAGAAGGCCAATAGTGCTATTGCAACTAATTAGCTCTGATCCAATAGGAATGTTTCTACTGGAATTTATTCTTAGTCCCACTCTACTCAGTAGCTTTTATTCCATTTAGATAGTCTGGAAGAAACAAAATGATTATGACTAAAAGTCAGGTCAGGAAGAACCCATTATTTCATAAGGTTGTCTAAATTCAGCCCATATATTTTTGACCTTGGCCTCATCTCTGTCTGGTTGTTTAATCCCTGCTAGCTGGGCTGCAGTGCCCACTTGCCCAGGTTTTGCACTATCTGGGGGCAGAGAGCAGCTTGTTTTCTAAGTTAAGCTTGACTACACAATATTTAATATACTGAGCAATGAGTCACAGCTGAGTGGGACTTCAGTTACTGTTTCCCGTCAGAAATTGGAACTTCACTGCATAAATTCTGTTTCTCTTTTTTGGCTGAAAGCTGAATGGCAAGAGTGACATGGAGCTGCTGCTTCCTGGGGGCAGAGCAGCACTTGGTTTGACTCCAAAGTCAGTGGGAAGCAACAGTAATAGCACCACCTCCCTGCTGAACTTGGAGTCTGACACCCAATGGCATCTCCTTTGCCCTGCCCAGGGGCTCCACATGAAAACTGCTGGTGGTGGGTTTCTCCTGACACCCCAGACACCCATAGGTGTCCTTGCTTCCCACTTCTGATCACAGCCAGAAGGCAGCTTGGGGCCTAATTTGTACAACAGGAACTTACCAGTAAACTTGCTGAACCAAAGACTGACATTAAAAACTTAATTGTGGAGTACAAAGAGTAATATAAGGGGTTTTAATTTTTTTTTCCCAGCTCACTCTCAATGCATATTGTTAGCATAATTCATAATAGTTTTTTTGTTCAAGGTACTAGTAATCTCTCAGTCTTTCTCACAGGTATGTAATAAACTTTCTGGAACAAGATTTTCCATACAAGTAATAAAATGTTATAGAGTTGGAAATTATTTCAAGAGATGATAGCTACATCCCCATCCTTATGTACTACTTTTATCTCGTGATTAATAAGTAGTTCCTTTTTGGGTAAAGAACTGCTATATTTAAATTACAGTAGTATTTTTTTCATCTTTTTTTTTTTTTTAAGGAAAAGCTTCTAGGAAGGGATGATTTAGGCCATTAATGGTTAATGGTTATCTAGATAAAAACATGGTTTTCATCTCTGGTCATATAATTGATTCTTAGTTGTAAAACTAAGAATCTGTAAAAAAGACAGTTACTAAACAATTACTCTGTTCAAGAGTTGTTGGAGGCTACTTTTTCTCATAACTCTTTATCTTCCAGCAGATTTTTAAAAGCATCACCAATGAAGACTCAATCCAGGGACAAGGAAGTCGGAGACTGATAAGTTTTTCATTGTCAGGTAAGCCACTGCTGATAGTTTTAAGCCCAAAGAATTGGTAACAGAAGTTACTAGAACCTTTCATGTACACGTGTGTGTAAGTATATGTATGTATATATTTATGCATGGATTCTTTGTATGTTGCTCTAGAAGTGACACTGATACAGAGAATAAATGTCTATGATTATTGCCACGCTCTCTTCCTTCAATGAAAGTTACGTGCTTAAGTGTCTTGTTCAAGTAGAGTTTTCAGTTAGGTTTTTCTCTTTACAATTAAATATGTAGGTCAGGGAAAGCAAGATCAAAGGCATATGCTTTACTTACAGAGCAAAATGTGATTTGTGGTAGTACTCTGTTCCTTGGAAAGCACATCTCACAGTCATGGTCTGGACCTGACGCAGGTCCATGCACTGTGGTGCAGAAGCTTCTCTGTATTACTCAACAGTGACTCTCAGAATTCTTGAGCCAAAAGACTGCTCTCACTTCTCTGCATTTGTTGAAAATGCTCATCCTCATTACTTAGCATGTCACTGCAGGTTTTAAACCGTTAATATCTTTCCATGTAACAACTATGAACCATTTGATCTGGCTTTGGTAAAAACAACCTGTAAATCACGTCTGTAGACAGAAATCAGTTTGTCACAAGAGAGTGGTTATGCACATGGCACTCATTTTGGAGTTTTATGTTTGTTGGTTGGTTTCCATGCTTTTTTAGCTCCTGGAAGACAAAGATGCTTGACTTGACTTGGAAAATTCTTTGAGCAAGTAGTACAAAGAGTTACCCCAGTTCCAAAGTTTTACAGGCATAGGCCTTTAATTGTAAAGTCTTACACTTCAACAAGCATCTCATTATATGACTGGTTTTGGCCATATGATTTCTTTCAAGCTTCCCTCTAGTAAGCATTCATGTCAGTGCTTTTCCAAATTAGGTAGCCACTGTGGTTCATGAGAGGTTGCATATGATACACAGCAGATCAGACTGACATTGGGCAGGGCATTTATAACACATGACTTTTGCCAAGTTGCACACTGGACATCCACCTATCAGTTGATAAAACCACAGGTTTAGCTCAATAGAATTGAAAAAGTAGACTTAATATTTTTTAATGTCCATAAATAATCTTACGGAGAAAATGTGGCCCAGAACCAGTTATAGTTTTTCATTCTCTCAGATTCTTTAGCTCAGTTAGCCAAGAGATGTCAAGAGTAGTAATTCGTGAGACTGCTAAATAATGTGGTCTCAGTGGGCCCTTTTATAAACTAAAGTATCTAATTTACAGCTTGATTTAAAGTATATAAAGACCACACCTCATAGTACATTTGGGATATCTTATTCCAGTCATTCACAAGCAATTAATCTCCATATCTATCACATCCATATTAACAACATCATCACAGCCAGGTATTCGAAAGGCTTTGATAAAATTATTTTACTATTATTTTAGCAAAAATCTATGGAATAAAAATAGCTCCATTTCAGTCTTTCTGAAATTAACACATTAGCACATCACAAGGATTTATTTATTACCTTCTTAGTCAACACCACAGAAACAAAATGTTGCCTCTCTCAAAGCACAATTATTGCTATTCCTATATCTATTATACTAGTTAATGAAGTGCAAATCAAGCCAGACCTCCCAAAGGCATCAGAAGGAACTGGGATTCCTTTCCATTTGCACTGCTATCTCAGCAGTAACCTCTCTATTGTCACAAGTCCTTTCAGCTTATACAGTTTTCCCTTTCCATATCTGTATTTTGGTATGCTATCATCTTCAGTCATTAGTTTATACAGTCATCAATTAAAAGTTAGGTTTCCAAATTATAGTTGATTTTGTTGCAGTTAAAAAAAAAGTAGCAGACCATTAGTTTGACTGGAGCCCATTGCACCAGCACAGGGCCATCACATCCTAAGCAATCTGTCATCTGAAGAATGTGAGAAGAGCTATGCCTTCTGCCATATAATTTTGTTAAAAGAAAAAGTTATTAGAATGGGAGACAAAAATCTCAAAGTATGCCAAATCCCAAGAAATGCTGAACAACATCAGTGCATTGCAGCTGACTTGTATTGCTTTCTCTACTGCTGAGACAGATGAAGCCCTATGTTGAAATGAAACCCTATGTTGAAATGAGCTGTGTTGAAACACGTTTTCTTCTAAAAAAACTGCTGACAAAGTGTTTTATTCTTTCTGTAGTTTATTGAGTATTTGTTTGGACAAAATCCAACTGGTTTCACTGGAGGGCTTTTTTGAGAAAAGATTTCTGGATTGAATAAAAATGTCAAACAATGAAGAAGGTGTAATATGATCCTTCAAGGCACAAGCGGATGACTAGCTTCTTGAGCATGGAAATAGCAGAGAGTGTGCACTGTGTCACTAAAAGGGCTTTTTACTTCATGTTTGCTTCCTTGAAGACTGGAAGTTGGTCCTATGAAAGGCTGATTCAGATTAATAGATTCACTGGCAACACTGATCTCAAAGAAGATAATTTCCCATGATTAAGCTTCTTAATAATTTTTGTGATGACTGTGTTATTATAGCTTTCATTATTTAAAATACCAAGAGAAATACTTTAAGTCTAATTTAGCTAGAATGAAAAAAGTCTTTAAGGAAAGCTCAGCAGTCCACTTTGCATTTACTTTCCAAATGTGCCTTTTCCACTGTTACCAGTGAATGTCACACTTCCGATAAGGTGGCTGAAAAGTGTCAGAGCTCTCTTGCATGAAGTACAGAAGGAAAAAATGTGCTGAGCTTTCCGAGATGTAGATGTACCAACTGCTTCACTGCAGGTTTGTGGTTTAGCAGCAGTAAAACACATTTGCTGAAAGCCCTTAAAACCAGTCTTGTTGGCTGGTATATTTAGCAAATGTTATCATGAGGTTTGCATGATATGCTTCCTAGCTCTATGTTGCATCAAATAACTTTTTCCAGGCTTTACTATCTCATGTGTTTACACACTTTATAAGTGTTCCTGGGGAACAAATTACCAGAAGATCTGGATATATCATGGACATTCAGGCACTTATCCTCATCACACCTCTGAGAATATCGTTAGTTGTTTTTGTGTGGCTTTCAGACCAGGTATTCAGGTAATATCAGCTATCAGTTTATAAAGGTTAGAGCATAAATCACAACTGAAAATAGTATAAGGTCTGCTAAGGGTCATTATGACAGTAGTTGTTAGCATGAAAGGTTTGTTCAGATTGCAGATATATAGTTCACTTTATTTTCCAACAATTTTTTTTAAATCCCAGTGACTGACTTTATAAGTACTAATCCCATGACTTTTTCTTACCCATCAGATCTTGTGTTAAGATGAGGTAGCTTTTTACCACTTCCAGTACACCTTGGGTCTACCAAGTACTGCCATGCTCTACACTAACAGTTTGAAAGGTCTCAGAAGGCTTTGAATTCAACTACTCCGTTATCCTATTTAACACAGGACACCTTGCCTCCATGGAGGTGAGCTTTGTGTAAGTTTCGCTCAGACATATCTCACAGACAGGCGTGTCGCCAGGATCTGAGGATACCGAGGGATGGTTCTTCACTCCAGTGGTTAATCACTTGCAGTGATAAAAACACCCCCTTGCTGTGATAAACTGTTCACATGAGTGGTTCAGAATTATTCTGTGTTTTCCTTCTTGATGAAGGTGATTTAAAAGGTAGCCTGTCTTTCAGACATTTTAGAATAATTAATTCCACTACACCTTTTCATTTATTGCTACACATATTTTCTACTTAATACCTCTGCTGAACTTCATTTACACAAATGAGAAACCCTTTTTTCTTTTAAGTATTTACAGCAAAAGAAAAAATTCTCCTCTTTTTCACTGTCTTTAATACTTTGCCTGAGAGCCCTGTGACAGAAACATTTTGGTTTATCTGATCCATTTAGTCTTTTTCTTAATTCTCAGACCATAAAATACCTCCTTGTGCAACTACATTAGCCTTTTCTTTTTTTCCTGCATTATATTTTAAATGAAAAGTGAAGTCTGTCTATATGACTGTAGATTTCTAAGAGCAGAAAGAAGCACTTTGTTTAACTTCTTGCATACCATCAGATGCAGAATCTCATTCAGTAGCTGAGCAAATCAGTCATCTGTTATACTTTACAAAGTATCTTTCTCAATTCCCCTGCATTGGTTTGCTGTGTTGGATTTTAAGATTTCCTATCATTGCACATTAGTGTTTGATCTCTAAAATTCCTTAATATTTGCTTTTTGAAATCTAACTAATACCAGATGCAATACTTCTGTGAATCCGTGCTCGCTTTCTTCAATTAATATGTGTATCATACACTGCAGCATGAGTCAAATTGACATTTCAATAAATGCAATATTGCTGTCCTCTTACTATTGAAATGTTGTTCCACTGATATTAACTAAAAGAGTTTGTATTGCTTTAAAAACACATGGCTGAGAGGCAGAACCTGTGTTCCTCCTGTTGAATCTCAAGCAAACAGGGTTTTGTTGTTTCTTTTTTTTGAAGCCATGCCTATATCTTAGGTAGCTCAACTCAGTAGATGAACTGCTGCCCTCTAAGATAGGTTCTTCTTGATCTGTCCAAGTTCTGCAAAAGAAACACTCTACAAAAGAAACATTGACATTATCAGTACCGTGGCAATTACCTTCCCTCATTGGTAGTCAGTCCAGATACCAGTCCTGTTCAAGTGTATTTTTTCCATGTCAGAACTTGAGCTGATAGCTCTTTGGGAATTCTCAAAGGAAATCTGAAGGGAAATGCTGAAGCTGTCCATTGACATCCTAATTAGCAACTCTCCTGTTGTGATGAATTATGAAGATGGTTTATTGTGCTTTGATACATGAACTATCAGGATCTCAGTAAGATGGCTGCATTTTTTTCTTTCTGCCATTAATGAACAGATCATAGAGAGAATAAATTCCATTTTGGTATTCCTCAGGCTAGATCATAATGTAAATTGACTGTGGTCATTCCAGTGACATAGAGGTTTTTCCAGTGTCCTGTTAACGTCATTCTGGGCAAGTTGGCCTAACTCAAGATGTCTTCATTTTCTCAAGGGGTTGGATGGCTTATGAGGTATTTGTCTCATTTCCTGATCCTGAGATCATGAGGTTAACATGCTAAATATAAAAAATGTGAATTCAGTGGGTTAACCATAGCATTTCTCAGGGTAATAACCTCTTCCATAAATGTCAGTATAGATACCTGCAAGGCATCAATTGCCATCACTTGGATGGTGCTTGGGAACACAAAGGATATTCAATATTTGGCATTTGTTGAAAGGAATTTGCCCTCTGTTTTAGAATATCAGTATCAGTTTCTCAAAGTTAGTAGCTCTGCTACTTCCTACTCTTTGACCCTTCTGTTGGTTTGTAGACTCTGGCTACTTCAGTGAAGTGGAATATGCACCATCAAGAGACTAGATGGACTGAGTCTTCTTGAAACACATCTATAAACTGCAGAGAATAACCTTGTGTGTTATTTCTAGGAAAGCTCTTTCACAGCTATTGGCAAAGTCATCCCTTGGGGAGAGCTGCTTTCAGGTCCCTTAACTTACTTCTGACGTATTGATGACCAGACTAAATGTAATTAATTTAGAAAACAGACTGCTTCAGAATCTGGTTATCTATCTGATTCTCCATCCTTTTCTGTCATGCTCCTACATGGAGCATGGTTCTGGTCAAATACCTCATTATGTCTGCAGGGAATTGAAATAACATCTTTATGGGAGTTTTGCTCATCATTACTGTCAGGGAATCTCCTTGCTGAGCATGACAAAATGTGACTCTTTCCTGAGTTTTTGATAGCTTAGTGACTTGTATTGAGGCAAAATCAAACATGGTAAAATACAGATGTGTTCTAGCTGTGTTTTTGGAATGACATCTCCACCTGGCTCCAATAAATACACTGGTTTACCACAAAAACAGAGTCTCCATTACAAGGCAGACAGGGAAGTCTATGGCGCACCTGGGGACAGAGGGTACATGCAGGCAAGTGACCTAATGTAAAGCTTCCTTAGGTTTCATCCAGGCACATGGAGATCAGAAAATATGGAAAGAAAGCTCTGAAGTTGGAACAAATTCATAAGTCACTTGGGGACAGCAGCAGGCAGCAGTTAATACAAGACATTTTCTCCAATGGAGTGAGCCTACCTGGACTAGGGTGCATGTACTTAACAATTACTACAAGTCTGTGTCAGTGAAAGTCTGTAATTACTTTGTCTTTACCTGGATTCCTTCATCCTGTCATCTATCATGAGAGATGGCCTGACATTATTAAACTGTTAGATGTATATAACCTCTTTCGCACTAAAGTGTGATTTATGACTAAATGGGTAACTGACATATGGTATATTAATAACTTTTTTTAAGAGACTGGGTGAAAATACACCTTTGCAAAGCATAGATGAATTATCTTTGTAGCATTTCTCATGTGCCTCCAAGACACACACTATAAAACTACGATGTACAGCAGGGTATGTCCCAGCCTTCTGGAATTCATTCATTCAACCAAAGATTTAAATTCAATTAGCTTCAGACCTTCACTTAAAAGTTTAGTATCTTCTGAACCTTTTTTCTGAAGATGATAGGGAAAAATATTTGCATTTGTGCAGGCAGAATAGCTGCCATTCTTCTGCTGGGTGGTTACACAGGAGTGGTAAGAGAGTATATGAGCCTTTGACCACAACAAGTTACAGCAGATAGTTACAGGACCTACAGAGAGGTTGTGCTTCAAATTCAATAAAATTCTGGTTATCTGTAGATATCCATGTAGCTTTATTAAGAGCTTTTTCATTTTTGATTCTCAGTTTTTCACAGTCATGAGAATTTGTGGTGAGATAGATAACTGGGATATTTTTCCTTGGGAAACCTATATCTGCTAGCCCTATTCAGACTTTGGACAATAAAATTCAAGTTTCTAACTGACTTTTTAACAAAATTTGTTGTATTATGCTATTTCAGCAAGAAAATGACACAAATAAAATTTCATGCTGTGTGCTTAGCTAAATTACTTTTTTTCCCTCATCCGAATAAAAAAATTAGTCTATTAACTGAGGTTAGGAGTACCTTCATCTTCATGGCTGTGCTCTAATTCCCATAACTGGAAAGAGGCTGGTAGGTCATCATAAATGTATTTTCTTTATGATATATGATATATAAATATACATACTTGAGTGCTAGATATTTTCTGTCTATCAATAGACCATTTCTTTACTCAGTGGTACCCAAAGTTAGCATGGTCTCTCTTTGAAGGAAAAAGAAATCAGAAACATACACAGCAATGAATATTTTAGTTTTAGACTATTTTGAGGAAATATCAGAGAGAAAGAAAATAAGATCCCAGAGGTCTTTCTCTGCTCTCATATCTTAGCAGCCTAAACTAATACACTGCTGGCCCTTGTCATTCATACTGCTTTTGCAGTCTTGGTTTCTATTTCTTGAATGCATTTTTAACAGTACAACTTCCAAAGCCAAAGTGTTTGCCATATAGCATTTCAACAGGACTGTTAGATGAGATACATGCTGGTTACACAGAGATTGTGCACTCAGAAAAAAAAACCAGCGTTATCTGTTTGAAGCAGATAATTTTGTGTGATGGCATTGCTAGGACCATGGCAGTACATATGTTCAGCAAAGTACTTTCAAATAAGCTCTTAGTAATGATGTTCTCTATTTTTTTATTTGTTAATTGTTAGAGAATGTCTCAAGAGTGCGATTCTTAAAATACAGTCTGTTTCAGGACCATCTGACCCACAGCTTTTAAATATCTGCAACATGAATTGTGTGGTGGAATAGATGATTAAAACCAACAGAAAGAAAAACAATTCTTTTTAACTTGCATGCTTTATTGTGTTGGCTATTACCATATGTTAAGGAGGCAACATATAACTGAGTTTGATATGGCTATTTTCTGGAAAAAATACTAATGATGGTGTGCAATGTGTAGGATTTTCAAATTCATCCAAAATATCTGCCTTGAGGGTTTTTCATGGTCTCCCACAACCTGCTGGAATAATTGGGCTTTTAATCAGAAGAGAATTAGAAGACCATGAAAATTAATGTTTTCAAAAACTGCCTAAAAGAAAAAATGCATGTTTAAATTGGATGTTTAGGTATGCATCCAAGCAGTTTTGAAAACCATCTTGTCTAATATTTTTTTATCTCTCCTATACAGCAAGAGAAAATGGGTAGAATGCAGTACAGTGCTTGTAGCCCAATGTGAAATAAAGCTTTAAACAGAGGAGAATCTCCATGCAAAGAGTGGTGGAAAATAAATTAGCTACTGAACTCACTAATAGGAATAAGTGCTTATATGTTCCAAAGAAAGCTTAGAAATGCATCTGGAAAAAGAGAAGACTGGAGGGTTCAGTCTGTGTCTGTTGAGCCAAAATTAATGATATACCAGCAGATTAGTTTGCATTTCATTGGCTACACAGGGAAAAATTATAGTGGGCTTTGTGTCTTTCTTCAGAATGTTACGGGGAAATATTCAAATAAGTGCCTGGACATTTTTTGTGTGTATTATGTTCCCTGGAAATTCTGCAGCTGTAAATCCCTGTTTAAGATCTGGACATGATAGACAAGAGTTTTCCTAAGAAGTTGTTCACCCTTGCAGGGAAGAAAATGATTTAAAGTGGGAAAAAATGTAAAATGACTTCTCATGTAGGAGAAAAGTGGTGTAACAGCTAAGATTTGTAGAATGGTAAAATTAATACCTAGGAAAAATGACATCCATTATCTACTAAATGCCATGACTTTGTGATTGGATGACTGGATGTCTTTATCAGAGTAGTGCTTCCACTAAAGTCAGCCTGAGCAAGTGCTCAGCTTATTCGAAAAATCAGTAGATCACTTGAAGTTGCATAAATATTGATTTAGAAGCCAAATCAGTCTGCACAATCAGGCTATAAAATTGCAGTTTCATTATATACTAATTTATAAATCCTAAATCACCAGATCATTATGATTTGTCATTACACTGCCTCACAATAAACACAGTGAGTTTTTTCACATTCCTGCCATATTACCACTTCCCTATATACTGTTCCTAGCATCCCAAAGAGATGCCTAGAATGTGAAAAATAATCAGGTTCTTTACCTTCTTTCAGATTTCCAGGCTTTTGGTCTGAAGAAAGGGATGTTCTTCAATCCAGATCCTTATCTGAAGATTTCCATCCAGCCTGGAAAACATAGCATCTTCCCGGCACTTCCTCATCACGGACAGGAGAAAAGATCTAAGATCATATGTAACACTGTTAACCCAATCTGGCAAGGAGAGGTAAGCAATTTGAGAGTTGAGCTGAGGCTTTTCTTAAAACACGGACATAACTCTAGTACTATCCCACTTTTTTTTCTTTTTTTTTTTCAATTTCTTTCTTGGCTAAATATTTGTTGACCTATCTGTGCATGATGTATTTCATGACTACTTGTCTCAGTACAAAAGGCTTAATTAGCTACAAAGATGAG
This sequence comes from Entomyzon cyanotis, assembly GCA_024500445.1. NCBI lineage: Eukaryota > Metazoa > Chordata > Aves > Passeriformes > Meliphagidae > Entomyzon > Entomyzon cyanotis. The sequence goes on from JAKEPQ010001005.1 coordinate 84,424,977, forward strand.
TGATACATTAAAATTTTCAGTATGGACTGTATTTCATTGGTGTAATTAATGAAGTTGTTAATTATTGAAGGCCTGCATAAAACAGAATTGAAAAATAAACTTGCATAGTATGAAAGGCTGCTGCTAGATTGTCATAGTGTTCTTACACAGAGAGGAGACATTATATAAAGCAGAACAGGTATGGCATGCAAGTGGAGAGAAGCAATGTGATTGGAAAGCATCAGTGGCAATATAAATCAAAAGCAACTTTGGCATGTTTGGCCATCACCTTGAAGAAATAGTCTCTAGTCTGCTCCCTTTTGTTGGAAGGACTTGTATGTATTAATGAGATCTGAGAGTTCAGTTGCTGCCTGCTGTTTTTAAATTACATGTGAAATGGCAATAGGCAGCAAAGAATAAGGAATCTCCTTGGAATTAAAGGAGCATGACATACTGGGTGTGATTTACTGGCATGCTCTGTCACATCAATATCTCCACTGCAGGAAAGAGTAAAAGTAAATAAATATACTGCATAGATTTTTTCAAATTAAAATGCAAATTGTAAAGTAGCTTAGGGATAATTAGGTCAAACTATATAGACGTGGAACTGTGAGTGGGCAAAACGACAGCAGAAATGGCATTGAATACTCCTACCTGGAGAAACTAGCTACCACATTAGCTTATGTGACACGTGGGGGAGCTTATATGGCTGGGGGAATGATCTTCAAATTAGTCAGAAAAATAAGCCTTCTACCATGACTTAACTTAGGACACTGTTATGAGGCATCCCCAAGTCACAACTCCTCTGTGGAGCCAAGCATCAGATGTATCTGGTTGAGAGATCCCAGGTCCAGCTGAGGACGTTGTCAAGCTAGAACTGACATGGAGGATCAGGCAGTTGGCAGAGACCTTTCAGTGAAGTGCATAAGACACAGACCTAGAGAGGAGCAGGTATGAAGGGGAAACTTGCTCTGTGTGTGTGAGAGACTCAGTACCTATTAATGTGGCCCTGATAAAATGTCATGTATGTCTTCTCCTCAGGCCATGCCAAATAGTTGAGTTTGTGGGCTGACTTTCTTTTCCAAGTGGAGTTTGGCAGCAAGAAAAGGAGGAACTATGAAATAGCCTAATTATGGACACGGGAAAGCAAAAGAGCACAGTTGGCTTCCAGCTTTGCTCTTCAGCCCCCAGGTTTTCTTGGTAGCCTGCAAGCGTGCTCCTTCTCCCTTCCTGTTGTAGGCCTGTGAGTGGCAAAGGAGTGTAAAAGAGCCAAGCCATGGTTCAGCATGTTTTCCTTCTGCCTTCTCCTCAGCTGAGACTGAGATGTTTGACTGCATGCATTTGTGCTGCAGTCTGCAATCAGCCCATCTGAACTCTGTTACTGAAAAGCTGCACTGGTTTCTTCTGCACAGAAGACCACAGGCCTGATTTTCTGCAGCTTTGTCCCTTCATGGGACAAGGGGAGAAGGAAGACTAAAAACTGTTGCTGATCCATGGTGGTAGTCATTCTTCTGTCCACCCTTTTCACTGACGGATGTGAATATATGAAGTGACAAAATACTGAAGACTCATGGCCATTTCATTAAGAGTATCAGTCACAAGTTGATTTTGCAAAAACAAATTTTAGGCAATGTATTATTTCAGAAGGTTCATTCTTTTCATGGATTCTCTGTCACTCCATGTGAATAGAAGGCAGATGTTCATTTTTTTCAATTGAATGACCTATTTGATTTGTGTTGGATGCTAAACTGGAAAAAACTGGAATAGGGAAGTAAAATTATCAAAATATCTGCAGACTAGGACATTTATGTATGTTCTTAATTACCCTTGAGCAAATTCAGAAGTGAAAGAGTCAATTCAGTTTGTAGGGCTTCAGCACGAAAAGTCCTACAGACTAAAAGATGACTGATTTACTTACATTAATTTACTTAAATTATTTACTTATATTAATTTCTTCTGGTATTCTTTCTCATATCCTTTACAGGCTTCTCTCTTTGTATAGTAACCACCTGCATTGTACAAACACTCTGGGAGCACCGTGGTGCCTCAGGCAAATTTTTATCTGTCTCATGTAATATTGATGATCATCTTCATTTCACAGGCCGTTCAAATGCTGTTCAGCACAAGTTATCCTGACACAAAGCCACTCTTCCATTGCTCTGATTTACAGTACTTTGTGCAAGGGGAAATGGAAATTTTGTACACATGAGGAGTAGGAAGTGACGATTTGACACTTGTAGCAGGGCTCCGCATAGAGGTGAAAGAGCCCTCACTCTGAGAATTGTTTGCTGAGACAAGTTAAAGCCCAGGTGGTATCTTCTCCAAACCTTGTGTACATCTAGTGGAATTGAGAACGGTGGATGTTGATCATGGCTCTTCTAATATTGATATTAAAAAAATAGTGATACTATTCCCATATTGTTTAATATTGAAACAATGTGTCTGCTGTCATACTGTTTGAAAAAAGCTCCTTTAAGAAGATTTAATTTTTCAGAAATCAGTAAAGTGATACACAGTTCAGATAAGCAATAGATACTAGGAACAAAGCAAAGTGGTTTAAAAAGTAGTTCACATACCTGCAACCGGATAGGAATTTCTCTCTATGGTTTTGCAGATAAAGTACTTCAGACTTCTGGACTTTTCCTTAGACATGTTTATGGTATTTCTTACTTAACTATGGCAGCTTGAGCTGACTATTTCCCCAGTTTTTGTTTTATTTACTGGTGAGTGGAAAGAGAGTCCTGAGGAATGACCAATGAGATGAATATAAAAATTGGCTGATGCAACCATTCAGCATATTTGAAGTGATAGGAAGTGTGATCTGTTAAATGACCCACTGAATTTTGACTCCAGTAATCTAACTCTGGAGGAGTAGATTGCCTTAAAGTAGGATCCCACTACTAGGTTGAAAACAATCTCAACTTCCTGCAACTTCACTCCTTGTTTCTTTGCCTCAGCTTTTACAAACACTGTTAAATTATAGCTGAGACAAAAGAGTGTTTGGGATGGCTGCCTTATCACTCTGAAGACAGCCACATTTCACTGGTGAGTTAATTGATGTGCATAAGCAGAGAGCAAGAGCACTTAGCAAATAGCACATAGTATGTCAGATCTGATACACAGATTTACAGTATTTTCAGCTGTGTAGCTCATGCTCTCTGCACCTCAGATAACTCACAACCTTTCAAAAATATTGCATTTGAATAATTTCTCACGTAAGATGTCTCTTGGGATTGCCAATGCAAAATCAGAAGAAGAAATCACTCAGGGGCTTGAACACCAGAGGGAGGTGGTTTGGGGAGAGATGGTGTTTGTAGTGCTGGCCGTCAACAGTGATAGAAGCGCCGGGTTTGGATGCTGCTGGCAGGAATGCCTGGATGCAACTGACTGTCTGAGTGCTGGTCTGTGACTGCTTTTCTTAATGCAGAGTTATAACTCGGGCACTGATTCTGTGATCCTGAATGCTTAACTGGTGTGTGATAGACCACTCAGCAGTTCTGGGATGCAAAAACACTTTGCCAAAGCAGCCAGATCAGGCAATAAGGGGTTTATGTTAGCTCTCTGCCTGTCTAGAGGGTTTATGTTGACTGATACAAGGGGTGCTACCTGATGTAGCACAAACGTAGAGTCATACAAGCAGGGTATACTTGAGCAAAGCTGAGTCTTTCCAGAACAGAGAAAAACCATTGAAGATCTTTTAATAAATTTGAATCAAGAGTAAGAATTTAAACTAAAGTGGGTCGTATTTGATCTAATTTTGATCTAATATCCAGGCCACTAGGATGCTGATTGTCCTACCATGGCCTCACAGAATCATTCTGTAATTTCAACAGAAGTCCAAAATAAAAGCAACAGAAACATCACACTGATTGAACTCCTTATTGTTTAACCTGGATAAACTTTTCCCCCTTCTACCAGCAAATACAAAGGGATAGGCTGCAGAAACTTGGAGGCCTTCGCACCTAAGCATAAAAACAATAAATAGGTGAAGGGAAATACAGATCCTGAATTTAGTATGAGTTTTGCCAAAGGTGTCATCAGGACTAAGTAAAGCCTTGAGGGTTGTAGCTTCACTGTATAACATTTCTGTACATATGTCCAGGTAAAGAGTAAAACATTGTTTGACCACACAGATAAGACGTAGCTTTACAGCTGCAGATTTTTAATATCTGTTGAGATTGAAATCTGATAGCCCAAGACAACTTTAGCTTCTTCAGCAATGGATTATGGTGTGAAAAATCATCTAGATTTTCTTTAGGATGTTATTCTTCTAGAACTGCATTTCACTTGTGACTTCTTCATCTAGAAGACTATCAGTCTTGCTAGCTTTGTACACTAGTGCTGTTGAGAGTCTGAGATATTTTCAGTCTTTGATGTGCTAATAATTTTGTATATAATTCTGAGATGAATCTGAGGGAGAAACCCAGAAAGCCAATTTGCTGAAGGCCCTGTCCAACTTTGAAGAAATTCAATAGATATGATTGAATCAGACTTTAGAACACCAGCATGTATTTAGGTGCACTGCTTTTATGATAGGGAAAAAATCCCCAACAATTGTGCCATGCCAGAATAAAGAACTGCATTGGATTTGGCTCCCTGCAGTCACTGCTGGGTTCCAGCAGTCTCTCGTAGTAGGCATAGGTATGTCCCCACCCTTGGCAACAATGGAGCTCTGCCCTTGACAGTACTGACTGCGTTATTTTGTCTTGTCACTACAGAGTACTGTAGAAAGTTTAAGAAACGGGAATTCTTGATGAGCTTATCCAGCTGTTGGTGTAAGTAATGTTGTATGGGAAAGTAGTGACATGTAGAGGAGGTTTTTGAGTGGAGAACAGAGTAATACAGACGGGGAGTGGTGTGTGCATTATGACTCTAATTGTTTCACTGGAGAACTTGAAACAAAAAGCCCATGAATGAAATATTCAGCTGAAAGAATAAATTTATCTTCATCCATCAAATCTAATTCATAGCCTTTTAAGATTTACTACTGCTTGGGTCATCCCATGATTGATATCACAAATATATTTTATTTTTAATTCTATTGCTTATTCAACTCCAAATCAGGAGCCAAATTTTTCCTGTCACGAGCATATTAATTTATCTACCTTTATTATACTAACTGTCTACCAATTATTATACTGACAGTTTTTAAAGACTTTGACCTGCCCGTAACTTGTCTAATTGGTGCTAATGGACATACTTTGTTCATTTCAACAACTTTCTTGATAGTGTTATTAAATCACTGGGATCCATCTGTATTCAGGGATGCAAACACCTTTGGTAAAAATAAAACATGGAAATTAATAATCACCAGTAGCTGACTTTCTATGAAAACTATTCCAAGCTCTGGAAATGGTTCTGTTGTCTTATAAATGGATGCAGATGCATTCTGCCAGGTCAGCATTAGCATGGGCCTTTGTCCTTTACCTTATATGTCATGCATTAAGGTCCCCCCAGAATTTGTTCACATAATTAAATTAATCATCTGTGTCTGTAAAACCATTGCTGGGTCTGGAACCAAATAGGCAATGAAAAGTAGGTTACAGTCTGAAACTCCTTCAGTGGTGTTTACTACAGTGTTTTCAGATCATGCTTGAAGATGCCAGTAGTTATGTAAAATCAGATTTACATTTAGATCATTGAGATGGTGTGAGAGTATGAATGTCTCAGCTGATTCTAGGTAGCTTTGATTCTGATCTGTGTCTCTGTGAGAGGGACTCTGCAGGAGGCAGCTGTGTAAAATCTGTGTAAATGAGAGGAGAATCCTAATGACTTATTACTGACTGGAGGCCAAAGTGATGATACACTGCTTAATCCAAGAAGACTTAATATGTTTATATGTTGCTGTGATTTTCTTTATCATGCCGCTTTTGCTCTTTCCCTCCACTTCTGTATTTCTGTGGAAATAATTAATTATAGCTTGTTGATTTTTGGTGCCTGAGAAAATACCAGCTGAAGCTTTTCCATTGGCAGGGGCATTTTATAAGCATGAGCCTGGTACAGATTCTCCAGTGTCTAATAAGATATGTTATAATGCTTCAGCTCTTCTCTTAGTAAGGAATTAAAAGGATCTGTCTCTCCCATCCTACTCCCTCTTTGCATTAAATGTGTAGGAACAAAGCAATCATTGAATTTCTTGCCACTGTAACAAGTGGGACAGGCATTGACAAATGGCTGAAGAAATGAGGAAAGTAGAGAGATGTAATGACTTTGCATCTAGAGCAAGTTTGTTTCCTCCTACTCATCATAATTCCAGAGAGATGTAATCACACCCTAAAAAGGAAATAATTGAGGAAGACACTGGGAAAATCATACACACACTAACTTGTTCTATTGATCATGGCTCTTAACAATTCACTGGGTCCATCTATAATAGTATTTCCATTCAAGAGATCCGTTTCAAAGCAAATCTCCTGTTCTCCCCACCAAAGACACTGCTTGTCTGTCCTGAAGTGTGTGAACTCAATTACTCTGAGCAGAAGGGAAGCGAACAGATGTGCTTCAGGAGTGCACCAAGCTCTTTGCAGACAATAAATGGGAGTTCAATCCAGGCCACCAGCCCGGAGTCACTTCATGGTAAAACCCTTGCAAAATGTCTGGATGGGGTAATCAGGTGCACAGCACCAGCTGCTTTGCTCTCCAGATGCACTAATATTGTACCGTAAGTCTTCCTAATGCAGACATGGCCAAGATATTCCAGAGGTTAGGAAACATCAGCCTCCACAAGGCCTCCTTTCTGTAGATCGCGACAAGTGCTATTTTTCCCCAGTATATGAGGGATCTTCAGTCATCCCTTGTGTTCAGACGTTCTGATTGTAACTTCTTTTTAGGAATACTCCTGACAGATAACCATTTCTAACAGTCCTAATAAACATTTCTAGAGGAAAATAAAGAGGTCTTCACCTCTGGAGGTCTGTACTCTCTTCCAAAGCCTCTAACTCTGGGGGTTTTGCAATTTGGAACTCCTCCAGACATAAGGGCAGCTGGTTCTCTACCTTGTTCTTTCAGTGGAGGACCTCCTCATCCTTCCTATAAAGGGAAGCCCTTGCATCTCTAGCTGGTAAGTATCAGATACTACATTGGTGAGATGGGGCCAGAAGCTCTTTCTAGGGCCAGACTTCCTGTGAGAAACAGGTTATTCCTAATGGCATTTCATTCTGTTGAGGCAATTTGCCATCTCCTCTGTGGAGTGTGCTGTGTCATGTATCATCTCAGGCTCTAAGAGTAACTTTGTGCCCAAGTTGGTGTGATATTCAGGGCAATGTATTGTGCTAATGCAGCATTGTAGGTAATTACTGGCTTGGGCTAATCAGAGAATAGAGATTTAACTTCTTGTTTGTTACCTGTTCATCCGCTGACTGCTGTAGATCGTATATAAATTTGGGGTGTGCCCATAACTTGCAAGTTTTTGTTCCCTACATCTTATGCAATTCATTTTACTTGAATTTTGGTTGTGGATCAAGTGAAAACATCAAGTTCTATTAATCACTTAAATAAATCGTTGTGAATTGTTTTCAACAGGTGTCCTGTTGTCTTCTGGTATCCAAATGAACATACAATCAGTCACTAGACACAGTTTTCTTCTTGGGCTTTAGACTTGAAACTGTAGCTATTCTGGTAGATGTTTGTACCTGTGTTGAAATCCATTCATTCCTTTAAGACTTTTTTATTCAAGTAAAAGGAAGGCTCAGACAGAGTCATGAACCACATCTGTGAAGCCATTGTCAAGTTTGGTGAACCTCTGAACAGCTGGAGAGGCTAAAGCTTTAGAACAAGTTAAGCCATTACATCAGAATTAAAAAACTGCCAGAAATTATACTTTCACTTTGTTTTTTGACTGTGAAAAAAGCCCATTTATGTAAACTTCAGTATACTCTTTTACAGTTAGTCTCAGTGTAAAATTTAGTTTAGTGTCTTTGTATTTGCAGGTTCCATGAAGTTCTTGACAAGTCTTGCAGGGTTTGCACTAGTGATTGTGATTCAAAGAACTTAAACTTTTGTGGGGAAAAATAAAAACAACCAATGAACAAGCCCACAAAGTGAGCTCTGGCCCCAGTAAAAATATACAGTGTAAAGTTTGCTGATTTAGATTGTGAGAGAAAATACCCAGTTGTCAATGCCAGCTGAAAGAGATAAAAGAATCTGGCTTCAAGGAACGACTGTCAAAAAAATCAGAAGTCTTTTAAAAATAATGTACTTGGACTCATTATGTTAAAGTTTTTGTACTCTTATTTTTTCCTCTACAGCTATGAGTGTTATACTTCTTTTAATGTGAAAGTTCAACTTCTGAGTTAATTCTGTAACATGGGGTTGTAATAATAGGAAAAGTTCCAAATAACAGAAGACTTATAGTAAAAATTGTAATAGTAACATAGAAAAATGTCAGCAGACTTGGGCTAAAAATGCAGCTCTTTTGGTTATCAATGGTGAAGTTTCTGGGCACGTGTGAGAAGCTACATCAAACTTCCCTCCTCCTGAAGACAGTTGGTTTTTATCTCTGTTGTGATTTTGCAGCCTCCTTTTTTCAGCCCTCCTTGGGATGAATCACAACATCCCTGAGTGTGAACTCAAGGGTACTGCAGAATTTGTAATCAGGGTCTTTTTGTTTGGTTGGTTTTTTGTTTGTTTGTTTGTTTGTGGTTTTGGGAGTTTGGTGAGGTTGGTTTTTTCCATTTGTTTGGGATTTTTTTTTGTTTGTTGGTTTTTTTTAAACTTAGATATGAAGCTTATGCTGTCATTGTCACTAACTGGCCATTTCTGTGTGATAATTAGCAAATAATAGGCTCGGAAAGGATTTAATTTATTCCCTCAGTATGTTGCATATATTACTACTTTATGCTAGTTATGTTGGATAAGACCATGAAACACAGAGTCCTTTCTCATCCAGATAGGATAGTAGAGGCCAAGCAGGATGGTAAAGGCCAAGGCTTTGAACAGTGTAAGTGCAATCAAACAGTGTTTGTGCCTAAGGTACAGGGTCTGGCACTTGTCAGAGAAGATGGTGAAAGAAGAGAGGGAAACTAGGATTTGCTGGTGACTTGTTTCCACATCCAAAGATTACATTCCAATCATTAAATATCCCAAGAAACATATTTTCAAAAGTGATTGGTGATTTTTGAAAAAATATTTGTAAGTCTCCGAGTTCTCAAACCAAGGTGTTTCACTGGGATCCATTTTTTCAATGGGCCAGAAGCCCATTTGTTCTACAAACAAGGATCCTTTTGGCCTTTCAGTGTGGATGGCATGAGCCTTAGGCACCTGCAGTCAGAGGTGCCTTAGAAAAATCCTGCCCAATAAGAATTAAACTAGATGAGAGCAACAGCAGGAGCAAGTGCTTAGATAATGGAAAACTGAATTTTGTAAAATTATCACTGTTTTACAAGCTGTGTCCAAACCCATTTCAGTGAGTTCACTTTTGGTCTGAAACTGCAATTGCCTCCAACAGCCTTTGAGCTCTGCCACAGAACACTTCTGGTCCTAAAGGCTTAATTGTGTTTCCAAAATGCTGCTGGTTTTATGCATCAGAACATCTTCCTAGAGGAAACATTTGGGAACGGTGATCATGGACCAGGGTCTGGTCCCAAGGCAGTCTTGTGTATCCCAAAATGCAACAGGGTGGCAGGTGACGAAATCAGAACATAATCGGATTTTACAATCTATATGGAATATCCTGGTGTTTGTATGTCTTGAGGCACAGCTGTTCAAGGGAAAAGGGACATTTTCGTTGGCTGATTCTAACATATCTTGCTCCTTTGGTCCATACTTTTTGCTCATGTGCTGATTACTACTCTGGAAAAGGTCAATATGTTTCTTGTGCAAGGAAAGATCTGTCAGACTTGGTTCTATGTGATACTATGAAAATAAATTTCCGTGCAGATTCTAATTTTCTTCAGAGTTGCACCACAAGGCAATGTATTATTGACATTGGAGGATTCAGATCATTAAACTTACATAAACATACACTGAATCCACAAGTTACTTTTCACTTGTGGACAGTTCACTTTTTACCTGTGTGTGTGCATTCTCCAGCCCACAGAGACTTCTTTACAATGTAGGGTAGTCAGCAGCACAATAATGGAGAATTCATTACATGGCAAATTGCTCTATGTTCCAATAATTCAAAAGTTAATTGCCCTCTTCTGATTTCAAGTGTCATGAAGTGGCAGTTCCTCAAGGTTTTTAGCAGATGAGACAGCAATAGTAAGACAACTGTCTTGGTTTGAAAGACAGGTGTCTGCCAAGAGAGGTTGAACCCTCCCCCAGGACAGAGAATGTGATTTCCTTTCCTCCCTCCCTCCGAATTATTCAATTTTGTAAATCAAGGGCTTTCAGGCAAAGGTATGGGAAAAAAGGAATATCAGTTCTTTACTAGTATCTATAAACAAGCAATAACAATAATAGCAACCAGAACTAGAACCAGAAAACCAATAGCAGATGGCTTGTGAGCTGCTGAGCCTTTGCCCGTGTGGTGTAATTATGGTTGCAAGCAGCAGGGGCGCTGTTGAGCTCCCGGCCGGGCAGGGCAGGCGCGATGACTCCCGAGCGGCTGCAGGTGGCGCTGTTGAGCTCCCGGTCGGGCAGGGCAGGTGCGATGACTCCCGAGCGGCTGCAGGTGGCGCTGTGGCGCAGGGTCAGGTCAGCCTCAGGCAGCTGGTAATGGTGGGCAGGCTGAGGAGGACGCAGCGAAAAGCAGCTCGGAGCAGCGAGGAAGCAGGGCGGCAGGGGCGGGCGCCGGCTTTTTCTCTTCCCGGCCGGCTAGCGAGGATTTTCTGCAGTCACAGCAGACGCCGCGGTCTCGTGCGGCAGAGGGCGGGGGCAGGCAGCAGGGGCCGCGGGACTCTCCCGGCAGCGGCTGCGAGGAAACGCAGCCCGGGGAAACGTGCACTTTCCCGTAGGGAGAAAAGGTTGAATCCAAGCTCACCCAGTCAGGAGAAGAGAAAACAGGGCACAGTTGGATTCCCTCTGGTCCCAGCCGAAAAGCAAAGAGCAGCCTCTCCTCTCAGCGTCCGAACCACGAGAGTGGGAGAGCCGTTCCAAGGGCCGGGTGTTCCCTTACCCTGCCTCGCCCAAGCCCACCTTTTGTCTTCGGATTGCTCTAAACATCTAACTATTTGTTGCTTAGTAACAGGAATGGGAAGAAATTCTCAACCCCCAACAACAACTTATTTTTTAAGGCAACTTTCAGTAAACATAGGGAATTCAGGTTCTCCCATTTGGTGCATTTATCTTAATTGGTAACTTGCTGCAAAGATGTTGATGAAAAAAAGAAGAACATAACTATTCAGCACTTGTTTGAATGGTACTTCTCCGATTATTTGCATTTTTGCAGGGTGTGATTAACAGAATATCCCACTCCTGTTGGTTTCACTTGAAGCTGTTTAAATTAAGCCTCTCTGAATTAGATCATGATTCAATGGAGCAAGCGATTTAAGGCTTTAACTCCAGGCCTTGATAACTCAGAGAATGATTCTGTTGTGGAGATTGGTTTTGGCAGTGGGAAAGCTAGAAAAATCCTTTCATCCATCTCAATATTCACTTTCTACAGAAGTTGTCTTCCAGGTCTATACTGACGTCTCAGGTGAACAGTGGTTTGACAGTTTTCCTACTATTGGGCACCACAGCACAGATGTGCTTTTTTGATTGATGATATTCTGGTAGCAGCAGGTGTTTGGAAAAATTATTGTGGCCTGTGTCACCAGCTCCATGCCTGTACTGAATTTAGCCAGTCTAGGAAAAAGCAAGGGCAAGTTACCTAATATATTTTCTTTGCACTATTATTTTTAATTGAGCTTTGGGACATCTAGACATCTCCAGGTGCTCTAATGCTCCCATACTTGTTCCTCTAACCTAGAATATCACTCTCCCTGTTCCTACCCCAGATTTGCATACATAAGTCTCTAAAAGCTTACTGAAACATTTTTTACAAATAAATAGATGTTCTTATGACCAGACTAGCTGAGACAGCAGTCAACACCTTTCAATGCACTTGGTGACAGGAGCAGTTTTAGATAATGCTGTTCCTATTTTTCCCAGTATTGTTTGTGACAGTAGCCTATGCCACGGCTTGCCTTTCTGATTGAGCTCCTTATGAGACTGTGAACCAGGTTAGGATACTGATTCACATAAATAGTATTTTCAGAGTTCTTCCTTTTTGAGCTGGGGCAGAGATGAACAAGCAAAGGAGATATTTTAAAACAGTGTATCTGAAAAGTGTATCTGAAAAGAGTGATGGTGTATCCTTCACCTCACATAGATCCTCAGGTCTCTGCACTGAGGTGTGTCTCCCAGCTGAAGTACTCTGTCTTGCTGTGGCTCAGCCACCTGCTTAATGTTCTGTGCCCTTCCTTTATTTCAGCAATTCAGCTTTGTCTCCCTGCCCACGGATGTCCTGGAGATAGAAGTTAAAGACAAATTTGCAAAGAGCCGACCAATCATCAAACGTTTTCTGGGAAAACTCTCTATGCCGGTCCAGCGCCTCTTGGAAAGACATGCCATAGGGTAAATTTTGCTGCTTACCTTGTTTAACTAGTGTGTTGCTGAAGTCCCTGGTGATATATCATTATTGTGATATAATGATGTTGAGGAGCAGTTATTAAACTGACAGTTGTCTGATAAATGGTGTTGGTCTTAATTAGAATTTATAGGACTATGGGCCAGACAGAATTCCCTCTATTATCCTATGCACGGCATTTTGAAAAGTGAGAAGTGGCATTTAGGAAAGAAGACTGTTTTGTGTATCATGGCTGCAACTTTGGAGAGTGCAATATTTTCAATTTGAATATTTATTTAATGTTATCAGGAGGCTGTTTTCATGTTTCAGGGAGTTACCTATGGGCTAAAATCATGCCAGATCTGTTCCTCCTCTTTTTAACTTCTGGAAAGGGCAAATATTATTAAAAAATATATGTGGCATGTTGTAACTAATGCTTTCTGACCCTACCCTGCTGCCAAGGAACAACCTTGAGCTCACAAGCACTGCCCTGCTTCCCCATTGCATGAAAGTCCTGGGAAAGCGTATGCTGCCAAAATAACACAAACCAATTTAAGGAAGATGGCTAGTAATCAGGCAAAGCCAAAAAGTTGGCTCTAAGCCTGTAATGTTCAGACCTTGAAGGGCAAGGGAGAAAGAGTCGTCTTCTGAGGAAAGTGTACTCAATGCAGTTTCCAAGAAGGCATTTCTGAAAATTGGATCTCAATTCAGCAGAACAGCAGGAAGATGAGCTTGTTGGAAGTGTTTGTTGGAGCTGGTTCAGTAACTGGCTGTGATATTGACAGCTGAATCTACCAGAAGGGACTAAGCTACCTCCCTGTTTCTCAAGTAGAGAAGATAGAGTAGCTTTTTAGAAACCAGATGGATAAGAACAGCTTGGGGAAGATAGAACCCTGTAACTGGTATCACTGGCTTTCCTCTGTATGAGAAGATTTCTCATCATCTTCTGATTATAACTTCCTATTTTACTTCCATGTTGTAAACACCGTCTATCTAAGGATATACTTTGCCAAGAGCAGTGCCTCCAACCTGCACTAGATCTGGCTCAGTTTTAATACCCTAGTAGCATTTAAATCTCAGGCAAGCTCAGTGAGAAGTATACACACAAGTTCAGAGAGGTATGCAAATCTTGAGATCATCTCATTTATATGAGTTTATATGGTTGTGAAACTGTGCTAGCAAGTATATTTGGCCCAACTGGAAGTGAACTATGTTTTTTCAAAAGATGTATAAATATTACTATTTAGTGAACCCGTTACACTCAAAAAATGCTTTGCAAAGATTGATTCAGCATCATTGTGGGCAGCTGGGAAGTTAATCTCTTCTATAGTTTCATTCTGTTCTGAGGGGTGGATGAAGTGTGGCAAAGGGAGGGACCTGCACAAGGACAGAATGGAGTCATTGATCAACCTTGTCAGGAAGGTGTTCTTCTGATATTTCAGCTTCATAGAGGTAAGAGGGGTGGAAAGAGATGAAGAGCAGTCATTCAGCCAGTTTAGAGAGAGAAGATGGTATGCGGGGATTGGCCTGCACAGGGTTTTGTAAACAAGAACAGGAAAGCTGGATTTTTTGCAAATGGTGAAGGGAAGAAAATACAGAGATGCAAGGTTCTCCAAAAAGGTAGATGGTCAGATCTGCAGGGAAGCAAAGTCTTGTTAAAATAGCTGAAGTGGGAGTCGTTTGCTTCCCATGTTGATATTTTCATACCCATACTGCAGAAGTTTCATTCCCACCATTTTGTATATATATTTGTACATATGTGCTTGTGTGTGCCAGCAGCCTGTCTTACTCACTTACTCAGCTGTTCCATTGTAATTGAAGACATTGTCCTCTCCTCTGCCATTTGTTCTCTCGTATGCAAGTCAACATGCCCTCATGGCTGGGATGAATAGCCTCCATGTATTTTATTATGTATTTTTGTAGGACACAGCAGATTTATCTATGCACAGTAGACATTGGGTAGGTTATAGTCTATTGTGACAATATTTGTTTTCTTTCAGAGACAGGGTTGTAAGCTACACTCTGGGTCGCAGACTTCCTACAGATCATGTCAGTGGCCAGCTGCAGTTCCGATTTGAGATAACTTCTTCCATCCATCCAGGTAATTCTCAGTCTTAATACATCATTTATCTAGATTTCTAGATTTTTAAAAATTTTTTGGTTGTTGTTTGTTTGTTTGCATTCTTTCTCTTCAGAAATCTGAATTCATTCCTAGCTGCTCTGGGACTTTAGGTACAGTCATGAACAAAGTGAAGTGCATAAAGTCACCCATCGCAAGATGCATCATGAGTCACAATTTCTCCCCTTTTTCCCCTTAGGATAGAGCTACTGGTGTCTCATATTCCCCTGTTCTTGGCTGCTCCAAATACTCCACCACGTCAATGGGCGAGAAGAGAGTGGAAAACTAAAGACTCATCTGCTTCTTTATCACCTGTCCTAGTGGAAATGCTATAAAGGCTGTTATTTGTAGTCATCTGCATTTGAGCACTTCATGAGTAAAAATGGAGAATGTGATAGTAAAGATGATTAGAAACTGTCTCCATTTGATTTATTTTTAATCAAACAGTGAAAAGTAAAACAAAAAATAATTGCATGTTCCACTTCTTCCCTCCCTTTTGGTTTGGTTTTGGTTCATGTTCTCTTGTAGTTATTTGGAAGTGACTATCATGATGGTTTAAGGCTGAACCTTGGTTTTCATGTCACAGTCTCAATAGCATTTCTCAGGGACTGTTTGCCTCAGGGGCTCTCTGCCCTCTCTGCTACACTTTGTCAAGCCAACAGCAGCTGCTAATGGCAGAAACCCTGATTTCTGCCTTTGACTATTTGGATGGCATGAAGGAGCCCAGGTTGTTTGGCATCTGAGAGGAGGTGGTACAGATGAGGATCACATCAAGGGATATTTTGGGGAAAGTTTTCACCTTTCAAGGGTGGGAAACACATTTTCTCTTGTGGAGTCTTGCCAACTTCAGAATGACAAGAAAAATGTCATTCAAATCTCAGGAAAGATTTCCTCTATTCTCATAATATTTCCTCTGATACCAGTTTGGCTCAAAGAGGAGTTTCAAGAAGGTGTTGCCTTCAGGTTATGCGGCAAGGAGGCAGGTTGCTGCATAAAGATTGCCACCATGAGTAAACCCATGATTAAATCCGCTGTACAAAGACTGCCTAGCAAAAAAACCCCAGCACTTCTTGATAGTTGTTCAGTTGCCCACTCATTTCACACTGTCATTTATGTTTTTAATTCTCTCAGATTGCTGCGGATGCTTGTGCCCCCACAACCAACCCTCTGGTTCAGTCAACACTTCTTGTTAAAAGAGTAAGTAATTTCTTTTCCTGTCTCATACAGATGATGAAGAGGTCTCCATTAGTGCAGATCCTGAGCCAGCTGACCTCCCGGAAAGCCCTGTGAACAACCCCACGGAGGAAAGCCTCGGTGAGCCTCCATGCATCAACACAGTGACCTCAGAAAGTGCAGCTCCAGAACAGCTAAATGGATACAGTGTGAACAGTGTCGATAGCCCAGGGGCTGTCAAACCACCTGGGGAAGTCAACCAAAACAGCTTAAATGAAGAGCTAGCAGGAGATGGGGAGGTTGATGCAGTGCCAGTTCCTGAGCCCTTGGAATCCATTCCAGGAGAAGTGCTGCCTTCTTTGAGTGCTACGGACCTCATGGAGCAGTCGGATCTGATGGCTTGCGTGTCTCCTCCTGAGACCGAAGTTAGGGAAAATAACAAAGTCAATTCTGATATTCAGGGAGATGGTGGAGTCTTGACCAGCATAGAAACAGTAGATATTGATGAGGTGAGTGCAGATGTGCATGCTGGCAAGGACCTAGAGAAGAGTCAGGAAGAAGGAGAAGGGGCTTCAGCCCAGGAGGAGGAAGACAACAAGCTGCAACTGAGGACCACAGCAAAGAGGAAAAACAGGCCATGCTCCCTGCCTGTGTCTGAACTTGAGACAGTCATAGCTTCAGCTTGCGGTGAGCCAGAGACCCCTCGCACACACTACATACGGATCCACAACCTGCTCCACAGCCTGCCCTCAGCACAGATGAGCAGTGATGGGGAGGAAGAGCAAGATGGTGGCAATGGCGGGGAGAATGATGAGGAGTCTACTGTCAAGGAGGTGTTGGATAAGGAGGTGGTCAGTGAGAGCAAGACCGTGGCAGCAGAGCCTCCTCCGGAAAATGAGGCTGAAGAGAACTTCAGCCAGAGCACAGTGCCTCCTGGGACCTTGGATGAGCAATTCGCTGACTTGAATGATGGGCTGTTGGATGGGGAACACCCCAGGACAGGAAGTGAGAGCGAGTCGAGCTCCAGGCTCAATGGTGACAACGAATGTGAGGCTTGTGACACCTCTTGCTACAGCCCCTCTTGCTACAGCACCTCCTGCTACAGCACCTCCTGCTACAGCACCTCCTGCTACAGCACCTCCTGCTACGACAGTAACAATCGCTTCTCCAGCCACACACGCTTCTCCTCCGTCGACAGCGCAAAGATTTCTGAGAGCACGGTCTTTTCCTCACAGGATGATGATGAGGAGGAGAACAGTGCTTTTGAGTCAGTGCCAGATTCAGTGCAGAGCCCTGAGCTGGACAGGGAGCAAGTGGATGGCTCCTCCCAGTGGCCAGATGAACTAGTAGCTCATGGTGGGAATCCACAGAGAGCCACAGAGGGTCTAGACACCCCAGTAGCAGGTCCAAGCAGCAGAAGAGAAGGTTAGATCCTGAGAATTGATGCGCTGGGCAACCCTGATTATCTAGATGTCACAGAAGGCATCAGATAATTGAGGTTTCAGATAGCTCACGGTTTATTTCTTACAAACTCAGGGGCTGTGAGCTGGGCCAGATATCAGGGAGGGTTGGATAATTGAGCCTGTCCTTAAAAATCCCAGCAAAACCAACTAAATCAGGTAGGGATCTGTATATATGGATTACTGTAGATATACATGCATCATTATAAAATCAAGATTAGCTACTGTACTTATGTGGCAGATCAGCATTATCACATCCACCAACTCATTCCCTTTTTCCTGGGATTTTTCCATATCACATATCTGATGTGCTGCCATGTCTCTGATAGTCAGTGAGAGGACCAGCTTGTGCTTGTCAAAGGGCAGGTATGCTGATTTGCACCAGATAAAGGTCTGGACCAGTTTGTTATGGTCTGTAAATGTTTCTTAGCCTTACATAATCATAAGCTCTCACAAATGGTCTTCTAGCCCCATTTGTTCCAATTCCCCAAGTATGGAACAAATGTACCTCAGATGTCATAGATCATAGGGCAACTCAACAGAGATTTATATTTTTTTGTTAGCTATTTTGAAAATTTAACTATAATAAATAAAATTCTCATCTCCCTATCCTTCCTAGAGATAGAATTTTTTTTTTTTTTTTTTTTTTTTGTCTTTGTAACTTACGTACTATTTTTTCCAATTCCTTTAAACAGTTACGTAAAATCTCTCCCTTTGGTAACGCCTTTCATGTTGTATGCAGTTATATGAAGAAGGGTGGTTGATCACTCCTCTCTTCTTCAGCTAGTGTATCACTTTTCTCCAGCTGAAGAAGTAAAGGACTCAGCTGCACCTCAGGAATATGCAGCAAGGTTAAGAGGTAGTCTTTGCATTCCAAAATTCTGAGTCATCTGGCTCCTTCTATAAGTGATGCAAAATTAAAATGGCTGCAAAAAGATAACCTATTTGGGAATCACTGGGAAACTGCAATTAAAGCATTTTTCTGTGTTTTCCTTCTCCATGCCCGGTTTATTTATTCACACTTCCTACTGCCCACAGACCTTACTCCTGCAGAAGAAAAGGTGTAAGGGTGTCCTTACACACCAGCCTGTGTAAATACTTTGTAGACAGCTGGGACTAGGGAATTATTGAGTCTGTAAAGCAGAATCTAGCACAAAAGCTTAAATTTTCAGAAGTACACAGACATAGAAACCCAGTTTCCTTCCTTGCAGGCAGGAGCCTTTGCTTGTGGACAGCATTTATGTGCAAGTATACCTAAGGGGGCATGAGCACGTGTATGTGTTAGACCATACTTACAGATTTGGTGGTCGTTTCGGACTGTGTGAGCTTTTGATAGGGGATGTGGTGGGAGAGGGTGTCTTCCAAAGATGGATTCAGTACAGCACCAAGACTTGAGCCTCCATAAAGAGCACTGCAGTGTTCATGGTGGCTTTGCCTTGTTTAGCTGAGTGTGTTTCTGAAGGGCAGCCCAGCTCAGCACTCCTTTGGTGTCATCGGGGTGTCTCAGTCAAGGTGCACGTTGCTTCCTGACTTGGCATCTGTTACAAACACAGTAGATGTGGTCACCTCCACCCACTCCAGGTGACTGACACTACCATGCTTCCGTTGGCTTGGCGTAACTGTCTTGACTAGGGGAGAGTCAATTATGGTGAGGTAAGTAAAGAAACATAGATGGGTGATCTGGTAGTCAGTGCTACAACACCTGTAGAAGCAGCACAGTTTTTAAGGCTGTGAGAGATGGACTTTTAGCACTGAGTCATAAACTTATGTAACTCTGCTGTCTGCTCAAAACGTGCAGCAGCTACATCTGTGAGATACGCCTATACATAAGGGGTTTAATGAAAACATTTAACAAGCCATATGGTATCATTAGAGCACCTAGAAGAGGGAGTATTTTTGTCTAAGTGATTTTTCTCATTTCTGGGTGGTGTGAGGTTTTTTTTACAATTTTATACAAAATTGGCTTCTGTCTTCTAGCTGTTGGTTGTTTTAAGAATTTTTTTTAAATTTTTTTTTGTAAATTTTTTTTTTTTTTACATTTGATTAGTGTATGTTTGGGGTTTTTTACAAAATATTAATTCTTAGGCTGTTAAGATTCTAACATTAAAGACAGCTAAACCAGCTAGTATACACTGAGTTTGGCTTAGCATTCCCAACATGACCAGAACCATTCAGCTTAATATATCTTTTTCCTTAAGCTGCATCTTTCTAATGCATGTAAATATTATATTTATGCAATTCAGAGTGTATCTGTATTAACAAGCCTTCCTGGAACTGGAGGTTATAGTCAAAAACTGTTACCACACAATATGAAAATATGTCCATTAGTAGGATAAATAATCCTGGTTTTTAAGATTTTAAAGACAGACCAATAAGGAATCTTTTTTCTGGGACCTGTGAAGTTTTAGCATATTGAGTCTAAAATAAGGAATGCTTTTACATCCCTAGTACAACTTCTTAGTTTCTTAAAGGATTCCATAAAAATTGACTTGATCTTGAGTTACTTGTTCCTCTCAACAGAATGTGAGTTTGGACATTCGCTTAGGTTTCATTTATTTCTTGTTTAGATATGGCAGGGCAGTTGGAACTAGACGATCTTTAAGGTCCCTTCCAATCCAAGCCATTCTGTGATTCTATATATGGACATTTATACAATGTTAGTGTTTAAAAACTTTCTCTGCACTGTATTCTGTGACTCTCTTTCTTCTTCTTCTTCTTCTTCTTCTTCTTCTTCTTCTTCTTCTTCTTCTTTTTCTTTCCCTCTTCTCTGTCTCAGGTCTTCTTTCCTTTTCTCAGATCCTGACTATATCTCACTATATTTTGTCCTTCTCTTCTATCACCTGTCTCCTGTTTCTGGTCCTTCTCTCATTCTCCCTCCTTCCACTCAAGATGGAATCTTTGAATTTTGAAAAATACCCATAGAAGGGGATGATCTTCTGCTTTGCAGGGACTGCAAAATCGTGCTGTTACAGTCCACATAATCAGCCACTGATCTTTCTAAAAAGCTGAGAAAGATCCAAGGCAGCTTTTAGCCTTTGTATTCCACTGATGGGATGAATTAAAAGTTGGAATCAGGATTTTGCATGTTCCTGCCAGTTGCTGCAGAAGCTTGAGTTTGGTTGTACATGAACAGTATTTCTCAGAGATCAAGCCTGTTTCTTCTATCGCTTACACTTGTGTGTCTGTGAGTCCAGAATCTGGCCCATAATAGTTTAGCATTGACTCAAGAGACTTGACTGCATTATTTTAATACTTCTTTGCCATATGAGTTGTTATTAAAATAGTGCCTGAAAATAGGAATACCCAGAGTTGCTAGTACATCAGATTAACCTATTTTTCAAATAATCACTTGTTTTACAGTAGCACATTTTTTGAACCACATTGTGAAAACAGTGAATGACTGTCAATGTCTTGAATATCTTGTCCATAGGTGATTGTCCTTTACTCCATAATTCTCAGCCAGTCAGCCAGCTTCCTTCTCTGAGGCCTGACCATCATCACTACCCAACTATCGATGAGCCTCTTCCACCAAGTAAGCTTTAGTTTTTTATTTTTTTGCATTTTTTCAGCTTTTCCTGTTAACTCTTAACAGTCTAGAGGTCAGTATGTCTTCCCAAAGAACCCCATCTGTTCTGTATATACATTTTCCAGAACCCAAGCAATATGCCCTTTTGTTTCCCTTATTTGATCCTGACTTCGAGTGTTTTCATGCTATTTTAGACAAGCTCCATAACCTCCCTATATGCCTTGGTCTGTCTTCTTCCCTGGAATGAAAATTTTATTCCCTGTTTCCTGTGTTCAGATTTCAATGACTGGGATCTGTCAGTTGTTCTGGAAGCCTTACTGCAAGGCTTTCTGGGTGGTGTATCAGTCATGTACTCTGATTTTTCTGTAACGTTTGCCTCCAGGTTCTCTGTAACCAACTTCAAAGACTGTTTGGGATGGCAGTCCCTGTGGTCTGTCAGGTCTGCATGCAGGTCCAGCAGCAACCCTTTCACAGTCAGGATACTCCTGGGACAGACAGGTCCAAATCTGAAGCAAACCAGAAGAAGCTGGGAAAAGGCAGCTCATGTACAGTGATCTTGTTATACTGCCTTTGGATTTGATAATCTGTGAATTTTATGTTCGTTATGGACTGTAGTGGAGTCTACACTTGCATTGAATAAAAATGAGAGTGTTTTAAATAGCATGATCGATTAGCAGCCTGATAATATGGGATTTTTACCACTGAAGCAACTGCTGGAGCTGTTTTTACTTGTCTCTATAGCCTTTCCCTCGTGTGTTCCCGGAGGATTACCCTGCTTTTTGCACTGGCGTTCGGTGCCCAGCAGAGCGCACTCTGCGCCCTGCAACGTGCCGCTGATCACCTTTCAACTGAGCGCAGGATTTCACAGCCTGAAATGTGCAGTGCCTCACAAAAACAACCTGGCGTATAAACAAAGCACTCTATTTTCTTCAAAGCCCAAGACGGGAACATACTTATTTGGCCTATGGTGCCCTTGACAAATAATTCATCATTTGCCAACCATGCTGTCAGTATTCCCTGAGCCGAAAATAGCCCTGATGCTGGCGTCAGCTGCACAGTAGCATGAATGATTCAAATGCCTTTAGCCCAATGAAGTCTTATTAGAGTCCCACTGTGGCTTGCCAGTGAATGATGAAATGGGAACGGTTACCTCTGTAAGAGGGAAATATTTCTCTTCCTCCCACTCTTACCGCAACACTTTGTGGATAGGACGCATTCCCCATTAGATGACTTAATGATAGCACACTGACACCATTTTGGGTAAACAGAATATACTGAGAATCTATTCCATATTCTTCCATCACCAATTTAATACTTTTTTCCTCTTTCTGATAGTTATCCTCAAAAGGCAAGTATTTCTACCATTGGTTTTCACAAGTTCTTTTACAACACAGTTTAAGGACATGAAATGCAAAATATGATGATAAAGTACAGAAGTTAATTTTGAGTGGGGAAAAAGTTAAATTGAATAATATCACTTAGGGTACTGGTTTCTAAAAACTCTCCATGGAATTTTACTGTAATTTCAAAATGAAAACCATAGCTTTCATCTAGAAATTTTTCTTCTCCTTAAATTCAATATTCAGTACCTTTAATAACTCTTAATCCTTGATGAATAGTGCTTCAATCATGTGAAAGGAAGAAACCTTGTATTTTAAGCCCAAGTTATATGATCAAAGCTGGCTTACTTCTCACGTGCAGTATTAGCTTCTGTCTCTAAGTAGAGGTGAAGGTAATCTTCCAGTGCTGCAAGTTCAGCGTTGACTGATTTTATTTAGGTCATGGAGGATCTTCTGGACAGTCTTCATTCCCTTTTGAATAGTTTTCTGAATAGCTTGATTTCATCATAACCCCACAACAGCTGGTCTCAGGGAGGAAATTTAATTTCAGACAGTTTTATTTGGGAAAATAAAGTAGAACAGATCCATTATTTAGGAGGAGTTTCATAATGACCAGTCTGAATGCTAAGTCTGATACAAGATTAACAGAAGATTTGCAGTGTTTGCACAGCCTCATGACGGCATTACCAGTCACCCCTTATTATGCCTGTGTTTGGAAACCCTACAGAACTGAAGCCAAGAAAAATACACGTGCCCAGTTCAGAGCTGCTCTTTGCTGAAGGTGTGGCTGAGCTTGAAAGGAAAAGACAATGTATTTTTCTTTTTTGCCCTGATGGTCCTGCCAGAAAAAGTTGCATCTTCTGATATAAATGAGAGCAGTTTCAGAGGCTGCTGTGAAATATGACTTGGCTGATGGAGAGAGATCACTGGAGAACAGAATCCGTACTGTCACATCCCTAGCCTATGCTCTAGCATGCTTTTACTGTGAAGGTTAGATAGAGGTTAGTCTTTGTAGTAGTCACAGTCTTATTTTACCTGAAAAACTTAACAAAAGACCTAGGGGAAATTTGGCTGCTTCCTAGATCACCTATGCCCCTGAAGTAGCATGAAAGGACTTGAGCACAACTCGGAAGCAGAGTTCTGCCTGTCAGTTCATCTGTCAGCCTGTTTGTCTCACTGTGTGGGTATCCATCCATCTGTCCTTAAATCTGGTTTCATATGCAGGCAGCTTCAGTGACTTGTGTGACTTACAGGTGACTTGTGGGAAGGTAGAAAGTACACCTGCAACCTGCGTACAACGAAAGTTGTACCTGCTACCCTTTAACAGCCTTCCTAGGTGACCGAAAGAAGAGTTACTGAGCTGATTGGAAATGCTATTGCAAGGAGCATGAGACACACAGCTGCTGATATTTTAGCATGCCAGTGTCAGCCCATGGTTTCAGGTGAACATACCCATAAAGCAGTGAATAAAGCAACACTCACTGACAGGTGTAGTTCATGTCTGTACATACCGCTGCTGTATGTCTGACACATCTGACAGAGACAGCCTTCCTGAAGCTGTAATCCTGTCTGACCTGATGTTTTCACTGTGATCTCCAAGTTCTGGACAAGCTTCCTTACTCCTAGGTTTCCAAGTATTACGCTTAGAAGCTTAGGAACTCTAAATTGTATTTAATTAGATACTTACGGCAAAGTAGCCTCTAGAGCTGGTAGTGCACTGGGCTGGATTATAAGACCGTAGCTGACTGTGTAACTGGATATATTTATTCTTGCTAAGCATATATGAGCAGGCTTTAGACCAATATTGCCAGTTGGTGTTCTTCTGTAGGCTGTCTAAAGTGTGGTTCTACAGCATTGCCTACAAGTTTCTAATTATCTATCGACCTGTATCATTCTTAACTTATTATGAGGTACAACAATAGTGTGGAGTGAGGGCAAGGATTTGTCTTTTGCCAGAAGACAGCAAGGAAAATGAAGAACTGTGTGATGTGGAGCTGGATTGTCTTACATTAGATCTGGCCAAGGTTATTTCCTTGAGGATATTGCAGATAAAGCATAGCTCCAGAAGGGCCATTCCCCACCCACAGTGGTACACCTGCCACCACTGCCGGTGTTCTCAGCAAGGCTCTGGCCTTCGACCTGCCTTATGTCAGTCTGATTTACCTCAATGTGCAGATGTTGTACTTGATGTGCTTTTTTTCCCTGTCTTAATGTTTTAGACATGGTTTTAGACATGGTTTAGACATGGTTTAGACAAAGCTGTGATCTTGTTCCTGAAACAGCTACCACATCCCTGGGAAACTTTACCTGGTGGAGGAAGAGAGAGTCCTTTCCTTAAATTATGTAGTGATGTTCCCAGTGAGAGACACTGCATGTGTACCCGTGGTGTGACTAAAGGGTTTGCATCTTTAAGGACTGTGGTATTTGCAGTCAGCTTTGAAATGCATGTGCCTATGGCTCTTGTTGTCTTGGAGTCTTACCGAAAATTTCTCCAAGGACTTCCAGCATCTATCTTTTAAGGTTTTTGGGGTTCAGCTGTCAGGGGCAGCTAGCCGTGGCATTCAGACAGCCTGCACTTGTCTGGGATCAAATATAGGAAGTGGGTTTAGCCAGGGCCAGCATTCAGGGGATGGGAACTGGTCA
This sequence comes from Entomyzon cyanotis, assembly GCA_024500445.1. NCBI lineage: Eukaryota > Metazoa > Chordata > Aves > Passeriformes > Meliphagidae > Entomyzon > Entomyzon cyanotis. The sequence continues at coordinate 84,449,707 of JAKEPQ010001005.1, forward strand.
TGAAGGATAGATTTCCAGATACAGTAGGAAGAGGTGCAACTTCAGTCCCGCTCTTAGAGCAGGAAATGAAATACATAAAGTATGGAATTCAGCTGATCCTGAATTTGATCACAGAAGTCCATAGGAGGAGTGAACTCATCAGGGAAGATGGTATCATAGTAAGAATATGGGAATATGAGGAAGTGTTTGCCCTCAAAGGTAATCACCATATGTGCATTTGTGTGTGAATGCGAGTGAAGTTTGCATCTAAACTTGTGTAGAAAGTATGTGCATGTATTTACATAGATATGTCATCAGCTGATGGGTCATGTAGGAGTATGAATCTAGCAAGCCTAATTTATTCCACTTCTTGATGCATTCCCACCAGTTTGATATGTGGCTTTGCTAGCTGACTCACTTCTGAATTTCTCCTGTTCCAAATTCTTTTTTTTAATAAACATTACCATTTTCCACAAGCCATCATATATCAAATAATTTTTTGTTTTAATCATGGGACAACATAAACAGTAGCAGGAAACAATAATGATGGAAGGCTCAATTCTGCAAACTCTCAATCTAGTTTGCATTCATGAGAGCAATAGATTTACAATACTCTTTTAGAGAGATTTCTAAAGTATGTCCAAAGAGTCTGTGATCAGTTTTCAGTGAAGCTTTTACTAGCTGCATGGTGTCCTTTGAAGTCACTTTGCAAAAAGGAGGGAAATGAAACATGTTTGTTCTGAAACATAACAAAAGAAAGAACACTTGGGATTTACCGTATTAGCTCAGGTGTAATCTTCGTGTAAGGGTTGGTTTTGTGGCTACTCTGACCTTCAATGAATCCAGCCAACCAGTATTACTAATTGAAAAATTATCTCACCCTTTTAAAAACGTAGCCCCTATCTGTCACTAGTTTTTCATGGGCTGTGGTAGTGAATTCCATGGCCTACATGTGTGCTGTGTACAAAATATTTCTGTATATGCATATAGTGCATATATGTATATATAGACAAGCAAATAATATATATACACACTTGAATGTGTACTTTAAATATATACACATAATATATATTGCATGTAGGCTATATATATGTATAGTATCTCCTGTGTGTATATACCCTGTCTGTGTATATATGTGTGTGTGTCTGTATGTATCTCCCACATGCAGGTTTTCTGGAAGGCATCACACTGACAGCATCACCCCCTTCCTTTTTTTTCCAACCCTAGATTGGGAAGCTCGGATAGACAGCCATGGGAGGGTGTTCTACGTGGATCATGTCAACCGCACCACCACGTGGCAGCGTCCCACAGCCGCAGCAACGCCAGATGGGATCCACAGGTCTGGATCCATCCAGCAAATGGAGCAGCTGAACCGCCGGTGAGCATTTGCACCTGAATTCCTTTGACATCTGTGCTCTCCTTTTTCCACACTGCTCCAGTAGCTCCCTTCCTTCTCCAGTGCACCATATTGACTCCCACCTCATCCAAGTTCTTGTCCCTACTGCAGCTCCCTTCTAGCCTGCTGGTGTGCCTGCTGTGGGTGTCTGCTGCTCAAACCTGCCCACAGGAGAGGTGCTGTTGGGTGAATGATGGTGCAAAACATTTCACACAGCAAGAGGAGGCTTTTGGAAAACTTCTCTGAAATGACTTCTAGAAGGGAAGGGAGTGTTCTTCCAAAACATGGAGTCATTTTTGCTATTTAACTGTAGAAGTGCTATTGATGGGTCAGCACCTAGTGCTGTGCCGCAGTTTTTGGAGCTGACTGCTCCTGGAATTGTTGCCATATCCGTGTGGCATTTCTACCCAAGCTAATTAGGCCTGTTGAAAGGTCTGTCTCCCTTTCCAGGACAGAGCCCTGCTCCAATAGGATCGTGCATTTTTGTAGAGGTAGACAAGTCTGCTTAGTGTTGCATTGGGCCCTGTAAAACTGTCAGTTCATTCTGAGCTGGCTGAGATACCTCTTTAATGCTGCTTATATTTTCACTTTGTTTGACTAGTCCACACACAGATTTGTTTATCTTTTTCTTGTCATGCTTGCTTTTTAGACTGAATTTGAGAGGAAAGAAAAAAAATAAACAGTCAAAAATCTTCCCTTTTTTTGCTTAAAATATGGGATTGGGTTTCTTGTTTAATTCCCTGCTTACTATAATGATGCCATTTCTAGAAAAGGATAAGCAAAACTGAAATTATATTTTAATTATAGTGTGTAAAATGCCACAAAAATTTTCTGGCCTTTTTTTCTGTGGTAAGAGAAAGATCTGCAGCTGAGAGAAGGATGCAGAGTTTTAAAGTGCTTCTTTCAGAGTACTTTGAATAGTTTGGGAACTACTGTGCTCTGAATGGGGCAGTCTGGGAGAACTGGGCCAACTTAAATTGACACCATCAACATGCTCTTGAGGAATAATCCTTTTTTTACTGAAATTCATTATTTTGAGTAGCATTTCATAACATGTTGTGTCTTGCAGAAGTGAGAGAACCTGCTCAGTATTTGTTTTCATAATAGCTTTGCTCATAAAGTCTCAAGATGCCATGTTAATATAAAAAACCCCAAAAACCTAAACAAAGGGAATGTTTAATGTAGATTCTTTCAAGGGGTTTGCATGACTTCTCTGCCATTTAACACTGGTCTTTAAGAGGGAATTGAGCCATGTCAGAGCTCAGACTATTTGGCTGCTACTTAAGCAAGTTATCTGCCACAGAAAGCAGAAAGTTGTTGTGAGCATACATCAGAATTTTAAAAAAAATTTTTTTGATGTTTAACACATGTAAGTGCAGCAGAACCACAAAAGGAGTAAGTGCTTATAAGAGTGATTTACCATTCTGTTAGATAATGCAGGTTAATCATTCACCCAGCTATCACAGCAGAAACTGAAGAGTAGGCATTGTCCTTGTGACCTCCTTCATTCATATTATTCATTAATTTCATGTAGACTGCCTGTCTGTCTTGGTTATGACTTGATTATCACTGACTTGGGTTGGGAACTGAGAGTTAATAAGATTGATATTCTTTGAATCTCTCAATTTTTAGTATTCATATATCCAGTTACAAAGGGAGAAGTATGGAGGGTTTTCAACAGTGGCAAATCTCTACTTGCCTGAGTTCCATTGGAGACTAAACGCTTTGCAGTTTATTAAACACGAAATGTCATGGCTTCTTGGGACTAAGGAAAAAAGCTGGTGATTCTCTACTCTGTGCCAAAGAGCTCTATTGATTTGAGAAGTTGAATACAAAGGTCTCCTATTGTTACCAGGTTTGGAACATTTCTTAAGATTCTGTTCAAAGGAATTAATTCTGACTCTCCTGAGTATTTGCCCAGTGGCAAGTCATTTCTGTAGTTTTAACCTGGCTCTTATATTTTTTTTAAATTATTTTAGTCCTAAATCTAATTTCAGGTATTCCATAATTTGAGATAATTCATGTCTCCACATTTCAGGAATGTCAGGAAAGTTACTTTTCATTAGTTATTATCAACACTGGAAGATTGGACTTTGTTTTAAGCACTCACTTTAGAGATACTGTTTTGTTGTGTTTCAAACTTCAAGATTTGAAATGTTTTCAGAAAACACTCCTGAGAATCATTTTAGGTGAGGGAACAGCAAACATAGATCTTGCTGATAGAATTAGCAGCAGCCTGAACTTTTGCTCTAACCTTAAACGAAATTTGGACTCAACTCCACAGTTTGAAAAAGCTTGGTGACTTTTCTTTTTAAACCAATTTACTTTTTTTTTTCGGCTTCTTGGTTTAATTTGTGGAAGGGAATGGAAAGACCAAAATATTACAAGGAAGCTTGGTATTTCCAGCCCAGCAAAAACCACAAAGCTTTGGAAATTCAGCTTGAAAAAACCCTGTAGCTGTGATTAAACCTAGTCCTGCTTTCCTTCTGTGCTCCAAGCTTCCCTTTAGTTGTACAAGCCTCTTGAGGGTACAGGGAATGCAGAACTGGAATCCAGGTGTTGGGCAAACACCAAAGAGACATCCATACTTTTAATTTTAGAGGTTCTTGCTCATTTTTTGCAGCACTGTCTGACTTCCTTACTTGTTGGCGAAGCAGATAACAGGTCTTGTTGTTCAAGCTCTGTTGAAAGGATACTTTGCAGCATATGTGTCTGAATTGTCTTTGCACTTGTTTGAAAGATAATAATCAATGTAAAAAATTACAACCATTATAGTTCGTTCAGCCACAGCGTGGTATTTCTTAACCTTCATTTCTTTGACAAATCACTTTGAAAGGAGTCTGAAATTTCCAGAGGCAGTCCCATGACTTCTGCACATTCAATGTTTTCTCCAATTACTTTGGCATTTTTTGGTATTTATATAAGGTGATTTTATAGTATTGAGAAGCTAAAGAAATGCGTAGTCTTTTGTTGGCATACAGCTGCTGTTGCTCTTTGAGGTTTGCAGTGGGGATTTTCTACCATCTAATTAAATTGAAGGTACAGGGTTTTTCTATACGTCTGCTTATATACCTTGATTATATGAACTGGGGGTGTTTTGTGCTTAGGGTTTTTTTTCCCTTCTATTGCATGTGGGTGTTGTAAAACTCCTCCAGTACTGGAATGGAAAGTTCATCCAGTTGCCTGCAGTCAAGTGAATAAAGCTGTAAAATGTAGCTCTAAAACAGAGGGTTTAAAACTGCAGTAAATTCATGCTGTTGCAAAACCTGCTATAAGAATTCTCTTTTTGAAGATGGATGTTTTCCTAAAGTATAAAAATATACACTAAATGTAGCTTCAAATGACTTTGAGTTCTGGAGGGGAACACATAACATTGTGAAAGTTTAGTATAAATCTATTAAAACTTAAATTATTTTTCTTAATTATCTCCAGCCCTTTTGCCTAAGATTGGGTTGCAATGAGCTACTGGAGATTATGCTTTTTGAGACATCAGAAAGCCAAATCCTAGCTACTTGTCTTTAATGATCCTGTGTCACTTCGAGGAACTAACTCATTCCTAACTTCAAATTTGGAATAAAGTGTGCATTAACAAATAGAGAGAGAGAGAGAGAAAGTAAGTAAAATCTGTAAGTCAGAGCTTGAGCTGAGGAAAGAAAAGAGTGTAAGTCAGAAAAATGAAACACAAACAATGCTGGGTCAGATTAAAAGCAGGCACTAAAGCTATTGTGTTTCAAATACACATGGAAATGCCATGAAGAAAGGATTAAAAATACTGGGATGGAATAAAATCTAATTAAGATAATTAAGAAAGTCTGTTTTCTAGTTTTGCTGTTCTTTCTGGTTCTTTCTTTCTCTTAATGCTTTCTTTTTCTTTACTTTCTCTCTCTCTCTCTCTGTATAAAATGCCTTTATAATACATATAAGACATATTCCTAGTTTGCCATTAGAATCAAAGAAAACATATTCACCAATTCTTCTGTCATTGTGAGTGAACAAGTTAAGGTGAATTTTAATTTCTGTAGTGTGAATTCAAAACACTCCAGGCTATTTTTTCCTCATCTGGTAAAGTATTTAGGATTGGGCTCATCCCTAAGACCATGATCAATTCCATTGACTAATATGGCAATTAGTTCCAAGATTAGGATGGAAATGACATTATAGGGTTTAAAGAATTCACAGGGTTTTCTTTAGAATTTTCTTTGTCATCCTCCTCACTGTTGTTTGTTTATCCTATATTGTTTCCTCGTCCTTGTTCTACTGCTGGTCACCACCCAACCTAAATGCCCAATCCATCTGATTTCCAAAAATGGACATAACACTTTCGTCCTCACACTGTTCACTCAGCTCACATTTTACAACCTATTCTACTTTTTTGTGGCTGTCATATCAATTAGATTGTAGCTCTTTGAGGTGACCCACTTACTCGTGTTCATTCCATATTCCGTACTGTTCACAACTGCTGGCCATGCAGCATCGTAATAAACATTTTGTGAGCACTCTTAGTAGCCTTTACCTTTTCAAGGTTGAGGATGTGCATCCAGTAATTTAATAAGAAAGACTGGAGGGCACTCAGAGCATCACAGGGTTGATCCTTACTTCATTGGTTATGCTTCCATAAGGCTAAATGAGAGGAGGAACCATGATCCACCTCTAGTTTTAGGTTCCAGGTGTTCTGATGTTTTAAAGGGAAGCCTAGTAGTGACAACACATAGCCTAAACATGTGTCTAAAATTTGAGTATTCCTGACTTGGCACCCTCTTTAGCTATTTGTTAGTCACTGCAAAAGGCCAAGTTAGCAGTGACTTGCAAACTTGTGACTTGGTTGGCCCAAGTGTGAGCAGCTGCACCAGCTGCAGGAGAAGAGTCAGCTGTACTCTTACTCTGTTGTAAACTGAAGATAGAAATATTGGAATCATTCAGAAACAGTGCTGATTTTTAAGGCAGAAAGCTCCTCTGTTAACTAAAGCTTGTTGTTTCTTCCTATGAACATATACAGGTACCAAAACATTCAGCGAACCATCGCAACAGAAAGGACTGAAGATGATGCTGTGGTAAACAACAGGGTGGAGAGAGTTCCCACTGGAGGAGGAAGTGACTCTGAGGCAGAGCCTTCCCAGCCAAGCCCAGGTATGGGGAAACAAAGCTTCTGAGTGACATGTTCAGTGCCATTCAGTTCCAGGGAAATCTGCATTTCCAGGGGAGACTGGAATTTTATTACACCAGGCTGCAAAACTTAATTAAAAAAAAAAAAAAAGATCCGTAATCCTGAAGATAGAGGTTTTAGATGTAAAGCTACAGGTACAAAGCTGGATACAACAGTATCAGTTCTTTTTTAACAGCTACTAAGACAGACAAAGCATTTTTACCTTAGCAAAGGGCTATCTGAAATGAAAATGGAAGAGGCATTTTGCAACTGCCAGGTGAATGAGAGGAGGAACCATGATCCACCTCTAGTTTTAGGTTCCAGGTGTCCAGATGTTTTAAAGGGAAGCCTAGTAGTAGCAGCACATAGCCTAAACATGTGTCTAAAATTTGAGTATTCCTGACTTGGCATCCTCTTTAGCTATTTGTTAGTCACTGCAAAATGCCAAGTTTGCAGAGTACTGGTTGGCCCAAGTTGCAGAAATGGTGCTGTCTTATTTTTGTGGCCGTGTGATTTTTAGCTTGGGGCATTTGCAGTTTATTCTGTCTAGGCCTGGCTTCTGCACTGCCACATTTGCCCATGTGGTTGCACCTGCAGTGGCCCTGGCATCATGTATGAAATATTTGTGGATTTTAAAGCTGAAGTTTTGTGATAGCTGTGAGCTGACCTAAGTGTGGGCTGTCACCAAAGGAGGCACAGCTGTCTTTTTGCTCACCACTAATTTATGTGACAGGACCCCACATCAGAGTAGAGAATTGGAAAATTCTGCCTGAAAAATAGCCTGGCTTCTTGTCCTTGTCATTTACAGCCAGATTGGATCTTTCATCATTTAGATGAGTGTCACTACAAAGCAGATGAGGAAATGTACACCCAGGGCAGGAGGGGATGGCAGGGGCCTCTTCTACTATTTTGGTAGTAGTCACACTCCTATTTTCTCAAAACATTTGGGAAACCATTCTCTTAAATGTTTGTTTCAGGTAGGAAGTATCAGTAATCAGTCTAGTGCTCACTATGCAACTTGAAGCCATGCAAAAATAACTCTGCTTTGTTAGCACTAGCAAAATGGTTAACCAGTTCTCTTCCTCTGGATCACGCTTACCTCCGCACAACTTTGTGTTCTGTATTGTCTGCCATGAGTAAATCCAACTTCTTGCTATCCTTTTGCCATCCCTCTGTAAATGGCATTGGTAACGGGAAAGAACCAACACAATATCTGCTTGAATTTTCTTCGTTTTCCATGTTGAATAGGAAAAATTACATAGAGAAATAATGAATTTCTTTTAACAAGTTTAGAAAAATATTATTTTTTGTTTGTTTTCAGCTTGGAAAAAAATTTTGGTTAGGGATGTTTAACATTTGGTGCTCAAAACTTCTTTGCCATCTTTTGTATTGCAATTAAAGGGAGACTTTTACATACAGTGGATCTCATAAGGAGATCGCAGCTTTTTGTGTTAGAGAAGTGGAAATGAAGTACACTTTGTATTATTAGTATTTAGAAGTAATGTAGCCATTACTTGTATTATGTATAATCATTTAGTATCATAGACAACATAATTAAAATAGTAAATTAATAGGAGTTGCCACCAGTAAGTATTTAGTTCAGTTTATTAAGTAATATGCCCTCTTTTGTTTTAAACCCAAAGATCTAATGAGTGTGATAAATGTTATCATAAGTTATTAGGAAATGGTTTCTGCTGTAGATAATTGCTTTGCTTTTAGAAGAAAACATCAATATTGTATAAAATGCCAAGAATTAGAACATCAGTGATGGTATGAACACATCAGGGAAAGAAAAAGCTCCAGTATTATACATTTGTTATTTGTCTTTTTAATTTAAATGAAAAATACCAGAATGAGTACCATTTAGGCACATTAATCCAGGTTCTAAGCCAGTATAAATCAATTTATCTCCAGTAATTGATCCAGTCTACAGTTTTAAATGGATAAAATAATATGATGTGTGCAGAGGGAAGAAAAAAGAAGTTAAAATTGATAAGAAAAAAATGGGAAACTGTATTTATTCTGTTGATGACATCTGCATCCAAATTTCTTGGACTTCAAATAAAATTTGGCTTTATTTGAAAATGCCAGAACACCCAAGCCATAATTCCATGGTAGGAAGAACTCTCCTGGTCACTATAGAACATCAGGAGTTTCTGCCTCTACAGAGTTACATTCTCAAATGCTCAGTTCTGCTCTTGTGCTTCATTAATTGATACAGATTAAAAATAATCCAATTGTGTCTGGTTTTGTTTTCTTTACCATACAAGTCCCCAAAACCTTGGACTTGTCAAAAGCAATACAAATGAAGGGCAATGCTGGATTGGGAGATCAGATTTCTCTAAAATCGGCCATGGGGGGAGCTAGAATGGACCTGGGTGACTGAACCAAACCATCAGCTGTTAAAAACTGCTGTGGTCACGTTATATTTAGGAACAGCAGCAGACTTGACACAGAGTTTCATAACCTACAGTTCAGGAAACCATCCAGCTCATGCACTGCTGTGGTAAACACTGCACCACTGACCATAAGGACATCTGTCAGTTTGCCAGCAGGCTTGCCTTGGGAATGCCAAGGTAGGTGAATTGGGCAGGTGGTGACTTTTTCTATCATTGCTTTTGCAGCTGTTACTGAAAGGTTAAATAATATACTGTGCTTGCCACTACATTAATAAGATTTTGTGGCTCGTTTTTTTGTGCAGAGATCAGGAGGGAAGGTTCCCTTTCTCCTGTGAATTCTCAAAAAATCACCTTGTTGCTGCAGTCTCCAGCTGTGAAGTTCATCACCAATCCTGAGTTCTTCACTGTGCTGCATGCAAACTATGTGAGTAAATATGATTTGCTCTCTTGCACTACTGATTTCTGGTTCCCAGTGTTGTGCCCCAGACCTTCAGGGAGAATGCACAGTGAATCTGAACTGTGTGACTTGGGGCTCAGTTGTTCTTTCTGAGCACCAGCCCAGGCTGGGGACACTACAGGCAGGCTGCTCCAAGGAGGCTCTTGCTGGGATTCTGCCTCACACAAGAGATCCCATGGTACAGAGAAGCTCATTAAGATTACCCTCCCAGAACAAGCAGGAACCCTTGGTGTCAGCTTGGTTTATTCTGTTGCTTCAGGGAATGAAGTTGTTGCCTTTTGAGCCAACATCCTGAGAAATCTTACTCAGATACCACTAAGTCTCAGGGAAATAGAGGGAAAAAAATTAACTCTTGCAATTTGCATTCCCAAAAAGTGGGCAAGCATAATTGAGTGAAAGGAATACTGGCTTGAGTCAGTGTCGCTATTTTGGAAAAAGCACAAATAAAAACAAATTTTCAAAATTCAAATAACTTTTGTTTTTATCAGTGCACAAAACCATACATTTTTTTGCAAACCTGGGGTGGAGTGGAAAAAAATGTAATATCAGAAGGAAGCAGATAGGGAAGTCCCACAAGGCGATGCAGTCTGAGTTGGCCATAACTGGAATGTAGTTCAACAAGGCATCCACATGTGACTTCTGAATATTTGGAAAGTCACCATTTTGGGGTAGCAATTACCTTTCTTTTGGAAAGGAAAAGAAAGTAAAACACTTCAAGAGTTGCCTCAGCACAGGTTTTTAGCTAACTACAGACATCAGGTTTTGGCTGTGGCATTTTGTGGATTGAAGCCAGCTGTCCATCTCCAAGCATCTGCCAGAGATTATCACCCATGAGATCCTGCCTAGCAAGGATGCATTAACTCATCTGACATTCCCTGAACTAGGTTATGGAGTGCAGGTAATTTCTTCCATTGACAGGGTGATACATGATGATTTATAGCTGGGAGCAATATAATTTTTGATCAGCATAGTTGTTGGAAAAATGGGCAACTGATTCCATAGTTGTATAAGGAACAGTTCACAAGAGACTAAATCCCAATTTTATTATCACTGAAATTAAAAAAAAAAAAAAAATACAAGAAGAGGCCTTCAGTTTTGTCTTGTAAACTTGTCTCTAATGTGAGAACCAGAATAATCTATTGAAACATCTGTCAAATGGTCATACAGATTCCACTTGTACAGGAATAGTGGCCCTCATAACTTCTGCCTTAAAATGAGTGTAATATTTAACCACAAGCCCCTATTAAAATTTCAAGCTATTAATTATGCCAGGGAAGTTGGGATTGGAAAATATTATCCAGCAGTTAGAATTAAAACGGAACGGCTCTCATTTTTCAGGTATTTTATTTCCATAAAGAGATAAAACTACATTACACTCCTTGTTTCCCTAATGCTGCTTAGAAATAATCAAGACAGTCGATCATACATTAGATCAAAATACAACTTTTGTTATGTAGTAGGCTGGGATCTTAAAAATCTGTGACCATGAAGCTTTCCTGGGTTATAAGCAGATCATATCTTCAGGGCAGAGATCATATCTCTGTGATTTCATAATGTTTACCAACGCTTGCCATAATTAGGGACCCTGTGCTACAGGGATTGTTCTCAGTGGTGCCACCACAATAAATCCTGACATAATAAAGATAATACTTGTAGATGTTTTATTGCATTACAGTGGTTAAAATGCACTAAATGTACATACAAATTGAAAATTCAAAGCTGTTGGGTCAGATTCTCTGGGCATATTCCAGGTCTGCACACTGGAGCTCACTTCACTGGAGGCAGGAGTCCTCCAGTGATCCTTTGTTACTCTAATGAGTAATTCAATCCTTTGGGCTGACCAGCAAACCAAGGCACTCATTTTCTCTCTAGTGAAAGGCTCAGGAGACTTTTGTGAAGTTTTCTACTCTGTCTTGAGGAGCTTTTTCCCTGAAGTGAAATATTCCAAGAGTAGCCTGTGGATGTGCCTGTGTGTTTTCAGCACAAGCACTATTTTGTGGTGCTCTGTCATTGAACACACTGTGACAACAAATACAGTTCACTGGGGCCCCTATCCTGCAATCAGATCAGTTCACTTGAACTCACTTGAACTGCACCAGGCCACTTTCCCCTAAGAGGTGTATTTAATGTCCTTTGTGAGATACAACTTGCTGCCTGAGGGGCAGCATTCAGTTGAGTCATGGAAATGTCTCCCTCTGACGGGCTTTGTAGTCATTGCAGAAACAAATACTCAGTTCCAGGAAACAACTTACATTCTCTAAACGTAGATGATTAGACAATTAAAAGTTTCTGTTCCTGTCCTGTGGCTGTATAGTCACTATAAATGAGGTAGCAAGCTCAGGTGGAGACATCTGCACTGGGGTCCTGTTAAGTTCATGAGTCCTATCACATGCATCTTGATTTCAATTATAGCATAAACACATGTTCACAGCTGTCTTTGCATCTCTCTGGCTCTGTCCAGGCACACAAGCAGTGTTTCTGTTGACCAATAAAAGCAATGAAAGGGGCACAACTACATGCACCTTAAGTGTGTGATATTTCAGCTGACCATCCTTTTGAAGTGCATTAAAAAGGCAATTCTTGCACAATCTGTGGATAATGTGTGGGATGTTTCACTTTCCAGATTGTATTTCATAACTCTACATATGCATGTAAAATAGTCATTCAAATCAAAACAATGAGATGGAAATATTTCTTGGTTCGAACAGAATTTGTTTCAGTTCTTTGGGCATATGTCCAATGAAAAAACCAAATATGTTGTTTTGACATCAGAATTGGTTTTCTGTACTTCTCTTATCCATCTCAGAGTGCCTATCGAGTCTTCACCAACAGTACCTGCTTGAAGCATATGATTCTGAAGATTCGTAGAGATGCTCGTAATTTTGAGCGATACCAGCACAACAGAGACCTGGTAAATTTTATCAACATGTTTGCTGATACCCGACTGGAGCTTCCTCGTGGCTGGGAGATAAAAACTGACCAGCAGGGCAAGGTAAGAGGGCCAACAAAACTAATCACTTGTTTAACACAGCACGTCAGGCTACATGATTATTAAAAGTTCCTTCCTTCTTGACTCAAAATCAGGGAAGGTTTGGTTTAAACAACACAAGCAGCAAGGAGAGTTGTTTTAGAAGCAGAAAAAAGCTTCAATGTTTCAAAGCATTTTTAACTGTCTGTTGAATATTGTACCATAGCCAAAGCAGCATTGGACTGACAACAAAGTTTGAGCCAGAGTAGATCTGTTGTGACAAAAAATTTGACTTGGTGTGTCTACCTCGAATGAAGCCTTGCTAACTGACTTCTGGAACCACCAAATCAGTTAAAGCAGTGTTTCCCAATAATATTATTCTCTCCTGTCTTGTTTACATCATGATTTTGACCTTCATAGCTTCAGGTATTTTCCAAGAGCTATTCTAGCTTTGAGTAAGCCAGTCCTGTCGTTTGCATGTACCTTCCATGGACTGTACTTACCCAAGGTATTTCCAACATACAATTGCCAGTGGTTTTCCTGCTGTGTTCCCACAACACCATCACAGTGTTGGCAGTCTTCTTATTAAAGAAACCATTGTTTGTGCCTTTGTTTTTCAGTCTTTCTTTGTTGACCACAATAGCCGTGCTACCACCTTCATAGATCCCAGGATCCCGCTGCAGAACGGGCGTCTCCCAAATCACCTGACTCACCGGCAGCATCTGCAGCGACTTCGTAGCTACAGCGCTGGAGAGGTAACTGTTCTCATAGCAGCTCAGGAACTTTTGACAGCAGTCTTCTCTAGAATTATAAGCACGTCTTATATTCTAAAAGCATTGAAACAGACTGTCTGTGAATTTTTATCTTCCAAAGACAGTAAAGGATTTTTTTCTTTCTGAAGTGTTTGCTGGTACTGGAGGTTTGTATTTTGATGGTTTTCGGAATAAAATAATACGTAAAGTGTAACTGAAGTGATGATAAAATAGATTTTAAAAGACGAAACCATATTTGACATCCTGGTCTTGCTTTACTTAAGTCAGTCATTATTTTTATAGCCTCAGAAACACATACCTCCTGTGTGTCTTCATTCCGCACTGTGACCTGTGCTCTGAAAAGATAGACTCCCTAGAAATAGTGCAGTAATGTATGCTGAGGTTTGCTCTCCTAGCTCTCAGTCACATTAAATACTTTTCCTGTGTTTCATGGGCATGACTTTTATCACTGAGAGCCATGGACAGGATTGAAAGAAGCCTAAATACTGTGTTTGGATTGTGGATTTAAGTAGGAAAAAGTATCAGCAGTCAGGTTCTTCATATAGTAAATCCATACAGTTGAAGATTTGTAAAGATTGTTGCTGAACAGAACTAGAGGTGAACTATGGTGAAAGGATCTTTCTTTCCACAAAAATATCCAGAGGAATGCTTGTGAAATTACAATCAAAATTTATTGCCACAGGACCAGTCTGAATACTTCTTGCCAGCTGGTGTTTGGATCAGGAGCTGTCCAGGGTGTGAGGTCAGTTCTTCAGGACCAAAAGCAGACCAGGCATGAGTAGCTTGGGCATGTTTCCTCCATCTTGGGTGAATACAAAACCATATTTTCTGAAGATAGAAGTGTATCAATGGATCTGTTTCAATCATATCTTACTCCCCTCTGCCAGCAGCCGTCAGTTTAGTGTTGCTGTTGTGACTGAATTACTGGCATGACTGTGATAACCACCTGCAGGATGATTCATGCTTGGGCCTGTGCTTGCCTGAGGCTTGCTTACAAATTCACCATGTCAGGGACAGAAGCACCACTGAGCAACTTAGATGACCTGGCCCAAAAAAAGACACTTGGTTTTGCCAGCACTGGCAAGGCTGGCAAGGAGCAATTTGCAAGAAACCAGAAATAATAAATATCTGTACATATTAAAGGTAGGGAGTCAAAATTATTGAATACTTTTGGGTAATGATTCTCTGGGGAAATCATAAACTGTTCTTTGAGGCTGCTGTTTTGGCATGATCAGCCAATGAAATAGTCACTTCCCAGTCTCGGTGGCCCAGGTCCCACTGTGATTCTGCACCCTTGTCATAGTCAAGCTTTCTTGTCGTATTGAAGTAGCTTCCCATTTGGAAGTGTCTGCTGCTCCACTGGAAGGACTTCCATTGATTTCCAAGGTCTTTGGATTAGTGCGTAAAAGTCCCTGATTTACAAGTAAAATATTCAACCCTTTGCAGCTCAGTCCATTTATTAAGAGCCTCATGTTCCATGCCATTTCCTCCAAGTGCATTTGGATGTTCTTTGGCCTATAAATCATGTCTGTAGACTCACACGTGGGGCTTTGTCCTGGCCATGTGTCAGCTGTCTGCAGTCTTGCTGGTTTCTTTGCTGAGCAGATGGTGTGGCCCCTGGAAGCTGTCGTCAGGACAGTATGAAGGACCACAAAGGACAACCCACTGGTTTTTAGTGTTATGCACATATGTCAAAGGAGCCTGAAGGACACCAGAATAGTGAAGTTGTAGGTGGCAGAAAGGGCATAGAAAAGAAGCAGGGTAAGGAAATAAAGGACCTCTACAAAAACATCCGTTGTTCTATGTAGATTCCTGATATTCAATGGTATTATATATAAATTTGACAAAAATTCCACAGATTCTTTCATAAGCACTTCTTTAAGTGTTATCAATCTTTTACAGTAGAAAGGAGGTTGTTGCTACTCTTGGTTACCTGATTTTTGGAAGAAAAGTTCAGGTAGCTGTAATGGCCATCAGTAACTAAAAGACAGGTCACTATGTGATTCATTTCCTTCCACCACTGCTATATGCAGGACAGCTCATAAGCACTTTCCATTCCCTCTAAGGGACGTCCCATCTGCAGTGAAAATCAACATACATGATTAGAGGGTGCAGATTTTAAAGAAAGCAAGAGGAAGGAAGCAGGCATCCACAATAGAGAGGCAAGAGATGCTGGTTAGCAAGAAAAGCAGAGAAAGTACTAGAATATTGCAGTATATAAATCTCCTTACCAGTGCAAACCACAACAAGCAAGTAGCAGGATTCAAATGGGCCTCTGAAATCCAGCAGCGATATAAACCCAGGAAAAGGTATTACATCTTGAAAGGCTCTTCGGGTAGTTTGGACTCTCCACTCTGGTTGCAACATCCCAGTATCAATTTCAAAGCTGTTAAATCCTGACATAAATCTGTCAAATTACTCTGCACTACATGAACCAGGTCACTAAATCATTAGAGGGGTCACTTTTTATTTTTTATTAGAGAATAATGTGCTAATCAAAATTAAATTATTCAATTAGAAAGTCAAAGTAGACAAGATGATTGTGACTGAACACTAAATTGGAGCAATCAATTGTACTCTATTAGCTAAATGATCGGAAAGAGACTTGTTAGCAAAATGGAAGTTAATTAGACAGCTGGGAATCTTTGTGTTGTGTTGCCAGAGAAAAATTGTTTAGAGGTGTAAATGTACAAAGACTAAACACAGCATTAGCAATGCCTAGGGATGGTGATGAAGAAAAGTACATCACCAGTTTATTATACTGAGGTATGTACAGAACTGGATTCTTACAACCTGGATAACTTTAGCTGTTAAACTGGAACTGGGAAGATGGGAAGAAGGGAGTGAATTTTCTTTTCACAGGCCCTAGATATGTTCCCTTACAGAATTCTTGCTTTAGGAGAAATATGTCCAGGCACTGAAAGGCTAACCAAAAGAAATGGTGTCATAAGCAAGAGGAGGATCCAGGCCAGGGCTGGGCAGAAGTACCATACAGTTCCTAGTTGATGAGCAAATACCAGCTGGTGCTGCTATTTATGGGAGAAATATGTTTACCTCCTCTGTTACTCCTCCCTTTCTATCTTTCTATCTTCTGATCAGTAAGTCTATGTGTAGCAACAAGGGCAAAAGATTTGTCATTGTCAAGGATGAGTCAGTGATCACCCTTACCCACCATCCACACTCCCAAGCACGTCTGTTCTACAAGGAACTGAGAAATAGGCATCCTTGCCTGAGCTCCAGGGCTCCCTGGAAGTGCAGAAGTGGAGTACTACAATGCCTTAGCACCATCTCAGCTCACTAATGAGCATATCCTCACTAGTACAGCTGGTCACAGGGCAGTGTGTGATCCTGGCTGTGCTGCCCAGGAAACAGCTGCCCTCACAGGGTCCTCGTGCCCACTGTGGCAATGGATCTTAGGGCACCTCTTGAACCTAAGCTTCCTCCCTGTGCCATAGCATGGAATGAATGCCATAAAGGCCACATAGTGCTTGCTGGGGTGGATGCCTGGGACACAAGGGAAAAGCTGCCTAAGCCTGAGCTAAAGTGGCAGCGTGAGCTGGCCTGTGGGGGTGTGAGAAGGAGGCAATGGCAGAAAATGGGTGCAAGTGAAGTCATAACTGAATGACGGAGTGAAACATTCACCATGCACTCTCACAGCAGTTTTGTGTTTTAAATTACAGTATGGTTAATTAGAATAGCTAAGACTCTTCATTGTTTAACCTGTGTTGACACATATCAAGTGCATTGATTGGTATCTTGTTACACATAAACATTTTAAGCTTTACTGGTTCGAAAAAGCAGCTTGCCAGTCACATTTAGCTTCTCAGTTTTTGTTTATATCCAGTTGGAAGACCTGGCGTTTGCCTGTACCACTAAAAATGGGTTGGCACCATTTGCTTGGATGCAGAGCTAAGCATTTAAAATACTGGAGTAGGGACAATTTATTCCTGAAGTGGTTGCCAAATGCTACAATTTGTGCAGTGAGAAAGGAGCAGCTATTAGCCCAGTCGAGTGGCAGTTGGAATTCCTAATGCATCTTGTCCTGATACAGATTATCCTCACATTGTAGTGACAGGACAAGGGGAAGTTCAGTCTTTAAGCTGCAAGAGGGTAAGCAGAGATCAGATATTAGGAAAAAATTCTTCACTGTGAGGGTGGTGAAGCACTGGAACGGATTGGCCAGAGAAGCAATCTCTGGGCTCTGCAGCTCCATCCCTGGAAGTGTTTTAAGACCAGTTTGGAGGAGGCCATGAGCAACCTGGTCCAGTGGAAGTGTTCCTGCCAATAGCAGGGGTCTTGAAACTATATTATTTTCAAGGTCCCTTCCAACACAAACCATTCTATGATTCCTCTGTTGGCCTCACCGTGACCATATTCTGGAGGAAAACACGAGAGACAGGTGGGCTCCTCCCAACTAGCACAAGTCCCAGAAGAGTTACCCAGCAAGTAATGCCTTAATGCAAACATTGCCAGACCTCACTGTTTGGCTTTAATATCCTTGTGTTATTAAAGCCAAACACTTCATTATCCTTGAAGTGTTTTCCCACCTTTTAAGGTATCTGCCTTCCTGACATGATTCCCTTCACTAGGCAGTGTATTTAGAACAGTGGCTTTCTTTAAGTGCCTCAGGTAAGGGGCAGTGATAAATTTCCTTCTTACTGCTCCTTTTATCAGCTCTTTGGATTATGTTCTTTTTCTCAGTGTATACAATTAAAATTCTATTTGTGGTTATGCAAATTAGGCAGCCTTCTGAGATGATACAGCCTTTTTCTGTGCTGCAATCTACATGGATATACTTTCTTCATGTTATTTCCAGTATTAAATTTCCCTTCAACAACGCTGAGTGAACATCTTGCAGTGTTGCGGGGTTTTTCTCTTTCCAAAAACATTGTTGTAAAAACCTTGAAGTAATGCAGTTATGCTAGAACAAGGCACTGTGTGATACTACAGAGATTTCATTTTTGTTGAACCAGAGAAGTCCATCACTGCAATACCTACACTAATGTGCACTTCCTTCTGGATTCTGGTGCCTTCACTGCAGCACTGAGGAGGTGTGATAGCTGTGGGTAATGGTGTACCTTCATTTGGAAGCACAGAATTACTTGCCTTTTTAAGTTGACTGAAGTATAAAGTTATAATTTTCATGCATGCTTTCTGTCGTTCAGTCAGCATCATGGACCATTCTGAAGGATACAGCAGTAAAGATGAGAAATCTTTCAACTGACTGATGAGCTACTGGTGGTCAGTTTTGATCATTCTTTTCCTTTTCTCTGACATTGCAGGCCTCTGAAGTCTCTCGAAACAGAGGAGTGACTCTGTTGGCCAGACCAGGCAATAGTCTTGTAACAGCAATTCGAAACCAGCACCATCACGAGGCATTACCTCTGGGTAAGCCAAGTTTTGCTTTTCTTCTCAAAGCAATGCTCACAAAGGTGTGTTTTAGGACTTCTCATTCATCAGCCGCATGCACTGCTTAATGTTGCCCTGTGCCTCACTGGCAGTGCAGTCAGTGTGGCCCTGCAGAGTCATGGTGACATGGCAAATAAAGCCTCTGATTTGTTTTTACCTTTTCCAGCTTACAATGACAAGATTGTTGCATTTCTACGCCAACCCAACATTTTTGAGATGCTGCAGGAGCGTCAGCCCAGCTTGGCCAGAAACCATGCACTCAGGTACTGCTTTTTTCCAGACTGCTGCACCCTGCTTCCAGGAAGAATTTTTTGTAGTGGGGAAAACCAAATTCTAGTAACTGTAGGACAAAAAATGAACTTCACCTACAATTATCACTTTGCTTTTCAGAAGATAGTGTTAAAACATTGTTTGGATGGAAGTCAGCAGCAAAACCTCAATAACTCCAGTAGAACCAGGATTTTACTTCATGGTTAGATTTGCATACCTGTCATGGATATAGTCACCCTAGATTTTTTAAAGAAATGGGAGCATTATTATGAAGTGGACTGTACTCTTGTCTTTAATCTTCCTCACTTGACTTAAAGGTACTAATTTCCTAAGTAGTTAAATTGTATCTTTCTTATGCCCATTCCTTTCCTACTAGATTTTTTAAAAACAGAAAAAAACCAGAACCAATCACCTGTACAATTTAAACAAATTCAAATTCCAAAGTTTGAATTAACTGGTTTTGGCCAAGAGCATAAGCTGGTGTCAATCAAGTCAGCAATGCCCATATGCACCAGCTGAGAGTTTGACCAAGAGTTTAGGTTGTACTGTGCAGTCAGAGCTGTGGCTGCAGCACTGCTGAAGGACGGAAGGAAGAGCAAGGGAAGGACCTTCAAATTCCTGCAGTGGGCTTTCTGCCAGTACCCTTACTGACTCATCATTTACTTCTGAGATCCAAAGACTTCTTTAGGTGTAAGGATTAGAATTCCCTTCTAGAGGAATGGATACATGCAAATAAAATAAGAGAGGTAGAATGAAAAATACTCACAGTATTCAACATGTACGTTTCTGTAAGAGAGAATTTTTTATCTTCACCATCAAATTATTCTGGACTGGTTTTTTTTTGCAGCTGTAACCTGAATTCTCATTTCCCAGAGAAAGATAATGCTTTATCTCCTTTTCAGCAGAGAACAAAATTGACCAGTGATAGGGACTAGACAGCTTAGCCAGTGAATAATGAGATTTGTAACAGGATATTGAGCCTTTTGCCTCCAGGTCATTGCTGATTATACCTTGGGCCAGGAGTGATCCAAGCTGCTGTCTAATGCTCATGCAGCAGGTATTAAGCAAACTCCTGGGATCAAATGTCCATCTTTTATGGACCTTGGTTGCAAGGGTCTAGAGCACATCCTTGACTTAAAGTAGAATATTTTGACTTAATACTAGAATAAAAATATTTGGACACTGCCATGTTTTACAAACACACTGATAGGCTGAGGTGTAGATATGTATCTTCCATGATCCTAATCTGCTGGTAAGATCCTATCCTAAATTTCCCAGTCCTTACTAACAAAATATATGATTTTATACATGTAACACATTTACACTGTATAACCTCTGTGCGATCAATTCATATCAAGTATATGTTAGAGTGCTGTTTGCCAGACAAAAGGAGTGCCTGTCTGACAAAGGGAAAGGAATTGATATTGTTGGAAATTCTGTTAACAAAAGGTGGTATATTAATTGTAGACCTACACAAAAAATCTGTGGTTGGTGACCTGAAGTGTACACATGAAATTGGAGGGCTAAGAATCATTCTGTTTTCCAAAATAAGGAATCAAATCTCTTCCTTTTGGATCAGTAAACTGAGTGATAAAAATAGAATTTTTTTTTTGCAAGTTTGTTAGGGAGATTAGAAAATTAATCAGGCATATAGGATGTTTGCCATTTTTCTAAGGAGATAAACAGTAACTGGCAAATATCAAAGAATAACAACTGTGCATGGTTCATGCTGTGATAATGGCATGGGTTTTTTCTGGTTTTGTCTTTTTTTTTCTTCTCTTCTTCATAATATCACTTATGTTTCAGGGAGAAGATCCATTACATTCGGACAGAGGGTACACATGGGCTTGAAAAGTTGTCGTGTGATGCAGATTTAGTAATTCTGCTGAGGTAATCAATTTGATCAATAGCATAATGTCATTACTTACAGTACCAGAGAAGCTTTCTTGCTCTTTCTCAGGATAATTGAAAAGATTTTGTTGAATCAGGTCATACTGATAGCCATCCAAAATGATTCAGCCAGAGTATATCTGTCAATTTGTGCTTCCTGGAAGGCAGCCTCCATCAGTGCAGTAAATCCAGCCAGCTCAGTCAGTATGGCTGTTACCATCAAGCAGCAGTTAAAAAAGAATCAGGTCAAAATGTTTCCTTTTAATGGAAAAAAGTCTTGTTTTTTAAAGAAAGAAAAAACAAAAGAGAGGAAAACATCCCTTGTCTTTCTCAGTACAATGATGTAGCTGCTCATGAAATTGATAGTTTTACTGCAGCAGTGCTGCCACACATGCATGAAACCTCAATGCCCAGTGCAGTGAGCGTTGTTTGGATAACGCAGATAAGGCTTCAGTTTTCACTGGAACCAGGGAGCTTGGCCTTTAGGTCCTACTTCTCAGCACAGATAAGGACTTACTTTATCGTCTTGGTCTGAGATGGGAAATGTGTTACCCAAGTGGGTTTGGTGTGCTGTAGTAGCACTGTCTAATGCAAGAAGCTTACAGCTTACTCTCATCGTTTCAATTTGAGCAGTCAAAGCAAGCACTGAACTACATGAAAATGAGCTGAGAAAAACAGGAGTCAGAGTGTGCATCTTTACTTCTCTTTGCCAACATATTGAAGATGTTCCTGTTTGCTACATAGCCTCACATCTTTCCTCTCCGTCGGTGCCCTAAGCCATCATGTTAGCATGAAACATCTATTAAAATTCATTTTGTTCTTCATTACTAGTGACCAGGCTGTCTTTGGGAAACCTATGGATTTTTTGAATCCATGAGTTCACAGATGCACCCAAACATCTGACACAGTGGACTGGTACCATACTACATATTTACATTCCTTCATGTGATGAATGTGATCTAAATCTCTCCCTATTACTTTTTCCATTCAGCCTTTTTGAAGAGGATATTATGTCCTACATACCACTGCAGGCTGCCTTCCATCCAGGTTACAGTTTTTCTCCTCGCTGCTCACCCTGTTCATCACCCCAAAATTCTCCAGGTAAGGAGATGGGGAAATTAAGACAAGATCTCATGTTTGTGGTTTTTCTCCCAGTAAATAGAAAGGGGAAGATTCAGAGCCAGCATCAGCTGTCAGCCTGCTAATTCCAGTCGTACTCCGAATCTGATCCCAGCTGCTTCTTTTGCTGGATCAGTTTCCACTGCTGCTATGTATGTATTGAAGTATTAGCAATAGCTGAAACACAGATCAGAAATTGCCCATAAGGAAGAAGGTATTTTTCTGCTTTTTATATTGTTGGAAAGGATTAGGATACAAGAATGGTGTACTCCAAGCATAAGTCACTGACATGGAACCACATTCATATTATGTGACAGCAGCAAAGAGCACCTTCCAAACTGAAGGTGTATTGCACTACATCCAGTACCCCTGTAAAGTTCAGTCTCCTCCACTCAATGATCCAAAAACTTCTCTTCTTCCCAAGGCACATCTATTTTAAGACCTGAGGGGATCATCTCCATCATCTAGCCTGACCTCCCGTGTTGAGCCCATTAGCTTAGGTTTGACAGGAAACATGTTTTCCAGAAAGACATGCTGTCTGAGAAGGTTATTTCCAGCTGTGCTATGTCTCTGTAGTTGTTGTTTATGCTATAGAAATTTGAGGAGCTAATGTCTCCCTTTTGGCAAGATACACAACCCCCACCGCAGTCTCACTACATGGCTGTGTCCAGTGGCCATTTTGAGAGAATCAACAGAAATGTGATCTGAAGAAATCCATTTTTGGCTGAGCTTTTTGAACATTCATTTAAATTATCTGATTTCAAACAAAATTAATGGACAAGAGAAATTCAAATGTTGGATATGGCTGTGGAAAATGGAAAGGTTTTTTGACGTGAAGAAGTTAAATGCTAAACCCTTTTCTACAGAAGGACAGCGTTCTGTCAGAACATCCTATTTTTATTAATGAGTTTTAACACCATTGTTAATACAGTTCCCCTCGTCTACATCAGGATAGGTCATAAGCAAGTCTCCTACAGGACAAAAATCCAAATATTTGGCACAAATGTGACTTAGGAGGCTGATCTTGTGAAAATGCAAGAAGGGCAAATACTCATTTCCAGCAGCACACTGTCTTCTTGCAAATTTCTGTCCTGGTTATAGAGCCCATGAGAGCACCCCTTCTCATATGTCCTGAGGGACAACAAAAGGCTAACAGAAGAAAGAAGTGTTGCAAGGGATTCTCTCTGCACTGCATGTAAATATGCCTTTCTGTTTTACCAGCAGAGATAGTAATGTCCTTCCCTCGTGGCAGCCATGATACTATGGGCTCCTACTAGATATGATGGGGTATTTTTTCTTTCCTGTGGAGCATTTTCTGCCAGATTTCTCATAAAAGGACTTGCAGGGGGCAGTGTTCATCTTTTGTAATGACATAGGGAAATGGGATTTCATGAATACATTCTTTGGCCCTTTATGGCATGGCAGTTGTTTATACAAAAAAGAATAATCAGCTACTTTGAGAATGCAGCCTTCAAATCAAAACAGATTCAAAACTGGTAAAAAATCTGCTATATGCGTGAATCATAATAGAGAAACATAGCATTTCTAGCTGACAGAAATCCATTTTGATGCCACGAAGAGGTTTTGTGTTGATAGCTGGAAGTGTTTAATATACAGTCACATTAACACAGGGAAACCCGATTCCCAGCTTGCCTGGGGTGAGAAGCATTGCTCTGAGTTTCAGAGGTTTAATCCTGCCAACTAAGGAGACCTCCTGTACAATGTAGAGGAAAGAGATCTCGTAAAATTGCAAAAGGAAAAAAAAAACCTAAATGCCACTGACCATGAGAGGCAGATATGCATATCAGTCTTTCTCATGCATTTCTAATCCTTCATTTTCCGTTCAAATCAGCTACAGCTAAAAGCTGAGGCAACACAAAGGCACACACAAGGTGAGCTTAACAGTACTTTTAGTGAAGAAGATACAGTCCCTGGAAGTTCATTGCAATCACTGCATTACAGAACTTACAAATCTATTGGTGCCAGGTAGAACAAAAATAACACTGAGTGCACTGTATACCTGTAAAAAGTTCCTAACACATTTATTAACCAGTTCTGTCTGGAAACATAAGCTGCATGGTTTGGAAGAGCATCAAGCCCCTTACACCTTTGGATGTGGTTCATTTTCCCTCCAGGGCTGCAGCGAGCAAGCGCAAGAGCACCTTCTCCATACAGGAGGGACTTTGAAGCCAAGCTGCGCAATTTCTATCGAAAACTTGAAGCCAAAGGGTATGGGCAAGGTCCAGGGAAAATTAAGTGAGTATTAAAATCACTCAGTTAGTCTAACGTGGCATAGCTTTGTCTTTTGTCTTTCATTATCCATGAAGACAGTGATAGGTAGTGGAAAACACCCTGGAGATTGAATTTTGTACGTAACCATCAGGCCAAGATAAGATCTTCTTACACCCTGCGAAAGAGTGACCTTCAAGAAGCTTTTGTGTGGAAATTTTACTTCTTAAACATTCATATTCTCTTACACTCCCATTTCCTACCTATCTAACAAGGATGTTCATATTCCTACCTATAATTTGCCAGCAAGAGAATTATCCTTTCAGGCAAACATACACCAGATATTATATAAACAACTTTATCATTGTAATGATGTGATGACTCCACATTCTATGGATCTCCATATCAGTATAACTCAGGACCAGAACATTATCCTACAGAAGTTAGTCTGTACACACGGGTTTAACTTTCCATAGCTCTTTGTGTTGGTAGCCCTCCTGGATTTGTAGTGGAGAGATTTATGTGAGTCTTCATGTATTTTGGGGTTCTCTGTCATTTGGTTATGGAGTTTCTTTCCATACATCTTGTTAGTTGGCCTTTGAGTCAGTGTACCTACTTGTGCTCAATCTAGTTATCCAACTTTGCCAAAGGACTGTGTGTTTCTAAGGTATTTCCTGGGCATCTGGTTGAATTTATGCCTCAGGCTGGCTTCCTACCAAATGACATCTGTCGTAGAAAAAAAAAGTATGAAGCCAAGTAATTTATTCCAGCCAAACGTCATCATCAAAATAACCCTACAGAGCTGAGGAGTCCTAGCTGGTGGTTACCCATTTTGGTGTCCTAAGTGGACAAGGCTAAATGGGTCCAAGGCAGACATGAAATATATTTTAGGTCTGTCTTAAAATGTCCATGAACACATGAACAAGGAGGATTTCTTGCACAGATGGTGTTTAAAAGTACTATTCATTAAGTTGTTTTAGAGATTAGTAAGGGAGTGAGAGATGTGTGGAATAAACAGAGGCTGATACTCCCTTTGCTTCCCCTGCCACAGAAGCAATATTTCCATGGACATTCACTGGATTAAATCCAGGAAGTGTTTGGGGCCAATTCCAGAAAGCTGTGACTTCATATACACAGGAAACTCACAGCCCCCTCTACCATATAAATTTGTACATATGGATTGTTGCAGAGAATCTGAGCAGTAGAGCAGCACTTTGAACCTAATCATGGCATTGTGAAGAAATTCACCTTAGAGGCACATGAAAAAGCCTGATGAAACAACTCCTGGAAACTCACAATAGTCAAGTAGCACATGCACCAGCAGAGGCTATTTTATTAAGTTCTCTGAGAACGAATCTCTCTCTTTAGCAGCTGTTGTTTACCCTCAGCCTCACAAGCTCACACAAGACTCAATCATTAGATCTTTATTTGTGCCACCCTTTGCAGGTTAATTATACGGCGTGACCACTTGCTGGAAGGCACCTTCAACCAGGTAATGGCATATTCACGCAAGGAGCTCCAGCGGAACAAACTCTACGTCACGTTTGTCGGCGAGGAAGGGTAGGGAACCACGGAATGCTCTCGCTTCTGAAGTAGCTGTTACATTGCAAAACACCAAGTTGACTAAGGCTGAGCCTCTCTTGTTATGTAATGTTTCTTGGGTTTTGTTTTACCTCTGAGTATGTGATTCATCTTAATGAACTCAAACATTTGTTAAAAATAACGCTTCATTTTCCTATAACACCTTCCATCTATATGTCTCAAAGCGACAATTTAAGTGGTTAAATCTAATGTCATCTTGTTTGCCATAGATATTTTGACAGGCTGGGAGGGAAAACTCAACTATAGACCAATGTTTACCCACTGAATCAGTCTCAGGACTATCATTAAAGACCAGGCCTTTATGCACTTTGTTACTCTAACTCTTCACAATGGATCTGGTTTTGCTTCAAAAATGTTTGTTTTGCATGCCATCTAATGATCATTGGTTATCCATATGCAGGTTTCTTGTTTCCATCTTAAGTGAGAAACAGAAATGCTGTTTAGCCCTTAAAATCTAATTCATGCCGTTGGAATCTGAAAGCAATAGAAGTCTCTTGAGAAGACCTTTTCTCAGGAAACTTTCTACTAGTGTTACAATCCATGAGCCATTCTTGTATGATTAAAGCCAGCCCCTGACCTTTTTTTTTCAAATGTAAACACGACCTGTCAAAGCCACCTTGGCTCACCTTAAGAGCTACATTGTAATTGAGGCTTAATCCACATGCTTTTCTAATGGAAAGACATGTTTCCAGTGCGCATATTACAAAGGCATGAAATTGTATTTCAGTAGCTTTGCATGAAAAGTTTCTTTTTTTCAAAAAACCCATGGGTAGGATTTCAGTTGCAAAGGTACCAGACAGTACCTGAGGCAACTCTAAGCATGTCCAGCAAGTGCTGACACTCTCAGCTCTGAGGTGTCATGGAAAGTGAAGGGCTTCTACCAAGCTGAGCTCTTCTCGGGACAGGTTATGTCCAGTGGAAAACCGAAGTTGCCAGTCTCAAAGAGAGTCACTCAGTGACCTCAGAAACGGGAGGCTTTTTCACTCTTACTTTTTATTCTCTATGGATTCAGTATTGTGTAGCAGAGGTCATCTTTCACAGCTGGTTTTGCCTCTGGCCTGCAAGTAAAGCATCAACATGTAGCACACTTCAGTTGGTGTTTTTGGAATAGCGCTCTGGAATGCTAATACCAGCCAAAGTCATATTGTTTTCTATGTGACAGGTTGTCCTCAGGAGAAATTACAAACCAATTTAATGTGCAAATTCATTCACTCTTCACTGGTTCATTTACATCTGAAGATACATTCCTCCAGGGTTTCTGCTGCTGAATGCTAATATACATTCTGCTGGAGGGACTCCAAGATGCCAAGTCCCTACTGAAGAGTTGATGCTGTATGGGCACAACTTCTCACATTTCAAAGAAAAAGGACATTGATAATGAACTATAAATGCTTTATGATGAGTTAGTATGTTGCCTAGAAATGCAATAGTTAGTCTCCCATTGGAGGTTTTTGAATATAGAGGAGTGTTCTTTGTGGTTCTTTACTCCAGCCATTATCAGGCTTAACCCAGTATTTTGATGTCCATAGAACCAGACCTGTTCCATGGCTACGCTACTGGGTGATGTGGGCTTGTTAACATCCTCTTTTGCAGGTGTGGCTTTAGTCTCATCACATAATCCTAGAGCTAAAGATCCTCCAACAGAGAAGTACTGGATCTCCAGACATAAAACACAGGAGGATGGGCCCACCTGCCTCTGTCATCTTTCTAGTTGCACAAATCAATCATTCAAGCCCTTTCACTTATGCTTCTATAACTGTAAACATAGTACAGAGCATTCTGATCCAGTTGCAGAGCTTTCCACTTACTTTACATTTGTTGAGTACAAGCAGCAGCGTCTACCTGGCAAAATCTTCTGGCACATATGATATATGGATACAGATCAATTCTTCATACTGCTAAGTGTAGGTTTATTTTAGATTGGAAAACCTGACCACCATTATTAGAGAATGATCTGGTTTGAATAAATCCATCTCAGTTTCATTTAATGTATTCAGGAAAAAATTTTGGTCTTGTTTTCCATTTTTTTTCCAAGTGGAGTTTAAAAGATTAAAGAAAAAAAGAGGCTCTCTACAGAGCAAATTCATACAACAGCAAAGCATATCTTAAGATGTACCACATAAAAATACCAGAAAGGTAGAAGGGCTTGGATGGAACAAGCAAGGAGTCATTGTTCTGTCCCGAGAGACACAGTTCTGCTGAGACTTGGTCTTGTTCAGCATAAACCTTTAGGTTATACCTATAGCTAAGAAAGCATCCTTGGGGCTAGATTTAGGTACATCTCAGTGTAGGAGAGTCAGAGCAATTTCTGCTATAGGCCAGACTGTCTGGTCTGTGGCCCCAGGTGTCCATCGACAGTTCAAACCCACTCACTAAAAAGCTACCCCTCTGCTAACCAGCCAGCTGAGGCAAGGCTGAGCCTCGTACCTCTAGTTTTCTAAGCTTTTGGAACAAAGGAAAATAAACTACTTAAGGGATTCCATATGTCACGATTCCTCACACATCAACCTGGATATTGGTGATGTTTTAGCACTGCAACTTGTTCAGGACTCAGAATTAAGTTTTGAGAGGAGAGATAAATCACGTTAGAAACACTTGACTGCACAGGCTGCTGTGTTAAGACAGCAGCCAGTGTAGGCAGACTCAGGAAATCCACTCAAATAGTAAGGAGCCTCATTTTATCTTTTCTACCTTTTCTTTTCCAGGTTGGACTACAGTGGCCCCTCCCGAGAATTCTTTTTTCTTCTGTCTCAGGAGCTCTTCAATCCCTATTATGGGCTGTTTGAGTATTCAGCCAACGACACCTACACTGTGCAGATCAGCCCCATGTCTGCCTTCGTTGAAAATCACCTGGAATGGTAGGAAGATTTTACGCAGAATTTAACAACCATTTCAGAGCAATAAAAAAATGGAAAGGGAAAACAAAAGATGCCAGTTTAGACTAGAGTACATACAAATACTGCTTCTTCTCTGAAGAAGTGAGGAAGAAGGTTGTGAAAAGGAAAAGAGGGGGTAAGCATAAATACAAGACCAGGCTCTGAAAAAGCAGTTGTGATGAAGTACTACTATTAAAATGGCCTGCTGACATTACTTGGGACTTGATGTCAGTGTACTTCTGTGTGAATGTGAAAAGGACAGGCAGAAGAACTCTGCTTAATCCAGACTTCATCTCCTTGGTCCCTTTCTAAGAAGAGCAAGTGTGGCCTTTCTGTACATCACACAGCATTGTGCTTGGAAGCTGTACAGTGTTCTCTGAGAGCCACGTTGCTGCTCTGTACCTACCACAGGTCTCAAAAAAGGCCCAGTAAAAGCAGTTTCCTTATTCTTCCCTGACATAGTGTCCCTGCTTTTGCGGGGCAAGGCCAGCAGAGTGAGCAGATATTTTACCTCACTAAGTATGTGGACTAACAGACAAATTGCTGATCTTTCTTTCTCAAAAATTATGAAAACATTTTTGTAATCTCCTCATTTTCTCCTTCTGCCTCCAGATCTGTCTGTCTGTCTTGGGCAGTTGTTTTCACTTTGGTAGTTTCAGATGTGGTTCAGTGAAGCATGGGCTGTGAGCCCTGGGCATCACTTGGTCCCTTGTGGGATTTCATTGTGTCAAAGAAGTGCTGTCACATGGGTTTTTTCCTATGATGGTTTTCTTTGTCAATCTCACTGGCTCCTCTCAGAGATCCTTTTTGTTAAAATGGGAGGCGGTTCAGACCCCTTTTAAATTGCAAATAGTACATGTTCCTCTATTCTTGTAAACAGATCCTCCTTTGCTTGGCTTACAGCAGGCAGGAGATCAAGAACAGTTGTAGAGCCACCTCTGTTAAAGTTGCCGGGGGAAAAAAGGGATGTTGCTTGGGACTAGCGTGGTTTCTGAATTGTTGGAAGCTTTTTTGTATATCACTTCCAGCAGTGGAGCTTACAATGATCGTTGCTTTAGAGTATTTCTCTACTGCCATGAGCAGGAAGAGAGCAGCTTCGTTTTTACAGCTTGTTCACTTCCCACTGCAATCCTGTTCATTAGACATTATGTGGTGCCTTCCTAGTTTTCAAGAAGAAATACAGTCTGTTCTATGTCCTATCTTAACAGACAGCATGGATAAACTTCTGATTTAGGAGGCTGTTACGTGTGGAGATGTATTTTGATTTCTAGGCAGAGGACCAACTAGGCAGGTGCAAACCCATGATCATTCTGCCCACATTGTGACAAACCTGAAAACAACCCTCTGTGTCCAGAAATGGTGTTGCCATATTGTCTCAGCAGTAGGTGAAATAGGCCCTTGCTCTTATGTGTTATAAACATTGTCATTGCAAAGAGTTGCAATTTTCTTAAGTGATAATTTCTACTGCAAAACATATATGCTGTGATTGATCCTTTCATTTTGTCTTTCTGTGCCTTGAGAGATTTCAACATGAAAGAAGCAGGTTTTTAAAGGCATCCTGGGCATATAGAACAGCAGAAAGACGTCTAATATTATTTTCTGTAGCAGTTAGCTTTTAACTCAGAAATCAGCAGCAGTTAAACACTCAGGCTATTTCTCCAACCACATGTATTAATCCATTTTCCTGCATGAAGAATTTTATTTGGCTTTTGGACAGTTTTGGTTTCCTCTTTGGGTCTCTTGGCCTGCAGGAGGAAATAAATTTTGTGAATGAAGAGGTTTGCACATGAAGTATTGTAAACAGGGCAAGATTGCAGAACCCAAGGGAAAGATAAGCAATCCAGTCAGTGTTTGGAAATACTTCTTGAACCTGTTAGGGAAATAATTGCCTGAGACCAGCAGTTTATAATTAGCCTGATAGGTTTCATGATTGGCTTGCAGATATCTAGACATTCTAAATGTTTTTATGCTGTCTGTGTGATCGATCTCAGCTATTCTTGTGCAAACTTAGAGTCCTGTGTTCAGAATTCTGTGCAGCCAGCTAAGACAGTATTTGGACCAACTTTTTTGAAACTCAGAGTTCGATTCTCCAATAAAGGTTTTACAGGCTAACTTCTGCAAGCACACTGTACTAACTGCCTTGGCATTGTTTGTTCCTGAGGAATGGGGTTTTGTGATGTTCCCAGTCTTCATTCTCATCACTTTGATGAACTCATCACAGTGCTAGAGCTTCTGTTGCTCAGATTTACTTGTTGATGTGATTCCAACTGAGCCTGTAACATGCTGGCAATTAATATTACTTTCCTGTTCTCAAATCTGTTATGAAGCAGAAGTTAATGTAAATGGATGAATCAGTTTGAGAGTCCCAGGGTCACAGAAAATTAATATTGATAGTCTTTTCAAAGCTTGATGTCTGATGTCAGTCATGAAAACCACACAACCAAAACTGGTTTAAATTTGCAGATTTCCTCAATGGTATGCTTTTTGGTGCTGTGGGGCTTGTTATTTATGTGAAATCTACCCTGGACATTTTTTTCTCTGTAGTACTTCTGCAAAACCTCTCCAGACACAGCTGTATTAAGAAATAGGGCTAGCAAAAAAGTGCTCAAAATTATCTTACATTTTTTCTTTCTTAAGCAAACAGTGGTAAATTTGAGATAAATACAACAAAATGCAAATATGTGAAGTTTCATTCATCTTGACAGAATTCAGAAATATACTGCTCTTTTTCCCCACCTAAAAGTTTCAGTTCTGCCCCTTTTAGTGGCTTATTTCATGCTTTGCTCTTTGTATAAACAGCATTCTGAGTCCAAAATGAGCACATCAAAGCACAGACTAGTTGTATGCATGCCAAGTTAAGAAAGAGGCATAATGACTGGAAAATGTTTCTCATTTATGGAGAAACTGAGATTTAACACCTTTCCTGCAAGCTTCCATTGAATAAGACCTTTTCCTTCAGTTAACATATGTGCAGGCTAAAGACACAAAATATGAGATCACATATTTTTAAAATGTTTTAAAATGTTTTAAAATGTTTTAAAACCCCCTATATCTGAAAGGGTGGTTATAATGCTCTACACCAAAGAAGTTTGATGATATACATTTTTATCTGTATGCTACAGGATGTACCTGAAGGTCATAGCCAGAAAAGCTGCTTTTAATCCATGCCAGTAATGAACCATTCTGTCTGATCTAGGTAAACATGTCTCGCTTTTTGCCCAGATATTTGAAAACATCTTCTGAAATACACCCCCACTTGAGGTAGTTCACCCTTTTCCACATAACTGGGCAAAATGTGGAACCAAAGAAAGAAATGTGAAAACAAGACCAGTCTCTGCATAAAAGGCCAAATGGCCTAGACAGAAAAAATCATTCACAGACATTTCATTTGGAGATCTGAGGGATCTTGACTTGAAACACCCTTTTTCTGTGTTTTCATTGTGAATTAGTGACAGCATGGGTTTTTGTAATCGTTAGGCATTTGTGGACCTTGCTGTGACATTTATGCAGCCAGAGAGCAGTACCTCAGTGCTACAGTGATCTTAGAGGTATTTACAGCTTGCTAATCATACTTAGCATTCTGTATCCATCTCAGAGAAGCCATGTTGTGTTTTGTTTGTTTTTCTTTATATGAAAATTAATGCATTTATTTAGCAAAACCTTATATAGAGAGTTGAAGACCTGTGAGTGAAATGTTTTTGTGCAGAATCCCACTGAAGACCACAGACTTGATATAGTCAGACCCAATGCCCAGGTCTCCAGAAGCTGTAGATTTATTCCTGGTCTCATTGTCCTAATGAACTCTACTAACTTAATGCTCATTCAGAACTGCTTTGAGACAGGACTTTCTTCATTTATTTCCCATAGTTAACTTTTCTTTCTCCTTTCCAATACCTCTTCTCATACTCTCATGTGCCACTGAGCAGAATCAGACAGAAGACTTGCATGAATGTCTGTGTCTCATTCTACAGGAAGATGGAAACATGGTGCATCCACTCTCCATGCAGACAAGAACTTGCTTTCCCTATGTTCCCAGCCAGCTGACATGGTCGCTGCAATGTTGAGCTGAGCAAATACATCCTGTCTCCCATCAGGGCTGATTGCTTCAGGCCTGGCACTGCCTGGGTTGCTTTTCCGTGCTCTGGCAAGTGTGGCACATGGGCAGAGCCAGCTCCCTTTGCCTGCACGGTGCTGTGGGGACATAGCCCCAGCCAACCTCTGAGCGGCCCTTTTATTTATTTCGTGTAAACGAGAAACCACATAACCAGCACTATCCATCTCTAGTGTGTCAGAGAATGCAGGGTGTTGTTTTTCCTTTTTTTTGTTATAATAAACCCAAGGAGAACTGAGAATGTTGCAACCTCAGCTGTCTTTTCTCCTTAGAAGCCTGGTTGGTTTTCTTACCCCAATTTCCTTAGGAGCTGTGCCTTGTGAAATTGCCCTGCCTGTCCATCGGACAGATTCCTAATCGGTTTGAGACCTGTCTGACAGGAAGGTAAACGTCTTGAAGATACTAATTTCCTGAAAGCTTTGTGAAGCGTGTCTGGGTAAAGGACAGATCCAGAGAAGAGTGGCTCAGTGAGGGGGGCTGGAGAGCTCAGCAGGGATCTGTTCTGTCTGTCTTCTCAGGTAGCCAGGCAGCACAAGTGAGCTGACAGGTCCATGACAGGCACAGGCTGCAAACCAGCCACATCATCTTGCTCAGGAGCTTGGGGATGTGAGGGAGAGCTTAGCAAGCTCAGGGGAGACAGAGGGTAGAAACTGGAGATACTCCAAAGTCTGGGAAGTGCTAGCAGAAATGTATAGGAAGAACTGGAAGCTACTGCTGTGTTAATGTAGGGCCATCAGAGGCAGATCTGTAGGAGACAAAGCTCCATTAATCCTTCTACCCGGAGATAGACTTATTTCAATTTAAGTGTTTTTAAAGAAAGTGACAAATTGCCTCATGACCTAAGGGGTTATATTCCGATGCTAACCAGCTCATAGGATGGATTTAGGCACACTCCATGGCTCCTTATAGAAACAGTGGAGAAATGTAGTCACAGCGTCTAAGCAGGAGGTCTGTAAACAGCTATTACTCCTCTCCACTGACTGAAAGGAGCTCTTGGGACTATGTGGTCTGATTTACTCATGAATCTCTCTAACTTTTCCACAGTTGTGGCAGGCAACCTACATATGGCCCAATACCTGTTTAGTCAGGGAGTCAGAAACACTGAGTTTGGTTTTGGGCTCAAAAGGGCCACTTGTGTGGGTCTGCATTTGGGGGAGGAATGAATTTAGAAGACCAATTTTGCTGCCATCTTGAAAGGGACTGTTTGTGCTGAATGCTGAAAAATCATTCCCTTAAAAATCAGATAAAGCACCCCAGAGTGAGGCATCAAGCTACATCCAGTTGTTTTTGAAATTAGATGACTGCCACTTTGCCTCAGTTTCCATCTGAAGAGATTTCCTAGTATGTAATCAACTTTAATTCCATTTGATGTACAGTACTGCTCTGAACTGCTTTGAAATTTTCAGATGAAAGGCACCATAGAAAACCAAAGCATTTAATGTTATGTTACACTATAAATTTTAATTACTAGCAATATCTTATTTTAAATAAATTATGTTTGCATGAGAAATTTTTAAGCACTATTGTAAATCATCTGGACAAGAATGATATTAAAATAAATGTGCAGCTGAAATAATTTATAAGACCTTTTCACTGTGTGAAAAGGGTATGTTACTGAAATGCCTTCTTGCTGCTGTACTGTGATCTTTCTCAATGCCTCCTGTACTTAAGTAAACTTTGATTTTCCTATTAAGTTTGATGTATGACTATATCACATACAGCCTGCCTCAACAGCTGGTTAATTATTTATTAAGGGTCAGGAGGAATTGGAAGATTAAAGGCAAACCAAAACTGAAGGAGAATAAAAAACATTCTTCCTAAGTGAGCTTGTACAGCAACTATTTTTTTAGAAAAAGTTTCTGCTTTATATTTATCTTATTCTTGACTTTCTGTCTCTTCCTAGAGAATTTTTTTAAGCTCTTTTGAGGATCTGAATGGCATTGCTCTATGAATTGAAAGAAGAGATGTCTCTGGCAGTCTCTACCCCTTTTCCCTTCTCTGAATCTCATAGTCTCTCTAGCACTGCTTCCAAATTAGAGTTTGGTTTGAGGAAAAGGTGGGCGTTCTGTTTTGTTCTGTATTTACAAAAGTCATATTTATGGGTTTTTCCCTTGCTTAGAGCCACTTAGTCTTTTGCAACATCACAGATTAAATTTGCCCAGAGATGGGAGGCTTCATGTGAAAATCTCTATAATGCCTGCACTTTGCATGTGGCAAAGGAGAAAAGGATAAAATCCGCACTGTCTCTGAGCACGTGGGCCTGCAGGGAAGCATTGGGATGGGCAGTGATTGTGTGTATATTGGTAGTGGTGAAAAACTCCCAGGGAGTGATGAATGTTGTCATATCTCTCGTTCCAGCCACACTGGAATGGCAAGGCTGAGCTCTCACTATGAAGTATTGCTGTCATCATTCCCCTCCTTATTTCTCACTACATTTTAATCAGACTTTGGTAAGGTAAAGAAAAGTCGTCTAGAGAAGGTGCAGAAATGCCCAAGCTAACCTTTTTTGTTAGTAACACAATTCATACATCAAAAGAAAGACTGCTTGTAGAGCAATATTGTTTTCAGTAAATCACCCAAATTCATTTTGGGTATTTTTGAGCAGCAAAGGCATTTATCTTTCTGTAGACCTCTCCCTGGGATGTTTTGAAAGTTAGAAGTTTCATTTGTCCATTGAAAATTATTATTGGTTTTGGTATGTTACCTTAGTATTACATTAAATTTCAGAAAAAAGGAATATTAAAGATTTCATTTGAGCTGATATGTTGTTTTTAAAAGGGAGAAAGGCAATGTTTGTCAGTTTGCCCCATCTTGAGATAGGAATATTTTTAAAAATCTCAATAAATATATGGAGGATGAGAAAAATCCTAACCTGTCCACCCTCTATGAGAAAAAAGTTCATGTAATAGCAAGAATACAGAACTGTACATGCAGTATCTTGTGGCTCACTGAAGAAAGCTTTTTACACTGTGACTTATGACTCCCATTCTGGAAAATGGGACAGACTAGAAACTGGAATTATTTAATTGTGTTGGAAAGATTTGTAAAGAAAAAGTTAAAATTTTTCTTAGACTTCAGAACGGACATGCAAAGGTTCTGCTATTCTGCATGCTCTAGGAAGAGGATCAGAGTTGTCAGTTTGCAGTGGTGTCAATAAAAATTGGAGGTATTCAATGATTTGGAAAACAAGACCTAAAATCGACTGCCAAGCAATTAAAAGCATGTGTGAATACTAGCACACAGATTTCTGACTTTACTCAATTGAGGATCCTCATCCTGAGAGAAAGGGATCGTTAGCTGAGTTGCAGCACTATGCAAACCCAGGTGTGTGGCGTCTGGACAGGGGTGGTAAGTCCAGAGGGCTCTGCACTGCCTGTGACCTGCTTGCAGTTAGCTCAAGGATATCTTCATCATCCCTTATCACGTGGGGTAAACATTCCTGGCTGCTTACCAGGGCTTTATGATGAGCAGTCTCTCTCATGCTTAAATACCCCAGACAGGCTAAAAAGGATGTTCCTCCTTTGACTGAGAATAAGTCAGTTATTGTGGCTGCAGTGTTTGTAGTTAGACATTGAAGGAAAATGTGCAGTCATTTGGCTTATGTTTTTATGGCACTCTTGTCTGGCAGATGACTAAATCTGTGTGTTTTTCCCTGTGGCTTCACTAGTTTGTTTCAACACATGGCAAAGCTATGGAAAGCAAATATAAGTCATGCAATGTCTGAAACATCACCAATTTGTAGGTTTGCAAAGTGCCCTCCAACAACTTTTCCATAATCTTTGACTGAGAAATCAAAGTCTCTTGATGAAAATGTTCTTTGGCTTGTTTGGAAAAAAAAACCAGCCCATAAGCATAAGACTGAACTGATCTATAAGGGGCTGATGATAAACTAGAGCTGATTGACAAAATTTCATATTATTTTATAGAAGATGAGAAAATAAAAGAATGCCAAATAGACTAAACAACTAAAATGGAGCAGGGACTCAGAGGACTGGAGTTCTATTGCTGTGTCTAGAACTTGTTTTCTGGGTAACTTCAGAAAAGTAATTTTATTTTTGTACTTGGGTTTTCTCATTTTTCAAATGAAATATTTTCACTGATCTCCTCTGTAAGCTGCTTTGAGATGCCAGTTAGAAACAGAGTTGAGGATCTGGGAATCACAAAATGTAGATGTTTGTTATCTGCTAGCTAGTAGCTCATACCTCAGTCTGTGTCTCCTCTGCAGTTTCTGGGCAGAGTCTGCCAGGCTAGTGTGTCTTATCCATTGTAGCAGCAAGAGAAGCCTGCAGGTAGCCAGGTTTCTGATGGTTAGTCATGCCCTTGCTGCCATGTTCTGGCAGGGGTTCTCCCAGATGAGGATGACTGTACATAATGGTCCATGAGGCTGAGAGATGGCTCTGGAAGCAGAGATGGGCCCTTCAGCACTCGCCACACTTCTCCTCTCTTTCTCCAAACCCCTGCATTCCTGCATTCATGGAGCTTGTTACTGGTAAAATGATACCTAGCATAGGTTTCTTATGACGGAGAGAGACCACATTCAATTTTTAATCTCCTGATTGGTTTAAAGGCAGGTCTGGAAATCAGGTCTCCGTTTCCAGTGCATGGAGTCTCTGGTGCTCATACAGCCCATGACACTGAGACTGGCATTCTTGCAATGGCCCCACACAGAGGAATTCCCAGAGCTGGATTAGCTTAGTTCTGTACCTGCAGTAGGAACTCCTGGCACAGTTCAGCTGATGTGCAAGAAGCCAGTGCCAGCCACTTCAGCATGGGGCTTCCTGACTTGGCTACAGTGCTGAGCAAATGCATCTTTGTAAATGTAAATGTAAATGTAAAATGTAACCCTTTTTTCCATGTGAGCATTTACTTGGAGCCACTGTGTGGAGGAAAGAAACCATTTGATGGATTGTGTTGAAGAGAAACCCAAGGGGATTTTATGAATTTCCCTTGTCCACATCATCTTTGCCTCTCATTTTTCTGGATAAAGCAGAATAGCCTGCAGCTTTTGCCATAAATTCATGCTTTTTTCTCTGTGACCCAATTAGTTTTTTAACCTTTCCTGACAGCTCTTTTGTGGTGGACATAGCCAGGATATAGGGAAGATGAAGAGACATTTTGAGTGAACACATAGCTAGATTAGAGACAGGGAAAAAACTTGAAGGATCTGATTAGTAGAGAAGCAATAAGGTTTGGATTATCTCTTTGTTTTTCAGTTGCTGGTAAATTAGGCTTCAGGAATGGTTTGGGGTTTAGTTGCTAATTTAGGATGCACGAGCTCCAGAGATTTAGAAGGACATGGATACTTCACATTTCCATCACATGTAAGCAATAGCTCTTTTTCATGTGATTCTTCCTTAGTACAGAGAAACAAAAACATGTTCCACTTGCAGATAGATCCAGAAAATAAAAGTAGGCAACCACTTACTGAAGTGCCAGTATTGTACCAGCCTTATGCAGCAGAAAATGTATGCAAAAAGTAGAAATAAACTGAGAGATTGACTCACATAAAGTTACTTGTCATGTGAAACTCAGGTGCCCAGCAAAAGTAAAAATATCTAAAAAAAGACTTATTTTCACCTGAAGAAAATTACCTGTTCAGGATTTGAAATGTAAAGGAAATTTATTTGCACCAAGTTGCTTTTCTTTCCAAAAATAATTTTTCATCCTTTTTTTTTTTTTTTTCTTGTTTAATTTCAGTTCTTGGGTGAGGCACATGTATTTCCCACCCTCTCTGAACACCCTCTGTATTTTATGTCAATGCACAAACAGGCCTGCTGGACCATTCCACTTTACAATCAGGGCTGCTTAAGAAAGGCTAGTGCTTTCTTAAATTAGTGTAACAAATTTCCTTGAAAATATCATTAAAACTCCTAAGTTTTATAGGAATAATAAGCAGACAGGATTATCAAAGAGGGGCTCATGGAATATGCTCCTTGATCTTTTCATGCCTGAATGAAATGCCTTGGCTCTGAGTAGAACATATCCTCTATTAAATCCCAGTCACATTTGCTGGGGCAGCAGGGATCAGTCTCTGTAGACTCTAACTATTTAAAGTTCATCAGTTTCCAGGCTGGAAATGTGCACACACAGTTTCTCCATGTCAGTACTCCTAAATGTTTTCTTTAAATTTTAATTGAAAAATGGTTTGAAAACAAAGCTTACCTGACAGAATTTTCTGTGGTTGCACAGTGAGGAAGTATGGAGTTTCCTCTTAAAAATTCAGTAACTGTCTGAAACCCTGGAATGGATTTTGACCATATATGAGATAAGATCCATTTCAGTATTTAGAACATAATGCACACGAGGTAAACCCAAAACCTGATTGGGTGAGTCATTACCATTCCTTCAAAAGAAGTGTGTAGGGATCTAGACTAAGTTCTTACATGGGATGCCAGTGTGGTCAGATATCGGAGTCAGCGCGGCATTGGAAAATGCCATGCAGAGGTGACCCAACACTGGATCTTGGTCCTTCTGAGGATTCTTCATATTAGAAGGTGGATATAAGAAAAGAAAATGAGCCAACAGTACTCTTGTTACTCCTTATATTGGAATTCTTCTCTATGACTAATTTAGGAATTATTTTACCTTTTCTCTTTGATGTGCTGAGACTTCATGAACTTCTGTCTCTAGCCTTTGTAAGAGCCATTCCTTTCATATTAATGACACATGAGCTCATCAGATTCCTGAACTGAAGAGGCATCATGCTGGAATGCCACACCATCCACCTCTGAGCCTGCAGATATGCAGAGCACATTTGCCATGAGGCCAAATGACACGGTGGCAAAGAGGAGTCCGCAGAGTTTGCAGATGCAAGTCAGATAAAGAGAACGCATGAGCTGTCCTAGCCTGCATGGCTCAACCTTCCTCACTAAAGAATGCTTCATGTCATCCCATTAGTCCCTTCCAATGTTCTGTCATTTGAGTTAGTAGGGGTTAAATATGCACACCAAATTAAAGAAAGGCATTTGTTAATGAAGGCTGATAGATAGAGGTGTGGATTCGATCCACTGACAAGATTTTGTAGAGGTGACCTGATCTTCTGCTAAATCATTTCTCTGTAGGTGTAGCTCATGTATGACATGTTGGTCATGTCCTGCACTGAGCCAACACAAGGATGTGTACTACCCGACATCTAGACACAGACCTCTGGAGCATGTGCCTGATACACTGCCAGTATTGTTTAAAATTCATGATGTATGAGTCCAATCAGAGTTGGTGTAACCATCTCGCTGGTCAGCTCTTTTTACAAAATACACATTCTTAGAACTTTCTTGCATTAAAAACAGAAGTTCGTCATTTATGAAGTGCAGAAGTTCGTCATTTATGAAGTGCTAGTACTGGTGACAACACCAAAATTCAGAAATCATAGACTCAGTACATTTTCCTCTGCATGTTGTGTCCCCACCTCATATCAAAAGATTGCAAATCACAAAATTTTGGCTATAAGAATGGATTTTTAGTTCCTTTAATCAGCAGTTTCTGTCCTTCAGGTTGTTAATGAGTGTCTTCATAACAGCAGTGGTTTTAACTATCCTTTAAAACAAGCTGTTCCACAACCTCTTGAATCCATGATGTCTGGTTTCCTACAAATTTGTGTTTCATGGCTGGATTCTCTGTTGTCTAATAAGATGTATGTTCAAGGTGAAGTTTTTCCCATGATTCTGCCTTTCTAAAAATTTTCCTCTTGTTAGATTCTCTGGTATCTGATAACGATGAGATTAGGTCCAGTCTCTCCCACTGTGAAAGGACTAATAGGGTCTCCAGCTGCATCCACCTGACAAATAACGTTTGCCCTCAGAAGAGCTGCCAAGGACAGAAACCCTGGACCACAGTGCAGCCTCATTTGTTAGCTTGTCTTTCAGGTGGTCGAAAGTTCATCTGCACGATTAAACAGTCAAGACCTTTAAAACAGGTGCAACAGAATGTGTAAATTTCCCTTAAAGATGAAAGCAGGTCTTGTGAAAGTGACATTTTCAAATTTGATGTGAACCATGCTGTATTTATCTCTCTCGAGCCCTACTTTGAATATTTTTTCACAAGTTACTGCATCAAGAAGGGCACCCTTAAATGCAGCTGATGTGTTTGAGTGAGATGGGGTTTGCAGGATTTTTAATCTTTTTAATCCCATCAGGTTCTTCCTCTATTTCGGATTTGAAGTTTCTTATACCATACCCAGTTTAGCCCACAAGGCATGGTTCCCAAAGCATTCCCAATAGAATGATAAAGGCCATTCTTCCTCTGTACACACAGATTACAATCTTTTAAGGTACATCATTATCCTTCTGAATCCAAGGGAAAACTGTCATATCAAGTAGAGCTCCGTTCATTGAACCAGTTAAGAGAAAGCCCTGTACCAAAGGGTCATTATGGGTCCTGCCTTGCTCTGGTGCTCTATGATAAGGACCAAAGTAAATTAAATCTCCAGTGACTCAGCTGCAATCAGAGGAAAATTTATTGCCTAGTCGCTGCTACAGCATATGGATTTGTCTCTCCCTGAGTACACAGATACGCAGTAAGCATGCAGGGAGTCCCATTGAGGGGAATGAGCCTGTTATTTTGCAACAGGCTGTTGTGGCTGTTTCAGGGGCACCTGAAGCCTCCAGAAGGAAAAGGAATTAGCTGGGTACAGTGGAAACTTCTGCAAATGGGTCAAAGAGTAGTGCTGTTAAAAGCCAGAAAGCAGGTGCACACAATGTCCTTTTTGAGCGGACGAACAGTGTCAATAGGCAGTCAAACCAGAGCAGCTCCACTGCTCATTAATTCTGTCTCTCATTCCACCATTTCCTGTTCATTAACTCCCTCCTGCATTTCCCCTCTCTGCCGGAGCACATTACACAGACTCAGTAATTGTCTCCAAAAGGGAAGGGTGTTGAAAGAAAAGGCCAGACCAAGACTCTGCATTCCCCACCTCTCCCAAACTAGCTTTTCTGCTAGAAAGAAACCAAACAAGCATTTTACACTTCCTTGGAAAGATAAATGTAAGTCAGGCTTAAGGAAGGTATGTGCCCTCCAGCCAGGATTTACCTTTGTGCTGCTTATTCTGTCAAGAAAACTTGTTTTGTTCTGAAAGGACTGTCTTACTCACCTCTAAATCTCACCCATGCTCTAAATCCTCAGGAAGAAATAAACACAAGAGTCTGGCTTTGTTTTTAACTGGCTTTTATAAGAAGGGCAATTTGTTTCTTCTTGCTTTTTTGTAAGTTTTGATATATTTTAAGTGGGACTGGTATGCTTGGCTGAGTGTAGTGGAAGCTGAACTGTATGGACACACACACACACAGATAAATGGTATATTTGTTCTCCGAGAATGGCAGCAAATGCTTCCCTTTTGATAGGTATCCATTGGCTTACCGTGGTCCATGTTTCTCAGTGCTGGACTAGAGAAGTGTCACCTCTGGTCCCAGGCCCTGTCCAGCATGGACAAGGGGCCAGAGAACCTTCTCTTACCTCACTCTTCAAAACAGAGTCAAGTATAGCAAGTGTCTGCAGAGGTACTGAAGCTCTGTGCAGTGGCAGAAGGGTCTGTGGGCTGGAGAGCTCCCATGCTTTGGCCATGAAGCATCATGTCTTCTGGGGTGATATGGAGCTGCCAGGGAATACAGTCTGCAATGTGGCTTTTTTATCCATTGTATTGATAGGCAGCAGCAGTGGAAATGTTTTCTTAATTATTGCCTCTCCCTTATCCTGGTCAGTGAGTACTGGACTTTTGCTACTGAGTGCCACTGCAAGGGCTGGGACTGTGGAACCACAGTCAGACTCCCAGTTCAAGCCAGCTGTGGTGTGTCCCTCAGGGCTGCAAATGCAAGGCCAGACTGATGAACCACACAACCCAGGACTGTTCCGCCCATGTGTTCTGGTGCACCAGGCTTGGACCTTTCACATGGAGATGCTGCCCATGGCTTTGGGATGGTACAGTTCTGCCCCAAAGTACTGATTCAAATTAAACTCCCCATTAACAGCCCCTGTAATATGTGGCCATGGCTGTAAACACCTCGGTGTATGTGCACAACCCTTTCATGCCAGC
Organism: Entomyzon cyanotis; assembly: GCA_024500445.1. NCBI lineage: Eukaryota > Metazoa > Chordata > Aves > Passeriformes > Meliphagidae > Entomyzon > Entomyzon cyanotis. The sequence continues at coordinate 84,492,352 of JAKEPQ010001005.1, forward strand.
TTTGCAAGAATGCCTTCAAAGCCATGCAGAAGTGATACAAGCAGCAAGGAGAAAAGGGACACTGTTTGCGCATTCAAGCAGTTTCTTAGGAGAAGCAGTGCTCCCAAGTCTTTCTTGGCAGTTCACTTTCAGCATTATTCCAAATGTCTCCTGCCTGTCCAGTCCTGCACAGTTGAGTAGCTGTGCGGTGAGCACTGTGGTGAGAAACACCCCCAGTGTGTTCATTCAGTGCTCACTTTCAAAACGTGTGGGGATGGATGGGGCTGAAGAACAAAACCAAAGGAGCCGTCACGCGTTATTTAGGACAAACGGACTTGATTATGGATCCTGAAGGTGCTATAAAACTGACGGATTACAGGTTCAACATTTCTGGGATTTGAGCTGTCTGACTTCCACTGTGCTTTCATTGTATCAGCTCCCCCTCATTTCCTTGCTTTTTGCTGGAAGCATTGCACTGGAGCACAAATGAAGTGAAGCAGGCCCTAACTAGACCCAACAGCTGCCTTTTGTTGCTGCTGTGGAAACAGCTGTAAGGGGGTAATATAATCACTCTTCTGTGGCTGGTCAGCTGCATATCATAAGCACCTTTCTCAGGTTCGGGGACCCCAAGGCAGCTCCTGTGGTGATGTAAATACTAATTGGGCCCACAGCAGGCTATTTTGTGCCCCATTTGACATACTAAGTACTTGTTGTTCTGTCCCATGAGCATGAAGTTGACTGAACAGATATTCCTTGCCACCTCTACTACAATCAGACTCATGTTTCATTTATGTGCAGGAGAGGTCTTTGTACTGGCTCCTGTGAGTGAAAGGGAATGGTTTCTATGCTTTTTGATCTGTTTCTCATCTTTTGTGCACTTTTTTGTGTTGTCAGTCATCTTAGGCTTGGAGTGCTCACATTTGGGGTGCTGGATATTTTTTCCTTTCCGTTTTTACAAATAAGCAAGTTTTGAATGGGTGTTGGGGGTTGTTTTTACAAAAACCAAACTCACCTGGACTCACACCAGGTTTGTGTTTTTCTGTCTAAGACTATTGATTTAAAAGCAGATTTTATGGAAAAATATAGAATAAGTCATAGAAGAAATCATAGGAAGAAAAATTTGACAGTTTATTATCACAAGTCACACATTATAATGGGCAGGGCACTATTTGATTGTACTTGTAGTGGGACTGGGAGTTGTTGATCTTAGAAACAAACACAGGAGTATGTAAATATTGAAAACAGCTGAGCAGCAGAATTAAGAAAGTGGTCTGGGAACAGTGTGCCTGAGCTTTAAAAACTGATTTTAATGTGTCCTTGGTCACAACAGTCAGCTTACTTGAACTTTCGTTTTCCCCCATCAAGTCAACTCACTACCCTTTTAAAGAACTTTGAAGCCCCACCTTGGACAGGGTTGTAGCTAGTCAGAAACTGGATATACTGAGTCTCCAAATATCCTTTGCAACTCTTGTGAGATAGCATTTGTTCTGCTGCGGTGGGGTATTACAGTATTTCCTTGGCCAAATCTGTGTTGGATGTAGTCAGTCTGTATCAGAACATTGAACTAGAGATCACATAAGGCAAGTGCTCATTGGTTTGGCACAGGAGAGCACATAACGTCCCCGCTGCAGGTAGGGGTGCGGTAGGAGGTGGATCAAGGAGATCCATTATTGATCAGACATGGGAGGAGTGGCATTAAGTATTTGCTCGGAAAAAAAGACATCAGGGAATAAATGAGAAAAACTGATACAGAAACAAACAAGCAAACAAAAAAAAACCCAGTTGCAACCTGTGTATGTTTCTATACTGGAAGTCTTGAGTTCTGTTTCATTTACCCTGCATTTTTATTCCACAGGTTCAGGTTCAGCGGTCGTATTCTTGGCCTTGCTCTCATTCATCAGTACCTTCTTGATGCTTTCTTCACAAGGCCGTTCTACAAAGCACTATTAAGGCTGTAAGTATGACCACGCAACCATGCAGAAACGGTGATCCCACAGAGACACAGACCCTTGGGGAGTTACTTCGCGTGCACTGACCTTCAGGTTTTTCTGCTCTTGGTTTGTTCGTCTGCTCACAGACCAACAGTGAAAGAAAATGAACACATTTTAATTTGTTAATTTAATTTCTCCAGGAATGTGCCATTCATAAATACTATGTTGACAAAAATAAATAAATATGACATTTAGAAATACACATTAGAAAGTACTGACACATAATTCCAGAGTTTACTACCAATGAAAACTTTTGAAGGTTCAACCAATTCAATGTGGAAGACTGAAAAACATTGTTAATGGAATGAAACAAAATAATAATGAAAGAAGGAGGGGTGTTTTACTGAGGAAAAATACATCATTTGTCATGCCTCACTGGTGGAGTAGGTTTTCATTCCAAAACACAACTTGGATTAATTAAGAATGTTAATGTAGTTATAACCAGTGAACAGGTTTTTTTGGTCTTCTTCTGTCTTTTATTTTAGTAAGCATAAGCTACCAATAATCTATTACTTTCAACTTGAAGTTTATAAGGTTAACTTGTATTGACAATCAGTCCCTCTTTAATTAATAGACTGAAGTAAGACAAGGTACATAAAATTTGCAACAATAAAAGTGCTGTAAGTATTAACTCAAGGCTGCAATTAAATGCTAAAGAGCAGAATAAAGCTTAGCTGAAACAGTTTGTCAATTAAGATGGTTCCAAATCAGCAAAGATACCTGTCTTAACAGTCCTTTAAGTTCTTTATCATGTTGGGTTTTGTTGGGTTTTTTTAAACTATTATTACTGCTGAGATACAAGCACTCATATCTCTATTGTACCTGATCTAGTCTGAAAATAGGCTGAAACCTAGGCCTCTCCCTGCATCTTTATTGCCCTTCTAGGGAGTTTGAAACCAGGCCACTCATAACATCCACCTGTCCTTTCAGCAGACAAGGATGGCTCCTTATTAACAGAAATTTAGGCTGCCTGGTCTGCCCTGTGTCAGTCCTGTGCTCTCACCTGGCAGATGAGAGGCAATGGAAGCAGCCAGGCATAGCACGGTGGGGCTGAAGGGATGTGTGTGCTCTGAAGTGCAGGGCATCCTGAAGATCCGTGTAAAATCAAGCACCAGGGGTTTCTTTTGACAGCAAATAATGCAGGCAGCCAACAGATTTGGCCTTGAGCCCAGCTATGCAAAGCAAACACTTGCAGAACTGCTTCAAGAGGGTCTGTGAAACAGGCTTTGATGTTAACAAAACTAAATGAACTTTAGCTTTATGTTGGATCTCCAGTAAATTTGTTCACACACTTAGTAGGAAATCATCCTGCCAGTAGTCACAGGGTCATATCTTTTTTCTTGCCTTGCAATCAGGCCATGTGATTTAAGCGACTTAGAGTATCTGGATGAAGAGTTCCACCAGAGCTTGCAGTGGATGAAGGATAACAACATCACAGATATCCTGGATCTAACCTTCACAGTGAACGAGGAGGTGTTTGGACAGGTGAGCACAGCTATGCAAAACATCTGAAAAGAAAATCTGAAGCTGACAAATTTGAGCATGATTAACATCTTTCTGTCAGAACAGATCCTTTAGCCTTTTAATAACATTTTCTTCTTCTACCTTCTGTTTCTTTCAAGCCACCTGTTCTAAGGCAGATGTTTATTCTTAGGGTGTATAATATACAATACCAGCCCCACTACAGGCCTATTGAGCCACACACTGATGAGCATGAGGAATTTTCTGGAGTGCAGCTCTTCTCTCCAGGGTGTAGTTCACACAGATGTGGCATTTGGTGAATGCAAACAATGAAACTTAATGTGACTGAAAGGATGGGTTAGGAGGGATAAAAAACTTTGACAGGTGGTGTAGGACCTGGCAACCCTCACCATTATTTTGTCTTATTAGACAAATAAGTTAATTTTGAACTGAAGAACCTGTTAGATTCTGTGTCTCTTACTTAACTTGCACCTACTTAACAACTTGGTATGGATGTCCATTTATTGTGCTTTCTACAGCTCAGCTCTACCTTGGTCAGACAATTCTCTGTAACCTGGCTGATCTGGGTCACTATAGCCTTAAATAGAGTGCAACGCTGGCTTAAGTGCAGTCTGGCAACCAGAACAAATGTCTCCTGTGGGATTCTTTGGCTTGCACTGAAGCCCTGGTGATCTTTGCTGTTGCAACCCATGCTAGACTATAATTGTCTCTGGAAAGCCTTGAAGGACTTCAAAGCAATATTCAGACCATGATTAAGGATCTCCAATGAGATACTGAAAACTAGAGAGGCTGAAGAACCAAGCTCACCAAGCACTGAGGAAGCTCAGGGGATGGAGATAACTTGTAAGGAACAGACACACAGTGTCAAAGGGAGCAGAGGGATCAGGTGGAATATACAGAGAATGGCTCTCAGCACTTGACAATAAAGTTTCTAGGAGGGGTTTACACCAAGCTAGGGTACTCTTGTGAGCTAGGGAAGAGTTAGACTAGTTTCTGAGGGGAGGAATTCCAGCCCTGCAAGTTAAAGGGCTGCTCAGCTATGAGCTTGAAGGTAACAGAAAGGAAGGTTTCAGGGGGCATATTAAAAACTGAATTTATCCTACATATAGTAAAAGGTTACAAAGGATGAGCAGAGTTAAGGGTAGTTGAAAAGGATGGGGTAGGTGAATTGAAGTAGGAAGTCTCTGTAGGAACAATAACACTGTTTCTCCACAGACTCAAATGCAGGAGTTTTTCATGGACTTGGAACTGAGAGCTTGCATGACACTGAATTGACAGTACAGTGGTTTCCCTGGAAGGTATGGCTACATAAGACTAATACTCAAAGACAGACAGAAATATACAAGACATATTCACACAGGCAGATGAGAGAAGTTTGTATTTACATGGGGAGACTACAAAGTTGAATCAGACCCTCAGCCTTAGTTGCCCTGGTGCATCTGAAGGTAATATTTGGCACAATAATTACTTGTTATACTCTCCCCAAAGGAAAGAGCAAAACAGTTACATAGAAATCTGTTGTAGAAGAGATGGTTCCAAAGAGACTGAGAAAAAAGTCACAATCTGTTGTAGATACTGTGGTATGAAAGCAAAAGGACACCAAAATCCAGATTCTGATGCTAGTTCACGTGTTGTCTAGCACTTTGTTTCCTACACACTGGACACTAACCTTGCTAGAACTAATGGCGGGGGGATTGGTTCTCGCTGTCAATTACAACTGTCAGAATCCAAGAGTCCCAAGTGAAAGTAAGATTTTCCCCTGAAATTTGCTAGCTGCTGACAGCAAAATAACAAAGAAATTGCAGTCACATTTTATGCTCACAGACAGATCCTAGTTGGAAATTCTTGCATGCCAGGAGTATCTGACCACTTAAATCTGTCTGAGCGTTGCTTTGCTTGGTACACATGCAAGTGTAGATCACAGTGGGAGCTCTGCTAATATTTGGAAAGCTGGAATTCAAGGGCTTGGTAAAGGAAACCAGAAATATACTGAGTCCTTGAGAAGCTGTATAGTAGATGGTTACAGCCCTTTTGTCCTGCTTCCACAATGGCTTTATTATGGACCAGTCACTGCTGTTTTCATATTTTCTTCTCTCATCTCTCATGTGTATTGAACTTCTAAGGCTTTCAGGCGAAATTCTCTTTCTTGGTACTTTCTTAATTAGAATTTATTCCTAATGAATTCCAGCCTTCTTGCATACTGGAACCCAGAGCATTCCTGTAAGAGCAGTGATACAATGTCACATCAAGCATTACACATTTTTACTGGTGGGGACTGAATAACAATTTGAGAATTTCACTTATAAGACAGAGATGTGCCAGTTGCTTGTGACCCAAAGTATTTTCTCATGCTTTTAGCCAGTGAAAAGTGTTCTTCCAGGCCTTCCTCTGGGCTCTCTATGTGGATACAGTCTGTTTCTGAGCCCTGGAAATTGTTCCCATCAGGTAAAAGGAATGAGCTAGATTGGCTGAAATGTCTCCTTGCTGCTCTGAAACTTTATTCTGAGTTGTAGCTCACAGCTGTGGTTAATGCCTCTAAGAACAAAAATCCCAAAACAGGGACACATTGCTATTGATTGCTGGCCTCCAATTATAGATAACTAATTGTATCTGAATTTATATGGATAATGAGAAGTTGAAGAAATCAACAGTTTTCTAGGTGTTTGTGGGAAATCTTTCAGGAGACTTAGAATATCTGGGCTTATGGTTGTGTTTAAAGCTAGACAGAATTTAGTCTTTGGTTTTGCAGATATATCTTAATGCCTCACAGCCTTGAAGGATACAGCATGGCAGCTGGTCCCAAGACTTCCTTTCTGGACAATGAAGCATTGCTTGTATAATGGTGATGCAATGATTTATGTTTGGGAATTTAACCTGAACCAACTAAGAAATCCTAACTCCTTCCATCCAGCTTTACTTGTTCTTGCTGTTTCTCAACAAAGCTACAGATTAGATGACTCAGTCAATGTTTCTTAATTCATAATATTGCAATAGGTCCCTCAAGTAAAGTGACCTAAATACTGCCGATGCTGTGTGCTGTCTGTTGGGCTAATAAATAGATAATAATATAGATAATAGCAGTAATGAATATGTATTCATGCACTTCCTTTGCTGTCTGTGCTGGACGTCGTTGTTATAGCAGCATAAAACTGAAGAGGAGAGCAAAATATTCTTCCTTTTAAAACCACTAAATTGAATGTGAAAATAATTGCAAGACAAATATAATTTTCTGTCACAAATGAGAAGTAGTATGTGCTTGCTGGGTAGAATCCAGATTGATTCCTTAAATCATTTCTCAATCTCAAGCCTTAGTAACCCAAGCCAACTAAACCATTAAAATGCAATGAAATGCTGCAGCTCTTTCTTAAAATAAAGTTATTTACAGTATAAACACTTCTCAGCTTTGGATGGCTGATACAAAACTCTGAATCCCACAATGACTATGTGTTATCTGTGTACGGTTGCTGTACAGGTCTTGTTTTAGGTAGTGTATTGGGAGTATTCATTTTATGATAATTTCTTTGGCTGGTGGCATTTCTGAGTAAACACTTTTACTAGCACTTGGAGAAAAGTAACACTTGCTGCCTAAGAGACAAGTAGGTATCCCTTCCAGCTGGCAAAGCAGTCTGTTCTAGTACTGTGATTGCCTCTCCATCCTGTTGCTTGGATAATCTCATGTTTGAAAAACAAGATGATCCATACATTGCTGCAGCACTGTTTATCTTTGTTCTGTAGGTGACAGAGAGAGAGTTGAAATCTGGAGGGGCAAATACAGCAGTGACAGAAAAGAACAAAAAAGAGTACATTGAGAGAATGGTTAAGTGGCGAGTGGAACGAGGAGTGGTTCAGCAAACAGAGGCCCTGGTCCGTGGCTTCTACGAAGTAAGTAACAAAGTGATTCTTCCACCGTCATCCCTTCTTCATCTGAATGAGAGTACCCCCTGGTTAAACTGTGTGTCATTAGCGCCCTAGAGAATAGCTGAACAGACCCAAACAGCAAGGAATTGGAGTTCTTGGACCTGTAGAGGCAGAGACCTTGGATATGGCATGCGTAGCATTAAGGGAGAAAGGAAAGAAATGTTCCTTCTGAATATGATAAAGCAGCAGTATCAAGAGGACACTGCTTTCCATTTGTACAGTTAGAAAAGTAGGCATTTGCAAATTTTGTTCTATGCTGTTGTGATTTTGGGTTAGTGTTAAGGGTCCCTGACAAAGGAAAATTGTGAAGAATTCTACACTTTGATGAGAAGCTGATGAAATACACTGTATCTTTAGGGATTTATTCCAGTAAAGTCAGTCCTTGAGTGCTGTCCAAGTTGTTATCTTGCTGGTATTCCTGGATGCTGCTCTGTTGTTGTCCCTGGATTTTGCAATTTATCTTTGCTAAAGGCTTGAATCTGAGAATATCTTTCTGGCAGAGCTGCTTCAAGGACTGGGTGAAAACCTGTGGCTTTGCTGACCAACCCATGTAGTCACCTATTCTTGCCCCTCCCTAATCATATGCTAACATGTGAATGCAAACATTCAAACTGTATCAGGATAAAGAGATGGCCACCAGACCCATTTATGAGACTTTGCGTTTGTTTCATTTCCAGTCTGAAACTATACTTACAAATGTTTTTTGTTCCAGGTTGTAGACTCCAGGCTTGTCTCTGTTTTTGATGCCAGAGAACTGGAACTAGTTATAGCTGGCACTGCAGAAATAGATCTCAATGACTGGCGGAACAACACAGAATATCGTGGAGGTAAATTGCCTGCTCATGCTTAGCGCTACCTTGACTGTTTCAGTTTAAAACATAGAAGTCGTGGTCCATCTTTTCCTTCTGTCTTTCCTAAGGGAAATGCTCTATTTTGTCCAGGAAGTTATTGTAAAGAATAACTTCTCAAATAAAACAAGTTAGATCTCAGGTTTGGATCAACAGGCGTTATGGTGTTATACTACTGAAATTGCTTGTGCTATTTCTATCCAGATTTTATCCATTCAATTCCTGCAGATTTAGTAGGAGTTTAGACTATTAAGGATTGAGAAGGATTTGCAGAATTAGATCTAAATGTTACAAGTCATCTAAGATGACTATAACTGAACTCCTGGCCTCACAGAAAGTAGTTCCACAAGTCCTCCTGGCTTCAGCAGGGAGCTGAAATCAAGAGCTGAATTTCACAGTTCCCAATTACATTTCAACAACATACAGACTTTGCTTTACTGTCCCCTCAGCCTAAACTATGTCAAGGTGGATGTTTTTCCTTTCTCTACTGTTTGGCCTGGTTTTGCTTTAAACAATGATTTTTCCAGGCTGTCTTGGATGGAAAAAATGTGAAATACACCAGTTCTGCACCACAAATGGAAAGTCCCTGAGGTTCACATATCCTCCCCTGAAATACAAGGTTTCACTCTTTGCTGGTCACTGCTTAGCCTTTGGGTTACCTTGAAATATTCAGCTCACCACAAGCACAGCTGGTCCCCAAAGTGATTCTCCTCCTACATTTTTCTGTTTAGCTTTTGAAACAGATTCAGCCTGGGTATGTGGTGGCTTTCACTAGCACAAACCAAGGCACAGAACCCCTCAGATGGGAAGCTTGCCAGAGAAGGGCTTGTGGCAGCAAACTCCTCTCCATATGTCGAACACTATTGCAATCCAATAGAGAATTTATTTGGGAACTAGAAATTGTTAAGTCGTTAAGACTCACACTGTGTGGCATATTGCAGCTGGTCTTTAATGTCTCATGCATGTAAACCCAGTTCTTGCCAAGAGGTTTGTGAGAGACCTGTGTACCTCAAGTATAATTTGTGTTTCAGTATTTGAAATGAGTTAGTTATATTACAGTATCCACAGCCAGGATGAAATGGAAGCTGAGACCTACTGCTCTTGAAGAACAAGGTAGCTTTCTAGGCCAGGATCTTTCCAGTAGGAGACCTACTGCCCCATGCTAATGGGAACATATTTCAGCGTTGCACTTCCCAGTTAGGAGGAAGTGATTTTAATTTCTCTTGCTTGGTGTAGGTTACCATGATGGACACATAGTGATACGGTGGTTCTGGGCAGCTGTGGAAAGGTTTAACAACGAGCAGAGGCTGCGGTTGTTGCAGTTCGTCACAGGAACATCGAGTGTGCCATATGAGGGCTTTGCTGCTCTCCGAGGGAGCAACGGCCTGCGGCGCTTCTGTATCGAGAAGTGGGGGAAAATAACCTCCCTCCCAAGGTAGGTTCCAACCAGGATTTTGTACCAGAATTGCTGTGAGAAACATAGTCCTGGTACTTTGTTGCATCTTTCTGCCAGTTAGAGATAATGAATACAGTAAGGACACCTAAAAAAACCCAACAAAAAAAACCAATTATCAGTTTGTTCTGTAATGGCATTCAGAGAAAAGTGTTTTCTTTTGCTGCCTTTTTTATTTTTAGGCTCAATTTAAACTACCTGGAATACTTGGAAATGGTTAAGATAAAGATTTCCATAGATCCAAACCTACTTCTCTTATTTTAATTCTAGAACAGATCCAGACCAGCAGGAGCCTGTCAACTGATTCTATTCCCTTTACTTCCAAAGTGCTAGTAAAAATACTTGTGAATTTGCAGAGACATGAAAGCCAAAATCTGTCTCTGAGTTTTGGCTAGACATCTGAGTGTAATCCCTTGATTTGGTCTGATGGTTCCCTTTTTTGTAATGAAGAAGCTTAGTGAGGGAACTTCAGACCATGTGGTGACAATATCCAATTTGTTGCATCTAGTTCAGTCAGCCAACTAGGAACAAATGAGTTATAATGTCATACAGGATCAACAGACTTGGCAGTACTTCCCAAAGGAGGGGTCATCTTCCTTTTCAGAGCAAAGGGACAGGAGCACAAAGGGGTGGACTTGCCTCGGGCCACCCAAGAGAGCCATGGCACAGCCAGTGATGGATTCAGCTTTGAGTTCTGCTTTATCTTTATGCTTTATCACTTTATGGGTAACCAGCACTCATCCTGCCTTCCTGAACTAAGTCACTTTTTCTTGAATGTCCTGACAGCTGCCTGAGGCTCTGCCCCATTGGGATTACAGAGCATTTCAGTGCTTCTGAGATACTTTTGCTACAGTGGCCCTTTTACATCACATTTACCCTCCAAAGGATACTTTCTTCCCGCTTTTATCATTTGCTTTCAGCTATACTCCAAAAGAGGCCACTTTTATGGCACAGAGAAAAAATTTTATCTCATAGACCTCACAAATATACTCAGACAATCAATTAACAAAGGGTCTGGTCCAGTTTTCTCATTACTTGCTCTTCATGTTGTTTACCCAGAAACAAACTATAAGATATGGACTTGAGGAAACCTCTGGAGTCCTCTGGAGAGGGGGGGGTCCAAATCTGGTCACCCTCTCAGTCCAAGCCTGCTCAAGCACATGTTTATACAGTGAGAATATGCAGAAACTGGACCCAGGGCATTCAGAGCTGACATCTTACATGGACTCCCTCTAAAGACAGGAAGTGGGAGTAAGTGTTTTTAAGGCATCTCACCTGAACACAGGCTTTTGAAATAGCTCAGCTGAGTCACTGCTGGTACATTTGGATTTATGTCCATCTACCATAAAGACTCTACAGAGATTATATGGAGAGCTAGAGCCTACGTGAAGCTAGATGTGGGCACTGAGATTTGAAACTTGATGAAAACATGTAAGATCAGTGAGATGACTCATGCCCTCTGAGCTTCAGCCAGCAATGTGGTAAGAAAGCCTGAGAGCAACAGTTTGCTCTTTGTAGTCCAGATCCTCCTTTTGCAGTATATACATATATATATACATATATATATAGTCAGGTTCTATGTAAGGGTTTCAGAGCTTACCAAGGGCATTCCTGCCTGTAGACAGTCAGCAACCAGCAGTCACAGACTTTGCAGCATTTCTATAGAGCTCTCTTTGCACTCCTTCTGGGGTGGAAAGGGGCACGAGGGGAGGGTGGACCTTGGGGCATGCACAGAAAATGCCCTGGGCTGACTCATCAAGTTCTGAAAAGGTAATTGGCCTCTTTCTGCTCCGCTTAACTTTCTTTGTGAATCTAGGCATTACTTCTGACCCAGATTCAGTTAGCCCCAAGATATTCATGTTAAGGGTTTTTTGTTTGTCTGTTGATCACCAAATGAGTTGCTCTCCCTGAAAGATGCCTCCTTTCTAGGTGAAAGTTGGTAGCACCTTTTAGAAGTCTTAGAGCTCTACATTCATTTTAGCCAGGGGAAAATGAAACAACACTTGCTCATGGGGAATAAACACAGCTTGATCACCGTGAATTATTGCCTGCATTTTTATAAAATTTCGGGGTGATGCCAAGTATACACAGTGCTAAGAAATGCATAAAACACACAGGCTAAACCTGAAGGTTCCCTAGATCCTTAGTTAAGCAACTAAATTAGTATTATTTAAAACTTGGTTTTTAAATACCTTAATATGGTTTGCCCATGTTTATTTAGATTTATTTAAGTACTTAGATTTAGTATTATTTATTATTATTTAGTACTTAGTAAATACTTAATAATAATTTATTATTATTTAGTACTTAGTATTTAGATTTATTTAGTACTTAAGACTTACAGGCTAAAAAAAAAGTCATGCATCATATCCTGTCGGCCTTTTAGCCCCCATGAGATGAGCGTAACTAACTTTAGCTGTTTAAAGTAAACCACAACAAATTTTCTTTTCACTCTAAAGTGTTGAGAACTTTTAGCTCTATCAGGAGAGGCCATGACTCTTTCTCTATTCCCTTACTTCTGCTCCAGATGGCTGAAGTAGTTAGGCAAATCTTCCTTATATCCTGCCCTTACACTTTGGCAATGGACCATGCAACTACCATTTGCTTACAGTGAGCAAAGATGTGCTAACACCTAAACTACTCTAGTCCTGTTTGCACTTGTAACAGCAACATGGTACGCCCAGAAAAGAGGCATGGTGTAAATGTCTAAAATGAAACACTTTTCAAAGAAGAAGCACTAATACATGAGACTTAGAGTGCTTCTTTTGAAAGCACTAAGGAGAAGGAAGATTTTTTCAGGAAGGTAATATCTAGTAATTTCATTCTAAATTGGTGGCTTTGTTCATTAGTTCCCTGCACAAACAGGGTAATTGTGGTGTAATACGTTCATCTAAGACAAAGAAGAGTAAGATAACACCAGTATTTTATCTCTGGAGTGTGCACATGTGCCAGACACATTATGCCTATCTATATTTACTTTTGAGATCACGTACATTAGAAAGCTGAGGCACCATACAACTCAGGGATGCTGCTCTAATCCCAGATCTCCAGACGATGACCCTAAAGCAGGTTCCAAGGAGACTGCCAGCTTTTCAGTTCTGTCAGTGTAAATCTGCATCATGGGTTCTTCCAAACTGGTGTAGCTTGTCATATAAAATAATAGGTTCAATCATTTGTTCATCAAGGTTGAGTTTTACTCTCCCTATCTAATATGCAAAGCTTTGCCCCAAAATGAAGTGTTACACATTTAACTGGTTGCCTGAGTAGAGATGGTTGAAGAATTCTTGCAGCTATAGCCTCTTCTGAAGCAGGAAGCCTCTCTTCGCCTCTCTTAGGTCGTGCAGGTCTTTTAAATGGAATCAGTTTTAGTAGCAGTTCTGCAAGAATGGATTCTTGTTTCCTACCAAACATTAATGAAAAGCCACTGGTTTTCTGGCTGGAATAACATAGCTTCATCTGGTACCACGGGAGCAAAACTCCTGGCCCAAAACAGACCTGTACTAAGAACGAGCAGTGCTTTCTGCTATAGCTATAGGAGGCAGCAGTTCAGTCTTTCTACATCCTCAGTTGGCAAAAGTGTTCGGAACCTACAGATGCCACTGTCCCACCTTCTGCTTGCACCCCTCACCTGGCAAAAGCTCCTGCCAGCTCTAAGATCATGCCTGCTTGAGTATCAAGTAAGTAAGGACCTCAGTATGTATCCCAGAGATTTCAAATAATCACATTTCATGCAATGAGGTCACTTTTCCCAACAGTGCTGAGCTGCAACTACTCTTTCATCAGAACAGATTTTCATTCAGCAGTGTAGTGTGTGTTATGTATGATGCAGATTACCAGTGCTAGTAAATATCCGATCTTTTGTAAGAGAATTCTGTCCCTCTCTATTGGGTGATCAAGTATTTAATCACCACAGAATTAATGCAATAATTTCAAAAATATCGTATGTGACTATAAGGAACTTTATTCTCACAATTTCCTTCTTTCCCAATGGACTGAATGCATGGGCTTTGCTTCCTCTTACCTTTCCTTATATCCCATCTCTCATCTCTTTCCCATTTTTTCAAATACAACAGCAATATCAGCTACAAATCTACATTCATCTATTAATCACTGATTCCTAGACAGCACAGAAGTGTTCCTTCTTACAGGCAAAAGTAACAAAAGCTGCTACCTGTGAGTTCTGAGATAAATACAGAGGGGCTTGTGGTTTCTTTTCAAGGAACCAAGGTGAAAAGGAGAACTGCCTGGTTTCTGCCTGACAGGCATATTTATGGTAGAATGCATGTCTTATTTTAGTAGATAAGTTCAAGCTATAATTAAGATAGGAGGGGGTTCTGTGCCCTCTTTTACTGCCTTTGGACTCTCATCTTTATGGAGAAAAAAGGAAGTGACAAAGAAAAGAAGAATGCAAAAATCTTAAAATCTTAGAATTTTGAGAAAGAATTCTTAGTAAGAAGAGAAACAGCATGGCACTCTGAACAATAAGCAAGATTAAAGGTTCAAGCCCACCAAAACAATACCAAGCAATAAAGATAGACTGCCAGGAAGAATGAAATTTTAAGTGGTCCATTTACTGCGTAACTTTCTGGAGGATAAGGGCATACAAGGGTCAGAGTTGGTTTACATGACTTTATCTCGCATTTTCTTCTGGAGAAGCCAGAACCCTTCCAATAAAAGCCTTTACCAATCTAATTCTTATTCCAGGCCTCACATTCCCTGAACACCCTCTCAAATGTCAGCAGGCTTATGTGGTAGGAAGCTTAAATCAAGGGAAGAAATATTTTCTCATTTCTGTGACTACTTCTTGCACTACTGAGGTAATGTTTTCACCCTAGTATATGCAGCAAGTGTCCCCTGGATTATGCTTACTGTAGTCACTCTCAGTGGGATCGGTAGTAGGAGGCCAACACAATTCTGGAAGAATTTACCCCTTTGGAGGATGGGGCACATTTGGAGAACAGTGGGTATTATGGAAAGTATCACTGCCTCTTAATTGCCCTGTGTACTGCAGTATCACGCAAAATATTATGTAAACCAGACAGTTTTGCGCATAATTATCTTTATGTAAGATTGAGTGGGCTTCACAGGCATCATTGGAGTTGCAGTAGATCCACATTAGTTTCGCAAACCAGAATATGAACTCAGGTTTTGCCCTTAGCAATATATTGTGGTTTGCACCATAAGTAGGTAGAAGGATAAAACTAACCTGGATAGTGCTTCTGAAATACTGTTTTCATTTCAAATTTGTCTTTTTTTTTTGGAGCGCAAGGATTTTTTTCTGTAAAGTTGTTGAGCAGGAGAACATGAGAGTGTTGCTTGGCAAAATGTTTCTAGACACATTAACATTTTTTCCTTTCTTCGCTCCCCGCAATAAATTCCTTGAGACCTTCTATAGAAGAGCCCACATCTGTAAACCTTATAGTAAGAAAAGGAATTGGTCTTTTTTCTGAGTTTTACTAGGTCAAGGATGACTAAAAGTCAAGAGCATTGCAAGGTTGTTTCATAACCAGTGTGAAATCAGATAATGATCAGTCAAGATGAATGTCTGCAAGAAAGTAAACACCAGAGTCAGTGGCTGTGGATACATCTGCACCACACAACGGGATGCACAACAGCAATGCCATTGTCTCAAACAGTTCAATGTGCCATGTTAAAGTACCATACAGAGGTCTGGTTCTGCAAAACTACATTAGCAGAACCCACACCTGAGCCACCACAGCTATGCTGCTTCCAGTTCTGGAGCCAGGCAGCTGAGCTCCTCAAGACCAGCTGTGTCTGCATGGGGTGTCTTGCCTGTGATAAACATGTTCTGAGTGGACTGCAAGCATCCTTCTTAACTGAGAGTGGTTGATACGTATTGGCAATGGATTGTAGAAACAACTTATATTGCCAAAGATTGCTGAGATAAACAATAAACAGTGCAGGACTACTCATGGATAATACACATGAGCTGCCATGTTTCATTTCAAAAGATGAATTAAATAATGGCTTTATTAATGTTCCTTTTTCACTAACTCAAGCGTCTCCAGCTCATTTCCACAAATTCTGTGTTTATTGTACTCTCTCTGATGCTGACCAGATAACAAGTCTTCATTCAGAAGAAGAAAAAGGATGGTAAAAACTCTCCTAATTGAAATTCTGTGATGCAGTGAAGGCTGTGTGCCTCTGGCTATTTCAGTTGCCTAATTGCTTTTAATGATTTACCATTGGTGCTTGATAAAACTCTCCCTCTGAATCTACAAGTCTCAGGCCATCCCATCTACTAGTATTATGTCTTTCCTACTTTGTGGGTGGCCTAAGAGATTACTAGCATGGTTTCATGTAGTTTTCTCCAAGATAGCTCTGCTGCTTTGGTTTAACAGAAATAGCATTAAGTATGAGATAGAAGAGCTATGAGTAAAATAACTCCATGGCTTCTAAAAATACTAGGGGCCAGAAGCTTAGATATTGTTAGCCATTGAGGCTACATTTCCTTCTGTACAGTTTTGTCAGTTCACATTTATCAGAGTAAGGAAGAGGAAATAGAAATATTGCTAGCATCATGCAAAACTCTAAGCTGATTGAAAAAAACTGTAACTATTTTATTGAAAATGTGCCACTACAACACCCATTAATTGAATGTGCTGTGCTTTTTCTCTCTCAGTAGAAATGGCTGAAGTGTTGGGGCAGGGACAGTTTCTTTACTCCACATTTGTATAGCACCTCACTAAGTGAAGTGCAGTCTGTCTCTGGGTCTAATTGCTGGTGCCAGAAAAGCGGCAACAGGGTGAAGGCATGGATGGAACTCATTCCATGGCTTCTTTTGAAGGTGATGCCAATGTAAATATAATGGTGGGTAAATATAGTGGTAAAACTGGGGGAAGAACTGGTCATCAAGTTTGCAGCTTGCTCTGCACAGAATATTTTGCCTTTGTCTTGGGTACTACAAGTAAATAACATTTAAAGGCCAGACTTGCAGCAGATGGCCAACAGATGACTTGCAGGAACATTTTCAGCAGCCTTCCTTCCTCAGTTAGCAGATCCCTGAATGGTCTTTTAGCAGTCAGGCCTGCCTCACTGCAAACACATGCTGAGCCCATTCTGTCACTATAGTCCATCACATTGTGTTTGTCCACTGGTGCAAAACTTATTGGCAGCTCATGTTGGATGTACAGATGAGTGCCATTTTTTAAAGAAGTCTTGAAGCAACCAAAATTATAGTAGTGAACTTTTATATCAGGCGCTAAACCCAAGCTCCTCAGTGACCTCCAGCATTTTCTGTCAAGACCCGTACAAGATCTCTGCAACATCTGAAGAAGGGATATCAGATGTTGATACTTGTCTCTTCTATATGAAGTATTCATGCGTATGTGCACATACATTTCAGTACCTCATATTCTGATGGAATTCAAGAGTTTTACTTTGAATGAACTTGAATGTTTTGAGTCTCAGTAGGAACTAGTTTTCTCAATACTTATTTTCTCAAGTTTTTTAGATTAAGCTTAACATGCAGCATATTTTCCTTTTGCAGGGCACACACATGTTTCAACCGTTTGGATCTTCCACCTTACCCCTCATATTCTATGCTGTATGAAAAGCTGCTGACAGCTGTTGAAGAAACTAGCACCTTTGGACTTGAATGAGGGGGTTCAGGCACTTCTGGTGTTTTTATGGCTGATGATGTCACCTTTTCTGTCCGCCATCATTTGATCTTGGTTTCCCATGTTTTTATTTTTGAAAACAAAACAAAAATCAAGATTAACAAAAGCTGTGCATGAAGAACTGCCGCCCTCTACAATCTAACCTTCATGCTTTCATCCTCTGTTTCCAAGGGACTGCTAGTCTGTATGCAATAGAAAAACAACTGTCACAAGGTTTCTGTATATCTCTACATACCTCCATTAATAACAATGAAAATACAAATGCAAGTTACATTACACTTGACCAAATGTTAATAAATGTTTACTTCCTCCTACGTTGATTAAAAAATAAAAAAAACCCTCATCAAGCATTCCAAGCTTTTATATACCCGTATCTTCTAAATCAATTCACAGCCCATCTTACTTCTTAATCGTTGAATCCAGTACTAGGAACTGGTCAAATATATCATCATCCGTCCTTATTTTCCCTGTATGTATTGTCCATCTGAGAGACACCTATGAGCAAAACAGAAATTTTTCTATATGAACTCATGATCCTCATCAGTTTCATCAGCTGGAACTGGCCCAGATACATGGTGCAGATAAGACCTTCAAAAACTAAAAAAAACCAACCTGTAATGCAATGCAAAGCATAATGGCGATTGTTATGATTGTTGCTTGCCAGTACTGGAGAGAACTTGCACTTCAGAGCTATTGGGAGGGGCATCTCCATTGTAATGTTTACCACACAAGAAGCACAAGGTTGTGCACACTCAAGAAGGATGTTTTATTATGTAGCATAAAGGACAAGGTTCCCTTACCTTAGTATTGTATATGACAAGGAAAAGGGGAAGTAAGAAGAATGTTCTGCTCTTATGAATACCCTTGGGTTCTGTTTACCAGATCTTTGTTTTCTGATGTTTAAAATGTTCTTTTCCCAATGACAAGTCTAGACAATCCCATCCCCTGTGTCAGAAGCCATTTATTTTCTGTTGGGTTGGGCTAACCTATGGTTGCTGGGGGCGGCTTTTGGTTCTGTCCTTTCTCTTTTCTTGTTCAGTGGAATAGTCTATATCCTCAAGAGAGGTTGGTTGTAGACAGAATGTTTTCATCTGGGGTCTGTCAAATGAGAAGCTGCAGTGAATGAGGGTGTTTGTCAGGGATGAAGGGAACTATAACTCTCTGGGGGTTAAGATTTTGCTGCACATCCTCTTGGAGGAAGCCCAAACGCCCTCCAGTCATACTAGGTACCATTAAACTAGACTAAAGATCTTGCTCTTGTTACTGCAGACACAAGCCTCTTCAGTTTTGTGTACTTTCCAACTCTGAATCCAGGGCAAAAAAAAGGAAAACAGCAGTAGGCTTGTCTTCAGATGGATTTTGCTGAGGTTGTTACAGTCAGCCTCATTGCTCTGATTAAATTCTAGTTATTAATATTTGCTGCCCTTGTTTTCCAAGACTAATATCAGATTGAAAGTGTTTGTCTTAACTGGGAAAACGAAATACAAAGTATCTTCTGACATTAAATATGTTAAAGGATGCAAGAAATGCAAAGTGAGAGATTTGTGAAGGTAAGTGAGAAGGTAACTTCGTAGTGTCTATCGGCTCACATGAAATACAACACCCCCCTTGGGGGCTTGTTATTGGTAGTTTTGTGTTAGTTATGCTTCAGAACACTGTAAAACCAGGAGACCAGTTCAAGATCTAACACATCTTCTTTGTCTTATGTTTTCCCTCCAGAGAAAAAATTGGACTCTGCTTTCTCACATATTTTTATGGTGGTTGTACAGAACCTCATCACACTTGAAAAACTGCATTCTGGGAGTTGTAGATCGTTCTCCTGCTTTTATTCTTAGGTCAGTAGGTATTTGAAAGGTGATGGACCCAAAAAATGTATTTCTAAGCAAACTTTTTTTTTTTCCCAGTTAATGATACATAAAAAATTTGAAATACTTAAATTGCCCCATTTATTCAATTTATGTGACATTTCAGCCAATTTTATACTAATTTACTGTGTGTCTTTTACTGAGTATCTATTTTATAGTATGTTGTTGTTATTCAGTAATCATATTACAGTTGCAAACAGAGGCTGCAGATAAAGGCCAGCTTCATTGTACCGCACACCAAAAATTATGTTCAGTGTTTCCATAAATGAGCTCTCAGGCATCTATTCCACATGACCAGCCCCACTGCACAGGAGAGATGGAAAAATTAATGTTTTTCTCAGAGAATCTGTCATATGCACATGAATTCCATCAGAACAAGTTACATCACAAGAGAATGAACATGAAATCTTCCAATGTATGTAATTCCTGTGTCTTCATCTCTGGGCCCCCAAATCCAGTGATTCTTGTATGGTTCTTAATTTATTCCTGGTGATGTTATAAAGTTACCTGTACTATGTCAAATGCTGTGTGTCTTCCAACATTAGGAGAAAAGAAAGAGAAGCATCCAACTGGTTGGTCCATGTTTGGCCAAGGCAAATCAAGAGCTGTCTCATTAACATAGTAAAAAAGTGAAAAAAAATAATAATCCAGTCTTTACAAAGCTGTATAGTTAATTTTTTTTAAGTATTTTAAAACTATATTTTATTACGAAAAGGTGAAACTATTTTTTGTAGTATAATAAAAGATGTTTGTATTTCAGAGACAGCATCAAGCTCCACTAAATGAAACACAGAGGGCTTTCTCCTGAAATTTTTCTTCACAACATTTTCTGGCTTGTCACACACTAAACTAGATTATGTTTGGCAGATGCCATCTCGAGCACCTTGTGTGTTCCTCCTCTGGGAAACACAGAGCATAGCCAGCTACTTCCCATCAAAATCCTTGATCCAAGTTGTCTTTCAAGCACATAGCCTAATATTTTTAAAAAGTTGCTTTCTCAGTTGAAAAAGTCATGCAGATTTCCTTGCAAGTTTTTGGATCTAAGGCCAGGAATAGAGACAGTTGGCTGTTTTCATAAAACAAAGAGAAAGAAAATGCCAAATGTGGCTTTTCTTGCATTCTGCCATTTCATCCCTATCCCTCTCTCTTCCCAAATGCCCTACCCCGATAGATTTTCAAACTCTACCATCATCCCTAGGATATCTGGATCAACACTTCACAGTGTTTCTCTATTCCTTGTGTCATGCCATGGGCACAATCCAGTCCCAGTCTGGAGTGAAGTGGAAGCCATGCATCTAAAGTGCATTGCAGTGTCAGAGGGAGGCAGTGAATGGTGCTAACAGGAGAGAGGGAGGAACCTACCTCCCTTGGCCTGTTATTTAACGTGCCCATTATGCAATTAATTGACTTCGTTGTTGTTGTTGTTGTGCATATACAAGACATGCCCTTCCTTGTTCATCTTTTGATTCAAGTGCTGTTACTCCCCAGGTCTGCATCTTCATTTGTAAAACACTGACTGTTGATGGCAGAAATTCTGTTTTCATTGTTTCCCCACAGGAAAGATATTCCATAGGGCAGATTTACAGTGAAATAATCTTTTCAGCTCTTTCACCTCAGTTCTCTTTAAACCTGGTAGTGCCTAGATTAAGATACGGTATCAACATCAAAGATTTTTAAAATGCAAGTGAGAAATGGAAGAGGCAATCTGACAGCTTTCATGAATTCTAGTTTTCAGTCAGAACAATAAATACTGGCAATGATGTCAGAGGGTCCATATCTTTTTCAAAATTACTGTCATGATGGTATTAATGGTAGAGGGAGTGAAGAGGGTACTTCTGTTTTTGAAATCCTTTGCCCTATTAGCATTAATCTGAAGATAAGAAAATGGGAATAGCTATTTTAAATCATCGGTAGGTCTTCCACCTTGAAGTAGTCTCACTTGACTTTTCAACCACATCAGCTATGCAGGATTTGATCCAGTATAAACATCTGTGTCTTAGTCTTAAGAGCATCTGGTCTAAACCTTACAAATGCTGTCACTTCAGTCTACAATCCGTTACATGACCATTCAGTTTCAGTCTGTACATATTCAAAACTTGACTTTTATGTTCCAGAGAGATCGATGGTTATCATAAGGCAAGAAGTGAGTGGTCCAAACTACATCTAACACCTAATGGAGAAATCATGAGTTTTCTACAGGTCTGACACAGGGGACTTTTTACACCCATTTTGCTCAAGTGCCCGTGAACTTTTGAATGAACTGTAGCTGAAGTTTGAGTTCGTGGTCTAGTCTGAAAGATGGCCTGTGGGGAGGGGAGTGTTTGTTGGACTTGTGTTTTGTTGTTCTAGTTTCACTGTAACACATAGATGACATACCTCTACTTGGAAACAATAGGACACTGAATTTGAACATGAAAATTGAAACTGAAATAAACTAAAATATAAACGCACAAGGGATGAGTTCAACTCGTCCTTCATTATTAATCCTTTGACAGTCTATGAAATTTCAAAAGGACAAATTTGACTGGAGATCTGTTTAATTTCTGTTGAAATGATATTTGCCCTGTCTCCATAGTAATATTAATAGGGCTTCCCAGTCAAGATTAAACACTTTCAGTCAAATGCAGACCAAGAGATCTTTCTACAACAAATGCGGTGCTTTTTTATTATTCTTGCTGTACCTCAGTGTTCATTATTAAAAGATAAAACTACTGCAATATACTAAATCTGGGATAGGTTTTCCGGTTATCACAAGGTCCAAAAGATTGGATTGTTACTTTCTCACTAGTGAGTCATGTAGTTCTTTTGTTCCAGTAGAAAAACAGATGCCTGTAGATAGTAGATACTAGGTATAGTAAATATTGTACCATTAGCCAAATTCCCTGCAGCTTCCAATTTATCTAACGGAAATGTCTGTTACGGTTTTTGTTAAAGACTACGTAAAGTCAATGGCAGGAAAGGTCCTCATTATTGGACTGATTTTGCTTATATTGACAGAAAAATGTCACATGATACTCAGGCTGTGCTTTCTATTCAACCATATCACTATAGAGGAATGTCAATAAAATCACTTTGTTATGGCATTGTGTGTACTGTCTATTACAAATAAATTATTTCATAAGGGATATTTGTTAGAGTGGGTGGAAACTGACCTTGTCAAAGTCCCCTAATTTCAGAAATCACACTTTCAGGACTGTGTCCTTTCCGACCATTGCATTCAGGACCCTCCACTGCTTTTATTCAATTTTTCAGGGTACATGCCTAAAACTTGAGGTTCTCCACATAGATGTGCATGCTCAGAGTCCCCAGCCTCTCCTAGACCAGTCCTGCCTTGAAAGCATGTGAGCTTATTCCTCATTAAAGGAAATGTCTAGTCAAAGAGAGGGACAAAAGCAGTATCTATGCTACTTATGCATACCTTTCTTCTAGGTATAATTACTGCATTGTAGGGATGAAATCCAACTGCAAAGATGATTTCTTAATAGCATGTGCTGGGTCTGCACTGTGTTGACAGCAAGTACATAGCAAGATGCTCCAGCATCACAGTATGTCACACCCATTTCTGTTCTGCTCATCACTGTACTATCTCTGGCGTGTTTCATTAACACATTCCAGGATAGATTAATACTCCTCAGATACACCGTCAGCCGACACCTTCCTGACCATACCTGTTTTCTTACATAAATGGCATCCCATGAGGGATCATGGTACAATGGGAAATCTTAAATATGAGGCACTGTTTTTATAAGGGAAAATACAAGTCCATGGAAGATACTCCAACAGAAGTGGTGAACATATCTTGCACAAGACAAATCAGTAACAAATGTGAAACTGTGTGACTGTGAGAACTCTTGAGAGCCCCTCTAGAGCTGGCAATGCATTTTATCCCATGTGGAGGAGCACAGGTCCATGAGCCCCAGTGCTAGCTCTCCTGCAGCAGGGATGGCAGTGCTGGTGGCAAGAGTAGCAACCTTTGAGCACATGCACATGCTCAAAAAATACAGATCTCACACCACAGCCTTTATTCATATCCTGTTTGTATTGTTGTGCATGTGTGTGAGGAAGAAGTGAGGGAGAGGGCATTTTGGCACTAAGGTGGAGTTCTCTGAATTGTTCACATATAAAGGAAGGGAAAATCTATATTGACTGAAAAGCAGTGAGATGAGCTGCTGATTGTTAGGGTGCATCAAAGGTGTCAGTTTCTGCAGCAATGATCTGTGTATGTGGCTGGAATTATGCCTTCCACCAGAACCCATTCGATGATTCCATTCAAATTCTATGAACCCATGGATTCTATGAACCCATTCAAAGCCAAGTTGGATACAGTCCTAAGCAACCTGCTCTAGTGGGAGGTTTCCCTGCTAGAGGGAGGGAGGGTTGGGACTAGTTGGTCTTTAAGGTCCATTCCAACCCCTCAATTTTCTATGATTCTATGACAATTACTGAATTTCTGGTAAAATAGAGCAGCAGTCCATGTGAAGCCTTCATGGGTACATTAGGTGTCTTTCTTGGCACGCTAACAAAACTTAGTAATTCTGTAAGATATTACAAATCAATAATAATCTCTTACTGCCTTGTGTCATAGCTTTTTTCTTCAAAGGAAGATAAATCCACGTGCAGTCTTATGTTCATCCTTGCACAAGAGGCCAGACTGGACAATAGCTGTCAAGTCTGGAGAACAAAGGCACAAAGGATCTGCTGTGTCTCTACTAATCATAAATCCTCCTTGAGCTGAAAAGACACACTCTTTTACTATTTTTTAATTTCATTCTGGTGAACTTGAAAATCATTTTTGACTGAAAATGCCTTTCATGGATCTATCAAGATGAAGAGTGTGTGGCTGTATTTAGTTCCTACTCTCTTGAAACTAAATTTAGAGGAAAAAAACCCAATATATTATTCTACCTGAAATACAAGCCCTGATTCTTATTTGTATTAGGCTTTGATGTAAAGCAGATTTATACTGTTTTAACTGTAGTGTAAATAAAGCTCATCCCCACAATGCCATGTTACAGCTCTTTGAGATGGAATAGAACAGAAGTCACTGGAACACACAGAGTGCAACTAATCGGGTTTTTCTTCCTGAACTTCTGGCATGTAGGATTTCATATAATTACTTAACTGCTATGGTACAAGAAGATAGTGGAGCTGCATGGAGGAGTCTTCTGTGCCAATGGTAAGCAATGGTAACACTGAGGTCACTTGCTTTTACTTTTGTCAACAGTAATACTCTTCAGGGACATTTTACTTTTTAATTTTTTCAGTAGGAAGACAGAAGACTGGTTTGGGTTATCTTCATTTCCCACTTACAAAATAAACCAGTTGTAAGGAAAAAATAATTCTGTAAATACTCTGCAGTATGACACTGAAAATGTGTCCAGTCAGTTTCAAAATGGACCAGAGACAGCAACTGAAAAAGTGTTGTTGGATGTGATTTCCTTATGCTGGTTTTCCAAGATCAAAACAGCATACAAAAATAAACTGCATATGCTCCAATTTTTCGGTTTTCAGCACTTCATGTGCTTCAATCTGTAGACAAAGCAGTACGGGTTCCCCACCAGCATGCCACACGGAGTCATCATGTTTTAGGTAACAGCTTTTCAGGAATGCAGTTGGGGCAGCCCTGGAATCTGCTTAGGAACTTTGTTACAAGCTGTGATTTGACTTCAGTACCTCTTAGGTATGTCTTGGTACTGAATGCAATCAAGGACTTCTTAAAAATGCCTGAAATTAGTAATAGAGTTTGCTATATAAGATTATATTTAAAGTGTGTGAGGATATGTTTGCTTTCAGCTTTGGCATCTTTGGCAATGGAATATAAGCTTCCCTGCTTTAGGCATGTAAGTTAACAGCACTAGTGATCTGTGCATTGATTAGCAGAACTGGGACCTTAGAATTTAACCCTTGCTTCTATGATATGTAAAGCCCACAACATGACTTTTGAACACCATCATTGGGCTGCAACTATGTTTTTTAGTGCTCCAAATGTGCAGGCTGAAACAGTTTCTGCACTGAACACAGCCATAAAATAAGCACTGATGCATCTTGGATTTTGTAAAATATAGTCTACCTACTTTGTAAAAGGTGAATTAGTATTTGGGACTGCCAGGGCACTGCAGAGAAGCTGTGAAACTGATCTGAGGAGCACTCAGTGTAGTGCGTGGGGATCCACATTATGTGTTTTTCAACTGGTAGGTTAATACTATTATATTAATGTATAATAATACATGTAAAATTCATATTCAAATGAGAATTTCTGCAAAATATGAACCTATGAGAGTATTTGATAAGGTTTCTCATAGATTGCCTAAGCACCAGTATAGTCATCTGCCTTGGAAATTATGAAATCAAACCCTGTAAGTAAAAAAGAAGAATAAGTCTTATGGTAACTTGAGCACCAGTATATATTAAATCTCTTGCAAATATAAAAATAATTCAGCAAATCTGGCAGTAATGATGCCTACTGCTGCCACTTAGTGGAGCCACATCTTCTTCCCTTAAACTAGAAATGAGACGATTAATAACACTTTTTTTTGTTGCAGTTGGTAAGAAATGCTCATTTGTACAAAAATGTAGGAGGGGACAGTTTTTAGTGGTGCTGGGTACTCAGAGTTCTTGTGCAAGTGCTTTTAAGTGATGACAAGAGGCATTTGAGGAGTACAGGAGCAAAACCCCTCAGGTGAGGAATATGTAGTCTTCCTGTTGCTCATAGATAAAACCACCACATCAAGAAATAAGTATCTTAAATGCAAGATAACTAATTTCAGAATGGAACTTCAGCAGCCTGCAGAAATTCCAGCCACAGAAGATCATGGTTTTCTGCCATTACAGAAGTTTAACGGATGAATTTAGCACCTGAAATACATTCTTAAATTCTATGTGCTGAGCTACATATGGTAAGATTCCATATTTCTGTTACAAATGGACCATGAGGATGATGATGATGATGATTATTATTATTATTTTAGGTATCTCCTCTATCATGCACAAGCTGCCTGAATATATTTGTATTGGGACAAGAAACATCTTGTGATGATCAAACAGGAGTCAGATGGATATAACTGAACAAAGCTAATGTCCCTATGCAACAATTTTGATTCACCTCTTCAGGGCAGAAGAGAAATCACTCTTTGACTCCAGTGCATTCAGACATAAATTTACAGGTATATTGCTTTTTAACAGAATACCTGTGGTGATGTCTTTCACCTCACCTCCTCCTTCTTAGTTTGCAGACCAAACACAGCTCATGAGAATGAATTCCTTGGATGCTACTGCCAGAAAGAAAAAAAAAAAAAGTATATTGAAGTGTAGAACAGTTATTGTTTTCTGTACCAGCACAAATTAATATTTGCTTTGCCATCTCAGTGCAATTGAACATATAGCAGCTAATAATACCTGAGTGATTGAAGCCAGATATCCAAACAGCAGAGAAAAAGCATGTACATTTTACCAGCAGGTAACATATGAGGGCAACCAGCCTAGATGTAGCTTATCTCTAGATATATCAAGCATTGTTCATATCCACACATATTTCTCCCTGTGCAGACAGCACGTATAAGCTTATGCTGCAGTATTTAAGACTGAGATCAGTGCAGGTGAAACTACAGCAAGCCATGAAGCTTTTGTTTATCCTTTCTAGAGGGACAACTTAAATTAGTACAGCATATATCAGCTCCACAATATTCTGGTACTACTACCCAAAGCATAGTTTGTTCTACGGCTGGTGTATAGTAAAGTGGGAAAAGATGCGGAACAGCCAGCATGGCTTCACTGAGGGCAAGTCCTGTGTGACCAGCCCAGTGACCTCCTATGATGGGGTGACTCCATCAGTGGACAAGGCAAGAGCTACAGATGTCTTTTATCTGGATTTCTCTAATGCGTTTGACATGGTCCCCCACAACATCCTTTACTCCAAACTGGAGAGAGATGGATTGGATGAGTAGATTGTTAAGTGAATAAGGAATTGGTTGGAGAGTCACATCCAGAGGGTGGTGGTCAATGACTCAGAGTCACGATGGACATCAGTGACAAGTGGTGTTATTCAGGGGTCCGTTGGAACCTGTGCTATTTCATATCTTCATTAATGACACAGACAAAGGGATTGAGTGCACCCTCAGCAAATTTGCCAATGACACCAAGCTGAGTGGTGCAGTTGACACACCTGAATGACAGGACGCCATCCAGAGGGACCTGGGCAGGCTCAGCAAGTGGGCCCATGGGAACCCCACGGGGTTCAACAAGACCAAGTGCAAAGTGCTGCACCTGGGTTGGGGCCACCCCCAGTATCAGCACGGGCTGGGGAATGAACAGATGGAGAGAAGGACTCGGGGGTGCTGGTAGATCAGATGTTGGACATGACCCAGCAATGTGCACTCACAGCCCAGAGAGCCAAACGTGTCCTGGGCTGCATCCAAAGCAGCGTGGCCAGCAGGGCAGGGAGGGAATTCTGCTGCATCCAGCTCTGCTCTGATGAGGTCCCACCTGCAGTGCTGCATCCAGCTCTGGGGTCCCCAACATGGACCAGCTGGAATGAGTCCAGAGGAGGCCACGAGGCTGCTCAGAGGGCTGGAGCACATCTTCTACAAAGACAGGCTGAGTGAGTAGGGTTGTTCAGCCTGGAGAAAACCTTAGAGCAGCATTCCAGCACTTGAAGGCGGCCACAAGAGAGATGGGAGACAAACAATTTAGCAGGGTCTGTTGTGACAGGACAAGGGCTAACGGTTTTAAACTGAATGGGGGTCATTTTAAATTAAATAAAAAGAAGAAGTTTTCTACAATGAGGGTGATAAAACCCTGGCATATGTTGCCCAGAGAGGTATTAGATACCCCATCCCTGGAAACATTCAAAGGCAGATTGGACAGTTTGATCAACTGATCCAGTTGAAGATGTCCCTGCGCATTGCAGGGTAGTAGGACTATTTGTATTCTGTGGATAATTCCTTTTAAAAATGCAATAAATTTGTCTTCCTAAGCCCAACAGAACCAATTGCTAGATTTTTAAAGGCAATTAAATATCTAAAACTTGTAACTCATTTTAAAATACAGCCAGGGAACTTTAAATATCCTAAAGTATTCTGAGGAAGTTCTTTTCATATTTCAGAATCAGTAATTACACTGATTTTCATAAATTTTTAGCAAGGTGACCCCAGAAAAATGTGATTGTGAAAGTAAGTAAAGTAGAAAATATCACAAGAATTAAGTATCTAAAACCATTGTTTAAAATTAACATACCTTTAAGATCCAATGTGTTTGTCAGACAAAAACCTCTTCTCTGTAGTAAATGCCACTGACATGTACTTTCAGATGTTACATTATATAATCTCTGTTTAACCCAGATTTTATTGCTCAACAGTTATATTCTGCCCCTGCTACAACTTTCATGACATTTTGAGTGGAAAGCACATTGATTCCAAAAGCTTTTAGCTCTCTCTTACTCGATGTACTGGTTCTGGAATTTATTCCTAAACTACAGATGATTAGAAGGATGGACTACCTCTCTTATGAAGAAAGGCTAAGAGAATTGGGATTGTTCAAGCTAAAAAGCAAAAGGCTCCAGGGTGACATAATTGCAGCCTTCCAGTACCTGGAGGGACCCCACAAAAATGATGAAGAGGGAGCTTTTACAAGGGCATGTAGTGACAGTGACACGACAAAGGGGAATAGTTTTAAACTGAAAAGCAGGTTTATATAAGAAATTATGAAGAAATTCTTTACTCTGTGGGTGGTGAGACACTGGAACAGGTTGTCCAGAGAAGTTGTGGATCACCCATCCCTGGCAGTGTCCAAGGCCAGGCTGGATGGGGCTCTGAGCAACCTCATCTAGTAGGAGGTATCCTTGCCCATGGCAGGGGTTGAAACTAGATGATCTTTAAGGTCCTTTCCAATACAAACCATTCTATGATTCTACTTTTTTCTGCAAATCAGATTTGGCAGTAAGTGAATGAGGAAATTCCAGCAAAATACCTTGTACTCCCATCCCTGATCAATGACCCATGTTTGGACTGAATCCTTTCCTGTATGTTGGCCTGTTTCCTCATTTGTCATTTCTCCTCCATGCTTCGGATGTTGGCAGGAGATTCCATACCCTTTACAGAGACAAATGTCACAGAACTGCCTTGATAAATGACAAAACAGGTCTCTTTAACACATAGACAGACAGACAGACAGTGAAGGGCTTGAGAAGTGAACACATGCTTTTCTCAAGCCTTTTCCGGGCTCATGCCAAATCCATGAGGCAATTCCCACTGGCCTGCACAAACAAATGACTAGGAGGCAATTCCTGCACACCTCTCAGAGACACCTGGATCTTAGGCACGCATGGAGGAGATGCACTATGCACACCCTGGCTTAACTGAGGCTTGTGCCTCAGATACCACACGGGACAAGGCTTCATCATGTGGGCTCAGGCGCATTTGCCCCACGCAGAGCTGCTGCTGCCCCTTTTCTCCTCGCCCTTTGTCAGCCTCACTGCCCAGTGTCCCAAGCCCAGATGCGCCACATGGCCATGCCCTCCCTCTCCTGCAGGTTCACCCCAGGCTTCATGCTCCCTCCCTGCTGCTCCTGAGGACACTCCTGAGTGCCCAGAGAGTGAGGTTCTGGGCTGGGGGTTCACAGAATAACAGAATCCTTAGGGTTGGAAGGTACCTCTGGAGATCACCAAGGCAGGGTCAGCTACAGCAGGTTACACAGGAATGCATCCGGGTTGGTATTGAACGTCTCCAGAGAAGGAGACTCCGTGACTTTCCTGGGCAGCCTGCTCCAGTTCTCTGCCACCCTCAATGCAAAGAAGTTCTTCCTCATGTTGAGGTGGAACTTCTTGAGTTTCAGTTTATGGCCATTGCCCCTCATCCTGTCACGGGGGACCGCTGAAAAGTCTGGCACCATGCTCTTGACACTCACCTCTGTCACTTTTGTATGTATTGATTAGATCCCCTCTCTGTCTTCTCCTCTCTAGATTAAACAGACCCAAGTTCCAGAGTCTCTTCTCATAGGAGAGATACTCCGGATCCCTGATCATTTTTGTCACCCTCCGCTGGACCCTCTCCAGTAGCTCCTCGTCTCTCTTGTACTGAGAAGCTCAGAACTGGACACGGCGCTGCAGACGGGCAGAAAGGGAGGCAGGCCGGTCTCTCCTCAGACAATCCAAGCTACGAAGGGAGGCAGGCCGGTCTCTCCTCAGACACCACCTCGAAGGACTTTACGGGGTTTGTTCAAACCCCGTCGAAACGAGCAGGCGCCATTGAGGCGCCGCTCGCCCGCCAGGTGGCGCTGCCCGCCGTCCCGCCCTCAGGCCCGCCCGCCAAGGTGAGGCGCGCGAGGGGCGGAGCCGCGCGGCCCCGCCCCGCCCCCTCGGCCGGCGCGTGCTGCCCGCAGCCTCCGCGAGCGCGCGGCAGCAGCAGCAGCAGCGGCAGCGGCCGGAGGGAGCGCGGGCCGGGACGGACAGGGACGGTCAGGGACACCGGGAGCGGGAGGAGAAGGGGAAGAGAGGAGAGGACAGGAGAAGAAGAAGCCATCCCCCCGCCGAGGGAGAAGCCCCGCGCCATGAGTCCCGAGGAGAAGCCGCCGCCCGGTCGCTCCCGCGGTGACCGGCCGCCGCCTCCAGCCCAGCCCGCAGCCGGGCGATCCCGGCGGCGGGGCGGGCTCCTGGCGGAGATCCGCACGCCCATCCGCACGGAGCCCTTCCAGGAGCGGTACAGCCTCAGCCCCGGCCGGGAGCTCGGCAGGTGAGCGCTGCCCCGGGCGGCGGCGGAAGGAGCGGGCCGGGGGTTGTGGCGTTCCTCTCGCGGGTCCCTGCCGGGGCAGAGCCGCGTCCGGGGCATCCAGGGGCAACCAGCGGAGGCTCTGCCCGCTCTGTGCCAGCTCCCAGGGCGTGCCCATGGCGTTCGCTCGGCTGAAGAGGGTGCTGGGAGGCAGCTGTACCCCGCAGCTCTCTGTCCATGCTCCGGCTGAACAAGTCATCCTCGGCTCCCAGCCTTGCGGATCTGGCTGGGAAGATGCTGTGGTGATCCCTGGGAGCCCGTGTGCAGTAGTGCTTATTGCTCTAGATTACCATTGGAGAGGGAAACCTGCCCAATTCTTTTTTTTTTTTTTTTAATGTATTTATTGTTTCCTCGAACTTTGTTAGCTGTGACATGCGGAAAAACAACTTTAGACTCGTTTGGGGTAGCATATGTTTGAGAACAATCCAATGACAGAACTTTTCAAAGAGTTAAAAAGCTGGTTAAAATCTTGGGTTTGAAAGTGATTCCACATGTAA
This sequence comes from Entomyzon cyanotis, assembly GCA_024500445.1. Classification (NCBI taxonomy): domain Eukaryota; kingdom Metazoa; phylum Chordata; class Aves; order Passeriformes; family Meliphagidae; genus Entomyzon; species Entomyzon cyanotis. The sequence goes on from JAKEPQ010001005.1 coordinate 84,523,784, forward strand.
GGTTTAGCCCATGTATAATTTCAACACCTGACTGATAGAAAGCAAGGTTTTGGGGGAAAAAGCCTCATTAAAAGTTTTTTGCATCTTGAGAACTACAAAAATGGAATTTCAGCACCACAGAACAAATATTTTTGTCTGAAATTCTTTCACTTCATATTAGAAGAATGATAGTATTCTTACAATTACACATGCTTCATCCAAAGAATGTTTTGATAAAAAAGATTAGGTAAGTACCACAGGATATATGGAACAATATCGTCCTCAATGTATGTTCTATTGCAAGTTATGCTAGCTATGTAACTCAGTTTATACAGCAGCAAAACCAACCCCTTTGAAGCTAAATTTCAAGACAAATGTAGCTGCTGTAAGTACCTCTAACAAATACTTAGGTTGCCTAGGTGTTATCGTAATGCTCACTTAGTAACTCTGATGTACCAGTAGAATAATACCTGTTCAAACATAGTGGTCGAAAGCATTCACGTAGAAAGTGGGTGGGAGAAGAATTCCATGGAGTGAGAAAGCTTTTTTTAGTTTGTTGTGACCACAGTGTCCAAGGCCTGCAGACTGAAGTTAACTAAATGTAGCCTACAAATCAGCCTAAATTCTAAGAAACAGTCCAAAAGGTGTAGGAGCAGTGTAGCACAGTATGTCCTAGTGTCACTGCTGTTTTGGTTTGGGATTGTTTTGGTTTTTTTAATTTGAAGTTCAGATGACTTCAGAAAATATTTTGCAGTTCTTCCATGGAATCAGCATTTCTGTCAGAGCTGGGTGATAGTCATTGGCCTAATCAGAACATGGAATAGATGAAGGTTCCTTCTGGAACAAAAAAGTACAGCTGAGATTATTTGCTTTACACTAGGATTTAAGTACTGCTGCAAGTCTTAGTCTGCAGTTTAAACAAGTAAATATCAGCATAGCTTTTTGTGTGGAATATTTTTTGATCAGAACTATATTTAAGGATGACCTTCACATGAAGGTTGTGATTTTGCACCTGTAGTTAAAATGAGTTAAGTGGCGGTTCTAAGTGTTTGTCTTGGTTTTGTGCAACAGTTGCACATATTTTTGGTTCAGGCTATCTTTATCTCTCCTCAACTTCACAAGTGTTTTCACTATCTTCTCTTTTAGAATATAGAAATCTCTACATTTGAATGTATGTGCTTGGTTTTTTATTCAACAATTTTGGATGTATTTTACTGCATTTTGGTCTTTAGAAAGTGGATACTTCAGCTCAAATACTCCTAATAAAGACTATCTTTTGCCAACTGTTTGACAAAACATAGGTGGAAAGTCTCTCTGCCACTTATTACTATCATTTTATTGATAACGTATTAACACAAATTGTTTCACTTTTATATGTTCATAAATTGTGTAATTCCCTACTTATGGGTAGAGTTTGTCTTTACAAAGAACAAATTACACCCAGGTATGGCAGTTTTTTGTCTCAGATGAAAAGCCGTCGTGCACACAACTTAATTATCTTAGAATTAAGATTTGGTAGACAAAAGTTTATACACTCTGTATTTGTCCATCCTATTTCCCGGAACTAGGGAAATAGTTTAAAAGCTGAACTTTGGGTAGGTTTGAGAATAGCAACATTCATATGGATTGTGTTTAAAACTGAGAGCAGGGAGAAAAAAGAGAGTAGATTTATCACCTTTTCTGAGATCAGGGCTGCTGCGTGAGCTCAGCAGGTTTGTGTGGTCTTTGGCTTCCCATTCTGTCAGTCAACACATATGTGTTGAACTTCCCATGGCACTTGGACCCTCTGTTTTCTGTTCCCTGGTCCCTTGCAGTTGGAGGAGGTGGAAAGAAAGGGGAACATGGCAAAATGTTAAGGCAAATGTACAAACTACATGTTACAAAATGTAGTTTGTAAAGCATTGTAGCTGGGGAGAGAGGTATGAGGGCTCTGGCCACTAGTGGCAAGTTAGGGAGAAAAAATCCTGGGGGAAGCAGTCCTGAGAGGCATGGATGAGCCTGGGAGGAACTTGATCACGTCACCAGAGGGACTTGGATGCAAACCCATAGGAAGTCAGGCTTCATTGGTTCTGCTCACAGGAGAAAAAACTGCTTTCCAAATGTAGAGCTTGTGTGCTTCAGAAGGTGCTGCCTTGTTCAGTAGCTGAACAGGCATTTCCAAGTCTTTTGAAACACAGCTGTTGGGAAAGCCAGGTTCATTTGGGAAAAATATCAAAAACTTCATTATAATGGCCACTTGGGAAAGGAAATTATTGCAAGTTCCTTAGGATGACATGGAAATAAAAGTTTTTAAATGAAATTATTTAATATTGGTCCAGTATTCACAGCCTTAATAATTTTACTGTTCTCAGAATCAGAATATCCTCACACAAATCTTTGCTTGCATGAGGTTTGAAATCAAACTTACCTCTGAAGACTGCTTTAAAGGTGCCACTTCTCATCACCTCGCTCAGACTTAAATGTTTTCAGACAGTGCTAGTGTGAGTTGGGTTAGTTTGAAGTAGTGTAACCTTTGCAGAGGACAAGACACCAATTGCTTAACTCTTCCCCTTACCATTTGTGCTTAAGTCATAATTGTACTGTAAAACAGGGAACAATACATTTTCTACTACCAAGAGCTTCCTTAAAGAGTCTACAATAATTATATTTAGTTGCTTTGCTTGTTTTCCTCAAGAAAAAAACTCCTAATCGCAGGCAAAGTATTACTAGGCTATTAATTCTTCAGCTTGTTGATAGAACATCACACTCCTTTTCGTATGTGAAACAAGCTATGCACATATTGGAAGTCATAATTTGTGTACAGAAAAAAATACTCTTGATTCTAGAGCTGGGTTAGAGGAAGGTGTAGGTGACTGGGGTGTCTTTCTTCTGGAAGGTAACAGTCATCTTAAATGATTGATCCAAAATAAATTAACTTCTAGTGAAATGTGTGCACACATGTAAATATGTCCAGTGCAATTCAGTTGTTTCTCCTCATTCCTGTTTTTTTGTTAAAGCGTACAAGCTCATTCTCCACCCAAAGGTAAGAATAAGAAATATTGTAATCATCCGAGACTGAAATATTCTTTGTTCTTGTCTAGTGACCTGGCTGTAGTTTCATGTGCCAATAATGTATGTCTTGGATATTTTATTTTTTTCCCCCCAAAAGGACAACTCTGGCATGTGCTTCTATTTCTCAGGTAGCTTTCAGTAATATGTGTCCTAGCAGTAGATGACACTTGTACCATTTGGTGCAGTCACACTGCTGTCCTCAGCTGCTCTCTGCAATAGCACAGCTGGGGTGAAATAGCTGTGGAACTAAGCAAAAGTGGAAAAGAGGTGAAAATGAAGAGTTGCAAGTAGTTGGTTTCGCCATTTGAGAATAAATTTATGTAAGTAAATTATTCATGAACATCAGAAATGGAATCCCTGCACTTTGTTGTTTGGAAACCCAAAATTGTCAGGGGGGAAAAACCACACTTTGGAAAAAATGTTTGATATGAGTTACATAATAAACTGCATACAGTATTGTGGATCTCAGACAAGTTTTTTTCTGAATTTTATAAAAAGTAAGTGTCTTCACAGGAAGAAGTTAATCCTGCATTTGTTACAGTGACAGTGCTTTATATGTCAGTTTAAAAATAAGGTTAGTTATTTTAAAATATTTAGTTAAGTTTAGTTATTTTTACATATTATAAATATATTAGTAATGTTAGTTCTCTGTTGTTCTGAAGCTAGGACAGCAAAAATTAATTGGTGTGACATAAATGTTCCTGCTTATCTGATTTGACATTTGATTTGTGATTTGACAATTTTCCTTTGAGCTGTAATGTGTGCCTAATGAAACAATGCAAATCCTGTTGGCAATCTGAAAAGATGACATTGAGTTTCTTTTTAATCAGATATTATTTATCTTAAATAATAATTCTTGAATTACACTCTTATGAAGACTGAGAACTACTTACAATTTTCTATTCTTGTCTCCCTCCAAAGCACTTTTGTTTGTGATAGGATGTCTGGTAGTCTGTTTTCAACTTGGGAAATGCTCATTAAGATTTTAATCTCAAAATTATTCTTCTTTCCATGCAATGTTCTCACTGCTAGCTTTTCTCCATGCACTAAAGTAGCAATGATGTGATCTAACACTATTTTATATACTTTTTTATAGTAAGTTCTGAAAAGCAGGATTTTAAGAAAAGCAAAGATGAGGAGTATGCAATGTATACTTCATAAGAAAGCTTGTCTTATCTGTCTTATCTACTATTCTGTCTCAATCAAAAAGAAATTCTTTAAAATTTATCTTTTGGCTTAACCATATAGTGGATGCTATCTTTGGGTCTTAGCTCTGAAATTTTCTCAGACTTGAATCTAGATCACTGCGCAGTAATTAGTTCTACTGGTTATAAACATCAGGTTTGTCAAGTTTGATCTTTTTGGGGATTGTATTCAGAAAAGATGAGTTCTAACAGGCAGTAGTTATAATAGCTCTAATTATAGGCATAACCATAAGGAATCTGGGCAGGATTCTTGGTCTGAAACAATTTCGAATTAGTATTTGTCAGCCAGCTGAACTCCCGTATAACCTGTCCTTTGAATTACGTCACCTATCAGGCTTCTGGCCAGCTCAGCTAAACAGGACATGCGTGGCCACACACAGTGGTGGCTCTTGCTATTTCTTGCTGCTCCATGAATACTGTTTTATTTCTGTAGTGACTAATGCACAGGGAATCGGCAACATTGGTTCTCATTAGGCTAATTAACTTGTTTCCAGATAGATTTTATACGTAATTCAAAACAGCACAGTACTTGAAAGCTGTATTACAGAGATTTTAAACTTTTGTAAGCCACTTTCTCTAGGTCTTTCCTGGTGCTAGAATTAAAAGCTTTTGACTGCTCTAAGGCAACATTCAAGAGGAAGTACACAGTGCATTCAGAGTTTCTATAAGGAAAACAGAGAAGGCTGAACCCAAGCAGGGACCTAGATTAATTGCAGTAAAGCTTAGTATCTATCAGGTATTTAAATAACTTGCTGTTAAAAGGCTTCTCAGTTTATTTTTATATGTTGTTTTTGATTTTTGACAACATAGTTACCAGTCGATTTTTTTTTTCTTGTGATGTTTTTGGTGCAAAAAATTTGAACAAGTACCTTAACACTTTTGATAAATGCATAGCTTTCTATTGTACATGAATTTTTTGCAACAAAATTATCTTGATGCATTTACAAACCTTGATAGTTTTGTCTTCATGTATATATTAGTAATTAAGAACTTTCTCCCAAAAAGTTAGATTCAAGACACTGAAAGCATATTCTTACTGTCTGTCTACCTTCACCGGACATATGGCATGTGCTGTGATCTAGTCTTAATATATACTGTGCTGTAGATAATGTGTGCTTATGCAAAATATTATTCCTAGAGGAATAACCGTGGCTGTATCAGTGGTTACAAGTCCAATTATTTTATTGAGATTGCCTAGCAAATACCAACTTCGTGGGTGCTTATTTGACTTGATTCATTTAGACTGTGTGATTTTGAAACAAATGCCTATTAAAAGCAAGCCGACCACAACTTTGTTTAGCAGTTACATTTCACGGATAGCAGTCTTCTGCCAATAGACTGGGAGAATGAAAACTTTGACACGAGCTGAAGTAGTTAATTCTGTGAACTTCAGCTTGGAGATGGGAGAGGCAAAATCCGTTGTACTCGTATTCCAAAACAGATGAGGACTATTATATTGGTTTCAGTGACCCTACAATAAGTAAAGAACCAAAATAAAGATCTCCAAGCTATTCCTGCAGCTTTATAAGAAAATGTTTACATATAAATAATAAAGGGTAGTTTTGATGATCATTATACCTGTATGGTAAGAGCTAAAGTAAGATGACTTCAAAGTGTGAGAATTCATCATTGCAGTAGTGATAGGTAGCAATTAAAATACCTTTTCAGTCTAAAAATCAGCACTGTGTGAATGGAACTAAGTGAAGCAGGTGGTGTGGGACTCTTGCAGGGAAGTTTAGAGCAGCCACTTCTGCCAAAGTGCTGTGGGGGAAGTGGGGTGACGCAAGCAGTGCAGTGTGGTGTGAGCTGGCCTGGTGCATCATCAGGTGTGTGTTCTGCCGAGGTGACGCTCATTAATGTGGGCTAAGCACCATGCTCAGCTCTCTCTGCTCTCAGTATTCCTATTCACCTTGGCATGGCTGCAAAAATTGTGCTACAAAGCTTGATGTTAGTCAAGCTGCTTAATTGTATTTAAATTATCCATGTTCCTTATGCTTAGTCTCACTGTGTAAGTAAGGGATTTTGAGAACTATAAAACAATCAGAAAACTCTGGCTGTTATCATTTGAGACATGCCATGGTGAAAATACAGAGTGTCAACTTGGAAAATGCAGAGTCTGGATATTGCATGGCAAATGGAGCAGGATTCAATGAGAGTGATGTTACCTTGGATACGGTGGGATACTTGACAAAACAATAACTGGGTTACTGTGAGGTAGTCAGAGAAAACATAAATTGCTTACTTGTACATTTTGGTTTTGCCAGCTTTTTTAGTTAAGGTTTTGAGGATAACATAATCTTGGGAACTAGCACAGCTTGTTTATTCTGTATTTTTGAAAACCAGGTTGTTTGAATTGATTGGATTTTTTTAATTCCTTATGTTTCATGGAGGTCATTTATGTTTGAGCTGGTGTGTTTCTAACTTTTGAACACAGGGATCATCACTCAGCAAGGCAACTTTCTAAATTTTGATTGAATCTTAAATGTACCCATTAATAGTGATTTGGTTCAAGTTTCCTGAAACATTAATTTATAAAGGCAGTGCTAAAGCTGTCACTAAGGAATGTAAAACTAAATTCTTATTTAATTTCAGGGGAAAATTTGCAGTGGTGAAGAAGTGTATCCAGAAAGACACTGAAAGAGAGTTTGCAGCAAAATTCATGAGAAAAAGAAGAAAGGGCCAAGACTGTCGGATGGAAATAATCCATGAAATCGCCGTCCTTGAGCTGGCACAATGCAACCTTTGGGTCATTAACTTGCATGAAGTTTATGAAACTGCGACAGAGATGATTTTAGTCCTGGAATAGTAAGTATTAGTAATAATTCCTGAATAACTTTCTGCAGTATTTGCTTAGAACTAATAATGTACAAGTACTGTATCAATGTGAATAATGTAAAAGGTTTTATTGCTTGCCTGTTACCCTTGCTTAACTTCAAGAAGAATTGCTAAGAAAATAATGATTACAAGAAGTTATGTGCAGTCTCATAACTACTTCAGATTGTAACAAATTTCTCTAATTATGTAGTATCTTTCAAAGCTGAACTATAATTTATGTAGTTAAAACATCTTTAATGAAATATGAACTCTGTACACTCCCTGCCTGTAAAAGAGGAAGAGGAAAGAAGCAATCAGTATCTGTTCAAGAACTGAAGTTTATTTCATTCACCATGGCAAAGATGGGAGGAAATCTGTTATGGTTTTCTTACCAGTTATAAAAAAGTTATTGAAAGTTTACTAAACCAGTATCTTTTTGGGGAAAGAAAGAGAGGAGGAGGATTGAGACCTAGAGTAGTTTCCTTCAAAGGACACTTGACTCTACATTTGTCTGTGTGGTTTTCTCCAGCTGAGTTTGTCCAGATGGGTATTCCTGCAGCTGTTGTGACTGTTCACCTCATATGCAAATGCTTCTATACCAAGGCACCTAACTAGGTTCCAAGATGCAGCCAAATGCTTGTTGCTATTGAACTCTTAAGCTCTATGGATTTTAACTAACTAGGAGAGGAACAATGGGGCTCAATAGTTCAGAAGTAACTTGTCTGCTAAGATAAATCTAGTTTGTGCAGCTCTTCCCTTACTTGATAGCAAAAAAGAAATGTTGAGAAATCTTGTGTCCTAATTACATCTGCTTTAAAAGTCAAAAGAAACTGTGTCTTTAAAGTTCAGTGAAATAGAATGAGACTGTGTCTCCTAAGGCAAAATTCCTTCTAGAATACGTTTCTTAAACTTCATTGTGCCTTTAATGAAGTCATGATATATGAAATATCCAAGTATCTTTTATGATACATAGATGTGACAGAGCTTCTGGGGTTTTAACTGCTGTAACTGGAGACTCATAAATACCTGCTCTAAACATTAGCAGAAATTTAAACAAAAATACAATTTTATTTTCTAGATCCCATAGGATTTCATATGAGCAGTGGAATCTAAATGAGCAATTAGTTTTGTGATTATTTCAATGCAAAATTCCCAGTTTTCTTTTAGAACTCAATTTTCTTACAGATGCAAAACTTTTAATCTGAAGTATTAGCTAAGTTGTTCAGTAATTAGCAAAATTATTTGGCTTATATGCATCAAACAGTCATACCTTGTTTCAGATAAATAGCTGTGTGCTGGAGTTGAAAATTACAAAAACAGTCTTTCCCTGACTTCAGCAAGTATGTCTGGATGCTTTAATGTCAACATGTTCCAGAGACATGTTGCAACAAAACAGGTATGAATGTTAGTGAATTTCTGACATTCTGTATGCAGAGGATTAAAGAACATACCTAGACTGCAAGCTTCTCTAGGGCATTTCAGTTTCTATTAAGCTTGATGGTCTGTGTGGCAGATCTTTATCTCCTGAAGAAGAAAAACAACAAATACTTAATTCTTGGCCACTAAATTCATCTGCTGAGGTTTTAAACTTTCTTGTCTTGGTGTAGAATTTGTCCTAAGGGCTGAGGATTTTGCCTTCAGGAAGTGTTTTGCCTTCAGGAAGAGAAGTATTGATGTTACATGGAGGGTTGTCTTTCAAGCACTATCAATTTTTGGCAGAAAAAGAACTTAAAATTGGCCACTGTTAATATTAAGTGTTGGGCTGTGGGAAGCAAGGAGGCATTACAGTGTTGGCTTCAGCTGTAGCATAACAAATTGGGGCTGTCTGCATCCACCCTCACAACAGTCTCTGATTTTGGTTTGCTGTCATAAGACCTCAATCAGGGTATTTTAATCAGGGTATTTCAGAGTTGAAGGGGTAATTAAGTCTGAAGGAGTAACAGATAAAGCCTGAAATTGATCTGTGTGTCAGTTATGTTTCTGTATTTCACTGAAAATTGAATGAATGAAAAGAACATAAAATTTTGCTGAAAAAGGTAGAGATACAGTCGAGGAAACTTGACATTCAGATATAAAAGGAAAAAACAGATTTGATAACTTTTGGGCTTGATACCTATATGCAACCTACCTGTCATCTTCCAATTTCTTTTGAAAGACCAGTAGAGCATCTGATGCTTAAGAACTAGTGGTTTTTTATAAGTGTTCATCATCATGTTTTTACACATCTGTTCAAGGGATAAATGATATTTGTGGGTCAGATGTTACAGAAACCTGTAAGTGCAACTTCAAAAATCTTAGTCATTAATATTATGTTGTGAAGAGCCTCTGAACTGAGCCAGGGCCTTGTGTAAATACAGTAGACTTTTGTTATGCTTGCTTTAAAAAAAGGAAGAAGTTGTCTTTATCATCTTGAAGGCACAATTAGTATTTATTTGATGTGCTGGATGAAGTGGTTTTTCACCTGTAGTTATTTGAACCTGGATAATGTTATGGACTTATATGTCCATTAATATTAATGGACATATATAGTCTTGGACATGATTTATTGTCCTGCTTACTGGAGGTGTGACTAGTTAAAACAAGAGTCTGCTGGCAGGAAATGACCCATTGGGCATGGGATTCAACAGACAGAACTTGAAGCAAACCCACTGTAATAACAAATAACTGTGCTCTTCCAATGTTTGCATCTTGTCTATTAGAGTAGCAAGTGAAGTTGTTCTAGTTAGCAGTCTCAAATCAAGACTGGAGGTCTTAAAAAAGTTTTAGGGGAAAACTTCTCAAATGATCTGTTACCCTTTGTGTTTCATTCAGTTCTTGGGCTGCCCTATTGGAAAGGTGAAGGCAAAAAAATTAAAGCATTTGTCTGAGAACTGAGAACTTGTAAGACCAGTATCTACAGCTTAATGCACTTGGATGCTTCTCTTCCCATGTCCTCTCATGTGTTATGGATTTGCAGTTTTCTCTGGCTTTGGGGACATCGATATGTTATGGTAGCCTTACATTGGAAAAATTGCCTGTAAGTGCACTTACTATCCAATGGTATGCCTAGCCAAGGGAAAGAGGTATGGCTGTCAGCAGCAGTGAGCATGAACCTTTGCTGGTAGTGTTACAACCACTGTGGTGTGAGCAGCTTGTACTATAAGCTCCATGTACAGAAAGTAGATGACTTTCCATTATCTTGCAAAGGTAATCCTTTCAATAATGACTTTTGACAGTAGAAGATTCAGGAAGTAATTTTTTGTCCACTGCAGACTGTATATAACTCAGCGTTGAAGTGTATTTTAGGAATTGGTCTACATATCGGTACTCTGGTGATTTGTACTTCTGGGTCCTTCAGAACACTAACTTAATGTCCGATCCATTAAAGCTGGGGGAATGGTTCACTTCTTCAGGTGCCTTGAAATAGGTTTGTTCAATCTTTTTCTAATGATAAGTTAAACTACTGTGTTAGTATCTTGTAAGTGCACTTGAAAGAAGTTTAATGCTGAATTTTGTACAGTTCATTGTTAAGATACATTTCAAGGAAGATAAGTAGTCTCCATTTAATCTAAAGTCAACATAATTGTAACAAAGATTAGTGCTCCAGACTTCCAAATTACTTTTAGTTCATTTATACTGCTTAGTATTGATGAAGAGCAGTTGGATTTCACTTGAAACTAGAGAAGTTAACAGCACAATAGTACTTTGATAAATAAATTAAAATAGCTAAAGAATTATGACTGCCATAGCTTTCAAGTTTGGAAAGAATTCCTGTGTCTCACATTTTTTCATACACTTAGCTAAGGCAGGGTGTACTACAGAAATAATGCATTCTAAGTAACACTGGATTTCAAAGTGTTTCACTATTAAATATATCCTTATCAATCTATTTTTTTCAGATTAAGATGGCTTGTTTTCCTAAAAACTTTGTTTTCCTAAGGATAATTCTTTACTTTTATCCCCTAAGAACATTTTCTGACTAGGTGTGTGGGGAGTGCCCAGTCATTTGCTAAGTTATATTTCATAATGACAGTTAGAAAAACTACATTTTGATGAAAAATAGGTAAATACTATTAACACCAGAGAACTCCTGGCCTGCATATATACAGAAATCATAACAGTGACATGCCTGTGATACTTTCCTAGCAGGTATTTTGATCCCTTCTATGGTTAGATTTTTTTTTCCCTGAAATCTAGCTATGATACAAAATAGCTGAGTTGAAAGTATTGTTAAAGAGCTTGGCAAAACTTGGCATAAGTGTGCAGGAGAATCTTCCAACCACTTGTGACTGGCTTGGCTCACATCTTCCTGACTATTTTGCTTAAGGGAATCAATTAAGCTTACTCCACAGCATCAATACACAAAATGGTCTTGCAGTATTGAGTTTCCATGTGTTCTTGCACAGGGTTGCTGGTTACTTGTTTGAATGTGGTAATTTTTGGACAGAATGAATTGTCTAGAAATAGTTGTTCCATTAGCATCCTAAATAGAAAAGTTGAGATCAAAAACCAAAGCACTGCATGTGAAGTCACCTTCCCATGTGAAACTATTTTGTAAAGCCACGTGTCTATGGTAGCTAGGAATGGTTACCATGTCTCATAAGTCATGAAGTGGGTGTGCTTGTGTAAGGACTGTATTTGCATGTCTCACCCTTAAAAATGCTTATGAACCCGGGCATCTTCAGAAGTATTGGGAGGGACTTAAATACTTTAAAATAAAGTGAACGGATCAAGGGTTTTCTACTCTCGTGTCGGTAGCATTGTCTCTTGATTTCTCTGATGGGACATTGCTTCAACTTTTATTGAGTTGACTTTTAACACCTATAATTCAGAGTTCTTTAACTGTAATATTAAAATTCTAGGTAGCTTACATTTTAGCATTGGTGCCTACCTCAGTTTTAATTAAGTTACACTAATAAACAAATTGTAACAGATGCTTGCCAAGTAGGCATCAAGTATAGCAAACAGGACTTCATAAGGCCCCCCCACCCTCAACTTACACTGGTTTTTCAGCTGGGTCTATTAAAATTAAAGTGCAATCCCATGTTTTGGGTATAAATCTGATCTCACAGAATTAAATAGCAGAAGTATTTTTTCCCTTTTTAAAGTGGCAGAGCTGTACCAGCAAAATCTCAGGGTTATTGCTATAAAACATATTGTGTTACTAATTTTGGTAGTAGATCTTATCGCTGTACCTGCATTATAATGCACTGATACAAGGAATTAAATCACTCTTCAAGTAACATTTTATGGCATTCTTAAAGCAGTAAGTTTAATTTATGGGTTGCAGTAGATATTTTTCCTATTCCTATCTGGAAGATCCAATTGATGTTGCTTTTTCAAGGAATTTGGTTCAGGATATTAGAATACACTAGCCCATGTTCATTTTAAAAATGTCAATAATATCTGAATATTGTCCAAAGCTGAAATGTTACTGTTTCCATAAATTAAATAAAAATGGACTGAAGAAGGATGCAATAGTGTCAGACATATGAAATCTTTCAAAAGTAATTAAAGTATTAATATTCCTTTGAAAAACTCGTTTTATTCTTGAGCGCCGTCATCTTTGATACAGAATGAATAAAAATAATTATTTATAGGGGTTTTTTTGAAAGAAAATCTTAGTTTAATAAATCAAATTGCACTGCTGAACCAGTCAGCCAGCATATAGAACAGAAGTGTAAAACTCTTTAGAAAAGTTAAGATTTAACCTTCTTTTAATTTTTTTTCTTTTTTGGTAAGACAATCTGCAGGGAAAATTTAAAATAATAGCAGTGAGAATACCTTGGAGGGCAAAAAACTTTTTTTAAATCCATGAGGCTTTTGAAAGTACTAGGACTGTAGCAACAAACTTAGTATAAGCAAAATGAAAATTTGAGTATATTTAAGTGTTCTTTTTCTGGGGGTATGCAGTTTAAATACACCATTTTTGTAGAACTCTCATTTGCTGTTATATTCATGTTGAATGTGCCTGGCTGTCTTCAGGATAGCCTAGGCAATACAATTCAATGGAAAAAAGCAAGCAAAGGCAGAGTAGATGGGTATGCATCAAAAAAGACTATTGCTTGTGCAAAGTCATGTTTGCATGTCACAGTTTGGTGTAACTAGAGAGGATTCTGTCCTCGAGGGTTTCACCACCTTTCCCTAAGGGGTGATTATAGAATTTCATGCAGAACAAAGGATGTATGTGCTGATTCCACAGTAGTAGTTAAACAATCCATATGCAAAGTGGGCCCATTCTAACAGTCTTATGACCATTCTTGTTTTAACATGGAGCTTCTGTCCAGTTTATCTTACTTTTGATGCTACAGGGTTATATTGTAAAACAATTTTAGTTCTCTACAGGCATTGCTATACAGAGCTGGTACTGCATGTGACTTCAGAGTACTTTAAAAAAATTCATTCGTATCTAGATATTTTTGTATTTTTTGTTATTCTGTTATTTGTTTAAACATATGTAAACAAAAGAGGAGTCAAGCTGAGAGAGAAAATTTTCAGAGCTATTTTTAGATGAAAGAAGTTTAGAAACATAATGCATCCCTGTATGCCAGAGACTTCATAAACAATTCAGTTGTAGACTTTACATTTATTCTTTTGAGTACGTGCAAAGTATTTTGAGGAGGATGGGAGGTGGGGCTGCTTTGCTCTATGTTTCAAGACTTGCCTTGACCAAATTTCCATGTAGTTTCTTAGGAATGGCAAGAGGCACATCTTTTATGAAAACACTGGCCTCAAACAAATGTGACATTCATCTCAAAGTGAAGTCAGTAGTATTTCAAAAGAAGTCCCCAAAGTATCTGTACTATTCATATTCTCTAACCTAAATGACTAAAATCTTCGCTTCTCTCCAAAGCTGCCTTACTGCAGAGAACATTTCCAAGGCTGTAAAAGCTTGCCAAATGTCTTAATAACTGAAAATATCATGAGTGGATTATACCTCCTGCTGATCTTGCCTATACCAAAAAAAAAAATAAATAGTGCTAATAGAGTCAAATGGGTGCTATAATTTAGTCCTTGAACTAACAATATTCCTACTGTTCCACAGTGCTGCTGGAGGTGAAATTTTTGACCAGTGTGTGGCTGAAAGAGAGGAGGCTTTCAAAGAAAAAGATGTTAAACGACTTATGAAGCAGATATTAGAAGGAGTTTCATTCTTGCACAGAAACAATGTCGTTCATCTTGACTTAAAGGTAAGATTGGTGCTGTATATTTCTTACTGATTTCTGATCTGTTGACTTTCTTTCTGGCAATATGTCACAATAATGCCAATTTGCAATTAACACAATTTTACCTCATTATACCTTGAATGATAAAATTAAACTTTTGGGATAGAGTAGCCACCAGGTCTACAAGCCTTTTGGGGGATTTCTATGATTATGTTAAATATAAACTTCATTTGATTAAGTGAAATGTAATGAATTCAAAAGTCAATTTGCCTTGCATCTTAAATTGCAAATGAGTGCTTTGCATAAGACCTGACTCATTTCTACAGCGCAGTAAAGGTGTCTGTGTATTATATGGCCATTGAAAAATAGGTTTGTTTTTTGAATTGACTTGAGTTTTAATGAAGGTGGCAGTGACACTGGTGGGATAAAGTGTAATGTTTCAGAATTAAATGTTCATACAGGACTGGTAAATTAATGTGTTAGGTACATTTATAGCATTTTCTTCTCTTTGTTTCCCAGTTATTGTAAAACACAATTTAAATGTCTGTCATTTGCTGCCAAACAGTTGGCCAACACCCTATTGGTATACAAATTATCACAATTTACTGAAATAAGTATTTTTTCTTATTGAAAAATAGGCTTGACCCAAATCAAGTGAAAAGTACAGTTGCCATCATATGAAAGCTTATGGTCAAGAAGGGAGTTGTAACAGGGATCCAGAAAACTATCCTCTCCCATTGGCAACAAGCAATTTTCTTTAGCTTCTGTACATGCACAGATATGGAAGATGCAACTGTATCTCATCGGGACTTTGAACTAGTTTATTACTAAGCAAGGAGGTGTAAAAAGTAACTTGCATTACATTTTTTAAAATTCTTTTAGCATGTCCTATTCTCATATTTACCAAGTACGTTGTAATCTGCTCCATGTTTGTTCTGTTGCTGAGATCCTTACTTAGACTTAGTTGTGTTTTGGCACTGTTACAAACCTACCAGTAGATTCCAGTAACAAGCTGTATGTATTTAATATATATAACTTAGCACGTAATGAACCATTCGTCAGCTAAAGCAGATGAATCATATTTGCACACAAGTATGTCACCTGCCTGGTTTTCCAACCATTTATTCAAATTATATGTGGAATTCTTTAAAATTTTGATTGAGTCATGCACACAGAATATTAATAATTGTACTAAAATAATTAATGAAAAATTTTTAGCAAGTGATGTGAGAATAAGTATTCAAAAAGACTAAAAATGAGCAGGTAGAATTCCTCAAAGTTCCAGTATGCTTAAACAAGATACCCAGTGTCTCTACAATGGTTTGCCATAGAATTTCCTTGAAACAAAGTGAGTAAAATTAAAATGTCCTTTGTGGACAGTATATATTTGTACATATTTGTAGTTGAAGTTGTGGTATTCTTTAGCACCAGCAGCTGGATAGATGTAACTGGAAACGTGCTGTGTTTTATTGACCTACAGTCCTTATTTGCAAAAGCAGACTTAATTGATGTCTGATGTTGATTACAGTTTTTGTCCAGAAAAACCTTACGTGGAAAGTTTTCAACTTGTCAGAAAACTTATGCTATAACATGGAGCATGTGCAGTTCTCACTGAAAAATCCAGCATTGTTTTGCTGCCTTACGAAAGTTCATTAGCAGAACAAATTGTCTAGTGATTTGGGTTAATTAACATGTTTATACATTACTACAGTGTGCAATGTGTGTTTAAAAGTGGATCTTAATAGGAGTCCTACTTGCAGTGTGATGACTTTCATGATATATAAAAATATCAGTCTTTTGCAAAATAAGGTTTATGGAAGTCTTCAGAGAACTGGCAAATAAAAATTATGGAAATGGTAGAATTTAAAAACATGACTTGCAAAGATTAATTGATCCACATGCCTTGCAAGACTTTTAAAAAAACGCCCATTTTTGACAGAACTCAAAAAGCTGTGTGCTGGCTTTGACTGGATATATATTAACCCACCATCCTCCTCTTCTGTTGTATCATATGTCTCATGCTGCTTTACCTTGCAGCTTAAAGCACTGTGGAATTTACTAAGTATTTTGTGTGTGATGACATTTGGAAGACTTCTGTATGCTTACTGCTGTTATGCAAGGTGTTTGCCAATAGCAAAGTTTACAAATTCTTGCTTAATTTTTTTTTTTGTGCTATTAGTTTCACCTTTGTGTCTCTAAAGATTTCAATTTCATTTATCTGTTACAAATTCCTTTGGAAAGGTCCATCCAATTTTGCATATGTTGCACCTTCAAAAAAGTCAAATTCTACATCCAGAAGAATTTAAATCCAAGTGGTTGTCAGTATGTAATTGTCAGTTTAATATTTATATTTTAAATCTAATGAACCAGATCTACGACACTGACAACTACCTTGCTTTAGCTTCACTTTGCCCCCTTAATACCTACATGATTTTTCCTGAGACTAAACACTGCAGAAAGAAATGGGCTATTTTGATGTGGCTTAGCAAGGTTGTCACCTGGTCATTTCTTTCCAAAAGCACAGTTCTGCTGAAAGATGGTTGAAACATGTCTTGTTTTTAATAGCAAAATACAATTATGTAGTCCAGCTTTGACTTGGAGAAAGAACAAATATAATGCTATCAAGTGCAAATTAATTATCACTTGACAGTATTGTGTTGATGCTATTTAATTTGCAGGGTGTGCATAGATTGTAGTCAGGAGTCTTTAATCTCTTAATGGTGCTTAAAAGCTGCAGAGTAAGGGAACTCTCCTTTCCCTGTGCTCTCATTTGCTGTTTGACTTAATCTTGAACTGCTGTTTGGTAAAAGCTTAAGGTAGTTGAGAATGGAAGAGAATTTAAGAAGGCATGGGGGCTGAGGAAGAAGATATGGGGGTCATTTACTTTTTTTTTTAGAATCAGCCTAGTTTAGTATCTTTAGATATAATGCACCTGGGGTATCTCACCTAGTCTTTTTTTCTGGTTTCTGCCCTTTATTTCTTGGGTAATTCCTGTCTTCAGGGATTTGAGAGGTTTTGAGTATTATATAATTAGGTAACCTGCAACATTAATGAAGTTAGGTAAGGTGAGGCATTGATTAGTTTAAAAACCTGACCTTTGTTATGTGTCCTTAGTCCTTACGTATGTTCTTGATGCCAACTAAAGATACAAGAAGTAAGAGGATCTAAATGGAACCTTTAAGCCTTGCTGCAGTAGAGGGGGACGGAGGTTTTCAAATGTTGCCATTTGATGGTTTTCATCAGTAATTCTGATAGTGCTGGAGGGTAAAAGAGAAAGGCCCTTTTTAGAATGGCCACCAAGAGAGCCTCCAGCCTGCATCTCTCCTACCTTCATGGGCTGACTGGCATTAGGCAAACCTAGATGTATTCCAGCAGAGTAAACCCAAAAGAGAAACAGCATTACAGATGTGAGGAAATTATCTTCCTTTTTTGAAAGTTTGGGAGTAATCGTGTCAAGGTGAAAGCTATGGCTTTTTTAAGGTTTCATGCTGGTGTTTAGGCTGTCACTTCACATGAATCGCATAATGGTTCCTTAAAATAAGAAAACGACTGGTATGTTATTAAGAATTGATTTAGAGTTATGACTCAGTTCATACTGTAGACAGGGATCTTTTCTGCATAGGTATGTTTTGCATAACAAGATTTTTTTAAAAAATATAAAAACTACTTCTGGCAATTGCTTTATCTACTAAAATATTAAAATACAGGGCTGAAGGGTTTCACAAAACTTTTCCATTAAAAAGTTCTTCTCCTTTAAATATAGAGAACAAATACTTTTCTTATGCTTTTAATTTGCCTCTTCACAACATCACTAAATTTCTCACTGGGAGGAACATCTGAGAGGCTAATGAGGAAGGCATGGTCAGCTTTTCTGTATGTTTGCTTTTCTAATATAAATAGAGAATAACAAATCTGAACTATAAAGAATATGGTAATGTACAGCTCCAAAAGCCTTTGTACAGCCACCAGATCCCAGTTCGTAAAGAAAATTTAAAAAGTGCTGTTCTTAATATATAGGTTTACAAACAGAAAATAGATTGACATCATCATGGAGTTAGTTTGAAATAACACAGTTTAACTCTGCAGGAATCAAAAAACTTGACTATATTTAGGTCTTGTAGTGAGGAGGATTGGCCCAAGTTTTCTAAAATGTTCTTCCCAGGTTTACTTTTTTGTTCAAAAGCAAGGCTGCTCTTGTGAGAGCATGTCTTCATGAGTAACTATGGGGATAGCAGACAGAAAAGCTCTGTGCTTAGGGAAGAAGTATAAATGTGTTACTCCAGCTGGATTGTCAGTCAGTGGTTGCTTTGTTGTTCTTACTCTTTTGTCCTCCTCCCTTTTCAACCAACCTGATGCAAGATGATCCAGCTTCCCAATAAAGACTTCTGCACTTTCATGGAACTTGTGCTCACTAGAGGCATGAATGCAATGTCAATTGTCAGTGCCACCATTTGGAGAAGTTAATGATAAAACCCAGTGTGATCACTGGCCTGGGGGTAGGGAGGGTCAAATCTCTTTTTTTTTTTTTTTTTTGACAATGATATGCTTCAGTTGCAAAAAATGTAAGACCTGTTAGCTAAAGATAGTTTTCAGGGTTTTTTTTAATTGAGCTTGCATTTAAAATAGTAAGGAACTTCTTAATGACCACAAAGGTGCTTTGAAGGAAGACAGCCAAAATCTAGTGACGTCATCTCAAACAAGTATATCCAAAGGTGATGCTGTTAAAAACCTGTTTTTCAGGCTGCTGTATTTTTTTCAAACTGTTCTTCAGTTAGTGTTCTGTAATACAGTTGTTTGTACTTTGAACAGGATTCAGGTTGCTTGCAACAGACCTTCTGTAAACAGATGCAGTCAAAAGAGTTTTGTGTGTTCAGGGTTTTTAAAGTGATTGGGTGTTTTTAGACACCCTTCAACAGGAGGTATTTTACACCATCTGTTGGAAGAATTGAGGGAAGAGGAGTGTGGAGGTACTTACATGCTATTGTTAAATGAGAGCTATTGGCATGTATTTCCAATGTGTTCTAAGCTAACCAAGGTTTGATTCTCAGTTCTAAATTGAAAATCCTGCCACTCCTTGTAGCCTATGTGTCTCTTCAAAATCACCTTGGGGGAAATACAAAAATGATCCTGGGTATCATACGTGTTATGGGAGGCATTGTTGCTACTCATGGTCTAAAATAATTATGCAATAAGATGTCATAGACAGTAGATTTGGGTGATCCCAAAATCGAATCTTGTTCTTGTTTTCCTCTTGTTTTTCAGCCCCAAAATATTCTGCTAACCAGTAAGTCTCCTCTGGGAGACATTAAGATAGTAGATTTTGGCCTTTCGAGAATAATGAAGAGCAGTGAGGAACTAAGAGAAATCATGGGAACTCCAGAATACGTAGGTAAGTTGTTACTATAGGAGTGATGAATAATCCAGGCTTCTGGGGAGCGAAAAGAGAATTTGGAGCATGCCTGACTGGCTGTGTAGTTACTGTGTTGCAAGACCAAGTTATTACTTGGACGTGGTACTGCTGTCAAAGGTACAACTGGCAAGTCTTGCCAGTCTAATGAACTATGATTGTGTGCTTGTGTTGAAGATGAAGACATAGTTTAGATGACTCTTACCAACAGTGATAACAAGTATTACTTGGATTAACAGTTTAAATTCACATACTCAGTCTCTGAATACAATATTTTATCCAGTGTATGTTTTCTATATTTTTTTTAAAAGCCCAAACCACGCTAGGCCTTGAAAATATACTTGAAAATATCTTTACGTTGTGTGGTATATCTTCATAGTTATGGGTTACAGTGCTGGAACATGCAATATTGGATATTTCTGGCTTTTTCTGCAAGAAATTTGTAAACAGTTTCCTTAATTGGGAAGACTGGCCTGGCTTCTGAAGACAACAGTAAAAGGAAAACATTTTTTAATACTTAAAAACAGTGAAAAACAGAAACCACTTAAATAATCTGAACAGAAATATCTTGATTTCAAAAGACTGTCATGCTTCAAACAGCTTATCTTAAATTTTACGACATGATCATTATTGCATTATTTACCTATAATGTAATGTCTGCATATGACAAAACCCACTTTTTTTTTCCCTGAATAGCTCCTGAAATTCTCAGTTATGACCCAATCAGTACAGCAACTGACATGTGGTAAGTTGAACATTATAGCTTTACTGAAAAGGGTTGTTCTTTGGGATTTTTGTTTGTTTGCTTTTAAGAAAAAAAGGCAAATTAAAAAACTGGTTTTCTGGTTTTTATTTTTAATTCAGGAGCATTGGAGTATTGGCATATGTTATGCTAACAGGCATATCACCTTTCTTGGGGGATGATAAACAAGAAACATTCTTAAATATATCTCAAATGAACGTAAGTTACTCTGGAGAGGACTTTGACCTTGTATCAGAGTCTGCTGTGGATTTCATCAAAACTCTGCTGGTTAAGAAACCTGAGTAAGTAAAAGACACAATTGTATATGCTAATATGTCAGACTGACTTAAATACAGCAAGTGCTAGTGTTTTCATTTTTTAAGTATAAGGGGACTTTGATTTCATTGTGCTATTACTTTTCATATATATGAAAAGAGAATTCTTCCATTTCCATCCAAGCTTGTATATTCCAAATGTGTCCAAGTGTTAGTAATTAAAACTCAAATTACTTTCAGAAAACCATATGAACTGTAGCTTGTAGCAGTGAAGAGTACACTCATTGTTCTTGCAGGTACTTTGCTGAAGTCTTTTATATGAACTGAGTTTTGAGTCCTTAATTTTGGAGGGGTTGGTAGAGAACCTTGCCCTTTCCTGGTTCACAAGTATACTTTTCTCAGTGGGCAGTGAATTGGAAATTCCAGGTTCCCAAATAGAATAGGTGTTTTCTGTGGAACTTCACCAGTTCTTCATAGGACATGTCAGCTATTGAAATTGCCTATTGCTTATCTATGGGATTATTTGAAGAATGTAAAGGTTGGATAATTTTTCTGTATATAGAAAGAAAATCTGCATAAACTTTGAAAGTTGGTTGGCAACATGGAAGTGTAAACATAATTAGGCATCTATGAATTCCTTTATTTTAAATGGTAGGAGTTCATCTTCGTGAACTGCTGTGGTCTTTTTTGGTAAAACATAGCTGTCAGTTCTTTTTTTTTTTTTTTTTTTTTCAATTCTATCTGCCTTTAATATAGTCATATCCTTGGAACAATTTGTAGGGATCTCTTCTGCAAGGTGCTGGATTTTGCAGTCATTTGGACATTTATTTTAATTCCTTCTTTCCTCTGCAGGGACCGAGCAACTGCTGAAGAATGTCTTCAACATCCATGGTTAGAACAAAGTGATAATCCTGCTTGCAGGGCCTGGAATCAGAGTACAGAAGGGGAAACCAGTGATGCCATCCAGAACGATGCAGATTCTGCCTCTGAAAAATCAGTAGACGCTGAGAAGACCAGAGAGGAAGAATCAATAGTGACAGAAGAACTAATTGTAGTGGCTTCATATACACTGGGACAATGTAGGCAGTCAGAAAAAGAAAAAGTAACTGAGCAGAAAGCCATTTCCAAACGATTTAAATTTGAGGAACCATTACTGCAGGAAATACCAGGAGAATTCATTTACTGAACTGTGTGGAGCATCATAGCTATAACTGGAAGGCAGTTTTTTCTACTAAACAAAAGTATTCTAGCCAAGTGAATTTCTGATATGCAATAAATGCTCTAGACAAAAGAAAGTATTGATAAATGGCATACAACAAAAATGTGCCAAGTTCTTATTTTGATGGAACAGATAAGATTTCAAGTGACTTACAGGAATTTAACGAAGATGATAAGCTTATTTTTGTTTTTAATTTTTATTTCTGGTTTTTTGTTGTTGTTGTTGATTGGTAACAGAGTTTTCGTTAATTGTTCCGGTGTTCTTGAGAAGTTGACACTGGAAGTGTTTCGGTGACAGTTATCAATAGGATTATTTTAGGATATGTTTTGGCATTTAATGCAAATATATAATGCTGGGTTTTCCTCAAATGCCTCCTGACTTCAGCAGAACTATCTGCTGATATAAAACTTTTATGAGAGGAGAATTTGATCACCTGGTTTGACATACAGATTTCAAAATCATGCTCTGTGTGTTTCTTTGTTTACATCAGGTCAGAGACCAGATTCCTCTGGGGTGTAGCTGAACAGTGAGCTGAGCTTCTCTAGGCAGAGATGCACATGCCCCACTGGTAAAGAAATCTGTACTGGAGATATGTCTAATTTGGGAGCACAGTAAAATCCTGCTCCTGAGGGTGGTGTATCTGCTTCTTTCAGTCACTTGTGAGCCAGCAGAGATTGTTCCCTTCCCCTCCTGTGTTGGGTGAGAATCCAGCTCAGTGTGGCCACACAATGCTTATGAGGAAAAATGAACGACAGAGTCTGATGTAGCTCCTCTAAAGTCATTGAAGTTCTCTCCACTGACTTCGTGTTAGGTTAGACAGTTGGTCGACCTAATCAGCCCTTGATTCCACCTCCCCCAGAACCCAGCTGGGGTTTTACTGGGAGAATGGGGTCATTTCTGCCTTCTTTCTGTTCCTCTAACTGCTGCTTTAAGTAAGAAAGGAGCATCCTTAGGCTAAATTGCATTACCTTGTTCAATATAGCCGTCAGATGAGGAAGAAGATACTGCTTCTTCTGAAACAATGAAGCACAGCTCGTGCCTCCTGCTTCCTGATTACTCTCCCTTAGACACTTGGAAAAACAGCATATTATGTGACAGGGCAGGGTGAGATAAGGGAGCAGTCTGGATGGGTCATAGTTCTCAATGGACGCAGTCCCTCAGAGGACAAAGTTGGCACCAACTGGGCATCAAAACTGAGTGGTTTTTGCAATGTGGAGATCTGAGGATCTTGGACTGAGTCCTAGTTTTCTAAGAAATCTTTCATATTGATGCTGTTCCAAAGTTTAATTTTTATGTTATTGAAGTTTAGTACTATTATATTGCATACTGTTAACTATTCAACTATTTATTTGGTTTCCTTATGCTGTTCCTTTATAATAAACTCTGACAAAACTTTTCTTGCTATAAAACAGTGAATAGAAACTCTTAAGCTGGTTTTTCCCTTTTTTCCATGTTGGTACACACTTTCCTAATTTCAAAGGTATCAAATGTTCTTACTGCATTTAGTGAGCAGGAGTTCAGGGCTTAGTGCTAATGTCACAGCTCCTCCTTCACACAAAAGTTAAATGGTTTACTAATAAGACCAGCAGAACTGGGGTCATCTGATCAGCATGGCTGAAAAGGTGGAGAAAAAGCACTAGTACAGAAGAAAGATGAACCAAAAGCAGTGGGGCAGTGAATGTTTTCCATAAGGCTTCATTGCCAGAGGTTGGGTTGCCTTTACTTCAAGCCACATCAGGGAAATTGCACCTAATTTAAACTGTTCTATCAGGCCTTTTCCCCTATGGAATTACATATTGAGTATTTGTGTAGGTAGGCCAGCTTCTCATTCCTCAAAGATGTTCATAAAAGAAACAGCTAGTAGTGCTCAGAATTGAGTTTGGATGTGTTTAATATTGTAATGGAGAGATGCCTTTCATGCTCTGGAGAAAGGAATCAGTTGCTGGACAGCTCTGGCTGGCCCTCAGCAGGAGAATCTTTGAGCTAACAGCATGTCTGTGTTATCTGGGTGTTTCTGGAGGCAGACAGGAGCTGACCCTACCTACAATGCTTATCTGTTTCAGCCTAGTTAGGCAGGACAGTACTTTCATGGGCATCTTTCTTTTACTGTCCAGTCATTTGCCCAAGACAATTTTCTTGGGTGAGGGGACATTGATTCATGAAATTATGTGCAAGATTACAATTTCTCCCATCTTCCGTCATTGTCATTTTGACTTTTTTTCCCCCCTACATCCATGCTTGCTTATTTTACCAAGTTGAGCAGAGCAGCGATGTTGAAGCATGTTCACATCCCACCCTTAAAAAACAATGTTGCCAATGTTGCACACATAAATGTTTAAAAACTCCTGGTTGCCCACAGCAAACTATTTGAGGGAGGTATACCCATTTCACTTCCTCTTTGTAACGACAGATCATCTCACATGGAGACTGGTACTAATGGAAAAGAGTGCTGAGCAGTATACATTTTGTCATATATATACTGTTTTTAATGTATGACAGTGAAGCTTAACATGTATACATGACATAGATACTTATTACAAGGCCAGCTTCTCTTGAATTGGCTGCTTTGAGATTTCCAGTGGGCTGCATTTCTGTTTAACTTCTTGTGCCTTAAGGTGGTTTTATACAGCGTTTTTAAACGTCATTAAGAATTTGTACAAAGTTGCGAAAGTTAAATAGTGTAAGTTATAAACAAGGCATCTTAGATTCACCCTATAACAGGGAAAATTTTCCATAACATTTAACTGCAGGACTATCAGCCACACCCGCACTTGAGGCTGTTGCTGTTCCATAATGAGCGTGGGTGAAGCTGCAAACGAGGTGTTCTTACCCTGAGCTTTAGGAAGGGGCTGTTGCAGTCAGCGTTCTTGAGGAGCTCAGTTACTATGGAAGTGACACACCAGTAAGACTGGGAACAAACCATGAGCTGTGAGGAACAGCTGGTTTTCTGCAGCTCCATGAATACTGGGGACTGTGTGTATGTACACAGGTCATCTGGAAAAAGCTGGAGTTGGTGGGGAAGGGGCTATTGTGGAGAAAGAATCAGCTCCTTGGACCTTGGGGGAAATGCTCTCCCGGTCCCTGCTCTCTGGACTGAGCACATGCTGGCTGCCTTTGTAGCATGGGGAGCATGGCTGCCGTTTGCTCAGATGCAGGATACTGAAGGAATGGAAGGGCAGATGTTTCTAGATAGTTGTTGTCTATGGTTCTGATCGAAGAGCCATGAACTGTATCAATACGAGGGGTAGGTCCGGGCCTAGGCTTCCCTTTCAGTTGTTGGAATAAATAGGAAAGTCCTAACGAAACCCACAGCCTTGTCTCCTCTTGTTGCTATTTTCACCCCTTTAAGGGAGAGGCTTACAGATTTTATAGTCATTAAATTAAATGTTCTACAAAATAGTATTTTTCTTTTTGTTCAAAGTGGAATTCGCATTGTGATTTGTCTCATTTGTCACATTTTCGTTTGCAGGTCCCTAAATACAAAAGAGTGAATTCCAGCTCATGATCTACCCCATGAGTCTTGAGAGCTGTTAGGTCAAAAATGCAAACAAAAATTCACTGCCCATTCTCCACTGGTGGTGGTCATAAGGGATGGGGAGGGAGGTGGGCCTTGCACCAACTTACTCCGTAGTTTAAGATCCCTCTTGAATATTTCAAGTGTTGTTCCTGGAAGACAGTTCAACATTTTAAGGAAATAGTGCCAGTTCATTGTACTTCTGATAAGGTGTTTACTGTTTCAGAAACTTTACAATAAATGAAATTTTGTTTTCTGAACAGATGATGGCTCTTTTGTTCTTTGTGCTTTGGGAAACGCCCTTTAGTAGGACTACTGATATTTTAGTTTTCCTGAATCACACATTGGTTCAATTTGTGCAGCAAATATAAAATGCACCAATAGTCTTTTCCACATTAAAGCAATATGCTTCCACTGTAGAGTTCTTCACAATACAGATGTTGAATTAAGCTGTCATTAGGATTAATAAATACAGTCAGGAAAAAAAAAGTACAGATGGGTGTGATAAAAATCTCTCCTAATTAAGAAAAGGTTAGGATTCGTCTAAGTGAAGGAGAGCATTAGGACGAGAAGTTACTGCAAAATTAGGAGAGGAAACAGAACTACTTGAAGGGTTTATCTTTTTCCCTGTAAACACAGAGACTTAATTACATTGAGTCTTTGCTTGCTTGTGCAAGTAGAATCACAGCTAAGCTGGTGATGCATTGAAATCAGTGTAGCCCATCTCTTCAATTAATTCGTAATGCCCGCATACAGACTGAATTACACAGGTGACTTTTAACTAATCCTCACACGGAAACCTGAGCTTCTGGGCAATCTCTTACCATCTGCCACCTTCCAGTGGCACCTTGTGAGATCCAGCTGGTCTGGCTGCTGGATGGTGGACCATACCAAGCAAAGAGAGGCAAAGATCATCTTTCTGAAGGTCCTTTGCTCCTAAATCTTCTAGGAAAGCAAATTAATAGAAACTGACTTAGACAGGTAAAGAAATTACATTATTCTAGTATTTTTACACAATTAGTGCTACTTAAAATAAACCAAAGACATTTGGCCAGGTGTGATATGTCTTCCAAAGTAACACCAGGAGCATGCAGGTCTCCATTGGTCCTGGTGTTACAGAACTACCCAGGCCCTGCTGCAGGGAATTTTGTAGTAAATTTTGCAGAAATCACAGGAAAATTAAATGGTTTTGGCAAGCAGGAAAGATGCAGGCACATGGCAGGAAAGAACTGGATGTATCCTCATTTCTAAATGAGAGATGAATTCAAATTACTGGTGTTCCCTGTGCAGTGCAAGACACCGACCCAAAATAGAAGTGAACTGAGTGGTCCATAAGTTGGACAAAACCCTATCACTCCTTGGAGAAACATACTCAAAAGGGAACATGTCAGCCCACTTAGCCTTTCTGAAGGCAGTGCTTTCAAAACATAAGGTTTTACACAGCCCCTGTGGTGCTCATCAGCTGCAATTCAAATAGTTGCAACAGTGGTGAGCAGTATCTGCTGTTCCCCAGCTGTAAATTAAGTCCTTGCCCTGAACAGTCTGCCACCTTGGTAGTTTCCTTGAGGGTAATGACTGCCTGGCAGAAACAATTAAAATCAAACTAGAGAATAGGAAACAAACATGCAATCCAGCGAAGGTCATGAAGATTATGTTTGTTTTAACCACACCAACAACTGGAAAAGGAACTGCACAGATTTTCAAGCCAATTAAAAAGAAATTATTTAACATACTGAACATGATTAAGATGGTTAAAGGATTGCAGCGCCTGTTAATGAAGCTGAGAGACCTGGAATTGCAGAAGACTTGGGGAGGGATCTTATCACTGTGGGGCAGAGTAAAGAGAATGGAGGCAAGTTCTTCTGTTCCTAGTGTCAGGACAAGACACAGTGGGCACAGCCTCAAACACACAATTCTGCTAAAACATAAGAAAAAGTGTTTTTTACTGTGAGAATGGCTGAACACTGGTACAGTCTCCATCCTTGGTGATCTTTAAAACCTGATTGGACGTGCTTTCAGGCAGTCTGTTCAAGCTGACTCTGGTGGGAGCGAAGCAGTTGCACTAGATGATCTCCCAAGGGTCCTCCCAACCTTAACTGTTTTGTGGGACCCAGGGTCTTTTATCAAAAGATGAATATTTTCTCAGAAAAAAAATGTAGTGTTCCAGTGACATGATGAAGCTAAAGGGAACCTAATCTTGCTCCAGTGCTCCTTAGATGAAAAGACTGAAAGAGGGATGACCAGGTGCCCTTTTGAAGTTATTTGGGCTTTCAGCAACTGCTGGTGGTTCTGAGACTTTTGCTCTCCCTGTTTTCCAGGCATGTTCCAGCTTCTCTGGGTGCTCCTGCTGCACCTGTGTCCTCTCTGAAAGCAGCAGCTGTGGGCTGTGATGTATTTAATGGGAGACACATGGCAAAAGCAGCTTGGCACTGAATACACCAGCTTGCTGCTTTTTTTCTCCTTTTAAGCTCCATGTTTGAGCTCTCCTAAAAGAGCTCAGACATGGAGAGGAAGTGATTTCTGAGGTTCTTCAAGGTTATGAGGCAAGAAATTCTGTGTTTGCTGTAGCAAAACAAAGGCAGTGAATTCATTGTGATTTTACTCTTTTCCCCCTCCACTGGTTTGCTAGCTTCCAGCTTCACCCATTGCTTTCTTCCTTCTTTAGGTTTTAAGATTTGATTAAGAGAACCATTGGTATGACATAATGATACTGCCCATTCTCACAGCTCTGGTGACCCCATGGTTTGGTTGAGATGACTGGGAGCCCTCAAGGTTAAAGCAGTGCTCCAGGGAGAAAGTGAGAGATGGAGCCTCTCTGCAAGCTCTGTTTCCCCTAAGCAAGGTAATAAAATCTTCAGTGTAACTGGTAAGGTTTGTGTGAGGAAAAATCCTCCAGGCCTGGAAAAGCCAAGGTTAGGGCCACGCAGTGGTGTTGTGGTGCAGCAGGTTGTGAAGCCAGCACAGGGACATTGTGTGTGCCAGCTCAAGGGACAAGGAGGTGGTGAGCAAGCACTGTGCTGTTGGCTGGGGTGGCTGTGCCCAGGTTTCCTGGACCCTTAGGTACCTTGCAGCCGCTGCAAGTCCCAGGCTTACTGAGCACACAGAGATGACAAAAGGCACATGATTGCCAATGTGTGCCAGATGCTCCCAGTGCAGACACAGGGAGGGACTGAACAGGCTGGGGTTCCTCTCCACAGCCACAACATCTTTGCAGATTAGCAAAAAATCAAAGCTGTAGCCAGGGAAGTGGTAATTGATGGATGGTTAGTGGTTGATTGGCTTTTTCTTGTCAACTGTTTGATTTCCCACCAAACTTTGTCAGTGACCACAAGACAGAGTTGATCAAGCTCTGAAGCACCAGGTGGCCAGCAGATCTCCATATCCCTGAGGTGCTTGTTCTTGCTAGTGGTAGTGCAAGGCTTAATCACAGAGTTTGTGTTTTGTTTTGTGAAACCAGTAAGCAGATATTTCAATCTTAAAACTGGGTAATGTTGTCTTTTTTTTTTATTAATTCCAATCCTCTCCCTGGTGTGCCAGGCTTTCATGTGGATTGGACCAGGTCTCTCAAGTGTTGCTCATCCTGACAGCTCTCTGGGAAGCTCAAACTGAAGCACACATGTATTGTTTCATTCAAAAATTGTTTCTTCAAGATGCCTTTGCTGTGGCCCTTTAGCATCTCCTTTCTTCTTAGGCATTTGCTTTTCATATTTGTTCAAAAGCCACCTTGACCAGTTTGCTGGGTCATTGTTGAACAAGAAGATGCTCACTGTTCTTTAATAATTATTTGCTCTAGCTCTCCCTTCTCTACCTAATACTCATGGCTCTTGAAAAGCTTTGCAGTACCTGTGTTCTTGGTGGATTTCTTTGGACTCAAATTTGGATGAAGAGATAGAAGGGTGAGGGACAGGGAATGGAGTGGTATAACCTCTGAGCTTTCCCTGGCTGCAGCCTGATTAAGCATCTCTATTACAGTGAATTCAGAACACTCCTTTGTCTGGATGTTCTTAAAGGCTCCTGTGTTACTTCCTTGTACAGGCGGGACAGTTACTTGTATTTTTTCAGTGCCTCAGACTGTCTTGGACTTTGCAATTGTTCGCATGAGCACTTTGGGGTGGGAGTGGAAATTGTGTGGGTTTGGGTATTTTTTGTTAGTTTGGGGTATTTTGTTTATTCCTCAACTTGCTTCTGGTGATGAGCAATTATCTACCTGATAGCACAATCAAAATCTCTTGCAGAAGTCAGAGCAAACCATGGTAGTGCTTGACCTGTTCTGCAGCCTCCTGAGTGTTTTTCTCCCTAAATGTCAATTCTGGAACTCATTGGGCAATGCTGGTGTGAAGCAGTGGCTTCTTCTGACTAGCCTTCAGTGTGAGCAGTGAGTCTTTTCTTGG
Organism: Entomyzon cyanotis; assembly: GCA_024500445.1. NCBI lineage: Eukaryota > Metazoa > Chordata > Aves > Passeriformes > Meliphagidae > Entomyzon > Entomyzon cyanotis. The sequence goes on from JAKEPQ010001005.1 coordinate 84,553,526, forward strand.
AATTCCTAAGTTACAATGAGTGACCTCAGCTATCTCATGAGCTTTGTAGTGGTAACTGTAAGGGTGCAAATCTACCTTGAAAGTGGTGTTGAGGATGCTTCTGCTGAGTTTCACCTTTGCTGCTTCGTCCCTCCTGATTTAGACAAGACCTTGTTGAGCAATGGGGGGAAACTGAGGCAGCAATGGAATAACTTTGAAAAGCTGACTTGTCCTGACTTTGGTCTGCAACTGTAAAACAAAGCTCAGTTTCATGGCAGTTTATTTATTTCAAATTCATGATACCAGCATACACAGGGCCTAACACATGGCAGCAACTGGAACAGCAACTCTTTTGCAAGATATTTATTTTAGGCTTCGCTAAAAACATGAATAACCAAGCAAAAGAAAGAAATTACAATTACAACAATGATGAGGTCAATCTTAGAGAGAAAATGGTCTTGAGAGCACCTGCTTAAGTGAAACTGTCACTTGTGACAACTGTGTACATTCACCGACCCAGCAGGATGCAATCGATTAATGGCTCCTTTGGCTCAATGGGAGGCGGAGATGCAGCTGTCTCTGATTTTTAGCCTTCTTGCACACCAATGCTTTTCACCAGAGAGTGGTAAACAGGAATATTCTGACCATCCCGCAGTTTCAAGGTGACATCCTGAAGGCACCAGCTGACACAAACCAAAGCAGATTTTTTACTTGTAGCAATCACTTTTTACATGGTAAAGCCAGTGTAGAAACAGCTGGCATAGAGAAACAAATAATTCCACACATTCAATGCTTTTAAAAATTCTCTCAAGTGTTTTAAAACTTGGTTTGTGAGTGCCAGCTTCTGAAAGCTGTTCTCCCTAATAGCATAGCACAGCCCAGCTTTAAAGGTCTGGTATGCATGTTGCTATTTGTTGCAATTCAAATAAAATCCTGCCAGCTCTTCTTAGGACATTCCTCCCCCGACCCGGTGCCTTTTTTTTCCTCTCCATCCTGCGGGTGCATTCCTTGCTCCACTCCTCTCCAGCCTTGGAGCCAGACGGTGTTGCTAAGGAATTATTCTGGCTTGGAAGAGTTTGAACACTGTGTGATCGCTCAATGTGACTGCTGAAACCCTGACAGGGTACGACAGTTGTTACTCAAAGAAGGAAAATTGCATTTGTTGGAGACTGAGGGGGAGTCTTTTCCTTCCTCTAAGCTCTGCTCCAAACCCACTTCTGAGAAACTGCTCATGCTGCTTTTCCAGCTGGAAAGGACTATTATTTTGGGGCACTAAAATAGGATTTTTTCAAAAGCTTCTGGCACCAGCCCAGCTCTGCTTTTGCTGGAGTCAGTGCTGAGTACATACAATTAGGTAATTAGGCTGCCACACCTCTGTGCAATGGGTCTGCAGTAGGGCTCTGCTCAGCAGCGCTCTGCTCCCACTCCCACCCCAGGCCAAGCAACTGGGCTTGGAGGTGGAACTGCTCATTTACCACGGTGTGACTTGGGGGCTCAGCCCTTCCCTCGGTCACTTCGGGGCAGGCAAGAGTAATTTTGCAGTGCCTTGGTTGCTCTTGCCTCTGCGCACCCTCCCCATCCCTGTACTGCCTGCCTCTGAGTGAATGCCTCTTCCTCCTGAACCAAGAGAGCTCACAGATTCCAAATCTTCTTCTTTACAGTTGCCTTCTCTCTTATAAATAAATAAAGCACTATGGAAAGACTGCATATGCAGAATCAGATGCATTTCAGTGACTTCGGTGCCTCAACTGTTCTTGCACAGCACACTCAGCTCCTGTGTCATTAAGCTCTGGCTGTACTGGTATGAGTGCTGCCCTGGTCTCCACTGGTAAAGCACCCATGGATTCTGCACAATCCCACCAGGATGGCCAGCTTACATGCTTGTTAGTCCCAGCCATTTTACTGTTAGTTCCTCAGTGGGGTGCAAGGACACCAAGTCCTGCCTCAGCCCCCTGTGTACAGGACCCTGCACATAGGTGGAGTCTGACAGATTCATCTGCCAGAAATCCTTTTACAAGAAAATACCTTTTTTTTATCCCTTAAGTTTGCAGAAATGTACAGAGAGCTCACTTTGAAACAAAACTCCAAGAGATGTGTATGCACTGCCGTAGTTCAACATTTTGCAATCTTCAGTTATCTTCACAGTAACTGTGCACCGGGTACAACAGGGAGCTGTCTGTGAGGAGGCACTAAGGAGGAGTGAGGAGATCAGAGTTCAGGCACCAGGGAAGCGAAGTGTGCAAGAAATGTGTGTGAGGACCTCTGGGGTTACCCCTGGCCATTAGGGAAGAGGCCAGCTCTGATACAGGGTTTCTCAAGTCCCAGCCTAGTGCATTTCTCACATCCTTTTACACCTTCCTTCCCATACTTACTCAGAAGAGAAATCCAGTAAGTCATGCTCATCTAATTATGAATAGAAAACATTAGCATATGGCTGGTGGCAGCTGACTAAAAGTTTTGTAGCTTTCGGTTTCTAAATAGAGATAAGAGAAGTACCTAACAGAGGTTTGCATCAAGTAAAACTTTTGAATTCATGTAGCAATTCTTTGCTCAGTTCCAGAAACCAGTTTACTGTTGATAAAGGAGGTTTTCAGGCTTCAGTATGGCAAAAATGTAAAGTCACTTCTGTATGATGTGGAATCAGAGCATCCTTCTACTACAATGCATCTGTTCTAAAACCACAAGAACCAGACTTCTTAGCTTAAAGAAAAATCCTGTGTTTTTAGCTCACCTTGCACAGCTCCAATATAATGTGTGATTACTGCAATCCATAATACCAGATCAGAGTTAGCACTGCTGTTCAACAGCCTCTGCACCTCTGTGGGGAGGCAGGGTGGGAGGGGACAATACCTTGGCTCACAGTATTTGTATATGTACTGAGCTACAGTCTTAACACAGCACACAGGCTTGTGTTGCTCTCTCTGACATTCAGAGAGATTAATTCAATATATTTCTCAACTAACTTACATTTTTGTCCTAATGAAAATAATCTTTCACAAGACCTTCAGACAGGAGTTTCTGCTTACTTTGTGTGCATGACCTCAGCAACACAGATGACTAAAGCAAATATCCTGCTCTACTCTTTTCTCCTACCAGCTCTTTCCCATTTCTCCTGGCACCTGCCCCAGTACGCACCACTGATGGGAGTGGTCCATCTCCGAATCAATGTAGAGGTATCCCGCTGATTTTGTTCCAGAGACTGGTACCTTTATCTGCAAATGTAAAAGCATGTTGTAGAATCAGCAAAGCACATTATGAAACGGACATTTACTCCTTCTAGTCAAAGATAAAAATCTTTTTAACTTAAACTACAGTTATTTTTTTACTGTATTTCAGAGTTTGACTAAGCTATTCTAACAGCTAACATGCATGTGGCTACAGAAGTATGTCTGCTCCGCCATGCATTAATCTCTCTCTGCCAAAAGAATGTACTCTGTTACAGCTGCAATCCCCAGGGAAAACCACTTGCTCTCTGAAATATTTATGAGCAAACACCTTTCCTTACCAGAATGCATGGTCATCCAGAGGTGACCTGCACTGTTAGAACTTCCTATAACCGTAACAAGCCTGTAGGTTGAGATTCTCTCCATATCAATCCTTTAATACACACTGAGGCAACGAGATGTTCAATGATTTTTTTTTTCAGTGTCATAAATTCTATCACTCATCTGTTTAACAAACAAAGCTGGAACTGCAGCAGTGACCATGGCCAATTGCACTGGGTCTAATAATAACAGAATAAAAGAAATGTTTCAGGTGTAGCATTTCCTGGCGGTGATGCAATCACACAGAGAAAATGCCAGGTGATCGCCAACAGACCCAGGAGCTGGGAATGTTGTGGAGTCAGTAAATTGACCTGTGGTATAATGATGATTAACCAGTTTATTTCATGAGAACATGAATACTTAGGAGCATGAAAAAGCAGAGAAGAAAGTTGGTGATTTGTGTCTTGGGTGAGGTCAGTGCAAGGCAGGGTTTGACTTCACCCTGAGTCACCCAAGCGACCAGCATTCTTAAACAGTGACACATGAAAACACCCGGGGGAAAGGTTATCTTCCTTTCAGTCAGTATATGAGACTGTGTGGGGTTTTGCATGCTTTTTTTTCCTTAGATATGTTTCCTGCTGGAATCTAAAAAACATGGGAAATGTTTTGGTCCAGGGTATCATATAAGTGCAGCCTGGCTGAAGTGAAACGGAAAGTAATTTTATGTGAGTTGGTTAAAGGTTGGGTTTTATCTTACCCTGATAGCCACTCTCCTCACTGTACCATCTGACCCATTTCTTAATGTCCTTGCTTGGTCCCTGGCATTCATAACTGCTCACCAGCAGAACCAAATTATTCCAATGTGATGAGTTACCCTAGTGAAGAACCTGGAGATGTTGCCAGGCACACTTTGTGTTACTAGCCAAACAAGGGAAGGGCAGCCAGTCCTGGATTAAGGGGTAAAAACACTGATGGAAAGTACTCTTGAGGCATCAATGCTGAGTGGAAGTGGACTTGTGTTTGCAAGGTTTGCCTGGGCCTAGCCCTTGGCTGATACAAGGCAGACTTCAGCACTCAGCACAGCATTCTCCAGTCATTGAGTAACCCTCACACTCAGTCTCAGGCTGGGCAGCTGTTCTTCATGACACAAGCTTACAGGTGCTCTTAAAAGCCCCACCATTTTTGCTGTACCAGAGCATAGCCCATAAGAGGTTGTAAAACTGCTCTGAACAAAGTTTTAAAAACTAGCAGGGTACATATCTGGAGGAGAAAGGGAGGCAGATGTGGTGGCATTCTGTGGTGGGCCCATATAGCACAACATGAAATGCTGCTCTTGCTGCTTCTAGGCCAATAGATTTATGCTCTGGAAATCCTCTTCCAGATCAACTGGTATCCCACCCTACTGCCTTCCAGTGCCCCCAGGTGACTCATGACCTGCTGAAAATCCCCTGGCTGATCTCTCATCATGTGACATCCCAGGAAGCCAGCCTGTGACACCGCCTGCCCAGCATTACCCGCGCTCTTTCTGTGTCCACACGATTGCTCCCATCTGTCAGTCGGATGTTGTGAACCTTAAGAGGGGGGGCACCCAGGGCTTCCAGGGCATCAGGATTGCTGTTCAGATGCTCCAAAGCTTGCTGGTAATACTGGGTCCTGGCAAAACTTTCTAGGTGAGAGAAACAGGGTAGTGAGCAGACTTCATTTGAAATCAAAACTTAAGTTTAAAAAAAAAAAAAGGACATTTTCTTCAGACTACCACACCCTCTCTGAAATACAGTCCAAAACTATTAATTAGGAGAAATTTGGCTGAAGGAGGAAACACACCCTTATATCAGAGAAGCAAATGTTATTCAGCACATTTAAGTGAAGAGGGCTCTGAACAAAGCCCATTCCATTCTGATATACAGTTCAGTTTACGGCTGTGTCTTCCCACTTTTCATGCATTTGTAGATTATCTAACAGGAATAAAAAATAGGAAAAAAAGGCATAAGGATGAGTATCTGAAATGTTCTGATAGTAATTAAATATTTATTTTTTATTAGAGGTACATAAAATACTTTAAGAATGGAGAATATTTTGCAGACATTGAGACAGGAACTGCTGCTGCTGTGGAACTTGCTGTGGTCTTGGTACAGCTTTCCAAGTGGCAGCCATGAAGCTGAAACTCTACTGACAGATGCATTAGAAGGGAGGCATGAAGAAGCACCACTCAAGTTACTGGTCAAGCAGCCACAATAGCACCACAGATGGATGCAGCATTGGCACATAGAGGATGACTGCAGCAAACTGCTATTTAATAATGTCTGGTTGCTCTGTATGGCTGTGAAATGCTGTACCATGGTTACCAATGGACAGGGCAGAGCTCAGGGGCTGGACACTTCCTGACCCTCCTTTTGGAGACGGACATTTGCTTATTAACAGTTTTAAGTCTGTCTTGCTAGGGTTTCTAGATCAGCATAACTTCACTCTTTTGACATCAAGAAGGGCAGAGTTAAGGGTGTGCAGTTGTGTAAATCCTACTCTGGCAACTCTGCCTTCACCCTTCAAAGGGTTTAAAACAAGGCGTAAGGTTTGTTTCTTGGTCTCTTGCCTGTCACTATTAATCTTGGAGTATGAGGCAGAAGGATGATGCCCCATCTCCCTAATTAGAGGCATCCCCTGTGAGCAGGCAGCATCCAGTTGGCATAGAAACAACTCTGCTAGGCTGTGGCCTGTGTTGGTCCTCGGTCCCCCTGGCACATCCTAAGGAGCTCCAACCAAAGGGGTTGCAGCATCCCAGCCCTTTAGTACCTATAAATTATGGCAAACGGCTACCCAGACCACATTAAAAGTATTGTCGTGTCCAAAAGTATGTATGCAGGTTGGAGGAGAAATGGATTCTAATTTTCTGGTGCTCCTTCTCAGCTGTTCCTTGTTAAGGCCTCATGTGTGAAACATTAAATGCCCAACTAGTCCATTTGTCCACACATCTTTTGGTAGGAGACCTGAAAGCATGCTGGAGTTGGCTGAGCAGACTGCTTCCACAAGAAGGGTGTGGAGGTGATGAGAGTAAGTAGAAATAGGATTACCTGAGTATTTGTACAAGCTTGCACAGAGACCACATGCATACAAATTTCCCTTCAGCCTGAAGGAAGGGAAGGGAAGCAATCATCTCCCACTGCTCCCACCACTTACAGAGGCCACGCACTCCTCACAAATCCAAGTATGGGCCAGTTCTGTGCACTAAGCAGAAGGAACTGGGATAGCCTCAGGCACTGCCCAAGGTGGGGAAGGCTCTCAGTGTGGCTCCTGTGTCTGCTTAGAGGATAGAGAAGGACACACCTGGCTGCAGAAAGTGTCCTTTCAGCAGCCTGGCTAGCTTGCCACTGAGTTAACAGGCAGCTTCTCAGTGGCCACCGAAATTGCAAGAGAACCAGAAGTAGCCATTGCAATGTGCCACTTGACTGCTCAGCCAAGGGATGCAGGGAACCAACCCTCCGACTTGTTGTGTAGCAAAGGGGTGACTACTCCACAAGATTTCTAGATAACAGTGCTGAAGCTGAAAATCAAAAAATGCTAATGCCCTTGTTAAAGCCAGATTCAATATTTTAAAGTGTAAGGATCATGTTTCTGTCATGGACTCCACAGCTTGGGGGCATAAACTGCCTAAAATTAAAGCCTCCTTTCCAGCCTTGTCTGATTTGTTATTAATATGTGTAAAATGAAGGAGAGGTTTCAGAGCTTATCTGAGGGCTTGAGAAACAGGCTTGGCTACACTTTTTTTCTGGCAGCATCCTCTGGTATCAGGGTAGGTGAAAAGCAACAGCATTTGATAGCACCAACAAAGGAGAGGCATGGGGCCAAGAAGCCTATGGCACCCCCTGAGAGAGAGGCAAAGCCTATTTCTGCTCTGATGCTAAATATCTAAAAGCAGTTTTAGAAAAAATAAACGTCTATAATTTGGACCAATAACATGGATTCTTGGCCAAAGACACATAGCAACTAGAGATATCTATAAACACCAGCGTCACCTGTCTAGCTTTTCTCTTTGCCCTGGTCTTCTCATTGCTGACTGCTCTTATCTGTACTTCATTCAGGAGAAACTCATGATTTCTTAGCACCTCACAGGTGTGTTATGTTTAAGGGCCAGCACCACACAGAGGTTTGCAGATAAAACTGCTAGACTTCAACACCTTCTCACAGATGGTCCTCTTTTACTGCCCAGTTACAAAATCTCAGTAAAGAAATGAAACCTGTGTTACCGCCTAAGCTTTCACTTCACCATCACCCTCAGGAAACCTTCAAAAACCAGATTTTCTTCTGACCACACCAGCCTGCTCTCTATGTAATATCTGCCTCTGGAAAAGCATGCAGCAGCACTTGGGAGAGCAAAAACCCTGGGGATGAAAAAAAATGGGGCCCACACAGGCCCCCCCAGAAGCTCAGCCACACTTCCCTTAACTTCATCTGTTTTGCACAACTCGCATGCTGCTATTTTCCCCACTACACAAAAGCCAGTGAAAGGGATAGAGGAGAAATAAGGTTGCTAACAACACCAAGACTTACTTTGCATAAGATTATACATCACGATGCATCCCCCCCCACTGAACAGTCCCATGAAAATAGCCATTTGCTGCAGTTTTCTTAGAGAAGCTGGCATTTTTCCTCCCTGAAAAGAAAAAGAGAAGACATTCGTTGTAAAGGAAGAAAGCCAAAGGGTTACTTCCCCCCTCCTCCTCCTCTTTCCTAAAAGCCCTTTCCAACCAGGCCTGAATGAAAGCGCAGTGCATAGGCATCGAGCTCTTGCTTGCTGGGGCCCCACAGTGTGCCCAGAAGGAAGAGTGGTGAGAACACAGCAAACTGGAAACCCAGCTGGGTTGAATGTGTTTATTCAACTTCTTTTAGTGATGCCACCACTTCACTAATTGCCGAGAAGAAACTGACCTCCCTGGTGTGGCCGGGGGCCAGTGCCGTGGCATTGTGGCGGGGGCTCCCGGTGCCCGTGTGTTTGCTCGCACACTGCGAGCATTCAGGCTCCGGGGGCCGGATTTCTCTCGAGTAAACTCCTCTAAAGTAAACACTCTCGTGGCAGGGATGGATCTGGCCTGGAGTGGTAAGGGACAGAGCCAAGCCAGCATGGTGCCAGCAAAGATAATGGAGCCAGGGTGTGTGTCTTCTGTTGTGTCAATTTTTTTCCCAAGCTGTGGATAAACAGGAAGTCTCTTGCAAGCTGTTTTTCTTCCTTCTTGTACTCCCCCCAGTCCAAACTTGCCCTTTTAATGAGTCACAGTTTTGACATTTGAATGCATGACCCAGCAGAATAAGAAATACTTCCATAGCTTGAGTAAGAGGGGGACTGAAGAGCCTGAGCTAATGCTTCTGCCCACAGCAGGTTAGTAGGAGTCAAGCTGAGTTGTCAGTGGAGCCATAGCACTTTGCTTTAGGCTGCGGCAAGATAGGACTTGAACAAGCATCTGAGTATTGGCATATGCTCTTGAATCTCTTGGAGCTGGGATGGGAGGGAGGAATGCTCTTGACAGCAATTTTAAAAAAACATAGCAAAAAGCCGTTCTTTTTCAATGGGCACATAGGCATATGAATAACTGGGGGAGCTGTATGAGACCTTTAATCCCAAAGGCTTCACACCCCAGTATTTGTCACACGATGGTGTGGCTTAAGTGCTACACTCAATGAGAGCTGATTAATAAACCAAGGCCCAAATCAGTTACAGAAATATGACCTGGGCAAGGCCGTTTGAGCCCTGCTGTGGAAACCACCTCTAGCATCCATCAGGTATGTGTTAGTCAGGCATTGTTCAACTGACAACCACAGTTTAGTGAGGGTGGAGAGATAAGTGTCAGGACTTCTTCCCATCATGGCCAGGTCAGGGCGACATGGGCAGCCTCCCTCTGTTCACCACTCTGCTGACATGCCCTTTTACTGACACTTGGCATGCTCTAAACTGAGGGAAACTCAGATGTCTCAAGGAAGTGGTCACAGCACCAAGCCTGTCAGAATTCAAGAAGAGTCTGGAAAATGCTCTTGGGCACCTGGTGTGATTCTTGGGGTGTTCTGTGCAAGGACAGGAATTAGACTCTACAGTCTTTGGGGGTCCCTTTCAATTCAGCATATTCTATGATTCTACAAAACTGTGAATGCAAGTCAGGTATAAATTTCATCTCCTGCCCTGTTGGCACTAGAACTCAGTTGTAATGCATGCTATTCTTAGGTTGAATGCTTTCCTTGTAAACTAGTTTCCTTGATTTTTAAGAACCCTTAGTACTTAAGTTTACCATTTAAATTACTACAGATTTGTGGATGGCTAGTAGTGATAGCAACTCAGAGAGGCATGTGCATGTTATGTTTATTTTATCCCCCAAAATGCCTAAACTGTGCCATTAGTATAGTCAGCTATCATCTCACTCCTGACCTGTTTCTCTGATGAGTTTTTTCTTCTTCATTTCCCCTGGGGAGCTTGAATGGCATGAGAAGTTACGGCAGAGGAAATGTACATGTGTGGTTTTACAGAGAAACAGTCATTTCACAAGGACAGTGAGAACTTTCTGCTCGCCTGCTTGTGTTTGCAACTTTCCTTAAATTCCCGCAAAATCTGATTAATAACCAGGTTTCTTATAAGATTCATCTGGTCAGATGGAGGATCTGACACCACCACCACATAACAGGCATGGGGGGAAAAAACCCATGGTAAATCCAGAGAGAGGATCAGATGTAATAGCTTGTGACCTGAGGCATTTGTTTTTGCCCCTTTCAAAGTTGTGGCTAGGCAAAATTTGCTTTCTGTGATTCAATTCAGGGTAATTGAATGCAAATGTCTGGGGGTAGGGGGTGCTGCTGGCAGTTTGCTGAGTATGGGTGGGAAGACAGGGAGCTCTTCTACCAGTGAGACGGTTTTGACTGAGGTTCAGGGGACCTGCCTAGTAAAAAGCGGAAATTAGAGGCTCTGCAACTTGCTGTCAGTGGGTTTGAGGTTTGCTAGGTCTCACAGTCTGCTCACACCCAAACAAGGGAGAGGGATGGAAAGTAAGAAAAGCTAAGTGCTGTTCTGTCACATGCTCACACACACGCTCATCACCACCTCCGCTCCAATGTTGCAGTGCAGAGATGGCAAGGGAGTTTGGCAGCTGAGAAATGCTGATCCCATTAAGCACTGCTGCCCCATGCAGCATGCCTGGCTACTCCTGATGTGCTGCCCCTGTCCACAGCTATCGTCTGTTGCTGCTCCTGCTGAGGCAAAGATGTGGAGAGCTCAGGTGCACCCAAGTTGCACATCAAGGTCCTCATCACAGTAACAGGTAGAAGTCTCCATTGCTCGTTTTCAGTCACAGTTGGAAGCCCATGGACTGGACCACCCCATCCCTGTCTAGCCCTTGATGCTCTGCTCCCACTTGTTTCTCAGCTGTTTTCCCAAGCCAGTCCTATGACAGCACACTGTGGGAAAAGGTTTAGAGCTATGCACTTTAACAAGCCTCTCAAGAGTGCAAAACTTCTCATTGATCCCACAATTCCTTTCCAGTCTCCAAAACCAAGGACAGAAATGTCCTTGGATCCCAGAGCATCCCTCACACGCGGGCTGCTGCTTCCCTTCCCTGCCATCCTGGTCCCTTGTGGAATGGATGCCTGCATATTGCAGCCTTGAGCATCCTTTGGCACACAGCCGCTGATGACTTCTGAATGGTGACAGCTTGTGGAAGACCAAAATGTAGTATGGATCTGTTGTCTGTAAGGACTTGCCAGTAGGATTTCTGTCCCATGACCAACTGTGTTTGCTGCTCCATCGGCTGCTCTGCTGAAGTGCCGTGGGAGTGGCTCACTAAGGAAGGGAAGCAGAGGCATGCCCAGAGGCGTGCCTCCTGTCCTGAGCTTTTCTGAACATGACTTACACCTTGCAAACTGTAGAGGCTCTTACCGGGAAGGACCAAACCCCCTGCACTTCACTTGCCACAAAGGGAGGAACTGTAAGTATTTGAGAGAATTTTATAGATACAACATGCAGTTGCCTCCTAAGGAGGATGTTCATGCTGCTATCTGTGGTGATCTCCCCTAAGAACCTGTTATACCACTAAAAAGGTATGCATGTCAATTGGTGGAAAAACAGACTTTTTCACAGCTGGTAATTAAAAAAAGCAGTTTCCAAGCTATGCTATTCTGCAAAGACACCTTTTCCTCCATGTTATTTGCAGTGGTAACAAAGATTAAGTGGAGATTAGCATGCACAAAACCACTAAACCTACAGTTACCAAAAGAAGAGACCATAAATCGTTATAAGCAGTGTTCTCAAAAAATAACTATTAAAGAGCAGAGCACTCTAATAACAGTGTGCCTTGAAACAAAGTGTGCCTAACACTTTGTGCCTTGAAAACAACAGGATATGGAGGAGAAGGCTTGACTTTGAAGCTAAGTGGGACTCAGGCTGTTAACAAGATTTAACAAATTCCCAGGGCCACATGTGAAATGGTGGTTTACTGCAACAATAAAGGCTGTTTTTAATTAGACTTTGTTTTCGCCACAGAGGATCTTCTAAAAATAGGCTGGCTTAAGAGAGTCTCCCTTATTTTGGCAAATTGGGTTTTCTGCTTGGTCTCTGAAATTTGTGTGGCAGAGGTTGGTCTCAAGCACCTCCACCAAAGGCAGGTAGTGGAGAAGAAGGTCATTTTCACCAAGCACAAACATTCATTTTATTTTCCCTGGAATTGACCAAGGGAGCTGGAGCTGCAGGTTGCATGGGGAAGGCATTTCCTGCTCCTTCTCCTTGTCCTTCTCTTCCTCCTGGTGCTACCAAGCTTCACCAGCACCTCCAGCCTCTGGGTGCTACCACAGACCAAACAGCAAACAATAATATTGCTCTGAAGTGAGAGAAGCAACTTGATCCATGCAAACTCATTGCGATCACTGCTGCCTATCTTGATCTGGGCCATTGCCCACCTGGCCAGGACAATATAGTGCCAGGCCACCAATGTGAGCAGCTGGGAGCCTTTAAACCACCTTGAACCACTGCTGTCCTGAGCAGTGGAATGATACACTAAATAGCTGCAGCAAAAGACTACTACTAAATTAAATTAAAATTTATCAATAGACCTGAACACAGACCTGGGCATCTAACTTCAAGGTTAGAATTGTTGCTGACCCTTCTGCAATGGAACTCTCCCTTGGGCTGGTGGGTTTTTAATTGGCCCTAGGCACAGCTTTTCAGCAAACCACCCAGAAAGTCACAGGAGGTGAGGGGAATGTCAGGCAAACCACACACGAGCACACACTTCAATGTATTTCACATTCTTGCTTTCTTGCCCATCCATTGATCTTCTAAGATCCATAAGGCAGGCATCTGGGTGTAAGCCAATTTCTACACTAATCACTTGCTAGGACAACATTTTAGAGACATCTTTTTTACACTCACTGTCTACAACATACCTTCATCATTAGTACTCTCACCAAAAACAGGACAGTACAGCAGAAGTGTTCTGACAGGATTTCAGCATATTATTTTCCCCTTTTTTCATGGAAATAGCCTCAACATATTATTTTTGAGATGTAACAGCACAAATTTTGCCCCTTGCCATCATGTTCAGAAACATCAAAAACTTTGCATGTATAGAGTGCCTTCACCAAGACCTCAGAAACTTGTAGTAAACAAATTTGCTTAATTCACAGTCAAACCAAAGTAGGATTAATACTTTTTTCTTCTTTTTTTTTTTTGCCTCAGTGATTCTTCAGATGTACTGAAAACACATATTTTGGCATTTAGGGTGGTAAAACACCTTTCTAGACAGTTTTGAAATAGTCTCTTCCAGGATCTCTTTGTGGATCAATTCCTAGATATGCATACCTTGCCCTGATGAGAATGCTTTGAAGGGGCCACTCTACATATGAGAAAGACTACTGGCAAGAAAGCCGAGAAACAGTGTTAAGTTTATTTTCTGCTTTTGCTACTAGCCAGTTAACATCGAAAGGGAAAGTAGTCAATAAAGCGATTAAGAACTCTAAACAGCCACCTCACTCATGCAGTTGTACCACTTCTCCTGCGGCACACAGTACAAAGCAGTTGGCCTTCTCAGCACAAAATTTGCATGGTGCCTTCAGATATCTTAAGTTTCATTTCATTTTTCTCCTCTCTTGGGCACTCTTATTTTCATGTTTCTACTCTATTTACAGAATAGAATTTCTGTTCTGCTGTCACAGACAACTTCCCTTTATGCTCTTAAACTGCACTCTCTCATCCGGTGGCCTCACCTGCACTGCATTTCTCTTCCTCCTGCCCACCCACCTTCTGCCCTCTTCCCGGCAGAATATTGCACCACCAGCTTGGTGCTGAGCAGACAGCAGCAGTGGGGCCACCACCGCTATCATCCAAGGCATCCTATTGTCTCCTGCTGTCCCTCAGTTTATCCCTCTGTGAATAGAACCTGTCTTCCTAACTCCAGGTGACAAAGGCAGGTTCCAAAATCCATTTTTTATTTTCTCTAAAGTGGGAAGATGCTACAGCCTAGTTTGTTCAGTCTCTTTGAAGGCCAGACCCATGTGCCAGCAGCTCAAAAGCCTGCTCCAGATCACGCTCCAACACAACTAGAGCTGCCTGTACTTTGTACTGAAATACAAGGGATATATCGCAGAAACAAGGCACGACCAGGGCGTATTATTAGAGAACCAGGATAATTATACCTACAGTGTGACCCCTTTTTGCTGCTATTGGAGGATGGCATTATAGGTTAATGCCTAATAATCAGTCATTAACATCCCTAATTGTATGTTTCTGTAATTGGACACCATGGAGGGGGAAGAAGGTGTGAATGTTCACCTTTTGCATTTTAGAGGTGAATTGCAAAGGATTTAAGAATAAGAATTCATAAGTAGGGTAAATTTAAAAGTTGCATCCAAGGTGCAAGAAGAAAAGATCAGTGGTGTTTATGGGTTTAACAGTGAGTGGTTTGCCTGAGAAAGCTCTGGGACAGCTTCTTGGCTTCCTTGCTGCTGGGAGTGAGGTCATGAGTGCTACAATCCAAGGTTCAAAAGAATTGCTCTGTGCTGTACCTGTGCCTCCCCATGGCCTGTGTCACAGGCCATCTTCCAAATGAGCATGTTAAAACAAAAGAATCACATAAAGAAACAGCAAATAGAGTCCTTTGACTGTCTTGTGCTGTCATGATGAGAGGGAACAGCACTCTGTGCTTAGCAGAAATGGACTGTCAAGCCAGTGAGGCTTTAATAGTGTGATGTGTGTTTTCCATATATAATTTCCTAGAATAGGTTACTGAACCTGCATGGTAAGAGACCAAGGAAGAGTACAGAATCATTCTCATTGAAAGATCCAAGAGTTTGCAGTTCTTTCCATGCAATGGTAACTACTTATCTTTCTTGGCAGTTTGTGGGCATTTATCTATGTCCAATACACTCATTGTGCTGAAGACACTGACAAATTCTCAAAGCCAAAACCAATGACCAATCTAGCTTTAAGTCAACTTACTAAATCCTGAGATGTGGGAAAAAATAAAAAAACACCAGAAATCTATGATAACCTTCTTGTAAAAAGATTACCTTTACCTTGTGAAAAGAAAAATGGTCTCAGAAGTTCACAGAAGTACTCAAGATGTCATTGGGCTAAGAACTCTATGTGGCTATGTTAAAAGTTAGTTCCAGCCTCTAAGTTTACAGTCTCTAACTCCAACCCTGATAAAGCTTGTGCTTGCCTGTGGTCTTACTAACTTCAGTAATATCATCCACATGCACACATTAAACAGGCATACAGTAGACAGTGACCTAAAGGAACTGAATGCCAGGGGAGGCAGTCACAGGGAAAAAATGTTTAAAGCAGGCATATAGTGTAAATCATATGAAGCTTGCTCCCTTGTCTGCCTCCAGAAATGAGGGGGTAAAAGACGTGGTCTGCTCTGCTGTGATCAGCACACAGCCTGATTTACAAAGCTTTTCAAAATATCAGCGGAGCTGGGGAAGTTTGCAGTCCTGTGCCCAAACACCTTGCTGATCTAATGCTTTTTGTTATATTTTACAGCAATATTACATCATTACAACAGTATTATATTACAGCAGTACCTACTTTTGGCACTTCACAAACACCCTGCTCTTAATCTTACTTCCTACTGAAAACCAGAACTAAAATGAATGGTACCCCAATTCCCTCCAGATCCTTAGATAGGGTAAGTTTATTTCAAGTACCCATCTTTATATCTTCCAAGAAGGGCCCCTTCTTCAGAAAAGAAGGACCCTACCCTTCTGAAAGTCAAGTCCCTTTTAAATATATCAGATCAACACTTACAGCCTAGGGCTTTAGAGAAAACTAATTACTTTCGAACATCTTGGACACCTGGATCATTTCCAGAAGTTGGTCCTTGCCTGTATGAGCAGAACTGGTTCAGTATCAGCTAAATCTGTTAACACAAATTAGGATCTGGGGAAAAGCTAACCTCAAAGACTCGTGACTTTTTAATAAGCACTGGAGACCAAAACCAGCACACGACCAACAGGGATTCTGACCTAGAAACATTCTATTATCAGAAAGACAAAAAAGGGAAAAAATAATTATGATGGGAACCATTAAAAATAAAAGAAAGAAAAGAAGTTCCCAGAGTACTAGAAGGTTTCTCTTCAGACAGATCCAACTTGTTAACTTGTGCACAGAGCTGTGCAAGATGAAGAGTGCAAAAGGGCAAAGGAAGCGACAGAACCTGCCACAGTGCACGTGCAGCATCTGGAGTCAGACCTTTGACTTCATCTGGGGAGTAGCTACCGCTTTATCCATCCATCCTTGGAAAAAGGAAAACATGTACTGGATGCTCACAAGATAGTTGGACATGAATCAGACTCCCTTCCAAAAATGATTCAGGACAAGAGGAATTTCAGAGAACAGCTGACTGCAATCCAAATTTTCCTCCTCAAAATATGTGTGGGAAAGATTTTAAGTAATAAATCTTTCTTTGTTTAATAATTTGAATGTGATTCACTAAATCTTTGGTCCTTCAATAGCTCCTGTTAGGGAAGGCAAGGATTTTATTTTTCATTTTGCAGAGCTGTGGCAGAAAAACACAGAACAACTTCACAGGAAGCCAGTGCCAGGTCAGGCACCTGATTCCCAGAGATCTAGGCTGTTCCCTGTTCCCTGCCCATTCGCTCTCTTAGGCTAAAACATACCACACTAGACAGATTCAGCACAACTCCAGGGCTGTTTCCTACAGCAAACCTACCTTTATATATATGATGACAGGATTTCCATATGGAGCTACAGCATAGGGCTTTGTCCGACAAGGAGGTATGACAGTCCAAGAAGTGGACAAAAGCACAGACCACACCTTTATGTACCATTGATGGGTGAGATTTTTCAAAATGTTATGTGCTTTGTGTGTGCTCAATGCGTGACACCTTTACAGGATCGCTGTCTTCTAAAAGATCTTTGAAAATTCAGCATCAGCTTTATGGCATTTTCAAGACACATCCTCACGTGGAGCTTTCAAACAGGGCAGCTAAGAACATACACTATTTCCTCAGAAAACAGTAATCTTCAAATAGTTTTTTCTGGGGCTTGTTGATTAAATGCTAGATTACCAAGGGCTCAGTGAAATTTAACAAATGTGGCATATGTGAGTCACATAGGTGGGCTCTGATCCATTTCTGTTTGTTTATGTTTTGTTTTCCCATCACATATTACTCAGCTCTCAGTGGTGAGAATTAGGAAGAATGATGGATAGCATAATTTTCATACAATGTTACTCCCAAGGACCTCTGCTTACAGAGAAAAAGCCTCTGCTTAGTGTTACCTCCAGCCTATCCGTGGCTTTTGCAGTTCGTATGATACCAGCACAAACAAAGCAGCTGACAGTGCTCCCAGGTTTCACAAGCAGCTCGAGAACTGACTCACTGTATCATGGAGGCTAAAACTATAAACTTTGAGTGTCTCAATTCACACATGCAAAAATAAGTAACTGAACACTTCCTGTTTCCTACTTTGCTGGAGGATATCAATATTTAATGGCTGCAAAGTGCTCTGACAGCTTAAGATGTAATTTTACTTTGGCATGAATTTACCCATGTGTGGTACACTCATGTTAAAAGGCATGACAATGTGTTCCAGACAAAAAAAGAAAAAGAAATATTTTGCAGACTGGCACAGGGCATGTTGTAGGACCAGCAGAATAATTATAGCAGCTGCAGTTGGCACTTATTAGAAAATTAAAGAAGCTGTTAACAGGTCATTAATAATCTGTGACTACCTGCCTTAATAGTACTCTTCAGTCGACAGGCATGAAGGTGAGGGGGTGGAGGAAACGGTCACACCTTCTTCTAAGCCACTGTAGAAGACCGATACCCTTATTTTTCATCACTCTGTAATCTGCTTGTTTACTTCCCTCCTGGTGTCTCTTCCCACTGGCTCGTCTCTCGCTGCTGACTCTCACACCAAAGGACTGCAAAGCTCTTGGCCAGGGAAGCCACCTGCAACAGCCAGTCCCACGGGAAAGCCAGCCCTCTCTGCAGTGTCCCAGCCTGGTAGCTGCCTCCCTGCTGTTCAGAGCTGCCTCTAAACACCCCTGAGTGTGTGCTCCTACTAAAATAAAAGATTATTTTGTCTGTAAGGTATCCCTGTCCATTTACAGCACTCTAGGACTTGTTCTCTTGTGTCTTGGTCCTTGCCTCCCTTGTGTAGGCAGATGGCTGGAGGAGGAGGGAAAAGCAACTTGTTTCGCTGCTTCTTCAGACAAACACATGCTCTCCAGAGCAGACAGATGCCTTAAAGTCAGATCCAGGGCATCAATTCATCTTTTGAGTTCAGCTGTAGAGTATAAAGCATTTGCTGGCTCTGGTCTAATGCTTTTTGACATTGTCAGGCCCCCTTCAGTGAACTACTGCCTTGTAACCAACTTGACAGTAAGTATTGTTTTACATTTATTAATACTGTACATGTTATCTTCAAACTGACAGGTTCCAAGGCCAGGCATCAGCTGTGCTCAGCCCTGACTTAACAAAAAATAAAAATTCAGACAACAACATAGACCTCCTGCTGCTAGTAAGTAAATAAATAAATAAAAACATGCCTTCACCATGCTGTGGCAACATGGTTTTATCCTTTCAATCTCAATTTTGCAGTGTTTTTTTCTTTTATTTGGGGTCTTAAAATATGAAGTACCCTCTTCCCTTCACCCTCCTCTTTTGGCTTCTTTAGGAAAAGGCATTAGGGGCATTTTTCCTGAGTCTTCTTTCAATTTAGTCATTGCTCTCTCATCTGAATGCAAACCTATATTCCAGAAACTTGAATCTACATAAAAGTTAATTAATTTCAGGAACTGTTTTTCCTCTCCTCTCGATTTTTTTTCTACTAAAGCCACTATAATTTTATATTATTTTTAAAATGTTTAGCTTAACTGGTTATGTTTACTCAGTCAATAAGCTGATGATGCCCATGACAGGACCAGAAGTGTTTGGTTAGCAGCAGGGAGGAAAAAAAAATCAGTAACTGCAAGCATTTGGCAGCTTTGTGGGCAGGAAATAATTTGTATTCTCTGGTTTAAATCAATGACCTTCTTTTCTTTGCTGTTCCAACAGGAAATTATAAACTCTGTGAACAACTATCTGCATAGTGCCTTCTGCAGTACACTTGTATATATGCCTTGGAAAAACAATATGTTAACCCCAGCAGTGCTTCTCTGAGGCCCCCATCAGAGAAACCCAGGCACTTTAGCATAGAGCATTGCAGCAGGCACTTGTATTTATTAGAAGCAGAAATAGTCTAGAGAAAGTTGTGAGAAGAGCTCCTTCTCCACTTCCAACAGCACCAGCAAAAGATGAAGGCATTATTATTTGATAACAGGGTTGTCTACTGCAGCGTATGAAAAAAAGTTCCTTGTAACTTGGCAAGATGTTGTATTTTCAGTTTGACAGACAGAAACTTACTACTTCTACATTAAAGCTGCATTTGCACTTTTGTATCTTGTTTGTCAGGGTTACCTTAATGTGCCAGGTATGATATGAAAGTGCTGCATTTTTGCTTGAATTCAGCATTACAAAGTTCATGTTTTTGAGTTTCAGCCTCCTCTGTGCTGTCCTTTTGCAAAATTCACTTAAGGAAGAAAAAGGAATTGCTGCCTTGTCTTGCCATGCTCATGGGAAGCTGCACCAGGAGGGTGATGATCCAAGAAAAGGAAGTGTTGAACCTGGCACCAAACTTGCCTTCTAACTTTTTCTGCTGCCCTACGCTGCATTAAGTCCAGTTCAGATATTTTTTAAGATGTAGAAGAGCTGGCATTCAAGAAGACAAGCTAGTCACAGGAGATGGTGGAGGTGTGTGACCCTTTTTACTTTGTGTTTTCCAGTGAGAACACAGTGCAGCCCCAAAGTCTGGGATTCTTGCCTAGGGCCAGAGCTAAGTGTTGCAGCAACTGGCACTGTAAAGCTCCTGGACCTAAGCACCCCTTGATGTGCTTATCTTCATCCTGTGCAGGAGAATGATATTGTAAATTAGTCTGGAAAACATGATTATAGTACCAGAAACTACCAAGGTCTCAGTTGTCTGCACTGAAATTAAACGTCATAAAACTCAGGCATCCAGATTTCTCTGCTTTGCTTTTGTACATGACAAGTCCTTTCACAGCAGTTCTCAGCATTCCTCCTGTACTCCCAAAACCACTGGCACAAAGCTGAAGTCATCAAGTGACACTTGATGTATATTTATTAGTTACATCACAGTTCCCTCTCTGAAACCAACAGGATGGGAATGTTTCTCAGAGTCATTGAAGTGGAAGTAATATCTAATTCTTGCTCTCCTGCTTTGTTTCTAGGTATTTGCCAGATGTAAAATTGCCTGTCCTGACCCTACAGGCATTCCCCTCCTTCTCACTGCAAGTTCTGTGTGCTTATTGGGGTCTCTTCCAGAGCTCCTAGCTGCTGGAGCACCATTTGCATTTCTGTAATTTGCTGCTCCTGATTGAAGGGAGCCAACCAAAAAAATGAGCTGCCTCCCTTTCTCACTGACAAGAGACCAAAGCAGCATCACAGTATCAGAGAAGGGCTGAGATTAGAAGGGATGTCTGGAGGTCACTTTGTCCAGTATCCCTGCTCAAACATGGTTGCCTACAGCTGGTCGTCTAGGATGATGTCCAGACAGCTTTTGAGTATCTTCAGTGGAGACTCCACAACCTCCATGGGCAATCTGTGCCAGCTCTTTGTCAACCTCACAATGAAGAAATGTTTCCTGATGTTCAGACTGCATTTCCTGAGTTTCAATTTGTGCCCATCACCTCTGGTCCCATCCCTGGGCACTGCTGGACAGAGCCTGGCTCCATCTTCTTCACACTGTCTCTTCACATTTTTACATACACTGATGAGGTCCTGCTTGCACCTCCTCTACTCTGAATAATTCCAGAAAGCAGAGGGATATATCAAAGGATGAATTGGGTAGGTATTGCTCAATTCACTTTCCACTGAGATGGTCAAAAGCAAATATTCCTTTCTTTCCCTGTTTTTCTGCTTTCCTTTCTTCTTCATGCATACATCTTCTAAATGTCATTCTGTCATCTTTTCCCATCAAATACTATGTACCTGGAATCTTTTTATATCACAACAAGAAATTTTTAGTCTGGAAAGGCATGCAAATAGAATAGCTCATGTGAGAAATATGAACTGGTTTGGTTAGTTTTAGGCTTTGGACTGATTTATGACTGATTTATGCTTCCATATGAATAAAACTTAATCAGAAACTGTGGAGTGATACTGCTGTGTATACAAAGAGGAGAGCTGCTCCTGCTACACATGGGAATGTATAGGCCATAATCTGATTCTTCTGAGATTGTGAAAGGTGTGCTAAGTGACTAATTAATTTCACTAATATCTGACAAGCCACTTTCATAATGGGAAAAATTACCTCCCTAGATAATTTGGTTTTTAACAACTTCTCACAGTTGTTATTCTCCTAAGGGTGTATATTTTTCACTATGCAAAAAACTGGCACGGAATAAAAATGCTCATAGACAAAAAAACTGCATTTAGCTTCAAAACAGAAGTTTGTAGATTGTTGGTTTTTTTAATATGTATAAGCTATGGGCTTTGAGATTTTTGCTCAAAAGACAAACACATGTTTCATGTGGCCTCAGGAAAACAAAAGGGAAAATATATTTTCTGGAGAAAATAAACTAGATTACACTGCAGGAAAAGGAGGTTTAGTGCTGCAATGCTCAAGACTGCTCAGATGGAAATTCAGCTACAGAACCCTGTACTGAATTTAGGACATGGATTTTCTGATTGTCTCTGTTCTTGCATTGCACTTAAATGTACTGTTGTATTCATACTGAATTGAATGGGATTTGCTGTAGAAGTAAAAAGCAAGATTTTTTCTCTTTTGAGTTTAAAACCGGGTAATGACACTGCTGACTTCAATAGAATAATTATTGATTTATACCACTATAAGCAGGGGCAAAGTCAGATTAGGAATGTATCTCAAAGTGACAGTGTTCAGATGCATATTTAATCTTCATTAAATGAAGCATTTGCAATAAAATGCACTATTCACTGCTCTTACTGTACTCTCATGCATTGTGAAACTGTTTGTGGTAGTTTCTTTTGGTCTTTATATATTTAGTAATGAGGACCCACAGTGTCCAAAATGTTACTTTCCTTCTATGATGTCTCTTCAGTGTAAACACAGTCCCACCTCCAAAATGGCAGAACTGGATGACAGAGCTAAAATTTACCAGTTTGGCTCCTCTGCCCGAGTCTGGCACAGATGAGGAGCAATACTTCTGCTGTCCTGGATATCTGGATCCATTAGACACACCCTCAAGTGTCTCATTTATTCCTTTCCTTTTATGTTGGCCATTCCTTTCTAACAGGCCATTCTACTCCACCCAATAAAAGCAGCTAGGAAAGTGAATGGTTGAAAAAGCTTGGAAGCTCCTATAAGCATGGGATTTTCCCCTGGGCATGTTTTGTCTGGGCTGTTTTAAGATGCAAAGGTCTTACTGGAAGAAAGAACTGGCCCTACAAGGTCTGGATACCTTGCTGAGAGATGAATACTAGTTAGCATACATAATATCCAGTACTGGTGGGGAAAATAAGAAGAAATCAGACAGTCATTTTGAGCTTATGCAACAAGCTGCACTCCTCTGACTGTATTTTTCCCAAAATCTGCTTGTTAACCATGATGCAGAATGTGCCATTTGTGCTTTAAGGGACTAAGAGCCTAAGCCAGTTTACTGGTGAAAGCAACAACTTTCTTATTAAATGTTAATGGCAATATTTTGATTAGTCCTGGGGTTCTGGGAGGGAGGTAAGTCCTTCCTTCAATAACTAGCAGTTACAGATGCAGCAA
This sequence comes from Entomyzon cyanotis, assembly GCA_024500445.1. Classification (NCBI taxonomy): domain Eukaryota; kingdom Metazoa; phylum Chordata; class Aves; order Passeriformes; family Meliphagidae; genus Entomyzon; species Entomyzon cyanotis. Next base: position 84,576,290 of record JAKEPQ010001005.1, read on the forward strand.
GTGTTAATAACCTCACAGGAAGCAAACTAGTCAGGCATACATTCCATCACCCAGAAAATGGATCTCATGTAGCTTTTCCAGTGACTGTTCACACTTTAAACCAAAAATGTGATTGATTTTTAATATGGAAATTTGGGCTTTTTGCAGCACCCAAAGCTGCAGTCCCACAGTGTTGTTTCCCATTTCTCTCAGACCTGATGTTTAATGTGCTCACTGCCATACAATTTAAAGCTTAAACTGTCATCTGGTTGAGGAGTGGAGAGGTGAAGAAATTCAAACAGGAGCAGCAACCATTCTCAGACTTTTAGCAACTATGTTCAAATGTCAAAAGAATAAACATAAGAAATCATGAGAAATTTAAATAGCTTTGTATCCGACATGAGCTTTTCAAGCCACAAGTGGATTTTTATAGGGAAACAAGAGTATGCACGCGGGTTATGTCAGAATGGAAAAGGGCTTCATATGTGAGTGTGGCATGAGAGTTTTATCAAATGTTGGCCTAAGGGCTAATTGGAGCCTGGATTTCATCTCTATGTCAAACGAGAGCAGCCAGCTGCTCCTATCTCATCACTGTTGCCATCAAGTCTTAGCTGGGGGAAACGTTCTGTTAAATGGAGCCCAGAAAATTACAGGGAAAACCCAAACTGAGGCTTTCAAATGGTTTATCTTTACAGATACAGTAACCTCAAGAGATACTTTAGGGATACTGTATCTCAGATGAAGGGATGGGGTTGTGGTTTTGGTTTTTTGGTTTGTTTTCTTTTTGGTTTTTTTGAAAGGTTACTTTTTAAAGGTCTCTTTGGGTATACAGTAACCTTTCTGGAGACTGCATCTTTGGGAATAGTGAGTTGTTACTTTGATCACTAACAAGTCTGATTCTTAGATTTTTTATCTGAGTGAAAAAAAGCTAGACTGCCACTTACTCTCTTAAGTAACCAGTCAGATGTCTGCTGCACTTTACGTTGTAGGAAGTAAACTGAAGCTGCACAAACAAACCTTGAAACCTTTTTCATAGCCAAGAAGCGTGGTAGTGGCAGGGCTTTTCCAGTGGAACCACTGTAGTTTTCCAGCCTCAGCACTGCTATAACTTAGGAAGCTCTTGAAATGCAGCCCAACTTCAGTACAGCACCAGGGTGTACTAACAAGTCATCATTTATGGTAGTTTTATTACAACAGGGAGACATCTGGCAATATTAGTGTCCTCTACACAGCATTGTGCTCTAGTGATTTTCCCCCGGCTTCATTTCAAGCAGTTGCATGATAAGCTGATAATGATATTTTAAACTCAGTCATGCTATGGATGCAGGCTTGACTTACCGTATTTGGATTCAAGGTCAGTATCTATGGCTTGATTTTCAGGCAGCTGAGGAAGCAGGGAGTGTTACTTGTCCTATAAAGCACTCAGCATTAACCACAGGCTTTTTGGTGCCGCTCCTCCAAAACTGCAGTTCAAGATTGCTATCACTCAGCCCCAAACTGGCTAAAAAGCTCTCCCGACAGGTCTTATTCAGACTCCACCTAAAACAAAAGAGAAACGCAGGAGTGGGTATGTATCAGAGATGGGAGAAGAATATTCAAACATTCCTAAGGATTCAACATGGTCACTCAACCCCCCATTCCAAGACATATAGCAGTGGTAGTCCTACTGCCTTAGTTTTCCTTATAACCAATTTGTAGTAAAGAGAGACGTCAGTACATGATATTTTGAGATGACAGTAGTCCCATCAAAGACACTAAGGATCTCCGGCAGCTTTCTCCAGCCTTATTCATAAAAACCTTATGAAAATAACCACACACTCTTTTGCATGAAACCATGCCTGCTGGCTGCCTGAATGGTGCTAACAGTATTTGTAAAAAGGAGGTAACAGACCGTGTACGTCAGCCCTGTAACTAAATATAATTTTCATAATAGACATTCCTACTATACAGTTCTTCCTCTGTAATGATGAATAAATCCACAATAGTTCATGACCTGGGACTTCTTGTTTGGCCATAAAGAAGTTTATCCAACTTTTATGAACTAACCTAACTGAAAATGGCATTTCCAATGGCACTTTGTGTGAATCAGTCTCTGCACATGTAGTATTTTGCTCTATAATTACCAGGAGGAACAAAGTAGAGGAACCAATGATTTTTAAGATGAAACATTTCAGTCTGCAACCAAGACCTTTAAATTTGCAAGCTGTGTGAGAAGTGGAATAAGAACACTTGATATCCTCCACATCTGTGCCTTTTGGAGTCTCCAAGGCCGACAGAGAGCATAGTTCCCTGCAGCCTTACCCCTGCCGAGACGATCCAGACATTCTCCAGTATCCAGTCATGTGCTGACACAAAATTCTAGTATTTTCATTATCGCAAAGAGCCTGTGTGTCTCTGTCAGGTCTGTTATAACAGGGAGGGAGGTTCCCAAACTTTATAAATACAGATGTTGACACGCACCGAACACGTGTTGAGAACAGTCGTTTATGTAGGAAATCAGGCTGAAATATGAGCAAGTCAGTCAATAAAAAGCTGGGCAATTCTCAAGACAGCTGTTAAAAAACTTGATAAACATTGGCCGAAGTCTATGAATGGGACTGAGCACTTGCTACCGAACTGCGTACCATGGCATCCCAACAGCAGCCTCTTGAGTACTGCCAGCCTGCAGGAGTTAATCTTACAGTATCTCCAAGAACAGCCTCAATAGAAATGAGACTTTCATTCAGTGGTCACTCAGCCTTAATTAAAAGGACACTTTTCAATTAAACTTCAATGACATCTTCTGAAAACAAGTTTTATACCTCCTATATTTCTTTTGGACAAAACAGTCTGCTCAGCTGTATTCCCAGTTGTACACTTTGTTTCTCCCAGCTTGCTGGCATCCACAGCTATTTAGAAAGAAACTTAGTTATGTCAACTCCTGGATTTTCTACAGTACATATTACATCACCTTTCCTGAGAAACTTGTCTGAGCAGATCCCTTTTCTTACTTTCTTGTTTCACAATGTCCTTCACATTCCTCTTTCAATATTTGTTGTTCTCTCTGTGGAAGCTCAGTTGCTGGCATTTTAAGGAAAGGTTACATAGCAAAAGGGTCACTAATAGAGTTTTTTTCTCCCTATCCCATACCCCTGGACAGACACTCCGTGTGTGTGGCACCTTTAGAGAAAGGTTTAGAGAAAGGTCTTCCTTTAGAAAAACCTACAGCATTCACTGCCAGTTTCAGAACAAGAAAATAAATTTGGAGCATAAATTACCTTGGCCATTTTAATTCTAAAGGTGAAGAAGTAAGGCGGAGAAAGAGCAAGAGACAAAACCAAACAAGGACACCAAATTATCCTGTGGCACAAGTAAAAAGCCAAATCCCTAAATTTTATCCTCATCCCTGGTACTTGGGTGACTGTGCTTCTGATCAATTTGCTCTTGTGCCTCTGCTTACTTCTTGTGGAGTCTTGATCCTTATGAAATGGCCTTGGAAATCAACAGTCACACATCTTTCAAAGTGCCCTCCCCATAAAGATGTACCAAATGAAGTATGGTCCGGAGACAGCTGAAGGTGTTGGGAGCCTGCCCAATTCAGGTCCAAAGCCTTCATAGTAGGCATGGTAAGAACAAAGTATGTTAAGTCTGGGGACAAGATTTGGAATAAGCTGGGAATGAAGCATAGGGGAAAAAAAGATAAACTTTTCCAACCTTAGGGGTATAAACCTGGGTGGCTTAATGCACATGCTCACCAGTGGGAATACATGCACACACACACACGTGTGAGCTGGCTGCCTGCTGTTGACTGAGGAAAGCTTACATGCAGTCCCTCACTGCAGCACAGCGTGTGTGCAGTGGACACGTACGGCCTGTTGGAGGGCTTCAGCTCAAAAACATGATAAGGATGCTTAGTTTGGCTACTGCTAAGTGGCTCAACATGAAGTTGGGAGGTATCTTTTATTCAAATGCAGCTCTTTCTTCTAAGAACAGTGGCTCCCTATGACCTTCTTGAGTAGTTTGAGTTTTTCTATACAAACAATGGAGAAGGAAATCTAATTTCCAGTCTAGGAAAGGAAACAGAGCTAAATGAACATTTTTAGCAAGGGCAAGCCTATTATCTTTGCCTGTTTGAGAACCCACTAAGTTCAACAAAATCTTCTCATTAGCTGAAGCAGTCTTTATTACACTCCACTTGAATGATCTGTTTAGGATTAAACATTTCTTGAAAGACACACTACTTTTAATACCAAAGCACTTTCCATTCCATTTGCTTCATTTTAGCATAATGCTGAATGATCTGAATGATCATGTTTAACACCCTGCACCCTCTAGAAGTGCTTTCTGGACTTGTGTTTTTTAAGAGATCTCTGAAAAATCAACAGAAAAAAAACCACAAGCAAGCTATTTTCAGCAAGTAGGCAAAAATTTAGTACAAATAGGCCCTCATCTTTACTGGAAAATGTTTAAAGAGGTCATCAAAACAAACAAACAAAACAATTCAAAACCAAAACCAGCAAAATCATCTAAAAATTAGCTTAATCCTTCTAGGGTCAGGAGTCTGGACAGATAACTAAAGCAGTGGATAACGAAATAGCCAAGCACTGGGTACCAAGTTAATGTATCAGCACGCTTTTGATGGTATATAAACAATGCTAAAAGAACAGGAAAATTAATAAAGCAGAAGACAATACTTCATTTACTGTTCTGCTGGAATTACTTCTTAGGAAGTCACCAATACACATTCATAACGAATAGTAGAAATGAGCACAGGCAGAAACTTGCCTGTTACCCAAATGAGTATGACTAGTGCTGAATGTGTCTCTTACTAATCTTTCTCAGAGCCTGAATTTCCCTTCCAGAAAGGCAAGATTATTTGGGAGGTTCCATTTTTCCACTTAAATGCAGAATCAGACACATGGAGTTCTTCCAAGAGCTCTTTGGGTTTTGGTTTCTTCTGAGCAAAAAGAACATCAAAGAGTAGCAAAGTCCAGAGCACCTACTTCAAACTTAGTTAGCTAACCTTCCAGTTCTATGTTGGATTGGGAATTTTATTCTGGAAGACAGAAAAGGAAAGGAAGAAAAAGAAGGAAAACTAGTTCAAAGCAGTATTGTGTTCTTGTTCCAGTTGATCTGTTCAGGAGTTTGTCACTGGCCTTTGCTTGACCAGGAAAGACTTCTTTGTATGAAAAACAGCATCCCACCCATAGTACAGCAGGAACCCCCTGTCTCATTTTACAGAAATTACTCTGTCTCAAGAGTGCTTCCCCACTTTTCCTGTCTTAGGAGTCTCAGGTGAAGAGGGAGCTGCATCATGCCAGCCTATTGGGAAACATTAGACAAGAGGTGTGTCTTCCAAAAGGTCTGAATCAGGATTGCAATACCCGAGTCAGATGCCTAAAGTATGGAGGCAATCTCAATCCAGACTACCCTTTCCCCTTCCTGAAATGCTGACGTTGCTGGTTTTCCCGCTTGCCTTTTCAGTTGGATTCTGTAAGTAGTGATTTCTGTCAGAAAGGGGTGATACAGCAACTTAATTTCTAAAGCACAAAAAAATGCTGCAATGAGAGATTCAGATAATATTGCTGAGGAGCACTTCTGTCACATACAGAAGCCCTGTGTAGGATGGGCTGCTGTCACAAGTAACTCCATCTGGATTAGTAACAGACTGGAAGCTGTGGCATCTACAGAGAAATGGCAGACTCATGGCAAATGAAGGGATGTGACCTAGAAAGGGAACTTATGAATACTATTTGCCCTCTCCCCTTCCATTCTTACCCCTTCCTCCCTTCTTATTTTATTCCTTATCCTCACACTCTTTTGCAAAAATCCAAAATGGTCGTGTTATAGCTATAGACCATTTGTCAAAGATTTGTCTCCTCCCTCTCTGTATGAGTTAATCATTCCCAACAAGCTTTCTGGGGTGATGAGTCAGTAGCACAAAGAAATGACAGATTAAATGTGATATTTATTTTCCTCAGCTTTTTTTAAGCATGGGTGTCTCCCCCACCTGCAAGAATGGAGGAGGGGGTAATCAAACATACTGTAGCTATAAGAGCTCTAAGGATAATGTCTCCTAACTCTGCAGCTTCCAGTAAAAGTCTTGTCGTTTTCGTATTCTCTTTGCTGTATGTTTACTCAGCAACACACTGTTTTAGAAGTTGCAACATTCATCTTTAAACATCAATTACCAAGGCACGATTGCTTCAAAAAATCCAATGCCTGAGGCCAGGGCCTAGGAAGTGGAAAATGTAATTTCAGAAAGCGATGAGAACAAATGCTGAGCCTTTTAATTGCAGGTTGGTACAAATGACTAACAGTAAAGCAAAGCTCATTTTGGACGAATTTGCTGTTCTGCATGTCAGATTCAAAACTTAGCAGTGAGTTGCCCAGGGTTTGTTCTTTCCCCTCTACTCTCTCTGTAAAAGTCTGAAAAATGGATGAATTTTTGTGACGTACAGGAAGTACTTTTCTAAAAATTTGGTTAAAATTATTTAAAAGAGAGAAAGACAAGAAAGAGAGAGAGAAAGGAAGAAAGGAAGGAAGAAAGAAAGAAAGGAAGAAAAGAAAGACTGATGCAAGCTACGTCAGGCAATAGTTGCAATAACTTTTGGACAATTACTGTGGTCTTTTGGAGCTTCATTTCAGGGTGAAGTCTGCAGTGATTCTCAGCATATGTCTCCATCTCCCTCAATTCTGCTGAAATTTATCTGGAATCACCAACAGCGTAACAATGGATCGGGCCTGCTTCATCATGTGTGGTAACACAAGATTAAAAGCTGCTGTGACTCAACATTGCCACATTAGATGTCCCAGCCTGATGCCAACAGAACCACTGCAATAGCAATGGCATCTTCATCTCCACCCTTCTGGCCTTGGTGCTGGCAGAACAGGGACAGGCCTGTGTGATCACCTTTGCAGGTCATCAGAGGGACTTCTTTTCACACAAAGGTAGAGAACTTGTTCATTCTAGCCCCACACTGTCACACCTGGGAAAACACATCCGATGGAGATGTGACTCATGGCCTGATGGGTCTGAGGTTAGTTTCCTGTGTGACCATAGGACAGACCATACGAGCAGGATCTGTGATGGTCCTAAATTTGCATTTATGCACCAAAGTCTGGAGGCTAAAGAGACTACAAATTGTGATACTCATCTTTTCTAATACTCATGTTCACTGGAAAACTCCAGTTCTGCTCCTGGGTGTTCTCAGAAGCACTTTTGGCCTCATAGCACTGAACAGCTTGTGCCTGTCTCCCTGGGATTGAGAGATGTCATGCTACTTCACTACCACAAGGGCCTGAACCACCAGGTATACCAAAACCTGCCTAACCCCTCATGTTTCATCCAGAGGAGCAAAGAGAAGAAGGTGTTTGTGATGATGGTCCTTGTGTCCCACCTCCTCTCCCACTTTCTCTTAGCAGTTCTGTACTGAAAGAGTTTCAGTATTGCTGTGACCAGGGAGAACTGTTTTCAACACACTCCGAGTACATTCTCTTGCTGATTCAGTTTGCACCCTTCTGTCAAAAGGGGAATAAAATACCTCCTTTACCTCATGGCTATTCTCACCAGACATGTACTACAGACCCTTGCTCAGAGGCTGGTTTTTGCAGGATGGCTCACAACCACACTGGTCCCTACTGAGTGGGCTGGCTGCACTCACGCTGCACAGTGTTCAGCTTGCATCTCTTCTCATGACCCTGTAGCTAACAGTCAGTATTTTCTGTTCATGGGCTTGGTGGATATTTTCAGTTCAAAGTATGAAGAGTACTAACAAGTGTAAGCTGCAGGCCATCAGAGCAGTGCTGTGTCAAAAAACTGTAATGCCAGAAACAAAATTGTTGTGTGCTCTAGGAAAAGGATGGGGCAGACCACAAATTACACTATTGCCTAACCTTCAATAATGATGAAGCACTGTCCTTGCTGAAGGAAACACATTTGATGTCTTCCACACCTATCCTATCTGTTTGGAGCAAACCTTGGAGTTATCTACATAGCTGACAACACTCACATTTCCCATTAGGGATACCAATGGATTTGTTCCAAAAGAGTACTCTGACACTGATGGGTGTCTGGCATAGTCACCATGGGTAGTATGAATGACCAGGAAAACCATTCCTGGAGAAGAAGAGCAGTGCGCCAAGTTCAGCCACAGCATTTTTAAGCAATAACTGTTCTACTTTGACAGGGTCTATGAAATTCAGGAGAGGTGTCTCACTCAGACAGAGCAGCAAGCAGAACATCAAACCCAAGTGGAACACAGTGCTGTACAGCAGCCCTCAGTGGGTATGTAAGTTGGTGAGTAAGTAAAGATGATACTGAGAAAGGAGTGGGGCGAATCAATACACATTTTCCACTATTCTCTCTCACACTTTCAGATAATCCAGGGGAGTGCTGTGATGTCTGGAAATGTGCAGGAGAATGCTGGAGCTTGCATTATCCCCCATCCTCCCCTCCTTTCCCAGAAATCCAGTGACCAGTATCAGCTCCGTATTATCACACGTATGACTGGGAGACTGAGTCTCCTATGCCTCTGCCCTTTTGAATGTCACTGCTGCTCTATGGAAACCCAGCTGCCACCGTGTTTTCCTGACCGCCTCTAAAATGATTGTCAAGGACAGAAAATATTAATTAAATTTTAATTAATAAATTGAATACCGTGGGGATAATTATAGCTATTTACAGGGAGTGTATGGGATTTGGAGGGCCTACCTTCTGGTGTTTTTGCACAAAGCATTGCCTCTTCCTCTAAGCTCTAATTAGCTAGCTTTTTTCTTTTTAATAGCCAGCCTTCAAATGACTGCTCAGTAGCTCCCATTTTGTTCCTCATCAGCAGTCCTGCAGCACAGCTGCTACAGAAGGGAAGCAGCCCTGCAGTTTGCCTTGAAGGGAGCAGGTGATAAAGAATCTATCAGAAGTGGTGTAAACCAGCAACATTAATTAAAAAAAAAAAAGACTGAAAAAGAAAAAAAAAAAAAAAAAAAAAAGAAGGAAAAAACCCCAAAACAAGAGGCCCAACCACTAAACAATGCCAAGCAAGGAAACTATATAAGAAACAAATTACATGGGAAGAAATAAGAAGGAACTGCAAGATCTGAAGTTGCTGCAAGGTCAAAAATGTTCTCTCTGTATGCAGCCCTCTTGTCCAGCTGCATGTTCTGCCTTTCTGCATATACACAATGCCAAAAGCCATCAACAGCAGATAAGCACCTGGGAAAACGCAAGCTGTTCCAGCATGAAGTCAACTGTGAAACTCGAAATAACTTCTCTACTCCTTATATTCAACCTATACATTTCCTCCCTAGTGGTAAAACCTTTTTAAAATTTAAATGGACCTAATTACCTCTACTTCTAGTTACTCAGTGTACAGCTATAAAGAAAAAGGGTCCTTTCAGGACACTGTTAAAGTGAAGGCACACAGTAACACACTGTGCCCAGATATGAGGAGTTCATTCCAGACAGCTTTTCAATCTCATGCCACTAGATGAAAACTAATAGTGCCTAAGAGCCAGCACAGAAGAGAGCTTTGGGAGTTTGGGGGTATTCTGGATGTTGTTTTGTTGGGTTTTTTTCCAAAAGTGACCAACATGATCAGCAGGCCAACCACTGGTTTCCCTCAAATATCTGCTCCTGCCTGCTAAGTGTTCACGACTGAACGACTGCCGTGCAGGGAGCAGAGGGCAGTGGCTCAAAGATGAGGGCTGGCACTGGCACTGCAACTGGTAGCTGGCCTGGTGCCTGCCTTCTCCTTCCTACCACAGCAGCTACCAAGTGGTAGGCACAGGAGAGTGCTTTGGGCTCCTGTTGAAGTGAGACAGCGTGAAGAAAAGAGGGAAGAAAATATGTTGGTTTTTTTTTCTTTTATAACCAACCAAGAGCAGTAATGCTAGTAAGGGAAAGTGGGGAGAGACTGGCCAACATGGAGAGCCGGGTAGCTCCAAAATTTCACATGGAACACTGTGCTTTCTGAGGTTGGAAAACCATTGCCTAAATTAAGAAAGCTATCTTCCATCTCAAGAAAGGAAACATAATAGCCAGACTAACTCTTGCAGAAAAGCCTAACTCATCTGACTCCACAAGCATGCTCAAAAATTTTATCTACTCTCCTTTGCAGAAAAACAGTTTCACTGCTCAGGGATGCTGAACTGAAAGCCCTTCAGCACCCAGGTGTCTCCTCACACCATGCTTTGGTTGAAAGTCTTGGATCACGGTGCGAAACCCCTGCAACAGGTCTACCGTTCACATTTACAAAGATTTCTCCAAAACAGAGAAAAAAAAGTACTATCTCTTCTTCTAATATTTGGAGTTGTGACACCTGAGAAATGCTTGCCAGCATGTGTAATAATACATCTGTTGCAAGACATGGTTTTAAAAAAAACCAACCCTGAATGGTGTCTTCAAACAGGCTTTTCTCCTCTTCAACAGCAAAACTAATATTGTAATGAGGAGGTAAAGATCCTGCTGCTTAGAGCTTCTGCTCCTGCCAGGACTTAGCTGCTTATTCAAAGTCCCAAGATCCCAGTCACATCGATGACTGGTCACTCCCCAAGCCTGTCACCCGTGGGCTCAGACTGGAGCCAAGCAATGAGAGCACAGGCTTAGTTACAGGCTTAAAGGGCTGAGAGCCTTTAAGGAGGCTGAGACCCCGGATTAGCGAGGGTGTTTCCAAGCAGGCGGCGGTGCCCGCCCGGCTGGGCTGGACAAGAGAGCTGCCGGCAGGCTCGGGCTGCCGGTGCCACCTTCTGGACACACGTGCAAGCGTTATTCACCTTCTTCGGATGGAAGAACGCTAAGGAAAGTGGAAAGTGGCTAAATTTCACTCCCTAGTCCTGCTGTTTTGGGTTCCTCCCCGCCTCCCTTTTAATCCATCATCATGTAGCACATAAGTGAGGGAGCAGCTGCCCCAGCAGGGTGGCAGCAGCAGAACCCAAGATGGCTGCACAGTGCATCTCACCTCCTGTGGAAAAGTACGTACCGCAAGCTCGCAAGAATGTTCCCTGCCTGTAGCATTTCGTCTTCTTCAAACATTTCTGTGAAACACCCAAGCCTGGCACAAGTAGACACAAGACTCATTTAAGAAACATCTGTTCATTTCAGAGATGAAAAGCAGAGGTGTGCAAGGGCACCCTGGTTAACACCAAAAGCGCCAATCTCAGGGGCTCACAGTATTTATTTCAGCAAGTGTTTATTTGAGCCTGTGGAAAGGAATCTGACTCGCCATGGTGGCCAATCAATTAGCTTTAATGGCCATGTATGAGTGAAGATATCATGTTGTCATTTATACCAACAGCAGTTGTGTTCTCATAGAGAATTGTGCTCTGTAACATCCAAAACACAAGCTGTTGCATGTGGTTTCACCACAGGCATTTGTGAGAGCAAGGCTAAAGTTAGAGAGGCCACCTCATTCTGAAACAATCCAAAATTTATCTCCCACATACAGCAGATGCAGCTCCATTTCTTATAGCTGCAGAGTGGTACTTAACTGGTGTCTTCCAAGTGGCAAATGGGATACATACCCCCAACACAGTGCTCAAAACTGTCTTGCAGAATAAGCTTGGGAACTACTTTTAGTGCAGAGGATATATCTCCAAGGAACGGTTTAAAGAGCACAATTAGAAATGGCAGGCTAGAAAAAAGCTGCGAGGTTAGAAAAAAATGTCGGAACCAGTAGAAAACAAAGAGGAGCCAAAAGGAAAATGGATACAGTCAGGAAGCAGGCAGCAATAAAAAGCTGCAGGCAGCAGAACACAGTGCTGCAGGGCTCCACACAGAAGACTTGTTCTTTTGCCCCAAACTAAGATGGAACTTATGAAATATGGACTTTGAAGCTGTCAAATGCTTGCAGCACCAGCATCAAGCAAGCATGCAGCATCTAAAACAAAAGGGCCTCAATTTAGTGGCAGCTTTTTTAAGGGATTACCACAACATGAAACAGTGGCAATAGAGGCCATGGGCCTTATGAAATGCACACAAAATAAAATGTGGTCTGCAATGGGAACTTAAATGATCTAAGTATTATACAAATGCTGCTTCACTTCTACACTGCAAATGACACATGTTTCCATTTCAGAGGACAGGGCTCAGCAGTAATGTGGAGTCAGAGTGAAGGACCCATTAAGCAAATGTGCAGCAATGGTAAGGCAATACATTTGTTTCAGAATGAAATATTGTTTAATTGCATTTATTCTTAAATATGCACACATCTATATATGATAAATACCAGCTGTGTGGAAACTAAAGCCACTCTGCAGCTTTGATATTGCCATGTTGCTGTAATGCAACCCAGTTTCAGATGCTGACCCATCAAGGCTGCCAGTTTTTACAGCTGGACTCAGCACCTGAGTTCAGCTGCTGCACAGCAGCCCCAAATATTTATGTATTGTTACTGCTTGTTTGTGCAATGGCTTCACTCAATTTCTTCTAATGTAGATTAGAATATAGCAGTAAGATATCTTCCACATCAGTGTAATCAGAGTAACTGATTATAACAGCAGTTTACTCATGTAAAGGCATCCAATTCCTACTGCTGTTAACTCTCAGTTCCCATAGCCCTCCAGGACACAGGAGGATATGGATAAATCCTGCTTGAACTAAGTTTCAGAGGCATCTGGGATTCTGAGCCCTGCAGAAACGGATATATAGATGCACTTCTATCTGGCACTGCCATATACTGTTATATGATTTATAACAAAAGGGGTCACTGAAGTACTTCTACTTTACTCTCACTGAGCATCATCTCTATTTATAAATTTTATAATTTTCGGTCTGTATTGATTTTAAAAGCATCTTTAACATGCAAGCAGCTGTTTAATGCATTTTGACCCCAAAGCAGGGAATTTGCACTAGTATTCCCAATAGAATGTTTGTCCTTTCGTGTCCATGCATTAGGGCTCTGTTTAAAATCTGTCCATGTCCCTAATCTCCCTGGGGAGCTTTCCCTGAATATTCAATGCTAGTCCACTGCCTGTAACAAAAGAGGGAGGGGAAAAAAAATAGAGAGAGACAGAGAACACTGTTTATGCATAAAGTTCAAGAGCCTTTTCACATAAAAAACATATGCACACACAAAAACACCTCAACTATGGAGCCTGGCATTTCCACAGCAAAGATCTGACAGCACGTGCAGTTTTTCAAGCTAACTGATTTACAAAAAGGGCATCAGACATCTGAGCTCCAGATGCACTCATTCAGGCAGCCAAGGCCATAAATAAAATGGAAAAGAATACTCTGACTAACACAGGTTTTATAGAGACATGTTGAAGGTTTAGCAGATGGGTTTTGCTATTTCAGCTTTTACCTGTGTAACAAATAAGATGCATAAAGCTGCTTACTGGTTTCTTCAATTCAAGACCTTTGCATTTGCTCCCATATGCTCCCGTGAAGACATGGCTAATTTAAACAATGAGCAAAATCCTACTCCTCAGGGAAGCTGATGGCAAAACTCCCACCGGCTCCAGCAGGCTCTGGGTGTTGCTCAACACAAATACAATTGGCTAACTTCGCTAACAGCCTAACCAATACTATAATCGAATTTGTATTCTTCAATCTACAGGTTTGCCACCCTAACGCCACCCCTGGTGCTGCTTTCGTCCCATGGTTCCATGGGAGAACAAAACCTATGACACAGCTGCTGTCACCAAAACTGGGGTTGCTGCAGTCTCAGCCCAGGCTGACAACAAGCTCTCTCCCATGGAGAGGTGAGAAACTCTCTCCTGAATTAAGACAATATATCAAAACATTTTGTCACATCACTAACTTTGTTTTGCTCAATCTACATGTTGTTCTAACAGAGCAGAAAACTGGAATTACAAATCTGAAAGACAGTATATCAGATAAGCAAACATTGCCGAGTTTCAAAAAAGTTTGCCAGTTGAGAAATGAGTGTTTTCCCCTACACAGAGATGACATCATCATCATCATCATCATCATCATCACCATCATCATCATCCAGTCCAGCTTTCATAAACATCTGAGCATTCTTTCTGAAGCCCGTATGCTGTTTGGGCAGATGGCATGGAAATTTTACAGTCCATTTCATCCCTGATGCCTACACTTAATGCTCACTGTTAATAATGGAATATACACACAGATACACAGATGAACATACATGTGTACACAGACATGTTATGGGAAGAAAACATTTCTGGCATATTCTTATAAGGGAATTAAATTGATGAAAGCAGATTTCTGAGCTCAGAGCATGCTAGAAGTGAATCCTCAAAACTGTATATGTGGCTGACTTTACGAAAAATTGTGCACTGTGACCCACTGTGAACATCTGAGGATGGGGCAATGACAGGGAGACAAATACCCAGTCTGGGACCAAAGCCTGCATCAGGAGAAAAGCAACAGGGGCAACTCTAGGGATGGCAGGTAGAAGAGGCAGTACAGGGAACAGGCATCAAGGAAGTTGCTGGACGAATGCATGGCTTATCCATGGTTGGATACATCCTTCCAGAACCCTCCTTAAGAGGCAATACTTCACTCAAGCAGCTCTTGCAAACTGGGCTCTGCTTGTCTCCCTGTGCGTTGGTTCAGTCCCTACCCACAGTCCCCATCCCTGCCTGCTGTCAGGATCACTCCCACATAATGCACCCCTAATTCCAGTCACAGCACTGCTTTATAATACAGCTCAGGGAAAGACAGAGGAGGAAGAAGAGAACAAATATAATTGATGACCAATGACTCACATTAACTAGAGAATGTGCTTAAAGCAAGTTTGTTTCACCAATGGCAGTACTTGGCTGTTTGCTCTACCCTCTATAGACTAGGTCATCCCAATTCCATTTCTCCATTTAATGGTGACATAACTAAGTGGCCAGGACGAAGCTGTCTCACCTATCATAAAAACACAGTATGCAGTAATCATAGGAAGCTACTATTCAAAACTGAGCCATGACCTCCATATTTAAGAATCTGCTGCTCTGTAATTCTGAAGAACACATTTATTAGCAAAATCCTGTTTTTATAAGCTGCAAATCAAGACACAGCTTCCTTCAGCACTGTACCAGATTTATGAATCATGAGCCCTGTAGTCCATGAGATTTTGATTTAGAAATAAAATTGCTTGTTTAACAGCAGAACACTTCAGTTCAGTCTTGTTTTTCTACAACTACTTCTTAGTCTAAAGCCAAAAAAGTCTAAAGCCTAAAGCTCTGGAGTTAGACATGCACTTAAAGTCCTATTAGTATCTACCAGATTCAGTATAAAGATACAATGATGACTTTCTAAGTCTGACATCTGCTCGATTAGCAGCATTTCCAATATTTGGCTACTTTGCAACACTTGGCAGTTAAGTAAAGCAGGTCTAGCACACAGTCAGACACGTGGATTTGGTGGGGGTGGGTGGGCGGTGCTAGAGATTTCCCATATATGCCTTATTTCAAAGCAGGAAAAAAAACAACAATGACCAGCTCTGTACCAAACCACAGGTCAACAGATTTCAATGGTCCAAGGTTAAAATTGGCCGCCAGCTAGCTGCACAGACTTATCCCATAGGTATTAAACAGGAAACTTTCAAAGCTTAAAAATAGTTACAGTTATTTGACTTATCCTTGTAAAAGGATTTTTATCATGTATATGAAGACTAGAATCTTTCCTCCTTTGAAATGTTTGTGTTTGACACTTTCTCTAAAGCACAGCAAGTCTGTGTTTTTCTCTCTTGCACAGGCTGTGGGTTCAGTTTTGTTTTGCTATTCTTTTTTCTTTCACAAATCAAGCTGTCAGCAGCACGGGAAGCAATTCTGTAACTGGGACACGTAAGAGCTCTGTTCTGAGACTGCATCGTTGCCCCCCATAAAGTCAGCCTTGGAAACAAGAGCACTTGAGAATATCTTAGCACACAGTGAAAGGCTTTTTGCTATGGTTTATTTAGCTGAAAAGAAAAAACATAATTCAAGGAAAAACTCCAGAGCTTAGAGATACTAAAAGTATGCAGTCTCTGCTGAGCACTGTGTTTGAATATCCACTTCTGAGGACAATGCTTTTGGGCTGGGAGGTAAACCTAATTTTCTTGGACTGATATGAAAGCTAAAGAATAATATATGCTCCTCTCCTACTACACAAACATTCCCAAAACTAAGGGACTCCAGCCCAATACCAAAGGGCCATGCTGTGCACAGCTGATTGCTACAGATTGCTTCAGCCTGCTTCTTCCTCTGCTCCTTACTCACTGCCCTGTATCATGGTGCGTAGCTGTTCTCTCCACATGTCCAGACTTCATCCCCAGCAGATCCATCCCATCTGTCCCCAGATGCCACCTCTAGCCACCACATCCCAGGTAGCCCAGTTTACCTAACCTCAATCTCCTGCAGGGCTCTGGAGCCTACCTCCACCAACAGATGCACTTGTGCTTAACTAACCCAGTCATGTAATTAGCAGTGCAGCTGCACAGCCACCAACCTGCCAGCACACATGTGGCAGACCACTTCTTGGCAACTCATAATCACATATTGCATAAGAAACAGTCCCTTAATGCAGGCAAGTCTTTCCACTCCCGAATCATGCAAAAGACATAAAAGCTTTTGGCCATGCAGAAAAGTGAACAAAGCGAGTGGTAATTAACTCTCATGACTACAAAGGCTAACAACTTCGGCACTTGCAAAGGGGATCAGAAGCAGCTGAGCTGAGAAAGAACTGTAGCAGAACAAGTATTTGCCTGGGAGCAAACACTGCCTGAGTGCTTATTTTAGAATTAATAGTCATGTTAGTTAACTAGAGCTAACTATTGAACAAATAGCTCACGTTACAGCATAGCGAAGTACACTAGATGCATCCTTTGATCCTTTGATCTACTGACTGACAAACCTACTGGAGAGGTTGTTTGGTGTTTTTCCAGAAATTAAAAAACAAACCCACAATTTATCTTTCATAGCTGATTCTGGGTTTTGGCACAGTTTTTTCAGAAATTAATGGAAACGAACCTAAAATGGACATAATCATTGCAGCTTGAGGTATTTACATTCAGGAAGAGCGTGTGGTTTGCAAAGAAAAAAAGAGGACCCAAACGAAAAGTTTTTCTGTAAATCAACATATTTGACAGTTCCTGGCTATCTGTGTCAGGACAGGCAAGTTTTGGTGCACTACATGTCCTTGGTGTTTCTGCCCTTTTAGCACAACTGCAGCCTCTAAGCACCAGGATTTGGCCTGCTGTTGTGCAGCATACTGTGCAGCCTGCCACACCCTTCAAGCCAGTTACTTAAAATACCAGTGTGGACAACGAATATGAGTCCCACGGTTTTCCAGAAGTAGGGGAAGAAAGCCAGGATTTGGGGAGTGATTTTTAGGGCAGCCAAAATTCATCCTGAAAATTTTAGGTAAAATGTGTTCAGACAATTACCATGAAAGTAAACACATCTCATCTGGGAGCACGTGAATTCAGGAGTAAAAGTTTCTTTTCTGTGTGAACTACTTCACACTGGTCATAAATTTAAGGGATATGACAGGGATTAAAGATTCACTTGTCAGCTGCTATGTCCTTTAATTAGCTTCCTAACATCCATACTGACTGAAGCAGCATGTTCCCAATTTAACAAATCAAGCTGTCTCTGTCCAGGTTTCATGGTAGCTCTGAAGACCTGAAAAAGAGCATTAAAAGCAGTGATTCTTCTGCCCCCTAGTAGACATAATCTACTATATTAATTTTCTTCTGTCCCGGCTTTTGTGGAATGGACAACAAAAGTATTAACCAAATTTCCAGAAGCTGTGTAAATTGTATGTGGCTCTTCATGATCTTTTGAAGAAAAATTCACATACCAAAACCTCATGTTGTGCTCCACTATGACCTGCTCTTGTATCTCCTATTTTAGTTGAGGTCCACAGCAAACTTCACCACCTACATTCATTCACAACTTCACATCCATACCACAGTTAGGTATAGATTACCTTGTTTGCAAAGCACTTGACAGGACCTAGGGGTTCTCTACCACTGACAACTCAGACCCTGACTGTTTAACCCAGCCAAACCTTCTTTACCCCTGTTTTGCACTCCCACCTGTAATTTGGAGATGATCAAATTCTTCAACCTTTCCAGCTAAATATTCTTCTACTTTTTAAATGGTACATTCCTTAGGACAGAAGGTTAACCACATACTTACCCAGAACCAAGCACAAATCACTCTTGGCTTTAATTTTTTGGTATCTCTGGGTAAGAATCAGACCCTAAGATGTTAACCAGCTTTTGTTTAACAGCATTTTTAAAGTTCAAACCAACTGTAAATCAGACCAGGCAGATTATCAATTTGGGCCATTAGGTTTACCTCATTTCCATCCTCCTGTCTTTCTATGCTCTGGGTGATTCCAGACAAGTTTCTTGCTGGTCTCTCGCAGTTGTTTTGTGCCATCCTACACTGCTGGAGCCATGCAAGAAACTTTAATAACAATACTAACTGCTCAGCTTGGACAGGACATAGCTATTTTTACTGGATTACTTTTCTGGCATAGCACTTAAAGCACCAAATGATTTGACACCTGTAATTTTATACTTGGAATAACACAAGGTATTCATACTTCTTTTGTAATGTAAGATAAAAGCAAACACTACATATGTTCTCATTCCAGTGCTGCTGTCTGACAGCTATTCACCCAAGGAGAAAAAAGTACTGTTACATTACAGAAAATGTGGAAAAGTAAAAGCTATGGAAAAGAAATCATTAAATAGCTAACTTATTCCCCTGCTAGCACTAGACTGCTCCCTCCAGCATGTTTCAGAGTGTTTTGTCCAGTCTGGTTTTACAAGTTTCACATTACTTGCATTTATATATTTAATACAGTGCTGAGTCCAATGTGGTTTGGTGCTGCTTATTTTCCTTGTCTTTCACCTAGAAGACTCAGTGCTAGACCAGCTGTTCATACAGAGTCAGCTCCAAAACTACTGAAAAAATATCTGGACTCTTTCCACTGACTTCAACAGGCTTTGGATCAGGCTCAGGAAAAGACGACGAATACATTTCATGTAAGACTAAGCAGGTTACAGTCAGCAAAGTATAAAGAGGATTAGCTGTGTACAATCCAAAGGCACGTAACCCTGCGTGCTGAAACGCCTGCCTAACACACTTTCACTTTCACAGAGAGAAAGGGCCAGATCCCTTTCTGGTGCTCTGCCACGAAGTCAACGCTACCATGCAAGGAATGAGTGTGTTCTGGAATCTGCCCAGTTAACCTCATTACAACTGGGATTGTCCTAAACTAGAGGTGAGAGAAACTTTTTTCTAAAATTGCAAAACCAATAAGCAAATCACAGAATCATAGAATGGTTTGCGTCGGAAGGGACCTTAAAGCTTGTCTAGTTCCAAACCCCCTGCCATAGGCTTTTTGCTTTTCAGTTAAGTTTAGGTCTTTAGACTAGAGACCCTATGGAATAAGTATCAGGAAAAACACAATGGGTTTTGTCACAATGGGTTTTGTCTCTTTCCTCTCTCAGGGAAGGATGAACTCTCTTTTACTTCAGAACCTAAAATGGGTCATATTTGGTTTAAGACACACATATCTAGACCTTCACTTTCTGTCACCAAAACAGGTGGGCAATCCCAAACCAATTTGCACATACTTTACAGAGCACTGATACTACAACACACCCTCACTGTGTATGCTTTGAGTGCATGACTTCTGAAAGCTAGAAAACCTTTTATCAGGGATTATTTTATCAGTAGGGGATTCATTCTGAACAATACCATCAAGTGAAGATGGTGGTGTGCAGTTATTCTTCCCACCCTTTTAAAGCTCACAGTAAATCGTGTCAGTGTTAGGGATGTTCTCAGCCGCTGAGAATGCTTTAATCAACCAGACGTTTTTGTTTTGCTCATTCTGTTCCCTAGGGACAGGGGACTTCATGGCACTGCTTTGTTGTAAAATGTGTACAGTTATAACCTACGTTAAAAGTATGCCATTAATAAACGAACACTGGGTGTGTGTGTATGTCAAGCAGATGAGAATGCTCTTTTGATCTTCTGAGCTCCACCACTGTGGCAGACGGGTGTCTAAACTGCATTATTACCGCACTGAAGTCTTCCCTCATTTCTCAAACAATATTGAAGCAAAAATCAGGATTTCATCATGGTGTGATTTTCTGCTCTTCCAGTTCAAATCTAGCTGGATGTTAGGCAGTAGGGGGAAAAAAGTATTATTCCTTTATTTATTTCTTCATTTCCCAGGGGGGTAGGAGGAATATTTCATGTGCTTGACACTCTCTGAGGCAGCCAACAGAACCTTCTCAAATTTCTGTTTAATTTCAAAGCAGTTTCCACACAACATGGGAGGTGTAGTTAGCTTTAGGTACAATTTTGAAACTAATTCAATTGAGCAGGACAATGGATTTAAAGTAAGCATGTTTAAAAATCATAAAGGTTTATGAACATGATTATAGCAATGGTTTTAGCCTCCAACATATGAATAGCAGTGAAAAACAAATAACCCAACTGGTGTGAGGCCACAGAAACATATGGAAGAAAGTTTATATGCAATTGCCTGTAGGAAAACAATGTAGAAAATCCTTGATAACCCCTCCAAATATATGATTCTAATAAGGTGTTGTGACAAAAAACTGTGAATCCACCCAGATTTTCTCAGGTTGAATGACATAGCTGTAAATGACAAAGAGGAGAGAAAAAGAGGCAATGTAGGGCCTGTGTTCTGTAAAAGAAACAAATCGAATTACCACTTCACAGGCAGCTAAGCTGATCTAACAAGTCACTTGCAAAACTGAGAGGTTAGGTCTCTCAATCTCTTTGCCAGCCTCCCAGCTGCACTTGCAACAGCTTGGTACTCCCCTGATCATAGAATCATAGAAATTGTTTGAGTTGGAAGGGACTTTAACAAACCCCCTGCCATGACCAGGGATGCTACCCGCTAGATCCAGATATTCAAGCCACATCCAATCTGGGTTTGAATACTTTCAGGGATGGGGCATCCCTCTGGACAACCTGTTCCAATGTCCCAACATCCTCACAGTAAAGAATTTCTTCCTAATATGTAATGTAAACCTACTCTCAGTTTAAAACTATTCCCCTTTGCCCTATCATCACAGGACTGTAAAAAAGTCTCTCTCCAGCTTTTTTAGATCCCCTTTAGATACAGGAAGGCTGCTCCAAGGTCTCCCTGGAGTCTTCTCTTCTCTAGGCAGAACATCCTCAACTCTCTCAGCCTGTCCTTACAGGAGAGGTGCTCCAGCCCTCTGAGCATCTTTGTAGCCTTCCTCTGGATTTGTTCTACCAGGTCCATCTCCTTCTTATGTTGGACAAAGCACTCTACATAGGGTCTCATGAGAGAAGAGCAGAGCAGAGGGGCAGAATCCCCTCCCTCACCCTGCTGGTCATGCTGCTTTGAATGCAGCCCAGGACACGGCTGGATTTCTGGGCTGCAAGTGCATATTGCTGGGTCATGTCAAGCTTCCCATCTCACCCTGTCCCCAGGGCTGCTCTCAATCAATTTTCTGCTCAGCCTATTTGTGCTTGGGATTGCCCCAACCAATCTGCAGTGCCTTGCATTTGGCCTTGTTGGACTTCATGATGCTCACACAGGCTCACCTCTCAAGCCTGTCAAGTGTCATCTCTTTCATCCACACTGCACAGCTTGGTATCTTTGGCACATTTGCTGATCCTCTACC
The DNA here is from genome assembly GCA_024500445.1 of Entomyzon cyanotis. NCBI lineage: Eukaryota > Metazoa > Chordata > Aves > Passeriformes > Meliphagidae > Entomyzon > Entomyzon cyanotis. The sequence goes on from JAKEPQ010001005.1 coordinate 84,597,850, forward strand.
TTATATCTGTCATTTAGTCAGCTATTTACCTTACTATGCCAGAGAAAGCTATCCACCTTTCTGCTGTTTTTCTTCTGGGCTAATAGGACAAAGTTGCTAATGGAAAGATCCAACACATGTCAGAACCAGTGCATGGTAAGCAGCAGAATTACCAAGACCAAGGACTCCTGGAAGGGAAAAAGGACTGAGGACTGCCACCTCTCTCTTCTGTGCAAACTGAAATTCTCTGAGAGTGTCTCATGGAAGAACTGTCTTAGTGCAAGGACCTGTTACTAGAAGGGAAGGGAGAACTGAAAGGAGAACTGGAACAAGTAAGGGTCGTGTTGCTTTGGAGAAGTGTGTATATCGGGGTGCAAACTAGAGCAGTAGAAATCCCATAGGTCTGCAGAGGATTTCATGGGTAGAAAAAATTGTGAGCATATGCAGCAGCTGCAACACATAGGAGCAGGGGTTGTACAATCTATATGCAAATAACTATATAGTTCCCCCATGAAAGCATGGGGCTGACTGCACAGCCTCAGTAGCTGCACAGTATGTCTGCATCAAGTCTGCTGTTTCTGATGTTTTGCATTTCATATGCATGGCTGAACAGCACATGATTCAGAGCACACACAGAACACACACAGAGCTGCTCCTGCAAGGGGCTTCATGTCCTGTAACTGCTGTTACACTGTGCTCACAGTGCTGACATCCAGAGCTCCCAGGCATGCAGCAACCAGTTCAGAAATGTCTGGTCTCTATAGCTACCACACATCCAGAAAGCCCAGACAAATTTATGAAGCCCACAAAATCTGCCTAAATGCGATTACCAGGTGGAAAGACTAAATGTGTCTGGGAAAAGGAAGCCTGCAGCATCTAGGAAGTCCTTTGCTACTCACAGAAAAGCAAACATAGGACACCAAGTTTAGAAGCACCTGCTCTGATGAAGTGAAGGCAGGCCTGGAGCTTACGTCTCAAATTCTTCATCTGTCTTCTCTACTGACTTGATTTACCACAATAACATTTTACAACAAATTTGAGAGGGCATGCTTTCACATAATGGATATACGAGAGGTGTGTTGCAGTTCAGCTTCACAAATGTTCCTGTTACTGAGGCCATTACAAAAGCTGTATAATGAACTTATTTCAGGTCTAGACACCCAGGAAGAAAATAACTGTAAACGAGTAAGAGGCTATGCACTAAGATGAGAATCCACCCTTCTCTCGCCTTTAAATGGCGTTGGCTTATAAAATTAATTACTTACATTCCTCACAGAGACACAATACTTAATTAATATTTGTTAAGTGCTTTGAAATTCAGATGGAAGACATCATACTATTGTGCATCATGATTAGTACAGTGTAAAAGTGATGCCATTGGTGTTGCTCCAGCAGAATGCTGAAAGGATATCTATTCAGCTTCTGATTTAAAAAGGGGAATGGACATGGAAAAGGTTTAGGAAAGCAATTTAAAATTCAGCTTAAAGAGAAAGGAAGAACTGGGGAGGAGATGAGCTAAAATATTTTTCAGAGTGGGCATTAATTTCTGCAAGCTGAAGTGTAAGCACCTACAGCAAAATCCTGGCTCCAGTCAAGTACATGAAAAATGTTTCACTGACTTCAGTGAGGTGAAAATTGTTAGTTTTTGTCATAATTTCCAGCAGATGCATCCCATATGCTGTTTTGCAACTTTGCACGGTTGGTTGTTTATAGTTTAGGCTCAGGAAATAACCTCATCAAGCTCGGGCATGCTCACCACGTAAAGGCAATTGCTCAGCTTCTAATCTTTCTACTACATCCCACACTTGGAGTAAACCTTTCCCTTCTGTTAATTAATTTGGACCTGAGCTACCTATTTAAGTTGGTGGCAGAACTCCAATTAAATGGAAGCTGTGTGGAGATCACTGTAGATTTTGTAATAAACATGGGAAGCAAACATCCTGTGTTTAATAGTGCACACCCCTGGAGCTGAACTCATTTACTCAGAAGCCTGTGAAATTCTGACTGGAAAAACAAATCAAAACAAACCAAACAAAAAACCCCCAAACTCCCAAAGTAACAGAAATTCAGGCAACTTTTTTTTTTTTTAAGCATTAGTCCTTCATACCTAGCAAGATTTAAGATTCAGAGAAACATGTTCCTCACCACTTCTGGATAAGGCAGAGTTAATTCAACTGAAAGCTTTGCACCTGTGAGGTTCAAAGAAGAAAGGTTAAAAACAGTAGTGGGGGGAAGCACCAAAATTTGAGAGAAAGTACCTGTGAGCTTCTAGTATTAAGAAGAGTCACTTTAAAGTAGGAGCCTACAGTTACTTTAGGTAGGAAACTAAGTGAAAATGTTCTAGGCTACAAATTTTGGTACATTTTTCTTTTTAAAAGGACTGAAGACTGTTATGTGGTGTATACTGGGTTCTTGGTAAGCTATTAATTACCCTTTTTCACGTGGTATGTGATGGCTTCCATTTTCTTAATGTACTCCTATACAGCACAGGAAATCTTAGAAGTACTATTTATTCTAAAGCATCTGTTAAGGTGGGCTCTCTAACCACACTACGTGTAGAAATGTACTACAGCAAACCAGCACTTGTAGAGGAGTTTGGTATCTATGCAACTGCTAGACCAAATGTAATGATTAAGTTGCACATAGCAGCTCTCCCTTTCACTTGTGCTAGTATGCGGTATGTTTTTAACTGTAGTGCAGGCTCTGAAGCACGTAGGCTTATAGTTTTCTCTCTCAGTGCTTGTACAGCTGTGTCCACAAATGTATGTGTCCAGTAAAATCCAAGGAAATGTTCCTGGATGCCAGGATTAAGCTCAGATAGCTGCAGCTCTAGTAAGTCACATACAGCTAATATTGTAGTTCTAAGTGCTCACAGTTGCTTTCCAGTCCTACTGGAATAAGCAACATCATTCTTCCATCTAAACTCAGTAGTCGAAATGTGTTTGTGTATGAACTACATCATGTTGCTTCTCTCAGGATCCTAAGGAGAGATGATATTAAAGTGCCAAGGCAAAAATTCAAGCCTAAAGCTTTTATTGACTAGAAGTTAAACGTGTGATACTTAAGTCATGTGAATACAGTGCTGTGTTGCTCCTGTAAAAAGACAGGATGTGTCTCCTTCCTCAGAATGCTCATTAATAAGATACTTACTGAACAACCAGTAACTAAATATGGCAAATGTTTCTCCAAAGTCTGCCTTTATTATGGCTGGAGATAATGGTGAGCAGGTGGAAAACCACAGAGTACTTTGCTCTAAGTACAGAGGAAAAATCATTCTGTCACCTGCTTGGCATGGGTACTTACAGGAAAGGCCACTGAAGAGATGCTAGCTATATATTTTGAAGAGATTTCAATTTTGTAGAGGGGCCAGAAGTAAATTAAATCAGCGATCAAAGAAAGCAAGGCTACATGTAAGACTTAGTGACATCTGCACTGAGCTGACAAGACATGGAGGATTTTTAAGATAATACTGTTCCTCATTTTTAGACCTCAAGAACAAACACCATCCTCCTGAACAAGGTATTTCATGGCCTGTTTTTCTCATTGTGTGTCCATCTACATTATCCTTGATATTTTACCTGGCTAGGCCTGTCTTTAACCTACTGGCTTATACTATTTTCCCCAGTAGGTGAAGAGCAGCCCAGCAACAATCTGTAAAAAAACCACATCTGTATGGAAAGTATCTGAATTTCCCCTAACCGTATCTAATGAATTCTAATCACTCTTATCTCACGTGCTTTCCAGAGTAGGTTTTTGCAGTTCTCTAACCTTTTAACTTATGTTTCTGTGCCTGGTTTTAATGCTAAAACTTCTTTTGTGGTTCTCTTATGTGATGAACAGGACACAAATCTATTAATTTTTATCTCTGGCAAGACTTGCATTCCTTCTACTTATAACCTGCCAGACTGAACTATCATTTGGCAGTTTAGTCACTCTGTATCCACAAATGCCTCTGTATTCTGAGTATCTTCTTATTTTCTCCTACCTCCAAGGTACCCTACATACATTTCCCAGCCTCAGGTGATTGATCTCTCATGTTACATTAAAATGAATGTTGTTCAGATGACCATGTCTTTTTGAGTAGTCCAGATCTTGGTGTGTCACCCTGTATTTACCTTCAATTTGTGGTGTTCACCAATACCACACAACCAGTTTTAGAGGCTCTTGTAGAGTGCTAAAAGACTGAAAAGGAGTGGTGTGAGGTCATTGGGACTGTGTTAGACTTCTGTTGGATCAAATTTCCCTACCGATATTTCCATTTCTTACAGGTCTTCCTTCTGGGAGAGTTCAATATATCAATTTTAATTATTTTAATGCTAGACTGGATTCTTGTAATTACTGCTGGCTATGTCTACATCTGGAATAAGCATGAGTCTGCAAATGAAAATACCTGATGCTGAGCATTGTGTTCCCACTATGGGTTCTGTGTGTGTGGTTTGTTTAGGTTAGCTCTTGCCTGCCCTCATGGACTTTTCCACCTATCAGTTGTGGAGTGTTGGGCATTCACTGGTGGTGCAGCTTCTGGTGATCCATCTGAAAACTTCATGTTCATGCCAAAGTGCATGGAGACAATCTGCTTGAAACCCACGCTCTTGGCTCTCACTCATTTAACATCATCAAAGTGAGAATCTGCACTAGTGCTGGTGCACAGATCAACACCTGTCAGACAGTCTGGGAGATTACTGTTGCCATTAATGAACTTAATCCACATCTGGAGAAGGCACACAGGGATGTGGAAGATCTCTATCTCTTTCTTAGTTAATGGGAGAAGCTTACAAAGCCAATCTTCAAAGCAGATACAGCTACAGATAGGAAAAAGGAAAACATTCCCTGTTCACTTGCCTCCAGTTTGATCTATAAGAGGTCTAATAACATGATGGCAGAATACATTTTGATGTAATGGATAATTGGGCTTACTATGTTTAGTGCAGTGATCAAATTAATAGAAGGATGGACCTTTAATTTGGTGTAGGGAGGGGTAAGAAAGGTAGGGTAAAACTCCTATTATCTGCTGTGTACTGAGGATATGCAGAGTACTCTGAGACAGCTCTGGAAACAGGGACTATGTATTTTAGCTGGTGGTATGCTATGCAAACACTTAGTGAAAACACTTAAACACCAAGAAAAGCAAATTACTCTGCCCTGGGGGAAGGGGGTTGGGATAGTTAAATTCAACTGCTATTAGTGCTGTGTAGTTGTTAAAAAACCACCACTGCACCACAGCAGATGAAAGTATTCTGTCACTTAAGACATTCTAATACCAGAAAGGATCCCTGAAACATGCAAGTCAAATGCCAGTATAAAGTAGCTGGTGATGCTTTTTCAAGTTGCTCACAACAGGGAAGAGACTAAGAAGTAATACTGAACTGATAACTTGAAATTTTACTAACATATTCCAGTATTCTTGTGTATCAGGTAACTTTTCAGAAGTACACTCTCAAGAATTTTCTATTCCTTACAATATACTGTGTAGAAAAAAAGGTAAAACTTCCTCTTCGAGGTTAGCTCCACATTAGCCTGATGGTTATGTAACTGCTCCTCCCAGAAACTGACACAATACAGCCTTTTTCTGCAACCTCCTCATTTATGCAAAATCACAGCTCAAACCTGTAGACCGAGTCACCACCAGCAGTACAAAGAAATAGAAAAATCCTGCTAAGTGCCCTTTTCCCCATCTCCCCTTCCACTTGCTTGAATATGCAAGCATTTCAAAGTAGGTCTTCACACACATCATCGGTTGACTTCTGTTATAGAGGTACTTGTACAGCTGGGAGTTGGATAAGCAGAGAGGTCTACACAAAAAAGTTGTCTGGAGCTGATGCAGCCAGCCTTCAGATCTGTACCTAGGGCCTCCTCCTAATTCTCAGAACAACCGCAAGCTGAGCTGCCACCAAACATTCTTGGAGCTGCTCCGATGGCTGTGCTGCAGACTGGGTAAAGGCAGCATCGGCAGATGAGGGAAGCTGCTGTGCAACAGCAATGCTCACATGGAAGGAGCTGTCCTGGCTAACAGATAAGCTGCATTCACCTGTGCTGGGGCAGGTATAAAAGAAAGGCCAAGTGCCTTAACAGACATGTTGCTTAGGGAGGGTGTGCGTAGGCCCATCTCTTTGTGTGAGCTCCAAGTCTTAAGGTGCCTTAAGTGCAGTGGAGACAACCCCCAGCATCAGCTCTTCTTCCTGCTTGATTTTATGTTGTGGTCACAGCTGCAAAGGTAAGGATGTTATTTTGCTCCTCTGGCAGTGAGTCAAACCCCAGAAGTTTGTATTAGAAAAGTGGCCTGGAAAGTACTGTATTAACAGACATGCAAAGCCTCTGTCTTCTGGGGAATAACGAGCTTTGAAGTAAAATACGGTCAGTAATAATCCATGCACACTTCATTAATTTCAGAACTGCAACAGCAAAGTACTACTTAGAAAAAACTGCAAGATAGTAATAAAGGCTTTGGGTTTTATTTTTATTTTTTAATCCCAAAAGCTCCTTATCTCCATTCTCCATATTTTGTCATTCAATTTACAGTAGTCTAAGTTAAAGCTCATCTAACAAAAAAAAAGACACATTAAGTATGGCTAACCTCTTCAGCCCACTCTTGACGAGAATCCTTTCTTCCTCGGGAGAATAAATGCAACAGCTTCACAATTGGTACAGTGCTTGTTTAAGATAAATTTTCTTTGGACTTTGTGTTTAATGGAATTTGGCTGATCTGGGATATTTCAGCACTTAATTATTTAAGTTGAGATAGTGAGGGCAGCAATTTTTGCCAAGTCTTAACTACCACAACAGGATCTCTAGGCAGAAAGGCAGTATTCTGTTATCTGTCAACATGCATGCATCTATCTCTACCACACCCCCAGTCAAGTCTGAGAACCCTTCACACGGGCTACTGCAGAGTATGAAACGTTGGTTTACTGTTCAAATTTGAACCAAAGCTTAGACTCAAAACAAGGCGTAGTTGCAGGTCTGAGGAGCTGCTGCTGGAACACGGGTGCTCATGCCACTTTTCCCGTCCTACTGCTGAACTGTGCAGCTGCAGTGCATGCCATGTCCAGAAAGCCTTGATGCACTGGAAAAACCAACTTGAAAAAGCCAGCTGATCCCTAAGCCTGATGCACGATGTTCAGCCAGGCGGTGGAACAGAGCCACCTTGCTGTCCCAGTCTGCTATTACTCCAGCCTTTGAGGCTGGACTAGGGGGTTTTTTTGTTTTAACACTTCATCAAAAACTGGCTCAAAAATAAGCAACCCAGGCCACTCATACTTCATGTTGCATGCTCTCTTCTTGCACTTAAAGAATTCATGTGAATGAGAATAAAACCAACTAGGCTGGAAGGCAGGAGCAACTAGCCTCACCAATAAGAAGGGATAGGGGAAATCTTGTTTGCTTCAGTGATCAGAGCAGACTTAAACAGGAAAGTTCCAATTTTATAGAGAGAGAAACACAGCAATCCCTTTCCTTTGCAGTGTTTGAACATTAAACGTGCTCAAGACAACCTGATCGCTTCACAAGCCATACCTCAATAACAAAGTAAATCTGACTGTAGTTTCCTTACCATGTGCATGAGTAACTGCAAGCAACTTGTTTAATGTTTGCCCTACCTTTTCACGTTTCGTCTGGCTGTGCCCCTGCCACCGAGTTCCCCCACACGGCGGGCACTGTGGGCCTGTGCCTGTTTTAAACAAGAGATGTTTTCTACCACATTTCTGATTATTCTCTGCATAGCAGGCTTTCTTTGTAGCTTGCTAGATAAATTTGCCTCGCACCCCTCTTCTGAAGGCGGCTGAGATGTATCTCAAGTGCAATTATCATCAACAGGGCCCGAGGGGAAATGACTTGGGGCTCTCGGGGTCACTGAGCAAGCCGCTGCCCGCCTCACAGCGCTGCTGCCCTCGCCGCGCCGCCACCGCTCAGTGCCCCTGCTTTAACCCCCGCCGCCTTTATAGAAGCCCGCCGCTCCCCGCAGTCACTGCGGCGCTGCCGCGGCCGGAGCCCCGACGGAACTGCCCCGGTGCAAACCCCTCCCGCGCCCCTTTACGGAGCTGCTGGCCCCGGTCCCCCCCGCCGCCATGTTGCGCCAGGCCGAGCCCGCCGGGAGGGGCGGCGGGGCTCGCTCTGGTGCGGCGGTGCCGGCGGGAGCGGCGGCGGGTCCCGCCCTGGCCGCGCCCGGGCTCGGCTGCCCGTCCCCACTCACGGCAGCTGCGCTCGGCGTCGGGCTCACGCGGGGGCCGGGGGGGCCGCCATTGCTGCGGTGCCGGCGGGGCGCGGCAGGGGGCGATGGCGGGAGGCGCTCGAGTGGCGGAGGGGAGAGTGTTCCGGCAGTCTCCCGAGTCGGGAGGGACCTGCAGGGGTCACCGAGTCCAGCTCCTGGCCCCGCACAGCACATCCCGAGAGTCCGGGTGCCTGAGAGCATTGTCCAACCGCTTCTTGAACTCTGTCAGGCTTGGTGCTGTGACCACTGCCCTGGGGAGGCTGTTCCAGTGCCCAGCCACCCTCTGCGGGAAGAACTTTATTCTAATAGCCAACATAAACCTCCCTGATACAACTCCGTGCCGTTCCCTCGGGTTCTGTCACCAAAAAAAGAGATCAGTGCCTCTCTCTCTTCTGCCCTTCGTGAGGAAATCGTAGTCTCTGATGAGGTTTCCCCTCAGTTTCCTTCAGGCTGGACAGACCAAGTGACGTCAGTCACTCCTCTTATGGCTTCTCCTCACGGCCCTTCACTATCTTTGTTGCCTTCCTTTGGGCACGAATAGCTTAATATCTTTCTCATAATGTGGCATCATGTAATTGTGATGCTGGGGCCGCCTATGTCTCAAGCAGAATTTTCCGAGGGTCCCTCTTCTGCATGGTGGAGTTGAGGTGCGCATCCTCAGTGTGCGCATCCCCGGCGCTGGCAGGTGTCCCTCCGCCGTGGCCTCAGCTTCGGGGCAGGGTGCGGGCAGCCTGTGAAGAGACAGGTGCAGTCCCCAGCCAGTGCTGCTGCACAGGCTTCCCCGCAACACACATCCCCTCAGCTCCGTGCTGCTCATCCAGACCACACCTCAGCTTGCTGCCAAAGAGCCGCTCTCTTTTGTGGTGCTTTATTATTATTTTTTCTAGGACAAGCCCTGATCCAAGGGACACTATAAAACCACTCTTGTTTTGTCCGTGTAGTCAAATCAAGTTGAAAAAAACAACAGTGTCTGTCCAGCAATCCCCAAAGAAAATTCTGGATCTAATCTGGCCATCTGATTCCACACACTGATATTAATATTTAATTTAAACGCTGCTGTCTTTAACTCATCTTCTTAATTCCAGATTTATCCCTCCCCATTGTTCCATGTAAGCTGGTGTCCCTGTTGGAGTTTATTTAAGCGAGCTGTCCAGCACTGTTCCTGAGCTCAGCACTTAGGCTGTGGCATTTGTAAAGTGTGTATGAGCACTGCTGGATTACATGATCCCGAGCCTTGGCTCGTGGTCTTGATTCATCTGAAATTAAATTATGAGTGTACCAATAATGTCAGAGTGTGTTGTGCTGCTGTTCCTTAGTGCATCCTACCTACTTCGATATTTATTGTATGTGCTTCCTGGCTGAGGAGTTGAGTCAGGCATTATTCTCAGGGCTGTTGCCAAGCCAGTTTGTTCTGTTATCTTAGTAGCTTCCAGCTTCTTATTTCCACCTTTTGCCTTACCATTGTGATTTAGTGGAACACTGCTATTTCATTCTCCCAAATAAAACTGTTTCTTCCCATGTCAAGCTTCCAGTAGTTTCCAGTCAACTGCCATCAGGAGCTGATTACGTTATTTTGCATTGCTTAGTTATTCCTGACAAGTAAGAAGTTACTATATTGCTATATTGTAGCTGATGTTAATTAATGTGTCTGCTTCCTAGGACTTGTAACACCTCTGGAACTGAGGAAGGTGAGAGTGGGGAGAAACATGGTGTGCAAAGACAATCAGCAGAACAAAAGAATGTGCAGGTATGACCAAAAAAGAGACAATGAGAAACACAGGACAAAAAGGGGAGCAAATGGCCCAGCTTCTTATTACACTCCCAAAAAGCCCTGTTAAGAGACTGTTTTGTATGCAAAGCTGCAGGTTTTTAAATTTTTTTCTCCCATTCTGCCTTTCCACTACTGTCCCTTCTTTGGCGGATTCAGTTGCCTTTACCTTCAGAGTGGTCTGACTCCTACAGATCTTAATTACTTTCTGAAAAATCTATTTCATACATTTCAGACCTTAAGGAAGATTTTGTGCCAAAAACTTGTCTACAGTTCCCAGCTATGCCTGTGTTAGCCTAACTAACAGACCCTGCTGGCCTTTTTTCCTGGTAATTTTGCAATGATGAAAACTGTGCAATATCCATCCAATTTTGGTGAAGCTTTATTGGTACTGAAAGGTACTTATTATTTATAGATATTCTCTCTGCTATTTCCATATGTAAAGAGAGAGAGCTGGTGTAAGACACCAGTATTACTATGTCCATGCCGGGGGCTATTTGCTGTTGCTTCTTCCCAGGTTGGCATTTTCCCCTGCGTGCTGTCACCACCCTGGGGACCCAACTAATGCTGGCCACTCATCTCACAGCTACAAATTACTCCTTCAGAGCCCATATCTCATTCCACCACTGGAAGAACCACTCCCCCCACATCTTGTCCAGGTCTGGAGCTCATTTAAATGTTTGGGGTTTTATCTAGCTGCCTGAATAAATAAACAATCCTATGGCAGAGGAAGCTAGAGGCTGTATACAGGGATCAAACAGCAGGTAGGTACAGAATTCGTTTAAGCTAACCCAACTACAGGTGTGGTGGAAGGAGGCCGTTGTGCCCTCCTGTTTGGCTGTGTGTTGTGCCACTTCCATCCGGTTTTGGGATCTGATCCATTTGGAAAGTAGGTGGGTTTTTTGTTTTGGGGTTTTTTTGTTTGTTTTTTGGGTATTTTTTGTTTTGTTTTGTTTTTTGAGTGGTTTTTTTTTGTTTGTTTCTTTGTTTTTTGTTGGGGTTTTTTTTTGACAAGAATTATTATGAGACGGAACAGGTTCCACATCCTGTAGATCATGTGGCTGTACAAATAGGAGCATGGTTACTGAATCCAAGGGCTCTGAGTTACATCTGCCTCCAATCACTCCCATATGCATTCTTTCATATGTTCTGCTATGCATTACCATTTCCTATCATGTGCTAATTGATTCATTACTTTGTGCTAATCATACAGTCATGTGCTAGTCATTAACTGTCTCATATGTTGAACTCATGATGTATATGTTTAAATATTGTTTCTCCTGGTCTGCCAATCCTCCTTTATGTAATACCACACACATGTTGAAGATCTTCAGACTTTAAACTTCCTGCTTGTTAGTTTTGTGTATAATTTTTCAATTACTTTCTGGAGCTCCTTTTTTCAGTTGTGTAACAACTGTAATTAAAGCTGCTGAGGCACAATTTGTAGTTTAACCTATGGTAATACAGTGTCATTGAGAGGAGATGGAAATAGTTTTGAAACATCTTATAACTTATTTGAAACAACCAGCATAGTAGTGTCATCACAAAATCTAAGTGCAGTCGAAGTTATGTTAGACCATGGAAGTTTTGCAGTAGTTAAAACTTACGGAAGTTTCGCAATAGTTAAAACTTCATAAGTGGTTCAGAAAATGTGACTCTGGCAAACAAAAGCTGGGAGGAGGCCAAGTGAGTTCCTGTAATCTTTCTGATTAGGAAGTTAGCATGTCAGAAATAAGAAAATATGGAAAGAAGGGTGTGTCACTCTCAAAATCCCAACCTGCAGAATTTTAGAATGAAGAATTTAAGACTAAAGAATTTAAGGAATCCAAAGATGCATTGAATTTTTAATTTCTATGGGAAGAATTCAGGCTGAAAATAAGCTTCCTTCATCATCAGTGAGGTGGGAGGACTGCCTGTTTAGTTTTATTTTTTCCCCATTCCAAAGACATCACTATTCATTAAAGTCACATTTAAGCCCAGATAGCTAAAGCCCTTGGGATCACTGATAAAGCTTCTTCTGGTGTGACTACTTTACACAGCACACCCCAAGATGTACCAGAAACGGGTTGACTTCAACACACTTGTGTGCAAAACAAAAAAATGTTCTCCAGAGGTATTTCTACTTTATGTTTGAGGTGACAAGATACAGAATTTGCTCCTTTGTACTTGTAATTCCAATGTGTTGGGGTTTGACCCTGACTAAACACCAGGCACCTCAACTCTCTCTTGCTGCAACAAAAAAACTGCAAAAATACACACCAATCTCATGAGTCAAATGAGATAGGACACTGGTAGGAGGACGCACGGAAGAAAAAAGGAGGGCAAACAGGCTCCAAACTTAAAGTTGCAAAAAGTGATTTAATTACCTAACAGAGTTGGCGGACAAAATGCAAGGCAAAAATAAACTTTTCATATACTATTTTGTTCACTCATCCTCCTCCCTCGTACGAACCCATTTTATTCACCCTTTTCCTCTTTTTAACCAACAAGCCTGGGTAGGGAGGCAGGGTGTGGGGTATTTTCTCAGTCCACAGAGCAAGTCCATAAGTCTATTCAGCACCACAATTCTTCTAGTACAAATACTCTTTATCTCTGCTTATCTCTCTCTCTCTCTCCAGACAGTTTCTCTGCTCTCTTAAGAAGCAGTCTCTCTGCTCACCCCCCTTCCCTCTTTCCAAACCAACAACACAGGCAGGGGGCAGGGTAGGGGTTCTCTGGTCAGTCCATCAGGGAGAGGGGTTCTCTGCTTAGCCACGGGGTCCCTCCCACAAGAGATAATCCTCTGGGAACTTCTTTGGTGTGGGTCCAATCTCAGGAGCAACATCCTGCCTGAATTCTGCTGCAACATGAGTCCTCTTGTCCATAAGGAGCTGTGCAGACTCTCCCAAGCCGAGGCCAGGCTGCTTCCATCCCAGGAGCAAGGCCTTTCTCTCCTTTGCAAGGCCTTTGCAGTTTTAACTCTTCACAGCTTTCTCCAGGCATCCACCTGCTCCTCTGGCGTGGGCTGTGAGTAAATTTCTGCATCCCTGTGGACTCCATGGGCTGCAGGGGGACCTCCTGCTCCCCCATGGCCTTCACCACGGCTAGCAGAGGGTTTTCAGCTCCGGCGCCTGGAGCACCTCCTCCCCCACCTTCTTCACTGATCTTGGTGTCTCCATGCTGTTCTCCCTTCACATATTTTTACCTCCTCCTCCTCCAACTACAAAGAAGTGCGGGCCTACCTTGTTTTGATTTCTTCTTAAATATGTTTTCACAGAGGCGTAACTAGCACCTCCAATTGGCCCAAACTTGGCCAGCAGCATGTCCATCACCTTCAGAGCCATCAGAGATGGGCTCTGCTGGGCTTGATGTAAAAACTTCCAGAACTTTCACTCAGGACACACAGGAGCCATCTTTGTGCCACACCCCACCCCTCAGACACCTCCCCAGGCCTACTGCAACAGCTTCTGAGGGGTCCAAATTTCTCCTAGATGTTAAAAAATACTTTGCTGATGTTTTGGGCCAATCAAAACCACCACACAATATAATACAGTTTGAGGTTCCACTGTATGAATGTCCACCATCAGCATGGTATAGAAAGATCTGTGGAATTCAGACCATCCTCATTTCATACACTGTTCATTGCAGGAACTGCTGGCCTGAGGGCAAATAGCTGTACACTCACAGGCTTTTATCTTCCAAGCCCCAAAAGAAGCAGCTGAAAGTCCTGTTGCATGTAGATAAGAAATGGCAAGTAAAGAGGCTGAGAGTAAGATCTGGGTAAAAGGTGTCTCTCCTAGGAGAAGTTAGTGCTTAAGCACATTATGTTGTCTGCCACAAAGCAATCCCAGTAGAATGGGAGGCAAAGTCTTGAGTAAGAACTTCTCTGACACCTAACCTGGGCTGTCCTAGCAACTGCTCTCCGCATGCCTCCTGCTTGGGCAAAGCCAGGCACAGAATGGTTTCTTTCCCACTTGGCACTATTGAAACTCCCAATTTCCTGAGCGCAGATTCATCCTACAATGTAAACCCTATGGCTGCAGCTGCACAGACACAAACACTGCTGATGTGCCTGTGTCTGCAAACCATTGTGTGAGTGGGCTCTGGGAGAGACTGGCTGGGGTTGTTGTCCCTAATGTGGGCTCATTATGTGGTATGCAATGCCAATTCACACATCAAGGAGAGGAATCTCTATTTCTTTATTCTAGTTTGTGCAAAAAAAGCAAAACCTACAAAAGGCTAGCTCCCTAATCATCAAAACTTTACATTATTTATCCATTTTAGCAAACAAAAATACCGGTATTCATTGGCTACAAGTTGCATAGCTCTCTCATTAATTAGTATTATATATTCTTAGCTCAGCTTGGTTAGAGCATGGCGCTAATAACACCAAGGTCTTATGCTCAATCCCCCTATCGGCCATTCACTTCAGTGTTGGGTTGATCCTTGATCCTTGTGGGTCCCTTCCAACTCAGAATATTCTGTGATTCTACTAGTTAAGTGATTCTCTCACATATGTTAATTAGTCTGCATCCTCAGTCTCCCCCGACTCTTGAGTCAGAGGGCTTCTAGACTCGGTGGGCTCTGAGTAAGTGTTTTCACTCTCCCTGCCAAAATCCCCTTTTACCCAGCTGGCACTTTAGACTGAGGAGTTGCCCCTGTTTGTTCCTCTTTCTGGCCCTATCTTGGATGTTCTGCCAAGCACCCTTGTGGTCAGTTAGTTCAGCATTTCATGGTGACTAATTTCAATAGATATATAATCCTAAATTTCTTTTCTATTCTATTTTTTCTCTATGGCTGCAGCTACTGAGGCATATTAAGCATATAAACGGGGTTTATTGATATGTAGTTTATAATTTTGGAAACCCTACGTCAGAGGGACCACTGCCCGGGCTTAACCGGGAGGTCTTTCCCAGGTCCCCGGGGATTTGCCAACCCCTTGGGAACCACGTGTACCTTTCTCGGTATTTCCTGGGCGAAAGCTCCCAGCCTCAGCGCCTGCTCCAGCTGCCTGTGGCTTCAGCCCGCCCCTGCAGTGCCTTATTGGATTGCCGGCCGAGGGGGTGTTGCTGCTGCGACAGCGATAGGGCGTGCGGGAGGTGATATGCCGGAGCTGCAGAGCGTTGTGTAAGAAGGAGCTGCAGGGAGCAGAGGAGAATTAAACAGGACCACGTTTCTCCTCTGTGAGCTGAAGAGGTTAGTGGCTATTACTTAATCCCTGCTAGCTGTAATTAAGATTTGGAAGCAGGACTTTCGTTTTCTGTCCTCCGCCTGCCCAGGATTGCTCGCCACCGGCGTTTCCCCCTCGGTTGTGGAGGACTGGGGGAGTCCTTCAAGTCACGTTGTCCTGGCTGCTCCAAAGACACCTTCCACAGCAGAGGGGACGGGCCAGCACTTGGGGAGGGGGCAACGGAGAGAAAGGGAAAAAAAGGGAAAAAAGCTTTGTTTGGGATAATGTCCAGGTTGCAATGAAGCAGAGTACTAGCATGTAAATGATGTGGTAGTAGCCAAGTAGCATCCTCGAGTGGCCAGGGCACTGCGTGGTGAGAGTCTAAGAGGTCATGTAAAACCTTTCCTACGAACTGGACTTCTTTTTAGAAGTGCTAAGCTTTCTTAAAATCCTGTGAAAATCCATGTTTACTATAGCTGTTTGATGCTCCTTTCTGAAACAGCAGACCATTAAGCAGGCTGTACTTCAGTTTACTCGCGTGAAGTGAGTCTGAGAATATTTTCCCTTCATAAAGGGATGTGATGGGGCCATATTTCAGACAGCTTCTAGTGGGAGAAAGGTGATTCTCACATTCTCAGATGTGGTACAGAATCCGTGTATAAAACATACTCACACTATTAATAATTACTTTATGCTCTAGTGACAGCTATCACCTCTCTCTAGCTAAAAAAAAATAAAAAATATGCATCAAGGCTCAATCTACACACAGTGAAAAGACCAGCTCAGCCTTTATATAACTCTTGGAATCCTGCTGAACTTCTGTGTTGGACCTTGTTAAAAAACCACAAACTACCAGTGTTAATTAGGGCAACAGTTTATTGAACTGATTTTGTGTGAAATCATTTTAACCCAATTCCTTGCATTGATTTGCCAAATTCGTTTTTGTGGAATAGGGATAATCTTTCAGCTGTTAGACCTCTGATTACAGATGTGAACACAGAATGACACTGTTCCAAAAATCAATAACATAGTGTTTGAACATCTTTCTGTCGCTTGTATTGATAAATGAGAAAATGAAGACCAATCTATTTCAATACTGCAAACCCAACTTGAAGTTTAATCTTCGTAATATAAAGAGCAATGGGTTAATACTTTAAATTATGTTCAGCACATATAAGAAAGCCTTTAAGTCTTACTAAAAACTGTCACAAGCAGTGCACGCCACTTAGATAATAATTACTGATAATAAATTAATAAATATTATTAGTATAATAATAATTGATAGTAAAATATTTTTCAATTTTTTGCTATTGGATCTGGAAACTTCCCTTATTCTGGAGAGCTGATGATTCTGGACTCCTGCTCCTGGTTTTACATCCACATGGTCAAGGAACTTTTTTTCTAATACAAATCTCTCCGTTTCTTCAGAGGGTGAACTGAGTTACTGGTTGCGAGCAACTGGAGTTTAAGTCAATGAAGTATGGTTTGTGTTATCCTTAAAGGAATGGCAGTGCTTATTTTGTAGAGCTAAAAAGGAGACTCAACCTTTGTGGTTTTCAACTTCTTATTCTTAGTGTCCTCGTTATTTTCCCAATTGTTTTGCTAATTGGATGTTTCAACACCCATTGCTCACCCCCCAAAGACCTCCCCCCCCCCCCCCCCCCCCAAACCCAACCAGCCAAGAAGACCACCACATTCAGCTCTGAGTGACTTCAGTGTAAATCTCAAAGGGCAGACTTGTTGCTGCTTTTTTTTTTTTTTTGTGATGAAGAATATCTGCTTTATCCACAGACTTTGAAAACTAAGCTCAGCAGATGTGAACAGGACCGCTTTGCTCCCTGCACTAAAAATGAACTGGCTTTGTCAAAACAAGAGAAGATAAATGGATAAATTAACTGACCAGTTTTCAAATTAAAACAGGAATCACTTTCCATCTTATGCTGTGGTGCCAGGACTTCAGCAAGATGCAGGACTGGAATGCTCGTTGGCATTTTTGATTTTTAATGATGACTCTAAAGTCACCTCAGTTTCATCTATCTATCTGAGAGAACGCTGCACTCTGTGCAGATTTGTTGTAGGAAACTTCAGCGGGTGTTTGCCATTACTGCTGCTGTGGTCCGTTGAAACTCTGTCTGCACTGCCATCCTTGGCTAGTTAAGCTGTCAGGCAACAGGAGATAAAACTAAACCAAAGTTGGGAAGAAGTGGGGAAATTAACAGAATAATTAACAGGGGGAGAATAATGTCCTGAGGAAGGAGTTCCTGTGTTTTACACAGCAGTACAGCAACATCAGCGTATGCAGGATTGTGGATAACTTTCACCTCTAATTTTCAGGCAACTGTAGATCTTTCTGAAACTTGGAGGTAGTGCTTGGTGTGTTAAAAGAACTTACATTATGCTCATAGTGCACCTTAGTAAGTGAGGCATTAAAAAGATTGCTTCACTGAGTGGGGAAGCAGTTGGGTTTATGAAGGAAGAGCAGTCTGAAAGCCGAGGCACTCTTGCAGTTTAATCCTGTAGTAAAAAACCCCCCAAAACTAACAAAATCCCACTCTGGATGTATCCATGCCCTGTTGTAACTTAGAAGAACAAAGGTTGCTCAGGAGCTGGCTCACACCTCTGGAGCTGGCCTTGAACCATGGCAAATGTTCTCATGCCTGTAAAGCCAAAGTGTTGAACTTACGTCTTAAAACTTTATAAAATAAGTGCAACTATAATAAAAGATAAATATACATTTGACTTGTTTTTTTCTCTACTCCCTAAGCAATATGTGCTTTGGCTTCTTGTGTGACTCAACTTACGTGTTCCTTAGACTAATGTTTGCAACTCAGACAGAGATCTGCTGTGCTAATTAGAAAATATTGCAGAAAACACACCCGACTGGGAAAGATAATGAAACGCATTTGCTAATCTGTTTCTCCAGATGAATACAATCCACCACTGTAACAACGTGAGTTGAACAATTAGTGTAAGTTTCTTTTTTTTTTTTTTTTTTTTTTTTTTTAAAAAAATCTTCTTCCCTGTGTAGCATTATTAACCATTTAAAAGGAGCCTGTTTGGGGCAGCTAATGTTCCTGTTATAGTAACTAACCTAAGTGCAAAATTAAAGGCTGCACAACACTGGCTAATAAAATAAGTTGTTCTCATGACTCAAGTAATGTTACCATGTTCATTAGCTTTCCATGTTAATTAGCTTTCCCTCTTAGTGAAATGTGTAGGTGCAAAGGCATCTTTATGGTCTAGTCATTACCTCTGCTCCATGAATGAGAAGAGATGAAAGCTGCCAGAAAGAATATGAATTCTTGAGTAATCCCCAAATAACATAAAGGAAGAAATAGTACAGGAAGTGAGGGGGAAGTTGAGACCACAGTCATTCTAGTTAAAACGTCATGGATGTTTCTTTGTTATGCTAGAAGTGATAAAGCTTTGTAACCCTTCCTGTTGCTAGGGAGGACAGGCCTTAGTTGGTATTTACTGTCTTTTGCAGGCTCTGACACAGATTAGCAACAGAGACTGGTTAGTCTGTTATTTGGCAATGAACACAGAGACCTCGGTAGCTTGCTCATACTTGTCTTTAGAATAATTAGCTGATTTTTCTCACACATAGCACAATTGTTTGCAGCTGGAAAGTGGAATCAGCATGATGGTAGTGATCTCTCGGTGCTTAGTGTTAAGTCTTGGTGACAGAAGATAAAAGTGTATCAAGGATTGAGGTGGTATGGTTATGGTTTGTTTGGTTTTTTGTTTTGTTTTTGTTGTTAAATCAGATTCATAACATTTGGATGGAGATTGCAAATTAATTTCTGGTTTGTGTCTTCCTCTAAAGCTTTGATTCTTTAGTGGCAAAAATCTGCAAAGAACTCAGATACTCAGATAATTGGAACGCGGATAAAGAGGAATTCTGTGCTGTTGATAATTCACTGTTAAGTGATGAGGCTACAAACTGGAGTGGTACACTTCTGGCAGTGGAGGTGATAATGGGCTTTCTCTACTTTCATTCTTGTTTAGTATGAGACAGAGGTAGTCCTTCTGTTTTTTGGTAAGTATGTACTACTTGGATTTGCAGTCCAAGTATCGTGGTGTGCAGTAGCTGTTAAAAACAGTCTGGAGGTGTCTGAGATGTCTTAGGTTCATCATCCAGGAGTGAGGATAACCAATCCCAGCAGCTGTTGAAAATACTTGCTTTAGGAAATGTTTTTCGTTTGGACTTTTGGTTTTTTGAAGTCTATTTTATATTTACTTACTCATATAGTGAAGTGAAATAGCTATCCATGCATTTAGCCCAGTATTTACAAATTAAGACGTACTGCCTGGTCTTGTATGCCTGATATCTGTGATGAGACCTTAAGACTGAAGGCTCTTGAATAAATATTTTCAAAATAAATAGGCCATTTGCCTGTCTGTACTTACTGTTTAAAAGTAATAATATTCTGCCATATGTTTCCAACCCAGTCCTTCTTGAATAGGTCCTGGTGACAGCCTGATCTAGTAATATTCACAATACAGACACAGTGAAGACTCAGCAAAAGAACCATAAAAACAGCCGTATTATATCATAACATAAACAGGGCTTAAAGTGGCTAGTCCTTTGTTTTAGGGTAGATGAGAGCTTCCTTTCTCCTCTTGCCCTCCAGGCAGGGATGTGGCCATGTAATTCTCTGGCTGCTCTGAGCCCAGTTTTCTGATAAGACTTCATCAAAAAGGATACAGCTTTCAAGGACACAGCCTTAATTCCCTGGTATACTTGAAGAAGGCCCAATTTTGCACCAGGGAGGTCCGTGAGGTACCTTTTCCCCTTTTTTCTTTGTGTTCCTGTACTTAGGCAGAGAGGGCACCTTTCAGAAACAACTGCTGGTCTGCTGCATGCTCCCATCCCTGTCACTTGGCCAGACATTCCCACCATCAAATGGCCTGTAATATCAGAAACAAAATGTTCCTCTCTATAAAGCACGGGAGGGGAAGTCCTCCTATCCTAGGTGTTCTTAAGTTACCGACTCCTAAGGAAGCATGAAGATGCAGATAACCCCAGAGTTCAAGTTTCTTGTGGTTAAATGACTACTAAATGAGACATCGTCTCTTCATCTTTTGCCCATGGGATCTCATAACACTGTACTGCCAGATGGCCTTTTTCATGAAGAGAATCATTATGAGTAGGAAGAACTCATGCAGTTGCCAAGTCACTCTCCGTCATATTTGAAAAGTCATGGCAATCAGGTGAAGGCACCAGTGACTGGAGAAAAGGAAATATCACACAGCTGGGAGATTGGACTAGATGATCTTTAAAGGTTCCTTTCGACCCAAACCATTCAGTTGTTCTAACAAAAAGAAGTGTGATGTACGTTCCTTTACTGCATCTCATGATTATTATTTTTCATTTCCAGCTCCTACATGACTTTATTTTTGCTTATATGCCTATCTGGAATAAACTTTGCTATTCCAGACTGCAGAACTAAAATCCATCAGGAGGAAAAGCCACCCAGCCTTACAGCAAGTGTAGTCAAATGGTTTATGATCTGTAAGTCTGACTCAAGCCATTGTTTGGCCACACTGTTGCATTCTTTGTCCAACTCAATTTGATCCTAGACGAAACCAGTGGATCTGAGTTGACTTGGAACACGGATTATTGCAGGCAGTTGTCATTTACATTTTCTGAGCTGCTGAGGCTCCCCTTCTGCCTTTATGCACACAAGCATGTTCTTCCCATGGAGGGAAGAACAGAGATTTAGAGTCTAATGTCTAAGATGGGCATCTATAAAACAGTGACAACTTACAGATGCCCACCTGTAGTGTTTGTGTTTATCATATTAGTGTAAGGTGCCCTCTGTTTTCCATTTCTAATGATAAATAAAGAAATCTTGTGTTTAAAACGGATTTTGTGAAGGGGCCCCAGTCATGCCTGAGATGTAGATGGCTTAAATAATAAATATTAAACTTACACAGTCAACTTCTTTCCCAGAACTTCAAAATGCTTTCTGGAGTTATTTTAGCAGAAGGTAAGGAGAGAAGAAGGTATTTAGACTGGTATTTTAAAAAGGAACAAGGCTGAATAAAATAATGAAGAGGGTGGTTGCTGTTACATTTTAAAATTACTTTTATGTTTCTGTTGGTGGCACAGGATGGGGGTCGTTCAGTACAGCCACTCTCTGTTCAGAACTCAGTGACCTCTTTGGCTGTTTATAGGAATGGTGCATTTAAGGACATGAACTTGAGGTGGGGACAAAGCTCTTCTCTTACAAGAGTAACTGTTGAATCACTTCACCAAAATATTGCAGAAAAATGAAGTGGATATACTATAGTAAAATCTGGAAAGAGGGAAAAACATCTGCATTATATTTCAAATGAAAGCATTAATTCTTGGAAATCTCCTGTTTCCATGATCCAGTTATTTTTCTTCCTCTTTTACAAGGTATATTTCCCTCTTCCAGTGCCATGAGTATTGTCTGCTCCTGTACCTTTGCAACAGTTGTTTTAGTTATTTCAGAATTCAGCACTTGCACTGATCCTGCCTGTGATGAAATATTATCCATTTGTTCAGCCACAGTTGTTATAAATAAAGTAATAGTCCACCTGAGCACATTCATTTGGCAGAAGAAAGGAGAAGAGTGATACTGGGTTCTTTTATCCCAATTACATGGCCATGCTGGTTTTGAATAAGGTGTGCATTTAAAATACTCATCTGAACAGGCAGTCAGCTTCACTAAAACCTTCCTGCTCCACATTTTTGAATGCAGATTTTGAGGAATAAAGAAGGTAGGGGTGGCGTTTAAGTCACCCAATTATAGTGATTTTCACATAGATTTTTGGAGAGGGTCTTTGAAGTTGGCAGCAGCTTCGCCAGTCCCAAACCACTGAGATTTAACAAGGTATGTAGAAGTTGCAATGCCATTAATACCCTGGCACAATCCATCCTGTACCATTCTCCAGCTAGTGGTGCTGCGTGGACTCAATCATCAAGTCAGTTTGTAGTTTTTTCTGGGTTAGGGATGAGAAAGTTAGCTAAAAAAGTACACTTGTCTGGCTAGCTAAGTTCTGTGTGTATATTGTTTTCTCTGAAGACAGTATGAGGCAGGTCTCCAGTGTTATGAGTTGCTGTCATGCTAGCAATGCAGGCAGAGGGTTTCATCAGCCATGGTAAGCAATATCTCTAGAGTGACTGCAATGTGTAGCAGGAGTGCTTTTTTTGTTTGGGGAATTCTCAAAATAGGTCAGCCTCTTAAATATCTGGGATGGAGTGACCTTTAGTGGACCGGAAGATAGGTATCATCTATTGGGTTGAGTCTATAAGGATATTAAAAGAACATACTTGTAGCTGGATATGTTTTGTTCTTGTGCATACTAATATTACAGTCAACAGCAAGAGCTCTTCTTAATGGGCTTGTAGGAGTATTCTCATTGAGATCAATGGGATTACTTGCGATTAAAGCTAGACAAGCATATAATTCCTTTTAGAATTTGGGTTTCAGATAAATTTAACAGCAAGAGAAGGAAAAGAAGAAACCTATTATTTTGTTATTCATTGTAGGGCATTGTTTTATTCAGGTATTTAAACACAAACTTCAGTTGTAGTCATATTTTCTAGATGTCTGATCTGTGTGGGATTTCCTGCAGTGAAAGAAGAGAGGCTGTAATAATACCTACTTCTTACATTGCACTTATTGTCAGTAGGTCTGAGAGTGTGTTATAGAAGAGAGACGTTTCCACTGTTCTGGAACTGCGAGGACTGATAGGGAAAGAGGGTGTGATTTATTTGGTCATTGGTCAACATTACATTGGTCAATCAATGAACTGCTGTGAGAAAGTAAGAATACAGCCTGGGAGTACAGCTATCCTGCATCTGTCCAGCCCAGCTCTGCATTCTTTAGGCCTGCTGAAGAACAAAGAGCTTGTAGAAAGGACTGCAGTAATTGGCAGGAAACTTCAGGGGCAAATGTAGTAATTTAGAAAATATTTCAGAACATTTTTCTGTATTTGTTCATCATCACTTTTGGTTGTGCTGTACCAAAAGGCTGGAAACCTCTTCTGGTGTTAGAGTTTGTCCGCAAAGCCCTCGTTAATCTATCAGGTGAGAGGGAGAAGCCTCTTCTCTCAGTAGGTGACAGCAAAAGCAAAATGAGCAGCGTAAGAGAGGGAAGGGAATGGGCTGAGATTCTTGAGCGTGTGTCATCGGCTGCACTGTCAGCTACACCTCTTGTTATTAGCTCTGAGTGGTTTCCCCAGGAATGCAGGTATGGATAAGTAGTTCCCCATTTTTTTTTTCTAACAAAACGTGAAAAGCACTCAATTTTAAACAGCATAAAAGTCAGCACAAAACAACAATTCCTTTGTATGAAATCGGTGTTTAAGCAGAGTGTGAGTAATTAGCGTGCAGACATTTAACTGTGCAGAGACTTTACTCTGGGGACTTTATTGCTCTGCAGGGAAGCCAAGGGGCATGGTTCATGGTCCACAGGGACCTGGCAGAATTCAGCTTTGTGATGGCTTTCGTGTTTATGCAGATGTTAAGTCAAAAAAACAGTGGAAGATGTTTCATGCTTTTTGGCTTTTTCTTCTTTTGAGTTAGTACCATTTTTAGCTTTATTCAGGGTTATTTTCTCAGACACAGATTGGTAGTGTAGCAATACTGTTGTTCGGTCACCTGGAAAATTAGGATCTGTGAATTGCTGATAGCTCCAAAACATAGCTTGTTCTCCTGAATGGACTTTACTCCAAAGTAATTGACTTGCTCCTTGTTAAAATGCTCTTCTCTTTTCTTCTATCACTGTGTCAAGTTCACTTTCACAAGTTTTTATTGAACATTAAAGCCTGAAAGAAATTTTGGGGACTTTGTGTCTTCCTTTGCTTTAGGCGTATGCTAATTAGCCATATAATTAACCACATGCAGCCTTTTGCTTAAAAAGTAGCTGTGATGAAGCTGGAGTTATATGCAATTGTTTATTTACCCACCAGAAGTTTCACAAGACTTTCTGCAATTCAGTCCAGAGCAGTTCCTGGAAACTTGTTATAAGTGTTTAATTTTTTTTTTTAATGGAGATATTTTTATAAAATAAGAAGTGGAGTCCTTCATGTTTTTCTCTAATTTATTTTTCAGGTGCCCCTAAGCAGGCTCTATTCTTTCTTGGATAGTTTCAGCCTTAGCAGTGCAGATACATTGAAATGTAATTTGAGTTTCAAATAAATTGAGTCTGACTGAAGACTTAAGTCCCAGAGATATGTAGACAAGCTATTTTAAAAGTGTTATTTGCCTGTGTTTTTCCTCTTCAGACTACCAACCAAATCTGAATTACAAAGGGTGACTACGGGCAAGAGAACAGGACAGAATGGTCATTCATGCCCATGCATGTGCATCACAGAACTGTTTCAATCCTCCACAGTGTGGAATATGTCACATGTTAAAAACATCTTCAGATTTTTTCAGTACTTCTCGTGGTTTTATATTACTTTTATGGGATGATTTTGCTTCAAGTATGGAATTTCAGGCTGTGGAAAGCAGCCTTATGATGGGTGTCAGAACCACTGCAAACTCTGGGATTAGCACATTTAACTTGCAGAACTGTGTTTAAATAAAAGTTTTCCTCCTGCTCAGGTATTAGTGCTGGAGACAGCATATCTGCTACAACTGTGGTTCGTTATTATCAACCATCTACTGAATAGAGTAAAGCTGCTTGTGTGGCAGCTTAACAAAGCATCTGACCATATCTCAATATAACTATATCAGCTTCAGCTTTGGCAGTCAGCTGGAAGACCATAATTTAATTGGTGAACCTGCATATAAATGTAAAACAGGGCAGGCATCTAGATGAAGGGACATTTAAAAGCCAGGAAGAAATGTCCCATTTCCAAATTACAGTGGTGCCAGTCAGGATGAGAGATTGTTTTCTGCTGCCAAACATCTGAGAGAGTTGGTGCCTTGAAATTATAACTCACTCAGCAAAGCCCATGTGGCTGTCCGGAGACTGTGGCCAGGGTTGTGATAGCCAGAGGAATGGGTGGGAGAGATGAGGTGCTGGCAAAGGTTGATATTTAAGACCAAAAGAAACAGTTCTCAAGGAAAATGTACATAGTTGCTCTATAATTTCTAGGTGGTTTCCTTTGAAATGTGGAGACTGTAAATGGTCTTGAGAGGTTTTTGTGAAAGCTTCAGATTCTCGTTTTATGTTCAATTAATGTTTTGGAGAGAAGTCACAAAGAGTGTTGGGGGTTACCTTCCTGACTGTCTCTTTCTAGCAGAAGACCTGACTTTTCTTTCTAGGTTGTAGCAAAGGCAGAGCAAAAATAATCCAGCAATAATATTTTGCCTTTTTATTCAAGTTTTGCTTTTCATGGGGAGCCTATCCTGGCTCTACTTCCAGGAGGTACTTGAGCATATACAAAGTGCATAAGTGGTTTCCTGCAGAACAAAGAGTATTTATGCCTTTGAACAGGCTGCTAAATTGGAGTATTTATGAGTTTTTTCCTTTTAAATAACAACACTTACAGAAGCCACTCTGTTTGGCTTCTGCTTTCTGTGCTCTGGGCAAATGTTTCTTGCTAAGGGTAGACAATGAGAGCAAGATGTGATGGCACAGGTTGCAGCATGTACCAGCACCCTGAGTACAGCATCTGCCAGGTCTCTGGGTATTTGAAATCAGAAAGTTAGGGCTGAGAGAAACCTCAGTTTTTCAGCTTGTTGATTTTACAGTGTCTGCTGCTGTCTGTCTGGTATTTCCCTGTAAACTTCTGTTGTAGAAGGGTCTGCAACCTTCATCTCAGGGCTTCACTGCAGTAACAGAGAAAACATTTTGTATTATATCTAATCCACGAGTCTGTTTGAAGGGAACTCTGGAAAACTTCCTAAGTATATTGCGAAAAATTGTTAAAAATAAAAACTCCTTAACACCAATGTAGCATTAAGAAGCAAGCATTCTTTATTTGGGCAGATGTATGAGAGCATATCTCCTCTGAAAATGGTGCATGCTGAATGCAGAAAAGGTCCTGTTTATGTACTATATTTTGCATAAATATTCATTGATTTTCCCAGAATAAACATATATATGATAAGTTAATAATTTCTAGGAAATGATTATTTTCCTTCCCCTTTACATATGCTTTCTTTTGTCCTGGGGTCTCTTTGGTGGTCCCTGGTGGTTGGTGACCCCAAAGTCATACCTGATTGCCCAGTGAACTGGTAAAATTTGCCACAACTAGCCTGTCTGCTTTCCAGTTCCTCTTACAGAATGGGCATCATACAGTTCCACAGGTTTTTGAAGAATAAGCATTGTGTTAGCTCACCAGCTCCAGACGATTTTTCATCTGGCAACAAGTCCAGCCAGGTTTATGTTAGGGGAAAAGATCAGGCTGAATCCAATGGCCTGAAAGAGGCAAGACTTCCATCGCCCTGATCAATATTTAGGCTTAGAACATATACCCAGCGTATGCACACAGGGCACACCTATATACCATGTGTATGTGTATACATATGTGTATGTCCAGACACACAGATCATGGACAGAGCACTCACAGAAACACAGCACCAGCAGGCTCATTCTGCTCTCCTCCCTGACTGCACAGGGTGAAGGTCTGCTAGTGACCTTCTTATGTACAAGGTGGATTCCTCCAGCAGCCAGGCTTAGACACTCATGGTTCGTGTGCAAAACTCAATTAACCTTGACAACAATATTTTCAGATTTAGTATGCATCTGTGTGGTTTCTGCTACTCTTAAGGTACATGTGGCAGTTGAAGCAGCGCAGTTTAAAACACCAGGCTGGGAGTGCTTCAGGAAAGCCTCCCACATCCACGTTAGGCTATTACCTGTGACATTAACTACAAAATATTCTGATTTCTGATGTGAGTCACTCTTTCATATTTGTGGGAACTAGAGTTTGCAAACTGCAGCGAAAATGCATGAGGCTTACTGAAATTCTTTATATATCACAAGAGAAGGTACTTGTATTCATTCTGTAATGTCTAGACATGCCATGAAAAATTTTCTTGAAGGGGAGATAATTCCTGAGTTCTGCCTTTTATCTTGCTTCTGCACTGAGTTTGCATGGCCTTAGTGATGTTGCACAAAACAGAGGTAAGCCTCCCTTCCCTCAAGCTTACCTCGGTGGGTGTTAGCAGTTTTGACGTGTAGGGTCCCATTTGTGATTGCACTGGGGAGGAACACTATTGCTGGGTGACGGATTTCGTTGGACTTACTCCATTGTTTATTTTGCTGCTGAATATTCCTGCTTTGCAGCTAAATTTTGCAAGAACATTTGGGTATAGAGCACCTTTTTTAAAATTTTTTAATTGCTGTAGTGTAGCCTAGCTCTAATGCAGGAAATGTGCAGCACAAGCACAGAAAGCTCAAGAGCAGCGGGGTGGTAGTAGGATGATATATTGGTGTAGAATAAATTATCCTCTTCAGCTATTTGCCTTTCTCAGCTCTTTCTCTGTGTCATGCAGGGCTCATCTCCCTTGGGAAGAGGAGCCACTTGTGCTGACTGTCAGTGGGGAAGAGCTCCTGCAGCAGTCAGTGGCAGCCACCATTCCCCTTGTCCCAGTTCAGAGGGGACCTGTGGTGAGCCTGACAGGGCTCCCTGCAACCTGGCCAGGGTGGGTGCTGCTGGGACGTGGGAAGCATTCCTCAGATACAGTGTGTGAGCATGAAGGAGATCTTCTAATCTTCTCGTCAGTCCCTTTGCTTTCATAAAGCCGGTTAGGAAAGGGTGGAGAAAATGCTTTTGGACACTGGCTGATATACTGTTATATCACTTACAGCAGGATTTTTTTTCAGTATGGCAGGAGCCTAAGTTCAGCAGCCTTGAAAATGCCTCCAAAATCTTTTTTGTCAAAGCTTTAACAGAGGTCACTGATTTTAAGAAAAAGGCCTGAAAAGCAGGCACAGCAGTTTATGATTTGGGTTTCCTACTTCATCATTTTTGTACTTGAAAGATAACTGTAGCTGTTATCATCTTGTAAAGGTTTGAAATAAGAAGTAAATTGTTATATATTAATCTGGACTCTCAGAATTCTCTGTTCTGCTCTTACCTGGTTTGTAACAGTTCTGAAAAACACTTAATTTACTTTTCTCCCTGAGCAGCTGCAGATTTTGGTGTGTGAGCAAAATAAGGGTAACAAAAAGCTGCAGCAGGGATGCAAACATAACAGTTTTTCTCTTAGCTATGTGTGTAAGCACAGGTTCTGTAACCTACATTCAGTAGCTGGCTCGCTGGGTGTATTAGCCAGGGAACCCTTGACCTGGACCACATGGCTGGTTGCCATGGCAATGGGTTGCATAGTAACAGTTTTTGTTCTTAGGCTGAAATCATCTTGCTTCTCCTAAATGTTACTTTTGAGGAGGTCAGAAGATGTTCATCAGATGAATCTTGGGAAGTTTTCTTCAGAGGAGAGGCAAAAATGCTGATGTTCAGCAACCCGAGCATCTGCAGAGAGATTTTCTTTGTTCAGTGAAGAAAGTAGTCAGCTCCCCCACTTTCTTCACTTTATTGAAGTAGAGGTCAGCAGCTCACAGCCAGCAAAAAAAGAAAAATCAACAAAGTAGCTCTTGGAAACAAGATGACTGTAGGAGGTTCAGGGGAATTAGTTTGTTCTATGACACCAGCTCCCAATCCTGCTGAAGACAATAGGCAAATATTAACAGCTTAACACTCCACTAACCTTGACAATTTCTGAACTTAAAGTAAGCTCCTGATCAGCTCTTTTCAAGCTGGACCTGTGAGAGACTAGAAAGACTGATGTCTCAAGGTGTTTTGGGCTGCATGTGTGGGGGAGGAAGGGGCAGATCAGCCCTTGCCTTGGCACAGCAGTGCACTGCTCTGTACAGCCTGTCACGGTCCACTTATAAGCAGACGCGTGATGGTTCGTACCAGCTATGATCTCAGAGTGCCAAAAGAAAAAAAAGCACAAAATCCAACAAGTCAAGGGGGTTAAATTTCAATCCAAAGAGGAACTTTATTAATTTAGCCCGTAAAACAGCCTGTGATGAGAGAGAGAGAGAGGGAGGGAAAATTGGGAAAAGATGGGGATGAAAGGGAAGGAAAGGGGGCTATAGCTACCACCATGGGTCCACAGACGTCCAGCATCTCTGGGGTCCCAGTCAGTAGGCGTTCCTCTGCCTCTGCAAAGATCGATGTGATCTTTCGGTGGGGTAGATCTTCGGAGTTCAGTCACTCCAGAGCTGTCTTTTATGCTAGTCCATACACCTGGTCCCTCCTTGTGACCCACCTTTGCTCCCCCTTAATTCTTGTGGAGATATACCAAACTCCACTTGGCAGGGCCAAGGGAGGAGTGTCCGAGGCATGGTCAGCAGGTTTTTCACAATGGGTGTCAGGGCAACGGGTGCAAAGCCTTCGTTCCGTACCACCTTAGGCAGGCACAAAGCATTCGCTCCGTACCAGCTTCAGGTAAGTACAAAGCATTCTCTGTGTAAGTCCTGCACCTGTAATTTCTGATGAGAAATGTTGAGACAGAACTTGATTCTTTGATTGACCCTTACACACCCCCACCCCTAGGGCCTGTATCCCAGCCCAGCAGTGTCTGCCAGTCCCTGCCAGAGCAGGGGCAATGCTCTACACTTGCCTCTGGAGCACCTAAACCAGCTCCTGAGTGGCCAAATGACTGGAAGTCCCACCTGGGGGAAGGGCCAAGGAAGTCCAAGTGGTATTTAAGACTGAACATGAGGTAATCAGACATCTTCACTGTACCTCTTCTTGGAATTTCTATCTGAACACCACTGGAACCCAGGAGCTGGTAGCTGTATGTGTCCTTTTCTATATATTTTCAGTCTGTCTTTCTTTCTTTCTTTTTCTACTAATTCCCTCTTCTTGTATTTTTGAGTAACTTAATTGAACAGGCTTAGAGTTTGCAAAATTGAATGGGCCAAGTTAATGCTTTTCGAAGTGTTTTATATTGATTAAATGTTGCACTAAACCTTTTGCCAAATTTCTGAAGTTGCTACTAAAGTAATTTTTGTTGTTTTGACCTCTTGAGAATATCTTGTTGGTATTTCTCCTGTGCATCTAACTCAGAGTACATGAACAGCTGTAAGCCCTTTTAAAAGTCTCGTCAATCAAGGTTGTTTGGAGCCTTACAATATGAAAAGAGTTCTTGCTGTGACAGTGGTCAACCACTGTGGTAGGGGTCTGGGAGGTTGAAAGATTGCCAGCCGTGGGGGCAGTCAGAACTCAGCATGGCCCTGGTGTGACTGAGTGGGGTTTGGATTGGGTGACCTTCTGGGGCTCCTTCCAGTTGAGGTGATTCTGCAAGTCTCAATCTCTTTTTCTCTTTGGCCATAGAGAAAAGCAAATGTGACGGAGAGCTCACACCAGGACTCTGCCTGTGGGTGGTACTGAGAATGGGTTGTGTGGTTATGTTGCCTTCCACACGTATCTTGCCTGGTGAACAGTGTCATCATGCTATACCTCAAATACTTGGTAGTTAAATGTCACTGTAATTCCCCTAGAGAACTCTTTGATATATCATTCATTTCTTTTCTTATACTAAATATGCTGCTCTGTTTACCTTTGTACCTTTCTGGCATATATATAAAGTGAGTGGAGTTCAGCACTGTAGGCAGGAGCTAATAGGAAAACAAAATACAGACATGGCATGTGATTGGAGAGGGGATCTTTTTTCCTTTGTGTCAGTTGATGTAATTTCTTAGCAGCTGTCAACCTCTCGCATTGCCAGAACAGTCACTTGTGGCTTTGCTGCACTGTGATCCTGTCAGACAAGAGGCACCAGGAGGAGTTAAGTGAGGCTGTCCATTTACTCATCTCAATCTCAGAAAGATGTGAAGGGCTACAGCCAAGTAGTGTATACAATCTAGAGGGTTCACTCAGGTGAAGGGATTGGTAGTAGCGGGAAGAAGAGTGATACACAAGAAACAAAGACTGAGAGGATGCTTTCATGGGATGGAAGGAACAAAAAGTGAAGAGGGTCTGATCTGCCTTGTTTTAGGCTATTTTCCTGTAAATCTTGAATTAATTTACAAAATGTTGCAATCCTCAGGGTGCTGGAACAGTGCAGGTTTGAAAGGTTACACCAGTTGCGCAGTGCTTTCGCAGATCAATAGCAAATCATAAAACCAACAGAAGAATTTGTTGCCAGAGCCCCAGCAGCCCAGCCAGTGAGTGCAGTACATGTCTCACCCTCTGTATTAGGCAGTTGTGTCAGCAATTGCATTTGGGAGATGTAAATCTTAAGGACATGCCTGCTTGTCATTAAAGAAGTGGGAGAGCTTTCTTTGTGCATGGAAATGTCAAGCAAGTGTCTTGACCAAATTATTAGATGGTTGATTCCAGTTTGACATTGTAGGACGTGCTGGTGGTTACATGGGGAAAGAAAAGATGTTCTTTGCTTCCTGTCCCAAAGTATTCCAACTACGCTGCTGAGCACTGTGACTGTCTGTGTGGCACTGTGCTGCAGATGCTCAGGAAGTCAGCAGGATATATATAAAGCTCTGCTAGGTTTGCAGAACCTTTTGGCTCCTTTCCAGCTTGGAAGTGGTGATATAAATAGAAGAATGTCTCACTTTTGAAGTCTGCTTTCTATTCACAGAAAGGAAGAACTTTGCTGGAGCTGTGATTTAATGGCTGTTAAATACAAATCTCAAGACCAGTCCTATGACAGGCTGAGCTGCTTGATCCCATTTCAACGGGATGTGAGTGAGCTCAGTAATCTATGGCATCACATCTCTGTTAGCTGGTTGCTGACACCTGAATAAGGTTTGGCTGTATGAAAGCAGGGTTTAAGAGTAATCTGTTCTCCCACCTTCCTTCCCAGTTGCACTTGTCCCTGCTACAAGAAAAAAAAGTGTTGTTTTTTTCTTTTTTTTTTCCTTTTGGACAGATTAGAAAAATGTTTGGGACAGTGGTGGTTGGAGTTGGAATTGCTGGTTTAGCACGAATCCGAGACTTGATGAATCCGATACCTTCCAGCCCTTCTGAGCACCTGAAACTCTTTGGATTTGTATCCAGGTTAGCAATTTCATCTTAGCATGTTTAATATGTATATTGTTTTTTTCTTCTTTTTCAAACTGAAAAGGGAAAGTTTGTGTTAATACACCTGTCATTCTGAGAGGCAGCTCAGAAATGAGCAGAGAAAGCTTTGCAAGAGGGAACAAACAGGTTACCTTAGAGAGATATCTTTCAGAAATGACTAAAATAAAAGCTGAGAGATGTTCTTGCTGTAGGATCTGTGTGATAAAAAGAAATTGTCTGACTGGAATTTCCTGTAGGTTTAAGGTACTGCAGACAGTAAGTACACTAATGATACTGTGTCTGCATGACACTTCTAGAAATGTTTAAAAGAAAAGTTTTACAGAGTTTAAAAAAATTCTTTTATAAAAACATGTTTTAAAGCCCCCAATACTCCAACTTCATAATAACACTCTAGTACTTTTTTTTTTTAAACCAGATATCAAAGCTGTACATATCTAAAGAACAATCCCATTATTTAGTATATGCAATAGGGTTGCTTCTTAGAGAGCAAGAGTTTTTTTCACTAGTTTGGAGCTGTGGAAATTTAATGTGTACCTTCCTCTGAGCATTCCTGCTAGACTGTCTGACCCTTTAGAGTGGAGCAAAGAAGTTTTAAATAGTTAGGCATTACATTTATGGATCTCAGATTGTGAACGTATTTTTCCAGATATATTTAAATCATGCAGGGTTGTTTGAGATGGAAAGGACTGATTAGGTCATGCACTTTATCTTCCTGCCAAATACACTTTTGGTTCTCTGATGCCTCTGCCAGTGCTACAGGTAACCTTGAAGAGCACTGAAGATAGGGTTTCCACTACTTTTTTTTGAGTAACAATGCTGTTGAAATGCATGATTCACAGTAATCTTCCTTGGATCCCAATCACACACAAACATCAGCTGTCTTTGCTTTTGAGTCCTGCTTATGGCCTGCCTCCCTGCCCTCTGTCACCTATCCTAACACTGTCAAGGTGCCTGCTCCAGTCTATAGTAATGCAAAGGGCTTTTAGGGGGAGTGTGTGTTTTTCATTTTCGGCTGGAGTTGTGCTTAGCTTGCTGGCCAAGAGAGCTTTCCCCTTAGCACTGACATGCTGTGTGTGTTGCAAGGTGAGGCATCATAGCCAAACATCTGCTTTTTCCCTATGCTGCTTGTCTGTACTTGTAGTTGTGTGTGACCCTGCCAACTCGAGTGCTTTTGTCCACATCATCTAGGATGGTGGGGAGAAGTTCTCCCATAGGAGCACTGTCCTCTTTCAAGTCACTCTTTTACAACATTTCTTTTGTAAAAATGCATATTAAAAACCAAAACACCAAAACCATAAAGGACTTGACAGTTCAATAGCAGGCCAGTTTCTGGACTGATACCACCACCTACACACTTACCCATTTTTTTTTTTTGTTCTCTTCTCCACTCCACTTCTGTGTGTAAGTGCTCATGCTCTTCCTGGATAACAAACTGCTTTTGTTATACCCTGGTTGAACTCAGTGAGACAGTGGTCCATGGGAACAATTTTCAAGTACTGCTACACAGCATGTGGTGGGAAGAATGGACTGTGACAGTTACACTCTGGTTGTATTTATGCTAAATATCCAGGAGAAGTTTTGGCAATATTAATGACGTCAAGCAGATTAGCCTGGAAGATGCTCTGGGAAGCAAAGACATCCATGCAGCCTTCATCAGCACAGAGAACAGAAGCCATGAAGAAACCATCAGGTATTTTGAGGGTTCTCCCCCATCTTTTCCCCTGTATTTTAGAAGCACAGAGAAGCTGTGTAAAGCTGTTGCAGGAGAAGATATGGACTCTGAGAAAAGACTGCCAGACTAGAAGCCTAAAGTGAATGATAGTGAGTTCCGTAGAGCACCAATAAGCCCTGGAAGAGAGTAGGATTTAAGAGGCATTCATTTCCCAAGTAATTCCATTTCTGTACCTATTGGCCTGTGTTTGATGGACAGGCAGCTTAAAACAGGATTCAAAGCCTTTCCTCATGGATTATGTTGTGGAAGGGTAGTCCAGTGCTCCACTCCAGCTACTTACATGTCTGTAAATTGGAAATTGTAGTGCTCAACACTGTAGCATTTTAACAACTTGATATAGGTGAGTAAGGGAATTCTATGACAAAAGAAGAATTAAAACCCTGCTCCCCTGCTGTTTAAATGTGTGATGTAGCCACCACACCATCTTTGCTAGAAAAGTTGCCATTTATTTCTGTTACTCCATGTTGTGCATCTCCCCATATGGAGATGGCTGTGGGAATAAGAAGCAGTTTGCACTGTGGTGAGAAAGGATTAAGATAATATTCTTTTTAATGGCTGATCTCTTATCCCTTTCAGAATGTTTTTAGGAGCTGGGAAACATGTCCTTGTTGAATACCCCATGGCTTTGTCTGCTAAGGCAGCCCATGAGCTCTGGGAGATGGCTGAGCAGAAAGGTAACACACTTGTTCTCAAGAGTCTAAGCAGTATTACATGTTGGGTAGCACCAAAGACACGAAACTTGAAGGCAAGTCTCCAGCCTACTATTAGTCATCACATGCAAGGGAGTGTGACTGTTTCACAGATGTGCCAGTCTAGGATTTAAGGCTTATGCCAATAGGGGAACAAACACAAATGTCAATGCTAAGAGTGAGGTATGTTTGCCCTCACGAAAATATGAGCCTCTATTTGCAACACTTAGAATGCAGATAAAGAAGAAAACTTCTGTCACAGTGATAATAAAACCCTTGATGAGTGCAGCTATTGGACTTGTGCACTTCTGTGTCCTCTTTCTCCCTGGAAACGAAACTGCAAGCAGCTACCCTAGCTTCTAGCATTTGTGATGTGCTGGTCACATACAGCTGCTTATGCTATTGTAGGTCTGCAAGGCATTCTGGTTTAAAAGACAGCTTGTCTCGACACAAAATGTCTTTATTTCCAGAAAGTGTGTGGTCCCATCCCAGTGGTGCAAAGGGTCAGAATCTGGCAGTTCAGCTGGGGCTGGTGGGGATGAATAGGGCTGCAAAGGAAAAAGCAGTGCTGGGCAGGAGCAGAGGGCAAATCATTTGGACAAGCTGCACTGTTTATACCACTGCTTCTTAAAAATCTCCTTTGTGACTTTTGTCCTGAAACACTGGAAGTATAGGATTTCTTCTTTGCTGTTTCCCTGTACCAACAGCAGTTACTGCCTTGCTGCTTGCCAAATGGTTTCCCATTGAGCAGAATTTATGCCTCTTTTCTTGAAGCAGCAGCAGTTACTGTCAGCAGCCTATACTGACTCTCTTGGAAATCTTCCAGAAAAACACATATTGAATGAGGAACACATTCAACTTTTATTGGATAACCTCTATTTCAAAGTAGCCCAATCAATTGCAATGGAGGGAGTTATTCCTTAATATATTGTTTCAATCTGGGTCCGAGCATATTGCTATTTTCCCCCTTCCTTTTTCTTTCCTACTACCCTGAGAGGAAAAATGCAGAACAAGGAAATGTGAGGGGAAAGAGGCCAAGAATTAATCCATACATTACTCTGAAGACTCATGTTTCAGCCTTAGCTGGGTGCTGGATTTTGATCAGAGTTTCTGTTAAACCTAGTGGCTACAGTTCCCATGGTCTGTATTTGTTGCCTTCTGAAAATCCTTAACTGAGATTAATGCTTCAGCTCAGGGCCTGTTTGATTTTCTTCCTGACATCATTTTGTCAGTCATGCATGAGAATACTTCTAAGTGAGCTCCCACTGGTGGCTAGTGAAGCCTTTACTGTTTAGACATGACTTTGATCCACAGAAGAAACTTTTTTGTAATCTGTCCTGATTTTTTGCCTTTTTTGGTTGTTTTTTTGGTTTGTTTGTTTGGTTTTTTTAATGGCAGGTAAAGTACTCCATGTGGAGCACATAGAGCTTCTTACTGAAGAGTACAAGCAGCTGAAGAAAGAGGTGGCTGGGAAAGACCTGGTGAAGGGAACATTACATTTCACAGGTCAGTAGCTCTGAAGCAGTCAAAGTCCATCTGGCTTTGTCTGCCTGCTCCATAGGGATGCCAGTGCTTCCAGGCTTCATTTAGTCCTTTTACACTAGAGTCTGTATATAAACTGAGTAGAGACACAGGTATTGGTTCTGGATATTTCCATGAAATTACAGAATTCTCTGGAAAGCACTTTTGCCTTAACAGCTGTTTTCTATGGACACTTACTTTGCTGATCTCTTTCTGCTGTCTGGTGAAGAATGCAAGCCCATGCCTTGGTGTATGGAGGGGAAAACACTTTTTCATAGCTTCTGTACTTAGGCAGGAGTGACGCATTTCTCATTCACATTGATCTTGGAGAGGAGGTTGGGTGCTGAGAAAGTGTCACAATTTCTGGTGGGGACCTTTAGTCTTCAATAGTGGTGTTTGCTCCAGGAGGAACTGGGAGAGATTTTTTTGGCCATTGTTTTCTCCTTACTTTATTCCCTTGTTGAATCCACATATACCCTCGTGTTCTCAACATGTCCTGAAGGGTTTGTTGTATATATACTTTGTGCAGCCTTCTCTGCCTTAGCTCATCAACAAATCCATTTCAACACTGACCGTGTTTGTTGACTTTCCTACTCAGCCCATCCACTCATGACCTTTCTACACCCTGATCTTTAAGCCTGCAATACTGCAGTTTCTTCATCCTTTCCTATACAGAAGGCATCACTCATTTTCCTGTTCCTCAAGAGTTTCTATTCTGTTCCACCAGGTAGTGTCCTTGATGAAAACAAATCAGGATTCCCAGCTTTCAGTGGAATTGCCCGTCTGACTTGGCTGATTGACCTCTTTGGAGACCTCACTGTTACCTCTGCCACCAGAGAGAAGCAGAAGGATAAGAATTATTCCAGAATGACTGTTCACTTTCAGACAGCAAACAAGAAGTGAGTAATGTCTGTGGCAACATGTGAGCCAGGCTCCTCATCATCTGCAGGACTTCTGCCTGCAGGAGTTCTTCATCCTTTTCTCCTCTTGTGGAAACAGAGTGGGTGGAGGCTGGCATGAAAGTGTTCATGTCTTTTAAAGATTTGTTTTATAATATTGAGTTTGTTCTCCCTTTTGTTATGTGGTAACAATATCCTTCCTATCAAATAGGATATTTTAATAGCCTTGCTAAAAATGGTATATTTTAAAATATTTTATAACTATTAAATAAGCCATCAGTATTTCATACTATCTGTTGAGTACTCAGCCTGGTCCAAAGACTGGTGGAAACTCTCAGGTTTGGTCCTTGTGGACCATCTGTACAGAGTTCATGTCCTTTCAAATAGGTTGAAGTTACTTGCAATGTCAGTTTAAAGTGACAAGATACAACTTGAGAATTACCTGGGAAAAAAAAATGGTAGAGAGAAGTTACCCAATGTTGATGGAACTATTTGTTCTTTTTTTTTTTTTTTTTGTTTGCAAATATGCTGATAGACCTCTTAAAAAGCCCAAACCTAACCCAGCATTTTAGATCAATGTTTAGTTAAAGTAGTAACCTGAAGGACTAGCTATTTGGGGAGTGAATAATCAGGGCTCATTTGAACTCTTAACTTCACCACGGGTCCGGTTGAACATTTCATCAGCCACTCCTACAAACCCTATTGCAGTTTATCATGGGATTATCATCTTGTTTTAGCAATCTTCCTCTCTCTTTAAATAAAACAGCATTTCCAATTCCTTTCGAAATGCAGTTGTGAGAGGACAGAACTCTGTATACAAGCTCTGTTTACCCTCTTAGCAATTTGCTAGTAACATAAGTAGCTGTAAAGATCTAGATAGGGTGAGATTTTGAACTAATTCCAGCAGATGGAACTAGCGGGTGGTTTAAACATTTCCCTGACTGTCCTGTCTCCTGGGTAGTCCTTAGCTGCTATGTATAATATTTGCTGGATACATTACTGTTTCTGGATTACTGGCTTTTTTTCTGCTCCACATCATTGACCAATATATGATTCTCTTGGCCACTACTATTTGTATGTATCAGTGTTTTCTCACCAGGAGTATTTTAATAACTTTGGGGGCAGTCAGTTTTATGCCTCTGGGATAATTTAGGGTGGGTGGAAAATTACATAGCGTTCCTGTATTGTGTTCGGTGCTGGAGCCATATTTCCTGCTGACCTTCCCCCACTGACGTCAGTGGAGTTACTGCAGTAGAGAATTTGGCCCACTCTCTGTCAAGTGAAGTTATGGCCCAGCAGTAATGGTGGTGGTATTACAGCTCTAGTTTGCCCAACCTTTATTTTGCTGAAGGATGGGAAAGGTCTGTACCTTTCATTAGAGTTATCCCTTCCTTTTTTGAAAGACATGAATACAGTAACCTTGAGAAATTAGGTTAATTCGTCCTATTTTCTGCCTTGGAAAATACAGCAGGTGCAGAATGCAGGAGCCTGTGTTCTGCTTGTTAAACAGGGATTTGTGCAAAGGGTGTACTCTGTCTCCACTGCACAACCCACCCTGGCTGCTCTTCTGGCTCTGGGTGGATTTTGGAGGTGTGTGTTAATGCCTGCACCCAGCTATTTAAGAGATGACCTCTGCCTCTGTTGTGTGTCCAAGACAGCTGAGCTGACAGCCTCTCTGTGATACAACATTGAGCAATCCAGGAAAAGCCAAACCTCTACTGACAGCACGTCTGGTTTGGGACTGCAGTTCCTGTCCCAGGATTACAGAGCTTGGATCCAGTAAATGGCAGAAATCAATTTTTAGTGCAAGCTGGAGAGATAATGATTTGGGCAGCATCTCTTTTGATATTAACTAGGGATAGGGTTCAATTGTCTAATTCCCATCCAAGCTAAGGGAGCCCCTCATTGATTTAATGATAAATTAAAAATATTGTCATTGTCAAAGTGTGATAAAGAAAATGTTTAAAAGAAATTGAAGACATTTTCCTTACAAATTCTGACAATAAACATTTGAAGTTATGTTTTTATGGAGATCTAAGCTTACAGAGTCTAATAACATATCTTCAAATTGAACATTCATAGAAAATGATGTAATACAGGCTGCAGAAGTTGCTGCATAAAATTTTAAGCTGAGTGGACCCAGAATTCTTTCAAGCATAAAACCAGCTTAATTCTTCTAGAGGTTGTTTATTGAGCTGTTGCAGTCCAGCAAGGGCCACTCATTATTCAAGGAAAAAGGGAATCAGAAAAGAAAGAAGTCTCTTTCAATCCTTGAATAAAATGTAGCTAAGAAAACTCTACCAGTTTAAAATCTGGAAAGACAAAATGGCCATAAAAACTCTGGGTGTTTTCTTCACTACTGACTGTTTTCTTTGCAAACAGTCAGTATAAAAGTGGTCTGTTAGTGTTTGATTAAATTTTCTTTTTGTTCTTCTTTAACTACTCAGCATATGTAATCTGGCTTTATTCACCTATCAAAAATGTCGAATTTATTGCTTGCAAGTAACACGTCTAAATAACTAAATATAACTGTAGCCAGATAATACTTTAATACAAATCTTTAATGAAAATGGGTAAATTGTCTATGAAAAAAGCAACAACCCATCCCGGTTTTCTGACATAAAATGCAAATCTGTTTCTTAAGCTACAAAATTGCTTAAATAATGTGTGGACTTGCAAAATACTTATCTTTATAGCAAAACAAGAGGCTTATTTCAGAGTAGAAGTTGCTATTAATTAAAAATGAATATGTTTTGGTTACCAATCAAGTAGAATCAACCTCTCTTTGGGAAAATGACTAAAAATCCAATTGCAGAAGAAGATAAATCTATTAGTAAATCCAACATTTTCCTGCTCACTGATCTAAATCAGTCATTCTAATCACTTTGATTAAACTCTGCCCTCTCTGCATGATTGGGCTTCTGGTTCAGTGGCTTCCCAAGCTAGAGCAGAAGGCATACACTTGAGCCTGATCACTGGTGTGCATCTGCTCTAGATCAGCCCAGGGAGGTGATCCTGCATTGACAGGGTCTGTTTGGGATCATGTCGTGAGCTCCTTGCTATTACATGATGGAGATCTGTGCCTGTGCCTGCCCAGTGGTATTTTCCTACCTGCCTACCTGAGATAAAGCAGCTTTGAATAGCAGTGGCCTGAGCCCTCTGTGACTGTTTAAAATCATAGGAATATAAAACCAGCTCTGTCAAGTCGGAGCAAAGCCCAGCTTGCTCAGCAACCTGCCTCTGACCCAGATCAACAGCCTTTACCTCCGGGAAGGACGATGGGAACACAGAAAACACTGAGCAATATGGCCTGCAAGCACCCTTCTGGTTTGCAGTGACTTGTAGCCCTGGGACTTCCTAAAATGCACAGTGCCTTTGCATTTATTAGTCCTCTGAGAATTTTTTTTGTGCATTCTTGGAGACTGTGATTTGGGTACTTTTTCCCCCTCCAGTTGTTTTATTCTGTTCAGTCAGATTCTTCTGGCCATGCTTAATTTGTAGGGGGAGTGGTGGGGATGTGGAAGTACAGGTGAGTAAAGAATAATTGATGTGATGATGTAAATATAGAAACTGAATCCTGGAGCATAAAAGATGGGAGATGCGGAAACATTAAGCTGTGTGCGCTGCAGAATGTGTTCAGGGCAGATTGACAAGGACTTTCTTTCCTGATCTAATGATACTGAAGATTTAATGGGCAGTACTTGGAGACAGAATTTATTCTTCCAGGCTATTGATGCCTTCTTAATTTGTGAGTGGCAGACTAAAGTGGGTCATAAAGGACTGTGGAAGAGCCATCAATAACCAAGTAAGAAAAATAATGTGCATCCTCTAAACACAGGCAGTAGTGAGTGCTGAGGAATGAGCTACAGAAAGGTAATGGTATGGTTCAGGCAGTTGACAAAAGAGCAGGAAGGGATGATTGTGACTGTGGCTGGTGTTGAGGATCATTCCTCAAAGGCGTTGCAGTGTTGGGTCAAGGAGTCTATTAAGACCCCTAAAGTGGCTCAACATGTCCCGTGGCTCCATTCCCTTCAGTCAAGGTGGGAAGTTGGGAAGGAAAGTGTGAGCCATGCAAGTCAATAGCCAATACCACCAAGCTTGGTTTGGAGACTGTGCTATTGTGTTGGCATAAGACAGGTCTCTGCTCTGATTAAGAAAGGCCTGCCTGAGAGTCTATGTAGGTATAATTTTTAGGATCAGCTCAGTGCTCCCAGTGATGAGAATGAAACATTTTAAAAGTTGAGAGAGTAAGGACACTTGTGTCTGTGTGAGTGAACTTGTCCAGCTCATCTCAAAGGGGTGGGGTTCAGCTTGCACAGTAGCACCTGGGTCATTATTATGTACCTGAGTGACTTAAATGTATTCTTGCTGGAGGAATGACTAGACATTGAGGGCCTTTTGGGTTTAGCTGTAACTCAATTATGTACAACATTTTTGGACATTTAACTGTACTTTTCATCCAAGTCCACACACAAACAACCCACAAACTTCCCTCTTCCTTATGACATGGCTTGCTGTTGCTTGCTTCACTTTGTGCATAGGGAAAACAAAGCTGGAGAGAGCTTCAATGGTGTTCTGAAAGTCATGGCATGAAAAAGTGGCAGAGTCAAGGCTATTACCTGCTGTTGAGCTCTGTAACCTCAAGGCATGTTAGTCAGGACACGTTGCCTAAATATGTGATGACTGATATTTAAAAATGGTGCATTTATCACTGCATTTTCTGTAAAAAAAACCAAACAAATTAGAATTGTTGATTCAATTTCTTAATTAATACTTTTTCTCTGTTCCTTCACGCTAGGCCCTTGACTTGGATTGAAGAAAGGGGACCAGGGATGAGACGTGAAAAGAAAATCAACTTCTGTTTCACAAGTGGTTGCCTGGAGAACTTCCCTGAAGCCCCAAGGTCTTCTGTGGGCCTTTTCATGCAGGATCAGAACCTCTTTGCAAAGAAACTGCTGGGCCAGGTCTCCAAGGAAGAGCTGGCTGCTGAGAAATGGCGAATTTTGCGGTGTCTTGACCTTGCCGAGGTGATCCAACAGCACTGCGAAGAGCCAGAGAAAATCTACTCCTGAGACTGCTCTTAGGGAAGGAAGAACATGGCAGATGGAAAAGCTGTAGGGCTAGAACTCACTGTTGCCATCAAGCAGTTGCTATTTCTGTTTCAGTACCTTCTTTTTGACTACTTGTGATTCCTGGGCTCTCCAGGTGGTCTGGAGAGTCTGGGCTATACCCTGTGCCTTCTGGTTTGCACCAGACCAAAGCAATGCCCCTGCTCTGATACATTTCTGTCCTTTCAGGTAGATACGAACCTAGCAACAGCCTTTCCTGTCATTCAGCTGGAAATACCCCTGAGAGTAGATCCTGCAGGACTGTAAATACTATATATAATCCTCTCTTCTGGAGTCTGTCCCCGCATTCCAGATATGTCTGGAAATGAGTATGTCTGAATAGTATTCATGTGCTATTTTCTAGAAAGAAGTAGTAGCTAGAATGAAGTTCCAGTTCAGTTTTCCACCTCTTTACTTGAAATACAGAATTTGTGCCACTACAGTCCTGACCTTTTCTTCCAGATGCCCTGAATTGTTCTGTGTTTGCTCTAATTTGTAGTTTTGCCTGTTGGGGTGTATGTGTCTCTGTGTGTGTCTCTGTGTGTGTGTGTGTGTGTGTGTGTTCGTGTGGTTTTTGGGGGTGGCTGATTTTCACACTGGAGGTCAACTACCTTCAAAGAGAATCTGTATTGGTATCAAACCAGAACAAAAGAGTCGTCTTGTCTCTTGATAGATGCCATGTTGATTTTATTCAGTTTTTCTGGTGCCCTGTGCCAACACAGAACTCTTTTCCCAGCAGAGATTAGGAACATGCACTGAACTAATGCATTGCCTGTCTACTTTCTACTGAATCTAAATATTTTTCTTTTGTTGTACTAGAAGCAGTATATTCTTCTCCTGCATCTGTGTTCTAATTCAGCATGTGAAAGGATCATAGCAAAAAATAATAAATACCTTGTGTTTAAGAAAA
Organism: Entomyzon cyanotis; assembly: GCA_024500445.1. NCBI lineage: Eukaryota > Metazoa > Chordata > Aves > Passeriformes > Meliphagidae > Entomyzon > Entomyzon cyanotis. Next base: position 84,640,797 of record JAKEPQ010001005.1, read on the forward strand.
GAAAATCACTAATGTGGTCCTGGAAACAGAGAAATTCATTAGGAATAGTGATAAATTTAGAATAGCATTGTAGAAAATGGTGCAATTTGCTAATATATCCATGTGGTTATGTCGTAATTCAACCCCAGCTGCCAACTAAGCACCAGAGAGCTGCTTGCTTATTGTACCTTGCTTATTGTGGGATGGAGGAGAGAATCAGAAAGATAATAGTGAGGAAAAAAAGGTAGGTTGAGATAATGGCAGTTTAACAAGTAAAGCAAAAACTGCATGTGCAAACAAAGCAAAACAGGGATTTCATTCACTGTTTCCCATGGGCAGGCAGGTGTTCAGCCACTCCCAGGAAATCAGGGCTATATCACACACAACAGCTACTTGGGAAGACAAATTCCATCACTCTGAATGTCCCTTCTCCTTCCCCAGCTTTATATGGCATATGGAATGGAATATGGCTTTGGTCAGTTGGGGTCAGTTGTCCTGGCTGTGTCCCCTCCCAAATTCTTGCGACACCCCAGCCTACTTGCTGGTGGGACAGGATGAGAAGCAGGAAAGGCGTTGAGGCTGTGCAAACACTGTTAGTAATAACTAAAACATCCCTATGTTATCAACATTGTGTTTCTAGCACAAATGCAAAACACAGCCCCATATTAACTACTCTGAATCAGATTAACTCTCCCCCAGCCTAAACCAGCCCAGGTTATAGCATATGACACTTGTGGGAATGGGTCTTTAGCATTTTTACTGTAGTCACAGGATCACATATGAAAATGTTATCACTTCATTTCAGTGAAGTGAAGCATTTCAGTTCTAGAAGCCTAAGCACTGCACAACGCTATTAACGATTCCTCTGGTTGCCTTTTACTTTCTAATTACAGCATCTGTTGGTTCTTTATTAATATAGCAGCAAACTGCAATCTGCGCAGTTGTTTTTTTCTAGTGACAACCCTCCTTTTTTCTGCTTTATCATTTGGGCAATTTTTAAATAAGCGAGCATATATGTTGTGAATGTATACATAATTGCAGCCAGTCAGTATTGACAGAAGAAAATCTTCCTTTGGGTAAATGTTCATTCAGAAGTTGGATACAATTCAGTTAGTTGGAAACAAGAAAGGAAAGTCTATATGATTTTCTCCCAAATCAGTCAGATGTTAGGAGTGACTGGAGCTTGATGTGTGAATGAATTCTGCATGTGACATTTGTTTAAATTGACCCTATCTGTTAAATTCAGTGAAGATCCTCCTATTGCCTTCAGTGGGTTGAGACCCGTGTGGGTTGGCAGCAGATTTGTGTATGCAGATCCTGTGCTTGTCCACCCAAATGGATGCCTTACTGAGCATTCACAGGGACTTCTGTGCCAATGTGGTGGAGATGGCATGGGCAGATCCGAGGCTGTATGAAGGGAAAAAGTGTATTTTTGGCGAAACACAAACAGTCCATCTGGAATTAGAATGAATTAGACTCTTCTGTATATGTCTGCTATGTATGACAGCCAGTGAAAGGTCCTGTTCCTTGACAAACTCTTCATCTGTGAATATGGGGTGAATGCCACTTGTTTACATGCTAACTCACAATGGGTAACTGGGGAGGGAGGAAAAAGGGAAAGGAGATTCACACATCTCTAGGCATCAACATTAGTCAGGACATCTCCCTGAGCATGGTCTGCAATTGCTGGTGAGAGCAGTTATTTCCTCAAGAAAGGGGGAATAAATTCACAGGAGTTGTGTAAAACAGCAGCGTAATATTGTGCAGCGAATCGTCCTCTGGAGAAGCTTGTTTCTATAGAGAGCACCTGGGGAAATGAGCTGGGGAAGGCAGATGCCTAGAGCTCAGATATCCCACACTCTCCTTCATTCCCCTCCCATTCCTTCCAGCTAACCTGCTTACCTACTACTGTCTGCCCTGCTCCTGGGAGCCTGCATCATTTAAATGGCTTTTCCTTCTGCCCTGTGAATTTGCCAAGGTACTGTGCTGTTTTGTATGTGGGAGCTACTGGATGTCCAGTTCCAAATGTATGTTTTGTTTAACCAGATGTCAAACTCACCAATAAAATATTGGAACTCTTAATCAGTCTTTTAATTCCCTTTGTCCTTCCTTTGCAGTTCCCATTGCCTGTGCTGAAAGTGGCTCTGTCCCAACTGTTTTTCCCCCGCCTTTCACTCCTCAAGGCCTGCGAGAACCTGCCAGGGACTACAGGCTGTGATAATACCCTGAAGACCTCAGCTGCCTTCTTCTCCCTTTTCAAAGTTCTGGGTACAGGTTTGGTAGGATTTGTGACCTTACCTCACCTCATGAGCTATCCCACAAAATTCCTGCCCTTTCTGTGCTATCTGACACTTACCCAAGAGTACTGGCAAGTCTAAATCTCACTGTACACTTCCAGTTTCCCATTCACAACAACCTGGTGTGTTCGAGCAACCTTATTGAATGTGATCGGTAGAATCTAAAACAAGTATTGAAATGGGTTCACTTGGGGTTTCAATAAGCTGCTTTATCTTAGCAGAAATGACAAAGAAGAGTTTTTCAGATAACATTTGGTGTAGCCTGAATCCAGGCAATTTTAGAGATGCAGAGGTATGGAAAGGCAAGTATAAGGTGTGACATGAGCAGGTTAATCTGTTGTGTTCTTTAGATGTAGCTGCTTTGCTACTCATCCTGCTGGAAATCACCCCACTCCTGTGGAACGCTCTGTGAAGTCCATTGCAGGAACCTTATTAACTGCCTGATGCTATGAGTTTCCTGGAAAGTGCTATGAGACACAATGCTCCTAAGTGAAGGAGAGATGTTCCAGCTCCAGAGGATGTTTCCAGCTGACAGAGGCTGGAGATTGTCTCTGGCAGATGAGAGGTGTGGAGTCACTAACTGCAGCAAGCTAGCTGAAACTTGGAAGAAGTGGTTTTATCCAAAGCCCTTCTAAGAGGGCTAAAGATCATGGGAATGGAAAATTTCCAAAAAGCAAAGAAACTGGATACTGCTGTGAGGACCTGAAAAGCTGTGTGAGAAGTTCAGCTGAGATTGAGAGATGGGTATCATTTTGGGATCAGCCTGAGAGCATATTCTGTGGGTCCTGGGAATAGGGTCTAATTTACCTGTGTGAATACTGAGGGTTATCAAGAACAGTATGTGAACATGGGAGGCAGAATAAAGGGGAAGGCAAAGAGGACCGGGGGACACCACAGGAGCTGCTTGAACTGGCATTATTTATGAGGAAGATGTCACTGGAACCTTCCCCTGAGCAGATCAGAGAGACAAGGAAGGGAAAAAGCAAAGATTGGCAGCTGTGCAGACTGGGGCTGCTTTTCAAATGGACCTACTGTGTCAAAACCAGCTTTTTAAAATTAATAGTATGTATGGCATCTGTGTAAAACTGCAGGGCTGAGTTGTGATTGCAGGTCCTCCAGCAGTCTGTAGAGGGATCATGGTGGTAAAGACCCAACTGTACATCTATTTTCAGCTGCCACTCAAGATGTTTGACTCCTTCAGGTCGGCAGTGTGATCCAGGGCCTTGGATACCTGCATTGTTTGCTGGTGAGTGATCTACCAAGGGTGATCCAGGGAGACTTGCAGCACTGTGTGCTGATGTAATTCACACAGTAGCACTTACTGCTCCCCAAGGCATGTGATGTGCTCTGCACAACAGTAATAAAACACAACACCAGGAAGCTAAGGATCTCCAGTAAAATAACTCCAGGGTTTTGACAGAGATAGAAAGATATTTGGTTAGCTTTAAGTGCTGTAAGCTGGTATTTGTAGAGGCTGAATTAAATGAGGTTACAGGACTGTTGAGAAACATGTTACAATTTTTGTTTAAAGAAGGGATGTAGCAGAGGTATTTTCAGTAGCAGACTTCATCCCTAGCCCAGAAGAACCACACCCTGGAATAGGAGACAGAAGATGTCCATGCAGTAAATGTGGTTCAATACAAAACACTGGAGCCAGGTGTGGCTGAGCTACCTCTATTGCCACAAGGGCTGGCTTGCAATGTCATTTCATCTGACCAGATGTGCACAGCTTCTCAGTAGTGCTGGGGTGGCCTGTGTGGAGCACTGGGCTACCTCATCAGGCCATGTGAACACTCCCACAGCTCAGCCTAAAATGCCTCTTTGGCTCCTGTCCTTCCCAGCATCAACAGTAACTTCCTCCTGTTTACATTTACCTTTTGGGCTGCAAAGGGAACTGAAACATAACTTCCAACCTATGCTTTCTGCTTTCTTGCTGACCCAGCCTGGTTAAAATAGATAGCTTTTATCTCACCCTTGAGCAAAACGTGACAGGGCTGCTGCATGGTGATGCCCATAAAGCTGCAGGGATCATCGTGGTGTTCCAAGTAACAGAGTCCCAGGTTTAGTGCTTGTTGTCCACGTCTTGGGAATAAACACCTTTAATAAACACAGCTGCATGCAGGTCAATAAGCAGAGAAATTTCAAACTAATAATTTAAGTGAAATTACCACCATCATAAGCTCTGAATAGTAGCCTGCAGGTATGCATGCTAGCACTCATAACAATAAATGTGTCCTGATCTAATAAAAATCACTTAGTCCAGGTTACTACTTAAAAAAACTTCTCTGAAACTTCTTACTCAGGGAATCTTAGATTGCATTGTATGTGAGCTGACTTTCTGATTTTGCTGTTACTGCTAATGTTACAACCTGCCTTCTAGAGTTCCTATCTACTACACCTGGCGTAAAGTGCCATCCTGCCTGACCTCCAGTGAGTCACCCCTTTTCCTTGATAAAAGTTTACTTGCAAAGAATCCGGTAACATGTCTCTGCAACAGCTAGATCACCTCAGTGGAGTGAATAACAAATTCACGACTTAGGGCTTTCTGATGTTTTGTGCATGGGTGTTGTTCAATTAACAGATAAGTAAAAAGAATTTAAAAATACTATGTTAATTATTAGTAGAACCTCAAGACAAGCTTGAGAGAGGAATAATAATAAATAAATAATGATGATGTCAGAATTAATGCTCCTTTGTGTGGCTAGCACAGGTCTTTCTCGTGAGAACATTTTGCTACATTTCATAAACAAAGATAAAGTTTGGATGTTTTGCAAACAGCGTCTCTAGATTAGGTCAGTTCGGGCTTGGCCAATTGGGCCTAGGGGGAGGTTTCTGGCTGACCAATCTGGGTGACCTCTGAAAACTCTATATATATGGAAATCAAAATAATAAAGACACCTTTTCTCTTTCCTTGTCTGAGAACCTGGGTCTTCTCTCAGCTAGCGGCTCAACAGCGACACCTTTGTGAATGATCTGTCTTTAGGATAAAGCTCTGTATAAGTAGAAAGCAGTGACTGAAGCATTAACTCTTCTTTTTTCTTACTTAATTCAAATGTTGTCTGAAAATATAGTTCTAATTATAACAGTCTCTTCCAGTGTTTTGGAAAGCAGCACTCTGGCGGCATGTGGGTTTTTTATTTGATGCCAGGATTTATTGCTGGTGTCCCAGTCTGGGTAGGCAGCAGTATCCTCCTTCTGCGTGACTCTTTAAGGAGCTGTTTATATCTGTGTCTCTCTCTTCCTCTCACCTACATCAAGGGCTCCTCCACCTTTTAGAAACGATACAATTCCCTTGTAAGTTGTCATCTCTCTTTTATTCTGGCCCTTATTATAAGCAGTACTTGTAGATAACATGGCTTTGCAAAGTCTCAGTGAGTTTTTGAATTAATCAGTATGCCTTTTCTCAGTTTTCTCTGATGTCTGTTTTCATTTTATAAATTCCACCAATGGTGGATTTGTTATTGAGTTCAATAGTCTTAAGCCTTTTCTTTCTTGTACTGATGGAAAACACACATTTATTATACAAAAGGCCTGGATGCTGACATTATCCTATCATTGACTGTACCTGCATTTTAATACTGCATTTTTGTATATGGGGACTTGTTCAATTCCTAATCTTGTTCCCATAGACAGTGTTCATGCTTAGACTTTTTCTTTTACTATGCTGAAACGTATTTTCTCTCCAGACTTTAAATTCTAAAACATTTAAATTATAGAAATTTCTTTAAGAACTGTTAAGATGGGGAATCACAAATGCTTATAATCATCTTTGTCTTATTTTGACCTATGGTAAAACCCAAACTGTCTATGTCCCTGTTTCTACCCTGAACAGCTTGATCTTGTCTGCTAGTCCAGCTCCATTGAACTCAGGCAGGATGGGTTTACATGCAGGTCTTTGTGCACACCTTGCCTCTCACCAGGAATGCTTTTTGCTTTGCACAGTGCAATCCACCTCTGCTGCAAACCTGCTGTGTTCTAAAGTTTGCTTCTCTTGTAATAGCACATTCTGCTGCTGTACCCTCACCTCTGTGGGCTCATGAGACTTTTGCTCATATCTGCTTTATTGGAGATACCTATTTTATTACATGACCATGTAGGTCATAACTGCACACCAGAGTATTCCTGTGTGCTGTTATGTGTTGTTTTCCTGTGTTAAATTATCAGCCATTGCAGCTTTCTCTACTTTTGCTTTTGAGCTTGATTTCATTAGAAGTTCATCTTTCAGCCTGTCACCCCAGCCTGCCAAGGCACAGTCATTGTCAGCTGTAGCCAGGTTACACACTCATGAATCATTTTGCAATGCCCTTGATTTCACTCATCAGAGAAATTCTTTGCATGGAGGTGTTTTTCACTGGAAAATAATGAGGGTTTGGGTAGATCAAGCAGTGGACCCAAGGGGTTTTTTTTTCCGTTCTATGCCTTATATTTCTTGCTTCCAAATCCCTTTGCAGGTACAATGTTCTCAGAAATTCAGGCCTGAGTGTGGCAGAGTGTGGCTGTGGTGTTTTAGGGTGAAATTTGGCACATGTTTATCTGGGCAGGACCAGCAAGCACCCATGGCTTGTCCCTGCCAAGCTGCCTCTGTGCAACTGTGGCACTTCCATCTTCTACCCCTACTGCTTTACCTGTTGAGGTTCCTCCAGATGTGTTGTGCTGCTGCCATCGCTGCAACCCCTTTTCCAGCATTTCAAGGTGTGGCCCTGAGGTGATTATAGGAGGATCAACAGAGGGCTGTAAGGAAAAGAACAATTTTTCACCCAAAATCCAGCCAACAGTGAGAGGGATGGAGTCTGCTAGGGAGTGAGGAGGGAGAAAGCTGAGCAGTCTCTCTCAGTCACCACTTCACCAGCACTCCCACGACAAGGCAGAAAGGTGGGCTGAGTGAGGCAGCCTCACATTACAAGCTCTTGATCTCCTCCTTGATTTCCTATCAGAAGTGGTTTCAAAGGGACCAAGTCTCTGTGAAGGTGGTTGACATCATTCACAAAGGGAAACCTGGTAGAGGAAGGCTCCCTTTGTGCCTTACCTCATATACACCTTTCACAGATCTACCTCACTTTCTTTTGAATTGTAGCAAAGAACCACATTCCTTTCAGCAGCTATTTCAAGAGGCTCCTCCTTGCCAGCCCACTGCACCATCTGGCTTTGGGAAGGAAGGTGAGATGGAAGAGCAGCACAAAGTGAGGTCCAACACACCCCCATCATTTGGTGCTCTGAGTGGGAGTTGTGCCTCACTGTGAGAGGCACAAGGAGAATGATGGTGGAAATCCACCCAAGAGCAGGGTTTCACCTGCACACTCTGCTCTCTTTTTCTGCCTGCTAAGTTCCTGCCATGTGGTCTGCAGCAGTAAGGGCTTGTCCTCTGGCTTTGGAAAGCCTGGACTGGAGATCTTAGAGATTTCCTCATGGGGTGAAGCTCTGGACACACTATAGGATTGGGCTGGTCACAGTCACTTTGGTTTCTTCTTATCACCCTTTGAACAGCAGGATTTGTACCTTCTCTTTCTCATAGCTCTACTAAAGTCACCTTCTGAAGGAAGCAGCGATGCCTTGACTGGCTGCATGAGTCTGGACAGCCATGCTGCTGTGTCAGGAAAGTCCTGCATTCCAACAGCTCCCTTGGGCAAGCATCTGGTTTTTGCAAGTAAAATTGAAATAGAACTTGATCTGTAGCATTACAGATACTACAAAGCACCAAATGTAAACCTCACTATTTTCTTACTCCATGGTATGTAGACCTCTCTCCTCTCTTCACAAGTATTTTCTACAGATGCAAGTTGCCAGCCCCAGTACAAAGGTGTAACCAGTGGTTCTGGGGAGTGATGAGCTGCTACAACACAGATGTGTGGGAAAAAGATAAAAGAGGGAAAACTAAATAATTCCAATAAAGAAAGGGTAGGGGAATTTCTACCTCTATTCTTAGTCACATCAGCAAGATATTCTACAAGGTTGAACTAGCCTCTGCATATGCAGCTGAAAGGATTTTTTTCTTCATTGATATTTAGTTTGCAACAGCTTATAATAAGATGTCACTCGCAATGCTCTGGTCACTGAGTATGTTCAGGCTTGTTTATTAGGCAGAAAACTGCAGTAAATCATAGTCAGGTAGCTATTACTTGCAGTGTAATATCTTGCTATTAATGCAGCTCTGATCTTTTGAAAATTCAGGACACAAACTAAGATATATCAACAACTCAGACTCAATCCTGTGAACATACCCCACTGATTCTTAATGCATTAAATAATCACAGTTTAATCTGCCTGTCTGCTTTTGGCTATTCATGTCAGGGAAAAGATTTGTTTTAAATGATGTCTTGCAGCTATTTTCTTTTTGACTGTTCAGTTCATTCAGACTAAAGCAAACAGTTTTCACATAGTAAAAGCCTCACATAGTAATCCTTACCTCTGTAAAAAGAATACAAAAGAACATAATAATGTACTACATCTCACCCTCTTTCTTCAAAATGCAAAACAACAGAGAGCCTCTTGAGTTGGTACTTGCCTATTCAAGCTCCATTTAAGATCCTCTCAGAGAAGCTCTGCTATTAACCTGTCTCAGGAAGAAAGAAAAGCAAAGCTGGAGGGACATCTGTTGATTGGAGATGTAACAAAATTGGTCCCAGCAGCATCAAGGAGTGGGATTTATTCAAGTGAGGTGTTCAGTGGTAGCATGTGGATGCAGAAATAGAACCATGTCATTTGTCTGGCTGTCACAGAAAAAAAAACCACAGTGAATAAGGGCTGACCTGAACATGTCTGGGGCAGAGCTGGCAGAAGGATAATTCCATTTCATGGCACCAAACTGATTTTTTTCCAGGCTAGGAGAAAGCAAAATTTCTGACCAATTTTTATGGACACTGAAAGTGAGTTTGAATAGTGATTGAGATCTCCAAACTGCAAAGTAATATTTTGCCTCATTTAGAACAGATCTGGGCTCTCTTTCTTCTTTTACAGCGACAATTCTGAGCTAGGCAGAATGAACATCTCACAGGACAGGGTTTTTGTCTTTCAGTGTAGACTTTATGACTCTCTCAGAAAATATTCTTATTAAATGAAACAGAAAATAGGAAAAAAAGCCTCCATTTGGAAATTGAAAAGTGCTTTTCCAGGACTGAGAAAAACCATGTGAGATGTCATTTTTCCAAGTCAGTTCATTGTAGGAGTTTCAAGGGTGGTAGACAAGAGTAGGTAAATTACTAAAGTCAGATTTTAAATTGAAAAAAAAAATCCCAAACATAATAAAAATGTAGAATTAAAATTTCGTTAAAATTGCATTTGAAATACAATGCCTGTAGTTATTATGTAAGTAAAATAAAATAATGTGGTAAAACCAACAAAAAAACAATGCATATTTTCCACCTAAGTTTAACATAAAGTTGCTGAAACTGGAAAAGGTCTTGGCAAAATGACTAGGGTCAGAATTTTCTGAATTGGTAAAATAGATTTCTATAGCCCTAACTTCTCACAGAATGCTTTTTTCATTTCACAGTATTTATTTCTGTATAGTTGCCTCCAAAAAATGACTAAGCAATAACAAAGAAACAGGCTGGAAGCTTAAAAAGCAGAAACACTTGCTTGGTTCCTTGGGCCTGTGCTTACAAACAAAGTATGGAGGGCTATCTAAGCATTTTAAAATCTTCTAGTTCAAACACCAGATTATACTTCCATTGCTATAATCCACTTTTAAATACAGCACATTTTAAGGGTAAATTCACTACTTTTCTTCTCTGTTCAGAACATTCAACTGGGTTTTAAATTACTGCTCTTATAAATTAGAATAGCCCACATGCCATCCAAAGCAAATCACAAGTATTAATAGCTCAGTAAATGAGAAATGCCATTTGTTCTAAATAATAAAATGATGTAGGTATATGAACATTCCTTGCACTCTATCTTCCAGATTAACAGACAGTAACTAAAAGTGAAATGTAAATTTTACACAAAAGTTGTGTTCTTGTCAGTGGTTCTTCTTTGATGCAGTTTAATTATGGTTTCAAAAGTAGGTGCAAAGTACATATTCAACAGTTTTAAAACTTGCTATTTACATTGAGGTGATTTGCCTTCCTGAATTAAATCCAAATTTTCAGAGTTTTAAATTACTTTGATAACAATATATTATTAATTTGTAACTTCATCTATATATATATATATATAAAATAGGTGATCTTTAGAGGTCCTTTACAACTCAAACCCCTCCATGACAGTAGCCAGTGATGTGTCCAGTATCTGACTGACGTTTGGTGGTTTCCAGCTCTGCAAAGAGATGGGAAATTCTTCAGAAGAGTCACTTCAGTGGTAGCCCAAGCTCTGAACTTTAGCCCCATCATAATTTTCCCTGTGTCCCTGAACCCCAAAGTGAGATTCTGGGGTCTTGGTCTATTTGGGATGTTTCCACTGCTTCCAGAGAAGTTGTGGAGCCTTTAGAGGTTCTGTGCAAGGTATCCACACAGCCAACACATGGAAATACTTGTCTGGAGAAAATGAATGTATCCTGCATGCCATGAAAGAAAGGCACCATCACAGAAGAAACATAACTTTGGTCTATTCCCTCTTAAGCACAACTGACAGTTACTTCAAGGTTCCTTCAGCACCATAAGGAAGTCATCTTGATGGAAACCAGAACCAGGACACTACAATTAATCTGGCCTTGGTGAGGAGCTGAGTGTGCAGCTGGACAGTGAGGTGTTTACATGGCTGGCTTTGACTGTAGTTGTGGTCTAGGTTAATGCAGTGGGAAAGTGCAGAGAGTTAGTGAAGGGTTTCATTTTGTAGACTGAGAAACAGTAGTTATTCTTTCTGTGAAAGAGTTGCTGTTCTTGAAGCATGACAGCTTTCTTGTTGCTCACCTGAGGGAGGAGAGGAGGAGTCAAGCAGTGAGCATGGCCAGGATGTGGGGAAGGCATGGACTCTAAAGAGGCTTCACAGCCTTTTTTCTGGCTCTGATGGTAATCAACAGAAGTAGTAGCTAGAATTTGGCAGAGGGAAGGGATGTAAAAATGGTTCCTGCATTTGTCACCCAGGCCAAGCAAAAGTGGAAAGCAGTGGGACCATTCATCTTGTTTTGGAAATTGGCAGTAAGTGCTTTTAATTATATATGTGACCTATGTATTCATTCATGACTAAAAATATACCTCCTCTTACCCACATGTTTATATTCTGTAAAGTGACTGTGGCATCAAGGATTTCTAACTTTCCTGCCCTTCTGTTTCTCTGAGATCAAGCTGAATTCTTTCATTCAGACTTCTGCCTCTTTTCACCCTATCTGCCAAGGGCTTCCCTCCTGGCCTGTCGCTGCCTGACATCACTCCATGGGCTGTATCCAGCTGTGCCAGAGATCCCTTTCCATCCAAACACCCAGCAGCCAGCAGAGGACTTGGGAGATGGAAAGGAAAGGTTTGCCACCTCTTCAGTCAGTCAGGTCGAGCCCAGGACATGCTTGGGTGCTTTTCTCTGGACTCTTGTTTAGTGAAGCAGCATTTCTTGTGCCGAAACTGCACTGAAGGGAAGGGCAGAAAACCACCCAGCACAGAAATCAAGTTCTCTGGGACCTGTGAAAGAAAAGTTTCCTCTGTAGATTGGGGGTGGCTGGAGCTATGCAATATCTTCCAAATGTCTTGTAAGGAGATGTGTTAGATGTAGGAGTGGTGCTGGCTTACCTGTAGTTCCTCATACTTGTGGTTTTGTGTTGGGTTAAGTAAAGAAGCCTCAGCTGTAATTATTTTGTGTGGGAGGAGTCTCTAGTTTTGAAGCAAGACTCAGTGCAGAGGCTCACATTCGGGTCTTCAGAATGTTCATTTATGAGCACAGTTTTCCTGAGAAATGGGGGTAGAAGGACAGGAAATTTGAAGAATCACCCAAATGTGAAGAAAAAAAAAAAAAAAGATAGCTATAAACTCCCTACGCAGCTCTGGCACTCAGGTGTGTTTCTGTGAAAAGATTGTTTTTGAAAATGGAAGTCCAAAAAGATGTTATCTTTCTTTGTAAATGTCAAAGTTATTTTGTTTGAAACAAGCGTATACAACTTTCTTAAAGAAAAAACATTGGAGAAGTAACATCTATAATATTACTATAAATACAAATCTGCCATTGGTTTCACTTCCCGAGTGCAGCAGTTCACTGTGTTTTACAAGGTTCAGTCAGAACAAGGATTCATTTGTTTATCTTTATTTACTAATGCTTATTTTCTTGTACAGAAGCGAGGGAGGAGAAAGGGGCAGAATGGATGCTCCTTCTTCGTGTGGGAAAAAGGACATCTGAAAATTAGCTCTGTTTCCAAGCTGGGAGCTGACTCTTCTCCCCAGGGAGGTATTCCTCCATCTGCATTGCTACTCTGAAGCAGCAGAAACTGGAAGAGCATGTGGCGGGGGAGAGATTAGATGAGCAAGAAGCAACTTGATGGTGCCTTCGGGGAGATGCAATCTCCAGCAGCAGAGACCAGGAAAGAGATGATTTCCCCTTGAAGCATGGGGTTTGTGACCGATATCACCAGCATGCCACCAGAAATCATTATCAATAAGAGCGCTGTCCAAAGCTAGGTAAACCTGGATGGTGCTAAGTTACTTTTCTTGGGAGAAGAGATATGTCCAATGTTACTAAATCCTTCTCTCCTCCTGGGCTGCACTATTTTGGCCTTAGGCAATGTCAGAATTTAGGTTTGGTAGCCCTGTTTCCTGACCACTGCCTTAATTTGAGTTTACTGTATCAGCCTTATTAGGAATGCAGCCCACAGGCTGAACTTCCATCCTCAGAGACACAGTTATGGTTCACCTTGACCCTGACTGGCTGTAAAGGTGACATCTCAAAACCCCATGCAAACCAAGAACATCTTGGACTGGCAAACACAATTTCTTGCACTTGTCACATGAAAAGAAAGTTTTTCTTGTGGTCCGGCACACTTCCCCTGCAGTGTGTAAGTCTGAAATCATTGATCCTATTTCAAGTTATATACAAATCCAGGAATCATCCTGGGTTTTGAATAGTAACTGCTAGTGTTAAGAGCTGTGGGCACCAGATTCTGCCCTGTCACTTCAAACTGTATTTAACTGTATTTAACTGTATTTAACTGTAATACCTGTATTTTTTAACACACATGGAGTGCTGTGGCTAGCACAGGTTCTTCCCGTGGGAACATTTTGCTATATTTCATAAACAAGATTAAGTTTGGATGTTTTGCAAACAGTTTCTCCGGATTGAGTCAGTTCGGGCTTGGCCAATTGTGCCTAGGGGGAGGTCTCGGGCTGACCAATCTGGGGCACTTCTGTAGACTCTATATATATGGAATTCAAAACAATAAAGTTCCTTTTCTCCTCTCTTTCCTTGTCTGAGAACTTGGGTCAGTCCTCAGCTAGCCGCTCAACAGCGACATCGTGCAACTGGATTAAACCTCTTTGTTGAATGGAAACAACCTAGGAATGCTAGTAGAACAGAGTCATTTGGTTTAATCCACTGAAGTAGAATTATTTTACCAGCTTTTTTTAAAAGTTGTGAATCCAGTTTCTTTTGAATATAGATGGTGAACCCTCCAAACGTCCTTCATATCTTAAATTGGCATACTGCTTCCTCGTGCTGGTGTCTTTTTGCTTTTTATCTTTGTCTTACTGTAAAATTCAGAGTCTATTTACTCAATTTGTGCAAGATCCTTTGTAACTGCTGTAGCAATATTTAAGTTCAAGTTGGACTGACTTTTAGTATCTCACTTAGTGTTGTTTGTTGAAGTGCAAAGTTTACAGTTTGCTAGAGGGATTTTGAGGCGAAACAAAACACATGAAACAGTCAGTGCTATTAGAACATATGGGGTTTCTAAATCAAAAGGAAGAGAGCTTCAAAATGCTGTATTGAGCTGATATCACCGTCAGAATACCTTCTGTTCATTGTGCCCTACTGCTGCTGGTGTCAGGAGAGCAAATCCCCTGATATGGTCACTTGTTTGTTAAATGAGCTGTCCAAGAGTGGGCAGGGATAAAATAGTGTCAGTGGAACAGTGACTCACTTATCCTTTGAGAAGCTATTTTCAACATTCTTTTGAGACTGATGAAGTGGATGCTTCTCAGTATGAGCTACTGAATGTTCTGGCTGGCCTTGCAGCAGCAAAAGGCTTGAAAGGAGCTGAGCGTGAGTGAGGAAAGGGCTCAGTGAACTAAATGCAAGATGAGATTTGCAGGTGGATTTAGAGTTTTGACAAAGAGAAAAATGTCTGGGAGAAAAGCTGGTGAAAGCAGGCTTTGGAGGAGATCTCAGAGAAGAAAGGAGAAAGGGGCCTGCAGAAAGGAGAATCTAGGCTGGGTTTGGAAGAGGAGAGGGAGCCTGAGAGAGGGAAAGTATGGGTGACATGGTTGGGCAGAAGAGTGAAGTATTATGTGGAGAGCAGTGATGAGTGGTGCTCCTCAGGGGCCAATATTAGGACTGTTTAACACCTTTGTTAGGGACATCGACAGCCAGGATCAAGCACAACCTCTGCAAGTTTGCTGATGATACTGAGCTGTGTGGTGCAGTCAGCACGCTGGAAGGAGGGGATAATGCATCCAGAGGGACCTGGACCTGAGAGGTGGACCTGTGTGAATTTAATGGAGTATGGCAAGGCCAAGTGCCAGGTCCTACACCTGGCTTGGGCAATGCCAAGCACAAACAGGCTGGGCAGAAAATGGACTGAGAGCAGACCTGGGGACAAAGAGTTGGGGGTGTTTGTTGACGAGAAACATGATATCACCCAGCAATGTGCACTTGCAGCCCAGAAATCCAACCATGTCCTGGGCTGCATTCAAAGCAGCATGGCCAGCAGGGCAAGGGAGGGGATTTTGTTCCTCTGCTCTCGTGAGACCCCACGTTGAATGCTGCATCCAGTTGTAGATATGCTGTAGGGCCACAAAACTCTCAGAGCACTGGAGCATCTCTCCTCTGAAGACAGGCTAAGACAGCTGGGGTTGTTCAGCCTGGAGAAGAGAAGGCTCCAAGGAGACCTTAGGGCAGCCTTCCAGTACCTAAAGGGGGCTATGAGAGTGCTGGAGAGAGACTTTGTACAAGGGCCTGTAGTGACAAGACAAGGGGGAATGGCTTTAGAGTAGACATAAGGAAGAAATTTATTACTCTGAGAGTGGTGAGATGCTGGAACAGGTTGCCCAGAGAAGTTGTGGATGCCCAGTCCCTGGAATTGTTCAAGGCAAGTCTGGATGGGTCTTTGAGTATCCAGTATACATTTGAGTATCCTGGTCTAGTGGAAGATCTCCCTGCCTGGGGTGGGGGTTTAGAACTAGATAATCTTAAAGATCCCTTCCAACCCAAATTACTCTCTGATTCTACACAGGAAATAGAAGACAACAAATAATTTTAAGCTGGAAAAACTAAAGCTGGAATGATTTGCATAAAAATGGCAATCAGGTAAAAATGGGAAAGAGTATGTGTTTTGGTGGGGGTTGGGTAAAAGCAAATTTGTCATCCTCAAAAGAAGAAATTTTTACATAGAAAGGAAGAGAGTCTTGTGGGAAGAATAAGGAATGCAACAGACTTGGAAGTGTTGATGAGAGATGGAGTTTCAGGGAATTGAAACAATACAGCGAAAGGAGGAAGAGGCTTCCATCTCAGAGGCAAAATGGGCTTGCAGAATACAAAGACAGGATATAAATATTGCAGCAGGGACAGGATCATCCAGGGAGCAGAGAGGAGCAATGACATAAAATGAAGAGCAAAGTAGCAGAGTTCAGAGGATGAGTCTTTAGGGGAGAGAACAGGAGACACTCCTTCTCAACAGAATTTTATTCTCTTCAATCATCCTGTTGATAGCTGTTTTCATGTTATCTTCACTGTCTGTCCATGTTTCTATTTTTGCTATTTTGCTCCGTCCATCCATCCATCCATCCATCCATCCTCACTCATGAGGAAGAAGTTCAGGAGATACCTTCCCTGTGTAATGTTGCCTTCAGGTAGGATTCTGCAGATATTTTAGGCAAATATTCAGCAGGTGTTTTGACTTCTGGTAAGTGGTAGATGAAGCACTCTGCTTTCCTTGGCCACAGAGTTTGCTTTACTTCCTGGGAAATGTCTCTGTTTGCCTCTTCACCTGAGACGTTCCAAACAATGCTGGATTCTTGAATTCTTTTTGTCAGCATCTCTTTACAACATTTACAAAGAGCTGGAAGCTCCTCTGTGTAGGGGGAAACCTCATCGGTCACTAGGAAGTTCAATAACAAGAGACCATTTGTGTAAAAGGATCAATAAATCTGAATGCAGTTGTGTAAGTGAGAGGAAACTGAATCATGAAAGAAGGGGGAAAGGCTAAAGTAAAGCACTGAGTGAGAATGCCACTTACACTGGAAAACCTACTACAGCTTTTGCTAGAAAAGCCTTTGCAATGCGAAGTAGTCATAACTGACCAAAGTTAATGGGACCTACTGTGACACTGAAAGGGTTAAAGAGAAAGTTAGACACCACTGTTGTTGATGTAGGAATGGATTTTGCAAGAGTTTTTAAAGTTAGCAAGATTCAAGGAGGTCAAGACTTTAATGATTCCAGAGGGACAAATACAGTGCTATTTGCATCCAGTTTTCAGACTGGCCTTTTATGGATCTTGAAAATATGAACTAGAATTATTGGGAGCAGTAGGTAAGAGATACAGGATACTACAGGATACTAGGTCTTCTGGGAAGATGCATAGGTAAATATTTGGCAGCACCAGGCATTGAATCCCTCAGAAAAATTGTTATACAAATAAATCATTATGACTGGAAACAGGTTTGGAAATCCCTAAATCTTTTGTGCATGTGTAAGTGTTTGAATGTGGGGTTGTGGTGGTTTTGAGGGTTTTTTTGGTTGGTTGGTTTTTTAACAACAGAGCATTGACAAGAAAAGAGCACAGCTGCAGTTGTTCAGGGTTTGACAGATACCAACTATGGCTATAGCAGAGCCAATTGAGTCCTTGAAAGACGATGTGAAAAATTCATCATAAAGAGACAAAGGTGAAAATCAGAAACTCAAGCAAAAGATCACAGAAATGAAAGCTAATGCATACTACAGCTTCTGATACCCTGGCAGGAAAAGCTGAGAAACACTGTGACATATCAAAGAAGCGGGTGGGTAATTTGGGGCTACTGGAGGGTAGAAAGTTCATAGAAGTTGTTACAAGGTAGGAATCCTCGAAACTAGTGGCATTCATGCAGGAAATTGATATTTGTCTAGCAGTAACTCTTTCAGTAGTGAGTCAGAACTGCCATCACTATTTTCCAGCTCTCTTGGTAAAATCAGAAGAGAAATGTGATTGTATAGAGGAGGCATGGGTACTGTCACTGGGATGAGACCATGGAGGGTGTCCTGGAGTGTTTCAACACTGTGCAGACAAAAACCTGACTTTCTAACTTCGTTAGAGGGATAGGATTCAAGTCAGATAATCCTGTCTTAGAAATAATCTATCCACAGCCACTCTTGCATTCAGAATCCACTAACACAGGAATGAATTTGTAGCACATCACAGTGGATATCCTGCAGATACTCCAAAATAATGATAGCTGCTGAGAATTGATGGAGAAAACTGTAATAATATCTCCTTGATAATGCCAAAGAAGAACCTCAGGATGCTGTTGAGCTTGCTGGAGATTGAATGGTTGTGGGAAGGCAATATATGTTGTACTGCCTGACCTAAACCTAGGAACAGGTACAAATTTTTCAACACATTTTTTCCTTCTCATGAGCTTTTTATCCCAGAATATCCCAATAGGTTCAAAATATAATGGCTAAAGTTGTTCAGAAAATGTAGAGCAAATGTGATTTTTCATCAAAAAAGGGAATAAACCAGAAGTCACTCTACATGTAGAGGAAAAAAAGCCAAGCTGATGTGTCAATTTATTAAACTATTTATTAAGCAATTTTTAATTCTTGAAAATTGATTCATTAACTATTAATTTATTAATATAGGGTTTGTACAGTAAAATGATTTCTTGGGAGTTAAAAAACTGGGGAATTAAAAAATTGGAAATCAGTCAATGCATTATACCTGATTAAACCTTTTATCTTTCCATAGGGAAAAGTCACAGCAGTCACAGTATTCTCTCTCAGAGCAAGAATTTTTTTTCAAGATGAAGTAGTTCCAGTAATGTCTGAAGCCTGTGAAGAAGAAAATCAGGTAACAGATGGAAAAATACTTGCATGTGCTTATACTTGAAGTTAATATCAGAAAGGAAATAAAATGCTCTCCCCACACCTAAGCCTCATTGCCTAATAAAAATAAAGAAAATCCATCTGCCACTAAGGGGGGGCTGAGCCAGATTTAGAATAGGTGTTTGTAAGTCAAATGAAATGTGATTGGGAGATGAAATCAGTGAATGAAATGTCTCTAGAGCAGCACAGGTGTGCCTGAAATACCTGCCTCTTCCAGGCTTATGTAGCACTTCTGCGTGCTCCAAGGAGGGGAACGCGGGTATGTTAGTACCTACCTGAGTTTCAGGCTGGTGTTATGGATTATCCAATGTATGTCTAGATCTATCATCAGCATGCATTTATTTGACTGTAGGTGACCAAAGTGTGAACGTTAACAAGGAATGCTCTTCAAAAGTTTTGACAACAGCTGCTGTATAACATTTCTGAGGTATTTTTTAAGATGTGTGCAGAAGTGATTGTGTTCCCTAGCAGCCCATCCTAGTGCAGCTCTTAAGTCCATCCACCAGCTGAGCCAGAAAAGTATTAGAGGCTTTGATCTACCCCAAGTCTGCTGCAGGCATGACAGAAGAGCACCCTCCTTCATCAATGCCCTGAAGCAACTGCAACTTGATGTGGAAGTTTTCTTCCCGATGACAAATGTTGACTGAATAGAGCAGTGGGATTTGGCAATGGAATAATTTTTAAGTAATTGGGAGCATCAGAACATGTTTAATCATATGCAGTTTTGCAGGTTATGTATAATGTGGAAACCTGACAAATTTCAAGTTGCCATGACAGCTTTGTCACAGAAGCTCTGTACACTTTCATATGGAAATGGTGACAGAAGTGATGTGTGAGTTTAAAGTAATCAGTAGATGAGATGGTATTGGGGGCAGGGAGACAATCTGGCAATCCAAAAGGAAAAATGTTACAAAACAGAGGGAAAAAGACATTTGGGATGCTGGGGACAACGTCATCCTGGGGTCTCTGTGCTGAAGGGACTGCTGGGAGGAGAGGCAGCAAGCTAGGGCTCAGAAGCAGAGGTTATGGGTGGACATCAGTAGTTCTCAGTGGGAGGGCATAGAGAAGGCTTAAAAGCTGTTCAGGATGCGAGCAGCAAGATGTCCAGTCAAGAAGCATTAGATAGCTAGGAGCATTGTGTGCCAGACCAAGACATGTGAACAGGTTCCTGCATGTTATGCAGTACATAACTTGGTGCCATGGTTATAAGCAGGATATAGAGAAGCCCAGCATGGGGATGGGGAGGGAGGAAAGTATTTGGGTCCATAAACCATAAGCTGCTGAAACCAGGCAAAATAATTAACATGAATTGAGGGAGGAAAAAGGAGTCCTCAGTGGTCCACCCTATCCAGGAGTAAGGTGGGCTCCAGGACTCATCACCATGGCCATGGCAGTGCCAGATACTCTGCATGTTTGCAGACACTGGGGAAGTGTGTCCAGGCTGTGTTGTACAGGTTATGTCCCCCACAGATACCAACAGAAGTGTACTGTGGAGTTTGGGAAGCCCTGGATCCCTTGTGTCCACAGAGGGCTGGTGCTCTTTGGTGCTGGAGAGTGCATTGCTCCAAGTTATTTCCCTTGGTGAAGAGGCCCCAGTGGGATCTGCAGGAGGCGCAGTGGTGCCTGGGCTGCGAGGGTTGAAGAAGGCAAGGACGAGGTAACCTGTGGTGCAGAGTGTGTCCAGTGTGTGACATAAGCCTGCTGGCATGGCTGCTGGGGGTTTTGGTCAGCAATCAAACAAGTAACACAGGTGGAAGACAGAGTCCTTGGTGACGAGCCCACAGCGTTCAGCTGTTGACCTTTTGCTATTGGTGTTCTGGAAGCTGCAGGTCAGTAGAACTGAGTTCTCCTTCATCTCTGGTCAGATGTGATGAGTTGGTGAGCAGATAGCTAAAGCAGTTGATAGCCTGAGGAGTCTACAACTCCACAGAGGTGCAGATTTGCTAAGAAATTCTGCTCGGTTAGAGCTACCCCATACATGCTCGGAGTATCTACTGTGTGCAGTAATTCAGTGAGCTTTTTCTAATAAAATGGCATTATAATATTGCTGGTCATTCTCATGCACAAAGATGAAGGCTTAGAAGAAAACTTGGAGCAATGTATGGAAAGCAGAGATCTTGATTCCCTGGAAAGGATTTGGAAGTTCCAAATCACTGAGCATTATTATGAGAGCCTGTTGGAAAGTCATGAAGAAACATGAATGACTATTAGCAAGGTATCAGAAGACAGATGTACAGATAGAAAGGGGATAATAGAGGTGGGACTGCAGAAAAGATACAAAACTCAGGAGGAACACTTGGAAAATTAGCTGAAGTCTGATGTAAACTAGCAAGGATTTCTAATTACCAAAAAAGAACAGAAAAATTAGGGAAATTAAGGATTTAAAGAAAGAAGGTTTTGTTACTATAAAGAAGGGCTGGGATGTTAAAGAGGTATTGATTACAGAGGGCATCCCAGGGATTGATCCCAAAGGACGGTGCCCCTGCTGTCAGCTTGTACTTTTGGGTTACTTTATATAATCAATTAAAGTGTTACCCATAGCTCATTTACGCAGTGAACTTTATTTCAAAATCTATCCCTCTTGCTCTTGAAATAGCAACCTGTAGGCTTGCCAGAGCATAGTTCCTTTTCTCAGGCCAAGTTCATCCAAGTTTATCCTCCAGCTGCAGTTGGCTATTTCACCTCCAAAGGAGATTATTATCCCTCATCACCCTCCTGTCCTGTAACCGCAACATCCACACTTTAGTGCATCAGGACAGTGTTACAGAAAACACTGCTGGGAGAGTGTCTGAAGAGAAATTTATGTAGAGAGGCTTTATCAGCCTCCATGCTGTCTGTCTCACATGTTCCAATGGGAAAAAGGGCCTCAAGATAATTTCCTTGCTCCTCTGGGAGAGGCAGAAACTGCTTTGCGACTCCTTGGTGCTCCAACCGTTGATGGAAAAAACATGACCTGGTCAGTCAAACATCTGGCCAACGCTCAGTAAGTTCTGCTTGTACACTAGCAGCTGCCAGCGAAGGAACAAAGGCAAATGTAACAATTCAGGGTATGTTTTTTACCCTGGCAGCATGGATTTAGCTGCTTTTCCTGGGTTTATGTCTCTGAGAAATAAATTTCAGGCCACTCTTCATTTCCTTTTAATGTTATTTGTGTGAAGACTCTCTCTGGAGTCTTGTAGTAGCTTAACAGATGGAGCCAGGGCAGAGATACATACTGTGATGCTTATTTATTAATACAGCTTTTCCTGAGACAGGGAAAAAATATGTTTTTGTAGGAAACTTTCCCCCCTTTCCTGGAATGGAAAAAGAATGACATCTGGACCTCTCCTATTCAGCTGTGCTTAGGATACATATTTTCCCCAGATATGTATTTCTGCATCTCATGACGTTCTGGTTGCTTAGAAGTAGCTCCAGTAGCCAGTTTCTTTTTCCCACAGAAAGCAGTTTGAATAAAACAGCAGTTTTGTTCTATGTCAGTGCCCTGGTTCTTTTGTGATCTCAAGAAACTGCAGCTCTTATTTTATCTACCAAAAAATATAGAAAAACACAGACAAGTAAAAAATTTATCAGGGGCAGTTTTTGCTCCATGATTGCAAATTTGACTCTGTTGTCTGTGAAAAGGGAGTTTGAAGTAGTAGGAGAAAGATTTAGATAGGTAAGTGATTCAAATTATGGTGTTTATTTCTTAATGTCTGTTTTAAGAGATGCAGAACAAAGGAACATTGCTGCAAGGGTCACTGTGAACTCACCCTTCCACTCATCAGTCCCTATGAAAAAGATGGAAATGTTCTCTTTGGCTCTTTTTTCCCCGGGCAACCAACCCTCCTCATTCTGACTGGTATTCTGCATCAGTGAGGTTTAAAAATGAGCCAGAGGGCTAAAGGCTCAGAGTCAGGGGACAAAGAAAGGGTAGGCAATGGGGAATGAAGGACTCAGCACAGAGGCTGCATTTATGGGTAAAATCAGATGAAAGGCAAACCTGGAAATTTTTGGTATTTTGCTCCCCTTGGGGCCTAATTTACCAGCTTGGTACCACTGTAGAAAGAAAATGATTAATCAGGAGCATGGCATCTAACAGTTCCCATGGAGCATAAATCCTGGGCTAATGATAGTACCAGTGGCTTGACTTTGCAAAGATCGGCAATGAGCATTTTATCAGCCCCCAAAATTTTTGGTCTGTGGAATGGTAGAATTCTGGCATTCAATGCCAAGTGTACTAGCAGGCTTCAGATGCAGAGCAGCCCACACTGTCTTATGCTTTGCATCCTCAGTTTAGGCTACGGACCAGCATGGCCCTGAATCTCCTCTTAAGCCTGAGGGAATTCAGATCCTGATGCATAAAAACCCACGACAAACCAATTTTAGGGTTGGCAGATGACATTTATTGAATTGGCATGTAGAAAATAAAGGTACTGTGGGGTGGGATCCCAGCTGGCTCCGTCTCCCTGCAACTCATAGCTGAGATTAATGGAAATCTTTTCTTTACTACTAAAAGTGGTGACCAGTTCTGCTACATTGGTGGTTTCAGCCAGACATTGCGTGTACACATGGTGCAGACTGCTCCTTGGATTGGTGCTCACTTCAGATGCTACTTAAACTGCCTTCTTGTCCTAGTTTGATTGTTCTTTTCCACTTTTTGACAGGGAGAAGGGAAGGGGAATTAGGAGAACTGCACAATGCAGGAAAACTAGCAGCTTTTCCTCATTCCTATCACATGCAAGGTTTCACAGATGCATTTTTTCTTCTCTCAATGTGTTCAAAGGCAGAGTCTCCAAAGTAGTCAGAAATCATTTTTGAAAAGCCAGCTGTATGCAAAGAAGTGCTAAGGTATTTCCCTGCTTTCACCTATGTAACGCTGTATTTCCAAGTGTGGAAAAGTATTTTGAAATCCACAGTGGTCTAGAAAATCTGTGAGGCTAATACCAGGCTGATGAGAGAATTAGAGCATCATCCTGAATACCAGGAAATCATGTAAGGGTCCGTAGCTTTCTGTGCACCTCCAAAGCTGCCAGGCAAAGTAGTGCTGGTCTCAGTGGCCTCTTTCTGTGTTCCTCTGTGAGACAGCTAAAGCACAAGTCTTGAACACTCAGCTGGGTAAAGTGTCATTTGGGCAATCTCAGGTCAGCGTGTGAAACCTTCTCTAGTCTGTGCAGCTGGAGATTTGCTTCTGTCTCTCTCAGCCTGTGCCCTTTCCTGGTATTAATTAAGGCGATCCTGGACCCCTTGCAGTGGTGAAGTGTATTTTTGCAGGTTTTAAGCGAAATACTCTTGACCCTATCAGCAGGATAGCCCTTACTCTCAGTTATTCAGGGCTCTGCAGGAAAACAGCATAACTCAGATGAGGGAGGGACATGCATAATGCAAATCATGAATGATTTAGGCCAAAAGAACAGATCTGGTGTGTAATCTTTGAAGAACACATAACAAGATCTCTGTTGAGGCCACAGGAAGGTTGAGAGAGAAGCTGGCTTATTGAGGCCTGACCTAGCTCTGCATCAGATCTCTCCAGGACACTGTGCAGCAGGCAGCTGGGCAGAACTGGTGGATGCACCATCCAAGAAATACACCTGATGGTCCAGAAAAGTCCATGAGGACAAAGGCCACTGCTAAGGGATGTAGTGATGAAAAGGTAATAGCATACCAATTGTTTTTTTCCTCCTCTCATGCACTGCAGCATCTCATTGTAATTGCTTATCCTACAGGAAAATGTTCTAAATCTATGGGTGTGCAGCATCCAGAAACCTGATGGTATTCATGACAAGCAGAATCCATGTAGAAACAATTGGCTTTGAGAAGAGGAAAAATATACATCTCCTGCCTACACTCAGCAACACAGATTTTGTCTGAAAGCTTGGCATTCTTACATGCTCAGCAGCTTTTAATTCTTTTAGAATAGTTTTCTCCTCTTTTCTGGGATATGAATATAATTGGCATTTCTTGCTTTGGGGCATTGGAACAGGCTCCATATAGATTCAACACACAAATTCATTGTAAGCAATATGTCTGCAGGGCTCATGCATGGAAGTTGCTCTTGGTTGCACCTGTATTTCCACTGTTTCACGTGAGGAGGGTTGACAGAGGAGGAGTTTGTGCTCATAGCAAGATGAGGACCATGCTGCAAAGCAGCCGGGCAACTCATGTGGCAGCACTCTTGCAAGACTTCCACTGACCTCCAAGAACCATCACTAGGTGGTTTTTTACCATATTTTTTGGGGAAAAAAAAAAACTAGTGCCTTAATTAGGTTTTAACAAGTATCAGTTTTGTTTTCTATCATCAACACAAACCTAAGGATGAAATCAACCAAAAGCAACAGAAGTCTTTTAAGGGCCTCCTTAATTATTTCCATCAATTTTAAAAACAAGCCAGCAAACAAAATAGCATTGAGGCCTGAAACAAGGAAACTTGTGAGAAATAGCACTCACTTTATTGAATATTCTGTGAGTATTCATTACAGGAAAAAAAAGAGACAAAATAAAGTACCAACTCACCTGATCAATACAAACTGTTAGAACTGCACTGTTTTTCTCTTTCAGCCCCTTTGAAAGGCAATTATTTTCCTCACTTTCACAGTTGATTTCCTTACCTAAGTGATCTCTCGGATTCTTTTATGTAACAGCAAGATAAAAATATCCCAATACTTAAAATTGTTGTAGAACATGATTTACTTGTCAGATATCATGTAACTGAACAGCCTCTAAACTTTCCTTGTCTTCACCTAAGACTTTTTGCTGAGCTGCAGGTGTCATTATTGGCTGGATAATTGCCCAGTGTCAAATACAAGTTCTATGAGCAGCAGAGTTAACGAACAGTGCTTTGCCACAATGTTTGTGCCTTTTGTCCCTAAACTTCCTTTTCTGCATCGAAAGTACATAGAAAAATGCTTCCCACGAGAGGCCAAGTGTGCTGTGTTCTTCAGTGTCTGTAGCTCACTGCTTTTCTCCAAAACATGTAGGACTCCAGACAGGTATGAAGCCATTTCCTCTCCTTTTCAAATGTGATTGAAATGGGTCAGTGGCCTCCAAAAGCATTGGGGTTGCCAGGAAACACTAGGCAGCAGCTCATCCCCAGACATGGTCCCCAGACAAGCATGCTCCTTATCAAATAAATGCTACTGTTGGTGCAAAGCACTCTCCTGGCACCATCTGAGATGTATTCTGCTTAGGCAGAGAGCTGGGTGTGCCCTGACATTTGCCTGATGACCAGTTATTTGTGTCCCAAATAACTATGTAGGTTTTCATTCATATCAGCAAGGATGACATAGAATGACATCCTTGTTAGCTCAGATTCCCTTTTTTTTTACCTAATACGGAATTAAAACTATGTGCAGTGTTAAAGTTGCTCTCATGATTTTAGCAGATGTGAGTTACAGTATTAAGAAAATCCAAGTTTTAAATTAATCTAAAAACATGAGCAATATGTTAATTTGAGAAAAATACCAGCTGACTGGAAATAATGCAAATAAGAGGGGAAAATGAATCCACTGGATAATGCAGGGTTTAGAGTTTTTTAAGCTAAAGAGAATTAACATGTTTTGAATTTATTTTTCTGGGTAGTGATGCTTTTAGGAAGACTTGCCCAGAGCTCTTTGTTTGAGGAAGCACAAGCAGCTGCCCTTTCATTTCTTCAGTTAGTGACTATTGAATGGTTCCTTGGGGAAACTGTGTGGCTGCCAATGCCATGGCCAGTGACAGGGCTGCTGGGTCCTTCTGTGGCCTCAGGCATGAGGAACACCTGCTGGTTTTGGAGCAGGAGAAAGGGACTGTATTGCTACGATGGGAATAGCAAAGACCTTATCTCACATAGGGTTAGCACAGCGGTGCTCGTCTTCTTCAGGTTGGGTTTTAGGATCCAGCTGTGAAGGAGGTGGCTGAGGTTTTAAATGGCAGCCTGACACAGTCCTGGCTTCTCTAGCAGCCTGGCACCTGGCTGCAGCAAAGGAAAAAGGATTTGGCCATAGCAGTTATATGTTCACTGATATACAGCTAACTCATTTAAAGCCAGAGGAGAAATTCTGCTTAAAGGGGCTGAAACAGAAAATTGTGGCCTTCATATGGTTTGATTGAAGCAGAAAAAAACTTTTTAAAAATGACAGTGCTTTTTATAAGCAAGCGTGCTTTTAAGTCCCCTGGAATTTTGAAGATCAATGATCAGTTCTTTCTATTGGAGGCCACCTGAGTAGAAGTTTGAAGAGCATTGACCAGGTGATAAATACAAGACAGGCAGAGATATGAGGCATAGAGAAATGATCAGTTTACAGGACACAGAAATCCAAACATTTCTCCTAAAGTTAGAATGAAAGGAAATACTTAATTCTCCAGTCACTACCTCGGCTTTCCTGTCTGGGAATAAATCCCAGGTCTTCCCAGCAGTCAGCAGGGAGCTGTTGCCAGGGGTGACGAGGCTGCAGAGGCAGACATGAAAACATGGACACTGAGCTTTGCTGGTGCTGGAAGAGGTGGGCAATGTAAATGTTCATAAACAGAATATCACCAGGTTAGGTCTGACTTCTGCCAGGCATCAGAGCCCTGTGGTAGGAAACAAACTTTGCTAAACCTCTCCCTTGGATGGTTAACTCTGAGCCACACATATGACAGGTTAACCATGGGGTCATATATCAGGTAAGCATGCCAGCTAAATCCTCAGAGCCACCCTGGAAAATAGCGCTCTGAAAACCATAATGAAGAAAGGCGCAATGTGTGCAGTAATCAATATCCTGAAGATCGAACTCTATACAGTATTTTTGTTGTATTGTGTTGGTGAGGGGCTATCATTTTTACAAATAGAAACTTCAGTGTTATTCTGTCTACTGTGTATGCTACTTAGATGCTACACTAAGCAGAATTTTTTCCTCAAAAATAACCCTCCCTAAAGACTTTATCCTAACCTTGAAAACGGTGGTTCAGACCTGGGGTAAATTTGTGCTGGAGACATGGGGTCGACTGCTGCTTTGGCATGTGCATGCCTCTGTGCAAGGACACTGAAGCCAGTGAGAATGCATCTCAGCAATGGCAGAGGGAGCCTCACTAGTGGGGAGCAAGGCACGGGAAATGATGCAGGACATTCTGCTTGCCTCTGCTCAGCTGGCACATGTAAACAAAGAGGGATTCCTGCTTGCAATATGAAGACCTTAACAGAAACCATAATGCTCCTCCTATTTTACAGTGGAACTACAACTGAATTGTGGCTGTAATTTGAACATATTTAAGTATTAAAAATACATTAATGCTTTTTATTTTAAGGTTCTTAACTCTCCATGCTGCTTCCCTCTCTGTCTTATCCATTTTCTTTGACTCTTTCCTCTCTAGACTTTGCAGGTACTTTCTTTTTAGTGTGGTTTCTATCACAACTTCCAGAATAGATTTCACCAGTATTGTTCCCCTTTCTCTATTTTAAAAATTAAATTGTATTTCACTTAGTGTTCCCATTTGAGACCTGCAGTAGAATGCAGCAAAGAGAAGCTTCTCAACCCACAGGGAAGGCACTGTTTAGAGCCCATGACCAACCTGTGATACTGTGCTGGAGACACTTGCCATGTTCTCTGAAGATGTTTTATTTTGTATAGCCTTCTCACTTGGTAGCAGCATGCTATTTTGAAATAATTTCAGGCTCTTCTTGTTGCACTGTGTAACAGTAGCAAAAATATTTTTCAGCCATTTAGAAACTACCAAAGGTTAAAATAATGATGGATCTATGTGCCCAAATACAAACCCAGATCTTAATCATTCAAATACTTACCTTAGTAGTGTGAAATTTATCAAAGAAAGGTTTTCCTTCTCTCATGTATATTTTAATTCAAGCTGTGGACTTAAATATACTTTTTAATTAATTACAAAAATTCTGTATGATTTTCTTTCAGCCTTATGGTCTCCTTAGTGTAACATACCTAATTAACAGCCAATTGCAGGATGAAAGTAAGCTCCCTTGTGCACAAGTTCATTTGGAAGCAGAGTCTGATCTGCTACATTTTTATCTTATTGACAAAAGAATCACCAAGAGTCAGATTGCTATTGCATCACAAACTGCATTTGTTATGCTGGCAGCCAAAAGAAACATGTTAGCTGTAAATGGAGATGTTACCCAAGAAACTGCTCACATAACAAATATGGAACTTTGTGTCACCATTTATGAAATTATTTATTTAAAGTAGTTTGTTCCTTATGGCTCCTAAAAGAAAATACAACAATTTGTTTAAACTATTGATGTAGAAATTCTAGAGAACAGACCTTTCAAGCATTTTGATTGATTGGCATTGGTCCTTTTGAAGTTAAATCTGGCAGGATGGGGAAGAAGAGTTTTGAAAAGTTCATCTGACATCACATATTGTCAGTATAGAAACTGAGGGCCTTACTTCACCTGCTTTTATTGAGTAAAAAAAAAGATGATTAAAAGAGAAAAAAAAGGAAAAAAACATTGCTTAAAAGGTTGAAATGCTTATATGATTATCCCACTAGGCATAATGTAATAATAGGATTGGTTACCAGAAACATTTTCTCTTTTAACACAAGCAAAACACCTGTCAAATTCTTTCAGCATCTTACGCAAGCACTCAGGAAATTTTCAATAAAAAGTCAAGGAGAATGAAGAGGATAAGAAAATATATATGTAATGTAGGTAGGGCTTGCATTGCAGTGGGAGAAGTTGAAAGGATAGGATACAAGGTGGGAATATTTGATATTTGGGGTTAGGGAGAGGCAGATATCTATTGACGTAATGTGGTGTGATTATAACTGATTGATTAAACGCTGTGAGTGTGGACCTGGAATGCAGATGGAGGAAATCCCTCTTATGGAAGAGGCAGACAAAAGAAGAGTTGTTATTTGGAGTGGAAAATGTAAGTTTCTTAAGCTACAGACATGTTTTTGTCAATGACAGTGAGTTTGGAGTAGAATGAAGTATAATAATGAAGTATTATATTTGATGTGCCTGCTACAGCTTTTAACAGAACAACTCAGGATTAATGTCACAAATAATATGAAACTGGAATTAGTTCTGACAAGCTTACCAAACTGCCTACCAGTAGCCAGGTGGGAATTTTTTATTATTTTATTGGGTTTTTTTTAAGGAAGATGACATTTGGAGTTTGGACTAAAATACTTGGAATTGAGAGACAATTAAGTGTCCTGTATAGAAAAGGAAGCAGTCACTGGCAGAACATGGGGAGACAGCTCTGGCTGAGGCTACACACAGAAAGCTTCAACACTGAAATGTCACTGGCTTCATGAAGGGCTCAGGAAGAGGCTTTCAAATTAAAAAAAAAAAGAAAAAAAAAAAGAGTTGGTTAGGATATGGGTCAGGATATTCTAAGGTCTCCGGAAGAATGGGTGAAGCCACGTTATTTAGGAGTTAGAGCTTCACACTTAGGAGCTTTGATAGCACTTCCAGGAAAAGCTGCACTGTAGAGCAGCTGGCCCAAGTTTGGGATTGACCCTGTTTCCTACCCAGCCAGGACACAAAAACAGAGATGCTTGAGATACAAGAAAAGTGTTTCTTCACTAAAAAGGTACAGCATTTCTCCCTGGAGCCATATGTGTATAAAGAGGGACAGTATGCCTATGTGTCATTAACACAAGGATTCACAGTATGGTGTTGAAAATGAAGGTAGATTTAGGAGCAGCAAAGCTCTTGGCTTTCAGGGATCCAGGAGGCAGTGGACAAAGGCCTTAGGTCAAGCTTAAAATAAATGAGCGTGATTTTACAGCATCAGAGCAAAAATCTGAGCTGAAGCAGCCTTCCTGTTAGGGTAACTTGTCCAAAGGTATTCAGAGGTAAAGGTAAAAAGGTAGAATTTGGATTCAAACAAATATGCTAGACATGAGGAACACTGAAAAGAAAAATGTTCGTCTGTATTTAGTGTAGCCCCATACAGATAAACTCATTTCTGAATTCTCAAATCTGGGTCTGAGGTATATGTGCTGCAAAAGTCTGGCTAAAAGCATTTGGATAAATTGTAAAAGCAGAGCATAATTTCATCTGTGGCATTTATGAAAAGGGCTGCATTGATTGCAGGTACTCCAAAGAGTGATGGTGGCTTAAGGTGCTGTGGGTGCAATAAAGCCACTGTAAATCCCAGTTGAAATGAATCAATATCTTCTTCCTAAATCCATTCATTTGCAGAATTTGGTGGCTGGGTAGAGCTTACTAAACTGTGCTCACTTTGTGTGTCTTTGGGGTGAGGACTGGAACCAGAACTGCATACATATCTAACAGTGAAAGTACATGAGGAAGTTTCAGCGTGAGCAATCACCCTATCGCATAGTAGTCAGTGCATTTGCTCATATCGAAGAGTAATGGATTCATGACTTCCAGTATAATGTTGCTGGCTGGTGTTTTATGGCACAGGGGTAAAGAAGGAGTGTGACTTTTATAAAATTGAGATGGAAATCCTGCGTTTTGCCTCACCTCAGGAAAATATAAAGTGTGTGTGGATAGAAAAGGAAAATACAATGTTTGAAGAAGCAGTGCTGTTGCAGGGAAGAACAAGCAATTGTACCAGGCACATATTATAAAGTAAGTTCTCCTGTAAAATTAGCTGAAGCAGTATCAGTTATCAGTTGCCAGCACAGTCGCTTTTGCATGAAGGTCTACAACATCCCTTTGAAGTGTGACAGATATTTGTGCAGCAGGGGATATTTAAATTGGCCTCATGTCGGATAACAAAGTACTTTGTACAGGCTCTGAGAAGGGCATTATACAAAGGCAATAGGGAATCCATCAGTCCCAGAGACTATTCCAGCAAAGAGATTCTTATACAGTGGGAAAGGGCTTGATTTACTGCAAGTAGACTTAGTAAAGGACTCAAGGTGAAAATGGCAAATAGCAAAGGAAAAAAAAGGGACACATAGTCTGGATCTCTCCTCGTTTTTCTGCATAGAGCAGATAGTGCTGATACATGACTGAAAGGAGGGAGAGAGAGGTAGTAAGCCAGTGTGGTAGAGTAGATACGGGGATGGGTGACATATTTAGAAGTGGAGGAAAGGAGAGATAAGAAAGAGGCAGTTTAATAATTGCCTGCAGATAAAACCAGAGGATAGTTACAGAATATGTGCACTGACATTATTGAAAAATGGTCACAAGCTTTCATAAGCTGTAAGAGGGAACCAGGATGTGGCACCGGGAAGTAAGAAGCATGAAGAGATGAGAAGGCATGTTTGTAATCTTTGTGGGAGCGAGAGAAAGCAGGCTCATGCTTATGTTTCATAAAAAGAGTCTATCTTTCATTTTAGATGAAAAACTAGATGAAGACAGGGACACTTAAGAGTAATGGCCTTTATAAAAAAAACCAGTAAGCAGTGAAAGAGCAGTTTCTCCTCTGACCAGGTGCCCCACAGTAGTTCTGTACTGCTAACCTGTGGGGTTTTGCATGCAGGAGTGCTTTCTTGAGAGAGGATCACCAGCAAATGCTGTGTTAAGCCTAGGACTGCTTGCTCTGCCCTTGCATTTTGGCAGCAGCCTTTCTGCTAGATGAATGATTTGCAGAGCAGCTTTGTGGACTGGATTTGTGAGGATGATCTGGTTTAAAAAAAAAAAGCTGAGGGGAAAAAGAAAGTTATTTTTAACCCAAAGCAGTTCATTATTCATACTTAACAGGAGAGCTTTACCAAGTCAGGAAGGTGCAGGCAGGCAGGAAGCATGCCGCAGAGCAGGGTATGGTCTCAGCTGCCTCAAGTGGGGCTGTGGAGCCTGGGTTTTAGCCTCTGCTGTGCACTCAGCTTCTGCAAACATGGCAGGTTTCACTCTGCTCCAGGGTTTTTAGTTTTACAACTCATTGTTCTGGATTTGAACTGGGAAAGGCAACTGTTTAGGGCTTGCTTGCTTTCTTGCTTTCTTTCTTTCTCTCTCTCTCTCTCTCTCTCTCTCTGTCTCTCTCTCTCTGTCTCTCTCTCTCTTTCTTACTCTCTCTCTCCCTCTCTTTCTATCTTTTGCTGAGGGAGGCCTTTGTAGGAATAGAAGGTGATGGTTTCCTGCATTCTGCCTGGAGGAGGCTGGGCTCAAGGCTTGCAGGATGAATATCAGAGAGATCAGGCAACAGTAAAATCCTGGCTTTGAAATCAATAATAATCCCATTTCTTTATAATTGAGGGTGTCACCGTTGTGCTAAATCATCTCTTTGGAGCACTGGGATGGCCAAGCACAACAGAGACAGTGCCCAGCTTGAAAGGAAACAACAAAAACTGGGGGTTTTCTGCCACGAAGGCATTAACCAAGGCAGGCTGGGGCTCATCTTGATTAAGGGCAGTCATCCTCCTGCCCATAGATACCTTTTGTAGGAGCTGAGAAACCAGCCCATGTTTCTCAAGCCTTGCTGCAGTTCCTGAAATACATAGATTACTTTCTCCTCTTCTTTCCTGGTTTTCTTTTATCCTGGGAGATTACTGAACTGAGAGTCTGCCTTCTCATAATGAGGCCACAGTACACTGGAATTATCTGCGGGCATCAGTTAATAAGTAGCAGAATAAAAGGCAAAGAGCTGGCTGGGGGTGCTGTGTGTCAGGCTGGCACAGGGCAGCAGCCCCTTTCTGCACAGGGTGGGAGTAGGGCAAGATGGGCAGGAGGGTGCAGCTCCTCTGCGTGCTTACTGCAATTAAACTAAATTGCCTGACTCTCTTATCCCCGCCCCTGCCTCAAAAAGCCACTGCTGTCAGGCTGTGGCTGCTAATGAGACTGAGCTGCACGGTGGCATGTTCAGTGTCCTCTCTGCTGTGCTGGAGGAGGATGAAGTGGGAGAGGGTGGATGCATCAGTGTGGACAACGAAATCTCACAACCGGCTCCAGGGGAAAGCCATCAGTTCTGATTTGTTACTTCAGCAGCTGTAGCGAGTCATTAAACAGTTAACACTCATCATCTCGGGAGAAGATAGGACCAATGTAAGCAAAAGCATTATTTACTTGGCATTCCTTTTTTTATTATTATTTCATGCAGAACTTGTAAGGTCGCTTATCAGTAAGGTTGCCCAACATTTCCCTTTGGGAAAAGCTGTTTTCAATTGATTCTAGCAATTCTTAACCATTTGGACTGTAATTTTCCACACCAGATACTTGGCTCAGACCAAGTAGGTTTGGAAAATTTCCAAGACATTGTGGTTTACAGGGTTTTTCTCCTTTTTTTTTTTTTTTTTTTGAGGCACTACCTGGGGAACATACATTATTTTGTCCATGCTAAAATTTAAAATTTTAAAATGTTTTGAAGTGGGAAAGTAGTATTTGCTGTCCTGTGGTGATCTGCTAAGATTCAGCAATATAATAAAACTATGGGAAAAAGTACTTTAAAAAATCAGAACTGAGCACCGTCCTTCCCCTGCCAGCTCAAGGGTAATGGGATGTTGTGCTCTGAGAGTAATTGAGCAAATAATTATGTGCTGTTTGTTTGCTGAGTCTGCAGTTCAGTTTTCAGGACAAAGCTTGAGGATTTCTCTGTTTCTACATGTGTTCATGTGGCAAAAGTGAGACCAGCTTCTTAGATTCAGCTCCCAATACAGTAAGGAAATATTTTCCTTTGAATAAGGACTGCATGATTTGGCCTTTAAATATGTAACTCAAACCTCTCCGTCTTTAATACAGGATTGTATTTATTTTTGGCAGATCTGAGGCAGGAAATAAAAAATGGGAATCACCTTTCACTCTTCCAGAGAAACACACCAATTAGACAAAAATAATAATTTCTATAGAACATCACATGTCCAGGTTTTCTTCTAGTTGCAATCTTGTGACATTCAGAATGCACTTAAAATCTTGTGTTTTCATCTGTTTGGATCAAGGAACCTAGAAACAGTGAGAGTCTATTTATTTTTTTATGGTTGCTGAACCTCTGTTAAGAGATATTATTCATGGTGTTTGATTTTTCTCCCTTTACATCCTCACATCCCCATGGTTACTGTTTGATTAAACTCTGATCAAAGAAAAGAAAAAATTATGTTGATAGTTATTTGACCCTGTGTGGAAAGGGCTCTGTGGGTAAATAAGTCAATTCTAATTCATACAGCTACAAAATCTGAAATATTTTTTCAAGCAGAATTCCCACTCATAGAGGAGAAAATAAAGTAGGTTTTAGCAGACTATGCATGATATGGTCTTTTATTTTGTTCCTGGTATAAACTTGTCATTTCTTGTTTGTTCATCTATTGACTAGAGCTGCCTGCTTGGAAAAGAAAGAACACTCCAAGGCTGAAAAAACACCTTTGCATTCAATGTTAGTGACATTAGGCAATCAATGCTTGATTAGAAAATCAAAGCCACTTCCTTTTCATTCTTTGGAAATGTTTGCATCTGTTCGCATCTGTTCAGACTGAACATCACAGTTGAGATAGGCTGGTTACGTCTCTGTGATGCTGAGCAACTTCACTGTGCTAAAACAGAGAAAAATGACACCATGGTAACAACAGGGCATGTGAACAGCCCTGCACCCTTCATGTATCCCTACATATACAGTATATATGGGACTCCTCAGATTGGACCAATTAATAAATGCTCAGCTAGATTTGAGCACCAGCAGCATATTTTTTTCTGATCCACGGGGAGCCAGCTCAGGTTTGTGGGACATGGCTGGCTCTTTTCAGTACAGGGATGAGTGGGGAAATTTCAGGCCAGCTTGAGTCTTTGTATACTGGCCTAGGGAGCAACAGAGGGATTGCATGTAGTTTAACAGGCAAATGTATTTGGAGACAGGCTGTAGAGAGCAGTGTGGGAGTCAGCACAAATTTGGATTTAGAAGTCTGGGATACTCATCACAGTGTTTGCACTGGCAAGAGAAGAGGAAACTCCTCTAAAAGTAAGGAGTATAGGACCCCATTGCAGTCAATACTGTAAGCACAGGGCTGTGCCAAGCTGGGTGGAAAAGAGGGATTCTCATTCGTTTTATGGGGCTTGAGGTGGCTGGAAAGAAGTGTTAAAATTGGTTAAAACCAGGAAGCTGGCACTCAGAAAAAGGAGAAACATGAAATTGAAGTAAATGCCTCTACTGTGACAAAATTAGTCACAGTCAGGAGGATTGCTTGAAATATAAAGTAATCCTGGAATAAGCATCACAAGCACTTAGGGAAAAGTCCTTCAAAATAATGTGGAAAATGGGACAGAGACAGAAAATAAGGTCCTGCATAAACAGAGGCAGCTGACAAACTTGATAGCAACCTGGCTAGGACTTGGAGCCATGAAATGCACAAGTGTTTTGGAGTCTCACTTACACACAGATTAATGTGACAATACTAAGAGACCTAGAAACAAACAATCTATCTATCTGCAAGGGGAAAGACTGACTGGGGATTTTGAATCTGCTTAAAAAAAAGAAATTGTGCTAGAGCTGTACGCCTGTGTCAAGTAAGCAAGAACATTTGACAGACAAACAGTTGACCTGGACTTCATTAAAAGTGAAAAATGTATGAGATAGAAATGCACCTTAGAACCACATGATTTGTGGCAAGTTATGATAGCTCCTTTGCTCCTTACACAAATCAGGAAACAAATGTTTTATACACTTTAACACAACAAGCCGAGATTCATTAATCATCTCCAATAATAGAAGACAAAAGTATCTTGGAGGTGTCTCAGATGAATTATAGTTGAAATTTGCCCTGAATTTAAACACAAGAAAGTTGTTAAGATATGATTTCACTGTGGACAGATGACTCTCAATCTTTCTCCTTTGCTTCTCTGTCCAGATCAGCTATGGATTATCTTCCAGGGATGATGGACAATGGCATTTAATTGCTTAAGAACTAACTTGTGGGGTGACTCAAAAAATTAATCAGGCAGGGGCCAAGCCCTCTAGCACCTTCAAACTATTAATTTTTTTACACCATGTGGCAAATGGCATCTAGTTGTCCACATGATTAATTCCTCTCTTCATTAAACCAGATGTAGGGCAGTAGGAGGAAGAAGAATATTGCAGCCTTTAAAAGTAGGAAAGCCCCTGTCAGGAGGCCAATTTAGCTTAAGTCCAGAATACAAATTAAAGTGAGTGGAACTTCACAATGCTCAGGTAAGGGCAGAAATGTGTCATACCAGTTTATCACTGGTTCTTGCTGAACCATTATTTTCATGCCTTTTTCCTCTCTTTCTCCTTTCCCCAAATCTAGGGGCATAAACTTGCTCAATTAACAAAAATGCTGCTCAGCCAGAAGGGTGTCAGACAGATGTCTGGATTATCTGTGTAGCTACTCATCACTTCTAGTCATCAGGAACTAGTAGAAAGAATAGGATTTAATTTTAGGGTCTTCTTTGACTCATGTTAGAGCTTCTTGAAATGTATGTAACTGCAAAGTATTTAAGCCTCTAAGCTTCCCAACCAGATGTCATGCAGTTCAGTTGCAGATTCTTACCAGATGGATTTTCAAGCATGTATCTATTTCTTGTTGGTTAGCCAAAGGAAAATCACTGAACAAGTCAGTTAATAAAAATCACTTAAGCCAATTGTGCTCTTCCTTTCACACCATTGCTGGAAAAACATGGGAGAGAGAACAACTGAGAAGCAGACAGGAAATTATTGTCAAATAAGAAGTTGAAACAAAGATAATGAGAATTCTCAGTACTTACTATTCTCTACTTCAACAGTTTCATGGTTAAATGCACCTGGAACCATAAAATATGTACACTCAAAATGCACTTACAAGGGCTACTCTTGCTTTCTGGAACATGGCCTCCTCCTGCTTCATTGCTCATGCACTTTTCTCCATCCTCTTAGGAAACTTTGGCAATTCCTCCACTTCTCTCTGCCATATCCTGATTCACCCATGCTTTGACACTTCACTTGGGTCTCTTCTTCTTTCCAGCATCCAGAAAAGCTTTTGGTTCTTCCTTCCAAGTTCAACGCTTGGATACACTTCTAAACATCCAAGAATGGTCCTTAAAGGGACATATCCAACAGCTCCAGAGCAGAACCAAAACTCTTTCTACCTATATCCTAGCACATGCTACAGCTGGGAGTAGGAATAGATATATTTACAAATGGTGAAAAAAAGTAAAGGCGTTCTTCTGAAAATGAGATCAGAGATGTGAGAGTTGGGACAGTAAAAGTTGCACACCACACATGATCAGTAAAGAGAGATTTTTCTACCATCATAAAGAAATGCAAAAATGCTCAAACTGGCCCAATTCCCCAGATACTTGCAGCATTTACACGCAGGGCTTACATCTCATCACAGGACCTTTGCCAATATTGCAAAAAACATTGTGATGGATTATGAAAAAAAGGGAACCCAGAATTTATCAGAATGAAAAAAAGCCTCTTGAGAAAGTTTCCATTTTAGCTTACTTGTTTCAAACCTCTGAGTGAAGATTTTAGAAAAAAACAAAAACTTAATAGACTGTGGGAAATCTCAGTGCAAGACCTCAAACACATCCGTAGAATGGAAAATGTTTCAGCTGCCTGCAAATGAAAAGTGATAATGCAGTGATGGCAGCTCAGGTTGAAAGGATGCATGATAATGTGGAATTCTTCCAGGGAGCCCTGAAAAAAACCCTGCAAATAGTGAATGTGGAAGAAGCCTAGAAAGGCATCTCCTCTCAGTTATCTGAAGCAAGGTTACGTGTAACTGCTGTAACATACTGGGCGGTGCTATTACAGGTAGGTTCTGAACTGTGGACTACAACCCCTTACTCCCCACCTTGGCTGAAATACAAGCTGGTAAAATGGCAAAAACGTTGCAGGATATTTGTTTTGAAAGATAATTAAGATTTGAGGTGACTTTCCTAACAGACAAACATTGAGTGATGAGTTTGTATAGGGTTTTAAAATTACAATTTCTTCCCTGTTTTTCACCACAATTTGATTAGAGGAAGGATGTCTTTTGGTAAATTTATGGTTGAATTGAGTGAGATTCTTGAAATAGCAAGAAACTAGGTTTGATGACTCAGGAGATTCCTTTTAAGTTAATGGATATAGCCTATACATATTGATAAACCATGGCTTATAAATAGATAAATTACTTCTGGTTGACGTATGAAGCCATGCCAAACCTGACAGTGAGCTGTCTTGAGAGCTCTTTCATTTGGGTAGATGATGCACCCTGAAGACCTGTAAGGACTGCTAGTGGGTAGGCTGATGTTTGAAGTGTAGGAGCTGCAGCTTCATTTGCCTCCTTTGGGGTGCTGTATGCAGAGGTGGCAACAGAGACCTTAGATCCAGAGGCCAAATGGTTTCTCTTTCAGGCCAAACAAGCCCCCTTGTGCAGTAAAAACAGCAGGGGCTGGGAGAATATGGGCTAAAAACAGATTTAAAAAGCTGCCTGGGGCTGAGGATGACTGGTTGCAGGTCAGTGTGATGGAGAATGAAGGGTGAGGAAGGAGTGAGTGTGAGAGGGAGCAGAGAGAATTCTTGGCCTCAGCATGGATGGAGTGATAATCAGCTGTGATACCGAGCACACTAGAGGAGACAACTTCTTCTGCTTTGCTCAGGAAGCAATCTTTGCATACAGCATTGTAGTAAGACTAGATTGAGAACTCATGCTCTGTGTCAGGTAGAAATCTTATCCTTCAGGTACATCCCATGACACCCATACGGAATGGCTAACCACATTCAGATGAAATGAGGCAACAGAGCTTTCCATCTGTGCCCAGACAGCAAAACTGTCTATTTTTCAATTACTCTGTTTCCCTGTTAGAGATGCAAATCTAAAAAGTGTGACATATGCTGTGTGTGGCTGCCAGGACAGAGAGAAATTTTCCCTGGGGTTTCCCTCATGGGGTTTCGACATCATTTCTCTGGAGAGTCTGCCCCCTTCGCAAAGACAGTACTTATTGCAGAAACTGAGCAGCTTATGAAGCCTCACCAGAGAACCAAACATCTTTCTAACTACTTCACTGCATACAAGATAATTATAGAAACAGAAGCATGAAAGCCTAAATGAAGTACAGAGGCCCTTGAAAAATGCCACCAGGTAAAACACTGCTACCATCTCCTCTTCCTTTCCTGTTGACCTGTCCTTTCATCTTAGCATTAAATGTCCACTTCCTTTAAATAGCTTTTTATCCTAACCAACTCTCCTATTTCACAAAGCTTCTTGAACTTCCTTTTTGTTGACTGCCTGCAACAGAAATCTTTAATGCTTCATTCCCTGTAACTGAGTAAGCTTTCTGTACTCTGCTTGCTTTGTTTCAAACAGTCGGGCAATGTCATCTGCCCTGACAATGCTAACTTGGCTTCTTTAGCCAGAAACAAAACAGACTCCATGAGTTCTGGGTGTAAGATGGGTGAAGGGGAATAGTCACAGTAAGTGAGACATAGTCTGTAAGGGAGAGTGCATATCTTGTAACAGTAAACACAAACAGGGAGAATTCTGCCTCATTTATCTGCAGACTGAGAAAGCTGCTTGATATTCTTCCTCCTCAGCAACAAATGACAGCACAAAAAGTGATCATGTTGTTAATTCAGATGAATAGTACCACACATCCCTGCGTTATATAATTATTTCATTAAAGTGAAGGATCAGTTTAAAACATCATTAAAATCTAACCAGCCAAAAATAATGTGATTCCACTGACATTTGATTTAATTAAAATCTGAAAGTTAGGAATATTGAAATAAGTATTAGCTCCAGAGAGTCTCTGGAAGCAGCATCATCAGGTACCTTACCCCTCCCTGCATAGTTCTTCTCAGAGAGCAAGGGTTAGCAGAAGGAGAGAGGAGTTCTTGGGATCCCACCTCAGCAAAGATCAGTGAAGACAACAGTACAGGTGGGCTGCACACAGTTGTTCTAAACATCCTCGAATCAGTCAAGCAGGGTTTCCACATTATCAAAATAAGTATTACTTGTTCAATTCAGTCTCGAGAGTCAAAGAACCAAATTGATTCTCTGAACTGCGAGAAACAATGGCTCCAAGCCAAAGCCCGCTGAAACCAAGACAAAGATCCCCTGCTGAGTTCAATAGCTTGCTGGATCTCACCCAATGCAAGTAATTCCCTTTTTCTTTCTAGGATGAGTTTCTTTTTCATGTGGCAGCTTCACACAATATTCCATTGTGGTTACCTTTTTTCGTACACTGCTCTTCTCTCACAATTTCAGATTTGTATAGTTTCCAATACTTTATAATTTTGCATTATCAGGATACTTTTCTCCATGGTTTCAGAGAGTGAACTGACCTAGTTAAAATTAAAGGTTGCCAGCATAAATTAGATTAGAATGGTCTAGTGGTCTGAAAAAGTGCTGTAACATGCTGTGTTTGTCTTTATTTCCTTCAGTAAGAATGGCTGGGTGAAAACACAGTTATTAGATCTACTTGGTTTACACTGTTATAATTGTAGGTCTGATCCTATTAGGATGCAACAAGACCAAATTATCAGCTATTTCAACTAGAAACATAATAATTTTGTTTTATTTTTAGCTATGAGATTTCACATTTCATTTGAAATGCCTATGAATCTAGTTAGTAATAAAGTAATAGTGCATACTGACAGCAAGTATATTTCTACCTTCTTAAGACTATCTATACAGGGAACTCTCAAGCCTGAGATAAAAAAATCTTATCTCAAGCTTTGGAGACTGCAAGAAGTAGGTAACTCACTCACCATATCTTAGCACAGGCCTAAGGCCTCTGTTCATGAGCTATGAATACAGCAGACATCCAAAGGGTGATTAATTTTGCCAGCCTCATCTAAAAACATCTTAGGTCTGACTCTTTCTAGGCACAGTGCAAGTACTTTGATGCTGAGTTACTGCTGGAACATCATCTGGCTCAGACTTCTTATGCTTGCCCTTAAACCTGTGGGGGTTTTTTGTACAGTGAAAAGCAGACTAATGTCTCCTTAAGAAGGATATGGTCTCCTGTCAGTCCTATTGTTCCTGTAAATACCTCTCATCACTACTAAAAAAGGACAAGAGGATAATGGATATTCATCCTGAATAGAGCCCAGAAGCACTTCACCCTGGGAACTGCATCACTCTTTGCAGGCAGAATCCCTGCAAATGTCAAATTGAGGCCTATAAACAATAATGCATAGATAATAATTAGTAAATAATTGATGTTGACATTGCCATTTGATGCTGTGTTTGGCTCTGCTGTGTGCATGGTAAGCTGAGTGGTTAGCTCTGCTGGTAAAAGCTGCACTGCTCTTTGGCTTGTTGATATCCAGCTGTCTGTCACTCCAACATCTAATGGATGGGTGTGTAGTGATTGTTATGCTCAGCTGCAGGACACCAACACGTCTCCAATATGTGGGAGTAATTCCCACAACTCTGTATCAGACCATAACTCTTTCTTATCAAGTGAATTTTTAACACATCTGCAGCCCAAAGAGACTCTCTTTTGGATCAATTTTTCAATGTGTAAACTGTTATTGTTTTAAACCTATTTTCTGCTTTTTTGCATACTTTGCTGTTTGTTACTAAGAATTCAATCCATCACTCAAAAAAATGCACCTGGGAATGTTTTTTCATTGATTTTGGAATGGTTTTGTTATTTTGAGGGCTATGGCTGCATTACAGCTGTCATCTTAAAGGTATATTGGGACACTTCAGATCTGTTGTTTTCTTCCTTCGTTGTGTATGGTCAGTAGCTACTGTGAAAACAGAGTAGGGAAAAAGGGATGGGATAACAGAGAATGGAAAGACTTGTGACAATGAACAGGGAAACAGTTTTTCTTGCTTTTTCTTTTGGAGGAACCGATCTTTGGTTTGTACCATTTCTGTGTGGCTGCAGCAGAAAGTTTCTGCTTCTCCATGCATTTTATATCATCTTGGGTTTCTGCCTCAAGTGTCTCACCAGTTTATGCTCCTAGGACATCTCTGTGTGAATGCCATGTAGCTCTTACTATCAGAGAAAAGCACTGATGAGATACTTGCCCCTCTTAGCATCCAGCATTGTGTAAGAGTGGTCGCTACAGAGTACCTGGTAAGATTATCAGCTTCCCTTGGCTTTTGGTAGGATCATTTTGTTTCCATCCCTGTATTCTAACAGAGCTATTTACCCCCACCATGTTCTGTCCCCCATGCTTCAGAAAGAGCTTGATTTCTACAGATAAACACACATTTTCTCTTCTTCAATATCAGCAAGCCTAGAAAATCCAAGTCTTCTTCCCTAAAACATAAAGACACCCTGAAGCATGCTCATAGAGGGGTTTCTCACTCTGCGCTAGCTGGAAGAGGGAGCATTACAAGAGATGGGTATGGGAGCACAAACACAGATTTTAATGAGCAGACTTGAAATTGACTGAGGGTCAGGCAAATGTGTGCTAACATAAGGCAAGTTGTGCTGGTGAAAAATCTAACACAGGTAAAAACAGAACAGCTTGAAAGTTATTTAACAATGCAGAGCACACTGCAGTGGTTCAAAATAGCCAGGGAGGAGTGTCTGAGATAATAAATGCTGTAGTGGAGTTTAGGTAGGTGTGAGATATTTGTCCGTGCTGAATAGCATGAGCAGCTTGTTAAGGCCAAGTGGAAAAATAAATCACTGACTTCAACAGACTTTACTGTTTACTAAGTCCTTACATCTAGATTTATACAGTGAACCAGACTGCCAGAGTGCACCTTGAGTTAGTGAGGTGGTGCTCCTCAGCTGAAGGAATTATCTTGATTCATGTGATAAGCAGTATGCACATTTAGAGAAAACCAAGGTAGTTTCCTCAAGCAGGGCCTTACAAGCTTCAGTGCCTGCACACACACTCCCTTTTGCACTATTGCCAGGGAGAAATTCTTGGCTCTGGTCCTCAGGTTTCCTGAAGAAGGCATAGCAGATGGCTGGAGTTATTTATTCCTTTTAAGGGTGAAAAAAATCCTACTATCTAGTATTTCCACTGAAGAGAACTTACACCTATTGAATCTAAAATCCTTTGGGCTTCTTTCTTCATTCTTGACACAGAAATCACCTCACTGTTCAGATTCCAGCAAAGTTAAAGCTTTCTTGCCCACAGCCTCTCAGGATTCATTTAGACAGCGAGACTTATTCTGATGCCAGCACTCATATCAGTGCTGTATTTTGTGCTTGAATGCTTTAGCACTATGAAACTTAACTCTGAGACAAGAAAACCCTGCCCAAGGGACAAAGCCTACATTTGACCTCCTGTATTTCACACTTGCCTTCCTTGACTCATCATCTCTCCTGAAAATTTCCTTGCCTGTCAGTTCATTAACTCACATGAGCATATGGTGGACAACCCTTTACAGAGTTTACAGAACATGAGTCATGACTGTGCTATACCTCATGCTGTCTATGCCAGCCAGCTTTTCAGACATGTCTGCCCTAAATTTTTGTTTAAGCTATGCCATCAAGACTGCTTTACAACTTCGGTCAGCAGTTAGACTTTGTATTATTGAAGGACTTAGGGTCACCCTGTGGGCACGCTTGTGGACCATCACTCAAGTGAGAACGAAAGCTTACTCATCTACCACCAACAGCTTTCTGTTCTCTGTTTTAGTCCCTGAGGAATTTTCAGCAAGACAGGAGATATGTTTGATCCCCTCTTTTAGTTTTGTATGCAGCTGTGGAAGTGGAGGTGATAGAATCAGCAGTAGTAAAACAGGCGAGAATAGTTGGATGGAGATGGCACTGGCAGTACCAGTAAGACAAATATTTCCGGACTAGCCATGTGGTGTGTGTGACCGTAGATGGAGTCAGCACATCTCCAAGAAGGTTGATGAAAGGTTAAATAATCTTCCTTTTAATAAGGGAGTTCACAAGGCTCTCTAAGGTTGTTACAATAGACTAAGTGAACAATATCATTGTACAGTTCTTTTAACAGCCCTAGTATTTTCCATCATTGAAAATAGTTTGTTTTACAGGTCAGATGCCCTATTAGTATTGTTAGGATTTCTTGTCGTTCTGACATCAGTTGCATTTTATCCCTTGTGATTTCTAGAATATATTTAGTGTTGATTTTTTTTTCAGTACAGCAACAGCTTCATCCTCTTCCTATCTCATTACAATATGAGAAAATTGAGATTGTT
The DNA here is from genome assembly GCA_024500445.1 of Entomyzon cyanotis. Classification (NCBI taxonomy): domain Eukaryota; kingdom Metazoa; phylum Chordata; class Aves; order Passeriformes; family Meliphagidae; genus Entomyzon; species Entomyzon cyanotis. The sequence continues at coordinate 84,685,088 of JAKEPQ010001005.1, forward strand.
TGGGGGACATTAGATAATAAACTCATTGCCTGTAATTCCCCAATCATTGATGCATTTTTCCATCTTTATTTAAAAGGATGCTATTTCTCACACTGAAATATTCAGACTCTAGCAGTAGAGCAATTCTACAGATAAATTCACACTGAAGGGGGAAAAAACCAACAGGAAATGGTTACTATTTTAAATGAAGAAACAAACCCATTAGGCAACTTCATCTTTTTGTTTGACTTAAAGCTGAAATCTAAAACCTGATTCTTCACTTGCACTGGTTTTCTATTTGTCCCATTGACTTCAGTGGAATTAATCCTAATTTACACTGGTATGAAAAGAATTGGATCACTGAGGTTTCATTATTCCAGACTGTAACCAAGGACCTGGTAGAGCTTTTAATCTCTAGCTAGGGGGATTCTATAAGAGTTGAGAGGTTGTTTGTTGCACAGACAGGAAGATGAGATAAGACAAAGAAAAAATAAAGTGCTTCAGACTATCTCATTACAGGGGGCTTGTCCTCACAGGCCCAGGGGATGGCTTTGCATTTCCATTAAGCCACTATGTTCTTGCATTTCCCAGGCATTTTCTCCAGAGTGCTAAGAGAGCTCACTGACAGTGTCCAGATGCACAACATACTCCTGACAGTGATCACTTCTTGTTCTTAGTCTCTGCCAACATCCCTTTCCTCTTCTCATCTCTTTTATTTTAACACTCAGGGAGAATAACCATGTTTTTAAATCAAGAGGCTTCTCTGTGGAAGAAATTAGTGATGAGCAATGCAGAAAGCAAGCAAGTGCTAACAGGGACACATAGACATTCAGCCAGACCATCCTTTTTTCCATTTGCAGTCTACTGTGCAGCCTAATAAAGACTCTGGAACAAAAAGCAGCTTGGTATATTATATATTTATATATAAATTACAGCTGGCTTACTCCACCTCAGTGATAGCAGGCAGGAGCTCTTGGTTCTGTGCTTGGCCATATTAGGAGAAGCTCTACCTCCTCTTCCCGTACTCTGTCTCCACAGCAGGCTCTCACATTCCCAACAGAGGACACAAACTGCATTTATCTGCCACTGCTACTCTACATCTTGGAGGCCTTCAGTGGTACACATATCACCACAGGAATCTCTGTCAGTCCATTTCCCCCCTTGTGCACCATACTGCTTATGCTCACCATGCTCTCTCATGCCATGTATTCCTCTTCAGAGTCCCACCCTGCTCTGTCTCACTCTTTCGCGGCTTTTTTTTTACAGAAAACAAATCTTACTTGTTTTCTGTCTCTGATTCTGCCTGGCCAAAGATAGGTTGCTTCATCTGATCTCCCTGTCTCCTACACGTGCAATTCAGCCCTGTCCTGCTCCCCTGGCAGATTTGATCATCTGCCCAGAAGACATTTTCTTCTGTCTCCTTACAAACCACCTGCTGGCAGGCTGGAAAGTTACTGCTCTAATTTGACAGCATTTGGTACTCACTGTGCTCCGGTCTGAGGCAGTGCACACTACTCCTAGCTTCAACACCATGTGTTTAGTCTTCCAGCTATCCATTGAAATCAATAACAGAAGCCCAAATAGGAATTCAAAGCCTAAATATTTCATTGGTGATGAGCTTTGGTCCCGTAACGATACTCTGAATGAACTTAACCTTTCTTAATCCTTCCAGCAAGCACACATTTGTCCTTTCACCGTGGACTGCAAACAAAGAGTTTGCATTTACAAATCATCTGTCTTCCAGGAAAAACATAATCCCTCTCAGCTCATGAGTTCTCTGACATCAAGCATTAATATATTTGCTGAGGGGATAAAACTTCATTCTTGATTGAGAAAACTGAACAAAAAAGCATTTGAACTGATTGACACAGCTATTCCGGTTGAATTGGGTAGTATGTTTAATCAATAAGCTTTGTCCTTCAGAATACTAATGCTTATCTTGTAGCTGCTGCTTCTCAAAATACTGTTTGCTATAGAATTATTTGTTTAATATGATGGACAAATACCTGACTCCATCAAGAAAACCTGAAAGTCACAGAGTGTGACAGTGGGGCTGTTCTTTGGGAGCCCAGGTAGGATAGCTTATGGATAACCACTGCACTCTTCATTTCTTAGCATACCTGTTAAATATGCTATATTTTTTTCCAAGTGGACACAGATTTCCAGTGTTGTAGTATACAGTAACTATGGCTACTGTAGACTTTTATTCAGTGGTCTCGAAGTACAACCCTGCAAGCAGTCATTCTGTTTCAGTTTGTGAGGTTTACTTTTAATGTCAGTAGTTATGGAAAAGTGAATTCTTCATGCAATTTTCAGCTATTAATGAAGATTGATGGATGTATTAGAACACTAAAATATTAATTGGGCACTTTTTTTTCAGTGCTGCTTAGCTCAGTAATATCCTTCCATACAAAAAATAAGTTGTAGGAGGTACAAACTCTTACATTACCACTGGAAGGAGGGCTACTACATTTGGATCATCTCTCTAACCTGCACAGACTCTTACTGATATATAATTATTGAAGATAGAAGCACTGCTGTTAATATGCTACTGAATTTGGAGTAGGTTGTTGAAACTTCAACAAGCCCTGAGTCATATTCCCTTTAAAGTTTCATTTAAAGTCAACCATAATGAGTACTCAGTGGTGCAAGCAATGAAAAAAAATTTAGCCTTTATTCCGGGAAGCTGGACTACAATTTAACTATTATTCTGCCAAGAGACTATATCTTTGTGTAAACTGATGGAAAGTTAGAAGAAAAATGGTGGGCCTTTTTTTTTCTTTAAACACACCCTGGATAAACAAATTGCTTTGAACAAGACACGGAAGCTGCAAAAATATAACATTATGTTTGTCTTGGCTGGATATTGCTGCATTCATGAATATTTTTCCTATCCGTTTTTAAATGAATAATGCTAGTGTAGGTTCTCAACAGATACCAGTGACGATTTTGGAAGGCTTTAGACATTAGAATATTTTATGCACTTTAAAAGAGCTTTCTTTAATTTTCTGACACAGGTTATTGCTATTTACATAATTATAAAAAACCCACAAACCCTCAAATTATATTTCAGGTGATTCTACTCTTAAAATAGAGAGTTTGGAAAACATTTAAGGATTTGGCTAATTTTTAATAGCACCTGTGAAGAAGGTAGTGGAATATTTTAAATACAAAATTGTAGAGGTACATAATTATTTACAGTTCATGCAGGGAAGCAAATGAAAATAATGTATTTGTTTGTTCATAATGAAGTGGTTACCTGCTTCACACATAGCCCTTGTGGAATTGAGTATTTCTCAATAGTATTAGAAACAACTGTTTCAACATAAACAAGGAAGCATTCAATACAATCAGTTTATTTTTTATTTATTTAAAAATATTCAAGCATTCAAAATAAATAAGGTCTACAAAAAACATGCATCTATATGCACTGTGAGTGCCCCCTAGGAATTTTCATACCTGTTACTTGGTTTGAAAAAGAAAAATTGACAGAGGAGTGGCAGTCTCAAAAATAATGTATGCTTTTACATTTCAGGAAAGAGAGGTAGCTGAGTAAAAGAAATATGTTAATATTGGCAACCTTTGCTGAGAGAATTACTGCAATATTATTGAGGAACAGCTAAGATTCCACAGAGAAGCAGCATATTATGAATATTTCAGCTGCAGTGCAAGCCTCAATCATATAAAATAAAGCTTTGTTACTGGTACAGCTCCTGAAACTATTTTATTTTATTTTATTTTAAAAAATATATATATTTGTTTCCATACACAGATTCTGGAAGCTCTGGAGTTTTAAGCTCTTTGAACACAGTAACTGAAGAGAGACTAGAGTCAGGATGTGAAGGAAGGGGCTGGTTTTTTTACCTAGGGACCTTGCCTCCCAGAAAAGCCTTATCTTATTTCTCTGTTGTGCCAAGCTGCCTCGCCATCAAGCTGCAGCACAGTACAGGGAAAGTGTTCATTTCTCGCCTAGACAAGCTCTAAGGGGTTTTGCTACAACTCGCACTTTTGCTGAGAAAATGCCACATGCTGAGCCAAGTTCATTTGCACTTGAACTCCATTAAAGCTAATGGGCTTTCCCTGGGGATGAAGATGGTTCCTTGAAGCTAGGTGGAAATGAAAGAAGACATCACTTAGGGGAGCTCAGATATGATTGAAACGGAATATGAAACTGTTTATTCCTAGGTCAGGAAATGTTTTTCCTCTTTCAGCTTCTGTCAGCCTGGGAAGAATTTTATAGCATGGGATATCCATAACCTCATCTAGGCTGGATAATAAGCTGGTAAGCACATGCTTCTGGACTGGACAGCTTCCTCTTCCTCCAGCCCACTGCTGCTTCAATCTCACTCTTGCTAATCTGTCTCTTGATTAAAAACTTGATTTTTTTAGCCTTTCTTGCTTTAGCTGAAATATCTATTTTTAGAAGACAACATATAATGCTTTATTAGCTCTCAAGCTAAATGCAGTAGTGATGTGTGTGTTAATAATCAACTGAAATGTATTTTAGAGCTTGCTCTTGCCCTGGCACTTTTGATAGTGACAAGCTGAAAGTTTTGGCAGGGTCAGCCTTCAAGTGTGGTAGTGTCTCGGGCTGCAAGACTCCAGGCTTCTTTCCTAACTTCTATTTATGCCTTAGTGCTTTCTCAGTTCTCCCAGAATTTGTGCTGTCAGGATGTCTGCCTGTCTCTGGGCTGCCAGAGCACCCTTGCTGGGAAACGCAGATGTGGCACAGAGCGCTCGTGCTCAGCCCTTATGCATTGACATTCAGATTCATTTGATATCTCTAAACATTTTCTATGACCTTCTTCATCTTCTCTATGAAGAGCCATTGTGTGTCTAAAATGCTGTCTCCTACATCATGCAACACAGAGATTAGGAATGGGAAGGAAGTTTAGGGTTAGCCATACATGAGGACAGAGCTCTGAAAATCCTCTTCAAACTTCTTTAAACTGGAGCTTTTTTGAAATTATGCCTGACTTTGAATTTTTATGTTGAGGCAATATAAGGTGATAAAAGGCAATACCCAGCGTACGTGTCTCTCTCTATATGCCAGATGTAAGAAAGTGTAACTTTTCAACTCAGCTTACATAGAGATCTGTGTGTACAATTGCCCCATTTGGACTTTGCTGTTGGACAAAGTGATGGCTGTGACATTTCTGTAGGTGCCTTCCAGCAAATTCAACCAGAGATGTGAGCGTTCTTCTGAAAAACTCATCTCACAGCTACAGATTGGTTGGCATCAGAGACAAAAATAAGTATCAAAATGAGTGGTCCCTCAAGAAGGACTTGTGCAGGTTGCTTTTGAGTACACAATGTCACACAGTGTGTGGGCACCTGTACACAGTTACTTCTTACATAAAGTATATGACCCGGGCCTGAGAGCATGTATGATTAATGGTGCCTAGTGGAAGACGCTCATAAACTTGCCCAAAGTTCACTGTATGGAAAAAATAACTACCTGATGACGTTTCGCTGCAACATGGCATCAGGAGATGGCAAGTTTCTTGCTTGAATACTATGATGACAGGCAAATGGTGAACTAAAGAACTGTGAGTTGTGAGGACATGCTAGTAATTTTCAATAAGTAGCCAACAAAAGAACAGTAGGAGGTGTATCTCCTTCAGAAATGCTGCTGGCAAAGGTCTGCCATTCAAAGGGAAACAGGGCAGTTCTCCCCCTTATCTATTTTGATTTTCCCCTGAGGACTAAGTTGCTAGCTCACCTACAAAGCAAGGCAAAAGACCTCTAACTCTCCTAAACTCAGAGAAGGGCTGTGCCTCCCTCCAACTGCATAGAGTGTCCAGCTGTGGTAAGGGTGCAAAGGGCTTGGAAAAGGAGGCTCAAAGCACCAGGACAAGATGGTTGTGGTGAAGGAAATACCCAAGGCATAACTACACCAGCCAACTGCAGCTGTAGAGCTCAGTGCCAAAGCTGGAGAGTACCACCACCCCAGTCTAGGATTTGTCCTGAGACCTCTATAAGTAGATGCCCCAGGGCTGTTACTAAGCATGCAGAGGAAATGAAGGATCAGGCCTCCTCTGAAATGTCAAAGATTACTCCATAGGCAAGCGGGGCTAAGCCTAGACATACAGCTCCTGTTCCCATCCACCAGGCTGGTGGAGGCAGCACCTCATAGAATCACAGAACCACAGAATTATTTGGGTTGGAAAGGACCATCAAAGATTATTCCATGGCCAGGCATATCTTCCACCAGTCCAGATTACTCAAAGCCTCATCCAACCTGGCCTTGAACACTTCCAGGGAGATAGGGCGTCCACAACTTCCTGGGCAACCTGGTTCCAGTGTCTCACCAGCCTCATTGTAAAACATTTCATCCATGTCCAAACTAAATCTACCCTCTTTCAGTCTAAAAATCATTGCCCATGGGTCTATCGATACGGGTAAACAATCCATCCTCGTCTTTCTTATAAGCCCCCTTTAGGTACTGGAAAGCTGCTCCAAAGTGTCCCCAGAACATTTTCTTCTCCAGGCTGAAGAGCTCCAACTCCTTTAGTGTTCGCAGGACATTCTTCAGCCCTGTGGGCATCCTTGTGGCCTCCTCTGGATTCACCCAGCAGGTCGTTATGCCGGGAAAGGGGTGTCGCGGTCACGGGGGACCCGCAGAGGAGCCTGTCACTGTCCCCTCGGGCTGGGGGCAGATGCGGGGAGGTGTCCGGGGCAGGGGCAGCTGCGGGGGCAAACGCGGGGCCACTGCTCCGCCGCCACCGCCCCCTCCCGGCCGGGCAGCGGCGCGGGGCGGGGCCGGGGCGGGCCGCTCCTCTGCCCGCCCTCAGCGCGGCGGCGCTTGGCCTCTTTGTGCCGCCCGCCCGGCACCCGCTGTCCTCCGCCTCGCCGCGACCCTGCTTCGCTCGGCTCCGGCCGCCGACGCTGCCGCTGAGGGGATCGGCGGATCAGCCCGCCCTCGCCTTGCTGCTGGGCTTCCCCGCCTCCCTCCCCGCCCCGCCGCCGCTCTACCCCTCCTCATTCCTCTGCCCCCAGTGCGGGGCACTCGCCGCCTCCCCGGGCTGCCTGGAGCCCGCCGTGCGCGGTGCCCCCCGGAGCTCCTCCGCCGTCGGGGATGGCGCGGCTGGCAGCGCCCGTGCGCTCCTGAGGCGGAGGGGCGAGCCCGCCGCCGCCGCGGGAGGAGGAGGAAGAGGAGGAGGAGGAGGAGAGATGAAGCGCTTCCACCCTGGGGTCGCGTTGCTGCTGTCGCTGCTGTGGGAGGTGAGGTGGGCGGTGGGGGGAGCGCTGCCCCGCGGCAGCCCCGGCTTCACTCCGCGGGGGTTCGCCATCGGTCGTGACCTGGAGCTGCGCGGCCGGCGGAGGGGAGCTGCAGCCCGCACCCGGCCGAGGGGCGTGCGAGGGAGGTGGTTTGTTTTGAGCTTAATATCCTTGCCTGAACGGGCTGGGCTCCACAGGCAGTGCGCGGTCAGGAGCGCGGGGGAGCGGCGGGCCGGGCTGGGCGAGACCCGGCGCGGCTGCGGGTGCGGTGCTCTCTGGCGTTCGCGGCGGCCGGGCGTGTCGGGTGTGTGGGGTCTTATTGCGGGAGCAGAGCGGGATTATTCGCGATGTGATGGAGCACAGTAACACGGGACCTGTAGGCAGGGGCACAAGCAGCAGGAAGCTGCGCATTCCCAGCAGACTGGCAGACTCTCCAAGGGACGCAAAGCGTGCGCCTGTCAGTAAGGGTTAAAGGGAAGGTGCATCTCTTATTTTCATTTTAAGTGGCGTTTCGTGGACAAAGTGTCCATTGCGAGGTGGGCAGAGGTGCCGCGGCATCAGCTCACGGGGAGCCGTGGCGGCACCGAGCAGTGTGGTTAAACTTCTGGGAGCGCCTGGATAGCGCAGCTTTCGTACTCACAACAGGCAAGCGAGCTAACAATGAATTAGGGGCTTTCGTTAATTGGAGGGGGGATTTGTGCCTCGCAGTTAGAGAATCACGGAGTAGTTTGATTGGAAGACACCTTAAAGATCGCCTAGTTTCAACCTCCCTGCCACAGGCAAGGATGACACTGGATCGGGGGGTGGGAAACCAGCTCTTTTTTCTACGGGCGGATCGGTAGATGCTTTCTGGGGGCGAGCTGTCTCTTGGTCTGTGGTTTCACCTTGGGGCTGGGGGCAGGCAGGGGACATCAGCAGCCACGCAGGGACAGACCCGTGGCGGGCACGCTGCCATGCGCAGCTCCCGGTGGCAAGTTTGCCAGCGTGCGGGAGTCACGGCCGGGACACGTGCGGCGGCGGCGTGCCGGGGTGACTGGGGAAACACCCGTGGACTCCTCTTGGGTGCATCTTTGCATTTATAAAGCCCAGAAGCAATGTTGCTGAAGGTGCCAGAGAGGTGGAGAGCTGTGTTGCCTTTGTGAGGGAGCAGTTTAGTCAGAAAATTAATTAAATTATTGAAAAGCAGTGTGCCACCAAACCCATACATGGAAATCAAAGTGCTGGCTGTGTAATTACTGTTTTTGGTAATGGGTATAATTCATGCAAATGATGTTTACTACATGTTTATGCCACCTACATAGATTAATGATTTCTGGTGTGTTGCCCACTATGCCATCCAGCATCATCCCATTAAAACACTCAGATCAGAATCACTGCTTAATGTAAATAAATGTAACTCTTTACAAGTTAATTGGTCTGCTTCTCCTTGCCCTGGCTGTAAACTTGGCCCTGATCCTGGCCCACAATTGCTCTTGACTCTGCAGCAGCTCTTCAGAAAGCAGGAATAGCAAACTGTCGATTAAATGAAATAAACACCACCATCTCCCTGAGGGATTTTGTTCATCTGAGACTGTGAAAGGTTTTGCCCCTCCAGGATCTCTTTGATTAGATGTCTCTGCTTTCTCAACGTGTACTCTGCTGAAAAGGATCATTTGTGCCTTAAAAAAGTAATTTGCATAAATCTTCTTTGGATCTAGCCAGTGTTGCTGTTGTTTAAGCTTTTGTATTGGTTTTAATTGTGGGGCTTTTCCCCCCTTCTTCTTTTAATCTAAAATGTTTGTGTTTTTGTGGATTTTTTTTTTCTTTTTTGGAAGTGCTTAAGCTACCTGTTAAAATGAGATGCTTTGTAAATACGGTTGCATTCTGCAGGCCCAGAAACAGAGTGCTGGGGATTTAAATAACATAATCAGAGACATTTGGTTGTTTTGAAGGTTTTTGATACATGAAACTTTCACTGTCTTCTGCACAAAATTCTGCACTGGATATTATCTGAACAAGCATTGCTGCAATTGTTTTAAATCTGTTTGCAGCTTTGACATGATCTTAGTTATTATTAAACAGAGTGTGAGCTGAGAAACACGGTTTTCATTCATCATTTTGCAAAAGGCTCTGTCTGTCTGTTAGCCAGATACTGTGGGTAGGAACCCATTTAATCCTCCAGAGCACTTTGCAGTAGTTTACTGATTCTAACCAAGTTTCCCCTGGTTAGATTACCCAAAATACTTGTTCCAAAATGTTTGTGTAGTGTCTCTTCGTGGGCGTGCAAAACACTGTTTCTGATTGTAGTGATGAAAGGAATGAGCTCCCTCACAATTAAGTATGCATCAGGTTCATGGTGGGTGTGAGTTTGGAAGTGGGGAGTGTTTGTGGCGTTCAGGTTGAAGCCTAGTCAGTAGCTGGCTGTGCCAGTCTGTCACGAGGAAGTGATGGTTTATTGTTCCTGATGTGAAGGCAGAAGATGGAGAAGAGGGACTGAGGGGCAAGGGAAGAAGCTCCCATGTGCTGATGGCGGGTTTCATGAAGGCGACTAAAGGCATCACCATCGAAGCACGATTGACACATAAGAAATTGCTGGCTCTTGATGCTAGAATGCCAGTCCTTGTTCTAGACAAGCTTGAGATGCTATTAATTACAGAAACACCCAGAGCACTGTGGTAGTGGGAGAGGGGAATTATTTTTGTGTTTTCTTGTTTGATGAGGGGTTTTCACTGCAACCACCAAGACCATGGTGGAAGAAAAATCTCCAACCCCAGGACCCAGAAAGCTCTGCTCTGAGAAGACCTTGTTATTAGGGGAGAAAAGCCAAAGATGCCATGTGTTTTGCTCTCAGCTTAATGCAGCTGAACAGTTTAACAAGTAAGGTAAAATGAGGTGGACAATTTGACAGGTAATTTTGGTTCTTGCAGGAAGAAATGAAGACTGTTGAATCTTTATCTGTATTTTTCAAATTAATTTGGCTACTTGGACATAGCGATGTGTTATTAACTGCAGGTGCTTGAAATGCCCTTTTTCACCAGGAGCCTGGATGTCTGGTATACCCATTGTATTGGAGTATGTGATTTCTGCACTCACAAATAACCAGTAGTCTTGCTTGCTAGCATGGCTTGTGGTTCCATCATCAGGACTGTGTTTTGTCTCACTTGGCTCTCAGTTTTATGGAAAGATTTGAGGAGGTCCTTAAAATGATGACTGTTTGGGGTATATATATATCAGGATTTTCTGCTTTATCAGTGATCCCAAGGGCTTTGGCTGTCTGGGCTTAAATGTGACTTTAATGAATAGTGATGTCTTTGGAATGGGGAAAAAATAAAACTAAACAGGCAGTCCTCCCACCCCACTGATGATGAAACAAGCTTATTTTCAGCCTGAATGAGGGCACCAGAGTATCTCTGTGGGGCTTACTTCTCAGACTGAGTGCTTGCTTTCTCTCTCACAAGCAGTAGAAGTGCTGGATGGAGGAGAGCTCAGTAGCTGAAGCTCAGCTCAAGGATGGGGAAGCTGAACAGAGCTGTTTCAGGCCAATTGAGGACCCTGTCTGTGCTGCAGTGGTAATAAAGGTGTTTTATTGTCACTGCTGCAGAGTAGCTTGCTGGGTAGCCTCAACTTTGAAAACTGTCAAATAATTTTAGTGCCTAAGCCCCTGGTTGGTCCATATGTTGTATCTAGGGGAATTTGTTTGAATATTTAAGTTAAGCTTTTTAGTTAAGGTAAACGAGGCCTGCAGTAATCGCTATAGGTGGTGTGAGATGTGAGTGAGAATCCCTCTACAAAGGTTGCCACATGGCTATCAAAAATTGAGAACCCTGCTTTTGGAAATACTTGCATTGATATTTCTACACAATGAGTTTCTTATTACTGAGAATTATAATGCGGATGCTGATAGAAACACTGATAATTGGATGATTGAAAAAAGTGATCAGTATAGTCCTCTTGTTAATTTGTCAGATGAAAGATACTACGTAAGAGTCAAGTGCCTGTTTTAAAAAGAACAAGAGAATGGACATGTCATAGGAACAGCAAAATGAGTTATCTTGAAAGAAAATTCAAACACTCCCGACAGTCTGTCATACAAGATTTGTTTAAGTAAAAGCAAAGTTGGCTGGTGCTTCTCAGCTGGTTAGCTGCTGTGTTGAGCTTTTTAGTATTATTTTTGTAAGTGGACTTCAACAGGACAGATTTTATCAAATCTGAGAAACCAAAAATTTCTGTCCTTCATGAAGAGGTTTGTTTGTGTTTTTTCTTTGATTGTTTGTGGTTTTTTTTTTTTTAAATCCTTGTAGGAACAAGAACATTAAGATGACCAAACCCACTAGTCTTAAAAAAAAAACCTACATATTTTGATCATGGTAGGCACAGGTAGAGTTCAAGAACTCATGAGAATTATTGGGACCACTCCCTTCTCCCCTCCCCCCTATTTCTGATATTTTTTTCTATCCATTAGTGGTCAGGTTTTCCTTTATGTGTGTATTGTAAGAATGTGTGTACCTCTGAATATACAAATGTGTATGCACACCAGTGTTGTCGTCACTGTGATGTCCCCCTCTGTGGAAGCCCACTGATTCTACTCTATTGATGCTTTAACTCCTGTGGGTGTCCTGTCAGTGGGAGCTGGGGGTGAATAGGGGGAAAAGTCTATCCCAAAAATTCTGCAAGAGTGTTGTTAGTGTAGATGTGTCCACTAACCCTCTCCTGCTTTTTAGTTTTGGTTACATAACGGACTTAGCAGCTTAAACAATTTCTGATGTTTTTCCCTTACTCTCCTGCAGCTGGTTGCAAAGCAGCTATTGCATTGCTGAGTGAAGACATGAAAGAGCTTACTTATATTTTATGGTTTGGGGATCCAACTGGCTCTGGCAAGCCTTCCCTGCCTCTTGACAGGAGAGAGATGGGCTGTGATTTCCAGGCGAGAGGACTGAGCTCACACACTTTCCTCACTTTACTCCTGCTGAGGAGGAGGCAGATTTGTGTTGGTTGTGGGAAGGGAATGGGTCACTGACTGCCATTTGCATTCTCTAAGAGAGGGTGCAAATGGGGTTTTTTGGGCTTGGTTGGTTTGGGTTTTTTTTTGTTTAAATTAGAAGAAGCATCTATAAAATCTCTTTATATTCTATTATAGAAGTCAGAAATATTTAGCTCTTTCTGTTAAGCTTTCTTCATAAAAGGGAAGTCCTCTGACTCTCTTTTCTCTTGGTACTTTCCACTCAGCTGATGCAGGTGGCTGGATGTGTTAGACTTGACCAAAGCAAGCCCTTAGACTTCAGGTGCTCTTTTAAAACTGATTTGGCTAAAATCAGTGAAAGAAGGGGTCAGTTGAAACTCTTTGGTTTAATACAAATTCATTTTGGTTTACTCCACTAAGAAGAGGCGCAGAAAAACTGCAACCTCTATATGCCCATATAGAGGCTTGCTCTGGTCATTGTTGTAGGCTGAGTTTACAGGCAGAAACAGATTAATGCTTGAGCTTATGCTACAGAATTAAAAAAACCACCAAACTATATCTTGCTGAGGCAAGGTGGCTACCAATTTACTTTAAATTTGTTGTGTTATAAAGTAAAACCCATATGAAAAACCATTACAGAAAGCTAACATATTTTACATTTGGTGTCTAATTTTGATGATGCTGTGCTGCTTTGTATCTTCAGCAATGCAGCTGAGTTTGTTTTGCTGAAGGTTTTGTTGAAATGCTGTTAGAGTTTGTTATGGCAAATATAAACTCTCTTTGGACTAGCAGGAGGTAGAGCCTTTCTAAAAGCTTTTTTTTGTTTGCTTGAATAGTGCTTTTTTTTGAAAATGAATCTTAGGTCTGTCTGAAGTCTGGAGACACAGCCTGTGATCTCTGGCATTAAATAGCAGTTTTAAGACAAGGGAAAGCTAAGGTCTTAAATAGTGGATATTATTACTTTCCTGATATCAGAACAGTAAGATATGAAATGCCATGCCTGGTGTTTCAGAAGGGCATGAGAGGGGAATCTGAGTTTGTTGAATGCCTTTTTCTCTTTTTCTTTTTGAGCATAATGTATCTTGACAGGTTTCTCACATATTAAATGGAAGAGTTATCACTGCTGAGTTAAAAATGTCTTTCTTCAGAAGTGTCTTCAACTTTGTGCTAAATAGATGTTAGCTACACCTGTGTTTTAAATAGCTCAACTGAAAATCTCTTCCTCTTTCTCAATGACTCAGCTTTCAGTCTGGTAAATTTTTAAAAGGAAAGGGACTAGCAAGAAGCAGTTCCTAATCTGTATCTCATGCAATGAAGATGTGGGTTGTTGCTGGCAAGGATGGTCTCTAATCCCTGGTTTTGCCAGCTCCCGCAGGTCTAGGGACCCTGGGACCACAAAAGGATTGAATCAACCCACTGATGCCATGAATGACTAAGCCACCCGAAAGGGGGTGGGGGGAAAAAGTGAGAGGGAATGGTTTTCCATTGGTTCAGCAGAGGTTTGTGCCATTGTATAGCATCGTGAAACTTCCTGCAAGGAAGGAGGGAAGAGTGTATGGCTTGGAGCAGGACTGCTCATTTTGGTAGCACAGTTCTTGTTTCAATACATTAGGTGACTCCTAATGGGAATCATAAAATCCTTTTGGTTGGAAAAGACCTTTAAGGTCATTGAGTCCAATGGTAAATTTAACACAGCCACATCCACCGCTAAACTGTGTCTCTAGATGATACTACACTTGTACTGGAGTGGAAGGCAATCATGCAGACCTTTTCCATGCTCTGCTAGAAGGAAAAACTGCTAGCGGGGTCTGGTTTTGGTTTTTTTTTTCTTTCCTTTCCCTGAAAGATGTCATTAGATACTATCTGGAAAAGTTAGTCGTATCTTTTTCTCAAATGACCTGCCAAGTGTCTCCTCAGAGCAGACGTGCTCAACCAGTAGCTAATGGTCTCCCAAGCCTTCCCTATCTGTGGGGCAGGAGAGGATCAGGGATGGAGACTGTACTTCTGGGGAAGGTCCAGCGTCAGCTGCAGCGTGGAAGTCACTGTTGTCCTTGAGTCCAGCCAAGGGTAACTGCAAACATGGCTGTCCTCTGCTGCGCCCTTCACCTCTCTCATTTGGAGGTCTGAAAAAAAGCCCAAAACCTTGGCCTTTCATTGAAAGTGACTGTGAGGTGATCTGGGCCTTAGTTTCAAAGTTCAGAGGCAGTGGAAAGTGGCCATTTGTGAAGGGTGATGAAGCCGGGTGGTGGGAGTGTGCCCAGATTCCAGTCCTGGCTGCACGTGAGCTGTCTGTAAGCAACTCATCCTTTCCAGCTGGAGTAGGAATGATGCTATGCCAGTTGGCTTGGTCTCGCACTTGTGACATTGATAGGCATCAGGCAACTAAAGAGCTGGCAATAGTTTTGAGGATGGATCCTTCCTTCCCAGGTCTTGTGCTGCTGGAATAAGATGTGAGGGCCATGGAGCCCAGGAATGTAGCCAATACCTCTAAAGAGTTGTCCTTCTAAAGTAATTATGTTTAATGTTTCCTTATGCCTTTCTGGTTATGTGCATTCCAGTCTGTTTGGATCTTTCTTGAGAGTATGAAGAAGTGGAGAACCCTGAAATGAAATTAATATGAGAGGAATGTGAGCGTGTGGGAAGGTGGCAGGGATCTCACTGACGGCAGACTGAAGTTGACGAGTAGCACGTGTTATACTTGATGTGAGGGGAGTGTTTTGTTGCACATGTGCATCTTCTCAGGACTCAGTCAGTGGCACTAACATCCAAGGGGGGATGATGCCTTCGTAGACCTACTCTGCTTAGCTTGGTCTTGCCAGCAGTGTACTTGCAGTGACAGGCTTGCACCACTGTGGGTTTAAGAGCAGGTAGTGTGCCTGTGATCCGAGGGATTTCTCTCTTGCTAGGCAGGAGATGCTCCTTGTCTAATCAGAGAAGGCCAGGAGTTTACACCTTGGTAGTTTTAGCACAATCCCTTTAGTGTCAACACAGTAGATTGATAGTCAACTGTGCAGCATTGTTTAGACATGGTGATGTGACAGCAGACAGTGTAAGGGTCTGTACCTGGGGAATTGCTCAGGTGTTGCTCAGTGTTTTGTTTCTCCCAATTTTATTAAATCTCTTCACTAAAGTGGATAAAAAACCCTGTTAATTTAGTGAATTCCTTTCTGCTTTCCTCATGATATCTGGTAAACGTGGAAGCAGGCACTCCTCACTGTGGTTGGTGGGTGACTGTAAGTGCTTCAGCTTTTGATGCAAAAACCCAGCAAGGATGAGTCAAGCAAGTGTTTTCTTTCATTCCTGCTCCTCAGGGGGGGAAAAATGCATTGCTCATCACTGCAGATAATTATCTCAATACTGGTGTAAGTGTGATCCAGGAATTCACTGCTGGCTCTCTTACAGTGTGAGTTCCCAGCTCAGGGCCTTACTTCCCTGCTGCATTTGGAGCCAGGGGTTTAACCCATTACAGGAAGGGTAATGGGTATAAAAGTCCACCTTCATTTGTTCAAGTGCCATTAAGTGCCTCAGTCCAAAAGAGGAGACACATGGTCACTGAAAATTCTGCTTTCAAATGGTCAGAGAATTGTCTAGCCTAAAAAAAAAGTGGGGGTGGGGGTGGGGTGGGGTGGATGAGTGTGTAAGAAGTTTTAAATCTACTTTTTCATGGTCTGCTTTTCTTACTCTGGCAGACATAAGATGCTTCTATCTTGAGTGCTGTCTTGCCTATCCCAAACAAATATCTCTAATGATAACCATGATTTTCAATGTTTTGAGCAGCAGTGGTGTAGAGGATGCCTGCTGATCCTGAACTATCAAGCAGTGCTGTCATGATGGGCATCAACGTGTGCAATGTTTTGTGTCAGGGACCCCAGTTCTGCTCTGATCTGCTTTTTGTCTAAAGCAACTCACATCTCCTGGCTGCGATACAGAAGTAATAATAGCATATGGGATTGGGTTAAAACTCTTCAGAACTGGGTCATTCTGTAGTTTGAGATAGTGTAAGATAACAGTAAGCTGCTTCGTTTTCTTTTCTGTAGCTGAAACAATAGTGGTCTCTGTTCCTAAAGTTGTCTGCGTGCATCCCTGCATAAAATATATATATGAAGTAGTACGCTAGGGCTGGGTGTTTGCCTGCATATTTCTTAGGATGACCTGTATTTCTAGGGAAGCTAGGGAGCAGGGAAGGCATAAGTGCCTAATTATAGCCAGATACTACAAGTTGTGTAACGTAGAGGAAAACCTAAGGCAGTCTGGGGCTTTCGCATGATTGCCAGCACCATGCAGCCAGCTGAACTTAATGCTGAACTTGCAGCATGGCGATGGAAAAGTGTTTCAGGATCTGCAGGTGATCTGTGGATCTTGGAGCTTCTGTTTTCTGAAATCCAGTTTTTAGATTTTGTTTTCTCATGTGTAATACTTCTGATCTTGACTCCTTAAAGCCCAGGGTGAATATTAGCAAGTTGGGTCTCATCACAGCCTGTATGTGGCAATTGTCTGAATAGGTATCTGTAGTGTTCTTAGAAGGCACTGGATAGGATCCTAACAATGCTGTAGGAGACACGTTGGAATATGCCCAAAACCTGGCTGGTGAAACTTCCTGGCGTGGCTGTGCTGTGTGTGTGCACCTGTCACAAGGCACCCTGTGGGAACACATTTAGGTTGCAGCTTCACCTGGCTTTCCCTGTGGACAAAAACCATGGGCATAGCTGTGGCACACAGCCAGGGGGATTTGGATTAAGCTTGTTTTAATTCTATAGTAATCTTGACTTCCTATTTTTATTACAGCCCTAATCCTGGGCTCTGTCCAAAGGCCATTAAAAGTCAGTGAAGGCATCCTGCTTGCTTCCAGTGAGTGCTGGGACAGACTGCCTGGAGGGTGCTGGGTGCCTTTTGTTTTGGTGTCTCAAGCAGCTTGAAATGCAGGTGACCTTTGCTCTGTGCAGCTTCTGCAGCCCTGTGGGCAGGGATGGTGGTGTATTCCCCAGCCTGAAGGTACACACTTACACTGAAAAGTTTGGTTGCCTTAAAACAGCTCTTGCTGTTGCTCATCCATGCACCTGCACTGGGCAGCACATCCACCCACGGAGCTGGTGGTGTAGCTCTCCTTGGGGAAGCAGCTACTTCAGCTGGCCAGGGTCACCATCCACGTTGCATAAGGAGAAAAGCATCGTAGTGATTATATAAAAGAGATTATGTAACTGGGTAATTTGGTAATCGCCTCTCTGGTGTACGCTAAGAATAGCTTGTGAATATGCATTTATTTCTGTGATAGCCATCCACAGTAATGAAGCACTGGAAAGAGTGGGTGCTGGGCAGTGGCACAGGGTGAAATACTTGTGCTTGTTGTGTGTATGTTGTAGAGACTCTACAGCTCTGTCACTCCTGTGCTGCTCTGGTGAGACACATCAGCTCCTGTTCCCTGTGCCCCACAGTGTGGTGTGACTTGCTCCACAGGTGTGGTGAAGGTATCCAACTGCTTTTGATAAGCCTGTACCACCTGCCTGTGGCATCCTTATGAGGATGTGCGATGCATAGGCAGAGCAGATGATGGGGGAAGGAGCACTTGTTGCTTCTCCATGAATTGGGGGCATTTTCACTTTCTCTTGCTTCCTAGAGTATCTGTTCTTCATGCTAAAGTTGCCAGTGCCATCCCCTCGCCCTCCCCACCCCACCCCGAGAAGTGTCTGCAAGGTGCTGGACGATTTCCAGGGCTGGGCAATTTCCAGGATCCTGGTGAGGAGCTCGTGGGCTCATGGGCAGGCTCATGGGCTGCTTTGAGACAGCTGAGAAGACCATGTGCACTTCAGCCCCACTCTTACTTGCATCTCTGTTCGTGGGTTTATTCCTCACTTGCAGAAGGGAAGGTGACTCATGAACAAAATCAGATTCTGCCAAAGCCAGTGAAAGCTCTGCAATGCTAATTGAAGTCTTCAGGGAGAAACTGTGGAGGAGATGGGTGCTGTTCCTTGTAGTCTCTTAGCTCTGTGAAGGCTGTGCAGGGGTGAGCTCAGGATAGCTTGGGAGAAGGCAGGAAGCTGCATGAAAGGCTGTGTCGGGGAGAGGAAGCAAGCAAAAGAAACTCTCTGAGCGCCAGTGGTTCATTTGGGAACGTCAGTCCTGGCTTTGAAAATGGTCCTGCCGTTTTCAGCCCAGCTTCTGGAGTCTGGGTGGCTGCTGGCTTTTGTAGGTTTTTTTTTTTTTTAATTTTATTTAATTTTTTTATTTTTCTTCTGTGTGGTTTTAATTTGCCCTCCCATTCACTGTCCTGAAGGTACAATTTGCTGCCTTTTCTTGTTGCTACAGCTACACTATCTTCTCTACCTTGAATTGCTTTATCAGCTCCTCATCTCTTGCTGCTTGAAGCTCAAGCTGTTTAACCTTATCTTCAAGCTGCCATGTAATCCTCTCTCCTCCTACGACTCTGACCTGGTTTCTTCCTCCTCCTCCCAGCCTTGCTCTGGACTGTTGTTCCACTCTTCTTGGCTTAGGATGGCTTTCTTCTCTTTTCTGTGTTATTGATTGCATGATTTGCAATAGTTTCCACTTCTTTGGCTGCTGGGTCCCCGTTCTTTTTTTATTTTTTTTTTCTGTACTTTCCTCTTTTATTTCTTTTCTAGTCTTTCTTCGGTTCGATCTATGATTCAGCCCTGGCACAACCACTTCCCACATGGGTTTTGCTTCTCCCATCATTTCTTTACTTTTCCCCACTTGCAGAAGGAAAGGCAGTACCATCTGCCTTTAAAAGTGCCTTATAAATCCATTTCCCATGTATTGCAGTTAGATGTTGGATACAGATTAAAAAATATAATTTAAAATTCTTTTTCCTTGAAAGAAATACAGATTTCCATCCTGTCCCTTTTGCCTGAATATCTGTTTCCTAGCATGTTTATTCTCCTTTTTGTATGTTAGACTAGAGATTGGAGAGTTCAGCTTGCAGCCTCACCAAAGAATTTCCTTTGCAGAATGAGGGACTCCTTGTTACAGTTGGCTGTCTTGTGTACAGACCCTTTCTTCATTTTTCTTATTGTATCTTTCTTTCATATTTATACCTCCTCCTTTTAGCAGGGTATCAACCCTTGGATATGCTGCTGTTGCTGTCAGGGCAAAGGAGTGTTAGGGGAATGTTTTTAATAAACATATGGTTGTTGCATAATGTAGATGGAAAGTAGGCAGAGACTGCATGTGCAGCACTTTGTGAACTGTAGAGGACAGGGACAGGCATAGATCATGGATAATACAAAATTATTTTGATGCTGTGTAAATTCTCAGATGCTTAGTGGACTTAATTTTTCAGTCTCAATTTACACATCTAGAAAAAGATGTGAGTAAAGTTGAGAGTTTTTGTGCAAAAGCATGTAAGGATGTGTGAGAGCTGCTATGGGAGCTTCTGTAATGTGAAAACTGTTTAATTTGCAGCTGCACAGATACATTAAGAATAATCCTCTCTGGACTGATAGGCAAGTGTGAAGTAGTGAAAAGAGAAGGAAGCCAAGATTTACGTACTATGTTAACTTTTTTAAACCAGTGAAACTGAAATGGTATCTTATTTACGTAAGTTTTAATGAGAGGTATGTCTGTAGACTCCTGCCTAGGATCGAAGAAAAATATTATTTCTTAGTTTCATTCTTAGTGGATAAGATGGTTCAAGGTGTGTAAGAATGGGTATGAAGAGGTATGAAGGCAGTTTTTTACATCTGATGCAGAGACACTGTACAAGATTTTGCTTTACTTTTTTCTACCTTGCCAGTGTCACATGCAGCACATATAATCTGATTTACTTTAGTAGGAGTGTTATCTTCCTTGTTCTGAAACCTCCAGATGCAGGCTTTGACCATGTGGATTGCTAGTGTGTGACAGAAACCCTGGGGTTCAGCTGGAGCCTACCAGTTGTATTGGATGTGATGGCAGAACTGCCACTGGTGGGAAGGAGCATGATGGGTTCCATGTTTTGGAGTTTGAGCTCCAATCCTAATTGGTCATCTGTTCCCTTCAAAGAAAATAGACTGTAAAGATATTAAATTTCTTATGAAGGTTCAAGTTCAGTTAAATAGATTTCCAAAAGCAAGTCCAACGGAGAAAAACAAAATGAGCAGTGTCTGCAAATATCCCGCTGTCTGGAAGTGTCTGATGGAGCCAAATGAATAACTTTTAAGAAGTTCCCTTTTGAAATGTTCCTGCAGCAAGCTTTTAAAAAGAGATCTAGAGAGGCTTGAAAGCAGGAACCTGTTATAAAAGGTCTTGTCTTCAAGCAAGAACATTTGGACATGATGTGAAGCAAGGTTATGAAGGGACAGTTAGTGCTGGGTTTCCTGATACTGCCTAGAGAAAGCTGTGCAGTGTTTTTCTCTGTGGTAATCTCCCTGTCAGTGTTTGCGAGTGTTACTCGAGCCCTGCTGGTGGCTCCCTGGACATCTCCTGGAAGGTGACTGCCTCACGTGTGAGAGTTGTGAGCACCCAGGTCTTGAGGAAGGACTGAGGTCCTGAAACCTCTGAAGCCATCCGCAGGACCGAGTAACTCTTCCAAAGGGATTGATCTCATGTCTGTGCAGGCTTGCCAGATGTGTCTGGACCTGACCCTCCCTCAGCCTGGCAGGTGTTTTTCCAGCCAGTTGATTATAAGGATGTGTTGCCTTTGTGCCTGTGGTGCCAGCATGATGGTGACAGCTGGCAGGGCCAGTGTCCTGCCGCTGGGCTGGGTACAGCTGCCTGCACCTGCAGGGACAGAGGTGCTCACACTTGGATGCCTGTTCCTAGCTAGAACATGTGCTGAAGGTGGCAAAACTACATCATGTGGCTGACTTTAATACCTGGCTCCTCAACTGCTGAAAAAATCACCGTTCTTTTCTCTTTCAGTGTTCTGTGTTGTTCTGGAGGAGAAATTCTTTCTTAATGATGTCCTAGACTTTGATATATGTGCTGTATTCATGGTAACAGCTTCTCCAACTATCCATCTTCCAAATTAGAGTAAATCTTTTTGTACATTTATGGTATTTCTTCATGCTTTGTTCAAACACAAGTAATTAAATAAAGAACAGTTTATGCTGTTACGCTTCAGAAGTCCTTGCCAGTGCTTAGATTTTTATGGGAAACCAGAATTTTGCAGTTGATTGTAATGAAAAAGTACGCTTGTCTGGCGCATCTCACAGAAGGATTTCATAGTACGTAAGCAATATTAAATATGTCATAGCATGTTCCAGTCACATCCAGTCCAGATGCATAGCCTTGTACAGATGGGTAAGTGGGCAGAAAGTGTAGCAAGAGTCGTGCAGGGTATTTGTAGCAGAAATAGAAACTTAAGATTTCTGATTCCTGGTGTCCTACTCCAGTTCAGTGTAAGAAAACTGCTTTGATTTTACTATAAACACTTTGCAACAGGCCTTTCTTTTTCGTGAAGTTATAAACATGGGCATTTTTTTGGAAGTTCCAAGCAAGGTATCTCATCAATGGAATTAATCTCTGCAGGCACATGAGTGGTCTGGAGGAAAATTGCTTGGATTGTACTCTTCTTCATGTGAAATTATCAAATTGTAACCATAATGTTTGTTCAGTGTGTCCTTTTAGTAGTGAATCTGAGATCAATAGGTACCTCCAGATACTTTTAGTCTTTTGTTTTATGCATTTGCACATTTACCATTGAACTGTACTTGTACTGGGATTGTATACTGGTCTTAATGACTTTCTGATGATCTAATTAACCTCAGCTTGTTAGTGATGGCAGTATTTATTTGTGTAGAATATGAATTAATGGAAGTGTCCACCTGCATCTCACCTCTTTGGATAGCTGACTAAATCTATTTAACTTACTGTTGTCTTCATAGTGCTGCACTCTGAAATACTGCAGGAACTAACACTTGTGTGAGGTTCTTTGTTTTCCTTTTTTTTTTCTCTTTGCTTTTAGTAATTCATTGAGTATGCAGTCCTAAGAGAGTCTAAAATTTTGGAAAATTGGGTCAATGCCGCTAGGTAGATTAGGTCAAAATAGAAATGACAGAACATCAAAACAGTTTCAAACATTCAAAGGCTGGTTTTGTTTAAGTACTTCCAAAAGCTAGGGAATGGAAAGTCCAGGTTTACAATGTGATGAGAGTGGAAGTTTTTTCTGAAAAGCTTGGCATTTGCCCAGGGTGTGGGAGGCCAGTTTTGTCTCCTTCGTGTCCTCTGGATGACTTAAGTCCTGCAAGAGTTCCTGCCCTAGATGGGGTATACTGGAATTGATTTATGTCAATTGTTGACATTATCCCTCTTTTCCACTTCTAAAGTACAAAGGAAATATGTGCTAAGCTAGGTGGAAAGCTCCACTATGGCTCAGTTGTTTAGGTGCTCTGTGGAGAGAGGGAGACCTGTGTTTGCAGTGTTTATTCCAATTATACCCTTCAGAGACTGAAGAATATAGAAATTGAAAGACAGAAAAGGGTGAGACATTAGGTCTATTGCTTGTAATTAAACAGTGTGGCCTTGTCTTGGGAAGTGTTTACATGGGGAATTTGGGGAATATGCTTGTGTGTGCTGGAGAAAGATATAATTCTGTCCTTGTTACTTTTTTTACACAATGTCCAAAAAATTTTGCTGCTATCTCATGATACAGATAGGACGCTGGTGAAAATAGGTCTTTGTTCCTATAGTTATGCTTTTCATGCAAATGTATAGAATGCATAAATGTATAATGTTTAAAAGAAACACTGCCAGCACAAAAGTTTGAGGTTCTGGCTTCTCCAATTGCCTGAAGTTACATTTTGTTCACATCCAGAAGAGCGAGACAGTCTTGAGTCCTTCCGGGTTGGAGACTTGAACACAGACTTGCCATATCCTGGCAGAGCACATTAGCTGGGTTGGGTGGATCTTGACTGCAATTGCTACTGCTCCCTTCCCCTTATACCTCTCTGTGCTGCAGATGTGTCCTTTCGGGCACCTAACAGATGCAAAAAAACCCAAAGCAACATTTTTGTTTTGTTTTTGCTTTAGGCATGCAGGAGTACAGTTTTAGGATCTGAAAAATGTGCCCAAAAAAAAGTTATGTGCCCAACTCCCTGATATGAGTGGGTTTCTCAGAAGATTTCTCTTACAGTTTTATATCAAGCTGGCACTATCTGGAGTTTACCTGCTGCTACATATTTAATTGATATGATGATATGAAATATTTATATTTAATAAATAGCTTATAAAAATCTGTCTTCCTTCCTTTTTATATTTAGAGCATCTCATGGCAATGTCCTGAATGTTGCACATCCAGGCAAGGACTGTGGCAATACTGGAGAGATGTATTTCAAATAATTACCATTCCCCCTGAATAACTAGAAAGATGGGAATGATGGTACAGTGAAGGCTGAAGAGAGGGCAGTGCCTAGTATACCTTTTCCAGCCTTAAAGACTGTTGTAAAACAGATGCATGTAACATTTAGGGTGAAGGTATTGCTAGTACCTTTTCTAAGCACCAGATTTTTTGCAGGGCTGTTGTATTCCTGACATTTCTGTGCTGGTTCATGGTACGTTCCTCAGCTCCTTCCTGTCTGATAGGGACTATGTTAGGGAATTCGTGCTGAGGCTGATTTTGGTGTTTTCCTTTTCCTTTAATGAACATCTTAAGGCAGTCTTAAGTACTTGTTTCAAATTTTATTTATATGAACTGGTGAAATGTCCACGGAACTGGATGTTTGATACATTAAGTAGCAAGTTTATAGATTCCTGTGTAAGTCTCTCTTGTGTTTGCTGCTCTAATTGACTTTATTTGGTTTTTTCCCTGAATATTTCTAAATAATCCAATGATTTACATTTTCTCTGGACTAGTTCAATTTTTCAATTTTATGTTTCTGTGGCTGGTGACAGGGCAGGTAAATCAGGATTGATTTAACCCTTGCCACCTCTGTTGGTAAGAGAGGTCATCCAAGTGCTCTATGCAGTGAAATTAAAAGAGATAAACAGTTTTCAAATAAAAGCATGCACATCAGCAGCATCAATCCTACTGTTCCTTGTACCACCATGTAGAATTGGCACTCTGGGTTTCTTGTTGCACACTGTGGGTTTAAGCTTGGAGGAAATCCTGCATCTTGAGCCTGTGATCACAATTTTATGTGCATAAATAGTGCTGGATTTTACAACGTCCCCCAAGAATTCTCTGTTCTACTATCAGGCAGTCTTGAAACAAGCTGCCTACATGTGTGCCTTGCAAATAAGCCTCAAACCTAACCTGGAGGAAAAACATCTGTGGGTGGATACACAGCCCAAGCTCCCCACCTCCTCAGAGCTCTGCCCCTCAAATGAGGCTGTTGGCAAAGTTGATAATGAATCCTGGTGATGGGGATTTTTTCTTTGGTGCAGAAGAACCCAGTTTTAGCTGTTGTTGGAAAAAATTACTTCTTTAGAGCTTATATTCGAAATAATCAGTTTCCTCATTCATGTCTTCATATATTTGAAGATCTTTTTCCATCTGGTGTTTTCGTGTGATCTACTATACTCTATAGGAAGCAATATAAAAGTACGGCCCCATGGCTAAGGGCAGTGTCATTTAGGAAAGTGGAGTTGTGCAGTTGGCTCTGCTGTCAGACACAGGCACATTTCTTTGTGATTTTTGTCACATATTCTTCTTTTAGTATAAGAAATTATGACTTCTACTTATAGCTAGTCTTGGAAGCCATGGATTAAAAGCCTTAGGAAAGATGGATAGGTAAGTTTCAATAAATTGAAATGAACAGATCCTACTGTTAACAGATGTGAGGAAGAGGGATCTCTGATATCCTTTTACTGAGTACTAAGGAGGTTGACCAAGTACCATGGAGTTATCTCTGACCATGTAACATGTTGGTTCTCACATCAAACAATGCTCACTCTGACTGTGGGCTGGGGGTCCTCTTTCAGTCTGTACTGTTTCATAGTTAGGAGGGTTTTTTTTAGTAATGAACTTAAAGGCCTTTAATGAAACTTATTTTTAAAAAAGTAAAAGGATCTGGATATCAGTTTCATTGCCTCTATGGAGAAAGATTAATTTCTGGGATTTTGTTTTTCCCCCTTTTTTAATGGCCTTGACAACATCAACATTCCTCTTGGCCTGAAGAGCCTTGGCAGTGCTTGATTCGTGATACAGTTGGCATTGTACCTTAAGGAGCCACAGGCATTGTCATCGTGTAGTGTTAAACTCTCCTCCGTCATTTGGCAGAGCAGGGCTATCCTGTTCCTCCTGCACCTTGATTTTGGAACCTGGGTACATGATTTTGCAACAAATAAGTAAATTCTATTTAAATCCATGCAGCTTTGATCTGAGATTTGTCTTCAAAAGAATTGTAACTCCAAGCAAAGTTCACTCACAATGTTATCTAGAAATTATGGATTCACCATTTTCCACACGCTTGCCTAAGTTTGTCAGAAAAGGTTATAAATGAGATATATCTTCCAGAGGTTTTTGTTTTTCTGAAAGCCACAAAAAGTATTTTGTATTTCATGTCATGATGATTCAATCCTAGCTGGCAGCTAAACACCACACAGCTGCTCGCTCACCCTCTCCTGGTGGAATGAGGAAGAGAATCAGAAGGGTAAAAGCTAGTAAACTGATGGGTTGAGACAAAGACAGCTTAAAAGGGAAAGCAAGGCAAGGGATTTATTCTCTGCTTCCCATGGGCAGATGGGTGTTTAGCCATCCCCAGTCTCTATAACACGTAACAGTTACTTGGGAAGACAAATGCCATTGCTCTGAATATCTTCCTCTCCTTCTTCCCACACCTGATGTTCTGAGCATGACAGCAGATAGTATGGAATCTGCCTTTGGTCACTTGAAGACAGCTGTCCTGGCTGTGTCCCCTCCAAGCTTCTTGTGCACCCTAGTGTCCTCCGTGGTGAGGCAGTGTGAGACACAGAAAAGGCCTTGGCTCTGTGCAAGCACTGCTCAGCAGTAACTAAAACATCTCTGTTATCAACAGTGTTTTCAGCACAAACCCAAACACAGCCTCATACTGGCTACTGTGAATCAAATTAATGTTACCCCAGCCAAAACCAGCGCATTCTGTACCTCTGATTCCATCCCATTTACATTATGCTCAGATCCCACGCTATCCAGTACATCTTTATTAGCCCCCACCACCCTTCACCCACATTCTTTGATATAATTTGTAGCTATCATTCCCTTAGTCAATGAGCATTGGGTTCATTTAGTCCATGACTTAGGGGTTTCATCTCTTATAGGGAGCACTCAGGACAGGAGAGATGATGTGGAGTTAATTGTGTGGAATTACTGGGTACCACAACCAGCTCAGGTCAGGTCACTGCTGCACTTGTACTGCTTCTTCCTCCAGTGGTTCAGGTGTTTTTTGCTGTAGTAATTCCCATAACATGCAATTCAAAGCCTGGGTTACAGCAATTGAAAGGCATTTCCACTACAATCTCCACCACTTGTCCCTTTGGACCAGACCTTAGGGTTTAATCATGCAGTGAACTTGACCCTACTGCAGCTTGGATTTATCCACAAGACTGCACTTCCTTTACAGTTTTACTTGCTTCAAGTGGAGCTTTATCTAAGCCACAGTTTCTTCAGGGATATACCCATTGTGGCATTATCCACAGCCACAGTTGCTTTGAGATGCACCTGTTCCAGCGTGGCCTTTTATCCATTGGTCACAATCCCGTCAGAAGTACACCTGCTGCAGCACAGACATAACTGTGGCCACAGTACCTGCCCTAGCATGGGCTTATCTACAGCCGCAGGCGCTCTGGAGTGTTCTGCTCCAGTGTGGGCTCATCCACAGGTGGCAGTCCCTTTGACTTGAGGTCACACTGGAATTCCAGCCTGTACAGCACAGAAGTGATGCTCTGGTCATCTGCCAGCTCAGGCGCATTGGCGTGGCTGTTATCAAAATGTTCCCAGGCACAGCAGAGTAAGATGATAAGCAACACAGCAGTACAAGAAGCAGTGCAAACAAAAAGCAGCCAGTAATGAGCGCCAGACTCTGACAGACAGGCAAGCAAGCCTTTCAGGCACAGGAGCCTGCTGATTAATAGCCAGACAGCAATAACAGCTATAAATTCCACCTAGCCCCTTCCAGACTAACCTGTTGTTATCTCTGAATGTTCAAGTCCCATGCTGGCACCCAGAAAGGATGGTTGTGGTTTAACTCCAGCCAGCAACAAGGCACCATACAGCCTCTCCCTCACTCGTATCAGTGGAATAGGGAAGGGAATCAGAGGGGTAGAAGTTAAAAAAAAGCATGGGTTGAGATCAAGGCAGTGAAAAGATAAAGCAAAAGTTGTGCACACAAACGAGCAAAACAAGGAATCCATTCACCCCTTCCCATGGCCAGGCAGGTTTTCAGCCATCCCCAGGAAAGCAGGGATCCATCACACATAATGGTTACTTGGGAAGACAGACATCGTCACTCTGAACATCTCCCTTTCCTTCTTCTTCACCCACTTTATATGCTCAGCATTACACCGTATGGTATGGCATATCTGTTCGGACAGATAGGATCAGCTGTCCTGACTGTCTCTTTCCAGCTTTTTGTGCATTTCCTGCCTTCCTCACTGGTGTGGTGGTACAAGAAGCAGAAAAGGCCTTGAGGTTGTGTAAGCACAGCTCAGCAATAAGTAAAACAACTCTGTGGTATCAACACTGTTTCCAGCACAAATCCCAAACTAGCTTCTGTGAAGAAAATTGACTTTAACCCAGCTAAAACCAGCCCACTTCATCATGATGCTTTCATGAAAAGCACCCTCAATAAGCTACCACACAGACTCATCCATGTGTTATATTGCTGTTTGGGAGGTGTTGGTCAAAATTGAACACCTTTCTAAATCCTCATTTAGCCATTTCTCAGGCCATAAAGTTCAGTGGGACATTTGGAGGGGTGA
Organism: Entomyzon cyanotis; assembly: GCA_024500445.1. Taxonomy (NCBI): domain Eukaryota; kingdom Metazoa; phylum Chordata; class Aves; order Passeriformes; family Meliphagidae; genus Entomyzon; species Entomyzon cyanotis. The sequence goes on from JAKEPQ010001005.1 coordinate 84,713,055, forward strand.
GAGGAGATGCTCCTCCTACTTGTAGCAGCTGTGTCTGGAATTGGATGGTCTGTGTCTTGCAAGCATAAGATCATCTTTGCGGTTGTTTATGGATTTATAAATCTGCAGAATCATGGGGTGTGTATTCTTTGGCTGCAGCTCTACAGAGGAAGTCTGAATATTTAATGGAGTATTGAATACTGCATAACTTTTCCATGTATGAACTTGGAGAAGGTGTTTTGATGGATTGGTTGGTTTGCATCTCAAACTCTGTAGGGTCAGAGATTGTGGGTCTGAAATGTTTTATACATCTTGTGTAGGTTTTAGGCAATTAATATTTCATGCTTGCCCCCAGATATGTGGTAGTGGTTAAAACTCAATTAAGTGGTGATTATACAGAATGATGAATATTTCATTTATTTAATATGAAATAGGAAAAAAACTATATTGCTGCCATGCTGGTTTTATTTCAAAAAACTTTGTCAAGATTAGCACATTGAAAATCTCTTTAGTATCCTGAGTTTATTCTGCTGCAAGAATGCCGGTTTTCTTTTGAAAATGGATTTTTAATGACTTTTAAAAATAGATTTTGTTGTGTTGCTTTACAAGGATGTTTCTTGCACCTTTATAAAAGCTTTCGCCTTGTTCACCTTCAGATACACGCCAAAGTAGTGCTCTGTTCACACAGTTTATTAATTGAGCTCTTGGTAATTGCATATTCAGAAATACATGTGACTGCAAGACTGAAAGAAATCAGATGGCTGAGACAAGTGTCTGTCTGTATCTGTACTCTGTCTCAGATGGTGGCAGGTGCTGTGCCAGGAAGGGCCATGAGCCTGCCCACTGTCTCAGGTCCATTCCTTCCTTTCATGCCTCTCCAACATATGGACCACTTGGATCAGAGATATTAGAGTGTAGCTCCCTTTTTATTCTGTTTAATTACTGGCTTGAGATCTGTCTTCCATGGATTTGTCTAGTTGCTTTTAAAATCTGTCGTCTTCTGCATTCTCCTGTGGCAACAGATTTCAGATTTTGTCTGTGTGCTGCATAAAAAAGTATTTCTTAAATTAATTTCCTGCTAGGACAAGGGGCACTCATTGAAATTAATATTACAGGGCTTGGCAAGTAATAGTTCTGTATTTGGCCTCATTCAGCTGTGCATTCAACCTTGCTCTGCCTCATCACCAAGGCATCTGTTTTCCAAGTTGAAGGCTCCCAAACCTTTTAGACCCTTCTTGAAAGGCAGCTGCTCCATGTTATTATTCACTGTAGTTTTCCCTCCCTGTACATCTCATTTCTAGCTACAAGCACTTATTGAAAAGCAGAAATAAGGACTTAGAGGTGCACTTCAAATTCCTAGGGGAGAGAAATTGGTCACTAGTATCTGCTGAAAATTTGGAATTCACCTCCTGTATGGAAAAAGAGCTCAGACTGATCTTTAAAATACAGCTAATTTTATTTCCTAAGCTTTTAAGGAGCTGTAATAAAATAACTCATTGGTTTGAGCTGGATTCCAGTAGTGTTACTGACTTTTAATTGCCCTTACTCTGCAAGGGGTCGTTAGTGGAGTGAAGGACTTTTCAGCACAGAGAGCTAAAGAGCATGAAACTTACCTGACAAGCACGTGTTGACTCATGCCTCCTTGCAGCTTCACTCCTTTTGATGGGGCTGGCCAAGGGGGAAATCAGTATGTGCTCACCTCCTCAGAGAAGAAACTAGTCTAGCTTAATTTCCAAAATCCAGTGCTTGGAGGCTTGCTGGAGCATACCTGTAGGAGGAGATGGACAGATTTTAGCCTGAAGAGTGGGGATAAGTGCAGCTGTCAGAAGACAGTTGGAATAGATGTACTGCTTCTGCAGCCAACGCTCAGCTTCCCTCTGCAATGTGAGCATAAAGGCTGCTCATCATCACAACTGGCTCTTAAAAACTGTATTACATAATGGAAGTTTGTTACGTGGTTTGTAGCTCGCACTATTACTTAGGATTAAGTTTTGTTTCATATAGCTGTCCCACCACCACTGCAGTGTTATCTTCCTGAGTTATACCAAGCTGTATGGCCAACATCCATTCTGGGTCATCTTCCAGTGAGCTGAGTGGTTTTTCAGATAAGAGGCTCAGTTCTGTATCGTATGAAACTTTGCTGTAGACAGTGTGGAGAAAGTAGAATTTGTTTTGTTATCTTTGAGGTGGGGCATGTGTGTGGGAGTCTGGGGGGAGTTGGGATGGGCCTGTTGGTCCTTTTTTCTTTTCAGTCTTAGCCTGTGCTGTTGAGGGAGTGCACTCCGATACTTGGTGCCTGTTCTGAGGCACTGATGCCTTTATGGTGTATCACAAACATCTGTTAGTGCCACAGCTGGAGAGAGAGATGGCAAAGGCACCCGTGCTAAGATGTAGGCCATGAGATGAAGATGGGACTTTTGAAGATGAGGCTGTTTGGGTCTCTTAACTGTGCTCTACCCTTGAAACTGTAGGCAAATTTGACCACTTGTGGAAGTATATGGAGAGTCAAACATTAATGGAAAATCCTCACAGTGCATTCTACTCTGCATATTGCCTTTGTTATCTAACCCTGTCATCACAGTAGTGCTGCTGTGGTCACAGTGGTGAGATGCAGGAGGAGCTGAAGATTTTCTACAGATTGTTAGCATTCACATCCTTGTCATTTTCACCCATTTCAGTGTGGCTGTAAATACAGAAAATTGATTCTTTTGAATGTTAATTTGGTTGCCTGGACTCAAACTGCTGGTGAAGGAACTGGATTATATGCTTTGATCTGTGTTGTAGCAGTCAGATTACAGAGTTGGGCTGTTAACAACAAATGTTTGAGTGTGTCTTACATTAAATACTGCAAATCAGAGTTCAGCTGCTAAGGATCTTACCTGGTGGGTTGGTTGCTTTTTTTCAGATGAGCTTCAGTGTGGGCCTATAGTAACTGTAAGTTTGTTTGTCAACATAGAGGTTTTTTCATAAATCATATGCCCATGGTTTTAGTGTTCCTCATGAAAAACCACAAGGACTTGGGTGCTGCTTTCTCAGAGACATGTGGCTGCTCTCATTTGCCCACTCTTTTTCAATTCAAATGCATGCAGCCTGGTTCACATAGGTCTTTGTATATTTTAGTGTACCTACATTTTGCTGATGCATGGCTAGTCATATATTTTTTTTGAGGAGGGCAGTTTTAAGTACATCTGATATTTAGAGTCAGTGATCTGTGCTTTCTGTGTCATGTAAATGAAGAGTGCTTTAATGCTGTGCCTTAGACCTGAGCTAGTTAAATGTATGACATGTGAAATGCAAGCCCAGTAATCTTGGTTCAGTCCAAGCTCTAAATTCTGAGAATTTGAACCATGAATATGCTTACTGTTTTTGTTTTGTTTTGAATTGAAAATAATATACCACCAACTCTCTTCTTAGTTCCTAGGTCTCTTCAAAATCATTCTACAAATTCAAGAATGTCACTTGATAGAGCTAAAAAAAAAAGAAAATAGGCGAAATTATTATTTGACAGCCTAATGCAAAAATAAACTTCTGTCTGTTTATGTGGGGCCAGAAAATCAAGTAGCAAACTTGTCAGTGTAAATGGAATGTAAAAAAAAAGGAAAAAAAAATTTGCAGTTCTTGTAGGAATGCCAGCAGTGACTTGTTGAGACCTAAATTCCAAATAAAAATATTTGTAGGCTTACAAGACTAGTGCAGTCACTGTAGGTACGTGGTATTTGTTGCCTCTACACTTCAAGCAAGACTTGCAGAAACACAGGGACATGAATAATAATGTTTAGTTTGGTTGTTTGCAAAAGAAACTGGTGTGAGATTCCTTGATGCATCTGATGGTTTCCTTGATGTTCCTGATGCTGCAAGATGGTCTTGCTTTGCTGCTGCTTGGATGAAAACATAAATAGGTAGTCAGAATAAGACTTTTTGCATCCCTTTACTATTGTCCTGGTCCTAGTGTTTTCATCCTGAATCCAACCTAGTCTTCAAATAAATGTGTGAAGTTCTTGATACGCTTCCTTTGTCCTGCCTTTTTTACAAACATTGGGAAAGGCTTTCAGTAAACGTCTGCAGTTTCCTTGTTGTTTATCTACAGGTCCTGCCATGGACTCTATGCCATGAATGGAAAACATGGCAGCAGTTAAGTGGCTGTATCGAGTCCAGTTGCTGTCAGGACAAGAAATATTGCTTCATTGTTTGCTTTTACCCTCTCTTTGCATCTTGCTTTCTGTTGTGTCTTTTTTTTTTTACACTTTGATAGTCCCTATTCCCTTTTTGTGTAGTGGTTGTGCAGCCGTGTCCTGGTTCCTGATATGGGCTTCTGGATGCAGGCAATGATCAATGTGCAATAGCAGTCATCCAGGCATACTTTCTATCAAACTCTACTTGTGGTGAATTTATTTCCCTTTTATTTTTTTTCTGTGGTGTTAAGTACAACAAGCAGCTGCTTCTACCAGCAGAAACTCTGGAGAACCAATTTTCCCATTGTTGATTTTTCCTTCAGTCCTTGTGGATTTCTCCTTAGAGTGAGGGGCAGATGTACTTTGCCTGCTCAGTTGTATAACACACCACTGGTTGCTTTTCTGCCCTGAATGCACAATGAAATAACCTAAATGATTATAAAAGCTTTAGTATCAGCTTCATTTCATTTTAATAGACCAATAAAAGCAACCAGCGTGCAAGCTGCTGGCTCCAGTACTCCTGCATAAACTGTTAGGAAAACAATATTATTGGCTCTTGACAAAGGAAAATGGCAGTGACAAATCCAAGAATTCACTCTGAAAAGAAGTCAATCAAGTGCCAGTGAATCCAGAGGCCCACTCATATGCATGCTGGCTGCTGTGAGCTCTTTGTTTAAGGTTGAGAAGTCTGCACTTTCTCATAATTTGTTTTACATGGCTTTGTCTTCTGTAAATATCCTTTGCAGTGTTTCCAGCAATGCTGGCAACTGCCTAGGCACTAGAGGAGCTTTCCCAGTTAGCTTGCATGCACAGAGATCTGATGGGTTTTGCATTTTATGTATGAGACTGGCTCATCTGGCTGCCTCTTATGCTCTCCCCCTGCAATGCTAGCAGATTATGTATTTGCAGCACTTTACCTCATGTGCCAGGTACAGTGTGTTGACCTTGAAGAGCAGGGGTCTCCCTACAAGGACCGAAGGAACCCCAGAATTTCTCTGCTGAAATGCCTGTGGTTACCTTGCTGGTTGTGGGGAGTGGGAGAAGAAGCATCTCATGGGAGCCAACACATGGAGCCTTCTGTTCTGGGCAAAAACAACAAAATCCTGCTAGCCTTGTATTTACCTAAGGTTTGTTAAATGTGCCTTGAAGGATGCCTATACAGTTGTACTGTGTATCTCAAAGTATGCAGAAACTGTAAATCTACCTACCAACCTTCAGCAGATATAAATTAGTACCTTCTGCTAATATATTGTCCTCTAGTGTTTTGCTGTGTTAGATAAACAAAAGCACTGCTCACGTTTGGGTACGTGCATGGATAGACAGACAGTGGTCTGGTTTCAGACATGGCTACCTGTGAGGGTGGCTGCACCCTGGTACTTTCTGTTGCATGGTAAACCTCTCACCTGGGCTGGTTAGAAGACCCCAGTTCTGCTGACACCCTTTTTCTGTGTGCTTTATGTTTAGGCTTTGCCTGAGACCTCTGCAAAAGCAATACAAGATTCTGAGAGCTTTGATCCCCTCTTCACTGTCTCTTCCTTTTTTTTCCTTCTTTCAAGCTGAAAAGAAAAACCCTGCCTTTTAAATTTCACTTGCTGAATTTAAAGATATCATGATCATTCTTTTCCAGGAAAAGCTTTCAACACTGCAAACTTTCCTAAGGCATACACTGCGTATGGGTGCTCCCCAAAACCTCTGGTCAACTGAAGCAATTTTAAAATGTATTATCAGCTAGAGCAAGACAGATGCTGGAAGAGAGATGTAGATGACCTCAGGGACAGTGAGAGGATATGAGAGAGGATTAAATTTTCCTAAAACAGAGCCTGGGAAAGATTAATATCTCTCTGTTATGTGCTATGTTCTGGTAGTTGTGCATTAAGTACTAATAAGGGAACCGAGGCTTCTTTCTGTTCCCCTGTAACCCTGAGGAGCATTTAATAAATTTGTATGGACTTTTCCTTTCCATCTCTTTGCTTTTGCAGAAGTAGGTGAATAGCACAGCATCGTCACCTTTCCTGCTTGTCTAAATCTTGTTTCTCTCTTAGGATTTGTTTCACTGTCCCTGCAGCACATCTTCCAATCATCTAGGTGGAAGTAGTTGCATGTGCACATTTTTAAAATTTAGATTATTCTTTGATTCTTCTTTGTGTTCATCAGTGTCACTGGTAGCAGTCTGAGAGTTCACAATCTGGTATGCTGGCATCATGTGCTTCTCTTCTTCTTTTGACTGATTTTTGTAGTTATAAACCTTTGAAGAATGTTTGTCCTGTTGTTTTCAGTTCCATTATATTTGTTCTGGTTTAAGGCAGATGTTTCTAACCCATTAAGAATGCCTTTACTGTGGTAGCTAGACTTAAATTTGCAGAGTTGATCTGAAATACGACAAGAATTTCCAAATTATCATCCTTCGTCTCTTGGTGCATTGTGGATTTGTTATTTTCAGTAATCTTTGCCATTTAGTTGTCAGTCTCACTTTGGTGATCTTCCTTTCCATTGCCAAGATCAGCTGCTAGAGTCAAGAGGTTATGATTGCTTTAATGAATGAGCAGGGAGCTTTGTAGTCTGATGGCTGCAGACAAAAAAGTTTGATATTTCATTCTCTTTGAACAGAGTTATAAAAAGTCAACACAAAAACATGTAAAGAATTTCAGCAGTATATCACTGCAACACCCTGTTAATTTCAGTTTCAAAGTGAAGGATTTCTCTGGATGATGTTTTCTTTCTTTTCTTTTTGTTTAAATGGAGATTGTACTGTTCTCTGAGCAGTCCATATGGATGTGCCTGGAATAAGTCATCAAGTCATTGCACAGATGTAGTCATTCTGGATGTAGGGTTTTATTTTGGCTTTTCTCTTGCAAAATACATGGTGAGGCATATTTTCTTTCCTGTTTTCTCCTACCCCTTCTACTACTCAAAAGAAAACGGAGTTAGCCCTTTAGTAGCACTACCTGGTGATGTAATTGCAAGCCCTGAAATCTCACTGGAAGCTTCTGGCTGGACGAGGCTTGAAGTGTGAAGAACATCCTCTGGTCCCGAAGTTTCCAAAATGCAAGCACTACTTGTGCATGTTCATATCAGCTAAGTTCTCCTTCCAAACCCTCTGTATTAAGTGGGTTGTTGGAGCTCAGTGATGACCAGGGTCTTGTTTCACCTGTTCCACACATCACCTTTATGTTGCAGAGTGTGCATGAATGTTGCTGTGCTGCCAGGCATGTGATCTTTGTTTCTGGAGGTTTCCACATTTTCTCTTGTTTATTTTAACTAGTTTTGCAGTTGCTCTGTGGCTGGGTAGTTGCTCACACTAGCTGGTAGCTCTAATACTAGATTTAAAAGCTGAGTAAAATCACTTCTGTGATCTGGTTTCTTTCTTTATAGAGAAAATTAAATATGTCAGTAAGCTGGTGTCTTCTGAGAGAATATACAGTGAATGGTCCCTGTCCGAGACTGCTAAGTAGCAGCTACACTTGTTTTAAGCAATGAAGGCTCTGTCTTTTATGACTGGGGACAATATCCTGGCAGGTCTGTACCTGTCTGAATAGGTGCCTATATGCCTCAGTACATTTACTGTCCTGTGACATGACCCAATAACATACCCAAATATTGCCTGTCACAGGAGCAGCCATACGTGCAGGGACTGAGCTGTGGACAGCCAGAACAATCATCTAACATGAATAACGAGTTAAACTGTGTTACTGCTGTCTCTGTAGACACCAGAGGGGATATGGCTTTGCTCTGTTGAACAGCAGGGAAAAGGGATCAGGAAGGACACCTATGTGCAGGATGAGGTCAGGGAGAGCCCAAAAGCCTGAGGAACAGCTGAACACCAAGCTCTCTCTGACAGGCTCTCCACAGCTCTCAGTGTTGCTTTGTTCCTTTGTATCCCTTTGCAGAAGATTCCACCAGATCCAGCTGGTTGCTCTTCTCCGCCCTTGAGCTGCAGGCAGGAGCACAGTGCTGTGGGCACTGGCTGCCTGCTCTGCCTGCCTTTAGGCGCTCAACAGTGATGGCTCTGCCACATCTGTGCCATCAATTGCCTTGGATTTAAAATAATCCCATTCTTTACCTGCAGAAAGGCACGGGCCTATGTGTGAAACTATTATTTAAGTCTGCTTTTCAACCCAACCAGGCCATTTCCTTCCCCACTTCAGTCACATTCACTGGGTGGTTTATTTATGTGAAGCGATCGGAACCCGAGTCTGTGATCTGTTGAGTGTTGGATTGAGCCTTTGCTTTTGCAGTTGTTGGGCCAAGGCTGGATTGTTGGGGCCTTTTTCCCCCTCCCTTAAGTACGTTAAAACCGTATCTGAGCATAATAGAGAGCTCTTAGCAATGTTACAAGCTTTGACTTACTTTAAAATGTCTTTTTTCCTCCTCTTAAAAACTGTAACTTAACATGTTTTAAATTTTTCTCTGTCAGTGGGCCCTTAACAGGAGGAGAATAAATCTTTTTTTCACTAGATGTTAACTTCTAAATGCTCTGGCTTTATGACCTCTAACTGTGCCTTTATGCATGGGAATGAGGCAACTGAAGCCCAACAAAGATAGAAACTCTGTATTTCCAATAATAACCATTTCCCAATTTCCTTGTCACTTCTGAGCCTTTGAATTTTACTCTTCTGCATGAAGTCTTAATGTTTCTTCTGTGCTTCATTGCTCCTTATGGCTGTTACGTGTGAATTTATAGCCATTGTCTTTTTGCTAATTCAGCTCACTCTGGTTTGTGAGTGGGTATGTGTGAGAAGATGCTTAGCAACTGATGGTAGAGCTTCAAGAGGGGTAACTAAGAAAGCATTTCTGCTGCATCTCACTTCAGTGTTTCAAAAGTGTTTTTAGTATTTAGATTCTCCTTGCCAGGCTTAAGAGGCATATTTTGTTTCAATTCTTTTTTTATACAAATATTAAGTACTTTATTGCTTTGTTCGGTATGAACTTTGGGAAATCCACTCATCCAGACTATAGACAAGTTGGTTTATTCAGGGAGATAAGCTAGCAAAACCTCCCTGTGTAATGCATTTCGCACCAGAAACACCCTACACTTAAAATAGAAAAATCAGCTCTTCAGCTGTAAAAATGTTTTCCACTTCATGAATTTTTATTAAGCACATTTTTTCATGCTAAGCATGCTAGTAAGTCTGCAAACCTGGTCTATCTAGCTTTGGAGTCGACAAATAGCATTAAATGAGAAACAAAAATCCGGAGAAAATGTTTGGAGTGGACATCCAGTGGTTTACATCATGTTGTCCTCCTTCCATTTCTCTACTTGCTGTAGTCGTTGACTTGCCTTTGGCATTCACATCAGCTAAAATGCCTGCTGCTCAGATAGCCTTGTGCCAGGACTGAAACTGGAGCATATTGTTCCATCATTAAATGGGCAATGTTGAATACTTGGGAAATGAACAACATCTGCAAGTTCTTCAGCTATTTTTATTTGTACTGTGGCTCTAATTTTTCTAGTGTGTTTGTGCTGAAGTCAGAAGAGGAAAGGAAAATAGATCCCCCAAGAGGCTGATTTTTTGTTTTTAATTTAAAAAAAGACCCTGTCTGACAAAGGCATCCATAAAACAAATAGTACCAAGGGTTGCCTAGCAATTTACTCGATGCTGTGGGGGCCCCTTAGTCTGGTTGCTGGTATGAATTTCTGGGGACTTTAGTTGCACTTTAGTATATAGTGAGGTAATTGGCACTTTCCACAGTCAGCCCTCTCCTTTAAAAGTCCTGCTACTAATAGCATCTGTCTTAGCCTTTTGTAAAGATTGCTGGCAACAAACAGTTTTCTGTTTTATTTATGTTTTATGGTCCTAGCCAGAGATATGCTCCTGAACCCCTGACTGCCACTCCATTCAGTGGTCTTTGGATGAGGCCCTAAAGTCAAGCTAGGAAAGCTTTAGAGTATGATTGTTAAACAGGATTTCTTAAGTATCCTTTAAGCATCCAGTAGCTTGAATTTGTTCCTGTAAGTCTCATGATCATGTGTCAGGAATGACAAGGCAGAGCCTTGTCCTTTCTGAAAGTTCAAAAAGATGCTCCTTAGAACTGTAGGAACCAGGCATAAGTGCGTTGTTTCTTTACTTGAAAAGCAATTTAGCAAGAATTTTTTTTTCCCTTTAATGGAAAGAGAGGTGGTCAAACTGAAAGAGAGGGGGTCTATTCCTTAGGCTGGACATAATTGTAGAAAACTGCATACCACTATGGAAGTTTATAGCCATTACTTCAAAAATGTTGCATATGGGTTAATATATTTCTGTATTTTAGTAGATATGAAGAAAGGCCATGGTTTGCTGTTCATAGTCAGTAGCTTAAAACTTTAAGGGCAAAGCTAAACCCCCTAACACTGGTGCACTGTGAATAGCAAGAAGAGTCTTCTTTGTATATGGAGCCCTATTCACATGTGTGAAGGACTGAGACTTTATCCAGTATCTGGTGTCTGATCTGGTAGTCTCTGAACTGGGGTGAAAATTTCTGCTGCTTTAGATGAACGTGGCTTTATTGACATGGGTTAGCACCCTTGCATTTAAGCTATTAGAAATTTTCATCTTCTCTTTGATAAATAGCAATAGCAAGCATGAGCCATAGGCAAGCAGCCTCTTAATGGTGAGGTGCCAGACTTTTCCTTTCCCAAATTATAGGCTAAGCACACTCCACAAAAAAGGATTTATTTTTTTGCCTTGCACTGTGGGAAGATGATAAAAAGATTTCTGCCCTGGGCTGGTGTGAGGAGGTGTAGCTAATTTGTGGTGTCCTGCTTCTGTGTCAGAAAGGGCTTCTGGTACCAAACTTGGTTCTAGGTGAAAAATTGGAACTGCTGCCTTGCATGGAGCAGAAGTGCACCAGTTATCTGTCTGTAGTATAAAAATGACAAAGCCAGTGGAGTTGTTCCTTCATCAGTACCTCCCTTTGCAAGATGCTGTCATTCCTCTATGGTGGCCAGTCATTCAGGGACTACCTCTGTGATTTCTTTGGCTGCCACCCTGTTGGTTTCTCTCCTCTGAAGCCTGTTGGGAAATATGCTGGGAAGAAGCCTTGGCTGTGGCTCAGAGTCAGTGCCATTTATTCCAGTTAGCCCTAAGTTTTATTCCACCTCATATTTTTCTGGTTGTCTCAGGCATGTCATTGTCTTCCTCACTTCTCTGCCCTGCTGCTCCTATTCCATTTCTTTCTCTCATCCGTGAGTTTGCATTTGTAGTTACAGTATAAAGGGTCCTTTGCCTGAACAGAATTGCCCTGGAGAAATGTAGGAGCTTTAGTGCTCAGTGCTGTTTCCCCTCTGAGATGAACCCAGCACTTGGAAGAGCAGCTGGCAGGCCTGTGAAGAGAGGGGCAGCAAGCCAAGCCGTGTCCTGTGAAAGCAGAAGCAATGCCCTTGAAATCTCTGGAATTGCCCATTGCAAGCACGGGGATTAAATTTTCTCCGAAAGTTCAGTTTATGCAACATTATCAACACTGACCAAAATATGCAAGTGTGTCTGTGCTCGTCTCTGAGCTCTTGGTGCTATTTCCATCTCTTAGTGTGGGCAGGCACTATTAAAATCCTCAGCACTTTCAGTCTAGTTGAATAATTTTGTAGCTGCTAGGTTTATAAATTAAACATTTATGGCCGTATCTCATGCTATTACCCATCCGTAGCAGTACCTCCAGGCAAGGATCTTGAGCTTTTTTGGAGTGTAGGCCATGTGTTAAAGAAGAGTGAATGTTTCATTTATGCCTCATCTCACTCTTACACTTTCCAGTATCCCTGAGGTAACCTCAGATATTTCTTGTGAGGAAATAACCTTAGTTAGGAGATTTTTGATGTCTGTGGTGTCTGTGTCAAAGGGAAGAGCAGAGTTCACTGCAGCATCCTGAATTTTTTTAATGTCTTTTCAAGTAAGTTCCCAACACACAAATGTGATCTATCATCTGCAAGCAGGAAAAAAGAAAAACGTAACATCAGACGAACTACAGACTACAGGAGTGGTAGCTAGAGGTCCAACAGTGATAATTAGGACATCTGCATTTTAACTGTTATTAATGGAAGCTGAAAGCTTGATGGTGTCCCAGAAAAATCCATGTATATGAACAGATGTTTGAATGAGGGGCATGCACTGATTAACAGTGAGAGGAGGCGTGTGAAAAGCTACCCACATTCTGCATGTCCTTCATCAAGTTGTGAAGTGAGTGGTTTGAGGGCTGAAAGGAGGTGTGAGCCAAGTTGTGGCTTCTATACCTAACCAAAGAGGTTGTGTGAATTTGTCTGGTTATGTATATCCAGTATCTTTATCTAAAAAGTTATCTTTAGAACCCTTTTTTTCCTTCTTCTTTTCCTTCCAGGAAGCTATTTTGAATGTGGAAAACCTTAGGTCATAACTCAAACCAAGGAAATTACCCTTTCAGAAAAGTGCCAAAATTCATATGCTTTTGATTTAAATGAAGAGATTTATCACATTCTTAGTGGTTTATGTTGAAACTGGACAATCTGGGACATTGCAGATCATTGTTTAGGTACGTCAGGCTCCTAATAAAAGATATTAAGCAAATATTAAGGTCTTATGTAGAAAGTTAATTCATTTGGAAAAATGCTTCGCCATCAGTAGGCGTTGTTACTTGCCTGAAAGGGTTGTCTGCTTATTTGCTATTCTAGTCCTTTAACAGGAAACACTCCAAGGAGACAAATGCATAGTATTTCTTCTGCTCAAATAAGTAGTTGTGAGGTGCAGCTGTTAGATTTGTCTCACTGGAATTTATTAATGGTACACTATTGCTATGGCAGTGTATTGGACTGTCTGAATAGGAGTCAGTTTAGGTTCTTAGATTAAATTAAAAGGCATTGGTGAGTGTCTGCCTAAAAGCCACAATAGAGCATCTCCCTAAAAGCTTAAATTTACTTGTTAAACAAATACAAATTACACTCAGTCAACTCTTCTGCTCTTTTATTCTCTGAAGAGAGTTTTGGCTTGAGACAGAGATGTGTTTGCTTCCAATCAGTAGGAACTTTAATAGACTGTGTACAAGAACAGAAAAATGTGATTATTAGCCTGGATGAACCCAAACCCATAAACTCCTCCCAGTGTTGCAGTAACTGAGTTCCAGAGCAAATAGGTTTCTGGAGTGTGACACGGAGATGATTGTATGACAGCCCTGTTTGATGAGCCAGCCTTGCAGACCATACCACACTCGCCTTTGCTGTGTTACTATCTGAGTTTCAGCGTTTGCTTCAAGTTAGTTAGCCTAATGTAGCTGGAGCAAATGAGCTAAAGTTTCATTTGGAACTGTTTTTCTAGTTCCCAGTATGATCATTAAGCCAGGTCGAATCTGTACTGTAAATGATACATTGCTGCTTTTCCCTTGAGAGACTGAGAGGCCTTATGAGGATGTGAAGGACATGGTAAATGATGGCTGTTAATATAAGTGTGTAGGTAAGCACTGACTTCACTGTTAAGCAGGTGAGAGTTGACCAATTGTGAAGGTTCTCCCAGCAAAGCATTCAAGTAGATGCTTCTCCTCATAGAAGTACCTGGATTCTGACTTGCCGGGGCTTTTTAGAAACTGGTTTTCAAATACCGGCATGTTTCCAAGGTAACCTCTTTAATCTCTACTGTGTTCAGATGCTTACTAATTTAATATACATATGACGTGTGTAATCTGATTTAAAATTAACAGATGCTCCTAAAAACAATCAAACACTAAACGTGATAGGTATCTAGAATAACTTTTTCAAGGTGAGAACTTGACTTGGCATTTCTTACCTTCCAGGGGAACAGCACTTAGATAGTATTCCATTACTATTGATTTCTTTTGTTCCCTGCACCACTGGGTGTGTGATTGGTCATGGACTATGCATCTTTTTTTTTTTTTTTTTTTGAGACTGAGGATTGGATACCTTCAGTGTCACAGATATTTTCAGGACTTCTAAGCACAAAGGATTTTGATCCAGTATTTGTAGTTTTGGAATAATATCTCAGAAAAGTGAAAAGAGAAAAGTCTTAGTTGAATAAAAAAATATTTTGTTTTCCAATAACTCCTCATAAGAAGGATCTGAGGGAGGTGTGCATCCCTGGATTAAATGTCAAGAATGAAAAATAAGGGTATTAGGGAGGGGAGCAAGAGTTGCTGTGATTATGCAGCTGCGCTCTGTCCTCTCAGCTTGGGCTGTCTCTCTCTGTGGAACAAATGAGTGTGTGGGGGATGCATAACATCAACAGAACAGAGCCTGGGAACTCCCAAAGCAGCTGCCCTGTGTCCTAGGGACCATCCAAGAACTCTGTTTTCCTGTAGCCTTTGAAGGGCTGTCATAGCTTAACTAACCAGAATCTGTAGCGCAGTGCTGTTTAGTGCCTCGATCTTGCCTACACCACAGGTGACAAAGAAAATTGAGTCTGAATTCATCTTCTTTTGCTCAGTCTTTCTTTGCTTTGGTTTTATTAATTTGGTGGAGGAAAGACGGCCCCCGAGGATTTAAGCACTAGGTAATTTAAAGGCTGTTTTCATTCTTGGAATGGTAAAGTGGAAGAATGAAATGCATGTAGGAAATTTGCCAGTTCAGCATGGACTGGCATGGTTTAAATAACAATGGTGGAGGAACCCAAATCTCGACTTTGCCCTTAATAGTACCCTAGATGGCATCAGTTCCTGCCAGCAGAATGTGCCCGCTCAGAGTCGAGGCTGGAGATGAACCAAGTTTCCAGTCCATAGTCAAAGGAAAGCTAGTTTGGTGTCTGTGTTCATGGTGACACTGAAAGTGTTACCTATGTTCATTAGAGGTATGTACATAAAAGTAAAAACATTGTATCACCATTTTATATGAAAAATTTCATTTAGGTATGTTTCATTTTTAAAGAGACTGAGGGTGGAAATGGTGAATGCTCTTGCTCTTGGCATGATCTTCCATTCAATTTCTGACAAATAATTCCTCCCTCCCATGCACCCTACTTTATGTGTTGTTTTATTATGAGACTTGTTCTGTAGTTAAGGAATGCAAATAATAATAGCCTTGGTTTTATTTCTCATGCATATATAAAAGGAAACAGAGTTATTGCAGAAGCTGAATCCAATTTTGGAGCTGTGGAACCTGCCCAGTACCGTTTGGAATGGATCAACCTCTGCAAATGGAATTGGGAAATTGTTGCATCTGTTTCCCTGCAGTTGGAACAAAAAAGTCTGCCACTACCCCCTTGAAGCTGCAGAGACTCCAGTGGAATGTTGAGTCTTTTTTGCTTTTCTTGGGTGAAAATGCCTTCAGTATGTGGCATGGCTGATGCTTTCTTGCAGGTCTGACATTAGAACTTTCAGTATAAGATAAATTATACCAGGAAGGTTTAAATGCCCCCACCCCCCAGATGTTATGTTTGTGAAGTTATTGCTGCATTCGTGGGTGTAGAAATAAGAAGAAAAAGCAAGTCCTAAACTTCTCTTATACTGGGCATCTCTTGGCACTTTTGTAAGCATCTGGCTTGGCATTCTGATGTAGAACTGAGCTGGGTATTCCACATGACTATGACCACTATCATAGCTATGCTTTCCAAACAGTTTGAGAAAGATTGAGTGCAGTTGTTCCATCCAAGGCAGTCTGATGGTGGTTTGGGTTGATGGCAAGTTGAATATGAGTCAACAGCATGCCCTGGAAGCCAAAAGGGCCAACTATGTCCTGGATGCATCAAGCACAGCATCACCAGCCGGGCCAGGGAAGTTACTGTCCTGCTCTATACTGCACTGGTCTGGCTCCACCTTGAGTCCTGTCTGTGGTTTCAGGTGTCACAATATAAGAAGAACATAAAATTATTAGAGAGTGTCAAGACTGGGGTGACTGAAGTGGTGAAACACCTCGAGGGCAAGACTTAATGAGAGGCAACTGGGATCTCTTGTTTTGTGGAGCCTGGAGAAAAGAAGGCTGAGGGGTGATCTCATTTAAGTCTATAACTTCCTCAGTAGGGGTAGGTGGATGGGGAAGTGCTGATCTCTCTCTGGTGACCAGCAATAAGACATGAGGGGATGGAATGAAGCTGCATTGGGTAGGTTCAGATTGGAAATTAGGAAAAGGTTATTCACTGAGAAGGTCACTGGAACAGGCTGTCCAGGGAAATGATCATGGCACCAAGCCTGTCAAGTTCAGACAGCATCTGGATGATGCTCTTAGCCATATGGTTTAGTGTTACGTAGTCCTGTGAGGAAGAAGGGCTTGGACTAAATGATTCTTATGGGGCCCTTCCAAGTTGCACAATTCTGTGATTCTGTGATAGTTGTGCTTACTAATTTCTCATATTAGTGCTCACACGTGTGAAGAGATAATTAGTAGGCGTGACTGCTGAGAACAGAGAGAGACCTGAGCGCTGATGAGGTGATGTGTGTGGGTGAGGTTTTGTGCAATGATTTATTGCCCCGGGCGGGCAGTGGGGAAGGTGCAGCAGCCCCGGGGCTCTGCGGGGAGGGTGGGTGCTGTCCGCGGTGCTGAGCTCTGGCCCCGCAGCCTTCCTGTAGTGGGCTCTGAAAAATAAGGGTGCCTTGCTTTGCATTTTATTTCTTCCTTTTCTCCTCCTTTGGATACGGATGAAGGAATTGTATTCAATTGAAATTGTATTGTTCTGGGACTGAAGTGCATTTGCAATTTGCTGCATAATGGCAAAAAAAAGATATTAAACAAATAAATGAGTCAGGCTTCTGAAATGAAATGGCACACGAGGGATATTTGTCTTTCTTCTGTGGGAAAGGTTAATAGATCTAAATGCAAAAAAATGCTTTGTGATGGAAGCTATCTAATGCTAAACCCACATTAATTCTAAATAAAAATATGATGATTAATACATATGCTCTGAGCAGCACAAGAAGTAATAAGAATTAGATGCTTGTGCTGAAATTTTTTACTGTTGCAGAACACACACTGATTAATTCAAGGTGGAAAAATTGTTTAAGAATCCTATATCAGAAATACTCTGTTTTTTCTCAGAGAACAGACAAAAAGTCAAACCAAAACCAACTCGTAATGAAATATCTAAAAATAATTTTTTATATTATGAGTTGTAGGATTTTTGTAATCTGGTGTTGATGAAAGAGCTGTATAAACTAAATGGTATTTGTTCTGTTTACTGTTAAATGGGAGGGAAAGCTTGATAAAGGATTGGTATCCTCATTAATTCAGTAAATAAAAATGCCTGAACATAATCCTGAGTTTTAGTAAAAGTTCCTCCTGTCTTTTGCAACAAGGGTGTATGTTGAAATCACTGGTAACATGGCTTGCCAGCTCAGTGTCTTAGAATAGTTGTGCAGATGGGCTACTTTCACTCTCTGCTGTTAGCATTGCTAGGGATACTAGGGAAGAAGTAGGGATGAATTTTGATGGATTCAGGCAAGGCTAAAACAAAATGTGTTTCCTCTAGGAAATTGTTTTCACCCTTGGGCTGCACTTTCCAGTTTCAGTATATGTTGTCTCTTTAATGGATATTTTGCCCTTTTCTTGGCTATGGAAGAACAGGATGTTCATATTCTTGTGTCTGCAGCTCCAGTCTTTCAAAGTTTGAGCATGCAGAAGTCCTTCTGATACAGCCCAGCTTGTATCTCGTAAAGCTTCCAGCTCTTGTCTAGGCACTGAAAGGGATAGTGTTCTGAAAACTGATGCAATTTTAAAGGTCAGATTCTGTGAAACATTGTGATTCGTAGCCAATAGTGTGTCTTCTGGAGCTGCTTATTTACTCTCGAGTTGCACTGTAGACTTTCTCTTCATTTTGTCTGGGCTTCATCAAGTATTTGCCAGGTGCAGTGGCCAATAAAACCAGGAAAGATCTGTATTTCACAAGTGGCCTTCTGTAACAGAGTCAGCAGGTATAGATAGTTGTTTTTCAGATGCTGTGGAGCTAGATGGTGATAAAGGTGTTGTCCTTCCCATTTTCTCAATTACTAGTTTGATCCAGCAGTATGGAAGACAGAGTTGTGGCTCTGTGTATCTGAATAAGATTGTGTGATGCTCAGAAACAATAAGGTCTTGTTTCATGTCTTAGATACTTATAACTCTTTCTTCCTGTTTATCTGTGTATTAATCCAAGCAGAACCTCAGAGTCTGTAGACACAAGGCTGGCATTTTGGATCGTCTTGCACCCTGCTAATGTACGGCATATACCCAGCTAAGTGGGAGGTTACAACCACTAAGCAGGTCATCCCAGAATACCAGGAGCCATTTCCATTATATAAGTGTAGCAGGTTGCTGTTAAATACCTTTTCTTACCCTTCTGAATCTACCTTGGATCCTTACAACTGCAGTACATAATGGAAAAGAAAGAGGCTTGCCCTCAGTTGCTGGTAACTGATAGGGTTTCATTGGCCTTCTGACTGACAGTAGCCCTGTGCCTCCTACAGAATCTGGCTTTAAGCAGATGTCACAAACTTGCTCTGGATGTCCCTTCAGCATACAGATAGCAGTTGCCCTCTGTCTGCCCTCCACAGGCACGGCTGTCTGCAGCAGGCTGCTTTTTTCGTTGGTACCCATAACAAAAATGGACTGTACTCATACTGGAATGTGCATATGGGGCTTTATTTGCTTTTACTTTTTCGTTATTAATTTCCAAACCTCCAGTGAAGGCACTGGGTGTCAATCAAGATTACAAAGAGTAATTAATTGATCAGATCTATGTAGGTTCTTGTTGTTGCCCTGTGGATTGAGAGATAATGATGTGCAATGTGGAGGATATTCCTGCTAGGGATAGTATTTCTGCAAATCCTGAAAGCATATCTGTGGAGTACCACCTGACATTCAGTGAGCAGGCTGCCTGCTCTAGAATCCCCCACACCATGTGCGTACATGTGCATTTGTGTTCTGTATTTTGTGGTGTGATCAAAACCAGTCTATGGCTGATGTTTTAGTAACTCCTGTTTCTCATTGTTCTTACTAGCAGCAGTAACATTTGGAATCTCAATCTGCAGCAGGAAGCAGGTTTCCTTTCTTAAAGGAAATCTGAAATAATTTAGAGGCCACAGAAAAGGACAGCTTTCAATTCACATTGCTGCAGTCTTGCAAAGAAAACAGGCTGCAGGACAGATGCTGATTTATTTAAAATCAAACAAAAAACAAGTCTTGTGTTTTTTCTCTTTCTCTTCTTTTCTTTGCAAACTTAAGGAATGTATTCAAGCATCTGGCTAATTCACATACCATTAATGCTCTAAAGATTACATATGCACACCCAATTAGACCTGCATAATTTATTTTAAAAATGAATATACTCTCGTATTTGTATTTTATAACTGTGCCAAATTCTTAAAGGGCATAGAAGGGAGAATTTTATAAGAGAAATGTGCATAGTCCTTCCCCTAGAAAAGTTGGAAGTATCAGTAGGGTTGTACCTAATTTTAGTTTTAAAACCGTAGACACACTTTTTTGGCTATTAGTGAATGGGTAAATGGCTTTTAAAATACATGAATGAATGCTTGTTCAAAAGTCTGAGATACAGCCTGTCTTCATATGGGAGCTGGCAGAGTGGGAACCCATCCTGATGTGTGAGGCCCTATTGTATTGCAGCAATATGACTAATCTTCCCTTTGCGTCTGGTTTGTGTGCTGCAGCGAGTTCCTGCCAGCTGTGGTTTGTTGAGGGTTTAATAGTCTCAAACAACTACAAGGACATTGCTCTCCAAAGGCTGAGAGCCTGATGCTGATGGCATATATCTTCTCTTACTCTTGTATGCCTCTCCAGCAGCTTAGCTATGAGGCCAGTACCACTCAGAAGAATAATTTGGATCTTGGCAAGAGGCGGATTATCATAGCCTTCTTCAGAGGATGTATGTGAGCTGGGAAAAGCTAATCTGTACCCTGACCCCCTGTTCATCTCTCTAGTGCCCGAGTGCTAAAGGCACTCAAATCCTTTGAGGCAGTGACATTCTTGACTTATTCACAGCAGCAAATTCCTGTGAAGTCTGCTAACCAAAAGTCGGGATGGTGGTTAGTAGCTGCCTGCTTTATGTCAGGCTTTACTGGAGTAAAGTTGCCATGGAGATCGGTGGGCGTTTAACTGAGCAGGGAGCTCAGCGCTTTGCCCTTGTGCGTGTAAATCTGTCTGACATGTCATGTGGATCAGATTTGGCTCTGCTGCTCACATTTGAGGTCCACTTGCTTTTTTTGCCCGACTCCCATGTAGGAAAGCTGAACAACTGCCATGCAGTATTCATAGCACTGTGATATTAAAAAAAAGCAGAACTGGGATTGATGCCTGCTCTTCCAGGGCCAATTTAAAAGTAAATCTGGGCACCAGAAGATGTTTAGTGCAGGTATCTAAGCCCTGTAAGCTGAAAGGAACTTTCCCAGACTGGAGCCTTTCTTGTGACATCAGTAAGCATATTGGCTGTCTGAAAAAGAGAATTATTTAGAGGCAGAAACAGAAAACCTACAGTTAGAGAGATGTTGGAAGGAGGAATCTTCCAAATTCATTTTAGAACTTGTAAAGCAGATTAAAATGGGGGGGAGGGTGGGGATGCTGAATATAAATGTCTGCTTTACACTTGTAAAGGATGTGCAGGCTCCACGTGCTCAGAAGCATTTCTGGGAAAACATAAATTAAAATGCTTGAGACTGACAAAAGGCTTCAAGGCTGGTGAGGCAAATGGTGACTCATATTGGCTGAGAAGCAGGAAGGAAAAGCATTTAATGGCAGTGCACACCCCAGTCTGTACTCTGAAATGAGGCTTCCCAAGGGGTTGACCTGCAGGCGCTGGGATTTTAGCCAACGTCTGCTGATCTAAAGCCTTCAAAGGTGAAGAGCCAAAATATTTTTCAGTGACTCGGCAGCATGCCTGCTGGGTTTTTCCATGCATGTAGGTTTGCATGGTGTTATGGAGAGAAACTTGACATATTTCTAGTTTTAGAGTAAGAGGAAACAGCCAGCTGGTGAAAATATTTGGAAGGAAGGGTTAAAAAGTTGGAACCTCTGAAGGAGAGGGGAGAAAGAGGGAATAGGGCAAATGCAGTGATAGATCTTTCAACACCGCTTGCTTCAGCAGAACCTAAGGAGTCCTGAATATACTGCTTGGACCATGGCATCAATTTGATAAGGGAACAAGGTTTCTGCTGTGCTTATCCTAGGGAAAGAAGACTGTCCTTTCAGCATAAACTAAAGCTTGTGCATCTTGAAGACTGGCGTGAGCCTGTTGTGTTACTGGGAAAAGGCCTGATCACATGCATCAAAAGCATCTTCTCCTCCCCCAATCTCCTGGACCACTCTTAACAATTTAATCCATAGCAGTTTGTCTTCATGGGCTGTAATTGATCTGTCTGTGATTTAGCTCATCAGATGCTCATAGAAGAGCTTGCAGCCATTTTTATTCATGAAGAGTGAGAGTCTGGGGTCTAAACTCGCTTTTGTCTTAACTAGATTCATTTAGTATTCTGGACTTCAGG
The DNA here is from genome assembly GCA_024500445.1 of Entomyzon cyanotis. Taxonomy (NCBI): domain Eukaryota; kingdom Metazoa; phylum Chordata; class Aves; order Passeriformes; family Meliphagidae; genus Entomyzon; species Entomyzon cyanotis. Next base: position 84,734,549 of record JAKEPQ010001005.1, read on the forward strand.
AAGGCTAATAGACTTATATGAGCTATTATTTAAAGGTGAGCTGCCAAGTGAACATGAAGAATGATCCAAACACTGGCAGTGTGCCAAGGGCTCTCCAACATCAGGTGTCAGGTGTGAGCAGCAGAGGGAAGTGTTGCTGAAACCCCAGATATTCCTCATTGCTCTGCAGTGGGTGTCCCACAACACCCTGCCTGTGTGTGATGGGATAATGCAGCTTGCAGGGGAGCTCCTGGAGCTGTGTCTGCAGTGAAGATGGCATTTTGTGCTAGTGATGTCAGTGGAATACATAGAAATATTTTGTGCATTGTGTAGAGTTTGGGCTTGACATCTGGTTTTCTTTATTAGGGGCTGCTATTGTTCTGAGCTGCTGCCTGTGCTCTGGCAGTTCCCGTAATGATGAGCGCTTCCCACGTTGCTGGCACACACATGCTGAGAAAATGCCTGTCACCATCCTTTAACAGGGGTACACTGGCAATCTGCAAAAGAGAAAAAATACTCCTGGGCTGCAGAAATCAGTTTCCCTTCTCCTCTGCTTTAGTGAACACTTGAGACATTTCACCGCTGCAAGTCCCTCTTCTCCCCAGGAAGAGGAGATGGGATAGATGTTTCTCCATTCTGCTCCTTCCTGACCCTGGGTCTGCATGTCATACACTTCCAGAAAGATGAAAAATTCCCTATAACTGTTGAATTTACTGTGTAGTCATATGCATAGTATCATCAAATTGCTTGTATCTTGGAGGTCTCATAAGGGACTATAATCATGCATGGGCTCTTAAACTGTCCATGGTCTTTTAAGACAGCAGTTCTGCCAGGGAACACATGCAGCTGGATCCTGGGTCTGCGCCAAATGTACTGACTTTGTTCGGGAACTGTGGGAAGCTGGTGGGGCCCCCCAGACAAAGCCCTGCGTGAGGGATCTGAATCCTGGCAGGACACACTTCCATTTACATGAACTGACTTCCCACTTGCTGTGTGTATCTGGATTGGGAAATCTTTGGAAATATAAACCTTTCCTAACTGCTCGGAGTCACAGTATTTAAAAATATTCTAAGTTTGTGTTTATAACTGTACATTATCCTAAGTAAATATTAATGCTGTATTTTTCTTTCTTTGTAGTGTACAGAGGCCAAAAAACATTGCTGGTACTTTGAAGGATTATATCCTACATATTATATGTAAGTAGTCTTTGCTCTTCTTTTTTGAAAGAGAATTAGGTCCTGTAGGCTCTTAGACTGTTATTCTTTCACTAACTGTACTTTTTCTATTACTTCTCCGAGACTTTTTCAATTTTAAAAATGAAGATGCAGTAAACTGTCATTTCCCCCCTTCCCTGTGACCCATCTCTTTCCCCTTGTCCTTAGTAAAAAAAGAGTGCAGATTCATTTTGCCACACACCCCAGATGACCTTTCCAACTGAAAACAAAACTCAAGTACTTGAACAGCTCTTATTTCAGAACACTGAAAGGAAACCTAAGTAGAGCAGTGTGAAGACAGTTCTCCCTTTGTTTTGAACAAGGACAGGTAATCAGACAGAATGCCAAGAATGCTTTGAAAGTAACTTTGTCCCTGTGCTTATACTGTTGTTTAATTTAGCGAGTTGAGATGATTTGTTATCCATGGCATAACTGTCCTTTTGATGAGTGGCACCTACATGCACATCAGGCTTGGGTATGAACCAAATGTCAATGACCTGTAGGTGTACGATTGAGGATCTCTCTAATTGCAGTTTTCTGGTTTATATTGCCCTCTGCAATGACAAAAAAGTAGAGGAAATGTGTGGGTGAGAGGTACTTTCCACGTGGATTTGGGAGCAAAAAGGAGACAAATGTAGTAAACTTTGTACCTGAGTTGTATAACTTTATAATTGCAAACAACTGTAAACATAAGTTTAAAAGAAATAAAAATAAAGCAAGGTGGAAGAGCATTAGGTTGTCTGTTCCCTGAGCAAGCTCTTTCTTGCTGAAGGATTGGAAATGACTGTAATCCTTATGCTACCCAAGAATTTCCCTCCCTTTTCTTCTCCACCTCCACTTCATCTGCCAGAAGCGGGAGAGAAATGCTAGAGACAAAAAGCAGCCAGGAAGCCAGTTGCAAAACAAAGCCCACAGAAAGAACAAAACACTATGATTTAATCATTTGTGATCCTGGATATTAAGTGCTTAGGAAGTGTTTGTGCCTAGAACTCACTGTCTCTTTTTTTAGGTGACTGAAATGCTGAGAATTACTCATAAATGGTTGGCCAGAACAGATGGGGGAATTTAAATAAGTTAATTTTCTTTGCATGCTAATAACAACAGGACTTTGATTCCACCTACATTTTATTTTGCTTTGCTGCAATGTGGGAAAGAAGATGGGATGTTACAAAATTATGAAAATCCCACTGTACCTTGACATTCAGGAGTGTGTTATTCATCATCACCTTGGTGTTTTGCTTAAGTTTCTGCCCACGTGCTTTCACGGATAGTGTTTGTCTCCCTTGGCAATACAAAGAGGTGGCTACTTGGATATTGGGTATTGGTTGAGACTTTTTGTGTACCTACACAGTCCTGCAAAAGCAAGGGGTACAAAAAAATAGCCAATTGCATATTTGACACTGTCAGGTCAACCAGAAGACCATCACTAGTCATCGTGTGTATTTGTGGGTGTTACTGCAGCACTGTGTTATTCGAGTCATTGTATGGAAGTGTTGTGGCTGCCAGTCTTTTGAATAGTGCAAGTAAATGGAAGAAGGAAAGAGAAAGGGGTGAGATGTATGTGCTCAGCTGTTGTCCCAGTGGTGATGAGTGTCACGTTAATGCTGATGTTGTTGTGATTATGAGTTTAAGTGGGCAAGAAGAAACACTAAGGAAAGACGATAAGGATTTGGGGATGGTAAAGCTCAGAAGAGAGATAATGAGTGATAAGTGAAGGAATATGGAAGGGAGGGGGAGAGGGTATTTGAGTGCACAGGACCCCAGTAAGGTTAAAGGGAGCATGCATCAAAGCAGTAGGAAGGCTGTGCATGTTTGCAGTGTCTGGGCTTTCCTACTTTGATACTTCTGCAATTTCAGTTTCTGTTGCCTAGGGTGCCCAGCTGCTTCCTACCTGCACTGTCTTTTGACATGGTGGAGGAGAGGCACAATTCCAGTCTCAATATCTTAGGTTGAAGTCCCATTGCTTCAACACTTGTTTGACCCCTCACTGAGGTAATTCAATTTGCTAACCCCACAGAAAGTTGTTCATTTTAGCACATTTGAGTTAGTGTTGAATCAGCTTGCTATAGTTTTTGGCAAACACTGGTGAAATGGGAGGAAGGGAGTATTCTGCATAATTCTGGGGGAGGAGGCATGAATAGCATCGTCTCCATCAGCATATGGTTGCATGTTAAATCATCTAAAGGCATAATATGTAACTTTATACTGAGAGTGCCTCCCCTGTACAAATCTAGATCTGGGATGTGCTGTAGTGAAATGGGGTTTATTTTATCTTACAATTTCTGTAGCAACAGTCCGTATGAAGCAGACATATTTAGATTTATACTTAAAGGTGTTTGCAATAGATTCCATCCCTTCCTATCACTGGTTTTCTGAAAGAACATTTTTCTACCCAGTTAATATATGTAGCCTCTCCTTTGGTCTCAAGACTACCTTTGGAGACTTACGAAACCCAGCAATACAATCCTTTTTAATGATTTCCCTGTGATTTCAGTCCCATGCTGGCACTATGTCACATCTCTCATGGAGACAGTTGGTATTATAATGAAAAGGTTGGCATGTCAGCTCAGAAATGCCGAGTCCTGTGTCTCTTCACCAATGTAGTGTGGCATGCTGGGACTGAGGTATCCCTGAACTGGCACATCTACACGCCTTAGCACTTTGGGTAGGCACACCCTCCTAGAAGGCACCTGCCTCTCTTTAAATTACCCAGAGTAATAGAAATGTGGTGGACTGTCACATAAAGTGGTGGTTTGCTTTTGTGGGAAGTTTAAAGGCAAGATTGCTGAGTTAATCTTTCCTGTAAAGGCTTTACTTGAGCCATCCAAAGACAGATAAGAATTTGTCTGCTAAGCAGGGGAACAGTGTGCCAAAAGAAGTGTTCTGGAAATTCAGCTAGATTTGGGTGGGTAAAACTTGCAGTTATATGACTGTTCTTTTGGAGCTTAAGTTTTTTTAGTTTTTTTATTCAATTTGTCTTCCAGTATAATAATCTAAAAAAAAAAAAAAAAATCTGTTGGAGATACTGTTAAAAACTTTCTTAAAAATTATCTGTTATGCTTTTTGTCTTAACAGCTAAGGCAAAGGTTGAGGATCTCTGTTCCAGAACTAATGATACATCTTTCTTTCCAAATATTTATTGGTATTAGTATTTTTAAATGATTTTTCCAGTGGACATAATTATTCTATCCTTCATATATCATCAGTAAGCTTTAGTTTAATTCAAGCGTGTTTCTTCCAAATGCAATTCCATTTCTTAAGGCTAGACTGAGGAATTGATAATTTTCCAAATTTTTCTCCCTCCTGTGTGAATAAGATACAGCTTACTTCAGACCAGAAATGAACATGGAAAGCTTACTGAGAATTTGAGAGACATAGGCTGGTCTACTGTCGTTAATAGAGAGAACTTCCAAGACTGTTCTTAACTTATTTCCCTAACCCAACAAACCATTTCTCCATGTCGTTGTCGCCTGAGTCACTGGATACTGTTGTCAGTTAGGTACTTTCCTCCTACTTCAGCAAAATGTTTATTTATATGACCTAGAAAAGTAAGTAAGCAAATATAAAGCAGAGAAAGGAATTAGTCATTGGAGTCTAATTCTTATCCTCTGGAAAAGCAGGGAGCCAAGTTGTTCCTGACTTTGCTTAAAAAGGTCATACATCTCCTTGTGTGGATGCACAGAAAGTGATTCAGAATTAAAGCTGTCTCAAGAGACTCGACTCTGATGCTCTACAGAGATCCTCATCCCACTCGCACTTAAGTAAGCCAGCTCAGCCTTATCCTATATGTGCTGATGGCTGGCAAAAGAAACAGTCAAGGTACTTCTCTTCCATGGCAATAATGTGAATAGTGACATACAGAATGCATTAGATTGCAAAACCACCTTTCCTGTATGCAGAGGCCAGCAGCACTTAAGATACTCCAGTTGTTTTTTCCACTTCTAAGTTGAGTGTTAATAGGAGAAGGAAGGCTGCTTTATGTTTTGCGGATGAATAGTAGTTTGATTGGAATAATTGTGAATGTCCCCCTCAGTTGCAGGGTGAAGTATATTTCCTGATATGACTGATCAATCCCACAGGTCTTTTCTGTTTATTTTTCCTTGAGTTGTTAGCTACCATCATACTGGGGCTTTTAATGAGGTGATAAATTCCAGATACATGTTTCTAATCCTCTCCTTGCCAGGCTTCATGGCGTGTTTGTAAAAGAGCAGGAATGTTTTTGAGTATTGAGTGGTAAGCATGTGTCCACAGCAATAGATACACCATGGCAGGTGTCACAGGATCAGTGAAGTAGTCACCTGTAGGGTGGGAGACCCATTATCCCTTGCCCTCTTAACCTCATCATGGGGTTTCTGCTTGTTTTTTATTTAATCCATTTAGCTGCCTGCCTGTCCAGACTGTAAGGTCTGCACTTGGTTGCAAGAATATTGAGGGAGACAGTGTGGAAAGCCTTGCTGAAGTTGAAGTAAATGAGATCTCCGGCTCTGTGGTTTGTCCACAGAGAGATTCCACTGCCAGTGTAGTGGTAGAAGCTCTTCTTGCTGGACTTGATGTCTCTTCCAAATACTAGTTGTAGGTGAGGTTTGCCTTTCCTAACATCACACCTACTTGTATATATGATGATTTTTAAATGCCTCTTTTTAAAGCCTGTAGCTGCTTCCAGCTCCTAAGTACTGACTTCTCTCATCTGATTTCAGCCCTGGGTTCCTTGTCTTAAGCAGATTAAGTTTTGTTGTATTTATCACATGGTCATATTCATCTGGATTTTGAATGTAAGCCCTTATATTCTTGGTGGTCAGTCTGTGATAATCCTGTGCATTATCAAGAAGCTGCAGAATGTTCCAGATGAAAACATGAAGAGTGATTTTCTCTTGCTGTTACTCAGCAGATCGGTTAGAGGGCACTTCTCTCATCAATGTGTGTACAAGAGGCAGGGAAACCACCCCAAACCAGACGCCGTGTGTGTTGCGTGATGATACCTACTGTTTGTGCTCCACATCCTGTTATGTTTAATGTTTTTAAAGTTGGCTTTCCTGATGGTACACTTAGCTTTTCATTGCAATTACATCTGCATGAAGTGTCAGCAGGTGTGTGTTTAGGGCAGTAATACAGCTGCTGATTTATCCTGCCATTTGATTTGAAGCCAGCACGGAGGAGGAAGAGGGGAGGCAGTGTAATAGTTTTGCAAGCTTCCAGGCACCTTGAATAGCTGGCACTGTACAGAAACGGAGACCTGGATTCACTCCAGGGCCACCAGGTTTGCAGTGAGCAGTCACAGGAAGGGCCTGTTTGCATACGTAGTTCAATGCAAGAACATAAGTGCACGGTTTGTGTCGTGAAGGAAGACAGCAATAATTGTCAGACCATCTGTATAAAAAGGCAACAGAAACCCACCATCATTGCTCAGTCCTGTGTGACCTTAAGCAATAACAATACAAAATGTCACAACTAACTTCAACAGTCAGTGCCCTTGAGGTGGCCCACTCTTTGCTCCAAATAAGGGACTAGAGTCCCTTGATGTTGATGAAGCTGTTGAGGTTGTAGTCCTGACTGCTGTTATTACACAGCTGTTAGGTGCCGTGCCACAGACTTGGATTTTCTTCAGGGGATCAGTTATCTAAAGCACAATCAGGGCAGATTTAGGCTGCCAAATTAACACCCAACTCATCTTGCTAGGAGTGGGTCCTGGAGAGGGGAGAGGGGTTTAATATCTCAGCCCTCACAGGCCATCAAACAGATGATGGACCTAATTTGAGATTTGAAGTTCTGAATGATTTTGGAATTGAAGGCTGACCAGGTATCAGCAGCTAATTCTGAGAAAGGTGAGGAAAGAGGAAAGAAGCACGTTCTCTGTCTTCTGGTGGGGTACTCCTCTGAGACCAGACCCTCCCCTGGCTGAGGTGGGGCAGAGAACCCAGCCTCCTCCCGTTCTCATTTCCAGAGGATGCGATAAACACAGTTGTAGCTTATCATGAGCCTCAGTTTTTCCTGTGGAGGGTGTTTGGCTTGAAATACTCATCAGATCATTATTTCTTCCATGTCCCAGGCAAGAACTTTAATTAGAGGTTTGTGTTCAGTTTCTTCTGGCTTCCTGTCAGTGTGACAGGAAGGGTTGCACCTGGTTTGAGCTTCAGTGGACAGCATGAAGGTGCATCTGATACCAAAGTCATGTTGAAATTTCTGACCCTTTCTAAATAGGGAGATCCCGAATTAAAATGTTAAAAGACTTGGTGGCACCTAACAGTTGGCCATTACTACCCAGTCCTTCTCTGTATCTGATCGTGCAGTGACTTGGTGCAGGAAAGAAAGGTTTACTATGTGTTAATATCTCAAATTGAGGCAGACAGCAAATTCCTGGATACCCATCGCCCCCTGCCAGCAGACTGCCTATGATTTCCCAAAACAGGAATGAGATGCAGTAGGACTGCCCGCCCACTGGGAGCAGCTTGAGATACGAAGAACTAATCATCTGTTTAATAAGGGGCCTGATGATGAACTAGAAGTCCTCGTTCCTGTTGATACGAGAAATTTACAATTCCACCTCCAGAAAATTCAAACTTGTCATACACATTATCTGTAGCTTACTTTTGTCAGAGCCTTAAGCTATGCTGTTTCTTTGCTTTGTTCTGTGAAAGAAAAGCCTGCAGCTTGTGTTGAAAAATGGCTGTTTAAGGTTCCATATACTGCTAGTGGGCAAAGCCCAAGCCACTGCAATTCTTGCTGGGTTCTGCCACAGGGGAGGCAGAGAAAATTTCTAGATGGATATATGCTGGCCAGAAAACCATGTAGTGGTACTTTACAGACAACAAAGAGAGTTCCTCTGTAGGGTGGCATTCTTCTTGGGATCTGGGAAGAGAGGGCTGGGGTTGTGGCAAACCTTTGGGTAGCAGAAGATTGTGAGAAGGGTTGGTTTAATAGGAGCAGCTGAGCAAATACTTCTCATTCCATCAGAAGTGGGGGAGGATTTGCTGTATTAGCTGCTGAGTTCTTGCACAGAGATAGTGTTTATAGGCTCTTCACCTACAGAGTAATTGAGAAATAAACCCTTTTTCAGCTGTTGCCTGCTCTTGTTTTTCATGTCTGTGTGAAGGACAGGAGCCAAGGAGATTGTCTTGTAGGAGATTTTAATTGTGTCAAAGCAGACAGGACTCTAATCTGAGCAAATGCTGTTTCTGTCTCTGTTGTTTCTACTCTGTAGAAAAAAATTACCTGACAGTCCTTTTCCTTTTTTTTGCCTTACATTTTCTTATGTAGTTAAGGGCTGTGAGATTTACCAAGTGCCTGGATTACTGTCTCTCTAGTGGTCTCCTGGGTACCAGCAGAAGTGTTTTAACTCTCAAGTACAGATGTGCACTGAGGTCACAGCTGCATTCATCTATTCAGCGGTTATATTTATTATAATAAACTTATGTATTCACTACTTATCAGACTTATGTCTTAGAAGGCCTTGTTATTGCATATGCTGAGAGATCACCTCTTTATAAGAAGACAAATACTTTTGGGTGCTGAGGACCTGTAACTGCAGGTGACTGAGTTGGAGTTGTGTCTGCTGAAAATTAGGCCACGTACATGCTAAAGAGACACAATGAACTCCAAGACCAAGGCCGGAAAACAGATGTTGCCTATGACTCTGTTCCACCAGCCAAAGACCTTGCCTATCTCACTGCTCCTTAAGCACTTGAGTGAATGCCAGTGGAAGGATGTGGCCTTTGTGTTGCAGCATCTTTCTGGAGAGAGATTAAACCTTTGGGACTCAGAAATTGTTACTTAGGTAGGACTCCCAAGTGCGGAGTTGGACTCTGTTTTGATTTCCATCTTCTCTGGGCACCTGTAGCAAAACGGATTCCTTGGTGTAACCCTTCCATTGTGCAGTGGTCTTCCCCATGTTTGCAGTCAATAGTCTGTGTCTTTCCTTACACAGCAGTACAGGCAATGGATTTGCTTTGAAGACTGCTTTGTATGGAAAGATGGAAATGCACATACAGAATTGTCTGAAATTAATGTTTAAATAAACTTTATAGAAAATAACTCTTCCTCAATGGCATGGTACATCTTCAGTTAATATTCCTCATTCTTCATCCATCAGGTCTCAGTCTTGTGGCAGTGTAGCTCAGTGACATCACATCAGTGTAGATCCTGTTGAGCTCAGTATCATCCTTGTTGACAGCACAGCCACAACACAGAGCTTCATTAAAATTTTCTGCTACTCGCTTTGTGGTGACTGCCTGCTTTTTCTATTTGTTTCAAGGCTTATTTGTTTTTTCTCTATTCAGTATAATTTTATCCGGGCAGCTGAGTTACAAGCAGATTAGATTGTTTTATTTTATTTTTCAAACTTTTTTTGTCCTAGAACAAGTAAATACATATGCATACTTCAGCTGTTGGCTGTTGGCTGTCGTCTGTTCCATGGGAGCAGACGTGAACCTTCTGACTTTGATGGCTCAGCACTGGCTCTGCCTGGAAGAGACCCACTCTCAGGAGTTCACCCCTTACAGTTCTTATGAGTCCTTACTCCTTCTGGTCTTTTGCTCATGCCAGTATTAAGGCTGCATCTGGCACTTCCTTAACTTCATCTAATGCTACTACCAGCCCCCCAAATTTTTTCTTTTGTGTTCTTAGTTTTGGTCTACTGCTATATTTTCATTTACACAGGCCCCTGACTCCCTTTACTTTTCTTGTCCCCCAGTCCAAAACTGCCAGTGCTTTCTGTGTTTCAATGAATCCCAATTTTTATCATTGAATTTACAGTTATGTACAGCAATCATTTAACCTGTGACTGGCATGCAACCTTTTTTTTGGAATTCAGGTCTGGCTTGTCTTCAGAACAGTGGTTAGAGATCATGCAGTTTACTGTATCTGGTAGTTGAGGTGGGGTTGTGGTTTTAATTCATCCTCTCATCCTCTGTCTCTGTGTCTACAGTAAGGTTTCTGCCACTACATGTGTATTGACAGTTTATGTTTTTACTCCTCCAAAATACATTACTAATCAAACATCTTAAATGTTAAATCAAGTTTTGACCCATATGATGCAAAACATCTAGAGAAAAAGCCTAAGAACACTACAGCTTGCATTTCAAAGATGCAGCTCTTTGCTGCAGCAGCTCTGCTAAGAAGGGACTTGTTCAACTGTGTAGATGCAGGTATAATTGGAGAAGAGCTATTGGACAATTTTGTTGAGCAGCTATTATCCACAGAACACATGCAAGTAAAGAGTTGTAGTTGTTTGTACAGTTTGGGTCATACCATACAGCTTTATGTGAAACTCTCTGCTTTGCTTGTTCTTAAAGGAAAGAAGTTCAGTGCCATGATTTAAGTGTGAACCCAGAGAAAAACCTTGTCCCTGTGATCTGACATACTGTGTACCTTTGATCTGTGACACAGCAGTTCCTTGGTGTGCCAGCAGTTCAAGACATTGGACATGCAGATACAGTCCTTTCACTCCACTGAATTATGAATGAAAAGATGTACCTTCTAAATCATAAATCACATTGCAGACAGATTTCAAGAGACTGTATTCTTGTTGAAGTTGCAGATTAGCAAAGCAACTACATTATGCCTTATGCTGTGTCATGGGTTAACTTTTGCTCAATGAAATGAACATTGCCCTAGGGAAGTGGAGTTCTTGGAATCATCACTGATCTGTGAAAGAGGGAAATTGACTTTAGAAAAGTCTTCTGGAGGTGGGCTCAGTGCACTTCAGATCAATTGTAAATCCCATTCTACTTCAACTGGCATTGGGCACAACTGGTGCCTGTAAAGCAGAGCCAAAGCATGGGTGCAATTTAAAGAAAAAGCATACTAATTCAATAAATATATATGTGTGCATGTGCTTAATTACGGGGTTTTTTTAATGATCCAGGGTCTTAATTCTGCTGTGATTTGCTGTCAGGCAGTGAGAGATAGTACATCAAAGACTGGTTATACTTAAGGTTGTATGCTACTCTATTCTTAAGCTGATTTTGTTGTTGTCTTTTGCCAGGTAATAAATCTGGCTTTTGTAAGTAAGTAATTGTCATGTAATTGTCATGTAATTGTCATTGGGATCGATCTTGTCAGGAGTTGTGTTGATTTTCCATAGTGTATTGAATCAAGAACAAGAGATCAGCAGAGCTTTTGCTGTAGCCTGATGGCAGTATCAGCAAAAGGAGTGTTTGTTCTTCCAGTCCTTTTTGCTGCTGCTATCAAGTGGTGGGGAATACAAACAGCGGGTTGATATCATGGCATCATCCTTGATTGCAGCCTTGATTCCAGGCTCACATGTGGGTGCACGTGTCCGTTTTCACAGGCACACAAAATAAAGCACCTGTTTGGTTTTATGGGTAAAAAGTGAAAAGAACCCCAGTGTTAGATCTCAAAGGGATTTCCTTCTTGAGTTGTGGTACTGGTTTAGCTTCACAGATCCACCCAGCAAATGCCGTGCTCAGCCTTGGATGGGTTGGCTCAGAAAGCTTGCTGAGTGCCACGAATTGGAACCACAATGAGAGACTCCTCTATCCTTTGCATCATTGTTTTCAACCATTTGAAAGTGCAGTCATCTGAAACTTCTGTTTGATGGCCTGTTTGTTTGTCAGTCAGTGGTATCAGGAGCTTCATAAATATTCAGCAGTGTAGCCTTTCTGACTTCAGCTGGTGCTTTAGCCTTCTTTTGCAGGAACACAAACTAAGCTATTGAGACTTTAAAAATGGTGCTGAATTGTAACCTAGATAACTCAAAGATAAAAAATAGATCTAGGTACCATATTCCTCTACAGATGCTCCTTTAATTTTGGTGGTTTGAATGACCATAATTATATATTTTTAAAATAGCCATTTCCCATCTCTTCTGGCTCTCGAGAAAACAGATGCAAAAGAGGCAAGGCAGGGGTGGGCATGGGAGAGGTGTGTGTGCAGCCTCTATGCTCTCTCTGTTTTAGTTTAAGTTTTATTACAGGTGAAGCTCTTGGGGCTCTGGGAAATGGTGCCTCCACTCCCCATCCTGTGTGTGGTCAGGTGTAGTTGTCTGGACTCACAGAGCCAGTGTATGGAGGCAGAGATAAAGACTGCTCACATTCCTAAAATATTTCTTTTTATTTTTGTCCTAATGACCTCAAGAAAGGCTTCTAGATTTGTGGGCTCTGTTTCTTCTCTGTTCTTCTGGCCCAACAAAATTCATGCTGTGCAGCATCAGCCAAGGGGGCAAGTGCCTATCACCATGGATGAAATGCTCCAACCAAAGGCATGTTGCAGAGAAAAAGGGTACCATGACCACTGCTTTAACAGAAGGCAGCAGCTTCCAGTCCATTTTGTAAGGAACCTGAATCTGTCCGTGACTTTAATGTATGTCTTGAAACCTCCTGTAAGGTTGATCCACTGTAGGAGCATGAAGAAGTGCTTAATTTCTTGGTCCCAATGGGACTGAAGGTAAGGCTGACTTGCTAAGTCTTGTTAGTAGTTATGTGAGGTCTGGTAGCTTTGAGTATGAACAGTTGTCAGGATCCTGGGAAGCTTTAAAAAGAAAAATTGCAGATGGGTCACTTTCAGGTTCAGTGACAGCAAAGCAGGTATTTTTTCTTTTGGTATGAGTGACTTCCTTGGCCTGAGTCTCAAACTGGATCTGTTAATGAAGCTTGCCATGATGATCATGTCAGATGCTCCAGCTTGTTTAAATAAATCCTCCTCCTTATTTGTCATCAGAAGAACATGAAACTGTTTTAACTTGCAAAACAACTGATTGTGTATCCATAGAGCATCCTCCTTTGGCTCCAGCTGGAGGCTGAAGCCTATGTGACAATATGTTTTGTGAGTGAAGCCTTGTTAATTGAGCATGTAAATGTGTAATTGTCTGTACAGTTATTGAACTGACATGTTTTTAGTTTGCATACAAATATGGGACCACAGTCATGCAGTTGAGCAAACTGTCCAGGATCAGATGCGTAAATAAATATGTGCATTCTGCACACAGATGTGAACACCCTTAAAAAGATCAATCCAGTTTTGGTCACCTCCTCTTTTCTTTTTGTATGTGGGTATGCTAATCTTCTCATTTTCATCCAAGTCTGTAACATATCATAGATTCCGTGTTACCTTGGTAGTTTTCCCTACTAAACGTGTTTCACTTGTGTGGGAAATGGGAGTTACCATAGGAATTGTCCAGAGGTTGCCTTTAATGTATGTGCTTGCTTTATTGAAGTGGTACCTTGTGCTTACAGTGATTGGTGCTGTAATACCTTTAAAATTGCAACTTCTGAGAAGCAAAAATGGGCATAAAATTTGCAAATAATGGTACAATTAGAGTTTTCTCTGCATTCAGTGGTTTCTCTGCTTGGGAGATCTTCAGAGAGAGGGTGATCTGGCAGTTTTGTTCTGGCAATTCTTGTCTGTTCCAGTGAATAAAACTCCAAACATTGATGCTCCAAACATCTGTTGGAGGTCTGTAGTGTTCATTTACTGTGGAAGAAAAGACAATAATACTGCTTTTCTTTATAACTTGTCCTTTTTAATATAGAATTGAACACCACATTCAGTCTTTTTGAAGTGGTTTGAGATTAAGTATAGAGGAAGGTATTTTCAATAACATGCAAAAAGTTCCTGAATAGGGATAGAGCGGTGCCATGTATATGATTGACAGCTTTATCCAGCCAAGGGTAGTATGTTCTTAAAATAATGCTTCGGTCAGGGGTGAAAATGGTGTCAGGGTTGGGGATGCCATTTTAATCTGTGTGACAGCTGCTTCTCTAACACCCCATCTCTTTATTTCTCTGCAGATGTCGCTCCTATGAGGATTGCTGTGGTTCAAGATGCTGTGTAAGAGCTCTCTCTATCCAGCGACTATGGTATTTTTGGTAGGTCCAGGGCATTTAGGAATTTTATGTTTGTCCTTGTCTTGTTTGTTGGACTTAAATCAGGGTATTGGCAGCCCTGGTATTTTAAAGTTCAGTAGGTGCAAGGGTGCAGTAAGGTGTATGTGTACACGGAAATGCAAGGACTTTGATTTTTTTTCTTGTAAAATTCTCCCGATGTAGTAAGAAAACAGTCAAAAAGGCGGTTATTTGTGTCAGATTGACGTTTCCTGCTTCTGCATCTTACTGCTTTGTAGAGGCAGCAGTTCCACTTTTATCCAAAATTGCTGAATTCTTTATGCTTGTCCCAGCTACTACCAAGCAGCAGCATTCACCGGCTTTTGTTGGGCACTCTGTTTTAAAAGTGGATCATATAAGGAGGATTGTGCTTTTAGGCAGGGTTTAATATATTCTTGCCAGCTGAATTGAGGCTTCAATTAAAAAGGAAGAGAAGTACATTTATGACTATGAGGATTGCACTGGAGATGACAGCAAAGGAAAAGAAAGCAGAAAGATTGAGCTTGTGAAACCAGCAGCTCAGTAATCTGGATAAAGCTTAAACTAATCACTGTTATATGCATAATGAAAAAATAAGGTAAATTCCTTTTGGAGTGGATTTTAAGAAAGCACCTGAATAAAACCTTCTCATTACAGTACAGAGAAAGCAAATGCTCTCCTAGAAGACCTGATTTCAGGCATTTTTATGTGGAATTTGAACACTGATTTTAAAAAGCCTTCAAAATTGAAACAAATAAACAGTGAAAAACAGAAGCCTGATATATACTATAATACAGAGATTTCCCAAAGCTGACTGTGGGATTTCAGTGTACAATCCTTACTGATATAAGTGAAGAGCTCTCTATCTCAATCCCTGGGCTGACGTCGTAAATCTCTGTTTTTCTGTTCAGAAAAAAATCCTTTGCAGGAGCACTGCCAAAGGGGAGTGTATTAATATTGGCTCAGGGAAAAAGAACCTCCTTCTGCTCTCATTTCTAATGTAGAAACAAGAACAGAGTTTGAGCCTTTGCATGAAATAACTCTTGCTGCAATGCTGTGCTACACTCTTAGGCACCCAGGAATTCTCCAGAGGAGATGAGCATGGTGTGTAGCATGGCTTGCCTCTGGCCTCCTTCTCTTCCAAAAAAAGCACAGTCGTCATTGTCTTCCAGCCAAAGGCCATGAAACAAGATGGCAATTACAGGCAGAAGAACCATTCATATTTACAAGAGCTTGCATGAGTCACTGGAGTGTCTGATAACTGATCAAGGAAACACAGTGAAAGCCACTGTCTGAGGAACAAAATCTGATGTGCCCTTGCTGCATGTTCTTGTTTCCACAGCACCAGGGCAAGGGAATGGTGAGGACAGTTTAGTTAGTTTGGAAGAGGAGCTGAGAGGAGGAGAACTGTAGCTAAATTATGTCTCTTTTTATTGAGAATGTAATGTCCTATCTAGGAAGCACAAAGCAAGGTTTGTCACCATCAGTACTGAATTCTTCAGTCTTCTGGTTTGATCTTAAGTGCCAGCTATCATACTTCCCACAGGAGACCAAATTAAAACATTAGGTTAATTTAAGAACATCTAAGATTTTTCTTTTAATGGCAACTGCAAAATAGTATTCCTCTCTGTCCCCCACAAACCTCCTGTGCAGCCTAGATGTTGTAAGCCTGGGGCCTGCTTTCAAGACACACAATTTGAGACTGTATTGACCTGGAATTTCAGTTCAGCATCCCACTGGCCAAGGTCAGGTGTGAACCCAAACTTTTGAAAAGTTCAAGTGTGTTTTACTTTCAGGTTTGTATTTTATGTGGCAGAAAACATTGACAATAGTACTAAGCACTGAAGATGTCCATAATATATCCATAAGTGCCCAATGAGTGCATTCCCAAATGACAGACCTGCTCTCAAGAGGGAACCTATTTAAGAAACCCTGCTAAAAGTTGAAGGCTACTGTACTGTCAGTAAACAGTCTGGATTTAAATACTGCCTTAATGTGCAGGTTTTGACTTCTCTCTTCTTTTTGCCTAGGTTCCTTTTGATGATGGGAGTTTTGTTTTGTTGTGGAGCTGGTTTCTTTATCCGAAGGCGGATGTACCCTCCTCCATTAGTAGAAGAACCTACTTTTAACGTGTCTTACACCAGGCAACCAGTCAACACTGCATCAGGTCAGAGACTGCTCATACAAGTTTCACTGGTTTCTTACTTTAGCCAAGGCACTTGAAAAGGGTGGGTTTTGAGCTTTTGTTTAGTTGGTTTTTGGAAACTGTGGGCTTTGTACAAGGAATTGCACTGCACTAAACCATGCAGCCACCTCCTGCAGTGAGTGATGTCTTCAGCCTTTCCAACAGCATAATTCAGCTTCAGTATACAGAAGCGGTTTTGAAACACAGGATGACAGGACTTCCAGTTCTGTTTTGGTTCCCAGTACCTTTACAGCTGTGTGTCTGTGCATGGAAGGAGGCTAGCAAGCTCTCTCTTTGCAGTGTAAACAAATGATAGGTGTCCAAATTCAACAGTCACATGAACAAAGAGCTACGATTGGTAGCATCTGGCAGAGGTGAAGGAAAGCCTAGTGTTTTCTTCCACAACTGGCCGTCTTGCAAGTATTTTCTTTTTGATTTGCCTTCAGCATTCTGTGCTGCAGTCTTTCTGTGGCAAAGTGGTCTTTTTCCCCTTGTTAGTCTGATTGCTGTCTCTCTGGTAAGTAATAACTGTGAGCATCAGGAGGACCTACCTAGTGAGGGCTCCCCTGGCAAAATTGCTTTCTATGTTTGTAATTTCTTCCCCTCTGTTAGGTAGTTCCAGTTGGAAACTCTCCTGGGTTTGAATGGTTAAAAAGATGTTACAGACACAAACTGACACTTTATTCACCCTCCTTGTTTAAATCCTGAGAGGTTTTTTTTGGAGCTCCCATTCTACCTCTGTTTTTTTATATACTCTCTGAGTATTTTTTTTTTAAATACTCTCTGAGTATTTTTCAGCTGGGGGCGAGCCAATCCAACTAGACTAATATTTTTAAGTCTGAAAAATAGCCTTGAGTTTATGTGAACAGAGAGTGTCTTTGGCTGGATTGGTAAACACCAGATTTAAATTTAGAGCAAAGTTTTACTCTTTTATGGTGCTTCATGGGACACAAATTGTGGGCAAATATAAAATAAGTACAAGCTCTTTGATGACTTGTTTATGGCACCTGCTTCCAGACTCTTATTACTGTTACTTAAAAGCTTTGGGCTCTGAGCTAACCCCACCACTTACTGTTTTTTATTTTTAGTTTTTCTACTATTCTAGAAATATTCAGCAACAAAAGCAATGAGAATTAGTAGTTAAGCAAGTTCCCATTTTCCACTAGTTACTCTTCCAGTTTTGGTACCTGTAGCAAATTTACTGTTGAAGTGCAGCCCTCAAAACATGGTTCATTGCCTGTCTCACTCCTTCTGTGCAGAGATAGCAGCAGCATCTGATGGGAGTGCTTTTCTGGGGGCCTGACTGGGAGAATGGAAGAGTGAAATCCCTTAGAAGCTGTCATTATAGGAATCACAGACTGTCACCAAAAGAAGAAAACCTGTTGCTCAGTCTTGACTTTTTTCCCCAGTCCATCTTTAAACAGACAGAGAGAGAGGAAAATTAGCTTACATCTTGAGATAGTCTGTGACTTCAGTTGCATTAAGTCATCTTCTACCACCCACTGTGATATCTGGGGAGGGTTACACACCAGCTTTGTTCTTATGGCAGCAATCTTTATTACTCCTTGTGTCATAGCCAAAGAATTTCACGTTTGGCCATACATTTCCTTTCCTTGTCCCTGCAGGATCTGATGTAATGTCCTGAATTTAATCTGTGCAAAGCTATCTTGTCCCATTGTGTTAGCCAATAGTAACTGGCTACAACTTGGATATCTGCTTCATGCAGGTTCACCTCCAAGCTGTATCTAGGCATCACCTCCATGCCTAGGAGGGAAATTATCCATCTGAGCTGTGCTCTGGCTTATCAGCAGTCCAGGACACCACAAAATAATCTGTGTAAGACTTGACACCTGAGTCAGGGCCACAGTAGAGACTCCTTTGTCCATCTGGATTCCCACACCTCTCTTCTCTGTCTCTTGCAGACAGAGAAGCTTTTCTGTCAAGGGAACTGAACAGAGCTCACTGTTTTCGCTTGCAAAGGGTAGTTTGCTTGGAGCAGTGGTGCCCTTTGTTTCACTAAGTGATTTCCATTGGATGTAAAATTGAAACTTCTGGGTGATATCTGAAAAACTGAATGCAGTCCTGCCAGCCTGGGTTTTTTCTGGAAGGGAGAAAGATATTCCTTGTCTTTGCTCTGATGAACAGTATGGAAAACCTTGTCTGAATGTGCAGAGCACAGGCCCTGGGAGAGCACAACCCAATTCCGCTGCTGTTGCTGATACCTTTTCTCTCCCTTTCTTTCTTTCAGGGTCACAACAACCTGGAGTGCCGTATTACACAGATCCAGGCGGACCTGTGATGAATCCCATGGCTATGGCTTTCCATGTCCAGCCCAATTCCCCACAAGGAAACCCGGTTTACCCACCCCCACCTTCCTATTGCAACACACCACCTCCCCCCTATGAGCAGGTGGTGAAATCCTCCACGTGAGGGCTCTGGCTCTCTGACCTGACTGTGTGAGAAGAAGGTGCAATTGCAAAATGACCAAGGTGGAGGGCACTTGCCCTTTTGAACACTTGCTAGTTCTCCAGTTCCTCTCTCCTTCCCTTCCCTGCGCCTTTCCTCATTAAAGTTACTTGCAAAAGGGTGATTTTAAATTTTTTTTCCTCTTTTCTTTTTTTTTTTTAGTAGAAGTGTATTTTTTCTTTGTCTTCAAAATGAGAGAAGCTGTCTTTGTAATGCTTTTAATGGAAACCTATATTTAAAACCTGTATGTCTTTCTCTTTATTTATTGTTCATTTCAATCAAGGTTTTAATTGTGTTGTGGCAGGTTACTGATATCAGTTCTTGTAACCCCAGATTGATGTGCAGCCTCCCCACAGCAGAAATGCCCTCATCTAAAGGAAATGACAAAGAGGATAAAGATAGAAGAAACAGGGCAATGATTTTACCAGAAATTGTGACTACCATCTTTTTCTTATACGATGTTCTTCTACAGTTTAATTCTGATATATAACAGAAGGATGCTGTGATAAAAGTCACTGTGACTAGAGTACCAGCATTGGTTGACTCATGGCAGAGGCTCTGCCAAGTGCCCTAGGAAAGAGGGAGTTGTTGCTTTAAATGATGCACCCAAGAAGATAAAAACTGGGACCTTAGTGTTCCTTGTCCATCACCTGGACTCTGTCTGTGTGATCAGCATCTTGGCTCCCCTTGTGCCAGTGCTGAGATTGTATGAAACAGACAATGGCCTGAATGTTGGCACGAGAGGGAGGTGTTACAACCTCAGAGCTACTTGTGCCTCTTGACAGAACAGTTAGGAACAATGAAATACATAAGTTTTCTTCCCTAAATTGGAAAATATTTAGGAGAAGGGATAGGAGCATAGGTACAAGTTTACTTCCTTTGATGTTGATGGGAGTTTAGTTTTGTTTGAGAAATAGTATCTTTCAATATAGTTTTACTGCTGCCACAAAGAGTACCAAGTAAAGCTGTCATCTTCAGGTGGCAGATCTGTAAATCTGCTCTCCTCTCTAGGTCAGAAAAATAATAACTTTTTGGGACAGGCTCTTAACAGCATTCTTTGACCTGATGCACAGATGATTTGGATTTCAGTATCTCTGAGTTCTTCACACATTTTGTTGCGAGTGCTCATGGCCAACTCCCTGAGTGACCACAAACGATCACTTCAAAATAAACACAGAGCCCCTTTGCCTGTCAGGGCTCTCATGCCGATCCATGCCGAGCAGAAATGTGAAGCTGCTCTGAAACATGACTTTGTACTAATGGGACTTTCTCCCTTTGTGCCTATTCAGACTCTTGTCACCAACATGACAAAAAGATGATGCCATTGCCTCCTGCTGCTGAATGACCTGCAAAAACAGCATAGCTGAGGGTTAGGAGTCCAGTGTAGTCTTTTGGGTATCAGGTGAATGCTCCTATGTCATGCCAGCCAGGGCACAGAGGTCACTGAGGTGGTTTGGAATCTGAAGACCTCTGTTGCAGAGGGAGCCAAAGCTTTATTGTGCTGTTGTTCTGTGCCAGTGGCTTCTGAGAACTTGTTTCTAGGTGTCAAGCTGGATTTGCAGAACATCTCTTTTGCTGTGAATTATGAGTGTCTAAGAAGAACTTCTAGGGCCACTGTTTCTGCTGGTGGAGTTAGTAGCCCTCTGGAGCAGAGCTAGCTCTGGAGGAGTACATTCTTGCATACCTGACTTGGGTGGAATTGTGACCAAGGCTTTCCCTTACTGTGCATCATAATAAGGGACAAAGCAAAGTACTTCTGTGTGTGCAGTCTAGGCTTGGGTGACACTTCAGATAACAAAAAAGTATGTTTTGTATATGAATACTAGGTCCATCTGCACATCACAACTGTATATTTTCTAAATTAGCGTGCACTTGAAGTGTATGCTGTGAAGTGTAAAGCTGTGTATGTCACTGAGTATGGTTGTGTTTACAGAACGTAATTTTTTAAAAGCAAATCCCAACTTTTTCTGTCAATAGAAATGGCAACAGACCTCATGTTAGTAGATAGATGTTATTACGTCCTTTTATATTATGAAATGTATGTATGACAGCTGGCTTTGTCCTGGACACATTGAATAGAATGTGCAAGCCTTTGTACATTGAAATTCAACTTCAGGTGAAGTTTTCCTGATGTCTGGCTGGTTTTTTTCCTAGTGTTGATGGATGACACTACCTCATACAACACAGGGAATTCTCTGCTAGCAAACTTGCTTGGTCTTTTCTCAAAAACCCAACACCTGTGTGGGCATCCATATGTATTACTTGCAAATTGTTTACATGCCTTTCCTCTAGTTACTGCCTTGCAAATTCCAACATGATTTTACTTGGCAGTGGTGATGCCCCAGGATCTGCCAGCTGCTGCAGCTTTGCTAACATGAACTTCCCCATGGGGGTTTGGTGCTTTATCTGCTGGGATGCTCTGGGTGCAGCTACTGCATCCTCTCTCTAACACAAGAGATTTTGAGCCTTGTTCATGAGGCAGGGTGGTGTTTTGACTTGCAAAATAAGGTCGGTGCTGGTGTCTGTGAGTCCTGGGGATGCGTGGGGCACTCTTGTGCCCCTTCCCAGAGGCACTGGAACAGTGTGCAGCCAATTTCCCTGCCAGCCTTTGAGATGTCCCCATCTACCTCAGGAAGGTGATTTAGTGTCTTGTGTTCATCTGTCTCCTGGTTCTTGCAGTCATGTTTCATCCAGGGGTTTAAATGCTTTGATAGGGCTTGGGCAGAATGGAGATGCTTTAGTGGAGCCATTGAACCTGGGTGGGGAGTCAGGAACATGGATAATGTAACCCCTTAGGTCCTTTCTTGAGTTGTGTGTTCCCAAAATGTGTTTGGTGTACCTCTGAGGAGGCAGGACCAGGCAGGGAAGGACACCTTTGAGGTCTCTGCTGCTGTGACCTGGCAGCAGTGAGAATGAGAAGGGGTTAGTGCCCTTCTGCTGAAATCGGAGATGACAAGAGGCACCACCAGGGACTCCTGGTACATGTTGTGTGTAGTTCTGGTGGGGCCTGTGTTTCATCACTTTGGGAAGTGATAATGTAGTGACAACTTTCTATGGTTTGTGGGTGTTTCTGTTTGGTTTTTTTTCTCCTTTGGAGCCCTTGTGACAGCTTACACTGCTGTGACAACAAACAGCTGGGACTGCATTTTCCAAAAAGGTATTCAGACCATCTGAAGAAGCAAAGGAGGTATTCTTTCTTCCCTACTTTAAAAAAAACCAACTCCAAAACCTCAGAAAGGTTAGCTTTATATGCTTATATCCAAAATGTCACTTTTTGGCAGACAGGTCAGCCAAGAAGCTGTAGCACTTGTTCAGACAGTGAAGCTTATTTGCTTTCATTTTTCCTTTTCTGATCTAACACTGCTAATTGAGTAGGTGAGCCAGGATGTCTTTGTAGGCCATGTGGCCTACACCCCTCTGGTGTCCTGACACCAGGAGCTGAGCTGCCTTACAGTTTGTACGGTTTGGCAGGGAAATGACTACAGAGACACCATGCCAGGGAAGATCCAGTGTACAACAGCTTTTACAAAGCAACTAGACAATATTGCTAGACAATAAAGTAATTAAAGATGAAAGGTGCAACTGGCAGTCACTGTTGCAAGCTGCAATGTGCTGCAAGATGGAAGGGGACAGCAGAGAAAGCAGAGGGAACAGTGACAAGCAGCCCTGCCTTTGTGTACAGATCTGTTATTTTAGCTTTATGCAGTGAGAGAAGTCACAAGGATAGATGTAACTCTGTCTCACTGTTTCTCTCCTGCTGCCTAACCCTATCTTATCTAATAGCTACAAGCTGGATTTACAGCAGTCCACTTGCAGATGTCAAGGAGAAGCAGTGGTTTAAAGTCAGCTCCCTGTGCACAAATCACACTGGCCCCAACTGTGAATCGACATGAAACCAATGGAAACAAATGGGAAAAAAAGTTAACAATTTCACCAGTTTGATGCTGCTGCACCAAACACCCTGCTGAGCAGAGCTCAGGCAGCATGGTGCTGCCTAGCTGTGAGGTGGCACACAGCACATGTACTTCTTTCCATGCAAGTGTCATATGCTATTTAGATGTTACAGAAATCTGTTGTGCTAGCAAAGCCCCAATGCAGTTAACCACCTACACCTGAATTTGTAGATTATCTACACACCAGAACAAATGCTCTGAATTCAATAAAGCAGCAGTTTCTCTCAGTGGCCAGGATGGCTATGAGTGGCACAAGGGGCTTTGTGAAACAGAAATACTGCCCCTTGCTTGTTGCATGCTTGGCATTTCTTTCTGTTAAAGCTAGAGGAATATTTCAAACTTCCTCAAAGCTGGACAACAGCTATTAGTCAGCTGGACAGAGATTTCATACATGTGTGTTAAAACCAGCTCATCCCAAGCCAGGCTTTAGCTGCAAACTCTTCAGCAAGACCTGTGTGGCCACAAAGGAAAGCAGTGCTTTGCACTGAGCAATGTATGCTAAAAATTGCCTGTGAGCAGCAGCAGGAAAGACACCTGCAGTGCTGTTAAAATGTAAAGGTTACAAAAAAGCAATCTGCCCTATCTCTGGCATGTGCTTCATCCTGCAGGACTATGAGATGGGGAATCAGCTCAGCAGTCAGATCAGTGGGACAGCTATCATCACAATTCTGGAGGGAAGGAAGGAGAGCCGCAGTGAAGAAAAAACCAGATTCACACAAATTACCACCACATAGCTTGATCTTTACTAATAAAGCCAAAGAACAAAACATCAGCATTTTTTTCCTCTTTTTCTGCCCAAAGAGCATTTCCTTTTTTAACACTACTGCTTTTTGCAACAGATGGACTATTACACACGGACAAAGCAAACTAGGGAATATTACAACATTTTCTACATTTGTAGTTTGATGTCATTTCTGAAGACAATGCCTTGGTGAAATGCACCGTTTCACCTTCACACTGTATCTTTTTCTTAATGGGCCACCTTTATCACAACACTGTGATGAACAGAAAGGAGGAGCCACGGGGAAAGTCTTATCAGGAAGATGAGGCAGATGCACTGACACTTCCCAACTCAATACATTTCCAGTCTTAATTCTGAGAGGATTCTGCAGAGAAAGATGGTGCCAGGCCTGCCAGGCCCCACCATGGCAGAAGGCTGGCTGTGGTACAGAAGAATCTGGCAGCTGACTTACTCACTGATGGGTCCACTCCACTGTCATGGGTATCTGCTCAGCGTTAAGCTGTTCTGAGTGTGTATATATCTTGTATTTTTAAAACTAGCAGGTTTTAATACCCTTTAGTCTCCAGCCAGCCAAAATCACCTCCCATAGGAGCAATTCCAAGCACAGTAGCCAACGCCAATATGCATATAATCACTGAATGAAAAAACCTGCCAGCTGACCCTTGGTTAAACAGTCCGTACAACACAAGCTTGGGATTTGGCAGGAAGGCCAGTGGCTTCTGTCTTTTTACAGGCAGTTGCTGTAAATGTGGTGAGCCCTTTCCCTGTTAACACAGCCAACATGTTCTGCAGCCACAGCGGAGGGGAAGGAACAATGGGACGTGAAACAGCATCAGAGCTGGGGTCTACCTCCTTTGTTAGCATTTCTCTGAGACTTCATCCTGCGCAAGTTCCTTCCTGGTTTATCTATGGGCAGGATCAGGGATCCGCAGGCTGAAGAAAGAACCACAGTTAGCTCTTCGAATTCTTGGTATAAAGGAATCTCTTATTGAGATGGTCTTTACTGGTACACTGCACATTGCCTTTGTGATCAGCTCTTCCTCTTCCTCACTGATCCCTCATATTAGTAAGTCCCTCTGTTCCTCACTTTCTGCTCCTCTGCTCCTGTTTGCTTCAGCCCAGCTGCTTACCATGCAGCATTCCCCACCCCCACTGCCTTTCAGCATTTTCCCCCATCCCTGGGTGTAGAGATGCAGCTAGGTTTGTTGCTTCCACCTCACCTTCTGCCCTTTGCCAGAGGGGTGGAAAAGTCTCTTGCTGCTCCCACGTTTTAATCCTACCTGACATATCAGCAGAGAAGCTGCTACACTGTGACATTAAGCTGTTCCTGCACTGACACTGCTCCTATTGTCCAGCAGAACTGAACAGGGAAATTATTAACATCCCCAACGGATTTGGCAACAAACACCGTAACACACTCAAGGAAGTCACCTGCAAGGTGATAAATCAAGAAAGATTTATGCAGGAACAACAATGCATCTCCAAGCCTGACCACAGACACTGGTGCTCAGCAGATGGCCCACAGGTCACAGATACCCTGATGCATGCCCAAAAGGTCAAACTCTGCCATCTGTCACACCCACACCCAACAGAAGATGCCAATTAATATTGGCACCTGGAATGACAGAGCGCAGGAGACCTGTGGGGAGGATGAACACAGAGCCTGAGTGACTGAGAGTGCACTACACTTCGGTACTGCCTGGACACACAAGCCTGCTCTAGGTGTACTCAGAGTATGTCCCACTTCTCCTCCCAAACCAATGGCCTGATATTCAGGAGCACCTGGAGGCAGGTCTAGTGTTTCACAACCCCACCACACTACAGGGGGAATCAAAGCACTAGCAGCAGTTAAAACTATGGGAAAAAGGCTTTTCCTGTGTGAATTTTAAGACGAAATATACTTCAATTACAGCTGCTAGCAATGGCTTCATATTGCTCAATAATCCTCTGCAGCCTCAATAAGCAGCTGGTATTTATCACTCCTGTACTACTACATGGGAGGGGAGGGCCCAGAACAAATAACCACCTTGGTTCCAAAGTAACAACCATCTTGAGCTACCTGCATGAGAACCTTGCCCTGGTGTCCTGCCTTCCCTTGCTCATCTGTATAGGAGATACTGCAGAACAGATTTATTCCAAATCCAGGTCCAGGAACGGAGAAGCAGTTACGCTGTCCAGGCTCTGCTGTTGGTGGCAAAGGGAGGTTAGTCCATGTGACTCCACCTGCAGTTTAAGCTCATGGCATGGGATGGGGCTTTGCAGTGGTGGGAAGAAGCATCTCCACTGCTCTAAGTCCCTAATACACTGCCCAGCTGCAGGTGTCAAAGGGAGCCTCTCTTTCAGACTTTCAAAGAAGCCTCCCACAACAGCAGCAAAAGACAAGTCAGGCCCCTTCCAAACTGCTATGTTTCTGAAAAGAGAGATGGCCTCATATCACTTCATCAAAACAGGTTCATCTCCACCAGCTTAGCTTGTAAGGACTGTGGAGAAAAAGGCAGAAAAAAATGAACATAGAAACATTTTTCATCTAAGAACTGCCAGCTCACCAGTGAAGCTGGGCACCATCCTGCAGCAAACTCTCTCTGCAGGTAACCACTCTGCAGAAAGCAACACTGCTCTTGTGAGTCATGCACGAAGGTACAGGACAGAGATTCACACGCAGGCCAGCTTTTTGCTAACAACAAAAGACTCGGATCAACACACAACACCAATAAACGTGCAGAGCATGGCAAAGACCTGAAGAAGACAAATACAACAGAAGAGAGAAAGTTCAAAACTTGAATTCTCTGGTCCTCCATCTGAAGGTGTCACTTTAACAGAACTTGAATGTGGCTTCTCCTGTTCATGCTCTAATGACTTCATGGTCCTTTTGGGGCAGGAGGGGTGAGAAAAGGGCTTTATCCATCTGTCGGTTCAGCGTCAAGTTGGTTCACTATCAGAGGCACTAAACAGTCTCATCTCTTTTGGCATCAGTTTCCTTTCAAAATGATGGTTTTAGCCGTCCTGTTCCACTTTGTTTTCCCTCCTTTGAGGTCTAAGTTCAAACGCTGGAAACTGGGAAGTCTCCGGAACTGAAATATCTGAGAGGAAGTGAATAGCTCCAGCCATGCCTAAAACATAGCAAGAAAGAGATCTTTGTACATCTTTGACATTAAAATATCACAGCTGACAGCAAAGGCAACAGCACCTGTTTGAACACCTCCCTCACTACATCTTTTTTTAAAGAGGTGAACTTAGGCCCTATGGAAAGGCAAGTTCTTCTGTACTTCACCCTGAAAACCAAGTTTTATTTGACAAGATCAAAGGCAAGAAACAAGATGTCTCTGCTAACATCTCAACTGAACAACTTCAATGCCATTTCAAATTAAGAAAAGGTTAATCCAAGTTTAGACTGTCCATCATTTGAGCAGCTCTTGCTCGTCCTTTCACAGGTTAATAGAAAAAGCCAAAACCTTATTGTTCTTGTGAAGAAAAGATTCATTTCCTCACTGTTCATGAAGAGGTTATCCAGAGCCCAAAGTGCATCACCCAACAGAACTCGTAGGGTGACAGACAAGACAGGCCCAGCAGGAAAGCATACAAATACAAGTTATGACCAAGCTAAAATCCTATTTTATAAACAGCTATGCACATATAAAGGAACCTTTCTCAGTTACAGCATCTGATGGAAACAAAACAATTAGGAAAATCCCATAAGATGCACATGCAACTTCTGTTCAAAGCATGCACATACAGGCAGAATTGAACAATTACAAGCACAATTTTGGCTACAAAAACAAAGCCCAAAATGAACAGTTTTTAAAAATCTCAAACATGAGACTTGTAGATTATTTTAGAAAAAACCCCAGACAATTAAAAACTAAAACAAAAACTGTATTTCAGCATTAAAGCACAAATCATCTTGCTGTTGTCACTGTTTCACCTTCTCAACAAATTTCAAAGCTTCTATACAACAGATTGTATGCCTGCTTTTTTCCCCTCCCTACAAGAGTACGCATGGGTGCTCTCAGGAAAAGGAATACTTATGTTTTTCGCCTTTGAGCATTAAGACAATAACTCTGTATTTAGAAGGGTTGCATACAACTACTCTCTCGTGCTTATTCACGCCCTGGATTGTTTATTTGCAAATCCCCCTGCTCGGCTGCTGTAATTTCAAATACGTGCGGCAGGTGGCGCAGGAGGCTCATTGTTCATGGAGCAGCCGCGGGGCTACCTGAAATCCCACTTGCATCTCCAATTCCTTGCTACTGATTCTGTAACGTGAGTAGGATAAACGGAGTAGAAAATAAACTGCAAATAAAAAAATACAAAGGTCTAACTATCTGGTAACATCTTGGAATTTACAGATAAGCCCTTAAGAACTCTGCATTGCTTTCCTGTTCAAGTGATTTGGGTTGATACTAAAACTACCTTTTCCTTGGTTCAGTACGGCAGCAGAGAAGGTCTAGTTCTGACAGCTACAAACTAGTTTGAGACCCCCTACCCACGGATGCTGCCTAGTCCCTCTGAAAAGCCACCTGTGACAAAACTATTGCCTGGACTTCTGTTTGCTGTAAATCAAGCAGCATCAGCACAGCAGAATTTCATTCCAGATTAACACTGGCACTGGTTTTACATTTGAACTGCTGAAATGCAACCAGGAGTGAAAGTTGTTATAGTGAATGATTTTTGTTTGTCCATTCTACCTCCTGCCACCCTGCCTTCTTTTAGGCAAAGGTAATGGTATAGGGAACCCACCAAATACTTCCCAACTCCTACATGTGTGCCAAAATTGCAATGATGCCCTTCTTTCCTGTAGTACAAAACCATTTGCAACCCCATCACTTTACCTTCAAAGAGGGAATAAGGTCGGTCAGGAATACGACATCCATGTGCACCATACTCCAAACACCATTCGGCAAACTGGGGAACACATTAAAAAATACATTTTTATTCAAGATTGTTAAATGCAAGCTTGAGTATCTGAATATCATTAATAGGTAAAAAACATAAAGCCGGGTAAGCAGACACACACACAAATCACTGAGATTAATTTGTCCTCCTTCAACCATGACAAAGCCACAATCAGGTTTTAAAATATGCATTTGCACAGAATGAGTTTCATAACAATGTAATTAGGTGGTCAAGACCTCTGTAAATCAACCCTGCTACATGCCAATGAAAAATGCTGTAATAACAGATATACTCAGCCAAAATTTTACTAATACTTTTTCAGTTTCTTACGTTTGTGCTTAATTTATCCACAAACTCAGGACTTAATGTTGTTAATTGCATTTTGGTTTTCTTTCATTTCTGTGCACCAATTTAGAGTATTAAATCTTCAGCTGCCATTAATTAGCTTTATTTATTTGCTCTCCCTGAGCCTTATGAAAAATCATTATGAATACAGTTAGACAATTATGGTCATCAATATTATGTTGCAGAAGATGGATTACCATTAAAAACAGTTAACAGTGTCTTATGTTTGATCAACACTGCTGCAACTAGCTACAACAGACACACGAGTTATGAACTGCACCTAGATCAATTCAGTAACCACCAGCTACTTCTCCTTTACGGCTCCCCAGAGCATAAGGGGGGGCAACAAGTTTCCCTGGCATTTCTGTGCTTGGATGCAAACCACTACTTGCTCAAAATACAGTGCATAGACTCCTGCAAAGCAAACAACTGAGAGGTCTCTCCCTGCTTCCTCTGCAATTTGGGCAACCTGCTAGCAAACAGATGAGCCTAACTAGAGGGTGCCCCAGCCCTAAAGCTGGAGCTCTGTGGGGTGTAAGCATGATCCCAGAGCCATCGGTCTGTTCAGCAGGAGGAAATGGGTGCCATCTCCTCTCTTCCTCCTTGCCCCACTCCATTCTGTTTAAATATTTAGCGGGGGATGAATCCTTCTTTTCTCAATTTTTTGTGTATGTGTGTGAATGTATTCAGGAAACACAAGGAAAAACCACAGAAACAAACATTGTGATTCACACTGTTACTGAGAACTGATTAAACATTTCTGGGCCCCTTCTGGGTATAAATCTTCAAACTAAGGTTTAGTTCTCCCATGTAATCCTGTCTTAAGTGTGAGGATTGAACATGTTTATGGCATGTTTCTAAGCTATAATCAATTCTTGCAACATCCACATCTCATTGCATACTAGCCTTTATTGTTACTTCCAGCCTGGGAACTGCAACAGAAATTTCAAAAATGCACCGTAGGCTACTGAAGCACAACCATCCTTTCCAAGGTCATAGCTTCAGCACAACACAGATCCAGTAAACCACGGTATCTTTCTTTGACTGAGTGTGGGGGGGAGGGAAAGAAAAAAGTATCTTAGGAAGACAACTGCCATTATTTGTCTCACAGACTGGTCATGCTTGTCACCAACAGTGGCAATTGCAACACTGAGCAGCGTAGGGCTTGATGCTCTGTTGCCTGGAGCCCAGGATGCCATAGCCACTCTCTCCTCTTACAGACAGGCTAGCTAGGAGTGCCTCAGCCTCCTGGGAGTCTGTCTCATAATCTGAGAGAAAAGCTGAAGATCAAAGTGTGAAGCACAAAACAGGGGTCTTCTCTATTCAAGTTCTTGTGGCTCATTTGTGAAACAGCTTCATGGCTTCCGTGAGGTAACCAGGGATTCTAGGCAAGACTCCTTCCTCTGGGCCTGATGTTTTCGGTGTGAAGAAGCACCCCTGGGAGGGGAGCCATCTCATTCTCTCAGTTACATGCCTCTAGGTACCAACATAACTATATGTTTGCTTCCCTGCATGCTCTGGCTCAGAAAAAAAAGATTTCAAGAATGCCAGACAAGCAAATTCCTCTGCCTGTTTCAAGAATGCCCCTTCAAGGGGATGCTGGAGA
The DNA here is from genome assembly GCA_024500445.1 of Entomyzon cyanotis. NCBI lineage: Eukaryota > Metazoa > Chordata > Aves > Passeriformes > Meliphagidae > Entomyzon > Entomyzon cyanotis. Next base: position 84,764,747 of record JAKEPQ010001005.1, read on the forward strand.
TGCTAAATGGCAGAGTGGCTGCAAATATGCTGCCTATGCTGGGCTCCTCCAGCAAACAGTCTGGGCACTGCACCATAACTTCCTTCTTAAAGGGATTTCAGGTACATAACTGAGTCTCTTTCTTTTTCTGGCTTTGAGACAGGTATGTTTGCTTTTCTCTAGCTTGGTGTGGACAAACATCAGGGCTCTCTTGGACCAGAAATGCAGCACCAACAGGAGCTGCTACTGCACCACAGAGCTGCAGAAGGTGTGCTAGCATGGAGGATGACAGAATTAACAGCTGTGCTGCTAGCAATACCTGCAGGGTGTTGTGGCTCACACATCAGCAGTGGGTGACTCCATGTGTAACAAAGTCACACACTTGCTGTGGAAGTACTAGGGTTTTATTTCAATCCCTAGGATGCATGTGTGTCTACAGGTGTCCTCACAGCACGATGCTTTGGTAAATGTGAGACAAGCACGAGCTTTTTAAAGCTCTGACAGAGCACAGGCTGACTACAGAGACGAATACAGTAATTTTACTTATGGCAAATATTCACTAAAAAGCACCTAAGAAGCAACTCACCAAATTTCATTCGCAATACTTTGCAAAAGGCCTCAGCTAAATAGCTGTGTACACAATATAAAACCTCATGTCAGTGAATTAAACTGAAAAAAAAAAAAATCCAATAAGCCAAACCAAAGTCTTACAATGTAACAAAACCGGCAGAGAAAACCTTCTCCTTTGGTAACTGCCAGCATAGTCAACAGCTAATAGCAGAACCTGGACAATTCCAGTGGAAAAATTCTGAGTGTGTCTTTCTCTGCAATTTGTGTTAATAACAGAACTCTAAATGAGCAATTTAATAACTGCAATTCAGAGCTCTAAAAGCCCCAAACAGGCACTAGTCTGAAAACAAATAATGACAAAAGACTACAAACAGTATTGCTTGAGGAGCTGAGGGCGACAGTGGATATCTCAATGGAATAATTAGCACCACATAACATCAGTCTGTTATTGTTCAGGCAGGCTAATTTTCAGGCTCTTATTTTCTTCTGAATACATTTAGTCCCTCCCCTCTCACAAAACATTTGTGTGTTTCACTCTGCTTATTTAAGGCAGTGCTTGCTGCACATGCACAGCTGAAGTCGTCCAGTCAAAGTGTGAGTAAAGAGGAGCAAGTGACAGGCCCTGTTATCCCACCCAGCAGCACAGCCAGCTCCAGTGCACATCACCCCACTCCCACCCCTTTTGTGTGTTTACCCTTGCACAAGCACTGGGATGTGAAAGGGAACAGGAATTTTGTTGGGATGCTCACCTTGCAAGCTCGGTAGAGGTACTTTCTGTCCTGAGTTAGGTTATAGAGAGACAAGAAGGAGTAGCCATTGCCAGCAGTGCCGTGGCAGATCCCGTACCCTTTTCTCAATAAACCTCTCTGCCAGATGACATCACTGCACTCCATAGCATCTTTCAAGTATTTTTCCTCTTTAAAAGTCTGTGGAATAAAAACAGAATAAACACACATCAATTGAAGTACTAATGAAAACAAAAGGATGCTGCAGCTGAGAGATATTTTGCTGCTTGTGTGGGGCTTTTCCATGTAAAATTTATTTTTAATTTTAATAATCTATTCCTCACAGACTTGCCTTTCTTTTCTTACTAAGTTGTTTCTCCTTTCCCTGCATAGTAGAAGAAAAACCTTTTCAGGTTTTTGTTTCTGAAATCAGGACTCCAAAGAAAAAACTCAAGTTCAAGGCCTTTGGTTCTACAACCTGTAATCTACTTGAAGGGGATGGATGTGGTCCTTTGTTCTTCATCTTCTACTCCCAAACCAGAATTTGAAAATACTGAAATGTGATGCTGCCTCTAAGGACTGTAAAACAGAATACTGGATATCAAATCTGGTCCTAGATTGGTAGGTCCTGCTCTTCCTGACTATTTCTTCCTGGTTACTCACTGTTTGCCTTCAATGCCATGTCAAAAACACACAAGAGTATGTCTTTGCATAGTGCATGACTCTTTTCTCTGTCACATGTACAAGCAGGAATCCTACATTGCCTTGATGAGTATTTGTATTAGTGTATTAGTAGAGTATATACTCAGAAGCAGTAGTCAGTTTGAGCAAAGGAACAATTTTGCAAAGTTTATTGCAACTGAAGTGCACTTTAGACACAGAGCCCACTCAGAAAGCAGCAAACAAAAGCAAGTAATTGAGCTGATTACCACCAGAATTCCATCTTTATAAAGCCACTTTTTTGCCCACCTTTGCCTAAGTCACTTTACAGATCAACAAACAAACAGAAAACCAAACCAACAATGACAAACCGCCCCCCCCCCCCCAAAAAAACCCCAAAAAACCAAAAGCCAGACCTGAGGCACTACTGTAGACTCAGTCTTTTGGAGATGGCATCCCCTGTCAAACTATTTAATAAGGTAATAGAAGCAATTAGCATGCAAGATTCTTAAATCCATCGGCTTGATAAAAGAAGTGGTTCTCTGAACAGGGTTTGCCAGCTACTTAGCCGTAACATTTTGAATTAAGGCCTGGCAAAAGCACTTGATTTCCAGGACAAACACTGCTGTCTCTTATCACAAGTCCCTGTGCCTGGTATGAAAGCACAGCCAGCAAAACACACTCAAATTTTTTTCTTTCAGTGCTTCAAAAAGCAGAATATAAAGAGTAATAGAACAATGTATGTTTCATCACCTTAAATATAAAAAGAGGCCAAAAAGGAGACTACTAATCAGAACTTGGTCCTATCCCCCTTACCTCCTGCAAAACACTTTGTGCTGGGGGAAGCATCACACTGACAAAGAAGGAGAGAGCACAGAAGTGTTAAGTCAATCTCCTACCCACAGTCCAAAGAAAAAGCAACTGTGACTGCTGCTACATGCAGTAATGCTGTAAGAAATTTACAGTTCACATTACAGGTAGCAGCATGAATAATTATTCCATAAACCAAGCCTACTTTTCATCAGCCCACCCAGAGGCCAACCAGACAATCTGTCAAGGAGGGTTGTCAAAAACAAGAATCAATTTGCATAAATTTAATTAAATGGCATACTTTCAAATGTCATGCAAATCAGAAGCACACAAGACAGGTAGCAAACCTAGTTAAAAATGGAGAAGGGCAAACAGCATGCTTGTGATAGCTCAGCCATTATATTTATGCCCTAGAAGGGGCCTGGAATCTTGGCTCTGACATTAAGCTCTCAAGAGTTATATCTTCATAAAGGAGTAATTTATGGAAGACACTCTTTGGCAAGGCACATGAACCAACACTTTTAAAAACCAACATAATTGTTAAAACTCTTGGGATGAAGATTCAAAGAATTTAGGTCAATGTCCTCACACCCAGGACTCTGATGCCAAATTGCTTAAATACATGTCCCTTTTCCAAGAAAGCCTAGTAACTACTAGTGCCCTGAAAAGCAATTTTACCCACTTATTTTCTCTTTACAAATATACCAATATAACTATTCTGAGATTTTTAGGTGCCTAGCCTGGGATTCTTGTTTAAAAGTCTGGATCTAGAAAGATACTAAATTAAAGCCTTGCAATCTAACAGGCCTGCATACAGGTCTCTCTGTAAAGACAGATAGATAGATATATATATATACACATTTATGTATGTGTGTATATATATATACGCATTTATGTATGTGTGTATATATATATATATATATATACATACACACTTTTTAGAGCATGGTGCTAATTACACCAAAGTTGCAGGTTTGGCCCCTGCATGGGCCACTCACTTAAGGGCTGGACTCGATGATCCTTGTGGGTCCCTTCAAACTCAGAATATGCTGTGAATCTGTGAAATCTATGACCACAGAATGATTCACCTTATAAGCTTGCATGAGCATGTGGATGACTCCGGGGGCACCATGGCACCAGTGAACCAGTCTGTCAGTCTCGTTGCTCAGTGAGGACGGGTAATTCCCAGATCGGAATTTTTTATGACGCATGTAGTCAATGCTTGGCTTCACCAGCTCTGCCAGGGTCTCCTGGTCCACATTTGCAATTGGCTGAAGAAAACATTAAAAAAACCCCATCACTAAACACATCAAGAGAAGTAGTAACAACTTTTGTATCAACACTTAATTCAACAATCTGTTTTCAAGTATCCTACATACGTGCCCTTGATCCAAATACTGTGAATCACATCCTACAGATTTAATTAATATCTTCTGATTATACCCTTATGAAGAGCATTTTTACAGTTACTGCAGAGACAAAGAAATTAGGGCACCAAGTTGTCACCTGTCTTAATGGAGGTGACACAGAAAGACTATGGAAAAACCGAGAGCAGAATATGAAGACTCCCAGTCCTCTTTTCGTAGCTTAAAATAGGGAGAACATTTACAGGAGGACAAAGACAGTTTTGTAGATATGGAGCTCATAATACACACTTCCAACATATCAGGTTACACATTTCCTCTTAAAAATAACTATTTCCCAACAAATGAAGGAAAGTGCATATAGCAGCATACCTGAAAGAGGTTTATGAAGGTCAGAGTTTTCCATTATAAACAAAGCTCCTTGAAGTTATGTGTTATAAAAGTGCATTTCCAATTTCAGAAGCAATAGGTACCTCACCAGATATTTAAACACCTTTGTACTACAAACTCATCTTCAATTGCTCTTAGGAATTTTCTTTCTAGTTTTCTTATTTAATTTACATCCTGGCCAAATGGAGAATACACCCATCAACCTGCATGCTCCTTGTAACTAAAGGTTTAGAAGCCAAGTAACTGTTGGGTCTGCAGTTGCCCTTTGTTGGCATTCCTTCCACTACCAGCCTATTTTACAGCATTTTAACAGCAGAGCTCTCTATTTTTACACAACCTACATAATTTCTGGAATTTCTGCAAGCTGTGGGAAAACCCACAGGCACTGGACCCTATAGCAGCCTAATAGCTGAGCTTATTTTTTTAAATAACTTGTCCTTATTGCTGATTCAATGTCATTCAGTTTCACTGTTTCCCACCAGTTCCAGAACATTTGCATTCAACAGGTGAGCACACTCCTACAATTGAAAGTCTGACAGTCAAATAAAGGAAAACTTTCAATAACTATATTTTGAGTAACCTGAAGAAACCAGAAGCCTCTATTTCACCTCAGCCAGGAAACCTCTCCCAGACTTCTATCTACACAGTCCCTCAAGCAGACTCCAGCTCTGTGCTTTTCTGAGTGGAACAGAAACCTTCATGCTGCTCATGTGAAGTACACGCCAAAGCTGATGAGCCCTCACTCAGACTCACTCAGAGCCCTCCCTGTGACGTAGGAAGGCTTTGTAGGAAAGTTTGTTTTGGGGCTCTTGATTTCACACTGCACTCTGGCAGAAGGCAGCAAAGAGGATGGACACCAGCAATAAATGCCTTCAGTCTTGAGCTGTGCAAGACAAGCCCAGCTCAGCCATCCGTAAGAGATAAATTCAAGAAGAGCAGAGCGCTTTACAAACCTCCTTACCTTGTGCTTCCAAGAGTATTTGAGTACAAGTGAGTGTTCTGCCCAAGCTGCTGAGGTTCCCAGCAGTCACTTCAAACAGCTAAAAAGTAACCTACAGGTATGTATTCTGACTCTGTGGCCAAGAGCAATGATATGCAGACACTTTTGCTTCAGGGTTAGTGAAAGGATCTTGGAGTAGACACTCCCTAGCTAGCACTTCAGAATTCCCCCTCTACCTCCTGGATGAGTTCTTCAACATGGCTAAGCTCTTATCCTTCCAGTAGCCTGTAAATAACTCCAGCCACACACGTTTCCTCCAATTTAACAACTGTTTGGACAATGCTCTGGGCACATGGTGTGATTCTTGGGGTGTTCTGTGCAGGGCAAGGAGTTAGACTTGATGATCCTGATGTGTCACTTCCAAATCAGCATGTTCTGTGATTCTATGATAAAGGTGTTTTACAGAAATTACCTTCAGATCTCAGGTGTGACGTTAAATGCCTTTTTTCTTTTATCAAATAACCATTCAATAAACCATCTCAAATTCTTTGATGAAAATATAGCAAAATTCACCCTATTTGGCGTGGGAGGGATGGGGAAAGGATGGGACTCTGATATGCCATCTTCTGCAGTGGATGACTCAACTTTGCATGACTCACAATATTTAACATACAGTGACAAAATGGTAATCTAATGCTGCATAAACAATGGCTTTCTGGTAATTCTTAAAAGCAGCAATTACATATACAGGAAAAATAGCTAGGATTTTAACATGTAGACAGAGTAGCTTCTGCTCAAACCAAAAAGCACTGTGCAATTATTTCTGCTATCAGCCTTGAATAGTAAATGAAGGATGGAGCCTTTAACGAGCCTTCTTTAGAGGACTAGATGTTTGTCTGAAAATCTAGCACTGCCAGGGAAAGAAAAATGGAAGCCAGAAAGATGAGGGAACCAGAAGGGGATGAACAAATGTTGAAGAAAGTAGTAGGTAAAGCTGAGAGCACGGTAAATCAGAGCAGCTTGAGGCCCCAGTGGGATGGTCACTCCAGAAAATGGGTGTAGTGAGGTTAAGAAATGCCCCCAGGTAGCAGAGCAGTAGCTACTTCCATAGCAAAGACAGTCAGTTTAACCAGAACTACTGGGGGAAGTGGTGTAAGGTAATCTGAAACACAGAATCTTTTCCAAGCAAGGAATGGCTGAGCAGCGGCAGCACCAAATACCAGCTCAGTCACTTCTGCAGTGAACATTCCTACACAGCTTGAGGCTGCGAGGACATACAGTCCTTCCACTTGCCTGAAGAAAACTCATTCTGCATGATCTGGGGAGGAAATTGATATATAAAAAGATGCACGGACTAGCAGCAGCAGCTTCAAAATCCAGAAAGAGGTGTGATTAAGTTTTGCAGCTCTATGGCCATCTTCTATCATGAATTTTAACGCTCTTTTCCCAGACTTTAGAATAGAAATAAGATATACAGGTCTGTTTGGAAAAACATCACAATCCTACTGCAAATCTCAGGGCAGGGTGGAATTGATTTAAGTGTGGGAAAGAGGAAATTTACAGAAGAGAGGATCTCACTAAGGAAAACAGAAAGAGGAAAGCAACAGTCATAAACATACTAAAGAACATCAAACTTTTGTGTGAGAAATTCAGGAGATATGGAAGAAGAAAAACATTTAAATAATAAAAGCATACTAAAGACTATTTGTGATTAAGGATAGTCTTCCAAAAGCACCAAGACAGTGGGAAAAGAAAATTACTAGAGAAGAGAGAAAGGGCAGAGAGGACAGGAGGCTCCAACGCTGCAATCACTTAAAAATAGCAAAAAAATTGAAGAGTGATGGATAGTGAGAAAGTGAATTTTTACCTGTTTTAACTACCAGCACCAGAAGAAGTATGATGATGAAAGAAAGCACGTCACTGTCTTTGCTGAGCACGAGAAACCAGATCCTGAAAAGCTAGTGCTCTGAACCACAACTCAAGAGTTAATTCATTCTAATGTGAAGATACTCTAACACAGAGTTTTCTTCTGCTATCACAGCCTTAGGTAGCCCCTCTGCACAGTTCTGTGCTACCTGTGCAGTCTAACTCCGAACTGTGAGACCCTGATCCAACACAACACTGCACATGCGTGAAAAACCAAAAAAAATCACTGCTATTTCATCCCAGCCAACAGAAGATGCTCTTACCTGCATGAGCATGTAATAGATCCCAGCCACTCCATGGGCTGCTCCAACATACTGCTTCCTGTGCCACTGGTACAATAGAGGACAACGGTCTGTTTTCCGCTCTTCCTTTGAAAAGTTTTTCCCTGACTCAATAATAGCATCTATAACCTAAGAAAAAGAACACACCCTGATCACCTGTCTTGCTTACTTTGATTCAGAGGGTTTTGCTTTGGCATGACTTAAAAGCACAATAAACAATAAGCAACAGTATAGTGATAGGACAATATTCAATTCACTTGGATTTGAGTGTTGAGGTAGAAATGGTATTTTCCTTAATGATGAAATCACTTATATTTTTAAGAGTAGAAATTAAATATAGCAATTCTAATTACTTTTTTCCAGCCCTGCCTTCTCTGGTTCTGGTATTTGCAAAACAATCATTCATGTTCCCCTCACTGAATTCTTTCTTTTCACTTAAACACTTCCACATTTCTGTCTCAAGTTTTTTTGTATCAAGGTCTCATCCTCAAGTGGTACAAAACTAGATATATATTAGACGTATTTCTTTGGCAGATCCACCCACACTGGCCTGTCTCAGTCCCAGCTGGGCAGCAGGGAAAGGGGAAAGAGACTGACGGACAGATGAGATTGGGTTCCCAGCTCTAGATCCCTCTTCTCTCCCTCTCGTAATTGTTTCAATTATGCACAAGAGTGATCCCAGCTCAATCTTACTGAAGCTGTGATGCTGGAGAGAGAAAAGTGTCTTACCTCTTTGATAACAGACTGTGGGACAGTGTCTGGACCAATTTCAGTATTCAGGTACAGCAAGGCATACAAGTAACCTGCTCTGCCATAGAGCAGCTCATCTGGAAGTTCGGCATCCGTGCTTATGACTGTCCTTTGGAGTTGCAACAACCTGCATCAGATAAGAAAGGTGGGGAGAGTAGACACCACACTGGACTGTGCATAGCACAAGCCATCAATCAGAAACAGAACAAATGGTGAAGTCCCACCACTTCCCTTCAATCCCCCCCAGCTCAGCTGGCTGCCAAGCTGACACACAGGAGCTCTGCAGGCCTGCCATCCCTGAGACTGGAAACTGTGAGCCAGAGCCAGGTCAGTAGCAGTGCAACTGTCAGGATTTTGTGCAGACAGAAACAGATGTATGGGTGCAGGGTAGGGTTTGGAAAAGCCTGGAAAGCTACTCCAACAAAGAGAAACCTCCTGGAGCCTCTAGGAATTTCACCAAAGTGAAGGACACTTAATTGTACATGTTTAAAAGGGAAAAATCCAAACACACAAAAAACCCCAAATACCACCATTTGTCACTCCCTCTCCCAAGAAAACACATTATCTTAAACATTTGGCACCTCAGTTTTGGAAAGGACACTGCTATAATGCACAAGGTGCTTTGCTTGCCCTTAGCAATGAAGAAAAAAAACCAAAAAAACAAACCAACCCTTGGGCTGGCCATTGTAACTCTCATTTACTCTGGAAAGACTCTCTGCTAATACTCTACCAGTCTGTACTAGCACTGAGGTGGATCAGAGATCTGTTTTCCTGCCACTCCCTCCCTTTCTCTTCCTATCTTTTTTGATTAAATTGATAATAAGATGAAACCATGGTGATGATCACATTTTAAACTGGGGGAGGGGCAATGACAATCTGGATTAAGACCAAATTCAATTCCCAGATCCCCCCAGCTGTTATTTCTCGGGAGAAATGTTAGCATTAATATCATGCCACAGCAAAACCACTGACCTCAATCATGTGTTTATGCTGACCCTGCTTAATACCAGGGAAAAGCTACTCATAAAAAAGAGTTTTATATTTCCTTTCTCAGAACTATGCTTTGGGTTTAGAATTAAATTATTTTCTTCTAAACTGTCCACTATTAAATTTTATTGTTGAAATCATACAACTGGACAAGGTAAAATGTTAAAAGTGAAATCACAGATTACATTTTGACATCTATAATGTACCACTCAGCTGGTGTCATGAGCATGTTTGTAAACAAAAGAATTATAAAATAAACAAATAATCAAACTAAACTCCTTTTCACTACTCCTCCTAGAAATTACTTTCCAAGGAGAGGCAATGCTAAAAGATTTACTGCTAATCTCATTTTCCTATACTCATGCTTCTTGCCTTACAGCAACACTGCTTTCTGAGCTGCATTTAAAATTACATGCCCAAGTTTAATGCCAGTTCTAAAAGCAAAAAAACCCAAACCTAATACTCATTTCAAAACTGAAATATTCTTCATTCAGGAACAGCAGGAGAGATTAATCACACTACGATTCTAGACTAGAAAGAGACCAATTAAATTTCCAAACATAAACCAGAATGGAGATGAGGACATAAGTGTAGCTGCAAATTCTGCCAGCCTGAGGTATGCTGCTGGACAGCTAGCAGGTGGATTGTGGTGCTGAACGAAAACCCCACAGCATTCCAGCACTTCCAGCCCTTGCTAGCATAGCAATCAACTCTGAACCAGCAAAGGCACAGTCAGCTCTCTAATGAAGCCACATCTAAATAGGATTCTTGAGACATTTGTTACATTTAGATTACTTTGAAAAGGGGCTGGAACTTTTTCCGGCTACTCTTCATATGCTCTGCCCCAATTAAATCCCTTGCCTTTACAAATTTGCTCTTGCAAATACTTCCTCTTTGTTTTATAAAATGTGTTAGGTATCAATTCGATGCACCGTGTTTCCATCTGGCTGTTTCCAGATCTTGCAGTGCACGTTTTGTAATGAATCTACAATTAAGACCCACTTGACAGGAAGCATCACATACTGCACAAGCACTACATATTGCCAATGACAAGCATGTGGCTTTTGTTAAATGTCACTTCAATGTGACAAAATCAGAATGTGCATGCACTACAGATACACCCAGAACATCCTGTCCTAATAGTGATAGAGGACTCAAGATAACCCACTAAATATGAAGCAAGTGTAAGCCAGCTTTAGTAAAGATAAAGCCTATTTTGTATTCTTGTACTGAAAATTTATCAGCGGAGAAGGTGTCTCCATTCTTTAATCCTGTCCTCTAACATTTGCAAAGGTTACTGAACCAATGCTCTCTACAAATGAAGGTCGTGACTTTTTCCACCATCAACCACTTACTTGGCAACACATTCTTTAGATTCACTGTCGTTTTTCAGTTTGTGGTAAACCACTGCACCCACTGCCAATGGCCCAGCATCACCACAGAGGAAAGTAACTCTTCTGCCATTCAGATTGCGAAGGATTCTCTTCACATAATCAAGAGATCGCTGCAAATGGCTCTGGTTTTTCGTGACACGGTACAGTTGCAGATATAGGAGGGCAATACCTGAAACAAACACAAGAACTAGTTTCACTCAGTTTTCCATCTGAGTGTATCATATTCCCCTCTTTGGTGCCTCTAAACCGGTAACTCAAATGTGAACAGGTATTTCGGCAATAAAACCATGTCAGTTAAGGGTCCCTAGCTTATGCAATGTGAATGCATTGGGCCATCTATTTGGATTACATTTCAATTGGACTATGGCAAAAATAATTAGACTGAAGCCCAATGGTAGATTCTCAATTGCCAGAAAAAAAGAAAATCCAAGACACAAGCCTCAACACGTGGCAGAGTGTATTGGGTTTGCATGGCCAAGCTTTCGTAGCAGGGGGCTACAGGGGTGGTTTCTATGAGAAGCTGCTGGAAGCTTCCTCCATGTCTGGCAGAGCCAATCCCAGGTGGTTCCAAAGGCTGATGGGCCACAGGTCAAGGCTGGGCCAATTAGAAATGGTGGTAGCACCTCTGTGACAATATATTTAGGAAGAAGAGAAAACAGAAGTTACTGTGCGGCAGTAATTGGGGCCAGAGAAGATTACGAGAGGAGCAACTCTGCAGACACCAAGGTCAGTGGGGAAGGAGGGGGAGGAGGTGCCCCAGGCACTGGAGATGAGATTGTCCTACAGTCCATGGTACAGACCATGGTGAAGCAGCTGTGACCCTACAGCCCATGGAGGGACTACAGGATACAGAGATCCACATGCGGCCCATGGAGAGGACTCATGGAGCATGCTGGAGCAGGCAAATGCCTAAGAGGAGGCTGTAGCCACTGTGGAGAGAGGAGCCCACACTCTCCACACACAAGCAGCCTCTCCTTGAAGGACTGCACCCCACAGAAGAGTGACCCATGCTGCATCAATTTGAGGGGTACTGCTGCCTGTGGGTGGACTCACGTTGGAGAAGTCATGGAGAACTGTCTCCCATGGAAGGGACCCCACAGTGCAGCTGGGGAATGACTCCTCTCCCTAAGCAGCAAAAGAAGCATGTAATAAACTGACCATAACCCCCATTCCCTGCCTCCCTGCACTGTCGGGGGAGGAGGTAAAGCTGGGAAGGAGGGAGAGATGGGGGGAAGGTTTTTGAAGGTCTTATTTTACTTTGCATTATCCTGCTCTGATTTTGTTAGCAATAAATTCAATTAATATCTCTAATTAGAGCCTGTTTTGCCCATGGCAGTATTTGCTGAGTGATCTCTCCTGGTCCTTATCTCAACCCACGAACCCTTCGTTATACTTTCTCTTCCCTGTCTAGCTGCAGAGGGGAGTGAGAGAGAGGCTTTGGTGGGTGCCCTGCATTCAACCAGTATCAACCCACTACACAAGGAAATCAGTGAAGATTCAAAAATTTGAGCCAACAAGCATGTTTATGACTGAGTACACTAACTGTGTAACAATACCCATATATTACATGCAAGAAGTGACTAATTTCCCATTTGATTTGTAAAAGGATCTTTTGATGACTTTTTGCACTTGTTAAGTTCTTCACAATCCCTCAAAGTATTTCACAACAAGATTACAAGCTTGTACAAGTCAAGCTGGCTTGTAAAAGCCAGAAGTCAAACAAGGACTTGGAGAATGCCAGCAGGTACTATCAAGGCTCACTCCATAAGACTTGTTACATAGTTTTCCATTAAAACAATACCTTAAAAATAACAACAATGTAGACTGAAGAAAGTGAAAAAAACCCCATCAAAGTGGATGTCTATCAGCCAACTGCAAGCAGACATGTGCAGAAGTAAATCCTGAATCTCCAAACCACACTGTAACTCAAACCCATTTCTGAATGAAGAGAGCACTTTCCTGAGCCTCAACCAAAGCTGAGTACACACAAGGCCCACTTAGCTCACAGAGAGGCTCTACCTCAGCAGTACAAGAACAAAAGCACCACAAGAGTGCTGCTACATCCTCAGATGTTCCCTGGGTAGGCTCTGAGCAAGCCTTTCTAGGTGAGTCTAAGAAGAAAGCTGCAGAGCCTGGGTAGCCCCATTCAGCATCACGGGAACTTGCGGACTGTTTACACAGATTTATGGAGCCCCTTTTTATGCTGCCACAAATGTGTAGGTATCTTGGCTTGATCAAAGGATGATCAGAAAGATAGCCACAAAGTCCAGTTTGTCTAATCCTTCCTAGTGTTTCTCAGTGCAACACCCTTAAAATGGCTCCTCCAAGAGGTCTTACAGGCACATTAAAAAAGTACTTGTGTAATCATAGGACTATAACATGCACCCTATGATTGATACACGCTAACAGTATGTGTTCCAAGATTTTAAAGATGTTTCACAATGTACAAGCCAATGCTCATGACTGCAACTGCCAGTAAGATTTGCCTAGATTTGGTACACAAAAAGCAGAACAGTTGTTTACAACACTACTTTTACCTTCTGATTTGCACACTAGGAAAATGCAGCAAAGAGCAAGGCTGGGGAGAAAATATTTGCACTAAGTATTTTCAAAGTCAGATAATTTAAATACCTTTTATTCAGAACTATATCCACAGGAGCCTTGAAAGAAGTTCACAGCTCGGAATAGATGTAGATGGCAATCCTTCTACAGGATGGAAAAATCCCACTCTCATTAGACAATGTCACTTGTTCATCTGTATTCCCGTTTGAGCTAATGATGGCTGTTACTTTTACCTTATGACTCATTTTCAGCATGCTCTGGTTTATCAGCCGTAATTTCAGTTGTCAGTCACTGTGTCAGAACACAGCTCCCCGGGAGCCATTCTGTACTGTCAGCACGAGCAAGCCCACCACTGGAGATCTGCATGCACTCAGCAGCCAGTTACTTTCAGACCTTGAAACATGTCTATCTTTTAAGCCTGAGTTGTCTAAAGCTTCCCCACCCATCCACCCACAGCACCATCTGTACTGAAACATCAAGAAGAAAGCAAAGCAATTGTACCCTTTCCCTGCCAGATTTAAGCCTAAGGATGGACAAAGGCTGGAGAGCTTTTCCAAGTTACACCCCCTCACAACATAATGATGAAAAAATAGATCTCCTCAGGGCACATTTCAAACATGCTGTGCTAAAATCTTAAGTATACTTGAAGCTTGAGCTAGAAGAGCAAGAATAGAATATGCTGTTCTATCCAACAAAGTCCCACTTAACAGGCCTAGATGGACATGTCCTGGCAACTTGAAGAACAGTGGCCACATCAGACAAGAAAACTGTAGGCTCTGCCTGAAGGATCAGTGTCCTGGTTTCAGCTGGGATATAGTTAATTTTCTTCTCTGTAGCTACAGTGCTGTGGTTTGGATTTAGTGAGAGAACAACACTGATAGCACAGTGATGGTTTAGTGGTTGCTGAGCAGTGCTCACCCTTAAGTCAAGGACTTTTCAGTTTCCCATGCTCTGCCAGGGAGCAGGTGCACAAGATTCTGGGAGGGACCATGGCCAGGACAACTGAAGTGAACTGGCCAAAGGGATATCCCATACCACAGGACATCATGCTTGGCACATAAACTGGGAGGAGGTGGCTGGAAGCCACCAATCACTGCTCAGGCATGGGCTGGACTTCGGTGAGCAGGTGGTGAGCAAAGGCATTCTGCATCACTCATTTTTCTTGCATTTTATACCTCTCCCCTTTTCATTACAATTGTTACCATTGGTTGCATTATTATTATTATTGTTTTATTTTACTTTATTTCAATTATTAAACTGTTCTTACGTCAGAGTTTTACCTTTTTTCCCCCAAATCCCCTCCATATACAACTAGAGCAGAGGGCGAGGTAGTAGGGGCATGGGGTGAGTACTCCATGTCATTCTTAGTTGCCAGCTGGGGTTAAATCATGCCAATCAGAAGGGCTCATTTACATCTGGACAGCATCAGTGGTGCAATGCTAAATTAACAATGGTCCCTAGCAATAACCATCACCTGCACATGTCTAATTTTCTTCATGATCTTCACAGTCTTGCAACCATACCTCTACACTCCCCCTCCTCACACAGTCATTTTACCCTTTTTGCACAGACAGAACAAGAACAGCCAAACGACCCATATTCCACATTTGAAGGCTCCAAGCTCCTGGGCACAGAACATATTCTTCCCATCCCCCCCAGTGATTAGAAGATGCTGTTACCATTAGAAAACTGCTAACTAATAGCCAGTTGAACAGAAAAAAGTGGAAAATAACTCATTTTAAAAAGCAAACTTAAAGGAACAAGAGGTAAGGCAAAAAAGCAACCTTAGAAAATCCACTCCTTTTGCAAGACAAAGATCTCCATATACAAAAGTCAATTATCATTCTGTATCTTTGTCTGCTGAAGTCAATGCAAGTTCCAGACAGTAGTGACCAGGGCTCCAGAGTTAAAAACCAGCTCACACAAATACCTGTAACAGCGTATTTCTGCCACTCCAATGAGAATATAAGAACCTCCTGTGAATAAATCCAATTATATCATTAAACAAATACACTTCATTCATATTCTAGCTTTCTCACCAGTCCAGCCAGTATAGGCAGAGCAGTCATGTGGATCTGCCGTCTTCAGCCCTTCCTCCATTTGCTGCAGAAGGTCCTTGATTTTTGCCTGGATACGTTTCGAGAACCGAGCATTGACCTGAAAGCAGGAGATAGAGAATGAGCCAGAAAAGAAAAAAAATCAAGAATGCAAAGCACCTGCTCCACTTTCTTGTTTGGGAAGAAAACCAAACCAAACCAAAAACAATGAAACAAAAAATAACTAGAGAATAAATAATACATACAGCAATCAGCAGGACCAAGGTGGTTCATCTTAAGTGTGTCTCATGTATATGCATTCTGACTACATTTTAGAGTAACTTACAAGTATCTACACTAGACAAAAATTACCTGTGGATGCTTTAAATTCACACAAAGAGCAGCTATAGACACTGTGACAGTATGTAATTCTAATTACCGTCCCAGTACCAAGACCGTGTTATGGACAAACAGCACAAGCCCCATGTTATAGATGCTTGCTCTCATCACAAAGTCCCTGCACATCCTTTGTAGCACTACAGAGCAGGAAATAGCCAAAGGAAAAGAAATGTTCACACCCGAGACAATGAATCCAAAGAGGATGAATAAAAGTAGCTCAGCAGCTTCAGCCGAAGCATGAAGGTAAAGAAACAAGTCTTTGATTTCACACACTGCTTGCTTTTACTTTTGACCAATAAAAGTTTATATAGATGCTATATATGAAATATAAGAGAGCATGCTTTACTCTTGTCAACGTTTCTCTCTCATGCACACTTCATGGGAAGATATGTTCCTGATTACTCCTTAAAGCTTACGGAACATGGAAATTAGCATGCTAGTAAGGTAAGTTCTTGCTTGATTACAACACATCCTAAAAGTGTGGGCTTTGGACAAGTTTCAGGTCCTGGATGCCACCATGTAACTGATTACTCAAGACATACCACATTTTGTACTCTTGTTCAGAGTGGAACTTCAAATAAAAAACCAGTGATTTCAAACATCCATCCAACAGATTCAGAAATAAGAAAGATTACAAGAACTACACAAGGCTTCTGACACACCAGAAATCTCCAGGGTCAATTGTTCAAATCCATTTTAGGATATCCATGGTAGGACAGGAAGGGACAAGGAAATTGTGCCATTATATCGCACATTGAACATATATTCTAGAAACAAGCCAGAGACATGTTAAGCTTCTCCAGTATCTCTAAGAAATAGCAACCAAACACAGTAGGCATTCGAAGTCTGTTACTCTTCAGCCTTAACATGGTGTTAAGCACCTTTCTGTTAGGGAACTGTACTATGCATCCACATCATCACCACCCCACCGCTCTCCCATTTTTCACCAGTTCAGTGAAGTCTCAACACAAAGGAAAACCTTCCCTAAGGGCAGGGCTTCTCTCCTTCAAAAGACAGCTATGCCAATGCTAAGGCATATGGTGAAACAGCATGAGGATATTCACATGGATGCATGCAGGCACAGAGATCAGCTTATCTGACAAGAGTGAACTGAGGCTTCAGACTCCCCATTTATTTACCTACTGCACATCACAAGCATGCTGGTTATCTTTTTGTTCTGACAATACACCTGCTGTTACCAAATCAGGATATTTTATATCAAACACCATATTAAATTACTTAGAGATAGGAGGGGAATACTAGGACATCAGGATGCCTGTGCTCTGCACTGAAACCTCAGTCCCATACAATTAATTTAGCTCAGGTTGGTAAACCCTCTCTCTAGAATGTGAATTGTAACTTACTTGTCTTGATTCAGTGCTTGGAAAAGCACATATGAAAGGATATTTTTAACAACAACAACAACAACAATAATAATATCTGCAAGCCCAAACAAAGCTACTCCCAAGCGTATGTTAGAGTGAATAGGTTAGAAGTGGCAACAAAGTTTTCCTCAGCTTTCTACTCCTCCACCACTGCCTCTCTTTTCTTCTGGTTGCTCTGAAGCTTTCACAACTGAGCACTGTCACTGATAATTTTATAAGATTCCCCTATAAGCATGTAACAGATGTTTACATGCACTGGAATAAATTAATTACATGAAGAAATGAATGTTGAAAGGTGGCTTTACAAGATCTAAAAACTTCCTTCAAGGAATCTTATTACAGCTGAACATAACACGCTCACTTGTGCGGAGCACAGATTAATTTTCATCAGAAGCACATTCATCTCACGGGGATGTTTCCAGCTGGCATTCAGCCTTTTCTGCGGGTCACTTGTTATTCCTGTAGGGACAAACAGAAACCACGAAGCCTGATCTCTGATGTCCAGTGGCACATTTACTTCTGGTTCACAACAGACTAGATGATAGCAGGAGCTAAAGACTATCTTTAATTAGAAAAGGGTCTCTCCAGGAATTCAACAGCTGCATTACTTCTCTGCTGCTGCATAAAGAACAACCACTATCATCCCAAACTGGTCAAGTTTTATATTGTCAAAACGCAAAACAAGAGATCTCATTCCTCACTGTACCAAATAGAGCCTTGTGACATATAGGTTATGGTAACTGAAAAGGCTCATTATCAGCACAAAACAAATGTAACACAGAAAAAACGAAATAAATTGGTTTGAAAATTAATAATTTTGTTATTTATTTGAACCATATCACTTTTTCCATTGCAGTGATACAGTAGGCAAAGCTACATCTCAATACAAAGTGTTCAAAAGCCAACAAAAATATAAGGAACGTAAGTATTTATGTAACATCACTCACCTCCATCACTAATGACACGGTGTCTAAATTATGCTTTCCTTGTTAGCAATACATGTTTCCCCTATCTGCTTTCTTTCATTTGTATGGTTTCTAAAGAGAATTTAACTCATTTTCTTTTGTAAATTCAGCATGAGAACTACACTACACTACATTAGAGCACAGTGCTAATGACACACAAAGTCAAGGGTTTGATCCCCATATACGCTATTCATTTAAGAGTCGGACTCAATGGTTTTTATAGGTCCATTTCAACACAGAATATTCTATTATTACAAAAAATACATCATGATGCAAATAAAAATCTCCTAAAAACTCCAAACATTTCACTTGCAGTCAACATTACAATAACATACCAATTCCTACTGACATACCTCTCCATTGCAGCCATATCCAGCTTTACTGCCATGGCTTTTAAAGAAACCAGAAACAAGAGCAGATGAAGCAATAAGCAGCTGCTATGTATGTATTTCATATCATCATTTCTGGTAGGTAAGAGAAGTCTGTAACTTTAAAGTCTTGCATGCACATTTAGACCAAATATCACAGTGCTGACATAAGTCTGACAATGCAACTCTGAAACCTCATGGCACTCCTTTTGTCATTAGAAGTAACCTTTTTGTTTGACAGACACGGGATGAGTTACCTCATTTGCATCTGCCAAAGACATTGAGATATCTATGTGCTGCTCAAAAACACCTCTTGGCATTTTCTTGCTCATGACATCTTTGCTAAGGAACTTGTGCAGAGTCACAGCAGGCCGATGGAGACCTGAGATCACAGCTTCATCACAAGTTGCCAAGGTACTAGTCTTTCTTGCCACCACCAGCTCCCAACACAATCATCTTGCTATTAACCCTATTTTAATTCATCAGGTTTTGGGGGACTGATTCTATGTGCAAAACCAAACTGCAGAAGTAAGCAACTGACTCTGCAGAAGTAGCAAGGAGACGATGTATATCACACACACACACATATATATATATATATAACATATATACCTATACACACAGTGCTACCTACCAAACAAGCAAAACATGCTTTTATTTCATTTCACTTTGTTGTTGGTGATGTGTAGAACAGGACACATAACATGGTGCTGTGTTGTCTTTCAGCCAAAGTACATTTCAAAGAAAAGAAAATACAGCCCAAGTTGGTACTGCAGCAAGAATTCATTCAAAACCCAAACTTGCACAGGAGATTGCAGAAAGGACATGACAGGCACTGGCGAGGAAGAATGGAGTAGGGGAAAACTCACAGTTCTGCTGAAATGGGAAATCCTGGCTGTACTGAAGTCATTGGGAACTTTGCCACTGACTGTTAAGGGAGCCAGGTTTCACACCCATGCAATGGAGCATGGGCTTATTGAAGCAGGATGAGGTCTCATGCTCACCTCCACTGAGCTCCTGCAAAAACAGACCAGAAGGGATGGCAGTAGGATCCCATATGCAGAATCTAGCAAAGTCTGCTAGGAGGTGACCAGCCTTTTTGTACAGAAGAACAAGTTCTACTTTATTTTTACCTAAGTCAAAAGACTTTTATAGCTCCAAGAGCAGCGCTTTCTACTTTGAAAATACCAGATACTATGGAAGCTCATCACCCAGCCTCTGAAACACTCAAACACATTTCTGATACTTCTCAGGTCCTCCAGAAACAAATGCCAGTTCTGCAAAACCACATGCTTAATACATGCTCTGAAACACTGCTGCCTGTAGAACACATTGCACCGTTTTTCAGTGAGCTGTCATTTAGTGCCATACATGTGATAATGGGGGGAAAAGTAAAAAAAAAAAAAAAGTTAAAAAAAGAAGAAGGGGGAGGGGAGGAAGACAGAGAGAAATCAATAGCTGTAGGCAAATTCCTACACTGCTACAAATGCCAGCTTTGGAATAGGCTTTAAACACAGTCATCACCCTGTCTCAGAAGATAAAAGGGCATGAAAAACATCATTAAAAGGTAAACATTCAAATTATAGAAAGAATTGTTTAAAGCATGTAAGAAATAAGAAGACTGGGTCTCTAATGCATTTCTGTGTGAAAGAAGCTGTATGTCTCATTGGTTTAAGACAGCAAAAATCCAAAGCTTAAAGATTTAGATCATTACAAAGAATCATCAAAAAGCTCCAGATTATTGGTAACAAAAATAAACATGATTATCAGATATCCTATGTTTCAGGAAATAGAGACTGATAAAGCAAAATAGCAATACTGAAAATCGCTGGTTCTCTAGGTAGCCTAACACCAGCATGTTACTTCTTGAAAGCTGAGAAAATAAAAGCCTGTTGTGAGTATGATTTAAAGTCACTCACTACACAGAAGCCTCTGGCCCAGCTGTGACATATTTAGGTGGTCCTCAAATTGCAAAAAAAGCTAAAACCTCTACCAATTCTGTCTAAATTACCTCAATGCACAGAGAGCAGATACATTGCACATATTGAGCTTGACAGTAGGTCAGTGCAGTTAGACCCAAATAAAATTTATTTTCACCAGAAAGCTAGTCCCTGTAATTACACTTGTCCACACAACTAGCAGGAGTAACAACTCATTAACATGAAGATCTGCAACATAAAACTAGAAACTGACGAAGAATGGATGGATGTGAGATAATTTAATCAGAACTTGGGGTTTGATTTTACAAAGTATTTTCATTCAGATCTGGTTGACGAAAACCAAAAAGGCCTAACTCTGTCGCTAAAGTGTTGTCCTGAATATCAGGAGAGGTTTTCGCTACAAAAGCATCAGAAAAGCCCTAAGCAGTGTTCAGTGCTGACCCATGCTGCAGGAAAGAAGCAGCAGTTCTTCCTCTCAGGCTGTGTACAACTGCCAGGAGGGAGGTGAGGGACAATGAAGTACAACAAACTGATTTGCAGGCTCAATTTAGAGACTCTCAAAAAGCAAAACAAATGTTACTTCTGACGAATCACAGAGAATACTACAAATCTTGTTTGTTTCAGTGTCTCCTATCAAAACAGCATATGCCTGAGATGGAGCCAGGAAATGGCCAAAAAAGTAACAATCTCAAGAAATGCAGCTACCTCTCTGGCAAAAAAAAAAAAAGAAAAAGAAAAAAAAAAGAAAAAAAAGAAAAAAAAAAAAGAAGAGAATAATTATTTTCTGGCTTTGGAGGCTGAATTTTGCCACCAGTGCAATGAATTGTACAACTCCCACTAGTATAAGCTGTTGCTGAGTCAGTCCCAGAACAGAGAGAACTTACTGCTCCCAGTGAGATAACTAAAATGCCCAGTGAGACAACCCAAAAAACCCAAACCAAACAAACAAAAAAACCACTACAAAACAAACAAACAAAAGCCAAACAAATAAAATCACTAAGGGGGAAGAAGAGGGGTGCTATAACAAAAAAACCTTTATATATATATCTTTAAAGATACATATTACAGGAGAAGGAAGACTGAAAGACACATAAAGCAATTATCAGAAGTAACAGGAGATTGAGAAGGCATTAGGAAACTAAACACTACTAAATCACCCAAATGATAAATCTGAGTAAATATTCTATCTCACCATTAAATCATATTTGCCAATAGGCACCATTATCTTTAAAACTGGTTCTCTGTAAGGAGCCCCCTGCAAAGCCTACTACTTTTTTCTAATATTCTTGAAACACCATGGTTAAGTCAGGAAAAAAACTTATAAAGAAAGAATTAGCCTAAAAATAAGTTAAAAGTTTGAGCGTTCTAGTGACCAATCCATAAAGCTTGAATCTAATTTTACTGCTCTCTTGTGATCCCACGAGAAACTCAAACAATCTTAAAGTGAGGGCTAGGATTGTGTTAATTTCTTGATGACAAGGATGCTTTTTTTTTTACTCAAACACAAAATTCACATAATTGTCTAGGCTTACTGTTGGAAAACACAGTTTTGCAGCAAAACTTGTGTTAACTAAATAAACCTGAACAAGGCCTCAGCATACTCAGGCCTCAGTAAAAATCCTGGTAAAGTGTCATGAGAAGCTAAAACCTGAGAACACAGCTGTGTGTTTCTAATTAATGTGTGTTTCTAAGCTGTGAGAAAAAATGTTATAAGATAGGGAGTCAGAAGTGTTATGAGAACAGAATAAGGGAGTCATCAGGAAAAAACCTGTAGATGTGAGAACAAACTGTAAATACGTGTGTAACTATAATTAGTAACATCTGTAACAGTTTATAAGTTTCTCGTTTGGTGAAATAAATCGAAGCTTGCTTATATCTCACATTGAGACTGCCGTGAGCTTCCTCTCGCCGCTACGTTAGCTTCCACCTTCCCTGGCTGAACAGATAATATCAGGCTGCCTTTTTTTCCCAAGTCACTGGCCTGTAGTCAGTGTGAAGGCGGATCCCAAATCACACCTGACTGTAGTATGAATGTAGCCACTGCAGGGCTGTTGTGGCTCCAAGGACAGTGGACAATCGGAGGTTGACACTGGTGGGTCACCCATGGAGACACGTCCTTCAACAAGCCATCACCACTCCTCAGCAGCAAGTTCTCCTCACCCTTTTCTTTCCCAGGAAATCCATTAGAGCTTTGCAGTTCTCTGCCACACTAGGGAGCTAAGAACTAAGGAATGTTCTTTTTATGAGTCTACTCATTTCTCTGCCTCACCTGACCATCTGCATTTCCATTTTGAAAACTTTTGGACCACTTTGAGATAATATCTATAGGTACCTTTTTAGGCTAAGGTATCACTATGGGGTCCACATGAAAAGGAAAAAGGCTACAGGATATATATTTAATTGAAAGAGTCCATCACTTATTAATCAAAGATTTAAATTTAAAATTATGTTTATTACTAATCCAGCATTAATGCTGTCTGATGAATTATTACCTTGGCTTTCTCAGACAAGCCATAGAAGCAATCTAAGTTCATGACACTTTAATGGTGAAGAAATCTAGTTATGAAAACAGGGAATTTCAACTACATGGGCAGAGCCTGCACAGACAGCTGCAGTGTTTACTGTGACTATTTGTAAAAAAGCAAATTAGCAACCTCAAATTCTGCTTCTCCTACTCCCATACCTTCAAGCTCTCTGAACTGTATCTTACCCACACACACTTCCATATGCAGCACGTTGTCCCAATTGTCTCACATTTCAGACAATGCCTTAAAGAGCTTCTTGTCCTTTTATCAACCAGGTGAATTTTAGAAGGCAATCATGACAGACTAAGAAATCAAATGGAGGGATTAATAATGCATTGCCTTCCATGACAACAGCAGAGCCCTGCACACCTCAGGTTGTCATTACGTGAGTCACTCAGCACTCATCACTCCACTCAGCAGCAGATGGGAGGGAGGAATTACACAGTGCACTGAGGCCTTCTGAAAGATGCTCTAATTTTTAGGATATCTGTGTACTTGTGTACAGAAGTTTACAGAACAGACTTCCTAGCCTGTGCAAAGTCCTTTTGTCTTCACTGGGGCTTTAGGCAAGCAAGACATTTCACTGATGGAATGGGAGCCTATTAAATGCAAAAATAAAACACTAAAACATGAACTGAAAATCACAAAAAACAACAAAAGCACCCCAAAGAACCCATCGCAAAGTCTCATAAAAACACAGCACTAGGCATGACTGCATGCAAATACTTCAAAGAATATAAATACACATAAATATACTCATAGCTATATTCTAACTCAGAAATATGTAAGATGACTCCTCAGATTTTGCAGATGCAAAACCGAAAGAAAATGTACACATGCATCTGTCTTCTCCTATGAAATGCACAGAATTGCTGTAGTTACATGGTTTCAAGGCATTACAGAAGATTTTTTTTCTAGAGGTGCTTCATCCTTCTGAATATAACAGAGCCCAGACACCACCTTTTATCAAATACATGGCTACTCAGGTGCTCTAACTTATTTTCTGAACACACCTGCACAAATGGCTGTTGACTGCCACACCGTAATAAGGAATGTCATCTGCAATTGTTGCTGGGAAAAACATTTGCACCCACTGTAAAACAGCATACTCATCCACAGGAGAGAATAACAGGCATTCCCAGAGGAAACATAGGGCTAGAAATTCTTGACTAACTCACTTCAGCTCTGCCACAGAACCATGCCTCTGAATTTTGATTCATTCAAGAATCAAACCTGAAGTAAATTAGAGTTAAACTGTTCTGCAATACAGCTAGTATACTCTAAAACATAATTTTTAAGAATGTTCACCTTATTTTGATATCTCACTATTTTTCTTGTTATCTCCCTTGAGAAAGCTCTAGTCCACCTAGATCTGCAGTAAACAAAGGAGTATTTTCTCTTTTAAAAAATGGACATGAAGCGTCGGATCTAAAGCAGCTACATAAGAAGGATGACTTGTCTACGAAGGCCTTAGAAGGAAGCTGTTGGTATGGTTTTTACCAATTCAATGACAACATATAGCTATAGCCATTCTGCCGTCTCCTCTCTGACTTTATGCTTGAACTCATACTTGGATGATTTTTATATACTAAGCCAGACACAAAAGAACAAAGAAATAACAGTTCTCTTCCACAATGAAAAAAAAATTGTTTTACCAACACTGAGCATACTGCCTGAGTTGTGTAAAAAATAAAGCTGATTTGACTTTTGAACCTATTCTTTCTTTTCAAGCCTTCTCAAATGCTCTGCTTTTGAGAGGTGCAATTAACTGCAGCAGTAAGACACTGCAGGCCTGAAGTATACTCTTTTGTGCACTCTACTTAGCCACATACAACTTCATAAACCTCAGTCAGAACAACTGAGTGAAACCTTTCATTGCCTTGGACTGATGGTGAGCTGATGCTGTCCTGCTGGTACTTAAAATGGTCAGAGAACGTCCCTCTCACCGTTGGGCATCACCATCCTAGCCTCACTCTATCAGCAAGTGAATTCTATATTGCCACAAGCAGAAAAATACAGAGCTGATATCAACAACTTTCCTTTATTCACCCCAGCATACAATCAAAGGAGTTAGGAAGCTAACTTCCCACCCCCACCACATTTGTACTTGAAATAGTGTCACCACACAGAGTTTTTAATGCAAAAGATGACAAAGCTTCACAGTGTTGAAAGATGAAGCTGCACAGGGGCCAGAGGATGGAAGGTCCATATTCAGGCATTCCTTCTGCAGCTTAATCTATCCTGTGTGGTGACAGGCCAGGCCAGAGCAGCTTTAATACTTAAAACCTAAAACCTACGTAAAACCTTAAGACACTCATAGTACCCCAACCAGCATTGTGTGGCGTCAATGAGATAAGCAGAGCAGGAAGACGGCAAACCTTGTGTGACCAGTGCCACCACGCAGACCTTCTGCAGGTATGAACCAACTGCCAGATGCCTATCACGGTGCACCTAAACCTATAAATGTGTGTATGTCACTAAGTAAACACGTGAGAACAGTCTAGCATCACCTAATGCCTGAATGTTGCTGTTACCTGAGAAAAAAATTCTCCTTTCTTAGACGGGCGCTCATCTTTTTCCTTCCCTTATGCACCTTCTCTGGTGAAACTCGGGCAACTTGCGCTGACAACTTCTGAGAAATGGAACCACCTTGCGTGAGCAGCTACAGCTGTTCTGCTGCACAGCCGTTCTGTTATCCCAGGTCGGGCACCACGTTCGCTGCCGTACCGGGACAAAACAAACAGCTCGAACGAGCAGCCGCTCCTGCCGACTCCGAGCCGAGCGGTCGGGCCGAGCTCCCGCTCCTTCCCTCAGCTCACGCCGCCGCTCCCTCTCCTCGGGCGCCCCCGAGGCCGCGGCGGCCGCCCCGAGCCGGGCCAGGGCGCAGGCCGCGGGCAGCCCCACCGCCCCCGCCGCCGGGCCCGAGCTCCGCCGGTGCCAACCCGGGGCGGAACCCACGGCCGCCCGCACCGCGGGGCCGCCACTGCCGCCGAGAGGGAGCGACCCGCGGGTGCGGCCGGGCCCGGGAAGCAGCGCCTGCCCGCCGCCCGGAACTCACCTTCCCGTCGGCGCCGAAGGGGAGGGACTCCTCCTCCGTCGGCTGCAGCAGCGCCCTGTCCCGGTGAGCGTCCGCCGCGCTGGGGGCTGCCACGGCTCCCTGGGGCTGGTAGTCGGGGTAGGGGTTGGCGAAAGCCCGCTCCTCCATCTCCGCTTCACCGCCCAGCTGCAGCTTCAGCCTCTTGGACATGCTCTCTCCCATCTCAGCCGGCCCCCGGCCCGCCTCCCCCGCACGGCGAGCCGGCGGGGACACACTCCGCCCCGCAGAGCGGCGGCTTTGCAGCAACGCGAGCGCTGCGGCCGCCCCCGGCTACAGCTGCCCCCGGCTACAGCAGCCGCCCGGCGGGGGCTGAGGCTGGGTCAGGAGGGCGGCTGCAGCGACAGTGCCCGCGGCCGCGGGCCCATCGGGGCCGCCTCAGGGCGGAGGCGCCGCCGGCCCCGACCCCGAGCCACCGAAGCCCAACTTTGGAAGGCGAAAGGCAAAGCTGCGACGCCGCGGCTCTGCTCGGCGTCCCCGTCAGCCGGGGCGGGGGAGCGGCGACCGCGGCGGCATCACACCCTGTACAGGGGCAGAGCGCGGCCGGGGCCGCGACCGAGCCCCTCCACGGGAAGAGGCAGCCCGCCCGCCAGCGCAGGCTGGGTGGCACCGCTGCAAAGCTCGCCCCAGCGCCTCATCCTCCCCCGCCGGGGCTTCAGTGCCTCGGGCTGCTGCTGCCGCCGGCCGCACGCCGGGCGGCGGAGCGGGGCTGCCGCCGGCTCCTCCCGCCCGTCCCCCCGCGGCGGGGGCGAGCCGCCGCCCGGCGCATCTCAGAGGAGAGGCAGCAGCAGCAGGAGGGGCACGGACAGCCCCAGGAGTAGGCAGTACGCCACCAGCTCCTTCGCCCGGCTCATCCGCAGCCGCCGCCGGGCCGTGCTCATCCGCCGGCAGCCCCCGTGCCGGCCCCCGGCCAGCCCCGGCGGCAGGGACGGACGCAGTCCTCAGCTACCGCCCGGCAGGGACGGCGCAGGCGGCGGTGACCGCCCCTCAGCCGGCGAGAGGAGGCAGCTCCGCGGGGAGAAGGGGGGTGGTCTCCTTCCCTCGGCCCGCCCCTGGGCTGTAATGTTGGCCTGGCCGCGCTCACTGGTCTGCTGCCGGCGAGCGCGCTCCAAGAAGCCAAAACGTACTAAAAACCCATCCCCAATACCCTCCAAAAGATATCAGAAAACCTCACAGCCCTGGAGGGGGCTGGCGGCGGTGGGTGGGGAAGGCCATCAGCGATCGGCGGTGGCGGCTGGACGTGAGGGTGGGATAGCATCCCACCTGGGGAGGAGCGCCGTCTGGATCCCGCGTGGATCGCGCGTTTGTGTCTCGGATCCAGGCCTGGGAGAGGGGGCTGAATGCCAGGGCTCTGTGTCCACATAAATTCGTCCCGTCGCTTTATGACACCTCCATTTTAAGCTAGGAGAAGAGCTCTAGATGAAAGGGCACTGTACAATCATCGATGATAAATACTTCCTCTTCACAAATAAATGGTAGATGCCGTCGATATTGTCATAGCCTTCAGAAATTGATACTGCATACTGAAACACCTTTGTGTAGAGACAGCCAGCAGAAAGCCTGCAATCCAGCCAAACACTGCTCAAAATACTGTGTAAAAATACAGACACAGGGGAACTAATTATCCCATGAAATATTTACTCCCAATTATGCCATCCTTTTTGCCAGTGCTTGGAAGTCAGGCAGACCATAAAGCATTAATTCAATAACGGTACACTGTGCAGAATTATTGATTTTTAGTTTTATGCATTGGGTAATTTTATTGCTATCAAAATACATATTCAGTGTGTAGGATTAAATATAGGTGACATCTGTCCTGGCATTGGCTTCACTTTACAGTTGTTTGTAGCAATATACATGTGAATAAATGGAACAACTTTACAGTTGTTTGTAGCAATACACATGTGAATAAATATACAGGTGAATAAAAGGATATGAATTTGAAATAATACCTTCTTCATTTATATATTTTTATGAATTGAGGTGATGACAAAGCAGAAATTCCAAACAGCCTGTCTGACAAGAAGTACCTTGTATTTGTTCTGGAAGTGAATATAACCAGTGGCTTAAAAATTAGAGTTATCTGTAAAATATGCTCTTCTGTGATAATTTTAAAAATCACTATGCATCATTTATTCTTTGATGGCTAGGTCTTTTGTGCTGTATTGCAGTGCCTGAAAAGGTAAATGCAGAACCTTTTTCAAACGTCTCTTGTCTCTGTGTAAATGTTTCTCTGTGTAACATGTTTTCGTCTAGAATGGTTTCCTACCCTTAGTGGAGACCAGCTGCATCAGTGCAAGTAACTGCATCCCCATAATGAAGATCAGAGTTAAGCCTTTAATATGAGTGTGTATGGCTTCTGTTTTCATACACCTTCTACTCTCCTTGAATCAAAACGGTGGGAATATAAAAGCAGGATCATACCAACTGGTACCTGCTCAAGGCGTATAGATAGGAGAGAAGGGGCTCCCTGGCACCCTGCAAGAGCAGGTTCTTCCCTTCTTCTGAAGTTGTGGGTTGGGGGGTTGGTGGGTTGGCATCTCTTCCCTTTTGCATCATTGCACTGTTTGATTATCTGCATGCTGCTGCATTTAACACCCTGTTTTCTGAGCACTTCTTTTCATGTTCACTGTTCTTCACATTTATTCCAATGTGGTATGTTAATTTCAAGCATACAAGGCCTTCTTTTGTTCTTAGAAGATGGGATACAGTTCAAAAGTCTTTCAGGCTTTTTTTTCAGGAGTGTTTTCTCCTTTTACTCTTTTACCCTTGATGCATGTGGAGCTCCCACAGCCTGAATGGGAATCATGGACAAAGAAGGAGGAAAAAGTTGGGCTGAGTGGGGTGTCAACCTGTAACATAAGTTTTAAGGAATAATAAATTCACATCTCTCATCTCCAGCAGTAGGAAGCAGGAGGCTTCGCCTACTGAAATCATGATTTCATTTGTGCTTTCATCCAGAGAATGTCTAAATGCTACAGAAAGCAGTGAGCCCTCATTCTACTTCCCACTCCAGCTAAGCACTCCTGGAACCTGCCTTCTGCAGCATTGGCAAATGTGCAGCCCTGCAACAAGCTAATCTAGGTGAAAGCTGTCCCTTTCTGTGATGTAGGTAAAATCCAACTAATGTTTAAACAAAGCCTGATTCTTACTTAGAAATAATTTTCTTCATGTAAATCATGAAAGGTTTTGCTTATAAGATCAATGGGCTATTCATTCTTTACACAAGAGAAAATCATAAACCACTCTCTTCTCACCTTTCCTTCTCTCCAATCCTCTTTCACATCCTGCAGTGTCTGATACTCTGCTCACAACAAGGCTAGTGCAATTTTTTTAATAGTAAAATAAAATATCAGTTACATTTTTGATCAGGGCTAAATAATCAGAATCTATACATAAACCATTAATGATGCTGTGCTTTCTTATGTATCTGGCTGCTTGATTCCCAGCATGCGCAGTAAATCAACCTAACTAACAAGGTGGGAAAGAGTATTGTATATCACAGTCAACCCTCTGAGGACCAGCACATAGCTGCCCTTCCCACTACACTCCATGGAGCTACACCATGATGCAAGGTTATGTGGCTTGTGGAACAAATGTGAGCAACCATCAGGAATCTCCATAGCTCTAGCTGTGACATGTTCAATGGTTCTTTCAGCCTCCATGGTCATTCTTATTACAGCATAATAGTGCTCATTTATTTTTATGCATGATGGCTCCACATATTTGCAAGCAACAGCCCCATCCATGCTTTGCGCTGTGGAGACAGGATGATGAGTATATGACTTCAGCACCCATGCTAAAGTGCTTTTTAAATTCTGGGAAACCAGTGTAGCAGCTGGCATTAATCTAATTTTATTCCTGAACATAGAGATCCAGCTGAAATTAACTGAGAGAAGCAAGAGCTTCAGGAATGGACCCTGCTAATGTGATCCATAATGGAGAACAAGGCTGTGCACTGCTTTATTTAGTGTGGAAAAACAAGGCATGACAATTTCTCAGCCAGTGTCAAGTAGAACAGCAGATCAGTGGTGATGGGGTAGTTTATACCTGCTGCAAATCAGGGGTCATACTTTTATTGAACATAAATATAGTCTTTCATACTGGCTTTTGCTTTTTCTCTGGTTACCTCCTCTTCACCTTCTCCTCTTCTGCACTATGTCTATGCTGCAAACATAGTTTTCTCTGCAGCAAACTTTCTTCTATTTGATCACTACCATAAGCCTATAATAGCTCATAAGAAAGGACTTCCTAATTCCCTCTTCACCTCCCTTTATCTGCACTCCCTAGTTTCTTTTTTACCTCCACCATTGTATAATAATAGACTCTGCAACTAAATTATTTAAAGCTGTTTAGGTCTATTAAACTAGGGGGGGGGGGGCTGCTGCTTGTAATAATCATGATACTATGAAATAAAATCTGCAGGATCAGGTTTTGCATTTTAATTGCAAAGGACTTGCAGGCTTTGGACCAAATTCAGTCCTGTGTTTAGTAACGCAACATAAGAACTAATTGATGTGTGTGACACATCATTATCATATTGTTTATGAGTAGCAACAAATTTCTCTGGCTGCTGTAAATAACTGATCTCTATGATCATATAACGTTGCTATTTAAGATCCTATAGATTCCTGTGAATCTGAGAGGACACTTTGCTACTCAATCACAAAATAAATGTTTCTTTAATATAGTTCTCTTCATATTTTCTCTTCTTATCTTTGGTCTTGTAGCAGCAAAAGCAGTGTCACGAAGTCTGTTGCACTTCTGATGACTGCCTGGTAATAAATGATAAGACTAAATAGCAGTTGTTGCACTTCAGCTTATTATTAAATAATGGATTTTGTTGGAATCAAACATTTATGTTGCTTATCCCCTTATTGCCAGTGGATTTTTATTTGCACATTCTGAGCAATACAACCAATATTGAAATCATGCAATGATGCCTGTAAATGTTCTTAGAAGTCTTTACCATCTATGATGAAAATGGAGACAGCTCACTGCTGTTAAAATGTACCCTTTATAATCATAGGCCTAATGTTGAGTTCTAAAAGGAGTTATTTCCAACCCTGACAAGGTTTCTAAGTCTGGGAAAAGAAAAGTTCAGTTAGTAGAACACAAATGTAATCTCCTGAAGCATGAGGAACAGAGGTGAAAGATGAGTTCTGTTAGAATAGCTGTGGCAAACTAGTATCAATAAAAAGGAGCAACAAAACAAGTGCTGGACAGGAGGATTCCCTTTGCCTAAGGAAGCTGTTGCAAGCTGGACATCTTCTTTTTTCTTCTGATATTTTTTGAATAACTTAATGTTGGGGGCTTAAAAAGCAGCCCTAGTCACTACCTTGAGGTTGGGATAGATGAAAGACCCAGGCCTAGGATTCACCAGAAATCATGGGCATGTTGCTGTGATGCACTGAGTGATCTCAGTCCTGTTTCTTCAGGGTTTGATTATGGAGGCTTGCGATCTTCAGAGTGTACTCACAAGTCCACAGGTTTGGGTTCTGTCTTCAGTGGGTTTTGCTCCATCAGGACAGAGTGGGGAACAAGCACCTTCAAGCAAAGTAGCTTTACAACTTTTGCAGGAAAAGAACAAACTACAACAGTACAAGAAGGGAGAAGAAGAGAAACAAGGGTAAACAAGGGAATACGAGGAAAACTAGACAAAGATAAAACCATCAAGGACTGTACTGCTACTACCTAGGGGAAGATCTCACTGATTTTAAATGAGGCATATAGCTTGTCTCTGCCCTGACACTGAAACCTCAAATACAGAAAATAGTGCTTAAGATAGTACTGCCTTGATAATGATAGTAGTAAAATGGCAAGAGAGTCTCTAGCACACTATGTGCTGTCCACTGCCTTTCACTGTGGGTAGTCACCAGCCCTCAGAATCAGCAATACAGCACCCAACTGGAGGACGAACAAATTTCTCACCCATCTTCCTGCTGCAAGAGGTCAGGGTTGTTCCTGACATGTTTGCTTGACTGGGTTTTGAAAACCACCACTAAGAAGTGTTCTCTCCACAGGCAGCCACCCCTTCTGTTGTTCCCATGATCAAATTATTTCCTGTGTCCAACTTGAAAGTCCTCTGGTGCAGTTTCAGACCATGTGGAGAAGTGTTTACACTGTTTTTCATGCCTCTGTAGCCTTGCTAAGGAATCAAAACTAGCACAGGTACAGCTGCTGTCAGCACAGTGTGAGTATGTGGATCATGCAAGGTATGAAATGGGCTGCATGTCTGAACAGCACTCTTCTCTTTCCCCCTGCTTCCCCCCACTTCCCCCTTCCCCTTGTAGCATGATATTTTGGATTTCTTGCCTGCCATGCATTTGATAGCTATGGACTTGTCCAGATAACCATGCTGTAACTCCCTTTGTTATGTTCGTCTCTATCTCAGAAGGGCCCTGAGGATACCTAGATTGCCAGCAGCAGTGAAAAGGCAGAGTGGTCATGCATTTAACTGGAAACCTGTATCAAAAAACCATCTAAGGTGAAAGAAGAATCAAATCTACTTGTGTATCTCAGTTGATTTCCACTAATTGCTCTGAGAGCCCTTGGGATTGCAGCATTTGTAGAAGCATAGAAAGTCTCATTTTCTGCTGTATATTATGCATGTGTTCCTGCAAGCTTTTCTGATGACCATATGATTTTCAGAAGCCTGGATCTGAAACCAATTTGTTAAGATGTTACTGTAGCATGCAATACTCATCAGAATTTTCTTTCTCATGTATACTGCTCATGTATTTTACTTGTCAGAGGTTGGGGGATGCCTTGAAATTTTTCTCCATCACTGTTACTAAGCAACAAATAGCTGGGTGATTAGAGCCATCAACTCTTTTGTAAGAGACAAAGGGTGTGTTTGGGCAAGGCAGGGGAAGGGAAGAGCGGGCCGTTGGAACACTCACTCTCGTTCGGACGCTGAGAGGAGAGGTCGCTCTTTGCTTTTGGCTGCGACCAGAGGAAATCCAACTGTGCCCTGTTTTTCTTCTCCTGGCTGGGTGAGCTTTGATTCAACTTTTTTTCCCACTGGGAAGTGCACGTTTCCCCGGGCTGCGTTTCCTCACAGCAGCTGCCGGGAGAGTCCGGCTGCCTCTGCTGCGTGCCCCTGCCCTCTGCCGCACGAGACCGCGGCGTCTGCTGTGACTGCAGAAATCCTTGCTACCTCGCTAGCTAGCTGGGGGGGAGAGAGCCAGCGCCTGCCCCTGCCGCCCTGCTTTTTGCCGCTCCGAGTTGCCTGGCTGCTCTTCAGCCTGCCCACCATTACCAGCTGCCTGAGGCTGACCTGACCCTGCGCCACAGCGCCACCTGCAGCCGCTCGGCAGTCATCGCACCTGCCCTGCCCGGCCGGGAGCTCAACAGCGCCCCTGCTGCTTGCAACCGTGATTACACCACACGGGAAAAGGCTCGGCAGCTCACAAGTCATCTGCTATTGGTTTCTGGTTCTATTTGTGGTTGCTATTATTGTTATTGCTTGTTTATAGATACTAGTAAAGAACTGATAGTCCTTTTCCCATATCTTTGCCTGAAAGTCCTTGATTTTCAAAATTAAATAATTTGGAGGGAGGGGAGAATCACATTCTCTGTCCTAAGGGAGGGTTCAACTTCTCTTGGCAGACACCTGTCTTTCAAACCAAGACATTACTATAAATATGAAATTTCTAGATGGACTTCCACTGGTGGAAACTTTCTGCACATTACCTGAGGAGAGCACCAGGCAGTGGCCTTTTCATCCTTTGCTATGGGATCCATGCCCCAGCCTTAGTCCTGGAAGCAGAAACGGTATCATCTAAGGAGATATCTATGGGTCAACAAAACAACAAACCTTTTTCTCTGCTTACCTGAAAGGCCAAAGGAGAACCACATTCATGTGGAAAAGTTCCTAACACAATCCTCCTACAGGAAGAACCTCCATGTGGATACCAGTCTCTTGATTTAGATATAACATGTCCCTTTTTCATCCTTGTGGAGAACAGCATGGGGAGCCAGTGTGTTTTTACAGAAGAGCAGTAGTGGCCAAGGGAGTCACAGCCCCTTTTTACCATTGCCTAATACAATCTCACTCACACATTATAAGATAGAGTCATAGGTAAAAGGTTGTATAGTGCACCCCTCCCACCTCCACCCAGTCAGTGCAGGGCTTCATCTGTCCCTGCGAGGTGTATATTAGTGCCATTAGCATTGCTCTTCCCATGATTTCTGCATTTTGAGGCTAGGAGGAAGGAGAGACAGAAAAAGGAACATTTTCCTTAGTCACTGAATTTCCACATTTTCCATTAGTCACTGAGATGGTCTGTGTTAGCCAGAAACTTGTGCCTGGATGATTTTATCTTTTGAATTATTCTTGGTCTTCAAGTTCTGATTTGTCTTTAAAAGAAACCATGTTTTTTTCAGAAAGTATGAGGAAAAAGGTCTTATTTCCAAAAATGAAGGTGGAGAGGATCTTATAAAAGAAACTGCGCATGTTCCAGCAATGCCAATGCCATTTTGGTAGTCCACAAGACTGTGCATGTGCAAGCAATTGTCTTGCATGGGAGACAAGAGTTTTATGCATTTTTGCAGTTTGACAGACTTTAAGATAGCTAGTTTCCCAAGACTTAGTCCTGTTTGCAAGATTCTGTGATATTTGGCCGATTTGTCTAAAAATACCATTTATTAGACACAGAAAATAACAAACATACAAACATAGAACAGATTGACACACATAAACACACAATGAATACATAATTGCAACACTATAATAGTTAAAAATGCAATTATGGGGTAAAACCTTGCTTGAACTATAAAAATAGTTAAAAATGCAAGTTAAGAAATGCTTCTTTAATGCAAGTTAAGAAATGCTTGCTTGAGCTAGCTGAAATGCAAGTTAAGAAAGGTACCTATAAGTTAGCCAGAATAATACAATCTAGGAACTCAATGATCTTACCAAATCCAATTTTGGAGCTGGACTACATTAATTTTCCTCACGCAATCCCAGGGAAGTAACCACAGGGCTGCGTCCAGACCCTGGGGAGAAGACTTTACTTCACGCTCCAATGTCCATGTAGAAAGCTTCTACCTTTTCTGAGATTTTCTGAGCTTTTTATAGGATAAAAGTGTGTATTTGTAGTCACTAAAAATTTCTCACATTCTCTCTACATTCCACAGGAGAGTGTCTTTTCAGACTTTCAGTCACCAGCACCAGATAGCTGTTGATTAGGCTGTCAACCTAAGTTGAGCCATCCATTTCTTGGGACTGATCAGAGAGAGAAAGGGGAGGGGGGAGCATCCTGCCACAGCGATGCTGGCGCCATTTTGGTAGTCTTTTCCAAATAGGCCAATTGAAATTAAAAGACCCGATTTTACGATTTGCGGGAGCTCCTGCGCGGAGCCAGTTGGTGCGGGGGCATCAGAGACAGTCTCTGTGTTTACCGCAGACCACGCATTGCGCCGTACTGGCTCCAGGAAGTGGCAGGGCCAGCTCCGCCCATGCCCTGCCTACAACTCCCATAATACAAGTGTGACATCACTTCCTGTGCATTCCAAAATGGCGCCTGCACCACGCAGCACGCCGCGCGCAAGTCGGAGCGCCTCCGGAGCGCTCCCCGCCACTCGTGCAGGCACCGGAGGGCATCCACGGCATGTGGAGAGGCAGTTACAATCGGCACACACCACTCTGGCACTGCGAAACCAGTTCGCGGCTATGCGCATGTGGCCAGTGTCTCCGGAAGCCCTGCAGCGCCAAGCCCGCAGCACAGAGGCATTCAGGAAGGACAGCGGATGCAGTGCGATGCAGGTAAGCCATCGTGGTGGTGGGCATTGGGCGTTGGGCTACAGTTTTGTGGCTCTGGTACCCGGTTCCGGGTTACAGGTTCTGGGTTCCGGTGACACACAACAGTTTTCTGAAGTTCCACTTCCAGGTTCCGTCACCTGACTTCCTGTTGCCAGAACACAACTTCAAGTTTTGGAAATTAAGTTCGGGTTTCTGGAAGACTACTTCCGGTTTCAGAAATCCAGTACCGGTTTCCAGGACATGACTACCGGTTCCAAAAATGCATTTCCGGTTTCCAGAAACCCACTTCCGGCTTCCGGTACAGCCTTCCTGCTTACATAATGGACTTCCGGTTTCCGGATATACGTTTCCGGATTCCGGTACCTGACTTCCGTTTTCTAGAAGTCGACTTCCAGTTATCAATACACGACTTCTGGTTCCAGAACACGACTCCCGTTTTCCGGAAATGAACTTCTGGATTCCGGAACAAAATTTCCGGTTCCCCAAACCTACTTCTGGGTTTCATGACCGTACTTCCGGGTTCCGGAACAAACCTTCCGGTTTTTGCAGTCTCTTCCCGGATGAAGAACAAAACTTCCGGTTCCCGAAACCCACTTCCATGTTCTGGAACAGGATTTCCGGTTTCTGGAACACTACTTTCGGTTTCCGGATGCCCACTTCCGGTTTCCGGATAGTGATGTCTGGATTCCAGTAATCCACTTCCTGTTTCCAGATAATAACTTCCGGTTTTGGAAACACGACTTCCGGTTTCTGGATAATCACCTCCAGGTTCCCTAACACTACTTCCGGTTTCTGTAACACTACTTCTGGTTTCCGGAACACCACATCCGTTTTCTGGGTGATCACTTCCGGTTTCCGGACAATATCTTCCGGTTCTGGAACACTACTTCCTGTTTACTTCCTGGAACACGCCTTCTGGTTTCTGAAACATAACTTCCGGCTACCAGATGCCTGCTTCCGGATAGTAACTTCCGGGTTCCGGAACAGTACTTCCAGTGTCTGGGTGCCTACTTCCGGTTTACTGGTGCATACTTCCCGTTTCCCAAATGCCCACTTCTGGTTTTCGGATAATCACTTCCGGTTTCCTGATCACTACTTCCAGTTTCCGGTCAATCACTTTCGGGTTGGGTTAGGGTTAGGGTTAGGGTTTTTTGATTTTGGGTGAAAACTAAACTTATATTATTTATTACTCAGTTTAACTGGGATTATAAGAGTTGGCAAATGAAACTGCAATTCTCCTAGTGATGTTTATCTCTGCAGTGAGCAAATTGCCCAGTGCTGTGTGGTTGGAGATGGGTTAGGGTTAGGTGTTAGGGTTAAGGTTAGGGTTTGGGTTTAGGGTTAGGGTTAAGGTTAGGGTTTGGGTTTAGGGTTAGGGTTAAGGTTAGGGTTAGGGTTAGGGTTAGGGTTAAGCTTCGAGTTGGGTTACGTTTAGGGTTAGGGTTTTTTGGGTTTGGGTGAAAACTAAACTTAGATTATTTATTACTCAGTTTAACTGGGATTATAAGAGTTGGAAATGAAACTCCAATTCCCCTAGCGATGTGTATCTGTGCAGCGAGCAAATTAGCCAGTGCTGTGTGGTTGGAGAACAGCACGTAAAGGACCTGTTTGACCAACGGAGAAATCATGATGCCATCCATTACCAACCATTAGTGGAATTTGGCAGGATGCAAAGATTTAGTACAGATATTGAAGAAAACATTAATAGGGAAGATGGAGATAAATGGAAAAATATTATGTGGATTTGTAATACATCATTCAGTGGAGAAATTCACTACTGTTTTTTGCTAAGAAAAGTAATTCTGTAGCTGTCACTCTTTGTACAGTTGCAATAACATAATTGTTAATTTTCCATGTAGCGTAGTAGCAGGTTAATACAATCATTTTACAGTGAGTGAGGATCTAGAAGAAAGGGAGGCAACAATGTGCTATTATCAAAGGGGATGCATGGGGCTAGAGAAAAGGTAATAAGGTTGACAGTAAGGTAATAAAGAGTGGATTTGGGAATACTTATAACAGACATTCATATTAACAGTGTTTGTACAGAAAATAAGGAAAATACCCCAGTTAATTTTGCAGAGGATGATCAGAATGCTGTAGACTTCAGTGGTAGAATGGGCAGTTGTGGATGTAGGGTTGGTAGATTTAATAGGTTTATGGGTATATTTACCACAGTCCAAGGTCATACAATCTGCCTGCAGGAGAGTTGGTCAATTGCTAAAAAAAAAAAAAAATCCATTAAAACTGGAGCAGATGCCAAAAATGGGAATGGAGAGTCTGTTTAATGCAGAAAGCTGAGAGCATTCTGGCTTGTTGAGCAGAATGAAGGCTGTTCACAAATACGAGAGAGATAAAAATATACATCTGTATACTAGGGAGGTGAAAAATGATCAAGGACCATACCTGCAATAGAACAAAATTATTATATGTTGCTCATGATGAAATTCAAGCTAAAAAAGAACAAAAAAAAAAGGAATGGTTAACTATCAGAAGAGGAAAACATTGGAGCAACCTATCAGTGAGGCATTTTGGAAACACTTCAATGAACTTGGAGAAAAAGTGCTATAATGTGTTTGTTGTGAGGCAGTAAACTAAGACTCTCATATTTCTGTGACTCAGGGAAGTACAGTGGTCTCAGGAGACATGAAAGAATGCCTCCTTATTCATTGAGGGTGACAGCTTCTAGGAGCCAGCGAATATGCAAACAAAGTGGTTTTTTTCTTCATAAATTCCTGCTGAGGGAGGTATATTGGCAAGTGAGATGGCTGTAATATTCTCTAAGCTTCTGTGTGAGATTTCCTGCAGCAGGCTTTTAAAGTCTAATTGTCATTAACAGTTCTGCACATGTTGTGTTTATGTGAGGATGGAGAGCAGATATCCAAACCTGCTTCAAATTCTGCCAAGGGAATAACAAGCCAAATTACTCGTCTGACAGATAAAGAAGGTTAGAAAAGGATGAATCTAGGCAGTCTTCCATTTTATGGCTTGAAGGGAGATTTCTGTCTGAAGTGAACTCCCTATTCAGACAGTTTCCTGACATGTGTTTTTATTTCCTCAGCTCACTCCTGGTGTTTGACTGTACAAATATTTCCATGATCTAGCACTGAGTTTTCAGGTCTAACAATAATGAGAAGACAGCTGAAATAGAAAAGTGGAGCCCTCCTAGAAGCCATTTAAAAATCTATCAGTCCGACATAAAACAGGCTACTAATAGGGCTGTATTTAGATTTTTCCTAACCTGAACAGGTAGGGAACTTATGTGGCGTGTTCTCCTTTTTTCCTCAGACGTTCTAGCTTTGAAGAGCATTTTGGATCACAGAATACAGGAATGACTTGGTTGTTCTTTAGTCCCTCCATCACTGTCACACTGCATGCAGTTCACCATAAGGCTGAGTACCCCTCTACAGTTATGAAGATGCTAAGAAGTCGCAGAATACAGAAGTTTGTGTGCTTGAACAATGAGAGAGGTGACTGCTAATATCATAGAAAATCTCAGCTCTTCTGAGGTAACTGCACTGACTGGCTTAGACTTCCTAAAGTAGTTAAATAAGTGAACATAACTTCTCCATGTGTGTGTTGCAATTCAGTTGTCATATCACATCAGAATTAAACAAATAACCTTTGCACATTTCTGGAGTAATGTTGGCCTTTATCAAGTAGTACAAATATTGTTGTATCCAGGCTCAAGCAGATTTATTTTTTAGCGTGATTTATTTTTTCACATCTATTTTTTTTGACCATAAACTACGGCATCTTTCCAGCACAGGGGCTCCTTAACGCACTAGGCCAACTCCTGTAAAAATTAGATTCCAGGGACTAAGGTGGAGGAAATGATTGCAAACTATTAATCATAGTTGACTATTTTAAGAAAAGGACAGCATAAGAGAAGCAAAATAGAGATAATGGGCTTCAGTAAAGCAGACGTTGATAAATTTTATGAGACGATTTTTTTTGAGGGATAATTTAAGGATAAAGCAGTGCAGGGGAGATAGCAATTACTGAAAGAAGCTGTATTTAAGACACAACAGCAAATTACTGTGCTGCAAGGGAGAAAGGAATCAGCACAAGAAGGAATAGCTGCAGGAGAAGCTCTTTAGAGTCTTGAACGTTAAAAAAGGATTTATTTACAAATTAGGAACAAGGCCATCTGGCTAAAGCCGGGTAGAAAAAAAAATGGACCAAAAGTGTATGGTTGAGCCTAGAAAGATAAACTATACAATGACTTACTACTATCAAGGGTGATAACAATTAATGTGAAAAGATTGTATGAACCCTAAAAGAGCAGAAAAAGGCAAAGTACAATTCTGACCCATTCCTTAATAGGCAAGGATTCCAAATAATAGAGCCATGATGAGAAAGCCAAGATATTTAATGACATCTTTGCTTCAGGCATGACATAAATTGTTAGCAAATGCCTAAAGCATTTAGGTTGTTTTCAAGAGCACAGAGTAGGGAAACAAGAGGTTAGAAAATATTTAATATGTTACATATATTAAATTTAGAGTGGCCTGATAAAACTGACCCTGGAATATCTAAGAAACCTTAGCGATATCTGAACCAGTAGCACCCATTGGTATCAAAAGAAGAGAAGATTCTCTAGGAACTTGAAGAAAACCCACAGAACCTGTTCTTCAAAAGAGGAAAAGTAAGATTCAAGGAGAAAATAAGTCTGTCTGTGTTTCCCTGAAAGATAAATGTGATCAAGGTATGAAGTACCTAGAGAATAATAAGATAATAAAAACTGTCAGAGCAGATTTGTCAATAATAAATCATGTCTAATTAATGGTTTCCATCTTTGATAGGATAATTATTCTTATGGATAAAGGAGATGCAGTAAATATGTCTTGACTGTGCTAAGGTTTTTGGCATGGTCCCATCCAACATGCTCTAAAGGAAACAAGAGAAACATATACCTACCCAGGGTCATGGTACAGTGAGCACACACTCACATGCTCTGAGGTTAAACTGGGAAGACATTACATGCAGGGCTCTGTAGAAACCACATTTCAACTCAGGATTTTCATCAACAACATGAATTGTGAAACACACAAGTGTTCAAACAACTTGAGGCCAGGAGGGATTACAAGCTCTTTGAGACACAGGATCAAAATTCAGAACCATATTGAGAAACAGCACAAAAAGCCCAAAATCAATGAGGGAAAATTCAGTATTTGTATACAAGCACTTAGCCTTGGGAAAGGGAAACAAAAATACAAATTATAAAACAGGGTATGAAGGTGCAAGGTTGCTGTTATGGAGCTGTCTAATGAAGCCATGACAAATGATACTGCCATAATATGATACTGTTACAAAACTAAGCAAATCTCAGGCTGTGAGGAGCTGACAGAAGTGTTGTAGGTAACATATGCAAGGCAATTTTCCTTCCCTGCTTGACCCTGGGATGCTGACACTGGCATGGAACAGTTTTGGACACTACACTTTCTCAAGTGTTGCCAAACTGGGAGGAGTCCAGAAGAGGGAAATGAAAAAGGTAGGAGGTAGAGAAAGCATGGCCAGAAAGGAAGAGCCAAAGTCGTGACTTTTGAGAAAAGATTGAAGGAATTTGCTTTATTTGGTATAGAAAAGAGAAGACTAGAAATAAGATGAAATAATAATCCAGTATTCAAGGCCCATTAGAGAGAAAGATGGTCATTTGTTCTCCAAGACCCTTGCAAAACAGACCATGATTAACTCAATGACGTTGCATTGCAGATATTTTATGGTGTGGTATTAGGAATTTATCTGTGTTGCAGTGCCTAATATGCTACACAGGAGAGTGTATATGAAAGGATTTTAAAATCGAGCTGGACAAATTATTAGATATGGTCTTGCTATAATAGTCTAATCCTTCAGAGAGGAAAAAGGACTGTTAGATCCCAAGACATCCTTTCCAGGCTTGAATTGCCATTATTCTATTAAATTAAGACCAGGAACACAGCAGGATTTGACTTCATATTCTTTGCAGAAAAAATTCAGTTCCAAACTTCAAATATACAAGGCTATTTTAAGGCATCTTTTGCTTTATATGGATGTTAGACAACCATAATAAGAAAGGATTGTGAT
Organism: Entomyzon cyanotis; assembly: GCA_024500445.1. Lineage (NCBI taxonomy): Eukaryota > Metazoa > Chordata > Aves > Passeriformes > Meliphagidae > Entomyzon > Entomyzon cyanotis. The sequence goes on from JAKEPQ010001005.1 coordinate 84,806,626, forward strand.
TAATTTTTTTTTACACTGTCTTTAATTTGGGGCTAGTTAAGGAATAATGATATGTGGAGAACAAGATGTAGTTAAGGAACTGTGGGAGGCCTGTAAAGAATTAAACCTGGTGTGTGTAATGAAATCTCAATAACTTCAGCAGGCTGGTTGAGCTGGTAGCCTCATTGGCAGAAATCAGTCTAATTACACCTACCCTGAAAGTCTTAGGGTAACATCTTAGGGTAACCCTAAGAATAACATTCTTAGGGTTATTGTGGAAGAGAAAATGGAACATAAGATGGAACTTTACGTGAAAGGCCAAGCATACAAGACACGGAAAGAGTGGAAAGTGTAGGAAATCCTGAAGACCTTAAGAACCAGAAGCAATAGTAGAGAAACATGCTTAAACCCAAAAGCTTTTCTGTGTTTGTCAGAAAATCACAGACTATCCTGAGCTGGAAGGGACTCACAAGGATCATCAAGTCCAACTCCTGTCTCTGCACAGGATAGCGCTAAAAATCACACCATGTGCCTGAGAGTGTTCTCCACACCCTTCTTGACATGTCTCAGGTTTGGTGCTGTCACTACTTCTGTGGAGAACCTGTAACCTGGGCAGAGACTGTAAAGGTTTCCACAATTGTCCTTTACTCATTTGTGTTCTCCAATCATGGTCTATAATGGTGGTCACAGGAGGGCTATGACCTCTTGGGAAGCTGTCACTTCAGTGTTGCTCCATTTACAAAATCTCTCCCAAATAAAGGGTCTGTATGTAAAGACTATGCCAGTACTGGTTTAATCAGGTCTGTTAATGCAGCAGCAGCAAAGGGCATTTCTTGCTAGCTGCCACAGATTATGCATTTATCAGAACAGCTCTGGGGTTTGAATGCCAGTGGTGGGGCCCCAGATGTGAGATGCAATATAGAAGTTACCTATGAACCACGAAATGTAGCATCCTTCTTCCTTAACTGCTGGATCCATGTACACCATGCAGTGGCTCTGAATGCTGCTGACAGCCTTGGAAGAGGCTTCATTGATAGCAAACTGCTGATGCAAAGCTTTGGCTGGTGTCACCAAACCAACACTTCAAAGTGTTGGTGTCACCAACATAGCCTCTTCCAGCCAACCTAAGGGTGCCTTAAGTGCAGTGCAGAGGGCAAGTGTCCATGCATACACAGTGTCCCTGCTGGCTCCTCATCTCCCAGGCACTGCAGCCTCACCCAGTCTGAACTGACCCTTGGAGGTGAGCTGATAGAGCAACAAAAAGGACAGAGCAACTCTCACTCCTCGTGGGGACATGGCAGCCAGGAGCCTTACGGTATGGTGCCAGGGCTTCCTTCCCCCACATGCTTCCCAACTGCAACATTTGCATCTGTTTGAACCCCTCTTTTGTGGCAGCACTCTTTGGAGGACTGGGGCCTTGGGATCTCTGCATCAAACATGAGTCCTGGGGTTGAATCTGGACTACATACGTCCTTTCATGTGGGGAAGGCAACTGGACAACCTCAGCAAAAGAAGTGGGTCTGGGATGCAAATGAAGCCGCCACATGGTCTGAGGCAGAAAGTTTTCCCTTTCCCACTCAGTGACCAACATACTGTACCCACTGCATCATGAATCTTGATGCCTGGCAGCAAGAGATCCATTACAATGTGGTTTCCACTCTTTAGCTGAAAGCCTGGCATCTGCTATGGTGTGCTGTATAGAAAAGGCACAGAGTAGGAGGGAATGAAGAAGCTGTTCCAAGGAAAGTATGTTTATGAGAAAGCTTCGGAAGCAAAGGGAATTAAGTTTGAATGAGTTCTAACTTTATTCCACATCTCCTGTCTGTTAATCTCAAGTCATTATGCTTAAACACCAGTGACTGCAAATGCCTTTCTTAAACCTTCTGAGCAGAGGTAGGAAAGTACATATATGTTGACATGCTTCTGGCATGAGCAGCGATAGAGAGTGGGCAATAAGAGTTGGGCAAGGGAGGTAACAGGCCTTAGCAGGTGGGATTTGTTAAATCTTTTTTCTCCTGCTGTTACTGAGACAGGAGAAAAAAATGTAATATTTCTGCATGTAGCTGAAGCAAGCAGAATGTCTGAAATATCTGATGTATGTCTACTCTGGTTTACAGGGACTCAAGAATCCCATGTATTGTATGCTTGGGGATGAAATAGAGCTAGACCCTAAGGCACAGTGACCTGTAAGTCTTAAATGTGTCTGCTTGATTTTTGAAAAGAGACAGAAGCAGCCATAAGGTCAGCATCTTTGCCTTAAAAAGCCTGAGGCTTTGAAGAGTTATTCAAGGCAATCATTTATCTTGTACCTATGAGGAGTTAAACAGAAGGTTTTTTTGCTTAGAGGAAATAACAGCAAAACTTTGGTCCTGTCAAGAAAGAAGACATGGTATCTTAATTATCTGAAGAACAGAATTAGTTAGCTCTTCTGCTAATGATGGCTCAGAAGATCTCACTGACCATCAACAATGAAGTAGCCAAAAGCTTAACATATATAGGACATATTATTTCTCTACAAAGGAGAGGATTTATGCACAGTGCTTACTTTAAACTTTGTATATTCTTCTTACTGTATTGCAAACAAATCCTCCCCCATTAATCAATAGGACTAAAATTTAAGAAAAAGCCTTTTAGTCTGTAATTTCAAGCACCTCAACAGAGAAAAATTAATAAGCAATGACATGATCTCTGTTTTCTGTATCTGGGATGCTCATTATTGCACCTCCAGATAGTGAAGTTGCCTGTGCTACACCCAGTTAAACTCATGTTTTCTTGAAGATAGGTGGAGAGTTGGCCAACAATTAGCAGCACATTTTCTGGAGAACATGATCTGCTTATTTTCCTCATATCAGGAGCTATTGAAGAGACATCTGCTCTAAGAATGTACCCTGAAACAGTGCAAGGATCTCTATTTATCTAACAATAAATTGAGAATCTTTTGTAACAGGAGTGCTACAGAGAAGGGAGGAAAGATTTGTAACAAGAGAACACCAATAATTTGCAAATACTGAAAAACTCAACTGGGTATGGGAGCATGATTTCCCCCCCACTCCAGGTTAATCGTCATCAGCAGTGATAAAAACTTGCTTATAACATGTAGAATGTTTTAGCTGGAATTTAATTAAGCAATTCTCTCAATGAAAAGCAAAGTAAATTAAAATTTGGTTTCGGTTTTCCTAAATGTACGGCATTTTTGTGGCTCACATGACTAAGATTCAAATGACTGTATTTTTCTCTTGAAATCAGCACAAAAGGTTCTTAATAAATACCTGAATAAGATAAGCTGGAAAATAAATGGTTACTTTCCTGATTTCACTGGCAGTAAAAGTATTGTGAGAAAGAATTGGGAAAACTCAGTGTTTTGATGTAGCAAGAATTTCTTTCACTACTTTTTTCTTTGTCTCTAAGTATTACTGTTTCATCTCTAGCATTCAGGTTTCTGTGGTTAAAATAGACAGCTGTGCATCAGCCTTTGGAAGTAATGCAAACCAAAGAGCATCACACAGCAATTTCTGTAGCTAGAAAAGGACTTAACTTTGAATTACAGCATGCTTCAAAAAGACATCTTGGCTTGTTTTTCTCTTCGTTACAAATTCTATTTGATTGCCTCAGTCCTTATCTGTAGGTATTTTGGATTTTATTAGTGCTTCAGCATACCAACAAAGTATCTTTCATTGAAAAGCATGTAGGTGACTCCTAAATAAAAGATGCATTAACTTTATGATAGTTAAGATGTTCGTTTTACACATAGTATTGTGACAATATTAACGCCACACCTGGTAGCAACATCAAGAAAGAGCTAAATGGGCATGCAGAGATCCTTGTGATGCTCCCATCTTTTCCAGGGTCAAAGTTGAAGGTCTTGGTCTAGCCAGAAAAGTATCTTGTTTATCTTGTTTTGCTCTGGTCTGGCCTTTCATTAGATACACTAATATTAAAAAAAAAAAAAAAAAAGGTGTGTGTGCTTGTGACAACTTCAGAATTTGCAGTATTAGGTAAAATATGGAACATTTATTTAGAAGGTTTACTCTCCAATGGATCTGCCTCTAGTGGAAAAGATTGACCTTAGTTACAATTCCTTCCCTATCAAAGATGTCACACTGCTTTTGGAGGAATCATTATTAACAACACCAAACAGCTATTGATGGTGACTGAGAGCTCACTGATTGCTAAAGCTGGTTACAATCTAGACCGTCTCTAGATTTTACTTTGTGTTCAGAGGAAATTCGTTCCTGTGCTATTTTGGGTCTACTAACAACATTAGTGATGTGATATTTTCTGCCTGCTGCCTCCTGGTGTGTCAGTATTGTGAGTTTTTTATTCTTGGTATGTGTGTTGAGTTTGCATTGCTTAAATGACCTCTCTTTGTTCTTTTTTCTCTCCCTTAAAAAATGAATACTTCCCTGTGTTCCAGTTGATCAAGGCTTAGAAACCCACTGCTTTGGGTGTTTTCGGTCGCTTTTGAATTTAAACTTATTTGTCAGGATTCTTGCCAAGTGCCTCAGGATGCAAAAGAATCACAGACACATCATCTGGGAAAAGATTTTGTATTCAAGTTGAGACTGCATTGACTTACTGGTTATATGGGGTACTAGGGAATACACATTCACTACGTTTGTGTTCAGGCCAGGACTTCAATTCAGCTCAGGAGAAGCAAAACCTAAGATTCACATTTTGATAGAATTGTCAGATGTGTTCTGTTTGCATTATTTTTTAGTTCTTTTTCATATGCTCAGTATTTCAGTGGATGCTTTGATGTTTTATGATGCCTAATGTTTTCTAACAAATTGAATGGCAGTGTCAAGTTCAAGCTAATAAAAGTTGTCTGATCACAGCACAATTCTTTAGTCTTCTTTAGTCCTGACAATTTTCTAACCTCAAGATGAAGTTAAAGGTGATAAACCTAACCTTTCTAACATGAAGATTGTCTGAGTTTGGATGCAAATCTTGCCAAATCTCAAGTGTATCATTTGAATATCCTCTATCATAGTGTTGGTCAAAACCCATGCAATTTCACTGGGATAATTTGTCACATGGAAGGAAAATGACCTCTTTGGTGACATTACTACCAAGACAACATGTCAGACAGACAACATAGGCTGACATTGTAGATTTTGCAAGGTGCCAATACACTCATGTAGTAATTCTCATTTTTCCTAAATGTCATGTGCTCATGTCCCTGCACTGCCATTTGCTGTAGTATTTGAACTTTTCAGCCACACTAATTTTGTTGTAATGAATACTACCAAGTCCATGCTTTAAAAAAGGTGAGGATTGGTGTTTGGGTACTGTGGGAGAATTAGAACATGAATAGAGTCATTGGAGTATCTGGAGCTGAGGACAAATAGGGAAGCTATTATTACTTTCTTTGTCACTTGGCAGAACTGAGGATATGAGGTTCTGGGATACTAAGTCTCCCACATACAAGAACCAAGGTTTAGGGGAGCTTTAGGTCTGCAGATTGGAAGAGGATTAAGAAATGGTTTTTTGCAGGCTTATAAATACATGAGATAGAGTTTTGGAACCAAATCAACTCATGCCAATGCCAATGTACTTATTAAATCGCAAAGCAGTGAGGCTCCTATCAGGGTAGCTGCTTCTTCAAGAATGTAGCTGCTTCTTCAGGGATGTATGTCCCATCCCTGGCAGTATTCAGGGTTGGTCTAGATGGTGTTCTGAGCAACCTGGTCCAGTGGAAGGTGTCCCTGCCCATGGCAGGGGGTTTGAAACTAGATGGTGTTTAAGGTCCTTTCCAACCCAGTCTATGATTTTATGATTCTTCAAGGTGCAGTTTGAAAAGCTGAGGAAATTTCCATTTCATCCTTCTTTCCTTCACTGAAGTATTCATTTGAGGACCAAGTGCAATCAGTGCAATCTGGCTATATAGTATATAAGTATATAAACCATCTTGAATTCCTCACAGCATTTTCCACATTGAAAGCATTCAATGGTTATCAGATGTTGTATGTTGACCCACATTGGTACTTCCTATATTAGACATCTATGAAATACAGGACTTGTATCATCTCAATCTTCAAGTATTTGAACATGAACATTATTAGGGCTTTACTTTTGTGAAACAACAAAACCTGAAGAAGAAAAATAGTTTTCTGATAGTCCAGTTTGTCTCACCCTGGATTTAGCCCATCAGAAAGCACCCTGAGGTCCTCTAATGGTCAGTGATACCTCACGTGACTTGGTCTGAGGGAGAAGCTTGTGCTCAGAGTCCTCTCAGCAGCCATGTGTGATGGAAGACCTATTTTAGAGTTTGCACAGTGATGTTCATAGGGGCCATCTCCAAATCAGCACCCACCTTGATGAAATACTGTAGGGATCTCTTTGCCTTGTGAAGGATGGAGATTTCCCAACAGCCCTTCATGTTCTGACGGTGTCTGGCCAGACTTCACAGCCCAATAAGTGTTGCATCCAGTCTGGTGCAGTGAGTGGTTTCTGACGTGGACAGCCTGCTAACACAGCAGAAGTATCTGCTCACTCAGAATCAGTTTCTCCTGTGACACCTAAAAGCTCAGTTGCCACTGAAAGCCTAGTTCAGTGGATAACTGCTTTGTTTTTCAGCACTCTTAAGAACATGAGCTTATTTTACTAAAAAAACCCATGTTTTCCATCCTCCTCTTTACCTCTGACAACAACGTTCCTGTTCCAAACTGCTGAGTTATTTTTGCTGAAATTTTCAACAAAAATAAGCAATTTTGTCAGGCACTGAAAAAAAATACAGCCAGAAAAGAGGAAAAACTGTAGCCCCCTGAAGACTATGGGTATTTCTTGCTTAATTTGCTCTAAAGCAGCTTCTGTTACTTCTGTTCCAATTACTGTTCCTTTTTGACAAATCAAGGATAACCGATGTAGAATTAAACCACTTGGGAAGAAGAATAAATCACAGTCATCAGGCTGCAGTGTGCTTCATTAAGTAAGTTAATCTATCAGCTTTACATGGAAAAAAAAACATGGACAAAAATTGCCTTTCAACCAAAGCAGTCCTAGGGGGAGAAGGCAACATCAATGTATTCAGCGACTGACAGGATGGAGCTATGGGCTTGCGTTATGACATCTTCCTTCTCAGCAGGGTGCATGCTTCTTGTGGCTCTGTCAGATCTGGCCTTCCAAAGTACATATACCTCTAGTCAGGGCTACATAATAATGCAAAAGAGCACAGGATGGAGGTCAGAGAGCGAGAAGGGATGAGAAACTGAAGAGTCAAGAAGGTGGTCTGAGGATATGAAGGAAAGGTGGGAAGAGGGTAAAGAATCCCATAAGGTGAAAAAGATGATGGCCTAAACAACAAGTAGAATGAAGATGTGAAAGATTAAAAAGAGAAAAAGAAAAAGCAAACCAACAGCTCAACCTTCTACTACTACTTTGATCAAGAAAAGCTCCTTGATCTTGGCCAACAGTTCTTTGGTCATGAAACACAACTAGGTGATGAGAGTGGAATGAGAGAAAAATGAAAAGCCTGGGCAATGTTCTCAGAGAGGCTCATCTTGCTTAAGAACTATGATAGTGGAGGCAGAAAGTGATTTTTAATGTTATATTAAGCTGTGTGAAATGTGATGAGGGGCACAGGGGAGGTGTCAAGAGGAACAAGAGGACCAGACATGTTGCTGGTAAGAGTGGTACAGATTTAGCATCCCCATCCTAGTGAGGTGGGATGGGGAGGAGAAGTGTGCTCTCCTAACCAGGAGTGTTTCCTCGTACTGTTTCAGTTATTGCTGAGCCAAATGATGCCACAGGAGTGGAAAAAGGAGTGGATTGATGCTTCCATTCCCACTCTAGATGTGGGCATTATGGGTATGTTTTCTTGATTATTTATTGATCTTGATGCTCACAGAAAGTTATGTTGTGGTAGCTGGAGAAGCTGAAGTCTTTAATGTGAAGTACAATCAGACATTGTAAGCTTCTGTGGTACTGAGGGCTCCTAGGGCTAGTTCTGAGGATAAACATGCAGGCCAGTCTTCATGATGATTAGACTCAACATGTCAGTGATGTCACTGTTTTATTTCAATCATGAAACTGAATCCATCTAGCTGTGTCACATACTTGCAACAGTCATCAGAAGATGACTTAACTTTTGTCAAACACTAATTCTAAGTAGCCGTGTACCACCACTTTAGAAATGCATCCCAGTCCCCTACTAATTCCATTAGTTTTCCAGGTATCTGAATATTTTTCTTTCCTTCCATCTCTGGATTTAAATATAAACAGATGGAGGATTTAGAAAAAATAAAAAGGAAATTCTCTATGGTTTCTAGGTATTGGTAAATAACCAGATAAAGTGTCCTCAACAAATTAAAGAAGTAAGCTCTTAAGAAGCTTATCTAGCCTCATCTCCTACTATTTGACCTTTACTTTTTTCAGAATTAGCACTGATTTGATTTTGTCCTGAAATCATTTGCTTCCTGAGTGGTCTGTCTTTACAATGTATGACTCTGCCCAGTGTACATTTTGGTGAGGGCTGCTGATGAATGGGTGGCAGCTCTGGGGACAGCGAGTGTTCAACTACCAATTATAATACTGGAAGAAGGGGCAAAACAGGGAGCAAATCATAATGTAGATAATGTGAAATGTTGAAAGCTGATGAGGCAGTAGGAAACACACAGATCTTACACTAGCATATGTCTGATAGCAAAATGCTTCATCACTTGTGAAAGAGTGAAGACAGGGCTCTGAACCTTGTTGCACTTTGCTCCTTGTTGCACATGGAAAAAATCAACATAAACTTTGGTATACTACCAAACTATCTGAAAAGGTAGCTCTGCAATTTTGAAACAGTGGATCAAAACTTGCATGAGCCCATTCAAAGCCTGAAAGTTTTAAAAAGAGTTCATTTGGAGCAGGAACTCAAATATCGCAAGATACCCAGCCAGTATATATCAGCACTGCTAACTTCCAGACTAAAAGTCGGGCAAAACAGATCCACTGTGGAAAACAACTGTTACAGGGAAAAGTCCCAGTAGTCCAGGAGCTTCTATAGTCCCACAGAGCTCCACATAAAGAAGGAATGGTGTGGGTTTATAAGAGGCAAGGAAATGCCCTTCAGCCATGAACTAAAGTGTGAATTCAAGTTTTCTCTCTGAAATTTTTGGTGCTGAAAGCTTGCCTGAAAGACGAGAAAACCTGTCGTATGATGGAAACAATGTTACTGATATGCCTCAAAGAAGTAAAAGATGTGAAGGTTGCCTTGTGTGGAGCTGAGATAAAAGCTTCAATGAAAACATTTCAGAAAGTCAGTGTAATGAACACTGACATCCCTGTATGCAGGCCTGCTTAAAAGCTTTCACGTGTATCAACAGATGTACTCTTCTTCCCACAGGAAAGTTTAAGAGAAAATTCCCATTAATAATAGCCCATTTAGTGCTTTAGTGTGCGTCTTTTAGCCGTTTGTGCACCACAAAACCGAGAATGCCTTACCCCATTTGGGCAACTCTGCTTTGCTTACAACACTATCAGCAAATCATGCCTGAGGAAAGGTTTGACATTTCCAGTTACTCACAAGCAACTTTATAGGTCTAGTTTTTCCCTTGCAAAGTTTCCCTTAACTGACACACTGCTGAAACTGGTGAAAATTGCAGCTGGACCACTAAACAGCAAATCTTGCTGCTCTGGTTTAATTGTCAGTCCAGCTTATCATTATTTTGTCACTCTGTCATGGTGGTCACTGCAGAAGCTCAAAAACTGAAGAACTGGAGTATTTATAGAGTCCAAGTCTGGCATGTACTTTGCCACTCTATTGTGGCAAAGCCTTTAAGAATTTGCATTTGAAATTAACTATGCAATATGGTCTTTGGCAGAGTTGTGTGACTCTTAAGCAGTTACAATAGTATCAGCCAACAAAGTATATGAGAAAGTCATAAATTTCTAGAGATTAGTTCAGTGCAGGAAGAAACACCTTGTATGAAGACATTGCTCAGTACTGAATGGAAAACTGAACTTTATGACCACTTTTTAAAACAGCCTAAGAAGATTTATGAGAAAAGGGTAAAGCAAAGTTTCCATAAATGAATCAGAACTACATCTTAAAAGCAGTGGGAGTCAGTTGGTAATCCAACTGCTAGGAAACTGTCTAAATATCTAAGTGTATGTGTGCTTTGAAGAACTGGGTCATAAGTGATCTGGTTATTCAAAATGTCATTGTAAAAGAGAGCTACTCAGAAGTATATTTCTCTGAGCCTTCATCAGTGGATAACATTATGCCATACAGTATTTTTGATGTCCATCTGAGAGGAAATATATACAGAATTGTGTAGTTTAAAAATACAGATTTTACTCCAGTTTTACCTTTTGGATTACAGTCATAAGCTAGTGAGTTGAACTCAGCTTTTATATCATGCACAAAAGATTGATGCTGTTATCGGTGGCATGGCAGCAAACCCTGCTGTAGTGAGGCTTCTTGGGGCACACTCTGACTTGGGACTTCAAGCGAGCCATGTAGTTGCTTCCCCAGGATGTAAGGATGCCCAGAAAAGAACCAAGTAAGAGTAGTAACCTCAGCAGAGGTGAAGGACTTACCAGTGTGTGCCAACAAGAGAAATGGTTCAAAAGGCCAGTTTGCACTCATCTTGGCTTTGCTCATGCTGAGGTTGCATGCTTGTATTACCCCAGGAAAAACTTCACTGAGCTTCTGTGAGACTACTTTACAGAGTTAATCTTGTATGCAAGTCTTTGCAGACCCATCTAAAGAAGTTCACTCCAACAGGGAGGGCGATGTGCTATTAGTCATGCTTTAAAGACTTAAGAGGGATGTAAATTATATATAACTTTTTACACAGGTTGTATACACACCTATGCATTTCAATAGCATAGTTAGTGCTATTTGAAGTATTTATAGAAGTGCTTTGCATTCAGTGGTGAGTTAAAAAAAAAAAAAAAAAATCTGTGGTTCAGCTGGTATCTCAAAGGAATATTTAGCAGTTTTGCTACCGTTTCCCCTAAGGCCCTTCCCATGATAGCTGCAATACTCAGACATAGATGGTTAATTAGTGAATGTTTGTAAAGGACTTTGAAGATGAAAATCTTGTTTTCTTTCTTTTTTTCCCTTTTTTCCTTTTAATTTTTTTTGGCTAAACATGCTGATGGTTACAAAGGTGGGATTTCTGTCAGCTTATTTGTTTTGCGTGCTGCACTGAAGTGGTTTGCTATGAATTCAGTTTGCTGCCAGATTTTCAGTAATTAGTTTATCTGCTTTGCCTGCTGCTTCCTTTTGCCATGCTGCCCACTCTCCCATAGACCAGCACGGCCAAGGGTGCAGCTGAAGCAGGAGGCTGGGCTCAAGTGCTATGCCACACACCACTAACAACCCCACTGTGGGCCAAGTGAAAGAAACTCATTCCCTGTAAGTCCATCAGAGTTACTCCTTGACTTCAATGAGCAATGGAAACATAGCCTTAAAACCCGGAAAATGCATGGAACTTATTGAACAAGATCCGTGGGGCTAAATGTTCTCATCTACAAAGGCAACCCACACTGGCATTTTGCTTAGTATAATACTCCTTAACCATTCAAGATTGAAAAGATGACAGCAGCTCTGCCCCTGGCATGTTTGACAAAGCCTTCATTCCAGGAAATCTGGTACAAAATAACAAAATCTAAAGAGTCAGGTACTAAACAGTCTGCACTAGTGCATCCTATTCATTTAAATACAAGAGCTCAGCATCAACAACAGGCTTTGAGTCTAATTCTCAGAGCTTCCTGCTGTTTCAATAAAAAAACTTTCCCTTCTTTTCATTGAATTCATTAGGTCGTTCTTTATCTACTACCTATGCTTCCACAGGAACTGAAGCATGGAACAAGGCAAACAGCAGTCTCCTTCATCACACAACTTAGTATACTTTCATATTCAGTAAAATCAGCTAACATTCTCTCAGCAATCTTGATGTGCCTAATTTATTAAGTTTTCATGAATTAGACCACTGCAGTATGGGAAAATTTTATACCTATACAAGTGGGTTTATGAAAGATCTTATATGGCTCAAAATAGGTTTTGGGGCACTTACATATTTGAATGTGTAGCTGAGACCGGAGGATACCTTGAGAAGATGCAAACAGCAACCACTGGACTTCATCTTAGCCACTGCTACTTACTTAACTGTGTGTCACTTTGTTTGCCTGCATTGCTTCTGCATAGGGTGAAATGCACCTTCCCTATAAAAAAAAGCATCCAGAGTACTATGACAAAACCCCACCATTACAGCAAACCAGTGGTGTTACTGAGTTTGTATTGAATCACAGCAATGTGAAGAGTGAGAATTTTATAAAATGAAAAAATGTAAATGTAAAATTTCATTTACAAAATGAAAAAAGGCCCAGGAAAGTGAAAAGAATTCTCTTTAGCCCAATCTGTATTAAAATATTTATAGTCAAGCAATATGATGTTGGAGGGAAGGCATCTACACTACATAAATAGTTCTCCCTCTTTTCTTGAAATGATATTATAAATTATCACTATTAGTTTATTGAGCACTAATTTCTCAGCACCTATGGGTAAGCAGTCCCTCTCTCTATATTTATATCTTCAATAAAAAGAGTGTCCCTGTTAGATATTTCAAGGCAAAAATCATAGTCAATAGAACAGAAGAGCAGCCATAAATTAGTAAACTGATATAAAGCCCTGCTGGCTCAGTGGCTGTAAACCAGCAGAGTTCCAATCAGACCCCATTATGTTATACTCACTGGAGAGCTGAAGCAATCCCAGCATCAGGGACTAACTCTTCTGCTTGGTGAACTGGAGTCACCAGCCAAAAATATTTCAAGAGTGGCTGGAGTCAGGGTTTCCCTCAAATTTCCATCAGTATTATTAAAATTCTGGCTTGGCATCATCAGACCGTATAGCAAAATATCCTTCCCAGGGGCTAAAAGGCAGGTGCTCAATGAAAGCATGTAAAAGAGAAGGCATCCATGGTCTTGGGGTAATTCAGTTTATAATGAACCTATTTATTCTTTTTCTGACAGCCTCTAGGTAATTTTTTTTTTTTATTTCTTGGTGTGAGAAAGCATAAGTTGGAGTCGTGCTCATTAACTGAGTTTGAAATAAATATTAATGGAATAGCAGTCTTTCACTCAAGAAAGTTTTGAGCAAACATTTTGAATGATAACTTCAATACACAGTAACCCAGCACTGAGGACAAAATATAATCTGTCAGCCCATTAAAAACTCCTTGAGGTAACACCTTCTCTGTGTAAGCAGCTGATAGGCTTTCAAAATAGGAAATTGCACCCTGCAAGAGGATATATACGCTCCTGTGGCTTGTTCTACCTGCTGTGCAAACCGTTTTGCATGTAAAGGTGAGACCAGAAGACTACAGATCCAGCATCTCTCTTCAGAGGGCACTCTTGGTACGGTGATCTTCATTTCCACACAAAATCTAAGAGGCCTATCTCAAAGGGTACTGAGCTGAGTACCTACAAAACCTTGCTAAGAAGCATGCAGTGCACAGAACAGCCTGCAGCCTGTATGTGGTTCAGCTACAGAGCTAATACTTGTGTAATTGCACTGACCCTTTAATAAAGGAACTGTTTAAAAGGCTGCCATCACCTCAGCTAAAGTCATAAGCATGGGCTCAACAACTGGCTTCCTACAGGTACTTCCTCTGAACTGTCTTCTGCTACAGCCCATGCTTCCTCTTCTTCTCACTTCCAGGCAGGACCTACAGTCACTTCTCTTCCTATGGCACTCCTCTATAGGCCTCTTGCTGCATCCTCCTCCACTAAATAATACAAGTCCACAAGACCATCCAAGGAGCAAATCTACCTAATTCCATCCAAAACCTCTCTAGAGGGCTCAAACCTTTGTGGCAAAACAAAATCACGACATGTATAAGGGGATCTACTTAATAATTCAAGAAATAAAATGCTCTTTCTGTGCATGTGTCTTTGGTCATTCAACCATGACCAAATTCTGGTGCAGATTTATTTTAACGAAAATGCCTGTTGTCCCAAGTCAGTCAACCAATCTCCAACGTGTCTCTTCTTAGCTCAGTGCTCCACATTTTCTTCCAGTCCTGAAAAAGCATGCAATTCTTCTGTCCTGACAGCCCTTTACAGTCATGCCAGCACCTCTTTGCTCCCTCCACTTAGGCCATCCCGTACTAAGCAAGGCTGTGTTTCTTTATCTCATTCTTTTTAAAGTAAAAAAAACCAAGTTGTTTTTATTACCTGTGTGTAACAAGCTCTCCTACCTCCCAGGGTCCTTGAGGCAGACAAGGTCACCTCCCTCCAAGGTCTCTCCAGGATTTCTATCGATAATCTAAATGTACCACCTACACCCTCTTGTCTCCTTTTCCTGGCTTCCCCCTTGTAAACCAGCCTAGTGGAAATCCTCTGATGGAACTGGCCCAGCTACCAGCATTTCAATGGGCTCATCTCTGGCTAAATAATTGTTTTAAGCTTTCCAGTGAGCATTGTCCCTCTGGGAGAAGTGACCTATTGATCTGCACCAGTTTCTATTAAAGGGAAGCATTAGAAAGCCAATGCAATTAGCACTCTGACAAGGTTGCTTACAAAGATGAATTTGGAATCAGTGTTACCTCTAATAACTATTGCCTCATCACATTTGGTTTAATTACATGTAGATCACTGATTCTCCCAGGAATTGCCTGGTGCCTGCTTGCCTTTTTGTGTTGGTTTCAAGTGTCCATTGGAGGCAGCCTGACCATCAAGTAACTCTGAAAATGTCCCTTGCTGCTGCCTCCCCTGTGGTGGGGGAAGGCCTTGTTGGTATACAAAGTGTTCCTCATCAGGCTTTGATATGGGATGGGGGAGAAAGCAGCCTGACTTTTGGGAGGAGGGCAACTGTGTTTGTGCTCTTGTGATGTTACATATTGCTTACAGACACATGCCTCGGGGGCATGTCCATTGCTCTCTGCTCCTAAAGTTCCCAGGCTTTGGCACACAGACGTTTTGCTACTTTCCACCACTGGTACAACTCATGTCTGATGGAAGCTAGGTTTGTTAGCTTAGCACTTAAACCCAAGAATAATTCAAAGTCTCACTTGTTTACAAATCTATTCCAGCATCATTATTCACAGCAGCAAAACAAAGTGGTCAGATTTTTTAGGCAGATCCCCACTGGATTCTAAACCAATAAAACAAGTGCTAGAAATAACCTTGCATTAGTAAGCCCCAGGGGCCAATACACTAATTTTTAAAAGTATATGGAGGTAGTGTTTGCATTAAGTGAAAACACGGCTTTTCTAAAACTGCCATTTACTGAAAATAGCCTTTTTTATTTCCGCAATGCGTTAAATCCATGCTGGAGCATTCCCATAAGATAGAAAATGGATGGATGAAGAATTCTCCCTACCAGCAATGTAATGATCACAAACCAAACATGAACCTAAGTCTCTTTGTTCTGACACAGCCTATTTGCATTACTTTAAGATTTTTCACAGCATCATCTGCACAATACTGCTTTTCTTGCAAGACATGAAGAAACCCAATAACTGAGAATTGGGGAAATAAAATTACTTAGAGTAACATGCTCAACAGATTCTGAGGGCAGGAGGATGTCACACGTGTTATGATGCTATTACTTGTATACTTGTCGTCGAGGGGTATGGTCGTGTCCTTTGCATGTACATTGTCATGTCAGAAGTCAGCTCTCTGGTACACGTTTTACAAGTCTGCTAAAACTAAGCTGCCAAAGAAAAGGATTAATTTTCCATTGGATCAGTGCAGCGACTCTTTCCAGCAGCATCCCATACATAGGTTGGATTAAATGTACCGTGAACCTGTACTCCAAATGGACTGGAAAATAAATCGCCTACGCAAGCTTGTTCTTTCTGCTTCATTTGCTGGGAGACCTATTTTAAAGCTATGTGTGCTGTGGACAGAGTTTCTTTCTTCCAAGAGAGGGCACCATTAGCTTTCCTTCTGCTGCTCTTTGAAGCAGGGGTAATAGGAGTAGTCCCACACAGGTTTTGCAAGCTTGGACTCCTTTTGGAAATCTCAAATAGCTGCAGCTGTGTTCTACAAGCACCCCATAGGATGTCTGGCTACAGGGGCAAGGGCTGTGCCTGGAGGATCCCACCACTGTGCTGTGCCAGAGCTGCATTCCCATGACATTTATGCCTACTCCACTTGGTTTGACCTAGCACGGCCTGGTCTCCATGGAGAGTGGTAGAGGTTGTACATTGTTGTATTTCTTATGACCATTACATTCACAGAGATCTTTAGCTTTTGATGATTTAATGGGCTCCAAGAGCTAGATGGAAATCTATGCTACCAGCTGTGGCCCTCACTAGCTGTACTTTGTCTTGCTAAATCAGGGCCAAGACAAACACTGCTAAATAAAAGCTGTCTGTGAGACAAGGATATTCATCTCTTGTATCATCATCACTCCTATCTGAGAGGGACAGTGTCTAGTGAAGTCTTATGCAATCCATAAGTCTGTGCCCTTTTGAAAAAGAAAAGGGAAAAAAGGTGCAGACATACAATACATGATAAGATAAAGACGACAAACGCCTACTGCGCTATTTCTGAGCTAGTTCAGTTTCACAGGGCTGTAACTCACTGAAGGCAGCAGTCTCTGAGTTTAACACACACATTAAATAACATTCTTTTGCTCTCTTAAGAAAGAAAACACATTTTCAAGTAAAAGGATTTCTGCAACAAGAGCTTTGGTGTTGAACTTCACACAGATGGTGCTTATTAGAGAGATTTCAATTCCCAACAAACAATTTAAAGCACCACCTGATTTGTAATTCCAGCTCCTCTCTCAAATAAATGACAGCAATAATTCACATTGTGGGATTGGGGCTTTCTTCCCCATATATACTTATGGATGGGCTCTGAGCCGGCCACCTCATGATGTGGGGAGCAGCATTGGCCACCCCACTAAGCACCCCAAACAGGACATGTGCCTTTGTGCCTGCCGTGCCAGTGGCACCTCTCCTGGGGGCCTGCCATGGGTCTGATGCATGTCTGACACAAGAACTGAGCCCATCTCTGATCGCAAACGGAATGCCACTGTAACAAATCTGAGTCACCTTCACTGCTGTTCCCATCACGTGCCTTTGGCAATTTCAAGGTCCCTCTTTCTTGCCAGACCCATGCCTGGTACAAACACCTCTTATGAAATGCTGCTGCAGAAGTGTTGCCCCAGTCAGAGCCTTATGACAGGAACAAACAGGGCCATTTGTGATCAGTTACTGCTGAAATGTGACTGTCTAAAAGAGTGATAGTGTAGCCCTTCCATGTTCACTGCTGTAGGATGCACATGGGTTTGTCCCAGGTGCCATGGTAGGTGGTCCAGCTGTGGGCCTTGTCAGGGCACATTACCTCTTTTATTGGCTGCCTTATACATTTCTGACATGTTCTGATGCAATTATTGGGCATTCAGATTAATTCCCCAGAGGCTGGCTTTGTTCTCCTGGGTCGAGGTCAGGAGTGCCAAAGGGTGAGGCATGCTTAGTGCTGCTGTTGATAATGATGGAGCCTGTGGAAGAGATTTGTATTCCTCTCCTATCTTTTAATAGCAATTTTCTATATCTTATCTTAGTCTGCCATATCCTGTGCATGCAGATATGGAGGTTAAACTGCAGCTGTGCTTCTTCGGCTGTCTTCTATTCTTGCACCCTCTGTCACTTTCCTGTTTATTTGAAGCTGACTGCATTGAACTCAGTGGAATTTCTCAATGCTCATCCTTCCCAAACACCCACACTTTTCTACACTTACACCATTCTTCATTTTAAGTTCCTCGCTTTTGGTGCTTTGAAAGTGGGATTTAGCAAGTCAGTGTCCTCACCTCTCTGGGGTTTGTACAGAGGCATTGCTCTGCCTCTGTCAGATACAGACAACAGCAGTTTCCTGTCTGATAAAGACTTTTAAATCTGCAACTTTCTTTCTGATCTTCACAGAGGAGGTGCACAGATGTACAATATATATTTCAATTTCCTTCTTGATAGTAATTATTCTTCTTCATAGCAATACTAACTTGTCTAGTATCTTCTCAAGTCAGCTGATCTCTAAAGCAGGGGGAAGGAAATCATGTGCCAAAAAAGCAAATATTTATTTAAGTACTTTTATTAAAATAAAAATATCATGCATTAATACGCATTAGACATTTCTGAGAACCAGTAATATGAAGATTAAGACTACATGGTTTCTGCATAAAATAGATTGAGCTGGTAAAACATGCAGTCTACGTACTGGAAGGGACTGGATGGAAAGATGAAAATGAGAAAGGTGCTGTTGTGGCTTTTTTTTTTTCTGTGTACAAAATTCATCTGTAAAGACAAAAATTATTTCATTTACTAATTGTGATACCAGGGACCTATCCAGGCTGAATGCATACTGACAGTTCCAGCTCCTCTCTTCTTTACTGTGTTGCCAATGCAGTGTATTTTGCTCTGTTATGTTGAGGATCCTGCAATTCCTTTAATCTTTGTCTGCTGCATGGTCCACCAGTTGGATAATTAAACATCCATACACAGGGTACACTGGGGCTTCATTTGACTGCCTTTGCTAACAGACTTTCTCTTTCTGCCTAGTGTAGTACAACAATTTAAGTCACCAGTGACTGGTTGAGACTTTATTTCACCTTACCTATGCACTATGGAAATGGCCAACACTATGGCTTCATATGTCACGTCACATGGATCATGTGACATGGATCATGGAGCTTTTGAGGGATTGCTTTCACTCTGCTTCTGCTCTTGCCATGGAAGTGAAGTGGGGACCTGGCACGTAAAGGAGCAGCTTTTTTTAGGGCCCTGATAAGCAGCACCTGGGCTTTCATATTGCACTTACATTGGCCACAAGTGTTGCCCATATTATTGCTCACACCATGAAACTCCAGCACTGTGCATGCAGGGAGCCAAAGAGTCTTGGAGAGAGGAAAGAGTGCTGTTACTAGCTTCACTAAGCACTGGATAAATCCCCAAGGTGACAAATTTTACCAGAAGAAAAATCTAAGTCCATCAGTAAAGAACCCTTGTTATGAGTTCTTCTCTGTCTACAAGCTACAAGCTAGCCACTGCTTTTTGTTCCCCTCAAATACAACAGTATATTACAATAAAAGTCCTCCAAAAATTAAAAACAATTAAAAAGAATAATATACACCTCATTTTTTATCGCTCATATACAAACAATTTTTGATCAACAGTATAAACCATTAAACCATATAAAAGTCAAGAGTTTCTTATTTTACAAATAGTGCTTTTATAGTTGAGTAACTTTACAATGCTGTGAGGGTACCGTCTGTATCTATGGATATATTGCTTGACAGTTTACTAAAACCAAGTCATCATACCTTGTATTCAGTTGATTGCATCAATAAAAAGCAGCCTAAAATGGGCAATGGATCCATAGGATCTCTGATTATTGTGAGGGATTGTCAAAAATCACTCAACATTAGCCTTGTTTTATATTCTCAGTGTAATCAATTTAAACATCCCATTAATTTCAAGGAGAATACTATTAGGAATGTAGGATTAAAAAAGCAACGTAGGTATGTGAGCCAAGCCTCCTACCATTGTAGACAACTACTTTGATTATTCCCTTTAATAAAATATGAGGATAACATTGATGGTGGTTGCAAATGCACACTCTCCAGCTAGCTTGTGAGAGGTAAGGAGAAGAGTCTGGATAAATTTCAGCCTGACTGGAAATGATGTACTCTATTGGCTGTATAGGAACATCTACCAGTCCACTTGTTTGCGGCAGTTTTGATTTCTGGTTTTCACCTTGTTAATCAGAAAGGTTAACAAGGTGAAACCTTTGTATCTCAAAGCAAGAGATACAAAGAGGCCACAGGACCTGTGCTGCTGTGCATCCAGACAGCCCCATCTCCACCATGTTAGAGATGACAGCAAAGTTGATGAAGCACCAGCCCCAAATCTTGTCTGAAGACATTTTGCTTGCTGACTTCAGCAATGCAACAAGTGGTGTGTCTTTTACCAGGCAGGTGTCCAGTTACCAATTTTTTCCCTTGGGAAACCCATTTTTGGATGCTGTTGAGGCTTAGCTTGACCACTAACAGTGGTACAGCCTACTATGACTGCACTTTTCTCTCCCTGCATAAAAAGAAGGGGTTGCACCAACCCTACATTCTCAATCTACACAGCCATGGTAACACAGGTGGTGATCTGCCTGAACATCAGACATCAAACACAGGCAGGACGCATGGCAGAAAGCAAAACATATCGTGGAAGCTCAGTGATTTCAACTCCCCTGTAAAATTAAAGTCATACATAACCAAAAGTGTTACTGTTTTAAAGTCTCACTGCCTGCCTACACACTTCCTCACACAAAAAAGTTATTTCATCATGTCTCATCTTTTCATCATCATATTTTTTCCTGATACTGAGCCAAAATACAATCTATTTGCTTCTTTTTTCTTCGCTGTGTCTCTGTTTAGATATTGCATTAAGTGCAATATGGAAGAGAGGTTGTAGGTTTGGCCCTGAAGTGATACATGGTCCTGATATTCAGTTTGGTTTTCTGTGGACAGGCCTCACCCTCCTGCCAAGCTCTCTTGGCTCAGTGGAGGTCTGACCCAGCCCCAGTGAAGAATGGAGCTCTGTAGCTCTTCTCTATACAAGAGAGGCTGCGGAAGTGGTGATCAATACCCTATTCCTTTAAAGCAAGAAAGCAAGGCTTAACATCTTTGGTCCTAATGCAGCCCATTTGACAAGGTACTTGAAGGTGTCATGTTTTTCTTTTGTACAAACCTTTTGTTTTTTCTATTATTTTCTTTATTATTTTTAAAAGGCGCCTTGAAAGTTGTATGTCAGAACAAAGAGGGAACACTTATAAAAGGAAAGCTAGAAAATGGGATCCCAATATAAAAATTTGAACCAGTGGTGAAAAAACATTACAAAGCACTCTTGCTAAGTGTTATACACAGTTTGACATTTCATGAGTATACAGTTTCCACCAAGAAGGAGGACACAGGTACATTTTCACACTTTGTCCTGATTCAGGTGTTTTCTCATAGAGAAGCTGTGGAGGAAACAACAGCCAGAGTATCGTAACTGCTCATTCGAGAGGCAGTGGTCATACTAACAGAAGATGTTGAACCCTGAATGTGAAAAATGAGCACTTGTCTGGAAATGCAAAGTTTCTCCTTGGCACCCTGGAGCACCCGCAGACAGACCAAGAATTCCCCAGGCACCTTGTGATGGGACCTCTTTAAGCTATTTGGGCTCCTGTGACATTGTTGTAACCCTAATGATGTCCCTCAGAAAAGAGAGATCCCCCTGTGGTATGAATGCCATGTACGTTGGTTTTTGCACAAGTAATCTCTGAAACCCCCTTCACATCCAGCTGGGATCAGGGACAGGAGCACCTGTACCTCCAGGAACAGTTAGTGGCCTCAGTGATGTCCCTGTGCAAATTCAGCAGCTGTCTCAGGTACAGATTTGTCAGGTGCAGCCCTTCCCTGGCATTGCTCTCCCCACACAAGCCCCTTCCTTTCAAACAAACCACAGGACCACATTTCCTGATGCTAGGGTGTGCTTCAAGTGATGGTAAGGTTGGTGGGATGGGGCGTCACCCCAAGGCATTCCAGAAACCATCATCTAGTTCCAACTGTTCTCTCTAAAAAATCTTACTTCAATGTTGACTGTCAGCTGGGAAGAAAAGCAAGCCCCTGGCCTCTGGATGAATTTACTTAACAAAATCAATTGCAACATGAAGGAAATTTCCCAGGTCAACTCCCTTTGCAGCAGAAGACAACAATCCAAGGCCCAAAATGAAATCAAGTGCACTGACACTGTACACAATCACTGGAAAACATCAAAGTAAAATGAAGACTCTTACCTTATATTTACATACACTTAGAAGTTATTAAAAGTCCTAAATTATTACTGCAACAGGAGTTCTGTATTAACTACTATTTTATGATAGATGGTAAGGACTAACTTATGAGTATTTCGTTTGCCTTCCATGAGAAATACAGTAAAAAGGGAAATTTTATCTTTCTCAAGTGATAAAACTCTGCTAGCTTTTATAAGTGGCTGTGGAATGCTACATTTCCCTATTTAGTTGTGTTTTTAAAATCAGCCTTTTCTACCCACACCTCCAGCTGACCTTTCAAGTTATTTTTAAATGTTGATTTATGCTGCCCAACCATGTTCCCCTGTATGGGATGATTTGTATGCATGATTTGCAGGGGCCTCCTTGCTGTTAAATGAGTGAGCTGTTAAATGCAGTGAGCTGCAGTGGGAAAACCAGGACACTTCTGCTGCTTTTTGGTGCTTCTTTTTTTTTTTAAATCCTGGTGGAAATGATTTGGTATATTCCTATTGTCTGTTACCCTGTGAGCATTACCTTGTATACCACCTGTGTCTCCAGCCACAGCCAGCTGCTGCAGAGTCCCGTCCTCTCCCAGTGCCACTGGAGAGCTGCCAATTTACAAATCATGGCTTACAGGATACCTATTTACCAGAAAGACTTAAAAATGTATAGTTGATCCCGTTAATCTGGAATCTACATTCATATCATTTGTGGTCCTACATCCTCTTTCCTACTTTTTTCATCAAAAAATCACATTCAAAGAAAGATGCTCTTTCAAACTTACATTGCTTAGTTTTTAGATGAGTTTCCTTGTTACTAGCAATGAAGTGCTGCTGAATCCCTCCTGAGTTGTTTTAAAAGGGCAAGTATTAACCTCTATTAAATAATTTTCATGCTACATAATGCTAGTGGTACACATTGCTATTTCTCTCAGTGGCTTTCTTGTTTTAGCTAACAGATTAAACAGATTAAAATCAATAAATTCCTTTGTGCAATAGCATTTGAAAGATTCTGTGGGAGAATATGCACTGTGTGATTTTCTAGTGTTCTGCTTGGAGACACAACAGATTTAGCAAATTGAAAAATTATCTGTGAATTCTGTTAAGATCTTTTTTTAGTTTTATGTACATTTCTGCCAGGGTGGTGGGTGGGGAAAAGGAGCGCTGCCTGTGCGCACATGTTGCACACTTGTGAGAGCAACACAACAAATCTGCTCCCAGGAATGCAAGGAGAAATCTGCCGCTAATTGGACGTGGGAACTGAATTTTGGTTACTGTTTTAAATACAAGCCAGTGATAATCCAAGTCAAACATTGTATCTTTAATGCCAGTGTGTCTGGGACTCTGTCATGGTGAGACCCACCTACCAAACAAGAACAATCTCTGGATTCTGACCCAACATGCCCCTTTACACTGTACTGTAGTCTGACCCATGAGCTGTACACATACAAGGAGCTAAAGCATGTTACTTAAAAAAGGGCTTATATCACATGACTGTAAGTCTCCTTTCCTCAGTAAATCTGTAAAAATGGTGCTCTAAGGGTTTGCTGCTTGATCCTGGACTTCAGATGCAATACTTAAACTGAAACAGATAATGATGTATTCAAAACACAGCAGCAGCATAAATTTGACTGTTTCTAGCTACTTAATATAGACTACAGATCCTCTCCGAGTCAGCTGTTAATGCTACCCTCAAGCAAGTTGCCAACATTCAACTAGTATTCAACTAGCCTTTGTCCCCAAATGAGAATTTTCTTTCTGATCTAGTGGTTTGATTAAAATAGCACTGCCAAGCTGCTGGTGGGACGCATATGAAGGACTGACTAAATTCACACTTTAGGCACTTTACTCCTCCTACATTCATAAGAAATGTTAATGATGGAATGATTTTATGGGTCACTGGAAAGACTAGTTACTTTTGCTGCTGTGACTGATTTATACCATCAAGCTAATCTTAGCCTTGCCTTGCCTGCCTATGCCACACTAATAACCAGAAGATGATGCTGGGTATTTCAAAGAAGCAGTAGGTAACCCTGTGCTTCAGAAGAAGGAGATAATATTTTCCATCACTCCATATTATTCTTTCTTTCCTTAATTCGTTCTCACTGCTCCTCCTGCATTGCCAAGATAGTAACCCCAAAAGGACATGTAACCAGCCCGAGCCTCTGCCTTGGCTGTATTGGCAGTATTCTGTCTTGAAGTAAGTAAAGTGTACTACTTAGATACCCCTTTTCTTTGCCAAATGTATAAGGAAAATTATTTCTGCTCTGAGCCTCTTTAAGAAGAGAAATAAAGCTGCTTGGCTAGAGCTACCTGTGTTTCTTGCCTTAGTCAAATTTAATTTAGTATAGTTCTTCCAGTCTGTCTCGTGAGTGCTCCAATTTGCCACTATTTGCATTTCCTTGACATTTAACTGAATGCTGTTAAACGTTATCTGACACTTCATTTTTCAGTTTCGGCAACATCTTTAACAGTTTTGTTGAAGAAGAAAGGCATTTTGACAACTTGACAGCTGCATAAGGGATCAGAACAAAAAAAAAGTCTTGTGTTTGACCATCAGAAAACCATCACACTTGTGAGCACTTTATAATCATGTGTGGGTGACTTGGAGGTGTGTTCCTCTTGTCAGTTTATAGCAGTAGTGGTCAGCAGGTGATGCATTGTGCCATTTTGCTCCTTGTGCTAGTTTTCCCCAGACCAATCCACTCCACACTGCTCTGGGCAGAATCGCCCATATGTCCCTCAGATGCACTTCTCACCTTTGGGCCAAAAGGCAGTATATGGAGCCAATTTGTAAAAATCTGGTGGTTTGGAATAACAGTTTCAGTTCCAGGAGTTTTGGAACATATTTTTTTTTCCTGCTGGTGATCTGAGCAACACTTAGCAGACGAGCAGTACAAGCATCTGATCTTGTAAAAGATCCAAAAATTCTGTTAGAAACATTTATAAAAATACAGAATGTAGAAAGGAATTCAACTGTACAATGTGTACAGCTCTCAAGTTCATCCCAGAGTGGCTTTTTACCATGCTACCATTTGAAAATGAAAGGAATGCATCTGTATCTCTTCAGTCCAGGAAGATCCTGCTCCATCCCAACATGCATCCAAGTGCAGGCTATGGGCCTCAATACATGGAAATGGGCAAGGAAAGACCCAAACTACCATCAGACAGGCTTTCCAGTTTCAAAGCCCCATGCTGAAATGGAGAGGTGTGCTTTTCGATACATTGCGGTTGCCGTCTGCTCTGAGCCAGAGTCCGCTCTTGCAGCAGCCAACAGTTCACTCATCCGGCTTGCCTCGCTGCAAGAAGAAATTCTCTATGGTCATGCTGAGGCTTCAATGTATTCACTTTTTGGTGCCGCTACCCTCAAGTACTCTGGGTTTTCTGCTGCAGGAACTTTCAAGAGACCGTTAGGTTTGGTTTCCTTCGGTAAGAAGTCCTGCTGGTAGTCAGGATTGTCCAGATTTATTTGGTGGTTGCTCGCCTGGATCCAGTAGGGAGAGCTCTCAAAGACTGTCTTGGCCAGTGGAGATTGGTTGGTGTTGAGATACTCAGGGTTGTCCACAGCTGTGCTGTGTGAATTCTGGTAGCTGGAGTCTGTGGGGACTTTTGAGTTTGCTGTGAGAGAGAAGTTGTTGTAGATTGGATTCTGGACTGCTGAGGCAGATGTTTTCTTGGGCACCAACTGATTTACATACTCTAGAACAAAAAGAAAATAAAAAAGAGAAGGAATGAAAAGGAAGATATAAAATGAATGCAGCCATTTTTGTCACTTAACATGTAGTTTCAACCCAGCTGCCACTTGCTCTTCACACAGGGCATATCTCTGAACCTCCCAGAGTGGAAAAGAGCCAAAGGCAGGGACTGCCACTCTGTGGCACCAAACACACTGCCCTGAGGTTCACCTTTAAGAATTTTGTTTGCCAGCCAACAGAAAGATGACTTGGACCAGGAGACAGCGAGATAGCTACTGCTGATTTTAGTGGCATGTGGGTGGCTGTGTCCCAGCTAAATGTTCTGAAATGGCAGTTTGGGAGGTTAGCTGCCAGAAGCTGTTTCCCTGAAAAAAATGTTTAGAGATGAGGAAAATGCCAAAAAATTCAGGACTGGCAGTAATAATGACTCCACATTTCACGTCAGTGCTATTCCTCGCAGGGCCTTTCACCCTTTTTAGCTATGGCATATTCTTGGAACGGTTGGTTGGGATTTTTTAAGGACACAAAGCATCATCACTGCATTATCCAGCCCCATCTCCCTCAGTGCTCACTGGCTCTCTCTGACCACCTACACTGTAAGCCCATGTGAAACCATGAACTGCCTTCTGTAGATCAATTTCTAAAAGCAATGAGACAGCCATAAAACTCTTTATATTGCTGAAATGGTAAAAGGAATGAAACCAAAGTTTTAGAGGATATTTTCTCAAGTACAAAGTTGTAAACAAATAACCACACATGCAAACTCCCTGCCTAGATTTCACACATGGCTACCATAAGGTACCTGACTCATGAGGGAACTGAAATGAGAAATGGTCAGAAGTAGATAGATAAAGGCTAGGAAAATGATATGTGCATACTTTTCCACTCCCATTTACTGAGCAAAAATGGTAGAAAGCATTTGAATTGCTTTCTTTCTACAGCAAAGGAAGGAAAATGATTGTATTTGCAACCAAATGGCTTGTGAATGAGTGACCATGGGACGGAAACACAGGGGAGGTACTTACCTGGGGCTGGCAGGAAGCTGTCATCTATGCTGTCCTCCAAGAAGGCGCCTGTTGGGTCTGAGCTATACCTCTGAACAAAGCTGTCTTCCCGCACAGGGTGCCCCTGCTAGGATGAAAGTAGAGAAAAACAACATTAAAGGGACTCATTTGTAGAAGCTGATCCACATAGGAGGAGTTACTCCTTTATTAAAGGTTATTATACTTACCCCGTTCCTGTCAATGCAGGTTGTAGCAGAATTGTTGCTGGTAGCACTCTTAAAAGACAGAGAAAGAAAATACAGACATTATGAGAAGCAGCTCACTCTTAAAATTGCTTGTCATGTTTCCACAGTGGAAAAATTTCCTACCAATGAACTCAAGAGAGGAGTGCGAGATGTTGAAGGGCTGTTGAAAAAGCCCTGGTGTGGCACGAGATACTCATCGGCATCCACTATATCTTCCATGTCCTCCTCCTCCATCAGAGTGCGATAAAACTTGGAGTCTGTAGGGCTGGGCAGGTGCATCCTATCATCTCCCTGTTAAAAAAGTCACCATGAGAGAGGACTCGCAGACTTCTTTCAAGCCTGCTTCTCCCTTTCTCTGTGAGACAAAGTAATTTAACAAGAGGGACAAGATACAAAATCTTGATTCACAGATTCACAGAATATTCTGAGTTGGAAGAGCCACACAAGGATCATCAAGTCCAACCCTTAAGTAAATGGCCCATATGGAGATCTGTGTGTTTAATCAAATTTACCAAGAGTTTAGGGGAACTTTGGCCTGCAATCTCTGTCCATGCTGCTACAAAATAATTGCATTTTGAAGAGGATCAGACTCTGTTCTCCTCTCATGACTGCAGTATGGACTGCTGTTGGTCCCAGACTGGGACCAATACTAAGAAAATAGTGACCAGTCTTGACATTTTGTTTGTGGTTCTAGCTGAATGTTAGAACCTGGAAAGCAACAATAAATCTGGCCTTCAATTATCCATATTATGTGTTTTCATATGCATTGCTAGTTACTTTGGGACTCAGATGAAATGCCCATCAGATGTCTTCCCACCGCTGTGGTTAGTACCTGTATAACAAGATAGCGGGGAGGGTCACGGGCCATTTTTGAGAATTCAGCTATCAGCTCACGAAACTTGGGACGGCTGTCTGCATCAATCATCCAGCCTGCAGGAAAAGCAATGCACAAACAAAATTGTTTTGGTGATCAAACACAATAAGCTTAAAATAAAATGTAACAGCAAAAGGAGCTGCGCCATGAGTGGAACAAAGAAAGGAGCTACCCCTTAGGGACCACCATAAAACTTAATTCAACAGCCATGGGTGTGAACTTGAGCATTTAAAGTGCAGAGTTCGGCAGTTTTGGGAAGAAGGAAACAAAACTCTATGCTGGAAAAGTTCCAGGCTGAGCCTGTCTCCTGTCCTGCTGGCCTATCTCCATGTGGGCAAGCAGGTCCCTCCTGAGGGATAATCCAAATTAGTCTGCTTTGAAAAAAAGCTCTTGAGTGGGAAGAAGCAAACTGACACCACTGGGTGCCTACAGAGGTACCATGATTTGACCGTCTGACAGTTACTGGACTGCTTCATGAAGTCCCGGGAAGCCTACAGCAGAAGCCCTCTGTACCAGATGTCTTCTAAAATTCAAAACATCCTCACTGGAGACATTTTGAAAGATTTCTGTAACTAAGCTGTATTTAATTTGTAAACAGATTTTAACAAAAGTAAGTCCTTACAGCTTAGTGTGGATCAATGCTAGAAGAGATTTCAAATATAGATATTGGAGGTTTTACATGTGATATTAGTTAGGAAACCCACATTTTCTGTTATCAACAAACAGATGAGCTGATCTAGAACCTCTTGTATTTAAAATTAAAAATAATAAAGGTCAAGCTAAGTGTGTCTAGAGGAACTCAGAAGAAACAGCCCATCTATAATAATGGAGAAATGAACTGGTAATATGTCATCTGAAATCTGCATTACACAAAGGTATCCTCATTAGACAAAATCCTGTAATTTTCAGTGACTTTTTATCAGGCTAGAAATATGATTCCCTGCTAATTCAAAAAGAACTGCTTCTTGCTTTTAGACTAAATGGAGCCCTTGGGAGTTCACTGTTCTTGCAGGAGTAGCATCTACTGTTTCTGACTTCACCTCTGAGTTGCCTATATTTAAATGTTGTTTTTTAAATTAAAAGAATAATAATTATTGTGAAATAACTTTGAACATTTAAGTTTATACTTTCTGATTATAAAAAGGGGTGACTGGGAGTCCTGCATTCCTTTAGACAAAATGGCACAGGTTCAATTGGGTCTGCACTGTAGCCTGCAAACATGAGGTGACCAGAGCAGCAGAAGATGTGCAACTGAGTCCTCTGCCAGGAAGAAGGCTCAACCCCCAGATCCTCACACCCTTGCATTTAAATTCAGTGTAATGGCATCAAAGGGATGGGAACACTCCACTGATTGTGTTTTAAAAGCAACAGGTACCTGACTGGGTGCCTGCCTCCTTTCTACATCTGGACTGAACCTAAGGAAAGACAGGGGCTGAGGTGTCAGTAGGGCTCAGAATCTCTGAGGAGGAGTTGCTAGGACATTGCTTTTGGGTCTGGGCATCTCCTAGATGCACACTGCTGGATGCAGCTCCTTCTTGCCCTGCTGGGCACAGATCAGGCTCAGCTTGTGTGGTGCCTGTCCCACCCCAGCAACATGTGGGTGCTCTAGGACTCCCCAAAAGTGCTTCACTATGGAGTGTTCATGGCAGCGTGGCTCCTGTTTCAGGAGCAGGTACATGTTGCTCCAGTGAGAAGGTCTTAAATGCCACCTAGTGGGCTGCCTATCACATTCTCAGAGCAGCGAGCAGGGATGTGGCAGTCGTGGCCTAGAGACGCACAGGAAGCCAGGTAGAAATCTGACATTTGGTAGCTGATAGAGATGGAAAGGGGGTTTGAGGTTCAGAAGCCCTTTGACATGCCCTAAAACAGCCAAAAAGTGCTTCGGAAGCCCTCTGCTCTTGAGTTACTTTACTGCAACAGCTGCATGCCAAAAAGGGACCAGCCAAAAATCTGAGGAACAAATTGGAAGAGGAACTCTGAATCCTTATGTGGTGCTTGCACTCCCAGAACTCCATTAGCATTAATCCATGTGTGTGATTGCTGGGGTAAACATATGATTGAACCAAGGGGGAACCTGGAGTAGAAGGCAGTTTTATTTCCTAGACATATAAAATCAAAATATCAGGTAAAGTGGTTGCTGTTACGCTAATTTATACTGCCTGATGATATCAGTTTAAACTAATTGACGATATCAGACAGTGGTGTGAATGGTGAAAAAACCATTAGTTTGTTGAATGAGTAACTCATGGAATCACATCCCATGCTCCTAGGTAAAGCTCAAGGTGTGCAATCACACTCTGGTGTCGCCAGTCTTTTCACACAACCCTAGTCATGTGCCATTACCAAGAGCACAGCATAGACAAATGCAACTGAGTTACTTATTCAACTGAGATGAGCAGCCACAAGCCCAAGTGTTCACTCACATTTGACCATGATCATGTACACGTCGATGGTACAGATGGGGGGCTGCGGCAAACGCTCGCCCTTCTCCAGGACAGAGGAGATCTCACTGGCAGGGATCCCTTCATACGGCTTGGACCCAAATGTCATCAGCTCCCAAACTGTCACACCTGCAGGGTGGGAAGAGAAGATGAAAGAGACTGCCAGGAACGGGGCTGCTTGGCCTGGGTGCAGAGAGGGATCCCCTGGAAGCACTGTTTTGAAAGAACCCCAAAGAAAGAAAGAAAGCATTTTCTGCCATGATTTTATGGAGAGATTAATATTACAGTTTGAAATAATCCTGCTTCCCTTTAAGGTTTTGCTTTTTTATTTATTTCTTTTTTCATCTTAGCTAATGTATTAGTGTTGAACATTCCACAAACTTCCCAGCCCCAAAGAAAGGAAAAGCAGGTTATTGTCTCCTGACACCACTGCAGCAAGTGGTTTTAAAAATGGAAGTTGTCTTTTTGTTTGAAAACAATCTCTCTGGAGATGAGCAAAAGCAGTTTTTGAAAGATGTGTAAACCAGCTGCCTAACCATCATTTGCTGACATACCATGGACTCTTGTGATGTAGCTGTTGTGATTGTCTAGTAGCTTAGGATACAAAACAAGATTTTGGATGCCAAGATACATAAATGGATTAAGAGAACCACAGGCTGTACTTTTTTGAAAAGGACACACGATCTGACCATCTGCATTAAATATTTTCCAGGGGGAATATATTTAATATTTTCCATGGCGGGGGAAATTTTGCAATAGGTTGTTTTGAGAAGTTTCTTTTCTGCTCCTTTCTTTCAAGCTGGCTTTATGAACTCTATCAAATACAAAATAAATTCTCTAAGGAGGTTATCACTTTGCTTCACTTTTAGCATTGTCCTCTCAATACCAGGACAGCACAAACATTTTAGACCACAGCAAAGTTACACTGATTGACACTGACAGTGTGGCTGATGATTTTAAGTCCTCCTTCTAGATATGTGGCTTTATTGCCAGCTCTATTTGATTTCACGTGAAACTGCTGAAGAAAAGCAACAGCAGAACTTCAGCAAATGGACCAGAGTCTCCTACCTGCAGCCCCTTTCAGGACAGGGCTCATTACCCAAAGTATATTCTGTGAAACATCTTACCCCTCACTCACATGCAGTTTCATGGGGATTTTACTTTGTTGAATAGATGATTTGGGCCCAGTGTTTATATATTTGATCTCTTGTTCTTCTCACATTTGAAAGTAAAAAGGTCAGTGTAGAGTCACCAGCAAATCCTGAAATTTTCCAACCCATCTGCAATAACTGTAACTGCTTTTAAACTCACCATAACTCCAGACATCACTTTGATGAGTGTAAATCCGGTGTAAAATTGACTCCAATGCCATCCATTTAATTGGAACCTAGTAAAATTGACAAAGAATCCTTAGGAGGCTGACCCAAAATTCATCATAGATATTTACCACCAGGTGGTGTGTAAATCAATAGTTTGGTTGCACAAGGAAAAAGCCAAAAATAGCAAACACAACTATCTGAATGGTAGAACAGGCAACTTTTGAATCTCCCTTTATTATTTTCATATATTATGAAGAACCTGGAAACATGTGGAATACTAGGTATATCAGAAATATCTCTTGCTAAACAGTTTTACAATATTTTTAAGGGTCAAATAACTACTTTTTACCCTTCTATCAGAACAGGACACAAACCCAAACTTAGGCTCCATGACAAAGACTGATGTACACTCATATGGTTTCTATTTATGGCCTCTGCAATATTTGCAAGCAGCTTCTCTTTAATTTCTCAGCAGGACACATTCCCTCCATCAGCACGCAGTACAACACGAAGGCCTGTTGAACCAAGTCTGACAGGTCTTTCTTCTGCTATAAATATACAACATTCCCTTTCTCTTTATAACTGCACAGTGTTATTGGTGTTGGCTACGCTGATGAATTTTCCCAGACACTCTGGGTGGGAATTTCAAAAGCATTTGCTGCTCTGCTACCTCTGCTCCCACTGCAGTCTCACTGGCCTGATGCTGCTTTGGCTAATTTCAGAGGACTTCCACAGGCTTCAAAGGCAGCATGCTGAGAAGGCAGCTGAGAGCTTTGAAAAGCACACTCCCTTTTCCCCCCTTTATTTGAGGCTTTTGCACAAGCACAAACACCAGCAGATGCTCAGTTCATTCTGCAGTATGCTTTACCTTGCCTCCCTCAGCATGATATTCCTTCTCATCCGCACCGAGCAGCTTTGCCAGCCCAAAGTCCGTGATCTTCACGTGTTGAGGAGTCTTAACGAGGACATTCCTGGCAGCAAGGTCACGGTGCACCAGGCGCCGCTCCTCCAGATAGTTCATTCCCTGCAATATAACACACACTTGGTAAGCCCTCACCCACTTGGAGCTCAGACAAACAAGTAAGTCACCAAACTTCAGCTGCCTTGTGGTAACTACACACCACCATAAACACATGGTAAGTTATCCCACCTCCTGTCTCCTTTTACGTGATGTTTATTGCAAGATGAGGATGTGTGCTCACACTGCTACTATTATTCTCCAGGACCCTTCTTGTGGGTCCATGCACTGGTGGAGTGATAAAGGAGAAAGAGGCAGTAGTGGGTATAGTGGATATAGTAGCAGGGGATGTGGTTCCTTTCAGATTTAATTCAAGAAATACAAAATCAGGATGGAACTTAGAAATAAGGGGACAAAGTCTGCTTTCAGCTGCACTTGCGCAAACCCAGCGACTCCAGGAGAGCACAGCGCAGACTTTAACAATCCCCTGCCATTATGTACACACGCCGACCCTACAGAGTGTATTTAGACAACCATTCAGAGTTGCTCATACTGTGTTTTACTACAAGCAGTGTACTCTGCCTTCTCCTGGCTAACAATGATGCAGTGCACCATAAAGGTGAAAATGGGACAAAAAAAAATTAATCTGAACTCAGAGTTGGATTAATTTCCCAGTCCTCTTTGAAAAAGGCAAGTTCTTCCAGTTTCACTGCCTCCTATGATTAGCCTGGATTCGCCATAGCATACGTGCTTTTTCAGTCTGACTGCCTCTCGAGGAAGAAAATAACAAATTGTGCTGGTTTGACTTCTAAAGCATAAATTTAACAGCTGTGTTTCTGACCACAGAGATTACTCCCCTTTCCTTCAAGACCAGTCTCTTGGTGTATGGAATCAGAAGGTTCATGATTTCCAAGTTTCCTGCAATATCTTTTCCAAAACCCACAATTATTTCCAGTCCATAAGTTTCTGCTGGTGGTAACTTATACACTTGTATTTTTATGAAAAGAATTGATAAAAAATTATGTTTAGCCTACAAAGTTAGCACCAAAAAGATTATGTTGATGTGATGGCAGAGGACTGGAGGGAATAACTGCTTTCCAGCCTCCACCCGCTTCCTAAGCCCACTTCTAACCTGGACCACCATCGAATCCTCCCCCCAAGTCCCTCAGCAGAACTTCACCCATGCACTGCTAATGTTGCCAAAACAAACCACCCAAACAAACTGGCACAGTGCCACTAAGAGCGTGCACTGAATCACACCAATATATCTTTAGAAAGCAGAGCTCTTGAAACAAAAACTCTGAGCTGCTGACAGAAAACAGACTATCTTAAAAAAAATAATAATCCTGTAATCTAGCCCCAGCAGGACAAAAAATTTCCTGCTAAACATAACTTGCTGCAGAGGATAATAAGACTCAGTGCTGCTGAAAGGCAGAGTATCGGTGTCACACTAAGCTGTTTAAGGTGCTGATGGCTGAAAGACTCATGCACATGCATAACCATACACTGAAGATATTGAACTGCCTGTTTAGAAAGTTCAGCAGATCTTTAATTGTGTGCAGGCCTGGGGTTTAAGCCCTTTTTCATCACTGAGCATGAGACCAATGTCTTCAAAGAGTTCCTTCACAGTGTTTCTACATATGGGAAGTCTATGGTCTGTCACAACATCTTGCCTGAAAGAGAGGACTCCGTACCTCAGGGAAAGATACTGTTTGTAAAAGATGCAAAGAAAACTTATTTCAAAGCTGTGAAAACAGGAAGAAAAATACACTTCCCAGGGAACTTGCCTCCTGCTAGTTAGTTGCCAGACATGTATTTGTTTCAACTTTTTTCCCCTCACAAGTAAATTTTTAAAGAGTCAGAGAAGGTTCAAAAATCTGGCATAGCTTTATCAGAGTAGTAACTCCAGACACATTGGTGGGAAAAAGCTGTACACAAGATTTATGAGTGCTTTGAGGAGAACTTCAGTGTGGAGCAGCACAAAAGAGTATGTTGAAGGTCAGGCATTGCTGGCGAGGGTAGAAGTTGCTATGGGCAAATGTTGAACTGACATAAAAAAATCAAACAGAAGCAAACAATTGTGAATGGCAACCTTTCGGGCAAGCGATGCCCCAAGGATCCATTTGGGGACTGATTTTGCCACCTTAAAAATTAACAAGGAGAAAAAGGAGGAGGAGGGAAATATGGCCTCCAGGTCATTCTCCAAAGGGATTGAAACCAGGACAGAGCAGTAATTGATCTTAACCAAGAAAACAAAAGAGTCACAAAAAGACAGCTCATATCCCGGGTGGAAACATAAATTAAAATTCACTTGTTGTGGAGAGCAATGTAAAAAAAAGTACACACACTGAGATGAAAAATGTGCTCTGTAAACATTTGGTGGATACATTTCTGAGGTCCTCAGCACGTTTCCTGAAAGCAAACCACATCTGGGTGAGCCTGGGATGTATACAAGGCCTCAAGGGACCGATAAAGTTTTAAGTGTGTGGTTATCCTGCAGATCAGCATTCCTGAAATCAGCAGCATTAAAGCAACCAGGCTGTGTGGACACTACCATCTCATATGATGAATCTCCAACAAATTGCAGTTATTTTTTTGCTGGTTTTGCTTCATCCTTCCATGGCTGCAAATGGCTAGCCACCATCCAAACACAGCATATTGCTGCTAAGGGCTACAGGCCATATTGCAGTTCCTTTCCTGCTCTTTGGCAAACAGTACCAGGTGAGATAATGAGTCTTTTATGGCTATTGCAGTTAGATTACAGACACAAACTCAGCACCTATAAATTACAGAACATCTCTGGGGTGCCTGAATGCCTTTTGGTCAAAGCCAGACTGCACAAGGATGGAGCTGGTGTTCAACAGTCAGCAGTTTTGATCCCTGGCCTCAGATATTACAGTGTGAAACTCTCTGAGGCACACAAGAAGGTGTATTCAACAACATCACGCTCCTGTGACACAGCCTGAAGAAATCCACTGATGGAAGCAGCATTTTGCTATGGGAATTGCCAAATTCTATTGCCTTTCCTGTTGTCTGTGCTGCATCACATTTGCATTGCATTATCATTTCAATACCAGCTGTTTGGTTTGGATATAAATGTCTATGTGATAATATTATGCTGTCTGGGAGCATTTTGAAGAATAGTTAAGGTCTTCTCATCAGCATGAAAATTGTATTTTGTTCAAGAAAATGTAACAGTTTACTGCCATGTATAAGACACCTAGGACCAGGGTGGTGAAACAGAAAAATTTGCAGACAGGTAATCAAATAAATACATTACATGCTGCCAGATCTCTGAGTTTTAGCTGATCTGGAATTCTGGTCTGCTTACCTTTGCAATCTGCACACACCAGTTGAGAAGGTACTGGGAGCCGATGTTGTCCTTGTGCTCTCGGATGTAATCCAGGAGGCAGCCGTAAGGCATCAGCTGTGTGATGAGCTGAACAGTTGAAGTGAGGCAGATTCCCAACAAGCGACACACATGAGGATTGTCAACACTAGCCATCACATAAGCCTCCTGAGAAGAAAGGCAAAAATAGCAATGTGAAACATTCCCTTTCGCATGACATAAATATTTGGAGGCAGTTTAAAATAACTTGGTCATTCAAGAGATTGCTAAAATACTATATGAAAACTCTGTGCCTCATATCACATACAAATTACACGTATTTCCCACTCTGTAGACTAACTATTTTCCATTCACTGGAATGTCCAGATTTTGAACACCAAATCGTTGCTGAGATGCCACAGAAGAGCCAATCTCTCACTAGTGGTACACCAACAAATATTGGACATAAAATCCTGGGGGATTAAAAATTACAGACCAAGGAAGAATTAATAAATTGGACATCAACTGGAAGCTGATGGGATTTCACAATTTTAAGCACCTAATTGCAAGGGCAACACATTTTGTGAACATGTGTCATATGGCTTTTTTCTCCCACAGACCATTTCACAAAACTAACTGGAAATCAGTATTTTTGAGACTTCTGCTCCCCTGTCAAGTTTGGTACTAACCCAGAAAGTCAAAGCTGTCATCTAGAACGTGACTGACAGTCTCATTTTTTAAGAGACTGTGTTCTTCTTCAGTCCATGTCATACCAAACAGATTAATAATCAGTTCACTGCTTTAGAAGCTCGAATGAATGTCTTTAAGTAACAGTGGTGAAAATATTGCCCTCAATTGGAAAAGCTGGTTTAGACTCATATAGCAATGTAAATGATACCAGGAATGTGTGAGCCCAAGCATAACAGACCCTTTGGTCAACTGGAATTTTGGGGTTTAGTTTCATATATTTGTGAAAAATATACCTTTCTTCAAATACGGGTAACACCCTCTGTAGCTTCAGAAAAGCTAAGTAACCCAAGGTACTTCCTCTTCTTTTGTTCTTCTGTGGGAAGGGAAAGACCCCTTCAGAGGCTGGTTCAAATACATCCTTTAACATGGCCATTGGGGTAAAAATCCCATACCTCATGGTTTTTGTGTGCAAAAACTACTTATGGATTGAAATTTGAAATCTGTATTTATACTCAAATCCACTATCAAGTGCCATCACAAAGAATAGATTCCAATTGGGGAAAAAAAATAGAGCTGCAGTTTGGTTTCAACTGACTTTGTGTCTGACTTACAGTATATCACTTCTAGATATTTTAAAAGTAATTTCATGGAAGAAGAACACAAGGGGAAATGAATGGGAATTTTGCCATTCAGTGAGCAGGTCAGCACCTTGGTTCAGCATCTGGAGTAAGGCAAACTAATCACCTCTTGACACTTCAGGCTAGCAGTCCCCCAAATCCTAAAATCATAGGGAAGATACTGACGGCGCAAGAGAAGGAGCAAATCTGCTCTTTCTAAGAGCTTAAGAAAATAAATACCATAGCACTTTACTCATCATCTAACAAGCATTCCACAGATGTCACATAGCTCCATAGCTGGTGAGAACTATTATTAAACAAAGTTATTAAAGCAATGACGTTCAAGAAATAAGCAACCCTGATTCTTAAGCAATACTTTCTGGCCTCAGTGCTGTTGCTTATTGGTATCATTGTTTTGGAGCCCTTGGGATGAAAGTGGCCTCCAGGCAGATAGGTTAAATAGGATCTCCAGCAAAACTGGTAAGAGCTCCTCAACCTACTGCCTGATGTGGGCACACCATTGAAAAACATCCCTCTGCCATGGATAGCATGGATTCTGTGGGCTAGCTCAAGGAAAGATAAAGCAGGAACACAATCCACTATCCAGTTCTGTAGATATTTGTTGCATCATTTTTTAGAGAATTTTGCAAATTTGTTATCCAATATTCAGACATAAGCAGAGACCAAAACAACTTCATTTACCTATGCTTCCAAATGGAGCCATTGTAATGATAACGGATGCCTTGCTTCCTGTTGGGATTTAGATCCATATTGTATTCATTTTGGTGGGACAGGGTGGGGGAAGATGGCAGAGTCGGAGCTGTTCTCACTGCCCATCTGCCACGCAGCCCGCGGGGGGCTGACCTGGGGGCTGAGCACAGGAATGCTGCAGGAGCTGGGTGGGCGTTTGGGCCACATAGCTTTCGGAGAGCATCCAAGTGTTGACACTGCCTCTTCCATTTGATACTGCACAGGAAAATAGGCCACCTCCTCCTCCTCACAAAGAGCAGAACGGAGCTATTGTGTGGTTGTGGGTCCCTTTAAGTAGCCCAAGACATTAAAGTGGGTCTTTGTTTCAACTGTTTATCTTGGAAATCTCTTTGGGTGCGCTCTGACCTGCTCCAAGTATGCTTGGTATTTAACAACAACCTTCTGAATTAACCCTACCCTAATAAAGTCAGCCAGAGCTTGCCTGGATCATAAGACCTAAAGCTGCTGTTATTGTTCTATATCTAGTGTGATTCTGAAAGTCAAACCATCTTTAATTAGATATTATTATCTTTGAGGTTCCAGTGACCTTGGAAAATTGGTTGTGTAGCAAAAATCTGTTTTAAGAAGAGCTTTTGGAGTCATCCCTCTGACTTCTTTAGCTAGTTTTGTATTTTTTAAAATTTTGTTCTGAAATACAGAGTTCTACCAACCAAATTATCTAAAAATGAACAGGATTGAGAAAGCAAGAGCCTTTTGTTAAGCATCCTAATTCAAAGGAAAAGATAATGTGGGAATTTGCTACAGAAATTTCTTTTAGAAGAGAAAGTACTTCGATACCATTGAAAAGTACGCAGTCCCTGCATCTACTGCCCTGTCCACTGAACCTGATCTGCTGAAGGAAGGATGAAGTACTATAGACTTGTTCACTAACTCTTCCTTCAGGATACATGCCTTCAGGAATTTAATGCAGTTAAGTTCAAAGCATCCTTTGTGAACACTGTGTTATGCTCCTTATCACTGTGAAGAGCAAAATGAGGGGCAGAGCTCAGGGCAGGCAGCTGAGAAGCGTCTCTGCCAGCTCCGCAGTGCAGGGAATTCCAACAAAGGAAGCAATCACAGGCAGTTGAGGGTCAGGAATAAGGGCCACACAGGGAAGGACCTGGGGAAGGGCTGAGACTTGCCTGGAGTCTAACTAAACTAAAACCAGAATGGATATTCCTTCCTGTATGGACTCTGAGATGGACCACCTATTCTTTTTCACTACTGCAAAATGCATATCAAATCACATAGTACCTAACACACAATCTGTTGAAACAGAGTAATGTATTGGAATAACACTGCTTATTACTGCAAAATGCATATCAAATCACATAGTACCTAACACACAATCTGTTGAAACAGAGTAATGCATTGGAATAACACTGGACTTGAAAAATCCAGTGAGCTTGGTTATTGTCAGTAGCACAAATGGTGGTTTGTTCACAGCCATTTGTCCTGAGACATCTCACTGCAAGACTGGGCTTTTTGTTAAGATCTTCACCAGCTTCAACCATTTGAGATGAACCATCCTACCTTGAGGTATCATTTGCTGGCCAAACCTGGACTTTAAAAAAAATTTCTTCTAAATTCACTCCCAAACAAAATAAAAAAATTCCAGTTTTCCCAATGGCAGAAAGATCTGTGTTAGATTAACACCACCATCGATTCTCGGTGCGCAGGTCTGTCTGGGACAAACCAGAGACAGGACAGAAAGACAGACAAATACACTTTTTTTGTTGCTTAGGACTGGACCACAGAATGGAAAATCTGAAGTTACACTAAACTTCTGAGTGCTCCTGTCTGCACTCAGCGTCTTCCTTTCCTTGTATATGAATTTATATATCCTTGGTGCTATATGCTCCATGGCTTTGGATCTACTTAAGATTTTCATCAATTCTGAGTTTGGGGAACTTTGTATTTAGGACTCTGGTAACATGTTGTAAACTCAAGCATTTATGAACTCCTAAATCAGTGTCCCATACCTTTTCCCCTGTTTTCTGAAGAAACGAGCTATATCCAAACGAGAAAATAGGATTGCCAAACCTCTTTCAGAAAGTGAGATAATTTCTTGCATTTTATGGTACAGAAATCAGACAGCTGGGATTTTTTAACGTTATTTTGGATTTGTAGTTAACTTAATCCTATTTAACCAAGCAACTAGCTTATGACAATCCACAGGATTCATAAATCATTAGGTCTGCTGCTTTTTGGCGTAGTTGTACCACCATAATGACAATAAATGCTACAGCTTAAGGCCTGAAACATCGGAATAAAGAAAGAAGAATTAGTTGTAAATGTATGGTCCTTACTACTCCTTAGGTGCTACCCCACAAGTATAAAATCTGTGTTTTGGATTGGATTAATGGGAGACACAAAAGCACTTCACAGACTGGGTTGCAAAATGCATTACTTCTAGATGGAGAATTGAGTTTAGGGTGCAAAATACTTCATCCCACACAAAATCCTGAAACCCCTCGAGTTGTTAGAGAAGAAAATCCACAGACCACTGACAGATTGAGAAAACAAACATGAAAACTCACATCAAGTATTTCCTTGTTGGCTTTTGGTGATGTAGCCTCTCTCAACTCTTTAATAGCAACAGGAATTTTAACCTTCTCTCCTTCTGGGATCCAAAGTCCCTACCAAAAAGAAGTACAAAGAGTTATTCAGTCTCATACCCAACAGGTTAATTTTCACAGTTACATATACATTTTACATCTTCTGAGTAGACTTAAATATTCTGAGCAATGGAAAGGCATGGTAGACAACAAAAATATGCAAAAAATGTGTCTTGTGGGTATTACCAAATTCTTGTTAATAGGGTGGTATTTTTTTCAGTCACCTCCACCATACTTTTTTGAAAAAACACGTTCATTACTGTCCCTGTGTAAAGAGCTCAAGAGATGCATAAAGAGCAATTTTTGTGGATGGAAATCTAACTAATGTGAGCATCACAGCAACTGCATGTGCAAAACCTTGCCACTTCCAATTTATAAATCATAGGATGAAAAGAATTAGCATTTTCTCATTAAAACAAGATAGCATCTATACTGTACAAATAATCCAGTCCCAAACATATAGCAGGGAAGTCTATGTCCAACTGGTGCAGTGCTCTACATCTATAGTGTCAGGAGGCCATTTAGGTGGCAGGTCAGCAGTGTGACACTGTGAGGACATGCTGCTGAAATCCCCAGCAGTGTAGATGCACATCTTTGTGTGCTCCTGAAATTCTTAATCATAAATGGAAGCCTGATTCAGAATATAGAGCCTTATAAAGAGATACAGGAACATACAGTTACTGGCAAAGCCTAAAACACATATCCTGAATAAAAGGAGGAGCACAGAAAAGTGGAACTTGATGAAGAAGAAGCACAGAGGATAAACAAACACCAAGAGAAAGAATACCTTGTGAACCTACACAACTAAAGGCGTGCAGACACTTCCATACATCCAAATCAGTTGTAATGAAAGAATGATTGAAAATTATAAAAAGAAGACCCCAGATGACACAGAAAAATGGCTTTGCACTGAGCTAACCAAAGTGCATTTCTTTTTCTCCTTAATATTCACAATGGGATATATTTGACTATGGTAGTTATTAAGTCAAGATCTTTGTTCTACAGGTTCAGCAGTATGTTTTGGCAACGTTTTGTCAAAACCGTCTCCTGTTACCCAATCCCTAACAAAACTAATGATGATTCAGTAATCTCTCTACCCTTCAATAGATAGATACATGCTATAAAATCTAGTTTAAAAAAAAAAATCTACACAATGATCAAAGCTCCCAGATCTTGCTTTGCTTGGGTGGCTTCTAAAGGAGGAAGTACGATGAAAAGGGGAAGAGAAACATGGTGATCTTACCTTATAAACAGTGCCAAAAGCTCCAGAGCCTAAAACTTTGACCTTTTTAAATTCTGTTTCCTTTAAAATTCTCAGATGTGCCTGGTTTGGTGCCTCCCCGCTGGGTGTCAGTGGTTCGACAAGCTGGTGCAGAGAAAAGATGATGTTAGATGGTTACACAGTCTGGAAGGCTGAACATTTTGAGGAAGAAAATCTTTCTTTTAAAATAATGAACATTTGATTCCATGCGATGTTTACAGGAGGATATCTCTGCTCTGACTTGCAGGAATAAATACCTGCTCCAAAAATCAAGCACGGAGTGGCAACTGCCATTTTGAAGGAGAATGAAGGAATACCTTTTCTCAAATGGAGGCTTTGACTTCAAAGCCTTGAAACACATGGCATGAAAAATAATGTAATTACCACAGATGCTAAAGAAGATTATTTTTGTTTTGAACTTGTGAATAAATTATTAAAATGTTTAAAATAATGGGCAAGAATCACCTGCAACCTTTCATGTCTGCTCTTGTTTAACTGGATAAAATTCCCATGCTACCAGTGGTACCCCCAAACCACGCGGTGTACAAGCAGCAATTGAAACTTTGACAGTGATTCTTTCCTCAAAAAAAAGGATGTTGAATTGGCTACTGATTTTTTCAAAATTTGATCTAAGCCTTATTGCAAACAGCAGTAATGCTCTCCTAAGATATTTAACACTTTTATGATGCATGTCAGCTTTTTCCTTAGTGTTTTTCCTTTCACTTTTCCTTTGAATAAAACCATATTTAGCTAGATTCAATCTGATTTTAGACGGTCAGCAGCCTCTCTGTTGTGATGAAATATCCTCATTTTGAGGAGTCCAGAGGGTACAATATGTGCCGAGCACAAATTGAACCCTACTATCACAACTGCAGAATACAGCAGTATGTAAAATATAGTTTCACAGTGCAATGAAAAACAGGCCACCCTTTTTTTTTTTTTTTTAAGGATATTGACAGCTGGCTCTGCAAAGCTGGCAAGTACAGGAGGAAGCTGCAACTGGGATTTTAGCAGAATGTTAAAAACAATTGGCTTATTTACTAAAACTGGACTAGAAAGAGAAGGGGGCTAACCACAAAAGAGCAGCTTCTATCCAGGATTAGGAATTTTGCTATATATGTGGTATCCAGAGGGTGATGCTGTAATGCACGCAAAGCCAAGGAAAAAACAAAAAGCAGTGTAGAAACCTTGTTCATGCTTGACAAGGTGAACCATTCTCTCTGATGGCTTTGTGGGCTTTTTGTGCTAAAAACAAACCAAAGACAAGACACAAACACTTCCTCAATTCCTTTCCCTCCTCTTCTTTTTTTTTGCAGGATCAGGCACGCACCTGATCAAGGGGGTAAAATTTTCAAAAGCACCCCAAGCTA
Source organism: Entomyzon cyanotis (assembly GCA_024500445.1). Classification (NCBI taxonomy): domain Eukaryota; kingdom Metazoa; phylum Chordata; class Aves; order Passeriformes; family Meliphagidae; genus Entomyzon; species Entomyzon cyanotis. Next base: position 84,849,521 of record JAKEPQ010001005.1, read on the forward strand.
CCACAGGATCCTCAAGGCTTGTCTGCAGGGACACCCAATTTGAGGCTGAAGGTCAACACATCAATGTCATATGGAGCTGCAAACACATTGCACGTCACCCTGAAGGTGTAGTTTTTTCTGAGGAGACTATCTCAATGACTTTTCTTAGGGTTGAGACATCCAAATACCTTAAATCTTTTGAAAATTATATAGAGAGGGATCAGATTTGAGATGAAGCGAGAAGGTGTGGGGTGCGTGCTGCTGCTTTCCTGAGTAGCGTGGCAGCTGCCGCATTCCCCATCCCAGGGGATTGCTGAGGTACAAGGCAGATGCAGGTTGCTTTAATCCTTTGGTACAAGGAGGAGGACACCCACTGCCCCAGATCAAGGAGGGGTGCTGCAGCCGTGCCAGCAGTGCTCACCTCCCTCTCCTGCAGCAGCCGGCGCAGGGTCCGCTTTCTGACGATGTGGCGTCTCCGCAGGTAGAGCCCGATGCCCAGGCCCACCACCACCAGGCACAGGAGACCTCCGACAACACCAGCTGCGATAGAGGGGATCTTGGAGCTGCAGCACAAGATGGGATGCAGAAAGAAAAAAAATTCTTAGGTGTAAGATTTTGAAGAAGCCCTACAGAAGTTTCAGGAAGCCTTAGGTTTTGAACAAACACACACTCTGGAAACCCACATATGCCTATTTGACATTTCAGATTTCTTGGGCACCTGTGGTTTTAAGTTACTCATCCAGTAATCTGTTCAAAGTGGTGCTTAATTTCCATCTGGGCTTAAACTAAGAGTCTTCATTCTTCCCTCAAACTCACAATTGGAACTGATCCTCATAGCTTAAGTGAGGGGATTTCTTCTCCCTCTGACAAAACCACCAAGCACATGAGCATCAAATCTGTGATGCCTATGTGTGCCAGCTGTGGAGAACCCACATGTGATCAGAGAAACAAAGCATGTGGAATTAAGGCCTCTCAGGAGGGCATACACAGCTGTGCTGCCTGCAATGCAGCTGACATCCCCCCATTATTGGAGGGCCATGCTGTAAGGATCACAGTGAACATCACACCATCCTTACAAGTACAGATGTTTGAAGCCAGGTATTGTGTGTACCATCCCCACTGTACATACACATTGCTGCCTCTTTATTAGAGCCTCTGTAATTGCAAATTTAAGCTGAAAAGAAAAACCTGTTTTCCAAGGTTGTTTTTCGGTTTGTACTTAAGAGATTCTTCCCAGCATTCTTCTAAATTGCCCCAGGGATTACTATTAAATGCAGTCACTTTTTAACAGTAGTTCTAGGCTGAATTTGTCTTGCCATAGCATGACTTTGTGGCCAGAAACTAAATCCCTCTCTCTCAGTTAGAGAAGACTGTTTGCTTGTTGCATGACCTTGAGCACATTATGAAGCCAAACAGTGAGATATAAGATCTAACGTGAGTGTGACAAATGAGCATTCATCTGGGCATGCAGCACTTGGAGATGTACAGATCACAGGGCTGGAAAAGACCCTCTGCATCTCTGAGGTCCCTGTAACACAGGTAACTATATCAGTCCTACACATACCTCTCTCTGCCCTTAATCTTTTCTTTTTCCACCCCCTCCTTTTATTCTTCAGTAACAGATCCCAGGTCTCACCTTGACAAAAACTGTAGGCAGAACAAGATCTTAAAGTCTTTTGCCAGCAGCAATATTTCTCAGTTCATTAAACTATTTTTGTAAGTCTAAGCCTTCTCTAATCTGTCACTTCCCTGCAAAGAGCTGAAGACTTTAGTCCCAGCCTTGCAGTGTCCAGTGTGGAAATGTAAACACATATGCATTCTTTCCAGCTCTGCCATTAATTGTAGCAGGTGAAATACTCACCCATTTGGACAGCCTTCAAGACCTGGCCCTTTGCACCTGTAAAAACAAATGAATGTTACAAACATAGTAGCTCTGGCCTACATACTTCGGTAATTCCAACTAAGAAGTGTGCTACTGATTGAAAAATTTGTGTTTCAGAGCAGCCCAAGTGTTAACATAGGAATTTATAATAGTCATACACTCCATTAAATATCAGTCAACAACCTTGCTCCAAAATCTTTTAGCTAGAGAAACAGCTATGCTGCATGTTTAGTTTAGAGAATGTTTTAAAACAACTTTTTAGCATGTAGTACAAGTGGGGGAGGACATAGATACATAAAATTCATGGATTTCCTGTGCAGAGCCTGAGGCTTATTGTGGAGGAGGACAGAAGAAGCCTCCCCCTGCTACAAGGACACAAATACACATGGAAATATGTCTGCAATGATCCTTGTTGCATTCTTCCTGCATAATGCTTGTTTCCTGATTAGGTAAAGTTTTCAGTTTCCAGACTTTCCACTGCAATGGAAAACTTGGGTAGCAGGTACACAGACTCCCATCAAAAAATGGAATTTGACAGCACTCTCTCTGGCTATAGTTTGTTGGCATGTGTCCATGATACATTTCCCTTAGAATCCAAAGTCTTAGGTTACTGGTAACGTAAACAGGTACAACAGCTACCCAGAGAGCCAGGACCTCTACTAGTAAGTCATTCACCCTCCATTTGAGTTTAAAATGCTCCAAAATTTGGCAGCACAGTGCAAAAAAACAACATAGATGAAAACACCGACTGCATTCACTTGATGGTCTAATGAGCGTGAGAGGCACGGCGCATTCCTCAGGTACCGCTGGGCTACGAGATGTATGCCCTTCATGGGAATTGTGGTCTTTGTGGTGTCTACTGAGGAAGGAGAGCATTACAGAGAGGGTGACATCACCTCTGGAAAACAGAGCACAGGAAGTAAAGTCCAGTTTGTGGTATCCGCTCCCTGCGCTGACTTAAAGAAAATGGATCATCTCAAAACAACTCCAGAGGAGGTCAAGTAGGGGGTAAGGAGTGAGCCTATGCCAGGAAAACTGTTCTGGAATCCCTCTCACTGAGAGGAGAAACCAGAAAAATTTCAAAATGCCAGGTAGAGCTGCAGATCTTCTCTCATAACTTGGTCTAGGTCTGGGGAAGGAAGAGTGAAGCAACTACTCATTTTATTGGGTTTTTGTTTGTTTGTTTGTTTGTTTGTTTTCATTACTTGGCTCTTCCCTTGAGTATTTGCCTTGTTTCTGGGCCAACACAGTGCTCCAAAACTCAGCATCTGGAAGGTCTTGTAAGTTCACTGGGCTCTCATGCAAGAATGTGCATCTTGGTGTCCTGGACATGCTGGAAGTGCTGTGCATACCAGTTCCTGGATTCCGGGTCCTCAGCCTTGTTAGCCTTCCTATCTGCATACAGCTTGCTTTGTTTGCTCAGTTGTGTAACTAAGCACAGAGAGGCTGCATGTGCAGAGCAGAGCCAGCTTGCTTATGGTCATAGGAGACAGATCTCACCTTAGGTTTCTCTCTTTGGGTGCTCAATGCAAAACTGATCCAGGACTTCAGACCTCATCCAGTCATGCTCTACCACCCGGACATGAATTTCTAATGCAACAAAGCATGTGCAGCTGCTCTTGATGAGAATGTGAAATTAGAAGACCTCACTTTATTTCAGAATATGACTACTGTCCCTCAAAGTATCTCTTCCTTGAAATTCTGGCTGCCATGCTACTTTATGATGGCAAGACCTCTGTGTGCTTTCTAACAGCAAACAAAACTGGCTGAGGGGATTGTATCTACAGTCTGAGGAATGACCGACCAGTTCTTCTCTCACACATCAAAGTAGAGGCAGGAGAAATGGATATTTTTATCAGTCCACTTCCTTTTCCCACACAAATCCATCAACATCAAGTTTGGTGGGATAAATTAAAAATGTGTTTGGGAAAAAACAGACAGATTAGCTTGTGCTTTTCAAATGCCACTTGGCTTTCTGATTAATTTCACAAATCAGAGAAGAAACAAAGCCCATAAGAATTATCCCTCCAGGACTATATATAACTATCTTTCTTAATGTGGAATTTTATGATGACACCGAACATAAGTAACCCAGAATTTATGGAATCTAAACAATCATGTTTTCCATTCTTGAGTAATTTTTATTCTGCTCTCAGAAACCAAAATGACAAATGTGACCTTATGTTATGAAGTACCTCAAGATCTTATGGATATATTAGATGAATATAACAGCAGTTGCAGTCTTTGATATATTTCTCTCCTTATTGGAAAATTAGTTCTGTGTACAGTTCCTGAAAACTACTTCATCCTGAACTCAGCGTTCTACCTAAGTAAATATTACTTGTCCCGGCACAGACAGAGCTATTTATTTCCTAAATCCATCAAGATTTTAGCGACTTTCTCCTCAGCCCATAGTTCCCAATTTGACGTAATAAAGTCAAGTTGTTATGGCTGATGGCCTTTCAGAGAGGATTCACTCTATAACAGTCTAACTTACTTCACAATAATAAAAAAAATTGAAAACCATTTTTAAACCTTCTTAAAACTTTACAAAAATTTTACTTTGTCCTTTCTTTCTAATTAACCTTCCAAGTGTGACAAACACATAGAATTTGTGCTGTGCTTCTGTAGTCTTCCCTCTCAGATCCCCTGGCCACTTTCTCATCTCCCCCAAAAATCCCTTGGCTTTTAAAGTGAAGACTGGTGAGACACACAGTGCTGGGAGCAACTGTGGATGGAGGCAGGATGTGTCAGTCAGTGGTACTGGCTACAGTGGTGGCTTCTCTCCTCCTTGCTTATCCACTCCAGTGGCTGTGTCTAAGTTTAATTCCTGTACTCTGTGAGACTGGAAGGGAAAACCAAATCCTCCAACACTGACCAGGTCAATTAAGATGGTGAGTGTCATTAATTGCTGAACATATAAATGGGGTAATTCCAGGGCTTTTGAGATGTTGCTTTCTTTATAGTAGCTTATATTCTCAGCTGTACTAGAGGCAGGGCAAGAGGAAGCTTGTGTACAAAATCCCCAAGAGAATACAGGAGAATTGGGAGAGAAGGGGTCTTTAGGGCTAAGCAGGAGAAAGCATCCTTTATTCTGTTTTCTAATGAAGGATGAAAAATGGACTCAGGAAAGAAAATGAGACTTGAAGGGATTCTTCGTGACATTACAAAAGAAGCAATGTGCAACCAGTACTCATACCTAAAGCAAAAAACTGAAGTTCATGACCAAACTCAGCTGGGAAGAGAAGTCTTTTACTTGAAGCTTCTTCAAATAAGGAAAACAGAGAGAGATCCTGGGAACCCTTACTTGCATGACTACTGAAGTCAGCACACTTAAATCATGCTGATAAGATTTTGTGGGCTCTAGCCGTGAAATTGGACAGGGACAGAAATGAAGTTGTTGTTTCTTGTCATGCAGGAATCGCTGAGTCTGTGGTTTCTAAGGATGCAAAAGCTTTGTGAGACAGATGTTTTCCACCCACTGCTGAACAGATCCATTCCCACAGCAGAATTAGGGAACGGCATGAACAGAAATGGCATTGCCGATGGATTGCCTTCAGAGGGACAATGCTATGGCAGACAGCATGTTTCCATATTATGCCACTGACACTGGCTCCCTATTCATCCATGGCCACAGATGTCCCATCCCTATAGCAAAAATAGCAACATTACCTCCTTCCAGCTCTCTTGAACCCTTCAGGGATACAGCCTATTTCATCTGCTGCATTTGGGCAGCAACTTGAATTGGGCTATTGAGTGTGTTCACAATGTAACTGATGCAAGCTCAGTTCAGTTCTTTCATGTGAAAGATGAAATTGATACTACTTTTTATATTCTGCCTTAATAACACAGAGCCAAATACACTGAACCATATGTTGGGTATCCCTCATTTAAAAAAATCTTCTTACTGTAACCTCATCTGCTGCCTGACTCTTGTGGTTCACCCATCCACTGCTAAAGCCAAGCAGGAACTGACTTCTCTGAACAATTCTGCTTGGGGAACTTGCTTGTGCACTAGAAGTCACTGTGTGGCTCATTTTACATCCCTGTCTGGCAAATTATGTTCTCCAAGTCTGCATTTGAGTCTAGTGCTTGATCTCACTACTAAGGCTGCACTGTGAAGAAAAAGTCTTGTTCAGATGTGGTTACTCATTACACTATTCCACTGATCAGCTGCATTTCCATGTGGCCAGTTAGAAGGAGGATATTGGATCACTGTGGCCAGTTCGTATCAGAAGGGACTACCGAGGTCACTAATAAAGTGCAAACTTATTAAGATCCCTTCTCAGCTCCAAAAATTTGCTCTCAGCCTGCAGTGGGAAGCTCTGATATGCCTTGTCTATGACTATAGCAAAAGCAGGGGGCATTGCTGGTAAATCATGGCAAATCCACAAGGCTGGTACAGCTACCATCTGAAAACCATTGCACTGAATTTCACTATGAGCACTAGAAAGGGGTATTACTTGCTGATTCCACTCTTTATCTCCTTTTTTCTGTGAAGGTGGGAAACTGACAGTTGGATTAGCTAGTGTATGATGTGGTATCTGGTCTGAATATGTTACAACTTGTCTTTTGCAACACTTACTACAGGCATATAATAGAAGGATTTTGGATCAGACAGACCTGCAGGGTAAAAGGCAGGGGCCTGTGAAAGAAAATACATCAAATATGGGCTGGCTTTTTGCTCTGAAAGCATCACAGTCCAATAACCAACTCCCAAACCCTAAAACCTTTTCTTGTGCATCCCATGTCCTTTTGTAGGCTGGAAATCAGGAGAAGAGACAGTTATTACTTGTGACATAGGTTAAACAGATCAATCCACAGCTTGTTACAGGTTGCAGTTTGAGCGTGTCCCCAAATGAGGACAAAAATGGCTCATACAGATTAGGTTTATTGAGTTGCCTGTTAATAAAGCCATGCTCACAAAGCTTTAAACTCAGACCGAGTGCCAGCATATGGAAAGAAGGAAAAAAAGAAAATCACTGTGTTATCCCACTGGGATTTCTTTCCTGAAAGTTGAAAGGTGCATAGGAAAAGGGACTCTGGGAACCCAGCATCCACCAGATGTCACTGATGTTCCTCTCAAAACCAGAGGACACAGCAACAAGCCAGGTGGGGAAAAAAAAGGTGCGTCACTGGTGGGTGAGTCCTGTAAAATTCTATTTTCAAGTTATAAAACAAGCCTGTTTCAAACCCCTTAAACCATTCTTTTTCTTTCCTTCTGCATAAAGACAAAATACCACTGGCCTTTTCCTACTCAAAAACTCTGCCACACTCTGCTTACATTACCTGTGTCTTCCTGACCTCTCTTTCTCCCTGCTGGTTCTTCTCAGTAGTTTGACATGGGACCATCAGGAAGAGAAAGAGCTCGAGACAAGCTGTTTCTCTGTTTCTTTTCTTCCCTGTCTCCATTCAACCCCAGGTTATACTCACCCCCGGGTGCAGTTTGGATGGCAGAGCTGGCAAACATTATTCCCGTCGGCATATTTCCAGACAAGGGTGTCATTCTCACCCAAAACCCCTGCCGGACAGGATTTCACACAGTGGGGACCATCTATGAAATGGGCACACTTCATGCAATTGTCAGGGCCCTGCAGAGAGAAACAACTTGTTTATAATGCCCTTACATCAGCCTATTCAGGAGCAAATTCAGAAGATAAATATAAATGCCTTCCACTGCTGGAAGTTTTCAGCATCATCTGGTTTTATTACATTGCTATCTGATATTCTTGTAACTGCTCTTGTAGGATGGACCATGCAAAAAGCAGTTCCTGTGATTACAGGTAATACTTTCTTGCATTACACAGTTGCTTCTTTTTTCCCTCTGTCTTCTGTCTGGTTGGAACACTTGTATTTTGCATTTTAAATGGGAATAATTTAATGATAAGGGGTTATCTGAAAAGCAGACAGGTTGGCTACTACCTGGTGCAATCTACTGTCACACAACTTAAAATAATGAACTTGGACCTACTAACACCTCCCTGAAATACTGGCATCAAATCATTATTTTTCTGGTTTCTCAGCACAGATTCTTTCCTCTGTTAGGGAGAAGCATAGGATGACAGAGGCAACCGAAGGAGTCCATGCATTTTTTTTTTCCACTTTGGAAAGCACTTAGTTTGTATTTAAAGGCATTGCCTTTGGCCATTTTTGGCAGAACTGTTTTTATTAGGACTGTAACAACACCATGAATGACCTAAATATTTTAAAGCAGGGGAACCAGCAATTGTGGGTCAAGTTCTACTATGGAGAAAAACCAGACCTGATCCACAATGTCAGTTGCAGTGGGACTACAGTGAGACACGCTATAGGAAGATTATTTTAATCACTGTAATGTCTAAGAGCCACTATAATAGACTAATTACTAGATGCTAGGCAAATATGGAACAGGGGGTCAGTGCCTGAAGGAGTTTATAATGTTCATAACCTCCCTGAGGCCATGGTGCTAGAAGGGAGGATGGAAATGCTTCACATTACTGAGCAGTGACTCTTCAAACCCATGATGGGTGTTGATGCTCTGGCCAGGACAGGGTTAATTTTTGCAGTAGCCAGGAGGAGAATGGCTAGGACATGGGGGTTATTTTATACCACCTCATGTCATTGCCAGGGGCAGGGGCAAGGAGTTTCTTCTGCGGAGAAGGGGTTCCTTCTGGTTGAGCAAGCATGGTGGCATAATGTTGTTTCCAAGCAATCACGTGTGAATCCTTCACCTTTCTTGTACACTTTGTTATTAATGTTGTTGCTGTTACTGTTCCCATTCTTATCTTATTGCTGTTTCCAGTAAATTGTTATCCCATCCAGCGATTTTCACCTCCCATGCCTCCAATTCTGCTCTCTAGTGTGCCACATGGGAAGGGGGGAGGGAGGGAGTGAGTGGCTTGTGGTTTGGAGAGTCTCAGTGGGAGTACTAAGCTGGGGAGTACCATTCCTGAACCACAACAACGGGCAAGGGTCAAACACTCAGAGGCTGTCGGGGATGGCAAGAGGTGTTTAAAGAGCTGGGTTAAATAGCACAGAGGTGGACCTATGATGGAAGCAGGAGATGGGATCTCCAAAAAAATAAAAGAGAATTGGACTTTTGCAAGTAAGGTCTGAGTTTGATCTAATGTGTTCACATCAGCTTGGAAGTTCAGTAGCTACACGTTATTCAAATGTGTCCTCTGTTTGCCAAAGTAAGTATTTTATATCCGTAAAAGTACAAAAAGTATCAAGGACCCTACAGTGTCTGTGACTGTGGATTACACATCACAAAATAAAACTAATACCCTGAGATCTCTTATCCCGCTCCCTTGCCCCACCATCTTGACTTCTCACCACCCCCATCTCTACTCCACCTCAAATACAGTTAAAATGAGACATCAAGATTATCTGAACATGGGAAATACATATTAATACATGATCTGAGACTCAGATTTGCTAAAATGAATCTGCTCTTACAGGTCCAGTGCAGGTTGCATTGTACATGGTGGAATTTTGCACCAGGCACTCAGGGTGGCAGGGGAGGCACTTGGAGTCCTTTTCAAACTCTCTTGGCTCTCTGGAAAACAACAACAAAAAAAGAGAAATAATTAAACCTCAGGCTGAATAGCGAGTGATAAACCGTGATCTTCTCTTCTTTTCCAAACTTTTCCGCTTTAGATTGAGATTATGATGATGGTACTGAGACAGGAGGGGGGACCCTCTTGGGTACACCAGTAGCACTTGCTCAGTGCAACCAGGAGGATGTAAGAGCAAGGGAAATTTGGTTGAGAGTGAAACACATGGCACTCCAGATTGCACACTACAAATTGGTTTACTTTCCCTTTTAAGCTAATGTCACAGAATACTCACAACCATTTCTAGAGGCTTTTAAATGGTAGTGATGTAAAGAGATCAGCAAAAACAGTTCAAGTGATTCCAAGGCTACAAATAATAATCAGGAAAGTTAAACAGCAAGGCACTGATAATTAAATTCATGTCCTCTCTACAACACACAATGAATCATTAAAATATGAAAGTTGGGAACAGATGGTTTCAATAGCAATAAACCTGTTCCACTTCAAGTAATGGTGTTATTAATTAAACTAAACCTACCCATCATTTGATGCAAATAATGCCCTGATCTGCCCTTCAGGTTATAATAGCTGCTAGAGGGAATTCACTCAAAAAAAAGACAGCTGCTAAACTGCAAGCCACTAGAGAAATACAAACATCAGAGGCATTAGCACCCTGACAAGTACTTGTTTAATACTCAGGAGCTTTAAAAGTCAAACTTTGAAAGATTTATTGAAAAAACCCTGTAATTTTGCTGCTATTTTGGTGGACATGCCTTTTCCACCTACATTACCTGTTGAATTGACACACAAGGTAGCAGTAATTTTCTGTGTCCTGAGTAAGGCTGAAGCAATAATTTTGCCTGAAATTGCTGCTCTCAGTGATTTTTGGATGAAAGTTCATTCTCCTTTAACTGCAACTTTGCAAACTGCAAGGGTGAACTGCTCATCTCAGCAAATACATGAGTCCCTTTGCAGTAAGGAAGTCTACCAAGCAGTGAAACCCTGGATCTGGGGACGACTGAGCTCCCAAAGACACTAAACACACAGCGTACTTGACATGACTGTCACAACTTGGGCTTCAAGCTCCTTTCTTTCTTATGGAAGAAAGCACAAGGCTTAGCCTCCTTGGGCCTCCAGATAGTCTCCTCGTGGGCTTAAGGGGATGTTTCTTAGCAGTCACCATGTCAGGAGCAAGCTCCTAAGCAATACTGGATGGGGAAGGAGAGGTACCTCAGCTAGGTACTGTGTTCACATAACATCTCTGCAAAGCTGAGGAAATCCCATGCAAAAACCCAGTTTCTTGCCTTATTTCTAGCTGCAACACATTTTAAAAACCAAAACCCCCACACCTTCACCAAAACCTAATGCACTGCTGAGACACCTTACCCTTGCAGGATGTTGCACTGTTTCACACATTCCTTCTGGCGATCAAAAAACCTGCAGGAGAAGCAGTGGAAGGGCCCTGGGCCCCAGCAGCCCACGTCTGAGCACAGAGGGTCACAAACATGCTTGGCAGCAGCTGAGAGAGAAAGAGAGACAAGAAAAGACGTGACTGTTAAGGCACGAGAGAGGTCAAACTCTCCATCCGCACTCCATCTGACCAGCCAGTTTCCCCAACCTGCTCCAAAACAGATGTGAATGGTTCTGGTAGTGTGGAAGAGGAGTAATCATGCTTCTCTAAATCACAAGGACTGAAATTGAGTGACTTCTATCCATCCAAAATAAGAATGAGCTCCTCTGTGATAGCTTAACAGATCTACGATAACATTAAGTCAGGCTGAGAGAGCTGGGGTTGTCCACTCTGGGGAAGAGACAGCTCTGGAGAAACTTTATTGGAGCTTTTTTGTACTTAAAGGGCACTTATAATCCTGTAGTGACAGGACAAGGGGAAATGCTTTTAAACTGAAAGAGTAGATTTCAAATGGATATAATGAAGACATAGTAACAATGTGTGGTGAGACACTGGCACGAGTTGCATAGGGAATTGGTGGATTCCTAATCCCTGAAAGAATTGAAGGTCAGAGTGGATGGGGCCCTGAGCAACCTGGTCTAGTGAAAGACATCACTGGCCACAGCAGAGGGCTTGGCCTACGTGACCTCCATTCTCACCCAAACCATTCTGTATTTCCATGATAAATTTCTAAAATACAACAAATTAATATTCTGCAAAAAGAAATAATTAGATTTCAGCCCAGGGACCACTGCATCAGCAACATGGTTGAACAACATCTTCAACTGTGTCAAAAAAGGCCAGTGTTAGGAGTTAGCTTTTGTGTCCTTCAACTGACATGGCTTCACTGTGCCCATAGTAGTGCAGAAGCTTCTCATCTGTTGGACACCACAAAGTCCACATTTTGGTGGGAAAATAAAAAAATCCCACTGTTCTCTCACCACCTTCATTAAAGCAGTATCACTGATGAATTTCATAACCAGAGGAACAAGGAGAAAAAAGCCTTGCTTGAATTATGAAAATGCAGCTTACTCTTGCATTTCAGCATGAACTTTGGTGGGGAGCAGGAATGCAGCGCTGACTTACCACACTCATTTTTATCTCTGTTCTGTAAAATCTTTGTTTTCTGGCTCTCAGTTGCAAACAGGCTGTGCCAGTCCATGGTGTCAGCATAGCAGAGGTTCTTGTTCCTCATAATGGCAACATCTCCATCACTTATTTCCTTGAGGGAGCGCAGCCCTAAGGACTGTATTTTCAAGTTAACAACAGCAAGGGAATACTGACCACTAAAATGGAGATGGACAAATAGAAAAACATGCAAGAAAGATAATTAGTAAGCAGGATTTACTCAGCATGTTTTTCTTTTCATTTTCAAATGTGTGTTGCTGTTAACTGCATTTTGCTCTAGCAAGATCCTGGTAAGCCCTCTAAACTCAATGCCTTGTGCACAATGTGCCTATTTTACGTAACAACTGCAATACTCACATCTGGTTTTGCAAGGGCTTTTTAAGCTAAAACTGGCAAGACACACACGCTCTGACAAACAAATGATGTGCAACAATGGTTGTAGGTAAAGCAGCTACTATTTTGTGCTTGTCCACCAAATCATTCTTCGTCTTGGGGCAAGCCTAGGAGGGTACTGGAAGCACTGCTGGTGTCTGCACTGTTTGGCAGCCTCCATCCCCAACTGCCCAGCTACCTCAAATCCACAGTGCTTCTGATCTCATTGTAACTTACCCCAGACTGTAAAGAGTACTTTTTTGCTGCTTGTGCTTCCAGGATGGTGGGGGAGACCCTGCTCCTGAAAGCAGGCTCAGGGCAGCCCTCCATGCATGACAGAGAGCTGAGGGTCTTCACTCCCAGAGCACATTATCTACTGCTAAAGATGGTGGTCTACTCCTCGCAGGGTTTTCCCCGTTTTACAATTTTGGGACACCTGAGTTTTACACTGCTTCCAACCTTGATGTGCTCAGACAAGAGCAGCTCTAAACACGGTTTCTCTTAGAGTCACTGAGGCACATGATTTACTTACTGCTGCTTTGTTCTGCCTCGTATAATCTCCAGATTTTCAAAAGCATAGAGATCAGTAGCATTCTCAGGCCAGGCTTGAATCAACAAAAATCCTGAAAGAGTAGAAGAAGATTAAAAAATAATAATGGAAATAAACTCACCATTAGTTCTGGCAGCAGAACCTTCTGCTGTAGCAAACAGTGCACCAGGGGAAGGCACTTGTGCTTTCCCTATGCTTATCTGAAGGATCTTAAAGTGTAACATGACATTTTAGGGAGCCAGGAGATATTTTTAAACCCCATTTTATAAACAGTTTACTTCTCAGCCCACCATGAGGGCTTAGGAGCATAACAGAGCATGTCAGTGAGCTGCACATCTTGCCACACCAAGTCACCAGCAACGATGGCTCTTGCCAGTAGATACCCTGGCTGAGAGGCTGCAGGCTCTGAACTTGTGTAAGAAAGGCAGCACTCCATCCCATTTTTCAGTCGACCTCAAGGAAGAGGAAAACTGAAAAGCAGGAACAGAGCAGAATAGCTACTTGTAGTGGATTTGCTGAGGCAAGCAGAATTCCGCACTCAGCTGAAGTGTTTGGTAGGAAGGGGAGAATTTGGAAAATTGCAGGCTGCTGTATGAAGCTCTGCAGTTAGTCATTGCTACCCTGAAGGGAACCACACAGGTAAGAGAGAAAGAAAAGGGGAACTGGAATCATGTCTATGGACCCAGCTCCAATGTTACATTCATTTCATAATGGGCTGAACACAATTACTTTTAATTGACACTTGGTGGAAGACGGCAGCTGAGCACTCTGCTGGCTGCTTTGTGCTCGTGGAGACACATTCACCCCAAGGAAGAGCTCTTCAGGCTGGAGAGAGGGTGTCTCCGTAACGATGACGCAAGCCACTGAGCACGCTTCCCTAAGGAGCTGCTGAAAGGTTTTCCACAAATAGAAACACACTTGGCTTTTTTTAGCTGGAGTGGCACGCCTCTGCATCACCACATGCTTCTTGGGTGGCTGAGGATCTCCACTGCTCTTACTCTTCTCTAGGGCTGACAGTTCAGCAGAAGGGATGTTCTGGCCAAACCACACACCTTGGATGGAAGACCAGTATGGGTTATGTGGGCGTAATGCTGGCAAGGCGCTGCTGACCACCTTGGTTAAGAGTGACCCTTAGTAGCTCAGAGACAAGAAACACTTTGCATGCACTTCTCTTCATGTGCTTAAAAAAATTTCCCTCCTCCCTCTTCGTGTTTTTAGCAGTATCAGTCAGAAAACATCTCAGCTTAAAACTCATTGCTCACCTGATATTTCTTTGACTGTTTTGAAGACGTCCAGCTTCTTGGGATCCAAGGGTAGGGTCTTCGTGAAGGCATCACTGAAACAAACAGAATGAGGAATTGGGAAAAGAACAGCCTAGATTTTCCCTAGCCCTTTTCTTTCAGTGCTTAATGACCAGCAAGTTACTCACCCTAGAAATGCAACTGGGAGAATGCTGACGTCCCCATTGATCTTGGTACAGTTTTTGAAGGAGTCAATATTTGTGGCATTTATGGAGAGGATCCCTTTAAGTTCACCTATTCCGATGCCATTGCACACTGTTAAAGGAGAGATACAAAAGTTAGGGGGGACAAAAGTGAAGCTGAGTCACATGGAAGAGTAGAAACATGGAGGTGCCATGAGTTCAGAAAGCATTTCCATTAGGTCAAACCTACCACTCTGCATTTCATAGATCTTTTGCCTATTTTAGCTTTTCAGAAAGTGCCACAGGATAACTGCTTCCTGCCTGCCCAGCCATGCAGCTCTGCTCTGAGAATCTCTGCACACAGGCTCTGGCACATTCCCTTCTCTTTCTCTAGCACATTTTCTTCTCTCTCCCATTTTCATTCCCCTTGCTGAGATGCTCGGAAGGATAAATGGAGGAAAAGGCAGATGTGCAAGATACACATGCACACAACACACAGTTTGTCTGCTGTACTTGTGGTGTATCTCATTTGGACATCCTTCTCCACTGTCATATTTCCTGATCAAACCACTTGTCAGATCTCCAAACTATCACTGGATCTGATTTATATTTAATTTGCACTTAACTAAGATCAGAACTCCGTGCCCTTTTTATAAGTTCTTTATTATCTCAAAGCCTTACTGGTATATTCCATGCTTTTAATACCTTTGCTGCACAGCCCATCACACTTTTTGCACTTCCGAACACCATTTTCTTCCACTTCGTAAGTATCAGCATTGCATGAGCGAACACAGGACCCATGGTCTGTCACCACATAGTTGTCTGGAAAAACAAAAAGCATACAAAGGTGACTGAAATGCAAGAGGGATGCTTTGGGCACTGGACCAGCACTTTAATACTAGTAAGAAAAATGGGGTTTGAACTTTTGGCACACTCAGGAAAGTACAGGTATTAACTATGAAATCTCAATAACATCATTTGAAGGTAGATGAACATACAGTGCTATCACCATTTTACAGCAAGGGGAATGGTCACAGAAGGATAAAACAACATTCAAGTCTTGATGGATTAAAAAAATATAGAAATGGAACAGCAAGAAAGGAAAAGTAAGCATCTGTAGAAAAAACAATGATCACAGCTGCTGAAAGGGAGTGTTAAAAACAATTACTTTCTAACAGTCCCAATTAGGAACCAGTTAAGAGTTGACAATGCTTTGGTAATTCACAAGATTGATCCTATAGAGCCATTATTTTGATGATTTTTATAAGATGTCATTCTCTTCACCAAGAGAAAAATTTTCACAGGTCAAAATCTAATTATTAAAAATCAGGCAAGGTGATAGATGCAGACTGTTTGAAGATGCTCACTTTTTCACCTGCTTCCAGTTGCCACAGAAGCTGAAGAGAACAAGTGCCCTTTCACTTGGCCACAACATTAATGGATGACATAGGACCCTTCCCGCCTCTCACCAACCTCCCACATCCTCTGCAGCTGCAACCTGAAATGAACTTACGTGGACATTCCTTCACACAAGTGGCCCCAAAGCTGTATTTGCCTTCAGGGTTCACATCCATCTGGTAAGTGGTGGGGTTATACAGCACCAATGGGGGACACGTATCCTTGCAGGTAGCATCATCCCGAAACTTGCGGCATGCCTGTCATTGAACAACAGCCCCCATTAAACTGCCTTCTCCTTAAAAACTGTCAGCAATTTTATGTTAGGTCTTCAAAACACCCTGATGGCCTCATCTGCTTCCTGCTTAGCTCTGATGGAAATCCCAATCAGATACAGGGACGGTCTCTCAAGCTTTGAAGGTGAAAGGTTGCTTCAGGCTGGGCAATGGAGTTAAATACTCTTTTTAAAAAAGAAAGCATGAACTTTTCTTTTCCTGAACAAGAAACCTTGGCACTCTGATGGAGAGCTGCTGGGATTCACGTGGGAACAGGAGCAAATCTACATGCCTTAGACAGAAAAATTTTCCCTACAAGCAGCAACCAAATCAAGACAAACGGTATTTTCTTGCCCACTTTTTAATAACCCAAATTAAATCAAGTCCTTTCCTGCCAATTACTAACTTTTCTGGCTAAATATTAAACTGAAGCCATTACATTTGGCTGCAGGTAATTAACAATTTAGCAGGCATTTATGAAGGGCAAGTTGGTTCTTCCAATCTAAATCTACATTAAATTAATAATCACTCATTTTCCCTTTCTTCTCCTCTGGCTTTCCAGATGACAGAGAGTAACTGTCTTCTCTGTGAGCCAGTAAGGGCATCATAGCCATGCATCTTAAAAGGAAACCAGGGATAAGAGGTAGCAACAATAAAATCCAGGTTGGATGATTTCTACGGCAATTACTCAGATATCACTTAATTCAGAATGAAGTGTACTGCAAACATGGGGAAGAGTTAAAACCACAGCATGCACTGACCCCCTGAAACTCTCATGGAAAAGCAATGGGACATTTTTTTCCCTACAGAAGCTCCATTTGCTTCTTCTCTGTTCACGGCCCCAGGGTACCCCAAACACAATGCTTTTGTGTCAAGTCAAAACCAGAAAGGGAAACCCCAATTACATGCCTGAAGTTCAATGAGATGCAAAAAAAGAAGAGCCATCACATCTTATCCCCTTTACAAGTTCTTGCTTAAGAAAACCAAGATTATTATGGGCTAATGCTAAGGCGCACAAGGCAAAGCTGTGGTGGCCTGGAAAACTGCTGCACTGTGGGGGCAGCTGTGGGCCTGTGGACCTGCCCACGTGGGGAAATCACCTACAGCAAACATTTAGAAGCTCTGCAGGGACTTTGAGCTCACTGGGCACTCAATGGCACTAACACTGCTTCGGAGCACACTAGGAAGGTCCACGGGCAGAGTCAGTAAAGACCAGCTAAGGGTACCAGGAAGTTCATGTCATCTTCTCTCCCACTGACCACCTGTGCAGGGAAGCCCTGGAGCACCCTCCAGGTCAGCATCTCTCAAGAGGCCTTCTGGGGCTGGAGAAGGCTAGAGCAGCTGAAAGCCCTGCTCACTGTATCAGGGATTGAAGCCCCTATGGTGGTGGTGTAGCATCATTACCAGGCAGTCACTTTCCCGAGGCCCCGTGCACCCCGCAGCACACTGGTTGTGGCAGCAGTCGCTGGGCACCTTTCCCCTGCACCGGCCAGAGCACTGCTGGGCACAGATGACTTTTGTCACTGGAAGATACAAGAAAAAATGAAAAACATCAGCTGTATTTGCTGCAATGAGATCAAGAAATATAGAGAAAGGGTCTGGTGCAGGATCTGTGCTAGATTTTCCTCATGGGACCTTCTGTCCTCATTTGAGGCTGAAGTTTGGGAGGGGTGAGTTCAAGTGTGGGTGGTGGTAAGAAGGGGTCGTGTTCAGCCTGTAATTATCTTGGCTCTTATGAGGTGCTAAGAACTCTGATCCCAGCCAGGAAATATGTCCTGCTTAGAAGGAACAACCCTGTTGCATCAATGACTAGAACAAGAAAAATTCAGTGGAGTCATTGCATCTTGTAGCTGGGGAACAGGGTAGAATTTGTCTCCATTTCATTGAGAAAATTTACTATTATTGATGCTAACTTTGGGAAAAACAATGTGATAGAACTGCCAGGACTCTGTACTATAACTGGAAACTGTACATTGTTGGCGTGGTGCTGTATAATGTCCCTTTAATGCAGTAAAATATTTCTGAAATTTGCAGAGAGAGGGGAGACTCACTCAGCAAGCAGATTTCATACGCACATTGAATTATTTTTCTTTAATGTTCAATTCCTTGGCTACATTTTACCTTCATTACACAACTCCCTCAGGGTTTGCACCAGTGCAACAACCCGAAGGAAGAACTGGCCCTGGTCCAGCTTTTTACAGAGAAGCAAAAACTGCCTGCAACATTTTGTTGAGAATTGGGAAAGCTTCTTCATTTGAATATCAAAGCAGAGAAAAGGATAATCAGAACAACTAAAAAAAACCCCCAGAAGTGAATGGCTAGAATGTTTTTGTACCAGAGACCCAAAATGGGATTGTTTGTTCTTTACAAAAAAAATTACTGACCACAGAGCCTGGCATTAGATGCCAGAAGAACCTGATGGCTACTCTGCTTCATTACAGCACCCTGATCATTTCAGCTGTGCACTGTGCTAACTGTTATCAACTTCACAGTTGGCACAAATGAGTTATGATATAATCGGGAATTCCTGTAACTCTGAAAATCACAATTGTTAATTAACAGAAAATTATTTCAAAAAATAGCCTGCTACAGGGTATATAACAGTGACTTTTAAAAATCATATATTCTATCTTTTTCCATTACACAATTCTATATCCAAACTGTATTATTTTATTTTTCTTGTAGGCCTGTAAGCAAAGTAGTATATTTTCAAGGAAACAGATTATTTCCACAGTATGTACTCCCTTCTCTGATAGCAACTCCTCCATTCAACTAGAAACAGGGGAATAAAAAGGCACATTGTTCTACACAAACAGCATTTTGATACAACTTTTTTCATAAGAATTAGCAGGGGAATAAAGCACCTCATCACTTTGATAGCTATTGACTAGAGCTTCCTGCTGGAAACATATATCACATCAAACATTTTTACTTCATATAGAATAACCCATGTTCATTTTCAGGAGAAAGAGACCTATCCCCCAAACTTTCCCACATATGGAAATGTGGGATACATTTTCAGTTGGCCAGATTCTCAAATGCCTGGAGAGGCAAGCAAGAGCCCGCAAAAGATTTTGTTTTATGCACTTGTCAATCTCCCAGTTCCAGTGAGGGTTTGTAAATGCTGGAAGCTTGCAGGGCTGATACCTGAGGTTTCACAAGGTTCTGGGACAGCTGTGCAGCCTCAGCTGCAGGAACCAACCCAGGAAGGGCTTGGTATGCACAGCCACTGTGCACCCTGAGAGACAAACTGCAGAGCCCACTGACAAAAACTGAAGCTTATACTAAATGAAGACAAAAGGTATACACTCCTCTTTCCTCAAGCTCTAAGTCATACAAATTTGGCTTGATATTTGCAGACAAAAAATTTTGGTTCAGGTGACTATTTGCAATGGAAAACTGAATGTAGGGTGTTGCTTCCATTTGCATTATGTCTAGATCAGCAGTTTTTCCACTGAACTTTTCACAAAACAAAAACCAGTGTATTTCCCCACTACTTAGAGAAAAAAGAAATAATGAAGCAATGAAACAAGTAACATGGTCTTCTTCCTCAATTGTTACTCTAGGAAAAATTAGGCCTTGCAAAATCTCAAGCACTTCTAAATGCATTTTTCTGCTGCTCTTTTTGTATCAGGCAAGCATCCTACCTGCATAATTACGGTTAGTTTTTCAGTAGACAGAAATGTATGTCAGAGCACACAAACTATTTCTTAACTAATCTGCAGGCTTACATTTTTGGCAGTTTTGTTCACCAGGGCCCCAGCAGTAGTCTTCTGTGCAGTTCTGATGGCATTTGGGACCTAAAACACAAGGAAGAGTAAAATATCCTGTAAACAAAGAAAACAACAATATACATAAACAACAAAAACCAATGTCTGGAGATTTCCTTCTTGTTAAAGCAGGTAAAAAGCACCTATATAACAGTGCTCAAAAAATTTTAGAGCTTAGTTCCTTATCCTTTGTTCACCTCTGCTTTCCTACGTGCAGTTCTCCACCTCCACACATTTGAGCAAGCAAGCATAATACCCAGCCAGTCTAGCTTACGAAAGAGGCATATTTTTCCCAGGAACAGGAATCTCAGCTACTGCCCGGCTGGCCCTTCTGCTGGGGTTTTCATGCAACGGCAAGTCACCACTGGCTTGCAGTCAGGCATGTGCCAGCTGCTCACTACAGGCCACATGTAAATCAGTGTTTCTGAACAACACAGCTCTAAAAAGAAAACAAATCCAACTGGATTCACAGGCAACTGCTAGCTGCTCTGACCACAAAGTAATTTGACTTGTCTGCTTTGTGCCCTCTTCCCATACTCTGCCAAAAATATTCCTTGGTGCAGACTGTGCTGCAGACGGACAATCGATGGAGACGTGGGCAGGATGGACGGACACCTTGCCTGATCTTGAAGGTTCAGTGCTGGGTTCTTTCCCATCCTTCCCCCCTTGCTCTATTGTTTTTTCTTCTTTCTCTTAATGACAAGCAAAGTGCCTGAGAAACAACTTATTTTAGAGTATGGGATCATTATTAAAGCCATAAAAGGCTGTCTTAGCAGAATAATGTGGAATTCACTACATTTAAAAGGCATTTCCTACTAGAGTGTTTCTTCCCGCTAACAACATGTGATTCTCCTTCCCCTCATCAGCCATCAAATAGCTGAACAAATGCCAATACTTGTCCAAGAGTTGATTGATTTGGTGTCGGACCAAAGAATTTTTTTTTAAGTTGAAAAGTTAAAGGTTAACATTTCTGTGGTATTCAGAGCCAAACTCCTGTGCTGACATGTATAGTTTGCAACTCCTTGATTACACCAGGGCTCTGTAGAAAAATAAGTCAACACAGAAGTTGGCTATTAGCTCTCAGGCAATTATGCAACTGGAAGAAGATAAAGAAAATATGTTTTCCTGCCAATTTATAGTGCCAGAAATGAAATGCTCAGAAATGAAAATAAACCCTCCTTTCTGCGAAATGACTGGGGATTTTACGAGGGACTCATAAGGCTGAAGGATTAGCTTGAGCCTACTCTAATCCTATACTATACAAACTTTTAAATATCCCCTCATCTCCCTGTTGATCTGAAGCATCAGATTTATCTACCTGCTTATTATTACTTTTGCCAGGGTAATCTGTGCAGCCCAAACCATGAGGATTTTATGGCACTCAACTTGGGCCTTAGCTCTTAGAAGGTTTCAAGTTGACTCCATGAAGGTACCCATATAGGTTTTCTAGACCAGGGCCTTATATTGTGAACAGAAGATTGCTGGAAAGCAAATGAATGCACATATTTCTGAGCTGTCTTTCTGAGTTGAGCACATATGCAGGGTTACTGCCTTAAACCAAGAGAAACACTCCCAAGAATTTTGCTGAACTATAAGTTAAGGACCTAACCATCATGAAAAATTCTGTCTTAGGCCGGTGGTGCAGAAATGAAAGCACTTCTCTTGGAATAGGTCTTGGTGGCCATCATTAGAAATTGTTGCACCAGGAACCCACTGCATGAAAGATGGGATGTTCACTTTACTCTCTGAAATGGAGGGAGACACATAGCACTTTTGGCAAGTTAATACTCACAAGAAGACAAGTTGCTTGCAAATTCAAGTACTGTGGGAGGCTTCTTGCTTGTGTCAATGATGTCATTCCAATGAACAGTGTCCATGTTGCACAGTTTGGGGTTGTTGCTGATTTTAACACCTCCATTGAGAATTTCTGTTACAGAAAGAAAAAAATTGCTAAGTGAAGCAAATCTCTAATTTGCCCCAGAGACATCCTCAAAACATCTCTGACCTAAAGAAAGAGAAATAAGTCACATATTTCTCCACTTCAGTCACACGGTGCTGACAGAAAAGGACAATCTGCATGGCATCAGCACTTCTGATGGTGCAACTAACACCAGGATCAGACTGACTCGTTCTGGAGAGTCAGCTGCTCTTGGATGCCATGAAGATGTTACTACATGTGGCTTTCCGCCTGGCATCTCCTCTAGGGCCCACAGCGCTCAGCAGAGATGGCATTGCTGGTGTGCATTGCCAGAGACTGTGTGAGACACCAACACACCTATCACCAGTTCCCACAGGGATTTTAACAGAAAATATTGATGCGTATGCACTGGAATCAAGTAATACAAAATAACAGATGAATGCTTCATTGCCAGTTTGGGGGATGAAAATGAATCTCATCACCTTGTTGATGCTTCGGATTTTCTGTATCTCTCTGCAATGATGAATTTTCTTTGTCTTTTGCAAAAGACTGGTTAGCAGGAAAGCAAGTAGGAAAGTACACTCAGATCTTTGTTTTTAAAGCAGGGTTTGATGGCATATGACTTTGAGAGGCCATCTCCAATCAGATCTTGACACCAATAAGCTAACAGTTGAAGTTGGCTTTAGAGGAGCCTCCACCACTTGACCATGTCTCACCTGAAAGCCTCTTCATTGGCAGCTGTCGGAGTCCCTGGGTTTTATTCATGTGGTAGTTGGACAAAACTGCCAGGGCGTAAGAGTTGTCATACAACACATTGCCTCGGATGATCTGGAGGTTTTCTAGGGGAATGACATCCACCATGTTAAGTGCGATGAGTACGTAGCCTGCAACCTCCTGTATCGTCTGACAGAACAACAGAAGAAACAAGATGCTTAATCCACAGTACTCTTCAATAACTGCTTTCCTCCTCCCTCTCCTCCAATCCATCATCTTTCAATTCTAAGGAAGGATAGACCACTTAATCTCATTAAAACTAAATTAATCTAAGAACAAAAAGGGACTATGTGGAAAACTTTGCTGATTAAGCACATATAAACTCACTCTTTGAGCAGCTATTGGGGGTCATTTCAAAAGTCCATCTTACCCCTGTTCTGTCCCTAAGCATGGGAAAGTGGGGCTGACTAGAGGATGCAGAACAGGGCAAAAGTATGAAATGGCAACTAAGTGTGATGCTTTCCATAAATACTTGCCTAGCCTTCAACAACTGGCAGCAGAGAGATGCCATGTGATTCAGGCTTCTATATTCTCTCTTCTGTGCCCGTTCTCTTGCTCATCAGAGGGGAAGATTAAGCAACATTCTCCTTTTAAAATAATGTATACATTTACATGACAAAAAGACAAGTGAGGTACTGTTGGTGCATGTGGGTTAATTCCTGTCTTGCACTGTGAAATGTGTGCATTTCTATTCCCTACAAAAGTCACTATAAGTTAAAAACCTTCAGGCTACTAGTTAGGATATTTTCCTGTTCTATGAAGACTACCAGCGAATTTTCAAGACACTCATTTTGCTCCTCAGAACACTGAGCTCCATGGTCAGGTTGTGCTTGGGAAAGAAGAATGGCAATACCATCATATTTGTAACCCCTATGTTCAAACCATAGATTTTTTGATCTTGCTTGTTACTTGGCTGGTGGAGAACCTGGAGGTCCCTGTGTCAGCCATGGCTCCTTCCCATGCCATGGCTGCATTTTAACATCTGTGCTCTGTCCGTTCCCTTCTCAGCTTGCCACAGCTGCTCATGCACTAGTGCACAAAACAAATGTTGAGATGGGAGTAGCCCATGTGTCAACCACAGGAAATTATCTTGAAGATCGCTTGAAGAATCCATGTGGGAAGTTATTGCACAGGACTTGCCTGCCTGCTGAGGGTGTGAGCACTTCAGGCTGGAGAGGCCCTCAACACCATGGCAGGGGAAGGGATCACAGTTTGGAGGGCCAGGAAAAGGCCTCCACACTTCAAAATCTGCCACTCGCTTTGTGCTTTGCTTTGCCCAACAGCACCACAAAGCCTTTTGCTCTCTGAGAAGTGAGGTAATGCGTAAGGATGTAAAGAAAATTATAAAGAAAAAGAAACCCATTTGCATGGCACCCAGCACAAGCTGGCAACTGCTTGAAAAGCTATTTCTCAAAGTACCTGATTTTTACAGTAGGGTTGAGCGCATCCTGCAGCCTACAGGTATGCTTAGATTGTGAGCTGCAATTCCTCTGACATTAGCTAGTTATGTTTTTGGAAGACCACAGAATTTTTTCAGTAGCCAACCCTATGCTACTAAAAATGGAGTAGGATTTGTTTTAGCAGGGAAGGCTGCATTGGACATGAACTCTAACCTTCAGAAAAGAGAGGTCACGATTGTGCTCCACGTATGTAATCTCCAGGTTGCTGAGTACCACCTCGCAATTGTTGTACATCCTCTGCAGGCTGGTGAAATGGTCTTCCACATGTCCCAGCTGGGTCAGCTTGTTATTTGTCCCTTGACAAACTGTGGAGGAAAGGAGAAAGCTCCATGAAGGAAAGGAATAATAACTACAGGACAAAGACTTGTTACCCACTTATCTTTAAAAGCACCACGGTAAGTTAAGCATCAGCATCATAAGAAACAAGAACATTATCTGTCATGACTCTAAAGGCAATAGTTATAAGCCACAAATCCAGATTTTAAGGTCTAACTGAACCTCCAGAGCTTACACACCTCTTGCCACTCTGACATTTTGGGAGTATGATAAATTCAGGAGATTTTCTGACATATTCATTTTTGGCACTCAAATCCAGTTTTGCATGGTGGGGAAGGAGGAGGTGTCACACAGAGCACCACTGAACTTCCAAACACTTAAAACAGCATGATGGAAAAATTAGTCCCCACCTGAAATTATATTACTCTGCTTTATTAAATCTAGAGAAACTGAAAAAAGCTATCACCATTGTATTTGATTGCAATGAATAAGCAAAATGCAAAATTGCTCTGAAGAAAAAACACCACACACAACCCTTAGAAACTCTGTACTCATACAGTTGTCCCCTGGGCTATCCCTACAGAGCTCAAATGAACATGACTCTCAAGTCATGCTAATACAGAGCAAAGGAGAACGATATAGAAGGCAATCTGGTAAAAAACTTCACAACCCCTTCCAGGGGCTCCTTCAGCTCAGCTTTGCTCTTCAGTGGAGCAAAAGGAGGCTGCCCTTGTTTGCATAATGCAACCCAACCCCAGCCTGACTGCACAGCTTTCCACAACACACTGAAAGAATTGCATTCTTTTAACTGGGAGAAATGAATACATGAAATGATACTTTTGTAGAGCCATAATTCGTAGAACCACCAATTCCAAACTGGGGCACTGCAAAGCAAATAACAAAGACTCTTGACAAAGCTGGAAATAGGTTTCAGTTCTAGTAATAAAAGACAACACCTGTTCAAGACATACTGAACAACTGATGGTTTATTAGTAAGAAAAATAACTTAATAAGCAGTGACAAAAACACACTTGCCAATCAACACAACTATTCACTGAACATGTGGTACTTCTCAGTACAATCATCAGCACTAGGAATTACAGTGATAACAGATTAAATACTCTGGACCATGTTTAAAGCAAGGCTGTTCACTCACATTCTGCAGTTATTTCACATTACACATCTAGATAAACATAGTGTTTGGAATCAGAGTGGCAATTGCTAGTAAATGGGAACACTGTAACAGGGGCTGTGAGTACCTCACCTAAGCTGCTTTTAGAAAATGTCCTTTTTTGTATACTTTGAATTTCTGGATATCTTAACATTTGCTTTAGAAATTCTAAGAGGGACTTCCTGTTCCAGTTTCAAACTTAACTGCGTTGTGTTCGTACTTCAAATCTGTATTTGCTGTCTGCTTCAAGTACAAGGACCACAAATTATCAGCCAGAGTCACGGGTAGGTTTTTATTCTGTGGAGTGGTCACATTTTGAAAGTTCAAAATACTATCATATGGCTAGTCTGCTCTGGAAAATGTGTTGTTTTTGGGCACTGGGGTGAAGAGGCTTTGAACTGGCTGGAAAAATCAAGGAGTCATCCCAGAGATCATCTTGAATTTTAAGCAATGTTATCCTACAACCAAAGAAAAAAGCCAGTAATAACATTCTCAGACTGTTCAAAACCTCAACTTGGATGCTCAGCTTAGGCATCTCATATCTGATCTTTAGAACAGTGTGATTTTGGAAAACACTCCAACACAATGCAGGAGCAGGTGCAGTTTAGACTGCTCACAGAAATAAAAACATGTAAGTCATCCTGCTATGGTCTTCAGGGTCCATAAACAACCTGATGCACTTGTTGCATCTCTGAGGTTACTAGCAGAGATCTGCCCTGATACTCAGGACAGGCCCAATGCAAAAGCTGCAGTGTTTATGCTACATCTGTGCTGCTGTTGAGCCGCTACCTGAGGAATGACCCAAGTTCTCAGACAAGGAAAGAGAGAAGAGAGCTTTATTGTTTTGATTTCCATATATATAGAGTTTTCAGAGGTCACCCAGATTGGTCAGCCCGAGACCTCCCCCTAGACCCAATTGGCCAAGCCCGAACTGACCCAATCCGGAGAAGTTGTTTGCAAAACATCCAAACTTTATCTTTGTTTATGAAATGTAGCAAAATGTTCTCACGAGAAAAACCTGTGCTAGTCACACATCTGAACCAAAGATGGGTGGAAGGAGGAGCTTTTTCTGGTGGCATCCTCCTGTCCACCTGTCCCTTGATGGACCCTACGAGGCTTGGCACGAGTCAGATCACATAACAAAACAGCCCAGCTCACTGAAACAAGCCCTAAGACAAACTGCACTCATTTGAATGTGCTTCTCTTGGGATCAGACAAGTGTTGGAGCTCTGAACTTGGGTCAGCCATCTTGAGAAACACAGACGTTTTCACTGCTTACTAGGTCAAGGCTGATGCAGCAAGTCAGAGGCCATGGTTGCTCTTGCACTTCTCCCTCTCCCTCTCCCATGGGACCTCTCAGTGAACCATGCCAAAGAGTTGATCCAAGCTACAAATAATATAGGACAATAAGTAAATAATTGGACAGAGGGTATTTTTAGCTCAGGAAAGCTTGTTGATTTGGTTCACCATGGAGCCCCATGCATTGGAAACAGGTCAGAGGACAACAAGGAGACAGAAGCAAATAGTCAAGAGTAGGAACTTCCCAGCTTCACAAGCATGAAGCTGCAGAGGGAAACCCAGACATAACAAGCTCCAAAAAGGCTTCAGCTTGGTCCTGCAGGACCTACTTTTTTGCCCCTGAACTGTGAGTAGAGAGCACTTTGATGGCTCCCTACCAAAGATGTCTTTGCTACATGCAAAACCACTGGTCCCCTCACATCCTCTATCCAGTAAACAGTAGCTGTAGATGAGATATTAGTTAAGATCTGGAGAGCAGAAGAAAAAGGGCTGCTTCTGTTACGAAATCAACAGTATGTGGCTGTCAGAGCCTCAGTCAGAACACCACAGTGGAGCTTTCTCCCTTATGCACAAATTTTTGTTTGCACAAAGAGATATAAGGGATCTAAGTACATCCACAAAGTGAACTTCATCACACCAGTATTTACCAAATGAGAACCTGGGTCATATACAGTATATTCTGAGCAAATAAAACTCAAATCAAACAAAACAAGCTAAACCCCTACAGCAGTATTACTAAATGCAGGCAAAGGCGCAGACTTATTTTCCAACCAGAACATTTGAAAAGAAAAGAAAATGGCCTGCTTGTATGTGATGAATAATATCATGCCTGCAATTTCTTTGCTTATGGAAACTGTGTTCTGAAAAGATACATGTTATAATTATCTGTATATAATATCACAGTGTGAATGCCACTCTGGCCAAAGGCTAAAGCACAGGCAATGAGGTGCTTGCCTCGCTCCGCAGAGTTTTAAGTGGGATGTGCATGCTTGAGTGGATGAAATTTATTATGATTTAACCTCTATTGAATTTGACCTATTTGCCATCTAAAGGACAGTTTCTGATGCCACATACAACACAATCATTACATACTTTTGTAGCAAAGCCAGCACAATCCAGGTTTAGGAGTCAGAGGTGGGCATGGATGCTTGCGTGGCATTGCTGGAGGCTATGGTAGTATGCAACACATAATAAATGTTTGATGTAGACACACATTTTAGCTAAAAAGGAGAGTAAAATGTTCAGGGTGAGAACATCCCTGAGCAATAGAAAAGTTAAGATCCAGAACTGAACTTCAGGGCATGGGTTAATCCCTGAGAGACGAAAGCTTTGCTTTTATCTCTGATGTTAATATAATAAAAACACAACCAGCCTGGAAAGTTTTGACACAGAGAGCACATCCCAAGAGGCTGCTGTCTGTAGCAGTGCTGAAAGCAGGACTGCATGCTGGGAGTGCAGGGTTCTCCCATCCCAGCCAGGGTGATCTCCTGGACCCTCTGTGCCCCAGCCATCAGCCCTGTGACATGGAGGCAACCCAGAATTCTGTGGGGCAGCATCATGGGATCACCACCATGAAGCATTTAAATTCTATGTGATATAGATTCTAGCACATATGCTGCAATTCCTAAGCGCCAGAGTGATGCTGATCTTGGATCAGTTGCAACACTACCTCAACAGACAGCCTAACAAAATTTTAGATATTGCTGAAATGACCCAAATGTCAGGTGCTGCATAAGGCAGAGGCAATCAAAGAGCTCAGGAAAGAGGCACACTGTACTGATAGGTGCAAACTTATTAAATTTAGCACTTATGAAAAGTGCTGTCCTGACTACAAAAACCTTCTGTGTCTCCACAGACATGCTTGCTCCTCCCTTCTCTGCCTCGAACTTGGACTTGAAGGAGTATTTCTAGGTGATGCAAACAGGTTCACCCTCTGCAACCCTTTGCTCCTTTTTTTTTCTTGTGCAGCCCAAAGATGCAGAGTGAAACCAAAGCATTTCCTAAATGGCATTTTCCCCAAGTGACGGTAGGGAGACAGAAGGCATCCATACAGCTATCATGCTAAGCGACTATATTTTCCCAAATCCATACAAGCTCAGATTAAATAAAGCGGTCCCAGCAGCAACTGCACTGATACAAGTAAAATCTGTTTTCATCTTTCCCCCAGAAAATCTCTGATTACTGAAGTCCCAATCCTGTCAAGCATATTTGCCCCAGACTTGAGAAAAACCCCAGAGAATGCTTTAAAGCCAAATTTAAAGCCGAATTATCACCAACCCCCAAATCATCTTCTGTTTCTATCTGTACTTAGTCTATGTTAGTCTCCCTGCAGCTCTGACAGACACATCAAAATAATAACTCATAAAGGCAATTTCAGAGATATGCAAGTCCATTTCCATGCTCCATATGCCACTTATAACTATGCATGACCTGGCGCGATAAATTTATATACTTTCGCATGCTTTCTAGCCACTACTGACAATAACACAAAACCTGTAGATAAGAGGATATGTTTAATCTGCCAGTGCATTTATAAATGTTTCTCCCTCCTCACTCGTTAGCAGTAATTTCACTTTTGATTTTTTTTAGGTACTTCATGGAAGAGCAGTACCTAGCTAGGCGCTTGATTGGAATGCAAAGCTGCCACTGAAGGCCTGGGGAGATAAAGCTACTTGGTGTACTACCATCAGTGCTGCCCACACCCAGTACACCTTTATCACACCGTGGGGGAAAAAAACCTTTCAAGTGAACTGGAATAACTTTGCAAGAAATACTGCTCAATTTGGATCTGTATGGGCAATCACACCATCCCAACCCTTGTCCCTCATATCCCTTGGGTCATTCCTGCACAACACGGAGGGGATCCTCGCCTTGCCCTGCACCTCCATGATCCTTCTTGGGAGAAAAACTGTTTCCCCTTTATGAGGTCTGCCACTGACCTTCATCTAATGGAGCCTCAGAAATTAAATGAAGATGCTTGTCATTCAAGCATAAATATGCACATCAGCTCTAAGGGCAGGTCCTATATATCAGGTATTTTTTGACCAACTTCAAAGCATACCCTTACAGCTATCAAACAGATCCACATAACCTGCTGTGGAAACAAGCAAAGTGCAGCTTACTAGCTGTCAAATGATCAAAATGAAGATATCTAAGCTTATAACAAAGTACTAGAACAACCAGGACATTTGTCATCATGACTAATCTATCAGCAAGAGAAAGAACCATGCAATGCTTTCATACCATTAAAGAAAACGGTATGAAATATCAGAGGTTGGAATAAGAAAGTGGCGTTAAGTTTTATGTAATCAATCACTTAAATAGAAACAGTTCTTATATTCACAAGCTCCTGAACTCTAGAGAGAGAAGGGATGAAGAAATTTCAGTATTTCTGGGTTGAGTGTGTTTAACACACTGAGTAGGAATTTGAAGAGGAAGGAAAGTTCATGTGACACAAAAAGAAAACCAAATCTGCTGCAATGTGCTGTGGGAAGTTATGAAAAGGAAAGCTAGGAAACAGGTGAGGAGTACAAACAGTGCTCAAACACTGGCACGTTTCCCCTTGAGAACAGTGTTTGCAAACCCAGTTTAAGCTTAATGACAGCAACATTTGGGCACTGGAAATTCTTCTGCAGATGATAATGGTTTTTGCACATAGCCAAATACTTTAATTTAAGACACTGTGAAAAACAACCTCATGTGGCTGTAATAAGTCCTTGCTCAAACAGTGTGGTTCAGAGTAATGCAGTTGCTGAAATTAATTCCAAGTTTTAGACACACACACTGGGACCAAAACAATGACAGAGCTCTTAAAAATACTTAGATGGAAACTGTAGTTGCAAAAATTACCAAAACTAACACCCTAGTGGAGGAAAAGAATATGCCTTGAGGAAAAGCTTTCCCAGATGGTTTCTTATTTCTATTTATGGAATAAAAACAACTTTTCCAGATACATGCAATGTTAGGTTTCCCTTCCTAACTCCAGTTAGGAGTGGAGACCTGCCTTTCAATGTCAAAAGTCACATGCTGAATTGCAAGGGATGGAGGCATCATGACAGCTGGATGGTCTGATTGCTGGTGAATGCGTTTGCCTGAAAGAAAAAATAATCACATACAAATCAACTTGATCCTGAATGAAGACCTCACCAAAGTCACAATATTTCTGACAACAAGGGATTCAGCCTTCTTAATTCCCCAGGGTGGTTTTTTTTCCTCCCAATATAATTTACTAATATTTCTATTTTTCTTCTTTGTTGCTGTTATTTAATCCCACATGTACCTTTAATAATCCTCCAGAGATTAAGGCCAGACCAGGATGTGCTGAAATCAGTCTTTCCACTGGCTTCAATGTGAACTGGATGGGGGATTAAATTCTTCTCTTGCTGATGCCAGTGTAAATTTGGAGCAAGTACATGGACAGGATGGACTAGCCCAAACTTTAAGCTTTGTGCTCTGAAGGTCTTAGGATAAAACTGTGGGAGTGATACAGATATTTTCTGTAAATACCAGCAGAATTTCAAAGAAACAGGAACTGTAACCTTGCAATTTTCTACAGTTTAGGAAAAAGTTGATTTCCAAAGGTGAATAATAGATGGGAATTTTGAGATTATGTATTTCCAGTGAGATACTGAAAGATAATTTGAGTTTAGGCCAGTTTTCTTTACATGGTTTTGTCAGTGATCTCCTAGAAGACTTCAAATTAGTGCTGAGGATTCCTGTAGATGACGCAAGCATTGCTGGAGTTCTAAATAACAAAGAGGGACAGATGACCTGCACAGGCTGGTTTGTGTAATTTAGGAAAATAAGCCCTCTGAACAACATTACACAAACTATAGCCAAAGGCAAGGTGTTACATCAAAGACTGCAGAACACAGAGTAGACAGAAAATGGGGTGCTGGGATGCAATTGCCCAGAAAAGGACTTGGGGATAATATGAGTTGACCAGTGCATTGTTTGACGAAACAGAAACCAGCAGCCACTGGGTCCATCAGTGGGAAAACTGGGTCCATCAGTGGGGCAATGCTAAAGAAAGGGAGTCAGGAGCTGGTATTAATCCCTGGAGGTGTCCCAGCATGCCTGAGGGTGGCAGCTTCTGCACTAAAGGGCTCTCCTTTCCCTGCAAAGGAGGTGCTCCCTCGAGCAGCTCCCACTCCCAATGGCACCAGGATGCTCCCCTCAGGCTTCAGTCCTTCTCCAAGCTACATTTCAATCCATGTCCCTGACACATGGCCAGTGACGAGTGCACTAGGATTTTGCCTTGAGTTCTGCAGGCTATGTATTGAGAATGATGGCTGGAAAGCAGAGCTCCCCAAGATGTCCTCACCAGGAGCTGGGGTGCTGCTGTTGGGTTGCTCTTCCCGCTGGCACCTTCTGGAGAGGCTGCTACCAAGGTAACTAAGAGCTTGCATGGCTCTTTCTCTTTTGAGCTACTGCTCAAGGTTAAAAGGCCAGGTCTATTGCAAGTGCAATCAGCAGCGAACTTAAATAATGAGTTGCTTCTACAGTCTATTAGTGAGGAAAAACCAAGAATAAGGGAACTTCATATCTTTCAACCACTATGCAAACACACATATATACACCAATGATAATGAATAGTTTATAAATATTAGACACAACACCTAATAAATTTTGTGCAGAAAACCACAGTGGCAGCTTCCCCCCTTTTTAACCATCTTTATAGAAACTCAAGTCATACTGACTGTGCTGTTTGAAGTCAGTGTGGCCTTTGAGGTTCCCCCACGAAGTTTTCCCATGTGAACCTGATGGAGCAGGGTGGTGAGCTTGGCTCTACAAATATATCAATAGCAGGATGGGCCAAGTGATGAGTTCATGCCCTAGCTTGCCCTTTCCAAACTCACTGCTCCCTACACACAACAGAATAACTGAAGCTGTATGCTCTAAGGCGGAAAATGTGGCTCTTCGAGTCAAAATGCCAATGACAGCTTAGACATCCAAGCGGTGTACAGCACAGGGAAACACCACTGAGTGCTATGGAAAGGAATGAGACTTTGGGAACCACTGAGGAGGAAATTAGGCAGTGGGGCAAAGGCAGAGTTGGTGGCACATTGGTAATGTTGGATGGAGGTTCTGCCATCCCACCTATTATGGATCCAGATCCTCCAAGAGAAAGCATTGGCCATGCCTGTGTTTTAGACCTTCATGCTGTGTGAAATCCACATACTGACCGAAGTAAGTTTGTCTTGAACTGTACTTTGTGCTCCCAAACAAGACCATGCAAAGGCCAATAGACTCTGGTGTCAGTTCCAGCAGGCTCTGTGTGCTCCAGTGGTTTGTTTCATCCAAGGATGGGTGTAGCAGGTAGCACAGGCCCTGGCTAGGAGCCCATGGCTGCAGTCCTCCTGCTCTCCAGCTATACACCAGCATAGCTATTATATTCATCACAAAAAAATCTGTGTGCATTTGCTGGGCAGAGCTCTGGAGTGTGAGAAAGACTGTCACACAGCCCCATTCATGCGGAAAAGGCTCATAGAAATGAAGTAGTTCTCGGGGAATCCATGGTGAAGTTTGCATTACTGCGTTGCTGCAAGTGGTGTAAAAATTCTGCACAGAGCACAACAGCAAGTGGCTGAGAGAGCTCCAACAACATGCATGGCTCACCAAGCCTTGAATCTGGTGACACATGCCTGGCAGAGCTGTAGCATCTCAAGATCTACACTACGATATTTGGGGAAACAAGTAGATGACAATGGATACACAGGCTGTGTTCCGTGGTCTAAAAAACCCTACATACTTCACTGCTGTTTGTTCTGGCAACATCTATGAAGCAGCAGGATTTTATAGCACAATAAAAAGAAACTGAAGATGTGTGGCCATGAAAATATGGGATCAGTTGCTAGTTACATCAGCACTGAATTGTTTAAAATTGTTTCAAAATGAGTTAACTTGAGAAACCAGAGTCAAAGGCATTAAACTATGCTGTGAACATTTTAGCATGTGGGATTTCTTGAGACACTGCAATTGCGTATTTCAATTTGTGCCTTCCAATGAAAAAAATAATATGTTTTTCTTTATTTAAATTAAGTCAAGTGTTATGTTGAAGTAAGCTGTGGTGCTCATGCATGTATTTCTGAATCCCGAGGTATAAATTCTATGTGACCACTCATCCACTGGCTCAGAAAGGACAAGAGAAAGCACTTACAGCTGATTCCAAGTAGAACACTAAAAGCTTGCTATTACTAATACAACACATCCTTATTTTTTTCACCAACAAATACATTACAAATACACATATATATGCAGCTTTCCCAGATGAGCAGACTGACATCTCTAGAGACTGCAATGTATGCAGAGAACTGCTGAAGCAATTTGCTGCCTTCAACTACACATGCCCACCTCTGTGATATGCCCATCCCCTTCTGTGTGTGGCTCTGCCCACCGAGGACATGGGAAGTGCTGCCAGCAACCCCAGTGAGTGCTGCACCAAGCCTCTGGGCTGGTGCAGCTGCATCTGTCCTGATGCTTCCTCCCAAGCTGGTCTACAGTAAGTTCCAGCCTCCTGTGGAGTCAAACTGGAAAGCTACAGGACGGTCTATGCCCCAAAGTTCCCTACGGCACATCTTGTACCTTACGAATGAGGTCAACTTCTTGAGCAAGACTAAAAAGAGACAAAAACTGCAGACAGGACTAAGATAAACAGTATTTACTGCTTAAAACAATAAAGGTACTGGTAAGTTACTAATGTAGCAAACGTCCAGTCAACTAACTACAAAGAACAAATGCAAGCTGATAAAAAGCATTAAAAGTTTGTTTTCAACAACTGCACATTCATGGGAATAATAAATGCTAACACTTACTCTAGGGCTTCCAGATGAAATTTGGATATTTGTGCATGTTGACATGCAAGCAAGTTAATACATGCTGCTGGGTTTGAAGAGCCTTCAGTAATATTTAAGTTTAAAAGGAATAGCAGAAGAGCATATTAGATGTAAATGAGGATCATCTTCTGATCTTCATTTAAACCTTGACTAAAACTCAGTGGAAAGATTGCTATTGAAACTAATGGGAACTGAATCAACCTCTTATTTCACTTAATTTAACTGTGTGAAATTTAATAAACGAGGTAAATAGACTTTCTACCACCCTTTATGCTGGGAGGAGGAGAACTACAATTACATTTTGAAAGCACAGCTAAAAAGCCACAAAATTATTTAACAGCACCTGGGTAAGTTTTGAAGACGAAGAACAATTTATCTTCGAAAGTCTGGGAAGAAAAACCATTGAATTTAGTAGTTGTTACTATAAATCCTGCATGTTGTAGCAAGTGGACTGCTTTTAGAGCTGGTCTTATTTAGTAATAGGGAATCTCAGTCACATTTAATGCCAGAGCTCAGTTCTGTGAAGACATGTAAACAAGTTTGAACACTATAAAAGGTATTTGAAATGCACAATTACAGTACGTTTCATGCTGTTCAAACACTGAAGAAGTTCCCTCTCCATCTCATGATTTGCACAGTTCCTTCCTCATGTTCTTTCACCCTTTTCAGCAAAGCAAATGCTCCATAGCTTAGTATGGAGCCCAGAAATTCTGCAATCAGAACTCCAGATATAGAATGTAATACTGGATAAAGCTCTGCTAACAGTCTTAGACTTCTACGACCATAACGTCCATTTGTGCAGGTCATAGAGAAAAAACTTCTGAGGTTTGTTTGTTTGTGAGACTTTGTTTTAGATTTTATTGTCTTTGAAAATACTAGTAAAAGAAACATTGAAAATAGATAAGTGAAATTTTCTTTCCCCAAAAGAACAAAACCTCACATTTATCAAAAGGCTGTGCCTTGTATTGACCTGTGTGTCTTTTTAGGTCAAATTATTATTTCATATATATTCAGAATTAGTGACTGCTTAATTGTGAACAGTTTAAAATCATAATAAAGATGACTGCAGCTGCTAAATTTGATTTTGCAACTCTTTTGTCCCCAATATTTGAGGGATGGTCTTCCTCAAGGACCTGTTCTAAGGAACAAGGCAGGAAAAACAACACACAGCTTTATCAAAGACAGCACCCTCCCTGCATGCAAATACGAAAATCCAGAAGATGACATGCAGATAAGGATTAAAAGAAAATCCACCCTTACATAAATGACACAAACCTGCTTTAACACATTCCACACCCTGCAGAAAAAGTTGCCAGAAAGAAACTGCCCTGTCAGTTCAGTGAAAAAGGGGAATAAATGTCCCCTTGTACACAAGAAGCTGGTAAATCAGCTACAACCTAAGCTCCAGCACACAAAGTGAAAATGTTATCTGTAGCAGACGGTTGGACTGTGCTTATCTTTTCCAAAAATGTCTTGAGGGGGAAAAAAATACCAGAAACTTTTCACTAGTGCAGTGAAATGCATGTAGAGACATGAAAGCCTGAGAAGCCTGACTGTAGAACTGATCTCACTCACTCCTGTTCCCATCTGCTCCTCTGTTCCTGCAACGTTTCTTTTGCAAAGGATTCCACTCAAGTGTTTTGATGAATGGAAGAATTTTTGTATTCCATTGGGTTTGGGGTTTTTTTTCTTTTTTTTTTCCACTCTGACTAAAAATAATCCGCTTTTGCCTTTCACTATATTACGGGTTGGAAACTTGCTGCTGTACACGGGTCCCTGGCTTTTCTTTTTTTTGTTTCCTAGAAGAAAACAAAGGGAAACAGAGGTGGGAACACCCCAGTATAAGCTCCAGCACTAGCATCACTGCTGTGGGGAATCTCAGCAGACTTGCAGGAGGATTGGCCCTGCTCATCTGCCAAGTGCA
Source organism: Entomyzon cyanotis (assembly GCA_024500445.1). Taxonomy (NCBI): domain Eukaryota; kingdom Metazoa; phylum Chordata; class Aves; order Passeriformes; family Meliphagidae; genus Entomyzon; species Entomyzon cyanotis. The sequence goes on from JAKEPQ010001005.1 coordinate 84,885,937, forward strand.
TACACCATGTATGTGTTTGTCACTCCACTGCTGCTAGGGTGCCTTACACCTTCCAAAATACATCTGAACCTGCCTGAAAAACACACTGCAGTTTGTGTCCCTGGCACTTCCTTGCCTTCAGCTTTTTGTGGGAAGAAGTTTCTTGAACAGCAAGAGAATTAAAATCACATTTTAACATATTTCTGGTATATTGCATGGAGATGACACGTTTTTCTCTAGCTCTTATCTTTGGTGAAAATTCAAAGAAAGGAAGGATTTCTGGAGTAGCAACCTTGGGAGATATTACAGGCAATGTTAAGATGTGAGATCCATCACTCCAAGAATTTGCATGCTTGAATCATCCAAGGACTTTTACAGAGTACTAAAACTATGAGGGAAAAATATTATGTGAGGCAGGCATTTATGCACCTCAGCTGAAAAAAAAAACAAAGCACACTTCATTTTCGAGAAAATTACATTAACTTCAGAAAGATCTGGCCTTGGCCACTGCATCCCAGAAAGTTTCCAAAATTGCAAAACGGTCGCCTTCTGAGCAAATGGGCACATCACACAGCCAACTCTCCCACTCCACTGCAAAGCTGCTCCCTGCCTTGTGAAGTATCTTCTGATAAGCCTTACTAAAACCAGAGCCACCTTATCTGGGAAAAATGATACCTACCAAGTTTTAAAAGCCATAGATCTGTTTGGCTGCCTTTGATGCATTCGCCAGCTTTCAATCACTATCTGTCACTTCATGAAGGAGCTGCAGCAGCTCTTGTGAGCCCAGTAAACCACCTTGCTGCAAGCGATGAAATGCTACCAGCCCCAGAAAACAGAGCAGCTTTGTGTGTTAGGAGCTTCATGTTTTAGGAGCTCTTGTGTTGCCTTCGTCTTCACCTCCCAAAACTTGGAAACAAATACTCATCATGAACAAATAAAATTATTTCTTCCATGGGCTAGGAAATAAACTTTGCAGTGCTGAATGTGAGACTGTGTACTACATTGGATTGTATGGCCAGTCTTGGAAAAATAAAGCAGAACAATCCTCTTCACAATACTAAAACTAAAGGTTTGCATTACAAAACTTCAAAGGATTTGGACAGATTTTCTGAAGTAGGAATAGGAGTTTGTCATGTAAATCATACAGTGTGCCAGTGGGAGGTGGTCATCAGCAGTGGCTATTGAAAATAATCTCTTTAAAATGGATCAGCACTGCTCAACCAAAGATAGAAATTTTGCCACTAAGAAGTAAAGTTTAAAAAAACTACTATGCCTCCATGAAGGAACATTCTGAAGGGACAAGAGTCCCAATTTTGCCCCAAATGCCACGTTTCTGTGTTGACATCAGTGTTCCATGAGGGTATTTCAAGAGCTTGTCTCACTCCAAAATCACTTAGTTGCACTGGGCTGCAGTACATTGGAGCAGTATTGTCATTTTTAAGCAGAATGCAACACAGCATTCAAAAAGTGGTAAAATGAAAAAAAAAAGTAAGATGGGCTTAGAAGGGACAGAAAACAGCTGCTGGTAGATGCATTACAGCCTTATTCAGCTTACAAGCTCCCCAAAGGTTCTGGTACAGGAGTTAAGCAAACCCACGGGAAAATCGAGCTTCTGATCTGACTATGTTGTATAGCTACAGGATGTCTCAGCTGTCACCAGGTTTGCTTTTACAAGACAGTGCCCAATAGAAGGGGTTTGTGTTTTTTAGCTCTTGGATCTCATATATAAAATTACTGAGTTCTTTCAGAGCTTTGCCAAAATAAGTTTCCATTAAAAGTCTCAAAACTGCCTATGGAAAGTTTCTGCTATGCTTTACTGAACTCTCCCAATAAATGGCAATACAGTTCATCCCTGTGGGAAAAAGTTCTGTCAGTGTGGATGTATTCCAGACAATGTGTTACTAACACAACCCAGGCAAGAAAACGTGGGTCTCAGAGCAGCTAAGATGCGGTGATTAGGGTGTTGCATTTCCCTCTGAATGTTGGAGCCCATTGTTCCAAGGAGGAGTCCCACAGCCCTGCAACTGCACTTCTCAGGATGTGACTGATGTACTCTGCAAGGCACTGGGACACAGCAAAATACTGGCCTTCTGAATTTTCATGATTAAGGTTGCACTTTGGAGAGGAATTAATCCTGCCCAAAAATGTGGGGATGCTCATAAATAGCAAACATACTCTTACCTGTTCCTAATAATGTATGTTTTCAAGCACGCAAAACTGTCTGTCCTTTTTTTGCCATTTAAGTGCATTTATTTAAAAATTTGGCTTTCCATCAGGAGGGGAAAATAAGTTTTATGCTTCAAGAATACAACGCTCTTCAAGTGGAAAATCTGCATTGGCCTAGATCAGTGACCATGTAAAGATGAAGTTGCTGAAGCTGTGATGGTGATACTGCTGCTTTTGAAAATTCTGTCTTAAAGTCTTACTCCATTTTTTTTTGTTTTAAGCAATTTTTTAGATTCAAACTTGACTATAAGTAATCAAACCCTATACCACAGAACTGGAAGGCCATCTCTTTCCCATGGAAAGCATTTCACAGTGGCCATTATGTGAAAATTTATGGAGAGGCAACAGGATTTCAGAAACAGTGACTAAATATGCATATCTCACACACAGAGCACTGGAAACTTAACTTTTGCCTGCTTTCAGTAAAGGGATGCTATTAGATCTCTGTGGTTATTATTGCAAAAGTGGATTATCTCATTCATTCTACAGCATCATTTAAAGTGCTTCCTCAACCAGAGATTTTCAATTTGTGCTCTACACCACCCTGGGAGACCCTGGACTATTTTCATGCCCATGAAAGCTAAATAATGAAAAGCAGGCTTACACTTGCTAGAGCGATCTGTACCCCACCTCCCTTAGAAATACTGAAGGTGCTTGCATATTGAGCAATGCTGGAAACCACTGGTATGTAAAAACTGTGAACTCCTTCAAAGCAACTCCTACCATTGCCTTACCCCCCTCACCCCCCAGCATTGTATATTCACACACACACACACACACACACACACACACACACACACACACACACACACACATATATTACATGGCCTCTTGACGCCACCATAAGTCTATCTGAGGTACTTAAAGGTGAGGTTGAACTGGAGTACAGGGGTGGTATAAGCATTGCACACTGATTTCCAGTCTCTCCCTGAGCATGAACAGTGCCTACCACTGTCTCCCATAAAAATTTTGTGTGTTAATGCACAGACCCCATAACAAGAAAACACTCCCAATCATGCAAATTCTTACAGGAGTCTGCCTATGGAGCCACTGCCATTTCTTCCTACCTTAATTTAAGGAATATATGTCATCAGCTTTAATTTCTACAGAATAATTAAAGTTTTTCAATCAGGTGAGTAATATCCCTCTATTTGTGTAACGTATATCCTGATTCCTAAGACACAGTGAGCTAGGAAGTGCTCTGGAGCACTTCAGAAGAACAGAGACTCAATACATTCCATAGCTATGTATGATACTAACACATAGTTGACTGTGAGTGAAAAACAATCCTGTCTCAATTTTCACAGGAGTTTATCATCACATAACCCAGATACTATAACTATTTCCTTGCTGTGATGTGAAAAGTTTCTTTCCTTGTTCATCAATTGGCTGGAAGGAAAGGTGGGGGGGAATTATGTGGGGATTTGGAGCATTATGTTCCTCTATGACAACTGCCCAAGTTAGTGCATTAATTATTTCTTAGCACTATCATGTAACAGTGTGTCCCTAAACAAAAATAGTCAGCATATTTATCAGTGACTTAAAAATGTACTTTATCCTCTGTGGCACAGTATCACAACTCATAACAAAACTCGAATTCTTCAGCTGGAGTTTTTTCATCTAGGGTCATGCTCTTGTCTTGAGTAAGAAAATAGGAAAAGTTTTTTGTTTTTTTTGTTTGGTTGTTGGTGTTTGGTTTTTTTTTCTTGTGAGGAAAGCACAGTATTTTCTTTAGTTCTCTTATGAGATAAGATATTTACTACTGAACACGTGCTACAAATATATGACAGAGCAATAAAGACAATTTAATAGCCTGGGAATCTCTTGCTCAAGAGGACTAAGAGGTCAAAAGTTATGGCTTTGACATATAACATATGCTTTCTGAGTGCCTTCTAATTGCAGGAAATGTTTTGATTTCACAATCTTACAAATATTCCTGAAAACTCTGAGGTATTTCTCAAAGTGATTCACTCATGGGATTTAAAAAATGGATGCTTCCTCTGACCACCTTTCCTTAGCAACTAGTGCCTTCACGAATGTGTACTTTAAGAGGTCACGGACAGCTCTGGAGGTATTTCCCCTCCTGGAAGGGAACTTTAATAATGACACTGTATGCAGAGCACTGCCAGCAGAGGAAGAGATCAGCACTGTTACGCCAGCCACTGGACAAACAAACACTGAGTCCAGCTGTGGTGCACATACACACAAGCCCTACCAGATCCCTGCCAGAAGAGCTCAATCCCTGCCTCTGCAAGGGCAGAAAATCCATGTCATGCCATTCCTGACAACTGGGTGCTGCTGAGTCACTCGTGCCTGGGAAAAGGAAGCACCAGACACAGCTGCCTTCAAAGGACTCACTGGTGTGAGCTGTCGCTAGACCCTCAGCGGGTACAGATGAGCAAACCAAGAGAGCTATTCATCCTCTCGGCATAGGACACTGTGCCCCTTTTTTTGCAGACAGCTGAAGATTTCTGTAGAGACACAGCATAATTCAAATTTCTCTACGAAATTCTGGGTTATAACAAGACCTAACTTGCCTGTGATTTATTAATTGAGAAACAATTGGGAGATTAATATGAATGAATGACACAAGGATAGCTATAAGCAGATTTCTTATCCATTAGTACCTATAGGGTCATGTGACGTTTCTCCAGGTTCCCTGCTCAGTGCTCATGTGTGCCATGCCACAGCCCTCTGGAGACATATGGATTCCCAGGGAGGCAGCAGAGCCCTCTGTGCATCTTGGAGGTTGCTCCAGACCTTCATCCCTTTGATATTTACAAAGATTGCTTCTAAATGTTCACCCTTAACTTGGGCTTTACAGTTCAGACTTTGTATAAGCTATGTTCTTTCCATTAAAATAGCTTCTTCCCCATTCTGATATTGTCCTTTCCAATGCATATACCATGTCCCAGATTATTTTGATTCATTCAACTCTCTTAGCCCTGCCTCATAAACCAGCATATCCCTGATTTTCTTTTAGTACATCCATCCAGTTAATATCCATATCCCATGAAACTGGGGACCAGAACTGTACACAGTGCTCCAGCAGAGGACTTAGCAGTGTATTGTAAATAATATTAATGCTTTATCACTACTGGGTCTTCCTGTACAATGTAACCTTATTTTCTGGAAACACACAAGGGCTCCCCTGTTCTTCCAGATTAAAACAGAGTAAGTATGTACCTTCGGGTTCTGCATAATTTTAACTTTAATTCAGTTTTTTAGCATCCTCCAATGCTACTTAAATGCCATCCAGACCTTCCTTTTCCTTCTCAGTATCTCTCAGCTCTTCATTGTGAAACATCACTGTGAGACACACCTACGCAAAGTTCCTTAATGAAAATATTTAATTATACATGTCTCAAGAACAATTCTTAAGGATACCCAGTAGATATCTGTCTCCAGAGCTTTTCTGATACAATCTGTTGTGTCCTCTTTAATCAGCTCTTCATCCAAGTTTAAACTCTGCTACTAAACTTCACCTCCTTCAAGTTATGTAGTAACTTCCACTACTTCATGACTGGGGTTACTGAAGTTCAGGCTAGTAATTATCTCCACAAAATGAAACAAAAGCAAAAACCCAACCATCTCACCAAGAAAGACCACATGGTAGGACTAATCTTTGCTAACACAATTAAAGCTTTTGACTATTTTCCATTTCTTTATTTACTTTAATTTTCCTTTCCTTCAAAGTACTTTCTGAAGGTGAGCATGATCTCAAAGGCAGAATATAAAGGTTCGACAGCCATGTGGCTTTCTTCATACATTGAAAACATGAGGGCCTTATTTTATTTCACAGACATGTAGAATCATGATTGCTTGACGACAGATTAAATTGCATACTCTTTAAATAAAAGTATTTATCACCCTTTCTTAACTATACATAATAGGAGCTTGACCTGGGTATGCTGTGACTGGAGATTGGAAAAGTGGAGATGATACATTCCTCTCAGTGAAGATTTAAGATTGTGATGTTCCATTACGAATTACTTTCCTGCAGATCTCCCCTGGCCATGTACATTTTACTGTACATGTAAACATCCTGTCTGTGTTTAGTACCATACAACACTTTACAGGGTGGCAAAATTCAACCTGACACAACTCGGAGTTAACCTCTGATTCATTTTCTTCTTCATTGATGTAACTTTCTGGCATTCACACCCTTTGCAAAGAAATAAGGAAGGTTGGACTTTTAAATCCAAGTTAATTTTTAAGGGAAATATAATTGGAAAAAAACAAACCCAGACAGTCATATCTGCGTCGCTGAAACTCTATGAGCTGTACCTGATAAATTACCTGTCTGTGATGCCACAAAAAATACTCTGTGCTACTTCCCGTACACCTTGTTTGTAAAGCTCTGCTTACTTACCTGTTACTGTTTGGCTAACGATTAACCACAATGAACCTGATGGACTTTTTTTCCAAACAGAGCAAATATTTATCAGAAAAGCAAAACTTATTCAGTAAGCCAAATGCAAATGTTGGCTCAGGCAAGGTCAGAGAGGTCATGGGGAGCAATAAGGTTCTATTCCTGCATGCAGTAGTTTGTTCATTATTGCTGATTGCAAATTAGAGGAAGATAAATAGAAGGTCAGAACTGTAACTTTCTGTTTCTTATTGGTTTTCTTAAAAGGTATTATTTGCAGAGTGGTTTGGAATCTACTTCCAGATTGCAGGGAGAAAAAAAGCTGTTTTCTAGGCTCACTGACAAAAACATTTTCAAACTCACTGCAATGCTACTGACAAATTTTGGGTTTTTTATTTCCTACTGTCTGTTTCTGAGCAGCAAGCAATAAAATATTTCAGGAGAACAATGGGTGTCAGACTACCAACAACTCCTGCATCCTTTCCTAGCCTCTCACTGGCACTTCTTGCTCTAACATCAGGGGTGATGGCTTCTGTCCCCTTCACAGTATCCCTGTTGGACAGACCCAAAGGGTTTATACCTGTAACACAGTCTTATTGCTTTGAGACACCACTCTCACATGCGGTTAAATCTTGTCTCCCCATGTTTTGAAAAATCACTAGAAATTAAAGGAGGTAAACCCAACTTTTTTATTAATAGTGACAAAATTAGCCCAGGCTACAGCTGAAGTAAGACATGCAAAAGAGACCATCAGATGACACTGTAAGTGCTGGCAGATCAGTCTTACTCCCACCTTTCTCAGTGGGGGGAAGAGCTGTTTCAGCAGATACTGCAGACAGCTAAGCTGAGAGCTTGAATTGTAATAAAACATTTCACTTTTCCCAGACGGTGTTCTCCCATTCAAGGATGTTTGTGAAACTATGCTGCCAAATCTGTGATTTCATAAACTTTTCCACGGTGATAACATAAACAGTGAGTAGTGATTTATCTGAGGGATCAAGCTGCACTAGAAGGGTAATGTGAAAAAGTATGCATTTGAAGGCATCGTCTCCCCTGAGGAGGGATGAAAGCTCATATACATGTATAAAATGAACCACACACCCCAGACCTGACAGAATTCAAGCTTTTTTTGGTGTGCTTTCTGAAAATCCATCTAAAATTCAATGAACTGAAAAAAATTGCAAAAAAAGAGGTTTTTTAAACTGAATTAATTCTGTCTTACCTCTTAATAAAGCAAATTTGTTTTAATGCACAGCAGAGCATTAACAGTAGTCTCCATTACTCACTGAGCTTTCACTCTTGCCTTTAAACCAGTAGATGATGGCTTTCTCAGGAATTATCAGATTTTGCTCTCAGTTACATCTACATCAAAACAGAAGTAATGACACTGACTGGGGCAAAATTATTCCAGATTTACATCTCTCTCACGGACAGCACCAAGAAAGAACAGTTTAAAGACAATCCAGTTAATTAAATCCAAATTCATCGCACCTTTTAAAGTTATGAGCAAGAAGAAAAACTAGATTTAGCATGTTAGTCTTATTGCCAAGCAGCACTCACTATGAAGCCCACATGAATTCAAAACTGACTGTGCACATATATTGTAGCAGGGAAGTTATGGCAGAAAGGAGAATAACTTTCTGAACTTTGATAATTGCTTGATCTGGAGTTTTGATTAAATGGTCCTTCCAGTATGAAATTATCCTCTAAGAGGGCCACAGTCTTGAATTCCCCCTCATATTTCCCTAATGGTTTTCACATTTTATTTTCTCTACTGCAGTCAAAACAACTTCTTTGGCAGTCCTGTCTTCCTGCAGTACACAGCCTGTGTGATCACTCTTATCCCCACAGAAGACATCTGGGGCTACGTTCTCTCCTGGATGAAAGTGAGAGCATCTGTCTTCACCATTGAAATTAAATACTTTTCATTTTTGCAGAGCTCTCAGGGCCTTGGTTTAAGTGCTGGGAGAAAGGGAGGATATCACACAGGGCTGCTTATGCAATTATCAGGTCATGGATCCATGATACACAAGGGGTAAGCGGAGGGAGAGACGTGTGGCCAGTTACCTGTCCCAGAACCCAAGCCTTGTCCTGGTGCCTCTCCCTCTCTGCCCCAAAAGAACCTCACACACAGGTTAACAGCAGCCACTGATGTTTAAAAGAACCACATAATCTGACAGTGCTTTTTAAGTTTTGTTTTTCTCATCAAAAGAGATGCTCAAATTAGTTAAAAAATTGTGATAAAGCTGACTATAATGTAACTTATCCTGTAGTTTATAACGTTGAGAAACAACCCAGGTAGAATCATGCAGGGGAACAAATGCACCAGAAAGGATAAACTCTGTCTTTACACACTATTCTGAAGGTCAAATTAGAATCAACATCTCAAAAGCAAGAGGAAGAAATTATGATCTTTCAAATCTTGGTTCATTTTTTTTGGTGTGTACCATCACCACCTGGTCCAAACCACTCCTGGTCCAAACGAGGACATAGTATTGAAAAGCCAGAAGACTGGAAAGACAAATATTCCCATCAGTAGCAGGGCTGTCCTCCATGTGACCAGTCACTGTCTGTTGCTAAGACATCCAAGGTTTTCTCTGCATGTATCTTCATCCTGGGCTCCTTGTGGTTTTATCATTTTACTTGGCACTTTCCCATTTAGATTCAACTTTATCGTTGAAGATCTACCCTCTGTAATCTGCCCTCTTCCAAACAAGCAGCCAGAGCGCAGTGAACCAGAAGGCTGCTCTCCCCCAGCCTCTCTCAAAATAGCAAAGAGAAAAATGCGAAGAGGAGAAAGATCTTGTTTTAGGAAAGCAAAGCTCAGGAGTGAAGAAGGCATGAGCTCACTGTGCAGTGAGGAGTGCACCTGTGAGCTGCAGCTTGAGTGGGCTGGTGTGGGCCAGGGGACATCACTCCCACATCCTCGTGCTCATCCCAGAGCCAACACTGCTTCCTTTCCCACTGCCTGCCATCATCATCCAGAAATTCCCCAAAGCAAAATCCTTCTGACTTCTTATCTGCATCATCCAAAAATATTTGCAAGCTGAAAATCAGGGCTGTGATGCACCCAGAGTTCATTTACCCAGAGTAAATTTAATAACTAACAGCAGTTATTGTTTGTTAATGTGTGGAGCCTTGTGTCCTATTGCTTTATTAAAATTTCTACATGTATTTGTCCACATCCAGGAGCTGTTTATTCTTCTCTGTGGCCACTAATAATAAATCTCTGCCAATATTTGATATTGAAGTACTAGGCATTAGTGCAGTGCCAGTTTCCAGGAGCCATGAGTAAAGACTCCCTTGTGAACACACACACACACACACACACACACACACACACAACCAGATTATCTGAGTCAGATGAAAAACAAATAAACCCCACCACAAACAACAAGAGAAGAAATATGCAAAAATCAAGACAGACACATTTTAAGGATGTGTTTTACTTTTAGTGGTTGATGCTTCTGTTAATGGCAGCTAAAGGTAAAAGAATTACTGGGGTCATCTGTGATGGTAGTGGGGTAAGAAGCAGCACCCCAACCTCCCAACACAGACACCAAGTGAATTGCAGAGTGGACAGGTGATATTGTCTGTGTCTCTGGTGGCACTGCTGGGCTGCTCCCAGCTCAGCTCCTGGTGCTGGCTGGGCATCAGTAAGGGCATTCCCCAGTAAGAGCACTCCCCAGTAAGGGTGACATCACTGCTTTTTAAAGGATTCACCAGTCATACTGAGAGGGTATTGTTAAAAAAAAAGAAAGTAAGTACTTTTCCAATTACTAAAACACTTGCGTCTTACCCTTCATTATGCCCTTGGCTTCCTTATAATAACTCACATTTATCTGGGCCACTAAAGACCCTTTGCAGCAAGCCAAGTGACCCCAGCTCACTCTGCACCATCTATTTCCATTTCCAGCCCCTAAGTGCCACGTTGAGAGGTTTCTCAGCCACCACAGGGTGCTGAGAGCCATCCTGCCCACCGTCTGCTGGTTCATGGTGTAATCAGGCTCCTGAGAGGCAGGGCTGGTCCGTGACAAAAGGCCAGGTAAGCATCACAGAGCAAGACAAAACTTGCCCGAGCATGACAGCTGGCTGAAGTCAAGGTTACTGTAGGCTGCCAGAGCTCTTGCCCTGCCATCCCAAGCCAGAGCAGAGAAGACACCACTCTGCTGCAATACAGCATGTCCCCCAGCTGAGTTAAATAAAAAATAATAATAATTAAAAACTAAATTCACATACTGAGTTAACATACATGGGATTTGGGAAGAGCAAATAGGAGGGGGCAACAAAGTGAGAGAGTAGGTGCCGTCAGCTGCTACCCGCTAACTCAGGCCAGGGTTTGCATGGCCACTGAGTCAGCTTCTGGGCTGTGAATAGAAAAGTCCAAACACCAACAAGAAAAACATTACATGTGGGAGAAACATCCAGACACTCACTTGGGGCACGGACTTTTCACTGGATCTGTCACCCACTCAAGTCTGCTTTTCACATTTTGGAGGATGAGAGGAAAGCAGGGTAACAAAATCACTGAGACACAGGATGGCGTCAGCTCTCCCACCCACAGGTACACTCCTCCTCTGCCCTTGCTGGCTGCCACCCAGGGCGGCACTAGGAATTTGATAGGACAAACCCGTCCTCAATAAATATGTTGCATCTCATTTAGGAATAGAATTATGCCCAGCGAGGGACAAGGGAGTTTCATGTCACGTATTACCCAAGATTTTATTGCTGCTGGTACCTTTCACGTACAACTCACAGGCAAACAATGCGAGGCCAAGTGGGAATTACTCACAGCATTTGGTGTGACACAATGCTTTACTATGAAGAAGCAAAGGTCGCTTCGGTCCACTTGATGCCAGAGACTGAGAAGTTTGAAGTCAGTGCAAGTTACTGCTTCTTCAGGCCTCTCTGAAATACATGCTAGAGCCACTTAGGTGCCCCTGGGGACACCAACATCTCTGCTACCTCCACTTCCATCACCCTGGTGTCCTTTGTCTCGGGGGCGATATGTGGAGTAACCAAGCAGGGCAAGAAGAAAGAAGACAATAATGGCATAGAAATCTTACAGAGCTCTTGCACATAATCACCACCCATCTCTGTTCTTCAGAAACAAAGCAAATTATAGCATGTGGGGCTGATCTGCATAGCTGATCAAGGCTGCTAATTGTCAAAGAGGCTCCAATGTACACACATGTATCTGACATTACACAGAGTAGAATATGAATTTTCCTGTGGACTATGTTAGAGTTCTGTTCTTAATTTCCAGTGCTACAACAACAAAATTTGAAATGGTGTTTATAAAATAATTTCTTTAATATTCCCTCTGATTGACATCAGAATGGGGGGCACCACATGCCACATACTTGGGGTTATTAAACCAGATGCTGCCCTCACTTTACACTATCTTATGACTTGCAAAGATAAAGACATGGGGGAGAACACAGTCCACAGCACACAGATAGTAACAGGAACAACAAATGCAGTTACCTGTGCCCTGAAGCAAATACATGTCCCTGAACTGCTGCCATGGGAAAATACCCCGTTGAAACTACCAGCTATTCAGCCCAGAATTTCACATCATGTTCATGCCTGCAGCACTGGCAAGAACACTGGAGGGGTTTTCCCTGTGGATGCTCAAATGTTCCTGGCGACGGGGTCTCTGGACATAGCCTAGAACATGCAAGGCAGTGCTTGTCCAGATCCATGTTTTATGGCCCAATTCCAGAACTGCTTTAAATAATTAGGCAACATTAGCTTTTTTTTGCAATGCAAAAACTGCAGTAGGGAACCTGAACAAGCACAGTGTGTAGCAGGTTTCAAAGTATGGTTAATCCCCTTGTGAATCTGAGAGTATTTCTTTAAATCTCGACTCTTTTTTTGTTATCATCTGCATAAATGACAAAGTTAGTATTCTCAGGAAGACTGACTCATCTGGGAAAAATCAAGAGCTCCCAATTATTTCTCTTGTACCTGTCCCTTCTTGCTCTGCAGCTTATTATTTGTAAAGAAGAGAGCAACTGTTAACCAATAGATGTGTTCATACTACCCCACCTTCCTTTTCAAAACTATCTGAGATCACATCCCATTCTTCTCCTCAAAGATACACAGCTGAGCCTACCTCTGCACACAGAAGGGGCTTTGCAGGCGTAGTGGCAAGATTGATCTTTTCTTTTCCCCTTCGCAACATTAGCATGACCCTGTCTGTTTCCCAACCTTTCTGCTCTTGAAAATTATTTTATGGATGAAAAATTATTGAACTCAAAATATGAGAAGTCTGTTCTTGGAATTAGAGAGGGGAAATAGGAGAGACATGACCGCAAAAATTTACAAATTTGTTGCAACCTTCCTTTCATTTTATTTTCTTTTTAGCAAATTATCAGAGCTCACTGTCAGTGCCAGCATATGAATACATCTGCAACGACATGTGTCATATTAATAAAATACCTCTAAAAATGCAAATTATTCATGACCCATTAACTACGAAGGGTGCACCTGTGTGCAGATCTCTGCAGCAGGGATTGCCCCTGACTGACCTGACAGAGCCTGGCCTTTCAGCTTAAATCCAACACAGCTGCCTGCAGGCACATGGGACACGAATTTGGTGGCAGTCAAAACTGTGACAGTGACTTAGTGAGGGCATTTTAATTCCTATGGGTAGGTTTTGCAGGGACGGGGATAGCAAGAGCTCACTAACTCTCCTTTTTCTTTTTTTTTTCTTATTATAGGCAGATGCCTCATTTTCAATCTTTTGTGGAGAGAACAGAAAGTCAGTACCTAGTTACCGGGAGGGGTTTATGTACTGATGCTCTGTATATTTACATAGTTTTTAAATATTTTTATTAGCTCCTAAACAGTTCATGCTGCCTGCCGATGACTTGCTTTGGGGCCTCACAGATCTGTCTGGTGGGAATAAGGGGGAAAAACATGACTTAATTTTGTACCTTTTTATGAACAAACCCACTCATGTTAGGTCTCCTCAAATAAAAGCAGAATTTCACTAGGGAAGGTTTGAGTAGAAGGGGTGGCTATTCCCACTCTGCTCTCTGTCTTGTATTTACCAGGAGCGGCAGAATTATACAGAAACTAAGCAGTTTACACAACCACCTGAAATAACAGGATTTGTACTGTTTTAACTCCATAGGAGTTGGTGACTCACCAGCAATGATACTACACTTCAAATAGATATTCAGCCCCACTTTTTCAGTTTAGCAATCAAGCTTAGCGGGAGAGGAAAGGGGGGTCCAAGCTGTCATTCCTCTATTAATATTCCTTCAATAATTAGTTGCTTCTCACAGTTTTCCCTTTTATTTCATGCCAGAAAGCAAGCCTTTCCATGAACAACATACCAAAAGAGAGTGCTACTATTTTAAAGTGTCAGCGTTCGCAATATGAACCACTCTGTGTAAACAATGAGATCTTCTCTTGCCTTGAGTGAACCAGATGTCTCAGAAAAAAAAACCTCAAACCTTCCCACACAGAAGACAGTTACAGCAGAGAAGAGGTTCTTCCACCAAATTGACTGGTGGACTTTTCTATCACTGGAACAGGTCTGCTTTTCACCTTTTTGTTGCTTCTAGCTAATCTGCACTTTTCAGGCAGAGAGGCATAAATCAGTTTTTCACAGTCATGTCTTAATAGCCAAGTCTTTAAATGCAAAGCTGCATCTTCTACTGTGCCTGTCCCCTCTCTCCTACAGAACTCTGTCCTTGATTTATTAAGATGCAGGATATGATTGATTATAGTTTCTTGGTTTGTTCCTAATTCCTAGCCAAAGTTCATGGATGCTGCTGGGCAATATTGTCTTCTCAAGCAGCAAACAGAGAGATAAGAGAACCAGGCTATGAAGATGCTTCTGTTCCTCCTGACAAAGCCTGTTCACATGCCACCTCTGAGCATGGGTTAAAGTGAGCAAGGTTTTGGCTGTGGCTTGTTCAGAAGGGCTAACAGCACAAGGATCAGCCCAACAGGACCTCTTTAATTAGTATTTACAGTGCTAATTTCCAATGGCAACATTCTGGACTTAGAAATGACTGAGAGACCATCTTACACCGTTTCACCTCATTAGAGAGAAATTGGCGTTCAGTGTTGCACTGAAAGATTCCATTTAATTAGTCAAAAGTAAAATAACAACACAGCCCTGTATGATGTCCAAAGAAGTAAATATCTACATGATCTTCTTCCCCTTTCTATCATGAATCAAAGTTCAGTTTCCTGCTAAGGTAACACAGATTTCTTTTCCTGAGGTAAACAGTCCTGTGCTTTCCCTTTGGCTCCTTTTATTGTTGAAAGAAAAGCCCAGCATTACACTAGTGAGAAATGAACTTGCCCTCTCTTCTGTCTTAATAAGAAAAATTGACTGTGGGTGATTGTGTTGTCGATCTTTGTAAAAGCCAGGGTAGATGTAAAATGTTCATGGCCGAGCTCAAATTATCTTTCACATGATGAATGTGAATATTAGGAATTTGGTTTCAAAACTGAAGTCAAGCACCTCATTTTATTCTCTGCCTAGAAAAACGTAGAGCTGAATACCTGCTACTGCTAAAGAAATTAAAACCACAATGAAATGAATTGAACATGGTTGGGTAACAGAAAAGCATGGAGGCTTTGCATTGCAGGCTCAATGCCTTCTTATAATTCATCAGTCAAGAAAAGATATTTTTAATCCTGTTTTCTAAGAAGTTCACTCAAGGACCCCAAGGAATCCCATTTTCAGATGTGTTTATATTTACATCTTTTCATCCTGGTGTCCTCAGAGTAGCACAAATTAAAACCGGAACCCCTATAACAAGGTACCTAAGCAAAAAATACAAACATGGTCTGCATCAAAAGAACCTGGGCTATAGGATCTCAGATTTCTTTAAAATACAGCTGCTGGAGCTACCATCCACACAGCTAGCTGTTAAAATCTGTTAAATCTGTTAAATTGCTCAATCAGAAAGGATAAGGCCTGGTTTAGTATATGAAAGAAGAGCATCAAGCAATTAGAAAACTAGGAATAAGCTGAATTACTCAAATCCCTGACCAGCTATGACA
The DNA here is from genome assembly GCA_024500445.1 of Entomyzon cyanotis. NCBI lineage: Eukaryota > Metazoa > Chordata > Aves > Passeriformes > Meliphagidae > Entomyzon > Entomyzon cyanotis. Next base: position 84,901,544 of record JAKEPQ010001005.1, read on the forward strand.
CTCAACTCTCTTCATAGCATCTTCTCTGCCATTAGGCAGGCTCAAACCAAATCTTGAAAGTCAATAGGCTCCAGTCTCTGCTAGACCAGGAAGAGCAGCCCTTTCCAGACTTGCCAGCTGAGCACTCTCTCCCATGTTCTGAGGGTTGGACCTGCCTGAACCAGGGTTCTGGAAGATCTCTGCTTCTGGAAGGGGGAGCAGCACCTGAATGGCCACATCTACCTAGTGTCCAACTGAGATGATCAAACCATAACTTCTTCAAAATCTGCTTGGAATTCCAGATTTTGGGCAGAAGAGCAACTTCACTGAAATTTGTGCTCCCAGGCACACTATTTCTAGGAGGGTTCCAATGATTACCTTCAAAACCAGAAACACATACTTTGCCATCACTCATATTACTCCACAAGAAAATAAATTTCTGGCACTATTAAAAATGTCTATGTGAAAAGAAGTTCACATGCTGTTGTTATGCAAAAATTTCTTGCAGCTAGTAGACTACATAGCCTATTAAAAAGATTCCAAAATGGCTCTAGAACTGATGAACAGGCAATCATTTAGTTTTCCATGACATTTCCAAGTTGGTAAACATGACCTTTAATTTGCAAGGAAAAACAGAAGTTACCTCTACTACTGCCCTGCATTTAATTCACTCTGCAGGACCCAGAGGATCTTAACAGTTTTTTCCTCATCCTGTATATTAGAAATTCAGCTGACATCTTTCCTGCTTAAACTTAATGAAACTTACAAAGCAAGAAAAATCTTTTCTATCTTTTTTACCACCACTCACTATCAAATAACTTTCTGGAAAGCTCTGAAAGTGGTAATGCATAGACCAGGCTTTTGAATATGTTTGATTTCCTAGACTGGATAAGTCTTTTATGTTAATACTCCTGTATGGATTTAATATAACTAAAAGAAACAAGAAAAAGTGCATAGGATTAGGGACAGAAAAAAGGTAAGACGTAGTTTGAGGACAAAGTGTGCCTCTTTGCACTCTCCAACTATACTTAGTGGTTTGGGACCACAGAATTTAAAACGAACCTAGAGCACATTTCCAGCTGTTGAACATTTTTATTATTAAAGATTGTTAAAGACACTCGAAGATTCTATTAAAATCCTAAATCAATGAGACTGCTGTTGTCAACACAATTATCCTAAAATGCAAAAATCTGTTCAGAATGAGACATATACGTTTTTTAGATCCCAGACAGACTAGTGACAATTTGGGGGTTGAAGATCTGCTTATTTTTCACTTGTAGGCAGTTTCTATAGGCAGTTTCCCCAAGAAAACCTCCTTGCAAAAAGAAATTATTATCATCTTATTTCTTCATAAACAATATAATTGCAAAAAAAGAGAGAAAAAGGTTTAATATTAAAATATTTTGAAAATGTTTGAGCACAAAATAATCTTCAAAAGTTGTTTCCATCCTTTCTCAAAGTCTGAGCTATAGACATGTCTTCAGGAAAAGGCCTCATGCTACAAAAGCCACTATGCCCATTTGAGAATTACAATTCTAATATAACCATTACAAATAAATACAACTGCTGATTCTTCTGTCAAAGAATAAAATTATTTCTGGTCCTGGTAGTGTTATTTGCAGACTAGACTGGATTGACAGTATATGCTATGTGCTCATTTAAGTTTGTTATGGCAGCACCCTGCAAAGGAAAACAGTAAATGTGAGCTCCTGTAAGGCTGGAGCTCTAGAGATAGTGCCATGTCATTTTGACTCCTTTATTGGATGCTTGAATTATGATACTGAGCACAACCAGCTCCCTCATGCCAAATAATAAGGGCAGAATTAACTTCTAAGAGTCTCATCAGATACATATTTAAATATACACTACAACAGCTTCATAGTTGCACTTAATTTGATATACAGCCAAGATCCCAATGACTTCAGAAAAGCAGAATTAGGAATTTATATTTGCTAAGCAACAAAATTACACCATATAACAAAGACTAAGTATCTCTCCTGAGCTTCAAATACTATGAATCTGGGAAAATGCGTTCATAGAGTCCACTAATTCTGCTTATGAAGAAGCTGGATGTAAGAACATCTAGAACGCACCCCTGCCATGAGTTTCAGCTTCAAATTCTTTTCCTGAGTTGCCTTCTTCATAATGGCTTTTCATGAAACTCACTTACAGAAATGCTCTTAAAGCCGTTATGCTTAAAACAAACTACAAACAGAAAACAAATTTAAAACAGCTATTTTAAAGAATATCCATGAAATCTGCACACAGAGCTGTTTTCTTCTCCTAATTTTCTGCTTAAATATGTCTATTACTGCAGCAAATCCCTTATGCTCTTTCAAGATACTTCATACTTCACCCAGTAGTACTGATAAGCATTAGAGTAACAAAATGTTAACTATAAACAAAAATGTCCTGTTCTTAGCCCCTTCACCAGAAGAGCCAAAAAGCTTAATTCTATGACACAGGTGTTATCCTTTTTTTTTCCAATTAGAAGAACTGGATCAAAGTTCAGAGACTTTGTGAATGCTGAAGAAAAACAGACTGCAGATCAGTCAACTGCCAGTAACCCAATTCATTTTCTCCCTCATCCTGGTCTGGAGAAAATAACAAACAATTGGTTTAGGACCAACATTCCTTTCATGCATCAAATCAGCTCTTCTTTTATCTTGCTGGGAAGCAAAAAAAAAAAAACCCAACATGCAGATAGACAAATTATAACAAATGTTCTTACAAGATATCTCTGATATAACTGTTTTCTGAAAACATCTGTACAACCAGATATAGTTCCTGTGTGCAAAACCCAGCTGAGATTGCACAGTCTCATGACCGTGATGTCATGATCTGCAAAAGGAAGTGTACATCTATACAAAGTCCTTGAAGTTATCAAAATTCAATTTAAAACTAAAGGAGACGTAAACGAAAAAATTCCTGGCCAGATCCATCTCCAGGATTTATTAGACAAGAAGACTTCTTTGTTGCTTGGGACCTTCAGCTTGGAAGAACTTCTGCTCAATTGCACACACAGATGGAGTATCACAGAGCTCTCAAAGCTAACCACCAACAGCACTGTAAGATGTGAAGCCTGACAATTCCCAAAAAATGGAGAAGGCCAGCACACACAGTTCTTGGCCGTATGTGATTGAGTTGGGAAAGTGCTGTGTTCATGCACTAGGCTTCAATAACAGCAGTGATAACATGCCTGTTGCTTAAAGAAAGGGCTGAAGTATCTGCAGTGCTTTAAGCATAAGGAGCAGCATCTTGTGGACTGCAGGGTAACTTTACTGGAAAAAATGAGACCCACAGTTAAGTCAGTGTAGGCCTCAGTGTGGAAGGCAGCCTCTGGACCAGCCCCTTCTTATTTTGACGTCATGCCACTAAACCTAACGCATGTAAAGTGGCTTTTCATAAAGCCTGACCTTTAACAACAAGCCCGTGGTATTACACAACAAACACCAACAAAATACCCATTGCTACAGAGGGATAAAAGAGAAAATCCTGTTCCTAAGGGCAAGTCAGGCTTCAGGACTGGAAGGCAGTGCCACCTGCCTCAGCCTATGTCATGGGTCACCAGCATGGCCCCAGTCAACCCAAAAGGTTTTATAAAATTTATTTTTTAATAGAAAAGCCACAGACCACACTCTGTGGCCTTGGGAGTCACCAAGACATCTACAAATCTCTTCAGTGGCCAGGATTCCCCTCTGATGGCATCCCTCTGAAGAGCATGTCCATGTTAGTGCCTCAGGTCAGGCAAGGGATGTGCTGGTAAGGGAAGAATTCTGTCCAGTTCATGGACACATGGACACCCTCCCCAGTGTTCTTTTGGGCTCTTTAAGTGCATTTTGAATGATTGATTCTGGCACTGATTCCACTGGGTGCACACTGCCTCAGGCAGAAGCCCCAGTCTCATTGTATTTCCTGCCAACCAGCAGAAAATAGGCAAATACCCACACCTTGATAATTTTTCACCTTGGTACCATGTTTGAACATGGGGAGACCATGACCTTAGACTACACTCCACAACAATTCCAGGACAGAAAAAGGCTCCAGGCTTTTCCCTGCTGCAGCAGCCAGTAGTGCAGCAGCCAGTAATGCAGCTGCTGAACACCCACTGCATCAGCGACATAAGGAAAATCCAAAGGCATCTGGTCAATTCAAGTGGCAGAGGTTGAGCCTGCGTGTGGTAGGAGAGGCCAAATAAAAAGGCAACACAAACAAAACCTAACCCCACGCCCCCTGATTTCCTCCTTCTAAACACTACCACAATAAACCAGATGTGCGTGTTACTGCCTTTCTCCGGAAAAACTCTTATACTGCAGGTTTTTTCCTTCTTCCTTGTCACACAAGTCCAAAGAAAATGCGGCAAAAAGAAACATTATGAGCAATTTCCTCAAGAGGCAAGGAGAGAGATGCCTAGAAATATAATACATACTGACTACAAGGACTGCTGAATTGCAGGAAAAGAAATATATATCTCCAGCAAATCAAACAAGCAGCACCTCTGATGGCTCAGTATCCACTGATCAGCTTCCAGATGGGGAGGAATTGGGTTTTCTTGCTGTTATTCTACATGTATGAGAAAAGACAGATAGGGCTATGACTACAAAGAAGTGAGATAATATAATTAGCCAAATATTTGCATAGGAAAATGATGGAAGCCTTGTAGGATGCATATTGATTGGGAATGAATAACAAAAAGGCTGGCAAAGGGACTCCAGGGTAACTTCTCCTCATCACCCAGAGGAAAGAGGATCATTTAAGGGAAAGAACACACAAGTAACCTACCCAAAAAATTTACTGAACTCCTTCTCCTACTCTGTAGGATAAGCTACAAACCAGTCTTGTACAAGGCATGCTAGAAGCCTAGTCTGAGGGTTTCAAAGTGAAAGTCAAAGAAAGCACCTGCTGTGCTCTAGTAATTTGGTTTAGCCATAGTTTGCAACTGTGGTCCTCAGGACCATGTCAGAGAGATGCTGCAAGGGCAACATTGAAGGGCTGATTGAGAAAAGCTGTTGGTGATGCTCTTCCTTCTTGCCACCTCTCAGGAGCCAGTTGAGCCCTCTTCTTTCTCTCTATCTCTCCAGGGTTTTGACTCCATTGCAAAACTCGTCCTTGGGAGCGAGTGTATTCATTAACCTTTAGGGAAATGTCTCACCAGACAAATTAAGTCAGGTGACATTTTACAGGCAGTGAGTGATTTTCCAGGAATGTTTCTGTACTCGGCAGTAACACATTTGGATAAAATTTCAGGGTTGTTCCTAAGACTTAGAGCTGGAAGGAGAAATGAGGACACTTTCGTGATGCGAAATGGGAAACAAGTGGCCCCAGTCTTCCCCTCTGTGGCATATTTCCTCTGAAGGACCACAGATGAGAAGCTCTGGCATACGTTAGGAAATACATATGTTTTGCTGTTCTAACAGCCCCAGCTGATTACTCCCTAAAAGTTTGAGGCCAAACCTTTTAAATCATTATGTTTTCATTCATAATTCCAGCATAAAGGGACCAAATCAAGAGTGCAAACTATTCCAATTTCTCTCCTCCCCCAGGGCATTTTCACTCTATACCACAGGCTTCCCTCCTGAAAACAGTCATCCCCAATTCCCCAGACAGCCTCTTCACATCAGCCTCTTTTGGGAAGCTACTGATTTTAACCCCGCAGCAACACCTCCCCTTGACTAAGCTGCTTATGGGCAAAAGCCTGCATAACTTACTCCTCTGACTATAAACCCTGCCCAGATAGGAGCCATACCTGGCAAAGAAACTCTGGCCTTAATTTTATTTAAATGCAATTTGCTTTAAATGGAGGCATGTTTTGGCTGTCAGATTTAAAATCTCAGACATTTCAGTGAAAGGCTGTAGCCATTCCTCGGTGCCAACTCTGAGGACATTCATAATTTTGTATGGTAGCGCTGAAACATAACAGGAACAGAGAGAACCTGGGGCCTGAGAGCACACACATGTCTCCAAAATCATTCATAAGGAGGATGGAAACTGACAGTAGACTGGATCTCAGCAGTGGAAGAGTTCAAGGCCAGGCTGGGTGGAGCCCTGAGCAACCTCACCTAGTGGGTGGCATCCCTGTCCATGACAGGGGGTTGGAACTAGATGATCTTTAAGGTCTCTTCCAACTCAAACCACTTTATGCCATCTGGATGGCACTTGTCCATGAGGCAAGGTGAGATACGAGCTCTGTTAACAACACCTAGTAGCCCTGCGGAGTTTTATTAACAACAAAACATCTTCCCACACAACCCATGCCAGAACTTAAGGTTTACACTTATCAAGAAGGTAACAAATAGGGCAGAGAAGAAGGTGTGGCCACAAGAATGTTTACTCTCATGAGGAAATGAGATATTTTGGGTATCATGATTTTTTTTCTCTACTGCAGATACAGAAAAACTTTCAGAACTATCACAGGAACATTTCAGTGATATTTTTACAAATAGGCACTTACCAACTGGAGTGGTCCAGAACAATTTTTTAATAACAGGATCACATTTCGTTCTTCCAACTGTAGAGCTATTTAGAAGCTGAGCAGTATACCACAAATAGAAATATTACTATAGAGTGGTCTGTACTAAAAAGCCACAGATTTATTTTTCCAATGTATGGACCATAAGGATTGTTCGAGAAACACTGAACATACAACATCTGGCACACATCTTTAACTTACACACCAAAGTTGTTAGCAGCCTTATTCCAGCCACGAATCTATTCTACTGAGGACATTCCAGCTTCTAACACTGTATTATATTGCTTCAATCCACAGCTGAAAAGCTTCCATTATAAATAATTTTTCTGGTTTTTTTAGAACCCTGTTTGGCTTTCTAATGGTCTACAAAGGTCTAGAAGCTCAGCTGGTTGAAATCAAAGCAGCTTCAGAGCAGGAGACTTTTCACATAGCAACAAGCTCTCTAGTGGACCATACTGTACTAGCTGTTGGTGATAACTGGAAAGGAAAGGGCTGGAAGAGATTGTGGTGGTGGCGGCCAGGGAGTTGTTAAAGCTTGGTTAAAGAGCTTCAACTACTTAAACAGAAAAGCTCTAATAATATTTCCCAAACTTCCTTTTTCAAAGGGTGTGCATACTAAGTGAAAATACCAAATATGCCCGCCCCCTTTTCTGCTCACATGACCGCACAGAGAATAACCCATACAAAGGAGAGGGGGAGTCTTTTAGATGAAGAATTTAAAAGTTAGGATGCTAAGTATGGGCCCAGTAATTGCAAAGCAGAGCCATTTACAAATAATGAATCCTTTCTGACGAGTGCAAGTGCTGGGGTTTAAGCTTGATTGCAAACCTCTGATCCCTTCCTTCTGTTTCTGCAATCACAAACTCTCTCCACATGGATTTTGCACCCAACTCCTACATTCAGAGCTCTTGCTGTGTTTAGGGGTTTTATCACAGATTCCTGCAGAAACCTCACGAGCAATAAACCCACAGACGTCAGTAATGACCATGACAAGGGTATTCTTACTAAGTTTCTCTGAATCACCCAGTTATTTATCAGTTAACTAGAATAAATATTGACTTGTTCTTTGCACTGTCCTCTACAAATACAAACCCACCAGAGGGATCAAAAGGCTTAAAAAAAAAAAAAAAAATCAAAGTTGGTAGATAAATATGAAAAAGAGCTGGTTATTTGCCCTGGGATTTCCTTGCTGTTTCAGATTTCCATTTATCAGATGTTGGCATTTAGAGAATAATCTTAAAGAAAGAAGACCTGATATTAATATAAAAACCTGAGTAGCTGAAGTTTTTGTTGGTTGGCTGGCTTGTAAGAAACCATCCAGAAGAAAAACAAACCCAAAGAGACCACTTTTCTATCTATGGCTGTTTTCTTTCTACAGATAAACACACATATTCTGATTTTCATGGGTTTGAAAAAGCCAATGATAGTTAAGCCTGGACCAATTTCCTAGATCTTCAGCTACAAGTTTTCTGCTTCTCTTTCTCCTCTATGGCATAAATTCCTATCTGAGTGGTTTCATTTTTGTCACTGAAATTGAGGCATCTTTCTTTCTATTTTCCAATACAATCAAAATACCAGAATCAGCAAAAATACCAGTCACAGTCTGAGGGATGCAAAAGAGCACCTGAAAGCAACAGCCCTCAGCATCTCCATCTGAGCACTCAGCCAGTAAGACACTCAAAACCACAGAGCACTTGACAATGTGATGCTTTTGTTTACTTACCTCCATTTAGCCCATAAGAAGTAAAACAGTAGTGAAGACAATAGAGAAATCAGTCTCCCCTCAAAGTGACTCATACAGATGAAACACAAATACAGGCCTGGCTGCATGTGACCTCATGTATAACTTCTATTACTGTAATAGCAAAACATATAAAAGATATGGGCTCTAAAAAAAGCACAGCATGACAATCTTCCAATTCTCCCCCAGGCCTTTTAATTAGCAAACAAAGGCTCTGGGGAGCCAGAACAGAAAAAATTTCCATTGACCTTGCTGCTATTTGGGTCAAAACTTTAACCTCCCTCTCCCTGGGCACCGGCATAAAATTGGCTCTTCTATTCCTCCGCCACTGGGCAAGTTGAACAAGGCAACTCCTACCCAGCTGTGAGGTCATGGAGGGGGAGGCCAGAAGTAGTGGAAAAGGAGGTCATGAGACCCAAACAAGGAGGGCAACTGGGGTTACCATGATGAGGCACCATAGCCAGGAGACACAAGAAACATCAACAGAGAAGAAGCTCTTTTAGTTCTACCACTCACAGAGTACTTGGTGCTCAAATGCAACACTGAGAAGGGAAAGATAAAGCCCAAGAAGTAACACTTTCAGGAGTAAATGGATGCGGTTAAATGGTCTATATTATTCTGGAGGATAAGAGAACTTGTAGACTGAAAGAGTTTATGATGTACGAATCAATTTTCTGCTGCTGGTTCACAGGTAAAAAAACCCAAACCACACTAACAACAAACTCCCCATACCACCCATACGTAAGAAAGAATTACAGCAGCAGAAATACCTGTTCAAGACAGTAAAAAGGAAAAATATTTCCATTTTTCTGAAAAGAAAAACCTTAACACCCTATTTGGATGGCTGTCAGACTAACACTTTCTGTCTCTGTTAGTTCCCCTAAAACTGTGCATCTGCTGAGTCTTACCTAAGGGTATCACTCTAGAAGGTGAAGGAGCTCTTTTCCCTGATGCTTCTCTCTCTGCATGAACGTGGAAATAGAAATTCTGGAGGCAAATGAATAAAACTTCTCAAATGAAAAGCATGCATTTAATTCCAAGATACTAAAAACACTAATTTAATTATTTTTAATAAAACATGGGCTTGGACAAAGTGTTTTTAATAAAGATCAGACACCAAAAGCTTCTTTTAATGTTTTCAAAACCAGTTTTAATCTCACACATAATGAGATGCATTTCACTTTTCTAGAATTCCAGCCCTCTGACAGTTAGACTAACTTAAAAAAAAAAGAAGAGAAACTCCTGGCTTCAAAGTCACTCCAGCTGCATGGCCCAGCTGGAAGGATACAGAAGTCATTATTCCCTGTTGACTCCTTCAGGGGCTGGAAGGGCCCAGTGTTGTCCTTGACAGTTTGATACTTTAGGCCAGTGCTGGGGGGAGGAGAAGAGACACAAAGTTAAGAGCTGCCAGAATGCTGGATGTCTGGGTGGGAATTCTCCCTCAGCTACCCTTGAATGTGCCTTGAGTGCTGTGATGTACATATGCCATTGGATGCTCTCCTGCTGCTGCCTCAGCTGACAGGCTCCATCAGACCCTGGGGCATTAGCCAGGAGCCCATCCATTCACTTCAGCAGCACTTCAGTACCAGATCCCCAAGTAAGTAGGTGGGATTTTAATTAAAGACAGAGAAAAAATGTTAATCTCATTAATAACCGTGAAGGGGAAACCCCACTAAGATGAAAGACTTGTTTTGTAGGAGCATGAGAAGAATATCCCGATGACTGGCATGTGCAGTGCCTTTTGCTGGTCTGTCCATCTATCCTTCTCTTCAGGAACTTTTGGTCAGTGGGGGGCTTCTTGTGTGACAGGGGATAACATCATGCTCTTACTCACTTCTCATGAACTAGGTACCAGCAAAACCAAGGGAAGAATGTGTTGAACAATAAATAACATATTAAATCAGTAAGATCATCCAAAATGCAGCATTCTAGTGATGGTCTTGGAAGTGTTGCACTTACAGTGGGATTTTTATAGCGAGGTATTTTTGTGAGGCACATGGCAAAGTCCATTACACTTTGTAATGTAATGAGGCACATGATAGCAAATACTTTAAGAAAAGAAATGCAACTATGGCAAGTGATGACAATTGAGTGAATCAAAAAGCACCACTAGTGTTTAAAAATACTACTCTTCAGGTAATTGCATAATCATAAGGGCTGCAATTTGTGTTATGCTGGCTGTTTACACACATAATAAAAGTACAGTCAGAACCAATAACAATAACAGATCTCAGGTCTTATTTAAAAATATAAGCCTGTTCTTTTGTTAAAAAAGGGAAGAAAAATCCCTCAACATCTAAACAATTTGGTGAAACTTGTAATTGGCTGATGGATGAGAAAGGGACGCAAGTTACAGAAAGAAAAGGGGATTTTGTTGAACAAATTTTCAGGGACTATTTTAGCAATTTATGTTCTGTTTTTGCAGCTGTGAAAGCTCTTATTCACTTGACTTGTAAGTTTAAATAGTCCACTGCCCATAAGTAAGTAAATGAAATTAAGTATAGATAATATTTGTAAGCTCTGGCCTCAGAGCTTCCTTTGAAATCAAAGAAAGTAAAGGGTGTTTATCACCTAAGAAACTTTTAAGCGTCCATTTGTGCCCTTACTTTGCAGGTTTATCTCCTGTTGACTTAAACCAAGGACAAGATTAGACTCAACAATGAAATTCCCATCAGTTTGTTTAAGCACAGGACCATTTTCTGCTCTGTATTTCACAAGTCTTGGATTCTTGGACAGCAGCTTAGATGCAACTGCTGTAAGAAGAGATTCCAATGACCTTGAAATGAAAATAAAATACTTGTCTGGCAAGTGGACACCCAGACCATCAAAAAGGGTTCTCTGCTGGCAAACGTCATCCAAGCCACTCTGTAACTAAAGTGGGTTTATTTGTATTAGGCAAACAATAGATGATCTAGAGTTTCTGTCTGATGAGTTAAACCCACATAACATGAAAATTTTAGTTTTAGGGAATTTTTAAATGCTCTGAGCAGAAAAACAAAATAAAACTTTTGTCAATGCTCTTATAACTTTATCAGCTATGAAACAAATGTACAGGACAAGCACTTAAAGGGCAGCAGCTCATATTTAATCTAACACCTTGTCAATATTGTGCTGGATGTCTTTCTTTTGCAGTTTGTATGGGGCTGAACTGGTTATGTCACAGGGTTTTTACCTGGCAATAGAACGTCTTGCATGCAGTTCAATGCTACTTAAATTTGAAACCTGTGTTAATTGTAAAAAATTAAATTATATTCACTAAACAATAAGATGACAATTCATGCTTGGGAGATGGCTGTCATTAGTATTACTGACCACAGTGAAAAGAACATATGATTTTATATAATTTCATCATTGCATCTGGTTCAGCAAAATTAATACAAACCTTCCTTGAAGTCTAAAGCCTGTCATTTCCAGGAGACATCTGAATCTCAACAGTGTTCTTGTGTAATACATGGGATGAATTATGTCCTAAGTGAGCGTGCAGTTTGATACCATACCAATATATTTTTTCCATCAACAGCAACTGCCATCTGCACAGAAACAGAAGTTCCAGCGAATGAATGTTATCACCAGACATTTTCCCCTGGGACGTTGCCTCAGGAATTATGTTTTTCTCTTGCAGTGTGGAAAGCTGTTCAGTGTGCAGCATCTCTGGGAGCATTGTGGATGGTATGTTCTTGCATTAACTTGAGAAACATACTTAATAAATGACAGGGTTTGCATTTGATTGCTAAAATATGCCCTCACCTTATTCTCCTTGGGTACACGTAGAAGGCACCTATTAAGAGTCCTAAGGCATGACTTGTGAACATGGGAATATTCACTACAGCAACTGGATGCACTTAAGAAAAGCCAAGACCGGATCTGAGAGTAACATACTGGCAGTTGTGATTGTAGTGGTTCTATTACTGGTGCTTCAGATGGTTTTGGAGCTAGAAAGGAGAAAGAAGAGGTTCAAGGACCCTGTTTTTCACATCCAGCAAATCCAAGCAGGCTTTTTCTGCATGCCCTCACATTCATCCTAGCCTCCAAAACACTTGGACTTAAAGTTTAATCAACAGATAGCTTAAACATATTTTTTTAATGACCATTGAAACTGTTTTAAGATGGATGAAGTCTCCTCTCATCAAGTCACTGGGGTTTTGGGCACAGCAATGCTGTGAGGGACAGGCAGGCCACCCTGGGAGTGGTACTGCCCAGCCCCTCTCCTCCATCACGCCCACAGCACAGAAGATCCCCACAATATGCAGCACAAGCTTCTTCCTGGCCATAAGCCCACTCCACACTCATTTGCAACACACATTCACCCCTTACTTGTCTGTCTCTCATAAAGCCCCTTCAGAACATTTTAAGGAAATACTGAGCTAATTAGTGTTGAACTACAGCAGCACTCAATAGCTTTATTTGGGTGTTTTAGTTCATGCCAACCATAGCCACAGGTTATCCCAAAGAGGTGCTAAGGATTCACATGCCCCCAGTCACTGTGCTTCATAATCTCCAGAAGATCTGCTTCAGAATTCCCAACATGTTATTGGTAATAGCTTTCATGCTCTCCCATTAGCACATTAAAGACCTACTGCAACTGCACCCACAGAAGGGGATAATTAGGCTAAACGGGCAAACTTCTGAAGCAGCTTTTCTATAAATAAATAATACTCGATAATATAAATAATAACCCATTGATATATATACTGAATAGTAGATTAAGGAAAGGAGGAGTTTTTCCATCTTCCCTTGCACTGACTGTAATATCACCGCCCCAAGCCCCCAGTTTGCTATTGGAATGGAACATGAACTAGGGGCTCCTGGCTGCAGCCCTGGGAGCAAGAGCAGTGCAACCCCCAAGGGGATGGCTGGACCAAGAACTGAGGGCAGCTGGTGGCGGTGGCTTGGAGGTCAGGAATGTGAGCTGCAGGTCTCACCAGCAATTAAGTGGGCAGAGTGCAGGTGGGGCAGCCACATAAAATGCCATTTCTGCTTGCAGCTATTGACTGCAGATGCACAAGTTTACAAAGGGCCTTGAGATCCCTTGGGAGCTGTGTGCTTGGTGTGCAGAATATGCATTATCAACACAGTCTGGATCAAATACATAGACTTGCCTTTACAGAGGATATGCAAACATGGAACAGTCCACAAGGTCCTGCCTGTGCACACACACCAGGCCAGCCAGCACCACTGGGACGAGCCTAAACCTAACACACATGAGTGGAAGCCAGTAGGTGTATATGTGCACAAGCAGGCTGGTGGCTGGCAGCACAGCTGGCCATCATTAGGACAACCTACAGCAACCTTGCACCAGCACTGCCCTTAGCTGGGAGCATGCCCACCGTGAGACCTCCACTGGCCTGCATGTTTGGACACAGCAGTCCCACTTCGGGGCCAGGACACAGTAACCCAGGAGAAAAACCCTTGGAAACTTTGCAGTTGATTTTCTTAACCCTAATAATATTCACCAAAAACTGTGTAGGACAAATGTATTAAGGATAAATCTGTGCATACTGGATTTTTTCAGTACATAACTAGTTCTTGGGCTTGCGTAACGTCATGGAGTGATTACTATTTGCATTAGAAACACTACAAAATAAATGCTACAATCCCATGCTTTTTTTTTTTTTTTTTTTTTTTTTTTTTTGAGCTCAGAAATGCAATTTAAATTTCCAAACAGCTCAGTGGCTCTACAGAAAGAGAAAGAAAAGAATATTTTACTTCCTATATAGTCCTTTCAAAGGATAAACCAAATACAGTAATAAACTTCAACACTTCAGAAGAGTTGAAACTATAGCTCTGCAAACATTCTGATTTAGCACAAAGGAGTGGACTGGATCTTTTCTTTCACATATGTCACATAAGGGAACATTTCTTTCAAGTGCCAAATGACATGGTAATAACAGGGGTAACTCATGCTACAATGTACCTACTTGACTTTACTGTAAATGTCACGTGCTCATAGGTGTCCCGCTGTACTATAAGTTGCTCTATAATGTAGCATTACCTCAACAAAATAACACCCTCAGATTTTATTTTTAAAGTTAAGAAGACCTGGAAATTCACTTAGAAATTGCACTGAAATTTTCTGCATTTAATGTGATTAACCATACACTGTTTTAGAAGCTCACTGCCTGAAAATGAGGGAATAACCTTGGTCTGAGCAGCTGAGCATCATCTGCCAGCCAACGCCCCAATTCTCAGTGTGCTAAGGTTTCAAAAGGATGATGGTGATGACAAAAAGAAGAAAATCAGATTAGGGACATCAGATTTTACATCCCACTCCTGATAAAGAAACCTAGAGAATCACAGAATATTCTGAGTTGGAAGGAGCCCACAAGGATCATCAAGTCCAACTCCTAAGTGAATGGCCTGGACAGTACAGGGGTTGAACCCTGACCCTGGAATTATTAGCACCATGCTTCAACCAACTGAGGGTCTTCTCAGTGTTGTATATGATACTGCATAAAATATCCGTGGAAAAAGGAATGGCTAGCACTAACTAGCTTGGAATTACTTCTGACCTGGCCTTTGCTGTCTCAGATCCATGCATCCTGTCAGTTCAGTAAGCAGAGTCAGAAAAGAAGTTGCCAAAATAATGTATTGTTTGCTTTTTCCCCTCACTGCAGTGTCACTGCATACATTACTGAAAGGAACAGCTCACACCAGCTATTTTCCCAATGTAGTATTCCTTCTGAGCATCAGAAACCTTTGAATGACAACTTCTAAGCACACACACCAACTAAAACACCCTTTGGGGCTAATCATCCGCTGCCTAATCTAAATTTATCACAATATTTCCACCATGCTTCAAAGCAGAGGAAAGGAAGGAAAAGATAAGGGGTTTTGCAATGATTAATAAAGGAATCCTCTTATCAGATTCTCCTGTTCATGAAATATACAAAAGTACAATGAGTATTTAATATCTATAACTTCTGGGCAGCCCTAACAGTGAAGGCTTCTTTTTCAAACAGTGTTGTACCAACTGATCAGGGCTGCTGGATTGAAGCAGTCATGTAATGCTTTGGGGGTCTCATGAAGGTGAGTCCCCAGAGCACTGACAAGAAGATAAACAGGATGCTTTATTGCCATAGGTTTTTTTCCTCCCCTGCTGTTATTGTTGACTGTAGGGGAAAAAAAAGTTTCCAGATGATAATATACGTGAGTGTAATGGAAATGACATGCAGGCAACAGTTTCCCTCCCCCATTTGGCTGTCAAATTGAGCTCAGTCTAGAGCAGCCCAGCAAACTGCATGGGGGGGGGAGGAGCTGGGGAGGGTGAGGGGGAGGGCTCAAGTGGGCAAGGGAAGCAGTGAAAGCCTAAATAAACTTTGACTATTAGATAACTGGGCTATTATTGCTCTGTAACACTTCCTGAATGGCCTAGAAAAAACACAGAGACAGTTCTTGTTCCTGCCTGAAGGAAACAAAACACAAGGATGAGTGCTCAGTATGTCAGCTGAAAACTCTGGTTATTTCCTTCCTTCCTTCTTTCTTTCTCTCTCTTTTCATTAGTTTTAATTTGGGTTTGTTTCTTTTTTTCCCCCCTTGTTCTTCTTAAAAACCATGCTGTATACTTAGCCAAAGCCAGGAAGACCCTCTTTC
Source organism: Entomyzon cyanotis (assembly GCA_024500445.1). NCBI lineage: Eukaryota > Metazoa > Chordata > Aves > Passeriformes > Meliphagidae > Entomyzon > Entomyzon cyanotis. Next base: position 84,917,323 of record JAKEPQ010001005.1, read on the forward strand.
CATGCAAAAAAAAAAACCCAAAAAAAAAAAAACTATTTAAGTTTCTACTGCGGGACGTAAGCCCCACGTGTTTTACACAGGCACTGGGCACAGGCTGCAGCCACTGGTGCTACTGGGTGAGGCATCCCACAGTCCTTCCAGCAGTACCCCGGCAGCTGCAGCTCCCCAACAGCACCTCTGCACAGAGATATTTCACTCCTTCAGAACTTGGAAAAGTTTTTTTCTCACTTGAGTCACTTCAATCAAGGATATTCCCTGTTGTTAACTTTCTTGCTTGCATATATGATACTGTTGGTGTGCTAAAGCTGTTAGACTGATTAGGGAAGCATCTACACCAGTCATGTATAATTACAATTCCTCAGACTCAAACCAGATGCTCCAGACTGTCACAAAAACAGTAACTTGTGCTGTTTATATTCACTGTTCTCTTTGAAGGTGAAAGCATCGAGAAATAGATTGCTCAACACCATATTTGGAAGATGCTGTGACCTGGAGTTACAGCTGATCTTTCTCTCCCAATCTGTTATAAACTTCTCCATTCCTCTCCCCCTCCTCCTGGTCCATCAAAAACTCCCTGCATCTGCTGTAAGCTCCTGTTCTGGCTGCTCATCTTGCTGCCCCTACAGAAAGGTTGCAATAAAATGGTGGCAACTAAGACCATCTCAGTGCACCGCCTCCCAGGCAATGACACACACCTCCCCTAACCTGCTCACTGCCTTCTGTACCAAATGGGAACTTTCTATCCAGCATGCTTTGCTAATGCCCTCAGACAACACCTGAATTTTCCACTTATTTACACATTCTTTGTTGTGTTCCTACTCTTGTCTAAACCACTCCACCTATATAGCAGTTTTCACTTCTTCCTCAGCTGCCTACTGCTCTGTACTTTTTTTTGCAGGCATTTCCCACTCCTTCCCTACTAAACCATTTTAACACCTTTCTTTTTACAGCATTCAATATAAAGTCCCCATGGGCAACCTCCTCTATGGTGGAGCAAGGGTGAACAGGAATGTCAAACTGGAAAGTACTGGTCTGCAACTGGAGATAACAGGACAGACTGACTGGACCTAGACCTCCAACCTCTGTGCGCTCAGAACTGAACAGAAAGTATGTCACTGACACAAACACACACAATACAGACAAAAAAGTCCAAACAAAGAGAAAAGGCCAAACCCTTAAATGCTCCAGTTTTGGTCTAGTGGCCTTAACACTTTGCTTCTCACCCGAGCAGGGAATACATTTAAAAAACAGAACCATAGAGGAGGTGAAAGAAGCTCCAAACACAGGAGACCAAATGAAGGCATTGTGACTGACAAAGAGAGGTGGGGAGGGGAAGGACAGGTTTCTGAAGTGTAAAACCGAGCTGGTGGAAAAAAGGAGGTAAAGAAATGCTTAAATGGCTTTCTGGTGCAAATAATTGCGATATATTTTTTCCTAACTCCTTCTTGATATTTACCCAAATTGTTCCTTGTAATAACTGCCCCTGGAAAATGGAAATACTGAGAGGGGGAAAAAAAAGAAGTAAATTTGAGTGAAAGCAAATTCTGCATTTGTATTTTAGTAAGCCGCCAACATAAAACATTCACCAGCTGTGAGCTCATCCTAAATGTTAAGGGGTAGAAAAGCCGTTTTGCAGGACTGGAAAAAGTGATGTTTTAACTGACTTAAAGAAAAGTCTAAGCTTTTTCCTCTAGTTTTGGAATCCTAGGAACATTGAAGAGTCAGTTCAGGAGCCCTTGTAATCATAAACGATTTTTTCTTCTGGTTAGTGACTGTTTTGTTTTTTTGTTCGCAGAAAGGCTGTCATTAAATAAACAACAGGGATCACGTATGAAGAGAGACATCTTTGAAGCCTGAACAAAGAAAAAGCCATTCCAAAAACTCCTAAAATGAACAACTGAACAAGAGACAAGGCATGGGATGACAAGGTCTGATATACTCCTCCAAGCCCTAATGGAACTTGATAGGGTGTTCCACTGGGGAAAAAAAACCTCTCCAGAGAAAACGAAACCGTTACACACAAAATGGGTGAGGAAAGAAATGAAGCCCTGACTTGATGTTGAACAGCCCTGTCACTGCATCCTGTAGGTTTGCATCAAGCCTCAGTGTGGGCTGTGGTTTGGAAAGACCTTGTAGATATCGATGATGAGGCAGTTAGCTTGAACATCACATATGTGTGGCAGGGGTAAAAGAGAGGAGCCAGAAGCACTTGTGAGCTGCAGGACACCAATTAGCATCTAGTGCTTGGCTAGCAGGTGCTGTAGTGTAAAACTGTTAGAACAGTTGTTACATGGCTCCTCTTGTTCTACCTCAGTGGTACAGGCAGTACTAGACCCTGCAAACACATTCACGGGGTTCCCAGGTGGGTGCGAGACCCAAACCTGTGAGGGTGGGTAGCCTCAAGCCAATACAGCACATTGGCTTTGGTCTTTGTCCTGTGATGAGGTTTCCCCCCTAAGAGGTGGCAGGTAAAGTCCTCTAAGAAACAAGATTGTTCTACCAACTGCTGTGGGTGCCTGACGCTGGCAAAGCCTCACCCAGGGACTCCAGCAGCATACTGAAAAGCAATAACCTGTGTTGCTATTGAACCCTTTGTGGAGACTCAGAGCTCTTCAGGGCTGCTCTGAGAAAGAGACTGCCCCAAAATTTATGAGTGCAGACCAGCAAACACACTAGAAATCAGTTGTCACCATACTGGCTAAGAAGTTGCAATTAAATATCAAATCCATGTAAGCACTAACTTTTACTTTTGCCTGTGCCATTATCAAGTTCCTGTCTTCTGTGAAGGAGCTGCTGGAAATTATTCATAAAGGTGAAGTCACTTGCCATGGCTGAATGCAGTGCAAGGGCTGGTGTCTGTTTTCACACGGAGGTTATCAGAACGGGTTACCTTGATCGTGCAGTCCATTTATTCAAGCCTCAAAGGAACATTCCCACCATCACTGAAGTAGGGGCTTTGAATTGGAAGTATCACCACAAAGAGAAGGCATATGCAAATTTGGAAAAAATAGCCTCAAAAAACATTCTTTGCAGCAAAACTCTTATGTTTTGGATGGAAGCATTTCAGTGCAAGACAAATACAAGAAAACAGAGACTTCCCATTTCTATTTTTCTTATATCTCCCTGAGCAAGGGACACTCACTCTGTCCTTAAGGGAGCAGCTCATGAGTAAGGGGGGAAGGTTTTGTGCAGCTTTGCATTTATACGTATGAAATTTCTTTTAAGTGCACAAAGAAACGTACTTTGACAACATACTGTTAAAGTTAAGTACCTTTGAAAGGGAGAAAAGTACAAAACCAGGTTGTTTAGCTGGCTAACAATAAAATTTTTCTGGTTGGATGCATTTACCTCTATTCTCATGTAAATGAAAAGAATGTACTTCACTGAGTCCTATTAGTCTGAGTAACTAAGGAACTTGACCAAAAAAGAACGAATGAAAAAAAAATTAAGTTTTACTCAAGTTTCTTGTATAAAGCTATCTGATCACCACATTTCCTTTTCGTGTCCTCAGCCCCTTGAAGCAGTGGCAAGGTATCCAATTTCACAGGGATCATTCTTGCTTTACCTGGATAATTCTACTAAATGAAGCTGAATCCCAATCCCAGTTTTTTACCAAGTGATACTATTACCAGAATGATGAAAATGGAAGTCTAAGAAACAGGACATAAATGTAAAATGTGGAATGAGTTTCTGAATATGAAACCAGAAGGGGAAGAGCTGCAGAAGTTCACCATAGTCCTTTCATTCATTCTGTTCCAAGGCTTCCTGTGAGTGCAGAGCAATGCCTATAAATTGGGAGCAGAAGTCTGAAATGTTTCTGCTTCTTAGCATCAAGCTGAGATAGCTGCTAAGAAAAGCTTTAACAATTGTTCCTTGTACATCTACCTCTACGAAACAACATTTAAAAAATCCAAAGAAACACAACTCCAACAAAGCAACAAGAAAAGCAGACACAGTCAGTTATCGACAAATAAAGTACACTAATATATCTGAAAGTTCCAATGAGAGGCATAGGTGCCCAGAATCCCCTGGGAAACAGTTCATACCTTGTAAAGCTGAATAAACCGTATTTTCCAGATTATTGAGGGCAAAAGATAAGGATGTCTGATGAAATAGCAAGGTAGGAACAATTTGCAAGACTGCCTTCCTTCTGATGTCTGCCCATGTCAAAAATGCCTCATTGTTTCCCTTACTATCAGTACCATGGGAAACCTCAGCTTGTCTCTTCTCCACAACAAGAAGGCATCTGTGGGGCACAGTGGGCTCCCAACACCCTCAAACATTTTGGGGACCTTTCATGATACAAAACTCCTCTGTCTGTTCTTTCCAAAGCAGAAGACTTCTTTCAGAAACTATATTGAACATAAAGCATTTTTCAGCTATAACATGAGACCAACAGCCTGGGCAAAGACACAGTTCATACATCTGCCAACTTCTTGCTCATTCTGATGGCAGTGTGGCTCTTTGAATGCCTGCTGTCTTGAAGGCCTGATCTGTTATTCATCAGACATCAGTTCTCGTGCTCTTCCGCTGTTTTATCACAACTAGCCCATTAGAACTCTGGTTCTGCTAGGTTAAGATTATGGGTCTTATTTATTTCCTCACTGTAAATGGTCTCCCACTGAAGCCATCTGGTGTCAACCAGAATGTTAAACAAGACACTTGAAGTCTAAAACCTGAAAAAGCCATAGCCTCATTCAGCATTTCCAATTCTGCAATGGAAGTATGCTGCACAATGCAAAAAGCAGGATTCTATGTTTCATTTAGTCTGCCAGAGCATGGTTACCTCCAGCCATTTGAAGACCCTTGTCCTCTCTGCTTCTCTCTCCAAGCCTGTTCCTATCTCTAGCCCAACTCAAAGCATTGCTTTTTTTCCATGCCCAACACTTTAATCTCATCAAACACCACTTTCATCTTGTGCCAATGTTCTTACTGCTCTCACCGTTCTCACAGCTAAGAAACACCTCTTTCTAAGCAACCCTAGGAGAAAAGTAGCTAAAATGCTGCAGTTAATGATCTAGATGAGGAAACATTACCTCCGTGCACCAGACTGGGCCCCATCACATGGTGCTGGGTAAGTAATTTGCTCTCCCTCTATCTTTGCAGAGCCAGGCACAGAAGAGTTGAATTAAAATTGGATTTCCCAATATTTGCAAAGCATTCATTGATCATAGCTGGGAAGTGTTATTACTACTCTATTGCAGAGATGACCAGCTTTGCTGAAGACACAGAGCTCTTCTTCTCCACAGCTAAGCATTTGTGAAATAACCAGCTGACCTAAAAACCTCATCAACTTCCTGTGAGACCTGCTGTAGCACAGGGAGGGAACTGTGGGACAGAAATCTCATTTCATCTTGTTAAACAGGCTCAGCTACAGAAAGTTAACAAATTGCTAGAGAACTGTGCAAACGCCTGTCAGCTCAGTGGCAGCACATGACTGCAACAGAGCACACAGACTGCGAGCAGTGTGAAAGACTGGTGAGATCACGAAGCAGAAAAACAAACTACAGACTAGTAAATTAAGAAAAGCTTGTGTGGGCAAGTCTGCCTCATTCCCTCTGGTTTTTGTAGTAGGAAAGGTGCCATTATGAAGTGGCTGGAGCGAGTTAAACACCTTTCAAGTGTGTTCTAACAATTAGTGGTATTGTGAAAAAAAACCCCTTGGCGTTTGTTTAAAAAGAAAAACTGTCTTATTTAACTACAACTCCAGTGTTTAAAGTATTAATAACTGCCTATGCCACTCGTTCTTACATGCTTACATGCTTTTCAAATTGCATTTGGTAAAGCTCAGTCCATCTGTTTTCCCACACTCTATCAACACATGCAACAAAGTGAGCAGAGGCTACCTACAGTAGGGTTGTGTTTTGTTCAGAACTTTCTGCTTGCATACCAGAAATTCAATGCTAATTGAACATGCTTTGGGCACATTCAGGCTACAAAAGGAGGGGGCTCAGGAAGGGGAGGGGAGAAAGGTTTTCACTCATCACCATACATGCACTTCCAGTCGAAAAAGTGCCTGGGAAGGATTTGTTCATTGCAGAAGCCTGGTTGCATACCCGTGCCTCTTGACTCCAGGACAAACCTGTTGCAACACGACAGTATTATGCAGCAGAAACTGGACAAGCAGCTGCTGATTTGCCGCACTAACTTCAAAACCCATAAATTTTCTTTTCAAACCCATCCAACAGGACAAAGAGAAGTCTGTTTGAGATTCATCACAAGTTCCAGGCTGGTGGTTAATTTGTATGAAAATAGGTATGGCGGTTCCTGTAAATAGCTCTCCTCAGATACTCTGTAGGTAAGTGGTCTGGGGAGCATTTGAAAAGAGATCATCCCCTAATATCAGCCTGCACCAAGCCTAGAAAGAAACAAATCCTTGGATGTGCAGCCCCAGAAGGGATGGTCAGGCAACCTCTTTGTAGAGACCCAAGGAGGTCTCCTCCTCTCCAAGGAGAAGGAGCAGAGGCAGAAAATGAGGATGTGCTAAGGCTTTTCAGGTGGATTCTTCACCAGCCATACATCCTGATCCTCTGCTGCTGCTCCTCCATCCTTGCCTGTCCCTGCCATGCTGTCTGTCTGTCTGCCACCCCCTCCATAGCACCAGCACAACTGTTTCAGCAGCCACATTCTGTGAACCGGATTAACAGGTCTGGCTCCAAAAGAAGGAAAAAAAAACCCAACAACCCAACCTAAACCATTTTAATTGCCAGGCTATTTTTAAATTCTCCAGTGTTGCACAACATGGCAGGTACAAGTGAGGGGGTGGCACTTATCAGCAAAAGGTAAGGGCAAGTGAAGAATGAGGATGCTTTTAGTGGGTAACACCAGGAAAGATTTTGTCAAGTGAAATGTACATCCTAACTTTCTCCTCCATGATAGTTCCCAGTGGCTGCTTTGCCTGTCATTTCTTTCAAGATGATCTATTCTGGAGTCATATTAACCTGTGTGCTAGCACAGACATTTAAAATTACTTCTAATGTCTTCAAATTTCTACATTTTAACTCACAAAAATATTTAAATAAATCTATCTCCTCTTAGAAGAAAGCCAGCTGGACACAGAATTTTCAGGATTTATTTTTATAAGAATTCTTTGGCAGGGATATGTATCAGGGTGCATAACCTATATCAAATACTAGTTCAGCACTGCATGGCCATCACTTGTGTTTTGAAATTGTCTGAAAATACCTGGGGAAAGAGACTGTGTTGGACAAACCACAGTCAGAATAAAGACTTTTGCAAATGAACTGGCACTGCCACCCCTGGAAGCAATTTTAGGGGGAGAAATGAAGTAGCTATCACTTAAATCTTTTGTGTAAGAAGGTCTGGAGGCTTTTTGGAAGCAGAAACAATTTTCAAAATCCACAAAAGAAAAAAAAAATTGAGTTAACTCACTATGGGTTTATTGCTAACATAAGTTTTCATGTTTGCTACACATCGTAACAGATGAACTGCTGAGCATTTACTGTTAGAGATCAGAATGGATATTTAAAATACTCCCTTTATTACAGATGGATTTCTGGTGCTACAGGTGGGATGCTACATACATTTATGATTAAAGACACTGGCAGCAGCCACCTGCATGGGCTCTGGATGCCATTTGAATATCAACCAGCAATTCTGAAACCATGCTCATAATAAAAAATTCCTTCCATCAATAGAAAGGTCAAAAGCTGTCCTCATGTGAAGCCTAGATTATAAGTATTTTTCCCATTTAAAGCTTTTGTGCTGTAACACACTGAATTCTAGTTTGTGCTTTAGGACTAAAGGTTATTATTTTAAAATATGGATACCTACTTGATTCATATCTCCCCAACTAGATATTCAGTGTGACTATAAAGCCTTCCCATAGCTTATGCCAATGTAAAACATGGAATAAGAAAAAGCAGTTCCCATTCAGTTTTCACTCTTCGTGGGAAAGTCCTCATGGTAACATTTATTCTTTGGCTAAAGATTTCAATATTTGGTTTGAAGAATGATATTCCAGTCCTACTCAACTGTAAAATGTGGTGAGGCTAAAATTTAAGCCCAGGCTTAAGCTGCATAGCCTGCCCACTATGTTTGAAGTACTACTCCAAAAACTGTGTCATGCTGACTGAAGTATGGAGCCATACCGCTTGACCAGGGAGTTCTGTTTTCCTCAGCCTCCCTTGTCTGCACCTCTTCCTGTGGCATCAGGGGTGCTCACAGCTCCGTAAACTTTGACTCTCCCCCCCAAAAAAAAACCTTGCACCTTGTGGGATTTCCCAATCATGCAGTGTGGCCGAACTTAAGGGCCAGCAAATCTCTACTTCCACTGTGTTCATGATTAGTGGCACGGAAAGTCTGTGTCAATTAAGAGAGTTTATTTGGTGTCACCGTGATTTTTCTTTCCCCACCCATTGCTAGTTTATATACATACAAGGGGGAAGGAGGGAGCTCTGCAAATACAAGACGCAGTTACAAGTTCTTCCTTCAGCTGTTCTGCTGCTGCTTGCAGTCCACTTGTAAGGATATGGCTTATGAATAGTGCAGAAATTAAAAGCAACCTGCATCTTCCACCTGCTTTTGACATCTATGTATAGCAGGCACCGGATACTTGCAGAGGCTCTCAGCACCTTCAGCTCCAAACAGCCCTTGCTTCTGTTACGATGATAGCAGAGAACAGCTAGACTTTCATTCATTGTTTTCATAACATCAGCCAGGTTGTAATTTGCTGGGAACAGGATGAGGCTATCAAAGCAGCACTGGGGAATTTTGTTCACTGCTATTTTTCTTCCCAAGCCCGGTGTTTGCTTGAAAATGTATCAGTTTATCTAGAAGGGATTTTCAATCACAAGCAATTTGTCAAGTGACTTCAAACTTCTGGGACTGTATTGATTCCAGAACTGCAATTGCAGTTGTCAGCAACATGGGCTCCTGCAATCTGTTAAACACATTCCTCGAAGGTGGTTAGTATCCTCCCTTCTCTTTTCCTGTGGGAAAGACAGCCACAATGGGCTCTCACTCACCATCCTCTGAAAGGCTTCTCTGGGATAGTTTATTATACTAAACCCTGCTAGTCTTTGCCCTTCCTCCCTGTGAGCCTGCCTCACAGCGGAGCCAGCCGGGCTGGCTGATGCCTGACTGTAGCCTGCTGGCTGATGGCTATCAAGTAATGGCTCAAGCCAGCTGTAAGAGCTGGAAACCCAGTGCTCATCACCTCTGCCACCCCCAAGACAGGGACAGCAAAGTCCCAGGGGGAGCCAGGGGATCATAGGCAAAAGGTAACCTCAGCTAATCTGGACAAGAGTAAAAATCATCCCCTCAGCATATCTAAACCTAGGGTAAGAAGAGGGTTTTTTTCTTTTTCTTTTTTTTCTTCTTTTTAATGCATTTAAGAGGACTAGAACAAATCAGCACCAAAATGCTTGATCCCCTACATATGGTCAAAGAGCTATAAGCCTGGTAGTTCAGTTGCTGTTCCTTGCTGCTGCCTTGCTTAATTCTGGCTGTGGCAATACCTCTCCTTAAGAAAAGGGCCTGAGTCACACAGCTCATTGAACAGGCTTGTTCTTAGGTCCCCTCTTCTCCTGTGCATCTTTCCTTTGCAAATTAAACCCTTTTTCAGGCACAAGAGCAAGGTGAAATGAGGTATAAGAAATCACTTGGGCTGCTGGGCCAGCCCTCCAGCTTGTGGAGCCTGGCAGGGAGCCACCGAGAAGCAACAGTGCTGTGCTGATTTGCACCAGCTAAGGCTCTGCCAATAACCCTTTTAAGGATTTGGAAAGAGTCCCTGTGAACTAACAGGCTGAGAGATTTTAATCTGAGTGAAGGGGAAGGGCGATTCTGTCTGACCTTCACCTCCTCTGAGGGAGGGGGAAGGAAGGCAGGACCAGCTGAGCAGAAATTATCTGAAATAAAAGCAGGTGTAGGCATACACAAGGTACTGCCTGGAAAACAGAAAGCTGTTTTCCTTTAAAGCCTAAACCAACATTCCTTCATACCAGAGAGATGAATAATATCAAATAATAGATGCAAGAAAAACACACACCATTCTCATAGATTCTCTGTTTCCTTCCCCCTTGCACTTCTCAACTATGACCAAGATCAAAGACAAGGCTATTCCAGTATGTAGCATAGGCCTTTGTATGATTTGTTTTCAATAAAAATGCAACAAACTTGCCAAAAATAACACTCAAAGTATTTGCACCAGAACAATCCCACCAAGGGTGAAATGTGGACAAGTGGCACCAAGGCTAAACTCAGGACAGTCAAAGCCCAAGAGGGATTACTTGGCTTTGTTGTAAGAAACTCCTCTCTAAGCACTTTCTCTTTCAACACTGCTGAAATTGTTGCTAGCAACAAAGCAAAGCAAAAACAGAAGAAAATTTGGATCTAACATGCTTTCAGTGGGCATTAGCTGGCAGGCTGCATGGCCTAGCAGACCTGCAGGGTTTCTGCCAAGCTCTGCCAGAAACACAATATATGTAGTCAGCCTTTCTGAAAACTCTGCAGTTTGCCTTTAATTAATTTTACTGTCACATCATCTAGCCATATTCAGTGTTCTTTACAGGAACTGCTATGGATAACACAGTAATCATGAAATTATCAAGGGCAAATGGCATGTTTTAAGAGCAGCCACTTGAACTGCAGCTCTTTTTACCGAACTTACTCAATTAGAGACAAGCTGTCTCTAAAGGCATCATACTCTTAACATCAAAGGTTGCTGGCTGTGTTTCTAAAAAGGTGTATAAATTTTTAAAAGGTCCTGTATCTCCTTAGAAAGCAGAAGACATTGGACAAATGCTAAGTCTTTGAGAGGGCAGAACATACTAAAGGCATTCATGGAAACACCAGCGTACAGACAAGACTAATGTCTATATGACTGCTGTTATATAAATTACATTGTATTAGTCATCATGTTCTTCTAGATATTAAAATCCCTTTCTCTAATGAACTGCAACCATAAGCTACTCCAGTTCTCTAAGTAGGTCACAGGATACTGGGACATGAAAATCCTTCCATCCATAGGCTGCAGCTACAGCAAGAAGTGCAAAATAAAAAACATTTGTATTTCATCTGATTGACCTTGTTTTGCTGGTATGCTCGGCTTGATACTGTTTGCATGTGGAGAGGATGAGGCAGCACAGCCTGTAAGTGCTGTCTGTATATACCAGGAGCATAGGGGAGCAAGAAGCAGAGAGACAGCAGTCACACTGAGCTCCCAGGGGAGCAAAACACTTGGCTACCACTAGAAAACCTTTCCCAGTTTCCAGCCCATACCCGATCACCTCATTGTCCGATTTTGCAAGGGACCCGGGGCTTTCAGTCTGTGCTTATTTCGGGGGTAGTTAAAGGGATCTAATATCCCAAGAGTCCCCCTTGACATGACAGGATTTCCCATGTGGGTTTTAGCTCTATTATGGTTTTCCCCAGCAGGTAACAAAAATTCACTGGGCTATCTTCTAACCTCTCTTAAAAGTCCTCAACCTCCTCTGCCCTAATCTTATTCTTTTTTTAAACACAAATTAACTACTCTGACCAGAGGACAGGAAATCTGATTTCCAGCACAGCCCTACATACAAACAGTTGTACAGGCACAGGGTGAAGGTGGGCGACTATGAATGAGAGGGCAGAACAAGTATTCCCTAAGCCAGCTTTGTGGATGAGAAAAACAGTCTCAGAAAGAGTTTCCTTAACACATGTATACAATAAATTATATTGGTATTTCATTCCCTTCCTGTACTTTTCTACTCCACTGCCTATATCAACTTCTCATACATTGTACTTACAAACATTTTAAATAAAGTAATGGAGGTTATTTAACTAAGGTTCTGTTCCACATAAAACATTCTCCCCTGGGTGCTTCTGGTTCATTTTGATTAAAGCTTAATAGAGTAATACACATTGACAGGCCTTTCAACATTTCTCACTGGAGAGTCCCCTCTCCTCCTGCCAGCTTAGTCTACAGAAACCCCTCAATTTAAAAAAAAACAGTTGAGATTCATTTAAAAAACTCTTCCTCCTCTTTAACTTTTGCAATTCATTAGACCTCCATAATTAAACCAATGGGAAATCTTCCAGTTCCCCAATGGGTATTTGTTAGCCAGGAGAAAAAAGTTTTCCTGCATGTGCCTTTCAGCTTGCACTGAGAATCCCAGGCTTTTCGTGTGAGCAGCTGCAGCAGGGTTACCCAGGGTTGGCTTGGGTAGGAAGCAAAGGTTTCCTCCAGTCAGATAGGGGGAACATAGCCATGGTTGGCAAAAAGGAAAAGAGAAAACAACTTCCATTCAATTCAAAATGCTTTTAAAAAGAAAAGCAACAAGAAACATTTCAGGAAGGGACTTTGCTAATGGAGAATGATGAGGAGAGGAAAAACCAGAAAAATCTAGATGAAGTGCTAAATATTCAGCAAAAGATGTTAACAGAATCCAAATAAACCACTGACATGAGCTTTTTATTTTATATCTATGCACACAGCCAGGCGACTTTAACATTGCAAGCCCGCTTAATATATTTCTTCCAATCCTCAGTTTCAGCTGAAGCAGCTTGGACTCACATGGTCCCTCCATCCTTTACTAAGCAACCCATATCCCTATGAGCTTAGCATCCCAGGCTTTCCAGGTGCCTGGTTATGCACAACAGCACGAGCCAGCACATGTGGCCTCGTCATTTTAATCGTACTGAGTCTGCTTTGGAGCAGGGCAGGAGGAACATTCCCCCGTCCCTCAAAACAAAGGGGACAAGGGGCAAAACCTGTCTTGAGAGCCTCTCCATTGCACAACCTACCAGCAGCCACTTCACAAAGGCTTGAGTAAATGCCAGGGCAGTATGGGAAGGTGCCCAGGTCAGAATGCAGGTATGCTCTGTAGGCTTTGCTGCATCCAAGGCACCACCTCTCTGAGGACTTGAAAGTCAATAATAAACAAAACCATCCACATCCTCCGAAATCCTCCTAAAACCCTAAAAATGCATGATTTGCAAGGTTCTTGGAGCTTCAATTGCCATCCTGTTTATGAGAAAAGGCTATTCTTACTCACAAATGAAAATCAAAGCTGATCCATTTTAACATTACTAACCCCAAGAGCAGGTCTTTCTATTCTTCAAGGCCTGTCCCCCGCTTATATACATGCTTATTCTCTTTGTCCAAGATGTGCCACTCATTAAAATCTCTGGAAGACAAGTCTGCATGGACACCCGATGACAATACCTGCAGAATTATTTTCAGTACTGTCCGTATTCACGCCTCCCCTCCATTGCATAGGGAAAATAAAAAGATAAAACACACTTGAAAATATTTGCTTAAAACTTAAAAGAACATATCTGCAAGCTGGGGTTTTTTTAAGAGAATTAAGAAAAAACCCATGCAGCACCTGGCAGATTACAATAGCTGCAGGAACTGAAATTCAGTTTCTCTCCAGAAAAACTGCAATGAGGGGATGTAGCAGAAGCCACTCCAGCTAGTACCCTGGGAGTGCCTGCCTTCAGCAGTGAGGAACACTCCTCTACCTCTGTGCGGAGGTTGCACTGAGCAGTACCAGCTGCATTCTGCAGATGTCCAACAGGGATGTGACACAGGGATCAGCTGGTGGTCTAGATATTTAACAAGACTGACAAAAATAAGCATGTTTCTTTTCCCCACCACTATATATCAGTGCCATTGCAACCAAATAACTTGCTTCTGTTTTACATATTCTCACTGTTTTCCTCCCCAAAGCATCAGCATATGTAAGTATATGACATACATAAATAAATGCTCAAATTATCTCCAAAACCAATATTGATAAGTCATAGATCTTGTTTGCCATGTTTTTATCCAACAAGCTGAACATCTCACTGGGAAACCCCATACCTATAGGAAAAAAACAAACCCAAACAACTCCTATTATTTGGTTCACGACAAGATTAAGGACTTGCAATGCAGACATTAGTTTCTTTCTTCAGTCTATACCAATCCTGTAACAGCAGATCTCTGTTGTGAAATGAAAAAGAGTACAACTCAATATGCTATTCATGAATAATCCAGTGTGGATACAGAGTTATTCAGCTACAATGCAATTAAGAAAGAAAAAGAGAGGGTAACAGTGGTAAACACCCAGGGATATTCTGAATTTAATTGGGATTAGCATGTAATACTCTTACAGCCTTTTGAAGAGAGGCTACACAGTGGCATACTGAGACCATAGGCAGTTGAAAGCCCCAAGCACCTCATTTAATGATCTTTTTAGCTGGCGTAAGTTGCTCTCAACAGTGGGTTCACTTGTAGGGAGTTTAACCCAGCACTGCTGCTTGAAGCTGAACTCTGCTGGGGGGAGCAGACTCTAATGCTGAAGTACATTTTGCAGTGTCAGGGCAGGGGAGCTGAAGCATGTGAGGGTATTTCTGAAACCCCATGATCCAATCACTTCTCTCACACTCAGCTCCTCACACACAGAGATACTGCATGTAGCACCAGGGAGTGCTTGCCTTGAGGAGAGTTGCAGAAAAAGACATATTTGGAGGGATGCCAGCGTGATGGGGGAGGTGTGTGCAATGCACCTACATTGATTCTACCTGGTGTCATCTATACACTCTCTGTGCTCAGTTCCTCTAGGGTATATATAAAGAGGGGGGAAATAATCAATGACTATTTTTGACTCTTGTTTTGGGAAGATGGATAGGAAGAAATCAGGCAGCCCTTGATGGTTTATCCTCTGCTCACAGGAATATTTGCCAATAACTACCAGTGCTCTGCTACTGCCCAAGCTGTTTAGAAGGCAATGGTGCAGATATCTGCAGCCTGTTTGCAAGAGTAGAGCGCCCATCAGCATCTCAGACAGTTGTGCTGCTCTTGCCTTGAAGAATGCCTCAGGGAAGGGAAAGGGCTGGTTCAGTGACCATATTACCCACTGTTACGGGCCCTAAAACAAACTCAGCAGCTGTCAAGCTCACAGAGGGCATGTTCAAGACTCTAACACGCCTAAGCAGAGGGGAAAAACTGAAGTACTGTGAAATTCACCTTGCGGATTTCCACGGCCTGCTCATTTTTTGGTGAATGAGTCTACAAGAGGATAGTAGGAAAACTTGGGTACACAGGGAGATAAAAAGGGATGTCTTTGATATTTTTTCCCTTTCAACCTGCTTCAGATCTCTCCTTCAGATTGCAAGTGTCAGAATGGGTTTATAAAAGTCAAAGTTTGCAGTAGGGCTCTCACTGCAAAGGCACTACTGTCCTCATGTAGTCTTTGAAGATCTTCTTCCAAGCTGTTCCCACCGTGCGTCTCCTCAGTTACCAAACCCAGTGGGAATCAGTTGCACGTGTTGCCTCAAGTATTTCTACAACTGCAGAGCTTTGTTTGTATGTGGTGGTAGTGGGGGAAATGGCTTTATTCTAAATGTATCTCGCTCTTACATCTGGGTGAAGAAACAGGGATGAGGTTATCCTTTTAAGTGCTGGTAACCGGATCTAGTATATTTGTTATTGCTGCACCTCTGAGAAAACTGAACTAGGGACTGTTGTACTAAGTGTTGTTTTTCTCATGTAAGGACAATCTTTGCTCTGGTGAGCTTATACAAACCCACTTTCTGCCAACAACTTAGCAAAACATGGAGCACATATTCCGCTGACTTATGTCTGCAGCAGTTCCACTGAAATCAGTGAGGCTGACCTACTTGTAAATGGAGCAGAATTTGATTCCTGTGTTTATTTGTAAATGGCTATGGAAGAGACTGACCAAGTCTGCATGGAAGAAAGATAAACCAGGACATCAGAGGTAGCTTCTGCTTGGACTAAATTTCAGAGGGTTTGAGGACAGAACATGGGAACGGATGGATGAATCCTTACAAAAACAGCAACCAGACTTAGCAGCTTCGCTTTGTTAACCTGAAAAATGCTCAGGGAACTCCCATGCTGGGAGAATTCATGTGATCTCACTATTAGTTACTTCCCCCTTTACCATTTTTCGTTTGTGCATCTCACTTGAATAAAAGGAAACCAGCTGCAGATAAATGACATACACCAATACTGCAGCAGTGGCAAAGTGAAAGCAAAAGGCAAAGGAAAAACCCAGTAAAAGGTCTTTAGCTACACCATGTAACCAGCAGGGCAGCACAGCCTGAAGTATGCCTCATCAGCCAGGCATAGCATTTGCAGCTGGCATGAGCATTGAAAGCAACACAGCAACACCGATCCAAACACATGTCCTGTATTGTAACAAGAGAGCATTAGTGTTGGCCAAGCAGCTTCTAGTTGCCATGCATTTAACAGGGATAGGAGAAGTGAAGGGACATAGCTCAGAGTCAAAGTAATTAAAGGTTTGGGCTGATGACTGGGATTAAGATACCAACACTGCTGTTTATCTGTAGGCACCCAGGAATCCCAGGAGCAATAGTTGCTGCAATAGTTGCCGTGTCGCTACCCCAGGTTCAGCAAGGATTTTCCATGACAGCCTGCATATACCACTCCACAGGGACA
Source organism: Entomyzon cyanotis (assembly GCA_024500445.1). Taxonomy (NCBI): domain Eukaryota; kingdom Metazoa; phylum Chordata; class Aves; order Passeriformes; family Meliphagidae; genus Entomyzon; species Entomyzon cyanotis. The sequence continues at coordinate 84,933,734 of JAKEPQ010001005.1, forward strand.
GGAAGGGAAGACACATAGATGAAGCAGTCTGAAGAATACTTCTGAAGATTGCATCTCAGCTGCAGAAAGGGGTTTTTGGAGGCTACAAGTTTTTAAAAGGCTAGAAAGTATAAGCACGTAAGAATTGGAAAGATGCAGGACCTGCACTTGGAAACAGCTGGGAATAAATCATCTCTTCAGCATCCTGCAGAATGCAGGCCAGCCTGCTGTCAGACCTGACAGAAGCTGTGGTTCTCACTCATTGACTAGCCAGTGTGGTGGGTTGAGAGACAGATAACATCATGTCTGCACCCTCATTTCAGAGGCAAGAATCTGGGCAGGAAAAAAGTACACCACCATTAAGGGAGCAAATATAGAGATTATTATTAAAAAATCACTGGAAACAGAGGAGGAAAAGTCTCAGCACGGGCAAAGTAAAACATCTTAAAAATGAGCCTTCACACAGGGCTCTCCATCATTTCCAGGATTCTCTAAACCAAGCTGGCATGCTGCGGTACAAAGCCAGTTTTCACTGGCACACAGTAGCTCCTGGCTTTCAGTGATTTCCAAACTCGGCAAAAGCTAGGAGCCAGGAACCACTACCTCTCACAGACACTGTACCAGCATGCTTAATTTGGGAAAGGAAAATACAGTCTGGCACATTAGCCCTGAACAGCTGCCAAGCCTTGCTCTCATCTATGTGGTGCTGGAGGTGGCCAAAAAAGGGGGGGAAAAGTCCGACACCAGGCTGGATTCCCTCAGTAACAATCCCCCTTCCCAGCCATCTCAGTTTCAGTGAGCTTACCTCCTTCTGAGCATACAGGGAATCAGCTTATATTCAGAGCTAATAGGAACACCAAACCACAAGCAACCTGGGAGAAATCGGGAGCCTGGTAACACAGCACAAAAGTGAGGCTACAGAGGTGCTTGCACACCCTATAATGTTGAAATAACCAGTTCTGGAGATTGTGCTAGGGCTTGGTTCACCATCCTGTTTGATACCACCACCAAGCATGACAAAAATCTTGCCTTCGAGGCTGCTCCACAGCGCACACTTCTGTGCCTAATCCAGCTATAATTAAATAAACTTAATTTCAAATGGGAAAATGTCAAACCTATTAAGAAGAAACCTGCAGCTATTATATGGATTAAGAAGCATTTTGGAATTATTAATATATGTGTTATTAACACATGTTAGGCCTAATCAGAAGAAAACCCCTACATGTTTGAATAATTTACTACAATCACATGGATCTTTTCAGAAGTCCCAAAGTAAACAGGTCTCCAAAAAGGAGTTTTATAAAAATAAATGTATGGTAACAAATGAGGAGAGAGCTGTATTTATTTACATTTTAAACCCTAGGAAGCATTGATGTCTTATTTCATAACATTCTCTACAAGCAGGAAGACGAAACCCAGGATTTTGGGTGGGCTTGTTTGGGTTTGTAAGGTTTTTTTTGGCTTTTTTTTTTTTTAATATTGTAATTTAATCACTTGTTTCCAGGATACTGGGGTTTGAAGACAATGTCAATTGTCATCAGCTGATGCTGCTGAAAATTGAATAAAATATGTACTTTTTTGCAAGCACATACAGGATCTTCTATTTGGTTTTGACCAGTACTAACCAGCAAACAAATGTTTACCCTCAAAAACCATGCTCCAGAAAACAGACAAGTATACATGCAAATGTCTTTGCTTGCCATCTTCCGTTGTAAGTACTGGCAATAAAAGCTTGAAAGTTTTCTGCCTTCACTGAAGGAAGTGCAAGAAGGATGGGTTGTGGTAGCACAATGTAATGCAGGACAACAATACAGTGTGGAGAGCACAGAGCACAATTCAAAGCTATTCTATACATCCACAGTCTCATGAACAGCTTTTAGCAACAACTACAGTTCCTATGCCCTATCCCCAGAAGAGTTTAAGGCCAGGCTGGATGTGACTTTATGCAAGTGGAAGGTATCCCTGCCCATGGCAGGGCAATTGGAACTAGATTCTCTTCAAGATCCCTTCCAACCCCAGACATCCTATGACTCTGTGAAGGACACAAGTAACAATGGATCACATTTGCTTCCATCACCCTCCAGTGTTCTCACTCAGTCATACCAGGCCACGGAGCAGCTGATGGGTATCTCTGTCCTCTACACTGATACTGGCAGCCCCACTGAGTCAATCAGCTCCACACTTCTCACCTTCCACCCAAACCTGAGTCACACTGAAGTTTTCAGCCTCAGGAATCAGCCCATCCCAGCGTCAATTTCAAGTGGTGGAACCACCAGTAGGGACCAGCTTAGAGGGTTTTCTCATGGAGATGAGCTCGTGTGTGCTGTCTCCTCAACCCATTCATTCCCCAAACCAGGAAGCAGCAGACTAAGAAAGGTGTCCTCTCTGGTCAAGTATTAAATAAAGGGGATCAAATAACCCATTCTTTTGAAATGTTCTTATCATTTATGCTATTCAAGACACCATAAATCTCAGAAAAACTAACCAAAGCTCACAAGAGTTCAAAAGATGCCATATTAGATTAAAAATATAAAGGCCTGTCTTGAATAGATAAACTATTGAGAAAGGTCTTAGGGAAAACAAAAAAGCAAAGTTTTTCCAACGAAACATGTAGATAAGGGAAGTGCCTCATTCTTGAAGCTGTATTGATTTCTGATGCTTTTTTGCCTCCACTTAAGTTCAATTAGCTAAAAATTAACTGCTCAGAAGCAAAGGATAAATATAAAATGATGAAGCCTCTCATTCATGGGAAGCAAACCTGCTTGGAAAGCAATGGCAAACACTCTGTTGATCCATTGCCCAAAAGAACTTTGTTTTAAGTGTGTGAAAGAGTACAAAAACTTACGTAAATAAGGCCATGTTCTTACAAAACCTTCTGGACTTATGTTGCTAACTTTGTGACTTGAAGGAGTTTAGCAGCTGGTCTGTCACACAAGAATGATCCAGCCTCTTGGACACAGCATAGACTAAACAATGATACCCCACTTTCAGAACCTGGCAGAAGTGTTCCAGCCTCACCCCATCCTTCTTTAACCACAGGCTTCCTCCTTGATCTCTTTATTTAACATTCACCACCTGCTCACTGCTCACTGCCTAAAAACTGCCTTAGTCTCTGGAGTTCCAAGAATGCTGTTTTTCTCAGAAATCAAAAACCTCAGTTTTACCAGAGAAGGATGGAACCATCTTTTGCTCTTTCTCATACTTTGTTTGAACACACAATGTTCAAGAAGCATCTTTCAAGAAGAAACAAAAGACACTCACATAACCAAATGAACAAATAAAGACGAATTCCACTTGAACTGACCATCCCTAAGTGGGCAAGTATTGTCTCTAATAGTGCTAGCACGGCCCAGAGGAAGGGGCTGAAGAAGTTTGTGAAATAATTGTGATGTCCTCAGGGGGCCCACCTTACTCCTCCTCTGCCTTCTCTTAGGAGAAATAGTGAGTTTGTACTAATTACTTAATATTTTAAGCAGTAATTCTGCTTCAGGTATTTTTCCTCTTGGAATTTAGCTAGGATCAGGTATTGATAGTACCCAATGAAAAGTTTTGAAAGGACTTCATAATCAGTTATTCATTTTCAAACATGTTTTGGTAAAGAACAGAGATGCACGCAAACACAGCAAGGAAAATAAGCAGAATATGTTAAAACCCCGTTTTTCAGGAATATCATCAAAAGTTGAAGTAATAGGAGGAGGACATCTCCTTCTGTCCTGTACCTTTCCCATATCAATCCCCTCTCCCCTCCTTGCTGGATGGTATAGAGAGAACCCATGCTCCTGTTTATGATGTCCTTCCATTGCAGCTCACTGGAGCTCAGATATTTTATAGGCAGCCACCAAATAGTCACATAAAACATGGCAGACCCAGCTACTGGGTCATTTCAAACCAAGTTAATCTGAACAATGTGTGATAGGCCAGAGGAAAAAAAGCAGGGAGGTGAATACAGTTCCAACATTCACCCTGGGAAGCTGACTTGAAAATTAAACACAACTCTTTCACTTGTTGTAGGAACTATGAGCCATGCTGGAACAAAGCATGTCTCATCCCTACTCTCCTCATTTTAAGAAGTCGGCTCATCTCTTTTTTTTTTTTTAAAATTCCTATACTCTACTATGAAATTGAACAAAACAAGACAATTTGTCATTAATCTGTCAATTCAGATAGACCCACTGAGCTGAGATAATGGCATATATTGAGTGGTACAGACTTAAGAATTATGCTGAGCCGGGAATGCGTTAAGCTGCCATGAGAAATCTGTGGTGTCTCAGCATGGTATCACATTGTAATTTCCATTCAAAGGAGACACTGTCAATCAAGATGTATTAGAAATGATACAAGGTTTCTGGTGTGGCACAAAGAGCTCTCAAAGCACCAAATTTAGGCCAATGCCTCAGTTTTAGTTTTCTGTATAATAGAGACTATGTCAGTGGTTGGGATGTCCGGTGCTATCACAGCATAAACTAGTCAAGACACATAATCAAAAGTAAAGTAAAAGATGCCCCATAATTGAAATGCAAGTATTTAGAGGATGTTGGAAAGCAAGCAGCAAGTCAACATGGAGTAAAGTGTTCTGGTTATACATGGCAGACCATAGGAAAGTGAGGAACAAGCCTCATCTCTAAAGCAAAGCAAAACAAAGAAATGTGTATTTTTCCTTAAACAAGTGTTAGAGGACTTGTAAGTAAAGGTTTTATCTAACAAAAACCGAAAGAATAAGTACCTGTCTGCTCTCCTAAAAGAGAAGTGAAATCTCCAGCTGTGGCTAATGGCAGCCCACGATGGGCACCTAATCCTCCTCCCTCCTCAGCCAGGCCTGCTGCTCACGTGCAGCACGCAGAGGTCTCCCCAGCCTTCAGCATCACCCGCCCCCTCACATCGCTCCCTCCGGAATTTTTTGGCACAAGGCTCACCTGCCCCATGTTACTCCTATGACATGTTTGATCTGTGTACTCAAGTTGCCATGGAGTAGGACAAAACTTTGTAAATCTCCACCGTTCAAACAGATTCTCTCAAGATGTGTCATTTTAATGCATTTTCTCAGCCTTTCTTTACATACCATCTCTCTGCCCTCCTTCCCCTCCAGCCCGATCTCTCTTCCCAGTACCTTCAAGAATAGAATATGCAGAAAGAAGTGAAAATATAGCAGCTGCTCACTTTTTAAAATATTTATATTTTTCGTTTCTGCTTTACAGATTGAGCCAGTTATGCTCTCTGACCCAATATTAAAAAAGATGCAGAGCTGTATGTTTTATTCAATCTAGATAAACATGCAAAGAGTCCATGGCATTTGGGAGAGACAAACATAAGTGACAGATTGGAAGATGGGAAAAAAAAGAATGTGCTGGCTATTTCTTTTTATAATATAATCCTGCTTTCCAATCCTTTCTTGGGAATGTTTATTTTTGTGTTAACACCAAAAATTATTTTAGCTACACTGTAAATATTTCTACTAATTTCCTAGTTTAGTTTAAATTTCATTAGTATCCTAAATACAGAAAAAAGGGAAATTTTAAACAATCAACAATATGCAGAGAATTTCTTCTGGGGTGCTGGAAAGGCTCCTGTTTTGTACTGACCCTACTCCACTCCAACAGCCCAGCAGTGGTTTCAGTAACTTGCTCCTAAGCACAGTTAAAGAAGAGTAAAATGCAACTAGTGTGCATGCAAAGAGGCACATTTTCTGCAGTGGTAAGTACAAGAATTAAGACCTGCTTGGGTTTCAACTGCATTAACATCACTTAAGCACAAAAAGTCAGTCCATATGGAAAGAATCAGTTAAATGAACACTGAAGGCTTGGTCTGAACTTTCCTTAAGTAAAGCAGAAAAAATATTACTTTTTAACTGTACAAATGACCTTAGCTATTTTTTTGTTTTTTCCAGTAGAAAACTCCCACTGTTCATTAAAGCACCTCACATACAACAGAGGCCTTAAAAGGAGAAGTGGCTCCTGCCTACGAGCAAGATGGATATCTACCCTGCCCCTACTCCTACTGCCTTCTCAGCTCACGAACTGGGGACAAGAAATTATTACTGCAGGTCTCCTCTTCATCTCTTTAATTCTCCTCTTCACTTATCTTTGCTTTTCATAGGATTAGGCTGTACTGAAGCTGGATAATATGTCATCAAGTGAGAGCTGAGGTTAATACCTATCCATGGGTTTCAACTTACTTTCTTTTCTAATTAGCAATTCTCTAAAAAATAGAGGGAAACATGTCTTCAGATGGACAGTTACTGTTTCAGACTTTCCCTGCTCTGTGGCAGGGACCCACAGACCTGCCCTCATTTAGCAAACTACCCAGGAAATGGAGCATCCTCCCATTCCCTCCCCAAGCTTGTCCTGGCCCTAGGTATGCCAGCAGGGGCTGATGGACCTAGACCCAAACACTGACACTTGGCTCACATTTCTTTCCTATCCTCAGCAAGCCACCTTGGTTTTAATTCCCAGCAGCTTCAGCACCCGTAGCTTATTTATTGAGCCAAAATTATATGTAGATTATCACATGGGCATAAGGAGCTCTGCTTTACCTTGTCAGTTTTTTCATTTCTGATGATCCATATTCAGGCAAGACTTGCTGCTGCTTCTTCTTCTTCTTCTCCAATTCACAGATGAAGACAGCAATTTCGTATTGATCATTCAGATTGCAGAGACAGGTTTCTACCCTTGTTTTGAAGTCCAGGTCAGTGCAGGCAAAATACTGGACGGAACAATGAGCAGGGCTCACCTGAGATGACAGCTATATGACCATGCACGCTGGAAAGCCACAGCACCCAGCAGCGCATCACAGGCACATTTACAGCAGGGAACAGTGGCTGAAGGAAACTTTCTCAAGACAGGAGGCAAGGACAGCAGCAGGACGCAGAGGGGCAAGCAGCTCCTCTTTTCCCCCCTTCATGTTGGCACTGGCAATGTTTGTTTTACCAGATTGAGACACTTCACAAAAGTGTGTAACAACCTCTGAAAAAACTCTAACTTAAGTTACTTTCTTTATTTATTCGAACAGTGCCAGTGCTGAATTTATTTTCCACAGAAAGACTCGAGACTGTCAAGAACTGGCTGGTTCTTACATCAAAGAACCAAAAATCGCTTTGGTCCTTCACAGACAACTCAGATTACTTCTAAAGGCAGAGGCGAACCCCACCCAAGTCTTGCTATTTTGCCTTCACTCAAGAACTGACTTGCCACAAAATTTCACTGGCTTGCAGCTCAGGAACAAGGCAGAGTCTTCCAGCAGCTTCTTTTTCATTCCAGAGCCACAGCATACCTATCCTTGATACATTAAAAAAGAAGAGATGCCAAAGCCTGATGTTTGGCAAGGAAAAATGAGCTCTTGGTAACACTATCCCTTGAGACATTGCTGCTGGAGCCATGGTGGGTTGTGCTGACACCCCCCCACCTCCCTCTTTGGTTTGAACAACAGGACTGGAAAGCTGTGGCTCCATGATAAGAGTCCCACAGAAGGACATGAGGGGTTCAGGTCAGCCACAAGCACATGACAGCACTTCTGTTGGGTTACCTGGGGGCAGGTGATGTGACATTTATTTTTGACTCCATGTCTTCACACCACCTTCATGACAGCTGCAGAACACCTAGCATCTCATCAGGCACCAAGCCAACTGGTATTGAATTACATAATTCAGCTTTTCTTACCTTTTTTTCTTTTTAATTTTTTTAATAAAAGTCTTAAGACTGGATGGGCAAGGGACAATGAAGTGGGATTTACCTCACTGTGAAAAGATAGCAAGCTGGGGAGAGGTGTCCACACAATATACATCAAAATGCCCATTAGACTTGGCCACTGTTTAAGACTGCACCTCACCTCAGTCCTTCCAGTCATGCCTCACAAAAGCCTCCCACAAGAAACAGCTTCCCCAGTCTGCCAAAAGGCTTAAGAAGAGCATGAAGCTCCTCCCTCAAGAGAGCCTGAGGCTGAGGGCTTGTATGCAGCTAAAGGCAGATGCCCTGAGAAAAGTCCTCCCCGTCATTGCCAGGACATGCCACCTACCATGCCTCTTCTGGAGCTGGGTGTGTATTAGTCACAGGACATTTTGCAGGTGCCATGACCCCTTCATTGTGGAGCTGGGTGGGACCAGCATGGCATGTCCCTGTGCCAGAGGAGCCACTTGCCTGGTGCTCCAGCCAGGGCTCCATGTCCTTAATCCATTTTCAGTGTTTTAGACCTCTGACTCCACCATTCCAGTGTGTTTCCTCATCTAAAGTGCTCTCAAAGAATTAATCAGCATGCAAAATGTCTTGCTAAGGAAGAGAAACTTTGCTGTAGGCACTCGAGAGCTCCCTATTTCAGCTGGTGCAGAAAGGTAATCCACGTTTTCCTCTTCAGTTTAACTCACTCTTAACAATTCTATTTAACTAATAAAGCCATGCTTAATAATCTGCCTACTACTTGGTCTCAAAGCTAAGGCATAACACAAACATCAAGTAGATTTCCTCCCTCCCCTCCTTTCTCAAACATTCTCAGGCATTTCTTTGAGAGATCTTTAAAAGAGGATATTTAGACTCAAATAAGTGAAAGTACACGTTTTTAAAAAGTAGATTACTGCAGATACAAAGAAGAACAGAGAAGAGTTTGCAGACTTTGTTTGAGAGAAATCCCTCCATCCCCCAAACCCAGTGGTCTTCAAATCACAAGTGCAGACTCACTGATGAAGAAATAAAGCAGCACATGGACAAGAGCTCGAGCTAAGCTTTTCACTTCCTACGACTATAATTTTACGTAACTGAATCTGTGATGAGCCTAAACTGGAGAGCTAGAACCAGGTTTTTAGTCTAGAGCTGTCTTTGCTGGAAATTGAAAACGCACTTACATGCTTGTGTGTTTGGGGACACTTTCTATTTTATGAAAAGATCTGCTGTTATTACATCAGATGTCTCTGCATTTACAATAAATTATAATAAAAACCCCACTTCTTTTTTCCTTGTATTTCTGAAATATAGGCCTAAAGTGTTTCATCAATTTACCGTAGACCACCAAACAAAGTTCCTTTAGTGGCACTCTATTTAAGAAATCTGGTGGCCTTCCTCACCTGCAAACCATCACTGCAAAGCCATTTGAGATAACATAAAAATTACTTTTTTCTCATTTGGAATTTTAGGCTTAAAAAGTCAGAGATTACCTGAAAATATTTAAGCCCCAATTAAATTTAGTACTAAAATCTTCAAGCTATTACATGAGCTTTAGTATGAATTTCAGATGCTTTCGGGCACTGTGAGGTTCTTCCTGAGCAGAAAATGCTAAAAGAAACATAGAGTTAATCCTACACTGGTTGGTTTACCTCTGTTGTCCAACACAAGTATGTCTGCTGGCAGATGTTGGCAGGAAGCAAACTATAGACCAGAGGTTAAAAACATAACAGGCAGAGAGCGTTGTTATAGAGAAAACCATCAAGATGGTAACTAGAGGAAAGAGTTTCCAGCCTGTGATTTCTCCCTGTTCTTTTCATGTATGACTTTATGTATGAGTTTGTTTTTTGTTGCTTTTTTTATCCGTATTTATTTTCTGGCACTCCAGCTGACAGTGCTGGTTACGAGGCTCAGGTCCCCAGAGGCAGCAATGTTGCAGTGACAGCTGGTGACCCAGCCTCAGCAAGTGCTTAAGAATGGAAGTGAATCTCTGGAGTTTTTTGTATAATAGCTTCTCCATCCTCTTGCACACCATCTCCCTTACCTTTTACAAGGACTTTCCAAAATGCCTCTTCTACCCCTCTGCAAGGGGAAGTGGCGTGGGCTATGTAGACAGCCTCACCTACAGTGACTCAAAAGTTGGGAATTAACAGGGAGAACATGGCTGAGAGGAATAAAGCCCCAAACCCAAATTACTCCAAGGACACTTGACATCACAGGGGAGTAATTATGAAGGGAAAAGAATCAGAAATGAGCAAAAGCTAATACAAGCACTGTGGTTATTTCCTGTTCACTTACTCCTTAAGTTTTTTTTTCTTCATCTGTAAATTGACCCCATCTGGGTTTTTTTTTTCATTCAGCCTCTGAAGGGAGAATATGTGCCACAGTTTAATAACAAAGTTCCCACAAGACTTAGGAATCCAATGTTACCTCAATGCAGTGTTCCGAAACAGAGAAGAAGGAGGCACCACTCAAAAGACCATAAGAGTACCACATGACAAGCAATCACCATTTGCAGAGACCTGTAGGATCAGAGTGAACGGACAGCAGAACGGAGAATAAAACAAGTATAATCCAAGATAAGCACTGAAGAAAGAGTGCACATTGTGAAAACCAGTTCTAGCATGGCTGCAAGCAGCAAGAGGACTTTCCCATTGCTACTCATGACATGAATTTTGATGCTAACCATGGAGCACTGGCAACATTGTGAGAAAGTCACAGACCAAAGATACTGTATTTTAGAAAAAGTCTCTCCAGATAATTATTTTGAAACCTCTTCAGATTAAACATTATTGAACATGAAAATGGTAGCAATCTTTTACCAACTCTGCAACACAATGTTCTAAATGCTACCAGGTCTGCTCTAAGGAGTGGTATTGAACTCACTAGAGTCCCTGCCTGACTGAGGTGGCCATATTCCTTATTCTAGCAAAAACAAAGCATTTCTTCACAGGAACCCATATTAAAATCTACTTTTACAACAGTCAGCTTTGGGTACAAGCTTTCAGAAGTGAAGACTGACAATATCACTTCTTAACAGCTGTGTGCCTATTGACTGAAACCTTCTGTGTGGGCAAAATAATCCTTCTGTGTTATTTGCATTTCAGTGCTTCTAATACAGATTTTGAAGGTTGTGGCCTTGCAAGTCTTATTCACAATTTATTTATAGTAGCCCCTTCCCTAAAATAAAAAAAAAGTTGCCATTTATATTTCTCCTACATACCTTGGGACTAAAGTAACCAGCCCTCCACATTACCTTGGTGCTCTGGTTTGGGGTTACAATTATAAAGCACAAAGTGATTTATTGTCCTAGGATACTTTATGAAAGGTACCCAGCTCTGAAAACGGGCTCAGAAAAAGGGAGCTTTCATCACCAGGTTCATAATAAAAACATTTGAAAGAAAGGAGGAATAAAATAGAAAACACGTGCGCAGCACAGATGCTGTAGGAAAAATCTGTTTGTTTCAAATGCACTGGTGAAATTGGTCAAGACCATCACATCTGTTCTGAAGCACAGTTCACACAAACACAACCACAAGTAAAGGCAAGGATCAGGCAGAAAGGAGGAAAGGCATAAGGCCTGCACTCCTTTATCCACGCTGACCACCGTGGGATATACCCTCATACTTTGTGAGAGGCCGAGGTGCAAACACACACCCCCCTAGAGATCTGTGGCCCTTCTTCTCTGAGCATGAGACACGGAGATGTGCTCAAAACAACTCAGCACCAGCTCCTTGGGAAAGCTGGTCCTATCTTACTGCATCCATCTGCTTCGGGACACAAACACAAATCCCATTGCAAATTTTTTTCTGAGAAAACAAGAGACCTCATAAAAAAATAGAACAGGAAAAAAACCCCACAAATCAGATGCCTTTTCAGTAGATTCCAAAACCCCCCAGATATTAGAAAAACTTTAGTGAATGTAGATGGAAACTATATTTTTGGAAACACAAAATTCAAGCATGTGTAAATTGAGAACAGCCAAGCACTGTCCACCCTGCAGAAAAATGCCTCCAGAGCATTCCCTCTCAGCCCTGCAGTTAGAAACAAATCATTTTGCTATACAGGCAATTTCTAAGTAGAAATTGTTGCTTTTCAATTTTCGTATCAAAGTCAATGGTGAGTCCTACAAAACAAAAAACAATAGTAGCTTGGTCCAGTGAGACTTCTATGCGACCACAAAATTTATAGAGATGAAATTATAATACTCTCAGGGTACTTTCTGGGAACAATCACTGGATGCAGCTAGTTATAAAATAAAGACAAAAAATCCAGTCTGAGAAATTTTTGACATGTTGTATTTGCCATGGAAATGCATGTAATAATGGGGTACACTGAAATGGAGGAGTGGGAAAAATCTGCAGTTGCCAAGGAGGAAGCAGCATTAACAAGTAACTCATTTTCCTCTAAACTTCAGTTATGAAAGAAGGTGCTCTAGGGATCCTAAGAGGTAAAAGCCACTACATAACAACTCAATAAAAGAAAGGCTATGTTATAAAGAGCAAACCTTTATTAAGATTAACTACAAAACACTGTAAAACAATAAACTTTCCTTTGCCGTGCTCAGTTGCCATTTTCTTTTAAAACCTCATGACCTTCTCACTGTGCCCTTGAATTGTACCATTAGTTATACACAATATATTGTGAACTAAAATGAGCAATGATCATCCATGCCAAACCTTATACACAGATTTAAAAAAAACATTGGCAAATGGGCTATTAGAAGTGGATGCATTGTATTGATCCCCCCTTAAAGCAATTTACAGTTAGACAGCACTATTCACTCAGTAGCTTTAGAACAAAAATTGCTTGTATTTATCTTGTTGGCAAGGAGAAAACACATCAATGCATTAGAGCTGAGACCTGTATCTTATAACAGTGCTGAAACACTGTCCATTGTATTTAGCACGGACCTGCACATGTGCTAATGTGACAATACTTTAAAAGATGAAGATTATCAAAAGAAATACTTTGCCATGTGATTGCATTTCCAAGTGTTTCCCTATGTTCTTCATTCCTCAGTGAGCCTTCAAGACAAGTAATTACAGAAAACACTTTCACTGCAAGATGTCTGGAGATTTAATAGTGCATTTAATCAAGACAAAAATATCTTTATATATGATACTTTAGCTAATGATCCCAAGACAAAAAAGCACGTATTAGAAGGAAGGACAACTACAGAGGCCAGGAGAGGAAGGAATAGGTATCTTGATGGACCAAACAGTGCATAAATCAAAAAAGGAAGTCAATGTGACTAGTTCCTTACAGTACCGTGGTTCAGGATAAGTTCCCTGACTAACATGTTTTCTTCCCTCACAGGCCTCCTCTTACACATCTTTTTCCAGGTCCATTCTTGGAATTATTGGAAAAGTGCAAGAGTATTGCATTTTGCTTAAGTCAGTGAGAAAACCACCCAGTCCACACTGCACTGGTTAGTGTTTTATTTCAGATATACTGAGGTTTTCATCAGCACATCTGATTGAGTCACACTTAATGGTTTCAAAATCTGCCCACCCTCACCTGACACGACTTTGGGTACATACCTTTCCACTCTTACAAACAAAAGGCCTTTCTTAAAAACTCTGACACTAGCTTAGTTGGTTAGAGGATGGTGCTACTAACACCAAGGTTGTGGATTTTATCCCTGTATGGGCCATACACCGAACAGTTGAACTTGGTGATCCTTATGGCTGCATCCAACTCAGAATAATCTGTGATTCTGTGAAAAACATGCTTTTCAGAAAGTCAAATATTGATCAAAATAAGTCATCAGGGTCAAAAGAGAGACTGAGGGAAAGGCTTGCTTTTGCTCCTTTGGAGTAAGATTAAACGTGATAATCACTGTCCCTACTGACTGCAAACGTCAATTAACTCAGCTATGGACTGAACCACAAGGTTAAGAGCAAGAAGGGATGCCACTGATGATATCATAGCATTATGTAAGATGACTTGATACTGTTCCTTCTATATCGCCAACCACTGCTCCATGCCCAAGCACCTAATGTCAAGAGTCGAGCTACATCTGTTCCACTACAACACGATGTCACAACATGATGACACCCTGATCTTGACCTGCATTCCTCTGCTGCTCTGGTTTGGAAACCACTTATTTGTGTGTGAATGCCATATTTCTGTCATACTTGTTACCATCAGGAGATCATTTCCTACTCAGGTAAACATTCTGATAAATTCTCCTTCTGGTAAATTCTGAGGTGGATCAATGAAATGGATTTACTGATCCAGGGATACAACTGTGAAAAACCAACCTCATGTCTGTCTGTAAGGAAGGAGAGCTTTGAGTCTAGAGGATACCAATGCCTCACACATATTCTTGCAGTAATAAATTAGTCCTTATTGACTTAACACTAATTATTTTGTTCTTGATGAACTTAGCAGATATCATCAGTGTTAAAATGTCTAGAGCAAGTTCAAGAGTTGGTGTCCTAGCAATTAACTGATCAGCCACAGCATGAATTGAAAGCTCTTGATAACCACAGACCACTGTCCTTTTTTGACAGTTTATGGGAATGCATTCCAGAGAAACAAGGACTTATCTCCAAAGAGCCTAGGGAGACAAGGGAAACCATGGAAAACCTACATCCCCAAAACACTGGCAAAAATAGTGAAGCCTTCTCCAAGTGGTGTTTATCTGACATTTGCCATTTTGGAGGACACTAGAAGGCAGGTCAGGCAGGCCTCCTCTGCCAAAGCAAAGGAAATCATCTGTGGCCTCTGAGAAGAGTAATTTTTGTCACATGGAGATCATGTACACACAGGAACACTTCCAGTGACCAAACATAACTGGCGTGTACTGGAGATTGGAATCAGGACAGAGCACAACAACAAAAACCCTTCAGCTGTCTCGACGTCATGTGTTTGGATTCCACAAGTCATCGATAGCATTCTTCTACTGCCATTCTACAAAAAAAGCCTTTTCTGTCATTGATGGCTGAATGTGATTGCTTCCCACCTCTTACCAAGGGGCATCATGCCTCCAGACACAGCCTGAATGCTGTGCACCGAGCCTGAATGCTTCACGCACTCCTTGTTCTGGCTTTTGGGTGTCCGTAAGTACATCCATTAACAGGTAAAACACACCACTGCACTGCACATCTTGTCCAGCAGGTCAGATTTTACTACCATTTTCACCACACAAACATCTCATCAGTTACCTATAAATGCCATGACTATGGAATAAGCAAGGCGTTTGTGTGCTTTGACTGCTTAAAGGAAAAAAGGGAAGCTTTTAGAACAGGCACTAAGCAGAGGCATACAAAAACTGTGTAACATTCATCTGAAAAACAAAACAAAGGCCCAAGTCTCACTTCAGGCTTTTCACTGGCTTCTAGGGCCACGTTACTTACATCTTTATTAAATGCTTAAAGAAAAAAAGTTGTTACAGAGATAAAGATGATGTCACAGATGTCTTATTTCCTTAAATTTAATACTCATTAATATACTGGAGATGGCTGATTGTATTACAAAGGCCTGATCCCAAAAGTCACACCCATGCACTGACTTGCTTTCTTCAAATCAGTGTGAGATGAAGTTATTCAAAGCATCTCCCGAAAAGCCTTAAGAAACAGCTGTGTTTTGCACTTCTAACTGTTCTTTAAGAATTTACAGGCAGGACAGTGTTAGTAAATAACCAGATAATACTTCTGTGACACGCTCCATTTCTCTATTATTGAAAGAGCTTGACTAAAGAGTATGACTAAAGCTTAGTTTTCCGTGAATACAGCTTTAGCACAGATGCTTTGATGCTGCTAAAGTCCACAGTAATTGCATCCTTAGCTATTATCACCAATAACTCAATGGATCTGTGGTTTGCCAAATCTGTACAGGCAAAATGCAGGGTCTCCTTCCAATTCAGAGAAAGTTCCTGGATGTCAAACAGGTCATTCTCTCTGAATCAGCATTTCTGATTCTTCAAGGCATTGACTGAATTCTGGAAACTAAATGATGGCAATTTGTTCAACTCCTCTGAGCGCATAACAATCAATCAAAAATGAGCAGAGATGTGAAGGGAGCAAGCAGCATAAGAGCCCTCCTGGAGATATTTTTCTTAGTGGGTGGAATCTAGAGGTTTCCACCCAAGAGGCTTTAGCTTCAAAAGGCACCGTGATCATCTTAAGAATGGTTTCCTGGTGCTCTAACCAGTGAATGCTAAAATACAAAGAGCACAGAAACAACAGCAGTGTCTTCTGCCCATCTGAATACGACTGCCAAGAGGAAGACTGTAACTAGTTCCTGGGAATATCAATAACTTGAAGGAGCTGTTTTACAAAACCATTTATGGCAGCTATGAGAAGCATCTAGGGGTCAGGAGACTGCACTTGCCAGCATCAGCAATCAGCAGGAATCACATTCAACCAGCTGAAGGACTGCAGATTAATAGCCACTCTAGTCCACTCAGCAGTGTCTGGGTTTACTGTAAAACATCTTAAAATGGACAAATTGTTTCAAAGGCTCTACAAATCAGCAGCATAAGAAAAGCACAATCCTATAAAGCTTATAGCTACCAGACTAGGTGGACAACTTCACAAGAGAACCTGCATGTTTGGATTCAGCTTCCTTTTTAAAATCCAAAATCTTGTTTAAAACATTAGAGATTGTTGTACTGGACAATGGTCTGGGATGGACAACTAGCACAAGTTCGTTCCTTGGAAACTGCTAGAGGGTGAAAGGAAATTCTCTGAAATTTGCCATCAAGTTCTACCATTCTTCAAAATCTTTGCTTTGATCATCCATTTCCTGGTGTCAAGTCACCCTGGTGTATAACAGTCTGATGTCCACTATATAATTTCAGAGAACGAAACTGCCTTTGATTGAATACACTGCCATGCTAAAACTGGGTTGGCAACTACTCCAGGAGAACAGGCCAAGCCAATTTTATTCAGTACTGGCTTCATGTCCGAGGATGCATGTGTTTCTTTTCTCCTTCAAAGCCATTACCATTCAAATCCCTATTTTAACCCGTGCAGAATTCAAGTAAATCAAGCTCAGTGTGTGTCAGGACTGCAAAAGCCTTCTGATCATCTGGACCATAAGCCTCTCCACCTTGTCTCTGCTCCAGTAGGATCAGCAGCAAAAGAAACCAGCCAGGACAGCAGGGAAGAACTAAAAATACCTTTAATTATATTTTTTATAATTCCATCAACCTGCCACTAAAATAAATTCTGAAACAAGGGGATGCAGTTGTATTTAAGGTCACCTGATAGATATTTTATCTACAGATTTCCCCGGCTTGCTGTTTGAATCCATGTAAACACTGTGGTAAGGGGTTCAAGGGTTTTAAAAAATTCTAAGTAAAACTTGACATAGCTGTCAAACGGGACACAGGATACAAAGTACTATTGCAATACGTGGTATTTATGTAGTATTTATGAAAAAGCAAACATAGGAAAGCTAAAGCCATTAGTGGGTGCTTGGAAAGGCGAATTCATGGGTGCACCTCTCAATCCCTTTGGCAGGAAGAAATTCATTAGCGACACAGGGCCATGCCTCGAGCAGTTAAATGTCCTTCAAACGTTTAGGCTCCAGCTCAGTTGCAGTGGGACTCCTTGCATGCTTAAAGCAAAGGCAGTGTGTTTGAAGAATGCCCCTTTGCTAACTGTAAGAGCAGCGGCTATTTGTTATTGCCTTGGGCAGCCTGGGAACTCTCAAAGAGATGCAACATTCCTATTCACAGAGGTATTCAGCAGAATTTGGATCCCACAGCCAGGTAGACAGTTTCAAAGGAAGAAGATCAAGGGAACAGACCTGCTAATGAAATGCTAGAATTCATATCTTTTGCTCTTCCACTTCAGAGCCTGTCACCCGAGCCTCTTTCAGCCTCAAAAGCCTCTGACAATACACGGTTCTGTTTCGGAAACTCAGAACACTGGAAAAGTATTCTGTTTCCGAATACTGTCTTTAAAAATATGCTGCAGTTTTGCTTCCTCTAGTCATAATGATAGAGCAAAGAAGAAAACAAATTTAAAAGGGATTGTTTGGGACTTTTCTAAGTATATTCCCTTGTTAAGGATTAGCAGATAATGATTTCTGCTTTGCTGCAGAGAACTTACAGAATTACTTCTATTTACCTAGTATCTTTTATCCTGAGGGATTCAAGGGGTATTTATGAAACATAGGCCAGAATTTTTAGCTCAGGAATGTGTGCAACTGCAAACAAACACTTTCTGGGCTTGCTCAGTTCAAACATTTGCACGTAAGAGCATCCAGCTACATGTTCTATTTCATCTCCTTTTAAACAAACAAACAAGAAAACATCCTACTTGCAAAACTGATTTGTAGAAATAAAATTTATGTGTATTTGGGAAAATACTGAAAAAGTTCCACTATGAAAAAACACACTCTGGTAAAATCAAAAATTCAAGTGTTGTCTTGTTTCAGGTTCCATAATAACTATATTTAATTACACCTGTGCATACCAACTTACCTTCACTTTCTCTGAAATAGTTTTATTGCTGCAGTACAAGAGTATCTCCCAGGCAACTTACCTGGGAGAGTCGTGACAACTGCTGTTTAATCAGTACAGCAATTAACTTAAGTTCTGCTTAATAGCTGAACATTCAACCTATGGCATGGACTGGAGTGATGTTTAACTCCAGGGATGTAGCAAAGGCAAAAGTTTAAATCACAATCTTGTTTCAGAAGAAAGTCTCATGAAGATTAAATAAAATACAAAGATTAACTAAAAGAAGTATCAGATATCAACAAAATTCAGTAAAGCTTGTTTTCAGTATTTATTTTTTTTTAATAAATATGGTTCTCTTGGCCAAATACAGTGACACAATTCCCAAAGCAAACTTCCTAAGGGAGGTCTGAGGGTGGGAGGGAGAAGGAATCTTCCTCCCACTGTGAAACTGTTTTACATCCGATGGCTGAAAGAGCTCTCTGCAGCCACACTGCTCCAGAGAGCTTGGGGCACAACCAGGAAAAACCTTCAAATGCTTCCAGATGCACTGAGAATAACTAAAGTGAAAAACCCACCAAGCCTTCTACCCAATTTCTGAGCAACTGAGTCTCCCAGAGAGGTCAAGAACGGGCTGTGGGTTGGGGAATGCAGTTCTTCAACCCTTCTGGGAAGCATCTTATCCAAACTGTGAATCACAATAAAAGTGTTGCTGATGAGGTGGGGAAGGGCAATGCTGCTCTGAAAGCCTTATGGCTCCTGTTAAACTCTGCAAAAGAAAGGCAGAGAGCCAAGTAGGCCTTCAACATCCGGCAGTGGACACAGGGTTGATTGAAATTCTGATTTGGGGCTTGATAGCTTTGCCAGGGATGCGAATTGGGCCTTTGGAGTGTGATGAGAATCCAAGCTGTACTGCATCATTCTTACACTTTCTGGAATAACTCTTGAATAATTGCTGTCCTACAATTAGAAGTGAAATCAGACCCTCTTTCTTAACACAGAGTACATTATTATTAATATTATCATTTGCATGAAAAATACCTAGATAAAGGATGCTATTCATTCTAACAAAAGCTAAGGAGCTCTTAATAGTCACAATATAGTATTGGAGTTGAACCCTCAAGTGAACAGTTTTTATCTATTCTGTGATATCTGCTGTTATCTGATCTTTTGAATATGAATCACTGTAACAAAGTTATGCTAAACCTCTGCTGTTCAGAGGACAGGGCAGAAGTTACAATTCAATTTACTCTAAGTGGACATGATTCACAAATTTTTAGAAGCATATGAGTAGCTCTCCATGCTATGCCTGTGCCATATATAAAGTTCATTAACTTTACCACCTTTCTTTTGTGTAAGTGATTTTTCAAGCCTTCCTCCTGAATGAAAAGTTAGGATCAAACCAATTTGTATCCTCTGCAAATGAACATATTCAAGTCCAGAACAGATGTTAAAGTGCCTGGTGCAATTAAAAGGCATGCAAGGCATAAGTGCATTAGGGGGAAAAAACCCCAACATCGGTGCATTAGTAATGGGCCTGTAGCATTTCTTGTCTTTTTTTTCCAGTTGAAAATACCTTGTGAAAACACTGTGCTGCTAAAAAAAACTTTGATTATGTGGTATCAGCTATCTTAGGGCCACATTCTCAATAACAGAAGTCTTCCCAAGTGCCACAGAAAAAATACAAGAGTATATAGGTTTTAGTCAGTGGGGCTGCTTTAATGCAAAGCTTCACACAGACTCACACACACTGCTCTTCTACTACACAACCACCCACGTATTGTGCTCTTCAGAAGTATGTGCTCACCCTTAAACAGACAGCTTTCCACTTCCCTAATCTGCTTTGACTTTTCAGAGTGGATCTGGCCACACATGAAGTCATTCTGACCCATCGGTTTACATTCAGCCCTTCGCTTACACCTCTTCCATCAAGGACAGTGCTTGCAGGATGCAACCACACGCAATATAAATACGGGGTAGGAGAGCCCAGGGGCTCCTTCTGGAGAGAGACTCTTCTCCATGGAGGCTGTGGACACTGCCCTTTACTCTGACCACTTTGTCCTTCTGCCACCAGATCATCCAAAGGGAATGCTGGGTCCCACCCATGCTGTTCCTACAGGTGATCCCAGAGCTGAAACCTTGGTGGCAAGAGCGGCTGCTGCAGAAAACTGTCTCAACATGAAGCTCTTCAGAGAGGGCAGGGAGTAGTTACACCTATCCAGAAGTTCAAGGCAGAGGAGGGGGAACATGTTCCAGCTTTCAGTATAAACACAAGGAGCTCTGCTCAGCCAAGTTGACTTTTTTTTTGTCTCCTTTGTAAAGCTCGCAGAGGTGTTCCACATGGCGGAACAGAACAACAGGGTTGTTTAGCACCCCGGGCAAAGAGCAAATGTTTATTAACTGAGAGAAAATATTCCTGCTCAGACATGGCCTGGCACGCACAGCTCTGATGAAAAGTCTCTCCAGCCATCTACATTAATCAGACTGAGCTCTTCCTTGAGACTAAAAGAAGTGTCTGCTCTACATGTTCATCATAGCTTTTACACTCTTTCTTCCTTTTTTTAAAATAATATGTAAGTTTTTCCTTTTTAGTTTTAATCAATCCATCATTTCTACCTGTAGTCATTTGCTGTGTACCTCATGGATTCAGTATAAAAAGGTTCTGTTCAAAATCCCTTACTTAAACTGCCATCCCTCCTTCCATCTCTTAGGAGACCTAGAAATACACCAATTTATTTTCACTGCTTCAAGAAAACATATAAGTCAAAAAAATTGAGATTAGTTTAACATCCCAAAGGTTTAGCAATGTGCAGGTAAAGTAGAATGGCAAAGGATGCAGATAAAGGATATTAGGTGTCTGTGTGCAAAATGAGCAGATATTTCAGGAGCAGAATCTGTTGCAGGAACATTTCATTTTAAAACTAAGTACAGAAACTGTTAAAAAATTCTCGAGAAGTGAACAGTCAAAGTTGCATTCTCCATTAGTATCAGAGCCACTGTGCACACACACAGTTTCACAGTGAAAATAAGCTAAATTTCTTTCCCAAGCAGTATCCCTTATTTGTACTTCCTGTCTACAATACCGGATAGCAATGTCCCTCCCACATGGGCTAAGTGCAACCACTGAATTTGGATGAGTAATGACCAGCTGGGCTGAAATGTCTCCAGTAAAATGTTCCTCCACCACAAAGTATGAAACCTTTTTTGTTTCCTGGCTTTTAGTTCAGACTAAAAAGTTCAGAGATTCAAGAGAGCACCCCAAGTCTAAGCCAAAGTTTTGATCTACGGAAAGTTCATGCTTGCTTGGTAATGCAAACAGAGCACACTACCACGTGGAAGGGACTAAATCATCCTAAAACAGGATTACATGAACAAGCAACACACCTTAAAAAAAACCCAGATGTAGTCCAAAACATGATAACTTACCTGAACAAAAGAGGAATCAGCATTCCTCTGAGTAACACTCTAGGTCCTAATTGCACATAACGATCTTGCCAGGTAGCAAGCTACCCATCAGATCTGCCACCTCAGCACAAGAGGACAGATGCTTCCAGTACAACATGCAGGTTTTTCAGGGAAAAGTAAGAAAAGCCAGTAACTATCACAGACAACTTGAAGTCGCTGTCCTGACTACACTGCCCCCCATTCATAAAAGATAGGTTACAGCAATTTTCTTCACAAAATGTCTTAGAAGGAGTCTGTGACCCCAGGGCAGACATTCTGAAAAACCTAAAGATAACTCCTGGATAGAGAAGCAGTGCTACTATGAGATATGTCTAACAGAACCCATATTCCACACCAACTGCCCACAGAACAGCATTTTAAAATCCTAACACCTAAAAGACCCTCCCCTCCAAAATACCTCGCTCTCCCAAATAATGAGGGATGGGACAACAGGAGAAGAACACATATCTTTGCTCCCCCAGCCAGGGTGTAAGCAATGCACATCTGAGTGCCTTCCACAGAATGGATTCCATGGACTGCAGTGCTGGCTGTGGACGTTTGACTGTAGGCAGGAAAGCACCAATCTGAAATGTGGGAAGGGACCCAGAAATCTCTCCCCAAAGATGAACACATGGAATTCAACCACGTTACCTATAAGAACTTGGAGACTGCCCAATAACAGGTTAGGACAGCCTTGACATATCTGATGCTTCAGCAAGAGCCCTGTGGGAATGACTCATACCAGCCTGTGCAGCTGGCAAGTATCCAACTTCCACACAGCAGATCAGGAGAGACCCAAGAACTCAGTGGGACAGTGGGGAGTGATTGACAACTTCAAAATCAGAGCAATTTTCTCATTTTCAAGGGTAGGAGAGAAGACCTATAAAGGCCAAGCTGCCAATACACATTTGGAATTGTCCTGTAGCTCTCCAGTTGCAACCTTCTGCTTCTCTCCTGGAAGAAGTGAAGCACCTTCAACTCTATACCTATAGGATGCATGGATTCCTACATTCTTCCCAAACTGCTAGCAAGCACAGTCCTGTGCATCAGTGAGACTAGCAAATGACTCTTCTACCAAACAAAGGTTGCAAACATGAATCCATGCAACCATGAGTCAATGATGACAGGATCAAGAATTTCGTCCATGCTGCCACTCCCTAGAAATTTATATAAAAGTGGGCTCTCTAGAACATCAACTGCACAATATCAGTTCAGCTCTAAATGTTCTCCAACCTATAGAATAATTTCTTGTTTTAAACTTGGCGGGGGGGGGGCGGCAGTGTTTTTTATTACTGCATGTTTGTATCACTGCAAGTTTGAAAGTTGATTAATCAACCTTCTCAAACTAGTCTTAGGAAAACAATTGTTCTCTCTCTCTCTCTTTTTTTTTTTTTTTTTTTTTTTTTTAAATACATTTCATTACAGCCAAGATCTAGATTTTTAACCTGGTCTCTAACCAAAACAACATACCTTCTCTTTTGGAAAGTGAAAAATAAAGATACCCTTCAGCTGAAAAGCTGTAAGACCTACCTTCACCTTAGTGACTCCTCCCTCAGTTCTCCACTCTCTGTTTGCACTGCAGGATCAAATCAGGCTAACAGGTTGCACTAGGGTCGCTACCAACCTTATCTTCACTTAGTAATCCCACATATCTTTAAGAGGCAGGAACAACTTTGGAGAGTGCAATTGTGAACAGCCTATGAGCTTAAGTGAGTGAGCTCTGGCATGGGCCATTCAGGTCATTGCACTTCTACCTGTGAGGTACAGAAAGACATCTCTACTTCTCAACTCCATGGAGTTCTAAGTGAATTTCAACAGAGATTCAATTGTTGCATCTGCTTTCCCCGCAGTGAGTCACCAGTAAGGCTGCAAAGCAACATTTTATATGCTGCTCCTACTTATTTAATACAGCAGGTCTCATTATATTTTCAAGAAAAAATAATACGACTGGATTTTTTAAAAAAGGTAAAGGCTGTGATTTTTTTTTCCCCTGCACAAGTATGTACTAAGTCCTTGGATGTTCCCATAATTTTCTGGCCTTGTCTTTAAAGACATTAATATGCTTAAATACCTGGGAATTAGGTTTCAATTACCAGGATCCCCCAGAGGTGTTTTTACTTTTTCTTCTTCATTATGCAAAGAACATGGACCAAGATCAGGTTTTTTATGAGCCCACCCACAAAGGCATCAAATATGCTGACTCTTAATAACAAATTTAGAAAGGAGAACCTGGTGAATGTATTTTAACGTTTGAAAAAATAAATTAAACAGAAAACCACGAAAGAGGTCCTTTCACTCCAACAGAAAAATCTCAGGACAGGAATTAGAATAATGTGACTTTTCAGTATCCCCAAAACATCACTCCATTTAATTTCATCACCTACAGGGGTGCAGGGCAGATATAACTATTGCTGCTACCTTCTTAAAAAAAATTGTGGAAAAAAGAGATTTGGCAGCTTCACTTTCATCCTGTTCTCCGGGCAGAAACAGCATCAGCCATCACTCACTACACCTCCCTGGTGTTGAAAAGACTGAGCGGGTTACCAGAACAATAATGCAAAAATCAACAGGTGTAGACCCATAAGAGGCAGTTAATGCAATTATTAATAAATACAGCCATTTTGTGAAACCATCCACTTACTTTGTTTACACACTAGAAATTTTAGTTCTCCTTGGAAATTACCTTTCATCCTCTGGGAATGGAGTCTCAGGGTTGGCTTCAAAGACACAAAGCTGGCTGGCACAAAGCACAGGTCTTTTGTTTAATTGCCCTCTTTTGAAGAGGAATATTAAGTCAGGTTAGAGTGAATATGAAAGGGAGAGGCCATACTGGAGTTGATGGGAATGAACGATAGCAGTGCAAACCATACCTACCCCCCTTCTCCTCAGCTCTAACGGTATTAAGGGAAGCATACTTTCCCATCCAGATTCTGCAAAATGATCCAGAAGGAAAGGACAAACAAACAACAACAACAACAACAACAACAAAAGCATGTTTGGGATGGAAAAAGCACTATACTTTCCTGAGTGAATTTTATTTCTTAACATACAACAATACCCATAGGCTGAGTATCTAAAGCTGTCAGTCTCAGAAGTACTGGTATTGGAATAGCTCCACTTGTCAGGAAATATCTGATGCCAAGTTAGACTAAGGCTGCCTGATAAAAACCCCACTGGTAATGTTTTTAAAGAATCAGGGTTTCTGCACAGCAGATGTGTGAAAATAATAATAGACATATATTTCCATGGATACATGTAAGTAAATACTAGCAGAAATGCACCACCAACCACACCTCTGTGGACACTAGGGGTTGGTTTGCCCCCAGCACTTAGGACTTTTCCTTACAATTTAGTATTTGCATTTGTCAAAAAGAAACTGCCAAAGTGAATAGCTTGAACTGTTTTCACTTGCTGATACAAACTGTTATGCAAACAAAAGAGAACAACTAGTCAGAACCTATGAACGCTCAGTGAAGTGCTTAACTTTTGAGAAAGAAAACTTTACAAGGGGAAGAAAAATGGTTTCTTCTCCTTTTCCTGAAACAGCAAAATTTTCTACTCTTTTTACTGACATTCTGGGCACTGCTTACTTAAAGCTTCCAAAATTTAAATGAAACCATTGCGTTGGCTTTATCCAGTGAAGTAAGTGATCATAGATTCTACAAGCAAAAAACTTCTTGAGTGCAAGGAGGTGGCTTGCCTAGTCATCTCTGCTGAGTGCCCTGAAACTCCTCTTTAAAAACATTAGTGCTGGATTTTGATTCAGTATTTGAAGTAATTCTTTTCCTTTCCCTAGTCAAATCTTCACGTCAAGTTAGTTATAGCAGGCTAGGATCTGATGGGGTGAGGGGCAAACCCCGGTCCTTTACTTTTGTCCCTGGGAAGTGCATGCTATTCCCATGCAGGAGATAAACTGTGGTCCTAAAAGGGATGTGCAGCCTGGATTTAGATAGTTGATAATGAGTCATTAAACGTAACACACAGCAAAACATAGAGGCCATGGGGATCCAAACCACTGTGTGCATGTAAGACAAATGCTTTCTCGGGCAAATACAGAAATGCACGCTCTTCCCTGCTGTGGCAGACAGGGAATTCTCCAGGCAGGCGCAAATCCATACCGTACTGTAAATTATGGCCTGCTATAAATGAAAAATGCTGATTTGGGGATTGTTCACTTTGTTATAATTTTCCAAGAGTAATATCCTGCAGGGAACAGCCAAGTTAATACAATGCTTCCACTCAAAAATTGGCAGTACGAGCACAGCCGATGGGGTGTATTTAATGAGAGTTTGCCTGCTGATAAAATGTTACTGCAGAACGTGCAGGCTAGGGAGAGCCTCGTATTTTCCATCCTGGATGAAATGTTAGCCTAGAAAAACCCAGTAACCAGCAATAGTTCTCTGGACTTGTAATACAAGGTATGGTTTTACTGTGTTTTAGACATATTCTGTAATTCATAAGATCTTTCAGCCATCAGAAATGTACAGATGCCCTTTTGTCTGGCTTATTCTCAAAGGGAGAGGCTTGGGATCTGCCACGGATGCAACTCATACTCGTTATTTTCACACTTGGCTCTGATGTGTCACACAAGGTTCATCTGCTCCATCTGAACCTGAGTGTAACTTATGGAGCTAATCACCTCCAAGCTAATCACCTGAACCTACCCAGTATTTTCTCCAAACTTCCTATTTTTGGCACAGTGAGTGAGTAATTTGCAGTGAAATGTGAAACTACGGTAATGTACAAAACAAAAGCTGGGATTGAGCAACTGAACTGAAAAAAATCCAAAGTGTCAAAAAGCCCCCGCTGCTTTGTTGTGAGCATGGCACGAAGGTAACAGATGTGTGCAGCCCTGAAATCCTCCTCCCTGCTCCTCTCCCTGCCCTATGCCTACAGCGCTCAGCACTCCTTTTGCATCCATCAGCTTACATAAAGCTCACAAGCTGCTGAAGTCTGAAACTCATGGAAACACAACACGGGAAAAGCTGCATTTCACGCTACATCTCCATGATCAGCATCATGCACAGATGAAGTTTCAACTTCTGCATCCGCCGCCAGATGACAGACCAGTGCGTGAACACCGAGGGCTGGAAGGAAGAAGCCAAGTATCACAAGAGCCCCTTGGGCTGGGCACGGCAGGCTGCACAAATGCCCACCAACAAATGTTACAAGTCTCCCCCAGGGAGCTTGAGAGCTGAACATGATGCGAATTGTATGGAGTAACAGTTCTGCCCTAATTTGTACAATATCATTTTGCAGCATAACTGTTTTACATCCAGTATTGTGCAGAGCAGGAAAGAAACCGCCAAACACTGCCTTGAGATCACAGGCCAAGTGTTTGCTAGAAGCTACTAACAAACATGTGCGTGTGTGTCAGCATGTGCGTGTAACTCCACGGCTCTTTTCTCCACCCCCGTACACAGCACAGGGAATCTGCTAATGCTTAAACGGTGGGGAAGGTCAAAGATTTATTGTGGGAAAGCCAACAGTAATTTTGCTGCCTCTCTAGAATACTGCAAACAGCCAAATCGCATGGCTTAAGCAGACAAATAAAAGTTACACTTTAATTTCAGACTTTTAAAGAAATTGTAGGTTTACTGGTCATAGAATCCACCACCCGAGACTAGAGACCCACTGTACATTTCCATAAACAGGGGGCAGCAAGTTATTCCTTCATAAGCAGAGCTTCTTCTACATGACATGACAACAGCATTTTCAAAGGTAGAACTGGGATATCAGAAACCTCCTTGCTTACAGGCCCGCCAGAAGCCCAGAATCCTTGCCTTTTGCAATGACTTCTCCAACTTTCCCTGTGCTCCTCCACAAGAAGAGGCATGCAAACAACTGGCAAGAGGCAGAAAGATCTCCTGGAAACACTGTGGGAAGCACTGTGCTCGATCTGGAAGCAGGATTTCCCTTAACACCACAAGGGATGAACCAAGAGAGGTTTGCTCTGTCCCCAAGTGCCCACCTGCCTCTGGTTACACATACATAGCTTTGGGGAACACCATGTGCTGCAGCTGTGAAGTGTCCCAAAGAGTAGATATAACCAAAGGCTTACTCAATCTCTGGGCTACAGGGTGGCATTTTGGAAGATGTTGTCTGACCCCCGGGCTGATCCCAGGCTCAGTTTTCATTTTTGGGAATACATTTTCCCATGGAAGAAAGCTGCTAGCAGGAAAGACCCTCTGTGTGCTCAGAAGAAGCTGCATATTGCAACACCCTGGTTTGGCAGAGGAGGCTGCAGTGTCCCTGCAGCTGTCCTGGGTAGCAGCCAGGGGCTCTCGCTGAAGGTGCTTCATCCTGCGTCCAAGTCTTTTATGAGTCCCAGACTTGCACAAGAGGACTGATGCCAAGTTCAGTATGTTCTTGGTTTCACCAGCTGCCTTTTAAAATTAAATTTATCCAATTCATAATGGGATGAGAAACTATGAATAACAAAGTGCAAAAGGTTCACTTGATTTTGTTCAGGTTCCTCGATGTTTAGCTGGGGATGTTCACTCGACAACCCAAGGCTTCAGTCAGTGCCAGTGGGTGATGCAGACTTTTCTCTGGCAGGAGAAGGAGGCTAAAAGCATTAAAGTGCCAATCCCATGTAAAAACCATGGAGCATCTAGCCTGTTCTACGTTAAACTGCTGCTAAGTGCCATAAAAAGTGAGCATCTCTATGTACTTCATCCCAAAGCTTCCAGCAATTTGTTCCATTACCAAACCTCAAACCATTTACTCTTTCAATCCATTGCATTTTAGACAATCTGTGCACTGCTTTTTTGTTCATCACAGATACTCAGAAAGCAGGTACTCTGTAATTTCTGCTCTCTCCACCTTTAAGCACACTGGACAAACATGGGGATGTTTGTCCAGGGTGCTTAAAGGTGGAGAGAGCAGAACACAGGGATGTTCTTTAAGCACACTTAGTGACAGGGCCTCCTCAGCTTTACTTCTCAGACCTCACCACAAGTAGACCTACTGGTCCCTGGGCTCAGCAGTGAAAATTTTCATTGCTACGTAGGACCCCAGGCCTGAGGGATCTTCCTTTGCATCATATAAATCTCTCATCCAACTGGCACTTTCTTGCCACGACGATCACAAAAGCATATTAACAAACATTCACCAAATTTGAGAAGAAATCCTGAGGATGCTACATGAACCAGCTAGATTTGGATGGCACGGGCCCTGCCCAAACAGTTTGATCTTAACCAGTGGGGGTAATGGAGCAAACAAACCAGGCCAGCTGAAATGTTTTGTAAAAATCATTGAAAAGAAAAAAAAATTCAATTGCCCATCTCACACAGTACCATCAATACATGACAGAAAGCAAGCACTTGGTTTCAAAGGGGTCATTAAGCCTTAAACTATTCACTTAACACAAACGCCACTAGCAATACTGGTCAAGTCAATATTTGTGCATGATTACACTTCAGATTTAAATGTGAAGCTCTTGTACACAACAGGATCTGTGGAGACTTGTTTCTCTTTCTAATGGATTTAAATTGCCAATAAAATGGGGCCCAGGACAAAGACACAAAACAAGCTTGAAGAGCAAACATGCATTTTCAAAAACACTATGAAGTTATGAAGGACATTGTGCATCACCTGTCCAATGCACATACTTTAAAAGAAAATATTATATTAAAAATAAATAAAGATTGTGGGGAAGGAGCACCTTTTGAATCAGATCATAGAATGGACAGCCATCACACAGCACTCTTCTCCACTCTTCCTGCTTTTCCTTCCTATGAAGCTTTGTCCAGAAGCACAAATAAGCCGTGAGAGTCCTCAGCCAATAGAAAACTTCTGGTGAGGGCAACAGGCAAGTGGTTGGGCAAAGGAATACACCTATCCCAGCTCAGGAGAAAATAAAGCAAACACAACATGACAAAGATTGGCGTCGGGTTCCTCGGCCAGGGAGAAGTGTCCACCCCTCTTCTTCACAGCTCAGTCTGGCCAGCTTGCAAGTATCCTTGTTATAGAGTAGCTAAGTGCAGAAGTTGTGCAGCACCTTTTGCAGGCTTCCCAGATATTGAAGAGCTACTTTTAGCTTATAAAGGCCTTTTGTCTTCAGAAATCATGTAGGATCTGCAAACAGCTATTGTCCTGAGATTTTGCCAATGGGCCAAACTCTCTTTCAATGGAAATAAGCTATGCACTCCTTAGGCCTCCATATCATATGCTTTAAAAAAGGAAAGTAAGAATGGAGACGTAAATATCCCACCTGTTATCATGGCACGCTGCAGAAAGTAGTGTCACTAAAAAAGTAAATTAAAAAAAAAAATAGAAAACACCCAGCCAAACAGCAGCAACAAGAAAAAAGCAAACACTCAAACCAGAACTCACTATGCCATGTAGGTGCCTCATAAATATCCTCCTTAAGTCTTTACCCACAGCTGAATTTGGATTGCAGCAGAAAACCTCATTTGTATTCAGACAAAGGATTGCTGCTAATGCTGCAGAAAAACACAGTGCAGATTAATTCTCAATATTAATGAAAGCAGAATATCCTAAAGCTGCGAACTAATAAATATGCAGTCATGGCCAATGACAGTTTGTAGACAACATACAGTTCAAAGCTTTAAAAGTTTTTCTTTTTTCCTTTTTTCCCCCGTTTTGTTTTCTATTGGTCCACAACTTAGAAACCCCGACAGATTTTGCAAGAAAATGCCATGGACAGATAAATTAATGGGACCTTAAAGAAGCAATTATACAATCCTCACTAAGAGAAGTTTTAACACAGTGAATCATGCCTAACCCAAACACAGCCTCCCAGCTTATCAAGGAGACTCAGACTCCTCCAGACGCCAAGCTGGGGCCAAAGAGCAAAGGGGCAGCTGTGCCAGCATGCCAAGGCTGTGAGCAGTGCCAGGAGCCATGGGGCAGGCAGAGCCTTCCCCCCCCAACATCCCTGGACAGCAGCTCCCACATGGGCATCACCCACCCAGCAGCAGCCCCAGCGCAGCATTTGGCACTCGAGGGTGCCCACACACTCCTTGGAAACTCAGAGGCAATTAATAATGGGCACATTTCCCCAAATCAGTGGATTTTGTGGCAGTTTCCAAACATGCACACACAAACACTTTTTAAAACCCCAGCAGTTACAGGTTGCTGTGGCTTCATCCCCACTTTGTTTTACAGCTAAGAAAATAAAGTCTCTTTAGCATGCACACCTTGGATTGCAGCACATAATTCTTGATAACACACAATTACTTGGGGCTGGGGGTGGGGCAGGGCTTAGGCCATATCAATTTATACAACAGTGCAGACAATTATAATACACCAATCCTGATTTTATAATCCTCTTTTGACTAACTCATGAGAAATCCATTATTCTGATCCCTATATAGTCAAGTCAAACCCACCCAAACAAAACCAAAACCAAAGCTCTCCCTAAAACCCAGAGCTTGCTAATGATTTGACACTTGAATTCAGGTAATTTTAGCTCTTCCTTGGTGTATCTTTTTCTTGGTCATACTTCTTCCAGCACTTATTCTGAGACACTAAGCTGAAATCCCCTGCTTTATCTGCAACAAATTATTATTTCCATGCAAAAATCCTTATTGCAGTTACAGTGGTCTGAAATAAATAACCAATCCAACAGCAAGTAATTGGAATACTGCCACATAGGACTTCTCTACAATGAATCATAAAGGACAAACCTTTTTTTTTTTTTAACCTTTACACCTGACAGCCCAGACTGGGAGAAAACCTGAAAGACTTGCATCCCTGCTTTTGAACATTGCTTTTCCTGGCTGTAGACCCAGGTCTGCTTTCAGACCTGAGCACAGTACCTCAGCATTTCAGCAGGGCTGCAGAAGATTTACCTAAGGGTAGAATGTGAACTTATGTTTTCATATATCAATGCTTCAGATACTTACATTGTCCCCTTTTCATACCTGTGGAAGTATTTGTTAGCCTTAGATAACAGCTGCCCATGCAGCC
Source organism: Entomyzon cyanotis (assembly GCA_024500445.1). Lineage (NCBI taxonomy): Eukaryota > Metazoa > Chordata > Aves > Passeriformes > Meliphagidae > Entomyzon > Entomyzon cyanotis. The sequence goes on from JAKEPQ010001005.1 coordinate 84,965,153, forward strand.
GCCTGCTGCACAGGTAAATGTTTGCTATTCCTTCCCATAAATGAAAGTATGCTAACAAACTTGCCTGGCTTTCAGAAGCCTCTCGTGTTTAATTTAGTCCATAGCTAAAGCAAGCTCTCTCTCATTAGCATATCATGTTGCATACAATCAGGAAACACAGCAAGGGAACACCTGTATTTTAAACTAGGAGTGCTAAGCATTATAAATAAACCTGGTGCAATGAAATATGGAGTCCACGAAATAACTTTCTAAACCTGACATCAGTCACTCACTTTCACTTTGTGCACAGGTTGTGAGTTATGGAGAAAATGCCACTTTCAGGTATCAACCCTACCTACCACCACACAGTTTAAGCAAGGCCCTGAACTTCATGCACTGAAATAATGCCACTGCCTTTAACTTTAAAATTCAAAACAGACTGTCCCCTCAATGTCTCTGTGAGCAGATGAACAAATAAATTCCCTACCTGGTTAAACTACTATGAATGGTGAACCCAGTTCCTCTGCCCCTGGGAGCTCCTTTCAAATAAATAGTCATCAGACTTCTAAGCTTTTCTGTCTTTATGTCTCTAAAAGCATCTTTAACATGCATCTCAAGCAGCTTGTTAAAAACCTGCTACTACTGGAAAGCATTCCCAACGTAACATAGAGTTTATCCTCAGAAGTGAGTGAGTAATTAGAGATCAGGCAGACAGGCTGGATTTTTGAAGGTGGATGTGCATTTCTGAGATAAATCACTGACTGCTTTCAATTTTTGCTGTAGTACATTTAAAGCACTACATACAAATAAAATACACCATTAAAAGTTCTGCTTTTGACTACAAATTGACTTCTTTTTGTTGTCTCAGGCAAATTATCATACATGTTACATGTCTGAATACCTCACTACAAACCTATTCATTTAATACAGTATTGGGAACATGCATGAAATATCCTTTATGCACTGGACTCCTCTACAATATTTGTACCAGAACTGAATTGAGTTTCTGAAGAAACTTCTTGGGGACCCCCTCAATCAGATTCTTTTATCCTTTGGGCAGCACCACAAAGATGCTGTTTACAGTCCCAGGATACAGTCACTATTGCTGCCTTTACCTCAGTGAACTTCCAAGTCCTTTTGGCATCGGTTCAAACAAAACATACCGAGGCAGTAGGATGGTTATCAAGTATAAACCTGCTCCACCATCCTACAGTAAGAGTAACAGTAGAGATCGTTACCAAGAGAGAGAGTCCGTGAGGAAGATCAGAACAGGACTTACAGAGAAAGAATATCAGTTTAAGTGCTGCAGGTCATACTACAGCGAAGGTGTAAAAGGTAGAGGTTCAGAAATCATCCAAAAGTAATCTTTCAATGTTGGTGCCTACCTGACCCAGGCTAGGAAGGGAAAGCTGCCTTACAGCCCAGCATGGCTTTCAAGCTAAACTAGTGAATTTTCAGAGGTATTTTAACAACAACCTATAGCTTTACCAGGGCTTGGGTTCAGCTCTGAACATCCAGCTATAGCAGGGTCTTCTTACACCACACTGTCTTAAAAGGAAAACTCAAATGGGTTTAGACTACTAGGTTCAGACTAGCTTAAAACCTTTCCTAGTCTTTTCTACATGTTGCTTCTCCTAAAATGATTACATTTTATAGTGCAGAAACTTCTATAATGTACCACTCTAACGTTTAATAGACAACAAAGCATCTTTATATGCACACCCCTCAACACAGATTCCTTGCTATATAAAATACAGGTGATGCACAGATGTAATGTGAAACCCTGTCCAAAATTCAAAACTACCCATAAACCAAAACTTCTGATACTTCCAGTTACTCATGACTTCCCTTTCAATCATTTTCAGTGGCCCATTGTAGAGAAATGCCAAGTATCTGCCCTCACCAGTCACGCCCTATGAAGTGTCACCACTGGAGCCTCTCAAAACCATCACTCCCTTTTACAATGTAATTTTTATCATCTGTAAAACAGGACTCTTGAACCTGTACAAACTCTAGCCCTATACAGAACTCATCTGATTTGAAAGGGATTGTAGATAGACTCGAAATTATGCATCTGTCAAAGAGCTTGCTAAATTAGATCTATTGCTATTTATTTCCATTAAGAACTTTTCTCAACTTCTGAACAAGTTCATGCTCTCCTTGCACTGTAGCATTCACCAAGTGTTAAGTTCCTGCTCTCACTTTAGCTACATGCACTTTAAAAATCTGTCTAATGTACTTTTATAAGCGCTACACAAACAGGAGCTACTTCAGTGCCGGGTGGCATAGCAGTTGCTCTGGTAACACCATTTTTTCTTAAATGATAGAGCAAGAGTGCCAGAGGCCTTTATGTACTAAGAATTACATATTAACATATATAGCCCTATAGAAAATAGTTCTCAGGAAGAGAGAGAGAGAGAGGTGTATGCTACACACACACACGCTTCTTTGCAAGATCTCCCATGTAAAAATTTTGGCTTCAACACCTCCAGTGTGTGAGTGAAATGTCACTTAACTCCACCAAGTTCACTTCAGCAAGTTTAAAGATACCTCATTTTTGCTAAAGCATGAGACCACCACTTTGGCTGGCAGCAGTCAATGCCTGAAGCCACAGTGCTTTACACAGCTTGAAGAATTCACCCATATTGATAACATCCAAAAATATAAACAGAGACAATCTTTTAGGAAAAGAAAGTTTAAGGGCAGTAATGAGAATATGTGCTTACTAGACTTACTTGCCTTACCCAGGCAAAGGACTCATTTCAAGTTATAACACTGATACCATAAAATCTTGGCATGTGATATCATCTTACCTTCTGTTTTGGGAGAATTACTTCTTGGCATAGTGTTCATATAACAAAGTGTGGTATCCTATATCAGTTTTTCCCTTTAAACTAGATGAGAAGAGTTTTCTTAGGCAAATAAAGTAATAAAAAACCTGAACCTGCAGTGGCAGGCAAAATATCCATAGACTTCAAAGGGATATGATGCCTATGGTTTGCTGGATTGAGCCTGAAGAGAAAATGCATGTCCCTGCTGCAGTGCTACTGTAACTGAGAAGCAAGAGTTCCAGACATTCTTCTTTCTCCTCCAGTTCTCCATAATTTTTCCTTTTCTGTAAGCTTCCATGCATGTATCTGCAGTGTTTTTTTTTCAAAGTTGCATGTTCTGAAGCTGGGAAGCCAAACCATTTTGAGGCCCTCCTTGAATCCCACTTTACCACCCACAATACATCAAATACATCAGGAAGGTGAAGCTGGAGCAAGCAATTTCATCAATGGGCCATTCAAGATCATTAACTTAAGAATTGTATTTTTCTGGGGTAAAGCACTCCTGAAGCTGTATAGGTGGAGAGACAGGAGAATATATTCCCCCGAGATACATTCCTACCTCTACCATCGCCTCCTGAAGAAAACAAAGCAAATCAATACGGACAAGCAGTAACTCTAGGAGGGACAGACCTTGTGTCTATTTAGCGCATTTCTGTTCCCCTCCTTCTCAGAGTATAAAAACGAATCTCCACTTACCGGCAGGTAAACGAGCTCCTCCTTTCCATCCCATGCTGCAGGGGTGGAAAGTCCATGTTCAACTCTTCATTAAGCTTTGCGTATCAATGCATCTGCACTGGATATGTTGAATATCACCAACAAAATATCAGAGCTGGAGCAATTCACTGCTTGATTAAACTAATGACATATTTTCCTGCTCTCCTCACTGCATTATCAGAGCAGTATTAACAGCTATGTTGCTTAATGCACTGTTAAATACCCTGTGCTATTTATTTTCTTGCAAAAGAGCTTCCTTCTCTTCCCACTTTGGATTAAAGCCCATTTTGCATCACACTGTGGCCAATAATTCACCTAACCAATCATGTGGAAGGAATGAGGGGGGAAAAAAGGAAAGATAGGAAGGTAGTAGCTATGAAAACAGTTTGAAAGGGACCATACATTTGACACAGCTTGTAAGTTATAGAAAAAATTCAAGTGCCTCTGCACTTCTCTTTTTAAACGGTGTATTAACGCTTATGAAAGTAATTAAGCCTTTTTAGTGTTCACATTCTAATAATTGTAATGCCAAAAAGCCACTGTGAAAACTAACAACAGAGTAGAAATATAGAAAACTTAAACCATTTTTTAATTTTCATACAAACCCTGAAGTGGTGTTACCTATTCCTGCTGATGTAGTGAGCACCTGGTAGAGTAATGAAAAGGTGCCTGTCCTCTACACACAAGAAACTCTGATGCAAACCCACCTCAGCCCAAGTCAGGTAAGGGACTTCTGGGCAGCTACAGCAATTGTGGACCTCAGTCATTAATTTTTAGCTGACAGTGTTACTTAGTATTTATTATTAGAGTTATTACATCTTCAGAGTGAAAGTCTTATTTTATGAAATTACATAAACATGATTGATGGTAGCAATTTATTCCAGGAGCTGAGGACGTTCACTGGCAATCTAACAATGGATGGAATTATTGTTGACAATTTTACAAAAGCTTTTATCAAAGTTTATGGGCTATTAAGCTCAACAGTGCGATTACCAGTATGATATCATCTCTCTCAGTCATACAGTGTTGACCCACAACAATCCATTTTCTAATCCTCTCTATTATAATCAGTCTGTTTACTCAGAAGTCGTATGTTTGCTATTTCTGAAATGATCCGAGTCTTTGTATTTTAGTTCATAGATAGGATCCAACAGGTACCACACTAAACAAGGATAAAATAGCCCTTCTTCCAAATTCCCACAACCAAGTCAGATTTTCTCTTCATAAGCTGAAATACAAAACACAGATGTTAGCTAAGCATACCTGCATTAAATTACATGATACGGGCAATACAATAAAAAAGACAGTATATTTCTCTCCAGAACATCAAAGGATTCAGTTCTTGACCCAGGTTTGTCATTGACACCCTTCCCTGCCCTGTGCTGTCAGGAATTAATTTGGCTGGCAGTAACTAATGACCAGACAGAAAAGAAACAGAGAAGGTGTTAATTAGCTATTTTTACTCTTAACTCACTGAATAAAGTGTGCTCATTGATGCAAACCAGACTGCTGCTGTTCAAATCAAGATGACCCTCATTTAGAAAAAGGGTCTGTTCCTTTTTTGCATATGCTAAGACTTTCAAGTGTCAGTGAGAATTATCCACATATACTGATAGGAGCATCTTACACACTGCTGAACACAAACTTCCTTGGTGCTGGATTAGTTCATCTGCCATAGACAACTGATGCTGCCTAGGGGATCTGCCTCATTAAGGAGGGAAAGAGAGAACAAGAGCAGATCTGAAATAATAAAATCATTAACAAGAGCACCTTTCAGAGCTTATTAGCTAGGAAACAGACGGACAATACCATTGTTCAACACTTAATTACTTTTTGAAGACCAGATGGAAATAAGAGAGCATTTCAGTGGTCATCCTTTCAAATCCCAAACAAAAAGACAAATATCAAACTGATCCATTAACTGGGCATGTACACTAACACAGATGTTTTAAGAAATAATGAGATCCTACCAGATAACTGAAGATGCCCAGGTTTTGACTTTACCTCCTACTGCAGACTTCCTCACTATGAGATGTCAAATTAGGAACTACAAATTACCATCTGCTGCAACTCAACTACTTATACTCCTTTACAGATTGGTGGAATCTGAGCACCCAACATAAATTCGGTTTGTATGTTTTCCCTTCTGGATCTGCTGTGAAATACTTGTCCTTGATCCTACTCTCGAAGACTGCACTTTTGCCATTAATTTTGGGGTAATGATAATGGCATCAATATCTACCCAGATGTTACAAATATGACAATAAAGACAAAGTGTGGAGCTGATACCACCTTGCAAGCACTTCACTCAGTCTGCTGCACAGACAGCAGCTCAATTCTCACATTGACCTTCCTCTGCTACATGGATGAAACTTCAAATGGAAGCCTGTGCTCTGTCCCCAGCATGCTCGGCCACACAAGGACCAGCTAGAAGGGTTTTTTTCATTAGTAAGCCAAACACCAAATGGTCCATTTGTACAGGCAATCAGTGCCCTGCTGGCCATTGTGTCTCACTAAGGACAGTCTCACCATTCTGATACCAGTCAGAATTCAAACATGGAACCTGAGGTGGAAAAAACTGTTCCTGGGCATAGTTTATCTTCTGTTCACATTACTACAGGTGTCCATTAGGAAAGTCCTGAATCAGTACCTGAGGGAGGGGAGATGTGACTGCTACTAGGTTTTCCTACAGCTTGGTTTTTAGGGAGTGACTTCTCTCCCTTAGTCTAGCTCTGAAAGCAAAGTCACACTTCCACCACTTCCCAGCACTCTCATCAAATGCCAAGGGCCCCATGTCCTACACACTGCTCTGTGGTGCAAAACCCATGTTCATGGGTTCATGCTCATGCAGAAACCTAGCAGCTTCAATTATGGTCTAGCTGTTACAAAGCAGCTTCCAGAGTCAGGATTTTGCCAACTAATACTTTGGCTTCCAAAAAAAATTGGTTTGTTTTGTTCTGGTTTAATCGGTTTTTCACTTGGGGTTTTCTGTTTGTTTTTAATGGGAAAGGAAAAAAAAGGCATGTATTTGGTGCTGAACTAGTCTGAAGAGCAGTAAAACAAATTGAATCCTGTTTAAGAAGCAAGAATGTCAAAATCCCATTCATGAGAAATAGATTGCAATAAAAAAGGAGGAGAAAAACCACCCCACTCCCGTAACAGCTTTTTACTAAAGGCACTTACTACTCAGCAGTTTCCAAAACATTGTGCCAACCAGTCACTCAGAGACTTGAGGATACCTCCCCCATATTTTTGTGGGGGAAGGCTTCCTTGTCTTCATGTGCCCAGTAGATGATCTGTGAGCCTTCAGATTTAACACATGAGAAGCAAGACTGTCAAACATTATATCCTCATATCACAGCTGTCCCTTCCCAATGATTAAAGGAAATGAAAAAGGTTTTATTTTTTTCCCAGCTTCTAAAGTTTGTGCAAAGTTCACCACCAATACCTTCAGGTAGGAGAACCGTAACTTTCACTCTCAGAAGAAACAGAGCAAATTGGTACTTTTATCTGGCCCTGAAGATCTGGTATTTTCATTATTTTGTAAAGCTCTTATATCAAATGGGTATCCCTTGCGTCTAATGAACGTTTCATGCTATATTAACTGAAAAAGTTGGAAAGAAATATGATAGCAAAATTTTCTCCTGAATAGAGCAGATGATCACTTGGCCAGTAGGCCCCAAATTTTACCAATTCTTCATATCCCCAGAGCGTACCTTTAACCAGAGCTACTTACTGCCTTTGATAGCCCAGGCTGTATTTTCCTAAATTAACACTGCTTTGTACATGGTACAAACAGGTATGACAGAGTAGTAAAGTGACCACATATTTTTTAAAAAATGCTATTTTCACAGCACCAAAACTACCTGGGATTTTTGTACTTGACAATGCAGCTACTTAAAATTAAGACAAACTACGAAATAGCATCAGGAAACAAAGGCCAAGACAACCTTTTCTTCCTTGTCTTCTACACTGAATTGCAATATTCTCATTCCAAGTCCAAATCCAACAGCAGAAGTTGCAGGTGACCCATGAAACAAATCGCCTTGGAAACACCAGGGACAGCACGTAATCCATGAACACATCTGAGAAAAGCAGTTTTCTGCACCTCTAGTTATGCACATCCATGGGAGTTTATGGTCACGTAAGACATGAAAGAAAGCTAAGACTGCAGCAATCGTAAATGTTTGGGAAGCACCTGCTTGAGAATTCCCCACTACAATGAAAGAAAATGGAAGTGCATTTGGCCAGGTCACTTCTTTCTCCTGTTAAGTATCTGTTTGCAGAAAATTAATAAGAAAACATAAGTGTAGAAGATACAGCACAATGCCACCTGTGCAAAACAAATGTGCAGCTCATTTTAATGTAAGCACTGGTTAAGTGGCTTGTGTTGAAATGCTACCTAGCATTTCAAGTGTAAACCAGCTTAATCATATCTATTGAAAACCACATAATAAATAACATGAAATATGCAGCATGCCATCCTAATTGCAGAGGTTGTCTCACTTACTAGAAGTCATTTATTTATTCAAATGACTTGAGCTACGTGATTCGATCTGAATCATGGGAACTAGTTACTGATTTGTGCAAACAGCCTCTTACTTCTTTGCTAAAGGCATTGTTGAAATAACTGACCCAACTGCTAAAACAAGCTTCTTCCTTGAACCCTGCCTCCTTCTTTAGTCTTACCTCCTAAGTGGACTTCAGAAAACATCAGTGCTCTACAAAAACCTTGTGAACTTAATTTAAAAAAAAATTAATTCCAATGTACTGAATTAATTAATGCAATGGAAAAAGTGGTATTTTCAAGATCACATAATTGTTTAGTAATAGGGAACTGCACATGCAGCCATAACTTCACTTTGCAGAATTGATGTACACAGCTCTCAAGAAGAAACATCCACTGCCTTAGAAGCGAATCAAACTCAACTTTCAGAATTGCACATTATGTCTCAGATCTTACTGGGGGGAGGGGGAGTGAATACATATCTTCAAACAGAAGTAGCTATAATAATTTTTTTTTGTTGGTTTCAGAATTTTTTTTTTTAATTAGACCTTGCAGATGTGAAAACTGCCAACATAACTGCGCTGCAGCTACACAGAAAGCATAATTTAGGAAACAATTCAGACCTTACATCTGTTTACACCCAGCCTTGATTTGCAGCTACTGTCTCACACTGCTGTTATTTCGGGAGGTGCCGGGGCTTCCCCGGGGCAGCAGAGCAAGGGGCCTGGCATGCTGAGCCCTACCACAGGCAGGGAATGAGCACGCCTCAGTCACTAGGAGCCTAGCCAGACGCATGCCACCACAGGTCACCTCATCCCAGGCTCCAGCCAGCCTCTGTCCAGGAACATGTATCCAGGGAAGGACACAGAGAAGGGCCTTCAGGAAAGAGGAGGAATGATGCACTGCATAAGACATTTTTTCAAAGCTTGCCAATAAGCCCCAAGTAGGATGTTGGTTACCTTCAACTCCAGGCAGTGTTTATCATCAGCTTGGGCATGAGGTGAGAGGCAAAAGTACTAGCAGGCAACTTCATCAGCGGCCAGATGTGTTGCCTCAGGCAAGCATTCAAAGTCTCTGTGGCTTCGATCCCTTGACTCATGACAGGTAAAACAATACTTTTCCCTATCTAGTAAAAGTGCCATGCAAGCTCGCAGTGCCCAGCGCCAATAGTAGATGATTTCCAGAGCTTTCCTAGTTATCTTCATATCTGCTGCAGAATGTGGTGATGGGAAGGCAGGGATTATGCTACCGTGTTCTGACTACCAAACATACAAACCCCGTTCCCACAAAGTGATAATTTTCTTCTTATTAAAGCCAGAGTTAAAATACTACTATCCTGTCATCAAGACAGCTGGTTTATATCCTCTTCTCCTTCCTTCCACCTCTTCCCCAGAAAACATCCTGTCTGACACGGTCCCTGCCAAGGCATCTAACCTCACAGGTCTCTGCACCCAGGAAGGATCCATATCCCCCAAGAGAGTGGTTCTGGCACAATTGCCTTTGCTGTTCCTGAATATTTTCAGTTTGGGATGGAGGAGGTTGACAAATCCCCCACTTTTCCAGGGAGCTAGAGGATACTTGCATGGAGGCTACACCCACCCTTCACATGGCACCTTTGCAAGCTAAGGCAACCACAGAGAGGTAACTGCTAGACACGAAGGCTTTTAACCCTCACAGAAGCATTGCTGGCCCTTGGGGCATTGCTACTGCTCAGCAGCATCACCCTGCCTGCCCAGAGCCCCAGCCGCCTGCTCCTGCACCTCCAGCAAGGAGCATGCAAGCCTCGGGCTCCTCCTCCAGAGCTCAGCAAGGTACGGTGAAGGCACCAAACGTGGAGCTCAGGGAGGTAATGGATACCAAGCTTCTTTCAATTTAAACATATTTATTTATTTCTATTTCATTATTTTTCCTATTGCATTATTTCAATTGATGAAAAGAGAAAAAAAAGTGATGACAAGCATTTGGGACTTCATTTATCTCAATGTTCATAGAGATTGGAGCAGAACTATTCAAGTGTATATAAATGACAGTTTGCCGCACTCCCGAAACCTTAAATTTTTGAGCCAAGCTCAGCAAACATACCTTGGCCAAAAAAACTAAGTGGGAGGGAGGCATAAGAAAATCAAGTGGTATTCTGGTATTTTCAAAATAAACCTGCAAATTTTCATTTCAAACAACATTTCATTTTGCTTCTTACACAACTTGAAAAGAAATGTTCTCAGGTCAAATTTGATCTTCCAGATTATATTAAAACAGGGCTTTTTTCCTGGTGTTTTGTTGCTGGGTTGTTTTTTGGTTTTTTTTTCTCTTCACTTCACTAAAACCACCCCTGACATATTTATTTCAGTATGATTGGAAGTTATTCTTTTCTTCTAGGTTTTTTTTTTTTTTACTCTTCAACCACTGAAACAAACAAAAGCCACCCGTGATTCAATGCACTCTGCTAGTAGAACATGCATGTGAACACGTAGATGTTTACTTTCATGTAGGCAGATGCGCTGGGCAGAAGAAGGCACTCTGGCAGAAGGAGAATCCCTGGATCTTCCCTGCACAGATCTGTCAACAGGCAAAAAAACTTTGCACTGAAGCTTCAAAATGAAAGCTCACACATCCTTATGGGATACATAAATCCAGCATTTCTCCCTCCTAATTATGCCTTCTGTTCTGTTCTTTAAAAAATAATTGTAAAACAGTGTGGCATGGTAGCACTTGTTAGCTCAGTGGCCAGCCCATGTGGGTGCATAGTTTCACTCTGTTCACCAGAAAGATTTCCTGTTTAAACACACAATCTTACAGGTAGGTTTCTCACATTTCTTCGTTTGAGCAACCCTCAATATCATTAAGCATAGAGAGCACAAGACTCACACCTACACATTCTCCCTATGAGACAAACTACAAAGTCATGTTGCAGTTCCTAATAAATTACCCTCTTGCTACAGCAGAAATAGACATTTATTGTGGTCCAACTTCTTTGCACAGAGAATACATATTTTTTTTTCCACATTCCCTTAAAGAATGACTTCTTCTGCACATACTAATGCAAAATGTTCTGTAACTACTTCTGAAACATAAAAAGAAATACACTATTACTCAGCATTGTTAGGTCAGCATAATTCGGCCATAAAAAAGGAAGCCTTACAATTCTGTTTGCCATAGCTGGAAGTCAAGAAGTAACATAACCAGAATGGACTGAAACACCACCATTAGGTCTCATACTGTACCTACTAATAGTGTTCCTGGAAGAAGGGCACAGGACAAGGTCAAATCCATATGTACTTAACAAGATCAGTGTGTACTGTATTAAGCTAAACAAGGACTGTCAAAGTCCACACAAAACATCAAGCAGTGGATTTCCACATTGTGTACCATTAATCCCTGGAAAAACATAGATCACCTGAACACTTTCTACCAACACCTACACAATGCTGATAAACCCCTAGTGTGGGCTCTCCATGTCCTCATGCATTTCATGAGCTCCCTAAAGCCAAGAGATATGAACAGCAATGGTCCTCAGGAACAGAGGACTTCTGAGGAATCACATCCAACACAGCTCTTATACCACCCTCACCACCAGAGGTGTGTGGCATTGCATGCCTTGCTTGAAGGGTGCATCCCAGTGGTGAGGGCCCCCTCGTCATTATCCCTGCTCCCCTGCCACAGAACTCAGCATCCCACGGCTCCTGGCCATGGCCCCTGTCACAGGGGCTGGGTGAAGCACTGCTCAGGACCCAGAGAGGCAACTGGGTTGCAGCAAGATGTGTTGCTCAACCTAACCTTGAGGCGAGTGCAAGACAGGCGACTGTCCCTGTCGCTGCATAAACTGCTGCTTGAGTGTTCATTGCAGGCTACACACCTCCTACAACTGCCACAAAGCAAATGCAGGAATCAAAAAGTCAGAATGATCCTTCCACTGAGAAGCAAATAAAAGCTCTGCTGCATTTCCTAGTAACTTTCTCTTTCTGATAAAACTAGCAATTTCCCAGCCAAGTTGAATGTGATTCCTGTGCCAGATGAGCCCTGACAGACAGAAGTTCATTTTATGCCAGTAGATGCTCATGGAGAGCAGTACAACAGAATGGGGGTTTGAGAAATTATGAACGCGCTTAGAAGATGCCCAATGCAATTCACATATTTCCAAAATGACAATTATTCTATCTAGCAAGTAATCTTTTTACAGAATTAGACTTCACCCCCGTTTTGACTAGTCTAGATTTGTAAAGGTTTGTTAGCCAGGTCACCCCATGAAGCATTCCTAATATAGACCAGCCAGAAGATGCTTTTGGGAGTACAGCCAGTTCTAGCTCCCTCAAATAAAGTTCTACAAGTTAAATTTGTGTTACACAAACCCTTTTGCAACAGAGATCCAAATCTAACATGAGATTTAACACAAGTTCTTGTACCCATAAATGCTGGTGCTTGTATCATGCTGACACCAATTTTGAGTACCAGTTCTTTCTGAGATAATCCACTCATATACACAGTGTGACTGTACTCTCTGATGCACACACACTACTGAAACCTGGACTAGAGCAGGAGTTTGTAGCAACATCAAGTTTCAATGCACAACCATTCCATGAAGGTACCGTCATCCTCCCTAAAATGAAGTAAACCTTCCACTAGGCTTGTTTCTGAAGAGCTATTAAGCAAAGGCAGTTTGTGCTCAAGGAAGATAAGGACACCTGAAAGAACAGGTTTGGCTAGTCAGCTATCTTGCTGCTAAAGCTAGCATATCCCAGTGATTTCAGTGATACATGGATACCTAAATGCAAAAGTCAGCCCTGAGGACCATAATGGCATTGTGCGACACTCCCCAAAAGTCTCTCTTTATAAATTAACAAATAAATTACAATGGACTACTCTGATTGTAAAGTCTCCAAGGCATTGATCTTGATTTCCTATTTATCTGCAAACCTCTTAATATACTCTTGATGCAAGAAATAGTGCATTTGTATTTACTATCATTTCAGCATCTAGTTTGCTCATCACACACATGCACTTTGCTCTTGTAAAATTTTTCACAGAGTCACTCTATTTTGCAGGTTGCCTGAATTCAGGAGATGACTGCTAGCATTTTACCTTCTCTTAATGATGGGATCAGGGTTTTGTTCTTAATCATTCACACACTGAGGTACTGAAGTAAGAGCAGCTCTACACTTAACACTATTTATTTATTCCTATTATCTCACCAAAGTGGGCCATACCAGTACCTAAGTTTCCATTTCTCTAACTTGTATTTACCATCAAGACTGCACAGATTGATTTTAGCTTCCAAATCCAAAGAAGTTTGGTCATTTACCAAGGAGAATAAAATATAATAAATGGTTGCATAGACAAGACCTCACATAATAAATACCTACACAAACATATAAGCTCCTGTCCACACAGAAAATTCCACTTGTGTCTGTGGTAATACAAACACAGGAATGAGAGAACAGTGTACCAGCTTTCCCAGGATTGTAACAGGAGTATGAGACATCCCTCACCTGGTACCAGGTAGAGAGAACACAATTTCTCAGCCAAGCTGTGGATGTGTGAGCAGCCCCCTGCTCCTGGGAGACCCCCATGCTCGCTCCCACAGCAAGCACAGCTCACAGGCTTCTCTTGCCAGATCCCTGCTCCACAGAGCAGTGGCCAGGTTACACAGCAAAAGGCACTGGATGCTTGCATGTAACTGGATTAAGCTCTGCACAATCCACAAAGACTAGTCTACTTGTACACATCTGCCACAAGTACGCATGGAATAATACTCAGTGCAGAAACTACAGGACAACGAAAAGGGCAGCAATACTCAACGTAAGTACACACACAGCCCACACGTAAACACTGCACGGGATATTAGACAAAGGATTTTCATTTCACATGAACACGAATACTTCACTATCCTCAAAGAACTCAGTCCTTTGCATAAGACTCCAGGTACAGAAAGCTACCACAGTCCACTCCGGCAGCTCCCGAGCTGCCCAGCATGCCTGTGCGCACGCTCCCGACATGGAGCAGCACACTCCCATCCCACAACGGCTGCAGCTACTGATCAGAACTAGAGATATAAAACTAATATATAGCAACAGAAAGCTATTTGCTGAACTGCAGCACGGACGCCGAGCACTGGCACACAAAAAGGACATGGGTCAAAGGCACCCAGTGTAAGTGGCATGCCAGCTATCACCGGTATTTATCTTAGGTACCACCAAGCAGGCCACCCAGGGTACCTCAGTGGAAATCCGGATTAGTTCCCCTGTGGTTAATGTGGGTCAACATCAGAGCAGGTAGATAGATGCTGGAATTGATCACTGTGGTGAGTGCTCAATTTTGAGCAATGCTGTTTGGTTATGGAATATGCTCAATTATGCTTTTTTTTGTATCTTAATGACCACAATGTTATAACTAAGCCAATTTTCTCTCATCCACATTCAAGAAAACTAACTAAAATCTTAGGACAAAACACAATTGTATTTAAATTTCCATTCAAATATTAATTTGACCTGATTTTATAGGCTGATTTTGATGTTCACCTAAAAAAAACATTTGCTCAGATGCTTTTTTTTTTGAGACATTGTCTTTTGGTAATAGAGCAAATCAGGTGGAAGTTTTAAAAAGTGTAATTCCACATGCAATTTGAACTTCTAAAAGACCACAGAACTTGGTCTTAAAACTCAGAAGTGTTGCATATAATTATGACAGCATGTTTACTTTCACCATTTCTCTGAATTCTGATGCTAGGTCCTATCACTTGACTAAGGAGTCAGTCCCCAGCATACAGTGATCCTCTCATACCTGTTGGACCTGTTGCTTCAAATTAAATCTCTCAATTCTCAAATGCTGCTTCATTTCGTACCTCTGAGTAATTTTCTTGCTTATCTTCAAGTGTGGGGAAAAAATAATAAAATCCAATTGATTAATGCTTTCTGAAGAAATCCTTCTGCCTTCACCTCTGCCACTGAGCCTACTGAGCCTCCAGCTCTTACTAGAGGAACAGTTACCTGCTGACACATCTCAAGAATAATCTCTATTGGATTTATCACATACCTGTTGATTATTTAATAAGCATCAAAAAACTGGCAACCTCCTAAGTTTAAGACATACAGAATTAAACATTATAAACAAGGTATTTCTCCTCACTCTTTACATATTCTGCAGGGCATGTGCATCTGAGACTGCATCTCAAAAAACTTCTAACACAGGCAGAGCAGATGGAGGCACTTCTCATCAGCTTCAAAGGGTGGGGAAAAATAAATAAATAAAAAGAAAACCGGGAAAGAAAAACTGCCCATGTTACATCAACAGCAGGTATGAACTTGATTTCTGGAACAAGAGAACCTTTCCGCTTTTTAAAGGTTGTGCAACTAGTTCTTTTGGATGGGGTGTTCCTCACTTTCAGGGCGGCTTTACAGTCCACAGTCACGAAAGACTAACTCAGTTGCTCTAAGCCATGCAATCAGTCCTTTTAAAAAGAAATAGTTCTCTTCTCCCGCTTTTTCTTTAAAAAGAATGAAAGGAAAAGAAGAAAAACCAAACCACCCAAATCTGCATTTTTCCTCTAGCTGGCAGATTTCCAAGATAAAGAGGACTGCTCTCCGGCTGGAACAGCAGCCGGGGCCTGCTCTCCAAACTCACAAAAGAGAACACCACACACAGAGAAAAAGCGACGGGTCTGACCGGCCAGAAACGTCTTCAAACCCTCTGAGACAGTTTCTCCAATAAAGAAGGGAAAGCCCAGCACCGGCGGCAGCCCCACGCCCCGGCCCCACAGGCAGCCCCGCCGCGCTGTTCCCACGCACCGCCGGGGCTGGCAGCGCCGGCAGGGTCCGGACGGGACGGCGGCTCCTTCGAGCCGGGTCGGGCACGAATAAATCGTTCCTCTTTCTCGTAACTGGGGAACCAGAACACACATGAAGTTTCCCCTCTTTTCAGTCACCCCTCCCCAGGTGTATACGTCTGAGTGTTATTACTGTGGCTATCTTTGAACAGGACAAGCGGAGGTGTCCGGGTCAGAGCGACGGCGGGTTACCGGAGCGGTGCTCGCTCGGGATCCCCGCGGCTTTTCCCGGCCGCCTCGGTGCAGGGCAGCCGGGAGCGGCTGTGCTGGGCTGGCGGAGCGCGCTCCGGGGAGCGACTGGGCAACGTGGGAAGAGGGGAAGAAGGAAAAAAGAAACACTAAAGAAGCACAACCGATGAGATGTGCCAAGGCTTATTCCCTTTTATTTCCTCCACCCCCACAAAAGAAAATAAGCCAAGAATCAGGAAGTCAGGGCTGCGTGATCGCTGCTATAGGTTTGGTTTTCTCCCCGTTTCTTCTCTCTCTGTTTTTGGGGTGGGATTTTTGGTTTGGTTCTTTTTTTTTTTTTTTCCTTAGGGAAATAAGTAGTTGGGACTTTCCCTCCGCCGCTCCCCAGGGAGGCTACAGCACGCAGCCGCCCGCAGCCCCGGCTCCCTGGTTCCCCGGGACGCAGCCGGTAAAGGGCGACGGGATCCCGACGCCCTGGCCCCCCGCGCCCCCCCTACCTTTCTTTCCCTCCACGGCGAAGCAGAGAGCGAGGCGCCCCAGCAGCAGCACCAGGACAGCGGCGCCGCGGGGCCCGGCAGCAGCGAGGGGGCTGCGGCCGCCCATGCTGCGGGACCGCCGCTCCCTCGGCGGAGTGGGTCGGAGGTCGGACGGGACAGGCGCACGGATGATTCCGCGGAGCCGCTCCCGCTCTGCTCGTCTCCCGCGGCAGCGATCAGCTCCTCTCCGGCGCTCTGCCCTGCGCGGCTCCGAGCAGCATGCTGGAGAGCGGCCGTCGAGGTCTGCGCGCACACGTGCGTGCCCCGCTGCGGACGGGCTGCTGCCTTCCTCCTCCTCCTCCTCCCCCCACCTCTGCTCCTCCTGCTGCAGGCGGCGGCGGGTGCGCAGGGGCTTGCGGAGCGGCTGGAGCCGGCTGTGGGACGGGGTGCGCCCGGCTACGCTCTCCACTCGGTCGCGGAGCGCAGGGGCTCCCTCTGGGGACGCCAAGGAGGAGGAGGATGGGAGGGAGCGAGGAGGAGAGGGGAGGAGAAACCGGCAGCGCCTTCCCCGCCCAGGTGGAGAAGGGGCGGGCCCCCCACCTGTCCCGGAATACAGGATGATAGGAGGTGGGAGCGGGGATGAGATAGTTCAGCCGTCCCTCCTTGCTCGGAAGGGTGTGTGTCTGGGGCTTTTCTACTTCCCGGTAGTTTCTGCCCGGCAGCTGCCAAAGGCATGAGTGTGAATTCGCGCCGCTGCTCGCAAGAAAGCGGCTTGGCTCTAACGCAGCTTCTGCCTTCCTGTGTGTCCCCGCCCGGGAGCGCGGGTGTCCCAGGGGGAGCTGCAGCAGAAGCGTTGTCCCGTCCTGTTCCACAGGGAGAGCTGTCCCGTGGCAGCGCCAGGGAGAGGAGTGCCGGCAAGGGAGAACTGAGGCGTTTTACTGGGGAGCAGCGAAGCCGCTCCGGAGGTTCAATCCACTCCCCACGGGCACAGCTCCAGGGCTCCGGCCTCGTTTCTGCTGCCCAAAATCAACAGAGCCCACTCGGCCTAAGCGAATAGTGCTGCTTTCGTTGTGTTCATTTTATTCCCAATACTTGTAATGCCAAGAGTCTGTGTGAAATGAAACCGCTCTGGTTTTATGCAGGTTTAGCACACGGATAACAGGGTCCGAGTCTGATCGTACCGCTTCTATTCCCCGGCTGCTAGCAGCAGGAAAATGCTCCTTGCTCCGCATAGCAAGTTACTTAATACACACAAAGTAACACAAGTGTTCCTGAGGTGCTCCAAGTCCATCCACAGACATTAAGCAAAAGAGTGCGTGTTCCTTTCTCCCAAGAAGAAAATCCAAGTTATTCACCCTTCATTAAAATATTCTTACGTTTTTTAACAGGCTGTTTCTCTGGAAAGTGGGAGGAAGCATTGTCTTGTCACTCAGGTATGTAAATAGGACACAGAAGTGCCACTTGTCTGGGCTGGGGTTTCTCCGACTAAATCATGATTCAACACTCAAACTTGCTGAGCGCTGGTGGTAATTTCTTCATAAAGCTCTTGTGAAGACTTGGGTTACACAGTCTATAGGATATGAAGGCTTAAAACTGTTATGATTAAGTGGGAACTCCAGAACTAAAGTCAATAATGACATGAGGTTTGGGAAATTCCGTGCTAATTGCCTGTGTATCTCACAGGGCATTGGAACACAATGAATTGCAAAATATCCACTGAGTGTACCTTGACTTTCCTCTGTTATGCATATTACTCTGAGAGATACTTACCCTTCTCCTACCAGTCAACTTCCTCCCTAAAATCTTTCTTCTGATAGTTTAACTAGTTACTGTCCTCACTAGGCAAAGGAAACGACCATCGCATTTACTCATTCGAGAGCAAAGCCCAATGCCTGACCACATGCCTTTAACCATGTATCATCCCACATGCCTGTAATCATTTATTAAGCTGAATTGTGTTACAGGATGGCTTTCGTATGCTGCAGCTGACATTCTGGTTCAATTATATTTTGTAAATAATGTGAAAGATGTACTTTGAAATAAACTCAGACATTAATAACTCATATTATTGATTTCATGGCTGTAACTGAGGACAGATCCTGAGCTTACAATACAATATTAGTACAAATTTGCTTCAAAGATTCTCACACAGTGCAACTTCATAAACACTCTGTGTATATGGTTCATTTTCATTTATTTAGACAAATAGGAGGATCTTTAAAAGTGAAAGAAACCTAGAAAAAAGAGATCAGCTTCTAGGGAGGGAATATTTGCAAAACATCCTCAGCACACACTAATGATTATAGCTTGCATTATGATAAAGGAAATGTGATTAAGACAACCAAGAAGTGAACTTCAAATCAGTTTTGTATGTAAATACTAAATAAAAATGTGCCTCTAGACATGCACATTGGGTGTCAAGCTACCACTGTAGAAGGAAATAGAGTTTTCAAAATCTTGAAGAAAGGTTTCAAAGTGACAAGTGAAAACCAAACTGAACATAGGAAAAAAAAGAAAACATCTTTTGCATATTAATTCAGTGGAGAAACTGGTCCAAATCGTGTCCTAGCATGCTAAAGAACAAATACTTGCTTAGCAGAATTTTTGTGATTCTACCTGCTATACTGAGCAGGAACATTTCATACATGCTTCACCCCTCCATCACGTACTGCTCTTACATAAATGCATATAAATTCAAGTATTCAATTCTAACTAAACTCCTTCATTGCTGACATGGTGAGCAAGGGGAGACTAGGCAAATTCCCCTTTAAATTTTTTTCCCACACTGCAGATATGCACTACAGGAGACACTCATCTGCTGCTGGCAGTGCAGTACTGCTGAAGGGGCTGCACAGCAAGCTGCTATAAATTCCGTCCTCCCACCTTTGTGAGCATAAATGTGTTACTTTTGTGGCATTGTGCTCTGCTTGCCAAGGTCACGAGACATGTAAAGGAACTCTAAGACTGAAGTTTGAGAAGCTTATCACAGGCAGGAATTTCAGAACTTTTTTACACAACTGAGCAATTTCTGAAATGGTTTGAATTCAAACTTGACATTTTCCTTAAACAGCTGGTCACATACCCATTGACTGCCTTTGGTATAACTCCTTTGAAGCGAGCATTAATTTTACCAGGGGCATGCAATATTCATGTTGCAAATTACTGGCTACATGTGTGCATGGATCAAAGGTCATGGAACAAAGGCAAACCTTTTGACCACCAATTTTTAAATTGATGGTTAGTAGTGAAAATACTAAATGCAACATGTGTTCTCAGCTTTTTTTTTTATTTGCTTGCTTTATAGTATGTATATATATATATTATTCTTCCATATTAAGCATAAACATGCTGACCTATGAAGTGAAGATCATTTAACCTGGTAGCTCTTTCACATAAGGATACTTCTGGATTGCAGAACTTGGCTGTATTTGCTTACCACCACTTGCCTGCACCACTGAGATGATTACATTGCCACACATGGAGAGAAGAAGCTGTAAGAGGATGAATAACTGATTTCCTTATCAGTAGAAAAAGCAGGATTAATTCTCCTATCTCTTCCACATTTCCTCTAAACAGAATAGAGTTTCAAAATCCTCTCCAGAGTAAAAAAATCCCTGCTGCTGGATCCTTTCCTTACATGAAAGAAAAAAGTGTTGCTTTTCATTATCCACTAGGAGTGGGTCAGCATTTGCCCCTCAAAAAAAAAATCATCAGCAACTATTCCTCAGTGGCAATGCAGCTCTTCTCTGTGTGTTGCAAAAGTGATTTTAAAGGACAGGCCTTTTACTGGAAGAGAAGGAATTAAATAGAAATTAATTAGCGGGGTTTTACAATCCGGTTTGCTCAGATTTTGCATGGTGTTTGAGATTGTTGACATTATATTTTGCATTGCAGTTTGTATTCTATGACTCCTCACTCAGGTTTTAAAGCAAGGGCTGAGATAATAATTCATGGAGCTTTATGGCCCTTTGCAGGTTGAAAATATTGCACAAACATTAACTAATTTATCTTTGCAAATCTCCTGTAAAGCAGGTTAGTAGCTATCATTTCCATTTTATAGATGTAAAATAATTTGCCTTGGGCAGAGCCTTAGTGGCAGAGCTAGGATTATCACTCAAGAGCTGTTTATCCTAAACATTCTATTTAAACCTCTTTGGATCATGCTGCTTCTACAGAGTGTCCCTGATGAAAATGGATGCATTTTAACTCAGATTGTCTATCTTTCTCTCTTCTCTTAACACTGTTTACAGAATCATAGAATCCCAGAATATGCTGAGCTGGAAGGGACTCATGAGGATCATTGAATCCAACTCCTGGTCTCACACAGGACACCCCAAGAATCACACCATGTGCTTGAGGGCATTGTCCAAAAGCTTCTTGAACTCTGTCAGGCTTGGGGCTGTGACCACTTTCCCTGGGGAGCCTGTTCCAGTGCCTGACCAGCCTCTGGGGAAAGAACCTTTTTCTAATATCCAACCTAAACCTCCCCTGACACAACTTCAGGCCATTTCCTCAGGTCCTGTCACTGGTCACCACAAAGAAAATATCAGTATCTCCCCCTCCCCTTCCCCACATGAGGAAGTTATAGACTGCAATGAGATCTCCCCTCAGTCTTCTCCAGGCTGAACAGACCAAATGACTTCAGCTGCTCCTCATATTACTTCCCCTCAAGGCCCTTCACCATCTTGGTTGCCCTCTTTTGGATGCTCTCCAACAGCTTTGTATCCTTCCTACATAGTGGCACCCAGAGCTGCCCCCAGCACTTGAGGTGAGGCTGCCTCAGTGCAGAGCAGAGCAGGACAATCCCTTCCCTTGCCCAGCTGGTGATGCTGTGCCTGATGCCCCCCAGGACACTGTTGGCCCTCCTGGCTGCCAGGGCACTGCTGGCTCTTGTTCAACTTGTCATCCACCAGGACCCCAAGTGCCTTTCCATGGCACTGCTTTCCAGCATCTCATTCCCCAGCCTGTCCGTACATCCAGGGTTAACCCAACCCAGGTGCAGAATCGGCACTTTGTTTGGTTGTTTGTATAAGAGCACTTAGAAAGGACAACAAACTCACAAACACATTGGGGTGTTGACATTAAACCTTAATTATAATAAATTGCACAGTTAGTATTTCAACACGTGACCACGGTGTTATCTCAGGAGGGTTGCTACATGATCTTTACTTTTTTTATGTCTGTGTTCTATCTATCATCTCAGTCGCCAAGTTCAATGTGGCATTTTTCAGGGAAAATTCTCTTAAATCAGGAAGAGATTTTTAAAATTATTTGAACTCTGTTAGGATTCACAGCATCAGATTATACACCAATGAAAGTAGGCAAGAAAAAGTAAGTTTAAAAATAAAACCTGTGTGGCTGTAGTGGTTTTTAGTACCCAAAGATTTATTGCAGCCATTGCGTGGGAAAGAGTGTGAGCTGTCCATTTTCTGAATTGTGGCTTCTCTTTGAAAAGACCCCCAATTTTTGTCGGGTATAAACCAGGAAAAAACCCCACTGTTCTGAGCATTTTGATTAACATCTAAAGTACTTACAAGAGAAAAAAAAAAGGGTATGGCAAATTCTTTCAGTATTGAAGATAAACACTGCAATTGATAAGATAAACTGAACAAGGTTATCAGGGTTTCATAGGAATAATTACACTATATGGAAAAAAGTATACAGATTTACTTACTGTGCAGTTATTCTTTGCCCTCTCACAAAATCTCTGCTGAGCTCCTGGGGAATGTGGCATCTCCATTGACATCTAGGAGATAATTTCAAAGGGTAGAATACACTTCCTGCCTAAAAGCATCTGTCATTTTGGTGTTTGTAACTTCATGGAGAGAATACTGTGGTTTTTCACAAATTTTAACAAGTCCCTGAACTAGTTATTTCTTGCTTTGTTCATACCTCAGCAAGTTTTACAGTCTGGAAGGGTGAGGGCATAAGAATTCATACTGTGATGGGATGGGTATATTATACACAAAATCTTTGTTACTAAACTTACAAGTTTCCTACATAAAAACAAGCTTCTGCCTTATTTCTGTACTTTGCTGAGGTGACTCACACTGATATCCCTATGCTATATATATTCCTTCATTCAACCAGAAATCATACAACTCTGTATGATTGCAGAAAATACAGTTTGAGGGTGCTGTCAATAAATGAGATATCAGAAGAAGTGGAGCTAACACAGAATCACAGAATGAGTCAGGTTGGAAGGGACCACAGTGGGTCATCTGGTCCAAACTCCTGCTCAAGCAGAGTCATCCTAGAGCACATGGCACAGGATTGCATCCAGCTGGTTCTTGAATATCTCCAGTGAGGGAGACTCCACCACTTCTCTGGGCAACCTGTTCTGGGCAAGCTGCTCGGTCACCTGCAGAGTAATGTAAAAAAAGTTTTATTCATATTCAGATGGAATTTCCCGTGCATGAGTTTCTGCCCATTGCCTCTTGTCCTATTGCTTGGCACCACTGAGAAGAGCTTGGATCCATCCTCTTGACACCCTCCCTTCAGATACGTACATATATTCATATGGTCCCCTCTCATGGACATGGCTTGTGGGCAGCTTGTTGTCCACCAGGATCCCCAGCCCCTTCTTGCAGAGCTGCTTTCCAGCAGGTCAACCCCCAGCCTGTGCTGGTGCATGGTGATATTATCAGATCACACTCTATAGTTAGTTATTCAGGATGGGTGAGTACTAATGCTAGGTGTCTGATTATGAACACTAAGACTGCTAATTGCATTACTCTCACTGTCTGTTCTGCACTTTATGCCCTTGCTCACCTAATTCCCAACCCACTGCATAGCCTGTCACTGCCCATGTATATTCACAGTGACAAAGAGATGGGGACAACTAGGCACAAGCCCATGGCCATGAACTTTGCCTCAGGAAGAGTAAAAGTGCCATGAAGCCAAGCTCAGGTGTGATGGTTGGTTGGGGCTGGTTGTGTTTATCCTGCACCTTGCCTTCCCTTCCCTGGTTTTGATCTACCCCTTCCCAGCTCCCACACCAAGTTCAATACCATGTGCAAATACTGCCAGTGGTTGCTCAAAATATAGTCTCCTTAGAGAGTGCAGTGCTGAGAAATCTATACCACAGAGAGAGTGAGGAAAGCTGGTAGCCCTGAGTAAAGGCACAAAGAATGTGAGTTGCATCACGGGTGTGGCTAATGGGGGTTTCTTCAGATTTAGCCATCTCCTGCCGTTTGCATCCAAAGCAGACACTGAGAGGAACGATAAGACATTGCAACACTGTGGTTCTTATGAAAAACTACAGCAACAGGCTAGCAAATGTAAAATAAGTCTCTTTTATACACTCATTTTTTTGCACTGTGGAGGTGTCTATACCTTCATTAACTTTTCTACATGAATTTCTAAATGTTACTCAAATTAAAACAAATATACACAGAGGCTGACTATACAAGGAACTACACAAGGCCATTTTCCAATATGAAATGGATTGCCACAGAGTAGCTTGTGTCCATGAATACGTTAAAGTCTCAGCCTACAGACCGATGTGGTTGCATACAAACTATCAAGAGCACTCCTTGGCC
This sequence comes from Entomyzon cyanotis, assembly GCA_024500445.1. Classification (NCBI taxonomy): domain Eukaryota; kingdom Metazoa; phylum Chordata; class Aves; order Passeriformes; family Meliphagidae; genus Entomyzon; species Entomyzon cyanotis. The sequence continues at coordinate 84,989,206 of JAKEPQ010001005.1, forward strand.
TCTGCTACCTCTCAAACTGTATGTGAAGACTACTAGCCAGTCTACCCTGAGACTGTTTGTATAAATGAATAGTGCAGATAATCTAGCACAATGTGCAGGGAACACTCCCTGAACAACTGACCAACATGAACGTGGCCATAGCTATTTCCCAATATTTCAAAGTCAGCAGTTCTGTTTCTTACTCATCTCAGTGTGCACAGATCCAATAACTGGAGTATCTTGGTGAATTTTCCTTTCTAGACAAAAAAAGCAGAGATGATAATCTGTTCTTTTCTCCCAGCCCTGTTAGACAGTAAGTACCCTAATGTTTATAGACAATTCCTTGTTTTCCTTCTCTGTGACCCCAGAAATCATCACTGGCCACTGAAATCATTACCTTGCATTTTTTCCACGGGAAAACTAAGCCAACTAGCAAAGCTGTCACTGAAGAGAATGGGAAAAGCATTTTTCTGTCATGTGCCTGGAGGGTTTGTCCCCCAAGGTTTTTAACTACAGAGTAGATGGTCATTTTTATTTAAAGCCAACTAAGTCATAATGCTTTAGAAAAAATCTACCATGTTTTATTCAGCATAGCTAAATAATAAAGATATAAGTGGCAAAGACTGGTCAATTAAATATGATTAACGTAAGCTAAATCCCAGAGATACTGCAACTGCACTGAAACAAATCCCATAGCACATGAACAGGTAACCAGCTGACGTTTTTCTTTATCATACTTTTAACTTTCAAAATCTTTCTCTGGTAAAGGTTTTCTGCAGCATATCGGAGACTATCAACAAATGTGACTGAGCAGAAAAGCAGGTTCTGGCAATCAGAGATGTCATAAAATGCCCAACTTTCCAGCAATGGCATCTTTCTTTTCTGATGAGAAGGAGCCAAAGTAAATGCCCCTGGGGAAGGCCTTAAGGCAGTTTGGCCAACATAACAAGGTACAATATTGAAGACTGAGATTTGGGTAAGTCACTTGCTGTTGGAGGATTGGATTTGTGAAGTAAAATAGCTGCAACACAGGCCCTGTCATCATCACTGCATGTGTTTCTGAGCATTTTAGTTCAGACAGCCTTTTGTGATCCTGTGGACTCAATGTCCACTACCCATTGGGGTATGCTACATATGCCCCTGGAGCACATCTTTCAGCTCAGCTTCTTTTGGAAGAAACACAGGTTATGCACGCAAAGACCATGGCATGAGGAGGATCAGCCTCAGAAGCGCACTCTCGATCCGTACCAAAATGCTTTTACAAAAGCTTGCCCACAATCTGCTGTTTCTAGAAAAAGGAGAAACAATAAAATATTTTAGTTCCTACAGGAATTTTAATCTTTAGAAGGCAAGACCAGACCTAGAACATCAATCTTTGAGGTTCCCAAACTGGGCTGACCCCAAACCCAGAACATAAACAAACCCAGTCTTTCACAAGTTACCTAGAAAACCACTCAATATGAAAACGGCAACGGGACAAGAATGCCAAGCACTTCCCATTACCCAGCAATCAAGATGAACAACGGTGAAGTAAACCCAGGAGTAAAACAAAACATTCATAGGACTTGTAATGAAAAGAATAGGTTAAAAACAGCCAGGCAGCTCTTCAGGGAGCCATTCCAGTGATACATACCAGCAGGAAGGCAGGGTAGGAACCAGGGCTGGCCACTGCATCCACAGAAATCAGGTGCTGCTACTCAATTAGAACAAACTTAGTTAGTCCACAAACCAGATAATCAAGAGCTGACATCACATTTTAGATGCTGTCAAAACATCTAAAACATGGCTACAAAAAGGAGTTGTGAGGGGCCACCTGAATGCTCTGAGCTTTTCCTTCCTTCTTATTTATAGCATGGTCCCCAACACACTGCAGGATATCTATTTGATCTCAGCTCTCTGGTATTTACTTCTTGAGCTCCCAGCAGCTTTGATGGCAGTACTCCCTTTCTGTTCAGACAGATGAACAATTCTTGGAGTTAAACCTCCCAGAGGTAATTAAGATATAGCTGTCTCTGTAGCTTTCGCTTCTCCAAACTCAGAGTTAGTCCTTAAAATCCTCATGTGACTTGATGGCAAGAGGATGTGAACCTCTAATCAATTCCGTGTGCACACTCCCACCTCCATCAGACCCTCAGCTACCAGTGTGTGATATCCTGCACTGCTGGTAAGAACATAATATCCTGGTGTAATAGAAAGCATACCGTAAAACAGCCCAGGGATATATGAGGATAAAGAGAACTGTCTCCTGCCAATTTTTTTTCTAAAATGCGTCAGATTGGATAGGTTACTTCACATTCTCCATCATCCTGTCTTCATAAGCAGCTCCCTAAACTACAAGCTCCTCATCATTTGATTTCATGCATAACTTCCTTTCCCAGCCACTTCTGCAGAACTACAGACCCAATTCATTTAAAAAATGAGACCCAGTGCAAGAGCATTAGCTTTTCCAGACCTGCTTCCTTCCTGACCTCACTGCTTATTTGACTGCAAAACAACTGATGCTGCAGTTTTCAAAGAGGCAAGCATGGACCACAATTTCTATTCCCAGTCTGTGGGAGTGGGAAAGCAACTTCGGCATAAATACATGCAATTTGATACTTTAAATATATTTCAAACCAGATCCTTTTCCTTTAAGCCTAATTTCCTCTGAAGATAGAAATTTATCACCAATGACTCAAGCTTCCTCAAGGTTTTATCAATTTAAACTTCAATAATGTTCTTCCTTCATGTGTTCATGCTACATTGCCTAGCGCTTGCTTATCCAGCCAGCACTTGCTCATGCAAACCAATACTTTGGCTTTTCTGACTAATTTGTGTGACTGTTTTTTCATTATGTGTCTTGCCCAATCTATTAATTTGAGAAAAGGGTCTTATGGGACTTAATAAGTCTGCAAATGGGTGAGTTGTTTAAAATCTTGCCTGTTATCTATATGGTTGCAGCATATAGAAATGCTCCTTCTGTATGGAGCAGGCAACAAATGCCTGGGCCTCCCAGCAGTGGTACTGCTGAAGACTGTTTTTCTACAAATGATTTTGCTTTCTTCCTCTGTTGCCTGTCATCTGCAGTACCTACTGTGCCCTCCAACACCAGCTGGGTTAGAGACAGCCGGTATGGAGATACATCTCCATGGTAATTGGTCACATGGGCTGATGGTGACACAACAGATAGCTGCTGAGGCTGCAGCATCTCCTCTTCACCTAACACCTGGTTTCACAAGGCTTAGGAGGTCCTCGGTCTTCTGTGGAATTCAGTTAAAATTAGTTAACAGGGATGGGGATGAAGAGATGGAATGACTGCATGAATTTTGCTTCCAAACTAAAAAATCAGAAGCTGACAGGAAGCTGTGATTGTTTGACTTGAAAGAGTTGAAATGTGTCCTTGATGTCCTTTCTAGCAGCTCAGGAATAATAACAGGTTTAGAGAGTGCAACTCCATGACCTTATTTGAATTGGAGCACACTGCAGTGTGTCTGAACAGCTCTCTGCAGGCTTTTTTTTGTAAGTTTAAAGAGACTATATATCAGGACATCAGTGTGGTCCAAGGTTACCAGGATCATTATGGCTAATGGCAGAGGCATATGTGCTCCTTGATTCTGTTGTTTGTCATTCACAGATCTGCTCCTGACCTTTCTTTTTATCTCTGCATCTCACCCCAAAGTTAACATAAAGTGCAACAGAAGCCAGGTCTACTTGAACAAGCCCACACGAGAGTCAGAGGGCTTCTTCAGAGAGTTGGCTACCAGCTCACAAGAACTTCCCTCAGGGCAGGAAAACAAAGAGGTTGTGTTTCTTTTGCAGCTTCTCAAGAACCAGAAGACTGACCATAAATGAACACCAGTCTTATCTGAGTATGCAGAAGGAAGAAAGGGGAAATAATAATTACAATGAAAATGTCTTAAAAACACAAGTGGCAGCCTGTCACTGCCTTTCAGGAAGACCTAGTGCAAAAAGGAAAAAAGTCTGTTCCAAAGGAGGTAATTTTCTATGTGTGGTCTGAAAAATTAGATGCTGAAGTAGAAGCTGGAGCTTCAGAAGCTGGAGGTTTGTGTAAACCCAAACTTCCCCATGTAAAAGGGGGATAACGAGTAGCACAAATACCTAAACAATTTCTAAGAATAACGACTTAATAACTACATACTGGCTTTACATCCAGGGAAGGCTTTAGGAATGCGAAATATTCTTAAAATTTTGACCTTCCACAAAGATTTTGGCTTGGTAGCTGTAAGGGGGTGTTTTCTGTTTCAGGGACCAGCTGCACTCTCACTTCTTAAGTGAAGCTTCTCCCCTGAAACAGATGTCCAAATTGATGAGATACTGCATTAGCATTGCTGCTCTGTTCACTCTTAATTACTGGTGTGGTGACAAGAGCAGTATAAATCAAGCCAGTCCAGCAAAGAGATCTTGCCACAAGCTGGTTAACCACTACATTAATATGAACATCTGACACTTCATTTTCTAGGAAGGATTAAAACAAGAGTAAAACTTTGGGGGAGGCCACTAGTTTGTATGTATGGGACAAGGTGGGGGGAACAGAGGCCATAAGCAGCAAACTCCACATTTTCAACTGGTATAAATGCTTCAACCCTTCCTTTTGCCTGTGATGTGGACCCCACTCAGACTCACTCAGAGCCCAGTGTGAAGGAGGGCAATGAACTGAGGTGGGGTTTGCTGCATAGTGGCTGCTTATGTGCCTCTAGGCAGGTCCAAAGCACACAAAAAACTCACTGCTGTTGGTAATCAGAGTGGAATGATGTATTTGCTTTCTTTCCATTTTAAAACAAAAATCCAGCCTGAGTACTTTAAATAGCAGCATTTCTCTAGGAAAGACATTTGTTTACTTTAGTGCCTGTAAAATTCATCAGAACAAGGGTATGGGAAATAGAAAGCCTCGTGCTATTCACAGAACAAGTATAACAAGTTCTGCAAGCTCTCTTCCAATGTTTCACCAATTCACTCTACTCAAAGCTGGCAGATTAGACATCATAGTCAACACAGTACAGAGATTTTCCTTCGTTTACGAGTTAAATACTGCAATGTCTTTATAAATCTGGGCCTAAAACGTATAACTACCTCCCACCCAAATAGCACTGGCATTGCTAACAGGCACCAGTTTTGCTGGAGACAGGGCCAGGACATTGAGAAACTTGGTCTGCTGACACTTGGCCCAGAAGACCAGAGGTCACTGGCCATCTCCTGCAGGCCCCATAGCCCACACTCTGCAAGAACCTTATTTTTCCAAAGCTGCCTTTTTCCCCTCAATGCCTAGCTTTGCTGTGAAGGATGTCGCCATAATCTGAGGTGATGTATGTGAGCAATTTGTAAACGAGTTCAAGTTCACTGAGGGCTGTTAAATACTGGGACACAAACACAATTGTTGACTCAGGGAAGGTATAACACCACAGCAGCCATTGGGATTGTCTGGGATGGGGAAAGAGAGGTGTCATGGAAATATGATTTTAGTTTGACACAGTACAGCTGCTCTCCCCTTAATTAAGGAAGCAAAAGTGGAAGTCCTTAGGCACCATACTCCAGTTTTTAAGGCATTTACATATACAGAACATCACTTCTCCTTCCTCTGGGGAGTGAACAGCCTTTATCCACCACCACTGGAGCTATTTTTAAACAGCAGAGAGGCTTTTCTTCCGTGTCAACACAGGAGCTGCTCTCTCCCTGAGCCCACAGAATGGGACACATACTCGGTCCAGTTACTAAAAATACTTGTTGAGTGTTGGATGTATAGGGACTGACAGATCTCTGAGATATCCACAGAGGTGGGTGATAATTTGGGTTGAATTCCACCGATTTGGCTCTGATACTAGGTTTGGCTGCCCACATGTTTCTGGCTGTTGGCTTTATTCTGACATGACACAAACCTACCCAGGATCTGTGTGGGATCACATCAACCCAGAGGTACAGGAGGGGAAGAGAAAATATTTGTCCCTAATACTACAGGGAAAGGCTCTAAAGCTTGATCATGTGTTAAGTAATACTTCATTTCACTAGGAGCTTCCCTGATCTCCAAGGCATTACTCATGGAGGAGGGACCTGCTCACCGTGAGTAAAGGCTTTGGAATCTGGCCTCTAGTGTGGAACACTATGAGAGCAATACTAAATATGTAAATCTCTGCTTTGTACCATATGTGCATGGCATTAGGAAAACACTGCATAACAAAGAGCAAAATAAGGAAAGCATGTTCAACACCTCAATCTACATTCAAGCTGCTGATTTACAGAGCCAAGGGACAAGCTCTTGATCTTATGTTCCAACAAATTGCAGGAACAAGATGCTGACAAGTTATCAAAGGAATGTGCTCCTCTAAGAACTTATCAAACCTGTCCATAAGTCCATCCATGTGCAAAGGCATTTCAGTTTTGAACAGCACTAAGAAGAGACCAGCCTCTATAGGCACACACACTATATGGCTTCTACAGATTCTAGAGAAGTCTCACAAAAGATGAGGATACTCAGGACCATGAACATTTGTGGCTTGACCTTCCTTAATCTCAAGCAGCTGATTCCTCAGAATAATTTACAATGACAGAGAAAGAAAGATGACAGCATTTGATCTTTTGCTTTGCTGTGGAAAAGCAGAGCGTATGGCAACACAGAAAGCACACTTTCTTCTCTGCCTGTCTGCTAGTACCACTACAAGAAATCAAATTCATCAAATTATACCCTCATGAATCATGTTTTTAACTGGTTTTGTGGGGGAGGTAGATAGGGAAGAAGGAATGGAGTTTGTTTCAAGCTTGTCTGTCCTCATCACATAAAAAAATTAAGAGGGAAAAACCTCTTTTAGTTATTTTGCTGTAACAAAATGGTGTTCAATGACTACACAGCAACTACACAGATAAGTGTTGAAATTATCTCATGTCATATATCACAAAAATACACATAGGTTCTTTGACTACTTTAGTTTCATATTTGGCTTGCAATTCAAAATCTACAATGAGATGTGAGAATGTGGTTAAGAGCTGAGAAATGAATAAGATAAAACCCAAACATATTATTCTAATAAGCAATTTCTGTAGTCTACACCCTATTATCTCACTAACTCCACTTGAAATTAAACAACATCCAGCCTGAATATCTGCTCAGTCCCTGTCCTACACAGAGGTGTCAAAAAGAGGGCACAAGCTGATTTTTACGATGTGAATCAAGTCTGGTGGAAACTAATACTTCTTAAGTTTCAGCAGTGGGTTGGCCTGATAGATGGTATAAAATAAAGATTATCCCTGCCCTAGGGGGTTGCAGTCTAAAAAAAGACTAAAGGAAAGTATTTGTCTCTTGCAAAGTGATTTATTCAATTGGTTCTCTAAGTCTATAGTCTGCTTTGAAGGTGGGCACATTTGTCATGTAAATTTTAGTTTCTGTGAGAATCACAGAATAGGCCATACCAATGTATGCTGATTTCAGAAATTATGTTTGGTTACAAAAATAAAAAAAATTTCCTGTCTATTCAGACATTTTGAAATTAAAATTTTTAATTTATTGTTTAAGAATGAGTTTTATTACTAGACGTCTTTGAATAATGTGGCTAAAAAAAACATCTTATGGACAAAATGTGTCACTTCCAGAGGTGATTCTTTCCATATTTTTGTTTTACTGAAAAATTCTGGGGAAAAAACTATTCTGAAAGAAAAATATTCCAAACCTGAAAGATGCCAAAAGACCTGCTGGGCAGTAAATTCTGCCACAATAAACAAGACTAATTATTTCAAGAAAGAGTGATCATTGTAAACAAACCTGCAGCAAAGCAAAGGGCTGGACTAATTGTTGGATCAGGTAATCTGGAGGACTCTGATTTAGTGTTCCAGGTCATAATTGGGTCCCTGACCACCTGCTTTGGTCACTTGTAATGAATGCAGCTGGACTTGGCTGGTCACTCTGTTAGACACTTGCTAAAGGAGGCATTGAGTGCTCTTGGTAGCAGTTTGTTGCTGTTCAGGCTTAAGTCAATGTAAATTGTTGCTGAGCTTAAGCCTTGCTGTCAGAAACACCAGAAGTAGTAAAGGCTCTTAGGTAAAGACATAGAATTTCCTTCCCTTTGCCACATGGCTTTCTGAAGCACAACAGCATGAATGCATGTTAGATAATCTACAGTTCAGAATGCTTCCTACACAGAAGCAGCAAAAAGAGTAACATGGCTTAGCAGAGACTGCAGGCTTTGTGTCAGAAACCTGATGTCCTAGTGCATGTCTTTGCTCTGCATCCTTCAGCAAAGGGCATAACCTCTGACCTTGCACTTCGCTTTCCTTTAGGTAATGATATCTACCCCCTTTTTAAAAATGTTTTTAAATATACATGTAATATAGGTTGGATCATTACAGAGCAAGAACACAAACAAATATACACACACCCAGACAAGCCATAGTGATACATAAAATGCAGACACTCCCATGCAGAGAAATGTACTGATGACCTTAGGCTAATGACTGGAGTCTGGGTGGTACTGCTGGCATTCACAGAGCACACTCAAATAGCTGTGCAGGTCTGCGCAGGCAGCCAGAGAGTCCTTTTGCATGAGGCTGGCTGGTGTGGATGTTCCCAGGCATACGGAGCCATCTGGGGTAGCTGGCAGCTGCTGGGAAGCTGCTGGGCAGGCAGCTCTGTTAGCCTTAGACTCAGAGGGCAGAGTCTGTACTCACAAGTAAGGAAAGGGGAGAACAGTTCCCACTTTCTAGAGAGTTGGGGGTTTTATTTATGTATTTATCATAGCTGCTATTTCATTTAAAGCCCATATGTATTTAGCAGGAGCCCTGCTAGATTAAATGTGATGCAGCTGGTGGTCAAGTCTCAGAAGTGTCTCTCCTTCAATGCTCCCCACAGTAGCAAATGGCCTGGCCTCTCCCATGTAGTTTAAAATTGATGTGTTTGGAAATGTAGAAATGAAAAGCTTTGGGAGGAGCAAGGAAAGAAAAGGAAAATCAGTTGTGGAGAAAATCTATTTCCCCAGTTTTAAGTGCGATTTTGAAGCAATCGGAAGTAGCTCATTCTAGATGGGCTCACACTTTGTAATTTTCAAACTTCTAGAGTCCTCCTCAGGACATTAAGGATATTAAGTTGTTAATATTATTGTACCAGAAACAAATCTCTCAGGTATATTGCATTTTCAGTACATGACACTGCAGCTCACTCTGCTGAGAGGTTAAGTCAAGCAATAGCCCTTTCACTTTCTGTCAGCTTCAAGTCTTAGAGCAGTTCATGTGTGGTTCACAACTGAGTCTTGTTTCATGTATTGGTTGCTAGATCACCTACAAACTTGTGAAGTGAAAACGTTGTTCCTAAAAAGAAAAAGCTCTAGTGATGCTCCTGCTCTCTATGAACAGAGCCTTTCCTCCAAACGTTGTGCAGGGTTCCTGTCCTGTCCGGAGCAGGGTGTTTCAAACTGCCCTTGCCAAGCCCGTTAGCACAGGCTGAGCAGCACAGGTCAAATTACCGCATCCACAGTGCTCTGGTTAGAATCATAAGCTAAAATTTACTCCATCCCAGAAGGAAGAGGTTTCCCACACATTGCTCCCCTTAATCTGAGATCTTGCCCAGATACAAGTTCAGTCACGTGTGAACAGCACTGTCAGTGAACCAAAAGAGTATGTGAAACTTTGGACCCATCCTACCTCATAAACAAGGTTCAAGTTCAGAAGTTATTCAGAAGCTGTTTGCAGCAGTTCTGTACAATCAAACCAAAACCAAAAGCACACAAACAATGATCGATCCTTGAACTCAAGCACCTCAGCATGCTTTTGGCTATTCCATAACCAAACAAACAAGTCTAATTTCTCATTGTGTGTATTCAAACAGGAAGCTACTCTGCAAGCTCCCAGGTTGCATTTGACCCTCAATAAAACTGCTGCTTTATCAGACATTGCAATCCTAGGTGTACTTATGGGACACTTAAAGTATTTCATATACAGGCAAATAACTTTATCACCCTTGACTCGGTTTATTGCTTTGTCTTTCAAAACATTAGACATTATGGGATCTTCCTAAGTTTATGCCCCAGCAGCACCTCCTTCCCTGCTACAACTAACCCTTCAGGCGCTGCTTCCAGTTTGGTGACTGCTAGTTCCCAAAAGTAAATGATCCACTTAACCTGGCTTCTGAGATGAGACAGAGTCTTGTTGGATACTAGGCAGTCCCCTCAGAGAGAGAAATATTTTGTAGTGAAAGAGGTTTCCACTGAACTTCTCATCCTCTTCAAACCAAAGACAAGAATAATAAATAGATTTAAATAATGTATTAGATCAATACAAGATTTCTACATATTTCTTTAATGAAGTAGATTTAAAGGAAATTAGGTTTCTTGAGTTCATCTGCTCTTGGAACTACTCCTTTTCCTACTCTCAAGATAGCAATGAATTTTATAGATTTGTCAGAATTGCTCAACAAATGTTTGTAATAGTTAAGACACATTCCACTTCTAAAAGCTCTTTGAGGCAAAGGCTAGTCTTCATTTTTGATGCTTGATACTCTATTTGGCCAGCATGACTCAGCAAAGGAACATGATTTCTATTCCCTGAATGGATGACTCAGTCTGTACATACGAAAGCAGTGCCTGAAGAGCACACAGCATATTGCACACAGAAAAAGATAGGGAAAAGAGAATCGTCTAAGAGACTGCTTTAGAATTACTAAACATGCTCAGAAAATATTATTGCCTTTTTCTACATAGGGATATAAATGGTCATGATTTTAAGGAAATAAAAGTAATCATATTCATTAACAGTTCTTATACTCACCTTGGCACAAAATAATTTCCTGTTCTTTTGGGGTTTTTTTTGTTTGGGTTTTGGAGTTTCTTTAGTCTTGTTGGGTTTTTTCTTTAGTTTGTTTTCAAGTCTTTGTGGGGGTTTTTTGGGTTTTTTTGGGGGATTGTTTGTTTTGTTTGTTGGTTTGGTTTTTGGTTTCGGTGTTTTTGGTTTTTTTTTTGGTAAATGCATTTAATGAATAGATTAGCATATGTGTCTGGAGAAATAAAAAAACTCCCCTCAAATATTCCTCTGTACAAATGTGATAACTAGTTGAGTTCCTTGATGCACTATTAGAAGAAATCAGATGGTGACCGTGGTACAAAGTGCATGAGGAGACAGTGTACACACACTAACTTTCACGAAGTCAAGTAAAACAGACTTAGCAAACAAGCTTCCCAAGAACAAAGCAAACATTCCCAAATGACATCAGACCCAATGTTAAGACCACAAACGCCGAGAGATGGGATGACTGCAGCGACCCTCAGCATACAGTGGCTTTCCCCACTAAACATCTTGATTGAGGATTTGCTCTTAAAACAGCTCATATGAGAGTTACTACTTTTATGAAACACCCAGGAGAGCTTAACCATTCCCCAGTTTTTCACTTCAGGAGCAATAGAGGGTTATGGAAACATAGCTTTAAGTCTGTAGAAATGCTTGACCGACATGTGCTGCATTTTAATATTTTGGTTTTATAGGTGTTGAAAAATGAAGAGACACAGAAAAAAGGATTAAAGCTGGTAATTTTTTTTAGTCTGGTGTGACTATTATTAGGAGCTCTTCATTTTACTCTGTTCACTGCCTAGATATAGCTAGAGACTAGGAAAAAAACCATCTGAGGGAGAAAATAAATAAAAGCCAGGCTGCCTTGAGTCAGAGCCCATCTCTTGCAAACTTGCAGTAGTCTGCAGTACACCTTGACCACAGCATTTAGACACTTCAGGCAGAAAAGCCCAGTGGCTAAAGAATATGGCCAACAGACAAAACATTTGGGCAACTGAGCACCAGTCATCCCACACTCCCACTGTGCAGTACTGTAACTCATGTTTGCCAAAGTTTATGGGTGCCATGAGGTTCTAGTTGCCTATAAGGAAATGGCCTCTTGTCTTCCCAGAGCAAAATGTATCCATCTGTAGAGCCAGACATTAATTCTTACCTCACAAGAGTTTTGGGAACTTTTAAGGATGTTACTTGAGACTTTTACCTGAAAAGTGAATCATTATAGTTCATTTCCAGGCCTGAGTTTTTAAAGAACAAAATAGAAGTCTCAGTCACCTGATTAAAAGGTGATTACATATCAGCACAGACCAATAATTTGCTTCCAAGGACCCAAGCCATATGATTTAGAAACAGAGAATGCTTACGGCTCTTGCACAGGACTTGCCAATAGCCCTACTGCCCTCATCAGGGAAATTTAGTCCTTACCTGGCTTCTTGCTGAAAGGACTGTGGTGAGGCAGACACATTCATTGAATGTTGGTAGTCTTGATCTGAGTTCTGGGACAACAGAGACACTTGCCTGTCATGGCTTCTTTGGGAAGTCCAACTTGAGAAAGGACAGTAGGCAAATGAGGTGCCGAGGTGTTCTGGGGATCTATGAGACCCAAGAGAGTTTTTCTTCTCCATGTCAGGATTTCAGGCCTGCAGAAGTACCTGTCAATTGCAGAGCTATTAAAAAATATTAATTCAAATAGTATAAACCACTAAAACTTCCACATTCAATCCAAAACTACAGTTCAGCCGAGACAAGTGACTCTCAGAGGGTACAAATTACATCTTACAACACAGTGTATGAAGTGTATGAAGCATAAGAAGCATATGAAGACAGAGTCCAAGTCCTAATCAAGCTTTTTTTAGGTTGGCTATGCCAAATTTCCTTTAAGGAGTTTTAACCTCTAGAGCATTATTTCCTTACCTTTCTTGCAACCTTGAAGTTTTTCAGGGGTGTTCAGTACTCCAGGGTCATGAAGCTCTTCTCTGAGGGCATCACCTGATATGGGAATGATTTCTATCCCACTATCTGGCATCCTTTTGCAAAGCCTGTCTGACTCTGATGCATGCAGTTGAGGTTGTGCTTTTGCTAATCATAAGACAGGTCATATTTTACTTAGTACATGTTTATAAATGATAGTTTGAACAACAGTTGTTTTAGTGCGAAACCTGCAGTATTTGGTATCTTTCTTAAATCCTCTGCTTTGGTTTAACAGAGAATTCCAATCTACATATTTTAAAGAAAATGTCTTGCTCATTGGTGCTGCATGAAAACTTTAAAAATTGGTATTGAAATGATGGGCAAATAAATAAATGAGAGAGAAGTAAATCCCTTTCCCCCCTGAAATAAAAAATCATAAAAGGTGGTGATCAGTAGATGCAACACCAGAAGGCAAAGAAGCAAAATCATATTTATTAAGATGACCTGATTACTAAAACCAATCATGCTATTTCTGAGCGACAGTTTTGAATGTCTGTGGCTTGCAACACCAGATACAGATGTATCCAAGCAGACACGGGGAGAAAGGGGAGGAGGGAAAGGTATTATGGTGCCTCATCCCTGGGACCTGGGGATGCTCCTTGTCATCTTCTGCACAGAGGATTTTTCAGCTGCTGCACAGAGTTCAATTAAGTTGTAGAATGACTATCGGGAATGTTTCATAGATGCCCCTATACTATTTCTTTCTCTAGGTCTCTGTGAAGGCCAAGTGTGGAGTGCAGGCCATGCCAAGAAAGGTTCCCTGTGGAATATCTGTTCAAGCAGCCCCAAGCATGGAGTCAGATTGTCATGGATAGTTCAAAGCAGCTTTTTTACAAGAAAAATTGCAGTCTGTGGCCACTCAGCCCTTGAAGATTTTCTACCGCAGCACAGTAAAACTTCTTCTATTAGAAGCTGCTTGTACTAAAAGGATTTCTCTTCTCTGTTAGGCATCTTTATACTTGCAGCATTAAGGAATGCCACCAGAATAAACACTGCTTTATAAGCCTGTGGAGTTTATTATATGGTTGGGAGCTGGGAAAAATGCTTTGTCTGTGCCTTGCCAGCTCTGTGGTAGCATAAAACTGAAGACTGACATCAAAACATTAACTGAGAGAATGCAAAACAGACTTGACGATATTTCACACTTACTAGAGGCTAACTCAAATTTGGAGAGGTAAATATATTTATAGCTGCTTTCAGAAGTGTCTACATTGAACTGAACAGTGCATAAGTACTTAGGGCTTTCAATACTCAAACTTTAACGGAAAGAGCTCCATAAATATAATTCAGAACCAAACACTGTCATCTTTGCTGTTATGAATAATTATTTTACTCCCTATCAAGTATTGTACATGTCACGATGAATTTAAGAAGCTGATTCTTGCTGACTACAACCTAACCTCAGTAATTTGCAGTTACTTGAGACAGGATTGCGGATTTCACATGACACCTATCCTAATTCCTACATCATGAGCATATTAAAAACTGAGGAGGAATTCTCTATGGAGGAGCAACTCATCCAAAAATAACCTCACCATGAAGCAAAACTTGAGCATTGGGAGCAGCATCTTGCCCTAATCTACGATCCACACAACATCTCTGTAGCAGTGGTGAATTCTGTAACCATGTTGTGACCATTATGACCATATAGAGGTTAGAGGAGCAGCCACAGCCTCTTGTTCCTCGCGAAACAAGGAGCAGAGACAAATGTAACTTACAATCATCTGCAAAGCACTGTTTGGGACAAACCAAACAAAAAATCTGACCATAGCTTGATAGTTGTGTTTTGAATGGATTTCTTTTCTTTTGAAAGAAAACACGGCAGAAGGACTTGTTGTCCTCTACATTCAGGACAGTACTCCACTAGGTAGGTTTAAAAATAGAATTCCACCACCAATCTTGAATATATTGTGATGTATTTCTACCAGAGGAATAAAAACAATTCTACTTTCTTTGGGAAATATACCTTAAATTATGCCCACAGCTCAGTACAACTGTGTGTGTATGCTGTATTGCAAGCATACTCACACTTCAAAAATATCTTAGTGACCTGTGTATATTTTCAAGGTGGTTTTCTTTTGTCTCCTTTTGTTCTGCTTATCATTTTCTCTCTCTCTGTATGTTCATGTTTAGATGTCATTGAACCACCAGGTGTCCAAACTTCAGTGACCCCCTTGCTATGTGAGCAAAACACCATTTTTCTTATAATCCTACTACACCTCATGTTACTTGTAGCTTAGTTTCCTAAAGCAATGAGGTTACTGTAATTGTGCACTGTGTGTGGATGTTTATTTGTATGCATAACTTGACTCAGTCTCCTCCCAGTAACCTCCGATCCTGCTGGCCAGCCAGTCCAGTGTAACAAACACATGGCAGCTTCAGATATCTTTAGTTCCTTCAGCAAGGAAAATAGTCCATGAGATAGTGAGGATAAAGCCCTCATCAGCTCCCCCACTGAGACGGCTACAGGATGAATGTGCTGGATAAATGCAAAGAGTGAAATGTCCTAAAATCTAGTCCTGGGGAAACAATGGGATTTTGCATCTAATGAGATAGGACATAACACCACTGCAAGACAAAACCATAGGAAACCATAGGAAACCAGACTCTGCCACCTCCACATCTCTCAGATGAGTTGGGCACCAGCTAGATACGGGTTAAGGTTTAGTTTGCTTCTTGAGACACGGCCACTGCCACGTTCCTTATTCAGGGGACCCCAGCACAATTTTTATATTACTGAAGTCTACTGAACAGTCAAGGAAAGTTCCCTGCATCCCTGAAGGTGTGGAGCCCTTCTGTAGGCACAAGGGCCACCATGCTTTGCAAGTTAACCTCTGATGGTACATGCCCTTTTCTTTCTTCTTCATTTAAGGTGGTCAGTAATTTGCTACCTCTACAATGACTGACAATTACAGCATGTTCCAAGCTATGGCTGTGAATTCAGTAGTAGAGGAGGAGAGAGGAGAGCTCCTTGACCCAGTGTGGCTTAGCTGATGATAGCTATTAATAGCTTAGATCTACAAAGAGCTCACCGGGGGTGCTCAGCTCTTTCTGCAGTCCAGAGGATTGACTGCATTATCAAGGCTACAGAGGCCCTGGGCTTAAACCAGCGAAACATATATTTTCCAATTATCTAATCAGCTTGCAATAGCGCACCTTCTTTTTGTACTGCTGGGCTGCTCCACCCACAGTCAGAGGCCATGCTGGCTGTTCAGCAGCACAGCTGATCCATCAGCAGGCAGACAAAGCTGGGAAAAGAGCATGCAAGCCCTGCCAACTCATCAAGCAGCATTGCTTCCTCATACCCAACTGGCTGCAAATTGCTCTGTCTTTCTAAAATGATCATTAGAGTTAGATCAGCAAATGTAGCCTTCCATAGCATTCATTTTCCTCATGGGAATGCCTTGTTCCTATAATAGCAATGCGTTCACAGTAGGAAGTATCCTGGCCTTTGTAAATCACAAGATATTTCAAATTGGATGGGACCCATACGGATCATTCAGCCCAATTCCCTGCTCCACATAGGACTACCTAACACTAAAATATATGACAGCATCATCCAGACACTATTTGAAGTCCGGCAGGCTTGGTGCCATAACCACATCCTTGGGGAGTCTGCTTCAGAACCCAACCACCTTCTCAGTGAAGACCCTTTTCCTAATGTTCAATCTGAGCTTTCCTTGATGCAGCTTCCTTCCTTCCTTCCTTCCTTCTCATGGCCTACCGCTGGTCACCAGAGGGAGAAGATCAGCACCCCCCTCTCTGCTGTCCCCTTGAGAAAGTCATAGAGTCCAACAAGGTCCAAGCTGAGCAAGCCCAGTGACAGCTGCTCATTTAACCTTGGCAACAGCTCCAACCTAGGTGAGCCATCATCTTCATCGGTGTTTGCTTTGAATTCTTGAGGCTCGTACCTATCGTACAAGGGATGAGTGGAGACTAAATATTGCTTTATGAGAAGCATAACTTGTGGTTTTTCTGAGCAAGACACATGCAAATTAGATAACCAAAGAGCACACAAAATAATCCCTTACCAGAATTTTAAATGAGTATTTCTGCCAAAGCCTCTGACCATGTCAGAGAACAGCAAGAGAAAGGTTGCTTCATGACAGAGGATAAGCCAGAGGCCAAGGGTGATCCCAGTGCAAGCAATGCTATCACCATGTAGAGTGCCATCCAACAGGGCAAGAATAATATGGTTCAGTAACAGTCAGGTCAAGCTGAAGGATCAGGTCCAGAGGACATTTCAGAGTCCACTCAAAACCAACAGGCAACAGAGCTAGAGGTCCAACCAGGTGAACAGTCAGAGACAGCACTGAGTGCAAGCATACCCACAATATAGGTCAGACAAGAACCAAAGGCTCAGAACTGCGCCTAAATTGGACTTCTGGGTCTACTGGCAGAGGGTGTGGGAGAGGCCCAGGTGAGTCTAATCTGGGCTATTAAGGTCTATCAGTGCCCTAAAGGCACTGAGAAGAACTTGAAATTTTACCTGTAGTCAGATATCAGGAAAATCACTTTTGCTGTTCACTCTGTGTCTGTCTGTCTGTCCATGCAGCCCCTCAGAAGAAGTTTCCACAAAACCTTCTATGGTCCAAGACTTACAGTATGTGATGGAGCAAGCACAGTGTGCACCTGCGCCCAGGAAAAGCCACTAGCAACACAATGGGTGGAGCCACAGACAGTGACACCAGCTGGGAAAGAATGATTCACAGATGATGGATCACCACCCAGCACTGGGAACCACTTGCAGGACCAGGGCAAATCTGTGACTGATTAATGAAATGCATTTTGGTTTCTAGGTCACAAAGCAGGTTTATTGCAACTAGTACCTGCTAATTGATCAGCTCTTCAGCTTGAAGATGAGCCAGCCTGCACACCCAGGTTTTCTTGCAGTGGAAAGCAGTGTGCAGATGTGAGGCATGGGAGCATTTGGGGAAGAATGCATGGACACATCAGTGTCAGGATATGTCCAGGGCTCATGCCCACCCCAGGGAGACAGATAATGGTCCCAGGAACTGCAAAACACACAGAACCAGCTTGTTCCATGACAGATAGCAAAACCAGGGTGGAGCAATCAGCAAAGAAATAAACCAAATTTGATTGCAGTATTGCATCCTAAACCATGGGTGCCCAACCATAACATACGCAGTTGTTGTGGTTATCCTATCTCCAAAGTCAATAGGAGGGCAAGAAGACGCTCATGAAAATGAGTTTACATGTTGTACTTTGATACCAGATCAACAGAGTGAGGAATGGCACCTACTGAATACCTCCCACACCCTGAAGCACCACCACAAGATTCTTAGTGTTTGAACATGAAAGCTATCATAGGGTAAAGTGGTATTGCTACGAGGTTAAAAGCCAGAACAGGAATTAACCTTTTGGCAATGTCATGTTCACTTGATGATAAAGGGTTTTGCTATCTCAGAACTTTGAATGACAAAACTGTATGTTTAAATGGACTTTATTCCCTCCCCCTCCCCCCCCCCCCCCTTGAATTAGTGTCTGTGTTGGAGCTTTGTTGCCACTATAGCTAATGGTACAAAATATTTGTGTAAATGCAAACACTGGAAAGGCAGAAAAAAACCTTTCCCATTTTATCTGTTAGAAAATTTCTAAAGAGACGCCACATAGAAAAAATGCATACAAAATTTACCCTATTTTCTTTTTATGGTGTGGCACAGTGTCAGGTCATACTGGCTTTGGCTGTAATCTTATCAACAGTATCTCATCCTTTAGGAATCTCTGCTACAATTTCAGCTGGAGTACCTTTCTGGAAAAAGAGGGCTCTTGAGAAAGAAAAGCAGTTGTACAAGATGACCTAATAGTGGAATAATCTTTTCCCTTCAGGCAAAGCATGAAAAAATATGAAAGCTACCAAACAGGGTGATCAGAAATAACTGGAAATATGTGTCCTGAAGGGTGGTACATGATAGATCCCAAGAGTAACTCAAAACCTCACTACCAGTTATTTGCCCCTTCTAAAGCTGGGGGTCTTTGGAGATTCACACTTCTTTTTCCTTTACGTGCACACACACACACACACTCATTTACAAACACATAGTGCCAGGATCTATACAGATATGTACTGCTGATGGAAAGCAAATGACAGTATAGGAGCCCTAGAGATTCAAGAAGTTTCCTATTCTTATGTGAGGGCATATTACTGAACCGACAGACTCTCCCGTCGGGTATCTACTATACATATGTTCCTCAAAGATGCACACATTATACTCCACTTCGTGAAACATGTATGTCCTCAAATTTTCTCCACAGTGTTAATTCAGCGTAATGACAGTGGACTGTAAAAACCATTACTTAGACAGGACAATATTAATATGCATTTTGTTTAATGGGGCCTTGTTAGCTCACTGCCAAGTAATACGTAAGCAAATCATCATTCATTAGAGAAGCTTGAGTAACATTGTAGGGACCCAATTTGCTTAAAGAGTCTGAAGTTATTGCTGGGCAAATGTCCAGTGTTTCTTCAGATTTGCAGGAGCATAGAAAGAGTATTTTTTTCCCTGAAGTTACTTTTGTATTCTGCTTTTTAGATGTGTGTTTAAATACAGAAATTCACATGAACATCATACCTGAGAAGTTACTTTCTTAATTAAAAAAAAATTCATATTATGTAGGTCCAACACTGGTCCCATTTCCAAACTCATCGACTTCTGTGGGGGTTTAGTGATCTGCCAAAGACTAAAATTTGACTTCACATTCCCAGAAAGGGTTATGGTTAGGAAATCTGAAACCATGTAACCTTTGTGCATTCATTAAATGTGTAAGTAATAGAACTGCCGATGTACAAAGTACTCTTGGACTATGCCCGTGAGACTGGCTGTCAGCCTTTTCAGAGGACAACTTTGCCTCTTTCCTTTCCTTGAACTTAAATACAGAAAAAATAGAAAATCCCCCAGAACAGGCTGACTAGAATATACTGTAGGGTTAGGGTAAGGGGAGTCAAATTCAGGCTTTTCTGAGACAGATTAGCAGCAAGTGATCCTGGTGGTTTGGGGTGTCAGATGGCTTGTGCCAGTTATCAGACACCATTAGGGAGGGAGTCAGAGCATCCTGCAGCTAAACCATATTGCAGCAGGGAACCTGGCTGGCCTTAATGGGAGCAGATGGGTAGGCAGACTGGAGATGTCTGTAGTGGGACAACTGTGCCAGGGGACCACTGCACCACACCTGAGTCAAAGAGATACAACGAAAGCTCTGGAGAGCAGGACTGCAGGCTGGCTGCTAGTGGCTGCCTCAACATTGGGAAGGGAAGGTATATGGAGTTTTTAGGGAAAACAGAGGATTTGTGACTCTAGGGAAAAGAGCAAGGGAAGACAAATGATAAACCACCTCAGTTGCCAGGATCAGCAGTGAGACTGACAGTTCTCCAGTTTGGAAGTAAACAACTGATAATGTGTATTTGCAGCCCAGAAAACAAACTTTATCCTGGGCTGCAACAACAGAATTGTGGCCAACAGATCAAGGGAGGTGATTCTTCCCTTCTGCTCTGGTCCCTTGAGGCCCCACCTGGAGTGCTGCATCCCGGGTTATCAGCACAGGAAAGACATGGACCTTTTGGAATGAGTCCAGAGTAGGCCACAAAGATGATCAAAGGGCTGGAACACCACTCCTACAGAAACAGGCTGTGAGAGTTGGGGCTGTTTAGCCTGGAGAAGCAAGGGCTCCCTGAAGTCCTTATTGTGGCCTTTTAATACTTAAAAGGAGGCTTAGAAGAAAGATGGGGACAGATTTTTAGTAATAGGGCCTATTGTGATAAGACAAGATGTAATGGCTGTAAACTGAAAGACCATATAGATTTGGACTACATATAAGGAAAAATAAATTTATTATGAGGTTAGTGAAATACTTGTACAGATTGACCAGAGAGCTTGTAGATGTCCCATCCCTGAAAACATTCAAGACCAAGTTGGACTGGGCTCTGAATGCCTGGCAGGGTAAGAGTTTGGATTTGACATGTCTTAATGAGTGTACAAAGCTGAATAACTCAAGACTCTCATAAAATAGGTGCTTAAGCAGTCTTAAAGTAATTTTAAAATTTGCCTGATTTATGTTAAGAGCTGACAAGACTGTAAGAGAGAAGTTTGGCCCTGCTTTGGGCCACCATGAGATGCTTTAAAGGGGGTTACTCTTCCATGTGTAAAGAGAAAGCTCTCAAATTAAGTCTTAAACCTGTCTCAAAGGTGTTCTGAAAGAACTGAGAACACCAGCCCCAAGAGTAGCCTGAACAAGGAATCACAACACACAAGAATAGCGCATCATCATAGAGGGTCAGAAAAAGACAATGCTGTGTCTGAAATTCTTTTACATCTGGCTGGCAGAAGTTATCCCCAGTCTGAGGTGCAGACAGTGATATATTACTCTGGCTTGTGAAATGTCTAAGACAGAGAGGCTTAGACAAGGTCTGATGTGAATGCTATAGATATGTTTCCTAAGAAACAAGTATAAGAAGTCCCAGGAGCAAACCTGATCAGTAGAACCTTATCATGGCTCTGTTTTGCTCTATTGCAATCAGCTGTCCCCAGGGTTTGGGGTAGGGGTATCCCCCACAAGCTGGTCTGTATTAGGCTGCACTAATTTTGGTTCCTTTCACTCTGCACTGTGCTCCCAAACTATCCCATCTGGTCTTGTACTCAACTATTTTAACATGTCCCCATGCCATTTACCAGGGCATGAAATAAATGCCCTCAGATGGACTACATGCTCTGGAACACAATGCAGTCCTCACGTTAGTTCATTCAGTCTGAACACAAAAAATGACAGCTTGCAGTCAGGAGGACATGGAATGCTCTGCTAACTGGGAGCATGGATATCTCTCTACATCTGCACCCTGCAGGCTTGCCCTTAAACAGGCAGAGGTACAAGAGTTTCCCTTTGGAGAGAAGACACACAAAGTTGCAGGGAGGCAGTACAGCCCTCCACCAGCTCTGACTCTCTCTCCTGTCAGCAGGCAGATGCACTTCCAGCAACTTCAGAGATTCCTCTCCTATGAAAAGACATCAAAGATGGTAATTCAGCCCCATGTTTTACAAAAATAATTTAAAGGAGTTATTTCCCAACTTTCCCTTCTTTTCTACTTTTCTCACACCCTACATTGAGTGCAACACCTTCAAATGGCAACAAGTCATAGGAGATATTGACAATCTTCCCTCTCCTCTGAGTGATGAGAACCATTTCTTTAATGATGACCACAGTGGGACCAAGACCAGTTCTTCCCTAATTTATTTGTCACCGAATGCAGCACTTGGAAAATGTATGTGTTGATGCCTGGTTCATTCCTGAGAGAGGTATATCAATTCCCAGTCACGTGGCAATAGTTGCACTGAAAGATTGCAGTGTATGTGTTCTGAATTGCATTATTATGTACATACTCATGCATGTAAATATGTTGCATTGTTTTTGTGATCATAATCAAGCTGTCTATGCAAAGCAGACATTAATCTCACATTCAGGCACTGGGGCAGAATTTCCATTGCAAACACAGATCAGTCAGGTGTTACTTAGGGTTGCCAGGTGTAGCTCAAACAGCTGGCACCTCAGAAACATCCTTTTCATGTGTTTCCTTCCCCCATTTGTGCACTGCTGCCTGTATGTGTGTTTACATGCACAAAGCATGTCCTTTCTAAGCAAACAGTGGTTAAGGGAACATATCAATGACATGTCAGTACAAACGGAATCTTCTCTTTTTTTTTCAGAAAAGCAAGTTAGGGCCACTTGTTTCCTTTGGACACTGACCAGTAAAGTACATTTATAAAGTAACAAAACTACTGAAGGAATTTCTATTTTGGTGGCATGGATAATAACACATTTTAGATATTTCTATTGTTTATACAAGAAACAGTGATGATGTGCTCCTAAATATATGAATTTGAACAAAGGTAAAGACTGGTTTATGGATCGTTCTTTAATTTCTGTAAAGTTTAAATGAACATAGCTTTTTTACTTGTTGAGGTTTTTTCTCCTCATACATGTTTTTGAAATATTTTACTGGAATCTCTTAATAGTTTCTTGAAGCAGAAACTGACTCCTTTAAATACAACTGCTTGCAAACCTTTAAGAGATGAAAGTCAGTAATTTTTAAAAATTATTACACCTGACTGAAAAATATTCCCTTGAGACTTTCTTTTTTTATTTAATGGAACCTAAGACCATGCAAACACAGATGAACTTAAGTATATGTTTAACCCTTTTCCAAAGAAAACTCTTAAAATTCTGCCTGCAAAATGAGAATCCCATACAGTTCATTTTTATATACATGCATGTATACCCACCAGAAGCTTTGGCTCATCCTCCTTACAAGCAATTAGTTATTTAAGCCTTCTGATGAAATGATCTGTGAAAGATCAGTGTTCCAGAGACCCAAAGCTTTAATAGATATTTAATTGTATTTTTTGGGTAAGTGACAAAATAATGGATGGTGTTATCACAAATTACATTCTCTTCAAGTGAAAATGCCATCTTTGTGGTACAGTAAGCAGCACCAATTTGGCCAAGTAATAGTTAAGTGATTTTATAATAAAGAAGCTGATACAAGCAAAGCCCCAAAAAGTACTGAGCTTTCATTTGCCTTTTGGAAGGGCAGTGGAGAGTCCAAATGCTTGAGGAGCTAAGCTTTAAAATATAATCAGGTCAGAGATATTGTATTGGGTATTTCTGGTGCAGATCAAAGGGAGTTGTAAAGAGCTCAATTAATCCTTCTGTCCCAGCATGATGCCTGCTTTCACATAAACAGAATCTGGTGGACTGGTGTTACACTAAGGTGGTATCTTTTTAATGGCCAGTTCACAGCCACTGCTCGGGATGTGCAGGAAAGTCCATGAAATATGGATTATTTTGCATGAAATTGCAGTTAAACTCTTGCAGAAGATGTATGCTACCCAGAGAACCTCTCCTCTCCTCTTTGAGGTAGTGGCTCCATGCTTGCTACCATCCCAGCTCTGCTAAGCTCTTGAGGCAGGACTGATCAATGCTGTATTTCACGAAGGCTCATTCTGCCTCAGAAAGATGCAAATTAGTTAATCAGCACTGTAAGTTGGACACCTAGTTATGAACTTTTTTACATAGTCTTTGACTGTCTTGCACTGTCCATATGAGGCAGATTTATGATAAAAAAATATGACCTGATCAAAGACATGACTGCTGAGTGAACTAAAGCTGGTGTGTCAGAATGAGTCTGGGGTGGGAGGAAGGCTGCAAGAGCTGTGTCCTCAGCTGATGTCATGTCATTGAGCCCAAGGAGAAAGCCTAGTTCTCATACAGCCCTCTGTACAGGCAAACTATAGCTGCCAGCTTTAAATCCCAAGGATTTATTTAACAGCCTCTCCTGTACTATAGGATCTGCAAAGTAACAGTCTGTAATGGAATCCCTGAAAGAAACTCCAAAGGGAGAAAAATTCCAGCATATTTTCGCTTGTATTCACAGACACAGGGAGAGACCAGTCAGGCCATATGGTCTAATTTTGACACCTCTCCTCCATCAAACCAGTTAGTCCCTCTAGTACTTCATATACAAACCAGAATAACCACAGGCTGGGCAGACATGAACCTTCCTGCCCAGGAATGTTTGTGCTGCAGAGGAGTAAATCTTGGCAGTGGACAAGAAGTTAGTACTCAAACAGAAGTTGGAGATGTGGGGCTGCACTTGTCATTTCAAGAGTTTGGTGTTTTCAAGAAAGTCTGAGAAGAAACAGTGGTCAAACACCTTTTAGGTGTACAACTCTACTGACAGCCCTGGTTTGCACCACTGTAACCAAGAACAGCCTTCTAATTATACATGTTAAGGAGTGCAACAGAAGGCTTCTCTCATCCTCACTGAAACCTAGGGAAGACCAGCTGAAAGATCTGTCTGTTGGTAAATGAGATGGGCTTTCTGTGTTACTTCTCATCACACATGTGACTAAATAACAGAATTACAATTAATTTTTGCAATTATGATATTATCATTTAACATGGAATTTCTTAGAGGCCTCAAGCTCTCAATTTACTTTCTGGTGTAGAAGTGTTACAGTTAGTCCACATATTTTGATGCAGTTCATCAAGATAGAAACTTCTTTTGTTGTGCTCCCAACCTAAGATTATAATCAAACACAGGTGGGAATAAGTTCCAATTAATTGGTTTGCAGATGCCTTCATTTAATAGTTTGCATGGTATATCCCAATAACAGGGTACCTGAGTTTGTCCAGGAACTGGGAAATTAGAATGAAGTCAGAGTTAAAACTATACAACAAAATGCTACCTTAATTTTTTTTTTTTTTTACTAGATAACCTCCAGAGGTCTGTTCCAATTTAAATCATCCTGTGCTAATGATTTCTTCCGCGAGGATGGAGTTCTGCCATGCACATTCAAAACACAGATGAAGAATCTGTGTTTTAGGTTTACTCATGTTCTTTAGTTCCTCACCCCAAAAGCTCTGTCAAAATTGGCAAGGCTCTTGATGGAGTGAAATCCCAATCAAGGTGAGGAAGAGTGCCACAGGATCCAAGATTTGCTGTTAAAATGCAATCATGCATATTTGTGTATCGCTATACACATTTTGTGTTAGGAGGTTGGCAAGAGGAAAGCAGGTGTCTTACTTTTCAATTACTCTGTGACTAAACACATTTTTTCCCTAAAGAATCCCATCCAGTTTGCCATGAGTTTGTTATAACTATGAGCCATGACATCAGCAGAGAGACATCTTTTAGGTTTGATCCAAAATATGTGGAAATCGGCAGAAAAATGTACTCACTTTCAAAGGTATTCTGGTTTTTGCTCCTATGTAATCAAATAATATTCTATTCTGTTCTATTCAAGTGTCACACTTGCGGCATACAATCATTAGGACATGCACTGCTTTTTTGGCTGTACAAGAAGAACAGAATACTTGGGCATTCACTTAATGAATCATAGCTGGGTTCGGGGAGATATGAAGGGAAGGACACAAAGAAATACCAGGTGGAAGAAGCAGTCAAATATGCAGAATTTCTCCAGAGGTGCCACTGGAGCTTCTTTTTGCATATCAAGACAAATGATCATACTGTTTTTGCCCTTGTGCTTCTGAAGAAGAATCCCCTTCAAAACACCACTTCACAAAGGAGACATGCTTCTTAGGAAAAAGTCAAGGCCAGCATGAACAGGAAATTAAGTGAGAGTGAGCAGGACCAGTTGTTCAGACTTGCAGAGGAGAAAAAGCCCCAAACAAACCCCAAATCTGACACACAATTAAATTTGTGAGAACTGGCTCTGCTCTTTAATGGGTTGTTTGGATTAACCTACCTGCAGGAAAGAAAAATACACCATTTGTGTTTACTGTCCAAGTGCTCAGCCTTCCTTAGCTCTGCACTGCTCTAACAGAAAGGATGTCTCCAAAGCTGCTGCAGAAGTGGCAAAGACCTCAGTCCAGAGAATATTGAGGGAGATCTACTGAGATGAAAAGGCAGAAAAAACAGGAATGAGAGGAATTACCCATCCAGCTATTACAGCCACTTCCTCCAAATTTCCTCTGCCCAGCAGCAGAGCATCCAGGCCAACTTCTGAGTCAATCAGCACCAAAACAATACGAAAGAGCAAGTGGGAAGTTGCCCATTTCAGCAACCACTTTAAAAAGGAATGGGCTTTTAACCCTTCAGAGGCATCTCTCCCTTTCCTGTAGTTTTGCTGTGACTACACACATACATCAAATCTGTTGCTCACCACAGTCAAAGCAAATGTAAAATTTGCCTGTCGTGCCTAAAACCCAATCTATGCCACCTGAGAAGGCCCTCAACAGGCTGCAGTTGTGCAGCACTTAGCCACTCAGGCTTTGAAAAAATCAACAGATAAATGAACAGCTGGACATGCCCTTGGATCAACTCTATTCCATGACTCCTCTCATCTCTCTGGGGTAGATAAGATTGTCTTGGTGCTGCTGAGCATTAATCAGTAATGTCCTATAGGTCCTAGGAAGCAAGTGAAGTTGTAGGTGATATTTCTCTACCTACTCTCTTCCATTGAAGAACAGCAAGGGACTCTGCTCAAAAGTTAAGGCTGTCTGAGGGAATGTGATTGTAATTCATTATCAAATCTATAATTCTTCAGGGGCCAGCCATGAATATCTCAACATATGGTATCAAAGACTGAAGCATTATTACTATGAATCTTCTAATTCTGCAGCCAGAAATATTTATTTTCAGTAAGTATGAGGTGTGTTATTTTTTCTTCACAACTTCATGTAGGTATCCTACACATTAAGATCTTCCACACTCAGCAAAATTCAGAGATACTAAAGAAATAGTATGTAAAACTATTGATTCTGGATTCTGAGCTCTTGATTATGGATTCTCCCAGAATCCATTACCATTCCAGCATTTTTTCTTCACAGCTCCCAGCTTTGTTGGTGGGAGTCCAGCTCTACAACACCAGAGCCCCTCCAACTACCAGCTACAAGCGGCAGTATGTAATTTATTCATAGAAGTTGTCTTCTCCACTTGCATCCTCTCCATTTGCGTCTTCTCCACTTCTATCTTCATGGCTGAGCATACCCTTCTTTCCTGGCTCTCATTCAGTAAGACATAAGGTTTTTCACCTTCTGATCATTTCAGAATTTCAGAAAGTTTCTTCCCAGCAAATTTTCATCAGAGTGTTTTTTCCTGCCATAATGATTCATCCGCCTCTTCCACTTGGATTTCTGTTTTTCTGGATTGTTGTACCTTTCCTGAGATCAGAACCCCAATGGAGATAATCACTGAGCTATGTTGGCTCAGCACAAAAGATGACTTTGCTCAGATACAAACTGGTTTTGAGAAGCAAACTTCTCTGTGTGCATATTTACAATGCTTTCTGACAGTGCCTACAGAGTCACAGTTTGTGATTGTCCTTAGCATCAGCAGTCTGCAGAAACAAGCTCCTTAGGCAGTGATGGTATTTCGCCTGTGTGGAGGCCAAGAGTATGATTAAATATATTCCTGGACCACTGTCACCTGCCTCTTTTTCCAGAAAAGCAGCCAATGATCTTGGATGTCCCATCTGAGACATCTGACTTCCAGAGGAGAATGTCAGGAATTTCAGAAGACTCAAAACCCCATACCCAGCATATGTTTTGAAGTGGGCACTCAAAACAAATGGTCACTTGGAAGGAGGCTCCTGTTTTCTGAACACTCCCAAATAACTCTGAATGCTCTGGCAAGGAAGTGAGGTATCCACCAAAAAACTGTAAACTATTCAGAAATGCCAAGCACCAGAAGGGAACATTAAGAAAAGCCTATTTGGCATTTAATTGTAAATGAAAAAAATAATAATTAAAAAATTAAAACCCCCAAACAAACCAAAAAACCCCACAAAAACAAAACAACTTCGCAAGGCCATAATTAGCTCTTAAAATATTTAAAAATTCTGATTCACATTGTTCAGCAGCATGTCCCTGGCAGAACTGGGGTTAAGAGTGGCCCAGTCAGAGGTACAACACCAGCTCCCAGCAATCAGCCACTTCAGTATTTGCTGCCAAATATGTCCTCTGGGATCACTATGCCTATACATATGCTATTCTGCCTAGAATTCCCCCCTGGAAAAGGACTGGGATAGTGAAGGGGAGGAAGGGGATGCATTGCATTGACACTGGCACCAGGACACAATACCTGGGCTCCACCAACTGGTTACGGGCCCTGTGAAGTTTGACCTTTTATTTTGGCTCTCACTGACTCAGACTGCACACACAATTCGGCATTGGGTGAAAGCAGGCTCTGGACTGCATGAAAGCTAAAACCACAGCAGGGGAATTCTGCCCTTGGCATGAACAACTACCACAGCAGCTGGCTGAAAATATTATAATGCATGGGAATCTGGCAGGTGGCTCAGGGCTGCATAGCTTTTGTGAAAACATTCTCTATCGCCCCAGAAAGCAGGAGTCAAGAGAAAACACAATTTGCATGTCCTGCAAAGTGATAAATAGAAGATTTAAATAAGGCAAAAGATACCATCCATGTTTAATATCAAATATAAAGCTCACAGATTACTATGAAATCCTCCTGTGTCCTGAGAGCAAAGCAAGCTAACTCTCAGGGAAGGGATACCATGTACATACCACAAGTTCTCCAGATGGCATAGCAGTTTAACAGGAGATCATGCTGCTGTGAATACTAGAGGAGGCACGTGGGGATCTCTAGGCTCTGAGGCCCTCTTAACAAGTACTGTTAGCTGTGCAGAAATCAAGGAAGGAACTGTGCAGAAATCAAGGAAGGAACAAGGGTTACTCCATGCCTATGCAACGTGCACAACAGTGTTTGAAGTCTCACCTGACTTCTCAGGTAAATCTACTTCTCCAAAACCATTTTGGCACTTGTAGATGTTGATCTAGTTGTAGATAATATAACAAGCAGGATTAAAATTCCCTGAGCTGAAGACAGGGCTCAAGTCCATCATGGAAAGAATTCACTGTTTTTCTCCCCATCCTGCTACATATTTCTTCCAGAGAACTGTGAATGCTTTTGAAAGAGAGGAGGAAAAATAGTGATGAAAGATTTTGAATAGCTGTACAAGTCATCAAGTTCTGAAGAATTCTCTCCAGAACAAGTTCTCAGATATTTTGGGATATTTTGCTGGCTGTGAGGATGTGATGCTCATGATTTAATACAACAATACTAATGAAATCAGCATGATGTCATAATGTTTTATGCTGGTATAAGCCCCAAGAAATGTGTCCTTTTTACAGTCCTCATTATTTTGAACAGAACTTAAAAAATACACTAATTTAATACTGTGAGTTTGCCTGGGACCAGCAATGGAAATAAAAAAGTAGATAGAACAACAGATTTAAGCTATATCCTGGAGAAATGTATTCACCAAAGAGATGCATCCTTAAGTTTTTTTTTATTTATTTTAATCATCCTGTTAGATTTAAATTAATACCAAAGCAAATTCAGTAGTAGTTCTGTGACCAGTCAATGTACATTTCCTATACATCAGCACATATGCACTTTTACATGTGCATTTCTGTTGCTGGTCAGTAACTTCAGGGTTAGCTTTTCCATTGCCTAGATGATGCCTGCAAAGCTCAAGTCCCAGACTACTGTAAGTGCTTCTGTATGTACATTTATTGGCATGTGAGGGTTAATGTTAAACATCTTCAGTGAGACTTACAGCTCTCTTTTACTTATTTTACGAGTTTCTTGATTCTGAAAAATGTGAAGCTGGGATGGAGGGAAGACCAGTTCCCCACTCCAAAAACAGGTGGAAGGAAGGCTAGGTCCCATTGTAAAAGTACATGCACATCCTCCTTGGCCATGATACCTGCATGGTGGAGCATACCCAGTCCTGCCACAAGCTCTGTTTTTTAATTGTATTTGGATGCCTCTTGCTTCTGACAGTGCTTGCCTATCATGAACAAGGCCTAAGGGGCTCTCACACATCATTTAACACTTCACACATGCACGTGAAAAATAGTACATTATGTTCTGGTTTCATGTATGAGCTCTGTGATTCTTTTTTTCATTTTCCCCTCCTTTTTATTTTTCTATAAACATTTCTGTAAAACCAGTGCCTTTAATATCACCCTGTGTTTAGACACAAAAGTTGCCAACTTCTGTTGGAAATGCTGCTCATGATTTAACTGTTTGCCAATTATTTCCTTTAATGTTTTAATCCTATGTGGTTTCATAAAATAATTCTATGCAAGTTTGATTTTTTCAGACATTTGATCAGTCCAGCTTGCCTGCTAAAAATGATGCTTGACTCATATCCTGGCAACAGTGTTTATTTGACGTGCACTGGTGAAGCACTCTAAAAAACTCTACTCAGGCTATTCCAAATTTAGCCTCCTACATCTGTGTGTGTATTGGTGTTTGGGTGCGTCTGAATTATCGGCTGTGTCTAGTGGGTGACACAAGCTGATCAGTGCACCTTTGTTGTTTAATTAGAAGTTCAGTGTTGAGAGAGAAAATATCTGTGTTCCTTGTGGGCTTTTTTTAGATCTGTTTATCTTGGGTAGCTTTGTGCTATAAGAAAATCCAAGTCACGTTAGACTGTGTCTATCCTCAGCCAAACTCCAATTACTTTTGTATTTCTGTCCAAATAAAACTACTTGCCATAAGCCCAAACCTATGAAAAATGTGCAGCTGTGAAGTTACATCCATTCCTATGCTCAGAAATGCTAAACAATGGGGCCAAAGTTTTTCAGAGGGAGACATACCTGAAGACTAGACGGCGAGGGGAGAGGCTGGCCACATGCTGGGTTTCACATGGGAATGTGGGACACTAAAGAGGGGAATGTCTCATTAAAAGAAGCTGAGCTAAGTTGGCTGAGTTGGTCTTCCTGCACTTGATGGGTGCCAATGTGAGCACCTTGCCAAGGAGCATCCTCCCGGATCGCAACAGCTGTGGTGGGAGTGGAGGCATCAGGCCAATGTTCCAGCCAAGCCCTGGGCTAGGATTGCATGCTGCTTACTGAAAGTTTCTTGCAGTTTCAGTTCAGTGACATATTCCTTGCTCCTGCTCCAAGAGATGGAAAGATCTGGGGGCTGATTTTTTCTTCAAAAATGGGTAGGGAAATCCTCTTATTCCTGTTTACAAGAAGTGAGCAAACATGTGCTCAAATGAACAGGCACTAAATTCACTTTATTGGCACGTCCTCAGCAACTCCACCACTCAACACAGACCTTCAGAGCCTGTGGTGCCGTGTGCCAGTGCTAATTGGGCTTGCTCATCAGTGGAAGCAGCAAGCACACTGCTGCAGGCAGTGGGAGAGGGCAGGTGCCTTCAGCACCAGCCTTTCACCATTCCAACTTCCTCAGACAGCTCAAAGGGCTCCTGTGTGGCTGCATGAATTGCAGTCACACTGTGGGTATGGGGTGCAGACACAGGCTGAGGACATCTCATTTCTTACCACATCTATGGTAAATTAGGCTGTACTGTCACTGAGCACAGGCACCCCTGCCCCATGCTATGAGGGCAAGGAAGCACCCTGTCCCAAGGAGCCTGTTGCCTTGCTGTGATGGGTTCTGTCTTACAGTGGGATAATACTGCTCCTTCAGGAGACCTGACCGTTCCTGTTTGTAATGTATGCAAAGCTGTGGAGGATGTTGGGGCTGCTAAAATTCCCTTCTGCTGACTCACCTTCAGGGCTTAACATCAATCTGATTTTGGAATGTATCAGACTGTGCCAAAAAAGAAATGATGGGGAAACGGCAGGGTAATAGCAGGATATTTCAAAGCAAGCTACCTGCTGCCAGCCCTGCCCCTGCACAGACTCTCCATTTCACATCACACAAGCAGGGTGACACACAAAAGCCTTAATGCAGTCATAATATTTCTTTTCAGGATGAAAGTGTATTTCCAGCCAGCACAGCAAGCTTGGGTTAGCCTGCCAAGATTTGTTGCATTTTTCTTTAATTACAGCAGCAGCCAATAGGTTTAAATTTGACAACCAATGAACAGAATCCCTGCCTCTCCTCCCTCCTCACTGGTGGTTTGAATCTTTAAGAAACAGCTTCCTAGTGTCTTAGTGGGGAGAGCCTTTAAGCACACACTTATCTTCAGCTAATGCATTGCACTCAACCGGGTGGCACATGTTTGCCAAGTGCAGTGTGTGCTGAAGTGCTTTCTAGGGTGGAGGCTGGAATACACTTGGTTCACAACCCTGAAAGCATGTGATTGCAATGAATTTGTCTCACATCAGAGAGGATATTTTTTGGAAGGTCTCCTGTTTAAACAACAACCTATTGGTATTTCTGAGGCTTCTGGAACAAAGTTGCTATAAAAAATGCAAGTATTTCAATGTTGTACAGATGTAACATTATGTGTTGCATATAGTTTGCAAAGTGTGAGAGACTTTTGGTTGAAAAGTGCTCTGCACATACATAATATCACCATCATCATTATAAATGCATTGAAGGCAGAGAAGCCTAAGCTGATCTATTATGGGCACCTGTCCCTGTATAATTTTCTAACACTGCCTGCCTGGCTGAACTGATGAGATCTCCACTAAATTGGGGTAGCCTGTCATTTTATTCAGATTGAAATGGATTTTCCTTGCCTTGAATTCCTGGCAGAGATAAAACAATCAAAAAATAATGGCTCACAGATAATAAGGTTGCATGTCAAGCTAGGCATAACAGATACACAGCTGTCAACACTTTTCCTGCACTCATTTACATTGTTTCATTATGAGATGAGCAAGCGCAGGATGAGAGGCAAAACAGGGCCAGGGTGTTCGCCATTTGACCCCCAAAACACACTTGGGATCCTCCTAATAAAGCTGGTTCTCATAATTTGTAACAGCCAGAGAGATGGGCTGCCTGGCAGAAAAGTAAGCAAATAGTTTGCCTTCCTTCAGATAGGCAACACTGATTATGTTCCACTGAAATTATATCTAATATGGGGTTTTGTATATTTTGGCCCTTTGCATGGCACCACTTCTCCTGCTCTCATCTCTGGAGAGCTTTTAATGTCCAAGTGACGCATTTTGTAGAGATTTCAAGAAAAATACAGGCATTCTGGACTGCTTTCCTTCTTCAAGCCTGCACGGGAAGCTGTAACTCAATATATAATGGTTTGCCTTGGTTGTCAACAGAGTCACACTGGCCCAGGAAAAAACCCTGCTTGAGCCCTATGACTCCATTATACTCCTGTGACCTGGCACACCAATTTCACAGCAAGCAGCAGACAGGAGAGGGATGTTGTTGTCACACCAGGCTGACTCTGATCCCCCAGACTGGATGAAAGAGTGACACTTTCCAGTGCGATGTGCTTGCAGCGTCTCGGTCCTCTGGTTCCAGA
Source organism: Entomyzon cyanotis (assembly GCA_024500445.1). NCBI lineage: Eukaryota > Metazoa > Chordata > Aves > Passeriformes > Meliphagidae > Entomyzon > Entomyzon cyanotis. The sequence continues at coordinate 85,022,655 of JAKEPQ010001005.1, forward strand.
GCCAACGACTTCAGCTGCTCTGCCATCCTGCCCCTGTCATATCCCTTTTGCTTACCTGACTGAGCCTTATAAAATTATTTTTTGACTATGAAAAGATACCTAGAAGATATGCTTGATTCGTCCCTTCCTTGCCGTGTCTGAGCACGTACTGCAAAACTGGAAGCCGTGGAGTTAGCAGCAGCTGCCTGCAGCTCATCTGTTCACAGTGCTGGAGCTGAAATAACATTCTCAAAGTGCCAGAAAGATAGACCTTCTGAAAGGAAGTATCGGGTGAAAGAGCAGGAAAGCAAGTTCGCTTCCAAACAATAAACATGCAGATCGGAAATAATTGAAGCACTAGAACAAGGAGGAGGGATAACAAAACAAACCATAACAATGGATCCTTAGATGAACTGGTTTTCCTTGTAGTAGGGAAGGAGGGCAAGGGGGAAGAGGAAAAAAACAAAACCACCCAGCTTTAGGGAGCTCAGAACTGACTGGAATAAGATTTTTCCCTTTGTGATAAACCCCTAGGAGCTGCTATGTTCAGTGTCTCAGTGATAAGCTGGCATCCTGGTGGTTCTGGCAAAACAGATGAAGTCTTTCAGGACCTGTCTGCCTGCTGGCTGACCTGCTGATGGGCCAGGCAACTACTTGCTGTGCCTGGTTTCCTTTAAAAACACCAAAAAATTTGACCTGTTTCAACAGAGAATTTCAGTTCTACCAACTCACTGTCTTTCCAGCAGACTCCCGTCTGATGGGGAGATTTCCAAACTGCTCCATGATGCCAGACAATTACAGCTATAAATATTTTTATTATGGAATACCACAGTATCATTCTGTGGAAAGACATAAGGACAAAGAACAGAGTAAAAGCCAATGTCTCTTACTACTAGACAGCACTTAAACTGTGTGTGAATGATACCTCCAGGCTCCTAAGCAGGTGACCTGCAGGTCCCTTGGGGTCCAAGGAAAGAGGGACAAAGAATTCTGGAAAGATGGGGAGCACACACACAAAAGCTAGAGCAAAGCAGGGTAAGTGGACTTTTTTTTATAGCTTCATGGGATACAGATGTAAAAGTATCCCTTCTTGACACTGTTTTCTACAGCACAAGAAGGATTTCTAAAGCACTGAATTTATGCACCCAGCCTAGCTGGTTTAGTTAGCTGGCTTGCCTCCTTAAATTCCCTTAATAGAGAAGCTCTCCTAGAGGCAATTCAGAACAGGAGCCTGACACAGGCTTACTGAATTGCTCCTGGAAATGAGTCTCCCACCTCCTGTTCTTCCATTGACTCCAGGGGGAACCTGGAGAGCCTACCTGGCTTAGCTTAACCAGCCAAGTTGGGTGGCTAAATTTGGGTGGTCTGAACACCCCTGCTTCTGCATGAGGCCTGGATTAGGATTGGAGCTTTGTCTTTAATAACTGCATTGCTAGAAAAATACATGGTTGTTCTTCAACCTTTATGCTTTAGATGAACTGTATATTTATGTTAGACATTGATTTTCTCTTGTCCATAGGATGTGAAAGTGAAAATCCAGTAGTATGGTGTATTCAAGAATGGGAGGACCAGGTGAAGTTGATAAACAACCTGGAAGCTATCCGAAGTTCACATTCACTTTGGGGCATTGCCTCTATTGAAGACAGCATCTTCCTGCTCTCTGAGTCACAGGAGTGAATAATGAATATCAATGAAAGCCCTGAGTGGCTGCCTGAGCAACATGGTATTGTTCACTCCTTGTTCACCAGGTTTATAATGAAATTTCTCTGAGTGTGTCTGCTCTCTGTCTGGTTTTTGCAGCCTCCCAAATATGAGCATGCCTCCCCGGCTTCAGCCTGCATTATTGCATTCCAGCATACTCACTTTGTGTGACATACCAGTTACCTTCAAACAAACTTTGGGCTAAGTTTGCACAGGCTGATTCAAAGGGTGTCATTTAAAGAAGCTGAACTCTCACCACACATTCAGTCGGATGTTTCTTTCAGGCCAATGAAATAATATGCAGGCAGCCACCTCCTGCATTTCCAAAGCTGGCCTTCAACAGTGCAGGCTCAGACCAGATTAGGAAGCTGAATAGTAAATTATTCCTTAAAAAAATAAGCCAAGTCACTTGTCTGTGGTCCCAAGAGCCCGATTCTTCCCTCAGTAGGATGAACTGCCTCTCCTGTGACAGAATTTACGGTTTGAATGTGGCAGGATCTGCAAGCACTTGGCACACAGGAGGAGAAGCACTGGATACACCTGGGCCTGTCAGTCCAAGCAGAAGCTTGGGAGAATGATGTGGTCCTGCTCTGGAACATTGTTCCTTCCCCAGGTGATGCACAATCACCCAAAGGATCACATTTTGTAGCCCAGACTTCTAGTCCCTTCCTCAATAGACAAGCCTGCAGAAGAGAAATAGATATTTATTATCAGAGCAATCCAAGCATGAACCTAATGGTCAGAGGGTAAATCTTGTTGACAAAGGTGGAGCTGTTATTACTAATACATTTTTCAAAGCAGAACCACAGAGATTCTGTGTCATACATCTAACCTTTCCATATCATGGGGAACAGTAGTGGTGTGGTAGGAAGAGAGACAGAAATGTTTTCCAGTCTTGACATTACTGCTACTCCATACTGCTTCTTATAGTTCCTTCCAGCTGAAAAGGCATAAAAGAATCCATATACACTTGGATTCATGCAGAGAAACATCAGAGAAGGAAAGAATATTCCCATGGATCTGTTGCCTGATTTTCACTATGCAGAGCACACACTTGGAATTGTCCCATGATATATTATTTATATTATATATAATATATTATATATATATAAAATATATTCCTCAGATAGGGGTAGGTCTGAAAACATCTGGCCTGGTCACATTGCATTTGGCAATGATGAAAGTTAATATACAAACTCTAATAACCAAGATCTACTGATAGGCAAAAAATGCAGAGATTTTGTAGGGTATACTTTGAGAGAAGTAATTACATTTCGTTATATAATCAGTTATACAACACAGATTCTCCTCAAAGTAAATGGTAGCTCCATCCATAAAGACTTTTGATGTGTGTTCCAAGAATTTGTAATAAATCAAGGCATAAACAGACTTTTTTTGGTGGCACAGGTTGGATGGCTTACAAGGAAACAAAAGTTCCCTTGAAAAAACCACTGCTTTTAAACAAACACTTTGTTTTCACTGAATTTTTACCAAATCCAAGACTCTGGGGCACACATGGGTCCTTGGAGAGTTTGCTTGAGGACAGTGGTCTTCTGGCACTGGAATCCCTTAGCCTCATAGCAGCTCACGTGTGCATCTGGTCTGCATTCACATCCCCATCCTGCTGCCAGAGCTGCTAACACCTGAGTGCTCCTGGCTCCAAGGCTCACTCATTCAACAGCTCTGCCTTAGGAAAGGGGGGTCTGGAAGCTACTTGCAACCACCCTGAGAGAGTAATGTTTTTCAATACTGTGAAGCCAGGAGAGCTTCCAGCTTGATTGCAGAGAATGAAACAAAAGCTGGACTCTCATCAGAATCCGTAGAAGTTGAATTAAAATAAGAAATTATCCTGCAAGCCTCTGCGCAGTGTGTGGCACTGTCAATATTAAATGTCTTGGTTTCCTCCAGAACTGGAAGCAGTTTTGTCAGCACACCAGTTCAAACTATCAGCTGGTTCTCATTCAAGTCAGAGGCGATTGTGTCTGATCAAATCAGTCAAGAGTATAAACAGAAAGTTCACCTTTTGAGCCCATTATTGTCATGCAGAAGTAACTTTCTCCTGTCACCACTGAGAAGCTTTGATGTTTTTACTGTGGTCAGCACTCGAGATCTCATATTTCAGTGCTGCAACGCAAAAATGAGCAATGTACGAAAGACATACCAAATCCTCCTGGTTCAATCCAAAATCTGGTGTCTTCCTTAAAAGAAAATTCTAAATATTGAACAAAAAACATTGAAGTATTTAAAAGAGAGTGGGAAGAAGGAAAAAAAATGGGGGATCTTTCTAAACACTAGTATCTTGGCCCATCTTGTGTTACATGTCTGCAGGAGCTGGCCAGCAATAATCTCAATATGTGGTCCTGGAGGCCAATAGTCAGACAATAGCCAGAAACATTAGGCTGAGGGATTGGTGGGGAGATTTAGGCTACCTGACATGACCCCTCAGATTCATGCACAATATTTTAATTCATTATGTCGTGGTTATCCTGACATTCTGTTTCCTTTATTACTATGGCCTGAAGTCAGTAATACACTTGAAAGTACATGTGTATCTTTAACAAACTTTGAACTTTTGAGAAGCCCCATTATCCTCAATGAACATAGGTGAGTACTTTCCTGGAGACTGGGCACAATTTTACTCATTGGTTTGACAGGGGTGGCCAAAAGAAGAGCCTCAATCTATCTTTCTTTCTTTCTTTCTTTCTTTCTTTCTTTCTTTCTTTCTTTCTTTCTTTCTTTCTTTCTTTCTTTCTTCCTTTTTCTTTCTCTCTCTCTTCCTTCCTTCCTTCCTTCCTTCCTTCCTTCCTTCCTTCCTTCCTTCCTTCCTTCCGTCCAAATAGAGCATGACAATAAAGATTCTGTAAATCATGTCCCCCATTAAACCAACAGAGTCACTCATTTTGTTGCAGTCATTATTTCTATTTCATGGCTCCAAATTGCAGCAACAAAAGTTTAAAATCATTCTCAGTGTTTTACATAGCTCCACATGGTGACTTAGTACAGCTGTAGCTGTAGCATAGGGATATATTCAAGGTATTGCCTTGTTTTGGTTATTTAGCTGTGTCACTGCACAAGTCCAGAATGCCTTTATCAGGAGATCTTCCATCAGCAGTCTGACAGAACTCGGTAGGCCTGAAAATTTTGGTTGTAGCAATTATATAAATTTATTGCAGTAGCTGTAATGTTTTTCTCAGAGGCAGTGTTTTATGGGTTATCTCCTGCAGTTTGGCCATCTTCAAAAAAACACAGGAAAACCTTATTGTCAGTTTCAAGTTTGGATCCTTATATATTAACACATCAATCTCAAACAGTGTGAAAATATCCAATTCAGTAGACATACTTGTAAACAGGACTTTCTCCTTTCCTACCAAAGTAATAACAATTGCATTTTCTTGCTGAATTACCTCCACAAAATGGGCTACATCTATTTATGCAAAGTTAATTAAGTCATAACATTTACTTTTACTGTTCACCAATTAACAACTGCTTATAAATCAAAATTGAAATTTTGCCTCATTTCCAGTATGCATTTTTTAAAATACTCTGGTGACTATCATAATTCTTTTTTTTTTAAAATTCTGATATATTATTTTTATTACAATACTTGCAATGGGAAATCTAATAAAAAAAATCAGATTGTAGATTTTCAGGCATCACACGTTTCCACATGGCAGGTCTCAACTCTTTTTAATGCTGAAACATGACCTTGAATTTTTAGTGAACCTATGTTAGAGCTTTTTCTAAGGATTAAACCCACCAATTTATAAGTATGCATCCTGTAGTTAAGGTCATACTATCGATTTTCATTTGAATGTAAATATATTCATTCAGTGGATCCTAAGTCTACAATACAAAGACACTTATGAACATATTTCTTATAATAATTGGAAGGTTATTCAAGAAAACTCCTTCAAATCCACCAGTTAAATGTATTCACAGATATGTACGTATTTATATATAAATATATATATATATGCACATGTATGTTATGTATATAAATATATATATATATAAAAAAATATATATATGCACATGTATGTATGTATATGTATGTAACACTGAATAATTTTTGAGACAGCAGCAATGTTTATGGGGCTGCTCTCAGTGCCAAGAAAATAATTAATGGACAGTTGCAATAATTTTGTAAATTATGTTCACTCTAATAGCATATGGGCTTAAAGAGGGGCCACAGCAGCATTTTTGGCACAGTGTGAAGCTATTCATTTCTATTTATGTCTCTGCAACAAAGTAATTAAACACATGCATAAATCCCCAATAACCTGAGTTGAACTTCAAAATATTTCTGAGGGCTTTGCATAATGGGCCTGGAACATGAGAGGTCAGAAAAGGCACAGTTCTACTTCCCAGAAAATACTGATATTTTGACTCTTTACTCCTTTTGAAATGGGACAAAAGGATGAAAGTATTTTGCAAAATGAACACTCCAGGATTAATTTTTATAGCCAAGGCTGTCAATTTCAAAGAGATTTGACAGGTAAACCATTATAAAATAGTGATATACAAATTAAAGTAAATCCCTGTAAGATTAATAGACATGGAAAAAACCAGAACAAAATATATTGATGACCTCCAAGTAAATAAAAATCAATTCTTCATCTAAATATTTTCTCTTTTTAATACTATAAAATCAAGATCATTCCCAGAAACACTTTAAGTTTCAAAAAACATACAGATTCCAATTAATTTTGTTCTTGAGCTGTTTGTAAACAAACCAACCTGTATTATTTGTAGGTTTAGGCATATAAAACAAATCTTGATGTCTATCCTGCCTTCAGTATTCCCATTCAGTTTCTACAATGCTTCAGAAAATGAGCTTTATGTCTCTTTATACAATAACTACAGCCTGGGTTGCAAGGTTATGAAGCAGCAGCTGGGTATCTTCACAATGGAATTTGGGTAAAACCATGCCTAGAAATAATGCACACCATTTTGGGACTAACTGAATACTGGAAATACATCAACTCTTTGCAGAGAAAAGCAATGCACAGTTTAAGCTGGGCAATCAAATGTTCTCAAAATTATGTATTAAAAAAATGTGATCCACCCATAAAAAATCTTAATTTAAAACCAACCAGGCTTGCTCACAGCGAGATACACATCCTCCTGTTACAATTTATGCTGCAGTAGTTCCTAGAAGCCCCAGGTCCCTGTCATGCCACACACAGCACAAACACAGAGTGATCATACATTTATTGATTTATTTATTTATTGGGCATTTGATTTACCTGCTCCAGAGTGAACAGGTAAAGCACTGATTGCCAAGGATGTCACATACACCCAGGCAGCCAGCCACAGAAAGTAATTTCAGCCTCAGCCTTTGTTTTAAATAAACACCTGCATTTTCATATGGAGAAAAAAATTTGTTTCACAATGAGCTGTCACAGCATGTTTGCCTGCTAATGAACCAAAAGCTCTTTGAATTCTGTCTCCCATTCTTCCCACACTGCAATTTTGCCAGCCCTGACTATCCCGTTTAATGCTTTTTGTTTTTCTTTGTTTTTCTTTTTTTTTTTTTTCCTCTTGAACAAAACATTCCTGCTTAGGCCTGCAGTTACTTCGTAATTCGCATTTCATTTACTACAGGGAAGGGCCTTGTCTCCATCCACAGAAGAAAGAAACAGATCTTGTTCACTGCTATGTGCAGACAGGCAGTCCCTATTTGATGGTATTTCAGTGGAAAAATACATTTGGTGGTCCAGACAGGGAGCTCAAGACAAGGCTTCTCATGGCATCCAGAATCATGGCACAGGATACTGTGCCACGTACAACCCAACCTAGTCCCACAAACGGCTGTACCCTCCAGTGCATTAAATCCCCAAAGACTTCCCTGGATGAGGCCCTCCTCCAGTGAAAGAGTGTCTGGCATGTGTTGAAGCACGCCCTGCTCCCCACACGAGCCAACCCCTGCTTTTAGCACTGTAAAACACAGAGTCAGCCTCTGCTTTTCTGTATCATCTTGAGCAGTGCTCCAGTGGGACTTTACACAAGAAAGTCTGTTTTCCTTGGGCTCCTGGATCAGGGCAAGTCCTTTGGCAGTTATGGCATTTAACCTTTCTGCACCCCCAGATGCTCACTGGGGAGAAGAACATATTGAAGAAGTGATGTTATGCAAGCACAAGGTTTTTTTACCCTAGGAAATTTCTCATGGGGCCCATTATATCATATGAGGAAGAACAACTGAGTCATTTTTAAGCATAGGAATTTAAGCATAAAAATAGCCAAGAAGTCCTTCGCTTGAGCATCTGCCCCAAACTCACCCCTCCTCCCTTCCCTTCTGTCTTCCCATCATGCGTGGGCTTTCCCCTGAGCTCATTCAGTGTTTTCCTTGCCTGCATTACACTACAGCCTGTATCCCACCTAAACTTTACTTCATGGCAACACGAAAGGGACTCCAAAGGTGCTCCCTTCTTCCCCCAGCCTAGCAGAGGAGAGCTTGCCTGGGCAGCCCACCAGAGTGCTGGGGGTGTGGGTTTAAAGAGAGCCTCTTGCAGCCAGGGCTGGGCACGGCAATGATAGAACAGTGTGGGGAGGGGAGGGGAGGAGAGGGGAGGGGAGGGGAAGGAGCTGTGGAGGCTCTCTGCTGTCCAGAGATGAGGTGATGTGTGGGCACAGAAGTGTCAGTGTCACCATGGGACACCTTCATGGGGTACCCCCAGTAATCCTCAGCACTTCACTATTGGAAAAGTCTCTTTTAAGCTCCTATTTTCTTCCAAATCCACCTTCCCTGAACATCAGATTCCACAAACCACACTTTTTTTTGAGCTACACACACAAATAATGGAGAAATAAAATGTTCAACAACACTGCGGCACCTTTTGCAAAACTAGTACTGAGAGTACTCAGTAAGAGGATAAAGGAAGGAGATGAGATGGCTCACCAAACTTCCCCCTCTTCCTGCTCCTTAAAGAAGTCAGCTGGGCTGTCCTTAGGGGGCTGGCATGCTTGTCCCAGGGTATGCCCATCCCTGGGTATGCTGGCACCAACAAAACTCCTCTGGAGAGAGGACAGAGCCCCAGTCCTATCCCACCTTGCACAGCTAGGCCAGGAAGGTGAAGGACCTGCTGCCTGCTGTCCAAACCCTCATGCTGGCATGGTGGTGCTTCCTATGGCATCCCATCTTCCTCCCATCTAGGGCCACCAGCATCACCTCCCAAAGCAGCCCTCCATGGGCCAGCACGCAAAACCAAATGTGTTTAAGCTGAGGCCGTAGCAAGCGTGGGTTTGCTCCTGTAGCAAAGGCTTCTTCTCAGCAAAGTCACCTTCTGTTTTGTCAGCTGCACTTTGAAACTAGAAGTATTTCATAAAAAAAATATATAGGGAACACAGCAAGTAAGAAATGCCTAAGTACTGCACATCACATTCCCTCGATGTCGCTGTTGAGCCGCTAGCTGAAAGGAAAACCCAGGTTCTCAGGCAAGGAAAGAGGAAAGTGCGTTTATTATTTTGATTTCTATATATATAGAGTTTTCAGAGGTCACCCAGATTGGTCAGCCAGAAACCTCCCCCTAGGCCTAATTGGCCAGGTCTGAACTGCCCTAATCTCGAGACGCTGTTTGCAAAACATCCAAACTTTATCTTTGTTTATGAAACGTAGCAAAAATGTTCTCACGAGAAAGACCTGTGCTAGCCACACCTCTGAGGTTGGACTGCTGGTCCTTTTACTCTGAGGGATCAGAATAAAACCTGTGTTCATGTTACAGAGATGAGGAGGGAGGTGCTTTTGACTGGGAGGCAAAGGATGTGGGGCTGTGACTCAGTGCTCCCACTGCCCTACTGCCAGCCTGGACAGTGAGTAACCCCTGCCCTGCTCTCCCTGGGGTCCACTCTCTGCCTTCCCCCGAAGTCCCCCAGGTGGACCTGACACACAGGAGTGCCCAGCATGGCCTTGAAAGCCATGGCGAGGCTTTGAAACTCCTCCACTGTACAGGTAAGAAATAAAGGAAAATATTTCCTTTAATCCTTGCCACGAGCCAGATAGGATTAAGGCAGTTTACAACAGATGAGTTTTAACACGTAAGAAAATAAGGCAAAACAGATAGATATCTGACAAAAGTTCTCAGCTGGAGGTCTTTTAGACACTTATTGCCGTATTTACTGTACCACATACCTGTGTTACAGTTCCAGGGATATCAAGCAGCTAATACTAACGGAAAATTGTGTACTAATCCCACAGCAGAGTTAATCCAAGAAATTAAATAAGAATCTGGCTTGCTTTGAATTGTGGCTGAATTTAACTGTAGGATGTCGAAGTCAGATTAAATTAAAAAAATCAAACAAAACAACCAAAAATTCCCTATTTACAACTGCATATGCACACTGAGGCTCACCAGGATTGAAAGGACCAGAGTGGTTTTCTTGCATCTTGATGAAAGGGAATCAGCAGGCCAAAAGACCATTTTTAAGCTGTTTTGAAAGACAAACTTAAAAGAAATACTTTATAACCAGAGGGGAAGGTGGTAGGATGGGATAGGATTTTCTTCTTGTGTTTATTAAAAACACACCTTGGGCATGATTCCAATCTGATCTAAGCATCACGTGAGGTGTACTTATTACATGGGAAAATTGCCTCAGTGCATTCACTGACACAGTTTGGACCCAGCCTGTAGAAACTCCTCTGCATGCAGAGGACTCTTTAGTACACAGAGATGAAGTGTGGGGGAGGGAAGAGCAGCCAAGAAATAAAAAGGGAATATCTGGGGGAAAGCCACCTGAAAAAATGCAGAAAGCGGCATGAGCAGGGGATGTCCTGCTCCCAAAAGCTGCAGGGCCCTGTCAACCAAGAAGGGTGGGACCACTGGCAGAGGGAAGGGAGAGTATGAGGAGAAACCAGTGGCGTCTGAACGGTCTTGGAGCCACACCATAAAACTAAGCAAATTATAGTTGGCAGAATATTGTGTGAAACAGCCAGCTGTTCCTGAAAATGCTCGAGTCCTGCTGCTGCGAGGTTTCAAGGCTTATATCCTGGAGGCACAGAAACCCCAGAACAACGAACAGGCAGCAAGACTCTGGTCTTCCAGGTGGATCAAAGATCATCTGTGGTTCCCCAGGACTATGGGATACTCACTTCACAGTACAGGAAACTAGAAAGCAACTTACTGGTGCAGGCAGTGAATAAAAATGCCTGGCAATGTTAGCAATGGGGATCCATGAGCTGAAACACCTCCCCAAGGGTGCAGTGAGCAGAGGAGAGCAGCCTTACAGCAAAGGATTAACAGGCATTTGGTGAGGGTTCCTTCCATGCAGCTGAATCCTGGCTCCACCTCAGTGGAGCTGTTGGACTTGACATCAACCTGCCGTGTGCGTGGGATAAGGGAGGCAGTGCGAGAGCAACAGCCAGGGTCTCATATAATCATGAATCTCTGCTCCAAAAGTACTACTTATTATTCAAAAATAGCCAGTTTTCTGGGCAGCAGCCCAGGCCAGTACTTCGCCAGAGGTTCTGTAGAAATTGAATCCATCCTTTTTCCTTTGCTGCCAGCCAAAGGAACTGCAATAGGCTCCCCATATCACAGTTACTTCTCTCTCCTAGAAACACAGTTGGAGAAATAATCACAAACGTCTCCAGGGTTAAATCCCAATCTCCCAGAGTAGATCAGCTGGTTACCAAAAGACTTCAGCAGGCCCCGGATAGCACTGCAACCCGACCAGTAGGTCTGGAATTACTGTCTTGAAACGGAAGTGTACTCCAGATCCTTATAAACAGACGCCCTTCCTTTGGAAAACTCTCCATACAAACCTCCGGGTGCATGGAAAAGCATGTTTAGCCCAGTGTCATCCTTACGCTCAGCTGGAAGGAGCCTTCTGAACTTTCAAAGTCCTGTCATATGAAAGCTGCAGGTGGAGAGGCTGAGGTTCTGCCTACAGCAGCCAAAGAAGGAGAGGGATGATGCATGTGTGGGGAAAAATATCGTAAAAGTGTCTTTAATTATTAATATTCACCAAAGCTTCTGAGGGCCCTGTGGGAGTTTGGACCCCAGAGCACTGAGCACCACACAAGGCTTTTGCCTCTGCCAGGGGATAGATCACTACTTAGAAATCCCTGTGGCAATAGAAACCAAACCTGCTCTCAAAGGAACAGGATCTTCTCAGTCAGTCACTGAACAGCTCGATTACCTTGGGCAAGGCACATTGTTGTGTGTCTTCTGAAACCCCATCTGACACACCAGCGGCTGAAGCCCTTGCCAGGGGTGCCCAACCTGGAAAAAAGCTGTCCGGAGCAATATCTTACGCTGAAACATTTGGATTTTTCTCTAGTCCACCCCCTCTGCCCAAGTCTACAAACCTGCAGCCCAGCTGGTGCTGAGGAACGCACCTGGGGCAGGTAGCCCGGTTTGCAAGCTGCAGTTCGAGATGCAGATTGATGCTGCTCTGGGTGGGAACCCAGAAAGACAAGAGGCCGTGAGCTGCCACCCTTTGCATAACAAAGGGCACAGAGACTGGTGGCACAGCCGATGAATGGACACCGAGAGAGCCGGGAGGAAGAGCGAGGCTTGTGAGCGGGTAGATTGTGATGGGATAAAAGCCCGCGGTGCCTTTGATGGTTACCCTTCCAGGAGGCACCAGCTGGGGCTGCTTCTGTGGAACTGCGCCCTGAATAAATGGCTTTGTGGAACGAGACTTCTGAGACTGCCATGGGAAAGCCGGGCTCGAACTGGTCAGCTCTATTAAGTGCCAGTATTAAGATCAGGCGAGGTGTGATGAGGCCCCTTTTGACATGGCATTTATCAGAATTCATTCTGAAGTTGGTCAGGTTGTTTTGGAACTTGGATATAAAGTGCAGACTGTGTTTGATTTATTAGTAGTAGGCTTTCTATACCACTATTGTCCATTTTTCAGGATCAAAAGTACATCATGTCAGTAGAAGAAATGCCTCATCCCAGACCATGGAAAGCAATTTCTTTAGGTGAGACTATAATGGTAGCAGCATTTTGTGTCAGTCACTGACATAAAAAACAACTCCTGTCTACTACCTCCTCAAACAGATGCTCTGTTTGCCCTAAATTAGGTGTAAAATGTATAGTACATGCCACATCAGGATATGAGCTTCCTGCTCCAGGGACAGAAATCCACAGTCAAGCCTATAGATGACCAAAGCACCACCTAAACTTTGGCAAGCACATGCATATGCAGAAGATATTTGTGATAATATCTGGTGCCAAGTTCCAGTCCTGTACATAACTTCTAAAGGTGGATTCAGGGCACTTATTTATGCAAAAGCATCATTCTCACTCAGAAGCCATATAGACAGAGGAAATCATGTCAAAGTCACTTAGGAAGAGGCCTCAGGAAGACTTCTGGTTTACCCCCTGTGCTGAGGAGAATCATAGGTACCCAGTTAGTGTGGTGGTTGGCTCTGTGTCTGAGACAAATGCATATTAATGTGGAAGAAACCACATATTGACTTTTTATGATACCAGGTTACTTCTTACAAAGCTGCGTGGTCCAGGAAGGTAGATTGTGGTTGCAGCAATGGGATTTGTTATTCATTAGATCTTTGGCTGCAGCTTAAAGGCTGCATTGTATCTCTCAGGTCAGACTTTCCTGCTGCCAGTGTCATGAAAGAATTCGTAATTGACTCCATAATTCGCTTAAATTTTTCTGGCAAGGCGCTATATTGAGCACTACCTGACACACTTTCCTACATAAGTTCCTTACAGTGTACATGATAATAATGACTTATTTAACCCTTGGATATATGTATTTTATTTCCTATACATAGAATATCCATTGAAATCCATATTAATATTATTTTTTATCAAGAGAAAGCAACTATCTCTTATTTTACATGGACTTCATTGTGACTGCAAAGACATCCTGGAAGAAAACAAGCAATGCAGAGACATTTGCAATTCAGCTTTTCTTCCCTCTTGCCATGCAAAATTAATTATTTATTAAGAAATTGGTTCTGGATCAGCTAATCTGAGTGGCAAGGACAGAGCAGTGCCTTCCAGTCTGCCTAGCCCATCCCTAATTAGGTACTCCAAATAGTTGAATTTCATGGGAAAAGACCTACAGTTCCTGCAGCTACTGTAGAAAACTCACTCATGAGCTCCACCAGGAATTTTGGTGGTGTACACCGTGGTACAAATTCCATGAATTAATGTCTGAGCATTTAATGGCAGAACTGCAGAAAAAAGTAAAGAAATGTAATAAAAATAATTAAAGAGAAGGAATAATAATTGAAAAGAAATACATACATGGTAGCTCAAATGCACGTTACTGTTACTTCCAATCAAAGCTAAATGAATTTTCTTCAAATTCTTCTTCTCAGACACAAACAAGCATTCCCCTTCTGATCAGGAGCAAGTACACCTACCATGGTAGCAGGGCTTTACTTTGTTTCAAAAACAGCAGTTACATGACCACAGAAATAAAAATTACAGATCCACTATGGAAGTATTCATTCTCAAGGCTGCCATTGTCTGTTCACAATGTTGCAAGAAAGTGGTCATGTAATGGGAAGCTAAAGTGGTAAACACTATGTCAGACGTAGCTCTGACAAAAAAATTAGTTCACTTCATGGATCATGAAGAGTTGTCAGTCACTGTTAAAATTCTAACAAGGAATATTTAACAGAGAGCTATGAATTCCTCCCACTCTCCTTGGGATAAGTGCTTGATTGGTTTCCTGAGCTGGAGGATGTAAAACATCTGCTTTGAGGTGACCCTGTTCCGCAATATCTCTATATATCATTTCTGGTTTATAGGGAAGAAATCAAAACAAATTTGACTTCTCTGACATTACATGGTGTTAAAAATAAAATCTGGGTGTCCCAAATCCTGGTAAAAACAGCAACCTTTCCACTTCTTACCGATCTATTTCATCCCCAGTTCAGCAATTCCAGGTGTAAGACTCTGTACTTACATTTACTTTAGATGAAAAAAAAATGCCATGGTCTAGCTCTGAAAAAACTCAACCTTCCCACTACCTGCTATCCTCCTACACAGCTGTATTAGCACAGAAAACACTGGGTTAACCATTTTCAGCTAAATTGATTTGCAGTCTCCTAACATTATTTTTAGCCTCACGATGAGTGAAATTTCACTTTATTGACAGAAACTTGCTTTCTTGTTTACCTGTCATTAATCTCTTCAGAAGTACCTCATGGGCTGTGAGGACTCTGGCAAACAGACTGAAACCACTACTCTGGAGAACTCTTTGTCAAATGATCTTATGCCCTGGTCTTTTACACTGCAACATAAATCCTACAGTATACCTAAAACAAACTTTGTATACAAGTGGACCCACTTCTTTCCAGAGTTTATTACTTCCTATCTTGTCACATCTTCACCACCTTTGATTTACATAATACTTGTCATCCACAAAGGCTTTAGACGCTTGCTCCAAAATGTTTGTGTCTGCTGCAGGCATTCCTGCTCTCCCAGGACAAAAACCAGAGCCACCCTCTCTTCTCAAACTCCACCACACAGACACATTGAGTACTGCTCTCCACTAAGGTCACTGGTTAAAAGCCATACTTCAAAATGGCAAATACCACAGACAGATTATATCTGTTACAGGCTCATATGAATGATAAAGTAGTAACCAGTAAGTGAGATTTCTATGCTGATACCTTAAATGTCTTAAAGAAATGCCTTTCCCTCCCTAACAGGCTGCTGCAGAAGGATGTCTCTGCAGGATTTTACTCGGAGAGGCAGCAAACCTCTGCTTTCACCCATGGCTGAAAACCAACAGACACGTTTGGGAGGAATTGAGCTCCTGGGCATGGGTTGCACGATCATCAATCTCAATGCTGCACCAACTCCTTGAGCAACCCCAAGAGAAAACACCAAACAAACCAACAAAAAATGACCCTTCTTGTGCTGCTGTCTGTATTTCATCTGCAAGATGAAGGAAACAGTAACTTCTTATCAATGTAAAATGTCTGTCAATCCACAAGGAGACTGCAACACTACAGATGTTATTCGAGACTGCTGAACAGACATCTGTGGCTACTGTCAATAAAGCAAAACTCCCCTGGGAGAAAAGCCAAAAATAATTGTAACAACCAGAAGATATATTTCAGTATAAATATACTATGCATGACAACATAATAATAATAATAATAATAATAATAATAATAATATTTAAACAAAAGCAAATTGTAGTTACTTGATGTTTGGATTTTGCTCAAGAAATGATGAGAATTTTGAGGAAAACATTTTTTACTCAAGAAATGAGCAAAAATTTTGCTGATTTTTCCCCTCTAAAGACATCCTGGAAGAGAACAGATAAAACTGACAATCTACTGAATGCTGAGCGAGAGTATCATCCCTTTGACATTTCATATTCTTGTAAAATGGTATTTCCTCTTGTGATAAAACATCATAGTCTCTCCAGCTTTGAGATGCCAGGCAGAGGTCTGGCTGAGCAGTTGCCAATGAACCAGACACCCCTGGCATGTGTTGACCTCCAGTGTGGGTATGGAACTGCCCATGATGGAGCAGCATGTGCCTCTGAGCAAGGCTCCTCTTAGGAAGCACATGTCCCCAGTGGCAGCTCCAGCTGGTGGCCCTCCCACCGCAGCAGGGCCTTGAGGGCTCCTCCCAGGGGCAGACAGGGAGGGAGAGGCCTTCCCTCCCTATTAGATGGCTCTTGCAACACGTGGCATGGAAGAGGAAAAAAGGAAACAAGTCTTGAAAACATAAGTCTAAAGTGCAGCCTTGCTTGGGATAAGTGCTTGGATGTCTGCATCTGTTCAAACTATGCAGCTCTCTTGGGTTTGTGGCAAATGGGCTGTGAAATTTCCAAGGCATTTGCCTGTTATGAGGTTATCACTACTACAGGGAGTGTAGGAAGCAACCCAAAGCTGGTTTTCCTGACTCCCTACATGCACAGAAGTCCAGGAGACAGCTACTCTTTGATACACTGACTGCTATTAAAAAGGAAAAAAGTCTGCCTGTCCTTTTTTCTCTGCTCCTTTCACTTTTTCCCCCTTCTCAGTTTGGTGCCTTATACTGACATTTGAACTCTCGTGCAGCAAAAGTGAATGTCTCCCTCCAGTCTGGTGGTTCCACACATCCACTTTGCACAAGCATAAATTATTTAGCAGTGTTTCAGACAGCAGCAATCAGGTCAACACCATCCACCCTCTCACAAAGACAGTACTTTTTGCTCGTGTCTTGTTTGCTTAATCTGAAAGGTCACTGCAAGTGGAAGCATATGTTTATTCTTCTATATGGAAAACATAATACTACTTATTTCCTTCCTGAGAAGCCAGAAATGCTGGAACAACCATTTCTTTCACAGCATTACTGCATTTCTGCTTCTTGTCCTGTCTAGAATCTAGAATTTCAAAAGGGTATAGAATAATGGAAAAGTTATGATGAACATTTCTGGAAAGTAAAAAAGGGAAATGTTGATTTGAGTTGTCTCTAAAAGTAAAAGTTATTATGCATTTAAAATCAGTTCATACACCCTGCTGGAATTTGTGGTCCCAGGGTCTGTCATTCAAAGCAATCACTAAGGCTTCCCAATCACCTCTTTTGAAAGGATGCATTTTTTTTTATCATCAGCTTTGGCTTATCACTGCAAAATGATAAAGAAATAAATCTATATTAATGATGTGTACCCATACAGTTAATCCATCCTTTACTTTTAATTTAAGCTGTCAGAGTTTTGTGGTAGAGCTGTAAGCAGTTCTATAAATTCTGTATCTCTGCAGTTCTTCCCTATAGATCCCCTTAGCAGCTTTGCCAGAACTGAAACTAAGCTCAGCTGCTAAGGCAGAAAGTGCATAGGTCTGTGGAAAATTTCCTGGTGTGTGTCAAGAAAATACTTTGATTCATTAACAAGGTTAAAAATCAGAAAAAATGGACTTTATACCAGAACTGCAATTCTGCAAACTACACTTCGAATTTCTGAAACATTTTCTGCATAGTTTGAGCTTTAAATTATTTTAGCTCTGAGTCTTCTATGGGGAATTTCTGGTTATTTTGAGAATTTCTGATGGGCAAGGACCTTGGCATTTCCCTGGTTTCCACATTAGTCAGTGACCAGGAGTCCCACTCTTTAAAAGCTCTTTGCTTTCTTGAAAATAGAAGTGATATTTGATGCATGTGATACCTGGAGACCAAGGGTGAAACTCTGCACTTGTGAGTCTTTGTGGAGCTCTGCTCTCAGTGTTATCCACATGATCAACAACATTCCTACTCAGGAGTGATAGGTGAAAGGAATGAAAGGCATGAGGAAAAGTCTTTATAAAGAATAAAACAAATAGGCTACGTTTTGCTCTTTTACATGACTTCCAGCATGCCAGGGAAAAAACCAACCAACCTTCTCAAGTTCTTCAGACATACTCATTTTAGTGTAGTGATAATAAATGAAAATATGCTTTATTTAGCTTTTAATCTTTTTTTTTTTTTTTTAAATTAAAATCTTAAAAACATGAATTCTGCTGGACAAATAAATAGTTCCTCATTAAAATGCAACAGAACTCTTGCAGTAGTACGTCAGGTATGCCTGCTGTATTCTTACAGAACAGATTCCTCTATCTTGTACAGCATTTTGCTCCACAAGTTATTCTCAGAAAATGAACATAAAATGAAGAGCTGGATGCTAGCTGGGGGAACGGCAACAGCAAAACTAGAACAAGAAGCTCAGGCACCTACAGTGCATTGTAAGCAGGTTTTCTTTAACCTGTGGCAGAAGCTTGCAGAGCAAGTACCTAAATTCAGTCTGAAGAGGAGTGGCAATGTATTTGGCCACCAAGAAAGAACCACTAGATAGATCAGTACCTTGTAAAGATGTTGTCCACGGTGACCAAGACTTTCTTTTTCCCTATACATTTTTTTTTTTTTTTACCTAGGGATGTCATTATGGGAGAAGGGTGTTTTCCTTCCACTGGAATTACATATTAAAAAAAAATCTGTCTTTATTCATTATTTTTACATTTCTCTTAATAAAGAGGTCATCTACAATTTCTTATTTTATATTTTTCATCCAAAGAAAATCACTTACAAGCCACGAAGAAATGACCTTGGAGGTCCATAAATCAATGTGACAGGTGATTCAATCAGCCACATGCCTTGTCTGATTTAAGCAGATGCTGACTCTCCTGGAGCATGCTGAGTGCAGGTCCCAGAGGCCCCACCAGTGATGAAGAAAGCAGCAGGTTTGCACTTTTAAAACCACTGAAGCCTGGCTGAGGAAATCACTGACACAAGAGAAATAAGAGGGACTGAATATTTAATTTGCATGATCTGCTGGCACCATGTGCACCTCCACAGTGCATTTTCTCATCCTGCATGCGCCATCAGTGTCACTGCAGAAACTGCAACTTCCGTAGGGATTTTACTTTTACAAAGTGATACTTCAAGTTCATTCCTGCAGTTTTTGTGTACTTCCCAGGCAAGCACTTCCTGAACTTTAAGAGAACTGCAACAAGGGTGGGGGAAATAATATTCAAACTCAAATGGGAGACGCAGAATCGCAGACTCAAATGGGAGATGCAGGCTGCTGAATGCCAACAGGGAAACTTCCCTGGTGGGCCAAATTCTCCTTAAATTCAGAGTGGCTTATTATATCAGAATGACTTGCTGCTAAATTTTTATAGCATTGCATTGGATTTTTTCAGATAGGTAAAATAAGAAGGCTCAACAGAGTTGCTAGGGTCTAAGCAAAGATATGGTTTATTCCTGCAACAAAAAATATATATTTCATCTATTCTGATAGCCCATATTTTTCTCCTCGCTTAAAATTTAGTTGCATACTGCTGTCTCAAAATACCCTGTAAATTCAACAGTTCACAGTGTTTTTCCAGGAGCGAAACCCAGCCTCTCAGCTTTACTCCTTCAGGACACCAAAGCAAGCACAAAGAAAGATTCAGGAAGATTTTCTATGACTGCTGAAAAGTTCCATCTTTGGAAGCAAGTTGCCAGTATGCTCCTAACTTCATAAAATCTACTTTGAATGAGTATTTACCAAGCTTTGGGAACTAACAGGTTTCATACTGTTACTTAGAATCGAGTCTCTGAGCCTCAGTACTTTTATTTTTTTCAGTAGAGGACATTGTACAGATTAATTCACTGAAAGAAAATTAAAACATGGAAGAAAAACCAGAAAACTGTGAACCGTATTTTTATAAAACTTGCAGAATTCACCTCTTTCTCAGGGGAAAAGCAGTGCCAAAGTTCTGAAATGTATATGTAAGGATTCCTCTAGACACGGGAATGTAAAATCTGGCAGACTACCTCTGCTGAAAGATCCGTCTAGCCCAGTGTACTGCTTTAAAAATACAGACAGTGGAAGCTCAAGGTAAAAGACCCATGAAAAGCAACAGATATTTATATAAAGCAAAACCATCTCTTACCTTACCACCTCCTGTCTCACTGCCTCAGCACATGGCCACCATCCTGATCGACTGCCTTGCCAGGGCTCTGAATTGTACCAAATTCAAGCGATAGGATGGGCCACATGCACAGTTCACCTAGAAGGAACAGCTGATTTTTCATGGCATGGCTCCTTTTTGTCCTCTCCTCCACACATGGTCTTGATCAAAGTTTAATTTGGGAAAGTTTTGTGGCTAATGTTACAAAGAAAATCAGACTGATTTACTGCAGTGGTCCTTTTTGGCCTTGAAATGGGAAAAAAATGGTGCACAAAAGTTTTGAAGGATGGACTCCACCACTCTCTGGAGAGAAAATGAGCAAGGTGAGGAAAGGTCTCTAATCCCTTTCTCTTATGAATTACTTTCCTTCTACTCACAGTGTTTTCCATCATCATTATTTTTTCATGGATCTGCTTTCTCCAATATCTTGTCATTTTTCCTCCCTCAAATAAGTCCATTAAGCATGTTCAACTTCAAAAGCTAATAGGCAGAGGTGCAAAAAACCACTGACACAGACATGATCATTAATAATGAGCATTGGTGAGCATGGTCTTATGCTTTTTGTCTTTAATTGCAGTGCATCAGCTGTATTAACGTATGTTACCTAAACTCTATCCCACAACATAATCCAGACTTAGGGCAACAGCAGCCCAGTCCTGATTGTTTCAGGGAGGCTCCTTGTTGCCTTCAAAGTCATAGTTTTCTACTGGATCCTCAGCCAGCAGTGGGGAATATGCAGGTATGAAGAGTGAAATACTGAAATGAAGATCACACCTTCCTTTGGCATAAAAGACTCTCAAGTGCAGTACATAATATGTGCAAGAAATCCCTGAAACTAATCTATCCTCAGAGGTTGCATGACTACACTATTTTGTGCTATTTCGACTTAGACAACATGAGTATAAAGCACACACCAAAAGACACGGAAAATATTTAGGAAGCGAATATTGACCATGCCTCTCAGATGGAAAGTTAATGTCCATGAAGACAAGGTGAATTTAAAGCTTGGAGGAATAGACACTGCTGGTTCGATTAGGAAAGAAAAAAAAAAAGGAGAGAGAGAGAGAGAGAGAGAGAGGGAGAGATTTATGGTACATTCACACTTAAGTCCATCTGACACTTGGGCAATAATTCTTGATTATAACATTTAGTAGTTGAAGAGCAGATTAAAGGCTACATTCTTCATTGAAGCAAATTAGTTTAGTTTTATGAATGTGAAAAGAGGTTTGCATAAGGCAAGGAGTAGGCTTTATATTTTTCTAAGTGTGTAGTAGATTTGCCTATTTTCATTTTAATGCTAACAATTAAATAATTTGGGGGAGAACCATGAAAGTATTAAAGGAAAAAACATAACATTGGAGGATTTGTCAAGGCTCCAGCTGCTCTGAAGTGACAAGTTCTGAAAGTTCTCACTGAAGCCACAGTGAAATATCTCTATCATTCCACCTACTTTAAGAATTGCCAAAGAAATATATCACTACATTCCGAAAACTCAGTCCTTCATCCTGTGTTGCTTCACTTTTTGGAATATTTTTGACAAGTCTCCCTCATTAAGTAAGTCTGAGGAAATGAGCAGAGGAAAAAGAAAAGATCTTTCTAAGGAGTCAAATCCCAGATTTTTCTTAGAACCATGGAGATGACAAAGATTGGGCTTTTCTTTTGATAAAATCTGTAAAATATTAGTTACAAAAAAAAAAAAAAAAAAGTAACTTTATTGGTATAATGAACTGCCCAGGCACAATATTCTCTCTCTCTCTCTCTCTCTGTTTTTGGTGGGTTTTTTTTAACTACTAATATCCCCAGTAAGGGAGTGGGCTCCGGGGTACTGTCATGTCACATCTTGGGACCCCAGCTCACCCTATGTAGCTACTCATCTTCTGCTGGTCACTCTGGCTAATCCCTGCCCTGTCTGCTCCTCTGCCCTGCCTACTCTTCAGGAGTTGTGGAGTAAAGACTAAGGACAGGCATTTCAAAGAGGCAACACTTTGCCAATACTTTCTCAGTTCAGAGAGATGATATTTTATGAGGACTTTCTTTTCTTTTAGGCTCCAGTTTTTGCGCTCCAAAGGTGCAAATTATTGCCCTGCATTAAAATGACTCCAGAACTGCTTAGAAGTAGTTGCTTGACTGTCATTTTTACACTTCATAAAATTGCTCTACTTTAGGATATGTTTATATTTATTACAGAAATGCTTCAAATATGAGAACACAAACAAACACAAATTGGACACTTAAGGCCAATCCATTATTTATATTCATGCTCACTCCTCTCAACAAGACATCACTGGACTCTCTCCCCACTCCACACATCAGAAGACCAAACACTGGGTTACATTTTTCATCTGAAACATGTCTTTCACAAATACAAAGGCGGCAGACAGAAGTACAAGATGTGAGCAACATATGCCCCCACATCTGCAATTGTAAAAGTCTTGTTCTGTGGACTGGTAAGTTAGGTAGATTTTTTGTTTGTTTGTTTGCTTTTGTTTTTTGGGGTTTTTTTGCTAAGTAAAAAATTAATTAACTCTTCCATTAGGTGAAAGAAAAATACTTTTTTTCATTGTCAGAAGCAAATACTTCCAGACACTTGATCATGAGTCTTATAGTAAGGTTTGTATGGGAAACAGGAATGATTTTCTATCTAAAGTTTCTAAGGCACCTTGAAGATTATGTTTTCCGTTCTTGGTCTTCACTCAAAAGTACAAGCACAGCTCTGTCAGCTCATAAACAGTGTAATAAAGATGAAAAAGAGATAACAGTCTTGCAAATTAATCCAACCATGCTGGAAGAAGTAACAACTGACTTTTTTAACTTGACTTGGATTTAATCCTCATTAATATCTTATTTGGTTTGGATGCATTAAGAAGCAGGAGCATGGGAACAAGGAGAGTGCTGGGGAGATTCTGATCACTATTCTCATTAGAGATGGAAAATTTCACTTAGGAAGTTGGATATTCTGAGCATCAGTAGACAGCACGTAACAAATCCTGCTTTTCAGAACTGGATGAAAAATGTTAACAAAAAATCCACTCTTTTGCATGGCATGCCAAAATCTTTTTATTTCTCTGAAATTTTAAATACATTATGCTAATCCATTTTAAGGAGGCTTATATTTCTCTGTTGAAAAGCCCATGTAGGATTTTTTTTTACTTTTCTTTCATTCTTTTAACTATTTATGAAACAGGAGAAAGTAATGGCAGTAAATGCCATCTCTGAAAGCTCAAATGACCAGGAAATACAGTGGTTTTTTTCAATCATGTCCAGGCTTGAAGAAGTAAGCGTAAATCTATTTATTTCAATACAATCACCATCAAACACGCCACACTTTTAAAAATGAGAGCATTATTTTGGAAGTCATTCAGTGCTCAGTTCAATTTTATCAGCCTAGTATCAGTTTGAGAAACCTTGGCCTGAAGCAGTATTAGCCTTTAATGCTCCAAACACCTCTGAGAGATGATGGTTATGTGCAAGGAGTTCTGGCTTTAGGGAGAAGCAGGGTAGGGACAGAACACAAAATATATGCTCATGGACAGGTGTCAATTCAGAGCAGCAGCCCATGGCCCTTGTCTCGTGCATTTGATGCCAGCTAAGGGAGTTCCTGGTCTTGCTCCATCACGTCACACTTCTAAACTCAAGCATGCATGGGCTGGGATCAGGAACCACATCAATGGACCATACTGCAAAAGAATTAAAGGAAGTTATTCCAGCCCCTCTCTGAGCTGCGACTGGTTTACAACCTAGAAGAAAAATGTGTGCATGAGAGGTGAGGAAGAACAAGCTGAGATCAGCAACAACAGTATAGACTGACATAACTTACAATCAAAAGGTCTGAGCTGGCAAAGCCTGGAGAAGAACATGTATCTCCCTGGCATTTATCTCCAGAGGCTTGGGTGATACATGCCATATCTTGTTTCTCCCAGTTTACCACCTGAGTTTCCTACTCAGTTCCTAAGATCACCCTCAAACATTAAAATTTCTCTTCTAGCTTTTCTACACAAAACTTCCTTGTTTACACCAATAACATCCAAAGGAGGTATAAAAAAGGTGACACAGAGCTCAAGAAAGAACATAAAGAGAAGAGAAAAAATGCCCTTTCATGTGACAACTCACATATGGATAATAGTACACAGAGCTCATCAGTCACAGTTTGAACCGGGTCTCCAGAGTTTTTGAACGAACCTAGTAAACTGGGGGCTAGGTCCTGACCAAATGTGGGCTGAATTTCAAGTGATCTTACACCCTTTCCATGGGCTTCACACACAGTTTACACATTATTTCAGTATGGTTTGGACAGATACCATGAAGGTGTGAGCAGATGGATTTTATTTTGTTTCTAAGTTAGAAAATATCTTAATGCATTAAAGTGATGAATGGTCCAAAGTGAATGGCACCCCATAAGACTCAAACTCAGTTTTTCATGCAAGAAATGGTGCAACACTATTACTATGATATTTGGGTGGCCATTTTTCTTATGATACAAAACACAAATATTGCTTAGGATAGTGCTCCATATTAACACAGAGACAATCACTAAAAGGTCCCATTTACTAAGAGTTTTAAGGGTTACCTTGAGTGTTTTGTACCTCAATAAATGCAAGAAGATGACACATGAGATGCACACACCTAAGCCCCATGTGTAGACTGAACATTCTAGTACTGCTTGGGCTAGGACATGGCTAGATGATATAGCAGGCAAAGAGGTATAATAATGTTTTCACTTTTCCAGCGGTCTCAAAAGCAGAAACTTAAATAATCCATCAAATGCATTCCAAGGGGTAACGCAGCAGAGCTATCTTTGGATGGGACGCATGTGCTATGACCACAACTTCAGACAGACCAAATACTGATAATTAACACTGGGCATGATCCTCAGACAGGGACAATTGTCCATCTGCTGAACTTTACTCAGTGTCTTAATCCCATGACTGAACACAGAGAGAATGGTGACTATATCCATATTGAATCCATCTGTTTTCACCCTTTAGCTTGAAAAGCTACTAAACCCTAATACACTGTTAGGGCAGTCATCTGAATTTGGATGTCTAACAAATCAGAATTTCTACTGCAGAGGAGCATCACTGCACTCTTCTTTCTGTTTTCTCAATTTCTTCTGGTCCAATGAATGTTCAGCCTTCTTGCAGGTATACAAGCCAACAAGGGGGCTGAGAGAAAAGAGGGGAGGGTGCCACAGTGCCAGGGTGTAATGCATGGGACTGCTGAGGCGGAACCATTTGGACAGTGCAGAGATGGAGCCACTGATGTCAGCAAGACAAGCTGCAAATCCTACCCATGCCAAAGACATTCACTGTATGCTCTTGATTCCCCACCTAACCAAATGACTCTGCTTCTCAGGACTGCCAGGCCAGAGATGCTAAGAGATTGCTCTTTCTGCAAGGGCAGCCATGGTTCTGGGGACTGCTTCTGAGCCTGTATGCTTTGGCAAATCCCCCAGTTTCCTCAGAGGCTTTTGTGGGCTCAACAAAGGAGGCAGAGAAGGTACTCCAAACCTCAAAATGGCCTTTAAGTAACAGCTGGAAAATTGGAGCAGGGACTCCAATCAAACACATTCATTGTGGGAGAGAGTCACTCCTTTGACAGCTGACAAGCAGAAAGCAGAGGGGGACTACAGCACTGAGAGGAAGGTGACCTGCAAATTTCCTGTTCAAAAAATCCTCCGGAATGCACTTAAGCCCTTTGAACTGCCCTCCTTTGATGGTCACAAACACACTGCTGCACCTCAGTTTTCTATCACATTCCACAAGGTTTAAAGAAATTATTTCTATAGAAAGCTATTTATTCAATCCTTTTAATCTCTTATGTTTTAATCTCTTATGTTTTCTGTGTTTGTTATTCAGTTCTGATCTTTAGATCTACGGGATTAAATTTGTATTGTAGAAGAGCGTGGAGTGTTTCTTTTCAGTTGTATTTTATTGAGGGGGGGAAACCGCCCCCCCCCCCAAGTTTAAATTACTGAAATAAAGATTGAACGACCCAAGCAGCAGTTCATCAAGTTCACACCACTACAAGTCAGAGTAAGCTATGGATTTAGAAAGCATGAACCATGAGAACAATTGCAACATAGATCCTGCAAAAACTCCAGAGTCCCTAAAGAATTGCACAGCTGTTTTAGGCAGTCTACATCTATCTTCCCTGGGTGCATGCTTTGATCATTTTCCCACAATGACATTTATTTCAGATTTTGTGACCTCTTCCCTAATTCTTTGTTGCCTCACTCCTTGAATGCCTGGTTTCTTCTTGTGCCCTATGCAAAGTGAGTCTGTGGTGGCTGTAAAAAGTCACTGAATTGAAACAGCTCTACTGCCCATGGGACATTCACTTTGTAAAGGAGCGCGCAACTCTGTAGTTCTAGAAGGCAAAAAAATAGTGGGTCTTGCTGGGTGGTTTTCTACTCTAACCCTCCCCTGCCCTTTTAAAAAATCAATTTGTAATATGGTTCATGGCCCAGCCTCATAAATAGCTTTACTGCTGCAACTCAGGGAGCAGCATGGGAAAGCTGTGGCCTTACCAGTTAAAGTACAAGAGCAAAGGAACCTGCTGATTTACACAAAATTTGTTTTTAAACTATGAGGAATAAAAAGATAACTATCCTGACTTTAGCATGAGTGTATTCTGTAGGTTCAGTTTCATAGATGGTATATATTATATTGGCAAGAACTAAAAAAAATCCCCCATCCAAAAATGGAATTCCTCACCACAGGAGAAGAGAAATTTCTTCATACAAAAGGTCAATTTTTATGAGGCTACATGCAAGTCTCATTTCAGTATCTTATATCAGTGTCAGTCTGTGAGAAAGTTCTGAAGAACCCGTTGGAAGTGTGAGGGGAAAGATGCTTGCTGATGTTTATTCTCAGCTATGTTGGCAGTGGGCAAGCTCCCCTTGGCAAAACAAAGGGATACAAAGTCATGGATTTTACCCCATATTTTGCAGGGAATCAATTACCAGCCCAGCTAGCAGGGGGTAACTCATTTACGCTTGAAATACACCTCAGCTGGCACACTCCAGGGCCTGATGTCACGACCAAATCACACCTTGCTCACGCTCAAGTCCCACCAAGACCTTGTACCTATTATCCTCACATTCCTGTCTCTGATGGTTCACTCCAACTAAGCATAGCTAGAGGGGAAAGAGTACATGGTGGGAGAGGGGTTGATGTTCCCAGGCTCCTTTAAAGCAGCAATTCAAGTCCGATAATATGTCTGTGATGTGACAGAACCAGGTTCAGCTCCTTCTCCATCAGAAGAGTTGTGATACTGCACTTCCCCTGATACAAGGAAATGTTTTAGCCCAGACATGAAAGTTGAGGGGATGTCTCTCACTCCTCTTTGCTGAAGAGGGTTAGCGATGAATCAGAGATGAAGTAATTATTGCAATTATTAATAAAAACTACCAAATACTTCTAACTCCATAATTACTGCAGTTCTTAAAAACAAACACAATTCTCAGCTTCACAATGAAATGATACAACATAAGGATACCTGCTGTAACTGGAAAAGTGGCCTCCCACACATGTAGTTGTTCAGCAATCACACTTATTTTTGCTGGAAAGGCTTAGATATTTGCTTTGAAGCTCAGCGTGGAGCTAAGGTGAGCAGTTATCACTAACCACTGCATGGTCATGTATTCTTTTCTCATTTTCTTTAAATCCGTTTTATAAAATATTCCATCCTCTTGTAAGCTGCTGCTCTAGTAAGCTGCAGCAAGGTTTTTGTGGATGTGTGCTGTGCTCTGAATACAGAGTAAGCAGTGAGGTTGCTGTGTCAGTGTTTGTCTTACATGAAGCAGCTCTTACTGTGTTTTCAGAATTTGCTTCTTCTATTTCCAAAAGCTTAATAACTATGGTAACAAGTGTTGTTTGTTTTGTTTTGGTTTTGTATAAAAGAAGATGCCACCATTAAGCAAGAAAGTAGTATGTAGTGTCCTAAATAGGAACCTCTGAATTTTACAAAGTTTAGTCTAGCTACTCAGTTTAACTTGCTCTCTATCATAGGCTCTGTGAGGGGCACTATTCATCAGCAGTATTTTCATTTAGGACTCTGAATGTGTATTGAAATTATCCCTGGCAGCTTGACTGGAAGAAGAGGCCTTTTAAAAACTGCACTAACACATTAGGATACTCAGTAAACACGTGTGTTTTGACAATTGTAGAGCTGTATGATTTACCTTCAAAACTAGCCATTCTTCAAAAACTTGAAGGAGCCCTTGTTTTTCCCCCCTCTCAAAAGTACAAGGATGTTGGGCAGCAATTATGAAAATCACAGAGCCTCAAGGCACACTAAAACAGCTCTGTTCTGCTTAAAATCCATTCTAGAACAAAACCCATCCTCATCAACAGTATGGATAGGTGAAGAATAGTTCAGAAGCAAGGGAGAGGAAGAACAACTCTCAGCAGGATTTAAACCTCACTCTAATCACCTGAAGGTCTCACCAGTGTTTAAAGCCCCTCCAAGAACCAAGCAAGATAGGAAGCAGAGCAGAGGACACATTACAGATGTCCAAAACAGGCAGCTCCACTGCAGTGGCAGGCTGAGTACAGACAGTCTGTCAGATGGATCCCAGCTCACAGACAACCTGAAAGTCCTGAAACAATGTCTGTAGAGATGTGCAGTGTGAGGACAAATGTATTTGCCTCTGTGAAAAATACAGAGTGTTTCTTGGCCCAGCTGCCACTTAGAAAGAGATGCAGGGTTGCTCGGCTGCTCAGGGGAAAGAGAATAGCAGGACATGGAGATTAGGAACCACCCGGGAATATTATAAAGACCATATTCTAAATCACAAGAGTGTGAACCCATTGTGTACAGAAACACGTTAATTTGGGTAACAACCCCTCTGCTGCACTCCCCCCTCCTTACAGACTTTAGTGGATATTCACGTGCAGGGCAGGGTGCTGGGGCAGGAATGGTAGAAGAGATGCAAAGTTCACAAATCTGGAAGTATTTGCAAGTGGTGCAAGTGCAGGGAGAACCTGGGGTGTGTGGAGGGTTTTGCTTGATCCTCAAACTTCACTGAAATACGCAATTTGTCCTCAGTGAAGCCCTCTCTGGCAACAAATAATGCTACAGCAAAATGAGATGCAGTAGAAAGTGCTGTCTTTTAGAGAATTTTTTTGAAAAGGGATAAAGAAATTATAGTTCACAGACAAATTGTTCAGTCTTTTTTTTGGTCAGAAGGTGACATGGAGTGGTTTAGCTGAATTAGGGCTGTGGGGTTTGCCCATCAGTGCTGCTCTGAAAAATTCTTATCAAGAACTGAACCTTACTATTTGTACTGGCCCAGCTCCTCCTGCTTTTCAGAAAGCAGTAATTGCACACAGCTTGCTTTACTTTGCTTCAGCTCTCCCCCTGGGAATCAATACTTCTCATTTCAGTGAACAGAGCTGAAGCTGAGAAAACGAAGCCTATTGTTACTTGAGCTTAAGAGGCAAAAGATGTTTGGAAGTTTTATAAATTTGGCTCAGAAGATGAGAATCCTTCCTACCCTCACTATCCACTGGGATTAGCTGAGCTACAGGCTTTTGTTTTGATAATATGGAAAAATATTCTCTCCCAACTGCAAGGGCACCACCCTTCTCCAAACACCTTTGTCCATTGAGCAGACCTCTTTGGCAGCTTCCTCAGTACAATTACAATCCATCTCAGGTACTGGATATACCACGTATCCTGATTTCCCCTAGGTGTTCAATTCAGACTGAGCAAAAATGA
The DNA here is from genome assembly GCA_024500445.1 of Entomyzon cyanotis. Taxonomy (NCBI): domain Eukaryota; kingdom Metazoa; phylum Chordata; class Aves; order Passeriformes; family Meliphagidae; genus Entomyzon; species Entomyzon cyanotis. Next base: position 85,052,404 of record JAKEPQ010001005.1, read on the forward strand.
GTCATAACTACATCTCAGATGGGAAATAAGGCTTCTAACAAGCAGAGCAGAGAAGATCTGAAACAGTCATGTCACTGGAGGAGTGAATGTAAAGGGTTTATTTACTTTTAACACAGAACTTGATCTAGCATTCCCTAGCATTAGAGGGAATAGCTATTCCCACAATCGTGAGGTTACTGCTCATAGCATCACTTCTAGGTTGATGGTATACTAAGGAATTTGCATGAAGCTAATGAGCCACTGGGCTAATGCTCTGTGCCCTGTGCTAACTAGCACTCGCTGCAGCTGCATCTCCATTTCAAACAACCAGCTCTGCACATACTAGAAAGTTGGAATACACAGATCTTCTTAATCCAGCAGAAAGATGGGCATCTCAGAAACTACAGAAATCCACAAGATATGCTGGTAAGTCTGTCTTCTGTCTGCCAGAGAGGCATCATATAATTTCTGCTGCAAACCCTTTTTCTTTTGTATAAGCTAGGCTACCTTGAAGCTGCAGGATGCCTTCCTTTTCCCTTCCTGTTAAAAGACATCGGCTGAGCCTTCTCTCTTTGTAGTCCCTGCCACCCACACCTCTCACTTCCACACAGCTGGTTATGGTCCTGTAAGACTTATGGCAGGTGAAGGGCAGTGTTGGCTAACCCTCTTCAGAGACAAAGCCTTGCTGTACTCCATCTAAGTGCAGGTTTGGGGTGGTCTGAAGCCTCCTAAGCCCTCTTTTTCACAACACTTTCCTACTTGGGAAATTGCAATAAGGAGTTTCCCCAAGAAAAAGCCCAATGAGACCAAAGGTGTTCCTCCTTAATGTCCTAGATCCTGTGAAAGAAATCCTCTAACCACAAGTTGATTTAAGATACAAGACTGGGTTTAAAGTATTCCCAGTGCTTGATACTTACCTTCCTGGCTTGGTGTGAACCTACCACACATATAAATGATATTAGCAAAACCTAAAGGTGTCTTGTGTGCATTTGGACATAGAATCTTAAAACACATACTTGTTTCTCACATTACTGTTGGTCATTCATCACTCATGTTATCCTCCTACACAGAATATCCAGCACTTGAGATCCATCTCTAGCGATGGATCCACCAAGAGTTTCAGTTGCTGTATTCTACCTCATAAATGCTTAATAAGTTTGGCACACAAAAATGTTCAGGAAGTTCATGTATCAGCTGAACCAAAGGGATCCACACCTTTATTAGCTCTAGAAATGGCAAAGAAATAGTGATCATACCAGCACACACAAAATGTTGAAAATAGGCCCTATCATGGCATTTCTACTTCTACTGCGGGAAGGCACCATTTTGAAAGCTTTTTACAATTGTAAGGGATTACATTTTTCAGAAAGCTGCTCAGGAAATACATACTGCCAAGAAAGTCCTAACTTAGGGATTTTACAAAACATTTATCTGCACATGGTGAAGTTTGGATTTCTGACAGCTCATACATCAGGCAATTCTAAGCCTAGAGGTCCATCTTGTAAGAATTGTTTTTGTTCCCTTTTTTGGCCTTATTATTTGGCTTCTTATTCAAGATCTGTGATTTTAAACAAGCCTTTCTTTCAAAACAAGACATATTTCCTGCTGGAATTTAAACAACAGTCCTACAGCACTACATGAATTATCCCCTTAGACAAATGTCAAAATTCATAGCAACTCAAAACAAAATACTGTCTACTGTCTTCAGTTCAGGCTTACAAGCAATAAACTCCAAGAAGCTTATGTTGAAGAACCTGATTGTGTATTTTATATGAAATAGCAAAAATACTTCTACACCAGAGTGCTAGCATAGAGCGTAAAAGCATACTTCTCTTGTTCTTTATAGAGATCAGGCAAATGGGCAAATGTGGATGACAGCAAAAAGTTTATTTTCTATGGAGATTTCTGAAAAGCTGAAATGATTCTCTTTTAGACATTTTAAACTTAAGTGTCTTTAAAACATATATTGGGGGGTTTTGTAAAAAATGAAAATGTTTAGGTTTTTGAAATGCGTAGGTACTTTCCAAAGAAATGAGACATAAATCTTCAGCAAAACAACTACTCACTAAAATTTTTCTTTCATCTCTTTTCTTTTTCTTCACTTATTTTGAGAGAATAACACCCATGAGAAAAGTCAAACTTCAGTATTTGGTGATTTGCATTATTATTCCATGTTTTCTATAGCTTCAAGAGGGTATAAGATATAGGATTAAAATTATGTTAAGTGAGCAAGCCCATTCCCCCTGAAACCATTGAGATTCAGGTTGAAATTCAAGAAAATGTCTTTCGTTACATAAATCAGAGCTGTGTACATGAGGAAGTAAAAGTACTAAGCTCACCCACTGACTTCTGTGAGTGGCTCAACAGTTTTTAAAGTCTGGCTTCTGTTTTGTGATCCTGAATTTTGACATAGTTTTAAATATCCAGGCTTTAATTTCTGTCACTATATAAGTTTGTACATTTCATTTTTGTTGCAAAGGTTTTGTATAGCTTTACCTCCATGTACAGAAAATTATATCTTTGATGTCACCACAGAATATTGTAGAAATTTAAGTTATATTTACCTTTTTCAGACAATGTAACCTCCAAGTATCATCACTGAAGATAAAGCTCATCACAGTGAATTTGAGTGTAGCTACAAGCACAGCTTGGTCCACTCTCTTTTCAGGGGGGTGCAAAATGGCTCTATGCTATATCTTCCCAGTAACACACTTGTAATTACTTTCTGGCCCTGATTTGGGCCTTTGAAACTAAGCAGATGGTCCTGCCACCCCACTGTCCACTTCTCCATGAAAGACTGGTGTTGGCAAGTGAATCCTTTGTAGATGGAGCCCAGGAGAGGCACTCACAGTGACAGTTGTGGGACCAGCTAACCCTTGACTAATGGGGCATTTGTGATGGCTGTGGTTTCTGAAGACATTGACAGTCTTGGAAACACACTGACAGCCCTGGAGGGAGGTCTGGTATTTCACACACACTGTCCTATACATAATTCTTACATTTGGGGGTTATGCATGGATGCACAGGAGCTAGGCTCTCCACAACTATATTTTGAACCTTCCTACTGGTAGGCAGTGCCGGTGCATTTTCTCTCTATTCCTTAGAAAGAATCAAAACCAAAACACCAGGCTTGAACGGCCAAAAGCAACAAAGCCACAGTATTTAAAAGTGACTATTAAATTGATGTTCTGGGATAGTGTAATTTTGAGACAACAAAGTTTGTGATCATCACTCTTTCTTCTTGCTGCCAGGTCTCTGAACTGACAATCAAGAGCCAGGTCCTTCTGTCTGGCCACCTGTCACGAGGTGCTGCAGACTGAGTGGTGGCCTCAGAAGAACTTGTTCACCAGTGCTGGTTTTGCAGATTTACCACACAGAGCTGGTTAGAGTTTGGGAGTCAGTGGTTTGCAAAAGAGCTGCTGACTCTCAGTAGTAACGAAGTGCACTTCTCATCAGCAGACTCAGCATGCAGGAGAGACAGCAGCTCTATCAAATTAGAAAATACTGTTTTAGAATAGGCAATATCTCAGAGAAGGACCCATTTTTTGTCTCTATGTAAGAGCATTTTGATGTATGTGATGGAGAGAAAGCCTGGAGGTCTCTCATCTGTAGGTAACCTGCTCCAGCTGTTGCTGAGCCTCATTTCCTGATCTCAGGGACCTAACATTTGACACCTACTTTTGTACCAGAAACTGAGAAAATGGCCTTGCTCTAACGGGGAGCATGACCTCTGAAATCCTGCCCATGTCTAAACACCCATCCTGACCCAGTTTGTACAACTGACACAGCACGGCTGTGCACAGCAGCCAAATGAAACTCCATACACTTAAAATACTGTTTCTATATAGAATCAATCAGTAGTTGAAGGCAGGCCTGTCTCATCTGTCACCTGCCAGCCACTTGGCTTGGGGTGCTAGTCAGGTGAGCTCTCCTAATCCATCAGATGCTAAATCACAAAAATAATCTCTTTCTTAATAAGATCTAAGCTTAAACTAAACATGTTTGCAAGTTATTCTTCAATGCATTATACCTGTTATTTAACAAATGCTATTCTGTTGGCTTACTTTATCTTCATGCTTTTCTGCTGCCCACCCAAAACACTTGGCACTTTAAAATTAGCATCTCATGCACTTCTCTAAAATAATGAGTTTTCAGAACAAGTGTTCAGTTAATCATTCCAGTGCTATTCCTTCAGTTTCTGTCCTTCCACACAGACCAGTATGCAGCCTATTCAGCTACTGTTTAACGTTCAAGGGAGCAGGGGTAGGGAATTTAAGGGTTTTACTCAGACTTACTGGAAAATAAAAGAGACAATTTTTTTGCTTATACAATGCAATTTTCTGCAATTTTTGTGATATTCAGAGGTCCTTCTCTAAATGCTCTGAAAACTACAATTATCCAGACTGTCTTGAAATCTTCTAGGGTTAGAAGATAGGGATGAGAGATGTATGCCAAGTGATTTGTTTTTGTGGTCTCTGAGCCATATATATGTATAGCTGAACTTTATTAGACAGTCCTAATGGCTTTACACCTCTTCCCAAGCTTGTCACGTGCCCTATTTTTGGTGAACAAGAGTTTATACGCATAATTAAGTGCTTGTAACAAAGAAACCAGGTATAGATCCCTAAACAGGCACCTTCTCACTGCTCACAAAAAAGATGGACTACCTGACACACACATGAAGTGCACTGCTAACATTTATCCTGCCAGTTTTGCACCATCCTCCAGGGGACACACAGACACTCTTGAAACCAACCTACACCTAACCTATGCCAATCCAGATCTCACTCTTGGCAGGAAGCAGAACAAGCAAATTAAAAAAGCACAGTGCTGCCATCTGCTTAATTTTATTTGGAAAAGTGTGATCTAAGGTTGATAAAAAGGCAGAAAGTTGCTCAACCTATTGTTAAAAACCACATAAAGTAGATATATGGATGTTTGCTGGAAGGGACAGGAGATCCATTACATGGGAGTCGAGAAAGGATTTGGGAGAGAAGATGAGAGAAGAAAAGCACTGAATGGGTGAGATGATCAAGACAGTAGTCAAATTATAAGAGCTGAGGTACTTCCTGAATATTCACATCCTGAGTAACGAGATGACTGAGGCCCCTGGATGGACAAGAGCCATGGCTCAGTAGGTCAAAGAACAGCAGGAGCCATGTCGCTGTTCTGAGAGGGGAATGACACACAAAGACACAACTCCAGGCCAAGCAGAAAGGAAGGCATAAACATCATTTATTACTACAAAGTTTCTTTTATACTATTTTCTAACATTCATGCCATAAAGCTGTTGGTTCTACCCTGTTACTGTACAGCATCATTGGATGGGCTATTCCTAGCACACCTATTCTGTGAACAACAGACTCCCTTTTGCAGGTGTTGCATTCCAAGTTGTTTTCCTGGTCTTGTTTTTGGTTTCTTGCTTCTGTTTCTCACAGGTACGAAGCTGCTTGCAACATGGCTGATGTCTGTGAGCAAAGGCAGGCTGGGTGTCAGTTCCCACAGAGCCAGATGCCCAGGCCTGGAAAAAACTTGTTTTGATTTACCTGAAAAGGAGATGTACTATCACCTGGACTTGCAGTAGAAGACATCAAGACATCAACAGCAATTCACTTGTGAATAGTTTAGATTAATAAACTGGCTTAAGGGGAGGGAAAGGGGAAATGGTAGCTGATGGGGAAAGACAGACACATGTCTCCCCTGGTTTTGGTTTTTCTGTAACTCTGGCATAAAATAGCCAAGACTTTGGGATACAGCCCAGGACTGTGATTCCTCTTGGTTGGTAAGTTACAAGTGATACACACGGTGTACTTCAAAGTACAACTATAATCTCCGTTTAATGTTGAAGGGTGAGGGATGGAGAGGGAGAAGCAGGTAAAGCAATTCAGTTTCCAACTGCAGTAGTCTTTTAGGCATCTAAACTCATTTCCCATTTGTCTGTGAACATTTTCCCATGGGAAGAAGATTGCTGAGAGCTACCACTGTTGCCACCTTTGAGAGGTGGCATCCTGGAGCTCCTTCACAGCCACCCAGGGCTTTTGTCCATATGTAGCCAGTTGAGGCAGCAGAGCTCTCCTGTCTGGCACAGAAACATGGCCCAGCCACATATTTTCTTATCATATCTAAACTGTGCTTCCTTATAAGCACAGCTTTCTTCTGACTAATACAGTGGGTGAAAGCCAGCCAGTCAATGCAGCCAGAAAGTTGTCACTGGCTACTGCTGGCAGCAGGGAAAGGGGAGTGGTGGGCTTCAGTATGCTAGGAGTGGGCTACAGTTTTGTTGTCTATACGTTTTCAGGGAACTGATCCTGCAACATGTAACTCTTCCACCACTCCAGAGGTGTGCTGAGCAGTCTGTTTCAGAAGGCAGTGAAACAGCGTGGGGTAACTTCAATTCACTGCTAATGAAGTTGACTGCTAAGAAGCAAAGCTCTCAGGTGGCAAGTTTGAGTTGCAATGGCAGCTGTACTCCTTGAGTCCTCAGGGGAGATACTGTCTCTGCCAGCTCTTCCTTGGCTTCCACCACTCCGAGGCCTCACTTTATTTGCAGGAAATCACATCTACTTTGCCAGTTTCCAGAGTCAGTTATTTTTCTCTACTGCATCAGCTGTACCCTCTGTGACACCAACACACAAGTGAAAGTTAGCTTCTATTTCTCTTATAATTTATTGATTGTGTATCCATATGATGGAAAGATAAGCACTGCACCTGGGAGGGCTGCCTGAAACCACAGTAGTGTGTCTCTTGTATGCACATGTGGCTGCAGGCTGGCTCACCCTGAAGGCTGCTTGCCGTAATTCCTTCCATAGTTTTGTTTACAGCTCTGTTTCTGCATTTTGCGTAACAGGCAGCGTTAGCAACTACTGCTTGGGATCCTCAACATGTGTCTGATTTAAGGAGACAGATACCAATGCAAAAGAAGCCACAAGTGGCAGCAGATACTATTGGCACTACTTAAACATAAGCAGTGAGAACCACTGCTGCTTCTTCTTCTGCGCAGAAGAAAATTCACATAGGTAAATCCAAAGTACTAATCAAAGAACAAGGAGAGACTGGATTTTCTTCTGGACTGATGAGGAACTATTGGGCAAAGCTAAAACTTCTTATTCCCTATATCTCCCTCTGTTTCATGAGAATGCTTAGAGCTTGACCACATTCAAGTGCTACACAAAGCCTTAGACCAGCTAATAATTTTCCCACATGGCTCTTTATTAGGGGGCTTGCACTGAAATGCTTGTGATTTCTGGCTTCTCGTTTATACCCAACTTCAAAGCTTCTTAATTACAAAATTCTTCTCTCTGAAGACTTGAATTTTGCTGCATTTGAAAATAATGAAAAATAATTATGTATCAAGTAATGAAGGATTGGTCCTTAGACTCTTGGCCCCTGAAGAAGTACATGGTATTCATTCTGTCATTGAGACTAAAGTATTTTATATTGTTTTGAGTTTGGTGTAAGCAGCTGTCTCAGAAATCCTACTGGGAAGGAATAACAAGGGAGGCAGTCAGCATGAGATGCTGTTGATGAATCCAGCATTAACAGAGGCGTTTGTGAAGCTAAAGAGGAAAACTGCATTGCCAGCTTGGTCCCACAGAAGATAAATATCTCTGCAGAAGTGGAGGGGCTTCTCTGTAGCTTGGACCTCTCAGTTCCTGCTATGAGCGTCCCTCAGAGCCATTGTCACCAGAGGTGGCTCCCATCTGCTGCCACTGCAAAGAAAGACACATCTCCCAAGTGGGTAACATGAAGATGGGAATTTCAATTTCTTTCCTACACCTCCACACAATTCTGGTGACAAAGGCAAACATGATCAGAAGAGGGAGGCTGTCATTAACGCTCAATATGGAAACAGACAGAGCTAATTGTTCCTACTCCAGCTGATGTCTTAGAAAAGTTAGACTCACCAAAGAATTCCTTCTTCCAGAATGGAAAGCTGAGAAATCTCTTGGGCAACCCTTTTCCCCTCCTCCTCAAACAAAAGTCAGAATCTAAAACCTAAAGCCATGATTTGCTTACATTTACTTTGAAGACCTTTCTGGGATTTTCAGGGAACTCTGTATTATGATTCTCTCCTTTACAGTGAGAAATGTAACAATTCCCAGGATTATGAAAACAGAAGGAATTTGCCGAATTATATCATATCCAAATGATAATGGAATCATTTCAATTCAAGGGAGTAAATTTTTCCATTTTAGCGTTCTCTTTAGGACACCCCACCCTTTTCTACAGACTTGCCAAAATCTCATTCCTTCCATCTGAGCTGCTCCAAGAAAAAAATGGAAGTAACTATTTTCCTCAGCAAAAGCTGACTCAGGAGAAAACATTATCCTTTTGAACACAGCATACAACATGCTGTCTTATCAGGAGCTGGATGAAAATTTCTTGGAGGCATTTTCTTTGTTCAGGACAGTTACAGAGAGCTTTAAGACTATTCAATCACTGACAGGCTGTTTCTTTTCAGAGGGATTTCACTATCTGCCTTCCATTTGATCCCACACTACTTAATATGTGGATATTTCTGCACGTCCAACTAACATATCTAGAAACAGAAGGCTCTGTCTCTAGGAACTGGGGTGGTGGTGAGAGGAAAAAAGACAAGTTGTGAATTTTATTCCACTGTTGCAACTGTGTGTGCAACTCAATGCAGAAAGCTGGGCCATTATGAAAGTACTCTTAAAACTGCCATTAGCACTGGCATCTTCTTTAGAAACACATGTGGCTACTAAGCCCCAGATCCCTTCCTTTTAGGCAAGCTGAGGTGACCACTACAAAAATTAATACATATGTTTGGAGGAAGCCATTTCCAGGTTAATCTGTATAACCAGATCTTTGGAAACAGATTTTAATTGTGGAGCTTTTCCCTCCCTTCCTCTCTTCTGCAAGCCCTCTAGAAGCAACATGGGCAGTGTCTGGCTATGAACACTTGAGCAGCCTGAGGCACAATGCCTCCATTCCCATCTTCTTCTCTAAGATGGGTATCAAAATGTGGAGCCTGACCATGTGCAGAATTATATCATTTTTCCACATACTGCTGTAGGACCCTTTACTGCCTTTCCAAGGACAAAGCTGATGGTGGCCAGAGAGCAAGCTCATCTACTATCCTGGATGTCTTAAACATTGGATGTTAAACAAATTAACTCATCTGATATCTGTCACTGTAGGAAATGCTGCCTGAATAAATAACCTGCTTCTTAGATGTACAAAGCAGTGCACCCCTGCTTTGAGCATCAGCTGGAGCCTTGAGACACAGGGACCTCAGAAAAGTAGGGCATTTATGGGGACTCAGAGGGCAGTAAAAAATATTGCAAATAGCAGCCAAGACTCTAACACTTACTCAGTATGGGCAATGTTGAGGCTTGTTCAGCTTCCTATAAACATTAACAGTGCTAAAAAAATATCTAGGAGAGCTTTTTGCTTGGTTTGTTTTTAGAAAGAAGGAGAAAGAGGAAAGGAGGAGGAGGAGTGAAGAGCATGAATACTTGGTTGGTGCTTGTTTTCAGCATACTAACTGAACCAATTTCAGTAAAATTCCTTATTATCTCACAAAAACTGATACTAGAGATACTGTCAACTCAGAATTTGTCAAGACCCACCTTAAAAATGGCAAGTGTTTGGCTAAGCCTCTTATTAAAGCTCCCTTAAATGTATATTCTCCTGTTTGTAAATGTTTGGTAACCTAAAAATATGTGCCATTCTGAAATGGACACTCACTTATGCAAATTCTGTGATAGGTAAAGACACATTAATGTTTTCGTGCAAGAGATTTGTGCCCAGATATGGAAATGTGTCTGCTTTGGATTGCCACCCTGCCCCCCACTGTGGTGTGCAATCACTGCATGACATGTTTCTTGAGCCCTTACCCACATAAGCACACAAACACTTTATAATGCTACAAACAAGCAACAGCCTAAGTAAGAAGAACAGGAGCATGGGTTAGTTGCAATATTGGCACTTTTGCTCTTGAATCTCCATTTCTCTAAACCCCTGTAAAACAGATTAATAAGGCCTTAACTTTGCCAAGCTGTCTCTGTGATCCAGATCCACTCCTGCCTGCACCCCCCTCCTCTGCTGCAGTTTGGCTGGCATCTCTGTCCCCTGGACCAAGCTGGTCACACACATTCCTTTTGGGAGCGACAGTCATCTGTTCTTCTCCTCCCAGCTACTGAAATCTCCTCCTGGTTTCAAAGCCATGGTAAATTCAGGCTGCCCTACATGGTCTGTGATTTTGTGATTTACATATCATATGGCTGCTCTTCACACATGAATGACTTGCATTTTACATTCAGCAAAATTCATAGGTTAAACCTTGCCCTTTTCTTCCACTAAGGGGGAAACAGATCTGAGAATTCAGCAACTGAGGTGAGTGGGAGAAGAGGTTGAAGGAGGGGGAAAGAGGAAAGGCTTTACCATTCTTCTCTCATGCTGAGATATCTGCCTGTTGTAGGGAAATAACCAGCCATGAGAAAAATTAGGAGAGACTGTTAATGAATTTTGTTCTATTGCTGCAAATTTTGTGTCCAATTGAACTAATGCATAAAGCAAGACCCGCTACAGAAAGCACTCTTAAAACTGCCATTAGGCCTAGCATCTTCACTAGAAATATGTCTGCCTACTAAGTCTCAGGCCTCTTCCCTTCAGGGAAGCTGAAGTAGTCACCACATGGAATAATACACGTTTTTGAAAGAAGGCATTTTCTTGGTCATAAGCTGATGACTCTGGTCATCTGGTCTTCTTAGTCCACTAGAAACCAGATATGCTCAGGATGGGCATTAAAAAACAATTTTATTTTCCTTTTTTAGTAAAATACGTGACTATCTTACAGTCATTAGCACAGCCTAAAGGCAGAACAGGATGTTTAACAGCCTTCCCTCAGTCACCAGGGGCTGAAATGGAGCATCCCTTTAGGATTTGCCTGGCTGATGATGTGCACACTTTGACAAGCCCTGCTCTGCCAGCTCACCCTCAGCCACCTCTAGCTGCACTGCTCACAGGCCTTTCCAAGTCTGAAGTGTGAACACATAAACACTGAGATGAGCACTTGGCTTACTTGTGCTTGTTGTTCAAAGAGGAACGAAACATCATGCCATGAACGAGACAGAATTAATTGTTTTTTCAGCTATTTATTTTATTTTATTTTAATAAAAAGTGGTGCTTCATTTCAGTAAAGCGTCTGGAAACAGTGTTTCCAAATAAATTGCTATTAGACGAAACTTTGACAAGCTTTGGAACAAAGTGAGCTCTTCAAGCAATTTATAAGAGAACTGACAGCAAATAGTAAGATATAATTAGAGCAGCCGAATTAAACTTCTAACTTAAATAAAGTTAGAAGTGTTTGGGCTCTAACTGACTTAATTTGGAAGAACATTCTATCAGAACATTCTAACAGAAAAAACTGTTTCAGTGTGAGGATAAGTGAGGGAGTACTGATAAACCCATTATCTACACAGCCTTGCCAAAAAGAAAATTCTACCCCAAATGGGAAGGAGCTTGTAGTCGCTAGGGCCTGTTAGTGCTAGTGAGGTTAAATCAGACAGACAGAATCTACAGATAGGAGCAGCAGTACCGAAAACTCCAAGCCTCTGTTGGGCAACAGCCACGAGCCAGTCTGACCTGCTGAGCTATTCCTAAAATGCCATTAACTAAGTATTGGGATACCAATACCATTGTGATGTTAGAGGGCAACCAGGGCAATCAATTCAGCCTTTGGTTATCAACAGAGTGCGCCATTACACCAAATTCATAGACCAAAGCAAAATCTATAATTTATAACAGGAACATAGTTACTCATGTCACTGTGGAGTTCATTTAAATCTTTTCTGTAGTTAGGCTCTGCATCTTTTCAAATCAAGACGTTACTCATGACTGTTTTCCTTCCAAGTAGTTAATCTGTATGAACCACCTCTGAGAAGTGTGCTCGCTTGCTCATTCATGTGCTGTCTCCCCCACAAAGGCTTTTACCAACTGATTTTAGGAGGAAATTCTTTTCAGTGATGCACAGCGCAGTGTTTTGGGCCTGCTCGAGCCTACAGGCTCAGTTGCCCCTTGGCATTTGCCTGGCTGGAGGCAGATGGCAGTGGGACTCTCCGGCAGCCGGTGAGCAGATGACGGGCTCTGGGTGTGCTGTCTGCTCCAGCATGCTGCAAGGCAGCCAAACTCAGCTCCTCAGGGTCAGTCCTCCCGTGGCATTCTGAGGATTACTCTAAATCTGGGAAGGAGGTAATCAGACTGTAGCCGGCTGTGATGTGTTTGCAGCCTTAGAAAGCTGATTAATACTTTCTTCAGGAGCAAGACCTTAATGTAGTCACTCCTGGCAACCTATTGCGCATTCAATTATTTTTTAAATGCTCCAGGCATCAGATATCAGCAGTGTACAAACTTACATTAGCCAAATTTTATTTTTAATATTCACAGAAGCAATGAAATTAAAATATACCATTGTACATCAAATCGTAGGAGGTACCAAGCCATGAACTGAATTTTGTGCTGGTTTATATCCCAAACTGTGTCAAATCACAAGACCTTTAGATATGTAAAAGCAGGGCTGACCCCAGTCTGGAGAGACATGGGAGTTGATTGCAACAAAGGGATTTTAAATTTAAGTTTCCCAGAAGTTTGGGGATTGTGAAGATTAAATATTGCTTTGGAATCATCTTTCCCTTCTCTGAGGGGCTCAGTCCGGTGCCTTGACCAGACACCACATGCTGCTTGTTCCCTGTGGCAAACCTTTCACACTTGGCAGCTTGGAGAAAAAACAGAATACATTTGCTGGAACTTTACACATACATTAATTCTTGGACAGAGTTAAAGGAAAATCAAAATGATCTTTTAATGGATAAAATCTTATACCATTGAAAAGGGGGATTTCTAAGAAATCTGACAATTTAATCCATATCAGCAAATTGCCCATGGCTGGATCATATAAGTGTCATGGCAAATAGTCCAGTGTGAAGATTTTAGTCTCTGTTTCAAAAGTACTGGTGTGTTTCTCATCACCTTCAGGAGCACAATGCATAGCTCAGTCTGTGGTAATAGAAGGATCAATCACTTTCAGGTGAGGGCATAAAACACCTCAGCCTGTCCTCCACAAGGGAAAGGGAGACAGAGCCCACTCAGAAACAACTGCTAGTGAGGAATGCAGGCTAAGATATCCTGCTGTGAAAGTGGTTTGTTTGCACAATAGTCTTATGAAAGATGGCATACTATATAGCTGTTGGGATTTCATTGTTGGTCTTCTACAACCAGTGGGGATTTAACCTTTAGGTCCTTAGATACTCCCTGGGGCAGCAATCTTTGTCCTCAGTAACCTCACCAGCCATCACATTCCTCATCCAACAAACATTTGGAAATTCCAGCCTGATTTCTCAAGACCTCCTAAAAAGTGACTGAAGCAATATCCCCAAGTCAGAGATAATCACAAATGCCTTCCTGCCTGGAAAAACGAGCTTTTAAACTTAGTCACACAATAGTTCATGTGACTTGGCTACTAGTGGGAGCAACAGGAATGGATAGTCAACCTAAATAGTGGTTTATTGTAAAAAGGAGAAGAAACCGTTGTAATCCATCCCAGAAAATTTATGCTGCCTGAGTGGGGTCCTATGCATGAACAGACTCCCACTGTTAAGCTCTGGGGTGACAGGCACTTTTAACCTCGGGCAGGCAGGGGAGAATTGTTAGACTGGACCTTTCTGCCTGTTGGTCTATGAGGTGAGATACTACAGTGTGCTAGCTAAGGAATGTGCTCAACTTTGTGCCCCTGGGTTCAGTGAGCAGAGATGAATCCGCACTGTAAATCTGAGTTTATCCCAGATAAGATGACTTAACTCCTTTAGAGCTTGCTAATATTTCTGTTTTTTCTTTACCAGAGAGCATCACCCTTTCAAATTCCGGGCAGAAGCTTCCCAGAATCTCAGCAATATTTCCTCCTTTTCACTGGTAAATTCAAACAAAAGTATATTCCCACATGTCTTAGTGCAAGGAGAACTGATTATTAGGTTGTTCATCCTTATAGCTCTGCTCTTACACAGCTGAACATGTGCTGTTGTTGCAGATCCAAACACCACTTCAACACGTTGGTGCTTCCCAGATTCAAAAGCCATTCACAGTGGGGCTCAGCACAGGCCTGTGGAAGCTTGCCAATGCTCAGGTAAAAGTTAAATGAATTGAATAATGTTTCTTCAGGGTGCTTTGAATGCTTTTGATTAGAACTGCTTAAGCTAAAATGATCTTTCCTTTAACTCTTGTGCACTGCTTCTTCCTCAGGAGAGATTTAGAACAAATTTTCCAGATATAGATGCCTATGTTTGTGTTGGAGAGTTGCACGTCTTCTATGTGGCTAAGAGATGCAGATGCAACTGGAATTCTTTTCATTCTTCAATCTGTTAAGTACATCAGACTCTAGACAAAAAAAAAAGATTGGTACTTTGCAACCCCTGTGTAAAAATAATCAGATGTCATATTCATGAGAAAGAGGTCAAGGCCCCCATCCAAATCTGAATTTGTGCTGCAACTTTATATTTGAAACTTCATGGTGTTGGGATCCTTATGATGGGTTCATTCCTGCTAGGCAAAGGGCTGACTGCAAGGGTCATTTGACCTGGAGCTGGCAGAGCTCCCAAGTGGCCTTACTGGTCAGTTTGGAGGAACCAAATTGTACCAGGGAGAAGGTCGGGGAGATGAGGAAGGATGGCTGTTGTGGCAGAGCCGCTAAGCAAGAAATCTCAAAACTATCAAATCCAGACACCTAAAGTAGCAGAATCTGTTCAAAATGGCATTGATTTAGGAAGGGAGATAAAATACAATAATATTTTTTTCTATCATTTGTATAAGGCCTACTCACTTCTGGAAAAGATGTATCTGTCCACCCAGTCCAGAATTCAGCCCTTGTTTTGAGATGTAAAAAGAGGCGTTTTCTCACCATCCAGAAATATTTTGTCCAGTCCAGAATTCAGGAAATCCTGTTATACAAGACATAGGAGATGGATGTCAGTCTGACCTTTAGGAAGCAGAATTAACAGAAGTCATATCAGTCAGAGGTATTTTAAAGCAAAACTAGCAGCATGGAATCCTGTGGAGTGACCTGACAGGGTAGCCTGTGTTTGTTTTACATCTTGACCTTCCGGCACTAGAAGTTTAAACAAATTCAGAGATTTTCACTGGCCTTGGTGCTCAGCTTCTCTTATCCTATGTCACTTCTCATAAACTGTGCAAAATGATTACATATACAATGGAAAATTGCAATTTTTCTTCCCTCTGACTTTTTCCCATAATATAAATCTACTATATGCCTAAAAACCAATCGGAAGCAAAACTTATTTAAAGTCAGATTGTATATTTTTTCTGTTCAGGGTAAATTAATCATCAATCAGAAAAACAAGGGCATATTAAGTGAGTTTCTCCTGAACTCATTTTTACCGTAATCACATATGGCACTGCAGGGAATTGCCAAAACTAGACAAGTAAATAAATGCACAGAGCTTTCAGAAGACAGTGCAAAGCTAAGGCATAAAGAACAAAGATATTAGGGACATGGTACAAACTCTCCTGGGAGACTTATTTAATGAAGGCGATAGGATTAAAGAGAAGATGACAAACCATCTTAATGCTTCATTCTCACTCTCCCTCTCCCCTGGACTTCTCCAGGGAAGGTTTTTGAAAGTTTGAACACACTCAAACCTAAGGGGACAGAATTAAGAATCTGATCTGGCATCCTGTTTCAGGGACTCTCTATGATCTATGGACCTGACATGACTACTCTCACACATTACATCTTACAGTAATATTATTGCAGCTGTGAAGAAATCCCAGTGTCTGTATTTCTGAATGATTACAGACGGACATCATGCCCTGGATATAAGCTTTTGGTATGGCATGTAGTAAACTGTAAATCTACCATGACAGTCAGGAACAAAATTTCAAATCAAGAAGCATTGGTTTTAATTGCTTAGCACCCAATGATACTGATAGGAATGTGGCAGTCAAAGCAGAATATAAAGCTGTGAAATCATGCCAGTCCTCAAGTCCTCACTATGTCAAAATCATCTCATTAGACTGAATTCAGCATTGGCATGGATGACCAAAACCATTTAAGCCCTCACACTCAACTGCAATTTAATCTGAGTGATGACTGCAGTCTAGCCTATAGGATTTCCATTAAAATGTATTCAAAAGATAGTTCTTATCTCTTCCTCTGTTTAGCAGCAAAGCTAGACATGACAGTTAAAAAATATGCATTTGTCTCGCTAACATATTCCCAGATACAGTTATAACCTAGTTTCCCAGACTATGCAATTAGCTGGAAGAAAATGGTCTTTATTTTTACAATTATCTGTGGGCCTTCTCTGGGCACCACATTTATCACAAACACTATTCTGAATGAGGCAGAGACACTGTTAGTGTACTTTTGGTGAATAGTTAACAACAAAACCAAGAACTAGCAATTACAGGGCTTTTTTCCCCCCACTGTTAGCTCACAGATTGATTTTCTTCTTCTGCCTTGACTTTCTTCCTTTAATAAATATTAACAATTTTGAGCCACTGGGAAAGTTGATTGGGGAAAAAAAAATCGGTATCCCCGAATGACTGCTTTGTTACAACTGATAACCTCTCAGAGTGCAATTAGGCAAGCTTGAGACAAGTAATGAATAACTGGGGAAACTGAGAAGACCTTTTCTCTACACACAAAATGTTCATACACAAAAACAGAGAGTAAAACATTCACTGCTTATCTCTGCTGCCTTTCTCATAAATGTAATTAAATGTTTCCCTCATTTGTCCCTAAGAAAGATTACCTTCTCAGGCAGAAACAGCAAAGAAGGAAAGCTGGGTTGTGCTCTTCTATCTTTTAAATGTCTGTTATGTGAGCAGCTTAAAAAGCAGTATCTAGAAAGATTTTTGTTCTGTTTTTTCCACCGTACCTCTGGCACCATCACTCTGGTGCATCGTTTCCACTCATCTGCTAAAACAGACACACAATGTGCCAGCACAGTTTGCGTGTCTGAAACGAAGGGCTCCACGGGGCAGCCAGGATGCAAAATATCCAGCACACCCATGCCATGCTCCCAGGAGAGGACAAGTGATACAACTGAGTTTTTGGATTCAGAGATCTAATTTCATCATTCGTTATTAACTATAGAGAGCTGCTCCCTATTGTGTAATTCATCAATTACAATAATAGTTCATTTAATTACAGTAATAGTTCCTGATCCTACTCTTCACACCCTCCTTTTTTTTTTACATCTAGAGTCTACCTATCAGCAATTTCAGGGGTTCATTATTATTCAAAGTGAATTTTAACACCTAAGATAGAAAGCTGTTTTTCTTTTTGAATTAAATCTGGCTGACATTTACTTAGTCGTTTCTCAGATCTACAAGTAAAACAGGAGCAGTAGCTTTGTTATTTCAGTCTGCTTTTATAATTTTTCTAGGCCAGCTTGAATTAAAAAACAAACAGGAAGCCCATAGGCTGGGTTTTGCAAATGAAAAGCCCTTTGAACAGCTAAAACAGTAGGCTAAATTTAGGGGTTATATGTCAAGTGGTTCAAGGTTTTCATCAGAGATAGATACAAGAGTCTGAAGCTAAAATCCCAGCTCTACCTAAATCAAAACCAAAGATTCCTGATCACTTCAGCCCAAGGTCATGTAAACCAAGCAGGAGGAAGGAGGAGCTTATCTGAACGTTAAGTTGGAAGGAGTCCAAATTAATCATTCTTGTGTGATTCTTCATTGTGAAAGATGTCCCCAGAAGGTGACAAACAACCCCAAACAAAGCTAGGGCCTTAGTGAGATCAAAGATCTACAGTATTAGGCAGATAATAATACCTCTTCTATAAAATATTAAAGTCATTTCTAGAGCATAACGAAAATTTCACCCTGTTACAATAATCTACAGATGGATTTAAAATTAATGGAGTTAATTCAAGAGTTTTCTATTACATGCCGTAATTTTTCCACAACACTGTTGCTATTATCTAAGACTTGGCTGGATGACTCACAAATACTGGAAGTGACTCATGCTTTCCACTGAGATCACCATTAGGACAGGTAAACTCTGAAGAAAGGTGCTTCTGGCAGGTATGCAGAGACAGTGATTCACGCATGAAGCCAGGAGACAGATGTTTTCCCAGCTGAACACTCCTGGTCATTTTGGCCATGTCAGAAAAAGGCAATTGCAGTGTTGTAAGTGTGGAGACCAGTCAGGCAAGGCTCCAATCCGTTTGAGAAGGCAAGGGTTCCTCATTTTTGCTGTTCTACCATAGCATCCAATATCACTTTGACCATTTTGATATCTTCACAGAATCACTGGCCACTAATGGTCTTGCTATAGGTATCAAAAGTTTCAGCAGGGAAAAATGGTTGGCATTACATGCAACTATGAGGACACAGTAGACACAACAGAGAAAGGAGACTACTGCTGACCTTAGTATCATACTGGAAACTCACTGAGCCTAGCACACAGTGAGAAAGATGCCCTCCTTTCCTCTTCTACCAGTAATTGATGCAGAAGGAGGAAAATAAGGACATGGATCATGATGAATCCCCATGAGTTAAAATATGAACTCTGTGGAAAGTGGTACAGCATAAACAATCTATAACTTGAGAGGCCTTTTGCCATGGCCAGAAAAAAACCTACCATCTACGCTAGATGACAAATAAAAAACTTGAGTAAAACTATGTCAGTTGCTGGAATATGTGGTAGAACATAAGTTCTTTCCTGCAGTGTAAATGGGTACTTCCAGCACCTATCTTGGATTCCCAAATGGTAGTAGCTTGAGTGAGTTGCACTGGTGGTACACCACATACAGATTTTGCCATATGGTTTTATTTTTCTACCACTGGCAGTAAAATACAGGTAAAATATGTTAAAAACAGTGAAAATATGGTCACGTGATTGAGAAAGGGATTTGGGGAGAAAGAGCAGAGCACATGGAAAACATATTTTCTGCATGAAGTAACTGTTCTTTCTGCTCAAAAAAAGTCTTTGGGGTTCAATGAGGAATTTCAATAGGAATCCCAAATGTTTGATTTCCCTTGAGCATGTTCATTAAGCATGTACAGGCAGACTTTTAAAAATACTCACTTCTCAATGACTCCTATTAAGAATAATGAGACTTGCTGTATGCTAAACAAATTAAAGATGTAGCAGGAACAGGATAAGGAAGCAAAGCCTACACAAACATAGCAGTGCCAAGGATCTGCCAGTGAGCTCAGCACTGCCTCTTTTTGGCCTATTCTCTTATGTTAGCGCTACTGGAAACATTTGTCAAATGACAATTTGACAAATATTGTGAGCTGGTTTCTCATTGCAGTCATGCAGCACCTAACCCTGAGAAACTACAGAAAACTATGTCATTATTTGGCTTCATCATATTTGCATTGATCTGACATGCACACGGAGGAATGGGAACCTGGCCCTGAAACTACACATGCCATGTGGGGAAGGATAGTCACTTGTTGAGCACCAACAGCATGTTCAATGAGTGCCAAGAATCACAATATATTAATAATATTTTCTTTGTGGTGTTAAGAAGCATGGAATTTGATCCAAAAGAACAAAAAAAAAATTGCTTGGAAAAAATGTTGTGCACTTTCACTGTTGTCGTATGTCACCCTGCCAGCATGACTGATTCTACAGAAGATGAGCCAAAAAAAGAGTGGGTTATTTCCTTTGCAACAAGGACAATAAAATATATTTGCTAGTAGAAACAAGCAATAAAGATGAAAAGAAATGTGGAATGAAAAGAAAAGATTATGAAATATTTGTATTTCTTGCAAATATTTGAAAATATAATTAAATAATTAGTCTCTGACTAAGATTATCTCAATAAATGATGGGTAAGTTAATCTGCTGACAGCAATTGTTTTTCCAAACTGACAGAGCTAAATCATTTAAGTCAAAACAATGCCCACCAAAAGTTTTGCATTATCTTAATTGAGTCTCGTATAAGGGGGGAAGGGAGGAGCAGAAAAAAAAGAAGAAAGATAATAATACTTTAATTAAATTGACACAACTACACTCTTAGAAACCCCACCCTGAGGTCCCGGATTTAACAACCTTGCTTGTTGTACCTATGTTTAGAAGAATACATTCATTTATGCCACTCAATACTCCAGCACAGCTGCTGCTGAAGCCTTTTAATGGGCAATCTCTTAGAATGTTACTCAGTGCATGCTCCAAAGAGCCAAGTTCAAACAGGGTAATAAACCCTGCAAATGGGGAAAGGAGGAAGACAGTAAACAATACTTTAAATGATTAAAGGGAACAACCAAAAAAATTTCAGATCAAATAAAGACTTAAATAAATAACAGAGGAGCCAATAGTGACAACGAATGGCAGCAATAAGATCTTCTCTGTGATCCTAGGGACTGTGTCTTTGGGGAGATGGGAATATAAGCATCTCTTCACATAACAAGGTGGATGTGAAGATAAGAATATTGCAATTTGCAAGGCACTCAGGTACAAGGATGATGGAGGCCATATTACCTTACAAAGGTCAAAGTGTGGTAACCTGGAAAATAACCCAAAACCAACAAAAAGCAGATCTGTAGTTGCAGCTGGTATGGGGCTTCCTCTGTAACTACAACTTTCCTACAAATGAGTCTGATACTGCCACCAGCTAATGCTTCCAGACGTCCACTCTATCCTTTACACTATGGTTACAGCAGGTGATCATGAGACAAGTTGCAGCAACTGCTGGAAGTTGCTGCAGCAGTAGCAGCTATTTCTTTGCTAGGCTCTACAGCCAACATAAAGCATGTTAATGCAGAGCTGCTTCAGCAGACCATGAAATGTGTAGTAGAAATCCTTTTGCTTCTGGTGTTCCAGGTACTGGTACCTTCCTGATAGTTTAAACTCCTGGAACCCACCCTGCAGTGCAAAACTGGGACCAGTTTATTAGAAGCACTGAATCAGTCTCACTGACTGAGCTATTGAATGTGCAGTTTAGTGCTGTAACTACCTACATACTGATGCACAAACTCTCTGTAAGGTTTTCCTGGAGTCCTACAGGCTTATAAAGACTGATATATATGCCACATATATGTAAATATGGATAAATACACAGGAGAATCCATTTATAGAATTTGAATTTAACCTGCAGACCCAATCATCTGGGAGAGGCTCTTTGGTTTTGCCACTTTATTTCTTTTACTGCTTTTTTGTGAGGGACACTCTAAGGTTATGTACTAGTTTCAGCCTTCCTCTATTAATTCATATGTTTTATCTTAGCCCTCCTGTCTGCTGCATATAAAAACAAAGGACAAACACATTAATAGCATCAAGAGATACTGAACAGATATTTAAGATCATTAACAGGCATGCACACCTGGTCCCTCACGTTAACCTATAACAGTGTGTTCCATGAGGTTCCATCATATAACATGCTATAAAACAAGGCTACCAGGCCAGAAAACAAATTACTAAATATTTAGATCTGATACCCAGCTGTAATTCATACCAAATCAAAATTCAGTACAGCAAGATGACAAAGGGGGAAGGAAAAGGAAAGACAAGCAATTCAGAAGAGACACAAATTACCTTTTGCAGTTCAAGCAGGGGAGATACATAAGCAGGGAATTATCTATGTTACATTCAGGGAGAGTTTGGATTACAATCTTTCAGTAAAAGGCCGTAAGTTGCTATGTAAAAAAATCAAGTAAAGAAAAGCTCCATAATGAAGCTGCAGTGATATTCTGGTTTGACTTGGGTGTGGAATCGGGGAGAAATTGCTCATGGGAAGTTTTGGCATCTGTCACAAAAATGTATTTAAAATCAAGATGAGTTTCAGCTGCAAAGCATGAATGTGGAGTTCCCCAAAGCTCACAGATGTTTGACTCCAAGGTTTGGTCCAAGCTCATCTATATGTAAAGAGCTGAATTAACCCATTAAGATTCATTGTAGTCATTATTTTAAACCTGTTTTGAAAAGTAAAATAAAAAAGAGAATTTGGGCATCTACAGTTTAAGACAAATGGTTGATCTCTAAATCCAACTGAGATGCATCCAGCCAGGTCTGGATACATAAAAATGCACCCTTACCGCTGAAAAGTCACTTTTAGTCGAATAACTTGGTACGCAGTCACTGATTATTTTAATTTGCACAATAAGATTTCCACAGTTGATTTGCAGAGTGACAGTTCCTTTGGCATTTGATTTGCATGCCATACTACACTCCTCTTGCTTTTGTTCCCTGTATAGTGGAAGTCTTCAGAGGGTACTCAGCCTGCTATCTTATTCTTCTTATTCTTACCTTTCTTTGATGCAAAGCAGGAGCAAAAAACAACTACCACAAACATGGCTGATGTTTTGAGGAACAGAAGCTTGTACCTAGAAATAGCTGGGGAGGAGTGAGGAGAAGATGTAGCAGGGAATAACAAGAACTGTATTTCTTTTCAACCAAGCCATTGTCAGAGGGACTCACAAGCCCAGGAGTGTGCAGCAGCTGATGAGGGTCAAAGCTACTGCCATTCAGAATCTCAAGCGCATCCCAGTGCTACAGAGGTGATTGGGATTGCTTGCTGCTGCCCTCATCAAAAACAGTGTGCGCTGTGTTCAGAGACAAGAAATCCAGACTATCAATCTGACATATTTTGAATAAAGCACCTGTTGCTTGTTCAGCCAAATGGAACAAAAATCTCTCTTTAGGTAACCATATAAACAGCTTATGGGTTTTCCTTCACGTAATGAAGCATAGATCCATTTATACTCTGAACGGTTTTGAGTCACAAAGGCCTAGAGCCAAGGATTTCTCTTCCATTAGCCTTATCATAGATGCAGGTCACATTCCTGCTCCAAACATGGAACACTCCCATTATTCCAGCCATGCCTCCCACATCTTCCCATGGAATAAGTAAATCTTTTTCTTTAGCTGCAAGCAGTCAATAATCAACTGTAGTTTGGCATTCCTTTCTCATCTTACCATTTTTTCTTTAATTTTGACACTGTTCTGACCTTAGATATCCTCAACGCCTTCAAATGCAGCAAAACATGGCCTAATCCTCCACCTGCTGCCTACACGCTGTGAAAGCCCCATGATGGCATTTCACTTCTAAACCTGGTGCCATGTGTTCCTACAAATCACCCCACTGAATATCTGTGGTCCACCTGCTCATGGCCATTTACCCTGCGTATTTCTAAACCCAGAAAATATCACCAAAACATCTCACTACTTCAGAGGTTTTAAGAAAATGCCATGGCCTCTGTGGCTACAGCTGCTCTAGGTCAAGAAAGATCATAGGATCATTGGATAAATGAAGTGTGGCAGCCTATCACCCATTTTTTAGTGGATCAATCCCATCTCAGCATCAGGATACTGGGCATCTCTTACCAGAAAGTGGCAAAAAGCATTCAGCTAGTACACTAAAGCCCACATGCCAGCTCTAGCAGATACAGCTTTTCTCTTGCAGCCAGGCTCTGCAAAACCCCTTGCAAATTACCCCTCACCTTCTCCTGTGTGACAAAAAGGAGAGGCCTCAATCTCAGGATTGAGATCCCAAGACCAAGTTGTTCTGGACACTGATACAGCCCTGCTCACAAGCTGAAAGCCATAGTGGCACTCACCTCATTGCTAAAGAGGAAGGACCAAACCTGTCAGATCATACTTCTCTGACACCACCACTCTCAGGGGAGTAGCCTTGACTTGTGACAAGTAGATAAGCCCTGAAGAACTGGGGGATGGCCAGATGTGAAGCTTTCATCCCTTCTAGTTCAAGGCTCCATTTGGGTTATAATCCCACCAAAATGTCCATGGCAGCTTTTTATCCACAGCTCTACTCTGCTTCAGGACTATTTGCTATTTTCTCATCCCAATCCTCATGGTCTGCATGAGTCACTTCCACTAGCAAGGGACACCATCTTGCTTTGACACTATTGATTTTTTTCAGTTTCTTCATTCAATACTAGGCAGTCAGAGGTGGTTAGGAACAGTACTCAATTAGTAGAACTGTGCCAAGCCCAATTTCTTCCTGACAGTCTTTCTAACTCACCTCTTGATAATACTGAGTGTGGCATTCTGTCTCAAGTACTCTGAAGAATGCAGATATGTGGATCATCTCCCAGAGAATGAAAAGATGGCTTGTTACTTGTAACTTGAGTTCTTTGAGGTACACTATCTACATGTTTGTTCTTTTTCTGTTTCTCTCACCTTATTCTTGACTATTTCTGCTTGATTTGCACTTTCAGAAGAACTGAAGGTCATTCTCTCCTGGCCCACATGTGCATATAAGAAGGGGGCAGATACTCAATACACTGTTGCTAAGGAAAAAGAACAGCTGGAATGCTGTGTCCTCTTGACTCACAATCATGAACACACACAACAGACACAGCATCTTAAGCAACTTTGATTACATGAAAGTGGCACCATTTGGGCCTGAGAACATCTGATTTATTACATGTGTTGCTTAGATATCCTCAGATTTAATTAAATATTTTGATTCCTATCCTACAAGAAGGAGAAACTATGCAAGGTTGCCTTATTACCAACATCTTTCTAACTTTGTCCAGTGTTGCTGTAAATTTCACAGATGTTGCAATTTGGTAAGATAGCTAAGCTCCAGCAGATATTCCTGGCTTGTATAGCTATGGAAGCACAGATTTTGAAGAAAGTATATTACATCTGGAGTCACTTCAAGTCTTCTTTTGCAATGGAATAGTTATTTCTGGGTGAAGGAACTAAAATAGAAAATAGGGCACAAAGCTGGCAGTATTGCTGACCTGTGATAAATATGCTTATGATATTACATATTTACATTACAAATATTTTTAAGTGCTCCTGTTGAAACCCTGTGTTTTGGAAACATCAGCAAATCTTTACATTTTGAGTGAAAATAGAATCCTGCTTTGATAACTGAATAAGTAATGGAATTACAGGAAAACAATCCTCTATGTCTTCTTTAGCTTAATAGACCATTGCTTGTCATTGCCAGCCTTTCAACTTCCAACTTCTGTTGACATGGGTTGCACTCTGGGAAGAATAATTAGGAATATGCTCCCGTGCAATAATTTTGGTTACAGCAGGCTACTGAAAAACACCTCAAGTTTCTAAAAAAGTAAGAACAAAACAGCATTTTTGAACAAGAACAACGTGGTGAGACAGGCCCTTGTCTCAGGTATTGCCTTCTTTACCTTTTTTTACCTTGTCTTAGGTACATACCTTTTCTTAGGTATTATCTAACCATGCTTTCCCACTTTCCAACTGCTCTTGGCAAGAAAACATAGTTAATCCAGGCCTACAGCAAATCTAGAGAGACTCAGACATTTTCCCAGAGGAACTACACTGTAATCTGGTTGAGGCATATGAAAGTTTGGGTATTTCTAGGGTCTCTGCATTCCAAGATAAATAAAGCAGCAAACTCTTACGCACACCTGCTGCACTCAAGTGCTGGCAAATCATCAAGCCTCTCTTCCTGTAGGGAGACTTGGATAGTCAGCAGTCTCCCTTGAACTCCAGTTGTTCTGCAGGGAGAGGGTAAACACCTCTTCAACCACCCTACCTAGCTGCCTGTCCTGGTGCTGTGACCACCAGTTCTATCCTGGAAACCTGCATAGAAGGTTTTGCTGCCTGACTCTAGGTTTAGTCAGCATCTTATTTATACTGTTGATGAGTAAATGAATTTTGTTTATATCAGCACCCTCTCCCTTGCCAAGAGTAGTAACAATACACATCTATTGGAAAATAAGGGCACTCATTTCCATAGAAGGAAAAAAGATAACTTGCTGTTGACATCTCCTTATAATTTTGGTTACTTCATGGTAAATACCACACCCAATAATGTGAGCAACAGTTTTTGCCAGTTGCTGATCTACAAGTTCTTGTAGGATATAATATCCACTCAGAAGGTAACCCCAACAAAAGTTATGCAAATAAATGGAATCTTCATTTTAAGACATACTTTTAGTACCTTGCCCTTTGCTTCAAAAGAAAAAAAAAGAAAAAAGAAAATAAATTCCTTCATTAGGATGTGAGTTAGAAGGAAATATTTTGTTGCTTTTCTGGGTAATTTTCCTGAGAAATTTTGAAACAAATGGTTCAACATTCTAATTTTGAATAAAGTGAAAACACATTTTGAGATTTTTATCTTCTCTTTTTTTTGGTATCAAGTCCTATTTAATGAATAGCAAGAATCCTGTTTGAAACAGTATATTTGTTTCAAAACACAATTCATTTGACATCAATTGCCCATGTGCAAAATTGCTCAGTGCAGACTTTTGTGCAATAGCAGCCTCCCAGTGGACCATACTGACTGATTCTCCCCAGGTCATATAGATACCACAGCAAAAGCTCACTACTGACTCAGGAGCCTTTGAGTCTCTGTTCTGGAAGATGGTTTTGTTTCCTTAGTGATCACGTGGTTGGTTTAGAGCAATTCAGCAATGGAGTAGCATTTTTTTCTCTCTCAGTTTTCTAGATCAGACATAACCAAATAAATCACAGCTGTGTAGTGTCTCATATTCTCTGTAACATTCAGACAAGTCTTCTTGCTAGAAAATTTTGTTTTCTCCCCTTTCAATAAGTATATCCAACTCTCGTAAACTGCAGCTTTTACTTCTCTTCACCCTCATGGGCTTGTACAAAAAGAGGGATATACGCTTTGGAGTATCTAGCCAAGAGGGGCCAACCTTCTAATCTGAAGTCAACTCATTGCTGGCAAAATCAAACTCAATGAAGTGAATTTATCAGCCTTGAAAGCTAATTGCACAAAAAAAAATCAGTTTCTGTAAACCACAAAAACAGTTTTCACCTAGGTGTTGTAGACAGTTTACCAAAATTCCATGTTATGAAGAAACAGATATACCATAAAACCGTCTGTATGCTTTGCTGGGAACTTCCCTGGCAGAATAGATATCAAACATGAGTAATGAGATTATATAGAGATTGGCACCATTCTATACTTTCCTTTGCTGCACAGCCAAATTCACTTTTGTGCTGTTGACCCTTGAAGCCAAAATAAATGTACAGCTGGGACAAAGTTGGCTAATGACTCCCATTTGCTTAGCTTTGCCAGGGTTAAGGATGCTTGGAGCACTGCAGAGGCGTTGCCTGCAAGTCTCCAGGGCAAATGCCTTTTGCAGAGGCATACTTGAGTGACAAAGTACACTGAGCATCAAAGTAAACAATGCAAAATAACTATAAAACAGACACCTGGAGGATGGGGACCAGATATGGACCTCAGAAGACAGCGTTTTCTCCTCTATCCTTCCAGTGTCTGTGGTGTTCTCTCCCTCCAGTGGCACAAAGCTGGGTGTAGTAAAGTTGAAACTATGGATAATACAATATTAAAGCTCTTGATGAACATTTGTTTTCCTTATAGACCACCTTTTGCATTTCACTTGAGAGAACCTCATGTTCACCTATAGTCTCCTCATTTCGAGGTTACAACAGGGCTCATGTCCCCATAGCACTGGATCTTAATTCTGGGGAATATATGCCCCACCTTGGTTTGTGCAGCTTTCATGAATCATATTGAATCCCTTTCATGTGCCTCTTCTCTGAAGGCAGATGGGCATGAGCCCCAAACCAAACTCAGTTTTCAAGCAAGGCATTTAAATTCACGAGAAGCAGCTTGCTTAATTGTTCTGTCTCATGCATATTCCAACCAGTTTTGGAGAGCATCAGAAAGCTGGAGCCACCTGTGGTTTAGGTGGCTAAATAATAAAGACTCTCTAGTAGTTTTCAGCTTGAAGAAAGTGCCAGAAAGAAAATCAGACAAAGACCAAACAGATCTCATGACACTGCGTCCCTCTGTGGTCTAGTTTAATTCCTCACTTCCACTCTAGCCCAAAGCGAACCTGTCCACTTAGGTAATAACACTCTGCCAGCCCGACACTGCAATCACAGATACAGATGCTTCCTCCTTATCCCTGGCAATTTTAAAATAGCAATTTCCCTTCAGCTGTGGGTACGGTGAGCATATGAAGAATACTTGACACTACAGGTTCTTTAGGGTGGACGATTAGAAACACAAGTGATGCTGTAGGGATGCCCTGAGACTCACTGCCTCAGCTTCTTTGAAAAGACAGCACTTTCTTTAGGTTGCAATTACAAGGTACTCAAAACAGATAATGGGCAACAGCCCTGCACACAGCTGTAACTCATTTAGAGAGCGCTCTTCCTTTCCCTGGAGCTAATGCCGTGGAGGTGTTCCATCCTTCTTTTGGATTGGTTTATTGTAATACCCTTTTCTATTTTGATCAAGTTTATTGCCACAGAGGTAAGTTATTGTCTGAGTTATTTCACATGCCTAGTTTATAGGGCATATGTTGAACCATGTCTTTGTTAGTGCTCCAGCATGCAGAAGCTTAGCTACAGCCCCAAGTGTTGCCTCAGTTGTTGCTATGAATTCTTTTGATCCAAAAGAGCTCACATCTTGTCTTAGGCACGCGCATTTATCTCAAATAGCACTGTCGCTGCAAATAGATAAATAAGGGTATTTTGTGTTGCTCTTCCTCCCTCTTTGCCCTGCTTGGTGCTTTGTTTTGAAGGGGTACAGTTACTCCTTTATATGGTGCTGAGTAGAGACTGAAATGTGTCACCAATCCACCTGTCCCTCCTGATAACAGTAGTCAAACTCCCTAGACCAAACAAGCCTAGCAGAGAAACAGAGCTCTCAGATATCTGTTTTTGTTAGAAAGCATGCGGTACTGTAGGGCAGATTTGGCTTCAAACAGATCAGGAACAATGGAATCCAGTCTAGTGGCTGTCTTCTGTTCCTCTTCCAATGATGCCTACCCTTTCCATGATGCCCATTTCTCTGCCTTACTCTGACACTGAGTGTGGCAGGGCCAAGATGCTGCTCCCTGAGGACTGTTAACTTGGCCTCACTACCATCAGTGACGACAGCATGGCCAGACTTTCTCCTCATTCTAAGCACAAGAAATGAGCAACCAAAACAGGAGGCAAAGGATGTTTAGCCCCATAAAAGAAGCAATGTCACAAACATTTTCACAAAGTCTTTGTTCCGTCTATGAATAGTCACATGAGGTTTAAGCTGGTTATAGGCTGAAGCCAGTGATCACACATGCAGGGGAAAGAGCTCGTAGTGAAGCTCATGCATTTTCCTGGATAATTGTATTCATATTGTTGCTGCAACTATTACTGAGTTATTAGACCCACTAAGTTTAATAGTCATCTGCAAAGAAAGACAAGCTATTAAGGCAAGGCGCTCACTATTAAGTACGTTACAGCAATCCTTTGAAGGTTGTCACTGGAGAAGCAGAGCCTGACTAAAGGTCCTGCTGAACTGGTTTCAAGCAGCAGGGCAAAAATCCATGAAAGCACAAAACCAAAGGACTCTTGCTTCAGTGAGGACTTCAGGCTCTTGGCCAAGTGCAGGGACTGCGTTAATGTTTTGTATTATACCAACATAGATGCAAGTCCTTGCCCCTTTTTTTCTTGACCAGAAATGCTGCAGCAAGAAGACAAAAGTTCTGACAGATGAAGGGAAAAGGAATGCCCTGATATAAAATACGTTGATTCTGTATAAGATGATGGAGAGCAAGTTTGATAGAGGCATTATTCAGCAGCATAGGATTCCAGCTTAAAGGACTTGCACTTAATTTGTTGTCCCTCCCCGTGTGATCTTGAACTAGTCAGACACTATGCTTCTCCTTTGGAAGAAGCAGCAGGCAGTGCTTCCCTGTCTCCCTGTGTGTTTGTGAGGATGTGCTCAGGCACACCCTACAGGCTGTCAGTCTGTCGGGAAGAGGAGCCAGTAGGGCAATGGACCTGAGTGTTCCACAGCACCACCAAGCTGCAGCTCCAGTGCTTCCTTCCCACCTTCCACTCTCCAAGGCACTTATTAAATTGGAGATACAAATACCCCCTCTCTTGCAGATCAGATGTACTGATTACTTCAGGGGTTTTCGAAGGATTCATCCAGCAGGTCTTTAGAACATAAAACTGTTATCTATCACTCACTAAAAATCAATAAATATAATTTTAAGGCCCATTTTCTTAGTTATCAAGAAAAGCTAAGTAATTTACTGGCAATCACAATACAGCTTATGGTAAATTAATGTATTTTAACAACCGATGTCTCTTAACATTTTCTGATGCAACTTGGTACATTAGTGAGACAATAAATTCTGGAAATAGATACAGGGTAATCACAAAAGGCACTGTGACATAAGAGATTTAAGTGAATACCAGTAGTTGTACCTCACTCCTAACTTATGTGTGTGCTTGCTGAGCTCAGTAGCAAAAGTGTCACCAAGTGTAATGACAGCTGGTCTGACAACAATTCATTCATTTAGTTGTGAGCTAGTACCTTGGGGACCACAGCGACAGAAAGCCCAGCTTTTCGTGGAGTCCTTGCTCTTCATCCTGAAATGGCACAGTGTCATTGTGCTGTCAGAGATCACTGGTGGAGACCAAGAGCACTGCACTCATCAAGCTACAAAAGCAACTTGCTATGTAGAATCAATGGAGAATGTTTGTCTACGCAACATTTTCTCTGCTAATTAAAATGGATACATGTCACTCAGGTCTGAAATTGAAAAGCAACACAGAAATCCAGTCTGTCATTATATTGCTTTGTTACTTCTGAATGTATTTCCATTCATAAAAAAAGTCTTTGGCATGCACAAATATTATGTGACCCTCTAAAGAGGAACATCCTGTCTCTTCAGAAACTGGTTTAAGTACTTAAAGATGCACAAAAGGAGTAACTTCACCAAAATAAAACCCTTTCTGCAATTGTCTATGCATTAGCCTGCTGTAAAGAAGGAGGCATTGGATACTTGGAGCAATTCATTCTGGCGAGACAAAATTAACTTATACTGCATGTCAGTATAATGTTAGTCTTATGTCAGTCACCTTCAGAAGTATGTGATGGATAAACCCCTCAGCAAGGTTTATGTGCAGTGAGGAAGACATCAGAAGTGCAAACACTAGGTATGTAGATCAAACAGAATGTCCATTATAGTAACTGAGGAGGTCCTGAAAACAAGCATTTGTTCACACATCATTTTTTCCCCTAAATATTGTGGTTCAACCATAACTGGTCACTGGCTGGCCCACGTTGCCTGTGTGTTATCCAGGCCCTCAAATTAAAAGTTGTGGTTCGTGGCAACACAACTGGGTGGGAAATCAATTCACTAAAGGGGTGAATCTTATCTTTAGCATCTTAGAAACATACAACTTTCAATCCCACAGATTTTAGGACTGCAGGACATGGGCACAGACAGAATGGTGCCAAGTACTTGAGCTCAGCAGCAATGGCCAGCTTGCAAAAAAGAAACAGTGAGGCCATTTACAGCCAAGGGGCTGGTTTATTGAAGGTACAAAAGCCCTCCGCTTCCAAGCACAGCTCTTCTCTGCTTTACCACTCCAGGGTTTGCTTGCACACACCTGCAGCTTGTACACCCCAGCCACACAGTGGGGCAGGGAGCCAGCTCTCCCTTCTCTCCCCCTGCACCTTCATCCCAGAGATGCAAGTGCAGTAATTCCTAAATGGCTCAGGCTCCTCAATGGCCTCAAATACTGCTTTTATATACAAAGCTGCATGTTGGGAACTGATTAGCCAGCTTTCCCTATGAATCAGCTTTATGCTGCTGTGTTTCCTCCAGAGCATTCACCTTTGGGGCAAGAATACCATACATGTGTTTCGGCTTTCAATCCACATGTTTGATAAGAGATGGTGTATGAAAGCAGGCTTTCCTTGTGATAATACCACCTTTTGCCCCCTTCACACCCCAGCTAAGCTCACAATAAGAGCTAATACTCATATTGCAAGTATATTGACATGTTACAATGAAAGAGAAAACACAAATTTAATTTTTTCATTTTACAAACTTAGTTTTCTCATTCCTTGTCTGCACATGCCAAAGGAAGGCAAGAATAATTTTCTCCCAGCTGACACCACACAGGAATTTTTATCTCTTGACACAGCTAAAGACCCAAACAGTTCAACCACAGCTAATTTCCAGAACTGCAGATGCAGAACCAGCCAGTCACTATAACTAAAGCAGAGCTGTAGAAGCCCATAAATTATATACATTTAAACATTTTTACCTCTTACATAAAGCAATGGTTTTTTAAAGTGATTTCTATCCAATCCATTGGCTGTTACCTACCATAAAACATTAAACAAACCCTTTATTAAAGAAGCAAAAAATCTTTTTCTCTATATTGCCTTTTTTTTTTCCAAGGTGCTTCAGTTCATTGTATTTGACCTTCTGTAGCTACTCCACAAATCCTTGTATTTTAACTTTCATAGTCTGACCTTTCTTATTGTCAGTTGCTTCCTTGTTAACACTGACTGCACCACCCAAAGGCCTCTCAGGAAAAATAAATATCTAATTAAACTGTGACATACTCACAGAGAAGGTATACTCTGTCTTTCATTGTATGGATCTCTGTTGTACCCTCAAAAGATGCAACACATCAGTTCCCTCACCTCTCCTTCATCTTTCTGCACCAAATTCCATAGGTAGAAACCATTTATCACTGGCTACATCTGTCACATTGTTTCTCACGTGAAAGCAAGTCTTGCATGAAATCAACTTGATATGTCCTGTCATTAAATAATCTGATATTTATCCCATGAAAGAGAAAAGGAAAAATGGGAAAGGCTGCAATTGATTATTGGGCTTAACGGTCATGATTTCCTGCCTGGGCTAGAACACTTGGGTTTTATTCTTTTTTAAAAATTTATCTGTCTCTTTATTTATTGATGCAGGATGCATTCCTATTATCCTATATCATCTGTGACTACACAAAAGTCTTACATTGATGTTATAATACAAAATGAACAAACTATTTGAAGAGCAAAAATTGCATGTGAATGGATACAAGAAGGCACAAATCAAAGCACATCCTTTAGATCCTTCCTAACAGTTCTAAGCAAAGTTATTTTCATGCCCTTTTGATGTTCAAATGCTATCTATACTATATACTATGCAGCTCTATGGCCTGGGGGGTAATTTGAACTTATGCAGTCTGCAAAAATCTTTCAGTGTGTGTCACCCCCAAAATGAAGCTATGTAAACACTCAAATGTTTACCTTCTAAGCAAGGGCTTAAATGTTACCTTTTAAGCAAGGGCTGTATCTGCTGCATGTGTTCTCCTAATACCTGTTCCCTGGCTTTAGCAAGAAACAAATTGTTGGTGCTCCTTATGTAGATACAGAGGGTTTGCTTTGGGTTTTGAGAGCAACAGTTGGGAAAAGATGATAACTGTTCCCAAAACAAATACAGATATTTCAATACAATGCAGACAGAATACATACAATTATTTACAATACTGAGGGGACTTTGGAAATCATCATGTGAAAAGAAGAGCGAAGGTGCTTGCTGGTTAGGAGAAGTATTTGCACCATTTGAATTTCTGACACCTTTGTATGTACAACTGAATTTTTTAGTGTAAATAGCTACATTTAAGACCCTACAAGTTAACACTGCTAGAAATTCTTCCTAAAATGTTGCATTAGCCCACCGAAAACTGTCTGAGAGCAAAGAGACAAGGAAGAAATAATTTCCCAGCAAATTAGAGTGTAAGTAATATGAAATATTGATCTGAAATCATAAGCCCATGAGAACCTTATTTTAAAAAGTTGCCTGAACTGGACAGCACATCTTTTCACATAAAGCAATACAATTTTCTCTATGATACCTGGTCTCATCAGCTTCAGTCTGGTTTATTATTAATTACTTCTTAGAGATGCAGCTGTAGCTGGGAAAGCTAAATGTGGTGGTGTCTGGTAGAGATTCTTCCTTCATATTAATCCCTTTTATGTCTGAATTAAAGCCAGAGGCTATGGAAGTTAATTCTATGCTGGCCATGCTAGAACTATAATAACCTGTGAAAACTGCAACCTTGACAAAGAGAATTAATCACTGCTTACATGTATGGGCTTGTGAAACTGAGCAGAGGTTTACATCAGCAGGAAATGCATTTTTCTTTTGCTGATTGAAGGACGTGAATCTACGTGCTCATTCAACATCTTGGCACCATGAAACAGGGATTAAAAAATAAACCTTTTAACCACTTTTACAGAAGAAATTGGATTTGCCAAGGCTTTTAAAAATATGAAGTTGAAAGATTTATTTGTGTAGGATTAAATGAGGCAGCTGAGAAAGTGAAGGCTGGCAGCAGGGCTGGCAGTGTAGTTACCCCCAACATGCAGCTACGTTCCTGCCCCAATCAGTGCCATTAAATTTAACATGGAGACGGTACAGAGCCAGAGAAGATCACTGGTGGTCCAGGAAGCTCACAGTATGTCCTGGGAACTAGTTACTAAAACTTCTGAAGCTAGGTCAGGATTGTAATCTCTCTGGCATGCAGGTTCCCCCATACAATCCCTGATCCAGAGCACAAAGCCTGACTTGGAAAGCATCCATCTGAGCAACAAACTAGTCGCTCAATGTTACTTGTAAGATCCTGGTGGCTGGACTACCTAACAGGGATTCCAGATTCAGATCCTTCTGCTACAGATTCAGAATACTCTCCCACTTCCTAGGCACATACTTTCATCCACATACCCACAGAACCATCCCTGTTTAGGCTGTGGGATGAAATCAGGCTGTTATGTAGCTGGCAGGAGCTGTAGGGCAGAGAAGGCTAAGCAAAAAGAGAGACTGATAACCTGGCAGTAGCAGCACTTGAAGTCCTGGGGAGTTCATTCTGAGCTGTCGTTCCTCATACAGGTATATGTGCTTAACTTGTTTGATCCTAGATAGTCAAACATTGAAGGAGCACAGTTCCAGGCAGCACCCACCACCCTTTGCATCTACAGTCTTTGCTCATTTCCCTGTTTTCCAGCTCCCTGTTTACATCCTGCTGTACATTAACCAAAGGCAACTTGAAGGTTAGGTCCCTCTTCCAGGACACGTGGGATGCAGGAGTAAATCCCTTTGCCCTGAGATAGAAGGTGATGCAGATAGATCCATTCTTAGGTAAATGCTTGAACAATTAGACAATTATAAAAATTAAAGGAAATAGAGCTCCCACCTTGTATTTCAGGCAAGAAGACAGTTGCTGAGCTTTGTTCCCAATTGCTTTCTGCCTGCAAAGATATTAAGGCTGTTCAGAGATTTCAGCATTATTAGCCCAGACCCCTCTGTCTAATTTGTGAACTGCTATAGTGCTGCATAAAGTGCTAAGCAAGTAGATCCTAAGTTCTTTGGAGAGAAGCTTGCCTGTTGCTCCATGTTTGGGCTGCATCCAGATAGAGACATTTAAATCCCCTTGGGGATCTGATGAATCTAAGTGCCTGTTCAATATCCCAGAAGAATTCTCCAGTGAACGAAAGAGCCAAGTA
Organism: Entomyzon cyanotis; assembly: GCA_024500445.1. Classification (NCBI taxonomy): domain Eukaryota; kingdom Metazoa; phylum Chordata; class Aves; order Passeriformes; family Meliphagidae; genus Entomyzon; species Entomyzon cyanotis. Next base: position 85,087,632 of record JAKEPQ010001005.1, read on the forward strand.
GAGGAATTTTCAGTCTTTATTCAATTATTAATCTGTAAGAGCATCTACTCCTAAGAGTACTGGTCTCGTACTATGCCCAGATTCTTATCTTTAATAATTCACTTTGGACTAAAGAACCCTAAATTATTAAGATGAGACCCACTTTTAATTCTCTGTATATCCATTGAGAATTGCTTATCTTTGCTATGTCTAATGATTATTTCCACTTCTTTTCCTGTAGTGATACACTAAGTTAAATAGTTTATATAACCTTGACCTTTGCCCCTACATTTCCATTCAAATTCTGCCAAACATTCCCCATAATCAAAAACCAAGCAAGTGCCTGCACTTTTTTTTTCCAATTAGGAAAACAAGAAGATACAGTCTTGACAAGAAATTTTATTTCTACAACACTTTCTAGTTGCTATAGACAGTGTAAAAACTATGTTGGTTAACCCTGTAGCCAGACAGCATTTGCATGTATTTAGCAGTCATGGAACATGTGATAGCTCAAATTCTTGGTGATGAGTCAGGAAACTGCCACAATGTACAGCATGATGAATGAGTTGAGACCCTACTTATTTTAAAGAAAGATGCCTTGCCTGAGAAACTCTTAAGGGATAAGACTCCTTAGAACACTTCCATGAAACCTCTCTGGTGGCTCTCCTAGCTGCCTCTAGATTTTAGTGACGACAGTGTTTCCCTGCTCTGTCTCTTTGCATTGGGCTGTACAGGGATTTGCCCACAAGTCATGAGAACCTGTGTCCTTCTGCAACACAACAATCATTGCAGTCAGGTCTCAGTGCCGTTGCAGCACATGAAGGAGGACTGCAAATCATCTCAGGTTAAACTGGCAAATCTCTGTGGGCTCAGACTCAAGTCACATAAAACAACACAGACCTCAGCAGCTTTGATTCATAGGCTGTTCATGAGCTGTTTTTTGTTACTGGAGTGACTTCCCTAGAGCCAGACCTTAAGTACACATCTCACCAGTCACAAGGGAGAAAGTTCAGTGGAGGGGGTTTACTCATCCTCCCAGAGCTGTCTGCGCTTTCCACAGCCCCTGGGACAGCTTCATTTCTGGACAAGTGACTGAGGTGTGAGTCACAGGTGAAGCACTGCCAGCTTGTGAATGGCCACTAAATGTTCAGGATGAGTAACGGTGTGGACAATGAGATGAAAGGAAAGAGAGAGGTTGAAGGGACCTTCCTCCCAGACTGAACAGCTATGTGAGGACACAAAAATCCCCAAGATCTTTGCCAGACTTTTCAATAAATGAACATGTAACTTCCTTTTCCACTCAGAGTAAGTGATAGAAATTGTATGAAAACTGGAAAGCCCTGGCACAACGTGGCCAATGACACTTGGGAAGACACAAAAAAATCTCTTTTCATATTTTTATGAAAACATTCACGTTAAAAAAAAACCCCAAACCAGTTCCTTTTTAATCTTCAAGTGCTGGCAGCTGCCTCATGCCATGAGAATGAAAGCTTATGCCCTTTCTATAAATCAGGAATAAAAGGATGGGTTCTGTCATCCATATAAACACCAAATCCTCTTCTGACTCCCACTGAAGTATTTGCTTTGCTTCAGGCTCGGAGCTTCCACAGTTTAGTTGAGCTCCATGTTGCACTTCACCTGTAACAAACTTGTGCTCTATTAGGGAGATAGATATATGGGATAGGCATGTTGTGACCATGTTAAGGCAACATTAAGCCTCTACATACTTAAATGGTAATACCTGCATTCAGGTACAGCACCAGGGGCCACACCTGCCAAAATACAGAGACAATGCTGCATGACGCCCTCTCTTTCCTTAACTAGAAGTTTGGTTTTTGAGTGTTGAAAAGCTTCATTGTATTCTCCAGGGTTCATTTACATGGTATCTGTAACTTAAGAAGAACCAGACTCAGAATATGCCTCACAGAAGTAAGACCCTTGATGTGACAGATCAATCAAAGAACACAAGTTATCTGAAGGATTACTAAGAGGTGCTCTTAAGGATCAAGCACTTCTCAAAAACTCAGCATTTATTTGGGGAGAGTGACTTTCTGGAGCTACACTTTACCTTTCTCACAATGGAGATACTGCTTTTCAAATTTAAAAATTTCTACATTTGCAAGTCTTTCCTGATATTTATTCTTTGTAGGCTGATCTAGCAGAAGAAGATGAGTCAGTGGTTACAATTTTGCCTGAGACTCAAGACTCACAAGGTGCCCACTTTGTGATGGATTCACTGGACTTTATGTAAGTCGTGAATCTTTCCACTTTTCTTAGATGCATTGTGATGATAAAGTGTCTAGTAGATAGGGATGTTACAAAGATATATTATTTGTACCAGTGTGGTAGCTGTTGTAATGTAAACCTGTGAGATGAAGGTAGAGAAGCTATAATAATATTGTAAAGAAACTCTTCAGCTCTTCACACACTGGTGAGGAGCACTGCTTACTGGATATTCAGAAAAAGCCACAAGGAAAAGGGTTACGATCCACCCAAAATCCATAATGTGACTGAGCTCACTGTGATAAGGATTAGCTTTTCTGTATTTAAAACAGGAGTAGTATAGTCTGGAGCAGATTTTGAAATACTGTCCTGGGTACAGGGCTGTCAATTGGCAGGTGCACAATAAATCTGTCCAGCCCTGAATTATCTTACACTATTATGTAACATCGTAAAACGTGTTTACCTCTCCACTCCAGAGCACAGAGTTATACAAGAACCCCTCCCCCACTGCCAAGGCATCCCTTGTTATTACCTGGGATCATCTTTCTGTTACGTGTCCAGGCTGTTCCTTTCTGATGTGGACTAGTTTGATTCCCACAAATGAGCCTGCAAGCAAATGATTACACTCTTTGCATTTCATGCAGAGGTATGAAAACTAGCCTGCTCCATCAAAAGGCTGGATGCTGCCTGGGGAGTGTGTGGGAACTGGGCAAAGGGGACTTTTCTCGTCCTTTACAAAAGTTTAGTGCTGGGTATGGTACTAAGCTTCTGAAGGAAACATGCCAGTAAAAACCACACAGGCCTGAGCTTGATTACAGTCTGTTTTTTTAGCATCTCAATCATCTTTTTCTCCAAACAGAATGGATCCATTTACTTTTTCATTTATTTTAAATAAACAAGGCTTTATGGCACTTGGGAGAAATGTAGAGCTTGAACACTGACCACAGAGAATTAACTTCCAATAAGGTCAGAGCATAGCGAGGAAGCGCACGCCAGTACACTATCTCTGACCAAGCCTGCTGGCTAACTGAGGTTTTATTTAGGGAGAATGGCGCCCAGCCTTCTCAGATTTCTGATTCTTTTAACCATTTTTTATGCTTGGGTCATCTTTATCCTTGCATTACTCGGTTACATGCACTCTCCCTACCCTGAATGCCCCACCTGCATAACCTCATGATAACCTCTCAGACACTTCATAGCCCCAAGGCCTGCCTTGGTTAAGTGAACTTAATCACCATCAAAATGAGAAGCTGAGCAATGCTTTGCTAGATGTAGCAGCACTAACTGCTTAGTGCTAATTCCTTTCCCAGATTGTTTTATTAAAACATACAGTGAAAAGTGTGGAGCGAGTCAAGTAATTTCCTTCCTACAGAAAGGTCAAAGCTGAGAAAACATCAGATACAGTGATGTGCGAAGGTTATTGTCACAAATACAGTTTGCTAATCAAAGATGTGGGGCTTCTCATCACATCCACTCGAACAACTCCACTGATGCTGGGAGGTCTCAGTGTCATAAGAAAATCTCTCTCTTAATGGGAAAGCAGTCCCAGAAAGAAAGTAAATAGTAAGGAAAGTCTTGTTGCATGGAAGATGAAAGTAGTGTAGAAAGCATGTATGTGTACAGCCCTGAAGGTGGAAGTGGGACACCTCTACCTTACCCCAAGGTAGGACTGATGTCAGGGCTAAACCTTCTTGAAAAAAAGCCATGAGGAATTCAGTCTTTTACATATGAGAATACTGTCTTTTTTTTTTTTTTGCAGGCTTTTTGTTGTTGTTGTTGTTTTTCAGAAATGCATGGACTTACAATGTTTTTCTTAAAGCCTCAGCTCCAGGAAGCAAGTGATTATGTGAGAAATTCTGCCATAATTTGAAATTATAAGGAACAGTTTCTAATCTTATAGCTATACAAAGAAAAAAATTGGAGGGAGAAAATAGAATCCCTAAGGTTCAAAATCAGTGGGGCAAAAGGTCCAATCCCAAAAATAAGCCTGACTCTTCAGTTTTTTACATCTGTGAGCGATAAACACTGATAACATAAAATTGCAATAATGCCAGCTACAATCAAGAACTGTACAACACCTTTGTCAAGACAAAGGTATTAACGCAGCTGTCCTGGCTCATTTTCCAGCTTTTGTCCTCCCAGTCCTCAGCATTTAAATACTTTCCATTAGAAACAGCCTCTGTCTTCCTTCTGCCAACAGAGACTGGAAGCTGACTTGGCAGAGCACAGCACCCACCATGTTCTCTCTCCCTTTTGGCTATAGGTGAAGAGACCTCTTTACATGCAGAGCCAACTCCTCCATTCACTTGATTTTCCACGGGTTTAAGTTACCCTGCATTCTCCCTGGTGAAAGAGCAGATATTGGCACAGGGCTCTGAAATGCTTTGCAACTCCTCAACATGAAAAATACTGCTAAAGAGGAGGTGTAATTATTAATGTGTGAGCTAGAGGAGACTGAGAACTTGGAAGCAAACCTAAAATTGCAAGCAAGATCAAACTAGTCACCTGAGGGAGGGTGGAGGGAGACAATAAAAATTTATTTCACAGGGCAGAAAGGCAACAGCCGTCTTGTTGGTGCATGCTACAATGCAAATGTACCCATTTCTCTCATTTTCTATCTGAAAATTAAGGTTATTATAAGGCACATATTTCCTTTGTCATACTTCATGAAAACATCTGGAGCCAGACTCTACTAAATGATACTCTGCACCTCACAGCTTGTGCCTCTGGGTATGCCATTAAAATTGGTCCCACATTTATTGGTTTATGCTTGCTGCGGTGTGAATGGCATGTTCGTGCATATCTGACTAACAACTGATAAACAATGTGAACAGAGTGAGCCTTTGTGGATGAAGACAATTTGTTATTTATCAGGTACATTTATCTCCCGTGTTTGCTGGAGCTCAGTTGTTCTCCCCCAGGGCTCAGAACCAGCAGTTGGGTGCCTCAAGGCTGGACCAGTCCTCCGCTGAATCCACTGTCTTGCACATGAGGTTCTTCTTTATGAGTTTCAGCAACACCTCAAAGTTCCAAACAGGACCAGCATCAGTTTATGTCTTATACAAATTAAAAAGGGATCCCCTGGCTGGAATAACCAAGGAAAGTGAACACCCTCCTCTTCCTCCACTATCTGTTACCAGCCTTCCACCTCTCTGCCCACCCTTGAGCTCCAGAGACCAGAGCAACGCATACATGTCCCATGTCTACACATCCTGCCTGAGTTCATAGGCCTTTGCCCTTGTGTTCCTGCTCCTCTTCTGCATAGATCATATCATATCATCATATCATATCATATCATCATATCATCATATATCAATCATCAGTGCTTCTCTGACGATGAAAAACTACCACACAGGCTCTATATGTCTGAGAAATAAGCTTCTTGCCATGACCCACAGAGCAGGAAGCACATTTCCAGCAGGGGTGTGTGGGACAATGACACAGATTTGATAACAGCCCTTTTAAAAAAAAAAAAAAATTAACTTAATCTCTAGCAAATCTAGAATTTCATTTCCTACAAGAGCAATGCTTGTGCCTGCCAAGGTGCCCTGTGAGACTTGCAGCAGGAATGCCACATCACTTAATGAGGCATAATCAGCATCTGGAACATAGCTGGCCATGGCCATCCAGGTACATGTAGAACTAAATTTGAGCAAAAACATTTCAAAAAACAAATGAAAGCAGTGTATACTTTAATAAAGAATGTAAATAAATGTAACAGGAGAATTTCCTGTTATTTAACCTGTCATAGTAATGTTTGCTACACCTTCTAAAGGAGCCACATGGATAAGTAAGAAGAAAAATAAGGGAAGGAAAAAAAAGATAAAGTAAACCACAAATCACATTGTTCAAATTTTACCTTAAGCAAAACTCTATGGAAATATTACCTATTTCACCCCAAATATTTAACCTGTGCTTCCTAACTAATGGGAACCAGATCTAATTCTTTTGCAACAAGGCTCTTATCTAGGATGAGTTATAATTTTAGCTCTGTTACCAGCCTCACCTACTACACTGGGTGGCAAATTATTCAGCCATACTGTGCTTCAGTTCCATGGTCTGTCCAATGATGACACTTTTCCCAGCCTTCTTTGAGCAAGCTCCTAACACTATCTTTATGAGAAGGCTCATTTCAACATGAAGCAGAGCCTTCTCCCCCAGTTGTAAGTGGCATGGTGAGGGTTACACATGTGGCTTTGGTGGCATCATTACAAAAGGGCACTGTAGAATTCTGAGATTAACCTATTTTAGGCCTGCCATTAGAGGGAAAACAGGCAGTAGAGTGTGGTACAATGAGTGTATCTCAAACGATGACGAGTTCTCTCTTTGCAGCAGCAGAGATCTGCCTTTTCTTCTGCAATTGGCAGCATTGGAGCATCCTATGCTTACACTGAAATGGACCAAATTAAATAGTAACCCTCACTGTTCTTCATAATTAATATTCTTTCCTCACACTGCCTCTGCCTCCTTTGATGACATAAACACCAGCTGTAATAAGCCATCCTCTATGCTTAAGTTTCTTAGTCATAGCTTCAAAAAGCCCCAAAACATTTCGTTTGTTCCATGACTTCCAACCGTATTCTCCCCTTTCTACAAAGTACAAAAAAATCACTCAGCAACCATGTCCTGCTCCCTTTAGGATAGAAATCCTGTGTCTTGATGCAGTTGCAACAGACCTGAATGGATCTTTCTATTTAGGCCATGCACTCAAATAACACTTAAACATGGCACACTGGGGAGCAGATCACTAGAGGTGATGCTTTTGTTTTTTGTTACTATCCACCACAGTGAGAGTCAACAATGTACTGACAAGAGGGAGGGAAAACATTAACCTTTTATCCCCATCAGAAATGTTTCCTCCAGCAGAATGTTTGGAATGAAGCCACTGTTGTGTCCCTATCACCAATGCAATATTACTTAAAAATAAAATAAAAATCCCACCCACTGGATGACCTCCCTTAACGGGAACCTCTGTCCATCTGGATGGAGCTGCCTCCCAGCACAAGCAGCTTTTGTTTTACATAGGCTGCTAGGTACTGCAAAGCTGAAATTCCTGTTTGGACTCATTTGGATCGCAAGTCCCAAGACAGCAGAAAAAGAAAAAGAAGTAGCAAAAATAAATATTCCAAGGGGGAAGTATGAGCTGCCTCATCATTACAGCATAAAAATGCACTTATTTTATTACTGTTTATTAATAAACAAATCATAATAAATAATTACTCTTCTTTTTATTTTTCTTCCAACAAAATAAAAAAGCTATTCCACTGCTCAAGGCAAGATACTATGATTCTAAGTCTTCTTCTATTTTAAAATACTGTTTGCTTTCCATATCCATACCCATACCCATACCCACACCCACATCCACATCCACATCCACATCCATATCCATATCCATATCCATATCCATATCCATATCCTTATCCATATCCTTATCCATCTCCCTTATTTTTCTTACACCTTTTGAAAGCTGTGCCATGAATACTGATTGAAAAACCTTATAATAGTTATAAAGCTAAAGAAGAAACCAAGCTGGAAATACACACACAAAAGAGTGTTTTGATAAGCAGTGGTGATTTGCTGAAGAGTAAATGAGGGTGGGCAACAGCAGAATGGTAATCTGATGCTCAGTCAAAAAGGGTACAAATATTTTGGCACAGGAAAAGGTTCACTTCCTTGGAGATGACAGAAAAGGAGATAAGCATGAAAAGCATCAAAAGAAATTCCAGACCACAAATAAATTAATCTCACTTGCGTTTCCAGGTTCATTTCTGCCTCACCAGAAACCTTCTCCTTTTTATATGCCTATTTTCATTAATTTTATCTGCCCTCTTACTGTCTGGCAGCTATGCCGCCCTTCACACTTTCATGCTTCATGAGTCTCTCTGCAATTCGGTGGATTAATGCTCAAAAGGAATGAGAGATTCAGGACATTTTCCTCTACTATGGACCATGATCACTTTTTCAAAAAATTCTTATTCAAGGACATAATATTTTTTTTCAAGTAAACAAGGAGTAGCTGCCTGTCAGGTGTGTCATGGATAGGTATCTGTTTCTAAGAGTTACAGAAACAAGAAAAACACTATCAACCACCAGACACGAAGAAGGATATGCTGGCTTGCTCTGCAGGTTTATACTGAGGAAGAAAAGCTGTTCTGTTTACATGGACATCCCATCTGGTTTTTCCAGGCAAAGAAATGACTCATGAATGCCTAAAATATTTCTCTCCCTTTTCCTACAAGTCAGATTAAATCAAATACACACAGTTGTCATGAATAGATGGGTTTCCTTCTACCTTTCCTAAAACTAAACAAAGAAACATTTTCAGGTGACTGCATACAATCACACCTAATTTAGTAGTGGGATAATATCTTTATGAGAAGGTAGTCGTACTTCTTTCCTTGAAGTATTGTTATAAGGTGCAATGTGTTTTAAAAACCATTTTTAAGGAAATTGAGTGTTCTTTACAGTAAAAAACTGATAGAAAAAAATTGTAATTGAACTTTTTTTTTTTAAACACACATGTTACTCAAATCTGATTGCTTAATGACATATCTTGTCATGTATCATTTAGCAACTACAGGTACTCATACCTGTCCAAACATTGTGACAGATAGTGTCTGTACTTTTATTACATATATCATCACATCCTGATGAAGCCACCTTCAATATTCCAAATTTTCAAAACTGCTGTTAAAAATTACGAAAGCTCTCAACAACATTTAGGAGAAATAGGGTGTTATCTAATATTTTTCAGAGCTTGAATTTCTTCTCCCTATATTATGTATGTCCCAGATAAACAATGCTGTGAAACTGGCAACAGACGACGAGAAGGTTGTGGTACTCAACAATTTTTTGCCTCAGTCTTCAATGGCAACCTCTCTTCCCACACCTCTTGAGTAGATGGACAGAAGGATGGGACTGGGGGACAAAGTGCATCCCATTGTAAGTAAAGACCAGTTTCATGACCACCTGAGGAACCTGAATGTGCATGGAAATTTATGGAATCTCATGAGATACATCCCAGGTTTGGCTGATGTTGTTGCCAAACCATGGTATTTGAAAAGTCCTGGCAGTCAGGTGAAATCTCAGGTGACTGGAAAAGGGGAAAAATTGTACCCATGACTAGAAAAGTGGGAACATTTTATCCATCTTTAAGAAGTGTAGAAAGGAGGCCCCTGGAAACCTCTGACCTGTCAGTCTCACCTCTGTGCCTGGGAAGATCATGGAACAGATCCTCCTAGAAGCTATACTAAAGCACATGGAGAATGGGAAAATGATTCAACACAGCCATCATGGCTTCACTAAAAGTAAGTCCTCTGTGACCAACCCAGTGGCATTCTGTGATGGAGTAACTACATCACTGCACAAGGGAACAGCTACAGATGTCATTTATCTAGATTTCTGTAATGCCTTTGACATGGTCACCCTCAGCACCCTTCTGTCTACCCTGGAGAGAGATTGGTTTGAGGAGTGGACTGTTAGAGGAGAAGAAAGGGGTTGAACAGTTGCATCCAGAGGGTCGTGGTCAACTGCTCAGAGTTGAACAACCTGGTCTAGGGAAAGGCGTCCCTGTCCATGGCAGGGTGGTTGGACCCAGATGATCTCTAAGGTCCCTCCCAACCCAGGCCATTCTATGATTCTATGCTTGTACATCAAGAAAAGGTTTATCATGAACCAGTACAGATGTATATTGCTCAGGGTTTTGCAAGCCTCCCTCAGAGCTCTTTGTGAAACTCTAGTGGTGAATCAGCTTTCAAATTCCTACAAAACCAAGCTGTTCCCATACAGAATTTTAGAATGTCTTTCCAGTGGAATTGTGTTAACAAAAAATGTGTTTCCCAAAACGAAATAGTTCTCTGGAAGAATTTAGTGGAGACTAACTGCAGTCCACTTCTATCTCAGTGAAGGCAGACACCTTGAGCTGTACATCTTCAGCAGGGGAGTTCTCAAAAGCTGCAGCACAGCAGAAATGGGCTGGCATTTATCTCTGCTGAGACTGTCTATCGAGGAGGTCATATTCAGCTAGTTATTCTGTTACCAAAGTGGTCTCCTAGCACATACATGGCTGAGAAAGCACCTCAGATGCTGTCAACATGGTGCTTCTCACAAGAATTTCAATCTCATGAGATAATGAGATAATGCTTAAACTGTGCCCATATCCTTCACTTTGATGATAAATAGAAAATTATGTGCAGCCAACCATACAACTGCTGCCCTGCCAGAGAAACTCACACAGCAGTGAGCTGGACTTGGGGAAAGTCTGTGCTTGTAGATGGATGCAAAACTCAGGAACAGTGGAGCAGGCTGGGAGAGGTGTTACACATAAATTTAATAATATTAGAAGGGTGGGACATGATATATGCCAGTCGCCCTGGTAGGACTGGGCCACTGGATTAAAAAAAATCACTGTTCTGTACATTAAGAAAGAGCTATTCCTGGGATTGTTAAGACCTTCAAATATGCATTGCTGATGACTTTTTCTTTCTTCAGAGTTCAGGTAATAGTCTCATCCTGGCAGTTCTCTACAGTTTAACAAATCTAAATTAATTTTTATTTGTTTGGTAAATGACCCTTAATAAAAGGGCTACAGACACGATGAATGAGTATGGCTGAAGAAACTACAAATCACATAACAATGCTCTGTCAAACAAATGCACTGTAAAAGACCTCTCAAAGGAAGGCAAGTGTAGAACAGCCTGTACACTCAGAACAGGAGACTTAGCATGGGGAATGTAGAAGAATGGACTAAAGGAAGGCGCTAAAATATTTTAATTAGTGCACTGCTCCCTTGCCCAATGTGAGCATAGTAAAAAGTCACTGTTATCAAAGAGAGGGCAGAGACACACAGGTTGGCCTTTATTTGCATTTCAAAGGGAAAGAAAATCTGCAGACTTTGGACACTTACAGTCCTGCAGGCTAGCACAGGATCTGTAGTCCCAGAAATTACTACAGCACTTGTCTACCATCATCTTCAGAGACAGATCCTCTGTCAGCAACACCCAGAAAGATGTAGACAAAAGTCTGGTAGTATTGAACCAGAGTCCATTATACATCATGAATCATGGTCAGATAAATCCTTTTCATCTCATTAGGTCATTAGCAGAGGTAAGTTGCTCAATGGGGGCACAAATCAAAGTGAATATCCACAATACAATAGTAAAAGAATTAGAAATCCTTTCCAGCCTCTGGGCAGAGTAAGGATTTGTTTTCTCAACACCATCCACAGGCAGTTAATGGGGAGCTGAGCTGTGTTAGCTATGGCTGGATTTGTCTGTGCTCACATGCTCTCGTTTGAGCCAGTGTTTTGAATATCACACTTCCCCTTCAACCCTCTGCTCACTTTTTAAGATATGCTAAAACATCGGAAGTGTTTCTTTGCTCATGCAATTAGAGGCAAATAGAGAAGGGCAGCAATCCTCTCAAGAGGCGATCGGGTGAGCACTCAAGACCGCTTGAAGATCATTGCTGTGGGGTATAAACAGAGGGTGACGGCTGAATTGGTTCAAATGATATTGCCCTGCAGATAGAGGTGACTGTGTCAACCTTTTCCTGGCACCTGCGACCTAACATACAAGAGAAGCAGCAGCCAGGTCTGTTCCAGCAGCAAGGAAAGCAGGGATATGATCTGCCAACAGGACAAACTTCGAAACCTGATGAAGAAATCCATGTTATGTTTTGTGTTATCTGCTCAGGCAGATGAAAAGGTATCTGTTACATTAATCAGGAATTTTTGTCATTAAAATTCAATTAAGCTTCTTTATCAGAACACATTCTCTTGATTTTTTTATATTGAGAATTAGTATCTCGCTCTTGCTACAGGGATGAAAACACAGAAACCTAGTTTGACTGAAGACATGATCTTTAAAAATTTTATTACTGTATCCAGCAGCATGAATCAGCACTGCTCAGTCAACCTCTGAAGTGAAGAAAGAAAAAAAACCCTAACCCCACATTAACACCTCCCCATCTTCCCAACACCCAACACATTAACCTTTGACAGAAACTAAGCCTGGACACTGAAACAGCTTTCAGTTGTGGAAGCAATTACCACTGCTTTGCTATATATAAAAACACACACAATCTAGAAACATTAATATAGTAATGAAGCAACAAAATGATTAATGTGATCAATATATTAATACATTAAGTTATATATAACAATTAAAAATATATACAGCATTCGCACTGCAGCAGTGCCATGTGCCATATACATCTATGTACATACACACAACAAAAATCATGTCTCTGTGTATACATAGATAAAAAAATAGACACCCGTGCCTGGGGAATTTCACAACATTGTCTTCAGGTTTCATACTGGACTGAGCTTTTCTGAATGCCTGGGGCAACATAGGGAACATGAAATCATGTGTACAGCCCGGGGATCTGCTCCAGTAACGCCCAAAGGCAAATGCCCATGTCACTGGAAACACATAGATGGAGTTAGCTCCTGGTTTGACAAAAGCTTGTGATTGAATGCTGGAAAAAACATATTTAGAAAAGATTTCTATGACTGTGGCCTATTATTATAGCCAGCAAAATACTTAGTTTTATTCAAAACTATGTGAAACAAACCATCCATATTTTCCAGCTTTGGACACTGGTGTAATAGCAGCACTCATGGTAAACTCAGGATTCATTTCCCATTTCAGCTTCCATGTTTTCAGTTTGCTTTCAGAAAGTTAGGGGCCTTTTTACTGCTGTTGGCAAGTACTGCAAGCAAACTGCAGTACTGGTGGGGGAAATTTACCCTAAAACTTTGGGGAAGTCTTGCTTGGTCTATTCAAAATCATCTCAGAACAGATGCTTTAAAAAGGAAAAGAAACCTTAAAATAAAAATTCAAACTCTGGTAAGTGTTTGAACAAAAATTGAATTTGCTGAATATTAGTTATTATTTTCATTATATGAGTTTCCATTTGTAGGTTTTATTTTCATAATCTTCATGCAGTCAATGAAAGAAGAAAGAGTTATGTAAAACCCCCAACTCTTTTGTTGTCATACTGGGGGTATGACATTTTTATCTTTAAGAATCAGGAGGAAAGGGTTGTGTCTTCATGCTAAAGAAGTTAATGAGGCCCATGGGAACACAGCTCTGCTGACTCTTAGTGCTATTTACATTGGAGTCACTCTTAATTTCCTGATCTTAACAAGATTTGAAAAGAAAAACACTGCTGATCAACAGAGTTTTATCTTCTCTCAGAGATAATATTCACATCAATACATATTATAATTTGACAGAGGACATAGGAAAACCACACACATTTATATGTTATATATATATATATATATATATATATATATATAAAAATAAAATATATATAAATATATATTTATCTTTATATATATATCTTTATATATATATATATATAAAAAGATACAGATAAATAACTATTGTTTCAGAGAACACCAAATAGTTAAGTGATACACAGCCTTTTGTTATATGTCCCTAAATATCTTTAGGTATTTTTGTAGTTACCACTGGTTACATAAAACTGACATTAATGAAAATAGTTTGCTAGGGGTTTGACTTTTCCTCTTTAGAAGGCAACTGAGCAAGATTTCTAGTTTTGACATACTAGCAGTAGGGTAGGTATGGATAAACTTTCTACTGAGATCAAAGGAGCCTGAAGTCCATTTTCCAAAGGGAAGTGAAAACAACCAACAAAAAGAATGAAACTCAGTAAATAATGATTGATCAGAACTACTCTGTTTGGGCAGAGGCAGCTGAGGGGAGGGGGGATGTGGTGGAATTTAGACCTGCAAAGTCCCAAATGTGAGCTATAACAAGTTTGAGGGGAACTCCTGATGCACAGACAAGAAGGGACAGGACACAAGGGAGTGCTGGTTCTGAAATCCTTTATAAAGAACACCTCTTCTAGGGAAGTACAACAGAGTAATAAAACACTTGCTGTAGCCAAGGACAACCTTTTATTATATATGCACCTCACAGCATACACACACACACGGTCTCTGAACCTGCTCTACCTGATCTTTGCAACTCTGAACAGCTACCTGTGTTATCATAACTTTTAGTCTGCCAGACACATATCTTGATTTGACCTTTCTTGGGAATTTCATGCTAAAGGGTAGGCACTGCAAAATGGGATTTCATGGTTTGGTGTGAAGATCTGCTTGTCTTGTCTTGTCTCCTGAAGGAAGACATGGAGTAGATAGATGTGGAACAACAACAGCAAGACAACAAAGACTGGATGGCTTTGACTTTATGCGAAATATGGGACACACATCCTAAAAGCATGAGCAGGCAAATCCTGGGCCCAAAACCCAAAGGCAGATATCTGAATCTAGGTACACATCAAGCTTGCAGAGGTTTAGAATAACACAGGACATTGCTGAAATGCTTCAAAGGGCTCTGCAGTGCTTGAGCAGAATAGCAATGGCATGGCACAGCTGTGACCACAGGGGCTTTTCCAGATGCTAATATGAGACCTGCTCTTTAAAAATATTAACCAGAAGGCAGACAATATTTGGCAGGGATTCATATGCTCTCAGAATAAGAAATACTTATCATTGGTTCACAGACTTTAGAGGGAAGTAAAACTTAAACAGGAGTATTTAGCAATGTTTGCCATTTCCAAAATGGCCTATTAAGATATAAGCATGAAAATACTATACATATATAATGAATGCAGTACTGTGAGTCTAGGGTTTGAACTCAGGTGTAATTTAATATCGCACTGTGATTTACACTAAGAGACAAACAGCCAGAGAAATGGTTAAGCAAAACAAATCAATGCCTTTTATGAGGCCTGGGAATTTAATAAGCCACAGAATAAATATTGACAAGCTACAGACAGGTGGAACAGGTTTGTAAAGACATAAAATGACTGCTCTAAGGTTCAAGAAACCTTGAAGCTTACTAACGGGTTGTACCAGGTAAGTTCTTGGCATGTTCTCTTCCTAAGTAAAGTCAATCAGGCTCAGTCCATGCAGAACTGGAATGTCTTTTAATTTACTCCTGAAGTAACACTGCCATCTAGATGTAACCTCCTTACCCATGCCTGCTGCTGCTGATCACTTCTAATTGAGGAGTTGCTGCCAATCTGATTAGAGCATAACAAAAACAAAGCATGCATGTGCATATATCAGTAACTGGAGGTCTGGGTTCAGCCCTGGGCATGTGCTACTTCAGAAGGAAACCAGACTGACTTAAATTCCTCTGTCTGGTTGGGGTGGGAGAAGGACAAGGTACCACACTGCTGTGGATGTCAGAGGGAAGCTCCAAGGCAATCACAGAGGTGGACTGTATCCCATTTCATACTAACTATCTGTGAGGCTTTCCTCACGCTATTACTATTAGTCACTACTGTGTAGTCAGTAGTTGTAGACGCCCACTTTGTCATATATACACAGAGACTGTAAGATGCCTAGAGTATCAGCAACCTCTTTTGTGAGCTAGTACTTCTGATCCTGTGGTCTGCCAGGGGAGCTGAGGGCAAGGCAGTCTATGGTTCACCTCGTGAGAAAAAAAGCTCAGATAAAGAACCTCGTATAAAACTACAGGAAAATTAAACCAACGCAGTTCTAACAATTCTGGTCCTGTTTGACTCACAAGGCCTGTACCAGAGCAGAGATTATAAATATCCACTTCTGAGCTCAAACACCTGCCACTGAGACATTTTTGTATTTACATAAGCTGTAGCATTTTACTGTCAAGCTGCGAGTTTCATGGATCCTGAGAAAGTGCAGATTCGATTCAAGCCTGAGTTTAAGATTTCTTAGAGCCTCTCTAGCACCATAGTTTTAACATGCTCTTCCAGAAGTAAGCTGTTTTCATTCCAGGCACATGCACACTCCCTAAATAGGCACAGATCTAGATCTAGATGAGAGAAGGAAAAGGTCACATTAATTTTTAGCCCTTACCCTTTATCTAAAGGGCATGTAAGATGACAAACCACCAAGAACTTCTATAATGAAGCCCTGACACTGAATCTTTTAATGCATGTTTGCATTTTCTCACTTGTAATATGGAAATAGCATCTAATCTTTTCAAGCCTACAGAAGCAGCTCTGATTTGCATTGCCTAGCAGAGGGAACAGGGCGCTGGCCCATCCACAGGGTCCCACGCTGCTTACACGCAGGAGACAAACAGGAAATGTGGCACCCTTTTAGAAGAATACTTCTGTTCCATGTACACTAACAAGCAATGTACCTGGCCATTCTATTGTGTTTATTTATTGTGGCTCATTCAAGCAGGGTTGAATCAGTACATCTATAAAAACTCCTCTAGACTTCAAAAATTAGTGGATCAATCGCCAAATGTATGACTTGCATTGGCCTAAGACAGAAACAAAGTGTATTGATGAGAAAATCCCAAGCTGAGCTTGAATGGGTAACAGTTAGAACAACCACCACAGTGCAGAAACTAATTTAAAAGCATAACTGGGTAAGCAGGCTCTCCCCAGAAAGCAAGGTCATTCTCACAGAAAGCAAGGTCATTACAAGTCTATTTAAAAGCATATCCCTTTGGATGCACAGCAGAGTTCAAAGTTGGAAAAAAGGTAGGAAACACAGAGTTTCAGAGCTGTATAAGAAAAAAAAACCAAAAAAGGGGATGATGGTCTTTTACAGAGCCTGGTTCTTCAGTACCTCACAGCTCTGTTGCAAAGAAAGTGCAAAAATATCAGAGCCACCATGACTGAATTATTCAGGATTAGTAGCATCCTCACAAATTGGAGCTGCTGGATGAGGCAGAATAAACACACAGGACACCAGGAAATCCAAGAAGTTGTCTGGCTGCAGCACTGTGTAGTTCTGTAAGTAAAAAAAATCCCCTGATCCCCTGAAAATGCCAGTGAGTGCTGCTACCAATTTTTTTTTGGCATTCAATAGAAAGAGCCCACAAAGGGGCATCCCTTTACAGACAATGTGTGAAGTTTGTCCCTCTGCTGTGAACAGGACTCTGCCTTTCTCCTCCTTCAGGCACTGGATTTATTTCCCAGCTACTGCTGGAGTGGCCTTGCAGGCAGATTTCCTGCCAGCATGGTCACACTCAGTGTGAGAACATTGGATGCAGACAATGACTGTTTAATAAATGCTTACATGGGTTGGGTGGTTTTTTTTTCCTTTTTTTTTTTTTTAAACTTGAGCTTGTTTCATTGCTAATGCAATAATTGATTGCAGTTCAATTCAAGCACAGTCAAAATTCAAATAAACCTATAAAAGCCCTTTCTGGGAAGTTACAAGGCATCAGAGCGACCAAAAAAATTTAAAGAATAATCCCTGATGTTTCTCAAGACAAACAAATGGCTAGCCCAAAGGTTGCTAAAGAATTCAGGGCAAGGCAGAACAGAGCAAAAGCAGCTCAGAGCAGAGGCAGCTCAGAACTGTGGTGAAACAAGAGCTTTGTCTATTCCTGAGCAATACTCTTCCTCCAGCAAACTCACTGCTGGTATCTCTCACCTGCTGTGATTACCTCCTGGCAGGGACCATCTAGAGGACAGTCTTCTTGTCAGCTGTCTGTTTTCCTGAGTGAGAAAATACACTGGCTAGGGGTTAGAGAGAGAACTAAGACTTGCAGAGGAATGGCATCCATCATTGCTCAGCATTCACCACGGCAAGAGCCACACAGCACCCCAAGCAGTGCACTACACTATGTGTTGTGAAGCTGCTGTCACCATAAACTACAGGGACAAAAGCAGATTTCATGCTTCACAGAGATTTCTTTCTCCAGCGCTCTGGCTGGCTTCAGTGAAACTTTAGAGATTTTTCTCCTTATTTGGGGTTCGTGGTAGTTTCTTTCCTCTGTTTTAATTGCCTCCAGCAAAGTTATTTAATCCTCTACCTTCCTTCCCACACATAGAAATATGAAATTATGCTGAACACAGCAAATATGCATCTTTTTCACAGGTTTTAAGATTAACAAGTTTCCCATAAGAGCAAGGAAGCATCTGTAGAAATCTTGCAACACTTTTTCTTGTGGTTATTTGAATGTTTTCGTGTATTTTACTAACGTATTCAGAAAAAGCACATATCTCAGGTTTTTCTGTCACCACCTCTTCTTTCAGCAGTTTATATTTTTCATGCAGGTAATTTCAGTGACCATTGTTAAATTAATTTAGGACTGCAATTCCTGTGGACAAACATCCACATCATTGAAGTCACTGCTGTGACTAGTATTGACCCATCAGATGGAAACATTGCATATAAGACAAAGAATAATGCATTACAGAAATTAAAATATGGTCTGTCCAAAAAATGGTTTTGAAAAAATCCAGCAATGTTAGGGTACTGTATTTTTACCATCAAGATGCATCTCTTCTCTGGGTAAATAAAAGGACAAACTCCTAAAGTCCAGCAGCCCCAAGGAAAGCTGAATTCAATTGGCAAAAACATAACACAAGTGTGGAAAAATGTTGTATGAAATAGTATGTGTGTGGCAGGAGGTTGTTTTTCCTTCCATCAGTTAATTTGGTAGAAACATGCTTTACCTTAATATCAAGTTAACTCCACTCAAGATGGCAAGTTCCTACTAGCTGGAGACGCAAACCTCCGGAGCCCCAGCAAAGGCATACTTCCGTCTGTGGCACCGGGGTTCTTTTCTCAACTACCTATCTACATGATGAGCTGTTTTCTTAATTTCCACCTCCCTTTTGTTTTCTGCCAGTTCCTGTGGTGAGGCAGAAATCCTGTGACTTGTGGCCACTTATGAGGGCTGCATTTATAGACAATGATCCCATTAAACCTGATATGGTGTTGAAATCCAGGTTCATGCATCCAGTAAGAATTCAGTTGGTATCTACTTACTCTTATTAAAGATTCAAGTATTAGGTAAAGGTAGAGCAGGGCAGAATAAAAGCTGAAACCAGAAGATTTATTTGTGTAGAACCAGAACTGAAGTCAGTAATTTTATGTTCTTTTGATAATTTTTTTCTTTTCAAAGACTCTGTGGAAATCCATTGCTGGCATTCACATACACACTCCACACCACTGAAACTATCTGGTGCTACATCTCCTCAAGAAGCATTGTCTCATCTTCCACCTTTCCAGATGTTCTTTTGTATTGTGACATCCACCACTTACATCAGAATTTTGTCATTGTGCATTTCCAGCAAAACATTTTGCCTTTCCAGCAAAACAGTACTCAGTGTAGAAAACTTAGTAGATATCCAGAATCTACCCTAATATTTATTTATCTCCATTTAAAAGAGTATCTCAAATGCTGTCTTTGGGCCTTTCCCAGCTGATCCACCCTTCAGCTTGCCAAGATGAAGGGTGAAGTGGTGTCTGCCTCATACCAGGGCAATCAGTATCTCACTAGGGAGGCTGAAAATGTTTTCTGCTGCAACTGCTACAAAAGACAATGAACACACATTTCATAGAACACATTGTCCTTGCCTGTGACATTTTTCTATATCCAAACCCAAAGCATCAAATAACAGATGGTAATGATGAAACCTTGCACAAAATTAAGAAATCAGTTGATGTGGTAGAAGCACTGGTCCACAACAGGAGCCTGGGTAATGAGACCATGAAAAGAGAGCAAGCTTCAGTCACCCCCTTGGATTACATCACACTCAGTGCATGATTATACCTGACATTTCATCTAACCTGTTTAATTCCTCTACTAGAGCAGGTTATCCCCATTGCTCGGGATCAATTTTTCTTATTATTAGGCATTTTCTCCCCTTGCTGTTTAATCCAAAGTCTGTCTCACTCTTGTCACTACAATGATTAAAACCCCCACTGCTATTGTAGCAGGAATGTGGGTTCCTTTGTCCTGCTGCAGGTATAGTTTAGAAATTAGGAAATCCTACCTACCAACGTTCCCTTCTGCTTTCAAGGCAGTACAGTGTTTTTGTCCCAGAGCACGATGCAGAGCATGATGCAGATGCTTGACACAGAGACGCTGCCTTATAAAGTTAGAAGGTTATATAAATAATTCATCATGAAGAGAACAGTGTGCCCTGAAATCTGCCATGCATTACAGTTACTGCTGTCTGGGGAAAACAAAAAAAAGCCCCAAAAAACCAACCAAAAAAACCCCACCAAAAAACCCCAAACCAAACCAAATCAAAACCAAAAAACAAACAAACAAACAAAAAAAACAACAAAAAAACCCCCAAACCCAACCAAACAAAAAAAGTTGTCAGCAGAATAACTAGCTGGGAAACACCTATGATGACTTTCCTATCTTAAGAAAAATTTCCAAAGAATTACTAGGTCTAAATTAAAAATCTTTAAAATTTTTTTAAAGTGAAAATCCTTTAAATTTAACAAAACTTTCATTTTTCATTATCTAGAGGAACCCACAATTTAGACTATTTTAGGTCTATTTA
This sequence comes from Entomyzon cyanotis, assembly GCA_024500445.1. Taxonomy (NCBI): domain Eukaryota; kingdom Metazoa; phylum Chordata; class Aves; order Passeriformes; family Meliphagidae; genus Entomyzon; species Entomyzon cyanotis. The sequence continues at coordinate 85,108,131 of JAKEPQ010001005.1, forward strand.
ATTATCCTTATATGTGGCACTCCAGTTCTCCATTCTCTCTGCTACAACTGGATGTGGAACTGGCTGAAAACCCATGAAATGAGGAAGTAGAAAACAAGTCTATCCAAGAGGTAACACCAAACTGCTGCCTAAGGATCCTGTGAAGGACCATGAAAGGTCTCTCCTTTTACTCAAACTTTCATAGATTTCCTCACTTAAAATCATCTTCTTGTTTACAGCACATGGAACAAATAATAGGAGGGATGGGCCAGTGTCTAGTGTGTAGAGAGTTTCTGTGTAAAATCCTAGATACTTATGGGAGAACAGCCTTCTTGGCATGCTCTCACTCCCAGGCTCTCACCCTCATGTGAGTGAGTAATTTGCATGCCTGTGGCTGGACAGGCTGGCTCAAAAATTCATCCTTGTCCAAGTCAAAAATGCAGAAGTATTCTAGATTAGTTCTAAACAGAGTAGAATTAAAATTCAGTATTATTAATATTTTAATTTACCCACGTTTTGATGTCTTGTTCAGAAAGGAGACAGAAGATATCAAATCACATCGACAAGAACATCAGAAGAAATGATATGAAAGAATCTAATAGTTATTTTTCCCCTTTAGTGGCAACCAAATATTATCTACATTTGGTATTTCAATTGTTGACAGAGTCAATAGTTCAGATCTACTTCAACAGTGTATCAAATGACATGACTTCTTGGTGATGTCCTTCTTCTTACACTGACAGTATTAGTTTACATTTTCCAGTTGTAAGCCAACCAGCTGTTGGTTTCTGATGCAACTTTCTCACTCACAACATGAGCTATTATTCAGCAAGGCAGCCAAAATCCAATTGTTTCCATGATAAATCCTGCCCACATCTGAGATTACACATCACAGTTGGAACTGTGATTTTATAACCACTAAAAAGCAATATCAGCCAATGTGGTCAGAAGCTCAGCAGTGTGGTCTCTGTTCTCACAGCAGTATCTGTACTCCAGGCTCCACAGTACCATGGGAGAGATGCTAGGCAAGCATCCTGCAGACCCTTCAGAAAAGTCAGCTCTGCCAAGGAGCACAGCTGGTTTAACAGAGCCTCTCCACTGCCTTAGCAGGATTATGGGATAATCCTTTTCCTCAGGGGTCACAATTAATTTTTCTATCACAGACACATTACTGTCAGTCTAAGATACTGGATTACCTCTGCATGTATCATGCAGCCTGTGAGACCTGACAAAGCACAGATCAGGTATGATAAGAATCTCCCAAAAAAAGGCATAGCCTAAAAAGGGGCAGCTTCTATCAAGCCAGACCACCCTTCTGGCAGTTCAGTTAAACAGCTCCAAAGGTTTGCAAAACCTCTGATCCATTGGTACGATTGACTATGGCTGTTTCATTTGACCCTGAAAGGTTGAAGAAATAAACCCTATTTGGTTCACTGGAAATTCAGACGTGTGGAGAGCTGCAAGTTAATCAACGAGGGGTTTTCCCCAAGACAAGCTGTTAACCACAGCAGGATTAGAGCTCCTGGGTGGAAGCAGAAAAGGGAGTGGGGGGAAGAAAGGAGAGACTTTCTTAGTAAACCATGTGTGTAATGTTACCAGGTCTGTGAAAGTCTTCAAAATGTGCCCTGGCTGACTTGCTCCTCGGACTTTGCCCTCAGTTAGTCAGGGGAATTCCGATTCACTGATTGCTCAGGGTATGGTGGGCCACTTGAGAACACTGGCAGCCTACTGCTTCTCAAGATATGCATCTACAAAAGAATTGGCTTCTTTTTACCCTGCAGGCGGGAAAAGGCAGAGACCATTGTGTTCAGCCCTCATTCTGGTGTAACTGCAATCCAGATTGAAGCAAAAGGACCCCATATAATCTGACAAGTTCCAGTGAACATCATAACTATTCTATTATTTTAAATAATTCTACTGATATTCTTAATAGTTCTGAATTACCATCCTCTGTACAACAGCTAGTACTACAGTATTACTCCTACAGTTATCTTGGTTTTTCCATTCCTTCAGTATGATATGTTTAACTCAACTGCTTCAGCCCTCTTTATTCCCTCTCTGGAGAGAGGCATGGTACCAGAACTACCAAAAGCAAAATCAGAAGAGGTTCTTTAATATGTTAATAAGGATGATTTGGCGGTGAATATTACACTTTTCCCTCTCCTTTTTAGTCAGGCCACAGGTTTCATCAGAGGATGTCAGCAATGAAAATTTCTACCAAACCTCAAAAACAATTTTTGTGTTTTTCCCTCTGAAGGTGGTCTTTCATTTGGGCTAACTCCATCTGCATGTCCCACAAAGCCACATCACAATCTGGAATCCTGACTAATAGTGAATAACATCTAGGCAGTCACAGTATTTTTTTGAGCAACTCTATGATATACTTTCCTTACAGCTACTTGGGGCCAAGTGGCTGTGCTGCAGTGAAACCTCACAGCATTGCTCCTGATGGGCACATCACCTGCTCGGTCCTGGACACTGCTGACACTCACAGGGATGTGTCCCTGCCCTGGCCATATGCAAATCTGCTTCTTCAGTGCTCCATCATGGTTTCCCTCATCCCATCCAGTGAGCACTTAAGCTTTGGTATGTAAAGTGATACCCCCACACAGGGAGCAGCTGTCAGGGAAGATAGCTCTCCTTCACAAACATAAGAACAAGGAGAATCTGTGTCCTTGGCCAGGTATCTGCTTTCTCTTGTCCTTTTTAAATTATAAGATATATGTCAGACTGCATGTGATACTAAATGCAAAGTAAAAATATAAGGCTCCTGCTACATACCAGACTGATTATAGATCACAGGCTGCTAGCGATGGTGATTCATTGCCTTGAAATTATTGTCTAGGAATAAAAAAGCAGTGATTACTCCCTGGCCCTGAGCATCAAGCGAGGTTGTCTTCCTCTCCAACAAGGTGCCCAGGCTCATATGAATACAGGATTTCTCAGGTACCATATTCACCCACCAAAATCCAGTACCCTCAGCTAAGAGATATTTTGGTAATTTATGGCTTAGCAGCTCCTCGTATGGCTTCCCCTCAAGGCCCTTATCCACTCTCATAGCCCTGCCCTGGAAGGTCTCCAACAACTTTCTATCTTCCTTCTGTTTGAGCTCCCAGAAATGCATGCAATATCCAAGGTGAGGCCACCTGAGTGCAGGGCAGAGCTAAACAATCCCCTCACTTGCCAGGCCCGTGTTTCTAGGCTGCTCAGGACACAGGAAGGTGGCCAGGAAGCTGGCCTTCCTGCCTGCCAGGGCACTGCTGGCATTTCCATGTCAGTCAGCACAGTGAACTCTGACTTTTTAAGACTGCACCTAGAGCTCAAATTCCTTCTGTTTCTCTTCCATTTCATACGTATTTGTGTCCAGTCACTTCAAACAGGCCAATTCTCCTGACGGCAGGAAGGAGAAGTGTCAAGTCCTCCTCATCCTGCCATCCTTGTGGGCACTCCTTTGCTGTTAACTGTACCTGCCCTTAAGAGCCTCTGGGAAGATCCTGCCCACATCCTGATCCTCGTTCTAAATGCTCCGCAGCCTGCCCTCCTCCTTGCGCAAGTCATTCCCCTGGCTGCTCACTGCCTCAAAAATAGGATGTGTCTCACAGCTGAGGAGACCCCATTGCTGACAGACCCAGGCAGAGGCCCCATCCACACCCTGAAGTCCCAGCAGACTTGAGAAGCTCCATCCCTCCTTGCAGGGCTCTGTGGGCGGCTCCAGCTCCCTCCTGTGCTGGGGGCCCTTGCTCCAGCAGCTGCTGGCACCAGGCCCGGGACACAGCCCTGCCGTGGCTGGGCGGCCTCAAGTGGGGCCACCCTTCACTGAGCACCGTTCCTACCTCTTGGCCCACAGAGACTGTGGTCCAGCTCCCCAGATCCCTGGGAGCTGCACCTCGTCTCCTGTCGTGCTCCTCCTTAAAGAATTCCTCTGGAGGGGCTGCAGAGGTTTTGGTCAGTGCTCCAAGGTTGTGCTGCTTCTCGACACACTTCCTCAGACCTGTCTAAGCTGACTGCCTGTGCTCCTCATTCTCTCCCTGCTCTTGTTCTGTGGGCATGGATCCAAGCCTTCAAAGAAAACTTCTGTCCGTTTTGATCTCCATTTGCCTCTACTTGGAGGGCTAAAGGGCTTGAGTGGGCCATGAGATTGCTCTGCTGTTGCAGCAGCAGCTGCATCGCAGAACTGCTTTCCGTGTGCTGCGCCGGCTCCATCTTAAAACTCGAGGCCCTGCTGACCGAAAAGCTCTTCCAGAACCCTGTCCTTCTGACAGCTGCCAATCTGCTTCAATTTTCCAGCCTGTCTTTTTCCCTGCTCGATTTATTGTCACTTACTCTTGTACTAACTGCCTGTTGCACAAAGTAACAGCTCTTTCCCAAACTGATGCTTTCTTCTTTAATGCAAATGTAGAAAGAATAAGGAAAGCAGCCCCTTGGAATGGCCCAAAAGTTGAGCAGCACTCATTGGCACAGCCTCTTCTCCCGCCTACAGGCAACTTACAGACAAGGCAGCGCCAGCCTTCTCAGAAGTGCGCAAGGGCAGGAGACAGCAGATACCCCAGCAAGGGGTTGGGGCTGTGCCAAGGGACGTTTGGGTTGGACACTAGGAAGAACTTTCTCCCCGAAAAGGGCCATTCCGTATTGCAATGGGCTGCCCAGGGGCGCCGTGGAATCCCACAGCGGGAGGCCTTCAAGGGCGTGCCTGGGCGTGGCACTCAGTGCTGCGGTCCAGCTGCCGTGGTGGGCATGGGTCACAGGGGGGACTCGGTGACCTCACACGGCTCTTCCAAGCCCATGCAGTCCGTGCTTCTGGGACATCACAGCCCTCGCGCACAGCGCGGTGCCTGGCAACCACTGGCCAGCCCTTGTCCATACGCAGAGCCCTGGCAGAACTTGGCACGCACGGAGCGATGGCCCGAGTCTGTGCGGAGGTGTCGGCTGGTCGCGCAGCACTATGGCCGGCCAGGGCTTCCCCTGGCTCCTGCCGCTTGAGCTGCTGCGGTTCTTCCGCCACCCCGTGGACACTTCCAGCCGTCCTGCAGGGGATCCGCGCGCCTCGGCTCTGCTTCCCGAGGCCCCGGGGCAGCGGGACATTGCCCCAGGCACCAAGCCCTTGGAGCACGTGGCGCTGCTTTATTGGAGTTGCGCAGCCCCGGACCTGCTGACCACGGGCGTCCTGGGCTGGTGGCTCGGCAGAACGCTCTGGAGACGCTGGGAGAGGTGAGGGACGGAGGGAGGGAGGACAGGCAGGTGGGATAGTGCTGGGGGCGGGGTCGGGAGCTGCCAAGGCCTTGGGCCGAGCTGGTGTCGGGGAGAGCTAAGAGTCCCCGTGGCGGAGAAAAGTTGAGCAGGCTGCCAGGGTGCTGGGCCTCTTTGGCAGCCCTTTGCCCAAGGCCCGGAGGCAGCGGCGGGGCTCAGCCCCGGGCAGGAATCGGGTCCAGGCTGAGCCCCAGGGACACCAGGCGGAGCCTCTGCCCGGAGCAGCCCAGCCAGGCTCGAGTTTCTCCCGCAGAGGCCAAAGGCAGCCCGAGAGGGCTCAGCCCCCTGAGGCCCCTCTGCCCCCCCTCCATCAGACTCCCTGTGTTGTGCCTTCAGAAGCACCAGAGCCCCTCGGACTCTTTAGGGTCTTGCTGCCAGGGACACGGCTGCTGCAAGGAGCTGCTCCAGGTGCTGAGAGACAGCCGTGCCCTGATGTGGCTGTGCCTGTGCCACTGCCCTGTGCAGAGGCCCCGAGAGAGAAGACCCAGGAAATAGGGCATATGGAAGAGGAGGAGGAGACTTTACTTTTCCCCTTGACTGTGCCTCTCCAGCCCAGCTCTCTGCAGCTCACTGCAGAGGGATGCATGACCAGTGCTCAGCCTGGGCACTGCGACCATCCGCCACCATAGGTGTTAGTGAAGAGCCCCACTCTTAGGCATAGGGTAGTGTTCCCAGCAGCCTGTTCCCCCAGAAGTTGTAGTTCTTCATGGCATTCAAGTTCCCAGAAGCTGATGTAGTTTTAGGCATAAGGTTCTCCCCGATGCAATCTTCACACCCCCTAGCTGTAGCTCTTCAGAGTAGTCAAAACCAATAAAAGTCCACCTCTTCTATACGTAGCCACGGGTTTTTTGTTGTTGGTCCATCCGAGAGGGGACAGAGCGATTGATGGTTTTGCAGCTGAGCTGCAGAGCAGCTGGAATGGAGAGCCTGAGTGTAACAGCAGTGCCTGAGAGAGAGTATGGAGGGCAGCTGGGAGGAAGATACTGGGTGGTATTCTCTTGCCTCCGTCTTCCGAGGAAGCTTTGATGTGAACAGTGTATGCACTGTGCCAGGATGCCCCTAAAGGCACGGGCAGGTGTGGTCTGTGTGAGGTTTTAGCTTGTGAGCTCTAAGTAGTCATTTAGCAAGCAGGGGTGTGTCACACAAATGAGGCCACTTAGCATTATTTCTATGCATTTTCTATGTCTCTGTTATTCTAGGAAGTCCTCCACACCCTTTCATGGTAAGCAGAAAAAAACAAGGAGCATCTTTTTGTGAAACCCAATATCCATTTTAAATAAGCTCATTATTGTTCACAAATAAGGAATAAAACAATTAATGTAAGATTTTTTTCCAACAATACTCTTGAATATGACCCATCTTAATACTTTACCCAACTACTCTAGCAGCTTCTATCCATTCCTTTAGCATTCAAACATCTTCAGAATCTTCCATCCAACCAAAGCACCTGTAATTCCCCTCTCCACTTCAAAACAGCCTTGCAATGCCTTTCTCTTCAAATCCCCCTCCTGCTAATACGCATCAGCTGAAGGAGCCTTCTGCCACAATGAAGCAGCAACTACAGCAATTACACCAGAGGTTCTGCTCCCCATGTGTATTTGGGAATGTGAACATTCCCTTGGTTTTAATTTTGGCTCCTTCATTTTTAATGCTCCCAGTAAGCTTTTCAGTCTGCTTTTAGAATACTTGGAGTTTATCATATCCTTCTAATCCCTTGAATCATTAATCGTCAAATCAAATTCAGTTAGATGCTCCCAGCAGTCACAGCTGAGAAGTTTGAAAGTAAAAGCCATTTTGACTAAAAGCTCATAATTTAAATAAATTAGGACAGCCAAAAAGCAGTTCACAACACATGAATTTTAATCAATTTACAACTATTCCATTATTTGATTGATTTTTCTGTAGAAGCTCACATCTTGTTGTTTAGCTCTTTACTGGCTTCAGGCCTGAACAACTGACTGTGCAGCAGGCATTTTAAGAAACAAATCTAGAGTTTGGGTCTCAAGCCACCAATACGTGTACCCCAGGTGGCTGAAAGACAGCGCTTATAAAGGGACTTGCTGACATCAGGCTGTTGTCCCCTGGAGAGAGCAGTTTGGACAAGCAGGAATCATTTTGAGAGGTCAAGCAATTCAGACTACTGTATGTCAGTATGCCCTCAAACTACTGTATGTCAGAAGCAATACACCATTTCCTTTTGTCTCCACACCATGAATTCATTCTGCCATTTTTAACTTCCCATGGAATGCCCATTTTTCCCTTCAGCAATGATTCCTGACTTTTATTTAACCCTATAGCCCTTCATTTTCCTGAATAAGGAGCCAAATATGTACACAGATAGAAAGAAATTGAACTTGCACAAGAATTGAACCTCAGCAACTGGGGTCTTCTTGGAGGGTCTAATGTGTGAGCTTGCATGTGGGTACAATCTCGGTATGGGAAATACTACAAATATTTGCTTAAAAAAATACATTTTAAAAGAAGTACCAATTCCATGTGTGCCTTTGGAATTTTGCTTTAAAGGAAAGAGCATTTGCAGATGACTCTAAACTGAGCTCAGCTCTTCATCAAACATTTCTCCTTTGTTTTTCCATTGGGTCAGACAACAAATCACACCTCTGAGAACCACTCCGATTTGGAGGAGTTCCAAAAGGTCTTTGTGGGTGGCCTCAGTGAACATTTTAGTTGGTCTGTGCTTCCCCCAGGGCTTAGCCCTACCTCCAGAGCAGTTTTGGGGCTCAAATTCTGTTCTTCCTTTCCTTTCTCCCTGTCTCTCCCCCATTGCAGCAAATATGTTGCTTGTTTTTCAGGTCATTCCTCTGAGATAATTCCTGTTCTCCAGAGTCCACATATCTTACAGATCTGAAAACAACCCGAACCACGTGCACTTGAGAGTACATTACTTTTATTTCAGTTCTTGAACCACTCTTTCTTCTTGTGCTGACAAGCCAATGTAGAACTGGGTTTGCACAATCTCTGCAATATTGTTCAGTGTACGGACAGTAAGTACTAGCAAACCCAGAGCAAAAACGAGCAGTCCAGATAGGCTCAAGAATTAACACTGAATCGACAGGAATCTGTTTAACCTGCCACATCTGCAGGACCCAAACAAAGCGCCGTTAACCCGGATAAACCGAACGCGTTCATTGAAAACTTTTCACCCAAAAATGCGGCCCGTGGAGGACCCTGTTCCGAGGGCAGCGGTGCCATCTAGCGAGCGGAAGGACTCACCGCACCGTTTACATTCCGCAGCTGCAGTACAGAACACTCGATTTACCTGGTGAAAAGCTTGAAATGTTGAAAAAGTGCACTACAGGAAACAGAATGCCTTCTCGTGACGCCACTTTTTTGATAAAGGCAAGACTTAAACAGATTTTTCAGCAACACCTGAATATTCATTTGTCTGGGAAGATTTCTTTATCTCTTCTTGGCTTCCTTATTGTACATATATATTAAAAATGACTGTAGATGTTTTAAATTATGGACTGTTTTTTTAAATAAGCAGTAAATTTTTCTGTGCTTTGCCTTCAAAAACTTATATGACAAGTGATCACAATTATAATGACAATTGATCAGATTAAAATAGATTTCAAAATTTATTTTGATCCTGTTGCTTTGTTGACTCCAAGGAAGTCTGTCAGACACCCTGTCTGCCTGATGAGTACTTTTAAAAATTCTTATGTAGAATCATTCACTAATAAATTTATGAAAATATGAAATATAAATTTATGTATGCAGGAAAACATCCCAAAAAATGTTAGACCGAAGTTGAAAGAGCCCAATTTCCCCAGAGACAAAGTCCAGGCAAAAGAATAGAATATGTGTACAAGACGATGAGATACCTTAATTATCTGCAGAGGACAGACCACAGACACGTCAGATGTTCCTCATGTGTAACCTCTTTGCACTGCTGTGTCTCATAGCACAAAAATAGTACCATGGGGGTGTACATTACTGTGAATATGTGTTCATGTGTTTAGGATGAACTGCAGAAAAGTGCTTAAGTGAAACCTAAACACTTTAGTGGCTGCTTATGAACGTTTTGCGTCTGGTATTGGAGTTTACCTATTGTATATTGATCCCGAAAGTTTAGTTCACAGATTGCCACTTCCTTGTCATTAATAAATCCATTGGCCCCTTTGTTGAGGAACACACCTGGGGCAGGTAGCCCGGTTTGCAAGCTGCAGTTCGAGATGCAGATTGATGCTGCTCTGGGTGGGAACCCAGAAAGACAAGAGGCCGTGAGCTGCCACCCTTTGCATAACAAAGGGCACAGAGGCTGGTGGCACAGCCGATGAATGGACACCGAGAGAGCCGGGAGGAAGAGCGAGGCTTGTGAGCGGGTAGATTGTGATGGGATAAAAGCCCGCGGTGCCTTTGATGGTTACCCTTCCAGGAGGCACCAGCTGGGGCTGCTTCTGTGGAACTGCGCCCTGAATAAATGGCTTTGTGGAACGAGACTTCTGAGACTGCCATGGGGAAGCCGGGCTCGAACTGGTGAGGAAACCTGGTCTGACCGTGTGACTGGGAGAGGTGGGGATTCAAGCTCCCACTGGAGCCACCCGCTGTGAAGGAGCTTCTGTCCCAGCAGCGGAAGTCTCTGGCCTTGGGAGTGTGACCAGCAGAGAGGCTCGGGAATGGTCGGGCCGGGAAGTTGCCTTAACATTCTTTGAGCCTGTTATAAGCCATGTGAGTTGACCAGTTTTTCCCTGGGACAGCAATACTCTGTTCATTATGGTAGAAATGTGAAACTCCTGACTCTTCCCACACAAGGTGCACTGCATCTTCTCAGATGTACAAATAGTGCACATTAGGACACCTTCACGTTTGTTGTTGCAGCCTCTACAGGTCATGGTATTTGGCTCCATGAAAACAGCAGGTACCCAGCAATGCCTGAAACAAACTTTTGGCAAATACATACACATTTGTCACTCAAAATTTGCTCTTTTATTTTGACAAGCTGTAAGAAAGATCCCCTGACAGAATTATGACTTCACAGCTCGCAGCTGTTATTTATGTCCTATAAAATGTCACTTACATCTGCTACCATAGTGAAATGCAGTACTGAAAAGCAATCTGAAGTTTGGATGTAAACAAACAAAACCAGTTTCCAAACAATGGTATAAAAGGCAATAAAGCTGAAATAGCCAAAGTATTTTAAAATCTAAAAGGGTATCAATCTGTTGAATTTTTATGGAATGAGATGCATATGAGATGCATATGAGTAGAGAAGACTTCAGTTTTCCAAATGTAAATCTTCCGTGACTGAATAAAGTCAAAGTTTTCAAAAGTTGTTTGTATTTTTTGTCTGCTGTGTTGGCACTCCTGGCCCTCACACCTAATATTCCCAGAAAGACAGTGTCTCTTCATGTAGTGCCTTAGAATGTATCACCTCTGGGCAATTCAGAAGTGCCACAGGCACACTGACAGTCATATCCAGAAATGGATGTCCTGGGACACTGAGCCAGACCTGCAGGCACCTCCTGTGAGGCCTCATGTCACACAGCAGCCACCCTGACCTGGCTGGCAAAAGGAACATGAACATTTGCCTTGGGGCAGCCAAATTACTTCAACTGTTCTTTCCAGCATCTGGAAATGGCCTTGATCAGTGAAAAAGCATCAGTTCTTGCAATCCAAATACATGAAACTTTAGAAGTATCTTGTGAAACACTTTGTGAAAATGTAACCCTTGCCACAAGGGATGCAAACCTAAATGTACATTTCCAAATACACACAGTCCAAGTCTTGCAGTATGCAACGGATCTCCACACCCCATCTTTAGTATCCTTTGGTACAAAGAACTTGCTCACCCAGAGCAAAAGAACCTGTTTTGATCTCCTAAATTACAGTACAATCTTCACTTCTTGTGCTTTTCTTAAAGGAGTCCCTGCAAAAACAATCAGCAAGGGACACTGGAGAAGGCATTAGAAAGTTGAAGGTTGGACATCCAAACCACTCTGTCAATTTCTTCTGACTGACAGTCTCCTAGAAATAAGCTAGATGATGAGACAATAATGACAATAAGACAATGATGAGAATTCTTTCCAAATGTGCAGCTCTATCCACACCCCCCAAACCCGTGGGCTTCTGTCAAAGAAGCCAGATTCCAATAGCCACCAGAGCAGCCCTGCGCTTCCTGGAGCCATGTGAACCTTAAGTATAGGATGGAGCTGATGCCAAATATCATGGAGATCTTGCTAGTGCTGAAGGAGATCAATGAGAAGGTTTGTTTTTGCCACCTGTGGCACACTGGAAGAACTCCAGGGGTGAGGGTAGGTGGTTGTGTGTGTGTATGTGGTGTAGCCAGGGAGCCTTTCACAGAACCGGAGCACTAGTTGACTTTCTGCCCTGAAACACACACTCCTCCACCAACGCTTGGAGATAGCAATAACTGCACCTGCAAAAATCTCCCAGGATCACAGTTTTAGCTGGGCAAAAGCAACCTATGTCAGCAGAATCAAGGAAGTCACCGTTGCTAGATGACCTTTGAGAAGTAACATCTTGTAAACTTCATATTTTCAGAAAAAAGTCCTGAGAGAAACAGAAGCTACAGATGGCTCAGTACCCTGAGGACCCATCTGGAGAAGCAAAACCTGAAAGTCCACAGGGGGTGATAAATTAACCTTTAGATTGCCTATGTGTTCATAGACCTTGGAGCTGTCAGATGCTCTGAGATTTTCTGTCCCCTTCCAAGGCTCTGACTCCCAAGGCTGGCTAGGACAACACAGGAGCTGGAGATAGCCAGAAGTAGGATTTTGAAAACTGTGCTAGCTGTGGATAGCAGGGTAGCATTTCCACCTGAGGTTTGGGATTAAGGAATGGAATAAAACATCCTCCACTCCAGGGACTTGAGTGGGATATTTAATGAAGGTGCTAAGATTTCAAGCAGCTCCAAGAAAGCTCAGGAGTCTATGGACAGACAAGAAAACATCATCCTGCTAAACAATTTGCAGAGGTAATTAAGAGCCAGAGAACACTGAAGAATCTCTGCATTCTATGCTACATTCAAGGCGTGGCAGAGAGTGTGACACCATCACAGACAGTACTGTAAGTGATTTAACAAAGGCTGTCTGATAAAAAAAATACATACATACACTATGCTTGACAACAACTAGTAAGGTGGGCCAAAGCTACATGACTACTTAACTGCAGACAAGAGGCTGAGTCAAGATCTAACACCCAGGAATAACATGGAGTCCAGGGAGTTCTCAGAAAAGAAAGCAAAAATGCTCCAGGAAACTAAGAGGAACTGAGTGAGGGAGAAGCAGAACACCATTGCTCTCTGTTTTAGCTGCATGCTGGGTAGGTGCAATTTCAGATCTAAAGGACCAGCCGCGTTATTGCAGCCAACAAAAACTGCCTGGTCAGTGCTCGTACACAGGTAACCCTATAGTGCAATGGTGCCTATAGACAAAGTACTTAGAGCAGAATTATGGATGTTTAAAAAGGACATAAATAAGATTCACTTCACAGAAAAGCCAGGAGTGATGTATAAAACCTTTAATCTTACACTGTTTCAGTCTAAAAGGAAGGCCAGCTCAACTCATATTACAATTTGTCAGTGTTGTAACAATTGCAACACTGAAACAAACTGGTATTTGCCATTTATTTCCAGAGTACGTAGCCAGCCATGTGAAATCTGCAAGTAAGTCCAACTGTGATTCTTTATCCTCTCCTGCAAGAGAGGACACAGAGCCTACGACAGCTATAGCAGAGTCCACATTGCTCAAGTCCTCTCAAGTTCTCAGGATCTATTCAAGTCTCATCCATCTAGAACAGCTTCACTGGATTGTTCATGTGATAATTCATGTTTGCTGGCCTCCTCTCAGGTTGCAGTCCCTGAGAAGTGAGGCATTCATTGCTCTAGCGTAAAAGGACAGAAAAAGGCATCTTGGGTATTTTCTGTCTAACATTTTGCAAGTATTATAAAAATCAGAAGTTTTATTAGCATCACATCTCTCAATCCATGACAAGCTACAGACCACCAGTAAGATTAGCACTGAAAACCTGCTGATGCAATAAAAGACCCTAACTTAAGTAATTGAAGCTGAGTATTTTAAAGGCCAAAGGTATCAATAATGCTGAACTGACAATAACAAAGATTTGTTAGCCTTTAAAAGCCTTAAATCTATGCGGTAGACAAGCCATAGATTTTTCAGCATTTAATGGAATTTTAACAGCTTAGTGATTAACCCACAATTAATTACATCATGTTCAGTGGCCGTTATGTTTGTCAGATTCAGGCCTATAAACTATTTGTAGGAGTCTAAATACCAGTTTATTCAGACAGCAGCTACAAAGGAGTGACAAGAAGGGCAGGCTATTAATAGTTAAGGGCAGGCTATTCTTTTAAAGTGAAAATCAGGCCTAGAGTTGAGTGAGGACAGAGTCCTAAAGGAATGGTTGCAGAAAGGACGCTCATAAGTGAGTTGGGGTTGAACATTTATGAGCATGCTCTGCTTGTGCCTGGCATGGGTAAAAGTGTGAAGAAACTACTTTAATCTCCTTAGCCCAGAAAAATTTCTCAGGTGATGTTTATCAGCTACACTGTTACATAACGTGAATTATCATTACTATTTTACAGTGTTAGGTTCTTACAGGCTTATTTTTATGCAAGAAGAGTTAAATATTAAAATCAAAAATAACTCCAAAGATGGGGACAATAATGCCTTGTGATACCAATTTCATGGCTTGACTCAGTGTTAGGTTCTTATCAGGATACAGCTTTTGCAGGCCCAGAGGAGGCACTTTTACTCCATCCGCATACTCAGGATAATGAAAATTAATGATTTATACTTAAAAAATACATATGAGATCATGTTCTCTGTTTCAGGCAACAAGGAAAAAGTGCTGTTGACTACACCTGAAAACTGTAATATTACAAATGCCAGTACCAAACAGCTGGCAGGTGCTTTACAAATGAATTTTATAAAAGTAACCCACATATCATACAGATTATGTGCCATTAATTTGCTTGAAGATACACAATTCAGGAAATAGCATTACCTGGATGGCAGTGTGTCCACACATTAAGACAGATGCAAGGTTCAAATCTGAAGATAGCATTTGGGGAAGTTTATTTTATACTTGACTAATTTAGCTAACAATTTGAAAAAGATGCTAATTAAAAAATGCCTGGGGCTGTCACCTGCTGCCAAAATTGCAGAGATGCTGCCATTGAGATGTTTCCACTTTGTTATTAAAGAAAGCATTTGAACTGGTTCAGGAGTTGGAGAACAGACTCAAACTTGCCATGATGTTAGCAGAACACACTTTGAAACTTCCGAAATCTGATTACTCCAACATTTTGGACAGTTCTGCAACACTAATTCCATGATTAAGTAGAAGTGACACCTGGATAATAAAAGCAGCAGAAAGTGCTAGATCCTCAGGTATTTATTTTTTAATTCAACAACATCTTGCAGGATTCTATCTTTTCAGCAGCAATGGAAGTAATTGATTTTTATCTCAGTAGGAAAGGAAGTGAGAGAAATTAAATTTACAAACATAACATTGCCTGCTTCAGTTGCAGCTGTTACTGACAGGACTTGGGAACATGGGCAATTCTGTGTTGAAAACCTGCTGGACACATTTGTACCACTTGACCAGGTGATTCTCCTTTTCACCAGTAAAGAGTTGGAACATTACTGGTGAGACAAAGAAGCAGAATACTCGACAGAGCCTTACTATTCCTTCTGCAGGAACAAAAAAATCTTACTGAGGATGCTGCTGATCCAGACAATAGCAAGAAAGGTCTGCAGCTTCTTCATGCTGCAGGTGGAAAGCAGCTTTGCCCTGTTCCCAGTTGTATGTAAGAAAGATCATGCTCTCAGCCAGTGACTGAGCAAAACTGCTTCTCTAGTGACCAACACTTCCAGACCATCCTTAAATCACCTTTAAAGACGAACTGTCTACTGTTCAGAGATGCTATCTCTAGCTCACTGAGCAGCAGGTCCTATCAAGGTTCCTTGGCACCCAGAGACTGAAATAGAGAAAAGTGCCAGAGCCATTTAAGTTTCTAACACAGAGTGAAGATTTGTGAGGGCAGAAAGGAGCAAAGGGAGGCATTTAAAAATACCTTCAGAAGTGTAGTGAAAGAGTGCATAAAAAAAAAAAAAGAAACTTTGCAATTCTAGCATTTTGAAGTTTCAAGAACGATTCCCATCCCTATAAAACCTTCCAAAGCTGATTTTCAATTCTGACTTACCCAAACTCCTCTGGATCCTTTTATGCTCAAGTTATTACATATTTAGAGTATGTTTCCAAGGCACCCGTTGAGAAAACACATGCCGCCAGCATGCCTGAAGCACACAGCTCCTGTACAAATCAGTGACATGTCTGCTTTAGCACAGACACTTGGCAAAATTCAGGAGACCTCAACAGTACCACAAAAGTTTAACCTGGGCCAAGGGAGATGTCCTGTTTAACCTGAAGGTAGGAACAAAAGACAAGCAGGCAACCAACTCTATGTAGATCAGCTGGGGAAAAAAATGTTAAAGAACTAAGGGCAAGAAGTTATTTTGCATTTTAGTGGTAGGAACATTTTCTGCCTGTCCAGCTCCATCCTTTCAGCTGCTCACTTCGCCCTACCCATCGAATGGTTCTCATCCTTATAAAGCAGTGTCTCTCAACGTCTCTCAAATTTTTAGTTTTACAGCAGGAAAAAGCGGAAGAAACATCTTTTCCCTCGAAAGAAAAAGACAGCATTCTGGCCCACGCTCCTAGCCAGCTGGGATCCTGGACCTCAGGGAGGGACAACATGTAATGAAAGAGCTTTTAGACAAAAATGCATATAATGATAGCAGAACTGGGACCCAGTTCAGCCGACCCCAACGACGGGTCATGATCCCAATACATGGAATGGAACAGACATCCTGAGCCACAAATGGAGTAGACGGTGTATTGGAACATCACAGAAGGGAAAGGTTTAGGTTACTCCATGAATAAAATCCCAAAAAAGACTATGAGCCGTGCTTCACAAACTAAGTGCAGATATGCCAAAACAAAGTAAAACAAGACTTCATCATGAAAGGGTGATTTTAAACCAACATTCTGACACTGCAGCCATGCAGGGATGAGCTGCTTGTTCATGGTTACCAAGCACGTTGGTTGCTCTGACACGTTGGCTTGAAGCAGACAGGAGCAGACAGTTCAATACACTCTGCTCGCAGTTTTTGCTGCTGCTTCTGTGTCCACTGTATGATTGAGCCTTGTGTATAATACACGCGTCCATTGCCAGACTTTGGAAAGCCATTTCTAAATACGTGAACACACACACACAGAACACCTGAAAAATGTTTCTGCTGACATATTCTTGCTATAAAATGAAAACTATCACTTCATTTTTAATCAAATTTTGTCCTCTAGAGGAAAAAAATCATCCTAAGAGTATTTCCAGTTTTAATTTGCACACCCGCCCCCTTTTTAAAAAAATCTGAAGTGCTAATTAGTATTTCCACAACTACTTCTTAGCATTTTTTCTAAGAAGGATTCAGTAATTTTTTTGTTAATATATACAAAAATCTTCATGTGGAAATTACAAAGTTAGGGACAAGGCCTGTACCATCAGCTGCTACTTACCAGAGCAAGACTTAAGAGATGCATTATTTAGCCCATTGCTTATCGAAGTTCCTTTTCTGATTTATTTTGTTGGATGAGCCCAAAAATTATGGGAGAATAATATTAACTAGCAAAAAACCCCTCAGAAAACTAATGAAGAACTTAAAAGGTGATGCACCTTAAAGAATGAAACCACAGCCATCAGTAGCAATTGTGTTAAAACAAACTCTTACAAGCACTGTCTCAGAGAAGCTAGTAAGCATTTGATTTTTCTTTCTCTCTCTGACCTAAACAACTAAGGGAGTAATTATTATTCCCCTGTTAAGTTCCTTGTATTTCTTCTGCTATGTAGAAACCTTCTCTTCAGACCTTTTTTGGTCTGAAGTATCATTTAGCAATACCATTTTAGTATACTGCCCTTGTTTCTCTCATATTGTGTCTAACATTATACAGACACAAATCTCCCAAGTGCTCTCTTTCAAATAAAATTGAACACAGCCTTTTTTAAAAAGGTCATCTTTAAAATTATACACAATAAATCCAACACTGGTAAAAATCTATTTTAATAGCACTTCTCCCTCATCCCCACATTTCATCTCCATTGAATATTAAGCAGCACAAATCAAAAGATGGGGCTTGTTGGCTGCTTCAGACTAGAGACATTCCCTTTCACAACCATGGCATTAAAGTCTGATCTAGTGGCCTTTCTATAATTAATGAGGCTAAACTCCAAGACACGTAACACAAGCACTTCATCATTTCCTCCTGACCCCCGAATCTAAGCTATCATTTCCTTCCTAACATTAATTCCTCATTTATGTTCTTCCCCGGCATCTGTGGAGATACTGAAGAGGGAAATAATCTTTCTTCCTATCGTAAATCATGCAGATGTGCTTATCAAGTCCAAATGGAGTCTCTGGATTGTTTAGGGGAATGAAAAGCTAAAATTAATTTTTAAATGTCAGAAGCACATAGATATTCCAATGTTTTTTCAAGATATAAATTAATCAAACACATTTATGATAATGTAGAATTAAAAAATAAAAGTCCCATATATCTTAGCAATTTATGAAGACTGAATTTTATAGTTATTTAGTCATCCAACAACACTGACTGTCAAACAATGGAGCATTAGCATGGCTTCAGTCAGTGGGGCTACTATGCTGCTCCCTTTGAAAATGTGAGAAGGCTACCTGCAGCACTTTCCAACAAGGACATCCCTTAACCTTTCCCGCACCATCACCTTGCTTTCTCCTCTCTCTCTCTTCTTTCCCTACCTTATTCCCATTTGGGCTGTAAATCTCTGCTGCTGTGTTGTCTTTGCTCTCTCTGTTTTCTGACCCAGACCATATGCAGATGCCCACTGTCTGCAGTGGCCCATCTTCCTCACATACCTAAGTCCACAAGTGGCCACCTTCCCAGTTTTCTTACTCTTTTTCTTCGCTTTTGCTGTCTCTTGGAATAATGATTTGCCCCTTAAATTCATGAAGAACAGTCAGATTGTCCCCAAATGCTGCTCTTGCTCAAACAGTCCATCCCTCCCAAAAACCCCCTTGGGGAAGAAGCCAACATTTTGCCTTACCTCCTCCAGTCCTAATGCCTCATGGCCTGCCACAAGGCAGGCTTAAGAGACCCTGGGCACAGCATTGGCTGTGACTTCTGCCCACCCACTCATCCCTCCAGCTCCTCCCACAGGGGAGCAGCTCAGTTCCTGATGTCCATCATGGGATGGGTTGGGATGGGAAGGAGATAATTCAGCAAGACTTCATATACCAAAGTATCCCTTTTTGTGCAGCCACAGGAAACCCGTCAAGTCCACAAAAAGTACTTTCTTCTAGCGTGTGGGCAGTAATCCTTCAAACAAGAAAACCAGACTGCCAGGTCTCTCCATTCTGGGATGCAGAGAGTGAAGCCATGCCATGGAGCTCCTGCTGAGACCGGGCAGCACCAGCCTTGGAGCATGAGCAGGACCTGCCACTTTGCTCTTCCCCTTTGCCTGGGGCTGGAGCAGAGGCAGGGTAGGGAATATGGCGTTATACCCCACAGCGAAACAGGGAAGCTTGAAGACCTGTTCAGACAGACCTACTGCTCTGTCCTTCCCACACCACTTGGGGATCACACGTGGCATCCCAGCATACAGAGGCTGAGCTGCCTCTCATACTGAAGACTGTGTCTTTTCTCCTCTCCAGCTGATCCCAAAACTATGTTTGCTGCAGCTGCCAGCAGCTCTCTGGCTCCTGCCATCCCATGTTCTGCAGTCTGCAGTGGGATCTGCGCCGTGGCAGGCAGGCAGCATGGAAAGGGAGAGGCTGAAGAGGAGGCTGATCTCACTCTCCATGCGTAAGTGTCCAGATCCAGGGGCAGGGATGCCACACAACAGTCTAACATGCCAATAGTTAAAAGCATCTTTCATGTCCTCCAAAGGACAAGAAACAAACTACAAACCAAAATGTGTAAATATGCAAAGTAAAACTCTCATCAAAAGAACTCTCATCCCTGGAGCATACATAGGATGATGTATGCTCTCATTCCTGGAGCATGCATAGTCCCTCTCCCCGAAGTGTTGCTTCAGCTTCAGCAATATTCAGAAGCAAGTCAGCACTAGCACACTACTACAAAGGATAACAATAGTCTTTTTTATTGTTGAGGGAATGGTTATGTACTGCTTAGATACTGCCATAAATGCAGACTTGCAAAACTGCCATGAAAATTCACACATGCAAGCACATCACTTTCTTCCTCAACCTTGCAAGAATCATAAAGAAGTAGAAACAACCGTCTAGCTTTCAGTGAAAAAACCACAATTGCCAAGGAGATGTAAACCTTTCCCTGTATTTTGTAAATGCAGGTGGCTCTTTGTAATATACAGAACAGTAACATAGTTGCCATGAAGACCAAGTCTAAGTAATAAAAGACAATACAAAAATCCATAAATGTTGGAAAATACTTTCAGGAGAACAGCAAATGCTTTCTGGGCACAAATCAGGACTCTGCCTCTCTCCTAAGCTGCTGAAGTCCAAACTTGAAGCCTGGCAGGCAAAGAGGAGCTCATCATGGCAGAGTGAAGGAAGGTGAGACAGGACAATTGATACCTTCTACCCTACTCTAGAGAATCCATAGTACAAACTCAGGACAAAGCCACACTGTTAAGCCAGGCAAGATTTGCTATGTTCCTCCAGAAAATTTCTCCCCAGGAAAAACAACTTAAAATAGACGTTTTTTGGGGGACAAGCTTTATTTCAGCAAATACTTTTTTACATAAAAATCTAATCCAACCAGAAGTCTGTGTCATGAATTGTTTCATACATGTCTTCTTTTATCAGGTTAAATTTTTTTCCAATCAGTGCCTTTTGGTTCCATCCACTGCAGGGATGGTTTACAGCAAGGCTCCTCATGCAGCACAGCTGGAAATGTGAGCTTCCTCTATAGGTAGTCTCCAGCATTTATCTGTGACACTGAAAGAAAAAAACAAATAAGACAAAACACACAAAGATGCCTCTACATATGGATTCTCATTCAGCAACCTACTCTGCCCCACCACACAGTGCACTATGGCTATTAGGCTCTTTGCTGCTTTCCTTGGGGAACTTCCTCTCCTCTTCCTTCTATCTTTGCAGACTGCAAACTGGCCTCAAAAACAAGAAACAATTTAGACACCTACCTACTGTGAGAGGCCTGACTGACACTCTAATCTTTCTGTGCTGGTGTGCCAATGGAAAAGATCCAGCAGAATTTGGCCACCAAAATTACGGCCCCATCTGAAGAACAGAGCTGCATGAATTTTCATTCAAAGCAAAGTCCAATCCAAAGGTGGACTTTTGGAGAAAATTTTTAGGGCACCTCAAGCCAATAACCCTCCCAAGCCAAGTACAGAGCTCATCTCTGAAGGAGATCAGTAACACTGAGGGACCTGCCCTGTGGGCAGAGACAATGAATGAAGGTGGCTGCCAAAAAAACCTCACGGAATGACCAACAACTCCCTACTGCCCTACACTGATGTGATGGTACTTTACCTGTAATGAAGGCTGTCAGCAAAAATGTAAGCCCAGAAAATACTGTGAGCACATTTAAATGCAACAGGGAGTTGAGATCAGCACAGCATTTGCTAAAACTGGCTGCAGAGGCCCCATAGTCTGACAAATAATTAATAAGCTTTGGATACTCAATATAAACTCAAAGGTGACAGCCAACTAGGAACAGAGCTCTAGACCAAAACCAGTAACATCGAAAGCAAAGTAAGGATAAAAAAAATAAATCCATGTTGTCTTTGTTCTTCCTTTACCTATTACAAGAGGAAGCAGCAAGGAAGTGCTCCCTTTAGGCAGTGACAGTCTCTTTCCCCCTCATGCAAGAAGGTGTCCTGTGCTACACCTGTGGCGCTGAAATGTCCGGAGCTTTCCCACCTTTGAGCATTCCTACTAACCAATGGGTCTCTGGCTCATGGGCAATCACAGCCTGAACAAGTTTTACATTTTTTTTTCTCCTTGCTTGGTTGGGTTTTGTTTCTTTGCCATCCCTTCATCGAACAACACATGCGACAGGCATATTCAGAGAATCAATTAGGTGGGAAAAGACCGCTGAGATCATTGAGCCCAACCTATGACCAAACAGCACGTCGCCAACCAGACCATGGCACTGAGCGCCACGGCCAGTCCTTCCTTAAACACCTCCAGGGACAGTGATTCCACCACATCCCTGGGCAGCCTGTTCCAATATCTGATCACCCTTTCTGTGAGGAAATTCCTCCTAGTGCCCAATTTAAACCTCCCCTGGCGCAGCTTGAGGCTATGTCCTCTCGTCCTGTCGCTGACTACCGGGGAGAACAGCGGCACTTTGTTCCCTTTATCTCCCGCCAGAAGGCTCTTGGATCCCAAAGCTCCAAGGGCACGGAAAGGCCGCAGCCAGGCGGCTCTGCCCTCACGGCTGCAGCCTGCCCCGCCAGCGAGGCGGGAGGAGCGAGAGGCGCCGGGAACCGGAACGGGAAAAAGCCCAAGTCAAACCCCGCCCCGAAAATCCTCCTTTTGCACTCAAAATCCGCCCCGCCCGCCGCGACGTCACGCTCCCGGCCGCTCAGTGCGACGTGTCCCTCGGCCCGCGGTGAGGGCGGCGCGGGGTCCGGGAGTGCACGGGAATCGGGGGTCAGGGATGAGGGATGAGGGGCTGGGCAGCGCCCGGGGCCGGCCATGGGGGCGATGGGGGCACTGCGGCGGGCAGGGAGGGCCTCGGCCTTAGTGAGGGGAAAGGGAGTCGCCGGGGACGGGAGAGCGGCCGGCTGCGTACCGGGAGCGGCGTGCCGGAGGGTCCGTAGGCACGGATGGCCGCAGATGGCCCTGCAGCCCGCTGTCCTTACGGGAGCAGTGCTGGCACTCGTCTGTGGCGAGAAGGCTCGGCCGCAGCATTCCCCCCTGCTCACCGACCGCCGGCAGCTTTTGGCAGGGGGGGTCTCCTGAAACCGGGGGCTTTTGTCTGTTTAGACGCTTTCGGTGGTGTTCTCAGAAACACGGCGTAGGAAAGCTGAAAAGCCAATCTGTGATGGAGCTGTTTTCCTCTTCTGTGCTGAACGGCATAATTTTCCATATTTTAACTTTTGCAGTCAGAAATAGGCCCTCATGTTTATTTACTGATACAGTGTTTTCATTTCCTGCAAAGTGAAAGTACATTAGGTTGGAATATGACATTTTAAGTTATCATAAGCCTTTAACTAATTTTGTAGGTAACTGCTACTTCTGTAATTAAAAAAATGCGGTTTTCAGTATATATGTAGAACCATCAAGGTTAAATGTGTTTGTCTTTGCAGGTAATCATGGATCAGGTAATGCAATTTGTGGAACCCAGCCGTCAGTTTGTAAAAGACTCCATACGACTTGTTAAGAGATGCACCAAGCCTGACAGGAAAGGTAAAGCACACAATAAACCAGAACACAATCCTTATTTCGTCTTGTATCTTAGCAGGTGTCTTTCCATACATCGCTTCTGTTGATTCACTTGCTGTGGAGGTTTCTCAGCTGCCAATATGAGACTTAAACTTGAGCTTTAGTTGTCTAATTGTCAGTGAGTTTAAGGTTCTGGCTATAATAAACTTGTTCTTTTCTGGTATGTGTGTAGGTGTGTGAGTGGTGCTAAAACTCACACACTAAAACTCACTAAAACTCACACGAGAGAGGCGAAGTAGCTGAAATTCAGTGGTCCATAGTTGTCAGTCTCATTGAGATAGGAAGAATTTTGTTGCTGGCAGTAAGGAAGATGACGTTTTAGACTAGAGAGGCCCTGGAGAGAAGCTATAACTATAACTGGAATGCAACTGGTCATCCTTAATGATAGTTAGAGTGCTTTATTCACATGCTCAGGGTCAACAGGTCTGTGACTTAAGTTTGCTAGCAACTTTTGAGATCCATAAGGAACTTCATTCCTTGTCAGACTGGCAGGTTTTTGAGGAGCTCTTGACCTTCTTAGTCAACTTTATAGTTGCTCTCCTAAAATAATTGAAAACGTCCCAAGTACTTTATTTTTGCAGGGACTTATGGTGCTGTCTTCCAGTGACAGACATAAATGCCTATTTTCTATTTTCGATTCTGCATTGGGGATTACTTTCAGGGCTTGTAGGGATGTAAAGGAAAGATAAGGGGATGAATGTTCCATGAATTGTCACGATCTGTGGGTATTTCTGATTCTGCTTATTTAAAAAAGATTGTGATTGACCATTCTTCGTGGAAATCAGCATCTTCTCTCTGAAAATCTCATCTGTCTTCCGAAACGTGGATTTATTTCTCAGCATCTGTTCAGTTTTTGAAGTGTTTACAGTGTTAAGGTAGTTCTGTAAAGAGATATCTCTCCTTTGGTCACTGCAGTGCACGTCTGCATGCCCCACATGAGGCCTCCTGACAAATTTTTTTTTTGTTTTTTGCAGAGTTCCAGAAGATTGCCATGGCAACAGCAATAGGCTTCGCGATAATGGGATTTATTGGTTTCTTTGTCAAACTGATCCATATCCCAATCAACAATATAATTGTGTAAGTGAATATGACCTTCAGTTTCACTAAATTTTTACCTGTTCAGTTTTAAACAGACATTAGTGAATCATACAGGACAAATGTTGCTTTAGTGTCTGTGCATTTCACGTGTTAGTGTAATCTGACAAGTATTACTTGATTCAAATAACTTTATGAACAAGTAGGTTGTTAATTCAGCTTGCTGCAAAGTATTAGATCCGTAGTTTTTAAGTTTTTTTCTGAGTCTTCTGCTTCAAAACTGAACATCAGATATTTTGATTTCCATTTTCTCAGTGTATGTTTGATCATAGAATATTTACCTTATTTGGATCTTATGTACTCTTACAGTCTCCAGTTTGTAATTTGGGTATCCAAAGTAAATGGATGGACAGTCAGGTAAAGAAAACTGACTGGGTGTGCTGTAGGATGACAGGGCACAGAACAAAGTTGGTCTTGTTTCATTTACTGAGTGCTAGGTATGTTTGAAACTTTGTTTTACATGTAACTGCGTTCTGTAAAATGCCTTTTGGAATGAATGTTACATCACGAAAAGCTTGAACTTCAAGTCGACCGGCACCATGGTACTGATATATTAACAGTACCAATTAAAATTCCTCATATTCTCTAGAGCTGATGTGATCCCCTTTCTAGCACTAGAAGAGGTTAAATACCTTCTGTGTCTGTGATGTGTGACTTTCTTATACCTGTAAGAGTGGTCATCTAGGCAAGGCGTGTTTGAAAATGGGAGATAAATTGTAATGGTTGTCTTAACAGGGCAGTGGTGGGAGGATAAATTAGATTTCAGGTGGGATCACTTGATCATACGTCATTAGTTGAAACGGATTACTTTGTTCTCTCAACAGAGGTGGCTGAATATTCATCATGAAGAAGACAGTTGGGATACCTGCTGCGAAGATTTCACGGCTTTAATTTGTTTGATATTAAACAAGTTCAGTTTGGGTTTTCAAACATTCTTGTCATCTTATTTCTCTTTTAAAGTGTATATCATCATACTCATCATACCTGTCTACAGGATTTCTTTCCTTTTTTTTTTTCTTTTGTTAACTGTAGTTGTGTGTTTTGCTTGTTTTTTACTTCTTTTAACTGTAGTAGAATCAATCAGCTGGGAAGAAAGCTTGGAAGGTCTCTAGTCCAATGTCCTGCTCAAAGCTGGGTCTGTGTTGCATTCTTATAAGGTTGCTTAGATTTTGTCCAGTCAAATACTGAAAGCTTCCAAGGAGGACAGCTGTATAATGTCTCTTCAGGAGCTGTTTACTAGCCAGTAAATTAAGCATTGGAACAGCATCATTTCAGCAAAAGCAAAAGCAAGATAACTACCTCTGTATCTTTTCAAGTGTTGATGTAAAAGTGTATGCCAATTATCACTAATTCCTTCCTGCATTTGGAAGTCCTGCTAGGTTATAGTATGTACTTGACAGGAAGAAAACTCCATCTAATAAAGAAGTTGCATTTCCAGTCCTTATTCTGATGGTAAAATTAAAAAATGCAAACATACTTGATTACTGAGGTTTACCATTTGAGGATAATTTAGTTGTCACAGACACTAAGCAGTCCTTCAGCAGATCCACAACTCGCTCACATGTTGAGTAGGATATACAACCATTTTGGACCCTGTTCTGTATTTAGAACTTTAAAAAGGCCTCTGCATGTTGACCTGGAAGTTTTCATTATTTTAAATGATTGTATATTTTGATTTTAGGAACTAAGCCTGCAAAAACTTTGGTAGATGCAATGCTCTTCCTCGTCAGATTAAGACATTTATTTCACTCCAGAAACCTTACTGTAAGCTTTTGGTATTTGCAGAAAGTAAAATGACAGTTAATACTGGGATATCTGATACTGGTATTACAGCAAAACTGAAGCTTCTTCAGTACACTAACTTGCTTCCTAAGTAGAAAAGTTCAATTATTATTCTTGAGAACTCTTCCCCAGCACCTACAAACCAGGACAGAAAAATGAGATTAGTTAATCTTAGTGTTATCACTTTGTAATACAGTTACACTGTGTGTAACTGGGTACTGTATTTCCTTTTGGCAAGAGGGGAAAAAAATAGTTCGGTATTGGAATAAAATACTTTGTAAAAGTAGCCTGAACTAACCAGATAAGCAGTAGCAGTTTCTTTACATTCATTTGTGCTCGTGATTGTCCTGAGTGGCTGCTCATGCATCTTCTGATTAAGTAGTGTGAGGTACCAGAATGAAGTACTCTACTGCAAGGAATTTTGATTCAGTCTCAAGTGACTTTTATTTCAGACTTGTTTTCCATTCAATACATAAAATCAGCACCTGCTTACATCTTTTGCCAACAGCTTTACTGTCTTGATTCGGTGAAATTTTGTAGTAATTTGAGTTGTGTCAGATCAGAAAAGGCAGCTGTAGCTGATCTTATCTCTTGATAGCCATTGTCCACAGCAAAGGTTTGTCTGTCTCGATGGTCACAATCCCGGAGTTGTCATAGGTGTTGGAAGTACTGACGAGTGTTCCAAACTTCAGCACCTGGTTGGCTGTGAATAATAAGAAAGAGACTTAGTGGTTCTCTACAATAATAAATGCACATCAGCGAATTTGTTTCGAAGATCACTGCTCCTGCAAAGAACAAAAAAGCTGAATAAGCCAGCCAAACATACTCTAATTAGAAGGCTTGTATGAGACTTTTCAATGACCTGTAGAGGCAATAAATACCCAGATTAACATTTTGAGTTTACAGCAGATGATAAGAAAGCAGTTTGTCAGATAGTCCTCAGAGTTTCACATCTGGAAATCTGTATTTCATTAGGATCAGTTCAAGTACTGGTGCTAGAAAAAGTATTTAAAGTAAAACAAAGAGGATCTCACTGTAGTTCTAAACTTGGGTTTTGCTTTAGGTCAGCAACAAGTCTATAATCTTTTAAAACAGGAGCAGTTCTAGAGCAAAGGCCACCTGTTAAAAGTGATAATATTTAACAACTTTGAATTAAGGGATTTGCATCTGTTCTTCTGTTGCATGCCTAGTGAGGTAGGTATTCATGTACATTAGAAACCAAGCAGCATTACTCTAACAAATACCAAAACATGCAGTTTAAGTTTTACCTTAGTTTCTTCCCTTTTTGAGATAGCATCGTTTGCATGTTGCAAACATATCAACTTCCTCAAAGGCACTCCAGAGCTACTCAGTTGTGAGTTAGTCCTTGCTCATAGAAAGGTTCAGAGTAAGAACTCTTAATACAATCCTTTGCTTTAGCCTGTAAAACAAGCCAAAGGACAGCTCTTACTAACAGGCACCTCAGAAAAACATTTCCAGGGAGGATACAATGAGAGCTGCAGCTGCAGAGAAATGTTCAGGAAGATCAAGTCTGTGTGACCTATCAAAATTGCCAAATTGTGCAGTAATACCCAAGTAAAAGTCTTCTGCATTTCCTATCGAGTGCCCCACTGCAAAGGGAGATCTCCCTGTGATCAGGAGGGCAAAATAGCTTAGTAAGCTCTGTTTTCTGGTTTGTACAGGAGATGCACTTTCCAGTGTTGGATATAAACGCTGGCTATAGCAAACTTGGGTGTCGTGCATTACTACAGTGCATGTTACAGTGTCTACCCCTTGCTGGAAGCTGCACAGGAGGAACTGATCCTGCCACGCTCTATAGCTTTAAAAGGAGGGACAGTCGGACAAAAGCCAGGACATGTAGCTCAGTGTCTCCTCTTCCAAATCTGTGCTTGCTTCTACATATTCCTGCTCCTGCGCTTGTTACTAGCTTGAAGTGAACTGGAGGTTTCAGCTCCTAGCTGAATTTGTTGGAATGAGAAGGTAACACCCGAGTTTCACTACTGCAAATGGAAGAGTCCAGCCATTTGAAGTTTAGGAGCTGGGAGCATAGCTGCAATGCAGTGCAGAACTTCAGCAAAGAGAAAAGAAAGAAAAAAAGTACTGTTTTACTATATCAATTGTGTACCTAAAATAAAGGTGCTACATTCTGTCAAGATGCTTTTACACGTAACGGTACCAGGCAGGCTCCTAGATAATTCAGGATGAATGAGTTTTGGTGTTTGCCTTTGGAAGACACAACAGAGGCCACTAGGGCTGTGGCTTGCCAGAAAACAGATTTCACTGTTTACCTACTGTTTGCAGGTAAACAAGTCCTTTAATGATGAGGTAATAGATGGGTAGAGTTCCCCGTGTAAAAATAGTCCCAAAATACTGTGTTAAGTGCTGTGGTCAAGTTATGAATGTTTCTGGTCAGTTTTAAGCAGGAAAAAAAACCCTTAAATACTTTAAAACATTTCTTGACACACAAATTACCTTTTTTTTGTTACTATATATTGAAACTTGACGGGGGTGGGGAGGAAGAACTTTGTTGATGAACTGCTGTATAAACCCACTCATTTAGTATCATTTATTGCTTCTTGCTCAAGACTCAGAATAATACTTAATGTTTCACAGCTTTGCATATAAAATAATGGCTCTGCAGAAGGCAAGAATTAACAACAACATGGCACCTTAATGAAACAAAATCTAAAGCCATATTTCTTAGCGCATAAAATCAAGAGAAAACAAGAGCCTTTTTTTCCCTTTTAGGTAGAAAATTCTTGCCCACTAGATGGAGCCTTTAATCTTTTTCTATCGGGTTTTCTTCTGCACAAGGATGAGTTTGAAATGCTGAAATGAAAAAATGCAAAAACTATAAAACAGTACTGCTGATTCACGTGGTTCAAATGGACCAATTCCAAGCACTTGGTTTCACAACAAGCCAACATTTCAACGAACATAATTAAAAATGCATGTTTTCCATTCAATAAATGAACAGTAATTAATGTCAAAAACTAGGTTTGAGCCAGTAAAGGAAATAAAAGGATGTGCATACCTACTGCTGCTAGGCAAACTTCCTGCTGTGTCATGTATTCTGATGGAAGTTTACAAGGTCAAAGAAGTGGGAAGTTTTATCAGTTCATACCTGATCCATTCCCATTTTAAAAAATGAATTTCAGTCTTATTTGTTAAATCCTAGCACGAACTTATGTCTTGGGGAAAAAATAACCTATTACACACCCATTTTCACTACTGAGATTACTTTTCATGAAACACATTCCAAAGAATACCACCTTTTTTTTTTCCTAATATTTAGTATTTATAGTTTTGCTATAATTGGTTACTAAATCCAATTTTAATACAAGATTCCACATTGTGATTAAAAAAAAATCTAAATTTCAAAAACTCTGGAAATGTTATAATTTTCTAATTAAATCTTATTTTGGATCACTGAAAGTCTTCTTTTTGACCAATAGTAGTCTCTTGTTTTTTGTGAGAGCTTTAAAGAGTTGATTTGGATAAACCAGTGATTCATTGAAACCCCCTCTTCCCCTGCTTCCAGCAGCCTTAAAAGTTTTGTTTAGTGCTTTGGTTCCAATCAAACTGTGTTTACTTGATAATGGACTGTTGAGGAGAAAAATATTCTACCCAGCTTCTCCACTGTAGCTATATTATTTTTTCATTACTCTCCATCTATAAAGTCAGCAAGGATTTCAATATTAAAAGCACATGCTGGCTGTTCCTGCCTTTTTTGGGGGGAGAAAAAAACTCCACCAATTCAACCCCATCCCTCCCACCCAAAACTCCCCACCCAACAAAATCGGTCATGAGACAGTTTTTGATGGTGTGCCCAGTGTTCTTATCAGTAACAAATTTCTGTCTGATGGATTGCAGCATACCACTGATTCAGACCCGAACATGGGCATGGAGAGGACTGACTTTGATGAGGTAGTGGAGGAGTGTTTTTCTAGCAGTTTTTGTTTTGTTTAGCAGGTGTTTCAATCTGCCAGAGTTTGAGAATGTTGGAAATAATTTAAGAGAAGAAAACTGACGGCATATAGGTGAGCTTCCCAAGGGAACATAATCACAATTATCATTACTTCTCAGACATCAGTTTTGCTGACCAAATTACATAACAAAAGAGGTCTCAGTAACCCTAAGACCGGCAATTTCCACTATTTTATTGCTCTTATTCTGATAATTTAAAAATATATATACAAATCCTAGGATGCTATGTAGAAAATGTTAATCTCAGAGGTAAAATTTTGAAAATTCATGAATCTTATGGTTGCAAGAACAACACTTGGAAATGTTAACAATATGCACCATATAGGTAATTAAGTTATATAAGTAATCAAAAATGCCAAACCCAATATTTTATTTTAAAATCTCATCATACTTATATTTCTACCACAGTACAGAGTTATTTTTGAGTAGATGATACTGAAAATGAGACCTAAGCCTTGCTTGCAATCCTAGTGCTGCTGGCTTTCTGCCTGGAAACAGAAATAGTGTGGCCTAGTTATTACTAGATTGGATGTCATCATGTTAGGTGCTGCAAAAACACTCTCAACATCAGGTAATTCCTCTTAATAACTGTATTCATGATCTAGTAGACTTATAAATATAATTTCTATGTTCTATTGTACTATTTGGGATGCTTAAAGTTCAGTCCAGAGAAGAGAGCTTATATATAAAATATCTGTCAAGGTTTCATGTACATCTTTTAAGCTGCACTTAAGCAGTGCTTGAGGGAGGCATATACAGAGAAAAAAATTCATCTTAAACTTGTCATATATGGCAAAAGCAATGTCTTATTTCACAAAAGCGATGGTCTTACCACTGTTACCACAAATGACTGAGAAAAAAATGCTATCATGAGAAGCATGCCCCACACAGATACTGTGATACTTATGCTATGCTTCCTTTTCTCAACTGTGTCTCAATTACTTCCTGAAATATGTAAAGTCACACAGTGCTGGTTTCCACCACTGGAAATAGAAATAAGGAAAGGAATACAAGTAGATTGCCACTGCTGACATGGATGTGGGGAATATTAAAATAATTAATTATTAATTAAAAGCCATATTATAGCGAATGTAATCCTCTTCCCCCTAGGCAAATGCTGCATCAAAATGATAGAAAATTAAGATCAATAAGCTGAAACACAAGCTAAAGTCAAATATTGAATCACCATTTGGTATCCTATTACACTTTATCTGGAGAGGATTTCCCTGAAGTTCTGTGTTAGGAGCAAAAATCTGCATTTAAATGGAGATAGATTAGTAATGCATGCGCTAGTACTTTGCAGGTCACCCTGTGTCTGCAGAACAGCAGCATTAATTTTGCTATTTAAAAATAAAAAACCCTAGTAGTTTGTAGACTGATTTTCCTTTCATTCCTCTTAGTTTTACACTTGTGGTTAGACTGATTTCACTGGAGTTAATCTTGATTTACACTGATGGATGCAAAGGAAAAATTGAGAGCTTGATATCTGTGCAGTGGGAACTGCAAAACTGGAAGTTGCAAATAACAGTAATTTACAATAAAACATGAACTGTTTTCAATACTCATGCAACAGAAGCACCATAAAGGCTTTCTGAGTCTGCTGGGAGGGGGCAGACCAGCCTGGTACTGCACAGATTCCCTCAGGGCCAAGTGGGAGCTTTGAATAAGCAGAAATTGCATTCGGCATTTTTTATAACTGTTGGAACTTTGGGTACCTGGTTTTGTGGTACAGAACAATGGTTTTATAATCTCAGTGCTTTCATACAAACTGATTTATGACAGCATATGGAAGGAAGGGGGCCCAGCAGGCAGGGCTGGGTAGGCTATTCCACTGGTTCAGATGCTGGCAAAGACTCTTGGCCAGGGCTCTGCAGCACCTCAGGGCTCTGCCTGGCCTCACACTGGGGTGAATTTAGGAGGTGACAACAAAAGCTTAAAGGCTGTCAAGGCTTCACAATTTCATTTAAAAAGAGAAAAAAATATATTAACAGAACCGTGTGTTCTACCCTGGATAGAAACCACCCATATTGAGAGAGCCTTCAGAAATGCAAATGAATGTCAGAAGTTTTCAAATTTATTTCCAGCATGCATTTTTTTCCCACATATTTTTTCTAGCTTTGTAATCATGGTGGTACTGTAAGAATAGCTCAAACTCTTCCTGTCACATCATCTGCTTTGCGGCAATTTAAAATGATAAGCTGATAAAAATGATGCTAAGAAGCAGAGTGCTTTCTACACTGAGATCTCTGCTGCTACTGTTGCTTCACCAAGATCAACAAGAATCATTAACTGTAAGGAGTTTCTACAGCTATTAGCAGCATTTTAGCACTACCAGCAAGATGTGCTTCTGTGTTTGTTCAGAATCACTTTAGTGTATTAACTTAATTAAAGTAGCCTGGAAAGTTAGACAAAGAAATTCCACATACTGTTTTCAGTAGTGCCTTTCTGGTCTAGATGTGATAAACTTGTAATGGGAGTGATTTAGCAAAAACATAAATATCAAGTAAGTCAGGGAAATAGCTGTCTGGAAGACTGTTTTGTTAAGTTAAAGGCTAAGCCAGGCTACGAAGTAATTTTGAGTTTAGCCAGTAAGAAGTCGAGTGTTTAATTAATTTTTGATGCTTTCCACAAAGTTTGTATAATGTTTCTCAAACTACTTACAGCTCTGAGGTGCTGCACAGGTGACAGGTACTATTAATAATAGTGTTAGAGCACTGAAGAAACAGCTGCAGAAATAAAATGTACCTTCAGTTTGACAGTCACTGCTGTAGAGATTTTGCATATAAACTAGACAAAATAACTTGTTGCTATTTTGGTCTGTTTCTACTTCATGTTGTGAGATAAAGAACACTATTCTCATGAGAAAAAGGGCAAGAGTTATACCGAGATTCATCAGCTAATGAATTGTCTTACTGCTAACTTGTCCATAAGACACCTCATAGCACACACATCATCTTATTATGCTGTCATGCTTTAGAGGCATTACTTAGTCACACAAAGCTGAGGATGGCAATCTGGTGCAACACTGAAACCTGAGATTAGCTAAAAACAATGGTGTTCTGTCACAGCATTTAGGTCTGAAGCTCTGGTTTGACATGACAGCAAAGAATCTAAAAATACTTGCTATTTTGAAAGCTGCTACACTGTCAAGTTGATACGATGCATCTAGCAGTGAAATCTACTGAATTTGTTAGAGAAAGGTATCTAAATGATCCTAGCAATTGACCACACACACAGTGCTGCAGAAAGGAGTGAACTTTCCCATACATTCGTCATGATTGGGCTGTTGGAGACAGGGAAGAGAGATGGAAAAAGGAAGGAGAGGGAATCTTTTCTTTACCAGAATCTCAGGGATAGGTGACTACGTCCATATACTGAGGCTTTGGACAACTTAGCACCAGAAAGCTTTTCAACCCAGCCAGATCCAGGACTGACCAAGATCAACAACTTGCCTCTAGCTACAGTAATTTTCCAGTACTCCATATAAGAATGAAGAAAAACAAAAACCCTCTCACAAACCCCTATCTATCCTTCAATAGATTTTAAAGTGTGATATTAGTAACAAGAACACAATGTTAATTATTTTTCTCTTCTGTTCTCTGGACTCCTGATAAATCCTGTCACATTCAGACTAATATATTCACAAGAAGAAGCACTAAAAGATTTTAAAACACATTCATAATACAAGTCTTTCAGCTTCTGTATGCATACCATTGTTCCCATTGTTTACAAAAACGTGCAGACACAATGATTATTTCTGTATCAATCAAACTGGGCCCATAGCTGATATATTGGTGTGTGGATATTAGCTCAGTAAATAACTACACAACCTGGGTGAAATGGCGATCTCATTCATATGCTCCATGGAGGAGAGCAGCAGCAATGCCATAAATATTTTACAACAGTCTTGGACAGCTTCTTATATCGCCTACCAGTGTGTAGTAAGAGACCCCAACAGCAAGTCTCCCAAGAAATTTAGCACTTCTCTGCTTTTTGTGGTGGGGATATGATTTTCCTAAGGGAGTTGATCTAAAGCCAGTCCCTAGACAGCCCTGAAAACCATAATCAAGCAGGCTGTCTTCTTATTGCTGCTGCCAGCACTAGCTCAGCACCATATCCAGAGTCCTGCTCTGCTGCACACATTGCTGTGTCACTGGGCTTCAGTGCCAAAATTAAATTAAATATGATTAGACAAAGCTCTGTAAAGGCTCAGTCCTAACTCCAATGTGCAGAGTTACAGTAGCAAAGGTCAAAGTAGATCTGTGCAGCTATAATTGCAGTCAGAGAGGGAGAACAAGTGAGAGGAACAAATCTGTAGACACCAAGGTCAGTGAAGAAGGAGAGGGAGGAGGTGCTCCAGGCACTAGCGTGGAGATTCTCCTGAAGCCAGGGGTGAAGACCATGGTGAGGCAGCTGTGAACCTGCAGCCCATGGAGGACCATGGGGGTGCAGAGATCTACCTGCAGGCCATGGATGAGACCCACACCGTAGCAGGTAGATGATCAAAAGAGGCTGTGAACCTGGTGGAAGCCCATGCTGGGACAGGTTCCTGACAGGGATCTTTGGACCAATGGAGAGTGGAGCCCATGCTGGAGCAGGTTTCCTGGTAGGACCTGTGACCCTGTGGGGAACTCACGCTGGAGCCGCATGTCCTTGAAGGACTGCACCCTGTGGAAAGAGACCCATGCTGGATCAGTTTGTGAAGAACTGAAGCCCATGGCATGGACTCTCATTGGAGAAGTTCATAGAGGATTGTCTGCTGTGGGAAGGACCCTACACTGGAGCAGGGGAAGAACTCCTCTCCCTGAGCAGTGGCAGAAACAGCTTGTGATGAACTGACCATAACCCCTATTCCCTGTCTCCCTGCGCCACTGGTGGGGATGAAGTAGAGGCTGAGAAGGAGGGAGGGGTGAGGGGAGACAGTGTTTTTAAGATTTATTTTACTTCTCAGTATCCTGCTCTGATTTTTTTAGTAATAAACTAAATTAATATCCCCAAGTTTAATCTGTTTTGCCCCGATGGTAATCAGTATTATTTCCTGGTCCTTATCTCAACAGATGAACCTTTCAGTATATTTTCTCTCCCCTGTCCAATTGTGAACAGGAGTGATAGAGAGGCTTTAGTGGGTACCTGGCATCCAGCCAGGGTCAACCCACCACAGAAGGGTTCAACATATTGCATATTTAAACCCTTCCCCTGCCAAGTCCAGCCCCTACCAGAACTGACCAAGTTCACAGCTGCTCCATTCAGACTCCCGAGTGGCCCCCAGACTACCAAGAATTACTTGCTGCAAGACCTCAATCAAGCTGTCAGACCAGACAGACTATTAAACTGTGCCAGAATGGTGAATCTGGTGCTCAAAGAGCTCCTCTGACCACAAGAAGGCAAACAGCTGCCTTCACCTCTGAGCAATGGTCAGGGTGCAAAAAAAGATACATGCCCTGCCACACCAAATCCCAGGGCAGCTGTTTGCATTATGGCTTGCAGAGGGCAAGGGCATTGCCAGGCTTGAAAGCAAGCTGCAGCCCCTCTGAGCTGCTAGCAAAAATAAAAAACTTCAGTCAAATAAAGTCCCTGACAAACAATTTTATTATGCAAGCTTTAACTACGAACGACACCATTTCCTAACAGCATTTTATGTAAATACGGTATTACATTTACACAAAAAAATGAAAAAATAACCCTGGAATATTCATCCTTATGCACAAAAGGCGCCATTAATAAAGCATCTGTGCTTTTGTCTAAAACATTTCTCTGAAAGGGGGTAATTATTATTGAGAAAACCCACACTGATCTGCTCCTGACAGCTCACAAGGTATATGTTCATCTACTTGCTCTCCCTGACAGCTGATCTATTCTAGGCACACGTAACTAACTAATAAAGACTATTATACTTCTAATAGAAAAGTAATTCCATTTATCTTTACCCTTCCTAGCAGCACTGATTCCTTTCACAGTGTTGGGGTAGGATGCTGTAAGAGGTTTCTAAAATGTGGTTATTTTCACCCCTACAATTGCTGTGCATTACTTAGAATTTTAGAGTGCTCTGCTTTCTTGAGAAAAAACAATTAGACACAGATAGCATCACCCTGAGGATGAAGCAAAAGCAATTATTTCTGTTACAAAATGCCCTCCTAGATCTGCATGTGAACAACTAACCTTTTTGATTTCTAATTTTATTACTTTGTCTTACAGTTAACAAATAATTAATATTATTACTAACACCCTATGTACCTCTAATGTCTATGCAATTTCAATTATAAAGCTATTACTGCTGCTTATTAATTCTATTCCATTTATCTTCAAACTTGCATCTTAAACTTACATTTGTTGACATTCATGGAACTGTGGCTCCTCCAAACTAGCTCACCAGAAGCCAGCAGTTTATGTGTTGCAACCCTTGAGACAGAACATGAGATTCAATGGGAGGCTGCAAACTACCCTGTTTATTGTTCAGAGGCACTCAATTGGATTAGATGGCTCTCCATGTCCTCAAAAAAAAAAAAAAAAAAAAAAGATTGCTTTTGAAACAGTGCTGCCCACTTCATCTTGCAATCTTTCTTCTTTCTGAGCTTTAAAGTCAGCTTTTTAAAAAAAAAAATAATACAAAAATATAACTTATGACACAGCAAAGCCTATTTTAGCTAGTATAACCCACCTCCACTTCACCCAGCATTAGAGCCCTTTGCTTCAGGAAGACCACGGGAGTGGTATCTGCCATGTATATGAATCAGTAAGTCATTGCATATGGCTCATTTAATGTCCCTGGCTGTTTGCTTTTACAGTTGTTTTTTCTTTTGGGATGTAAGGTTAAGATTTGTTATCGATGCTGCTTAATACGAACAGCTCCTATATAATGTTTGTCCTCAAAATCAAAAAAGAGATTCGTCATTACAGACAAACCCTAAGTCTCATTGACTGTCAAAGACTTCATTCAAGTGGAAAACTCGCTACTGAGAATCTGTTAGCTGGCTGTGCACTGTCGAAAAATCTGATTGATTTCGAGTAATGATTTCCAATATGAACAGTGCTCTTCATATTGGTGTGCTTTTTCCTCCTGACCTGAAAAGCCTCTTTATCCCTGCCCTCCATCCTCTTCTCCCCTTTGCAAACTGGCTCAGCTACTCATCCTTTACATTCAGAAACATGCCATGCACTTCCAGGCCCCCTGTGAGGATTCCGTGCTTTGGGGGATCTTTTTTTTGGCTTCTTCTTCACTAGGGAGCAGTGCCTCAGCAGGGCTGTAGCAAGCTTTCAGCCAGAGCTGAGATGAAGCAAGGCTTCAGCACTAATGACACAGCACCATGTCAGGCACTGCCCAGGCCAGGTGGTGTAAGCCCTTGGACCTAAAACACAGAGGCCGAATGCACCACTAAATTAATGCAGTGCTACATGGCGCAGTCAAAGACATTAAAGTTTTAAGAGTGCAATTGATTATATGTAGTTCTGCTTTCAAACACACTGGTCAAGATGGATTGCAACAGTCATGCCATGTCACAGTGATGCATGTCAGCAGGCTCTCCGTTTTTACTGTATGGAGGACTTGACACTGGCTTTTAACCTACCAATAAACTACCCTAACACACTGCAAGAAGTGGAAAGGAAAAGGAACTACAAATCCAACAGTCACATGTAAAATAAAAGACTACACCAACTACACTACAGCTTGTCTGCTGCCAACAGCATTTGGGGTTAAAGGAACATTGATGGCTGCAATTGCCAAGAAAGGAAACACATCCTCAAACAGCCTCTTTTTGAAGCTACAGGGAACTTCCAAAGTAAATCTTCCTTTGGCCTGGAATGTTCCTGATCATATCTGAAATTACTGTCATCTTCAAACGTTTGTAATTCCTCACTAATTACCAGTGTCTGAGGGGTACTGTAGGAGAAACATTCCTATCAATAGCTAAGAAAGCTACCTTTCTGAATTATATTTTGAACTCAGAATCAAAGTGGTGAGACAGTAGAACAGGTGTCCCAGAGAAGTTGTGGTTGCCCCAACCCTGGGAATGTTCAAGGCCAGGTTGAATGGGGCTTTGAGCAGCCTGCTCTCGTGAAAGGTGTCCCTGCTTCTGGCAGAGGGGCTGAAACGAGATAAACTTTAAGTTCTCTTCCAAACCACATTGTTCTATGATTCTATAAAATATTATTGTATCTTATCTGACATTGTTTTCCCATCCTGGGCATTTGTTGTATTCAGTATTTTCCACTCTTTTTTTTTTTTTTGTTTGTTTGTTTTGTTTTGCATTCACTTCACAAAAAATATGACACTTAGCAGAATTTCATTGACATAAACTATTTCACTGATTATTTAAAATCACTAGATGTGAGATACTTTTTTATTTTTGTGGATATGGAAAATTTTACTGAAAGCAAGATTATCTCAGAGGAAAAGCAAACTTTAAATTATTATTAAAACATTTCTGTTAGTTCTAGAAGCAATGCTAGCAGCTTAAATTCATCTTAAACTGACATCTTCCTTAAAAGTATCTAAAGGATGAAAAAATAGCACTGTAAAAGACTTCTGATTCACTCACCATCTACAGCAGACTAATGCATCTTTTAAGAGGTGTAGCGTAAGTGTGAGAAAAGAATATAAGTACAGTTTAAAAAGATATGAGTAGAGTTGACTATCTCATTATCTGGGGAAAGAATAGAAGTTCATTTCCTATGTAATTTCAAAATTTATTTTAACTTGGTATATTTGTGTAAAATTGAAAAAAACCAACCTCCAACAACATAAATTTCTACTTTGAAATAAGGCAGATCAATAATAAAACACACAGTATTTTCAAATTATAGGCATTCCTTTAACTACTGCTATGGGGCTTCCCACCAATAGTCTCAACATGTCTGCTGCCCAGTGCATTAAAAATAATGTTTGTATCTATGACTTATGCTCATAGGATAAAAATATAGCTACAATGCTTCCACTTGAGTTCTTCTTTGCTGTATTATTCTAAACCTCCTACAACACCTAAAAACCACCCCATCTCTGATGTCTTTGTGATTACAAGGTAAACAGTAGTACCTAAGAACATAGTGACATATCTGAAGATTATTTCTCAGATATTTCAGAGCAGACACTTTATAATTAACCAAATGCAGAAGTCTCAAATCAAGTTAGCCCTACACCTCTATTCCACCTCTTGGAAGATTTGAATATAGGCACACATCCTTCTTAATAGCATAATTTTAGACGGATATTGTTATGTATCACTACAAGACATCCAGTGACAAGGAAGAAGTAAGTGTAACCCTGGGGTAAGCCTCAGAACCTAGAGATGTCTCATGCAATCTTTGAACCCAACATGAAACTTGAGGCTCTGAACAGTCATATCTACTCTGTAATTTAAGGCATGGCGACCTGTCAAAAGATGTATCTGTTACAGAATAGGCAGCACTGCTCTTCTAGAAACAGCCAGGCTTGTTTCAAGACAACCAAAATAATATCATATGCCTGTCCACTACAAGGCAGCCTTCACGAGACCAAGGGAAGCACTTTGCAGTGATGCCCAAAATCAGCCAGAAGAATAAAAGCTTAGAGCTTACTGGAGGGTGGGTTTAGAAAACACCAAGTTAAACACCAACATTTCTAGGAAGAACTGGAGAATCTTGCAAGTTCTGTACAGAACTGTTATCAATGAGCAATGAGGTCAGGACATGGCAAGAAGTTTGTCATGTCATGTGCAAGACTGGAACCTGGATGATACAGATTTTGAAGGCCTCATTTACAGGTACATAAGCATAAAAGAGACCAATAAAGTGTCATGTTTAAAAGCTGTGAGCAAGAATGTAGTTATACAACTTCTAATATCATTGGCAGCCAGGGAGATAAATCTCTGCTACTCTGAAAGGGTATTCATAAATAGCCATAGGATTCTCCAGCAAACCACAGGACCTTTAAGGAAAGCCAGAATACTGCAGGAAGCTCTTACTCAATTGTACCTGAAGTCAGTCAGCCATAAAGGATGCCTTACAGAAGTGTCACACAAAAACTATACTGGAAATGGACTGAGGGGCTTGAAAACAATGCTTCAGAACAGAAAAGTCCCTCAAATCTATCATTTTGGGAGAGGGAAGGAAAACTACCAAAGATTTAACAGTAGAAAAAACATGTTTTGGAAAGCTTGCCTTGCTGTAGCTGTCTAAACCCACTAAGTGCAGCTTGCTGCCTAACCTCTGTTGCTCACGGGCAAATGCTCCTGTTAAGAAGTTTTGCTCCCTCTCTTGAATCATGGACTTCAGAAGTCAGGGGATGCTGAATGCAACACTGTAATTTGTAGAACACAGAAGGGACAGTATCATTGATGCAGTGTAATGAGCCATTTTCCCCTCCCTACTGTGATTAATGGTGTGGACAGGAGGTCTGCTGGAGGAGCTCACACACGATTCTGGCCCTGGAGGCATGGCCTATATAGAGCACCGTGTGAATGCTTGCATGAGAGATTGGCAGGCCAGAGGCAGCTCTGGGAGCCTTTGTTATTGTCCAGTTTACTCTTTCCTGAGCTCCTCCAGCTTGCACAATCTGTGTAGCCTCTGGGAAGGCAGCTTTAGAATTGGCTTACTTGATGGAAAAAGCTGTTCTTCTAGATGCATATGATGCAAAGTAATGTGACAATGATTGACAGCTAGGGTAGAAGAGGAAAATTGAGTTAAGTTGGGTATTGTGTGAAGAAGCAGAAGGGAGAAGGCAAAAAAGGAAAATTCCTCATTACAGCAGCACGTGTGCAGGGGGGAGATAAGAGTTGCTGGGTTTTATAATAATAATCATTAATAAAGTCAGTTAAGCTGACACAAGTTTGTGATGGTATAAATAGTACCCCAGTGATTACTGGATGTTTTTCTCCAAACTTAATCTTGCCCAAATAGGAAATAATTAATAAGTGTAGGAATCTGCCAGAGTGCTCCCCCTTCACATTTGTGAAGAGGCCATGTAACGTGAATATAAACCCCAGGGCTTATTCCTATCTGTACTTCCATTGATACACTATGCTCCTCATGTATACACTTAAGGTGAGTCAGAACTTGCCTGCCAGCTTCTCATTTCCTCCTCCCTTACACTCAGTTGCAATTTTTAGTGAATGATGCAATTACTTTGCAATGTACCAGGCAAAAGTGCACTGATGCTTTTGTGCTTTTTGAGTTCAGGTCTGAAAACAGAAGAAAAAGCTGTAATTGATTCCATCAGCCTTTTTTTTTTTTTGTATTGAAACAAAAGTTAACACCCAGAGAAAATTTCTTCCCCTAGAAAAATGAACTCAAAATGTGGAGTCTCTCATTGTTTTGCTTTAGGAGATGGTAGATGCCCAAGATACATCCCATCTGACTGTATATATTAGTTTATCTTCAGCAGACTGTTAGGTTCTGGACCACTTGCATGGGAAGCTGAAATCTTGGGGGAAAAGAAAAAGGGAGGGGCAGAAATTAGAACAACTTGAAGATACTTGTGGCAAAACTGGAGATAGCAATATATATCAAAGAAAAAAGAGTTTATTTGAACAAAACCCAACTGGCTCTCATTCTTAGTTACGAGTAAAAAGACCCTTTTCCAGAGCTCCAGAAGGCATGCTAGAAATCACTACTTGTTGCTGCTGTTTGGAAAGTTTTACAAGTGTCTCATAAGAATATGCCATGCTTGCATTGAACCTAAAGGAACTCCCACCATTAGTAAAAAGGTTATGCTGCAGTTTTCCTCCTGCTGCATATATGCAAGCAGCTCAGTACAACACAGTCATAGGAGATAAGGTTACTAAATTACATGCACCGTAGTTGTCTGTCTGTCAATACAGAAACATTTTCTTCCAGAACAGAACAATTTTTTTTTTTTGTTTAAATCCCTATCTTTTACAGTTACTAATATCAGACCATATGCCACAGCAGACTCAGTTTGATGTACCATTAACACCAGTATTTTAACTATTTCTGCATGCAATCATAATGCTCTAAATCACCAAACCATCCTCTCAAAACCTCTTAATTACTATGAAACTAATTTCAGCATCTATCTCTCTGAAAATCCTAGAACTCAGATCTCTGTAATCCACGGTCATCTCTGCAAAAGATCTTCAAGTCAAGATGGGTCATGACAGGTGAAACTTAGAATATATTTCCTGCTTTGAAAACACGTGGTAGGTCTCTATCATTCCTTAGAGATATGGGTTTCAAATAGTACAAATCTTCAGGCCAGTTGAGTACATTCACTACCATGTTCAGGGA
Source organism: Entomyzon cyanotis (assembly GCA_024500445.1). NCBI lineage: Eukaryota > Metazoa > Chordata > Aves > Passeriformes > Meliphagidae > Entomyzon > Entomyzon cyanotis. Next base: position 85,149,932 of record JAKEPQ010001005.1, read on the forward strand.
CAACTGCAACTCCAAGACACATGCACACTCATCTTTAGGGTAAAGTCATACCTAATTTGGACCTTATCTAGTCAGTCTGTTCATTTCTGCAGGCTACAATTCAGAGAGGAGCTAAGTCATGTGCTTAAGCTGAGTCCACAACACACTGTTATCATAGAAATCTCAGTACCTAGCCTGTGTTGTATTGAATCGAAGTCCAAAGAATTCCCTTTAAAACTTCTGATCATATAATATGATGGATAAAAGACAGAGAAATTTGCAACCTCTCACAATAAGACATGGCCCCCCTAGTGCCTTTAATTCTTGATTAAAAAAGATTTACATTTTGGCATGCACACAGAACTCCAAAACCAAAACGCCTTTGCTAAGAAAAATCTAGAGTTAAAAAAGTATTTATTCTTGACATTATATGGACTCCTTAATTTTTGTTGCAACTTGGTTATGGAGGAGGAAAGTTTTTTAACTTGACACATTAAACCAAAGTTGGGTTGATCTGACCCTAGTGACAATGAACTGATTTTAGGAACACATGGAAGTCCCACACCTACTTTTCAAGAAATAGTACAAACAAGAGTTATCTTTTCCCCAGTCTCTCAAATGAATACCCCTTTTCTACCCATCCACTACTAAAATGAGAGATGTATGCTTAGAAATTTATCCTATGAAGTGTTCAAGACATTCTGATGGCTGCAATTTATCAACATAAATTACTGTACTTCACAGCAAAGCTTCTATCGTAAGAAAACACCATGTGCCCTAAATTGTCTGCTGCCCTCTCCAATAATCAGCCTACTTTTTAAGATCTAGAGATTTGCTGATAAAGGACACCTCAGTGCATACAGCGACAAAAAAAATTGAGTTTCATACACATCACTGGAAACGTCCACACACTGCTCTATTAATCTTTAGATTGGGGTCATTTTTCTCTTGAGATGTGGTAATAGATTACTTCAAGAGAAAATGGGGAAGAGCACCCAGACAGGGGCCTGCTGAATACTAAGCAAGCTTGCCTCCTTCCTTCGTGGTTTAATCCTAAAATATATCTAATGGCCAAAGCTGCTGTTAACCCTGTACCAACCAGCACCAATGCAGAAGGAGCACATGATGTTTACTACCATCAGGCTGCCCCTGCATCTCCTCAAGCACTCTGTGCTGTAAGACCCATGCAGGCACTGCTCCTCTTCTCTCCCTGATCACAACACATTTTGCTGGTTGCAGCATCATCACCCACCTGCCCAAGAGCTCCTCAAATCCCATACCAAACTTCCCTTGCAGTTCTTTTTTTGATTTCTCTGGGAATCAAAATCTACTCTCTTCTGGAAAAGTACTCTGACCCATTGTCTTTTCTCCTGTGGAGATTCAGTCTCTGAGTTAGAGCATTTAGAAAAGACTTTCTCTACCTCATTCCTCAGTCCCTCTGGATGAGTCTCTGCATGGTACCAGACGTTGAGCCTTACATTTAATGTTGTTTCAGGACATTTAAAACTGCATGAGGAAAAACATGCCTGAAAGTGCCTGGGAGGCAATTATTAAGGGAAGTGGCCTCATGTTTTTCAGCACCTTTACCAGTCCTGATTTTCATAGTATTCTTCCCATGTGTGAAAACTGTAATTACCAGCAGCATAGGAAATGCTGACCACTGTGTTTAGGGGCTCACTTCTCCAGCCACAAAACAGAAATCAGGACTGGGAACAGAAGTAAGTGGAGTGCCTTTTGTACAAATCACAGAACATGTAACAGTCTGAGCTGGAAGGGCCCCAGATGGATCAATTAAGTACAACTCTGAACTGAATAGCCCATGCAGGGATTGAGCCCATGACCTTGGTGTTAATTGCACCATGTTCACACCAAATGACCAAGAGCAAGAGTGTTCTGCCTTTGCTCTTGAGGGTACAGTCCCATATCCTTGGAGCACCCCTGCTCTCACTGTTTCATTCTGCAGCCAAGGAAATGGTCCATCATGGTGGAAGAAAAGCACATTCTGCTTCACCACTCCTGCATCTCCTGAACTGCCTGTGGGGCTGTTGCTAAAGACATAAAATAAAGCAGCCCCAAGCTGCTGCATGGAATGCCAGAATCCAACCTGCCTCCTGGGATGGCTCAGGAACCCTTGCACAAGGAAGGACAATTCAGTGGTTTAATGACACCACTGCTTGGCGTGTCTGCAGTTACTCTGGTGTTTGCACCTCCAGAGAGCCTCAAAATGAAGCTCTTCTGATGTCCTTCTGTCTGCTCATGGTAACCTCAAAACACTACCTCTGGTATAACACAGAACGTACTGGCAGTGCTGAGGTTAAAGGATTCTGCTAGAATTTTCACTGCATCTTCCTCCTTCTAAGATATCAATGTAAGATTTTCTGTTATTGCCCATACAAGTTTTCCAGGACACACACAGCTTTTAAATGATGATTTGATACCTTAGAAGTTTTACACTCTGCATTATCAACTAGGAAAATCTATGAACAGGGTGGACGCATTTTGAATTCTTTTGGGACAATGCAGACTGGCCTTGATTGAGAGAGAAGAAAGATATTTCTATGAGGAGCAAGTTAAAGTACTACCAGGTAGGCCCATATATATGGGACTGTATAATACCAACCAATTCTAATATACTCTCTAATGGTCCTGCTCTATTTCAGTCCTGAACCCCTAAGTGTCACTTGTCCTGTGAGAGACTGTTACAGACCCTCACTGATATTAATGACATCTGCTTCATACAGCCAGCAAGCCCCCAACATCATGAGACATTTAGAGCTTTAGAAGGGGAGATGCTTTCATTATACTTTATCACAGACAGTGCCAACTTCTGCGTCTCTGCAACTCTGGGAACATCGTCCCAGTTTCACGGCAGGGATGACTTGCTCACTGTTGCTGCTTCTTGCTGTTTAGATGCTACACACCTTATTTTGCAGAACCTTCCCTCTCCTTTTTATGGTTTGTGCCAGTCTCAAAGTTTCATGAAGGAAAAAGAACTTAGTCTGCTTTTTGGGAGAAGCTGCACAAATGTATGATAGAAGTCCATACTAGAAGTACTTTGCAAAAATAGACACTGAGAAGAGCCACCACATATTGGTCCTACTGGAGGCTAAATCATTGGCAAAGCAGATTTTGGCTAGCAGCAAGGGTGTTGAGTATCCACACAAAACCCTTTGAGCATCAACTTTGAAAGTTTTTTTTTACACTAAGTGGGTCACAATGTTTGTTCCCAAGCCACTGTGCAGAGAGAAAGAAAAAAACACTGGGGCATGCAGTGACATTATGTGGGATAGGATGAAGGTAAGGTGACAGTGCTTATTTCTTCATTAAAGCAAAACATCTGCCACTTTGTTAATATTGCAGTATGTCCTGCTCTCAGAGAACTGAGAAGGCAGCAATGATGAAAGGCAGTTCTGACTGGGGAAAATGCACGTTACACTGACCTCAAAAGTGTAATTCAAAATTTATGCTGCTGAATGGTCTACACTCTAATCTGAGGAACCATCTGTGTAGATGTAGGTACAGTATATACACAGCCTCAGGAGAAGCACCCTGGACTCATTGTCAGTGTGACAGAGAACAAAAGATGATGGTTCACTGTCAACCCCTCCTGCCTAAAAAAATAATTTCAAGTGAAGCTTATGACCCAGGAGGTAAAAAGTTATTGAACCTGGTCCTCAGAGAGGCCACTGCCATGACCCAATCAGCTGGCATCACTCGAAGAAGCCACCACAGGCTGCTCAGGGTGGTTTTGCTGTAAATAGGCAGCTGTGAACACAGGAGACTACAGAGGCTTCCTGCCAAAAATCTGCATTTTAATAACTTTGTAATTGCATATTTTTGCAATCTGTTGACTCTGAGTTATTTTAAGAACATCCAAGGAGTAAAACAGTATCACCACCAGATTTTCTGGTACTTTAAATTTCACAATGAAGTTTGCATCAACTTAGTAATTACTGTGAATAATTCATAATAAGGGTTATAATGATGTGACACATTCAAGTGAATCCCTGAATTTTAGGATGTTGGAATGATAAAAACAAAATAGAAATTAAATTCAATAGTAAATACTAGAAGAAAAATAATTAAATTCTATAATTAAAAAAACAGATTGCAAATCCAGTCTGGGTGGTGGTGTTGCTATAAAGCTCATGTAATTTCATTAGAAGTGATTTGCTTTAAAGATGAAGAATAATTTTAGCAAAAACGGCTGTGATCCTGCAAATGCCAGCATCCACAGGCAAAGCCATGCATGTGAGTAGTCCACTGCACAATGGGATAACTTGTGTGAAACTATTTGCAAGACTGAGGCTCCAATGACAGTTCACACAACAAAACACTTGAAAAAATGATCCATTTAAATAAAAATAATGTGGAATTAAATCCACTTTTACTTGGTTGTGCTTATCAGATTAGTGCTGTGAACAACATATTTGGTAAGAGATACGGAAGAAGTTCCAAATTATCCAAGTCCCTTTGCTTAAAGAAGCAGTCAAACATTTTGGCTCACCTTAGCTCAGTGTACCCTTTCCATCATCCAATATTCTGAAACTGTGATCCCTAAAGCAGACATCCAGGGAAAGCTACAAGACACCCAGATGCAGTATTTATTTCATGTGTTAACAAGGTTTGGGAGACCTTGAAAATCTTGTTTAACTTAAAATTGAACTTTCTACATTTTTCCTCTATACAGATACACTGACCATTCCAAGTCAACCACTTGAACTCTAGTACGTAAATGGAATAATAACGTAAGTTCAGTTTTGTGTTTGTAATGCCTTTCTTAAGTCAAAATTTTAACAATGGAAAGACTTGTTGTTCCATTTCATGAGGGGAAGAATGAAAGCTCAGTTCTCTTATCCCTCTTTCCAGTGAGGCAGCAGGCTGAAATTAAGATTAAGTCTCTAGCTTCCAAGACTAAAAGATAAGCAACCACCTCATAATAAAGCAGGTAAGTAGTTATAATTTAAAGTGTACACCTCCAAAGGTTGATCAGGCTGAATGGGCACTGGCTGGTTGCTTTTCTTCCCTGCTCCTGAAAAGCAGTGACAAAAGCCCCCAGTGGGCTGGTGAATTTGCCCCAGTATACACTGGGAAGGACAGTGAAAGACTGCCAGAGCTATGATTGAAGGTACCGCAGCACTAGCTCAGCCCAAAAGGTGTTGGGCTTTTTGTTGTCATCTTTTCCTCTGCCCCCAAGTTGTCATTCCTTGTCATCAGAGCTTATTTCCTCAGAAAAGGTGTATGTGTTTGCTAGCAAGAGAGGGAAAGTGCTGGGTGACAGATCCTGGTGACAGATTTGCCATATGTAATGATATACGGATGTGATTATCATCATGATTTGCAAAAGGAAATGCAGTGTTTTTACCTAATTCTGAAAAATGTAAAAAATTCAAGAATTTTTTTTTTACCCTGAATATTTAGCAATACTTTTCTTGAAAGCTTTTTGCAATTATTTTTCAGTTTCCTCATTAATTCTCTTCAATAGTCACTACATGTACCTCAGCCCTCCAGTTTGAAATAGCATCATGTAGCCCCAATAAATATACCATTTTTTACCAACAATGAATGAAGTATTCAGAGAAAATAAACTAGAGTTGCAAGTACTTAACACTGGTCATTGCATACAATGGAATAAATATAAGATCCTAGAAGGATGGCAGCCATCGTAGATGAGACCGATTTATGATACCTGTGGAGTGCAAACTCGCCCCACCTTCCTTATGCTGCAACTTTTCTAGTGGCAAGGGAAACACAGCAGTTGTTTCATCCCCTTGTCAGCTCCAAGAAGCAACCTGAAGAGCTTTATTCACTTAGAAATGTAAAGTAATACACAGTGAAAGACCATACTTGAAACATTCTCCATCACTCATCCACAATGAAACCTTCATTGCCAGGCAGCAACTGCAACATTTTCTAGCAGGGGCTTCCAGTGGCTGCTTCAAGGCTCAGCGATGCCATAGGATGAAAGTAACACTTAATTTTACTTCTTTATTGGTGGGTGGGAGGGATGGGAATGTAACAAATGACCCCTGACACAAGGCATTTCATGGAGAATTGACCAGTTGGGATTAATGGCCCTTGGCTGAATCTTGGCTATAAAATTTTTCAGCCAGCCATTAATTTTCAGGAAATGTTCTATTCCTCAGTCATTATTACTTAAATAAAAACATATATTGTATATATGGTCAAATCAAATTATGGCTAGAATTTTGTCAAGCACAGATAAGAGTGTAAATTTACTGTGTTATTAAGGCTTTTCCCTTTATGCTCAGATAACTATAGTTTGGTAGTGGGAATGACTGTTATACATGCTCAGGGAAAACACCCTTGCTTTGTCCTTGTGTAAAGCGATCATGGGATTAGAAGCCAGGATAACTAATTAAAAAAAAAAAATCATCATCAATTACCTCAATTTTTCTGTTATGATCATGAAGAAAAGCAGTGTACATACACTCACAGATGTTCAGTGTAATTACACCCAATGATATGTATACTTATCACACAAAAATATATACAGTATCTCAAACTTCCAAACACATGGAAGGTGGTGTGGCATTTTTGCAGTGAATTTGGGCTGAATATATTAATTATGTGCATGAAAGCTGTAATTGCACAGCACAAATCATCCTAAAGAAAGGCTAATAAAACTTGCCTATCACACTTATATTCCCTGGTTTTTGCTGCACACTGCAGGAGCACCAATTTATGAAAAGGAATTTAGCAAGATTTTATGGAAGCTATCACTTGCAAGACTGAGTCTGTACTTCAGCTGCCATCAGTGAGGCCATACAGTGATTTGAGAAGGACTATAACTAATAAAATTTTAGAAGCCTTTATAAATGACTGAAAATAGATTTTCTATACGAGTGCCTTGACTTGAAAATCTCATGGTAAGGTCTTGACCATGACAGGTATACAGTCCAGTGTAGTTAATATTAATGTATTATTTTACCAATAGAGAGAAGGAATTTATAAGCTTACCAGAGATTACAAAGCCTCTACGTAGGGCCAAGGATGATCCACAGATACCTGACTTTAAAATTTTGAATGCTTTCTATGTATACAGAAGCGATGTTCTCCTCTGGAGACGTTTTACCTTTATGAGAGGCTCTGTTTTTCTTCCAGACAGCCTGAAGTAGCGTGCCTACAGAGTCAGGCTGTGTCCTTAAGGTGGCCCCACTGAGGACACAACAGAGCGTGGACTGATTTTGAGGTGACAAAGCTAAGAAAGGAGCAGTGAAGTCTCAGTGACCTAGCAGCCACGGGGATGTAATGCCATTCCCTGTCTTTGAAGAGCAGCTGGACATCAAGCTCCATGCTCTCCCTAGGACCTGAGGCTAGTGAGACCTCTGCAGTGCATGACAATCAGCCCAACACCCCTGATGGGTGGTACTGGGTTCCACGCTGTTTTTGCAATGACACTTGCAGAAAATGAAGGACATCCTAAATGTGCACCATGGAAGGACAAGAACCAATCTTATTTATGTTTAAATGTGCATTACTTCATGTCAGTTTGTGGGCATGCAGTCCCTGCCCTTGCCCCTCACCTCCCTGCATCAGTGCTGAGCTCCCTGGCACCCTCAATATGGAGCCCTTGAGGTGCTCTGACCATTCCTCTTCCCTCTCACATCCAGCCTTTGGCCTTCCCCTTGTCTCCTGTGAGGGCTGGCAAGCTCCTGCTTCATCCACTTACCACATTCAGCCACCTCACACTCCCTTCCTCACACCAGGATGTACCTTCTCCTTTAGCAAAATAACATCACCAGTCTGCCAAGCTACTCAGCACCTGCAGTTTGTCAAGTGAGAAGGACGTCTGTCCAAAACACATGCAGACAGGCCTGTTCTAAAAAGAGTTTCAGCTTTCCAAATGATTTGCTGTTCTTAACCAATCTGCCTCATGCCTTGTTAGTTCTGTAGATTGCACAAAGACTTCCAAGCAGCGTGATAGTAAATGCTCTAAAAGGTGACAAAACCAGGATAGAGCCCAGTGTAATGTAACTTTATACTAATACACAATCAGTGAAATAATGACTTACTGCCTCCACACTTCATGGCCACATTTGAAATAAAGGAAAATTAAGCTTGTGTATTCTGATTCACCTTGGCCTTCTTCAGCCTTGTACTTAATGTAGTCACTGATATGCAAACCAATTTCATCAAGTCTCAAGAGATTATTCTGGCTGGTACTAATGACTGAACTAAAAAAAAAAAAATCAGGTTTGATCAGGCTCTCATGCTGAAGAGCTGCATATTTAGCTCTAAATTTGTATTTCCTGGCATTTACTGCCCATTTTCTGTGAACACATACAGCTGACAAAAAAAGTGGTTTGTAAGGACACAACACTGGACAAAATTTATTCTCAAATCCTGCCCATGTGCACCCTGGGAATCCAATGCACCGTAACTGAGAAAGTAGCCAAGATCATCCTTCCATTTTCATTCTTTGTAGTGAAATGAAACTTTTTTACCATACTGCATTAACTCGTAAGAGAGTCAGAAAGCAAATATTAATTTCTGCCATAAAAGCAATGAACAAATGAAGCTCATATTTTATGTTGTAATTTCTGTAACCAATACTATAAAAATTGGTGAAAAATGCATATCCACCTTAAAAAGCAGTGAAACCTGTAATGAAGGCTAATAGTAATTATAACGTTTAATTCACTAAATGGATGGAGCATAAGAGATCATCCACTGTGAAAGATACAATTCAAACAGTCTTAGAGCCCTAGAATAATAAAGAAAACAATAGAGAAGAAAAGTATATTTATATGCCATGGATTGAAATTATTTTCTGAGTAGAGAAAAGACAGGAAGACACCATGAGGTGATATTCCTGTGTTCCCTATGTGTACAAACATATTTATAAAATGATTGGGTAAGAAGACCCATTGTTTGCTGTTTTCCCCACAAACCAGTATGTCTTATCAGCATTATAAAGAAATGTGTCATCTAGGAGACAGAGCAAACAACAATGCTATTAAAATTAATTTAAATTTTTTTAAAGGAAATTGCTTTCCCTAGCTGTGACCCTTGGCTAATGCAAATCCACTTGCTTCTATTGCTACATTCTCCTTCTTTATTTTTTTATGTTACTCAATGTATTCAATTCTTCTTGCAAGACTGAGAGCCTTTAGAGGCAGGCATTATGCATATGTTATGTGTTCACAGAATGCTTCTTTAAGCCTTGTTTATAGCTTCTAAACAAGCTTCAAAGCCTTGCTTATAGTCACAGTAATGACTGAAAAATGAAATTTCATCAGCTTAGAAATACAGCCTATGAGATGCAACACAGATACATATCCAAGTATATAGCTTGATTTTAGAAGTAAGAATCCAATACTTCCAAAAACTTTAGTGGATTTGTTAGTAATTTGTGCTATACCTAAGCAAAACAAGGATGGATTAAGGGGTGATATTTCCAAGACTTTTAGATATTTTTATCTGTAATGGCTGTTAAACATGGTAAGGAGAAGGAATTTGTTAAGTATCTCTGAAAAATCAGGAGACTTAGTACAAGGCTTAATTTTAGCTTGTAAACATTTTGGTCACAGTGGCACAGAAGATGCATAGGGGAAAAATACATAATACCTTTTGCAATTGAAAACCACTGTACTATTATTTTACACATTAGCCAAAACTCCTCCAACTTCCTTATGCACATGTAAAATAATATCAGATCCTGAGAAGCAATTATCAGTTCCTGTGCAATGAACCTCTTATGCTTGCAGTAATGTTTTAACTTTTTGGTTAAAAATAAATGAAATATGAAATTATTAAGTATTTCATTACACTTTCTTTGTTCTACAAAGAAAGCCCACCAGACATCCAAAAGAAAGCTGTATCAACGTATCTTCTCGTAGATTTCAAAGCTTTTTGGCCTAGGTAATAAAATAAAGATTTTGGAGGAAAATAATTGCTCATAATGTTTTGAATGGTACCCCAATGTTACCAGCTTAAGATGATTGGCTACTCCTTAATGTAATACTGAAGTAATTTTTCCTACATGTCAGTCCTCACATACATGGATTATGCAAACACACATATAAGATAAGAAAGTATGTCACAGAATGAACCAAAAGCACGTTAACTGTATAATCTAGTCACATTCAACTGATGCTGACGAGAATTATTTGCTTCCTTTTTTACTTGTACAATAAGATATAATTTTAAACACTTGCACAGGAGCTGTTTTTTCTCCCACTTTCTGCCTCTTTGGTACTGAGGTGTTTTATTCAGACCCTTGAATTATGATTCTGTGAGTTGTTTTCCCTGTGGAATATTCTGGACTTGACTTTGTACTGTGTTTATTTCAGCAGTGCTGAGAGGTTTTTGTCCAATGTACAGCTCAAGTTGTGGTGATGCGGAATTCAGCCCTGGTGTTTGAAATGCTTTGAAATCTCTCAAGGTGAGAAACAACACAAGCTTGCTTGATCTTGGTATTTAGGCCTTTTGTTCACCCTGACTGAACAGGCACTGTGGGTGAGGATTTTGATTGGGAAAGAGAAATTTCAGGCCAAAACCCTACAGTGAGATGTGGTCTCCAGAAAGGTTAACATGTTCTTCAAAACAGCCAAGATAGATTGCTGCTTGCCAGTAGCACTGTGATCCACTTAACTGAGGCATAAAAAAAAAAAAAAAAAAAATTTGCTCCTTCAGCTTTCTGATGCCTTTTATCACTATGTAGGAAAGTAAATAGCTGATGCTAGCCCAGCTCCTGGCCAGTCATTGCCCTGTTCATAAATCAGAATAAAGCAAACATCACTTTCTCTAGAGTGTAATCAGGACACAAGTTCCCAATGTATGGTGCTTTCAGCTGTCAGCTTTCCGTATTTATCTTGTCTTTTGGAAATCAATCCTACGCAATGTGAACATGGAGAGGTGGAAATGAAGAAGAGAAATTTGCACAGTATCACTCCTCAAGTTTACTTATCTTGTAAATCCATAAGGCACCTCTCATGCTCATGTAATGAGCATGTCATAAATAAAAAAGAGAAAGAAATCACCCCTGCAAAGTAAAATCAAAACCAAGTCTAACACTTCCACCCTAGTAAATGCTAGAAAAATGCAAGGAAAAGAGATTCTTCCCTCTTAAATATTTTAAGGCCATATATTTATGAGAGCATAACTCATTGAATATGCTTCCAGTATATTAAAGAGAAAAAAAGTTTTCCTTAAGACTCAAGCTATGCAGGAGAAGAAACAACTAGAAAGGTATTTATGGTAGAACAAAGGGTTTCTCAAATGGAATCAGACCTGTATAAATAAAACCATTGCATTAGGGCAGTATTAATTCAGTTGCAACTTTTGCTGTAACTGACAACTAATTGTTACAGCAATCTATTTTCAAAGATGGTTTGCATGAGTCATGACAGGCTATTTACTTCCAAACGCTGAGATTTATGGTTCAGTTTCCTTTTACGTGGCCCAAAGAAGATTTGGACCTTAGGACCTCAACCAGTGTCAACAACATAGACAAAAATGTGTATATATTTTATAAAACTTTTATAAACGCTTTAATACTGTTTTAGCTCTTACTTGCATCATCTACTATCACCTCACAAACAAACACAATGCAAATGCATTCAAATAATGATACTTCCTCTAATAGTTCCAAGAATAAATATTGATAAAATTTTCTTTAAACATCTAATTTGATGTCTAAATAAGAATAGTTCCAGAACTGCACAGAATAACCCCAGCACTGCCTTGCACCACAGAGGAACTGAGCTGCCAAACTTTAAGCCTCTAAATCATACCTAAACTAGAGGTATAAAGTGATTCAAAATAGGTGGTGGAGATGCCCTAAAAAAGGTTTCTCGACACTTCTAAGTCACTGCTGATTTACTGCTCATGACCTTCTTGGAGACATTGGATCATGAGCATATGGAAATGGAAGGCCTAACAACAGTGACACAGAGAGGTGTAAATAATTGCAGTGTCCATCTTGAAAGTGATTATCCTCATAACCTTTAAAAGACCTGGAACCTGCATTCCCAAGAAGGATAGACCAGGAGTCAAGAGGGGGACATTTTCTCCTCTATTGCAGCTTACATTTCTCAGTTCAAGAGAATTCAGCTTGGTGTCAACCACAGGGGCAATTGCTAGGGGAAGCAGACCACTAAACAGCTAATGGTAAGAAATACCAGCTGATATTTGCTCTTGCCACCTCACCTGCAGATGCTGTGGAGCGGGAAAACGAAGAGACAGCCAAAACACAAGTGAAGTTTAAATGAGACTGGTGTGAATCATGACTGCAATAACCAGCTCACCTGGGGCATGTCTCCTATGTGTAGGCAGGACCTCAATCAAAGCAGTCTGGTATAAAGGATGTGATTTTAGAGAGAATGACTTAAGCTAACTCAGCCTGATATGTGAACATTTTGTGTTGATCAAAACCTGAAAAAAAATCAATACAAAATGAAAATTCAACTGGTCAGGCTTTGAGTAGTGGCAGACTCTGACATTTAGATCCGAGCACTGCAGGTAGACAGACATGTCTTTCAGGTACAGGCCTGTCTCCAGATCAGACACCACATGCTCACTTCACCTGCTTGGCACAGCAGGCCTTTAAATTGACTGTCCCTTACTTCCCCTGGACACAAAAATAAATCAGGTTAGCTCAGCCCAACAAGTGGAAGTGCTAAAGCTAGCCTGGCCTGCATCACATCAGGAGGTGTTCAGGTGCCCTGCTCTGACAGCAGACTGATGGGAGTAGCAAGTCCTGTAGAGGAGGAAGAGGGAGTAGTGAAGCATCTCTCCCCTTTGCTTGCATCAGATCCACAGGGGCCACGGCCTCAGGGAAATGCAAGGATCTATGTTAAGGGTCTGCTGCGTTAATCCATCGTGGTGGGACACCTCAAGACTTCTCCTTCCCTTGTTTGCATTTGGAGCCTGGGTAGAACAGACCAGCCTTAATTCCCATGCACACGATCCAGATAAATGCTTAAAGCCTGCACACAACCTTTAGTGAAATATTCTCCTTTTTCAACAAAACACAGAAGTACGTAAGCAAGAAGCTCCAACTCAAATCAGCAGGCTGGTCCCTATACTTATGATAGGTGAGTAATAGAGAGGCCCTGAGATACATATGTGAACCGCTTAACTAATCCTAGTATGTGGGGCACTAATTATGTACAGAGTTTTAAAGCTTGTAAGATAAAATAGAATATTTCCTACAATAAAAGGTCTTTCAATACTCTTCATGTTCACACCAGACTACCAGAGCTGCTCTTACTCTTTCCGTCTTCTTTTCTCTCCTACCCTCGCCTATAGCTCATGCAGCTTTGGCTCTGCTTGGGTTTATAGACTCCAGTTTCAGCCATCTTCTCACTTGCCAGGAAGAACTGAGCTACATCTTGGTGAGGACTGTAAAAATACAAGCAAAGGGAACAAAAACTAAACAGCTTTCCTTTGTTTGTAAAGGCTTACACAGGATGCTACAACAGGTATTATATTAAAACCTAAAATAAATAAATGTAAGCTGTTCCTAGCATAGTAAATATGACATTATTTTCCATGTAACCCAAGGATTGAAAAGAGAAGAAAAAACCTCCCAAACATAAAAAAATGTGATAGAAAAAGAGTCACTACACCTTGGTAAAATTAAAGTTATTTACACTAAAACCTAAGGCAATATTTGTACCCTTTGTCCTGGGTGATCAACAGGCAGTAATTATTTGTTCATTAGCTGCTCAGATCACCATAAGCTGGTGATGTGTTCAGAAATGGCTGGGGAGTAGACAAGGAAATTTTTCTCCCAAGAAATCAATTTGGCTGCTTCAAGAAAACATGATTAATGTTTTCTTGGGATGCTGCCTGCACCGGAAGGGCAGCTATGTCTTTAGACATTATTAATATAGAGTGCACTACTGCTATAAAACTCTCTCAGGTAAAGCCAGCTATGACAGAATTACCGACCTGTCAAACCTCACCAATTTGCTTTCTAACACTGAGAACATCCAAAACATGTGAGTGCTTACCAAAGCTGCTATTTCTCACTAGTCCTGCCTTGCAAGGCCACCTGCCCATAGTTACACATGGGAAAGTGGACAGGGTTTTTCTTTCTTCTGCATATGTGTATAAAGGTGTGGAAACTTGGACAGCATGCAACAAACCAGAGTCAATTAGGTGGTGAACACACTCTTGCATGAAACACTTAAACTGCTCCAGGATGAGGGAGATGTTTCAGTTTTCCTCTTCAAGGTGACAAATTAGAATCACTGCATTTGTCATACAAATTTACTGCTTTGGAAATGGGCATTTGAATAGCTTTCTTCTTTCTCTTGGACATTACTACAGGTCTTATCTCACTGAAAGTCTACCTGGTGGCATGACGACAGTATACATTTAAACTTTCTTAGCCATGAAGACATATATGTACACTATAACTAGAGATGTTAAGACCTGAATGTGCATTGTATGTATACAAATATATAATGTAAATGATCCTAGAACATAGCATCGAAAAAGTGCTTTTCTCTGTTAAAACAGAAACCCCCCAAAAATACAGACCTCACAGATTTTTCCCCATGAGAAAAGACATTGCAGATTCATATGGGAAAGTTTCTTACTACTACAAAATAAGACAATTTATTTGCAAGATGTCAACTGAGCAATAAAGCACAAGTAATCATAAAGCAATCAGAAACTTTTCTGCAGTTTGCTGTACATCTTTATCCAAGATATTTTTATGTGTGTGCAAATGAGCACATATATTATCTGACTTGTCATTAGCTTATCTGAATTTTGACATGGATTGTAAATTGTTAATGATGTGCAACTCAGAACTGTCAAAAGCATATAGCAGGGCCAAAAGTCAGAACAAGAAGGTAAACAGGAAAAGTTTTCATGGCATCTCCTTTCCTGCTATAAAAATGTAGTCTACTTTAATACCAGTTAAACAATATTCACACAGCACTAAACAAGTGAAAGAGAAGAAAATCCTTCTTTCACAATAATTCAGGGGGAAAAATAAAATAAAATAAAATAAAATAATTTTAGGAGAAAAAATAAAATTCCTTAAATGAATCCTGGAATAGTCAGTCCTAGTTCTTTTTTCATGACAGAAACCTTCAGATTCCCATGTCTTTAGCACTACTGTTGGCAACTGATCTCTAAGCAGGATAATTGCACTATAGTGCCATCCTTGATTTTATATTGCATTTACAGTTGGATACACTGGTTTGTTTAAACAAGGGTTTCTTGCTTTTGTTATTTATTTATCTTTTTAGTTAACTGCATAAAGAAGGGTCTAATTCTTAAGCACTGTTAGATATTTATATGCCAAGCTTTGAAGAACAGCTGTAATAGGACTGGAGTTTGATGGGGATTCAACCTCTAATGAAAGAGTAAGAAAATTGTACTCTGTAATACCAGTGTATATCCCAGGGAAGAAGGAAGAAGAGTGGGAGGGATACTGCCTAGCTTCTTTCTTGTAATCCATTCAGAGGTCACAAGCTCTGAAATAAACAGGAAGATGTTGGTTCCCAATTTGTATTGATGATGTATAAGCAGGAGAGTATTTCTCTTTCCCTCTAGAGAAGGGAGGGGTCATCACACATCTCCCCACACACGGATATACAGTCAGCACAGATGCTCTTCAGGTGTTGCAGTTTAAACACTACCTCTTCCTCAAAGGTGCATAAAATCAATGTCAAGCTCATCCTGGCTTCTAGTAGTTACAACGTAAACCCAAAGGTACCCTACTGAGGCAAAGCTAGTCATTTATCATTTATATCAGCTAAAGCAAAGCAAAGCAAAATACAGTCACCTCTGTAGCCCACAGCTCATATACTCCTTGTAAATACGTGTGACTCTGAAAGTTTATCCAACCTCTTTGTCTGAGGAAATATTTACTTTGCAAACTGCATGTTTCAAAGTCACATTTCACATCCAGCCCATGTTCATACTGAAGCCTGCACATTAGCAGCTCTTGGCACACCAGTCTCCTACGTGCAGCATTGACTCTCTGGCTAGCAAAGCTGCCCTGCTTCCTTAAGACTTCTAGACTTTGCATAAATTTTATAGCTTACTGCTCTCTGACTGAGGTTTAACATACTTTAGAAGCTCACGCAGAACATCAGCTACTTTTTACCCGAGAAACACATATTTCACATGAGCGCTTTTCATTCAGTTTGCAGGAATGCAGCTTTGTAGAGTGCATAGACATTTGGTGCTATTATTATGTGTTGTGTCCTCAACTATGGCCATTATTATTACTGTGGAAAAAGTTGTTCATTAATACTTAAGGAATAAAAACCCTTTTTCACTTTTCCATGGTTTCCTAGAGTACTTTGGTACTCATGGAGAAACAGGAAAGCAAGAGCACAAAGAATGGGGCTGCACAGCCAATCCACATGGCATCAAGCCATGGTAAGAATATGTGGAATATGAAAATAGTAGCAGAAATAGAGACTTTCAAGTGCCAAAGTTTGATTTGCTGGAGGCTAAATTAAATCAGAACAAAAATTCTGCATTAAGGGAAAACAACAAGAAATTTGTCCAAGATGGTGTATTTGGAAAACCTGCTGAATCAGCAAATTAGGATGTGTCAAATGATTGCTACACCTAACACCAGTAATTAACCTCCAGAAACTAAACTTTCTTCTTGTCTTTGATACCATTCATATGCAGACATGTAGAGTGCATTTTTTCTACTTCCTTCAAGGAACTGGACATGCTCAAGAAATTAGATTCAGTCAAAGGAGAGTTTAGGGCATTTTTCACTTTAATTTAAAACCAGAATCTTGAAATTTTAAGGACACAGATCAGTCAAACAAGCATGTAAGAACAGGAAACTTCCAAGGTATCATGTAATTAAAAGAGAAAAAAATTTACGTGGTGAAGAATACAATGATATCTACTAATTCTGACTAGAAATAGGGATCTTTGTATTACCTAAGTGAAGTACGGATTCATTTTAGTCCAACTAACCTCAGAAAGCCAAAACTATAACTATTGCACTTCTTGAAAAACCAGCAGAAAAGCAAATGACTAATCCTAAAATTTCCAAGGCTTCTGAAGACCTTGAGGATGTGCCAAAGCATGGAATACAATAGGAGTCATGTACATCCCTGTCATCCCTTTAAGAATATCTCCAAAATACTCCAGTTAATAGCAGTGATCTTTCCAAAGCATGATAGAGATTAGGTTGCTCTCAGGAGGGAGAGGAGCTGACACTATCAGGAGTATTGGTAGTTCAGAAACAGAAAAACTTGATAATACCCAGGATATGATGCCTAATAACAGCTTTGGTATTTTAAATAATAAAGTTGCTAGAGAGACTGAGTTTCAGGGAAGGGGAACAAATTACTCCCTTTACTTTAAACTAACTTGGAGGACCGTTCCTCAGCTCCTAAGGAGGTGAAGCAGGGCACCAAATACGTTCATTATTTTCCAACAAAGCTGAAAATAAGGAAGGTGCTAACAGTCAGATTGCTAAATTAATTCTTAATTCCCTGTTCTAGTGCTCATTCTCATTATGACCTGGATTAAAAAAAAACAACCAAAAGACCCTACCATAAATAGATAAAAAATTACAACACAGCAACTCTACACATTAAAGAAGAAAAAGGTTTTTAAAAAAGTTGGAAAAACAAGGACTGGTCATCTCCATAATAATATAATTATATTTTCAACATATATCACAGATTTCAATGTACAAATCTTCTGAATTCGGGAATGGATTTTACAAAGAGTGACAGCTTTACTAACTATTTAAAATGACAAACAGCACTGATTTTGGAACAGAGGGGAGTCTAAACAGGGCTGCTATTAAGCTTGAGCAATTAATTGACACTCTGTTCTATGAAAAAATATAAAAAAATCAGAGCAATAAAGTCCACATTATCTTGTTGAATATTTTTGTCTTTTGCAAGAGCGATCTTTAAAATTTATTATAAAGGCTCTTGATTAAATGTTCTGATTTACAGGCAGCAAAAAAAACATAGAAAAGCAAGTGCTGTATCTTGGTTAGCATGAAAATGCCACAAGTGCACTCATTTTTCAGTTTTCCGAGTTGCACCAATTATTAATAAAACACTTTAGAAAATAAGCAATTTGCATTAAGAAAACATTAAGGAAGTGTTTTTCAGCACAGTAATGGTCATCTTTAGAGTTCATCAGATGTGTGAGATGGCAACCATTCCCCACAGGGCCAATTTCAAATTCTGCTGAGGACAGGAAAATGAAACAGTTTGACCTTGGAAAAATCTCTGAATAAACTATGGATTTACAAACACGTACATTTGCATCTGCAATGAAAATCCTCTGACAATACAAAGAAATAAGAATGATGGCAATTCATAAAGTACTTCTCCTGAAAACAAACTTCACCCAGGAGTGGAAATGGGGGTGAGATTCATCTGAGTAAATGCAAACACCTACAATGCCTTAAGGCTGTAACTGTATAGGGGATGTGACTCATCTTAAGCTAAACATGTGCAGTACATCAAATAAATGATACTTTCAAACTGCCCACTCATCTTCTGAGCATAAAAGCAGCAACTGTGACTGCTAGCTGCAGAAGTACAATGTTTGGCAAGATGAATCACAGCATGGGTATCGACATTTTCCTAACAGCACCACTGTGGACAGGCGATTTATCCCTTAATCCCTTGTCCCTTCTCCCCTTGCAAATGTTGTATTTCCTACATATTTTCCCAGTTATATTTTGAGAGAAATGCAATAACTGTTATAAGTCTGAAATACCTACATCAAAATTGTCTGTAAAGGATTATGCATGGATGGATAGATGGATTCCCTGGATCCACTGCTGTGAAATCAAGGATATAATGGTATTCCACCTGATTATACACATATTGTAAAAATGTCTAAAATATTGTTAAAAGCAGCCTGCAATATTTTGAGTAACATAAACTACAGCTGCTGATTTACATCCATCCAAACAGCTACTGATGGTTTATGAGCTGTATATTGATAGGCTTTTTATTAAAAGAGTGACCTCAGTCCCAGGAAGCCCCTTGGTTTCTCCTGCACTAGGAATGACAGGCTTCTTCATTGGAAATATAACTTCCACTTTTTCATTCCATTGCTGATCTAGAATAAGTCCACAAGAAGTGATGTGGGATCAGTGCTAGGCCAAGGATGGACTAAATCAACCCCTAACTCTGCTGTTAGACTGGGAGCTCATCTAAAACGCAAGGAGGAGTCAGATTAATACTATACAAATGAAAGGAGAGTTATTACAGTAAATGTGACATCTGAGAAATTGTATGCTAAACAAATAGAGAAGGAAACAGAAGGCAGCCCAAGCTGTTTTGCTGACCCTCATGTGCACATATATTTAACTCTCAACAAAACATTTTAATCATAATTCTGCAGTAAGGCTGGCAGGCAATTCTCAACCAGACTCTCTACCCTCCTTTTTCCTAACTTTCTCTGGTTGCACAAAGTCTTCTGCAGCTGGCCAGCTGTTCACTGCTTTATGTTGTCATAGGGAAGGAATTATAATAAAATGAACAGACCAACAAAAAAACAGTGTCAATGTTGCTGAACATGTTGGAAAAGGGCAAGTTCCCCTGCTTCTGATGTAGCACAATTTTACAGAGAGTTAACCAACTGCCCAGGAGGACAATAATAATTACTTGGGAAAATTATAATAGTATGGGTAGAAATAGGAGAGTGCAATGAACACTGAATTGTTAAACTGCTGGGTGATGTTTCTCACAGTGACTTGAAGTTCCATCTCTCATTAAGCTGCGCATTGGCTTCAAGGAACACCACAGCACTACACAGGTCAATGTATATTTCTGTCAAAACACGTGTCAAGAACCTCTGGCAGGACTTTCTGCAGCTGCTAGAATGCACCTACAGCTGCACAATCCTTTCCTTTTCCTTTCTGCCCTCTCTAGTCATCACAGTTATGACAGCTTAGAAAAAGTGCACAGAGTGAGACAAAGGAAATGCTACCTGATGCAACAGACACCTCATCAGTCACAGTGACTTGCTAAACTATTGAACGTAAAAGGTGACAATTAAATATCAGCACAATCATTTAGCTGCTGATCATTTAGTAGAAATATCAAGTCTGTCCCACAATCCAAACTGCCTCCCACACAGTGCCAGATAGTAAATTGAACATTGCAACAACACCAGGGAAAGAACGTCTTTTCTAGTCTGTACTCTCATCTTCCCCCCAGCTAAAAGATTAAATTAAAAACTTCCTTTCCTTTACAACTTGATAATATGAAAAAATTATTCAGATTTAAATAGAATATGAATTTAAACTGATACAATTATTCTTATGTAATTCCCCATATTAGCTGAGAGCACTTTCTCAAGTTCAAGTTTACCTGGGCTGGGATATAAGATTAGCTTTAAAAGCTGCAGTTTTAAGGAATAAAAGCACCTAAAGCAACGTTACATGAGCAGTTTGACTGTAGTGATATAAGCAGGGAACATGGATATTGAACATATATGAAGTAAGAAGCCATGAAAAAGCTCTTAGGGGAGAAATATGACCAGTATTTATATAAGAAAATTAAGTACAATAGTTGAGATTCAGTATTAAAGACCATTTAGATCTAATGCTTAGGGACATGGTTTAGTGGTGGACTTGGCAGTGTGAGGGTTATGACTCCATGATCTAAAAGGCCTTTTCCAACCTAAATGATTCAATGATTCTATGAAAATGGATAATGACATAAGAGAGAAGATGTAGCTCCTCCCTTTAAAATGGGGACACAAAAGAACAGGATACCCTTCAAAAAAAGTCACCTCAGGCTTTCTTCCTAGGAGTGATCTGAACATAGGCAGCAGTCAGGGGCCTTCCAGGACCACTCACCTGGGAGTCCAAAGGCAGGAGCTCCCGCAGTGCCTCTCTTCTCCCACCTCCAACTATCCTCATGTCCACAGTATGGTTCCTTGCCAGCTCTGCAGTGATCCTCATCTTTCCTCCAGCCTTTTGTCCAGACCATACTCAGTGCTCTCTGCATATTGGCAGCTTATCACTGCTTCTTTTGCTGACTGCATTTCTTCCTTGAGAGAAGCTGGGACTCATAATGGGAGCTGCACTAGGATCCCTTCTCCTGGGGACAGGTGTGACAGGGATGGGAGGAAAAAAGCATGCAAGGAAAAGGCTTCTATGGCTTTTTTAGGATGAAGACTAAAACACAAGATTTGTTCTTTTTTTTTTTTTTTTTAAAATACAATTTAACAGTTTTCAAACATTTCAGGTTCTTTGATACTAACACCAATTTTATGCCTGCAGAACTGATAATCGTCAGGCATAACAGATGCGCAATACACAAACTTAGGGCTGTCCTCTCAGCAAACATGTTGATTATTAATACTACTTTTTCTACCATGCTCACTAAGAATACAAGTATCTTTGATGATTTGGCAAGACTTCTGTAAGCACCAGGTACTTTATTAAATAACAAATGTTGGAGCAGTCTTAAGAAGTGTTTGACAGAAGGAAAAAACAGAGCTTTATTTTTTGTATAAGCAGCTGCAAATGGAGATCCACCTGTGATCTGAGACATCTGAGAGAATAAACAACTCTGAAAAGTCAGGTTCTTAACCTTGCAACCTTCATAGTTCTGTTAAAGCCCTTTGTGTTTCTTTTTAAACGACATTTTTCCTACACGTTTTTTGACTTTCAAATGAAACAACACCCTCCCCACCACGTTCAGAGTTGTCATTGAAAGATTGTGTTACAGCTGTTGCATCTCACTGAATTCAAAACAGTCTAGGTAGAAGCAGTGAGAAAGAATTTCTTTTTTAATGCTCTGATACAACCCACTGATTGTGCCATCTGTCCAACACATGATGAAGAATCTCTAAACAGAGAATTGCTGTAGGGGACATAGTACAGTATTTGCAGATCTGTGCTTGGTAAAAGATAAGAGTTTGCATTAAAAAAGTAAATTCGGCTTTTTTTGAACACAATATATTAGATATGCAGTATGTTTCTGGCATGAAGTGAGGATAAAATAAACCAGCAGATCTGTCCAGATGGAGGGGGGAAGTACTGCCAAAGGCAGGACAAGGAAAAGGTGCTTGATCCTGTGTGAAGACCATGTCAACGCAATCTGTCTATCACAAGTACAAAGGAAGACTAATGGAGCTTTATAGATGTCTTTCTGTAATGCAGGAAGTCACATAAAGAATAAAAAAAGCTCAAGTTACCACAGCATGAGTGTGCAAAACTACGCTAATAAAAGTGACAATGCTAAGTGCTTCAGCTAAGTATTTAATAAGGATTGTAACAGCCACCTCCATAAATCTGTCCATACCAAATATCAATTATGTAGGGATCCATCTCACTGCAATAATTTCTCCAAATTGGCTCCTCACTGGCACCTCTCCAATTATTTTTAGTAGTAAGGATAGTATGTCTTTATCCTTTTGAATGGCATAGGACAACATATCTTCAGAGAGTCTGATATATTTATAGGTCATTTCACATCAGAAACACCTGTGTATGTCACAGGAATTTTAAAGACTCAGGGAAGAGCAGCAGAGACCAGAGAGGGGCAAACCTTCTACCCATTCAGCAGCTCTGCTTGGATCCCTCTTTGAAATGTGTCAGGCTGTGCTCTGGGCTGGTGCTGCTGCAGAGAAGGAGCTGGGGCAGTGCCAAGCACTGTGACTCCCTGGGAATGCAGGGCTGGGTTAGGAGTGCCCAGCCCCTGTAGGTGCAGAGCTGGCTGAGGGCCAAAGGAGCAGCTTTTAGGCTGTGGAGATTGATGGTCAGTTCAGTTTTACTGCCTGCAGACCCCATGGGCTTAATATTCTCTCTTCTAAAAATGCATTGCTAAAGTCCCAAACCCTAGAGCTTGCAAGAGTCTTTCAGCAGCACTACTGAATTGGATGAGAACTGAGGCCTTTTAAAGTCATTATATAAATACTTGTGTGAACAGAAGCACTTTTTCCTATATGCCCAAAGCCCAAACTACAACTTAAAATATTCAGTGGCAATTTTTTCCCCCCACAGAATTCAAATTATACAGAATTGGAAGTACAGCTTGTGCAAACACTGCAGTTTAAATAAAGAACAAGTTAGCTGTGGTTTGATTATAACATCTTAAAGAGTTTAACTTCAAAAGGCAAAGAAGCTTGTAAATTTAGCAAGACAAACAGAGAAACAAACACCTAAGACCAATGTAGTCAATATACTTCAAAAACTGACCCACGGCAACTGTATTTTCTCTCAGAGTATTCCAACTTGCCTAAAAATCAGCAATTTCCATTCTACATGTGAGAAAACTTGCTAGAGCAAAATGTCATAAGTACAAAAATCCAACAAGTTAAGAATGATCCAGTTCTGTGCAGGAGGGATTTACAGGCTATTAACATAATAACCACCCCGTTACAGGTTATTAACCTAACCATCCCATCAGCTTACCAAATTCAGTTTTAATTACCAGTGTGATAGCAGTCATTGCCTCCAGACTTCATTATGATGGGCACTGTGCAAAGAAAAACTGCATGATTGTCCCAATCCTGAAAAAAAATACCAATCCAAGGAACTAAGACAGTGAGATGATGGGAAAAGAAACAAACCAATGAAGAGTGCAACCTTCTGCCACAGTTGCACAGCACATCCAGTGACCCAGTCAGGAATAAGAGTAGCACCATTAGCTTTTGTAAAGAAACATTTACCAATAGATCTCGCAGCACTTAAAGGATGCTCAGTGGCATCACTCCTGTTTCTGAATGGGAGAAAACAAGCACAGAGAAGTATGCTTGGAGTGGCCCCAGGTTACCCAGAAAAACCTGAGAAAATGCCTGTCTAGTGATTCCTAGCACAGTTCCCCATCTACTGGACTATGATGTTTCTAATCTAAAACACAGTTGAAAACTTTAAGTGAGTATAATAAAAAGGTCTTTTTCTTACATGGTCAAGTCCAGTCAGAATGTTGGAACAACTATCCAGAATACAGGCAGTAGACACTCATGACAACAGATACATGTTGACATCAGATCATTAAAATTGCAGAATTTTATGATTGTTTATGCTGCTAAACACTTTGTACATAATGAAGACCGTCTTCCCTACCTCATAACTCTGTGAGACATATGAGGAAAATCCAGTGTTGAAGACAGTACTATTTAAAACTGAAGGATCCTCCATAACTCATAATTATAAGAGCTTTCCCTGAGGTGACAAAACCACCCAGCAACTCCCAAGCCTTCAGTTGGCTAATTCTGGTGATAAGTCCTTCCTCCTGCCTCAGACTGTAGACCTGTGACACAAATTAATTGTCAGTATCATTAACTAAAGAAATAATGTCTTTGAATATGTGCACAGGAAACTTTGTGTGCAGTGGCAAATCATAATAAAACCAGATTAAAAGGTAAAGATGTCAGTATAAAACCAAAGTGCAACAAAAATGTCAGGCTGACTTATGAAAAAATAACCTTAAACACAACCTAAAACAGATACTGCCTTTTTCAATGTAGCTATAAGAAGGAAAAAGTATTATATAGATTTAGATAACTTAAAAAGGATTTCCTGGGTTTAAAAATATTTTGTCACCAATGTGAATGCAAAATAAAATTAGCATCTACACAGCACAAAATAAAATATACTTATCTACTATTCAGCCAGTGTGACATCTCTGCCCCTCTCTCTTACACACAGTGATAAAGGTTTTAGGTTCTCCAATTAAATGAGGATGTGGTCTAATTTCAGACCTGAATAACAGTTCATCTTTAGAATAGTCAATGAATCAGCTGTGACACCAACCCTTATGAGGATCTCTCTTGCTCCCCATTCTCCGTTTCTACTGAATACTGAGGCTGTGCAATCGTTTATTTGCTTATTTTCCCTGCAATACTTCCTTTTGAAAAACAACATGCTGTAATGAGGAAATATAAACTACTGAGACCTATCACAAGACTTTTAACAGTTTTCCCACTACCTAGGCTGCCCTGAATACTACCATACTACATAGTGTGAGTTATGTTAATACTGTCACTGAGGTTGGATGTAAGTTTCTTAAGCACTTCTGATTTATGCCTCCTGTTTCTGAAGGAAAGTAAAACAAACAACATTAAGGAAAGAAATGGTATTTATTTAATATTAAAACTTATTTTAAATACATGTTTTGGGTTTTAGGCAAACAACAGCCTTAACTGTTGATTCTAGGAGGTGGAAAATCTTATGAAAACAAAAAGAAACAAATTTTATGTGAATGTAAAATTAGGATGGAAAGCTAAAACACATTCTGAATATCTGAGTTACTACGTTTTTCTCAAATTTGTGCATAAAACAGCAGCAGTGATACAATGTACTTGGAGTTTATTCTTATCCTAGAATTTCAGTGTGCTTTTATAAATGCTAATTAATTAAACTTCAAAAGGCTCCTGTGAGATACAGTAGGTATTACTGTACCTATTAAGCACATATAAACCAGAGTTATGATGTTTAATTATATTCAGAGTTGTTTCTTTTTAAATTGATTTTCCTCTATAAAAGAAGATGCTGATGGTCTATTACTTTTAGAACAGGTTTTTATGAGTTCAGTTTTTAAAAGGCAACATTTCACTGCACCTATGTTTGCACATGCATGTATTCATTTAGAGTTAAAAATACACAGCCAACCTAGAGCTGGTAACATTTTATACAAATGGTTTGCGAGACAAACCTCAAACAAGAACTAGGAATAATTATGGGGAAAGGCACACTGATCTTACCAAAAGCCTCTTTTTCCCTTGTTTGTAATTCTGGTAACTTCCCAACCAATTTCAAAGGTTACAACCTCCCCACCCCTCCGCCTAATCGAGGCAGTTCCAACATGGCTAGAATGTTTTCCCAGGGAAATATTGTTCTAACCTCTAAAGATTGACAACAGTCATGGAAACACAAAACTCTCAAGAGTTTTGTCTTTTTTGCTTTATCGGTTCTGTTACTCAGATACATCATCTGCTGCTTCTTCCAGCATTCTCACATCAGGAGCATTCATGATGATTTGTGTCTGTTGTGGATGTAGCATGTTGCACGTTATGCTGTATGCAGCCAAGGACAAGGCAATCAGGCAGGATTGCATGCTGCTGCCCAGGCACTCACTTTGAAGGAACACAGCACAGTCACACACAACCAGTGCTGAACAAAACCTGACACCACCTCAGCCCAATGTGCTCCAACGTGAATTTATGCACTGCAGAAAGCAGTACTTTCTAATCAGTTTTCAATTTAGCACAGTTCAGTTTTGTTCAGTATTCCCTGCTGGCTCCCAGGTCTACATTCCTTTTAAGTTCCAGAAGGACAGAATATATTTAGTAATTATCTAATTGTAATAACCAATTGCTAAGTCTTTCAAGAGCAGATGGAATAATAAATACATATGTGTTCCAAAACTAAAGCATGCTAGGCAATGCAATGCTACTAATAATTAGCTGTGCTTTGATACAATATGCCATCCGATAGTATCAGGCAACCTGCACCAGGAGCATTTAATTTGTTGCATTTGGTTGTTCAAGAAGCAAATTCTCTATGGAGCAGAATCTGTTTTGCTTTGCCTCTGAGTCTCCAGAGTGTCCATGTAATTATCACTGTGACTGTCATTCCCAGCCAGATTAGTGACAGTGGAGACTAAAATGTTATCTGCAGGCTATGGCAAAAGCTGTATATTTGAATCAGCCTCTGCTAGCTCTAGTGAACCTTGATATGACAAGGCAGAAGGTCTAAAATACTAAGTACCATAATCTAATGCATTTTTCTTTCCACGACAAAACACTGCATTTTCAAGAAATGGGATGATTTTTCTTTTTCTGAAGCAATACAATCAGCAGCTTGGAAATTTCCTGCTAGTACTGTACATTAGCTGAACCACTGATTAGGAGGCAGGAACTTCCACATCATCTCTTCCCATCAATTTCTTTTCAATTCATCACATGGGAAAAATCACTTATTTCAGGTCACTCGTTATGTTCACTTTTCCAACAGGGGCAGTTTGATTCCTGAAATCCAAGATTTTTACTATCCTGCTGAGCAGAGCACTGCCTTTATTTCCCACAAAGGATCCCCTGACTTTCTGTAAGGGGTTCATGAGACCGAACCATTCGTGTTTGTAAATTTCAAGTCATGGGCCATTTCTCTTCCAGGATACTATTTTACCCAAATGGTGGTTAGACAGAGTAATTTAAGCTACAGAAGTATAAAGAACAGGCAAATATGTGATGAGGATGGTGTTACTCATGTAACATGATATAACAGTGAATAAAGGCAAAGTTACATCAGAAGAACAACTTTTGGACTAGAGACTGTCTCTGCTCAAGGTCAGTCACGATCCTTTTTGCCACCTGGGACTCATGGTAGAGTCACCATCCCTGGAAGTGTTAAAAAAATTAGTAGATGTTGCACTTTGTGATACAGTTGAACGGGCATAGTGGTATTTGGTCAAAGGTTGGACGTGATCTTGGGGCTCTTTTCCAGCCTTAATGATTCTATGATTCTGTGATAGATATTTACCCTCAGGGGCATAGTTTTGGCAAATAAGCTTTCTGCCAGAGTTAGTTTTTGCATGCAGAAAAAGAAAGATATAAGCTACTTCAAAACAAAATTTAATATTAATTCCCTGAAAGTATATTACTCTATTATACAATGAAATGCCCCTGATAATATGAATCCATTACTCCATAACTCCCATACATACATATATATATATATATATATATATATACACACACACAGGCCTCCTTCCACAAGAGACCATCTAGGTTTCTTTTTCTTTCCTTTTACTTTTTGTCTCATCTTGTAGAGAACAGACTGCACAGTTTCCAGACCCAAGGGGAAAAAAGAAGGGCAAAACTAATATCCATAATACTTCTTTTCTGCATATGGGAAAAATTCACAACCCTTTGCTGGATATTACATCAATTATTTCTACATTAGCTCAGTAATGCTTTAGTCAAAGCATCTGAATGAAAAATCAGACTGAAGAGACAAGGTTCTCTCTTGCATGGTGATGGCTACATACATCGATGTGAAGCATATAATCCACCTGATATTCCTTGGAGACAAGGTGCTAAAAAAACAGGATCTTTTAGAAAATATGTGAAAAATTACATGTTTTGCTTTGTATAGCACAATTCAATTACCTTCCTAAATTTGAAGTTGAAATATTTTACAAATTTAGATGTAAACACATGATAAGGAAGTTCAAGACAAACAGGTTCTTGAAATTTTGGTTATAATACAATCACAACAATGACCAATCAAGCTACAAATTAGGACATAAAATGACCCCTGAAAAGTGACATATCTTCCACTGTAAAATACAACCTGTCAATACTAGATATTGTTACTAAAATGTGCAAATATGTTTCACTCACCTTCCTTTCCCATTACCCTGTATATAAATGTTATGCAGTGACACAAAAGCCACAAAGTTATAATGGCCTCGGTAAGAATTCTGGAACCTTATGCTCCTGCCAGCTGCTACTGTATCTGCAGCTAAATAAAGAGACATTACAGTCTTAGAAAGCACCATCAAGTGGCTATTATACTGTAGTTTTACCTTTCAAGTCAGTGATGCAACATGCCAAGAAGGTACTCATGGAACATCTAAACTGCAGTTTCAGTCCTAAAACTGATTTACATAAAAACTACAACTCTAAAAGCAACATGGGCCAGTCAGCAGCATAGTTTGTGGCTATATTCTGCCCAAAAGCATTCCCTTTGAGCCAGCAGAGATTCTATACATCAGGGAAGATACAAATGGGATGAATTTGAAGAGAATTAAAATGAATTTAATTCTTTCCTAAGAGGGCTTAAGGAAAGCAGTGAGGAGTTTCAGGTGAGATGTTATGAATGCACTTATGGTCAGCAATCACAGCTTAACAAGAGTATTTAATGAGAAAGTAGCAGACAACTGCTTTCAGTTCCATAAACCCCTACTCTGACAGCTCAAGAGAGCTACAAGCACTCTTGTAGCTTCATGCTCTGAGACACAAGTATTTACTTCGAAGTCCCTGGCCTGGAAGCTACAACTGCACACTTTAAGAAAAAGCCCAACCAAACAAAACAACCAACCAAATGAACCCAAAAAGTTTTCCCTGTTAAAAAGTCTGAAAACTCAGAAAAGTGAAGGGAAGTCATCTTGTTCTCTGCTTGAGACTCCACAATTCAGGCCCATAAACCCACTTCCACTGGTACCTGCAGATCTACAGTACCACCTTTAGAAACCCCAACTAGAACGCATGTTTTTAAGTAAAGGAGAAAAGTCCTACTCTAAAACCTTTGCAGCCAAAGCCCATTAAAATGCTGAGGCAGACTCTCAATTGCCAACTGAGTTTGACAATTTAGCAAGCAATTGAAGGCTGTATTTTACAGCTGCACTAGCAGAAATAGCCTAGAGATGGTAAAAAATATGTAGCAGGTTAGATGTTTTCAGCAGAGATAAACACATATTATTGCCACAGTACAGGTGGTACATTGTACAAGTGAATGCTCTCTGAAGAAGGGCATAAAACTCTAGTCCTCTGTCTAAGAAAGAATAATTTAAACTTAAAAGGTAAGTCCCTAATCTGGGTAGAGGACAAAACAACTTGAAGAGAAGCCGAAATGGAAGAACATATTTGTGCTTTCAGGAGGACTCTACAGGTCAAAAAATCACAAAAGCAGCCACTGTTGTCATCCCAAGGATTTATCTTAGTAACTGACACAGGAGCCTCAGGCAATGGTCCATAAGGGGTATTTAGGAAAGAACTTAAAAGACAGGGCAATACGGAGCAGTATTTCCCTCTGCACACCCCTCGTCAAAGACCTGTAGCTTAGGGATTTCTTGGAGACTGCATCACTGTGTTTGCTGAAGTTTCTTTACCTGAATCCACTTATACCTGTGGTCCACAGTATTCTGGGGTAATGTTTTCCACAGCCCAGCTCTGCCTTGTGCAATGCAATATGGCTGGACATCGCACAGCATGCTTGCTTGAGGGAGCAAAGGTTTGAATCAATTGAGTCATAGCCCTAAAGTTCTCTCCAGTAACTCCCAATCCAAGATAATTTCTGTTCTTTGGCAATGAGTTATTTCAAAGGCTACCTGAGAATGTGCTGATGCTCTCACACTGACATCTCATGGTTAAAGCACTGTTAAGTGGAGGCTAAATACCATGCTTGGCTTTCCAGAAAACTGTTTTAAACTGAAGTTTTACACCTAGACACCCTCTTTATGTCCAGGGATGGACACATACAAAATGACCAACAGCTGACCATATATATGCCAATAGAAACGCAGAGTTCCTAAATATAATTTTCTTAGATGCACTTGGAAAATATTGACTATGTACAATAATATTACATATATCTTAAAAAACCCCATAAATATAAAACAATTAATTCCTTTGTCATAATTTATTTCTACTGGGATAAAAAAATAATCCCAAAGCCCCAGATACTCAGATTCCTACTTTCTGATTAGCCTGACTTACAATTTTGGATGAGAAAAATGCTCTGTGACTCAGTTTCCTCAATTAAGAGATGGGGAATGAAGCAGTTTCTCACAAAGAAATGCCTTCCACACAAGCCAATGTACTTATTATTGGTAAAGTGGCTGTAGAGGTGGCTGGTGGCAGGTGCTGTGTAAGTGCAATGAATTACTTCCTTCTGTTTCTCCACTTCCTCCTCTGCAGAGGAGGAAACTTGTCATTCTTCCTTTCATGAGCAAATGCAGCTGGGAGCTAAATACTCTGGTGACTCCAACTGACTGATTTGGTAGTGTTTATGCAAGTAAGCAGTAAGAGACACTAAATCAGAGTATAAACAAATCTTAGGCTAAATGTGCAGATGAAAACCTAATACATACTAAAAATTGCATGTTCCTGAAATTAGTACTCAGTTGGTAAAGATCCAAATTTTATTTTCCTGTTTAATTTTCAAATAATTTCAGTACTAAAGTATAACTGCAGACTGCACAGGGAAAAAATACTGTAATGGTTATTTTCCCCAAATTTAGAAACCATCTGTTTTGAAGTTCTGTTTGGCTAAGCAAATTACAGGACTCACAGACCAGCTAAGTAGTTAAACACATACAGAATACCTTTTCTTCAGTGCAGGAGAAAAATGTCTTTAGCTGAGCTGTTTTGCATGGCACCTCCAATTTATCCTTTCTCAATTCTCTCTGACATCTGTGTCCTGGTGCGAGGGTAACAATCACATCAGGGTGCTCCACAAAGGTTAACACAGACAACAGCCTGGCAGCATTTGATGTGTAAGGAAACAGGACTACCATTTCCCTTGCATCTAAAAGGTCAACAAAACACAACCTAATTCCCTTCTTTTATACAAGCCCAAGGGCAGGCATATGACAGAAAAGATGGCAAGTTCATTGTTAGTTTTACAACACCACAGAAAAGGTAACAGACAGATTTCAGCACTGCAAGTGAAGTGAACAGAGCAGGGCGTAGAGGCTGCTAATGATCTGGGCCTTTTCTTTGGTAATACACTGCCTATTTTTTTCCTCAGTGAATAGAATAATTTATGTAGAATGAAGACTTAGTATGTAATTTAATTACCACAGGTTACCTTTTGCATTGTACACTACACAAAGAGCTGATATTAAACTCAAGCTGCTGCAATGAAATTTCCGTTCAATTAATGAAACTAACAAATGTTGTTACTGTGATTAATAATTAGCAAATGGCAGGTGACAAACCAAATAGAATTATAGCATCATTAACACTGCACAAACCTCTTATCCCACCCTGTTTTTCTGGAGAGATGCATATTTGTCTTCTTGTTCCCACCAACTTCCAGTGATCCAGACACACTTGCTCTGTCCCAAATGGCTCCTACAATGTGGGTGTAACACAATCTCTCCTTGGCTGTCAAATATACTGCACTGTAAATGTCTCATAGATCTACAGGAGACAGGACACTGGAACATTGTGAAAAAAGGCAGAAGCCATGAGAAGCAATAGAAAAATGATGAGAAATGACATCTCCTTTTGAGCACTGGATCAGGGGGCCTTCCCCACCAAAAGCCACCATTCAACAGTGCCCAGCCTGAACATGAGTACTTTCAGGCTCTCTCCTGTGAACTCACCTTCCCAGCTGCACTTGTACTCAGGCTCTGAATGTCAGCTGGCAGATGTTTCATGCTCAGCCCGATTATAACAATGGCAAAGTTCACCAGTTCCTCAGGTAACAACTCTGTGGTTATCCCAGCCTACCATATTGGCCCTCTGCCCTCTTAAAAGTACTACAGTTTGAATTCGTATTTCATACATCATCAATTTTCCTACAGACTCCATCCTCACTGAATAAAAAAGTTTTTACAATGGTACATAATGGTAAACATATAAAGCCATCATCAATCATTCATCAGTTACAATTACTATTTGCATCTGTTTAACTAATCATAGTCTGCAGTAACTGCTGCACTTAAGCAGTTCATTCTCACTTTAAACCACTTTAAAGATGGAAATGTTGAGGATAACTACTACATAATTAACTTCACATTTTGTAGCACTCTGCTAACTCATATTTCTGCCCCTTTTCAGGTTTAATGTATATTAAATAAAGAGGAATTATTATTTACATACACCCCCACTCACCTACACAGTCACACGTACTGACTGTGACAGTGCAGGTGACAAATGGCAGACTAGTCTCATAAACTCTATTTAATGTGCAACTTCAGCTGTCTCAGACACTCAGACTCCCAGTACATTTCTGCTGCAACTTTAAATACACTGAATTTTGGATGTTACTATATAAAATAAAAAAAACAAAGACCCTTCTCTTTTTCCCTCTCCCTATTCACCTGTGCAAGATCATCTGCCAGAAAATTATTTCATCTCTGCCTTGGATGTCAAAATTCATTCTCAGCCCTCCCTTCCCATTTCTGTTTTTCAAACCCACTAATTTGAAGACGCCAAACAGTGGCTCCTGAGCTAGTAACAGCTTAAAAATCAGATAACTTCCCATGTTCAGAAGCTAGACAAAAGAGGACAGACAACAGTTTGTTCTGCAGTGACCACAATAACGTAATTTGCTGCATTACATAAATAATGGATCTCTGAGAATGGAAGGAGTGATATTTCTACCGTTTTTCACCTTTTCTGTCTTTTAATAAAAAATATTCAGTTTTCTGCATCAAAATTAACATTTATCTGAAGATCACTCTAAAGATTTTGGGGATTTAATCTAACTCTTCCTGCACTGTCATTCCAACCAGTGAACCATGCAAACACACAACCACTGCTTAACAGTTTTCTCTACAGCATGTGCTTAGGTAACGACAGGGGAAGACCCAGTCCCCATCAGCCCCACATTTAAACTGACTCCTAACAGAGACAACAGTTGACAAGGTGCCTTAGCACAGATCATCTTCACACAACATGATCACAGGTGGGCTTTTCCCTCTCTGGTCCCTGTCCTCCTCTTTCCACCTCTGCCTGCTCATCAGACTGCTGTGGTAGGTCATGTGATTGCTAGGAAGGTTAGCTGCAGACACATCTTTTCTAGAAATAGTTGCATTTAAAAAAAGACAAAACAACAAAGCAAGCCCCAGCAATACAGGCTTCTACGAGAAAGTTAACAGTGGGTGCTGCTGCTGAAGCCTGGCCTATGGACATTGCCAATTACGGCTGAAACAGATGAGCCCAACTGCTCTCGTCCTCATCCTCCAGTTCTGCAGGCATCTGACAGAAACTTCTCATACACTCTCTAGCCATTAATGTCAACTGGAATGGGACAAAAAAAGGAAAGGAACCAACAAAAACAAGCCAAACAAAAAACCCCATATAATGTAAGAAATACAGGTTGCATAGCCTGCTCTGTAGATGGCACTGTATGTTAAACAATGATTTTCTTCTCTTTCCACAGTACCATTTCTGAAGATAATAATCCAGATGCAGTCTTTTACATGCATAGCATATGCATTTATTTAAAATCAGAAATCATTCCATGGTAATAGCTTTAAACTGCAACTCCAGAAGTCACCTCCCATTTGTAATTAATTATGTTTATCCCTATAGTATGTGACTACCAGGAAGGACAGAGGGCAGTGTGCAGTCCCTGCCCCAAAGAGTTAACAAGATACGCAGTAGGACAAGTGAGACAGTATATTACTGAGAGATAATGATGTATTCCAGCCACACTGCTGGATCCCCAGCCTGGTGTGCTACCCACTGAGTCAGCAAGTGGTGCTGTGTCATGACAACAATATAAGTTTTTGGGCTGGTTTTTCTGTTTGTTTGTGAGTTTGTTGGGGTTTTTTTTAAGGCTGACTTCATTATTTGTCACTTTTAGAGGATTTGTTGAAACTGGCATCAGAGCAGATAGAACAAAAAATTGGCAGAGAAACTCAGGAAACATGGGTACAAAACCAAGACTGACAAATATCTAGGGAACCCATTACTCCGGGAAGTTAGAGAATGGCATAAACTGGAAAGATGAACTCTTACAACAGTGAGTAAGATTCTTTTGAGATTATGTCAGCTGGGACACTAAAGTAATTATGGTATTAAAAGGAACACAGGCTAATATATAAATTCACTGACAACAATGTTTTCTTGAGATATTTGGCATGTAAAATTAACTGCCAGCAGAAGAGCTCTCAAAAATCTAAGACAAGTCATAAATGGTCCAGAACTGTGCTAACAAACACAGAGGCTGACAAAAGGCAGCAGCAAAAACAAGGTGGCAAACACAAGCTCTGAATAACCAACCAGCCTTCCCACTATACATTGCAAACGAGCACTATAAATCTCTACAGAATCACACAACAGAAAGCTGTCTTTGAGGGCATTGCTAGCATTTGTTGATTTGCACTTGCCAAAGGAAGAGTTTTCAGGCTTTTGGAATGTTAAATGGTAAACATAACTACACTTCATATTTCAAAATAAAAAAAAAGGGAACAATACAGAATTATTCTAGTACAAAAATATTTATGTTAATGTTAGTATTTAACACATTCTAGCACATAACATGATGCAGAAAACATTTCCTGTTGCCTAGCAAGTGCCTTGTATTGGCTGTGTAAATGGTTTTAATGTGGATTGAAAATCTTGCTTTACATATGGCAGAAAGAGACACAAAAGTGTGGCAAATTTGTATCACAGTAAAAAAAACCAAAACAAATCTCATATACTTTGGGGTTGATTCACTCTATCAAGAGTGTTTTGTTCTCTTACAACTATGCAATCATATACCATATTCTAATGCTTTTGGCTATTTATGAAAGTTTAGGATTGTTTAAAAATTCTGGTAGGTATCCAGAAATCCTTTTTTTCAAAATTCTCATGTGAAAAATTCACTTGATACATGGACCTGACAGCTGTACTGGTAGGAAACCACAACTGTTGAACTACAGGCAAAGAAACCGTATGTGAGAAATATTTCAGTCATTTGTCTTACCCTGTCTTCATACTTTGCCCAGGCATTTGACAGCAAAATCAGGAGGAATTAATGTAAATTACTACAGTCAATCAGCAATACATAAAAAATGTGCAGAGCTAGAAAGGGAGCTTTATAGCACTGGTGAGTGAGAAGAGAGATTAGAATAGGAATGAGCCCAGACAGCTAACCCTGGAAATTGGGATTAAAGGCAGTACCACTTTATTTTACATACAGAAAAGGCACTTTAGACATTTTTGAAGGCTATAACTTCCATTTCAGAGTCCGACTTGTAGTGAGTACTTCTGCACATGTTTAACTTTACCCACTGAATAATCCCTTTATATTCAATGGAACTGGTAACATGTATAAAAATGCATGAATGCCTAAATCTTCTGATGAACTGGGGATTTAAGTAACCCTAGTAAGGAAGGGACAGAGGCACCTCCAGATTAACATACTAATATTGAAGTCATTTGTCCCATTAATTCCACAATCTTGGTATTAAGCTCTAATATTTTCATAAACCATGAATTCTTCAATATACACTGGATATACAGACTACAGAACTGTGTTTACAAGTTTACAAAGCGTATACAATGATTACTTGGGGATAGATTTGGAAAATGTACTTTATTTGTGTCGGTCAAAACTATTCATAAATTTGGCAGGTCAGCTGGAGCTCATCTTTTCAAAACCTCTTAAATAATATAATGAATTGCTGCCATGCCAGACACTTGGCTCAGCTGACATGTGATTTAGATCACATTTTTAAAATTAAAGCTGTTCTATTATGCAAGAAAAAAATGAAATAGATAGGAAGAAGGTAAGGAATACATAATTATTCTTGAGGTACATATTATTATTAAGGTGGAAGAGAGGGTTGGCTGAAAACTAAAATTTGAATTGCGAAATAAATGGAAAATTAACTGTGCCTCAGTTTCAACTGACGAGACCCAACAGACTATCTACAATATCACATAATTATTATTAAACAATGATTGGAAATGTAATACCTGTTAAAAACCAGAATGCTAATGGTTAAGCTATCATCACCCAGTTTCAAAAAGTACAAAAGAAAAAGCCTGAAGAATACTGATTCATTCATGCCACAGCTTTTAATTCTACATTGAACTTTTAAAAGCATAATCCAGATTCATGATATCAAAGCTTTCTATATTTGTGTTTTGCCTTTTTCTTTTTTTTTACTGTATCAATGCTTTATAAAATGAAAAACAAAACAACTCTGATATTTCTCTTTGTAATTTGCTTTTTTTCCTGGTTTGTTTTTATAAGCAAAAAACCCCCTATCTTTCTCTCCAACTCTGCTTTAAATCAAGAAACAAGCTCCTGATGAGTGTTCACGCAGCTGATTAGAAAATTGTCTTATAAACAGCATCATTAAGTGGCATGCCAATCAGCAGTGATACACTAGTATTGCTGGTGCCTGGGTAAATTATAGTTATGCCCTACGCTTGGGAAACGTAAACTTACAATTCTGAGATTTCTTATTGGCAATTAGATTATAAATGCTGAGTTATAATGCTTAACAGCATGAGAATATATTTATCACACACTGTATCCACAGAACACAGAAAGAAAAAAAATCTAATTGGAGCACAGTTTCTTAAGATGCTGTTATGAAGGAATCCCCAAAGTTGAACTGAAAGCTCATAAAAGAGGAATATTTTTTCAGGTTTTTCAGGAGTGATGACATAGGAAAGCTATACAGATTGTAAGATCTCTTGAAATTCATACCACCTCCATTTATTTGGATTTACTGTTTGGTTTATCACATGTATCACCACTTACTTAAAATATACTAAAACTATTTGGAATTGTTTGAAAGATTTAATTTGGTTTGGTTTGGTTTTTTTTCCTGCTTATTAAATACAAGGAAAAACTTCAAAATGTAAGTAACACAGGAAACACAGCTGCCACATGATGACCTAAACTTCTGTGACAATGTGACATGCTACATAAAATTTACCTGTTAATAGTATATTAAGCCACATTTACTTGGAAATTTCAATTACACAGTCCCATTAACCAAGCAGGCCAGACTCATTTTGGCAAGCAGTATTTTCTTAACTGACACCATTTGAGCCCTGATTCATCATAGTGCTCTATGCCTTATTTACTGCATAAACTGTAGTGAATACATGCATGCTCAATTCCTCAAGGGTTTGTGTGCTGCTCATTGTGATAGAATTGATAATGCCATTGCACATGTTAAACTGTTCAAAGACACAGACATATTAACATCTTATATAGTATCTTAAAGATGATACTACAGCTTTCATTTTGGAGTACCTTGTGCTTTACAGAACCAAGACAGAGCTCTCAGCAATGTTAGGGTGCTGAAAGCTCAGCTCGAGTGCTAAGAGAATTGAACAGCTAACTTGCAGGAAGTAGATAAAGTGCCTGCATGGAGTAAACACTCCAGACAATCAACTGCCTGAACCACAAGAAAATCAGCAGTACTTCAGCTTATTCTTCCCAGGTATCTTTGTTTCTGCAGTGGGAAAAGCTGAGGTTCTACACATCTGCACCACCAACTATGGCTGCAACTATTCCTAGAGAATACACCTGTGATGCCAGTGTGTCGAATCTGTAAGTACCACTACATCCAAACACTAATTAATTTTATTTCTCTCTTTCTGCTTTTCCTTAGTTTCAGTCTTGAATTGATATCCATAAGAGCGAAGTTATTTTCAAATCAAATGTCTAATGCCATCTTTTGCTATTGGATCAATACCCAGGCAGATCCTAGGGACAGACCTACATCACTTGAGCTGACCAGTTCACCGACAGTAGAAGCAGGCTATAATGCCTGGACAGCAGTGGAACACGAGAGAGATCACTAACAGCAGAGAAATAACAAGATAGAAATTTTGCTCTCAATTCAGTGCTTCAAAAAGGAAGATATTAACAGTCTTTTAAAAACACCTCTATTCTCATTTTCTCAATCTCTGTATTCATACCTTCCCCCATTTTGATGTTATCTGCCTTTTCCCCAAAACATATTTCTAATCTCAAATGCAATCTCACACTGCAGTTTTGCCACTTTCTCTTTTTCCCTCCCCTGCCTCCAGTTGGCTTGACTCCCCCCCACCATATGAATTTACTGCCCAAAAGAAGTCACAGCTGCTTCCACAGAAAGACATAAAATCATCTATCAGAAATCTGTATTTCCCAACTCACCTGAAAACAACAGATTTGCTTAGTGGTCTGTAATTGGTATGTATGTCTAAAATTAATAGTTGCAGAGCATGCTCACTACAATCAGTTGTTAACAGCTTATTAATTACACATCAGGATGCCATAAACAACTTGCAGCCAAAACACAGGTTTTACAACATACAACAAAAGTCAGTGATGACATCCACCAGGTTTTCATCTTCTCGGGAACTTCATATAACAGCAAGAAAAAAACCACCTCTTTTTTTTCCCACAAACATCTAGAGCCAAAAACTGGAGAGAGCAGTGCCCCCTCAGATACAACATGCAAAATGTTTTCAAAGAGAACAGTGAATGAAGAATTGAGATACTGTAGAGGAGATAGCCAGGACTGTTTGCCATTAAGGTACAGGAATAGATCACTGCAGAGAAAATACTTTCCCTCAGTGTCATATTTTTGGGAAGAAGAAATCAATCACATACACCAGTATGTACTAAAAACATAAACAGAACTAAAAGGTCCACAAACAAATTGCAAAGGAGGAGTCAATGCTTAGTGGCAATGCCTACCTAGTTGAACAGCTCCCCAAAAATCTAAATAGCACACATTCATTAACTAAATCATCACAGACAAACACATCTCATTTTTTAATTCTGGGAGACTCTAGTCAGATGTGATTGATTTTGTCCTCCTACCTGGTTCTTGCCCTTTTGTGGTTCTGCAGAGACATTGGGAACTGGCAATAACTCACCATATGCCTCAGTGAGCTCTCTTGTTTTTGGAAATCTTCTGGCAGTGTGACATTTACATTTATTATGGCTGATTCTGGGCATTTAAGGATGAAAACAATTAAAGTATATTTGCAAGGGATATGACAAATGACCATTTGTACTCCGGTCAATTTTTCACTGACTTTCATTGAAATACACCACTGTGGCTAGCACAGGTTCTTCCCGTGGGAACATTTTGCTATATTTCATAAACAAGATAAAGTTTGGATGTTTTGCAAACAGTTTCTCCGGATTGAGTCAGTTCGAGCTTGGCCAATTGGACCTAAGGAGAGGTCTTGAACTGACCAATCTGGAGCACTTCTGTAAACTCTATATATATAAAATTCAAAACAATAAAGTTCCTTTTCTCCTCTCTTTCCTTGTCTGAGAACTTGAGTCAGTCCTCAGCTAGCCGGTCAACAGCGACACACCACTATGTTTCAGCTTTGACTCTGCTGCTGTCTAAACAAGATGATTTCCCAGTATCCATGTGGGCAGGCTGACTGATGAGAATACCTTTAGGGTTAAATGTCACCAGTATAAACTATGGGTCTCTTTCTTGAACAAATTCAGTCCCCACACTTGCCAGTGAAAATTCAGAGTCAATGCTGAATTCCACAGAGTTAATCCAGACCCCCACCAATCTCAATGGTAGCTCTGTGGCTCTCTGCAGATCTCCCTCTTGCTCAGAAAGGTGCTTTGTCTTTACAATGCACATCCTTCAGTAGCAGCACATTAATTTTGGTTTTCATGTGACTTTAGTACTCTCACCAGTCTACGGCCACCAGAATAATGAGGATTATCTGCACCAAAGCTGGGCTGAAGCAGGGCACCTCTTCCTTCATACCTCTGGGTTACATTTCCATTAGCAGAAGCAGAGACTGAAGTAACATAGAGGATGCAAGGGAAAGAACAGCATTTTGCTCTCTTGATAACCCTCTCGCCTCTATATCAATAATGAAATTAGTTTCCATAGTTGCAATGTGCCACAACAATGTAGCTGCACATGTATAAGTGTTCTGGTTCAGGGAGGTGAAGTGAGCTAATGGGGGACATCAAGACTGGCAGCAGCCTGGGCTGCAGTGATCATGCACAGGTGGAGTTTGCAGTCCTGAGAAAAATGGATCAGGCAAAGAGTAAAGTTAGGCCCTGAACTTTAGGAAAGCAAACCTGCAGCTCTTGAGGGAGATAGTCAGTGTGATCCCCTGTGAAACTGCCCTCAGGGACAGGGGAGCAGAGCAGAGCTGGCAGAGCTTTAAGGAAGTCTTCCGTAGAGCACAAGAGCTGGCAATCCCCAGGAGCAAGAAATCAGGCAAGGGAGGCAAGAGACAAGCATGGCTGAGGAGGGAAGTGTCAGACAAATTAAAGGGAAAGAAGCAAATGCACAGGCAGTGGAAACAAGGAGAGGAAACCTGGGAAGACCACAGAGGTGAAATAGGCTGTGTAGGGAGGGGTCAGGAAAACCAAGGTGAAGCTGAACCTGAGCCTGGCAAGGGATGCAAAAATAACAGGAAGGGCTTCCACAGGTATGTTGACCAGAAAAGGAAGGTCAAAGAAGGTGCACCCACAACTGGTAACAGTGGTGGAAAACTGGTAACAATGGACGAGGAGAAGGCTCAGGTAGTCGACATCTCTTTTGCCTCAGTCTTCAGTGTCAGCTTTTCTTCCCACACCTCTTGACTGGATGAACAGCAGGATGGGACTGAGGGAGCAAAGCACTTCCCACTAAGTAGAGATCAGGTTCATGACCACCTGAGGAACCTGAATGTGCATAAATCCATAGGACCCGAAGAGAT
Source organism: Entomyzon cyanotis (assembly GCA_024500445.1). NCBI lineage: Eukaryota > Metazoa > Chordata > Aves > Passeriformes > Meliphagidae > Entomyzon > Entomyzon cyanotis. The sequence continues at coordinate 85,190,969 of JAKEPQ010001005.1, forward strand.
GCATCCCAGAATCCGGAGAAAACTCGCTGATGTAGTTGCCAAGCCACTCTCCGTGACATTGAAAAGTCATGGCAGTCAAGTGAAGTCCCAGGTGACTGGAAAAAGGGAAACAGTGTACGCCTCTTTAAACGTGTAGAAAGTAGGACCCTGGGAACCACTGACCTGTCAGTCTCAACTCTGTGCCTGGGAAGATCATGGAACAGATCCTCCTAGAAGCTGTGCTGAGGCACATGGAGGACAAGAACACCATTTGAGACACCAGCATGGCTTCACCAAGGGCAAGACCTGCCTGGCCAACCCAGAGCCCTTCTATGATGGAGTGACTACATCAGTGGACAAGGATCCCCAGGGCAGTGGTCATGGCTACAATGTTTTTTATCTGGACTTCTGTAAAAAGTCTTTGACATGGTCCTCCACAACATCCTTCTCTCCAAACTGGAGAGAGATGGATTGGATGGGTAGACTGTTAGGACAAATTGGTTGGAGAGTCACATCCAGAGGGTGGTGGTCAATGACTCAGAGTCCCAATGGACATCAGTGACAAGTGGTGTCACTCAGGGCTCCGTATTGGAACCTGTACTATTTAATGCCTTCATTAAAGACGAAGGGACTGAGCGCACCTTCAGAAAATTTACAGATGACACCAAGCTGAGTTGACACACCTGAAGGATGAGATGCCATCCAGAGGGACCTAATAGCAGCCTTCCAGTGGGAGCCTACAAGAAAGATGGAGAGAGACCTTTTCCAAGGTCATGCAGTTCAAGAAGTACTTGGACAACACTCTCAGGCACATGGTCTGATTCTTTGGGTTGTCCTGTGCAGGACCAGGAGCTGGATTTGATAATCCTGATGGGTCCCTTCCAATTCAGGACATTCTATTACGATTCTAAATGTCTTCAGTTTGCTTCAGGGTGATATTACTCAGATTTTGGAGAGTCATCTACTCTGTACATCTGTGCTGGAGTCTCTCTGAGACTTTTTTTATTCCACCCCTTCCTGGCAATTATTTCCTATTACTGCTGCATGGAAGGATCATGTATACATTCTCTATATCCCATTAAAGATGGCCTTCCCACTAGTCTAAACTTACCACTGGAAGTGGCTTGATCTAGTTCAGAACTAAGGTACTCACATGAATCTTTCCACAAGTGGAGTCCTACAGTAGTAATGTTGCCCCAAAGGTGTGATCTGGAAAAGCATATCTGTTTATCACCTTAAAGCAGCCTTTCCAAACTGAATGCCAGGGATCCTGCTACCTTACTAAAGAGGAGCTGCATCTGAATTTCTCTCCCACTAATTCCAAACATTTATTGAAATATGTGGAAATGAACTGAATGTGTGACCTCAAATCCCCATTTCAAGCCTCTTCACAAAGCCTGAGTTTTCAAGCTGCTGTTCAGCAAAAAATGCAAATACAGGTTTAGAGGCCCAGCACAACTGAGCTCTGTTTATCAGTCCTTTAATGTACACTAAATGGTCTTTGTGGTTCAAAATAATTTCATGCAATGCTAAGCAATGCCCTCATTGTTGCTTTTGCTGACTTGCAGTAAGCCAGTGGGATACCAGGCTGCCACAATCAGAATATCTGCTTCACTGGAAAAGTATTTCAGCAGGCCACGCCTTGTAATAAATGATGTGACCCTGGAAGGCTGACAGGAGCACTCCTGTGGGCAAAGAGCTTGCCAAAGGTCTAAGCCACCCAAAGCTTTGGGATCAGCAACACCATTTCTGCCCACCCCACCCCTACCCAGAGTCTTGGAGCTGCAATGGATAAGTGAAAAAATACATCACTGATAATGTATCTTCTGCCAGTAAAGAACAAGAGAAGGGAGGGAAGGAGAGGAAAGCAGAGGAGAATGGAAATCCAGCTGTGAAGCTATTTACTCTGCCACCGAAAACAAAGCTTTTCCCAGAAGCACCACTTTGTTTGCCTCAGTCAGAATGAACTGGGGTAGTAAAATGTGCGACATAAACTATTTCAGTCATGAAACAGGTTAGAGAGTGCTTATACAAACAGCCTCACCAGCACAGACACACCTGTCCATTTTAATTTACAACCTTTTCCAGAACAGTCCCTCATCCTCTTTTTTTTTTAAGGAGCTACTAATTTTCTTTCATCATTCAGACTATGAATTCTCCTGAAACACAAACCACTGCTTTTGTAAACTTTTTGTTCCATTCACAATGCAACATCAATAAAACCCCAGTGAAGTAAAACAGTGCAAACATTTCAATTTTACTAACAATGTAAACAGCATCAAAAAGATTTGGGATCCTGTTCATCTACCTGTGATTTTAGTAGTCAGTGGATGCTCTGTGGCTACAGTTAGAGAAAGGTCTTGCTCCCATTGTTATTGCTATTGCCTTTTGAAGTGAAATAACAGTGGTGCTCTTTTGAATGGCAGCATTTTACAGTAATTTAACTTCCCGCCTAAAGAAGGCAAATTTGCATGAAAATTATCTGGAAAGCACAATCACATACACACAGTTTATATATATATATACACACACACACATGCTGGCATTTTTAGTACAGGCATGACATACAGCATATCAAAGACCATAGGGATGAAGAATAAATTAGCTGGCAAGATTATTCTCTAAAGTAATTTCATAGAAAAGGAACCATTTCATACAAAAGCCTACCATTATCCTCCAAGCTCTTCTCTGATGAGCAGTGCAGCTGATTTCTACCTTCATTCTTATTTACCTTTCATGAAAGCACCACTGAGGACCTAATGAAGAATGCTGGGTGATTCTGGCATTATTGGATTTTTTGTTATTTATTTATTAGACATGAGAGCTGTTATCAGCAAGCAGCCAGGTGAGTCAAATCAGATAAAGCATTATCTGATTCCTGTGCTGTAAATCAGATTTTAATAGAGAAAAGATCTGTGTCCCTTTGGGAATGGAAAGAATATGTTTATAATGTGTTCTGAGTGTGTGCTACACAATAGCAAGTGTGGATAAAAATATTTTCTCTAATCAATTTTCCACTTTCTTCTCCAAGTTCTTTCACCCCTAAGATGAAAACTAAAATAAATGAAAATTCTGTTTGTGACAAGTGCTAGCAAATAACTAAGATAAGCATGCACAAACGCATGCATACATGTTGCATTCTCAAACAAACACACAAAATATACTGAATTCTGTGATATTAAAAGACATCATTATTTCTCTGCTGGCAGAATAACTTAGAGATTTCAGGTTTACCTAATTCACCCACTGAAATGAGACCTTTGGTAGCCTATTCTTTACCTCAATACAGCCTCTCTCTTCTACGTATTTATCCTTGTCTTTTCCTATTTAGAATCTATGAAGTATCATAACAGCACCTGTAGACTGGACACAAATAATATTTGATTACCTCTTGTAGGTTTTAGAAATTTTAATTGGTAGGGTAACCTAGATATGCTCAGACAGAAATTGGTGTTAAACATTAAAAACCTTGATGAAAAGCTAGGTCTTTCTTGTAATGCAGTATTATTTGAATTCTGATTTGCTGGAAATTAGTGTTTGCATAAATGAGGGCTCCCCTCCCACTGAATGCATCACTATTTGAACTAAAATGCTGAAATTACTTAGATACTTACATATTCTGGGGGCTCAAAAATTACTTTTTAAAACCAAACTTGTTAGGTCACATCCAATTAATTCATAACAAACTGGAGGAATAGGCCTTTCATGTCATGTTTGGCTTAAAAATTCAATTTATTTTATGATTTACACATGAAAATGAATTTATAACCACAAGAATTTATTCACTGAGCTTTACAAAGGTGTGTGCTCAGAGTGTCAAATGAGCAGAAAAGCTCTGCCACTGCCAGTCATCGGCAGCAAGGCTGACATCCATGTCACACTGCAGTATCTATTCTTATTCTATTTCTTTCCAGTTGTGCCTTTGCTTTTCCATCCCAATTTACAGAAGGACTAATATTTTTAAAAGTAACTGCAAAACTACAGGCAGCATAGAAGTCCACTAACACAAGTGAAGCTAATATCAAACTTAAGCCATCTGAATGCAGATTTTTTATATTATTCCCTAATTTATATAGGGAAATTCCCTATATTTCCCTATTTATTAGGGAAAAAGTCCAACCAAGTCACAACTAACCACATGCTGTATTGGAGCTATTGGTTTCCCTTTTGGGAAATGTAACTGCACTTTAATTTTTTAATCAGTGTCTGAACAAGAAGCTTATTCAAAGGTTGGTCTGGATGACTGAAAAGGTTAGCTCCAGTTACTTGGGCAAGGGAGCAGTTCCAGGTTGCAATGACCTTGATGTCTCAGATAAAACCTCTTCAAGGAGGACCAGATAATTTTTTGGTTTTACAAATACATCTGTGATTAATATGGAGAAATAAATGAAAGAACTACAACCTGGGAGAAACATGAATATTAAGACTGAAAACACAGCCTGTATTGGGATGCAATATACTTATCACTAAGAAAAGCACTGTAAAGGTCTGCTCTCTTTCCTCCTGGAAAGTGACAGCAACAAGGGCAGAGAGAAGCAGAGATGACAGTGTCATGTTAAGATGAAACAAGCAGGAAACAGTCACCTAATACTTTTTTTGTCCCCCAGTAAAAGAAAAAAAAATGAAATGAAGTGTAATAAGAATCCCCATAGGTTCATATCTAGTTATGACCAACATTTAAGGATCTGGTATCTTAACCCAACCCTAGATAGAAAAAATATTTGCTGCCATTGCATCTCCCCGATGTCGCTGTTGAGCTGCTAGCTGAGAGAAAAACCCAGGTTCTCAGGCAAGAAAAGAGAAAAGTGCGTTTATTATTTTGATTTCCATATATATAGAGTTTTCAGAGGTCACCCAGATTGGTCAGCCAGAAACCTCTCCCTAGGCCTAATTGGCCAGGCCTGAACTGCCCTAATCTCGAGACGCTGTTTGCAAAACATCCAAACTTTATCTTTGTTTATGAAACGTAGCAAAAATGTTCTCACGAGAAAGACCTGTGCTAGCCACACCCCCCTGCATCCCCCTCCAGCTGCAAAAGCTGACTTGAAATCGCTCTCTTTAGCTTTAACATATCAGGCAATCATAATTTAGTAGTAACAAAGTAACAAAGCCATGTTATTTGTGGGAGCAGACAGACCATATTTAAAATTACCAACTTTCTAATGAGCACCTTGTAAACCTGATGAAATTTATGTCATTAAATTGAAAAAAAAATCTTGTATCTGAAAAATGGCTTTTTCAACTAATAATGCCAGAAGAAAGGGCTGCAACCTTATTTCATCTGCCACATTTTGATCCACACAGCAGCCTTTTGCAATACGACACAGGATTCCAAGATGCTTCCTTCATTAACATGGGGTTTGAGCTCCTTTCACGTCTCTCTGGAGGGTAGGACATTTTCTGAGAAATTAGTACCTCAGTGCAATGGGCCACAGAACTTGCTGGACAACAGGAGATGAGGAGATGAACATTCAGCATCTTATTTGTCAACTGTATTTTTATGTACACATGAAAATATCCGACTCTTTTTCAAACTAAGAGAAAGTCCCTTACACAATACATTCAGCTCTTCCAATCCAGTTTAAAAGGACTGAAACAATGCTAGCCAGACAGCTCTTCATCTGGTAATTCTCCCACAATCCAAAACTAATGTGATATTTATATCTTTTATCATTAATAAGCTACTAATGCCTATCACCACCTTTACTCCACGCTCAAGCTCTCAGTGGAACCAGCAGACGTTCTGCTGGCTGGCACAGTGGGTCAATCTCAGATTAACTCAGCCAGTGAAGGCATTGCACTGCAAACTGTGAGAACAGTGTGCCCTTTCTGCATGGGATGGCTCTAAAGCCTGGACATGTCCATCAGACTGTGAGACCAGAGCCTCTCAATTACTGCTTTGCTACCCTTAAGTTTTAATAAATCTTCATTGAAAATATCCCATTACTTTCCTGTGTAAACACATCCCAAATGATTCAGTGTGGGAGGAAGAGGCAGGAGAATGAAGGTTATTTCAATTTTTTTTTGGTCATGAAACCTCCTTTCTCTACAGATAAATGTCCCTGGTTCAAGATCAAACACACACTTTTCCACTTTAAAGTAAGAAAAAGGATCTATTCATTCAGGGTTGAGAAACAGACAATATACATGAAGTAGTTCAGGGGAAGTAAGGTAGCTTTAATAATCTGTGTCACGTTATTATTTGTCTGTTGTATCTTTATGGCTTATAAGCAGGAGTTTAGACACTCTTGGTTTCTTCTCCCTGGAGGGCAATGTATCAAGATGGTAATGTATCATGACCTCAACAAATGTTCTGTTTGACGAGCACAATGACTCCCAAATGGAAAATGTGCTTCTGCCTGTGACATCTCAGGTTTAAACATATTTCTCTTGCTTTTTTGTAAAAACCCCTTCATTTCTAGGAAAAAAAATGGCCTGGCAGGGATTCAGTGCCAATGCTTCACCTTCCAACGTGTAAGGCCCTTCATCACTGCTGAAGCTGCTCTAAAAGTAGGGTTAGGAGCCCATGAAAGCCACCGTCCCAGAGGTGTGTCACTTACTGAGGTTCCACTTAAGGCCTGTCGTGGTCACACTCTCGCAGGGGTTCCCGATGGGGATGAGGCCACACCAGTCTCCTTCCAGTCCTGTGTCCACATGCAGCTTGTGCTTACCCTGCAAGACAGAAGTGTTTCTGGAATCAGTGCTTGTCAGGCACCCAAATGGCATTTGATCACAGACCTTGCAAATAAAAGAGAAAATATTTGGAGACAGGTCCTGAATGTTACCCAAGGGCTCAGGAATATTTGGCTGCAGCAGGAGCTCAGGCCATTGATGTTTACAGAAGGAGGAGAGATGTGTACTTAGGTTCCAAACCTCGTGACTTTCAAAAGTTTGTTCCTAGGCTTTTCTAAGCAGAATCGGCTTTGCTAATTCTTTCCTGGCATTTTTTGAATAGGCCCTTCTGTCAGAGCTAGGCTCTTTATTCCTGTGAAATGAAGGCATCCTGATCCATTCATTCATTTTTTCCCCATCTAAACAGCTGTGTTTCACTTCCTAAACAATGCTAGTCAAAGCACCAGTGAAACTCCTCAATCATTTTGACAATATCTGTAAAATTTCATGTACTTCTCCAGGCATGTACTCTTCCCAGTAGGAGAAATACATGCAGAAACTTTACTATGTGCTAGAGAAATCAACCTAAATATTTAGAGTAACATGCTTACACTAAGTCACGACAAAAACTGTAATTAAAACTTTTTTTTTACATCTAAGATAAATTTAATCTTGTAACTAACAAGTTCATGGGCTGCAGGAGAAGCAACAGCTATTATTGATGATACATTTGTGATAATGCTCTGAATTAGCACTTACAGACCCTGTGTGAACATCATATGAACAGCATATGAACAGTTATAAGGAATAGTAGATAGTGAAAATCTTTAACAGAATGAAAAACAAGTGCTGAGTGTTACAGTTCTGGAACAATCTGTGTTCTAAGAAACTAAGAAAGTGTTTATGCAAACTAGCTACAAGAAAGCAGCAAATGCAAAGTAGTGACAAGATCAGTGGAGAAATCATCCTCTGTTCTCTTCTACACAGATAATTTATTCTTTCAAATAAGCCTGGGCTTCATGTGGGAGAAGCTAAGATTCTTTGAAACAGAGGGTTTTTTTGCATTTTATTTTATTCTGTTGTGGATGCAGGCAAGCAAAACTCTTGAGCACATCTTTTACACACAAATTCTTCATCACTATAAATAAAATCAGATATGCCTATTTATAAATATACCAAAATAAAAGGACTCTGAAACCCTGTGACTATTCCATGAATACTTTGTTAAGCAACAAACCAAGGTTTTATACCAAAAGAAATAAAGAACAGTTGAACCATAAAACTCAACTAAATGTCCCGAACAGCAAAAACGTCTCACAAATTTTTTTAAGAGAATGTATTTAAGCTTTTTTCTCATGCCCTGTCCTATCATATGCTCATTTTACATGCTCTTGCAAATACAAAGTCACTAGTTAGAAAGTCAAAATGGTAGGTGAAATATCTTATTGCTGAGACATTGACGTCTGAGGCATTCAACAGCTTCTCTTGTTAATGCCAAATGCATTATGAAGAAACAACTTCAGTACATGTCATGCTCTCAGTTAACAAATGAACCTTGGAAAAGCTGTCAATTAGGGAATATCAGATTGCATAGCTTAAGCCTATTTGATTGTTTGCAGAGCAACAAGGAAACCAATCCAGTATTATCTGTCTTCTCAGGGTGTCCAGCGTCACACGGTGATGAGCCATGTACATCTGTAGTGGTTGTGAATGCTTGCCTGCCAAATTCAGAGGTGTAACGAATTCAGGCTTGATAAGCTTTTAGCTATGTGATATGCCATGCCACTTCTCTCTCACAGCATGAAGGGAGCAGGAAAGGAAGAAAAGAGCTACCAGTATGAGATCTCTCATTATGCAATTACAGATGTTGTTGATGATGAAGCTGATGATGAAGGAGAGATGAAGGGGTGGGACTGCCTTATCCCAATGAATGCACATATTGCTGCTCAGAGCTACTGGAGGAGAGAAGCAACTCAACATATTAATCAATTAGTAAAGGAATATGAAAAGCAGATGAGAAAGTAGCTGGCCCCACAGAGAATCTGATCAAGTTAAATATTCTCTAAGTTTGTGTCTAACTACTATCAGGTTTGCATTTCCTATTTTATGACATTTGGGCCCAGCCTGAAGATAGGGAATCAATTCAGTAGAAATTTATGCAGAAAGCTGCCTTCCTGTGCTCATGAAATAAATCTTGAGCCAATCTTGAGCCAATACCAGAGGCTCACCAATATCTAAGCTTTTATCAGGAGTCTTTCAATGCAAGAAATCCCAGTTAACATGTTCCAGTGATTATGTGAGAACATTGACTTTCTTCCCTAAAAGGACATTTTCCAGCACTCAGTTGTCAAGAGAAATTTCAAACTGGGAGCCCAAAGGGCTAAACCCAAGCCAGAAGGTGAACAGGAATATTGAAATGCCAATTAATTTTTTTAAAAAACCCTCTCAACTGTCAGGCCAAACTTATGTTTTAGGGATTGATTCAATAATATTACAGAAGTCAGTTTTTAAAGCTTTTCTTTAAATAAATCAATAAGGGATCTCAATATTACTGGGGATAGTGGGAGCAGAAATGGGGAATGAATGTTGGGAAAAAACAAACAAACAAACAAACAAATTACAAATAACCCACTCCATAATGCATTTGTACAGTAAAGCTCTAAATTCAAAGCACTATGAACCTGCCATGAGGGGAATTCAGTTTCCAAGATTTTGTCCAATTTTTTGAGTACAGATCTCTCAACTAAGCAAGATGGAACTGATACTTGCAAGAGGAAGGGAGGATCAGAGCTTGTAATTTGCAAATACAAGTAATAATTTGTTCTATTTAAGTCTGTGTGATTAAAGGAACAATTATATACTGTCACTCAAAATATCAAACTGTTTTCAGTTTCTGCATAACTCAAATTTCCAAAATTAGTTTTAAAAAGAAAACTGAACTTTGACTAAATAAATCCCTCCTTATATTTTTTTTGCCTTTGTAGGAGGTAACTGAAATATTTTCACATTTAACTTAAGAATCAAATATTACCATGTTTGAATGTTCCTGGTGATGAAAGAATGGAAACTAATACAGCTGCATTGATTTTTATCTTATTAAGTCCGTTTTGAAAAACATTGATCAATCTTCAGCATTGATTTTTTTTCCTTCATTTTGTCTTTGATGCTGGGAAATAAGATCAATTTCTGAGTTCAGCAATAAGAAGAAAATGTCAGAAGATATTTTTAAGAATGCTTCATCCACATACATTAAAGTTTTGTTTTTGATTGTAATGTCTTGTGTTATAAGAAAGCATTTCAGAAGTAGTGGTTAAATACACACCCACTCCAACACTCTTTGCTGAGGAAAGACCTAAAGCCATAGTTGTTATTTGCCACATCTAACTGAAATGAATAGAAGTTTGATTGCTGGGAACTCATACACCTAGCCCCATTCAAGGCTGTGAGATGCTAAAATAGTTACTCAAAAATCTGCAAGCTGAAAGCACACAAACAGCATCAAGACAAAAGTGATAGCTTCTCTGTGTGCGTGGATACTCCAGTACAGAGAAAATTACTTCTCCAAGTGCTTTTCAGACCATCTTGAATAAATGTGTTGCAGTAAATGTACACTCTAAAATAGATATCAAGCAATAAAATGTTATGAAAGAGAGACAGAATGGGGACTAATCTTCTGTAATGCATTCTGAAGGGATCCAAAGGAGGGAAAGTTGGAACTTGTCAGGATGAAACTGAACACTGAGGAGAGACACCAGCTCAGAGACACCAGGTCAGTTAACAAGGTGCTGGGGAAGGATAAGGAATTAAAACTAACCTTTGAAAAACAAATTAAGAAATATATAGTAAGCAGATCTTGGAAACTGCTGAAGAACTAGGACAGATGAAAGGTAATGGGGTAGGAAAAGGAATGAGTTACCAGATTAGAGGACAAAGCAAATTTATTCTGATTTTTAGGCTGCCCTGATAATTTGCCCACTATAAAGAAATCTACTGAATAACTTATTTACTAGAAATCATTGATTTTATAAAAGGTATATTTTCACCCATGCTTGCTGTGAGAGCTGGTACTATAGAGAAAGAGGATTTCTTGAGATCTGGCCAGCTGCTCTATGATACCTCCTCTGCTAGCGAGATCTTGTTTTCCGTGATCTTCTGATAAAGTATCTTTTTAATACCAGCTTTATTTCTGTGATTACTCCATAGATGGCAGCACACACTTGAAAGCAACAACAGCAGCAAAAAACTAAATACAGATGTCATAGTGTTATCAAGGGAAAAGGCAAAAACCACAATTTGTTTTAGTATAAAAACATCTGGGTGCAGAAAATGGTATATAGATAAAAGACTTGGGGACTGGGTGGATATCAACACAATCACTAAAGATTGCAGCAGAGGGGAGGAAGAGGAAAGGAGCAAGGATGAAACAAAGGTAAGAACATTTATGTTTAAAATCAAACATCATGACTGGCAATAAAGTAAAAACAAAGTTCTAAAAATATTTCTACTAATCATTAGTTGTGTAAGAGCTTGACTTAACGATAATAAAAGCTTCTAGGCTGAGATTTTGAGCAAGATAAATACAGCCAACTTTTCTGAAAGGATGTACTTAAGAAGAGCCATTTTGTTATAACCCTAAAATATCATCAATTGTCTTTTCACACAAATACACACAGTGCCAAGTTGCTATTATGTGAATGCTATTCAGAGAACATTTTCTGAGCCAACCAGGCTTTTTGTTACTGTTGAAAATAAAAGTATCCACCGTTCCAGCAAAACCTCGGAAGTCTAAAAGCTCTCGTATGTCATATCAATGACTGCTTAGACACATAGAGAAAAAACAGGAAATTTAGTATACTTCAAAATAATATTGAAAACTGTTGGACCCAATCCTGCCAATCCCTACAATCAAAGTTTGTACTGTTCCTGTACTGAAATGGATAGACTTCAGCATATCAGTTATTTGCAAGACAGAGCCCTACCAAGGCTACCCTTCAAGAGGAGTGCTTAATAAAAAAATGACTTTATAGTGAATAAAATCCCAGGCAGGAAAGACGGAATATATTATAATCATTATTAGACCCAATTAATGAACACATCTGCTTCAAACCAATTTATGATAAGGGTACAGAAGGAAATCCCTGCAGAGGTGAGTGCCAGTAAACTAAAAAAGGTACTATACCCTGAGGTTATACATCTCAATGGTTGCTACTGTATATCTAATGTCCAAATTATCCACAGAAAGCAAATGATTCCAGAATTTCACACATTCACATAGAACGTAGACTTAGAACATCGTCTACAGTCCTAGCACAAACCTGAGAGTGCACTTCCCACGTAGTAGCAAGGACAGGTTTTACTGAGCACAGGGAGTGAACTCCTTGTTTGCTCATCACTTGTTGCCCCAGGAGCTGTGAAACAACTCTCTATCTTCTGCACTCCAGTCTATATGGGTGGCAAAACCCCAGCAAGCACAGGTGCAAAAAACGTGAAAGTATACTTTCCTCAGAATACTGCAAGCAGTTACAACTGCTGGCAGCATTTGTGCTAACATGCATGCAAATAAAGGGATGAAAACATTTTTTCAACCTAAAAAGATATATGGGAATACAAAAGCTACTTTAAAAGGGAGTTTCATTAGTTTAATTTCTTTTCACAGACATACCTAAAGATTGACAAATGTCATAAATACTAATTCTAGTTCTACTCTGAACACCACCAAAAAGAGAAACTAATTCTGTTGAAACTTCCCACTTGCAAATAAGATTCCACAACATTTTCTCCAGTTTTCCACACATCAGTGCAAAATACACTACAAATACAGAGCGAAACTACAATAGTCAAGAATTCACTGGTCCTTTTCTAAATTCAAGCAAGCCTTAGACTGGCCCAGCATGACATTTTATCCTTGAGCTTGTGCATTTGATGCCCTATCCTCAGCAGGCTCATCATTATAGGTTTAATTAGCATTTTTAGTGATGCCTTAAAAAAATCAGAACCATTTTCTTTATATCCATTTATGAGACTACTGAGTATAATAGATTGCAGATAAGAGTGAAAAGTAGACAAGCTGCTGAAGATTTCATATTGCCTGTATAATTATTATGCAATGTTGCAGTTAAATTGTCAGCCTAGAGGGGCCTTTACTAAGGGTACTAATACCCAGCAATTCCTAAGTGATAAAAAATACAGCATAATCTTTCTCATTATCCATCAGTTCATAATAAATTTAGTGTCACTGCCCTTTCTTTTTGTGCATTTCCACTGGAGAAGAGTCTATAGGATCCCTTCTATCTAGATTATATTCTCTTATTTTCCTGGGTACTAGAGAAGTGTGGGAGTTAATCTAAAAGACAGGGTAATGTTCACCTAAATTGTGGCAAGAAACAATTTCTTCTTCATAGCACTGAATCACTGAGTGTTGCTGGAAGGCACCTTTATGCTATGTAAGAATATACAAAATTCAAATCTGTTTATCTGTTCCCAGGAGTCTTCCCAGGCAAACTGGCAAATCTCCATAGCTCTTCTACTTCAAACACTCACTTGGAGATCTTCTGTACTGCATAAGTAAGAAGAATGATCAACAGGCTGCTGGTCAACACCTTCTTTTAGTTTCTTGTACTTCTCAGTCTTGTACTTTTCAATCCCTATGATGCCATTGCTTTTTTATGTGTTATACAATGGCAGCAAATCATGAGCCCACAAATCCTCTCATATACCACCGTCCTTTTAGTAGAACTGGCTTCATACTTGGAGGTTTCATGCTAGGATTAGGGGCTTCATAAAAGCCTGGCCTCTGTAATTTCTTCAGTGCAAACAAACTGATAGCAGAATTCTTTCACTGAGTGGGGGAATCTCACAAACACTCTTTTCTCTCTTTCATTTCTGACTGTAACTTTCATATACTGCTAGGAAAGAATGACAGAGGCTTGAAGTGGCAAAGAATGAACTTTGGAGAAATTTTGCACTTCTTCTTGGTCTCTGCTACTGGAAGAAATAATTTCCTGTTATAAAGATATTCATTGACCTAGGATAGGAAACCATATCTACTTTCATTAGACAGGAAAATAGCTTCTGCTTTATAGCAGCAGGCTTTGAAGACATGTTATGCCCCAGATCTGGTGCTAGGAATGACTGACTGCTCCTTTCTACAATAACTGATTGACTGACTACTTTCTACACCTGCAAAATTCAAAGACGTTGCTCAAGTCAGGAAAAACAAATATAATTAAAGAAACTTCAAACTGGCCATTCAAATATATAATTTTTTCTCCTCTCTTTTTTTTCTTCCCCCCCCCCCCCCCCCCCATTTTCCCCTCTTTCTTGTACAGATCAGTAGTCAATTGGCGATTACAGTCCTCACAAAAATCCTTTATTTTTTTGGAGGACATGGTGGAACAGAATATTTTACTGCCCAGAACTCCATTTTTCTCCTTTAAGAGACACACTTGGAGAGGGGTGGGAAGTTTATTTGCAACAGCCACTTTGTAATGAATATAGCTCCAGTTCCTTTGCATTTCAGTACAGATCTATCCATGTCATCGCTGTCATCAGTGACAGATTTGGCACTCAGAATACAGAGAAATATTCACAAGCACACTAAAATCATTCAAAGTAGGCCAACCTGAGTCCTAAATATTTGACAGTGATTTCTTACCATAAACAAATACAATAAGCCTGGCATCTTTTTCAAAGAAATTTGCATGCTGAATGCGTCTTTCCAGCACCCCATATGTCATCACAGCTATAATTCTTAGGGAGCATCCCCAAAGAATTAAAGCTTCATTTAAAATACTAAAAAGTAGAAGAAATTGTATTGCATAGCAGACAATGAAAGAAGAAAATACTTGTGTGTCATTTACCTTCTGCCTTCCTTAGACTTATGTGGAGGACCTCTTATATCCCCCAAATGAGTATTCAAAATCATCAATATGCTGATAGCATACTCAGCCTTAGCATGAAATGGTAAAGTAATAAACCTTTGATGCAATGAGAAAAAAAGGTCAACAGAGTTGCCAACCTGGATTTTAAGAGAACAAAATTTAGCTACTCAAGGAGCAATGTCCCCTGGGAATCAGCTTTTGAGGACTCAGGGGTTAAAAAATGCTGATCATTTGTGGACACTGACACAGTAAAAGGATCAATTGCACTGGCTGAATGTTTGCAAATCTATGGGGCCTGACGAGATTAATCCTGGAGTACCGAAGGAGCTGGCAGATATTACAGCAGGACCCTTCCGAATCATCTACCAAAGATCTTGGGAGGCTGGTTATGTCCCCACTGACTGGAAACTAGCCAGCGCTCTTCTGATTTACAAGTCGGGCTCAAAGGAAGCTCCAAGAAACTACAGATCTGTTAGACTAATCTCAGTACCTGGAAGAATTATGGAGAAGATCCTACTGGGTGCTATTGTTTAAAAGACATTCCAATCATCAGGCCCAGTCAACATGAGTTCACAAAGGGAAGGTCCTGTCCAATTTGATATCCTTCTGTGATAAGGTTACCTGCCTGGTGGATAAAGGGAAGGGGGTAGATGTAGTTCTCCTGGATTTTAGAAAGGCTTTTGCTACTTTCCTCCTAGCATCCTTCTGGACAAACTGCCCAACTGTGATGAGCAGGTACATGGGGCAAAGGGTGAAGAACTGGTGAAGGGCAGGGCTGAAAGGGTGATGGTGAATGGGGCTACATCTGGCCAGTGACCAGGGCTGTTCCTCAGGGCTCAGTTGTAGGGCCAGTTCTGTTCAATCTTTGTATCGATGACCTGGATGCAGGAGCTGAATGCAGTCAGTAAGTCTGCAGATGAAACCAAACTGGGAGGTGCTGTTGGCTGTCTCAGGGGACAAGAGGCCTTGCAGGGGTGTCTGGATAGATTGGAGCATTGTGCAATCATCAGTGGCATGAAACTGAACAAGTTCAAATGCTGAATTCTGCACCTGGGGTGGAGTAACGCTGCGCATGAGACTAAACTGGGAGAGAAGTTGCTGGAGAGCAGTCCGGCAGAAAGGGGTCTGGGGGTGCTGGTAGACAGGAGGCTCAACAGGAGTCAGCAGTGTGTGTGCCCTGCCTGGCAGCCAGGAGAGCAAACCTCATCCTGGGGTGCATCAAACACAGCATCACCAGTCAGTCAAAAGAAGTGATTGGATAATCACCTCTGTATTTAGCGCTGGTGCAGCCTCACCTTGAGTACTGTGTGTAGTTCAATTGAAGAAGGATGTGAAGATACTTAAATGTGTCCAAAGGAGGGCACCAAGCAGGTGAAGGGGCCAGCAGGCATGTCCTTGAAGACTCTGTATTAGTCTAGTTTGGAGAGGAGGAGGCCAAGGGGCAACCTCACTGCTCCCCACAGCTTCTGGAAGAGAGGAAGAGGAAAGGGATGTGCTGAGATCTTCTCCCTGGTACCCAGTGCTAGGACATGTGGGAATGGCTAAAAGCTGCATCCAGCAGGGAAGGTTCAGACTTGACATGAGCAAACATTTTCCTTACCCAAAAAGGGTGGTGAAGCCCTGGAACAGACTTCCAAGAGAGGTGACCAATGCCTGTGCCTGTCAGTGTTAAAAAAGCATTTGGACAACACCCTTAAAGCAATGCTTTAACTTTTGGTTAGTCCTGAAGTGGTCAGTAGTTGGACTCGTAGTTGGACAAGTAGTTGCTTGTTGTGGGTCCCTTCCAGCTGACCTATTCTATAGTATTCTATGACATCCTTTCAATTTACTGTCTGGGAACAAAAATAAAACTTGAACCCAAGAAACAGGGACCACAGCGGAACAAGTATATACCAAATACAGAGTAGTATAATGCAAGATGAAAAACATTGACATAAAAAACATAAAGTAAGGCTCAACAGAATGACAGATTGCTGTTAAAACTATACACGGCTCACTCTCACAAAAGCAGAAAGGTTGGAACGAGTAATACTGCCTATTCAGACCCTTTGACTCACACATATTGCATTTTCCGTACATAAAAACATTTCAGTCTCTTTCACACAACAGAAAGTGAGGATGCATCTTCTGAGAAAGGAACTGAACCCTCCCATAAAACAGAAACTTTCTAGGTCAAACCTGTTTGTAGGCTTTATTGATGAGATGGAAGAATAAAATACTTACATCACAAAAGTATCAAAAAGTAACAAAAACAATCAAGAAAGAAAACATAGCCCAATACTTGAAAAACCTAGAAGCTAAACCATCAATTTCAATTTATTTAAAATAGTTATAAACTTAATACATAATAAAGGATTGATTAAGGAATTAGGTGCATTACTCTTGCATACTGGATTTCTTGCCTGCCTAAACTTCTGTACCTACATTTCCCTCTGGGCAAGCATGTGACTTCATGACCCCTCCTGCTCCATGAAATGAGATGCTGTTGGGTTAGTACTGGGAGAAAATTGCAATCAAGACATCTAAGATTTCAGAATAAAACCCTGTTGCTTGCCTGTATTGGTTTAGCATGACCCAGCTTTGGTAGCAGGGGGCTACAGGGGCAGCTTCTGTGAGGAGCTGCTGGAAGCTTCCTCCATGTCTGGCAGAGCCAATCCCAGGCAGCTCCAAAGATGGACATGCTCCTGGGTAGGGCTGCCAATTAGAAATAGTGGCACAAGAAAGTCTCCCCAGAGCCTTCTGCAGGGAGAGCTGAACAACCCAAGCTCTCAGCCTTTTTCATAGAATACATTTGCAGAAAGACATTCAGCTTAATATGATCTGAAAATGTCTAATGAGGAAGAAAGTTTTGAACTAAAACTTTTCTCCCCAGAGCACTTGAACCCTATATTTCTTTTAAATTAATAGAGAACTAAATCACAACTGATTTTGTGAGGACTGCATAAGATAATAGCACTGAGAAAGCAAAAAAAAAGTTCATCTCAAGTTTTTCTTGACTTATAATTTCAGAAGATCGGGTTTAAATTTATCTGGAATATATTGCAACCTGGACTTGATCGACTGAGTTTCAACAAAGGCATCTCTTAAAAAATACCTAAATAATTTAAATGTGTTATCTTAGATTTTCAGTTTAATATTCCTGGCTCAAAATGAGCAGCTCATGCAGAGACACTCATGTCCACACAGATGATTTGCAGAGGGACCCTTCACAGAATCAGGGCAAACAGAGATTATTGTTTCTTAAAAATGAGAAGTTCAGGACATGAAGCTCTTAGAAAGATTTTTATGATGTGGGTCTTAGTCCCTCCTCTATCTCCAATTGCTCTTCCTACTCAGCAAAGCCTTAAGAATCTGCTTCTTAACAACCATGGCTTGAGACCAGCTGCAGAGAAGCCTACAGTGGTTCACTGGAAGGACAGTCACTTAACCCTCCAGATAAAAAGCAACCACTTCCATGGCTGTTTTCTGCAGGAGGTTTCGGGAAACAGGTCAGACTCATTCCTGACAGGGTACCACAATGGGAAACATTCCTTGTTCCTTGTATTCATGGGCCACTGCTGGCTGCATTAGACCACTGAGAGAGTTGGGGACATGGAATCATCATCAGGAAGCCTTTGCACTGTGGTGACCAAGATGAGCTCCAGCAGCTCCTGCCACAGGCCGGACTCTGCACAAACACAAAGCAACAAGGCACTTTCCCATTTAAAACAGAAATTAAAGCCCCACAGTAGAGATACAAGACAGGAACTGACATGTAACAGGCAGCTGTCAATCACCACAGCACTACAAAACCCTTCAGTGCATGTGTCTCCAAAAAGTTAATAGTTAGCAATCCCTGTGTGGCACTTTAGCAGGGCTGAACATATATAATTAGCCACATGTATTCAGGCTACAGGGCCAAGCATAGTGGCAAGATGAAACCAGACATAAATCATCTCAAGAGAAATCATCCATTTCTTCTGGGGCATTTTGGACTCTTTTAGTAAGAAACCAAATGGGGACGAATGCAGAGTTTCAAACTTTGTTTAAGACTATATTGGTTAGTCAATACAGTCAAGAAATATTAAGCACATCAGACTTTTAAAATGCCTTCAAGAGAAAGAGAGAAACATATGATGTTTTAAAATGTAATTCACCTTGAATGATGGGGAAAATAGTATGTTTTTGTTAACAGACCATAAAACAGGCACTCCAGATTTCTTTTGAAAGTGAATGGAAGACAACCCCACTCTAACCTGGTATTACTCTAATGAAACACTCATCCACAATTACATTGATTCAATGTATAGGTTTAATTTTATTTTAAGTAGTCACAAGACCCTTGTTAGCTACTTGAGAACCACATGCTTAGATAATTACTAAATATCTAGAATGGATGAAATGCATGAGGAGGTTTTATATGGACACTTTGTGAAACAATATTTAAATATAAACAATACTAATAAATAAGGTAAGTTCATTTGGCTTTGCTTTAGCATGGTTAATGCCAAAATAGTGTGCTAATATGTTCTCTAATTCAGCTGGGACTGCAGCCTTCTGTATATTCTACAGTATGTTACTAATCTAAATTATTTTTGATACTTGAGCTTAATTTAGAAAATATATCTTGTTAAGACCCCCAAACAGTGTTATTTCAACTAATTAATATAAGTGATTAATGGAGAATAATTTCTCAGTATTTTTTTAAAATTAAGTTAATCAGAAGTCAAATCTGAGATTACATATAGGATGAAATATATTACTATTAATTCTGCCTGTGTCATGACAAAAATATTTTATGTTCTTGTCTTGGCTTTCAGATACAATGAGGTTTGGAAAAGAATTATTTGTGACTACTTTCAAATGTGAACAATTTGTACAAAACATAATGACTATTCTTAACCTTCCATCTCCACTTTACACCAAAGGATTGTAACTTGACTTTTTGGGATACCAGGGAGAAAAAAAAAATCAGGTCTGTCTTCTAAATTTATACAGCATGTTTTTCTCAATTTCTCCTTCTCAGCCTTTCCTTTCTTAGGATATTTTCATGACAGCACCTCACCAGCCTCAAGGAGTAAGAAATTCTTGAGATGAGTTTTTTCTGTTAACTTCAAGAAAACATTATTTCTGATGAAAGTGAGTCATCGCTGTCTTATCACTAGTGGTTGGCCAGGAAACCATTTCACCTGTTTGCTCTCAGCCACCAATCTATGATTCCTCAGAAGTCTTGAAAATGCCAAGAGGGCATCAAAACCCAGTGACTATTAATTTTCACTCAAATACTACCCTTGTCCATTGGTAAAGACACTAAAACCCCTTGAAAATACGTATCTATTTGCATTGCATCCTGCATCAGAATTCCTGTGGTCACGCCTTGAGCCGTGTCACGCTAAATTTTATCCAAAATCAACAATTCTTCAATTTTAGCCAAATGATCTTTTGATAGCCAAACTGTAGATGCAGTTGCTTCCCCCATCTGGATTATGTCAGTCTAATTGGAAGCTTGCACTTAGATTTCATGCAGAAAAAAAGAAAAAATAATTAAGAATACAGATGTCTAAAATGCTTCCCATTGCAAAAGCAAACATGGCAAAAATTTCACACTTGACTGTATTAAGCAGGAATAGAGAATTTAAAGCAGAGTTTTATTGGGGCATCAGAAGTTTTGGGGCAGCAGAACTTTTATCCATCTGCAGTGCAAGTTCTGTCAAACAAAAATGATAAAGCTTTTGAGAATTCAAGTAAGAGTGAGAAAGCAGGCTGACAGGTGCTAAGGAGCACTCAGGTTATACAAAGACATCTGCCAGAGACTTCAACAACATAAAAGTAACTTTGAATCCAGCAGTGGAGGACAAGACAAAAAATTAGAGTTGAAATGAAGGAGGTGCAAGCTGAAATCACAGAAGTTATTTTCGCAGAGAAAAAAAAATCCACCAGGGATTGTAACAAATTTAAATAAAAGTACACCTACATAAATAAAATAAGAGAAAACTCAAGGGTTTAAAGCTGCAAAACAGAAAAATACATACTTGTAGGCTGTTACTAATGACAATTCAGTATGTTTACTGTAACTTTTTTTTAATACTGGTGACTGCCTTCACACTTGGATTCACAGTGACCTGCAGCATGCATAGCAAATTCCTTCTGAACAAAATTAAACTGGAAGATGCTCTTCAGAAGAGCACCTAAAGCACTCTACCCACGAATGGGCATTCACAGAACCACAGACCCAGACTAGGACTACTCTGAAATAAAACACCCTGAAAACTCTGCAATGTGGACATCAGACACTAAAAAGTGTTGTAGTCCCAAGAACCTCCTTCTACTGCTTTTAACCATAGACACAAGGTCAGGAGATGAAGGAGGTCTAAGACAAAGGAGATCACAGCTAGAATCCCCTAACTTTCTAACAGAAGGTTAGAAGGCAACATGACCTGTCTCCACAAAAAGTGGCAAACTATTACATTCAGCAAGATTTTTTAAAGCAAATTCCAAATGACTTGAAAAACCTTTGGTTGTCCTTGGCAAAAAATTTTAAATGCTGTACAGTGGCTTGATACACTCTATGAATACTGTGGTTTATCTTAGTACTTTTCACAGAAAACAGGCATGTAACAAAATTCCAGCTCAGGAAAAATTCTTCCTGAATAGTTATCTATTACAACACAATGGCAAGATGAACAACTGCAAAGGTTTTACGATTTAACAAAGAATATTGGCTCAGACAATGCCAGATAAAATTCTGGATCTAAACAATTTGGTTCTGGCTGTGTGGAAGGACCTGTCACTCTCCACCAAGGAAGAGCGGCGCTTTGGAGGAGCTGTTGTTGGTTAAGGAACCTATCAAAGGTATTTCCAAAGATAGGTCTGCCATCACCACAGAAGATTGAGGCTAATTGTTTGACAAAATTAGAAACAGCAAACACCCCACTGTAACCCCAGCCCCAAACTGAAATTTGACCTTCTCAACAGCAAATTTATAAAATGCAATGTTTTGTGGCCTGCTTACAAGTTAATAAAAACAATTCACACATTGTATTTCTGCTCCATTTGATCTGCTCTCATCCTCTCCACATAAACAACTTTCTTCCCAAAAAATAAAGGGAAACCCAAAAATATACTGACACAGGGAAAAATGTACAGTAGCACATGGTTAGATCTGCAATCTCTCCACTGCACAAGGTGGTTCCTCCCAAAATAATTACTAAAGCTGTGCATGGCTACTAAGATGTTGCAAAAAGTAACCATTCTAGTCTTACCTACAAGCGTATATATAGATATAAAAAATAAAATTACTATTATTCTACACTCCAACTTCAACTAAGGAACCAATAAATAATCAGATCAAAGAGTAAAGAGCTCCTTGTTCGCTAAACTTCCACCCTCTCCTTTCCTTCTGAGTTATAATCACACATGTTTTGTCATTTCAAACATAGTATACATAGTACTGGCTTGTTCTAGAAACAAGAGCATTTTTCTCTTAGAAAATTGTTATACCTACGTGTAGGGGAAGATAAAGTCAAATGTGGAACAATCAAAAAGTTCAGATCCAAACTTAAGTCCAAGCTTCCCCCAAACTTTCAATCCTAAAATACAGTTTTGGTTTTGTGCTACTGCACAATGTGACTCATCACAGAAACCTGCTCTCAGACCAGCACAGGAGAAATGTCTATGGAAGACGTTTACATCTGTTTTAGTTCTAGAGTAAATTAATGTAACAGAAACAATGTGGGAAAATGTCAATGCTCTAGATTTCCATGCACAAAAATAAAATATACACCTCTGTGTTACTGCTTCTTTACAGCCTCTTTGCCTATCTGCTGGGTGTATGAGTATTTCATTTCTTTAAACAGCTGCAGCTGCTAAAACTGAAAAAAACACCTGTATTAGAGACTGCCCTGCAATTTCCTGATATGATGGATTGTTTTCAGTTTAGACATCACCCATAAGAGACAGCTCTGACTCTGAGGGCCCATCAGCATCTGGGAATTCCAGCTATAAACCTGGTGGTGTTTCTATCTTGCAGAGGGGTTAATTTCCCATACATCACAATTAATAGCTGCTTCATCGCTTATGCCCTTTTTCACTTGCTGTCTTTGCAGTTATCAACTGTGTAGTCATTAAATTTTTCTTCACAATATGTCAGTGGTAGGCAGTTTTCATCAGAGCAGCGACTCATTTTCTCAGTGAATTTGAAAAAATCTAGAGATTTCTTTTACCTTTTTTTGTAAACCCTGGAAAACAAAGAAAGAGCAAGATCTAACAAAAACTTAAACTTGAGTTATTACCCCTAACCTAGAGCTACTGCAGATACATCCAAAAGAAATGTGGCAGTAGTTAAAGTTTCATGCTCAAAGCAGCAAGCTTGCTTTCAGGATATTGCATCTTAAACTACTAATGGGTGAAGTTAAAAATGCCACTGTATTTCCTGACGTCTGCAGCTGAGGTAGCCTTAAATCCACTCTAAGTTTGGAGAGTTTGTTTTAAATACCAAGCACTTTGGGGCACAGCTTTGATGTCTAATCTTTTTAATTTCTGTGCTTGTGTACTTTGTGTCAATACACATAAGTGCATAGATAAGATTTAAATATTTTCAGACTTCATATATCTCATTTGCATGTTCAATGAAATGTCTATGTAGTCAAAACTTATGCTTGTTTTTAGAATCAGAAGAATCAGAAAGACCTCCAAGTAAACATTTACCTATCATATATTCTTATGAACTGTTCCAACTATCTTTGAAAGTAATGTCAGTCTACAAGTTTATATACTCAACCTCTGGACAACTACTACTGTGTTTTCTACCGTTCCTATTGGAAAATTCATGAACATAAGTGACTTCCCTTTTGCCACTTCTCAAAAGCAGATGGATTTTCTGAATAATGACCCTCTTTCCCTAAATTCCAAGATCAGAGGTAAATGCATCCAGTGGAATGCATTACCTGAAATTATATTGCATATTTTCTGAATCATTTATCTCTCCACAGTATATACAGGTATGACATACAGAATTGTTATCACATATGACGTTTACTACAACAAATCTCTATAATTCATTGAGTAAGGTTTTTTTAAAATGCATTGTCCAGCTCTGAACATTCGATAGCACATTATATAAATTGGCTGTAGTTAAATCTGGGAAGGGCAATCTCTCTAAAACTAAACGTAAACTTTTGTAGTACAACTCTTCTGCACTGTGGAGTCAGAGATTGCATTTTTGCCTACATTTCAAAAAGGACGTGATAAATGGTACACTACCAAAATACACTTTTAAAAAATTGTAAATACTGTTGATCTGTAATTTTAAATATTTAAAGATATCTGCCATGTCATTAGAGATTCCTATGAAGTCTAAAGCCCTTAACCCACTGCCTGTATGACACAGATCCCTACACAGATGTATATCTATAATCCCATTCACATCGCACACATTTTCAAATACTACTCCCATGATGAAAAGGAAAAAAACCTTGCTTAGAAAGGTAAATTCTAATGTCTTCTAAGTTAAAGATAAGCTGCTATGCTGCATAAAAGGAGGAAACTCTGGTTCCATCTTGAACTGGTTCACTGTGCACTGAAACTTAATCTGAACACCGTTGTGGGCTGAACAATAAACACAGGTTATGTACTGGGGATATGTAATGTGAAGCACAGGAGGATAACACTGTTCCTAAATCAGGCCACCAGCTGCTCACATCTACAGAGCCGAGAGATTAATAACTATTTGCTGTAGGCACCTATTTATTTGGCAAGGGAGAAATAAGGCCCATTTCTTTTGCTTCCATAATAAAGGCTTCTGACTTTGGTTAAAAAAATTGAGTGACTGTAAGACTGAGAGGCTGGAGAGCAGCCAAAGGTAGAGTTCAACATATGGATTTATTAAGATAAGCTTGCCCAAAATTTTACAGTACTTTCTGCTCATTGGTAAATAGAACATTCCTATTGCACTTCAAGAATTTCTTCTTCATTGCTGCTTTCCTATCATTATGCAAAAATATTTCAAGACATATCCAAAAATGCGTAATCTCTTAACACTGCCATCTGCAGAGCCAGAACAAAAATGAACAAATGTGCTCTGACGTGGTGAATGAAAGAGTCCATGTTTCAGTGACTAGACTATGCAGTAAATGCCCATTAACCATCCATCTGATCATGTTTAATTTTCACCATTTCCTCAAAAACCTTGTTAATGACTTCTGCAAATTACTGGCACACAGTTGATCCCAGTTTACGTGAACAGTTCAGTGTGTAGTGATGTAGCACAACTAAAACCCAGCAGACTACAGGCCAAATCTTCATTTCACTGCGAGGCAATATTTTACCATAAATTTAAGTGGCTGAAATATAGGGGGGTTTTATGTTACTTCCACAGATTCATCCAACAGTCATGGATTTGAATCACTACGGAGAGTGAGGAAGTCAATGCATCCTAGATCCTCACAGGG
This sequence comes from Entomyzon cyanotis, assembly GCA_024500445.1. Classification (NCBI taxonomy): domain Eukaryota; kingdom Metazoa; phylum Chordata; class Aves; order Passeriformes; family Meliphagidae; genus Entomyzon; species Entomyzon cyanotis. The sequence goes on from JAKEPQ010001005.1 coordinate 85,215,867, forward strand.
CATTTACATTTCTACTTCTGGCAGCTCCTGCCTAGCCCAAAGAAGAGCTGCTCATTGTTTTGAATTTAAAACCAAAATTTCGCCCTCCTTGGAGAAGTTTCACAGGCATCGCTGTATAAACAAGAAAGTCAGCTGATACGTGGATAACCCATTAAATCCATTCTCACTTTCAGGTTAGCTATTATTAACGAGAGGCTGAAAAAAGCACCCCAGAATGCTTTTTCTGCAGTTGTCTAAAGATCAGTTCCACAATACCTGCCTGATTGGGAGAGCTCCCTCAGCCACTGGAACATGAGAAAGAAAAAAATCCAAACCTACTTGGAGAAACATGAATGACTATTCATTTTCATCCTCAAACAAGATTATTGGTAATTGCCTTTGCAAGACATGAAACATGCTACTGCTGCTGCACCTTATACTTCCATGCAGAGCATGGCCCTGCTCAGTTTTAATCCCCTGTGTAAATAACTCCTTTGACCCAGGGCTCACATTCCTGATGAAATCTCTTTCCATTGTCTGAAAACCAGCAGGTTTCATGAAACTATAAGCAAAGGAAGTAAGCAAAATGTCAATCAGCAGACTGAAAACATACTCGTTGTCAAGGCAATGCAACATCTCTCACCAGCAGTCGTGCAGCTTTTGCACATTCCATCCACTTCTCACACTACTTTGTCCTCCGGTGCCCAGAAAAGCTGAGTAAAGGAGCAAACCTTAATTTTACCAGCAAACACCAGTCCCAAGCAGACTCTAGGGTGGGAGCCTTTATGGAAAAGCTGCATATGCAGAGTGGAGGGCCTAATTCACTCAGTAAGTAAAAGCTCCTGGACCTCCCTCTCAGGTGAACTCACTGACACATTGCTAATTTTAACCACTAAACCCCCTCCACATCACCCCGTTGGGTTCTAAGGCACTGCCAGCTCTGACTGTGCCTGCCCAGCCCCTCGGTGCTCCTCCACTCTGCTGGTGGCCCAGAACCTGGGGCCATCAGCACCTGGCCCAGTGTCACCGGGTCCCCACAGCCCTGCTCTCCTGGCTGCTCACACCCTGTGCTGTCCCCATCCCCACGGAGGTGCCCAGTGCTTGGGGCTGGGGCTGCCACCTGGCTGGGGCTGTGGGACAGGTGGGGCTGCCAGGCCCCCCAGTCGCCTGCTGGTACCCAGAGGGACAGAGCCACTGCTCCTCAGATGTCTGTGCTTTCATCTTACTCCTGAGTGAAAAAAGGCTCATGAAATTGGGACACACAAGCAGGGGAAAACTGTAATTCAAATTTTTACCTGAACTTTTACCTATGTGAGATCTAATACTTCTAAAGTAGAGGATAAAAACAATAAAAAAATTGAGATTCCCTTATAAGTTGAACAGAAATGAAAGGTCACCAAAAAATATTTGCTTTCTCCACTGAATAAAGGACCAATTATCAGCAACTAATGGATCATCTAACAGAATATTGTTATTTTATTGAAAAAGGCAACCTTCCAAACCATCTTTTATTCATTCTTTGGCAGAAGTTGTTTAATTTTTCCCAATTTTTTTCAATATTAAAATGAAGGTCAAAAAGGACTGTCTCTTGTCAGTTACACAGTTATTCAAGCAAGTCCATTGCATTAATTACAGACTCTATACTGCTTGAAATAACAATGAAAGAGGAAAGCCAAATTAATGTGCAAAATGTTTATCTGAAACTTAGATTTGTCTTGAAACTAAGATGCCACTCTAAAAAAATCAATTTACAAAATGCAATTGTTTCTTCTGACAGTGACAAGCAACTGGCCAGCTGTGTATTGGTATTTTACTGATGAGTACAGTAAAAGAACATATAAAAACATTTTATGTAGACTCATTTGCATGATCTTCTCCATGTTTCTTCATGTGCCATTTCTTCAGTTGATCTTTGTTCCACTTTCTAAAAATAGTCTTGGTCTTGAAAGGTCTGCTTTGCTTAAGACATCCTTATTTTTATTCTGGAAAAGCTAGGAAACCACTTCACCATGCCCCAATTGTTTTTTGCTCTCAAACACCAGAATCAACTAAAATAAAAAGACATGCTTTCCCTGAGCTCAAGTCCTTGGAAGTATATCTGCAGGTGCCTCGGTTTTACTAATCATTGCAGATGCACTGAAATGTAGAAATTAGCTTTCAGGTCACTATGTACATACCTTCCCTCTCATGCACCACACATTTTAAACATCTGACAACGGTTTTATTTTAGGACAGTTAATCATCCATGAGTATTTACTTATAAAAGCTTGTTTTCAAGAGAACCTAACCAGACCATAAAAAATTTGCTTTAGGCAGAGACAAGCAAAAAACAAAGCTTAATGCTTTTAGTTTGTTTCCAGAATAATAAAAATTCATTTGGGCACTCCTAAGTCATTGACATCAGTGGATCCAGTAAAAATTGTTTTTACTTTTAAATTAAGTTTTGCTAACCAGAGTGTAAAGATGCCTAACTGTTCTGATATTTATTTTAGGTCTAAGATACTTCAGAGAAAAATCTAAGTCTGGCAGAAAAGACTTTTCTGGAGACAGGAGGGGCTGTTATTATAAAGGGCTCCTTTCTACAGATCTCATAGAGCAGAGCTGTCACTGGAAAGAAAGTCTGTTGTAGATCATGCTATTGCAGTGTTTTTCTTGCACATCAGTGATAAGTAAGAGTGCTGTTTTCAAATGCACTCAGTGCCCACCTGCCTCTCCTCTCACTAACATCACCATTGCTAACATTCTCTGGGGTCCAGTGGGAGGTCAGGTGAGTCCCACTGAACATTTTCTGAAAACATGTTAATAATGATTTTAGAACATTTTTTAAAAATGGGAGTGTTCATTTTTCTAATGCCAGCATCACTGTCTTCCTCCATGTATTTTTTTTTTCTTATTTCAGATGTATTGACCAACTGTCTAGACCACTGGTTTCCCATTTGATCCAATACACTTATCTGTAGACAGCTATAACAGTGATCTTTAGAATCAAACAGAATTTTTGTATTGTAATGTTATACATACAGGGTATTTACATAAAGGTATGATACACTATACCACTGGCAAAATATTTTCCCCATCCATTTCTACTCCAGACTCAAGCCTATCCAAATTCCTTTAAGAGATTCTATATATTCTTTAAAAACTTAGAAACTGCCACAATCAAAGTTCATTTGCCAGAAGCAGGTGCTTACTTACAATGTATATACCTATAAAGCATCCCAAACTCCCATGCACTGCTGACAAATCCTACTGGGCACATGGTTTGTGTACAAGCACACAGGGAGTACATTTCCCACACCTTTATTCTCTCTTTTTTGCCTTCATTTCCTCTTTGCTTTTTCACTCTGTTCGCTCCCCATTCTTTTTTTTTTTTTACTGTCTTCTCAGAATATTTTTCTATTTGTCCCAAGAGCACCAGGAGTCAAACCATGTTTGAATTTGACTATTCGTACTGCAGTGAGCAGAAGGACTCAAGCCTACACAAATCCCTCTTATTCACAAATAAAAGAAACAGTAGGGATGGCCTTGGACTAAGCCTCTAATCTAACCTCCCCAGATCTTAGAGTAAGTTCAGATCTAACATGACTTTCCCTAACCAGGACCATCTATATACGTACACAAGCAAACCCCATCAGATTTTAGATGAGAGTTACATAAGAAAGGTATAAAATTCTGAAAAATATATCAACAATGAAGAAAAATGAGAAGTGCACATTGGAGACAAACATACAAGTGACTTGAAAAATGTACGTTTTTTCTTGACTACTGAGAGTGCTAGAAATGCCAACAAGACTTGTTATGCTACAGCACATCAAGACAACGTTTTTCAGCTTGGCATAACATTTTGACAAGTCATTTAAAGCCTTAAACTTTAATGAATATGGAAGTAATAATAAAAACGCATGACATATACAGTGTGTGTTTGCTGCCTAAGAGAATGTTTTTCTACCAGAATGTGTTCTGCCTGTACCCTCTCAAAATGTGGCTGGTTATCTACTGATGAACTCACAGATGCTCTTAAACTCAATGCTTTATTACAAAAATTGCTTCTAGCTTCTATATGGTTTTATTACCTGCGTACACAAATACCCCCACGTTTCCCATACATCATAAATATCAGTCAGGAGAGAAATAGAGAATCAAACTTCCTCCTCATCGATTCTCAACAACTGCAGTAATCCTTATTTCACCATTCAATGCTCACACATACAGAAATGCAGGTGTTTATTTCTAGTGCTGCTCAGATAGTAAGTTAAACCAATGTGGGGTCAGGAACAATGTTTTAGGGGATTCAGGTAGCCTTTTGAAAAATTAACTCCTGTAAAAGAGGTCTTGTCCCCCTGCAAAGAGCTTCATTCTTCTGGGCAGTACAATTATGCAAGTGTCTTAGAGAAGTGTAAGATTTCTCATCTGCACAGACACAAAAGTTCAGATAGCATTAAATAGTGTCCTTCCACTTTCCAATTAGCTCTCTCATAAACACATGCATTTTCCTGCTGATGCATAAAACATGTCTGTAAGTCTGAGCAATGCCTTAGATCCAAAAAGTGTCAAACATGGAACAACTACATCTTAAAAATATTCTAATGAAGTAAATGGCAGCATACACAATTCTGAAGTTGTGCATACATTTCTGGGATGTATGTCTGTGGGATATTTCTGTTGTAAAGCCAGTATTACTTTTTTTTTCCTTTTAAAAAACAGATGCAGACAGATGTTTGGAGAAGACTCCGAGACTGTTTTAGTTCTTTTGCTTTACAAATTACAAGAACAGACTCATCTTTGCACTTCCATCAAGATGAAAGCTGGATTTTAAAACACTTACTCAGTTTTTACCTAATCTGTCTTAATACTGTAAAATGGAAACACCCTTTTTAACCAGCAGAAACATTAGACAGTTAAGAGCAGCCTTCAAGTAATTTTCAATAAATATAATGTTGCTTCTTCTGTCCCCAACAACAAAAAAAGTGGCACATTTGGGCACACAGTCCCCAAATGACTTATAAGCATATTCCGTCCATCCATCCATCCATCCATCCTGCTCCTGGGAGCACAACAGTAGTAACACTATGGTCAATACCACCTCCTTCAAATATCACGTTCCATTTTTGAGAACATATTATGTGTCTCTAATGAAACTAGGCTAAATATTCTTTATTGGATAGCTCTAAATTTTTAGAATGATGTAATTTTCTCCAGGTATGTAAGAGCCCACCCACACAGCAGAAAAAATGTCAGAAGTTTTGGAAGCAGAAAGGTCCTACAGTCAGAGAATCTTTTTCATGCATGTCTAACTGACATAGTCAAACACACAGACCTACTATCTTTAAACCTACAATCTTTAAACTCTCCTCATTATGTATTACATGATGTATCATGTTTATGTGATGATTATTCATAGAAACCACATCAGTTACTCAGAGACAAAATTACTTCTGAGAAGCTCTGCCTTTTATTCTGCATTTGTTTAACCCTCACTTATGACTGCATTCAACTGCAAGAAACAGACTGGAATCAATTCTATTTATTTCCTTGAAATATTTCTTAGGATGAAGAAATCACACTTTTTATTTGACCCTCAATTACAAGTAATGAATATTAAGGCTCTGGCTAGTGCCAATTATAGCCCATTTTGAAAAGACTAGCATGCTTTGCATGAACTCCTCTGTCATTGGAAATGGAAGAGTTTATGTCTGATTTGGGAAACCCATTGCCTTGTGAAGCAGAAACAGATCTCAGGTAAGAAAATTGCTCATCCTTCTAGTGTATCTCCCTCTGCTTTCCAACTCCTTTTTAATCTTTTTGTGGCTGTCTCCTAGCTGGCTATGCCTCTGCCTACCCCACCAGCCCTGTACTTGCCACAGTGCCTGTGATCCAGAGTAGTGCACTGCAAATGCACTGGTGAATACTTGCACTGGTTTAATATAAAATCACGACCAAAACCCAAAGCAATGAATCTCAAAGAATCATTCCCTTTGTCTCAAATAAATCAAACAGAGAAGAATCCTCTCCAGTAATTCTACACCCGACAGGAATAAATCCTGCCTGGGGAAGCAGTCAACACCACAAACAGAGTGAGTGAGTGAGTGTGTGTGTGTGTGTGTGTAGACTTGCAACAGATACTCTGCTGTGAACTTTGAGATAATTTCAATCTTCTTTTCAATCTACCATGGATTCAGATAATGTTTATAAACATCTCTTGAAATTTTTCCTAAATGATACAATAGGATAACAAATGCTTCACATTTTTTATCCCAGTAAATACTTACCATATCCTTACTCTTCTAGTTCTTCATGTAATTAATTTCATGCTTTCCTTTTGTAGTCTGTCTACAGTCCACAGCACTCTCCTGTTCATACACAATTTGCAAGATTTGCATTGCCTTTTTCTTCTCTGCATCTTTTCACCAATTTCACTCCTGCAGCACATTAAGTACAAACGTTTGTGCTCCATTTCCAAAGTTATTGCCTAACTTGGCCTAGATTACAGACCTAACCCAACACTTAAAAACCCCCTCTGTCTTCCCTCTATAAAAGGACAGGCGTGATTCTGATTTGCTCATACCGTATTCAGTCTCTTCCTCCATGCTGAGCACTACACTTCAAATACTTTATTTGACACATATTTTTTTGAAATGTCTTAATTTCAGAGAGAAAGAAATATATGCAAGTTCTACACAACTATGGTGAATAAGCAATCAGCTCTGTATTTTTAAACTAATTTTGAGAAACTCGGCCTCTCTAAAACTATAGGTCAGCAGCTCTTCCAAGAAATTAAAGAATTAACTACTTTCTTAGGGATTTATACAACATGCATATTTAGAGATTAGTTTGGATAAGAAAAGGGGAAAATGTGCCTGTCCATCCAACCACAAAAGTTTGTCTGGCTACATACTAAAGGAGCTACAACTTCCTGCTGTGCTTGAATAAGCTGTGCCCATGACAGCTCATTGTACTGGGACATGATATATGTATTTTGTAGATGCCTCACAGAATAAGAACAAATTTTGTTGTAAGCTCTATTATGTGATATCCTAGGATTTTCTTTTGCTCACTCACCTATGAAAGACTGTGATAGCTATGGTCATTTTCCCTTCTGCATCTCTAACCTACACATCTCTAAAACATTAAAAATGGCAGGAGGGAAAAAAACATCAATCCTCTCATGTCTCCTGTGAACTGCTTTTTCTTATGACAATTGAAATAGAACTTGAAAAATTCTGATGGAGATGAGAAATATTTTACTTATTTATTGGATGGCACAGCAGTTATGCACAGGGGCAGAAAGCTGAAAGAGATTAAAATGTAGAAGATATTATTTCTAATAATTGTCTGCCACACTTAGACTAGTTCTTTGGTTTTTTATTTTCCTGGATATATTGTTCATTAAAAATAATCAGCTGTTATAATTGGCACACACATATTTGGCCACTCTAAGCCATGGCATTCTCAGATTCAAGCATAATATTTTTTTCCTCAGGTGTCTTAAGAACTGAGTTTATTTATATGTATCCATCTCTTCACAATTTCTCCTGAAGAAGTTAGAATGAGTCTTTGACTACTATAGAAAAGTGAGCTTCTGTGATTTTTCTGAGAGGATTAAGCACTTTCAGTAAAAATCTCCATCATCTCTAAAGGTCACTCCTAATAAAGTCACAAGCATCAAGGTGGAAACAGATCCCAGTTGACAGGTCACTGGAGATAGAAACCTGGAAAACTGGATTCAATTTTCAGTATGGTACTGACTCCCTGAGTACCTGAGCAAATAATTTCACTTCCTCACACCTTTGTCTCTCTCTCCCCCTCTGTAATATAGGAGTAATATACCTTGAGATCCAGCTAAAGAGTGTGCCTTGACATGTAGTCCAAGATTCACTAACGGAAGATCAGAGCCTGTATAAAAAGCTAGGCAAGTTATTATTTGTCATCTTATGGATTCTTCTAAAAATAACTTTTTCCACTGAAGACTTCGCACATCAGTTACCCTGCACAATAAAAAATGTTGAGAATACACATAGCCACAGTAATCTGATTTTAGGTGTACAGGCTGAGGGAAAGGAATCATGGTACAACAGTTCAGTCCAGTATAACAGTGTAGAGGCCACTATCAAGCATGTCTAAAAAATAAGCTGATTTCCAGATTTACTTTACTTTCCCCTCTCCAAGATGACTACAAAGTAGGAGTTATCAAAACAATCAGCTTCAGGTAAACTCTTGCTGACTCAACTTTGGATTTTTATCCCTCAGATGGGAAAAAAACCATCCAATTATAAAACAGTGATGTTAAAATCACCCTGCATTTCCAGAGTCCCGTGGAGAAATACTGCCAAACTTCAAGGAGAGATGATCTGGTTCTCACTCCCCCAGCTGAAAGTGAAGTTTGCATGGGAGCAACCAGATGCAGGCATTTGGCAGGCATCACCTGCCAGGAGGAGACACCAGCAGGGTGTCAGCTTCACTGAACTGCAGAGGTTGACCCAGCCTGTCACAGAAGCATGAGCTCCTACTGTCTTTCAAGATGAGAGATTTGAACATCATCATGCAAGGGTTTTCAAGGGCTACAAAAATGAGCAATTACATTCACTTCATTATCTGAAGGCTATGGCTTGGGCAGGGACACCTCTCAGTAGAGCAGGTTGCTCAAAGCCCCATCCAGCCTGACCTTGAACACTGCCAGGGGTGGGGCACCACAACTTCTCTACCTCTTAACAGACTTCATTAAATAACTAAAATTTATTCACTTTCTCAGGTGACTTGGACTAAAACATGAAAATATTTAAATATTTTATCCCCTTAAGAGCTTTCTAGGAATATGTTTGAGAGTTCAGTGGGCCTCCATACTAGAAGTACTTAAAAAATTCCTACACTCTTGCTGGAAAACTTGTTTTTTAAAACAATGGCTTATAATACCTCCCCCTTAAGAAGACACAGAATGCATTTAGTACAGTAATCCGGAACTAGGTTTAAGTACAAAAGAGAATTTTAAAAAAGAAAGATGTTCATGAAGGGCATTACTATTGATTAACTGGAAATTACATGTTGGTCTGGTATTTCTGCAGTTTCACTGAGTGCTTGTGAACAGGAAAGGAGAGGCAGAAGTCAGACAGATGAAAGACCAAGAAATGACACAGGCATTACTAATTCAGTTGATATCATTAGGCTTACAGAAAATTGAAAAAATATGTGTAATAGGGATGACGAACTATTTCCTTTATCTGCACAGGTTGTGAAGTGCACCTCCTTAGTGGCATACATCATCTGGCACACCAGAATAGCTGGATTTGTTTATGTTAAATCCGGCTGCTGCTCAAGAGCTCTGCCTGTGGCCACCCATCTCACTCAACAGGAATACACCAGACTCTCCACATTCCTCAAGGATTTCAAGAACCAGTAAGCATGGATGGGTTAAGGCTGCATGTGGTAGTTTACACACCTACAACATGTGGAAATAACTCCCACAAAGTCCTGAATGGACAGGAGGGTCTAGGACTTTATGCAAAGACATAGTGGCCCCTCAGAGACATACTGAGTCCTCCCTTCATACTCTTCTAATTGCTTTAAAGCTTCAGTCAATACCCTAGGTAGAGTGAATATCTTATCAGTTTTATTCTCAGTTCCCAGGTTACTCTAACACAAAGGAGACAGGCATCTCCTCCTTAAAAAAATCACTAAGCTCACAGCTAATGAGACTGTCTGCCTGTGGCATCATCACTACAGAAGACTAATTCCAGATTAGAATCTGCTGCTCTCAGTTCACTCTGAAGTGTGTCCCCCAGCTGAGGAAAAACTGCTGGTGGTTAACAATAGAATAAAAATATACCTTTTTTTTTTTTTTTTTTAACCAGAGAGTCTTCCTCTTTCCTGTGCCCCAAAAGAAAAGCAATATCTGAGAAAGAACTGAACAATGTGACCTTGTTATTGAGAGAGATATACTTACTGCAATGCAGCTCTTAAATGCTTATATCTAAAAACCTTTAAGTTCTGAGGTAGGAAGAACTCAGACTCATAACATGAGGGCACATTTCATTGCCAACACTGTGGTTAGTAGAAGAGAATTCTGCGAGCTAATTATTCTTCAACCTGATAATTTATTCTATCATCAGAATAAAAGGATTCCTCTCTGGGTGCAGCTCCTTCTTCTCACTCAGGTACCTGACATTGCTGAAATTGAAGGCTATAATTCAATTAACAATGGATGGGAACTCTTAATGAAAATTAACCATTCAGAAACAGATGTTGATGCAACAGAAATGCTGATACTCCCCATGAAGTACCACTGGATGTCATGTGGATGGGAAAATGCAGAGAAATCTGAACTTGGAATTCCATACCAGATGAGGTAACTATACTTACATCTGCAGACCACTGTTCAATGAAGTGCTTAAGCACATGCTTAGATTTCATTAATCTGCTTTGCCATATGCTTACATTTATTCTGTACTGGTAACATTTCTAGCCAAAAGGTATAGACTTTCACACTAGTTCATTGTCCCTGACTGCTAAACCACCTCTGGATATCTGAGATTTCTTATGGCATACAAAAAACAATGCCTAGATTTCACAGAATCTCAGAATTTTTAGGACTGGACCTCTGGGGATCATCTTGTCCAACTTCCCTGCCAAGGCAGTGTGACCTAGACCCAAAGTTACACAGGAACTCATCCAGGAGGGTTTTGAATGTCTCCAGAGAGGGAGACTCTACAGCCTCCCTGAGCAGCCTGTCCTGTGCTCTGCCACCTTAATCATAAAGAAGTTCTTTCTCATATTGAGATGCAATTTCTCATGTTTAAATTTATCGCCATTGCTCCTCATCCTGTCACTGGGCACCAATGAAAATAGTCTGGAACCATCCTCTTGGCACCTGCCTTTGAGATATTTACATGCACTAGCAAGATCATCTCTCACTCTTTGCTCTAAACAGGCCCAGCTCCCACAGTCTCTTCTCTTAAGAGAGATGCTCCAGACCTGTGGTCATCTTTGCGGCCTCTGCTGGACATTCTTCAGTAGCAACTTGTCTGGACACAGCACTCCAGATGTGGCCTCACCAGGGCTGAGTAGAAGGGCAGGATCACCTTCCTCAACCTGCTGGCAATGCTCTTCCCGACGTGTCCCAGGATACCATTGGCCCTCCTGGCCACAAGGACACTGCTGGCTCATGGACAGCTTGTCACCTACCAACACTCCCAGGCCCTTCTCTGCAGAGTTGCTCTCTAGTAGGTCAGTCCCCAGCTTGTGCTGATACTTGGGGTCGTTCCTGCCCAGGTGCAGGACCCTACACCTGCCCTCATCAGTTTTTTCTCCACCCACTTCTTCAGCCTGTCAAGACCCCACTGAGTGGCAGCCCAGCCTTCAGGTGTATCAGCCTCTCCCCCCAGCTTCACATCATCAGCCAACTTGCTGAGGGTACATTCTATCCCTTCATCCACGTCATTGATAAGTAAATTCAATAAGACTGGACTCAGCAGATTCCTGATTACAGGTCTCCAGCTGATCACAACCCTCTGACCTCTGACACTCAGCCAGTTCTTGATCCACCCTGCAGTCCATTCATCTAACCCACACTTCCTATGCTTACCTGTGAGTATGGTAACGGAGACAGTGAATACACTATAGAAATAGTAAATAAAAAGCAAAAGGAAGCTACATCTGTGAAACAGACTCCAGGGCTGGGGCTGGAACTCATGCTCACTGTTTGCAAACCAGCAATGCTGAAAAGCTGGTCATAGACCAGTACAGCTCATGGGACTCAAGGTTCAAATTGATTAATGTCACTGTCAGACTTCATGTTTAAAAAACATCCAATAAGGACAGTGTGAAACACAATGCCGACATGTTAACAGCTTTTCAAAATTTTATGTTCACTTTTTGTGGAAATGCAGTTGAGGATATAAAATCAACATAGTGAGCTCTCATTCTGTCCCCTTTTCCACAGTCTTCTCTTTTGGAAAACTGTCTTAGAATCTCATCAGATGAATGATTAGGGACTTTTTTTTTCCGAATTTCATAGCATCATAGAATCCCACGGGCAGGGATGCCATTCACAACCCCAGGTTGCTCAGCATACCATCCAACTTGGCCTGAAACACTTCCAGGGATGGAGCATACAAAACGTCTCTGGGCAACCTGTTCCAGTGTCTCACCACCCTCGCAGCAAAGAATTTCCTCACAATATCTAATAAATCTACTCTCTTTCAGCTAAAAACCACTGCCCCTTGTCCTGTCATTATCTCATTCCATCTCAGTTTGGAGCTACTGTCTCTCATTCTTCTGCTGTGCATCTCAATAATAAACCTACTTTCACCTTCTTGAAACCTCCTCACAGATCCTGGAAGATTGTTTCCAGACTTCTTTTCTTGCTTTTAACAGAAACATATTCACTCCAAGTTCCTTGATTTTAGGATTAAGAGTAGGAAGCCTGTGCTTCCCCTGAAGGTCATTGGCCCAACTGCAGTGCTGGCAAGTAGTTTTGACTGGAGTTGACGTGAGAGTGACAGACACATTACAGCCTTAAAAGACAATGAAGAATTCAATCCCTGATCACCATCTGCTCTCGGGATGTTCTGTTAGAGCAGAGAGAGTCCTGAAGTAATGCAATCAGTTGTTATCAACATGAAGAAAATTCAGATTGCCAAGTCAATCACTTCCCATGGCAAAGCTGAACAGTTCTACCTAAATCTTGCTTATCAGTGTAGTACAGCATTTTCCCTCGAACCTCTGATATTACCAAATATTATCATACTTCTGCCTTGTCCCTTTTTTAACAATAAGAGCAAATGTTGAAAATCCATACAGTTGACACCACTGCCCTGGCAGAGGCAGAATTAACAGTGATACTGTAAGGGATTGCAAAATCCTAAGCCATTTCACAAAGGGATTGAATTGAAGAGATAACATATTTTCAAATATAACTGAGGCCAGAATACAGATGCTCACCTTCTACAACTTTAACTATTGTTAGTACTTAGACATGAACAGAAAAGACCATTATTAAATTTACCTCTAAAGGATTCTATAAACCCTTCAGGTCAACAATTAAGTGTTAAGTATTTTGATTTTTTCAATTTTGTAGTGGATAATAATTTTTCACCTACTATCAGTTCAATTTTTACTGTTATTTGCATTCAGTCTATGAACAATAATATTGTTTTTCCCTGTTATATTTTTGATTGTATGAAATAAGATATTTTCCATTAATTTTCTTTCCAGAGAAGGCTCTGTAACAGACTACAGGCCTCTGATATTTGTTAGTTTCCCTACACAACTTTCTGTAACTCAGGCGGGGAGTGAGAAAAATCCCATACCCCTCAACTGTCACTGAAATACTCAAAGAGGCAAGTTGTTACTACAAAACTGGTGAGATTCTCCTCAAGCAAGGCAGTAAGCTGCCTTCAGAAAGACAGTGTCACTTAGTTGGGAGAACAGAATCCCAGGATTTGAGAAATTTGGGCTAACACAACAAAGCTGAACAAAGAGTTACAGCACAGCAATAATTTCAGGGTGATGCAAAGGCATGCTGCAACAGGTATCACCCCAGTAGTTTCCACTTCTAAAGATGGGGCCACTGGCCATTGGTACAATAAAATTAAGAGGAAACACTGTGAGACCCAAGAGGAATATGTTGCTATGATTCTATGAATGGATTATGCCAGAATGACTGGGTATTGATGAATTAATGCTTCGTAGCACACTGTTGTAACTGCTGGGAGGAGATGAATCCTGGGAAAAATCTTCAGGGCAGCAGAGGCTGCTTAAGTTTTAAAGCTAGAACATTTTAGACAAAACTAAACTAAAAACTTAAGAGAACATGATGTACTAAAAAAAGACAGTTGATGGGATCCAAAAAATACCCAGAGGGAAAAAAAGGAAAACGAAAGTAGAAGAAACAAGATTGGATAAAGAAAGTAAGATATTGCAGTATGATGACTACTTAATAAGGAGGATGGCCTCTGATAAGGCAAGGTACAGAAAGTGTTAATAATTATTCCTCTGAGTCCCCTTACTTCTTCATGTCTAATGGTTGACCTTGAAATTCAAAACAGTGCATTACTCCTTGCATGTGTTAGATGATAGACAAATATTTTAAATCATAATCAAAAACATAAGACCACATCAATCTGCAAAGTACTAGTCTATGACACCTTCATATAGACAAGGATTTACATAACTTTTCTTTTTTAAAGTACAAAAATATGGCACATTGTGGAAATAGAAAGCTTATTAAATTATGTACAAATTATTTAAATCTTTTGATCAAATTCGGAATCCATATTAATGGTCTTTTAAAGTGCTTTTGCTATTTTCTTTTTTTCCTTTTGGCCAAAAATCTATTAAAAAAAGCTTAGGAATTCTTTAGCTTGCTACAAAATCATCATGTAGGAGTATAGTCCTACCTGGGAAAAAGCCCAAACAAAACTAGAATGAACACACACACACACTCCAGCTTTGTTCTGTTCAGTTACAGAATAAAGATAAGTGAACGCACAGCAAGTGAAAATACTGCTGTGGTCTTCTTCAGCTTACCAATATTGTCAAAACAGGACAAAGTTTTACCAGCTTCCTATTGATCCCAGCTTATGTATCAGCTCCTACCAATAAGCAAATGTCAAAGGCAAACATTTTGTATTTTTCTGGCAACTGTTTAATGTAAAGCAGAATAATTGTTTTATAATGAACAAAATTGTTAATACTGCATTGCACACAAAGCCCAAAGTATCAGATGACTGCAGAAAGAAGTTTGCCAAGGGAGGGGATGAAAAGATGGATTAAGATTTTGAAGGAAAGAAAAGTAATTGACAATTTTGGAATAAAAAACCCCAACAAACCAGCTCTAAGATAATTAGCTTTGTAGTAGAAAGCTTCTTGTGGTTTCCATAAAGCAACAAAATATATATTATCATATTGACAAGATCATAATACAGCAGCTAGGAGCAACAACAGAGAGCAGGAATATCATTGGAATAGTTTTATTTAGGGCCAAGGTTCTGCTAGATGATAATCTATCAGCTGCTGCAGTAACTAATTAAAAATCTGGACAAAGATCGAAAAAATTTGTGAGCAGAACTGTTGACACTTACCAAGTGCAAGCTATTGATTCAGAATCAAACCAGATGACTTCAGAATTTAGAAATACCTAAGTAATCCACTTAGACTCCTTACATCACCTTCTCCTGCAGACACCATTAAGATGTCTTCATCATTAAGATTCACCATTAAGTGAAAACAGCTGCATGATTACTATGTCCTTCTATAGAATATGACTTGTTTCTTAACAATTATAACCTGATGAAAATCTCGTTTAGTAAAGACTATTCTTTTTCACTTGGCAATGATGGTTTGGTATTTTCCTTTCTTCTCTGAAAGATAAGTACTTTTTTAAACTGCAAGTTAACAAATTGTTTTATGAATTTTTTCTTGTTTGTCTAAGCAAAGGCTATAGGATGAGATTCTTAAAAAAAAAATAAATTACATATGTCTGCCTCATACAGAAGTAATCCATAATTATTAAATGTCATCCATAAAGTTGATGCAGGTTGCACTTTTAATTGATGCTAAATAAACTGTTTAAAAGGATTTGACTATTTCAAAAGCTAATAATTATTATTCCTAAGATTCTATATAAACTTTGTACATTTCATCATACACATCGGCTGGTGGTGGAATAGAACAAAGTTACAAAGAATGTAGCTGTTAAAAGAAAATACACCTAAAAGTTTCCTTTTGTAACAGTGAGGAACAAGATAGCAAATAAATCTTTTCCAGGTAAGAATGTTATGACAAATATGAATTAAATATGATATTCAGTAAAACACAGAAACCCTGTGTGAACATGGAGCAACACCACTTCATAGCCATGAACTACCATGAAATAAACCTGAGTCCTTTAGACCTGTAGCCTTTTGAAGGTCACATTTACACAGGTCCACTATATTACCACATGATGAAAATGACTCAATGATCACTGGTCCAGCTGGATTTTCCCAGGAAAGAATAAAAATACAGACTCTAGTTTAAGTCTCATTTTAAGAACAGAAGTAGAGCTGTAACCAAATCCTCAAAGTCTCTTACTAAAGAAGGAAACTAAGGCAGCTGAAATACCAACATAGCAACTTTTTTTTTTTCTGAGAAGCCACTTCAATGTAATACTAAAGCTCTGGAAGTATAAAATCCCTTTCTGCAAGGTTTTCTGTGAAAGAGTCAGGGTCCCAGAGAGGGGCTTGATTAAAACTTTTCCACAGTTCATATTTTTGACATTGCAATGTCTCTGTCCAGCTGAATGGCTGGCTTTCTCATTGAAAAAGTCACAAAAAGAGGTATTTATCAAAGAGCAAGAAGCTTTATATGTGAATTCCACAAGGAGCTTGAGGCACAGAGACTGATTGCTTTGTCAAGTAGATTAAGTTCCAACAGTGCTCTTTGAAAGAAGATCTAAAACAGGAAACAGCCTTTCAGGACAATAACCATTGTAAGTACTAATTATATGTTTAAATATGAGATATATGTTTAAATGCCTTCCTTTACAATTGTGATCTTTTTGCAAATGAATTTATCCACCAAAAAATATAGAGGAAAAGGAGACATTAAATTTCCAAACTCCAAAATTATCCCCCATAACAGGCACATTCACTATGCATTTTCTCCAATGAGTGCCAATGCAAGCCAGATCTGCTTCTTATATATATGAGGTGGTACAAAACTAATCAGATAACTCATTCTTGAGGTTCCTGCAAATTTCAAGGCACTGGCTGGCAGAGAAAAACTCAGAAGCTGAAGGTGTATATACCCTGAACTTTCCATTAAATTTTACGGGCATGGACACACATTGGCACAGAGAATTGCAGCAATAAACCCCACCAAAGTTTCCAGTCTTTGCACCTTCTCTCACATCTACTGCAGTGTCTCCATCTAGGAGTAGATCTTCATGCCAAGTCCCTCTGTCTGCACCTGTAAAATGGCTCAGGTAATACCTCTGGAACTCCAGCCAAGCAGCACAGCAGTGCTCATGTGCATGTGGCTGTTGTCTCTTGGCCCCAAGACAAGGTGGTCCCTTCCAAATGCTCCGGAAGCAGCTCCTGGCCTGTGCTAAACCCAGAGTGTGCCCAGACACCATCTGCGAGCAGGATGGCTGGCTCCCACTGAAACCGTGCTCAGGACCGTGCTAACTAATTATCTGCACAGCTTCCTGTGTGACAATATTTATGTTAATTAAGGGCCTTGCTAATACTGTTGTTACTATTACCATGATACTACGTTCCACCCCAGTGCAGAGCTGAGGATGTAATGGCATTTTGTAAATAACTAAACGAGCCTCACAGTACCCATTCAGAGAAGGACATGGGTTTTACCCAATTTACAATCTAGGAGACTGTGAGATGAAAAGACTATGCAATATACTTCTCTTCAAGGAAATGGTGGTAAAGAGCCAAGACTAAGGGACGGGATTCCTGATTCTTATTGCTCACATTTAGCTGCTGGGCCACTACCTACAATGTTAAATTATTCATCATTTCTCATAGGGAAGGCAAGCATGCACTCACAAGAAAAGCTGGGTGCAAGAAAAAGGGTTATCAAAGTATTCACACACTCTTTCAAAAGAGTTAGTTAACTGACAAAAATATGCTGCTGTAACACATTTTCATGTGTAGGCAGCAATTCTTCTCTACATCCTAGGGCTGGAATCCTGTGTGAGGAAAACTGAACTGCTCAGTATATGTAAAAGACAGGCCTCATTAACTCTTGGACATCTTCTCATTTCTTGGTCATAAATCCTATTACCTTGTATTACAAACTGCCATAAAACTCACAGATAAAAGATAATTTATGCTCAGTGTACAGAAGCTAATGTTTCTGTACTCCTGAGAAGCACACAACCAGAAAATGAGAAAGTATGTATGTGAAACCTTAAGCCATTCATATCGAGCATGGCTGGCATGATAAACATGACTCTAAGGGCCTTATGCTCTTCAGCCAGGGTATAGTCTAATGGTAATTGATATTACCAAATTTCAAACCTAAAATGTATGAACTCTTGCATAAAATATCCTGCTTATAAAGACTGATTACTCCTTATTAAAAATTCAGGCTTTCCTCCCTCCTCCACTACAGAAAGAAATATGACATCTATTCAGTATACAGGTACATTTTTTTCTTTTTTCTTTTTTTTTAATTTCTAACCATCACATTAGAAAATGCTTCAGAACAAGCATCACATCCTAGAATTCTTACAAAGTCTCCTTATTTCTGACTCCTATCCTAATTAGTGTTGCATGGCACACAAAAAGTAACAGCCCTTGGAGTTGGCAGAATCAAAGGCAGCTCAATCTTTTATTTGCTTTTTCTCTGAAGCAATTTACAGTCTTCAGACTTTGGCACTGATTTTAACTGTGTTGGTTATCTGCTCAAAGGAATATTTTGCTTTAGTGAAGATTGAGCAAAAGTGCTCATTTAGGCTGCTTGTCATTAGTCTTCCTTTCCCATTCAGACAAGAGAAAATCTTTCACTGTCAACTTAAAAATTCTGTAGTTACAAATTATGTTCTCATTGTTTGGGCCCTTCCATAGGTGCAACTCATTTCATGCCTGCTTTCTTTTCTTAAATGTGTTTAGTAGTTTGACATATATTGGAATTCATTTATCTAAATTTAGACACCTGCAGTGCATATATCTACATTCCAGCCTCCCATCAAATTTCTCTATAGAGATCATGGAGACAGCTATTTATGGGATGTAATTATTCCCATCTTTTTTCTCTTTCCCTTACAGGACCTCATCCTTAAAGGTCATAAATGAACATAAGATAGTTTAATTCCTTTTATCTTTCTTCACTTTCCATGCCAAAACATTTTTATCTATATATTTCAAAAACTTGCACTGTCTGTCCATCTATTTCCCAAGAAATGCCTCAATACTCAGAGTGCTAATTACTCTTACCATCAGTAAGAGTACTTGGAATGTTATTGGCTGATGAAAAAAGGCTTTGTTTACCTGGTCCACCTTGCTTGGTAGTCTGCAGTGGAACCCAAATCAGGCATTGTCCTTGCTGTCTTCCTCTTCTCACCCTGAAGACTTTTAGCAAATCCATCAGCATGTTTCCTACAATGCTGTGGACCCTTTACAAATGTGTTAAATATTGATATATTTCTTCTCATGTAACCCCCTATACCAACGGTGTGACACTGTGAAATCACTCTATCTCAAAGCAATTAACAGATGTTATGGTGTACTTAGATACATACTCACACCATCATCCCCTCAGTTTCTGAGTTAGTAACTATAAATTCAGCATCTTGAATTGTCACTTCCCTTGGTATCCTTCCTAGGGCTCTTATGGAATTACCAGTTTATCTGCTGTATTCAAATATTTTAGACTCTGCCTAGGTACAAATGACAGAGAACCACTCTCTTGCTATACTGAACCAAAGGCTAATGTTATTTGGAAGCAAAAACATTAATTATGTTTTGCTCATACATATTTTATCCAAAGGATCCAACGAAGATCAGATTCTTCTTCCTGAAGAAGGAAAGGTTTCCAATCTACATTTATAGGAAAAGCGACATACTCTCAACTTTATCATTTGCATTAGAATTTGAATCTCAAAACCTTGCTTCATTTATTGCACAGTTTCCAGACTTGCATTTCGAAAAGTCAGTGGGTCCCCCACTGTGTTAAACTCCCTCCTACCTTGATTTTAAATTACAAAGGGGAGAGGGGGAAAAGAGAGAATGTCATGACTGTGGCTGTTTGCAAGAGAAAAATATCAGGCTGAACTCCATAAAAAGAAAAAGGGAGAAAAAAAAGTACTTCCAAGCTTAGGATGCTTGTTTCCTTCAGTTCATAAACTACTCACTTTTTTAAAGAAAAACAACTATGCAGGATTAATGTTATTATCTGGAGGTACCACAAGAGTTGACTGAAGATAGTGACAGTGACAGGTTTAAATCAACAACGAAAAGCAATTTTGTGTCAAAGCACTAAGACTGGTAAAATCGCCTGCCCCTATATCTGCCCCTTTTTTCTGTATACTAGAAACTGCCTGAAGTTTCCTGTGGAGTTATGCCCATCTACAAAAAAAATTTAAATGCCTTTTGTACGGCATTATTAAAAACAGAACAGAGAAGTTTTCAGCAAACAAAACAATTAGCAACCTCCCATTTCTATTTAAAATGCACAGATAATTTTTTTTTCAAGTTGTAAAGGGTTTAATTATTCATGGAAGACTTGTGAAAGCAACCTTAGGCATGGCATTTTAAAGGCACTTATGAAAAAGATGAATGAAAATAATTAAAATTCTTTCCAGTCTGAGCAAGAGGTTTGTAAGCTAAACTGGAAATTCTCCACCTTATTTCAGCTCTTCAACATGTTCTTAAAAATATCCTAAAGGAAATTTACAGTAGTCAGTGAAGTACTTCACTCACAGATCAATCACAAGCAAGTTACTCCTCATTTTTACATTTTAACCACAGTTATCCTTTAGTTCTCTTTGCCCCTCACTCTGCTGCCTCTATCCATTTAGCTGTGCAACTAATGATCAGAGTAATTCCTTATCATACTGGCAAAAGAGCTCCTGTGCCTACTACCTTTCCTGCAGACACAATGCTTCAAATTGTTAATAGAGCACCTGCCCCTGTGGCTTTGAATCTATAATCTCATAGAACCTCATTAATGCTTTTCTCAAATTACAATGAAGCATATCTGGGGCAAGGTTGTGTCAACTTTACCTGTGAATGTTATTTGTATTATATGGAATAAGCTTTTTATTTGGAATTGTGTTATTTGGAATAAGCTTTCCAAGAGAAAGTGGGAAAGTTAGGTAAGCTTTTAGAAACGTTGCCAAGGGGAAAAGGTATTTTCAAAAAAATAAATTAGTCACTGTTAGAGAACAGTGTTTGATGTTTAGATTTGCCTTTAATTTAAATCTCAGAAGCAGAAGATCAGCAAGATCTTTCATGTGTGTTGTTTTATGAATCAATAAATGCAAAAACAGATCTGAAAAACCACAGAAATAACACATCTTAAATAAATTCCCCTGTTGATGCTGGATGGATTCCCATCATAATGAACTGCACCACTCAGACTGCATAAGAGCTCTGCCTGATGTGTATGTCAGGAACTCCCTCATAACATCCTCTTACATCGTTTCTTTCTTCCTCTTATTGCAGACATCCTTATTGTTACTCAACATGCAAAAGGGCTGTGTGCTAAATTTAAATGTACTGCAATCTTATTTAAAATGTTAATTTAATTTTTTTTCCCATTTATAATCAATATCCTATGTTTACCCAAATTCAGTTTTCGTACTTTCTGGTTTTCTGGTTTCCCCCCTTTTAAACAAATCTATTCTGAACAAATTAAACACAATCTTTTCCAAGGCAGGAATTCAGAGCCCATCATTTGCTGTCCACTTGCCTCCAATTTATTTTATATTTTAGTTCTGACCCTACAGAACACAGCTGAGAAAGAGAGCATTTAATGGTTCAAGACCTACGGCATCAGGGTGGGTGGAAGGTCAGTTTTATTACTGAAGTAACTTTTCCAACACTTACAGGTTGAAGCAGGTAAATCAGTGAGCACTCCTGGATAACTATCACTGGAGAAGGAGTGATATTTGTTGCATGAAAAAGCGTTTCCACAGATGCCATTGTTTGGTCAAAGCGTCCTCCAAGTCCTCCCAAAGTCACAATCACATCAATCTAAAAGACAGAACAAAAACAGTAACCAAGAAAACTCTCAGGAATGATCTGTAGACCGTGAAAAGACACAATAAAATCACTTTGGGAGAAAAAAAAAACCCAAAAAACTACTGACTGCAGAAAAGCAAATGTCAAATACAGTTATTTACTCCCATTACTGGTAAATACCATTACGTGATTTTGAGGCTGAGTATTAAAGCACCATAAATTCCTGGCCAAAATGTGGTACTTTTTAAAAGGGCATAACCATTTTCCCTAAAATACAGGCCAGTCTCAGAAGGTACTTACCTGTCTGTCCTGAATATAAAGGGTCTAAGATATATCACTCCATATCCAAGCTACTCAGGTAAGTGTGGTATATCTGGGCCATAGAATCCCCAGTTCTTTATATCATTTCAGTATTATCCTCACGGTTTACAGAGCAAATAAAGAAAATTTCACGTTAGGCCATTATGTGTCATACTCATTCCTGCCACACAGCATTTCAATGTACAAACAGTACCACTCAAAGGCTGGCCCTGCTCCAGATAAAAAGTACTGCTATATAGGACATTCCACCCCAAGTGACTGGAACATCATCTCCCAGCTGTCAGGGACAGAGACAGCCACAGGAGCACTCTCCTTTCCCAGGCCCAGACACACAGAAAACAGCACCTGACTGCTTGCAATATGCCACGGAGTTGGACTGCTCCTGCTCAAGTCTCTCACACAGTTGTTCAAGACTCTGAACACTTTATTTCCTATAAGCAGAAAGGGAGTATTCAAAAGCCTTGGTTAAGAGCTTTTGGGTCCTTAGATAAAAGGTCACTGAGTGCAAAGTATTATTATTATTACTTCCATAATGTAGATCAGTTATGTTCAGTAATTGCATTTTAAAAAGCTAACACTAAGTCATATCTAGGGCCCTGAAACATTTCAGCTCTAAAGGCTTTAGAAGCTGCTTTGACAATGGCCATCTGGTGAAGTTTCCAACTTTACAGAGCTTAAGTCTATGGTCTCTGTGATTACATGAAGTTTTACTCAACCCAGGAGCCACATAATGGTGCTCTGTGTATCTGCAACGATGTATTAATAGCATCAGCTTCTATTTTTATTACCAGGTCTAGGGCTTTATGATTCTGTTGAATATAGTTTTGCATGAAAATTAAGGCCTTTTACTTCCTTGAAGAGATATACAATTTTTCTCATTACCACCAGGAAAATTCTTCAGGGGTTAGAGCGGATCAATATAATACATTACACTAGCAGCAAACACTGAAACAAAAAAACTGTCCTGGTACTGCTGACAGCATGAATTTTCTGTGCAGATTACAGATCACACAGACCTAATGCACAACCAAGTGAATATGAATGGTAGGAAAACCTATCCTTAAACAGAAGACAAAATAGCAAAAGGTAAAAAGCATGTGTTTCCAGCTAAGCCATAATACCATAATATATTTTCCCTGTTATTGATTCCCCTGTAGAAACAAACTGCTTTTGTTTGACTGGTGATGACGATGAGTTTAAAGGTGGATCAACTTTCTGAAAATAACACTACTGAGACCCACAACACCCACCAGTTCCCTACCAGGCAACCAACAGTAAAATACTCCCCTCCTTCCCCTATAGAGGCCATGGGTAAAATCTGCTACACTAACCAGGAACCACAGTGAACTTAAGGTGTCTTGACAAAAGATCAGGATCCATGTGTATGTTGTTTTTCTTCTAAGCAATGAGACTGAAGCTTCAATATTAGCCCAGACTAGTCTTCAAGAAACTGAGCAACTACTGTATAATTTCTTGGTGTCTATCTGTCTCACCATACATTAACTGGTTTGTTTTGGCTTTGACGATTGGTAGAATATAAAAGGTAAGAATTAAGGAAATACAGAGTTCCTTTGACTTGGAATTGAAATGATGTGATAACATTCTGAATGTGTCTTCTTTCCCTGGTAAAACTGCCATTACATCAGAAAAACCCTGCTCTGTTATTACCACACATATACTTCCCATGAAGTACAGAACCCAGCTTGAGCAATGAAGTGCTCAGTAACTGCAGAGCTCTGTGGCAGAGACTGCCAGAGCACTACAAGTTGAAGAAAAATCTAGCAAAAAAATTCTTCTTATATTTTCAAGTAATACAGACTCCTACTCAAAGTCCTACTCCTTATTCAATTGTAACAGTGCAGACTTGTGTACTGGTTACCAAAAAAGAAGAAATACAGCAAGGAGTAGGTATGTTGAAAAGGCATTCATAAATCATAGGTATGCGGCTGATGTATGTTGGGAGAAGGACAATAAAGATATCCGAAAAGGGAATCTAACTATTATTTGGGGTTTCCATGGATTGTAGAAATGAAAAACACAAGTATGTGACAAGTATGCAAACAAAACTAGCTGGAGTATAAGAAGATCAGAGAGAAAAGCTAAAATTCTGCACTTCTGTGACAGTTTACAGTACCACCTTTCACTGGAGCATATTGACAGAAGTGACAGGCATCCAGACATTGTAGGACTTTTACAGCCTTTTCTTTATTAAAAAAAAAAAAAAAATCCCAACAAGAAAAAAACCACCAACAAAAAAACCACAGAGAGGCTAAGTGCAAAAAAACCCTTAAGACCCTTTCCATCCTAAAGCTATCAACTCTGTTAAAAAAAATCCAAACCCCACAATACAAAAATCACAAACTAACAAAACAATCAGTTCCTTTCCTGCAATCACTGCTCCTCTCACTCTGCCAAGCACTTAAGAAAATGGATGTGCCATGAAAGCATGTACACAACTCTTCGTCATTCCAGAACCTAAGACAAAATGAATACCCAAGAACTGGACGTTTAGCTATTCCCACACTGCAGAGAGGAAAGGCCATTTGTTTTTCTACTACAATTTCCTGCATAGCACAAGCTACAGAATTAATCCTCTTACTGCTAATGAGCCCAGCAGGCAACATTTGATTAACACACTGTACTTCCATTGAAATGTCTATGCTTCACTTAAATGTCCCATCACCAGTCCCCTTACACAATTTGTTTTCCCACTGTGTCATTCATTTACTGAAAAAAAGGACATAAAATAATAAATAACTACAAAAACCAGCTCATTGCAGGCATATTCTCTTGGACTATCTATACCCGGACTTAAATGCACAGTATCTTTAAAGGCTATCAAGCTTTAAGTTAGAAATAGTTGAAGATCAAAGGGTAGGATCCAGTCATCTTTAAAAGGTACACCCATATATTACTATGTCTTGAGAAAGTTTTAGAAGTCACTACCAAACAGCTAGGCAGTTAAAAGGAGAAGGAAAGCACAAAGGAAGACTTTGTGCTGGCAGTTCCAGGAGGTATTTCTGCTTTCTCCCGCAAGCTGTAATTTAGATGGTGCAGTAACCAAGGGGAGCTGAGGGTCCCACCACAGCAGAATGAAGTTGCTCAGGTTCCTGCTTCCACTCTCACAGAGACTATTGAAATGGACAACCTGCTGTCAACTGTTTGCAGGCTTGCTAAATGCTGTGAAGCTGGCCCAGCTTCTTCTTTCTAGTGTGAACGGGTTAAATACAAAGATTTTCACTGTATGACCGAGGAACATTCATTTAAGGACACAGGAAGCTGGGAACTGCCTGGAGTGGGTGAAAAGACTGCAATATCTAACTTCCCAATGTCACCATCACCACGGCATATAAGAGTGAAGTCCAAGGCTCAAACTGATAGCAAACAATGCCCACTCTTTTCAAAACCATGCTCATTATCTCTGATTAGAAATCCTCTCCCCAGGGAGAGGACAGACAACTCAAAGGACTTTCTTCTCCATGAGCTCACTTTCAGCCAGACAACTTGCAAACAAACATGCCTAAGTCTTAGAGAGGTGGGTAGATGAAAGGAAACGCATTTACTGACAACAACCAGGAGCACTGAATGAACTGCAAAAAAAATCTCCCCTAAAGGAAAAAGGGAAGGCAAGAGTAATCAAGATGCTGTAAAAGCTCTGGAGTCATGACTAAACCTGCCCCACTCTGAGATCATGGAAACCATCCATTGCAAATATTCAAGATATTAGTATGCCAATTACAGCTTAGGTATCTGATTGGAACATAGCGGGTTTTTAGCACCTTCTCACTTCACTGAAATCTTTTCATCTTCCACAGCCTTTCTTAATTTTCTATAATTCATAAGACTATTCCCTTAATTTAATTTTTAAATGAATATGACATAGACAACAAAATTATTGTAGCAATATGCACAGTATGTTGAAAGTTTATGATATGTTTTTATGTGTATATATATATATATATAAAAATATCTCGTGTTGAAAAAAGAACAATTAAGTTGTAACGTGAATGGCACATTTAGTATTGCTTTATTGGTTTGTCACTTCATCAATTTTGACCAGTTTACAAGAAAAACATTTTCTTCTTCATAGGGCAATTTGTCAGCTCAGGATGTGGTTTAAATTATTTTCTGGTCTTTGCATCAGCTTCAGTACCGAACACTTTAAAACACAGCAAGCACTTCCCTTGATAACAAATGGGCCAGAGTAGATTTTACCTCATTTGCCCATAGCTCTAGTGCTGGCCAGATAAGTAAGTTTTTTTATATCATCCTCAAAATTGCAATGTAATTTAATGAACTACTAAAATCCCACAATCCAATGTTAAATATGTAGCAAGATATTGTCCATTTCAGTTGATTATCCTGGCTCCCTAGCTCAGTGTTTTACATAAAAGGTATGGCATTCATTTCTGTAGGAATGATATGCTGAACCACAGATCAGCATCTGAACTTTGCTCAGGTGGAATACTCTTTACTCTAGCCAGAATTTTCTTGTTGCTTCAGCCATCTGACTCTTCCTGGCAACAAGAGCTCTTGGTCAAAGGCTGCCATCCAGTCTGTGTACCTGAGAGGACAACCTTCCATCAGCTTCATCCTCACCTCACTGACTCCACTAATCTTTATATTACACTGTTCCAGCTCCTTCACAGAGCATTTCTTGCTTATCTGCATTTTCTCACAGTTTCACCCAAGTGCTTTCTCTATTTGTAGTGCTTTTTATTTCAAGTAAGAGGTTAATTCTTTCTGCTAATGACAATAAGTATGCAAACAGATTGCATTTGTCTGCTTAAAGTAAGAAACATATATGATGGTAAATTGGAAATGAGAAAGATAATCTCAAAATCCAGTAATAGACTTGGGCTGCTGGAAATATTTTAAGCTTGATTTTACTATTGACTTATGTTTACATCTCTGGTTGAATGACTATTTAATTTCAAAAAATAAAGCTTTGGCTTTGTCCTCTCTTGCAGGTAAACAGAATGCTTGAGAGTGTGTATAACACAATCTAGCATTAGTTTTGTGGAACATAAACTTCATAACCATTGACTTAATTTTTTTTGCTTAAAGAAACCAAATCTACAAAATCCACGTGAACTGCTGGATCCCAAGCAATCTGAATTTGACTTCTTGCTTTTGTGCTGAATGTTAATGTATGACCTTGGTCAAACAGTACTCACTGTGCCTCAGGTAGAGAGGGGACACCAACAACTCCCACTCTGCTGCTGCTGGTCAGCTGGAGCTTTGAGATCATGATCTCAAAGGAAGCTAAACACATCTTTGCTATTGTGAGGC
This sequence comes from Entomyzon cyanotis, assembly GCA_024500445.1. Taxonomy (NCBI): domain Eukaryota; kingdom Metazoa; phylum Chordata; class Aves; order Passeriformes; family Meliphagidae; genus Entomyzon; species Entomyzon cyanotis. The sequence continues at coordinate 85,243,133 of JAKEPQ010001005.1, forward strand.
AACGGGGCAGAATTTCTGCAGCCAAGGGTGTCCATATGAAATGATCTGCCAGGGTCACTGGAATTCCTTATTGCCTCAGATTTTCTGTCTCTACTCCGGACTGTTAACATGCTCTTCTGAGTAGGTAAAAGTGCATTAGAACTCTTAAAGCAATCTGTTAACTGATGCTTTGGAGGAAAATGTGTGCTGGTTTTGATCCAGACACATTTATTTTGTGCATGAAGAAGGATTGCAGGACTATCAATCACTTGTCTTCTGAAAAATCATAAAATCTTCTCATCTTTTAAAACGGTATGAAAAAACATTCACAAGCATCAGGCTAACCTTTCTCCTCCCATAACTGAACTACCGTAATCCTCAGTGTGCACTGTGGTATCATCCCCATGGAAGTGTGAAATCAATAACTAAGCTATCATATCTCTAAGAAAGGATTTGTATTAGCAGGAATGCAAGGGGCCCTCAAAAGATTATACTAAAATGGTCTAGCAAATCTCCAATGATCTAATAGCCACTTGCATCTAGTGCCAGCACCGTGTTTGGCACATGCTGTGGTTTTAATAATTCTGAATTCTGCCTCCAGGAGTTAAAATAAGGAAATACATACTAAATACAAACTCTCATCAATGAACAATTCAATGAAGGAAAAACTCTTCTTCAAGAGAATCTGTTCATCGTGAGCTTTGTATTTCACATTTCACTTAACTTTGGCTGTCAGTCTTTACTATAATAGCCTTCCTCCCCCTGCCCCCAACACATTTCCACGTTGTCACAAGACCAGCAGGGCAACACAAGTACAACCCAATGCTTCCCAGCCATCAGATCCCCACCCCACTGCACGATGCCTCATCCCATGTGGATCCCACACCCCTCAACAGCCTGCAGCCTGTCCAGGAGGTTAACCCCATCCTGCAACATCAGCAGGTGGGAAGGACACTGCACAGGGAAGAGCCTCTTTGTTGCAAAGGGTCTCCCTAAAAGCACTGAGGCTCTTCCCTCAAGGGATGCAGATCATGATCCAAAGCAGGGAGCCTTGCCTGGACTGTGGCTCCTGCTGCAGCCTGCTGGCAGACAGTCTTGTACAGGAAGGTCCCTAGTTACTCAGGACCTACTGCATCAGACCCAGTATGTTCTGCCTGCCAGCCCACAAAGAGAATACATGTCCTGTAGCAGTGACAGCGTGTGTACCTTTGCATGTCTCCATGAGCCCTGACAACTTCCCTTTGATTTCCCTTACAGTTCTGTGGTGGGGTGTCCTCGGCTGGCTGCCAGGCATTCACCCAGCCTCTCTCAGTCCTTCCCCTCAAGAGGACATGGGGAGAAAATGAGATGAGAAAGCTTATGGGTCAGGACAAGGACAGGGAGATTGTTAATTTTCAATTACCATCACAGGCAAAACAGACTTGGCTTGGACAAAATTAATTTAATTTATTGCCAATTAAAAATCGAGTTAGAGGGAGAAAAAAAGGCAAAACTAAACCTCTCTTTCCACCAACCATCATCTTTTTTTCCAGGCCCAACTTCACTCCCTCATTCCCGACTCCTCTATCTCATCCTTTCCCTGAGTGGCAGAGGGAAACAGGGGACTGTGGTCACTTCATACCAGCTCCTCTCTGCTGTACCTTCCTTATCATGTTCTCCTGCGACAGTGTGGGGTTCTCTCCACAGAATCCAGCCCTTCAGGAACAAGCTCCTCCACTCCCCACATACTGTAGCTCTTGCCAGGAGCCTGCTCCTGTGCAGGCTTGTCTTCACAGCCTGCAGCTTCCTCCAGGGAACATCGACCTGCTCTGGCACAGGGCGCTCCACTGCCTGCTCCAGCATGGTGCTCCATGGGTGGACACCTGCTCCAGCATGGGCTCCTCTGCACAGGCTCCAGCTCCCTCAGGAGAGATCCATCTGCTCTGCTGTGATTCTCCGGGGGAATCTGCTGGCCAGAGCCCCTCCTCCTGCTCTCCCCTTGGGGCTGACGTGGCCATTTTGTCCTCCTTTTTCGCTCACCCCTCCCTGCCTGCGGCTGAGGGGCTTGGCTGTGCCTCTCCTCAGGGAGACCCCTGGGCACACAAAGCCAATAGCTCATTCCTGTGCCCGCTTCTCTAGAAGGCTGAGATGAATAGGGGATGTGTATTTCCTTTCCCACCACATCTTCACGTGGCTGTGTTTCAGCTCCTGCCCAGATGCTGCTCCAGGACTCTTGGAAAGCCCACAAAGGAAGCTAAACACATCTTTGCTATTGCGAGGCAATGGGGCAGAATTTCTGCAGCCAAGGGTGTCCATATGAAATGATCTGCCAGCAGCCCACAGGCACTTACACCCCCATGAACAGGGAATGCCAACTTCAACACTATTGAGAATTGAGACATTTTCCTGTGACTTCCTGAACCAGGTGTGTCTTTTCTTTAAAACCATCTTTCTGCCTGGTTTTATTTCAATTCTGTCATACTAAGCTTAGGTGTCAAATTTTAAGGAAAGAATCTGTATTTCATATATATATATATATATATATATATACTTTGTTTGGTTTGGTGGGGTTTTTTTGTGGTTTTTTTTTCATTTGAGTTAAGAGTAGCAACTCAGGCACTTACCCATTGTAACATTTAGCAGTGAAGTCAGTATAAAAGACGTCACAAGTAAGACAGAGCTCTGGAGGACCTTCACTCTCCCACAGCAGCATCACAGACGACATAACAGCCTGAGGCACTTGAGCCCAGCTAGGGCGAGGCGTTAGCTCTGCTATTTAAAATGTTTAAACTCAGATTCACATAGGTCTGAAGATCTCCTGATAGGTCCCAGCAGAACAGTAATATTTTCAGCTGGTCTGAACATTAATCTTCATGATGAACAAGGGGATAATAACCTGTCCTATTACACTCCAGGGACAGTTATATGACCTGAAACTAAAGATGGGAAATTTTTCCTGTGTCTCTCAGGCCCTATTCTGTGAATGGTTCCTCTTTTGAGTGATTTTACTGAATACCTGGGCAGTACACAATGACTTTTTTTTTTTCTAAGGGAGTGCAGGCTTACAGAAAGAAGTCTTGAATTTATACATTTGTTTCTAAGAGGCTGGACATATTTTTATACTGTAGGAAGTACATTATGATCTGGATGTCAATTTTCCTTTTCAGCGTAGGTTCAGTATTTATAGCAGGTAAGTTAAATATAGCCTGGATAATTACAGAATGTATTTTATTTTTCTGCACTGTCCTCTAGACCATATAAACTTAGCCACACACTTAAAAAGAAACGAAGCATGATTTCTTAAACTGGAGGCTCTTGTGAAGCTGTAAACATTTTATGTTCACATTTAATTTGCAGAAAATATTGAGCTTTAATTGTTCAGTGCTTAGTTGTTCAGTTGTTTAAAAGGGAAACTCAATGGGTTCTTTAGGCAAGCTCAAGAGACCATCCCCTGTCGGCGACAGAGTAAAAGGTAGGCAATTTAATAAGGAATAGCATGAGCATCAGAGCTAGCAAAGCCTGCTTGCCAGGGCAGCTCTGCTATGAAGACCCTTCAGTCCCTGCTTTTGTTGAGCTTGTGCTAATGCCTTTTTTTACAGTGAGAATACTGTAGGGCCCTTTCAAATGTTACTAGGCTGCCTCATTTTCACAATATTTGTTAAGAGTTAAATTTCTCTAAGCCTCTTCTTGAACTGCACTGGTGTCAGCAAAGAGGTGCAGAGTTAAATGTCAGGAAAAGGCAAAGGATTGGAGACAACAAGAAGGCCTTAGGACTACAGACTAAACCATTTCTGTGTAGCACCAGACATACACTTTCACTTCCCAATGGTCTTAATACCTTCCTCTCCCCTCTGCCCACAATACAGCTTACTAAGTAAGGAAAAGAAAAAAAAAGAGAAAGAGCCACCACAGCTTCAAAAGCATTGACCAATACTACAATGTCACTGTTTCTCTTAGGTATTCAAAGGCCATACACTATTACAAAAAGAGGGAATATGTCACGGCATAAAAACCCTAAACAATCCAAAACCATTGTTATATGCACTACTTAAGCTAAGTTTCTTCGAATAGGATAAAAAAAGAAGTCACAGGGGAAGTTAATTTGTTGATTGATTCACTCTGCTTTAAGGACCAGATCACTACAGATCATGAAGTTACGAAAGTGTGCTATCTAAAGCCAGGGTTTCTTATACTCAGGAATGTAGAAAACTGAAGTTTTTATGAAACTATCTCTACAATAACCAAAAACCTGCTATTCTTGACAGCCATCTCAATTTAGTAGGAAGAAACCCTATTTGATATGTAAAAAATGCTCTATTATAATCTGCAGTTAAAATTTATCATACTAGCACAAATTTCTTAATATGTTTCACAATAAACTTACATTCCATTAATTAAACAGAATGTAATAAAAACAGTTGTAACTTATGGGACATTTCATAACACCACAATATTCATGTGTCAAGCAAAAAAAAACCCCAAATCCAAGTTATTTATGAAAATCTCAGGCAATAAACTGAGCTCTCAGTCCTTGAACTTGAAAAAATTTCCTGATGTCAAAAGATACAGCTGTTCAAGATTTCCTATTACAATATCCACCTCCAAGACTCTGTCAATACAAGTATGACAGTCTTTTGAGGATAATGATATGTGCTTGTAGCCCGACCGCTTTCCCAGCATGGAGGCAGTTACATCAGCAATAGCTGGTCTCAGGGAAGCTGTGCTCCTGCAAAGCAGAAGGGGCTGGAAACAGGAGGAGAATCACATCTCCTGTGAGAAAGTTACAAACAGGACAAAATTGGTGGTTACAAAGGGAACAGTACATCACCTGTAGTAACCTCACACTTTCTGTTTAAAATATATTTAGCCTTTGAATAAGTTGAGAGAACAGTAGCTGGCTTCCTTATTAGCTTCTGCGGTGCTGTTAATGAGCATGTCCTTGATCTCTTGAATCCCTTGAACTGCCTAAATAAATGGTATTTCTCCCCTTGTTCTTCCACTCCCCAAAGCTTAATATGGGATTTAACTTTTTTAAACAAACAAACTGAAATCAGTGTGCTCTCCAGAATCCCTGCCCTGCTTGTGTCTTAAAAAAATTATCTTCATAGATCAAATACAAGCCCCAGTAGAGCATACAAAGATTGCATAAGAAAATTTCTTGGTATGTGATGCTCAGTGTTCTTGCAGACACCCATACTGCATAAAATTATTCTAACACAAACATACTCAATGTGTCTTGATGCTCAAAGCTATAATGGAACATGAAATTAGGGTTTCTCTTTGGGAACTGGCAAGTTCTGATATCCTCTATTACAAAAAATGCATTTTGTCATACCTTTACAATGGGAAGCATTAAAATAATTCACCAGTAGGAAAGATGGATTAGATACTGCATTCCTTGAAGGTAGCCTTGGGCTGTAGAGTTAAAATAACCCTCAAGGATATGTCTGAACACCCTATAGGAGGGATCTGTTGAAAAGTATAATGATATTCTACATTTTAAAAGTGGGAATTGACAGGAAATAGTTCAGATCCATTTGTTTCTTTTGGACAGGAAAGGTTTATGAAGATTACTATTAATATCTCATGAAAAATTTTTGATGCAGCACTTGACAGTGGAAGAACCTTTTCATTACGCATATTTAAGTTCCCCTAAAATATATCTCATTTGCATTTTTTATTCGCCTTCTCTGAAGCATTTAGAAGAAAAACCCAGTAGCACCACCAAAAATGAACAGGTTTATTCTCAGCCTTGCATTTGGTATAGGATTTGAAGATAAAGCCACAAGCTTCACTGTCATTATGGTCCTTCAGGTCCAGTGGTGAGGCACTGGAACTGGCTCCAGAGAGAAACTGTGGATGCCCTATTCTTGGAAGTATTCTAGGTCAGGCTGGACAGAGCTCTGAGCAGCCTCATCTAGTGGAGGGTGACCCTGTCTGTGGCTGTGGGGTTGGAACTAAATGATCCTTAAGGTCCCTTCTAACCCAAACCAGTCTGTGATTCTTACAAAAGCTTCATACCTCCATGTCAGCTTAGGCGTTTTCTAGTCTTGCCTTTCCCCCCTATTTTGGTATTTAGTAACTTCCCTGTTCTCAAATCCTGGGAAATGAAAACAAATAGTGTTCCATCATGAAACTACCACCTACCAACGTGAGCAGCAAAGTTATGATTTAGTCAGGAAGTGAAACCAATGCACTTACTGCTAAAAAAATGTCACATCATCAGGAATAACCTCAGCTGATAGACAAAACCAAAACTAAGCCAAATAGAGCCCAGTATCTGCAATAATTATACCCTTTCTCTGTGGTACTGGTCTTCATGTTAAAAATTACTTTCTTTTAAAGTATCCTCTGATTTTTGTTTTAGGGTACTTTCGGTTTTTTTCAGGGCCTTTTTCCTCATATAAAGACAAACCAGAGGGCTTAGTAAGCTGTTTGAACACTGCACAGGTGAAGGTGATACTTGAACATCACTTCATTGTCTTTTCTATGTCACTTTACAAACGCAGGACTTCACTAACTTGTTTAGTCTCCCTCAAAAGAAAAGAAAGTGGACTGATTCGACACTTTTTTGAAAGTGCAAAGGAAAGAATGCTTGCATTCACTTTCAAGAATTAATACCCTAGACTGCTGACTGATTGAACCTCTAAAGGGTAATTTTAAAATGGAAATGTTAGTATAGTATCCCTTTATTGCCAAGGGTTTTTAGGAAGAGTTGGTTTGGATATTTTCCTTTTTTCATATTGACACTGGTGCTTTTATCAGTTTAAACACACTAACATTAAACCACTAAAAGGCATGTAGGTTTCAATAAAACTCATTTTTTATCTCTTCAGCCCATATAACCAAATGAGCTGCTTTAACTTTTTTAAGCAGAAAAGATAATAAAGCTAAATGAAAAGTCCCAGAGCTTAGTTTTAAGACTAAGTGGTATTTTAGATGAAACAGTTAAGGAAAGCAGAGTTTGTAACTCTGAGATAAAGATAATGGCTTAAATCTATCTTTATATTATGAGTATTCGTCTTGGAGCTGCCAAATTGATAAACACACTTTCAGTTCTCACTGGCATGAGCTGCTACAAGCTGTCTGTGAGTGAGACCAGAGATGCTGCTATTGAAAGAGGATTTGATGAATGTTGGGAATCAGAGGATCATTCCCACCTATACCACCAGCATGCATGGAGACTGTGGACAAATTGCTTCTGTACTTCTACTTTCCAATCTGCAAATTAAATATAATAGCATACACTTCTAATGCAAGATCTGTTGACCCCTAAGTAAGAGATGTTGTAAGCTTGCCTATAATTTTGCCAGTTCAGTTGGTTTCCTGAAATAGCTTATGTTAAGATGAGAGAAAATTAAGAACAGAAAGTAGTACCAGACAGAAATAATTTTATTTGAAGGTCTTGTAATGAAGAAAGGAAAGTACTCACATAACTACAGAATGAATAAAATAGTGATTAAAGCAGTAAAGCAAAATGTGCACACCTAATAGACCATAAACAATGTGAAAGACACACACAGCAGCAATAAAGAGAGAGTTATTAAGACATTTAAAAAGCACCAATTAGGGCCAGGAAGGAACACTGCCAGAAGGGGTGTGCATTTATATACATATTTGTACATGCACATGTGTGCATGCATACTCACAGTCATGCAGAAAGAGAAATATCTAAGAGCCTTTAGGATGGAAAGAAACTTCAGGAGTCAGAGTCTCTTGGTGTTACTTCATTGCTTCACCCATCCAATAGAATGCAATTCACAAATTAATTAGGGCTGTGGAGAGGGAAGATCAAGACTGATTCTAGCTCACACATATAAGAATACTGCTTGTTCTAAAATTCACTGCAGTATGTAATTAAAAATATGTATAATTAGGTGACTTAGATCTCACAAAATTACCCCAATGTTGCTTTCTGCATGACTTGGCTATGCAACCAAAATATGCAATGTAAATCAGAAATTAATTACCCTGAGGATTCAGAAACTATTCTAAGAGTGTTTATTTGAGAAATAAGGAAAAACCAGTCATGAATTTGGCTAATTATTCTAGAAGACGGAATTACTGCTCTTTATATTGAACAAGGAGTTCAAGAACTAATGAGGTATTTTTCTCCCAGCTGACCATCAACTCTATCTGCATATTTCCTTGTGGTAAAGACATTTTTAGGGCTCTTCTCAAAATACCAGTAAGATCTAAAATTTTTGCACCCTTCTCTCCAGTAGGAGCACTGAGTGTCTACCTCTCCTGCATTCTCACTCAGCTGACCTCCAAAAAAGCTGTTTGACACTATTATCTTTCAATATGATGTTCTTCTGTTCAAGTTATTTGTTCAAAAGTTATTTGGATGAGCAGGAAGAAAGAAAAGGAGGAGCATGAACGTGCAGAGACATGGAAATTAACTTACACAAACTTAATTCCTTTGGATCAAAATATTGCCCACATATGTTCATGTAAGCTCAAAAACCTCCATGACATAGAACTTCTGTAGAGCTGACTGAAAAATCAGAGCAGTAATTTTATCCATTCAGTATAGCAGACAAATGATAACTTATTCTCTAACTAATAGAGGAACACCTGTTTTAAATACCTCAGCTACTCACACTTAAATTTCATCCAGACAAACTACATTGCAGGATTGTGGATCCATGGTATACATTGAATGCAATTAACTTCCCAGCTTAACATATTGCTACCCAGAAAGAGTAGCAAACCAGCATGACTGTGGCATCATTTTTTAAAGAGACTAAAGAGATACTCTCCTTGTTTTGTAATCTCAATTATAAATCACAGGAAAACAAATTTGTAGTGTCTCTTTGTCTCATTCCTCTTTGACAAGTGCTTTGGATAGAGTGGGAAAAAATCAAAACTGGAGACATACATATTTTTTCTGGCACCAGAAAGACACTTTCCCCCAGTTAATACTGTCATTTAGAAAGAAAGCTTTTACGATATTTCACAGAAGGAAAAGAACTCCATTTTGTGACATGCAAGTTGGTACTTGAGGTCAAAAAACACAAATGCAGATGAAGAACCCCTTCTTTATTCACTTCTAGTTTTCAGATCCTGGGCCGTTTCTTCTCAGCTGCGTGTACCTCTCAGGTGACCACTGAATTCAATGGCAGCTTTCTTCTCTGAAAAAATATGCATTCTCCTCAAAGATTTTAGGTCTATGGCTGGAACAGTCTGTTGTCTTACCACTTGACATTTATTATGGGAGAGAGTTACCCATAAAGAAACCTAAATTAAATGCAAATTTAGGTATTTAAAGAGGCTAGAGTTTCAGAAGAGCTAAGAGGTTGCATCCATAAACTGAGGCCAGTGTATTTTGCAAGTGCTCAGAATCTCTATGTCATTTGGCGACCAGACGTCAAGCTACTCTACACATTATCAGTACATGCTGAAGAACCACCAAACCTCCTACTACAGAATTAGAATTACATCCAATGCTTCTGAAAATAAGGCAAAATAGAAACTGAACTAATAATTTATAGAGTTGTGATACAGGTTTGTCTTACATTTTCTTAAGTTTCACATTTTATCTCCCTAAGTGGAGTCAATGACTTCTTCAAATTCCTTAAGTCAGAGAACACAGAAGAACAAAAGCAGAAATGCATGATGCTTTATCTAGTGTGCATGAATCAGCTGATAGCATCTTGTTATATTTTATGGAACAGGCACTGCAACCAACAAGCAGCTAGGATTTAATGAACATGGTGCTTAGCTTTAGAAAATTTATCTGTGTTATCCCTTGCACCTCTGAAAAACTCAAGATTGGATTTAAAGCACATCTCTTACATGTAACAGCATAAAATTATAACTGAACTGAAAGCTCAGGTTTAGTGCATTAGTTTAGTGCAAATGCTACACAATTACTGCAATTGCAATCAGGTTTGTACTTTACAAAATATCCTCAAGGATTACAATATGGTACCTTTATCCAACTCAACATGGCTTTACTGTGAGAGTGATCACAGAACTCAAACTTTTACAAATAGACTACTTACTGTTGAAACACACCTGCTGTAGCTGTAATGTTCCCATTGCTCTTATTTTAACCACACATTGATTATTCGTTATAAACCCCCTTGTAATAGCTTAAAAAAATTCTGTCTCTAGCAATAGCTGGGATTGGATAATGAACTGAATCCAGGACACATTCGAGTTCTTTTTCATTGTAAGGGCATTTCTATTAGGAGGACAGCACCTTACTTGCCAAATTCAAAACAAATCCTAGGCATAGGTGGCTTATCTGTTCCAATGGCATATATTATCGTTCCTGTCCTGGATGGAAAGACACCCCTCTGAGCTCTTGTGATGATAAATTATAGGGAGAAAGAAAATAAACTGTTGTATAAAGACTTTTCTGGCTCATAGCCAGATAGATAAGAAAAGTGTATGGGGAAACTATCCCATCTCTGTTTATACTGATGGGGGAAAAAACCCCTGAAACCCTGATGAACAACAGTATTGTACTGAGTTACAAATGCAAATTGGCATTCTGTGACAGCAGTCCAAAATGTCCCATGGACACTTATTATCTTTAGAACAGGAAATTTTAAGATAGCTTAAGCAAAAACTGCCTAATTTTTCATCAGCCTGGAGTGAAGAGGAAGAAGGAGAGAAGGGTATTGGCATTTCTATCCCTTGCTGCTTTGTTGGAGTACAGTGATCTCAGGAAATCAGGCAACTTTCTTACCCTGTTACAATGAAAATGGCAAAAGAAGAAGTTCACACATCTCTTTGCATGTTGTGCTGTTGTTTTAATTTTCTTACACGCCTCTTGTCCTCACTGTGAGCAACAGATGCAGCAGCTGCTCCCTCTCTTCACTCATATGTGAAGGGCAGAAGAGAGAAGTCAGGTCTTATGAATGATTGTTCCATGGGGAGGAAAGGGCAGCAATCCCAAGAGCACATCTGCCACTGACTCCTCACATTTGAAATTCCCAAGGAATTTTACCTGTGCATCTCAGAGAGCCAAACCAGCAGGCCTCTGAAACTAAACTGTGGAAGAGGAGGGGGAATGTTTCCACCCTAGGCTTTCCAAAGAAATGAGCTGGACAACTCCATATGGCTTCTTTTAAGTTTCGTGCACTGGTTGCTCTGCAAAGGCTCCCTTTGATTCCAGGGGAACATTTTGTAGAAGGAGGTATTGCTTACCATTCGTAAGGTTGGTAGGATAAGATTTCCCCTCTCCATTTCATCTTTGGAAGGGGAGAGAAAGGGGATGAACATCAAGGCTTAGTATGCCAAGACCTGAAAATATATTTACATGCTGAAGTGGGACTTTTGCTTTGAACACCAGCCACAACAGTACTTCTGCACTTTGGGTAGCTCATTAACAGAAATCAATACAAGCTGCCTTTTAAGAAAGCCAACACTTGTTCATCGACACACTTTGTAATTTCTTTTAGCAGAAGCATCAATGCTTACAAGGTGTGCAGTAAATTATGGCAAAACTGCAGAATGTCAAGGCTACTGAAAGTAGTTTCATTTCAGTGCAAACTTAAAAGATAAACCTAAATACAATGAGAAAAAAAGTAATTGCTAGGAAACAGAGACAAAAGATGTCTTTACCTGGAGGCCCTTTTTCTCTATCTTTTTCTGGAGTATCTGAAGGCACTTGGTGAAATCTGTGAGGTCCTGATCCATGGTCTCAATTAACTCACATCCCTAGTGAAGAAGCAACAAAACAGAGAGGGAGAAAAAAAGTCAGTAATTTTTCAGTTATGAGAACTAATGATGTCTTTGGTGAAATTAACTGCAGTCGACAACTCAGAGTCTCTGCATGGAGATGTAGAATTAAGTAAAAGCCCAAAGACTGTAGGTCCCAGCTGTAGTTACCACGAACCAGCAGCTTGATAGGCCCAGGGAATCTATATTCAAAAGCCATGGGGTACATTTGTGAGTTTGGATGAGCATGTTTTACAATGCTCTGCTGGACGGACAAGTTCTGGCGCAGTGAGCTCTGGGCAATCAGTAACTTTCAGGAAAATGACTGTCCTCTCTGGTGCTGCACTTACTGCGTCTCTGCTACATACATTCAAACCTGTATAAATGTGAGCACACAAAAGTGTGCAAGCTTCCCAGAAACAGTGCAGTTGTACTGCAGTTACTTTGCAGTGATTCAGCAACAATTTCCTTGCAGTGGGGTTATTATGGCTGAGAACATATTAGAGAAGAGCAGGAGTTCAGATTTCTTAACTGAGAGCTAAAGCAATTCCTAAGCCTCTGATAAAAAGCTGAGTAAGGAAAAGTGAAGTGTATCTATCACATAAAGTCACTATTCAAAGAGGTTTAAAGAATAAAAAATAATCAATATAGCATTGTGAATTAAAATGAGAATCATACACTTTGGATTTAGAAGTTCCCTCTCCTACCACTTCAAGGTCCCCTTAAAAGCCTCCTACCTTTGTCTTACTTGACAGATTTTATGTTTCTGCTACACACAATAACAACTGATAAGAGAAAAGCATTCAGAATACAGAATCTTTGTATGTGTGCCTCTGTGTATAAAGTACATTATTCTGTTACATCAGAAAAAAACCCCAAACAACAAAGCCAACATAAAAATGTTAAAGTTGCCTTTACCTTGGTGGTAAAAATAAAGGTACAGAAGACAAAATTTCCCAGATTAGTGAATATATGGGGTTTAGTGAATTGCATGCAACAAAGTGACAAGCCTCCAAAGGAAGACATACACTACCCTATGCTTCCCCACAGCCAGAATGCATATAAAACCAAATAAAGCCACCAGGCAGTGGGGGATTTGGATGAAGTAGAAGAGAAAAAGGAGAACATAATAATATCATTTTCTATTATACTTCTCTCCTCAAAAACTTCTGAAAGAAAACCTGGTCAAAAGTAACAGCTTTTCTGAGGCCTGGTATTGCTCTAAATATTTTTTTCACGTAGTAATAATAGGCTTGCCAAGATGAAGCATCATGTAGCTGCAACAGCACATGTAATCAGAGACCTCCAATGCCAAAGTGATGCTGCCTCCCCCGCAAAGAGGTGAGGAAAAAGGTAGCTGGATTCTGCACTCAGTGCTAAGCACAAAAGCTCTTTGAAGAGCTGCCATGTCTTCACTCTTCTCTAAGAAAGGCCAAAATGTAAAACTGGCAGGAGGAGAAATGACACAAGCCATCTGGAGCCTGTAATGAACATGTGAGTTTGGCAACACCAGCCAGAGACACCCAGGGAGCCCAGGAAAGGTATAGGGCTGCTCAGGCCTGCTCAGAAAAGCTCACAGTCAGATCTGAAAACTACTGAAGGGAATTTGTTTATCAAAGCCACTCTAAATGAAAAGGTGTCTCATTCACTAAGGATGGGGTGCTGTCAGACAGTCTTGATATCAGCACTGATAGTGGGAAGAGAGACCAAGCCATGAGAAACTGTGAACAGACAGGACCTCCTCAGTCTTTCTCAGACAGCCTCTGAGCAGCTTGAGAACGTGACAGATGAAGACTAAATCAGTGGTGGAGACAGCTACTGCTGAGTATGGGACAAGAGACACAACCTCAGTTGCCAGATCTTAAATTAGCAGTAGAGAAGCCAGGCCTTTTATCTTTTGCCAGGGCCATTCCTTGGCTTCACAGCATTGGCAGAAGTAAGTGGTTTATAGGTACCAATTTATAAATGAAAAATTTAACTCCCACTCTCCGTCAGCACTTTGAAATACTCCTTCCTGCAGTTTTTAACAAGGCAGATCTTCCCAAATAGGTGGGTTTGGCAGTGGCAGGTAGGCTGCAATTCTACTTTCCACACAGGGAAGACCAAGGGGTCAGGTTTTTTTTGGTTTTGTTTCTTTTTTAAAAATTATGACCTACAACAGCTTAAATTATTATTTATTATTTTACGCTACTACTAGAAACATTTCACTTGAGTTGAATTCTTGCCTAGCTTCTCAGGATGTTCTTTGACTAAAAATATTCTAGAAGAACTTCAAGGTACTACCAAGGCAGGGTAACATTAGTTTGCTTATTGGAGAGCACTGAAGGTCATCTACCAGAGCTCCAGGAGAAAGCTATGATGCACCATGCATAGACAACACTTGTACAGCCCTGCTACTCTCTTTTGTGCATATTCACAATAAAAAGCCTCAAACACATACCACTGGAATGTAATGTAAATATGTGGATGGGATGTCAGATGCACAGTTCATTAAAGGCAGGTTACTGTACCTGTGAGCACAGTCAGAGGGTACTGGGGTTTCTAAGTGTCTGGAACTGTTTAGTCACTAACTGTACCTTTAATGCTTTACACAAGTACTGTTGTAGATCATCATATCGAAAAATGTTTATTGATACAGTTCAACCATTAAAGCCACCATTTTCTTCAATTAAACTGATTTCTCATTCTCTGTCCACATCAAACAGATAGCCAGTTGTAGAACTGGCAGAGATTTTAGTAGTGCTCCTTTTGCCACAATGTCAAAGAGACTGTCGTGGTCAGACTGAACTGGGGGAGGGGACAAACAGCAGAACTGGAATCTTCCTGCATCCTCTTTACGGCCTTGCTGAAATTAATGTCTCTGCAGTTCATGTTCACTGATGGTATAAGAGCCTCAGATAAATCTGTTGCTCCTGACATATCAAGTCCAATATTTTATGCCACAGAATTGGATGACAATTGTAATGCAGTTCTTTTCAACCTTCACCATATTATTCGGGAATGACAAAAATCCGCAAGACAGAGCTATCCAGTGCAGTCAGAGTTTAATGAAAGAACAGTATAACAATGGCAAGATAGGCAATAACACTTTTAGTTTTATAGATACCTGCTCAACTTAATAACATTAACCTTTGGTAAGAAAGTTAAAAAGCCAAACAAATTTAACATTAGGAAAGGTTAGAAAAATCAATACCACACAGCAGGACAGAAAACAATAGATTGCATCTGATGACGATATAGCTTTGTGAATGATAGGATGAGAGACAGAGTATGAGGCTTTCGCTGTTCTGTCTTATTAGAGCAGCTATGGGAAGCACATTGCTAAAGAAGGAGGAGTGTGTCAGACACACATAACAGGATTATTGAACCCTATATTTCAGATAGACACTGAATTCAGACAGGCACTGAAATGTCAATCTGAACATCTCAGCATTTCTCCCATTTTTAGAAATCTTATGCATCACAGCATGTTGTGTTCGCAGAAAGCAGGGTGTAGTTGACTGTTCTCCCATGTTCTTCTTAATCTTTTATTAAGAGAACATAATGTTTTTTCTTTCTGTAATCTTTCTGAGCATGAGAACATAATTAGAACAGAATACATAAAATATCCTAATGTGTACTCTATCTCCCAGATCTTCCTATGGCAAACCATTTGAGACTATCTTTTGAAGCCTGTATCTGGCTGTGCTCAGTGGGTGCACCAGTGACATTCAGTTCAGTCCTTTAACAATTCCTGAGCACAGAGGCTCAATTTGGAGCTATCAATCTCAAACAGATGCACTTGTGCATAGTGTTAATGGCATACATCCTCAGCAAAAAGACGAGAAAGAAGACAGCCTGTAGAGCCTCTCAAAATCACAGCACAGACAAATTAAGAAAACTATATAAACTGTTATCTCTAAACACTCTCCTTCCCCTAGACTTCACCTGCACAAAAAGTAATGTACCAACTTCATCCTAATATTTCACTGACCAACTGAGTAAGAACTATAGATTCTCAGAACTATTTCATTTGGGAGGGACTTTTCAAAGTCATCTGGTCCTATCTCTTGCTAAGAGTACGTTAGATTTGCTGAGGTTTCTAGAGGCCCTTTCCAGTCCAGGTTTAGCTGGAAAGGGAGTCACATCTCCCAGGATGGAGATGCCACTTCTCTGGGCAACCTCTTCCAGTGCTTGACCACTCTTGTGAAATTTTCTTTCTCAGTGTCAAACTGGGATCTTTTGCATTGGAAATTGTGGTTATTGCTTCTTTTCCTATCTCAGCTTCATGAAGAAGCTCTTTCTGTTTTCCCTCTGCTTACCCATTAGGAAGTTTAAGACAGCAATATGATCTGCTGCTCACCTTTTCTTCTGGAGGTTTGAACAAGCCAGTTTATATCAGCCTTTTCTCATGTCATGTGTTCTAAATTTCCCTAAAATATATTTCCCTAACTTGAACTGTATTGGCATGTAGTATTTCCACCTTGGAGAGCCTGAAGAGATCATTTAAGAGCAAGGTGGCAGAGCATTTCCAATTCTCTCTTCCTTTTAATGTAAATTTCTGGCCACAGGGAATTTTATTTTGTCCCCTGGTATCCTCTTCCTCTTTTGCCCACTCAGAGGGTAACTCCAGCCTTCACATTTCTCATATACTAGCTTCAGCCACCTGAAAGTTCTGACCTCCCCAGCATTTTCATATCCAAATGTGAAGCAGACAAGCATTTACATTCTGAATTGGACTCAGTGCAGTTGATATTCAAAAACAACTCTAGGAAAAAGCGTACATGGATTGAAGCAAAGCACTGCTCTATATACAGAAAGATGAACAGAAAATGGACTGCAGGATCTCACTGCAGATCTTGGACCAGACCTAGCAAAGAAGATAACATGGGCAGATGCATAACCCTACAAGTTTAACAGCTGACAGACATTATGTTCTACCACCTCATCTGTAACAGGAGCATGGTTTTGTGAGACCAGAGCATTCAATTAGTATCAGAAAGAAAAGAAAATAGTTGGGGAAAATTTGTTTGCAAAGATGGCAGAAACCCAGAGAGTGGTCATTTTTATTGTCGACCCAGTATTTCACAGCTGATCCAAAATAACTCTACCAAGTCTAGCAAGAGATAAAGATGGGGCAGGCTGGAATGTCACAGGAGGCTTCTGAAAACATTTAAAGACTTGAGCTACTTATAGCCATAAAAACTGCATAGACTTTCTATAGGTGGTAAGTTACTGGAGACTGATTTAGTATGATTGCACCAAACTAACATGGCTGGTTTATCTCTCTGAAGTCCAACTAGCAGGAAATTAGTGAAGTGAAGCCTTTTGCATTTGCGGAGTAGGATGCAAGTAAGGAAGGAAACGCAGTTAAGCTCACTGACTTCTGGGAATTTCAAATACTGTTGAATAAAAGTATTGAACAGCTTCTCTTTAAGTCAGTTTCGTTGTATGAATTGTCTTTTCATTTTTGAAGTGGAGAACAAACCAAATATGTGCAATTGGTAAAAATTATTTTTGATATTTAAATAGCCAAAATACTTAATTAAGTGAAATGAATTTTTTTCAGGTTTTGGACTCAAATTTTGCTGACTGCCTGGCATGAGTAAAAAGCTAATACTGTACAGATTGCTCAGCCCTTAGTTCTGGGGTTGATGATATTTTCACTCATCCATTTGCACATTAAGTCATACTGCCATTCAGATTGACTAAAATAATTTATTAACCATGTTGAAGGAAACCAAATAACTGACATTCACACTCAGGTGAAAGCCACATTACTGAAAAGCAAACCAAGACTGTTCAGGTTTGACCATCACTTCTAACCTTATATAACATCACTTGATTTATTAAACAAGCACTATCTGGTCGCAGGAAACAAAACCAATAAATATATGTAAACATATGCACAGCTCCACAACCCAGAAGCTACATGAACTTGTCAAATTTGACAAGCATTAAAGAAAAAAAAAGTGCTCTGTAGTTGAAACTTTGCAACAGCTGCAACCTCTCATCCTTTCCCCTATTTCTATTTTGATATGATCTTTTCCACAGTAAATAGAATGTTTCTAGTTTTTGTTTTTAATGAGGCAGCATGTGGCTTCTGGTGGAGGATATTTTTTTTAATACCATCCATTTTATGTCGAGGTAACAGCAATGAAAGAATACATCTGCATTAATTAGGTTGCCCCTTTTCAAAAGAAAAGTCTATTGTTCATGAAATAGCAATTACTTAAAGTAGACAAAATATGAGTCCATTTAGGTGTTATCTGACCAATACCAAAGAGAGCCAGCACACCTTCTTTGCCACCTATTAGATACTGAAAAGCAGAAAACCAAATGTTTCTAAATCTAAAAAATCAAATGCAAGCAACCAGCTGCCTCCCCCACCACCTACAATTATAAAAAAAAAGCAAACCAACAAACACCACAAGCAAACAAAAAAAAAGAAAATCCAGCACAGTTAATGTTCCATTTGCTGGGAAAATTCCCAGTATTTATCTGCACTTGAGCAAATTCTTCTGATGTATTAAGTTTGGTGAATGAAAGCAAACAAACACTCACTCACAGGTCAGAAAGTGCAGTAATACATACTACACCTTCATCAGAAGGGATCTAACATCTTTTAAAACTTTTAAATAACCGAGCAGAAGAGTAAGAATGTTGCGTGAGAAAGGTCTGTCAGGCGTTGCAGTCTCATATTAAACCCATATCTCTCCATACCCATTTCTGGCATTTAAACAGTAGACCCACTTTTGCACGTCCCTGTGCAACCCAAACATTATTTTTCCAATCTGATGATTAAAGCTGAGCACAGTACAGCAGTGACAGCCACCTGCTATTTTTGGATCTTCTCTGAAATTTCCCTTATGTGCCCTTCCTTGTCTGGAAAACAAAGGTTGAGAGAGAGAAGTTTTAATTGATGGTCAGGCACTCTCTCTGTAATCAGCACTGTGAAAAGCTTTTGTCTACCAAGATGATTAGGCCTTTTGGATCCTAACCTAGTGATGGGTGCGATTAAAGTATCTTTCTTTTCTTGGAAAACAACTTGAAAACAGGAATTGCCACTCTGTGTGCATTTACATACTGAGATATGAGCTAGCTCATGGAAGGGAAATCAGAGTGCTGGATTTGCACCAATGTCTGACAGAAGGGAAGCACATGCACTGCCTGTAGATAGCAAGAGCTACCCAGTTGTGTCAATGACAGTCTTTTTTGTTGACTTGTACGCACTTTGAACCAAGACAAAGAATTGCATCATTTTCAAAAATGTGGCCACTACACTTAAACACATACTAAAACTATCTTCAGCACTTGCACCAATGCAAACAAGAGTCAAGAACTCTTCTGAAATAAAGCAAAAAAAAGAAAAGCTGCCTTAACCACAAATCCCATCTGTGCCCCACAAAGCTGAAGAAATAGGGCATGCAGTATTCAACCATTTGAGCTGGGAGGGAGAGAGGGAGGCCATCTACATTTCAAGTATCCCATACCAATTTAATCACTGTAACCAAACAGGTTTTTGTTTTGTCTTTGTGATTTTGTTGTTGTGGTGGGTTTTGTTTGTTGTGTTTTTGTTGTTTTTTTTTTTTTTTTTTTAATTAAAAGGCTTCAGGTTAACAGCTTTTGCTTTTTATCACATAGGATGACAGACACTCCAAAGAACTAAAGTTAATAAGCAGACACTGTGTTTGAATTGACTTCAGTTTCCAGACTAATTGCCAATTCTCAAGAACATCTCATGGTAACAAAAACAGGGAGAAAACAGCAAGGTTTGTACTGAGGTGTTTTCAAAGATCTGGGCTGACAAATTTTAGACATCCTAAACACAGTCTTAATATGTTTCTCTGCCAGCAGCCAAGGAACCCAAGAGCACCGTGACTGTGAAAAATGCATAGAAAATAGCCAAAGAGATGTTAACTTGGATGGCATAAAATTCCCTGCAAGGCATTTCTAATCATTAATCTTATTTAAATATATATGACCAGGACACCTAGTCCCTCTCTCTTGCATTCAGAGAGACTTTAGGCAACAGAATTTTTGTTCCTTAGCTAGTATTTCCCAGTATGTCCTTAGTTTCAGAGATATGTAATTGCTCTAAAAACAAATTGGATTGTGAGAGTAGAGCTGCATTTTAAATACCAATTAATTACTGGGCAGATTTTATTGAGACCAGGCCCCAAATGTGAGCTAAGGGTAAAAAAAAGGGGTATTCTTACACAACTGTCTATGAATACAAGATGAGTACAAAGGATTTTAAAGATTTTGATTACCTAAAACCAGCAAATTGAAATGAGAAATGTCCTCCTATTGTGGATAAAACTCAAAAAATTGTGTTATCAGTACAGTTCAGTAGCTCCTTTTTTCTTTTTGGTATTGGGATATTAATGAAAATAGCAAGATTAGTCCCAAGACTGATCCCTCAGGAAAGACACTGATTACTTCCTACCACTTGTTAGTTTTCTTATGAACTGCTGTCTGCCTTTAATTTGTGTCTCAAGTTCTAACTTGGCTCCGTATGTGACTAGATAATACTCCTTTTTTCCTTCTTACTGTTCTGTCTGACAGTTTCTAAAATCTCTCAGCCTCAGTGTAAGAGCTGTATGTCACAAGGAATAGAAGAAACTTTCTGTGGGGAGAGTTTATTCATTGTCCAGGAAACCATCATTTCAGGATCATTTCTTATAGATCAAAAGGAGAATGCCAGATTATACATATCCTCAGCACAATGCAGGTCAGCTTCTGTGTTCCATATTTGAAATGATATGTCCATCCTCTCTTCCTTCAGTTTTTATTTCAGTCATATTTCTCCTTGTCAATGAAGGGAATGGCTAATTTAAACTTATGGAAATCTCTTTTGCTTTCTCTAGTCAGATCATCTGGGACAGGCAGATTATATAACATTTCCAGTATGTGCTGATGCCTGAGAGAGTCAGGAGCTTTACATTGCTGAAAACTGACTATCTCCCCACACTGCTACACCAGGTCTACATCCTGCTTACATATTTATGGGATACCAGAAACAGTAATGCAGAATGAAGCAAATATTTCTTGTAATCCATACATACTCCATGTTAACTACAGGCAGAAAATTAACACATAAAAAAGATGTTGCTTTTGGGAACTAACTGGAGGAAAGGTTCCTAGACATACCTCAACAGCTTCACGTCAGAAGTATCAATGTTGTAAAGAGTGCCAAACTCAAAGGCACATTGCTATTCATTTAGCTGTATCTTCTGTATTGAAAAGGATTTTATGGCTCCAAGACTTAAAAAGGCTGCATAGATTTTGAAAATGCCCAATCTTAATGTAGACCAGTGAAAACAGGTTTCACAAACTCAAAATAAAATTAAATTGTTCAGTATTTTAACAAGTGATATTGCAAAGCTAACAGAAATGAAAATAAATAACACAATAATTATAATAACAACAGCAGCAGCAAAAAACACTATTCAGCTTTACAATCCTTTTCCATCAAAGATCACCAAATTATCTGGGAGCAATGAACAGAAATAATTGACGTGCTGACATTTTGATGGACATAAGGGAAAGCTTGGGAAATTAAAGCACTACCCAGCAGAGCAGTTCTGACTTCATCACCAGCAAGTGTTCCACTGAATATGAGCACATTTCCAAGTGAAATGCAGGCTATTTGCTACATTTCCACATAACTGAGGTCGATTCTTGAATAATAATAGGTCAGACATCGTATTCACGCAGTTGCTGCATTTTCTATTTGTGGAGGATTTAAAATTCAACTGAAAAGTGAAATTGCTGAACAAACATTCAGTCCTTAGATCTGAGAGCACTTGATTAGTTGCTAAGTTGGATACCAGTTTTATCTTTAAGACCTGCCTTTCAATATGCAGAGGTTGCAGGTTTCAAAGCAGAGAACACCTTGAAATTGGGCTGTATATCCTCCCCGTCTCTCTTTTCCACATGAAATATAAACAGCTACTCGTGGGACTATTCAATTAGGAATCAGAAATCCAAGCTTACTGTACTGAAAATACTTCCATTAGACGTGACATGCTTCAAGCTTTGAACAGGTCACAAATATGACATCAAATAAAATAAATAACATATATCCAGCTAACTCCAGTTACTCTGCAAGTAACACAGAGCTTTGCAACACAAGATTTTGCATTGGTATATCCTAGGTCTGTCCTAGTGGGATACTCCCTTTCTTTACATAGCAACAGTGATTTCTGCAGTGTCACTTCTAGCTCTTCTTACAAATAGCTATGATCCCTGGCAAAAGCAAGCTAACACAACATAATTGGTATAAGCATTACAAAGGCAGTTTATAGTCAGCTTCTTGTTCTAGCAGGTGTCTGTTCCACTCCACTTACCATCCTGTGAGCATTGATCACAGTCCACTGGATAGGCTATACATTAAAGGGGTAAATCACAGAACAACACAATATTCATCTCCAGAAAGCAGGTGTCCCCTTCTGATGTTTATTAATGCTGTAGGGTATGCCTAAAGTGAATGACAATGAACTGAAATCTATATGAAAGATCAGATCCCATGATCTTCCCCTACATGACTGAGAGCAGGATTTGGCCTCCTGCATCTGCTGTTGACAAACCGGACTGTCAGGGCATATTCACAACACATAATACAAAATGCAAGCCACAGCCATTTGTGCAAAGAGCTGGAATGGGTTTGCAGGAGCTGAATGCAGCAAAAAAGCCGAGTGTCATATTGTGCTAAAACAGAAATGCAAGTGTCAGAAGGAGCTGGGTGCACACACAGGGGCAGAGTGGCCCAACAGACCATCTGGAATACGCAAGGATGCAAGACATTTCCTTGACTACTGCCTGGACAAAGCATAAGGCTCCAGAACATCCTAGTGTGCTTTGACCTTCTCATCAGCTACACAGGCTAACATGATTGCTGAGTGAACCTGGCCTAATATGCACTGATACCACTACTCAAGACAGTAAGGCACAATACAAAATTTCCATGATGCACTACTCTGACACATAATCAGATCTCTAGGGATCTGGGAGCTTATCTTATTCTGCTTTACTTCTTTCTACCCATACTCTATTTTAGACAACTGCTGTAAGAAAGAAAAGAAAAAAAAATATCAAGACCTGCTTGTGCATTTTGATCAGAGATCTAAAAAACCTTACAGATTCAAAATGGTGTGAGAAGATGCATCAGAAGCTCAGCAAGACTGTATGCACATTTTGAAGGGGCAATTTTAAATTTTTATTTTAACTCAATCAAGTCTCCCAAACGTATTATTTTCACTAAATTTTGCCTGAACAGTAAGTTTGAAGCAGATCCACATGACGTAGGAAGACATGAAGATGCACAGTCCCCCAAATTCTCAAGTTTTCAGATTATTTGGCACTTTTACTAGCTGGGGTTTGGAGACAATGGTTACGGCTCTAAAAGCCTCTGCCTTCTCTGGTGGGTCTCACAGTCTACACAGCTCTAAATACTGCCACTGCTCCTGGGAGCCCAGATAGCTGGTTCAGAGCCAGGAATGTTTTCCCAATGACCTACTTCACTGCAAGGCGGGTTATGTCTGCACCGAGCAGGCACAGAACAGCCCTATGAGCAAATCAATGCCACACCTTATTTTACCACTCAAAAGGCTCTCCATGCACAGCAGTTTTAAACAATGATGAACATTGCTGACTGCCCTTTAACCCATTCTGTTAAAGATTTGTCGAAGCTTCTGAAGGGATGGGGACAGTTGCAAGGAAAACTCTTTCTAAACATTCTCCAGGGCTGGATTTGCTGTGTGACGGCAATATACATACACTAATCAAATGGTAAAATATGGAGATTAAACTAACCTTTCAGTTATCCTGTCCATCCCTCTAAAGAGAAAGTTCTTCCCCATTCTTTCTCAAGTGTTGTGTTCAGTTTAACTAAAATATTTTTCAAAGCCTTAGACATTTTACTTCTTTACGGGGAAAAAAAAAAAAAAAAGTACCACACCACAACTGATCTCTCTGGGTATTTTTCCTGATATTTACTAAAAAGTCTTTTATTCAGCCATATCCCTCTTTGCATACAAGCATTACATAAGTGTATCTCCCCAGTCCATGTGATGCCCAGTTACACTCTATCTCTTTCCTAATCTTCCTTCAAACTCATGTTTTAAAATCCCTAGCATCCACACAAAATATAAAAGTAAAGCAAATACAAGCAATACCTGCTATATAGAAAGCAGCCTTTCTCTGCTGACAAAAGGCATTAGAGCTGCTTTCCTTTTTGCAGGAACTCATTGTGCTTTTCCATACATAATGGAATAGCAATCCTGTGCCTGTATTGGACCATAAAAATTTTTTGTTAAGAGGCTTTGCTTTTCAAGCTGCAGATCATATTCTAAAATGTCAACAGGTTACAGTACATTCAGACACTTAATAGTTTTCCCTTATCCAAGCAAAAACTCACCCAATACCTTTCATTCTATATCTAATTAGTAGATGTCTACACACAGCTATGTAGACAATGCCCTACTTTCACTACACATTGCAGCCCACAGCCTTGGAATCGACATTCAAAGGATACACATGGAAACTGTCTTGAGATCAAGGCATCGACACAACACTCATCAAGGAAGGGTTCAGCCCCTTGTGCTGCCATGAGAATTTGGTGTGAGCTGAGCAAGCAGTCAACGAACAACACCATAATCATATAGGGTACCAAATGGTTCCTGGCTTCTGTGGGTGTTAGGCTTGATTTTGGCCTCTCTCCACCTCAGTTCTGCAAAGTCTGGTCTCTCTCCATCTCAGTCTTACAAGTTTTGGTCTATCTCAGTGCTGCAAGTGTGCAATAAATTAAGACTTCTGGCATGCACTGTGAAAATAAGTGAAGAAACACCCTAGAGGCAATCTATGGCACATGGTAGACACATGTAAAGTGGCCACTTCCTAATCAGATAAACAACTGCTTAAGGCAAACATCTACCTCTTCTCCACAGTTTTTGAAGACATATTCATGCATACACATCTGTGCTTTCCCTACACTAAAATTCTTTAAATATTTAGTTTCCTTACCTTGACTTTTACAAAAAGAAGTTAAAAAAAGGTAGCAATCGTCATCTGTTCTGCCTCCCCATTTTAGCTATTATAGAATGTTTTCCTTCCTTTGGAAATTCAAAAACTAAGCACTCAAGAATTACATGCTGCATCAAGTAAAAATAAAAATACCACAACAGAGGAAGTATGCAATACACTTGTATTTTCATATGAATGAATCACATTGGAGATACACAGTGGAAATTATTTTGCAGCAGATTTAAAGCAAAAGCTGAGCTGTTTTGATTAAAATATGTTATTACTAAGTAAAAGAAGGCAGTTATTTAATACCTTCTTGATGTAAACTTCACAAACTACTGTTACATTTCCAGGCATTGTATGTTGTCAGTATTTCTATTTCCTAGATACTTTAACTCTTTCCAACTCTTGTGTCTGTAAACAAATGAAAGTCAAATCAGCAGCTTTCAAACAGATATTTTTTTGAATGTGGCAGTCTAACACTAAAATTGGTATCTGAATGCAGTCTAGCGGAATATCAAATATATTAATAGATTCACTGGAAAAAAACTAAAGCCACTGTGATCACTTCATTCAAGTTATGATTAAGCAAATAAAGATTTGGCTAGATTGTTAGAATGGAAGTAGAAGAGAAAAACCAGAGATTTAGGTAAGACTATACCATTAAGAAAAAGCTTTGTGTTCAGTATGTTTTGCAAAAGGCCATAGCACCTCTCTTCTGACAGTACAGCATTTTCCTTTATTCTCAGCAAGCTCAGCCAAAATTTAGCTAATATTAAACCTCAGGCAGTGCTATAGTACCAGACATTTTAATTAATGACTTATTTGTTCCTAATAATTTGGCTGAGAGTGAGCAGAGCTCATTTTTAAAGGAGCCAAGATTATCATGTGGAAGAAGAAATAGAATTCCTCATTCAAGAAGAAATAGTAGGTCACTGTAAATAACATCTGCACACTTACTGTTAATCATCTTGCTGACAGAAGGTACTGCCATGCAGTCTGATTAACATTACCAATGAAGCACAGCCAATTTTGATATGTTTGTATGACAGATTGCTGTTATTAGTCAACATTAGGATGTTTGATGTAGTTGCATAGAGCTCTCAGCCCCCAAACTTCTTATTTTGTTTTCTCAAAAAAATCATCCTTGTAAAAAAAATTAAATTGCCACAAGAATCAGGCATGAGGGTTTTATTTTACTTGCCTCATGTAAAGTTCAACTTCAAGCCACATCTTTTGTTATTCATCTTGAAAATCAAATTCTTGTGCCATAGTCTGAGCACCTGCCATCATCACCAGGGTCTGCAATAAGAACTCAACCCACACCTATACTTTGCATGATGCAACAATGAATTGAGCCCTTCTCCTGCTGAGCTGGAATAACTAAGAGCAAGATCTCCCTTTGCTTCAGGAATATATGACATTTTCTCCGAGTTTCTTAGCTAACAAAGTAGAGTTTCTTTATGTACAGATCATCGCAAGGAGGGCGCAGTAATTCTGGTCCCATTCTGTTACTGGTCTTATGCCAACACTGATGTAAGGTGCAGGTTCTAGTCTGGGAGACAGGAGACATCCAAGTTCCTTGGAAGACCCACTTAGACTTGAGAGCCAAAGACATATATATCAAGGAATTCAGCTGCTTCTTTCTGAAGACATGGAAGACTACAAATAGTGTATATAAACAAAGAATTTGGGAGCCAATAACCAGACAATAGCTAACTGCAGTGGAAAGCATTGCTGCACACTTTCCTAGGGCTGGCAAAGCAGGGGGCATAACCAATAAAGTCCAAAGGCAGTATGAGTCCTAAACACTACAGCTGGATTTGCTACCAAGATTTGCATCATTCCATATTCATCT
Source organism: Entomyzon cyanotis (assembly GCA_024500445.1). NCBI lineage: Eukaryota > Metazoa > Chordata > Aves > Passeriformes > Meliphagidae > Entomyzon > Entomyzon cyanotis. The sequence goes on from JAKEPQ010001005.1 coordinate 85,269,627, forward strand.
TCCACTTAATTTTTCATGGTATCTCATCTGCTTTGAATGAATAATGAACTATTGCCTCCGACACTTACTTTTACACACCACATTTCTCTCAGTAAGACTCCTGCAAGCGCTCCCAATCACTGTACAGCCCACCTCTGAAGCAGGCTGTGGCTGCTTCTCTTATGCAAACTCCTTTTCTTTAAAAGCCGTGAACCTAATTGCTATTTAATACTGAACCCCCTATCACCTTGGAAATCTCCAGTGACTCTGACAGAAGTAAATGATCTGAGTGGATATTCCTGCCACACCACCCAGCTCTTGCTTTTTCCTCTTCTGTTCCAAATATTCAATTGGTTCCCTGTATTTTAACTCACTAACTGCTTCCCTAGATTTCTAGCTCAGAACAGGAAAAAAGACAGTATAAACCACAAATTGTTAGGAAAATAGCAACCTATGTAATTCTTCTCAATGATGGCCCTTCCCTGCTCATTTCTGTTCTTCCTAATTTAATTTCTCTGCCTAAACCTTTTGGTCAAGGGCTGCTGCAGACAGGATCCACCCTGTGTCAGTAGCTCAGCCCTCTAGCTGGTCTGTGGTGAAGGCCAGCTCCTTTGTTGACAACTATATTCCAAAGCAAAACAAAACATCTTTGCAAAGAAATCTATACTCTGCTCTGCCTTCCAGCTGAAAGCTGTCCTTCCAGGCACCTTTCTGAGTTTCCCATGTTGGTGCCTCTTGGCCTGACAAGCAACTGGGATAACCTGGGTTCCCAGTGCCAGCTTGCTCTGTCACTGACAGCAGGAGAGTCACCCATCCTCACAACTAGCTCTGAAACATGACCATGCTTCTAAACACTCAGAAGATGCATCCAACCTCTACCTGGCTTAACAGACAACTGGATAGAGTAGACTGATCCAGATACTGATTAGTCTGGTATTGAACATGTACATCTCAGTGCAATGAAGGGGACAGGGTAGAACACATACTGACACATACATTCTACCTAAGCCCTTAGGATCTCCTGTACTCAGTTTGTCCAGTGACTGTGAAAGAATATCAATGTGTGAATTGAATCTTAAGAAGCACTCAATGAGGCAAACAAGTGGTAACAACACAGGGAAGGTGGCGTGCTTGATCAGCCTTTGTAAACTTCTTCAGAAGCCATCTTGTGTTCTAGGGAAGCCAGAGCCTTCACCTGTATGACTGAGGGGAGTACAGCCCCCTTTAAAAACAGAGTGGGGAATTCTGTTTTTAACTCGAGGGAGTTAAAAGTGGAGAGAGGGAGTTTAGAGAGGGGAACTCTGCAGGGAGGCAGGGAACAAAACCTAAACATATGGGGCTCACAGGTACTGTGATACCAGTAATGATTACAAAAGCATCATACATTTGACTCCTAAAGTGCAGGATGCACAACAAAATCAATAAAACAAAATGGATGAGGGAAACAAAGTGTTCAGAAACACATGGACATGGATCAATGAGCTAATAAATTGGCCTTGCAATGTTGGACAAAGGCTTTTTGCAAGGCATCTCTGATAAACTGAAATGCTAGTGAGAATCTGCAGTATACCATTTCTTTTGAGTGTCCCTTATCCCTAAACTAACATCATCCCTTCCTCTGTTACTGATTTTTCTTGGGCCATCCTTCTTCTGACCAGAGACGCAAAATACCACTGACAAGATTAAATCAAGCACCTGCTTTTGAGTAAGCTATTAGTAACACTCTAGGGAGGCAGGGGGTGGGGAGCATGAACACTGCCTGATTGTACCACAACAGTAGCTTTTCTTGCTCAGTAGTATACTTACAGAGATGGCTTTTCCAGCTGAAAAATTAATCATAGAAGATTTTATTTCTTCCCATACTACAGAGTGATAAAGACGACTAGTGGAATAATTACATTATGTTATAATTACATATAGTAACCAATTGTCAAGGGCATGGCAATGCTCTGGAAGTACTTTGAATTCTAAACACTGTGTATTTCTCAGGCAGCTGTTAAGCGCTTTCCTTTATTGATAATTCCAAGCCTATGACTTATCAGCAGAGGACAAGTGAAACCCAAGTGCACAAGCGGTGATCCCTCCAAGACAGCTCTGTGGAGAATTGTTCCAGACACCTTTGCGTCATTCTCAGGGTCAGGAGCACACTGGGTCATGCTGCAGAGACATTCAGGTCAATCAGGATAAATACATCCCAGGGGACACCTCGTCAGGGTGGCCTCAAAGTTGGAACAGGAGCCTGTGCTGGCAGCAGAGGCTGGGAACACGAGGATACAGGTGGAAAGACAAGGCATGGTAGTGTCTTTGAGGGAATTTAACCAGAAGCACTGCAACCTTCAGTTCAAACAGAAATCAGATACATCAAACAGACTTGATTCTGGAACCAGCATGGCAAAGAAACTTTATATTTGATTGGGTAGAAATAAAAAGAAAAAAAAGGTAAAAATCAAGATTTCTTTCATTGTCTCTCTTATCCTCCTTACGACTCTATAAGCAAGTCCTGTCTTAGTTAAAGAAAATCAATTCCCTCTTTTTGCACTGTATTTCTACAGTGGCAAAAAGTTAACATAAATCATAAATAGCATTAAAATGTCAGTCATAACTACAAGCTTGTAACCCACTCCATAACCACAAACTGAACATTTGCTGTGGAAGCTGCTTGATAAATAAGGACACAAGAGAGCAGATAAAAATCTGCATCTCTTTACACCAAAGATGCATCTCCACTTAATTTTGAGTACAGTCCTCTCAGGATACTTATCCAGACTAATCAGATTAACGTATCTGTGGACTGTCCTGTATGATGGATTGTCTGAATTTCTCAGCTAACATTTGCATGAAATGTGGTGGTTGGTTTGTCTGGAGGTCAAACTGGAGAGTTGATCTGAAAATTTTGTTTGTACTTCCTGTAGTTCAAAGGCACAACTGTTTGAAGCTCCTCTGAAAAGCACACATTCACTATCAATACATGCCCTTGTGGAACTCTCCCTCTAGAGTGGAACTTTTTATTCTGGACTCTCCAGAGGCCTATCTGATTTGGGGGAAAAAATCCTGGAACAGTATTAGTGGCAACAATCAACTTAATATGCCAATACTGAAGAAGGAATGTTGGTATGAAGATGCAAATTTGGCCCATTCTCATCCCATATTTTTAAACAAGATTTAGTCTATCAATTGTCAAATTTACCAATAAAGTCATTAAAATGAAATAGAAGCTCTTTCCACAACAGATGCAAATCACATCAGGTCACATTAAACTGGCTACTAAAAACATGCAGAAGAAAAATAACCCAATGATTGTAAAATCCAGTTTTCCTTCTAGACTATTTATTATTGCAGATTAAACAGGTTTAAAAAGGAAGCAAACAAAACAATCACCTGTGCTATTTACATTTAATGATTAGAATTACAACTTGAAAACCATATGCCTGGATTCTTCCTTCAGAGTCAAGCTGGTTTCACCAAGGTCACAGAAGCATCTAAACTGATCATTCAAAAAAGAAAACAAAAAATTGTCCGCTAAAAGAAAAGCTTTTTCTCAGTAGGTACTCATGATGAGCTCAATCCAGAAAACATTTTTGTTGTTATTCTTAATGACACATTTACCTTGCCAGACAACTCTGTCTAAATATGCTTCCAGTCAGTTTATTAATTTTATGTATCTTTTTATTCTTTTAGAAAATGGTGAATGATGCCTCTCAGTTTTTGGAGTTTTTGCCTTTTTTTTTTTTTTTTTTTAATCAAGCTGCTTTCAGATGGAAATCGGAATCAAAATAAAATGCACACAACCACTACTTCCCATTTTTAAAAGCAGTTAATGATTTTCTTAAAATCTAGGACAGCCAGGAGTCCTGTCTCATCAAATTTAATCCACTGCCATCACTGGAAGCATGTCATGATATACTTCTCACAAACTTACTAGCATCCATTTAAAACCACTTCTGCCCCAACTACAATCTCTGGATAATAGCACACTCACAGTTTGCAGCTTGATTTTATTTGAATGGATCTTAAATGAAGACTTCTTTTCATCTTCTCCCTCATGTTTAGCCCTTTATATATTTAATTTACCTTTATTTCATTTGGCTAAACAATACAAGCCCTTCTAGCTTTTTCTTACAAAACAGACTGTTGAGTCCCCTGCTCATTTTAGCAGGTATTTTTGAGCCTGTTTCAGGCTCAGGTTCATGTGTTTTGGAGACAGGTTTTCAGAGATGCATGCGGTGTCCCAGGCATGGCATAAAACCTTCTACAGTGGCCCTGAGAGAGATTCTGCTGCTGCCTGTGAAGCCTTTCTTCATCAGGGGATCACCTCTGCTCCTGCTGCTGTCATCCCATGAAATGACACATCCCCAGTGTCACTAAGACTGAATCTTCTCCCACACGTGATCGTGAGCCTGAGCTCAGTGTGAAAAGTGGATATTGAGTCTCCTGACCCAGCTTTCATGTTCAAAGTAGAATGGTAACAGAAGGTTGAGCATGTTTCTTGTCCAGTGTATAGCTGCACCTTCTGACAACGACAGCGATTTTCACTTCCACGCGCTTCTTCTCACTAGCCAGTGGGCTTTTCCCCAACTTCCACTCTTGTCCTCTTTCCCAAAACTTTAGCAGGTTTTGTTTTGCCATGGAGTGTTATCTTCAATAACCATGCTGTCCTCATGGATCAGTTTGACTTAATCTTTTTGCAATTTCTAGGTAAGTAAAGTACCCATTGCTACATGTGGAGTTGACAGAAGAGAGCTCTAATTCACCCCTGGTTTTGCTCATCATCCCTCCTTCCTCTTCACACTCACTCTTAGTTTCCTTTCAGAGTTCACATGGTTATATTTGAACTCTCTTGTCTCACACTTTTTGTTTACCAACCAGTTCCAGGTGGAAGTGGTGAAAGGTGAAAAGGGGTGAAAATTTGCCTTCTTTTCATTTCATAAGCTCCTATACAGATGGGTTTCTGTTCTCAATTTCTCAAGGCATTTCCCTTTTGAAACACAATTACATAAGGTTTATAAATAACCCCCAAAACTGAAGTATAGTACAGACATCACAGAATCACTGTTCATCTCCACAGTTCACAAGTCAACTTCTGATCATTCTATCCAAAAATTACTTTGGCTCCCAAATGTACCAGAAATGTTTTACTGTCTACAAGAACAACTCTGAAAATACCACATCATCTCATTTCTTCAAAGACTTTATGCTGACATATTATCTGCCATCCACCAGTCAGGTATACCTGGGTTTTACCATTTAAATAGCATTTTTTCCCTCATGCCCAAAAATATGAGTACAAATCAGCTGACTTTATTTTTAGTTCATCATAAACATACAAAGTAATTTCACATTAACCGTCTTTTCTTTTTAATAACGTAATATCTCTATTTAATTCTTGCCTTCACCTTCACCATATTTCCAGTAAAGATGTAAAAATCTATCTGCATACCAATAATTGGTTTAGTACTTCTATTTTGCTGCCAAGTTTCTTGTACAATAGTCAACAAAGCATTTCAGTTACTCCTTGCTGACTCCATCCAATTTTCCAGCTGGGTTACAAATGTTGACCAACTACCACTGCAATCCACATATGATTGTACTTCCCTCTGTTCCATGCTCTAGCCCCCGATTTGTGTCTTTACCCTTTACTAAATAAAGCAATTTTATATGCTACAGAGACATAAATATGCTACAGAGACACAAATAAGCTTATCTAACCACATTTTGCATTTAAAAATTAACTGATTTACTGGATGAACTCAGTAGCTAATGTTGATCACTTCTCATCACCAAGCCCTTCTGCACTTTACCATCACTGCATAACTTATTTTTATTCATACACTGAAAGAAAAAATAAACCATTTAACTGCGGCAACGTGGTATCAGGATTCACAAACGGCCACCCCACGCCGCAATGTGGAGGGGGCCGCCCGTGTCCAGAACACGCTAGGCAGACACGTGGCTGTAGCAGGCAGTGGAGCTGCAGGGGACGCGAGACTCCGTGAAGGTGTGGCGATGGAAGAAATGCAGGATCATCATCTGGAATTTCCAGGGATTTATTAAGGTCCACAGTTGAGGGTCAGAGGAGGGTGGAGAGGGACGGAGAGGCAGAGGAGGATTGGGGTGCTGGGAAGCCAAGATGGTGAATGGTGAGTTCCGCCTTCTCAGCAGGTTATTCAGCAGGAGAGGGAACAGAGGCGTGGTTACTCAGAAGAACCAACTAGGGGAAGCCAGAGGGGAGGAGCCAGGGAGGAGAAAGGGGTAAACCAATAAGATTACAGCATGGGATGGTACAGGTTTCTGCTAGGGAGAAGTCTCCAGAGCAGCATAAGCACACTACAACATTTAACTTTTTTTCTAATCTAAGCATTGAACTGTAGTCAAATGGCTACAATAAAATAATAATAAAAAAAATCTTTGACTCTACAGTAACCTCCAATCAAAAGCTTCTTTAGCTTACTCTAGATTCAAATGCTGGACTAGTAAGGTGGCCAGTTCTGTCTGCTCCCCTTAACTTTCAGCAGTTCATATTTTAAAAAGCTTTTCAATTTACTTTGTATGATTTTGAACCAAACTGAGATATTTATTAAGGAAATGCCACATTATTCATTTCAATTAGGTCTACTTTTCAAGAGAAATGTATGAATTTAGTGAAATATAAAACCTGTTGGCTTATCTTTCAAATCACGTTTGTTTGTTTTAAATTTGTTATAGTATTACAAAAGGTAGTAGCTAAATATTTATTAACTGCTGAAAAGTAGATAGATGACACTGTATGTTTCTAAATCAGATATTCACACAAGTGTCTTGACAAGCAGACATCAAAAACTGTGTTATCTGCCAACACAGCCACTGGAAGAGGTCTCCTGTCTCATCACACTTGCTGCCTGCAGTCCTAGTTAACTACATCCTAAACACCCTTCCACTGAATCATCAAATACCGAAGTTGGGCTCCTTACAGTCAGGAATATAATTTGGGGTTGAAATGTCTGGGATTTCATAGCCTCATCAATATAATTTTCAGGGATGGGAGCCATTTAGAAAGCATGTCTGTGTACTGTTCCACTCATTATTACACAAATACATTCAACGAATGCATTTTTGCAATTTCAAAGTCTGGCTCTCCTGTCATGCTTGAATTCAGATATTTGGTCCAACTATAATGCTCTTACTTTGTTCATAGCTCAGACAAAATTCTCAGCAAGAAACGCTCACGAGCCATTATTTTAAACTAGTGAATCACTGGAAGAAATGAGGAAAAAAAGAAGATAGGAGAGTGGGATGGCTTGCAGTGAGAAGAAACAAAAAATCTATTAACAGATAACAGGATTGGAAGGCATTGGACCTTACAGTACTTTTTGTGCAACTTCTTTAGAAGTGAGTTTAACTAAAAGAGAGGCAGTGTAAACACCAGTAATATGATTTGAGGACAGCTCATCTTAACAAATTTTTCCAGAATTTATCAAACCATATCAGATTTACCCTCACCCTTCAAAGTATCTTGAGTTTGCTACTAAAAGTACATCACATAAGTGATAAATAGTTCTCCCTAAGAGTCCTTAAACTTTTCATACTATTTCATTCCCAAATCTAACCACTCCACCACACTTACATCCTGCCACAGGGAATTCTGTGCTATCCCAAAGCATCTATAAGCTGTCAACCCAGACTTACCTTTTTCACACTATATAGAACCAACTTCAAGACGAACTTGTCAAAAAATGTCAAATGCAATTATTCTCTCTCATATCACTTTCATTGTCTACCCACAAATCTACTCAAACTTCAGGTCTGCAAGGCTTTCAGACGCAGCACTGACACATCAAAACATTCCACAGGGCTATCCTGTATTCTGTACAGAAGGGCACAACCACTGGAGAATCACTGACTTTTACTCTTAGCACCATGTAATCTATTTTCCTGTACAAAATCCTGAAAGCCTCACCATTTGTCATAAATGTCTTAAATAATTTGTCTTAAATCAGCTGAAAAGTTTGCAAATATATCAATTACCTCCTTTTATTGACTCTAAGAGATGAACTGAGATCCTACCATGGCTTTTGGCCTCTCTGCATATGGCTGGCTTGGGGAGGACCCATCCTGAAAATCCTGTCACAATCAGAGAACTGCCATCAACTTGGATGGGGACAGCACTTCACCCCAGGACACTGCTGCATGGCATTACACTTTATTTGGAAGCCTGGTGCCAAGGACTACAATCAACACTTCGTCACAAACTGCAGTCAATTGGAACAAACCAGTTATTTTTTTATGAAAAAGTGTTTGAAAAGACTTTCCAGTGAAGCAAGAAAGTTGTTTTGCATATAAGGCACTGAAAGTCTGAAGGTTTACAGCTGGAAGGGTGCTCTTCTACAGAAGGGGAGCAAAGCAGAAAGAAACTGAATCTGGCCACAACCTGCTATTTGCACTTCAGGGCATGTGAAAATCCATAGAAATGGTAAAATTGGAGGGAAGGGCTGTCTCTTTTGTCTGGATTGTTTCTAACTGTTCCTGAATTGTGGGAATGGCTCCTTGGCAGACACTGTGTGCAGCCCAGGGCTGCAGACCACAGCCAGGGCAGTACACTGAGGGTGGCACAAGGAATGAAGCATATAGAAACTCCGTAAATAAAAGAAAGCACTTGCTTAAATCCATAACTGCCTGGGGAGAGGAGGAGTTGGCTTGTCCAAACACTCAATAAATTACAAAATATAATCGAAAACTTCTCCCCACTCTTGTCCAAGATCAAGTGAAACATATTTTTAATCTGGAATATGTGTGAGTTGATTCCACTGTTGTTGAGAAAAATGTTCCCTGCCCCTCAGACAACACCACACTTGCTCAAGGTCAGGTGGGATCAGAGCTGTTTTGGAATTGCAATGGAGCTTCTAAGACAGAAAAACACTTAAAGGATTATCAGACCTTCTCAGCCCTCTCCCTTGTTTAATCTTGTGAGTGGGAGAACAAAATGGAAGTTGAACTGTGGTATTCACAATTTCCTCCTCACATATGGCCCACATCTAGCCTGGGATGAGCTCAAGATATCAAGAACATAAACTTATTGACAAAAAGATTTTTTGAATCATTCTAAAGACCATCCCACATTCAGCTGTGAAAGCAACAGTTGGTGCCAGATCACGTATGTTAGGTATTCATGAATACATTTATTTGCTCCAAAAACCTGCAAAAAATACAGGATACAGAACATGCTCCAATGCTTGAATGTCCTCCACTAGGAAACATATCTTAAAGTTCCAAAGACTGTTAAATGGTTAACTGAGTTCAGGTAATGTTAACTAGCAACTTACGGTGAATTGCCAATTCCTTACTTGAAGGGTTATTATCAATGAACCACAAAGTAAACGCATACTGAATTAGCTGTTTCAATTGGGTTAACGATTGTTTGGACACATTATACATCACAGCAGGAGCTGCTGCAGAATTTGGACAAAATAGTCTTAACACCTGTAAATTTACTGTAAATACATTCAAACTTCCATTGTAGTTTGTTACATTTTTAGCTCCTTGTATGATTTTTTATTCTTCACCAGATGAATCTCCCATCAAAGGTTAGTCAAGGATGGAATAAACATATTTAAACTGCTATTTTAACTTCAAGCAAACAGATTTGAAAACAAACAAAAAAAAAAGTCCACCAAAACCAACCACCCTGCACTCCTTCCTAATAAACTGAAAATCTTACTTTTAGATTAGAAAAATATGGTGTCCATGTGTGTGAGCTTATTTTATCCCAATCACTTCTTCACAACTGTAAAAAAGTGAAAGCAGATTTAATTTGCTGATGTGTCTGGGAAATTTCTCTATTTCTATCCAGTTCTCTTTCCTGCTCTCTGTTCCTACCTTTATTTTTCTCTCTTAAAATGCTCACTTTCTTCTAACATTTGAAAGAGTCTCTGCTTTTTTTCTGACTTTCCATTCCTCATTTTCCTCTCCCTAACATTTCATTTTTCTCTCTTAACTCATTTCATCACATAGAGGACTGCTTCCATTTCTAATTGTACCTCCAAATGTATTTCACTTACGGAAATTTTATTATTTTTTTAATCAAAAACCATCATAGCTTCTTCAACTGAAGGGAATCCAACAACACACCAGAATGCAAACTACTCAGTCTTAAGACTGGCCAGATTTCAGCTGATCTTCCTGCACATCAGCTTATCAAAGCTTCATCCAAGACCTGTTTGCTGGACTCTACTGAGCACTCAAGGAAGACAGCAGAATTGAAACAGGAAAACAGAGCTTCAAATGCTTGCTGATAACAGGAAAAACAGCTAGGGTCCAAAATTATATTACAGTCAGAAAAATAAAAGGAGAAGGTATCAAGAAAGGTAAGTATGAGCAATACTCCAATTTGCAGAAATTTCCCTGCCTGGCTGTAATTAAAGCTGCCAAAAGTGGAATTCTTTCATTCCCCTTCACCCCCTGTAATGATATTTCTCTGCCACTAATATCTTCTTTCAAAAATTGCCTCTGAATTAAGTTTCCTCCTGGTATATGTGAATGCAACTTTTACCATCTTGCAGTATTTCTGAGTGCAGCTATAAAAAGAAACCTTGTATTTCGCATGTTCTTGATCAACTCAGAATTCAATTAGTAAAAACAACTATCTGTGCTCCAGAAGCTCCACTTGAATTTTTCTGTTGGTCTCTACCTCTGTCTTTGTTTATAAATAACCTTACACTTCCATGAATTAGTGAACTAACACAGGCAAGTTCGAATTTGGCAGCTTTAGCTCATTCTTTGTTTCACTGTAAAGCTACAAAAGGATTTAACTTCTCTAACTTGGACAATACATATAATTTTCTGTCTTTTCCATTTGGCAACTGATAGAGCACTCATTTATCTGTGTGAACACAAACAGAACAAATCCAACCTTATTCCATCTGGACTGTCATCCTTGAGGTTTTGTAACCGTATTTCTGTAAGTGAAGTATAGGCACCACAGGGACAACTTTATGGTAAGTTAAGACATGCTATCCCTGGATCATGCATCCCAATTTATTGTGCCTTTTTAAGTTCATAGTTGTGTCAAAGATGAAGAAGCAAAGGTTATGGTGGCCTTGATGAATCTGCCTCTGGAGTCTGAAGGTGAGGGATAATGATCCTGAGTAGTCCACACATTCCTTTTAAAGCAAGGGAACGGACTCCGCAACATGCCCACCACAGGTCCCTGAAAGCATATCAGAAGCATTCCTCCTCCTCCTCCTCCTCTGCTCCAGCCCACCTGCAAACCTTCTTGCTTCAAAATGAGCAGCAGATTCCATCTTTTCACTCTGCTTCTGAAGTGAGAGCTGACTGTTCTTTGACAAGATGCACAATAGAATCATTTGCACAGGCTGACAAGCTGCCTCTTAAAATACTTAAAAATGGTAACATCAGGAATTTGGGGATCTCTAGTCTTGGTTAATGATCAGGTTTGTGTACCTGTTGCTGGCCAGACTTGTGCTTTGGCTGGCTCCTGAGCTGCCACACAACAGAATCAAGGTCATAAATCCCACAGGGCATTTGGGCTGAACCTGAGATTGCAGCAATATCTGATGAGCCATGAGGTTGTGGGGTCTGCAGCTTTGTTGGAATCTGTTCTAATTAGGAGTCCATAGGCAATGGCACTGAGCCCCATGCTCCGGGAACAATTTTCTCTTAAATTCTCTAAAAAAAAATGGATGTATAAATCCCATTTACATCTAAAAGGACCTATAATCTGGGTCTTCAGCTTCTAGCACCATATCAAAATTGTCTCTTCTGTGTGAAAAGGCTTAATCACAAAATAACTGTTCAATTTCCTTCTCCAGATTAAGCTGTCATTGTTTAAAATACCCTTTTTTTCTTCCTTGCACTGGAAATGAAGCTAATTCAATGCATTTCTATTTTTTAAACTTTTCTGTTATTTTCTCCATCACAGGCTGACAGATCAGAGTAATGACTTCTTTCAGAGATTAACACCAGATTAAATTTTTTAAAACTCTTGGAAGTAACTCAACTGTCTAATGCAATATAGATTCTACCCTTTCCCTTCCTCGGGCCATAACCAATGGAAGGGAGAAATAAATCTCATACTGCAACATAATATTAAACTGAAATTGGATGCAAGACTAAAATACCACCAACATAATTTTTGTTATATGGTGCACTGTTTTCTTGCATATTCTACTGTCAAGCAGTTGAGCTTCAGCTAAAGCACTTCTTAGAAGAAAGCAAGCAACTCATAACCTGAAAATTGTCATTTCAAACCTAAGCAAAAGAAAGACAAACCACCTCTAATAAAAGTTTGATCTCTTGATTTCTTTATATTGTCTCCAAAAGTTAAATTACAAGCAGCAAAATAGTGAAAAGGAAAATAGAGTAATACCTTTTTTAAGGAATGAGAATTTGGCCAAATTCAATTCTCAAACCTCCTGGGAAAATTACGGACTGACTCAGGCTCTAATAAACATTCGTATAGTAGCTCTCAATGACCTCAAAACTCTCAGTATCTCAATGATATTACTTTGATCTTACAACAGAAGTAGGACTTAGCTGTTTCTTCAGGTTCAAAAGGAGTGATGTGCAACTCAGATATGAGGAACACACACTACTTAGAATGATGCAGGCCTGCATAACTGAATTTGATTTGTGCTTTCCCTGCCCCCTCCTTCCAAATCTCATCTGCATTTAAACAGATACTGTTTTCTGTAAGCTGCTACCTTAGTGAAAGCGAAAAGAGTGATCTAGAACTGAACAGAGATTTTTTGGGAATTGTTTTTCAAAGGCACATAAAGAACAGTGCAATGCAAGCCCAGAGTTCTGAAATTTTTTGCTTTAAGGAAGATTCTTTTCAGCAGGAGCTTCCAGACATTTTACATATATTAACTCAGCAGGACATAAAACATCTGTACAGTCTGTACATAATTTTAGGCTGTACATTGATTGATTGGCATATGCCATATTCCACTGGCTTAGCTGTGCACACATCCCTACATACCTATGGGAATGCTACTCACGAGGCACAGCCATTCCAATACAATCAGTACGGCAGTTAAAAAGGGGTTAACGTACGTTTATCCACTCTTTATCATAATACAAGAATTCAGGAGACTCAAATATAACTACCAAAAAGTAAAGCTCAAAGCCAAAAAATCATCCAAAAGACAGTTTTTTCTTCACTGTAAACACTTAAAGTAGGGAACACATTGCCAAGGGTTTTATTTTGTGGACACTTCCATTCTCATCTATGGAGTTTGAAGAAAAGGGAGTGGACTAATTTTGTGGAACATTAAATCAATCTATGAAGCTATTAAACACAAAGATACCTCCTCTGACTTAGGAAATCTTTAGGCCATACATTAAAGGGCGATGAAAAAGTGTATCAAAGAAGCCCCACTGTGCATACTTTTGCTTTCAAAAGTATTCTGTACCGGGACAGCTGAATGAACCTTTGATCTGACCTAGTGTGACTGTCTGTCATGTTCACCTTTACAAAAGTGCCACCAAGCACAGAATCTCTTACAAATTTCTGACATATCTGGAACATTTTGATATTATTACTTTCGTTTAGCATGAATAAGAAATCCAAATGACCAGATGCACCTAGACAAGTCACTTGGAAAGACAATCTTGACAAGACCTCTGACATACTACTCAAGAATGAACCATTTGTGAAAGCTCCTGGTGAATAATTACATGACTAAGGCATACAGAAAGCTTCCAGTCTAAAATCCTAAATTGCATATACAGACATACACAGTTTGAACTATTATTAGCAGGACCATCCCAGCCTTACAAATAATTTTGACTTGATGAACCTCTATCTATATTAAGACACTGAAGCTCTTTCAATAAACGTACAGCAGTAGAAACAAAACCTGTAACTCGGGTCTAAATCGAGGTGGCACTAGGCACCCTCAACACATTAGACACAGAATTGAGGTGGTCAGAGCACTTTTTGTACTTGTCAAAGACATCTTCAGCCAGACATATTAAACAAGGGATTGCTTGAAAGCTTAAGTAGTGAATGTCAAGGAGAAGTAGCCAATCCAACAGCAGGACTGAATTGTTTCAGATCCACCTGCACAAGTTTTACAGCTCCTTCTGAAACCTTAAAACATTTCACAAAAGAATGAGACCCTAAAATGAACCATGTTTTTCTTACAAAACTGTTTCAGTCTAACAAGAATGCTGTAAATGAGTCAAGCATTTTAATATCTGAAGTCCCATCCTATATTGAAAATTAGTATTAGAAAAAATTGTAACATTCGAGGACAAAAGATAAAATAGTCACAGAAAAACTCAAGGTTTTCTATGTTTTAAATTATAGTAATATAACTGAGGGAAATCAATTAACATTGTGATTTCATAAAATTATTTAAAAGTTTGGCCTTGGAAAGCAAGCAGGGAACATGGCCTAAAACATGCAGTTTATCAAGAAAGCGTAGAAGTAAAAGAGACATAAAAGCACTACATCAGTGTTGCAAATACATTTAGTAAATCTAATTATAGGTGCATCATCACAGAACAAAAATACAATACCCACACCCTACCTATTAAATATTTTTACAGCCCTGATAACCATTAAATACTAGAAATGAAAATAGGAAAGAGAAAGTGTCGCTGTTGAGCGGCTAGCTGAGGACGACCCAAGTTCTCAGACAAGGAAGAGAGGAGAAAAGGAACTTTATTGTTTTGAATTCATATATATAGAGTCTACAGAAGTGCCCCAGATTGGTCAGCCCGAGACCTCCCCAGGCACAACTGGCCAAGCCCGAACTCACTCAATCGGGAGAAACTGTTTGCAAAACATCCAAACTTTATCTTGTTTATGAAATATAACAAAATGTTCCACGAGAAGAACCTGTGCTAGCCACAGCAAGTGCTACAGCTGCAGAACTGCCTGCAAAAATAAGTGGCTCCATGGGAATTAAAAAGAAAAGAGAATAGGAAAAGAAGTGGATTTGTAAATAAGTTCACAGCATTTAATTACAGATCTGAAGTAGAGCCTACTAAGTCTACAGCAGCCTTTCAAGGCAGATGAAATTTGCTTAGCAGAAAAGCCAAACTGGATTTTTATTAAATAGCACAGTCTGGATTTCAAAGGGCATTGGATTCAACCTTCTGCTTCTAGGTCTAAGTACAGATTCGGTGTAATTTTAGATAATGTCTTTGGACTTAATACTTCAGAAACAGAACCTTGTTTGAGGCATAACAATACAAATGGCTGCTTTAACTTCAAAGCAGTGTTTAAAAGGTTTCAATAATCAAAATGTTCAGCTAAAGCAAGATAAAGATGAAACTGCAATGACAGAAATATCACCACAAATCCTCCCTGCTTTGTGCAGTGTCATTTCTAATGCGCTTCAGACTGTACAGAGAAAGAATGCCAGTGCACCTATTATGGGATCATAGGAACATGCATATTTATCATGAAAGTACAAAAACTCTTCTCAATATCTGGTTTAACAATGACAGAAAATACACAGAATAAAGAATACTAAATAGCTATTCTTTATCCTTCATTTATAGTGCAATATTATTTTAAAAAGAAATTTTAAACATGACATTTCATTTCCAGTTGTGCAGTTTTATCCAGTTTTAACATTATTTAACTGTAAGAAATGGGAGAAATAATCTCTAATATTTTAATAAATTTTAATAGAAGACTACAAGTACATCCTAGACAAGCCAATGAGGCAAAACTAAGACCACAGAAAATAAAAAGTGAAGTCGAATAACCTCTGACACACACTTACTTATTCTCTCCCAAAAGGAATGCCTAACTCCACACTTACACATCCCACTCAGAAGTCTGTTACACAGTTACTTTCCAAACAGAACTTTTGCCTTTAGATGTCTTCACTATGGCATAATACACCTAACAGAGATAAAATGGATTTATGTGCTTCATGCTTATGAACTTTATTTAAATAAGGTTCCCCAATACAATGGTGATTGTCCTCCTAAAGGGAAAATGGAAACACTTGTCTTGTAATCCTTGCTCAAATAAAAAACACCAGAGCAACTGGCTCAAAGATATCCCTTTCAGAAAAACCCTTTGGCTTCAGGAATCTGTATGTCATATTTCCTGTAGTGACACATATCTGTTCTCACTTTCATCACTTAAATGAGGTAGAAAACCTTCTGAGTCCAGGAGTATCATCCTGACATGAAGCTGGTGTGATGAAGAGTCAGGCGGTAACGGTGTCATGATGCTGATACGACTGCTCACAGGCAATGCTTCCCACCACCTAATCAGCTTCACACACTGAGTTTAATACACCTCACTACTTACCCAGTACTACACTAGGCTATCTTTGACACAAACACTTGCATATGATTATGTTTTATAACTCAACAATTAACATCCATAAGCTTTACTGTGAAAAAGTAATTCTTCTTAAGCAGTGGCGTGGTATCTTCAGATAGGTACACGAAGTCACAATGCATTAATTTCTGTCAAAACAGGTAGCTTTTGTAAAATAATAAAAACAACTGATAAAAGAGAATACTTGAAACAATACAGTAATATTATCTAATGACAGTGGCTTAACTTGTCTCTGGGTGTAATCTGCACATGAGTAAGGAAGGATGGATGGGAAGCTAATCTAACTCACAGCATGATGCTTCCCTAAAGTCAATGGTGCTACACTGATCTACTCACCTGAAGTTCTCTCACAGCCTGTGAGAGCAGCCCTAATATATTTTGGGTCATGAACACAAACAGCAATTCTAAAAGACAGTGACTTTGCAATTGCCTGGACTATAGAGAGTGCTTTAATGAACAAGATATTTTAAAAGAGAAGAAACATACACCTCTCTCCAATTTCTATTTTATTATGTTTTTTGCTCAAGATCTCCTTAGACACTCACATGTATTTGCCATTCTGATTTTCTCACTATGGAAAATTAATTTTAAAATGAAAAAAAAAATTCCTACTGTGTACACCCAAACTTAAAACTCTAAAGTCTATCTGCATTTTCCTCAGCCTTGTATGAAGACCCCATGCAAGGATACTGTGGTCTAGATTATGCTGTTCATTACACCTTTACAACCCTGATGAATTACTGCTTCCTTTACAGCTTATCAGCCCAGCCCTTCCACAGATGTATTAACTCTCTATGAGGCAGAATGGTTCACTATGTGTTCACAGAGGAGATGTAAACTGTATCACCAGTAAGCTGCAACTGGCCTAACAAAAAGGATGCTGTTTATATAAGCCTTAATTGCAGAATCAGAGAGTGGTTTGGGCTGGAAGAGACCTAAAAGGATATCTAGCTAGTTCCACCCCCCTGTCATGGGCAGGGACACCTTCCACTAGACCAGGATGCTCAAAGCCCCATCCAGCCTGTCCCTGAGCACATCCAGGGTGGGACAACCACAACTTCTCTGGGTAAACTGTTCCAGTATGTCATCACCCCCAGAGTAAAGAAATTCTTCCTAATATCTAATCTAAACCTGCTGTTTATCAGTCCAAAGCCATTCCCCACTGTCCTGTCTCTACATGCTCTTGTAAAAAGTCTCTCTCCATCTTTCTTGTAGGTTCCCTTCAGGTACTGGAAGGCTGCAATTAGGTCACCCCAAAGCAATTAGGTCAAACTTGTCCAGGCTGGACAATCCCAATGCTTTCAGCCTTCCGTCATAGGAGATCAGTCCACCCCACTAACCATCTTGGTGGCCTCCTCTGGACTCATTCCAGCAGGTCCATGTTGGGGACCCCAGAGCTGGATGCAGCACTGCAGGTGGGACCTCATCAGAGAAGAGCTGGATGTAGCAGAATTCCCTCCCTGCCCTGCTGGCCACACTGCTTTGGATGCAGCCCAGGACACGTTTGGCTCTCTGGGCTGTGAGTGCACATTGCTGGGTCATGTCCAACATCTGATCTACCAGCACCCCCGAGTCCTTCTCTCCATCTGTTCATTCCCCAGCCCATGCTGATACTGGGGCTTGCCCATGTCTATGCCAAACAGAGTAGTGCATTTTGCAGTTTCCCCTTTTTCAGACTCACAGAATCACAGAAGAAGCTGAGTTGGAAGGAACCCACAAGGACCAGCAAGTCCAACTCCCAGCCCTGCACAGTATCATGCCCAAAAGTTGCACTACATGCTCAAGAACATCGTCCAAACACGTCCTGAACTCATTTACTCACGGATCATTAATTTCTAGTCTGCAGTGAATAGCATTAATTCAAAGCTTTTTATTTTATTTTCACTTTCCAAGCTGTAATTTAAAGATTCCTGAGCTTTTTTCTTGAGTGGTTTTCCTAGAGATGAACAGCCATAACACTCTTCTCCATTCTAAAAAATGGGGTAGAATATGGAAATAAAATGCCACAGTGCCCAGAGAGAGACTAAAACCCAGCTCTACACACTCAGCCCTCCCCTCACAGTTTGAAATCTTTTGTTCTAACCATTTGATCCCAAGTCTATCAGGGAAGATTTTAGGCAAATTTCATTCTCATACATGAATTAGCAGCAGACTAAGTCAACTACATCACAAGGATCAAACACTTACTCCTCTTGCAAGTGCATCCTGCTGGCCTATCGAGGCTGACTCTGAATTTGCAGAAACCTGCTATCAAGATGCCAGGTTAAAGAACTGTGCTCATCGCAAAAGCCTAAACAGGCAGGCAGGTGAAGTGTTAAATACCAAACAGTCAAGTACAGGCAGAACTTTGAGCCCTAAGACCTAAGAAAAGTGAGTTTACATTTATGCTGCTCACTGGAAATAAATTAACACAGGCAGGAATTTATGCAATAACTCATTAAGGAGGGCACTCCACTGGTGTAGCAGAAGTAGTTCACTGTAATTCAATGCTTCAGTGGGTGAGGAAAGAGACAGATTTCTCCATCTGCAGCTTTCCTCTAAAAATTCATATCATACAAATATGATACACAGAGAAAATCTCTTTAGAATGTCTGTGGGTACCAGCCAGGTGGCAATCATGGTAAGTTAATCTTTATTTTTCTGTATCTCAGAAAAAGAAGTATCTCAGTATCTGTATCTCAGGCAAAAGAAGCCACAGACTTTTCAGGAAGTTTTATCATAGTTTCTCGTTGCTGTAATGTCTATCAACATATGATCTATTTCCCCACCTGATGCTATGAAAAGTCACTCTGTGCAGGACTCAGGCAGTACCACACCTCCCACGTTTACTGTAAGTATTAGTACAGTGCCACAAAGCACAACTTCTGAGCTTCTCAGGTGCTTCACAGCTGAAGCGTCAAAGAAAGCAATGGAGCCAGAATCACTTAATGACCATGGGAGCACTAACGGCTTGGATCTTACAATGCTCTATCACACAAAAATTCAAAGGGATTTAATTTACCTTGACCTTGTAGTACTCCTTGACTTCAGGCTGAATGGAATCAAAATCACCACTGATGTAATCAGGCAAGAAGCTGAAAGGAAAGCAATGAGCAGTGAAATTAAAAATTAATCCATTTTACTATATTTAATATTTATTTTCTCAAGAGTACTAAGGGGAACAAGCATTAATCTTCTAAAAGGAATATGAGTTCCTTAAAAGCATTTTAAAACAAGAGTTGATGTGAGGTGATACAAAATAAGGTAACAGATGCAAAACTGGTAAACCTATTGTCCCTTTACTGAGGCAGCAACACATTGCTTAGATGCTTATATTTCTCTCTGGGTCAGTAAGACTTGCACTTGCCTGGTCCTAGAAGGACAACTCTCAAATATCTTTCAAATGTATCACTCAATCAGCAAAGTGTTTGAAATAGCATATTTGAGTGCTGTACATCAAGCCTCAGAGGATATCATTTGTCAAAGATGATGATGGTTCTTGGACAGCTGGTATGCCATAAATGTTTCAAGGATTTGTATTTTCGTTGTTAGTGATGTCATCTCATTTCTACTCTTCTTGATTATTAAAAATACTCCCAAAATATGGAAGCCAAATGCTTAATGATTTTTAACTCACATGAACCTAATTTCAACTCCTAACCATCATTCATACAGTAAGATTGCTGCAAAGCACATGGAAATAATTTTGTAATATTTATCTCATCTTGCCATGTGTAGCTTTTTAACTGCAGAATGCTTAAAAATATTTAGTGTATAAATTGTTATCAAATCCATAATGAAACTTCCACTGTGCTGCAGCAAGAGCAGTGCAAAAATATCTTTTGAAAAATACCACATAATCCAAAAAACAACACAGAAATACAGCATTCCACCTTGCACAATTTCTTGAGTTTTAAGCAGCAGCTGACAGGCGAGTGTTTCCACTGTTTCAACAGATAAGGCTGCACTGAGTTTTGAAAGTAAAGCTGGGATTTTTATTAACTCCAAGGCTACCATGCTTTACAAGGGATATGAGAGTTCATCAGCAAATTAGTTTCCAGCCCAAACTGAGTTACAAGAAGTTGAGAAAAGAACATTAGGAGATGATTTTAGAAGAATGCTGCAGGATCCAGAAACTATCCGTATCAGTAAAACTTACAAAAATCTCATGTTCTGTTTCCATGCAAAGATTTCAAAAGAGATGTATGGTCACTGGCCACCATTTTCTTTGAAAACTGAAAGCTGCTTCAGCAGAAGCTGGTGAGTACAATTGCTGTGAGTTAGGTCATGTGCAACTACGGCATTTCAAATTCACTGGTCTCTGCTATTACTAAGGTGCTTATAAAAGGATATGTTCTAAAAATAATCCCTCCAGAAGTGATGGTCCCACGCTCACAGCGGCAGGAAGGCCCATCCCTTCTGCACTGGGTTTTACTAAGGACACAGGAATCAAGTAGGTTGCTCTGTTTCATATGACTCCATCACTATGGTTCAAAACCAGCAAAAACTAAACAGAAAATTAGGTTTGCTCCTTCATTGTAAGACTGACCTTTTCAATGTACAAAAAATACCACATTTTCAAAAGTTAAATTTTAAATCACTGGCTTTTTACCTTTCCATGAGTTTACCAATGAAATATTTACTGAATACAACAAGCCTAAAAACCTGCAAGTATTCTCTTTATTTTCTAATTATTCCTTCCTGATTTAAACAGAGCCATTAAAAGTAAACTCACTCTAGGCATTTCAGTGGTGGCCCTGAATGCAAGCCCTGGAGGTGTTCCAGCAGGCTGGACAGTAAGAATGGCAGCCAGTTGTCATGGAAACCCAACTTAGGAAGACATGGACATCCACTGTGATGAAAAAGCTGTTTATCTTACTGAAACACCATACATAAATCTAAAAGTGTCTTTATTTTCCCCTCTACAGCAGCTACAGACCACAGTGCTTTTAAATAATCAACTATTTCTCCTGAATGCTTCAAGAGACATAAGTGGGAGTAGAATTAGCCAAAAAAATGTATCTTCTAAGAATCAAGTGCTCCTTCACAGCTTTTGTTCTCATCCAAAGTAAAACAATTTCCAATCAAAAAGCTAGCTGAAGCGGTATTTGAATTTTCTCAAGCAGAAGAAATAAGTATTTCCATAGCACCTCCCATGGGCTTGGCTGGGGCTCCTTCCTGCACTTCCTGACACGTCCCCTCTCTATGTCCATTTTCAAAATACCTTTTCTACATCATTCACTTGGAGCAACCACAAAACCAGAAATGACTAAAGAGAATAAGGAATTGTGGCTGGGAACTTCAAAATTTCAAGATGTCGAGGCCTCACATTAATGATCATGAGGAGAAGAATTCTTTCTTCCCTTCTCCTTCCTTTTTAGAAACACACAAAACAAGGAAAGTTCAGAAAGTCATGCCTGATGAATTTAAAAAAAAAAAAAAAACCAACTAGTAAATCACAACTCCACCATCTGCCTCACAGACATTAAAAATATGTCTGCTTTATCTTCAGAGGGCGGATGGCTGCTCTTTGTATCTCATTGACTATGCAAACCAACAAAAGCAAGGCAACATTTAGTATAGACTAAAAGGCTGCATTTGACAGAGTCCTTTTTTGAGTTGTGTGGAACAAATTGCCTGATCCAGGTGAGCAGATTTGAGTCAAGACTCTTCTCCAATTAACACAAGTGAACGAGGGTCATTGAGTGAATAGTTCTCCTTGACTGACTAACCTCAGAGATTAGCACAGATACAGAAACACGGGAAATAGTTGAGAGAGAGGTAGATCAAAAAAACCTTCATACTAAAGTAACTCAAGAATATTCTGTAATAATTGGTTTTCACTTGTTTGCTTTCATATAGTTTTGTATTTACACCTGAGCATAGGCTAGTGCAGGAGAGCAAGCTCAGGAGAATCACACATCAAGCTTACTTCTCTGTGAGTGGAAGAAATGATGTTAGGAAAAAAGTAACAAGAAAGGCCTCTCCATAAAAGACAAAACAGCTGCCCTTATTTAAAGTACAGATTAAAACCAGGTATTATATTAGTCTAAGCCATGTTTTCTTACCCTCTGAACTCTAATTCATGAATAATTCGTATTCTAATGTATAACGGCATTAAAGATGACATATTTCAGTGACATATCTGACACACATCCTTTAGTGAAGAAGTTTAACTTTTTGCCCATGATGGCAAAATATGTCTTTAATTCCTTTTCAAAGTGCAATTTAAAATTTTAATTTCTAAACAGTCCAGATGATGCAGTCTACTGCATTTCAGAACCATGTTTTATCAGTCTCATTAGCTATTAATTATCACTATGCATATAAGGTCATGACCAGCTCAGCTGGCTTGATTCTCTGCTGCTTTATATTGACATTTATCAGGAATGAGCCAAGTCCTTAATCCTAATGGGACTGAAAGTATAAAATTCATGTGAGATCAGCCTTGTCTACTAAGTCTTTTCTAGAGCTGTCAAGAAGCATAACACCAGGCACTGGGCAACAAAAAAAATCTTCAGTGATTTGGGCCAACTGGAGTTTTTCTTACTCTTTTCAATTTCTTTCCATTTTTCTGGCTGTTGAGGGGTTTATTTTGTTTGGATTTGTGTTGTTGCTTTTTGTTGTTGTTTGGAGTTGCCTTTTTTTTTCATCAGGATATTTTAGAATCATACTGCATCCATCTAAAATGAGTAAGGAGTCAGGAGGGCAAGGATTACTTTCAGATAAGGACCCAAAGGCACTTCCATACCAGACTGCTTATCGTCTACCTATGTAACTATAAAAAAAAAAAAAACCCAACCAAAAAACCCACTATGGTTCCAATATGAAACCTTTAAAGGTTTAGCTAGCTTATCAAGAAAAAAACCCCCACTATTTCTCAGCAGTTTTGAGATGGATCCCAGCTAGAGGATTTATACAAATTGGATAAAGGCTGAATGTTGACTGAACAGTTTTATGAACTCCCAGGATCCTGAGCTGGAAAGCAGGGGAAAAAAGAAAGAGATTCCAGCAACTTTGACATAGTTTCAGGATACCCCAACAAATTTATAGTCATCAGTACCATAAAGCAGCAATTGATTCTTATTATAGACAGATTACAAAATAAATAGAAGCTATTTAAACTCTGAGGTTTTTATGCTAAACAAGCACAACTGTGCCTTTTGCCTTCAAGTAATACAACTAATAGACACATCAGTATTGTTTTTAAATATTCTACACCAATGAACAGTGTGTTAAATTTAAAACATTAGAATACTTGGTACTTTAGTCACTCACTTTAAGAATTCAGTGTGAGGTGTTAAATATGCCTTTTCACATAGTTATGAAAAAGAAAAAAACCCACACAAACCCATCACACCAGCAGTTTATACTAAAAAACCCATGTTGCCTTCTTAAATAAAATGCTCAGGCATAACTGCTCAGTTCTATCATTAATTCAAAGTTACAGTTTCCTAGTACTATTGACTTTTCCTGTGATGCAGCTCCCTTAGCACATAATTGCGTGCAATTAACCTTTTTTTAACAAATGTTAACATCAGAGACATGAACATTTAAAGGCAGTATCTGGATACCCTTTGGTTCCTTCAGCTACAGCACAGAAAATAATCCCAAGCAGACAAATCATGTGTGTCCCAGCTGTTTCATCTGAGGACACAGAGTGGTTTCCTTATGTTTTTCCTTCACCACTAAAAATAAATTAGAAAACGGGTGCCTTTTACCCTGGACTAATAGGCACACACAAGCTACATCCTCATGGAAAAACATGCTGCAGACTGAACATGAAGCAAAGTCAGCTTTGACTTTTGTATGCATCTAGTATTTGGGAATACAGAAGATAAAACTCTCCAGCACCACTCCAGGATAAGTATTAAAGTCACAGTTTAACAAAAAAATCCCATCAAGCAAAAATGAATGCTCCCAACTCTACATTTGCTAACTGTTAAGGTGCTCTTTCAGCTTGCCCTCCTGATGTCTTGACAAAAAGAGTGAGGGCTGTTCTCATCAGAAAGGTGTTAAGTCTGTTTAAATCTGTCAAAAGTATACTGTTATCTGCTGTGAAGATCAAAGTGCCTTTTTAACTCTCAGAGACACATATGGCACAAGGAGATGTCTTTTATATATTGTCTTAGAGCAGCGTATTCAGATGCCCCAACTAGCTGTAGAGAGGTGAGTTCCTGGGTAAAGAAGAAATGTCAGATAGTGAGATATATTCAGAGTTAATGTCTATTCAATCTATAAATACCTTTATGCATTACCTGCAAGGTTACCACAAGAAAGGGTCACACCTGCAGCTCAGAAGCCAAACACTAAAATACTAATACAATTAATGATTCAAACTGACCATAGAAAAGAATTTTATTTTGATCCATCTTGAACAGATGCCACAAATGATTCCATAATTTATTATTATCATGAGGCTTTTAAAAAACAGCTAAACCCCAGTCCTTATCTTCTCCACCCTCTACTTCCCAATCAAGACTCTCCTGAAGTCAGTATGCTTACTTTTTCTGACTCCATCGTTCCCCTCACTGCTATTTCAATCTCCAAAGCCTCCCTTATCACTATACAATATTTGTATTGTTTGTTACTGACAATGGTGTGCTAGTTCTGTATAAATTTGGAGGGATACAACATCAACAAAAAAAACCCCAGCAATTTCCCATGCCTTCTTCAAAGACGTTAATAAACCCTAATGTTCATTATGTAATTGCTTACACAAAACAATTCCCAAAGAGCATCTGAACATTACAATAAATCCAGATGTGATTTAATAAGACTTTAGAAAAAAAAAAAAAAGGGAGGGGGTATAATGACAGCACTGTAAACACCAATTTAACAAAGAAACCAAGCATATGCATACATCAAGCTATACACAGATAACCTGAATTCCTTGCACAGACTGTTAGCAAATCTGCATATTACAGTCAGATAGTTCTGTGGTTAAAAGTCCTCAGAATATCTGACAACTTTGAAAAACAACCTATTTTTTCCTTACTTTTAAAAGAGATTAGTGTTAAAGAGCCTATAAGTATTATTTCATTTGCAAACCCTACGATTTAAAGAAAAAGATAAAAGTGTGTGAAGATATGAAGGCAATAATGCATTCATTTATGCTTGTCTGGTATGCAGTGTCACCTTGCAAATAATAAAGAATATCTAAAATAAATTGAAGAACATATTACCTTCAGCTCAAACTGCTATGCAAAGCACACATAAGGGGGACATCTTCTGCAGGGGAGAGCCAACTTTCTCCCATTATCATTACAAATATGAAGAAGCTTACACCCTGCCTCAAAACCTTATCCATCAGTGACAAAGATGAGCATTAATTATAGCTACAACTGTTGCATTTTTCTTTTTAATAGTCAGTATTTGAAACTTTTCTCCAGTTGCAATCTATACAGTACAATATAAAGTCATGCTCCAAGATTTAATAACTGCTCCCTTGTTTTCCATGGTTCCATGGTTCTATGGTTTTCCATCCTCCTGTGTTCAGGTAAGTGTATGCACTTCATTAAAAGCCCAGTGTGCACAGAACAAGCAACTCCCAGGGACTGCTGCTAAGTACCTGTGGCTTTGTTTTTATTACTAATAGACTGAAGTATTTCTTAAAATAGAAGGTATCTGATTGCAATACATGATCTTAGAGCAAATTTAAGGGGAAGCTATTCAGTACAACTCAGCATTGCACAGGCTGAAGCACCATGCCTTGCTGTTGGATCCTTGGCAAAAGGAATTTAAAGAAAGGGAGCTGAGCTGTGAGTTTTTGTCCTTGCACAGGGCAGCATATTAACTCAGTGGCAGAAAACACTCCAGTGCCTCAGCATGAGTCACCCATAAGCACACGATTTTGAATGCTAGCAAGGCATAAATACTTATCTGGAAGTGCCAGACTCCAGTCTTCTAGGACCCAAAGCCAGAGGAAAGGGGGGAGAAGAGAAGCACTGTAGCCTATGCCAGGTGAGGGTATCTGACTCACTGAGAAGATAAAGGCTGACAAGACACCCAGAACAGTTTTCCCTCTTCTTCTTCTTCATGTTGAAGCAACAAATGACAGAATTTACTCAAAAATCTGAGGTAAATCAGCCATTACATTAAAGAAATATAAATCGTTTATTAACATTTTATACTACGTGTGAAGAATCAGAGGGATGTGATCTAAAATGTGGTAAACTTAGAGCAGTCACAAACTACACAAGCAGATTCAGAAACCAGTCTCAAAAAGGTGGCACTAGAAGACACAGCAGGCTCAGGGCTTCATGGAGTGATATCCAAGTTGGATTTTGCTGCTACAAGGTGACAGACTTCTCCAAGACAAGATAAACAATTTCTCTTCTTTCCCACAAGAGCTAGAAACACACATATTATATTTTTCCGCCTAATCAGACAGTTACTAAGAATGCCTACAGCATCGCTTGAAAACTCAACTCGGAATTTTAAAAGTCAGTTTTAATGGGTAGTATTTAAATTCTAAGTATCCTTTCTGTGAACTTTCACACCACTAAAACCATTTAAAAGTCAAGCACAATCAAAGAGTAAGAAGTTACATATGAAATATGTTCGCTGGGATTTCCTTGCTTCCGTTACTTTATTTACTCTCAACTGAGTACCTTCAGTACCTGCCACGAGGTTAGGATCTGTTTACATATTTACAAAACCAGGGAAGAACACCTCTGCAGGGTGGGGGGTTGAACTTGAAGAAGCTTTGCTTCTTCAGGGCTAGAAACTGAAGTAAGTGGCTTGCAGTGGAAATCCTTTAGAGCCCTTCCTACACAATGATTCATGAGTACAATGAGAAGAGATTTATCCCCTTACTGAGGAACTTGTTCCAAGCAGACAAAAGGAAATCTGCAGGTTTTCAAAAGTCTTTATTATGCTTCTCCTGTTTGGGCCTGCATTTTCTCTTCTGATTTTTATGTACACATCATTTTATACATTGATTTTCTGTTTTATGGCCAGAAAAGAGACATGTCTACACTTAGCTATGAGGACCAGCCATAAAAAGTAAATTATAATATAAAAGTTTATTTTAAAAACACCCATAGAGAAGACATGAAGTCTTCAGGAAAAAACCAGTACATCTGGTTACAACACAACTACTGAAAGGCTTAGTTGATTTTCTACAGTTACTGAGCACGTTTCCTGTCCTGGGCTCTGATTGCCTGTAGAGCAACCACTGAGCAACCCTCTGAACCATTTTTACTTTTGGTGAAGATGTGCTTGAGTACTTACACATATTAATATAATTCCTTCAAGTTTCAAACCCTTGCACTGATAAGGTACATAGTATTTTGCAGAGAAACTATGCATTGAGAATCCTGAAAACACTCAGACTACAGAGAGGAACAAAATGTATCACTTAATGTTTTTAGGGGGTGTGAGCCCACATGGGAAGGAATAGAGAAAAGCCATGTAACAGAAGGCAGCTGTTTGAAGTCTGTTGTCTCTGTATGGCTGAAATTGGGTAAGTCACTGGGAGGCAGAACTTTTATTAAACCTTTTGTTGCTGACCTCTGCTGCAGCTTCTCCAGAGCTAACAGAGAACCAGCATATTCCAGCGGAGCAT
This sequence comes from Entomyzon cyanotis, assembly GCA_024500445.1. Taxonomy (NCBI): domain Eukaryota; kingdom Metazoa; phylum Chordata; class Aves; order Passeriformes; family Meliphagidae; genus Entomyzon; species Entomyzon cyanotis. The sequence continues at coordinate 85,297,457 of JAKEPQ010001005.1, forward strand.
TAGCATTTCAAAAGGTACCTGCACCTCTTGCCTAGTACAGCACAGCAGCATTAATTAGAGAGACAGCAGAAGATAAATGCGCATACAAAATGAGAGTTGGGCTCTATTTGATGCTGAGTAACCTCTACCAAAAAGCACCCTCACTTTCATCAGATAAACTCAAGGGAGTACTCTCCCATTTCTACACAAATTAGCTGTACAATGGATGACCCTATTTAATTTTCTGGAATTTCTGATTTAGACAACAATGTATTGCAAAGTTTAACAGAAATTCTTTTAAGGTTTGTACTAATTGAAAAGATGAAAGGTAGGCTTCAAGCTCTAAAGGAACTGATGGAAAAGTGTTTAGTACATCAATGTTTCTGTCTTCACTGGGCTGGAGCATCACAGCTGTGTAAAGCTCCTGCAGCTGGCAGAGATCCTACTCATTTTAATCCTTGTTTTGTCTTTCTCACTGTGTCACCACCTCTACAGAATCAAGGTACCAGTGTCATATTTTAGTTAGCAAAGTCAGCAGGTTTACAGTATGATTACACACACAAGCAATTCTTTCTTTCACAAGATTAGAAGTATTTCAAATGACCATTTTCATGAGCACAGCTGCAATTAAAATGCCTCTGATAAAGCTCTAATTAAAGAATAAAACCACCTTTTATAGTTACTTGACATATGGATGAAATTAGGAAACAAAATAAAGCTGCTACTCTCGTGTATCAATAAATCTGCCTTCTGATCACAGCCTGATGTACTCAATTGAAATAGTTTTTCTAGCAAAGTTTTATTTGTTCAACTTTTTACAAGGGATAAAGAATGAGGGACTGACAAAATGTGTTCATCTAGTGAAAAATCAGCTTTCTTAACATTTTCTTCTGTAAAACATTTAAACTGCTATACCAAACGCGTAAGTTCATGCCTGTGCTTTGTACCTGAATAGATGCAAAAGGATGTCTGGTTGACAGTGACTTGCCAGACCTAACTTTTTATTTCTTTCCACTGCTCATTAGTGAACAAACCTACATGTAATGAAATATAGTAATGTAAGGAAACCTGATGCAGTTTCACCCTGGCCACCATATGGGCTGTCTGCTTTTCCAAAGACTCCCAAGTACAAGGAAATGTTGTTCCAGCTGTTAACATTCAGCTTTAGCTTAGCTGCAGTCAAGTTCCTTCTCCTGACAGTCAGCACAGCCTCCAATGCCTCCTGAAAAAACAAGCCTGTTTCAGAACAGGCCATTAAAAGTTAGCTATTACCACCACCACCACAGGGAAGCTCCCTGCAGCTCCCTCAATGGCTAATCTGAAACAAAGACACAGCAATTACACAGCCATGGAATCCAGTATAAAGGTGGGAAATGCTCCTTAGGGGAAAACCTAAATTTTGCACTGACCCAAGTCCCATGTCAAAACCTGAAGTCCCTGCTTCTCAGAGCTTCCTTCACGCCCTGAAAGCACCAGCTGTCACAGAGATATTCAGAAGATACAGTCTTTTCCCATCTTCAGCTGGAGTAACTGATCAGCAGCTAATCAAGCCAAGATAACTTACAAAAGTTGAGGATTTAGTTTGTATTAGTTCTTTCACAATTTAGCCCACAGCTGCTAAAAAGGATAAAGCAGGCATTTAAACTATCTCATACCTATGGAGTGGCTAGCGAGGATACACTGTACTCATTTGACCTACCAAAATTTCACCTTCCGCTTATTAAACCAATTTTACCAAGGAAATACTGATTCTCAGCACAACATAAAATGGCTTTCGTAATCACAGGAGTCTGTGCTGGTTTTTATGTTTGGTACAGACTTAGCAGGCCTAACTCATGAGAAAGAACCAACAGCAATTCACAGAATCATAGAATGATTTGCACTGCATGGAACCTTAATGATCATCTGGTTCCAATCCCTCTGCCATGGGAAGGGACACCTTCCACTACATCAGGTTGCTCAAAGCTCCATCCAGACTGGTCTTTAACAAGTTCAGGGATGATAAATACATCAAGGCAGCAAAATTCTGCAAGAGGTCAAGGTCTGCAAGTAATGCTTCTTTCAGATCATATTAGATTTCTACCACTGTGAAGCCCTAACTGCAGCTATCACTAACAAGCACCAGAAGTCTGCACATGTGCTAAAATCCTTACTAGGTCCCAGTCCTTCAAACCCACACATGTACAGCCTCACCTGGCACACACAGCCAGCATATCTCCTCTCCAGGGAGAGGGAAGTTCTGTACCAGCTCCATCTGAAACCAGCACAGCTACATGCAACACAGCTGGTGAATCAGTATACACAAGGAGCTCAATGCCAAACTCAAGCTCAGAACCAAATTCATCCTTACATTCAGAATTGGTAGAGCAGAAGAGGATGTAAAATTATTTTGTTGTATTTTAATACAATGAAAAGAGAGCAATTTTCCACATAATTGCTAAGAAAAAATATGGCAACAAGTAAACACAAACCACACACCAAAAAAAAAAAAAAAAAAAAAAAAAAAAGGAAAAAACCAAAAAATAGACCCAAAAAACTGCAAGCATGACCAAGAGAAATCTAAAGGGCATTGTGAAGGGTCTCCAAGGCTACATTGAGAACTTGCTTGACTGAAGTGTATATAAATCTGAGCTAGCTTTAAAACAGCTCAGAGACTGGTAGTAGAGTAGTTATAATGGCAGGGCCTGGTGTGCTTGTTTCCAGAACATTGCCAGCTACACATATGAGAGTCTTAACTGTGTTCAAGAAAAAACTGTGTGCGTCTGTCCATCTGCCCCCCACCCATTAGTCAGAATAGGATGCTACAGTGTATTTTCAGCAGAGCAAAGTAAGCATGTGCTACTACTGTTATTAAGCTTTTAATACCCAGACTGGCTGGGATCTACCTACCAAACTCCTACTGCCTGTTACTTAAGCTGGCTGTCCTTATTAATGTTTCATCAAAAGCAAGGAAATCATACTGTGGAGGGGAGGTTTGAAGAGAACCTGAGCCAGTCCTCCTGTTTGTATCTGTAGCATTTAGTTTACTGCCACTTAAGAGCACAAATGATAGCATTGACATATATACCTACCTGACAGATACGAAATCCAGGCAGGTCAATGTATAGATTTGTGCTTATTTGTAAGTAGCAATCACAGAAAAAAACCTGTGCACTGGATTGAGACATTAGAAACTTTACAAGCATACATGTGATACTATAGAATTGTCTGTTCTCAATCTCTCCCCTCCTCAATACTCCTCCTTTCCCTCTTTTTGTCTATGTGGGCTAAAAGCATTCTCAGATGGAAACAACCTCATTCTCAATAAGTAACACATTGTCCAAAAAAGTTCCTGTCTTGGCCTCTGTACAAATAATTTTCTATCAAGTAGAGTAGCTGAAAAAACATTTAATGTAAATTCTGGTGCTGTTGGTGCACTGCTTATTATTTAAAAAAATGTAATAATACCCCCATATGAACTTCACAATTTATTATGATTTAAAAAAATTATATAACCCTTGACTGCTATTCTACTAAGTTCTATTATTGTCATAATCACTTTGACCTATCCTTTTGTCAAATTTCAACACTTTTATTAACTTTTCTTATAGGATGAGAACTAGATCTTAAGGACACAGATCTACCTATAAATAATACAAGTGCAATGATGAGCTCTCATTAAAACCTCTTCTCTTTATATAAAGTGATAGTAGTTGTTCCTCAGGGAACACATTCAGAGGTCTAAGATCCTTGCTGCCATTTGTACCATGTGCACTGCAAGAAGGAGAACCCTGAGTGGATGCAGCATTGGAAATGCTTTGGAAAAGACTGGACACAGACAAGCTGTGAATCAGACACTTTGAATTAGTGTGTATTGAGATGCTCTGGGAGTAGCCTGAAGACTACCACGGGTGACATGGAATGTAACCACCATTAGAGATGTCATTCAACAGAAGATGTCATTCAACTGAATGACAGTGTGGCCCATTTCTTCAATGTAAAATTCACTACTAGATAATTTTTTCCACACAGGTTAATACCAGCAGGATATTAATTCTCAGGCAGGTAAGTTTTTAAAAAATGTGTAAAGTTAGGAGGAATAGACCTACCTGCCTGATAATGAGGTAAGAGACACATATTTCACTGGAATAGTAGAAAAACTGTCACTGAAGGTTACTTTTGTAATTGTTCTTGGAGAGAAACAGAAAGTCCTTCTAAAGATTAACAGAGAACTCTACTTCACTGTAAGCAAAGTCATTACCTAGATCCTAGGCTGTTAAATACCTGCTAAGTTTTGATGCAAAACAAGCCTGCACCAGCTGGTTACAGCCAGCCAGCCGGTAAGAAATTGGAATTTGGACTTACATGCCGATAAAAAGGCACCAAGATTTTGGACCATTCCCACCTTTAAATTCAGCTCCATGTACCCCAGAAGTGCAGCACACCCACTCTCATCAGGTAGCAATGAGCCTCTGGTGCAGTTCACACTGCAGCAGTTTTTGGGGATCCCATCAGAAGTGTTTCAGGCCATGTAGCTCCCTAACTCAAAAAAGCACCACCTCCCTTACCTAGATAGGAATGTCCACGATAGAGAGGGAGGTGGAGAATATCTTCTTTCCAAGCCGTTGGATCACAGCCAGCTCCAAGGCCCAAGAAGAGCAGGCTACAGTATTCATGAGCTTGATGCAGCTTTTCCAGAGGCCAAGCTGTGGAATCAAAGGGCAATTTCTTTTCAGTTGTCATCCTGGCTGATGATGGGGCATGGAAGAGCTCCAAGAAGGAGTAGGTACAAACAGTTTTCCCCGTTTCTTTCTTTTACAATGTGGGAAAAACAGTTCACAAATGCAGCTTTCAGATGGGAAAATAAAATAATTAAAATCACCTTTAAAACACAGAAGTAAGGAATTAAAGCTACAGCTTACTGGTAACTTGTGCTTTTGACCTTTAGATTCATATGTTTCAAGATTAAAGTAATTCACTCTTCAGAGATAACAGAGTGGAACAAGTCAGTGTGTGAATGTTGGAATTGGCTAATTTCCAAAGAAGGTTGTGGGAATAAAATAAAGAAAAATCTAACAGTTGGATTGACAACTTGTCTATGGTCCTGTGCCATAATCCTGCCTAATGCACTTGAACAGGCTGAAATATTAAACTACAGAAGCACAAGAACTAAAAGGGAAATTTTGATGAGCTCTTAAACAGGGTTATGAACATGATTGTATTTCTGCTGGCAGTACTAAAAGAAGTCAAAACTTGCCAGGGCTTTTCCAGTGTGAATGAGGCAAAGGAAGCACTTTCCCTTCTGATTAAAAATGTGGTCCTGCAGAATGGGGAAGGCATCACTCTCCAGATGAAAGCCCTCTTCGGCATACTGGCAATGCTATTAGAGTTCTTGAAACCACTACTGAGGTGTATTATGATCACATATATGCATGACAGCGCTGACCACTTAATCCCCATTCTGTCACAGGCAAGTTGGAGAATAAAAATTACACTGACACCCAAGGGTATTTTATAATAGAATACGAAATAAAACAATAAATTTGCAGATGATTTTGGCTTTGCCTCATGGTATTGCATTATGCACCAAATATTCCTGGCCTCTCGTTCATTACTATTTAATTACAACAGAATACCTTTCTTTCAGACTTAATTAACCTCTGAAAGGAGTTTGTGACCTTGGGACCCTCCTGTGCAATTGCAGCGTGCTGTTGGAATATTGCTTTGCCTGGAAACACTTCCTTTAATGCTGAGATTTAATGAAGTGCACAGGTTTTTACAGGGAACACACAAAACACGAGAACCCTGCATGTGGTCACTTAATGAACAAGAGCTAGAGCATATCAATTAGAATTATAAATCAATACTAAATTAACATTAAAGGATGCCACAAGAGTATTCCCAGAGGACAGGCTCATTACAGTAAACATGATCATGAATGCTCTTCCCTATTACTTTCACTGTGGGGCAGAGAGGAGGGAGTAATGAAATGAGGAGGGATTTGTCCATTTAATTCCTATTTGTTTAAACCAGCAGAAGCTTAAGTATCCCACTAAGCCAAATGACAGTGTAGCACAGTTCCAGCTCCTGTCTCTGTCAGAAAATGCTGTTCAAGCTGAAACACTGTGACTCTGAAAGGAAATCAGAGAGCAGTAACCTTTTCACAAGATGAGAGGCAGGACCAGAGCTTGTGCAGTTGCTTTCATTGCTTTGCTGCAAAGCTTCGAACAGTGGATTAATGTTGGCCCCTTGGTGGCAATCAGAGCAGACTAGTGCTTGCAGAGTAGGTGCTGGTCTAATAACTCACTTGCTAGGAATGTTAACTCTTCAAAATGGATTCTTCACCATCCTGAGAATTCCTTCTGAGAGCTAAAAATCACATCAATCCATGCATGCTCCTCATACAATTCCCTCCTGTACAAAACCACCCCAAAATCACCTTATGTGCAATTTTCTTTTTTTTCCCTACAATTGAATGCATCAGAAAGAAGAGATATTGACATCCACATCTGTCACTTCCTTAATTACAACCATTTGTTGTCAAACCTTACAGATGATGTTATAGCACAGAAAAAAAAAAAAAAGAGCCAAAAAAAAAAAAAAAAGCACTGAATTCTTTACTGACTCTTTCTCTTTTCAGGTGTCTTTTTGGGACAGTCTGTCTTTCTCTCAGTATTCAAAATACCTTCACATGCACGATTCCAGTCTGATCTGTCACCAGTATTTAACACCCCTGCTGCAGCTTATAAAATTAGAAAACATCAATCCTGCTACAGATACTGCTGGAACTTGCAGAGGAAAATAATAAAACCTTTCTTTCTCTTTTGTTACAGAATAACAGTTGCTCCACTGGAGTTATTAGTAAGGTTTATTCCAGAGACTTGTCTCCTTTTCAGCTTTAGTATCAAAACCATTTTCACTCCCTTCCCATCTTTTTCCTTGTGCTGTTTTTCTCCCTCACTTCCAATTTTTGCCTTTTTTATATTATGTCCATGCCTAACCTGTTTAGATCCTCCAAACACCAAGGCAAAAACCCTGCTGACAAAGAAACAGAGATATTCAGAGTGCTCTTGCATTGGTGCATAAAGACTATGATTCCAAGCCCTTGCAGAGTGACTTCACTTCTGTGCAGAGGGAATGACAGCCACAGGCACTCCTCTGGCCCACAGCTGGATGCCCACCACTGAACAATATCATTGGACTTGTAACTCACACCAATTGCAGAAACAATAAATCAATCAATCAAGCACTCTACTACCCACTCACAAGCTTAAAAAAACCCAAAAGAACAAAAGCTGACCTAAAAATCCTACTAGTCTCATACAAAATATTTTGAGCTACACCCACATACCAGTCTCTATGCTGAAGAAAAAGGGGAAGTCCAAAGGCACAGCCTTTTATCTGCTGCCATTGCTACCCTGTGTCATTGTTTCATTCATCGAGCACTCGAAAAATACACCTCTTCTAACCTGCTGATCCTTATCAATCTTCTTCACTGGCATCATATTAGGTCTCTAATGGATTAATCCAGTCTCAAGCTGCAAATCCCTACCTGTCCTTTCACTTAGATAGTCACTCTAATTTAAGCAAAACACATATATTGAATAAATTAAGAAGAGCTACATGATTACTTATTACTTCTATTCTTTTTTTTATATGCCAGATACCTTTGACACAGAGATCAACACACTGAAGAAAATGAAGAGCAAACTGCATGCACATGCATACTCTGTGGTCCAAAACATCTTATCTACACACTCCTGTTAGTCACCTCATGTAAATATGTTGAACTGCCCACTCAGCTTAATTTCAAAAGAAAGAAACTTATTCCAGCTGGAGTTGCTTAACCACCAGAGAAAGCCAGGCAGTTTAAGAGTTAAGCAGCTTGTGTAGGTGGGATATCCCTCAAGAGTTAGACCAAGAATAGATCAAGAATTCTTAGACCAAGAATCATTTATTTCTACAAGGTTAATTTCATTCCTGGTGTTACTGTGACTATTCTAAATATTTTGATCACTGTGTGGGCACCTCGAAGTTATTTCACATACAATAAGCAGTAATAATTTCCAACTACTGCCAATGCTGGAATCAGAGTAATAGATGCTCAAACAATATTTACACATTTAAAAGGCTTTTTGTTTGCTTTGGGATTTTTTTTAAAGCACAAGGGATAAAAATGGATTATGTACCAGTCTCTGGAGGACGTGGCTACTGACAAAGTAACAGTAGGAGTCTCTCTCTTGCTCCATCCATTTCACAGGCTGTTGGAACCATACCAGGTTGCTGAAAACATTAGATCCAGCTGTGGTGATTTCCCTGCTTGCAATCACCACAGAGAAGTGACGCATCATGTAAAATATCAGTTATAATGCAAGAATTCAGGGCAATGCATGGAGAGGGTGTAATTGCTTAGACATCTAGTGCGTAATATCTCACCAATTAAGTCAATAAACATCCTGAATTCAGACAAAAGTGATCTGGGTCCCTATTCAACAAACACAGGCCCCATATATTTCTGTGTTGTGACAATGAAGAAAAATGCCTAAGTAACACTAAAAAGAGAACAAAACTGGCAAGCCTGCATGGGATCTCAGTTCCCCTCATTAACCAGGTGCATTTCAAAATGCTGAAAAAAGCCCCAACCTAATTTCTAGTAGGATCTTTATGTTGTGTGCCCACAGAGACAGTCACTGGTCAGTCGGTTTGTTTCTTCTTTCTCTAGAATGAAACATAAATTTTGACCATGTTCAGCTGTATTCATTCTCACGTATTATTTCTCTGACTCTTTTTATTTTGTAGTCAAGCCTAATATTCCTTGCTACTCAGAGGAGCAAACAAGGACATTGCTCCAAAGCCAATAGAAGCTGAATGTGTCTCTTCCTTAGCCCACTTCATTAATATGCATATGCCCCTGTTTGAGCCAAAAAGAACTACTGCAGAACAGATGTATTTTTATTCTGAATGTTTCCACGTTCAGACTGTCTCACAACGCACAGGTACTTTGGTGGTATGCTAAAGTTGTCATCCAGCCCTTTATCTACAGCTCTCTTCTCTCATCTCTCTAAAGTTCACTCTTCTATGCATATCCTTGCAGTGCTAATCTGTTCCTGAGGTGCTGATATGTACACAAATGCTTACAAAAAGATAAGCAAAATGGAAAACATTTGCAAGTAAAGGCATTGCCCACAGCATGCAGAACATGCTCACTCTGGCATCAGAAACCATCTTAGTGCCTTAGTGCATATTACAGTGGAAACACTCCCTATTTTATTGGTGAGCTAATGAGCCAGAGCTGAAAGATGTGCTGATACTAGTCCAGGGTTCTGCAGAGACACCAAAACCAGTTTGCAAATAGACTCTAGACTTACTCGTGTGGAATGTCCCACACAGGTAGAAAAGCATCAAACACAACCCCAGTGGACCTTTATGCATTTCCATTTGTTTTAAGACCCTCTGTAACCTTGGATCTAATCTACCTGCTGTATGATCAGACATCATTCTGCTCAGTTATTTGGGACCAGTAGGCAAGATATTTCTTGCTATATACCATTTCCAACAGCCTTTTGACTATCTTTTAACATTAATGCCTGATGTATTTTCATTTTATCTGTTATTGAAAACAGATCTTTCTTCCTTTGTTCAAAAATCAGAATTCTTTACATTTTCATATAATTGACACTCATTACATTTTCAGGTATCTTGACTAAAACTTTTTTTTTTGAAGTCTGCATGTAAGAGACAGCAATTTCTCTCCCTTTTTTTTTTTTTTTTAAATACAACTAACTCAAAGCATTACAAGATTTTTTCCTCCACCATTGTGCAAAAATGAAGCCCAGGCTGATACCTAAATAAGGCAGGTAGTATGGTGGTTGCACAGTTGTGTGCATGTCCATGAGTGTGATTTTTGTGTGAACTATGAATTGAAGGAGATTTGAGTTTCTCTGCATATAAATGTATTCAGGAGCAGCTTTGGAGGTACCACTGTACACATTACCCACATGTTTGAGCAAGTTATTTCTGGTAGAAGAACAAAACTGATTCTGTGATGTCTCAGAGCTCCAATTTTTTAACAAGGATTAACCCTCTTATCTTAAATTATGGAATTTGTAGAGCTGACTGGTAACCTTATCTAGTTTAACTTTCAATCAACCAACCATTATTTGATGCTCAATCCTTCACATGGATGGCTTTGCAACTGATTCTGCAGTTTTTGCTCTATGGTTCATCCTTGTCAGAAGAGGCACAGGGTATTCATCTTTTAACCCTAAATAGTGAATATATTAAACATTATTTATCAGCTGTAACAAGCAGCCTTGATCATAGTTTGAGAACACAGTTCCTTGTTCTTGACAGCATTTTCTGTGAAAACAACAGTGGCACAAAACATTTTTAAGTGAAAAGCTGAAAGAGTCCATTTGTTGAACGAAACCACTCTTGGAATACAATTAGATTTAAAAACAAATCTTAGCAGAACAACTAGGAAAAATAGTTCAAAGATGAACGGATTTATATTCTCAAGTTTTACTTCTCATTATATTCTACAATACATAAAGTACCCCCATTTGCAAGCTTCTGGCTTCACTAACACTAAATTTAAACAGATTTGAAGAATATAATCATCTGTTCTGAAAAGAAAAGTGTCCATTTGAATGCAAATTGTTAAAAGTCAGAAATTCTGGCTTTCACATAGTTATAAAAAGAGAGCAAAGTCTACTGAAGAAAGGGAATAGGAAAGAAAATCAAGCAATAAACACCCAGAATATGTTTATGCTCCAACAATCACTAATAAGTTTACTGAAAGAACATTTCAGAGACAGCAAAAACTAATCTGAATAATTTATCTATGGGTATTTTTTGTATTCAGTCTCATTATGCAATATACTGTGATTTGAAGTCACCTGCAAAGGACTATACCTGCTCTTTGCCAGAATTCTGCAGGCTAGGAAAAAAAGACAACTAAAAAGAGAATGGGTGTTATAGCACTAGTAATCCCTCCCTAAAAGTCTGAAGTGTAACAGTGCAGATTACTCAACTCCAAGGTCATTTATTAACATGCATTCATTTTAAGGCATTGATAGCACACGGATTTCTGTGTTCCCTGATTGTACACGGCTCTTGGCATTCTTCTCAGGTCCTAACAGAGCTTCTTTCAAATCTGAGATCATTCTTGCCACATTCAATATAAAATCTGTACTTTAAATTTTAAATGACAACTACTATTGCAGAAAAGACCCAGCTTGGTTTGAGGCTTCTTAGAACTTTCTAGTTTTGCTTAGTTTCAGGAACAGGAAAACTCCCAGTCCCCAAACTGCCCCAAGCACTTGTAGAAAGCATTGCTCCACAAAAACAAGCATTGTCTGCTTAATCCTTAATTTCTATTGACAGTCAGAGGTGCAAAGGAAACATAGGCATACATTTCACCCTAACACTCCACACAGAGTCACCTTGTCTTGGATCCTGAGAATTACTCCTTAGGCACAAGGAAGCAAACCACTATAGAGTGCTGAGTACTCTTTGGCCAGCTCAGGAGTCTTTTCCAAGCTGCTTGCTCCAGATGTGACTCAATGCATGGATATTTTATCACTGTGAAGTCCTAACTTCTAGCATTGGGGTGGCCATAAATGATTTTTACCATGTCATAAAGCCAGAAATCACCCAGATGGCAATGACATTCCTCTACTTACAGTACACTAGGGGCAGAGATACAGCTATTTGAAGAATAAGCTGAAGTAGTACAAACCCTCTGATTGAAAGATCTGGGATTAATTGAAAGTGTCCCTTTATTCTCCATTCTCCTTTCCTCAGCCCCTTTTTTCCCTGCTTTTTTTTTTTTTTCCCCCTAGAACAACTGTTCTGGACAAATTGTGACGCTTTATTTTCCTGGCTGGCAATTTAAACTTGGTTTATGGTGCTCTCACTGGGACAGTGCAGTTTTATGGGCAAAACACCTCTCTTGCAGCCAGGAGACCTGGTTTCTAAAGTTGAACTGTCCACCTGTTTTGTTTTTGCTCATCACTCTATCTCCCTAGATTCTTGTCCTGGTCCTTCTTATCTACTTCTTAACAAGATTAGAATAATTCCAAAACAGCAGAGATTCACACTTTATATTTGTTTATGTGACTGAAATAACAGGGTCCTAATGCCATCTTTAAATATCTTGAGGCATCCAAAAAAAAAAAAAAAAAAAAGAAAGAAAATCAGGGAATTTATGCCAAAGCATGCAGATCCCTGGAGCATTCAGGGAGATCAAATCTGCTTCCACCTAGGACCTTCTATTCATGATTAAATACTGATCTCATGAGGAATGATGCCTGGCCCTTTGATAAGCTCATCTTTTAACAATGAAATATGAAAACTCTGATGAGATCATGTGAATGAGGAAAGCATTTTATTACTTCTTAAGAACTATTTGCCTGCATTGCAGAGGTAACTAACTGAGAATGTGAGATGATTTTGTTACTCACTGCAAGACTGAGCAAATTAATAAAGGAACAAAATAAAGATCTTGCTTCCCAGTTCTCCATTTTTACCTGTAGAAAATACTCTCACTTTTACTCTAGACAAAACCTGGTACATCTACATCTGACTCTTGTTAATCATATCCAGAGGTTCTACCTAGAACTTCTTTCTCTTGTCTACTCTTCTCCTGTAAAGAAAGCATGGTCCTGTGGTAAGGCAGTAACTTGCTTCCACGGTCTCCTAACATAAAAGAAACAAAGCATTCGTACATCCATGTACACACACGTACCTCAGGGATGAAAAGCCAGCCATTTCACAGCTTCTGTAAGGGCATGATGAGACCCAGCCTTTATATTAGAGATCTAACTTTCAGGAGTCACAATAACAGGCAGCATTGTCACCTCCCATAATTTTTAGTTATAAATATTACCATGATTCTACAATTACCATCTTGACTAGCAAAAGCAATAGAAATTCAACGAAAAGAGTAATTTAATCTCAGCTAGATACTGTTAATATTTATAAGACCATATATTTTATTACTATCTGCTATTTGATTTTCAGTTTGAGGGAATGATTAAAAAAACCCCTTGCCTATTTTCTGTTATGCTTTAGGTAGTAAATACAATTAGAAGCAGCTCCAAGTAAACCCAGTTGCTGATGTCTCTCTCAAAATATATGTCCATTTCATTTGATATGCAAAAGAGTACTTCTTCCCCTTCTAATATTCTCAAGTGAATCCAAACAAATGGCTGTGTAACTCCCAGATTTTTCCTTTATAGCATGCAATGACTAAGTAAATAGAAATAGCTCCTTTTTTCCAGAATAATACATACTCCTGGGTCTGGCTAATGCAGCTGTTTAATATGAAGAGGAACCTTGCAGTAAAAAAAATAGACCAATGAATCCAACTCTCATAATTTCTGTAAGCATTTGATTCAGAGACCAAATCAGTCTGATATGCCTAGTGATGTCACTGCCCTAATACTTTCAGGAAATGGTTTCCAATACAGGAAGCTAATTATGGTTTAAATCAAGGACTGAATCTATGCATATTTTGTGATATTCATGTCCTGCTACCTCAACTCTTCACTGTTTCTGGAACAAATCTTGACTTATATTAACAGTGCACAGCTACTGGAACATAAATGCATTTGAAAATGCAATCGAGTGAAAGTAATTAAATTGAAGATATAAATGAAAAAAGCAAAGAAAAACTACATGAGCATAAGGTATCTTGAGAATTTCTCACCTGCACTACCTGAAGCTAACACATTATGCAACTTCAAATGGATTCATCTTTCCAAACACTGAGAGATACGTTGCTTGGGTTTCTTTAAATTTGTTAGCACCTAGGTTGTTTTCTAAATATTTAAAAATGGATTCCAAGTAATGTATTTCCTAAAAGAGGAAACTGTGACTAGGGATGTTTTTTCCTGAACACTCCTGCAGAATTCATTACAATAAATGCAAGATTCTGTTTTTTATCTTTAAACACTGCTATAGTTTTTAGGTCAGGCAAAGATGTCTGATGTAAAAGATCTCCTTGAGCCATTTGACAAATAAAGCACTGCCTAAGCTTTCAACTTTCTTAGCTTTTGGATTGTAATCCCTCAAATCAAAGAACCCTTCACCAGCAGTAAAGCAGCAAAGGTGCTGGCTTTGACCTAACAGTTTCAGAGGCCATATTTTTCTAAAACATTACTGAAACATATCCTCATATCACCATGAATAAAGTGAAAACTTCATATGTATAACTATCTCACTTCCTCCCAAAATCATACAATGAATAGATTTAAAGACAAGAAACGACCATTGTACTCTTCTAGTATAACACTGTACTCAGAAAATCTCATTCAGTGTTTTCTGCATCAGTGCCCTAAACTTTGCCTGAATATTAGATAGCTAAAAAACAATACTCAGTTTAATCTGAAGAGTTCAAGCAAAGCATTCCTCTCAACTCCACATTAAGCTACATCAATGGCTAATTACCTTCATAAGTACCCTATTTCTAATCCAATACGGAACACAGCAAAGTATATATGATTTTCTCAGTATAATAATCTTATTAGGGACCCACTTTTCCATGAGTAGAAGGTTATTCAAGAAACAAGACAGAAGATCTCATTTTACAGATGGGGTTTGCTACCTGTTGTCCAACTGTTTCTCTTTTGATTATCTTGACAATGGAGGCACTGGTTCTTGGATTAGGCAAAGTCAGTGTAAGTAATAAAGAGCCAATTGAAGTAGCCAAGGCACTACTAACCCTCACTAATTGCTAAAATGCACTCATGAAACCATCAAAATATACAGACAATTCCACTATGAGTTATCTTTCTACTTTTCACACTAGCAAGTATATGACTGCTTTTCCTCATGGAAGTTACATTAGCTTAGTCTTCCTATCCAAAGGCTAAATTCTTGCTTAACTTTAAAACTTTGAGACAAAATAAAGGCCTGGAAAACACACACAGCTTGGAAGAAAAACACAGGGATTTGTGTGCAGTTGCAGAGCTATAATCTTATTGGGATCACAGAAACATGGATTGAGTGTTGCAATAAGGGGATGCAGGCCTCTTAGGAAGAACAGGATAGGAGGATGGGGAAGAAAAGTTGCCCTTTCTGTAAGAGAGAAGCTGGAGTGCACAGAGCTCTGCCTGGGGATGGGTGAAGTCAGGCAAGCTAAAGCCGAAGTGGACTTGCATCTCAACAGGGATGTCAAAGATATAAGTTGATTGCAGAAAGATTTCTTTGAGGCCTGTATTTGAAATTTAGCAGCTGCCTCAAATGGAAATGTCCACAAAATTTATTCCTAATCTTTAAACACTCCTGTAGAGCTTCTTGAAGAACACTCCTGTAGAGCTTCCATTCATGCCCAGTTCAGAGAAGAATTGTATAATAGCAGCTGCATTTTCATGCATCACCTGAGTTCACATAATGTGTGTTTAATATGTAGAAAATGCTAGTTTTCATTTTCCAGTTTTACTGCTACTCTTATATTTTATACAGTTCACAGGAAGAAACTGAAAGGGGTGAAACTGATGTTCTCAGTGACTGTAGGCAAGCCAACTAGTGTCACACAGTAAGTCTGAAATACTAAGTGGAACCCCAGAAACACAGTATTTTTCATGTTTGGATTATCCTTCCTCTTGTAGAGCTCACCCCTCTCCTCTTTAGCCTGTTGCTCTTAACATTGGAAAACCTGAGTACACGATGGATTCGACATCCCTCTGGAAAACAGCATCCATGACACAAGTATTAATGATTGGTTTTGAAGGTTCCAATACGATAGTAGTTTTCAATGCATTTTCACCTTCGTATACCCCAAAGCCAGTGACATCCAGGTTAATCAATGCCTGAAGATTTAATCAGAAAGTGTTGAGAAACAAGTTCTGTGGTGTGATACAGATAAGCAACAGCCTCATGCTGAAGTGGAAAGCAGTGCTTCATAATGATTTGAGAAAATTCAAAATTGGATAGGTAAGGCAGACAGAATAAGGCAGAGCAAAAAATCCAGAAAGATCAGTAACTTACCTTTAACTCTGATTAGGTGCAAACGTTTAGCAATCAAGAATGGTTTAGCAATAATCCTTATTTCTAAGTGGGAGCTGTTGTTAACAGTTTAAGGAAAATAACCTTTCTGGACTGTAGAGTCAGAGAGAGAAAAGCACCAGCATTCAGCCCTTTTCTACTCCTGCCTTTCCTGTATCCCCCAACACTGACCAGCTCCAATGCACCAGCCTCTTTAAGGGAAAGTTATCCTGCCCTTTTGGTTACTCTTTTTAGCCCTCATGCTCTAGAAGGCAATTTGTTTTAACATGTCATTGAAAAAACCCAGCGTGGTTTCTCCTTGTTAGTTCTTTAAAAAATGAAGGTTTTCTTGGACTGGTTTGTTTTTAAACAAAAATAATTGCAAATCAGAGCTGAGAAAATGGGAAAACCAAACTAACATCATAAAAATGACACCATAAACACAGATGAAGATATGTAACATCTTACATATCTTAACCTCATGACCTGAAGTCTCATTGCTATGTCAGACTGTGCAGTGCCATAGAAAGGAAGATGGGAACTTCCTTTGCTTGATGGGTCAAACACAAAAGCAAGTCAAGACATCAGTGGAGAAAACAGGAAACAGATGGAGGCAGGAAGCTCTTGAATCACTCTTTGCTGCTTTTCATCCACCAGCATAGGCCAACATATTGAAAAGCAAGTTAAAGAATTATTTGGCACCGAGAAAGTCTCCTGCATATATATCATCTTGCCTGGTTTCAGCCACAGCAATTTTAGAACTGAGTCCAATAAGAGCAATAAGAAAAGATGGCCAATAGAAAGACCAAACAAGCTCAGCATATTTTAGTCCAAAGCAGAGTAAGCAGGATGCAGGGCTGGGAGGGCAGACAGGGCTGTCACTTGACGATTTTTAAGAACCAGCTAACTAGTTAAGCATCAGGAGTGGAACAGATAGCTTTGTCTCCACCTTAAAGCAGAAGGAAAGTAGGATGGATCTCGAAGTAATTTTTAGCTCTGTATTTTCTAGAGTGTGGGAATGGACCATCCAAAATAGCCACAATACTTCACTGCTGACTGGACCCGACCCACAGAGAGATGTGTTGCGTTCCTGGGGCCGAGATAAGAGACATCATGAAGAAATTCCACAAGCTGGTATGGCCCACTGATTATTACCTGCTACTGGTTTTCTGAAAGGATATCAATGAAGTCCCAAGAAGAAGGCTGCGGACGAGAAAGAGGTACCTCAGGGCCTTGGAGCAACTGCTAAAGGGATCTGGAGCACAAGTTATTTCTCTCCTGTCCTGCCACTTGCTAGGAATGTTGGGGCAGTATATAGGAAAATCATGCAGATGAAGATCTGGCTTTGAGACTGGTGTTAGCAGCAATATTGTGGGAGTTTTGATCATGTGTTGTTTATATGACACCAACCCTGCTAGCAACAAATGGGATTTACTTCTCTCATAGAGGGGGGAAAAATAATCGTAGCTCAGAAGTTAGTTGGGCTTGTTGAAAGAGCTTTAAACAAGATTTGAAGGGGGATGGGGGCATAGCCAGGCTTGACAGAGGTAAGGTGTAGGAAGCAGAGAACTATAGCAACCACGGTAACAGCAAAAGGAGGGTGAAGAGGGCATACCTTGATTAAGCCCAAACATCCAAAGATATAATAACCACTAGACAAGATTATGGGTCATCCCTCTGCACCCCTCCTGGGATATTGACACAATCAAATACCTCTATAAAGTGCCTGTGTGCAAACACACACTGTAAGGGGAACAAACAGGAGGAACTAGAGATCTCTGTGCAGTCACATATCTCACTGCGGTTATGGAGATATAGTGGGGTAGCTCCCATGACTGGAATGTTGTCATGAAGGGCTACACACTGTTTAGGAGAGACAGACCATGAAGGTGTGGTAGTGGAGCTGCCCTCTATGAGTGAGGCAATACTTGGAATGTATTGAGCTGTCTTGGTGAGGATGATGAGAGAGTAGAGGGCTTATGGGTTTGGATAAAAGGACAGACTGGTAAGGGTGACAGCTGTTGTGGGTGTTTGCTACAGGTCGCCTGAGCAGGAGGAGGAGGTTGATGAGGCCTTCTACAGGCAGCTCAGAACAGTCTCAAAGGCACAGGTGCTGGTTCTTGTGGGGGACTTTAACTACCCTGACATCTGCTGGAGAAACAACACAGTGAAGCATAAACAGTCCTGGTGGTTCGGGCAAAGCACTGATGACTAGCTCCTGACACAAGAAGTGGAGGATACCACAAGGAATGGTGTGCTGCTTACCTTGTGGGTGGTGGGTACAGATTTGGCTGTAGTGACCATGGGACTATGGAATTCAGTACCCGGAAAGAGGAAGCAGGGCAGTGAGTAACATTGTAACCATGAACTTCAGAAGAGCTAACTTCAGCCTCTTCGGGGATCTTCTTGGAAGAATCCCATGGGAAGGAGGCCTTCAGGAAATAGAGGTCCAGGAGAGCTGGTTGATATTCAAGGATCACTTCCTCCAGTCTCAAGAACGTTGCATCCCAATGAGAAAGAAATCAGGCCAAGGGGAAAAAGGCCTGTGTGCATGAACAAGGTACTCCTGTGATTACTCAGGTGTAAGCAGGAAATATATAGGAAACTGAATCAGTGTCAGGACACTTGGAATGAATTCAGAGAGATTGTCACAGTAAGTATAAATGCGATGAGGATGGTTAAGGTCCATCTGGAATTAAAGCTGGCCAAGGCTGTCAAGGACAACAAGAAGGGCTTCTTCAACCCACTGTGGTCCCTTCCAACTTTACCCATTCTGTGCTTCTGTAATATAAATTTATTTCCAAAGGAAGACACCTGTGCAACAGCCCCATATTGAAAGCAGTTTTCTTCCCAAAATATTATCATTTATTCCCATTCTAAAGGATTCTTCATAAACTTTAGTGTCACTGAGAACCAAGCTCAAAATATCAATCAAAATTTTTATTTATATCTCTTGTATATAATAATCTCTCTAAAATTAAAGGACTACAGTTTTTTAGGTTTTGATACAACATCATTAGGTATCAGGGCTTTGAATAAAGTATAGTTTTAAAAGAAGGTTAAGACAGCATTAAAAAATCATTACCCTGTCAGTAGAGTCTGAGCAGATGGCTCTTTAATAGCAATGGACAGAGAATTTACAGAAAAATACTTTGGAGAAGTATTCTTTCCAGCAGAATGATTTCTTTAAAGACAAAAATCCAAATTATGCACATCTTCTTTTTTGTTTCAAAATAAGTACTTTGAAGGTAAAATATACCTACCCAAAGCAATTAAGATGAGAAGAAGAAAGGCAGAGGAAAAGAATACTCCAAGGTCCATGTATGCAAGGCTGAAAGAACTATTAAGTCAAAGTCTAATCATCTCTTTTCCCCTGAATTATATTTATTTAATATAAACATAAAGGTGTGCAGAACAGATGAATGGGTAACGAGAGAAGGTAAAGCAAAAGCTCTCAAATGTTGTTCTTTGGAGAGCATCATGATTATCAAAGAGAACTGTTTGCTGCAAGTCAATCTTGAATTCAAACATATACCTGCTTGAGTTTTTCATGTGTCTGTGAGCAACTACTAGAACAGGAGAAATAGAATGTTTTAGAACATATTCTACAACAGTAGTGGTTCCCAGACTCCAGTTTTGGTTTTAGCAGTTGTAGAACTTCAGATAAACTTCTCAAAGGAAGAAATTTTTAGTTAACTTTTACTTTTAGACTACAGTCTTCCTCTCTAACCCTGTTCTGAAGGAGAGGAGGAAACTGAGCTTCCCCATGTCTCCATCATACTTTCCATGAGATGAAAAGCACCGCATGTGTCAGATTTTGCTGTATGAATAAAACTGTTCGTAAGCTTGTAAGCTCTACCAGATACTTTCTCATTGTTTTGCTCCGAGAGTCAATTTCATCAATTTACTTTTATGAAACTATTTATTTATGAATTCTTGCTCAAAACAACTGAAAATCCCAAAGACAAGCAAAAAGAATCCTTAGCTAAATTTGCACAGCATTCCATGGTTCTACTACAAAAATAAGAAAACACTTGAATGCAGTATTTTGCATCACAACCCCAGCTCAACACTTCTGGTGCAGAAACCTGGGATATTTTACAATTTTAAATGCCACTGCAGAAAACAATAACATATTCTTTCAGTCATATTTCCTCACCTAGTGTACACATTTATAGATAATCTCTGTACTTGTCTTTGATCATTTATGATGCCCTGACACTAATTGAGAAATAATTCAAAAAGAAGACTTCCTATTTTATTATCCATTTCACTTCACAAAGTAGGCAGATTTCCTCTAAGGCCTCACATGACAAATGAAGAGGACATACTTTGTTTCAGCTCGTGGTGACAGGCATCAAATGTTCCTCTAGGCAACCCTTGCTAGGGGCACAGCAAGCTTTTTTCAGAGGCCTAACTCTGATGGATGCATAAAACCAAACAGACTGAGAGCAGGGCTTTCAAGAGAAAAAAAGACCAGTGGGCGTCAGGGAAAATGGTGTTTCAGGCTACCTGTGTTTTTAAAAATTATAGCTGGGAATAAAAATTTAAGATAATGTGAAGAAAATATTATACTACCTGTCACAGTTCATTAAAGTACCATGCACAGAGCAGGCAGCTACTTAAGAAAGTGAACAGACCCTGTTCCTCCACATTTTACTTTCATTGAGAAAAGATGACTTCAATGATATCAAGTGTATTGCTCACACACCTTTCCTGGCTCCCTTCCGTGACCTGGTAGAGATGATTGGCAGCTCCATCAGCACAAGCTCTAAGGGCAGCTGCAAGTGAAGAAAGAGAACATCAGTGCATTTGCATTATAAACAAAAACCCACAATCAATTGACAGTGCTGTGTAAACTTAATTGTTCATAGTGGCATAGGGAATAAGCTTGAAATCTTGTATGGCTTTTAGCTTCCTGTCTTGACTGCTTTCCCTGTTTCTCTAAACAGAAATTTGAACATTTTTTATCAGACTAGTGCCAACCTTCATCTGACTGTGCCACTGTACTTGCAAATAGCTTATTTCTATCTATCTGAACCTGCTGCCCAGTCAGCTTAAACTACAAGACAGGTAAGTATTCAAAACCTGGAAGGGCCCACCCTCTGTCTATGGATGGACTGTCCACCCTGTCACAAGTGGGAACTTGCACTGTAAGCACAGCTATCTTCTCACCCAGACAGAAAATTCCCTAGGGTGACTCTACAGCAACCTGCAAAACAACTAGGGGAAAAAAATAATGAAGAGTTAATCATGACAATACCCTTTTTCTCTTTTATTCCCTTCCTAAGGCACAAAAATGGTAACTTTATCACAGTTTCTATATTGTTCCACAGACTGTTTGAATCTTCTGATATAAAGTAGGTAGCTTAGGTCTTAGCTTTAAATCTTGGACTATCCTGGTAGAAAACCACAATAATTTTCAGTGCTTTCACCTAACTTGGGGACCACAAAGGGCATCTGACACTAATTCCAGTTGATTTAAACAAGCAGAGACATGCTGTTCTCTTGTGATCCCTTTGTTTGTATAGACTTCAGTCAGAGAAAAGAGTCAAGTCTAACACTATTATTACAAAATCAAACATAAATTGGTATATTTTATTCATAAGCTTCCCTATTAATCATCATTTAACTAACACAAAGCTCTTTCATGAGATTTTAAAAACCTGATAAGCTATTAAAGATTGAAAATGACCATCTTGTCTTAGCACTCTTTATCAGTTTTTCTCTGAGATGCACAAGTTAGATAACCATAGCACACAAGATAAAAGAAGCTGTCGCTTCCACACTAGGGCAGAGCGTTCCTTCCAGGCAAAGAGAGACTGACTGGTAATCCTAAAAGGGCTGAAAGTCACAGGGCCAGAGGGGGAAACGAGGAGAGACAAGGAAAAAAAAGGGTACAAACAATCAAATCAGGGACTTCTTGCCTCTGAGAATCCAATTTTCAGCTAAAGCTGCTTTCCTTTGGTGTTTATTTTTCAGTCAGAACCACCACTCAGCAATGATATAAACCTGTATCTTTCCTTTTGGTGTACATTAGGTGGGCAATCAAGTCACCTCTCCCCCTACTTAGCCAGCCTATACAAACAAGGACAACAGAGTTCACCACTACAGCTGCTCTCATCTTTAAGTCATTCTTTCTTATGTGGGTGCTGAACTCCCACCAATTTATTTGTAAATTAATATCTACTATGCGGTACCATGTGACTTTGGCTGAGGCTTTTTGGGAAAAGGATTAAAAAAAAAAAAAAAAGAAGAAGGAAGCAGGACAATATGAAAGCTACCAGTTCATCACAGGTAGCTTTGGATACCTCAGCTTTTTTTCCTTCAGGCTGAAGCCATGTGCAGGGCAGGAGAACAAGCACTGTACACCTCTGTATTGCTTCCAGCACAGCTTCTGCTCCTGCTTTCCACAGTCCCCACTACGGCAAGCACTACTGCCCTCAGCCTTCTTGTACAAACCATGCTTTTCTCTGTTTCCTTACACCACTTCACCCACTCCTTACAGACTCTACCCAAATCCATACTAATAAGCCAAAGTCAAGCAGATTTGATCCTGACAAATATTATTAGGTGAAATAATTTCCAGATCATTCTAGATTATTTCTAGATTATTCTAATAGCTTGCCAGCCACTTACTATAGTGATTCACTGCTTGAGGCAAGCACCTCATCCAGTCTGATGAATATAACACCAGAAGACAAGAACAACACTTTTTGCCCTCTGTGTTTGACTGAAAGATTTCAACTTCTCCTTTCACTTGAGGTTACAGCTGAAAATGGATTGATAGACTTCCTTTCTCCTGGGCATATTTGTTAAATTGTCTCACAGAGTTCAGCTCACACAGAACATAGTAATGGCCCATTGCAAGAAGAGTGTGTAATACCTGTCCTTAAATCAGCTATCCTGTCCACTGGCTTATTTGACAGATAGGAAGCATCTAAGCAAGGCCTAGGACCTAAGGTAAATAACCTGCCTAGGATGCTGACTAGAAAGAATGCTTTCCAGGCATTCTCAGACAGTCCCAGCTTTTTCCTTCTGAGAACAGTGAGTTTTCTATCTATTCTCCCACATCTGAAAAAAATAAATAGCTTATAACTTCTGGGGAGAAAAAAACAAAAGAGAATGGGCTAAGATACAGAAAAAGAGACTAAGTCTATTATCTGTCTCAATTACTTTAACACAGCCAGAGCCTTAACTATTGTAAATTCTCTCAATGGACTTAACACAAGTGAAGCCTGGCCCAAGATCTCTTCATCTGATCTTACAATTTTAAAACAAAATGACCAAAAAACCCAAACATTATGAAACAAAGCAGCCTTCAATCAGTCTGGTACATGTAAAACTACTGAGATTCTCCCAAAGACATGAAGGTGCCTAAGTTACAGGTCTGTGTCACTTGGATGTTTTTCACATGGATACGAGGCTAATATTTGGTATCTCAAATCAAAAGAGTTGCCTTTTATAACTCCAATTTAAAGCTGTCCCCCACATATTTATTCTTATTTATAAGAAAAAAAAAAAATTAAATTTCTGTAGCATTGTAAAGTTATTTAGAGAAACAATTTATGAGGAACTGATCCTTTACTAGCAAGTTAATAACTTACACTGAAATCAAACAAAGCCCCAGCTGCATTAAGGAACTAGCAGGTAATTAACAGATTGGCCAGATGCCAGTAAATCATAATATTTCTACAGCTATGAACTAAGCTTTGCTTGATAAAAAGTAATGATATATGCTAGCTGGAAGAATATGTATCATTATTATCTGGAAGTGTGTAAGGAGACAGTCAGCAAATCTAACCTTACAGTTTGTACGGAAAATTCTCTATGAAAAATAATAGGAGCTGATTTTATACAGTGCCTTTTATATTAGAGACAAAATTGCTTCACAAACAACTATTTGGCCAAGGTGCACCATGGTAACTGTGTAGGCAAATCTAACAGTCTCTAGGCACTTTGCAACAGCTCACACAAAACCTCATTAATTATTTCAGCAGAAACCAAAGGACCTGAACAAGATTTGGGCTTTGTTTTGCTTGGCTTGGCATCTTGAAAACAGAAACATCATCTTCTGAGAAGTTTTCAATTTAAATAGAAAAAAAATTAAGAGGTGGAAAGTGACACAGAGTGCTAAGGGTCACAAATGGGTAAAAAGCAAATTACCTTCCAGTGTGACCAAACTGGATTGGTGGGACTTATAGAGTGAAGAATAACTTAAGCAGCCAGTCAGAACACCAAAGGTCTTGCTCTTACCATCTCTTCTGGCCCAAAGGGTACCATCCCATTATTGGAGATCCCTCAAGTTTGCCGGCAGGCTGCACATGGAAGTATGCTCTAGCTTATGCACGTCAGAAAGAACTAAGTCAACAAAGACATTATCTAAGGGCTTTTAGTTAACCCTGCCTCTGTGAACTGAGACATACTAAGGAATGGTTGTCCAAGTAGCTCACTGAGCTCTGGTGGGTCAGGAGGACCAACACCTCCAGAAAAAAACATTCTGATATGCAATTGGGAGCTTTAGTGTTTTCAACCAGCACAACTGGAAGCAGAGGAGGCCTGGGTGCTTGGCCACCCAGCTCAGCTGGAGAGCCTCATGGTGCCATTTCCTTCTTCTGTTATTAGATGAGATGATGCTAAGAGGACAAGGGAGTAAGTGCCCTGCAGCCCCACAGCTCAGCAAGTGAATCTGCATGGCCACAAAGTATCCGCTTTCCAGTCTGAATATTCTGCGTTAAACTCCACTCCTCAGAAACAGAAGTCAGAAACACTCCTCAATCTGCCAAATTACCACCTTTTCTATCTGTTAGATTCCTTTTTCCTATAACTCCAGTGTCATTCAGTGAACTAGGGCACGGACACATAACCAAGAAATCAACTGGTTCGTTGTGCAGAAGGAGGAACTCAATGCCACTGTCAATAACTGCTTCCCAAGTTATTGGGAGCAGCATGTGTTCAGTCCAGCACTGTCCAAAATTATGGAAAGAGTTAATACCCCTCAGCTCCACCTATGTCAAGGAAGAGTTACATAAAGAGCATATTATCAAGCCATCACATCTAAGAGCTTCTCACAGGCAACATGAATGAAGAAACAAAAGCCTTTCTGAGCAATGCTCTTCCTTTGAAATGGTGTCTTTTCTGCTAGTAACCAGCGAAGTATTTCCCTTTAGTGACTGAATTAGAGGCAACAATTTTAGGGCTAATTATGAGTTTTTACAAAAGTTATGCTAACACAACAAAAATATTGGAAACAATTTACTTTACATTTGCCCCATTGGCAAATATAAAAAACTTCCTGTCACCATCACAGGATGTGAGAAGCATATCAAACACAAAAAGGAAGGTCTTGGCTATGAGCTAACTAATTCTGATGCTTTTTGCAGAAAAGAAGCTAGCATATTATCATATTCAATAGCCCTGCAAATTCAGGTGGGGGAAAAGACTCCACAGAACAGATGCAACTCTTGCAGACTAACATGAGTGCATAAAAAGGGAATACATTTATAAAGAGTACCAATACCTGAGAAAGAAAAGCATAACCTTATTATTCCTATTCTATTATTCCCTGCAATTAGCATTTAATTTTTTTTTCCAAACAGATCCTGAAATCAATCCATGTTTTTTGCTTAAATTCAAATTTGTGACTACTGTCCTTCAACTGCCTTAGTATAGCCCCTCTGTTCCTTTTCTAATTTTACACAACTTCTTCTAGGTATGCAATCTGTTTCCCTCATTCATTTATTGATTCAGTAGCCTAGTAACCATAATTAACCTGCCAGCAAAATCTACGCATAAGAGAACTCTGCTTAATTAATGACTTGAAGTGCTGGTAGTAGTACATATGTGAAATAAATTGTATATACGCAGAGAATTGCTTGGTTGGCTTGATACATAGGGCCAACACATATTTGTACCAGTATTACTAAAAAATAGCAGTTACCAACAATGAAATGCATAATCTGTATTTATGCCCTCTCTCATTTTCTCCTTTGCTCTGCAGAAACTGCAAAAATAAATTTAACAAACCCACAGCTTTGTATAGCTGCAGGTTGCTAGCAAGGGGATCTAGCTGAATCTGAAAATATTCCCTCCCACCCATGTGTTTCCACCTGTGTTATCAGGACTGTTTGCAACTGGTATTCCATATCAATTACAGGGCACTGCAGACATCTCTCATCTGCCAGCTGCAGCTCTGTTTAGCAAATCACCTACCAGTCCATAATAGTTTCCTGCGTTGTGGTTGGACACTGGTCTTGCTATGAGGCTTTTTAACTATTTAAAATAGGTCTATCCTTACATTGCAAATGAGTGGTTTGGCTGCTTAAAGAAACACTGTCAAAGATATTGGTGAAAGTGGGGTTTAATATGAATTTGTGAAAATACAACTTTACATAGTTTGATGACAAGGCTCATTCTACTACTTACTACAAAGATTATAGCATACAAAGGAAGATCAAATTAGAAGCAATTAGAAATTAATTACACGGAACCTGGGAATGCTACAATGGGTAAGGGTGCAAAGGATATGAATGCAAAGATAAGGGTGCAAAAGGGCTTAGCAGCACTTAGTCATTGAGTCATCACTTAATATTTCCAGAGCAATTCGACAGGGTTCCCTACAGTCATAACAATGATTAACTACAGATTTGAGATAGTAACATTCATACTATGATCAATTCATATGCACACAGATAAAATGTGTACAGCCCTCTGTATTTGTGCAAAGGTACCTACCAAAAATTTCCCTGGAGTTCAGTGAAATGCTCAAATCAAATCCCTTTGTGTTTCCCAGCAGGCAAGGGCTGCACTTCTGGAAGTGTCGAGATAGGGTAGGGTGGGGTGGGGTTATCAGCCCAGGTCACACTGCCAGCGACAGTTCTTCAGCTATCACTGACTTGAGGGCTTGCAAGCTCTGAGGTGTCACAATCAAAAGGGCTGCTACTCTAAAATTGTCTGTGTACCCAAGGATGATCCACCAGCTGCAAATGTCTCATATCTAAACCATGATTTCTAAACTATCCATATGAAAGAACATAGGTACCCAGTAGACCTGAGGAAAATGGATCACCAATGCTGGAGCTGTCAGTCTGCTCCCATATGGACCAGACTGTGGATCTGAGATGTAAAACGACTGTACTTTTGATAAGATAATTATATGTTTTCTATAAAGCTGCTGTGCTTCTTTAATCACTCTGCTTTGAGCTGTAAATGTCATAGAGATCTCAGCCAAGCAGAGGCGGGATTCACTAAGCAATTAAATACGAGAAGACAAGGAAGAAACCAATTTGAGAATGAATTAGGAACACTATTCTTTTTTCAGTGCATTGATTCAATATTGAGTTAAAGCCACACAGATAACACTTCTCTCTAAAAAGTTCACACAGAAATGAAACACAGTGAAAATGAAACAATTTTTCCTACAGAAAGAAAACATCACTGAATTTTAGCCAAAAACTGTTACGCAGTCACCAAAACAAAAACCTTACTTTAAAAGAAAATTCTAGAAAAACTTATATCTTAATGCTCACTTTGGGAAAAGAATAAAAGATCAACCCTTTAACAAATAAATCCTTAAGTAGTAGAAAACTGAAATGCAAGCAAAAAAGTCTTGAATAGCAGTAAACATAGCAGCAGTAACCTGCTGTCAGAGACAGAAACGGGAACAACAGTGATTTCACTAAAGTGAGTTTCTGGACTGTCTTCAGGAGCACTTCCATGAAGAGTTCATTATGATGATTCATATTCAAGGCTGCTGGGTTTGGAGTAATCTCTTGTCAGGCATTAGATTTAATATTCCTACAAGCCTCACTTAGGATATGATTTTGTCTTCTCTTTTCTGTCATTCTCCCATTCTGTCAAACCCAAGAGCTGTGGTACTTGCTGTGCTGCCTTACACCTATTGCTGTAAAAGGCTCCACAAGCAGAGCAGCCCTGTGCTGTCACAGAGAAAACCAGGAGGAGAGAGCTCAAATGTAAAATGAAGTACTTGCTGCCATAATTTCAACTAAAATTTAAGTGACCTTTTCATGACAAGGCCACATGGCTTGATGCCACTGGGGGAAGAATCAGGAAGAAGTTTATTCTTTTTATTTTCTCCTTTTTTTTTTTGCTCTCTGTTTGAAAAATGACAGCTAAAGCAATAATGTAACATTTAATAAGCTTTGCCTTTTGTTCTGAGGACACATCTACTATTACTAGGTAACAGTAAAAAACACCGATTAGGGCAAAGACAAAAAAAAAAGAAAGAAGAATGCACTGAAGTGCATAATATTAATCCTGATCTTTTTTCTTAATAAACTTCTTGTTTCGAATGTATTTAAAGAATAATTTGCCAAATCTAAGATCCTCGAAAATTAAATGAGCTGCTGAAACAAAAGCAGGAAGTCCTACCTGGGCCTTAAATCTGTTTTTCCCAGAATGAGAAGGAATACAAACTCCCTACTGCCATATATTTGCATCTTACTGAAGAATGGTCTGATACCACCAATTAACCAGAGATTCACAAGCCCTTCCTGCAGTGCCACAGACTGGCCTCAGGGATGGGTTGGATCCTGGTTTGCAGACCTTGCCTCTGTAACCCCGATCGCTGCTGAAGGATCCACCGAGTCTCAAACATCAAACCCCTACAGACACAAAGCTGCTGAGCCTTCACAATGCATCCCATCAGGCTGCCTTTCAAACACCACCTGCTTTCATTGCTTTGCAAGTACAAGGCACCTCACTAACAAAACTTTACTATAACCTGCCTACCACGGTCCTATACCTACAGCAAACACCTACAATGAAATATAATTAAAGGTGAAGTAACTGCAAGAGTGTGCATCCAGCTTTTCCTGCATCCATTACCTGGTTATCAAGTAAAATGGAGAGGCTTCAACATTAATTTTATTTCTGAAGTTTTAAAATAATATTGTTTAATAATTCCATGTAACCTGCATTGACTTCAAGCTTTGAATTAAACTTTTTATTTCTTCATTTCCCATTTTCCATTGCTGCAGCATTGATTTCTGACAAAAGGAAAATAACATCTACAAACATGATGGAATACCCCAACTGCTTGCAATTTTTAATTGCTGGTCAGCGCTGTTATCAGAAAAATTTTAGTAACAAGCTGACTCTATTCCTATATGGAAAAAAACCCTGACAAATCACCTTTATTGGCATTATACATCTACATTTGCACAAAGGTTAAAGTTTAAAATAAAAGATTAAAGACTGCAAAGATTAAAATAAAATAAGCTTTTGTTTTGATCTGGCATTGTGTCATCAATAACAGCCTTCATGCAATCACTGCTCCCTACCCCAGAATGAGAAGGCTGTGGGGCACACAGGGAGGCAATATTTGGAAAAGGGTGGTCATCTGTGCTAAAACAGCAAAGAAGAAATAGTTTTCTACTGCTGCTGGCGACCAGCAACTCTTCCTCATCACAAACAGATGAGTGCTACTGTCTCTTCAACAATATATATTAATAATTCAAACCAACCTCCAAGTGTAAAGCAATGAGCAAGATAAGTTCATATTCATGTCTATGATTAAATATTTTCAGCTAATGCATTTATATTTCAAATTTTGTTTGCCTAAATTGGATTTGCAGTAGCCGGCAACTCATCAAAAAATTAATCACACACTTATTTAAATTGCACAAAATATATTAATTCTCATGCTACTAAAGCACACATCTTTCCTTAGAGCCCTGAATAGATTTCCACACAACCATTTTATATCGTAGTCTAACAAAAAAATTTGTGCACCAAGGAAATTTCAGAGCTCATAAAAGTCAGAAACTCCTATTTTGTTAAAAGACAACTAGACTATTATAGTGAAGAAATTTCTGAATGAATCAAGCATGCTTTGACACCTACTTGAAAACTTATTTAAAATATTCAAGAGAATACTCTTGGTCTAAAAGTTGTTTGGAAATAAGTATACAAAAGAGGGACAAACAAGAAACCAGTGATGGAAATATTAGGATAGTAAATACATTTGCCTAATGCAAGTGGAACAGATCTTTATAATTTATTTTCTAATGTCTTGATAATATAATATTTGTTCATGCTACATACCCTTGTGCATTGATAATTTCCCTGCTTTTGGCAGGTAACTGTTCAATAGATTTTCAAGCAAACAATTCTAACAGTAAACCATTAAAAACACCATCCAGAAAAATGGTCAAAGCCTTCCCTCCTTCCCAAACTGCCATTATTTAACTTATGACAGTTTTGCTCTACTGTTTCTGACTGACAGTCACATCTTTTCCATTGTCTTAACTCCCAGCTTTGGGCAGTGGTAAACTGCAGTAGAAATTTCTTTTAAGAAACTGGAAATGTAAAATTACAACAAGACTTGATCTTACCTACTTTATTTCATATTTGGAATAGATACAAGTACATATGCACTGGCATTTGCACCAATGTAAACCAGAGTGGTTTCATGGAAGCAGTGGATTTGCATTGCTATTAACTCTAGTACTGGCAGTTTAATACAGTTCTACGGCTGAAAAGGAACATGGATATTACAATGTATTGCTCCTCTTAGGAAGAGTTTTAGCTACCTGCATCAAGACTAACCTTGATCTCCAACATCTTCCCACACAAAATAAATCTAAAAGTGAAATAATATTCTTGTTAGGCACTTCCTTTTAGCTAAGTTTTCCAACAGTCAAGAAAGAAGGTCAGGTAGTATTAGCTAGCATACTGATATAAAGGATCACATCCATGGCATAATTTTCTCAAACACTTTTTTTTCATTATTTGTATTTAATAAAATAATAGAAAAACCCCAAAGGAGTCACAAAATAGGATATCTTCATTCTTAAAATAATATAAAAGATGTGAATTAGCATTTTCAAAAGAAATAATCAGCACCAACAATAATTTTTTGGGAAGTTTTTAGCTATCTTGATGAAATAATATGTGAAATCATCACAACACACAAAGAAAGCTCATTTGGACAGTCAGAATCAGCTTCAAACCAGACTGGAAACTGTATTTCTGAGTGCTAAATAGCATTTCACATTTGAATTCTCTTACATAACATAAATGCAAAACCAATGCTGTCATCCTTGAAAAAATATAATCAACATCTATATGGAAAGTCTGGTTATGAATGAAGACAGCATAGCAGTAATGTCCCAGCTCATAAAAGTGATGAACAAACAAGTGCATTGATTTCAAAACCTCTCTTTATTAAGGCTATAAAAGAACTTTAACATGAAATTTCTAAGTAAAGATATTTGTGGGAGGAAATCCAGAGTTTACTGTACAAAACCGAGTCTATATTCTCAAGGGGGAATAAACTTCTGTGTGACAACTCTCCTTGTAGCAAGGCTGCAAACAGGTAATTAATTTATATATAGATCTTTGCACTAAGTAGAAACAGCTCTTGTCCTCTGCCTCTGGAACAGCCCTATAGCATTTCCCTAAGGCTTCAAAATGGGAGAAAGACCCAGCGTGAACAGAAAAGTAGAAGTTCAGTGGGGACTCCAGCCCCCAAATTTGGGACTGTTCAGTGTTCTGAGCTATTCAAAACCTGATTTGAGTAGATTTGCCCATGTCTAGTTTCCAGTTGCAAAGATAATCAGTACATTGCACATGACTTTTATCAAAATGCTATAGTTACTGCTCCAGGCCTTCAATTTCAATGTGTTGTGAAGATAAATAGGCCTAAAAGTGCAAAATGAAAGAACTTTTCCCTCTCATTTTGGTCGATATTTTTCCTTTTGAAGAAGAGAGACTGGACTTTTGCATATATTGAAGTCTGCAGTTCAGAAGTGAATTCATGCAAACCAGGTGTGAATTCTTGTTTTGTTTAAATTACCTCCTATCTAACTGTATTATATCCCCTTTTAAATTAATGCTAATACAGAAGCATTTTGCCATCCCTTGAGCATAAGTCAAACCACTTAATCTTTATTGACCAGAAATATTGGCCTCTTCTTTGAGGCCATTTTCCCCTTGTAGTTGAAACCTGTGCATTCCATAAACAAAACCACAGATTTAGCACACCTGAGCTTATTCTGAAAGTCTGCTTTTAGAACATATTCCCTATGAAACAAACAAGCAAAACCCCAAGACACAGCCTTGTTCAAATGGTAATACATTACATATTGTATCTGCTGCTCTTTGTTCTCAAAATGGTTCAGTGATAAAGAACCCTAAGAACTATACAGCAGCTATAAGCACTACTATAAAAAGTGTACCATTTCAATGTTGCTACTTAATTAGAAATTATCACCCTGTTAAATCTTCTAGAGAAATATGGCTTATAAAAATGTTCTAAGTATATCTAATATATCCTTATTTAAATCAGCCAAATGTGTTAGCCAAAAAAGGATATCAATACTCTATTTAATTTACAAGCTCTGTCCATACTATTTATCCATACTTCATTATCAGGAACAGAAAATATTAGAAGACAGGGTATTCAAATGTGATTTCAATCACTGTACCAATCCCATGCTACTTTATCTGCCAGATGTGCTGGAGATTCCAGACTAGTGCACAACATTTTCATTTAAAGTAGCGTGTTCCTGCACTCAGCCTTGTTTAAATCAGTATTACTAGTGAAGAACTGGTAAAATGATTTTAAAAAAACCCTTTTGCTTGTTTAATCTGGATTCATCTTTCATGACCCTACAGTAACACTACATATTGGGCTTTGAAGCACAAGAATTATACAGAAATGAGTCTTTTCACCTGGTACTTATGTCCCTGTTTTAAAAGAAGAGAACTCCTGTCTTCCCCAGATAGCCAGTTTTCTTTCCTTGTGCTCATCCATTCTTGACCAGGCCTCTGATAGCATCCCAATACAGGGGAATTCCCAGGCCTGATCCTTAAATGTTGAATATTAGAGAGTTAAAAACAACCAAATAAACAAAACACCAACCATCCTACATATAAAAAAAAAAAAAAATACAAACCCCAAATCAAATCCAACTCCACCAGAAACACACATTAGTATGTGTAAGAAAGAACTTTCATGTAAAACATTTATTTTCTCACTGCTTTTTACTTGTTTACTTTCAGATGTCTCTATTGGTCATGAATTGGCTAAGATACTCAAGGTCAAGTCCAACCAGCCCACTTCAGCACCATGTGTTTAAGGCAGGATCCTCTCTCTTATGAGTTTTTATGAAAGAGGTTTATTATCATATTGTGATAATAACATAACGAAGCCCCTATGGCAGATGGCTGGCTGTATGCAGAGCTGAACATCCAACACTGGGCAACTGCTCTCCCTTGCAAGGAACAGGAACAGCAATGCCCTGGTTGCACACATGACACTGACTCTCACACAGTCCTGGAAAGACACCTCAGAATCTTTGGTTCACAGGATGTTACAAAGGTACATGTGTACCATAAAGGCAACAAGCATGGTTTTGCCAATGAAGAAAAGGATTTGCATAATGCCTCACCACCTGCTCGCTACAGTCACCAGAGCTTCTGGATTTTGCAGTTTGAAGGGGGTTTTTACTTAAGGATGCAATGATTTCTCTGTGAAAGATTAAAAGGTGACCAAACTGCCACCATTATAAACTAAAATAATTTTTGAAAAAGAGAGAACTAGAGATTCTGGTCCTTTAATTTATCTTGTTCACAGGTAAAACTGAGTACTGCCAAGTCACAGCCTATCAATAGTCCCCTGGCAGAGAAAAGAAGTTTCAGAAATCTGGTTTTACAGCTAGCTTTCCATCTCAAAAACATTTGATGCTCTTTTAGCAAACCATAATCAATAGCTGTGACTAACTGAAAAAAGTTAAACTTTCCTTTATGTGATTAATTCCTCCTGTAGCCAACCCAACACCTAACTTCTACAGTATAAAAGGCTTATCTAGAGGGCCATAATATAGTATTTGCTGTAAGTCATAATTTGAGAGGTTCCTACATGCAGCTGGTCCTCATCCCTCTCCATTCTTCCCCACTGCTACTCCACATCCCCACTGCCTCCTATTCCAGGATCTGCTTTATGAATCACATAATTAGTTTACTTTACTTAAAATTTAGCAGCTGTGAGAGCAAAGTAAAAAGTATAAGCAGACGAGCATGGACCTCCTGGGGTTTTGTAGAAGAAAATTCTGAAAACAAAGCAAAGACGACAGCTTCTCATACCACAAGCAAGAATAAAAGAGGCAAGGGTCATGCTTTTTCTCTTGACATGCAATAACCTCGTGCACTGTCCTGTCACACTACCAAGGATGAGACCACCAAGCCAAGCTGTTCCCACGCCAGCAGTTTGTCAAAGCCCATATCACACCCTGGGCAAGTGCAGAGTGGAGACAAACAGGTCTTGGAGAGAGTGTCTGTGCCCAGGGAGCTGCAGAGACAGCACTGCTATCACTCTCTCCATTTGAAGAGCTCCCATGCCACTGGAGAGAAGGGAATTGCATGTTACACTATGCCTGATGTAAAGATGCTGCGTCCTTCCAGCAGCAAACAAGGCTCACACTGAGTTAGCACTGATGCTGCTCTCCCAGCCACCACAAACCAACATTCCGGAATGCCTTTGCAGGGGGAGGAGACAACCACCAGGGAGGCATTCATCTGGTTTGAGAGTAAAGACTGGGGACAGATAGGAAATCAAATTATATCTCTTTTCTTCCCAGGCATGAGGGGTGCATTTCCTCACATATAGTGAAAACAACAAGCAATGTTTAAAGAAACATTTACTTCCTAACACAGCTGAATTCACCAGGGCATTCCCAGACTCTCCTCTTCTAAAGAGGAATAACACCATCCATTCAACAGTCAAATCATGCAATATACATTTGGGAAAGAAACCCCAAAACCAAACCTAAATAAGTGAACTACCAAACTACTGTTCTGATAAAAAATAAGAATACTAAGAAAGAAATGCTTATAGAAGAAGAAATAAATAAAACTAACCACACAGAAAAATTAATTAAAAAAATTTTAAAAAACCAACAACCCACAACAAATAATTAAAGGTAACCTTTGAATTATTATTGCAGTCTATAAGAGACATGCTGCAAATTTTAATAATATTGTCTGGAACATCAGTCATTTTGCTCTTGCTGAAATCCATTTTTGATAATGCAATAGTAACATCTCAGGAATGATATTAAATTTCTACATTGTATTAAAGTAGAATTGCATTAGCATGGTACACTGTGTGTATCTCTGCTGGGATTACTTTCATTCTGGAAAAAACAATGTTATTTTTCTATTACTGATATAAGTTATCTATTTTGACACTGGGAAATATATTTCACTGAACTATAAACTAACAAAATCTCTCATCTAAGAGGATATCACTAAAGTTTGCCTCCTGGTGTATTTTCAATTCCTAGCCAGCAGACATTCTGCTAATTTTTTTGCACAAACTCATTTGATTTGCAGCATACCTGTGAGCCCATATACTAGAGTTAGCGTGTCCAGTTCAATTATTCTTGCTCAATCTTTGACCAAACTATTGGGAAACCTGCCTGAGGAAAGAACAAAAGATTGCAGCTGACAGATCTATGTCTTTCTGAACAAAACTCAAGCGGCCCCCTTCCAGGATCTCTCTCCATTCAGTCTTTCCATTTGGCTACCAGCACCCTGAGCGAGTGAGCCCCACAGCAGCTTGGAGGTAGAAAGAAATGGAGAATCAGAGTTACATTTATCTTCAAACACATCTGTACTTTACTGACATGATTTTCCCAAGCACTCAGCCTCATCCTAAGTTTTGTTTTTCAGTTTAAGAAGTATGATCACTGGTTTCTATTCACCTTTGACACTGATGAGTCACCTTGAACATCCTCCAGCTCACCCTAAGCCTCCACTTTCCTGTCAGGGTATGGAAGAAATGAGCTCTAACAGGGATTTAAAAAGGGAAGAGGAAGGACTCATCTGATAAAACCTGCCTTCAGCTTTAAGCCAAAAACAGTTCCAGATGTGAATTAAGGAGGTTATCAAAGACAGGCCAGGAATCATGCCCTCACTAATGGATCAAGACAGTGGTTAGAAAATACTGGTACTTCAGTAAAATCCAGATTTTAGCCACAAAATTACTTCAATTCATTCCAGAGGGTCCATTTCCAAACACACATCCTAATTTGCTGTTACTGAATGATGTATAATTTACAGTGCATTCTGTATCGGTTCTGAAGCTCACCAACACACTTCCTTGTGCTAGAGTGACACATCCCACCACACCGGCAGAGTAGAGGAGATTTCATAAAAGGAGATTAAAGAGATTCTCGTATAGCTGGTGCAAAGTGTAGCTATGGGCATTAAGTTTGGGACTGGCATATGCACACCATGTGGGTTCAAACTCCTGCCCTGAGGGGTATTTTTTTTCTTTTGCAATAACACCAGAATCAAGAAGATAGGGACCTTGGATATGTTCTAGAAAAACTACTAGCAATCACCTGGGGAGCAGCAAATGACATCTTTGAGCCAAGAAGCAGCTTTCTGCGAAGCTTGCCCTCGGCAGCAGGTGTCGCTGCAAGGCAGAGGTACAGCAATTAGTGAATTACTGGGACACAGACAAGAACAGAAGCAGGCAAAGATGCTTCGTTGTACGCAGGAAAAACATGGAAATTCCTGACAGCTGGTAGCTGTGCACCCCTCTTGTGCTAAGTGTTTTGGTTGCAAACATGATCAAACAGCAGACTGCTAGTATACACCTGCCTAAAAAAAACGCATGGAAACTCTTACTATTAAGGTAACAGCTTGCATAGCAGCATTAACATTATGTATAGTTTTCCACTTTCTTACTGAGTGCTCATCCTCTTGACATATTAAAGAGTTTACTGGTATTCAGTGCAAACAGAACTCCATGCAGCACCTAGTCATTTAATCTCCCGAGACCAGCTGCAAACTACCTGAATAGTGCCTTTAAGTTCTTGCAGTGGGTCTTTTAAAGATAAATTAATGCATAAAGTCCTGTCACTCTAGTGTCCAGTCATCCCGGGGTAAGGATATTTCATCTTCTAGGGAGCAGTGTCAGCTGGGTTACACCCAGCATAAAACAAGAGGCAGACCCTCTGCTCAGTTCTTCACTTGTGTGTCATTTCAGCCACAGGCTGATATTAAGGATCACCATTTTTGACCCTCTTCAGGTCCTTTAGGATTCTGTAATGTGTTTCTCTCCACACTGCAGGGAAATTACAGAGGCTGATGTGTCTGTGAGAGAAGTCTTTTTTCAGAAGGGTTTTCAGCCTGCTGTCAAGGAGTCTCTCCCTTCTACTCTTTCATGCCTGAAATATTAGCCTTCAGTTGCCACTGACACAAAAAAGCCATTTTCTGCTACAGCATTGAGCCATTTTAAAAAGAAACTGCCAGCTAAATTAAGAACTAGTCTTTTACTATAAGCCTAACAAGGCAAGAGAAGTAGTTTAAATAATGACAAGGCAAGAAAAATACTAACTCATAGTCCAGAGACGCCCAGCACTACAGTGCCATGATTTACTTAGACAGAAAAGAGGGCTGTTCCTGCTAAGAACAGATCCTACAAGGTCTTGACATACCCAAATGGCTTTAAGCCAGGGATATAAAAGTCACTGCTCTTATCACCACTACCAAAATCTACTACTACAGGTACTAACTTAGTTTGAAAAGAACACTTAGAAAGTAGATTTACACTATAGTAAGCAAAGGTTGTGCAGAGACTTGAAACGGGCACTGGGGCAAACCCTGAATGTGTTGAGTACCTGCACTGTCAGCCTGGCAGAAGGTGCAGATCAGCAGAACTGCTGAGCAAACCGAGCAAAGAGGGTTTCCAGCCATTGCCATTACTGGGAGAGGCTAGTAAAACAGCTTTTCATTAAGGAATGCCCTTAAAGCTGCATGTAGAGCATACTTGGGTTTTGGGGGTTTTTTTGTATTGTTTTGTTTCTTTAACAAACAGAAACCACTTCTACAGCAAAGGTTTTATGCTGCCTTTTCTGAAGCACACTCATACTTTTCCAGCAGAAAGAAGTGTAAAAACTTGGAGTGTGAACACACAAGTTACTCCTCCTCAAATGAGGCACTGAGGTACTATTCATACTGCTACCAGAGCTGATGCCACCATTCCATGGGGGTAGTTAGTGACAGTAGAACAAACCAGACTGCAGGGCATCGGGCATCAGGCAAGCAAAGTATCTTACTACGTGTTTTCTCTCTCTTCTACCCCCACCCCACCAATTTCATATGAACAGGAGCTTGGCCTAAGACTTTTTGTGCTTACAGTGACTGGCACATCGACGCTCTCCAGGCACTACCTTAATAAAAACAAGACAGACAAAGCAGAGAGAAAATGGATAACATAGTATCTACAAAACACACAATACCCACTGGAAGCAACCTGTAGGTTGCTAATGCCAATCCCTAATGCAGTGTTATTCTCTTACTTATGTCTGTACAATATCTAATAAAATACAACCTCTGGGAAAGAAACTCATCATCTTCTGCTCCTCTGTGTAAGCAAGGCCTCTTGTTTACCAGGTCAGCAAAGATCCCGAGCTGTGACCAGAAAAAAAGGTGCCAAAATTATGTACTGTGCTGTGATCAGCGAGGCAGGAGGTGATGGGCTCATTGCTCTACTCCTGTGATAGTTTTCACCAGCAGTACTTGGTCTGTGACCCAAGGAAGGTGTGCAGCTACAGTAGGGGTGGGTACAGGCAAAGCAGGCACAGCCAGAGCCCTGCAGGCAGTGCTCACGTGTGGGGAATGGGACTCCTGACTGCTATATCCATCACAGGAGGCAGAAGTCAAGCCCGAACTCTGAAAATACAAACTGAACCAGGGGAGACACAACAGCAGCTCATATACCTGCACTGTGAAGCACCTTTAGAGGGGGAATGAAAATCCTGCAGACTGCAGTCAGGGAAGAATAAGGTTGTAAAAGGTTTTACTTCCCATAAAGCATAACATCAGTTAGTGATTACAGTCCAAACAGGCAGAAATTTTATTCAAAAATTGAATTTTGACTTCCTATTTTTATTTTTTTTTAAGATGAAAGAACTGCATGGCTTATTAAAATTTTATTTTCCTTGGGCTTAAGTAATGGTCATCTGTATACATAACAGGTACATACTGCTTGCCATACGCCTTTGACAGACAAGTTTCAGGGAAATCTGTTTCAAAAACGTATTTAGCAGTAGCATCAGAAACCATTTTCAAACTGAATGCTTCTGTTTTAAAAGGCATGACTTTTAGAGAAGTGTTTGCGGTAATGTATGGAAATGTAATCACAATGTAAGAAAAAAAAGGAGAGTGTAATGTGTGCAATGAGAAAGAAAGGATCACTGCTCAAAATGTTCAATATGCTCAGTACACTGTTGCTTGAAGTATTAAAGAATATGAAATTTCCACCTGGGTTTTTATTTACTATTTCATGGCAACATTAAACCAGTCTTTTTAGTAGTTTTGTCATTTAAAAATATTTTTCTTCTCCCCTTTTGTCTACTAGCATGGACAGTTTTAGAAACAGTTAGTTTTAAGCCATCAAACATCTGAGCAGACCTAAAAGTGAAACTAGATTTTGTTACTGCAATTGCCATAGTATTAGAAATGTGCCTTGTAGGTGGCCAAGGGACCTTTTACGGTCTTGTGACATGGCCCATACTAGCTTGGCCCATGTCCTGAACTGACTGGAGCTCCACAATAAAGTGAGCAGTGCTGTGCTAAATGTAATTTTCCTGTAAGTATGTTGTGTGAAGTTTCCAAGGTGTCCTACTGCTAGAACAGAAAAGTTTCAGCTTATGTGAATCCATACAGCTACAGCTATTTAAAATCCCTCTGCCGAGAGGCACATGTGCACAGTTTGTTCATACTGCACATCTTCAGCCCTCATTTTAAAGCCATCTGTTACTGCACCAAAGTCCAAAAGATTTTTATCAAAAACAGAATGTTCAAACCAACAGTGAAAAGACAGCTGAAAAGTCCATAAATATGTATCTCCATGATATCTGCTTAGCCTGAAAAGACATGTCAATAAAATTCAGAAGGACAAGTAAGGTACAAGAGGCTACAGAAACATATTTTCTCTTTTTTTCTTTTTTTCACAAAATCTTCTTAAAATATCCATTAAAATATTGTTCATCTCAACTCTGCTTATGGGTATACATCATCTGTTTCAAAAAGCTGCTATGCCCTTCATGATATGAACGTCTAAGAGTGTGTGGCCTTTAGTATCATCCATGGTATGAGGTTTTTATGTTATTTATGTTCAGTTGAGATCAGTTACTTCAGCTGTGCCTTCTGCACACCTTCACTACTCTTCTCAGCAAGCTTACATTCCTTTTACTCAATATTAACACAACTCAAATGCTTTTCTCACATAAGTGTTAAATTTGGTGTCACAATTTGGCTACATAAATGCTAGAAGTCAAGAAGCACCAGAAATCACTGCTTCAGAACAAGCATTTTTCTTGTAATATCTTGAGATACTATGAACTGAGCAATTTCTTTCTAGTCTTTAAAATGCATTATAATGATACTGCACCACAGGTTCAGGAGAGTCGGATAAGTACTTTAAAAACAAGTAAATGATGACAAAATCAAAAGTGATTGGAAAATAAAATCATATGTGCCATAAATTTTCTTAGAGAAACTCTCCTTTGCTTTTCAACTTAAAACTGAGTAATGAAAAATAGGCTAAAGGACAAACTCCATATCTTTTGAGGGCAAACCTAAACAGCAATATCTGGGAAACAGCCAGAATCAAACTTTAAATAAAATTCTCAATTTCTTCTCATAAGATAAGCTATAGAAGATCAAGTGGTTATGACTGGATATGATTGGATAAAGGAGGAAACAAATTTGTCTAATTTCACCTACTCCCATTCAACACAAATATGTTGCAAGTCTCAAATTACCCATGTTTGAACCCTACAGTACTCCTAGTTTTCACAGGGATACCCTTTCTTCATAATAATATTCAGCTCAAGTTGAATCTCTCTTGTCAAACTACTGTTAACACAGAAGGAAAATAAATATTTAAATAACACTCCTACTAATCAAATGTGAATAAATAAAAATGCATCATTTAATCATTAGTCTGAAAAAAGAATGACAGTAATACAGACACAGAGGAAGTCTAAGTAAATAATTTTATTTTTGTCTGGGTTTTTTCCCCCACCCCTAGCTTAAGGGGGACCATTAAAACCCACTTTCCTCTACTATTTGAGAGTTATGTGGTAATCCCTAATACATGAAAATAAATTCTTTATTCCACCTCTTCTTCCTCCATGCTCTTTGCTTTTATGGTGGTTGTAACTTTGCTACTCATAAAGAGTGATGGAGAATGCAGTCCAAATGCAGCAAAGTCAGCATTAACTAATAAAAGGAAATCTCATCACAGAAGGGAAAGTTATCAGCAAGCTTAAAACCCATCTAAAATTAACACACAAATCCACTTCCCAGCAGTCCCGCAGTACATTCAAAGCAAATTCCCTCAAGGACTGCTCAACTTAGAAAAGGGGATAAGGGAAAAAGCGAGGATAAATAAGTAAGGTGAGAGAGTCTCCGTGTGTACATTTATGCACATAATTTATTATTAGCATAGTCACTGAGCAAGCATATTCCTATGGATTTAAATATACAGCTTTAACATGTTACTTCTTGGGGAGTTTTAAATGTAGAATTTCCACCACAGCTTCCAAGTCATTAAACTCAATATAAGAATCTCAAGGAAGAAAATAAAAAATACATTTATTAAGAGCTAGATCAATGAGATATTTACTAAAGACCCATTCCAAAAGAAACAGGATAATCAACACAAGTTTAGCAGTCAAAAATTAATCTCAGAGTTAAAGAAAATGGAAATTATTCTTTCATAGCTCACATAGATCTAGCAGCATGTTTTCCTGTCATCTGTACTGGAACCTTCTGCCAATTCTGATAGCCCCTTCTTTGGGAGGGTAAATCTTTTGACTCTACTAAAATCTTTAGGGAGTGTGCTACATAAACCAACAAAAGCAAACAAAAAGTACAACAAGCCAAGTTCTGCACTTTTTATTTATACATATACATACAAATTGATTCTATGCATATTAACATTGTATGTACATATACACTACTGAGTTAAAATAAAATACTTCTAGCATTCAATCTAACAAGAGAAAAAACCTTTTTATATTTATGTAAGGTTCTTGTGGAAGCAGAGATAGATATTTATTGTCAATATGGTATATTTTCAACAGCAAATGCTCTTTCAGAAATATTTTGATTAATATTTTAGGTATATGGATCTTGATATTAACTGTGGTAAAATTCAAGGTAATAGATTATGAAAAACTATTTGAACAACATTAGTATAGCAATATTTATTTATGAGGCAGTAAAAAAAGGAAAACAAAGCTCTCAAGTGAAAGATCTGGTTTTTTTCAACAGTGTGCCTCACAATTATTTTTGAATCATACATATTCTCTAGGTTGGTTGAACTCACCACTGTGACACCAACCACAAGAAGGGCTGGAAGGAGGATACAGGATACTGACCCATCAGCCTGACCTTGGTGCCAGAAAAGGTTACAGAACAGATTTTCTTGAGTGTGAGCACATGGCACTTACAGGTCAAACGGGATCAGACCCAGCCAGCACGTATTTAGGAAAGGCATGTCTTGCCTGACCAGCCTGATCTCCTCTTATGACCAGGTGACCTGCCTGGTGGATGAGGGGAAGGCTGTGGATGTTGTCTAACTAGACATCAGGAAACCTTTGATACTCCCATGACAAACCTCCCATGACATTCTCCTGGGAAAACTGGCACACCGTGGCTTGGATGGGTGCCCTCTTTGCTGGATTAAAAACTGTTTGGATGGCTCAGCCCAGAGAGTCATGGCAAATGGTGCTGCATCCAGTTGGTATACAGTCACCAGTGGTGTCCCCCATGGATCTGTGTTGGGGCCAGTCCTGTTTAATATCTTTATCAATGACCTGGATGAGGGTGTCGAGTGTAAATTCATGGATGACACCAAGTTGATCTGCTGGAGGGTAGATTCTCTACTTCTGGAGGGTAGGAAAGCTCTGTGGAGGGAAAGCTCTGCAGTAGGAAAGCTCTGCAGAGGGATTTGGACAGGCTGGATCAATGGGCCAACAACAGTATGAGGTCCAACATATCCAAGTGCCAGGTCCTACACTTTGGCCACAACAACCCCAGGCAGTGCCACAGTCTAGAGACACAGTGGCTGGAAAGCTGCCTGGTAGGAAAGGATCGGGGAGTGTTTGTCAACAGCAGCTGAACATGGCCAGCAGTGTGTCCAGGTGGCCAAGAAGGCCAATGGCACCCTGGCCTGTATCAGAAACAGTGTGGCCAGCATGACCAGGGCAGTGATTGTTCCCCTGTACTCAGCACTGGTGAGGCTCCATCTCAAATCCTGTGCTCAGTTTTGGGCCCCTCACTACAAGAAAGGCATGGAGGTGCTGGAACTTGTCCAGAGAAGGGCAATGAAGCTGGTAAAGGGTCTAGGGCTACGACCTACTAGAAGCAGGTGAGGGAGCTGGGGTTGTTTAGCCTATTGGAGGCTCAGGGAAGACCTTATAACTCTCAATGACTGCCTGAAAGTAGGGTGTAG
The DNA here is from genome assembly GCA_024500445.1 of Entomyzon cyanotis. NCBI lineage: Eukaryota > Metazoa > Chordata > Aves > Passeriformes > Meliphagidae > Entomyzon > Entomyzon cyanotis. The sequence goes on from JAKEPQ010001005.1 coordinate 85,340,907, forward strand.
CCAGGTGGGGGTCTGTCTCGTCTCCCAGGTAACAGGTGACAGGATGGGAGGACATAACTCTCAAGTTATGCCAGGGAAGGTTCAGGCTGGACATCAGGAATAATTTCTTCATTAAAAGGGTTGTTAAACATGGGAATAGATTGCTCACCAGGTGGTGAAGTTACCATCCCTGGAGCTCTTCAAGAAATGACTGGAAGTGGCATGTCATGCCATGGTCTAATTGATAAGGTGGGAATTGGCAAAAGGTTAGATTCAATGATCTAAGAGGTCTTTTCCAACTTAAATGATTCTGTGATTCTGCGATCAAGCTTTTATTAAGAGCTATTAAAAAATACTTTAAGCCATTAGTACAGAGAATATACCACACAGAGCAGTCACAGTCAGGGAACTGTGGTTTCACCAAAACAACAGATATTTCCCCATGATGCAAAGGAGCAGGACTGGCTTAAAGGTGCAGCAAAGGTCCAAAGGGCTCACTTGGCAGTAAAGCATTAACAAACTGCCACCACCATGAAGTCAAATTCAGGTCAGATCTTGAAAATCATTCACATCAGCAATGCTTGCACACACGCAGAACCTCATGGAATCCACCTTGGGAGAATGTAGATGGAGATGTCTGATGTGGTCTGCAACTAATACATTGCTCAGAGGTCACCAGAACAGAGGCCAAGTACCCAACAGGCTCCTGGATGAGGGCACAAAACACTCCAGTACCCAAGAAACCACAATCATTTCACACTTCGCCATACACATCAAACAAATGGCATCTTTAATTAAGGTCATGCCAGAGAAGCAACACCAAGTCATTTTTATGCTCTCCAGCAAGCTTAGACGAACTATGCTCCCCATTTCTGACTTGGAAGCAAGGGACAGAAATAAAAAAAATCCCGTCTATTATTAAGTTCAATAAAAACACATGAATGAACATAGCTTCAAGAGCCCCTTGCTGACTTAAAAGCAAATATTTTTTATGAGCTATCATGTCTGTTTAGGCATCTTTGTGGGTTTTGTTGTTAGAAAAAATAAATATATATAACTACAACTTCAAAACAAATTCTACTAAACTGAAACTTTTGCCACTCAGCCCAACAGGATATTCTTACTGGGTGCCAGGGCAAGTGGAGCACAGTAAAGTCCTAAACATCACCCACTCTTTTTCAGGTCTGCTGCCCCAACCACACAGTTAACATCTTGCTTCTGGTGCTCTCTGATGGAGATATGTTCATGCATCTTTTCCATTCTTTTCCTTACTTTTCCTCTTCCCCCACCATATCATTCAATTCTGTATCATGAACATTTTGTTTGTTTGTATGAGCAAGGAGCAAGTGAACTGAACCCACGTCGTCAATTAAACCAAAGTCAATTTGGAGAGAAATACAGAAGGTTAATTAACTGCTAATGATTTTGGCATTTATTTAGGTTAGTCCCTAAACTTAATTTATTGATGTGACAGTATATCAATGTGCCATGATTTACAAAAGACACTTGAAAAGCAAAAAGGTTGGTCATGCAACATTTGGAGCTGCATACTAAAAATACGTACAGGTGCAATAAATACTGTGTTAAAGAAACACTCTCAGGCTATATTTGAATTAAATTTTACACCTGAAACAACATAAGAGGAGACTTGCTCTAAGAACCGGCCGAGCCTAACAGAGCCACAGAGTATTCTTCTCTGCTAGCAAAATGTGAGTACTTAAGTTCCTAAATATGGTTTTAGAAACTTAATGCCAGGCTGCCACTTCCAAAGCTCTCTCTGAGGTAATTGCATGACATACCCTGATGCACTGTTTATTCATAGCTGCAGGTAACACTGAAAGTCAGGGACATGCAAAATCAATAGATCTGAATGAAAACTGCTCTTTCTATGAGTAGAACATAAGCGATGGCACAGACAGTACAACCCAGCAAATTTACTTCAAGTTAACTTTCATGTAAGAAATTAAGCCAACTGTGACAACGGCATGAGAGGGTAAATAAATACATGATTCTCAACCACTTTCAGTCACGGGTCAGTCTTTCAGGTTGAAGTACTCGAGCACAGTCAGGTCAGACTTCTCAGAAGTGCAAGTACAAATCACAGCATGAATCAAAGAAAGCACTTCTTGTTGCTGAGGTGGGAAGGCAAAACAGCATGACTTGGACGAAAACCTGAAAGTTGGCTTTGCATAGCCTTTAGGATTTTGAAAAAAAAAGAAAAATTACAATCCAAAACTAAGTAAAACTAAGTTTACTCCACAAAGGAATACAGGTACTTTCTTACCAGTTTTAGACTTAATACATTCACCCTCTATCCACAGAGGTCAAAGCTGAGATAAACAGGTAACATGCTGGTGCTCAAGAAAACATGGGGAGAAGGAATCACACTGTCATTCATTTATGCATCAAAATCTTAATTAGCCTTCTGAAGAAGAGCCTTTTGGGATTCCAGCTTAAAATGCTGGAAGGCACATGTCAATGTTTCTGGTAATAAGGGTCATGCAGGAGGAGTACAGGAGATATGCAACCTCAGGTAGAAATACTTGTCTGACTGCAGCCTTTTTCTCTCTCTAAGACCAATATTGCAACTCCACATTGTAAATTCTAAAGGATGGACTCAATCATGAATACTGTGGTCAGGATATTTGGAACAAACAAAAAAAAACATTGGCGCATTTTTAGCAGACAATCTGCAGTGCGCATGCAGAAAGGGTAAGAAAGAGACTGAGACTGCAATTAGCATTTATTGCAGTAATCTAGTTGACTGAATAAAAGACAATTAAGTTAGTAGTGAACTTTCACCCAAATCAGGTCTGTTCGTCACTAACATGCTGCAACAAAAACAAAGGCAAGTGGAAGACGATGATAGGAAATAATTTAGTAAAGTACTTCAAAAATAGCCCTATTGGTATAGAAGATTATGTAGCTATGCTGCCACATTATATATATAGTACATGAATTCCAAGGCAGATATAGTCAAAGAAGTGTGGATGCTTATTGAATGCCTTGAACCAAAGGGTATAATAAATACATGATAAATAACATTTGTTGTTGGAAGAAGACCTCAGAGAAGAGGGAGTTTTGCCTTGTGGAAAACAATTAAGTTTGTAGTCAGGCCAAGATCCCCTGCAGGGAACCCACAAATGAGCAAGCAGAGAGATGCAGGGAGAATTGATGCATATGAGCTTGGAACACTGATCACGCGATTAACACATGGATAGCAGGAACATAAACATTTCTATCAAAGCCCTACTAGACAGACCACGCCTGTTTAAAAAAATAGCTGAATACAAAGAATAATGAGCTTGCTTTCACAGCATGATGATGAAACCAAGAGTACTGAGCTGCAGTTCGCTACTCTTCTACATCCGTATTGCCTGTGTGACTCCAGGGAAATTATTTCACACCTTGACCTTTCATTATCCTCCTAATTCAAAGTATCTAAGTGGCTATCTTAAATAGTGATAACAAATTATTACTTAATATGCACTGTTATGTAGCAGTATTATCCCTGAAGTGACACATATGCAAAAACCTTAATACATACCATGTCATAAACAAGTCCTTGTTGGCTGGAAACTGGTGAAGGATTAGCACTGCACCAAATGCAGCACAGAGGCTGAACAGATTCCATTTCTCATTTCATTCTGTGGTATCCCAAGGCAACCGTCAGGAAGAAATTCGGATGCTTCTTTCACACTTGAGGTTTTTACCTGTCAGCCACTGCAGCTTCAGTGTTGCTCCTGCTGCCGTGCTACATGTAACACCGACTGTGCTGCCACAGTCACACATTCTCCCAGCTGCTAAGACAGCAGTGGTGGCTGCTTAAACCAAAGTCTTAGGTCATCCTGAAAATAAGCTGCATACCTACATACTCCTGTCTTCATTGTGAGAGGCAGAGTCACTGAGGGATCACTGCCCTATTCAGTCTCATCATGCTTTAACTCCCTCAGATACACAAGGATGATGCATGTTGTGGTGCTCTGCATAGAGAATTTGTGGATTTGCTTGTCAGGTGAATGCAGGATTTTGTCTGAAACAATCAGGAATAGACCTCACACATTATCATTCCCGCATGACCTGAATGACAAATGGCTGCAAAACTTTACTTCTCATGCTCATCATTGTCCCTGAACCCATAGCTACCCAAACCAAACCATCCTCTGGCTGTCCTGTGACACTTTACTTCACATCTAATACAGGTTGCAGATGTGAGTGAAACAGAGCTACAAACTCAGAGAACAGCAACTACTGTCTTGTTCCCTTCTGGAAATGGAGGAGTGTGGAAGAGAAGACAAAGAAAAAAAGAGAAAAGGTTGCTTTTATGATTCCTATCCCCTCCTATGCCAGCTATATCTGGTAAATTCTCTTCCTATGAAAACATCCCTGAGGTTTTCACACCAGGCTTTTACACGTTGTTTTAACATGGCCTAACTTAGCTTCTCAGTACACCCCTGAGTGCTCCCAAGCTTCATGACATGCTGTAGTAGTGGACAATAACACGTCCACTACTAAAAGAAACCACAGTATAGAAAAGGTGAAAGTGCTTTGCCTGCAGGTTTCAGACATTATTGGATATGTTTTATTGATCCAGCCATGCAGAGCTCTGAGCTGTTATCAGACAGCTCCAGGAATTCAACCACTCAAGGCCAACACCATAGAAATGGAAAATATAGAAGCTGGAAGATCATTTTGCCATTTTGAAAATCCTTCAATTTAAAACTCCTTCTTCCTATTTGCTACAAGCTTAATTTGAAAACCAAAAGCCATTTTTCACTTCCTGCTTCTGCCTCTCTCCCCTTTTTGATTGTTCCACAGCCATAGCACTGCAGATCCACTGTTATCACATGAGTAAAGGTGGTCCTTCTTTCTTCTTGGACCTACAGCAACAGTCAAGTTGTTTTCTATCTTCCCCTGAAAGACAAATGAACAAAAACTCCCCCAAAAATACTCCAAAGCAAAACTCTCCCAAATCTTGGGGAGATAAATTAGAAGCAGTTGATTTATCTCCCTCACTACAATGCATACTGCTTTGACTACTATTAAAACTACCTCCTTGCAAATGATGACAAGAGCATGAAGAAGGCTGTGGCAGAAATATGCAACCACTTTTGAAACAGCTGAGGAAAAAGTGGCAGCCAAACTTCAGAAGTAAGTGATATGGCTTTGGTCCTTACACTCACCTAGACATTATGCATATTTACTTTCACCTTAAAAACTTAAATCTCAAATGTTTAAGGAAAACAAACAAACAAAAAAACCCCAGCAAATTCATCCTTAGCTGTAATTGAAAACAAAACTTCAGACATGGCAAGCCAGCCAGCTCCACAGCAGCTGAAGCTCTGCCGGAGGGAGGAAAATAGATACTTGAAATTGCCTCAACAATTAATACCTTTACTTCACACAGTGATGAAAATGAAAACACATTACCCCCAAGATATGTCTTTTGACAGCATAAAACTGACATATACTACTACTTGCAACAAATTAGTCATATTATACTCCTGTACTACTCCTGTGCCCTCCTGACTTCTGATCCCTGTACCTTCAACAGATCCATAACAAAAATGGAGAACAGGAACCAGGAGTCATCAGACTCTTGTCAGTGTTGCTGAATGGACAGGAAGGAAAAGGAGAAACCTGCAAAGAGATGTGTGACACTACGACTCAGGAAAGTTTGTTAATTGCAAAGCTATGCTGGCTCTGCAAGAGAGCATCACACACAACTACAGTCTTCCCACCACACCAAAAGGTTTGATTAATCAGCATTCAGCCCTGCCAGTTTATTTAAAAAACAGTATTAACATATATGTAGTCGCCCACAAGTACCTTCTGGTTTATTAGCAATTGCTGTTGATCAGGATTTATTTTTTAGAAATTTTTAGAAATAGATTTAGAAATCCTATTTATTAGGATTTCTGTGGGTCCTTGAGAAGCAGTTTGAAATAGCGCAGAAAGTTTTAAAAGAATGTATTCCTTTCCTGATACATAGTAATAGCAACAAGAACATGCACAGAAAATTTCAGGGGGGCTTAGATTGGTAAGGGAGCAGAAGTGTGGAACTAGAAAACAAACATAACCTGATTATAGAAGAGGCTGACACTCTGCTCTTCAATGCAGCTCTTTTTCTCAAAACTGGCTGCTTATAATAATCTCTTATTGCTAATGAAACCTTCCTCTTGCCCCATATTAATTTTTTAAAATGACACTCAACCCAAAGTTCACTATTAATGATTTCTTGATAGGTACTAATCTTCCCTAATCAACACTAGCAGGGACCTACAGTTTCCTAAGTGAAAGCAAACACTTGGAGGTTAAAGCTGGGGCTTTTCTGTCTCAATCGTCAGAGCACTTAGTATCCTCTGATCCTCTTGAAGATATCATCCACCTAAATTATTGATCAAAACACTGGCATTTCTTTCACTCTCTAACTCTTCATTTATCAAGTGAAGTCAGCCCAACAGCATGTTGCACATTTTGTTTACTTATTAAGAAATACAGGGTGGCTTTTTTTTTGGCAAGAGGTATTAACCCAAGTTGCTGAATAAATCACAGAATGGTTTGGGTTGAGAAGGACCTTAAAGATCTTCTAGTTCCAACCACCTGTCCTGGGGACACCTTTCACTAGATCAGGTTCATCAAAGTTCTATCCAAGCTGGCCTTGAACACTTTCAGTGATGAGGCATCTGCAGCTTCTCTGGAAAACTGTTACAGTGCTTCACCACCTTCCAAGTAAGGCATTTCTTCCTAACATCTAATTTAAACCTGCCCTCTTTAATTTAAAACTATTGCCCCTTTTTCTGTCACAATCTACCCTTAAAAAAAGTCCCTCTCCCTCCTTTTAATAAGCCCCTGTAATGTACTGGAAGGCTGCAATGAGGTCTCCCTGAAGCCTTCTCTTCTCCATGCTGAATGATGTGGATTTTGAGTTGGGGGAAAGGAGAACAGGAGGAAGACAGAGCTAGCATCCCAGAGCTGAAGAAGCTCTTGCAGAGAAACAGGGTAGTTGGTCCTCTTATTGCTAAAAATTGAAGAACAAGATACTGCACTATCACTTCTATACCATGTCCAGACAGAAAAATGGGGTTACATGGTAACAGACATATATAAAATCATGAAGAACATAGTTTCTGTGGGACTTGTACCTTTGGCATATGCTTTACTATGTTTAGTTCTTTCAGCTGTGGAAATTCAGGGACAGATACACAGAAGAGTAGCTGTGAAAAAGAGTTATCACTCAAACCTTCATAGCAGGTACCGTCATTCAAAGATTCTCAGTAGTGGGAAAAGAAAATAAATAAATTGAAGAAAAGGCAGCCAGCAGGCTATATATGCTTTTACCTTCAATGACAGTGGTCATGCTTGAGCTGTGTCCTGACCCACCATGAGAAGTGAGCATGTTTGCTCCCCAAAGAAATTTTTCTCTTCAATAGGACCACAAGACAGCCAGTAAGACAACCAATGCAGAAGCTAGTAACTTAGTAACAGCATACATGGGAGCTGGATAAAACAAGACAAGATGCCAACTAGAGATTCAGCTGTTACAGTTAATTACTGATACCAATAAATGCTACTTATATACATATTCAACTAACTCATACTAACACTATAGTATGTCAAGCTATTCAACCACCTTGTGGTGGAAGGTCTGTGGATACTTAACAAGGCAAATACAGCCTGTCTGCTCTGGCTGCTCTATATACACAGTGAATTTCCCCAGGTCCCCAATTTAATCTCATACCCTTTTTTTTCCCCCTGCAGACAGCCTTCTGCTCCTACCATTAGCATGTTTTTCTGCATCTAAGGACAGGAAACCTTTAAGATGCAAGTTTTTCCAGATGAGTGTTTCTTCCATGTTTGCCCCTGTTTTTGTCCTTGAGGACAGAAAGTGTCTATGAGAAGACTGTGAGGTTCTGCGTGTACTAGCAGGAACATACAAGTTCTGCTTTTGCCCTGAGTACTGCAAGTAAAACATCCAAATCCTCAAAGACAGGCATTTTTTGTGCATCGGAGATGCCTTAGAGACAGTTTTCGTAACTTTCCTGATTTCACTGCTTATGTTTTCTACCCTGTACGCCATCTCTTTTTCTCTGATAATTTTATACACCATTTTGATAGTCCCTCAAAAGACATTAAAGAAGAAACCAAATTTTAGGTTCCCTCACTATCATACAACCAGTTGGATCTTAGAAGTAATCAGAGATTTTTACACCATGTTACACATCCAGTGACAACATCTGTAATCACAGAGTCCCACTTTTTGTCACCCAGCCTCCACATGTTGGCAACACTTGTACCCAAAACACAAATGGCAAAGTCAGCTCCAAAAAATGAGTATCTCCTGTATTCCTGGCATTAGACAGAAGGGCAGTTCTTCCAATATGCTCTCACATTTCAAACATAGGTACAGTTTCAACTAAGAAATTGCCAGGCATCTTCACTCTCATGGAACTGCAGGTTCCATTGGAATCAACTCTTCATTGAAAGCACTTGATAGATTGGTTACTGTGCATGTAGAAAACATGAAACTACTCTAAAATACATCTCAGCCAAAGCAGAATCCCCCCCACCAAAGCCAAACACTTTCTTCTTCGCATGTTTTGAAATGTCTTCTCAGCACTGCCAAATTTGAACTCTCCTGGAATCCTAGAAATTCCTAGAACATTGCCAGTTGGAGACAAGGAGAAATATGCCTTTTCATTGCTCACTCGGCATATATTTCCAATACCACTGAATGCTTACAACCAAATCTTGTTTTACATCATCATGCAACTACAAAAGACCCTTGAAATTCCTCTGCGAGAATTATGGAAAATATAAGCAAATGCAAGATCGTTTACAATTAAAGCATTCAAGCAATCTGAATTACAGAATCTAGATCTCATACTTGAAATAAAAATTAACAAAGAAACACACTGTCCTAGTCTCAATATAAATGTTTGCTTTAATTGTGCCATGTTATTTACACTATGAATATTTATAAGTTGTTATAATTCAAATTTAGTACTTGGCATAAATTAGGAGGCTTGAATTGATTTGATTATTCCTTTCATCACTGCACATATTTCATTACATAACTGGCTAAGATTTACTCACTTATGTAGTGTCTGGCTGAAAACCTGGGCACTAGCTCTAGAAGATAAAGGCTTTCATTCTTGTTTGCTGTTATCAGCTATACTGCATAGTATTACCATGGATGCTCATATTTCCTGGTATTTCTATTTTTATGCCATTTATAAGTTGAGATCATGTGGATGCTATCAGTGAAGAATCAGGTAACCAATTCAGTCCGGCTATATACTTAAGTTGGGAGTGGGATGAAGATGTCTATAGTCTTCTGCTTCTATTTCAATGAGAACCTACATACTTGCCTTCTGTCTCATGAGAAACAATAAAGACCTTCTCACTCCTTCTCTTCTGTGTTGCATTTCCTGCAGAATTGACTATTTGAGTTAACACTACATCTGGGAGCCAGAACTTTTTTATCCAAGTTCCATTAAAATTGCTTCCTACACAAATCAGATTGACTGAGTCACTCCCTACATTTTTATTAAATCTCATACTCACTTATTCAGCATTGGCTTTTTATACAGCTAGCTAGAATTTAGTCCCTTTGTACAGCCATTATGATGTTCCATGAAGATTACAACGTAGGTGGAAGCAAAAGGGTATCAGCATACTCTGCAATTTATGTGCTGAATATGAATTTGAAAACTCCCATGAACTTTAATAGCCATCCTGTACACAAACATCTACTGTCCTGCCAATACATTCAGCCTCCTTAAATCATAAAGGCATAAATCACCTGCTTCAGCCACAGAAAACCCAGAGAACTCAGTATTACTGAAATAAGTAGAGTATGTGTTTCCTACTCAATTTCATGTAGATGGCCTACAGAGGTTATGGTAGATAAAGCCAGCTAGAAGTGGTGAGTTTCATGCATGGTCAGTAGACAGACTGTAGTCCCACTTTTGGCACAAAATGTGATTAATTTGTGTATGAATGCACATTTTGATATTGTGCATATTAAGTATTCATTTCTGAGGTCTAGTTTCTCTTATTTTTTCAGGAACGTGAAGAGCCCCCAATACTCAATAATATTAGGGAAGAACTATTAAGATGTTTCACACTGCTACCAAGAAATCAAACTAATTAAGGTCAAAACAACAAGAGATGATGTTCTGCTAGCTGCTTCAGTTACTGTAATAAGCAGGAAGAACCAGCATGAGTCATTCTTGCAGTAATACACTTTGGCACGTTTAGTAGACATATGACAACTTTCTTTCCCCCCAATTTTTCTCCTTCAACCCATGTACTTATTTTGAAAGAGTTTTTTCATTGCAAATTAGGTTTCCTCATTCTTGTGAGTCTCAGCCTATTCACTGACAACACTGATAACATATATTCACTATTCACTTACATACGTAAAATATATGTAAGCTAAACCAAGATATTTGAAAAGCAGTTGCATTTTCACAAACACCCTACTCACTGCTCCAAGGTCTCTTCTACACTATCAGAGAAGAGGGGCATTTAATTGATTTTTACCCCACTTTCAAATCCTCTTGTCCCCAGGCAAAATGCTGTAGATGAGTCCTAGTGCAAGGAAAAAAAATGACTGGAAGTTCTCCTACGGTTTTGAGTCTGAAAGCTGTGATAATATCTTCATAACTTTGATAAAATTATCCTGCAAAGTTGCAGTTTTGCAGATGTTATTCAGTGAGTCTGAAAAGAACCTTCCACAATGCCTACATCTACTAACATGTTCCTTTCTTAACGCCATATATACACTCACTATAAGCAGATGTTTTCCTCCAATGGTTCAGTGACATTTCTAGCATAGGTGGGACATATCACCTTTTTGAGAACTATTAGGCTAATATGATGCACTTTCAGTCATGATATTAGCTGCTCAGTGTTTAAGTCCAGCCTCATTGCTGCTTAGCTTACACCACTCTGTCAGAAAAAGATGGACATCTTTAAGGGATTATTCTCTTCTGATTCTTCTTAAAGAAGAAGAACTCCCTCAGGAGTGACAGCCTTATACATACACAAGTCTGCACACACACAAGTCTAGGATACCTGTTGGTGAAGCACAGCTTTGCCAACCCCATGGGAATCAAGACTCCTTTAGAGGTTAAATTTCCAGCTGTAGCTGCCTTCAACAGATTCTCAACAGGGGAGTAAAATCTATTATAACTTTAAGTGAAGAAGACTCACAATGGAGACTGAAGGAGGAGAGAGAAAGATAAGAGCTTCTTCTGGGTTTGGCTGCCAGCAAGGTCAGAGCAAAGAGAGGTACACAATATTAGCAATGCAAAACACTCAACTCCAGAAGTGACTTCCCTTACTGATCTGCACTTGACAGTCTCCAAAATTCATCCCAGGTAACATCTACTCATTCACTGCCTTTCTTGAGACCTACAGCCTGAGAGGATTGCATTTTATAAGCAGTCTAGAGTGAATTAGAAAAGAGTGATTTTCTGTTACTTCTTGGTTTTGTTATCTGTGTTTTTATATACAAGAACACATGAAGCCTTTTTCATTCAAAGCAAGAAAATCAGGAATTGCAGGCAGAATACCATTTGCTCCTGCTCTATAGTTCTGAGGGGTCCAAGTGAGCACAACCACTTGCTATTGTGAGTGCAGCATACTGCCTGATGACACACTCATACAGCTTCTGCCAAATTCAGCCACAGACTGGAAGTGCTAGAAAACATTTAAAATAATAGAAGACAGCAAAAGCGAGCCAAGAAGTTGTATAAAATTTTCATGTGAGACACTCCAGTGGGCAATAGGAAATTTTAAGTGCCTGTCTATCAAATACCACCAAAGGAGCAATTCTCTGCTATGGATAGAATCATATTAAGTTGACTTGATTTTTATATATACAGGCAATTAATAAATCTTCAGGTAGCACACAAGCATTCTTCTCTTTCACATTCAAACCCCTAATGAACTGTGGAATCTCACTTAGATCCCCAAAAGAAAATTTAATCCTCAGTATGAATGCTAGCACAAAAGACTGAGACAGAGAGCAACCAAATCCCCTACTTTCTACTATGCTAGTAGTTCACTAGTAGAAGAAATTAAAACAAAATGCTTCAAGATTTCACATGAATGAAAAAGCTTCTTTCATTAAAAAAAAAAAAAAAAGAAAAATCCAACTCCCATCCTATGAAGGGCATACTCAGTTTTAGTTAAACTACAGAAGCACAACAGTGCACACCATATCAGGATATTTCCTAAATTGGGATTGGTATCAACCCTCCATTCTCTGTGCCCTAACTTTAATTCTCACTTTTCTTCACAGAATTAGAAAGAAAAGGAGTAAGTAATCAGAAGTAATGAGGGATACCATCAGTTTTGGGGGTTTTTTTGGTTTTTTTTTTTTGCACTACAAGGTTTGGTTTTGCTAAGGAAGCCTTTTGTAGAGTGGAGAAGAATAAATCAGATACTGTACAATAATATGCAACAATATCTAAAAGCCTACATTACTGTAGTCAATTATATTATTTGGTCCTAACTTCCATTATGATCTTCTGCTATGGGTTTTAATTATTTTCAGCGACAACTAATGAGATCACAGAGCATAGAAAAAACTAAAAGATAGATCAGTCTTCTTTTAGATTAGAAAGGTTTTAAAAGGGAGCTTTCCACTTCATCTCAGGAACAGAAACCTCTTCTTTCTTTTTCTTCTAAAGAGAACACGCACATAATTGTTATGGGGTTTTGTTGCCATTAGTCAGTTTACACAGAACTTCATTACAATACTTCACTCTCTCTATCCACTTGCACTTAGCACACATTGATTTTCATCCCATCTTCTTAAAGGCGGGTCAGCCATTGCAGCTCTGTTTTATTTATTTTCATCAATACTGGTGTGAACATGTATCACATTTGAGTAAGAAAAAAAAAAAAAAGGATGGAATGTTTGTTAACTGTTACACAGGAGAGGGGGAAGGAAAATGGCAACCATGCAATTCATGCAATAGTAGGTTTTCTGGTGTCCAGTTGAAAACTTATTGCTATAATTTCAGTGACACAGTAGGTGAGAAATTAGTGGGAACACCAGTCTCTCTCTTTCAACTAGCTACCTGTATATTCACAAAGCCTAGTGTGCCTTATTATTTTTGATACTTCTATCCCTCTCTCAAAATAAATTGATCAATCAATTCAAAACTTGTTTTGAAAAGAAATCAGTACAATCACATACCTCTTACATGATGTAGCTTTACATGGATGTAGAAGGAAATTCTGTTCTAGGATTCTATTAATCCTCAGCAGTAAACAGTAGCTGGCACAAAGAACTGCAACATCCTTCCCACACACACAGGTACAGTGCACCTTGGTTTGTGCACCTGGACTAGTCTTGGGGAGCAACAGCACAGTTTATGTGAAAGGACGAACTGTGGTGTGGTCAAGGGCAGGCTGTGGGTAATGTTTTGCACTGTGCTATGGCCAGAACAATGCAATGCTTTACTCTTCACCCTAACTGCAATGTTTCCGGGCAGCCAACCTTGTGGGGATAGATTATTTTATTTTTTATAAAAGACATGTATCAGAGATTATTACCCACTATTCAAAAAATACCCACGTAGCCAGACTTTTTTCTCATTTTGCACTGGCATTCACTAACAATGATCAATGAAGGAAAAGTCCTGTATTTGTAAATAAACCAGCTAGGTTCCTCAACAGCCTGCTCATTTGCTTGATTTCAGTTATCATTAGCCTGTCCCAGATTGCAACTTTTATTTGATGTTATTAAGAACCTTTTAATGTATTGCCTAGTGGCTTTTCACAACTTAAATTTATTTTTGGCATTAACCAACCATTAGGCAAACTACAAGTATCTAAATTACTAACATTTCCAGGTTGGAGAAACTTAACATCATTAAAAGGGGAGTATCTTGTGATTCTTGTCTTAGGTGTGGATTTTACCTACTTTCTTATTTGCTGATTATTTAAATATATATATATGTAGAAATTTTCCATGGCTAGAAGTTCCTTAGTAATGGAAATTACTTGGACCCAAGGAAGAAAGCTGCTTAGAAAGCTGCTCAGCAAAAGAATATTCCACAAGTGGATATAAGCACTGTGCTAGTATATGGAAAACCTCATGCTACCCTGCCACAATGTGGACCTAAGAGAAAACACAGATGAAAATTGTACATTTCTATCAATTGAAATGTCCAGTTTTTAACACTGGGTAGCTCAAGCACCACTGACTTAGTAAGAAGATAAATTATTTTAAGTTAGAAATTTTCTAGGTAATTACTACATTCCTTATTATATGTGGATTCATGGAAAAGAATTTGCACCATCCAGTGTACAACCTTTACCAAAATATTTTTTACAAATGCAGGAATATGAATTGCTATGTTAAATACCCGCACAGGTTCTGACTTGCTAGTATTCCCACTCACAAGCTGCTGAAGTCACCCAAGCACTTGCCAGAATTGCAGCACTGATGCAACAGGGAACTGAAGTGTAAATTTGATCTGTTAACTCACAGCCCTCTTTGTGCATGATCAGCCTTTACTCCAACCAGCCTGTCTTTCATAATCACCAGCACTGTGTTCATGTGTAAAATGACCATCATCATGGCATCAGACAAGCTCATTTAATATTTTACTGAGTTAATCCAGGTGCATAAATAATCTACACACACTTCCTTCATCATGGAGGTAAGGTAGACACAAATTTGTGAATAATTATGGCTGCATAAATTATGGTTGCATATACTGCAACAAGACAACCATAAAGGCCCAATAAGTTCAGTCATGATTTCCCTGGGGGAAATCTGTTCATTTTTGGAAGCAAGACTGTGCTTCTTTATGGAGGGTATAAGCATTATTTTAAAGCTGGCATCAAAACTCACACCCACTGTAATACATACTCTTCACAATGATACAGTGATTGAGAAGCAGCTAACTAGTTGAAATCTGACTACATTCCTGAGAATTCCATTTAAATATGAATCCCATTTTCTTCTCCAATTAAGATGTGAGGATCTGACCCTAAGCAGAAGTCACAGCCACCTCTGGTGTAAGCATCCATTGACTGCTCAAGCATGATACCAATTTGTGAGTAAATTCTTGGTGAGTGAATGCAATGCTCTCCAGGGAGAAGCCTGAAACATCCAGATATTAACTATTTACAAAGCAAAATGTGAATAAAAGGGCGGTCCTGCGTGAGGAAGAGCTGTCCTGTGTGAGGAAGAGCTGTATCGTCAGAAGCTAGGCTGAGGGCAAGCAGGGGATGTCAAAAATGGATGCTCTTGGCAAGCTTCTATGTGTCAGATTGTAGGAAAGCAGAAAAACCCTTGGCTTACAACCATCAAGAGGAATAAAGGTTCAAATGCACATGCTGGCCCTGATTCATCCTGTCTAACTGATCCTAAAAATCTCTGCACAGCAATCAGAAGGACAAGATAGAAGACTACTCAACAGGGTGAGTTGGGTCAGTACGTTAATGTCAGCACTCTGAGTCACCTTTCTGGAAGTGTCTCTACCTCTCCTTTCACTAGGAAGGACTCCTGGACTGATAATGCAGATGCTTCAAACCAAATGATGTTGAAAAGTGGTATTTTTAAGAATAGATCAGTGCTTCTGCAGCAGCAATGTCCTTTGTGATTGCCATCATCACAAATGATCCTACTGCAACACAGAAGAGATAGTTCAGTAATACCAGCACAGCATTACAGTGATTACAACAGGACATTGGAAAAGACAAAAGGAATCACACTTGTGTTTAGTCTTGCTATGGTGTGGCAAAGCTGGATCAGCTACAATTTTTTTTTCCCTGAAAACCAGAATAAGCTTATTTTTCCCAGTTTACTTTCCAGAGTGTGTAAGCATTATCTTAAAGCTGGAACTAAAACTTGCACCCATTGTAATATACCCTTCACAATGGCATAGTGGACTGAGAAGCTACCAGCTTTAGTTGAAAAGCTGACATTCATAGCAGAGCCATTTTTTCCTACAAGTTCTATAGCACTGTTTCCCAAGGTTGTTTTCTTTTCCATACCAAAGGCCCTTTTACCTCACACCATAAATTTGCTTCACATGAAAACACTAAACTAAGTACTTAATGTACTACTTCTCCCACAATCTCACTTGAGAAGGGATAGTAAGAATGACAAAAATGTAGCATTAGAACCAGCAGAACAAATGAGTTAAAGGATCACAGCATCCCTGTAAGTCAGTTCAACTCACCAAACAATGAATCAAAAAGCTCCTGCTTAAAAGACATTCCCCTAAGACTGGAGGTTTTTCTTCCTCACACAATAGCTGATACTGACATTGTATTCTTCCTTTATTCTATGGATATCTTGCTCCCTCACTGTCAAACTTTCATCCTCCTGCAAGGGGCACTTGGTAGCATTTTTAGCATGTTTTTTACTAAAATACAGCTGTATTTACTAACCCAGCTGCCCCAAGGATAAAGTAAATCTCCCTGTGTCTCCTCCCTTTCCCCAGAAGTGTGTCACCAGCTCCTACCACAGAACTCTCCTGTTACCCGAGGAAAGCAGCCAGCCCAATTGCTCTTAAAGAGGTAATTTATCCTGCTGCAAACCCAAATCATATTGATGTCTCATGTGATGAACTTTTGCTGGTGGCTGAACAGAAGACCCAAAAGGCCCGTTGGAGCACCCATGATTCATTTTGATAAAACAGAGCAGATTTCAGTCTGGTTTAAGCCATACTTCCCAGGCTTACGTATCTCAATAAAACCACAAAGTTCTAGCACTGCCTCTGTCCTCCTTCATGCAAGGGAGATGATGTTTCCCCACTATTTAAAATTCTTCATCTAGCTGTCCTTTCACTACTACATTTGGACTATGTTCTGTAATTATGTTAGGTGCTTGTTTATTCAAAACACCCACCATCTCTCTAAAGCATCTCTCTGTAACAAGCTGCCAGCTTGTCTCTCTGTTCAGCTGATTCCCATTATCTGGCCTACCCATCATCTGAATATATTTAGTCTCGCCCAAGTAGTTTTGATTATCAAGATTTTACTATGGTCTAATTAGTGACATTTTTATTACTAATTTGTCACTCAGATACTTTCAGTCACATTAAAAATTCCTGCCAGCTTCTCTGAAATTGCTGTGTGCTTGCAGTCTTTTTCTTTTCACACAAGATCAGCTAAGCATTTTTATTTTGCTGGATCTTTGGAGAACTTTTAAAGAAACACTTAGGAAAATAATTTTAAGTAGAAGGAAACTTTTGAGCACCACGAAGAGGATGAACAGTCCAAGGAAGTAGTATGTGGTATTCCACCTCTCAGACATAGATTTGAATATCACCAAGAAGGACATAAAAACCACTTGACACCTTTAGGTCCTTTGCATTTTATTTCTGAAGGTATGGAAGTGGTTGAATCATGTCAGAGTGTGACACTTCCTCACACGCAACCCAGCAGTCAGCAGCAATTCTGTGGTAGTTTCTAAGAGTTTCCCACATATGCAGCTGACTGTGCCATGTGAGTACCTGAGGAGCTGCAAGATTAGGCTAAAACAAGCAGTACGGGTGAGGCTGGACGTGGTGAAAGTCTGCCAAACTCTACCTGAAACCCAGCCCTACACATCTGGAGTCAATAGAGACATCAGAACAAAACACTGCGTGTTTGTATCTCTGTCTTGATCTCTCATATTGTGTCTGTCCTTCCAACTGAATGGAAGATGAGCTTTGCACCCACATACTCTATCACCCCTTGCTCTGGCTAACCAAATTCAGGCCGTATCACTGCATCTGCCTTCACCAAGTTCTGATGTTTTCAACCACTAGATTTAAACCCAAGGTGTAAGCCTTCCAGAACACCACTGACTGGTGAGGGGAGACAATGTCTGGAGATACGATACAGCTACAAATGCTATTTTAAATTACTAACTCAATATTACACTTATTTTAAACAAAATATGTGCTGGAATTTAGAATGCAGCCACACATTGCTTGCAAAAAATTAATAAACAATGACAACATGCATCTTATAAAACATACTGCTTGTGCCTTTAACTGTTAATTACATAGATAGCTCCTATTATAAATAGCTCTGAAGCAATCCATTAACCAAATGGCTTTTAGCAAATCAGAATTTATTGTTCTTTTATGAGCTACTTATAAAAATGTAACTTTCAGATAAAGAATGTGAAACAGCTGAAGCAGTTGACCATATCTCTTTTCCATTAGAGCATCTTTGAAGGTGGGGTGAGGGAGGGAAGAAATAAAGTGTCTTATTAATGCTGTATAGATAGCTCATCCTATTGGAAACTTTTGCCTTCTCCTAAGGAAGGACAACTCTCACATGGACTTCACTGCACTGGAGAGTGATGAGGTCTATTAGCAAGGGCAGTGAAGGCATATCACTTCTTTCTGAAACTGTGACTGAAGTCAAGGAAACATCTACTTTTGACATGAGTAGGAACAGGACTTCTGTCTCAAGTGCCTATGGCTGCATATAAAAGCTGATGCTGTAAAATATCTGAATAAATACTTTGGTATTATACATTAGTTTATTAATTCCTCGTGAATCTTCTGAAAACAATTAAAATTCTGAGTGAGACAAATGTAATTTATTTTCAGCCCAATTTACCAGTATTTGTTTATATTTCTGAAGATTTTGTCAGGGTTGCAGCCTGTGCATTCAGAGGCTGTCCACAGCCTTTTTTCTAGGAGCATAGGAGAGGGTTAACTTTCAAACATGTCAATAAAATCCATTTCACAAGTCTTACAGCCTAAATAATATCAGTGGGCAATGAACTGGAATTCACACTCATTTGGAACTTTAATAGATTAAACTCCAACAGAAAGTTGGCAGATAAAAAACGTTGAGATTGAAAAATGGCTCCTAACATTCAGGATTCATTTTACTGCATTCCTCCAAAGAGTACTTATCCAAGCAGTGTTACTTGGGAAGGTGTTGCTGTTTGGGGTTTGTCTGGATTAGCTTTGTTGTGGAAACCTGAAACTCTACCATCTTGCAGGTTTGTGATTTATTCTCCTACACAAACTGACATCCAGAATGGTATGCCAGCTCCTCATCCACAGCCCATCGTAGTTTAAGGAGATAGGCATTGAGCCAAGATTTAATGAAGTCACAGAAAAGCTAACCAATGGTTACAAGACTTGCAGTTTTTGCCAACAAAGGCTCAAAGATTTATCACCTCTATTTTCTAAACATAAATCATACAAGAAAAGAAGATGACCACAAAGCCATAAACAACCTTCATAGCTGATGAAGGCTTTTGGCCTCTTGCTTTATCACACTCAAACACTCTATGTAAGTCTTGAAACCATAAACTTTGATGTTCATCACTACTTGAACAGATCTCAACAACCACCATGCACAAAAAGAAGACTCACACTTTAGCATGACAGGATCTCTTCCCAACTTTCATTTGCAAATGAGGAAAAGAAAGTCTGGGAATCTCAATTAGATAAGCATGTTTTTTTCACATGATTTGAGTAGGATTTTCCAAAGAATTGAAGGTGATGAAACTTGCCAATTTTAAATGGCACAACTTCTCTAGGCTACTTTGAAAAAGCACTCCTTATGCTTATTTATGCTTGGGTATATTGTAACTTCCACAATTCTCTTGGAATGCCCAAATGTTGCATATTCTCCATGAAAATACAGTGTGTCAATCTTCACATTCAGCTTCTCTCTCAGCTGCTTCTAGCATGGATTCAGAATGCCTTTTCTAAACAAAATAAACCTGTGCTACAGCATTACCAATAGACTGAAACAACATCCTGAACAAACAGTTGCTTTAGTACAAGTAAATGAATGGGTGGATTTTAGTCCTTAGTGGACACTAGCACAATTTGTTTATTTTAGCACCATATTTCAAATGCTGAGTGAACAGGAAGATATCCCAGAAGCACTCATGTCATCACAGTATTGGTTGTTCAGAACATGTATGTTTCAAACTTGAATATGGTGCCAGATGCTCCTTTCCACTGCTTCCGTCAGTATCTGGAAACATTTGGCATTTTAGAAATATTACAGGCAGGGTATGTACTTGCAGTATGATTTGAAACACAATTCTGATTCTGGTGATGAATCCCAAACAGAAAATGAGGTATGACATGAGGACTAGAAATACCTCTAGACTTAGAAAAATTTCTTAAGTGACATATAAACACACGTGGCTTAAACAATCACTCATTCATGTTCAGAGAGAAGAGTTCTTCCACAGAGAAATCATGGAAGGATTCAGTGCCCTCATGTAAATCTATGTCCCACTTTCACATCCTACTATTTCTAGATTCCCTGGGGCAAGACCAATAGCTCCTAAGTGACTGTAGAAAAATAAATCCCTGTACTCCCAAGGGAGCACAGACTCAAATGACTTTTGAGCTCTTCACATGGAGAGGTTTCCCAAGCCAAATCTCAAAATTCTTCAATCTGTATCAGAGTGGTTTTGACTCCAATGAGAGCATTATTTCTTACCTTTCTCTAATTCTAAAGACTTCAGCATGAAATTATCAAATCCACTGATATCTCCTATTTCCTAGGGTCTAAAAATGACTTCTAACTCCCATCTGAATGTCTACAGTGGCTCTGCCCTCTCAGTAAGTAAAAAGGAACATCCACACAAGCTCCTCTTTTGCAGGTTCAGCAACTGAGTCTATGAGTGAAGAAAAACACATCATAAGGTCCCCTTCAGACCACAATACTAATTCATGGGAAACAGTGATATTCTTCTTCTATAATACAATGCTAGGAAAAGTATCACAAACAAACTAGGAGTAAGAAGATGAATAGACTTAGAACACTCCTAAATCACTCCAAACAAAACCTTTTATTGCTTCTTTTTGGCAGTGCATTCAGTTTGCAGGCAATGATTGTGCCATTCTTCTGGGAAGACCTAGGAAGGAGCTGGATACTTCTTTACCGCAAACACAACATCTAAAATATAAACTTGTTGCCCTGAAGTGTCATCAAGATCCTTTTTCCCAACTTTTATGTCTAGTAATATGGATTACCAACTACAGCATCCTGCACTACCTTGATAAAGAAGCAGCCTAGACAGTTTAATGCTACTGCATTAGCAAGGACAAAGGTTCAGTGTGCAGTTATTCATGCTATTATAAGCAGTCCCAGTGGGATAATATAGCACACT
Organism: Entomyzon cyanotis; assembly: GCA_024500445.1. Taxonomy (NCBI): domain Eukaryota; kingdom Metazoa; phylum Chordata; class Aves; order Passeriformes; family Meliphagidae; genus Entomyzon; species Entomyzon cyanotis. Next base: position 85,362,016 of record JAKEPQ010001005.1, read on the forward strand.
CACAAAAGAAAAAACCCACACACACGCCAAAAAAAGCCAAACAAAAAACCCCAAATCCCCCCCAAAAAATCCTCCCCCCAAAAGCCTGCTAAGACTTGCAGCAGACTTCAACAAATTTTGCACACCTCTAAATTTAATATCTAAATGAGAACAGCAGCAGCATGCACTTGCAATATAAAAGAAAACTCTTTCAGTAAAGATTTATTATGCTAATAACACTAGTCTACCTATTGTCCCACACATTTTAAAAAAGGACACTGCATATGTATATTCAAATTGCCAGAGATGAACAGTGGGTCACAAACAAAACTTAAAATGTTGAACTGTGTCAGCCAAATTGATAGTGCATTTATTATTTCCACCCTTTCTTATGCATTTTGGCATAGTCAGTTCTGCTGCCAAAGCATTTCCAGAAGGTGACTATAAAGGATATCAAGCACTATAATCACTGAATAAAATATGAGTGATGCATTAACGCTCACTCAAATCTATAGATCTAAAGAAAAAGCAATAAAATTAAATGCATGATTTAGAAGTAATCTTAAACACTAAACTGATTCACCCAGGAAAGCAGACTTTACAAATCATTGCCAAGAGCATTAGCAATCTCCCTCCCAGACAAAAGGTCAGCTTTGGATGCCTTGTTAATATGTATCTGGGTTTTACAAAGTCCTAATGAGAATGTTGCTCTGTGACAAAGGTGCACAGACCTACAGAAAAAGAGGTGGTCAAGGAAAATGACAACCACAGCGCGTTCAGAATTAGATGACAGCTTTGCAGTCTCCAGGAACTTGACCTTATTGTCCTTCTGTCGCTAAATAGAGAAGGAAAGTTTGATGTGGTTAATGGGAAAAACTTGAGAGTAGAAGACAACACTGAGATTAAACAGAGCAGACTAACTATAGACTCCAGCTACCACAGAAATTAATTACCTCTTGTTTTTGCAGTACAATAGCCAAGGAAATAGAAGAGAAAATAACCTGAAATCTCGGTTCCTATTCAGGCCTCCACACATCCTCAATTTTAGGTACATAGCAGATATATCTAAATTTCTGTGGAGATCCAGAAGACAATTCAGATCTCTGTCCATTGACTCAGGAAAATACTCTCATCAATTTAGGAAACTAATAAACTTTGGCTAAATATCCCAAGTTAAGAGAGATATAACTGGAGGACCCAGTGCATTACTACTTAAGCAACTTTAAACCTTATCAGTGTGAGATTTAGTGGACATTTACTATGTCTCATTCACCCTTTTACGCTTCCTCTTCTTCAGGAAGCTGAGGGAAAGACAGATTCACAAATATAAGTAAAAAAAAAGAAAGGGAAACTGTGACTTTTGCCAAACAGTTGGTAAGATCACAGTTATTTATATTATAACACTACCAAGGACAATGTATAGACAAATTGGAAGAACCAGTCTACTTCCTTAATATATTAATATTCTCAGGAATTAAAACTGGCTACAATTCCTCTTGTCCTGACCTTTCTTTTTTTTTCCTAAAAATGATGGATTATACAGTAATGTTCTATGCACTTGGGCATGTTCCACATCCCCTCTCTCTGTTCTTTGCTCACTCTCTGTTCCCACTGTAACTTCTAGAACAGTTATTCAACCTTGGAAAACAAATCAAAAAGCAGAGTCTCTGAGTCTCTGCCTAAGCAGGGAAGTGGAATGAATCAAAACAGACAGTTCTGTGAGATATTCAGAGGGTTCAACCTGCTCAAAGTTCTTCGTAAGACTACTACTGCTGACAGAAGCTTCTTCTGACGGTCTAAAGCCTCTCCTGCAATGTAAATACACCTTTTGGTACTTCAGATACTTTTACATATATCTGTAAAAATGATTACACAGCTCAGTCAAACAGAGTTGACATATGATCTATGTCATGCTAAGGGCAATTCATTTGGCAATGACCAAATGTTGTGACTTCTTCAGCAGAGTTTGCTGATATTAATCACTTTCTCTAGAAACCTCATCAGCAATCATGTTCCAGATCTGTAATTACTGCACATCTTTCTAGCAATGAAAAGATTTATGTCTGAATGACCACAGATGCTTGCTCCTTCAAATGCAGCATCCATCACAGAGGACACAATTTTCCACATTTACTTAAAACTGGGATAGGAAAAAAATCTGGAAAAATTAGAGAGAAATCATTTTTACATTACTTTTGTGATACATGCTTACCTAGAAAATTCCTCTGACTTCCAAAATTCTTGAAGTCTGGAAGGTTTTAGAGAAAGAGAAAGTATACTGCACTGCTGCTTTGTAAAGGTTTATTCATAGTCATGCTCTGTGCAAGGAATAAGGGACTTAATATTTATCCTCCTAGGAATAGAAGGTGTAATTCTCATTCCCTTTATCTTGGATTACCTGTCAAGACAGTAAGTGGACTGTTCAAACATTCAGTGTTTTCAGTGGTTTTAAATCAAGATGAAACATAGGCTAAGCTGTTAAGATGTGCTGCATGACTGCATGTCTCAGCTGCTCAGCTTCTCTCCCAGTCCTGTATGAGTAAAGGGGAAGGTTAGCAAATCAGAGTCCATTTAAGATGGCAATTTAGACATCCAAAACCAGAAGACAATCAAAATCTCTTACTTCTGGTATGATTTGGGCCAGACAATGCACTTACCTGACTTCTGCTTTGTACCTCAAAGGACTTCAAAGTCCAATGGACCCACCTTAAGCCCATACTAAAACATGAGCTGTGTTGTTAATAGCCTCAATACTTGATCCACTTCTATGTGCTAAATTTTTGGCTAACATCTAACCAATTATGCATTAAAAAAATAATCCTACTATGCTCTTTTCTAAATGTAAATGCACAGATTATTTTTAGTAACGCATTTATATAATGCTGAAATCTAACAAAACAGCCTACTGTACGAAAGAGACAATGAGTAGAGCAGAAAAGTCAGCTATTTTGTGACTTGCATGAATTTACAGTTCAGTTTTAGTACTTGATAATGTGGGTGAACACAAGACAGTGTGTAAACCATTCAGATGAGAAAACCAGCAATGCAACATCTGTATTCTCAAAGTACTGATGTCCCTTCAGGAACTGAATACAATGAAGGATGCACACTCCATCAGTCAAGTAGCTTATAAACACTGGCATAGTTTCAACATATTACAGAAGTGTTAAACTGTTCACTGGCTGAATTCATAATTGCAATCACAGTAATAAAGTAATCAAAACTTTTAAAATTCAAAATCTGGATATATAACAAGACTCAGGCAAATCAAAAAGACAAGATCCACTTTTAAAAAGTGATCACCATTTGAAACAACCACTGGATCAAGGTGAGCCATTTGTATCACTGTGGGCTTCTTTGGATTTTTTTTCTTTTTTTCCAATTTTTTTTTCCTTCTCATTAAAAAAGGGTTTTCTGCCCTAAGGCAACCCTGGAGTAAGAGAAAAAGGAAGACTATAACACGATGGTTTGATCCAAAGGCCATCACAGCCAGTGAGAAGACCCTGACACCTGCAATCCTAGATAACATCCATATTTTACAAGACCTTACACTTCACCCTAGTAGTGGATTCATGCTAAGTTCTAGCTATGAAAGTAATACTTTTGCCCTGTAGTGACTCCCAGAGAAACAATCTTTTTAAATGCTTTTCATGGTGTAGCTTGAGGCAGTGAAAATCCAAGAGTTCCTTTTATGGGATTAAGAACCTGCTTTTTTCTGTCAGGGGTCTTACTTATGCTAACCTCATGCATTCACCTCTGCTCCCTGGGTTCATTCCCAGGACCATTGCTCTTCTTGAATCACTAACAAAATGAGCCATGAATCATCTCTTTTTATATTGCCTTATGCTTCTCTTTCTGCTTGGGGTGCTCCAAAGCACTCTCCTGACAATATTTTCCAAAGCTCCTTCTTTCAACAGTCCTCTGGGAAACATCATGGTAACCAGATATACAGCACGATGCTATCAAAGGCTTCTATACAGCAAATCTTGTGACAATGGAACTCCCCTAATGGGATTTGCATCCTGGCTTCATAGAAAAAGCAGTGTAATAACCTATTTTTTCCTTGTGCTGTAATCATCTGTTATGCTTCTCACTAGTACTTCAAAGTAACTCTCTATTGCTCTGTAACTCTGAACTCCAGCTCAGCAGGGTTTAGTTTTTCAAAGCATCACAGAGGGGAATCTTAATTACTCTTTTCTTTTTTTTTTTTTTATTTTTCAAACAAAATCTCAAATCCATTAAACAAATAAAAAATCCTTTTAAATCTCAGAATTTCCTGCTGCTGGATTTGCAGAGAACTAAAATCAACAACAAAAAATATGCAGCCTACTATGTCTCAAACTTTATCTAGAGACCTCATTCAGTCACAGCATCTACTATGGGGAGGGGAACTTGAACTTGAGGTGCAAAAGGCCTGGAAGATCAGCTCTGTCCTCAGCTTTTTCAGTAACTATCTTAAAATTCACAAAAGTCAATGAAACCTATCTTTTAAATTTTCCACACACCTAGGCCACATCTCTCAAGAGCCCAAATTCTGAACCAGAAAGGCACTAACAATATATATGTCACAAACAGGATAATTTTACCATATTTCTGGAGTTTTAAGCTTGGTTTTCTAAAGATAAATTTAAGCTTCCAGTTCACCATTGAAAATCTGGTAAATATGAAGCCTATACAGTGAGTCACAGGCAAAGCATAATCTACAAAAACTCTCTTCCCAAAATCCCTGCTAGTGCAAACTACTGCACGTCCTAAAATCCAGATCCTACTTTGCATCTTGAGTCCTGTGTCCAGTTTTGTCTTGTCTCATTTCAAGAAAGACATTGAGGTGCTGGAGCATGTCCAGAAAAGGGCTGCAAGGCTGGTGAAGGGTCTGAAACACAAATCCTATGAGGAGAAGCTGAGGGAGCTGGGATTGTTTAGCCTGGAGAAAAGGAGGCTCAGGGGAGACCTTATCACTCCCTACAACTGCCTGAAAGGAGGGTGTAGGCAGGTGGGGGTCAGCCTCTTCTCCCTGGTAACAAGTGACAGGATGAGAGGATGTAGCCTCAGACTCCTCCAGGGAAGGTTCAGGCTGGACATCAGAAGGAATTTCTTCATGGAAAGGGTTTTTAAACATTGGAATGGGGTGCCTTGGGAAGTGATGAAGTCACAATCCCTGGAGATGTTCAAGAAACAACTGGATGTGGCACACAGTGCCATGTGCCAGGTGACGATCAATCAAAGGTTGGACTCAATGATCTTGGAGGTCTTTTACAAACGATTCTGTGATTCAATTCCAAGCTTAAAGCATGGTGCCAGCCAGCCCTAGAGAGGGTCAGATTTTCTTGTTCCTAAAGTATATAAGAGATTCCCAACCCTTAAGAACACTTGAAATAACTTCTCTCAGACTCAGGTAGTTGAAGGATCTAATTCATTGTATGCAATCCAACAACAGGCACATCACCATAACAAAATGTTGTTTAAATCTAAATTAAGTGGCACAGAACATCAAATTCAAGTTATCAAATACAAACTAGGAATTATATTCCTGTTTTTACTCAAATGTGGAAAAATGAACTTCATATTGATGTTTCAAGAATCTAATAGAACAGAGTCCCTCTATTCTCAGGGGAGAACAGAGTAGTTTAGCTGAGGCCAGCAGGAAGAGTTACTGCTAGTCTGGATGCCTGGATGCTGGAAAGTGCAATAAAGCATACAAGTCCATGTGACATCCCAATCACCATTTTTATGAACATTTTCCTATTTATTAATAGTAGCTGCTCTGAGTTCCCTCAAGTTTTATGCCAACTGCCAATTCTGGGTCCAGTACAAATCTGAGATATATTACAAGTAAGTTCAGCTAGAAATGAAAATAAAAGGTGAGAAAAAAGCTCACCATATGCCAACAAGGCAAGTTCATTGATGACAGGTAAAAGGGCAAGTGAATGGCTGCACATACCAATAATTCTGGAAGTTTAGGTGAGTTCAACCCCTAAAGACAATGAGGAAAAGGTATCAATCACAGAGAAGAAAAAAATAACACCAAGGAAAGTCAGGTTATTTCCCCTCCTCTTATTAAAGTACAATATCCTTTTTTTCTACTCTGAGACATTAAAACTGTTCCAACTAATCTGTTACCTTCCCCTCTGCATATCTGAACTGATACCGAAACTTTGTATTGCCACTTGTATCTTATTTCCCTTTCTACATAGCTCTTGGACCCCAACTGGAGACATTTAAAGTATTAGTCACCAATTATATTGCAAAGTCACATGGAACAGAAAACATATGGGAGCATGTGGCATTAAAATACAAATGCCTCTGAAATTGGTGATACAAACTAGCACCTTTCCTGACTCGGTTATTTAGTAGGAAAAGATACTTTGTAATGCACAGTCAGCTCTAGGTGCTAACCAACCATGCATTAGCACCATTTTCACCAAACAGTAGGCTGGCCTTGACAGGAAAGTTGCCTGACATTCACGATAAGATTTAGAATCAAACAGCTGCTTTGATTGTTGCAATATGGGTATTGATAGAGATGGAAAATTGCAAAAAACTCAGTTTATGGATAAGCTATCACAATAGAAATAGTCTAAGAAAATACCGTTTATATGAAGACAATTTAACAGAGTTTGGATTTGACTCACTACACTGCTGCTGTAGAAGAATGCTTTCTCTTATCTCAGTATATAGACCCCCCCATAAAATATAGTGCTGAACTCTCCAGGGTAAGCAAATTTCCTCTCTCTGGAGCCCCTTCATTTTCATGAACTACAGGCCCACACAGTATGCACATGAAGTGGCTCTCATGTTGTCTCTAGAGCAGCATAGAAAGACAGAGCTTGACCCGAAGTTTCTTCACTGGGGAGAATGGTCCAAGGAAGAGACTATTTAGGGCCGCACACCTGAAGGACAGACATTTTTTGCAGCCTGGTTTCAGAGATGTCTCTCTCCTTCCTATCTACTTGTCCAACATTAAACATACCTCCCACAAGTCAGGATTCAGTCAGCCCGTTCCAAAAGGTTGTTGGTAGTTTATTCTAATACATTAGCCAAGGACTTTTGGTAGTATGAATGGCTAATATTCAAAGTAGTTCAACAAGTTTTGTTTGATTAAAAGCTTTCATGGAAAGTGTGTATTTGTATAAGAAATCTCAACTCTTTTGAGGAAGACACAGTAGCCAAAGTATCCCAACCACCATTGTGAGAACTAAAAAATACCCATAGACACATTTTCTTACTGTAAAGCACAACTTCATCAGATTGCTGCAGAATGTTGCCATTACACTCTGACTTTTTAAATAATAATAGTATTTTCCAGAGCATAAATCCTTGTTCCTTACAGCTGTCATTGTCAACATTTAAGAATGGAAAGTACTCTGCAATGTACAGCCATTTAACATCCTATCATAAAGCAGGGACATGAAGACAATTCTGGATCCTTTGAGTAGCTTGTTGTGGTAATGTTTTCAGAAACAAGAAATAATTTTCAGATCCTGAACTTAAGACAATTTCACTGCAATGACTTCTCAGCACTGCAATAATTCTGCCTCTTCCCTAGAGAGACATCAAAACACCAGAGCACTTGCAATCACTAGACATAGCTGAAATTCTTGGCATAAGTAAGTCATTGCATTTCTGATTAAAGAGATTTTAAAGAGCAGAATCAAAGTATCAGGAACTTTCATTTACTCCCCAGAAAGCCCATTCTGTTTTCAGCCACTAAAACCTGGGCTTCTGTACTTTTCAAACTTAACATAAAGACAGCTTCAGACTTTCAACTCACAGTCAATTCTGTGAAAGATATATTTACATTTTAAATCACTTGCAAAGTAGCCCGAGATACTAACTCAAACTGGATTTTTTCACAATCATTTTTTTAAATTAAACAGGATTCAAAACAGGAGCTAGAAACTCTCCAAAAGCAGGAATTTAGGATGTGTAACGGTGTTGTTAAGGTAAGGCGCCTGGATCCAGTCTTCCTTATAGAAAACTCACAGACAGAAAAATGTGCTGCTCTGAGAAAAGCAGAGCCCTGACTCTTCCACGTGTTTTCCACATTATCTATTCCCCTTCACTAACCTATTCTCTTTAATTTCTCTTGCCTTTTGGTTTGTCCCCTTCTCACTATATGGAACCCAATATATCCTTCATGGAACAACCAGTGTTTTCTGCCACATTAGTCTTCATCCTGCTTTTGCAAACTATCCCTTCTCCAGTATTTCATCCATCCTGCCTTTAGGACCGCACTAATACCACATGACTGCATCACACACCAAACAAGTGACCATATTTTAGATTAATTTACTACAATAATGATATATAATACACTAAAATCATATAGTCTTTAGCTTGTATCGCTTCCCTATTGTCACTTATTCAGCTTGTATGGCAAGAATGGTAAAAGATGTCCCCTGAAAGTGATGAAATCTGATTTCAGTGTCCTTCACAAAGCACAGGGAAGGAAGTTCATGCAAACTTGTACAGACTGAAATAGTTCTTTTGAAAGTATGTCAGTAAAAATAGATTTCATACACGTGTGTAATAAGACAAAGGTTAATTAGCTGCAACCACTCTTTCTTGAGGTCAAGAGGAGTTACACCTGGGATGATTTTAGCCTAGAATAGCCACTTATTTATGTGATTTTTTTTTTTAAGTTAGGACATATCACATCACACCATTTTTACTTGACACTAAACTGACAGGGCTAATGAAAGAAGTTATTTTGACAGGACATAGACTACTTGAAAATAACGTCTCAGCATTCTGTACTCAGTGTAACACCCAAGATTCCTGTAACTCAGAGAAGTGAGACACTATTTTATCTTCTTTTTCCTTTGCATTTTTCTCTCCCTTTCCCCAACAGTTTGTGTAGCTGGCAATTTTCTGTGGATTAACAGCCCTAATATTTCTTTCCCATCTCTCCTTTATGAGATCTCAAGCATATACACCTGGTCATCAGGCACTGTTCCTAAGAGTGATTCTTTCAGAACTTCTTTCAGTTCACATACCAAACCCACGCCCACGATCTCCTAGTCCTGCAAGAGTCTCCGTGTTAAAGCTCCTTGAAGGTTAACGACACCTAGAGTAGTCCACTAGTAGCGTAAGCCAGGCTTTACCAAAACCTTGTCCTGGTTTACTGAAGCTGAGATGCTTTGAAGAAAAGCATTTCATGTTTACCATGGAACCTCCTCCATCTGTCATTTTACTTACAAAACATCCACCTCTTTCTTAAAGAAATCTACCAGCAAAAGCCTTAGTAGCTTAATTAGGACTTCTGCTCCTCTCATGAACTCTATGGAAAGCTATTTACAGCACCACTAATCACTGTCCACACAGTTAAGAGAACAGGAACATGCTAAGGTAATTTCCAACAAGACAGTTTTTGGTCTCCTTGATTTTACTCAATTTCTTATTTCAACCCTTTACAGAAGCACTACAGTTAAAGGCTTATTAGCGTTACAGGAAGAAGCACTCTTCGCCCCAAGGTTTGACGAAAAGAGGAAGACTTAAAAGACAAAAAAACCCCTGATCAACAGAATACAGCACAAAAGCAACACATGCAAGTTACTACAAGACAGTAAATACTGTCGTTCAGAAACTTCGCATGTCTGATTTACTGTCTCTTTTTTTAACCCCAATCCTCAAAACAGGAAAGGTGGGACAGAGAAATAAGATCAAATACTTCGCCTTGTTTCCTTCTCTACCTAACACAAAGCAGGTATTTCATTGTATCTTTTGAAATGAAAAAATATGTAGAGTAACATTTATAAAATAATTGGACACCCTTCCACTGAGCACTTCTTACTTTCTTGCTGATTATGCAAATGAGAATGAGTCTGTTTGGGGTACAGCACTTGTTCAGATGCTTTGAATCTTGTACAACTCTCTTCTTTTTTTTATCGCTCCTCTGGCTATATATATAGGTGCCTAATTTGGGTTTACTGGAATGAAGTGCTATGAATACATCCTGCTCACTTCATCCCTTATTCCAATTCCTTTTAACTGTACAGCTACCCCTGCCAGTCCTTACGCCTATGGTGCAACCAAATAGGTCTATCTGCTCCAGTCAGTTAAGAGGAATCTCTCTGCAAGGTTCCTATCCTGGGAATAAGTTAGAGACAGCTCCTGTGGCTTTTCAGAAAGCTTCTGAAGCACTACATTCCTGCAGGAGGAATTAATAGCTCCAAGCTTGTAAAGATTTACATATCTCCACAAAATGTCAGTAAATCTGAAGCTATCATACCAGAGATGATGATTAGCACTGTGCATATTTAACAAAGGGGTAGTGAAATCTGATTTGCATATTTCTGACAAGCACGCAAATTCCCCACCGCTTTCACAACTTAATATCTACACGGTTCATTTTATTTTGATTAAATTTAACACATTTCACTGATGACCTTCAAGGAAATGCTCACTTCTAGACTCTTAAATGCACCATTGATCTGCTACACTTTGTCAGCAAAACAATGATCATTCCTAAGATGCCTCTGAAAAGCTACAGTCTTACACAGATCAGTCCACAAAGTTCCCACTGACGTATGCAATGCAGGGATGCAGAATTAGCATAATCAGCTCATTTGCTGCATTCAGCAACAAGGGACATACTCTGCCAATTCACACCCTCACCAGAAGGTTGCTCTAGTAAAGAGGAAATTGCCACACTGCAATTCAACAGACATGAAGTACATTAGCTGGGTAACAGCTAAGAAAATAAGCAAATGAAGATGTATGTAAGTTATTATTACCTCTGCTCCACAGACAATGAAAATGACCTTTGTTGAAAGGCTGGTTCAAAATCAGAAGGCAAAACTTCAGGTTCCCTGTAAGATAAATGTTGATTCTCATTAGCAAGAATATTGATTTTGTCCTTTTTTAAATTTTTGTTTTGCCAGATTAATTTTAGTCCAACAACCACAGAGTAACTCCACTAATTTCCTTACTTCTTAGGTTTTACCACTGTCAGATTAAGGAGCTGTCAGAACTTCATAAGATACCTTTTACTTGGTAGTGTTTTGCTAAATGTTTAATTTATAAGTGACTTTTACTTACTGAAGGCCATCCTCAACAGGACCCCACATCTCTACAGCTCTCTCATTTAATCTCCCACTTGCTGCTGCTGCCTGGATGCAGCAATTACTGATATGAGCTTCACCCTGGTCTCGGTTAATGGGGAAGGCTGGAGGAGACTCCATATAAAGATGTCTCTAACCTACATCCAATATTCCACCCTCCTGGAGGATGCAGAGCTCTTACTGCCATCAGTGGCTTCTGCACCTATGTTTTCATATCATGTAGAAGCTCTAATTGTGGTAGGCACTTTATAAATAAAGCATGAAAGGCCACGACCCAGGAACTTAAAATCAAAAGCTAGTAAAAGCAAAAGTGTACTTTAGCCTGTGTTATCTACGTGATACTGCAGACTAAAAATCTCAGTGGGTTTACCAGCCCAACTTGATTGAGCCCATAAAGCCTTCTGCCCCTGCAAAACATACATTGTGAAGGTCGATAATAAACCTACAGATAGAAAAGCCTTAAAAGAAAAAAAAGGATTTATGATATGACACACTTTGAATTCAAAGAGTAAATATGTAAATCTTTTGACGGCTGTCTGCGGTGGGATTTGTGTTATTTCACTTCCTAATTATCTGGCCAATCATATAGGAATACAAGTTTCCCCTGGAGCTTGATATCTTTAGGCAATCAAGTTAATGAATATTATTCAGTCATGTGAAGCCACTGTAATTGAAAAAAGAAAACCTCTATCACTAGCAAGTCTTTTGAGAAGATCCAGTATAGCAGGAGGAGAAGCCAGTGGCTTAAGCCATGTGATGTTATCAAGGCACATACAGCTGGTCAAAGTCCTGAACTTGAAGGAACATCTAGGGATGGGAGTTGGGAGGGGTGGTCTTTAAAATAATTAATTAAATGCATGGTTAGGAGAATGAAGTGAAGGTTAACACACTGGGATACCACCATTCTGCATCTTCTGCACATTTCCATTTGAGTGATTTAGGGTTTCCCTCCCCACTGACTCATTCGATGCCTTAGTTTCCTAAAACAGAAGCAACAGTATTGGCCTCTTCATAACTGTCAAGAGAAACATAAATGAAGACCTAGATGTTTTTTACTCCACTAAGAAGTCTACCTGATTATCATAGCTACCTTCAGCCTGGTGCTTTTAAATACCTTCCCTCATGTCTTCTGCTTCCATCTTCACTGACATGGTCCTCACTTGAATTTAATTCATGTATATATAAGGGAATAAATTTTCATAGGGAATAAATGGAGAGGTGGAAGCACCAGGTAAACAGAGGAAAGTGAGAAGAACCTTTTTTTTGTGTAGTCTAAACAGTTTTGCCTTGTCCTTGAACTTTAAGAGAAAGGTATAAAACAATACATTCAAACTAAGTGCCAATTTCCAGCTGCCTCACAAAATGGGACCTCAGCAGCAGATCTCCTAATGATTGTTAAGTGAGAAAGGCTGCCAACTCCTTGTATTGAACATAATCATGTAGTGATGCCCTCCATTGAAAAGAGCCAGCAAATACCACAGGCTCTTTTAACTGATACGATAATATAAAAAGACATGGGTGCTGTAAGCCTATTCTTGCTGGTGAATCACAAAAGGCATTCCTGTGTCTTTTTAAACCCTTAAGCCATATCAGCATACGAAAACAGCCATAGAGTCCACCTTTTTTTGCACATCAGGAGTACTCTTGTTATATATATTAGGGTACATTTTTGAAGCCAAGGCCTGGCTGTAGGTGTCTACATTGAGATTTCAGAGGCTGATTTCCAGAGATGACACTTCCAAGAGCTTCCAGTGAGGCCTGTAAGAGCAACACGTTCAGTTGTTGCAAAGAAGCCAAGAAGTAGATGCCCCCAGAACACACAATTAGGAGACAGGGGGTTATGTGTTTTGAGTTGTTTGTTGTTTGGTTTTTTTAAAGTACCGTTATGGGTTGAAAAAGTGGAGAAATGGAAATTATTGTTTCGCCTGCTTTTAGAAAATTGAATATTCCAGTAATTTCAAACCAGTCATTTCATACAATTAATGCATGATAAAATGCTATGATTAATGCTGCCAAAATGAGCCTAAATGTCAATATTTTAATGGTGCCTGCTGAGTTAATATAAAGCTGCACACAAGGCTCAGTCCTCGGTAGATGTAAAACAGCAATAAAACTGGGCTGCAATAATTTACAACCATTGCCCTAGAAACTATTAATAAATTGGGACATCTGATGGCAAAGACCACGTCAACAGACAGAATATGCAACATCCATCACTCTGAGAAAAACTGATGAGAGCTCACTGAGCCACTGCTCCGAGTACTCTACTGGTTATTCATTTGAAAACAAATCTACTTCAAGGCCATTTATCTTTAAAAGCCCTTAACAAATTGGGAAGCATCTATCTCCTGCACTGTCTGTCCACCTATTTTTCACAAAGATAATTAGCAGCCTGACCCAACCATTAATGACATTGTGCTCTGTTTGAACTAACGGGAAAGAGGATTCTGTAAGCAAGATATCAGCAGCAAAAATGACCTGTCCCCAGATATGATTATCTCCACTGAAGAAACTTCTGTGAGCCTTTTGCTAAAGGCGGAACAAGTTTGACTCTTGCACAGTTTCTTCCATTTTTAGTATAATTTTCTCTTTCATTATGTACTTTTGCAGCTTTTCGGCCTGAGCAAATTCAACCATCTGCAGCAAAAGCAGAAAATAATAAATTCCTCCCTACAAAACCTCCAGCTTATTCTTGATATTTACATCAATGCAGAGAACAAATGGAGTCAAGTTTCACAGTCAAAGTCCTCCTGTAGAAGAATCAGCCATGCAGTAAGGCCTGATTTCTACAGGATGGGAGGATGAATATAGGAAATCTTTACTTGCCTTTAAGGAACTAAATTCTCCCCCCTGTCCTGTTTTTCTATTTGATGCTTATAAACCTTGCAGTCTTGCAGGCATAACTTACAGAGTATGTATTAACATATGCCCAATTATGTGAACAGGCAGTTATATGCAAGAATATCATTAAAAAAAATCTTTTAGCAGACTTGGAAAATCCCTAATATTTGAATAAAGCTGGATTATTTTTAATCCTACTGGAAACCTTTCCTTACTTTCCTAAGTTACAAATCAATCAATCAATCAATCAATCAGCAAGGCCTACAAGTTTCTACTGACACCGTCAGTGAATAACCTCATCCTTTCTGAAAACTTTTTTCTTTCTCTTCTTTCCAAAATTATTTAGCTGAACTTCTTTGATGAAAACTTCTCATGGCTTCTTTGAAAGGACTTTTATCAAAAGTGTTGTGAACATCCCTGATAGTCTGTACACTGCCTATGCAATGACTTTATCACATTGTAACTCGCTCAGAACAATTCCAATATATTTTAGAGCACAGATTTGCTATTCTAAAAGCTTTCTTGGCTTCTCCCTGTCATATTATAATAATCTAGCTATTTTATAAATATTTATAGTATCATTATGCATTTTTTATTGATTTCCCCTTGCCACATGCCAGTCTTGAGGCTGTATGTCTGTCACAAAGCATATGCAAAAGGCACATATTGTTTTAAAGACAACCTTTTCTCTGGTAGCCAACAAAACAATATATGCCACCTTGCTTCCTTTCTGTATTAGAATCATATCCCTAGGAGTTCTTCTGCATACTGTGAGGTTCTTGGCTATTGAATTTTCTGATGTGGGGAAAAAAATTTCAATGCTTCAAACCAGAGAGCCTTTGAGAAAGATCACTGCTGTTCCCAGTCTTTCTGACATGATGCAAGTGGTAATACACAATGGGGGGACATGCTGTGGTAAGATACAGGCATGACTCAAGGTGCTGACTAAGTATGACTTCAAAGTCAGAGTTTCAGCCACAGAAAGGGGCTTCCACTAAACAATTAATGTTTTGGTTTTGTGTTTTGGTATTTGTGTTTTACTGTTTGCCTGAAAAGGAGCCATTGCTTTCCAGTGATCTATCAAACATCTACAAAGGGGGAGGTTTAGTACAGAGGAAGAATTAGGAAAGAGGCAGGTAGTATAGGGGCAGAGCTGAAAACTGGAAGTTGGTTAAAAGCTTTCAGAAGATTTCTGTACTGATAGAAATATATCTAGATACCCAAGATAAAAACCGAGATCCATTGAAAAGATACTGCAGTTACACATTTTCCTGATCACACAGATGGAAGTCCAAATATACAACAGCTTCTGAGAGAAAAAACTTTGAAAGATCTTACTGAAAATTTCTTCCTGTTCACAGTGCTGCTCTCACAACAGTCTACAGATATACCATGGCATTTAAAAAAGAAAACAAAACAAAAATACCCCAAAAAACCAAAACCAACCAACCAAAACATAACAAACAACAAAGTTTTGATTTCCGGTACCATAACATGCTCAGAAAATTCCTACCCCTCATATTAATTTTAAATGAACACTCACTGCCTACCTAGATGCCAGAGTTTGAAGATTAAGTTTCTTCAGCTGCACAAGAATTAACAACAAAAATGTTTCTAAGAATCCCACATAAGTTATATTTGCAGTGAGCGTATCATAATATACTCTGAAGAAAGCAGTTCATGAAACCAGCAAATATAACAGAACTACGATGACAATAAATACAGCTATTGCTACAGATCACCAGACAAAGACTACTGAGGCAATTTGGGGTATTCAAATTAAAACAAAGGAGTTTGGGGGATCAGCACCAAATCAACACCATTTTCTGCCAAGTAAGCACCTGTCTCCACAGGTTAAGTCAAAAACTGATACTCTGCTTATTGAAATGGACCATTTCATTCATGACTTTTTCAAGAGCTACCATCCACTTCCCAAACATATTCAAATGGAACAATCTCTCCACCAGGAGCGAAGTAAATCATTGATTAGACAGAAACTAATGGGGAATAGGTCCATCAGACTAAGGAGCATTCTCCATTTCCTGAAAGGGTTTCTCCATCATGGTTGTTTGCTTTTTGTTTTTTTGGACATTGAAACACACCACCTGTTGTTTCCTACCTGCTACACAGATACAATTCCTAATTTACTTGCTGATATAACACTTCTTCTTGAAAGCTGACTTCTACCTCACAAGACAAGATTCTGGTTTTATCAATTAATGTCTTTGGCAGCTCACTATGAGCACTATGTAGGTCTACCTTAACAAGTAGCATGGCAGAATAAAATCAGTCTGTAAAGCTGAAGGTATGATATTCACACTACAGAAGTTTTGTGAGAAAATGAGAGAGGGAGGCTACCTCAGGTCAAGTTTAGTCTGGCTTTGTAGACCCATTAGCAGTAAAGAGTGTTATGTGAACTCCTGGAGCACATTTTTATCCAAAAGGAAATACATTGCAAACTACTCTGCAATGTAAAGCAAACCACAGTAAACAGGCAGGATCATGAGACTTGCTTCAAAATCATATTCTTGATCCAAAATAAAATGCTAGTGTAAATATGTCAATAGCCACATGGCTTTTGACTTATCAAATTTTTATTTATATTTTTTAAACAATGCCTTTCCAAACTAACCTGACTAATGCCACAAGATCAGTTTAATTTACACAACACTTTTGTAATTTTACACTCATGGAAATTTGGCTCTAACTTTAGATTTTTACACTTAAGAGACAATCTGACACTTTATCTATCATGCAAAAAAGGTGTGAGGGGGAGTTAAATCAAAACTTATAGTATTATAAATTCTTGAGAAAGCACTTAACATCAAATCCTAGGATGCTACTTTCTAAGGTTATCTTTCAGGCTAAAACCTCACTTTGAATGAAACAAACAGTGCACCTTATACAAAACCACTCCTCATTCTGCTGTTCTCTTTCTTGAACCAAGATCTCCCCCAACAGTGCTTCCTTTCATTGGGAAACCCAGTGCTCTCCTGTGATACTAAGGAATATAGAAAAGGATCATTTCAAACTTATGCAGACCAAATCAGCACTCTAAAAAAGAAACATTTCACATTCTAAAAGTTTCACAACTCCTGCAGAACTACTACTCTGAAAATGGAAAAACTTCAAGACTGTAAAATCTACTTCCTCCACCTGTGCTCTTGCTAAAAAGATAGTTGTCAGCTTTAATTCAGAGAAACAGTTAAGCTTAGACTATTGTATTAATTATAGCCACTACTTATAAAACATCGTGTAGCTGCATTTTACCACACTGAATCCCAAGCCTCCGAACGAGCCATTTAATTTTCCTCATAACAGTGACAACTCCAATAATAAACCAGCACAAATTATGCAAAGTGATCACAGACCTTACAAACATGTTCTCAAGCTTATTGAATGAATAAATCAAATATGCATACCCAACTGATTTTCGTGCAAAGGCAGGGTTATCCCTGTCAATGCATTTTACTCCTAATTTTTTTCATGTAAATTCTATTGATTTTTAAATATTTTGCAGCTCTTAATTGTCCAGGCAAATTCTAGCAAGCAGGGTAGGAAGAAAAAGGGATTTGTGCAAACAGTCTTATTGAAAAGCTCCAGTGTGTTACCCTCTGGAGAACCCTCTACAAGAATCTGTGTGGATGAATTCAAACCAACTAATTTCTCACAGTAAGTTACAAACATGGCCATACACATGGGATAATCTACCCACATCATCAACCACTGCTGCTCCTGGAAGGGTGTCATGCTTTGCAATGAAATTTATCAATTAATTCTGGTGCTTCTCTGGAGAATGTGAGAGCTGCATTTCTGATTTCAGTTTGTGATGGGACACTTCTTTCCACACTAAGTCCTATAGTCTATAGCCGCGTTTCTGAATGCTTGGGACTTCTGCTCTTTATGTGTCAAACATCTCAGTCTGGTCAAGCAGAACAAGATCACACAGTTCCCAGCACTGAATCTTCAGTTTTAGGTAACTTGTCCAGCATCACAAAGAAACTTCAGTGTAGGATTCAACTCTCTAGGGCTACACAGAACTGAACTGAATCATGAGAACTGTCTATTTAAATAGAAATCATAATAATCACACTTTTTACTATTATATACATGGAAATGATGCTTGTGTCCCATTACCAACTCTCACTTGAAAATAAACACAGCAGAGTAACCAGTCACTTTGGGGAGATAGCAATGTACATAAACCATAAAACAGGCTCTTTGAGACACATTGGCAGATGCACCATTTGCCATTGCAAGGCCTTTGGCCTGATTTACCTCATACCCTTGCTGCTTGTCTCCAGAGATGTGGCTAGACCATATACCCATCATTCTGTGCTTTGTGCAAATCAGACTTTCAGTTCAACTTGAGCACAGCAAAGGTCAGAATTAGCTGGAAGCAGCAGTGGTTTGTTTAGCCGAGATATTTTTGCCTGATCATTTACACTCTTCCAGTTTTCAAAACTACTCAAATTGTCAAACAATCCAAAAAAGGGATTTCTGGTATAGGCACAGACAAAGAAGGGTCTAGAATATTATTCGGAAATGTTTCATCCTGTGGCATGTAAAAAAAATAGCCAAGTAAGTCTGAAGTGATTAATAGGAAGTGAAATAGCAGAAGGAGAGACAATTTTGTGCAGAATGGGAAGACTAGTCCCCAAGGTTGTAGAATCTGACACAACTTTCCCACTTAAGGTAAACTTTAAAAATGCATGAATTTTTACACTCAGAATACACTGCAAGTACATTGTAAAAAACCAAAAAAACCAAAACCAAATGCTTTGCTTCATTATTCACAGGCAAGTAAAACAGTAGGCATTTTACACCTTGTAAGTTCAAGACCACTTAGAAGCTTTTAAGGGACAAGAATTAGACATAAAGGCTTGCTAAAAAAATATTGATTATGTTATGGTAAAATTGACTTTCATGTTTAAAATTTCTAGGCACAGAGCATTAGATTGGAACTTAAATCTAAATCAAAGTGAAAATGAAAGCGAATCTTGAGAAAATCTATGAAGTTTCCACTTTATCTTCAGGCTGGAAAATAAACACAAATCAGTGTAAAATGTTAGCTTCTAGTGGTGACCTATTTTCTTTTTTCCCCCAACAAAAAGACATTAGAATAACTTCACTTTCAAAAAACCTTCAGGAATTACTGACTGACCTCTTCAGTGCCATCCAAACAACTATTACTAGTCAAGGAAGTTCTAACCTTAAAAGAAAACCAAAGCTCACTTTCTAGCTGTATAATATCCAGGTCTAATATAACGCCCTCCTTTCATTTTAGAAACACAGTATCAACACTGTCTGAATACATCACACTAACAATACTTGTTATCTGGGATGTCTCTATTTCCAAGGATGCAACCAGGCATACAAGCTCCCCCAGCAGTCGATATCGTCAGCTCAATCTGCACACGGCAAGGGCAAGGTGACTTCAAGGAATCACAAGGCAGAGCAGGCAGATGTCAGTAGTCTCTCTGGGCAAATAGGCATGGAGCACAACCCCCTCAGCAAACATTCAGCTCAGCAAACAGTACAGTGCCATTTCACCTATCTATGGGCAACAGATATCTCTGCATATTTTCTGTAGGATTAACAAAATTTAATATGTATCTAATGATTCACATATTAGAGTACCGAACAAAGAGTAAGAACCATGGGAACTCACAAGTGCCTGACTGCACAGCATTTAAAACCACTGCTCTGCAGCTACCAAGCACCTCACTGACACTTCAGTTACTGGCACTAACATCTCCTGTGCACATAAAAGTCTGATTTCTATTGCCACCGAGATGAACCTTAAGAGGCTGACAGAACCTGATGCTTACTTTGATGTCAAAACACCACCCTAATCCACCAACCAGACATTTCTCTACTGATCTCGTTTGAAGTAGCTGTTTTCAGAGCATACCTATTAGATCCAGCTTTACTGTGTCAGCTCTCTCATTTTTAAAAACCGGGAAGGAGCTATACCTTTTATCAGCATGGATTAAGTTAGCACATGTCCTCAGGAGGCTGCTGACCCATGTTCAGGTCCCCTCTCTGTCAGAGGGAATTCACATCCAAATCCAGTTAAGACAGCACTCTCCTCCCCAGACATGACATAATTCTTGGGGAAGAAGATTCTTCCCTCCCTGCTACAAAATTAAATATATTAATGGAATTATTTTCATTAAACAGTTAAACAGGAGTAGCATGTGGAAGTCTGATTCTGCAGTTCACAGAAGGGAATACAGTTCATGCTTCAATATTCAAACCTCTCTTTCCCACTTTGAATACACCCTCCAATTACTTCACCATAGTGTTACAGAAGCATTATATCCACTGTTGGCTCCTTCCTAAAGCGTGACATGCTTTCTGAGGAAAGCATAACCTCTAGTTTTGTAGGATAATTTTCAGGCAAGAAGAGTGGTTTTCTCACTATCTTCAGAAGACTTGGCACTAGCAGTCATAAAAGGAGGGAATAACTTTCTGCAGCACAGCATAAGATGGCCAAATCCAACAGAGCAGGATTTTGGATGCTTCATTCTTCCCACTTCTCATGGTATTCTCACTGACAAACTCAGTTTGATTCCTCCTTAGTACACTTATGCTGATGGATTGTACTCTCTGTATACAATTTCTCCCTCTGCCCTGTATATAACAGTCCCACTATCATGCTCAGGACAAGTACACTGTGACTAAAAGCCCTGTGTGCATTTGTTGAATAGGCCAGGGGCTAAACTCCAGTACAATGTTGTGAGGGCACACAGGAACATTCCATCTTCAGAAAGAGGAAAATAAGTATTATGTGATCACAGGAAGATCACGCTCTTATTCGGCAAATGAGCCAATATGAAAAAAACAAAAGTTCCTTTCCGCTTCTCAGCCTGATCTTCTAAGAAGCGTTACAAATTACAGATAGCTTCTGGCTAAACTCTAGAGTGGGCAATTACAGGCTTCTCTTTCCCTACTTTTGTTCAGCCATCCCAATGAAATAGTGTCTTTTACTGTCCTGAACTCATGTGTACTAATTAAGCACTTATTAAAAAACATAATGCATTCAACCAGGCTACAATGGACTTTGGAGACAGTTGGATAATAAGTTCACTGAGTTTAAAAAAGTTGAGCAAATTGAGACCTCTGCAACCACAAATTATTTACTCCTCATATATAATGGATGAGACTGAAGAGTAAACTCCCATTGACTCCCAGGATTTCACTTCATATGCTTTCATGAAAATCCATGATGTGACAGCTGGTTCTGCAACACCTCAAACCCCTTTGGGGTGAATGCCAGAGATGACATTTGTGTCCAAACCACCTTTTCAGTCTTGCCGTTTTCCCAAAGCAGATTCTTCTTTACTTGGAGGGGAGTGGTTCTGATACAAGCTCCAGAGGTTCAGAAGGGTAAAAGGGGCTTTCCAGGTGGTCATAACAACAACCCACATAAGTGGTGGTGACAGTGGGAGGGTGTTTGGGCTTCTGGATTTAGATTCTGGCAAAGAATGATGAGGAGGGGAACCTTTTCTGATATTACAGTAGGAACTCTTTTAACAGATATAGGAAATAAAAGGCAACTGTAAAAGGAAGTAAAAGACTGTAATTTTCCAACCTTCACAAACATTTCACTTCTAAAATTATGTCTTCTGATTTAATGAGCTTCATTTTATTATTTCTAGAGTTAATGTTTTTTACCTGATGAAGGCAGCTCAGTTTTGCCACCTGTTTTAGGACATTCTATAACTTTACATCCACCACTGGCTTCTTTTCTTAACAAAAGATTTTTAAGACCTCCCTACATATATTTTATAAATAGATAAATCTACACTTGGAGAAAGCAAGGTAAAATAAACAAAAAGAAAGATAAAAACCACCAAGGCGATGAAAATTGCATTACATTATCAGTCAGGTACAGGATTTTAATGTAACCTGGATGAAGTTCCTCTTCACATTTTATTCTGTAATATGTCATTGTGTTGCATCTGGCAGAAAAATAAGACCCAAAATCAAAGTTCTGTGGACTGAATAGCTACAATAAGCTTACTAAAATTAGGAACTGCCCTACACCTGTGTCTTGGAATAAAACTAGGGGGTGATAAACAAACCAATAGAGGACACTACCAGAATATTGCCACTCCTTCCAGAGGTTTAAAAATTTAATCAATGTTGAAAATTTTGGAATGAGAGCTATTCGTCCTTCATATAACTTTTAAACAAGATTGAAAAAGCCTTTTACAAATAAATGGTCTGATAGCATTACTGAGATCATGGTAGTCTGGTAAAATAGGAAAGCATATCCAGGAAATACAGCCTCACAAAAAAGTAGGTCATGCTGGTAAGTAGAGTACTTACTCAAACAGACCATCCAAATCATTAAGACAAACCGTTCCCATAAGATACCTGTCACACCAATAAAGTTTGGTGGGTTTAGTCATTACACAAAGTCTATGATAACTGCTTTTATTATAAGTCACTTGTGCTTGTTTATAGCCCCTTGTTTTGACATGCTGCACATGATGCATAATTAAAGATAACTGTTACTTTCTTTTTCTTCTTCTCACAATACAGTAAAGCCTGTAAACAAAGACAAGCTCTGGGACCATTAAGAGAGGCTCTTGTTTGCAGACTGTATTTCCAACCAACAACTTCAATTACAATGCTAAAACTGTCAGGCTTAATTAAGAGTTATGGGGCATAACCATTTCAAAACCATAAATTCATACAGAGGAAAAGTATAATGACTACCTTAGTGAACATGTCTTTTTAAATAAGCAATATCTCTTACCAAGACCAAATTTAGGTTCCTTACACACGACATTTTATTGAAAGTAACTTTATTACTTCTCCTGAAGCGAATATAAAGACCATCATAAAATAATTTCATCCTGATTTCTCTTGGCTTATTTGACTATTTAGAGTGGACCTCAAAGTATATTCTAGTGCTTACATTGCTACTTCATCCAAATCCACCATAGCTCTTTGTGATCCTCCAAAAAGCCCGCAGAGAACTGCCTTTCTTTCCAGCTTAATACATTTTTTTTCTAAAGTCTCTTTGCCTTTTGAGTGTGCACAGCTGTCCACACATCCTCCCAGCTTCAAGCAGAATGGTACCGAAAAAGCGGTATCAAGAGCTCACCGATTAAGCACTGCCCTTTGAAAACATCTTTAACATTCAGCACACCCAGCCTGAGACAAGAGCGGCACAGCCCAAAAAATCCACCAAAAGAGCACTATAGCACAGGCTTATATTCAAGCCATGTTATCCATTTCAGGAGAACTACATGTTTATTTCCATTCAAACAGTGCTTAGGTCTTCTGCTAGAACCTCTGCCAAATCAGTGCTCTAGGGAGTACTCAACCAAGTCAGAAAACTTAGTGCAACCTGAGTCATATTGCTACTTTCAGCCAGAAACTGAAATTTAACAGACAACTGATTACAATGCTTCAAAGGCTTGAACCTCAAAATACTGGACAGATTTTAAAATCAATCAAATGGTAACACATTTTCAGTGTGAAAAAAGTACCACATACAGTCTTACCATTAGCTTTGATATATTTAAAGTGATTTTCTGGACTTAGAAGCAAAGGAGTTACCCTTAAAAATGCAAATCCAAAAGGCTTAAAACAGAAGGATTATTAAAACAGCATCATGTTTACTATTACTATTTCTTAATCTAATTACTTTTTTAATATGATTGCATGAGGAAACCTTTGGCTCTCTCCATCTGCTTCATGGGCTAACAGATTAGTTAACTTCGTAGAACTGATGATCACATAATAGTCAGGCCACAGCCACCCCCTTAAAATAAAAGTTTTTACGGAAACATAAATGGTTTCTATCCTGATGAGCATTTTTTCATGTGTTAACATTTGGGTCAAGATATAAAGGAAATAATGGCTGAATATCTAAAACCATAATTTATGCAGAGTAAACATTAACTGTAAAATACTCTAATCAGCCATTTAACAGATCCAGAGAGGCACAGAAAATACACCATGGCCAGCATGTTAGTAGATTCGGGGAGAAGATATTAGGAAAAGAAGCTACACCTCTCTCTTCATTATTACCCTATCTGGAAAATGTGGCTAATAATAATAATGCTTTGAACTTAAATTTCCATTTGTAGATTTGAAATCACTTTACAAAGGTGCACAAGCATTATTATTCTCATTTCACAGTTGCCCTCACTAAGTACAGAGATTTGTAGCAATTTGTATGAGAAGCAGCATCCTCTAGTGAGTAAGTTAAGAGTGTGAAATTATGCCCCCAGGGTTTTCTTCCCAGCTAAGCTGTAAACTTCAGACTACACCAATATCCACTGTGGCAAAACCAGACATGGTCCATCTGAAATTGGAGGGCTTCTGCATGGAAATAGGAACACAATCCAGAAATTCATAACACAGATATAAAGAATTTCTGCCTTACATTGATCTAGTCACTTAAAATTAACTTTCTGGAACTCTGGGGAGATGGTCATCACAGAGGTCATCTGAGTGTTCAAACACACAAAAAATGCAAAGAAATGAAATTACATCTTTTCAGAAGAAAAAGGAAATAATAAGATATATAGCAGAGCACAGCCTGGAGTCTGATCAGAACTTCTTAACCACCATCATTACACTCTCTTCTCCTCTCTTGTTGACAAAAGATTTCATCATGATTTCCTGTAATAACATTTCTCTTACTCAATATTATTCCTCCTCTGGACTACAGCTCCTGCACATGGCAACAACCTTACCTATGGGTTTTAAATTTTACCACGAAAAGCACTTCTGTGTGGTAAGTCCAAGGATTCAGGAAAATATTGTATACATTGTCACTGTTAATGGAAATAATTTTAGTATATTTTATTTCCAAATATCAGTTGGCCACTTAGGTTAAACTTTAATCAACATTTCCAATTTCACACTGGATTAAAGGCTAAAAATGAGGAAGCAGTACAGTATTTTTCTTTTGTAGAATCACAGGAATGATAAAAATCAGGCTAAAAGGCTAACAGGTAGAAAGAAATATTTTCAAGGTTGCAAGCTTAAAATTATTATCTATTGCTCAAAAAGCTGCCTAATTTCAGAGACAGGCCTATAAAGTCAAAAGAATCTCTCATCAGCTTCAAAACTACTCCAGCTTTTTTTTCCCAAATATCAGCTGGCCAAGAAAGAGCACCAACACAGCCACAG
Organism: Entomyzon cyanotis; assembly: GCA_024500445.1. Lineage (NCBI taxonomy): Eukaryota > Metazoa > Chordata > Aves > Passeriformes > Meliphagidae > Entomyzon > Entomyzon cyanotis. The sequence goes on from JAKEPQ010001005.1 coordinate 85,387,062, forward strand.
CTAGATTAAACCAAAAATGTGTTTGCAGACTTTTCACTTGAAATAAACAGAGGCCTTAAGTATTTGCAAAACTGGCGTTTTAAAGAAAAATTACAATAGTTGCCACTGAAATCAATGTGCAATAGCTTGCACATGTAAAACTTGTAAGGACAATAAATTTTGGACACAAGGGACAAAACCATAAACAAAAGTGAACTGTCAAAAGAAATAAATAAAATTTTAATTTTTTTAATGTAATAATATTTCAGTAACTTTTATACAGAATATGAGTATAAAATAGTCGGATCAAACTACTTCTTGAAGCATAATCTGTTAGACAAAAACCAGAATATACCAAACTGGGGTTTATAGTTCACAATTTTGCTACAGATGTTGACACCCCTGCAAAATGCTGCAATTCATAATTCAAAAACAAGTGGTAAAAAGGACTATTAAATAATTTAAATTTAATAACAGAATAACTTTTTTCCATTCTTTTACACTTCTCATAATAACAGAAAAGCCTGTTCAAATTAGTCAAAAAAACCCCAGGTGCATCACTTCTCTCTTTTGTTACAGTTCTGTGTCAAGGCACAAATCCATGATGGATGCATGATAATTTGTTCCCAGGGCTATACCTGGTATGCTGTGTTTTTGGAGACTTCAACTGTTTGTTTACTGTTACCTCTCTAACAGTCCTTGACTACAACCACAGTTGGTCAAACTATAACACCTGAATGTGTGTTCATGATGGTGGCAGGCAGAACAGAACTTTTGGGTGATATGCAGAAAACCAAAGATGTTTAGTTTGACCACAAGTATCAAGATCTCTCGATCAGTTCTGCCACACACCGTGGTGAGTGACTCTTCAAAGGAGGTGATCTCAGTGATAGCCCTTTTCCTTCCCCAGGCAGAGCATTACAGGATCCCCCACCTGGGAGTGTCTCCTCTACACAGGACTCATTAGGTCAGGGAAGATGGTGCAGGGGAGCCTTATACCCTGCAGAAAAATTCACTGGAGAGGTGGCAGAAATTGTGATCTGCTGTTTTAGTGTACTTCTGTGTTAAGAACTTTCGCTTTAACTCCACTTTAACTGTACCACAACCAAATCAAGGTTTCCTGTCAGCATGACATACTGGGAATACACATTCCCTCCAGCTTAACAGCTTTCAGGCTTCTTAAACCTCCCACCTCCCACTGCCTCCCTAAAGCCACAACAAAGATCACTATCGACTAATATGACAACACCTAACAAGGGTAGTGCTGATAACTGTAAGTTTGATCCTGTCTAAAATGTTCATACGCCTCCAGCAGATGCTTCATCTGTCTGATTTTGAAACAGGAGGTAGCATTGCAACTAAATGCAGATGAACTGAGGAAACATATCAAATGTAAGTTTTTATTTTAGAAAGCATATTCAGAGCACCTCTAACTATGTTTAGAATGAAAGAAAAGAAGCACTGGTTCCTTCAGGACTAGGTTGATTTTCTAGCTTTGCATGTGAATATAAATAAATATTAAATCAAAATCCATAATTTCTGCACCATGACAAATTCAGAGGAAGCAGAAGTCAAAGGAGGAAAATAAACAAAGACAGAAGCATAAAAATATTCATAGACATACACACATGTGCACACCCCCACACACCCAGCAAGGCCTACTTTGCCATATGGGATTACTGCTCTGTATTTAGCTAATGGATTAAGCACCAATAATTTAAAAAATAAGATGAATATGACTTTTCCAATAAAAATAAGTCAAGGATTTAAAATAGAAAAGCCTTTTTGATGAAAAACAAATGGCATTTAAAACTTAATAGCCTTTAGGTCTGATAAAAAAGTCAAAGCCTTTATTTAAAGGAAAGAAACTTTCTTTAATAATCACAGACACTGCTATGCACAAAAAGGCACCATAAGTAGGCAGTGAGTCCTAGTTATGGCAGTCTGGCTACTGCAAATGATAGGATATTAATGGAAGAAAAAACATATGCCTAGAAGCAAAATGAAAAATGGTCTAAATCAGATGAAACTGAGGGGCCATTAACTTTTTCTTTTAAGAACACTTTTAAAAAACATTAGCAAGTGTAAATACTCTTAACTCTAGTGATGACTAGTCAAATCGAAGAGATCTTTAGGGACCCCTAACTAAAGAAAAGGGGTTACAAAATTTAGGGCAACTTTCCACAATAAAGCACATACTGAGCTGGCACTTGGCTCTTGCTGGTACTCACATCGCTGCCTGGGCCATCACCAGTGGGATTTGTGGGGACTTAGGAAGCCCTGAGACATACCTGAGCTGGCAGTCATGACTGGTGAAACAGCCTTGTAACCATACAAATCTTTCACTGGCACAGTCACGTATTGTCAAACCTAAATTTAATGGGCACAGTCCCCATCCCAGGGATTGCCACAGTGTCCAAATTACTTACTTAGTTTGAGCTCTTTGGGGAGATCCTAAACCCACAGCTGGAAGCTCTGAGTTGATTTTCTAAAGGGGCACCATTTCACCCCATGTGACAACTACGAAAGTCTGCACCACAAACTTTACTTCATCTTTGTACCATTTTCCTGACCCACAGTAAAAGAATAGGATGTTTTGACTACTAGGAGAAAAAGCAGTGAAAGAAATTCTAGATATGAAGTGTGCACACAATTATTTCACTTTCAACGAGGCAAAAAACAAGTAAAAGCTTCAGCAAAGCAGCTCTTAGGTTGCAGTCCCTCTTCCAGCTTTTCTTCATCTCCAGTATGCTGACTTTTAGGTTTATCATATCCATAGGTTCCCAACTGCATGCAGCCTTACTAACTTAAGAGTATTGAAATAATCAGTATCAACAAGACCGTTCACACCCTACAGTTACCTTCAATTGGTAGGGTAGTGTTTGGTGCATTTGATGGGCTTAAGAACCATGAAAAGCCAGATAATACAGAGGTCTTTCAGTCTCCCTTAACACTACTGTTTTAAAAGATGTATTAAATTCTTATGTCTTAAATATTCTAAGAGAATTACTTCCCTTATTTCCTTTTTGCTCTAATGATGATCCTATAAAATAGGTGAGCAACACTACTCTTTTTTTTCATTTCTTAGAGAGAAGATAATGGTTTAGATGGATGTGCCCTATCAACTGCAGTAAGCAATTTAATGAGGAAAGTTTCACATCTATAGTTTTTAAAGCAATGAAGTTTCAATGAAGAAAATACAAAAGAGCAGAGTGCAGATGAAGGTTTGCTTTTTACTCTATTCCTTAGAAAGTTAAAACTTTCACCACCATATACAACACAATAAAACGACATATGGTGCTTGCCCAGCAAAAATCTTGCTGAGGCTTTTTGGCTTTGGTTTTGCTGGTTTGATTTTTGGGGTTTTTTTCTTTAATAAATGTAAACCGGTACTTCTCAAAGCATTTTGAAATTCAAATGACAATTCAATGGACTGCTAAGTACACCTCTGTAGACACACAAATGAGTATTTTCTTCTAATTACCTTACTTCTCTGATGTGGAACGTGAAGAAAAGAAAAAACCAGCATTAAAAACAGAGATTAAAATGCCCCATTTGGCACCAAATGCTATCATCATAAAAGAAATGAGGGAATCTGAAATGTGTTTCCATTTTTTGAATACCCAGTTCAAATCTAAAAACCATGAATTTCAAAATAATTTGGATTTAACTGAGTAACCATCCAAACATTCTTGAGTGACAACACAAAAATTGCTTATAATGTGTTCTGACCTCCAAAAATTGAAAAACACTAGCGCCCTAGTGGAAACTTGATGCTAGGCAGCTACCTAGAACAGGGAATGTTTACAAGGTCACCAGTGAACCAAACAGCCAGCCTGCTGCAGTACTTGCACAGTGAATTAGGCTGGATCAGTTAAATGAATACAAGATAAGAGGTGCTGATTTTCTAAATTAGTAGAGTTAGGGTGTTTCTTGGGTGTGGCAGTGTATCACTTCATCTGCTGTGGATCTTCAAATCAAACCCCACCAAACAAAACCAGTATCACACACTAAATTAACTAAATGCATAAGGGCACTAACACCACCAGGCTGAGATGGCTGTTTCCACGCAAGGAACAGTTTTTAATGGAGTTGGATACCTGCACCTGGCTTTTGGGTACCTTTTGTAAGCTCCAGTTGAATGACAGCCAAGCTGCACAAATTGACATCTTGGGTGCACAACAGTATCCCCAGAGTGCCACCTCAACCCAAGCTGCTACACAATTACACTCAGGCGTGCAAGTCTGTGCTCCAGCCTCACCAGCCACGGTGACCACAGACAGGGGTAAATGTAAAACTGTCTCTTGGCCAACATTTCCCCTTAGCACATGAAAATGGCACTTCAGCAGCATTTATTCTACATGGCTCAGGCTCTCTCCTTCCAAGGTTCAGGCCTTCACTTCCACACCTAGGCCCACCCATTATGCAATACTTCCTCCAGGCATCTCCAAATTGGAGGAGTTTATGAGGCAGTAAGAGGAAATTCTTACTCTGTTGGTAACTAGAGCTTATCAACAGGAAGATTCTTTAGAACAGTGGCTAGCAGGGTGATGGACTGGCAAGTCGCTGTCCTGAAAAACTGTTGAATCTACAAAACATTGTCTTAAACCTTATTTTCCAAAGTTCCCTATACAAAGACCTGTTCATACTTCTGTCAAGCTCACAGTAGTTTATGATGCTTATCATATCAAAGTTTACCTTCTGCTAAGCAGATGTCAAGAAGAAAAAATATAATAGTATTTTGTTTGAGAGAGGAAGTGCAAAACCTAGCCCACAACCCACCTCCCATCCTCGTCCTCAACCACCTTCCAAGCACGTACACTTCCAAATCTTTGCGGAGTGTTTGCTTTAGAGTATGCAGCAACTCTTGGTGAGGGTTCTGGACAGAAATTTGGTTTTCAGGTAATCCAGGGCAATCTCCAGCTATGCACAGAAACAAGAGACAGCTGTCACATCAACTAAAAAAACCAAACCACACCACCCCCACCCACCTCTTGAAAAAAAAATAGGAAATTTTAGTTGCAATTCCATTTTTTTATTAGAGGCTTTTGTATCCTGTCTATCAAAATATTATGGACCTACTGTATATATAAAACTAGCCCAGATGGAGAGACAATAATCCCAGCACACACATATTAGCCTCTGGTTTCACATGCATAAAACACGCTGATAAAAAAATAAGATAAAAAAAAGATATTGACACATCTTAAAAAATGTTCTTACAAACTGGCAGAAGTACTGTGGGCTTGTACAGAGCCAGATGTGACACAGAGAGAAAAAAATGTGAGTTGTTAAGCTTTCCAGTGAGTGCAGAAGCAGCAGTCTTTTTTAACCTGAACTCTCCATCACACATGTGTTTAATATGTCTCATATTCCAGTGGAAATGTAATTTGATGTCTTTTGAAAACAATACTTCAGTATGACTTTCAATTATTCCCCATGGGGGACCATTTTACTCAAACGTGCTTTGTTTGCTAGGTCTGCTGCTTTGAGCAAGCTGTTTGATAGATGCCAAAGATTAAGATGAGCTCTGTAATGCACATTTTTGGATGACTGAAGACTAAATTCTCTGCTTCTTGGCATAGTTTTCCAAATGATCATGATTCTTAAAGCATTCATTATCATGTAGTAAGGTAATCTATATTTCTGTCAAATCCTGTTACTTACAATTTATAGAGAAAAAACATTAGAAAGGAGAGAGACTTCAATGAGCCAAGCAACACACAAAAGGAACACTTTCTGCTCTAATTTTTATTCTCCCCAGTGACCTTGTTATCCCTGTCCTTAAGTGACAGAGGGATCATTAACAAGTCACCTACTTGCAAACAGGAATGGTGACAGTACAATAAAGTACTTGGATATAAAAAATAAAAACAGTCTAAGATTATAGGAAAGGACAGACTTTTGGCAAAAAGATAAACAGTTAGTATATTTTTATCCTTTCTTTGCACATTCATTTTGTATTATTACTGGTTTTAAAGTAACATCTATGAGTTCCAGTGAAGATCAGAGTTTCACTGCCATGGTACTGCCCAAGAACATAAGAACAGGTGCTCTGAATTTGAAGAGCTGATTACTAATTACATCCAATTGCCAAAAGAAGAGAGGAGAAGGGCAGATCAAGTCACTGAAACAAAGTGCCACTTGCTGTATACTTTGAATCATGCCAGCAACATAGACAGGTGTGAAAGAAAAAGTAATTGCCTGATCATTAAAAAACTCTGAGAGACCCTAACAAGACAAACTCATATCCTACTCCTCAAGCAGGTGGTCAGGCACACAGAAGAGAAAAACAAGAAAAAAAGCCATAGTAAAAATTTGAACACTGCATGTTAATCCTACTGTTTCTAACTGAATGCCTCAATATCATCTAAACATCATGACTCAGCTACATCCATAACTACTGTCAGTGGTCACCATTCTCAGGTGGTTCCTTAGTTTTGAAACAGAACCTTTTATTTGTGCTTTCCTTCTCTCAGCAAGGGAATACTAAGCTTTGTGATGGAACCAAAATACCATTTTCCAGAAGAAACCGGTTTTTAAAAATTATATGATAACAGATCTACCCAACATATCTTTACAAAAAGGAAATTTTTCCTGCCACTTGGTTCTCCACTGAGAGTTCTAACTAAAAACAATTGCCTTTCACAGTTTTCCTTATTATTTTAAAACGTATTAAAGGTCATGACTATCCCGGCTTAACACAGGCTGCCAGTTGCACCAGATGAACCTTAGATGGTCAGCTTTAGTGTATAACAGAGCTTACAGTTATTTGCCATTTCAGTTATGTGAAACTTGGCAAATGTATAACACGTCAATGACAAAGACACACAAAGTTACTCTGCGAAGTGCTGCTAAGAAACAATACTCCCCTTATTTGCCTGGTCTGCTCCTATGTCAGAGTCCATGCCAGCACACAAATGCTGGCAGAAGCTTTATACAACAGCTCCCAAGTCTTTTTGAGGGAAAGTCAGCTGGAGCAGTCCAACCTACTGCTAACCAAGCTGTACAGAAATAATCTCAAACCAGTTGTATAACAACCAAAATCAAAAGAAAAACATTTGTGATCTAGTTATCCCTGGGATCACTTCCATTTCCATTCAGGAATATAAACTGACTTTAGCAAGAACACCATTTTTCTCACACTATAGGTCAATGCAGCTACATAAACATGCAGATTTGGGCTTCTTGCTGAAGTCCTGGTAATTTAATTCATTTAGTTTTGACTATAATACATATACTATACACTTGTGTGCTACATCTCTAACCAATGCAAGACTTCCAAGCCTGATTTTTAAAACAAAACACTGGCTTTATTTTGCTTTCAGCCCATTCCTGACTTACTCATGAACCACCTGTACTTATATGCAAAGGTTGAGTCCACTAACCCTTCCTCATCACACACATCTTAAAAATAGAATTGCTTAACAAAGATCATTTGATCTCACACACCACTTCAGGCAGCCAATTCTGTCATCTCCAAATCCCAATCCACTGTGGTCCTTCTCATTCCCTACAGTCCTCAAGCATCCCTCTTCTATAAATCCTAAGAAGGATTACACATCTGGCATCAACCTGGTCTCTCTTCAGCAACAGGCTCTTTTGAGACTCAAGGATGACTTGAAACCTTTCTCACTCATTTCCACTTACATAAAAACTGTGGTAAAATGAGATGCTGTCACTTTGAAGTAATGCTCGCAATCAAGATTTGTCTCAAATTCTGCACCTGTGAATGATTTGCCAGAAAAAGTACTTTCTTACTTAAAGCTGCTCGTCGTCTCTCATCGTTAAAAGATTATGTAAACATTTTTACAATTATTTTCCATATGTTTTTATTTAAAATTAGAACTCATGCATTATTAACTGATGACTAAATACAGACTCATCTGCCTGTTTTCAAGAGAAAGGTTTCTCCTGTGTTTCCACTGATGGAAACAGCTCTCCTTCCCCAGATTCTTTACTTTGCACAATTTTTTTTCCTATAGCAAAGTAGAACTGGGCACAGAAATAGTTCATGGCCCCAAAAATATGCCATATAACCCTACTGTAACCCAGGAAAGTTTTGAAAACAAGAAAGAGGAAATTACTATTGCTTTTGAAGAAAAAACCAAATGACAAACAAAAACAAAACCCTAAAGCCCCCCCCCCCCCCCCCCAACAACAACAACCAAAATGAAAAAAAAGGAAAAAAACATTATGAGTAAGGAAGAAATGTTTGGAACCAAACTGTTCAGGCTCATTTCTGAGTTTTGGTCATCTCAAGCAGCAGCCTTAACGAACTGCAGGATGTTTGAAATCTGGTGTTTGTCTTTTTTATCCTATAAAACATAATCCCTATAGATTTCTAGCAAGCCTAAGCCAGCCAAGACACTGAAGTGCTTTCATAATTCTCACATTGTGCACAGATGTGGGCAACAAATAAGGATAACCTTTGTGTAATGCCATCACCTGCATTAAGCCCCAGGACTGTGTGATGCCTCCCAGCACCTCCAGCACGGTGTACAAGGAGCACCTCTGGCTAAACTAAAAGCTATGCACAACACGTATCTTGGGAAATATAACAATGCAATAGGATACAGAGTGAACTAAAAATCAATATTTAGTGCAATATTAACCAGAAGCAACAAATGGGTCTAAACCAGTGTAACCACGATAAAGTAAGCTCAAGTGCGCAGAATAGTGCTTTCCCCTAAAGAAGTTTAATTATTTTATTCCACGTTACTTTACAATTGATAGCGTTGTGGGTACCCATGCAACAGCCTGTGTGCAAAAGGAGAAAACAGGCAGAGATGTAGCTTAGGCAAGGAAGGATATTCCAAGCATGAAAAAGGATTAGACAGATGTATAAATGTTCAGTGATGTGGGTGAGTCCCTAGGAAACCAATGGAACGTGAGTTGAATCAGAAAAGGTCACAAAGACACTGACAAGAAAGTCGAGCTTGATGCAAAGTGAAGGCACTTAGAAATTTGAGGATGGAATATGGCAGCAGCTGGGAGTGAGGGAACTTTTAACACCCACACACTGCCCTTCACACAGACACTCTATCCTGGTATGCCTCTGTTAGACTGAAAACACTCTGTGAGCAAAGTTGTCCTACAAACTTCTCTCACAAAGGTAAACCAATACAGCTCTGAGTCTTTCTATATCTTAGAGGATGCCTCATTTCTCAGTGCTCCTCTCAATTAGTGTACACCAGAACTTGACATAGTATTTAGTACTGGAAGGCAAAAACGCAGGTAGCAAAAAAAAACCTTAGCACAGAAATAGGCTCTGCCACAGAAATTTTGTGAATTCATATTCACTAGAACCTTTGTTTCCCACTTCAGAGTCTTCCCTTTCTGAACTCATTTAGTTTGGAACATTTACACTGGACTGCATTTAATTTTAGTCACTTAACCATATCTGCTCATATTCACTCAGAGATCCAGACATCCCTGTACAGCATACTCTTCCTCTTCATTGCTATTTCTCACTCCATCAATCTTTGTGTCCATAATCACTCATAGTAATTATTTTGCATTATTTTCATTGCAGGCAAAATATGACCAGGCATAAACCCCTGCTACGCTTCTCAGGGAACACTCATATACTGCTGTATTTTGAGATCTGTCACACATCCACTCTATAACCTACACAGATACATCACTCTTATTTTGTCTCATACCCCTGGCTACAGGAGGCCCTGCTTGAGCAGGGGGGTTTGACCACAGGACTTCTAGTGATCCTTTTTAGGCTAAACTCTTCTGTGGTACTGTGATGCAAATGTCTTATCTACATTGAAAAAGAAAGTATTATCAACATTTAAAATGCAAAGAGTAATTTGTCTTCTAGATAGAAATGTCATATTTGCAACAACAGCTGATGGGGTTTGATAAGAGACTGACAGTGTAAACTGGAGTATATGATTAAAAATTGGTGTTGTTACACAGCTTTATTCTGGTCGAACACATGTTCTGTAGTTGGTTTGTGTATTTTGTTTGATTTCCAAACAGAGCGTAGAATCAACAGAGTTTAAAAGATTGTTCTGAAGAACAGCATGAACAGAGCCATGGTCAGTACATGAGGAAATATTACAATCACAGAATAACAGCAATCCCATGGGCTACCAGCAAAGTATAATTTGGATCTCAGAATTTCACAGTTATGTCCCACAGCAAAGAATCCCTTAGCTTCGTGTTATATGGCAATATAACAGATTGGCAATATTTTGAAATCAGTCTCAAAAGAATGTAAGTTTATTGACTCTGCACTGTTAAGCAGAGAATGTCATACATCTCTTCTAAAGAGGCGATGAGTCCAGAGTTATAAAAATTCAAAAATTAATACAAGTTTATTGCAAAGGAAGCTCATGGGGATTTTTTTAGTTTATTTTAAAAGGTTGGCAAAATTTCTTTACTTTTTAGTTTTAAGCAAACACTACCAGGCTGAACAGGTCAAAGAAGGTTGAATAGAGTAATTGAGTACAGTTTAAGAACATGAGCAGTTTGTTCTTACTGATAAATTAGACAGCTGCTCTGAATTACATTTCATGCTGTTTTCACACAACATCTAATTTCCTCCTGCTAGTTCTAAAGCTACTTGGAACTGTACGTAATTAACTCCACCACCTTTCCTTTATCCTTCAAAAAGCATCAATTTTGTGTGCTTACAGTTCTCCTAAATATTTTCCTTTTTCCTATATCATAAAAAAATACACATTTGTAATAGAAGTAATGCATTAGCAGTGTAATGCAAGTTCTAGAATGAATACGATATGAGCTATTACAATTAATATGATATATTAATATGATATATTAATTGTAATAAAGTGCATATTCTTGTATTACAGAATACTCATGTCACTGCAAGCTCCAACAAACTGGGGGTTTTTGTCTGTTTTCAATATATTTTGCAAATCAAAGTATTTTTCCCCTGTATTTTGAAAAATAGTGCAAAATGCTAACTTTTTTTGTTTTTTGAATACAATTTACACTTTGTCATCAACCTACTTTCAATTATGCAAGTTGCAATATAAGTGGATCCGAAATGAAGCACAGTTTCTTTACTGGAAAAAAAAAAAGAAAAAGAGAAAAAGTAATTGTGATAAAGAACATTTATAAAAAATAAGGTTGCACTAAACCAGTTTTATATGAAGATACAAAAAACCCATACTTCCAAAGAGGAAGAAGTACCTTTTTGACATGGTAAGAATAATACGTAGCACAGAGAATCTATAATACCTATAAATATTCTTTAGCGAATGCCTTAATGTCCAGGTTCTTGAAAAGAAAAAACAGTCAAGGCACACGCCAAATTTTAAACACAGGCTTAAGTTCTCCCTCCTTCCCCAAGCCTGAGTGGTTCAGGAACATGGGCTGCACAGCTGTGCTGAAAAGAATGGGTCATATTTGCTTTTTTTGAAAGACACAGCCGAGAACTTTATGCCTCATTCACAGAAGTCTGCTGTAATCCTTTCAATTGCTTCAACAGGCTGTGTTTAATTGGTGGGTATTTTAAAAAAAAGAATTTAAAAAATTATTTAAACTTTAAATACATTCACTCAATATAAAGCCTTACACTTACACATCTCACCTACAGGAATGTAGACTAAAACTTACAGTAAGCTCATTTAACATGTTCCGTGAAGTTGTTAATTCTCTTATGGTGGCATTTTTCGATGATGACAAAAATATGTATGATTTAGGACGATAAGTTGGCAATAAAATTCTCAGAATAAATAAAAAAGAGGAATTTCTGTTATTCTTGCAGTTAATATGGGGCTAAAATAATGCATTATCCTGCAATTTAAATTTCGTTTTGACATTCCTCTAGCTAAGGAAGATGTAAGCAAATGTTAAATCAGACCAGATTCTGTAGGTTCAAATACTCCTATAATAAATGCAAATTGCTCTTTTTCCTGCCCTCCTTACTGTCCCATTTAAGTATTGTTTTTAATTTGCTTCAATAAGTCTTTGATACTAAAAAAAATAAAAACAGGGAAGAAGAAAAAGAACCTCATTTCACATTCTACAAGGTCATTAAGAAGTATAATGTTTGAGATAAGAGCACTTGCACCAATTCATTAATGACATCCTCACATTTCAACCAATTTTTCCAGGAGCAAGTAGTATTTCAATAACATTTGCTCACAGCAGTTCTGAGCCAAACTAGTAGGTACGGTTTTTTTTCTTTTTACTTCCTCAAAATACAAAAAGATAATTTCTAAGTTATCTGTTAAGCTGAGGAAAAAAAGCTTAGCCCCAAAGACACGGGCAAGTATCCATTTTAAGTTATTGGGACCTGTGTTCCTTAAGTCAGACTACATTTGGATCTTAAGTACAAGCGTTTTCTCCCAGTGAAAGTACTAAGCAACTTAATTTCATGGTAGAATGAGTTTCACGGTTTGTTTTGCTATCTTTTCTGAGATACCTAGTTTCATATGACAGTTGTCAGGCCAAACACAATTGATGTACAAGTATTTTTGATAAAGCCATCTATGGGCTTTGGCACAAAATCCAGGTACAGTGGATTTCCATAGTGTAAAAAACAAAACAAACAAACAAACAAAAGCACTAGACTTCGCATCTGCTCTGTTGATGTGATTGTGTGAATAGTCTTGACTCATCATAAAATAAGACAAAATTACTCATCTTAAGCCTTTTATGTATTTATTTCAAACCAATTTGCTTTCAGCTTTAAATTGCTATCGTTCTTACGCTTAACATATATTTTCCCTGTTGACTTCAAAAGTTAGTCAGTTCTTACAAACTTTTAATTCTAACCACCACAGAAACATTTTAAGGAAATAGAAGACTTTTAGAAATAATGCACATATACTAATAAAGTTAATTATTGCCTATTATTCAATAAACATTTGATTGAAATGTCAGGCCCCAAATTACTGCCCTGTTGACATATGAGACTCTTTACATATCTTTTCTAATTTTGGACTAGCTGATATTTCTCATTAAATGTAGCACCCACTTCCCTCAGCAGAGCTACTCATAACCATTTACATCAGAAAAGCAGCAGTAATTCACATTTTTTGTTGCTGTTCTCTTTCAAGAAAGAAGCGGTATTAGCTGTGCCTATGCCACCAGTGGTTCTGTGTGTCTGGTGGATAAGGGTCTGCCAGGCACTCTGTTATTTAAATGGGGAGCGTGCAGAAAAAATTTAAAAAAAGACAAAAGGAAATATCTGAAACAATGACAGTCCAGATGTGGTTAGGGCCTTGCAGCATCTGCCTGTAAGACTTCTAAAGCAGCCTCACAGAAGCAGTCTTACTGCCATGTAATAGTTATACGGGATAATGCAATCAGAAATTGGCCCTTTGTTGTCAATGGAACTTTACAGCAAAGAAAACTAAAATGTTACAGATGGACAACACACACCTAAAGAGATTCAAACAGTCAGTGAACCAAACAAAAACAGAATAGCCAATTTCAGAGGCTTTAATCCAAAGCACTGAATAATATTCTGGATGAAGTCACCATGAGGTAGTCATGCAATAAATACGGCAAAGACTCCTTTTTTAATATCACAAATCTGTGATTTATTGATCCCTCACAGAATTTGATAGAGGATGAGCAACTTTTAATTAAAAGAAGTGATTAAGTGCAAATCCTTCCCAAGCCTTTTATGAAAATCTTGCTTCAGAGAGTGATTTGAAGAGCCATAGCAAAGCTGAGTCAGTATGCTTAGAAAAAAAAGGTGTATCCCTAACAAGATTAGTTGCATTGAGTTAAAATACTATTGAAGATAAAGGCAACTTCTAGTTCTCAGAAGGAAACAGCTGAAAAAACTAGCACTGAAGAACAGCTTTTTGCTCTTGAAAAATTAGCAAAGCTGCTATTGGTACATACTTCAGAAAATTTCAGTGGATGGTTTTTTAAATGTTTTTTTAAATTACTCTGCTATGTCCCTTTGTTTTACTCATTCTAATGACAAAGAATTGAATCTTGTACACACTGACCTGTTTCCATAACTGTAGCAAGGAGAAAGGCAATAGAAACAGATGACAACGAATATTGCATCTTACTTCAAGCTCAGCTTAGTCAGTTAAATTTATCACTGATGTAACCTGCTTAATTTCAGGGAATGAGCTGAAAATGTCTTTTCTGATTAAGTTCCATTTCATCATAAGTGAACCAACATGGAAAGAATTTAGTGTCATAATTTCTCATTCTTCTAAAAACAGCCATAACATGTTGGGTTCTATGACTTTCCTAATGAACATTTCCTAATTTCCTCTTCCTCCTCCTCATATTTTTCTTGCAATTTTACTTTAAACATATTTTTATATATCTGTACATTGTTCTCTTTCATTTTTATTTTAATTTATATAGCAATTGAAATAAAACATTAAAGTCAAAAATATAATCCCAGAAACAAATTTCTTAATGTAAAAGCTCAAGCATGAAGAAACAAACTCCAAATCCAGAGAATTAAGGCAGAATGGATCTTAAGAAATTATTCAATAAGTTTGCTTAATCGAAGCCAGACACACCTAATGGGAAAAAGAAGAGGGCAGAAAGTACACAAATAGTAAACTGACTGAAACAAAAACAACATTCAGAATTCATATGAAGGACAGGACCTTACTGTCTACACTGGGATGAGGAAGGAGACTTTAATGTGTATGCAACTACATGGAAAAGCACATGAAACTGGAAAGACTGAAAAGCAAAAAAGTAAATAGAAATTAATCACAGATCACAGAATAAGCTGATCTGGAAGGGACTCACAAGGATCATTGAGTCCAACTCCTGGCCTTGCACCAGGACACCCCAAGAGCCCACGTGCCTGAGAGCATTGTCCAGATGATTCTTGAACTCTGTCAGGCTGGTGCTGTGACCACTTCCCTAGGGAGCCTGTTTCAATGCCTGACCACTCTCTGGGGGAAGAATCTTTTCCTAATATCCAACCTAAACCTCCACTGACACAACTTCAGGTCATTCCCTTGGGTCTTGTCACTGGGAATCAGAGAGAAGAGATCAGTGTCTGCCCCTCCTCTTCCCTTCATATGGAAATTGTTATTGCAATAAAGTCTCCCCTGAGTTTCCTCTTCTCCAGGCTAAACAGACCAAGTGACCTCAGTCCTTCCTCATCCGGCTTCCCTTCAATGCCCTTCACCATCTTTGTTGCTCTCCTTTGGATGCTCTCTAATAGTTTAATCGCTATCTTATATTGCAGTGACCAAAACTGAAGTGTCTTAGAGAGGAATACTGGGGCAAAAGTCAAACCCGAAAGAAAACTAGTACAAATCTATGGGGTTTACATCACTCAGAATCACATAGCAGATACCCATTTGCAAACCACTTCAGAGCAAAATGTGCAGATACAAAACAAAGGTTCAGGAACCACAGTTCAGAAAAACCAGGAAAATGTCTGCCACCTCATCAGTACCCAGACTAGGCAGAGCTAAATCAGAGCTATGTTTAAAGCTTCACATGTGCTCAGCTGCCTCCCAGGCCGCAGGCAGACTCCTGTGAGGCTCCTGGCTCAGGCACAGGTTAAGACACATGTAAGTAAGTACTGTGCAATCCTCTGTGTGGGTCTCTTCGGTAAGGTATAAATAAATGAAATGCCCTTGTAAAGTAACGACTGGGTTACTCATCTACATATTATTCAAGAGTCTCACTTCTCTTATTCTGGCCGGAGTCTTGACCTTCAACCTACGACTACTGTTTCAGCAAACATAGTTTATCTTGTTACACTCCATTTTCACATAAAAATTCTCCACTATCTCTACCTAATACCCACTTCACTGCATATAATGAAATACACCACATTTTTGTTGGTAAAAATTTCAGTAGCCAAGTAGGAAAAACTCTGGAAAAGCACAATATATTTTTTATTAGTGATAATTTAATTCTAAAGCAATTCTGAAGTTACTCAATCAGAATTTTGCCTCAGCACGATAATGCTGAATTAAAAAAACTTTTCTTGGTTGCATACAATTTACAACACAGTAACTTCACAGATTGTTATTGAGTCAGTCCTGATTTACATATTTAGAAAAAAGTTACATTTGTCTGGCTGCAAATCACCATGTGAGAACTTCTTCAGTTGCACAGCTAACAGTACATGATCAGAAAGGAGACTTAAAAGCATCTACCAATGATGTCTGCAGTTATTCTGCAAAACACAGCATTCTGAAGTGAAGAACTCAAGCATATTGTTGGTGAATATGAATTCACTGAAAGAAACCACATCAGAATAAATGTTTTCCAGGGACAAGTGTTTTATTTTTTTCTTGACTAATTTTCAGGAGAAGGAATATGCCATAAAATCTGGAACTGTCATAAAGCTGTGCAGGATTTTACCAAAAACTACAGAAAACAGGGATCAGAAGAAGGCTAAATATGACAAGGAATTGGCTAATGAGGAAATGATACTGATTTGTTTCAAAAGGAAATGTACCTAATTGAAAAACAGGTTACTGGCATAGATCCTCAAGAATTAGTGCTAGCACTAATCTTAACATTTTAATTACTGTGGCATAAAACAAAGTTTCCTAATGATTAAGTCAGAAGGCATCATGAATACAAACCAAGAGATAAGATACACAATGGAATTTAATGCATGGCCTTGTGGCAGAAATAAAAATGGGATGAAACTTAACAGCACCAAAAGCATGAGAAGTGCATTTGTGGGGTCTAATAAGAAACCATGCGGTAACCTGGGAGCTCATGAACTGCCAAAGCACAAGAAGTACGTAAGTATGCCCACTGATCACAAGATCACTACAAGCCATATGAAGACAACTGGGTTGTATAAATGATAAATACAATCCAAAGTTGCTTTCAGCACAGGGACAACAGAAAGATTTTGCGTCAAAGATACAAATGCTCCTATGGAAAATTCCCGGCAGAAAAATGTCCACTCATGCACGAACTGGTATATGTTGCCCATAAAAAGAAAAATTAGAAGGGAGTTCCTTGTTATCAGAACAATGACCTTTTGTAGTATCACCCAAATAGGAGAGTAAAGGACAAAATCCACTTGCTGTTACATAGAAATGAAGAGCTAGTTGAAAGAAAAGGATTACATTGTGTGGGATAAAATTTGTCAGCCATTAGATGATCCAGCCACCCTTTTTCATTCTTCTTGCCTCTACTTTCTAGTTTATCAAGTCATTGTAAAGTTGCACTCACCATATAGCCCAGGAAATACATTATTTAAAACCCTCATCAGTAGTATTTTTGTTTCCAAAACAGATGGCGTTTGCAAAGTACAAAAATGCCTGATCCATATCTAGCTATAACATTATGTAATCTAATACTGGATAAACAATACAGTCCAATTCTTTCTTCTCTCACCTGAGAATATATTTACCATAGTGAGAAATACCAAGGGGAATCTGAATCCAAACCAGTCAGTCTGGAAAAGGTTCTGTCTTCCAGCTCGGCAAACTGTGCTCTGTGTGGCACCAGACTTCAATAATCCACCTTTTCGACACAAGGTCAAGAGACTTTCCAAAACTGAGAGCAAAAGAACAACCATTTATTGGCTATATAGTGTCAGTCCCTCTACAGAGACACAAAAGTAGTTTTTGTTTCTTTCTTAAGGCCCAATATTGCATTCCATGATTCAGGTGAACACTTCATGAGCTGTCATTTGTGCGAGTTCTGAACAATAATTAAACCAAAGAGGACATAATGTTCTGTCATGAATTCTCTCGAGATCTGCACTCAATACAGCTTTTTCCATAGTTAATGCACAGTGTTGACACATAGTTATGAGCATATTTACTCGGTTTTTACTGGAAGATTGGTTATCAAACAAGTTTTTATCACTCTGCTCTATTGGGAAATTTGTATTACAAACTGTAATGCTCCATGGCTCAAAATAAGCTTGTTATTTTTAACATGTCTACAACTAATTACAGTCTTTTTTTTAATATAAATAGAATTCGCTGTGTCGCAGCTAGTTAATTTGATTTATTTTTTTCTGAGTTCAGGTAATGAAGTAGGCACTCTGCAAACATACTGAACTCTTGAAAGTTAAATTTCTACACTACGAGCCAGATTTGCTTTGTTTCTCCATAGCTTTCATGTCTCAAGTGGTAAAAAAATACCCAGAACTATCCAGTCACTGAGTTTTGGTTGGTTTGGGGTTTTTTGGGTTCTTTTTTTTGTAAGGCAGATAAGAATCTAATCACTTTCCTGTATAATTTTCCTCAGCACTTTCCATAATCACCATCAATATAATTGTATTGCATTTCCATGCAAGGAGCTCAAGCACTTTACAAAGCTTCAGAGAAAAAGGTCTTCTGTCCTTTAGCTTGCTATAAGATGTGCTTTAGTTCCACAAAGAATACTTAACATCTGAAATGAGGTCAACATGAAGCATTGTACTAGTCAAATTCCATTTAAGATCTCAAATACTGTGGATTTACAGATGAAAAAAAAAAAGCAGTAGCGATACAGTTCTAGTAACAGAGAAAAACAGTGCCATTCATTGCATTGAAAAATTATTCTGATAGGATTTTACTAATACCATAAAATGATGGAATATCCTGAGTTGGAAGGGACACAAGGACAGTCCAACTCCTGCCCCTTCGTAGGACAGCCCCAAGAATCACACCATGTGCCTGAGGGCATTTTCAAAATGCTTCTTGAACTCTGTCAGGCTTGGGGCTGTGACCACTGCCCTGGGGGGTCTGTTCCAGTGTGCAACCACCTTCTGGGGGAAGCAAATCCAACCTAAACGTCCCCTGACACAATAAGGCCATTCCTTTGGGTCCTCTGACTGGTCATGAGAGAGGAGAGATCAGCGTTTGCCCCTCCTCTTCCCCTCATGAGGAAGTTGTAGTCTGTCATTCCTCCAATTAAGCTTATACCTTTAGTTCTTTAGAAATTAGGTACTGGGTACTGAAAAAAAAATACTTGGGAAGAACACAGAAATCATATATGCATGAAACAACATTTATAGTATCATTCAGCATCCAGTACTTATGAACTGAACCAAAGGCTGCATCCAGGCTTTTAGCAGCAGCTGCTATTTATTTCTCCATACATTTCTCTAATCCCTCTGAAAATCTTACTACTTCTAATTGTTCCTGTATCTGTGCCTGTGAGCTTGTACAATTTAATTGCAATCTGCACAAAAATTAATTCTTTTGCAACAAACATGAAATAAGTTTGATTTTATACCCTCAGCTTTGGCATTAAAAAACCCAACCAAACAACACAACAACAAAACCCCCATAAACAGGAAAGATTTCGTCCTGGTTTGCCTTTTGTTGTATTAATTATGATTTTATAGGCTTCTACTATATTTTCTATGTCTTTTCTTTTCCAAGATGAAGTCTGAGTCCATTTTAGTCCCTTTGCATGAAAACACTCCATACCACTGATAGTCATTATTACCTATTCCTATACTTTTCTTTAAATCCAGTGGTACAAGATTGCCTCTGTTTGCCCTACACAGTCAATTTGGTCTGATCTGATATAGTTTTCATCTAATGCCATGGCAAACAAAACTCTCACAAAGTTCAACAATCAAGCTTCTAACTGTATTTATGCTGCAATACCTGTATTTGAAGTACCTTAACAACTGATTACACACCTTAAAAAAAAGGTAGGAAATACATAACTGGTGCTAGCATAAGTGGGCACAACTATAGCAAAATTAATGAGGAAATACAAAGGCATATCAGGTGAGAATCTGTCATTAGACACATCTTAATTAGCAAAAAGTAGATTAATTAGAAATAGTTTGAAAGAATCACTTCTATCTTATGACTCCCCATAATGTTTTTACAATGCACAATAATCTTCTGTATGCCAGGATTGTTCAGCAAACATATGAAAATTAATATAAAAAGTATCCCTATTTAAATCACATTACATGGTTTTGACTTCCTTTCTGAAGTACAGGTATAAACTACTGCTGTCTTAGATTTACATGAGGGTTGTATTATTTATCAAAGTAGTCTTTCCTTGACTGTCACAATTTTGTTGTCTTACAAAGAATTGCAAGTAGACATTAAAGAACATTGGAATGAAAATATTTCTGTAAAAAGTACATTTCTTTTATCATGTAGAATGATAAAATCTGAGTTTATAGAAGAAAAAACATGCTGCAGGATAGAGCAAACTGGGACAATTCCTGAGAAAACATCTTCATCTTTTTGCCTCAGAATAAATACTGGTTAGTAAAACAAACTGTTCACAGGAAAGATGAAGTTTGATAAACACATTTGTTTTCAAAATCTCTGAAGCTGCTTAACTATCCTGACTCAGAATTCTCCAAGATAAATATTTCACTGAGCAAGGAAGTTCACTTGAAGCATGAACTTGAATAGTCACATTGGAAATTAAAAAAAAAAAAAATTAAAAGAAAATGCTTTGGTTGATCTTAACTATAATTTAGGAACTTCTCCAAGAGTGCAACTTTTTGTTCCAATTTAGGACAAAGATATCTTTTAAAAATGTGCACCTTTTTCCAGGACAAAGTAATTTTCTTTCAACTCCAGACATACAGTAAAGGCACAAAGTATCTGTGAACCCAGGTTCTTACTAACCTTACTCTGAAAATGACACAGATGAGTACAGCAGCTTTCTTTTAGGAGTGGGGCAGAGCTGATCTTACAGAACTCCACAGGAGCACGTAATCTGCTCCTTTGGATCTACCAGGTGACAGGGAACCACCATTTTTTGGAAGTTTGTTTGGAAGTTTTTTTTTCTCTAAAAAATCCAACATGTTATATTTTTAGCCACAAAGTTTCATTACGTACCACTGTCAATGGAATTTTCTGGTTTTTACTTCACTTGCATCTATGACACATATATAGTAAGCACTACACTAATAACAACTTTTCAGTGCTTTGTCCCTCACAAAATAGCTTGCAATAAAGAGCTTAAAATGTAGTGAATAAATGCCTCAACAACCTAATTTTCCTGGCAGAACTAGACTCCCTGCACCTCCCAACGAGGGCCTCCACTCTTCCCACAGGTGACCTTGGTGGCATACTGCTTAAACAACGGGAATGTGAAAACCAAGAACTGTGCCCCAATCTGCTATGTGCCTTGCACACACATACACAAAAGAAAACAATATTCCCATTAAAGATGTTAAAGGAACATGGCCAAAGGTCATGTGGCCATCTATCATAACTTCATCATATTTCTGCTATGTAATTTCGATGAAAGGAAGGGAATATTAAAGAGCACTCTAAAAGCTACAGCATACCTGCTTGCAGCACCTATTCCTGGTCCACACAGACTAATTCTTTCTGATGAATGTAACCAACAGAGAATAGCAATAAAATACCCACTAAGGGAAAGAATCGCTGCACTCACCACTTCTGTAACATCACATCTCTTTGCACACATCAAAAGTTCAGCAACAATTTTAACTTGGATTAGAAAATAGCACTCAGTTATTGCATGGCAGTTGGGGGTTTTGGCTTTTGGTTTGTTAGATTGTTATTTGGGGTTTTTTTAAAAGAGCTACAAAACCTCTAAGCTCTTTCATCAATAGGGAATACCTACATTTTTATTAAAAATGTCTGGAAAGACCATGAACTAGTAATATTAAATTTTATCAACAGGCTTCTCAGCTTAATTCTTACAGACAAGAAACCAATACAACAATAAAAATTCTAATTGAGAAAGTTTTTGAAAAGATGCAGCAGACAATACAACTACATGCACGGGAAATTAATTCTGTAGATGGTGTGTAAAAGATAGCTTATAAAGTTAACGAGATATTACTTAAGGCAAGAGAAACAATTAGACTATTAACAGTGAAGATAAAGCAACATTTTGCCATCAAATATAATGAAACTAATTAAAATTGAAATGAAAATTTCATTTCATTCAAGATATGAATATGAAAATAAAAATCAAGCAAGATAAAAGGCCTAAAGAGTTCACAAGCTCAAAATCCAAACAAATGTGTCCAAAACCACAGCACCTATAAAGAACCTGAATTGACTATTAGTTTATCATTTTTTCCACATGCTAAAAAGCTGAAAGATCCATCCACCTTCAAGGCATGGATTGATATGCTATTTTTTAAGACTAAAAAGAGATTTTATGGGCACCAGAAACAAAACTGAAATGCACAGGTGTAACTGCAGAGGGAGTGAGCACTGAAAAAGCAGTAAGCTGTGCTATGCAGGTAATAATTCTGAAGAATCTGTAATGCTTAAAGGGAAGACTCTTCAAGGAATATTGCAGGCACATGCAACAATGGAGCAAGTGAAATCTATAGCTATTAGCTTGTGCTGTTTCACAAAATACTTTTCTGACACCACAGAAGCATGACAGTCACCAAGTGCAATTCTGCTTACACCACTAGTTTAATACACATAACCTGATGAAACAACAGGGGATTTAGACTTTTCAAGACATTTTATGTCATACAGTCTTTCTTACTGTGCCATCACCAGGTGGGACTGCATATGAACCCTTCAGTCCCCTTGGTTCAGAAGGGCTTTTGAAGTAGAGAATTGAATGGTTTTAAGACTGGTTAACAGCGACAACATGTTTCTGGCAAGCAGTCATCCATCATCCTTTATGAGTCTGTCTCCATTTTTTATTTTTCTTTCCAAGTATTTCCTTGTTGTTTCTTTACTACTTATTCACTTTCAAAACTTTGAAGATCCTCTGATTACTCCTCTCTTCCCACTGTTTCTGAACAACCCACTACTAGCATCATTATCAGGTGATGATGCTGTCCTTACCCTCTGCTGCTGGCTCCTCTCTGTCATTACTGACATCTTGTTAATGTCTTGCTCCTGGATGTCCTGCAATGATTCCAGCCTAAAAGATCTATGAGCGACATTTGAATTTTCAATGCTTTCTGTTAAACCATCCCATTTTTGTGAAAAGTTGACTATATATTTTCCTTAAAAATCTCTCAGATTTACCTGGTGCCACAATTCTACAGACATGGATTGGCAGTTAAGGGTTTGCATGTTGTGTTTACTATGCACAGTGCTGACTGCAGTCATCTCACCTTCCCTTGATGCTTCCCTTTTTGCTTTTTTCATAGTTTATACTACAAATATCCTCGTTGTTGTCTTCAACTAGTATGTGAATAGTTTTTAATCAGAACTAGTCTACACACTAATTTCCACTAGCCTGGAGGTCTCATCTTTCAGGATATATTTCAATGCACATACAAGTTTTAATTCTTTTTTACACAGCATTTGTTAGTCTGTCTTAATAGTGCATTCCTCAGACTCAGAAAAATATAACAAGATAATATAGAATGTCATAGGAAAATTTCCAGAAATAAGGAGAGAGACAAAAAGAAAAGTAATAACAGAGCATCCTAGAAGCAAAGATCCCTAATTGGAGAACATGCAGTGCAAGAAGATAACGATACCCTTTCCTGTTATTTAGAAGCATCCCTTGCTAATTTAACCTTTGAACAACTTGGGGCATTGTCTGCATAACATCAAGCAAATCTGTAATGTTGTATAAAATATAATTGCTTAATAATGACTTGTTGAACAGTGTGTTCTCAGGAGAAAAGGAATAATCATTTTCCCAGTAATTACCTTTTCAATTCCGATTAGCCAGCCTATACACTTACTCTGTACGTTACAATGACCAGGTCTGCAAAGAGTAAAGTCTCAGTCTTCAGAAGGGTGACTGTTACCTTGCTAATCTGAATACATACAATCACACACAAATCACTACAAAACTGTAGTGACAGAAGCACACTGTACAGAGGAATCTCCAGGACCATCTGGTGCTACAAGCACTGACCACAGGTTTGTTACATCACATGCACTTCTCTGAGCATCGCAAGGCACAGAACTTATTTCCACAGACCTCTTGATCTCTAGAGAGTGAGAAACTGAAAGCAGAGATTCAGTTTCTCAAATATTTCGTTTTCTAGTGTCAAGCCATGTATGTGAGCAGTTACCAAAATTTCAGTCTATTACTCAAATCAGGGCCAAAATGAGACCTTGTATGGTTTTTCTTCTCATTTTGATGTTATGAATGCTAGCATTGGAAAGTGAAAGACTTGCCTCTCTCCTCTCCAGTCCCAGTAAGGGACTGTCTCCAAGAAGATGCTGAATAGGTATCTGGAAGGTATGATTTTAAACCAACTAATTATATTTGTATAAAAAGCTGCATGGATACTCTTGTTTTGGCTCCCACTAGTTTTACTTTAGTCTGGTTTTTTTTTTTTTAAGTTGTTTTTCTTAGGGACACATTTAAGATGAATGGAATAAGCTGCTTTCACATCACAAAATAGAGCTCAAAAAGGATTTGTAGAAGTTTACTTACACAGTGCAGCTCATGCCTTTTAATAAACTTTCTCATGTGAACAATACCAAACTGCCACTTCTCTCCAAATTCCCCAAACAAATTTAAAAGCAAGGTGCACTCTTTCCTCTTCAGCACAATCAGAGACTCTACTGACTGAGAGATGCCATTTCTAGACAATACCTTTTTTATTCCTAGTATGCTCTTAAGGGATTCCCCAGGGAAACTTACTTATTTCTAGCAATCTACAGGAGCACACAAGAGTTGGAATTCTGGAATTTTTGAAATTTAAATATTTCTAAAGAACCCACCCAGAGATAAAAGATTTGAAAGTACATGTTTCATGATGACCCAGCAATGCCACGGTACCTCACTTACCAAGAAGGTGGATACAAGTGTGCCCAATAGGTGCACCCTAATGTAACTAAGCAGGAAAGGTCCTTTTACATACAATCATGGTTGAAAACAGATATGGATTTTGTACTTCAAATAGGATTTGATTAAATCATAGCTATAGAATGAAAAAAAAATAGGTTAGATAAGACACTGGAGTGATTATCAAGTTTCCAACAAATGAAATGAAGCTCCATGATTTAACCAATTAAATCCTATGGACCATTGGGAGGTAAAATAATGACCATTTTCATTAAATGCTCTGCATTAGTTAAGTTATATGTGGACACATTAGCTAAGCAAGCACTGGAGTGCCAATGCCTACTTTCAAGTTCTTTGACTTTATTTTCAAGAAAAATCAAATGCCATCTATCACAGGGGACAGAATTAAAGACATATGTCAGAAAGGTGACATTCAGCAGGCTGTATGCTCACTGGACCCCATTCACAATCTCAAAAGTAGCTGGATGCATTTGGTAAAAAAAACTATTGACATTTATGTTTTTCTCAGTAGACCTAATTAGGTCTGACATACATCCATTCACACTCAAATAGGCACAGAAACCTTCAAGGTTATTTTCCAATTATTTCCACCTGTAGTGCCTCATTCTGAAAGAACTAGAAATCTGAACCTTCAAAAGAGCCTACAGGTGCTGTTCATGCATCCTCTCTCAGCAACTGAACCCTTAATAAGAAAAATACTTATTATTAAAAGCTCATGATTTTCAAAACAGGATTTCTAATCTCAGTGTCTTTGATCCCATTTTTATTTGTGATTGACACAATTTTTCATCACACAAATGGTATAAGTACTGTTCTAATATTGTAAAAGCATTTTAAATGCCAAAAAAATCAGTTCCGTTCATAACATTATTATTAATGTAGTAACATAAATATCCATTTGAACAGCATAAAAGATGCTAAAGGATGGTAAAGTAAATTTTCACACATGAAAGAATCAGATAAAACAGCTTCCCCAAAGAGGTTATGAAATATTAAAGTTAAAATAAAGGTCACTTGAAAAGACACATCACATTTAGCACTGTGTCATGGGGTGGTGGTAGAATCCCCAAACCAAATGAATCCGCTCTCTTTGCTTTTCTTAAAAAAGCAGAGCTTGCTCTAGGTTTATATAAACATTTTCATGAAATGCCAAAGGCCCATCAGTAGTCAGCGGCTTTTCCCCTATGGTCAGATTACTTCTGAAAGGACTGAATTCCTAATTTCATCCCTGAATACCATAATATTCTGAATGATCTTTCCTAAAAATACTTTTTCCTGTGATTTTGTAATCTGCTATATCATGAACTGAAAACAGCAGTCAAATAAACAATGTGACAAACAGATTATCTCAGAAAAACAAGCAAAAATAAAAACCCTTGGTAGGACCTGCATATTTTTTTATACCACATCTGTTCGACTCCACTTGCTTTGCTTCTGATGATGGCATTCAAATTGCCAAAAGCCGAGGCTATAATCTAAGAAAAAGCAATGACATCCTTTCTGCAAGGATTTAGGACATGTTCTTTAGGTCCTAAGCAAACTGTATCTTGAAATCTACAATTAGCACGAACATTAAAAGAAAGGGAAAGAGAAGTACCATTACTATTGGCTAAACTTTAGAGCTTTTCAACGTGGCACTTCAGAGAGTATAATTGCCCCCAATTTGTTTATGAGGAACTGAGGCAAAACAAGGTTAGAAGCTTTCCCAATATTATGCAGCACAGGACTTGGGAAAGAAGCCTATGTACCTTCAGGTTCATGATAACTGAAATGAATAAACTGACAAAATGCAACTGCTTCTGCAGCACACAAGAGCCTTTCCAGAGACAATTGCATAAAAATGGAATAAACAGCAGTACTAATGTTTAAGGCAAAAAATAAATTTCATGTCTGTGAAGAAAAAAATGACAACTTTGTACTTAATAGCTGAGAAACTGTGAACTCAAATAAACATCTGTAGTGTCAGAACTTCCTAATACATACAAAATGTTGTAAAGTACTAGGATGTCAAAATCTAAAATGAATTATCAGGTTTGTAGAACAACAGATAGTGTTTTAGCTACCTTTTGAATTTCCACATAAATGTAACGATCTGCAAGGTACCTCTTTGGTACCTATGCTATTTTAGCTGCTTTTTTTTTGGCTTTCAATGCTGTATAAACTGCACCTCCATATTGAGTAGACTCCATGAAGTGCCAGGCTCAGCCAGGCGGCTGCTCTGTGCAAGATGAGACTTAAGGGGATTCAAGGCAGGAATAACATTTTGTCATCTACCTCCTCTACCACAGACGTCCTGTGAGGACTTGAGCGTGTGAAAAAAAACAGGGCAAGAATACATTTAAGGCTGACCCTTCTAGTTAAACCTAAACTTCAGAAGTATAAAGTTGCATATAAACGCCTTCTTGATAGAGACTTTGCTGTATTATATTCAGAGAGGCTTACTGCGTCTGCCTCTATAACATACCCTAGGTATATCATACTGTTCCCCATTGTCTTATTTTGGAATTCCAACATCAGCATTTTAGGATTTGGTGCCAATGTGAGCACATTTCAATCCTTAAACTCATTCAGTTCATGTTTCACTCTCACAAGAGATTGGCTATTTCCTTCTATCCTCTGAGGAACCCCATAGCATGAATGACAAGATGTCAGGAATAATCAGGAAAACTAGTTTTATGCCCCTAAAGAACAAAATGTCATCTTTGTCCTCTCAGGCAGGGCGTTGTCTTCTCTTAATAAAAAGAATTGGCTTTTAGCATCCATCAAGTAAATCCAAGCCAGCATAATATCAGACACCACTTGTATTTATTCCTCCATCTTGCTTCATTTCTCCCCTCTGTTTTATGACATTACCTTCTGTGCCATCTATGATCACAGCCTTCTGTGAGAGTGGTAGCAGAAAAACTACTAGTACCACTACTACCCCAATTACCTTCCCAAGGGAAATCAACTATAGCTTTTGGTACTCCAGACTATGCAGCAATTTAGGATACAGCAGTCCAGGAAATAGTCTTCCCCAGCTTCCTGCTCTTCCCTTGCCATCTCTAAGCATTTAATTTCTATGAAGTTGTTATGAATTACCAAGCACTGGCATTTGACGCACCAATCCAGAGCTACCAAAACAAATTAAAGACAGGGAGTTAAGCTTAAATCACAATGTAAGCAAATCACGAATCTCTTGATGTGAGATATCAACAAAAACATTTCGGTGCCATACCCTTCCCCTAAATACTCCAGATTAGTAGCTCAAACTTAAAGTATATAGCAACTGAAAAATGTAACCAAAAAAACCCTACAAACCCCCCAGCTGTATAGTAAGAATATAGCCTGTTTCAAAGCCCCAACTTGTGTGCCAAGAATGTGTTGTGCAGCCAGTGGTTTGTTGCACACCACCCCTCAAATGCTGACATGTTTTGACAATGCTGCCACCAATTCTGATTTTTAAAGCTGAAGAGAGAGTAGATGTTCACCTCAGCCATCTGCCAACGCAGCAGATGAACACGATGCAGACATTCCATAACTGATGTACCTCAACTCACCAGAAATCCTGTGATTTGAGGCACACTTTCTCACTGGAGATAATGACTATAGAAATTACAGTGACAGCAGGATTTGTCTCTAGAGTGACATGCATGAAAACTAAATAAATTAACTCTTTCACTATAAAGTGGATTAAACCACAGAGAAACTCCTTGTAGATGCATTCTCTTGTTGATTTTTACCCTCAGAAACAACTAATTGGAGCTTTTTAAAAAAACTAGGACCTATTATCTGAAAGAAGCTTTCTTTTTGAAGATTTATAGTCCCTTCTGAACATCAGGAAAAACCACATTCCTAAAAAGCTCATCGCAGTCTATGGAAGACACTTGTGTTTCTCATCAATACAAAAGATCATCTGTAAAAACTAATAGAATAAGAGTATTTGTACATATTCAGTGGGTTTTTTCAAGGTAATCCCTCTGAAACCTCTACAAATTTTAATGCCAATTATCAGCAATATGGAAACAGATTAAATGAAATCACAGAGACAGATTTCACCATCTGGAAAACCCATAGCAACTGCTACACACAGTTTTTGCTCCTTATTTCAGAACTTACGGAGTTTCACTTCTCATACCTCTTTTCACATATATGTGAACTTTTGACACCATCTGTGATTTAGCTAAAAGTAAATATCATTACTGTATTGCAGAAGAAAGCATCAATAATTTACAGTATGAAAACTTCAGACCACAAGAACAAATCCTGCTGATCTGAGTAGGCCAGATGAAGCCAGTCTGATTACCTGAGTGAAAATGTGCGCAGAAATGGCCTGTCCTTCTTTCAGAGACTGATATGCACACAGGAAACTCCCTCTGACTCTACAGATAGGATTCTTAAATTTGAGTCTTAATCTTCTACAGTTTTATACATTGAAGTTTTATACATTTAGTACATTCTTCTGCCCCTAAGTAGAATCAGCTCTCTGATCTCATTCTACTTCATTCTTCATGTACCCCTTAAAAATGAAAGGCTCCTAGTGACAGGGACTACATCTTCTCATATAATGTATTCCAGTGCCTCTTCCTGCTACTTACATGTTTTTCCCCAAATATCTAACTCAAGCCATCTTTTCTATAGTTGAAATTCATTTCTTACTGAACTGCAATGTAATTGGAGCATATTTCCAAGGTCTGTTTTGTATACTCTTGGGGAAGCTATGAATAGGACAATTCTGTACAGATACACTGTGAGCTCCAAAGGTTCTTCCACTGAATAGAACAGCAGGATCTCCTTCCTAAATTCTCCTCTTTTCATGGCTCCTTCTCTCAAGAAATGTAACAAAATTCCTTTTACCTAGTATTTGTATCATAAGATGTGCATTTTCCATATGTATTTGCCACTTCAGGAAAAGAAGAAAAGCAAAGATTAAATAGCAAAGTACAAGACTACAAAACTAGAAGTTTATAAACTCTCACAAAACATTACTATCTCTTCCTATGTATTCTTAACTTTAGATTTCCTCTCTGCTGTTCTAATTTACATTATATGGGCTAAAAAACTACTCTGGTTTAAGTTCAGTCCCTTTGTTAATACTCTGCAGCCTTATATTTATTCAGTTTCAACTCTGCTCTCAAAGGAAACTGGCTATTTATTTCAGCAAATGTATTCAGGAAATGTAAATCTACACAACAAACAGAATAGTTGGGCATAATGTTGTATAAGTTTAGTATAACTATTCACTTCACTGTCTAAATTCAAGCTTTTTTTTTCTCCTTGTGGGATTAACAATTATAATATTTATAGATAAATAAGAATAGATTCTATGGAAATAATTTCAAAGCTTTTGATAGCTCACAGTAACCAGCAGTAAATTCAGCACACTGTGTAGTAAAATCTTACTGCAGTAACTTCTTCTTGCTGCCTAGGAACAATAACACAATACTACAGGGGATTTTGTATGGGTTTTTTTTTTTTCAGTTTTAAAACCACAACATACTCAAAATATAAGGAAGAAGTACAGCCCTCTGAATTTCTAAATCGCATTGCATGAGCTCTGAAATCTGCTCCTAGTTCTCCAAGACCTCCTTTGTGACACATGACTACCCACTAAATGCTCCATGCTGCAGGATATACCCATCCCTAGGTACACCCATTCCTTTCTTTCCTCACACGTCTGTCCATTCTACTTAAATAGAAAGGAAAAGAAGTCTCTCCTTTGGCAGGCTAAGTGTTTCAAATTTATAGACTAAGGGGCCAGAAATAATTGCTGTGACAAGCTAGTTTAGCCTTTTGTATAAAGGATAGCCTGAAATTCATTCTTGTTTCAAGTATGACTTACAACTGACTTAGGCAGATTCTACATCAGTGTTTCTCTAGGTACAGTATTCAAGTGGTTGGTTATTCTTTCCCATGTTAAAAATCAGTACCTGATTCAGGTATGAATTTGTCTGGCTCCAATGTCCAACCTCTGTGTCTTGTTATACCTTTGTCTGCCTGACAAAATACAGCTACTGCAATACCAACGCAAATGATAGATTACACTACGTGTTACTTAAAGAGCATTCCTCCTTAAGCGCACCCCTGGGACAGCTCTAACATCACCTTACTGGAACTAGCTAGCACAAAGCTTTTGGCAACAAGTATGCTATCAAACATCTGTTGTGGCCCCCTTGGAAGCGCCCCCTCTCCCACACCATATGGCCATTGCCACCGAGTGGCACCGCAAGGCCACAACCCAGCTCTCATCACTCCCTGTCGTCTCTGGGGACGCCAGACACTGATGGATAATTTCACACACACTTCACACTTCATCAGCAGGGAAGACAGCCTGCTGCAGTGAAAGGAGACATGCCGAGCATACCCATGTTACAACACACTCTGTGCATGTCGCTGTCAAAATACTCTGCTCATGGAGTACATGTAGCATACTCTAAAGGAAGGGATTTTTCTTTCTCCAGCATTGCTGTTGCTCCTCCCAAGAGACAACTGCTGTGCTTTCTGGGTAACTGGCCTTACACTTGGGGCTTTCTCAACACAATTGTGGCAGTTGTGCGTGCGAGGAAAAACTAGTCTAAAAACAAACATGGTCACAGAAAAAAAGAAAAACATTACACAGCAGATCAAACTTCCGACTGACTTAAAAAGCTTTGCTGGCACAAAAATTTAACTTATGATCTTATGACAGGATAGCAGACTGAGAAAATAAGAAATTCTTCCACAGGCTCAAGTGACAAAACCTGTTTCTCTGAATCAGGTAAATATAGCAGCAGCATTACTACTGACCAGTACATAAGAACAGTAGTGCAGAGGCAAAAGGAACTGAGAGATTAAGTTTCCAAGCAAAACCCTACCAACAAGTCAGTTCAAGGAAGGACATCTGATATCAGTAATTATATTTTCCACAAATACAAAATTCCACACTTAAAAAACGACCATTTAAATCCTCTGTTCACAGTTACCAAAGTCATTAGAAATGCTCAAAGCCTGTGCATACAGTACTAAATGTCACTCCCACAGTGGATTCTGTGCAAAGAAAGCAGGGCTAATAGGAAAGCACTCTTGATAACAGCAGGAATACCCCAGCACCCTAAAAAGGCAGAATTGAAGGTAGTACCATTCTACTCTGAACCCAGTGAATGTTATATCATAGAATCATAGAAGGCTGGAAGGACCTTAAAGATCATCTAGTTCTAACCCCCTTGCCATAGGAAGGGACACGTTCCACTAGACCAGGTTACTCAGAGTCCCATTCAACCTAACCTTGAACACTTCCATGCCTGGCACATCCACAGCTTCTCTGGGCATCTTCTTGCAGTGCCTCACCACCTTCACAGTCAAGAGTTTCCTCCTAATATCTAATCTAAACCGATGCTCTTTTGGTTTAAACCCATTGCCCCTTGTCCTATCACATGTACTTGGCAAAAGTCCCTGACTAGCTTTCTTGTAGGCCCCCTTGAAGTACTCGGAAGGCTTAGAGGTTGCTCTAAGGTCTCCCCAGAGCCTTCTCTTCTCCAGGCTGAACAACCTCCACTCTCTCAGCCTGTTTTCATAGGGAAGGTGTTCCAGCCCCTTGATACAGCCCTCCAGCAGGTCTGTGTCCTACTGCTGGGGTCACCAGAGCTGGACACAGCAGTCCAGAGGGGTCTCATGACAGCAGAGTCATTAGATCAGTTTGAGGAAAAGTCTTGTGGCTGTACCTTTCAAGAACACTGCTGTGCAAAGTCCAGAAAGCCAAACATTAACTCGCCCTTAACAAAAGTTTCCTCAGTGTTGTCCCCTTTTCTTCTTTCTTTCTGTAATTTTTTTAAGAATAAATCAAGCTCTTCTTTAGGACACTTGAAAAGCAAATTTTCCATTTGTAGCAAGAAATGGCAATATGGAGACAGATGCTTTCACATCACAGCTTAATCACCCCCAGTGTGACCAGGTTGACTCATTATGAAATTAGGTGATCACACATTGCCCAAGAGCTATTTTTGTTGCATTTGCAGCAGCTGAGACACTGCACCACTTCTTCTGGCAGTCCAAGTGTCCAAGATCTTAAGCTGCTTGACTCTCAAGCTGCCCTCTAACATTTGTTCTCTTTTGGATTCACTGTATGGCAAAACACTGCTTAGATGCTTATAAAACTTATCTGTAAATTGAACAGGGAAACAGCTCCATATGGGGACACAGGCTATTCTCACAAAGCTGTGCTTTACCCTCTACAGCTTGGAGGACTGTAATTTCCTGAAATGAAAGTGTTGCCCAACTCAAAAAATCTGCATTAGAGGCTGTCAGTTACATTTAAAGCAGACAAAGATTTTGATACCTTGTAAGCATTACCAATATACAAGTCAAACTCCTGGCATAAACCTCAGGATTTCAGCCTCCAGGATTTCGCCACATGTAACTCTCATCAAGAGTGCAAAGTCTCGAAATGTAGCACCTTGAGATCGATGCTATTGGCACAGCTGCTCTGTGACACGTCAACCTCAGGAAAGTTTCGAGTTTTTAAGTCACATCATCTGCTGAACAACTGCCCAGGTGTAGTTTCAAACCAACAGCCTTTTAACTCATCATGAAAAACTAGACCTTTAGCTTAAGCTTAGCTCTGGTCTATAGGTTAGTGCTTTCCTTGCCACACCTAAATCAGCTATAAGTGTAAAAGTTAATAAATCTCAGACACAGATTTCACTGACATACCAGCGCCCTTCTGTTACAAAACCTGAATCGCTGAATTTTTAGGGTTGGAACTGACCTCTGGATATCATTTAGTTCAACCCTCCTGCCAAGGTAGGGTCACCTAGAGCAGGTTACATAAGAAGTCATCCAGGAGGGTTTTGACTCCTCTCTCCAGAGGGCAGACTGCCCAACCTCTTTGGGCAGCCTGTTCCAGTTTTCTGCCATCCTCAATGAAAGAAGTTCTTCCTTATGTTGAGCTGCTATTTTTTGTGTTTTAGTTTATGGCCATTGCTCCTTCTGTCACTGGGGACCACTGAAAAGAGTCCAGCACCATCCTCTTGGCACCTGCCTTTGAGGTATTTATATTCATTTATGAGATCCCCTCTTAGTCTCTCGTCCAGACTAAACAGATCCACTCTCACAGTCTCTCCTCATAAGAGAGATGTTCCAGACCCTGATCATATTTGTCACCCTCCACTAGACCATCTCACTGGACAAATAATTCCTTGTTTTTCTTGTAGCAAGGAGCTCAGAACTGGACACAACACTCCAGATGTGGCCTCACCAGAGCTGAGTAGAGGTGCAGGATCACCTCCCTCGACCTGCTGAGCACAATCTTCCTGATGCACCCAAGGATGCCATTGGCTCTCCTGGCCACAAGGGCACTGCTGGCTCATGGTCAACTTGTCATCCACTGAGACTCCCAGGTCCTTCTCAGCAGAGCTGCTCTCTAGTAGGTCAGCCCCCAACCTGTACTGGTACTTGAGTACTCTTCTCTCATGTGTCCTTATATAGAATACATAATTGTGAATCATTTCTATGGGGAAAAAAGAAAAAAAAAATAAAAAGAAGAAAGAATGCCTTTCCTGGCACACTTTGCTGTGTCTGCTCCAAGCAAGTCCACAGACACCCTCACTGACACTGTCATGGAAGTCAAAGCTTTTCTAGATGACGAACTCTTGAGTCCCCAGTGCTTTGTAACATCAACATATTTTCCTTTTGCAGTAAAGCTGACTTTCTTCTGTCAGACACACAGTTTTTACCACCAAAGACACTGAACATTTTGGTCAAAAACTGTAAGCATAAATACTTCTTAGCTATTCTCTAATTGCTGTGTTGCCCAGTATCAGTGTTGACCAGATAATTTGGGGGAAAGAATAGACTAGAAAAAAAGAGCTACAGTAGAGAAAACAAGAAATAAAACAAAACAGAACCCACACCACCAGTCACAACTGTAGCATAAATAAATTGTGAGGGTGCAGGTTCTGTTCCTACTGAATTCGCTGGCCAGCTTCCCATTTATTTCAATTGGCCTGATAAACACATGCATCCCTCCAGCTTCTGTCCTGCCAGAGAGGAAGGCTGGCAGACAATCCATCAACATAAGCTACAAAAAATCAGCAGTAGCACTGAGAAAATTTAACTGCCATTCAAAATAAAATTCAAAGCTAGGAAATTACAGGAAAAGCCTTCCAGCAGTTTCAACTGCTACTGGATATACAGCAATAGATTTAATTTAAAGCAATCCAAAAGCTACTAAGTGTGCTCTCTATGTAGAATTTAACTAACAGAATGTTCCTGTAACAACTTTAAATTCTCAATTCTCTTTTTAATTTTGCAAAGGCAGTACTACACAAACACTGTTAATCATATTCCTCATGTTTAAGGTCAGAGCTAGATGGAATGGAGAACCTGTTTCCATAAACTCAAATCTAATTCACCACAGCCATATTTTACAGAAAAATGTATGACAAAAAGCTGAAGAACTGGTTACACTTCAGTGTGGTCAGCTACACTCTCTTTGGTGGAAGGGACAACTGATAGTTATTTTCAGTCTTGGAATTATTTGGCAATATATCAGATTAGTTAATCTTGCTAGACATACTGCAAATTCCCCTCTGTGTGCAGAGATCAGAGAGAGGAAATGTTCTATGCTGTACCAACAAGCAAGTGTATACATCTGAGTTCCCTCCTGTTAATTTACTACATTTTGTACTGGGTAAGATCTACTAGCAGGTTGTTGGGATTTTTGTTTGTGTGTTGGTTCTGCGGTTTGTTGGTTTATTTGCTAGTTCAGGGTTTTTGTTTTGTTGGCAGCAGAGGGAGAGAAGCATTCCCCCTCCATTTATCCACATTTTTCAACAACAGCACTTTGGGACTGGCATGGTTATTTTTATGTCACACAGAAAAAGTCAATTCTACGTTTATAACTAGTAATTTTCCTGGAAAAAGTTAATGGCACTGTTCTTAAAGATCCTAACCCCTGAACTTACATACAGACCTAAAACTCATTAGAAGTGAAAGCTGATGAGAACTGACTAATGAAGCTGCTAACCTTTTAACTTGTTTTCAGATGGTTTGTTTACTTGGGGGTTTTTTTTTGTTTTTTTTAGTTTGCTTTTTTTAAGAATTTGATTTTAGGTTTTATTCTTGATGGTTTTTTTCTGCACAGATTAAGCTTTGATTAATATCTCAGGATGTCCAAAGCTAAAGCAAATCCAGAAGGATGCCTGGGATTTGTTATTCTGGATCTTGAAAAATCTGAAACCTGCGTTATATTTTCTCCTGTGTAAATAAAGTGCTTCATTTCTATGCTTCATATTCAATTTCTCCATAAATCAGACTTAGATGAGCTTTGTAAACAGGAATAAAACAAACAAACCCTCTTCTGTTTTTCACTTCCAGAAAGTAAAACTAGCTTTATATATATGTATACACACAGATTTGAGATATAGCATAAGGCTAAAGGGGCTGTGAAACTGCTATAGTGTTTTAAGGGCTGATCAGAGGCATGCAAGTGAATACAGCAGAGGAGAAACAAAGCTTCAAAGGCCACTATTGTCCTTGACTTCCTGTACCTTCTTAAGATTAATATTTTGCTCTTTAAAAACTAAAAAGTTTATATGGTTTTCAGCAGTCCTGGACACATTTAATTGGAAACAAACAACATGAACATTTGATGACTGGAGCAAGTGTATTTCCCACCTCCTTATCTGGTGTTAAATCACAGGAGAAAAAGAAGAAAAAAAGAGAGATGGGGGGGAAAAAAAAAAAAAAAGATACTACAGGAGATCAGCTAGTGTATTTCCTAGCTTTAAGCCTCAGCTGATGGAAAACAACAAGACCTTCCAAAAGGAATTTAATTTATCCAGGTGCTTTACTATCTGGGCAAGCAGTAATGAATGTGAGGTTTTGTTTCAGAAATTCCAGTAACATCATTATTGCTCTTATACTCAGTGGGGTCTT
The DNA here is from genome assembly GCA_024500445.1 of Entomyzon cyanotis. Taxonomy (NCBI): domain Eukaryota; kingdom Metazoa; phylum Chordata; class Aves; order Passeriformes; family Meliphagidae; genus Entomyzon; species Entomyzon cyanotis. The sequence continues at coordinate 85,423,545 of JAKEPQ010001005.1, forward strand.
GAATATTTTTTTGTTACTTTGGGGTTCTTTTTGTTTGGATGCTTATTTGTGGAAGTTTTGGAGGTGGATTTTTGTCTTAGTTTTTGGGTTGTTCTTTTTTTGTGTGTGTGTTTTTTGAGATGACCTCAGATCCCTCTGCTATCACAGTCCCACTCAAAAGAGAGCTATGCCCTTTTCATGACTGCAAGATACGGAACTATCAGTGCACTGACATTGCACAAGATAAGAATCCATCAGCCCCATAAACAGTAACTGAAGTCAATGTATTTCAAAAGGAGGCTCTGAGTGTGTGTACAAAAATACATAAGTGTCTATTCATTTTCCTATTAGCTCCAATGGTTAAAGGTGCCTTGTTAAAATGGTTAAAGATGCCTTGTTACCCCACTCCAAATAAAACACCTGCATAAAAAGCATTAAAAAAAAAAAAAGTAAACAAAGATGAAGAACTCCAAAAGCTGTCAATGTGTGAAAGCAAAGATCTAAGAGAAAGTGGTGAGGTTAAATGTCTTTTAAATGCCATTCTGCCTGTAATACTTCACTCATAAGTGCACCTGTAAGTCATCTATACAATAATACTTAAAAAGCAAATGCTGACCCAGCACAGCAGATTAGCAAGCAGCAGGGTCTGAGGCTGAACAGCTACTTCAAAAACAAACTAATGAGTTTCAGGTAACTAGACTAGATGCATGGTGTCGCTACTTAAATGAAATGAAGAGCAGGAGCAGGTCAGCAACATTAACAGAAAGAAAGCATTTAAAAAGTATTTCAGTTAAAAAGACAGAACAATATAACAGCCATATGGAAGTGCTTCGTAATTTCATTAAGGAATTCCAGTAGCAGTCTTAAAAGAACTGACATCGCTAACACTTTTTCAGTTTGGGTGAACTCAGTAACAACTTTTGAATTACCTGATTCACCTGAAAACTTCACTAGTCTGACCCAACAGCAGTGGCACAAATCCTGCAAAATTGTAAGGCTATCCAATAGTTTGGGACTCTACACCTTTTCCATACACCTTTAATACTCAGGAACTAACACAGACCATCAAGTTGATTTCCTAACCCCATGACTGTCTTGATTTCTACCACAGTATTTTGTGACTTAGACTGCAAGATAATGCATCACAGAGACCATGCAGATCTCTAGTAAAGGGGCATTCAAACAGTCATTGGCACTTGCAGCAGTCTGGAGGTCATTCACTGAATGGCAAACATGCCACTGTTTCACAAAAGAACTTTCAATCCTTAATGTCAGATAAAAGGGAACATTAAGGAAGAAGTTCAAGCCCCAGGCATTTAAAACGAATATGGTGATACAATCCTTTCAGAGGTAACTCATTTACAGTCAGTAACATTTCCAGGAGAAGGCATGTAGTAAAGCAAGAGACAAACAAGTTTGAAGAATGATGGAAGAGCATTCAGAACTTATTGTTGCTTCCTCTTGTTCTCTTTGCTTTAAATTCAATGCAGAATTTTATAGTCCCTTTGCAGAAAACAGATAACTATATATTTTCTCCATAATTGTGAAGCAGTCTTTGTCCTATGTGTTGCGGATCTGTCTCTCACGGCATACAGACGACCTTGCTTCAGTGAGATAAAGACAGCACACCCTCTTCTGAGCAAACCAAGTTTTAACCACCAGCTCTCAACACAGCATTTGACTTGGGGCATGGAGAAGCAAAGAAGTTGGAAAACCAACTCTCACTGGTAGCACAGGCTCCCTGCCACTCAGAGCAAGCTCAGCTCCAACATAACCTCTGCAAGGCACAGAAGAGAGCAGAGGGATAAGATTTGCTGCTTCTTTGCAGCCCCTCAACCTCAACAAGGCAAGACACTCATATTGGAAGCTGTTTGATTATTAACTGAGGAAGATACCCTCCTTCTGCATCACTCCACGTGGTAAAACCAATACTGAGCCACACTTTAAGGACTGTGCAAGGCAAGGAATCACATCTGGAGATGAGTGAGAATCCAGGCCATGCTATGACAGGTGATGTAAAGCGTTCCCTGTGATGAGAAAACACAGCCTAGCAAACTGGCACTCTAACCTTCTCAAAATCTCAAGTGGTATTCAGGGGCAAACTTATTAGAGGATGCTACAGTACTTCCACTGTTAAGCAGTCACAAGCACAGCACACTCAGCTGCCAAAGTTCATGGTATTAAAATAATAAATTAGAAACACTTGTCTCTCTGCAGAAGTGCCTGCAGCACAGTCTGGGACAAGCAGCAGGAGGCAATGACAGTGCAAGAAAAGGGTATAAGCAGCAGGAGGGAAATGCCAAGTCTATCAAAGGATGCTCAAGAATAAACAAAGCTACTTTTGTCATGAATTCACAGGCTGTAGTGTGACATCATTATGAGCCTTCTACAACAGCTTTGCCCTGTAAAGCTTCTTCCTTACCCTTCCACACAGCATACAGGACTTCATGGTAGAGCCTTCTGTGAGCCTTTTTAAAGGTTTCATTCCATGAGGAAATGAAAATATATTTGTTTCAGTGTGTGAGACATAAATTTAGACTCAATCCCACTTTAAATTCTACCTTGTTACCCATTCTGAACTACATTTAGCAAGTGAACACAGTTCGAAAGTCCACAGCGCAGTGCTCTGACTGTAGCATGGTGATTTTCAACTGTGCTCCAGCTGTTTGACTGAATAATGTTCAAAGTCCCTGAACATGCTAGTTAGCACAGCAGTTCTCAAATATCTACTACTTGGACATCAATCAGATGAGATAGAGAGAGATGTACAATCTAAGAACTTGTTCTAACTACACTGGCTAAAATTACCAAGGCAAACATGGCACTGAAATTCCAGTTCAGGTATCTAATATTACAATGTTCTAAAACCTGGAAGTGTTTTATTTTATTCTGTATAAATAACAAACATAATTTCTGAACAACTTCAAAAGGAGAAGCAAAGTAATTAATAATCCTCAAACATAGCTGACAAATCTTTCACAATGTCCCCACCATAAACACAGTAATGCATTGCTACGCATTATATTATTTATAGTATTGAAGGAAAAGGGCAAGGTCCATAGTGCTTCAATGACCTCACAACAGTTTGTTTTGTAAGCTCATGTTTAGCCTCTAAGAAGTTCCACGTACTTCATTCATCAGCTTTATATTATTTGGACACTTAAATACCTATCCCAATGAAGCAAAACAGATAGAGGAACTACTGGTTGGTACTTTTCCAGAAAAAATCAGGAGGCTCATTTTACCTACCCAATTTTGAAAACCTCGTTTCTGAGCTCCCCAAGTGGGATACTAGAGCTTAAACAGTGGAATTGTCACATAAATCTGTTCAGCCTTGAATACTTTGAGCCAGCTAATTCATTTGGTAATGCTGATAATGAATGTCTGTAATGATGACAAGGATTCTGATGAAGTACCACTGTGCATTTGATAGGCACAGCCTGTACAACCAACTGATTTGTAGGCAAGTAGCAGATATTTCTTTCAGAGAAGCAGGCTTCTTTACATCCAGCTGGAGCCTCTGCTATAAGAAAACTATGAGGGTCATGAGAAAACTGAACAGACATCCCAAATCTTCAAATCCAACCAGACATAACCAAAGAAAAAGAAAGAGCCAGGCAACTCCTGGAAACTGAGGTGATATGGTATCCCTAGCATCATACAATGTCTATCAAAGGCAACTACCTTGTAATACCAACAGCAATGCCTGTACTTCCACAGGTATAAATCCACAGAATGATACAATTTTAAGGGGTTGGAATGAACCTTAAAGATCATCTCACTCCAGTCTTCCCTGCCATGTACAGGGACACCACCCACAAAAGCCGGTTGCTCAAGGCATTATGCAATCTGGCCTTGAACTCTGCCAGGCCTTGGGCATCCACAACCTCCCTGGACAACCTGTTCTAGTGTCTCACCACCCTCACAGTAAAGAACTTCTTCCTAATATCTAACCTAAATTCCCCCTCTTTGAATTGGGAAGTGGTGTCTCCTCACTAACCTAAAGTCCCCCCATTACTCCTTGTCCTATCACTGCAGTTCTGGCTGGAGAGTCCCTCTCTGGCATCCCTGTAGGCCCCCTTCAGACAGTGGGCACTTGCTCTGAGGTCTTCAAACAACCTCATAGCCACCTCTCCTCCAGGCTGAACACCCCAACTTTCTTGGCCTGTCCTCATAGGCCCGGTGCTCTTGTCCTCTTACCAACTTCTTAACTTAGATTTTTGTCTCACCTGGTTACACATTTAGTAATCACTTATTGTATAGAAGAGGACATCACGTCACGCTGAATCAAAATTCACCCATTAAAATCTCACCTATGTGCTCATTCTCTCTTTCCACCCAAAGCAACAGTATGTCTCAGAGTACACATACACACACTGTCAAACATGCATTTCTGTACCTTAGTACAGCTTTACCTATTACCAGATTTGAACATATCCTGAAGAACTTTTACAGAATCAGAGCAAAGCATGACTTAAAAAGAAATATGTATCATTGTGGAATGAGTTTAAACATGCTCTTAAACTGCTAGCTGCAAAAATGTATTGAATAGTTAAAAGTGTGCATACTGTTAAACTCTGCCCTTCCAACAGATCTTACTAGTAAATAAATAACAACATATACCTGAATGCAGCAGCTGGTCTCTGTGCCAGAACAGAGTAGAAAAGAGCAGTGTAAGTCAGAATTTATCTGCTATGCCAAAATGATTTTTATGCAGCTTTAAAATCATGTTATAGAAAGATAAAAATATTTACTGTTTATAATGGTATCATTGAATAACAAATCTGACCCTGCTGAATTAGACACTGCAAACACAGAGTGAAGAGGTGCCTATTCCAAACGCTGTACAAGCCACTTGGATGAGTCTGTGCTTAATACAGGTGCTCTATCCTTTAGACACATAGTAAGGTTAATTATGTCTATTAATAAGGCTCACCTCTCAGGTCTCAAAAACAGTATCAAAACCACAGCACTGTTGGACAGCTCGGGAAAACCAAAGACAACCCCCACAAACAACCCTTAGAGCTTTTCTGTGCAGAACTGCAGGGCAAGGCGAGGTGCGAGGGTGGCTCCAGGGCAAAGCACACGGGCAGGAGGCAGGGAGCCAAAGGCACACGGGGGATGCATGTCAAGCCCGGGGACCCCTTGCTGCAGGAGACAGGGGACAGACAGGCTTCACCGGAGGGCTCTGCCCGGCCAAGCCAAGAAAACGGTGACAGCAAACAGAAACCACCGATGGAACCCGAAGCGCTTGGGGTTTAAATGCCGATTTTGAACTCCAGAGGGGGTTAACACGGTGCCAAGCCGGTGTATCAAGCGCAGAAAGCAGCCTAGGCGCGGCACACACACCGCGGCGTTTCCGCAGCGGGGCTCGGCGGGGCTGCGGGAGGCAGGGCCGGGGCGGGAGGCGCTGCCGCCCCGCTCCCCTCCCTCCGCTGCCCGGCGCGGCGGGGCCGGTGCGGCTGGGCTGGGGCGGGAGGTACCGTACCGGCGGGCAGGAGGCATTCCAGCGGCGTGAACGCGCGCTCCATGGCCCCGCGGGGCGGGCAGGCACACCTAAAGGCACGGAGGGCCGGGCGGGACCGGCGCCGGGGGGCAGGCGGGGAGCAGCCGTGCCCCTTCCCGCTCTCCCCGGGGAACGCCCGCAGCCACACGGCCGCGGCGGCGGCTGCGCCCGCCCTTGCAGGCGATAGGCGGCCGCGCCGGGGGACGTGGAGGCGGGGCTGCCGGGTACCTTGGGCCGCGCGTCCTCCTACATCCCCCGGGACCGGCACCGGGACCGGGATGTGCGTGGGAGGGGGCGACAGGGCAAGCGGAGCGAGTCGATAGCCGCCGCAATCCGTTGCTCGGCGATAGATTCAGCAGCAGGGGGCCGGGGTAGAAAGGCGGGATGCGTTGATTGGCAGCGGCTGCGGCCTATGGGCTTTCAGCCCGGGGAGGGGCTAAGGGAGAGCCCCGCCCCTCGCAGCGCCCGTGCGCGCCCTGAGGCTGGAGAGGGAGGAGACGAGAGGGAAGGGAGGGAAGAGGGAGCGGGAGAGGGACACAAGGGAAGGGACAGGGACACAAGGGAAGAGACAGGGAGCGGGAGAGGGATACAAGGGAAGGGAGAGGGAGCGGGAGAGGGAGCACTCGGCCTCTCCGCGCACCTGAGCAGTGCCGACCTCGGTACAGCGCCGCTCGGGGAGGCCGGGAAGGGCCGCCTTGCGGTGGGCACCTGCGGCCCTGTATTGAGCAGTTCATTCGTAATAAAAGTCCTCAAATAGCTTTCAGTCCATCGAAACTGAAGAGAAATGAAAACTGTGGCACGAGTGCTCATGCCCTCGCACGCAGCCTGTGTGCCGCCGCCCTGGGATGCAGGAAAGGCGTGCCGGAGGGCGGGCGGCCCCGCGTCCCGGCTCTGCTGGCCCCGCGGTGCCGCACCGTGCCGTGCCACCTGCGCTCTTCCAGGTCGCCCAGAATAATACGGCGTTCGTGGGTGCAGCCTAAGTTGCAGTATCATTTCAATAGCATCACAGAACTTGTTCAATACATAGTTTCTACTCGCTCGCGACTCTTAATCGGGACATTAATCATCTTCAGGAATAAAATGGACAGCACTGCTAAATTTGGGTTTGCTCAGGGAGCACAGCGGGGCAAGTTTTGACCCCCGAAATGTCACAATAATATGTTCCACCTCTTGGGCCGGCCTTTGTCCCTGCAGGTCCCCGTCCCCGGCCGCTCCATGAGGGACAAGGCGGGCATCCTCTCGCAGCAGGAGTTCCATCGGGGCGGTTTCCCTCTCCTCGCTGCACCGAGCGCTCCTGGCACGGCGGCTCTCCCGGGAGCTCGGAGGAAGCGGAGCGGCGCGGCGCTCCGCAGCAGAGGGCAGCAGAGGAGCGCCGGTCCCTCCCTCCATGTCTCACTCCTTCCCTTCTTCCCTCCGTCCTGTCCCGTCCCGTCCGTCAGTCCGCCCGCCGCCCGGCAGCGCGGTTCGGAGCGGGCGGGTGGGTCAGCACAGCCCCGCGGAGCCGCTGCGCCGTCTGCTCGGGACGAGACGGGAGGACGAGGCCTCCTTCTAGAGGCGTTTGGAGAGAGCGGGAGCGCGGTTCGTGGGCTGGATGGTTACAGCCGTGTTTCCCAGCCTAATGATGCTGTGATTGTCTGTCAGTGAGGGTTTCCAGTCGAATCCCATGGAGGGAAATGGGACCAACATGTCAGGCTGCTGCTCTGTCCGCCCGGTTAGTCTGAGATTCACACTCAGATCAACATGATTTAAGTGACTTCAGTGGTGGGTGGGGCTGGGCCTCATTTTTAGGACAAGGGGGTGTGAATCCAAACTGAAAGAGGGCAGGTTTAGCTTGGATATTAGGAAGAAATCCTTTGTGGTCAGTGTGGTGAGGCACTGGCACAAGTTGCCCAGAAAAGTTGTGGGTGCCCCATCCCTGGAAGTGTTCAAGGCCAGGCTGGATATAGCTCTGAGCAACCTGGTCTACTGAAAGGTGTTCCTGCCCATGAAAGGGGGATTGAAATTATCCAGGTGACCTTGAAGGTCCGTTCCAACCCATACCATTCCAGAATTCGATGGTTACCATATTGACTGTAGGTGCACCTTTGTTTTTAATGGTGCAAGCATTACACCTTTACTTTGGACCTTTCAGATAAGCTGCCCTGCCACCTGTAAGAGATTACATTATACAAGCAATTTTGGTCCGCAAAGACTGATAGAAATTTGGAAGTATCAGAAGCATTCATGCTTCTGAAAGAAATGAGGGATTATTTGGGAAAAAGGAAAAGATGTTAAGGACATTAAGAATAATAATTTATACATTATTATATAATATATATATAATATTACAGTTGTTTACACTATAGAAATAGAAAATGTTTTGTTTCACTTTTGTGTCATTTAAAAGTTTCTTCTGTCTCCATTGAGAACTTGAATTTCAAAGGCTGTTAGGACTTTGGTGTCCTCTCAACGTCATTGTTCAGGTTAAAAACAACCAACATTAGGAAGAAGCAGCTTGCTGTCCTTTCCAAGAAAGGAGACCATGTGGGGACTGCCATACAGTTGGCCGGCACTCTCCTCCTTTTAATTATATTCTCTTTCACTCCATCTCCCAACAATGCTTCCTTTCAGTTTTGACAGACACTTTCCAATTGCCTGGTAAAATTACTAAACCTTCTCCAGGATAGCTTATTTTTCTTCTTCAGTATCTTTCAGTATCTCTGTAATTATTATTTTTTTTAAAATTTTCTCTTGAGGGGGTACCATCTGCTACAAATATTTGCTGATAAGCAGCTTCTTATGCATGAGAAAAATCATACTTGCTCAGAGGGAAGGTCCAGTTCAGTCAGGGCTCTGTTCCTGGTAGTGTTCATTTACAAGTCTTTCTCCTCCTGTTTCTCTCTTCACCTTTTTCTTTTTTTTTTTCTTTTCTTTTTTTTTTTTTTTTTTTTTACTGTACATGCAACAATTTCCATCTCTCCATTCTCTTCATGTCCCACAAGATACTTTTTCCAGCTCTGTCATGTCTGGGTTTCCAGGCAATCCTTTACCAGCCACGGCTGCAAAAAACTAATTGTACCTCTCTCTGCTAATCATAGTAATACATGATTCATCACAATAGCATTGCAAAGAGGAATCAGTCTTGAGAGAACAGGCTGGTGCTAGTATCCTTTAAATCCTTTTGACATGTGCAAAGGTCTGCAAGGTAAGGCAAACTGCCAGCCCACTCCACAATTAGGCAAAGGGCAAACAAGTCAGATACATTTTCTCTCCCTGAACTCAGTCTTTCTTTCGCTGCTCTTTCGCTCTTTCCCTCAGGTATGAATCTCTCATGCACGGTATAAAGCTCTTTTTCTAAAGTCAACTCCACAGGAATAGCTTCAGTAGATGCTAAAATGCACTGATTTCAAAGGCAGGACCTGACAGCTATTTAACACTGTTTATCAGAGCCTAACAAATGTATTTAGTAGAGGAAGTTTCAGAGAGCAAAACTAATAACTCTATGCAGACTGGCATGTTGTCTTATGGATAGTCCCTTAAGAACACTGAACAGTCAGAAGGCTGATTTGCTTGTCTGAAAAATAAGCACTTTCACCTTCTTTTTGCACTTTACATCTGTGCTAGGGCATTCCATTGAATTTTCCTGTGAAAGGCTACCTTTTAATAAACTTAGTGATATGTTTTTCTTGTCACACATGGAAAATTCCTCAGTAAGTATTACACCTGTTTTTCCAGGTAGCATATCGATTCACCAATACTTTTTTCCTCTAGCTGGATCTCAAACCAAACCTTTTCCTCTGTTCTTTTCCTCTGATTTTATATGTCTACATTACTTTGTAAGATTTGCAGAACAACATACAGAGGCTATTCAAGAAAGACATCCCCAGAGCACTGATATTGTGCTTTGATTCCTATTGTCTCCTCTGATTAGCTAGAAGGAGGGCAGGTGACCTCAACCCTAAGTGAGAAAATAAACAGGCAAGAAGATGTAGTTCCTGAGTGACAGATGGGGCTGTCTGACAGAGATAGTTTCAGAATGACTGGCAGGAAAGGTTGAGGAAGTGTTCAGCCTTTTAGACCTCCTCTGGTAACTAAGCAGCCAGTCACGCCTCTCACCTGAGGTAGTATCTCATAAAGTTTGTACAGACTTGATCACTGAACTGCACAGGGAGAAACTGCAATTTATATGTATGACTGTGTTCATTTATGTATGTAAAAGCTTATTCCTAGCAGACTTCCTTTTCTTTAGGAAACCTATGCTGAGAAGCAGTGTGTTGGGCAGCTTCTGTGGAGCACAGTTATGACATATATTACTGGCACTGCTCTTCAGCACCATTAAAACTGATCAGGTGGGAAGGTTTGAAGGGTGATTAGGAGGGCAGCAGTTTTTATTTACTCATAACATCTCCTGGGACTTAGCAAGGAAAGAAAAGGAAAGTCAACTTGAATTGCAAGGGATTTATACAACGGGGCTATAAAGCCTGCAGTGTTTGCTGTTCTTCCTTACGATGATCAGTCTCTGTGTATCCCGGTACAGATAAACTGCTGAGGCTAACTTATAGTAGCATTAGTTGCTTTCAGAATTTTTTTCCTTCTCTCAGACTAATCTAGTTGAGACTGAAAGGTTTAGAAGTATTTAGGGACTTTGTCCAGCAAAATGATAGGACATGTCTAGCGTTCACAGCATAATGCCTCTCTCCCAGACAAAAGTCAAACATGTCTGGTAATGCCAGACATCATCATTTAACACTTTATGTTTTGCCCCTTCCGTTCTTCCATTTCTTACCAAAATAGGAATCATATCTCTGTGCTTGACTGAAAGTACTTTGGGTTCTGTTCAAAGGCCATGGCAGATTTCAGTAATTGACACCTGAAGCCTTTTGATTGGAAAGTATGTTGAATCAAAACTACCCAAGTACCTCTAGACATCCCTCTTGGTGATGTCTAAAACAAGCTGCTTGTAAAGCAGGGGGAATTTGTTCCTCCAGCTACTCCAATATTATTGCTGAAACAGAGCAGTCTGTACAAGGCTGGCAATCAGGATTCATGCAACATGTAAATGTTAAGAATGTTTTCTCTTTCTCTCCACAGCTTATCTTTATACTAAAGTGAATCCAGAGTTAAAACTAGCAAGCTGGGATGGTTCATTCTGGTACCTATTCCAGCATTTATGCAGAATAATGAAGTTGAGAATGTTTAGCTGATTCAGCTGTGTGATGGCCTGTACATTCCTAAGTGCTTGATAATTCAAAAAACACAGGCATCAGTAGATAAATGGGACCAGTTTGAAAGGTACAGTCGTTGAAGGGGAAAAAAAAAAAGACCTGCAAACACAGGCAGACAGAATCTTAACACATATACTCATTAAGTCCAGGTCCTGCAACAGTTAATAGAGCAAACATCACATTTGTTTCAAGTCCTGAAAAGATTATGAAACTGTAAAAAAAAATAATGTTAAGTGCCATCTGTTACTGTAGTGGTAGGGAGCAGCCTGGAGATGAAACACGTGAATTACTTTAGGCCACACAGTAAAGCAAAAGAAAATAGTGAAATAATCCTGTGGCTCACCAGGCAGGACACTGCATTCAGAAGACCTGAGTTTTAATCCGCTCTCTACTACTGGCACATGTAGACAGAGCCAAACCCCATGGATGCATAGCCTCTACTATGTATAATGTCTTAGGAATTATTACCTCTGAGAGATCTAGCACATAGCATTCTATGCCTTTGTTGCCTCATCTATATAATGGCATCAATGAGGTATACCCATGCTTTTAAATCAACCTAAGATCAACAACTTAATGCAAATGAATTTGTATTACTAATGAATAGACAGATGACATTTGTTTAAAAATCAATTCTTTACAAATTGAGAAGAAGATTTATTATGGTGATCAACAATATTCTGTCATGAAGATGGATGAAAGATAAACTTTGGAAAGAGGATTGTGTATTGAAGTGATAACTTTTAGAAATAACATTTGCATCAAATCAGCTGCTATCTAGACACTATGGACAACAATAAGCAGAGATTGTGCAGGCTAATACCTGTGATTATATTCTTGACTTCATGAGGTCAGGATACTATAAGGATTCTTGAGATGATAGGCAAGCTGTTTGACTAACCTGGCAAGGAATTCCAGAGAGACCTTCACTGTGGTGACCTGGCAGCACAAGAGGAGTTAAGAAGTAGGAACGATCTGGTGGTTTGCTGCACTCTATTCTGCCTGGAAGAATTGTCTTATTTGGACTGACACGTACAGAACTCTCACTGTCTTCTCAGTGTGGGACAACCAAAGTGGAGAATCACTCCACAGTTTCCTCTCAGGACTTTTATCTTCAGCACAGCCTAATTTCTCTTGTAGGTGTATTCCATTGCACTAAAAAAACACATGTTTTTAGTTCTTGATTTCTTTACCCTAAGTCTTGTTAACTATGCTACTCCTACAAACCGCTCTTTCAGCAGGTGGCTCAAGGAGGCAGCTTTTGGGAAATGAATATTGTGCATGTGGACTGGGCGTGAGGTGTGATGAATACTGTCCTGGGTCTCTGGCCATGTCCAGTACATTCAGAGTGACAGAAAGTTAGCTGCAGTAGCTCCACATGGTGGTCTATTGGGTTCTCATCCCTGTCCAATGGGAATGAAGCAATCTTATAAAACTGCAAAGGGCAACATTTACTATTAGTCATTTAAACATGCAGTGAAGTCGAGGTGTCCCTAAGGCTGTGGAGGTCAGAAGGTGAATAGTGGCTCAGGGTAAGAACAGGGCAAGCTCCTGCTCACTAATCATTGCTGCTCACTTCTGCCTTGGCCGGGCTAAGTTTGGCCAAGGACTGTATGGGATTCTCCACAGTGGTGACTTGCCAGGGTGATGGAAAGTGGGGCCATGGATAACTGGCATTTACAGCTGTATTGACCTCTCCAAGTTACTGTTCTAAGTCATCAAAGTAAGGAAAGAAATGTTGAGTCCTGAAAGGACCTAAATCTGTCAGGGCTAGTGTCATAGTGAGGGGGAGCCGCTTAGAGGGATCTCTGGAATGGAAATGATGGGAGGCACCCAGCTGCTTCAGTGTCTTTGTTAGGTTCCATAAAAGTGGCAGTACTGTCTGATGAGCTGTTTAAAAGGCAGTAATAGAGAAAAGATAATGGCTGCTATTCTGTCCCATGAGTCTGAACAAAGCTGCCTGAGTCTGCCCTTTACTCAAAGGCTAAATCTGTTACTAATTCTGTAGTTGGGTCCCAGGTGGAGAGAACAGGACGTCCTGCTGGGACAGAGGGCAGCCCTCAGATATACCTACTGGAGTTGTTAGTGAGGAAAACAAGCTTCTCTCATTTGCACAGCCTTTCTCAACTAGTTCATGCCTAGCTGGAGATGCCTGCCATTAACTCTTTTTCAATTGAGAAAAAAAAAATCCTGAGACACCCTATGGAACAATGAAAGACACAGAAAAAGAGCATTACGCAAGGCACAGTATGTCATTTATTCACATGTATTAGATGCTGCTACTTGTGGATGTACATACAAGTATGCACGTAGATAAATATGGTGCATCTCCTTTTAGTTTGGTTGCTTAAGTTAGCTTCAGGGTGACATATGATAGAGTTCAGGTTTAAATCTTCCGAGTAAAACACTTTGAAAGCAAACCTATTAAGGTTAATAGAATGAACTTACAATGCCCATGGTTAAGAAGGAGAGGGGAGTGAGACACTCAGTAAATTGTTCACCAAATAGCCTGTCACCTCTTAGTCTGCAGCTGAAGGCCTGCCGATGGATCATTCTATTATCTTTAATAAGCTTAATTTTAAAGTGGTATGCACATAAAATATAAAATATCTGTGTCAGTTTTGTTATTTGTGAACCTGGATCTACCTTAAATATGTGAATAAAGAATATATACAGTCCAAGAAAGTGCAAAGGCATTATACATAAAATGCTCACCTAAACATACCTAAAAAAAAAAAAAAAAAGTTCTCTTCCTTAACATACTCCATGCATAAAACCAGTACAGTATTTACAAATGTAGAAAGTAATTTCTAGAAAATGTATTCAAAATCGAACAAACTTACCAAATCAGTTGTTTGGGGGTTTTATCTCACTCCATTATAGCCATTTACTTAAAGCTTAAGGTCTGATTTTCCAAGCCCCTAATACAAATTATTACCCTATGAGATTTTTGCTGTACTTGATTACATTCATTCCTTGGGCACTTTGTCACCTTAGAAAATTCATCCAAGTATTTTAAGGCATTTTAAGACAGACTACCACATCCAGCTGGGCTGCTGATGCATTTGATGAAACATGCAGCACAATTTTACTCCTGCCCAACCCCTGCTTTTCCTTGACTCCCCTTAAGAAATTGTGCTCAGCATGCCACAATATCAATCACATCAGCTTGGTGCCATTTCATAGAATCATAGAATGGTTTGTGTCAGAAGGGACCCCAAAGATCACCCTAGTTCCATGCTCCCTGCTATTTCAGATGCTTTAATTCCCTTTGTCTGTTGCTGAAGTAGCTCCCACCCCAACAGTTCCAAGCCATGTCCCAGCTTCTACTGCAGGAATATTCTGATTCTTATCAGTCAGGGACATTGCGAATAGGTTTCTCACCAAGAAATCCAAATACCAATGAGGAAGATGTTTCAAACTGAGATTCAATATGTATCAGCCCAGTTATAGGGGTATAACCACTCAAGATCTCAAGATCACGTTATTATTCACATACCAAGGTTCTGCCTATGAACCGTAAAGGACAGACAGAAGGTTGGCAGCACAGCTGGAAAAAGGAAAAAGTGGGTAAAGTTACTAGCACAGAGTTCAAGAGTGTTCTCTCCCTCTATGAAGTGGCAAGAGTGACACAAGTCAGAAGGGAAGACCAAGCCTAAGGTTGATGTTAGCAGATGTTCATTTGTAAACTGAAGTTTATCACATCTGAAGCATTCCTCGTGAAAACATGACATGTACTTTTGCCTGACTTATACTGGCTTATTAATTTTACCTGTAAAATCTGTTATGTAGACTGGGATAAAGTCACAACCAAAGTCTTAAATCTGCACATTTTGGAACACCAAATTGTACTGGCCTAATTAGCATTGTGTCATGCTACCTGACAGTTTCTATTTAAACTAGTGCAAGTGTATATTTAGGCAATTCTTTTAGTCCAGTGCTTCAAAGTATTTAGGCTTTTAAAGGCTTAAAATTAATATTTTACTTTAAAATTAATATTACCTGAACATCTCTGTGGATTAGGATCTCCATACTTTTTGTGTTCCCTTTATTATTGTTTTCTCTCACTGTAATATTTGTTTCCTCATGCCTTTCTTTTTCTCCTAGCTGTTCACTAAGTTTTCCTTCCCTTCTGTTGAGTTCTAACCTGGTCTTCCCATGGGCCCTCCTACCTGAAATAATGGAGCAGAGTAACTTTAGCAAAGCTGATTAATATTATTTCCTGCTTTGGCAAGAAGTGGAGAAGGGAATACTCTTGCAAATATCACCTACTTAAGATGCTAAGCCAAAGAAATCTGTGTTACACTTGAGGCTATACACTGCAAATGGTGTATCCCAAGAAAAGCTAAAATTCTTTGTGGGGAGGAGGAAATTGCTGACTCTCAACGAAATTCTTTCCTAAAGATATTTAATCTGGGATATAACTCCTGGCTCAGCTCAATATCATTTTAATGCAGGCTACAATTATAAAAGGTGCAGTTCTTTTGTTTCTGTCCCCTTGCACCCCATTTCTCTCATGCAGTTATACTCAGGGGTTTTTTCCAAGTTTGTTATTTTAGGGCAAATCTATCAAGGGAGGAATGACGTTAAAAATTCTTTAAGGAATAAATTGCAGTGCTGTTAAATCATTCACAAATTGTTGCAGGCTCTGAATTATGTTTTTGTTTTTGCCAGATGCATCATTAGAGAAAATTATTTCAAAATGTAGTAGATTTGCATGCCCTAAGTAAAGGAATTGGTTACACAAGAATATTTTATAAGGAAAGAGAGAAGCCTGGTAGGCCAATTTTAGTTAGAGGTGAATTTTACTTCAACAGTCATGCTCTGAGATTTAAGACCAGAACAAAACAAAAAAACCCTCAGTTCAGTGGAAACTAGAAAGTAAAGGTCT
Source organism: Entomyzon cyanotis (assembly GCA_024500445.1). Lineage (NCBI taxonomy): Eukaryota > Metazoa > Chordata > Aves > Passeriformes > Meliphagidae > Entomyzon > Entomyzon cyanotis. The sequence continues at coordinate 85,439,125 of JAKEPQ010001005.1, forward strand.
AGTATTGGGTTATTTACTTCATTCCCACTATGGAATATGTTTTACTATAGTACTGTAATGTAAAATATTTACTTTGACCATGGCATGGCAGAGGTGAGGAAGAAGTTAATATAGTAAGTACTGTAAATAACACATACACCATAATAAGTCATACATTCTTTAGTGCCTATGGTAATTTAAAAGCATCCTGTATACTGGAATACAAGCTTGCCATCAGAGCATAATGTGTTTCCTCAATAGCAAATCAAATGAAGAGAATGATATGGAAACATTTAAAAAATTCTCTGTCATTATTGAGAAACCCTATTCATATAATACAAGACCAAGAAACAATCTCAGTGCATTTCTTGGTAGGTTAAAATGATGTTTTAGTCTGTTTTGCAAAGGAAAAGATGCTTTTCAAAATTTCAGAAAATAAATAATGAGGATCTGTACACATGAAATCATGAGGAAAGGTAAAAAAAAAGAATTTGGCCATCCCTAGTAATTTCTGAATTTACTGCTGAGTTTTCATCAATGTTGAGAGAGAAACAGGTTTCTTCCAGTTTCGTGATATAAAACATGGTGAAAGAAAGAAAATCTGGACTCACATGTTAAAGACACTGGAGAATCCTCCTGGAACAATTCACTTTCTAAGCTTTACAGTATGGAAGAACAGATTTATTAAGTATTTACAATCAGTCTCACACAAGTTGCCTATCCGTGGGTATTTTATCATTTCAGTCAAGTAAGGGAGAATGGAGTTTAGGGTTGAAGGGCAGAGACCTAGTAAATGAAAGCTTTAACAAGGAATATTGAAGAAAGGGAAAGACCAATTTATCCCTGGGTAATGACATGGGTAATGTCTCACTTCCACTAATTGGAGAGCAAGGCACTAAGCTTTATTTTGCATCAGCTTTTTAGAATCAGAGCAAAGTGCTAATCCAAGAATGTTAGTTCAGCAAAATATTGTGAACCAAATTTACTTTCATTGGGTTATTCTTTTAGCATCAAAGTCTTCTTAGGAGCAAAAGTTTACATATTGTCTATTGAGCTAGAAATTAATTTTTACGCCAGTTGCTGTTTTAGCAGTACAATAGTCCACAATGATGTCATTAAAACAGAAAAATTTAATTGATGGTGTAGTTATATTTTTTATACAAAATGGCCTAATGCCAATCCTGTTCACTGTTTAGGTGTACCTCTGAGCCCTAAGGTTGGCTGTTTCTGTCTCACTTATCTCACAGTGATGGCAGGGAGCCACATCACTAGTATTTGAAGTCCTTGCTGGGAGGACCTTAATGGTGGGATTTTGCTCCTGTTCAATCTCAGGGCTGCTTGGGGACTAATTTTGTTCATTTTCTCATCCTGATCTCATTCTTCATCAGCTCCCAGCCAAGGTTTGAAAGTTGCACAACAGGCTCAGTTAGTCAAAGGGCTGCTGTCATGCACACAGGGACAAGGGGCTCTGTCAGTCCCTCTCTGTCTGTGAGGTTCACCAAGCAGAAGCCAATCACCTTAGGCACCAGTCAGGTGGCTGCTGGCTAGCATTCAGCCAGCTACAACAAGCCTAGGCCAAGGCAAGCCCAGATAAGTCCTGAGACCCTGTGCTGTCAGGTCGACATAAAGCTGTAGCCTTTTACTAGTGATTGCAAAAAACCATATTCCCTGCCCTTAAATGGCTGAAACAGTTTTTGCTGGGCTACAATTTATGCCATATATAATTGATTACTGTATAAATCAGCCAGTATGAAGATAAGACGGCTGTTAAAGACTGGCTGTTTGGAGCTGTTCCCCAAGGTGATATCACAATGGCTGTCATTCACATTATCTCTGCAGTGCAGCGGGTGGGATGCTCAGGAAGTCTGTCTCTTGTTACGACTGACTTTGATTTTAAAAACAAAGAAAATAGCTCATCATATGCTTTTTCCCCTGTTTTCTTTCCTGTTGCAAACAGCTCCTCTTCAGTAACTTCATCTGCGACTCCTGTAGAGGGATGGACATAAATACAATGAACCAACTTGAAAAATGAAAAATAGTAATGAGAAGTAAAATGTAAGTTTAATGAAGGAGGAAATCTGGCTTCATTAGTTCCAGGGTTCACAAGACTGTTTAATGTGTAGCGCCTCAGGCTGGATAAAAGTTGCCCAGAGCCTTTCCTAGAATGGTTAGAAAAATTAAGATCCTCAGTATAATTGAAAATCCCCTTCCTCTGATGATAGATCTCAGAGGGCTGCAGTGTGTAAAATCCAGCGAGTAAAGAACTCTGTCAGAATAGGGCATCGACAACTCTTGTACTGGATTACTGTATAATAACTGTGATGCTTGTTTCACTAAACTCTTTTGGTAGTTAAAAAGAAATCAAACCTCCAAATTAGCCCACCTCAACTGACCAAAAGGGGTACAATAGCTGTCAATCTAATGGAACTGCAGCCCTTCACAAAGAGCTCAAATTTCAGTGTGCTCACTTCCTACCTTTCAGCTGACAGCACATTATTACTTTTCCTTTTGGTTGCCTGATGGTGAGAAGAAAATTCAGGACGTATGTAGAACAGATATAAAAGTACCATTTAGCAGGAACTCTACTGGCTCTGCAGGATCAGGAAACATTTCTTTGCCTACCTAGTGGGAGTTTCAAGATCACTTCCAAGTATTAATCCCTTCAGATAAAGTCAACAGGCAGGTTAGAAAGAGAGAAAGGCAACTAACCACAAAACAGAATGAAATTGATTGAAACAGTTCATATCCTTACACAATCTTTTGTGCTTTAACCACTGCCTTTGAAATGAGATGACCAGGACATGATCAGTGGATAGATATCTCACGTAGTCCAGGAACAGAGGTGTTTGAATCATATGGAGAAAAGGCTGGAAAGTACTGTTAAATCCTCCTGAGTGCAAAAAAATAGTGAATAAAGAAACAGAATATTGGTGTTTGTATTTTAAAGATGCATACACCAGGAAGTCTGATCTCCCGGCTATTTGTCTTCTGAAATGACAGTATTAGAACATCTTTTCCCCCTCCACTCTCCATCCCATCCATTCCCTTCAGATCTTTTCACAGTCAGAAGCTATACTACTATCTAAATTCGTAAAACACCATGTGTTGCTCTTTCCCTAGCCTTGGCTTATAGCCAACACTCTGATTATTTTGGACAAAGCCCTTCATACCACCATTGCTCCTGACAGAATAAATGATAATCACTGCTCATTTGTCTCCTACTACTGAAGCTGTGTAAATTGGACCATTGCACCATTCAGATGAAGACGAATTCTGCCAGTTCCCACTTATTATTCATTTCCACAGCAATTTCTCATAAGCAAGTTGGGTCCACAGAGTTATGAAAAGTGGGCTTAAATTTGGAATTTTATTACTATTTACTCAAAAGTGCTAGTGCCACTGCCAGAGACTATTGGAAAGAAATTTTTTCTCCTCCCAATATTTTTTAAGACCTGTTTCTATAGTAAGCAGATCATAAACCATATTCTAACCTCAGTGATTATTTAAAACAAGCTCAGTTTAGTCAATCCTAAGTTTCCAACAGCAACATAACAGAATTTGACCCTTTAATTGAGCCTGTGATCAAAGTTCGATTTAGAAGACAACTTGAGTAATGCAATAACACTGAAGCTGCCTGTGAGGGTACTCAGCTGGATACCCAGCTTCTTGTCTGTACTCCAATGAATTGATCAGTTGTTAAGTGATGTAGACAAGATTGTCACAGCTTAACCAAAATAAAAAAAGAAGAGAATAAGGAAACGTCTGTTAAAGAATAACTTTTGGTATAATAATATATTTGGTGTAAGTGAAGAACTTAGTTCTTTGCTTTGTCTCTGTTAACCTTTTGTGTCTGGTCTTCATGCTTAATATTACCTGACCTCTTTTGTCAGCAACCACCAAAGCTCCATTCTGCTTGTCAAGGAGGAGGACAATCAAATAAACAGGTTTAAAAAGAGCTTTCTGTATGTATTTCCATTAGCCAATGTTTTTTTTTCTCCTTGTAAAAACTTTGAAATTACTTATCAAATGTTTTCAAAACCTAGGGAAATTCTGATGCAGTAAGAGGTGGGATAACTGGTATGTCTGGAAAAGTGAATACTTTTGAGAGAAATTAAAACAAGTGCTTGAAGGGGAGGGAAGTCAAGAATGTGCTGTGTAAATCTGCAACATTTGCAGGAAAAGGTGAAAAGTTAGAAAGTAGAATATTTTAAATAACTGGAAGGCTCTCAAATCAGTATCGTGACTCAGAGTTCTTGGTTACCATGAGAATAGTGGTAGCGAGAAAATATAAGGCAATTTGGTATTTGTTAAAAACTGTCAAATCTCCTCATCCAAATCAATCTAAATAGGTTCCACCAAGTCCCAAATCAACCACCTCTCTTCAAAATGCATCTTCCTTGTCTAGAACAGTGAACAATAAAATTTTTGCTAAGCACCAAGTGATCTTTAATGAATCATGGTCTTTCAAATGCTCGAGATGCAAAAGATTCCAATACCTTGCAAAAACCAATAAATCACCAATACACTATTGTATTTACCACTAAAAGAAACACACATCTGGCACAGCATACAGAGTTACTTAGTAGTAGATAACTAAAAACTTTAATTAAAGCAAGAAATCAACAAATTAAATCTAAAATAGGTAAAAATTAGTTTAAATGCTTGCAGAATAGAGTTATTAGATCTGAAATCCATGTTTATGAAGAAAAATAATCTTGCATTTTACAAACAGGACAGTACAACTGCCTAACAGCAGTCAGAATCCCTCATATGTATGTTATCAAAGAGCTGGTGCCTCAACAATGTATTTTCACTATGACTTTCTGTAGTTCTTATCCCTGATTTAGAACAAGGAGCTCTCTTGTAGTCCTGAAACACTGACATCACCTCAATCTCATGTGCACATCAAGGCAGAGTGTTAGTTGCAGAGCACAAATAGAGCTAGGTGCAAATGGCAAATGATGGCTTACTAAATAAGCAATGCCTAAATGGTCTCTAAAATGAAGATCATCCCACAGTTAAAAAAATAATCTATTTGAACCACTTCTATTGCGACAGGAAATGGAAAAGCAAATTAATACAATGCTACCACTTCAGAAGATGGAAATGCACTCTGATGGATTTAGCTGGACATTAACAATCACAACACCAGAGCTCCTTTATTCATATATCTCACTTAAAGCCATATTTCTCACCTGAAGCCACAGAACAATTCTGAGCAAAGCTTCTTACCTCTGTTTGCAAAGAATTAAGACCAAACTGCAAAAATTAAGACCAAGAACAACAAAAGAGCAGACCTCCCCCTCGCACCCAAAAACCCCTCCAAACACAAAAAAAGGCAAAACCCCAACCAAAACGAAACTGGAGGACATCCCAAGAATTTGAGGAAGGTTAATTAACACTTTGGAGAATCAAGTTTGAAGGTGTTACATTCTGTAAGAATTTGTTATGTTCTAAGTAGTCTGTGGAGAAGTAAGACCTCTAATTATATTAGTGGTGATGTTCAATGCTGCATATATGTGAAAATAATTTCCTCAAACTTTACCTTTTAAACCTACTTGAGATTTTAAATCTGTTCAACTTGACTAACATCTTTGTTATAAAATGCCATCAAAAGATTTATGCTTTAGTACACTTTCAGACATTTTTTCTTCTAAACTTTTCTCAGTAACATTTTTGCAGTCTATTTCCTGAGAGAATTTATTTTATTCCAAGGTGGGAGCAAACACAGAGAGCCAACTAACATTACAAGTTGAAAATTTTGCTCCAGCCAGCAATCTGAAACAAGGCACTCTACAGGATTTGTCCAGGAAAGAGTATGAAGTTGCCTTATGAGAGCTCTCCACTACCTTTTTCATACAAATAAAGGAGGCTGTGAAGAAAAACATATGCTAGAAAAGCCAGTTTTCCCTCATGTTTCTAATGTCATACATCAGTGAAGAGATTTTTAGAAGTTAAACAAATCATAAACCCAGAACATGAGAGACACCTTTATAGTGAGTAGCAGCTACACTCATTAGTGTTGTCTTCCTACCTTCAAAATTTGTTCTTTGTTCCTCACAGCGCAGACAAGAGTTCATGAAATCTTCACCAAGCTACAAAAGCTTGCCAGTTAAAGCCAACATGGAAATATTATGAAGAGAGGAACAGTAATCGTAATGACAGATGGACTGTACATAATAGATAGCAATTTACTTCTTCAAGGGTAATTACAAAAGTTGTTGGAAAATAATCAGGCCTTTATTCGCCAACCAGGAAGATAGAAGGCAGCTGTACAAATATCAATGTTCATTATGAAATGCAGCCAAAAAAGAGAGCTGAGGCTGAACTGAGCATCCTGGAAAAAGATATCTAAATGCATCGCTGCTTCCTGATGGAACTACTCAAAAGTGGTCACACAAGTATTTGGAAAAGCAGAGTCAGAGTGTAATTACAGTGGCTGGCTATTGATATGATGTATCAGTCAGGTGGCTTTTCCTGCGTCCTGTCAGTGTTTGTTCAAGTACCAAGAATGATGAAATAGAGAACAAGTTTGTTACATTTTCTGATGAACTCAAAGTGGATGTAACTGCAAACACCCAAGAGATTGGGAACAGAATTAGAAAAAACCTAAGGCAATTATGTGACAAGAAATATATGATACACTTTTCCAGGAACAGTCAAGTTTCACCCATAAGACAACATCTTATATGTTTAACCATGGGAAAAAAATGGATATTAGGCTAGATTTTAAAGATGTAAATAAATAGTGGTCTCCTGTTACAAATAAGAAGTCATGCAAATGAGAGTGCTCCCTGTCAGCATAGGGACATATTTTCCCATCACTCAGAAACTGAGATAGATGCTCTCCAGTGGAGTTTTTTGGGCAGTTTTGAGCACGTTCATTAATAAAGATGGAAAAGAGTAGGGTGTAGCAGAAGCCTAGGAAATATATCTGGACAAGAGGGTGTTGTAAAGACGAAAGAAAAGATCACCACAGAGTTAGCACCATAACTGTTCAAATATGTAGCAGGCTGTAGAATAGGGGAGAAGCATGTTCTGTTTCTTCTTTTCCACAATGAATAGAACATGAATGAATTTAAACTAAAGCAAGTAAGATTTATAGTAGCTCTTTGGGAAACAAATAATTGTCGCTGTTGAGCTGCTAGCTGAGGAATGACCCAAGTTCTCAGACAAGGAAAGAGAGAAGAAGAGAGCTTTATTGTTTTGATTTCCATATATATAGAGTTTACAGAGGTCACCCAGATTGGTCAGCCCGAGACCTCCCCCTAGGCCCCATTGGCCAAGCCCGAACTGACCCAATCCGGAGAAGTTGTTTGCAAAACATCCAAACTTTATCTTGTTTATGAAATATAGCAAAATGTTCCCACGGGAAAAGCCTGTGCTAGTCACAAATAATGATGGTGAAACAGTATAATACACTGCCAGGCAAGACTGGGGGTCCTTCATCAGTGCGAATTTTTAAGAACAGGTTATCTCACTGAGAATGGTTTGTGTACTAATACAGCCTTGGGAGGTGACAGTTTTTAACTTTTTCCTTGATTCTATCCTTCTATGTGCACACGCATCCCATGCATCCTATGCATATTCATGTTTCAAAAACTAATTAACTTCATCAAATTTGATCAAATTAATTTGATCGCTTCCCAATTTTCCTCTGCTCTTTCATATCTTTCTATACCGCTTCTCACTTTCCATATCTCTTGGAACCTGTGGTGTTTTTAACTTAATCTTCTTCATTCCCTACTCCCCTTTTCCTTCCTTAAAAGCTGCCATTTTTTTCCTCTGAAAATGTCAGCTACAAGGAAAATGCACAAAAATTAGAGACTGAGAATTTGTGACCTGGAAGAACGAAGGGTAGGAACACAGGATGCATTTGTCCAATTTGTTCTACCCATCAAGTCACATTTTTTAATATTCAGTAATGTTTTTAAAAATAATTTTCAACTCTGTATTCCTCTCCTCTCCTGTTAACACTCAGATCAACCCGACTGCTTGTCGCTTCATGACAAGTCTGATCAGAGGCTGCTGCACCCCCACCTGGCAGCTCTCCTGCCAAACTAAACCCTTTTGGTTGCTCCACTTCTCTGTACCTCTGCTTTAGCTTTGATCATCTTAGGCTCCTGCTACAGTCAGGAAAAACACAGAGGCATTCTCAGAGGACAAGTAAGCCTAGCTGTGGCTCAGATCGGCCCTCTGGAAATAGCCCTGACCCCAGAGGGCTTAAATTGGGAACTTGCCTCTGGAAAGTACTATACCCTGAAGAGAAATACACTGAATTGCCCTCAGAAGCCTTCTGTCTTCCAAGACAGAAAGTTTTCCCCTGAGGCAGGGACAATCCCCATGCTGCCAGTTAGTTGGCACATGCTAGGTGCTACAGGGAGAAAGGGTGCCATTTAGATTTTTAGAAAATGTCTAGCCTTATTTACAGAGCTCCTACAAATAACTTCTATACTGAAAAGAGTATAGCCCCCTAATGAAGGCCTTCTTATCAGAAATTTGTCCTCACAGGCAAAAAGGCCCTGATGTGGGAACTCGAGAGCTGCTGACAGAGAGCATTGCCTGGAAAATGGCAGAAACTAAATGGGGCTACTAGGCTTTGGAGCATGAAGCCCTAAAAAAAGCCCACAGCGATGCAAAATATTAAGTACCTTCTCAGTAGAGAGCAAGCACTTAATGAAATGGGAACATTTGATAGCCCAATAGACAGATAAATAAGACAGGCAGCTATAGATAACACAAGTTTCTGGTGACATGATTAATCATGAGAGCACAGCTCATCTGGATAAGGACATTACTAGAATATCTTTGTTTATGTCCTTGTAATATATAGTGTCTGCATTATAAAACTGGGTTCTCAACAACACGTACTACCAGGATTATTTTTCTTGAACTTTTTCTTTTTTTTGGCTGAGCTGTATCATACAAAAAATTGCAACTGTCAATACTGTCAATTAGTTTTGCTCCACAGGAAGAAGATCTTTTAGTCATTCAGATTCTTTTTCCTTGATGACTGAGTTGAATAGTTTAGCTTTTTGGATGAAAAGCAAAAATGTAATTTAGAATTTATCATTGTGATGCCATGTTTCTGAAGGACACGTTTCATACCCAAACAATAAATAACTCCTGTGGCCTTTTTTTCTATTTTAAAAAGAACTGAAAGCACATTCAGCAGGATATTTCCATTTCTCATGGAGCACCACATGTTCAATCTACACTGGTATGAAAATTTTCTGAAACTTTCTGATCTGCTGTTGCACACCACATTTGTGGTGACTGCAAAGTAAGCATGGTAGTGGTTTTTTATGACTATCACCTTTATTACTCTTCAGACTAATTGTGGCGATAGGCTAATTACAAATGACAGCAGCCAGAATTATCTGATTGCATTAAAACTGGTTGCAATGTCTTCATAAACATATACCTCTAAACAGTAGTTAAAGTTGAGGCAGGAATTATTCAGTTGAATAGGAGCTAGCTTTGAAGTTTTATTTAAAAATTCTCTTTGAAAGCACCTATAAAAATGAAATCTAATTTTTGAGTCATAAAGTTTTCATGTCATCAATGAACATTAGGTTGGCACAAAAAGACTTACAAATTAAAATATCAATAATTCTGACAGCTAGAAAAATGTAAGCTAATCTTTCTTCAAAAGAAATCTAAACCACTCTAATCTCATCTTGTTTCAACTATTGTTTCTGATCTGGTCATCAGTTTTCTTTTGAAGATGTTTGCCTCAATTCGTCTTTTTTTTCATGACAAATAACATAAATAAATAAATTTAAGAGCCAAGCCCAAGTCTCAACCCCTGGCAATGATTACATTTTATGTCCAGAAAAGAAAGCTCTCGTGCCATCGAGTGTGACAGATGACACATTTTCTTTTCAAACATAAGTGGTCTGCCAGCAGAGGAGAATCTGCCCTGATTTCCTACACAGTTACGTGCTTGCTAGGCACAAGTGGCTCCATAAACTGACAGTTTAGGAACTGAGTTAATTCTTCTATTTTATGTGCTATGCTCTTCATTTACAGCAGCTTTGTTCCACCTCTAAATGCCCACAAAACTGGGCTTTCATCAGAAAACACCCCAGCATCCCAAATTTTTGAAACATTGAAATTAAGAAATAACAACAAAAACCAAACAAAAACAAACAAACAAACAAAAAACCCAACCAAAAAAACCAGAAAAAACCCACAAAACCCAAACAAAATAAACAAAAATCCCGGGAGGAAAAGGTCTCTTCCAATCCACATTATCATCCCTGAAAGATTTCAAGAACCACTATACACCTCAGACTCTGATTTGCAAAGTGATAGTTTATGCTTACTGGTCATCGCATCAGAATGCCTCACTTTACATCCAGTGGAGACATCCTACTGCCCCAAAACTGCTGCAAGTTCTTAGAACGTTTTGTGTTGGACTACATATTCCCTTGCATTTTGATATACACTGCCTTGAAACTGAGTCTATTAAAGAGATGATAGATAGATAGATAGATAGATAGATGATAGATAGATAGATAGATAGATAGATAGATAGATAGATAGAAGATAGATAATTGAGTATTTTATATATGACACAAATAAATAAGCACACATACCTATGAACTGAGGTACAAAAAAAGAAAAGTGAGCAGCTGATTTCATTTGAACAGAGATGGCTTTGTGCTCGCTGATGACTCAAGAGCTAAAAATACTGTTTACACACTGTTTTCAACACACTCAGGTTCAGGGGTAATTTTTTCCTTGTTTTATGACCTGCATTCATTCATGTGTTTTGCAGCAGTTTCAATGCCAGTAATTACCTGGATCTTTGCATTTTGTAGCTGTCTTGTTCTTCCAGGGAACTGAAAAGAACATGGATATGATTAGAAATACTTGTCTCTTACATTTTCACGAGATCTTCTTCAGCTGTTGCATTCTCCAAATGTGCAAACACAGAATTCATGAATTGTGTATTGATATAAATTATTGAAATCACAAATTATTACAGTTGTAGCATCCTCTGCTGCAATATTAATAAATGGCATAGCAAGTGCAATGAGAATGTGCATTTCTCCAGCAAGTTCTCTGCTAAGGCAAGGCCAATAAACTGTTCTCTCTCCTGTTTGTATTTTTGTTTGTACTCTTTCCAAATTCTAATTAAAGTTCATCATACCTGAGCAGAACATCTCTAAAGTAAAATTCATTGTTTGAAAACACCGACTTCAGGTCACTCCTGCTTGAAGCGCTACCCAGATTGTGCTTCCTTGTCTTTCAGATATTCTCGGTGGTCACCAGTCCCTGGTGACTTTTTTGTGTTAAAAAACACATGGACATGAACCTCAGCACCCTTTGGAGTATCTTAGGAGACAGGCAAATGCCTGAATGGAATTTGCTGCTGATTATTCCTCCAGTTGGATCTCCTGGAGGTAACAATAGTAGGCCAGCAGGAGAACGCTGCTGTTGGAATGGTGCCACAGATAAGGTTGGCAGGCCCTTAATTACGCACACTTGAAAATCTGGCCGAGTTCTTGTGGAGTCTGTGGAGTTAGTGCTTTTATGTTATAATGTCAGGACCATAAGATAATAATTTATTTTTTGCTATGCCTAAAGTCAATGGGAAGTTTAAAGCACATACATGCCATGAGAAGCTCACGCTGTGTATACAGGATGAGGGGGAATGCATACTACAAACATTTTAGCTTCAAAGTGTTTCTTTCACAATTCACAATTTCTTTCACAATTTTCACAATTCATGCTGCCTGGAGACACCAGACATGTCAAGATGCCACCGTTCAGTTGGCCAGTGGGTAGTGGTGTCCATGTGGCTACATCAGTTTGTCTCTGAAGTCCTACTAACCTCATAAGAAGGATAAAAATAACTCAAAGTGAGGAAAAATAAATGAGATGTGTAAAAAAAAAAAAAAAAAAAGAAAGGCAAAAGGGACAAAAATGTATAATAAAAATAATAATGACGAAAATAGAAAATGCATTCAACTGCTTGCATGTTGGCATCTGTTCAAGGTAACTGATGCACTAAAGCTAATACAAAGAACAGCCCCCCTTTTCCCCTGCAGACTCTTACCCTGAACCAAGCACAAGGGGCTCAAAATGCTCAACATCAACTCTGTCATCTCACAGATCTATTTTTACGCTGTTTTTATGACAACAGCTTTTACGCTGTTGCTTTTACTGTTGAGGTAGACATAACTTTCTTTAAACTGAAATTTTCTTAAAAACACCATTCAGTGGCTTTGTGCTGAATGCAAGTAAAATTTACAGATAGCAACTTGGATATGAAATACCTGTCCACAATATGACACGTGTTTTTTCTACTCCATGTAGCTAGTCAAGATCAATTCTGCACTCTGGTTATAGTCCCTGTGACCATATCCTCTTTATAAGTACATTACCAGCTGGTTAATAGAAATTCAACTTTTGGATCTCATATCTTTTAAATGCATTTGGTCTAAGAATTGAGGCCCTTCAAATCTGGCATCTGAAACGCATTCCCTTGTCTGTATTTGAGTGCTGACAGATCTCCAGAAGAAACATCACATGGTCCAGTTACTCAGGACCTTTAAAGTCAGAGCAGAACTGCTGAGGAAAAGAGAAAGTAATCACACCATTTATCTTTAAACCCAGATTTAGATGCCCTCCATAGGCAATGGAGGGAAGCAGATATTCTCTAAAGACCAATTCTGCTCAACTGAATTAGGCTCCTTTTCTGAATTATCCTCCAGAGAAGTATTTGCTTTCAAATGACAACGGAGGGAGTCCAGGGAAAGCAGCTGGCAATGTAAAATCACCTCAGTCATGTTGTGTGAATATCCCTGCGTGTCAGGGTTAAAGCCAGAAGCATACACAGAGCCACTGAAAAGTGACACATACATAGATGCCATCCTCTCCCTTTATTGCCCTGTCTGTATGATAAGGTGTCTTTCTTTTACAAAGCATCTCAAACCATCATCCTCTCCTCATTTCATTTGAGAATCCCCCTCTTTCTTTCCCCCCACCCCATCCTTTGTGTGATTGATTGGAGAGAGTCACTGAAAGTCACTGTCTGACCACTTATCTCACCTTGCTCAAATTTTCTCAGCATGGAACTCTTAAGCACCAGCTCTTTTACTAAAAATAAGGATGCAGAACAATGGTTGTGCTTCCAGCTGTAAAAAATTCTTCAGACATGTTTTTTATTCCCTGAAAAATGCCCACCTTGAACTAAATTTACCAGCAAATCTGTAGTGAATTTTCTCAATTGTTTTCACTAAAAAATCAGAGGGGGAAAACAAAAGGCTCTGCAAAATTTTCTACTACAGTGAACCTCTGACAATTTATTTTGTATGTGGGTTTTTTTTTGCTTAGCTGGAAAACATGAAAGTTTGGCTTCATAGCCAGCCTGAAACAATTCACACTAATGTGGTTCACAGGTCTAGCAAGTCACCAGTGAAAGAGATTAATCAAGGTTCCATTCAAAACTGAGGCAGATATATAACAAGGCTTTAAAAAAAAAATCTGATTTGTAATACAGTGAACTATAGACAAAATATCATAAGCACCCACCTGCATGAATAACAAGCAGAGAGAAAAAGGGCTTAGGTCTTGATGTGTTAGAATCATGATCTGCTAGATTGTAGTCTCAATACAAAAAGACAACTTTGTAGAGAAGTCAAAACTCTGGTTTAATACCAGTATTTCATGAAAAATGAAGTCAAGAATAATTTTGAAATTATTTCACTGGTTCTTATCCTTTGCCATTAGTAGAAAAGGGGGGCAAATATTACACCACAGACAGAAGTGACATTAATATTATGAGTTTAAGGGCAAATTATTTCAGTAGTTCAGCACTGTGCTTTGTAGTGAGGACTTTCAACCCTTCTAGTAAACTGGTAAGGCTGGTTGAGCTTTTGGCTTTCATCTCTAAATATAAATCAATAGCATAAACTGACCTTTGGCAGAGTTCATTTAATTGTAGATACGCCACTTGAGCATTCCCACATGAAACCTACCACAGAATCTAAGATACTGTTGACCCTTTCACCCAGTAGCCCAGGAACCATATGCCCACACCTACTTGTGGTTCTGCAGGGATGTACTTCATGGTAAAATCAGTACAAAGAGCCCAATGTCAAGCACAGAAGTCTTACAGAAATCAGCATCCAAGAAATGCTACTTTCCTTTTGAGTTCCTCTAGATATAGGTTATTACACAACTCATTAAATTTTGTTTCTAATAGAAATTACAACTGTAAATTCTGAACAGTAAAATTTAGGTAAAGTCTGCATATCATTCTATTTTCCTTGGGAAGTTTTTCAAAGTTGGTTCAGTACCAGATCTGGAAAACTTCCGGTGATGTTCAATAAACTCCTTTAATTTTATCCTTCCTTCCACAAAGTGAAACTTAGAACTAAATTCATTCTACATTTCTGCAGGGTTATAGCAGAGATAAATTTGGCCAATATGTATTCATTGCTCTGCTAAACACATTACAGTAGTTTTCTTGTGATATTGCAGGGAAGAGCCAAAAATAACTTGTTTTTCCAGTGTCCTCATCTACTTTTACAACAAATATAGTTGGTGAATGTAAATTAATGGTTATTACAGCATCTGCTCTGCATTTTACTTATTTTTATAGTGAAAGGCTGACTAGACTTTTTATTTTGATACTGCAATAGTAACACACCTGCTGGAGCCTTCTATATTGCTACTCTAGGGAAAGATGGTTAATTGCATTCTCTGCCTATTAAAAATAGAGGGATTTAGATTTAGTATTGTTTTCCATAAGGTTCTTTAAACATCTTATCAAAGCTTTCCAAAAAAATAAACAACTCGGTTCTCCTTACTGCCCACCAAGAAAAGTCTGTCAAAATAAACTTGGAGAGTGAGTCCAGTCTAATGAGCATATTTTCTATCTATCTAGAATAATAACCATTCCAACAACTACAGTTAACACAATAGCATTAGTTATGAGTTTCTTGCATGTACTAAAATGACACTTTGGAGGAGAACTAGGGCAGTGACTAATGCAGTGTGAATTGTAAGACTTAAATCTAGCTCACCAACTAGAATGCAATTTTACAGAGGTAAAACTGCAGGCTGTAACTACTGGCAAAATCAGAGGAAGGGTCCATTTCTCTTCATTTCAACAAGGAATAAAAAAAAGAATTAGAGGCCAAAATGTTAAACTTACAGTTGTTTTATGAACAGAATTTTTTTGCACATACTCACTATAAAAGCAGGTACTAAGAATGCTGTTGACTCGCTGGTGGGTGAGTGGCTAGAGGGCTAGCAAGGGAGGACACAGTTATTAAGAACTGACAGGTGATCTGAAAAGAGGACCAGGAATTTTGCCCTCCTATGATGGAAAGAGCAGGGGGGGAAAAGAAACAGGCACAAAGAACAGAAGAAAGACAAAAAAGGGAGAAAGCAGAGTTGGAATCTTAGTCTTTTTTTGTTTACCTTGGCAATAGGTAATTTCTGTGGATGACACCGAAGGATCTGGTTAATGTGCCTTTTAGTCACCACCCAAAAGAATAAGAAACAGGTGTTGATGACATGAGAGTCCTGGAGGGACTATGGTAAATGAAAAGCAGCAGTGATCAGGCGCCCACACTAGGAACAGCTGCTTGATGAGGACCATAAAAAAAAAAAAAAAGAAAGAAAACAAACAAAAAACCCCCAACCTGGAATAGGGGAAAGAATAATAAAAGAAAAGGAGCAAAATAAAGTCAAAATCTGGAAATAAGGACACAAACCCAAAGCCAGCTTTTATTGGCCAATGTTACAATTATCCGTGGAGCCATTACAAAACTCACAGTACTAACTGTAACAACTTTGCACCATTTTCCCAGGTTTCTGGGACTCCCTTCTCTTGCACAGATTGCAGCAGTGGGTCCCTGTTCCAGCACACCTCCTACCACCCAGTGTGAATAAGGAGCCTCATTTTACTGCCTCCACCTAGACAAGAGGGAGGGTGTTTATGTTCTGCGTGTAGGAGACTCTTTTGAAATCCAAATTGAACTGCATAAAATTGACTTCCATACAGTTTCAGGCAAGTGTTTCCTTCTACTAAAGTAATTGCATTGTGTAATCTATCTTAGAGTAACAGACCCACCAAGCATCTTGGGTACTTTGTAAATCGGGGGGAATAAAAATAACCAAATGCGAGCACATTAAAATCTTTTCAGCATCTGAAGCATACAATTTGCATTCCAGTATATCCTCTAATGGCTGTGTCCTGTAGTGTTTACCTGTTTAATGTGTTGTTTGCATTAATTTCTCTTACTGTTAATGCTAGCATGTGACATAATACATTTTGTCAAAGTGTATGAAATTACATGGCTATAAAGAGAAAGTAAATAAAGGAGATGTAGGATTGAGTAAGAAAGTTTGTTTTCACAGTGAAACTAATATAAAACTAGCCTAGCTCCATTCATATTCATATTCAGTCACAATTCCCTCTTTAAATAAACCCACCCCTGAAGCAAGCCTATATCTTAAACTGTAAGTACTTCAGGTTGGGACTCTGGTATTTGAACAGTGCCAGAATAATATAACTTCTGTTTTCAAGCACTTCTATGGTAGGGAGGAATCCTATGAGTAAAAATTGCTAAATAGAAAGAAGAATAAACTGCATATGGATGAGAGGGAAAGAAGAAAAAGTAATGAGCATACAAGTCAGGCAACTAACAAGAAGGTTGAGGGCTCTTCAGGGATAGAAATGGTAAATGGCATCTTACTGTTTGTCTATAATATTTTAGTGTAATATGAAGGCCAGTGCAAGATCTCTTAAGAGACCTGAGTGTGTTACAGTAATGCAAATAAGAACAGCTTCTAGTTTGAGCTTCTAACCATTAATGATGATTCTTTTTTTTTTTTCGTACATAAGCCTCTAAGAATAGGTGGTATATTAAAATACCTGTACTACAAAATTACAAAACAAACAAACAAAAAAAAGCTTTATCAGCAGAAGTAAAGACATTTTCAGATGCTTATAGTGGAATTGGATTGTAAAACATGGGATAAAGAAATATGAGAGAAAAAAAATCCAGTTTGTTTCTTCTTCAAAGGCAGCCTACTGCATTATAAAATATCTGAACCATGACAAAAATTAGACACAACAAATGTTTAGCAACGAGGCATTTTGAATAATAGAACAGTTAGTTACCACCAGGAACTGTTTTGCAAAGGCTTCTTCTTCACCAGTCCTGAGCAGACAACTTGTTTTATCAATGCAGCAACTCTGAATGCTTCGGACTCTTTTACAGGACCACCAGGGTGTTCCTGAGGTCACTCTCCAAGGCAAATATAGCAATTTCAGAGAAACAGTCTCCAAGGACAGTAAGCATTTGCATGTTGAGGTGATGAGGATGAATTAAAACATCTATTCAAATGCTACAGTTCAAAGAATGTTGGTCTACTGAGGAATAATTGTGAAAATTGCAATTGGAAGAGAATATGCGATGTTGTGAAAGGGGTTAAGGTACAGAAGTTGGAAATTATTGCAGTCTTCTGGCTCTCCCAGGGGCTACCATCTACTGCTTTGGTTTTTTTCCATTGAGACATCTGTTAAATGGGTATCATTTTTCTTACATACTTCACAGTAATGCTTAATTACTTGCTGAAAAAGTGACCACGGATTGTAAGGTACATTGTGCTAGAAAAGCACATTCTGTAACTGAAAAGTCTATGGCTCTCCTGAGTTATCTTCTATCCAGGACTTTCATTTCTTCTACAAAAAGCTGTATTGATATGAGCAGTACCTGGAAGATGGAAAACATTTGGGTGTTTCAAGAAAATGAAGATTTCTGCTCTGTTGAACTACATGGCAGTTGTAGCTTACCAGGCATATTCCATCCATGAAGCCCTGTGCTGAATCACCAAGAGGCGACACCTCATAGGAGATCCAGTTTGGACTGGAAGTTTGTTTCAAATGGAAGGCAGACCTTTGGAAGCATCCACTTAAACTTCCAGACAAAATATTTGGTGTGACAGAAGGCTGCTTATATTCCTCCAAGGTAAAAATGTAAGATTTTACACACGGACCACACATGCAAACAAATCCAGTTTTGCTGTACTCAAGCTACATATCATTATATATATATATATACACACATATATATGGTCAGCTGTGACAAAAAAACCACCAGTTGAGACACTAATAACATTAGACATAGCAATGATTCATACATCATGTAAGGAATAACTATGTCAGCATATTTTTTCTGCTGTTGAACTTCAGTTTGGCAGACTTGCACCTTAGAGTGGTGTCTTTGAATTAGCTATCTCTGCAAGCTCCAGCAGGAGTCAACCTTCGAGAGGCATAATCCTTAGTTTAGGAAGCAAGAGATTACTTATCAGTTACATAAGAGAAGTCTAATCAGTCCAACTGGGGAAGCAATTAAGACCTCTTTTCTTCTCTGGTACTCCAGGAACACAGTAATAATTGAAATTTTGCGAAAGTCAAGTTCTACTTGCTGTTCAGAAGTAGCTGAGCTGTGGTAACCCATTGTCCATCTGCTTTGACTGAGGCAGTGAAGGAGTCTGAGAGAGGTGATTTCCATATGTGGCATTGGCTAAGTCTATGGCCACTGACTTAGCTGATGGATGGCAACTTCCTTGGCCATAATAAATCAGTTGAGTTACAATGTTCCTGAACCCAGATTCTTACAGCAGTGTGGTGTAACATATGGGAAACAAAAAGGAATGGATTTGCCCTGGTTTTAGCTTCATTGAGGTTCTATTTTCCCACTGCCCCTGCCATGACATGCAGCTGAGGAGCTTACTTTTCTTAAATTCCACTTACTGACAATATCAACACTTTAATCTTAAGCTTTATATGCCCCAAAAGTGATGTGATCTTCTGCCTTCTCAAGCACTAAAGAATCCTACTGATTTTAAACAAACTGAGGGGGGAAAAAAATCAAATAAAGTCAGTCTACTTGTTTAGTGCTTGGTTAATGCTTTAAATATCTAACAGAGGACAACCAGATTGGCTTGTTTGGCCTAAATAGCCTAAGACACGCTAAGATGAGCAGTTAAACTGCAAAGGAGGCAGCTAAATTGCAGCAAACACTAGGAAAAATAAAACCAACCATATGCTCAAGGTGCTTTGCTGGGGAAAGAGAGAGACTCTGTTGTGCAGGCTGGGGCTGTGATCAAACACAGTACACCTGAAGTGTTTCACAATACCAAAGCTTAATCAAGAGATCCCAATACAGCCTGAGCCCATTAACTCCAGACAAGCATGAAGTGTGAAGCTACTGCTGCAAAAAGTGGTGATTGCTGTTTTGAAATGCATAAACAGTAGCATTACCCAGTGAGGAATCAAGGGAGCAATAGCAGCACTATTTTACATCAACTCTGCGAGGCCAGGTCTGCATTTGTACACACCACTCTGGTGCTGCCATTACCTTCATCTCTGTTATTCCAAGATTTATTTTGTAAGTTGGTGCTGGTGGAAAAGAACTGGCTTCGACCCAGAATATGAAATAAATCAGAAAGAAACCAATGAGGGCAACTAAAGCGATAAAAGACTGAAGAAATATGTTCAGTGCAGACTGCTAGAAAAACCAAGTGTGCATTGTGTAGAGACAAGAAGCCAATTTGACAACATGCATATACCTGGAAAAGATTAACTGTGAGTGCAGTTTATTCTCAGTCACTAACATGGACACAAGAAAAGAAAAAATTTAACTAGTTTCTGACTATCAGAAGAGTAAATCCCTGTTTTCTATGGATACATGGATAACATTCTATATGGACTCACTGTTAGTACGGAATCACATTTTGTATCTCATTTCTCCTTCCCAGTCTCCTCTCACCACAAAGTTTGCAGTGATTTCATATTTCTAAGAAGTCTACCTACCCAGAAAAGTGCATCTGAAATTGGCAAATATTTTAAAAATGCTAGGGGTAAAGTAGAAGATGACAGAAAACCAGCTTACTAAACACAAGATTAACAATAAAAGTGCACAACCAAATATCACAGATTTTTTTCAGTAATAAACCAGGTCTACATTAACTAGCTAAATTATGTCAGGAGAGGAAATGGATAATGAATTCTGGCATCTCCTTTTGCCATCCTTGTATTATTACAGGAGGAATGCCTAAGAATAGAAGTTAAATGGTCCCATCAACACTGTTTACTTCTAACTCTAGATCTCTGACACTTGGCAAGACACTTTTTGAGGAGGGCAAATTTTAAGGGCTGCCAGCTTGAAATTGCAAGACCTGAACTGTTCACAGCATCTAACATTGAAAGAAAAGTGCAAAACATAAAGGCACACTGACTGAATTTTGAAAATATATTGGTGGCATAAAGCACAGGGTCTTAATGTGGTCATGTATCAAAAGCCACCAAGCAAGACTTAGGAAAGTCAAATCCCAGCAGTTCTTTTTCTCTTTGATGAAATAGTTTTGTAGCACTAGCCACTTTATAGAAGTACATTGAAGGAATACATCTGTTGTCAGTGACATTTTCCATGGGAAATAGTAATACATAGATAGCTTCAGCTTCAATAGAGAAGCCCTTTTTTTGGACAGTTTAACATTATTAGACGATGTCCAGCACAACAGGTCCACCCCTTTTCAAATTCAAGGAAGTTATCCATGCCTTGATTTAAGCAAAACCTTAACATGTAGTGGCTTTATAACCAAACTGAAGTGCGTACCAGTTTCCACGTAGAGAAACCATTGCCTTCAGGAGGTTGCTCCTGATATCTCTATATTTATTGCTTGGCCTTATATACAGACGGCACTAAGATGACCTGCTGGAGGGCTGGAAGGCTCTGCAGAGGAATCTGGATCAATGGGCTGAAGCCAATGGTATGAGGTTCAATAAGGTGAATTGCCAGGTCCTGCACTTGGATCACAACAACCCCAGGAAGTGCCACAGGCTGCAGGAAGAGTGGTTGGGAAGCTACCCAGTGGGAAAGGACCTGGGGCTGCTGTTGACAGTGACTCAACATGAGCCAGTGTGTGCCCAGGTGGCCAAGAAGGTCAATGACATCCTGGCCTGTATCAGCAATAGTGTGGCCAGGAGGGCCAGGGAAGTGATCACTCTCCTGTACTTGGCACTGGTGAGTACCTCGAGTTCTGGGCCTATCACTACAGGAAAGACGTTGAGGTGCTGGAACACATCCAGAGAAGGGCAAAGGAGCTGGTGAAGGGTCTGGAACATAAGCCCTCAGACAAATGGCTGAGGGAGCTGGGGTTGTTTAGCCTGGAGAGAAGGAGGCTCAGGGGAGACCTTATCTCTCTCTACAACTGCCTGAAAGGAGGCTGGAGCGAGCTGGGGGGTGGTCTCTTCTCCCAGGCAACCAGTGACAGAACATGGGGAAAAGTCCTTAAATTTCACCAAGGCAAGTTCAGGTTGGATATTTTGAAAAATTTCTTCAGCAAAAGAGTGCTAAAGCCTCAGAAGTGGAGGAGGCACCATGCCTTGAAATGTTAAAAAATTATTAGGTGTGGCACTTGGTGATATGGCTTAGTGGACATGGTGATATTTGGTCACAGGTTGGATTCAATGATCTTGAATGTCTTTTGCAACCTTAATTATTCTATTAATTTTATTAATAAATATTATAAATAGTATTATTCTATGTAGTTTCTGATGGATTACGGCTCATACCAGTTTCCCAGTGTTATATTTGTCTCAGTCCATGTGAGCCAGACTGCAAGTCAGCCTGGGGATCTTCTAATTTTCTTGTTCTTCGTGCTCTGGGTATGTTCCTTTGGTGTAGAAGAGTTAATGGGTTCCCACTTTGTACCAGGCTCCATGTATAAGCAGAGAATAAAAAAGAAATCAAGTCACATAAACATTAAACAAGCCGAATGTGGTGTAGAGCACTGTCTAAATATACACTGGGTTAAAATGGCTGTAGGAGTGTTTCAGGAGGAGTGTAATTTTCCAATTACTTTTCATCCCTTGTGAGTTTATTTTGAGTATCTCCTTTCTTGTAAAAAGAAATGGAAGACGGCACTCACCTGGAACTTCACAGGCAGTCATTCATAAGGTAGACCCTGAGCGAAAGCAGTGCTGATGAACTGCAAGCTGGCCAGCTCTTTAACAGATGAACAGCAGGTGTTGTTATCTGCCAAATGAATGTCAAATTTGACCCACTTTGTCCAATTTTTTTCCCCAGATTCTGGCAGATTGTCTGATTTTAAGAGCACGTGCTCCATCAGATTAACATGGTGGGGGTGCTGGATCTAAGCAAAATTTTAGAGAGCTGGTGGTCACATATACTGTTCATTGGCACTTACTGATTTAACATCACTGTGTTTCCTATTAATGCAGTCCTTCAAATCATCCTTTGTTATGTATCTTTTAAATTCTGCTGCTAGTCTCCCTGGTGCAAAACCAGTCTTTCACAAACGTGGTGACATATTTAAAAAGTTTGGAAGCACAATCTGGCTCCTTTCCTGCCTAGATTTTGCAGGCTCAAAGGACTTAAACCTGACATTCCAAATACCTATTATATATGTCCATTGTAAGTGTGTGTATATATTAGTTTAGTTTACAGGAAAAATGTAACAATGCTTTTTTTTTTTATTTGCTAGGAGGAAGGACGGTTACTGGACAAAGAGGATGGATTATTATCTTTTTTAATAAACACAAGAAACACTGAAAGAGATTTTAGTAGCCGATCACTGTTTTCAAACATTGTGAACATTTGCCAGACCCAACATGGCATCATAGCAAAGATGCTGTATTTTCTCTATGATCAAGCTCAGGGATTTGCAAACCTTCACAAGAAAGAACTACTACCCTAAAACATTTATTGTGGGCTCCTATGCATTTCTTTTATCACACTTTTCATTAAAAGTGCAACAAAACCCACGCAAATGATAGACTACTATTTAATAACTGCTGGCTTTATTGCTTGTGATAAAAGAATTTCGCATGGTTGCTTTCACCTCACATTTGGGAATAAGGAAGCACAGAAAAAGCAGAGCTTCTTAACTAGCACAAATGATCAACAGAACTTTTTTGTTTGAATACAAAATATACAAAGCATTAAACTTAACTAGATGTTAAAGAGCAATTAGGGACTGTTTGATAAACTGAGAGGAATTTTAAAGGGAAAGCCCCTGGGAAAGAAATTGTAAAATCATAACAAGGTCTTGATTTAGCTAAATGTGGTTGTGGCCTTGTTTTATCTGGCTGAGAAACTATTTTCTTAAAATCAGAGAAAGTCTTGGGACACTACAGGAATATCAGAATGAAAAACATATGGCCAAGAGTAAATTACATGAAACCAAAAACCTGATGGTTTTATCCAAAGAAATGATAAACAATTCAAATATAGGGCCCTGCAAGGAAAATTTCATTTTTTCAAATCAGTCTTCAGTTATTGTCTTCTTTTGATAGTACTAGTATTGCAGTTGCTGTGATATGCAAATATATAATGAAGTCAAGGCTGGAAGGAAAAGGTTAGAGATTTTGACAAATAATGGGAAGTCAATCTTTCAGGCACAAATATTCTTTCTCCGAGTCTGGAACAGAAGCAGCAAACTTCAAAATCAAATTCAAACTAAAAACAGCCGGTCTGAATTTTATTCAGATTATATCTTTCAGATTAGGACACTGCCTATAGAGCAGAGAAAGACAAGCATAAGATTGTCTCTGCAGGACAGAAACAGGAAGATATTTTTTGTTGAACACAGGTGAGGCCTCAGAAATCATGAAAGTTATAGAATGCCGTAAAGCTAGTATCACTAATGAATAGATGTTTTTGATGCCTAATAGAGTAAAGAGTTTTTGATTTGTGCATGTCATTGGGAGATACGTTGCATGATGTGTTTTTGAACATTTACTGCAGCAAATGATAAAAAGATATGCCATAAAAGAGATATATTCAGAATCTGATGACAGTTCATTTCTGCATAAAAAACCACTTTATCTTCATCTCTGTAATGTTGTTTCCAACCCTTATAGAGCAAAGAAAGGACATACTCCGGGCAGCAGGACAATTGTGTTACCAGTAAAAATATGCAGGTTACAGACAGAATACAGGCATGTGTTACCAAATTTAAGAAGTAACTTCAGCTATATTTGTTGAGGCAGCTACTTTTCCCACATTGCCAAGCAGCTAGAGAACATGGAGCCAAGAAGAGCACTTGGTAATCAGTTTCAGACCCTCATTTAAGTTAGTAGCCAGTGCCACCTCTTTTTGTGACTGTAAGAGCTTAATTTCAACCAATCCAAATATTTTCAAGGGAGACTCTAATGGGCTTTAATATAAATAGTCCAAATAAATAGGGGTTAGACTTTACTAGCCCAGATTTTAAAGAACTGTACAGAAAGACATTAGGCAGATTCAGGTAATTATTTTACCCACTCCATTCTTCTGAAATATCTGTCTGTGACCATAAATTAAAAGAAGAGAAAGAGAGTTAGTTAAAATTTTTAAGTGGATAACCTCCTTCTCATAATGATAAATGCAAATTATATTTAATTGACAGTCACCTGAGGACAATATACTTTAAACAGATATCGTGGAAGCATAGCAAAAAATCAAACATAAACTCAAGGCATTTCATTTAGTGTCCAAGGAAATATGATTGAACACCTGAAAAGCTGCCACTGAGAGTTATAGATTTAACTGAGAGATTTAGAATTTTTTGATCAAATGAAGATTCAAAGCCTTCCCAACTCTGCTGTATTTATGGAATTACTACACGAAAGGATTTACTGGTTTGGAGGTGGAGATCAATAACAGTTTGTGAAAAGCCCAAGTTAGAAACATCTTGAACTAAGACAAGTGCTCAATATAGAGTTCATCGTTATGGACTTTAAATTGTCCAGTATAAAAAGAGGGACTGATGCTTGACCTTCACCAGTTCCTCTGTGAGGAAGGAAAAAAAGATATATTTACAGGAAAAAGAGGATGAAAAAAGGCCCTAAAATTGAAGTGGGAGATTAGGCACACCAGTTAAAGGTGATTGATGGACATTTCCAAGCAGGCCTTGGCAAGGCAACACAAGGCCTGATGCTCATTTATAAATAATTTGTTACTGTTCGACTGCATTAGCCTTTCTCCAGACTCCAGGATCCTTTTTCAGAGAGCAAAAATATATTGCATGTTTTAGGTATCAGTTAAATTACTCATCTATGTATAGGTGCAAATTTTGAATTAAATTAAGGATTTAGGCCTTCTTTTGGCAAATGAGAAGGCTGCTAAGGACTGTTGACCTTTATCTGTTCTTATGGGACGAGATCTTAGACTCCCTCAGGGGAGTTTTATGCAGTAATTTCTGTGAGGCTAGAGATTCACCCACAGTTTTTGGTGAAAGTGATGCAAGCTTAACTGGGTATCACCAACTGGTACCGCAGCCTCAAGAGCTGTTTTTACTTAGTGAAGGGTCTCTATGTCCAAAAGAAAACTAAAATATTCAAAGAAAATCTCTAGAATGTGACAATTCAGCATCAGCTGAATTAGAGTGGATGGGCCAGGAGCTTGTTACAGGTGTGAGATTTAAGGACAGTGATTTACACCCAATGCCTATCCAGTGGCAAATCATGTTCTTCTGGGTGTGGTTCCTCAGCATTTTCCAAATCTCATCTCTCTCCATCAAGAATCAGTTTCACTACTGAGCATAGAGCAATATTCTGGAGTCACAGGTCACCAGTGTGTCCTCCTTCATTTTTGTTTTATAGGAGGAAAAGAGCAACTCTCATAAAAGCACAATGTGTTACTGACACAAACCCAGTGAGGATAGGGGATCCCACAGACCTAAAAAGGGCAAAATTCATGGTTTTGCAGAGGTCAAAGAGTTTGCTTTGGACACTACGTTGGATGTTTCCTTAACCTGGACAATAAAGTGGCTATGGAGATGATGTGAACCAGTTTGAGATTACACCAGCAGGGAGTGTGGCAGCAAGAGCTCAGGGTGGTGCCTATTGTCCAATTCAAGCATGGGCATGGACAAACCACTATATCTTGGAATTAACAAAGGAAGAAGCACAGGAAAAGATGGATGACGCACTTAGACGTGTAAACCTTCTCCTTTAATATGTCTTTGACTTTTCTCCTCCATGAAATCAAGCTCACATCAATTATTTCACTATCTTGTCTAATTTTAAACTATTAGCTCTTGGAGTTAGGACTGTAACCCCTAAAGAGAATAGACTAAAGGAGAGCTTTAAGAGCACCTAAATGATTCAGGAATCTCAGGCTTACTGGACTTCAATGAGAGTTAAGAGACTCAAAAAGCAATTTAGCACTGTGGGAAAATGTTGTGTACAGTTCTTAATCCACTGAATTCTAATTCCTATAAAAATTCAAAGTACAGTATGACAAAAGAAAATAGTAAATCAAGACCTAGGTAATGACTTATCTAAGACAAAATCTGAACACATTAAAATGGCTGCTTGACCAAAGTTGTAACTATTGTGATTTTTCTCATTTACTCTTTTTCTTCACTACAGCACAGAAACAAATTTCTAACATAGTTTAAAACTCTCGTGCTGTACAGAATACTTAGTCTCAAAAAGTAAACCTTTCCTGCCCTAGATATATGTTTTAGAGTTGTTTTCATACTTCTTTTGAGTAGTCATAAAGCAGCTACCTGAATAGGAAGTTACCTTTCTCTTTTTACCTACAATAGACTTGCCTCTAAAATCATGGGAGGTGTTGGAAAACTGTCACAAAATGAAAGAAGATTAAAACCACAGTCATGAGAGTACAAACTTCCCTGAGTTTTGGGTGGTTTGTTGGTGAGATGCCTCTCTACCACTGAGAAGATCATTGCTTTCTTCAGGGTGATGTGAGAGCAGGCCTGCAGAGAAAGTAGAAAACAAGGGAAGGAGAGCAGACAGAAAAGATAAAGTTAAAAAAATAAAAAAGTGCTAAATTCTGGCACAAAAGTATTCTAATAACACCAAAGTATTTTGCTTCCTTTTGCTAAGACTCTTTTTTTCTTCTTTAAAGTAACACAGATATTTCCGAGCAGTCAAAAGTGCAAAGGTTAATGAAGCATCTCATTAATCTTTCATAATTGTAGCATGCCCTTGTGACCCTTGGATCCATAGTATAACAGCAGTATTCAGATTATGACTCAGAAGAGCCAAAAATACTATCAAAATCCTGTAAATAAAACCCCAGCATGCCTCAGAATACTAGGTGTAGAGTGCCATGCAATTCATGGCTGGGAAGGTAGCTGGCTTCTGGGAATATGCTGTACCAGCTGTTTAGGCTGCATGGCTCAACACGGAGAAGGCAAGTGCTTTATCTCTTCCCTTTCTGCCTTATTTGCTGTTGTGTTTGTGATTCACTAGTGGTGGAACACTTGGTAGACAGTACCACAAGCAGAGAGGGGGAGAACAAGGTACAGGATAGCCAGGGTGGGCTGCCACACAAGTTTCTGAACCAGCATCAGATTGCCTCACTTAAAGTGAGGCATCCTTTGGAACAAAGAGAAAGTAAAGGAAGACTGCTAAAAAGAGACAGAGAGAGCCAGATAGCTTTTGGAGTAGGGAAAGCACTCATTAACAAGCTGGAGGCAGAAACCACTAAAAAGGCAGCACATCCTGTCTTCTTCTCTGGCTAAAAAATGCCAGCCTGCAGAGGTTCCTTGGGCATGCCATGACATTGGCCCCCACACCATCTTGTGACAGCTGACAGAAAGCCTTTCAAGCTAGCCAGGTGCTCTGGGGAAAAAGAAGTATAGCCAGTGGGGTGTGACTTGTTGGTGGTCGCTGTCTTGCTGTCTAAGTGATATTCTGTCTGGTTTTCCTTCTTTTTTTTTTTTTTTTGCCTTTAATCTGTCTTGCTACTGGAACAACACAGTTCATCAAGACCACTTCAGATGTCTGATAGGCGATACAGATCCTGCTACCCTTCTTGAAAGATTAATCCAATCTACAATCTTATCATTCTACCTGCAGGCTTACGTATGTGTTCACTCTGAAGGGTGTAAAATTGACTTGCTATCTCTGTCTGATAGAGCAGTACAAGCAAATAATAGTGGATCACTCCTTCTGTTTATTTGTATCACACTGTTGGGTAGAGATTATGACATCCATTGTTAGGTGCCAACCAAACATAGCATGAGAAATAGCACCTCTCCTTGCAGTTCATCAAAAACATGTGATCGGGGAAGGAGGTTTTCATAGAAAAAGGCTGAAGCATGGAGTACCTCAGGGGATGTTTACAAATACAGTGCAGCTCTGAGGATACTCAGCCTGGAAGATACTCAGCTTGTCAGTTAGGGGGTTAAGTAGTCTAAATAGAATGCTATGTGAATAGCAGCCCTCTTCTTGGTGCCTAACTAGCTTGGGAATATCTCCATAGCATTGCAAGTTATCTGGTAAGCATAGCTAAAGCTGGTTTCAAAAGCTCATGAAGGAATTCTGTAGCATATCTGGGACTTGATCCTGAGTCTCATGCCTCTCAGCTTTGCACAGACCACTGGTCGTCTCATTTAGATCTTCCCTCCCTCCCTGCCTGCCTCCCACAACTCATATTTAGAAAGCAGTGAAGAATAACAATTCATGTCTAGCAGATCCAGGACCCTCCCTCAGAGACACCTCTAGTGCGAGAGAGTTCTTGGTCTGTGCCTAGTGCAGACAAAGCAGCCAAGGGTGACTAACAGAATGTAAACTACAGCTCTTAATACTATGCAAGCAACTGAGACAACCTAATGTGAATATTAAGACCTGATTCACATATATAAAAAACCCCAACAACATAAAGCAAAACTTGATTTTAAGCTTAAAGTAAAACTGCATGAACTAATATTTAAAATTTATATTTTAAATATAAATTAAAATATAATTTATTCACTTATCGAAGTACGCACTTCAGATAATAAGGTGACAGCCCTTATTATTAAATAGAATTCCAGCTTCAGAAGAGAAAGAAAAATAGACCTCCTGGCTAGATATTAAATTACTTGCCTGAAATGTTTCATTTATACTGATAGTAAAGCCTTGGCATGGAGAATGTTGCTTTTTATTCACAGGTGTAAATGGGATTGCAAGCTGCTAAATCAGATCCCCAGTCACTACACCAACAGAACATCCAACAGCAAATGCCCCACCAATGTAACCACCCAAAAGCAAAAAAGTCCACACCAAAAGGCACACAACCTTGCCAAACATAAACCATCCTGACACTAATTAGAAAACATGGAAATGAGATGTCACCACTGATCAGCTTTCCAGTCCACTCTCACGACCTGGTACTACCTTACTTGCTTGATAAGATAGAGAAAAAAGGAGAGGAGAAGAAAGGGAGATGCAGATGGAGATGAAGAGGAAAAAGGAGAGGGAGAGGGAGAAGAAAGGGAGAGGGAAACAGGGAGAGGGAAAGGGAGGAGGGGGAGAAGGAGGAGGAGGTGGAGGAGGAGGAAGAGAAGGAGGAGAGTTATGCCATGTTACACTCAGCATTTTGCATGACAAGGTTCAACCCAGCTCTGAGGGCTCCAGCCTGGAGAGCAGCTCTCTGCAGCGCAGGTCCCAGACCCACCCAGGAGACAGGAGCAGAGAGGGGCACACCTACAGCAGGGCTCAGGCAGGGACTGAAGGTCTCAGACTGAGCTGGGATGCATCCCCATGGCCCTTGGCATGAGATGAGGGGTGGAGGTCCCAGGGATGGCCAGGCCCAGCCACTGAGGCCTATGAGCACCCCCAGGACCCTGCTAGGACTTGACTTTAGTGCTCATGTGCTCTTCTTTAGGTACAGGGGTTGGACACTTTGGAGACCACTTCTCCTCCTCAGGAAGCTTTAGGGAGCAGTGAGGTCACCCCTCAGCTTTCTCCTGTCCACACCAGACAAACCCAGTGCCCTCAGCCGCTCCTCAGAGCACATTCCTGCCAGTCCTGCCGATCACTTCCCCTGCTTTGGTGCCTTTCTCTGGATGCATTCAAGAACATTTACATCCTTTTTAAATTGAACTGTAGGCAATACTCAAGGTGAGGCTGCACCAGTGCTAAATACAGCAGGATAATCCCCTCTTTTGATCAGCTGGTGATGTTGTGGTTTGCTCTCCTGGCTGCCAGGCAGGGCACACACACTGCTGACTCCTGTTGAGCCTCCTGTCTACCAGCACCCCCAGACCCCTTTCTGCTGGACTGCTCTGCAGCAACTTCTCTCCCAGTTTAGTCTCATGCACAGCGTTACTCCACCCCAGGTGCAGAATTCGGCATTTGAACTTGTTCAGTTTCATGCCACTGATGATTGCACAATGCTCCAATCTATCCAGACACCCCTGCAAGGCCTCTTGTCCCCTGAGACAGCCAACAGCACCTCCCAGTTTGGTTTCATCTGCAGACTTACTGACTGCATTCAGCTCCTGCATCCAGGTCATCGATACAAAGATTGAACAGAACTGGCCCTACAACTGAGCCCTGAGGAACAGCCCTGGTCACTGGCCAGATGTAGCCCCATTCACCATCACCCTTTCAGCCCTGCCCTTCACCAGTTCTTCACCCTTTGCCCCATGTACCTGCTCATCTCATCTGGACAGCTTGTCCAGAAGGATGCTGGGAGGGACACTGAATCACCTTTCAATCAAATTGGGTTTTACCTACAGATATGTGCAGGAATTATTGCCTGATCCTCTCTCTGTTCAGCTGGCTCACGTCATAATCTTGTCTCTGAATTTATTACTTCTAATCTACAGCCTGAAACCAATTGGCTGGGGTACAACTAATTACCACTGGGGATCAAGCAGTAACCTCAAGATCATCTAAATAATAACAGCCACAGAAAGGTTAATAATGATAATAATAATGTGTTGTTTTGGGGCAAAACATCTTCATCATTTCCTATCATGTTTGCAACATGTACTTGGGGCCACTAGGAGTCATGGACTCTTCAGTATAACATATGTTCCTGCCACACTTCTGTATGCTCAAAGGCTGGTAAATATGTAAAAATGGTCTCTCGTGCCAGAGACCAGTTGAAAAATAATTTGGGAGTTCTGAAGACTTTCTAATGAAAAACCCAGATAATTCACTGAAGGTAATATTTTTAATTACATCATATCAGAGCTGCAATAGAGCCATATCATTTGGTGGTAAAACCAGATACACAACATATGAGCATATGTAGCCCTCAGGGGTACCAGGCAGTAACCCATTTTATCAGGAAAAGAAGAAGGTGACATCACATTCAGAAAAAAAAGCCATAATTTATAAGTTACATAATTTTACACATTCTAAAAAGAGAAAAAACAGGAGTAAAATAAAAACTGTGTATTCTGTTGTGAATTTAACTTAGATATTTCACAGATTCATTACAAAACATTGAAGTTGTACATTTCTAGGAGATAATAGCTTCTGGATTTGTTAAAAAGCTCTTATTACTCCAGGTTTATAAGAGAGTTCTTTCAATTTAATCACTTTTGAGACTAATGGAGCTCATTTGAGTTTGTCCTAAAATCTTCTAGCTGGTTTAATTCAATATATTCATCATTAATATAACAGTCTCTGAACAAAAGTCTTTGCCAATAAATGGCTTTCAGAGATTTACAGCCTCAGTATTTAGGAAAAGTAGACGTTACCAAAAGTTACCCAAATCTCTCCCCATGCATACTGTTGTGTAGATGTTTTAAAACTTGCATAGATCTAAAACTGGTTTGAGAAGCTAAATATGATGGATTTGGGTTGCTTTGTATACCAACTTAATAATTTTTCTGGTTTCAAGAAAATGCACACATGTGCTTTGTTTTGTATCACATAATTAATTCACTGTAGTTCTGTAAGTTGAGCAATACATGAGGGCTGAATAAATTATTTGAGCATGAATTCAAGAAACATGTCTTCTGTCCCTTTTATCAGGAAGCCTTTCAAGTAAGCTGTCATCCTATCATGTAATGAATGAACAAATTCCTTGACATTTAACATCGTCCTGATCATAGTGGTTGCACAATGGAGGCTTAGATGACACAACAAGGATTTATATGGCTTATCATCTAAATAGCTAGATTAGATGCATCTGAGAACAACTTGCTATCCCATTCCTATTTGTCATTACAATTTCATTTGTTATTGTATGACAACCTCTTCACACGTGCAGCTTGGTGCAAGCACAGTGCCCTCATATTCCTTTTTCTGTATGCCATGCTTTGTTTATTTTTATCTTTATTTATCTTTATTGGAACTCTCTGCATTTTCAGCCAATTGTACAAAAGCTCTAACTGATCTTGCTCATAATTACTCATGCAGTGCTGATCTTTCCTCTGAGACTCAGGGTTTGTTTGTTTATTTGTAGAGCACTTTTACCCTGGCTGGAATCATACCTTAACTCATGGTCTGACAGATGAACCGTATCCAACATTTTCCACAAGCAGGATCAGTAAAGTAGCAGCAGAGACTTTGCAAGGACCAGATAGAACAATGACTTGACATAGTGTTGTGGTTTAACCCCAGCCAGCAGCCAAACCCCACACATCCACTTGCTCATTCCACACCAGTGGGAAAAGAATTGTAAGGGTAAAAGCCAGAAAACTTGTGGGTTGAGATAGTTTAATAAGGAAAGCAAAAGCCTTGCACACAAGCCTTGCAAAACAACGAATTAATTCACTGCTTCCCACAGGCAGTCAGGTGTTCAGTCATCCCCAGGAGAGATGGACCCCATCACAGATGATCGCTACCTGGGAAGACAAACACCATCACTCCAAACATCCCTCTCTTCCTCCTTCTTCCCCTCACTTTATAAATTCAGCATGATGTCACATGGTCTGGAATATTCCTTTGGTCAGTTTGGGTCACCTGTCCTGGCTGTGTCTCCTCCCAACCTCCCATGCACCACCAACTTCCTCTTCGCTGCCCCATACCAGCCGCTGTGAAGAAAATGAATTCCACCCCAAGCAAAACCTGCACACATGGACCTGACATGATATTTTTTAATCAGTAGGACAAGCCCCAGAGTGATGTAATTTCATCTATTTCAAGCAACTTTTTTGAGGTGCCAGATGGAAACACAGTAATTAGAGATACTGACCCTAATAGTGCTGTTTCAGAAATAATAAAGATCATTGAGGTGACTGACACTGTTCCTTTCTACTTTATGCTAAAACACTCTAAGCTCGTTCTGTCCAGCCACAGTTTCTGCATGGCAGAAAGAGCATCACTTTACCTTAACATTGCTTTTAAAATAGGAGCTGGGAACCACATGCTTCTTCAGAATGTAGAAACTGTCAATATAAATTAATTTCATGGTTCTATCTGAGTTTCTGTGGAGAGGCTCAGTGCTTGCAGATGTAATTTTAGCCTGGCAAATAGGATGCCTGGGATATAGGACACCTGGGAAATAGGATGTTTTTCTGCATGTGGCTTGTGTGGATTTGCCTACCTGTACATCTTTTTTCCCTCACTCCCATGAGGAACTTTTGCCATTGGTTGGTTTCTTGATGATCTGACAGCAAATCATGTCCTCCAGCCCCTGGTACTGCATCTTCACCAGCTTTGGGAAAAATCAAAGGCTGTGTGGAAGAGACAGACCCAGATTAGAACTCCACTGATGAGCGGACTGCATCATGAGCATGATGCTGCCTCTATCAGAGCAGTCTCCATACTTGTTGGTTTTCAAGACCCAGCAGGAAGAAGCTCTGAACAAACTGGTCTGATGGCACAGTTAACTCTGTTTGAGCAGGAATTTGGAATAGAGACCTCCTGGCATCCCTTAAAACCGTTGTTGTCCTATGACCTCGAAGTCAGCAGTAGTTGAGAACACTGATGATACCTCTTATCAGATAGCAGAGGGGGCAGATTGTTAAAGAAGTTTAATTAAAATCTAACATTATTATGAGGTGGTGAAGGTATACAAATGGAGGATGCAAATCCAGAGGAAACCAGATTTCATTAGTGTTGATGTCCTCCCCTAACTACTTTGATGTCAAATTTCCATGGGCAAAATTTCCTTAATCTCTTTTAGAATTTTAAAACCCGGGGTGTATCAACAGTAAAGCTTGCAATTTATGAAGAAAATGAGCTAATTTCACATTTCTACTTTTATGCAAAGAGTGACATAAACCCAGAAATAACCTGGCATTTTATTTGATAAACTTTTTTCTTACATATTTCAAAGAAACTTGACTTGCAATGATACACAATCTGAAATTAGTTCCCTGACAGTCCCTCATGGTATCAGTTTCACTTGGGAAAAGCTAATTAAATGTGAGTTCTCTTTGATGCAGGAAATAAATGTGTTATAATCGCTCACCCTACAGGCAGCCCCTCTGCTTAATTATACACACCAGATGCATGGCACGACCAGAATCCATTGGTTCTTCCATGGGTGAGCAGTAGCAAACAGGCCTGCCACCAAACTGGACCAAAGGGGAACTGCTGATGAAAAACTCTTGGGTCCATATTCAATTTTTTAATTATGTTTAGGCACTGATTATTCTCCAAAATATGTAGGAGAAGCAAAGTTAAGAATATGGTCACCAGAGGCAGGTTCTGTACTCAGTGTAGATAGTGCTGCAGTCTTTCTCACTGAGCAGAGAAAGGAGCTTGGCCAACATTGTAAATCCCTAAAAGAAAACTTGATCTGGGTTCCTTAGATGGACCTTAGTTTCAAGGCAAAGTCGGTAGGGCTGCTTTCCTCTATGTTTCATTTGAAACATGACACATAAAACAGCATGTAATTCATCTGCTTTAGAAGGACAAAGGGCTGAGTCAACTCCACTGGATTGCTTCCTCACTGCTCCTTCTCAGGATATTGTGTGATAAGCTGATCTTTGCTTACTGTGATTCAGCTTTAGACAAATCCTGAAATTGCCTCTTGTGATAAAATATAGCATCTGCCATTGAATGTAACTGATCTATGAGACCAATTTGAAAATTTTGGAGTAACTTCAGGTGCAAACATAAATAGTGGATAATGCTTTTTTTCTCATTTTTTTCCTTATTTGTAAATCCTTGATATTGCCTTTGCTAATGCTTCATCTATCCTTTTTACTACCCACTTGATATGTGAGTAAACACAGCATTGACTTAAGCAATAAATTATTCCTAATCCCCTATTAAGAAACCAACTAGGCCAATAAAAATTGGATACAACTACTTCTTCATTCACAGCCAGTTTTTAACTGTTTTCACACCATAGTAGTCAGATTTAGACAATGCCCCTTTCCAGTCAGCCTGCTAGAGCCCTGCTTAGTGGATTATAGCCTTTTTTCAATCCAGAAAGCTGGTACAGTTTTTTTTTTGGGGGGGGAGGGGGGCTGTAATATGCAAATACCTGAACAAATCCCTTTAACAAAAGGGCAGAGACAACAGCTGAAAGGTCAACACCTTGGGTCATTAACACAGATAAGGAGGAAATGCTGACTTCAGATTCAAGGATTTGATTCTTTTAATAACCATCCAAGAGTTACTAGATGGTACTAAGAATTGCTGTCAGGAGATTTAGAATACTGTGTTTTGTGCAGACAATGATTAAGAAAAAAATGCCTCTTCCATTTAAATCCACGAAGAAGAGAAAAGCAGAAGAGTCCAGTCCTTTCTCCTTGAGGAGAAAGTCAGGTGGGAGGAAGCAAGTCCAGAAAAGGTACAAGGTGCAATATTATACAATTATTTTCAAGGTACAATAATTCCAGCCAGCAAGCCTCAGGGTTGTATTTTGCTCATCACCTTGTTTCACTTGTTATCCCCCTGATACTTCAACCTACCTGCTTATCTCCTCTCTCCTTCCCCATGCACCACTGCCATGCCACTTGCACTTCCTTTCCCCCTGTCCTCCATCTGGCCATGCCAGTCAAGCCCCAATGCCTGTAACACTCCATCCCATTCACAGCCTCTGGCATTGCTGCCATCTCATTTTATGTCATCTCTTAATATATTTCCTGTTTCAATTTTGCCTACCCTTGCTGTGCTCACCCCCACACCTCCACCATTGTCTTCTCTCTTTCTGTCCTCTATTCCTCTTCATCATGTCCTCATTGTCTCTTGCAGCCTCATCACCTTGCTGCTTATCTTACTGTCTCATCAGTCTCTGCCTTCTCCTATTTCTCCTGGTGTGCCCTAACCTAATTCCATTCAGTGCCTCTCTCCTCAATACCACACCATCTCATTTTACTCCACCATATGCTGTTTTTCTGTCCCATTGTCATCTTCCCCCATGGTCCCATAGCTTTGTCCTGCTCTTCCCCATCCACCTTCAACACCTCTCTGCTTGTGCCTGCTTTCCCTTCTCCTAACTGCTCTCTTTTCCACCGTCTTGCTGCTAGCATTCACTGCTTGTTCTGGCCAGCCCCATTTGCCACCTGTTTCCATTCCTCTTCCTCCTCTTCTCCCAGCAGCTGTGTTTGCTCTCTACACACACCATTTTTGTTTACTGTTCCACTTACTGCTTGCTCTTACTCCCCAAATGACCAGGACCTTTATCAGATCACCTTGCCAAGCCATTACTTTTGCCCCTGTTTGCCATCCTGCCTGTTCCTGATGTTCATTTTGTCTCCACCTGTCTTTGCAGACAGTCCTCACAACTTCTCCATTTCCCATCTGGTCACCATGCTTGTTCACTCACCATCTGTCACCATTCACCTTCATTACCAAACTTCTTCTCTACTTACTGCTTCCTCCTGGCACTCTGTGATCCCTGCACTCCCCACCTCTCTTCACTGGCTCATTCCCATGCCACTAGCATGTCTTGCTGCCCATGGCCAACTTT
The DNA here is from genome assembly GCA_024500445.1 of Entomyzon cyanotis. Lineage (NCBI taxonomy): Eukaryota > Metazoa > Chordata > Aves > Passeriformes > Meliphagidae > Entomyzon > Entomyzon cyanotis. The sequence goes on from JAKEPQ010001005.1 coordinate 85,475,715, forward strand.
ACACAGAGCAAGCCCCTTCTTTTGTTGCTTGCCTTCAACATCTCCCTTAGCTACAGGCTCTCACTGCCTGTCTTGCCAGCTTGTTCTTGCCACTGCTTGATTCCTGTGCTTGTAAACATGTCCTTCCTATAGCTTTTCAAAGCCACCTTTCTGGATTGCACTCTAAACCTTTTCTTGCTGCACATCACCATTTCTCTACAGTGCTCTTTCCTGGCCTCATCACATCATTTCAATACCTGACTTGATGACCGTGCTCAGTTTTCATGTTTGCCATCTCTCTACAGCAGCATGTTGGCTGCCTCCTGCAGTTGCCAGCCCCTTGCCTCCTCTTTGCACCCCTTTCACACCCTATGCTCAGGGTGTCCTCTCAAGTCTTGATCTGCTGCGCACCTTCATCCTCAGCTTGTGGCCCCACATGCTGCCTGCTTTCTCCACATTGCCCAGAAGCTGCATCTGCTGTCCATTTACCCTTCTTCCTTGTTCTTTCTCACTCATTGTCCTGCTTGTCCTCCTCCTCTCGCCAGCCTGTCGGACATGCACCTCTCCCATTACTGCACAGCCTGCAGCTTTGCTCTTGTCATATCACCAGCACTTTCTGCCTGTGATTGCTACTTCATTTCCTGGCAAGCCTCCTCATTCTCCTTACCACCTGCTCTCAAAACTCCCCTTGCCCATAAGCTTGCAACTGTAATGCATCTGGCCTTTTACCATTTCCCATAGCTGCTTCCCCTCCCAACTCCTTATCTGCCTGCCTTTGGTGCCTTTCCAGGCAGCAGTATTCAGCTCCGTAGAGGGTTGACCCTAGCCAGCAGCAAAACTCCCTTACAGCTTCTTGCTTATTCCCATCCCAGTGGGATAGAGGAGAGTACAAGAAGAACGAAAGCTAGGAACCTCTAGATAAGGACAGTTTAATGCAGTTAATGAGTGAAGTTAATAAGTGAAGACAGTTAAATAAGCAAGGAAAAGAGGTGGGGGAAAAAAACAACAATGCAAAAACAAGCACTCACCACCTCCCACATGACTGGCTGACCGATGCCCAGCCAATCGCTAAGCAATAGTTACCTTGGAGGACTCTCCTCCCTCCTTCTCCCCTCTATTTCGTTGCTGAGCATGATGCTGTGTGGTATGGATGTATTTTCATCCACTTAGGTCAACTATCCTGGCTGTGTCTCCTTCCAATCTCTTTCCCATACCACTGGAGGGTGAGGAGTGGAGGAAGGCTAGGTAGGAAACAGATGATGCTGTGCAAACACTGGTCAGCAATAGCAAAAACATTGGTGTGTTACTAACACTGCTTTAGTCACAAATCCAAAACACAGTACCATATAGACGGAAAAATATGTAAAAACTAACTCCATCCCATCCAGGTCCAGTACAATTTCCTGCCAAAACAGCTGACTGTAATGATTCTCTGATATTATATCACTGCTGCTCTTCCCTCCCTTTGTAGACCTGACATCCTGCCCCTGCGCTTTCCTCACTGTCCCCTTTGCCACCAGCACCTCCCTTACCCAATGCTGTCCCTTTCCACACAGCTGCCTTCTACCACCCACCCCTCAACTGCAGTGCTCCATCGCTGTCCTTGTTACCACCAGTGCTTCTCTCACCGTCCCCTTTTACTGCATCTTCTCACTAAGGGGGAGGAATCTTTTCTGTGCACATTAATCTCCAGGCTTTGATTCTTCTTTCACTTTATCCTTTCCCATCTTGTCTTACTGCTTTTCGTTTCAACATCACGCTGTGTTTATCCCATCACCCCCATTCCCTCTTCTTTATATTGGTCTATTCATCAGCTGGCTTCAGCTGCTCATAAACATGGCCTGTTACAAGGTTATTCAGCCCATCAGTCTTGCTGCCAGGGTTTCTGGCACTTCACACTCCACCTTCTCACCCCACTTGCTTGTCCCTCCTTAAGATACCCACCCACCTCCTGCACCTCCTTCCTCCTCACCATCAGTGCAGTCCTGCTCCCCACCACTGTACTCTGTACCTCCAAAGGACAACTGCAGCCACACCACAGCCTGGTCACTCACAGCTGTGTCACCATCTCCTCCCTCACTGCCTGAGTTCATTGCAACCTGGTACTGCTCCTTTCTCAGCCCCTGGCCACTGCTCTTTCTGTCTGTGGCAGGATCCCTACCTTGCCATCCATCGTAGCCCTTCATGCATAATATACAATTTCCAGAAGTACCCATATGATTTATTTTCTCAGATTCTTCATTTTGGAAAACAGGATCTTTGGCTCTTAGCAGCCATCAGACCCAATAGAGCAGCTTAAGTTTTATTCCAAGTCAATGAAAACTGAGCTACTAAATTCCCCGTATCTGAATTTTCAGAGCTATTCAAGCATGCACAAAATAGCCTCAGGGACCCAGCTTAATATTCAACCATATGTGTGACACCTAAGTTGGCTTTTGAATTTTCTCTAGGCTGATCTTGTAAAAGGCCTAAATACATGTGAAAATTTGGCCGCAGATTCCCTTTGAAGCTGATGAAAGAAGGGGAGAATATTCCGGGTTTCTAAACAGCTTGCATGCTTTTTAAAAAGGTACCACTGGCTTTTAAACCCTAGAATAACTAATTATCAGGCTAAAGACTTAATTATAGTACCATACCTTTCAGAGTGTAAATTCTCCTGAAAGGAACATGTCATGTAGCCTTTACATGACATGTTTCTTTGAGGAGAAACATGTCATGTAAAGGCTAAGTGTTAAGAGTGGAGGTGTGAACTTTTTTTAAAGCATTCAGATAATTTCTTTCTCCCATACACACTGCTAAAATGGGCTAAACTCAAAAGCAATTTTGTAAAAAATATATCTAGGGGGTTGATTACAGATTATAGAGGGTTACATTTAAAACCTATGCTACCTGAACGGATCTGCTATTTATTAATGTGTCTACAGAATTTAAAAAAGAAAAAAAGAGGCTGAGACAGAGTGAACTAGAATTGTTTGAATGAGCTACCCATCTAAAATGTAATGTTCTGAGGTATTTCTTATGCAAAAGAACAGGCACTTCATATTAAATATATATATTTGTAGCATTTAACCTAAAAAGCTTTATATCCATTTTTCTACATGATATATTCCTCCAAGGGAGAACAGGAGGGGCCAGCCATGTTGTAAACATCCAGATTTGGAGCAGTTGAGTAAATAATACATTATTTTGAGTGGGAATAAATGGAGGGAGGTTGGGAACAGGCCAGTGGACTATCAATGAAACATATACCAATTTTTTGGTGCCATTCGCAGGACCAGGTAAGGCTTTTCTTGAGAAATGATGCAGGTTCACAACCTGGCTTTTAGATTGAAGGGCTCAGGGAAATATTAATGAGACAAAGTCTGCAGAGCTATGAGAATTTCCTGCTGAATGGTATCAAACTATACGTGCCTTATTAACATCCTCTGTGGTGGGTTGACCTTGGCTGGATTCCAGGTGCCCACCAAGCTGCTCTCTCACTTCCTTCCTCAGCAGGACAGGGGCAAGAGAAAAGAAAAAAGAAAAAAACCCCCTTGTAGGTCAAGATAAAAGCACTTTTGTAAAGCAAAAGTAAAGGTCATTTGTGGAACAAAAGGCAAACAAAATATTTATGTTCTGCTTCCTATCAGCAGGGATGTCCACCTACTTCCTGGGAAGCAGGACTTCAGTACACTTAGTAGTTTCTCTGTGTAACAAACATGGTTGTGAAAAATGTCCCTTCCCTGTTCCCTTAGCTTTTATTGCTGAACGATAAAATATGGAATATCCCTTTGGTCAGTTTTGGTCAGCTTCCTGCCTATGTCCCCTCCCAAGATTTTCTCCATCTCCAACCTACTGGTGTGGGGAGGAGATCATTGGAGAGACAATGCTGATGTGTGTACACTGCTCAGCCAAAACACTGGGGTGTTATCAGCTTTTCAGCTACCAGTGCAAAGCACAGCACTGTGAGGGCTGCTGTGGGGACAATGAACTCCAGCTCAGCCAGATCAGATGGGTATGTCCTCTCAATTGGACCACACTATAAAAGAGCAATGATACTAAAAGAGAAAATGCTCTAGGCTCTTCCTCAGCCATAGAGTACATAACTACAGCGAGGTAATCTTACACAGGTATGAACAGACCAAATAATTCTCATTTGGCTGTATTTATTAAAATCCATCTGGTGGGCTTAGCTAGGTTTCTCTATAGCAAATAGTGCAATTCAAGGATGACTGCCTTGGGACTCTGCTTAATAGGCAAAGCTGGATTGCCCTTTGGATGTTCTGCCATACTCTTCAAAAGTTAGTGCTTATAGTTCTACTTCTCACCTTTATTTGCTATATTCACATAAGGAAGACTTAATAATAGAAGGCAAGAGAATCTGAGAGGGCAAACTCCTCCAGTAATCAGCCATCCAAAAGCAATTGCAGCTCTTCCTCCAGCTAGCTCTTTTCAGGGACTGTCATTACCTCCGTCTCTTCTGGCTGCTAAGCTATTACAGAAATATAATGATCTGCAAATGAGGAGGAAAAGTGTGAAAAAGGAGAAAAAAATGCAGACAAAACCCTGTATTTAGCAGAATCTTGCTTTGGCTGTTAGCACACCACTCATAGTTTTGTCAAATTCCAATGCAGTGGTCTTGTCTCTTCATAGTACCTGAAACAGCCCCAAATTAATTAATTGTCTCTCTCATACTGGATGAAAGAATTGAGCATACTTTTTTCAACAAACCTAATTTTTCTGGGTTATGCAGCTTATTTTTCATCTTAGCTTGATCAGAATTTCTGCATCTAAATAAGCCTTCACAGTTTTAACCTAAAATGGAAAATGCCAGTGCTTTTTATATTGACTGTTTCTCCAAATTTAAATATGCAGTAATTAACATAAATAGGAATAACTTACAGAAGCAGCTGTAAATGAGAGGGTACTTTGCAAACCCTGTTTGTATTTAGCCTTTGTATGCAGCCTGTTAATGAATAGGGCTCCAGAAGTGTGCACAGAACTGAAAATGGATCAACTGTGCCATAAAAATAATAGGTCATTGACCCAGGTGGCTGATCCTTGGAAGGATTATGAGGGTGCAACAAAAGCAATCAGAATTACTGAGCCACTAAATTATTGGGCAGTTTCAAAACCTCAACATACATTAGTATAGTTTATGTGGTGTTATAAGGGCTTTCTATACAGTCAGAGTGCACAGGCAGGGTCCCCTCAGTAAGAAGTACTTAATTCTGAAGACCAAAATGCTCGCAGGCCAATTAAAAAGAATACTTTTCGATGTAATATTAGCACCATCTCGAATTTTTCCATTAAATCTGTATCAGCAGAAACAATTTCAAGAAATAATGTAAATGATGTATTAAAAATAAGAAAATCTCTGTTTCTCCCTTCTGCTGTTAAGTTCTTACTACTTGCACTTTAGATATATTTTTTTAAAATGAAATAAAAATAAAAACAACCTGATGCTCATCCAGCCATCTGCCATAAAAAATAAACTGTAGTTAGAAAGGTCACAGAGACTCTGGGGCTTGAACACATTTAATTCAGAATATTAAATATATAAAAAATTAGAAGCATCTATGTAATGTGAAATTCTTCCAAGATGCATACCAAGATCTAAGATTTAATCTGCTACAGAAAGCATAGACTACTCCCCTACACCATACTATACTGCTGGATTTAACCTGCCTATGGCACTCAGGGTATTTTTCTGTTATTTTTTTCTGTAAAATAACAGCACAGACAGTTCTTGGGCTAAAACCCTGAATAATTTTTCCTACATTTGTAAATGTAAGAAAACTTTTTTTACACATTTAACTCTTATATATGTAATAGCATGTTATTATAGATCCTATTTATTAACATAGCCAATATGTTATTTGAACTATTTAGACACTGTGTAAAGTAACTTTCAAAGATAGAAAGTACCCTACCAACAATGTAGTAATCTGAAAAAATCAGTTTCGGACACAGATATAAACCCACACTAAAAACAATTTAGTAAACTGCATATTTATTTAATAAGTACAACATTTTGACTGTGTGTCTTTATGTGAAATATCATTTGAACTCAGCTCATCTTTAAAATCATCTGCCGTCCACTACAAGAAGGACATTTTCTGTTTTTAAAGAACTTTAATATTCTTTAGGAAAAGATAAATCCCCAAGTCTCCTTCACTCCTTGCCATGGACTACAAAGTGGGCACTTACTATTGATCAAATCCAGTCATCTGAAAGAGATCTGTGCCCTAAGCCCCATTTAACATGAGTTTTGAGGGCTTTGTTTCCCTCAAACAGAACCAGTTGTCCTGATCTCCTCCTGCACAGACTTTGCTTTACTCGGTTGAGAAAAAGCCAAATGTCAGCTGATAAAATTCAGTGATGCTGGTGGAATTAAATCTGTTTATATCAGTTGAAAAGGTGTACCTCAGGAGTCTGACCTTTTACAAGAGAAAGTTCATCCTTAAAATACTGCAGATTTGTATTAGAAAAAATATTTAAGAAGCTATTTGGCTCTTAATAGGTTTTGCATCTGACATTTCAGTATTCTGTAGTCTAAATATAGGTTCCTGGAAATAACATAATATTTCTTATATGAATAATTGTTCCAGTAATTTGAACTACCAGTAATTCTATGCTTTCAGGAAACAGCAATGATCTGCTCAAGCTCATTTCCCATTTCATGACATCTCCATTATTGCACCTCCTCTGGCTCCTGATTTGTGAACCACAGTCTTCACTCCATACAGTAGAATCTACTACTGCTAGCAAAAAAAAAACCAAAAAAAAACCCCAAAAAACCCAAAAGAAACAAACAAACAGCAACAACAAAAAAAAAGGTTGTGTTTTCTATTAAAAATGTAAGATGAAGCAAAATATTTATTGTTTTACTTGACACTTTCAGAGACACCAGATGAGATTCTTCCTTTTTCCTCATTTTTTTCCCCAGTGAAGGAAAATGGGAGAGAAGCAAGAATTCGCATTTTTACTTTTTACTAAAAACACTTTTCAGGGATTTATCTGTCCTTTACCTCTAATAATAGAAAAATAAATATTTTTACACAGATGGAAAAATTCCATGTTAAAGCTATGCTAGCTGTGAAAATCTCAATCTAGACCAAAATGATGAAATATCTTCAAAAAGTTGTTCAGTTTGTATCAAGCTTGGTGAATTCAACTTATAGAATTGCATGTGGTGTTAGCCTCTGTTGAGCTTACTTCCTCTTTCAACTTGAAACATAAAAGCATTTCCTTTTTTCCCTTAGTTCAGTTCTCTGTTTCTGTACATTTGATGTACATTTTGATATGTTGTCATGCTTCTCTCTGATTATCCAGAAATAACACTGATTCTAAACTTATTCTAATTTAGTTTATGCCTTTTCTTACTAATCTAATTTCTCCACCACTTCAGATTTTTTGAAGCTACAATTTTAAATGCAGTGACAGGAATTGTTGTAGTAGTCTTGCTTTCTAGAAGGTTGAAATCCTTCAGGTTTCCTAATTAGGAAAAGCTGTTGGAATGGTAAATTTAGCATTAACAAGTACAATAGTTTAAGGCTAAGCCTCCAGTAATCCACCTGTCTTAGCAAAAGGAAAGTTTGATGGTGTGTAGTTAAGTCAGCTAACTAATACTATTGTTTAAAGCCTGGGAATCCAATTACAGTCTTTATTGGGTGTAATTAGTGACACTTTTTGGGTATGTTTTAGCCAGGGCTTTACAAAGTCCAGTAAACAATCTATTGTCATCAGTCCAATATGATGGTCACCTCAAAAAAAGGGACATAGACAGGAAGAGATGTTTCATGTTTTCTTTGCCTCTGTGTTCAACACTGATGATGGGCTAAGGAGGTCCCAGTGCCCCGAGCTTGCCTATGAGAATGATCAGCTCCAAGCAGACCCTGAACTTGTGTAGGATCTGCTCCTCCAGCTGCATTCCTGTAAGCCTATGGGGTCTGATGGAATACATCCAAGACTACTCAAAGAGCTGGCTGATGTCATTGCGAGGCCTCTGTCAAAGATTTTGGAACAGTTTTGGGGATCTGGAGTGGTCCCAGTAGGCTGGAAGGTGGTTAATGTTGTCCCAGTTTTCATGGAGGGTAATAAGGATGAGCTTGGAAACTGTAGGCCTGTCAGTCTCACTTTAGTGACTGGTAAAATTACGGAGAAGATTATTCTGGAAGGTATCAAAAAACACCTGAAGAACAGTGCAGTCACTGGTCACAGCCAGCACAGCTTCATGACAGGAGAGTCCTGCTTGTCAAAATTCCTTTTATGATGAGGTAACCCACCTAGCTGATCAAGGGAAGACAATTTATGTAATCTTTTTGGATTTCAGTCAAGCGTTTGATACTGACCCTCAAAGGATCCTTCTGCACAAAACATCCAGCCCACAGCTGGATAAACACGTCAAGCAGTGGGTGAGCAACTGGCTCATGGGTCAGGCACAAAGGGTTACAGTCAGTGGGGTCACATCAGGCTGGTGACCTGTCACTAGTGGAGTTCCGCAGGGCTCCAGCTGTGGCTAGCACAGGTCTTTCCCATGAGAATATTCTCCTGTGTTTTATAAACAAAGATAAAGTTTGGATGTTGTTGAAACAGTGTCTTGAGATTTGGACAGTTCAGGCCTGGCCAATCAGGCCTAGGGGGAGGTTTCTGGCTGACCAATCTGGGTGACCTCTGAAAAGTCTATATATGTTGGATTCAAAATAATAAAGCGCTTTTTCTATGCCACGCTGAGAATCCAGGATCTCTTCTCTGCTAGTGGCTCAACAGCGACATCCATCCTCAGCCCTGTGCTCTTCAACATCTTCCTAAATGACCTGGGTCTCAAGGGTACACTAAGTTTGCAGATGATACTAAATTAGGAGAACCTGTTGACTCCTTCAGAGGCAGAGAGGCCCTGCAGAGAGACTTTGACAAATCAGAGGACTGGACAAGCACCAACCATATGAAGGTTAACAGGGGAAAGTGCTGGATTCTGCATCTAGGATGGGGCAACCCTGGATGTATGAACACACTGGGGAATGAGAGGCAGGAGAGCAGCACCATGGAAAGGGACCTGGGGCTCCTGGTTGATGGCAAGTTGAACATGAGTCAGCAGTGCCCTGGCAGCCAGGAGGGCCAAGCATGTCCTGGGGGGTGTCAGGCATAGCATTGTCAACTGGGCAAGGGAGGGGATTGTCCTGCTGTGCTCTGCACTGGGGCAGCCTCACCTCGAGTGCTGGGGGCAGTTTTGGGTATCATAATATAAGAAGGATATAAAGCTATTAGAGAGCATCCAAAGGAGAGCAGCCAAGATGGTGAAGGGCCTGGAGTGGAAGCCATAAAGGGAATTGCTGAGGTCTTGCTCAGGCTGGAGAAGAGAAGACTGAGGGGAGACCTCATCACAGTCTACAACTTCCTCATGAGTTGAAGAGGAGGGAGAGGCACTGATCTCTTCTATGTGGTGCCCCATGGCAGAACCTGAGGGCATTACCTTAAATTGTGTCAGGGGATGTTTAGGTTGGATATCAAGAAAAGGTTCTTCCCAGAGGGTGGTTGGGCACTGGAACAGCTCCCCAGAGGAATGGTCAGAGCCCCAAGTCTGATAAAAGTTCAAGAAATGTTTGGACAATACGCTTGTGCACATGCTGTGACTCTTGGGGTCACTGTTCTGTGCAGGGCAAGGAGTTGGCCTCAATGATCCTTGTGAACTCCTTCTAACTCAGCCTATTCTATGATTCCATCTTTCTGGATTTTGTTCTTCCTTTTTTTGTTCTCTACCAGGCAATGGTCAGGAGAACTGGAGATAGTATGCAAAGTAAGAAAAGCTGTGTGGAATATAGTCTCATGTCACATATTAACAGGCCTTTGCTCAGTGTTTTCAGCTGAAACTGCTAACATCAACTAAATTTGAAGTGAAGGACACTTAGGATAATCTAGTCTGATCTTCTATCAAATCACACACTGTAGACGCTGGCCTGGTAATTCCTATGCCAAACCCACATTATTTCCTTGCATTAAGGTGTTTTCATTGAATATTCCAAGTGGCACCTCTATAGCTACAGAAAATGACTCAGCAAGAAGAACAGGAAGTTAAACAATATTTGCTTTGTCATTTTTCTGTCTCTTATCATCATTGTATCTCATCCTTTGTGAAATTACTGATAGATTATATTCTCAAAAATGCTCTTAAAACTGAGAGTTACTATTTATAAAATGGGCAATAGAGTTAGAGGGTAGATTAAGTGATTTTTCTGAAGGTCACAGTGTTTATGAATAAACCACAAAATGAGCTGAAGTTTTCCACAATCTGTCTTGACACACAATGTTATTTCTCAGAATAAATACAAAGCAGATTTTTTTCTGTGCTGTAAGGTCAGGCAGAATTCATATAATTCAAAATATCTCAAAACAGTAACAATAGCCACTCAACCTAGTCAAAGTCCTTTTATGAGTTACGATGACAAAACAAGTACCCTGTGAGCAGCATAGGCAGACTCCATTCATCACAGATAACAGGTTTTCTGGATCTTCCACCCTTATGATACAAGCTGGCTCATTTTTAGTAACAGACCGCACATTAATCTTCATTCCTTTAGGCAGCATATATTTTAATATCTCCTAAAGGGAAATCTGACAATATATTGGCCAGCTATACATACATTTATATCCATATACAACAACTGATTGGAAACTAGGATCTTCAATCTGACAATTGAACAATTTTTTAAAAATTTTCATTTGAGGCTTCTAGCATGATTTCTGGATGATGCCCCTTTCATGACCTGCAAACTTTATTGTGAGATAGGGCTTAATATATATATATATATAGACACAATATCTAAAAAGCATTTTGTTTTTCAGCAGTGAAACTGCATAACATAATAGCAGTCTTAGAATAATAATGTCATAAAAGTTACAATTGTGCAAACAAGTACATATGATTTAGTGTGGGTTCAGGGTTTTCAAAAATCATCCATTCCAAAAGTGCATTTTTCTTTCAATGAAACAGTGTTGCAATGGCAAACAGAGCCAGTGATGTTATGCATCTGTCTTGAAGACATCAGCTGTGGATTTGAAAATAAACCAATGGATCAGATGCTGTTACTTCCACAAGCTTTTCAAAGGCCTTCCTGTTTCTAAAATTTTAGCAAACTTCCTGAAAATTTCATTAAACCTTCAGTATTTTTAGTCTCCATTTGAGACTGCCTCCTCTAATGTAATTGCAATTTTTGATATAAATGGTAGCTTCACATTTTAAAATATGATTTTATTCACTCTGTATTGGGAGATGATATGACACAATAGGTATAGAAATCCTAAAGGACAGATTTAATAGATCTAGGATCCCTTATCACATCCCTTTTTAGTTCTTATTTGACAAAGGGCTTCCAGATGAGCTCTCCTGAGGAGGTAAGCCAGAACCTTTTTATCAGTTCCACTGCCCTTTTCATAAAGGTTCTCCTAGATAATTTTCTTTACTATGTGCCTTTTTCGTCTCAACAGTTTATTAAACCTTTGCTTTGCATTAATAAGCATTGTATATCACTTTGGATTTCAGGTAGTCTGAAGAGCTTCCTTTTTAATTTCAAGAGAAGTATTTTTGTTTAACTTGTTAGATATACCAAGAAACATTTTTCAAATTTTTTCACTGGCCATATCACATCTTTAGTGACAATCTTTAGTGACTTTTTTTTTTTTAATGAGGGAACACTTCATATACTTCTCTCAGTCAGTTTCTGGGACGTTTCAGGAAAGGCCATGAAATGTTAATGTTACCTTCTTGTAACTTCCAGGGATTCATTTTAACACAGTTTATGCTTCTATGTGGTGCACTATTTCTGACATAGTGCTTATCACATTTGATTTGGGAATTCCTATAAATGCATTTTTCCCTGCTATGTGTGTCTGTTGGGTGTAGGTTCTGGCAGGAGGCTGCAGAGTTGTCCATGAGAGGAGAGGATGAGCTGTGCCATGCTGAACACAGCCTGTTCCAGCAGTCCCACAGCTGAGATGGGGTTAGGGGAGGGTAAAGGCAGGAAAGATGGTGTTTTAATGCCTGTCTTTCCATTTCTCAACACCCAAATCTATTTCATATGGCAATCAAATTAAGTTTCCCCAAGCCAAGTGTCTTTTGTCACCGAGGAAGGGTGAAGGAGTGAGCAGCTGGCTGGGCATTTTGCCCTTAGCCAAGGTGTCCCCCACCACATGCTGTTGAATCTTTCTCCCCAGAAAGAGTGACTGTCATTTTGTCAAAGGCAGCAGCAGACCTGGGAGATGGTTAAAGGTGGCTCTAACCCACAGCATGTGTTTGGGAAGTTGCTTTCCACATGGTACAAAGTTAATTTGCAACACAAAAACTTGCAGAGCCCCTGGTCCATGATTCTATTCTTCTGCTGCCATGAAGCTTCATGGGATATCATTTATTTAGGAAGGCTGGTTTTAACCACCACAAAACTGTCCCTTCACCCTCCCTGTTCTCTGACCTTTACAAGGTGAAGCAGACTGTCATCCTATGCTCTATGGCTAACATCTGGATCTAGAGAGATACCTAAAACCCCATCCACCCTCACCACTGACATCCTATCTGCAGTAAAAGATCCTTTATAGAACACTGTCCTTTCTTCCTTGAAGACAGAAATTTCTTACCCTGCAGACATGGATATATCTCTGCTTTCCAAGGAAAAAAGCCTTTCTCAGACATACACATGTACTTTCATTGGTATGTAGAGAGATAGATACATAAGAAGGCTGGCCCCTTCTGTTTCTTCTCAAGAAAGTCAGTTGTCTCCAGTTTTTATCTCAGTTAAAAAATAATAAAAATCAAGAGAGATCTGATTGTGCTTAGCAGTAAAGTTTGGAAGGAACTTTGTAAGCGTATTAATTACAGAACTGGCATGGCTGAAGGAAGTAGGCTGGGATAGTCTCAGGAAACATGAACAGCATTCTTTAAAAAATTTACATAAATATTACAAAATTGGAGGCATCACTCTGTTTATCCCTGAGGGGAAAAAGAGAAAATTCGTGCCTCCATCCAAACTGAGTTCCTCACTCTTTCTACAGAGTTTTTTTCATTAGTTTTGGCTGTGTACACAAAACAGGAAAAAAGACAGGAACTAATTAAAACAATTTGAACTGCTTGAGCAAGAGCTAAAAAACAAACACCCAAAGGGGTACCCAAACTGTCTATTAAAAAGGAACTAATCATAACATAACTCTCTTCACAGGTTCTTCCACCTGCCTTATGCCCTTAACCACCTCCCCCCTGACAAAACAAGAGGAAAAAGATTAATTTTTCTTACCATACATCCAAGGAATCACCAGGGTTTTTTTTAATTTCCCGGTAAATACATATGCAATAAATTTTAATATTTCTCTATTAAAATATGAAGCTCATATGATTTTAACAAAAATAAGAAAATTACTTCTATTGCTCTCCTACCCTAAAAAAATATAGATACTGCATAATTCTACATTTAGACATAGTTTTCTAGAAATTCTACATTTAAACATAATTTTTTGCCTTCATCATTCACTGCCTATCTGTAATTTTAAACAAATCTTGAAAAGAAAATTTCAACAAGCCTGAGTTCATGAGTGCTCCTTTTTAAACTCATGCTGCTCTTTATAAGAATGATATGTTGGATACACAGATTGTCATCATCATGTAGATTATCTATGCAGTCCACACATTAAATTACTTCACAAGAATTTTAATTTGTGGGTTTTTTGGGGAGGGTTTATTTTCGTAAATGAAAGTCTTACCAGACTTCAAAGAACAAAGGATATGCAGATTTCTTTCATTCGGACTTATTAGAGAGAATACAAGTATTCTTTTCCAAGGGGCATCAGAGAACTTCATCATGAGGATTGCTGTGGTCCCAGTTAAAGAGAGCTCATTAAATCATGGCTTAGAGACCAGATAATAGGGGAGTGTAAATGACTGAACTTCACAGATTTAGTCTGCCCTGTATGGAAATTCAGCTTCTGCACGCCTTGCAGTTTTTCTTCTCAGAATAAAGTAGATTCATTATTAATCTGAAGGAGCTCCTGGGGCAGTTTCTTTACCAGTTTTGGTATCTTGATCAAGAATTTAAATAAAATACACCAAGGACCTTATGACCAAAACACTATTCTCGGGGCTATTTGTATCCTATCAAAGAACCATAATTTAAAAATTTATTTCAGCAAAGAATCTCTTTTTTAGAGAGACACTTAAACTACTAGTTCCACTGAGATCAAATTGCACTTTTTCTGTAATAACTGCTGTCATACATCAGGCTCACAAACAACAATCTCAGCTTCAGGCTAATTAGCCACGTGAGGAACCTTGTCCCAGTTTGAGTAACTGGGTCAAAATCTGGCTTTTCATTTGTAAGCACTCTCACGTTGTTAATTTCAAATTCATGTAAGGAGTTGAAACCTAATCCAATAAAAAACATTCAGATGCATCTTCCTTGGCAAATTAGGGTCATACATTCTGGTCTCAAATATCCTTTTGCAGGTTGTGACGATTAAATATTAGGAATCCCTAAAGACATGCCTGAAATGCCAACTACATTGGGAGACAACTGCGTTGTAATTCCTAGCATGAGCTATGCTAGGCAATGTGGTAGTGCTAAAGGAAGGGTTAACCTTTTTTTGCATGCAGATTTATCCTGCAGTTACTTATCCAGGTACTACCATCCCCCTACCTTTTTTTTGTTTTGATTATGAAAAGGATTATTTCCCTCAATGACAATGCACAGACAGAACTTATTTATATGAATCACTTATTTCTGAAGAGCCTCGAGCTAGCACTCAATTCCATAGCTTACAAACATGACACATCAAGCAAGTAAACTCTATGCCTACATTTTTTTCTCAGTAGGTTACATTAGTGGTAGAATATTATTAATACTAGATTAAATAAAAAAGAACTATCATTGAATCTAACCATAAATATACTGTCAGAGTTCTCATTTGCATTCATCCCCTTCTTCTCCAGCAGTGAAAAGTCATCTTACAGTAAGCAGTTCCTGATCACTAGCTTGTATTCTGTCAAGTAACTCGTAATTAGAGAATAATCTCGTAAGGCCATTCACACACCTTAGAAGGCTGTGCATCCACAATAAATTCCAGAAGTCAATCTGGCCCTAGGAAAGCATCTTTGCATGGCAGAGGAGAGCTTTGCTTACATGTCCCATCACCCACGATGTCAAGAATGTTACAGAATTATAACATACAAAACTGAACTTGAATTTTAAAAATTTAAATAACCCACAAGAATGTGATGAAAGACTTCTTCAGACAATAGAATGCAAAAGAAAGGAGACTGAAGAGAAACTCCAAACCAGTGGAGAGAATTTGCAGAAGAGCTTGTCAAGCACAATTTAATAAACACAATAAAGAAACTCAGTCATTTTGACAGCTTTCAGCAAATATCCAAACAGCATTTGTAATTAGCCTACAGTCACACCTACTCTGACATCTGGATTAATTAGGACTTCATCAGGACTCCCTTCTGGTTTAGGGCAGATTTCAAAGGAATATGACACATATATGTTGTGCCTGAAATGCAGAACTCAGGAGGTTATAAGTGACATCAGCCACACAAAAATAAGCACTTACTAAAGAAACTGCATGAGAACATTTTATGGATTTGAAAAAAAAGATTAGGCAAGTACTAATACCAATTCAACACTACCTTATTTTGGACACAGAAGTCAATTACTGGATTCCCAAAGAAGTCCTCTATTTTTATTTAACCTCATCAAATTTGGTGTTAAGAGATGAGAAAATAGATAGCTGGTATGGCTGCAGAAATATCTTCAGTCTGTGCCCTGAATGCTGTGACTTTCAGATTTTTAATTCTCAATTCTCCACAACAGAAAGCACATTTGTTTATTTCTAAGAAAACCCAGGTTCTCAGTGAGCTGATAGTTTAATATTGATATTAAATGTCATGACAGAGTTTATGTGAGAGTTGGCAACTCTGCAAACTGTAGCGGTGCATGGAGCTGTGCTTAAGCATGTACATATTAATTGAAGATTTGGGCTGTAGTTTTCAGGCATGCTGGTGCAGAGGAAAAGTTATAGTTCTATGCATTCATGCTTTCATTAGAATTCAGATAGGCTGTAGATTGCACTTTATTTGATTGAAAAGAAAAAAACCCAGAAATATTTCTGGTATTCTTTTCAAGAAATTCATGTTCATGTCAAAAGCAGATCTTTTTTAGGTTATCATTTAACGGAGTAACACCAACAAAAGACAGAAGAATGTTTAATATCCTTATATTCTTTTTTATTATTTCTCTAAGGAAGAAAAATACATTTTGACTTCTCAGCATGCTAGTTATATTTCACAGTAGTTTATCGTTGTCTATGTGTAAAATTGTGTAAGTTTATATCAAACTGTAAAATACATGTAAATATTTCAAGATCAAAAGGTTAAGCTATCCCTTACTGTGGATTTAACAGCACTATTTTTATGTCTCTTGACACTGATTTCCAAACTGACAGTTGTCAGAAGCCTTTAAACTCTCCAAATTCCTACACTGACACCATATTCCCCAAGTGAAAAGCTTATATCAAATTGTGGCACAAACTCTGAGGAGAAAATGTATTTACCATTTTCACTAAATATTATTATTACGAGTCATGATGTAGAACGCATTAATCCTAGTGCCTCCTGGATGTCGCAGCTCTCTATCTCACACAATGCTGTATCTCTTGTCCCAGAGATCTGACCTTTCAAAAAGCGAGTCTCTTGTCATCATTTTCTGTAGAAGAGATGGGTTCTTATAAGGCAGCTTAAGGCCTTTCTGAACCGTCATTGCCAAGTTTAGCTTAAAAAGATAAATTACATTTTGCACATCTCCTCAAGGAGTTTATGCTTCTCCTGGGCTTCCAATGACTGTGTCATTTAAAATGAAATATGAGGTGAGGTTCAGATTGGTTTTTTTGCCAAGAAAAACCAGCAGATTCCAGTCTTTCTGTTGTAATGTGTGTGACAACAGAAGGATATCAAGGAGTAAAATTTTTAAAGGACTAGATCATAAAACAATTCAACAATCTGGGAACTTTTTGAAGAAGTTTCTGCAGCCAGATCACTCATCTATTTTTTTGACCCTTAACAGTAAACATTGCCTCTCCATTGATGTTGAATGGGAATCCATAAGAACCAGAAGGCAGAGAAGAGAAAGGACAGTTGCAAGTTCAGTAGCAAGAGACATAAGATACCTGGACCTTTGGGTGATGGCCGAGAAGGATCATGAATAAAATCTGAGGAGATTACACCCAATTCCTCCCCCTGTTAGAGCTGCTGGTGAGATTACATGAGTCTCTGGGTTTCCATCAGCCAGGATTCAGGGCTGCCAGCTGCTCAGACAGTGCAGAGAAATGGTCAAGGTTGATCACTTTGCACTGTTGGGATATTTTCTGATGGAGACACCAACACGAGTATCCTCGTTAAGAATAACCAAATCACCTTAGATAAGATGTTGCCTCAGAAGGTAAATGTGGCCTTGACATAGTTTGTCAAGAGCAAGAAAATAGGGTCTTCCATATTCATGCAGTGTCAGTCCAATCATTACAATCACATGTGGGCACATATGCACACAAAAACACTTATGGATGCACATGCATTCACTGTGTTTTCCAAGACCTTCGCTCTTGCTGGGTCACAAAGTTATAATTTATTGTTAACAGATATTTAAAACCCACTGAAGGGGAGAAGAAGCCCTAAGAAATCAGAGCGAAAAAACCCTGTTACAGATTTTACTTGATTATGAACAAGGTTTAAGATTTAAGCAAAACATATTTCATGCCCTTGGAGATCATTCTGGAGACGAAGCCCTTTGAATCTGTGTGATTGGAAGAGAAGCTTGCTTTCCCTCCAGGAATTATGAATTGCTGTGTCTGTTCAAGTCTAATTGAGCCAAATGGTAGACATATGCATCCCAAGTGAAATTTTCCCCACTATTAATACTTAAAATTACCACGAGTTTGTTCTTTTTTTCTGAAATCCAAACAATGACATTAGTATTTGGCAGCAGCTAGCAAGGCAAAACAAAGCAAAAAATCCAACCGACCAACTAAAAACCCACCCCAGAAAAAAAAGCAAAAACCCACAAACCCAGAAACAAACAACCCTCTCCCCAAACCCGAATCTCATTATCAAGACACTAATATTTTTTTAAATCAAACTATTTTAAAATTCAGACTAAGGGCTAAACTATTTTACCACTGCACATCTTTTTATAAACATAAAAAATTATAGAACACGAGTGAAATCTAGAGTTCATGAAACCTAGGCACTTCACACAGAAAATTTTTATTAACTGTAAAGACACCTAAAGTTCATGCTCAATTTCTTTTTTATTTTCTTTTTTTTTAAAATAAGATTTGGTCAGTAGAATTTTGGGTTTTATTCATTGTACTAGTGCTGAAGAAAAGTAGGCAGAGGAATAGAGCACATACTTCTACATAAAGAATAATCAAATTTAAGGGCCAGGCTGTACATTGAAGCACCTAAGATGGGGAAATACAAATATGCACAGTACCTTTGCAGTTCTAATGCAGCCACTGGGATCCATATACATGTTTACACGAGGCTTTATCTGGAAGCTTAGAGGATGGGTGTTAGAAATAATGAACAAAACAGGACTGTGCCTCAAATAGGTCTGTTGCCCACAGAATTCCTGGAAGTGCATTGGCCTTACCATTGCATGCTTACACATTTTTTGTATATAATCTCCATGGGTGCATTTCAAGCCCAGCACAGCTGGCCATGGCATTTAGAGGTTGCCGAAACAAAAGCCAGGACAATATATTTTACCTATAAGCTTCTCAAAGCCTCAGCACTATCTGTTTCTGTAGCTGTATCTGTAGCTGCTGAGCAAACATGCATTGAACCCTTGGGCCAAAAATGTGTTCAATAGCAGGTTGTGATTACATCCTCTGGCTCTGCCCTGTCCCTTACATCAGAGAACTGTCGGGGCAGGAAGGTCTTGCAAGGGAGATCCAGTTAGCCTTGTCACGTCCCAGCCAGACCCCTCAGCTGGATGACCTCAGCATCCTCAGATTTTGGGAAGCAGGAAGTCTGGCAACATATTTCCACTTTCTGTCTCTAGTGCTGTTATAATTTCAGAATTTCTCATCTGGGAAGTAGATGAGCTAGATACCAGATAAGAAGCTGCTGCCTCAATCCTCAAATCCAACTCCACCCAATTAATGCGGGGATCATGTGATTTAATGCCCTTCAGTATGATATCCAGGTCATTTTATAAGTGATTAGATTTTTTTCCTTATCATTCTCTGTTCCTATATTGTGAAAGGGAGCTTAACTAGGGGAAATGTAATGTGGTAATGGCAATGTCCTGTGGCTAGAAGAAGCTGTCATGTGGCAGGCTATATTGGTATGAAGGACAAAAGTAAAGGAGGAGAATGATAGAACAGTCACATACCATCCATCACATACCTGCAGAAGACCTGCACTCTTCCTTTTGTTGGTTTTTGAGGGTTGCTTAGTGTCCTAGGAACATGCATTTCCAATTTAACTAAGGCAAAACAGGTTGCCAAGAAAGGTGCTAGATGCCCTATCCCTGAAACATTCAAGGTCAGCTTGGACAGAGCTCTAAACAATCTGATGTGGCTGAAGGAGTCCCACAACAGGGGTTTGGACTAGATGACCTTTAAAGGTCCCTTCCAATACAAAGCATTCTATGATCCTATGAAAAGAAGGATATATTTTTTTTTCATTTGAAGAACTTGCACATTTTTCACAAACACAGGAAAAAAATAATTGATCAGTATTTCGATTACATTGATGCTATGCAGCAACACTCACAATACTAAAGATGTATTCTTAAGTGGAAGAAAATAAAGCCTTTTCACAAGAGTGCTGTAGCATTGCTAGCAATCAGATGTATATCTGTCAATTAAAATCTTTAATGACATATCCCAGAGAATTTTATCAAAGTATAACATAGAACTGCTCAAAGAAAAGTTTCCCCTTACTAGATACGGAAGGTCTTCCGAAGAAAAGCTAATACAACAGAGAGCATCTTTTATACAAATAATAAGTGTAAACTTAAAAAATAAAATTCCTTTTAATACAATTCCCCAGAAAAATGGGCCTTTCGACTTTGGCTATTTGCATACAAACAATCTGTACATAAGATACATCTGCAGAGAAATTGCATGAGAAGGAACAAAATTAGGATATCAAATTTTTAGTTCAATATGTAAACATCCAAATAGTTTGGTTTGCTGTTTCCAAAACAGTTTCTCTATTTCATCTGGAGACAAAATAGAATCTTATTGGCTATTTAAGCTCAGTGTCTAAGATTAAATACAATAACGAATGATGCCAATAGAGATTATAGGATCACTATTTCACTAGGAATGCATGCTTGAAAATGGGACACATACACACAAAAACACACACACAACTAGCCAAAAGAAGCACTCAAACTTGGAGAAAAATATATCTTGCGTTAGTCAATATACGTGCACTGGAAATCCCAGGAGACAAAGAAGTACAAGTAAGACCAGTGAAAATGCTCAAGTTTAGTGAAAAGGTGCAGAAGCAGGCTCAGACTGCAAACCACTACAGACTCAAAAATGCACTTTGAAAAAATCAAGACAGCAGGAAATTTTGCTTGGCTTCAGGCACTGGAAGAAAACATGGACAGATTAATTCTTTCCTTCATAAAGAAGAAAGGAACAAGCATATACCAGGTGAAAAGAAAAACCCCAGCTAAGGAAGGCTTAGAGGGGCCCTAAAAAGCAATTGAAGAAGTTGATGCAAATAAAAGCTGATGATTCCTAACAAAGAATCATTGAATTATAGAACAGTTTGAGTCAGAAGGGACCCTAAAGACCAGCAAGTTCCAACCCCCTGCCATGGACAGAGATGCCTTCCACCAGCCCATGTTGCACAAAGCCCCATGCAACCTAGCTTTGAACGCTGCCAGGGACAGACACAGAAACAGAAGTCCACAACTTCTCTGGGAAATCTGTTCCAGTACCTCACCCCTCCTAAGTGAAGAATTTCTTCCTACTATCTAATCAAAATCAAATTTTAATTTAAAGCAATTACCCCTTGACCTATCACTATAGGCGTTGGTAAAAAGTCCCTCTTTCTTTCTAATGACGTCAATTGCCCTTCCTTTATGTTACAACCCACCCTTGAAGGGGAGGATAACTCAAGTTCTTGTTAATAGATCCCTTGGGGTGGATTAGAGCAAAATTATACTGAATGATTGGTGTTCCTAAAGATATACATAGGTAAGATTGATTTTAGAACAATTTGGTTGCAATGGAAAGGAAGCATGTAGGCATTTTGTTTATCTAATATATAGCAATATAAATAATATATAGTATTATATATAGCAATATAAAAGCATAAAAATAACACTTAAGAAAATGTATAAGGAAAAGAAAGAAAGAGAAAAATGGATAAGAGTAGAAAGATATCACCATCCGTGGATCCAGCAACAAGACTTGTTCATTACAATTTTGCTCTCTGCTCAAAGTGATGGTTACAGGATGGAGGAAAGCCCACAAAACACAAAATTCAATGGGTTAATAGATGTCTAGGGTTGGGTGGAATGCCCAAGCACCTCCCCTGTGGGGGGAGTTTTACACTGTCTTTTGAAGCACTGTGGATCAGCTGCAATACTGTGGATCATGTACAATCCTCTGGTGGAAGTTCCCAGAAATGAGTCTGGAGCACTTCAGGTGTCTTTGATGATTTATGACCTGTCCCTCACATCAGCATGCTGAGCCGGTTATTCTCCATCAGAAAGAATGGATACCCTCAGGCCCACATGTGAATGTGAATGTCCTGTGTGAATGTGACCTTCCAGCGAGGGGGGGGAGAGTTTCACAGCTAAGCCAATTGTGTAAGGAGGGACATTGACATGATAAAATGCACCACCCCACCTCGCAGGATCTGCTTTTTATTGGACCTCTCCCTCATCCAGTTCAAAACCCAGCTTGCAGCCTCCACTGTTAGGTGTGCAACTCCTCTGCATCTGGGCTTTGACATTGCACATCATCAGCAAAGCTGCTGCTGCTTTTGCAAGTGGCTGATTCCTTGGGTGATTAACTATTAACATTCCAGTTTCTCACACTTCATCCATTAATGCTGTTGCTCCATCATGGAAGGCCAACACATTTGTCAAGCATGACTTGCCCTTAGTGAAGCCTTTTGGCTGTCACAGATAGCTTGTTTTCTTTCTGTATGTCTTAGCATAGATTTCAGGAGGATCTGCTCCATGATCTTGTCAGTCACAGAGGTGAAAATGGCTGGCCTGTAGTTCCCTTGGTCTTCCTTTATTCCCTTCTTAAAATGGATGTTATGTTTTCCATTTTCCAGTCAATATGGACGTCACCAGAATGCCACAGCTTTTCAAATAGGACGGACAGTAGTTTAGACACTTTATCTGCCAGTTCCCTTTGGACCCACAAGTGCATCTCATCCAGTCCCATAACTGTGCACCTTAGATCTTTTCAATGGTCTGAGGTTCCTTAGATCTTTTCAAATCTGATCTTCTTCTAGAGTGGGTGGTTCTTTGTTCTTGCAGTTCCTGCCTCTGCCTTCTGCATCTTGGTGGTGTGGCTGGAGCATTTGCTGGTGAAGACAGAGGCAAAAAAGTCACTTAGTACCTAAACCTTCTCCATATCCTGGGCTACCAGGTTTCTTGTTTCCCTAGTCTTCTTGTTATCACCAATATAGATCTAGAATATTTTCTTTTTGGCCTTGACGTTTCTGGGCAGGTTTAATTCCATTGAATATTTAACTTTTCTAACCCAATCCCTTGCTGTTTAGACAACCTTTCTGTATTCCTCCCAGGCTACTTGTCCTTGTTTCCACCCTCTGTAAGCTTCCTTTCTATGGTTGAGCTTGTTCAGGAGCTACTTGTTCATCCAAACAGACCTCCTGGCATTTTTACCTGATGTCCTCTTCCTTGGGATGCACTTCTGAGCTCGGAGGAGGTGATCCTTGAATATCAGCCAGCTTTCTTTGGCCCCTCTTCCCTACAGTGCTCTGTCCCATGGTACTAGAGTACCAAGAAAATGCCTAAAGAGGCCAAAGCCTGCTCTCCTGAAGACCAAGGCAGAGAGCTTGCTGTGTGCCCTCCTTGCTGCCCTAAAGACTTCAAACTCCATAATTTCATGGTCACTGCAACCAAGGCTCCCTTGGAGGACTACATTCCCTACCAGCCCCTTGTTGTTCTTAAGAATAATGTCCAGCAGGGCATCCCTCCTTGTTGGCTCTATCACTTGGAGAAGGAAGTTGTCATCAACACCTTCCAGGAATCTCCTGGATTGCTTATGCCCTGCTGTGTTGTCCCTCCATCAGATATTGGGGTGGTTAAAGTCACCCATGAGGATCAGGGTTTGTGAGTGTGAGTCTGCTTCTATTTGTCTATAGAGCGCCTCATCCACTCTCTGTCTTCCTTGTTGAGAGTCACCTGTCCCTGCCTTCCCTTTAATCCTGATTGATAGACTCTTGGTCAGTTCCTCATCCATCCCCTGGAAGAGCTCCAGCTGGTCACTGACATAGAGGGCACAACCTCTTCTCATCTCCCCTCCCTTATATGCACACACCAACTTGGATTCATTCAAAAAATGGAAAGAACAAACTTACAAATTATCAGAAAGGCATGAAAGAGATGACATTGTAGGGAAGCAGCCTGTACAGCACAGTCTTCCTCTGTATAATAAAAAATACATATATAGCCAATTAAGCCAAGAAGGAAACAGCACCTTTGGCATGAAATTATCAATGTACTTGCATTTGTTTTAATGAAAAATTTCCTAGCTGACCCCACATTTTGAAGGAAACTAAAGTATCCTGAGCACATCAACTCTTATGTTCAGAATACTTTCTTCCTACTGTCCTGGATAGAGCAGCAGAGCTCAAAATATGCCACCAAATGATGCAATGCTGGCTCAGCTTATTGTCCAAGGAACAAGGCTGTTAGGTGACAGGAAGGAAGTGTTGTTCTGTTGCTGTGAAATGAAGATTTCTAGAGATGTTCTCAAGAGGCTGAAACTGCCTCTAATATTTATTGGAGTGGGAGATGAATAAGAGGCTGCATCTATGTAAAACAAGTGTTCAGGATGCCATCACATGTTTCAATGACCAGTACAGTGAGAAGAAAAAACCAGAAAAAATAATTGAAGTTACTCCCAAAATCTCAGCTTTAGCTTCCCTTTCCTATTCAGTTGGCACCTAATTCATGTCATCTTGTCTCTATAACCATCCCACTCTTCTCTTTTCATCTCCAGTTCTCAGTATCTTTGCCTCTCTGCCCTAGTACCCTTATATACCACACCTGCCTCCACCACCATCTTGTAGGCTGAGCTCACACCTCCTCTGTATCTCTTCCTCTGTAGGGCTAAAGGGTGGAAAACATGGGAGAGGTGACATCTTAACCCACCGTTTTGAAAGCTGTTTCCACCTCACCTCCCCACCCCGTCCAGGGCTCAAATATCCTGACTACGCTTCGTCACACAAGACTGGATAGTTTCAAGCAGTGTGATCATAAAGGCAAATATTGTCAAATAGGCCAGGGTGTAAGGAATGTTCATCATATCTGGAGAAGTCTGCTGCCATGATGAAAAAGCCTTTTGGATCATGCTCAAAAAGTCTTTTTCAGAGGCTTTTGACATGGCTAAAAGTGGGTTGTTTTTTAGGGAAATAAAGAGAACATTTGCAGGAAATGATTCACCACAAGAAGTGCTTGTACTAAAACATAGGGTTTAGTGGATTGAGAGAAGGAAAGAACACTGTTGGTGGTTCTTAAAAATATTTTCAGATTTATTCTTTCAAGTGAACTGAACATATTTCCCCCTAATCATCATCTTATAAATAACTGTGCCATATTGGTCTGAAGCTTTCACACAGAGTTGCTGGATACAAACAGCTGGAGGCACATGCACAGCATGGAAAACTCTAACTTGAGGAGTTTACAGTTGATAAAATCCTCCAAACACCAAAAGCAAAGTTTTGGGAGACAAATCAGGTTGTTCTAAGAGTTACTGAAGTCTAGACTGAGCCACCCACAGCCACACAGATTATACAGGACACCCATGACATGCTCTCGCAGAGTCTGACGGATGCTTTCCTGTTCTGTTATTCTCTGAAACAGAATTAAAATTCAGTCAGGCTGAAAGGAGCTTTTTTGCTGTGTATATGAGGGGAAATAACAATAACTGTGCAATTCATAAAAACCTTCTAGCGTGTATGCACGCATGCATGCCTCCACTGATAAATCCAAAACAGAGGTAAATATAGAGGAGGCATTAAGTTGTCTTTTCCAGGAGGGAGAGAAATCCGCATGACAAGTTTATTGAAGCATTTTACAAAAATCCGGGATACTGTTCAACATACACAGCAAGTTGTTATTAAAGGCTGCAGTTCACCATAAGCAGCAATTTTGAATGACAATGTTGTGCATTTGTCATCAAACATTATTGTTGTTTGCAAACAGCAAGAGGGTTCCATCTGCTGTTATTTTTTACAATTATATAAATAAGAATATTTAGGCAGATAGACGTTTTATATGTAAAAATGTATCAGCTTAAGGAACGCAATCCAGAAATAAAGATAAGATGAAACAGAAATTTAAACCAGAAAATATAACATTTTTAAGTGAAGTTTAAGTCAAACAGTAAATTATGTTCTGAACAAAGTAAATTCTGATGACAAATTTAACATACTTGTCACTTTCTAATAAAGACAGGGAAAATGTTCTGTGGAAATGCTTTGAAGGAAAATATGAAAGCATCTGCTTTCCAAAGGCTTTGCCAAAAACCAGAGCATCCAAACCCATAGCAGGTTTGAATAAGCTGTCATTGTGCTACAGAGGAGTTTTAGTTCAACTCTTTCAGTACCCACTCTTCTACAGAATATGTTCTGTGGCCCTGAGACACTGGAAAGAGGAGAGAGGATAACCCTGCAAATACCTCATGGGAATTTGGGGTATTCAAATACAACCTGGGGAACATGACTCCCAATGGAAGAGGGCAGAAATTTCCAGGTGCAACTCCTTTAAAGTATCCTTGTGATATTTAAGGATCAGCATTATTTTGTCTCTTTGCTGGAATTGATATTTTCTATGAGAAAACCTCTTCACCATTTCCCCATCTATCTGACAATTTCTTTGAGAAAAAAGTAATTTTCTGACCTGCTATTTAGCTTACCCTCTAATCATAAGTCTTGGGTAGTAAAAGTAGCTTAGCACTTCAGACCAGGATGAGTGGAAATCAAGTATTGTTCATGGGTTACTTCCTTGCAAAGATCAGTCAATAGAACATTAGCATGCACGTGCTGGCAATCAAAGTTTCAGTGGACACAGGGAAATAAGTTTCTCTTATAACACTAAGTGTTAGTTTGCTGCTGGGGAGTATTGGGTACTTAAATACTGAGAGAGGATCCAGCATTTCAAATGATGCTGTGAGAGTAAGTTGGAGACAGTAAATCCTTTCACAGCTTCTGTTTCTCAAGAAACTACTGCACAGATTCCTCAGCTTTATCCCATATTCTCTCCCATGAACAGAATACAAAATTACAATTAAGACAAAGCACAGTCTGCTTGTACAAAACAGGTCCACCTACTCCCAAAAGCACAACTTATGCAAAGGCACTAGTGAAAAAAAAGAATACTTTCAAGTCAGTGAATACTTGTACTCTGTGATTTTGTGCTCTAGGGCCTGCCTTACAGCAACAGTTCATCCTCTGAGCATGAGAGTGATTACAAATTTTCTTGCTATGGTTGCATGTGTTTGCCAATTAACTGCATCTAGCTGTTTCAGAAGAAATGTACTGCCAAAATGTTCAGAAGACTGCTTGATTTAGCTTAAGGCCATGTTTCTTACTTCAGAGAAGACTGTAAAATCTGTAATTTTCACTACAATTAATAAAATATCAGCTTCCATGCACAAAAAAAGTAATGACCCCTGGTTGTATACATTACTCTATTAGTTTCTCAGCTATGCCCATTATCCAGACTTTTATATCTTCTTCAAGTGACAGTGCTATTTAAACACCAAGACTAATTCTTACCTTACTGGAAGAGTATCCAATCAGCTGAGTAATGCAGTATATTTGTGGTGCAGCAATAGCCGTGAAACTCGCCTTCTGCTGCTCTCTTTGCGTTGTCAGAAAAGTCAGTGGTTTCCCCCAGAGAAAGAGCTGGAAGTGTTTATTATAAAGGACTCTGCTATTCCCCCACTGATAGTACAGGGCAAGAAATACTATAGAATTAAGGCCCTGAGACAAGTTGCTCCCCTAATAATAGAAAGATTGCTGCTACCTTCAAAGCTTAAATCTGTCTCTGTCTTTACATAAAATTCTGTTTCCCTACCTTATCAGAAGCATCAACTGGCATATTCTACCTTTAATTTCTAATTTTAGATGAGAGTTAGAAGGAATAAAAATTGAGCAAGTCAACTCCTCTACAGACTTACAGTTCTCAAAAAAAAAAAAAAAGGAGTTCCAGATAGAAGACTTACTGTTATTTTAATTGTGTCTTATTCATTCCTTTGCCTAAGTAATATTTTTCTCTAAAATATATTCTGAAGTACTTGATTCAATCTGATTTTAAAAGTTTTAAAGCAGTCTTTAAAGGTTAAAGCAGTACTATAAACTTTTCAAGGGAGTTTCTTCCAAAGCCAGTAAGGCTTTTAACTGGAACTGTTCCTCAAGGTTTGATTTCCACACAGTCAAGTAATTAATCTTTCTCTTGATAGGTAAAAGATGCTGTCGTCAAGACACTGCTTTTCTTAGCACAAAAGTCACAATAACAGGTTTGTAACAGAATAAGGTCCTTTTATCAAAGAATATGTAAAAATCACTTCAAAAACTTATTTTCAGTTCTAGCATGGCAACACAGAATGGAAATAGTCTTAAAAGTCTTTTCATTTAATTTCTGGTTGCATATCAAGTAATTAGACAGAAGTTAAGTGTATTTGTTTTGACAGCTCTTCAAAATTCGACATTCAGAATGATATTTTATGAGATAATTTTACCTAGGACAGACCAATAGGTAACGTACAACATTCTTGTTTTGTGAGCCTTATTTTCCTTTACAGATGCACTGGTATCTCAGGAACTTCTTTCCAATATGCCAAAGGTTCCCAGTTTTTTTAACAGAGTCAAAACCATTGACTGAAGATACAATTTGTCCTGTTTTTTGTTGGTTTGGTTGTTTTTTCTTTTTTTTTTCCTTTTTTTTCTTTTTTTTCTTTTTTCCAGTGGATGCTGCCATAGTGGTACATGCTGTGGTTAGAAAAACAGGCACCACAGTGCACAAAAAAACCCCAGAAGGAAATGCAGACTCAGTTAAAACCATCATTTTACTGAGACACTTGATGACATATTCAGCTCCACATAATAAACATGCTTAGACAACCATACTTACAGGTTCCTGAACAGCATGGATATGTGGAGGACTTTTAGTCTAGCAACACAAACACAACTTCTTCACAAGAATATTTGTGATCTTAGGGAAACAAAAGATTTATTAATGAACATACTACCTTCTGGTTCTGGAGAAACCAACTGTGAACAATGAAATGGAAAAAAATAGGTAAAGTATATGAATTTTTTGTACAAAAAAACTATATTAAGTTTTAATTCTGATGTTTTTCTTAAGCCTTCAAGTATCTTCAATTCCTGAAACAAATGTCCCTTTTCAGCTTTTCTTCATGCAGTACAAAAGGAGAAAATTGAACACACACTAGAAATCTCCAAGAAACATTTTTTCTGAAGTTATGGTATGCACACAGCTAGATTACCATACAAAGACTAGGTCAGCTGGTTAGAGCACGGTGCTAATGATGCCAAGGTTGTGGGTTAGATCCCTGTATGGGCCATTCACTTCAGAGTTGGATTTGTTGAACCTTGTGGGTCCCGGCCAGATCAGAATATTCTTGTTCCGTGAAAATTTCATCCTAAAGAGTCCTGAAGTTGGCTAACAAAAGCAGAGAAAAGAAGCATCTCTTTATTAGCCACTAGCCATTTTCTTTTTGCTCACTGCTGTAATATCACAGTACCTCAACAAGAGCTGTTCAGTGTTCTTGTTCCTTCCTGCAAAGTATTCCTGCTGCATCAATCACCTGGATCATTCTCATGCTAAATCACTCTGTCTTCTACTTCCAAGTCTGTTCTCAGCAGAGATTTTACTCTGACATGGAAACTATTGTCAGTGGCCCATCTCAGGGATTAAGGAGATGAAGACTAAAGACTGCAGTTTAAAGTTGCACTGCTCCTGATAATATAAATTGACCATGTGAGGCAATATATTGCATTTGCTCGCTCACATGTTAGTGTGCAATATTTCCTGCTGTCAGTAAACTTATGATATTTTAAATGTAGTTCCCAGAACTTAGTATAAAACCAGCAAACCAGCAGAGGCTCAAATCCTTAAAATACTTTTCTACTTTTTCCCCAGTAATCTCAATGGAAAAGCATTCATAAGCCAAAAACCAAGCCTCCAGCTCTTTCTTTCACTTCCTGAAAGCTGGAGGTTTTGGCTGCTAGCTTTGGGATTAAAGAACTGATTAGAAGTTTTTACCAGTAAAAATATCCATGTATCTTATCCTCTAAAATTTCCCTGCTGAGGTACTGAGTCAGTTTTTAAAAAATTCATTCCTTCACTCTTCTTTGCAAGGTTCAAAGTTGCAATTCCAGAGCAATTCTACTCAAGGGGGCCAAAAGAGGCTTCATTGCTAAAAGCACTCATCAAAGTCTCATTAATAATTATTCCTTTCTGAGAAAAAAAGTCAAATTTCATTGCTGCAGCAATTGCATCTAGCATGACTTATGGACAGAGTTTCTCTATGTTTTTACTTACAGCCACCACAATATGATTGAAACTGCAGCCTAGGTATAATCTACATGCAGCTTCTTCCCTGTTTGTCTAACCTGTGTTCTGTTTCTTGATTTGTTTGCTTTTTTAGCTCATTACAAGCTTACACATTAATTCTTTGCTCCTCATTCACTTATCTTTAACTTTTGGATGGTGACACAAACTACACCAGCTCTCACAGAGACCTTTCCCCCACACCATGCCCTCCCTCCTCTAGCTGAAGTTGGCCATCGTGATGCCTGAACAAAACATACTGGCTCCATACTGGCACTTGAAATAGGGCAAGAAGTAGAACAAAGCTGTCTGAAGGGATCATTTCCTTTTCATAAGGAGCCGGTGCAGAGTGGAAAGTCAACACGGAATAGGAACAAGAGTAGAAGTAGTAATTGGAGTGGCCATAGGAAACTGAACAAAAGGTAGATAGGAGAGATTTTCAGCTTTACCTTCTGTGGGGAAGGGACTGTCTTCCTTTATAAGATGTTTGCACAGCACTTGCCATGGAGGTGATCAATCTGGTGCTCTGCAGGTGCTATTAAGCATGCAGTGTGCATCCCTCACTGCCAGTTCATAGGTGATGAGGTCTTGCTTCAATGCCCTTCCACAGCTTTGGCAGTTCAGATTGAGACGTTCTTTTTCTTCAGCGTTGACAGAGTTCAAACAGAAAAAGACAAGAAAAACACAGCCAGAGAGGGAACAAGGAAATGTACAAAGATCTTAAGTGGCACATTTAGCACTAGATGTTGTTTATTGTGGCTATTTGGCTGAGGGGTGAAGAGAATGTAAGACTAATCTGTTCTGTAGGTTTTTGTTAAAATACTAGCTTAGATGCTATGATTTTGGTGGACAGTTACACAAGTGAAGGTAATTTTCAGATTGTAATGAGTATGCCAACCAGTGCAATGGTATCCAAGTGAAGCCACTCATTCCTAATAATGTCTGCTTATTCCCACTCATCTGAACTAGTATTAATACTAAAACATAATCTCCCTATCAAAAAAGTAGAGGAAAAAACCATGAGAAAGAAAGAAAGAAAGAAAGAAAGAAAGAAAGAAAGAAAGAAAGAAAGAAAGGAAGGTAGGTAGGTAGGTAGGTAGGTATTGACATGGTGTGATGATAGACCTATCTTGAAAAGAAAGGTACCTGTTAATTAGGCAGGCATAGGTGAAATATGGTAGGATGTCACTGATTCCTGACAGAGAGGAGAAGAAGAGCCCTAAAGACTTCAAAATATGATAAGCTCATTTTCTTCTGCACTTTTAATGTCTGAATAATTTCTAGCTTGGGGATAGATGTCAGAGAAATGCCTCTGAAGTCCAAGGAGGAACTATATTGTGTTTCTGACTTGTGCAAGTTTGCTGCCCTTGCTGTAAGATACCGTCCAACTTCCCTGGGAAGTTTGTATTTGCTGCTCACCCAAGGATCAGAAAAGTTATCTTTCCACTGAGAGTTTAATGGGTTTATTTTCTTCAGATCAGATTGAACAAATGTTACTGACAGAGCCACTGAGAGCATGCACACCTGTATGGAACCTATTTGTTCTGCTCTTTCTTCCTTCTCTAACATCACTCACTCTTTTTGATCAACAGCATAAAAAGCCAAAAAAGATTTTTTACATGTTGTGTTTTTCAGTTGAAGAAAAATCAAAATGATAGCTATAGCAATGAGAAATATCTGGTCTTATTTACAACTGAGACTTGTTTTTCTCTACACAATGGCAAAAATCAACCTTTAATTCCATTTTCTGCTCATGTTATTATGAAATCTACTGCCAGAAAACAGTCCAAGGAGTCTTAGACTAGTTTCTTTTAAGACACGTTGCCACAGAGATCAGGAAAACAGGAGGAAAGACTTTCTTTTTTTTCTGGGCTATCACTGTTCCTCATCACATTTTATCTTTCTTTTACCCCATATTTCATATTTATCTTCCATTTCTATAAATAAACCATCTTTCAAATACAAGCCTATCTACTCTCATCTCCATTTTCTTATTTTCTGGATGAATCACAAAGCAATGCAACAGTTTTATTCACAACTCAAAGGCAAATTCCTAATGAAAAATGAATCTGGTTTTTAGACTTAAGTGTCAAAGTAGAAGCCTTGGTGAAGAACAAGCTAACAAGGAAAATTAAAATTACCACAAATGCACCAAAACATCATGGAAATAATTTTAACCATAGTCATGCTAATGACTCGAACAGTACCTTCTTGAACAGTACCAGCCAAAATCTTGACACTTTCAAAATACCAACAGACTTCAATGACATCAGCATTTTGCCTTTTTCTACACATCACCTGCAGAGCCAAAGAAACCAAGTGATATCACAAAATGAGCTTTCAATCCAAGGCATTAAAATCCAAGCCCACAAGTACAGAGTGATAAGGGATCCTTTCAGGTCAACCCCTAGCCATATAATATGGCTTTCCATGGGGTTTAGAGCAGCTCAGGCCTCTGGTAGGTTGCATAAATGAAGGATTTATGTCCATGTCATCCATTTAAAAAACCTCTCAGGGCCATCAAAAGATGTTGTGGGATTAAGAGAGATGTTCTAATGTGGGGTTTTATACACAAAATGGTGAAAAAGACATAGTACAATGAATATATACATAATAAAACCTACTTAAACGACAAACATGCAAACTTGAAAAAACTATACTTCATGGCAGGAAGAAAGTTGGAGACAAGAGGAAAAAATATAAGGAAGACTAATGCCCTTAGACACTCAATATAGAAAAGATATTGTCCTCATATACATTCTTATTTATCTTCACCCTCCTGCAGTTGGTGTATTACCTCCTTACACACAGCAGTTTCTTTCTGTCATGGAGGCAATTCATTCCTATCCTGTCAGGCTCACTTTTTCTTTCCTAGTGTCTCAAGACACTAGTTGCTGTCAGAGCAGTAACAAAAAGAACCCAAGAGGTTTTTTTTGCTGACACATCCCGAAGTGTAGAATCATCACGTCAGATATATATTTGGGGTTAGGAAGACCAGCTTCTGTTATATGACCTCATTCAGCCAGAGCTTTCTGTAAATCCCTGTCAAAAAATGTTTATGATCCCCAGCCTGCCAGGAGAAACACTGTTTGTTCTCTCAAGCCGAGCTAACTTGTTTTCGATTATCTCCTTATTAAAGAAAAAGATAGTGCTTCATAAAGCAGTCCTAGATGTTGCAGAATTACCGCTTGAAACATAGAAATTGGAACAACTCATTTTTATTTCAATATTGGTATCCTATGCCTTATGAGTCATTGTAATGATTCCCTGTTGCCTTCTGTACTGTGCTTAAACAAGTTAGGCATTTTCAAGGCTCTTAACTAAAGTCACGGTGGAATTAAAAACACTTCTGCAGAAAAACCCGCAACACAGCTAAGGAAGACCCTTAACTGACCTGTACTAACATCTCTTATAAGAAATTCTCTTCTCCCACCCTGGGAGATTTGTAAGCATGCTTCCCAAATCATGCTGTTTCCATTACTTCATATATTTCACTTGCAAGAAAAAGGAAGGGGGAGGGATTACATGCAGAGCAAAGAACAGCTCTGCAACCATGCAGAACAGTGGCAGCATTTCTGACTGAATAATCTTGCATTATTTATTTGGCCTTTATTATTACTTGTCCCTTTTTTAAAAACATGTTTACACTTTTATTATTAAGGCATATTCATTGAATTGCAATTCAAGGTTGCAATCCTGATAATAATTGTGTGGGTGAACAGTTCCATGGACCAATGGACACAGTAAGTCCTGATTTCCAAGATTTGTGTGAAAGAGGTATACCCACAGCTAAACAAACAAACAAACCAACAAACCACCACACTTTGTTTCCGTCTACCCTTTCTCAACTTTCTATTGCTTTATCCCCACTGTTTTTCCCTTACACTGACTCTCCATACACGAGTAAAGTAGCACTGGATATAAAAGGTATTTTTCCCCTCCTTCAAATAAAAGAGAATTTAAGTCTAGTGAGCTCAAAATTATGTCAGATTGTGTTTGGGGTGTTTTTATCAAACCAAACTAAATAAAAAAGGTAAATTCAACACATTACTCTCATGAGTGGATATTCATAAGTGAATATCTGCAGTGAAATTTGCTTTTGAAAACAGAACACTGGGGACAAACTCAAACTAGTATAACTGGAACCAGGCTGATTTTTGATTTTTTGTTAACCCAAACTGCATACATACACTTCATAATTTGCAAATACAATTCACTGCAGCTGTAGAATAAATCAATCTGAAAATACATATATACATAAGTAATACTGGTTTAATATTACCACTGAGAAATCTAGACATCTCAGAAGACTTAAAAACTCTGAGTCAAGGCAAATTCCAGCAGTTTCAATACTTGAAATTTACTCAATTTCATTTAACAAATTCTTTCTAATAGCATTTAGTGTTTAGTGCCTTTATCGTTCACTATATATATGTGCGTATATGAACAGGGAAATATATATAAACTAACATTTTTTTAATACTTAAATTTTAAAACAAGCATTACTTGTGTAAGATAGTAACCCAGAATTAAAACAGAAATACTCCACAGGCAATGAATTACCTCACTAAAGCTAGTTAACCACATTTTGAGGCATAAATGGACATAAGCTTATTTAGTTTGTTATATACTGCCCAGAACAGCTGCAAACGTGTGCCTTTTTATGGGAGTTCAGGATTCCATGTGGTTCAAACACATGGCATTTGCTTTTTCCAGTTGGTATTGTTCAGGCCATACACATGCCCCATTTCAAGTTGCCAAGAGAGTGGTGGAAGAACAAAACACCCTGGAACCAAGCAATACAAAAGATTGACCTTGGTTATTTACAAGTTGCTATTCCATCACACAGTTAGTTTTTGTCACATTTCACATATTAGTCAGCTTACCTCCTTCAAATCTGCTTTATTATGATCTAGTTAGAGTTGAAAATTCAACAATAAATAGCCTGTATGCACTTGTTTTATTGTGCCAGTATTAATGGACGCTTTCAAAATTGATATAAAAAACCAAAAATGTTTCCCAGCAAGCTGTTTGTATACAGAGAGAAAGAATTCTGCACTTTGCAAAGAGGACTGCTTTAAGGAATAGAGCACTTATGTGAGAATTCCTCTATTCCATATCCATATCAAATCTGCAGGAAAGGCAATAATTGCAACCAGCTTTTTTTGAAACTGTGTACCATCTATAGAGCTGCACAGGAAGAACCATGCAGCTACCAAATGTATTAGTGTGCCACAGCAGTTCAGCAGTCCATGGCAGAGCTGCTTGCAGGGGAGAGGCCAGAGCACTCACCGCAAATACACCATGAGCTGTGTGACCAGACTGAAGCAGAACAAAAAGCTTCCACAGTTTAATACAGAGCTACTTCTCAAGCCTTGTCTGTCTTTCACAGCATCCCCTTCCTGCAAACTCTCTGTGCCATGTCTGCATCTGCTTCTGAGACAGGCAATGCAAAGATTTCAGGCTGAGTTTCTTTGCAGACATCACATATACTGACTGATCTGCTGACTGTACCATGTCTGACTCTCCTCTGCCTTTCACCTTCACTAGTCCTCAACTGCAGCATGAGATAGTCATACTTGTGGGATTACAAACTGCACTCCAGATGTTGCGCTCTTTTTTTTTCCAAGGGCATGCATTTGTTATCCATCATATTTTCCACTCAGTAAATAATTTAGAAGAAATTACTGAATGACTTTTCAAAACACTGTTCTAAATATCACTCAGTGGCATTACTCACACAAAGTCTTACAGAAGTAAAACATTTCCATTCTGAAGATTAAATTTGATTTTTGAGCCATGTATTGCAGAACTGAGCCACTTTTAAGCAAGTCAAGTTGATGAGATTCACTTTGACTTGAATCTGAAGCCAGTTCTATGAAAAGGAATTCAAAGGAGTTTATTTCATACAAAGGCAGTTCATGGTTTTACATTACCACAAGATCATGTTTTTCTGTCAATGCTTAAAATTTCATATTAGTACCCTACTAGAACAGCCTTAACAATTTTAAGAAAGGTTGAATTATTCAAGAAATCTCTAAAAGATAATTACAAGTAGATTAGACAATTAGGCATTTAATATCAAACCAATTTTTGCTGATTGTGGCTATCTCATCCGTTATCTCATCCAGACAGGAAAGGATGCAATAAATTGCCTTCTTGACAGTGTATCCCTGAAAGCTTTAATATTTCTTATTGTATTGGGTTTGCATGGCAAGGTTTTGGCAGCAGGGAGGTTACTGGGGTAGTTTTTGTGAGAAGCCACCAGAAGCTTCCCCTAAGTCCAGTAGAGCCAGTGGCAGATGGTTCCAAGAGGGACCTGCTGCTGACCACCAGCAATGGTGGTAATCCTTCTGGTTAAAATATTAAAGAAGGGGAAGAAGTTACTGTGGAAGAGCACTTGCAGCCAAAGAAGAGAGGAGAATAGGTGGGGGAGACAGCCCTGTAGACACCAAGGTCAGTGAGGAAAGAGTGGAAGAAAGTGCTCCAGGTGCCAGAGAACAGATTATCCTGCAGCCTGTGCTGAAGACCATGGAGAGGCAGGCAGCCCATGGGGGTCTACAGTGGAGCAGACATCCACTTGCAGCCCATGGAGGACTCCCCACTGGAGCAGATGGATGCTTGAAGGAGGCTGTGACCCCATGGAAAGCCTCTGCTGGAGCAGTTTTGCTGGCAGGGCATGTGGATCCATGGGCACCTATGCTGGAGCAGTCTGTCCTTAAGGGACTGCACCCCTCGGAAGGGACCCATGCTGGAGAGATCTGTGAAGAACTGTAGCCTGTGGGGAGGACTCACATTTGAGATGTTTGTGGAGAACTGTCTCCTGTGAGAGGGAGCCCACGCAGGGAAGACTGAGGAGAGGGGAGCAACACAGACAACTGACCACCACCCCCAGTCCTTATCCCCCTAAGATACTTGTGAGAGTGAGTAGATACAGAAATTGGGAGTGAAGATGCAAACAAGAGGAAGGGAGAGGTGAGGGGAAGGTATTTTTAAGGTTTGTTTTTATTTTCTCATTACCCTACTCTGATTTGACTGCCAATAAATTAATTTCATCAAGTGTGTTTTGCCCATGGCAGCAATTGCTAAGTGATCTATCCCTGTCCTTATCTTGAGCCAAGAGACTTTAATTTTATTTTCTCTCCCCTGGCCACTGAAAAGGGAGAGTGATAGAGGGGTCTGGTGGGCACCTGGCCTACAGCCAATGCAGACACACCACACTAATATCTTAAAAAATCCTCTTACCTATAGCGTTTGCCAAAATGGAGGTTTGTTCAGTGATGAGGGTTCCCAGATTGACATTAACAGCTCTCCAAAAGGAATTTGACTGCAATAACTATTTTGGACTCTTGGATTCACTGAATTAGCCCAGAAGCCACACCTGGTCATTAACTGGAGAATATGAGAAGTAATTCCTACACGAACAATGCAAAATAGAAGAAAGAAAATGGGCTTTCGCTTTCCTGTTGTTCAAACTACCCCACTGTACAACATCTGAAACCCTCTGCATTTCCCTGCCTTAATCTTTCTGCACACAAGAAGAAAATTTAGAATCATTAGCAAGAAGAGAGGTGCTCCCTCATGACTTGAAGGCCTGCCAATAACTACCTAAATTAAAGATCTTGAGTAATCAGGTGGATGTGCTTCAAACTATTTTTCACTCGTTTCATTGAAATGACAACTTTACCTTTTGTTACTCCATCTTAGTAGTCAACATATTCTTGTGGGTGTTTGTTGAAGTCTCACTTCCGCAAAGTCTCTTTCAATAAAGTGTCATTGGGTTCAAAACACATTTTACTGTACGATCCAATCTTCAGCCTGGGTTAAGACTTTGGAAAAGCTCCTTTGTTAACTGTGACAGGAACAGGCATTTCACCTATATCATATTGCTTCCCACGGAAAAGAATTAAAACTTGATTCTGTGAGCAAATTAAAAACAATAGATTGCAATTTGATCACTGTATTGTTTCATCTTTATCTACCGTAATAGCATTATAACAAATTAGATTAATATAACAGTTGATCAACACCTTTTATTCAAAAAATCTATAGATGCATATGAAACTGGTTTACTCTGCCAACTCCTAACATGGATCATGAGCTCTGAAGGTGTATGTAACACCAGGCTACTTGGCTCTGCCTCCAAAAGAATATCCAAATCCTCACACTGGGGAATTTTTCTATAAGGGAACATGTTTCCCACTGGTACTTATTAGTGTCAGTTGCCAAAAGGTTTGCTTTTGAACACAGTTTTTTCTGCTCAAACCTCAAGAAGCAGAGCTTGGGAGCATGATGGTTTTAGATAGGGAGAAAACAACAGAACTCTGGCCTGAAAAGCAGACATCTGCAACTGCCAGCAGGGCATAGTGGTCTCAGTTAACTGATTAAAAAGAAAAATAGCACTGGATGGAACCCCCCCAAGCTCTTTCTTCATTGTAATGCAACACATTTTGCAGGTGCATCTAAACAGTTTAGTAACATCAAGTTTTGAGTAACTCCGTTAGAGTTTAGGGCCTGTAATGCTTTGGGCTCACTAGACACCTGTTTGTGAGCCATGCAGGCTGTTCCCTGCACCACAGAGGTCTAGGTGTAGGGCAGCTGTAGTCAGCAAGCACATGAAGGGCTGGCACCTAGGGGATATAGCTTCTATATCCTGCTGTCCTTAAGGAAATTGGTGGCCAAGGAGCAGGATTGCTGTTGGTGCCACATGATTCATGGCTCTGATGCAAATTCAAGTATGTGTACAGGCATGGTAGGTTGAAATCAGTATAACTAAGGCTCAGACACATCTATAAATGTGTTTTTCATAGGACTGCCTGGTATAATATTCACTCTGAAACAGCTCATTCTAATAACAGAATCAAGCCTACTTACAGAATAAAATTGGACAGACAAAACTAAACAGTGGTATCAATAGAAAACTTTGGAAGACCTTTATCCTGCTATGTTGTTTTCTTACATGAAAGTTTTTCAGTTACCATAGTCTGCATTTTATGAGTTTATAGTTTGTTTCCAAGAAAACAATATGTTTGTTTTCATTGTCAATCGGCAAAGCAGTTTGGGCTGAGCATGTATTTTTACTGTTAACTTTGCATTTCTAATTTGGCATTAAAAAAAAAAAAGTTCTATATATTAAATGATAGTGGAGTTTCCTAATAGTAAGTCTGTTGGAAGAGGAATAATGGAGCTATTAATGTTTAATAAAATGATCATCCAGCTATGCTTTGATGGAAGAGAGATTACATATGACTTCTGTCTGAGCAGCTTCAAGACTCTTTCTTCCTGTAGGTGCAAGAAAAAATCAGTATTTGAAGGTTATCTCATGAACAAAAAATCTTGTCCAGTTAAGTGTGAAAGTGTGGAAGAGCATGTGGAATAAAAACTGGAGTAAATCCTCCAAAGAACAGTTTCATAAAGGTCTCATAAGTCACCCTTTATCCAGTTGTCTTGATCAACTTGTCTCACACTAATTTTTCTTGTGTTCCCTCAGTTGTGCTGCAGCTAGCATGAAATGGATTAAAACTGGAGATTAAAGAGAGTTCCAAACGAAGTATAAATTTTCAGATTGTGTTTCATGTGCTCAGCAGGCACCAAGGGGGGGGGGCGGGGGGGAAGTCAACAATTTGTGTAAACAAAAGGCACATAAGAAAATCATCATGCTGAAATATTGCAAACTAACAGCAGGCTAGAGTAAAACATCCATATTGCCAGACCAAATTAATTTCTTTTAGCATTACCTTTATAATCCTTCACCAAGAAGGAATATTTTCTTTTTTTTTTTTTAAGCATGACAAATATGCATTGTAATCAGTTGGGTTAGATTAGTTTTTCTTTTTTTAGAGAAAGATTTTCTCTCCCTGAATCTTCAACTGTGACTGCAATGAATTTCTTCAGAGAAAGAGAGATATTACAAGAGAAAGAGAGAGATTACAAAAAAGCACTTGCCATCTTCCATTATTAAGCCATTAAAAAAAAGGAAAAAAAAAGAGGTAAAATAAGAACCCTTGGAGAAAGCTGCTCCCTGAGTTGATGGAAGTGACAAGGTTTGTAAAACCCGATGTATACTTAACAGATAATGTCATGCACTGAAGGGGACAAGAAACAATTTGGTTTCTTGAAGGAATCAACCCGGATAGTCTCAAGGGGAATCAGACAAGACAGACTACTAATAATCAGGCTTAGAGTGTCCACAGATTAATTCAGGGGTGAAAATATTTGTGAAGAATGCTGGTAGGCAGGATCTTGTGAAAAACTGGTCATTAGGAAAAATGACCTCAAGTGAGCTGGCTAGACTTTCAGGACAACCTCTCCACAGCATAAAGAGTGGTCCATCTGATGTTCAGAAAAAGCAGCAAACATAGGAGGAGACTGGCTTTATCAAACAGGGATTGAGCTCCAACCAAAACTAACCATATACAGGAGCTGGAATGAAGGCAGGCAGCAAAGAAATACAGAGGACTCTGCTGGCCATGCTGGGATGGTGTTAGAAAAGCCAAAGCTCAGCTGCAACTGAAACCAATGAGGAACAAGGATGACAAGAAGCCCTTCTACCTCTGTACTAATGACAGAACAAACAGAGAAGGCAGGGACTTCTTGCTCAGTGGGGCAGGTGATTTTGCGACAGCAGAGATATTTAAAGCTGGAGTACTCTACCCCTTCTCTTTGTATCAGTCTACGGCTGAATCTCCTAGGGCTCTGCCTAGAGAGAGGGTCCCAGACAGGGAGCTACTATAGTGAAAACTGATCAAGTCTGGAATCTGTTTCAGAAATTCTTGATCCATATGTGCTTACCAGTACCAGAGAGACATTGATGAACAGAGGCAAGAGCTGACTGCAAAGACAGTTTAGTCAGGGAGCTCACGTGCCTTGGGAACAGAAGCCAAGGAAGTGAGGCTTTTCTGGGGAA
Organism: Entomyzon cyanotis; assembly: GCA_024500445.1. Taxonomy (NCBI): domain Eukaryota; kingdom Metazoa; phylum Chordata; class Aves; order Passeriformes; family Meliphagidae; genus Entomyzon; species Entomyzon cyanotis. The sequence goes on from JAKEPQ010001005.1 coordinate 85,516,422, forward strand.
AACTGTCAGCAGCCTCCTACTGCCTGCAGGGGACTAAGATGGGTGAGCCAAGATCTTTATGGAGATGCACTGGGGGACACCAGCACACAATGATCCTGAATGGAAACAGAGGAGGTTTTATCTACATGAAAGGAAAAAAAATCCCTGAAAGGTAGCTGAAGGTTGAGACATGCTGCACAGTCTTCCCTGGAGGTTTGTATGGCCCAGCTGCACGAAGGCCTGACAAAGCCAGTCTGAAATCAGCACTGATCGTGGTTTAGAGTGGGAAGTTGGAGAGGATGACCTCTCAGGGCCCCTGCCAAGCTGAATTTTGTTATTTTTAAGACTTGGTTCTAAATACAGACAAAATATAAGGAAATGTTCACCCTAGCACTGGACTTATAGCTTGTGCATTCTAACAACTAAGTCCTGTAAACTAATGTAAGTTGTGGATAATGGACTTTATATAGATATTTAGGCCCATAAATACATGGTTTGATATTCAGAAGTAAGTAGCTTTTGAAGTTCTGGGTGGTGCCTAATGTAAGTAACCAGAATTATGCATTTTACAGTCTGTATACTAGATTTAGATAATATTTTATTGTAGTTATATGGAATACTTTATATATCTTTATATTTACATAAAAGTTAACTGAAAATTTACTGTGGAATAAGTAACTGATTGTCCTAATAGTGTTGTAAAACTGGCAAAGACTAAAACATTGAACAAACAGAACTTATTTTTACCTGCTCTTTTAAGGTTTCATCAAGCATACTAGCACTTGAATTTCACAAGATGCCCAAGGCTTTAGGAGCTCAGTCTCATTTTAAGCCCTTGGGTTTGAAGGCATTGATCCAAATTTATTGACATACCCAGGTAGATCACAGTGTCTCTTTTCCAACCACATAATGAAAATAACTGTGTGAATAAACATTTTAAAATGTTATCCTGGAGATTCAGGCCCATGAGATTACATCCTCAACTTTAACAAATGAAGAGAAAAATGAATTCATTGGAAACTGAAAACCAAGAATGTTTAGGCAAACATTGGAAGAAAACAAATATCAAGACGTCAACACTGGTATTGAGTTAACTGAGGTTTAAACTACTTAAAGTCTCACTGAAATTATAATTTGCTAACCATGACCAAACCATGTTACAAATCCAGGAGGAAAGCATGTTTGCCAAGCTCAATTGCACACTGACAAAAAACTGTTTTAAAGGCAAACAAATAGAGCAATACAGTATGAATCTAAAACAATTTAAACGCTTGCAATTATGAAGAGTTTAAAGGAGAGGATGGACCAGGGACTGCACACTTTATTATGACTGTAACTACCCACCACAAAGAAGATCAAGGAGTCTGCCAGGCAAGGGTATATGTTTAAATGGTGGCTTACAGTGAAGGGATCAAAGCAGACAGCAGGGAAGAAAGACAAGTTTATGTTAAGGGTAAACAACATGCATGGCCCTACTCCTACTTTTGCTGATGCCTTTTGCAAGAGATAAAGTGCTGTTTAGTAACTTTTTATCCTACAGAGCTGAAGGTCTGAGACAAGTCACTAGTCTCGGTTTTAGACATTGCCCTTAGCTCTGAAGTACAAAGGCTAGCTCCAGCTTTGGGATTCAGTTTGCCACAGAAGTTTAGTCCCACAGGCAGAGGTAGGAGAAGGCTGTTTCATGAAAGCTAGCTTAGAGCAGATTTCTAGAGTGGGCACAGAACATTACATTCCAAGTGGGAAGCTGTGCATGTCTGAGTATTATTCCATACCTCATATTTTTCTTTTTTTAGGAGCAATTTGTCTCCTGTAGATTTAAGCATCTTCTAGCCTGGCATCACACATTTTCATCTAATTCAAGAATAGTAGCTGGTGCTCAGAATTACAAGTAATTTCATGAAAGGATGGAAGCATTCAACATGCATATTTTGCACTGATCTTCAAGACAATCAAGCATTTTCATTAAAAAAAATGTCTTAAAAAAAAAAAGAGAAACACTCTAAGTTCACTGAGTTTAAAGATTGGAATATTCCAAAACTAAAAATACATTTTACTACATGTGATTAATACATTTAATACATTTTAATAAATTTTTAAACTGTAAGGCTGTAAACTGGAAAGCACTATGCATAACATTGTAAAAACTACCAGGATGTTTGGGAGCCTAAGGCTTATTCACTGTGCCATAAATTTATTGTAAATTAGTATGTGAACTCACAGTGCACCAATTTCCATGTAGAGGGACACAGCAAACATTAAGAAGAATAACTTGTAAGGTACACAGTCCCCATTTTTTGCTATTTTTCTTGAATAAAGCCTTCCGTATTGGCATGCCTTTGCACACATATGGGAGGGAAAGAAAGCAGAGATAGACTTTGATGAGAGGAAAACAGATGGTAAAGGAGAACACTGGAATTCAGAAAAAAGGGATTATGAGGGAAAACGTGGGAGAGAAGTACAAGTTAGGCTCAGCACAAGAAGAAGAAAGATGTGAAGGTACAGAAAAATAAAAAAGATAAATAACATTAATAGTCAGGGAAGAATAAGTACAACAGCAAACACAAAAATCTATGCTAGAGTGCAAAGGAAAATTCAGATAAAGCATGTCTGCAAATTCCCAAACACAAACCAGTAAATCCAGCATGCCCAGCTATAAACCTGTGTATTTTCAAGGTATGTATGCAGCTTCCTACATTTCATTAAGATGAGCTGACCTGCATGTATTTTTATGGATCCTGTTGTAGACCCAAGAGCCCAGACCACATTTCCTTGGATGCACTGAGGTCCTCTCTCAAGCAGCCATGCAGACCTGTTGGGAACTTTGGCCTATCAGACAGGGCAGGGAGAATGTCCCAGCTGCAGTTCAAATAAGACCACAGCAATGCAGCCCACCATGGGTTATCATCACACTGCCCTTAGTACAAATATCTTGCTTCAACCTGATTTACTGGCGTGTTCAAAACAAAGCTTTTCATGACACTGAAAGGTTGTGTTTGAATTACCATCCCAACACTGGAAGAAAAATAAATATCTGAAAAATTCCGCTGGGACAGATGGACCAAAGCACTACCCAGCCTGAATGCAAACATACTCTCATAGCCACTCTACCATCACTGATTGTTTATTCCTCAATTCTGATAACCCTTGCTCTTTTTTCACCTTCCTGGATTTTTTTTTTTTTTTTGACTCCTCAGTCTGACACACACCCTGTTGTCTTTTCTGTTCCTCACCTTGTTTTATTTAATCATCCTCTTTTCATTTCCTTCATATTCTCCCCTATCTCATTGATTCTTCTGGTCTCTTGGATCCTGGGTGAGCAGCCTCTTCAAGGCACAGAAGCCCACAGTTATTTCACTTGTGGGCTGATGGTGCAAGTCTTGACATAAACAACTGATTTGGGAAAATATGTATTTGCAACTCTGAACTGGATTTATTACAACACACAAAGAATAAGAGTGTCAAGTATTTTGCCAGGGGTTACTGCCTGACGAAGCTTTTATGTCGGTTCTAGGATTTATATAGTTTTAAAAAGTTCACTTCTCTAGAGTTCAAATAGTACCTTTTCTTAATCAAACTGGTAGCAACAAATTCAACATTGTAGTTAGTACGTGAATTTACATATATACCCAGAGACACAATCCCCTAAATCTAGAAGTACAGTTGTAAAAGTGAGGGAGGTATATATTTAGAAGGCTTTATTGATCCCATCTGCTTGGTGAACACACAGCACCTGCCAATAACTGAACTCCTAAAATCTTGGCCCAACATAGAACTCTGAGGGCATGCTCTTCTGTCATTGTTTTTAACAGGACATCTTTTTTAGATTCCTCAGTGCTCAGTGTGTTTCAATTGCCTTTCCACATACAGCTGAGAGAACAATTCAGTGCCATGAGGGGAATAAACGGATGTAAGATCGCAGTGGCTGGAAAGTTCCATCCAAATTTTTCCTTTGCTAAGGGAGTTCCTGGACCAAAAAGCTGCCATCACTTACACACAGACTGCATAGTGCTGCTAGCTAAACAAGTTGAAAAATCAGTGAAGGGGATCTGAATTTAAAGAAATTGAAGAATATAATTTGTAACAGAATATATGTATACTTGATAATGACTCCGAATACTAAAAAAAAAAAAAATAGACTGAAGCTAGAAATGCAGTTCTGTGTTGCTTTGCTAACATTTTTTTCCTGTATAAATCTGAAGCAGAAGATAAATCCTGATATCCTGGGAGGAAAACAGCCTCCAGCTGTCTAGTTGTCTAAGAAATTTTATGCCAGTAAGCATAAACATATCTGCGGTGGCTTTGACTGTGTTACCCTGGTCTAATGGGAGAGCAATGCCTACACCTCAGTGACACCTTCAGCTGCAAACAAGGATCAGACCAAGCTTTCCTGTGATTATGTCCACATCAGCAGATGCCCAGGCTGGATGTAGCCATTTTCAGACCAGTGCATAGAAGCTCTACGTGTTTCACTACATTCCAGGCTCTTCCAGACAAAGCACCATACTAGTCTTGAAGGCCTCTGCATCAAGACTCATAGTGCAGGGCTTTTTTGTTATCAAGTTAATCAGAACAACATTGCACTAGAGAGCAGCACCTCTAGAATAAGACTTAATAGGACATTATAATCTCCTTGATGATAAGCCTTCCATCTCAGGTAGCTGTGTCCTTGTTCTGCCATCTTCATTCAGTCTTGTGCCCTTCTTCAGACAGGGTATGTGATTTAACCTTATGATGAGAATAAATCATCAATCAGGCAGCTGTGGGAAAGGCAGACACCATGAGAAGCAGCTCCTAGCACTCTGGAAAAGGCATTAGAAAGACCTTATGGAATATGGAGTTTGGGTGAGCTGCATTGGAGAGGGTGAGCAGGAACAAAAACCATCTACTAGGAATAAAGATATTCAACTTTAGAGAAGAGAATGTGAAGTATCTAAGCCAGAGCTACTTGGAAGCAGAAGCTGGTACTGGCAAGAGAACAAATGGCTTTGAGCTAGTTTTGTTTGTGAATTAAGTTCTAATGATGTGAGCAGTGAAGCTCTTGTACAGCTTCTAACCAGTATAGTATGTACATGCAACAGTAAAACCAGCAGTAAAATGGAGGTTCACGTAATAAGGAAAAGAATTTATCTTCTGCCATTCAGTGGCCCAAAAACTTCACTGTGGCTGCTTTTGTAAGTTTTCCAAAGTTCATCTGTTGGTCTTTTCTGCTGCCAAATTCTCTCATTCACCATCTCCTTCCACCACTGTCCAGCAAGATCCCTTTTACATCGCCTCGCATTTCAATCCATCCCTGCTGACTTCAGCTCAGCTGTGTTGATGAGCTGGCATCTACTTTCAGTGCTCTCTTTTGAAGAGAGAGCTGTTCAATCTCCCCAAACTTTGGCATTTGCTGATGATAAAAGAGGCACCACTTCAGGTTTTTGGCAACATCCTCTGTTCCAAAATAAACTTCTTTTATTCATGGTATGCTGCAGTGTTTGAGGAAATCCCATAAACATGCTGACTTACTCCATTATAAAAAACATCTTTCTGGGCAAACATCTACAATTTGTTTAACTTAACTGAATGCTGGATGCTATGTTTTTTGAATTTCTGGTTCATTTATCTGTTAATTTTCCTCCCTATGCACAAAACTGACAGAATTATTTTTGTCTTTACCCTCATTTGCTTCCCTTTCCCATTTTTCTTCTATAACACTTTCCCCTGAAACAAATATTTTTCATCTACTCTCTTTTCCCTCTCTCTCTCTCCCCCTTCTTCCAGTTCTTATGATTGCTCTTACCTGCTTCCACCCCTTTATTCCCCTGTTTAATACCTCATTCTCTTCTGGCTTACACATATCACTCCCCATATCACACAGTGAGTATGATGTAATAATTCATTTTTAGTTCTTGCCTACTGTCTCTCCTGTGACCCTGCCCATCTCACAATTACTTTGTATGGCCTTGTTCATTTTTATGAAATACACACTTTATAATCCCTCCATCCTATTCCAGGTTAGGCTCTCTGAAATCTGCCCTCTGCTTCTTGCACTTCACTGAAATGGTCTTTGGCAAGGACTTCCATCAAACCTAAGATGCAAGAGTATAATCTTTCTTATTCCACATTTTATCAGCACTTTCAACACTGTGTTCCTTTTCTTGAAGTTGTTTGTTGTGGGTTTTTTTTAACATTGGCTTCTACATTAGCAAGATTAATAAGTAACAGCTAATAGAACAACTTCTTTGTAAAATGAATTAAAATTCATTTGGATTCCCTTAAACAACTGTCAAGGGCCCTGTCTCCTTCGCCAGCTACACAACTAATACTTGGATGTGCTTCTGGGGAGCATACCTGCATCTTAGACAGAATATTGGTCTAAAAGGAAAAATAAAATAGGCTGATCTTTGCTTATATTGTGATCTTTCAGAGAACCAAGGGATTGATTCATAATATTTTTCCATATTTATGAATTCTCCAAGCAGTTTGAAGAATCCTCTTATCCGTGCTTCATTAAAAGTATTCTCAAATTGCTTCAGTAAATAATTTTGATCTTGTAAATACTTTCAGCCTTCGCTAATAAAACCAAGTGCTGCAATACAAGATGCAACCTTCTAAATTAACTTGTAGAACTAGCACAACTTTTAAAGCACAATATGCAGCTGGTTGTAATACACATTATCTGTGATATAAATTGTATTAAGCTTTCAAACAGGATCCAAGAATAATACCTTTTCAATTACATAACCCACCAAATACAAGCCATTACATGCAGATTCTTAATTCCAAAATGCAGTTATTAATATTTCTATTAATACACAAGGATTTAAGATGAATGCTAAGATTTTCATGAACATGCGCACAAGTAAGTTTGCTTTTGAATAAATGACAGAAAAATACTTACTGGCTGTTCAAACCCACTACTTGGGCCAAAAAAATCTACTAATTTTTGTATTACAGAACTCAAGATATCAAGTGATTTAGAAAAATTACATCTTCTGTAATATAAAACAATGCAGTACGCTGGTGGAGCACTTAGCTCAGCGGGGTTGCCATCTCTTGTGGTCTGTGAGCACTGCCCTAGGAAACATGATTAACAAATTGGAGTTCAACTGCAGAACTCATGTTACTGCTTTTTGTTTAGCGTGCCATGGATTGAAATAGGAGGAAGATGCACATTTATCACTGGCATATGACAACATAATATTTGCTTGAACCAAAAGAGAGGTAGAAGTATCATATTTAAACTCAAATATAAATATTTGTCCCAATTTTGAAATTGAATCAGGAGCAACCTTACTACAATTTTGATGGGAAGAGTTTTGCGGCAATTTTCTTCACTTGTAGAACTATGAATGTTTCTTCCCATTCTGGAAAAACAAAACAAAAAAATCCGTATTACCAAAATTTTGATCAAGTGCTGTATCAAACTTTACCATAATTTTTCACATCCTCCAGCCCCTTCACCGTTCTGGCAGCTGTCCACTGGATTAGTCTCTACTGCTGGGAAGAGGCAAAACCAGGCACAGCACTTTCAACACACAAATGCCGGAGAATAGGGAGGAGTCCCTTCCCTCAGCCCAGCAGCTACATCCTGGCTAACACAGCCTCCTGCATGATCAATTTTGACTGCCACAAGAGAGTGCAGCAGCTTCTCCAGATCCATCCACACGAGCACCTGTACTGTTGTACATATAGACTTATTCCCTCCCAGTCAGGTGTTTTTACTAGACTTTCAAGGTTTCTGCCAATCTGCTCCCCTACCCTTCTGAGGTCCCCTTGGGTGGCAGCCCTCTGCAAGTCTCATGAGAATACATTTAGCCCTGCTATCCATTAATCATTTGAGACATTTTTTATTTAACATTATTATGCTGCATTATAACTTTGTACAGAAGTCAGAACAAAACTATTTTTCCATACCTAAGAAACCTGGTTTTGTTATTAATCATCTTGACAAAGCTATTAAGGATGTTTTTAATATTACCGAAAATCAGCATTCTTTGACAAAATTGTTCTGACAGAGAAACATCATCTCTTTTGGATTAACATTTACACATAATTGTCCAAATCTATTTTTAGCAGGATTTGGGATTTTGAGTTGATTACTTGTCAGAAAGCTGATACTTTGGAGGGAAATGAAGATGGTGAAGAGCCTTGAGGGGAAGCTGTATGAGAAGTGGCTGAGGTCACTTGGTCTGGAGAAGAGGAGACTGAGGGGAGACCTCACTGCAGTCTACACTCTTCCTTGTGATGGGAAAAGGAAGGGCAGACACTAATCTCTGCTCTGTGGTGACAGTGACAGGACTTGAGGCCTGAAGTTATGTCAGGGGAGGTTTAGGTTGGATATTAGAAAAAGGTTCTTCCCCCAGAGGGTGGCTGGGCACTGGAACAGGCTCCCCAGAGAAGTGGTCACAGCACCAAACCTGACAGAACTCAAGTAGCATTTGGACAATGCTCTCAAGCACCTGGTGTGACTCTTGGGGCTGTCCTGTGCAGGGCCAGGAGTTGGACTCAATCCTTGTGGGTCCCACCCAATTCATCTCCTTCAGGAGATTCTGTGATTCTGTATCAGAAGGACAACTGCAAAACCTGAAGAAATTTGCAAAGGATCTCTGGTTGAGGATCTAATGCTTATGTTTCCCTGTGTATGAATTGCAGATTCCTCTTCCCCACTCTGCCAGTCAGGATAGTGTTACAGATCCTCTAAAACTGTTGAAATAAAACAGAGCAAAACAAGCTTTAAAGTATCATCTTAAAGAGCAAAAACCCCCTCTACAAAATGCATAATAATCTGTTCCATGTTTGTCAAGGTTTTGAATGTGATCTTCTTTCATAACTTTATTCTACCAAAGAACACAGAAGATAAGCCTGATTTTTATAGGCTTATTACTTTTAAGCAACCATCTTCCATTTTATGTGGAAACTGCAAATAAATGAGAGATTTCTGATTTTCTGTTTTTAAAGCATTCATAATACAGGTATGACCTAGATGAAATAAGCTTTCCCTCATGGTACATTCAGTGGGATTTAACATATGCTGAATTCAGATGTACCATTACTTTCCCATAAAAGAGCTGCAGCTAAACAGGTGATGAAGCAGCTAAGCTGGGGTCTATACTGATTCTCATAGCAATTGAAGGAATTGTGTTATTAAATGTAAATTGATTTCTCTATTCACTTTGACAGATACAGACAGTAATTGGTATTATCTATTTTTTCAAGCCTCCATACTCTCCGATAGAGTGCTACCCATTCCCTCTAAAGCCCTTCATATGTTACAAAGGTAGGAAAAGGCCCCCAGAAGATCATCTGTTTATATCAGTCTCGTAGAGAACAGAGCTTTTTGATGAGAAAGGTGGGAAATGCATCAGCACTTTATTATAGCAGGGGTTATGATAAAGAACTTTCATTCAAGTAGCAATCTATAAAATGCCTGTTGAATTCAGTAGTTACTAACTTCTGTTACCAGGGTAAATGGCAGCATGTTTCTTTCTGGTTAAAGGTGTAAAATAAAGAAACCAAACATCCAAATTGCCAGGCAATGTTCAACTAAAATAAAGGACTTTTCACATATATTTTCACTTGACAGATCATAAAAGAGAAAATTGGTCCACTAAAAAGTGATAGTAGGGAATTGGCAACAAGGGTGAAGAAGGAAGATTTGTTAAATAGTTATTTCGTTGCAAACTTTCCAGAGGACAAAGGAGACAGCTTTGTTTTCTCTTCACAGGACATACTCCAGGGGACTGAACAATAGGAAGCCTACAACTGCTGTTGAGCAAAAAAAAGCCTCAAAGTGTGTTGTGGCAAACAAATTACAGCCTGGTTAGCATAGTTAAGGGAAAAGAGGGATAGGTGAAGAAATTATATGAAGGACATTTAATGAAGACTTTCATGTGAATAATTTGATTCTAAATATCCATTTTGGACCCTTAGGATTCCTGCTTAAACTAACTTGCTTTCATTCTTCAGAGATAATATTGCTGCAGCAGGAGTAAGGGAACTGCAGTGTTTCATACACTTACATTTTCAAAGAGTAATAAGGTTCCACACTGAAGATAATTGAATAAGGCAGAGAGTTATGGTACACAGGTTAAAATAATAGCTTTAGTATAGAAAATTAGCTCAAAAATAGGAAACAGTGAAGAGGTAATAAGAGGTGTGAAGGAAAAGAGTTTACTAGTGAGGTACCTCAGAGGTCAGGTAGCTTTTAACTAATGCATGCGAACAATTTAGATAAGAGGAGATCTCACCTTTTCTGTGCCTGCTGCAGTTGTTTTATTCACAGCAACTGAACAAGAACAGGATATACAATGGAGACCCAGGATATACAGACAAGAGGTGAAGGTTGGTCTTTGTCGACAAAATAAAAATAATAAGTGCCACACAACCTTGATTATACAAAGGTATACCAGGATACCACATGGCTCCAGACAATCGGGAGTGCAGCTAATGGGAGAGCTGAGACAGCCTTCTTGCAAGCCTTCAATAAATAGAAGCAAGACAAGTACTGTGGAAGTTACTCAAGATTTATTATAGCTATGCTACAAGATAACACTTGTCAGTTTTCTCATTAGTAGATGGACATGAGCAATCATAAATTCACGTCACTATCATGGTCCTCAAAACCTGTGCTGAGGGAGAAGGGAGAGAAAAGATAACGAGCTGCAGATGGATCCCCTAGGAGGTCATGTGCCCCTTACATGAAATATGCCTGCAGTAGAGATGAGGTTGGAACAAGGCTTGGTTACCCAGCCTTCCCCAGCTTTATAATGTTGGTCTTCAGGAGACTCCTGATAGCATTTGTCTGAGCAGAACATTGTTTACTTTCCTGTAGTAGCCAATTCAGGTAAAGAAGCCTTGGAAAAATACAGGGGGGAAAAAAGCCTAGTAACCTAACAAAACACACTTCAAAATCTATAGGCTGTATGGTGGGAGGTGGGAAGTACGGGGAGGGAGGAGATGCTGCTGTTCTCTTTTAAGGCTTTTACTGGAAGCTTCTGGTGTGCCAGGAGCTTCAGGTTGAATTTTTGAGGCTAAAGTTTTGCAGGAATAATTAGCTCTTAAATTTCTGTTGACTTACAACAGTGCCACCTACATTGACATATCATGGGCAGCTTGACTTCTTCTCTGAAAACAGAGGTTCAGGATGAATTCACTCCCCTTATTAGGTATGAAGGCAAAGCAACTTTGAAGTAACATCAGTTTAATCAGAGAAGAGATGAAGCAGGCTGTGCAGACTCAGATAGCTGTAATTCATACTGAGGGACGAACAGGGAGGCATTCAGCCCAGAAAAATGTCGTATTCCTTTCTGTCATGGTTTAGGAATGGTATTCCCCAATTTTGTGTTCCCACTGAAACACTCCAAACCACATGCTGGTCACTCACTCCTCGCTTCCTCTCCTTCTCCCCCCTGTGGCACGCTGGAGAGGAGAATTAGACAAACAAAAGGTAAAGGTCATGGGTTGAGATAAGAATAATTTACTGGAAACAGCAATGAAATAAGAAAACAAACAGTAACAGCAACAATATTAATAACAGAGGGTGCAAGAGAGGCAAATGATTCACACGCAAATGCTCACCACTGGTGGAAACTGGGAAAACCTGAACTACTGCCATACTACCCCGACCAAGAAGAGACCCCTTCCCTTGTCCCTGGAAAATGATGTGAGGTGCTATAGAATAACCTTCAGGTCCTAGCCATGTCCCCTCCTGCCTACTGCAAAAATTAACCCTGTCCTAGCTGGAACCAGGACACTTCCTTCTGCATTAACTTGTTAATTTAAAGAGGAAGCCTGAGGATTTCTTCAGGCAAGGCACAGAAAAATCTAAACTCCATTTATGCCCTTTTTTCAGAGTCTTAAAAACAGGGAGGAAGTAATTCAGTGTCTCAGCAATGCAGATTTGACACTTGTAGAAGGTCAAGGATTCCAACCTGCAACAGAAAGAGTAGAAGCAAGGGAAAACATTTCAGCATGTATATAGTGCTGACCAAGCTCTGTAAGCAGGTATTTTACAACTGGAATTTTCACAAGGTTGTTACAGAAGACAGATGACATACAATGATTTATTAGAGAAGCATTCATACCTTCAGTTTCCTCCCTCACCAATGAGGATATTTAAAATCCATTTAGTTTGTTAACTAGTGTTAGATCTGAAGTGCCTTTACACTTCAATTCAGAATAGCCCAGCCTACCTATTATAGTACTTATCCAACAAACAGACACCCACCAGCTTCCATGGAAGGCTGGCCTGTGTGAGAACAATAATTTTCATCAGAATATGGCCCTTTAAAAATAAAAATCCTTTAAATCCTTAAAAAGATTTTATTCAGTATCATACTTCAGCAGATTTATGTAATTGGCTTGATAATAGTGTTTTCTATTTAAAAAAATTCTATTTCCCAGTGTGAGAAATAATAATCTTATTTTTTGTTTAGCAGTGCTGAAAGGCAACACAGTACTTTTTCTGAGAAGAGTCACAAGAATATAGTCTTCATACTTAGTCTGTTCTTCAAGCCAAACAGTGACCTACTTCCTAAATTTTGATAATTTTTGATGATTTTGATTCAGGGTTCCTTGTTTTAATAACAGCAGGTAGCGTTTCCTATTTTCAAGCATTGTGCAGTCAAACTAATGCTCAACCTAATTAAAAACATTGTTTTATCCTCAGAACCTGTTCTAAACAATTGTCAGAAGAGGAGTTTGGAATAATTTGCTTAGGCAAATTTTTGAAAGGAGTGATATGTCAATGACAGAAAAAACAGCAGTTTCATAGCACCATGGGATTAAGGAAGTTAAACAAAAATATCTGAACATTACTAATTCTACCATGGCTTCTTATGCTAGAAATAGCTGAGTGGAGAGAAAGTGTCTCCTCCAAAATAGAGAGTAATTGCAGATATGAATTAGAACAGTCTTCCCTCAAGTCATGTGTAATTGATTTCCTCTAACATAAACAAGGATATTTCAATTTTTTTTCAAGAGGTTTGTGGGCAGTTTCAAACAAGAAGGAATGTCAGTAAATCCTTGGCACTGCTATCTTCCACTGCTGAACATTCTTATTAATGGATGCATGTACAAGTCAAAGAAACATGGGTGTGTAATAAGCTCATGGCACATACCTGGGGGCATGTTTGAATTGTAGCTGTTTTCCATGGAAATATTAAGATTTGTACAAATGAAATATGAATAGCAGAGCATGTGTTTTTACCAGTCAAGTACCTGAAGAAACAGCATGGCAAAGGTTAAAAGAATGGTTTGTTTTGATAAAGAGAAGACAATTCCTGAAATACTGCTGAAATATTGTTAGTTAGTATGAAGAGCAGAAGACCTGTACTCTGGTAAGGCCAGAGCAGAGATGTGTCATCTGCAGATCCTGCATCACAACAGCAGGTGAAGGAACTAGGCTGCAGCACCTCTTATGCCATTCCTTTTCCTGGTAAACCCTCATGAACAGACATATACCTACCAGACAAGGGAAAAACATTCCTGCCAGACAATGGAAAAATCAGGGCAGGTTACTCCTCATTGTCCAAGATTTATGAAGGTCCTTGCAGGTGGGATCCTTAAGCAAAGGATCATCCTCTAACAACTGCTACCTCCTAAAAAAATAGGAAATCTTGGTTCAAATATCAAGAACCCAAACATCTAGGTTGTATATCAAGAGCCACAACAGTAAGTTTTGACTGAACGGTTGGCATCCCTTGTCCTCTCTGTAATGTTAATTATCTTGACTATAACATTTACAACATGCCTTTTGTGTTTCATGTACAGCAAGGTGAATCAACAAAGTCTGAGAAAATGAGTGTGCCAGATCTCTTCACTCACATAGTTTGTAAGCCAGTATTGTATTTTGCCTCAGAGGCAGTTTCTTCACTGAAAAAATTTCTTTACTGAATCTAGTTGCACATGGGAACAGGTTTACCTGCCAAGTGGAGTCTCCTTCACTGAAAATATTTAGGACACAGCCTCATAGGGTTCTTGGTTAAAGACTCAAAGACCTTGTTTCTAAGAGAGTGCTGAAATGCACAATACTTATAGATGTGCTCCAGCCTTGACTTTATATTTTATTATTCATTTATATGATCTCATTTTGGCTCTTATTACACAAGTTTCCAAGTGTATTTAGATTGTTTTACCTGGAATTGGTTAAAAGAATGAAGTGTTTTACCTGGAATTAATTAAAAGAATGAAATATGGATGGGGTTTGAGATGGGAGCTTTTGTGAAGCATTGGATAATGTTGAAGAACATGTTTTTGTTCTGGAAAATGCAAAGTTTTAATTAAATAACAGGATTTTTTTCTTTTTTAGTTTAGGCCTTCTGAGTCAGATTTATATGAGAATATTCCGATCTCATGTCACAGACCCATAACCAGTGGACTCACAAATCTGGCCACAGGAAAAATCTTTACAGACCCTAAATCTGCACTAGAAGACTTCTATGAATTTCAATATATTTTATCCAATGTCTTTTCTGAGCATGGAAAGGTGAAAGACAAAAAAGATGAGAAAACTGATAGCAAAGCACTCACATGAATGTGACCAGGTTGTCAGTGGTGTCACAAGGGAAATTAAAGACACTGCAAGACTGGAATTCCCCTGTGAGCTAAATGGAAGTAGCCAGAGGAAGTAGTAGAGTCGTCAATGTAAAGGCACAATGATTCAGATACCAAAAACCAACATTCCTCGGGCCTACTGTTATTCTCAGAAGTGAACTTGTTTCTGTTTATTTTCTCTTCACCATCCTTTCCTATTACTGCCTAAAAATAGGTACTTCTAAAACACAACCAAATGAAAGACTCCTTGGGATAGGAAGTCTAGGTACAAAGCCTGCAAATGCCAATTTTCCACATGAATCATATTTAAAAATGACTTCAGAAAAGATTGCTCTCTTCTCAAAAGCAATAACTATCACCCCATGCTATGCTCTGTAAACAGCACGAGTGACATTATACATAATTACGCCTGTCAGGAAATTCTAGGCAAGCCCACTCTACCAAAGCCTTTCAGACAGAAGTTGCAGCAGCCTCACTGCAATGTGCATTGGACAAAGCTCCTAAAGATTTGAGTTCTAATTACATAAGAATTACATGGGCATAAATCTCATTTTCCCCAGTGCACCCCAGCAAAGGGACTAGGAGAACTGCCTATCAGATATGAAGAGATTAACCACTGTGTCATGTTCATCACCTCTCTAGTAAAAAGCTGTTCTATTGTGATGGATGACTGTTCAAGACTTATCTCAAAGGCTGTTTGTAATCAAGAACCTGGCAAAAAAACCCAAAACAGTTTTGCACAGAGCTGTTCTGAACCATGATCGAGTTGAATAGCTGAAGAAAGAACCCATCAAACAGACTATGTTAAATTAGTCCTGTGAAGCTCCTCTGCACCTACATAAAGCATGAGGCAGGCTCTCATACAATTTGTAGGTCCCTAATCTCAGTCAAGGGAGCTTTGAGTGTGGCAGCAGCCAGGTATATATAGGGCACTGTACACAGTGCATGGACGAGCAGGTGTGTGGTGACTTTCATGCACTCACAGGTCACACTGACATTGCAGGTATCAAAACCACAGCACAGCTGTGTTACTCACACCACAGTAAGGCTGCTGCTTGCATCTACTTCCAGAAATAGTCTGGCCACAAGTGCTGGCATTTTTGCCTCCTGCTCCTTTGAGCATTAAAGATTAGTTTGCAAGGGAACATAAAAAGAGGCACGGGCAAGTTCAGATGAAGTGTGTTCAAAGCTGAGAATAAATCTGTCAACACAGCATAGTGCTGAACTCTGTAGAGATACCTGCACTAACTCTGAAGCAATGTCATGCTATTGTAGCCCTACTCTTATGGAGAAATACTTCCAGCTTGCAATGCTGTCCAAGACATAACTAGAAAGCACTTTAACACTATCCCAGGTTTGTCTTCAATCATTCTTAGCTCACTCTTGCAGTGCAGAAGACTAATCTTGTTACCCTGCAGAATCTGGGCTTTAAAATAAGATGCTACAATGAAATAAGAAATCGAAACAGGTCAAAACCGCAATACTTCAACATGAAGCATATTGCAAACACTTCAAAGAGAAAATACTGCAAACCACATCAGCTATAACTGATCAAAACAGTATTGGGCTCTATTACTTTCTTTTTGGCCCCAATTAGAAATCACCTATTTTACCCATTCAGAAATATATTTACTAGAATCAGAATTAGCTTTTGAATTTTCATGCTAAAAAGAAACCTATAGTTTAAGCTACTCTGTACTTTTTTTGAGCTATAAGTATCTCCTTGAACACAGAAAAATTAGGTGCAATCCTTTCTGCTGTTCATTCACACAATTCAAAAGCAAATCTGCATGAGGGTGTATAAATCCTGTTTATCAGATTTTTTTTCTCAGAAATAGCACCAGCAGAGTTTTCAATATTTGAGACAAAGCAATTAAGCAAGACATTCTAGAATGGAGGATCTGCCATAGTATGCTTTATATCTAATTGTTTCTCCAATAACTGTTCCTACACACTAATTGCCAATCTCTAGCTATTTTATTTGTTTAGTGTCATTTTACAGCAATATAATGTCTGACCTCCTCTATTTCCATTACAAATTTATAAGTACAATGCATAAATAAGAATAAATAGGCCCAAAATACCTTCCTTTTACTATTTTACAACAGTCTGGACTTAAATCTAGCTAGTTACAAATTGAAGTTACTCAAACTGTCTTTGGGTACCATGAACAGCAGCTCTGGCTTCTGAAATTTATTTTCAAAGGCTTTCACCTACATGCATATGGACTTTATGAGTAGTAATGCTCACTATTTGCTCTCTTAACTGTTTCTGCTTGGGAAAATGCAAAATGTCTGATCAACTTCATGTCTATAGACAACCTTCACTGTTTATTTGCCATTGCTCAGGTTTGAACACAGAATAGGTTTTATTACATGGCAACTCAAACCAGTGCTGTTGAATACTTAGGAAGATTACAGTGAAATTTCTAAAGAGCTGATCCAGTTTTATTTATTTTCTTTTAAGCCAAGATGCTGCATTTTGTGGGTGCTGGTAGGCCCAGAAATGAAACAGTGACTGGGATGTAGCTGAGAAAAAGACTAGTCAGAGCCAGTTCTCCAATCCCATCTGCCATGCCTGGAACATTTGGTAGAGCCTCATACTCCACAGGACTTCAACATGTTTAGTAATTCCGTCAGATGCTAGAAGTTTCATAGCATTTTTTAACAGAAGCAAACCCTACATGTACTCCTGGGAAGTTTGCAAGTCCTGCATGACTTCATGCTGAATATATGAGCTTTGCATAGACTCCTGAAGGAGTTACTGAACATAAGCCAGACTGTGTTTTTCACTCTTACAAGGAATCACAGGAGATTTGTGGCCCTAATATGTTCATACTGAGAGCACTGGACCACTGAAAAATCCTGAAAAGATGAGGTTATGCAGAGGTTTATAACATAATATTGTTTGATAGTTAGAAGTATACCTTTTTCAAAATCTGCTGTCCAGATCATCAGAAAACATCAGAAAACCTAAAGCTACTTTGCAGCAGCTGCAGCAGATTAGGAAAGTCAAAAAAATATTTATGGAAGTCATTATTAACCACACTGTAATGTGCTGTTCAGTGTCAGTTAATCTCTTCTAGATGATAAAAAAAGTCAAAACCAAGAACAAACAGAAGAGCCAGTTACAAGCTGATGCAGGAGCTGTCTTCCCTTCTTTCTACAACTTGACCTAATCACAGTCGCAAGAAGTTGCTTCTCCTTTACTGATCCCTAAAATGTCTGCTTCCTACATCAACCTATATAGGAAAGTAAAATTATGTTTTATACTCTGAGTTATCTAAAGGAAAGTATTGGTGCCACAGGCCTAAAGAGACATCTTTGTTTCAAACTGCCACAGATGTGCAGATGACATTTCAGTTAGTCAGGTATTTTATAAACATCCTAATCTCTAGCTAGATTAAGATATTAATTTAAAACCGAAGAGAAAACATGTTTATAAAGAGTCAAAGAGGCACAGGAAACAAGGTAAGCTATTGGGTGTTAATTCCAGTGGGCAGCTAAGCACCACACTACTGTAGCTCCATTTCCTCCCTCATGCCCAGTGAGGCAGCAGGAGAAAATGAAGAGTAAGAGAAAATTTATGGGTTGAGATAAGAATAGTTTAATGAGCAAACAAGACATGAAAGAGCAAAGGAACAACATAAGATGTGACAGAGATCACTCACCTCCTCCCATGGAGGGACTAATGTTCACTCAGACCATGAGCAAAGTTCCCTAACCTATCCTCCTCTCAATTTTATTTCTGAGCATGATGCGTCACAGCATGAAGAAGCTTTCTGGTCAGTTGGGGCATTTGCCTGGTTGCATGCCCTCCCAGCCTCTTGCCCACTCCCAATTTCTTCACTGGGTAGGGTGGGAACAGGGCAGAGTAAGAAGCGGAGAAGGCCTTGATGCTGTTCAAACACTGCTCAGCAATACTTAGAACTGTGTTTTCTGTGTCACATGAGAGGACAGCAGCTAGAAAAAGCTGTAATTTAATGCCCTGCTTGTTATTTCCGGTTTGTCTTGCTCCCCACCAGAAAGGAGCAAGGTTTTGTACTTGCTGGTTTGGATTTTTGTCCTCCTTTCTACCATCCCTTTTAAGAACTGGAAAATCTTCAGCCAAAGTGCTTTAATCAGTGGAAAAAGCCATGTGCAAGTCTCAGCATGAAACCTGCCATACCCCGAAACTTCCATTTTATGTAAAGACATTTTGTACAAAATCATAAAAGAGATAAATGCATGGAAAGTTAAGACCATTGTCAGATCTTGAAGCCAGTTCTGATGGCAACCAACCATGTGATGCTAATGGATTCGAGGATCACTGACTCCTAATCATCTCTTGCAAGTGTGCTATGCTATGGCCCTCTTGTACAAACTTGTGGCTTTGCTGCATAGTCTGATGCTCAGGTAAGAATGAGTGAAATTTTATGAAGTATGATGTTTTACAGGCTGCAAATTTTTCATCATCTTGTATTTATTAGATTTACTTTTGAGAAAAAATTATTCTATGTGCTTTTAGCCAATTATCTCCTCCTCCAAATACCTATATAATATCTGATGTATTTCACCTGATACACGTCTGCAGCTGTTATTTCTCATATTCCAAGTTGTACAGTATGATATAAAGCCTGTTTCTCTGAACAGTCCAAACTTTGCCTACTCTCAGAGAGGGATCTCAATTTGGACTAGTGTTCAGCATAGTCTTTCAAAGAGATAGCACCTGAAACCAGTCATCTAAGCCTCAGATGGGCAGAGGAGGGGAAGACATTGCAGGGAACTCTTGGTCAGTCTGAAGCCCAGATGAAAGTCTCCCAAGGACAGGTTGACAGTACAGGCTATCAAGATCCTGCAGTCCCAAAAAAGACTAACTTACTTTCAGAGTCAAAGTAGGAAACAGTTATCTCAACTGATCCTAATCTTGCTTCTTGCTTTAAAGCCTGTCTTCCTCCAATCAGCCATGCATCAGTGGCAGAAATATGCCACTTCACTTGGCAATAGGGAACTGTTGATTGATTGCTGTACAAACTGTGCTGATTTACATGATTTTACCATACAGAGTAAAGATAATTTATTTTAGGTGGCTGGGAGGACATCAGATCCTTGCAGCGTTCTCTGAAGTTTGCTTTACCTGTCTTCAAAAGAGATTGAAATAATTTCATTTACATAGTTATTTTAAAATTGGGTCTCGGTTAGTTAAATCTCTCATCCTGACAAATTGCCAAGTGATTTCTGAAAATAGGTCATTTTGAAGACATACTATTCTTTCAGTCCACCCCCCCACAATGGCTTTTTCTAAACCAGAGATTCATATTTGCTACATTACCATAAAAAATAAAAAAAGGTCATTAAGAAAAATCAATTTCTTTATGGAACATCTTAAAAAATGTATGAAATGTACTTTACTGTCATTGGCTTTCAATTAAAACTGACTAAAGTCTACAAAAGCTATGTTTATAAATGTGACAAATTCAAGTGCGAAGGGCAAGTGAGATTAATGAAAATTCATAATAATTTAGACTGGATGCTTCCTTGCTTTATATTTTCCTGCTGTGCTCTTTTTGAACTTTCCATTATGCTTAATAGGATTCGTTTGGGATTTAGGATTAAAGGATTTATGGGCATTCTTACAACTATCACCTGAATTTAGTGGTAGACCCAAGACATAAAACTAATCTCTGGAAGTGCATCAGGTTATGCCACATTTTAAAATATTGTCTCATGGAACTTGTTTTCCAGTTGTACACTCCTAAAGCATTCAAACCTAGAAACTGGAAAAGACTCCTTCAAAAGATCTGGTGAAGGCTGGTCATATGGACACACATATAGACATAACTTTACTTTAAAAAAATCCACTATACACATAAAAGACAGGCTAATCTTGTCAAAGTTGGAGACATGAAATGACAAAGAGCTGAGTGCTGGGTGGTATGCAATTAACGGCAGCAATACAGCAGGTCTCTGCAGCTGACAGGCTGCCTGTCCACGGAAAGCAACTCCAAGGAAGAGTGAGGACAGTGACTGTGCTCAGCAAGACCCTGCTTTCAGACATCTTGAGCTGTCTCTGTTCTTTTAACAAGTCCAGAGTCAGGAAAAATTTATTAGCTTTTAATGGGTCCCCTGGAAACAGGCATAGGGATAGATGAACACCAAGACCAGCAGAACTGCAGTTGCCTGTCTCACCTTAGACACAGGGAATTGGATGAAGCAGAATTACCAACGCCCTCAAGGAGAAGATAAGAAAAATGGAAATATGGAATGTATTGAATGTAAACCAGAGTGAAAGGTGCTACTATTGGGATCAGTCTGTAAGCATGACACTACCCTTCAACATCATGTGCCCAATGCTATTCTCCAGAGCCAACTAGTCACAGTCCAGTGATGGAATATGACAAGACATCTCACAAGTATTTAAGCTTAATAACTGTAGTGCTGGTGACAACAGAGCAGCATTCTGACTGCACAAATTGCCTCAGTCATCCTTACAGGCATCACAGTCTTATATTTAATGACAACAGAGTTCCTGCATGTTATGTGGGAGTTCATCAAGTCATTTACCTTATATTTATATGGAATACTTTTTCCTCTCTCTGACGTCGGCAGAGAAAGTCAGGGAAAGGACCCTGAAGCACTTTAGTTACAGTCACAAATCATTACTGAAACTACCCTTGTTGCTCTATTAAGTGCAGGCTACTGTGGCTCCTCAAGTTGTCAGAGGGCAAAAGAGGGAAGTGTAGAGTTAGTACCAAGAGGGCTCTGCATGGGGGAGCAAATACTGCAGCAGCTGGAAGTTCAGCAGCACCTGAACTCCCAGAGGAGGAATATTTTCAGAAAACTTACCCCCTTCTTGCCTTCATCTATGCCAGAGGGAAATCCAGGTCAGCGATGTAGCATCACAGACTGTTCATCCAGACACGCTTGCAAGGGGCAAGTGTGACAAACTAGCTGGGAAATTCACTTCAGAAGACCCCACACAACTCCAGGCTGCCATATTTTTCCAAGCCCTGCATAATCTGGAGTCATGTCACCAATGAGTATAAACCTTCCCTCTATAATCTGAGGCACACTGCTCACACTTGTCTCCCACCTTCCCAGAGTTACGGCAGCTAAAAGGAGGGGCATCTTTTAAACCATGGTGAGATGACTTTGACTATCAGCACTCTGCATTTTCTGAAAGACTGGCTTTGCTATTGAACTCCTGTTTATTGAGATTATATGGGACTTTTGAATTTTAAGAGCAACTACGAGTTTCTTGTTTTCTCTCACTGCTCTCAAACTTTAAGCCTTTATATGAACCTTAGGATGAAAGCATTAACTTTTTAAAAGAATCAGGCTTTGTACCACATGGTCACCAAGGCTAATAATACAAAAGTTATCTCCCCCACCCTTATGTGCATTTACCATTAGGTGACAGGCCTCCCCGTCCAAAGCTCTGCAGTCTTCTCCCATACAATGTGTTCTGTGAAGCGTAGAAGGTGGCGAGGTATTGAAGTGCAAATCTGCAGTTTTTGTCCTTGGAAGCCCAGCACAGCTGCATGGGCACAACTTGCAACTTCCATCTTCAGACTAGCACAGCTTTCTCTGCTTCCATATGAAGGGGTTTATCTGTGGTATCCAGGCACCGCTAGCCACTCCTTGTGGTGGGCTGACCACATTATCAAAGCTAGCCACTGCAGATTCAGACCTCCATAAAAGCCCAAAGACAATGCTACCTACAGTGTAACTCCAGAGTACATGCAGAAGACCCAAGCAGTAAGCTAGGGCAGCAGAAAATAGACCCATCTGTACGTACACTTACAGCACAGCTGTAAGGACTGAATTCCCCAGTCTGACTTTAATAGAAGCCATAGGGCTGATGTAGGTTGTGGTTCTATGTGAAGCCTGGTGAGGGAAACTAAGGGTTATTAGAACATTCAGGGGCCTGTCAACAGATTTGATCATGTCTATTCCTTCTGGTGTACCTTGCAATGAACACCAGGAAGTTAAACACGTGGACTCTTGCCTTGAGAAAGCTAGCAATGGCAATGCTCTTAGGGACTTGCTCCCTGCAGGCACGTCCTTTTTGCAAGGCTCATTTCAGTCCACTCTTAGCTTTCCGAGTTGCTGCAAACACTGTGTAAAAGCAAACACTGCCTCAAAGCTTGTCTGAGATGAGGCTGCTTACTCTCTCCTTTCCACCCAGCAATCCTGTACTCTTCCAAGCTCTTTGCTCGTTATCCCGCTCTGCCCCACTGACTCTTCTACTCCGATAGATAATTTTTATTGTCATTTGCTCCTTGGGTACACAAATTTGTCAGCTTGCCTATACCCTTTTCTGTGACTCTATGAGAAACTTTACCTATAAGCACTTTCCATTTGCATTTCTGTGAAGGTCCTCCTGGGTCCCTTTGTTGGGCTTTTTCTGGTTTGCTTTATGCAGGGATTCTGCTCTTTGGTCTCCACAACAATCTTGAATCATCTTTTCTGTCTCTTCTCTGTGTCATTTAGGAAATCTGGGCTCACGTCTCATTTCTGCCAGCTCTGTGCCAGCTGTCTCTATCTGGATTGAGACTCCCTAGCCTTTGGCTAAATGCTGTGCTTGCAGAAAGAGAAATGTTCCCAGGCCTTGTTTCCCTGAGGGGGAATGGCATAGCCTGTAGTCCATCACACACAGCAGGCACAGTGACAGGGTCCCTGCCCCCTACTTACTGTTTTACTGTTTACAGTTTCACTGCCAAAGGTTAATGAACACATTGTTCCAGGTCTAGAAAATACATGACTCCTTCAGCAGTTTCAGCCCTTTCTCCCTCAAGCAATTTCCACAGGAATTCTGAAACCAGTAGCCACTTGACAGGTGCTATCCTGTTTTATTTTCTCTTGCCTAAATCTTGGACCACAATACTCCAACATTATTTCAGACCATACAGCAAGGCTTTCTTCACTATGCTATAAATTTAAAAGTCCTCTAAAAGGTGTTGTAATCAACTCTTTTGAGACTTATTCTGCTGTTGACAGTAGGTAATTATCCTTTTCTTATTCCTCAGTTCTGCACATCAGCCAAAACATTTCACTGGCATTAAATAAAGGTATTAATAAATTATTTTCTTTAATATTTTGGAATATAGATTGCAATATCCATCTTGGTATTGAAGACTCTTGCAAGAAG
The DNA here is from genome assembly GCA_024500445.1 of Entomyzon cyanotis. Lineage (NCBI taxonomy): Eukaryota > Metazoa > Chordata > Aves > Passeriformes > Meliphagidae > Entomyzon > Entomyzon cyanotis. The sequence continues at coordinate 85,540,068 of JAKEPQ010001005.1, forward strand.
GCTTCTTAAAAGGATTTCAATCAATATTTTAGGGATGTATACCAAAGTCAGACATATGAAGACACCAAACTGCTGAGTTCAGGCTAGTCCAGCCAAGGGTCTGGTATGACTGGGCACATACAAAAGAGATTATTAGGAACCTAAATAGCTCCTTCTAAAAATAGGTAACTGCTTGTGATGATGTTTGCTTAATGTAAGAGGTTACTGCCTTCTTCAGCTGGAAATTGTTTCCTCAACAGAAATTAGCTGATGGTTAGTATGATCTTCCATTCTGCAGACTAATCAAGTTCACTTGAGAACTTTTCAGGGTTTATTGCACTTTGTAATAGAAAAAGAGCTGTTGTTGTGCCGCAGCTGGGAGGAAGTAACTTCCATTAGCTGTGTAATAAGTTGTATATATGCTCTTGTCTGAGCAGTCAGGGAAATGGACAGTCATGTAATGAGTTAAATAAAGGGGTGTGGATTGTTTGCTTTTGGACTGGGAAACTTAAATTCCACTGCTCTTAACTGTTAGGCACCAAAGTACTTTTCTTTTGCATCTGGCTCTTGCTCATAGTCATAATTTCAGAATTCCATTGGGGAAAGGAGGCAGGTTTGAAAGACATAAGGATTTTAAGTCCTCTCATTGCATTGCGTTATGCAGAAAACATCAAAAACATTTTGTTGCAGAAGGTATTAATGTGACTTACATACTGTTAAAGTTGCTATTAAGCCTGAACTGAGAAGGACACTACGTATGTTTTATTTATTACTTCTCACAGGGATTAGTTTCCTTCATAAACTTGCATGCCTTGTATATACTAAAATGTGAGTAAAGTACTTCATTTCATGAGTCATCTTCACTTTCATCCCACCTAATAACTTCTCATTAAGAGATACATTCAATGCCAAAGAAATGAGCTGACTTTTTTCAATACTCTCTCTAAAAGTGCTGCATGAATTTGAAGGCAAATCTATTGACCACGTGTAAGGAGATGCAAGTAAACTCACCCACATTTTTAAACAATTTGAAGCCAGGAAATCTTGTTAGGCAGCAGTGAGTGGGAGGCAATAGATTCCAAGCTGGTTTGCTGAGTCTCAGCAGCACACTGCCCATAACCGTAGTACTCCCAAGTGAATGTTTTGAGCACAAGCTGAACTTACGTCCATATGGAATACATTGGAACAGCATGCAGAAATGTCACAAAAGTGACTGTACAATAGAAACATCAAAACTGGTTCAAGACAGCAGAAAAATATGAAAGCTCCAATTTTTTTGCCATAGACACCACTCCTAAAGGCAGATCAGCTTTTATTACATCAAAAGAATGGGGATGCACTGAAAACCTCCTGTAAAGGAAAAGGGGGACAGCTAAAGCCACCCATTCCAGAAGACTAGCCCAGAGCCTCAGATAATTGTTCTAAACTGATAGTAGTGCCCTAAAGTGTGTTCAACAGTCACATCTGCATCACAGAAATCTCCAGGTTCTTTTGTAGACCCCCTGACATGTCTTCTATGATAAGATGTTGTGATTCACTAATTATCCCGTCTGCTTTTCCTCTGTGACTCTGCTATATTCAAGCAGCAAGTGCTGTTTTGAACTTATCTGCTCACAACACAACCCAATGGGTGGATCTCACATCCTAGTTTCCTCTCTGGAGTTGCTGTGTAGTTGTATTGCTCTTCATTATTTTCAGTCAGCTACATACAGCATGAATACTGAGTATTCCCCTCTTCAGGTCTCTCTCCACCTGCTGTTCAGACATACCTCTCTAATCCTGTCTGTGTTGTCTCTGTAACTGGAGTGTGTGGATTTGGGTGCTCTTTTCCTATTTGGCACAACTATAGTCCAGAAGCAGAACTGATGTCTCAGAAAGCCAGTGCTCTTCCTGGGCCTGCTATTGGTCACATAGTGAGGTGAGGGCACTATCTCTGCCAGAGCTGTCTCACTGCATTGCCATGGAAGCAAAGCCATAATTTAAACCTGACAGGATGGGTGGACATGCAGTGCATGGGAGTAAAACTACACCATGTACACAAAGGAGACATGTAGGTTTAAGCAACATAAAGAACCCAAACTTGGTTGAATGTAAATGATTCCAAGAATGTAATCTCTGGTCATCCATTCTGCTTCAGCTTTTTTCTCTCCTCCTGCCAGCAGAATGCCGCCAGCTGCAGCATCAAAGCTGATAACCTTAAGTGATGGTTTCCAAAAGAGGTGTTCACCTTTTTTCAGGAATGGTTGTTGTGTGTTCCTTTACTTTTCCAGGGAACCGCCAAAGCTGGCAGGAGAGATCTGCACACCTAAGGCAGTAAGCACTAGTGTCATTCCTTCATTAGGATTGTGCTTGATTCTGGAGCCCTTGATTGTGGAAACAGTGCTTTGGGGTCTAGGGCCAGCAACTGATGGAGTCAGCCAGCACCTCGAAGGGGTGACGGCCATAGGCCATCAGGGACTGTGGAGAGGGATCACTGCTGTGATTCTCCTGAGGTCTTCAGCACTGGCACAGGGACAGCAAATGTCCTTCAGTGAGCACTGTTAGAGCTGTTTACTTGGCTCGAGCTGACAGAACTGGATCACAAAGCTTGCTACAGACATAGACAGCCCACGTCTTACAGCTGTTGTTCATGCATGTTTTGCCTTGGAATCCTCCTTTCAAACTTAACTATTAAGTGACCAGTTTGTCTACATAGCTATGTCATGCAGGTCTTTGTATTGCTACTCTGATGGCTTTTACATTGTTGATAATTTGATCCATTTAACAAATGCAGAATTCATGAAACACCCAGAAAAAATTATTTGTGTGGTAGGGAAAGACAAAAAGGGAAATTCATTTCACAGAAATATTGTTAAATCCTAGTTATAGCTCCTTGAAACTCTTTCTCTTCATATTTAAACTTTATAGTGTAGTACAAGGTACAGAGTTTCTTTTCATATTCCAAGTTTACAGCTGAACAAATACATACTAATGTAGAAGCTGTAATGTATTCTGACTTAAGCTGTCATAAAATCTAGGGCTTTTCACATCATCACTTTTGAAGGTCAGTGCCACAGAGAAGAAGAAGCATCTGTGCTGGATCACCATGAATGTTTGTAATACATTGCAATAAATACTGCAGTATATTTCATTTTTATACGTTTTTGATGAAGAGGCAAAAGTGCATCTTCAACAGTAGCTTTTCAAAAATTGCTCATCTGTTTGGAACGGCTGTAAAAGAGATTGAAGCTAAACATTATTCATAGATACATTACAGCTCCTCACTGAGACCAGAGCTGAAATGAGAAGAGTTTTTCAATGATATTTCATTTGGAGTATTGATTTTTCTGAACTTGTCCCACAAAACTATTGCATGAGTGTTCCAGGCAAGTATAAGAAGATGTAGATTCTTGTAGCTGGCTTTCTTTCCTAAGTTTGTTTTTCTTCTCCCAGCTGGGTTGTAAACATTTTGCTCATTTGGGGCTTTAATTCTCCTAGAACACCTAACAAGGGGGGTGAAGACTGCTCCTGTGCAGAATTTTTTGAAAGTAAGGCTATCATTTGCTTTTCAGAGAGTGCCTGAATCAATTCAGAAGAGACGTGTGAAACACTTTTGCCCCTCACTTTTGCCCAACAATGAAAAATAACAGTTTTTTTACTGTGAAATACTTGCCAAGAAATTAGGTTGCTGAGCCCAGAAACCTGGAAAAATCCAACCAAAAGGTTATAAATATGGCAATAGACTACTCCATCTGGGCAGATTTGGTGTGTTGATAAACACACTGACCCTGATTTTTTATTTGCAGCAGATTCTTTAGTACTTAAGTTACAGAATTTTCTTTAAGGTTGCCTGAGGACTGGACTGTCTCTGAAACTCCCTTATGATCTGGTCAAATGATCTCATCAGGTCACCACAAGGTGCAGTGACAAAGGAGCAAGGGGACTCTACTGTAGTTACTTCTCATGATGGTTTAACCTTGAGGAACTGAAGTCGGTCTGACTCCTGGCAGTGTAGTGAGCTCCTGGAGTAATGGAATGTTCTGCATTTAATCTGTGTTCCCATGTGCCTGGGGGCTGCTTGTGAACAGACAACTGCAGGTTTTCGGCAGTTTCTAAAATGAAAAAGTCCATGGAAAGAAGAAGAAAAAGAAGCCAGTGACTTCAAGTTATGCTACTGTTTGCAGGGCACCAGGACAGAGAGGGCAGTGTGAGCACCAGCAGGCTTCATGGGCATCTCCTATGTGCTCCACCTTGGTGCAGCTCCCTGTACACTGACAGCAGGGAACTCGGGCATTCCCTGCTAGCTTGTGCCACCCCACTCTCTCTGCTGCCTTGCAAGGGCTACACAAAGTAACCATTTTCAGCTTTGCCTGTGGATTGCATTCCTTGGGGGCCTTCATCCCCTCCCAGTGCAGGACATCAGCATATGAAGTTTCAGTCAGGAAGTAAATAGGCTTCATGGGGAACCTCTCCCTCGCAGCAGCTCCAAGCCTGACACAAAAAACTGAATGTAATTGTTCTTTTTCTTTTTGGATGACAGACCAGAGTCAGCTGAGCCCCTAAAAGAAACATTGTTTTTCTGTTCCATAATGGTTTATTTATTTCACAATACATTGGATTCTGCAAGAACAGCCTATTAACTACAGAATATCAACACATTGCACATGTTCCAGAAGAAACTGCATTAACAATAACATAAAGTAGTTACGATTTTATGAACTCACAATCCTGTATGATCCTTTATTAAAATGTGGCAGGTTGAACAATGGGTATTATGTTTGGATCTGTCCTAGATGAATAAAAGGAAAACATCGAAAAGGCTGGGTTGTTATATTTCTGTGAGATACTGAAGTGGTTTCTCAAACATTTTACATTATGATGTGAAAACTGCACACCCACACACACCAACCAACCAAACAAAAATTCCTACTGAAACTCTAGAGTTCTACCTTTTTTGGGCCACATTTCAGGGTATTCCAAACACAAAGAATCTTATACTGTGAATGCAAAGATAGTGACCATGGTCTGCAAGTAGGTCAAATTTGGGGTGCCTGTATCACTATTAGGACACTTGGATGGGATTAAAAAAAAATCCATTGGAAAAATGCTTTTGTGAAAAAAACTTCTTGTGGAAACCTGGGGCTTTTAGGTAACTCCTCTGTCCCAAACTGATTGCTTGCAGGATGTGCTTGTTTGCCAAATCTGCATGAAAAAGAGTGGCAAAATAGCCAACTGACCCAAAACTTATTTTTTGCAGCTAGTGTATTATTTGTAACAATTACAACCAAGGTTTGAGCCTTGCTCATTTTATACTTGAGTCTACTACTTTTAAGGTACGTGACCTACCAAATTAATAACTTGCCTCTGTGGCTTTTCATAAAAACTTTGAAAGACGTAAGCTTGAGCCTATGTAAAAAGTGAAAAATCTTTTGAATCCAATAAAAATGTGAAAAGTTTTTTCATTTCACGGATTATTTTCAATTTTAGGGGAAAAAGAAAAAACAAGGGAAAATTTAAAAATTAAAAAAAAAAAAGAAAAAAATTCCAACTCTGAGATAGCTACTCTAACTGAAGCAACCCCTAAATTACCATTCAGTTATGAGAAGCTAACTAGGAGCAATTTTCCTGCTTTTTTTCCACTACATTTTTGTCTGAAATTTCATAGAAAGAGTAGGCATAAGTGGAGACAATAAGCAGGTAAATATTGAGCAGATTTATTTGAAAGTTTGTATCTTCTCCCATTGATAGCAGCAATAAAGCTTTCAGGAGTGTAAAACTCTCAAGAAACATTCCCTGAAACTATGGCCAAATGGGTCTATTTTTCACTCAAAGTGTATACCATGCGGGGGCCATAAACTGCCACAGGGTCACATTTAACAGAGGAACCAAACTAAATAAAATAAGAACCAAGCAGGCAACTTAGTCTCCAGCCTTCCCTACCTCCCCCACCCTAATATGAATCTTAGAGATTTTAAAACTGAGTTGCTTTTGCTTTATAAATAAATAAATCACTTGCTTTGACACTTGGTGAATTTAGCTGGAGGCAAAATGAGATCTTTTGAATACTGTTTGTTCTTGCACTGTTTCTGTCAGAAGCCCAAAAATCTAGGAATAATGGAGTCCAAGAGAGACACTTTTTTTCTGAGATCTATGAAGAATAAATAGGTAGAGCATATCTTGAGTTCAAAAAACCAAAGAAAACATCCAAACCCAAGCAGATGGTAGATGTTAGGTGGGAGCTTTTAATCTGTTAATGTCTATTGACACATTCCCATTGTTGTTACACACTTCTGGATAGACTTGCCACTCATGTCACTAAGATAGATATTTTTTTCTATGTAATTCCTTCCATGCAGTGACTACAGATGACTAATTACTTTTGGATTAGATTTATTAATGATCTGCAGTTGTTTCTGTTACTGGGTATGTTTGGACAGAAGAAACAGAATACCCTTAGGTTTTGTGTTTGATTTTTTCCTCCTTTTACCTTGACAGCCTTAGCACTGAAAAAATAAATAGGTTTTTTTCAAGGCCAAGAAAAAGGCTTCTGCAGTGCCTTAAGAAATTATATTCAATACATCATTTATCCAGTTTTACTGAACGTATTTTCAAAGCTTATGGTGCAAAATCAATGCAAGATTTAGAAAAACATAAAACTTTGGAGTCACAATTTCTACATGTCTGCATACCTATTAGGACGATAATTATTTAATTAAACTGACCTTCTTCAAAGGGGCAAATTCTAGTGCTGGACATTGTACTCTGAAAAGCCTTTGACTGGCCAGCACTTCAGTTTCCTTATAGCTAAAAATTATTATCTAAAATGACTGGAAATAATCAAACCCTTTTTCTCTATTAAAAAAAACTAAAATGATTCTGTCCTTTCACATTGCTCCAGAAATAAACTGAAAAAAATACTGCAAAACAGAGAAAACTCACCAAACTTCATTTTCTATTAATGGCAATTGCTGTTATCTTGTGCTTCTTATCTAAATATGTTTCTTGTAGTCATTATATGGCACCAGCATGAATATCAACACAACCTGAAAGTCAGTGTTTCTGCAGAGGCTGTTAGTTAGGGAGACATTAAAATGTACCAGAAGAAGTGCAGCCACTTCTTTGCCTTTCTACTCAATGTTTCAATTCCATTTTCACATCATCCTGAAGATTTTTCTTAGATGGAGCTCTCAACAAAAGTTGTAATTACCTTTCATAAGAATTCAAGAACCACTGACAGGCCCAAAAGATAATTGCTGCTGCAATGTGGATGGAGAACAGAAAGAAGGCGGATCATGCCAGGTACAGATGATACTTTTCTTTGAGAAGATACTGGCATTATGTAGACAAGTGAAATATGCTAAATCCAATTTTCCTGAATTACAGTAAGGGGTTCAGGGGAACTCCTGGAGAAAAGGAATTGCGAATAAGGAAACTGTTTGTAAAATGGGTTAGGAAATTAAGGGAAGATGAGTGACAGTGCGGTAAATAAGGAACTTTCACAGTAGAGGGGAGCTGTTAGGAAAACATCTCAGGTCTTAGAAAAAGCTGTCCTCAGCGTTTCATTAATGACCTTCATGCAAGGAAAATACTTGTAACACTAATAATGAAATGTGCATATGTTGCAGACCTGGAAGACATCACCACAAAGGACAAAGGCATGCAGAGACAGTTTGGAAGAACAAGAGACACCAATCTGATGTGGTCATTAAAGAAACAGCAAATATTTACCAGATAAAGTCATTCCAGCAAGGATAGAGGGAACGAATGCTTCCCTACAAAACCCTGTTAAGAGTTAATCTAGAATTCAAAACAGAACTCTAATCACAAAGGTTCAAGAGAGATGAATTCAGTGTGGCTCCTAGGATGGCAGGGGGAATAAAGTATCCTCACTGCAGAGTGAGAACTGAGGTGTCTGCCTTGCTGAGAGAGCAATAATCTGCACTGAAAGAGAATACACTTTGGGTTCCAGCATTTTGGAAGTTTGGGCTATTCACTGTTTCTATTTCAGATGGATGTACATTGCCCTTTTTCTTCCAGGGTAGTCTTATCTTACACTCTTAAAGTGTATCTTAAAAATAATCAGAACAAAAATTAATCAACTCCTCCCTATGTTTTTGTGAAGCACAAACAAGAGCATCTTTCTGCCTGGTAAATACTTTCAGTAAGGCTGGTCTGCAAAGCCCGTTTTATCGAGTCTATGTGTGTTCACAGTGCAGAACCACCTCATACAAACTTCTGACAAGCAGAATGAATCAGAAAAATACTCATAAATAAATATTTCATATGCTACTTAATCAATGTTTTTCCTTCCTTTTCAAACCCAGGCAAATGTCACTTCATTGCAACTTGCTATCCAACACTGTTGTGACATACGTTCTCATTAACTGATTCCTTATTACCGCAGTAATTCCTTGAAGTCTTCATTTATTTCATTCCTAACCTTGGAAAGTGCAGTTTCTTTTTTAATGAGCACCACAGCTTTCTGATTCCTTAAATTTCTAAGTTATCTCTACTGAAATTAATTTTTCCACTGTTAGAATCCAACCACTCTGACAGCATATATCTAATAAAATTTTTAATTTTAATTGTCACAAAATTCACGCAGTAATATATCCAAAACCAAGAAATAAATATTTTTCGTCTCTTACTTTAGTAGTAGAGTTGTATATTTAAAGGTGTGTCTATTCATATACATGTTAAAATACAGCAATATAGAGAGAACAGAGTTATTTTCTTTAAAGAAATACTTTCTCCATCTCCTGTTCCCACTTCTCTCTTCCATTGCATGTGTGCACTTTTTTCTCCTTCTCATTTCTTGCTTTTTATCCATGAGGTTTAAACCATGAAGTTTTAACTTTACACAAAGAATCAGAAATAGTCTTCCCAATGTTTCATGTAACCACTATATGTTGACAAAAATATCCTTTTGTGTCTGCAAGAGCCAGGTGTCAGAAGCAGTCTCATGGTGCACCAAATGACAATGATGCATGGAAAACATTCCCTGAGATTAATTATAGATTGAAGGAGATGAAGGGAGAAAAGTAGAAGTCATAAAATCCACAGGATGCTTTTGAAAGAATCAATGGAATAAATACACCTGCTTGTGAGGCAACTCAATGCATCATCTTGCCTTCTGAAAGTATACAAAGCCATTTTCATTCCCCAGTCTTGAATTTCCTTAACGAGTTAACAAGGAGCTCTGTTAAATGAGATCCTATTATACAAGCTAAAGACCTAAACAAGATTTGTTTTTAAGTGATTCACTATCCATCATCTTACTATTCAAAATTCAGCTTTAGAAAACATCATAAGTAGCATCTTTCAAAAAGGAAAATTCTCCATTCCTGTCTTGCTCCTCTCATTACTTCTTTTAACATGGCTTGCTACCTATCAACCAAATGCAACATAAGCAGGCACATACAATGACAATGACTAACTGATTGCTGAATTAGTCATTCCTTTTGCTCAGTCTAGTCACTCACAACATCTACTCCCAAAATGTGGAGGAAGATCACATGGCCTCTGGTGGGCTTAGTTTTAGATCATCTGGATCTGCAGCCAATAGTAGCCCATTTTAACCAACTGCAGGATTGCATTGAACACTGTGCCAAACTGCTGAACAAAAGACTCTCTTATTCATGTGGGAAAGACAACATATCATAGTGGTGACCTTAGAAAATACATCTTAATTTGTTACACCAGAAAGTCATGTAACAATCCTAAAGAAAAATAGGATGCTATGACAGAAGGTACTGAATTAGTCCTTCCATGTCTTACAGGCTTTCTGTATGACCACAATTGATCACCTCTCTGTGCCCTTTTTGTAAAACAGGAAAAAAACATATTCTCTTATTCACCTTTTGTCTTTCTTCCCTGGAGTGTGAGCTAGTAGGATATGAATCCCACCCTTTGAGTATATATATAGAGCTGTGTACAGCAAGACTTTGCTGCACTGTGCCATCTGAATAAAATACCTGCTAACATGCAATGAACACTGATATTTTCAGAGTACCCTTGTTACTTTGAAAAGGGTCATATTACATTCTAATTTCTAAGCAATAGTGTGATCCCACTCATTCTGACACTTGTAACTACTCCCAGAGAAGAGTTGCAAGATTAAAGCTAATGAAAAAAATATCTCCAAGTGTAGGAGATATTACACTACATACACTTAGAATCATAGAATGGTTTGGGCCAGAAGGGACCTTAAAGATCTTCTAGTTCCAACCTCCCTGTCCTGGACAAGGACACTTTTCAGTGACACCTACTATATCATCCTCATTCCTGAGAGGTGTTTATATAACCTTGCCTTAAACTTTTCCAGCCATGGATTCTTCCCAGCACCCTTTAACAGGGTATTTATTCCATTGTTTCATTTGCTGTTGTCTCAGCCATGAATGCCATTGAGAGCATGGCATTTGGCTATGTGTTTGCAGGTTGCCCCAAATATCACTACTCCTTTCTTCTTCTCAAGAGAATGTCTTGGGGTGATTTTATGATGATACTCTATTCCCTTATCATCTGCTCTATGCCCAGAAAATGGTCCCTGTAAGTTTAAGGAGGGTCAGGGGGAGGGGGTGGGAGCCCTGGGGCTGTGGGTGGGCTTGGCTCAAAGCCTCATTTCGCTCTTGCTGCGGTGTGGTATGGATGGATACTTTGCTGCTTAGATAGCTTGGTTTTTGTTGGGCAAGGAGTTTCTTTCCCTCTCCTTGGACTGCAGCAGCAATCCTTTGGTGGTTTTGTTGTTTTCCAAGATTTAACTTGGTTTTGGTCCAAGATCTGACAATCGCTGGGAGACAATCGGCCATGACCTATGGGAAGCTGCAGGAGTCATGGGAACCACTCCACCCAGCCCCAGACCTCAGGAAATCTGAACCAACGAAAGAAAGAAAGGACCCAGAACCCACCAGCTTCATCTGCTGTGAGGTTGACACCAACACTGGAGGTTCACCAGGTTCCCATCATTTTTTTCTCCTTGAGATGCTGTGTGAACTTTCTTCATTTCCCAGGACAAAGGCCAAGCACCATTTTGTTCTCCCTTGCCACGTGGTTGAAACATTTTTTTTCTTCCCCTGGCATTTTGGTTTTTTTGTTTTGCTTTGGGTGAATGTGTGTTGTGGGGGGAGGGGGTTAAGCTTCTGATGGTTCATTATCTAACAGTTTTAATTTTTTCCCATACCGTGCAAGCACTTTGTTTGTCAATGAACAGTTCTTTTTTTTTTTTTCACTTTCACCCACTACTCTTCATTTTGTATCAGAAGCAAGGGATTGCTGAAACCCTTTTCTTTAGAGAAAACACTCATTCCAGAGTGTTTTCTCCCAAATTTGTCTCTAAACCAAGGCAAAGGGACATGTTTAAAGTTGCCTTCAAGACAAATTCTGTATTAACTGCTTCTTCTTGATGCTCATATTGAAGAGATTCTCTGACAGCCATCTGCTGAAAGAAATCCTTTTGTATCCTTCCTCTGGTCTCCTCAAGGAACCTGTTGAACTCTTCCCATCTTCAGCTCGTCAGCTACTGCAGCACTGTTCCTTCTTTTACCAACTTCTCTGCAGCTGCTTCTGTTTCTACACTTAGATTTTCAGAATTCCCCTCTTACTCCTTCAATTTCTTCCTGAAGAGGAGGAATTTTCTCCAGTCCCTCCTGTATGTTCAGTAAAGCCTCATTGGAACAACTTCACTGAAGGTCACGTTTGCTGTTTGCTCACATTTGTCTGGCTTGTGTGTTGCCCCACAGGTGTACAGGCTGCATGATAGTTTCCACTCCCCAAGTACACTTTCTCTTTCATTTTTGCCTTTTTCTAACTTACCTCTAAGTTAAAAGAAGAGGTTATACAATCAAAGTGTCTGTCTCTAAGTTTTCTGTCAAATCCTGTTTCAGTTGGTGACAGATCAAATTTAAAGGATGTTGCCCTGAAATTCAGAAATACCAAATTAGAACCTGATTTTTTCAGCTTTGTAAAGCATTCTCCTGTCATTTTCTACAGCACCATCCTTAACACCATTGAGCTTGGACACCCTGGACTTGAAGTAAAATACTATTATCTTATTCCTCTGAAAACCATCTAATCTCATAACCACTGAATGTGGCCTTTTAACTATTGTAACAATGTTACGATTCCATTTAGTAAGCACTTAAATTTGACTTGCGAAAGCCCTGGCTTTCTACTGATGTTACCTCTAGATGGCCAAAATAATTGTCCAGAAGCTTGTTGCTCTTATTTCATCAAAGAACCTTTTGATACAAGTCGGGTTGCTTTTTTGTAACCTTCTTTTGCACACATTTATACTGGGAATTATTCTCTTGCTGTCTTCTTCAAACATTCCCTGTTTTAACACAACTAACTTTGCTCCAAAGTCTTTGTTGCTGCTGCCACACAAGTTTGTGCACTAGGGTTTTCTTTATAAATTATAAAGATTTCACTACTATTGAAGATAATGTTCCAGGTCTCACACATAAATCTTTGAATAAATTTCACAGAAACCCCTCCTTTTACTTGTTGTCTAAAACAGCATCATTAGCTTAATTTTAGATGCATTCAGTCATCCTCTATTGACTTTTCTAGAAGATGCAAGATACTTATTCCAAGTATAGTTTTATTTAAACACCAAACACTGATTAAATCTGAATTTTTTTCCTTATTCTGCACAGTTTTTCATCCTATTTCTTCTAAGAAGATTCCAATCCATTATTTAGACTTTCTTTTGAGTGTTTGATCATGTTCTATTTCTCTCTGCTCATAGGAGTTTTAAGACTTACTTATCCAATGCATCAACACTTCCTGTTCTCTCCCCTCAAAACATATAGCCTGTTTTGGTTGCCTTCCTCAGCCTGCCAAATCTGCATTTGTTTTTTATGTACAAAAAAAAACTTTCTGAGAATCCTTTTCTCATTTTGTGACTTGTGATTTCTTTTATAATTTGATCTTAAGTTGGAAATTGCTCAAGATGCCTGGTCTTGAATGTTTGACATCTGTTTCAAATGTATTGGTATACATAAAAAGTGGGTTTTTTTCCTGCTTCCTGGGTCAGAAGCTTCTTTCTTTCTTAGGATGCTATTTGCTTTATCCCTCCTTAGAACACTTCAGTACTTACTTAGCTCCTGTTATCCTACTCAAGTGATCCACTGTCTTACAGGGCAGCCTCTATTGCTCTGGCCCCCCCGGTATGTTTCAGTCAGAATAGAAGAATTTAACACTTGGGACCACATAATAAGTGCCAAAATTTTAAAATATCAATAAACTGAAGTTACATAAATTTTTAAACTAGATTTTAACAGACATTTACAATTCATTCTGTAATGAACCTTTTTAGCACTTTACCTTTAAACCTCAAAACTAAAAAACTCTATAAAAGGGAAAAGGTAGTTATTTGGGAAAAAGATATTATTTATTGTAATGCATAATCAAGGTTATTGTATGTAAAAATCATTAAGTACTTGTCACCAAATTTTAAATACTTTTAAATACACAGAGATCTGTAAAATACGAATATATTTAAATGTCTGTGTTTTCACAGGTCTATTAAATACTCTTAATTGAGATAAAAGAATTTAGCTTCTACTTATTTACAGGATTAGAAATAGCAATTAAAAGAAGAAAATCTCAGAGGGAAAAAGAAAATTTTGATAGGACTGACACAAAGAACTGAAAAACCAAGCACTTATTTTCTGGAACACAATTCCTGGAAAATTTCTTCCATGTTTTGAACTATTTCTAGTTAAAACCTTTGCCTTCAGCTGCCTTCAGCCAGAACTTGAATAACTGGAAAATAACACAGGTCAGATTGTCAGTTGTGTTTTCCATTCATGCAAAATTTTGAGTACATACCAAGTTGCTGTACACAGCTGGAGTCCCTGTTTGCAAGAACCAAATGGACAGTTTTTCTAAAGGAGTTTATCAGGAAAATAAAATGTCATAGTCTTCACATTACTTGTTCCCTCCCTGCTTGAGAGCTCACTCTTCCTTACACCTCCTATTCTTTTAAGTTTCTGCATTGAACAGATTCTGGATCACAGTCTGTGAATTGTGTCAGGTCTTTTGTCGTTCTGGTCGAGGTGAATCAAACTCCATCCAAATTGCTTACTGAAACAATCTAGACTTGTCTATTAATCTGCTTCAAATACACAGCCTGGAAATAGCTCTGAGGAAAACAGTATATTAATGGTATTGATCCTCATTTGGCCTTTTATATCATGGGTATTTTCCCCAGATGGGTTCCGCTTGGTCTACAGGCTCTGTTAGCTCAAAATCCCACATGCCAGAATCAGACTTTGGAATGGAGGTCCTACAACATTTGCATTTTATGATTCAGATCCGTCCCTTGTTCTGACGAAAATGTGTTTGGATTTAAGTCTTTCTCTTTTTCTCTGAAATCTCCATTAAAATAATAATTAATGTCAATTTTTCCTCCTACTTGCCCACTTGGGGATTCCTCCAGTGATTGCTCTAATTTACCCAATGTGTTAATTCCTCTTAAAATACCTCTAAGAATTAAAACATTTTAGATTATTTTCTTACCACGAGATATTTCCAAAGGCCAAGAGCCAAATTTTGGTTTATTTTGGGTCATATTAAGAGTCTGTGTATTGTAATTAAAATGAAGATAAGGCACAGTTTCTTCTGTGCCTTAAATCTGTAATTTAAATGAAGATAAGGCATAAGTTAGAGGAGCCATTATTGGTGAATGGCACTATTTAGAGGAAGCAATGACCTGACCATTAGACTTTGGATTTTAGTAGTTATTGAAATCTTCCTTTCTCTTTATCTACCTTATCAAACATTGATTAAACATTTTACATTTTATATTTTACTTATTTGATAGCTCTTCTAGTTCTTGGTTGCAGAAAGCAGCACACATAAGACTGTCCCTTCTTAGAGCAAAAAGCATGATGACACTTGCAGACAAGGTTACAAACCTTGATTTCTTCCTAGACTTCCAAGTATCAGTTTGATCAAGGAGCTCAGAGGAGGTGTGTCTTTCACCTTATGTTACCACTTAAAAAAAAAAAAAAAAACAACTAGGAGTACACAATTCACAAGAAAGAAATGGATTTCTTTATTCTGATTGTTGTATGCAAAATTCTTCTACTTATTCATGGTAATAAAAAAGGAAACATATAGTAAACAGCATTCTCATTATTTCTACCAAATTACTTTTTCTCCTGTCCCATGGGAAAGGGGTGGTATTCTATTTTATTCAAATCACAGCAGAAGTTCAGGTTAATTTTTGCATACATTTTGACCCTAATGTCTTTCACATTTTGAACTGCAAGTGATAGAGCATCTGTCAAACAGAAATCTGTTTCTAACATTTTTCTTTACTACTTCACAATGCAAAAAGTGATAACCATACTATAGTTTAATAATACATTATCAAAATGGTGTACATGTAGAAATAAAATAATAAAGGTGAAACTGATTTTATATATCAGAAATTAACCACCAATTAAAATGCCCTACAAAATGTTTATTTGTCCATTCTGTTATTTCCCATATAAAGCTTACACCTTAATGCTTTAACAACAGGCAAAGAGAACAGATCAGCTTTGTAAAAAAACACTTTATAAAATTATACAACTTGACATTGCCTTCTTAAAAATAGACCTTTGTAGACATTTTGTGCATGAATATCTTACATTATTTGAGGCTTTGCATTTCTACTGCAATGTTGCAATAACCTTTGGTTTGCTGTTCTTACCTCCTGCTGGAGAAAGCTGGCTTTTTGGGGCCCTGCTTATTGTTAGTAGAAGAGCATATGAGCAATACAGCTGTCTGGAAAAAAGGAGGAATAAAAACTGTAAAAACACACATTCTAGTTTGAAAGTTGTAAATCATATATAATTTTAAAACAGTTCCCGTGAAGAATTATTATCCTTGCTCTGGACAGGTTAATTTTTCACAATAGCCATGAGGGGCCATGGCCAGGACCCTGATGTTGCTCTATACCACCTCACATCATTGCTGGAGGCAGGGGAAAGAGTCTCTTTTCCATGGAGAAGGGATTCCTGCATGTCAAGAAAACATGGCAGATGGAATGGTCTGGCATTTATTTATTGTTAGGGGTTTTCTGTGTAAATAATTCCTTTTTCTTCTTACACCTTCTGTTACTAATATTTTTGTGGTTATTGTTCGTTTTCTTATCTCCTTGCTGTTTACAGTAAATTGTTCTTATCTCAACCTGTGATCTTTCCCTTTTGTGCCTTCAGTTGATGGGTGTGGAGGGGAAGGAGCAGGATAGTTTTCAGTGAAAACATTAAATTATAGAATACCATTCTTAAACCACAACAATGATGTAAATCTATACCTAAATATTTTACTTTTCACAAAAGCCAAGATGGTTTTACTCAGCTCTGACAGACATCCAGTAACACTAGCAGAGCCACCTTTTTCTTAACTGGTCTAAGACAGGACAGATTATTTTCCCCTTAGAAACATACTTAACAACTTTCTCTAAAATCAGTTGCTACTCAAAAACTCTTTCGGCTTATTCAGAAAGTCCAAACCTACAAACCAGTGTAGGAGCCATGTCTCTATGCCTAGCATTGTACAATCATTTAAATACTGCCCTCGATTGTGCCTTGCATTTCCAACACATGCTTTTCCTGCTCTCCCTGGTGACTTTTTATAAAACATAATTATCTTTTTTTTGCAATGAGTTGAACTGTGAACTTCCCTATCTGGGTTAATCACCAGGGGAACACTGGCATGCACAATCAGCCAGCTTATCCTGGATGTTTTTCACTTCCCACATGTATGTGGTCTGGACTGGAAAGGGTCTCAGTGGACTCTTTCTTCACAGGTCTTTCATAAAATCCTTAAGGTTGGAAAAGCCCTCTAAGACTGTTGAGTCCCATAGCAACCTGCATGTGCACAGTGGCCATTCACCAGAGATTTCAAGATCTCCCTGTCGGGCTGGGTTGCCACACAACTAAAAGGCTGTCAACCACTTAAACATAAATTTATGGACATATTAAGAGGAAATAGCTTGGAAAAATCAAGCTCTCGAGTTCCCCCCTCACCCTCCTTGGATGATTATGACCTTCTGATATACTCATAGGTACACACTTTAGAGAAAAAATAACAAAAAAAAAAAAAAATCATTCCCTTCTTCCTTGCATTCCCCACAAGCAATTTGGAAAAGAGAGCAAAAGTACATTTTGTGTCTCAAAGTAGTGAAGTTATTTCATAGAAACAGTTGTCCAGGGAGCCTAGGAAGATCCCCAAGAGACTGGTTTCCAAGGCATTCTCCTAAATGCAAACAGAAAAGGAAAAAAAATTAAAAAAGAAGGTAAATATACAATATGCACTTGAACATAATTTTGCAAAATGCTAGGAAAGGAAGTCGAAGAAGATGCTTTGATGACCAATGAGGCTAAGAGTAGGTGGAGATAATGAGAAGCAGAGGCTGCAGGAGCCTTACAGAGTCAAGAGGGGCAGTTCCATTTGTAACATCTATGAAAAAGGCACTTTCCAACAATATGAATGCCTGCTCTGACCTTACACTGTGGCAGGGCAGAGCATTTTTGTCAATGTTAAATTTTGTTGTATTTCATATGCCTTCCTTAAAACCATAGATTATGAACAATTTGGGCTAGAAACAATCTCTGAAGGGAGATTTGTGTATCTCTCAATTTACAGTTATAATATACAGCACATAAACTATGCCCTGATTGATCACATATTTTTGACATATAAGCTACTTATTTGTGCAATAAGCTCTATTCCAGCTATTTTAATCATATGATTAATTTGCTCCTTCACCAAGGAAAGCCTTGTTCCAAATTATATCAGTTTGTTGTATTTTATATTAGTTCCAATAGATATTTTGCAGTTCACACAGACCAAATACACATATTCACACTGTGTCATATGCAGCTGGCTTCTGTCATGTAACCAAACTAGCTTCAGTGACTTCGATGGAGCCAATAGAATCGAGTGCAATTTTTACATACATAAATTTATAAATATAAATATATATCTACACCCTGTAGATAGATATTTCTTTTTTGAAACAAAATCCAAATCTAGTTGGGCTCTTTTTGTTTAGTTTTTTAAAGCATGAAGAAGAGAGAAATCTGATATCACCTAGATTTTATAGTACAGTGAAAATGGTTGCTGGAGTATTAAAGTGTGTGGTAAGGGACAGTAAAATATGGGACTATTGTCATTCAAGTACAAGTGTTAAGTTAAAGGGGAATAAATAGTATATTAGGTCCATTACTGCAGGCATTTTTGATACATTAATATCTCCTGGAATTACTTGTGTTGTTAATAAAATAGATGATGTTTTGGTAACAGTGTGCAAAGTGGGAACATGAACATTTTCTTACTGAATGATGCATTATTCCACATCTTTTACTCTCTAGGATTTCAGATGAGTAGGCAAATAACATGACAGAGAAAACTTTGTCTGCAGAACTGGAGACTAGGGATCACAGAGACTCTAAAATAATCATTAAAAAATGAAATCAAGTCCCAGGACAGAGCAGCTGCAGCTGGAGGGCAGGTGGAAAGGAGAGAGGAGAAAAAACCACTGAGACAAAGGGAGAAAGAAGGAGTAACAGAACCCTAAAACCTTTTGCAAATAAATTGTGAACTTTCAGGTGTGCAGAAAATCCTTCACTTTGGATTGTCTGCTGGGAAATGCAAACTTTGATGATAGCACAGTAGCCATTAGTGGTTTTGAAAAGTGTATCCAAGATTATAATGAATTTTAAAATGTATGAGAGGTGACATATAGAAACTAAGGGTCAAGCCTGTCTGCCACTTCTGAGCAGGAAAAAGGGGATTCTTAATATAGCATGAAGTTGGCTGAAGCAGGTGCTGCCTCTTCTGTACAAATCTCATGGTTTTTGACAGCATTTGTGACCACAGTGGCATACAGATATCCTTTATCACTCTCCTTTCAAAAGCAGTGAGAGAAACAAACCCAAATGCTAGATCCTAGCCTTTGGGCTTGCCAGCATCACAGGTGGAGCAGAGAGAAAGCTTCTATTAGTGAAGAAGCCACAAACTTTCAGCTAGCTGAACTTAAACGATTTTTTACCAGCAACCTGTGGCTGTAATACTATGCATGGATCACAACTTATATTTTCATTTGTCTATCTGCAAAAGATTGATGAGACTTGTCATCTGTAAGGAAGAAAAATTGTTCTGATTCTGGATAAGTGTACAGCAAATCTTAAGATTTCCTGAGAAATTTATCATTTTTCTCACCTTTTAAAGTCTTATATTTAATCCAAGAAATGGGCTACAGAAGACACTAGAATCTCAAGCTGTAGGATAAGAAAAAGCAATGGCAATTTTTTCAATGACCCAGAACAACGTAAAATTGCATATTTGATTTTTTTTAAAGATGATGACATGCAATAGTTAAGAAATATTTTGAAAAGGTACTAAGACTTACACAGTGCTTAGAAAAACAATTTTAAGACCAAGTCCATGCTACAGCTAATGTAAATTCTGTAACAAAACAGAGGCATGGCTACCTTCTTTTGGCAGAAGCCGCAAAATTTACTGTCTCTCACCAAGGTGTGTCATCACAGATATCCCTCATTCCCCCTCTCCATGTTGTCACCACCCCTGGGGATCCTACAAACTGAGAAGGCAAAAATCTGTGATGTCTCTTTCTTGCAGTGAGGCATGTTGTCACCAGCATCTGACAGGCCTGTAGGTGGTAATCAGGAATAGGAAGGGAAACCCCCAGCAGACAAGGAGAGACTGAGTCACTGAGCTGGAGGGTGAGTAGCACTTGGCACAGCTGTGCAAGGACAAAGGGGTTGTTTTAGTGACACTTAAGAATGGCAGATGAACCAACTGATGCTGTGGGTCTGCAAGGGATAAGGGCATCTCACAACTACCTTTCATCCATCCTCAGGGTAAACACTCACCTCTGAATTTGCAGTTACGTAGAAATCCTGGAGGGAGTAAACAACAGAAAAAAACAAGCACTTTCAACAGTAAAATTCTTGAAGTGTTTCGTATTTATGCGTACACACTTTTTCTGTGGTCTTCACAACACATCCTATGACATAAAAAGCAAAAGAAGCATCCCTTTCTTCTTGACTTGAACAATATTTTGGTTCTGTGTTTTATTCTCACAGTAAACAGCTGCTTAATCCAATCAGCCCTGGCTGATTAAATCCTTTTCAATGGGGCAAAAATTTTCACAAACCTAAAAATAACCTTCACCTGACACTTACAACGTACAGTGTAGAGTGTCTTAGGATATTCTGTTTTCCAGAAGGTTATTCAGCATCAGAAGTATCTGTTATTAACCTATTGCTGCTTGCTATGTAGAAACTTATATGCTTTAACCAGCTATGTCTCTGTTATAGCTGTATGTGAAGCTCCTATTTTTGAAATTAAATTTATAACTTTTGATATTAAGTTAAAAATAGTATGACTTTATATTTTTCACAAGCCAAAATATGTGAACTGGCCACACTGGAAAGAGGCTCTGAAAAGATTATGGAAAACTTCAAAAATAAACAAGCAGTACAAGCAAAATTCCTGATATCTGGAGAAATCAGGTCTTTTTACATATGTATATATTTATGACATCAGGTGCATGAGGCATCTTCCTTTCTTTTAAGAATTGTAGAATGCATGATGTTATGAAATTACTTTTATTAGTCAAAATATTAGACACAGTAACCAGCACAGCTATGACAGTGTCTGCAATCTTGCTTTATCTGCTGTCTCCGAACTGAAATCCCAAAAAGACACTGACCTTCACAGGCCATGGACAGAAAGCTCAGAGGCTCAGCTCACATGCCACAGAGCAAGCAGCACATGGAAAAAAATGAGCTCTTAACAATCTCTTACAAAGGAGAGAACAAATTTCAAGGGTGGATTTTTAGTGCTCTGAGACCAGGTCACTGTAGGTTTCTTGACCAGAAAATCATAGAAATAGAACAGTTTGAGTTGTATGGGACCTTAAAGATCATCTAGTTCCAACCTCACTGCCATGGGTGGGGACAGCTTCCATTAGACCAGCTTGGTCAGAGCCCCACCCAGCCTGGCCTTGAACACTTTGAGGGATGGAGCACCCACAACTTCTCTTCTCTGGGCAAGCAGTTCCAGTGTCTCACCACCTTCAAAGTAATTTTTTTTTCCTGATACCTAATCTAAATCTACCCTCTCTCAGTTTCAAGCTACTTTCCCTTCTATCACTGTATGCCATTGTAAAATTCTCCATCTCCAGCTCTCTTCTAGCTCCCTTAAGGTACTGCAAAGTTGCTCTAAGGTCTCTCTGGAGCCTTTTCTTCTCCAGGCTGAACAGCTCCAGCTTTCTCAGCCTGTTTAATAACAAAAGTGCTGCAGCCCTCTGAGAATCTTCATGGCCCTGTCCATTCACCACTCAGCCTGTGTTTGTGCTGGTGCACAGCTTTCACCTGACCTTGTTGAACTTCACTAGGTTTGTATGAGCCCCTCTCTGAAGCTTGTCAAGGTCAACAAAAGGTACAACAAAACAACAAAAGATAGCTGACAAAACGCTGCAAAATACTTTCAACAGCGGCTTTTCAGATTAGATTTTTAGTAAGATGTGTGGATGGCAACTCATTCATTTCTTGTCAGAATGGAGTAACTTCTTCAATTGTTGCTAATTGCTTCTGGCACTAAATGTCTAGCACGGTATTACAAAGCACAGAAAATCTGGGATTTTAAACAAAAGGAATTATTTTCTGCTTAAAATGAAAGGAGCTGTAAGGTTATAGATATAAGGTGGGGCTTCTTAATTAAAAAAATTAAAACCAATAATAGCCAGCAGAGCAAAATATTATCTACTTATCTTGAGATTTTTGTTATTACTGCCTATCATAAAAGACCAAGTCTTGAAAGATGTGTTCACCCTTTTTTTCATCCTCACTCAGACAAAGCTGCCATTTAACATTAATGATCTGAAAGGTTCTGTTGCCTTTGCAGTGAATTTTTCCCTTTCATAGCTTGTTGCATGCCTCTGTGATAAATCCCAAAGTTAGCATTTTTGCCTATCTACTTTCACAGTAACAGATGTTCACAATGTGTGAGAACAGAGCTGAACATCTCACTTGTGTAGGGCAGCCACAAGGACCACCATTTGTTGCTACTGGAAATGGGCAAATAATTACTTGACATAATTTTCAACCCAGAATTCAAAGGGACAAAAATGAAATCAAGTGGAAATGGAATGTGTTTATGGGAGTGTCTTCTACCAGGTGAATTGTTTATAGGAGACTTTAAATTATCATTGTGTCACTTTTGGGTTTTTTTGGCTAACTGGAAAATACCATTGCTTGGGGACAACTGGAAAATAACATAGCTTGGAGATCATTATTGTGATCATTATTGAGATGAAATGGTGTTTTAGAAAAATGATAATTTGATTGAGTTGAGCCATTAAGTCTTAGAAATCTGACTGCTCAGAATACTTCTTCAAAAATACAGTAGTTCATAAGAGAAAAAAACTTTTGATTCATCAAAATGCAACACTTGAATTGAACTGATATGAAGCGCCAGGTTTTTTTGTTTAAAATGCCTGACCTTTTCAACAAATATTCCAATTTTCAGTCACTGCAACAGAACAGCAATTACATGTAATACCTGACAAATGTCAACAGGAGAAGACATTAGCACCTTCCAAAGTCAGGTTGGTTACTGTTATTCAGACTCTACCATGCTTGCTGGTTAAGGACAAACTACATTAATCTTCTTCCTGCAAGTACACAGAGGTAATTTTGCTTGACAAAATGCAAGTCAGCTTGCTGCAATCCTAACGAGTTTGCATTTCACTCTTTTCCTTTTAAAATTTTTCATGATAATGCATTAAATATTTGGACATGAGAACGTCACAAGACAAATGTGACAGTACTTTTAAGCAACTTTAAATCACAGTAGGTATGAATATTTTTTTCATATGCTTATTTGAAAATTTCCCATTTTGTTATACAGGAGCCATGTTCTTCTCCCTATTTACAATTTATTTAGGATAGGAAGCTTGATCTCAAGTAGGGTTCTGGACCTTTATTTTTTAAAATAAATTTATATTTTTGAGAAATATTAAATAGCTAACTAGAGACAAGCTGGTTTTTAAAGCCATGTGAATGTAGTGCAGTGATTTATGGGTGTCACCTACTGTATTCTATCTTCCAAATCAACTTTGTCACCTCCTCTAAATTTACACTGCAAATTCATACTATTACCCACTTTGCTGAAGCAGTTAGCCAATACGTCCTGGCAAGCTGTTTCTCTTAAGATGAAAAATAGAAGTCAGGTATATCATTTGGTGTAATCTTGTTTATTTACAGAAAATAAGCACAAAGTGCAGGTTCCTTGAGCAGAGTAGGATAAACAAACAGCAGGCAGCTCAGAATATCAGATAAACCTATATCTGCTGCTCAGTCAAGCTTCACGGTTCAGGGAGTCTTGTTCCCTGTGTCCCCTCAAGATGATTCTCTTGTTTCCTTTCTGAATGCCCCCTGCCTCCAGCACCACCAGCATTCAAAATGTCCTTGGTCTGCAAAGCCCTCAGTTTGTTGCGTTGGTTTAGCTTCAGAGAAGCAGCTGCTACTTAGAATTCCTCAATTTATTATTCTCTCCCTTATTTTTAGTAATTTTTCAAAAACCGGAACACGTTGTCTTCCTTTTTCCTGGCTTGCAGGGGAAAGGGAACATCATTTTAAACCTCTGCTCATGGTGCCTCTTGATGTTCTTGTAGCAGTGCTTCTACTATGGTGGGCTTGGCTTTGCTCTACAGTTCCCTTCAGAGCCTTTTTCACAACCTGCTGTTTTATTTGTAGTCCCTAGTTTGAAAATGACTTGAAATTAAGGACTAGATGTGATAGACATCTGCTCTATGTGGTCTTTATTTTAATGGATTAGCATTACTTTCTATGAGCTATTAACTACAGCAGCCAACCTATAAAAAAAAATTAATTACAGGAGAAGAACAAAACAAAACTTGAAAGGCTGGTAAAACATTTAATCAAACAAACAAAAACATCACAAAGCCCAAACCAATAAAACTCTGAAACAATCACAAAAATCCCCACCTGAAACCCACCAAACCAAACCCACCCCATCAACCTAATCCAAGATACCTACACAACTTCTATTCATTCAAAGAATAAATTTGATGTACCAGAGTCAGAAATTATGGCTAAAAAAAGCTTCAGATATGACGTTTCAGTGAAAAACAGACAAAGTGAGAACAGAGAGGAGATGTGGAATACAACCAAAGCAGAGCTGCAGATAATTGAGCTCTGGTGCAAAGATGGGCACAAAACTATAGTACACAGACAAGGATACAGAACAAGTAGTAAGATAAATAAGGAAAGTCTGGTGATGAAATGAGAAAAAAAAATCAGGGTAGCAATAAAAGTGGAAAAAAGGAATGAAAACTTCAGAAAGCAATGGAAGATATGTTCATGTACTGCAAGACTAAAAGCACCAAAAGCACAAAATTCTTTGCTGAAGTAGTAGAAGTGAGTATCTATGACAGTTGATGTAAGTGAACTCATGAAACCAGTTAAGGATAAAATACTGAAAAGTAGGTGAGAAGGCAAAGGGAACATAGTTAAGAGGAAACAAAATGATAAAAGAAATTGATGGATTTGATGCGTTATGGGAAATAAGTCATCCCTCAGCTTCTCAAGACTGAAATGCAATACACTTGTTTACTGTGAGAAACAAGGGCACAGCATGGTTCCCACTGTAGATTGTTTGGGGGTGGCGGGGGGAAAGAAAAAAGAGGAGCTATGCATGAATTTCTTTAAATAGTACTTGCACGCCTGATGTCTGCAGCAGTTCCTCTAAGACTTATAGTGAATACATTAAAAGTTATAAAAAAAAGAAATTGAATATATCAATACTATTTATAATAACTCCTCTCCTGATTAGACAGATTGTTTCAGTCTTTCTTGTTATTATTTTACGTAGCCTACTGCAGTGTTATTACTCCTTTCCATCATCAGCGATTTAAATAATCAGGGAAAGGCATACAGTTAAAAGTCAAGGAAGTATATACACAACTGGAAGCCTGAAACCTTCTGCAAGATGTTCACAGAATCAGTTTAGATATGATTTTGAATACATAAATATCAATTTGCACAGGGAACATAGAGGCTTTTACACCAGCACTAGTCGTTGAAACTTGAATTCAGTTTTCTAGAAACATATTTTTCGTCTCAAAGAGAAATAAACATGTAGTAATAATTAAATTATCTCCCTTTTTTTGCTTTAATGGTATTTCTGTAGAAGAAAATTCTGTCTTTTAATGCCAGAGATGAAGATGTCCTATTGCTAGCCAGATTACATCCTCTGACTCTTGGCAAATTACAGAAAGCACTTTTTTTTTTCCCATACACTGCTCACAAGTCTGACAGAACCAAAATGAAACAACAACAACAAAATCAAGAAAAGGAACACTGTCTTTACCAGAACTAATTCCAGCAGCTGAATGACTAAATATGAGAAGTGGTCTCAGCTGGAGAGAGCAAGTGAAATTAAGGAAGGGAAGCACAGGTGATTTTAGAAGGAGAAGAAAACTCTTCAGGTATGTAGCCCAAAGATAGCGTTAAATTTTGTTTCCAAAAAAAGAACATTCCCAGACTGTGAATGCCTCTTAGGTGTAGCGAGATGCCTGCAGGAAATAAAAACATTTTGGTTTAAAGTCCTTTCCTGAAGAGAAGCATTTACTTTCAGCAATTAAGAATCAGCAGTAGACAACTATTGCTGTAATATCTTTGGGTGGCTTTACAACACACCCTGCAGAAAGGCCTTGATATGTTAAAACGTTGAGATGTGCAGTAACAGCAGTATAGCATCACTGTTATTGCAGCTATAGAATAAAACCTGTAAGAGTCTTCCCTGTCAATTTTGAGTTCACATAGCTAGATACATTGTTTTGCAATCATTCATGCTGACAAACAAAAGGGAAGCTCTCTTTCTTAAGGAAACTGTGCTACAAAGTGGGCTGAGCTTTAGGTGAGACTGGATGAGACCTCACTTCTTGTCAGAGGACCACAGACTAGGCTCTGCAGACTTCTACTGTTCAGACAGTCTGCCAAAGAAGAAAAAGGGTCATAACATAATGTAAAAGCAGCAAAAAAATTTCCTACATGACTTGATACTGAAAGCACACAAGGGAGAAGAAAGAAGATGAATGACACACACAAGTGAGATATGTCACACACTTGCTTTGTGACATTTTTTCTGTTTTGTACCAGCAGATGTAAAAAGTAACAGTATTCTGCTGGAAACCAGGTCCAGCATTCCCATGATTAGAATTTAATGGATTTAGATCTTAATTTGCATTGAAAAATTATGCTGGTTTACTTAAATGAACAGGCGAGACAGCTTTGGACTCAACTTGCAGTCACTGAACCAATGCTTGATGTGGTGCAAGAAGTTCCTTTCCCCAGCTGTGAGCGATTGCCCTGCAGTGAGGATCTGCAGGCAGAATGTGTCAGGAAAGGAAATGGTATAATTTATGGCTTAAACATCTTCATGAAGGACTTTTGCCTATTATAGCAAAACTGTACAAAAGCTGCAGAGAAAACCATCCAAACGCTGAAGAGGCCTTCTGACTGAGGCCATGAACTACGCTGCTCACTGCTCATGGATGAAGATAAGATAAAGTAACAACTCAGGGCTGGGGGAAAAGAATACATTCACAGACCACAAGCTTTGCACCTTCAGGGTGGACATCAGAGCTCCAGGGATATCAGTTGCCAGGCAGAACAGACCCTCATATCAAATGGGAAGAGGAGGAGAGGATTTGGGTGTTCAGTAAAAAAGCCTCTGGTCAGAGGCAGTGAACGCCCATCCTCCCCTGTGCAGAGGAGCCAAGCTGCAAGGGCCTGTTCACCCCAGGAAAAGCTCATCCACACGAAGGACAGCCCAGGGGGTGTCATGGAGGTGCCATCAAAGCCCCCCCCGAAAGGGGTCCCCAGACCCTACACCAGAGATGATGCAATGGATCCACTGTGTTGCGAGGGACAGTGTCAAATGTAGCCCCCTCTAGGGGAGGCATGTGGAAATGTATGAGGCATTTCCACCTGGCCCAAACATATATTAAGCTCATGCCTTAATAATTTCTAGTTTTTTCTCTTCATGTATCTGTAACTTGGTGTAGTTCTGTGCTTCTTATAAAATGCTAAAAACCCCTGTTCCCAGCACCTTTAGCCAAAACAATCCCTCTGAATAGAAAATCCAAGGACACATTCATTGCCCTAGAGCCTGAAAATACGTAAACAGTGAATTGGGAGGGACCAGGCCTGGGGTGGTTAACATCATCGCCTAAGGGTGTGATTGGAGAACTAAGGGCCAATATGCCAATAGGACAGAACTTATAAAAGGTGAGGAGCTCGTGATCCAGCATCCATTTTGGGGTGTAGTCCCACGAGGGAGCTTTGCTTGCCTGAATGTACCTTGAAGGCCTTGAATAAATTTGTCTGCTTTTTATGCTCCTAATTTTTCCTGACCTTTGTTTCAGGTAGCCTGAAACCTGTTTGATGCCTGTTTTAGGCATCAAATCCACTGGAATGTATACTTTTTGGCACAGCGGCAGCAGCGGGGGACCCTCACCACCCAGAAGACCAGATGGAAGGGAGCAATGAGACATCATTAGGACCTCTGGAAGGGTGATATGTTTCTCCTTAACCCCTGTCACCCTCTCCCTGTCCCCCATCCCCCCCACACAACTCTGTTTCTTTCCATTATCTTTCTTTCTTCTTGACTCTTTTACTATTAAATAAAATATATCAATTTTTTGCCAATAACATCTAACCTTGTTTGGTTTTAATCAGCCGGTTTTTTTTGTATCTATCATACCTTTCTGGGTTTGATCAGTTTTATTTACAGACTTAGTTTTCTCTGCTCTTCTGTATTTAAACTGGTTTGTAACAGAGTGTGCACCCACCTCGTCGCTCTCAGTGCATTTTCCTGCAAAATCACACAAATTGGCAGCTTAGGCTGCACTGTGGTTTGCAAGGCCTGAATAACAAGCACACATTCCCTCCTGCTGGCTCTACTGTTGAGACAGTCATGGTTGGAATAGAGGAAGACAGGCACTGGGGATGGGGAAAGATCCTCATCCGCAGCAACATAAGTAACTGATGGAAAGCCAGATCCTGGCAAACTGGGTTTTTCTTCTACAAAGCCCAGGGAAAAGAAAAATAAGAGCACAACCCCATGCTTCCTTAGCTAGGGGTAGCTTCAGTTATAGTCTCTTAGATGAGAAAACATCAGAGGCTTTCCTTTGCTTGCAAAAAGCTATTAGCCTTTTCCTGGCAGCTGCCACCTCTAGGGTAGAGGAAAGCTCATGCCTTTTGTGCGTGGCAGGCTCCAGCTCCAGAGACTTTAAAGATTACAAAGTCTCTGAAACTGAAGTGCAACAGTGCTATGACAAAAGCAACAGAAAAACCAGGTGGCAAATTTTTAGATCTACCTTCTTTTTGTTGTACAATGCAAGACAACCAAAAAACCTTCTGAAACCTAAAACCTACTGTTCCCTATCACACACTGTTCTGATGCAGCAGGCAAAATGTTATCTGAAGTGCTCAAAGGAAATCTGTTCCAAAGAGATCCAACCTCCTAGTAAAAAAACCTGGCATTGCATAAAATGTCATTTGTTTCTTGTTTTGTGTTTTGTACAAATCTCGGAGCACATTTGATCCTTCTGACAAGCTGGATACCCTGGATTTCTACAAATGCTGGAAAGTGTGTTTACACCCAAATTTCTTATGTTTCTCAGCATGCTTTCCTGTGCCATGTGTTTTATGCTGACTTATCTCCAAGTCTTTCTTCGTTATTTTGATACAGATTGGTTGTCGCTGTTGAACCGCTAGCAGAGTGAAGGAACCGAGCAGAGTCGAATATGACGAATTTCTGACTTTATTTAACTAATTCCAAAACTTATATAGACTTTCACAGATCACCCGGATTGGGCCAATCCAAAACCTTCCCCTAGGCCGATTGGCCAGGCCTGAACTGACTATCTTTCCAGAGACCGTTTCAATAACATCTAAACTTTATCTTTGTTTATAGAACACAGGAAGAAGAAGAGAAAAAATTCCCACGGGAAGAATCTGTGCTTGCCACAGGTGGTTACTTAGAGTTAAGTTTAACAGGGTAGTTTTGCGTATTTTATATTTCTATGTCACCCATGTCTGTGCATAACCCATTTATTTGAAAAAAGCAAGTAAAAAATTATTTAGCAAAGTTATGTGTGCAGCCAGTTACAGGGAAACTGCAAGACTAACAAAATAGTAAAAGAGGATACTTTCCTGTGGCTAGCACAGGTCCTTCCCGTGGGAACATTTTGCTATGTTTCATAAACAAGATAAAGTTTGGATGTTTTGCAAACAACTTCTCCGGATTGGGTCAGTTCGGGTTTGGCCAATTGGGCCTAGGGGGAGGTCTCGGGCTGACCAATCTGGGGCACCTCTGTAAACTCTATATATATGGAATTCAAAACAATAAAGTTCTCTTCTCCTCTCTTTCCTTGTCTGAGAACTTGGGTCAGTCCTCAGCTAGCCGCTCAAAAGCAACACTTTCCTACTAAAATTCCAACCTAAATTGTGGTGTGCAGCAATCGAGTTCTGGTTTATCTTAATGAAAAACTTTTGGTGGCTTGGATGTAAAATTACATTACCACTTCCCTTTCCGGCAAGAAACAACTGGCTTTGAGCTATCTGACTTCAGATAGGTTTTACAGCCATTACATTCACTTTATTCCTCTTCTTTTCCCCCAGATGAAATCAAGTGATGTCTTGCATCAGTGGCAGCAGTAGCTTTGGCAATTTCTAAATTTAACAATGTATTCTGGATGGGGTCATCTATTGCATTGCTGCAAGTCTTACTAATAAAGATGACTATTTTCTGAATAATCTGCTTCTATCTGCAAAGGATGAAACTAAGCTTTTTCTTTCTCAGTATCCATAGAAAACTGCTTGGAGAATAAATATATTGATGTTTAAGGAAGATTATTCTTAAGAAATCAACATCCTCTGTTTCTCCAAGGCTTATGTAGGTCCCCTGGTGACCATTCCATTTTGCTGGCACCGGTGTACAGCTCTGCGCGGTTCATTTGCCTCACACCCCCTCTCTGCTGATAAGGTTTTCCGCACAATATTCCACAGTGGAATTGGTGGTTGAGTCCTTCATGTGAGTAGGCTTCACATACAAACCTTTTGGGCTGAAGAGATCTGGGTACATTGAACTGCTACACTGTGCAAGCTATTCAGCAGCACCTCCAGCAAATGCTTCCTGTCAGACACTGTTGAACATGTCTCTTATACCTGCTCTTGTTTTATTACCTGAAAATGTGGTATAATAAGGCTGTTGATCTTTGGAAACTTGGAAAATTAGGGGAATTTTCTGTCCAGCTGGCTTTTCTCCACTCTGGCCTGGCCATTTGGAATTGCAGTGGCCAAGAAAAATGTCAGTGCTGCAGCATGATGGGAATGCTCTGATCACACTCCTACAAGTGGCTTTGAGTCCGTGCTTCTGTGCAAGGTTTGCCAGCAGGCATAAAGTCCTCTGGCTCTCCGGTCAGAGTCTAGATGGTTTACTGGTGAGAACATGTGGCAGTTCAGGGAGGGGGTGAAAAAACCCAAAACTGGGTTTCTATTTGGCAGCTGGAGTTGTGGCTGTCAGGGCAAAGGCATGACCTTAGTCTTGCACACACTGAACTTCTAGATATGAAGCAGATTTCTGAGCCCTGCCTTCTTCATTATAGACTTACAAATTACTTGATCCTTTGGCTACTGTACAGCAAGAAGACAGTCACAGGATACTAAACAGATAAAGGATCTGAAATGGCGGTTTTCTTCAGATTTTCAGATCAGCTTTCTAGGTTTCTCCCAACTACTGCTGTGCTGTCTGGAGTTTCTGAACGTTCTTCTCAGAAATGCCCCAAGAAAAGTACCAGATAAAGGCATATTACTTTTATGTTGATTTATGGTTTTGTTGTGCTTTTCTTTTTCTTCCTCCAAAGAAGTATCACTTTGCTCCCTGACATTCAGTCCTGTGCTTCTGAACATCAAAAGCTATACTTCAGCTTCCCAACTTCCACAGCTAAAAATAAAAATGGAAGGTGACTGAGCAAGCAGGTGCACTAACACAAAAAAAAGCTCCACTTTCACCTCTGGCTATGTTTTTTTCTCCTGATTTTTGTATTCCTTCTTATTTCTTCATGCATCATTCTTTGCACATCTGAAAACTTAGGGGCAAATTGTGATTGCTTACTCCCATCCCCAGGTTCTTAGTGGCAACTGTAAACTGTGGAACACACCAGCTCTGCTAGAGGTGTGTGAGCAAATCCTCTTTGCTGTTCCCACTAGTTTCAGGCGACTTTTGCCCTCTCACTTTTCTCTCTGATTCTAGCCCAGATACAGAGAGAGGCACACATAGAGCAGGACTAATCACTCTGCCTTTTTCCAGCTATGATGCAAAGAGCTCTCCTTAGATCTTTAGATTGTCTGTACTTCATTTGGATTAACAGGATAAAAAGAAAATCAAATGCTGAGAAGGGTGAGAACTTCTAATGTAAAATGCTTCTGACCCCCAAAAGCTTTCTACAAAAGCTGCTGTTATATGAAGTCTTCTTGACATGGTGGTGGTGATGACTGCAAATTTCCCTTTTGAGAAACTTCTGCATGATCCAAGAAACACAAGAGGTCAAAACCAAATAATTCACTTTATGCTATCAGTTGCCACTCTTGCAGCTGTAACGCAAAACTAAATGGATATATTTTTTTAAGATTTTCCATCCTCAGGAAATTACTGAAGGATTTCTACCACAGGGTACTTCTGTGTTTAGCTCCATGTTAGAAATTCCTGGTCATCAGCCCTCTGAATGTTGCAGCTTCCATACAGGTTTGTTTCATACAAACCTGTCAGGCTAAGGAAGGCTGATGGCTACCAGCAGCTGCTGCTTGGCAATGAAAGACCTTGAACAGCTGAGAGGTTAATAGGTGTGCTAACCACCATAAAAAGTGTTTTAGCTTAGCACAGAGTAGGATAGGTGAAACGACAGGAGCATTACACAGAGCTTTGGAGCGGGATGAACAGAAGCTGAGCCATGGGTTTCTTGGGC
The DNA here is from genome assembly GCA_024500445.1 of Entomyzon cyanotis. NCBI lineage: Eukaryota > Metazoa > Chordata > Aves > Passeriformes > Meliphagidae > Entomyzon > Entomyzon cyanotis. The sequence continues at coordinate 85,572,109 of JAKEPQ010001005.1, forward strand.
TGGGTCTTCAATGCAGCAGTTTTGCTTTTGAGTTTTGTCAGGAAGAAACAAAGAAGTGAAAAACCACTAACAAGAAACCCAGAAAAACACGGAGAAAATGCAAGATGCACTGGTACAATGGTGCTCAGAGGGAGACAGAAAACTGAGCCAGCTTGGAGTGCTGGAAAAATAAACTTTCTTTTCTTTGTTTTTATTGTATTGAGGGAAGCAAAATTTGTGTACATTCCTTAAAAAGAAGGATTGCATGCAAACAATACTTGACTACAACATGAGTTTCTCTTTCTAACAGAGAGAAGTCAGCAAGACTCTGTATATTGGTTAATCATTCATGCTAATGTGTTTGGGGTGGATTAATGAAGAGTGTGCTCTGTGAAATCTCACCATTATACTGTGTTATATTTTGTTTTCCACCTTTTTTGATTTATAAGAGTTTCCACTGATGACATTGACCCTAGTATAGTGAATTAAGACTACCAATAATATGTCTGTTTTGATCAGTATTTGAAGACCCCTAGAGCAATCCACAGACTTCCTAAACATCTGTGAGTGGGAGATAAAAATAAACAAGGTATGCTTGTGACCAGCTGCTCTCAAATATTTTTTCATGTCTATTTCAATAACACTTATTGGAAACCTCTTACCTCATAAGCAGAGTGGCAGAGGTAGCTTGATGTGTTATTTACATTTTTTAATATGCATGTTTGTGTTTTAACAGACCACTGTTTAAAAATTTTATTCTAATACAGAAATTTCTTAGACAACTCTTGCCCTGCACACAGGAAGCAATGCATCAGAACACGTGTGAAGATGACTTCATGTCTTGGGGAAGTTGACATCACTGCATTGTCCTGAAAGCAAAGGCAACAAAAGTTAATGATATTTATCTCCTGCTTTCACAGAGAAATATCACAGAAGACTGCAGAGATTACATATAGAGGGATAATGTCACCCATCACTGAATGAAATGCATTCACCTCTGTATCATATCTATGCTTTGCAATGCTCCCATTATGTGCATTAATGGACCAATAAAACCTTTCTTGGTATGTTTTAATACTACAGAATATTTCTTCCTATAGTAGGCACCAACTGAGTGAAATCGTTGATTTTGCTATTTCTTTTGGATATTTCTAATGTTTATTTTTGGTTTTGGCACATTTCAGTGTAAGCTGCACAGGCAGATATCTCCTCTTGTGAGCATCTTGAAGATAAGAGCTTGGTTCTTTCAGTCTGTAAAATAGTCAGGTCACTAACTGATGTGCATCCTGATGATCACAAAGCACATGATTTCTTACAAAGTGTCTCTCAGACCACTTGAAAAATAACACTGAGATTACTCCATAATCCAGATATATTTGAACATGATTCACTATACCATCTCAGAGAGGGATTTAAACATTTGGTGTATCAATGGTCTTTGCAGAAAAGTGGGAAATCATATTGACCTAATCCAGTTCAAAAGATGTATACATTTTTAAGTTTAAGCAGATGAACAATTTTTGCTTAAGTCAAAGAATCCACTCATGTCTAAATTTCAGCGTGTGTTTCAAAAGCTTTGAATGGGACTGTAATCTTCAGACTCTTTTTGAATGTCAGCGTCCCCGTCTGGTGTTGGATTATAAAACAACTAGACATTAGCTCTTTGTGCTGAAGTTGGTTTCTGCTGCACTTACAGACTGTGAGGAACACATTCTCTGGTGAGGAATTCACAGAAATCAGTGAGGTCAAGTGGCACTCAACCTCAAATCTCTCCATCTGTCATTTTCAAAGCTTTCCAGACTTAGTGAGAAAACACCCTTGCAGACTTTTAAGGGTGCAAGAGTAAATTTTCTTGAGACAGAGCTTTTGTATGACATAGGCTCAAAATATAAACATAGCCTCCTTTACAACTTTTAATGTCTCTTAAAAATATGTATTGAACAGACCAAGAAAATCTAAGAGGAATCCCTTTGCTTCCAATTTAAGTCTTCTCAGCACATAAGATAACTAAGAGTGGGCCATAATCAAGGACAACAAGTTCTCAGTATCTGGAAGGCTTCAGGACACTTCACTGAATATTCTTAGTTGGAAGGAGCCCATAAAGATTATTGAATCCAACTCTTAAGTGCATGGCTCATATGAGGATCAAACACCCACAGCCTTGGCATTATTAGCACTGCACTCTAACCAACTGAGCTAATCTCTTTGGCCCTACACTTGGCAGGATCTGTATGCCATTTAGCTATGAACTAAGGCAGATTTTTGCAGTTGTTACTTGATTCTCTGGTTTGACTTGGTCTTTTGCATGCTCATCTTCTCTGAGATTGCTGCCTCAGGGTACACCACTGTTCTTCCTGTGTTCATCCACTCCTTTTCTTTGTCACTCTTGGATCTATTTTGCATTCCTTTAACCTTAAAGCTCCTCTGTCCTTTTAAAGGTCCATTATTAATTGAATCATAGATTTCCATGATCCTTTTCCTTTGTATTCCTCTATGCTCCTTTTGCTTTGTATTCCTCTCTTTGACAGGCCTTGAATCTTCTTTACTTGCCCCAGTGAATTTAATTTACTTTTTTCAATTACTGAATTTGATCAGCTGTCCCTCAGTTCCCCTCACTGGTGCCTTCACAAAACAGCACCTAATCTAAATCAGCATAGATTTATGATCTGATAATCTCCTGATCTTTTTCTGGAATACTGTCATCTGGCAACACACTGTGGACCATACACATGGATGTGTGTTCCTCTGGGAAAATAGTGCAGCATCCAGTTTGATTGTGGCAGTTTGTCTTCCAGGAGGTTCGGTAAGCAGTGTGACCAGAAATGGGTGGGAGAAAGCAGCCCTGATTCTTCCTTTCAATCCTTCTCAGCCACCCCCACCTCTCAGTTTTCAAACCTTTGTTCTAGTTGAAATTTCTGCATTGTGAGCACAGAATCCTAGAGATGAGAGCTCTGGTCTGAATGGGTCTTCTCCTGCCCAAAGCATGGACAGAGCAGAGATCAGACTAACTTTCCCAGGGCTCTTCCCAGCTGACTCTTGAAAATCTGTAAGGATGGAGACTGCTCAGTGCTCTTTGCATCACATTCCAGTGCTTAATTATCTTGATAACAGCTTCCTTTCTCTGTCATCTTTTGGGCTGTCATCAAGACCTCAGTGTACATTTCTACAGTGTATTCCCTTACTTGATATTTATGCACCCACCTTAGTGTACCAGCTGAGGGATATATTCGAAGCAGTGCCTGACCTATGTCAGTATTTCAATCAAAGGCAAAACCAGTGGGCTGTATCTATTGCACAGAAAGGAAATGTGGCCTGGACCTGAACCAGCTTCTGCTGTTACTCAGACAGGTACCCAAAATATGTCACAATTTGCTCCACGTAATTTGTGAGCTTGATGTAGAAATGCTTTTGTTTCTTTTTCATTTAAAAATAAGAAACCCCAAAATTTTAAAGTTGCAAAACTGCAATTTTTAAAAGAGACATTTTTCTACATCGAGCAATAAACAGAAGTATTTCTAAGCTGCAGCCAGCAGTTATTTAATTAAATTTTAATAATCGTTTATTATTTCTAGTAGAATTATCAGCTATAGCAGAGAAGTGGAAAAGAGAGCATCTTAGAGTCATGAAACACATCAGCATTTCCTAAGGAACATTTTGATAAAAATAGAAAGAAAAAGAAAACATCATGTTAAGAAGAGTAAGGATCTTGGTTTACCTTAAGGTTTGGTTTACCTTAAAATGTTAACCTTAACATTTTGGTTGCTGAGACTATCTTAGCCTTTACTTCCTTCTGTGGGGTAACATTTATTTAGTTATCATTTGAGTTTTCAAATAGAAATGGAATAATACGACAAAATAAGCTGGATTGAGGACAGAACTTTTTTTTGTAAGAGATCACATTTTAACACTTTCAGCTGTGTTCAACAACTGGCTACTGGACTTATCTCCCTGAATCTTAGCTAGTAGAACAGTAATATACTATTGCATCAAAGTGATGAAGAAGCATTTTCAGTTAATCTCTCACTGGAAGTTTGTAGCTTCACAGTAATCAAATTTATTTCCTTATGACTGTAGGAAGGCAAATACATTAGAACATAGCTTCAAAAAGATTTTCCAAAATACAGAAAGTCAGATTTTGTCACTTTCAGTTACTGTAAACATCATCCTGAATGAAGGTGACAGGAAATGGCCATGTAGTACAGCTATATTAACTAATTGTTCTTCTGATTTCTGGCATTATTCTTCACATTTCTCCCTCTTCTGTCAAGCTTTAATAGTAAATGATTTTGAGGCATATACTAGAATACAACTTCATGTCTTTCAGTGTCCCTCTCTCTTTATTGTTGTTGCAGTAATACATTGTGCCTCTAAATTACAGAGCTATATAGCAGTGGCTCAGAATCTCTTTTAACCACCAATACTGGGTCTGGCAGAGTAGCTTCTGAAGGTGTTTTATTGACAAAAAGTGGCATTTTAACAGCTGTTTATCTTATTGCCCCATGCCCCCCTTTTGCCCACAGAGCTATGGAGATCTTTTTTGGATGCTATTATACTGAATTTTTGAGTTATTAAATAAAGAAACAACCCAAAATATTCCAGTGAAGTGCCTGCATTCTTATCCTAATCAAAAGTTCTATTGCAACTTGTTTGAACAAAACTTTGTCCCTTATCCTCTAGCACATCTATCTCATCTGGCATTGTTTCTGATTCTGTGAGTTTGCAAGTACTCTTAAAAGTTTCTTGATTTTGGTGTGAATTTATTGTTTTGTCAGTAGTTGAGACTGTAGCATTTTCTTTTTTTCCTTCAGTGGGATTCACCTCAAGCCCTGGAACAAAAACTAGCAATGTCTCTTTCCTTAAAGACTGCAACGTCAATTTGCAAGGTCAAATGCATTATTTTTAGTAAATGTGCATGGCAACTGGTTATTGAACCAGAAAAAAAATCCCCCCCTTAGAAGAAAATTGCTACAGAAAAAGATGGGCACAGACTGTGCAAATTGCCGTGGCAGTTTTCCACGTGCCCCTTGTTGAGTCTTAGAGAGTCTCCAGGATGGGACTGCACCTCCCACCTCCCCTTGGCACCTCCCTGAGGCTGAGGACAATGAGTAGGAAGGGGAGTGAGTTCCTATGGCTGCCATGGTATAGGGCCATAGAATCAAACCCCGGGGAGCCCAGCTGTCCTCTGCATGTGCCTCATGACAGGATCAGCTGTGCCTGTGTTATTCCTGGCACGTCCCTTTAGCCTCTTCCTGAAGACCTACAGTGAGAGTCACTCCAAAAATTCTCCATAGAATCTGATCCATTAGGACTTCCTTTCTGGAGTGTAACATAAATCTCCCTTACAGCAATGCAGACATTATTATTTTGCCCATTAATTAAGGGAGGTGAAGTCCACATGCAAACTTCCTTCCATAGAGGAAGATGAGATAATCTAATGACAACTCCTGTCAAGGCATATCTAAATGGCTACAAATATGTCCATCAGCTGCTCAGAGAAAACCTCTGCTACTTTGTGCTCAGTCTCTTCCTATTTGGTGGAGGTGAATGATGTTCATCTATTTTCTCCAGGCTTTGCAATCCCTGGATAACAACTCCAAAACATTGAAACTGAATTTAGGAGATGAACTCCAAGAAATGTCAGATAGAACATGGGGTGAATAGTTCCTCTATAAAGAATAAAAAAAACCCTGACAGTGTACTGAGCTTTTACAACATATAAAAATATAAAAGATAGGTCCAAAAAAAGGAATTATATATATGTAAATTTTGTTCCTACGGTTGGAATCAGTCATGTTTTAGGTGCCCCAGAAAGCTGCTTTCTGCATCTTCTTTTGGTATCCATCTCATAACGATTTCCAAACTTGAAGCTGCATTCCTGTGTGTGTACATAAATGCAGATATATGTAAAAAAGCTTGGGAAAACCCTGCCACAAGAAGAAAGTTTGTGTTAAAAGTGTTCAAAAAGTGAATCTGACAAATGCAGTATGTAAATCTAGGAACCCTTTTACTTATGTCCTATTTCATCCTTAAAGAATGAAGCATCACACTAGAGAAGCTTTATGGGAAGCAGTTTTAAGCTGGCATTGATGTTTTACTATCTGGAAATCAATTTCAACCTTGGACAGCAGAGCTTCCAATTTTAATGTCTGCTGCTGATAGAGATACGAGATCCTGATGTACGAGTGGAGACTGTAGGGACTCACGCAAGTGGTTAATTTCAGGTTTAGCCATGATGTCCAACGTCACTGAGATGGTAATTCATGTACACAAAGCCCTAGGAAGACTGGCACTATGTTGAGTGCCTTTTGTGAGGAGATAAGCCTCTTCCAGCCCAAAATGAATGGGCAACTAGTTCACCAGTCTCATTTATATATATATATGTGTGTGTGTACATATTTAAAGATTAAGCCTTGCAGCTTGCTGAGAATGCATGGAGTTGGACAAGTTTATTACTGTGGATTCATAGGCACAAGCTGAGTAGTTGGAATTTTTACATTTGCTCAACAATTCTGCTAAATCCATTTTATTCCCTAAAGCACATAGCATTTATTCTGTTTTTTTAGCAAAGTAAAACTATTGATTATGAGATAGCATGTACACAAAAATCCTACAACAAAACAAAAAACCCTACAATAAAACAAAAAGCCTGTCAGTTTAAGTTTACCAGAGGGTCAGTATAAGGAATTTTGGAGCCTTCATTAGGCAAACTCCATACATGGAGGTTAATTCAACTTAACCTCATTGACTGACAGAGCGCTAAGAGGATTTAAGCTTCGGTTCCATTATGTGCTTTCTTCTGTGGTGAATCCAGTGTAGGAAATCTCTGAACTCACACCTGTGTCTTCCATGGAAGCAACTTCTCCCCATTTTTGGACTTCATTGCTCTGTTCCTTCAGCTGAATGACAACTGCTGGAGAGACCACTGGATCACTGGGTTAGGAGTCACCCTATGAATCACAGCTTTTGCTCTATTTGCATTGGGGCACTGATGCCTCAGTGTGAAGCCTAGGTCTTCAAGCACTGCAAAAGCCCACCTGCAGGGCACATGAAATGCAGCTCTGGGACTTTCAGACTTTCTTATGACAGTTTCATGAGGAGAAATGGGGGAAATGTACCCCTAGGCCACCCTTTCAGAGTGCAGGTGACTGGACAGCTGCCCTCATCCCACAGTTGGCTTCTTTTGAACAGCTTGGTGCAGCTATCCCCTCTGTGGATCCTCTACCACACCTTCTTGCCTGCCCTGCCCTGCTCTCAATACCCACATCCCACGTGTAGACCCCAGCACCTCTCCTGTCTTTGCCCGGACAGTTATCTGTCTGCGCAGCAAAACGATGCAGCCAGCCAGCCTGGCAGCTCACTCACTTCTCCTCTGCTGGGTTGGATCTCTGCCACATCAGTGATTATGCCCTGAGGCTGTGCTTTCATGGAAGTTTGCCAGGGAAACACGGCTGGCTTGGGCATTTTTTTGTCAACAGCTGCTTCCCTGCTCCCGTGCCATGCCTGTTGTTATTCTTGTCCTGCTGTTTGCTGGGCATTGCAAGAAACCATTACAACAAGGAGTTCTAGAGACAGAAATTTCCTCCTGTTTTAGCCAGAGTACTTCACCACTGTTACTTCTCACATAGTCCTTCAAACAGTGAAACCAAGGGACAGAAATTGCTGAAGCCACTTAACATCTGCCAAACAGAGATGTCAGAGATGAGAAACGGAGATGCCTCAGACTGATGTGGAACAGTAGGAGGTGGTAATTTTTTTCCTTAGGTTTTTGTTTTCGACTTTGTATGATGCCATCTCATTTTGGAAAACTTTCCTTTATTTAGAACTAGGAAGGATTAGTCCCCAGTCTACTTTGGAAAAGAGAAGCCACACCTTTTGATAAAGCTGTGATGATAAGCCAACAATTTCCTCCTTGGGTTTTCTAGGCCTGTTAGTGTCTATGCTGTGTAGGTTAATGATCTGTTAAATCATAGTGACTCTTATTCTTGCTCACTGTATGCCTTAGGGTTTTTTCAGCCTGACAGCTTTTTTTTCCTCATCCCTTCAGATTTTGAGAGTTCAGCCCTCACCTCTGACTTGTTGGCTACCAGTACAAATGACTTGGATGTGAGTCTCACAGAAAGGGAGCAAGGATGTGGGATTTGGGAGGGAGAACTAATGTGCTTCCCCTTCTCTCTCCAGCAAACATCTTTCCTGAGACATAATGCAAACCAAATTGGCAGAATGGGGAAGATTATGTCCCTAACACCATTTATCATGGCATAGTATACTGTCCATCTTGAATTATCACAGAGGCATTGCAGCCAAATAATATGCAATCAGTCATTAGTATTACAGGATATGTTGTCAGGGCTTATTCATTCTTGGAGGTTAGGAAAACAACTGGCTGGTCATCAGAGAATGAACAAACCGTTCCCTGACATCTTTTCCCTCATTCCACATCTCCCCTCCCACCTGCTCTCATTTCTTCTCTCTGACTGCTCTCATGTCCTTCTTGATGAGGTACTAATAATAGCCAGGGTGCTAACCTACTTTTCTTCAAACTGTTAAAGCCACAGAGCATTGCCACAGTGCCAAGCAGCAGCTGCTGGTCAGGCAGTGGGTTACAGCAGAGTTAGAGGCAGTGCACTCACAGTTTTTATTTGGTTTTGCTTTGCTCTTTTCATTTGTGCTCAGGAACAAAGAAAATGGAGAGTAGGAATGGGGAAGAGGAGAAAAGCTTGTTCAGAGAGAATAGAAAAGAGAATCCAGTTGAAAATAGTGCCAGACAGCCTGGCTCTAGTTTGTGTTTCATATGAATTACTCTCAATGTGTTTCTGAGACCCTCTGAGGTTGATGAGATGCAGCAACAGAAAGAAATGGGAGTCCAAACTCCACCCCCTGTGAATAAGCATGAACCGTACAGCTCCAAGCTCACACCTGATGGAGTGGCTTATTATTTTATACCTACACCAGTTGTTTTTTCCACTTAGGAATGTCCTGTAGGAAGAATAGTAGTAGACCCAGCAAGCTGCAAATACCATATTTTTATGTTAACGACTAAAATCCTTCTTGCTTCCTTAAAATGCAGACAATGCATATACTCTATTTAATGAAATTTGCTCATTTTAAATGGAAAAATTAAATGTTATATATCTGTTCTGCATGCCGTCACAAGACAATTATGTTTAGTAATATTAAAAAATGTTCAAAAGAAATAATTTGACAAAAATTAAACATTTCATACTCCTTTTAACTATGTGAGCTAAACCAGGGAAGCTTTGGAATGAAACATTGCAACACAGGTCAGGGTATTTGGTCACTAAATCATTGCCCTCAGTCTGCATTTTCTGACAATGTAAGGTAGTATTTTAGATCTGATGTACCCAGCTCTGTCTCACACATGCACACAGGCAGAGGATGTTTTCTACATGATTCCTACAGTCCAGTTAGCCTGTACTTTGAAAGATGTCTGAAAAAAACCAAATTGTCAGGTCTATTTTGAGACTATGTGTTTTTTCCTTTACGGGTATGAACAGCCTACACCTAAAATAGCTTATTTGGGGAAAAAACAAACAAACAGAAACCTCACCAAATTTTATCTTAATTTAAACAATTGGAAGGAATACTTATTCCTTTCTCTAGACTCAAAGAAACAGCTCCACATGTAGACAGAGCAACCACTCAGTTAACTTTTCATTTTGTATACAGCAGAAAGGCCTGATCTGTTATTAAACCCAGCTGAAGGCGTGTGCTTTACTCCACACAATCCTTCACTGTCTTTCCTCTGTTGCAGTCGCTGTGAGATAGGTTCTAAGACATTAGTCAACAGCAATGTTTTCTCAAGAAAGGGGCCAAGAAACACCTAATCTCTCTTAAAATCGTTCTGAGAACTCATTTATTTAGCTCAGGAATCTTTTGCCAGATGTCAATAAGAGGCACAAATACTTGAATCAGATTACACAAAAGTACTTTCTCTCAATAAAATTAAGGTTTGAACCCCTTTTCTGGTACGTGGCTCCTGCCTTGCAGCTCCTTGAATTTTAAATCCACTTTCTTTGGTCACCTTTGGAGGTGTCATTCCCCTGGTTCAAAAAGTCCTTGAGATTATGGGCTCACTACTATGTTTTTATTCAGGAAAACAAGAAACCATTAAGAAAACACATGAAAATTGGGCATTATCTATTTATGTACAAGAATCTTCTGAGCACAGGGTGAGCCCCTGGAATTTAGCCACTGCATAGCCATGGCTAAGCATCATCTAGTTAACACAGGAGCTACTTTTTAGGACACCAATACAGTGGAAAGTGGAGCATGGTGCAGAGCTGCTAACAGTGACTTGTATGTGACAGCACCATGCAGAGAAAATTGTTTGGTCTTTAGCACCTCTCTAATCAGCTTGATTGCTCTGTAGCAACTTAGGAGCAGCTGTTCCTGCTTATATTTCTGCAGGTAATATAGACTTCAGTACCTGAGCTTTTCTGCACTGAGAGGGATAGACTGTGCCTTAAGTCTCTCTGCAAAGGCTGGCCCTCCTTCCATATCTGGTTAGCTCATTTGTGAAGAAATGTTTTGTCAGGTCCTATGCTGATGCTGAGCTCGTTGGCTTTGTACTGGGATATCAGCTCTGCTCCTGCTGTCTTGTAGGAACTAGAGTCACCATCTGTCACATCTCTGTACAGTGAACTGTGTGCTGCTAACAGTCTGCTTAACACTGACTGCAAAGTTCACAGCACTGTTATTTCAATGAACAACCACCTTTGGGGACCTCTGTCTGTACAGATGTAATTTGAATATTTCCTAGGACAGTGTTTGTGCTCCAAAGAGTCAATCCACAATGTTATACTGCTCTGGAGTTTGATACTAAGTCTTATTTGTAACTCATAATCTTTAAGTCAATTGCTCCATGGCATATCCTGCACACATCCTCAGACACCCTTTGGAGTTCAATACCAGCAGTTCTCTCTCACTTTTACATGTCCAAAACAAGTCCTACCCCCAGTGAAGAAACGTAGTTGGTAGAATTCGTGGTAGAAACAATATTGTCACCTGGGCAAATAAGGATTTCCACAGATGCTTACTTTCCCTCTTCAGATTGGGAAAATTCTCTCTCTTGGACACCTGTGAGCTTGGGTTTATATCATGACTTTGAAGCCAATCCAGGTATGATTTTTCATACCTCTGCTTGATCACACAGAGGAAATCTATCCTGTCCAGAAAAGAAGACTTTTTTAGGCTCCATGATTCAAACAAAGGCAAAAAATGAACAGGAAAGATTGGATAGACTCATTTTATATCCTTTTTCTGAAGACAACATTTCTGTTGGCTACTGTCCTAAGAACTGTCAAAGTGATTGCTGAAGGAGTGCACCTTATGGGTTTATGATCTACTTCTCTTCAAATGGAAATACTGTATGCACTCCTTTGAAAAGGTTTGGGAATTGGTATTTTGACATAGCACCTCAGAAAAGCACTATGTCATGAAACATAGTGCAAAATAAAAACAATATACTAGTTAATGGTTCTTTTATTTTACATTTTCTTTCTTTCTCGAGAAGCAATGTAGTCTCAAAGTAGCTTATGTATAAATCTATTTAAAAAATCCCTGTTTGATATCACTCCATTTCCTCTCCTCTGCCTTTCTCTCTTTGCTTCCTGCGCTCCTTTATGGGGTTTAGCGAGTGAGATGTGAGTTACATTGACAGAACAAACATGATAAATTCCTGCTGCCCTGTGAAATTTGCTCAGTTGAGTTCCTCTGCTGCTGCGAATCTTAATGCTGTTCTCAGGCAGAGTTTTCAATCCATCAGATACTGTACAGCTGCATATGTGCACCACAGCAGGAAGATTTATGGGTTCCTATTTTTAGGATTTCATGTTTTGGCACCTCCATGCTGTTCATTTGCCCAAACTGTATTCTGCTAATTAAACCTTAAGACCTAAATTATAATGTATTTAGGGATGTTCAGCCAGTGAAGCAATGCGATTGCCTGAACATTTCTTGATTGCATACATTTATATATGAAATAATTTTCTTGTGACTAAAGATATGATAATGCCATATTTTTAATTTTGAAAGGAAAAACCTATAGTGCTTTTTACTAATATTTCAAAGCACAGTTATGTTATTTTTTGTTGTTTCCATATATACAATATATGTATACACTAAATTCAATGATGGAATAGTTTGTAGCTTGAAAAACTATGGGTGAGAACTTTTTAAACAAACACATAATCTTAGGGATCTTCCTCTGCAGAGGTTAAACAACAGCTGAAAGTGTGAAAGGAAAGGAAAAAGGCAAGACCATTTTTATGCTGAAAAGGCATTGGAAGCCACTGGAAACTATTGTATCTGCAACCTGAAAGCAAATTTGGTTGTGCTAGTATTCATTTCACCTTCTGGCACACCCTATCTTTCAAAATTAGCCTTGTTTAGCAGTCTGTCTTAAAACAATGGACTCAACTTTTAACTCTTTTGCCATGCCTAGGAAGAGTGTCTTTATCTTAACATCATACAAGAAAATCACTTAACAGCCAGCTCATGCAGTCTCATTTTACCTAGAAGTTGAGTTCTCCGTTATTTAGTACACATTGATTAATAATATAACGTCGATTCACTTACACAGATGACCTCCAATTTTCTTGACTGAAAATGTTAAGAAAGAAAATGAAATTGTCTGTAAATTTTGAAAACATATACGTTAAGACAGGGGTATTAAAAAGTTCATATTTAAAGGTGCAGGAGCAGGAGCAGGCCAGCCCTATGTGCTGAAACATGAGCTACTGGGGAAGACGACTGGCCTGGCTGAACAAGGTGCTCTCACAGGAACACAGGGAAAAAAAAAAGAGGGTCTATGACTTCTGGAAGAAGGGGCAGGAAACTCAGGAAGAGTATAAGGCTGTCATTATGGCATGGAGAAAGAAAATTAAAAAGTGAAAGGTAAACTAGAACTCAGTCTAGCCACTTCTGTGAAAGATAGTAAGTGCTTTTACAAATATGTTAACAACAAAAGGAGGGGCAAGGAAAATCTTCATCTTTTTTGAACAATGAGGGGAACTTAGTCACCAAGGATGAGGAAAAGGCTGAGGTACTTAATATGTCTTGGGATGTAAGGATATAGCCTCAAGTTGTGCCAGGGAAGGTTCAGGCTGGACATCAGGAATAACTTCTTCATGGAAAGGGTAGCTAAACATTGGAATAGCTTGCCTAGGCAGGTGGTGAAGTCCCTGTCCTTGGTTCCTTGGTGGTGTTCAGGAAGGAACTGGACTTGGCATGTAGTGCCATGGTCTAGTTGACAAAGTTGTGATCAAAGGTTGGACTCAATGATCTCAGAGGTCTTTTCCAGCCTAAATGATTCTGTGATTCTTTGCTTCTATTTTTTTTTTTTTTTTTTTTTTTTTTTGATGGATGGTAACTTCAGGGCTCATGAAAAACAAAAATGACCAACAGAGGAGAAATCCTTAAAGCAAAGGATGAAAAATTCAGTTATTGAGACATCAAGAGTGACGAGAAATGCATCCATCCCAACTCAAGAAACCTGTGGTGCACTGAGTTTAGGACCAATGGAGGACTAAGTTAAATTTCTACTCTTACTAGGACTATGCAGATTGAAAGAAGAAACAGACTAGAAGAGATAATCCTTTTCAAAAACAAGTCTTATTTTCAGGCAGTGATATAAGAGGGGATGACAAAGGATAAACTGAAGTCTAAAAAGTTTACCTTGGGGCACATTAATACAGAAACCACTGCAGACTGAATCTGCCCCCTCCAGTTAACACACAGGGAAACCTGGACATGAATCTTTGTCCTTCTCCATTTAGTGGGAAAATAGCTAGTTCTGTAGCCCTGTCTCTTTTATTATGGGACAATATAGAAGGTACTTGTTACATCTTTACTTTGAGAGAAAAGTAGGCATCAGAGACTAGAAAAACTCAATGGTGTGAAAAGGGAAGTAGTTGTAAAGAATCATGGAAACATTATCTGGCTAAGTGAACTAGAATTACCACCAAAACTGCTGTCTTTATTTCTGCTTCACTGCCAAGCCCCGCAACTGGATCCCTTATCACTCTCCCTTCTGGCCTCCCGTATAAAAAAAAAAAGTAAAGAAAATTCATTGCAGAAGATGTGCTCTTCCCTCCAGTCCTGAGAAGTTTAGGTAAAAATTATACACTGCATCTTTGGGCTTTACTACCTACCTTTCCAAGAAATCCCAGGGCTGCCACAGCCCAAGGGTAACAATACCAGTGTGAATTCATAGATCTACTTAACTAACAAGGTAAAAGTGTCATGAAAGGCTTCTCTGAATCCCAGTTATTCTGCCTGGTTTTGGAACAGCTCTTTCTGAATAGAAGGAAGGTGATGTAGCCCTCAGCAAGGGCATTCCTGTGGCTCTTTTAATTTCCCTAACTCCCCACTGTGGTTTCCAAGGTGTTGTATTTGGACAATTGTATTGTGCATTTCTCACTCTAAGGTTGCTTTCTACTTTCAGAAGCAGGTGTAATACCACCATTTTAAAGTAAACTAGTTTTCTAATCCATTTTGTAGGAAATGGTGCCTTTTCCTTTCTGGAGGGAAATTTCCAAGCCCTGGGAACTGGGTAGCTGGAGGAGCTCTAAGACCAGGTTATGCAATGGTACTATGCTCTGCATAAAGATGACCCACTTGCTTCGGTTTGGGAACAGTAGTGGGGAAATGGGTTTAAAAGTCCATGCTGTTCTTCAGTACTGGAATTTAAAGAAATACATGACACAGCAGTTGTGTCAGATGATCAGATACTTACACCATCATCTTTCAAAGATGTGGTTGGTCCATATCCATATCAGTATCCGTATCCATATCTGTATCCGTATCCATATCTGTATCCATATCCATATCCATATCCATATCCATATCCATATCCATATCCATATCCATATCCATATCCATATCCATTGCTTTGACTGATAATGAGATTCTGTAGAGTGGGCATTGAAATGGATATGACAACTAGGTATTGCTTAATTCTGGTTAGCTGGCAGCATAAATCTATGTGCTGTGCTATATCCAAGCTCCATGTGTATTTGTGCATCCATGTGTATATTTCCCTTCAACAAAATATGGATGTTTCTCGTTCTTGCCAAGCTGATGTTGTGTTACTTGGTATTAGACAGAGAAAATTCTGGACAGGTGGTGAATATTTCTAACATTATTAGCCCATTTTTATATTTACTACATATAGAAGTGGGTTTTTTAACAGAGAAATTCAGATTAGTTTATCCCAATGTTCCCTTCTGACCTTAAAAATATGTAAATTCATTTGACTGCATTGATATTCTTCAGGAAAGAGGGTATCTTCGCAGCGTGTTCCACAGTCCTGTCTACCAACAAACTGTTCCTTCTTAAATTCAAAAGTTCAGGGTGTTGCTGCAACAGATGATATCCATATATGAGCTCTATTATTAAAACTAGGAAACTCCTATTGAAAATTTATATGGACATTTCAGCAAAACAACATATTCGTGGGTGAGAATATTTCTGGCAACATAACCTATGGACAGCAAATCTGCAGAGCTGTCATTGTATCCTTGGAGATGGCTAATTGAGGCTGGCAGAAGGGGCCAAAGTATAAAGAATACACTTCCTAAGAGTCCCTCAGCTAGAATGTAGACAGGATTTTTTTTGTGCTCTAACCTTCCTCCCATCTCGAGGTGATAGGAGGACAGCTGTTATTAACTATGGAACACTTTCTATGAGTTTGGTTTGTTGGTGCTTTCTCTTTTCTGGCATTCTATCAATGACACATAATATCTCCAGTGGCGCAGGCAACTCCTTCAATCATTATTGTATTCCAGAATATATGCGCTATGTGCATAAAATGTCAACAATTATTTAAGCACAATATCCTTTACTGTACAAAGAAAACACTGACTACATGCAGAAGATGAGCAAATCATCCCACTCTCTTTGAAATATTGTATTGAATAACCTTACAATGCCTTATTTCTATTCAAAGTCACACTGGTTGCTTCAGGGCATAATTAGTTGGTTCATTCTTCTGCGCTTCCAGTTATTTTTCAAAATCATAAAACTGACTTTATATCTGTAGTCTCAGTAATGCACAGGTACTGAGGGGATTATGTTTTGTGAGCGTTCTCACATTAATGCCATAGACAGTGAAATTTTCACTGAATCAGGGGATGTTCTATGGAGATCATAGTTTGGAGAAAGTTTGTGCTATGACAGTTTTCACATCTCTTGGAAAACCAGGCGATATTTCTGGGAACTCATTAAACACATATTAATGTCTTTGATAACGATATCTGACTATTTTCATTTGAAGTGGAGCAAATATTTGCATTATTGCTGTTAACTACATATAGCTGCTTGACACCATTAACTGAACAGAGAAAGGAAGTAAAACCATGAAGTTCAAGTTGATGTAATTTCTTTCTATAAACAGAAATAGTAACTATTTTCTGTATTTACATCCACAAATATAAAGAATTTAATGCCAATACCATGAACAACGTGACCTATTAGAACCTGCTATTAAAAGGCACATTTTTTGCTTCATTGTACATATACAACTGCTTTAGTTCTTTCATAATTATTATATAATTTTTAAGTCATCAGTGCATTTCACATGCTAAAATAAATATAGATATAAGTAAAAGATAAGACAAATTTTTCAGACATATTACAATAAATGTAAAATTTTAAATCCATTTGAAACCAAACAAAATAAGTCAGCTGCATTATTTTAAAAATTATTCACTGATTTGGCTGAGCAAAGGTTCATGACTTTGTTCTTCCTAAGTTACTTCTCCAACATCCTTTAAAGGCATCCTTTAAATTGGCAAGTATTGCTTTTTAAAAAAGGATCCCTGTAGTGTGAACAGCAGTTAGCTCCATGTAATTAGAAACACATCCCTTTTTAGTTCACTAAAACAATTAAAGCAGGGTAAATACTGGGGACAAATGCACATGAATGTACATTCCTACTAATAAGAAAAAATTAAGTTTGACCTCATTGCTGCTTCTCATGCTTCTCACATAGCTATATCTTGAGTTTTAAAATCTTTTATGTTGCAGATAGTTGCAGTAAAGGACACCTTCATCTCCCAAGACACCCCTTGACCTCTCATTTCAATCATCTCAGAACCCTGAGATGAAGCTTATCAAGACAAATTCGTGAATGAGCTTTCTGTTGGCTAAAATGCTTCATTGATTATGTCTATATAATAGCTGAACAGAGGCTTGATGGACAAACTCAGAAATGTAGTTTAGGAACCTTGTAAGAAACACAAACGTGAGTAGAGCCCTCATGGACTTTCAGAGGGGGGCAGAGGAAATTAGGGTAAAAGATGTATTTTCACCATTGTAACACAACAGTAGCATACACACCTAGCTGGCTGGTGCAAATGGTAGCGACAGAAGCGACAGCTTTCTCAGCCTCTCTTGGTACCTCTGTACTGGGAATTGATAGTAGATAACACCAGAAGGCTGCTCCAGAGACTCCTGTCTATTGGCTCTTTTGCTATTTAAACAGGAATGAGAAAGTTTCTCCATTTTACAAGAATAATTGATTTTCTGAAGAAAATGTACTCAGCTTGACTGTGAACAAAACCTGAAACCTTTAAATGACCATAAACAGATAATTAGAAAATGTGTGTGAATTTAATAAACACACATACTAGTTTGCAGAACTGAATGTTCAGAAGTCAAAGTGGGACATTTTTTATAATATTGTTGAATTGGAGACTTCAGAACAGGATTTTTCTCACAAACTGCTTCTACTTTCTTAATACTGACAGCATTCTTCAAAAATTCTAAATACTTTTTGTTATGGCAGAGAAGCCTTAAAAACAGAGGGCCTTCAATATGGAAAACCACAGACCAGTGTAAGTCATAATAAGAATGAGGGTCACTCACATTGTTTTTTTGTTATTCCCCATCTTCATTTCTTTGGCCTAGTTTTCCCTTGTCTTCATATCACTTTCCATCTTCCCCTCTTTTACAGCAAGCAGTTGTGTCCACCTTAAAGGTTTTTCAAATGTTTTTTTCAGTTTGGAGTCCTTCCTGTGTGGAGAGGTTATTACATAGTGCTTGTTAGGTACTCTTTCATCTACCACTTCTGATTTTTTTCCAGTAGGTAGTGAAAAAAAAATACACTCTGGTAAGGTCTGCCAGATGTTGGTGTCTAGAGCAGACTGCATCTCATTAAGTTTAGTGTATGGTTCCTGAAGTAATTATTTAGAAAAATAAAAATTTGTGGTCCCTATGAGAGATGCAAAGGCAACATAATTGTAAGAGGTTTGGCACTATTGTAGTAAATTCACCTCGATGAATATATTTACCATTGTGAATTTGAAGAGTTGTGATACAAGTGCTGATAACAAGAATTGAAATTAGATTGTTTCATGACTTCCCTGCACAACCTCTGTCTTTTGAGAGTCTCTGTCTTCTTCTCTGTATCAAAAAGTGTATTTTAATTTTTTTTTAAATCACATATATACCAGTAAATAAATTTCAGGTTAATTGTTTTGGTGCCACCTGATTTGTCCCACAAAATCCAAGCTACACTCTCAGTTGCACTAGCTGGGCTTTGTGAATCAAATTATCACTAGTGGGTTGTGAGTGATGAGATCCCAACATCACAGCTACCAACAGCTGATCAGCCACTTAATGCTACTTGATGACATTAACTTCAATTCCTGGCAAAGCAAGTTAATCTCTCTGTAAGGGAGAGCCTCTCACTCAGCTGGGAATGTATCCATAAGCAATGAAAATAGAGTATCAAGATGTCAATACCATTGGTAAGCATTATGGATGAGGAAATAACTCTTGTAAGGCATGTCAGGAAGTGATTTGCTCTCAGTAATGCAGAGAGATTACAGTGTACAAAGAAATTATGTGCTTTGAAACTTCAGTGGGAAAGACAATTATTCTTGAGGGAAAGATGTTCCTATCCTTGTGAGTTAAACTCAATTTGGCAGCAGGCAGAGCAGTTGGGAGGGAAATTCAGTGCATGCCATACAGAGCTGCAGAGTTTAATTTTGCCCTGTAAAAGGGTTGTACATGTTATGATAAAAAATTTCGGTGTATATGACAGGACTGGGTGTGACAAGGAAGTAGAGAAAGGTTACAATTTCCATCTGCTGTACTCCCTTCTAGCTAGGCTGTGTGTATGGAAGGTAGCTGTGCTACCTGATGTACCAGAGTGTTGAAGAGGCCATTAGCATCCTTGAGACAAATGTCACAAAATGTCCCAGTAGGAAACCCCATTCTTGTCTGCATGTCTGTCCCGCCAAGGTCAAATGGTGTGTGCTCATAATGGGGGTCTTGATGTTGCTTGGAAACTGTTGCTGGTACACGTTTAATCCCACTGCAGAAGTATAATACTGGGACTTCAAAGATTTGCAGCACAGCACAATGTGAAACTTGCTCTGTGAACTTCATTTGGAAAGGGACGTTTTTGGGTTCTCTTGCTGTATTTCAGACTGGTTGTCAAGTATTACTGCTAGATCTCTGTGAATGTTCATGGTGTTTCCATTTCTCAGGGAGCCTCAAATCTACTTGCAGCTTTCTCTGTATCAAAATATCTACATGACACAGAGCTCTCACAGGCATCTATGAAAGAGCACAGTCATTAATGAACTTGAACCACAGTAAAGCAGGTTATTCCTCAACAGTAGTGAGTACAGCTTCTAGGGGCATGATAATAATGGAATGCATATGCTAAATCTGACCTGCAGATAAGGTGATTATTATTGGAAAATCATCATTGTTTTATTTTAAATAGGTAATTAACAAGAAACAGTAATGGGTAGAGTCTGGAAGCAGACTACATAGGAGATTGCACCTGATGTAGCACAGTTTGGGAGCAGAAAAAGATGGATGATATAATTTAGCCAGACATATTTTTTTCCTGCCATAGGAGGTAGATATAGCATTAATACCCATTTTGGAAGTCTGATTTCTTTCTTTTTAAAATCTTCTGAAATGTCCTTAAAAATTCCCACCTACATTCCAGAAGTATTTATTTATTAATTGGATTATTCATGATGTTTGGATTATTTTTCTTTTCAGACAAACTCAGAAGGATTGCAAAAAATCAAACCTACTAGTAAATTAAAGGAATCTCCATAAAGAGTTTAGCTATTCACCTATCAGACCAGTAGAAAGTTACTACTGTTGAGGTGACAAGGTTGGAACAGTGTCTAGAAGAGAAAACAAGAAGGAAAATATCAGACCAAATAAGTAGGATACTGAATGCATCACAGAATCACAGAAACACAGAATCACAGAATGGGAAAGAGAAGAAAATCAGGAAAATTTTTCAGCTTCTAATGGAAGGCTGCAGGAACTGGGCTGGCTGTACAAAGACTGAGATAATGGTAAAGTGGATGTACAACAAGGTTTTAAACTGTTAAGGTCTGTTAAATGGTTAATCAGTTCAGTGTAAAAATCTACCTAAATAAGGACCTTCTAGTCCTCACTTCCAGATGCAAACAAAAAAAAAAAAATAGGGCAGACTTCAAAACGTGTACAAAGCCCACTTAGATGTATATATGTATATATATATATATATCTCTAACCATTCATCCTCGATAATCTGTTATTGTTGAAAACTGGATTTTGAAAGACCAATACATTTTGATAATTTAGGGGACCACAGGATTCTTAAAACCTGGCCCATAATCTTCCCTCTTGGTCAAACTGGGTACAGGAATATTTTCAACATTATATATGTTCCTAATTGTTTGCTGACAGGTCCTAGATTACTAAAAATAGGAGCAGTTTAAAGTTTTGATTTAAGACTAATAACCTCATATTTGTTACGAGTTATTCATAAGTTTGTCACTACAGTTAATCAAAATCTATGGAAGAGCATAATTCACACAATGTAAGCAGCTGTCAAAAAAAGTAAGATCTTTAGTTCCTTAAAGGGGTTTTGTTTTTGTCTTTAGATTGAAAAAAAGTACAGAAAAAACCCCTCTTGGGTGAAATTTAATTAAAGGTGATGTGTAGCCAAGTGCAAATATATCTTCTGAGATTAAAATTTCTGCATCTCTGCACAGGACAGGTACCCATTGCCATGTTTAAAATGCAGATTATTAAATCTGTCGTTAGGCATTCAATTTGGCATCCAATTTGAAGTCAGTGCAACTTCTGCAATTAACTGTAATGAACAGTGTTTGGACCTTAGTTTTGTTGGTATAAGCAAAATCAAATATGAATCCTACTCTTTATCTGTGTTAAGCGTTCTCCTTGGATGGAGCTGAAGCTGGAAGTGCAATTGTCTGGAAATCCCCTAACATTCAGTTCGATGCACCTGGGATGTCTAAGTTTCTTGTTATTGTGGCTGGCTTTTGGAAAAGGATATTATCTTCTGAATCCTCCCTCTGTAGCTTTGCCAGAGGAGGATATTATCATTTCTGATGGGGAACATGTGGGAAAATAAAGAAAGTGACTCACCCTGCATCTGACTGCAATGTCTGCAGTTTTTAAAGCTTTAAGAATGGGATTCCTTAGAGTGGTGCAGGAGGCAGAGCAGAGCTTCTCCATGAGCCCTGTGAGCAGTCTGTGTACAAGCCAGCTGTGTCACCTGAGGCACAGGTCCCAAGGGCTCATCCCCAGGAACCAGCTGGCCCAGAACACAAGGATGCTGCTCTGCAGACATGGTGTGTCCCTGCTGCAGAGTAAAGATTGCTGCTCATGGAGCTGCCTGGAGAACCTGCTGCAGGGTGCAGAGGGTTCACCAGCTCTTGCTGAGCTACTGCTTACAGCTCATCTGGCAGCCTGTCAGGCAGCTGAAATGTTTGACACCAATGGAGGCAGAAATGCTTCAGAACCAATACTTCAGAAATGGAGGCAGAAATGCTTCAGAACCAATGCTTCAGAAATGGAGGCAGGATGTGACATCTCTTGCTCAGCTTTATGTGCACTCGCTCAGGTCTGAGTAGTTTTAGTTCAATCCTGCGGCAGTTAAAGCGATTTCATCCAGGTGCTGGCTTATCCTCACACAGATGCCTTGAAGGCAAAGTGCAGTATGGTTCAGTCAAGTCACTAACATATTTCAGTCTGGGTTGGGTAAGAAACTGGAGGCAAGACCGGTGTGACCACTTAAGAAAGTTAAAATGGCCCCTCTGTGATGCAGAATCATTTCTGAGGAATTAAACACATATGGAGGGACAGCAAAGTGCAAAGAAGACCTTCAGCAAATTATTTCCAAATTAAGACTATAGTTAACAAAATTAACAATGCAAATAAAAGAGATGTTTTTCTCCCTAAACTCTCATACTAATTGTTCTTTTATAGTGCTTTGATGCTTAGGAATGAAATAAAAAGAAAGATGATTAGTTTACAAAAGTGTTAGGGTCAGCAGTGACATTATGACTAGCCATTATAGACTGCCTTTGCTTGTTGACTGTCCTGACATCATCATTTGTGTTTAAATAGATAAGAATTAGCAATCCCACACTAAACAGAACAGTAAATAGCAGGACTGTCTTCTGAGATTTAGCACCAAGCCACAGACTGCTAATGGGAGAATGGAAGCTGTGAGAGGGAGTGAGTCCTGCTCCAACTGCTAATTAATCCGATATATAAATCCTCAAAGAGAGATCAACAAAACAAGGCTCTTGTTTTTGTGGAAGGTGCTTTTCTAACAGCAGAAGAGAAAATAATAATAATAATAATTAGCCAGTTGACTTGGAAGGCTTTATATGGAAAGTACACAGTGTTATGTGTGAATATGTTGCCAAATGGAGAGCTTTCTTTATTTATTGGAGTGTTTGGAGTAACAAACTAGAGACTTTGCATATTAGATTGCAATTTGCATATATACTTAATGCTTTGCCTTTTTTTTACTGCTTACCCTCCCTTCCCTCAGAAACAAACCTACAGCAGAGCAGCCACATTTCTCAGAGCCAGTTTCATCTGCTGACATCAATGGATTTGCACCACAGATGAATGTGGCTGTTTGTGCCTCATCCTGGTAATCATGGCAGCTGTTAGGCTTGACCGTGAACTCAAGAATCCCATTATCTGTCACTGTGTTTGTCTTCCCAACAGTGTTTTTGTCAAAATAGTTATGCTGGGAGAGGAACACTGTGGAGTGCACAGCAGGTCTCAGCCTTCTGCCCAAATCCTGCACAAAGGTACAAAAGTCTCTCTTGCATTTTCTTGATAGCGGGTCCTATTATCCCAGACAGGAAAGGGAAGAAGCCGAGCAGACAAAATACCCTCACCAGCAAGAAGGCAGCTTCAAAACACAATTTTAGATTGTTTTGAGGAAGGAAATTTCATGACTTCGTTATAACAATGAGTGAAGGCTTATGCTGGACACAGGGTGAATTTAATCACAATGTACGTGTATGTCTGTTGGTGTCTGTGTATGTCTATGCACATTATTTCTCCTGAACGTTCCGTTTACTTCTCTTTGTGATGCTGATTTCAATTTCTCCCCATTCCCTTCCCAGAATTTGTTCTGTCATGCCTCATCTAGGACTATAAGTTAAGAGGAATTGTCAAGGGACAGCCTGTTAAAAATGGCGTGCATTTGTGGCTTATGCACTGCAAACACAAAGAACTCAACAGAACAAGAAGAAAGGCACTAAAGCACTGTCTGTTCTCTAAGATTCACACAGTGATCTCATAGCCCATCCTGTGTGCTGTGAGAGGATTTTAAAGACATGCATCACATTGCTAAGGATGACACAGTGAAAAATTTTTAATAGCAACAAACACCTTGCTTCTGCATGATCATGATTTTATTTATTCTGACTGCTCTGATGTAATTCAGCTAGAAATATAATCCAAAGGGGGATATTTTAACCTAATAGCTAGGGAAATTTTGCAGTGTAGTAGAAGAATTTGCTTGTATGGACAAGGAGAATGTGCTTGATCAGAAGGATGTCATTTTGAGCCTTAAATGCATTTACTCGGTTGAATGATATGCAAGTCAAAGGTTTCAAATGCCATTGTTTTCTAAACCTGATGATAGTCTGCTTCTTATGGAGTTTTTACATGGAACTAATTGAACAGGTTTTTTTTCTGAATGCAACTCTTTCAGCTCCATCTTTTACCTTAGCTTGTTTTTTGCTCCTAAGTGTAAATATATATATTTTTGCTAAAATGTACCTGACCTAGCTAAAGTTGATGAGGAAGTAACTGCTTAAATCTTGTATCTCCTGTGGTCTTACCCAAAGCTTTAAGTTGTCTAGAAAAAATTCCAGGTCCTCATTTCTATCAGAAATTACTAAATTCTTGCCTTTTTGAAAATGGGATGAGATAAACCTACCTAAGGCAATACAACAACTTGGGCAGGTGCAGGCAGACATCACACCATGACAGAGAGCTGCAAGTATGTGAAGCTGTCCTGCCATTAAATTCGACCACACAAACTTGTGCCTCAAAGAACTCCCAAACGAAATGAGAGAACAATCTATAAGGAAACAGAATATGGACTTTACACTCTGTTTTAGGCATTAAAACCATATTTTTTCTTCCATTTTGCCTTCTTTGTATTTTGTTCAGAACTGCTGGTGCTGTCTTATGGGCAAAAAACCAGGATAGCACAGCTCCTCTGCATATGAAATTTATACCACCACATTCCAGACGAGATAATCTTCTGTCGTGAGGCAGTTTTTATGCTATGCTGATTCATGAACAGAGTTAAAGAAAGGGCTGCATCAGTGGACATGCCTGGATTTGCAACACACATTTTACCTCCTTGTGTTTTATAACACCATCACACATAATTGAGACCTTTATAAATTCTTCTACAAACAGCCTTCTTGCACTACTAGAAAAGAAAACACTGCAAGATACTCAGAAATGTGCATGATAAAAGCCAGGGTTCTATCTCCTAGTATTGAACAGCCCATCACACTACATGAACACATTTTAAACATACATGGAGCCAGCATTGAAAACTCCGTCTGAAAACCTTCAGCAGCTGTCACTGCCTTTCACTTCACAGAGAGCCACATCCACCCATAGAAAGTAGATGTGAAATATAATAAAAACTTGTAAAGATCAGTAAAACTAAAAAAAAAAAATAAAAAAAGGGAAGATGTAATTAATGGGTTTTGTCAAAGAATGTATTGTAATTAATTTCTTTTGTTTGAAGACTGTCCAGATCAGTGAATGTGGATCCTATGGATTCTGCATATCTGGTTAAATGCTACACTTCACTTTATCCAGCACTTAAAATTCCAGGGTTTGGAGGTGAACAGGTAGGTGGGATAAGACCAGCTAGTATCACAGCAGCTATTCTCACATGAAGTTAGTGAATTGCATCATTTCAAAATGTGAATTTAAAAAAATTATAAATGGTGGATTTAAGCAATAGCTCATGGGATGATTATGTGTTTGTAACCTGTAATGGTGATGCTTAGGAATAGGGTTAAGGATGGGGAATGCTGCTGCAGTTTCGCCTTTCCTCCATGAGTTACTGTTTTTCCCCAGTCCTTGGATGTTTTTGTGTCTCACAGCACACTGGCCAGACTGCTTCCCCACTCAGAATATGTGTTTAGAATGTGAAGGGAGCTAAGAGGACAGAAATCTAGCACCTCTATATGAGGCTGTGTGGCACTCATTTTCTTGATTCTGCCAATATTAGAGACACTTTCCACTGGAGCTTAAAGGAAAAACCTCCATCTCTTCCAGTCCTCCAGGTCCTGGCCCAGAAACTTGAACAAAGAATTTATAGTGAACTCTTCCCAATCCTTTGCTGTTTGCTGCCTCGCTTTTCTTATAAACGTCTTCTGTCAGACACATAAATCTTCTCCCAGCTTATTTGGGCAGCTCCTTGGAGGCTCACTATAGAAAGAAACAACTCAGTCATTCCTTCAGCTCCTCTGAGCTTCCCTTTTGTGTGACTTGCAGCCTTCCAGTTTATCCAAGGGCTGCAAAGCAAAGACTGAGCTGCAGCTAAGAAAGGATGTTACTTTACTGTTAAGCTTTTAGAAGTTGAACAGTATTGAGTATGTGTTTTCCTAATCATTTAACTGGAATACATGGAATATCTCATGAACAGAAATGCTTTTTAAAGCAGAACTATGCACTTGCCCCCACTTCCTTCTTCCCTTTTTTTGTTTGTTTTGATTAAGCAAATAACAAGGAGCAATGACATTCTGTTGGCCAGGTGAAGAAGGATTCATAGGAATTTCTTTTTGGTCATGACTTGAGATTAGAACTGTACAAGGAAAGCAAAAGTAAATAACCTGAGTTTAGAAACAACTCATTGCTTTTTAGGCAAATATGGCAAAAAATTGGCGAAAAAATTGCTTGTGCAATATATAAATTAATTTCATTGTTAACTACTGGACCTTATACTGCTTTCTGTTTCTTCTAGAAACATATTTCAGAATCTTTCTGCAATGGAGGAATTTTTTTTTCTTCAGTGAACATCCAAATTCTTAGATATAGGCTAATGTTAATGACATAGTTTTGTGAGTTCTTATACAGACAGACCCAAGGAAATATGGATTTTAAAACATCTGTGTGGATTGTACTCAGAAGAGTACCCATAAATGAAGGAGGTTTTGACACTTCTTTTTGGATTTGTCTTATGTGAGGGGAAGTAATATCGTAATGGCTTAACGACAATGAAATGCTCTGCGCAGCAGGTTGCAAAAGAGTGAAAAAGAAAGATGAAATCTCTTTTTGTTCTTTATGTCCTTATAGGTGGGCTAGGAGAACATATTCTCCAGAGAGGAATATCTGAGACGTTGTTTCACAGCACAACTAAGCTACATGCAGCCAGGTTGATGCCAAAAGGCACAGTTCTCTTATCTCTCTTTTTTCCCCCAAGGCATATACTACTGCCTCCTGCTTTGAGACAGATCTGGAGATCATGTGGTTGGAGGGTGAACTCAAAAGCTCATTCATCTCCTGAGCAAATGAATAATTTCTTATAGCAGGCTCATTCTCTGTTGGATTAATTATCTGACCCCATTTATCCAATGGCAGTGTGATTACCAGAGCCAATGAAAAACAGAAAAAGGAAGAAGCTTGTGTGGGACCACACCTTCTGTGATCTATAATTAGACCAGACTCTAAATAGACCCATTACATCTCGTGTGAAATCTCGGAAGAAAGGGAGCTGCAGGGAAGGACTGGTAATTTACAGACCACCTCCCCAGGGCTTTGTCTGGGCTGGTAGAGCTGGTGCTGCTTCTCACCCAGGGCAGCAGTTCCAGCTACCTGTGCTACCCTGGCAGCCGAGGCTGGAAGCAAAGGCAAAGCAACACCAGGCTGTTTTGGGGGCAAGAGGAAAGGGAGGTGCGTGCTGTTGATTTCTGAGTAAGAAAAGGAAGGTGTAAATGCAAAGGACAGATCGATAGGCTTAAACCACATTTATTTTCTGTATGTTTTGTTCTGTTTGGAAAGCATTTCTGTTAATACCAAACAGTGGAGAAAAATTTGTGTTTATAATACAGTACAGATATCTGAGTAGAACAATTATGCACACTGGGTTGAGGTAAAACTCACCCTAGACTAAGGCAAAGAACTGTGTATGTGGAGCTACAGGGAAAAAATAAGGACAAAAGACTCTAGTTTTGCTTGAAAAGCAAACGCTTTTAAATGTTTTTTGCATTCCAGAGAACCATAAGAGCTGTAATGTTTGGGACCATTGTTAGAATTACTGGTGAAATAGGGGCTGGCTGGAAGGAGTTTACAGCAACAAAACCAGCTTACAGCACAAGATCTGAGACAGCTTGTGCTGAGTCTTGGGATGTTTGACAAAGCATGAATGCAGCAGGCTAGGCAAAAGCCTTACCAGAGAAAACATTTGTAAAATGGTGTTAATCAACTTTCAAGATAGCATATATTACTCTGTTTTCCTGCCTTTTTTTGTGCTTTTCTTCTTCCAAGAAATATTGCTTGAGTCAAGTCATTCATTTTTGCAAGTGAGGAAAATTATTCTGGGGATAATGCAAAATTTAGCTTAATTTCCCAGTTCTTGGGCCAGACAAGAAGCATCCCGTGTTGCTACCAGATATGTCCTGATAAAAACATGTTACAGAACTAAATCTGGATTAATACATTATGTCTGCTTCTATGTTTCAAATAAATTCTACTGGTACTTAAACAAGCAGATTAAAAAAAAAGAATAAAAAGGACTGCTTGACTCTGTTAAGTATAACAAGTTCCTGGACACCTCTAATCAGCATGTAACTTAATGCAACAGTGATATAATTTGAAGCAATGCAGACTGTTGAGTTTTCAAGAAACTTTAATATTTTAGTAGAAATATGAGTTTAATGGAAATGTTTCTATTAAAAGGAGAGCAAGAAAAACCAGAGACTTCATTCCACTACTATATGTGCCTGCCAGCTTGTTCTATTGAATTTCGTGTGTTTTATAATCATATTTTATGCAGTGGTAATTGAGAAGAAAAGAAGTGCAATATTTTTCTTTGACACCTTCTTGTAGTCTTTTATTTTACTAAATTAACTCCTTACCACAGTGTGGAGAGACTTACCAGACAATTGTTCAAATATTGTTCTCTTTTTAAAAATAATAAATTTACTTTAGCTTCTACTTTGGATTAAAAAGGGAAGCGATCAGGAAAAGAAACAACTGACAATACAAAACAAAACAAACCATAAAGGCCTCATCTACATCTATCTATCCCACCCTACGCCCCCATTGGGCTGATGTATCTCCCTCTGTGGAATAGGTCTAGGTGGAGATACATGAATTTTAACTACAAATATTTTTGCAATGTCATTGTCTAAACCCTGTCAATGTGGAGTTACAAAACAGTCGTGAGCAGTCTGTTTCCACTAGTACTTGTCTTGATGGAGTCACAGTAGACTTCACATTGATAGGGTACTTTTAAGGAGAAATAAAGGGCAGTTTAGACAAGCCCAAGGGTCACATTATGCAAATGCTATGTGCCTATTAACCTTTCACATAGCTGAAAACATTTGTTACCTGGTTACCTATTACCCTTTTTCCTTCCTACATATCCCAAAACTTGCAACTGTTCTGACACTTCTCATCAAAGATTTAATTTCAGGGAACTGCTGCCATTGGCCCTCTGATCATTAAGTTTTTATTACCTTCAGAATATATAGCATGATACATTTCCTGCTAGACTGCTAAGTAATGCTTTCAATAATTAAAAATCCATAAATAATTAAACCACAACATTATATTTGTCAACATAAATGAACAAACTATGTCCTGTGAACAGCATTCTGAACAGATACAAGCTTAAAACATGCAGTGATGTGTTCAATAGCTGTATTTAGGAATGAATCTTCCTCTCTTAAAACAGATTTATATTCATTTAGCCAAATAATAGGGAATGCAGTGATTCTCAGAAGATATAATTGTCAACAATAAAAATTAATTTGTATTTGTATTACAGCTGAAAGCAAAGTCTCCCATGTGAGACTAGGGACCCATAGGGATTAGCACTTTGTGAATAAAACATCAGAGGATGGACAACTTTTCCTGAAGAGCTTGAATAAGGGATAAATAACATCCATGAAGTTTTGCAGCAGATGCAGAGTTGGAGGGCGCTGAGCAACTTACGACCTTTCAGAATAAACTCACATGAAATTTGTGATTTTGGGAGTTCATGTGATATATTTTTGATATCTTTTTTTTGTGCAGATAAACTCACTGAGGGAGAGATTAAATAAGATGTAATGAAAATAAAATTAAATCATAGCAATAACATCTGCCTATAATTAAGACATTTCTCTTTTTTTAAGAGACTTTTTTTCTTCTCAGTCTTCATTTTATATGCATTTTGACTTTAGGCTTTTATTTCCTATGAGAGCCAAAGTGATTTTCAGATTGTTCAGTAAAAGGCAGTAATATGTCACTGCTCTGAAATTCTTCATTCTCTTTCACATCTCTAATGCCTCTCACTTACCCTGCATTAGAAATGTGAACTTTTTTCTGCACTGGCTTTATGAAAAGTGTAACAAAAGACTAAAAGCTTACTGTTGAAAAGAGTTTGCTTAGTGGTTGATTTGCACCTCACAAGTAAATATCATATACAGAGAATACTATCCTATATTATTTCTATATTGTAACTTGTCTTGCTGAAGGACACTGTGGGCATCCTTGGAAGAAAGTGTGCCCAGTCAAATGATATATTTTGTTAAGCATCAAAAACCACTCACAGGCGGACTAGGAGTTTGCAGGTTTCATGTTCATAATGCCCTGAAGGCTTTACTTCAGATATCTCAATTTAATGGTTGGGGGTCCCAAAGCATAAGGATTAAAGAGAGTTGTTTGATGCCATACACTGCAGTCAGCAGTTAGGAGAGGTCATAATGCAGGAATTACTAATTTCTCCACTTTTCAGCGTGAGATAATGCTACTTTACAACTGAATGTCCCATGTCAGTTCTCTACATGAAAGATGAATATAAACAAATTCTCTAGCATTTGCTTTTTATAGTGGTGACAAAGAAGAACATTACATTTTGGAAGTGCTAGTCTTTATTATCAGCTCTCAGTCAGAGCTTCAATTATGCTCATTTTTCACTAATGAAATGCTATTGGAAGGAATAGTTCACAATAGGTAATGCATTTGTTGAATTTTGTCAGTTTCCCTATGTCTAGACTTTTACAGTAGTTTTAGAAAAAGTTTCAAAAGAAGCTTCCTGACTTAGATACACTTAACTTGAAGTACATGAGCAATCTCTTTGACTTCAATAGGACTACTCAAGTGTTTATGAAACACATATATAAGTGTTACCAGATTACTGAAGATGTCTTTCGAACTTCAAATGCCAAAATAAAAATAATAACTTTTCACTGACGTTTGCGTTTAAAATTAATTAAAGAATATACCATCTAGCAAAGGTTTAAGGCACAAATAATTATGGATATCAAATATGCAAAGTCTTGTACATTTTGCTTATGCAAAATTGAAGTTCAGTTGGGAATAAATTAATATTTACTGAAATATTGTTCCCCCCAGATTTCCGATACAAATCTCCTCAGAACTGTCACTGTGTCATTGGCAAGAAATATCACCTGTGGATACAGGAATAAATGATAGTCAAATCCTTTTTTTAATATCTAGCACAGGGCCACTTTATAAGGGTCATATTGCTTTTTGTTTGGCACCTCCATTAGGTTGATTTCCCACTCAAGTTCATATGTGGCAGTCAGTAAGCATCTAATGGAAATCCATGAACAGTGAAGTATTATGAAGAAAGCAAGGAAAAAGGCCCATTGTTTTCATTATGATTATGAAATAAAACTTTATACTTCTCCTTACAATGTTTCCCCAGATGACCTGCCAGATTATTATGTTTTCATTTTAATTGCCCAATCTCATTTTCTCTCCACCTCAGTAAATTAAACCAGGTGGCAGTTTGACCTGCAATATCTCTTAATGTATTTTCAGTCAAAAATATACTGCTGCAGATGAAGTAAAAATACTCCACATACCACATTTCTGCCTGCTTTGTGAAGAGGAGTAGAAATCAGACAAAGCATCAGTGCTTCCTCTAATTCAGTTTGAATCACACAGAGTGTTTTCATGTCTTTAGGAAGAGAGAAAACTTGATTTCATTTCTCTTAAAGTGCAGATAGAGAAGGTTGTTATGTTTTTTTAAAGCTATAGGAAGACTTGCTCTAATCATGCTTTGTTTGATCTGCGGTTTTCAGGTTTTTTCTCATTAGGAGCTGGAGTTATTCCTCATAAAATTTAAGGAAGCTTCACTAAGAATGTGAGTTTTTAAAATGCCTTGATATGCCTTATGCTCTTCTGAAGCATTAAATTTTGAGGAAGGGGAGAAAAAAATTACATGTGTTTTTTGACAACACACTGTCGTGAGTGAGTGATTTATGTCTTTTCAAGAATCACCATGAAAATATTAGTATAAGCAGGTTTAATAGAATTTTGAAAAAGCATGACAAACTTTGATGGCAAAGTTCACTCTACTACTTACTACGTGAATGAAACTTTGTAACGGGTTTGCATGGCCAGATTTTGGAAGTTAGGATGCCGCAAGGGTGACTTCTGTGAGAGTCTGCCAGAAGCTTCCCCCATTTCTGACAGAGCCAATGCCAGCTGGGTCCAGGATGGATCTGCTGCTGGCCAAGGCCTAGCCAGTCAGGAATGATGGCAATGCCTCTGTAATGACATATTTAAGAAGAAAAACAAAGTTTTTTCATGGATGTAATTGTGACCAAAGGAAGGAGTGAGAATATGCGAGAGGAGCAGCTCTGCAGACACCAAGGTCAGTGGAAAAGGAAGTGCTCCGGGAGCCAGAACTGAGATTCCCCTGCTGCCCATAGTGCAGACCATGGAGAAGCAGCTGTGCCCCTACAGCCCATGGAGGACCACGGGGATGCAGAGATCCACCTGCAGCCCACGGAGGTGACCCACGCCAGAGCAGGTGAATGCCCGAAAGAGGGCTGAGAACTTGGTGGAAGCCCATGCTGGAACAGGCTCCTGACAGGGATCTTTGGACCCACGGAGAGTGGAGCCCATGCTGGAGCAGGTTTCCTGGTAGGACCTGTGACCCTGTGGGGAACTCACGCTGGAGCAGGCTGTGTCTGAAGGACTACACCCTGTGGAAGAGTGACTCACACTGGAGCAGTTTGCGGGAAACTGCTACCTGGTGGATGGACTCACGTCAGAAGTTTGTAGAGAATTGTGTCCTATGGGAATGACCCCACACTGGAGCAGGGGAAGGACTCTTCTCCCTGAGCAGCAGGAAAAAACAACTTGTGATGAATTGATTGTAACCTCCATTGCCCATCACTCTATGCCACTGAGGGGAAGGAGGTAGAGCTGGGAAGAAGAGAGGGGTTGGGATGTCAGGCACCAAGAAAACTGGCGCAATGAGCCTCTCAAAAGGCTTAAGGGTTTTTTTATGTACTCTGAGTTAGATGCAAGGGAGAAATACTGAGATATTTTCAAGAGGTCAAGACAAAAAATAAAGAAAAACTTTACCAGTAATTTCAGAAAATCAGAGAATGTTGGCATAGCTTAGAGCAGCATTTAATTGACATACAACACTTCATAAAACATTTATTTAGACCATTCAACTTCACAAACTACAAGGCTGTCCAATTTTAGGTTACTTAAAACTCTAAGAAGAGGGAATTAGAAGAAGAAAGAGAAAGAGAGAAGGACAGAAAAGTTATAGACGAGAACAAGTATAGCTACCACTCCTGTTGCCAACATTCTTCAGCTGATAGAAATCCCAAGAGGAAGAAGGGTCAAGACCTGCTTGCCATATGTCCTGGGTTAAGCACCCTTTGGCTTTCCTGGGCCATTTCCCCAGGTGGGGCTTCTGCTCATTTGGCCACTCAGGGGCTACACTGGGGCTCCAGGGTGATTGTGAAGCATTGCCTCCAGTGTATTAGGGATTGGTGGCCACTGTGGGGCTGGGATACAGGCCCAGAGGGTTAGGGTGTGTGGAGCAGAGCATTTCCTATGGGAGAAATGCCCAAATTTCCCCCTTTCCCCACTCATATGCCCAAAATGTTTTTAGCCACCAATTCTTCCAGTCTATCAAAGGGGAAAAGGTGTTTTTAAGATGTGTTTTAGTTCTCATTATCCTACCCTGATTTTGTTAGTTATAAATTTGATTAGTATCCTCAGTTTGAGTCTGTTTTGCCCATGATGGTATTTGGTGACTGATCTCTCCCAGATCTTGTCTTAACCCATGAACCCTTCATCATATTTTCTCTCTCCTGTCCAGTTGCAGACGGAGTGATAGAGTGGCTTTGGTGAGTGCCTGGCCTCCAGCCAGGGTGAACCCACTAGAAATACACAAAGAAAAATCAAAATACAATAAATTTAGGATGATTTACAGGAGGTCAGAATGAAAATTTTAAGGATGAAAAGGGTAAGAGTATAAAGGGATAAGAGAGACCTTTCTGTTGGATCACAATGCGCAGCAAACCCCTCTGCCAAACAGGCTCAGACTTGACAACTTATGTCTAAAGGATTTAGCAACTTTTAATCAATCAACTAATTTAACATTTTAAAAGTGATTCAATAGAATTTACTGCAATTAAAATGATGATGATTATAGATATGACATGGCAATATTTATGCTATATTGGCTATAGGGCATTCAAATCAATTCACACACACAGGCATACAGATAAAAAGAAGTATGCACAAAGGTATATTTGTGAAAAATTCCTCTCAAGTGTCAGTGAAATGCTCATGTGAAGTGCCTTGGTATTCTCAATGGGTGAGGGTTGAGCCTCTAGGAGTAGGAGTATCAGCCCAGGCCTTGTCAGCTTTTGCTGATGGTCCTTTGAGTATCATAAACTTGAGAGTTCGTAAACTCTGAGAGGAATCCTACTAAGAGGGAGGTGCTGGTGCATCCCTCTGTGTTCCAGGAGCACTCAAAGGGCCTCACTTAGCACTGTTGTTTACAGGATCATGAGATGTTTGACTTTAGTCACCTGTAAAATTTCCATCCTTGGATTGGTTACTGGAGTTGCCAAAACACATACATTAGCCCACTCTATCGTGAGAAGGCATAAATATATTCCAGTTAATGTCTGTTAGGTTCCTGATATTCTTCACATAAGGAAGGAAAGAAGGAAATTTTCTAGCAGATGTTTGACTGCCAAAGACAGGAAAAATTTATATGGTGCAGGGATGTTGAATAACACGGCTATGTGGGTCAGTTTTCTCAACCAGCAGTGCCCAGACTTATTCAAGTCTGTCATACCCCAAATGTTAAAGTTGCAAGCTTGTTCATATGCTATATGCTGTAACTTCTCCAATTTACAGCCTGGGCTTTGTCAGTCTGGCAAAATGACTGAAATGACAGCAGTACAAATGGAGCAGGTATACTCATTCAGGAAGAGTTTTCCTTCCTTCTGTTGCTTCAGCTTATAAAATGGCTTTAACAGCTGGGGCTACACATGAGGTACATTGGCAGACTGGAATCTATTAGTCTAAACCCTCTGGAATAGTTATTTCCAACATCTGGAAAGCAATATGATTGTGCTGCAGGCAGCTAAGTTTCTTATGCTGTCAACACAAGAAGCTGTATTTGAGCTTGCTGGTTGTGTTAACTGGTAGAAGTCATCAGGAATCCAAGACAGGGCTTTCATGTATTGTTTCAGAAGAGAATGTGAACTGTGAATGCTCTGTTGAATTTGACAGAGAGTGCAAATAAAAAGTCAACTGTTAAAAATGTAATTGTCCCTAAATACTTGGAAAAAATATAATTTAAACCCCATTTTCTGCAGTTGCAGTTTTAGTTATTGAATGCTAACGTTTGTAATAACATGATATATCTGCCTTTGCCTTCCCTCTTCCATGCTCCTTGTTACTAGATCACAGCTACTTCACATTTTGGATGTAGACATTTGCACAGATACTTCCTGTTGTCAAAATTGTAGGTGAATTAGGTGAACCTTTCTTGAGTTACAGATCTTAGAAACAGGTTGTGAAAAGCATATATCCTTTTGTGTCAGTTCTATGAAATAACATGCCTTAAAAGTTTGCTCCTTTCAGGAGAGCAACGCTGAAAAGCTATGATTTTTAGGAAAAATCAGACTGACAGGATTTCAGGTCTAGCAATTGAAGGCTCTTTCCCCTATGAAGAATGGCAGTAAGTGCCTTTTAAATTGAAAAAAAAATATGAACCTTGATTCTGGATACACCAAAATCATCAAGGAAACCTTAATCATGTACTTTTTGGCACAAAAAGGAAACTTGCCAAGTCTTTTATAATGTCCTCCTAAATATATATTTTGGACATTAGGGTCATCTAGACATACCAGTTTTCCTCATGCTTCAAAGTTGAACAAGAAAAGCTTTAGTTTGTTTATATAAAATAAACCAACCCTGAATATTTCTCGAGACTCTCAAGTCTATTTTGTATTATAGATAACTTTAAGCTTGGGACCTTTGCTAAACTAAAGTGGCATAATTCTTCTAGGCTGTGGATAGTGATAGATTTGCATCAATTTGTTAACTCTGAGGACTAAGCTCCTTCAGTCACTCACTATACATTTTGGGATAGAGTAGCTGCAGGCCCACAGAAAAGACCACAGGCAGCCTATTCCTTCCTGTCCTGTATGGTCCAGAGGAGGACTATACTAGCCCTGAAGCTCCTTGTTTTAGAAAGACATTAAAGGTTGGCATAGCAGTAGAACTTCAAATAGCTATTGACATTTTGCCTTTATTTATGATGGTAGTAACTTCAAGTTTTGAGGCAAGCTGCTGTGTAGGCAGTAATTCAGACCTATTCCCTCTGAGGAGCTCTGGGTGTGATTTAACTGTATTCTTTTTTTTTTAAACAATAACTGAAGTGGCCAAACGAGAAGACGTTTCTGAAATAATTAATTTCAAAATGTCAGATCTATTCCTTTGATGAATTGTCACAGCCTTGTGAGAACAAATCTTGGCTGAAAGATTTTCACATGATGGCTGAATGGGTTATGCAAGGGAGACAAGTGTACATTCTCACATCTGCATCAAAATGGGTATTGAATCTCATTTCCAAGTTTCAATACTTACAATTGAATGATGATCTGACAGTGGTGGAAATCACTGTTTTGGTAAATTTTGGAGGAAATAGAATGTAAAACAACTTCTTGTATAAACTTTCTATGGAAGATATATTTACTGACTTCAGAAAGTCCAAATAACAGGTATAGCACTAGATGTCAAATTTTGCTAAGTCTCTGTTGCAGTCTTTTCAACAGTCACTCTGATTTAGATTAGCAGAGCATCTGTCTCATGGCTTTGTTACTATGTAATAATCAATATTTGTCATTTCCTTACAGGATACTTTTTCCTTTGAGATTGTTTACAACCTTACAGACATATTCTGCCATCACTTTGGGTAACAGAAACCTGGTAATCTCACTATTGCTAGCTCTTTCTTTCTTTGCCAGACAAGATAATTTTGAATTATACACAAGGGCCAGATTCTGATCTCATCTCTGCCAGGGGAGTTACCTGGTATATTCTGGTATCAATAGCACTGCAGTAGTTTAGAATTTCTTTAGCTTTCAGAGCCCTCTAGAATCCAGCTGGCATGGAAATCCCATTATAAATTCATTCAAAGATACCAGGTTAAAGTTTTATCCATGCTATGGCTCATTTATATTTTTAGATTTAAAATGTCAGTATCTTTTCTCAAGATGACACTGAAAGGTTCTACAGTGGAGCCTGAAGAAAACTTCTAGGTTTCTTGATTTCAGAGTACATCATGACATAAATATGTCTACACTTTCTTTGTAGTAAATAAGTCAGATGAGCTTACATGACTTTCAAGTAAATACACAGGAAGTATCAGACAAAGCAGAGAAGCTGTGTTCATAAGTCACCCAGACTGATGGTGTTCACCTGGAAGCTCTTAAGGAACTCACATGTGAAATTGCAGAACTGCTGACCAAAGCATGCAAACTACTGCTTCAAACACCTTCTGTGATGGAGGCCTGGCTGACTGCCAGCATCACTCCTGTAGCCACAAATTTTCTAGAGGGTAGCCTGGAAACTGCAGGCTGGCTAGGCTGACCACTCCTGGTGAGATGGGAGAGTCTCTAATGAGGAGTGATCTCTTATTCCAGAGGTCAACAAAGTCTTTTGGGCAAAAGAGGCAGCAGGGCTTGTGAAAAGGGGAGTCTGGGCTCACTAATGTGTTAGAATTTTGTGGAGGTGTCAACAGCATGTTGATAGAAGAGATCCACGGCATCATGCATTGGAGTTTTCAAAAAGCTTTTGGCAAGTTTCCATGCTGAAAGTTCTGGAGGAGCTATAAGAGGGATTTTGATGTGAAATGCTAGATGTACATGTGTACATGGAGAACATGCACAAGTCAAGGGACTCTTCAAACATGCACAGTGTATACAGCTTCATAAAGTATTTTCCAGCTTATGTCCGCATAACCATGAAATTGGCTTCCATGGTTATGTGGACATATTTCATTTCTCATTAGTCAGACTACCTAAAAATCACCTGCTAAAAATAAACCAGACATGTTATAAACACCATTACAGAGCCCTGGCTGCATCATCCATCTTTTATGAGCCTCCATGAGCCCGCACCATCTTTCTCTTTACCGCTTCTTTTCCCTTCCCAGGTATGACACAGTTACAAGACCTTAGACCAGTCTGACATGATAACAGCCAAGCTGTGAAAGAGAGTTGTGAGAAGCCCTCACTGACAGCATCCACTCCTGTATCCTCTGTGCTGTAGCCTGAGAGCTTCACTGAAGCTCTGAGACTTGCTCAAGCTATTTTGTATGTGTGCTCTATGCTGTGCCTGGCCTTGTACCTTGCTAATACCAGCCTTGCCTTACTGCCTTCACTTCTGGCTTGATCTCAGACCTCCCTCATCACGACAGACTTACCTGGCAATCAATGGTCTGCTCAGCTGCATGTGTCCATTGCCTTCCCTGTGCTTCCTGAAGGGATCCTGTGGGCCTGGGACCCTTGCTAATGAGGAGCTGCATCTGCCTCCCTTGGTGTGACCCTCAGATTCCCACTTCCCTGGCAGAGCAGGCTGCTTTTGGTGCTCCCTGGCAAGCCACCCTTGCCTGCACCAGTCACTGTATTTGCCTATGCAGTGTGGAGGGGAAATTGGTGACTGACATCAATAGAAATGTGCTCCCTTTGTTCTTGTAGATCCTTACAGAACAACATTCTAAAGTAGATCACCATTAACTTTGTTTTCTCTGTATTCCAGTTACTCAGGTTAAAAGCAATGCACTTAAAAGACCGTAGGCTGTATGAATTTCTTCAGAATAAGATAGAGTGAAACCCTGCAGCTAGAGATTCCAGCTTTGTCTATGCTTTGAAGTAGAGGAAGTATCCAGATGGGAGTATATGTAGCTATGCATCCTCAGGGTTCTTCTCTCCCATTGACATTCATCTGAATAGCCACTGGCTACATCTCCTCAGTTCCCATTCACAGTTAGATATGCCTAGGCTCCTGAAACTTCAATATATGGAAAGATTGCTCCTGACTGTGTGTCATTATATTGATAACAGAAAGAAAGCAAGGATTGTATCTGAAATCTAGTAATGCAACAGGCTGCCACAAAGTAAAGAACTGCAATTACCTCTGCGGGATTTTGAAAAGAACAAGGAATAAACAGTATTTTTTTTATCACTAGGCTGAGTCCGGTGCTTTTTAGCAGTTTGTCTGGAAGAAATAGCAAATGACATTGTCCTGAAAAAGAGCAAGAGGAGTGCAGACCTAAGGTCCCTTTCTGTCAAGCTTGAAAAATGCTCCTTTTTGTTGCCAGTGAATACTGAGAACAATATGAACAAAGAGAAT
The DNA here is from genome assembly GCA_024500445.1 of Entomyzon cyanotis. Classification (NCBI taxonomy): domain Eukaryota; kingdom Metazoa; phylum Chordata; class Aves; order Passeriformes; family Meliphagidae; genus Entomyzon; species Entomyzon cyanotis. The sequence continues at coordinate 85,611,307 of JAKEPQ010001005.1, forward strand.
ATCACTTACAGGATGGTGTCAAACTGCATCAAGCAAAATAACCCGAAGGAATACCTTCATGTTATATTATCACATGTTCCAGCCTGTGTTACCTCTTGCATATAGAAATAGAGGGTTTATTTTTCTTCTCAGGGAAAGGAATAAACGTCACCCCTCACAGCCATTTGTGCTGAAGGTTATGTTATTGATGAGTATTGGGAAAAGGAGGAACTTCATATAAATACACTATCACTGCAGTTAAAAGAAAGTGCAGAACACAGAGTTTGAAGATTGAAAAGTGGGGTAATTAATATATTTACGATTTTTAAAACTACATGCACATGCAAGGATCCAGATCTGACCTGAATTACCAAGAGTGTTAATTTAGAACAATTATTTGGAAATCCCCTAGAATTATAGTAACTTCATGGCTCAGATCACAGTATATATGAGTATGAGCATGAGTAAAAAATAGTGAAAAAACACTAATGCTACTCTGTCTTATTTTGAATCTGAGAAGACTTTTAAGAAAGAAACATCTACAAAAATACAAAGGAGGAAAACCTCTTTCAGAAGTTATAAGTGCAAGATGAGCTGTAGAGCCCCATCCTCACGTTTGTGGACTGTGCAGCACAACCGTGCCCTCAGAGAGAGGTGTGGTCATACAGAAATGAATGTTGATCAGGAGTTTCTGGGTGCAGAACGGAGCACAGTCATACTCTTGACATGCTGCCCCGCATTTCAAGAGTCAAGGCAAAAGATTGGTTAGGGCACCTATATTTGTGTGTTCAAAATGCATGACATGAGGATGCTCAAACATTTTTTGAAACAGCTCACAGATACAGTTCCTTGTACATATTCTTTAAATGAGGCATAGCTGACTTGCTCTCTGTTACATTCTAGCTGTAATATCCCCTTCCAGTGAGAGATGCATACTAAATCTTTTTCAAAATAGAAGTAGGCATATGATTTTTAAAGAACTCAATAGCACAAACAAAATCAACAACTTGAAAACAGTTAACTTTTGTTACTTTGTCATCATGGTAGTGTTACCTACTCTATCCTTGCTTCTATACTCAACCATTCGTAAAACTTACTAATTGAATTATCTATTCCCTTTAGATTATTAGGGCTCTGGGATAAAGAAATAACTTTTATTGTATTTCCTGACAGCACTTAGTTCAGTGGGGTCTAATGTAAGATGCTGATGTAAAACAATATATAAATAGTTGTACAGGTAAAGGAGACCTTTTAACACTTTCTTCTCCAAAAACTTTAACTGTGTTACAACAAAAAAAGCATAGGAGTACTTATTCCATCATGCTGTAGAACAAAAGGGAAGGTTATTATGAACTTCAGATTTCTTCAAATAATCCTCTTGGACATCAGAGCTCATAATTTGCAGACATGGAACCTAATCTCCCCATCTGCTTATATTCTCTGAAGAACACTTTGATCTACTTTTACCTTAAAAAGTAGTGAATTTAAACAATTCCTTTTCAGCATCTTCTAAATTTCACTAGGAGGAAAACTCTCCTGATATTTGGCTCAAATTTTGCCTTTCCTTAATTTAATCTTTTCTGTTTCTAAACCCTTGAGTGCCTCCATATAGCTCCTCTCAATAGCTGTCATTCCTCTCCAGATGAATTATTAGGTGGCATTGTTTGATCCTCTCTCATGAATTTTTTTAATACTTAAACCTCTAAAAATCTTTCTTCCACCATCTTCTGTGATCATTTGTATTGCTATTCCTTCCAAATAAACATTATCTGAAAAAACACAATTTCCATGTGTTTTTGTCCCCTGTGAAGAACATTGCTAAGGCAAGCAATGAATGAGAAATATCATACATTCGTTCTGTTTGTCTTATTGGCATGATATGACTCTCTGGATGAGAATGAGAAGCTTCCTAGGAGGAAGCAGGCAATGGTAATAAACACCTTCCATTTGTACCTGTATTTAATTGGTGGTGCAAGTGGGAAAGAAGAACCTCAGACATGCATTTTGAGCAGGTTCACAAAAGGCTACTCCATGGCCCCACAGTCAAGCTGAGTAGAGCTCTATTAAGCGTGAAGCCATCCTCAAACACTGCAGCTCTCTTTCTTAGCGAAGATGATAAATGTGTCTCAGGTGTCCAACACCAATCCCACTAGACATTTGTCTCTTGTGTCATCTCCCTCTTTACTCTGTGGTATTACACTTCATGTTAAGAATTAATTGTAAATATAACTTTTCTCATGAAATTATTACAGGCAGAAAATTCCTACACTGGATCTGTCATAGTCTTCTCATTTGGCAATTCTGTAAAAAAGTAACAACTATAGTTTGTTTTTGTAAGCTGTGCTTATTCCTGATGCCTCTGCTATCTTCCAAATGGCTAGAAGCTGTTATTCATTCCAGTATTTTAAAAGGGATTGAAGCTAGACTTCCTTGACAGTAATTACTACGATCTTTCTCTTTTTGAAGGCTGACACCACATTTCTTTCCTGTTATCTACCGGTACTTCTATCCCAGTTTCATTTATGAGAGCAGCAAGAAGGGAACTATAAAGACTGAGATTTAAGTAATGAGTTCCTGCTGCAGGAGAGCTGCCAAAGCTGTGCTGGGGAGGAAAGGTAAGTTCATCTGCTCCCACTATGAAAGGATCTCTCTCATGCACATGACAGTAGAAATGGATGGAAAATGTTCTGTGTGCACACTGAGCCTTTTCATCTGAATCCTAATGACTAGCTACAGTCAACTTGTCAGCTTCTCTGTAGAGCTCAGGTGTAGTTTCTCAGAGATGCAAAAACTGAAGTGGTATGTTGCAGTGGAAGTACCACAAGTCATTCAAAGCTATATCCAGTCATCCCAGGATGCAGGATAATCACAATATTTCACCTCTTACTCCTTATCAATTTCTGTTTCATAGGCAATATTGCGCCTTTTCTCTGAAGCACTTCTGGTGGCAGGCCTGTTTTAACATGCAGTTTTGTTAAAGCAGCTCTCTGCTTCCTCTCTCTGCTGTTGTACCTTCATTTCTGCCCACTTTTCCTCCAGAACAGAATGCTGGTTTTCCACCATTGGACAAGCATATGCCATTACAGATCAGTTGGTGATCTACACTTTGGGCTCTTCAGATCAGCAAATTTCTGTACTTCTTGAACTGTCCACATCTCTCCTCCTGTATTTTGTGTTTAAATCACATTGTTCACCCTCACTTCCAGCTCTAGCCCAAAACATAACTTTTTTCAATTCATGATGCCACACAAAAGAGTAGCTTCAACCACATGATCACTGAAGGAGAACATGTTCTTTGGGATACCTGTATCCAATTATGGTATCTTTACTCCATTATTTCAGTCACAACAGGTGCTGGTTTGTTTGGGTTTTTTAAAAATTTTTTGCTTTTAAAAATTGGATAAATGCTCCCTGATTTCCAACTCTTATCCTTTGGTCACCGGTTGGTTGTCTTAGGAGCCTTGGTTAGACTTATTTTCCTAATTAGACTCATCACAGAAAATTGTGATCAAGGATCTTCCTCACCTATTCAGCTGGCATACTTCTGTACAATTTATAGCATACAGTTACTGACTGACCAGCAAAAACCTACTCTAGCAAACTCACTGGCACTCAGGGAGAGAAACAAACATACCAGTCACAGGAAAAGGTTTAATCGTTTTCTATAAAACATAAGCAAATTCTAACTCCACCTTTTCTATTGTATTTGCTGACCCTCCTGCACATCAACTGTGTGCCCATTGGTTTTGCTGTGCTGCAGTTTCCTGAACTATCCTTACAAATAATCACAAGTTGCTTCTGCCTACTGATGACAAGATTGTTTCTGCTTCATCTGTGAAACAGAACTCATCTTCACCCTACTTCCATGGATACTGATGCTCAACCCATTTCTGGATTTGAGGAATGCCACTAAGTGAATCAAAATGATTTGCAAGAGCAGCCTGGTTTTTAGTGCCTACAGAAATAAATGAGATTATTTCTTTGGCATTCAGTGGGCATTAAATTAGACCTTTACTGAATGGTGGAACATTTCTTACAATTCAAAAGAACTTAACTTAATGAGAAACGCTGTTTTTCAAGTGTAAACTCTCAACAGTTTTCCCTAGAGGAGAATCTAGGATATATAGGGGGTTTGTTTGTTGTTTTTTTTCCTTAGTCAATGCTGATAAATTCATAAAGAATTCTAGCCTCCTCTAGGGAGAAAAGATTCAAATTAAAAATGAAAAGTTACATGGACTTGTGTGCATTCAAACCTTGTATTAATTTTAAATAGGTAATAGGTACTCTTAAAATTCAGAATACTTGGGGAAAAAAAGGAGAACTGGTATGTATTTGAGAGAAATTGATTAAAACTAGCTACAATTACAGGGACCCATCCACCCATGTAAAGGATGGAGGATACAGCAAGAAGCAGCTTTATATCATTGTCATTCCTTCAACTACTTACAGCTTAATAGTATGGAAAAAAATAAATGAGACTGAAGAAAAAATGGAGATGAGAAGAACAGAAGTGTGGGAGGAAAATAAAGGAGAACAGACTATGTTTTCTACCTATTCTGTGTGCCAGAGGGGTCATTTATGGCTTTAAAGTAAAGGTTTGAAGCATTTAGGGACAAATTAATCTCTGTTTTTATCTATCCAGAGACAAATAGAGTTGAAGCAGGAATACAATTTTCCTCCAGACTCCTGGGAATTAAAATCCAGATCCCAGCAGGAATGGCTAAGGCTTCCATAAATTTGGAGAAGATAAACAAACTTCGTTGCAGTTTACTGCTCTTGAAGCTTTCAGTTCCTGGCCTGAATTCACTTCTGGACACCATCAGCATTCAGACCCTAGCAGAGGAACCACCTGATAGGAAGTTTGGAGAGAGGATGACAACCACTGAAGGTAATAACCTCAGTGACTTCACCACATTCCCAGGCAAACACAAGTGGCACCTTTGAGAGACAAGGGCTTGGTTAGGGCAGCTGGTAGGGTGGGATTGATCTGGTTCAGGATGTTTCCTTCTGTGGGATCAGTGCCAAAGCCTAAAGCCCAATCTTAATCAAGTGTTGTACAAAAATGTATATCCTTGCTGTTCTTGTGTGCAAGTTGTCCCTGCCCACAATAAGGAACTAAATCTTACTGACAGTTTTAGAAACAAAGCCCTGCAAGCTCTGACTAATGACACTCTTTTTCCATCTTTAGCAGAAGTTCCTGTCACCGTCCACTGCTACCAATCCCTCTTTCCTCATTGCTAGTACAGCGTTGTAGGCACGTCTTGGAGGTTATTCTCCTTTGGTTTGGTCTGGCAGTTGCCTCAGCTAGGTGAATTCCATCTAATGACATACAGTATATAATCACATCTAAGTTTGGACTCAGATGCCCAGGGTTCAGGCATATCAGTATTTAGAATGCATTCAAAGTGATATTTAAGATGAAATAACCTCGAAACTGAAGAAGCTGAATACAAACGTTGAATCTCCTCTGTGGTTCCAACAAAGTTGTGCCCTAAGATAGTTAGAAGTTATATAGGAAGAGATAGGAAGCTTCAGTAGACTGTAGCCTATTTCCCACTGTTGCCAATACTGAACTGCAGCTCATTCTGAATTACACTGGCCGTGATATATTACATAGGAAATTTGCTTATTTTGACTCTACGACGAGGACAGTTTGGAGAAGTTGCCTAAAGAAAAATCTCACTTGTATTTTAATTATTATTTAAGATATGAGCTTGCTTGATAAAGGATTTTAGGTACTCTGAAGTCTACTTCTTTGACCAAGTAACTTCCAGTGCAAAATCTTCTAGACGAATGGAACACACTGCAGCAGCACATATCAAGCATTTGCAGAGTACACTTAGATATGTGAAGTATGAACAAAGTAGGGTTTTAGCTGTTACAGACTTTTAGAGCAATCTAGATTTTCTTTCTCCAGGTTAGGTTAGCAAACAGTGTTGACTCAAGTTGCTAATTTTTTTGTAATTGAAATATCTATGAGCTTCTTCAGAACCATCACTCCAATCTCCTTTTTCTTCTTCTGCTTAAATATAAACTATACCGAATCTCTCCCAATTTGTCTTTTCTTAAGTTACACCTCCTGTTTCCTTCCTCTTGTAAAATGAATCTCACTTTGGGATTTATAAAAAATATAGCAATGAAACAGCATGACTTCTCCCTGGTTTTTTTGGGTTTTTTGTTTGTTTGCTTTTGTTGTTATTGTTTGGTTTGGATTTTTTTGTTTTTTGGTTTTTTGGGTTTTTTGAAAGGGGCTAGGCTGGAAGAAATTAAGACAAATTCATCTCCCTTGCTTTCTGGGATTAGGCTTCATTTTCCCTTCCATCATAGTTGTGAGCTTCCCTAAATGAACATTTTCATTTTCTTTCTTGATTAACACATTCTTGTTAGCCTCTGGCTTTTTAGTGAGGCATCACTTTTTTTTTTTTTAATACAACTCATAAATCCCCTGCTTTTTTTATCCTGCACTTTTCCCCTTGCTAATCTGTGGGGGTTCGGCAACCCGAACCCACAAGCTCCGAGTCCCAGGCCCCTGTGGCCAATGCTGTTGAGATCGAGCTAGAGGAAATGGCAGAGGATGCCATTTCAGGGGACTCGATCGAGATCGATGCCTGGGCCGTCCTCCCTCCTCCCTTTGAAACTTTGTGTTAAGTTGATTGGCCCAAAGTTTGCTTTACCCCACCCTGTGCCCTCCCTTGTTGCTGCCTTTCCCCTAGAATATTCTGTTGCTGCCCTGCTGTCATTGGTTCTCTGTACCCCCCCGCCCTAGTTGTTGTTTATTTGCTCCCCTTGCTGCCCTTCACATTGTACCGAAGCCCGTTGGCTTCGCCCCTGCTGTCCCGCCCCCGGAGACCCCGTTCCCTAGTTTAAAACCTTTGTTTCCCCCTGCACCTGTTGTCTCTGGACCAAGGCTTTCCTTGACCCTAGACCTGCTGTCTAGCGAGCAACCGGACCTTCGGGCTTTGCCCCAGGCCACGGCGCAGACAGCACTCCTGAGGGTTCCTTAGGCTTCCTGCTTGCTTTCCCTCAATAAACTGCCTTTGGAACGCCTCAGCTCTCTGGACTCTTTCATCTCGGTGGCCGCCGACGACCGGTAACCTCCTCAGGCGGGGCTTCCCCTCTTCACGCCCGGAGGCAAAAGGGCCCCTGGGAGTGGACAGCGCTAGCCATTGCTGGGAGAAGAGATACCGGGGTTGCCAGACCGCAGCCCTCCTTTGGGGAGCTGAGAGAGCTCAACGAGTGGACTGAGCCGGTCGCAGCGAAAATAAATCATAAACAACAACACTAATCTGGTTACAATTCTACTGTACAAATAATGGCAGCAGTGAAAGGCATAGTATATTATGGCTGGCAATGTCATGGGAATGAGGCTGAAGGCAAGAGAAGGTACGATTGATTTTGCTGCCTGGGTAAACCGTGGTTTGGAAGAGGATCTCAATAATCCAGAAGAATTATTTAGTAATTTTCAAACATTAAAAGTGATACTAGAGCTTCCTAACCATTTTCTGGGTCATGGTACCCTGAAAGATGGTGAGAATTAACAGATAACCAGTGCCAAAAAGGGATGTCCTTTACCCCTTTCTCACTCCCATATGTTCTCCATGGTGGTGTTCACTTTATTCCCTTTGACTACTCTCAATTTGACACAATTCTCTTTAACTCACTATCTCCAGGAGGAAAAAAGAGAACTGAACCTTTTCTGTTACAGCAGTGAGTCAAAGTGGCTCACAGAAAATCTAATGAGCTCTAGAAGTGGAAAGGAGAGGACACAGAGTTAGGAAAACAGGGAAGAATAATGATAGGAGCATTGGTAAAGGAAGGAAAGGGTGAGGACAGAATCAACCATGGTTTGGTGTCAGCAAATTTAAGATTGGTGCAGCTGTCTATGGAAGCAGAATTGCAGAATTGTCTTTAGGGGTGGCTAAATAAATTGTCTCTATTTTTCTCTGTGAAGTTTAGAGCTCCACAGTATGATATATGATGGCAGAAACCCAGCAATTTCAGAGTGCTATAATTCTATCAAGTACCTTGTGGAAAAATTTTCTTTAATAAGCCTCACCATAAAAACAAACAGCAGAATTCTTCCACAAAATCCAAACAAAAATGCAGTCACGCAGATCTAGGGCCAACTCATGTTTATACAGAGAGCACAACCAAGACCTCTGGGGGTAGTGCAATTCAAATATCAAATAAAAAGTTCAGAAGACCTCAGAATGTGGGAGGTAACAGAATTCAGAGGGCTGGACCTCCTCCTAGGCCCAGGGACTGCGATGTCCTGTTAGGAATCTGGTTGCTCTTCCTTTCCTTCCATCTCTCTGACTTTCCTCTTGAGGAAATTTCATGAACATTCATGGCTTGTAAATGTAATTATGACTGACCCAGTATACTAGAAAAGCAATGAATTCAGCTCAGCTCTCAACCTTTTATTGCCTCATTCTCTTGTACCTGTGTTCCTGGGCAAAATAAAAGTATAAAAGAATTGTTGAGCAAGTTTTGATGTAGGTTTGGGTTGGGTGGTTTTTCTGGGGTTTTTTTGTTTGGTTGGTTGTTTTGTTTTGGTTTTTTTTGTTGTTGGTTTTTGGGGTTTTTTGCCATGGGAAATATAAATACAAAGGCAATCTATGTTTTTTAATTAAAAATGATTGATCAAAACTTTCTATTGGATCCAAAAGGGAATTTGAGTATGCATTAAATTTTTGGATTAAAAGGTAAGTACCATTTTACATACTTGCAAAGGAAGAAAACACAGAGAAATTCCAAATGCAATTGCTTGGTATATAAGTTTCTTGATTATTATAGAAAAAATTGTTACAAACTCCAAAAGATATTATTTAACACATAGGATACACTTTCTCATTGTAGTTTATTTTCTAGAAACCATTCAAATTCTGAAAAAGATATTCATGTTTTTAAAATTATTTAATTTAGTTAAGGTCCCCAGTTTGGAGCCACACCATTCAGGTCAGGTTATTTAAAAACTGACCAAGTTTTTGTAGTTCTGGAGAGTGACATTAACTATAGGGTGAGTGATTATTCCTTAAATTATTGAATCCATGCATCACTGGTTATCTTGTTTATATATGTTGTAATATTAAAGAATCACAATCATTCTATCCCAGCTATGGTTATGTGGCAATCATAATGGAATGTCTGAACTGGTAACTCACTGGACATTTTGACGCCTCCTCTCACTAAACCACTTTCAATACTATGGTTATGTTCTGGGTGGAAAGAAAAGTTAAATGGCCTTGCCTCTCTCCTTAGTTTCAGAACAAAAATGGACCTGAACAAGTAGCAGGTTTGTCTGTGTTACTGTTGTGCTGAAATATGACACTTTCAAGTCCGAGTTTTTCTAAGAGGGATGACCTTTAAAAACTTCAGATGAGGAAGAGCCATGAAGACTACAGAATCACAGAATGGTTTGGGTTGGAGAGACCTTAGAGATTGTCTAGCTCTAACCCCCTGCCATGTGCAAGGATGCCACCCACTAGACCAGGTTGCTCAAAGCCCCATCCAGCCTGGCCTTGAACACTTCCAGGGATGGGGCATCCACAGCTTCTCTGCACAACCAGTGCCTCACCACCCTCACAGATATCTTCCTGATATCTAATCTAAACCTAATCTCTGTCAGTTTAGAGCAATTTCCTCTTGTCCTGTCACTACTTGCCCTTGTAAAAAGCCCCTCTTTGGCTATCCAGGAGGCCCTCTTTAGGTATTGGAAGGCTTCTGTAAGGTCTTCCCAGAGCCTTCTCTTCTCCAGGCTGAACAACACCAACCCAGCCTGTCTTCATAGGAAGGTTGCTTCATCCCTCTGATCATCTTCGTGGCCTCCTCTGGACTCACACCAGCAGCCCTGATGTCTTTCTCATGCTTGGGGTCCCCAAAGCTGTACACAGCACTCCAGGTGGGGTCTCACTAGAGCAGAGTAAAGGGGAGAATCACCTCCCTTGACCTGCTGGCCACACTGCTGTTGATCTGGAATATTTCTACAATGAAATTTTTGCTTCAACATAAAATGTGAACCAAGCTCCAAACTGCAGATCAGCTCTCAGAGCTGTTCAGCTTCACTTGATGTTTAACACTTAGATTTAATGAGTGTGCCTGGCACTGTGGACTACAAGTCAGGAAATTTATAACCATGTTGGAAGCAAGAGATTGGAGGTTATTATGTTTCTCAGATGAGTAGGAAAAAATCATAATAAAACGTTATGCTTTTTGTCATGAGATGAGGGAGCAGGTGTAACTAGGAATAGATGAATCCTTAGTTCATAAGCATTAACTCTCAATCAGAACAAGATTTAAAAGTCTAATTGTGAAACAGAGAAACAATACATCCTGCACAGGCTAGTTATTCTGCTTCCTTAAAAACAAGTTAGACATTTGTATTTTCAGAGCCAGCACAGGGAGATGCTGAAATTTTGTGGCTAGAATTAAATATTTGGAGTAAACCCTGAAGTTTGGAATCTGAAGGATGCACCTTTAGACTAAACTCATGGGTATTATGGGGTTCTGAAGACCAAATCAAAACCAGATCTTGTATTTTAGCAATATATTTGGGGGTGACATTATCCCATGAGGACCTCTTGACAGTTCAGATCATTCACAAAAGGTGTTTTTGAAACTTTAAATCAGAAAGCAAAAATCGTGTGTTAATTCAAAAAAAGAAAACTACTTTTTTTGATCGTCCTCCTTCAGGGAAGCCAGACACTCTTTTTAGGTCTAGCTACTAAAGATTAAGTTGCTCAGTTTAATAGAAGTGTTTTCACTTTTACTTTAGTGAGGTGTCATGCTTTTCTACCAGATTACCCTCGTATCCTTGAAAGACTAGAAGGGAACAGAGACCTATCTTATGTTTATTAGGCTTGGCTGTGGGATGATAATTCAAAAACCACATTAACTTAGGAAAACATTTCACCATTTTATATGCTGAAGAGGGAAAGCCAACATTTTCACCCTAGCTACTCTCCTAGCTTGTAGTCTTCTAAAACTTTCCATGTTTGATTAGGTCAGTTTGCCTTGGGATTCCTGATTGCATTTTAAACATGTTGGCATCATTACATTTTCTCCACTCCAAGATGGCCAACTTTACCTCCCTGAAGCTTAAGAGCAGATAGGGAGATGGGTTTTGCTATGCTCTTTAGCAGGTACCAGATACCTGTCAGGGATACCAGAAGTCCAATCAAATCAGAATACTTTAAACTAAGTTTAATAAAAAGGCAAGTATGCCACCACTTACCTATCAATGAATTTCATATGAAAAGTTCAAGATTTTCAAGGACTCTTAATATAAGTGATCTGGAGTTTTGCTTAACCCTAAAAATAATTGCACCAACCCTAAAATAATCATAAGACCTTATCAAGACCTTACTTTTCTAGTGACCTGTCCTGAGAAACATGTCTGACACAGGATTTGTGAAAATAACATTTAAACCAATATTTTTAAAAGAACTCATCAAATAGAAAAAGACCTCTTGAAAAGGGGAGTTATAGCACTTTAATTATCATACTGAAGCAACTGAGGAAGCGTAATTTGCTTATACAACGTTCATTACTGTGATGCAGGTAAACCAAAATGAATTAAGAATGGGGTGATTAAATCTTGCCCCCTACATTTAAAAGTATTATTGACTCAGGGGTGGATTTCTTGGCTCCATTTTGGCAGTTCATATAGGCTGACACATCACATCCATTATTTTAACACAGTTTTTGTGTGTGTGAATTATAACTACTCTGACTGACTGGCTGCTCTGTAATGTAATGGATGTAGACAAAGGCTGCCTAAGGTAGAATACTTTATTAGGTCAATTAATATACCAGCAGCATCTTGTTCCTGGGTTAATCATTGGACTGAACCCTTACTTTGCATTTAAATGTGGCCCTGGCCATAAAAATTATTCAGGAAAATGACATTTCAGTCACCTGTGTTTATTCTCTTTCCATGACTTATACATTACATTTGCTCAGTTTGTAAGTCATAACTTGATTTCCTAGATGTCAAAACACCATGTTCAACTTGACATTAAAAAAAAAAAAAATCTAGCTGTGATGTCTCTCCATCTACATGTCACTAACAGCAGTCATAATTCAGAAACTGCAGTTAAACTTGCAATGTGGCTTTGGGGTTTTTGGAGACAGGGGTGTTTGTTTTTCTATGGATGATGCACAAGGCAGAAGAACATCTATCTTGTCTTCCCCACAAGACTTACTAATGGTATTAGTTTGTATTGTCTGTAACTACCCCATAATTTATATGGGAAAAGGTTCTTTCTGGTTTTTGGAACCATCAATTCACAGCTTTCCTTTCTGAAAGGGTACAGAAGAAAAGTCAGCCAGACCTTTCTGTTTGAAAGGAAGGGGAAAGAGCCACTGAAGCTAAATGATAACGTTTGTGAAAGAGCAAATGTCAATGACCTGGACATGGATAAATTTAGACAAGGAATTTCACCCTAGGATCCCCTGGCACCAGGAGCTGTAGCAGGAGGGGAAGCCTTCTGAAATATGCTCTCAACAGCTATCCAAGTAATTTTCTGATGTTGTACCTTTAGGCTAAACTTAACCCAGAAGGGTTAAATTTGTCAAAAGGTGCCCTAAGGAGTGGGTTTATACAGGCAGGTTCTAGCAAAATTATTGTCTTTCTCTGGAAAAATTTGTAATTCTGCTGAAGCACTGTATGCTGTTAGATTGCATACACTCCCAAGCAGTGAAATATGCCTGAGTAAACATCAAATAGAAGTTAAAAGCCTTGGAAAATTAACTGGTAGTTAGGTTTTCTTTTGGTTTGCTTTTTTGTGTTGGTTTTTTATTTTTCTTTCAATGAACTTGTGGAAAAAACAGAGGACATTTAAGACTTGCAGTGAGTCTCATTAAAAAAAGTGAAAATTCACCAATAGTTGCTGTCTCTCAGCATCTGAATTGCTGCAGTTGCTTTGTATGCTCAAAGTGTTAAGGAAAGCATTGTAGATATCTCTGCATTTTATATCTGTTGATAAATTATGACTTTTTAATGGCAATCACTTATAACAAAACTCCATATATCAGCCCAAAGAGCTGCTTACTAAAAGAAAATAAGCAGATTTTCACTTAATACCTCAGACTGATAAATTAATTTTCTCAGTTTTATTCCAGAGATCAAAATGAACCACAATATAGTTAAGTTTGCAATAAATGTTTTGGAAATATGCTCTTAAATGTGTAAAACTTACTCTACCAGAGCACCATTTCCTCCAGAAAGGCAAGTATTGTTATCTGGAAGCGTCAGCATTTATCTCCCTGTTCAAATATTACACAAGATTTATACTCCCTGTATTTTATATCACACTGCTAATCAGGAAGCTTAAATCAATACCTCAGATTGTTAAGTACCTTTAGAGAACAGTTTTATAGTGATAAAGGTAGCACAGCAGAACAGCCCAATTGTGTTGTTTCACCTGAACACCAAAATACCTCGGAAACTGTGACCTAGGAACAGCAAGCTAAGTATTGTGGCCTTCAAGAATGGCTTCATTGCAAATCCCTTTAGAGCAAAATGAAGAAATCACAGCTTGTGAGTTGTGAATACAGGCAATATTATCTCATATAAAATATAAGTTTGCTGTTTTTTTCCCTCTCCATTATTATTAGGATGTGCAAAGATATGGACTGATGCTAGAGCCACCAGAGAGTTTTGAAAAATCCATTCTAGGACAAGGTTTCCTGGTCTCCATTACAGGGAGGCCTAAGGAATTTTAACAATACCAAACGTATCAGACAAGGCTTTTGCTGGTCTGCAGCAGAAAAGAAGTTGTAAAAGAAATCATATGTCTAAGCTACATGTTCCATAGCTTCACTATACTCCCCAGAAAATAGTCATATCCATGTTGAGATTTTCCCCTCTCACTTCCACAGGAATTACCCATTTTTAATAAGATTATTGCCCTACCTTGTGTGAAGTCCAGTACTGGATAATGATTGCTTTCGGGAGGGGAAAGATCTCATCAAGCACTTCACAGTTATGAAATTCCAGCTCCAGCAGAGAAGAGGCATTTTCTGACCCACACTGTCCACTATTTTAGCCTCCTTTCCTACTCACACTGAAGTAACTTATCTGCTGGTTATTTCAGCATTGTCAAATCTGGGTAACCACAGGGTGAAGAGATTTAAGCAGTCTCTGTTGTAAATTCATGCATCCCAATCATGCTCAGGCCTTCCACAGAACAAAATGAGTGGTCAGAACAGAACTAAACCTGTAGCCTTTTAATGATTCCTGATATTTCTTCCATGAAAAATTGTTTTGAAAAAGCTATATGCTCAATTCTTGTCCTTCAAAGAGGACAAGAAGATTCGAAAAACAGCCCAGACCAACATGGACTTTCTGCATTAAGAAGAATTCATTCCTATATGAGGAAAGGAGGTTTATGTTTTCATTCATTCATTCTGACATGTCAAAAAGGAAGGAAAAAACCATTCTTAAAACTACAATCTCTGCAGAAAGTCTCCATTATCTCTTTAGCAGAATCTGTCTGAAGTACTTAGTCTTTCCCTGTTGCTACCAAGAAGAAACCAGGGCAAACATTGAAGCTGGATTTGAATTCAACTCTGCCACCTAGCATATAAAGCCCAGGTTTTCCCGAGGGAAAAGCAACAATGCGCTCAATGTTATTTGCAGGCAAAGAAACTGTAGAAGAACTAACAGGGCAATGAGAGCAAAAATCTCAAGGAAATTGCTTAAAATTAAACATGACTTCTAAGTTATCACAAAATAATTTCCTTTTAAAGAATTCTTAATTTTTATCAATACATACTACAGTAGCATTGGGAAATACCTGCAAGATGAGCCCTATTACTATAGGTATAACACATGCATAGTTAAAATAATTACTGCTCCAAATCCCTGGCAGCCTAAATAGAAAACATAGTGAAAGGCAATATTATTCCTATTAGACAGTCAAAAACTGAGGCAGAAAATTCAAGACTAGCTTCGCTGCCACAACTCTATGCCCTAGAATAAGTGAGGACAGAATGAGGACCACTATACCTCAAATTCAGCTGCATTCTGGTGGAGCCTTTATCCCCCTTAATTTACTGCAGACATATCTCAGTGTACATAACATGTCAAAACCCACAAAATCTAATTTGTAGGATAGCCCAGTTACTAGCTCAGCACTGCAATTGTGAGGCAAGACAAAATATTTGGATGCTTTTCCGGTTATGAAGAAGTGTCCAGCCTGATGTGGTGTATATATATATTTCTTTAGGCATAATTTAATTTACCAAATTTGAAATTCTTTTTAAAAGATTCTGAACTTCTTAAAACAACCACCTTCAAGATATTTCTTATTGAACATGAATAGATTTACAATGCCAAGTAAAACACTTTAACACAGGAATAGAAAAAAATGGCAACTTAATCACGTATCAATTGTCTATTTTTTTAAAACCAGAATTTGCTGAAGAATTGACATTAAGTATGCTACAAAGCAAAGCCTCTGTAATTAGTGACTAAAAGCTTTCAGAAGCGACATCTACCTCCAAGTAAAACATCTTTCACCTGTCTCATTATGTGCGGAAGAATTTAAGATGGATGAAAAAGTAGCTTTTCACTTTTGTCTTATTTTTCAAGCTGTAATTGTTGCCATGTGTTAAGTAGACAGCTATTGGACAGTGATCCCCAACTTGCCTTCTAGGGAGGGCTATTTAGAAAGAATATTTCTGTGCTGACCTAGCAAGTTTTCTAATTTTTTCCCAGATTATTACTGACTACATAGTCAGGGACTCTACATTAGAGCGAAGTTTTCTGCTCCCAAAGGGCTTAAAGAAGTAGGCAAGAGACAATGGAGAGATCTGAATGACCCACTTCTCAGGCCTTAACAAGGCTGCAGGAAGAGGAAAATCCTGTGTGGACCATGGCTGTGGCTCAGTGAGCTGAGCCACTACTGGAAGCTTTATTTCAATATGAAATTATATTTGAAAGACAGAGCATTGGGAACCAGCCTGAGCACTCTTTACAAATGAGGAGATGCAGTGAATGCTTTTCACAGCAGAGAATTGGGAGCCAAGCGTCTGTCACAGCAGTGAAGACAGGCAGTGTCACAGCATAAGAAATTCTGTCTGCAGCTGCATTCTGCATGCATGTCCTCAGGGCAAACATACATTTTTCAAAGCCAGAGAAAAGTAACCTGCAACAGTTGAGGCCCCAAACAAAGGATGCCAGAATGATAAATTTTAGTTGCTTACATGGGCAGGAAAGACATTATCTTAATAACGACAACATATGGGACTTTGCTGTTCCCTAAATGTGTGAATACAAGGAATAAGCTGCACTGAAGATGATGTCTGACACTAGCTTGAACAGTGGGAATAATCATGTGGTGGTGTTGAGGACTTGGTGGCAAAAAATAGGAATTTTATTTTTACCATTGAGATTGCTAGTGAACAGCTACAGAGACAAACTGAAATTTTGCCCTAGACCAAAATCTGGTCTGGAAGAGAAGGCAGAATGCAGGAATCACCAATGCAGTGTCGCTGCTGAGCCGCTAGCAGAGAAGAAATCCCGGATTCTCAGTGTAGCATAGAAAAGAGAGATTTATTATTTTGAATCCAACCTATATAGGCTTTTTAGAGGTCACCCAGATTGGTCAGTCAGAAACCTCCCCCTAGGCCTGATTGGCCAGGCCTGAACTGTCCAAATCTCGAGACACTGTTCTAACAACATCCAAACTTTATCTTTGTTTATAAAACACAGAAGAAGTTCTCGTGGGAAAGACCTGTGCTAGCCACAGTGCAGAAGCAAGAGATGAAATTTTACTCATGGATGAGTGCATGCAGGAAAATGGGACAGAAGAAGAACAGATGGGGTCGAAGGACAGGGATGCTCAGAACCCCACACAGTTCTGCAGGAAGGGAGGAAGATACCCAGCAGTGTACACAGTAACAATAAGTGACCTGCCACCAGAAAAATCAAGAGCATGAAACTGAAGCTGAAGGACTTGGCCTGGGCTGGGAATGATCTAGTCACCGGAAAATCATTTTGTCCACACAAGCTAGGATGTCATCTTAGGATAGATGAACTATTGGTGGCTGTGGAGGAGAGGTGTGAAAAATGAAACTCAGTTTCTGTCTTTCATCCCACTGCCTTGGTGGTTCCTGAAATCAAATAAGATGAGTACAGTATTACCTGTTGCATTTGTAATAGGTGATAAGCCTAATAAGCATAGCTATATCACATTATCAAAATTTTGTTCCTGCCAGGGTAACTATCAAAATACTGACTTTCATGCTATGCTTGCCACTCATGATAATTTTCTTGGGCCATTAATCAAGAATAGTTCCCTGAGCTCACTGGGAACACACCAGTATATATAAAACTGTTAGAAATAAAGTCAAAACTTCAATGGCTCTGTATGATTTGTTAATTTAGAATTTTTTATTTCCATTTAAGCCACTAGCAAAACTTTAATCAGCATCCATGAAAAGGTAATCAGACTTCTTTCAATAAAGCGTGCGTCAGAGCATTGCGTGACATCATTCCCTGGTGTTACAGGCCTGAAGAAATCATTGCAGAGTGTATTAAGTTCTGTCTGTATGAAGTGACTGTCACAGACATTGCCCTGTAGGATCAGGCCAGGTGGTGTCTATCAATCTACAACCTGAAGATAATCCTCTCTGTGCCTCCCACACTCTCTGCCTCATACCAATTTTGTGGGAGAGTAATTCCAATGAGACACTGTCATTCCTTGGTTTGCTAAATTCCCTTTGAGACTACTCCTTGTGAACAGGCAGCAAATTCATAATAACAGTGACTGTGGCAGAAATTCAGTTTGTAAAAAAGTCAGAGATGAGGTAACATCAATTAGTCTGTAGTGGTGGCTGAAAGAGAATATGAGGTTTCATGACACATTTTGAACTACTTGATGTAATTTACATATGAAGCTGTTTGAAACAGATCCATTTTGGGGGTTTGGCAATATATGTGCAAAGTACAAGCATCTGCATATTTTCTTTTTCAAAATACGTAATTTGAAATATCCCTGTGGATATCCAGATGTTTCTTGTTACTAAAATCAGGTCAGCAAAGAAAAAAAAAGTCCATAGTATTTCCAATAAACATTAGCAAATCTTAAACACAAACAATAAGAACAAAAAAAAAAAGGCAACAAAAATACCAAGATTTTTTTCCAAACTTTTTTTTGTTTGTTTGTTTTGTTTTGTTTTCTGTAAAGGACAATTTTGGAGACAGAATCCTTACTGAAAACTTTCAAGTAGTTATAATGCTCTAGATTTATTTTCAGATGTAATAGTTATCTTTTGAGCTATAGAAGATAAAGTTTTGTATCTAGTTTGTAAGTGTTGTTAGTCAAGAATTGTTCCACTGAACTGCATGGAAAAAGGCTAGTATAAACCAGCTTTGAATAAAATCAGAATTTTAATTTTCTTTACTTGATATGTTAACTAAGATTTACTCATTTTTAGGCTGAAGCCACTAGTGAAATTTTCATCAGCACTCAGGGGAAGACAATCAAGACCTTTTTGCATAAAGGTCTCTCAGTTCATCTCTATGAACTTGTCATGCTTACAATCTGCCTACAGTAAATTGCCAAGAGTTTATATGTGATTGTATTATTATTTATGGAAAAATATGTCTCCAGCCTGAATCTACAGAGAGGGAGAGAGCAAGTTTTTTGTGCATGCACAAGTGTGGCTGAATAGCATTCTTGCCGCTGGACTGCACAAAGGAAACAGGATTAGTAGCTCAGTGATTGTACATTGTGAAAACTGTAATATATTGCACAGTTCTCTTGCACAGGACTGAGGTCTGGAGATCGCTTTTTCCTCTTTGAATAAGAGAATATGGTCAGGGCATGATCCTTGGCCCCTGATTCCTGGTGAGCCCCATGATGAGACCTTGAACATTTGCTTTGGCTAGTGAAGGGAGAGGGAAGCTGGCAAGCAGGGCTCACCAATGTGTATCCTCCGGGAACTGGCATATGGCTGCATAACACACTCCTGGCAGTGTGTGGACTGCACTGGCACAGCTTCCTATGGACCTTGTCATGCTCCCCAGCATCACCAGACTTTTTTAGACCTTGAGGTATACATCTCCTGCATGAAAGAGTGGTGATATTCATCCCATCAATCCCTCTGCTGAAGCAGGATTTTTCTTTGTGGTCTGCTCCTGAGTATCTCCCCCATCTGCTTTTACGTGACTCAAAACAGAAGCACATGCTCCCCATGAAAACAAATTTTCAGCACAAATGAGCATTCATATTAGGGAATTTTTAAATATTTTTCTCTGTTCTTAGAACTATTATTTCTGTGTTTGTTCATCTTGCTCACTCCTTTCCATTGTGATCAGCCTGCTTGTTATTGTAATGTTACAAATAGCACGAAGACTGAAGATTTTGAATTACGAAAAACACATTTGGATTATTCATTTGTTGCCAAAATTGCCCAAAGGATTTCTATTTTATGTCTACTGTCCCTCGATGATAATGTTTCCTTCACTTTAACATCCTGGTATTATATATATTTTTCATCTGCTTCAGAATTAGACAGACCAGAAGTGATACCTTTGCCAATTCATCTTCACTTAGACTTTCTTCATTCAGCCTGTCAGAGACTACTGCAAAAGGGAGACAAAGCTGGAACATGACAAATAGGCACTGTGATTGTTTCCAACATGCCACAAAAAAGTAGGACAAAATATCTTAATGTTTTCCCCTTTTCCCTCATCCTTCATTCAGCAGAGATTTGCTGTCATTTATAAAGGTCACTGGCCTATGAAGCAACTAAAAAGGCAAAAACTTTTTCTTCCTCCCCAAGTATGTATTCAAGCTGCAGCAATAACATAAACCCTTTATTAAATGCTGGGTGTCTGCAGCAACAGCTAGTCACAATCCGTTAAATAAAGGATTTTAGGGCATGCCTCATTTTATTTATGCCTGCCCCAAAAACACCTGTTCTAAAACCAGATAAAATGATACTTTAGTGTAGGCATTTTGAAACTGATGACAGTTCTGACAGTTTTTATTGCAACAATCATGGAATATTTTGAAATGAGGTCATTCAACACTGTGCACAAGGCCAAGAAAAAAAATCAATAGATTACTATGTCTCATGCAGTTCCTCTAGTATATGCATTTTGCAAGTATGGCTGATCAGCACACTCTTCCTCTCCATAAAAAAAAACTTCCTATTTCTTCACAGAGCTCTTGGAAGCTTATGACTCTATGTTCTGAAGGTAAAATATTTTCATTTGGGAAGGCTGTGATAGTCACTTACAGTAAGTATATTTCCCTAGCTTAGACCTCCATTACAGTCCACGGGTCAGGTGCCTTAAGGAGAATTGTCTCTTCTCATACACTGCTTTTCCTGTCCATCAAAATTCCTGATGGAGAAACTACCAAGGGAGTACAGAATACAGAAGTATGAAACAACCAAAATACAGTTGCCATGACATATTATAACACTTTTTTCCCATTGAAATATTTCCGTTTTCTGACATAATATTTTACCTTTGAAATTTCTGCACTGTTCCTTCCTTATGAAAAATGACCAAGAAAAATTAAAAAAAAAAAAAAAAGAAAGAGTTTGGACTTGTGCTTGCAAATGGCTGATAATCTTGCCACTGTACTAACAATATACCAGGTAAGTACATTCTTAAGTGCTTAACTTTAAGTGGCCAAGTAGTCCTATTTAACTCAGTGAGACTCTTCAAGTGCTTAAAGCTAAACATCCATTCACTGAGAACAAAGTGTACAGCATCATGTGTCCACTTGAGAGAATGAACAGAGTAGTTGTAGATTTTTTTTCAAAATGTGTTTTTCTGTCCCTTATAATTTCTAGTCTTTAAGATGGTTAAAAAATATGATAGGGTTTGACTTGACCCTATTGATTTACTTTTTCCGTGGAAGAGGTTTTTTCAGGTTATGAGGCAATGAAGCATTTCACAGAGTTGTGAGGCAGGAATTCAGGAGAACAGATCTGTGGGAAAGCAGGATCCAAGCAGAAAGGCAGGTGAATTCCCTGAAAAAAGGAGGCCCACACCTAATGCCTGTACTCCCCAAATATGAGTGCAAGGTGTTTTTTTAGTAGTTTCTCATGAAAACCTGCTCCTAGTCCTCAGATGATTTAGGGTGCTGTGAAAAATTTCAGTCCTTATGCTGCTTTGAGGAGAGTCTGAAGACTTAGAACTTGAGCTGTGACGCTCTGATGATAAGGCAGAGCTTGTTAAATATTAACAGCAATTCCTCCTCTCCTCACTTCTCCTCCCTTAAAAAAAAAAAACCACCAAACCAAGACCTTTACATACTAGTACAGATTTTCTGACTGAAAATTTTCTACAGCTTTCTCTTAAGAAATCCTACTTGCTTTCATTATCTTTGTGCCACAAAAGCATTTCAACTATAGTTTTGGGGTTTTTTTGGTGACAGAGAAATGGGTCCAACTCACAGGAAGACATAGCAACAACTAGTTACTCTGAAGATTAACACAGGATTTTGGTGACTGAGTGTAGCATGTGCCAACAGGAGAAGCTTCCATGTCAGAAAGAGAGGCATGGTATGGCTCCCATGCTACAGGCATTGTAAGACTTGCACACATTGCCTCACCTGCAGGGAAGAAAGCTGATCTTTGGTCTTCTCAATCCATCAACGTAACCCCTCAACCAAATGCTCAGAATCAAATGTCTTCATCCATATGAGCATTAATACATGTGCTTAACTAGAAGACTAAAGTCTGCTCAGACAACCCTGCAGGAGTGGTGATTTTATGAAACATTTTTTATAACCCGCAGATGAAGTAGGATAGTCTTTGTTATTGAAACAGATTCCTTTCACCTAATTTTTATCATGGTAAATTCTAACAATTTTTGAGACAGCAAGATCAGGTGTACCTCAACCTCTCTGATGATCTCAAAATTTTTAGTGTTTTAGGACTTTAGCATTAGGAACCTAAACTGATAAATTTTCAACAAAGACATATTGGTTCAAATTTTAGCAAGATATTTTGAACAGTAAAATAGCTTGGTGAACTTTAAAACGACATGACCACAGGCAGAGCATGCTGTGCTAGCTCTATTTGAAATCCTCACACCTCACCTGAATTTATCTAGAAGAGACTGATAAAGAACTGTGAGTCCAAATGCACCTGGCACACACCATCACTCATAACAATACAGGAAAAGGAAAAGCATAGGACGATTTAAGGCAATTTAAATCAGTGATGCATGAGATTATCTGAGGATCTTCTCAACCTGCCCAGCTCTATGGATGATATACAGCAAGTGGGATATAAAATTTGCAGTGTAATTGGGAGAGCCTTTTTTTTCTGTCTCTTTCTTCAAGTACTGAGAGAATGGAGGATGCACCTTCTGGCAGAAATAGGTATATAGCCAGTATGGGAGGGTTGCTGTAATTTGCACTGTTGAATAGTACAACAATACATTATTGTATTTGCATTAAAACAACATTGCAGAAATCAACTTATTTTAGTGTTCTACCAGTCATTAACACCACTTGTAGTGTATAAGGCAAGGACAGAAATAAAGTCTGGTCCTTGACTTCTGCATTTCAGTTCAGAACAGCAGTGTGTCAGCACCGTGAGAAAAGTATTGGTGAAATTACACTGGTTAAAAATTCAGACCAACCAAGCTTTTTTAGGGAAAACCACTATTTATTTCTTTGTTTTGAGCATGTTCTTCCCCTTCAGCTGACATCAGAATATGAATTCACACTGGGGCCGTTTAGGTCACATATCCACTATATATCTTAACCCTTGGATATACAGAAAGACTAAAATCACACAGGGACCACTCAGGTCTCACTAATGGACTTTTTTCTTCATTCGTCCTTGTAATAGCTTTAGAAAAAACATGATCTAATTGAGTGGTTCATATTGCAGTTATTTTATGGAAGTATATTTCTGTTTTTCAGACAGGCACCATGAGTTCATGTCCTACGTAGGTGCCTCTCAATGGCTTGGCTATGTATTAGTAATATGCAATTGCTAAAACACCCTTGAAAATCTCACTCAGAGTGGCTCAGGCCCAGACCTTCAAAGGAGTGTATTGAGAGATTGAGAAGTCTCTGTAGCCATGAAATGAAGCTTGTGCCGAGCTCAAATCCATGGATCTAACTCCAGTGTCAATTGGAGATGCATTACCTTGGCTCCTGCATGACTAGATACATATATTTTAAGAACTAATAGCAAAAGAAGGAAACTGAACTTTTTTCTTTCAGAGCATTAGTGACCTCTCTAAAAGATTACCTTTCTCTAATACAGCTTCTTTCCTGAAGTTACCATCACTGGAAACACAAATAATAGAAAAAGAGAAGGAATGAGACTAACCCTCAACAACTTTACTATTTCTTCTTGATTTTTTTCTTTTTTTTTAATAGAGTGAAATTTTGGTACACTTTTTGTCAAGCTTTTTCCAGTGAAAAATAGTCAGCACACAAGTTAGGCTTAGTTGCAATGAGTCTAGTTTCCTTGAAGTGTCATAATTCTTGTTATAAATATTTTTCCTTGTGAAAGGAAAGTGTAATTATTTTGCTAATATGCATGAAAAGAGCATTTGAGAAACAGAAACAATATGGTACTGTTTGATTTGGAATTTACTCCCCAGCTGTTAATAACCTGCCTACGTCTCTGGTGGAATTGTGAGTGTGTTATTCCTGCGCTTACAACAAATAGCAACTGTTTCTGAAACTAGGAGCTGGGCCAAAGGGAAAAAAGGGAGCCCAAAACACATAAACAAGCCCCTTAAAATCCATATTGTGTATTTAAATCAGTTCTCTAGAGCAGAAGAGAACTAAAAGTAGTAAAAAATCTCATGTGCATCTTGTTGCATTGTTCCAAGTACTTATTTAATTTTTGGAGAAAGCAAAACCTTATGACAGCCTTTTCGAAATTAAATTTGGAATTACATATACCCTCTATTGTCAAATAAATATTACCAGTGATTAGTAATATTATATTTCCACCAACTTTTCCCCAAATGACATGCATATGATGGACCAAAAGTATCTTACTTGGAAAGACATTTACAAAGTGACATTGTCCCAGATTTTCAGTTTATCATAGTTTTTGAAAAACACAGCAACTGAATACTACATGAATAATATCTAATGCCTGGGCAATTTTGACAGTCAGTTTGATATATTTATGTTTTGGGTATGATTTTCTAGTATGTGTAAGTGACTGAAGAGTGAAGGTTTGATTTTCATAAAAGGTATATACCAGTCAAAATATGATTTAAACTTACTAATGCCTACTTTTCTCAACTTCCAAGCAAAATAGAAATTAAGGTTCTTGAAATATTTTTTCATTATTAGATTTCACTTTAGGCAAGCAAAAAAAAATTGCTTACTGACAAGGTTATGTAATTGAATTTGTCACGCAGTGTCTCTCCAAGCACCACTATTGGTCAATTTGTCACAAGAAAATTGACTTTGCTGAACATCCTGAACATTAGCAAACTTAAATGTCTCAAAGAAAAGTGTAGGGAGAAGAATCAGGACACCATCAGTACTTGCTGGTCTTATATTCCATTCTTTTATTTCTATGAACAGAGGCATTTCCGTGGTGTGATCAGTAATACTTATAAAGAAAAGTAGGCATATGAATGTCTTTAGTAGAACTTGAACTTTTGCTCCAAACTTACATCAAACCCCTGTGTATTGATCTTACAGTATGAGCTGTCTCCCTAGTACAGGAAAGTCCCATAACCTGTCTGAAAAAACATAGATTTATCTCTTAAATAATTAGTTTTGCTTCCCCCTAACTGACTTTGATTTTTCCTGTACTTTGGTAAAATGACACATCCTCAGCACTAATGAAGCACATACATATATTGTGCTAGAGGTTTTTTCTGTGGTTTTGAAACCACATGACAGTGCTTCAAGTTCCCTGACTGTTTATATATTGGTCAAATAAATCCTCCAGAAGGGTAATAATACAGTGAACTCCATAATGTTCCTTTATATGACATATTATTTACCCACACTTATCAGCAATTGCAATGCCTGTTGAAAAAAAATGCTGCTGTGTGGGCGGATCTTTTATCATCAGCATGATTACTAACTGGGAGACGGTAGAACTTCTGTTTGGAGGTGCTAAGAGAAGATAAGGAGGCAAGCTGTTTGAAGTAGTCCAGATCTCCGGATGAATTAAATCCCATGCACAGATCCAGAACACAGATTATGCACGAACCATGTGCTGTTAAAACATTATTTTGATAACTGAAGTAGATCTCCAGGTGCATAGTTTGCACTGACTGTTTGAAAAGCAGTGGAGAAAGTCAGGTGATCTGTTTACCCACAGGCCAGCCCAAGGACAGGGCTCTGCACCCACAGAGGCCATCTAAAGGATCTCTGATCCTATGGTACTCCTGTGCTTTAGATTTGAAGATGGAAAGGAAATAAAAGAAAACTTGGTTTCATGCCACAGAAAATAAAACTCCATTTCTTTGGGAAATTATTTGTCTGTGTGCTCCTCTGTTTCTGAGTGTGAACTGGAAGATATATGTGTACCACTCTTGAGGTTAGCCCTTCCAAAAATGGGACAGAAATTGAACTTATCTGCCCTTACTGAGAAAAGTGTAAGAAATGCATAAAAACAATGGAAGTTGACCGCATTTTTTGAAAGCATGTACTTTTTGTGGAGCGTTGGTGGAAGAGATTTAAAAACTAAGGAGTAAAATTATTAGAATTGTAAAATGCAACTGAAAATATGTCAAGGAGTAAGAATAAAATTTCTCCCTAATAGGAATAGGCTCAGAATTTAGGGTTTATGAGAATAATGTATTTAAATTTTCAAGTATACATTTTCTACATTGTGATTTTTTTTTTTTTAATTAATATTTAAATATTTTCAAGGAGTCATAGAATAGTTGAAGTTGGAAGTGTTCTCTGGATGATATCTAATCCAATTGTCCCCTTGCTCAAAGCAGGGCCAACTAGAGCAGGCTGCTCAGGACTTTGACTAGTTGGGTTTTAAATATCTCCAAGGATAAGGATATTACCACAAACTCTCTGACAAGCCTATTCCAGCATTTGAATTGTGTTTGTGAATGTTAGCCTGAAAACCAACAGAAATAGAAACAGAAAATGAAAATTACTCTTCCATTTCCAATGTCTGACCTGAGCAAAATGAGATAAAAATAATTAGCAACTATGTAACAGCTCTTCTGTTTTAAAATAATTTCAGATTATGTTAATAGCAAGAGAAAAACAATCCATTTTGTTGGCTTCCTTTGGTATATGCAATGAAGGTCTGCTCTTACACAGTGTAAAATTGGTGCCAGTCCTTGCTTGGAGATTCTGACCTCGCTGGCAGAAGCCCCAGAATATTTCCACTGATTTTAGTGGGCTTTCTGATAAAACAGATCTCAGATCTTTTAAGCAGGCATGAACTTCTCTTGCTTATGTTTAACTGATATTATGCAATTATGAAAAAACAGTTTGAATATTTAAATTAGTCAAATGCTTAATTATGAAAGTGCTGAAAGAAGAATGCTCAGCTTCATTGCACTTCAATGGCTTGCAAATTGGCAAGTAGCTCTAAATTAACTCCTGGATTTCCTTAGGTTAATCAAATCAGATTTAATGATGTCTTTGAAATCCACAGATTAAAGGTATAAAAGTGTGCATCATAGCATGGGGTAAAAACATAGTAATAGTTGTTAATTTCTATTTTGTTCTCTTTTGTTCTCTATTCTGTTCCCACAGACCTCCAAAAAGAACAGAAGTGCAGTATTTCTGGGAAGCATGTCTTCAAGGGATGCCAAAGCCCTGATCTTCAAAAAGGAATCCTTGATAAGGTCTTTACTTTCTTTCTCTGACCTTTTATTGAACAGGACATTCACTTTACTTTTTAAGTCCCATTTTGCAGCCTTCCCATCACCAATCCTATTGCATTGCCTTGCATACAAAACATGGAAACTGACATAGCTGTTCATTTACTTATGAAATTTTCCATGCAGGACCCCACATAATAAATCAATAAACATGTTTTTTAAATATCAGTATTTCATCTTGCAAAAAAAAGAAAAAGGAAATTTTAAAAAATAATGTTTTCTAGAGATCTGTTTGAAACAGATCAACAGGGAGAGATGATGTGATTCAAGTAAAGGGATTGGTAAATATCTTGTCTACAGTCTGAAGACAACAGTGTTTTAAGGAACAGCACCTGCAGGAGTGAAGCGATATGTCTAACGAGAGTGTATTTTCTATTTTTTATCAAAGTGAATGTGAAAGAGTGTGAGGAAACAGGAAAACCCAGAGCAGATCTAAGGCACAAATTCAAACCTTTCTCTGAATGTCATAGGCAGCTGACTCAGCCTCAAGTACCTGGAAAGAAAGGAAGGGGAGCCAATGTCATGTGGATGGAATGCCAGCCACTTCCTCCCACTCCATTCTCCATGCTGAATAAATAATTTTCTTATCAATCTGTTAACCAAGGCAGCAAACCATCTCAAGAAAAGGCAATTTGCCTTTTTTATTTGTGGACAGAATTCTTCCAGTTGAGTTCTTAACTGACATTTTCCTATGCTGTGGTACTTCCCAATAATAACTAAAATTCAGGAAAATATTTCCATGCAAATTTGGTTCTATTTAAGCATCATTGTTGTCCACTTAAACAAAACTTTATCATTGTCTCAAGTCCATGGAAACATTGAAGTGTCAATGAAATCTTGTTTTCTTTCTACCTTCAGACATCATAAGTGTTTGCTCTGATTCTGTGGAAAACAAGACATCTCCTAATCTTGTCCCCAAACTTCTGCAGTGTTTCATTCATATATGAGCTAATTTTGCTATGAGCAGGAAGCAACCATTTTTCTGCAGGTGGAAGGAAAGGCCCTTGAGTAAAAAAAAAAAAAAAAAAAGAAAAAAGTTCTAACTCTTTGCAGATAGCAGCAGCTTTTCACTTGGAAAAAAAGTGTAAAAACCATGTGTTACAATGATGTGTGACTGCTTCCCCCTCAAAAATCTGAGCTAATGTCTGCCAGTTTTCCATGGTGCATTAAAAGGCCCTGTAAAACCAACTGAAGCTGTGAAGAGTCCAGGCAGGCAAAATAATCCCAACACTCCAGTAAGTGTAAATTTAGTGTTCCAGCACTCCAGATTCCATTTCTATGTTGTTGGAGACCATATTCCTTCCTGCATATGCTCCCTGGCCTAAATATTCCACAGAGGAATGAGGACAGTACAGACATCTGTGAAGAGTAAAAACTGAAATTTAGCCCACCCCTTTTATAAACTGTGAATAGGCTGCCAGTTCCACTCCCATTCATACAGAGTGAAGGCAAATTTTGGCCCTTAACATGCTCTGGAGAAAACCCATCAAAGTTATTATTAAATAATGAGTTGATCTGCTGTGTACAAAAGCTACAAGATAATATATAGGCTGGGGGATGAACAGATGGAGAGCAACCCTGGGGAGAAGGACCTGATGACTTGGGAGAGGTTGGACATGAGCCAGCAATGAGCACTCACAGCCCAGAGAGCCAAACGTGTCCTGGGCTGCATCCAAAGCAGCGTGGCCAGCAGGGCAGGGGAGGAATTCTGCCCCTCTGCTCTGCTCAGATCCCACCTGCAGTGCTGCATCCAGCTCTGGGGGCCCCAACACAAGAAGGACATAGATGTGTTGGAGTGAGTCCAGAGGAGGCCACCAAGATGGTCAGAGAGATGGAGAACATCTGTGAAGAAAGGCTGAGAAAACTGGGTTTGTTCAGCCGGGAGAAGAGACAGCTTAAGGGTGACCTAATTTCTGCATTCCAGTACCTACAAGAAAGCTAAAGAGAGACATTGTAGAAGGACATGTAGTAACAGAATAAGGAGAATAGGTTTAGATTGGGTATTGGGAAAAAATTCTTTACTGTAAGGTTGGTGAGACTCTGAAACACATTACCCAGAGAAGTTGTGGATGTCCTGTCCCTGGAAGTGCTCAAGACTGGGATGGATGGGTCTCTGAGCAACCTGATCTAGTGAAAGGTAGCTGTGGCCATGGTAGGGAGCTTGGCACAAGATGACCTTTAAGGTTCCTTTCAACCCAAGCTATTCTCTGATTCTATGATATGATCCTAGCCTTGCATAGAATGGCTAAAGAGTAACACTCAGGGTCTCAATATCGAGTACCTGGGATTATGTCATAATCAGCTGTATATATGTAATATGTGTGCTTGTATTATGTGATTGCCTGTACCTGAAAGTTTTCAAGCCCTTAAGGCCTTTTTTCACACCCTCTTTGCCCCAGTGACAAAGCAGTAGAGATCCAGTCTCACTTCTCCAGCTGTCCTGAGTGTTTTCAGAAAAACAAGCAGGAGGCATAAAGCTTACAGTGATTACCTTCAGCTGGAATTTAGCTATATGTACAAAAGAAATAAATACAATGGTTCACTTTAAATGTAAAAATTCACAAAAGGAAAAAAACCCTCATGGTACCCTTCAACCCAGTTCTCATTGTTATTCATAGCCACGAGCAAGAGTTTGTTAGGCTCTCCCTAGGTAGTCTTTTATGTGCTTTGTAACTGCTTGTCCTAACTCAGAAGCATGAACACTCTGCTGTTCAGTAGCCCTTCATGTATCGCAGTCCTGTGACTGCTCAGACAAGACACACCTCTGATCAAAATTTGGCTGCACAGCTGCTTTCTCTGCAGCAGCGTGAGATAAATTCAACACTGACTAAAAGAGTATTTTCTGTAAGCTTGAATCACAATGAAGAAATCGTCTCCTGCCTGACTTTTGGCCAGCAAATTTTGGTAGTGGGTTTTTCTGGTGTTCAGAGAAAGACATTTATCCCAAGATGACACCTATTTCCTTCTCTCTCTTTTTCTTTATTACGTTTAAATAGAGATGAATTGGGAAAACATTTGTCTTGTGCAGACTGCAGGAATATTAAGAAGCCTGTGCCTGTTAGCAGCTTTCTTAATCTTGCCTGGTTTACTGTCATGCACCATTCTGGAGGAGAACATTTCACAGCACTGTAACACAGCATCTGTATTCTTCATTATCAGCAAGAGCATCTAAGCTGTTTTCTTTTGCCTCCCTTTCTCCCTTCAGTTTTTTCAGTTGCAGTTGCAACAGACAAAGTAAAACGTAAATTGCTGGTTAAAAGCCCTGTTAGAAGGCAAGGAAAGCCATGGGAGGTACAGAATTCTGCTTGGGTTGTGCCAAACAATTCATTACTTCATGGTTGCTTGCAATTATTCAGGCACCTGAGTGTTGGCATGACTTCTTAGAAACACAGAATAATTCAGGTTGAAAGGGACCTTGGGAGTTGATCCAGTTCAACCTCCTGCTCAAAGCAAGGCTACACTTCAACAAACCCCGTTTGATAAGAATTTTATCCAGTAGAATCCTGACAGCCACTGCTGGCACCACTCATTTCCCTAGTACAAATCCCTGCCTAAAATGTAACCCAAATTCTTTTGTCACCTTAGCTACCTCACTGGAACAAGCTAATGTTTATACAAAGCTATGTTTTTCTCCATTTCTCTGCTAAAAAGCAGTCTTCATTTTGGAGATAGGCATTGTGGGAAGAAAGGATGGGTTTTGTCATAAAGTGAACAAGTTAGAAGTAAGTCTTCCAAGCAAAAAAGCTTTCCAAGTCTTCTGCTATGGAATTTTCAGAGTGAGCCCCTTCCTCTCTCTGTAAACATCCTCCTTTATAGCAGCATGGCTGTTATACAGTCTGGGTCCTTCTGAAATATTGTGAGGTAAAGTGGTTTTATGAGAGAATATCTGCTTGGAATGGCTGCTCATCTCAAGCTCCAGTAATGAAACAATTGCCATTGTCTTTCCTGAGCTTTTATTGGGCCTACTAGTGATCTGAGGCAAGAGTCTCACAGACATAACACAAGAGACAGTGTGGCCCTTCCAGATGTGTCAAAGAGGCTTAGACTGGAAGCTATTAGGAATGAATAGCCCTGTCTAGGAGCTTGCATTGGATCAAACAGAGCAGTGTCTGAGATTAGGTGTTGAGTACTACTGAAATACAAACAGCAAATAAAAAGGTTAAATTTGTCACTGCCCAGTGATTGTTGCCAGTAAACAGGGTGACTCTTGTTGGCTGTACTCTGTGTGTGGAAACACATGCTGATCCATGGTTGTGTACTCTCAGCGAGCTGCAGGTTTTCCCATCACCAAGTTATATAACAGCAACAGTTGAGTTGCTACTCTTCCACCCAGCTGAACCTGCCAAACAACCTTTCCATGACCTCTGGCCAGCCCTGTGCTCCCCTGGATGAGCAAGGTTAGTGTGTCACTGAATGCACTGCTGACACAAACAACTGTTGTTTCTCCTAAATAGCGTAAGCCAGATGTGCACTATTAGACAGCATTTGGGATTCAGATTCAAAAAGCTTTTGAGCTTCTTTTCATGCTGAAGGCAGAAATTGAAGATATTAATTGCACTGCTTATAGCTTCAGCCTCTTCATCTGAATGAGATGTTTTGTGATTTCCATAAACCCCAGGAGTATGATGCTTGAAGCTGAAATATATTTCCTGACAGATTGACAAATAGGGCAGATTTTTTTTCTTATTATAGCTATTGGAATTGAAAACACTACCACATAGAGATGCCAAAAAAAGACTCTTTATACATAAGGGTATTGTTTCCAGAAATGCTTTGAAAGATTTTCTCCATTAATATTCCTCCTTTTTGTCCTACACAGGGAAGTTGTTTTTTCAACTGATTATATATTGCATAAAACCCAGTGTAAAACCACTGAGGATAGTTTGCATAATGAAAAAGGCTTCATTCCACCATTGTTCAATACTGTGATAAATCAGATGTAATTTTACTACAGTCATAGTGTCTGATGGGTGCAAGAGAGATCAGAATTGCAGCCAGGTATTCTTTCCAAAGAAGCATTCTGGGAGATACTGACATTACTGTATTTTGGTTGTACACAAATGATTAATGGTAGAATCATATGCCATCTGTTCATGCTAATTATATGAAATGTTTGTAATAAAACCTAAAACTCAGCATGTTTGTTAAACTCCTAAAATTCAGACCATTACTGAGGAAGATTTATTAAGGCCTATGAATTTTATACCAGAAATTGGGATCCTGCCATGAAGGAATCTGGACAAGATGACACATTGTTGGATCAAAGGAGTTCTAATGTGAGCAGTATTCTTGGTTTTGTGAACTGATCTTGTTTTTGAGCTCTGACTGAAACTCAACCCAAAATTCAGGTGAGAGGAAGCAGGGGTAAAATTTTGCAGAAAAGAAGCAAAAAAAAAAAAAGAGTATCCTGTTAAAATCTCTTGACGAATTACTGTGCATTATCAGTGGCTTTACTCAAAGCAGTGTATGCATGGGTATGCCAGTGCACCGGAGCGTGATAGACTGAGTCAGAACAGAAGATGAAAGCTGTCAGCTGTCCCT
The DNA here is from genome assembly GCA_024500445.1 of Entomyzon cyanotis. Classification (NCBI taxonomy): domain Eukaryota; kingdom Metazoa; phylum Chordata; class Aves; order Passeriformes; family Meliphagidae; genus Entomyzon; species Entomyzon cyanotis. The sequence continues at coordinate 85,643,654 of JAKEPQ010001005.1, forward strand.
TACCCTTTTCCTGAAATGGCATCTCACAATGAATCTTTCTTGCCAGAGGTGCCGCTCTTTTCTCCTATTTTTGCAGTGCACAAAGACCGTCAGTGCCTGCTATCCCGAAGGAGAGAAGGTTCCCAGCGCACAGTACTGGGCAAGGAAAGGCTCTCCTAAATAAGACTGCAAATTTACCAGGAAGAGGAGGACTGGATTCAGACAACGTAATACTTGAATTTGGTAAAACACCCTGTCATTGTCATATTTAAATTAGATTTATGTCCCCTTCAGAGTAATTTCAAGGATACATTGGCGCTTAAGGACAGCTTTGGTGGTGTTAGCCTCTTCCTGAGGGAATGGGTAGAAGACCCTGCACACAGTGTAACCTCAGCTGAGAGTCTTGCTACTGTGCCTTTTTGCTGCAATGAGTGCACTAAATCCCAGAAAAAAAAAAAAAATTAGATGGAAACAGAAAATGCAGGGCTGGTATTCTGCTCAGCTGTATGGGCATGTAAAGGAAAGCAAGTATTACTGTCATATATATGAGAGACATATTCAAGCATTTTGCTTTTGCACATTTCATTCCTTTATTGGAAAAGGGATAAAAGTCCTATAACTTTTGTCAGCTAATGAAGAAAAGTACTTGGGAGCTGCATTAATTGAATGAATAGGAAGGGCTGTGCACCAAAGATCAGAAGCTGGGATTCTACTCACAGCTCTGTGTTATTTGCCTTTTAGTCTTTTCCATCTTTGCAGTGGAGATGATAATGCTTAGCTGCCAATGGAAAATATTTTGTTATCTACAGCTGAATGTCACTATATAAGTCTAAATATTATTTCAGTATCTTCTTCCCACCCACTCAGTAAGTATAATATGTGAGAATTATGGAAAGTGATATGATAATTATTATACAGAGCCTGAGCGTTGAAGTTGAAAGCATGTTGTAGCTCATTATATATAATACCTCTCAGACACTATGCCAATGAGCTTGGTATAAAAACTCAATCGAACAGATATTTAGCAAGCTGAAATGGCCACAGATAAAGCAGCACAGTTGCAGTTTCCTTGAATGAGCAACATGTGTTAACATCACGAGCTACTTTGGGTGCAAAGCTTCCCAGCATACTTCAAGTTCTGACTGCAACCCAACAAAAGATGCTCCACTCTCCAGAGCTCTGGCTGATGGAATGCATATGTGGAACTTACAGATAAAATGAGGTGTATAAGGATGCTGGGTCCTCTCACTCCTGAGTTACCAGGAGGGCAAATAGTTAAACTTCACTTCCTTTTTTTTTTTTTTTTTTTTGGGGCTTTAGAACCAATTTCTAATTTTCTATTTTTTTTTTTTTTTAACATGCTTTATAATGCAATTAGAGAGCTCCTGGAGGCACTAATTGGATCATAAAGTGCCTTCTTCATGTTCCAGCTGAGGAGAGAGGAAAAAAGGATCACTTCACGTCCTCTTTGCACCTGCTAAGATGTTTGTGAAACACCTCACAATTAAATTATAAGCACCTAGAGGAGACTTTAAATTGCATACTATAGAGCTAGAACCTTGAGTCAGACAGCACAATTCACAAACTCAAAGCGTACAAAAGCCTCATATCCACCTCCTGGTACTTTTCTACCTCCTGGGGTGGAAAAAGACCTTTGTTTTTCCAGTGCCCTGAGTTCTTAATATTCTCTCTCAAAACGATGGTCTAAGTATATCCTAAGCTAACTGCAATTTCTTGCTGAGCGTACAATATGTCTTTTCAATACTCTGGCCCAGGAGGGAACCTGACAGCAGGCATAACATGGATGGTTCCTATAATCACTAACAGCTCCTGAGTAGTCATCTCTGAAATGAAACTGCCCAGCGGATGTGAGGAGGTGGAGACTGTGGAGCTTTTATCCGCTATGGAGGCTGGTACAGGGAAATGAGACAATTATGGTACTAAATCTGGAAATTGTATGAGAGGTTACTGCAGGTTGTAGTAACCCTGGAGCAGCGTGAGGGAGAGGAGAGTCAGGGACAGAGGCAATCCAAGTTTCACAAGACTGCTGTGCCACACTCGGATGTATTCAGACTACCATAGCACAGGTATCAGTTCACTTCTCACTCTTCACAGTCTGCACAAAGGTTTCATACCAGCAGCAGTATGAGAATGGGACTTTCCCTCTGGCAAAGAGGCTCTTGACTCTTCCTGTTTCTGACTGATGTATTAACCACTATCAAATCGGGATTTATATTTTATTGTCCTCTTTGGAAAAGGGTACACAGAGATGTCTGAAACCAGTATACTACTTTGTTATGGTTGCAGGACTGCAATTCAGAGAGTAGGGGAAAAAAAATGTCTTCTGAGTCTCTAATCCAGTATACAAATACACAAAAACTCTGGCCAGTCAAGATACTATACCCAACAGCTCAAAGGCCTGGAGAGAGATGTCTTACCTACCATTGAGTCAGTCTGGTAAGAGACACAGTAACTGCACCTGCTCCTGTGTATAGAATTGAACTGGAACTTTTTGATGCCTTGGACTATTCAGATATTTGTCCATATGCAGGATTGTTGACTAGCATGTAGCTTTGACTTTAGCTCATAGACATAATTAAAATACACATACATAAATACATTTATGAATTAGAGTCCTGTTGAAATCAATCTTCTTTAGGCTCCTAAGTGCCTCTGTGAATCCAGATCTGAGCCTTTCTCTTTCTATTCAGGTAGCTTCTCAAGTTGTCCATGAACTCTGTTAACAGATTTTTGTTTCTCATGAAATTTTGTTCCATGAAATTATGTATGGAATGACAATGTATAACCCTCAAAGTTAAGACGCAAGAATGATGATTTGGTGGGCAGCCTATCTGGATTGCATTTTGAACGTGTGTGAAATGGGTGAAAATCTCTAGCTGAAGACAAAGTCTGTTCTCGTCATCCCTGCTCAAGAACATATTTTGATATGTTGTTGGTTTGCTGACTTTTTGTAGCTTTCCTTCAAACTCATGAGACTTCATGTTTGGTTTTATTCTTTCAATTTTCAACACACATTTTTCTGTCTTCTTATTAAGTAATATAAATATACTTTGCAGAGTTTGATTTTGCATATATAACTTTCTGTGAAATTATGGTCACACATTGTTTAACCTGGATTATCCTATTTCCCACATCCTGTGTATTTTTAAAGGGTGGTTATTTAATTATGGTTTCTTCATATTGACTATTCTGCTAGTTATATCAATTTACAATATATCATTTATTCTCTTTCTCTATAGAATGTTTTAATAAGAAACAGTATGCCTGAATGACAACATATAGTATTGCTCATTCTATTAAAAGGGGACTACATGCTCTTCTCTGCCCATTCTGATATGAGACTCAGCTGATGCCTATTAATTCATTTTGGTACATCCAGGAATCCTCTTAAATCAGTGGACTAACAGTGGTGTAAACTTTGAATCACTTCTCCACTATTATTGGGCAAAATCCACACCACAGATCCTGATAAAATCACCTACTCTTTGCAGGCTGACTACACAAACACAAAAATACGAGGATGGCGGCTACTTCAAAATACAGCTAGCTCAGAAAAGTGGGTACCAAATTACTCCTTTCCTGAATCAACAGCCAAAGGAAAAGCTGAAGACCACAAGCTGATCTGTTCTAGTCTCCACTATACAAAAACTTCGGTTGCATCTTAAAATTTCTAAATAAAATATTGTTTTTTCCCTATCTAAGTTTCTTACTAAAACGCCCGAAAAAGGTGAAGGCACTTGGGTTGATAGTACTCTGATACCTCAGTTCATGATAATTTAAATCAGTGTAAGCTCTCTGGGGCAGAAACCATTTTATAGTTCTCTACTGGCAGTACACTGTATGCAGTGGGAATTGAAAGATGAGGATCCTAAGAGCTACTACCCAAAACTGTCATCATAAGCAAGCCACCATTACTTAGGAAGAGCCCTAAGTAGCAATTACCAAAGCAATCAGAAGGAAAAAGTGTTGTCTTTCAAGATCCTGATCCATTTTCATACCTTATTTCCATGCTACTGCTTACACAATAAAGATTTTTACCTTTCACATTGAAAAGATTGCAAATGACCTGTGAAATAAAATGAAGGAAATAATAGAATGAGATACATGGCAAGATCTATTTAATTTCTCTCTGATGCTGTAATGATGAAACAATAGATATTGGGGAATTATAATCAGCAGGGTATTCAAATAACCCTGGAGCACTGTTGTGAGTAACTTTCATTTAAGGCTGTTTTAAAAATTTTAGTAAAGCATTTATGGGAGAAATATTTTAGTGAAAATTTTCTTTGCCCACACACACTTTCAGCCTGTCAGTCGACTCATGTTAAGATGTAAAGGAATAAAATACAGAGTATGTTTTCACTTTTTTTTGTATCAGATTTACTTACAAAAAACTAACCCAACAAATCAAAAAATGTACATTAAAAGTCACACCTGAAACCTCTGACATTTTATGCAACTGACATTTTCTTTCAAGAAGAGGAAAGGAATAAAGGGGAATGTGAGAAGGTTAGTGTCTCTAACTCTCTAAAATATGCCGTGCAACTGGGTACATGCAAGAAATGCACAAGCAGAAAATGCTCAAGACTAAACCAACCTTTGGTGCTGGAGTCAGACATGAAGATACGTATTTCAGTCCTGACATTCAGTACCAATGACCATACGTATCTACTCATCAACATTTCTCACTGGAAATCAGGAACTATCTCACCTGTCATTAACCAGGTCTGCCTAAAACAGAAAATTTATGCATAGGCTGTGTTTCCATGTTATAAAATAGAGAAGGCTGCAGCATGACAGGGAGTTCAGGAGAATGCATTTACTCTGGGCCATGACAGTAACATAACCTTCTGCCATACATCCCACCCACACTGCCGTTCATGTAATTACTTTAGCGAAACCAACAAAAATCAGCACAAAACAATCACTGTTTTACCCTCTGGCTGTTTCAGCGATGGTTTATAGGGAAATGTTTTCTTTTTCTTGCCAATTTTTTCATGAAGACCGAAAAACATCTAAAGAGTTTGTCCTTTCCTGCAGTTGGAAGGAGTCTCTCTGGTGGATAAAAGACATGCCTTGTCACCCTATAAATTGCCACTATTGTTTAGCTGAAGTCTATTATTTTGATTTTGGATAATAGAGGGCAGGCAAGAAGCTGATGATTAAAGGAGCGAGACATGATTAGAGAAAAAAAAATCAATAAATGTATAAACTAAAAGAGGTTTTCAGGCTTTAACCAGGTGATTTATTGCACATTTTGTGCCTCCTTTTACATTAAAGTTGTTAGTGTAGTCCTACACAACTTGATTACACTTTGTGTTGTCTTCTGGAGTGCTTTGTGCAAGAGCAGAAGAAAAAAATACCTTGTATATCATATGAATTGAAACAATTTTGCCTAAAGTAAGAAGAAAGAATAGAACTTGATCACAGAAGATGAACACAACATCACAAAACTGAATATCCACCAAATGATTTCTTGCCCATTGACTGGAGAGAGGTTTGAAAGCAAAATATTATTCTCTCTTTCAAAAATTGCAGAAAATGGTATCAAGTTGAATCGGATCTGTGGGCTACAGCCAACTTTGACTCTATAAAGCTGAAGGGAAAGTGTGATTTGCATTTCAGTGGCAGGAAAGCAAAGAACTAACATCTGTTGTCATTAGACACAAGTGACCCATTTACCATGCGTGCACATGGCTGTTAAGAGTCCCTCCATAATACAGGCATAGAAGTTACCATTTGGGTACCTTTGGTTCACAGTTTTGTGTAGCATGGAAATACAGACCACATCAGCTACAGCTTGATAGGACAAGGTATATTGTCCCACCTGACTGAAGAGCAACAATGGGTATTTAACTGGATCCCTTCTTTCAGATATGTACCTACCTTCAGTCAAAAAATCACTGCTGAGATAAACACCTTTGCTTGATCCAGGATCTTACTTTGTACCATTCTGTTGGAAGCTCTGTTAAAGACTGAAAGCAGCCAGCATTATTTCACTAATGTGTGGACTTGTATCATCATATTAATGAAACCAGTCTCTTCATCGTTTTCTGTTACACACTGTGGAATAAAGCCCATTCCTAGGGCACAAGGAAATGCTCAGCTGAGTTCACAGCAGACTGGGCTTCTTCCTATATTTGCTATGCAACATTCAAAAATGATGGTGGCTGTGGAAGTTCCCTCTGTGCTTTCCCTTTTCAGAGAGCTAAGTCCTTTCTGCCTCAGGTTTGATGTGAAGGTTATAGCTCAAGCTTTATCCCCAGTGCTGTGACTGAATTCTCTTTCTCATAGACCTTTCTGCATGTGATATTGTGGAACAGGAATGGTTTGTTATTTTGCCTGAAAAATTTATAATTAGACACATAACTTTTTGTAGCTAAGATAGGCTGTGTTGCTACTTATCTTGCACATATTGCTTCTTGAGAGAATTTCACCTACAGCTAATTGTTTCAAAAAATTTTTGAATAATGTGAGAAATCTTCATCATATGTCCAACCCATATTTTGCTGATGATATTTTGTCTCTTTGCCAGGTGTAAGTGGGTTCTTTCTTATCCCTCATACAATATTCTTACTGATTCAGCTTGCCTTCTTTCTCTCTGTTTGGGGCCCAGAGCAGGAATTCCTTTGTAATTTAGCAGTAGTACATCAGGGTTATAATTAGATATGACTGATAATAGTTGTCTTTTGAATGTCCCTGAGGCTGGACATACAGCTGGAATAAGAAAATGTCAGTGGTCCAATTCTCTGGGATCTTCACATCCCCTGCATTGTCCACCATCTGCTGTGAATTTTTTCAGAGAGCCAAAAAACTGGGCATTCACATTCTTTTCTGCAAGTTCAATCAAAACCTACAAGCCTTTTACTCAAAAAGCTAAAATATAATCCTTCAGTCACAGATAATGATTTTGTAGTTCAGTGACATGTAAGAAAACTTTGTGTAAATTGTATAAAAATAAACACAATTCTGTAGAGCTGGAATGGAGAATGGCTCAGTACAAATGTTCAAGCATTAGGCATGTAAGATGGATTGCTGAACAAACCACATTTTCCTGATCAATAGCATGGCACAGAGAAGGAAGAAGTCCTCTCTGTTCAGCCATTGATCATTGGCACCTTCCCCCATTTTAGCAATTTGGGGGTTCAAGATAGCTGCACTCCCAGATCACTGAAAATCTGTGTGACTTTAATGTGGTTTTTTACACCCGAGAATTGCTAACATTTTTGACTGCTAATAGGAGCACCAAAAAAGAGCAAAAAACAAAAGGTTGATTCTATGCAGATTGACTTCACAGCTTATCTTTCACTCAAGTAGGAATAGGGATGATTCTTTGAGGAAAAAATTGATAGCCATGTAAAAGCATAAACTTACACTGACATCCATTTGAAAGAAAAGTTTTATGTGAAAGGAAACTTTGCCGATTAAAAAATATTTAATGGATTAATGGGTTATACGAAACTTCCAGAAAACCAAACTTAATAATGGGCTTTAAGTTCAGTTTAATTTATTCCATTTTCTGATTCAATTAGAATCCATTAGGAAAGTAATTGCCAGTATTCATCGGCAGAATTTTTGTATAGGATCCCAGATTGCTTGGCTTAAACAGTATCACTCTGCCCATAGCAGAGCTTCACCAACATCAATCTGCACAACTGAATGAACATTCAAATACAAGGCACATAAGACTCTTGCATAGCAATGGATAGATTCTACCTTGCTTTAGATAAACTTCATAGAAAAGGATCTGCCCAGTGTAAGATAATCTTCAAGTGGCAGAAAGCTATTGAAGTGTAGAGGGACCTTCTACATCTAATCTATTCTTAGACAAATTTCAGTTATATAATGAACCTAATGATTTCTGTTCATTCTCAAAATGTTTGGAAGTGGATCACATGTTGTCATAATACCTGGAAAGATGTAAGAAAAACACATGGTTACTGACATGCTTGACAGAGGGAACTGGATTTGTCTCAGCCAAGAAAAGGTGCAATTTTAGTTTCTCAGTGTTTTGGGAAAGATTTCATTTCATTATTGATTAAAGTGTGGGTTTTTTTAATTGACTGAATACAAATGTAATGAAAAACTTTGCCTCTATCAATTCATTTTAAAATTCATTCAATTTGAGTGGGAATGACAGTGCTTTTGGTTTTCTGACCATGTTCCTGATTATCAGTCATGGCATAACTCTAAAAACATCCATACCTTCATGTATTGAATAGACACAAACCTTTAACATACAAATCAAAGTATTCACTACCTTAGAGGCCATTCATTATGCATCCCAGAAAAGAAAAACAATCAAACATTACTTATGCTCACTCATGAAATCTTGGGATATCAGATTATATTTTCATCTGGGAACACCAAACTTCAGGTAGAGTCCTACAGTTAGCACATGCAAATTTTCTAGAAGAGCATATGGACAACTGCATAACCTTACATAGGGATGTCTGAATTGTAACTTACAGGCAGGTGGTACACATGACTGCATCTGTTGTACTTGAAACTATGGAAGCCCCTGAAGGAGTGAAAACACTGTGAGACACAGGTGAAGAATTGCAATATCAGGTGACTTTGGATAATGTTACAGTCCTAATGAAAATTCCCTTTTATGCTGAAATTTCTCCTTGAGATCTGTGGCCAAATGTGCTCAACACTGAAACTTACCAACAGACAGTTCATGCTTATTAGGATAAGAACCTAAGTAACCCAGATAAATAGGAGAAAGGCAGCTTTTTTTTCCAATTGTTAGATGAAGAAACATAGGCATTGGAGGATTAAATGATTTACTCTATTGGGTTTAGTGCCAAGGTTTTGGTAGCAGGACACTTTAAAAGGCAGCTTCTTACAGAAGTGGCCAGAAGTTTCCCCTGTCTCAGGTGGTGACAGTGTCAGCCAGCTCCAAGATGGACCTGCTGCTTGTCAAGGCCAAACCCATCAGCAATAGTGATAGTGCCTTGGGATAACACATTTAAGGTGAGTAAAAAGTGACTTCACAGGAGCAACTGCAGGCAGAGAAGAGAGGAGTGAGAATATGTGAGAGGAACAGTTCTGCAGACACCAAGGTCAGTGAAGGAGGGGCAGGAGGTGCTTCAGGCACCAGAGCAGAGATTTCCCTTCAGTGGTTTCTGTGGTACAGACCATGGTGAAGCAGCTGTGCCCCTACAGCCCATGGAGGTCCATGGTGGAGCAGAGGTTCACCTGCAGCCTGTGGAACCCACACTGGAGCAGATGAATATGCCCAAAGGAGGCTGTGACCCCATGAGGGACCCACATTAGAGCAGTTCACCTGTGAGCATCTGACCACAGCCCTCATTCTTCATCTACCTGCACCACTGCAGGAGAGGAAGTGGAGAACTGAAAAAAAAAAAATCAAGCCTAGGAATAAGGAGGAGGTAGGGGGAAGCAGTTTTTATTTCTCATTAGCTTTTGATTTGGTTGACAATAAATTCAGATAATTTCCCCAAGCTGAGTATGTTTTGTTCGTGATGGCGAATGATCTCTCTCTGGCCCTTATCTCAAGCCATGAACCTTTTGTTATGTTTTTTCTCTCCTGTTCAGCTGAGGAGGGAAGGGGTAGAGTGGCTTTGGTGGGCACTTGGCATCCAACCAGGGTTGGCCCTTCCTGTTTGCTTGTGACCACACAGTCTGGTGCAAGAGCATGGAGTTGGACCTGGAACACCTGATCTGTCTTGTGCCTATTGCTTTAAATACAGACATGAGTGATTATATAACATATATAGTGATATACTTTGATAAAGTCTGCATCTAAAGCTATGATTATCTCATATTGAAGAGCTAGGTATTTCGGCTGTCATTCGAATTATTTAAGGTTAAGAGAAGGTTTAAAGATACTTCTTCTCCATCTGTATTACAGCTCTCAGACTTAAATATTTGCAAGAAAACAAAATGAAAGAAAAACATCTAATGCTTAGTTAAGAAGCACTTCTCTAGATGTAATACACATAGTACATTTGATATAATGTTAAAAAAAACCCCACAACACAATTTTGCTCTGTGAGTGAACTGATAATTGCACTGAAGTTCATGTATGTACAATACCTGAATTTTTCCATTTAGAATCCATTTATTAGAATACTGGATAGTTATAAAATAGTTTTAATAACTTAACTACCTGCACCCCCCACAATGCTTATGTTGTAGATGTATCTCATGTCAAGAAAGAAACATAGAGGTGTTTACTCTTACTTGTAATGCTATGGAACAACAACATTTTTAGATAAAGTGTTCTGGGGACAAGCTGAATCTCAGGTCAGTGGAGATTTGTTCACAGTCTCTAATAATTTCTATTTTCCTTATAGGTTGAAATACTAATAAAAAAGTACAAACCTGGGGTATCTACCACAGCACTAATCCAAATCTTGACAGCAAAACCAATTTATTGTATACTGACAGAGTAAACTACTGTCTTGAACGATATATATTCTGAAGACTTACAGAGTATAATGATGTGAAGGTGCTGAAGAGATAAGAGGTTTATTTTGAAATTTTTGGTGCATATGCTGATGTTTTACTCTCTGTTCTTGCTCCTCAGTAAAGTACAGTATTATAGCCCCCAGGTCCAGGACCACAATATAGAAAGATTTTCCTAATGGAATAAGGAGTTTCTAATGGAATAATAGAGAGGCCTCTACACCACTCTAAGGTATATCAACACTTGGTCTCCATACAAAGAAAAAACCCAAAACACAAAGGCACCTCTGACTTTCTTTTTTATTCCTTTAAAAAAACAAACAAATGACTGAACAAACTGTAGTCTCAGTATCTACCTACAGCAGTCTGAGAAGAACTCGAGAGGAAATAAAAATTTGATTAATAGAATGCCAAAATATTTATGTGTGAATGCCTCTGTTCTCTGTGATTCCATTTAATATGAAAGGACCATGTGAGAGAAAAGAACAGCTCAAGACATTACAACTTTAGGCCAAGTAGTATTTCAACGGAAAGATTCTTGAGAACTCATATCCAGTTTTCCGGAGGTGAGAGGTAACTTTTCTGAACCTATTTGATTGTACAACCTAACATGGAGGAATTTAGCACCTGGCTGAACAGTTTTCCAGCATTCAAGACTTTCTGAGGTCTATCCAAACATGAGCCATCTCAAATCCTAACATCTGAAGGTCAGACCTGGGAAGCCTGCTATCAGCAGCTAAGATTATTTTATTGATCATTGCCAAACGCAAGCTGCAACAGATCGCCTTTCTCACATGTGCATATTCTCCCATACACATTCCCGCACAGCATTTGCATTTAGTAATACCTAGAGATGGTATCTTTCTTGACTGAGATTTTCTTTTTCAAGGTCTTCTATTTTTCAATGTACATTAACTTTGCACTTTATTTTCAAACTTGACATCAGATGTTTGAATCGTGTGCCATTGTATAGCAGGTTAATCCATCTCTTTGACTGGATGCATGGAGGTTTAATAGATAAAAAGGTGAAGAATAAACAAAGAGAGAGGCAAAAAAAGAGAAAGAATTTTGGAAGATATATTTACCTCAAGTAAGACAAGGATGTAAAAGATACAGTTATAGTACCAAATCTTTTTTTTAAAGAAAGGCTGGTGGATAAAATAAGTCCCATAAGAACAGAGGGAAAAAGCCATTGAGGATAAGAATAAGTGAGGTAATTTCTACAGCCACAGTTAAAATTAATACAGCTAGTTAAAATTAATAGTTAACAAGTTATTCACCCTTGTAGCACTCTCTCCTCAAAATTAATATTTTTTTTACAGGACTGATCAAAAATATATATATAATACACCATTTTGCAGGTTTTGGCAACTGATCTTCCAACTCTGATTGTTGTCTGGGTTCTTGTCACAAAGAGCCAGTCATCAGTGAGAAGTCACGAAGGAAAAAAAAATGCTTTCCTTTGAAGCACCTTAACAATCTAAGATAGCTGTCAGTGATAAACAGAGAGAGAATCTGTTAAACCAGAACAGACTTTCTATTCTTTTACTAGTTGAAGCTTTGCCTTTGCATTTCCCATATCTATTTATGGAGCTAAGAGTGCAATAAATGCATTAAATCCATCAGGGATAAAGAAAGAGAGAAAGGAAAAAAACCCAACAAAACAACACCAAAAACCCCATCTGCAAAAAGATGGGTAGCCAGCAGAGATCTATGAATAATTTAAAAGGCACCTGTCTCTCCTCATTTTGGCAACTTTGAACTGCTCTTGCCTTGCAGATATGTTTCAATTGCCTGAACAAAAAACATTGTCTCAAAATTTGCAAAAAACTTATAAGGGCTAAACAGTCCTCCAAGACTCTTTAAGGAAAATTTTACCATTATACAAAAGCATTTCAGCTTACACTGTGCGTACATTTATTGATGACAGTTATAACAGAAGGAGCACATCACCAGGGGAAGTAGAGCATTCAATTAGGCAGAGAATCTTTACACCAAATTACACTTTCAATGACAAGTTAGGACCTAGCTCAGCCACAGGTAGCTGGAATTCAGACAGAAATCTTGGAATGAAATATATGGCCCATGTTATCACAGAATCATTTAGGTTGGAAAAGATGTCTAAAATCATTGAGTCCATTCTTTGACTGATGACCACTCTGTCAACTAGACCATAGCAGCAAGGGCCACATCCAGTCCTTTCTTGAACACGTCCATGGATGGTGACTTGTCCTCCCCCTTGAGCACTTCATTCCATGCTTGACAATCTTTCCATGAAGAAATTCTTCCTGATGTCCAACCTGAACCTCCCCTGACACAGCCTGAGGATGTGTCCTCTTATCCTGTTGCTAGTTGACTGAAAGAAGAGACTGATCCCCACCTGGCTACAATCTCCTTTCAGCCCATTTTAGAGAGCAATGAGGTCTCTCCAGAGTCTCCTTTTATACAGGCTAAAACCCCTCAGTTTCCTCAGCTTCTCCTCATAGGACTTGTGCTCCAGACCCTTAACCAGCCTTGTTTCCCTTCTCTGGACTTTCTCCAGCATCTCAACATCCTTCCTAAATGGAAGGCTCCAGAACTGGAAGTACTCAAAGTACAGCCTCACCAGTGCTGAGTATTGACGGACAATCACTCCTCTGGTCCTGCTGGCCACACTATTTTTCATACTGGCCAGGATGCCATTGGCCTTCTTGGCCACCTGGGCACACAGTGGCTCATGTTGAGCTGCTGTTGACCAGCAACGCCAGGTCCTTTTCTGCCAGGCAGCTTTCCAGCCACTCTGACCCAAGCCTGTAGTACTCTCTGGGGTTATTGTTACCCAAGTGTAGGAGGTTGAGTGAGATGATCATAATGAGCTCTACTGGGCTAAAAAAAAAAAAAAAATTTCAGAACCTACCAAGAGAACCTCATTATCTTATTGATCCTATTATCAAGAGAAAACACTGTGATCTGAATCTAAAGCATTTGTTAGGTGCTAAGAACTATGCCTGTTCAGCTGGACTAAAAAAATATTCCAAGCCTAAATCTTAAAGATAACCCTCTTGTGTGTGGATATAATGGGAGAGTTGTGATAAAGTACTGGTAGTAGCATTCAGCATGATAGTCTGTCTTTTCACAAAGTCATTCAGCGTACAGTGTTGATTCTCACCTTCATGTCTGTTAATTAATTTGGTTTAGAAATTGTCATTTATCCAGATGCACACTAAGAGGGTTATAGCAGATGAGTTAATAGATGGGACATGGGAATTTTCCAGGCTACTGTTGCAAAATGATGGGCTAAATACTTGTTCCCGTGTGAAGGAGTCTGTCTGCTAAAAGCCAACAATGATTAGTGTAATGGGCACACAGATTTCAAAAAAGAATATATATGACAATAAATACATGTATAAAAACATGTGTACTATCAGAATTGAAACATATTTTAACACAGAGTTTAAGCAGAATTAAAAGATCTCATCATGTCACTGTTAAATTGTTTTTACAATTTGCAATTATAATATCAAATTTTATTAAAGAAATTCACTCTGACTGAGATTGATTAATCTGTGGAAATTAGTTATGACCAATGACTTCCATCACAAGTGCTTTTGCATCTTAGAAGTATATCACAAAAATAAAGAAAAGGCACCAAGTTAAAAAATGTAATCCATCACCCACAAAACCTGAAGCACTAGTAGCACATAAGGTGAGTTTTTCTGGAACTACTTTGGTATTGCCTTGGCCTGCACTGTTCAAAATAGAGCTGTCAACAATTTGTAAATAAAAGGCATTACAAAAGACAGTTAAAATCTGTGTCACTGACCTCTTTCAGAAAAGAAAGTTGGCCTAAATTATGAGGGCCTCAAGGCTGTATTTGTTCAATGTTTTGCAAGGCTGAAGCAATCGTCATTGTCAACTTTTATAAGCAGAGAATAAGGGTGTTATTTGTGCAACGTGTTCCTGTGATACAGTTCTTGCCTTGAGTTCCCATTCAGCTTTCCCAAGTTTCACTCTTTCATCACAAATTTCAGATAGAAGTCATTCTAAAATATTAATTACTGAAGAGAGATTTCCTTACCGTATGAAAGCAGTACTTCAGTCCCATCCCAGAGAAATCAGGGACTCCTGAGAGGCCATTTCCTTTAGCTAAGCTTCTGGTTGAAACTGTATTTTGGGGATAATGGGGGTGTGGTGGGAAGATGAAATATTCTCCTCTATCCTTCTACTTGTGAGTCCATTTTCCCTATAGTGACATAAAACAGAGCAATTCTGTGCACCTTCCTGCCAAAATCCTGGACGTGAACTGATAACTTCCTTTCCAGGCCTCTATTCTTGAGATGTAATGGAAGAGAGCAAACACAAAAGTGTAAACTAAAAATAGAGCAGCTATTCTTCCGAGCAGCTATCAATGGCATCTTAGGATATTATCAGGGGAGTACCAGCAGCTGATCTCAACAATAAGGAAGCTGGAGGTACTGAAGAGAAACATAGGGGAAACGCAACATTTAAAAGACTCACAATGAAGAAAAAAGAAAAGGGGTGGGGACAGGCTAAAAAAAAAAAAAAATTAGAAATTCCCTTCCCTTCCCTTCCCTTCCCTTCCCTTCCCTTCCCTTCCCTTCCCTTCCCTTCCCTTCCCTTCCTTCCCTTCCCTTCCCTTCCCTTCCCTTCCCTTCCCTTCCCTTCCCTTCCCTTCCCTTCCCTTCCCTTCCCTTCCCTTCCCTTCCCTTCCCTTCCTTCCCTTCCCTTCCCTTCCCTTCCCTTCCCTTCCCTTCCCTTCCCTTCCCTTCCCTTCTTTTTTTATGTGGGAAGAAGTTAATGTGATCACAAACTTTTGATCTGAACAGAAAGATTTTTGCTATTAGAAAACCAAGAAATTCAGAACACTGACTATAAATCTGTGAATAGATTAAACCATTCATACAGAAAGCCAAATCACAATTTATATAAAAAAGAACCCACCAAACATCAGAACTGAACTTGCTTTTCTTTTTACAGAAAAATGAAAATTAAAACCCCTCAATTCTGCTTCAAGAAGATGATATTTTATGCTCACAAACACAGAACTAGAGAAAAACAAGGGAAAGAAATAATCAGAAAAATATTAAGGAACTACAATGGAGAATTAAATCCTGATGGTCTGTGCATATCTATTAAAATATTTAGCATTTTTCAACCTTCCTTTCTTATATCATGCTTGGAATTAAGAACCATTGGTATTGCCACTTTACAAAGGTAATTTTCCTTATATTTTCTGGGAAGTCTCAAACTTAATAAATAAAATCAGTTTCATGTCCTATTAATTATTTTTAAAAGGTTGACATTATAAAAAAACTAGCAGGGTATTTAGTAGACTCACTGTAAATATTTCATTGTAGGAGATGAAGCTCATTTTACACGTCAATCAAAATGTAATTTTCCTTAGTAATACACAAATGTAATGAGTTTCACCTGTGTACCTTTATGTCAGCAGGTATATAATTTATGAACTTCATAGAAGCAATATGGAGATAAAATCAAATTTTAAATATATGGTTAGTATTTTACTAAATTACAAAATGAATGCAATTAGTAAAACTTCCTATTTCGTAAAATTTAATTTATTTATCTGGAATAGATTTATTCCTTGGATGATTAGGTTCAGTAGTCACATAACGCAAGATACACTATTCAAAAGAGGTATTACTCTTTTGAAGTAAAGCAAGCCTCTTGTAAAAAAATTAACTCTCAAAATGAAAAAAACACTGGGAGAACTATTTTTTCTCCAGATAACATAACAATTATTTTAGAAATAGTTTGATATGACCTTAGAATTAAACACATATTACTGCTGAAAATAACCACATTAAATGCAATTTGCTGATTGCTTGCATGTTTCTTAGAACAACAAGAAATTTCAGGCAAGAGGCCCTTTTTCTTCCCAACAAAATGCTACATTTGCAAAACTTGTACAACATAAGTGATGGAATAGAAAAGGTACTTTTTCCTCCTCTTTGTAGACCAGTTCTCAATTTCTGTGATGTCCCCTGATATAGGCACTCACACCAGTGGGTCTTCTTTCCAATTTCCTCCTGCTCATTCCAAGAAGACTTAATGGATTTGGATTCCAATTCTGCATTCTTGTCCTTGAATCACAGCTACAAATATGTGTCAA
Source organism: Entomyzon cyanotis (assembly GCA_024500445.1). Lineage (NCBI taxonomy): Eukaryota > Metazoa > Chordata > Aves > Passeriformes > Meliphagidae > Entomyzon > Entomyzon cyanotis. Next base: position 85,660,224 of record JAKEPQ010001005.1, read on the forward strand.
TGGCAATTAAAGCACTTACTTTCTATTTACAAAGAAGAGATTCATTTTCAAAATAATTTCTGATATTTTTTTAAAAGTCTTCAATTTCCTGAGGTAAAATGAACAATACACTGTACAAATATATAATTTAAATATAAACTATATGTAGCAATTATGGTAATGTTAATATAATAAATATTGTCATAAATTGTTTGTAATGTTTCACATGACTATGTAAAACTCCAAATCTACACAGAAAACCAGGACTGCTTTTAGTTTTGGTGCCTCACTGCAAGCCAGTGTGTGGTATCTGCTTACCAGCTACTGATGGGAAATTGTGAGAAAGGGCTTCCATCCTGAATAAACTCACCTGTCATATTTGCAATATCTTCACTTTTTAGCTTTTTTCTTTTTGTCTTCTCTGTAAATCTATGTAACTTCATGGGCAAAGCTGCCTCCAGCAGATTTTTCTGACACACGCAGGCAAAATCTTTTCATATCACCAGTGTTACCACACAGACATCAATTTAATCCTTTGTTGTTTCAGTGCTCTGCACCAACACAGTTCTCTGTGCAATGCACAGTTCACATGTGTGACAGTAAGATAATTGGATATAACCACTTGGTGTCCTCATCCCTCTTGCCTTGCAATGGCTTTTGAAAATGATATGTGATGGCCAGTCGTGACTTGGCAGCAGCCATTAGTTTTCTCCTTTTATTGGAAAGCTTGCTGAGAAATGCATGATGATGTTGACTCATTTTTTATATATTTATTTAATATAAATTAAATAAAAAAATAAACATTTAAAGCTGCTTCATCTAAAGGTGACTCTTATGGAGACTTGTGGCATTATGGGATGTACAACTTGGGAAGGGAGTACTACATGCATACTGCAATAAAAAGAGCACAAATGTCTATAAGTACTTGTAAAAATAGGTGAATTTTCATCTTGGTAGATTCTACAGATTTTTAAGCACATGCTTACTTACCCCTAAGTCCTTGGACAGTCCTACTATGTAACAAGTTTAGAGCTAATGATGTGCACACCTACAAAAAGTAATATAGCTTTAAAGCTTGTTCAAATATGCTAAAATCTTTGTGTTCTTGCTCCATTTCTTACCTGTCTGGTTATATTTTCTTCTTGTCATATTATGGCCTCAAATGTAGCTAAATACTTTCTCCACTTAGTTGAAAAGCAGATGAAATTGAATAACTGAAAATTTTGTTTCTCCTTTAGCAATTCCTAGAACAGTTTAGGAAGCATCTGTCCTTGCTAAGATTTAAAAGGAATGGTTGCCAGCAATCCCAGAAAGACTGAAATATCAGCCAACAGAATAGAGGTAACATAATCATGGATTTTCTTATCATGCCTCTTATATCTGAACCAGAGAAAACATGTAAGTGAGGAGCTTGCTATTCCAACTCTATATGATTCAATGATCCAGAAAGCAATGGTATTACTTTTGAGGACACAAATGTGATAAAATAATGAAACTCTTTAACTCGTGTATTTTCAAATGCAGAATCTGGATCTGAATATTCTTTTAACACTTGCTGTGATGTTTTCTATGACTTCTGAAGAACCGATCCTGAAAGGTGCTGAGAACTACCTTTGTGATGGCCTATTAATGTATTTAAGTGTTTCTGTATTGGATTAAACTGCACACATTTTACAGAATCCATTCCCTGTTGGATCTGTCTGTTTTGAATCTGTATGCCTGGTCTGAGATGTGGTTGATGTACCTAGCTCCACTTGGATTTTGCGGTTGTTTCATGTATGGAATGCAACACTCAGGATCATGCCTGAAGACTTGCTCCTTGGAACATGGCAGAGAATTATACATTGAAAAGTCTATTGAAACACAGTTGTATAAGCATGACATTCCCTACAGGCCATTGAAATTTGACTTTCTGGAGAGCAATTCTTGTTTAAACTGTGCTCACTTTGCATAACAAAACCCTACCACATATAACACTAGAACTACTTCAGGCCTTGAAAGACTGGTGCTAAACTTTTGAAACTCAAAGGTTTGAAAATGTCACTATTTTTCCAGAGGTCACCTACTACTTCTTTTTGTCTTTTTATTACTTATGAAAGCACATTGTATGGTAGGTCTTCGAGGAAGAAAGAGAACAAAGCCCACAAAAATAAAAACAATGCAAAGGTACAAACCTTAGCAAAACATGTCATTTTCATATTTAGCTCTACTATTAAGGCTTTGTGGACTAAAAATTTGCAGTATGAGAGAAAAACAGCAAAACCCATACTAAGCATTTTTAAAGCCATGGGAATAGCACACACCCTATTTCCATGTACTTTTCAGAGGTTCATTACTTGATATCTTTAAATAAAAATTTTATTCTGTCATTACCAGACTGAAAGAGCATGCCAATGGTTAATATCAACAGCAGCAAGAACAGTAACAAAAGAATCACTCTGCTTATTCAGAATTCAAGGTATTATTACTGATACAGAAGAATACATTTACCTTTTAGGAAATCTGACAAATGATGTATGAAAAGTCTGACATGCTTCACAGAATGCTAGTAAAGCACAACATAAGTTAATGAATGTTGATAGAAGTAGGCATAATGGTTGGGGCAGCTCTATTTAATCAAAATACATGGGTTTTATGGTTCTATTCATTGGTAGGTGCTTTCATTTTTCCATAAAACTTACATCAATAACATTCAGCAATCTGCTCATTTCTAGCTACTAAATTTCTTTCTTTTGTCATGCAGTTTTCTCGTAGGCTCTGGACACTTGGAAATATGGGGAAAGTACTCAGCATGTTTAATAACAATATTTTAAACAGATTGGAGTTCTCCTCTTCCTGTTAGATGTAGGCCGTTTTGCAAAGACTTTGTGTGTGAAAGGTTTATCATGGTCTGTTTTGTTTCTTTGTCTCTGAGGACAGTTGGCTTCGGCATAAGCAAAAATTGAGGAAGAGAGAAGAGTCCCTCAGCCAAACTATCATCACTGTAAGGACTTAAAGAGCACAGTTGCCTGTCTCAAACACTGTTGTGGCTATAGAAAGAACTTGCTTTAAGATAAGAACTTGAGGAATGCATGGAAGGGAGGAATTTGCAGTGAGAAGATGCTTATTCCAGGCCTGGCAGAGATGAGATCTGGTTAACACATCCTAGATAACATGTCCAGACAAAAAATCCTACTGAGGCAAACTGTGGGAAAGGAAGCAACTGCTCATACACATGCCACACCAAATCATGGGAACATCTGTGACCACCACATAGATACCCAGAACTTGCACTGTGTAAGAATGACTACAGGACTGCCACCATCAAGAAGTCCAGAGTGAAGAAGTACCAAAAGGACAGCGTTGGATCCACAAGTGGTGACTGCCTTCCACTTGACCTGTTTTTCTCTCCTCCCTCTCTTTTCTTCTATTTCTTACCTTCCCCTCCCCCCCATTATTATTAATTATTGCTGTTCAATAGTATTGTTAAATAAAATCCGTATTGTTGACTTTGACATATGGTCTCATTTGGACCTTAATTTGGGCAGAGGTGTCTCTCACTAATTGGATCTTAACACTCAACCAGGAAAAAAACCCACCACCAAAAAACCCCAGAAAATGCATCATGCTGTGGAGGGAGGGATTAAAATCTGGACTTTCCAGTTCTTCATAAGAGCAGCAGCCTTTCCAGGGGCTTATGCCAAAGTTAGCGCATTTTTTGAGAGCTGACGCAGAGCAGAGATGATAAGGGACAAGGGAGCAGCTGCTTGCTTTGGACTGTTCTACTGGCAACATTGCTGGATTTTGCAGTAAGTGGTAGTGGCTTCTATTCAGCAGCTTACAATTCTCCTCTCTCACTCATCCTCAATAGGAGTGGAATGCAGCCACAGCTGAGACACCAGTAGTGATGAGCTAAGCTGCTAAGACAGAGAAGGAAGAAAGAAAAGCCATGTAGTAGTCCGGCACAATAAATATCCAAAACAAAAAAAACCCCATGAGCTTAAATTTCTCACAGCTCTTATTACTATTAGAGGTTCCTGGCTTATGTTTCTTGTCCCCTACATGTAGTACTGGATCCCAATAGGAGGTCCACTCTTCTTGTGAGCCTTTGTGGGGGGCAGTGCAAGGGGTTAGGACCATGTATAGTCTGTTTTCTTATAATATTATGTGCATAATAGAAATACACAAGAGTTCTCTCACACACATACTTTGCTAAAGCAAATTTAAGTACAAGTTGATGGAAGAGATATGTCCTTGAAATGAGTCCAGTAGCATGTTGTAAATGAATAGAGGATGAATAGAGTGCTTCTGGGTGAAATAGTTCCCCCTCTCAGTTTGAGTTCTATGAAAGAAGAAAAATTTTGGCCAGGGCATCCTGTGAGAGTGCAAAATAGCCTTCTAATGGAAACAGTTGTTCCTAGAGTCTTCGAGATAGACAATTATGAATGACTTGATGAAAAGTTGTAATGGAATTTAGAACCATGTGATTTTTCTTACAGTGTTCGCTGCAAACTACATAATATGGTACATGGAAAAATTTAGAAGACCATAAATCATGCAGGACTTTAAGGATCTCTTTGTACTTCCTATTTCTTTCTAAGAATTTCAGAAAAGTTACCTTAACTCTTCTGATAGATGTGACAAATTTCTTTAGTTGATGACATGCATTTCCAGATAAGATACTGGGCCATGAGGTACAGAATGGTGACTGAATGTTATCATTCATTTATTTTTTATTTCTTGTTAATTTGTAATGTATTTTTGAGGCCCATCTTTTTATTGTCATGGGGTCTTTTCAGAAATGTAGCAATAAATGCACTGATTTTGCAACTCTACTTCTCTTGAAACAGCCAGTATCTCTCCACTGACAGATCCATCCATGAAACAGCCCTAATAATGTAATTTAAAACATGGAAAGTGTTGTGCTTGTTTTGCTTCTGTATTTTGGAATCTATTGCTATTCAATTTAGTACTCTAAATGAACTCATATCATATCCCATTATTGAGGAAAATGACCACCTGCCTCCCCCATATGTTGATTTCAGTTTTAAATAGTGCCATTTGAAAGTCTTGAAACTCATTAGAGTGACAGTGTTTGCAGCACACAGACTCTCTCAGAAAAAATGATACAGGAAAACATAATCTGAATTTTAAAAATTATTTCAAAATTATTTTAATTTTTTTTTCATTTTCCAGTCTTTGACTTGCTTTTAGCTTTCCAGATTAAAAAAAAATAATAATACTGAAATTTACAGGCTTTGTCATTTTTCCTCCTAGGTTAGGGTCTATATTATTATTTTTATTATTATCATTATTATTGATTTCCAAAGTTTTCTTTTTACAGTTGTCAAGTCTTTTGAAACAGTAGAACTCAGTTCTGGCTGTATATTGCTGACTTTCTTGCAAGCTACCTCCCCAAAAACAATAGGACATTGAAAATCTGACTTAACCTTGTCCATGCTTTGGGTTGTCTATATCTAATGATTTAACAAGACTACTACAGGCATTTTAAAACCTACCAACCCAAAGACAGGTAGGGGCCTAGTCTGAAGGTTAGATCAAGACATATTCTTGAAATCTTTATATTCTTTTAGTATGTAGTAACACTGTGCAAACTAAGACAATCCCACTTTTGATGATGCAGGTCTTTATTATCTCTCCATACTCTATTGTAATTCTTGGTTGTGGAGCAGGTAAGATCTTGCCCCAGGTTGATACCTGAAATGGCTCCCAAGCTAGACTAAATCATTTAAATCTGAGTCTTACCTTGAGGAATTGCCAGAGGCATTCTGTTGCAGAACTACAAAATGTTCAGAACTGAAAATACAGTCTATAGTATTACCTCTAATACTGTATGGGCAAATATGCTTGCAAAGTCACATTGTTGTCTTCCATATACAGTAGCTATTAATTCATTCTGTACTTTAGGATTGTGTTCCATTTCTTAATTTTATGAAGGGATAAGGATTCACCAGATACACTCGCTGAAACGAATATCAAAAAGACTAAAGTGCTAAAGTTCTAAATGAGGCAAAACTGGATGTTCTGAACTCTAATCCTAAGTCTTAGGAGATAAGATGTAACTTCTGCTTCTAACATGATGCATGCCCTTGCTTTGGGTATATCTTGCTAACCTTTCATGAATCTTTGGCTGCCAAGACCTTTCGACATCTTGGAAACCTGTGTTCTTTCTGTCTCCACATCCTTCTCTAAGGGAAGGTATTTTTAATTTTCAGGGATGTTCTGAGGATAAGGATGTTTTCAGTTATTGAGAAAGATGGAAATACTGTCTTGTTTTATAGTGTCCCAAACATTCAGAAGGAAGGAATTTTTCCCTTAAGACTGAGAGCAAATCTATTTCTCTGGGCTCAAAATTTCAAATTCCTACCAACTCCACAGGTCCCCAAATGAATATGGTCTCATTTCTTAAGCCATGACACAGCTTGTTGATACTTACTGTATAAGTGGACAGCTCAAACAGTGCAAACCTTATTGTTAGGGGTGCTGTGTCCTGTTAGGACAGCCAGAAACTGGGATTTCTGCTTCACAAGATACATCATTCCTTTGATGACAGAGCACTGTCACAGACCCAGACGTTCGTTCCTGTTCTGATTCTTTCTGTTGTGGGTTTACTCCTGTAAGTGAGCAACACCAGAGATGAATGACAGGGGAAAACAGAACAAAAGCTGTGATTGGATCATTTCTCTATCTACAGAAAACACCCCTAGCAGACGACTGTTCCTGTTTTACCCTGGTGCTGCTAAAGTTCTGGACAAACAGATCTTTTGGTTGCTGCTGTGGGGCACCTAAGCAGAGAGGGGTCCTTCCCAGAAAAATCAGCACCTTTTGGGTCTGCTTTGTCCCTGGTTGAAAAAGGTCGAAGTCAGGCTTTGCAGTCACAGCTCTCCATCCCGGTTTCTCCCTCACTCACCCCTACCTGTAGCAGGAGCAGCCTGCCCTTGGCCTTCCTTTCTTGCCTGCACTGCAGAAAAGCCTTGAAGTAACTTTGATAACGATCATGGCAACTTCCCAGCTTTCTGTCCCCAGGGAGATGCCATGACTGAAGGTATTTAGCAACTAGGGGGCCTTTAGGTGACAACAGAGAGACTACAAAATCGCAAGAAAACTGTCTTTAAAGGACAGCAAAGCAGGTGACACAGAGGCTGACACTGACACAGCCTCACTCGCATAACATCTGAATACATAAGCCATATATTGAGTGCTCTCTGTCAAATCTTCTGCATGACCCAAGACTATTTGGAGCTCTGAGAAAATGTCATCTAAGAATGGTGTCTTCACAACAATGACTGAGAATTTGAAGGAACAATGCAACCATGAACTGCTAAACTCAGAAAGCTATCCAATTTCTGGAATTGCCAAACCTGAATAAGATTAAATATTTTCTAATAGAGGCATTTTAAGAATTAGAGGTCAAATGAGGGTAATTAGAGAATCCACAGTAATTCTTTGAGCAAACTTACTGAGCAATCTCACCTCTAAAGCAAGATCACAGCTAAGATAATTTGCTAATGCAAATGTGAAAAAAAAGGAAAATTTCATCAAAGTGCATGCAACATAAATTCACAAATATAAAGAAGACCGTGGCTGAAGAGACACAAAGGATCTGCATGGAAAAAAACATGGTCTAGGGATCAAAAGCCTTCTGTGAACCCATGTCCGATAGAAACAAACATGTATTTATTAAGAGAATAACGCAAAGGTCAGATTTTACACATAACTAGATGAGAGGTTGCAAAAGGAATTAAAACATTTTTGGTCAAAAAACCCTTCTTTGAGGAAGGTATCTTTTAATTTTTTTTTTTCCATTTTTCACACTTGAAAAAACCAAGAAGCTATCAAGATTTGTTTCTAGGACACTTTTAATGATAATATTTTATAATCAGGTAGATTCTCATAAAGATTTGACTGTTTTGAAATTATGAATGAATTTGAAAATGAGAATTGCCAAGAAACTCCACATTTGTTTTAGAAAACAGATTTGTGCAGACTGGAGATTACAGCTGACATCATTACTCTGTTCAAAAGGATTTTTCTGCATTTTGAAATTTTTGGAGGTAAGAAATCAGCAAATTGCGGAGTCTATGTATGACAGTGATGTAGTACAAAACAGGTAACTAATATTCAATCTGTTACCAGATGCAAACACAGAAAAGGAAAACACAGAGAGACAACTGGACAACAACGAAGGCCATGTCTATAATATGGAGTTGGGACTGCCCATGTTGGCCCAAGGTGCGAGAAAAATCATCCCCCTCAGGTGATTTCACTGGGCCAGCAAAACCTTGATGTGAATGCTGCAATGCTAACAGAAGATGCTTTTTGCTGTTATTCAGGGACCTGGTGTTATTAAGCAAGCCAAAGAGCTTGTGTCAGCATGCTCCATGTCTACACTAAGAGGGTTTGCTGACAGCACAGCAGAACCTCTCTAGCGTAGACAAGGTTAAAGACATCGTCAGAATCTGCAAGAGAGGGAAATGGGATTGTAATTTTGCAAAGCAAAATTGCCATTTTATAATGCTGTGGTCATAGCACGAGCAGGATCAAAATAGCAGTTAGAATAATGAAGATCCAAAGGCGGCTACAAAGTCAGAGATTCCAGTTCATATTGGTTATACCTACAGTAGGAAGAGATCCTATCTCACTCAATCTGAATGAAAGATTCATGTAACAAACACACAATCCAAAGTAAGCAAACTTGTTCAGAGCAATCATGGTAGGGTCTCCAAAGCAGAGCTAGGAAAAGTCTACTGAAATGTTTTGTTAAGGCCATGATAACTTTTAGGTCATGACACCTGGAGATGTACAAAATAACTCAGTGGTTATAACTGAAGAAAAAAAATATACACTGGAGAGAACAAAACCAAGACAAACTTTACATTGTTGCAAAAGCTAGAGTCCCTATTAGGTGAAAAAGCTGCCTGACAGCCCTTTGAAAGAGCTTATTTGCATAAACCTAAACAGTTTAGACAATTCTCACTGCCAAATTTCTGCAATAGAAAAAGTATTTGCTGACTTAACTAAAGCAAAAACACTGCAGCAAAAACACCAAAGGCAGGCAGCAATGATTACTACAGCAGGCAGCTACTGCAGTAATTTTGTATGCCAATGGGTAGATTTAGTGGTCCAAAAGCACTTGTCAGCCATGATAACATCCACTGTACGAACCTTGACATGGGATGATAGAAGCTGTGGTACAAGTTTTCTGTAAGCAACAAATATGTGAAACAAAAAATAAACCTAGAGAGAAGTTCCATAAAAGTTGTATACTTGACATATTCACTCAGTGGTTAATTATTTCACCTAACACTTATCAACAAACCAATACTCGTGCATCAAAGACATTCCGAGCAGTGAGACCAATACACAAACAGTGCAAAAAACCGACTTATGACAGTTGTTCCATGTAGAAAATCGGATGAACATGTTCACAGACAGGAAACTGAGTAGAATGTGATCCCTTTAAATACATATAAAAAGGATTAGTATCCACATGCTGGTTTCTTCTCCAAAGTAATTTTGTAGTATTCAAGTGTAGCAACTCAACAAGTATATGAAGAATTATGGCTAACTGAAACACAAAGAAATCTTAAACTAAGCTCATTACTTGCTGGTTTGTAGAGAGGGATAGAAGGACTCCAAGAGAGAAAGAGAAAGGACAAAAACCAGTGAGGGTTCCTTCTGGCCTTTGTATTGTTTGTACAGTCAGAAAGACCATTTCATAATGAAAAACACCCAGCTGTTTCCCAGCACGCTAGAAAGGAGTAAGTATCCAACAGGTTTAACAAATAAGAGCAGTCAATCAGAATAAAGCCTTATTGTAAACAAGGAGTTCTGCCAAGACTATTTTAAGCTATTTTTGGACTTTTAGACAGTACACACCTTACACTGAACCTTGTAGTCAAGGCTGTTTGCCAGCTAGGAAATAGTTATGGTGGAAGTGGGAAAATGCAGGCCAAATGACAAAGTGAGAGAATGAAAATCTGGAGTTTTCTCCAGAGGCTTGTGGACACATGGACATTTTTGCTATGAGCTACAAAACCAGCCGCATATTCCTTAGGCTACCAGAAAAGAAACAAACTATGACACACTACCACAAAGATTATCACAGAATAACCATTACATAGACACACTATTACAGCAGTAGTTCCAAGCAAACTTTTCTTTATCTTTCCCATATAATTCACAGGACACTATGAAATAATTTTGAACTCTGGACTTCTATACCATTCAAGTTGAATGACAAAGTTCATATGGGAGTTAAAATAAACAAATGCCTTTAATAAACTCTACAAAAGAAAGATACTTGGTTAGTTCTCCTGAATTACACAACTTTTCCATAAACATCAATATTATTTTTTTTTCCATACTCGATGCCAAACACACCTTTTTTTAATAGCTATAACATCATTACTGTTGTATGGATAGAAAGACTAATAGACAAAAAGTAGGACATACACCTTAAGGTCAATGCTTTTGATAACTGACAAGATAGAGAGTTTCCAAAATAACCTCAGGAAACATTTGCAAGAACAAGTTATTTCTAAGGATAAATTGTCCACTTCTGAGGATGCTAAATATGCTGAACAGCTAAATCCTTGTCCATACAAGAGTAATTGATGAACATATATTTCAAATAATTCCATCTAGAAACAAAATAAACAGGATGTGTAGGGCAAAGAAATCAGGTATTCTAACACCTGATTAAGAAGGTATGGAAACATCCCCTCCAGCATGGAGCATGACTGATAGCAATCAAAATAAACTCTCAAAACATTGTACCGCTTAAAGAATAAAACGTTAGACAAGCTCCAGTTTTAGGAGAGCTATTTAGAAACTTTATTGCAGCCTTTTGGTACTTAAAGGGGGCTCTCTTTCCACGGAGAGAGGCTTTTACTAAGGCTTGTAAGTTACAGGACAAGGGGCAATGGTTTTAAATGGAAATAGGGTAGCTTTAGATTGGACGCAAGGAATGTTTTACAATTAGATGATGGTGAGACACTGGCTCAGGTTATCCAGAGAAACTGTGGATGCCTCATCCTGGAAGGATTAAAGACCATATTGGCTGGTGCTTTGAGCAACATAATCTTGTGAAAGATATCCATGTTTATGGCAGGAATGATCTTTGAAGGTGCCTTCTGACCCAAAGCATTCAGTGATTCAGTGATGGAAGAGAGTCTTAGGAAGGACATCCTGTGCCTTGACCATACAGAGAGAAACTTAAACAACAAAATTCTCAGAAAAGAAAACAAAACATGAGGGAAAGAATAAAGTTTGAATTGTGCCCTGACTTGACTTCTCTCTTTTTTATATTCTTACACCATGCACATCCTTTTCAAGCTAATTATCCAGTTACTTAGATAAACTTATTGACTGCTAATTTACTATGTACATTTTTAGGATTGATTATGCAAGTTTTAGTTGCGAGACAGAGCCCCTAGACAATAGCAGATATGTCTATGTTTACTTCCAGATATAGAGAGCATATATATTATGGAGTTCATTTTCAAAACCAGAGGCTTCTGACTGAATTTCTGTACTATCTTGCAAATACCATGGAATTGCTGCCCTGCAGGGACATTCAGGAAGTAGTAACCATGTAATCCATCACTCCCTACAGAAACTCATATCCCAGTGCAACATTATAATGAGACTTTTGGTCCTCATTATAAAAAAGTAGATAGAAAGCTTGTTTTATTTCTGTAAAATCCAACCCAATGTTAACCAGTCAAATTAGAGAAAAAAGTGTTAATAATAGTGGCACATTCTCCTTCGTGTATTATCATTCAGCTCCAAATTTTCCTTTGGGACCAAAGCTACCAGATACAACAAAGGAGGGCTCGCAGGGGCAAGACAGCCCTTTCTCAGTTACTCTTTTGCCCAGGACTCCTAAAATGCAAATCTATGCAGGAGTGTTACTCTCAAAAGATGATAGTTGGAAGAAATAAACCACCCTAGGGAGAGAAAACATAATTTTGCATCTTTCATCATTTTCAACTTGTCTAGTACATAACTTCTGAAGGAATGAATGAAAACACCTTGATTGGCTCAGATGGAAAGTAAAGTTACTTAGAGCTGCTGCTTATGAAGGGAAATCTAAGTTGCAGCCCGTTTCTTACCAGAGAAGAAACCAGAGTCAAAGGAACATATACAGGTAATTTTCTTGATGCAGGAGAGTTTTCTGTATGATAAAGTGCATACTGCTTTGAGAACAAAGGCTACATAGTCAGCACAGGCATCTCCTTCATTCTTCAGGAATATCAGCCTGGAGTTTTTACCTAGTTCTCAGCAGACAACCAGAGTGAATCCAAATGCTGGATAAAGCTAGAGAAAATCAAGAAAAAGCAGATTTTATGGTGATTTTCAGCCATTTCCCCAAAACCAGATGTCTCAAAATTAGTAGCCAGTACACTTCCACACCAAAAGAAATGGTTGCATTAAAAAAAAAAAATTCTGTTGTAAGAATGGTGAAATACAGGGGCAGTTTGCCCATAGAAGTTGTGGAACCTCCATTCTTGAAAACTCAAATAGACACAGACTTGGTCTACCTCACCTAACCGGGACTTGCTTGGATTCAGGGCTTTCAGCCTCCAGAAGCTCCCTGTTACTCCATGGCGATGTGATTCTCCTCACTAATTTCTCACAGGCTTGGCTGTGATAACAATGCTGAAAACATTCATCTTGGGATATGAACTGTTCAACAGACACTAAGTGATGTAACTTTGTTGTATTCCTGTAAGGATTATGTTGTTTGTCTCTGACTGCCTCTCTGTGACATGGATAAAAAATCTGAGATACATTGAAGTGCAGCGAAGTAGAAATTTGACCAATTTCAGACAGGAACTTCAGTACCACTCTGCCTGGTTGCTTTACATATCTTGAAAAGCAATAAAAAAAATATAATTAGAGATTTGAGCATCACAGACAGCATAACTTATTCAGCTGATAACTCCTTCACTTTTGCCTATACAGATGCAAAAAGTATACAGAGGCACTGTAGTATAAAATTGAGGTGGGAAATCTCTTATTCCAATTGATTAGTTTTCATTACTAAGCGCTAACCCAGCATAACTGCCTGGGTTAGGCTCTTTTGTGTTGGATGACCCACATGACCAATATATCAATGAAGGCTTTGTATACAGCAACTAGTGATCAATCAGAATGGAAGATTTTAAAAGAAAAAAAAATTGTCATGCTCAGTAAAATTCCCTTTATCATTCTTCTCCAGGCTTTCTGTGTGTTTTCTTGACAGTCTCTCCCTACCTTTCTTATCTTCCTTTCCCTTCTTCTCAGCCAGGCTTAGCCTACCACTCCTAGGCTCAGCAATAAGAGGATTTTCTTCTTCGTTCATTTAATTTTAGATAAATGTTGAATTGGGAGTTGTACATTACCCCTGATTCAGCTGTCTTGCTGGAAAGTCAGTGGGAGACTTAGTCTGAGTTGCATGTGAATGGCCTTCAGAGATACATGCCGTATAACTAAAAGCTTGAGGGAGAAAAAAGGCAGTTAAGAAAAAAAATAGGCTGTTACCATTGAGATGCAGCTTAAAGTGGCATCTGAGACATGTTTTTCCTAAAATCCTTCTCCGACTTTCTAAAAAGACTGCTTGAAGCAAGATACAGGTAAATGTAGCTTTTCTGAAAATCTTGAGATAGAAAACACATAGAAGTTGAAACCTTCAAAATAAGTCAGGTCCTTACCAGATACAACCTGAAGTTAAAGGTAGGTCCAAATGCAGATGTTGCAAAAGGCCAGGGAATCAGAAATCAGGAAGAGTATTTTGGGACCCCACCACCTATAATAATTTAAATTGAGATCAGAATTTCTTCCATCTTTTTTAATATATGCTATATGATTTGAGCTATTCACATTTGTATTTCTTCCTAATAAATTACTTCTATGGATATGTTAATATACAGCCCTTTCTTAAGTCTCCTGACCCTATATCCAATGATAAACTTACTTGCAGAGGCATCCAAAGATGCTATATAATGCCTATTGCAATGCACGGATTCAATTTCAAGCTTGTAGGCAGGATTTTTTATCCTTTAAAAAAATCCCATGTTCTTTTCATTGATATCAATAGTAAATCTAAGTAAGGTTAAATTCTTTCTAAAATAAAATTTTACAGGTTTTTCTCCAGTTGTCTAACTCGATTCTATCTGCAATGTGGAATTTTGCAGCTGCAGTGTGATTGCATGTGGTGGCTATTTTGATCAGTAACTGGCAAGTTTCAGATGGGAAAAAGCCCCACAATCAGACTGGAGTTTCAAAGCTGCTCTTAAAACTGACATGAAGATTGTTATTGCTGCAATTCAAAGACATGTAAAGTTGACATATAATTTTATGCTTTAAAAAACTGCATTATTTTAGGAAGCTGACCGAGCATTCCTTTTAGGAAACTGGCAAAAGTTTGATACCTATTTTACTGCAAAACTGATTTTCTTTTCTTTTCTATTTCTATTTTCTTTTTGTTTTCTGAGCATGACAAAACCTGTTTTCTTGTATTTTGATACCTATTTTCTTTCTTTCACTTTATGAAATTATTTAAAAATTAAGGCATACATGACTTTCAAAGAGAATTCAAAAGAAAACAACTTTTAATCGTACAAGTCATACTTGTCCTTGAAATGGATGTAACCATAAATAGGGTTTCTTTTACTTGTTTATACAAATCCCTTGATTTTTATGTTAAAATGTTATTCACTGGAGCAAAACTCATACAACAACCTTACTTTTTTTAGACTTTTACTTTTTGAACCTCAGAGAAATGTAATTTATATTGTTATTCCCACTGTAGACATGAAATAAACTGAGGAGTGCCAGAATTTAAGTTTACATAGAAACAGTGGGAAAAAGTTGTGTGGTTTTTATTGATTTTTTTGTTTGTTTGTAATTCCTGCCTGTAAAACTGACCCTCTAAGGTTTAAGTGCCCATATCTGCCTGAAGATACAACTCTGATCCTGTTCACAATTGGGACCATAGAGGGAAAGAATCTCATCTTCTCTTTCTTTCATTTAAATGGCCAAAAATAAGTTACTGGCAATGCCAAAAGTTTGTCAGGTATGAAGTTTAGCTTAGAACTAAAAAATGCAGGTGGAAATTGTTAAATTTGACTTCTATATATCTGAAAATCTATGACATGTCTGAATGTCTGTAAAGATTCCCGTTTTTAAAAAATACCATACATCTATTTTCTCTGTTTCTGTAGACTCAATGAAGGCTGGTATTCTGAAAAGAAGGAACTCCTTATTTTCTAATGTTATAAAATTATGTATGCAAATTAAATAAAAATGCTCATCTGATTAAATCTGACCTAATAATATGAATACTCTGCTTCATATTTAGGAATGGAAATATTAAAGGTTAATTTATTTAGGGAATATACATTGCCTATTCCTTTCCCTGATAAACCTGATATCAAATCCCAATATTTTTTTGTTCCGGGTGGTTGTTTCAAACACCAGGTGTAAGGTAGCCAAAGCACATCCACTGTACTGTTTTATCCTTCACTGCATCAGAAGGGTTTCATCAAGATATTTTTTTGTATGTGACGGCCGGCACTTGAGTGTCACATCTTTTACCTTGCTGCCAGTGAGTGTTGCTAGCTCAGCTGACCTGGTTCCAATTCCTTGTGTGTCAATGCTCTAAGGAAAAATGCAAGGACCCTGGGAAATGCTGTGGTAGGAGATTACTTAGATCTGAGACTGCTGTCAACTGAATCAGGGCTCCTGGACTTTGAGCTGCACCAGTTTGTACAAACTGGGAACCTGGCTCCTTCTCTAGTAAATGTGATGTACATAGGAGTGCAATACAGAATTAACTCAGTGACAATAACTACCTAATAAAAGTGTAAGAAGGAAGTTGGTATATACTGCCATAGACACAGAACTACACACACAAAAAGATTGTGTGGAAATATAAAATCAGCAAGAAATGATTGCTCAGCAGGAACATGAAGCTATTTTGCAGTCTAACACAGGAATCTGTGTCCGATTACTCTATCAGCAGGGAGTACAGGCAGCCAACATAATTTAAACTAACACACACTGTAATGAGGCCCAAAGAAACAGACCTGTCAAAGCAGAAAAAGAATCAAAATAAAAGGGCAAGTCACCTTAGGAAAAAATCATACAAACACAGATAGAGTGTTTTGAAAATATTACACAATTACATTAAAGGTGTGGAGTACCACAGATTTTGTAGGCATTGCAACTGCAAGGCACAGGGTCCAAAGTCCTACTGCCATCACATAATCCTTTGGTGATTCATCCTTAGTAAGTGGACTGCAACATGTAAGTATTTTGGCAAATTGAATCTTACTAGGTGAAAAAGACTTGGAGCAAGATACTATTTAATTATTTTTCTACCACTCATCAGCTCTCACACAGAGAAATCAAGCTGCAAATAATAAGGCTTCAGAAAGGATTACAAGCATATGGATGGCTATAGAAAACCAATGAAAAAGACATATACTTCATGAAATTTATAGGTGGGCAATAATCAATGCTATTTTGAAGTCTAAAGCAATTAAGTATAAGCAAAACCTGATTTTGATTTCAGTGTCCTGCAGAAAGGTAATGATGACTGTAATAAACACACTCAAATGCAGCTTCTGCTAAGCACAGAATAAAAAATCAATATCATAGCATTTATACACACACATTCATCTGGACTCTAGCACAAAAATGTACTAAAACCGGCTCTATTGCATTGAATACAGTAAAGCAAATACTTACTTGTTTATTTATTTTTACATATCCAAGTTTAAACAAAAAATAATGAAGAAACAAAAAAAACAAAACCCCAACAACCAACCAAACAAAAAGCAACATCTCCCACTTTTAACTTGCACAAAATTTCTCATGATTCTCAGCAGAATAAATATCTCAGATGTTTCACAGTGTGTGTAGTGGTTTAGGAATGGTATTTCCCAATTTAATGTTTCATTTGAAACAGCCCAAACCATGCACTACTTGCTCACTCACTCCTCCCTCCCCCTAAGGCACGCTGGAGAGGAGAATTAGAGGCACAAAAGGTGAAAATCACAGGTCGAGATAAGAATAATTTATGAAAACAGCAATGAAAGAAGAGAATGAACAGCAACAACAACAATATTAATAACCGATGGTACAACAGAGATGAACAATTCACATGCAAATGCTAACCATCCAGAAACTGCCATCACGCTACAGCAACTGGAAGAAACCTGTTCTCCTATCCCTAGAAAATGATGGGGGTAGAAAATAACCTTCATGTTCTTAGCTTTCTAGAGTCTCCTGAGAATTCTGCAATGTACCTTCTCTGAATTTATACCAAAGCAGAATTTGGCTTTTAGTCATATAACCAGTAAAAGTCTTCATTTTTTCTAGTCAGCACATAGATTTTTATACTGTTGACACAACTCCTCTCAGTCCTGAAACATAATGTTAAAAATCCTCTTTCTTGAATGATATTTGACAGCTCAGTTTCCCTTTTTTCTCTTATATTGGATTGTCTCCTATTGCTCTTTCTACTTGCTTCTTTTGTTACGTGCTGAATTCCTTTTGCTCACATATCTCAATATACCTTGCTCTTTCTAATAAATCTTTTCCTCCTTGGATTATATATCTCTCTAGTAGAGTTACGAGAAAACAGGAGTTAGTTTCCTAAGTGTGAAAAACTTCTAAATTTATTTGTATTTTTTGATTTAATGAATTTTTAGTCAAATTACAGATGTAAAACCTCAACATCAGAAACCAACAAAGGAAACAATTGTCATTCAAGAAGTATCCTTCCACACATTTAAAATGAGGTAAGTGTAAAGCACTCTTTCAGTGGAATCTTAGACAGATTTTCCCCTTTATTCAGACACTTGCTTTCACAAGACTGGTGGAAAATATAATAATTGAGATAAATATTTAAAACAGTTAAAACATGCAAATACAATCATATGCTTGCATAAGGTTCATCTCCTTATGAAATCAAGATCAATCTAACACTAATGAGAGTTTAAAATCTTTTTAAACACATTAGAAATAATTTAAGTTCCAAACCCCATTTATTTGCTTTTCATATTAAAGGTTTGTTATTTCCACTAAAGAAAAGTCTTCAAATATCATTCAAGTCATATGAAGTACTACTGTCTATTGATTAACACACCCATGTAGATATTGGGATATTCACTATAGTGCATATTCAATTCATCTGTTAGCTACTTCCTTGAACCCAACTGATATTCCAATAATGGAATAGATAAGGAAGAAACTGGAGTGACAGCTAGACAAGTAGAGTGAAATTCTGCAAAGCTGCATACATGCCTGCCCACTAAAAATGGAGTCTACATCCTTTATACTTTCTAAAGACCAATATGGCATAAAGGTTTCCTGAGAAGTTTTAAATTATTCAAGAAGTACACCTTAAATATTTAAGAACATTACAAAATAAAAGAAGCTATTCACCTGAGCCCAATAAAATGAAACAATCTTTATTACAGAGACCAAGAATGCCACTGGGGAAAGATGACTTGTTGGGAATTGAATCATAAGGAGACAGATGACAAACTAATTTCAAGGAGGTGCCCACTTACTAGGCACTCCAGTCATTTTCAATTTACTTAAAATTGGAGGCCTGTTCCCGCTACATATTCTATTAGTCTTTAGCACAATGCAGCATCCTCAAAGGAAGCCACACAGAAATACCCTGAGAAATACAATGTCATGCTAAGTAAGAATGTTTTGTCAACGCACAGTCCAAATAGCATTTTGGGACTGTATTGTGCATATATTGGGGAATATTGTGACACTTTTCAAGTGAAATAGGGAGTCGTTGTTAGATTGCTACATTAAAGCTGCCTCTTGTTCTATGCTGATAGGGTTGTTCTCTTTTAGCATGAAATAAAAAAATTCCATCCTGTGTCACAACACAGATTTGCTTATCTAGGAATTAGAAGTACTGAATTCAAGCATTGAGCCTGAGTGACAAACTATTACTGTTTTGGTATGATGCAAAATATTACTACATTAAGATCAAATTTAAAATGTATGAACCAGCAATTCCAGTAAATTGTAACAGATTTAGGGTTCTGAGCACTTCCAAACACTACATTTTCTGTCTGTCTTCAGAAAAATCAAAGAATTCAAATTGTTAACTGAGTACTATCAGACACACACCCACGCACTGCACCAACACAGGTTAACTTTAAGTGCAAAGCATGCAGAGTGCAGTGTCTCCAGGAGGTCTGGGCTAGCTACCTAACTGGGGAAAATTCCCAAGTATTGTCAAGTGAGGCCCTTGAAAGGTTGTTTTCCCTAGGGGCTACTTTTTCAGCAGTTTCTTCATATTCATAAAAGTGATAGGGATGACTCACAGCTACACGGGAGAGCGTGGAAATGCTCCAAGAAAACACAGAAGTGAAGAAATGGAAGGAAATGTCTATTAAGGACATCTTCATAATTATTTATGAGCTTGCTAGTTTTGTAGTAGGATTAAAATACTAACGAAATTGCTTGCAGGTAGTATTGACTAATCCTGCATTAACCTTAGATAAATGAAGTATATAAACATAAACACATGTATAGACACTAATCAGTCATGATGGAAACAATCATAGAGAAAGCAGCATTATATTATCTTGTCTGTGAACTGCTAGTCTTAGTTCTTCATGAATTTACTGGTTTGCCTTGAGAAACATTTTCTAACTGATATTTACCTATATAATAACTTGTGTTAAAGTTTACCAGTTACTTTATTGTAGATTTCCCTTGAGTATGGTCAAACAACTCCTAGATTGGAAATTCTTCTACATTCTATATTTTATCCTTGGAAATTATTCATAGTATTCATATTACTCAGAAAAATGTTAAGCTTCTTAGAAAAGCTCAAAATCCAAGCTTTTTAGAAAAAATCAGAATCCGATTTTTTCAAGGCCTTTTTATAAATCTGTTCTCTTATCCATTTATTCCTGTGTCTTTCCTTTCTGAATTCCAAGCAACAGTCACATGGCAGAAGTGTTTTTGTCAGCTTTGGTCTAAATGTCCTACGTAAAGAGAGGCCTTCCTCCTCCCTGAACTGGAATGTCTATTTGTCTCAGGAGTTATTTTGCCAGCTTTAGCACATAACCTGTTTCAAGTTCCTTAGCAATAATGGCTTCTTTTCTTTTATGGTCATTGCTCCCATACGGATTTGTTACTTTACAAGACATTCCACAAAAAAATCTGTAATTCTTATTTCCATTTTGCTGTCCTTGTAGGTGTTTGAAGAATATTTTTTACACCCCCGTGGTTGTTTTAAGTCCATCTTTTAATAAAAGAGTATTTCTTTGAGTGTAGAGAGTTACCAAAAATTCTAATAACAGATAAAAGTCTTTCTTCGTAGAAAGAAGGAACAATATCTGGAAAGAAGTTACAAAGGCTTTAGTAAGCACTTCATAAAAGAGATTGTCATTACACAACAGTAAATACTGTAAATTTCTTATCACTTAGTAGCACAGTATGTACCTTTACTGAATATTTGTCATGTGTAAAGAGGTAAGTAAATAAACCTGATATTAATGGAGCTGCAGATCAAGTGCTAAAAGGTATTTCTTACTTGTTGACATTTCTCTAAAAAATGAGGCAGTGAAATTAAAATGTGGAAAGTAGAAAACATCGATATAGTTGGCTTATAAATAAAAAGGAGGTGCTCACATCAATATATAAAACAGATATTTACCATTATAAAGACAGATACAGATGAACTGTGTGCTTTAGAGACACTTGAAAAATGAATATGTCCTCAAAATCTTTGCTTCACAGAATCTGAGTTTGGAAGGGATCTCTGGAGAATCAGCACTGCAGCTCCCTGCTCAAATCAGGGTCATCTACAGCAGACTGCCCAGGATCATATTTAATAAGGTCCTGTCTGCCTCCAAGGACAGAGACACCACTACCTCTGGGCAGCCTGTTCCAATGCTCAACCACACTCAAACTAAGATTCTCCTTATGTTTAAATGCAAATTCCTGTATTTCACTTCATGCTCACTTCCTCTTTTCTTGTGACTGAGCAAAACTGAGAGGATGTTGGTTTCCTCTTTACTCCCTCCCACGGGGTATCCATATACATAGGTAAGACCTTCGAGGCTAAACAGTCTCAGCTGTCTCAGTCTCTTTGCAGGACAGATGTCTCAAGTCCTTTATCATCTTTGCAAGCCTTTACTAGTGTCACTTCCTTCTTTCACATCTTTCTTACAATTGGAAGCTGTTTTGCACCAGGAGATGCTATCTCTCATGAACCAGTAAAAAAAGGCACTGACACTCTTTAAGACATCTTTTCAAAGATATTTATAGAGAGCTAACACTATCAGAGAGAAGAGTACAGATAATCCTATATACTTTCAGATGCTGGAACCACTAGTGGTGTAGCATCAAACGGGCTCCTGATCCTTACACTACACACTGTGCAGACCCCTTTCCACAGAAGAGGTTCTCCCCCCTTAGTCACTCAAGCTATTATGGATTTTTGTCCTCCAAGACATCATTCTCAGTGTCAAACAGAAAGGATGCTCACATGGCAAATTCTTGCCACTCTCCTAGATGAAGGCAAGTACACACAGGTGGCATAATTGCTGGTACCAGGCAGGAGCTGCCTGGAAGATCCTCTACCACAATGAGCCAGATGAGTTTGTCCTGCAGCCATGGGGTTTGTGCAGCACAACACTGCACTGAAGGCAATACTATTCAACATAATCACTAATTACCTGGATGGTGGGAAAAAATGCATAGGTCTAAAGACTACACTGGACATGCAGCCCAGCACAGGCCTGGGCATACTCAGGTTAACTATTATGTGGCTCACTGACTCCTTGATCTACAGTGGTCAGCCAGTCAAGTTCATTAGAGGCATCTAGAACTGGACCCAGCACTCCTTATGTGGCCCCTCTGATACTGAGTAGAACAGAGGGATCACCTCTTTCAAACTGCTGGCATTTTTCCTAAAGATACAGCTTGGAGTGTTGTTGGTCTTTGCCACATGGATATGTTGCTGGTTCATGTTCAATTTGTTGTACAAGAACCTGCTGGTCCATCTCTGCCAATCTACTTTCCAACTGTTCAGACCC
Source organism: Entomyzon cyanotis (assembly GCA_024500445.1). NCBI lineage: Eukaryota > Metazoa > Chordata > Aves > Passeriformes > Meliphagidae > Entomyzon > Entomyzon cyanotis. The sequence continues at coordinate 85,682,276 of JAKEPQ010001005.1, forward strand.
CAGCACGTACTGGTGAATTGGATTATTCCTCCTTCTCAGATACTGCATTCTGAATTTCCTGCATTTTGTCCCATCACATGTGTCAATAGAGACTATGCTCTAGTCCTAGATACTGGGTACCCTATGGATCCCCAGTGTTACTTTGTTCTACTGATTCTTTCATAGTGATGTTCAATAGTTTCTCAGTCAACCTAACTTGTTAACTTAACCTGTGCTTCAGTTTGTCTATGTGAATGCTGTGGTATAGTGTCAAATGCATTACCAAAGTCAAGGTAAAGAGCATCCCCTGCTCTCCTCTCTTCCACAAAGCCAATCAGCTCATTCTAGAAAGCTATCAGGTTGATCAGGCAGGATTTCTCTCTGTAAAACCAAGCTGACTACTCCCAATCACTTTCCTAACCTTCATGTAAGACCTTAAATAGAAATTGTAAGCAATGATTGAAAAGTCAAACTCATCCAGCCACTATTGACCTTGTGAACAGTTTTCTATTTGTTTTCTCACTGGGGTAGAGCAGTGCTTGGGTGTAGTGTGAGTTACTACTAAAAGAATAATAGTAATAATATTTAAATTGAATCAGGTTTGTCTTTTTGACCATTAGCCTGTCTTCAGTCTTTTTCTCTCTTTAAAATAGGCAATATAACTTTCAATTAGCACTAGGAGATTCATCCGTATAACTACTCTATGCATGGCAGAATAAAGTCCAGTCTGCAAAGAGACATGTAGTTCATTTCAACAGCCTGATCTCTCACACACTTATGGACTTTGACAAATAGGTCAATATGTTGCAATAATATTAGATGTGAGAATAACCTGTGGGATTTGGATTAGCAAAATTGCTGGCTGGAGTTACAAAAGGAAACATTTTTAATAGTTTACCCTTGATGTCAGTCTGAACTGAGTACAGCATTATTTCAAACTTCAATATAGTTCATGATTATGGTGTAATAAACAAGAATCATTAAAGCTGTTTGACATGATACAATCATGGCAAAATTAATATTAAGAAAAAAAAAAAGGTTTCTAACTTCAGTATATGAAAAGGTGGTGTCCCTTTCTCTCAAGCAGACATGATGAATCTCACTTGCCCACTTTTCTTCTGAGTTTGCTCAAGCTTCAAACCACTACAGAGGACCTACAGGATCCTTAATCAGTACAAATTCAACCTCACCTCCTGCAAGCAAAGCACATGAAGTCATAACGGACTATTGCACTTTTAGAATTCTAATTCCACTTCATTCTTTAGCTTTTACTGTGTATGTGCTCTCCACAACAGAAATAAATATGTGCTGTGACTACTGATCTTAATTTTCAATTGAAACTATTCTGTCTACATCCATTCTCACTGCAACTTTAGAGGTGAAGCTCAGCAAACAGCTCAAACAGCTGAACACCATGGTGTCCAAATGAATAAACTCTGCAGGCCTTCCAAACTGCAGTGTTTTACATGGCTTCAGAAGGAAAACTTATTATCCCAGGGTCAGTTAAAAATTTTATTATAGATTTTGAATTTATAATAAACCTTGTTACCAGCTTAGTTGAGTCAAAGTATAAATTTTATAATGAAATGTCACAAAATTCTGCCACTGATGATTCATCTTCTAATTTATTCTCTGTGTTTTGCAACAGTTAAAATTTTTTCTGATTAAATACACCGTGTGAACTGAAAAGGCTAATATGACATTTCAAAAGTTAGCAATCAATATCATAATCATTAAATTAATTGGGGTTTTAAATAAAAGTGACAGAGAATGGACATGTGAGCAGAGTTATCTCCTTCATTGATTTTTATTTCCTGACACTTTGATAAAATACTAAGTGGTGTTTACTAGATTTATCAGAATTGCCTTCTGAACAAAACCAAACAAAAAATTGTTATTATAGCTATTGGTTTCTAGGAATGTAGAATGAAACCTTTGTTAGTTTTAGTAGGACAAAGGCGGACTGATACTTCTTGAGTTAAAACATGAAATAAAAACTAAATTAATTCAGTTCTCACTAAGTGCTTTATAGTTTCCATTTAAAGTTTGAAAACACCTTGATGCAATTACATTGTTAATTTAATTTGAAACAGTCATGTTAAAGTCTCTTGCATGGTAATCTAGCAGTTACACCTCTTCATTCAACAGTCATGTTTTACATTCAAACTCAAAGTACTTCATCTCTTATTTTCAAACACGAGGACATCCATACCTACCATGGTTTGGGATTAAAAATATGTGCAAGCTATTTGACTTCTGAAACAAAAGCTGAAGAGGATTTCTGCCTCCTATTGACAGAGTAGGACAATAGGTTTTTCCTTCTGATACAGCAAAATGGTATTTTCACAAGGAATTCAGCAGGTTTTGGTGCCTTATTGGTACTGAAAGGAATATCAGTATCAAATATAATTTAAAAAGTTTTCATAGAGATGATGCAGTTCCTTTCTGCTTTCACCTTCACCCTGTGCTACTTTTAGGTTTTTACATAAGTATGGATGACAAAACATGCAAGGATTTCCTCTCCCCTTTTTCACATCTGGAATCTCAATATGTGCATCCCTCCCATATCATGAATTGTCAGAAACATTTGCCCCCCTCCCTCAGAGTAATAAGTCTGCAGAAAAAATATTTTAGCTCTTTAAGTGAGGTTTTGACTTAGTACAGTGGATCAAGAGGATCCAGATCCACTGGTCCAATCAGTGCTACAGATTGGGTAGTTCTGCTGAATGAAAAAGCTCAGTGACACATGCTATTTGGGAGGTGTCTGACTAAGAAGTACAACGGGGAAGTACTTGTAAATTGTGATATAGCCTTGAATAAGCTGCTCCTTGTTTAAAGTGTTTGGTTACAAACATATTTTCCAGCCAAAGAGCTATGTGAGTGCTTTACTTTGCAATATTCTGGTTCCCTTGTTGGGATAAACTACTCAGCTGAACCACCTTATTGCCTCATAAAACAGAGCAGCAATACTATTATCGCTTAACTGCACCTGAATTCAGGCAGAACTACTTTGTTCAAAGAGCAGTAAACACTTGGAGTAAGTTGTCAAGTAAGGTCATTGAAGCAAATAACATAAGTGAGTGCTAGAGACACAGGACACTTTCATGAAGGAGATTGAAGGATACAGTGACAAGAAGGGATTCAAGTAGGATGAACTGAGCTCAGGAAGGACTTATTTCAATGTTATTATTAAAAATTATCTTTTCGCAGAAAGCCAGTAGAGGCTTTGTATGGCAATTATTCCTTATATGCCCTAAGAGCCTTAAGTAGGATCTAAGAGGCACAAAGCAACAAATTTTAGCCTGCATAAAGAGGGCTTTGATCAATCCAATTGTGGAGGTTCGCCAATCCGAACCGGCCGACCCAGAGCCTCGGACGCCAGCTGTCAACCTGGCGCAGCTCCCCAGAGGGAATGCTGCCTGGTCCGAGGACTCTAAGGACGAAGTATAACCTCCCACACCTCACCCCCTGAAAGTTTTCTTTTAGTTTATTGGTTAAAAGTTTCTGTTACCTCGCCTTGTTACCGCCCCAGTTGCCACCCATGTCCAGAAAGTTCTGTTTCCCTCGTTCCCTCATTGGTTCAATTGTGTCCCTCCCCTGGTTGTGTATTATTTGCTGCCCCGCTTGCTTATTACTGCTGTACCCGAGCCAATTGGCTCCGCCCCTGCTGATCCACCCCTGGAGACCCCGTTTCCCCCTTTTTAAACCCCCCAGCCGTCGAGGCTCGGGGGGTTCGTGCCTCGTGTGGTCTCGCAACGAGACCTCACGTCCACGGACCGCCCGAGAGCCTCCAGGGTGCCCGCTTCCTCGCTTCCCTTTTAATAAAGCACCTTGGACCTCTCACTCTCTGAGCCTCTTTGCCTCTTGGGGACTGGAAACCTCCTCGACTCCCCGTCACCAGACCTGACCCTCTGCCGCAGGGCGGCCGATCTCCCCTGTCCCCATCCGGGGAATCAGGCAGTGCCCCCGGGGGCCGACTGGACTAGTCCGGAGGGACGGAGCCGGAGCCGAGTGGGCTGAAGGCCGAGCCCAGCTCCAGCAGCATCCAATAACCATCAGAAGCACTGTATTCATGTCTATGAACCTTTAGAAATGGTAGCTCTTTGAAATATGTTCTTAACACAGTCTGGTTTCACACTCTTTCTTTTCACATGTTCCCAACTGAAGTTAAAAAGTCACAGAGTGGCTTCCCTGCAGCCACAGTTAACATTCAAGGCTATTTTTGTTACACAGGGACTACATGTGTTTTTCAGATTTTTATCATATACTCTCAGAAGTTAAGCTCACAACTAGCTGGGCACTAGTCAGCCACTGCTCTACAAGGTATTACCCACTCTGGAAAAGGCAAGCCCCAAGATATCCTGAACCCTACACTGTCAGTCAGCAGAAACCCCACAGCCTTTTCCTGATAATGGCAAAAATCAGATTTACTTGGCTGCAGCATCATTCCTTAGAATAAGCATTAAATTTAATGTTGGTATACCAAATCTTCCAGCTTCTCACCTGAGCAGCCCTCTTACTGTTCCATTGCCTAAACTCAGCACTGGCTTCCCTCCACACACCACAGCTTCTTTCTGCCATTCTTCCTACCCTCACGCACCTATTCCTTTCAGCCTAAGCTCTGGGCTGGTTCAAGATCTCTTAGCAGTTCCTTCTTATTGTCTTATTACCACTTAACAAACCTTTTCAGAACCCATAATAATGAAGGAGCAGGATGATATCAGCTTCAGTGGTGCTCTACACTGGTGGGGGAGAGGGCAGAGGTGCTGGGAGAAAGAGACAGTGCAGCATTCTTTCAGAATCTCAGTCAGAATAGCCCCAAAAGAAATGGTGTAATAGAATACCTGGTTTAGTAAAGATGGAATAAAAAGCGGAATATATCTAACAGGTCAATCTTACATTCTTCAGATGCTGAGAATTCTGCTTTCTAATGTCACATCAGACTGACCCCAGATGGATTTTCTCACCATGCAGAGCAAGCACCCCCTTGTGCAGAGTTCCTCCTCTGTGCCATACCACAGTGCATTTCGTTTTCTGAAAAAAACAGAGCCATATGCTTTTCCTGGCAGGTTGGAATGCTTTGCCTGTCCTAACCCCAGTGGTGCACAGCACAGGCTGGCACGGGGTGCTCCAGCAGAGTCCCTTGGTGCTGACATATGGGCTGCTGTGACCGGGAGCACAGTGCCCAGCAGAGCAGACATGGTCTGCCCAAGGTAACTCACTGCTCAGACACCCTGCCCTCTGGAAGGAGCCCAATACAATCACATCTAGGTTGGAAGGGTGTGAATTACTGTACCTCCTGTTCAACTGGTGTTCACAACCTGATATGACCCTTTAAAGAAGATGCATCGTTTTCCTTCTGAAAATACTCTGTCCGATTTTCCAATCAACTCACTGAACTACTCTCCCTTGGTTTATCTTTTCATAGACAGCTCTAGAGTCTTATCATGAACACAGTGGAAGTAACCTCTTCTTTTTCAGTCCCAGAAGCAAACAAAACACAGTTCAGCTTCACATTGAGACAATGGAATACAAAGCTAGAATGACACACTCTTCTAGAAAAAAGAAAAATGGAGCCACATAAACTTTGCTCAAATGTGTTTTCATAGAATTTTCTAGCTAATAGTAAGGGAGATAAAAATAATTTTAGTCCAAATAATAGCTTCTTTCCTTTTGAATATCTGCAAGGGTTTTTTATTAAATATGTCTCTGAAAAAACCAGGTGCATCCAGTATCAAACAGCAGCTGCTCATACAGGTGAAAGAGCAAAGCTTGTTGTCACTGATAAAATTAACATTAGAGGGAAATAAATGAGTACAAGACTGAAGTCCCAAGATTTACTGTTTTTTCTGAGTTTAAAATTATATTACCCCCCAAAAAACCCCCTGATCAGTAAATGCTTTCATTTGAGGTTCTATATGAGTAAGAATCACCCTGTACTTAAAAATTAATGCTGGGAAATGATGAATTCAGTTCCAAAAGTTTGTGTGATGTCTTAAGCTCAAATTCAGAAATCCCAAATTAAATCTCTGATCTTAGGCAAAGGAAAAGGCTATGCATCTCTAAAGAACCAGTCAAAGGGAATAAAATAAAATACCAGTCAAGGAAAAATTACTTAGCTAATAAGAAGCTAAAATCAGGGAGTTGTCTAGAATGTGAGCTTCTGGCAGAATACTCCAAGCCTTCATGCTGTCATACTGTCCTAACTGTCTGTAAATTGAGGCTCATAGCAGTGGTCTCTGGAGATTCATGAAGTGTTCAAAGTGTATGGTAGTAGTAGAAGTGTAAGCACCTTCTAAAGATGTTTTTTTTTATTTCAGTTCCATCAATGTATTTGCCAAAAGTAATGACTCGTTTTTCTGAAAATTTTCAATTGTCTTAGGTAAGTGTCCAAGAAAAAAACCCCCTGTATTTACATCAAACTACTCTGTATTTGTTTAACCAAAAGAGAAAGACACACCTACATTACTGTTTTTCAACAGAAACAGTAAGGTAATATTCTTTGTCAGTATTCTGATCTTCCCAAAAACTCAGTTTTACTGAATTAGTTTTTTGGAAGTTTAGGAGAAGGAATAAATTAAATCACCTTTTGTGTGGGTTGTCTCACAAATACCTAACAGATCCCAGCAGCATTTAAAAAACCAGATAAGAAGCAAACCAAACACTAAGCTGAACTAAATTGATATTATTTCTTACTATAATATAAAAACCTGAAAGCAATTTAAGTAGGCAAGAATGTAAGAGGACATAGTAAGTACTTACATCCTGTTGAAGGATACAAGTAGGAAATTAACGTACTTAATCAGACTCCTAGTGTTTGTTTTTCTGATCTGATTTTCCTGCAAAAACTCATTTTGCAGGAATCCCAATTTAAAACAGTAATCTATCATTATATCCTGTCCTGAAAACAAGATTTGTGACAAATCAGTGAATTCACCCATGGTATCCTTCACTTAATTGTAATTAATGACTGTCTGTGATGATATAGATGGAAAAAATTGACTGCCTTGAATTGAAATGATTCATTTTTCACCTGGATATAAGCCAACAAATTCCTTCTGTTTTCATAATGCTGAGATTTGTTAAGAAAACATGTTTTTCCAGACCATATTAGAGTACCTAATATGTCTCATGCCAGAAAGCACACATGAACAGTGACAAGTCCTAAATATTTTAAAAGAAAGTAGAAAGAAGTCCAATCTGGAGTGATGACTGTGGCATAAAACATCCTCAAGGGAAGAGATGTAGCTGTATGCCAAATCAAGGCCCTGTAAATGCTTCTCAGGAAGAGCTGAATTCTGAATATGCTGTTTTCTTACTATAGAAAAGTGTGTGTTAAATCATAAACAATCTCAGGAATGGCTGTGAAAGTTATAAAAGATATGTGACGAAAAAGAAACAACAGCCTTCAAATAGTCCCACTGAAGTAACTTCCTTTTCCTTTTTATATATCACTGTTTCTTCCTTTTTTCCAAGTCTGATCAACAGTGAAATATAACAGGAGATAAGAGACAAAACTTTATCACAATATGAAAATATGCCTAGAAAATTGTGAAACCAAATCAGAGGCTCAGAAATGAGATGTTTAAAAATAAGGCTTTTCTTAGGCACTACTTCCTTTCTTTTTGCTGGTAACTTTCCATCCCTTTCCTCTGACCTTCTGACTGGCTATAACCATTCATTATATTATTATCCATTTAATTTATATTATAAATTCCTCAGAACAATCAAGTGCAGTGTTGTTGCTTTTATACTGAGGCACTAAAGAAGATGGATCTCTTTATTTTATCTAAAAGAAGTTTAAAAGGTGACTTGACCACAGGTGATCACATAAGGAAACCAGTTTTTATAGCCATTACTCCTTTACTCTGTCAAAACAAAAGGTCATAAGAAAATCCAGTAGTTGGGAGTTCACACCAGCTCTATTCACTAGGGGAACACAGATGTACCTAATAAGCCTGTAGAAATAAGAGCAGTAAACCAGAGAAACACTCTGCTTAGGAAGGGAGAGGATTGACTTGAATGTTTTAAATCACAACTGCTCATGTGCATCAGAAAGGTCTGTCTTAACTCATATGGAAGTGATTGGCTTGATGTAGAAATTATTTGATAATGTTTTTTTTTCATACTGTTTGTAGGATCTGGAACTGCTTGTCACTACAGTGGTTGTGTGTCCTTCACTCAGTGCAGACAAGTGCTCAGTCAAGAGTCCAGATCGCCAGGCAAGTTTGTGGTGATAAGGCAGGTCCAAGGTCAAGTCAGGGAGTTACAATTGGCAGGTCAGGGTCAGAATCAGGTCCAGCAGCCATAGGCAGTGTCAGACAAAGTCCAGTGACCAACAGGCAGGGCCATAGTGATGACACAAGTTCAAGGTGAGCCAGGAAGTCATTCTGCAGAGCCAAAGACAAGCACTCCTATGACATAGTTTAGACTGGCACTGAAGGACAAGAATTAAGCTGGAGTTCTTGGCCCCTGTCTGTGCCAAGTGGGAATAGAAGCTCTAAATGAGGTTGATGAAGACCTATTACTACATTTAAGATCCCAGCAACCGTACTCCATAATCATGAATTCAGACTTCTGGTGACAAGGCTTACATGCTGATGCTGACAAGCAGCAGAGCTTCTGGAGGTACTCCTAGGAACAGTACAGAATGATCTTGGGTGTTGCTTTACAGACTTGAGATAAAACAGTGGCCACTGCAGAATCTAAATGAATGTGCCTGCCTGCTTGCTATCTAAGATGGCAGTCATAGGATAGGCTGATGTTAGTCAGCCTGCATGAGATTCTTATTCAGAGACTATCACATTATCTTAAAGCAAACAAGAGACAAGCCCCTGAACAGACTGTCCTCTGCCTTCTCTCTGAACAAGATAATTGCTTATAAGATAGGTAAATCAGGTACTATAAGTTAATGCAATAGGATGAAGTCATGCCTTGCCCAAGATGCATTTCATGTCTGCCCTATCTATCAATGTCTAGAGATTTCAATTTCACAGGTGAAATTTACAGTCTGATAAGGACATCACTGCTTATATTGCTCAGCTGCTCTGCATCACTGAGCATTGTAACTGGTGATTTTCTCAATGACAAGTTGCATAATTGTCTTGTTTTTGGTTTTCGGCACCACCTTTATCTTGAGCCAAATTTATCATTTGTAACTATTTAGGAAAAGGCCACTGAATCAGAATCACTACCCTCTAAGAAAAGTCTTATTTTCAGCAATAATCTAAACAATCTAAATGTTGGATTTGTGATTAGAATTATTACTATTGTCAATATAGTTAGAAACTCAATCCTTAACAACATTAATAGGAAAGATCAGTTCTCTAATTTTCTAGTCAGTCCATGTAGAGATTCAAAAATGATAAATTCTCTTTCTGCACAAAGAAAACCTGCACTTCTTTAGGTTAATTGTCAAACATTGATGGTTTGAAGCATATTATTTCAAAGATTCTTATTTGTGGGCATCAATGCTTCCTTTGACAATGAGTAAAGAAGTGTTATCACATCCAAGGAGTCTTGAGGATCTCTGAAATGCTCATTACAATGGTAATAAGTGCACATCAAAATGAAATGGAAGTTAACTGAGATCGCTTCTGAAGAGACATTTTGTTGCCTCATTTTTAAAAATTGCCAGTGGTACGGACATGAACGCTGTCATAAAAGTGAGGCGAATATATTCTGTGGATTCTTTGCAGAAGGATTGAATCTTATTAGGGTATCAGTCATCAGAAGGATATGTTAAAATAGACTAATTATGTATCAATCTCTATTTCTTAACACAATAAATCAAAATTGGACAAGATCCTGAGGAGTATGATATAAACCTTGGGGACCACTCTGCTTTGAGTGGGGGCTGGCTAGCTGTCATTCCCAGTCTAAATTATCCTGTTAACTCATTTGTTCTGATGGGAAACTGCTTTCTTGACACCTGCCATAAACAAAGAGTAAGTAAGAAACCTTATTACTGATTTTTTCCTAGCATTTCCTGAAAAACTGAGTTTATGAAAAATGATCAGTGTTATTTCTGAATCCAACAGCAAAACCAATTCTTATGAAAGGTAGAGCTGCAATTTCAGTACACTATACCAGTGGAGAACTACACTGAGCTTGTGTGTAGAATAATGAGCTCTTGAATTAGTCACATTTATAGATTAATCTGTTATGGTTGCACCAACACACAAACCTGAAGGCGTCGTAAAAATCTGGCAAAATGATGGCATGCTATGTCATGCTCATGGTGCACATCCAGTGATTGTTTTTAAACAACAGCTTGCAGATTTTTCAGGAAGTATTCTTGAAATGTATTCTCTCAAAATATCATCTAATTGTCAGTGAAGATGCTACAGGTGCCCAGATGGAATTTACACACTGAGGAAAGATCCGAATCAAGGTATCCTCACTTGCTGAAGAGTTATAGCTGTGTTACCAATGTTTGTTAACATCCTGAGGTGAAAAGTTTTGAAGTCAATATGAATTCAGAAGAAATACACCCAGAGGGACTATCACTGTTTTGTGTGGTATCCACTCAAGATGCTGTTGTTGTTATGTATAAGATGTTGCAGAAAGAAAGTAATATTTGTCTTCTGTCTCCATCTTTCTCTTTTTCCACCTCTGTCTAGAACTCCTTTGTGTACCAGCATTATTCCTGTTAGTTTCTGGGCAGATGTTGTATTCACTAGACACTTGTCACATATTTAGCTCCACAAACATAACAATCATTATGTCTAATATTGTTCTCTACAGTATAGATGTTCCTGGACCACTGTAGGCAGAGGACTGCCCAACTTGGTGCTTCTGAAACAAAACTATTTTGCAAAAATTCACTATCTCAGCCAACATGCTATTTTTTCCCCCTGAGACCATCTACTATGGGTCAAGAGGAAATCATGGAGCAAATTAATTGTTCTGGGAGCTAAGTTACTTGCCACTTTTTTCCACAAAGGTCCAACAGCCCTTTTCTCGTTACTTGCCACATTCACAATGAGATCAAATTGCTTGTTTCTGTCATCAAGTAGCTGGTGTATGTCTGATCATGTTACAAAAATGCACAGCTACATTCCATGTCAACATTTCTTGCACATCCTTGCATGCAATATCAACAGCTAATAGTAAATGTCATACATTTTATCAGGTGAGCAATTTGTTGTACACTTTCTTTTTACAATTTTGCTGTTTAAACTATGATAAAAAATGTGTTTGGTCACATTTAGCCAATTTTATGGTTGAGTATTTAAATACTGGTAAAGCGATCATATTCTAACACAAGGAGTGTCTTCATTCATTCTTTTCATGAAATCTACAGGTACAGAATATTTTATTTGTTTACTATATTTCCATCCACAAAATATTTCCAGGAAATGTTCTTTCTTAGATAAATTCTATGGATTTAGACATTCCTGTTCTCAAGAAACATTTAGAATACTTTCACAGAATAGAGCACAGTATGGCTTATGGTATGGACAGATGCCAAATGACATTTCTGCAAAGTCCAGCTCAGCCTGATCCAACAGTAATGAGGAGAAAATCTCTTGCAGACTCGAATGGATTTCTTACCAAGACCATAATGTATAGTTAATGTAGTGAAAATCTCTGTGAGACCGGAGTGTAAACTTGAAGATAATACTAAGGAGGAAGAGGACAAGTTATTACTGACCTTCCTCTGATCTGGTAAATTAATAAATCAGTGTCAATTATAGTCAAGCAGCTGGTTATAGTTACAACAGCAAAGAATGCATCTGTGAGCCGGAGCCACCAATGCTGGTTTTGAGCAGCTATTTTTAGAATCCTGAAAAAGGGAAAAAACAAACAAAGGGTTTCTTCAGGCATTTAAGAGTTCATTTACTGTATTGATATAATTTTTTTAATGGGCAATTAGAGCTCTTATGGTTTTTATCATTGTCAGGTTTTAGATTCTATAAAAAAGTTATCTTGAGCCAATTTGCAACTGCTTCTTGTGTTATTGTGACTGTAAGGACTTCAGACATCTTTTGTTACAGACTTTTTCCCCACATTTTCTCTTTGGAGTCGTTACCTAAACCTGGGGGTTCTGACTCCTACCTTTTCTTCTTAGTATTATCTTTCTTATATTATTTCTTTTCTTCTCACTTGCACACCTGTAGTCCTTGTGGTTTTGATTTAAGTGTTTAAAAGGAGTCTTTTCATAGAGGAAAAAATCTTTGTCATGTTTAAAAAAAAAAAAAAAAAAAAAAGGAAGGGATTATTTCCTGGAATAGAGAGAAAAGCAACAACCACTGTCAACATACCTGCAGCTCCGCATAAGAAAGAATGGACAGAAGTACTCTACAGGCCTGTTTTTCCTTTGTGAAAATTCTCAGGGAGCACTATTGTTGAATAGGTCATTGTCCCTGAAGAGGTCCTTAGCATTCTCTCGGGCCTGCTGTCATGGTCCACGTATACAGAAACAGAGACATGAGGAACTATTGTAATAATTTAACATAACTTTCTGGATCACTACAGCCACCGAAGTTCCTGCTTCAAGCTCCCAAATTGGAAGTTGAGTACAGTACGTGTGTTATAGAGCTATTCAGTAATAACTCAGTGTTCCTTGCATCTTAAGATTTCCAATGGATGGTTACCCTCATTATGAAAAAACTGCCCAAAATTGTCCTACATTTCAGTACGGATATTTGTCAGTTAAAATATATGTCAGTTCAGTTTTTAATTTTGGTAAATGCATATTATTTTATGTCTTTCTACTCTAGGAAGAAAGATTTTTAAAAATTCTCACGTAATAACTGTTTTGCAGTGGCTTTATAATGAATGGTCTGAGTAAGGGAAGATCAACTCAACCTGCTACATGAAAATGTTTTAAAAATAATTATAAGATAAAACCAAAAAAGGTGGAATTGACAGACATATTCTGTGCGTTCTGATCACACATATGTATAGACTTGAAAGTTACATCCCAATGGGTTTTTTTCCAAAGCCTTTAGGCTTTCCTTATAAATGACTTCTTCATACTATAAAGCATTCATTTTTTGTCAATTTACTCCCTTCACTTTGTTCATGTTTTCCTAGTATGAATACTAAAATTGGTGGCAGAGCTTTGGTGCTGATTTTGCTAACGGAGGAAAAGATGAAGCCATATTGCTAAAAGTTTCATTATTTCATTGTCTTTGTCTAACTCAGACCATTTCTTTGTCTTACAAAATCCAAAACCTCCATCATTTGTACAAGGCACGAACATTTTCATGAATAACATTCAACATATTCTAAAGACACAAATGCTTTCTTCAGTTACAAAGATTGTGTTTTCCTTCCTAACTCTTAATAGCCCTTCTATAAATGTACGTGTTAACCTGCTGCTTCAACTTCCATTTCTGTTTCCAAAGCAGCACCTCTTCAGAGCATGCTTTATCACCACAAGAGCTCCTCTGTCATGTTCCAATAATCTTTATGATACCCTAGATCATTTTCTGCTGTGGTAGTTCACGTCCTTCTGTCTCGTTGCTCAATTTTTAACCAGGAAGTCTAGCCACTGTCTAGCCCAGTCACATTTGAACTGTTGGACCCTCTTAATCAGCAATTACAAAAAAATAACCAAAAAACAGGCCCCCCATCATCTAAGTAGCCTCTTCTATGGTCTTCCAAAACTGGGATGCTAAACAGAATTTAGCATCTCCAAGAGATAAGGAAAGTATTTTGGGTTCAAAAATACAAAGTAAGAAAACAAATCTAGTTTCTTCTTGCTTTTCAGTCTTCCCATGGGCTTTGAACCAAGCATAGCCTGTGAGGAGAAGGTCTTTATCAACCTCTTTCAGGGGTTAGACAGGAAAAGAAGGCTTGTTTAGAGAACTCCTGTCAGACTAAGAAGACCAAGATTGTCTGACACCTTTTGAAGTATGAAAGCAGAATACACAGACCCTCATCCTGACGCAGGAGCTGATGAGGCAGAACCTTGTCACAATCTGAAGGTTGTTTTCTGCATCAAAATCTCACAACTCTGACTTCTGTTCCCAATAATTCACAATTCCCTTCCTCTGCAGTCCTCAGTGTAAGGTAAGGAGCACAGCAGCTCTGAATGCATGGAACAAAATGGGGATTCAACCCAGAAAAGGCCAGGAAAGCAGGGAGACAGTAACAACAGAGCACTGCTGTGCTTGAATTTAAACTGCAAGCGCAAGGGTGTGAGCACTTATGCTTCTAGGTAATAAATATATTTTTTAAATCATGGCTTGCATGCTCTTCTTATATTGTTGTTTCTCCTGCCTGCACTTCTCCAAACTATCTACAGTGATGAGATCTTGTTTGCACTTCCATATAAAGTAGTAGCTTTGTTGAAATGTGATCAGCATATTTTCAGTGATATTTTATTACAAACTTCCAGAGGAACACACATCCCACTATATGAAAAGCATACTTCCCTAGCATAAATAAGCTTCAAGCTTTATTAAAAATCATGATGCTCTATAGTACGTAATGAATTATTAATTTTATCTTCATAACCATACTCACAAGGTATTTCCTGAAACACAATGCAAAATAGAAAGGAAATATCACAACCAAGTTTTAATAAGGTAGAGGCTTGAGATAATAAAATCAGTTCTTCTTTTACAAAAAGTAGCTTAAGGCAGCTTTGATCACATTTCACTTATGACTGTATAGAAAATCTGTGTAATGCTGGTGAAACCCTGGTGAGATTCTCCTTTTTTCCTGGATAAAACTGTCCACTGCACAAAGGAATGTAAAACAGTCTGGAGTCTTGTCCTAGAACTATAATACTTTCCAGTCCTTCAATTGTACCTTTCTTTAGCATCGTGTCTCAGTTTAAAACTCCTTGAAATTAAAATATTTTCCAGGATCCAAGTCAAGGTTTCATAAAGAGCCTTTCTTCTGACCAGGCATCTACAAACATACTTTAAGAAGACTGAGCAAGGAGGCCATTTCCTTTTAAGTCCACCAGTGGAGACAGAAAGTGATAATTAAGGGAGAGAAAGCAGATCACAGTTTACAATGTCATTTGACACTTCCAGCCTGTAACTCTCCCTACTAACTAACCTGAGATGAAGTGCTGTATCAAGGAAGACAAGTCAATAGCAAATGCTTCCTTGGTATTCTCCTCTTTCACTGCTGCAGCTGCCTGTGGGGCAGATGCTGCTGATCATGACACTGAGAATATTCTTAGTTCTGCAGTGGCTGATTTGCAAAGCTAGAGTCCTTTGTCCTGTGAAGGAGTTAACTACCACATCACAAATTTCAGCATTTTGGAAGTCATTAGTAGAGCAGCACAAGGGAGTAGCTGGTAACGAACAATAGCCAGGCAAGAAATGACTGATAATGTGATAAATTGAAAGGAAATACTGAAACTGAGATCTAGATTTTCTCCTTGTCCCCTTTAATATCTTAAATCGAGACACTTTTGATTGCTTTCTATTGCATTTCCCATAGCATTTCAATTGAAATATCCTGTTACACAGAAGGATCATCAGTCACACTCATGAGATACATTCCCAAGAAGCAGGCTTTATTACAGAGGAGGTTGTCATCATGGTGGAGGGCAGTTTTTGGACTGCAGTAGGAGAGAGCTGGCTAGGTTAATGCTATTGTTGACCATCGAAGCATCAAAACCCTAGTGCAAATATGCTGTCCATGTACAACAGTTTAATCCACACAGAACACTGAAGCTGAAGATAGGGAGGAGAATACTTAAAACTTCTCAGTTTGTGAATTCTTTTTCCAGTAACCACCCATGCAAAATGCCTTATGGGATCCAAATATCTGTTGAGCCTGCTGGAGTTAGGTAGGTATCAATTTCCTTTTTTTTCTTAAAGTACAGTAGTCTTAATGTATCTCTAACTGATTAATTGCCATATTTATTTAGAAGAAAATTTATACATACATATTCAGCATTCCTTTCCTTATTTTTTTCTTTCAAACATCCCTTTTATTTCTATTTTAAAAGAAGAAGGGAAAAACTCTTTCCTTGTTTTGTATCCAGATACTCCTATTTATAGATTTCTGATACCAACAGATGCTAAAAATGCCTCTGTGTGACAGCTGGGAAGTGAGAAAAGTAGTTTATTTTTAGAAAAAAACCCACCCTGAATTTAAAAAAAAGGTAGTGGGTCTGCTTCGCATATTGTGTTTTGAGTCCCTGTCTTCTTAATGAAGAGTCAAGGAGAGGCAGCACTGATGAGAAAATAGAGCATCAGCGCAGAAGGGCAAGAAAAACCCAACACAGTTTCAATAACATAATTAAAAATGACTGTGGTGTGACTAAACCAGGGTTCTTGTTCAAATTAAAAGTGAATTTACTGGAGGGATGATTTTCTTAAGCAGATGGGACAAGTGAGCTTTTAGCATGGGCCTTAAACATCATTTGTGTTGACAATTTTTTTTCTAATTACTCCCCCTGCAGATTTTCAGCAATAAGAAATAGCCACAAGAAAAGCACTTGACTAGTTGCACACCACGGCTGCCAGCAGAAACGTGTGGCACTTTAAGCAGATCATCTCATGTCAGTGTGTTTTAAAGTCGAGAAAGGAGTGTTTGTACTGAAGCGTGAAGCAAAGAGCTGTCAAGGACTACATTATGACTTTCTGCCTTCTGAGATCATTTCCAGTTGTGCCTCAAGCCCAAAGATTAGAGCCATTTTGCACTTTGCCAGGGCTGGACTATCAACAGTTCCCAAGGCACTGTTTGCTGTCTGTGGGCAGACACAGCAGGGCACATGCTCCTCAGAGACTCCTGTGCAGAGTGCTCCCATGGCATAGGGCCAGAACCTCTCCTACTGGTTTTCTTGGAGCTAAGGGCTTTGCTATTCTTCTACACACTACCCTCACACACTGGTAGAAGGGTTCAGGTCACATCAGAGAATTTAGCTTAAACTTCTTGTGCTGCTACTTAAGAGTGGCCAGCTGTTCAAAATCAGATATTTCCTGTTACTGTATGTACCACTAATTGTAACTCTGGCAACATTTAGGCAGACAAAGACCAAGATTTTCCAGCAATCTCTATCTCAGTCCTGTCCCAAAGGAAAGCTCTAGCAGAAAATGCTGGTATCTGAAGTGTTACCTCTGGTCATTTTTAGAGATAACCACATGCAATGACTGTGTCTGGATCTACTATAAGTGACCTCCATATTTCAGGGTGCTTGGATCTTCCTTGTACATATCTCTAATAAATGATAAAAAAATCTTTTCACCATTTAGTGGTAAACCATTTTAAAAGCTCTCCTTTCCTAAGCATCACAGGGCTAGAGTAGATAAGTGGGATGCAAAAAATCCCATCTCCATTGTGTGCACATCCAGAGGAGCTGGACAAGGGAATGACCATAATTTGGACAAATTGCTGTGGATAAGTGCAGTGTGAGCACTGCAGAGCATGTAGCCACTGAAGTCAAGCAATGCTCTACTAAAAGAGCTGCAATTATAAACAGCCTGTAATCAGTACCTTCTCCCTTACAATTCTATGCTCCTGTTTTCTACACTCCTGTTCCTCTTTCAGTGGCAAAAGCTAATGCTTAACACTCTTAATAGAACACCTTCACTTAAATATAGGTGGTTAACTAGAACTCCAAAGGAGTTCTAGCAGAAGGATTAAGAGAGTGGAGAAGATACTATTCCTTAAATACCAGAGAAAGAGAGACAATGTGAGAGGATAAGCTGCTGAACTTTACATGAAATCCCCAGTAGCAATTCAAGTGAGAATGAATGTTGGTTACTTGGGTAAAGATTGTTCAGGTATTCAATGTGTACATGATAAATCCCTGCAAAGACCATGCTTCATAACACAAAAGTGTAAGAAACGGGTTGTGAATCCATGTCTAAAAGTGCTAATATGTGTTGGAAAATACTTCCTTAAGACTTACCTGCCTTTAAGAGCACTCTACCAGCTAATCAGCTATTTTGAAAAAATAATTCAATCTTTGGTATTGTTAAATTAGCTTAATGGGAATGTGCAGCTTCTATTGAATGTTAATTAGTAACTGCCAGCTTTTTCACGTGCAGGTAAAACTGCTGCAAGAGCAAACTTTGTTTTGGCATTTTCAAACTTTTGACTCTTTTACTTCACAATTTGAATGACAATTTTAGTATGCAGCAAGGGAGTTGGACTAGATGGTCTTTAAAGGTTCCTTTTCCCTCAAACCACTCCATGTTTCTATGATATATCTGTTTTCTATGTGTATACAAAAATTATATTGTATATTTGAAGAAAAAGAGGACCTTAATATTGTTCTTATTATTTCTTTGTTTTGTAAATACTATGGTTGCTTTATTAAAAAAAAAAAGTTTGCATTTGTTGTCTGCTTTTTTTCTTTTAATCTAATGCTGTTTTTAAAGAGCTAATCACTTTAGAAAGCTTTGTTGACACCAAAGTCTGGTGTTGACTTCACTATGAAAAAGATGGACCAGAACTAAGAAACCCCACATTTATATCACTCTGAGTCTGGGTGCTCTCTGCATGTGACCTATTTTAATTTTTCTCCAGATATAAACAAAATTTGAGACTGCAGTCAATCACAGACTCCCCCAGAAAACCACTGGGTCCCTCAAAAATTTGATTCTTAAATATCTATTTTTTTTTTGTCTCACACTGAGCCCTACAGTTTTAATCACTGATTCCTTTCCCAAATTTAAAATACTGCATTAAACCGAAGCATGAATGCTCTATCTTGTTGTGGATCCATGTAGTGGTGAATCTGTAGGTAGTTTAAACAGACCTGAGTGAGTTGCACAGTGTGTACTGCATGAGATCAAGTAGACACTTGGTGTGTGAGACCTGAACTGATAGCAAAGTCACGTCAGCAACCCTGAGGGAATCACACTAATAGGTGTGCAAATGTGTAACACACCCAGTACTTGTGAACAGGGGTGGGAGAGTATGCCTATTACAAGACTATACAGAAAAGTGGCAAATTCACCATAAAAACGGAGAAAAAAAATGTTGTGAAAAATGCGTTGAATCAAAAGCAGACACCGTACAGTGCAGAGAGTGTTTCCATGGAAGCAGTTTCCCACATGACAGCAAGATCAGCAACAGGTGTTACAGAGAGAAACAGAGAGCAAAAATGTCACCAGGGTAAGCCTAAATGTCATGTTGGCTTATAAAACAATACATACAAGTATTTAAACTTACCATAGTTTTTATTCACTGGAATAGAAAGGTAATTATTTCCAACCTAAAAATAGATCTGTATATATATATAGTGAGAATGCAAAAAAATCAGTATTGGATAATTGTGAACAAAAGTGTAAAAGTTCTTTGTCTTGGTGTTGTTTAGCAACTAGCTTGGAAAGTAATTTGTAATCATCCTTGTTCCATTTCCTACTGGATCTCCTAAGATATACAATAAATAGAATTAAAACTAGTATTTTATGTACAGAGGTGGCTTCCTAGGAGATATAATATTAAAGTGGGTTCTACGATCAATCTTGGAACACATGGTCCATGAAATATCCCAACTACTCAGATTTAGGACTAATTCAGGAACAAAAAGAAAATAAGAAGAAAAGTATTAAACTTGTAAACAAGGAAGTTATTTAGACATTTTACATGGTAAGTGAAAGCAAAAAAAACGTGATTAAAATAACGTGACACAGACTAGATCTATGAGACATAAGAATAAGGCAAGACCATTATTAATAGTTTACGATGAGCCATCTGATGAGCTAACACTTCAATTAGCTAATGATCACATTTTTAAGTCTTGACCCCAGAACAGGGCATTAAATGAGTCATTATGTGGGGAAGGTTCTGTGGTAATGAAGATTACAGGAAGATATTCACTCAGCCAATATTCATAAAGCTATGGATTGTACCTATTCCAGCTTGATAGTGCTTTTGCAGGTATTGTTCTGAGATCTAAATGCAGGTTACATCTCAATGCCAGATTTCTGTTTTCTGGGGAAAGGGAACTGTATCTCAACTGGAAAGGAAGTATTTTGTTCATATTCCTTCACAGCTGACTATGCAGAAGTGCATCAGCAACAAGCAGAGTATTGTGCTGAGCAAGAAAAACAAAGCTCAAGGATGATTTACCTTGCCTTATTCTACTCCTTGCAAAAGTTTAGTCAGAATGAAGAGGTTTCTTGGACACTATTTCAAACTTTCTTGTGATGATCGACATCATCCTGCTTCACCAAAATGAAGAAATGCATTGCAGTGGGATGACACTTTGGCACAAGGGGTAACAGTTCAGAGGATTGCATCTAGTCAAGGGTTATGATAAGAAAAGAAGCTCATTGTTTATGCATGACAATCTCTCTCATCCACAGAAATATAAGGTGTGCACACCTATTTGGATGAGAATGCCATACATGCAGGTGAGACATTTCTGTCTACTGTCACAAGCCATCACTCACTCAACTAACAGTGCTGCCAGTGTTTCTCTAACAGGTGTTGCATGTTTGTTTTGCATTTTAGGGGTTTTTTTTTCCGGCTGTGGTTCTTCCCCGCTTTTATTTCTTATTAATGCTGAAGCATAGCAGACAAGGCAACCCCTTGGCATAAATTATGTTGGAAGGGATGCAGCCAAGGATTAGGATCAGAAATTGATGCTGTGCATAGCTAAAGGTCACAGCCATGAATTCAAACAAAACTGTCATATTCTGCTATATCACTGGTGTTACCAGCATACTGACCACAGCAATGAGAGGTTTTACACTCTACTAGTCTAGATACAATCCAGGCAAAGGTTTTGCATTAAAAAATTACTCCTTTGTTCCCATCCTATTGTTTATGTAAGGAATATGACAAATTACAGTAGTTAAAATTGACAGCGCTGGTCTTGCTCAGTGGAATCCACATGTTGACACTTGACAGATTAGTAGCAAAGAATGTTCAATGTGATTTTTTTCTCATCTCTGTATAGATAATTCTTTTCTTACTGAATGCAAAGATGAGAGTTTCACAGTTTAAGGTAATCAGACAGAAGTGTGACACCTGTCACTTCTTGTTTTACTTGCGGAATCCTAAAGGATTGGTTTAGTATCTTTATTTTATATCAGAATTCATACAGCTTTCTGCCTCTTACCTAAATTCATCTGGAAAATAAAGCAATTTTGACATGATCTAATGGAAGCCTTCAAAATTTGTAGCAGAACAGAAAGATGATCAAAAGAAATTTCTCCTATGGTGGAAGCCTCAAAAAGGAAGGGAATAATTTACCGTTAAGAGATGACAAGTGATGGAAATAAGAAATGACAATTCAATTCATGGTACCTCCAGATTTGTTTAGAACAATAGACTAAAAAAAGGGATGAAGTTTATTTATTTTGCTATATGAGCTATGAATAAGCTCTGAGATTTATAGATCTTTGCATAACTTAATTTTCTGTAATTTCTGTTTTACTAATATTCTTTACCAACCTCAGTTTCTGTTCATAGCATGATAAAGGTATTGTTTTGGATTTATAATATATCCTTTAATCTGGAAGGTGGATTCTTAAGGTATTTTTTCTATTCTAGGAAGCCAATATAATGTCTCTGATTAAATACAGGACTTTTAAGCACAGCTTCTAAATTTGTACATCTTAAAACCAAGTACTGTTGATAGAAAGCACAGGACAACATAATTCTCTTCTCCCTCTGGTTTGACAGAACCTGTGACTGTTGAGAGCTAATCTAAAGCCCATCTATTAACTTAGTCTGTTTCCTGAGTGAAATAACTAAAAGGCTAGGTTGGGTGAGCTTTCCTGGGATGTACTAAAGCATTTTTCTGCTAATCTTTGTGCTATATAGTGTTACATATTGCATTTTTTATATGTTATGTGTTAGTGTTTAACAGGTATATGTTAAATTGAAAGCTTAGTAAATAGTATATCATAAAATTTCTGAGAAAAGAGAAAATTGTTCTAATCATAGAGATAAGCAACATTTTCCATTTTCATATGCTGTTATTGCAGTTCTGTAATTCTTCTGCTTGCTAGCTCATGTTTGAATGAGAACCATAGCAAAGAGTACATGATAGCAACTATCATTCAACAGCATCAGAGAGGTCTTTGGATTTAATCTACCACTCCTTCTAATTTTATAACATCAACATTGTAAGATTTCATCTTGTTTTCCTCCCCATTTCACTTTAAGGAGCAACCTGGAATGTAATAACGGAGCATACATTTGCAAAGTAGCATGAGATAAGGGTGCTGAGACAGATCAGCCACTGAATGAGAGTCCCTCACTTACAATAAATACCTGATTATTGCCCCAGTAGCAAATGTTTGGTCATATCAATAGTCATGGCAATAGTGATAAACATCGCTTAGCCAGATTGTTTTCTAAAAGCAGAAGGTAAAAACAGGTCAGAATTTAGCATTTGAGACTAAAACTGGCTCCAATGCTTTCAATATTTATTTGATAATATTCACTGTTTATGTATTTACAATGTTCATAGATATGTTGCACTCTTTCTAGTGAAGGACATTGTACATTTTCTGAATGGTTAACCATTAAAGTCCCCAACCCTGAACCAAAGTGACTGTGTACAAAGTTGAGAGTGTTTTCACAAGATCAGAGATGAGAGCTCTGCAGACAGACATGTGTACATCCCAGTCTGCATAAACACAGCTATCACTATCTACAAACTTACAAACTAGTATAATGAATAGTTTGCATTTGTTGGGGTTTTTTATTTGGGTTTTTTTTTGGTTTTTTGTTTGTTTGTTTTTTGGTTTTTGGGGTTTTTTGGGGTTTTTTTTGTGATGCTGGATTATATTTTATATGGATCTTTGCAGATATCTACTATTTATTATGATGAGAAGCACTTAACCTGAAATTCAGAGGATAGTTTAGATAGTTTTTTGGCAAAAAGTCCATATTAGAAACCTATAATTATTGGTCCACTGCAACAGGAAGACGTGTCATTTCTGTATCTTGTCAGAAATTTATTCCTCTGCTGATGACAAAAGAACTACATAATGATCAAACAAATCTAGAGTCTGCAACAGAAACAAAATTAGTTTTTTTAAGGGGAAATGGGACAAACTGAAGTAAAGAGAGACACTAAAGTATTTTACTATTCTCCTGCTCAGTGACATTTCACCTTTAAAACAAAGAGCAAGCATGTTCTTATTTTCCAGTGACAAAGGAAAGAAGATTCAAAAACCACAAATTATCAGCCCTTCTCTTTTTCTGGTGCCAGAGTCATCCCACTGCACCTGGAACAGTGGTTGCAACTCCTCTGGTTCTATCTGCTCTTAGAACTGCAGGCATTGGGAGGCGCAATTTATGTCTTCACCGTTGCAGATGTTTTGAGCATTCAACTTTGCACCATTGCCACAATTGCTAGTGCTTTGATTAAAAAAAAGTCAGGTTGCTTTAATTCCCTAAAGATAGACAGAAGTTCAGGGCTTAAATATCAAACTATTCAGTCTTTGCTTGTCAACGTTTTTGACAAAAAAGATTAGTATTTTAATCTATGTTTTATTAGAATGATAGATAATGATTGAAATTTTAACACTAACTAAAACTGTGAACTTGTTCTTTACATTTAAGCTTTTTAAAAAACCAACGTCCATTCTGATTAGCACATAAAGAATCAATAATTACCAAGATGACTGATTTTTTTCATTGCTATGACATGGTCATCAAGTGGCACCACTTTTCGAATATACTACTGTTGCAATAATATATTTGGTATGATTATCATTGAGTTGCACTTAGCTACTCATTTGGCAGTATTAACTACTCTATTTTTTATCCAGTCTATTTTCATGTTATTTAAGGACCAAGAAACAACTGATTTGCTTGTTACAAACATTTTCCCTGAGATCATTTATTCAAGTGACTTGTGGCTTCATTTTCATCATTTTGTTGTTCTTTGCTGTCTTTGAATTTTAGTTCTACGGAGCAAAAGGTTTTGAAAGGTGCATTTTAAGTTCATATAACCAAACATTAAATGTAAATTAAATATCTAAATTATATAATAATTATAAATTATAAATAATATATTAAAAATATAGGCTTTTTTTACATGTAAATAATATATCTAAATAGTGTAGATATAGAAACTACAAAGAAGTATTACTTGACCTTAGAGGATGAAATTTGCTAATAACCTAATAAAAAAATAAGAGATTGTAGCACGTCTCTAACTACTGCTCAAATGGAATAGAACCTCATGCTTGTCAGAACACAAAAGGCCATCTAACAAACCATGTAAAAAGCATCCCTAAACTGTGTAAAATATTCGCCCCCTGCCATGGGCACAGCAACTCAACAGTGGGAAGTGGATAAGGGCAACCAGAGGTAAATATCCATGGCCAGAAAATTTGAAAATGGCATT
Source organism: Entomyzon cyanotis (assembly GCA_024500445.1). NCBI lineage: Eukaryota > Metazoa > Chordata > Aves > Passeriformes > Meliphagidae > Entomyzon > Entomyzon cyanotis. Next base: position 85,706,502 of record JAKEPQ010001005.1, read on the forward strand.
AAGGGAAAGGAGATTTGAGTGTGATGAAATAAAAAAAAATAAATAAACAGTGGAAAACTGTTCAGATACAAACCTCTCCAAGTACAACCAGATGTCAGCATGCTGAAAACAATTATGAGTTAGGTCACTTTTGTTTGGAAGGGAAGATTGACTGAAAAGATGTGTCTCCTCCATCTGCTTAGTTTTGACAAAAAATAACAGAGATGGTCACGCTGAAGAGCTTTGAAGTGGTGAATTCAGTCTATTTCCTGCCCCAGAGTCCATTGGAGAAGATGTCTGCACCATTCCAGCATTTGGAGAAGAAATAAGTGCTTCCTCTATAGAGCATACCTACCCATGCATCAGTGATCCCATGACCTGAGTCACCTCTTTTAATGTTGTTCTCCCCCACAGCTAGGACTTGTATGTGTTTCTTTTTACACAGGGCTGAATTTGTCTCCTAATCACATATTAGAGCCCTGGAAGTTGCAGCTCCATTTTTCTTGCTTACTTATTGTAGATTGCAATTGATGATCTGTAGGTATTACTCCCATATTGAAATTAAATCACTGGAACTGATCTCTTTCTTTTGAAACAGCAAAGCATAATGCTGAGATCCACACACCTGAGGCTAAAGTATTTCACTGGAATACTTCTGCTCTTGGATTTCAAGCACAATAGATCAAGTTTATGTCTTACATAAGTCAGTTCTGAGAAGGAGAATAGTAATAGCAGGATAAATACAGCAATGATCCTCTATTGGCGCTTCCAGCTCTGATGGTGAGACTTTCCTACTTTTTCCTCTGTTCTTCCATAAAATGCGTACTGGAAGTATCACATAGTTTGTCCAGTGAAGTTATTGAAAATGCTGAAGTGACTTAGGAGGTTACATTTAATTTTCAAAGGTGTGCTTAAATGCGGTTTTTATATATTTACCAGTTATTCTCTCTGTGGGTAGTGTTTGAGAAAGTCTAGCCAGTGCAAAATTTAAGTTCAGAAATACCTAAGTGCAGAGGTTTTTATTTTGTGCAAGTGTACTTTAAATTTCCACCTATGCATCATTTTGCATTTATTAGCACATCATTTACATTTATCATCACATCACATCCACTGGCATTTTGTTGACAATATGGCACCTCTGTATCGGAATATATATAATATACATAGTTTTCTAGAACTTGATTAGTCATACTTATGAACAAGTATAGTTCTGCATAACCGCTGGTCACTGACCATAAACATATTCTATGTAACAATTATATATCAAAGCTCTCACATAAAAATAATAGCATTAAATTGAAGAGTTAGGCACTGAGATGTTTGCAAATGCTAGATTTAATGTTTCCAGTGAAATGTAACTCACATGCTGGTGAGGATCCATTATGGTACAGCATTTAATTATATGATCTCATTCTATTTTTCCGCAGGACTTCTTCATTTGAGGTACAGAGAGTAAGCCACTTACTTAGTCAGCAGCAATTCAATATTTTGCTTTATTCCATTTGTTTTATGATTCCATAGTTTATCTACTGCACACTATTCAACCTGTGCTTGGAAAACAGAATACTTAATTTCTTCTTAGACTTTTTCATAGAGCTCATCTCTGTAATATATTAATGCTTCACTAACACTCATAAATGAATTTGTGCAGCATCTCTTTGTGACAAAGTGAGAAATGAAGGCATGTAGAAATTGAGGTTAAAAAAAATCTCTTTATGTATTATCACTACCATTTATTAGTAATCACTGTTATCTATTCTAATCGCAAATCAATGTAAAACGACTCTCTTTTTCTAATTGCCTAATCTTACACTGTATTTTACATGTTCAAAAATAACTCTGCTTTAATGCTGTGTGTGCTCAGTCCTTCTGCAAATCAGATGCAGGAATCACAAGACAAATTCCCTGAAAATAAAGACTGTATGCTTAGTGACCACCTGAGTAAAGTTACTAGCTACCTACTAACTGCTAATCACATTGGATTTCTCTGATATAGGCAATGATATCACCCTGTTTCTTAAGGATTTTACTGATTCAATGATCTTCTGTTCTGTTAATCATGCCCCTTTATGCTGTACATTCCTAGTTCAACAACAGAGAGTAAGACTTACGAAAAACTGCTGGGTTTTATCAAACTCTGATCAAATATATTCAATTAACATACCCAATTTTTTGTGGTAAAAATAGCTTCTAATGCCATGCTTGTAGAATGTAACATAAAATGGACATTTAAGGCATTAATTAAGGTCACAGGTGACAGACTAACACTTCCTCAAGGTGGGCAGCAGAGGGGAAGGTGTTGATCTCCTCTCTCTGGTGACCAGCGATAGAACACAAGGAGATGGAGGGAAGATTCGTCAGGGGAATTCAGATTGGACATTAGGAGAAGGCTCTTCATTGAGAAGGTCACTGGAACAGCTCCCCAGGAAAGTGGGAAGTTGGATCTTTAGAACTTGTTTTGCAACAGTATTTGAAAGACTATAGTAAGCTTAGGATTTCTGCTTAGGTCCTCAATGACCTAAATTATTATTTGAAACCCTATACAATGCCTTAAGGTAAAATCAGATTGGTGTTATGTCATTTCCAGTTCAACAGGGTTAAACAAACTCTCCTACTCTCTTTGCTCAACAACTCTCACTTTTTCCATCATTGTGTCTGGACCCTACCCCACCATCAGCTCTGAGTCTCATTCTTCTGTCCAACCTTTCCTTCAGCTTCTTCTCTGGTCATTTTTCCATAATTTTTCCAGTCCAGATATCTGGACTCTGGTTCCCTGTATCTGGCACCCTTTCTCAATTACCTTTTTCACTTCATTCTTCTTACTACCACCACCTGCATTCAGTTTAGGTGATTCCTCTTTTAAATTGTTGTCTGCAATGGCGCAGTTCAAGCTAGAATTTGCTGCTCATAGTCGTGATACCTGCATGAAGATTGCAACCAGGGCACAACCAACAGTTCTTAAAACTGTAGGGGAAATTCTTTCTGTTTCAGTCCATAGAGTGTTCAATACTGGAAAAATGTTGAGGAATATAGCTACAGACACCCATCTGGTTTGTCCACAGAAAGCGCAAACTAGTTTTTCAGAAGCTTATACCTCAAATAAGTACTGACCTATCAGCTTTCATTTCCCTTCTCTGAGACACGGAAAAAACAGAACTTAAGAAAGAAAGGATCGCCATAATTTTATCACATGGGTGAAGGAGGTTATCTCTCAAAGGATTTATATAGATAATAGTATGCAGAGTGAAGATAGCAGTGTTCTTCAGTGAGATTCTAATCAACCTGTGCCTATACATCATCTATCCTTTCACAGCCTCACTAAGAAACTTACAGCTCAAAGTCGTTTTCAGAAAAACAAAAGACTGCAAGTGTTTGAATATAATTTTAAAAAATGTGCAGTAGTCCTTGCAGTAAAGCAAAAAGAAGGGATTCCATAAGACTGTTGCAGCAGTAATACAAACCAGAGGATACAGATGTGACTGATTTCGATTCTGTTTAGAGATAACTCCATCAACAGTGACTTGCTGCAAGTCCTCACCTAATTAACAACAATAAACAACCCTGCTCTTAACATTTCTGTGATGCTGAAACACACAGGCTGGAGAATCAGTCTCCTGGAGTTAATGAGGCTCATTTGCATTCCTTCCAAGGATCTAATACAAATAAACTAGCTAGCAGGCTCAAATGGTAGTGAGCAGTGTCCGAGAGGAAGCAATATGTTAATCCCATCTTTGAAAAGTTTAAGCTAAATTGCTTATTTCTTTATAATTATGTTGTGCTTTCTTACAGCTACAGAAAAATTATGACTTCTTAATTATTAAGAAAGCCAGCAATATATTCCCACCTTAAAATAAAAGATTTCATCCAAAATTGCTAAAGAACTGGGGTTTGTAATCCTGCAGTTCATCCAATCAGCATTTGTGGGAGAGGTTTTGGTTTTGCTACATTGCATGGAAGAGGAAAAATTTTCTTCCATAATTAATTTTATTTTAAGTGGATTTAAATGCATTATGAACTCATTAATTTTATGCCAGTAGACTCTCATAAAGTTACATAGAGCAATTTATATTATATTTTATTTTAATGAAAGGAAGACACAGATCTAGATTGGCCTGTCTAGGTAACAATAACTGAAACCTAGAATATGACCTGCACTATTTTCATAGCTTGATCTTCATCTTCATATCTATAATTCCCATTTTGGTACTGACCAGCTCAGAGAGACGTTCAGTTGGAAGAGAGACAGAAGAAAGAATCAGGACAGAGTCTTTTAAATTTTCACTTCTGGGCATGAAGACTTGAAAAGAAACTTTATGGAGTGAGAAGGCAACTGTCAGAAAATCATCTCTCTTATAGTCCATGGGGCATCAAGAAAACAGAACCTGTTTGATAACAGCTTACTATGGAAAGAGAATAAAGACTTGGGAGAAAAGGATGGAATTTACTGTCTTGTTTTCTCTGAAGTAGGAAATATGATAGCTTCTCCTTAAAAAATTTGTCATGCCATTTGCAGTGACTTATTAAGGGGTCATTTTAAAAAATACAGGCACAGTCTGGAATCATAACATCATGTTATCACGAATTAAAAAAAAAAAGTAAAAAAGGAACAATGTGCACTCCAGGAGCCCAGCACATACCTTTGGCTGTATCTTGAATAAGGACAATTATCAGTAGGAAGCACAAGGGCATACAGCAGGGGGTAAGGAGGCAATGTTATTATAAATATGTATTATTCATTCTTTTTTTTTGTCTACAAAATTCACTCCTTTTGACACATATGTAGCTAGTTTGTCATCTGATATATTAAATCATTAAATGACTAATTAATAAGATTATACAAAAGTCTTCTCTTTTTCTCTCTCTTTTTTCAATTAGTTATGTTTTGTTCAACCAAGAACTGGGAAAATTCTCTGCTGCTTGTGTCCTCTTCTTTGCTTCTATAAGCAAATTTGTTAAAAGGACCTCTAAAGCTTGAAAAATATTTACTGTACGCAGATGTTTTGTGTTTCACAAATAACACTACCACAGATCTTCAAATGACAGGGTGTGTAGAGGTAGGCATTTATTCACTGATGCACAGAACTCCAAGCGTGTTCAGCTAACGGTGACTCCATACCTCACGACTCATTTCTCAACTCAGTACATGAGGAATCATCTCTGTGCACATGACAGGTAGGTATTTTCCTTTGTGACAGGACCATTACTTAGCCCATGCTGTGTGCTTTTTAGTGGCTGCCCCTTAATCAAAGGTGTTGGTTTGGCTGAAATTTGCAGCTGATTCAGATTTCAGAACATCAGTCCACTTTTTTATAGAGAGATAAGTATAGATTTAAGCATCCAAGGTAACAATTTCCTTTGGGTTTTTTTTCATAGTAGAAGTTTAAGATTCTTTTACTTTTTAAGTAAACAGGGTCATCAATACACTATGGTATAAAAAAATATAGATTTCAGGAAAAGAAATCACCCATCAGAAGGAATGATAAATACAGAAGACATGATGAATTGATAACTCTGTATTAAGACCTTGCCTGCATGCATCTTACTTCTAATTTTCAAACTTTGCTGCTAGCCCTGAAGTATCCTAAAGAGAGTTACACTACTTGCACAAGATGAGAAGTAAGGGCAAAAAAGACTAGCCTGCTACTTCATGCAGGAGGTTTCATATTGAAACCTTTTTGAACAGTCATTTTTGTTCACAGAACATAAAATGCTCCTAAAATTGGTACCACAGTACCTGAAAATCTTGATATATTATTTTGAACTCAGGAGTCAGTTGAGAAGAGTATAAAAAAGAAATAATTTTTGTGTATGGTCTTAATAATAAGTAAATGAGAAAAATTTCTATACATGTTGGGGAAATTATTTTTGATAATTTTTTTCCACAAGTACCATGCCTAGCAAAAATGCTGGCAAAGTGAAATGGTTTCTTCAGTAATTAATTCTTATTTCATGAGGTTTGTCTGTCTTTTGTTCTGTCTGTCTGCTTTGCAGACACATCTCGCTGAATTCACCATATAAAAGGGTCTGGGTTTTGACTTCCCTTGTGCACATTAAAAGATATACCCTAGGCAGACTTCTTCAGTGTCACATTCTTGCCTCACAGTCTCCATTCGGTCTTTCCTATTCTTTCTCTCTTCTAATGACCTATGAAACTGCAGCTAGAACTTTGAGAGCCATTTCAAGAGCCATTGCTGAAATTTTGATGACAGTTGCCCTTTATGCTACTGAGTTTGGAGTCATTGCTTTTTCTGCCTATAAACTGACTTGGATACCTGTAACATCATAGCCATGCACAGTTATATGCTTTTTACTCTATACTAAAAATGAAAAGTATTTACAGATGCAAGTGTCTCTCATTTTTACTGGTGCAATCTCTATTATATTGAAAATAGTCTCCTGACTCTTGGTCCCACAGCAATTGCATGAAGCTGTAGAAATGCAGGACCTGTTTCTAGGCTAAAAATTCTACTAACAATAAACAGAGCAGATACACAGTTACAGGAGGTGAGTTAGTGCCTTTTGTTCCCTTCAGGGATGCATGCATACAGAAATATCCTATCACTTTTAAGACTTAAGACTATAAAAGAATAAATAAACAAATACAGTACTGCCTCAGAGTAATGTGACTTTCTATTTTATTTACCCTAGAAGCTAAGCACTGAAAAATCCAGCCTGTTTTTTTTTCATGGACAATATTCCAGGTGGAAGCATGCTAAATCAAAGTAATTCCTACACTGATGATCCGAGCTAGGTGTGGCTATCCAACATGCCTCAGCTAAACAGCAAGTTCTTATAACAAGGAGCATGGATAAAGGCAGGGGTTTAAGAGTCTGCTGCTGGAGAAGCCCAAAAAATTTATGGTTGAGAATCAAGAGCTTAAGCTCCACAAAAGTGCATCAACTTCAGGTAGGTGTATCTGCTTCCCGAGTCAGAAACAGCTGATGTCTAGCAGCTGTAATGACAGAGAGCAGGACAAAGCATACAGGAAGGAGCTTTGGCACACATGAAACTATGGATTTCTGAAACAGAATAAGGAGTTTCAGCCAGTGGTTAATTCAGGGTTTTTTTAATAACTGAACTTCTTTTCTGTCTTTTGAACAGTTTTGGTTATTTGAAGTTTGAGGATCACTCTCTGGGCAAATACAGTATCTTTGACCTTCAATTGGATTGGTACTTTGAGGCAAACAAAAGTCTGCAGGACAGCAAGAGGCTGTGAACATAAAGTAGAAGAGGCAGCTGAGCCTTTTTCTATCTCTGTGTATATAAGAAATGTCACTAATATAAATTTTATTTCACATTAAATGTAGAGGCATTTTGTACTCAATTCATGAAGAGAAACAGAAACCAAACAAATAATTGCCAGTGCTCTAAGTAAATTAACAGTAAGACAAAGCCTGATTATTGGTGTCAGTGGTAGAATTTCCTGTGCCTTTAGTCATGCAGTCCCTTGCAAACTAAAATACATGAAAGTTGAGTCACTGTTTCCCAAGTTTGTTTGAGACTTAGTAATTTTCCACTTGTATTGGCTTATTTAAAAGCAAAAAGTATTGATATAGTAGATCTATTTTCACAGTATGGTGTGTAGTTTTTTTACTGAAAAATGAGTTTTTTAGTGGGAGCACTGAAAATTATTATGGGGATTAAGACAACCCTTTCAAATATACAAAACATTTTTTATACTTTTGTTTTCCACAGTCTGCTCCTTATATATTGTCATAATATCTGTCTAATGAAATGGGGTTGGATTCTAAACTTTGGCTGAGTTGATGGTAGGGCAATTCAATTGACTGGAGTTATTTTTGAGTGCCACTGATGTAAAAAAGTAAGCCCATCCCCCAGTTAGAAGAAGTGAAACACCATATCTGAAAATTCTTAAGTGGCAAAGTGATACATTTTCTCTCCAGATTAGAGAGTACTGTAAGGTGGAAGCAGTCCCATGTCTGTGTGGCAATATTTTTTGCTTCCCCTTATTTTACCACACTATTACCATTAGGAAGTTTTAGTTTGGTTCTGGGACCTGTCAGTATTTCTCTATAATTTTTTTTAGCTTATCAAAGATAAAAGTAGTTGAGAATTTTTTGTGGGTTTTTTTTTCTTGCTTGTATGTAAATGAGATTTCATTGTTTTTTCTCAGCTGTAGGTTTTCTCTCTTGTATTTTTTTCTTTTTTTTTTTTTAAGAAAAAATGTCCCCTCTTTATCTTTTTCTTTTCTTAGCATAGTTCTCATCTCAGATAATATGTGATTTTCTTTTTGATAGTGAACTCTCAGTTGGAAAAAAACCAGAAAAAACACTTCAGCATTTCCTTTAGCAAAAGATTTCCTTATCTCCCTCAGTTCACTTCTGCCTGTTCTGAGTCACTGAACTCAAGAAATGAAGAGATCTTATTTTTCTCACACAAAGTTTCCTCAGACTCACAGGTTTGAGTGTCTCTCTATCATTAACAGCTTGTATGTAGTAATGTAAATATTTCAAAACTCATGTCCCAGTTCCTTTACTCTCATCTAGACATAGAATAGTAGAGACTTCTTCAGGTGGTCCAAACAAACCCTGTGCCCTCAGCCACTCCTCAGGAGACATGTCTGCCAGCCCCCTCCCCAGCTTGGTGCCCTCCTCAGGACACGTTCAGGTACCCCAACATCCTTTTGAAATTATGGGGGCCAGAACTGTAAACAATATCTAGAAAAGGATCCTCTGAGGGACTTTCCAAACTCTTTAAAGTTTTCCATCCCTGGAAAACTTTAAAGGCTTTTAAAGTCCTTTCTAGTCCAAACTATTCTGTGGTTCTGTGATAATTCATGTTGTCATCCTAGCTTGTGCTCCAATCAGGAGCACATTTAAAAGTAAATGTGTGAAGAAATAAGTGATTGATTCAAAACCAGCTTGGGTCTTCTTGAAGTCGCAACTTAACAAACAAAAGTTGTTCAGGGAAACACGGGCATGTATCTTCCACCCAGAACTGGTCTGCTGTCAAGGAAAGGGAAGTTTCCAACACTTCCCACTTGCATGCTTGGTTTTTAGCATTGTCATGATACAAAAAAAGTACAATAGCTAGAAACTAGCAGTACTAGAGCTGTCAAACTTAGTGAGATCAATATAAAATGGATAAAATGTATCCCAGATTCTCTAGGTTAATGTCTACAATTCCACTTTGCCCCTGTTTTTCACCATTTGCCTGCAAAACAGACAACCAACCTCTCTTTTACTCCTTCTCTTTCTTTTTAGCAATTGAGACAAGTAAAATCACTGCTTGCAATTTCTTTTCCTCAAAGTGGGTTTGCTGTTTGAACCATCATCACATATAATTAGAGTATCAATCTTACGATTCAAAAGGAGGAGGGAAAAAGACCTTTGCCTCCATGTTCTTCAGCTGGAGCCAACACATCAAGCCAAATTACTTTCTCGCTTACACATGGGCAGTTCCTCTGTAAACAATTTGGTGCTATTGGTGTAGGGGTGGGGTAGTTTGGCACAATAGTTTGTGACAGTGGTATTGAAAAAAACTCTGAAATATTTTAAAGCCATGTAGTAGTGTCATAATTTTTACAGAGAAATTGAATTAATTAACTCATAATGCAGAATCTACTGTAGGCTTTAGATGGTACTTTAAATTCAGGACCAATTTTATATGGTTTATATGGTCCTATACAATATAATAACAGGGAAAATTCTCCTAGCAGGACTTGAAGTATTACAATACTATTTTTTTTGCAAAATATTAGCCATCTGTAGTGCACTGTAGGGTTTCACATGAGTAACAGATACATGTGCCTACTGGGTTGTCAGTTATTCAGCATTTAACTAAATTAAAGTACAAACAATTTTAGAATTCCTTTTGTCTCTGTTTTTTACAGCTTATGGTGCAAAGAACTCACAGAACCTCCTTGAACAGGGATGCATTGTAAATCTTGACTTGCAATCTCTGCTCAAAAAAGGTGAAGTGAATTGCAGTGTTACAAGGCTGCAGTGCATCACAAAATACAAGTGAAATTAGATGCAAACAAATCAAGCATTGATATGAATTATTTAATTTTCAAAGATTTTGTTGCACAAATATGCTGTGTGATCATGTGCCATGCAATAACAGATTTACTGGCACTTCCTAGCTCAAGAAATGTGTAGCAAGTGAGTGGGAAAGCAAGAATTCTCTAGCATGCATTGACTAGAGCAGTTGAAGTATTTGAAAGGATGTCATGATTATATTCTTAAAAGATATGATGAGGAAACACTTACTGCTTTTGTGGTATTTCATTCTTCTGGAAGTGACTACTCTGTAAGACTGTCAGTGCTGTACTCTGCAAGACCTGTCACTGCAATAAACCCTGTGATCACAAGCCAAAACCACAGAGACCTTCAGGGCTTGTTTTTAAATGTATACAGTCATTCAGCAAATGAGATATTTTAGAGAGGCTTCACTTCCAAAGCCCTCAGATTGAGTGCAAGCATCCAAACGTGGTCACTGGGGAACTACAGAGGTGGTCTCTGAAGACAAACCCCCAAGCCAGACACAGCTGGATGCAGCAGTCCTGCCACAGGACACAGATGAACACATCAGCCACTATCAGTTGTGGGAAAACATATTTAAGAAAGGTCACAAAATGCCACTGATTAAAGAGAACAGAGAGAAAACAGAGAGTGGATGAAGAATTCAAGAAAGAAAAACAGCAGGAGCACCAAGGTCAGAGGGGAATATAAAGGACATACTCAGCAGATCAGGAGAGCAGATGTTCCCAAAGGGACTGCAGCCCTTTGTGGACAGTGAAAAGGAAGGAACAACTGAGAGAAACTGGTATGTCCTGATCTTTCCCTGAGCTGCCCATTACATCACTGAAGGGACTGAGTGTAACAGCAAGGCAGGAGGAGATCTGTCTGGAGAGGAGAAAATCCTGGGGAGGGAGGAACATTCCTTAAGTGTTTTCACTGTTTGTTTCTCTTTTTTGTTTCCAAGTATCTGAAACAGTAATTCAATATTTGCGTTAATTGTCAATAAGTTCACTTAAGTTTCCAAAGTTGAGTCTGTTTTGGTCATGACAGTAACTGCTAAGTGAACTCCCTGTCTTTACTTCAGTCCATAATTCTTGTTTTTCTCGTGTGGGGGAGGAGAAAGAGCAAGTTGTTGCGAAGGTGCTTAGCTGGCAGGCACCATTTTATTCTTTGATGTGCCTTCCTTATTTTACAATCCTTTATCACTGTGATTACAGAACAGTTTCTCTCCTTTATAGGTCACTCTTCCCTAAACAATTTCATTCAGAACCCTAAAATGGGGAAAAATTTTGCCTATTGATGGACACTAGTTTTCTAACTGAGGTTCAAGGTGATGCTCATGCTCTCTGAAGGGCTGACAAGCAATACACATCACCTAACTTACCTTTCAGTTCCACTGAATGACCAGTCAATGTGTATTGTGACATCCAAAACCAAGTTCAAGGTGGAGCTAATAGTTGTGTTCCAGCTGCAGCCAGTTATGGTTTTTGAAACCTTGACATTTTGTGACCCATTCACAAAAATCCTGTAAAGTATATAATAAATACAAAATTCACATGGTGTTTAATTGTTGTATGATTTATTCTGACCATTTCCTTTTTTTTTAGTGAAATCTTCCAGTTAAATTACTCTGAAGTTGTTATAATCCCAGAGAACAGTGGAAGACAGAGAAATGCTGAAGGCTATTTTCTGGGAATGAATGGCTAGCTCTTTTTTGATGGTTTGTAGAAAAGGCAATCAAAAGCCCTAACTGTTTCAGATATTCATACCTGGATGAAGGTAGGGCTTAAAGGCATTAAACTGACAAGAAACACAAGTTCCATTGACTCCCATGGAATTTTAGACCCCAAACAGCTTACAGCTTACATTATTCAGTGGTCTGAGGGGCAGAGATTTCTGCTGGTCATATGGCTGATGTACCTGTGTGGTAATAGTAATGTCCTGCAGGCCAGGGGAAATTGCTGAATTGCTTTCAGACCTCAGCTGGCTACTCTGTAAAGCAGGTTACTACAGTGATATAACTGGGGTAGCTTTATGAGTCAAAACGAATTAAATAGGGTGTAGCCTTCTGAAAACAGGATATAAAGAATTGTGAGAATGTTACATTATTATATTCATGCTTTTTGTGAGACAAAATTTTGTCTTAAATGACCATGACAAATGTCTTCTAACATGAATTCATTGGTAGGAAGCTATTTCTGAGATGATTGGAGATTGGAGGTCTAGCTTTTTTTATACCACTTCAAAATATATTTAGACTGCAAGTTTTCCTCTCGTCTTCTTTATCTCCTCTTCTCCATTCTCTCTGTCTCTGTCTCCACTCCCTGCAGAGCTTTACAGAGTTCTAATAATTGAAGAAGTAATTCCCCAAGAGAAGATAGTCTATTTCCCTTCTATTTTGCTCATTTTCTTACTCTCTTTTTAGCTTTTACCTAGACACTACTAGCCAGCCACCAAAGACTAGAGAGTGACCAATACGGTCATTTGACTTGAATGTGGTATGTGCAGTTTCCTTGCCACATTATTACCCTAGAGGTAGCTCTCTATTAGCTCTTAATTCTCTATTTGTGGTTCACTGAACTGTCATCTATGTCTGGCATTCTAAATGGTCACAGAAATACTTTTTTGAAGAGGAATTTGCTGATGAAAACTCAATTGTTCATTCAAACAAAATGACATACATTTTTTCATAATGTATTTTGCTTTACAGGAAATACTTATTTTTACCTTCTGACCACGACTGAAAGCCATTCCAAATTGGCCATTCTGCTGGGGAAAACAGAAAATTCTATTAGAGTAGTCTGTCATCCATTTCTTGTTTTCATTATGTTTATTTCCCTTTTTCAGTGTTCTGAAAAATTAGTCAGAGTATAATGGTTCCATATTGGTCTACACAGGACCACTCTAATTTCCAATTTTCACTTTTCTCAAATGTATTGTGCCATTTGAATTCAGATTTTGCAGAGGTTTTTCCTTTTCTTGTTTGTTTTGGTAGAATCTCATTGAGAACAAATGCATACAGAGCTGGTTCCAGTTTAAAGGAAAGAAAAACTGGAAAAAGATTATGCCATATTTGAAGAATTACATTGAGAAGGGAAGGCAATCAGATATGTTCTAAATGAGTAACACAAGATTTTAACAGCCTCAAACAAGGCACTGAAATAATGAGATAAATGAATTAAACCAAGACACAGTAAAGTGCTGGGAAAAGGAACAAATTAATTCAATGAAAGCAACCACAACAGGACAGTTAGTTTTGTGACACAGATTCCTTGAATTAATTTGGATCTTCCATATCTCCCAAGGTGCTCTCTGAATCATAATCCTGAACTGGCTGAAGTTTGCCCTCCAGAAGTCCAGTGCAGAAAAATGTAAAAAATGTTTTATATTTTCCTCTTTGTTTAAAAGTGATATATATTCAACGTGCAAAGCCTAAGAAAAACTGGTATAGCTCTCTATTCCCTCCCACTGTGAAAGGTCAGCAAGGTATGCAAACACTGCAGTGTGGTGTGTACAAAGGAACCTGATACCCTCAGTTTAACTTTACTTGTGGACACTTTAGTTACCTTTGTTCAAATTATATAAAGCCTTATTTATAATGACTGGACCTACAGCTGGGCATATGCACTATTCTGTAGTAGTCTGTGTGTTCTGAAATCAAAATTAAAGCCCCAAAGTTTGAAAGCTAATGTTTTGTCCTCTAGTAGTGTTCATGATATAACCTATATGAACAAACATTACTTATTGATCTCAAATGAATTCCTGGTTGGCTGGTTCACAGCCATTCTGCCTCTCCTGACACATTAACTAACACCTAAAAAATATCTTTAAAAAGTCAATGGGATAAAGTTTCATTATCTAACTCCAAGAAAAAAGAGAAGAGTGTGATTTCTTTTCCAACGTGTTTTGGTAAAGGCCAGTATCTGTATTGATACTTTCTGTCAAAGGTCCTGTTCACATGAATCTAAAGAGGGACATGAATCTTTATTTCACAGGTTTTTTCCCTCCCCTGAAATCTCATTTTGGATTTTATAATTCTAGATGTGCTTCAATTATACTGTTGCCCTTATCCTATATGCAGGGATGGTTATGGATGCTGTGGCTAATTAACAATCTAAGCTCACAAATGTCTCCTTGAAAACAAGATCTGGCACTAGACTAAATGAATATTCTGATTGCTCATTAAATGCAGCAGTTTCTCTGCAAGTTGGGTAATACTAACAAGGCACTCTTTTTTTTTTTACCTCTTGTTTCCTTCCCCCTCACCATTTTTGTAAGCAAATTTCCCCCCTTTTCCTCAAGAAGCACATAAAGATGGCTTTATTTTTCTCAACCTGTTTTCCTGATACACCCTTGTCGCTGTTGAGCCGCTAGCAGAGAAAGAAGACCCACATTCTCAGCGTGGCATAAAAAAGAGAGCTTTTATTATTTAATTCCAACTTATATAGATTTTTCTGAGGTCACCCAGATTGGTCAGTCAGAAACCTCCCCCTAGGTCTGATTGGCCAGGCCTGAACTGTCCAAATCTCGAGACACCGTTTTTAATAACATCCAAATTTTATCTTTTTTTATAAAACACAGGAAAAAATTCTCATGCGAAAGACCTGTGCTAGCCACACACCCTCTCTGCTTCTCCACCTTCACTGCACTGCAGTCACAGAGAGACAAGGACTGTGGAAACAAACACACTTTGCAGGGCCTTCTTAGGAGCACTGCCTTGGCTCATGGAGCGTGCTCACCTGCCATTCCAGGTGACGGGCTGTCCCAGGGCAAACAAGCAATAGCTGCAGCCTTACAGTGACTTGTAATGTAGATACAAGTTCACTTACTCCTAATTCTCTGCCCTTTCCAAGTCTAATGAAGTCTTGTCTCAGGGCTACACTTTTAAGATGGAGATTATTGGTTTTGCTTTAGGTAAGGTTACTTTAGAAGACTTCTTATGCCTGAATAGACTGAAATGACATTATGTGAGGCATAGAGTGCTTGATGGAAACAATCATAATTTCTTGAGGGGTAATTTCCTTACCCCTACATGGAGTTTTGCTAGTATTTCTTGTAAGAGTTGCCTAAGAACCAGTGGAAATAAGAAGCTAAATTTCTTAGCTCAACTGCTTCTCAGCCTGTGTCTAGCTTAGGGGATACATCATGCCTTTGAGTGCTGGTGTTCCTCACTGAAAGTTGATTTTAATTTGGCACCTATAGACACTTTAACAGCATGTAGGGCTACCTAATCTATATTTTTGATTATAGCTACATAAAACATGTCTATAATATAAAAGCAGTGTTACTTTTATATATGAAAATTTTGAAAATACTTATGTAAGTTCTATGCTATGCTCATGACAAAAAGAAATCTGTCCCTTTTAATTTTGTTTCATTAGGTGTCCATGCAACAGAGTGCTTGAGTCAAGACTTCACTTGTGTTTGAAAGACCCTTTGCAATTTCAAGTGAAAAATGAACTTTATAAACCCTGGATCAAAATGTAGTTTTGTATAATTGAAATGTTGGTACAGATTACCAGAAATTAATGTAGCATTATTATTTTTGATACAATGACAATTTAGGTAGAAATATTTAAAATTAACATAATTATAATTAATAAATTAATTTTTTTCAGTAAACTCATATGCCAATTGTGGTATTGAGAACATAATTTATTAAGTTTTTCTTGGAAAACACAAATAATATCACAAAGTACAATTATAAGTTCACATGATTATTAATTAATAATAATTTATTGCTGGTGTTGGCACTTAAAAATATGCTCCAATTAGTCCTTTCCCAATCCAAGGGATTGTGCTGCTTTCATTTATTGTGATTGAATGCCACTGTTTTCTGAGAACTATACAAGCTATCATATATTTTATGAAAACAAAATCCAAGCAAGTACTGATGAAATTAGAAAATTCTGTGTATTCAACTTCTTTGTGTTAATTCTAAAAAACTGGCTTAATAGCAAATTCTCCATAATTAAAATCTGGTTAGTAGATAAAGTCATTCTTGTGCTTCCCTTTTTCACACCTGCTGTGGTTTAACCGCAGCTGGCAACCAAGTCTCACACAGCCACTCCATCATTCCCCCACAGTGGGAAGGAGGAGAGGGTTGAAATAGTAAAAGTGGGAAAACAGGCAGTTTAATAGGCAAAGCAAAAGCCACACATGCACCCACTTCCAAAGGGCAGGCATGTGTTCAGCCATCTCCAGGAGAGCAGGGGCTCATCACATGCAGTGGTTACTTGGGAAGACAAATGCCATCAATCTAAAAGTCCATCACTTCCTTCTTCTTCCTCCAGCTTTACATACTGGAATGATGCCGTATGGTGTGGGGTACCCCTTTGGTCAGTTGGGATCATCTGTCCTGGCTGTGTCCCTCCCAGCTCCTTGTGCACGCCCAGTGCTGGTGGGGTGAGCAGAAGAAAAGACATTGATGCTGCGCAAGCCCTGCTTGGCAGAAACTAAAATATCCCTAAAATTTTAAATGCTGTTTCCATGGCACAAATCCAAAACACAGCCCCATACGAGGTACTATGAAGAAAATTAACTCTATCCCAAGCAACACCAGGACACCACCACATTTCTGATTTTCCAGAGTTACTGGGAGATGGGCTGAGATCAGATTAGCATAATACTGACAAAAGGAAGATTTCTAGTTGTTATACTTTTCCTTTTACACTTAGAAAAGAGTAATTAAAATCATGAGCAAAAGTGGAAACATCTATCATCTATGTGTATCACATCTTTAATGGCAAAATCTGAATAAGACATGGTTTGAGTCTTATCAGAACATGTCTAAACTTATTTTCAGTCTCTTTTGTTAGAATTCTTGCCCATCTGGAGGGACATATGTTACAGAAATATTTGCCTAATCATCAAACTTTTTGGCCAGTGTATTTAAAATCTATTTGGTAGGATGTATTTAAATTCTTAAAACACAGAACAAGTGGTTCAATTGTCACAAAAATTATTTGCTAGTTATCATTTTTATAATTTTATCATTCACTTTTTACATTCTACACTGACTCCATTGTAAATCAGATTATTTGATGGGTATTTGACAATCTCTGCAGGAAAAAATAGAATAACACATTATGCTTTTAGTAGACCACAGAAGAAAAGGTTGCATTGGTCAGACAACACCAAGCACATTTTTTCCCTTGAGCAATGTGGAGTAAATGTTGTCTTCTGATGTTGCTTCACTTCTCTTTAAAACTATTTCACTCTGGAAGCAAATACATAGTTACATCTATGCATACTGTAATATGCATATGCATACATATATATTTGTATCTATTTTCTTTAAGAGGAAAGTTTTCAATAGCAGGAATAATAAATGAAGAGGATATTATACACATTTTATGTCTAAAATTCTAAGACTAAGATAAAGCGCTAATATTTCTAAATAGAAGACTGCACCCTATTTGCACTCTGATTAGACAACATACCAACAGTTTCTGTTTATATGAACTGTAGAAGAGATAATAATATATATTGCTATAAATATTTCTTTTAGTTACATCAAAGTATGTATGGAAACAGGAAATATTGTGGAGTGCTTCCATAAGAGCAGTGCATTCGCCTACAAACTGACCAGCTTTATCTAGAGGAGCATAAATTTAGAATTTGGGATCAAATTCTCCCACACATTAGATTTTTTTTAAACTGTTGAAGAATAAATATGAAAAATTATTGATAGCTGTGACAAATAGCTACAGCTATGTCACAGTACAAATGTGACAAATAGCTACAGCATAATTTCTTTAGATTTATATGGAACCATCACTTAAAAGGTAATTGCACAGAATTATGTAAAAGTAATCTTATTTTGTTAAAAGTACATTTTAAACCAAAGATTTGTACAATATTATTTAATGTACACAACCTGGGACCTGACAGACACTTTAAAAATTGCAATGATTCAGTTCTTACTAAGGCTGTAAGGTGTCTGAAGTCTAATAGTCAATCTCACATCTTTCTCTAATTTGTTATGATTCAGCAAATGATGTAGTTTCATTTTAATTCACTTCTTTTAAAATCACAAGAGTTTTTCCAATCAGGCATCTTCACCAGGGCAGAGTTCTAATTTTATTTTAATTTCTTTGTTCTAATTAAAAAAAATGGACTGCCAAAAGATTTGTTCAATATGTCTCATTAGTGTAAAACATACCTGCAGCTCTATTCAAGAGTGCAGACAGAATAACAGAATTTCTGCAAATAAAAATTGCATACTGTCTTAGTGTTTGACAAGTTAGCCACCAAGACAGGCTTTTCCTCATTCAAAAAACCCTAATTTTCTGGACAATTTTTGTCACAGTTCTTATGAAATATTTATTAAGTAGTTGCTAGATGGTTGCAGACAGTTAAATACAAGTAGTACTACAATTTGGAACAAGGTTTTTCAATCTTAAAATCTTAAGATCTTAAATTTAAGAATAAAATATCTCTTAAGAATAAAACTGGTATATATTGGATTCATCAGGGGTTTACCACAAGTAACCAAAATTAAGTATGATATAAATATTTACAGAAGATGTATTTGTAAACTTCAGGAAATTTTGTCCTTTATCCTAGTGTAAGAAGTAACTTTGAAAATGAATTAACAATTGCAGAAGTTGTGGCATTATTGTCCAAATGAAGAGATTTGTAACTTTTTCTGTTACCCTAAATATATTTAGTCCACAGGGCTCATAATAAATTATGGGTTTAATCCTTTATTCTCAGTATCAAATATAAGAACAATGTAAATTTCTAAATTCTGTATGAATTGGACATATAAACCAAAGGAGCATCTTGTGTAACACTGTTGTGCTAAGGGCAAATATTCGTGTACTATGGCTCCCAAATCTCACTCTATCCCAGAAGAGTATGCCACCCTACATATAAGACCTGTAAACTTAGATAAAATTGGAATATATGTCTGTATGTTGGTTCTACTGGTGATCTAATAGTCCATTTACAGCAGTGTTAGACCTTCAATAGAAAAGATTGATTCTGAAATGGTAAGTCAATCAATCTGATTGTTCATATTTACAGTCACAAGGTAAACCTTCAGCTTCTGTCCTCTCCTAGAATAAGTTTGGGAGGGATTTTATTAGTTATTAATAAAAGCCTTTGTTAATAGAAAAGCTGTGACATTCCTGCACTTCCAAATAGCAGGCATAATCTGAAACTGATGGCTAAATACGATTGAAGAAGGAATACACAATATAGTTTTATACCAGTGGCTGACTGCAAATCTTAAGTTAGAAACAGTTTTCTTTTTTAGCCAGCTGGGAGAAATAGCTTTCATTAGATAGCCATTTAGCTTATTTAAGAAATTAATTGCATCATGGAGTTTCTTATTTCCCTGTATTTCCCAAATTCCACTTCAAAATTATTCTGAATTGATGCCAACAAGTATATCTGTACAGATAATGTAATGCTTTTCCACTACTCAGTATATGTTAAAAATTCTTTTATTTCAAGGAATATGTGAAACCAACAAATTTTTTGGTAGTATTTAGGAGTCTCCATATTAATGTCTAAACACAAGGCAACAATTTCCACGACCAAAATATTTTTGGGGGGTTTTAATTACCTTTGCATTTAATCATACACAGAAACAGATAGACTTTGAGACAAACTTTTAAAATTCTGATGGCTTTATTATAAAATAATTTACATACAGTAATGTAAATTTTAAATTGATCTGAAAATGAAAATTGGGACCTTTTCTCCTCAAAAACAAACAAAAATAACCCAAACAAAAAACAAACAAAAAAAAAGAGAAGAAGTTTTTTGGTTGTTTTTGAACATAGTATCTCATGTGCTGAAAATTACGTTTCCCTCAGGAACCGTTTTTGGGGTTTTTTTCATGAATTTTTATTTTCTCATGAAAATGTAACAAGAAATTACTGATTACTGTAATTTGAATTGTTTTCACATCAGTAAGAAAACAGTTCCTATATTACAACATCCAATGCAATATTTTTATTTTGACACTGAACTGAAAACATCATCTTTATTAAAAATCCAATTTGACTCTTACAGTTGAATTATATACTGTTTTTAAGAAGCCAGGTTACCACAGAAAAGTGGTAGCATTAGTGATCTGAATTGACACATCTGAATGAAACAGGCAGGATTCTGAGGGTGCAAGCTCTTCTTCAAGACTGAAGCAGGAACAGAAAGTCTTTTTTCACTAGTTGGGAGCACTACTGTTAAAAAAAATTCACTCTTTCAACTTCATAGCTTTTAGTTTTGAGGTGAGCTAAACATTTTAAATTTTTATACTTATTTTGAAAGGGTTTTTTAAAGATCTCCTTTCAGACTCTGAACAAACATGTTAAAGAAGGGAGATTGCTTTGAAAAATGTAACATCTCCTAGTGGCTGCTCCTACAACACACTTCTTTGAATGGGTATGTTTCGTGCACTGCCATTGTTTTAGTGCTATCCACCTGAAAACCTGTGGATCTTGGGACAAAATTTATCACCTTGTGGTGTGTGGATTTGGAAAAACTGTGATTAAGGTAGTTCTTTGAGCAGAGTTTACTGATAGCAGAAATGAGTTTGAATTTGCAGGTTGCATTTTTTACATTGGGGTGGTCAGTGATTGTTTGTAGTTCTGCTTAAATTTGAGTTTTCATTTTTCAGACTTTTTTTAAATGTGGTCATCTTCTAGTGTCCTTTGTGATTATTCGTGGGAGGTTTTACTTTCTTCTTTTCTTGAATACTCATCACTATACTATTACTAATGCAATTACTTAAATTTTTAGTAGGAAGGTTTCTATTTGTATTTTCCATTTTCATCAATATGTATTATGGATCAGAATTTTGTTAAATCTAAGAATCTGTGTCTCTTGGCAAGTTCTGAGTTTTATTCTGTTTAATTAAGGTAAATGCTAGCAGTCCTGCATAATGATGAAACAGTGAAATTTCTTAGAAAAAGACAATTATGGAGGAAAAAATCCCCTACAGATCTCACCAAAATTATGCATTTCATTAAAAACCATAGATTTAGAGTTTATTTCCAAAATTAGGTGCTTTCAAAAATTTTATTCTGTTTTTGACAAAGCTCATATATTCTTGAGGAGCATTCTAGTTGTGTTGATGTAGCATTGCATGTTAAACATTCTTGCCTCCAGTAATAGTCATTCTGATCTAGGTAGCACGCAGCATACTGGTTGTCTGAATTCAAGCTGCCAGTGGTTGCTTAAGAGCTAGTATCAAATCCTTATTATCTGGTATTCTCTGATAACAGTACAAATCCAAATAAATTATTATTACAGTGGTGTTAACTGTGGACTTTCCATATATTGCTACCTATTAGGCCTATCCAAAGGCTCTGATCCTCATTTAATGCACCACTTTCTGGACCTGTGATTTTTTAAAATATCTTATTCTATTGGGTTTTTTCATTCCATGTAACCCATAAACACACATCAGCAACAGAACTCTGTTTACCACAGTGAAAACATCTCCATAAATAGCAGTAGTGTCTGTTAAACTGAGGGAAGAACAAGGTGAGTGGATTTCCACTCTGAACATTAATATGCCATTTTGCCTGCTTCGTTGTGCTGCCATCCGTTCCCTTCTGGACTACTGATGATAATGGTAATGACAAAAAGGACTTACTGTCAGACATTTGTATGGCCCTTATCTCTAACACAGTTCATTTCAAAAATCACTTTAGAACATTTGGGAATGCTAGCTTTTAGGTTCTGATTTTAAAAATATTTTTGTTTGTGCTTGCCTAGATTAACTTGTAATCCCATTGCAGTTACTGACACTACTCATGCAAACAGAAATTTTTGAGTGTTGTATGCCTCCAGGAATAGTATAGGTCTCTAGGAGCGGTTCTCTTTTTGCACTGGTTTTTTGTCTTTGTAAAATAATTTTTTCATCATTTGTTGCATGATAAAATGAGAAGAATCTAACTCCTTGGCCAGATGTTCAGACACATAGTTCCACTGACTTCGAAAACAATTTACTATACCTGAGGTTATCATTCTATGCACTTTTTTACTCCAAGACTAGAAGTTATATATTTTTTCACCTCTTACTTTTGAACAGAAGGTGATTCATACGGCTCATCTTAAATGACAAGGCCAACCTTTTTCTCTCCTGGTTATTCCATAACTTCTTGAAATACATACATCAGTTGCAACTTATTAGAAATATTGAGAACTCGCTCCATTTCTGCCTGCTGAGCAGAAGTCTTCTGTATTTCATGATAATACATCTAGAGAGTTTGAGATCCCAAAGTGACACCTACAATTTTTCCTACATCTAGTTTCAAGTTTTTTCTTCCTCCACAGAACATTTTCCTTTTCCAAAATAAGATTTATAAAATTGTTTTGTTTTCTTACTCTTACTAATGGGTTAAGACTATACTTTATAGTACTAATAAAAACACAGCTGCTTCTATTTTACATGTTTGGACACTTTATATGTGGGAAACTTAAATAAAGATGAATTGAAAGAAAGTGGAAATTAAGTTTAATTACCAACACCAGAGCAAACCACTTAAAGAGTTATAGCACTTCAATATAGATTTTGTGAATACTGCAGACAATAGGAATTTTTCCATTGACTTTAACAGCATTTGGATTTGGTCCCTGAAAGTCAATAGCTTGTATATCAGAAGGAGAACAAAGGCAAGGACAAGCTTACTTCCCTGATCATCAGTGCCTGTGAGCATGACAACACATTAGAATATTTTTGTTACATATGTGTAACAGCAGGGGACTTGCATAAGCTCATCTCCCCTATTTGGGCACCATAAGTACCTTTAGCCAGCATTCAGAATTACTGAAGCCGTGATAAAATCGCTAGAAAAATATGCCTTCATCACCTTTTCCATCATAGCCCACGGAAACACTGTCCTGAGGGATGGAAAAAGGTAACAACAGCTTACTTTAAACAAATAGGCTTTAAACCAGGTAGCCTGGCAGCTGGACAGTAATACAACTTTGGCAAACTGACAGCAAGCAGAAACTGCAAAACATACTGTGAAAAGTGGCTAAACACCTGGGTGTTCCTTTCACCCTGGGTTTTGTGAGCTGTTAGTGCCTGTACTAGGAGGACATACTTGCTGGTTTGCTGAATGGGGTAAAGGCACCCAGAGTCCACAGAGGAACTGAAAAGACCATCACAAGGCTTAGATTCTGGAGCTTTTTAGTCTTTCCAAAACTCCCCCATGATAAATAAATATCATTGGTGAAAAGTGAATACTTGGTCTCAGTTTTTAAAATTCAGGGGAAGTTGTTACAAGCAGATGGCAAGCAGATTCTACTGCTTTTTTTTTATTTTCCTCTTTCTCCCTAGGGCAGAGGGAACATTGTTGAAACACATTTGAGTATTTCTACTTGAAATTATGTAGTAAAATGTTCTTTTTTTGGAAGACATATTTGCCTATAATGGAGATTATTATAGCAGCTTCAGGAAGGGATGAGGGAGAGAGGAAACACCTTTCAGTTGTTGAAACACTGCCAATTCTTTCTAAATCCATAACTTTGTCTCTATGGAATGTCAGTCATGGTGTTCTAGGGAAGAACATTAAAATGCACTTTTGATTAATTGGTGCACAAATTATTTCCCATTTGATCTGTAGATATAAAATTTAATTCTAATGCACTTTCAGTGACTCTGGGACTGTTATATGAATTTGGAATGAATTTAGCCTTTATGTTTTAATTTGCTCAGCTACCTTATCTAAATAGAATATTCCAAGGTTTGGAGCAGCTGAAATACTGCTAGCAATTTTTAACTCAAATTTAAATACTTCTGAAATTAATTTAGAGAGAAAGTAAGCTTCCTCTTTGATTGAACAAATGTGTTTTCCTGCTTCTGATCTCTGGACAGTAAGTTAATGCTGTTGCCTCATCAATTTTTTCTAACATATAATATGGTGTTCAGTAATATGCTCCTAAGAATACAGCTAAAATATAATTGATATTATTTTCTGCAGTTTGTAAAGAGTTTCACAAGAATATTTTGATTCAAAAATAAATGGAAATTTGTACAGCAAGGTAAAGATGATTTACCTACTGCATTCTGCCTTAAATAGCTCATTTGGAAGTACACAAAATGGACTCATTTAGAAGCTGGATGTTCCAGCAATATTGCCAATACACAATCTGACATTCATGTCAGGAAAAACCTGTCTAGATCTTTGTACCACTTTCTGCACTGTAAGAGCTGAACATTTTATTTTCTGTCAACATGCCATACTCTGGTACCTCAATCAGATTTTACTAATTTCATAGTGGGCCACTCCATCACCACTTGAGCAATCAGTATGTTGGATAAAATGAAGTCACCATCTATATTTATGTGGTTAATAATAACAAAAATTTAAATTTAGAAATACTGATTATTTTTTACTGACTTTTTATTTAAGCAAAATACAGTCTGAAAATAAATATTTGTTTGACTAAGGCTTTCAAATATTTCCATTTTAAATAAACTTCCCTGTATTTTTTCATCAAGATTTTAGATATATTCCAACTTCATAAACTTCTTCTAATATAATGACAAGCTTAGCATGTTTTTCTTCCTCCTCGCAGTGTGTTTAGTTCATATTAAGGAGAAATTCTCATTGAACATTGTAGAAAATATGTTTATTCATAATATATTACAGTTTGGAACAACTGTGAGAACCAATACCTTATCTTAATAAGTTTGTATCATTCATCTTGGTAATTTGCAAAAATTAAGGAAGTCTTTTAATGAAATTATACAAAAAAGCACATTCCCGTGACTTCTTGGTTCATTGTTGTCTTAGTTGGTATAATTTTCACGTACTTTATTATCTTGTTTGCCTGAGATGAGGCGACCATTTACATCTTAGAGGCCTTAAATAAATCTTTAACTTCTACCTATATTATCAAAACCTATTTCCCTAGAGACTGACTGTTCCACAATGTTGAGGTTAATGAGTAGTTCAGTGCAAAGTATAGATTACATGTTTGATTATGTTTGATAATGCCAATATATTACCTCTTGGAAACTCTATGCATTGCCATATCCTCCAGAAATAACATCTGCAATATTTGCTCTTGTTAATTAAAGTAACTTAAGGTTCTTATTACATATGCAAAGTATGCATTGTTCTTAAAATTCTCCAAAAATTTAATGAATACAAAATACATGCATAGTGTCAATTGATACCTGTAAAAATTACTAATAATGGTAATCATAAACTCCTCCAGATTTTTAGCCATGCTTGATTAGACACAATTCCACTCAAAAAAGTAATTCTTGCCGAAAAAGATCAGATGTCAATAATATAACAAGTAAATGCTTGTAGAAGTTTTAACTTGTAGCAAACTACAAATATTATCAAGCAGAAAACAAGAAATTGCTTATGAAGCAATCCCACATAATCTCTAAATCCCTCACAGTCTAGTACTCTACTTTTCTCAAGTCTGTATGGGGCAAATAGTACTTATTTCAAGTCAAATGAAAGTCAAGACAAAACATATTCCATACATTAGAAATATCACAGATTTTATTTAACTTAAATCAAACCAAAACTCATTTTGCCAGATATACAGGGCCTTACTGAGAGGCAAAACTTTTTAGCCAAATTGTTTCTCCACCAGAATGAAATAAATGACATATCGCTACAGATCGCAGAGTTATTTGCATGGTCAATACTGCATGTGTATAGACTACATCTATATCTCTGCCTCAGAGATTTGCAATCAGCCTTGGTTTTTTTATGGGTGTTTTACATTTTTGCTGTTCAAATCCTGAACAAAATAAGACTTTATGTCTTTTGGCCTCTATCATGTGAGGCAAATAATTTAGTCTACCCTTCGTCATGGTTTGCGCCATGACACTGAGGGCAATACTCTTATTTTTTCATCATTTCACACAGACACACAGAAAGAGTTTATAGCACATCTTATTTGTATTGACAGGACTGGATTGTCAAAGACATTGACTTAAGCTAAAAGTCCTAATTATTTTACACAAGACTTGAGTGTACAATACCATACAAATGATGTGTTTACCATAAGTGCTGGAGAAATACCACACTGGGAATGGTCTTTGTGTAGATATATTTCTACAGGAGTTTGGTATATAAGATAAATCAGGAAAAACACAAAGATCCTGTCCTACTGTCAGAGAAAACAGATTTATTAGTTGCAAAGAGCTATAGCTAACCGAGAAATGCTAAAGTCACCTTTAAATCAACAGCTTTAGAGAAGTGTAAATTAAAATTTTGATGTAAAAATTATTCAAATTAATCACCATGTAATAAATAAGCTATCAATCCCAAATAGTGTGTTCTAGCTTTCCTCTAATGAACCATCTCTCATTTCTTACAAATAGTGTTTGACTAGAAAAAAAATAGTGTGCTTTAAAGAAAGAAGCATCCATCTTTTTGAAAATAACCTAGCTCCTAAGGGAAAGAAACAGATCCATATTTTTAAGAGCATAAATACAGACTTCCTTCAGAATTACAAAGTTCTCACCTAATACAGACTCCAGCATTTCTCTGCCTGGACCTTCTTTCTGCATTTTTGACTCACAAGGCTTTGGAAATCCATAAACTCCAGGCTAAGAGACTCCTGAAGATATTTCATCCCCCTTGGACTTTTTTTAAAAAAAAAATCTTCTGAATTCCTGGCTATAGGGGATGTAGCACAAAGGCTAATTGCCTCCTGGAAGTATAATATAGTGAGCTATAATATAGTGAGCTATAATAGCCATTCGATTCTCTATTTTGTGTACCTGGTGTGTATCTGGTTTACAAAGGAGTCCCACAGACACTGCATTGTCCCAGTGAAGTGCTCCAAACTGTTGTGGGAATGTATGAATTAACAGCTGGCACATGGAAGGCTGGATTTTCTTGCACTGGCTTTGTGACTTTGTGGAATATTTCTGATACTGCAGGCTTCACTGTGGTTTTTCTTCGAGATGTTTTCTGTGTTTTCTCACCCAGCAGATTCTGAAGCCAAGTTAACTAGGGATAGTTTATGTAGTTTTGAAGCAGAGGTCCAACATCTTGACAAGTATCACTGTTAATCACTGCTTACTTTGAAGCAAAAAGTTGAGATGGAGTAAAGATTTCCTTTATAGATTCTTGCTACTGAAGTTGCTAGTGATGTAAAAGACAACTTTAAAGATTTTCTAGCACCAACATTCATCTGTCAAAGTTTTGACCACTGTTAGGTAAGGATGCCTTTATGATAAGTCTTCTCACAGGGTAGACCTGGGAAGATTCATTACCTGCTCTGGCTGTGAACAAATGTGTGCACACAGTGCCCATCTGGCTTTTACTGGTAAATCAGTAATTGAGAGAGAGGTCCATCACTTCTGAGTTTCTATCAGTTTTAAATACACAGAATTTCCGTGGCACATAATTCTAAATCTGTTCATTGTACAAAAACATTAGCAAAGATTGAGAATGTCTTGAGATTGAGATTAACTCTTGATAGACAGCACTTTACAGCACTAAATAAACCAGGTGACACAAACACAGCTGCCCAGAATCTGAGGACACTCAGATACTGATAAACTACATCCCATCATGAACAAAGCTTTCAAAAGTTTTTAAATGTGTTTTTGGAATTGTTTTCAGACATGCTGTTTCTGAAGACCAGGCCTCAGGTTTCTTAGCTGTCACACTGGTGCTGTCAAGGTTGCATTTTTAGAGGTTTTAAGACAGAATCATAGAGTCATTTAGCTTGGAAAAGTCCTGTAAGATCATCAAGCCCAACCATTAGCCTCATATTGCCATGTCCACTGTTAAACACATCCCTAACATGGCATCTAACAGTACATAATTTCCCACTGTATAACTAATATCCATTTAAGTTCTTGCATGTAAGTTAATGCCTTTCAATTTCAATGGTGGCACTGAGGACCAGAGATATGGACAAAATGTATGAAAGATGCCACAGATGTGTGGGTATATTTATCTGTTTTCAAATGCTGAGACACTGCAATATTCATCTGTCTTTGCATAAGCACCAATCTAATTTTTTTAGTCAATTAAATGTTATCAAGCAGGTCATGAAGCAATTTTTGTGCATATCTCTGTCTGTACAAATGACTGTTTTGACTTCATGCAAGTTGAATACTGCGTGTTCAAATGACCTTGGCAGAACTTAACTGACCATATGTCCTCTGAATGTGTTTATCAAAGTAAGCATTTTAAACAATTAAATGAGATATGTGACCTCATTTTTTATATCCAATTATGCAATATTATGGCCATAATTTGCGTGGTCTAAATGTGCAACAGCAAAGAGATGGTTGATTTTCAGCAGGTTTTGGAGAAATTTAACACCACCATTAAATGTCTTTTGATGTGTTAAAACTGGATTGGCACTTCTTTTCACTTTCCACAGAACATGAGACTAATTCATTTTTATATTGCTCAGAGAAACATTAAAAATGATTAATGAGTGGTGGTAAATGTGAAAATGAAGGAATGACAATCATGAGCAAAAACAAGTGTCTCCTTTTATCTTATCACAGCTAGGTAATTCTTTTAGCTTCCTCATGATGAGCCCCCAGTTCTTCTTTTACATTCACTAAATACTATTTAAACATTGAAATTGACCAAGTTCTCATTCATGTAGAGTTACACGACAACTACAGAAAATAAGCAACGCATAAAGTGAAACAAACAGAATCACAGAACCACAGAAAACAAGGTAGGAAGGGACCACAGAAGAACATCTGGTCCAACCCTCTTGCTCAAGCAGAGAAACTCACCATACTTAAACATATACAACATTCCTGTGATGGAGAAACCAAATTCAGCACATCAGTTAAGTATGTATGTTGGAGACCAGATTTCTCACCAAGGATTCATTACATTTACATATACATTTGCCATTTCCTTAGATGCAAAAAATTAATAAATACTGAATAAATTCAGTTCAAACTCAATTTCATGTTAAATAGCGAAAAAAAAAATCTTGGACTAAATATACCCAACATAAATTGAAGTTTTACTAATATAAAATGAAACTGTAAATGCTAATGCTGTAAAGAAAAGAGAAAAGCTCAATTTTTTTTTAAACACACCAAAAAGCAGCCGAAATATGGATTTTTGAATGATGTTGATGATTTTTCATTTCATTTTTATTTACCTAAATGTCAATAAATAATCAAATATGTAACTGTATTTTCAAAATGAAAGAAAATATTCTAGCCCCATGTTATTCTGCACAATTATGTATTTATAAAACCAGTATTTTGAAATAAACTTTTTTCCAGATATGTAGGTCGCAGATCTGTAGTAAACTATTAGTTACAATTCCTGATGTATTCTGTCCCTAGTTAAATCACATTTAGAATGTGAAAGGCACTAGCCTTTCTGTATAGAATTTCAATATAATTTCATCATAATTATTTAAAAGAAATTATTTTTCCCATAGTTTTTTTTCTTAATATCTTCATTGTCAGTAGAATTTTAACTGCAAATAGTTTTTTAAATTTCTGTGAAAAATCTGCTACAATCAACAACCAGCTGAAATAAATTCATGAAGCTAAAACGAATACAGGTTTTCAGTGATAAATTTCAGCATTAGTCTATCAACTACCAAAGATGAGAATTTAAAGTTGTATCTCAAAAATAAATTATTATGTTGTTTCAAATAAACTGCCTGATGCTATAGTTAAATCATCAATTATCATTTTTCCTTGCCTGGCATATCAATGGAGATGAATTTAAAAAAAAAAGTGGATATGCCTGATGATATATTTTAGAATTTCAACTATTAATTTTAGATACATTTTTTTCTCTTTTAAAAATAAAGTAGGTGCTACCAGAATGGCTTCGTCAGGCTTGCATTGCATAATAATTGAGAAAGCAAGCACTGATAATCTGAAAGACCAAGAGGGTTAAGAGGAACCAGCCTGGTTTTCAGCACTTTGGTTTGCAAACACTCATATGTGGCATGACAGAGTGAGAATAACAAATGTATAGTGGTGTGTGTTGCTTTTGTGGTGTATTGAGCAAGACCCACTAAGTTGATCATCTGTTGAAACAGTAGTAGTAATAGATATTATATTGGAGCAATGGCCGAAAAACAGACGTGTCTCAAGGAAAGTGACGCCTGAATAAAGCTTCTGTTTCTCCTTCCTCTATTCCTGTCTGTGAGATGGATCAATTTCTGAGCTACACAACTGACTTCTATTTCCAGATTTCCAGATGGGATTTACCCATTCTTTGCTTTGTAATGCCAGTTCATGTAAGCCAGAGGCTGAATTGGCCTGAGAGCAATCTGAACATGAATTCAGGTGCTTTAGGGGTAGAAAGATACCAGGCTCATCCAAGAGATAATAAATTATTGTTGTATTTGCCAAGATCCTAATTTGCTCTTGACTTCAACGAGTTTACTTGGAATGACCTTACGATACACAACTGGACTTAATTTCAGAGAATTACATCATGGATTATGAAAGGAAATACATTTCCTCATCGTTTAGAGTTCATATACTTTTAGTGAGCAGGAGGAAGAAGGAATGAAGAAAAAATATGATTATAAGCAAACTCACCTAGTGTGAGTTTGTAGCCAAATCCTTGAACAAAAGAGACTATAAAGGAGATGGCAAAGGCTATTGTCACAGAACAAGAATATGAGGAAAATTATTTTTAAACCACAAAGTAAAGTGCTTCAGATAGTTAATGAAATTACGAACATGAGAGCAGGCTGAGAAAAATTTAAGTGCTCTGAACTTTCACCCATTTTCAGTTTGATCTTTATATGAATATAATTAATTGTCTTTCTCTTCTCTTAACTTGACCACTATATATTTATTTTTAGAACTTGGTAATATCTTTACCAAAAGAAAACAGCACAAAACATCAAAGATTGTGCTTTCCATACAAAGAGGTCAGATGTAATCTGAAGACACTAAAAATCTCACTTCAATCTTGTCTTTACTAGACTTCCAAATCCATCCCTAGAACCAAGAGGACAACATAAATTCAGCTGCAGAATTCAGGGGGAATTTCTGACATTATTCAGATGAACAGCAAAATTCCACAAGACAGTCAGGATTTCATTACCATTTTAAATGAATATTTCAAATGAAATGCCAGCTCATAAGATGCAATCATTAGTCTTTGAAAGATGTTGAATTTTTTAGATGGCATGCAAACCTTTCTTTCCTTTAAAAAGTTTTTATTTATAGTAATATATGCATTAACTTCTTCAGTTTGGATCATATCTATATGGATACTGTACACATAATTCCACTCTGAAAGAGAAGATTGCCAGTAGTATAAACATGTCATTATGCAAAGTAATTAGATGCAGAAAAATAAATAGACTCAATGCTGAGAGCTTATAGAAGTGCAGATAAACAAGTACTCATAATGTTTTTTAATAGATGTTTAGAAAAATCAGCCATATCATTCAGGTTAATGACTTAGTTCCATCAAGATTTGCTGTTATGGGTTCAGAATATACAATTATAATGCTTATAATTCAAAGTGAGAAAACCTTGATGCCTAACTTTGTAGAATCCAGCAGGCTTCAGCAGATCAGCAATCAACCTTTAAAATCATCCTTGTAAATATACAAAGGTGTTTTGTTTACTCTCAGAAGCAGTCCTAAAAATTCTTTTCTCCTTGTAATTGCAAATTCTTGGGGTTTTTCTAGTAGTCTAACAGATAGTGGAAATCATGTTTTCTTTTTTTTTTTTGAGTGAAATACAATTGATTCTGCTTTGGCTTTCACCTCTCATTCAGATGCATATTGATGTCAAACACTCCTCCAACTACAACTGGAGATTCCTTATTCTCTAGTCTTCACTTACTGCTATAGTTTGAAAAGACTCCACTGTCCATTTCTGAGTCATTTAAAGTATTCAGTCAGTATAGCAACAGTCAATACTCTTCCTCTTCTTTTGTTGGTTTGATTGACTCTCCCCTTGGCTAAAAGTCCAAAGATCCAAGCATATCTATGCTGATAAAAATTTCTTTCAGCTCTATTTTACATCCATAAATGACACTAGTTTTGGGGGTTTTTTTTCTCTTAGAAATGCATTCATAGGTTTTGATGATCTGTTGAAGTTGAGTTTAGCCACATTTGGTTTTGATGCCACAGACCGGGAGGTGAACCTATCCAAAAGTACCATTCAGTTAAGTGAGGTCTTCATAATATCTGTCCAGCTCTTACTCATTAGATGATTCTGGTATGCACTGGGAAAATGAGGTGAAAATAATTGTCACAGAATTATTTTTGTGTCCAAAAGCTCTGGACTGCATCTGCCCTGTTCCGATGGGTCATGTATGCACTGCAAAGGCACAGTCATGGACAGTTAGACTCTTTCTAGTTTTTCATCCTGGCAACAGATTTGGGATGAGATCAGAAGGTGTTAATGATCCAAGCAGCAAAAACGCACTGCCAAAGACATTGGCATGTGGTGGCACAAGCAAGGTGGGCTCTGCTCACCATTTGTTAAAAAGCAATAAATAACTAAAAAATGTAGCCATGGAGAGGAGAGTGGAGTAGTAGGGAGATGAGTGATATAACTCCAGATACCCTAAGTTGTACAGTAACCCAGTCCTGAAGAGGATCTGCCATGTAGAAGTGACACTTCAGCCAGACTGAGTAAATGTCTTGTTCCCTGCACTGGCCATATGGGAGGCCTTCATGTGTCTGCTATGGACAGAAAAGGGCATGTGTGTATGGAGCTTCAAAATAATTTAAAAAGTACACATGCAATTGAAATGTGTGCTTGGTTATACTTGTACAGCCTATTTCACATACAAGACTATTAATCCAGTGAGGTTTTTTTAAAGAAAATTTGAGGGTGTGAACACTAATCATAGGGTGGTATTTTTATGGTGATTTATGCAGGCCCATGCCAATCACCTTGTTATCAGGGAGCATGTCTTTATTTTTAAGAGTCCTTGGCAGTCTGTTTATTTCCTATTTTATCCATGGAACTTCAGCTTCATTCAGTGGACAAAATGGATATACAGGGCAGCAGAATGAAGGTCCCATTGGGAACAATAAATCTGGTCTGTCCTATTTTTCAAGTGCAGCTTGAATTATCTTCTATTAACAGAGAGTACAGGGAGAAGAGACTGTCAGTTAATTCATTCTTATGTCATTAAATCTGTTGTCCTGAAAAAATAACTGAAAATAATGTGAAAACCAGCCTTGTTTCCATTGTGTCTTCAGGCTATACAGACCCGATTCAAACA
The DNA here is from genome assembly GCA_024500445.1 of Entomyzon cyanotis. Classification (NCBI taxonomy): domain Eukaryota; kingdom Metazoa; phylum Chordata; class Aves; order Passeriformes; family Meliphagidae; genus Entomyzon; species Entomyzon cyanotis. Next base: position 85,739,629 of record JAKEPQ010001005.1, read on the forward strand.
TTAAGACAAACAGCATTTCTATGACCTCTAATGCCTCTGCTTAGGTCAGTGCTGGATAGAGTGGTGCAGGCAGGTTCTGTTCTTCCACCTGCATTGTAAAGGCAGATTTAAGCTGTTACACATTCTCCCTCGAGACGAAGCAAGCTGTAGATATTTTAGCATGCTTAGTGGGTCTTCGTGTGCTTCATATATATTTTAGTGTTCCTGTAAAATAATTGTGCTACAGTTTCAGAGGTACACTAGGTTTGCTGATGTTATCATGGAATGCACTGCATTTTGTACAGCCCCTGTCTGTCTTACTCATGCTGGTATCTAGCATCACTGAATCAAAAGCTATTCCTGCAGAAAACTGATTTTATTATAGGCCAAGCAACTATCAGATAAAAAGATACAAGAATTTCCAATGGCTGTGGCACTTTTCCATTTTTCCAAGTTTAAAATAACTTAACTTTAATGAAGAACCAAAACTTTGTATGTGTTTGCTGAGGAAGCCTAAAGAAAACATGCGGCTGTGTCCCCTCCTCAGTGATACTGGGAGCTGAATACAAAGACAGGGATTAAAAAAGCTCCCTTTGACACAGAGAATTTCTGACCATCTGCTCCATGTCACTGCCTGGTAAGGAAGGTATCCTCCAAACTAATATCCTTGAAAACCTCTTGAATTTTTACTGAGGTTAACATTTTGGAGAGAAATCTCAGGGCTTGGCCAACTGGCATGGCCAAAGCGGATTTTTTCATACGTGGTTTCTGGAACAAAGCCTCTGTAAAACGTGATGAATGTTTTGAACCTTTAGAATATTGAAAACTCCTCTAATTTCCCAACAATCACTAATTGCATGGTCTGCACTTTCTGAAAATTTGAACCAATAATGTATTTTCAACCAATATGTATGTTCATGTGTGTGTTCATACTCCCAATCCAATGTTTAAAACAATTCTGATAAAAGCAGGTGCTGATGGGGGATGCAGGGTAGTCCATAGGCACAGGCAATGCCAGGCATAGCTGAGCCCCTCAGCCCCAGGCAGGGAGGGGCGAGGGGAAAAGCGTCCTGCCAGCTCCGAGGGGAGAGCAGGAGGAGGGACAGGAGGAGGTCTCTTCACCTGAAGATCCCTCACCAGAGCAGGTGAATGTCTCCTGTGGGAGCTGTAGCCTCTGCTGAGGAGCCCGTGATGGATCAGGAGCAGCCAAGAGGGCATGGTATGGACACTGACCACAGCCCCCACATCTCCTGCATCCCTCAGGGCAGAGTCAGGGCAGGTGGGACTTGGGAGCAAAGGACTGAAGGTGAGCCTGGGGGGAACATGACATTTTAATTTTTTCTTTGTTCCTCACTGCCTAAATCTATTTTAATTGGTAATAAATTAGAGTAATTTTCCCAAAGACTACTCTGTTTTTCCCCAGAGGTAGCTGGTACGTGATTTCCCTGCCTTTACCCTGAACCATAAGTTTTTGTCATCTTGTTTTCTTCCCAGTCTTGTTGAGGATTGGGAGTGAGGGAGTACCTGGATGGGGGTGTCTGTCAGCTGGCTGACATCAACCCACGACAAACACTCTAAAAAAGGAATAAGAAATCAAAATATTAATTTCAAATTGCATTAAGTGAAAAAAATACATTTTCAGGACTTCAGCAGCTTGTAAGACAGGCCGAACTTGGGGCCTTTCACAACAGAGTTTTTACTGGTAGCTTTTAGGTTTAATCAATTTTTTGAGTTAAAGAAGACATTTCCATAGCTACCATAAATTCCATAATGTTTGTCCAACTTTTTCTTCAGAATACATTTCATAGATGATGATCACTGCTTTCCTCTGCCCTCTCCAGAAAATTTCACTTTCTTCTCAGGCTTACCAGACAGCACATTTGTCCTGTGCCGTGATCCTTCGCCTTTCTTTAAAGGATTCCGTTTGGAAATGCTCCACGAGATTAAATGGTGTACTAGGACACCACCCCCAAATTAAATGAAAGATTTTCAGATCATGGATGGAACATAAGGTATTCATCCCACAGCAGCCATTCAAATATGTCATTCACCATGAGTAATAAAATTTTATAGGACAGCAAGAGACACGCTATTCTAAGCACAAATGCATACCCCATTATTGAAGAGTAACCTCCTTTACTCTTGTTCTAGGTCAAAAGTAACATTGTGCTCTTCTGGAAATTCTGGGAAAAGGAAAAAAAAACCAGGGAAAAGTGCTGATCTGCCGGCTCATCTAAGATCAGGTATTTATTCTGAAAAATTAATAACAAAAAAAATCAGGAGAAAAAAGAAAAGAACAAGGTGTGTAACAAGGTCAAACTATACTAGGCAGTTTTGATCACGTAGTTTTGAATTGGAGCTAAGTCTCCCACAGTGTGAGGTTTTCTGTTGGACAACAGTGACCTAATGAAACTAGAAAGAACACACAATGCAAAAATAGTCAGAAGAAGTGAGACAATAATAGACACTCTGCAAAGGTCATGTTTTATCTTTCCTCTGTTATAAAATTTAGGAAAAAATTTGAGTCTTCCAGTCATTATTGATGTACACATTGTAATTCTATACATATTATTTTACTTTGGATTCATGAAAAAATATCTTATACATGGTATAATAATACCTAGATGTTTCCTTTTGTCTGCTTTATGTCATCAGTGGAACTGAAAAAAAAAAAAAAAAGAAATAAGAGAAGCATATATTTGAATTGGTTTTTGAAAAGTAAGGTAACAGGGTCATTGCGGTATAAAATTGGGAAAATTAATTATTTTGTATTGTCTTTAATGAGTGAAGATGTGGCCTTCCCAGCAATATCTATTTTTCTAGAAATTCTCCTTTGCAAAACTGAAATAATTTGAATACTTCTAGTTCAGTTCATTTGAAAGTCAGATGTGTCAAGATACTTCTGTGGCTCAGTTGAGCAATAGTAATATCTTAAATCACTGTTCTTGCCAAAGAAGTTGTTTGTTTCTTAAACAACTCATTTGAAAACACTAGAAAGAAAACCTACAATTGACATATATCAAACTGCAGTATAAAATGTTATTTTATTATTATTATTTTCTCTTAAGGGAAAATCTGTTCCTCAGGAAAAGGTTTTAACATAACAATTTTTGTGCACATCTCTCCTCCTGTGTTATCTTTACTGAATGTACTACAAAAATTAACCAAATAATGCTAAAATGAAATTGGGAACATCATGCTATCTGTTCTAATAATTGCTGACTTTAAAAGTAGAACACAACAATTGCAATACTTGCATGAAAAATCCTAACTATGTGCCCACAAAATATAAAAATAACAGTATTAGCATAGGGGTTTTTTGAGTTTATAGACCTTCTTCTATAATTCAAAACTGAGGAGACTCCAGGTGGATTATCTATCTTGAGCATGCTTTAGCAATTCAGAAAAATGTTGAAATGTTGTGCCTTGAAGTGAGGATTTCCATTAATCATATTCTTTCTTCTTTATAGTTTTCCTGTTTGAAGACTAAAAATTATAATTTAAGGAAGGAAATATCTAAAAGGCTAAGTAGTTCATCAATGGTTGCTAAAAGCCAGAAGAGTAGTACTTTCTTCTTAACTTTTTTCTGTTCCTAGACCAAAATACTGATAAATTCTGTTTGAGCAGCTTTTCAGGGAAGTGCAGAGGCTCCAGTTGCAAGGAGAATTTAAAAGATTGTGTAACCTCATATTACTGCATGTGTTGGGGTATGTGCGGCAGGGGTCAGGCTAAATAATGATGACAATAGACCAGCCCTATTTGTTGTGTTAATCCAGGAATTACAGAATGAACTTCCCTCTTATGTCCATTCTGTAGATGGAGTAATGTAGCTCTAGTTCCAAAACTAACAAGCAGAACAACATTGGAATATGCAGCTGTCCTAAATAGCTCACTGTGGCCCATAAACTTTTAATTTTATTTTGAAACATTGGTTTTTAGATCTTAGTTGTAGGTTCAGTTAATTTTAATTATTATGTAATTAGACATTTTGCTGAAAATGTTGTGGGTTTTTAAATGGGATTGGCTTGAAATTCGACCTTTGAAATTATAATTTTGGACAAGAATTGATGGAAATAATAAAAAGTTGAAGTCTTTTTCTGTTCAGGATCATAATTTTATAGAGGGCAGAGATTTTTTACACTTCTAACTCCTGGTAGCTGTGAATAGTATTCTAAACGTTTTAGCTGGATTCTAATAGAGCAGACAAATCATCAGTGCAAGAGTAACTATGTTTTAATTGCAGGCCTCAGGTGTGTACTTTTATGTAATATTTTAGTCCAGAACGATGCTCCTGTAGGAACTGGTGGAACAGACAGAAGTAGCACATCCAGGTCCTATTAGACAAAGATTTAAAGAAAAGTAGGAAGAAAATGAGGGCACTAATTTAAATAAATAAATAAAATCTTCTCCTCTCTCGCAAGCCCACTTGTGTTTTAAGCAAAGGCACATAATTTTCTGGACATTTTAACTCTCGATGTTAATTTAAGAACTCAGTGAGGACCACTTAGGACTTTCAAAGTGTCTTTTCTATAATTGACAAGAACCTGAAAGTGATCACTAAGCCACAAATGACTATTAAAAGGACACTGATGATTATGGAAAGTAAGAAGTGAATTCTGAAAGGAATTCTAAATACTCTTCAGAATAGATTATTTAAATTGAACTGCTCCACTCAGTGGACTATTTACTCGATGTAGCTGTAATTTGATTTAGTTTATTTTTATTTGCAAAATGAAAGCTGATGAATATACTTTCAATTCAAATGTCCCATAGCTTTTTCTTATGTCTTACACCAGAAATGGCAGCGCTGCATAGTGAAGAGTTTGGGCATCCTGTCATCTTCATGAACACTAAAATTGAAAACTGAGTGATATAGCTGATAAGGCTGGTGTCAAATACAGATCTGTATTACTTCTAAACTCAAGTGATTGTGATTTGAGATGCAAAGGAAGGCTGCAGCACATAACTTTGTCCATGGCTCTACAAATCTAGGTGCTGGTGATCTAAGCAGCTGTGTCAGAAAAGGGCCACTGGCTAAAATATAGTCAACACAAGAAATATCACAGTCCATTCCCGTGGGTCATCTTTAAACTGTTAGTGATGCAGGTTCTCTATTATTAATATCAAAGATAAGGAAAACACAAGTTGTTATTACTGCCTTGAGTGTAGTGAAAAAACATCAGGCATTAAGGTGTCCAACACTGTGCACTGGGTAATGCAAAGAAGGAAATTCTGATTCTTGGAAGTACGAGGGATTTTTTCAAGAATTCAAGATATATTAGTATCTGTATAAAAATAATGAGTAAAATTTAATTTGCTTACTTACTGTGTATAATTCTGGCCAACTTTGTGTTGCTCACTAGCCATGGGTCATTTTGATTTGTGCATTCATTATCCATTAGGTTAAACATATTTTTTAGACATGTCATGTGTATACTAGTGTAGTACATTGAACTGCATGAAATCAGACTGAATCACAGTTTATGTTAATAATTGTACAGAACAAATACTCCTTACTCTAAAGTACCAGCAGGTGCTATATTGAAGTAATTGCCAAAAATTACAAATAAAGCAGTTCCAAGAGGACTGAGAGCATATAGAAGTCTTATAGTTCATTACCGAGATGAGCTGGATAGGATAGTTTTTCCTTCTTTGTCCTTTACATATACAATATGTTTTTAAACCTTTTTTTTTAATGTAGTTAAAATAAGTAATTCTTATTGGGGGAATGTCATTACACCACAGGTTGATAAGATTCAATGTTGTGAGAGATCTTTGGTAGAAAGTATGAGCAAAGTACTTGAAGTGCTCACCTGGTGGTGGAACAAATTGTATGTGTGGAGAAAGTGTTATTAAGGGTGATAGGTAGGATAAATGTGCACATTCATAGTCACTTTAATTCCTTTTTCTGACATTTTATCTACTCTCTTAGCAGTAAAGAGAGGAAAGGTCCACCAGGCTTACCCTCAAAAATACAGTGTATCCTGGGTAGATGTGTACATGTGTCTATACATGTAAGAAAACTTTAGTGAAAAGGCTAAAGGACTAGGTTAAAGTTACCAGGGGAGAGTAGATTAAATTTATTATTTGTTGTTTCCCTGTCAGTAGAATGGAATAAAAAATACTACTATTCTACCACGAATCTTTCCAAAGATATGTATTAACACCATAAGTATAGTCTACAACACCACTCCACTTTAAAATTATATTATCCTTGGATTTCTGTAGTTATGAGAAAAAGATAATGGGATGGAGAAACAGGTGCAAAATCTCTTCCCATTTCTTTTATGGATTTTCTACCGACAAACAGAATTCCACAACAGAGGTGAAAGCTTGGTGGATAACTGGACATTTTATAAAAATGATGAAATTTTCAGAGTGCTTTCTTTAACTAAGAAATTCAGCATGTATATTCCATTATGGTAGCAATAGACAAATAGTTTTGTCAATATTTATTTAAATGCTAGTTGACCTCACTGTTTCTCTTAGATCTGACTATTGCAAGGTCTCTCCTGAGAGATTCATGTGATCAAGTGAAAATTCCAGCTTATTAAAGCCAATGGCAAAACTCCCCAGGAGCAGCAGGGACAGTGAGAGGTAAAGGCTCCTCAGGTAGGAGTCATGGAATGGTTATGTTTAAGCATAAGTGTGGTTTATCTTGGGTTGCAAAGGTACAGCATCTTGCACCTCACTGAAGACAAGTTTGGGCAGTATGTACCCTTAGGGCAATGGTCTGCGCAGTGCCTGCTCAGGGTTGCCAAATGGTCTCATGGTGTTCATTCTTCCTTGTCCTTTCTGCCTACAGCCCTGCCTGACTTTAAATAAGGGGTAAGTAAAGTGCTGCTTGCTCTTCAGCCTTCAGAAAACCAGAATTTAGTTTCTTTAACAGTAAATCTGTCATAAAAGATTATGGGAGAGAGAGGTGAATGTGTAAGGAGAGCTTAAAGCAGGGAGCCATAGCAACTGAACCTAAACCTGATCCAGATCTGAATACAGATTACTGCAAATCAGTGCCTAGCAAACAGTCTGCACAAGTTGAAAGAGATCGGGCTTATTTAAAAGTAAATTCTATTATTTCGCTTGATTCTTGGAGACTGGGTTATTATCTTCTAAATTTGATTTAGTAGTACTGCATACCCTTCCAGTTTATAGTTAACAAACCCACCATACTTTGCAGACAGACTCGAGAAGCAATTGCTTCAGGCTGGGTTTGAGGGTTTTTTAATATTTACAAAAATAATAATAGTAATCATAATAGTAATAATAATAATTTTTTAAAAGCCAATTCTAAACCTTTTTCCAGAAGCTTTCTTCTGGTGTAACAGAGACACAGAGACAGAAGTGTTGTATTATAGACACAAAGGAACTGTTGAACTTAAGAGTTCTAGTAGCAGTTTCAACTGACTTACATTTACATTATTTTTTATTCAGTTGCTGCCTTTCTGATCCTTGTAGCTAGCAGACTTCTGAAGTGTTGTACTCCTAGACAGGTGAGAATCCATGTCAGGACATGCAATAGCAGTACGTGTCTGGCACATCAGAAGATGTGACAAGAAAGGGCTGCCTAGTGCTTACCTGACATGTTTGATATGCGTTGCAGGCAGGAGTCTGTGAGCTTTAAGTCCTCCATGATAGCCCAGTTGCAGCACTGTGACCCCACACTTATGCCATGGTGGGAGCTGGTCAGATACTGTGAGCTCATCCATAACAGCAGAGGTAACCAGGAGTGACTGGCTTGAAGATGCACACAGGAAGGCTGTCGCAAGCTGCCACAGTCATACAATGTGTATGTACCTGTAAGCTGGTATTGTCAGCAATATGACTCTAGGGCAGAATGAGTATACTTGACAGGTGTGTATTAAATAATCTTTTCTAATGATCAGACATCTAATATGTATATTTTTTTTTTTAATGCTAAAAGTGTGTTTCTGGAGGTAAAATAACATGTCTGAAGAGGCGTAAAATAACATGTCTGAAAAGGCATGAAATAAGATTATATAGGTCACAGTACAGGTTTAGAACAAGTCCTCATGTCTTTTTTGTGCAGAAATCATGGGCTAAAGTAAGGATAATTACTTCAAGTAAAACAGAACTTTTAGCCAGTGCCACTGGATCACTCTCCATCAAAATCAGTGGAAAGCTTATATTTATTTGGTATGCAAAGCCTGTGCAAAATTGTGCAATGAGATTATTTACATAAGCAATGCAGGTGTTTGAATATATGTAGGAGTATTCACTCGACCAAAATCATACTCCCAAGGTCATAGTTATATCACAGACTTAGTTTAAGCAGTGATTACATAGGATTAAAAAAACTCCATAAAACAAAAAAAACCATTGATCAAGCAATCTCTTGACATTCTTGGGAAGTAATGCAAAAGTTGAAATTGTTAGTGCTGTATTATAAACATACTACGTTTGTAGCAACTGTAAACTTTCTTGTTGGTGATAAAATAAAGAAGTTCAAGTCTCCCACTTTGCATTTAGAAAGGGCAAGGCCTACTATTCAGTGAAAGAAAATTTTGCCAAAATACTTGTATTGGTCACTGGATAAAAAAATGTCTGGGTGGCCAGGCCTGGAGAGTGGTGGTGAATGGAGCTACCTCCAGTTAGTGACCAACATAACTTCGCACAGCAGTGGTGTTCCCCAGGGCTCAATATTAAAACCAGTTCTGTGGTGAGAGAGTTGAGTAAACCCTCAGTCAGTTTGCAGATGACTGTTCATCTGCTTGGGGGTAGGAAGACTCTGCAGAGGGATTTGGACAGGATTGATGCCAGTTGCATGAGGTTCAACAAGAAGCTCTGGGTTCTGCATTTTGGTCACAACAACCCCAGGCAGGGCTACAGGCTGGGGGCAGAGTGGCTGCAAATCTGCCCAGTGGAAAAGAGCCTTGGGGTGCTGGTTGACAGTGGCTAAACATGAGCCACAGTGTGCCCAGGTGGCCAACAAGGCCAGTGGCATCCTGGCCTGTATCAGCAATAGTGTGGCCAACAGGACCAGGGCAGTGATTGTCCCTCTGTACTGGGTCCTGGTGAGGCCACACCTCAAATCCTCTCTCCAGTTTTGGGCCCCTCAATACAAGAAAGATATTGAGGTGCTGGAGTGTGTCCAGAGAAGGGCAACAAAGTTGTGAAGGCTCTGGAGCACAAGTCCTGTGAGGAGCAGCTGAGGGAGCTGGGGGTGTTTGGGAGGAAAAGGAGGCTCAGAAGAGACCTTACTGATCTCTACAACCACCTGGAAGGAGGTTGTGATTAGGTGGGAGTCCATCTCTTCTTCCAAGTAACAAGTGATAGTACAAGAGGAAACAGTCTCAAGTTGCACCAGGCTTAGGTTAGATATTAGGAAAAATTTTCTTCACTGAAAGGATTATGTTTTGAATGTGTGATTAGGGCAATCACCCAAATATGAAAACTAAGGAAATTTTGATTAGCATGAGAGCCTAATTTTTCTAACTGTTACATATCAAAGTACTTGTCAGAGATGTTATCTGGATGGTTTAAGAAATTGATGAGCTTTGCATCTGTAGTAAATGTTTTTAAACTTTAATGTAGGTGTTAGATGTTTTATGTATGCCTGTTGAAAACATGAATACTACTAATTAGAAGCTTTGGCAGAGCAGTTTGTATCCACAGCTCAGAAAAGCATCTATGTTAGTTAGCAGACTAACTGTGCATACCTGTGACATACAAGTATTTCTTGCTAGATGCCCTAACAAGTGGAAAGAATGACGACTTGCTGTTTAACATAGCATTAAGCCGTTTGACAATTTAAATATTTGTACTTATTGACCATAGTCATATTTTCTATCAACCTGTATACTCACCAGTTCCACAGACTTGTTTCAGTTTCTAGACACGAGCCTTAGACTATAAGAGTAAGAGGATGGGCAGTCCTGCCTTTTTGCTAGTCTCATACAAAAGCTATATAGCTGATTAATTTCTCACAAACCTTCTTTTTGTTCAGTTCTGTTCAGGGTATCAGCATTTGATTGTTGCAGTTCACATCCAGAAGCACAGATGAGAGTTGTAAAGAATGTAGTGGCACTTTGGGAGTCATTGCCCCTCAGGTTAGGTGACTGTATTGCTGCAAATCCCATGAGGAAATGCTGCTTATCCCTGCAAGCATTTGGATGTCTCCCACCCATTCACAAGCTTAGAACCAGCAGTACAAACAGTAAGATTCAGATTAACAGGTTTTGCTATAGACTTTGGTTAATATCGTGTGAGTGAGATGGGAATTTGAATTTGTTTTGGTTGAGGGGTTGGTTTTTGTTGTTGTCTTTTGGTGGGTTTCATTAATAATGGAGATGGTGATTCTTTTATCATAACAGTTATGAGGCCAAGGTGTTTGTGAGTATTTCCATTCTGTTGTCAGTTATTAGTTAAAATATCAGACCTGCTTTTTAAGGAAATATTCAAAGGACAGTGTTGCAAGACCAGAGCTTTCTGCCAGAGTTTATGCAGCTCTAAAACAGGGCCAGTCTTCTCCATGCAAATTGAAGCACAGAGAAATATTATTTTTACAGGTTTTCTACAGTTGTGATTTTTTCCTCTAGGTATCTGTTTCCTTCCATTATCACTCATGTTCAATACACAGCAATGGATTCCTGCTCTTGATCTAAGTGCATGCATGTTTATTCAATGTGTCATCTTTCTTGGCTCTTTCAGTAAAAGCCTATCCCCTGGGTCTGGGAGGAGGGGAAAACTGAAATGTTCATTTGATGTTGCCAGAGAGTAGATCATCATGGTTCACAATATCACACAGTCTTCTTCCTAGAGCTGAGTTCATACACTGCACTGACAATGGAGGTGGTGGGTACAGGTTTACAGCAGGATAAACTGCAACCAGACAGGATTTGTCTTTGAAACAATCATCACATTCACTCTTATCAGCTCAAAGCAATTCTTTTCTCTGCATCTACTCGCAACCCGTGGTATTCTTTGCCCACAGTGTGTTGATAAGGTTTTTCATCTTTGTGTAGTGTTGGCCATCCTGTAGTCCTTCCAAAATAGTTGGAAGCTGGAGGCATCAAGCAACAGTTCAGTTGCTCACATGGACAGATCTTTTTCTGATATTAATAGAAGATTAATTCTATCTACATCTGGACAACAATTACATACTTAGGACACCTCTCTTTCGACTTTCACTTTTTTACAGTGGCACTCACATTTGTGTTATGAGCTAATTTTAAGGTGCTCTTTCAAGCACCTTGGTCCCTCCTTCTCCTCATGGAAACAGCAGAGTGCACATGACCAAGATTTAAGCTCCAACACTCTTTACCCTCATTTGGGGATGTACATAAGTCTGTCAAAGGATTGTGCTGTGAAAGTCTCACAAGTGGGTGTGTTGGCATGTTCTTGTCTCCTGTTGGAGGTCCTAAACTCTCTTTTTGGTCATGTGATGGATGACACATGAGGGATGACTGACATTAAAGAAAAATAAAAAAAAGGACATGTGGGACCCTCATGGGAGAGAATGACAGATGGTGTTTGCTAGAAGAGTTCATATTTGAAGGGTCTTGAAGCATCACTGAACAAGATGACAGGCTTATGGTATACATGAGAAAAATGAATTTTTCTGGTAGGTTAACCAAGTCTGTATCTTGCAAATGCCTGAATTAATTTAGTCTCCATTTATGGCAAATGTTTGTTGCCCTTCAGAGAAATTTATAATTGCCACAGCTAGTTCATGCCGTTGACAAGTGGGTGTACATACCTTGCATTTCAAATATAATAACAGTCTTTCAGGAGAACTATTTTGGGAGCAGGTGAATTTGCATACCAATAACAAGAAAGGAAATTGCATGCACCATTGAGACAGAGGAAAGTAGAAAGAAACAAAATTGATAAGGGGAGCAGAACACTCTTGCTGTATGGTAGGATTCTGGCTGTAATGATACAGAATGTTTGGTAACAAGGCCCACACCCATGTCAGACTGGCAGTTCTCTCAGTATCTTTGTTTTAATAGTACTCATGATGACCTGAAATGGTCTTTTGTGTGCTTTTGGAAGGGACATGGGCTGTGCTGGTTTACTGTGCCTCAGCATCAGTTACAATAGAAAGATGATACCGTGTGTATTATTTTCTCTGGTATTATTTCCATTCAGGTTTACATAAAGTGACAGTTTTTACAATCTTAGGAATTATCAGGGACTCAAACACTATAGCTTTGTAAAATCTAAAGGCAAACTTTTGGTGTTAACATTTACTGACGTGGACAGTTTTAACTCGTGCTGAAATAGCTTTACTTTCTTGATCTTATCCATTAATCTGCATAAAGTTGGTTTTCAAATATAGAGAATTCCAACTTACTAGAAGACAATAGATTATATCTGTTAGAGGTGATCAGATAGTTCACAGAAGAATGGACTTTACTACAGCAGTCTTTAATATTTTCTTGTAACACAACCTTTTGATCTGTGTCTCTCTCCCCTCATCTGCTCAGTGTTTGGAACATGCTCATTTTGAGTATTTTCTGCATTTCAAATTTTCTAAAATGTACTCCACCAATTGCATTCACTCTTGTTTTCAGTTTGCTCTCCTTGTTCACAGTCACCTTTCTTTCTTAGTCCAAATGATTATCTTATATATAAGCTCTTGTAGGTTGTTTCTTGGGAGGTGGAATAGATAAAATAATTCAGATACAAAGTTTGATGCAATCCTAATTAGCAGTCAGTCTTGATTACTGGCCAAGTACATGTATGTATTCAGAGGAACAAACATGTATTTATTCTCAGACAGGCCCAGCTGGACTTTAATATTAACTGTGCACAAAAAAAGCTGGTGGTGTACCTCTAGTAAAGAACTTAGCTTCTCTGGGTAGGGTTTATGACTGCCTGAGCTCTGGGAGATACTGCAGTGGCCAGCATAGTGTACTGTACCCAGATGTTCCTCTGAATAAAGGGGCTTTTAAGTAGAAGAATCCGCCTGAAAAAGTTGTGCTCAACTCCCTCATCCATTTCGACACTTTGGAGATCATTAGTTAGAGACCTGCTTCATTCTAGCCATTAATGCTTTTCCAGGGTAGTGCCACCACATTCAAGTAAGTCTCTTCCTAGACTGCTGTTACTGAACTGTGACTTCAGTGTAGGTGTGGTCAGCTGTGGAAATGTACAGGCATCTCTCTCCATCTTGTTTCTCTCTTTGCTGGACCGGGATATTCTTATAAAAGGTTCTCTTTGGCATACCATCCAGCATATTTATTGGCAAGTGTGCTGTTTATACTTCAGAAGTAGTTAAAACCTGGCAACTGGAATTCACCTGGATCCCTTTCAAGAAAGAATAACCTTTGTTTCTAGCCTGGCAAGTAAAGTTCTATGACACAACTGAAGATGTTCTCAAATTTCCCATAAATGATACACTATCAAGCGTGGGTAAATTAAAAAAGACAGATGATTAGTCAGTAAGCTTCATTTGAAGAGTTAGAAGTAAAGGAAATCTCTTTCTCTGAAAAGGTAACAGAAAAAAAAATTTCATGTCTGTAAATACAGTGTGTGTACATATGTCTGAAAGTATTAAAGAGTTTCTGCATTTGACAGAAAGAAAACACATATTGTATCATTCATCTGTAATCAGACAATCTGGTTAGAATAGCATAATCTAAAGATGGTAAAGCTCTATCAACACACCTAGATGACTTCTTGTCAAGGAGTCTCCTCTTTGATATTCGCTTATCTTTTCTCTTGCTTAATTTTCACTGTGTGAGGCCAGAAGGTCAATTTCTTCAGATATCAGTGTCTGTAATCCTGCTGAGCACCCAGGCTAAATTTTCTGTTTATTTCCTGTTGTTACCACTGTGGGTTTTTATTGTCCTCTTCTTCCTTAAGCCTCGGTTGATGTCATGAGATCAGAAGCTCTGTGACAGTTAGAGTGAAAAGTTAAACAGTCTTGTAGAGAAAACCTTTTCATTGTGACCCACATGTAATTATTACTTGCCCGCCAGCGTCAAAGTAAATGCAAAGTACCCCTTTCATCTGAACTCTGACTGCTGGCTCCTGATCACACCCCTACTGTTTTATTATGGGCTGATCTGTGGTGCTGTAGGCAGACATCTTAATAGAGTCAGGACTGACATCAGTGGGAATCCGCTGTACAAAGTGCTCCACAATTTCATAAAAAGCAGGGTATTTTCTGGCTAGAGCAAGTTTTCTATCAGGCCAGCAGATAGGTCAGTTACCAACCTGTTGGAAGCCCTGGCCATTACACAGACATGATAAAATGCTGTGCAACATCTGTATAACACAAAAACCCCCAAACTGATGAAAACCAAACATTCTTCTAGCAGAGAATCCTTCCATTGTCAGTGTCCAAAAAAAAAAAAAAAAAAAGAAAGGGTGTGGAAAAAGTGTAAAGAAAGGGCCAATCAAAGCTGATATTTGACAAGACTCTTTTAGCCACCAACAATCTGGGGCAGCTTGGGGATTCCTGATCTGGGGTGATTTAGTAAATTTCACCCTTCTGGGAAAGTTCTTAGTGCGGTAAGACCTTGCGACTTTTCAAACATCCTGATTGCAGCATCACAGTCAAAATATTAATTGACTTCAAATCACAGAAAATTTTAGAAACTGGGAAAATAATTTTTTCTCCTTGACCTTTTGTGGTAGCACCCAAGGCTTCAGCATTCTGGGGCTAGATAAAAGTCGTTCTGACAAAGAAATATATGAAGATTTCACATGCAAGTAAAAAGGAATAAAGTGGCAACTGGCTATCTTGTTGATTGAATCTTTGCTTTAATTTTTTCTTTACTAGGAATTTAGGAATAGAACAAGGTGTGGAAAGATAATTAGGAGACAAAAAATAAAGAGATACACAGGAAAAGAGTTAAGTTATATCTGATAGTTTTCTTGGAGGTGGTTATGTTGGGAGACTATATTTCACATTATAACAAATTGAGTAATAGATCCAATCTAGTGCAGGATTAGTTTTAACCAAGACTGTTATTGTAAATGTGACTGTTTATGCCTACAGAACTGAGTTTACAAAAGATCTTTGCTGATTCAAGTGCTTTAGACAGGCATTTGAAGACAAAAAAGATGCAAATTCTGCAGTTTTGTTATAAAAAATTATTAATATTACCATGGATAGATATTAATTAGTGAGGAAATCATAAAGATTGTAGGAAAATATTCCTAGAATAGATAAAGTATAATAGACTGCAGCTCTCTAGGAGAATTTAATGGAATTTGTCACGAGAATCCATTGTTAAAATTAATGGCTTATGTTACTTACAATGATACGTTATCTAGCAATCAAATTTGGTTTTGATTCAGAACAGAATCCAGATAATTCTGATTTCCTAAATGATCTTTTCATGGAGTGTGCCACAGCTTCAAGATAAGATATGTTTTTTCTAAATTGTGGTGAAATTTTCAGTAAGTTGCTAACCTATGCTTGTCCTCCTCTCAAAATAAAAGAAAAAAGATAATAGATATATTTTCATTCTTTTTCATTATATCTACAAAAGGTTACTTACAAATAATTAATGAAAATTATATATGTTTTACCCAGAGGATGTTATACATGTCTCCTTCAGAATAATTATACAAAAATGCTGGACATTTTTTCCAGATTCTGTTTCTGTAACATCACTAATTTTTTCTCAATGTTGCTTTTTGTTTTGGGGAGTGGTGTTGCATTATTGTTTTTTTCTTCTGACATAATTTGAAGCTCATAGAAAAAAAAAATTGCTTCCCAAATGCAATATCATTCCAGTATGCGTAAGGAAAATTCTGAGTTAGGAAACTTCATGACTTGCTTGAAGGAAGGATTTATTTGGCACAAACCCATCCTTCCATACCAGTTGCATATTTGTAAATGGAGTTGCATGCTGGGATACTAGGTCCATGCTTGGACACAGTGAAGCTTCTAAGGTCATAGCTTTACCCTTATGAGCTGCTTTGCCAAAAATGCCTGAACACTATAGACAAACAGCACAGAGCCACAGGTGACTTAGACATTCTCTGCCACATTTCTTCTTTTCTGTTGCTAACATTATTTTCAGTTGAATATTTTAATTTAAAAGTCTGCTCCAGGGAAAAATCCTGAATCTTCTGATTTTCCTTTTAATTTATAAAATCTGCAAAGAGTAGTTTTCTTTGTACTAACCCTTAAACCTCAGTCTTTAATTACATAGGTGTGTCTTTCTTAAATCTATTTATTTACTAAGATGTTACTGTAGCTCTTGTGGAAATAAATTTGATTTTGCATTACTTTAATTTTCAGTCAAAAATTCTTAAGGATTGCAGCTTGTGATATCAGGAATCTGTATATCTCTGCCTTTGATACGTGTGCAAAACTGTGCAGTGAAACAATTCAAAACAAGTAGGAAAAAGCTGTGATTCCTTCTTTCCTAGAGGCTTTCCATCATTTATATTCACCAGCAAAAGGTTGGCATGTACCTCAAGGACTAATGATAATGAAAAATGTTGTATTAAAGAAGAGAAATCTTTCATAACTTGCATACTAACACACTGAACTCATTACAGCTTGTCTTACTACAGCATACTCTTTTATGTCTGCCGTAATGCACTTCATTTTCAAGAGACTGTGACGTGCACTGGTTCTGTAAGCATTTTTTCTCTTCCTTATTTTCAAAAGCTGCCTTTGGTTGTCATAAACTACTCACTTATTGGAAACAAATTAGGCACTAGGGTTTTCTGCAGTTTCTGACTGATATCAAGATCTGAAAAAAATATATTTAAAATGTATCTGGGGCAAGTAATTGTTTTCCATTTTCCTAGAGCAGGGTACTGGTGATTTTGTAGCTCAGGAGCTGCCAGCAACCTCAGCGTTTTTATTAAAATAGTGAGTTCTTTGTGGCACAGGGTGACTTTTTTTTTGTTTGTTTTTGGTAGCACAAGCAGGGAAGGTGTGTTCCTTGTTAGCCATTCTAGACATTATTATGATATGAGAAGTCAATAATAAATATATATTTATAATGTGTTTATAAATAAATTGAAATAATTAACATCAAGTTGAAATTTGTAATACCTTGGAGTATTACAGAGTTTTGGAGTATGTAGCAAAAGCAAAGCCAAGAATATGGTTTTACTTTTGCTACATACTATTCCTATAGGTGTGGCCAAAGCTCTTAGGGTACACCTCCAACATTTTCCATTCAGTAAACTGTTAAGTCCTTTGGTTTTTCCTTAAAAAAATAAAAAAACAAACAAACCAAAACCAAAAAAAAACAAATCAAAAAAAGCAAAAACCCACATCAGTATTAATATTGTTAGCTACATTCACTAGAAGTATCACAATGAATAATTATTTGCTCTCAATTTGTCTTCTATTTCACAAGAAACTCCCACTGTACTCTTGACTCAATAAAATACATAAATACATTTGACTTTAAACCAATCTAAAATATAGAAAAATAATGGAAAGGTTGGAAATGAGCTTATGAACATCTGTAACACATCTCCCCAAAACTTTTTCGGCAATTAAGTGACCTGTGTCAAAATCTGGATGAAAATGGAAAAAATATCATGCAGAGGGACAAAAAATAATTGAATAGTAGTAGCAGTTCTGCAAAGAGCTCTGCTTCAGTAACTATGAAATCAAATTGCTCTGATTAAGTCATAATAAAAGTATGTTTAAGATATGAAAGCATTCCATTTCAGTTGTCCTAAAGGACTTGTCTGTTAGAAACACACTTTGTATTTGAATACGTATTTTAACATTTTGCATTGATTATGTCCAACTTGATTCTTTATAGTTCTATGAACTCTCTGTTCTGTGCCTCTTTCAAAGATAACAAAGCCATCTTAAAAGAAACTCAGCTACTTGACATCATGCTTTAATATAAGATTATGAGATTGACCTAGACTGGTGCTCTCAATAGAAAGTGACTATAAATATAATATGATGAGTTTTCAGAAAGGCAAAAATAAAATTCAAATTTAAGTTAAATAAAAGCTTAAGCTATCCAAAAGCTATCTTTAGAACACTGAAAATTGAGTCTTGTTTAGTGTAATCTCAAACTCTGCAAGTAAGGTAAACATAATTTAGTTTTATTCCTATAATTGAACAAGAAGAAATCTACATAAACTAACAGAAAATTTCAACATACTGCATCAAAAGATACTTGACACCTGCTCCTATTTTAGATGGCATATCCCTGAGCAATAAGACAAATTTTAAAAAACAATTAACAAGTCAACATAAGTTGAAGGAATAGAGTAATGGCAATAAATATCACATTACTTCAGTTCACCATTTAAAAAAAGAAGAAAAAACTCAATAAAATCTGTAAGAATCTGCTTTTTTTAAGCCAGATTGGAAGGCAAAATACATAAATGCTGAGAAATTACACATTCCTCATACTAAGTGGGCTGTTTCGGTCAGTTGTTTTTCCAGTGTTGCTTTTTGTTTGTTTGTTTGGTTTGGTTTTTGTTTTGATTTGTTTGTGTTTGTTTGTTTGTTTTTAAATAAAGGGAAAGGGAAGGGAATGATGGAAGAATAATATGCCAGTAAGGAGAAAGATTAGGTAGGGTAAGGCTGAGGGTGAGGCTCTTTAGAGAAGGCTTTGGAAAGAAGTGTTACAAAACTTTTAGCTGTTCTCAATTAAACAATGATGTTGACATCAGCGTTCATGATGGTATCAGATATCTGCATGTACAGATTATTGAACAATTCAGAAATATCAGTTTTTGGTACTATTGCACTCTTTATGACAGTACTTTTGTGTTACTCAACGTTATGTAATTTTCAAACTTTACCATGTAATAGACTGTAAATTCTAGTAAATTCACTGAGAATCTGAAACCTGCCTTTTTCTGTGCCCTACGCCAAGACCAAACTGTTCCAGATGAGACTCACCAAAAACTTGACATTGTCCTGCATTTGGGTAGGACAGAGTTATTTCCTTCCCAGTAGCTAGTGTAGGTCTGTAGTTTTGATTTAGCACAAGAATAGCATTAATAACACACAGATGGTTTAGTGGTTGCTGAGCAGTGCTTACTTTAAGTCAAAGAATTTTCAGTTTCACATGCTCTGCCAGGGAGCAGCGCCCAACAATTTGGTGGGGAGCTTGGCCAGGACAGCTGACCCAAACTGGACAAAGGGACATTCCATACCCCAGAACACCACATTCAGAATATAAACTGCAGGGAACTGGCCAGGAGCCATCAATCCCTGCTAAGGGACAGGCTGTACATCAGTGAGTGGGTGGTTAGTAATTCCAGTGTGAGTCACTTGATTTTCTTGGGGTTTATTCTCCTCTCTCTCCTTTTCATTACAATATAATTATTATTATTATATTTTAATTTTTGCAATTATGAAACTGTCCATATCTCAACCCATGAGTTTACCTTTTATTCTGATTCTCCTCCCCATGCCATCATGATGGAGGGGGAGAGCAAGCAAGCAGCTGCATGGTGGGGTTAAACCACAACAAAGATCGAGAAGAGGTAGGGGAATAGTTATGGAAGCAGAGATCCCTGAATTTAGACAATGCAGTCTCTCAATATCAAATGGGGATTGCTGGGTCTGGTATGGTTTCCTTTTCCAGTCTTGTCTGCACTTTGTTCAAGCTGGCTTGAAATAGAATTGTTGTCCTTTTCAAGCCTGAATTTAAAGTAAACTAAAACATACTAAAACATTTGTTTACCATAAAATGCTCTGGTGCCTACTCTGGCAGCATGGGAGCTGAACAGTTAGCAAAAAAGACATATTTGTAGCATGCCCTTGGAGGGAAAACTGCAAGTGGTAAATTGGTCAGCAATCCCAAGCCTGACTTTGGCTTTGTTGCAAATTACATTGTACGTAGTCAATTACTGATGTTAAACTGACCTTTGGATAAGCCAACGTTACAGTCATCATATTAACATCAGGTTTTATTTTAAAAAATGACAAATTAGGCCAGTGGCAGAACTTTGGGTCTTGCCATTCACAAATATCTCGCTTTTAATTATATACCTTATATACTTCACTGCGCACATTTTTAAATTCTGAAAATTTCCATTAAATTTTGTGCTCCAACAGCACACCAAGATAGGGATTTAATCCTTCAAACTCTGATGATATTTGCGGGTATAGGTCCTTGACTGACTTCTTTTTTACTTTTTGGAAATTTAATGCAAAGCTTATTTCAATTCAAGTGCTACATACCAGTGACACATCAGAAATAGTTATGATTTTTCTTTTCATGAAGAAAGAGAAAAAGCAGAATCTGAATTTAAATGAAAATACTGAACCAATTTTAGGTATTTCTTAATGGGAAATTAAAGCATGAAATTATATCTTCATGTAAATGTAAATTTCAACAGTATGTTAATGAAAAATAATTTTTAACTATATAAAAGCTTGTCTGAACTTAGTATGAATCCAGTAAGGACATTTTAAATACATATAAAGCCCCGGTGAAATACCTTTTTTGCTCTAGAAATGTACTTTACTATTTCCTCTACTCGTTTTTATAAACAAGTATTTACACCCAAATCGATCTAGATAGGTGAAAGCAATAATATTATACAGCAAAAGGAGCAGTCAAGATACACTCAATCCATTGTGTTTTTTGAGGACACATAAAAAGGCAATGACAGAAATTCTTTAACTTTGCTCTTATTAATGTTTGAGGTGACTGAATCAAGCCAAGGTACGGAAATATTCCATCATTTTATGTCTCATAAAGGCAACTCAAGATATTTTTGCCAAACAACTTTGCTGATTGGAAGAACAGTCAAAAAACTAGGAGTTCTGTGTAAGATTAAAAATAGTCTGAATTCAGAAGGATAAAGCTGAATCATTTTCGATTATCAGAAACAAGAGCAGGAGGACTGAAAATAAAACTGGGAAAAATTATTTAAAGTACATGTTGCAATAAGGCAAAGTAGAAGCTGTGTCTTCAGAGTAGTCGTAGTTTCTTAACTGGAAATCTTGAGTCAATCAGAAGCTCAACCTCCACACACACACACACACACACACACACCCCCCAACCAAAAATAAAACCAAAACCAAAAATCCCAAACCAAAAAACCCAGCCAAACACATTACTGTCAAGCATAACATTCTTTGTTACCTTTTTTAAATTCATTTGCATAATAGAATAAGTCCAGGAGTGTATTTTCAATTTTTTTCTGTCCCTGAATGCAAGTGTTAGAAACTTGACTTTTATCTTTTTTAATAAAAGTTATATTTTCATGTAACGCCAGGACTGGGACATGAGAAAAAACAGGCATGCAGGCAGACATAGGTCCCAGGGAAAAAGAAGAGCTAAGTACATCAAATAATGTTGCAAACTTGCAACAGAAAGGACATAACTGTTGTCCCACTAGCCTTTTTCCAGTTATTCCCTCATTTTGAATTAATTTTAAACATTTAGAGACACTTTAAAATTGTAAACTCAGTACAGCATAATAGAAAAAAAAGGTTATGTTGGTTACACAGCATAAGGTGTTTAAAACGACAGAAAAAAATATTCTCTAGTTCAAATTTACACATAACCTGTCATAAATTTATTATATCAGCAAATTCAGAAATTTGCACAGATCATAGAATCACAGAATATCTCAACTTGGAAGGGATCATAAAGTCCAATTTTCTGCTCCTTTCAGGACTACATAACACTAAACCATGTGGCTAAGCCCATCATCCAGACACTCTGAACTCTGACAGGCTTGGTGCCATGATCATTTCCCTGGACAGCCTGTTCCAGTGACCTTCTCAGCAAATAACCTTTTCCTAACGTCCAATCTGAGCTTCCCCTGATGCAGTTTCATTCCATGCCCTCATGTCCTGCTGTCAGTCACCAAAGAGAGGAAACCAGCATCTCTTTCTCAGCCCTTTGAGGAAGTTGTAGACACCTCAGCTTTCACTTCTTCAAGCTGATCAAGCCGACTGACCTCAGCTGCTTCTCCTAAGTTTTCCCTCAAGATGTTTCATTGTCTGGGTTGTTTGTCTGGACACACTTTGATGACTGATGTTCTCCTTATAATGTGGCACTCAAAACTGCACACAGGACTCAAGGTGAGGCTGCCCCAGTGCAGAGCAGAGCAGGACAATCCCCTCCCTTGCCCAGCTGGCAATGCTGTGCCTGATGCCCCCAGGACACACCTTGCTCTCCTGGCTGCCAGGGCGCTGCTGACTCATGTTCAACTTATTATTGACCCAAACCCCCAGATCCCTTTCCGTGAGGTAGCTTTTTAGCCTGTTGTCAACCAGTTTGTGCATATAACCCTGCTTATCCCACTGAAAGAAGGAATGAAAGAAAATATGATAAATTTGAGGGTAATTTTGTTTCTCAGGCCATATACTGTCTCTGAAGTGCTGATGCAGATCAGCAGAACTACTCAGTGTGTAAAATAAAACATGCATATAAGAGTGAGGTCAGAAGTTAGTTGCAGCAGCAGATAAAACAAATACATTTGACTTTGTACTGAAGGGGACTAGGAGACACTGCATTGGCATTTACAATTTATCAGGGGAAAGTAATGATCAGGTAAAATATAACCACTTTTGCTGACTGTGCCTAAGGCGCAGATTCAGCAAGACTAGTTCTTATTTGGCTCCTAACTTTTCATTTCACTGGGATGGAAACCTAGTTGGGAACTAGCAAGTTAAATATCTTACTTAATTTGGGTTTTCACCTTCTTGGAATCAGTGTGGTGTTGGAAGCAATGGCTAATAATTTCATTTTTGTCACTCTAGAGCCACAAGTCTGATTTAGATGTTTAGGAATCTGTATACGAGTGATAATTGGGTTGCAAATTACACTCCCTTTTGTTTGCTATTTGCTTTATCTTCAGTTTCTTCTGCTATGTTGTATATGTTTACAAGTAAAGGATAATTAGTCTATGATTTGTTCTATAGATAATATCAGGATCAGGGATATGCTGGCACAACTGTTTTTGAAAACAGAAAATATTAACAACAGTGACATTTGCTTTCAGTGTTTACACATATATAGTGAAAATAAAGATGTTCTAATTTCACACTATAGCTGGTATGGGCTGCCTAATAAGGAACTTCAGCAGAGTAAATCACCATTTCATTGTTATATTAAGAAACATGCCCAATCTTTAACATTGTGTGGCATGAAACATAGTGCTCTTGAATAATAAGTCAGCCGTTAGAAATACAGATGTCTGAAAGAACACATTCTAGAAAGACTTACTGTCTTTCTGTATACACACACACATGCATAAAGCAGGAAATTACCATTAATTATTCCTGTTGTGCTCTGGTTGGAGTTTCAGGCTCAGTGGAAGTAAAGACACCCTGAGTCTCTGAGGCTAGATGTCCCTAATCTGCTCACAAATAGTACTCTGCTTCTGGCAAATGTAGTAGATCCAGAGCTGATCCCTTTGGAGGGACCCAGGAGGTGCATTTAATTACTGTTGAATCCCCGTGACAATATATAAACATCCTAAAATGGTCACACCAGTGAATTTGGAAACCAAAAATTTGCAATCCTGACTTAGCCATTGGTTTAGGGCAAGTTGTATTATCAAAAGATCCAAGCTCTTTAAAGGTGCATTAGCAATTAGATCTGTGGCTGTCGTGCACTGCATTCTTTTTCTACCTTACTCTCTTTCCTTGAGAAGTGGGAGTTTAGTATTTTGACTGGGGCCTTTTTCATGTCCCTCTGCCCCCCCCAGATGAAATGCTGCTAAAGGGTGTTCAAGGCTAATGAAGGAAAAGGTTTCTTACAGTTATGGAAGACATTGAGGTTTATGATAGCCTTTATTTCTTGGGAGAAACTATTTCATGGTTTTGAACCACCTCCCCCTGAATGTCTTGTCTTATACAGGTGGGCTGTATCTTTATGGTAGAAGGCTCTATTGCAGCAGAGGAGAAAGTTTATGACTGAAATCTTTATCTTGGAACTTCAGGTCATCTATTAGCTATGCTTGGCTTATGCCACAAAGCACTTTAAGCATAAAGTATATAGTTAGAGACCAGGTCATTTGGTCTATCCAGTCATATTTTTCCTACATAGAAAAAGAGAGGAACAATTTCTACCTAGATTTTTCAGTTTGATTTGACATCCTAAGGCAAAAATTAGTATATAAATGCTTAAAAAGTATTAAAAGCATTTAATTGCACGTTAATTTATGTTTGGCAGGGATTAAAAGCAGCAACTAGCACAATATCCTAATATTTGTAATATGCTTGAGACCGATGCATGATCAAGGGTGTGCATGCAAATGGAGTGCATCATATATCAGCTGTAACACATACACACATAGAAAGATATTTCTATATAAAGCAGAAGAAAATTACTGTCTATTCTAGCTAACACCAGTTTCTGTTAAGCTTAGCCAAAACTGCAGAAGAGAGAAATATTTTACTGGTTTTTTATGCCTGGATTGACTGTTGAAGATGTATATAGAGGGCTTTTGTTCCAGAAGTATTCAGGATGAATCAATAAATCCTAATGTCATCTGTGCTGCTTTCTGCAGTCTCCATTTCCTTCTCAGTCATTGCAAGGTTGTAAGCCTTCTGCATTCCAGCCAACTAAATTAATATGGGCATCTTTTTCTTTTTTCTTTTTTTTTTTTTTTTGTCTGTATAAGGCTGGTAATCAACTTCGGGAACTCTAAGAACACAACATCCTCATACTGGTGCTGTGATTTTATTAGCTCTGAATATACTCGCTTGCTTGACAATATTAATTATTGCTTATCAGATAAAGAATAAAAATTACCTTCCAGTGGAATTATTGCAAAGCTCCTCTGGTAAATAATTAAAATAATATACATTACCATTCTGCAGAAGAAAGAAGGAATCAGTCTCTCCTTTTCTTACTGCACTTGAGAGTAAGCTTGTGAGTCTGTGATGAAATCAAGGCAACCTTAGATTCCTGCTCCAAATAATATAAACTGAATTTATGGGATGCTGAAGGCTGATCTGGTATAAACTGACTATTGGATCAACAGTGCAGAAAAACCAACCAAAAAAACAACAATGATGGATTTACTTCAATTTATACACTTCATGCAGAATCAGGTATTGTCCAGCAGCTTCATTCTTGCTTGATTCTGGAAAAGACATCACTTGTCTCATAGCTGGCATGAAGCCAACATAAAAATTAATGCCATGTACAGTGGTTAATTTGACAAAAATTATATCCACATATAATATTCACATATCTGAATGTTCACTCTCAAGCTGTCCATGCAGTTATATCAGATATCAGTAAGTGTGGGCCATAGCCTGGAAGGGACTGTCCTTTGGCAAGAACAAAAATATGGCTTCACTGCAAGTAAAACTTCCATGATCTCAGTAGAATTATATGACTGTTTTTCAAAGCCACTCTCAAAGAGTGCTGTAAAAATGTGATGCTATTTTTTAACCACTCTATCCATACTCCAGCCTAACATTTATTTGAGAATCCTAACCTTGAAGTTTAAAGAAGAGGGGGAAAAACCCATGATGTTTACAGCCATTTCCTTCCCATCCCC
Organism: Entomyzon cyanotis; assembly: GCA_024500445.1. Classification (NCBI taxonomy): domain Eukaryota; kingdom Metazoa; phylum Chordata; class Aves; order Passeriformes; family Meliphagidae; genus Entomyzon; species Entomyzon cyanotis. The sequence continues at coordinate 85,765,012 of JAKEPQ010001005.1, forward strand.
TAGGAAAAGTAAGCTTACTAAGACAGAGAACAGAGGGCAAGGTCTGCAATACTACCTGTGCATACACCTATCAATTTCAGAATCTGGATTGCCATTCTCTTGCAAAGGCAATAAACACAGTAATATGTCTTGGATGAAAAGCAAGAAATAATAGGATTTGCTAGGTAGCAGACAAAAAAATCTGCCTAGGAAACACGTAATAGGGTAATCTCATTACCAGAAAACATTCAGGAAATTAAAACTAAAAATGCAATGTGAATATGTTTAAGCTAAAGACTGTTACCCCCAAACATATTTGTTTCAAGAGTAAAATGACAAATGACTGTTGCAGCATAACTCTCCTCTTCTGAAAAAGAGTAGTTTCTGGTGTTCTGTCAATTCCTTTTCAATTAGATAAATCTTCTGCATGTCTCTTCACAAGTCCTCTAGTAATGGCACATATATTCTGATGGTGAAACTGTTGGGAGGAAGAGGAAAAATAATCTGAATAAAAGAATGTTTGTCAATGTAGCTTAACTACCACACGAAAAGGGCTCATGTAGAAGTTTTTTTATGTTTTGTAAGGCATATTGTCTTTGACCTTTACTGAGCACTAGAAACACTAAAATAAATAAAATGCATACGACAAGAATACCAACCACTATGTCTATGCAATGAAGTATTAAAAACTGATGTCTTTACAGATTTTTTCATTTTTCTTTTTTTATACTCCTGTAAATGGAAGCTTATAGTTTGACTAACAGATCTTTCTCTTCTTGAGCTCATGTTAGTTGTCCTTAAAAGAAATGAGAAATATTAAAATATCTATAAGCAATTGCTTCTACTTCTCAGTTTTTCTTCTCTCAATTCTTCTGCCTTAAAGAATTGAATGGGGCAGAAATGATTGACAGTTTAATGAAACTTAAACTGTTATATTGTTTTATATTTAATATGGGTTTAAAATATTTCCACCAGGTGCAGTATCACTGTGCAGGATTTTATCACTGAGGAGTTTGCCGCCTTACCACATGAGTCAGGCTGTATCAGCAATGATTGGATGTCACCCCATGTTTAAATGTCCTCATACAGCCAGTTGTGATTGTCTTCACTGTCCCATGAGTCCGTTTGGCTGCCAGCCACACTGATCACTTCTCACTGTGCTTCTGCCTGGACCCAAACCATTCTTGGAGCAATAGTTTGTCAGTAGTATCTAGTGTCTCAGCTCCTTTCAGCTGGACAATGAAGTCCTCAGCAGATGGAAATTAGGCTCCTTTAACCACATCCTGTCAAAATGCTGTGTTGGTGCTGCACTGCTTGAGCCCTTGACATTCCCTTGACAGTTTCTAAGGAGAAAAATAAATTGTGTATGTAGAAATATATATCTAAGCACAACAACCATAAGTCTTTTTACTCCGAACTTTGAAAACAGATTTTTCCAGCTCTGTAATGAGCCCTGCTCTAATCTCCAAGAAAATGCTATTTTCTTTTCCACTTGCAATTCTGCAGGTTAATTGTAGGAAGACAGTGCATTCCTTTCCAGCTAGCTATAGTTTGTTTCTTCATGCTGCATAGCACAAAACGCTTCCAAGAGGATTCTTTTCTGTCTTAGGGAGTATCTACTTCTCTTCTGCTCTTCTAATCTCATTTAGAACCAGCTGGTGACAAAAGGCTAGTTTTTGCTGGATCTGCTACTTCAAAAAAACTGCCAAAACTGCAAAATCTGCTTGGTAGAAGCATGTCAGCTGTATATGTCTAAGGGGCAATTTACAGAAGTGTAATAGAGGACACAGCAAGAGCTGGCCAGCCTCTGCCTGTATTTCATTTTGTGCCAGGACAACAGAATTGTTTAATGTCGAGAAGGAACATACCTTGGGCAAATATCTGCTGTTCATGATGTGTCTGGTGTCTCATCTTGAATAGGTTGAGAAAGGCTTTGAGCAACCTGGTCTCATGGGAGGGTCTCTGCTCATGGCAGGGGGGCTGGGGCTACCTGATTCCTAAGTTCCATTCCAACTCCTTAACTTTCTAAGATTCTATGAATTCAGAACTGGACCTAAGAATTAACATGCTGATTAATTCAGAGTAATTTTATCAGCAAATATCACTTCAGTGGATCTTAACTGTCCAAGCCTGTGTACAGGAGAGCAGACCATCACTCAAGTTAGCCTATGCAAGTTGTTAAAGATACACACTTCAGGCAGCCTTGGAAACAAATATTTGGGGATTGTCATTTCAAACACCAGTGACCAGTAGTTCAAAGGAATTGATGACCTTAGGATTCAGCTGCTTTTCCCAAGCATTTCTTGCTGTGAATAAATGAAGCTGAAAGCAAATATAAATACATAAATACAAAATCCAGAAAAATGCAAGGAAGGGATGAATAGAGAGGGAAAAAAATAGAAAAGAAACTCCATGCTTATGTCTGTCTAGGACATAAGTTGTCTCTGAATTTTTCTCTTCTTGTGATTCTGCTATCAAGCTATATGATTATGGCAATAAACTTGCAAGTAATTAATGGTATTCCTAGCCAAAGATCATAGTTCTCATTTAACCCTTAATTTTTCAGGCTGTATCATGGGAATAGATCCTAAATCCAGCATATCCTACACTTTCATCTCAGTTTTTTGAACATGATCTAAACTCAACTCTCTCCTCTTTAAATGTATCTTTTTATTACCCTGGTCATAAATCGTTTCTTTCCTCTTTGTAGGTGCTAATACCAGAGTCATGACTAAAAGATATTTTCACTAGGTGAGATTCATATTTTCTAGTTTAGACATTTGGAATGGTAGAAACATGTAGAGGTCGGTCTCTTAGATACCTTTGGGTTCCTTTGTGAATAAAAACCAAAATTCACATTTTTGGGGATGAGTCATCTGCTTTATTTTAGACATCTACACTCAGATGAATTACTCTATAGGAATATTACTTCCTTTCAATTGAGCATAAAGGAAGCCCGTGGTGGAAAGCTAAGAGGTAGACGTTTGCATCATTGGTCAATAAATCCCTACTTTAACAAGTTTAACAATCACTTTCCCGTGGTTGGCCAAGCTTTCAGGAGCTTATTATAGCTGTAGAGAGCACAGCATTCTTTCCTACAGGTCTGGGAAATGTTTAATCCCAAAGCAAATCTTTTTTATATGTGAGCTTCATAGCTTGTGCATGTGCACATTAATCCTAATTGTTCAAATTAAATGATCAATGGTCTTGCATTCAATTAATGACAGGGCTTTGATTGTGAACAGGCACAAGAGTGACCTGTGCTATTGTCAGATCCCGTGCTGATAAGCAGGGTGCATTTCAACAGCTTTCCTGCTTCATTCAGCACCTCTTTCTAACAACGGTTCCTTTCACCCTTTCTTGAAATAAAGGTAACATGTTTTCTCCTGCTTTTGGTCACTAGATTTGCACTCCAGATTGTTTCACAAAAAGAACCTGTGCACTTACATGTGGTAGCTTCAGCTGTCTTGTTATAGTGAAAGTTGCAGCTGCAGCTGTTATCTATGTTGTGTTTTTTGACTGTCATGTAAAGTTTTACTTAGAAACAGAAACAGAGAGATGGTAAGCTAAAATGTCTGTATATGAGGAAGGAGCACAAGGAAAATGTAACAGTGAACAATTTTTTCTCGTGTTAAAAATAGCATCCACATCTTATCTTGAGGAGAAGTAATGAGAACTTCATACATGTATATTTGTCTATCTAGCTATCATCTATCTATCTATCTATCTATCTATCTATCTAATCTTCAGTTATTTTCCCTTCTCCTTTTTGCTGGAAATAACTTTTAAGAAACCAGCATAACTGAATCCAACTTCCTCCTCAGATCATGTCTTTCATCATAGTTTCCCATTCCTTGGAGAACAGATAAATCTAAGTTGTAAATTTCAAACCAAGTAGAAGAATTTTATGTGAAATAAAAGTCTCTAAACCAGTTTAAAGGCATTGAGAAAAATGTAAAGCCAGTTTAAAAAAAAAAAGCCAAAAACCCCAAAATTAATGTAGACTTTTTTAAAAAGCCTTTGCAGATGCATTAAAATTAGAAGTGAAATAACAACTATTATCTGGGAAGGTAACTGGTTGTAGGAATTGACTTCTAAATTTAGACTGACATCATATGAAATCTGTCATTCAAGACCAAATTCTTGCCTAGAAGATATCGCTTTGAATATCCTCCCCTTCTTTCTTCTTTGCCTGCTTTATATACTGAGTGTGACACCATGTGGTGAGGGATATCCCTTTGGTCATTTGGGATCAGCTGTCTTGGCTCTGTGCCCTCCCAGCTCCTTGTGCACTCCCAGTGCTGCTGGGGTGAGGAGCAGAAAAGGCCTTGATGCTGTGCAAACCCTGCTCAGCAGTAACTAGAACATCCCTGAATTATAAACAGCTCCAACAGCACAAATCCATAACACAGCTCCATACTAGCTACCATGAAGAAAATACTAAAACCAAGACAGTTTTCATAAACCTGGTTTATGTGTAAAACTATACCAAAGTTTTGCACAAAGAGCCTGAAATTTGGCATGACTTTAATAGCACTGCTCATAAAAACATAAATTACTTTAAATTCTGAAAATACATTTAATTATTGCAATAAAGAATTATAGTTTTTTCAAGGATTATAATATAATGCATTCTAAGATTCATTTAGAGGTTAATTGGACAGATACCTGAGGCTAATCTTTGTTAATCTGGAAAATTACAACAAATAATTTACAGTTATTTTAAGGCTAATACTTTAATCCATCAGAAAATTTTCAGATGAGATGGACCATTACTTTTATTATAAGAAAAAATTAATTTTAGATAAAAATAGTGTTTAAATGATGAAAAGAATTATATTTGTTAGCATTTGAATTAACTTTGATTCTACTCTTTTGCTGAAGGTCATAAAGTTTAATTGACATTGATGAAGTCTTATATTCAGGTGACCTATGGCTGACACTAATAATGACAAAATCTTCTTTCTGGAAGAAGAGGATTACTGTGGTAGACTTGAAATAACTCGGCATTTTCAGTGAGGTGACCTTGTTATTTGCATTATTCATGGTATTTCTGATGGTAAATATAAAGGAATATCAAGAAGTGATAAGAGTGCCCAGATCCTGTGTAGCACCAAAGAGTATTTAAAGGAGCAAATAATCTATACAGGTATACTGAAATGTGCTATAGGTCCCCATTCTAGTTTGAGTAAATTTTTAGGAATGTTTCTGAAGCTTTTAATACCATGGATTGGGTTTTTGTTGTTTTTTGTGTCTTTTTTGTTATGTTCAAAACTTGCAAGAAATAGAAATTTGATAATATGCAATGAAGAGATTAATTAAGCCAGTGGGAAGAAAAGATATATTTGCATGCTTGTTTGAACACACTTTGGTAAATAGATGACATTAACACTCAAATATGGTAATTTTAGCTGCACTACCAGAACTTAGTATCAGGACGCTATGAGAAAGACATGAAGGGAGGTGATGAAATTATACAGCATAAGACACAAAGGAGTAAAGAGCTGGCAAAGATTCTAGGAAGGAATAGCAATGGTCAGCCTTGGGGACTCATCCTGTACTTGTTCTGGATGTACTGAGGAGATACAAGAACTCGTAAATCTTTGGGCACCAAATAACATTTCTTTATCTTTGTTTAATCTGCCGACAAAATGTCTGCAAAGTCAACAGTGTGTGCTTAGCTCACCTTGTGCATCTAGCAGTAGTGTTAACCTCTGGGGCCCTTGGCTGTATGTATCAGTAGACCATAACTTTACTGGACTTTGCTTTAAGAACAGAGTGAGGTCTGAGGGGTGGTCAGCCAGAGTGTATTTTGCAAACCTGGGCTTCTTCTTATTTCCTAGAATATTTAGTGTGTGCTAGAATACTTAGACATTGCAATATTTTCAAGGTTTTCTCTATAGCCAGACTACCTAGACACATTAAAAAATATAAAATTAACAAATTCACAGACTGTAGCTAGATGCTAGTACTGTTTACTTAAGAAACCATCAGCCATAAAAGTCACATAAGTTATGAATATGAGCATCCATATGCTTAGATGCAAATTACTGCTCCTATTGCAAATGTCTCTCATGCTCTTATTCATGCAAATGAAGTCAAAGTGAGTTCTGTATTTGAATTAAGAGAGAGCTAAGAATATACCCTCCAGAACAAAGCCATAATCATCTTTACATTGTAAACCTATATGCTCATCTCCCAGAAGTAACCACACTGATGCACACTGCCTACTTGGAGCCTAGAAGTTAGAGTTAAATCCTGGGCATGAGATCAACCCCAATTCCTTGCACAGCCCTCTTGTTTGAAATGCACTGGTGTCGTGTAATCTTCAGCATAAAATCTCTGCTACCATTACTCCAGACGCTTAGTTTGTTTTCTGTTTCTCTGTATCCCCTTTCCACTTTGCTGTCCATAGGTATAAGTAAACATGGAATAAAACTCAGGCTTTTAGGGAAGCACTGTGTATTGCAGTGTGCAAGGAATCTGCCTACTGCAGATGCTTCCTGCTGTGGAAATAAGAGAGTATCATTTGAAAGATATAGGTATAGGCTTGGAAGTGCAGTACAGATAGGGGGAAAAGCAAAGTATGCTGTTTGAGGATGACCTCAAAGTTAACCCTAAGAAGCAATATAGATAGAACCTTAATCTGCACACTGCAAAAGTAATTGAGCTCATATTTTAAGGCACCTTCCCTAGCACCTTCATTTTCACAGTATGGTAGTATCTGACAAATGAAACAACTGTGATTTTTCTGGACATTATTAATAAATGAATCCCAACTGTGTAAAAGAATATCGCATTGTTATATCTGAAAGGAAACCTCAACAAATTAAATACTGGCAAATAGTGAGATTTGTCTGTATGATGGCTTATCCTATAATTAAAACTAAAGTATTACATTAGAAGAGAAAATTCTGAGTGTGAAAGAAGCAGTCTTCAAAATTGTAACAAGTAGATATTTAGTCTGTCAGACAGAAGCTGGCAAGGACTTTCTTCTTTATAGAAGAAAATGATGCATTAAGATAGGTGTATAGAGAGATGTAACATTTTGAGGTTACATTCATCCTATACTATTTCCTTGTCATGCTTAGTTTACCAGCAAAACTACAAATTATTTTTCATTTGTTTTCTGCTATTCTTAGCCCTGGAGGGTCAGACTACTTCATGAAAATCAAACTCTACTGTCTTCTGGGCTCTATCTATTGTCATTCTGAAATTGCCAACATGGAGACGACCCTGATCATACTGTTTTTTATTATCAGGCTGTTGTTGTTTATAATTTATGAAGCAGAAGGATACTGGGTACTTTTTTTGTTTGTTTGTTTTCCTCTCCATAAGCTTCACTGATCCTTTAGGTCTGAGAACAATATTAATTTTGACTGGTAAGCTGAATAAACACAATTTTTGTCGTAGGTGGAGAACACTTATCAACACCAGAGTGTCACTTTGAAGAAGTAACTTTTCTAACCTAATACTTTGAAGTTATCTTTCTTTTCCAATAGTAAATACAATACATTGTAAATCTCAGGGTAGATTCAGCTATTAGTGTTTACAGGTTATGACAGCAGCATGCTTCAATTTTGGGCCCAATAATTCTGCTTTGGCAAATGCTTGCTCATTTTTTATTATGTCTTTTTAGCTTGTAAATGTTCTGTTTGGCTAACAGCTTCCTGATCTGAAAATAATTGTCCCTTGAAATGTTCATTGTCAAGCTCTATACTGACTTGGCAGACAGAACAGCAGTGTGTTTGCACAGGAGATGCGAGTTTGGGGAAGACAGAATCCCCTGGACTCTAAGCTGGCAGATGCTAAAGCAGAGCTTTCTAGGAGAGGAATTAGATAGTGTTTTGCAAGGAGCTATGAAATACTCATTCATTCTGGAGCCATAATAATCTTTGACTTGGGACTAGATTGCAGGTCTTTAGCCTGAAGTCTGAAGCTTTCTGGGTCTCCTAAAAGATCCTGCAAATCTCTTACTAACAGCCTATATACTCCATTGACTCCTTATAATGCACAGCTGGATGTACTGCCCAAACCTTGTCATGAGCACATAGATTGGAGACAATGTCTTCCCCTTGATGAAAGTGAGGGTGGCAGAGAGAGAACCCAGGAAAATATGGGGTATCTACACTGTGATAACTCCCCTTGCCTTTGGTGCCTCAATTACCCCAGGAAGCTTTGGGGCCTGTTGCGTATTGTACAGTACATTCGGTATGCTCCTGATTTAGAGTGAAACATTAAAGTCCTCACAGGTATCAGACAACTCTTATGTGCATTTGCAGAGAATTAACTTGTGGTGGGAAGGAGGGATGACATCTCACTCACCTTTGCTAGTAGAAGAAAGTATTTGATCCCTCCATCAGTGTTCATTATCACAGCATGGACCAGGCTACACATATACATCTACAAATAAAGGCACAGACAGGTTACAAATTCACTCAGCCGTGCATCAGAGCTGTCCTGAGGAAGTGTAACCTCTCTGTGGGTCAAATTCACTTGGGTACCACATCATGTTAAATCTAACTACAGGGTAAGACTATATCAATATGGGAGATGATCATCTCTACAAAAGATAGAGCAGGAATGAAATGAAGACACAAGCAGATGTACTCAGATAGACAAAAACCGTGCCTCAAAGAATGCTGCCGTGGAAGGTTGGGTGAGAGAAAATTAAGTTCTTGTCCTTGATAATGTCACAGATATTCACAGAGTCATTTGGAAGTAGCTGGACTCTCTGAAGGCTCTGATGGTCTCCAGAGTTCCAGAGCAATTTGCAGTGTTCAGTCAACCTAAAATTTCATTCTTCAATAAATAAGCTTCTGCATGAGAAACTGCATAATTCCAACTGAAAGAATCTTGATTATTTAATTAATTAATTATTTAATCTTCATCCATTGACAAATACCAATTTTTTCTCTCTTTCAGGAATTGCCCATATAGCAATTACTAAACCATCTTAAACACAAAAATAACACAGCTTTCTGAAATATTTGTATGCGGAGACCATCTGATAATACATGATACTCTGCGACTGACTTTTTTCCCTTTTTTTCACTCTTCTTACTTAATTGGTAGTGAGAAGGGAGGGCACCTGTTAATAGCATTTAAGTTGTATGGTGGATAGGGGCTCGAAAAAAAAGCAGCAACCATTTTTCCTTTGGAGTCTAATGACTTGTTTCCTTATTACTGCTGGACAGTCTTAATTTCTTCAGTTACCTGCCACCTCTTAGAACAGATGTCAAAGCTAAAACTCATACGTGCCTTTCACTGACCTGGAGGGCTAAGGGGACTGAAGGGCAAACACTGGAAGGCAGTGAAATTTGTGGCTGCAATATGGATGGGTGGTGATGCTGCATGAGTTGTGCTTATGTGGATTTCAGCCCATATTTCCTAGGCCATTAGTCAAATGAAGTTATCTGTATGTATAAATCAGACTCTAGCTTGAATTAAGACCAGTTAGAACTTAAGCTAACACACTGAAAACAGACTTCACATCAACTGGGAGAGGTGTAACTGAGCAAAAGCAAAGAGTAGCAAAGTAGTACAAAATTTATCTCAGCTAGCTCCCTATCTGTTCAGTGGCTAGTAGGAGAAGACAGTGACAGAAGGCTGTAGCATCATGGTTTCTTGAGCTTACACTCCTTTTTTCCATCTTGGCTGTGTTGGTGGGAGAATTTTCTCTTTTGCTTTTCCTTCTCCACACTTGTGAAAATGGTGGTGCCTGCATGCTACTTTTCTTCAATATCCACAAGTCTGCCATTTGATAAAGAAAAGGTTACCTCACCTTAATCAAAGCTGAAACAAATATGAATAATGTAAAATCAGAGGGTAAATAGAAAGTTTCATTCTTTCTTTCTTTCTTTCCGTACTGTTTCTGGAAAGCTTAGGTACATTATAACAATTAAACCTCCTGCTTTCTAATGTCGAAAAAGCAAGTTGGTGTTACTGCAAAGGAATTTTATGTTTAGCAAGTGTGCATTTTATTTTTCAGCTTCAGTAAGCAAACCAATATTTCTGACACTGAAAAATGTGTCTTTAACATTGTTACCATACCTTCTAAGTGTACAAGTTTGTTATAGCTATCTTCTCATTTTTTACATTGGCCTTCTTTGCCCTGGGTGGAAAAAAATAGAGCCAGTAATGACATGTATTATAAAGATTAATCATCCATAAAGACTATAATTGAACACACAAGTGTAGTCATTACTTGATTAATTACTTCAATAAAATAATCAGTCTTCTACATACATCAGAATAATATTCAGTGGTGACTAGAAGAGAGTGTGCAGCGACCAGGACTGCCTTCAATTTTTACATCAAAGAGAATTTTCTACCTTTCCTTCTGTTTGGTTGCAGAACGTGCTTTTATTTGAATGTTTAACTTGAATGAACTTGTTCTCTCTCACAGTAGAATTTTGTAATCCTAACATTAACCTTAAAAAAGGTACTGAAACCTCTTATGTGAACTTTCACATTTAAAGTTATGCAGTGACCTAATAAGCCTACGTGAAAAAAGTAATTTTTAAGGAAGTATGTGGAAAGTGTCACCCATGGGATTAGGCTGAAGTTCACAGGCAAAATTGGTCAATCTCCTAGACTGAAAGTGATATTCAGTGAGAAATGATTGTATGCTGAATTTTTCCTTCCTACAGTGTGTTTCCTGAAACTGAAACTTGGTAATTCATACTGTAGTAGAGAAGTTCATCCATTGCTGCATTTAGAGGGCTCTACTGGATCTCAAGGTCATGAGCATGTGTTTTCCTGCAACCTGTAAGGGAAAGGTAGAACAAGACTGCACATTTACTAAAAAGATCATGATGTGAATCTAGCTCAGATGAATTTGAACCTGAGAAGTTGTATGCACAAGTCTTGATGCTTTAGATTAGGAGATGTGTTCTGATATCAGTTGCTGTTATATTTTTACAAAGGAAGATGAATTCATTCCCCAAGGGTTAACTACTCTACAGTGGTTAACTAATAGTATTAACTAAGCAGTCAGAAACAGCTACTGTATCATTCAGTGTTTGAGACATGCTCAAAACAATGGCTGAGCACTGAAACTGAAGAACAGTAGCTCATAATAGCTGCTGCTTAACCCTAAGAGCTCACACCAGGGTGTGAACTGGTGATTTACAAGCCATAGGAATTGACTAGTGTGTAATTTATTCTTGAATATAATGGTAAGCATATAAGAAAACATACACGCCTTCTGCAGTTGGACACTGCAAAGTTAGCCTTGTCTGTATTTATTTGGAACCCTAGTAAATGATTTTTCTATGTCTTCAACAGCATACACCAGAGTTCCTGGTGTACTTATTTATAAGCTTGCCACACATCTTCCTAAAATGCCCAGTGCAAGAAATACCTATGTCAGTCATTATATGTAATAGTGTACCATACAAGACCTAATTTTCAGTTGCTCCTAATTTTGTTATTTCTTAAATAAAATTTTTTGGAACTAGCAAAGCATGTTTTGTTTTTTCCTTGAGATGGCTGAAATCAAAATGTTCAGCTTTCTACAAGAACTCTTACAGTTTTTTTAAGTGTTTTTTTGAGTTACTTAAGCACTAAAAAGTGCTGACTTTTTTAAGCATTATTGATTATAGTACAGAAAATTTACACACTGCTGTAAATTGATTTAGTACTTCAGAAAGCCTGAATAAATATGTAGGAACGGAATTTTTCCCTCAATTTTTCTTATTCTTATTTGGGTTATTAATATATAGTTTATCCAGAGAGGAGTAAAAGTTAGCTCAGCTACCTATTATTGCTCATTCCTGAGAGATGTCTATGTGAACTCTGATAGCAGGAGCTGCTCGCCTACAGTGTTGTGAAATTCAGCATAAGTGAAGGTGTCCTGCCATGACACCTTTTTCAAAGGAAAACTGAGGATGCTCAAACTGCAGATGAGTGTGATTCAACCTCCTCAGAGGTCTTTCTGTGGTCCTGTAACAAATCTAAAAAATTTACTGAGGAGGATGTTGTCTTGACTCAGTGTTTACCCTTTTTTCCTGAAAATGCTAACTCAGTCTAATATGATGATGATGATCCGGGAAACACCATGAATAATAAGGCATAGGGAATTCCCTCTGTATTCCTTATGGAGCATTCAGTCTCTGTTGTGAATGGATTGCTGACAACCTTCTGAGAGAAGGTTAATAGGATTCTAGGTAGAAATAGTCTATGTTTATAAAAGGGAGGGCTGTATTAACTTCTGTGTCTGCATACGTGCATTGGCAGCATCTGCTTGTTGATCTGATCTCCTCTCAGCAGAAGAGGCCTACGATTTTTGTAGGAACAGTGTTGTTTCTTACATGCCACTGAATAGCCTATTACTCGTTTATTTTGGAAGAAAGGACAGAGAGAAAGCAGAAGAATTAAATTTCATTTTTTAATGGAGAAAGTAGATTGACAGAAAAACTGTAAAGCTTTTTTGTCTTGTGCAAGGGTTTTCTGTGCTTTCCAAAAGTAATGAGCAACTTAGTAGTTTGGTGGAGCCACGTTACAATAAGGTGAGGGCCAATAACACCTCATGAGGCATAGATACATGTTGGAATATTGCTACAGCACTGCTGTATGGGTATCTCACTGGGATTCACCCCATTTGAGGCAAGCCTGATCTGCAGCACTTGAGTAGGAGCGAAGAGTGCACTTTGAAGTCAGGGAGGTTACTATTAGAGTGAGGAAATTTATCTTCATATAAGTAAATCACGTTATTATTTATCTAAACTCTGAAATCTTTTCTGTTTGCTTTGGATAATCTGTACTGGCAGCCTTCTCTTAAAGGTAGAAGCAAACAGATTAACAGAAAAACCAATGTCAAGGATTAAGTCTCCAGAACAAAATAAGGGCAGAAACTGCAAATGATTGCTTTCACTGATAGCTTTACGAAGTCTTTACAGTTGACAAGAGAGCTCAATCACAGAATGGGCAAAATTCTGAAATATGTTTCTAAACCATCTTTGCCAAATTATGATTATATCCAGTTTGGCACATTCACAGATTAATTTCCTTTAAGCTGACGTAAATGACGTGTGACTATGATCACTAAAGCAACCACCTCAGAAGTGTATTGTTGGGGCAAAAAAAGCATATTGCTACAGTCCTGCTTGCACTTTATAACAGAAAACAAATATCCTGCGAGGCTGTCAGTTTGCCACCTCTCATGAACAATGAAGGTGCTTAAAAATATAAGGGGTGAATAGGGAACAACATGCTATTTGTCACTTGTGCTACTTAGTAGTCGTGTATTATCACTTTTGCAATGCATATAGAAATAGATGATTAACAACTTTGTAGAAATAGAGCCTCTTATGAGTGTGCCAGAATATGCCCTTGAGTGCTAAATTCAGTATATTATTGAAATGCTTGTCCCGAGAAAGCAAAGACCCCTGTGGCTGTTTTTGTAACCTTAAATATAATAGCTTGCCAATGAATTTAAATTATGTTCACTACTGTTGTCATTTCATCAGAATTCTTTGTATGCTTAAAATATGAAGAAATGTCAAAATTCAACACTAGTACTTAGGTAAAAATCTGTTCAGGGATTTAGAGCCCTAGAAATATTACAGTATATTCATTCTCATTAAATCCTATGTTGCCTTTCTTGTCTTTCAAGAAAACATGGAGTTGGAGGAGAAAATCTGGCAGTAGTTCGTTCTACACCAAAAAGTAAAAGAAGGAATCAGGTGGACATATGTTATTTATGTTTGCAAAAGGCATGCTGCTATTGGTCTCTAAATCTGAATGAGATCTATGGACTTGTACATAATTTTAATTTCTTAAGAACTGACAAATAGCAGGGACTCAATATTATTTTGAGTTAAGGTTTCAAATACGTTCAATAATAACATCAGATCTTCTAAAAAAGTTCAAAGTTCAGGTCTTATGTAAAAGTTCAAGACAAGCTGCTCATGTATGGGACAATAACAGCTACTTATAGCTACTATTTTTTTGTGAATATGAGAGAGTTCTGATTCTATGAGGCAATTATATTAATTACAAAGTTGCATCAATATATATTAAAATAAGATTTTATATCCTGATGAATCCAACTGAAATTATCCTCACAAGACTCAGAGTGTAGTATGAGGATGGATTTTGTTATGTGCACCAGAGCAAACTTTAAAGCCAAGGATCCCTACAGAGATGTCTTATCAACAGCTTGATTTATAGATATGAATTCTGAATCCACTTCCTGTAAATCATTAATGTCAGATTAACTTCATTAGTAGAATTCATATTCTTCTCAAAAATGAAGCAGATGCTTTGTGTTTAACAGGTAGCTGTAATAATAATTCATTGTATGTTGTCCTTAGGCATTTACTAGATTATGATGGCAGAAGTACCAAGGTGGAATTTGAGTTGTGGAGTAAACAGTTACATTTTAAGATATTCTTGTTCCCTCCACCTTTGAACAATCTCATCTCTTTCACTAAAATTTTCATTTGCTAGTCTTTTTGTGTTCATTTTTTGCTTGTGCAAAGCCTAAGTAGTGTACTATAGAGTAAGAATCATAAGCAGGAAAAAAACCCAAAAGATTGTGCCTTTAGGCACTATTTGTCCCAGCTACACAGTCAAAATAGAGCCATATTCAAAGTTGTATTCATTTGTTCAATCCTTGTCTGAGTACTGAGTATCTTGTCTTTAAGAGGAGTCTTGAATAGGTCAGAGAATTGTAATAGATGCACTTGCTTTGTACATATAAATAATTAAAGTGATCAGGGAAGAGTCTTATTTTACACGTACATCAATAAAAGGTTAATCTTCCACTTTTCATCAGCTTGAGTCATTTAGATGCTCTGCTGTACACAAATCTTTCTGTACAGAGATTTCTACCTCTTGTTTTGAGATTGAATAGCTAGAAGGATAATGACAAATTTACAAGGAGAGTGTTGAGCTTAGTGGTTTGGCACAGCACTCAATGCCAGATGGGTGATAGATTTTATAGATGTTGTACTGAAGCCAGTCCAGAAAGTAGTTACAGATTTGCTACCAGGTTCAATCTTGTCAAGCATGGTGGGAGTGTTTCTTCTCCCCTCAGGTACAGCAAGCTGCAACCAGAAGAAAGACATTCTTATGATTGTGAGTAGGGAAAATGAAAAAAAGTTGCTGACATATACGATTAAGTCAAGGAAAAAATTGTTCTTTGAAAATCTGAGGGAAGTAAACGTCATTCAACAATTTTTGGAAAAGTAAATTCTCAGTCAACTAGAGCAGTTTTGCTAGTCTTCTGCTTTGTAAGTCTTGGTGGGAATGCAACCTTAAATTATGCTTCAGTGAACAAAAGCACTGAATTTGGATTCCTCAGTTCAGTGTCTAGAGGCCTGTTGTATCTAGTGCCAAACAATGAGATACTCACAACTGTGTTTGGCAGTCTATTTAGGAAAAAGATTGGAAGTGTAATAACAAGGAGTATGGCAAATTGAAATGCTGCCCTCCAAGCCACATGTGTGTGTTGAGAAAATCCCTGATCAACGTATGATTAGTGTTGGATGATGTTGCTGATAGACACATGCTCTTATTGTATTTTAAGAGGCAGAGTATTGCATCAGCTGGGCGTTCACAGAACATGCTAAGTGAAATTTTAATCTTTAAAATTTCAGCTGTTCATCATGTTTCTGTTCGGATAAGAATTTTCCAAGCTATTTTGTGGTTTAAGCACTATAAATCCTATCAAATAACTCCTCATGGTTTTTCTGTACTTCTCTTGCTATACTTCTCTGTAGCAAACCAAAGTGGCAGAAAAAGATATTGAAATGGTGGAAACCAGTTTCAAGTTGGAAAGCAGTGTATTATAGCTCCAAAAGTAGAAAGACTGACATACAGCAAATTTCATTAAGCAAATGAGTCTGGTCTCAGGATTTTAATTCAAAATATTAGTGGAAGAACAAGAATAGTACAAGCAGATGATTGTGGTGAATTTAGGACTAGAAATAGAATCAATTAACTCTGTGTGATGGACATGATGGACAAAAGGGGCAGGAGGAAAGGAGCTATGAGCCAAATCTAGAAAATCAATGGAATATTGAGAGAAGCAAAAGCCATTTTTCGTTTGCATTGATAGTGTATGTTTCTCTCCACAAGAGCAATAGGAGGAAATGTCTGAGAATAAATAGAGTCCTCTTCACTCATGGCCAAATATGAAAGTCATGGAAAAGTTGAGTTTTTAGCTTGGTGGAACAGACATACTGGACTAGATAATAGCTGGAGACAGAAAGAGGGCTGATCAGGCAGAATAGGAAGGGAGGGAGGTTGCACATGATGAAGGTCAGGTCATTCCCTTTCAGTGACTGAAAAGGCAAACCAGTCTCAAGTTCCATGGCTATCCCTTCACTTCTATCACTGTATTTTCTTTTTTCTGTTTGTCAAAACCAGCTCCTGAGTGTCAGATAAAAAGAAACATAAACCAACAATTTCCAAAGTCATATTGTTTAAAACATGCTTTAAAATGCATCAAAGAGCTTCACAAGAACAAATTGTATGTTCTGTAATTATGACCCTAAAACTCTACTTATTCTCTGGGAAAGAAGTGCTCTTAAATTTTTCATTGATTAGTTGACATTGTACTGATATTTATGTCAGCCTTTGTCTAATAACTTTTCACATATGAAGGAAAAATTTTATCTGGAAAGGCTTAAAATAAGCAATCGTGAAGTACTGATAAGTAAAGGAAGTGGCTGCAGTGAAATTAGTCTCTTAACTAGACAGCTATACCCCACTCTGTGATAGAATAAAGAAAAATCTTGGT
Organism: Entomyzon cyanotis; assembly: GCA_024500445.1. Taxonomy (NCBI): domain Eukaryota; kingdom Metazoa; phylum Chordata; class Aves; order Passeriformes; family Meliphagidae; genus Entomyzon; species Entomyzon cyanotis. The sequence goes on from JAKEPQ010001005.1 coordinate 85,781,741, forward strand.
TTAGCCAGTAGCTTCTTTTCTTTGCCATCTTTGTGCCTTGTTTTTTTTCCCATACTTGCAGCACCATATGTACAATCCAAGACAACTCACCTCTCCTCCAATGCTGGAATTCCTTGCATGCTTTTGCTGATTCTAGCATTCCCAAAATAAAGGAGAAATTGCTCATGTAAGTATATCCTTCTGCAATTTTCTTCAGCACTGTTATCTTTTTTATGCCAAACACTCATTAAAATTTGGAGTTCTTTTGCAGGTTCAGAAATTTCATGTATCGAGAATTGGTTAATTGCTGTCTTTTCTAATTTTTGTCCCTTGTATTCAAAGTCCTTAGCAACCTGTTTCCTTACACAGACTAAAATCAACGAGTTAGATACCCAAGGCCAATCTCAAGTTGTTTTCTCAATTCACTTACATTTTGTCTTGGGTTTTTAGGCCCAAGTATTACCGTACCTGCTGTCTGTTCCTTGGCCTAATTAAGGTTTAGCTTTTCCTTTGATGTGTTTGAAGCAAAGGTGGTACTGACTTTTATGGAATCAAAGACTGACCTGTTTGTAATGATTGTTTTCCTCTATAGTCCAGATTTTACAATGTGATCTTCCATTGTGACAAGTGACAGCCACATTGGGAGTGCATGGTGAAGAATGTCAGGAATGAAATAAGGGCACAGTAAACATGTGTGTGGATTTTGTTTCCAGCTGCCTGTTAAAACAACATGCTTTGGCTGGACAGAAGTCACAGAATTTTGTTCTTTGTGGTCTCTTGGCATAAAACTTAATGAATTTCAGTGATACTGAATTATACCATTTTTGGTGTTTAATAATACTATAATGGTTGCAGGAAACTAGTTTGGAATCCAGCACACTTTAGAGAGAAGTCTTTAAATTCTAAATGTTTAATTCCTAATTTGAATAAAGGCCAACTATCCTGACTCTTTCCTCAGTGTAGTCTTTTAAGGGAGTGAAAAGGTGATATACTTAAGTCACTTCAAGGCACTCTCTTCAAAATCTGTGTACATCAAAGTCAAAAGCTCCAGTGAACTATGGCGTTGACATATAGTAAAGAATAAATTAATTGTGTGCTAGTTTAATGACTTCAGCTTCCCAGGGATATCAGGGCTCTATTATTAGTGGAAATATATGTGTCTTTTTCTCATGCTATGTAAGGTTTGTAACTTTAATTTACAGTTTTAGAAACTGTTAAAATATTATTTTAGTTTTGATTTCTTTTGCTGTTTTTTGCTGGAGTTTTTTCCTACATAAATTTTATACCTTTTATGAACAGTGCGAATTTGGGCTGAGATTCCAGTATGTTCCTATTAATGATTACAGGGTTTTAGCAGATCTTACATGGAAGAAAATCTGGCTACAGGAAGATTTTGCCCATGACCAAAAAATCCTGAAAGAAGTTAACAGGAGGCAATTCCCTGGGTGGCTCACACAAGAAAAGCCTTTTCACTTACTGTTGAAATAGAGACCATATAACACAGATCATATCAGAGTTCCCAGCTGAGAAACAAATACAAAACACACTCATGAAAGCTGGGAAAGGGAAGCGTTTATTTCTGGTGTTTGTTTTTGGTTTTTTTCAAATTTAAACCAGAATGAGGAATTTCTCCTCAGTTGCTAATACAGAATGAAGACCTACTGATTAGTCTTATTTTGCCAGTAATGATGTCATTAAAATCTTATCCAAGCATAATGGATATAGCAAGTTTTACACTGAATGAAATAGTTGCTACATCTACCATGATATTTTTATTTTTGCAGTGTTTAGCAGTGTTTGAAATACAATGAACTACAGGAATTTCCATATGCTCCATGCAAGAGTCAATTAAAATATTTGCTTCATAGAAGTAAACTCTTAAAGCCTGTCTTTCTTTCATAAAAATCAAATAATCATAAAGAGAAAAACTTAGCAGCGATCATTTAATCTTGAGGACTGGTTCTACTGGCCTAGTTCTGCAAGAACTATTAGTGGAAAGAAACTTCTTTTAGAAGTGTCACTACATAGAAACAGCCAGCATTGCATTCTGTATTTCTAATTTCCAAAATGCTATTAAAAATAGCAGTTTGGAGTGACAGTTCATCTACAGTCCTTGGGAAATCTAAAAATAAACAGACACCTGTGCTCAAAATGCTAGTAAGTCTACTTGTAAATCACTTAGATTACTTATTATTTGTGGATATTACTTTTTTTCCCTGACACTTATGTACTACACAAATCAACCTGGTATATACAAATCAAAAGTTACTCAATTAACATAAAAATAGCGGATGTCACATGAAATGTCATTTAATGTCAGGTCTGGAATGAGCAAATAAATTGCCTCATCAGTTTAATTAACAAAAAAAGGTAACCAAGTCAAATTAATGTACTTCAAATTATATTAGATCTATTTTGAATGGGATTACACTGTTGAATTTTAATTGGAAGTTCACTTTACAGGACAAGGAAATACATTATTTACCTTTGATGATCAATACTGGACAGACTGGGAACAAAATTTTCTGAGCATCTTACAGAGAATGGGATTAGCTTTGATGTCTTAGGGTCTAGGAACTCCTATTTGATTATTGCACTTATAATAAAGACTTTTTAAAAAATTTTTATATCTAAATTATTAAAAGTTCTCTGCATCTTTCAGTGTTCTGATGATTATTACTGTCAAAAGACTGGGCTCCATGATGCTAAGCATCTTACAGAGAGAGGAGAGAACCTTCGAGGAGTTCAGACTAATGGTGATGAAAAAGAATATTATTCCTCATTGTGAAGCTAGCTGGAGCATGGAGAACTCAAGTGACTTGACTGGTTAACAGAAGTTCAGGACATATGTGGCAGAACTGGGTCTATATGTCACATCTTAATCTCAGTAACTTAACCTCGTAATGATCTTTCCATTTTTTATTTTTCACTTGTTCTTCATGTGAGTAACAAAGAATAAGTGGATATTGTTTGAGGGTTTTAAGTAGGATAGTCTGGTGGTTTCTTTTTCTGAATACTGGTGGGCAAATGGAATGAAAAATGGCTAAGTGGAAGGAAGTAAAAATAGTAAAGTGATATTTGGAGAAACACACAGACATTGTTATCAGCTATGGAAAGACCAGCAGAAAAAGAGATTTCCTCCTAGAAATGAATTTTTGTAACATTTTACATTATTTTTGTTAATATGCCTGAATAACCTAAACATGAAGGTATCACTGTAGGACATCCTAAATAATTAAAAATGAGGAAAAAAGGTGATCATTATTTCCCCAGTAATTAGTGCTGCCTGTCAACATTCCAATTTGTATTTTGAATGCAAGCTCATGTTTTGCAAGGGGGAAGCTCAAATCTTTAAATATACAATTGGCTTCTTTCCTGTTTGAAGTGGGTTCAGTATTCCCTTTGCTTCTATTTAGGGTTGATAGCTATCTCTGAGAAATGGAACTATGTTTTCAGGCATTTCTTGTAAACAGTTAACATTTAACCTCTTTAGTTGGAGAGAAAAGGACTTAATCCCTTGAGGCGTTATTCCTAGTTCCATGACTACTGTAGTTATTACTAAATCAAATTACTTTCTGCTAAAAATTTGTTTAGACAATCAAATTAACATGTGTGTCTATACATTTACATAATTCAAACAACCAATCAACAGAAGGTTGCAGAATTAAAAAAAAAAAAAAAAGAGATACAGTCACTGTTATGGCAACCTCTCCTGATTGCCTGGTATCCTGGAATATTTATAAAAAACTAGTTGGAATGGATGGAATAGCACTACCAATGAATTCACTTAAGGCTTTTGCAAGTTTTCAGTAACAGAACTAAATAACATAATGCATGGATTTAGCAATTAGCAACATTCTAGATATTTCTAGCAGGTAAAATAGTAACAGTGCTTCAGAGTCAGTAGTTGAAATTGTCTCTTGCTGGAAAAAAAAAACAATGTGTATTTTTTTTCTAAAACAAATTTGCAAATAAATGTGAGATTATGATATATCACAGTGGTCCTCTCTGGCTTTCTAGCTCAAAAGAAACAGATTTTAAGAAAGTGACTTCAGGATGCTTTACACTGACTCAACTAAAATATTTTAACTGTGCTAACTTGTTTAGCCTAAGTATGGTTTTCTTGCATATACCAAGCCTAAGCACCTCTTCTAGTTATGGCAATTCTAATCTTTAACTGAACCAGAAAAATACAGTATCTGTTCATCTATGTCCAAATTTTCATTTTTGACATGTGTAAAGAAATGGATGTGTTTGTCTTTACTCTTTTCCCCAACAACAGGAAAATTTTCAGAAAGTTTAAAGCTGACCAGGAAATTACCTCATTGCATTTGAGGGAGAGAGATGTCAAAACCCAGTACAGTTGATGTGACCTTCTCTGCATCTCAAAGCATTTTCCCTTATTCATATTTGAGCTGCTTTATTTTTTTTTCAGCCTCGTTTATGTCTGATAACATATAAGTAGTATAGAAAAAATTGAAGCTTGGTTATTGATATATTTTTTAGTCTCAATTTGTGGCCTTTTGGAATATTTCAGAATTAGCAGAAAATCTCACTATAAACAATCATTCTCTGAATTAATTTATTGTTTGAAAAAGAACAAGTTTGGCAGGGTTGTTAAGCAGAGAAAAAATAAATGGTTTGGATGAAAATATAAACATATGTTGCTTTAAACTCACAGCCAATGGTATTTAAATCCTATTTAAATTAGACAAAATTTCCCGTAAGAGTAAGGAAGGAGAAAGAAGCAAGCAAAATGAGTAAACACAAAAATGTCAGACAAAATTCTTTATAGTTTCTGTTTACAGTGGCATGTGATTGCCTTCTGCACAGTGTGGTGTTGGCTATATAATTAAGCTGCATGAATAAAGAGCTCTAATTGCAGCAGATGAAGTTGATTATTTATCTGTCTCTATGCTGAAGACGTTTGGTTTTACACGCCTACAGCATAGAGGTGTGTACAAATCAAAGTGCTTTCTAAAAGTGTTGTGGTTCCCCCTTGAATTGGTTCAGCAGAGAAATATTTCTGATGCATTTAATTCCAGTAATAATGGAACAGAACCTCCTGACAATTTCTGTAAATTTACTGTGGGACTCGCTCCTTATTAGACTTCTGCTCTTCTTGGGTTTCTTCCATGATTCACGTGGGGATTAAAGTGCAACAGTCTGGGCAGTTCAAGGAAGGTCATTGACATGCACAGAGTTTCCCTACTCAAATGCTGTTAGGTATGAATATGCTGAAATCAGGAAAAATAACCATGGAAGCTGACTAAAGATAGGAAAACTGTACAAATAGAGATCATAAAATTTTCATTAACACATGACATGAAATGTGCAGATTTTGATTTGTCTACAATTACTTAAAAATGTGTCACTATGTGTTAGAGCTCAGTGGATGAACAATTCATGAAAGACAGGTGGGACAGCATGTTGTCAACCATATTCCCAACCAGCAACATCAGAAGGAAAGGGAAAAAAAAGGTGGAAGAGAGAGGAAAACTAAGACTTGACATGCTGAAGGTTTTTGCATTGAAAAAAAATTCTTCACAAGAGAATATTTCTATCAACAGTTGCACAAATCATTTTTTTGCAATTTCCAAAAAGTTTTGTTTCTTTGACTATTTTTTCTCTATCACAAACTGTGCTTGAAGTTAGTCTTTTTAATAGTGCTTAAATTACAATGGAGGAATTATACACACTTTTATACATTGCCATATTACAATTAGGATGATGAATACGTTTTTTCCTAGAAAAAATCCTTTTTTGGACCTTTCTGTGATAATCCTGGTGTCCTTGGAAGAGCATTTTTATTTCAGTTGAGGTTTTAGCCTTGTATATTTAGAGTTATTTACAAAGAGCTATATCTCTAACTCTTATCAATTAGTCTTCATGTGCCTTTTTTCCAAATACTAAAATGTGTGTTATTGTTTTCCCTCTGTGTATCTACAGTATCTTTCTTATAATTGTTTTCAAACCTATGAGAATTTAACTAAAATGGATTCCAAGTCACATGAACATATATACAGCCATATGTTGCAGGGATTAAAACTCACTTGCAAGTAAGATATAAGAAGGCTGTAAGTGTTCTGAACTAAAGAAATGTTTTCAGTTGCATATGCTTCACATAAATACCATTAAAGTGTGTTTTATAATGTTAGCATCCTTCTTTTTTAAATAATTAGGAAAAGACCATGTCAGATTTGCTGGTGGATTGCAATACCAATGCTTGGGTAACTGTGGCTAGCACAGGTTCTTCCCGTGGGAACATTTTGCTATATTTCATAAACAAGATAAAGTTTGGATGTTTTGCAAACAGTTTCTCCGGATTGAGTCAGTTCGGGCTTGGCCAATTGGGCCTAGGGGGAGGTCTCGGGCTGACCAATCTGGGTGACCTCTGTAGACTCTATATATATGGAATTCAAAACAATAAAGTTCCTTCTCTCCTCTCTTTCCTTGTCTGAGAACTTGGGTCAGTCCTCAGCTAGCCGCTCAACAGCGACAGGTAACAGCTATTAAGTGGACAAACACAACAGTAGAATTGTAAAGCATCATGCATTTACCTACCTAGTTTTTCTTTTATGTATGTTTGAATATATGTCTGCAAAGATATTTAAGGGAGACAAATGTATTTAAGCAAGGTAATTCCCTTACTTAAATAAAACCAGATGAAATAAAGATGTTGTTTACTAGCTAGAGTATGCAAGTTTGGGAATTGGTTTTTACTATAACTGCAGTTCTGAACAATAGTGTATACTGAGTTTGAAACTAATTTTTGTTACAACTAGCTGGAGTATTTAATCTGCCAAAGTCACTGCTGCACCTCTACCTGTTCACTAAGTGGTTATTTAAGTGAGATGCTTTGTTTATCGGAGCTCGTCTGTGACTGTGGCATCACATTAGCTGATTTTTCTTGTGTATTCAGAGCATAATTTTGGAAAACGTCAAAGGATAGAGCCTGCAAAAAAAAAATCTGGGCAAGTTATTACCAGGCTTGGCTGCTCTCATGATGAAAACAGTATCTTTCTATCCATTCTGAGCCTCTCTTCTTTAAATTAATACCTTTCGTGCCCTGCCCTACATCACTCTCTCTCAATGGCTTCCCAGCTGGAGCTACCACTTCCTCAGGCTGAACCAGCCCTGATCCCTCAGACTCCTCATAATGCAAGTGCTCCAGCTTCAGTCACCCTGGGGTAACAGTTTGTGGTCTTGCTCAAGTTTGTCAGTACCTTCTTTGTGTTGGGAGGTCCCTGCACGGGACCACCTGTGTGTGGTCTAACATATGTGTCATCTAATGAGCAGGGGAGTAATCACTTAACTCAGTATTGTGCCAGTGAAGCTCAGGGTGCTGCTGATAGGCATTTTTGCTTATGGGGGATGCTGCTGGCTCACACTCAGGAGTGGGGAGCTGCCTGCCTGGGGCTTCCAGGGCCTCTCCAAAACAGCTACTCTCCAGCCTGTGTTGCTGCAAGGATTGTATATTCCCCGAGAGGGGATGAGGTACCTGGTGGAGAAATGTTGGTGGAACGACTTTGAAGACCCAGATGTGTCTTCCAGGTGTCATGAAAACAAAATGTAGATGTTTTCAGATGATAGGGAAAATATTTTGAGTGTTATTTACTGATAGTATATTGAGAAGGTGATGAGAAATTTGACTAGCTGAGTAGTGATGGGTGTTTTTTGATAAATAGTATTACCTGTGCCATGTTATAACATGCAGCAGTCTGCTTGGGAACAATCAGGACATTATTGCATTTCTCCCTGGTACATGGTCCAGAGAACATAAAAGTATTAGCAAATCAGTGGTATGATTGGCTAGGTCTAGTGGAAGGTCTGAATACTGTACTCTGTTAGGAGAGTGGCTTCCGAGGATTTAAACATCTTTTGTAACCAGACAATCTTTCAAGATGTGCTTCCTCGTAACTGTAGACATTGGCTCCAACATTGGTAAATATCTCAGTTTGTAAATGGTCTTTCAAGACCAATAAAAATTATTGTCCTTTCTCAGCCCACTTACTGAGCCAAGTACATGATACTCTGTGAATCAGTAGGTGAATTTCCCTTTCACGTATAATAGATACAAATTTCCTGTTGGTTTTCACATTGCCTTATATTTTTATCTCTCTTTATTTTCAAAATGGTGATTAATCGACCTACAGCTTTTAATATTCAAAGCTGCATGACTTCTTCTCATTATGCAATCAGTAAAATTAATGAACGACAGCTCTGCACCACCAGGAGGCCTAGCTGAATAGCAAAGGGACTATAGAAACAGGTTATTTGTGGGTCATTGCCAGGATGGATTTAATTTTATAGCACAGAATATTTCTCCTAATATAGAAAAATGTTTAGTGAATATTCTTGTGTTAATGAAAACTGTTAAATTTATGCTACTTCGTATTTGGCATCACTTCAAAACATCACTGCTGCACTTTGTTAATTTACTTTTGAATTCATTTCAGCATGTAACAACAAGAAGGGAGGAATTAGGAGAACTTCAAATCTTGAAGAGTGAATCTGTTGGCTCTTCGAAGTGGCAGATCAGTTTGTATTAGGCTGGTGATCAGGGATATTCTGTGAAAATACTTAAATTTTTCTCCTGTGAGTATTGCAACAAGCCTTAAATCAAGATATATAGTTCTTCCCTCTTTAGTTGAATCTGGGGCTGATTCTCAGATGAATGGAAATGATCATTTTCCTCAGCATTTCTGTATAGCACCTTCAAGTTAAGTTTCACAGTTAGTGAAAAATGAATGTGAATGGCTCTTGCACATTCACACACGTGGTCCTAAATGCGTTACTCTAGACACCTAAAGCCAAAATTCTGTATTGAGCACAGCTGAAATTAACCTTATGTAGTATGATCATCATTTTGCCTTCTCCCATATGACAGAAGGTAACAGTCTGTTCCCATGTGTTGGAGTCATTACTCACCACAGATGTACATAGATGAAGGGTGATGAGATACAAGATGCCAGCTTCAGAGGAAAACCAAATTGATTATCAGATTTATCAGAGCCTGCATGGTGTCACTGGGTCTGCTACTCTAAATGTGGGTTAGATGAGCATAGTTTCTGATAATAACAATAGTATAGTGAGTGCACCAGAAATGTGTTCTTTCAGAACAAAGGGAATTATTCAGGTTACCTTGAGAATATTTTGGTACAATAAAAGGCAGCCTGGAAAAGTGAAGAGGAGATGCTTAGGACTGTCTAAGAAGAAAGAAGAAATCTCAAGGAAATGCTGAGAAATCACTTTTCTTGAGGTTCTCTCTGTGGGATTTAGCATATTGAAAACAAAAGAGCATTACTATCATTGGAAATCTGCCATTTTTCAAAGGAAAAACTAAAAAAAAGTGGACCTTTGTACAGGATGAGAATCTACTTTTTCAGCACAGAAGCAGATGTCCTTGTTTGAGAAAAAAAAGAATAAATTAGCCTCTATGTAAAACTTTAAAGAAGATGAATTGCAACAAGGAGATTTAGGATTATTTTTGATGGAAGAGATTACCTTGAAATTTCATGTCATGGGAGGGACATGTGAAACTGCTGTATGCTATAGCAGTGTGTGGGTGATTTTAAGGAGTGGGGATAACTAGAAGAGATAGGGAATAAGGAAATAAAAGTGAAAGAAAATATTCCCTGCAGTCGTGTACTTTGTGATCAGTAAAATGAGTTTTTAAATTTAGTTGTGATTGGGAACCAAGCACAAGCAAATATTTGAATACAAGTAATACTTATCTGGCAAGAAAACCCTCATCCATTTAATAACTTGAAGGTAACATATAGCTAACCTCAGAGACCCTAGAAGAGCTCTCATCCTGGTTTAATGCTGATCTTTTCCATAGAAAATGGAGTATCATTAGGCAGAATCAAGGAACTATAATGGCTTCTATTTTTAAAGTTCCTTTTGACACAAAATGACAAATATATATTTTAATATCACATATTCTCTTAAGACTTGCTAATCATTTATGTAAAGGCCTCAGTCTTAAAAAATTGTTGTCAGATTTATAAGTGCTTGTTTCCATTAATCACCAAGGGATTAATTCTTTTCAGGATTGCACAGACAGTGATGAAAATAAATTGAGGCTGTGAGTTTGGAGTCGGAGAACTAATAAGTTTTATCTTCTACTGCATTTCAATAAACAAAAATATATAAAATTTCCGCTAGAGCTAAGAAAACAATGTCTGTAGACTTTCTTTTTTGACTTTTTCTATGTTTTTTAAAATGTTTTGTCACTGAACTAAAAAATTTGGAAAATCAGTCAAGGTCATGCCAAATAAGAATTTTATAATGAAATGAATACATTTATTTGGAGCAATTAAGTATTTCATATAATCCTAAATGAAACTTGAAATTTTCCAGTTATTTAACCCTCCTAACAATTTTTATTCCTTTAAATCAGTTTTAAAAACAAAAAGCCACTTTAAAATGCACATTTTAATATTTTCATTATGAAAAATATCATAAGATTAATTTGGAACATTGATTACTGACAACTTTGTTTTATCTTGTCTTTACTGTAAGCTACTGTAGAAATTTGAACTGCTTTTTTTTTCTCTGTTTGCAAACCTTTCCCTGTGTGGGAAAAAAAAAATTCTTAGATCTCCAACTTGATCCAGTTATAAAACTAGGTGATTCAAATTCAGTGGTCCTTTCTTGGGATGGAGAACATCCTTATCTCCTTCCACAGCTGTTCCACTACTAGTCAACACAAAACACAGAATTAATCTGAAAAGACTGCAACACAGAATATATTCTTCCTGGAAAAGAGAAGGGATTGTTCATCCTCCTGTTAAATCAGAAAACCCCATAGCCTGGTGGCAAAACATGCCTTTTGGTATTTAGGAATCTGGTCAGCTTCTCAATGAAGTGATCTGTAGCTTCTGCTTTTGCTTCAGCATCATTTTAAAGTAAGGCTGAATTGGGCTCCAGGTTTTAAAGAGTTAGAGAGAATTTGGGTTTTGTCTTTCTGACTCAGGGCTGCATAGGCTGTGCGGACAGGGGCAGAGTGTCCCAACAGCCGCCACTATGGCTGGCTCCAGTGACTAGGTTCCAGTCTAGTGGTTCCTTCCTCAGCCAAAGGATGCTTTAGATCCAGTCCTGGCACATGAAGAATTTTTCAAGACTGCTGTTGGGAGAATGATTTTTATTGGGTCTACATGCCTGTCTTCACTCATCCACTTTGCAAAGCACCAGTCACTAATGAGATAGTAAATATGAAAGTTAAGAAAAAATACAAAAACTTCTGTCACTCTCAATAAAGGACAAAACATTCCTTCTCATCTCACCTGTTAGAAATGTTAGTGGTAGGGGAATAGTGGTTAGTGCAGGAATAGTGTTTTCTCCAGCCCTTCTGCTTCTTTAGTAAGCTGGACATAGAATCAGGACCATTTTGCTGTGCATAAAACTGAAAACATTTTCCTAAGTTTCATAAGATGTTTTAAAATAACAATAATAATAATAATAATAATAATAATAATAATAATAAATCATTGTTCCTGGCCTTTAACTTATTTTTGAAATATCTCTAGAAAAAGATAAAAACCAAAAAGTGCCTTAATTTATAATTTCAAAGTTGCTTAATTTTGCCACACTTATAAAATGAAGAATTCCTTGTATAAAATGTTCTCTAGAGCACAGCCAATAAAAATAAATACATTATTTATAGAGATGTTTACACAATGTGAGGTTATAAACTAGTTTAATTTAATTTATCAGTGGGAGAGTAGGACATATTACACATAAAATTCTTACCTCTGACCAGCCAGACTCAGCACTGAACAGTGACTTATTAATACGCTCAACTTGGTCATTTCTATATTTTGTATAGAAATATAGTGACTTTTTCTTTCTCAGAAATGTGCAGCCACACTATTCCAGCAGAGGCCATTTTCCATCTTTCTGTAACATATGCTTGCGTTAACAGGTTTATCTTAGCTAACATGCAAACAGCAAGAAATGCCAGTGCAGCCTAGGAATGAGCTACATCATAGACAGGACTAGTAAAAAATCGCTGTAGGGATTAGGGATCTGGAAATGGGCACAAAGGATTGGATTACACAGGAATGCATTTACCTTAACTTCAATGTTTGAGGCCTTCTTTGAAAGCTTCAAAAATTCAAACCATTTTTGATCAAGGGCCCTTGTTTGCACATCTACACAATAGATGCCCAAACACAGAATAGAGAGAATACATAAAGAATGCACAAAGAATAGATATGTCAGAATGTATTTAAGGACCTAGCTGATGGTGTTGAGTGTAGCAATGTGTGTCTCTGCATTTCCCTCCCCCTTCTCCCTAGGTGGTTTGCTCCTTTGCTCTCCTTAGCTCTGTATATTATTGGTTATTTTGAATTGTGCGCTCTGCCCTATCAGAAGTCTATTGGAGTGTACCCCTGCCTTTCTTCCCTCACACTTTCCTGGGTTGGCTCTTCAGAGCTAACTCCCTCCCCTTTTCCCTTCCCTTATAAACCCCTGCCAGTGTGAGCTCGGGGTCACAGTTTCTGGGCTCCCAGCCCCCTCGCCCTTCTCCTGCTCTCCTTCCCCCCCTTTTTCCTCCCCTGGAACCCCACCCGAAGATCCTAATAAACCTCCCTGGAAGAACAGAAACTGTTTCCAGATGTTTCTTCACCCCGCCATGGTTCCCGCTGAGTTTCTGTCGCGCGAGTTCCGCACCGCCGCTGAGCGTCCCCTGGATCCACCTCTGGCCCGCCCGGCCAGTGCGTCCCATGCAGCCGTTTGCCTTTGTGGCACTGGGGCTTCGGCTGCTTTAGGGGACAACGTCACAGTTGAGGACCTTAATCTAAGCTTCCAACTCCTGTCTGTTAGTCAAGAGAAGTGAAAAGCAGTCAGAGCTTACTGAAGAGAACATCAGGCAATAGTTTTGGGTGTGAGAATACCTAAGGAGTAGATTATTTGGGTAAGCAGCTCTAAATAAAGTAATATTTATCACTGTTATCCTACTTCATTTTTGTCAACAAAGCAGGAAATGTGTTTGAAAGAGAGAACACAGCTTTGTAAGGACCTAATATATGTATGACAAAGTTTAGAGTTAGTGAAAATAAATTAAAATATTGCTTTTTTTAAAGAGTATGTAACACAAACCAATTTTCAGTGATATTGTTGAGGTAGAAAGGATGAACCTGCTCCATTTAAAAAGCAAACCTGAAGTGCTCAGTAGATGTCACATTGTACCAGGTTGGTGTAGATAAGTGCATTATGCAAGTTATAATGGGCAGAACAGGTTAGTTTTCACATGTTGCAGGGTTTTTAGGCCTCCGGGGAGATGTCTAGTTTGGCTTTTACAAAATGTCATCTGACAGAAGATAAAAATGCTCCTTGCCCATGGAACCTGATGTGCTTCTCCTACCTGAGACGTTCAGAAAACTATGCAAAAGAAAAGAAGGCAGAAGTAGAGTAAGAATAACAGAAATCAAGATGATGATCTTGTCAAAATATGCAAGGAAGACAGTGCAGAAGATTTTGCTTATATTCATGTGTGGAAAGGTTCAGATATAACTTGTTAAAATCTGGTTATCAAAAGGGAGCACATATCACACAATACATGACTGGCAGAAAACAAGGGACCTGTTACTCTGACAATTGATCCTCTCAGCATTTTTATGTCTCACTCATGAGAATACTCATGGCACAGAGAGAAATGTGCAGACGTATCTTGAAAGGTGTTTTCTGCTAAAATGTACTTCCAAAGGGTGTTCAGCTATTTTGAATTGTGAAATATGTGAAAGCAGCAGGTGGTCTAACACCACTCTGAGTGAAGAGGTTGGTGTCATAAAATCAATGACAGTAGATTACTGTTAGGAAGAAAAATTTGTAAGAAATCTTGGCCAGAGATGCACATTTGAAACATCTATGGAGACTGAGCTATTTTCTTAGCCCCCTGAGTGTTTGGTCTTGTTAATGCAGTAATCAACATCAAAAAGCCTGCAATTTACCAGTGGATCACTTGGTGAATACATATCTTAAGACCTCTTAAGAGCTTTTCTTTACTAACAGACATAAATTGTTGGCATATTGTTTTAAGGCAATAAAGGACTTCAGGGTAAATACAATCTCGCTGCTCAGTGTTGTTATTTGCTTGGTTGTATACTTTCCTGATCACCTTGAGCAGCTATATTTTTTTAGAAAATTTATAATTCTTTGAGAAATCTACAAAACTTAGCACTCTTTCTGTCATAGGAGACAGCAGAATAGTTTGAGTAGGGGTTGTTGAATTTATCAATGCAATGAGGAACTCCTAGTGATGTGAAATTATGCAAGCTGAAATTTAATAAACTAAGAAAGTTGCAATACAAATCCAAACTTATATAAGCTAGGGCAGAATCTGTTATGACTTTCAGTAATGGTAATGATGGAGCTGCAACCTCCATGTGAGGAAAACCTGCGACTACTCAATATAGGAAATGGAACAGTAAAAGAGAAGTAAGAAGGGAGTTCTAGAACAAAAATTCTCACACCCCTCTCAGTTTCATATTCCTTATAGTTCCACTTCTGGATATTGGAGGAAGTAGGCTTGATGTGTCTGGTCTGCCTTAGTTAAGCAGTTTAACAGTAAACTGAATTTTCTGTTATAATGTGTATTCAGCTTTATTTTTATCTTAGCTTCTTTGTGAGGCTGCTCCTCTCTTAATGCAATGAAACGCCTCCTTCATCTTAAAGGAAGGTGCATATACAACAAATAATAAGCAACTTGCCCAAAGGGAGAAATGGTGAATTCAGGCTTCTGTAAGGCTCAGATAATTAAAAAAAAAAAAAAACCAAACAATTTTGAGTTGAACTGACTCAAATTAAGTGCTTTGTTTTAACAAAGAAAAGAGAAGCAGCTATTTAAAAATACTTCATGTTTACTGTAGCAGTGCGTCTGCAGGTTTTAGTGGAAGCAAGCACCATAGTCAGAGATTATTGGCACTGCATATCTGCCTTCCCCCATCCCATATTGAGTTAAGAGCCAGAATGTTCCTTTACCCGCGATTTTATTATTGGTTTTTAAAGTTCTGTACCTGCCCCCTTTGCACCCCTATTCCCCAGTTCCACTGTCAATTCTGTATCCCCTGCGTCCCGGTTGGCTATCCTCTCAAAACCCCTCCCATCTCTCCATCCCTTTTAACCCCTCGTTGCTTCCGCTCTGGGCTCCTGTGCTCTAGGACCCGGCGACAGCCAGTTCCCCAGCCGACCCTTCCCCGACTCTACGCACCCCGCTCCGACCCCGCTGCACCCCAATAAACCCTGGATCTCTAAAGCTCAGCGTCTGCATCTCTTCTAATCGCCAAGCCTCCTGCTATCCTCCGTCGGGGAGTTAGCCCGGGCTCGGGTGCCGCGTTTCCCGGCTCCGCTCCGCCACCTCAGCGCGGGAGTCCCCGGTGGGGACCTCGTTTGGTGAGGTTTTTCGGGGTCCTGCCGCTTTCCCAGAGCGAGAAAACCTCAGTTTACAAATGTGTAAATGTACAATGTTTCTTTGTTTTGATCTTGTTAAAATAAATTTGTACTAGATTAGTAAACTGGAACTGGAACTTGATTACGATATATATCACATCTTTGATACTAATGGCAAATGTAGGCTCACCTATTTTGGAACTTTCACAGTACACCCATTAAATACATACATGGCTTCTTACACTGACAAAAAGGATAATTTTCATAGAGGGGTCCTGGACTGTGGTTTTACACTTCATAGAGTTAATGCCTTCCTTGTTGAAGAGTTAATTTGTGGAGATTCTATACTGTTTGGGGTAATACTGCAAGGAACTTGGTACTTCAGTTTTCTGTTTTTAAAAGGTGTATGTTGGGTGGATGGAATTTCTCAAGCCAGAGACTATAGAAGTCCAGATATTACGGTTTCCTAGTTTTCACTGTGTCTTAGCTTTGTTGTTCATGATGACAGTTAATAAATCAAGGTTCATTATATGCTATTTGATTAGCACAGATCTCTTCTGTTGATAGGCAGTAAGAATTCCTTGTGTTAGTCTATCTGACACAAGATTTTCCCAGAGATTTCCATGAATAAATATGATCCATTTTTCATAAAAAGTGAATAATAACTTTGGAGTGCATCTCAGTTTTTAGTAGCCATGTTGATGCATGCTCTCCTAGCTCCAGGCCAGCTATAATAATAGCTAAGAGGAGTTTTTGGCTTTGGCTCAATTTTAGTGTGCATTATCAAGGCCATTACAGGGAGGTTGTTTCTCCTTCTGCCATGAAGAACCTAAGCAACAATATAACCAATGACTAATGCAAGAGGACAATTACTGGTTTCATCAGCTGTCAATTGAAGCCATATGGTCCAGACACTAGAGAGGTGCTAAGTGATGCACTAGTAATTCAGATGCAGATGAAACCTCTTTAACGGTATAACCTTCATGCAGGGAAATTATACTTATTTTACAATTAATCAACACATTCATTTGTGTGGGGGTCAATGACTTTTAGGGGGTAAAGATTAATATGTCAAGTTTTTCACTCTTGGTAATAAACTTACCCTAAAATATGACTCTTTTTTATACTGCGTATAGTATTTTAAAATCTGATTACTTTTTAGTATCTGAGAATATGAGAGATTAGTCTTTGCAATTAATTAAGGAAGAAAAATATGGACAAATGTGAGTCAGGTTAAACATTTTTCACCTGCTGTTTTTGAAGACAAGACACAGTAGTGTAGTTTGCCTGTTTTCGTATTTTTGTGCTTGACAACAAAGTCCTTGATAGTTATTCAGGGTAATAAAGATACATATTGCCTTGAAGAGTATTAATTGCAAACCAGTAATTGCTGTAGAGAAATGGGAACCAGTAGTTAAAGACAGAGTTCTCATTGGCATAAGCAATACAAGAGGAAATTTTTCATTTACTCTGTTAATTAAAAATAGTACTTAACAGCAAACCCAACTGTATCCCAACTACTTTTGTATCTTCTAATGGAAGATTTCCAGTGCACTGCTTCAATGCAGTTTTTTAATGCAACAGTAAAGAATTCTGTCTAGGTCCATGTTGTTTTATTCTATTTGCTTTTTCCCCATGCATTTTCAAATGTCAAAGCCTATACACCATCATATAGCTGGAGTGTGGGTTAGGGTAAAACAGGATAAAGACTCCTTACTGTAGCAGCCAAATCCAAAGGGGAGACTGAGCCCTCCAGGGGGGCTAAAAGAAAATCCTTTCCTCTGCATTTAATAGAGAAACAGCAACATTTTTTTCAGCTGGCTTTTGCTGACATTCCCACCCCTCTCCTTCCCCGCCTTGAAGCTTCCCATGCAGCTGATCATTTTTATTTTGATTACAGCTTCCTACCACCTTCTCCATTAAAAATAATAAAAAAAAAAAACTTTCCATCATAAGGAAGAGTACTTCTTCACCTCTCCCTGGGTGGAAAGCTGACCACTAATCCTGTGTTGTTCTGTGCTTGTTGATTACTTATCAGTCTTCTCCTTACTTACCACGCTGAATCTATAGGGCAGCTGCATTATTTGGCTTGGAAGCTTAGTCTGTTGATGAATGTGCCTTTGGGGAAGACAGTGTGATTGCTGAGCCTGGGAAAGGCTCTGAGTGCATCTGGGGGAGTTATGAGAAGGGAAATTAGTGAACAGGAAAGCTAAGGACCTTAATGTAACTTTAATGTATTGCATAGTTTCTGTGTGTAAATGTCTGGGCATCTTTTTTTTTTTGCATAGAGAATGCATAATTGTGACTTTGGCATTTGAATCATTTTCCCCTCAAGGAAGCCCTAAAGGTTAAAAGCTTGAGGGGGCTGGAAAATGTTTTTATTCTCTCTGATCTATTACTTAATGGTGTTTAAACTGATACCACCCCGCCAATATTAAATATCATGAGAACAAAATTTAGTGTGTTTTTGAAATTGGGATTTTTTTTTTTGTACATTCAGGAGATGTAAATAAGAAATGATAAAAATCAAGTTCAGTGCTGTCAACATTGTGTATTTTGCTTTAGGGATGAATTTTTACACCTTGAAAAAATGATCCCACCAAGGTGTTTCAAAAAAATAAAGAAATTAAACACATTTAATGTCTTCTTCATTCAGCAAAGTGATTTTTGAAATATGAGGTGGCCCAAAGGTGTTGTGGTGGATAATACCACCTCAGGAACTGCTGGGGAGCCGAGTGGTTCCAGTACAGCAGGGCTTCACTGGTGGGAGACATCCTAGTCCCCCCTCTGGAGAACACGATGGTCCCTCCCCAAATTATGTAAATCCCCCCAGCTGTAACCTAAGCCCTGATTCCATCCCTTCCTTCTCCCCATTGGTTGTGATATTCCCCCCGCCTCCTCTTACCTGACCCTCCAGCTATCCCTATAAATATAGACAACAAGGGTCTCTCTTTCTCTTTCATCCTGGACCCCTTCGGAATAAACTTCTGGAATATCCAGCTGACTGAGCGCTCTGAGTTCTTTGTCTCTGGTGACGCATGAGCTATCCAACTCTGTGGGTGAGTGAGAATATGTGCCATACACCGGCACGGGTGTGAGAAGGGTCGTTCTGTACAGCACCAGGCAGTGCTGGCTGGAGTGATCTCTCAATAGCCTTAGAGACACTTTCGGTAAACGCAGAGGCCTGGTTCCACCCCTCCTCCCCCCCTCTGCCCCACAAAGGAATCTCTGATGTAAATCTATTTAGTTTAGAAAGGAGAGTGAACAATCAAAGGAAAAGGAAAGCAAATGGTAAAAACAACTATATTTTCATACTCCAACTTACTGTTGACTCATTTTTTAGTCCAAATTAATAAAACTGGTAATACAGGAAAAATTGGCTGCAATTTGCTGTAGATTACTGTCAAAAACAAATCCATAGTAATTATGTACATTGATCATCCAGGGGATTTTAAAATAGGGACAGAAAGATCAAATCTCAAACTTGTGTCAGGAGACATGCCTTTCTAGCATGAAAACTTTGGTTTTGCATGGGTATCCTTTCTTTTAAAGTCATGCATCCACTTAGAAAGTGTAATTCCTAGTTTGTGGGGTTGTATAAATAAAATTCCCATTTCATAAACATTTGTGGAAGTGAACATCCAAAAATTTACTTTTGCCAGTGCAAACATCAAAACTGCTGAAACCTATTCTAGTGCAAACTTCTAGCTGTTGACTTAAGTTCATCATAGATTTAGGAGCTGAATCCGTCCTTACTGATCACCATACTGGTTCTCTTTTTGAGTCACTCTTCAGAGTGAAAGCTTTCACATCTCTCCTACTGGCCTCATTGACAACAAGACAGACCTAATGAGAAGTGTTTGGCTGTCATGACTGCAAAAAGATTTCCTCTGATTGAAATTTCATTGTGGGTGTCACTTCGCAACTACCTTCAGGAACAGAAACAATCCATGTACTCTGGCAAGACCTTCGCCTATTCTGACATGTTCCACTCTTTCTCTCACCACAGCCAGCTCTCAGAATGTAGTCTAAACCCATGTAAGTGAGGTGATTCTGCTCTGCTAAAACAGGGCCATATACTGTCAGGCCCACAGCAGTTTCAGCGTTAGGTTGAACTTCATTGCCTATTCAACCTTGAACGAGCAGTAACCTTAGACTTTGTAGCTTGTTAATCCACACATTTAAGTAAGAGTGGCATCTTGTAGTCAGCACCTCCTCTGGCTGAATTAATCACTCTGCCATTAAAAGATGGAAATTATGTCATTTTACAACGTAAGTAATTCCCTCTCCTCTCCTCTCCTCTCCTCTCCTCTCCCTCTCCTCTCCTCTCCTCTCCTCTCCTCTCCTCTCCTCTCCTCTCCTCTCCTCTCCTCTCCTCTCCTCTCCTCTCTCCTCTCCTCTCCTCTCCTCTCCTCTCCTCTCCTCTCCTCTCCTCTCCTCTCCTCTCCTCTCCTCTCCTCTCCTCTCCTCTCCTCTCCTCTCCTCTCCTCTCCTCTCCTCTCCTCTCCTCTCCTCTCCTCTCCTCTCCTCTCCTCTCCTCTCCTCTCCTCTCCACTATTTTCTCTTTTTCTTCAGTAATATAAAGGCTCCAGATTTTTGTGAAGTTAAATCCAATGAGACATGACCTTCAACTGAATTCTTACCAGGATGGTTACGTAGGAAATGACACTGGACAGATACTCATAGGCAAATTGGTGGGAACTCCTGAGAGTAATTAATGGGATGCGGCACACTTCAATTAAAAAAAATGATGGCAATTTTGTTTTGCTTTGATTTGGGGCTTTCCCCCCCATGTATATCTGATTCTTAAGCTTTTATCTTGAGCAAGACTTCCCTGCTCCTGATCTGGCTGCCCATGTTAGTCCTTACACCTGACTTAGTTAATGCTTCTGCTCTAGTGTTGGTGTTTATTCCAGCTTTCTACTCTGACTCCAGTCCTGCGTCCTGTGCCTGCTTTGGTTCATGCCCTTCCTGCCCCTACTCCTTCTGAGTTCCTGCCTATTTTCTTGGCTTTTTCCCCCCCCATTTTTATTTTGGATCTAATCTTTAGACAACAGAGCTGCCTTGACCCAAGATTGAAGACCAAGGAAATAACCTTCAGGCAGAACAAGTACATATCCATATCTGTTTGATGGCTTGCCAGAACAGGGAGCAGTGGATACATTAGATTCTGTGTGGTCTCTTGTGACCTGTTTTATTTGAACACAATCATATCCTTCTTATATCCTAGGGAGCTTAAAAAATGTCAGCAGTACTGGAGGGAACATCATACAATGTGATGTGAGGCAGCTGTAGTTGTAAATGGGGTCAGCTCTGCTCCTGAATGTTAATCTCTTCCTGATATTTCTGTCAAATCTGCAGAATGACAACATGCTGGAAGAAGTGAATGGTAGTTCACAGACAAAATAAATTAAACTCCCTATACCCTTATAGTTCATTCCATGGGAGTATGGGGTTCGGATCCAGTAAAAAATCCTGTAAAAAGCTGGATGATCTGCTCTGGCTCCCATTCCTCCAGTGCTTATGGCAGCATATGAACAGAAGAAGGGAAAACATGCTGCTGCAGCTAGGCTTGAAGACAGCAGTATTGAAGACCTCTTTAGAAGTACTAAATCTTCATAATAGCAAGTGCCTGAAGCTGTGTAGGTTATTAAGACCTCACAAATCACAAATTGTGCTATGTACTGGCCACTTCCCAGAAGAGTATGGAAAAGATGGAGGCACAAACCTGTTACCATAAGAGCTCTGCTTGCAGGTCCACTTGCTCAATTAGGATGTGAGTCCTCAGAGAGCCAAGGCAGGGAATTCACCCTCAGGTCCCCTAGCTTTTCTCAGTGTTCCTTGGAGTTGTTTCAACATGGCACTCTTTGTCAAAACTCCATCCCATCTATCTGATGGGCCTGAAATACAGTGCTCCTAGAGAACCAAAATAAAAACTAAAAGTTATGGGCAGTGCAGAACAAACTATATTAAAAAAATCTAAGAAAGTATTATTCTCTCATCCACGTGCATATATGGAAATGGCTACATGCAGGGAACACAGTGGGGCAAGTTAGTATGTAATCATTCGTAAATAGCTGCCATCTTTATCTTTTCTGAAAGATCAGATGCTTTCACCTGACACAGATAAAATTCCTGCTTATGAGGCAGCAAAACCTATGCCACCAGTGTTGCTATGGTGCTGTATTATAGGTAAAGTTGCTGTATTCGTAGGCTCTATTAGAGGAACAGGACCCCGACAAACACTTGGCAACTCAAAAAGTTTTGGAAAAAAAATTTCCCTAGGTTCCCCCATGTCCTTAGAATGTAGGAGGTAGCTTTACTGCATATCTCAGATAAAACTTCTTGAAACAAAATGTAGTGCAACATGACAATTGCTACTGTGACAGCTGGTGTTACAACTTTGAAAATAGCGTTCAATGGTTCTTGATTCTGAATAATTTAATTTATTGCAGACAGTGACTACTGGCATTCTGAAGCATGACCTTAGAAATCACTTGAATCAGACATTAAATTCAAATAACAGGAACTGGGATTGTTGTCTTTGTTGGAACTTCCAAAGTAAGGTTGGGAAAAAGAGCTTAGTGGGGCTAATCCCCAGAACCCTTTCTCTTGTCCTGTTTCTTAAGGGGATTATATGGTCCATGGCTTTAATGAGATAATCATGATTGTTCAAGTTTCTTTGTTGGGGTGATATTCAGCCTAAATGGTCTTTCAAATCCAATTATAGATATTAATATGGCAGTTAAAGGTCAGAAAGTGCTTCAGGCTAGTGCTTTGTCTATCTTATACAGTAGCAACCAAAAAATTGCTCTGCCAATTCCAATGAAAGGTGTTCAGACAATGGCTAAAGGTCAGGAGAAATGTTTCCATAGAATGAATTGAGTTAGAAAGACAAGTAGCCATAAATAATACTTGATAATGTTTATATTAATTTAGTTTAAGTGATACAACAGCTTAATTGGAGCATTTTGAATCATGTTAATTCCTCTTAAATAAAGAATCTTTACACAGATTTAAGGGGAACAGATTGTCTTGGTCTCCTCCTCTGAGTTACAACTTCCATTCAACTGGAGGTTCATCCATCCACTTCTCCAACTCCTTCTATCACTAATTGCATAAGAGAGTAATTTTGTTGCTGCATGCCCAAAAGGAGAGTAGGCAGCTGTCTATTCTGGTTTTTAATCCTTGAAATCTTTGAAAATTGAATATAAAGTAGGAAATAGATGACAGATAGACCTGTTTCCCTTTATTTTTTAAAGTACATTCGTATATTAAATGTACAGCTGTTTTCTGGACAATTGCACTTAGATCGGGGTAGTGATTGGGTAGCATCCTCACACAGTTCTCCTCAGCTGAAATCACATTTTCTTTTTTCAGAGCCCAAAAACAGGACTGTGGGTGATCCTTCTCATAGCTGATCATGCTTTTGAAGTGTGATGTGATTGATAGGTCTGGTCTACATGCAGATCTGCTTCACCCTGTTTTGGAGTTGCTGTTTTGTGACATCTCTTGGGACCACAGTCTATCAATGTCTTCACACCATGAAGGAATTTGTTTGCCACACACAAATTTTAGTTTACTTGGTTGTCTCTCTTGCAGATACACAGGAGAAGTAGTAAGAATATAATTCTCATTGGTCAAGCGTTGAGTAGTCCTTGCACTCTACTGCTTCCAGTGCATACAGTTAAAATGTGTATTCCCTTCTCTTCTTGTTAAACCAATATGTCCTTGTCCTATTTTAAAACTTATACCAATTTTAGAAGTTGGAGAACAGTGCTAAGAGCTCTGAGAGTATTGTGGTATGAGGCCCAGGGGCAGCAGTGCCATCATCCATGGATATCATACAATTGAAACAGAAGTGACAGGATCTCCATGTCTGAGTTAGCAAAACGCTGATTAAACAATTCCAACTCCCTTATCCCTCTTGCAACTTCCCATTTCACAGCCAGTTAACTCCAGAAACTCTCTGGCTGTGGAGAGGATCTGTTCTCAAGTGCAAAGGATATTTTTTTTAATATCCAGCCTTCTATGCAACTTGTGGCTTTCAGAAGGCAGTGTAGTACTTCTGCAGAGGGTGACACTAGAAACAAAGTCTTCCTGCTTCAAGGCAGTTAAGCACAGTTTGAAAGGCTCCATAAACTTTGGGCACTGATTTAGTAACTTGAGTTTGTACTCAGACTGCCCAATAGAGGAGGCAGGAACACCCACAAAATGACCTCAAGATTAATTTTACCTCTCTATAAACTCTGTGTTTTCTCAAGCAGTGCAATTTTACAAAGTAGGAACAATTTTGACTGGAGTAAAGATATTGACAGACAGTAGATCTACACCTTCTACACTGTCTTAAATTATAACACATTACTCATTTTCTGTCTCAGTTCCAGTACTTTCATTCTCAGGAGTTCTTCTTAATCAGCTCAAGGTGAAGAGGAAAAAAAGAACTGCACTTCAAAAATGTATATATTTTCTAAATTTAAATCACTGTTTCATCAGTTTTCCTATGATTATGATTTTAAAACTGTTTTCTAATCAATAATTCTTCTAATTTGAAATAGGCTAATAAATACACAGAACTAATTCCATGTAGCCATTTGCAGCATCATAAGGAAAGATTTTTCTTTTGGTTTTCCCCTCTTGTGGATATAAAGTCAGGTCTTTAGAAAACCCTAACAAAAGTACCTTTTCTTTTATGACCATGATTCAAAAACAAACATGAGGAAGACCTTACCACTGAGTCCTGAGGTTCACAGTGCACCCTCTTGTTTTCTAAATTCCTTATGGAGCTTAGGTGTGGCTAGGTCCAATTTTACTCTCAGACATGGAAAACTGTTTATGTTCAATAGATTTATCTATACAAAGTTTGTAATAATTAACATTGACTGGCTACCCAGATTAGTAATGTTTCATTATTATTAATTCAACATGCTGTCAGTCACTTATGAAGGATCTCTTCCAAGTAAGGGAGAGTTACCTGGTGTGCAATCTGTCTGCAATGCAGGGAATGCTCAAATTAGGCTCATCCTGGTGGTAATATTTATAGACTGAAGTATTTGTCTACCAGGCAATAGTATAGACAAGACACATGTCTTCATTTTAACTCTGGTATCTTGTTCTGTGTGTTTGTTATCTTGCATTCAGCTTGCAGATTCACCACAGGACATGAGGATTGCTTCTCCTTTAACATTTTGCTTTTTTTTTGGCTCCCTGGAGATTGGGACATGTCCCAGAGAGCAATGAAGAGCATGGAACTTTGTGAAAGGTCTGAAAAATCAAGACTGTCAGAAAGAAAAAATTGAGGGAATCAGTCACAAGTGGAAAAGTGCAGCATTGCGTTTAATCTCACAGGACATTGGTTATTTTACCAGTTGCAAGTGGTATGCTAACTGTCTGGAGAGCTGCCAGTATGGAGAATCCCGTTCGTCTGACATAGGGTCAAAAGAAATTACATTTTATACACATTTGGAAATGAAGAAGCATAGCTGAAGAGACTTATTAGTAGAATGCCTGTCTCTTTACTCCGTGTTGCTGAACTGTACTTGGCTAAAGTGCAGACGTAAACTTACACCTGCCTGACACAAAGAAGGAGTTCACTCCATTTTTATTATTATTGTATTTTTTAGCTTGAAATATTGTCTCTCACATGACAAGATTATAGTAGGTTTAGTGCTTTTCCATATTTAACAGAAGGCTCTCCACTGTCCTAGTCTTATATTTTAAAGGATATTGGAACAATATCAGTATTTTAGAGACTGGGATTTAAGTACAATCCTTTTGAACGCAAAACATCTCTACTGGCAGAGTCAGTCATGGGACGAATATGCCCTATGCAGTTAGAAAGAACTATTTCTAAATCTCTACTAATTCCACCTATTCCATCTACTAATGGAATGTTTCCTTATAACTTTATACATTTAGTCATTAAATGGAGCAATAAAATTACAGGCTTATTCTTGGAAGCTATTAGGGCATTGTACTTATATGTGTATATGGAGGTGGGTGAGTACTGAGACAACATTTCTTAGTACATCGAAAGTATTTATGCCGCATGTTCTTGTTCTACTGAGCTCATGTGGTAGCTGAATAACACATTCAGTGTGAAGAGAGATTTATTTGAGCCACCAAGGATGGTGGTGAAGATCCTCACAAAGTAATAACATCTACATCTGACCCCTGTGAAGTGTTTCATTTGTGTGGTAGCCACTGTTAGGGTGCAGGTTTCTTTTGCCATCTGTACACATGATAAAAAAGAACAAAATAAGATTCTTCAAATAATGGATATATTAATGACCTCTTACCCTGATTCAGCCTTTCATTGGATATTTTTCTCTATTTCACCTAGAATTTATTATATAAGTGTTCCATAGACTTGAAATAGAAACTGTGTCATTTTGATTTTGTCCTAGTACAGATGCTATCATTAGAAAAAGTATTTGAATGTAACAGTAAAAAAAGGAAAATATAAAAATACAGTTTGCATTTGGAAATAGCATACTGGATTAGTTACTGTAGAATCAGGCAAATCTTTCTTGTTTAAGCCCATACTAAATAAAAAAGGGAGCATCACAGTGCAAAAGAAAAATTACTGCACAATATTGCCTTGTAATCCTAGAAAGTGAGTAAAGTTTGCTTCATCATTTGTTGAGATTCCATTTTGAAAGATGAGATGCTTTATGTCCCAATTTTTCCCTTGTAATTCCTACTTAGAATAAGATATAAACCATGTCAGTCTTTAAAAGCAAAACCAAAAAAACCTCTTTAAAGTCTAATGATTATATTCGTTTTTAAATTACTTTTTCTCAGTGATGCTGTCCATTTTCATTTAGAAGACACAAAATTATGAGGTGAATATTAACTAATTGATTGTTCCCAAAATGCAAATGTCCTTGATTTGAAAGTCGAATGTGGCAGTGGCTCTGGTTTTAAAGCTGCCTTGGCACATAAGCAAGAAGGTACAATCAGTCAAATAAGCTGAGTGCAACAGCTCCTCATTAAATAGGACATTTTTCTCTTTGACATCCAAAGTTTGCTGTGCTCTGGAGTGGAAGTTTATGATAACAGTGCATAACATGATGTTAAACCCAGAAGTTTTAATACTTTTGAGTTGTGACAGTGATGAAACATAGTCAGGTCTTCATGTGGCCCCTCCCCAAACCCCTCTCCATTGGCATTGTCTCTTATGTGCAATATAATTTGTCCTAAGATAACTACTCCAGATGGGAGCTGTCCTAAGATAAGATGACCAGGTGGGAATTGCAGGAAAAACTCTCCAGATGATTGCATAGTTAATACATTCCAGAGATGGGGGCCTTGGTCTGCAAAAGCTCATAAAATGCTGCTGGAGACTGGCCCAAATGGGCCAACTGGGCCAGCTGGTCTCCCAGGGCTGCCAGCAACCTACAGGTGAATCCTTTCACTGTGGCAGGGACACCTGGAGGGCAAGTCCAGCCCAAAGATGGGCTACACTCACTTTTGGACAGATGAGTAGAACCTCTGAGATGCAGTCACGTACGGAGATAAACTCCTAAAGTAACTGCACAGGTGCTCTATTGCTTTGAAATTGGGCATTATGTAAGACCAAAGACTATTAACTTGTACATTTCTAGCTAAACCTGCTTGTATTATAACCCTTTGAACCTGCTTATGTTATATTGGCAATATTTAGATACTGTATTAGCAATAAATCTATCCATAATCATTTGCATAATCAGTGTCATATTTGTCATGCCTGACCGACACTCTTCTCTCTACTACTCTGCTACGTAAATCACACAAGTTTGCTTACCATCTCCAAAGATGGTCCCGATGGATGTGGGGTTTTGTTTGTTTGAAACTAGCACATAATCAGAGGAGGGCAATCTTTGTGAGGTTTCTTTTGTACACATTCTGTTTTGTTTTCAGTAGCCTGAATGCTGACTCAACTTGCTCAGAGACTATTGGAAGGCAAGCCATGCACAGTCTCATTGCCTTTCACAGAAGTGTACCATGTAAACACGGGATTTAACTTTGTGCTTTTCCACAGTCAATTTCAGAACTCACTTCTTGAAAGACCTTTTCCATAGGGCAAAGGCTGATGGACAGTATCATAGAAATGGCAAGAAATTGATTTAGCTTCCAGGGCAATCTAAGTAATTTGGTCAGGCAGAAACTTAAAAACAGAAGTTAAATTCTGTATGATAGTCCAGCAGCTTTTAAAGTGATACATAATTTGGAAATGTGTGAGATGTGATAATCTCCTATATAAAAAAAAGACATGCCTTTGAACATTGAGAAACTTGCACATATTCTGTCTGTGCATACCAGTTTGCAGCAGCAGCTCAAAAAAATCTGGTAGGAGTTTGTGTTTTGTTTGAATTCATATAATTTTGGGGTTTTTTTACCATGAGAATTACAAGTCATTTTAAGTACCTGAGACATTCTAATGACAGAAAATAAACTGTTAAATTTTAAAATTGGTTTTAATTAATTTTGTAATAGTCTAAATTTAGTAAGTTGTTCAGTTCCCCCTTGTAAAATACAAGGATTCTTTTCAAACTGGAAAATACAACTGAAAAAAAATTACATGTGTCTTTTAGAAATTATATTCTTACACAAAACTAGGTCTTGTTCTGAAGTTCCTATGCACAAATGGATATAAATGTATCTGCCAAAAAAAAAGGTCTTTAAATGTGGGTTAAGCTATTAATGTGAATATTTCATATAGGTCACCTAACATAATAAAAAGTGTCAAATAGAGGCTACATGATCTAATGCTGAACCAGTGATGGCAGTCACAACAGATGGGTTCTAGCTTTGGCTCTTTTACTGACTTATCCTTGAGGAACTGAACTCAATTAATCTTCTGCCTTTTTTTTTCCCCATTCTGTCTGTCCAGCCTATTTATTCTATTTCACTCGGTATTACATACCCGAAAAGCATTCGGCCAGAAGGGTCTTCAGTCTTGACTGGGTCCTCTAGGTGTTGCTGTAACGCCAATAATGGTTACTGATATAATGGAGAAAGGAGAATTTTTCACAGAAGTGAGTACTTTGTAGCTGTAGTTCTGTGGATGCAGTAGGCAGTCTTTGAAAGCATGAATCATTCTTTCTTTCCTTACAGTGCCTTGTAAATCACAAAGTATTTCACACTACAGTTCCAGTCCCCTGATTACTCTACCCTCTGAAGCACAGCATTCAGCATGTTAATTTAAAAAAGCAAAGCAAAACTGTGCAATACAAGACTAGCACATCAGTCAACTTCTTGACTTTTCCTCACGTGACAACCGAGTTCTGGATTAACCACATTGTTTAAAGCCAGATGGCTTTTCCATACATTTTCATGAATCTCTGTAGGCTTTAATATTGTTCTGCACAGTAAAAACAGGTTAATAAAAAAAAAAAAAAGTACTGAAATGAGTTTCTTCTCATGAGACACAAACTACATAGAATAATTTTCATCATAGAAAACACCACTTACCCTTGTTACTTTTTAATATAGTCCTTTTCCTTTTATGAAGGTATATACTTAAATGCAGCAGTTGTGCTTCATTAAAATTCAAATGACTGTAGGTGGGCATCGATAGTATATAGTTGCAAGTCAAAAACTCCTGCAAATGCAGTCTCTTGTTCAGCCTTGATTTTTCTCTCTTCTACATGTGATTTTACCCTGGTTTGTAATGAAAATCTCACATTTTTTAAGTTACCATTTCTAAAATCTGTATGTAGTCATGAGTCTGGTATTTGATCAAATTCAAAACACTAATTTTTGTAATATGTGTGAAAAGTTTCTAAAAAAAGGCCTTGAAGAACGGAAATCATGGCCCAGCAGTGCTGATGTTGGTCTATAGAAGAAAGGAATCATTTTTTCATGTGAAACTCGCGTACTAAAAATGCAAACTTTAGGCACCAAAAGTATCAATTTGGTCTATATCATGATCAAATTGAGTTTAATATTAAAAAGCTTAACGCAAATCTCACTTATTAACTTTTTCACTTTGTAACTATTTTCATTATTAAATCTGTCTAAATTTTATATTTGGAGGAGTGAAATCTCTAAAAATCTAAGCAAGTCTGCATAAGTTGAAAATATCTCTGGGTTTTGGTGGGGGGGTTGTGACTATGTGGTGTCTATGTGATGTCCATTCAGAAAATGAAATCTCAGGATTTTGGACAGGTTTAATTATAACTTGTGCCTGTTAGGATATAAAGGATCTGCCATATTCATTTTTTAGTACATGTACTCCCCCCCACCCCCAAACAGAAAAATTCTTTGTATTTATACATTGTATAAATACGGTGACAGAGCACAGCAGGAACTGAGGGACTGAAGTGGTTTTCTTGAGGAAAAATGAGCAGGAAACAAACAGACTCAAGGATGAGGGAGATTAATTCTCCCAATGTTTGAATAATTACAGAAAATTCACTCTGACAGATAGTTCACAACTTTAATATCTCACCTTTATCTCACCATTTTGTCTTGAGGTTTCCCACATTCCAGAGCACAAAAAGCTGGTTTAATTAATTAGAAGAAAAATACAGGAAGGCCATCAGATGTACCTACTTCAGCTACAGAAGCTTAAGCAATCCTGAACGTGCTGTCAACATTGGGTGATTTCCTTCTACTACCCTCACCATTCTGTTAGAAAAATCTTCTTGGCTAAGAACAGAGCTCACAAGAAAATGAAAGTACTTTGAACTCAAAAGGGAAAAAGACAGCAAAAGAAATCAGAGCTGTAAATAAAGCATACCCAGCAGTGAAAATGCATGTGTCATGTGTGGTGCTGAATAGAATACCCTGCTGCAAACCTTTGCTATGTGTAAAGATCTTTTCTTTTTTCTTCCAATCCCTTCACTACTTCAGCTAGAGGCGAAAGTCTCAGCAGCACATGTTCAGCAGGAGCAATCTCAGGTGCCCATTTTTAAGTACAAATGATTTTTTTGGACTTGGAGTCTTAAGTCTAAACTTTTGACTTTGAAAAATATAGAAATTTCTGGGTGGGTTTTTTCTGTGTTTTGCTTTTGGGGTTTTTTTGGTTTGTTTTTTTTTTTACACTGAACTGAAGAATAAATTTTAGTATTTCTGGGACACCTTATTTAACAAGTGATTAAAGCTGACAGGGTGTGGTATTTGTTTTACATGCTGATCTTATTTGACTGTGTGCATTTTACAGACCTCCAGTATCTGAGCAGTGGTCAGTTCACACTCTTAATTTATGTTCACAGCAACCTGTTTTGTAAAGGAGGAATTTAAAAGCTAATACTATTCCTGTGTCATACAGGGGCACTTAGACACAGGGACTACAGGTTTAAGGAAGTATTAATAACCCAGGCCAGAGACAAAAAACTGATTTTTCCAAGTTTTGTGCAGAGATCTACAGACTTCTCAAAATCTGATGATAAATATTTTGCCCAAGAATATTTTTCTCAGGCAGAATAGTAAACTTAATCATATTGAACTTCAAGTAAATAAAAAAGTGAAATTACAAAACTTCAGGTTCTACCAGATAGCAGACATTGGCTTAAGTCTTGATGCAATGTTAACCTTGTCAGAGGATTGCTTTTAAAGAAAGAGCAAGTAAGAAAATATTAGAGGAAGATTTTTGAAGATATTCAGGAGAAGTTCTTAACAAAATCAAAGAAATAATAATCAGTACTGGTGTATTTCCCATTCTTTGCAGGGAGAAATAACTAAATGGCTCCACGTTATGCATAGACTGAACAAAAAAATGGGAATAAATACGAAACAAAGATATCTTTCCTTACCTACAAAGGGAAGTGTTCTGGGAAAGAGAGTTGGTGCTAATTCTATAGTTTTGTTTTGTTTTCCTTGATATGGTAAGAGGATTCTGGCATTGCTTTGCTTTGCTTTACTTCAACATTTTGAAGTAAAATGGAAATGTTGCTGTGTCCACCTAGAACAGCAGTCTTAGTTTCCAAGTATAAAATAATGAAGTTTATTTAGGTGTCAACACTGGGAATAGCAGGACCTATAGCGTTTTGCAATTGCCGAAAGGAATTCAGTAAATGTTGTCTTCGTGCTATGGAGACTTCTTTTTTTCAGCAGGAGGGTATAATTTACAGAGTGAATATATAACCCTGGGTTTAGACTGTTATTTCATGATGCACTCTTTAGAACATTTGACAAAAGCTTGGTGGTGCACATTTGACATCCTGATTGTATATAAAAACATGACTTGAGGAAGCAAAAGAATACAAAAATCTTTCTGGTCTGTGACATGACATGACTGACTGACAAATTTTCTAAGGATAAAACCCTTTACATGAAATTGAAATGTTTTTAGCACCAGATTGGTGGGACAGCAATACCTATTCCTGATTGTAACTATAAACATGAGTTCTTGTGGAGGTTCGCCGGTCCAAACCGGCCGACCCAGAGCCTCGGACATCAGTTGTCAATGTGGCGCAGCTCCCCAGAGGAGATGCTGCCTCGTCCGAGACTCTGAGGACGAAGTGTAACCTCCCACACCTCGCCCCCTGAAAGTTTTCTTTTAGTTTACTGGTTAAAAGTTTTGTTGTCCCGCCTTGTTACCGCCCCAGTTGCCACCCCTGCCTGGAAGGTTCTGTTTCCCTCGCTCCCTCATTGGTTCGATTGTATCCCTCCCCTTGTTTTGTATTATTTGCCACCCCGCTTGTATATCACCGCTGTACCCGAGCTGATTTGTTCCGCCCCTGCTGACCCGCCCCTAGAGACTCCGTTTTCCCCCTTAAAACCCCCCCAGCTGCTGGAGCTCTGTGGCTAGCACAGGTTCTTCCCGTGGGAACATTTTGCTATATTTCATAAACAAGATAAAGTTTGGATGTTTTGCAAACAGTTTCTCCGGATTGAGTGAGTTCGGGCTTGGCCAATTGTGCCTAGGGGGAGGTCTCGGGCTGACCAATCTGGGGCACTTCTGTAGACTCTATATATATGGAATTCAAAACAATAAAGTCCCTTTTCTCCTCTCTTCGCTTGTCTGAGAACTTGGGTCAGTCCTCAGCTAGCCGCTCAACAGCGACAGAGCTCGAGGTCGTTCGTGCCTCGTGGAGTCTCGTTACAAGACCCCACGCCCGCAAACTGCCCGAGAGCCTCCAAGGTGCCCGCTTCCCTGCCTCCCTTCTAATAAAGCACCTTGGACCTCTCACTCTCTGTGCGTCTTTGCCTCTTGGGGACTGGAAACCACCTCGACTCCCTGCTGCTGGACCCGACCCTCTGCCGCAGGATGGCTTTCTCCTCCTATCCCCATCTGGGGAATCAGGCGGTGCCGCCGGGGGCCGACTGGACTAGTTTGATGGGACGGAGCCGGAGCCGAGTGGGCTGAAGGTCGAGCCCAGCTCCAGCAACAAGTTCTCTGTAGAATTTTCATAAGGAACCTGAATGGTTACCCCCACAGTGCCAGAAAAAATATATAATAAGCATGATCAATGCACTCATTACTAAATGGGTTATCATAGAATCATCACAGAATGATTTGGGTTAGAAGGCACCTTAAAGATTACCTAGTTCCAACCCCCCTGCCTGGCCTTATGAGTATTTGATGTGCTGCACAAGGAGGAACATTTCTCGTCATTGAGTTCATGATTGGCTGGGGAAAGAAAACAGTAGGAACATGTTGTAAAGTTTTGCTTGAACCAGTGCAGACTGGCTGCTGATATTTGGTTGAGCCTCATGTTGAATGATGCTGGTCAGCAGGAACCCTTCCACTGAAAGACAGGGCTTTCAGCTTTGTTCTTAGATTAATTTCTAAGTAATGTGCATCAATTTTCAGTAAGAATGAAATCACATAACACATATTCAAAGAGCACAGCAAGGTGGAATATTTTTTGTGTTTCAAATGGGGTTTTGTAGCATGGAGTTAGTATTTGGTAAGTTACCAAGTTACTGTGAGGGAAGAATTTTGATGAGTTTTACTTCTTTAAAAGGTATTCTTGGTGCCAATTTCTCAAGAGCCAATTTCTTAGTTACATCAGTCAACACCAAGATTAGGGTAAATGCCATCAGTATTGGATTTCCTCTAATATGGATGAGATCCAGACTTTATACCTGGAATGACAGCTCCTTTCCTGACTCAAAAAGTTAAGGTAGCAATCAGAAGTGTTCTTTCCAGCTCTTCTCCCTTCAACTTTTAAAGCACAAAACCCTTGATTTCCCTCCCATTTTTATCTTCTTCCTCCTTTTTACTCATTAGCAGTGATTTCCTCTTGGTAACAATACAAAACTGATGAAGTATGGACCACCTTTACTGTCTAGAATGGCAATTACAGAGCAGAAAAGTCCAAATGTCTATTTGGTATGACTTCCCTGCTAATGACTACAATTTCCTAATGTAATTCTTCTTCCAAAAGGCTTAGGAAAAAAGACAAATTAAATTCTGACTATCAAACATTATTTTATGATCCTCTGCTTCAAGTCATATTACTTCTATGAATTTTTCACAAGAGTTCAAGGCAAGCATGTGCCACCCAAAAGGTGAACTGTTGATCAACCCATTGCAGTGTTAGTAGAGCCACCTCAGAGTCTCAGTTCTGCTGCTGCTCTGTTGATTCACCACCAGCAGTGTTATGTGGATTAGACTGTGAATCCAGGCGGTTAGTCATTTTTCTAGACTCAGCTGACAAGGGCTGTTGCATGCTATGTTTCCATGAAGAACAGCTTTGTACTGTGTAAATAGTGAGCTCTACCACATTACCTACATATCTCTGTGCAACTCTCTATATTTTTCCAATAAGGTTCTTAAGCAGTGCTCAAATCCAGTCTTTATGCATGTGTAGCTCTCCATTTGGTTAGCAAGATGCCTATTTGACTCTAGAAGTTTTGGTTGCATTTTTAAAATAAAATTTCTGCAGAAATCCTGCTAGAGTATAGAGATGATAGAGAATGCAGTGCTTTGCTGATCACAGTGCCTGTTTATGTGCAGAATAAAGAAATCATCCCTTTGTCTGCAATAAAAGCACCCTGATTCACCGAGTTCTGAATAGGTGATACATAATAATAAATCTTACATAGCAGAAGAGTAGATTTTTATGGAAGATAAACACTGAAACAGAGGGCAGGAGTATAACACAATTTATAAAAAGTTGCATCTCTTTCAGGGTTTGACTATACTCCTCTCGATTTGTTTAGCTTCCCCAGAATATGATGCCTATTAATCATAAATATGGGTTTCGAGCCAACATTCCCTTATAAAACCTGCTTTCTTCCATAACAGCAAACTGGAAGTCACTACACGGTGATAATATTTCACTGTGTCAATACAACAAATATAACCAAACAGTGAGATGAATCATGCAAGGTACTGGTCTTCTCACCTTAAACTTGGGCAGCACCATGGTGCTTTATCCAAGTCCCTGGACTGAAGTACTCACCTACTTACATTTTTGCCTTGCCTGCAGATTCTGCCAGGCTGGAAGGTTCAGTGCCATATTTAGACTAAATGATCCAGAAACAGTGAACTAGTTATTAAAATGCCAGAGGAAGAGTTTTAAGAAAATGAACGTGTAATTTTACCTAGACTGTGTGTATTCACT
This sequence comes from Entomyzon cyanotis, assembly GCA_024500445.1. Taxonomy (NCBI): domain Eukaryota; kingdom Metazoa; phylum Chordata; class Aves; order Passeriformes; family Meliphagidae; genus Entomyzon; species Entomyzon cyanotis. The sequence continues at coordinate 85,816,618 of JAKEPQ010001005.1, forward strand.
AACCCCATATCAAGCAAGGAGAAAGAAGGGAAAATAAAGAAGTAAATAATGCATGGTTATCAAGATCTTTTCTTTAAGATGTCATTTCATATAAAAACCAAAGACTGTTTGAATAAAATTTATACCACTTTGTAAAATTATTATGAATGTCAAATAAGAAATACCACCATAAATGAAACCTATGAAAGAAGTCAAGAAGTTTTGGGGGCCTTTTTGGGGCAAAAAAATTCTTCCCTTAAAATTTTTTTTTAAAGCCATTCCCTTTCTCCATAAATGATAATGGGTTTTAAAATCTATTGTTTTCTTTTATTACAAAATATATTTCTGTTGTACATATGGATGTGACAGATGGAATTTCTTTTATTTCTTCGTTTGTACCTGATTGTGGAATTTGTACTGTGTTTTCCTAAATAATTTAAGACTTCCACCTTCTGAAACAAAGGTGGATTAGGCACACAATCTTAAAGGGCTTGTCTTTGCTACTGAAGAAAAGAGAATCTTAGAGCTCTTGCTATCTTCAACACTACATACTCAGACTGACTGGTACACACAGAGCAAACTTCTTCTAGAGTAGATTAGTTTATTCACACCATACTGAATTTGTGCAGCTGTCCTGAAGTCTTGATTTTGAGAGTGGTGGGGTAGGGGGTGAGGCTGGGAGGGATGTTCCCAGTTTGAAACGTCCTGAATGGCTTTAAGATGTGTTGCAGCTCATGAAAGTTATATTTTTGTACCATGAAATTGCAGGTGTGTGTTGTATGAGGTCTGTAAAGCCTTTTGAGGCTCTGTACTAGGATAGTGAAGTGCCAAAACTGATTGTCTATAGGTGATTGTCTATAGGTGATTGTCTATGTTACTTTTTGGTAGTACTTTCAGGAATATATATCGCCAAGTTGTGCCTGGACAATACCTGTTCTGGAGGCAGCTAGTTGTGATGGGTGGAAACAAAGCAGTTAAGTAACTTCATTAATCAGGAAGAAAATAACAGTCAATCCCATTTTCTTTATGAGCATTTCAGATATACCGTGTGCAGACAGCTTATGGTGAGGGCAGAGGTTACGGGATATAATAATTAAAATCCACTGAATGCCAAGTCAAATTTCACAAGAAATGGAAAGATTATACTGTTCCTAAAGACTCAGAGAGGAATTTACAGAGTTTGTTGCAGCCAGGAATCCACTAAAACATTGGTGATTGGACACAAGTGTAAGGGAAGCAAGGGATGATATTCTGATAATGCAGGAGAGGCAGGCAGGAGATGACATACTACTTTACCCCCTACATCCACATTTTCTCTCACTTATTTTTTTTTTTCCTTAAACTTTCCTTTTTTCTCACTTAAACTTTTTTTCCCAAATAAAAAGAATAATTTCTATTTATGGAATAATAAAACCAGAACGCAGCATCCCACAGGCTGTTGTGAAAGAAGTTGACTCAATCCCAGACAGACTCAATGTGAAAGCAACGTTGTTAAAGCCTGGCTTTGACAATCTCTTTCAGGTAAACAAGTAAAGAGTAGTAGTAGCACTGTTCAGTATAAAATGATGATAAGTCTGAAGTGTCAATATATATTTTCGATATCAAAACTTGCTGCTAGGTCTGCCTGTACATTATTTGATTGAAAGAACTGGCAGACTCCTTTTTGGCTCAACAGGAACATGTTCAGATATTCTGTATGGAATAATAAGAATGATAAAAAGGTCAACAATATTCTGCAACTGCATATAACTGTGAGGAAAAAATAAATCAAATAGGCACTTAAAGAGTTTGTGCTCTTTTTTTCTTAAAAAAGTGGAAAACTGAAGTTTATGAATCTTTCTTTTGGTCTCAATTTATAGTTTTGCCTGTAGCCTCCAACTTAAAAATCATGAAAACTCAGAAAAGTATTAGTATATAAAATATCAGGTAATTCTGTCACAAATTATCTGGTTATTCTCTGTTAGGATATAATACTGTGTAAACAAAAATCTGGTGGAAGAATCATACTCTGATTGCATTTTCATATCATAGACCCCCAGAAAAATTGCTTCAGAACTGAAACTATTGTATGTGAGGATTTTCAAAGCTGATTGTGACATCTAGACTCACAGTGACACTCAGAACTAAGGAGAATAACATAGCTAAGGTGCTTATTTAGCTTTGAAAACTTAAACATTTAGGCTTAAATTGACACAAGGATAAAAACAACAGCATGGGCTGTGACCAATTTTTCTTGCTTTTGCATGCTCTACTTTTTCTCTTGAAATTAAGTAGCACATGTCCCTACTCTTCTACTGTTTATGGAATATTTTACACATTTATTCTCAAATTCAAAAGAAGAAGTCTGAAAAGTGCTGAAGTTACTTAGTGCCAAACTTGGGCAGTTATTTAGACTGCCCTCTCCTCAGCACTGCAATGCTACTCATCAGACTTCAGAAACCTAGTTTTCACTGTTTGAAAATTAGCAAATGGAAAATTTATCTACTGTGTGATCTATGTTAGTAGTGACTTGATAAGTATGTTTTGTTTATCCTTTGTTGTAGAAAGTATTAAAACTTGCTGATGCAATACATTAGAGACATCGTAATATAGTCTTTGCTTTGGGGAAATTTGTCTGGGAATCATAGTATTTCTAGGAAGCTAAATTTATGGTTATTTTATGGCATGAAGAGAGAAAATGAGCTCTCAGCTCCTTTGAATCCAGTATCTTGTCAAGAAATTTGTACCAATTTGGATATGCTTTGTGGGTTATGATTTAGCTGCTGAATTTACTTATGATGCCTTTTTGTAAAAAAATATCAAGTAGAAAATTTTGTGTTCTTAGTGCAGAATAGTGAATTTGATTAGCCATGTTATTTTATGTTATCTGCAATTTTATCCCTAGAGCAACTACTGTGAAGAAGCACTTTGAGAAGCAGAAAGCTCCATATTAGTAATCCTAAGTAAAGAGAAAAACTACTTCATTAAGTGTGTGGAAATGGTCGTATTCAGACTGTGTGTTTGCTGGGTTGCAGGGATTTCTCACACAGGCAAACACATGTAATTGTATGACAGGAGGCAGTGAAGGCGTTGCAGGTGGGTGGACAGACAGACAGCACCTCCTATAAGAGAGCTCTCTGTAATTTGAAGAGTGGGTGGTCTGAGGAGGACAGAAGGTTTGTCTCTCAGGATCCCTCCTTTAATGAATACTTCTGTGTCCCCTAACCATGGATGAGAGTGCTGTGTAAAATGCCATGGTGGCTATGCCAGGAACACCGCACTGAGTAACACTTTACTGCAGCTTTAAAGCTCAATCACGGCTGAAATTTGGCAGCTCAGATTTGTTAGGATCTGACTGTCCACGGTGCTGATCTAATATCTAGCCAGGCTATTGGGGCAGCTGCCATACCTCATCTATTCCTTCAAATTCTTTGTCGCTTTGGTCATATTATTTTTAAAGTTTTCCCTGCTGTCATAACAGAATAAATTAATCAAAATTCATGACACTGAGGTTCTGAAGAAAGACAGTATCTTCAAAGAAGTACCAGTGGAGCATGTGTATGTGTTTTGGCAGCATTCCCAGCACTAATTTTTAATACAGAGTACAACATTAGTTTTCGTTCAGTTCCAGTTTAAAACCTAAGTGGACCTATTGAGCAAATGTGTGCAGTGATGGAAGATACCTGAGTTTATGATTCAAACTTTAGTATTCATTCTTTCCAAAGAGCTGAACCTTCTAAAATTCACAGCCTTTTCAAAATGTGTCTTGAATGGGAGGAGAATGGAGAAGGAAGTGCGGTACTGTTCAGCTCTTTGTGAGTCTTGCTGTAATGGACCTAATATATCAGAGAAGCAGAAAGTATTCTTTCCTCCTTCTTTCTCCATATTGCATATCTCTGTCTCACCTTAAAGCAGATATTCTAAATTGTTACCATCAGTTTAGACTAATTACATTTCATTTTTATTAAGTCATATAGACACTGACTAATCAAAGCCTTTCAGATGACTGATTAAAACCCCATCATCACAATGTTCTCCAGGTTCTATCTGAGACAGCTCTACCTACTGCTGCTCCGTCCTGCGCAAGTAATCCCAAACAAATCAGTGGATCTGTTTTCTTGAGTAAGGGGTCTGTATCTTGTATTTCCATCTAAAATCAGTGCATGACATTTATCTAGGCCTTCACTTTTTGAGTACCTCTCCTAGCAGAATGAGATGCTTTTAGGACTATGTACTTGCATTACGCAAGGGGATGCTATTAAACTTGTTCTGTAACATGCATAGCTATATTTTGTGGGCTGGAGTCAGCAGTCCTTTGAAAAACTATGTGGTAAAACCCCATGCAGCTATGCTAGGCCCACTTCTTCCTTTACTTGCACCTTTGCCCACTTTCTTGTCCTTTTCATGTCTTTGGACTGTAGAATTTTCAGGGCAGAGACTGTTGAGGTTATTTCAGATACGTTTCTCAGTCCATAACACTGGATACTCACTTGTGGATAAAAGGAACAAATGTTTTTCCCCCACCTCTCAGGTGCATTGGACCTGACAACAAACTGGAACACTAATAACAGCTTTGGAAAGGACTGAGCAAGTTCCTCAGGGTACATTTGAAGCACCTTTACACCTCAGTGCAGAAAACTCTGTTCCGAAATATTTTCTGCAATGAAAAAGTAATCATTACAGTAAAAATCAATAAAATTGAAAATACAACTTTTAGGAAAAGTAATGTAAATATATTGCGACTTATATTGCTCATGTGTTTGTATAACACTTTTGTATTACAGATAATAAATTTGTCTCTATTATAAGAGATATATAGAATTCCTGTATATAATATTCCTGTATAATGTACAAAGAGATGTTTCATTAGAATTTGTACATATTTTTAAAGAAATTACCTATAAATGAAAATACCCATGTAAGAAAATAACTTCTCTTGGTTTCAAAACATTAGAACAAGTGTCTGTTGAATGGAGGAGTCATTTGAAAAGCTTCAGGTAAAAACATTTTTGGTAAATGAATGGAGGATTGGGAAACAGTGTGTTAAAAGTGGGTGAAAATTATTAGTAATTTGAAACTGAAAACATTTGTCTGTTCAGAGCTCTGTTCTCTGCCTTCTGGTTAATTTTCAGATTTTTGCAATTTTTTCAGTTTGCTTTCAGCTCTCAGTGTTATCTGCTGGGGTAGCTACAGAAATGGAAAAGAAGAATGCTTTTTGCCCCTGGTTAGCCATAAGAACTCATAATGCTATATCATTCCAAGAGCTGCGTGTATGTAGGCAATGAGTGTACAGTGAACCCATTTTGTTATTAATCATCTGCTGGAGGAAACACACTGCTACAGCAAGGGCTATTCAGAGGCATAAATGGCATAATATTTATTACAATAAATCAATCTGTACCAGATACCTTAAGGGATCCCAAATCATTGGAGGAGATCCAAAAGATTACAAGCAAGACATCTTACAAATATATGGACAACCGAAAAATAAGGGGGGGAAAAAACCATTTGTGCCATATACATAAGACGTATAAAGAGGGATGATTTATGTTGGCAACCCATCATGGTTATGTGTGTTCATGAACGGAATCCATTTCTCATTTAAGAGGTTTTTTAAGTCTGTGATGAACTATGGCAAGCAAAGGCATATTTGAGTTTCAGCTAGTGGAAAAAGAAAACCATTCAGTTATTTGACTAACTATACAGTTAGTGCATCTGAAAAGTTGCATAGCATGTCTATTGGAATAAACAATTATATATATATATAAAAATGGCACATAAAACCCACTGACATAAGATCAAAAGAAGTGTGTTATGTGTTTACATAGCTTAAACTGTAGTCTTATCTTAGGTGGAAAGGTCTGAAACACACAAACTGGTTAATCTTTTCTTCATTATTGTTTTTCCTTATTATTTGTACACCCACAAGGACAAATGGAAATAATTTTGAACAATAGCTTTTAAAGCTAAGGAATCGCCTATTTGTAAGTCAGGAAATGCCAGTGTTAAATAAGGTTTCCTATGTATTGTATCTTTCTATCTTGTTCAGGTTATTCATGAAACAGAATTTTATTATATGGTGCCATAGTCTCTTTTCTCCTATCTCTTTAGCCAGGTCTTTATCCATTTGTTTTCTTGGACTCTCTAAACTGCAACATTCCTGTTAAAATTCCCTCCCTGGATTCTCATCCCATCCACCTAATCCAATTTATTTCTTTCATTCTCATGTTTCCAATTTGCTCTTCTCTCCTTATCCCTTATCCATCACTCTTCCTGCACAATTTTCTCTGTCTACTGCCTTTACATTGTCATAGTTTCTCAAGGTATTTATCTCTTCCTGCCTCTTACCAGCCCTGTGACAGAGTCTGTGCCATTTTGGTCTGATTACCAACCTCAGCTCCTTGTTGTGCTTTCTCTAGTTTGTCTTCTAGCATCTAAATTCCAGGATCTCATCTCTACTCCTTGGTCTTTGCCTCCCTTCCACATGAATCTTTGTCTCTGTGTAATCTCTGTTCCAGTCTACTTCCCTCTGCTGAGCCACCCATTATACTTTCTGAATTTGAACAAAAAGCTGAATACTTGCACTCAACTCTGCTTTCCAAATCAGCTCTAGATAAAATATCTGGCACAGGGCACAGCCAGGCTTTTTTTGAACACTGGGTCGGAAATATGTAACTTCTCTGCAAAGGAGGCTCTTACATATTATCCTGGTCAGGTCTTAGAACATTGGTACAGTCAAGCACCTTCAGTAATGCTGGAATTATTTTAGACTTCATCCACTAAAATGCAATAAATATCTATTTTGACCATGGACAAGCTCTGTTTTATTTCCTCAAAGATTTAAAATTATCCAAATTTGTGGACACATTCACAGGACCAGCAAAGGCGCTTCCACAGCATGACTGGTGTACAAGCCATTTATTCTTTAATTTTTTTCACTGCTATTAGGAGAACAGCTCTAAGTGTTTTCAGAAATGTGAGAAACGCCAGGCAAATGGGACAGATGGGGCATCAGCAACTCTGCCTTTCATAGTATCTTTTTAACATGACTTGATTTTGTGAACCATACTAGGTCCATACTCTAGGCAGATATAGAGACTTTAACTGAGCAAGTTTTGCCAGTTATTTTATGATCCAGTGTTGTGGAGCAGAAAGGCCTTGCAAAGCGAGGGCCTTGTTGTCATTGTAAAATCCTTGCTCACCTCTGTAGTGCTCGCTTGCCCGGGAAACCTGTCCAGCTCTCCCCCAGAGCGCTGGCTCCATGGCTCAGAGGTGCAGCCACGGGCACTCAGCTCCGGCGCCGCCGGCTGACACCTCCTGCAGCCGTGGGTCTCTCACGGTGAGCTGAGCACCGCCTCTGGGGAGCAGCTGGCACAGCGCGCTGGTAACGGGATAGAAAGGAAAAGGCTGTGGGAGGGGTTTTCCCTTCGGAGCGGAGCGGCGAGAGAATGCACGGCACCCCTGGCTGTGGTCTGACGGGGAGATTTATTAAGGGTCTTTGGGTGAGGGTCTGAGGGCGGCGAGAAGGGGCGGAGAGACGGGGACAGGCGAGGTCTGGAAGTGCGGAGGCTGGGAGCCTCGAACTGCCAGTTGCAGGGGATTATAAGGGGGGAAATGGGGTGTGTCTAACCCCGAAGGGCCAGTTAGGAGAGTCTGAGGGGAGGAAGAAGGGGGTACAGGCCAATAGATTTATAATAGGGGAGGGTACAATTTTTAAATGAACCAATTATATACAAAACACAGGGGAACAAAGGAGAAGCTTCTAGAAAACAATCCATATAAGAAAAGGGGGCAGGGGAGAGTGCAGGGCCTATGGTCTTTAGATTTGCAGCCATAGCCTGCCACACACCTCTGTTACTTTGGCTAACTAGAAAAGCATTCTGGGAGTGACTCAGCTGAACTAGAGGTAAAAAACAAGTTACATAATTGTAAAAACATTACCAGAACCAATAAGTGCTCACACCCTGGGGCTGGTAATTGGTTACACATGATGCCTGGTCCTATTGTGGCCTATAGTGGTTGGTTAAGCACATTTCTAGTGCCTCACAAGTATGTAAACTCATAACAAACTAACAGTTTAAGAACCCCAGATTTTTGCAATAAAGTGTCTTTGCCATACCATCGTGGAGATCGTGTGTTTAATGCCGCAATCCAGAACTAGGCTCGCTGATTGTTTTTGTTGTTGTTGCTGTGGTTGTTGGTTGGTTGGTTGGCTGGGGTTTTTTGTTATTTTGGTTTGGGTTGGGTTGGGTTTTGTATTTCACATCACAAACAGAAGGCCTAGATAACATTGGCTTTAGTGAAACTGGCTTGATGTTTTCTCTTTTAAAATCCTGTATCTACCTTATTGTATTCTGCTTCATTTAAACTATTCAAATTGAAGATACACCTGTGCCAAAAAAATTTCTAGGTGTTTTTAAACAAACCAGTTTAGTTGCTTGTTAGACTGGGAGAAAGGAGAGGGACTCTGGTACCATGTTAAACACATTATTGCTCCTTTTATTGAAGAGCGGAAATACCCTCTGCTTTGGAGAAATTTGATTCTTTCAGGGAATGGGAAAGAATGGCCCTGGTGTTAAGGATGTAGGAGTGCTTTTTCAATGGAAATTTGCCTAGATGTAGCTACACACTCAATCAAGAAACTAAAAGCTCAATTCATCAGATTCATCAATTCGTCAGACCTTCTCCAGTCCATCCCAGTTTCTGCTTGAAAAATACTGTCCCACTCCAGTACTCCCCTCAGAGTGACCATCTTCATTCCAAGACTGCATGGGCTGAATAGGCTTTGGCCTTTAATTGAGCCTTATTGTCAGGAATTGCCGTTAAAATTAGTACAGAGGTTTGTGATACAGGTGTAGCAATTACACGTTTAACACATTCCAGTCCCTTCAGGAACAATTGCTCTTCATTCACACTCCTCTTTAGTGAGCTGATGAGGATCTATTATGTTGCCTTATCTCCCGTTTTTGAACACAGATGAGTTCAATTATGCCATTCACAGTGTGACGCCACAACTGCCATGATATTTGTTAGCAAAAGTCAGGAGGTTTTATCCTCCCTCCCTCCCTCCAGCCAGCCAGAGGTTTAGGGACAGGAATTCTTTAATGATTCTGCCACAGCAGCTTCTATATAACAAAAATCGTGCGCACAGATTAAGGAGTCTGTGGCCTGTACTGTCAGTGTTTTTCCAGCTGGTACCCAGGCAGCAAGGAGGAAATTGCTTGTGTCAAAGGTAGACAGGTGAAGAATGAGCTACTTAAAGAGGTACGGGTTCTGTGAAAAAAATTAACTGAGGAAAAAATATTTCCCCTGGACTTCTTGAACAGTTCAGGAAGAGCAGAATGTCACGCAGTGAGGTATCACCATCAGCACAGGGACCTTAGGCTGAAGCCATAATTTTAGTTTTTCTACTTTTCAGTGCTAGACCTTGAAATCTTTTGTGTGTGTGTGTGTGTGTGTGTGTGTGTAGTACATACTTTCAGTTCAACTATTTCTATAGATATTTTCAGTTATCAATATTTTCTGAGAAACACGTAAGAAAGAATGATCATAAATGAAACCAAATTCACATGACAGTTATACCACAGTGATGCCTAAGGAATGACTTGACACACTAGAAACAGTGTTTATTTCATGAAAATTGTAGTCAGTATCATGTATCAAAATGGTAATTGCAAGTTGATGTCTGAGCAGATACTTTTAAATTGAGAGATGCATTTACTGTAGGGAAAATGTGAGCAGCATATCTTCTTGATTTGCCAACCTCTTTCAGGTTCTCAAATCTTCCTGACTCATCTTCTCTGTCTATTCCTACCATAGTTTTCTAATCCATCATAAAAATGTGTTTTTTGCAGCTACATCATGTAATACGAACAGTACCTGCAAATATTTTCAGTCAGCTGTAGGGCGCCTCATCTCTGGAAGAGATTCTAAAATCCCATATTAAAACTTATATCCTTCCACAATAGCATCATTTTTGTTTGGGAGTCCTTTTTATGGCACATCCTCTTTTTTATGTGGCTCATTATACATAATTTGAACATCACTTTTAAGAACTGCCATATGGTGTCAATAAATAAGTCTTTAGAGGCTTTCACTTATCTTCTAAATATGGTTCAATAGTGACTAATTAAATCAATATATTAAAAACCTCCACAGCCTATACAAATCAAGCATCTTGAACTGGGTATTTTAATATTTAGATCCTGCCTTATTAAGAATTCCTTGAAGATATATCCTTTAAGAGAGAAGATGAGCTGTTTTCCCATCCCTTAGCTTTTATTTTATGTTGCACTACACAGTTTTTATTGTATAATGAACTGTATAGTATGTTGGTAGTTTTATTTTTTGCATTTCTCCATGTTTTCAGTCTCAGCTGGGGTCCCAGCAAAAGATTCAGTTACTTGCCCTCACAGCAAAAACAGAATTGGAGATTGTAAAAGGACTGTCCTCTTCTTTCCCTCCTCTCCTCTGCTTCATTGTGAGGTAATTTTGTGAGTACGGCATTCTAACATTAAATTGGATAGCAACTCATCATCTAAGGGAATGATGGCAGTGGCTGAGTCAACTCTGTTCTCATCTCAGACTTAATTTGTGTCCTTATGTCTGGCACAGAATGCATTCAGTGTAGTAACTCAGAACTTGGCCTTGACTAAATCTCTAGTTGTTCAAAGAGCACTTTGATTTCTCGTAGTAGAGGTTAAGCAAATGCCACCTGTGTCTGTCTTAACAAGAATTAGATTTTAAATGGGTAATCACCAAGATATAAATTCTGTATATCTCAGAAGCCTGCTTGGAATGCTTTACAGCTGGTAGAGTACCCATCCTATCCCTCCTCAGTTCTCAAGAACACAACTTGCTCCTTTGACTGTTGGGAGAATACAAGCCTCCCAACCCTTTTACCTTCCAGTGAATCCTGGATTCACTCCCCTGTGTTCCTGCCTTAAATATTTTTTGACACTCTATTTTGACACACTATTTTTTGTCTAGATAGGAAAAAAAAATCCCATAAATATTAAATTCAAAGGTTCTGTTTTTCTATTTTAGACATAACTGCTGCTTGCCCCTCTGATGCCTCTCAAAGACTGACTTACATGGTTGTGTATCAGTAGTGTGCTACAACCAACCATCCTTCACCTTCGTGACAAGATAGGCTTGATAATACCAGAACTGATCCTTTCCATGCACTCCGATACCCAATTTAAAACTGCAATTAGATATACAGGTCCTTGCTCCACAGCTCTTTCTTCCCACAGGCAGCCTATAGCATTGTAGGGAGACCTTTTGGATATTGTGTGCAAAGGCAGGAAAAGAAAATTTAACAATCAAGGCAACTTTCAAGGCCTTGCATAAATCTCTTTCAGTACTGATAATCAAGTACAGACTGAAATGGCTACTTAGAACAGTGATTTTCAAAGCGGGGTGTGTGCATCTCAGGGACTGTGCAAGACAGTTTATTGTCTTGCATAGACAAGAAAAAATTTTTCTTCCACATGGAAGAAAATATTTTGAAAATATATTTTATTATATTTCTAAAAACCTATGTGGTATTTATTTTCTCCGTATCTCATGCTTTCTTTTAAAATTATTTTATTGTACCTAATACATAAGCACAGTAATGTCTGTGTATGATTTATGAATAAATATATATATGTAGGTGATGCACACTCAAAAAGTTTTTACTGATTGGGTTGAACGATCAAAAAATTTTGGAGGAGATATCTTTTCAAATATAAAAGTATCGGTAAACAGTTAAATGACTCCAGAAGTTATATTAAAAAAGAAACATGTTTTAGCATTTACTTTCCACAACAAAAGGAAATATTTCTCTTATAATTTTTAAAAAATCATGGTATTTATTACAAAGTTTAAAAATATGTTACTAAAATGGTGACTCTAACTGGAGAACAAGAAGTAAAGCAGTAAAGCAAAAATGGACAAAAGAAGGAGAGAACTGTTTATTCAAGAACATTTTCTTCAATGAGAAAAATATTTCATTTCAGCCATTCCTAGGAAGGAGAGGTGCAGGGAACAAACTGACAAAACAGAGGCAATATCAGGTAGTGGCAGTTCTCTGAGAGAATGATTTGAATAGAAGGGGAAGTCCAAGACAAGTGAATTTAGAGATGAATTTTATAAATTCTTTGGTAGTTGGAAAATAGTCCTGGGGAGGCAATACACTGTTTCATAAAAAGTAACTCCCTTATCTTCTTCTTGATAATAGTATTCATATAGGCTCCAAAATTATAAACTCACTCTGAACAAAGTGTTTACAGTTTTTTAGTTACCTAGAAAAAGATAAAAACATGATCAGAAAACAAGTAATATTTGCAGAGATTTCAAGGAGACTTACAACAAAGTCTGGGCAGCAATACAATAAGGTGAAGTGCCTGGTAAGAGTTTTTAAATAAGAAATGGTGTGTTTGTGGTTCAGACGTGCATTCCCAGGGAGAGAAATCTCTTATATAACCATATATAATCAGTGCAGCTAAAACCAAATACACAATCCAAATACTCAACACACAGGATGTATATGGGTTATGATGCAAGTGAGGGAGAATGGCATGCAGAATTGATCTAATAACTCATGCTGTGAAATTTTCCAAAGTCCAAGCAGAGTAAATGAAGTGAAAGTTCATCATTACAGACTAGGGCAGGTGAGTAGATTGATGAAAAACAACCCAATTATGGACATAGTCTTTTGTGCTCTCACAGACTGAGTTCAGAGAGCTTAAAACTCTGTTACCCTCTTTGGCTGACTGTATGATTTAAGCTAATCTGCAATTTGTTGCTTCAAAGCAGAGGTGAATGACTCCAATTTCAGCAATTGCTCACCACCATGGGTAAGCTGATCTGTGGTAAAACAAGGCTGGTACTTGGTAAAAGGCATTGTTCAAGTTGTCCACAGCAATATGCCTCATACCTCCTCTGTGTCCATTGATATTTTTTGACCAACTTGTGATGTATCAGGGGCCGGGGGAGCTGCACGAGCCGGCTCCCCCCTGGTCCGGGGTCCCTGGTCTGTGTAATCCCACCAGACCTGGTGCACCCGGCCCCCGAGGTCCTGCGGCATGGTGTCAGTCTCCAAACCACGTCAATTCAAGCAGGAAATTAAGTAAGGCGAAGGAATGAACTGGACTCCATCTCTGTTCTGGCAGGGAGGTTTATTTGGGGTATGGGGAAAAGGGGTGCAGGGAAGGAGAAGGGGGAAGGGAGACAGGGCAGGGAGCAGATGCTAGCAGCTCAGAGATGGACGACCTCTAGCTGATCCACACATTGACTTATAAAGGGGAAGGACTGTCTCCCCCAGAGCCAGTCCTGGGGAGTCTGAAGGGAAGACAGGCATAGGGAACCCACCAATAGATTTTGGGTACAGCAGAATGCATATTTCAAAATGAACCAATGGTACACCGAGCGGGGAAACAAAGAGAGCACATGGAATCCTAAAACCCCACATTGCTACAAACTTGAATATAAAGGATTAACATCCAGTAAGACTTAACAGTCCATAGGTTAGACAGCATGATGTAGGGAAAATACACAGAAGCAATGGAAAAGTATGAAAACACCAAGGACCTCCAAAATTACAGGAACAAGGTAATAATTTTACTGTTTTCAGATAGTATCTATTCTGGTTTTTGAGACTGTATTAAATGCACCCAAAGAAACTCTAGCGTGGGTGTAGGCAAACTAGTTTAACGGTGCCTCAGTCTGATGTTGTTTATTTTCTGTCTTCTATCTGAGTTACTTCCTTACAGATGCTAATAGCTGTACATGGTGGCATCCACACTTGGAAAGTTGCACTGTGTTATGTAGATTGGTAGAGTACAACAGAGGAACTTTTGAGTGTAGATATATCCCTAACGAAGTTTAAAATGTTCAAGACGAGACAGCAAGTCAAACCTAGTATAATAAAGAAGAACTTGGTATATTACCAAAAGGTTCTTGAGGAAAATTTGCTACTCACAGGGTATAAAAGTTGTTTAAACTTAATACAGCTGATGAAGACATAACTTGGTGTGCTTCAATTAGGAGAAACTGCTTTTAGAGGATCCTTGAAATCAATAGTTGCACAGTGATGTGTGAGTTACAGAAGGGATAGTCAGTTGCCTTCCGGAGAGGTGGAGATAAGGAAGGAAAGGCACAATCTAGTCTTCAAATGTGAAAACATTTCCTGCTTTCTCAACAACAGAAAAATGAACTGACCTCTTACCTTGCCAGCTATGAAAAAAGGTAGCAATTAAAAATTAAATGAAGTATAAGTAGCAATGTGAGTTCAGAGTATATATGAAATATGAAGTAGAAAAAGAAAAACAATAATTTAACTGATATAATTGAAAGTAATTTTCAAGACCAAGCATTTTATAGTCTACAAAGTCTTGTGTTTGATCATTATTTAATAGTTTTAAAAAGATGCCTAGAAATACTAAAGACACTGGTGGTCTTAAATTCATTGTTGCTGAAAAATAAATAGGTAATTCCTTTCTAAATCATAGATAGGTTCAACTATATAGATAGGTACATCGGACAAAGTTTGGAAGCGAATTTCTGTTCTCTCTCAATACCTTGGCCAGGGTCTCAGAATGACGGTGTCAAAACTAGGACTCTTGGATAATTTAATCATCCTAAATATAAAAGCATGTGATAGAAATAAGATTATAAACCTAGGGGAAAAATTAGACTGTAGAAGTGGTTTTTAGTCACTGGTTACCCTTCTAAGGTCTGCTCTTAGCCCTCACAGTTCCTCAGACATTTTTACAGATCTTGTGGAAGTGTACCTCAGAGTTTTTCATGTCACTTTATCACTTGCCCCATTGAGCAGCAGACCCACACGTTCTTCAGCCTTTCTTCTGTTTCCAATGTACCTACAGAAACCCTTCCTGATGGCTCTTCACATCCTTTGCTAGTTTGAGTTACATGTGAGCTTTGGACATTTCCACCACAATCTCTGCAAGCACTCTGTTCCTCCTGGGTAACTTGTCCCAGCTTCTTAGTCTGTGTATTTATTTTTGATATTTAAACTCAGTTAGGTGTTCCCTGTTGAACCACGCTGTCTCTTTGTTACATTTCTGTTATTTAGAAAAAATTAGGTCAAGCCATTTTTGTGCTCTGAGGAAGTTGAAGATCAGCTGGCTCTTCTTGAACATCAGCTGGCTCTTCTGGTGTCCTTTGCCCTCTAGGGCAATATCCCATGAGATATTACCAAATAGGTCCCTGAACAGGCAGAAATCTACTCTCCTCCAGTCCAAACTTGGGATTCTGCTGTTTGTCTTACTTCTCTTGATTTTAAACCACACAGTCTCATGATTTTACCAAGGCTGTCCTTAACTTTCATATTTTTTATGATTTATTTACTGATTGTGAGCAATAGTTCCAAGAAAATATTTCACTGAATGCCTGATCAATCACCAACAACAATAAAGTATCTTACACACTTGCTAGAAATCTGGATTGTTTGTGCCCAGGTCTCTTTCATTTACAGCAGACATTCAGATGTAGATCCTTGTTAGAGCCACGTTGTGATTTTAAGTCTCCTTTCAGCTGTCTACAGGCTTCATTTACCTCTTAATTTTCTCCTCTGCAGCACAAGTCTCTGCTGCTCTCCTCTTTAAAACTTAAGTGTAAGTTCCCAGCTGACTTGTCACCACTTCCTCAGTGATGATAGCTCTGTGAACTCCAGCCATTCCCTTGTGTACAGCAAAAACCTTCCTCCTCACCTGTCCAGCCTGTGTCTCCTGAAAAAACTTGCATCAGTTCATTGGAGTGCTCCTGGTGGGACCTACCTACCACACTACATCTCTGTAAACTCAATGAGGTCATACTTCTGCAAGTCACATATTTTTCCCAAAGTATGGGCTTTTCTATCCCCTGTGGTCTTGTTTTCTCAAGGATAGAAAAGAGAAAGCATGAAAAGATGTGAGTTCCCTTTTCCTCTGGTGCGCTAATGTTTTTTTTAACTCTCCTATACCTTGTCTTCTCCTTGGATTATGACAACACTACTCCAGCTAAGTTACAGTTCTTCTCTCAAGAGAGAAGACTGTCTGCAAAACATTATTCCCACATTTTGTTGAAGTACTCATTCCTCAAAGAGGGTCCCACAACCATTGAGGCAAAAATCTTGCCTGTGCTGCAACTTACACAGCCAGGTCTTCATTCTGCATGTCCACATCTACCTGAGCCTTTTCTTTTACTGTGAAGGCTGGCATGAAGATATTTCTTTCAATAGCTCAGCTTTACAGAGACTGCCATTTTGAAGCTATACATCTGTATTAAAACTGCTGGAGAGTAAAAGTTTTGGAAGTGCCTTTGTAAGGCACACAACAACACCAGGTCTAATAGCCAAGCCTTTTCTGTATAAAGGGACACTGGAAAATACTTTATTCTGTAGGGTACCCAGACACAGTAATAATGTATCAAGGTGTTTCATACTTTTTGTAATAATGGAAAAATGGAATTTGCAGAACTTCTGTATGAATTACTTTTAATTTTTCTGTATTAAGTTAGATACTTTGTTTTTCTTCTAGAAAGGTAGATACCCAGTAGATGATGATTTGTTTAAAACCACAAACCCTCATTCAGTTTTTAATTAAAAAAGTGTTAAGTTAATTTCTTGTCAGTAAAACAAATATTTGTTATTGCTAATACATTTTAAAGGCAAGCATAGTACTTCATAGTGTTTATAGGAACAGTGCACAGCTTCATCATGAATTCATGTCAATCATTTCACTGTTGCAATAGAACTTTTCTGAAAGCAAATACATTTCTCAGTCACAAACGGGAAATTGAATTCTTCTCTTTGAGAATTCAAGGGACACATGGCCATTGAACCATCAGATTCAGAAGTTAAAGTAACACAGTGCCTTTTCTTGTGCTGTAACTGACATCAGTCACTTCTGAAATACCATAAAACTTAAAAATCCAGCCAAAAATGCAATTAAAATGGACAATCTCACTCAATGTGACAATAACTGCCATAAGTCAAGGCAATTTTGTCTTATTTCAGACAGATTTCTGGCTCCATCTTTTTGACATGTTTGACTGCTTTCTCACCACTATGTGATATTCAATAAAGAAACTACTACTTTATCATGAAGAATAGAGTCTGTCTTGTTTCAGTTCATACATTATTATTTAATAATATGGTCTGATGGATAATGTAACTGGTTATTTGTTTGATTTTCAATCAGCAAAGAGGACTAAAGCATGATGTTTCCAATATTTGTACAGTCTGGTGATGATTATATCTATGTTATTAGAACAAGATGTTTCTTTGGCTTCATTTCAGAAGGGCCAAATGTAAATATTATTAATATCCTCTGTATAATTTATACTCCTTTTGGCATTTGAAATGAGAAAGTTGCCTTAGAAAAAAGTTTTCACAATCATTCATGTAAAACTTGGAAGAGCTAAAGTCAGAATGTCTGCTGAATTTTTTTTTAACTGTAGAGTTTTTTGGGAGCTGCTCTGGCTTTTGTTGAGACTGCAAATTTGTGGCGAACTATCGCAGTGAAAACAGTTGAAATAAATGTTTTGCCTTTTCACTATTATCAGGAACTTATTGTCAGTGGTAAGCCCAAGCATAAAACTTGTGCCCAGATAGGTCTTGAACTTCCAAAAGTGCTCTATCTGGATGGTCAGCAGCAGATTTTACAGTTCAGATGCCAAAATATCAAGTGATTGTGAGAGATTTGTAGTCACAGAAAGTAATTCCTTGCTTAGGAATAGGCTATAAAGTCATTAAAACATCCCTATAGCAAGCGCCTCTCAAGCTTTTAGACATTTTTAGCTTCAATCTTCTGGATTTTAGAATATGCTTAGTAAAAAAAAAGAAAAATAACTGTATAATTCCTGAGGAGAGCATCTTAGCATCTTTAGAGTCTGCAGTTTTTGTCTACAGCTAGATGTAGGATGTTTCTACCATGGCTCTTTCTATTGTCTAGAGTAGAGTGAACAAAGTCTGCAGAAAATGATCTGAAGTAAGCAAGAAATACTCATTCCCTCTAAAATTTCCAAATAGATGCCTAGGATATCAAAAAGAGAAAATGCCATGGGAAGTGAAATAATTTATTAAAAAAATGTTACAGTACAATCTATATACTGTAAAATTGTTCTAATTTCTCTAAGTGGATGATTTTCAAGGGAAAACTGACTTATGAAGGAAGAGGAGTATTTCTGAGAAGTAATATAATCCACCTAAAATCTTGTGGGATCTTTTGTCAAAATGTTTGTGTTAAACCAGTGCAGGAGTGCAGCCAAAGTTTCTTTTTCATATTTTTTTTCCCAAATGAAAAAAAACCACAACAACCAGACAAACAAAATATCCCCAAAGATAAAAACCATCATCTCAACAGGACTGCAGACACTATTTATTCCATCTGCATTTCTGGTAAAATTTTTCATGGTCGTTGACACTACTCTTTTTCTTATTGTATTGACTCCTTCAATGCCATTTCCAAGGGTACCCTGATTTTAAATGAGTGGGCTCTCTGAATTGTAAGCTCCTTAATATGCACTCACACTTTTGTAGCTAAACACTAAATAAACTGTGTGGTCATAGAGGGCTTATTTCTTTTTTCCTTAAAATTAGTAAGATTTCTGACTAGACGATCAGAGAAAATAGAGTGTCAATATACCTGGTATGAAAACAAAATAAAATCATGGCTCTTATAAGGAGACAGATATGTGTCAAAATTCAAAGAAATTTTTTAAGGTGTGAAGAAATAGGTTTTCTCTCTTCATATCTTTTCCACCCTTGAACATCGACATCTTTTCTGTCATTTTCATTGCAGTCCTTCTTCCTCCAGTTACGAGGTTAATTCAGTGCCTGTGGAACAAAGAGCAACCAGAAACAGAAACCGCACCAGAATAAATACGTTTCAGTTTCTCATGTTAATGATCTAGACAGTAAACTCTACTGCTAGAGGTTTCTGATGCAGAATCTGCTCATTTACCCTCTATAGAAGTCATCAATATCTTATTGAATGGAATCAGACACATTTTATTTCCCTCTAATATGAAGGAAAAAAATCAACTGCTGAAAGAAAATAACATACTTCAGTGAGTGGTTGGCTATGAGCTTTGCAAATTGGCTTTATTGTATGTATCACTACTAGACAAGGCCTTGAGCAACCTACTCTGACTTTGAGATTAACTTCACTTTGAGCAGTTTTTGAAGAGCTCAGGATCTCAGACAGGTCCTTTCCACCTCTATTTTTCTATGACTTTGTATATGCAATATGTGTGTCTGTGTAGTCAATGTATATGTGTGTACCACATGTATATGCATACTTGCATATGCACCTGAATGCTTTGTTCCTCAAAATCCAAAAAACCTGGTCAAAGTATGTTTTTGATACTAACACATGTATGCACATGTAGGTATGGCCACATTGTAAACCTGTGCTGTATAACTCATTCTTCCCTCACTGCATTGTGGTTGCTGTTCTTGTACTACTTGTTAGATTGCTTTTTGGTGCATTTTTGTGACATATGTAAGTTTTATTCACTTACAGCTATAATCAGATTTTATGGAAATTATCTGTGAATCTGTGACCTATTTCAGTTTCTTTCTTGCCATACAAAACTAAGCTCTCCCTGGAATCTCCGTGTTTACAGAACAAATGTGAATATTGAGTGAACATCAAAGCAGAATTAACTGCTGTATCCCAGAGTTGTTGTCTTTCTGAGGCCACAACAGGGAAGCTCACCAAGGTGCAGATGCCAAACTAAATGGTTCAGTGTGAAAGGCAGGATAGAAGAGAGCTCTGCTTTCTAAAGCCAGGAATTTCTTAAGGGTCATACTTCTCTTGTGAGAGAGAGGAGCAACACAGCACCTACTGTGTGTGTACAAAGGCAGTGAGTACGCTGACCAGGCTGTAAAGTATTTGGAATTCATAGTTGTTCCTAAATGACCATCCACCATGAAGGGAAGATTCAGTGTTTGATGAGACAAACTGCATCAGTGTCCCATCTGCAGGGAAACCAGTTGGAATATTGATGTTGAAGGTACGGTTGTAGCTGTGTCTTTCCCTATTCACAGATCTTCTGCTCTAAAAAATGGAGAAAACACAGCAGGCTTTTGATAAGGATAAACAAAATCTTTAGGCTAAACCAGGAAAGGGAAGAGAATTGATATAAGAATGCTAAAAGTGTTTTATCTCTTACTAAAGCAAGTGCAAGCACCTCCAATTTTATTAATTTCTCCTTTGGGTACTTTCTTGTACATCCACTTCATTCTAGTGTGGAGTTTAAGGAAGCATTAATAGTTTATTTTTTTTCTTCTAAAATGATTGAAAGGTTGGGTCATGCTATACTGAAAGTGTCAGAGTCTGCCTGGGATGCTTCTTGCCTTTCTGAAGTGGACTTACTCTCCTTACATGTATGTTCAAATTTTCTGACTTTAAATTTCAACTGGTGTGTTGAGTCCCTCCTATTGACTATATGCCACCAGGTTCTGTGCAGAAATATTTGTTCTATTGACCAAAGACAACAAAAAAGTAATGGAAGGACTAATGCTTAAGCTGTTTTTTGTCTTACTCAGGACTATCTACAGATAAGAGATAAAGACAGGAGTTAAATACAGAATTTTGGTTGTCCTTTTATAAAACATAATAGTACCATCTACAAAAAAAAAAAAGAGCTAAGGTTTTAATAGGCAGCTTTCATACAGCATCTTCCATTTTCAGAGTTTTCTAGTGTTGCATCCTGCAATCCAGTTATGGCTTATTTATTGGATGAACTTTGTGAATATTTTAATTGAGCTAAATACATAGCACTTCAAGAGTGGTGAAGTTTTATGCCTCTTTTTAGTTGGTGTAACATTAATATACCTCTGGTTTCCTCAGAAAACCTTTTTTTTTATTTATTTTGGTGTTTGACAATGAGCTAACATTTAAAATGCAAACGGAGAGACTTTACACATTGCCTGCAGTAAGAAAGCATTTTCTTCTTATTTACAATATATGAAGTAATGTGGAAAAACTGATCCAAACACCATCCTAAAATGAATTTAAGTTATCTCATATAGAAGGGAAAATGGCACTTTAAAAGAAAAATCTGTAGCAAACACAGGAGAACTGAAATAGCCTAAGCTATTAAATTTTTTTTCAAAAAAATCACAAAATAGAAATACATAAAATGCTAATAAATTGACCAAATGGAGAAGGACAAATTGAAAAAGATTGCTTCCATTTTCCATAAAAGAAATTTACATAGGCAAAGTTCAAAGCAATGCTAGTGAAGTTTCAGGTGGAATTTAAAATTAAAAACATTGTCTATTTTTTTTTTTTGTCTAATTTGTCATGTAGGGAAGCATTGCTTTTAGCAGTTTTTTTACTGTATCATCCCCTCAGCATAAGTTGAGAAAACACACCCCAAAAATTTTGAGATTTTTCACTATCAAAATAGCAAACACCAAAGCAGGGATATGAGTTGAGAGCTGAATCAGCTTTCTGCAAAGCTTGACCAGACCAGAGTTGGTACTTCTGAGGAGAAACCATCAGGCATCACAGAGATGTCTGAGAAATCAGATTTCAGGTTCTGAACTCTGTGCAATGATCAACAACAGCTCTAATAACTACCAGCTGACCAAGATTTCCTTTTTTATAGTTATCTGGGTTCTTAAAAGGATGTCTTTCTTTTTTTTTCCCCTGGGTTGCTCTCCCAGAGCACATTGATTGTCCATAGTTATGTGTTATGGTGAGTATTGGGAAGCCACATTGTCCCTTTGCAATCAGTTTTAGTTTTAGCGTGTGTGGGTATGTCTCTCTGTCAATAATATGGGTAAATTGCTGAGTTTTTAAAGGAATTTAAGGAGTAGAATTTGCTCTGTTTCACTATAAGCATGTTTTAGGAAAACTAGAGTATTTTATTAGAGATGTGTCCCCAAATCCAAGAGGGACTGAAGTGTAAAACAATGAGCTTCAGTTTCCTTGAACTAGTTTCTTTTCTTCTCTGATACAATGTATTTTGTCTTCAGGATTAATCTTTCTGATAATTTCCAATCTGAAATCCTTTTCAGTTTGAATACAGGATTACTCACCCTTCCATAGCTGGTTTTATTGAGACAAATGAGACAAGAAGCTGAAAAATGTGAAAACCTTGCCAAAGATTAATCTTGTTCTTAGCTCCACTATCTCTGTGATGCAAAATGCATAGTAGTCTTTTCAATTTTATATTGAATTTTGTTATTCTAAGGAATGTGGCACACTTTGAATTTACAGGGAGACTTGGGAAAATTAAAAAATAAACCAAATTAAAAACGGAGATATCTTACCAAACTGTATGAAAAGTATGTAAACAGAGTGAGGAAAGTCTGGAATATTTTTTTAAATGAAGGAGCAGTGGGAAATTCTACAGTCCAGGCTTGAAGGGTTGGAATAAAGCAATAATGTATCTAGCCAATAAAAATGCATTGTAAGATGGAATGGTAACTGCATTTACAAGTGCAGTGAAACATAAGAAATTTAAAATAGAGGAGAAGACAGTCATTTCTGAAGGAATTTGAAGAAATATGCATTCCATATTGATGGAAAATATGTAATGTGCCATGGTGATAAATAAAAAATTTGGAGGCATTTTTGTTAAAAAATGATAAGTATGACATTGTACGTGTGTCACTAATATTCTCAGTTACAGGGAGTCAAAGAATGTGCTAAAACCAGCAGTGTTTTGTCAAAGAAATATAAGTTTTAACACTGGAATAAATCACTGTGATAGTTTAAACACCAGACTATTAAATAAGCTCTGGGAAGATATGGCAGAGTGTTAGCATACATAGTCCAAATGTCTGGAAGAGGCCTTTGTGCAGCAACCTGGATAGAATACTGCAGTATGTTTCAACATCTATTACAGTCTTCATCATTCAGTAATGGTGTCTAATGCTGAAAGGTGAATTACTAGATAGCTGAAATGAAATGCTCTGAACTCCAAAAAGGTTTAGATTTCACACATTTAATAGCACACTGATATTGCATAATGATTTTTCTCATCTCACAACACTAGTTTCTTGGTGATAATTCAATTAAAGCATTTTATAAACATTCTTAGTCCTCTTCTGGCATTAGTTAGGCTTTAGTTATAATTAGTTTTTCAAATATATAGTAAAACATGAAATACAATTTAGAATCCCAGTCAACCTTTAAATCATTGTGCTGTGCTCTTTAACTGCTAATCTAATGCTTTCAATGCATGGCTTCAAAAAATGTTGATTCCTTTCTATCCTTGTCAATTAGAAATTATGTGTAAACTTGAGATGGAGTATGTTGACTCTATTGTTTACTTGTTAAATGGTTTCAGAACAACCAAAAAAAGTGTTTGTCTTACCAAATTTTATTTGCATATGTCTAATCATTGTCACTTGTTACAGAACTATAAAAATCAGTTGTGAGTCAACTCTGGTTAAACGCAGTGGCATGGAGTAGAAAAATGTTAATCAAATCCTTTGGTCTGTTGGATATCTTCCATTCTAATTAAGGCTCAATATAATTCAGAACTGACCTTTGTTAAATCCTTAGTCAATTTATATTAGCCCAGCCTTTTTTATTTTTACCAAACTTGCATTTGCACTAGCTGGGGCTGTGACTTTGCTGTGACTGTGGACTGCTCCTGTACTGCTTCCTGAGATGCCATTCTAGGGCCAGAAGTATGAGTCTCTACTTTTGCATTTAGAAATACTTGTGCCAGAAGTTCTGCCTCTTCCGCTTCTCCACCTCTCACTGCCAGAAAATGGGTTCATGCCACCTCCTCTGGAGTATGGAAAGCAGCCATTGACAGAATTTTATGACCATTTTTGAACTCTGTCTATGCACAACATCACAGCTAAGGCTGCACAACAGCACATAAGGAAATCCATCAATGGTACTTTAGCATAGCAGGATGGCAATGCTACACAATCAGGGAAGAAAAGAACCACATTATGCCATTCTTTTAACAAAAATGTTTCAAGCTAAGATAAATGGCAGAAGTGACTTCAATTTGGAGTAATTATGTTGCTGAAATATTTTCAACACAATTTAAACCCTGATTACCAGCGGTAACTAGCCTCCTTTAAAGAAGAAATAAGTATTTGTTACAGAAAGAGAATACTATATGTAATATATAGAGATGATCTAAAACAATTAAAATCTAAACCAAAACCAAATGCTTTAGAGGAAAGGAATGAAATGATCACTAGATAAGATGGATGGCTGACTATTATTCAAAAAGATCTGGGCTAGAATTTATTTGTACAAGAACTGATTTCTGTAAGAGAGAGATTCTATTAGGTTCCTTAATGCATCCTGTAGAAGTTATTCTTTCAGGTCATGAACGTTTGTGAGGGCAAACAGCTTTCAAACCATGAAAAAGTAACCTAGACTTCTGAAAAAGTCTTACAGTATCTCTGCAAATACTTGCAGTGTGTAATTGAAATATGTACAGAAGATCAGAAGAGGCAGAAACTTATATACAGTTCATGATATCATGACAGCACAACCTGCAACAGTGCTGTAAAATTTCCTACAGACCACATGCACTTAATCATAATATAAAAAATTTTAACCTAGTCAAATAACTTCTCAATTTTATGATCCTTTTTACATCTTCATTTTACTGATAATGTTTATTATTCTTTTATGGAAGATGCATGTATTTGTCTATTTTTGATTCATAACATGATATTTAATTTTTTATGATTCTGTACCATTTAAAATTACATTTTTCATAAAGCAGCTGTTAATGACCACAAGGCACAGAATTAGAGAAACTAGAAATTACATGTTCTCTTTTAGTTGAGAGCTTTAACTCCGTTTTCCTTTGGCATCAATATTTTCAACACCTTTTTTTTTGTGGTTGTAATTAACTGTCTTGAGTAGAAGGGGTAATAGATATGATACCAGTAATATTTCAGCTGGCTTGTTTTCTAGAATTTTTTGGTTTGACTTTCTTTTAATTCTGTGAATCATAAGTCACTAACAAGACACATCTCCCTACTTCCTAAAGTAGAACTTCACAGACAATACTTTCCACAAAGAATTCTATTGATGGAAGAAGTATTGATGGGCTTCTAAGATTCTATGGAAAAAACAGTGTTGGATTGGCTTTATCCTTTTTTTAGACTCTGTTCCTTGCAGCAAAGCTGAGAGGCAGATATCATGGGTTAGCAGAAGAAAGAATAGGTCTGTGGCCTGTGAAGTTTTGGGCTCTTTCTCTACTTTTTCAGCTTAAGAAATTATGAAGCATGTGAGATGAAGCTGCCTTAATGGTAGTGTATCAGGCTAGTTCAGGAGAGATTCCAGCTGTCTTTTACCATGAATCTGGAGGAAGAAGGTAATTCCTGAACATAACACTTCAAACAAAGATGGCTGCCCTTTCCTGTTACGAGAAGAAACCCCAAAAACCTCACATCTATGCTATTAAATGTAATTTTTCTCAAACTTTGAGCAAATAGCCCACTTTCTTTTGTTATAATTTGGAATGCCTTTGAAGCAGAAACCTCCAAGGAGGGTCTGAAACAATTTCCAAGAAAAAGACTGTAATTACTTTTTAGTGCTTTGTTCAGTAAACTGAAACAAAGCCTTAGGCAACAGAGAAGTTTGTGCTCGTTTGCCTGTAAACTCCATTTATGTGGTGCCACTAGCGCAATGCACTAGTGCGAGGTGTGCATGCCATGGTCTGTATCTCAACTCTGATTGGTGCTGCACATTTTGGTATCACTGCATAATTTACCCAAGGGACCTGCTTTATGGCTCTTTCTGTCAAACTGACATTTCCCAGTAGGTACCAAAAGCAACAGCAAATTACTATGTAAGCATATTTCTTGGAAAGAAATAATGAAAATTCAGAGTTGAATTATCCCACATACAGGACTCCAGCCTGAGCATTGCTCAGAATCCCTGGAATGATTTGAATTCTTAGCTCTGTTAAGAACAAACACAAGGTGTATTTTTGAAGATGTCAAACTATGAAAGAATAATTAATTCCCAATAATTTCAAAAATTGCTTCTTTTCATTGTCAGTATAGTTCCATATAACGAGAGAGCAATCTTTTTTGCCCTGCTTCAGAGCTGGAGAAAAGTACCCCAAAAAAGAGCTTGTTCCTCTGACATGCTTGAAATTCAAAACTCTTCTCTACTAGGAGTAAAACCTGTGCTAAGGAAGAGGTCTTTTAAGAGGTCTGTGTTAAGAAAGTCTACTAGCCCACAGATTTACAATTTGGCTACAAATACGTAAATTTTAAGAGAAGGATCCATATTAATGAAGTGGGTTATTTGCCACATGTTTAATAGTTATCCATTAAAAAAAGAAGAAAAAAAATCCCTCCTGTCCAGAAGGAGAACAATTATCAAATTCATCACAGAGTTTGTATAGTAACTTAATGTCATTTCTGGCCCTGACTCTAAGAGATGTGCTGTAATTCCAGA
Source organism: Entomyzon cyanotis (assembly GCA_024500445.1). Lineage (NCBI taxonomy): Eukaryota > Metazoa > Chordata > Aves > Passeriformes > Meliphagidae > Entomyzon > Entomyzon cyanotis. The sequence goes on from JAKEPQ010001005.1 coordinate 85,842,975, forward strand.
ATTCTTCAGGACACTCCATGGCTGCTTTCCCCTCGCATATGTGTCTGTTTTGAGTGAAAGGAAAGGGGCTAACAAGAATAAAAATAGAAATTTTAGATGAGATATTACTGAAAAAATAATTGAAGCAGTTGGTTCCAAGCCTGAGATTGCATTAGACGTATAACTTAAATTGATTTGAATCTGTGCTATAACATTATGATAATGAAGTCTGTGCCCTTACCAAAAGATTATAAACATGACTTTTAAACTCCCTTTGATATTCTTATTACAACTGCACTTAAATTCATTATGAGTTGCTAGAAGGTCATCTTGCTACAAAATATGCATAGTTGGCACAACTAAATTATGCTCTGATAAGTTCTAAAAACCAGCTGAGCAAAGAAAAACATTTAAAATAAATATACTGGATATCAGATCTTAGCTTTCATTATACTAAGGGGGCGATCTCAGTTTTGATCCCTAAAGCTCATCACCATCATCAATTTCATTTGTTAACCATATTGTTCTTTCTGTTATAATAATGTTTGTTGCTTTCCACAGGACCTGGATCTCTTGTTCTTAAATGTAGTCATCTCTCAAATTTGCCATGTCAAAAGTCACTTGACACTTTAATACTTTGGGGAGTTTTTTCTCTGATTTTGTGGGTTACTTTAGTAAAAGAATGCCTGGACATAACAGAAGTGCTAACCGATACCTGTGTTTGAGGTTTTTCTTTCTATTAAAATCTGAAGGAATGTAAAAGGTCTCAAAAAAGGTATTTATTTCAATTAAATTATTTAAATGTTGTATTTCTGAGGTGCTAAACCAATTCAGTACAGTTTAAATATGAGTTACTGGTCTGAAAAAGGTAAGACTTTTTAATCCCTATTTAATATCTCTTTACTTACTCAAAATAGTCTGACTGCTTTTTAAGATGATTGGAAATAAAGCACTTCTTTCAATATTATAGCTTTTTGAGTATTTTAGAGAGTTAATCTTGTTACATAAAAAAATGAAGAAAGTTTCAAGGTGTTTTAGTCAGAATATGCATACATATAAGAATTATTATGGTGCCTTCTAGTACCTGTAGAATGTCAAAAGGCTAAAAGATGTGTATGGTACACAGATGTTAGGACAATCTGATATGTATTTAATATGGAAAAAATATGCTCAGGTGTTCAGAAAATCACATGTCAGAGTTGGATAGAGTCTTTGTTTCTTCAAGATTTTTATCTGTATCCCTTGCAGACTCTTTAAGCAGCAAGGGCTCTTCATGTTCGTAGGAGCATGTTTTCCCTGATATCCGTCAGAAGTGCCATGGCTCCTAGCAGTGTCAGCCAGGCTTTCTAAAGATCATGAAATGTCCAGAAATTTCTGAAGATTGAGGGAAACTGAAAGCCTTCAATAGTCAGCTCAGTAGTACTTAGCGTCAGCCTTCCTTGCTTTCCCTTTCAAACTGCTAAGCAACATAAAGACAGATGACAATATTGCCACATTTTAGGCAATATTTGAATGGAAACACGTGACTCGAGGTAGCAAAAAGCCATCTTTAGATACATATAGATTAAGACGGCCTAATTCAGAAAATCCAGAGATAGTAACAGCTTTAGCTGTTTTCAAAAAATCGGTTAATCTTATAACAACATACATATATCCTTATGAACATTATCATCATCTATTTTTAAGGTATTTTCCAGATAAATCCTTTGGAAGTAGTCCTATCGTAAGGTTCAGTTTTCTCAAAACCCAAAAGAGTAATTCAGATTCTGATACTTGATATATATCTGTTTACTTTATTATTTTTAAGAGATGAGTGATCAGATGAGGTAGATCCTCATGGAAGGAGGGGGCAGGTTGCTGCTCTAGAAGAGCACAAGAGCCTTCTCAGGAGTGAGACTAGACAGGTCTCAGCACAGGGCATGAAGATAAAGAGGTAAAGAAATGCACTGGCAGCCTGCAACTATGAAGACACTATTGAGAGAAGGGATGAGACAGACAGACCTTGGAGGTGGCAGAGATAGTCAATGCAGAACTTGCTGCAGCTCAGAAACCTTCTGTACTACTACACAAAACCTGAAGCAGGGAAACTCTGAGAAGAAAAAGATTTCTGCATCTAATCTGTCTGCCTTAAATGTCTGCCTTGATTTAAAAAGTAAAATATTACAATTTATAGGTTAATAAAACCAGATTGATAAAAATAATCTTATCTTTTAGGACATTCATCATAAAAAAAAAAAAAAAAAAAAAAAGAATTAGATAAATTTCTTCAAAGCCCTGTCAGACTCTGGGTCTTGCCAGAAAGATCTACAAGTAAAAAACCCTTTGCATATGATCAAGGGAGAAAAGAACAATGTTAATAAAATAAAAATGTTTCATTATTATTTTAATGAAATTTTTGTGATTATGAAACACATGTGAAATACTATAGGTTCAAAGACCATCTACCTCTTCAAAGCATCGCATATTGTGTTAGTACAGCACCAAATTCAATTTGGATCACAGCAAAACTAGCTTTCAGACATTACAGCTTGAAGTGTAAGATTTAGAAAAAAATGCATTTAGTTGTCTGACAGATCCTCTGGTCTCCAAAACTCTGGTGTCCCCTCTTAGTCGCTTGTGAATTGTCATTCAAAGTCCACTGAAATCAACAAGAATAATTCAGTGAATTTTAGATTGTATTAATATTACATGATTACTCCTATTAGATTATCTGGATGAAGAAAATCATTACAGTCTGAAGGAAGTGCTGAAGGGAACTTAACTGTCTGTACCACAGTATCTCAGGAAAATAATGGAATTCTGGGAGCTGCTAACAATAAAAAAGTGATAGACCCCCAAACTGTTCTTATAATGAAAATGTTATTCTCTATGAGCAATTTAATGAGAGTGTTCTACCGTGCAAAGGACAGTAGAATAGTAGAACATATACTGCATCGCTTTAAGATGTTCCTACATGGGCAGTTTGACTTTCTCTTTATTCCATTCCCAGACCTTTGCACACTTTGCATGCATGCTAATTAATTTCTGAGCTCTTCTAAAGCAGCTCAACTACTTGTCTCAAAGAGAATACATGATCAGAGATGATGGGATAGCTTGCTTTAGAGCCTCTTCCAAACATGTTCATCAGGGGTGTGGTTTATGCCAAGTTTGGCTCTCCTGACTGCTACAAAGTATTTGGAGGCTTTTCCCTTCAAAAGCCTCATGCCTTGCACAGAAGCTCTGGCATCTTGTACAAACACTACTCTGGTGGGCTGCAAGAGCAGTTAATCTGGTACAATAAAATGAGAAACCACAAACACAGACTTGTGTCTCATGACTACACGGGGTAAAGTGTGGTTTTGAGAAGATACAGGCCAAGCACATGGGAAAAGGATGAATTCAGTTTGCTGTAAAGTATGACAGCCTGTGAAAATTGGAGATGAACCAGCTACCAGCAATTTAATGGGGACTTCTGCTCTACTTATGAGTGCCATTCTCTACACAGTTTACAAAAATATTTAATAATTTTTCAAGAGATTTTTTACTTTGAAATCCAGTAGGGATTTTGAGGTTCATGGTGAATTTCAGGATTTCTTGCAGAGTCAAGTGTTCAAATGAATTCCTAATGGATTAAAATTTTTAAAATAATATATTTCATATTTGTAGAAATTACTTTAATATGACATTGCTGTAACACCTAAGATGTGGAAACACCTTGCTATGCCACTCACAAAAGTTTTACAACGTTATGTATGGTAAAATGCACTGTAGGTGCAAAAGCTTACCCATATGTCTTCATCTAGAAACACCTTCAAACTGTAATCACCTTAATTTAGTAGCTTCACCTTTACTATGTAGATTTTAATAGCAGCTGGCCTTGTTTAGTAGCTGCATTTATTTAATAGCTGCACCTTTACCACGAACCTTTCCCTTGCAAGCTGTAGGGGAAAGTAATTAAATTTAATGAAAACTGTGCTTTCCAAACAAGGATATATGGCTAGTCATATGAAATGGTCAGTAGGCTAAATCATTTGTGAAGAAATTATCCATGGTACAGAGGTTAAGGTACTGTAGCTAAAAATATGAATAAAGACTGAAATGTAAAGAGCATGAATCACAGAGTTTCCTTGATGACAGCAACGTAGGAACTATGCCCTTCCAAGGCTTTATGTCCCTGCAAGCTCAAGAACTCATGACAGCATTATTCAGTGAAAGAAGATGGAGGCTGCTCTCTGGAGCATTGTGGAAATGAACAGTTTTTCAAAATAAGCATCAAAATGAGAATCTGATTCTCACATTATATCTTGCTTTCCCTGTTAAGGGTGTTCTTAGCACCAGTAATTGCACTATGCTCCCTGTATTATGTTAGACAAGGACAGACTTCACAGCTTGAAGTGATTTAAAGAATAGAAAATAAACAATGAACTATTGATATACTATCAGGGACATGATAACAGCAGAAGGAATGAACAAATGAAAATACTGGTCTTAAAATTCTCTCCTTTTTTAAAAGAATGATTGAAAGCCTTTTTGAAAAAACACAGAGTTCCTTTTACTGGTATTAGCTTAAGAGAGAGGCAGGTAAAGATATATGAACTCTGCAAAGAGAGAGTCTTGTTTCATCTTTTTGATCAAAATTGGTGAATTGAACACAACGATCATTTGATGGTGGTGGGTAAAAAGAAAATAAAATTTTCTTTTGTTTTCTAAGGAATTTTAAAAAACCCCAACATCCTTTTTATAAAATATGTTTTCTTGATGTTGAAATAACTTTGGTTTCCACTAATGAAAAAATTTGTACTACCTCTGGAAATACTTACTTTTTCACCTCAGAACTTCATGTTCTGGGAATGTAAGCTGCAGTAAAATCTCTTGGGAATTTACTTACTAAAAGGTTACCTACTATTTCCATCACAGTAGCATAGAAGTTTCATTGCTGGTATTGTTGCTGCTTAATATACAAAACATTAATGGAACAATAACACTGTGAGATTTTTATATGTTTTGAATTTCAGTTCTCTCATATTGCTGTGCAAAATGTGCAAGCTTTTCCAGTAGATAAAGTGATGTACAGCAGCAGTGAGATAAAAGCTGCAAACAGCAGTTATGAGATACTATTGATAAAAAAATGTACTTCATTTGAAAGATAAGCCTCAGAAATTCACCTCAGCTTTTAAAAGTACAAAAATTTCTTCTTTGTTGTACAGCAGTAGCAATTAACTGAAAATATATTTATTTGAGTTAGTAGTTCTCTTTCCTGAGAACTGAAAATACTAATTAAGATAACCCTACATGGATACTTTCATTGCTGTGTTATTTCTGCTCTAATGGAATAAAATAAAAAAAAAAAAAAAAAAAAAGAAAGGGGGGATTTTTACTTATGTATATCCTTGGGAAGCCTCATATTACTGTGTTTCTGTTCTGGCTGGTAATATGTAGAGACTAATACACTCGGTTTAATTGTTTCAGAAGAATGTATTGCAGGTGCTAGTCTTCACTGGAATAATATGAATATTTAACCCTCTTAGTCGGGTTTGTAGCAATCCTGCTTATGTTTCTGTCTTCTCATCCACTCAGTGTGCAGCCCTTGCCTAGCCCAGCAGTTTCAAGCACAACCAGCAGTGCAGGATCTGTCTTGCCGCTAAGAGCAAGAGCGATTTTTAACTGACCACATTTAGTGAGGCTCATGATGCATGAACCTCTGCTAAGCAGCCCTGTGAGTCCTAGAGATTATTCCTCCCTACAGAGCATGCACATTTCCATTCAGAAAAAGGGAATTTCTGAGGTAGGTGAAGGATAATATAAGGCATTCTGTCTCAGTTCTCTGTTTGCTCACCACCTTGCACATTCTCTTTTGCCACAGGCAGTCATTCTATGGTAAGAGCAGCAGTTAGTGAACCCTTTACCCTTAAAACTGTTTCCCTGCATAACCTCTTCAAATTAATTCCTTTAAGAGAAATACCATGACAAATGTCGCAAACTCTGAATTCTTGGTAAGAGTCTCTTCTCTCATTTAGACTAGACATTTAATTCTGGGCTAATAAAATTCTCTTCAAAATAAATGTATTTCTGTGAAATCTTTTTCATTTTGACAAGTGGGAGTTCCTTATCCTCTCATAAAAAATGCATTTTGTCAAAAATTTTTGTCATTTCTGTCTGAGATTATTCATCTATCGTTTACCTAGTTGTGTTTATTTTTCTGCTTTTTCTATCAGAAGTTGCTGCTTGGTACACCCTGTCTCTCTGAAACATGCAATATTCTGCTTCAAGACCAGGTCAGAAATGTGAAGATGGAAAGAGGCAATATAATGCACTCTGATAAGTTTGCTCTATCCCCTGTACACAATTGCAAGCATTGTCATAGGAACCTGGGTCCAGTCCCCTAACCTGACCTGCCCTTCTCCATTGCATCTGTGATGTCCATGCCCTCTGACAGTGAAATGTCCGGGCTAATAATACAAGGACTTTTTTCCATGGTTGCAGTCCTTGGAAATTACAGCTGAGATAATAATAATGCCCATAAGCTGTAATATTACCACAGGGCTATGAATATGTTACAGATTTTGGAGGCAAAATAATGAAAAGGAGGAAAGAAATTTCTCTCACTATGATAAATACTGATTACTCTGGTCTTTTTGAAGAAACATTACACAGGAGAAGTTTTAATCACACCATGGAGCCATTCTCAATGATTCTTATCTGCAAAATCATTATTTGCAACTGATTTTTATAGTGAACACATGGCAGAAAGCCTTGTTTGTGAGCAGACATCTTTTCTTCTAAATGTGAGCTTGCTGACAGTCTCACTTGCAGTACCTGAAATGAAATTTGTGACTCTTGAAGAGGGGAAGGGAAGAGAGGAAAACAACTATCCCATCTAGATTTTATTATCACATGTTATTCCATTGCCCTCAGCTTGCGGCAGAACTGGGCTTCCTGTATGAAGTGGAATTGTTACAGGTGTGGTTTGTATAGAAGCCTCAGCAGAAGCTTTTAGCTTTGAAATACCATGAGATTATTTTGTCCAGCTTCAAACCAATTTTCAAATACACAGAGGGTTAGAGATTTTGGCAACTGTGAACATGCATAAGCATTAATAAAGGCAGCTTGCTAAAACTTACAAGGAAAGGACAATGTGTAAGTGAATCAGGGCATGAACTGACTTTGTTGGCTTTAATCTTTTTACTTCTAACAACATAGCCTTTCATGAGTGAGCAATACTGTTGTTTTGTAGAAGCTGATTTTGGAGAATTTAATCTGCCACCTTCTAAGGAAATGTTGTGTAGGGGTTTTGGGTATGTGTAGACCTTCCTTGTTTTTGCAGTTGGAAGGTAGGAGAGGCCGCAAAAACTAAATCTAATAGTATATGAGTATAGGACTGTGAGCTTTCATCAAAATATAGCTGCCTAAAAAGGTGCACTCATCAGATGACACAAGAAAAGTGGAGATTTCCTCAACCCTCAGCATCTGGTTGGCCTGTCACTGCCGCAGGAAAGCCAAGACCCTTTTGCCCAACCAGTCTGTGAGTGTTCCATTAATAGGACCCTTCACCAAACAGTCCCATTGGATTGGAGGGCACCTCAACTGACTTGTTCACGGACACACACCAACAGCATAAAGGAGACCCCTCAGCAGGGCTTCCACTTTATTCTGGTATGTTCCCCACTGCCAGCAACAGCAAGTGCCCATGAAGGTCTCACACTAACACTTTACAGATTAGCGTTCTTTATTAATAGAAAATTGTGACAGGTTAAGGTTCAAGCATTGTCTGTGATGGTGTCTGACTGCAAAAACTTATTCAAAGCAATGTACAGACTACCTCTAACCCCCAATAAAACTATTCAGCATGCACAGAGTATGGTTCTCACCCAATAGGGGTCCCTACAGGGGAGTAGAGAGGTTCAGGCTGTCAGCTGATCCCAGTAACTACAATAGAGTCTTCTCTGACTTTCTCCCATTCTCAATTTACTTTTATACTACTTCTTTGTGCTTCAGTGGAGCTTGAGTGACTCTAGTCATACATACCTTTGACACTGATTGGTATAAAGTTCTCTTGCTTTGAGTTTCATGGTTTATTCATTGAAGTATAGAGCACGTGCTCAGTGAGGGGCGTTTGTACCTTGGGACAGGTAACTTTGGGATGGAGCTGTGCATTAATATTGCAATTAGGTTATAACGAACCAATTTCTTCCAAGAAAAGTGATTTCACCACTGTCGCTGGCTCGGCAGTAAGACATCTTCTCCTATCCCCCTTGATTGACAAGTGCTATGCAATTTATCAGCTGTAAAGTCCCATCAAGTTGCCCTCCCTGCAAGGATTTCAGCAATCTGTTCCACCCTCTGTTCCATCCCCCTTAGCAGGAGCTTACAGCCACAGATTGTGGGTGTGGGGAATCATCATGGAATAGGTTTTGAGCATGCCAGCTGCATTCCATCCTATAATTCTTGCACCATTATAACTTCTCTTAGGATGTGAATATAACTTCTCAGTTTCCTCTAATTTTACTTGTAGCCATCTTTTCACATCAGAGTTCAACAAAACCTAAATTATCACTTTCTCTCTAGCATTACAATTAAACTACCTCCTCAAAATCTGAAGTAATTTAGGTGACGCCATCATTTCTTACATTTTCAAAGTGTTTTAATAGAATATATTGGGTATCTGTAACAGATTACTTGTGGTTAGAATCAATAACTCACAATTCTCCTTGATGATATATGCAGAATATTTGAGAAGTGCAAGGCAAGCCTATACCACTGCAACCCCACTGTTTAGAGGTTTTTGGAGAACATACATGTTTTGACAACTCAGCTTTTCTCATGTTCTTTTTAACTATTAGTAGTTTTATCACACAAAGACATTGCATAAGTTTAACCTTATTACCCTTAGAGAGGAAATATATAATAGGTACAGTATAATATATTTTGCACCAATTTGCTGAACTTTTATAATTAACATTACTAGAAGTGTGGTCTTTAATTTAATAAAAGCTAATAATTCTAATTTATGAAAATATTTGTATTTACAATATATTTATCATATGGTCTGTGTTTCAGCATAGAGTTGTCACTGCTTTTCTTACTAAATATATTAATTTTATAATTGGTTACAATAAACACCCAAATATTTATAGTAGATAAAGTAGCAGAAAGAAAAGAACACAAACACATAAATTCATGCCTGTTAAAGTGAAGGAGAAGGTTTCCTTTGACTTTTGTTTTCTTTGAATTTAGGTTCTGCAAAAAGGGTGAACTATATGGAGTCTGTGAGGTGAACTAAAGGAAAAAATATTGTTTCAGGTATCTGCTGTAAAACTATCACAGAATTCCTGTTCAGTAGAACAGCAGTTATGGAGAGAATTATGATCCCATGGTATGTTAATTTTTATCTGGATTAATCTCTATATGGTATATAGTATCTGCAAAATTGACAGCATCTCTGCATAATAAAAAAAAAAATCCCTTGATTTAGGGATCTGCCTGATCTGCCAACTCTGCAAGAAATATCACCATTGAAAGTAGAATCTATCTGTGACCCTAAGTATAAGTATAGATCTCTATATTTGAGAATCTATATTTGAAAATTTTGACATGATTTTGAAAATATGTTGAAATGCATAAGAGCCAAGACTGGGTCTTTAAAAATAGTCATTAAACTACATGTATGTTTGCAAAATTAAATTATATATATATGTGTGTGTGTGTTACCATATAAATATAAGTTCTTATTATTTGTGCCCTATAGACATTATAGTTTGTGCTTTCTTTACATAGCAGTATTTGATAGTTTTTGCCTGTGGTAAGCTGAATTCAGAAGATTGGATGATTCATTGTGCTGGTTTTAAAGTTGTCCTTGGGCAAATCCTAATAATTCCACAACTATTTAGTTTCTTTGGGTTTTGATTTGTGTGTTCTTTGATAATTTTTATTGAGCAAAGGAGTGTCTGGCAGCTAACAAAATGCATGATAACAGATTTGCTCTTTTAATTGCTGAGCAGTGTAAATGTTGCAATTTTTGTTCACCAATCTTGAGATCAAACTCTTTTGTAGATAATGGAAGTGTTGAGTTAAATTACATGGATCTGCCTAAGGCAGTTTCTTCTTATATTAAGCAGTGAAATGTGTATTCTAAAAATTCTTATGTCTGTTGTAATCCTTTCCTTGTTAAAAAAATTGAGATTCCATTTTTTTTATTTCTGTGACTAATTCTATCAATAAGTCTTATGTACTAGTGATAGTTTCAATAAAGTGTACCAGAAAAGTACAATATCACAGCTCAGCATTAACCATGTAGTAGTCAGCAATGAAGTATATTTCCAACTATGAATAAGAATTATAACCTTTATTTGCATTCCATATTATTTCTTCCCTCTTCTCCTAAAAGGAAAGATCTGAAAGGTGATTGTCCACATCTTGGTTCAAGGCATGACTCCCCAAGAACTTTAGAAAAATAAAAAAGGGCTATTAATGTCATTTATGTTGTACAATTGAATAGTGTAAAGTGATCTAGCTCTGCTAAAGCCGATGGAACCAAACTAATAAATCTTGGATAAGGACCACAATATTCAAACCCTTACCTTGTTTCTACTTAGTTGAAAAATCATTTCCATTCTCTTTGCTGCTTTTGCTTTGTCTCTATTTTTTAAAATTATTTTACTTAAGACCTCTAAGAAGTATTTTCTTCTTTGCTAGCATTGCCAAAGAAAAATCTCTTTTAATATTAAATATGTGGTTGGAGGTATAAAAAGTCAAATAAAGACCTTGTGACACATTATGCATAAATGCAGAGCATAGTATGAGCAGGGAGAGTGAAATATTTCTCTGTGGGATAAGGACATTAAAGTGACAGAAACAGTGAAGAAGCTCATCCCTCCCTGCTTCCCCTTTTATTTTTATAGTAAAAATGAAACTATTATGAGTGCAGTGCAAAACAGCCTATCTTAGTTTTTACACAAACTTTAACAGCAAAGAGTGCACTCTGCAAGTGCCCTGTCTGGCTTCTCCATGAATCCAGTTTAGATGAAACCATAACACAGTGTGCAGCAGTGCCATGCCCTGTGTTGTATGATGTTAGGAGTATTATGATTGCCGTGAAGCCATGCCAGGAGTATCATCACTATACCTCCTGGATGGCAGAGTTAATTTTCTTCTTCCTTTCCTAATCACATCCCTCCATCCCCCTCTGTAGGTGGGGCTGATTGACCTGAGTTCTTACTGGTTTAGCAGTTGGAAGCAAACAATGACTTCCAGTGATTACATTGAAATGAATTCTTCATGCAGGATGTAAACCTCCAAGGTGTTGTGGATGAAAAAAACCAGAGAGACCTCCTATTTTCTAAGTGACAAGATTTATTGTGAGACAGGGTAGAGTTTAGTAACAAAGGAGGTCAGAAACTGGAGTAAAAATGAAAGAAGCATCTGTCAGACTAATATCCAAGATAAGCACACTTCAATAGGTGGACTCTTACTCAAAAAACCACAAAACCCCAACATCTTTTCATGAAAGAAAGATTTTTGTAATGACCTTCCCTATCCACCTTCCAGCCTCTCTCATTGAACTGCCAAGCCTTTTTCAAATAAATTTGACCAAATGCAAGAAGTTATAGATTCAGAAAATTTTATCCAAATTTATCGAAGACGGTGATGATTCAGTTGTACTGATAACAGATTTCGACCTGAGAGATGAGTAATATATGTGTTCACAAATGTCTCATTTTCAGCTAAGTCCCAATTGCACTCAGATGCCTGACTACACCAGGGGCAGCTGAACACAATATAAACCTCTGATCAATGGCCAGTCCTTGGAAGGCAGACATGCATCCACACATGAGTCCAACATTCAAAGGGATTTCAACTAGCTGAAATTATTTCAGTATGTCTATATTGAAATATTTCAGTATGTCCAAATGCTATTTTGCTGTTAAACAATTGGAAAAAGCTAAAATATTTAAAAGGAGAGGAGAGGAGAGGAGAGGAGAGGAGAGGAGAGGAGAGGAGAGGAGAGGAGAGGAGAGGAGAGGAGAGGAGAGGAGAGGAGAGGAGAGGAGAGGAGAGGAGAGGAGAGGGAGAGGAGAGGAGAGGAGAGGAGAGGAGAGGAGAGGAGAGGAGAGGAGAGGAGAGGAGAGGAGAGGAGAGGAGAGGAGAGGAGAGGAGAGGAGAGGAGAGGGAGAGGAGAGGAGAGGAGAGGGAGAGGAGAGGAGAGGAGAGGAGAGGAGAGGAGAGGAGAGGAGAGGAGAGGAGAGGAGAGGAGAGGAGAGGAGAGGAGAGGAGAGGAGAGGAGAGTGAGAGGAGAATTGAGAGGAGAATTGAGAGGAGAATTGAGAGGAGAATTGAGAGAAATCTAGAGCAGTCATCTAATTCAACTGCCTGGCTTCAAGGCTGACCAAAAGTTACAGCATGACGTTAAGGACACTGTCCAAATGCCCATTAAACCCTAACAGGCAGGAAGCATTGACCACTTTTACAGGAGATCTTGCAAGGTTTCACCACCCTCTGAATAAAGAAATGTTTCCCCATGTCAAGTCCAAACCTCATCTGATGAATGCAGCTTTTAGCCATTCCCACGTGTCCTGGCACTGGGTACCAGGAAGAAAAGCTCAGCACCTCCCTCTCCACCTTCCCATCTCAAGAACTGGTAGGGAACTGTAAGGTCATCCTTCAGCCTCCTCCTCTCCAAATGAGACAAGCCCAGAATCCTCAGCCACTACTCAGAGGACATTCCTGCTGACTTCTTTTCCAACATTGGTGCCCTCCTTGGGACATGTTCATGTACCTTAATATCCTTTTTAAATGGTGAGGCCAAGAACAACATCGGGCCCTGGGGAACACCGCTGGTCACCAAGCAGATGTAGCCTCATTTGTTACAACTCACTGAGCCCTGCCCTTCAGCCAGTTCTTCACCCAGTACACCATTTACATGCTCATCTCACAGTTGGACAACTTGTCCAGAGGATGCTGGGGGCAGCAGTATTAAAATCCAGAAAAACTTTATCCACTGCCTTTTCTTTATCCACTAGGCAAGTGATCTGATCATAGAAGGATAGCAAATAATTTAATATATAAAGCATATAAGTATGTATTCTTACTTGTTATTATATTATTATATACTATACAGTCACTTATAGTAATTTAAATATGTATATTTAATTCTTTTTCCTGGAGCATACACATTTAAGCAATCATTAACCTCTACCGTTAGTTACTTATATAAGGATCTATACAGTATCTGGTGGCAGAAAGCTAACCTGGTCCAAATGTCCAAATGAACTAGCCATGGCAACACAGAACAGACCTGTTCGTTCTGTTATCCCTGGCTACAAAGGAATGCAGAGCTCATTTCACAGCTACCTACTAGCACAATGCCTATTGTCCAGCAAGCTGGACAGAATCAAAGTAATAAAGCTGATGTCTCAGAACTGGACAATGTACCAGCTCTTCATGCTGACCTCTAAAGCCTCTGACTACCACTGAGTAGTTTACATTATCTGTGTTTTGTGAACTTGACAGGAACAGGTGTCTTTGGGCTGCTCATACACTTGCAGGTCAATCACAACAGGTCTACCAGAACAATAACAAATGGATTATACTGGCAGCCAGTCTTGATCTCCCTGAGATAACAGTCAGTGAGTTTGGCCTTGTTATGGAGGTTTAGCCTCTGGGTGAGTATTGCTTGCTCAGAAGACTTTTCTTGCTTGCTTATTTTATCCGTGGACATGTTGCAGAGACAGCTGGCTAATACAGAATCAGATTGAAACTAGTTGTTGCTGAGTTGATTTGGCCCTTCTGTGAAAATTTCTTCTCCAAGAGATGCATGCTGGTAAGGAATTGCTTGTTTTGTTTGGCTACAAGCAGATATTTTTTAGATAATCCCCACTTTGAAACTCTCTTTTCGGGACAGTAAGAACTGTAAACTGTCCCCATAGACTGGTTGTTTAGATCTTCATTTATGAAACTTCTCCTTCTATCCCATGTCCCACTGTGCTTATGCCTGGATTTAGGGCATTTGCCTTGTTTTGGGAGAAGCTCTTCCACTCACAAAAGGACCAGAGAACTGCCTGCTCAGAATAAGAGCAGCATGAGATTGATTGTTGAAAGGGAAACGTATTTTGCCAGCAGACATTACTTGAAGGGCAGACAGAAGGTAACAATAGTTAACTAGAGAATTTATTCAAGATTAGAAATGAAACCATGTCAATAGTTGATTTTGAAGTTTAACAGCTGAACCCAAATGCTTTCCCAAGTTCAGGTCCCTTCTCTCACTGATTTAGAAAGAGAATTTTAATGTAAGTCTTTCATCTTTCAGAATAATACTTTAGTCTTCTCATGGGCTATACAGTATTCATAAGCATTATTTTCTCTCCCATTTCTGCTCTTCCATTCTGCAGAAAACCAATAAATATTAATTCAGAGAGAGCATGGAGTTAGCTGTTCATGAGAAATCTCCTTGGAAGCAAGAAATACAAGTCCAAAATCCTGCTCTAAAATTGAACTCAATCTAAGACACCAAGCTCCTGAGGCGGTAGGGCCTCAGCATTCCGTTTGCTTTCAGCATTTCATTTGAGGAGCACTAGACTCCTATAGTTTACTGGTAAGACCTCCTAGGAGGATAAATGTGAGAACAAACCTGTTGCTGGTATACTTCAATTCACTATACAGGGTTTGTTTCTCAGCTGGACAGGGCTGTAAGGCTGGGAAGATTATGAAAATAAAAGTAACTTTTACAGGGAAATTTTAAATGAGCCTTTCTAGGTATCCACTCTCTACACCATGGTCCTGGCATGGGTATTTTGAATAAGAAAGCACAGAGGCATACCAAGGATGCTGAAGAGTTGACTTCAGTTTGGCCACTGAAGAATAATGAGGCCTTTGAAAGTTCAAATGCTTTCTATGTAATTCTTCTTCATTCCCATTGAAAGGAGCTATGCAAAGAGCTGATGAATGCAAAATTCAGTGGAGAGCAGATCAACAGAAAGAAGTAGTTGAATTCAAATCTGCATTAAATATTTTCTGCTGAACTTGCAGATAGGATATATTCAGGGAGGAGTATTTTATTTGTGTAGATTGAAAAAACAATTCAGGAGAGTAGATGATCCACCTCATAAGGTGTCACCTGATAAGTTTTGGAGTTAAAAATGTATGTCATAAATAATTTAAACACAGGATGGAAAATAAAAATAAACTACTGCCATGAATAAGTGAACTGTAATTCCCGAAGTCTGTGGAAGGTAGTTTCTTCTCCCAAGTACTCAGTGAACCAACATTGAAAGATTCCCCCTAGACTAGTTTTTTTATGAGCAGAGAAGGCCTCATGGGAGATGTAATGATAGGTGACTGTCTTAGTCACAGTCATTCCGAGATGGTTGAATTTAGAGCTTTTGGTGTGAAGAGCAAAAAGGTGAGCACAACTGATGTCTTGGATTTCAAGAGAGCAAACTTGAAGCTGGTCAGAGAGCTAGTTAGCAGTGTCCTCTGGGAATCTGCTTTTCAGGGCTAAGGTGTCCAGGTGTGGTGGTCACTTTTAAAGAACTACCTTTTAACAGCATAGAATCAGGCAACCCTCTTGTGTCCTAAGTCAAGAAAGTGTGTCAGAAGGCCAGCCTGGCTGAGATCCAAGGGGATCTCCTCTTGGAAGTCAGGAGGAAATACGAATTGTAGGATCTTTGTAAGTGAGGTCAGGCTTTGCAGAAAGTTCGCAGGTGGTCAATGCCCTGTGCCTGTGAGTGTTTAAGAGGCATTTGGACAATGCCCTTAACACCATGGTCTAACATTTGGTCATCCATGAACTAGTCAGGCAGTTAGACTAGAGGACTGCTGTAGGCCCTTTCCAGGTGAACTATTCCTTCCCTTTACACACCTTCCTTTCTTCTTCCCCTCCCTCATTTCCCTACCAATATATGCTGGGTTAGTCTGATGACATTTCCTCCTGGCCCTGCACTACCAGAAGGGATTGAGTACCCATAACCATGCCCTAGCCTAGGCATTGGCTCTGTCACCTTATGTGAAAAAGATTTGTACCTTCCGATGGGGGTGAGAGCTGTGGATCATCTTGAGATCACTTGACCATCTGCACAAATTTGCAAACAGCAGGTGTGTAGTGCAGTTTTTGGAAGTCTTCTGTGCTCACCCAGTTCCTCTAGGTTTTCTCAGGATGGCAAAACCCCACATCTCAAGCAGGACATGCTCCTGAACTAAAAGTTTAAAAATCTTTTGGAGATGAGCAATACTTGCTCATTATCCATGGATTTTTTTTCCTCTTCTTCTATTCATTTTTAGAAATGTGTGATGTTTTCTGTAGAAAAACCTACTAAACCACAAGAACCAGAACAGCAGCACACTCTCAGCAGTCCATCTGGCCCAATACTCTGTTTCCAAAGTGGGCAACCACCAATCTCTTAAACTGAGAGTAACAGTAGTGCAAGTCTACTTCTGTCAGGGTTCTGGGGATGGAGGTCTCCCTCCCTTGGGACTCCCACTCACCATCTCCTGCCAAGGGCCATGGGGATGTGTCCCAGCTCAGCCTGGGACCTTCAGTCCCTGCCTGAGCCCTGCTGTAGGTGTGCCCCTCTCTGCTCCTGTCTCCTGGGTGGGTCTGGGACCTGCACTGCAGAGAGCTGCTCTCCGGGCTGGAGCCCTCAGAGCTGGGCTGTAGTTTGTCATGCAGAACTCTAGGAATAACATAACTGTCCTGTTCTCTTCCATTCTATGCCCTCTGCCCACCATGAGTCAAATAACCATGAAACCATCTCTTGCTTGAAGTTTCAGGGAGTTTTCAGCTCCAAATAGAACACTTCAAAGGACACAAAGGGGTTATGAAGTAGAAAAGGAATTTTATTTTCATTTTCTGGGTTTGTTTCAGAGGCTCAGATCCAAGGGAAGGAAGCTTTGTGGACTCCTAGGGTGATACCCCAGCACGGGTCCTTGGGCCTGAAAGGCTGATCATTTTCAGACCCACAATATTTAGATCCAGACGTAAAGTAAAGCTGGGCAAAGAGTAATTCTTCCAAATGGGGAAAATAGCCCATTTCTGCTCTCATTGTCACATTTCCTTGTCCCACTGAAACCAAGCTGTGCAAATCCTTGATTAAACATACCCATTTGCCATGTTTATATAAGATACTAAACATGCTTCAGCCATGGGTCAAAACTTTCACAGCCTGTTTTTGACTTCAGTCTTTCTGAGAGATATTTGCTTACCTTGATTAGTGGGAAGAAGTTAAAATCTTATCTAATGCCCTGGAAAGTCTTCTTTTTCTTTAGGACTTAGTATTTTGAGTCCCGAAAGAGTAAGGAAGGTACTATTTCTTCCATTTTGTAAGTTAGCACCGAAATTCATCTGTATGTTCAGACTGTTTAAATAAGGGCATTTACACACATCATTTGATGTCTGAAGATTCACAGAGATGTAGGAAACATGCAGGACTTCCTCACCATTCCTTACAATGCACCAAGTGAAATTTTCTACCAAACCACTTATGGTGAGGTCGTCTTGGAAAGAAGTACTGAATTGTTGTGTCTTCTTGACCAACTTTTTCCTTCTACGTTGATATCTCTTTTTTTCCTTTGGCATTCATCCTTGATATCTTTGAAAGGTTCCATTCCATTCCATCCCACTCCAACTAGAATTACAGTACTCCAAAAGTATGTATTGTATTTATGATGCAATTACTTTCCTTTAATCTGCCCTGCAATTTTGTAATGTATTTTGCACACAATGTAATGTCACTCTTAAAACAGCAATTATTGTGTGTCACTAATTAAGCCCATTTAGCTATTGTAAGAGCCATTCCAGAAATGTGCCATTTTCCTCCCCAGCTCTCTCTGAAATGTTTCTAAAGTCTTTGTTTTAAGAAACTGTTTACTTTCATAAGCTATTCCTTTAAGCATTTGGCCACTTTGTGCTTGTTAACTTTCTTCTCTAAGATTTGGTAAGTTTCAAAGTGCATCTCTTTATATGCCCAGAATATGTGATGACTGATTTACATCTTCATTGCAGTTTTTTTTCATTATACTTATTTAAACAGTCCATATGAAAATTCTATGCATAAATCTTGTTAGGACTTTTTTCATTAAATCCACGTCAATTATTTCTTAACAACATGTATGAAATAATAAACAGTTGCCTCCTGTATTTTCCTTCTAAGACTTAGAAAGCTGCAGTCCTGATTCTGCAAAAGGTAAGCACAAAAGCTGATCTTAATGCTTAGATATGCATAGGATTCTACTGAAGGAGCTCCTTAAAGAAAAAGCATATTGTTTTTTACATATATACAGAATTTAGAGTAATTAAAGGAACTCACTGCACCCTCTGTTTTCATGTTTGAAATGTTCCCATGTGGTACTGTTGCAAGAATGTGGTACCTGGCTAAGGCATACAAACATCATTGTCTGGCTGTACTCTTCCAAGTTACACAAAATAGTTTTGATATTTGGTGCTTGGAAAATAGTTTTAGGTATAGAAGGCTTTGCAGGAACTGTTCACTGCGCAAATATATCTTGACCAGACAAGATCTGGGCTTGTTCCAAATGCCTTTGTTCCACTCATGGATAAGGAAAGAAACAAGGTTTCTAAGCTTTCTACTCCTCTCCTGCAGACATGAATGAGCTTTCAGTGGTGCAAATACTGGCAGAGGGTTATTCTGTGGGCCTGGGTTGTAAACTTTTCCCTTTTGAAGAAATGATAAACTTGCAGTGTTAAGAGCTGTGCTAAGAATTCACCTCTACAACTCCAACACCAAAGCTAGAGCAGGATTTTTATCAGTAATTCTTGATGCATGTGAGGCACATGGGAGGAAATTACAAAAAATTTCTCCCCACTTTTCAGGATTTGACCAATGTGTCATCTGCTTGATCTATTTTTATAGTACTGATATTATTTTCCTTCTTTGCTTCATTTTAATATCTAATCTTTTTTTTCATAACCAAATAAAGAGATTGTTGTGGTTGAATAGCATCTCCTTTGAATATGTTGCACCAATGCAGCATTTTCTAATTAATATTTTGTTCAGTGCTCCTCATTATAACATTTTGTTGTGCTTAACAAAAAAGACAATAATACATTTCCTATCAGAAGAAATCTTTTGGTAAGTGCCAAAGCCATTTGTTTGGCACAGCTGGGATGTGTTATAGTTTAGCCTTCAGAGGCACCACGCCAGCAGTTTCCTATGGAGACCTGGAATAGTTCATGTATATTATGCACTGAGTACGCCACACACACGTGGAAATTAATTGCTCCTCCTCCCCCCCACCAAGAAAAGTATTGATTGCTCCTTTTCCAGGTGAATTCAAAAAGCAAGAAAGCAAACTACTGAGCATTTCCACTGCACACCAGCACCTTACATCATCTTGTAAGTGGGGCTGTAGGACTACAAGAAGGTATTGGCAAGCTCAAATACTTTATGGAATGAAAAACAAACAGGAAGGTGAGACTGTGTGTCCCAGTATGACCATCAAAATCATGTTTAAGACCCTGAGAACTGTGTATTTTCATTCTGTTTGATAAATTGTTCTCCACTTGACATAAAAGTGCCTTTGTTTCTTTTCTGGCTTCTTTTTATTCCATTTGAAATCAAAGCAATAAAGTTATTTCATTTTATATTGAATATTAGGATGTTTTGTGATTGCATCCAATGTAAAACTTGGTGCTTTGGCTTCAACATCATTTCAGCAAATAGCTTTTTTTTTTTTTTTTTTACTATAAATGCAATTCTTTAGAAAAGCCATCTGGCCCACCCTAGGCATGATGTGCCAAGCTTGGAGTGTGACAGAGTTGTGTTTGAAAGATAAATGAGTAAGTGTGTGTGGCCCTCTTGGAATTTCATCAGCTGTAATTCTTGCTTAATATCCTCTTTCCCAATTATTTTGATCTTGCTGTAGCTGTGGAAAAAAAAAAAAGGTATGATTTAGAGACATAGAATCATAGAAGGCCCTGGGTTGGAAGGGACCTTAAAGATCATCCAGTTTCAACCCTTCTGCCATGGGCAGGGACACTTGCCAATAAATCAGGCTGCTCAAAGCCTCATCCAACCTGACCTTGAAGACTTCAAGGGATGGAGCATCCACAGATTCTCTGGGAAAATTTACATTTGTGCTTTAAAAAAACCAAAACGCAACCCCCCCTTGTTTGTTTGATAATCAGTAGCATTCGGACTCTTGACCATCTTCTGTGCATTTGCAAGCCTCCAGCTTAAATAAAAGAGAGATCTTTTTCCTTAAAGTATTGGTACTGTAAACTCCAAGATTTTCTTTTTATCAATTTTTGGGAGTTCAAGAACATTGCACCTTCTGTGGTCCCTAGCATAATTTTCTTTAGTGACTCCTCCATCAGTGCTTTATTCTGTTTACAAGCTGTTTTATTTGAATGAAATAACTGCCTTGTAATTAAAGCAAATCATGGCTCCCTTAAATCTCATCTATTGAGTGATTTTTCATGCATATAATTTCTCAAAAGACATTAATTGATCACATTGCTATAATTTACTTATTATGAAGAAAGATTTTCCTTGGAATCCACAGCATCTGAACATCTGTGCTCCTGGTGGGTGGCATTAGAATGAAGATGGTGAGGAACTGAATGGAAGAGAGTGAAAAGATGTAGAAATAACCTGTGTTGGCCATCAGAGTTCTGCTTGTGGTCTGCTGCTGCTTTTATCTTCTTTTAAAAGGAGCACCTGTGTGTCTTCGGAGAAGAAAATTAATTGGTGTGGTATTTGTTTTACCCTTTTAAAATAATGTGACAAGCATTAGTCTTCTCAGCAAGACTGATATGCAGTACATGGTATTTCCAAAAGAGCCCATAATCATCCCTAATGTAGCCAATGTAGCCAATTCGAAAACGATAGAAACAACAGAAAGAGTAGGGTCCCTGTTTTCAAGGCGTTAGTTTCACTCCTACAGATTGAACAGGAACACATCTAGTCATTTTTGAAAACTAACCAGTCTTCTTATTTTGATTGCAGATTTTTTAACCAGCTCACATTAGGAAGAGTTGATCTGAATGATTTTCTCCTGTAAAAAACCAGTAATGCTAAGAAGAACAGCCGAGAGGATGCAACAGTCAGCTCGGAGCTGTCCATGGTACAAAACTGCCTGACTGCAGTACTTAATCTGTTACCAAGTAAATCAGGAAGTTTATGTGTGTTTTATGTTTATGTGAATATTGTTTTTATCATATGCTAAAACAGAAAGTAACAGAAGTACAGAAGAAGAAATTGAAACTCAACAAGAAATGAGGAAGTGCTCATTACTTTTTTTTTAAGGATATTTATTACCTTACCTTTAACTTCAAAGAGACAAAAGGAAGATTCGGGTCTGAGAGCAACATGTTGTCGTAGATTTAGTCACTGTAGAAAACTGGGGATCTTTCTCCTCCCTCATTCATTCTTGTAACCAGAGATTAGGTTTCATTATATTATTTGAACAAAGTGAAGTGGAGAAAGAAAAGCCACTTTTCAAGTAGGCTCTAAGATTTTAAATTTTATTTAATGCCCTTTTATAGGGGGCAAGCAATTGTCAGTTACACAGTGATTTACACCACAGAGTGAGGCCATGACCTTTTTGGCTATATAAACAAGTGCTGCAACAATGCTAATGCAAAACCAGGATTTCCCTTCTTCTGCAGTTTTAGTGCTAATTTTCTGTTATTTGTTCCAGAGCATATAATTTCAGGAAAACTATTCATTAAAAAGCCCTAACCCTGGTTTTCCTGGGGGAAAAAAACCAAAACAACAGAACATTTTCATGAATTTTATTGCAAAAATGTCAGCCCATGATGTCTGCAATTTTTTGTTGACAGTAGTGGTTTGAAACACTTTGGTAGAGAACTGATGAAGAACAATAGGATTTCTTGGTTGAGGGAACATTAACAGTAATGAAAAGATGTTTTTGGCAGAGATTCTTACATATGTACATTAAAGAATACAATAAGAGGGCACATTTCTGTGATGGAAGCTTGCAGAAATAATTGGAAGGAGACAAAAAAACCCCAAACCAAACACCATAAAAGCAGAAGAAATGATGAAAAAGTTGTTTAGGTACAGAGATTATGAGAGAAAACTTTGTCAACAATACCTGAGGACCAAGTGCTTCCATGCATGTACAGAAGTGCATACTCTATAGTAAAAATTAAAAACAACTTAAAACTTTGTCATCATTATAATACTGTAATTTATGAAACATTATCTACTACAAAACAATTCTTGTGTTTACTAGGTACCCCCAGAATACATTCAAATAATAATTGATAAATAGTTGTGACATTACTCTTTCGCCAACTGTAGAACTAACCTCGTCACCCTGCTTGGACTCTTTGGTTTCCAGTATCATAGAAACAGGTCTTGTGGGAATATTCAGAACAGAGAACTTTCTAAAAGGTAAATGCTGCTAACTGGCAGTATTTAACTCCTGGAAAGGATTGCTCTCTCTGGACAAATTATAATACTACTTATTGGAATTTTTCAGTGCTGAGTTCAGTTTCACAAGGGAGGGTAATGAGAATCCCAAATGATTTTATTGATGAATAAGCTCAAGTGTAGCAAGTGAAACCACTATATCTCACAGCCAAAGCCAGTAAACCACTAACTTACACATTGAAAATTTGCAAAATATACTTAAAAACTCTCAGCAATATTGGGGGTAGTTTGAAGATTGCTGTGGTAGCAATTAACGTTTTGAATGCCTTTAAAATACTTCTCACAGCCTAGAAAACTAGGGGCTAGGAGTAAAGTTCTGGCTATTCTCTTTCCTTCCTATTGCAACACTGCATTAGCATGCAGTAATTAATATTAATAATTTCTTTTGTCATTTTTAGTGGCTGCAGTTCTCCAGAGAACAGTATATAAAACTACACATCTACGTAATCACTTTGAAAGGTATTAGTCCTTTCCACCTTGATTGAAGTAGGTAAATTCAGGGATATCTTTTACCAATTTGTGGTTAGTCAATTATGATCAGTTATGATCCAAGCTATAGAACACTTAGCAAGCTCTGCTTTCTGTGTTCTGACTGGCTATATCTGTATTTGTCAAACCTCTTTGTCCTTAAAATTCTACTTGTTCAACTGTAAAATCTCTGACGGATGTGATACTGCCAAGAATGGAAATTATCACAAAGAAAAAGAACACTTAGGGGAAATTTAATGCTCTAACCATTGTGGCCAGTAGTGTGGTAAGGAGCTTGACTTACTGTTGAACACTTTTAGGGAGCTTAACTAATGAAAGTAGCTCTTACCGGAAAATAAATCCTGCTTGTGAATTACTCTGGATAATTATAGGTGTTTATTTGGCCCCAGACCAATCAGATAGATTTGGTACCTGGCACAAGACAAAACTCTGTGAATTTACAGTAGTGCTGCTCATAACACTACATGGCTTACACGCCACCCGGTGGACAATCGTGGAAAATTTAGTATTTCTTTTTACTGCTCCTGGTACTTCATTCATATGCTTACTGTATTCTTGGAGAAATTACTCTGATCTTCTTTTTTTTTTTCTTTCGGATTATGTGCATCAGTTCTTTGGTGCTGTAATAGCCTTAGAGGAAAAGTTGCTACAATGGGTAGAGAGCATGTCAAACATTTTGATTCTATAGTGCCACAATGTTATGCGCCTGCTTTGATGTAGCAATGAGTTTCCTACATAAATGAGGCAGCTTTCTATGCATTCTTACTTAGTGCCAGAGCTTTTCCTGATCGAACAACTTCTCACTGCTTCTGGGTTAAAGTAGGGACAAGGAATTGGAGAATTACATTTGAAGATCTGAAACTTCCATTAGCAGCTTGTTTTTATTGCCTTTCTTTCATGGCAGACTTGTTAATAACACAAGCTAGGTTATCATTTGCTCTACTGAAATTGATTAACTTTGAATCATTTTTTATAAGAGGAAAATGAGCCATCTCTCATGGAGAGAAACATTCTCTGTTGAGAACATCTGACAGTACTTTTAGTCACAGTAAGGACCATCATCATGGACTAACTCAAATCAGCAGTGATGCTAGAAGGTATTTTATGTGGCTCATAGGACTGGGTGACAAAATCTGTTATTATCTGATTACTCTGGATTATGAAATACAAGGTATTTCAGATTTGTCATTCAGTGTTGTTTTTCCATTGATGCCATACATGTTGTTCTGCATAATTTTTACTTCTTAATAATTTTGCTTTTGAAAGGAGAAAAAATAACTAGGGTATGGCATATGTGACTTAATGCATGGATGAGAAATAATGGGAGAAGCAGACAAAAGGACAATTCACAATATTAATTTCAAAACACAGACATGTGGATGTCATAAATGGAACACATAAAATTTATGATCTCATTGTAATAGAGGTCACACAGACAAAAGGTATGTGTGTGTTTTATAATTAACAGTAAGATCTGAGTCTTCTTTTACCTGTACAATTTGAGAAAAATTCCCTGAGAGCAGTCACACTGCAGTAGGAGCAGGAAGAATCAACATCTCACAAGAACTGACTGATAGATGGTTCTAAGCTTATTTTATTGATATGTTTTCCCTATTGATGTCAAGAAACACTTGTGTAAGTAAGGATGGCTAGAACAGAAGTAGGTGCATTGTAGAAGCTGTAATGTTTGAAGTTTTAGTGACCCACTAAAATCAATTTTATTTTTGTCATGTAAAACAGAACACTTTTAAGATTTTTTTATATGAACATATATCAAGATAATGGCAGCAATTAATTTTAGGATTGTAATGTACTTCTGACCAGAGTAAGAGGTTATTTAGTTTTATCAATCATTTTGCGCAGCTAGAGTCTTGCTCATGTACAGCATGTGGTCTGAGGAGAATATTCAGGCTACAACAACAGATGTGCACTGGAAATGTTCTGCATTGGAAATGGTGTCTGCAAGATGCAGGTTGTCTACTTGTAATTTTTTCCCCTTTCGTTTCCTACTCTGTGGTGACTAATAAATAAGGGAGAAATTGGTTTTAATGCTGGACAGAAAGAAAATTGTTAACATTCTTTGCATTCCATGTGTAGAGCATATGCAGGCATTTGGGACAAATGCAATCCACCTTTTCAAAAGCTTGAACTTCTGTTTCTGTCTGGTGAAATCTTTAGTCGCAAGAAGCTGAGGTAATAGAACATTATCGGGAGGAAACAGTTAAAAATGGAAGAATGGTGAAGAGGATAGTAAATGTGCTCAACTGACCTTGCAGGTGGGAATGCCAAGAATATCAGGGTGGGAAAACTCCATTTATTATGCCTAGTGTTGTTCATCCTATGCTTGTTTCAAAAAAGTAGAGTTCCTGTGTAGAAATAACTCTCCCTCTCACAGACATGCTTGGGGCTCCTGCTGGGAGAGAGATCAAAGACTCAGAGGTTATAGAAGCACAACCTTGCAATAAACTGCACATGCGTGGAGCCTTTTGATATTTGGGGCAGGCAGGAGGACAAGCTGAGCATAATGCATCCCTGTCCCCATGTGTCTCTGCTGCCTGGCATTGTTAGTGAGGTAATGAAATAAATCTATTCCTTGCATTTCAGCTCTGGTTTGGTGCCTCCATGTGCCAATTCACACAAACATCTAACCTATTAAAAAGTTTCAGCTATGGGATTTCTTTGGTTTGGTTTGGACTTTTTTGTGCTCTGGTGAACCATGGACAAAGGCATATCCTTTTGGGAGTACAGAATCGTTGGACATCATTTTGAGCAGGCTTGGGATGGTTGTCAGGAGTAAACTAACACAGACATCTAATTCCTCACCAAAGGCTGATTGGTCCTAGTGGGGTACCTTGGTTTATGACCAGGTGTGTTACACATTTTGCTGCCCATAGTTTACACAGTTCAAAGCGATGAAAAATGAATAATTTTAAAGTGTGTGGAGAGCATATCCTTTTTCAATATTACCATTTTTCTAGTGAGGGGACAGAATATTTTGTTAACTGAAGATTAAACATACTCCAAAATTATGTGATTATTTCTATCACATGACTATGTCATGAAAGGAGTCAAACCCCATCTAAAAGAGCTGAGATCCAGGCTGAATTGAATAACCTGTCACCCTGTCCCTTTCCTACCTGTGGTTACACAGAACATCCACAATAAATATGGGTGCCTTAATGTATTAATAAAATATATGCAATATAGTAGAAAGAGAGAAGAAGATGCTTATGAGCAAATTCTGTGCTCCACGTATATGAAATTCTGCATGCATTGGAAACACAAAAAGTTATAATTCTGAAATCAAATAAAATTTGTCATTTAGTGCGTAAATACTGCACAGATATTTTCCCCAGTGACATTTGTAGAATGCAGCTGAAATCCCTCATCCTTACTCTGTGACAGAACTGGATGAAAGTATTTTTGCCAAGAATATGTAATAAAAATTTTGTTTCTGGTTTTCATGGAAAACATAGAGTAATTCAAGAAGCTCTTACTTGGAAGGTTCATGCTCTTGTACAATTAGGCAAACTGCAGAAAAAAAGTACTGAACAGAATACAAAAATCTTCCATAGAGTTTTCATAATATTTTACATTCCTATCTGCTTTACCATGTAGTAATTGAATTTGTGTTGTCCCTAGACCTTATGTATGTAAGGTGAATGCCACCAGTGACCAGATGAGTCAGAGGAGTCATTTCTTCCTTGCGCCAAACATTAAGGCACCTACATGAACTAATAAATCACTTAGGAGCAGGAAAGCTAAATCCTGTGTGAACAGTTTTTTACTTTGACACTTGAAATAATACAAAGTTTTGGCTTCCAAATAAATTAAAGTCTGATCCCACTGTTTTTACTATACCTTACCTAATACCAGTCTTCCTTTGAAATGAGTAGTAGTGACAGACATGTTGATTGTATACTCTGAAAAAGTGGACTGAGATGTTTAAGAAAGCACATATGTAGAACTCTGCAGAACTGGAAGATTGCATATTTTTCATGTGAAACATACAGTTGAAGCATCATTCTCTAAGCATGATATTTTGCACAAAAGCAAACGACCTAGAAAGTACCAGTTTCTGCTGAAGATAAGATTAAGACATATGAGGAGTTAAACTATTTTGTGTCAGTTTCCAGAAGAACAAGAAGGGTTGTGTGTACAAGTGTGGTTCTGTGTTTCCATAGGTGTATAGTGCTGTTATGTTTCTTGAACTGTAACCATAATCACTGTTTGGTATTTCCAGGGTGCAACAAATACAGGGAAGAACCCAAGAGCTCCCATTTTTCCTCTTGATTTGTTGGAGAAGACACCTATGCCTGTACTATTATAAATAGTAATAAGTCCATTTTATTTAAGCCCATTTGTCCATCCATATTGCAACCAGTCATTTAAATGTTCAACAATTTGTCTTGGTATTAATCTGCTTGGGACTTAAGAATAATTTCTAGATAACAGACAATGTTAGCACTTGAGCAGGTGCATATAAGCCACCATAAAGACATTTTGGCTGAAAATTCAAAGGTTATTGTTCATTAGAATGTTCTGATTCAATTTTCCAAAAGGAAAAATAATATGAAAAAAAGTTAAGAAATTTTAAGATGGGAGTCTTGAAACCAGAAGGGGTTGAAATTGACAGATCAGGGAATCTCTTCTGGTCTTTGATTCCAATCAAGAAACGATTGTCCTACATATGGTCTTGTAGGATTTTTCCACCATCTATCAGCCTTATTACTTTCTGGTTAACTAAATTTATGGTGGGTCTGGATGTGTGTTAGTTTTGCTCAGTGACAGATCTGTGGAGCAGACTTCTCACTCAGTAATAGAGCTTCATGTTGCGATGGAACTGACCAAGTACGAAATGTGTGTTTTCCAGAGAGACTGGAAAATTGAGCTAGACAGCCAGTAATCATGGAGAGTTTTCCCCAGCACTATCATAAACTATGACAGTAAGATATAAGCAAGACACTCTAAGCTTCACAGGATCATAGACTTAGCCCAGCTCACCATGAAGCCAGTGAGGGATTTGGACATTGACAATAAAAGGAAGGCAGAGAAGACTATGAAAGGCAAACTGATCCAAATGCTCTCTCTATACAGCAAGCATTGGCTAAGTATGGGCAAGGAGCTATGATTTTGTTTTGGTATAACAGAGAATGTCAACCAAACACCTTTCCCAGCTGTCAAATGAATTTGGAAATACCATGAGCAGTAATTATATGAATATGTAATATTTTAATTATAATTTTCTTGCACAGGCAGGAAAGGGAGAAGCTATTGACCGTATCTAGCCTGTCAGCAGAAATTGAAGGAAGGCTTTACTGTGCATCCATGGAGGTGAAAAAGGTAAGTTGTTCTGACTTATAGTTGTCAGTACAGCAGGGAAGCATTGACTTTGGGGTCTTTGTTAGGTAATCAAATTACTGTATTTCTAGTTGTTCAGCAATCCCTTAGAGCCAAGGATTCAGTACCTCCTGTTCTTTTATGTTTTACTCTGAGAGCTGATGATAAAATAAATGGAAATGTCGGAAGACCCCTTGAGGAGAGAGATGAGTAGCCTGCCACAATGGATTGGTATAGCATGACATTTGGGTTTCTGAAAGAGGCGAAGACAAAGAAATTTTCTTTTATTTCAATTTTAGAAGCAAAATAGTGAATTACAATTAAACTTTTCTCAAAAGCTAGTAGCAGAGCACACAGAATCTCCTTGAAAAGATTTATTTTCTTAAAGTAAGCCCTTTTTTAAATTTTTTTTTTTTTAATTTAGATGATTTACAAAGTGTTATTCCAATGAAAAGTCTGCTATTATGGGTGGGATCTATAAAAATGACCATAACATTATGGTCACATAAAAATGACCATATTAATGCTTTTGTCCACCCAGTATGTGCATTAATCACAGGGAATTCCTTTATTTTGATGGTTCTTAAATTGCTATTGTGATTAGATTCAATAAGAAGTTATACATCTATGATAAAAAACAAAGAGAAAAAATAGACAGAAAAACAAAGAAAAGCTAGCAGAACTGCCTCTCCTTTAGTTTCTTGTATGAGCTTCAAAACCATAGAATACCTACTATTTTTACTGCTAGAAACAGTATTTTCTTTGACTTGACCAATAACCATATTTTTCTTCCTACCTGTTATTTATTTTGTGAAGTCTTCTTAGTTTTGTGGAGTTTTGGGGCTTTTTTATTATAATTATTTTTGCTATTCATGTAATTTCTGGCTAACTACAAAAATTTAGGCTTGGTGTTAACTAGCAAATTAGAAATATAGACCATCCTTACTAGTCAATGACACTTGAAGCACCTTGCACAGCAAGACACTTCACAATTCCCATTTGATTCCACTATTTTCAGTGTGGTTATTCTTGTCTTTAATACGAGTAAACCAGCATAGTGTTTGTGGGTGGACATGGAGGTAAAGCAAACTCTGTGGAATGACAGCACAATTTCTGTTCTAAAGCCCATGTTTCTCTGTCTACAGCTGTGCCAGGTACTCAAGGATCTTCCTGTGGTTAAAGAAGAGGAACTTTAATGGTGCTTGACTCATCTGATCCTGTGCAAACTTCTAGTTTAGAGTAGCATGAATCTTATCTGAGGTGATACTGGCAATACTGACTAGCTCTCTGTCAAGTGTAAAGGGGGACTAAAGTGACAAGTTCAAAGTTAGATGTCTATATTCAGCTGAACCATTCCTTGATTTGTGAGGGAGAAGGATGCTATTCCTTCTTACCATTTACTTGTTGGAATCCTACAGACTGCTGGCTGAGCAGCAGAGCAAATGTTACAGCAATCAAGGTTTGAAATAAAACCAAGGTCAACCGAGCTGAACAGAACACTAATGAACAAAAGATGCACTTGTTCTGGAAAGAACAGATTTTTCAATCTGAGTTGTCAAAATATCCCCTTTGAGTGTGCCTATAAATGCTGTAGGTGCTTCTGAAGCATCATCACAGCTGTCAGTTTTGCAGATAGCTGGCTTGAAATAAGTGTGACTCAGACATGTCCCGGAACTGATACTATCAGTACATGCACAGTGGGCTAACATTTTGCTGCTGCACAACCTCTAAGCAAGGAATCCACAAGCTGATGGAGAAGTGGCCATGCGGATGGAGAGCACCCAGAAAACAGGTTATATTGTATTTACAGCTTTTCAGAATGTTAATGACATGTCTTATAACTCTCATATAGAGTAGTGTTTGGTAGAGGTAGAAGTGGAAAGCAACTAAATCACTTGCTGATGTAAAATGGGTAAGTATAGAATAGTGTTTCAGTCTTTTGCTTGCATCAAAAATTCTCCTACATTTGCAGGCATGTCCGTGGGCAGAACAATGAGACCTAATGTCCTCATGAAGTTGGAGACGCAGCAGGATTCAGTGCTTTTATCACAGCAGCACTCACAATTACATTGCATTCCTTTTGGTTCTTAAAGAGATTCCATTCTTCTTGGTTCTCAATATTTACCACAGTTCAAGGACTTTGTAAAGTGGAAATAAAATAGCCTGCTCTTCATCTTTCTTTTTCACAGAGTACAGCCATACCGACTTCAACATATTTCAAGGTTTTTGGCTGGGATACTGAAAATCTTTCAGTGTTCAAAAGTTACAATTGGTTCTATTAAATTCCTCTCTGCACTCAAGTCATTTCTACGAGATGCAGAAATTTCTACAGAATAACACTCTATCACTTTTGTGTGATGCACAACAAAAATGTGTGCACTCTGTAAATTATGAACATTTATACTACTAGCTTCACCTAGTTCACCTATAACTCTACCATGCTTTTTTATGGGCAGCAAAAGGCATTAGCTTGTTAGCTGCAGTCATCATATTCCTTTGATTCCTTTTAAAGTACTTTTCACTTAGGTTCTTCTTCCTTTCCCCTCTTAGAGTGCGTTTCTGCTGATTAAATCTTTCATACTCTCTCGTACTCTCTGCCATCTCCATCAAGGTACTAATGGAGCACTTTCAGTTCAGTTGCCTTGATAGGGCAACTTGCCCTATAGGACAAGAGGCATAGCTCTTGCTGATTTGTCTGTCTGGCTTTAAAAAACTTCTGTTTGGTCTCAGAGCCAGTGAATCTTTTTTTGCAACAGTTGAAATATGGGTGAATTTGGACACTGCCTAGATTTCTGTTCTTGATCTTTACATGGATACAATATTTACTTACCTTGTTGGGAAGCTCAATTCAATA
Organism: Entomyzon cyanotis; assembly: GCA_024500445.1. NCBI lineage: Eukaryota > Metazoa > Chordata > Aves > Passeriformes > Meliphagidae > Entomyzon > Entomyzon cyanotis. The sequence goes on from JAKEPQ010001005.1 coordinate 85,874,022, forward strand.
TTTGTATGATGCTTTAAAATCCTTAGATGCTGTGGAGAATAAATTATTTTTCATTCATTACATGCCACTTTGTAGTGAGTAACTTACAAGGGTCTAAGCACCTTTTATTACCGATGGGTTTAGAGCTAAAAATTCATGCACTATAGTAGGACTTTGGTCAACCTAATGTGATTTCTTCATAATTTTTATTAAACATTAAGATAAGATCAAGAAGTATAAATCTTTTTAAAAATACATATATTTTTTAATGTTTTATACTTCGTAAAAGCTGAAAAAGTTCTAAAACCTAAGTGATTTTTATGTAGTCATACCTCACAGAAAGTATCTCTTAGTTACCGTGTATTTCATTAATATTGTGAAAAGGATCTGTGCTTGAGAGGGAAAAGGTAATTCACCTTGGAGATAAATCTGGGCAACTGATATTACTTGGGTGGTCTCTTCCAGTCTTGTTTTCTTATGAATGAAGACTATCCAGAGCGTACTTTAATAATAAGTCTGTCTTTCTATAACAGATATTTGCAGGTTTTTTATATGTAAATGACTTATTAAATACACCCTTTAAGTTTTTATTTGGGTGAGTGACTGGTTCATACACATACATACACAGTGATACATATTCTAGGCTCCAGGAGATAATAGAACTGTATGGTGAGCTGATGCTGAATCCCCTGATACGTAAAAAAGGCAGCTTACCTACAGGCCTCTTCACAATTCTGTAGTCTCTAATATCAGATCAATTTTTGGTTTTGTTTTTTTAAATTATTTTTTTGGAACCCTCTTTCCTTGGCTAGGGAGACTTCTAATCTCCAAACTAGGGGAAACATTCTCCAAAAGTTTTTCATGTGACACCAGAGTGGATGGCACATTCAGAGTCCATTGTGGTGGTTGTTGCAAGTGTCATCACACACAGGGTTATTATGGTCTCTTTTAGTTTGCTGTGTATGCCAACAGTCTGGCTGCACCTCTCTAACTGCTGTGTAGCAGGGCATGTGAGAGTTTATTGCGTTGAACTATTGATTGTAGAAAAGGCTTTAAAATCATGTCTTTGATTAGATGTTCCCTAACTCCAAGCAATAAACCCAGCCTCTTTTGCAACGTACAGATTAAAATGTAGAGATGTTAAAACCAGAATATGGCTGCTTATAAATTAAGTTGAAGTGGTCTTTATGAGAGGCCTCTGCAGTATCAGATCTGCTGAGAGGCTGCATGTCATTGAAGGTGGTCGCAGATGCGGCTTCAGACATCACAGAGCTCTTCATATTGTGTGCCTCCTAATAAGCCTTCCTGTTTGCTTTTCAGGTCTCAGTGTGGAAGGAAGAATGGATAAAGAGATCATGGTTCAGCCCTGCAGTTTATACTTTGAATTCACTCCTTTGTTATTACTAGAGAAATAATTTCATTCTCAGTTTCATCCTTACTTCCAAAATGGCTACTGAGATATCAAGGGCAATAGTTTGTTCTCACAATATTTGTGTGAGCACTTTTGTTGTACATGCATGTATGATTTTATTATATACTAGCGCAGTCTGCTGACTGATTTCCCTGAAAGAGGAGCAGGCAGACTGGAGTGGGACTACTCTGAACAAGGAATGAATAAGCCACGTCTTTTCCAGGACATAAACTACTACAGTAGTTGCAATTTTTATCAATATGACAATAAAACATATAGTGGTTTTCAGAACACCACACCAGCTAACACACAATCTCCTTCACCAAAAACCTACACTGTCTATTTTTCCATTTAAAGTAGGAGGGTTGGCGGCTGTAATTAAAACCTCCAACTGGTGAATAGGAACATTCTTCAAGGCATGTGATAGAATAGCTCCACTGTGAGCTGCAGGCTGATGTGATCTGGCTAGGCTCGGCTGCAGCTCTTGCACAGCTCAGAAACTCCACTGAAGCCCAAGGAGCTACTACGATTACATAGCCACAGCAAGTGGCTTCCTAAAGTTAGCACAAGGCCCATCTAATTACTTCAGTTTTTTAAAAAGTGCCCAGGTTGTCAATCTGCATGTAATTGATGTTCTTAATGCCAGACTTTGTTAGAAATTGGAAGCCTAGCAAGCAGGCAGGCAGGCAGGCAGGCAGAAAGAAAGAAAGAAGAAAGAAAAGGAGAGACAGAGAGAGAGAAAGAAAAAGAGAGAGAAAGAAAAGGACAGAGAGAGAGAGAGAGAGAGAAAGAAAGAAAGAAAGAAAGAAAGAGAAAGAAAGAAGGAAAGAGAAAAAGAAAGACACAGTAACACAGGGGATGCATAGGAAATTATCTGACAGGCAGGTGTGCAGACAGGCAAAACAATACACATTTATCTTTGAAGTATAATTTTGTTTGGATAGTATGCAGGAGCTTCAGTCATGACTGACACCTTATGCTGCACTGGATGCACTGTAGACACTTAATAAAAGGCAGTCCTGGAGTCATAACAAAGAATTACTGGAGCTTCATGTTTAAGTGAAGCACCAAGTACCTTACCACAATCAATTGTAAGAAAGAATTTATAATATGGTTAAAGAGGACTCTGGATACTCCTAATATAAGATAAATAAGATCTATACTACTACATGGTAGTATTTTAAAGTACTTTAATGGTCAAGTATCCATATGTTATCTGTAGTAGGAGATGAACATAACTGGTTTATTAGTGTGGTAATTGAGACTGAATGATGCGGACAATATAAGAGGGAGGAAAATATATATTTACTCAGAATGCTTAAATGCTTCAGTAACTTTAGTGCATTACTCTGCTAACCTCTTCCAATCTGTTAAATATGTATTGAGTAGATAATGAGGCTATATCCTCGGTAACACAAATTATTTAAAGTAAAGCAGTGGTTTAAAGCTACTAGTTGTGAATTATTCCAAAACCTTTCCCAAAGAAGTTCCCAAGATGAGAGCTGTAGATCACTGTCAGTTTAAGGAACGAAATTGCGTTAGAGTATGTTGGCTCTTTCCCATGCTTTCAGCTGCTAATTTGCATTAAAATATAGCTAAAAATACATTAATTTCTCACTAATACTACTTTGCTGTGGAAGTATTTATTGTGCTCTCCAAAGTGTCGCTATGTACTTGTCTTGAAAAAGCCTTCAAGTCACATGAAGTCTCTTCATCCAGACAGAAATGATAGTCTAAGAAGAGCTGACAGACTTCTCTAGCATTTACCTTGCAGGCTGTGCATTAGTGAAAGGACCTTTTTTTCTGCCCCACAAATAGCAGATGGAAATGTTCCAGATTGATTTTGATTTTTCTTTTAAAGGTGACTGAAGTATTTGCAACATAATTGCAATAGCTTTTGATAATATTACTATAATTCACTTTGTGTGCATTTTTTCAATATAGACCTTCTCCTATGCATCCATGGATTGCCTACAAAATGGTCTAAACTGAAACAAGAAGAAAAAGTGAGGCCAGATATGGTGAGGAAAGTAATCAACTGTAATACTGGTATGTTAATGAAGACCTGAAATTTGGTTTAGCAAAAAGGTATTTTCCTTCAGCAAGGCTTTTTTTCTTCTACATGCACTTAAATGATGCACCTAGACAATTATTTAGCCCTAGAACCACAGAATCTGCTGAGTTGAAAGGGATCCAGAAGGATCATCTAGTCTAACTCCTGGTCCTGTGCAGACACCCCAAGAGGCACACCATGTGCCTGAGAGCATTGTCCAAATGCTTCTTGAACTCTGCCAGGCTTGGGGCTGTGACCACTTCCTTGGGAAGCCTGTTCCAATGCCCAGCCACCCTCTGGGTGAAAAACTTTTCCCTGATATCCAGCCTAAACCATCCCTGACTCAGCTTCATGCTATTCCCTTGGGTCCTGTCACTTGTCACGAGAGTGAAGAGATCAGTACCTGCCCCTCTACCTCCCCTCCCGAGGGTGTTGAAGACCACTAGGAGGTCTCCCCTCAGTCTCCTCTACTCCAGGCTGAACAACCAAGTGACCTCAACTGCTCCTCATAATTGTTTGTCACATTTTTTCATTATGCAGTGTAGATTAATAGAGAGCAAGATACCACAATAGACATTTCTAAAGGTAGATGCTGACTTGAGTGCATATATAGAATTACAAAAGATATAGGGGTACGAAGCAGAAAACTTCTGAACATCTTCAATTTCTTTTTATGCGTGTGTAAATACACATTTCCTTTTCTTTTATCTGCTTATTTGTTTTAATACAAGAATTAACTGATGGTCAAGCTAAAATGCATTCATTTCAAACTATAATGCCATAGTTTTAGCTGCATGGAGCGAGAAGATAAGGTCTCTTTTTTGCCAATGCAGCCCTCATCTTCCTTTTGAGCTGCATTATGATTAGGAAAGACTTTCCTTGCATTTCTCAAAAATAAATATTTTCTTCAGGTCTTTACAGCTTCTCATAGGCAGATGGATCACAATTTCCATGTGACCTCTTTCTCAGAGAAATACCCATGAGTATTAACAGTCCCAGCAGAAAACCCCATGCTGTCCTTAATAACCCCAAGACTTCCTTCAGTCATAGAGTTGTCCATTATCTGCCATTTCATTCTGTGCATGTGATCATAAAGACTTGTTTGGTCATAATTTGAAATACTCCTCCATAAAGTCCTCATATTTAACATTCTAGACACTTGGATGAAAATTCTGTTATGGATAATTTTTAGAGCTCTACTATGCAAGAGGGCTGGGCAACAAAAAATATAAAAGGGAAACACTATTTTAAAATGGCAGTTTGTTAGGTATAAAGAAATTAGCTGTTTACTTTTCAGTATTAATTCAAAAGTTGCATGCCTTTTTTCAAGTTGGCTCATTTTCTTCTGTGGCCCTAACTGATCACTTTATTGGATGCCATTTGGTCCCACCAGTGTTTGAAATTCTTAATTATCCTTTCTAGCTCTCTGACATGGTGTTTTCCTTCTTGACATTCACATACTGTAAATATAGCTCTATCCAGGATGAATTCCATTTAGCAGACATTGCTTGACAGCTCTAGTAAATTCAGAATGATCTATTCATTCATCAATATGTGCGTACAATTTCCATTAAGCTCAATAAAATTTGTGTACAGCTGTAATAACTGGAGTCTTTTAACACTGTAGTGTCTTACTAATTGCCAGGGAGGTGAACAGCAGACTGAGATATCACTCTACTTTTCAAGGCTCTGGGAGTGCTAAAGTAATTGCCAGCACTGGTGAGGCTGCACTTCAAATCCTATGGCCAGTTTAGGGCCCCTCACCACAAAAAATATTGAGGTGCTGGAGCATTCCTAGAGAAGGACCATGGACCTGGTGAAGGTCTAGAGACTAGGTCATAGGAGGAGCAGCTGAGGGAAGTGTTTATCCTGGACAAAAGGAGGCTCGGGGAGACCTTACCACTCTACAGCTCCCTGAAAGGAGGTTGTAGCCTGACTGACTGAAGGTGGTCATTCTCTTGTCCCAAGTATAAAAGCAATTGAACAAGAGAAAATGGCCCCAAATTGCAACAGGGGAGGTTTAGATCAGATATTGAGGAAAATTTCTTCATGGAAAGTATTGCCAAGTGTTGGAATAGGCTGCCCAGGGAAGAGATTGAGTCGTCATCCCTGGAAATATTGAAAAGATGTGTAGATGTGGCACTTTGGGACATGATTTAGTGATGGCCTTGGCAGTGCTGGGCTAGTGGTTGTATCTGACAATCTTAAAGGTCTTTTCCAACCTAAACAATTATATGATTTTCTGACTTGGAAAATAAAAATAAGGAACACCAAATTTTCTTATGGGAGTACCTTTGATGGAAGATCCTCCTTCTGCACCTCTTGGCTGGTGTGTCTGTCCCCCCTCTGCTATGACACTTTCCTAACCCACAGAGTGGAGTACATGTCCCTGTTGACCCAAGCTGCAAACACTTGACAGTGGCAGGATAAGGGTGCTAAAACCTGCAGTTGCCCTGCTGGGATGCAGGAGTGTCTCTCTGCTTGCTTAGAAACATCCTCACATTTACACTATGGAACTGAAAGGTTAGGAGAAAGAGTAGAAGTATCTAATAACTTCATATTGTGGCCTAACACAATTTGACTATGTTTTCATTGCAAAGGTTAATATATTCAACTTGGATTTGTTGAAACATGTAAAGTAATATTTCACAACATGCTCCAGGAAAAAGAAAAGGAAAAAAAAAGAGTATATATGGTTAGCTCGTTTTATAGGACTGAAGAATGCCTGAAGATCTTTGTAATGATTTTTGTGTGACAGACTCAGTCAAAGTTAATGATTTTACAGGCCTCAGTTGTGGTTATATTAAAAATAATTGCATTACCCTTGCACAACTCATTTCTGTTGCTATATATTTTAAATATTTTATACAGTTTTTAAGGACTGATCCTATTCTGAGGTGGGAAAAAATGTAGTAATCTGTGCCATTTCTTCTGTCTCAAACCACAAGGAAATTTTATACTATCACCATTATTGAGATATTCACCAATCAGCCTGCTGAATCTTCCTGTTCTGAACTACTTATCCCTTATATCTGTTTTTTTAAAAATGTGTACCTACTTATGATCAATTTGAGTACATTTTTGAAAACCTCAGTCATCATATGCTAAACAAGTGTGAAGTTTTGAACAACTAAAATCAAGTCAAGGTCCTTGTCCTGTGTAGGACTTCATGAGCTGGGTGATGTGCAGGTATTATGTATAAAAGTGTAAATGGGTGATGTGCAAGTATGTTTTTTGTTGTGCTTGTTGGAAAAGCCTCAAGAAGCAGAAATTTTGTTTGAAAAATGGTCTGCTGAGCCTTTAAGTACTTACTCAGAGAAGCTGTTTATTACTTATTCAAGTGAATTATAAAGGCCAATGAATACTGAAGGGGTTTCAAGAACTCAGAATGAAAGTGGTAAAAATTTTTGCATGTCATAGTCAGATGTTCTTTTTTCTATGAATATATGCAGTCAGTTTGTGATACTATATCAGCTCTATCACTTCAGAGGTAGCTAAAGAAAAGAAAAGAAAATGTAAGTTTAAAAACTTGAAAAATTGTGGGATAAAAAGCAGAAGGGGAATAGACAATGTAAACAAGAAAGAAATTATAGAAAGATGCAATTTTGAACTAGTTTCATGTCACTAATAATTATTTGGTTCTTAGTTAATTACCAAAAAGCTCACATATCCTAATGATTACTGGACACCAAAGGGTATCTGTGGGTTATAAGGAAAGGGAAGGGCATTGCAAAGAGCTCACGAAGATGCAGGGAAGATATAACAGAGTCTCTATGGAAATATTTATTCTTTCACAAACAGAGATAAGTATAATAACACTTAGCATTCATAGTGCACTCTTTCATTTCACATCTGCTGTAGACAAATTGGCATTACTTCTATGAAAGCATTTGAAATATTAATGTATCAATATTCAATATAGATAAGGCAAGGGAGGGAAAGACTCAAGGAGGAAAAATTATGGAAGTTGGACAAGATTACAGAAACACTTTTCTCAGGACTGGCATTTAAGCTTTGTCCTGGGCTGTGCTCAAACCTCTAGGCCACAGCTCTCCTGGGATATCACATATTACGTATGGATGAGCTTTCAAAGTGACCTAAAAGATAGACACTGTACTCCCTCTGAAAGGCAATAGGATTGAAGATCCTAATATCCCAAGGCCTTTCTGAAAATCTCATTTTACACATGGTCTTAACCACTTCATCACAGCCACTAAATAACAGCAGGTACTTGTTAACAGCATGTGTATTAGTCACTGAAAATAATTTATCCCTGCTTTGGGGCTCCTCTAAAGAAATTATACCTCTCCATTTCTCAGCTTTCTCTATATAACACCTGAGAAATAATTGTTTTCATTTTTCTTTGCCTCATTGATTGTAGAATAAATAATCCATGAATAACTCCCTACCCTCATTATTCTACCGTATCTGGTGAGCAATAACTTTTGGTTCAGCTGTTTAAGGGCAATGGTAGGAGGGATGGAGAGGGATGAAAAAGAAGTCAGACTCTTGCAATCCCTAAAACATAAGGCTGGGATATGGCCAGGTTGTCTCCGTCATCTCTTGCCGGTGAAAACCATAGCGATACTTCAATGCAGCTTGCTTCCTGGCTCGCTCTCGGGCTGAGAATTAATTACCGAACGGCAACATCTACATCAGCGGCTCCTGCAGCCCCAGCTCCCTGCAGGCGGGATGCTGCTCGCTCCCCACCAGACCTAGGACCGCCCGGAGGACTCGCCCGCTGGCCACCTGTCTGGATCCCGCAGGCTGGAGCTCGGGGAGCCTCTCCCATCGCGGAGTGCGGGGGAGCGGGGAGGGCGGCAGGAGCTGAGCGCGGGCCGAGCAGGGAGAGCGCCTCCGCTCCAGCGGCACCGCGGCACCGCCCCGCCGCTCCGCTCCCCTCCGCTCCCTGCCGGCCCGGCCTCGGCTCCCGTCCCCATCCCCATCGCTATCCCCGCACTCGCCCCGGCCCCGCTCCGCCTCCCCCGCGGCCGCAGCCCCAGCCCCGGCCCCAGCCCCGGCCCCGGCCCCGGCCCCGATCGCTGCACTGGCTGCCGCCCCGCTCCGCCCCAGCCCGGCGCCAAACCCGCCGCCGTCCCCCGGTTCTGCATCTGAGCCAGGCAAGGGAGGACGATCGGGGTCCTGGAGGCCCGAGGGGCGCAGAGGAAGAAGGAGGAGCTGGAGGAAGCGAAGGGAAGGGGAGGGGAGAGCAGGGGAGAGGATTTTCCCATCTCCTTTTTTTTTTTTTTTTTTTTTTTTTTGAGGAGGAGGAAGGTTGCTGCTGCTGGTGGCAGCGTTTCCTCCTTCTGGAAGATGATGAATACATGAGGAGAGAGGCTCTGAGCCTGCTTCTGCTTCTGTGCTGCGGGAGTGTCTCTCTCTGCCTCCCTCCCCTCTCCCTGCCTCTGTGTGAGTGTGTGTTTGGCTGCCCGGCGGTGTGTGCGTGTACACTGTGTATATATATCTGAGCTGGGAGGTTATTGCAAGCTCCTCTCAGCAGCGCTCCTCTGTACAGGAAGAAGGGCTCAGCTGCAGTGGTAGCATCAACAGCAGCATTAGCAGCACCAACTGCTTTTTTCGCCTTTCTTCCTTCCCTTCATCTCCATCTCCCTTTTCCCTCCCTCCTCCCACGTCTTTTGGGGGATTATTTTTCTTAATTTTTTTAAAAAAATTTTTTCTCCTCTACAATCCTTGTTATTTGATACTTCGTGGCTTTTTTTCGTCTTTTTTTTTTTTTTTTTTTTCCCTCCCCTTCCTCTGAGAAGGAGGCACAGGAACACACACGCACAAACACAGAGAAATAGGGGAAAGAAAAGTACCGGGACTTATCCTGCTGCTGCAAACCCAAAGATAGCAGACGAAGAGGGGGTTTGGCTTCTACCCCAAGGTAAAGCCCTGCCCCCTTTACCTCCTCGACACCTCCTCCGAGGGAAGAGAAGGAGAGAGAGCGAAGGGGGCCAAAGTGGAGAAAAGCAGGTCTTCTGCGGCTGGTATTTGGAGTACAGGGAGCCAGGAAGTGAAGGATGGTTGTGGTTACCCGAGCTGGCTGCAGGGCAGCTCTCTTCCTCTGGATTTTCATCAGCATTAGCTGCAGAGCCAGGACTGCTCTGCCTGCATCTCGTAAGTACCCTTTTCTAAGAAACATGCACAATTTCAGCTCTGCAAAAAGCCGGAGGGAAATTCCCACAACTCTGCGAGGTTGATTATTTCTTCTTTGTGGATGAATACGGTGTTTGATTGTGTTTGATTTTTCTTTGTATGCGTATGTGTGCACTGAGGTCTGATACTGTTTGCGGTGCTCCCCATCAGATCTTCGTTGATGATTTCAGTGGTAGCTGGTGTGGAAAGTTGAAAGAGACCTGCTCTGTGATATAATCTTGGTTCTGCAATGGAGTCAGAGGAGGAAAGGCATCAGAAGCTGTTCAAAGTTTGGGGGTAGTTTTTGTTTGCCTGGTTGGTTTGGTTTGTTTTGCTTTTTCCCACCTTCCTCAGAAAAGATGCAATTTACATTTGGAAGTAAGTACTTCACTTCCACAGTTTTGTGAGGGATAAGAGGAGATATGAGCAGTTTCCATAAGCTAGTGTTTTATCTAGGAGCAGCTAGAGAAAATTCTGTCTCATTTGAAGAGGAAAGAATGACTGTGAGTTGATGAGAGGGAACTGAGCCAGGACAGCTTTTCTTGAGAGTGAAGTTTTGCTGCCCATAATAGAATGAGCAAAGGTATTTTAGAGGAGACCATCAATTTCCCTCCTAGGGTGGCAGAAATAGTAGAGAAATGATCAAGCTTCTGCTGAAATGCTGAACTTCAGACCAGAGGAGCGTAGCACACCTGTACAGAATCCGATTCTGCTATCAGGATAAAAATGACAGCATATTCATTGATTTCAGTGGTTATTAGATCAAATCTTTAACATTGCACTGAGCTGTAGTTTGGAGCAAAACATTTTGCAAGTAGATGTCAGTATTAAGTATTTAGTTGTTTCTCCTCAGACCGCACAAAACATTTCCTAATTGCCAAGTATTTTTGAAATGCATACTGAAATGAAAGAGTGAATTTTTATAGAATCATTGTCATACTGCTGGCTTAATTGGCTGTTTATAGAGGAAAGAAGTGTCCTGAAATGTTACAGATAGGATTGTGCTGGGATTGTGTACATGTGAATGGGGGTTGATTCTACTGACCAAGCAGGGGATTGTCATAGAAGGTAATGTGTATACTGCATAGAGATCTATGTAGATCACTCGATTTATTTATTTATTTAATTATTTCCTTGGGGGCAGGAATGATTAGGGACCTGGAGCACTGTTATGCTTTCTCAGTGGATTTCTGTCATCATCTGATTCCTATTGAAAAATAAAACAGTGTTATTCCAGGATTTATTTGCACTTGTATATTTGTTTGTGTGTCAACAAATATGCACAGCAGTGCCTGCGTTGTTATCTAGGTCTCAGAGGCTAAAGATGTTCCATTATTTTCCTACCTTTGAATTAGGGGAAGTAATGATCCTGAGGTTTACTTCTCAGTTTTTACCAGCTATATAATTTTTCTTAGGAATATTATTTCTTCCTTGTCTTCTCAGGCTCTGCATAACAGGGATGTGTGGGGGCGAGGATTCATGATTTAGATTGTCCGAAATCTGTTCTTGGAAAACAAAATCTCTGCTTTTCTCTAACAGGGTTTTGGAGCTTTTTTGTTTGTTTTTGTCACTCAGCAACTAATTGCTGTCATTTAACTTGAAAATCACCTACAGTGGATCATCTGATTTCCCAACAAACAAATCTTTAACTTTTGAAAGAAGTTTGTTGAGAAGTTATTGGTTGTAGTAATATCACTATAACCAGAAATTCCAGGAATAAAGAATATATATAATCTTTTTTACAATTTACTCATATACATTTCCATCTTGATAATTATCTATTCAAAGATTTCTTAATACTAATTCACCTTTCAAGAGCATATACATTATACTCCTTATGTAGTGAGTAGCATTTTATTTCTGACTCACTTCTGAAAGTGAAATGGAGCTAGATTTGTTTATTGGAAACACAAATATAGCTGGAAGTACACGTCAGCCCTAAATTTACAAAAGGATTGTCCACATTGCAGTACATGCTGAAAATTCTTATAAAGGCTTATGGGTGCTTGGGAATTGTACCACAGTGGGAACTCAAGTGCTGTGTCACAGTGTTTTGGTGCACCTCCTCACTGGTTATTCTCTTGCATGCTTTGCTATACAAACTGGTCACTCTGCTATGCTTTGTCGCTCTGCTCTATTTTCTGGGGTTGTTTGTAACTGTGTATGCAACTGATTGTGAATGGGATTGGAGAGTTTTGTTCTCTGTTGACAAGATGACATACTTAGCTTTTTATCTCTTTTTTTTTCTTGTTTCTTCTCTCTGTCGATTTTGAACATCATATTGGGAATACTTCTTTCTGAAAGAATTAAAACCTGTGTGTAAGGCAACTTTGATGTAAAACTTATTTCCAACCACTACTTAATTTTCTCCTCCATTTTTACTCTATGTTTTGGCTTTGAAGTAATTAATAACAGCAAATTTATTCTTTACAGTATTTTTTTCGGATTTATGCAAGACTTATGGTGTACAGTGAATTACAAATCCCTGTATATGAGCATGCTATTCAGTATTTTCTTACAGTCTGCTTGTGCTGGCATAGAAAAAGATACAGTTTTCAGAAAGAATAGAATTGGGCATTACTTATGTGAATATACTGCATCTCAAATGTTTCTTTACTTTGCAAAGCCAGTAAATCTATCTATGTCATTAAAATGGAATCTCTCAGTAATAGTGATTCAGAAGTGATCGTGTTGAAAGCTTTTAATCTCATTCAGTTTTATCTCAAGATGAAGTGGGTGTTGAAAGCCCATCCTGTAGTATAATAAACATACACTGTGATACAACATCACACACACTAATGCTCAGATCTTACTGTCAGTTCTATTCATGGTCATGTTTTCATACCTTGGCAATACATTCTTCATATTCCTGCAATTTTTTTTTTTTTTTTTTTAATAAGCAAGGAGGGATGAAAACACTTTTCCAGAATCAAGGCTAATGAACAGCTCAACCAGGAGAGGTCATCACAAGATAAAAAGTAACACAGAAAATACAAATTTAGTGCTTTATAGTCTTTTACATAGCTAAGATTGAATGATAAGTATATGAATATGGGTAGACTAAGTTTCATTTGTATTCCTATAAAAAAATCCTAGCACAAAAAGCAGCAACCTTGTTACTTAATAAGGATGTTAAAGGTATTCATTATAGGATCATCTGCTTCTCTGTGAAACTAATTCACTTTAAAAGTAGCAGCCTTTTACAGCTAGGGTTTGGGGTTTTTTTGATTGTGTCTGTTTTTATGCAGTGCAGACCTATCAGTACAGACCTATTAAAAATTCTAATTCTGGTACTTATTATGCTTTTGTAGTAGGTCCCATACCACTACTGAAGTTGAAGTTTGAACCCATTTTACAAGACTTGGTGAAGAAATCAAAAAGGGGGATATGTATAGTAAATCATTAAGATATGTAAAAGAAAAGACATGCATCTTTTAGCTTTAACTGAATGGCACACAGATTTTCCTGGGAAAAGTATTGAAAAAGGGCAATGTTCCATTTGAAAGAGGAAGGCATTGTACAAGAACGTCCTTTCTAAGAGTTCTGGACTATGCAGAATTACCTTCCAGATCATGGTGCTCGAATGTTGCGTGTCTGGGCTGTCATATGTTCTTATTAGATTCACACTTGGGGAATAGTTATCTTCCCAATAACGTCTCAGATATAATGATATTTTTGGAAATCTGATCAATTCAATTTTTTTAAAAATGTTATAACTGATTAATATTTCTTAGTTTAGGTCCTGTTGTCTTGAAGTTAACTCAGAGGTCCCACTGAATTTTGTTTCAAATATACCAAACCATTTTCATGTATGTTAACATTTAATCTTAATCATTTTTCTTACCCTTGGGGTCAAAGCATTTAAAAATATACTAAACTTTTAAATTGAGGACCTAAGTTTCTTTTAAGACCATGGAATTTCATAACATTAAAAATATATTTTCCCTTTCATTCTTTTAGAACACTTTAGCTATAAATTAGACCAAAATTTACATCCATCATTTTATAATTGTATTATTATTTAATGTGCTACTCATCACTATATAATAAAATTCATGTTCAACAGACAAGTGACAGTTTTAACAACATTGCACTGAGTTACTCAGTTACTGCTATTATTTAATAACATTGCATTGAGTTACGCATCATCTTTAAATAAATAGCCTTTTTTTGGAGCAGTATGTTAACATATATGTGAATGAATGAAATAGTATCAAATAGTCTGCTGTGATTTCAAAACTGGGGAGAGCAGCGAGAGCCTGTGTCAATGCTGAAGATCCAGAGTTTCAAAGAGTCTAACTTTTGTGTATGCAACATTGCACAAAACCTGATGGGAGACATTCATCCATATACAGCAAGTCTGATTCAAAGTTTGATGTCAGTGGGCATTGAATCAATTGTAGATGTCATTGAATTACTGTTTTGGAAACTGGATTTTGCTGAGGCTATTTTTGCTTTGCTGTTGTGTTCAGCTTGTTTATTTTTTTTTAATTCTGGTGCAATAATATTAAATAAGACATATAAAGTGCTTCAGTAAGTGGTCCAGTCTGAAAGAGAGTTTGAAAGGGAAGACTATGAATTGAAAACTTGTTTCTGAACATTGACTGTTTCTTTTGCAAGGAGATAAGAAATAGTTTTTTATTTTATCTTTTTTTTTTCTTTTACTCAGGCACTTTTAACACATGAGAGATTATTTCAGCTGCTGCAGTTGTGATAGGGAATTATTTGTATATAATCTATTAGACATCAGATTGTACCTCTTCTTGGGTAACTCAAAATAGATCTGTAACAGACAGTAGATTTTCCTGTAGAAGTTCTTTAGGAATTGTAACTTGGATCTCTAAGTCTTTAATAATGTCAGATCTCATGTTTACTGTTTAGTATTTTTCACAATATTTAAGAGTTATTTGGACTGTAATACTTCTAATGTTTGGGACAATAAGAAACTATGCATAAACAATGGGGGAGATTCTGCATTTTCTTTTTCTACATTTGCAGAAGCTGATCTCCCGCTTAGTGATCTGACTCATAGGTCAAACATAAGATAACTAGTTAAATTTTGAGGTGCTTCCCTGCCTATGTTTATGTCCTGAATAGCTGTCATGCTTGTCTTACAAAAGCCCATGGACTTGCAAATGTGTTTCAGCAACTTCGCTTAGGAAATGTTAGAGAAGCAACATCAGATTTCTTCATCAGAGTAACTGATGAGTGACTTTACAAATTTGTTAATCCTAAAAATTTTAAGGAATTAATTTAAAATTATAGCATTATTTCCAAAATCCACATAGAGATGAGATCCTTCTTTAAAAAATCAGGAAGGCCTGATTGTGGGATCCCTGAAGTGGGATAAAGAGAGCAGTCCGTTAGCTTGAGTTTCTCGCACTGAGGGAAATGGAAGTTTTGCCACAGATTTTAGGAACAGTGTGGTTATGCTTTTTGTCAGTGAGAAGTTCATGATTCAGTCCATTGGTATGAGATACTAGAAATGATTAAAAGGTTCTTCAGACTTCAGCCTTTGAACTAATATTGATTTTATCTGCATTGCACTTCATTTATTCAGCTACTTCATTGGCATTGCATAGGTAGACAATCGGAGACCACCAGCTAATTGCAGAACATGTTAAATCTCTAAATTTGGTGATTTAGAAAATTGCAGTAATCAGTAATCAATTATTTTGAGCCACTTGAAGTTGCAACTTTGAAGACATCATAGATATAACAAAAAAATTCCCAAGTCCAATGCTTAGCTTTTACAAAGAACTTGGAGACTTGGTTTTGACAGCTTTGCAATTTTAAGAGCAGCTTTACAAAGCTGAGACCTTTTCTCCGTCAGAAATTATCTCTGTATTCATTCACTGTAGTAGTAGCCAGCCTTTTCCAATTGGGTCTTTAAGGCTGAACAGCAGATAATTCAGAGCAGAAAAGGATATTGACATACACATTTACCTCTTTCCTCTGCCTAAAAAAGTCTAGAGATTTTTTGGCTTTACAGTCTCCTGGTGGAGAGATGGTTCTTTCAAACATTTAGCTTAAGCAAGCAGTCATGCTATGTTCACTGAGGGACTGACAAATGTGTTTACACTTACGGTTCATAATTTGATGTTAATATTTATCACCGTTTAAAATATTTATCAAATATTTTATCTATAGCTGTGTATGCACTCCAAAAATCTGTTTTAAATAAATCAGTGACTAAAATCGACTCAACATAGCTAGGAACTTTGTTGCCAGTTTTGCATTCGTACTGGTAAAAGCTAAAGTTGGGTTACAGCTTTCAACGTGTAAATAAAATAAGCAGCTAAAAATACTTTCTAGAAGCCAGAAAGCATTTGAACTGTCCTAGACAATGGATTTTCCATCCCACGAACAGATGTGATATTTTAGAATGAACATTTATTATTTGTCTCTAGAATATTTAAGTTCCAACTTAAAGGAATGTAATATCTTCTTGTAGAAATTTGATGACTGTGTAAATATAACACAAACATTCTATTTGATTTTGTAAAACTGCTATACCATTTAGTATTTTGTAACCTTTGCCCAGGGAAATCAGCTATACACATGCTGCATTTCTACTTTCTCTTTCTACAATGCAGGAATTATCTGACTATAAGCATTTTTTTTAAATCAAATTAGAGGGGTATCACTGGGTTTTTTAATCACCTAAATATTGATAAATATGTCTCGTATTGATTACTCAATCATCTTTTAAACTTAAACTGATATTTATTGTGAACCCAATGAAAACCTGGAATTTACAGGGAGGTAAGACAGAAGATCAGCAGATGAGCTGAGGAGACTGCAAAGGTCCATTTCCATCAGGGGTAACAGAAAGTCTGGGAGGGAAGCTTTGCCAGAGAAGAAAAGGAAAAATTACTGCCATAACAAATGGAAGCTCAAAGGTATATGGGTCTAATGCAATGGGATCCAACACAGCAGGCAAGGTAACCTCATTATATTTTAGGTTTCATTTCACCTACTGGTTTTAAGTATCATTGGTGTAAAATTCATGAAACAGTTAGAAATGCAATTAAATTGCCATGTGCTTTTACTCAGTTATGGGAATAGCAGGAATACTGTGGTTGGGGAAAAGAAAAAAAACAACCCACCCCCCCCCAAAACAAAACAAAACAAAAAACAACCAACCAACCAACCAACCAAAAAAAAACAGACAAAAAAAAAAATGCCCCAAAATAGCAAACCAACACACAGGAAAACAATAAACTTAAATTTATACCCTGTAGACACAGAGACATTCCGAAGATGTTAAGACTCTGCAGAGATTGTCCGTGAAACATAGGAAGGACTTATACATATTTTTGCTCTGAATACAGATAAAAATTCAAATATCTGAAAACAAAAACCAAAAAAAAAAAAGGAGGTGGAAAAAAGAAAAATAAGGAAAATTAATTAATTTAAATCCACAAAAATTAAAACTAGTGGCATCCTACCATTGTTCTGAGCTATGGGGAAAAAAAGGGAATGGAATGTGCTGAAGAGAGGTTGAGGTTTTCTCCTACACAAGAACACTAACCTATTCTTTTTTCTGCTGTGGAATGGAGTCAGAGTGAGTAGCTTGCCCTGTCCATAGCATTAGCATTGCATTAGGAAAACAGGGAGCTTCTGTGAGAAACCAAGTTAGAAGCATATCCTGTACAGGGCAGGCTCTGCTGGCTACATGCTCCCAAGCTTCAGCAAGCTGTACTCTCTAATGTTCTTTCCTTTGGTTTTACATCCAAAAAATTATGCTAGTGGGCATACTGTCAGTTACATGATGAATGCCCTACCTGCTTCTTCCCTGGTACAGCCAAGCTGTTAGAAATGATAGCAGAATTCCCTCTAGATAAGAGGAGGTATCCATTACCGTTCCAAACTTCTTTCAAAAAATAAACACCACCATATCACACACCCATTTTCTTCTGCTCTTAATTTATTTGCCATTTCTCACATGCCTCCTTTCTGATTTTATTAATCATCTTACTCCCTACTCTCTGCCCTCTCCCTACCCTTTCCTCCAGCAATAAACAGACTCCACTGACTTCTCTTGAATTCTCATTGATTCATCACTGTATTGAGTAATTTGCTGAGCCTGAAACTAAGGGAGATTGTCTTCATTGATTCCTGATTAATTTATCCATTTGTGAAAACTAGGTACACAGGTAATAACTCAATTGAAATTCCTTCAGTGCTTAATTGCTGTGCCATATTCTGGCCTGTTAAATCAGATAATCAGATATTATGAATGAAGTTAGGATTCATTTTTTCAAAACACAATAATTAGAATATCATTATAAGGAACGCTTTTATTACGTCTGTTAATAATTACTCATAAAATAAAATTTTAGACTTTAGATCAGTAAAGTGCATATGTTTTATACATATGGAAAAAATTGTGTCACAGGAATTCTGTGAGTGACTTATGTTCCCATATCTATATATTCATAGCTTATAAGGCCAGAAAGGATTCAGCCCAGTTATGTTGATATGGTAGATTGCATTACTACTTTTTTCTGCTTTACACATCATAGAATCAATGAACCAGGGAATGGTTTGGGTTGGAAGGGACCTCTAAAAATCATCTAGTCCCACCCCACCACCACAGGCTGGGACCTTTCACTGTACCAGATTCCTCAATGCCCTGTCCCAACTGAACGCTTAACACTTCCAGGGATGGGACATGCACAGCTTCTCTGGGCAGTCTATTCCAGAATTCCTTCCTTTTGTGCAATCTAAGTCTACCCTCTTTAGTTCAAAAATGTTCCTCTCATACTGTTGGTACATGTAATTCTTGGTAAAATGCTTGGTTGGTAAAAAGTAATTCTTTCGCTTTCTTGCAGGCCCCCTTTAAGTATGGAAACAGTTCTATAAGGTATGCCTGGAGCCTTATTTTTTCCAAGATAAACCACCCCAACCCTCAGCTTTTCTTCGTGAAAGGGAGAAGCCCTATGACCTTTTCTATGGCTCTCATGTCAGCCCACTCCAACATGTCAATGTCTTTGTTCTGCTGGGGGCCCCAGAGCTGGACTTACTGCTCCACATGGGGTTTAAGGAGGGCAGAGTGACCTCCCATGTCCTGCTGGCCATGCTGCTTTTTATGCATCCCAGGTTCTACTGGCTTTC
Source organism: Entomyzon cyanotis (assembly GCA_024500445.1). NCBI lineage: Eukaryota > Metazoa > Chordata > Aves > Passeriformes > Meliphagidae > Entomyzon > Entomyzon cyanotis. The sequence continues at coordinate 85,892,723 of JAKEPQ010001005.1, forward strand.
TGGGCTGCACGTGCACATTTCTGGCTCTTACGTAAGTTTTCATCTGCCAATATCCCCAATCCCTTCTTTGCTCTCAATCCATTCATCCCCCAGTGTGTATTGCTGCTGCAGATTGCCCCTGCCCAGGTGCAGGACCTTACACTTGGATTTGTTGAACTTCATGAGGTTCACATGGGACCACTCCTCAAGCCTGTCCCCATCTCTCTGGGTGGTGTCCCTTCCCTCAGTCGTATCAACAGCACCACTCAGCTTGGTTTTGTTCCGCAGACTTGCTAAGGGTGCGCTCAACCCCACTGTCTAGGTCATTAATAAAGATATTTAACTGCACTTGTCCCGCTACCCCTGAAGGATAACACTCATCTCCATCTGGATCTCCATTTGGACTTCGAGACTTTGACTATTTGGGCATGACTGTCCAGTCAGTCCTTATCCATCTAACAATTCATGCACCAAACCCGTATTTCTCCAATTTAAAGACAAGGCTGTTGTGTAGAGCTGTGCCAGTGACCTTGCAGAAGTCCAGGTAGGTTACATCAGTAGTTCTTCCCACATTCACCAATACAGTCACTCCTTTGCAGAAGACTTGTCAGGTATGATTTGTCCTTCCTGAAGCCATGTTCACACTCTCTAATATACCTCCTTGTCATTCATATTCTTTGACATAGCTTCTAGCAGAAACTGTTTCATGAACTTCTTAGGCACAGAAGTGAGGCTGACTGGTCGGCAGTCCCACCGGTATCCATTTTTACCCATTTTAGGGTGCAACGTTTCCCTCTTTCCAGACACTGGGGATTTTGCTTGACTGTCGTGACTTTTGTGAAGTGATAGAGAGCAGCTTATATCTGCCAGTTCCCTCAGGACCCTGGGATGCATCTTGTCAGATTCCATGGACTTGTCTATGTTCACGTTCTTCAGATGGTCTTGAATCTGTTCTGCTCTTGCAATGGGTGAGACTTCACTCCCAGTCACTGCCTTGATATTAAGGGTCCTGAAAGATGTGGGAAATGCAATTGGCACTGAAAACTTTAGGAAAAAATGTTGCCCACTACATTGGACTCCTCCATGTCAGTTTTCATCAGATGCCCTGTCTCATCAGAGTGGTAAAGTTTGTCTTCCTTTTCTGAGTCACATACCTGTCAGGGTTTTGACACATTTCCTCCTGACATTGAATGTCTGAGTCTGGAGCTGTGTTCTTTACCCTGAGGTCATGACTTCACGTGGTCACATTGAAATGCCTAATGTTTCCTTTTACCAGCTGACTTAGATGTCCCAAGCTTGTGACATGTAAACTTTTACTCATCTGCAGCTTCATTTTTCTGCAGCTCAAAATATATATTATATATATATATATATATATATGCATTTTTCTGCGCTCAAAATATAAATTATTAAACAATGAAGGGCTGAAAATCAGACTTCTCACTAGAAATCACTCATTTCCTTTGTTACAATTACATTTTGAGATATTTAGAGTGTCACATTTATAATAATTTTGAATCTTGATTAAAATAGTGTAGGCTGCCAGTCAGGTGCTTTCAGAATTTGAAATGCATATTATTACAATGTGTGCAGAAATAGACATAAATGCATACATCTGCAAATTTCTTGTGATCTAATTTTGTATTCTCAGAAAAAAGAAAACCTTCAGAAGATCAGGATACTTTGACAAGATCTATTTTTTAAAAAACTATGTTGATTTTCAGTAATTGCATTTACCACTTTTAAATTTTTATTAATCAGATTGTATTATCTTGCCTATCAGCAATGTTAGTTGGAGTGGCTTGTAAATGTGCAGTTCATCTTTTTCAATATTTGCACTCCACAGTTTTTTTTCAGTCTTTTATAATTTCCTTGGTGTTTCAAGGGTTATTGGAAATCAGCAATAATCAGCAATCAGAGACCTCCTCAGTTACAGCTTGCCCTGCTGGTTGAAACTGTCTAGCCTTGTTAACCTCTATTTAACATCTTCCTCAGCTTTTATTAGAATGTAAATTGTTTTGTTGCCACTCTGGGATCTAACTATGCAGTCTTGCTTGTTTTCCTAACACTGTATGTTTTTGTCTTTTCTACATGATTGGCAACTTCACCAGTTACATGTGCAGTCTTCCTGTATGGCTCCTTTTGCTCCTGAGCTCCTCTCTCCCTTCTTAAAGAAACCCTCAAAACACAAAACCCAACACCCAAAACTGGTTTTTGTTCTGTTTTGTTTTTTTAATATTAATTATGTTTTCTGTGCTTAGACAAAGCTTACAACCTTTTGCTTATAATTTTAATGTATTTGTTAAGATGAATGCATTTTTTAGATATTTGTTAAATTCTGATTTACAGAATCACAAAATGGTTGAGTTTGTATGGGACTGCTGGAGGTTATCTTGCCTGGCTAATGCAGAGTTCCTTAAATCAAATCTAAATCTGCCCTCTAGCAAAGCTATACAGCAGAAGATAAATGGCCTTAGAGAGGCTAGAAGAAGATGGTTGTTGGTTTCAGGCGTAAGAAAATAATATAATCTTTTCTGCCCTATTCTGTCCCTACTATTGCATCAAAACAGAAGGGAAAATTTGTTTGGATTTTAGGGATTCTATGAAGTCTTAATTTCATACTTGCTATATCATTAAGGTAAGTCTCATAGAAATGCCCCTCCCAGTCTTCACTGACATCTTTCTCTATACTTATAAAGAATATTTAGTTAAGAATTCTTGCTATCATAGAGAATATTTATATTCTGAATTTGAAAATTACTCCTCTTTGGTTGCTGAAGATTTACCTTCCATGAAATATCAGCAAAACCATTATGCCCATTGTGAAGAGTGTTCAGACATAGGAGTTGATTATATTTTTCCCCTCAGTGGGAAAGGCACCTGCTTTTGATTTTATATTAAATTAGAAATGTGGTAGTTTAACTTACGTAGTTTTTATCACATTGTGATGCCATGTGTATATACCTTGAGGGATTTTCATGAAGGGCAAAAACTTCCTTTCTTAAAAGTGAAAGGCAGTGATGATCATCTCACAAAACAAAATATACTATAATATCAAGGAATCTTTCTGAAGTAAAGTAGTCTTTCTGAAGTAAAAAAAAATGGACTGATTTTACATATAATTGTTGACCATTTATATAGGTTTCATTAAGCTGACAGGGGAAATTATCTTGCAGAAAGAAAATTAATTTGCTAGTTCTATTTTCCTCTGGAACATATGAAGTAGATAGTAAAGGCCTGTTTTCTTTTTCCTGACCATGTTTCCCTCTTTGAAAAGTCAGTGTTTTGTTTGTGTGGAAGAATATTGTGATAAGTCAAGTGAATGACTGGAATCATTGTGCTTGAAATTGCCTAGAGAGGGAGCTTTTCTGCTAGATTCTTGAAAAAATAGATCTTGGATATTAATTTGGAAATATAGTAAAGGATTCACTATACTCTGTGTCCCATTGTAACTAATGCTGTCTAGTGAATCAAGGTATAGCCCAACACTAGGTGAAGACAGACTTCTGAATACAACATATTACCTGAATACTTGGAAGCATTTTTTCTTATTTATACAGCTGTTAAGTCCTGAAAAATACAGTTGAAGACAGTCGGACAGGGAAATAAATTTTGATGTTCTGAAACAGGGACACTCAGATTACTGGCCTATCACAAAAACAGACATATCAAGAAGCAGTCTAATGAGTGATAATTCTGTCCACAAAGTTATGACCTAAAATTTCCCTTTAATTCTTCTGACCAAGTCTAAAAAAAGAAGATGGAACCAAACTAGAAAGCTCTTGAGATGGAAGTAAGTACTAAACTTTCAGATTCAAAATTCAGTGGAGTGAGGTCAGTCTTTCTAGAGCCATCATGTCCCTGCACAGATTCCTCAAACTCTGCATCAGGATCTATTTGGCCTTTTTTTTTTTTTTTTCTGATGGGGTGCTTATGCAGTGTTTCTATGGATTGCTCAATATTGTCTGTATCATATACTGTGATTCATGTTGATGTAGGAATGCATCCCCAAAATGTTGTAACATGCCATGTTTGGAGGTAAGGAGCTACATGAAAAGTGCACAAGTAACTAAATAAAGGGAGATAAATGTAAAACAAAAAAAAAAAAACAAAAAGACTGAATTGTCAACTGAATGATAAATAAAATTGTATCATAATTTAAAAAAAACACAACAAATATTTTGAGTCTGCTTGTAGGAGTGAAAAGAATTTATTGACATTTGTCTCATTTACACAGAGCCACAAAGACATGCACAGTGCTAAGAATTTCTCAGAGAATTTTTAGGGCAATTTTAGTGGCATGATTGGCATTGTATCATTATACATACATTTAAGACAGTAGTCTGCTTCCCAAGAAGAAAAATATCATTTGCAAGTATAGCCTGTTATTTGTACTTATAAATCAGTGTATTCCACGCTTTTCTTTAATAATTCTTATTACACAAAGAAATGAACATAAAGCTATGAAGGATCTCATAGTAATTCAGAATATAAAGATGTAAATGCTTCTAATAACACACAAACTTTATATATATCAAAGGAAAATTGTTCTGGTGTCAGTTTTAGTGAGGACTGTAGTTATTTTTCAGTGCTAGTATTTAATGCCTAAAAAGTTTTTATTTTCTTGCCTTCCGTCTTCCTTCTGCCCCAGACAGACACTTCAGCTAATTCAAATGAAAATACTTCTGTGATATTCCGTGAGATTCTTATCCTTTGATTTTGGCAGAGGAGCAAGAGAGAAAAAACAGACAGCTTTCTGTATATTCTGGCAGGCAAATCCATGCTAATATTTGAGGTGGACCCGTGAAGAGTTGAAAGATGTGAATACATCTTGAAGGATGTTTTGTGATAGAAGGGATGTGGAGACCGTAAGGGTAAGAATTAGAACTTCCTTCTGTAAAATTTTCAGCTCCTTGAAAATTGCCCAGAGGCTGTGGGAGAAGACAGATAACCTGGAGTTGGTTTAGTTCCCTGCAGTTTTTGCTGCCCATTGCATGTTTTGACTCTTTTTTTTTTAGGTATAAAATAAATATTTGAACCATTTGTAAGTATTAGTCTGAAATGTAAATCTGACTGTTCGTTAAATATGCCTTTAATAATTAGAAGAGTGGTGTGCATGAAACAGTGTTTATAACACAACTGATGGGAGCAAAATTTGTCAGTGATGGATCTCTAATTTCTTTTTATCAACAGTAATATTTTCATAAACCATATTAAAATAATCCAACCACCTTCTATACAGTAAAATATCCCCTAGATTTTTAAACAGCATTTATGAAATCTGACTGGCAGAAATGTACCACAAATACTTTCAAAGAAAGAACCTGTTTCAGCTGCAGATTTGATCTTCAAATACAAGCTTTGTATTGTTCTGGATTTGTTTAAATTGAATTTAATACACATAATCAACCAGGCTGTGAAATGGACTTTGTACCTAAAGCCTCATTTTCTGGGAATAACAGCTTCTCAGATAGTGTAATTTCTGTGACTTGAATAATTTTATGGTTGAAATAATAAGGGACCTTACTCTCATAGACTTAGTGAGGATGGGAAAAAAATAACATTAAAATAACAGACATTGACTTCTAAGGACACAATAATAAACAAACACCAGCAACCTTACTCAAGGTTATTTAAGAGTTTATTGACTTATGGATAATCCTCTTAAACAATTATTACTTTTTTTTTTTAGTTATCAGGTTTATTTCTGGATAGGATGAGCCCTTCAGAAATTCATTCTTAAGGATTTAGAGTTCCAAAGGTTACAAATCAGAGATACAGATACTAATTTATCTAATTGGGACTGAGCGTTGAATTTTAGAATATACAAAATCTGTTTATTAAAAATGGCAGCAAATTAGGCCATGAAATGCATCTGATTTGAATGGCACATGGAAGATAACACTGTCAGTTATTTTTTGGGGGGGTCTTTTTGACTGTTAAGTGTGACTTTTTCACTGACATCAGATGATTTCACAAAATTTTGGAGCTTAAAAAAATAGAATGGTATCTAATTAAATTGACTGATTAGAAATTCAATCTGTAAAGAATGGATAGTTTAGAGTATGCTAATCTTGTATCAGAATGTCTCTGAGTCTTTGAGAGCAAGCTATCACACATATTTCTGATAATTTGAAATCCTAGTCAAGACCCTTCTCCAGACAAACTACAAATTAATTACCCTGTACTGTTCATTAAAGCATCTGCACTTCCAGTCCATAAAATCAGCAGAGTAATATGCATCTAACATTATTTTTAATAGTTATTAATACATGTTCAGTTAAAGACATTTCAGTCACTGATCTGGAAGTCCTAACTCCTCATGTTTTGCAATGGACTGCCTGTCAATATCTTTGTAATTTAAATTAATGTTACACTTGACAGAATCTCCAGAGGATGAGCTTTCTTAAAAGTGTTGAAACTGGTAACTGGTTCAAGGGATGGTTTAGCCCCATTTAGGTCACACTGAAAGTCAGGTTTCCAGATGAGGGAAGAAGCTGATAAGAGGCAAGTCCTGTGAGGTGGATCCTTCTTATCATACCAGTGTGCTTCCTTACATAATCACTAAGCTGTGAATACTCCCCTTCAAATGTGGGCATTGAGACATAGGATGAAGATATTCATCTTGGCTGATGGGTCATGATTGATTCAACTACACTGAGAGACAGCTGCAGCATCTTAGAAGATGTCAAAGACTCATAAAATGTCCCAAGACCCACAACATTTCATCATCCAGCGTGAAACTCCCTGCCCGAGGGTAGGTACCTGGCCATTCCCACTTGAACCTTAGTGACTATAAACCAGATTTTGCATTCTGTGGATTCTTTCCCCCCACCCCTTGTGGATACAGTCACTCTCTTTCCCCCCCCCCCCCTTCTCCTTCTCTCTCTCTACTACTGCTAAATTAGAATCCATATGGTTGGCTTTGGCATATGGTCTTGTTTGCACCTTAATTCGGGCAGAGGCACCTCTAATAATTTTAATAATCTGATCTTAACACCATCAGGCATGCTGCTACATCAGAAATAAATTGCACATGCACATGTCAAACACTACTGTACTTTGTGCTAAATTTTATGTTTTGTACATTAAACGAGTAACTTGCTCTGAGCATCTTTGTTGGGTTTAATTTCTGAAAATCTCTTATGTTTCCAAAATTTTGGTGAGTTTTAAAAAACAAAATGTTGGAAATTATCTTGGCAAGTAGATCTTTTAGGACAACATGGCAGTTAACTGCCCCATGGCTTCAGTGCAATGTTGGGGAGGTAGCTCTGGGTTGGTGTATATGGAGTAATAAAATTTAAGTCCACTTGAAATGCCCACTGGACAGTGAAAAAGGAATCTAGAAGTCAGTTAAAAATCGGATAAAGGTTATTAGGTTGAAGTTGTACTTTGAAGGGAACACAATGGTTCATAGGGAGCCAGGCTCACAGTGTGAATAACTCAGATTGTTGCTGAATTATGTGACTGCTCATAAGATCAGTAAAGACTTAAGAGATATACCTAATTGCTGACATTCATTTGCACATAGAAATAGACATGAACCTTCCACTTCTCAACTGCAGAGCCAAGTCCACTGGGTGACTTTACTAATTTTATTGTTAATTCAGTCTCTGGGAGCAAAGGAACAGTTCATAAGAGCTGCAGTTTGAATCATCAGGCATAATATTCTTTATTCCCATCAGAAGAGGCTGCCCATTTCCTGTTGAGGTTCCTGCTTGGATCCTACTGCAGAGGAGCAGCTGACTTTTATTAGAAGTGCTGAGATTTGTTCTGTGCAAGTGCAAGGGGTGATGCCCTAAAGACCTTGTTGCAAAGAATTGGGAATTTTTAAGCTGACTGTTAAGAGCTTTAGTGCAGACCTAGGACCTTTTCCAGAGGTGATTATAAGATGGATGAAATGTTTCAGTGAGAGTTTTGGCAGGGAGTTGGCCAGCCGGCACTGATTGAGAAGGAAGTTGCGAACACCCAGGAGGAATTTTTATCTCCCTTCATGAAGGTCAGAGCTGATACTACAACTGAGCAGAACCCTTAAGATGGACTCATTTCATCAGGGACTGGACATGCACACATTGACTGATACCAAGCGGGGGATTGTTAACTGTAAGGGAACCAGGGATTTGGGAAAGCAGGTCAGCTAACCTCAGCTGCCTCCTTTTGGCTAGCAACCATTGCATGCTATCTTTCCTGAGGATGTCCTAATAAACCAGAGTTAAATAAATCAGAAATAGATGTAAATTTGATTGCCTAACTTAAAAATGCCTGCCTAGGTATGGTCTTACTTTGATGTGCAGGTAGTAGAATTGCCTATTCCCATCTTTTTAGCATTCATAGAGGGTTATAATCCCAGACTGAGACTGAACTGGGAGGGTTGGGGTTTATACCATGACTGTCTGGGTTCCTGCTGCATGAACAAATGAAGGTGTAACCCAATAAATAGCCATGTTTTGTATCTTGGCTATTTTTTTACTGCATGTGTAGGCTATTAAATACTCAAGCCATCTCTGAGGACCAGCATTTCATAGTCATAGTTTTGGTTTCTTTTTTTTTTAATCTGAGTTAAAAGTTCTGTTTGGGAGTCACTTTATAGTAACTTATACAACAAACAACATGTTCCCCCAGGCGGTTAGTAGTTAATTTTCATCTGAATACTTATTTTTTATAACAAACATATGAAAGGAAGCTTCTCTTTCAAATAAGAAGAGGCACATTATGCTTCAGATCAGTTTTTGTACAAGAAATAAGTCAGAAAATTAATCAAACCCCTATTTTGCATTCAACAGATCATTTAGTAAACAAGCATAGAAAATTAGAAGCCTATTGAGTACAACTGTACTATTTTCTTGATCAGAATATTTTAATTAAAATAGTAGCATAGTAAGCCAACCTCCTTCTTATTTCCCATTTTTCTTAACTGCTGAGCGTCATGGAATTTTGTTCTTTTTGTCACATTTCTACTAAATTATACCTGATTATTTCAACCCCAAAGCATATAAAATTTAAGTTCATAAAATTGTGCAAAAACCAACCAGAAATCAAACCAGAACATGGTCTTTCAATAACAAATTATCAGATAAACTTTGAAAGTAATTTCATTTAAAATTCCTCTGTAATCAAATAAAGAAGATGATCTTCTCTGAATAATTTATTTTTTCATTAGTTTTCCCATCCCCACCCCCTTCTTATACAAATTGTCTCTTCAGATAAATAATTTGTCAAAAATCAAATAATTTCTTTCACTCTCCTGATCTTTCAATAGCCTAAACTGTGCCCCATAATTTTTTTTTCTTTGTAGCCAAAGAGATTCTAACTTTTTACGGGAAGACACAGGTTCTTTTCCTGTTGTTGTAATATTTCCTTTTTTTCTTCAGCATATTGACATCCATACTATATTTTGATACTCAACTTGATAATGATCGGGGATTTTTTTCTTTCTAAATTCTAGCAAACTCTTTTTTTTCCCTTATGCATAGCATAGCATCAAAACAGACAGTCTTCATAGTTTTCTGGTTGATAGATGACATTTGATTTAAAAGATGTTCACAATCTCATCTGACTGTTTTGCAGTGGAGGAAGTTTGGATGCATGGTGAGTAAGTGCTGAATGTCACAGTAATCACTTGATTAACCTCAGAGTGCCCACTATTTAATGTACCTAACACAGTTTTGATGTTGACTTATGAAGTAAATACAATCTTCTGCAGCATTCCAGCATATAATTAAAACAGTTTTCAACATATTTTTTGGCACAGAACTTGACCTACTTTCACACTTCTAAGGTTTAAAATAAAATATTCCTCGCAATGCATTCCTTTTTTTATGGAAATCTACCATATCAATCTTAAAAAAAACTGCACTACACTCTAACTAGTATGTGTGTGATTTAAGTCATAATAATAATTTATAGCTGAATAATAGCATTCTATGATTAAGGATCTAGTAATAGTGTACAGACATTGTGCTCAAAGCAATAATCATTACTCAAGTAAACAGTACCTGCAAAGTCATCCATACTTGTGTAAATAAGAAATTACCTACATTTATAAGGAAGGAAGGATCAAATCCATGCTTTACTTAATCATAATACCTTCTTACACTATTTAAGACTTTTTATGTGCACACTGCAGAAGAATACATGGAGATTAAGGAGGTACTTGATTTGCAATAGGCGTATGAGGCAGTAAGTCAAGTGGACTGGTTCCCACTATCCTTTTAGTATCACATTACAGTAGAATATAATTTTTGCCCCAAAACCTATTTTCTTACTGTCAAGCAGCTTTTCTTCTACTTTCTAAAGCTGAAAGGAGCCAAAATGTTTTTCTTTGGAGAGCAGCCATTTAAAATGGTGAAACTTGTGGTGTAAAACCCCAAAAAATAATTTTAATGAATGGTTTAAAATATAAGTATTATCCTGATAATTTTGGCATCTCTTTCAGATTTTAGAAAACGTGTATCTATCTATAGATTTGTTTGGCTTTTTTCCAGTAATACGTAGCATATAAAATTATAAAAAAAACCCTCTCTCTATACAAACCTTGCTTTGCTTCTTATTAATGTTATTATTCACCATTACCTCCATTTGCCTGACAGCAAAGTCCTGTGGCACCTGAAACTGAATTGTAAATACTGACACACAAAGGTATTGTCTAACTAAATTTATGGCAAATTAACAAAGATTGCAATGTATTTGACACAGACTGTATTGAGATAATGCCAGTCCTAAATCTCACTCTGTTAGATAACATTGTCTAAGGACTAGCAGTATCCTCAGTAGCATTAAAATCCTCAGCACATCCCCAGCTCTGTTTCATGCTCTTTTAGGTGTTGAATTTGTATCAGTTCTATTCCTTATTTTTCTAATTCTGGGAAAATGAATTAATTTCTTTATGCTACAGCTCAGAATTATTTAGATGTTTCAAGTCACTGTAGTGGCATAGGAGATGATGTAATTATCTTTCGGAACACATGGAAAAAATGGAGAGATGTGAAAAAGAGTGCTATAACGTAAGAAGAGAAGAATTAGGAAACAGGACAGATTATAATTTCATATTTTGATGCTAACAAGATTTTGTTACATTCACATTTAATATCTCCCCATTCTCAGATTATGTTGACAGGCAAAATTGATTTTGTTCAGGTTAAGGGTTATGAATTATTTAAAAGTTCATTAGTCTTTACAAAAAGGATTTCTTGTGGGTGATTCTGTTATGGAGAAATGATTGTAAAACATAGTAAAATCTAAGGCATGGCACAAGGGTATATGTTTTGTTGACTTTCTGTGTGACTTGTTCTTCTCAGTGTCTAGGGTAGTAGAGGATCAATGATGGTATTAAACTTATAAATCCAGTGATAATGGGATTTTGATACCTATCACAGAATGGAATAGGTTGGCAGGGACCACAGTGGGTCATCTGTTCCAACCTCTTGTTGAAGCAGGGTCATTCTGGAGCACACGGCAGAGGATTGCATCCAGCTGGTTCTTGAGTATCTCCAGTGAGGGAGACTTCAGAACCTCTCTGGCCAATCTGCTCAGTCATCTACACAGTAAAGTTCTTCCTCACGCTCAGATGGAATTTCCAGTGCATGAGTTTCTGCCTGTTGCCTCTTGTCCTATTGCTTGGCACCACCGAGAAGAGCTTGGATCCATCCCATGACACCCTCCCTACTGATACATTGATATGTCTTGGGCCGTAGTAAAACTTTTAGTCCTCTTCAGTTTTCTGCCCTACCTCAATTTATCTTGAGATGGATATCTCAGGATCCACTCCCATACTGAATTCCAACTCTTCCATCTTTTCATCTACTCATATGTCACGTTTACTACAAAACTTCTGGGGAAAAAAATTATAGCAAGTTGTGGTCTAAAGTATGCAGAGATTTTGGCACAGAAACATCAGAAACTCTAAAGCTTTCAAGACAGTGAAGCTGCAATACAGCTGTCTCTCCCTCTCTCCTCCTGCCACAGCCTGTCAAAAACATGCAGTGGGTAAGTTAAATAGTTTTGTTTAAGAACAAGAAGTGGAGTGATTTATAGCAGCTTGAATCTGTTTGTGCAAGCATAATTGTTTACTGAAATTCTTTACAGTACATTCCCAGGGGCTATGGAAATTGGTCCAAGAACAAGCTCTGCTATGCCTCTGCCCTACTCTCCTGTCAATATCAGCTCCTTTCAGACACAGAAAGGAGGTTTCCATCTTTCTCTATCTTAAAAGAATTCATAGCTTACAGGAAAAAAATAATTTTTCTCTGCTGAAGTGTAAATGTGGGGAATACAGTTATATAAGTCAGAGAAAAATAAAACCATTGCAAGTGTTTGGCCGCTAAATCTGAGAGTTAGGTAAAAATGTTGCAGCACCAAACCTTATTGTATATTTCTCAGTCAGCTTCATGTGTTCTAGATTTTGATTCAGATGCTTTGAACATGTGTCTCCATCCCAAACATTTCAATGATAAGAGGCTTTGTCATTATCTATCCTTTTCCATAATGCTTATGGATGCTTTGCAATGTTGAATCTGCCACTGTAGGATGTATAATAACAAAAACATTGAAAACATTGGCACAACATTTGTTGCATTAGCACGCAAACGAGCGATCATTTTTCAGGGAGCTGATTCACGAAAGTGACTTTTGATGTTGATCTTTATCTTAAATATAATTTAAGGAGAAAAGAAATTGTTTTAAAAAGTATTATGTTTGTGTTATAAAAACATAAAATGTTTAATGGGTGTTTTGAGGACTTTTTCCATTTGTATGTTTGTGAGAGATGATTTTTATAAATACTTGAATATCCATTTGATTTTCTATTTTCAACTTGATTCATAGAAAGTGGTGAAAATATATTGGAAGAAATACATTTTATATTATTATGAGGGACAGCAAGGGCATAGAAATCAGACTTGATTCACACATTCCTTAGGCATCCATTATTATTCTCTCTAATGGTCATGATTGCTGCAATCACTATCTAATTATTTATTTTCAGTTCTGCTCTTTCCTGCCTTTAAAATTGTTGTGCACTTTTAGAGAATAAACTGATCTAGTGATAGTTTTTATGGAGCATTTACCTTCTTAAAAATCCCATTTCACATTATTTCTGCATGTGAAGCACATATAATGTGCTTGAACTTTGAAAATATGAGCTCTGATCTTGGAGGAAAGAATACTGAAAAATACCTGGAGGGTACTGAGTGCAACTTCGAACTTCCTAGTACAAGAAAGACATTGACCTACTGGAGCTACTCCAGCAGAAAGCAACCAAGATGTGCGGATGCCTGAATGGACACAAAGTAGGAAGGGAGGCCCAGAGAAATGGTTTTTCAAAGCCTTTAGTATAGGAAACTAAAGAGAGGTACATATTTCTGTTGTATTCAAGTATCTAATGATAGAATGCAGAGAAGATAGAGCCAGGCACTTTCCAGCAGTAGGAAAAGAGACAAAAATCCCAAGTTGCAACAATCCAAATTCTGAAAAAATACTACCAAAAAATTCATATATAGGAAAATACTGGAAAAGGTTGTCCAAAGAGGTTAAGGAATGTTCATCCCTGGAGATACTCAGTATTCAACTGGACGAGCATCTGAGCAAGGCCTACATGTGCATACTGGGAACAGCTGTATATTATACCTGCAAGCTTGCCAGCAAGGACGTTGTGGAATTCTACCTGGGCTTTGTAGATACAAAACAGGATGACAGAGGAAAGGTAGCCCAGTCAGGAAAGACATAAGGAACACAATGGCCATGACAAGGTTCACTGGAGAATTGGCCTGAAGCCCCAGACAGGGACTTTTTCCATTTGTGAGCTTGTCATCAAATGGGACTAGGAAAGGAAAACAGCAAAGCTGCCCTGAAGTCCCTGCAAGCTGTAAGAAAGGAAGCCAAGGCTTCATCTAATAAAAATGCAAACTGCCATTAGAACGAGGAAGGACTTGCCCACCACCAGCTGGGGCAAAATCTGAAAATGCCCTGAAACCAACTGCTTACTTCCCATTTTAGTAACTAGTACATGGGATTGTTCAAATTAACAATTGGAATGATCCTGGAAGTAAGAAGTGCATTGGTTTGGGCTAGAGCTATTTCTTCTATACATCCACAAATTCTCTTGTCATCCTACACTCATGAAACACAAAGGAGACTTGGAGGGTGTTCCCTATTAATAATGCAGTTGGGAGTATATGTACAGGAGTTCAATTCTATATTAAAATGGGATAAAGGATCATTAAGAGTGCTCATTTTGTTTTTCAGCACAACCCTATGATTTTGGCCTGCCTGGAGAACTGTGCTTTTCTACCTGGAAACCAGATGGAAAACATAAATGTGCAGATACACAATTCATAATACGTCATATTAATTAGGTTTTCATGCTGATTCCACCCAGTTTATGTTCTGAGTTTTATGCCAGTGTCTCCAGAGCTGTTGATGTGTATCTGGTTTCTAAAGGCAAAACAAGAGTGGACAAAGTTATTTGAGATGACTATGACCTATTTCTGCTTGTTAGGGCTCCAAAGTTAGTTTAGGGAAGTTGATTTATTTTACTTCTAGTGCTCCCTGAAGGAAATTACTGCTAGGATAATATAGTTCTTTGAAATAACTGAGTAGCCAGCAGCTGTGTGGCAAAGTGAACTGTGAATTTATGAAGCAACGTGATGCTTCTATTAAAAGTTAATATATTTTTCATGAGAACAGCCGTTAAATTATTGCTGCTTTTTATATTAAATACTTACAGCATTTGATTAAAATGTGTGAAACATCTAATATGTTTCTTTCCTAATTGGATATTTTTAATATCCTATTTAGCAATTACCACTTTTCAATGAGTGTCATTTAAAAAGGAAGTGTGGTGAATGGACAGGTGGGGTAGTGCTGGACCTGATGGGAGAGACCAGTTTGGGTGGTGAGGCTGTGGTCAGGTCGAGCTCTGCACCTTTCTTTTGTACACTTTTGTTATTAATATTGCTGCTGTTCCTGTTCATTTTCTTGTCTCATTGCTGTTTCCAGTAAAAAATTTTTATCTCAACCCATAATCTCTGCCTCTCGTCTCTCTCAGTGGCTTTAGACTGGGGAGTGCCATTCCAAAACCACAACAATGTCATATCTGAAATTGTAACTTCCCATTCAAATGTCACAGAATAAAAGTGAGTGTTTATTTAGTTAACCTCCCCTACAAACAGCTCCAAAACATTTGAAGTCAAAATATGTAAATAAATTAATCCAGACACAGACCACATAAAAATACGGAATTTAACTTTTAACACTGAAGTTGAAATGATAACTGACCTGGATGGCGTCACTACTTATTTTAACTGGTGGCTTGCAGTCAAAATCTGGCTAATGTGGCCCTTTACCTCAGTGTGCCAAACTGGACTTTCATGAATGTCTAAAATTCTATGTTCTTTTTTCAATTTCTGTTTTTAATTTTTCCTGTACTTTTACAAACTCTGCCACTTTACAGCTATATCCAATGAAATAGTACAAATAACAGCAATAGCTGATTTACTGAAGACAAGTCTATAACATTTTTATCAATATGAAACAAAACAACATTTCCTCCATGTTTTTTTCTGCCTTGCCTTGCAATGCTGATTAATTTAATTTATTAATTCATTCATTCTTTAAATTTAACTGCTGGTGATCAAACTTAAGAAACTCAGAAGTCCAAATTAAAGGTGTGGTGGGATGGTAGACTTACTTCATAATGAAGGTGTAAATTCTTCCAGTGCGTCTTCCCCCATTAAGTGTAAATAGGGGAAACTCTCCTGAGTTACTTATCTTTATTCCACTGACTATACCCAAAATCTAAGGTAGCTGGACTACTGATTTTAGCATCTTATTTAAGCATCTAGAATTGATGATACTAACACGGGCTTAATACTTCTAATCAAGAAAAACAAATAACTTCCTTTGGATGCCAAAAATACTTTTTTTCTGGTTAATTCAAGTTCAGCACTAAACGTTGTGTTATTTTTGTATCTTGCTAGCTTTTATTTATCTTTATCCCCTTTGTGCCCTCTATCCCCTTTATCCTTCTTGTGCCGAGAAGTGTCAAGTGACACTTTTACATGACAGCAGTGACTACAGCATATTTCAAAAGAGGGGACAGAATAAACTAGTATGCATCACTTCAACATAGACTCATTGCACAAATAAACCGTTTCTTTGCAGAAGGCATAAATATTTCACTTTTAGACCTAGGATTGAATTTGACCTGAAGATGGAAACAGGGCATGAGGAGATGATAATCAGTCCTACAAGCAGACCTTGGAGCCAGCTGGGTCCAATGCATGGTTTCCACTCTGAAAACTCATTCAAAGTGATTTTGTAAGATAGGTTGTAAACTTTTTTGCCAATAATTGCTCACATTTGCTCACAATTGGCCACAACAGTTATCAATCTGAACGAGTCAACTAAGAGTTAATGGTTGCAAAGCATAGCAAAATTCTTCAATTTCTTAATAAAAAAAAATCTCTTTGAGATTCCTGAATGATCTCCAAATGAGATAATCTCTTAATGCCTCATGCTGATCTCTCAAATGACAGTGTGTGGGCCCAATCCAAAGCCTGATGGAGTCAATGAAATCTCTAGTATAAACTTCAATAAGTTTTGCAACAAAACATCAGTAGGTGATAATAAATAAAACAATAAATTTCAGTCTGTAATAATACAGCTCACCATGTGTAACATGAATATAAAAAATGTTTTTATAATTTAATGAGATTTGTTTAAATTAAACACAATGTGGCACTTCTTTCCCAAAAAGTTAAAAGGGGTTCAGGCGCACACTTACTATTCTTTGCCATGTTCTCCTGGCTTAGCTGAATGGCTGCTTTCTCCCCTCTCTTAGCTTTAGCAGTGCCCTTAGAGAACAGTGTAAGATTTGGCGGTGATAAACCTGCAAGAATCTGATTGTGCTGCAGTGATCCTTCAGAGCAGAGGTCCTGAGTTTCAATCCCTCTTCTAAAATTGATGGTACATTTTATCAGGCCACACTGTAATATCAAATGCAGAAAGTTGTTTTTATTATTGGTTTTTTTTTTTGAGTGAATAATTTCCTTAGTTCTAAACACCCATATTTTGCTTAAGTGAGGTACTTAAGACTGTTTCTGAATCTAATTCTAAATGCCCTGAAAACCTAATCACAGATTCCTGCATAATAGCAAGACATTATATTAAGCACTGTTTCTATATTAGAGAATGTAGGCTATTTAACTGTATTAAGAAAATACAAATATATGTGCTACAAATTTTACTTCAGCAGACATCACCTTAATAAACATTATAATAATATTATTTTCATGTTTAAAATGATGCATTAAAATCCCGTAAGTACTGTACTTCTACCAACTGTGAATTATTAATAAGGTGATAATCATGTTAATGATGCTGCCTTATTAGGTCTTGATGTATCTTGTTAACATGCCAGTTAACTGCCTGTTGGTGTGGAGGGGAAAAGTACTTTCTTGTGCTCAGGAGGGTACTAGAGAAGTTAATATTTTCCTAACAGAGTTTATTGCGACTCCTCTTAGGATGCTTTTTTGCTTGTTCATTTGTTTTTCTTCTTTTTTTCTTTTTAACTGCTTTCTGCTGCAGGAGCTGGGCTCGACCTTCAGCCCACTCGGCTCCGGCTCCGTCCGTCCGGACTAGTCCAGTCGGCCCCCGGGGGCACCGCCTGATTCCCCCGGATGGGGACAGGGGAGATCGGCCGCCCTGCGGCAGAGGGTCAGGTCTGGTGACGGGGAGTCGAGGAGGTTTCCAGTCCCCAAGAGGCAAAGAGGCTCAGAGAGTGAGAGGTCCAAGGTGCTTTATTAAAAGGGAAGCGAGGAAGCGGGCACCCTGGAGGCTCTCGGGCGGTCCGTGGACGCGAGGTCTCGTCGCGAGACCACACGAGGCACGAACCCCCCGAGCCTCGACGGCTGGGGGGTTTAAAAAGGGGGAAACGGGGTCTCCAGGGGTGGATCAGCAGGGGCGGAGCCAATTGGCTCGGGTACAGCAGTAACAAGCAAGCGGGGCAGCAAATAATACACAACCAGGGGAGGGATACAATTGAACCAATGAGGGAACGAGGGAAACAGAACTTTCTGGACATGGGTGGCAACTGGGGCGGTAACAAGGCGAGGTAACAGAAACTTTTAACCAATAAACTAAAAGAGAACTTTCAGGGGGTGAGGTGTGGGAGGTTATACTTCGTCCTTAGAGTCCTCGGACCAGGCAGCATTCCCTCTGGGGAGCTGCGCCAGGTTGACAGCTGGCGTCCGAGGCTCTGGGTCAGCCAGTTCGGATTGGCGAACCTCCACACTTTTCTAGAGATTGTGATTGCCCAAGCCCTTGTTGTCAGTTTTACATATCTTTAGGACATATGAAGGAGTGATGATGTAATATGATTAATGCATTACTGCAAAATAAACCTTATTGTCACTAAACTTTAAATTGCTATGTCAATATGTTAATCAGCATTATGACCACTTGAGGCAAAACACATTTTAAGCAACAGTGACAACAAACAATAGAAAAATACAGAATGCAACTGCTTTTTTTTATTGTCCTAGATATTTCTTTCAGTATGTTAATGTTCTGGCATGTCAAAGAAGTACTGAGGGAAAGAAATATGTCTCTGCAACTCAAAAGTAACAAATAGCACAAAGACTGAGTCAGCTCAATTTGATAAACCAAAAATCTACCATCTATCTCTCCCAAATCCTAATGTGAGCAAGCAAACAAACAAGCCATGTTAACTTTTTTTTTCTTGGAAAAATAAGGCTGTTTGTTTACTTGTAGTTTGCATCTTAAATACTGACTTCTCCTCAGCAGTTTAAAATACACAGAACAGAAATCTGTTTCCATAACAGTTTCAGTCCAATTTGCAAACCTTGGAGATTTGTGCAGTTTGGCTTTCAGCTGCTTATACTTGTCTCTCTGAAGTTTGAGAAATTTATCTCAAAGAAACTGAACTTCAAGAAATCCATTACAAAACTTGTAAGAACTATGGAACTAGCTTGCGTTATGAAAGAATTTATTTTTTATTTCATAATTTTTACAGCTTTATCTGAGGCCACCTGTAACAGTAATAATTAGTGTATTTGAGGTTGCAGAAAGGACATGCTGACAAACAAGTATTGTTCTGAGTGTAGTTTTATGGTGTTTTGCTGCTAGTGGTTGGCACACAGTGACTTTTGTACGTTGGTGGATCAAGTACAAGATGAACATTTTGTGTCCTAGTCAAGCTAATGCCAACATGTGTGTAATCTGAAACAATAGGACACATTATCGCGAATCCTGAAAACCCCAAGGGAATTATGGTGTGCTAAAGACTTGTGTATCATTAACATGTCACAAAAGATGAGTTACCTGATCTGATAATGCCTGAAATTCCTATTTCATAGAGATAAAAAACCCATCTAAATATTAACAAAAAATTGCAGTAAAATTTTTCTGTAAAGCAGAATTTCTGACAATTTGTTCTGAAATGAGTAAACTGGCATAATATTTTCACTTTCTTAACTATTATTATGTTATTATTAAATTGTTCTAAATAGAGTACTTCTACTTACATGTCAAAACAACATTTAACATTAAGGGGAAACAGAGTGGAATAGTGGTGTGCAGGGCTTTTTCTTTTGTTCCTCTTTTTTCCTTCCTCACATTATCAGTGTTATTACTCCTAAATATTCCCTGTAGCATTTCTTAAATCTTACTTTGATCACTGCAATTAATAACACTGATAAAGTGACAATTAAAAAATCATCTGGTTAAAGTTTAGGAAAAATTGATTGTTTTTCTTTCATTAGATTTCATTAGATATGATGCAAATATGCAGAATATTCTTTACGTTGAATCAGCATTTCCTGACTGAAAACTGTTCCAATTTAATCACTTTTTTGCTAGGTGGTTACACATAATCCTCTCATCCAGTCAGTAGCTTGCTGTGTGCTGATTAATTCTCCATCAGAAAGGTCTGGTTTTTCTTCACCAAATAATTTACTGAGTCTTTTATGAAATGTCTTTTAAGACTTTGCCATAGGAAAAAATGTGCAGTCAATTGCTGCCTAGGAATCTGTAACTAATGAATAATACTAGTCTAATTAATGTCAAACTAATTCAAGTCCTGCAACTAGCTAGCTGAAATAATTTTCACTTCTTCAGGTACAAATTACATTTAAAATCCATTGAGAGTTTCTAATAATACCAAACATCAATGTCTTACCTGTACAATGTGAATTTCTAATAAAGTTCTGAAGTGAGCAATTAAAAGAAATATGGCTAGGACTAGGAGTTATTGCAATGAAATTTTATTTTTGTTTTCCAGACTTAATCTTTTCATGTGCACTCTCATTCATACTCAAATGATTCATTTTCATATAGAAGTTTTCCTTAAAATATAATTTAAGAAGTTGATTTAATGCTCAGCAGAATATCAGCCTGTTGTGGGACTGGCAGATTCATGGCAGAGCTCATTTATCCACAGCACTGCCACAACAAGTCTGATGGAACTGGCTGCTAAGAACTGCCTGGGCTGTGATTGCCACTGAATCAGTCCCTTAAGGGTTACCACCCGGGACAAAAAAGTTTCGTAAAATGCCTAACACAATTTCAATCTATATTAGCTATTTAGTGGCAGCCAGCGGAATTTCCTGTTAAGCACCCATTGACACCCTTTAATCTGCTTGGGAACTGCTTCCCACAACTATGCCTGAAGCAAAGAAGCTCCTGAGCATTATTAGCGTCTTGTAACTAGACTGTCTAAAACTTGATTTTTTTCCGGTTTTGTTTATTATTGTTCTTTTTTTCCTTTTTTTTTTTTTTGCCTGTAACCATAGCCCCATTTCAAGAGTAAATGAAAGTACAGCCTATTTAATGCTTTGGGTGTAAGTCCATAATGCCTATTGCACACCCTCCCTCCCACCTGTGTACTGGAACTTTGCAAACAGTAATTTGCACAACATTCCATTGCAAATTAGTACTTAAGAGATACATCACCTCATCAGTGAAAGTGCTGATCCATTAAAACTGCTACAAAGTCTTATTTGATGTCATTAGTGCTATTAGTGGCTTGTCAAAAGTCATTCAAGGTCAGGTGCCATGACTGTTGGAAGCCAGTGACATTAGCTGGCAGCTCTCTTGTGTGACTGTGAGATGGTAAAGCCTGTCGTGGCCATTTTTAAGGTTTGTTTTTGTTGTTTGGGGTTTTTTAAAAATTTATTTATTTATTTATTTACATTTTGGCTGGTTGGTTGGTTGGTTTTTTATACTGAGGTTCCCTGATAAGGCAGAAAGAAAAAGAACAGTGGATGGCCAAGGTGTATTATTCGTGTCTTTCTGTTCTTTCCTTGTTTAATTTAAGAATTCATCAAATACTGAGGGATATATTTGTCTTTGAAAGTGAAGATCTGCATTACTTTTTTGGCTAGTTCATAATTTAATTATAATCCAAAAGGAATTAAATGCTTGAAATATACAGTTTAAAAGATATAAAGAAATAAAGGGTTGACTAGATTGCAAAGAATCCCTTCTAAAATTGTAGACAGGTAATTTTATTTTTACCAGAAGAAGGTTTTTGGACCCTAGCCTGTGAAACAAATGGTTGGAGTCTATGAAATGTGTGAAAAATAAAAGAAAAAAATATATTTTAAAACAGTCAGGTACAATGTCTATTTGCATTGCTCAACTCAGTTATATTTAACACCATCCTCTGTTGCACATTATGCAATTTATAATGTCATCTTGTTTTCTCTACAGAAAACCTGGATTTCTTTGTTGCTGTATCATTTTATATATGACATTTTGAAATGTTTAAGCACATACTGTTTTGTTTAAGTGTATATTATGGTTGTAAATTAATTTCAATGAGAAATCAAGAGAGAAATTTGGTTCTTATGTGGGGAGGAAGCTCAGGTAGTTAAAATTTTGCATAAAAGAAGTAGAAGAAATACTCTATTCCAACAGTCTGCCTGGAAAATTACCACAGGGAATTCTGTGCTCCAAAGGACGGAGAAGCTGAGCCATCATTATTTGCATTTTGTTTTTATTATACTCTTCCATATAACTTAATGTGAGGTAATTTCCTGAAGGGGGGGAGCAATACGTTTTTCATTCAGAACTCACTAGCTGGCAGTAATTGCCATTTTAGAATTAGCGCATAATGTGCAGTTGATTGCATTTTTAAAATACTTCCTTGTATCTTGCAATATGTTTTATTTCTTCAAGGTATCCCTGCTCATTGCAGGGTGCCACTGGACTATGGGTGACCTTTAAAGGTCCCTTCCAACACAAACTGTTGGAAAAAAAAAAATTTGATCTGGCACTGTACATCTCAGCATAGCGTACACACATCTGAACTTGCTGTATCTGAGATAGGATAGCTACTGGAATTTCTCAAAATGCAGCCATTTAATTCTCAACCCTTTTAATAATAAATTGCACTGTATCTTTATCCTAGAAAGCGGTGTAGAATTTGTCTGTTAATTTTGGGGCACTGAATTGTTGGTGTCCAGCCTAAAACATCTTAAAAAAGACTGACATGAGCAAAGAACCACCTTTTACATTTGTGCAGCCCTGGGGATATTTCAAGTTGGGTATCCAATATCGACAGTCATTTCAGAGAAAGTTGGCTTCTGTATCTACCAAAGTTGTCCTTTGACTGCTTCCTCTCATTTTCACTAAAGCTGAGCTCAATTTGAGAATACTGCTGGGCTAGCAATAGTTTATCTTGTCTTGGCCATATGAGGTAATGTGTTGGGTGGGGAGTTTCTGATCACTTTGGGTAGAGTTTCATGATCAAAGTTTCATGATTTCAGAGAAACAAGTTGTCATTGAGATGAAAAATATTAGTGACTTGAACTCATTGAAATTTACATTATAAAGAGAAACAAGAACAATGGAAATTTAGGTAATTTTTTCTTAAATGAGTGCGTTAGGGTTCTAAAAAATACCTGCCAAATAGTTCAGTTAATCAATTGTTAAGTCATCAATAATTCGCTATTTGTTCTATTTTGAAAAGTAGGAGTCCATTCCTGTTGTTTCTTTTTTCATATACTTCTTTACTTGTCTAAATTTTTGCTTTAATTTTTGACAGTCTGGAGTCAGAAAATGCATTCTGTATTAGACCTTATAAAAATATTATTTTCTAAAAGTGAAACTCTTGGCTTTTTGGATGCATTTCAGTTTGCACTGTAAAAAAACAAAAAAAAATTAACTCTGGATTTCCACAACTAAAATCACTACAGATTATGCTAAGACACATCTTCCTGTGTTTTTCATAGTCTGTCGTTTTCTGCTTTAAAGCTGGATTTCTTTAGTTTTGTTTCAGAGATGCTTGGCCGAAGCAGCTTCATTCAGAGATAATCTGCAAGCTATCATTCATACTCTTGGCTTAAATCCAAACTACCATTTATTTGTGTGAAGTCAAGATACCCTATAATTACTGTTACCTATTACCTCTGTTAGTGCTATTGTTGGGTTGGTGCATTTTCTAGAAGCAGAAATTGATGACTAATTAGACTGGGCTTATGACATTATGTTTCTTTACAATTCTGTAGAATTGCCATGCCTTCCTGACCACTAAGATAAACAACGAAGATGAATGCATATGTTTTCTTTTCAACATTTTTTGTCCTTTTAATATTTACACAATTTCTCTCCAAGTTAGCCCTGTACTCAGATTAATATGAAGGTACTTCAGCTTTTTAGCTCTTTTTTTGGACAGAAAGATATATTTTGCTTCTTTTTCCTGAAATATAAATTGAATGGAAATGATTAAACTTATACGTTTCAGCAAAGTTTCTCTCCCAGCCATGAAAGGAGTGGTAGCAGACCATCTTAGCATTGACCTATTAACCTTAATTTTCTATTGACTGCGTAAAATCTGAAGAACCCACACCCAAAACCCAATAACCCCTGCCCACATTATAAGAATGATGGGCATTTGAGGGTCTGCAGGTGAAAGCAGGGCAAGTGGGAGCTCTCATTAGCCTGTGAGGTGGATGGGAAGAGGG
Source organism: Entomyzon cyanotis (assembly GCA_024500445.1). Lineage (NCBI taxonomy): Eukaryota > Metazoa > Chordata > Aves > Passeriformes > Meliphagidae > Entomyzon > Entomyzon cyanotis. The sequence goes on from JAKEPQ010001005.1 coordinate 85,916,683, forward strand.
ATACATACATACCACATCCTGCCACTTTCTTCACCATGGCATGGCAGGAAAAAGTTCAATTCTTCTCGCCCCATGTGTGCATAATTTTCATTCATGTGGATGAAAACTATATCAGCACAGGGAGAAGAGAGTAGATGCTTTAGGCTGTGTGAGACACAATTACCTTTCTGACAGCAGTGAAATGGAATTTTTCATGCAGAAGAGATGTAACCGAGAGCAGGAATTAAGAAAACGTCTGCTTAAAAACGTATTGTCCAATAAAACTTAGAATTTTCAAGAAGCATATGCTGAAATTTGTGCATGTACATGACCATGTTATCTAGCATTCTTTTCTATAACTGTATACAGTTTTCTATAACTGTATACAGTTTAGGCATAAATAACCTCACTAACTTTATTGCTTCTTAATACTTATTACAAAAGGCACGCAAGCTGGTTTCTAAGGTTCTACCAATTTTTCTAAAACAAAGTAATGGGAAATTAAGTAACATCAAAATAGTAAAAAATACTTTTGTTACTGAAACTTAAAACCATATATTCTTTTATACTATTGCTTAGCCATGAATCCATTCTAAGAATTTTTTTCTTTTAAGTCAGGTAAATATTTCACATTTCTGTGAGTCCAAATTTATTTTTGTTCCTTCAAATTTTCTGAACCAAGAAACTTTTACCCCAACAGATTTTTTCCCAGGAATGTGAAGACTTTTATAAGTTATTTTAGAAATGAAAAATGCAAAGGTTTGGCTGATCTTTGAAAATAGCTATTCTGGTAATTCTGAATTTTTAATTCAGTATAGATTTCACTCCAGTGACGTGTTCCAGAAGAGTCTTTATCATCCACTGTATGGAATAAGATTAAAATTGATAAAACAAAATTGGGAAAAGATCTCTTATTCTGTAATTGGCATGTCCATACAATTTCTTTACTTATGAGTAACAATCTGTTTAGAATGTACAGTAAAGAGAAACCACCAGCTCAGAAAAAATAAAGAGGACTTTTCAGTTTAATTGAACAAGTATACAAGATTGACTGAGACATTTTCATAGTTGAGATATATTCACAGGATTATGGTTTGGAATATTCTGGCAGACCCAGGTCTTCTCTGTTTTGTCATTTATTTCCTTCAGCACAGCCAAGTGTGGGCCATCTGGAACACACTCCTTTGCAAGAGACAAGGAAAAAAATTACTAGTGGGAAAAATGGAGCAGTGAATATTATTCTGGGTTAGAAATGTTCTTGCTTCTTGGTATTATCTGTATAGTTCCGTAATGGTGTCTGCTGTTGAATTTAGACAAGGTTATAGGTATCTTTCAATCACTCCAGCATGGTTATTTGTCCATATTTCATTTGAAGACAAATGAAAGATGTATTTTGATTAAGGAAATGAATATGGGATACAGTGCTTCTGGTCTATGCACTGGTCTAAATGAGTGCTACAGTACAGACCTTCATAACTTGTGCAGATGTTTGAGAAAGTACAGTCAGGACCCTATATCTTGGCTTTTTATCAGGATATAGATAGGAGTATCGAAATACTTTGGAAACAGGTAAAGGTGTTGTGGGTGAAACTGCCTAAAAACCTATATCTACTGCTACTTACAAGCAGACATCCAACTGCTGCTACAGAAGGGTAGGTCACCACTGGGTGACATTTCACATCCATAAGTCTAAAGTTGATGCCTCTGAACAATGGCATTGGATAACTACAGTTATGTGTGTCACTAGCACCTTACCAAATATTCTATCACTGTATTTCAGGCTTAGTGCATCAAATTTTTCTCCAAATCTTTATGGAAAAAAGAAAGTTAAATGGTTCAGATTTTTCATAATGCTAATAACATGCCTAATAATAAACTAGTGTTCAAGGTAATTTCTATTTAATTAAGGTTGAATGTTTGCTTCTATTGACTGAACTCAAGGACATTTAAGTGTCTATTAAAAACTAAATATGTGCTCAGCTGTGTTGTGGAATGCTCAAGGAGATTGCAGTTACATAGACTTAGGAGAAAGTAAAAAGCAATTTCTATCTAGATGGACAGATACAAGGAAAGAAGAATGACAATCAAACTGTGCTTTAAAAAGTGGGGAAAGTGGGCCTAGAAGTCAGAAAACAGGGTGTAAAAAGAGTTTAAAAGGCAAGTCTGCAGATTGTTAAGTGATGATAATGGTTAATTTTACAGAGAAAGGACTAATTAAAAAATGCAATAAAAGGCAATGAAGAAGTGTTGATGTAGGAAAAAAAAAATAGATTTAATGGATCTGGCAAAAGTGAAGGAATGGAACAAAATGCAGAAAAGTGAGATCTGAGTCCTGGAAGTCACTTATTTCAGCTGTTGGGACATACAGGCAGGGAGGAATGTACAAGAAACATGGAATGCTTGTATGGATTCAGATCTTGATGAAAGCAAGTAGTTAAAAACTAGGACTAACTGATACAATTCTCAAGAAGTCTGCTGTTCTATATACCTCCATCAGGACTACATCATTCCTGATAAAATTTATAAACCTTTTTCTTAAAACCTTCATTAATAGAGGTTCAGGGGTGTCTTCAAGAAATCTGCTGCAAAGCTCAACTATCTTGGTGTTTAGAAATTTTTTCTTCATTCTTAGCAAAACCTAAAACAGAAGCTGCTGTAGAAAAAGGATGACTGTAAAAGACATGCAAAGCATGTATTTCATACCTGGAGATACTATAAAAAGAATTTCAGCTTTTGCCAGAAATAATACAGCAATGCTTACAAAAATAAGAGTTAAAACAATAGAGGAGAGTGCTCTGTTTCCACTTAGGTCCAGAAATGTCCTTGAAATTAGAAGGGAAGAGTGAGCCTGTGAAGAATACTGCTTCTGCAATCAATATTATTTGAATAATTAAAACATTGTGTAATACTTTCTGAAAATTTCTCCCCAATTCCTAGTTTATGGCAATGAAAAGAAATTCTGATTTTACCTAACGCAAGGAAGACACTGACACTTAAAAAATCTTCTAAGGCCGTATACACATTAGCTTAGTGAACCTCTGATGGAGAAAAGGCATTCTGCATGGATGGCTGAAAACAGAACTGAGACAAAAGAGTTAAATATCCATTTAATACACTGCATTTTTACTTTCAACATTTAAGTTGACCTTGGCCTCTTTTATCTCACTGCCACTAACACCAGAAAGAAGCAGATCATTAGCTGACTAGAAAAGATCAGTCTGTGTGCTGTGGAAAAGTACAAAACATTCTGCAAATAATCAAAAGCAGGCAATTGGAAAAGTGAGAGAAGATAATTTTCTTCACAGAATGTTTCAGGGGTAATATATAAAAAAATCCATAGAAAACTTTAATCTTTGACGTGCTTCTGGTTTGCACTTTCGATCCATCTCAAATGAGTAGCAGAGTGACATTTCAAACTGGAAAGGTGAGGAAAGATTCAGTGTGGAAAGGACTGGAATACAAATACAGGAGAAAAGTCCTGTTCAGAGGGAGGAAGGATAGGAGCAGGGAGAGCTGTGAGGCAGGAAGTGACCACTGAAGTGCAAAGTGGGGGGAACTGGGAGGTTGTTTTGCGCTCTGTGAGGTTTAGCATGATTTTAGTGGAAAGGCAGCATAATTCAATAGTCAATTCTGCCAGTTCTCCTCCCCCCCCCCACCCCCTGCCCTGCAAAAGGAAAAAAAAGGCCAATCTCCAACCTTAGTTATTTGAACCACAATGCAATGATTTCCATCAGGGCTTATTGTATCAGATGCTGAAGTATTGAGGGCTTCAGAATTTTTTTGGCAACCAAACAATGAACTTTTGAAAAATGTGAGATTTTTTGTGGTTGCTAATAACTTAGTTGTTACAACGCTCATCTGGGATACTAAATCTTTGTTGTGCCTTTGCTCTGAACAGAGACTCAATGCTGCATCTCTTCTCAGGCAGACAGTTTAGCTCCCCATCTACAGAATCAAGCTCTGTTTATAGTGCTAATAATTTCTGTATAACACATTGTAACTCCATTAACCCAGAGTGGGAGCTAGAATGTAAGACTCCATAATGAGGGGAGTAGGACAGCTACCAATCTGCAGGAGATTCAGTATTTCTGCAAATCTGGATTGAAAACCTCATATAGTGCCTAATAACTAAAACTTATCAAATACCTTTCAAAATTCCTTTCTGGCTTGAGACCTCTTCTGACCAAGATTTCCTAAGAAAGTTTACTCCTTGTGCATATATCCTCTTAATTCATATCAGAATACAATTTTGACTTCAACAAACCATCATTTTCCAACAAAAACCTGTTGAGTTGCAAAATCACTATATGTGTTTGCATGAATTCTCCACCAATTCACATATATTCCCTGTTTCAGGGACGAGAGGATATGACTTCTGGCTAAGCCTTTTTTTTTTGTTTTTTAAGGAGAGGGCATTAAAATTTTTTTTTTCTCTGATCCCAGGATAAATAAATGATAAAAAAGAGGCATGACTAGTGCATGGCATTTTTACCTAAGACAGTCAAGGAATACAATGATTTCTTACCAGGCAAGATATTCCAAGAAAAAATACATAAATTAAACAAACCAACAAAAAATCCTAGCAACAAGTTAGTAAGACCAAGCTACTACAGTTTTTGTGGTTATAAAATTAGAATAGCTGAGATGGACAACTGGGGGGAAGAAGGATTAAATATTAGGAGAAAGTAATCATTTGTTTCAAACCAGTAAACAAATTATTTATGTTGTTAACTACCATGCCTACTAAACTAATTGAATTCTAATAATGTATTCAATGTAATTCATGTCTTCATCTCTCTGAAAGGAATGTGAGGAGAGTACTATGAAGTCTAAATCACTGGAAGAAAAAGCATTTGCTGAACACTATTTGAAGCTCTTCTCCACTAGCAGATATTCATAAACAATTTTTAATAATAGCATAATATTTGGGATTGGAGAATTCACATATTTTTCTGTTATGTTATTTAAAGATTTATTTGTTTCTCAGCAGTTTTCCTCTGCACAGTTTTATAAATCTGAATGTAAAATTCTCTATCCATGAATAATTTTTAATGCTCACTTGAAGTTCATTGTTTCAGCAAAAATTCCTGTCCTGAATTTATGAGGTGTTTGTCAGCCCAGCTCAGCTTGATTGTTAATCATGTATATTAATTCAGTGAGATCATACAGATGCTTCCAGCTCTATAGACTTCCAAGACTTGCTGATTTGGGATCTAAGGTGAGACATGCATTTTTATTATCATTATCATCATCACAATTTTTGTATATTTCACAGAATCACAGAATCTGCTGAATTGGAAGGGACCCACAAGGATCATCGAATTCAACTCCCGCCCCTGCACAGGACAGCCCAAGAGTCACACCGTGTGCCTGAGAGCATTGTCCAAACACTTCTTGAACTCTGTCAGGCTTGGGGCTGTGACCACTTCCCTGAGGAGCTGTTCCAGTGCCAAACCACCCCCTGGGGGAAGAACCATTACCCGATATCCAACCTAGACCTCCCCTAACACCAGTTCAGTCATTGCCTCAGGTCCTGCCATTGGTCACCCAAGGGAGATCAGTGTCTGCCCTCCTGTTCCTTTCATGAGGATGTTGTAGACTGCAGTGAGGTCGCCCCTCAGTTTTCCCTTCTCCAGACAGAAAAGACCAAGTCACCTCAGCCCCTCCTTATCTGATGCACACCTTACAGTGGCCCATATGCTGCAACCAGTGTCCCCTGGTTTCCTATGCAGTAAAAATTAAGGGGAAGGAAAATGTCCCTCCTGTGGTGCTTGCATACCTTGTGGGGTTTTTTTGTTTACCCATTCTTTGCTTTTCTCATATAAAAGTTCAAGGTCAGCTCCAAGTTTTTAAGCAGTAACAAAATTAGCAAAGAAAAATTTTGACACCTCAGGAGAAGGATAACATCAATTGCTCTAGGGTTAGCAAGCTTAGTATTGATGGCTGAAGAAGAGCAGACACCATTCACACAAAAAAAAGTTCAAAGTGCTTAAAATAATATCCTTACTGGAGCAGAATCACAGTTACAAGACATAATCTGTACCTTGCTTTGCTCTGCATCTGCTTCCATTCTCACTGGGTTTCTAGGACTGTGGCAATGAGTGCATGTGCCTGTCCCACTGAGACAGACAGGCCTGCCAGCTGAAGAGGGAGACATAAATAGGAGCTGAGCTCATCTCTAGCGCAGCCCTGTAATCCCACTGAGCTTTTAAAGAATACACTTTAAGGAAAAGGTTGTGGGAGAAACTGTGAGAGACGTGACCTGATTTATAGAAGCTGCAGAGCAGATTGGTGGCAAAGATGAGAAAGCAGTGACACTGATTTCTAAACCAGTGTCTGTCCCTATGTGCACCACGTTGCAGAAAGTTCTTCTAGGATTGTTACAATAGATGCCAGGGCATGCTTCAAAGGGAAAAATAACTTTTCATGTATGGAAGTAAAAGCTTTCTGTTTGAATGTAGAAGTTCCTCCTGAAAATGCTCACCAACAATAAGTAAAAGAACAGACTGCTCAAACACAGACCTATTGGATGAATTTTTACTGTTTGAAAATATGGAAACTTCATTCAACAGTAACAATTTGGTTTCACTATTTCTGTTTGCTAAACATTTATACTATGATAGGTTACCTTATGAAAGCACAAGATGTTTTAGATATTCTATCTCTAATTATTATTTTGTGTGTATTTACTACACTTGAAGTTATTCCTAGGTTGGGTTCAGTGAGCTAAAAAGTGTCAAATAACTTCATATTCTTCAAAGTTCATTTGAGATGATGTATTAGAAAAATGTTCAGCAAACACCAATTAACAGTAATTTAGCCATATACAATGCAGCTTGATTACATTTACATATAGAAGAAAGTCTGATGCAAATGGCATCATCAGATACTTTTATTGATGCTATAGGGAACACAGGCTGTAGAAAACATTATTTTCTCTCCAAAAACAACATTAAAACATCCTGGTGCATAGTAACTCCTTGCAAACAGACCATTTGCCTTTCAATGCAAACCTCCACTCTTATCTGATTATGTTCACTTTGGAGACACTCAGGATGACTAGGTTTTTGCAGAGACTGCAAAGGAAATGTGGTAGGATTTGAGATATTTCTGAAGAAAATGCCTTTTTTAAGGTACTTGTGTCTTACTTGGGTTTACATATTTCTTCTAGTGCACATAAGCCTCCATGTTACTGGCTGACTAATTATATCTGTGCATTTTCAATTACAGTTTCTCAGAGTTAAGAAATTCTGCATTTATTTTATAGCATTCCTGTTCACCTAATGATCTGCACTACAGGGTATTTTCCTGTGTCTGCCAGTTCAGAGACACATAAGAGAACATCAGTAGTTGGTGAAAACATGAGCAGCACAGGGAAAACTAAGTGTCTCATCCAAAACTTGCTGAAATCAAGAACAGTTTGCCACCAACCTCAGAAGGCTCCAGAATGGAGGTATGTCTCCTTCCCACATTCTCAGAAATAACCCATAAGCTCCATAATAACCTTCCGAGGTCCACAGCAGATTGAAGTGTCTCTTGAATACTTTATTGCCTGCTCTGAACTTCAATTACTTCTGCCTTCAGGCATTTCCTGAATGGGCCCTTAGGTACTGCAATGCTTGGCTGTCCATGTTCAGGACATGCAGTTCCAGGTACATGTTGAAAGGCAGGACTGTGGATACAGGTTCCTTCTAGGAAGCATACACTGGCGTAACCTTGATGATCCTCTGCCTTTGGCTTCACTGCTGTCTTTGCAGAGCTCTGCCGGTGCTCTAGGGATGAGCACACGGGTACAGGTGCCCAACTGAGCAGGCTGGTTCTCTGCCAGCCGTGTTCTTCACCCCTGCAGCACCGTAAGACGCCATCTCAGGGAGCAACCTAGGAACCAGGCGGTGATTCCCACTTTGCTAATGTGCAGTGGAAACAGCATAGGTCGTAAAATCCACCTTAGCTTATCCTCTTTAAAGATATAATGCTTGTCAAAATGTTTTTGAATGACAAACCATATTGTTGTTAAGTCCTTCCTGTTTGAGATCCCTACAGGGGATAAACACCTACAGGTTTATGGACAGGATAATTTCAGTTCCCTCTTTCATAAAGAAAATTTTTTTATGGACACTTTTGTCAGTGTTATTACATTACTGGCATATCCTTATGGCATGGAATGAACTGGAAATGATCTCTCTACCAGCACAGTGGGATTCCACTTCATCATATAGAAGGAGAACATGCAGATACAAAAGTATACATTGTCATTGTCAGATGCATCTACTCATAAGGTTAATTTGAGGCTTGTATGTGACATGCATGGCATATGAAGGTTGCTGGCAGGGTAACCTTCTATGTAAATATATGTGACATTTTTTATTCCGCTAAGGCTAATTTTTAATCAGAAACTGTGTATAAGAAATCCAGTTTACAAGTAGAACTTTGGATAGATCTTGGTTTTGAAACTGAGAGAGTTGTTCAGAATAAAATATTGTTCTTTTGTGATTTGTGTTTTTGAATGGTTTTCTAATTCTGTTACTTCCAAATATTTGTTAGTTATGAGTTTCAAAAGCATTTACACTCTTTCAGCTTGATTTCAGGAATCTGATTTACCAGAAGCTAAGATAATCTTTATTTTTAATTTAAATTAATAGAATCAAAAGCTTCACATGTTTTTGTTGGAGAGAATTTCCATGAAAAAAGTCAAGGCTTTTATTTTCATGTAATATTTTAAGGAAACATTTCTGACTGATACTTGTGATTTAAGAAAAAAAAAATAAATTAAAGCTTTGAAGAGTGCTTTTTGGAGAAATTCTGATCAGGGATTCAAATTTTGAGTCAAAAAAACCAAGAACCTTTTCATACTGTCGCCAAAATGCAGTGTTGTTTGCCTGAAGAAGACAGCTTGATCCTTATGCAGGTATAGAGGTGGTATCACACTTTACCTAGATCTTCACTCAAGGAATCTCATCTCAGCAAGTCCATTTGAATTGGTGGACTAAAACAACACTGGCTACAGTTTTGGCCACACATCATGTTCATTTTGGTTTTTTTCATGCAGTAGTTCAGAGAAAAATTATAATTCTGGAATAATCATGCACGGTTCCTCAAGAGAAATAGTGTTGTTTTTCTGTTTCCTGAGCTCTGCCTGGATGGTTCAGGACATGTGTGGACTGTCACCCAGCTCCACTTCTCTGCCTTTTTGTGCCGATTGGCACTGTAGGTAACAGCAGTGGTTGGTGTGGCTTTTTTTTCACTGTTGTCGAAGGCTTCTGTCAAGAGACACAAGAAAGAACTACTCATCAGACGCTTTTCTACTTTTGCAGAATTCACAAGAAGCTGAATTAGAATCATCTGTTTTCTCATCTTCTTCTGCAATTTGAATGCAACAGACCACAAGCACGTGGAGATAGTTACAGCGAATGCAAATAGCCCTTGCAGTATAAGTGGCTGGGTTTTTGAAAAACAGAAGAAATAGGTTTCCATTAGGGGGAAAAAAGAAAAAAGGAAGAGCTTTGGCAATTATTTTAAATTAGAGTAAAAGCTGTAGGGTCAAAATCAAAGTAAAGTTTCTTTTTAAGTATTGGAAATTTTGTCGTATGAATGCTCATTATAACCTAATCATATTCATCACTAGTGTAGAGACTGCATAATATTTTCAACTTTAGAGTAAATTAGGCGTGGTAATGCTTGTATTTTTGCAGAAGAAATGCTTTAGGAAGATGCCAACAATCTAAATTTTAATGAAAAATTACTTCTAAATGGAAGCAAAATAATTTTCCTCTTTCAGTGAGCTAGGTTTCCCAGAAAAAAAAGTCCAATTTTTTTTTTTTTTTTAATGTATGAGTAGCAACAGTTCTTATGAAATATAACCTTTTATGGCTTTTCTTACAAGATTTATATTCGTGAAACATACTATTAGCGAGCAAAAGATAAAAAATATTTGAAATCCATTTGATAATTCTATATGCACACTTAATCACATTTACATTTTCTACATAGTTTTCAGAATTTATAGGAAGCTGAGCTTGCCAAAGAGAATTATAGTAATATTCTACATACATAAACAAAGTGCAAATGGCTGTTTTAGCTAAACTGCAGCCAATTTGTGGATTTCTACCAGAAGGGGGTGCTTTGATCAAACTGGTGCTCAAGAGTCCTCAAGAGAAAACACTGAAGCCTTTTATCACACCATGGCTCTTGATATTCCATGTACACTTTCAAATATTTTAAATAAATATGTATATACATTTCAGCCCATTTTCAGTTATCAAAGTCTCTGCAGTCTTTGAGCATGAGCATTAAATAAAGAAAATGAATTCATTTTGGAACTAGCTAGGCCTTCAAAAAGAAGAACTCATATGTTGGATGAATGAAGTATCATGGAAAGATGTACTTATTTCAGTTGTACCTCATAAGACCAGTAGCTGAAATCTTTTTCCCAAGGATTTCTGCATAACTTCCCCTGATTCTTTTTTTTTTCTTTCTTCCTTTTTTTTTCTTTTTAATTTTTTTTGTTGTTGTTGGTAATGAAGTAGCTTATGTTTGCAGGGGTTTCATTTGGTGTGAAACACAATGCCATTGGCACAATGGCCATTTTTACTGTAATTCTGTAATCAGAATACTTACTTAACAGGGAGAAAAATACCCCAAGGGCAGTATTTTGAATGCAACAAAAATAGCCATTAAGCACAAGTTCCTTCTAAACTACCACAGTGTTTGTTTGTGCCAGTGATGAATATTAAGCAGGAGATGTGGAAGAACTGTCAAAGACTCATTTCTGAATTTTGAATTATAAGAAGTATACTGCCATAGAAGATATAGAATATAAAAATGATCAGTCAGTCACTCTGCCAACGTGATAAGAATATTTTGAACTCTGCTCAGAAAAGTCAAACATGAGCATAGGTATGATGGGGATTATATAGATGCAATTGGGTTGGTCTTTATAATGTGTTCTACTATAAATATGTATTTTTATTTTCTTAATGAAATATAATCCCTTTTCCAATGCACTTTTAGTTCAGTTCTGTTAATAGTGGGGCTTTAAATATGTTGAACTGTAGCTAAAGCATGCTTGAGAAATGAAAGCAAGTAATGTTTATCTTCAAGTTGTAATTAAGGTTCGTGTAAAGTTAATGTTAGGTTTTCTACATGAAACATACATCTCCACAAAGTCATATAGATACAAAATGAATAATTAACAGCATGGATAAATTCACTCTTATCACAAACAGACTAAAGCAAGAATAAATGCCCCAATCAAGGTGCATATGAATATTTTTTATTACACTTAGAAATGTAAATTGGAGTTGCAAGGATTTTCAGGCAGTAGTAGAAGCAAATGCTGTGTGTCTCTTTAGGACCCAATAAGGAAACAATCTTAGTCCAAGTGTTAACACCTCCGCTGTTTACCTTAAAGTAATTGGTGCAGCTGAGTCCTTCTTGGAGGGAGATTTGTTTGGGGTTGTTTTTTTCAATATTGGAGGAAATGGCAAAAGTTGCTGAATTGAAAGTGTCCTGTTCATGTAAGAAGCAGATAAGCAGATTTCAAAATAGACAGAAGAAACTGTCAAAGAATGTGGATGGATTTTCTGCTCACACAGTTGGTAAGTCAACTCAAATGAAGCCTGCAAGCAAGGATGTATCTGAAAGCACCCTGTGGACCAGAAAGCAGTTGTTCATAAATGCCTCTGCCTTGGTGTGGTTTCATGTAGTCACTTCAAGTTATGACTTAATGAATGAAATATCCTGGTTTTAATTTCAACAAAACCCAGCTATATCTGATTGTAAAAGCCTCTTGGTATGCTTTGGGGCATCCCTTGTAAATGAAAGATCTAACAAGGCTGAATCAAGGGTTTTCCTGACTAGGGATCCTACTATGTACACTCTATCCTGAACCAGTGGATTGAAAATTTATTAGACGTCTATGTATCTACATAAGTGCTATGAGTAGGTCTAAACCAAGAGTTTTTTTAGCTTACTAAATGCTATTTCTGAATTTTTTTACCTTTGTGGGAATTGAGGAAGGTGTGTGTCTGGACCCTGGAAGGTCGGAGTATTCCTAATCCCATTTCTCCCCTGCCATTGCAGAGAATGATGAACAAAGAGTCCAGAAGTAGGGGTGATCTCACTTCTCAGCAATCATTTTGATTACCGGGCATTCTTAAGCCACGGTTCTGCATACTCGCAGGGATGCAGAATAGTATTCTGCTGAGGTTTTCCATAATAAAAGAATGTGTCAAGTTCCCTGTGCTGCCCAGAAAAATGCTTTGGAGCAGGTGAAATTTAGTGTCACACATAGCCAGGGAGGTTTGGGCTTCGTGTTCGCAAAGAGCTACTGCTTTACAGCCTGCTCTTGGTCAAATTATTTTTTCTTATGCCTATATTTAAACTTTCTCACAAAACTGATTAAAAAAAGGAGTATCCCACTGAAAATCAGATGTTGTTGGCTGAGTTCTTCTGGGCAGGTGCCTTACAAAATTCAGCTAAAATTAGCAACCCACCCTTTAGGGTAATGAGGAGGTGACGACTGATGAAAGGATGACAGATGATTCCTTATTTCCATTCTATATTCTATTCTTTTAGTAAATCAGTAATGTCATCTGTACAAGCTAGGCCACCATGTTCACTTTGCAGCTTCTTTGCTTTATCAGTTTCCCTTTTTGCTTGGCTCTGTCCCTTCAAACTTTTCATCACCAGACCTGTAGTGGTGGCATTAAGAAATTAAGGAGAAAAACGGAAATCAGTAACGGTCGAATGAATTCCCAGTGTATAACTTATTGGTATTTGTATGGTGTGGACAGAGTGCCTCATATTTTCAGTAAATTCAGTAATTTTTTTAAAAGGCAGGGTAATGGTATTATTTCTGTTTTATCATAAAGTGATTTGCTGTTAGTTGTCTAGAAAGTCCTTTGCAGATGATGGAAAAAGTGTTTTGAATTTCTGTCTTGTGCTTAAACCATGCTCTCGTCTTTTCTGTGCATCTTCTGAGTCCTGGACTGGGAAGGGTAGGAAGGGACAAGAGTCTTGTTTTCATATCCATATTTGTATGTTCACTGGAAATGCCAAATACTTCTATAGAGAATTCTGCTGGTTGTATTTAACCACAGGCTCTGGAGTGGTCACACTGCTTCATAATCTATAAATGGCAAATTAACTGTCAAGAACTGTGAATATTTTTCTAAGAGGGAAAAATAAATATGGGTTTAGATGACAGATTTTAATAAGGACATGGTTTTGATTGTGAATAGCTCATTATAATTACATATATTCAGTGATTTTTTTTAAAGTTATCTTTCTTGTTCATCCTGACTAAATGTGTTGGCATAAATATGGGCAGTTAGTGTTCTGTGTCATCATTTATCATTTGTATAGCACTGTAACTGGTAATGGTCCTTTATAATGTACAGAAGTATACCAAACAAGGACCATAACTCTGCTGTCAGGAGCTTATGAACTCAGAACCAAATATTTAGACTTCTTGACATTATGTTTAAATAAGTCCTCTTTTATGTTGCTTGTATATTGAATTATCTCATAAAATGCTCAGTAATCTAACCTTGCTGTAGCAGAGCATTTAAACCCTAGTTCTAAGCAGGTGAGTGTCCCCAGTGTCATGCATGGAACTAAATATTAAAGGTCTGTGCATGAATTTACCTGGTATAGGGCAAAACCATTCAGAACTGTCCCAGAATGAGATTTGAGTAGTCAGTCCCAGCAATGATTTGATTTTTGTACTGAATAGAGTTGGGCAGTGCAAAAAATTCTTGTGATTGAAGGATGAATCTCATGTTGACTGAACCTTAGTCTTGTCAAAAAGCTCTGTGTGGGTCCTGGCTCCTCTTTTCTCATGAACTCAGATACAACGAACCTTTCAATCTGCGTCCCCCAGCAGTTTCAGAGTCTCTGGACAAGTGGGTGAGACCACTTGCTTCTGTACAAGTGACATTTGACTATTTTATCTGGGCCTAGGTATTCCTGAGCCTGGGAGTGTATGGGGGCTCCTTTTCCCTTCCCTTCCCTTCCCTTCCCTTCCCTTCCCTTCCCTTCCCTTCCCTTCCCTTCCCTTCCCTTCCCTTCCCTTCCCTTCCCTTCCCTTCCCTTCCCTTCCCTTCCCTTCCCTTCCCTTCCCTTCCCTTCCCTTCCCTTCCCTTCCCTTCCCTTCCCTTCCCTTCCCTTCCCTTCCCTTCCCTTCCCTTCCCTTCCCTTCCCTTCCCTTCCCTTCCCTTCCCTGCCCTCCCTGCCCTGCCCTGCCCTCCCCTGCCCTGCCCTCCCCTCCCCTCCCCTCCCCTCCCTCCTCCTCCCCTCCCCTCCCCTTCCCACTGCTTTCTTTATGCATTTCTCGCAAAGACGCCATATGCTTTGATATTACAAGCTGTTTAAGAATTCTTTCAGTGCAGGTAGCAGGGTGTGCGGGGTGAGCTCTGGGTGATGGGAGCCCAGGCAAGAGGCTGTGATCTGATGCAGACCCTTTGCATAACAAAGGGCCTGGGGACCTGTGGCACAGGCAGGTGACAACACGGCAGGAGCTGAGCACCCTGACTTTCCCTGCGTTCAGACTGGGAGGATATAAAAGCCCAGGGTTTGTTCAGGGTCCCTCCTCAGAAGCACACATCTTGAGCTCTTATTTTGCTGCTGTACCATGATTAAATTATTTGATGGATCCAAACGTCTGGGACTCTGCTATGGGAAAGCTGGGGTGAAGCCATTAAGGAAGCCTTGTCTGACCTCTGGAAGTGGTGTGTGTAGGGAGTCCAGCAGGGCACCATCAGCTCCATGGTGTCACCCGCTCTGAAGGGGCTTTTGTCCCAGCAGAGTCACTGTGAGTGTGACCGCCAGGGTGGCATGGTGTGACAGGAAAGTTTCCTTAACAGGGCTCTAGCCCTACTTTGTTGTTGTGGCAGTATGGGAAAAGAAGGAAAGAATAACATTAAAGAAAGAAAGAAAGGAAAAAATTAGGTTACAAAACTTGCAAGCTGATGCTTGGTCAAGCAGCCCAAATATCTTTGTTCCCCCCACTCCCTGCACTGTCGCTGTTGAGCCGCTAGCAGAGAAGGAAAGCCCCGATTCTCAGTGTGGCATAGAGAAAGCACTTTATTGTTTAAATCCAACATATATATAGAGTTTTCAAAGGTCACCCAGATTGGTCAGTCAGAAACCTCCCCCTAGGCCTGATTGGCCAGGCCTGAACTGTCCAAATCTCGAGACGCTGTTTTTAATAACATCCAAACTTTATCTTTGTTTATAAAACACAGGAAAAAATCCTCATGGGAAAGACCTGTGCTAGCCACACTGCACTAGTCTGCTATTCTAGAAATCATCTTAGTGTTTCAAACTTTTTGTCTTTGTGGTGCTGCTACATCCTGCAAATGCAGGTTCTTCTAGGGAGGTTATATTTGTGTGAGGCTGAATTGGAGGATTTCACAGCTCCTTTCAATTGATATGGTTCTGGGACTGGGCATTGAGAACAGCAGGAATATTAAGTATGGTAAAAAACTGCAGGTTTTCATAAGCTTCTTTAGAACAGCTGACCTAAATTAATTCTGTAGCCTATGCAAAGTTTGCTCTATTGGATGTGCTGAATGGATGCACTAAGAAAGCACCATGAATAAAATCCCTCTATCATAGAAACAATTCCTCTGCTTTTTCCCTTCTCATGACCTCCTATATCGTTGTGAAATGGCTTTCTTATGGTTATTAATACTCCTGAATACATTTCTTCAAGCTGTTTTTCTGCAGTACAGGAGAAAGGCCATGAGGATGGTGAAGGGTCTGGAGGTGAAGGCTTATGAGGACTGGCTGGGGTCACCTGGCCTGTTCTTGGATTGACAAATTTTTTTTTTTTTCCCGTTGAAGGAAGTTCTTTAAAAATTGCTTATTTACTAGCTCAATTAAAAAAAAGTCAATAATAAATGTAGTTATTTATTGGGCTATAGGGCTTTTCGTTGACAAGGTGGTGTTAGGTCATAGGCTGGACTCAATCATGTCAAAGGTCTTTTTCAACCTAGTTGATTCTGCAGTTCCATGGCAGTCTGAGATGTGTTACTGAAAATCTCTCAAGATGTTTAATAAAAATTGTTCAGCCCAAGTATCTCACTTCCCACATTGATATTAAATCATCAACTAAAGAAATTAATCTGACCTTCCTTTTTCTGTCTGTCAATTTTTTTAAAATGTAATTTATTCCAGTATGGAAGTGCTCTAAAAGGAAAAGAAAGAAAAAAAGAACCAGGACCCCAAAGCAATTATTCAATGAGGTGATACTGTGGTGAGCACTGTGACTCACCTGTGAGGCCAAATGCCTGAGTACAGATTTGGTTTTTACTTGCTATTGAAGGTGTATTGCTGAAGAAGTTCTAAATCTTATGAACTGGGTCATGCTTCCTGGGATATTTTCCTCTTCCATTTTTGTGACTCTACTCTTGGAAATTTCTCCTAAATTAACAAATTTCAATGTCATCTGTTTTCACATTGGTTTGGATGAAAACCATACAGTATTTTCTCACCCCGTCCCACTTCTCTACCCTGAATAGCCAAACTGCCAAAGATTTCTGCACCCTGAAATTTAAAGCATTTTGTTTCTTCCCCTCTGAATTTGGAGCCACCTCATCCATGTACTTTCTATATGCCTGACAGGTGGTTGGGTTTTTTTAAAATCTGTTCTAGGCTTTGTCCAGCATTTGTGAAATGGAGATTATAATGCTGTCTTTTCCACTCACCTTGTCTTGTCAGCTCACTTACATAATCATTTCCAGGTAGGAACTGTCCTTGAAGCCTAATCAAAGTGGGTTGGCTCCCACTTGTAGCCAGCTGATGTAAACTGAGGCATGCAAGTGTTACTATGGATAACTATAGTCCATTTCAAAGATTGCTAGGGGTTTATCCTAAATTTTCAGCTTTGCAATTGCTGTAGCTTCAATATATACCAGTGATCAGTAAAGGTTGAGCTCCCAGATTGAAAATGTGATTATTCTTTGGTTTCTGCTTAAGGCTGAAAGCAAGCAGGGTCCTTCCTGCTCATCCCTTTTTCTTCTAATATTGGGACTTTAACATTGCCCTTAATATTGGATATGGGAAACAGTGGATATTTGATAGTGCACAAGAAAACATAAATATTTAATTTTACTTGCTTTTTTTTTGACAGTTTCTCTGTATTGTGCAGAATGTAAATTGGTGTCTTTCAGAGGAGATGATCTGGACTCTCTCAAATCCAGATTCTGACCCATTTATTTACAGTAAATTGTATCTTCCTCTGTTTGAAAAAAATGTATATACTTGATTTAGGAATTATGCATACAGAGAGATTACTACCAGCAGTAGTTTTCGACTACTTATCAGTTGATTTTAGCAAACTGGTATCACCGAATTCTGGCATGGTGCACTTAGAACCCTAAGTTGGGGGTGGTTGGTGGTGTTTTAAATAAAACATTTTATTTCTTAGAAGTAGAAGGTTGTGCAGAGACACATTGCCAGGCATTGTGGTTTTACTGATAAGCAAAGAGTGCTATTAACCTGATTCCAGTGACTGTCCATGTGTAGCAGGAAGTAGGGCAATCCAGGAGAACTCCAGCTTTAGTGTAGATTAGTCTTAAAAGTGGAAGTTGCAAATAATAAGGAGAAAAATATCAAAACAATTAACAGGGTTTTAATTCTCAGTCGAGATGAGCAAGGTATGTCAATAATGATGGTTGTGAATGCGATTTATCTACAATGTGTGAACCACTAGCCAACTCTTAATGCTACACAACTGCAAGTAAGACCCTGAGCAGCTTTTAGCATGAGAGCATCATTAATTTGATTTGAAAGGTCTTATTTCCCAAATGACATGGCAAAAATGATTCACAATTTAGTAGGATTCTCTGACAAATGTTGTTGTGCTGTTGTATATAGATTATTACTTATTTAGGAGGGAATTGTTTAAGATATTGTTTTTTAAGATATTTTTTGAGCCTATATGTTGACATGATGAACTTTTAAATAATGGTGATGGAGGACATACTGTCCTTGGTTTGTTTCCTTTGGTGCCTCTCTGTTCTACAAAATCATAAAACCTTAAACTTAAGGCAGAGTTTAGAGTTGTCCAAAAGTTATGATTTAACAGCTTCAGGAGGACAAAAAGCTATGGTAGCATTTAATCTTTCACCTTTTTCCTCCCCCTCCAGTGTAAAGGAGCTGTAAGAATCATGCTGTCCTCTCCCCACCCCTGCTGTGACCTTCTGATTCAGTTCCTTGGCCTGTGAGCCACAGTGACTCAGTGTCTTACAACCAATAAGCCATTTATATCACCTCAGATTAAAACTCCTTAAGTACTTTATTTTCATTGTAAATGGTATGAGGGATCTACAGCTCAGATTAAATTTCTCTTTTGGACAAACCCTATGGAACTGGCCTAGCAAAGAAACAAAACACAAGGCAGCCAGCTGCTTCAGTGGTTAATGCAGGTCTGCAAATGTGCTTTTAGTTTGTCTGAAGAAGCTGTTGTTTGTTGGCTGTCAAAGCAGATAAATCTGAATTCTTGCAGTTACAGCTTTCCAACAAAAGCACAATGCTTCATCAGGAGAAAGTGAATGGTGATGTCTTAAAAAAAACACCTGTCTCTCTTCTTAAATTTCTGTAACACATTGGGAGTCAGGATTAGATTGAAAACTTGGATCATTCCAAATTCTGAAACTATTAAAATGAGAAACAGCTGTGAACATTGACCTGTAGGATGATGCTGTCAGCTAGATATTGTTTGATTCAGGAAGTGACAGCTGTTCAATTAAACCACTTCCTCAGTTAGACTGAGTTCCTAGGTTGACTGGGATACTGGTTTCCCTTTACACAGTGTAAAGGTCAGTCCTTCTTGTTGGTGTACAAATCATTGAATTGTAAGGGGGCAGACTAAGTGTTTAAATAGTTTTATTTTTCATAATACAAGTCTACTTCCTCTGTTTGAAACACTGGGGTAACAGCAAATAAAACGTGAGCAGCCCTGGAAGAAACCAGCAGACAATTTATAATAAATCCCAAAGATCCTGTCCACAAACTTGATCTAAAAGGAATTAATAACTGAACCAAAATAAGAATAGCTACCTGAGTCTGCAATAACTATCTGAGGCTATTTAATTGGTTTTAAAATGTGAGATTTAAGAAGATAAGCAGACTACACCTCTGAAACACGTTTAAAAAGCTGTTACCATTTTTTTCCCCCCTGAAATGTAGGGAAATCCTCTTGAGAGGTGAGCTAAATGCAAAAGAGACAAGAAAGTTCAGAAATGGGTAAATAGTTGTTAAACAGCAGTCTCTACAGGTATTATTCAAGGGGAAGCAGATTCCAGCAGCATCCTCCTCAAAGGGAAAAGAAAACAGGTCCTGAGAAATTGATATCAGTGAGCATATGAACATTTTCTTGGGTAGCTTCTGGCATTGAGGTTTGACCAGACCCCTTTTTTGTTGTCATATCTAGGTATGTCTTCTGGGAGGTCTTGGAGCATGCAAATTTAGCTTGCTGTTTCATCATAGCACTTGGACAAAGCCATGTGTGGTCTCACAGTGAGAATAGCAAAGACAAGCTGACTATCGTAAACAGTAGAAGAAACCCAATCAATAATGAAAGGATAAAAGTTTCTGGAGTCTTCTGCCTAGAACTAATATAATATTTTTTTTAAATTTTTTTTTAGTATTGGGCTAGAGTTGGCTTTCAGTGACAAAATTTTCCTATCATCTTCTACCAAATACAGTTATGTTTATTCTGTGTTTATTCCTGGTTCAGAAATCATACATCACAGGAGCCTCTATTTAGTTTTAATATAATACTGTGTCTTAATCTGAAATGTAAGCTATAGATAAGTCAAGCAAGATGGAAAGTAAGCCTCAGATTGTTTTGGTGAACTAATTCCTAGAGATCTCCAAGTATTTTATACTGTAACTTTCAACTTTCAGAGCAGGTATTTTTGTCTCCCTACATGAATTGCACTCACACCTGTTGTAGTTCTGCTGCAGGGCAGAAGGGGAAGGCTCGAAGAACAAATAATGATGGGCCTCCAACACCTTATTCTCTAAGAATAGGTCTGCTCTGAAAGCTGAGGGTGTGGAATGAGCTCATGGACACAGGCAGTTTATATCCAAGCTGAAAGATTGGTTTTTGATAGTGATTTGAAAACTGTCTCCTTGCCATTTTCTCCTGTGATCCTGCTGACAGGTTGCTGCATGGGAGCACTGCAGTAGCTGGCAGAGAGTAATTTCAGCACTCTGCTACACCTTAAGCAGTGTTCTGTTCACAGCTTTGTGTGGAGTTTGTTAGTGAGAGTTTTAATGGGCTAGTTACTGGACAGCAAGGTTTTCTTATGTAATCCGCTAAGCAGGTATGAAATTTTTATTAGAAATGCTGCAAGGCCCTTTCAAAATAAAGCTAAGTGAGTTGCCAGTAAAACCATCACTTGTGGATCTGTGAAGGAGTTAATTTGGTCCAGAGGGACTTACATTAATTTCCCTTCCTTTTTTTAAAGATATATTGAATGTTCAGATGCATTATGGAAATTAATAAATTATCCATCCTGCATGACTATAAAACTATTCTAGTGGAGCCCTCAGAAAAATTGAAGCACATCAATACCACCTGTTTTAGGCCTCCTATGTAGAAATAGCACATGATGGTTATGTATCAATGGCCCTCCAGTACTAGTTACACAGTGATTTTCAGCAAGAGAGCTCTAATGGTTCAAGAGATGCAGTCATCTAAAAATAAATCAGCCTCTCCCAAAGTGCCCACAGCAGCACATCATAATCAAAGTTGATTACATTTTCACCCTGCATCAAATGGATGTATCAGAGTGCACCAAATCACAGAAATCTAATGGTTCACACCTGGCAGATAGCTATTTGACATTTCACACTATTAATGTAAGTGTTCCTGAGGCATGAGATTCATAATACCAGGCTCCACTGTAGTGTATTAAAGAGCTATTGCAGCTAAGGCACATCACCCTGGCCATTGACTTCTTTTATTCTAACACAACCTTCTTCCATCATAGATCATAATAAAGGCTTTGTTCTGTCTGTAGAGTGTTTGCCTCCCTATAAAGACAGCAATGCAACTTTTTATCTTTGCACTTTGCTGTAGCATCCTGACCAGATTGACCTCCTTTCCAGTTGTCCCAAGTCTGTAGATTAAGTGACCACTTAAACACCATTCTTTCTGTGTAGGCATGTACAGAGACCATGGACAAAACTTTGCCATGAGCAAAGGAAAAGCTGTATTTTCCCCTCTTCCTCTTTTTAGAAAGGGTGTCCATGTGTGGATGTGTATTGCTTTTTTTTCATGCAAGTGGTGAGATCTGGTCTTTTAATGTTTGCTTGTACCTGTAATACCATGAAGAGTTCTGTTGTTTTCTATTACGTTTCTTATGCTTGTTGCAAAAAGCAGGTGATAAACTGGCTTAGCCCACAACCTCAGTCTTGTTTAAAATCACTTGTGGCCAATCCTTGTTTTCTGTTATGCTTTTTTTGTTCTCATAAGAGTTCATGTTCTTTATGATTTTTACTTTTCTACTGGTTTTTTTTATGTTTAACCATCAATAATTTGATGATAGCCAGGTGATTAGGAGAAATATGAGAAAATGTCTCATTATGTGGGATGCATGGACATTGTAGCTTTGAAAAAGTCTTTGAAAGTTATTAAAATTTAAAAAAACCAAAAACAATTAAAAAAACCTATTTGAGGCCCAATCAACACTCCTTCAGTTGCCTAAAGTGGACTTATTTTTAATCTGAAGACATTTACAATATTAGGGGCTTTTCATGGTAGGAGTTCTCTCTACCCTGCTCTCCCTCATGTACCCTGATATCTGGTATCTTGAGATGCTTTGCAGGATGTTTGGAGGCCACCTTTTATATCTTTTCGACTCTCCTGTGGATTATTGCATAGTTTTTCTCTATTATGAATATTCATAATATCTGTTTCAAATGCATAGGACTACTTTGCTGTGGCAGTATTATTCCAAGGCTTTTGTACTGCTAATCTGAGTTCAAATTCATAAGGAACATAGTCCAAACAGGTGTAAAAATCTTTGTCACCTTTACAATTGGCTAGCAAATACTGCAAAGAAACCCCATAGATGTGTTTGACTGTTACCTGAAGATCCTGTCTTACCTTCCCAGAGATATTGCCATTGATGTAAAAGAGAATTTTTCACACAAAAGGGGATGAGTCTGGGTCTTAGATGACAGAATTATGTGTGCAATCTAGGAGCTCAAGTTCAACTGACTCATAGGTAGTGGATATGTAATTTGGGGATGGTGAGCACATTCCTTGCAATGGATTAGTCTCTTCATTAGAATTCAGCACAGTGATTTCCTGGCCCATATTTGATTGACAAAGCACATACAAAGACCTTCTAAAGCTTTTGTAGGAAATAAACAATGTCCTGAGGCCAAATTCCTTGTCAGTAGTCTTGAATTTTAGCAAGCAAGCAATTTATCATGTTCAGCCCACACAGGTGACAAATCAGTCTTGCAGATACTATTGTACAAATGCATCAGGAACTTGTAATAATGTGGGTTTATTTTTTCTTAACTCCTTCAAGGAAAGGACAGCAGCTAGACTTCTGGTATGGGATTGCTTTTTATTTCTTGAAGTATCAGCATGCCCAGGAATTTTACTTATTTCACATGTTTCATGAGTATCACCAAATTCCTGCTGTTTGCCTCCAAAGTCTGGTCAGAACACCAGAACTTCACTGTCATGGTGAATAGCCAATAATGCAATAATGGATATGTGTGAAAACCAAAATTAAAGGTAACAAGAAGCATAAGGAAATAAAAGCCTCATTTGCTACAGGCAGCGCTGCTGAGCGGATATTTTCTTTTTCTGTATTCTGCTTTTCTGTTAGTGATGATGTGGGAACTAACACATTGTTAAGGGATAATTTTGTTTCCCCTTCCTTGCAACAGGGAAAGGCCATACCACAGGTAATGGGAGATAAGTATTCATTCCTAATTTGAATTTGTACTCTCAACACTGAGTTTTTCAAATTTACTTTATGTCTAATCTCTGAGGGGGAAAAACACAATTGATCGCCTTGAAGAATTTCCATAACCATGGAACTTAGGTTGTTTAACTTTTAGTATTCAACTAGGACATCCCTGGTTGTGTTGTCTCCAAAAGAGAGTGGAGTACTATTGTTCTCTGGATCTCAGACATAAAAAAGCTGGCATACTAAAGGAGAGCAAAAGCAGGCATGTAGGCTTCTTTTTTTTTTTTTTTTAATTATTGTTCAAATCTAGGAATATGGAGGAAATAAATTTTATTAAATATTCTTTGCGAAGAGGGTAGGGTGCCTGGAGAGACCTTGGGAAGAGCATGGTGCACAGAGCAGAGCTTGCAGAATTCAGTCTTAGGAACAGCTGTTAGTACAGGTTGTATAAAAACATCAACATTCCTCCTCACCCTGCCCCCAAACCAATATTGGAATTAGTTATTAAGAGAAAATAGGTATACCTTTAAGTGACTACATTATTTTTGATTCACACTTTATCCAAATAATGACTGGGGAGTGATCCATGGCAAAAAGATTAATCCTTACAGTAAATTCTTCTATAAAATATGTTAGATTCTCTAGTAAAAAGATATATCCTCAATACAAAGAAACCTCATATCATACATGACAAAAGCTCTTTCAAACACCACCTGGTAAGAAAGTACTATAGATACAAGTAGCTTGGATTTTACAATTATTTAAAATCTTTAGGTCCCCAAGGAGTTGGTACAGTCACTTTCCCTGGAATCATTCAAAAACTGCGTAGATGTAGCACTCCTCAATACGGTTTAGTGGGAATGGTGGTATTGGTCAGAGTTGACTTGTTGATCTTTGAGGTCTTTTCCAGCCCTAATGATTCTATGTTCAAAACTATAAGTTGTGATGGATATAGATACACCATATGCTGGTATTTTTATTTCCGTTAGTATTTGAAGGCAAAAGAAGATTATGCTTGAAATGAAACTTCATATACTGGCAGAGAAGAGGTTTGCCAAAACCAACGGTGGTTGAGTAGGATCTGCAGGATTGACAATTAACTGAAACAAATAATTCTAAATGAGAAACTGTTCTCTTTATAAGAGTGAGATTTTCTTAAAGGAAAAAGTGATCCTTAGTAGCTACTATTTATTTCTAAATGGAAATAAAAGATAAAGTATTTAGTTAGACTACCCAAATTATGATGAAAATAATTAGTTGTTATATGAAAAACATCTCAGAAGATGGTTTAAGGGAATGTATGAAATAATTAAGGTTTGGTTTGTTTTCCTTGAGGAAAAAGCTGCTGCTGTAAGTATTGATTGAAAGAATGATTACTTGGAAAGTAAACAGGTTTGGTTTTTTTGAAAGGAAACAATGTTAATCTCCTCAATCTACAAGGAATGAAGCAGTGAACTTCTAAATAAGCAGTAAACTTCTGGAAAATCACTCTTAAATATTCTTCTCAAAGAGTTCCTAATTCTAACTACTCTTTGTAGTTCTAGAGTAATATGCCTTACTTTTTGTCCTTTACTTCATCTGTCTGTAGTTTAATCTCAAACTGTAATGCTCCTGGAATCCTTAAGTAGTCCTTGATTACAACAATTCTTAGTAGTCTTTTCATTCTCTATGTATAGGTAGCTGAGATGACAGAAATCTGATTTTAAAGAAATTCTAATTGATCAGTGTGGGTTTTAAAAAGCAGATGGGATCTGTAGTCATTTTAGTTTAGGCTAATTGAGTTGTAAATGTTGTGTGGTATTATCTGCAACATATGCAGAGCTTTCTGTGACCAATGCTGCTCCTTGAGCAATTATGTTCTCTAGAATCCAGCTTTACTATTCACTAGACAATGATGAACGTGGAACATAGTGCTCATTTTATGATGCCTTTAAAGAGTGACAGTAACATGTTGGAGTTATGACCTGAAAGCATTGGAAATGTGTTCAGAGAAGAGTATACTCATCCAGACATATTATGACACCTTAGTAAGTTGAATTCAAATGGAAATTCCTTATGCCAAGAGTCCTTATGTAGCATGGGACAGGCTCATAGTGGTATTGTATAGATGACAAAGCACTTGGCCACAGGGAAAATTATGTTTCAAAACTATTTAATTCAGTGGCATTTTAAGAGTTGTTGTGATAATTTACTTTATTATTTGGAGATGTTCCTTTACAGATATTCACAGAACCATTTCATTTTGACAAAACCTTTCTTAAGGAACACATCCTGGCATAATAATGGTCTGTACATAGACTAGAAAAGAATGAGCTCATCTGAAACATTTGCACGGCATCAGAGAGGATACAAACTTGAGCAATGGGCTTCACTTAGACTATGATACAACTGTCCTGCATTTGTTCTTTCAGAAACTGTTCCTCTGAAAGGAAGCAAAATATTATCCCTTTGTGAAAATATTTAGAAGCTAAAGAGGTCTCTATGGTACTTCAAAGTTAACATATTGTTATTTATATTGATACTGACTTAAATAGCTTCTTTATGTTCACAGTGTATTTCTTTTCTTAAGTTACTGAGACAGATGTTTCCTGGTTAATATATCATTAATATAAATGATTTAGACACAACTGCAGAGAGTATTGTAGACTTGTGGTTAAAAGTCAGACTCTCTTGAAAAACCCAACAATTTCAGTATTGTAACTGAATATTGGATCATTTTCCTGGACAGAGCAAACATGGGAAGAGCTGAGGGGGCTGTATTTGATCTTAAATGCTAATGTTAGAACTTTGCTTTTTGTTTGGTTTTGGGGGTGGTTTTGTTTTTCTCTTCAATTCAAACAAGATAAAATATATTTTTTCTCTTCTAATAGTTGAATTTGGAACTTAAGAAATAAAGTATGTAACTGTTCATTTAGAAACAAACTTTTGATACAAGTTAAGTAACAACTCAGAAGATTTTAAGCCTAGCTAGACTTAGGTTGAATGCTTAAAAAGTTAGATATGCCACTGGAATTTTTTTTTAATTTACTTTATTAGATTGTTCTCAAGGCTTCAGAGTTTATTTGCCTCATAGCTGATTTGTTTCCAGAGGTGTTAGACATGTGCTATAAATTTTACATTAATGTTATTTCATGCCTGCACTGCTGATTTACTTTAATTCTGCATTGTTCTTTGGAACTTGGTAAAGAGTAAGAGTGAGTAAACAGGGCTAAAACTTGCACTGCCTTCTGCCCATTTTCCCATTCCTGCTCCCCTTTTGCTCCCTAGACTTCTTTGCAAGGGTCTTCTAGTCTAATCAGATGTAAAGGACTGATAGCTTTTCTCTGTTACTTTATTTTTTGGTGTCCAGTGTTTCTTTCATCTAAAAAGACCTGTAATTAAACTTATGATAATATGAAAAACTAGCCTATAAGTCTTAGATCTCATAAGAGAGATTAAAAATTGTCAGACAGCTTCCCTAGTGGTAAGATCTTAAGTTAGGATTTGGCTAGCTCATATAACTTATCTCATGCATCCAGGGTTGGTGTGAATGGAAGCAATCAGTGTTTAGGTCTGTTCATGGTATTAAAGCTGTGTAAGCCATCCAGGGCTTGGATCAGCAATCGCCACAACTTGAGTGCCAGGGAAAGCATCACAGCTGTGGAAATTCTGACTCCCTTTGATGGGAGGCAAAGGGGAATGCCAAATTCTTTTACTCAGTCTTTGGTGCCTGTGTGAGGTATGAAGCCCTTTATATTTTGAAAGTGAAATGTATGTTTGTGCATCTGAAAACTTCTACCTTGTTTCTTATTATTTTCCCCCTCCATGTTCCATCCATGAAATGAGGAGTTTGGCCTTGAATTAGTAGTCCATGATTTCTTTTACTGGAGAAACCCATTCTCCTGTGTCTTTTTTTTGGTATTGTTTCAGGTGGTTTGTAGACTAAAACTCATTCTTTGTGTTGCCTGTAGTTACAATGGTTTTTGATGATTTTATTTCTCTAGTAGAAATATATAAAAGACCAAAACACAGTTTTAGGATCTAGAACCTAGGTTTACCAGGACAATGCCTCAATCCAGCTCTTTTCTTCCTTAAGATAAACTATTGCATCTTCAAATAAGGTTTTATGCTGCCACTGCAAATAATGTGAAACGAGGGCAACTAATCAACATCAAAATCTGATCACACTTGTATCATACATTCCAGACAACAAAAGGCTGTCTTTCAAGTTAAAATTACTTTCCTTATCAGCTAATTTGGCTGTGGCAGTGTTCCACTGTTTTTAAGATGCTATAACTAGCATTAGTCTTCATTTCTGATCATGATGGCTAATGGCTGGCAGGGATAATGGTGAGTTGTGCATGTTTGTTAATGGAAACGCAATTAACACTCAAGGGCAAAGTTTTTAAAAAAGTTAAAGGAAATAATGAGTGCAGCAGTGTAGCATGCATTTCATGTTTTTTTAAAGAAGGATGGAATTTCATTTTCTGACACTTATTTGGAACAGAAAAGCTCTTCAATGAATCTTGAAAGAGAACATATAAAAAAACCTGTTATATTCAAGAAATAATCAACTAGAGAAGAAATGTGGCTAACATGAATTAACTGCAAGTTGTAGAAGGCTTGCTAGTAGCACCTCTACTTAATATAATTAACAGTAACACAGTTTTATAGATTTGGCAGTTGTCATTATGATTGGACACTGAAAGGCTGGGTTCTGAGAACAATTTCTGCAGTCAACAGTCCACAAATACACATATTGCTGAAGTCTAACACAGTACATAGAATAAAAACTGTTGCATGAAGCACTGTATGACAATCAAGAAATTAGAAGTGCATTAACATGTACCTAACTATATTCAAGAATAAATGGTAAAAATATTTTAACTTAGGAGGCCTACTGTTTTTTTTTCCAGCTGTATTACAAAAGAATTTATTTCTTTTAAAAAGAATACAAATATTTGAGGAACACACTGACAGTTTCATATTTGAGGAAGTGTAGGTAAAACAAAAATAAAAATGTAAGGTAGTGCTGAACTTAGATAAAAATGATATAAAATGTTCTGCGATCAGAATAAAAGGTACATGCCATGGTATAGCTTTTATTTTCTTCTGTTTGACATCCATTTTTAACTACTAAACTGCGGTAGGATAATTTCCCTAATCACTACCCTATTTGAAATATTTTTCTCCCGGCCCATGTTTCAAGGTCTTGGGGGGTTTTCTTTGTGTTTGTCTTCTCTTTTCCAGGGGGTACTCACCCTCTTCAGAACTTGTGCTTACTGTTGTTTGCTTAACATCTTGTCACACTGGAACTCTTTCAGATTACCTAATACATAAAAATGAGCAAAAACATTTTCAATACTGAGACTTGTGTTACCCTATCATCTGCTTTCCTGCTTTGGAGTAAGTTGTGTCTACTATTCATGTTGTCCTGCTCCTGTTTCTAGGGTTTGCTTTATACGTATTATTTGTTCAATGATTGTCTCTACAGCTGGTGCTGTAATGTGGCTCTTTTAAACATAAATGGGGATTAAATAAGTCAAAAGTTTTTTCATATGTTTTGGAGTTCTTTGATATAAATTATTTACTTTCCCTGAAAATGAGGATAATAGAAAGGAAGGAAGCTTTGTCCCATCCTTTATTTATCTCTATATATGTCAGAGCCATAAGGTCAAAGAAAACACTTGGTTATATTTTTCAGGCTACCCAGAACAGTAAGAACATCCTGACAGTTGTTACCTTTTAGAGTTACTATCACAGCCCTAAATAGTTTTGCATGACTGATGCACAACTAAGCATAGCAAAGTTTAGTGCCAATCACTTCTGAGGACCATTACTTTTATTATATTTATTTGAAGTAACAATTATAATCTCAATTATTCCAGGTAACATGTTTTTTTTAGTGTCCCTGCTATGGGATAGATGTTTATTCAGCTTGGCACTGTATCCTCTATCAATGAGGAAACATTCAAGCAATCTTGACTCCCTCTCTTGGTGTAAAGACATATGTGCATGTAAATAAATGCAAAAGAAAACAACCAGAAGCTCTCAGCATTCAATTTTTTTACAAAACAGTGTATCTTCCTCAAAATTCCACTCATTCTCTGCTTCTCTCAGGTCGTGCATCTGCATGTTGTTGGTCTTAAAGCATTTTACAGTCATTCCACATATGTAGAGACCACATATGTGACCACATCACCTTTAGGGTAATTCTTCTGTCTCAGATAATCTAGTCTTTGCTGCCAAAAAGAGCAATATGTATGCTCCTGGGTACTGTGCAGGGCTGTGCCCCAGGACCTCCATATCTGGGAGGGGTTTTTTTGGGCCAGAAAAAAAGAAGCTCTCATTTTTTACCCTATCATCCTGGCTGTGTGAAGCTGGGAGCCTGATGTATTGTGCCTCGTAGAACCTCCTCTGATGGACCTGCACATGGAGAGAACTGACAGGAGCTAAAGTCTGGGAACTAAGTCCTTTCCCACTGCCCTGTAATGAAACATTAAGAAATAGCCTTCATAATCATTTCAGAACATAGAAAGGATCCTCAGAATTTCTGCAGAAAAAGTGAAAGTTCTCACCACCTCAGTTTTTCACCCAAAATGACTTAGCAATAAGTTTGAGCCAAATGTCAAATAATCTTTTGGTGTCACATTTATTCTTTTGAGTAGCAAGCAGTTTTAAGACTTTATATTCTTGTTGAGAAATAAGTATGTAGAATATCTAATAGAGTTGCTACTCAGATATTTGTGCTTTAGGAAGTTGAATGTTGTTCACCTGGGTTCCTTTTTGTGCTGCAAAATCATTGTCAGTTCAATGGGGGGAAGCCAAACCCAAGCAAAACAGAACAAAACAAATATATGTACCAAACTGGCATCTTTGAGATTTTGCTAGCCTGGGGCTATGCACTCTGTAAGTACACATGTTCATTCACAGGGATGCAGTACTGAGGGACAGTGTTTCTTGTCCCCTAATTGGTTAACATAATATTTTATTTGTTCAGAAGGTGGATGGAGCAAGACCAAGAGCTCAGTCTGATCTTCAGACAGTTGTGTTGGTGGAATTGTAGTGATTTGAGTTAAACATTCTTTAGTTATTCGTATGTTGTTTGAACAGACTAATATCTCTTTCTGAGACATTCACAGGTAAGCTTAGTATCCTGTTGTCGCTGTTGAGCCGCTAGCAGAGAAAAAGACCTGGATTCTCAATGTGGCATAAAAAAGAGAACTTTTATTGTTTAATTCCAACTTATATAGATTTTTCAGAGGTCACTCAGATTGGTCAGTCAGAAACCTCCCCCTAGGCCTGATTGGCCAGGCCTGAACTGTCCAAATCTCGAGACACTGTTTTTAATAACATCCAAACTTTATCTTTGTTTATAAAACACAGGAAAAAATTCTCATGGGAAAGACCTGTGCTAGCCACATCCTCTGTAAGGGTTTCTGCAGTAATATTGCAGAATTTTAGGAAAATGGGTGTTTTGAGGAAAAACAAAGGAGAGAGAAAAAATTAATTTTATAAAAGTTACCAAGAATAGTATACTGTGACAACCTCTTGGATTTTCAGTGTATTTTAGAAACTGGTTTTAATTCTGATTTTATCCTTAACAAGAAGTGAGGGGATGGCAGTATGACATACCAATTGGATGTTTTGAAATATTTGTATTCCTTAAGAATTTACCCTAGAAATTGTTCCCATTCCTACACTACAGATTCAGAGGGTACATAAGAGAGATCATAAATCCTGTTGTGCTTACCATATATGTTTGCAAAAGTCACTAAGAATGGTGGCACTGAAAAATAAAAGTTTACAAGTTGCCTCTGCTCTACAGTGGACAAACATGTTTGGTGCCTGTATTTATTTTGACACTAAGAGATATTAAATTAAAAGAGAAATGGAGGAGGGGAGGAAAGCACAAGTATAATTCCAGTATAAAAAAATTCTGTAGTAATAGTAGGAAAGAATTGCATTTACAATAGAAGTTTACACCATTAACTTTTTCATTTAAGTTATTAAATATTTTTATTATAGATTTAAGAAGTCAGGATTTGACTTCTGTGGAATCATTCAGTAGACTATGTTAACTATTTTGAGGACACTTTGATCTGCCTGTAGTTTCCCAGGTCTGTATAATTCCTCTTGACCCACAGGTTCTCCTTATCCTGTTCTTTAGAATGATTCTGATAGGTCACTCACATGCTATTTTACAAGGAGGATGTCTGAAGTAAAAGGCAGATATTTGGCGAGTCTGAAAATTGAGAGTTCAGTTTTACACTTGGACCTTAGGTGCAGTGAGTCCTTGATCTTGCCATCTTCCTATAACCATTAGAGGAGTTATGGCTGCATGTCTTTCACTGTTGGTAAAATAAACTGTTGTGGCAAGCTTTGTCTTAGTTTGTAATGCATTTGAACATGTCGGTGAAGTTGGATAAAACTGTGTTTCAGGGAAACAGAAGGCCAGTGCCTGCCACAGTAGCTACCCAGAGGAAAACTCTGAGGATCTGGAGGTGCCAGTTCTTATCCATGGCACCAGTGGCTATGGTACAGTCATGGCACTGCTGTTCTGAGATCCAGCAAGTGGCATGAAATTGTCTTACTGTTATTTTCAGAGCAACATGCATGAAGCTGAGATGTATTAAAGAATGAGGCACTGTGTTCTGCTAAGGCAGATACTCCACAGCGTAAAGCAGTAGTAACAGTAGTAATTTATTACTAGTTTTGGAGAAATAATTTGCAACAAACCCCCATTTCTTGAGGAAAACATATATAGCATCTTTGTTTGTCAGGACACAGTTTAAATAATTAATAGTTTAACATCACTTACGAATATCAGCACTTGCAGTCAAGAGTTATATTTTTAAATAAAGTGATCAATTTTTTTCCCTAATTCCCAGAAAATAAGAAGAGATGCTCTTAAATGTTGTCAGAATGCTTTTAGAGCCTGCAATTCATCATGTGCATGAAAATGAAAATTGGTTTTATGAAATAGTGTAGACAAAAATAAAAGGCATACATTAACTTGTCTTCTGATATATTGGCTATATTATTATACTATGCATCTTTAGTACTTGACCTTACATGTCACTAATATAATACACGTTTTATGATACAGTTACACTGAATGCTCTTTGTGAATACTGCACTACATCCCAAGGTTAGGATAAAGATAAGATGCATTAAAATAATATCTCTGACGCTATTAATAAAGAAAATCAATCATTCTGCCACTTCCTGTTCCCTTGCTTGCAATTTCAAGATCAGCAGCTTCCAATAATTATTTTGCCAGCTCTACTTGTGCAGTTGCTGCACAGAAACTCTTCTGGGCTTGTTTCCCATGAAAGGCTTTGACAACATTAGTGATGAAACTCTAATGGTCTTTTTTATTCGAACATATTGCTGTGCTGAATACATGAAAGGATTGTGATTGGGGGTTTGTTTTTGTTTTGTGGTGTATATACATATGCTCTGTTTCTATTTACATTGCTAGACTCAGCTGCTCTGACTTCATTGATGATGCAGTTTCTTTGAAGTGGCTGCTGCCAGGTGTATTCATCTGAGATGTACAGTAAATGTTGGGGGGTTTTTATTGCAGCAGGGAGGAAGGCAATACAAGTAACCATCCAAAAGAAGGGAGAAAAAATAATGTAAGTAAAATATACGAAATTGGAACAAATGAAAGAAAAGTAGTATAAAATTCAGAGAAGAGATACCATGAACTAAAGCTAGCTGGTATTTAAACAGCATAGCTGGTGATAAAGAAACACAGTATTTTAAAGGAGGAAAATTTAACTGCTGTTCAGTGAAAACAATGGGAAAAAATGCTGGAAAGCATATTTTGTTCATTTTGCTCAAGTTAGGCCCAGCAAGACACATGAAAAATGAAATTTAAAAAGTTATCTCTCCCTTGTATGAGGGCAGAAGCATAGTAGCTATCAAATGTGGCAAAGGCTTTCATACCAAATAGGGTAAATCTAGAGATATTATATGGCCCTGGACATGCTGGAGTTTCTAGACACTACAAATTAAATAATGTATTAGAGATATCCTGTAAGTACACAGCAAAACATCCAGTGGGATTGAGTGACCTCAAACTGATCTGATGCAGCCACATAATTCAGGCATATCCTCAGTGACCTGAAGACATGGCAGTGCAAAATCAAAGTTACTTCCAAAACTATCATTTGCAGCTGGTCTCTCTGAGAAATGTGTTGTGCTGTAAGGACAAAATGCTGTTACAAATATATTTCTAGAGTTATCGCTGGAATTAATAAACTGGAATTTCAACTGTTCTCTGATAATAACATGAAAAGAGCTGACAAAAAAATGTAGTATGGGCAAAACAGACAAGAATGTTCTCTGGAAAGATCTCAGAATTTTCCAGCAGTAATGAGCAACCTGAAGAAAAGTGTAGAGCAAGTCTCAGGATGTCTGTGTGTCGAGCTTTACCATGTCTTATACAACAAAGCGGCAACAATATGTTTATAAATATATATTAGCATGTATGACTGCACATTATTAAAGCATTTAATTCTGTATACTGCAAACCAACTCTTCCATCACAAATTTTTATGACATGGAGATCATCCATCATGCATCAATCTTGTTTTCAAACATTTACCTCTGTTGCTCTACCTGCTGACTTGTGACATCTCTACTTTGGTCACTATATTCTGCTGCAGGAGATATTTTGTGGTGAATCCCTATCATTTGTTTTACAGCTTATAAAATATATTTAGACAGCTTGTTAGCAAAGACCTTCAGAACAGAGCCAAAGTCATCTCTTCATTTAGGTTTTTTGTAGGTTCCAGCCCTGTCTAAAATCCCTATGTGCATTTTATTCCAATTGCTTAACTCTGAATTCCAGCTTCAGGCATCCACACCAGGTGTTGATGATAGCCGAGTACTTTTTTTTGTTTTTTCCAAACAAGTTGAACTCCAGCCATTGCATTTTTAGTGCTAATTGGCTGGTTGTTTTCCAGTAGCGTTGTGCAGTAAACTTTAAGCAAACTGTAAGTTCACACAAAATGTACTCCAAACGCAAAGTTGTCAAAATGTGTTGAAATGTCTTGTTTCAATGTGTTTACTGAAATATTCTAAAGAGGCTGAATTGTTGTTACAGGCATCTGTTTTACAAATATTTTTCTAAAAGAGCGACTATATTGCAACTTTTTATTGCACAAAGATTAACAAAGAATTCAGATTTCTTTCCTCATCATGAAATTTTATGAATGATGAAGATATTCTGTGTTCTGTCTTTCTGTATTGCACTGGTTTTTGGGTTAGTTTTACTTATCACTGCATACAAAAAGCCAAATTAAGCAGAAAATTGATGCTTTTCCTTTGGTGGGTTTTTTTAAGGATTAATCAGAAAGTAGCATTTTCTCAGTTTCAGATTGGCATGTAATTAACAAAGTAATAAATTACAGGATGAAGAAAACTTCAGTGAAGCTTTAGTGCTCTATTGAGTTTTGTCTCAGGTGCTCCTGTGAGAACAGGCTTACCTGGAAACATTTGTGCTCATTTAGAATTTCTATTAAACAACTTGAGGTTTTCAAAGGTATTTGATATGCTTAATATGTTGTACATGAAAAAAAACTGTCTTAGTATTTTCTGTATATAAAAGTAAAATGCCAGTAAGGTGACTCTGAAGAGATCATCCATAGTATTCCACTCTATTTTGTGGATAAAGTACAGTATTCCTTAGTGCAGACAGGAAAGCCCATTTTGCAAGTGCTAAATGCATCTAAAGAGAGGAAATTACTCTAAAAATATTTTGGAGTAAGTGCATTTGTTCATTGAAATCACATTGTACGCAGTGTAAGAAAATTTGTAACAGAAACAAAACCCAACAAAATATGCCAAAAAGAACAGAATGTGCTGGACTTGTAATCGTACAAGTGAGCCTATGATTCTCCACCCCCAAAGCTGGTGATAAAGCATCTCTTCACCTAGCTAGTAGCTTTCCCCTTTTTAATATCCCAGCACATTTTATACTTGCAAGTGCTGAGATTATGTTGCAATGTTTGCTCATGCTGATGACAGCACATACTCAATTCGGCCATTTTTCTGCATGGTTTAGGTTTACAGTCTAGTGAAAGATTTAACTGCATGCAGATTTCTGCCAGCTTTAGTGGACTATTCGCTAAGTAGTTATGAAAATGTTTTGTTTTGCTGTACTGGATCAAAACCTTTGTGCTGAACAAGTTTCAGTTGAACTGCATGAAAGCTTTTTCATAAAGTAATATTGTTGTTAAATCAAGAGAGTGAGAAACTGGGTTTTGGATGTTTTTTGGATTTTTTTTTAGCTCAGTTATGTTAATACAAGCCTATGCTGACATATGGTATTTTTATTTCAGAAGAGTTGCTTATGTGCACTTATAAGTATCTCTTTAAAAATACTACCTTTGAAAATTTTATGTTTCTCCACTCTCTCATGAACTCTGAAAACAGAGAAACTTTCTTTAAAAACATTAAAAATTACTCCTTAGAGCACTGGTGTATCTGCATGAATGTTTCAGATCTTATGCCTTGTACATTGATTTAACTTCTTTGCTTTCTGTAACTGAATTAAATAAGATAGAAGCCATACTCTTAAAAAAGAATAATAATTAAAAAAAAAACCAAGTGGTTTTTAAGGGAAGGTATGTCCAATAAACAGGTTCATGTAAGACACCACAACTTCACTTACAGAGACATCTATTGAAGATCAAATTAATGTCAGCAAGTTTATTCAGCTATGTGACACTGGCACACAGCATCCTTCATGAAAACTTAATCTTGATTGCTGCCAGTGAAGTCAAGAACAGGGGAATAGTGTTGCCTTCAAGGATGCAAGGTCAGGCTTTTAAAGCAGAAATGACCTTGCCAGATGTACAAATCAGGAAGCTTCCAAGTGTAGTAATGTCTTTGTTTTACGGCATTTTTATCTTCTAACTCACAGACTGCGTTGAAGCATGATGTGCCAGTGACTGCTGAGTCAGGGCAAGACAATAGATAACAACTTTAGATACAGAAAAATCATTCTGATTAGGAAGATTTTTCTGCTAAAATTGTTTATAGCAAAATGGACCCGGTTATGGTGTAAGGGCATGTTGCACTGGCGTGTTTGGGGTGTGGTAGCATGGAAGGAAGAAGAGGAGCTGAAGAGTTTGGAAGCAGGTGAGCCCCCAGCATTGCAACCTTCCTCTACTCCAGCGTGAGGAAATTGGCCTTTCTGCCACCCCAAGGTGAACCCAGATGCTCCAGGCTCCTCAGTGTCCTACAGATATAAATGCTCCCCTCAGAAATGCTGGATTTGTAGACTTCCATGTCCCACAGTTTCTCTGCACAATACTGTTGAGAAGAAAGAGTAATGAGAGGAGTGTGGGGATTAGTGGGATGTTAGGAGCAAAAAGAACACAGAAAAATCCAACCTAAGTTGGAGAAAGGTAAAACAGAGCCCTTGGGGGCTTTTATTTTCCCTCAAATTTCAGATTTACTAACATGAATCACAAACTGAGAAGGTGGATGAACTGCTGCTCTTGTCTTGCTTGTTGGTACCTGAAAAGGGCGTGACATACTTTTGAGGGAAGACTTTGAGATACACAGTGACTGCCGTTATCAATGTTGAACTGTGTATCCTAAGATTCAGAAGTGTTTTCATTTCTGTTTGTATCCCTGTGGCTGTCCTCAACATGTAAAATGTTCAATTGCTACCCTCAGGCTAAAGTCAGATATATGTCAACTCTGATGGGAGCTGCAAGCTTGTGGAATTATACTGTGTTTGAGAAAAAAAAAGAAAATTTATATCCTTAATGGACACTGGCTATTTCCTGAAAGAGATAAACACTGATTCACTCATGCCATGTGTTTTCAAAGGACCTCCTTGAATTTAACAGCTAGTACTTTAAAAGGATTTTTGTTGATTATATATTAAAATCAACAATATGTCATAGATAAGAATTTTTTAAATGGTAGATGATTTGAAATGATTAAGTCTTTGTTTTGTGAGGTACCTCAAAGAAGCAAATTTTCAGAAATGTCTGAATATGCCATGAAAGACAAGTTGTGTCACCTCAAGAGCTGCAACCTGGGGAGGCAAAACCACCAGGCACCTTTGAAAGTCTTGTAAACTACCAGAAATATTAGTACAGCTTGAGAATAGCAGCTTAACACAGCACCAAGGTTTTGCAACCATTCACAGTAATGTAACAACAGAACAACGTTAGAAAAAGCAAATTCTCAATTAAATATAACATCCAAAACAGGGTAATGTTCTCAGAGAAGAAATCTGTCCTCTATGTGACTTGCTCATTTTGAAAAATTCAACTACATAAATACTAAAGTGGATTATAAATTCCCTAAGGAAGAATTAATAGAGTAGCAGATATTCCACAGTTTACATTAAGACTCATAAAATATATTTTTCCTTCAGTTTCTTTTTAGTATCCAGTGTAAAACTTTAAAATAAGCCTCTTAAAATAATTCTATTTTTCAGTGTCTGTGAATGTCTTGTTGCCCTCACATGGCCCCTACAGCCAGATTTGGCACTTACAAACACACATGGTGTCTCTTGTGTCTGTGTGTTTCAGGATAACAGAAAATCTGCTCAGTTTGATGATGTCAGTGAGCCATATAACAGTTCACCAGACACTGACTCAAATAATATATGACATTGTTACATAAATCTTTAATATACACCAAATGGAAGCATGGAGAATTTGTGGAGAAAAATAAGACAAAATGCCATTCTCTACAATTTAAACAGGGAGGAAAAACAATCATAAGGGGCATTAAGAAGTGACAGATCAAGACTTACATTGTGAATGAAGTGTGTTCTACTTATGTTTCAGAGCAGAATGCACCTTGATGAGCTGGGCAAATTCAGAAGTGGATTCAGCAGACTGCAAGAAGAGTGGCCATACTATCACAGGGGACTTCACCAATAATGAGATTGTACTCTGCTGCTACAGCCTCTTCTTTCTTGCAGTCATATATTTTAAAATGCAGTAGAGTTGTCTTATAAAAAGCATTGTTGGATATATTTGCAGAACACATTGTCCATAGAAAGAGTGGTAGTGTTACAAATTATATTCGGAATACTTTGTATAAATGGTTGAAGTAAAAATTCACGTAAATGGATTCAAAATCTTTTAAGGTAATTTTAAAATCCAGTTCTTTGCCTCTTTTTCTAGTGATCTGCTGTATTTACAGCTAAGCCTAGAAATGGGGGCTAGGTAAAAGTCTCAGATGTAGCTACTTTTAAAAATTATTTTGGAAAGAATGAAAAGAAAAAGTGGTAAAAGCAGAGGAGGAGGGTGGGAAGAAAGAAAAAGTGTAATTCAAATAAGTCCATTTAAGTTTATGCAAACATGAAAAACATAAATAAAATACTTTTTTTTTTCCTGATTATGCAGAACACTTTAAGAATGTGAAACTAGTATAGGGTAGTATGAAAAATGCATGAGAAAGCGGTAAGGTACTCATGAGACTGCACACACCTGAAAACAT
Organism: Entomyzon cyanotis; assembly: GCA_024500445.1. Taxonomy (NCBI): domain Eukaryota; kingdom Metazoa; phylum Chordata; class Aves; order Passeriformes; family Meliphagidae; genus Entomyzon; species Entomyzon cyanotis. Next base: position 85,955,073 of record JAKEPQ010001005.1, read on the forward strand.
TAGCTGTGAAGAGGTTGAGCTTTTCCCCTTTTCTTTTTAGTTCAATGCCACTTCTGGGACTAGTGCTCTCCTTCAAGTAAATGCCATTGAAGTTCTACTGGTACTACAGCATTTTTAAGTGTAGCTGGCAGAAAATAATTGGTTGTCCTGCTGCTGCTCCTAGAACATTCAGAGATCCCATGCTGCTGTCTCTTGTCACCTGAGAGAAGATACAGTGAGAATAAAGCACGGATCCTGTTGTGGTGGCGTTCCTCACGTCACACTCACAAAAGTAATGGATTTCTCATAAATGTAAAATATTTTGCAAAGACACATATGAGTTCTGAAGAAAAGTTCCCCTGAAGTCAGTGCAGCTACGTGTACATCTGCAGCTTAACTCTTTGCATGATCATAGCCCACCTCTATTGAAAATCTGATCCTCTAATAGTATTACCAAGTAACAATATGGTATTTATGACAGAAGGGTTAATCGTTATCCAGACCATCAGCAATGCAGTGCAAACTGATTCCGTTATAGATTTCTGGAGTTAGGGCTCAACTGGTTAAAAAAAAAAATCAACCTAGTTACAATTGTTGTAACTTAATAATGTCATAGATTTACTGTCTGCCCCTGATGTAAGCTATGTTTAGAATTAATTTCGTAAATCAAATGCATTTGCTTGCATTTTAGGGATAATTTAAGAGAAAATCCACATTTTTTCACCAATGTGAACTGCTAAAGTAGAGATAAGAGAAAAATTCAGCCCCCTGGTAATTCCAGATATTGGAATTTCATTGAAGATATTGACCTCAAAAACTATAGACATGAATTATTGAATAAATTCTTCTATCAAACAATATGTCTTTTCACAGATAAACTTTTACCAACTGCTCATCCAATTCGTGCCTGTTTTCTTCTGAACAAGCCAAATTTAGCAAGTTTTGACAGGTACAACTTTGTAGCAATATTGATGGTAGGAAAATCCTGTAACTCCTGATTGTATTTTTTAAACTATTTGGATTTTAAATGTATTTCTCTTTTCTTAGGTTCAGTGCTCATTCACAATTGATTATTTCCTTCAGCTCCTTTTCAAAGTGTCAATAGAATTTTGTAGGAAAAGCAGTCTAAGTAGCTGCAAGTTAAAAGGATTCCATTGGTGTGTTTAGTTGATTACCTGGTTGAACATTTTCGCTTTAAGGTGCCCTTGTGTTCTGCTGTCACTGATAGTCTTTGAGAGCAGTGCCATGTGCAATAAGTTATCTTGGTCTGGTTTTACCCTTCATAGATGAAATCAATTTTAGAAAATAGCTGGGTTTGTCACTAAAGATAGAGTAAAGCAACACTTTTCCACTCATCCTTCATTTTCTCATAGCTTTGGACCTTAGATCTGGGTTGAACCTTATGGACTGAAGGTTTTAAATTTTTATGAGTTTTGCAATGGAAATTAGTTGTCAAATATTATGTTCTAATAATAGATTATATCTACACTGTGGCTGTGAGGGGAGGGAGGGAGATTTACCATGCAGTGCCTCTGGCTAGCAAGTGTGAATTATTTCTCTTTGTGTGTCTGTTCCTACATAAAAGGAAAAAAAATTCAATAGACTAGTATTTTTATAAATGTTTAATAGAAGAAGTAGAAAATAGCTTCACTAGAAGTGGCAATGTGGTATATGTATTAAACAAGATAATTTGAGCACTTCTAGATGGAAACAGAACTCCTCAATGAGAAAAACAACATCTTTGCTCTTTGTGGTTGTAAATATTACTCAGCATAGAAATCGTGAGTTCAAGATCTAACCTGTTGCTAAACAAAGTGTTGTGGTTGTAAAGAGCATTAAGTATGTTTCAGTCTTAGACTGTAAGAGAGATCTCTATAATTTAAGATAGCCTGGGGGTACTAATGAAGATAAAACCACAGAACATCTGTGAAACATTAAAAGAATTTTTTCCTTCATTACAATCAGTAATCAGATTGCCCATGTGAGTGCAGTGGGACAAAATAAGTGAATGCTCAGTAAATTCCCAAGAATTCTCCAAAGCTTCCCACAGCCTGCTGCAGACTATTTAGTCTATCTAGATTTACATCAAAGCCTCTGATACTGACTGAGTCCAAAAATACCATGGGCTTGTTACAGCTCAAAGGACTCTTACAGCCTGTGAGGAAGACCTGCGGTAGCCTTTTGGTTTTATCTTAGTGGTGGGAGTGGTATGTGTAGGATTTACTACTCAAAAAAAAAATCAGAGGAGAGGAGGAAAAGCAGTAAATATAATGTATGTTGGTACACTTTCTTGACTTTTGATTTATTGTTATATTGGAGCAACTCAAGGCCTATTGCCTCACACTAAAGTTATAACAGAATAAAAACTTGGTTAATACCATAATTTGACACAGATACATCAAAACATTTTAAGACATTAATCAAAAATTACAATTGATCTCTTTTTTTTGTCATTTCCTGTTTTGTGTTGAGAAGGTCATGCAATACTCTTTTCTCCCTTCCTCGTTCTTGTTATCTGTGTGTTTCCCTAATTAAGAAAAAAGCTTGTTCATTACAACCAACATTGACATAACTCTGTTTTACAGCAGAATGTACGTTTTGATTGCATATATTTGAACTTCAGAATATTACCCATTAGTTAATGATTTTCAGTATCAAATCACATTTAATTTGCAACTAAATTTGGAGGCAGAATAAATTCCTGTAATTCTTGATTCTACTATTTTTATCTAGTTTACTTTAAAAATAATTTTTCATTTTTATATTTAGCTTTTATTCAAACTGTATTCTTCACATTATTTCCTCTTTTGAAGTACCTGTACAGTTTCGTAGGAAACACAGCTGAAGTAATTGAATGTAAAGGTATTTTGTTAGTGTAATTTGATTTTCTGTTTATGTGCAAAAGTATCTTCTGTCCTTTATGGAAACTCTAAGGACCCCAATATAACAGATTTTCATGCCTGCAGTTGAGTGGGGAGTTTTCAGAGGAGACCTTTCAAGTCACCTGTGTGTAATTCCAAATAAAAGTTCAGAAGTTCTTCCAGTAACTACAAAGGATAACAAAAAAAAGCATAATTCTTAAAGGAGAAAATAAGGTCTGAAATTCTGCCTAATTTGCTTAAAGGAAAAGGAATTAAGGAGGTAAAAATCTGGGTTTGGATCATTACTTTTGTGTCGTACAGGTTGCTGAGTTCCTGACAAGGTGAATGTTAACTGATCAAGCAAAATTACTTTAGATATCTAAATTGTAACTTCTGGGTTATGTGTGTTTGAAAGATGTGCAAGCAGAATGAAATGCCATACTTGAATTATATCAGGTGCAATGTGGAACCATATGTTAGTAAATACTTAGAAAAGCTTTAGCTTTCACCAGGACTTCTCTAGACACTTTTAAAATAATTATTGAACTAAGGTGCATAAATGGTGCATATATTCCCATTTACTTATTTAAATGTGTGATAAGAAAATACTAAATTAAGAGATGCAGTCATATGGTGCATGAAGAGGTGTTCTAATCGTGACACCTACATGTAAGGTAATGGAAGAAGTTTAGAATCCTATTCTTCAGATGGTCAGATGGCAGAGTACATAAATAGGCAGAACAGTTATGCTGTCTGTCTCCAACGCACAAATAGAACAGATCCATCTGATAAAATATTTCTGTCAATTAGAATACAAGAGAGGAAAGAGTATGTCCTGATCCTGCGGGGTGATAAGCAGGACTGTTCTCTGCATCTGCTGACCCCCACTGACTTTCCATGGATTGTGTATGGGTTATTTTTCCTTCTTGTGCTTACAAAAACAGTTCTTCTACTTACATGAATATTGAAGAGGGGAAAAAAAGATGATAACAATAAGAACTAAGAAATAAAGCAAGGGAAATGTATGTTTGGAATTTGCTTTTAATTTTAATATTGTTGGTGTTGACAGTGCTCCTTGAGAGAATAGATGAGTATCTGCTTTCCCTGTTTAACATATTATTTGAAATTTCTTTCAGCTTTCCCTCTCTATTGAGACTAGTTCAAAGAAAGAGTGTTTTCAAACAACAGCAATAAAAATACAACTAAAATACATAAAGTATATAGAAGATGACAGCTTCATTAGTTTAAGCACTGAATTTAAATGTTTTTTCAGTATTTTGATACAAGAACATTTACTGTTGATGGAAACTTTAATTTATCTAGATTTCCAGTGGGCTGTTTATTTTCCTTTTTCAGACTGCAATGAGTCATTGTAAGGATGCATTGTTGACAAAGTTTAAAACAAAATAAGAATTTGCAACAGCACTTGGTCAAAATCTGAACAGTATCTTCCCTCTGGTTGGAGAAATGACAGATTTTGCTTTTCAGAGTTTAATCATAGTTTTTGCAAACAATCAGTGTGTTACTCAATGAGTTTTTTTGCTGGTGCTTTCTTCTGCTGTGCCAAAAATGTTTCAAAACTCTGTTGTGTTTAATGAGCAACAGACTCTACAGCTTGGTGATTAGGGCTTGGGCTGAGAAAGATATGATTTTAGGAATAAATAGCATATGAACAGCTCTTCCTGATCCCATGTGAAATACAGATTTGATCCCGTAGCCCTGTAGTCCTGGGCACTATCCTAAACATCTGCTTATATTGAGAAGGTGGAAGCTCATCTTTCAGTTTGAAAAACTTTTTTTTAAACAATACTGCTACATGTGTTTGGGGAAATTTTCTGGTGAAACCTATGGCTGGTTTTCACTTAAAAAATTAACAGAACATTTGTGAGATTTGTTGAGAAATGAGTTGCCTGATTTCAGGCATTTTTACTGAAAACCAGTGCAGGAAAATGGTCTATACTAACCCTCAATATGCTGTCAGTCAGAAAGAACTGTTAGTTCATGCAGTCCTTCTTTCTGGGGCCACGGGAGGGTTGACCACAGGTTATGACATAGAAAATAGGAATTATATTTCATAGAGAGAAATTCTTGAGAGAATACAACTTTTAAATAAAAATGAACCTTTTGGGGAGCCAGCCTAGGAAGTAGTTAAATGTGTTTTCTGTATGAATCTGGCTAAACTGTTAATCTTGCAGAACTATTATAGTGTATTTAATTGTTTCACTCATTTAGTTCAAGCAAGCACATCAATACTAGGTAAACTTTTACATGCTTAAATGAGAAGAATTCTGGATTTTTGTAGGTCTTTGTGGGATACAAATGCAACTAATGTGCTAGATTTTTGGATTATTTCTGAAAATAAAGAAAATTATTGAGCAACTAAAATACAACCTGTCAACTCACTGTTTTCTCATGTAATCATTGTAGACACAGAGAGCCCATCTTTTTTGTCCTGTCGAAGTTCCTTCCTACTCTGTTGAATGAAATATTTGTTTTATATATGACAAGTATGATCATTAAATGCTCCAGTCTCTGCATTTTCCTTATCCACCACTAAAGAAATCTGAATATTATTGTGAAGGGAGGAAGAAAAGGCAAATTAAAAAAAACCCAGTTGTTAGTGGAGATCTTTGAGGAACTCAGGATTCCCAGAAAGGTGGAACTCTCCTTAACTTCTCTGGGTAAAAGATGTAGGCAAGAATGCTGAAGGCAAGCAAAGCAGTTGACAAGAGGGAAGCTTGGGAATATGGTAAAGAGTTGTATACCTCTTGCCAAACTAACATCAGCTCACATCAGTAATAATTGTTTAAAACTGAAAGGTGCCTAGTTGATGCCAAAACTGCATTGTAAAACTCTCTATAAATACCATGTCTTCATGAACTTAGCAATAGGTATGTTATAGATCACCAGATATTGGCATAATTTCTTTTATGCATTTGATAAGTTTTTGGCTACATTCAGGTCTGGAATGCAGTTTTCAGCTGGATTCTGATGCAGTTGCCCTAGGAATAACGAGCCATATACAAGGAAGAAATAAAAGTTTGGCAGAGAGCTGCTGTGGCACAGGATCAGCTACACTGTGCTTATTGACTGTAGTGTTAGCTGGAAATTAGCTCATTTACTCTCTGAAAGCAACTTGAAATCAATATGGACCTTAATATGGACTTTTTTAACATTCTGGATGAGACAATTAATATGTGAAACTCCAGACTACTGAAGCTAGGCTGCCAAAGCTATCTTCAGCTTTTGATGGTTTTTTTTTTGTTTGGTTTTTTTTTTTTTTGTTTTTGTGGGTTTTTTTTTTAAATTTTCAGTATGGCACAAAATGCAACATGAGCACCCCCTGAGTCTAAGCATTCAGGTCCTTGGAGGATGTCTCAGGGCACTGCTTTATGAAGCAAAGCCTTGCTTTCTTGAAGCTGAAAATAAGATGCTTACTTTTCTGGCAAATCAGGCTGGCAAAAACACTGCATAAAAACTCAGCGTTTCCTAGCTTTGAGTTGATCATTAAAAAATAAGTTTATTTTCTGGCAAATCTCACAAGCTGCAGAAGTAGAATTCAGTGTTCTGGTAAAAATTCCTAGATGAGATAGAAAACCTCATAGAGAGCAGGGATGTATCCTTCATACTTGTAGTGTTAATCCACATTTGATATAAAGAAGCAAGCTTGCTTGGCTTTTTTTTTTTTTAACATATGCATGCTCTGTCTTCAAAATAATCAACAGGAAAAATGGAAACAACTCATTTTAACTGTTGTGTTAAAGCACTCTCATTTGAATTGAAACCAAATAGCCTCTTGCAAAACTCCATCTCATTTTCATGCTATTATGCAAATAAACACTAGAGATGAATCACAGATATTACTTCTTAATCCATTTTCTGGAACTGTGTTTAGCACACACAAGTCAGAGTGGTTCAAGATCCTTCAGACTGCTCAGTAGCAAGCAGTGCCAGTGCTCAACTTCAGCAAACGTGGCCCAGGGGCTCTGTGGAGAAACCAGAGCTTTGAGCAGTTAATGGGATTAGCCTTGCCAAGTTGCTTTCAGTATCACAAAAAACATGTTGTTCCTTCATGATCAAGGTACATAACCTCCTATATTGAGCCCTATTCTTTAGATAACTGTTGGAGATATTTAAAATTTGCTTTTTGGATACCTTTTTTAGAAGCTTTGTTCTTAGCACCTTGGTGGAATCTCTCCTCAGGTCATTGAAAAGAAAACTACTTTTCCCTCACCTGGCAAACAGAGCAGATTAATTTTACTCTGAATGAAGGTCAGGTATCAGACATATCCTCCCTGTGTAAGTTAGTTAAAAAAATAGGATAGGTAGGGCTTTCAAAGCTTAACAAACTTGTGTTGTCTTGGTCAATACAGTACGTCATCCTTTTGCCATTTGCATGTAATTCTTTGCATAAGGTTCTTGCCAGACGATTGTTTTTGTGTTAGGTTTTTTTCTTTTTAAATTATGAATGACATCCATTCATGTGCAAATTGGTAACAACGCACAGAAATTGCAAATCAAATATTAACTGGAAAGCAAATGCTGAGATCTCCTTCCCCAGTAGTGGTAAGGGCATTCTTTCCTACTTCAGAATAACCTCTGCAAAATTTCCCATCTGTACTAGCTGTTCATTATGGATTTAAAATGCAGTCAAACAAAATTAGTTCAGGGGTCAACTGTTGGAAATAATAATAGCATTGGGGTGGGAATCCACTGCTGTTTACATAGTTTTCAAAGGAGTCTGGAATTAAAATTGAATAGTTGATCTGAACTGATTCAACTCAAGTGTGAAGAAAAAAAGCAACTTCAGTACTTTCAATCATGAAATGTGGTCTCAGTTTATACACAAAAATTAAAAGCTTGCTTTTCAAAGTAGGAAGTTCTTTTGAGTTCTCACTATATTGTTTTTACAATGTCTATGTCATTGTTTTTCTTTTATCTTCTGAAGCTGCTTTACTACCGGAGCAAGGTAGTCTCAGTTTTTTTCTCACATGTCTAATTGTAGATGTGATATGAAACCCTTCTATTGTCAGTATCCTAATGAAGGAGTTAAGCAGAGAACATTTCCCCCTAAGTCAGACAAAGCTGAAGTTTTGATTGTTAAATACTCCACAGAAAATTATGAGAATCTGAGATTGAGCCCTGCGTTTCTAAGAAATGTTGAATTCGAGTTTTGTGAAAAAGACAATTTCTTGCCCTTTGGGTAACATATGTAAGTTTTTAATGTCTAGGAAGAAAGAGTTCAAGTAACAGAGTTTACCACAACAAGTTTAACACAATGTGAGCAGGTTTCCATTCCCAAATTTTTCAGGGAAGCTCTAGTAATATTAAACTGAATTTTTATCTTTTTTACCAACTGACACTCTTACTTCCAACAAAGTAAATTGTTTCTTTAGGATCTCTTTTTTTAAAGTTTCATGTCAGGATAATAAATGCTGTGTTTCAGTATTTTGGAAAAGCTGTAAATTAATACTTTCTCATTTCCAAATCTTCTAAGTGGCAGCGCTTAATATGGTAATAGGTGAATAAATGCAAGTTAATAAATACATCAATATAAAAGCAGAGTTGAGAAAAATTCATAGAGGAAAACAAAAAAGATCATGATACCTGAATGAACTGTTTTCCTAGAATTTAATGTCTAAAAGGACATAGAAATCTTACTCAGCAATTACAGAAATGGTCAAATGAATGAAGAAATGTGTTTAAGCCATGGAAATCTCAAAGTCCAAATTGCACTACTTTTATTGGTATGTCTTCATTTAGAATAATGTTTCTCAGATTGCCAAAGGAAATAAATAACTCCATTCAAAAGACCCCAGAAAACTGCTTCCCATTGATCAGTGTCTTTCCTTTTAAGCAGAAGAGTTCTCTGAAGAACACTGTTGTCAGAAAGCTGAGAAAGAAGCTAGAAGGGATATTACATCCCTCAATTCGAGATGGATCCACAGGAAAACATTTCTGTATGTTCATTTTATAAGGAGACCCTTTGGACTTCATGTCATTTTTAATGATGCAGCCCAAAGCTAAAATACAGTTGCTTTACTGCTGTCTTAGATATGACAGTCTCACCGCAAGGATGAAATCCTGTGGGAAATCAGTCTGTGTTGGTGGGTCCAGGATATTAGTTAGGATGCATTTTCCCAAGCATGCAAGAGTTAAATGATGTTCAAATATATTTTCATTTTTTCTTAAGCATTGCTATAAGTTCAAAACATGGGCAAATGAAAATGAAGGTCTGGTCTGTAGAAAATTATGATGTTCTATATTAATACATTAGTAATTAGTATATTATGTGAGACTGTAGACCAGTAGAACAATTGTACATTCACAGGGAATGTCATACAAAGCGTTATAAAAATACTGTGAAATTAATTGCATTATCACTGTATGAAAGTTACTTTAAAGAAGAATAGAGATAAATAGATGCAGGAGTGAAAAATAACATGTATGAATGCTAACAGACTAATAGATTGAAAGAAGAGAACTAAAATTCAGTAATTGAGAAGATACAAGAACAGTTCTGATCTTTTGGCCAAATAGTGAAAGATGAAATAGAGAAATCACAATCACACCCAGCTGACAAATTAATAGGCCTTTGATTTGAGATTTAGAAATAACAAGGCACCTTAGTAAGAAATGTCAGGTAGAACAAAATCACTGAGATATAGTCAGTATAACAGCTGAACTGAAAATGGGGTTACAGAATCACAAAAATCTCACAATTCAGGTTGGATGTATAACATAACTCATCTCATCCAATCTCCTAAATGAAGTAGGGACAACTTCAAAATCAAAGAAGTTTGCTCAGGATCTTGTCCCATTGAATTTTGAAACATTCAAAATTCTGACAAACTTATCAAAATTTGTCTGAACACAGATGCACTGTGTTATATCTTTCTAAGAAAACAGTTCCAGTTTCTTTACTGTCATTGTGAAATATTTTTTCCCCATGCCCAGGCACAATTTATCTTAAAGCAGCTAGTGACTATTGACTCTTGACCTCTGAGTGTTTTGTATGATTTCTAGATAAAACTATGTAACAAACGTTTGATCAACAGTGCAGCCTGTTCCTATTTCCATTAAGACTTTCCAGACAGCTTTCCTTATTTTTTCAGTTACAAAGCGTAACATTCCACTGTGTTTCTGTTTACTTTGGATTTTAAGAACTACACGATATGTGCTGTTGTTTTGCAGGGTGAGAGGGCACAGGAAATGGGAATCAGATTTATTCAAATTAGAAATTTTTTTCCCCTATATGATATCAAGCTGTCCTATAGATCAAATTTTGCAGCATTGATTTACATCTGTAGTATAGCTGGTTTCCAGAAGAGAGGCATTTGCTCACCAGTGAACCTACATTTCACTTGGTGCCTTTTTTTTATGGGAAAGGGAAAAAAATAAAGAGATTGCTTTATGACTTCTGTTCTAAATCAGTGTGCCATCTGCGATAAATAATCTGGCCCACCTGACTATTATGTGAAGCATATTTCTGTAATCATTAGAATTTTTATTCAGAATCTGCTACAGGTTTGATTACATGGTTGGCAATCTGTCTCTGCATGCGTGGCACAGATCAGGGCAACAGCCTCCTCCATTATTTCCTAACCTTCTGTCTCTGCTTTTTTGTAATGCTGTTCTGTTCACTGCTAATGTGTCTTTTGATCTTCCCAGCACTGTCACAGTTGAAGTTGCCTTTTTTCCACACAAGTATTTGAAAACCTGTCAAAATGCTGAGGTTTTCATTATATGCTTTTCATCATTACTCTGTCTACATAGAACAAGTTTATTTCAAAGGCTTTGCAGAAAATGACAAGAAACATGACAATTTATTTCCTTGTCCTTTCATTAGATTAGAAATGGCACGAAATATTTAGAATCCATTTATTTTTATTAAAAGGCATGATGCACTTTGCTTTTCCAAAGAAAAGACAATGAGAGAATGAGAAATATTAATTTAGGCTTTTATGGAGATTGAGGGGCTTTGAGTCTGAGGCATTTGAGTAGAAAATCTATATATTTGTAGTTCACGAATACAAATGTTTTAATTGCATTATAGAGATGAATTGCTGTGAATAACATAAAACAACCAAGAATAAAGAAAACACTTTTGATGCAGTAACTATAGTACAGGCACTCCTTTGTAGTCAGGCTTGGAAAATTCCATTTCTTTTTGCTCTGAATCACAATTTAATGTGGTATTTATTGTCAGGCTATTAAAAATGTTACTGCTCTATGAGCCATAGTTCCTTTTTTCTTTTACTGTTATTGCATTTGGTACAGATCAAGACATTTTTACTTAACATTTCCCCTTAACAAGTAAACATGAATAAAACATGTAGTTTAAAAAGAGAAGTATCCTGCTTTGGAATGTGCTATCCCATTAAAATATTCATCTTATGACTTGTGACTTAAACATTTTTCAAGCAATCCAAAAGCTAAATCAAATTGTAGAATTGCTACATCAAATTGTAGAACTCTTAAAGGTATAAAAATAAATATTTAAAATTCTATTAATGTTAGCTGTTATAGAGTTACAAATAACACTGTTACAAAAAGTTGAAGCATGTTTTGTGTGTATGCAAGTGAGCATGATTTTAAAGAACGAAATTTGAGCCTGATTAAAGCAAATGGGAGCTCTGCCATCTAATATTCCCTGATATGTTTAAAACTCTCTCTCAGAATTTCCAAAAGAGAAGACCAAGTAGGAGACGCCAACGTGAGTTTTGGCTTTTGGAGAGTATTTTTATGTCTTGGGAAGGAGGTTTCTAAATACTGTGCTTTAGGAAGACTGCTGCAAGTTAGACTCCATATAATGTACAGCAATTCCTCTGGAGCCTTCTGAATTACTTATTGATACTTTGCATTCGCCTGCATCCTTTCAGATAATGGAATTATATGGATCTAACCCAGCTGGAATTCTGGGAATGTATATAAAAAAGGTGTAGCCCACTGAACCATTGTGAGAATAAAGATGCTCCTTAGAGGAGAGAAGTATAAGACAAATAAAATCTAGTTGGATTTTTACCAAAAGATCTTCAACCTGAAGTTTAGAAAATTGAATTTGATAAACTTCTGCTGAAAAAAATACCTTCACTGTTAATTTACAATAGAAATATCAAGCAGTAAAGAGGGTTGATGTAATAAAAACACTGAGAGAATATCATTCTAACTCACAGTTAATTTGCACATTTTCATTAACCATCATCTTGAAATAAGGCTAATTTAATTATTATGAGCTGCTAAGTACAGATATAAAATATTGACCTTCTCTATAAAGGACATCGGTCATTTTTACTGGATTTCAAACACCTGTCTCTGGGGTAGCAATTTAAAACTTGATTTCCTTTTTGAGTTTCTTCTGATAGGTAGGAGAAGAGCAAGAGGGTGAAGTGGAAGTCAGAGCCCACCAATACCTGGAATTATCCAATATCAGGATTTAATCAGTATATGTCATATAAATATTTCCCAATTTAGAAAAGAAATTATGTTAGTCTCCCACCTGAAGGATTGTTTGCATTTATTCTTGGAGTTGTACTCTAAAATAGTGTACAGCTACTTAGTGCCAAAACATCAATAAAAGCAAATGAGTTTATTTGACATATGAAGCATCATGAATTTTACAGGCACAAAGCAGTTCTATGAGTTTCTTTCATATTAAGTACATATCTGACATTTATGCTCTGACTTGTTTTTGTTCAAAGAAACATAATAAACAGCACTATTAGAAGGCTAGTATTTTCCATATTTTATGGAGAAATTTGAAAAATGGAACATAGTGCAGCAAGTTCGAACATTTTGTTGTGATCTTATTTGGCTCTTCTTCCATATTTTGCAATCTTTCCCCTAATTTATTGAAGAAAATAGAAAACCAGAATTAAATTGGATTAAGCAAGAGAGAAAAGAAAAATGAAAACGTTTAGGAGTCCTGATTGCAGATTTGTTTTCTCTGGTCACAGAAAATTAATGGAAATCCTAAAAAAAAACTTCCAAAGGCTATTGATGTTTGGTTTTTACACAGTATGGGTTTGGCTTTATTTCCCCATTCCTGTATTTAAAGAAAAAAAATCACTGTTATTATTTTATATTCCTTAATCTATTTGAAGATGCAGCACAATCCATTCTTTTTAAACAAGAATGGTTCACTGTGAACACACAATCTGTCTTATTTATTGCCCTAAATCATCCTGAATTAAATCAATTCACGTGATGAATTTGGCAGTACTGTTTATACAAAGCCTTCTTTTCTTTACTTACAAGTGTAAATCAGGAACAATGTCATCCAAGTTGAAAGAGAAGGAGTAGAAAGTGTGTTCTTGGTTTCAGATACACATTTTACAGCAAGCAGAATGAAGAATGCAGAATGCAGTATTACTCTTCTTAGAAAACCTCTGTAACTGTCAACTTTTTACTGACTCAAGAGAGAAATAAAACTCCTGAAAAGACTATCAGTTATGCTTCTCTAAGACTAAGCATTTGTAGAAATCACGTCACTCTTCCTCAAGAAACATTTCAAGTGACAGAATGCACAATCTGTTTTGATGAAGGCAGCTTGCTTGAAAGAGCTAGGAATTAGTGGAGAGAAGGAAAACATTTACATGATGTATCAGTTTCTCATGTTTGAAAGGTTCTAGGTCATGTTCTGTCTTTGGTTCATTCCAGATTGACTTTTAAACATCAATCAGTATGGTTGTTAAACTGCACTTGAATTAATTTATGTACATGTTAGATTTAGAAAATCCCTCTCAGCTGCTAAAACCTGCTTATAAAAACCACACTTTTTGTCATTTTTGACCATGCAGAAGGAACTCTGCAACTAAACCAACCCCTTTGACAAGCCATGAACTAGGTCTACTTACCAAAAATGTTCAGGTAAGAGCAGTGTTTTTCCAGGAGCTGGTGAGGATGATTATGGCTCAGATATACCCTGTGTTGAGGAAAGTGGTTCCATTGGTGTGCTGGGGCCATATGACAATTCTGGGTAAACTGATATATCCTGGAAGAGGGAGCCTTTCTTTCTTCTCTCTCTTGCAAGCCAGGTCATTAAATTCACAGAATGGCTGAACACTGAATTTTAGTGAATTGTATTGTAAATAAACTAATGAAAAATAATTCACTTATTTCAAGTAGGCAAAACAGATCGTGTTGCTAGAAACCTGCAATTTTAGAAGACAAAATACTGAATAAAATTTTCTCTGTAGATGAGCATCTTGAGACAAATATTAGAGAATAGGCTCTTTGGAGAAACACTTTATCTGCCATTCCTACCTACATTTAAAATGCATGGGCAATTTTAGTATTGCCCATAATACTAAATTGTGGGCAATTTAGTATTGCCCACAATACTAAATTGCGTCGCTGTTGAGCCGCTAGCTGAGGAATGACCCAGGTTCTCAGACAAGGAAAGAGAGAAGAGAGCTTTATTGTTTTGATTTCCATATATATAGAGTTTACAGAGGTCACCCAGATTGGTCAGCCCAAGACCTCCCCCTAGGCCCAATTGGCCAAGCCCAAACTGACCTAATCCAGAGACGTTGTTTGCAAAACATCCAAACTTTATCTTTGTTTATGAAATATAGCAAAATGTTCTCACGGGAAGGACCTGTGCTAGCCACACTATTGTAGAAGAAAGGTTATGCATTACAAATTGCAGAATTGAGGAAAGAATATATGTAAATCTGTATCTGAGTGATAATAATTTAATACACTAATATTTATATGATAGCAACACTAAAAATGAAATAAATATAATACAGTATTCCCACTTAACTTTTTTTCATGTAGGCTTCTTTCTTAAAAGATTCATTTATTTGCTTTCTCTGGGTGCTACATGCATTGTGTGAGTGTTATTCAGCTTTAATACTTGTTTTCTTCCTGTTCCACTTGCTTGCATATCTGACATATGATTACAAAACATGGTCTCCTGGCTTCAACAAGATGAAATCCCAGTTACAAAAGCCCTAAATGATTGGGGAGTACCATTAATCCTTCTGCATTATAGTATTCACTGTTGAGACCACTGATCTTGCACAATAATTGAAACAAATGAGAAAAAAGTAAATTGCAGAACAGCTTTTTCTAATAAAAATGGAGTTCTGAATACAATATATAGATGGACTTAATTCATTAATTACTGAGGTTTTTAAAAATTGTGTCTTAAAAAATATTATTTTAACTGGCTAGGTATTCACTTTATGAATGTCACCAGTTGTATTAGTGGAGAAAATAAGACAATTTTCAACTTCAGCTGTTGAGTTTCAACATTGAGTGTACAGTAAGAACTGCTGTTAAACCTGCCATGAGGGAGAAATTCACATATTTCTGTGATGTTAATAAGCTAGTCTAGAAGATTAAAATAAGTCCTTGCTAAGTCACAAATAAAATTTCTCTTCTTTCCCTCTCATTTCCCTCAGACCTCAAGCTTTCATATTTATGCAAAGGAGTGAATCTTTTGTGCATCTGCTCTTCTTCAAGAAACATTTCAATTGACAGAAACTCGTATGAAAAATGCAGAGTTTCAGAACTCGGGTACAAGAGTTTTTAACATTTTTCGTCGTCTCTTGTGAATAACAGATAAGGTCTTCAAATAAAAAAATAATAAATTTAAAATAAAAACAATTAGCTCATGTGTGATTGCAAGGGTTAAAGAGCCCTTCGTGTGAATGAATGCAAATTTTTTTTAGTAATATCTCAATTTGCTTCATCTTTATAGTACTGTGATATACTGATGAGGGCAACTATTTCTTTTTCTCATTAAGGTTGTTGCAAAAAATTCATGTTGGGAATGTAATGGTAATATAATGAACAGCTCAGGAAATATTTTACACAGGAGTATAAATAAAAAAGAAAAAGTGAATGTAGTTGCTTACTTTTCACTAAAAAGGCTGGGATCTCTCCCCAAAGCCTCCCTGAGTCATCAAGGCAAAAACCCATCCATCTCCATCTTTTTCACTCTGTATTACACTTGCATGTCTTATCATGGCTAATTTTACTAATTCTTGCTGCACAGCCTTGGAAAGTTCTGCTGTCTTTTGGCAGCTCTAAAGCACAGCAGGATCTCTGGCCAGTATCCCTTGTATCCAACCTCTCATCACCTCCCTCTAGACCCTGTATATAAAACAAACAAACAAAAAAGATATTTTTAAATACTAACATTTCAGATATGGACATTTTAGAGTTATAAGGTGAAGAGCAGTGGATATGTTTTGCAGTCAGTAGATCTGTTCCATTTTGAGGAAGAGGTACGTGTGGGAGGAAAGAGGGATGCTTATAGGAAAGATATAAGACTTTTTTCCCAAGGCCTGTGCTGACAGGAAAAGGAATAAACATCTTCAACTGGAAGAGGGTAGATTTAGATTGAATGTTAGAAAGAAATTTTACTATGAGGGTGGTAAGACATTGGACTGGGTTGCCCAGGGAAGCTGGAGATTGATCAGTGGAATCTGACCCATTGGAAGGTGCCCCTGCCCATGTCAGGGGTTGGAAATAGATGCTCTTTAACATTCCCTACCAACTCAAGCCATTCTGTGGTTCTGTGATGCTGAATAACAAGTCAGTAAGGAGTTAAGTCACTTTTAGCCGTGGTTACAAGATTTTCTGTGAAGGGAAGACTGAACAGCAAATATATGTTTTCCTACGTATATTTATTTTTCATCAGTGTATCAAGAGCATCCGTATTCTTATTCTGATTTCTCTTCAGGATTAAAAGAAAATTAGGATTTTTGGGTTTTGACTAGTAGACTGATATTCTACAAGCGCAACTAGCTGTGACATTTACCACTGTACTTTTAAAATAAAGGGTTTCCTTTCTTCCCTTTCTGCACAGATAAGCAAATAGTATATTTTTATATGTAAAACTCTTTACTATCATGCCTTCCTACATGATCAATGCAATTTTTAATACAAATATTTCATGAAATGGAGACTGTTTCAAAAAAAGTATCATTTAAGAAGACTAAATCTGTAGTGTAAGCCCTCTGTGTCTCAGTCCTTGTGCAAAAGCCTGAAAGCCACCATGTTTGGCTGTTAGGAAAGTGCAAGTGGAATTGTAGAAAATTGACAAACTCACTTTCGAAGGGAAAAAAATTGTTTCAGAGCCATATCAGTGCAGCTATCAAACCAATATTTATTCAGCAATGTTTTATATCCTTTTATGCTTTGAATTGGATTGGTATGTGTTTTCTCTTTACCATCACCATTCAGTAATTCCAGGGTTGGGGGCCCCATCATCAAAGTTCTTGAATTGCAACACAGCACAGATGCAGAGCTTATAAAATAAGCTTCTGCAACTATTTTACTAATTAAAATAGAGCTGGGGAAGTTGTTAATGCACTGGCCTGTGACCATCCACACTATTTATCTGTTAGCCTGTTTCCCAGCATGGTCTTGATTCCTATCAGCTACCAATTTCCCGGACAGTGCCCAGACACTGTTAAGGGAAAACAGGCAACAGGAAAATTTGCTGCAGGGTTAGGTGAGCATTAATGGTGGATATTGTCACCCTTTGTTAACTTGTTTAGTAATTTTTCTGGAACTTACATTGCCTTAGAAACATATTGAGCTCTTGAAAGTTTTGAAAACTAGGAAGATACTTTTGATTTACGTATATGTTTTCCTTCTGTATATTGAGAAATAAATTTAAAAAAAAATTATGAATTTATTTTTCCCCATAATTCAATGGAATGTACAATTTTACTCTGCTGACATAATTTAAAGCATAATGCACTGAATAACATGATTAATGTGGTCAGGAGAAATCCAGCATTTTGCAGTTTTTGTCATTATTATTTCCAGTCATGAGTCCACACTAACATTTGTCTTTATTATTTTTCTGATATATTGGATTAGCCTTGGAACAGAGAAGTCTTTGAAAAGGAGAGATCTCTTGAGTATTGAAAGTATTGCATCAATCGGCTTACTCCAAGAATTGTAATTTCATGGCCTTGAAAATATAAAATTGCCGTTTCGTGTAACAAAAGTTTGTTCTTAATAATAATAATAATAATAATAATCATAATAATGATTCTAGGGACTACTAGGTTTGGCAGCATTTCAGCATTCTGTTGCAGGGGTGTAGAGAACTTTGAAGCAGAATTTATTTAAGAAAAATCTCATAAAATTTTCTAATACTGAAAAATAGAAACTTTAAGTGGTGTTAAATAAGGTAGCAAAACCACTTTTAGAGCTCAATTTTCATTATACCCTTTTAAAAAAATGTATTATTTCAGTGGATTTGCATTGAGAGGAAAAGATGATTGTGTGTAGACTCAGGAAGCCTGCCTCAATTTGCTGTCTTGTCTGGCAACTTGAGTTCTGGTTATTTAGAATCAATTTACTTCAAAACACAAAGATGAGAAATTAGTTTCTTGAGCACTGTTTACTAAAGCCACCACAGAAATGAAAGCTGCTGACAAAGTTAACTTTTCTCACTGGATATAAAACAAAACCAAGGTTTGGTGCAAGCATATCTGCGCATCTTCTACACCAACTAATGCATATTCATTTTTTCCAGATAACCTTCTATGTCCATCTCCTGAAATTCCATCTAAACCCACGTTGTGCAATTTTATGGTCTGTTGCTGGAGTGGATTAGCAGCTGTTTGGCACATTGTATTGGTGACTGTTTTTCTTGGAGTCTGCCTCAGAGCATGCAGAGATGTTTACTGGCAATGATCCTATCATCAACAACATTCCATTAAAACTGATTCTTGATGTGCAAGTGGTTTTTCTATTTCTTTTGTTCACCATTTCCAGAAAGAATGCTCTCTAATGTTACAAATATAAAATAGATTTATATTTCTGAAAGATTTCTATCGAGGGATAAATGAAATTTTTATTTTAAATGAGTCAAATTGAAACTTTCATGGTTTCAATATGCACCAAATTAGACAATGTTTTTCAGAAAGTCCAGGAATTGAATTTAATTTAAACATACAAAACTTGTTTTTTCATGGTCAGCTGGGTTTCATTTTCATTTTTGTGGCTGTTGAAATAATATTTCTTTATGAATTCTGATTTAAAAATCACAGTCCCATGTGAAGATATATTTGAGCTAGCACAGAGTTGAAACAGCTTCATGGAGAAAGTTAGATAAAAATTTCAGTTTTATTTATTGGAAAGCATCTACTGAATGCTGCACAAGGCAATCTCCTTGTAAGAATAACTTGTAAGAGTAAGAATATTTGCTTCACAGTCCCAATCTTGAAAAAAATTCAGGCAATGATAATTTTGCTCCTGATACACTTCAGTTCTGCTATTTCTCTTTCACTGCATCTCACCGTTGTACAATTGCAAAGGTAAGACTTAAAAAAACCACTACAAAACTGGCTTTTTTCGATGGATCCCTTCCCTTCAGTTGTCAATCAGTATAAAGAAAAATTTAGTCTTTAAAATGTGCACTTCTTTTTAATTATATATCCTTAACAATACATTTTCCAGTTAGTGTTTACTCTTAGATTAATCACAACTTTTCATATTAGGTATCTGGGAAGCAGCTTTTTGCCAAGGTAATGTCACTCTCTAGATCTCAGGAAGTGTATTTACATCTAATTAATGGGATTAATTAAATCAGATGCTTACAGGAACTTCAACTATTGTTTGCCACAAAGAATTGAATAGACAACAAAACCAACTGTTTGAAATGTTGTTTGCACCTTCCTCTTTCACAGGAAGATAAAGAATACAGACCAGTCTACGACAGCTTCTGGCTCTTCCCAAGATGGAGCTCATAAAATCCACTAAAGCATGTGTAATATTCTGCTGGAATTTGCATAATTGCTTTGGATTTGTCTCAGAGAATAGCTTGGAAAATTGATTCAGCCCTGTTGCCCATAGGCAGGTATCAGGCTTATTAATCCTTCCCTTATGTGGTGGGAAAAGGGCAAGAGAAAGGTAGGTACAGCCACTCTCCATCTGGCTTTAACATTCACATCAAGGACTGCCTTTTCTTGTGGATCAGGAGGAAAACATATACAATGCTTCAAGTGCCAGATATTCTCTAAGTTTAGTCTTAGTCATCTGTTCAAAATTTGGTTAAAATGGCGGGGAAAGAAGGAGGAACTCAATGCCCTTGACAAAGGCAGTCTTGCTTCCCTTTAGCTGTGTCTAGACTGTTTTGCAGGTGGTCTTTTAGGCAGTATTGACCTATTGTAGCCCTTGCTCCTGACTTCAGGTTATTAATCACTGGATTGGTATGGTCTTCTTGTCGTTAGTTTCACCTGTCTCTTTATTCCCAATTTCACAATAACATAAAAGCAACAGTGACAACTGTCCTGGGGAGAGAAGTTGCTTCCTACATTCTCCTGCTTAATTTTAGTCCCTCCTTTGGAACAAGCAGCTTGTTGCTCTGTTGCTTGTGCTCACCAGGATGGGGGAAGAGCACTGGGATTCACAGAGAGACACTGTCTGCAGAAAGCTCCAAACCTGCAGGATAACAGATTTGGGGTTCATTCTCATTGTCTGAAGGCCTGTGCCTCCTCTGACTTAAAAAGCGTCAAGATGAAGGGTATTTTACAGAATTATGTGTTGAAGTACCCCAGATCCTCCTGCTGTGTACTATTGAACTTGGACTGGAGTTCCTTTAAAAATTCACACACTACTGTATTTACAAGGCATGGCTTTGACATATGAATTTTAGTTTTGCCAAGGAAGTAAAGAAACTTATAATACGTGGTGTCTAGTTTCTTTTTTTAAAATTTTTTTAAATTAATTTTCATGAAATCCAGAAAGAGGAGGTGGAGTTATTAATGTCTCTAATTTTACTGCCAGCTGTAAAAAGATGTATCTACCCTTGAAATCTGTCTCACTTACAAAAAGCTAAACCCAAAGAAGAAACCTTACATTTGATTCAGTAGTAAGTTTAAGATATAATTATGTAAACTAATCTTTTTAAATGACACTTTGTTAAATTAAACTGTTTAGGAGTGAAATTTAATTAAATCCTACTGCTTGCAGAACTGAAGAATACTAGTACTTAAGAGATATATGATTTCAGAAATTATGTGGATCTTCTTAGTTAGGAATGGATCATATTTTGATGCCTACTTTAGTTTCAGTTCTTTTTATTTACTTAGCAAATTAAACCACAGACAAAAATAGTAAAAAATGTATAGTGTGTATATATCTGTTTTCCAACCTTGATGATTCTATATATAGTTAGGAGATTTTGACTTTCATTGAAAGTCTGACAAACACAAGTACAAGGGAAACATGGATAACAGAAAAGAATGACGTGACTAACTAGACAACTGGAGCACATCTAAGAATTTATTTCTTATCGAAGTGTTGTGTGCCACAGCTGGGAAATAAATGTGTTTCAGAATATTTAATTCATCTTTTCCCATTAAAACATGGACCTAGACAGCAGGGCAGCACATTTTACACCCCCAGTAATTGCTTCATTGTGAAGTGCCAAAGCAGTGGAAATGAGAAACTTTTTGCGGAATGAAACAATCTAGCTGACTGATTCTCTGTGGAGGCATATTCTGTAAATTGAAATGTTCACTGACAGCAGATTTATGCTTGAAGTCAGCAGGTTTTTTCAAAGGGCTTGTGTTGTACCATTCTTGGGTGGATTAGAAATAGTCATCATGGTCTTCTTTATAGTTTGATAGGTAGGTCTGTAAATAAGAAAAGTAAGTTGAGCAAACCTCCATTTGTGAAAATTACCTGGGGAGGTTTCTTCTAGTTGTTGATGCCTCTTAATGTCCTTTTGAGACAGTGGGAACTGAGATTTATAATGATTTTGAAGGCTCAGATAGTAAGTAACATAGCCTCTATGATAAATACATTTTTTTAATATGTCAAATATATTTGACTATATAGACACAGCATAGTACTGCACTTACGTAAAGTGAGTAAAGTCTGATCTTATTCTTGGTCCTGAAAAATTTCAGCTTATTTCTCATCAGTTGGGGTGCTGGATATGTTTTGATGCATAAGAAATTTTATTTCTGGTTATCTTTATATGCCTGCAAATCTGATTGTCTCAAGCAGCAGAAACTAACAGATTCACTGCAGTAATGTGAATGTTTCAGTGAGAATTGACAGCACTGAGAAGCCTTTTCACTGACACTCCCAGTGATCCCTAAGTACTCTGACTTCTGATTTAGCATTGTGTAAAGGATACTTGTTCACTTCTGGAAGGTGAGAGCAGTTCATGAGGTCTTACAGAAGGCAGACTTTCAATCAGATCACCTATTACTTGCACCTTTTTTCAAGCATTTCCTCTAAGAGATTTTAAGGAAAGCATCTCATTGCTCTGTCCTGGTGAAGATCTGTTCCAAGTATTCACCAAAGCATGTCATTATACCAAATACAGTGCAAAGGAGAACTGACTCTTATTTCTGTCCATTTGTCCAATGGAATAAGTATCCAGAGAGCCTAATACCAATTGTCTGGAAATAGACTAGGTATGAGGAAATGGGATCCAGGCTCTCTTTCTATGACCTTTTATATATATATATATATATACACACACACACGCATATATACATACATACATATATATATACACAAGCATATATATATATATGGTCATAGGAAGAGAGCCTGGAGAGATATATATATATATAAAGCAGGTTGGTATGTTGCACTTCAGGCAAGACTGGTTCCACTTGGTTGCTTCTATCAAGTGGTCTAATTATACAAGTAAGAACCTGGCAGAAGAACTTGTTACAGTGCATTTCAAAGGCTCCCTTTGCCCATGACTTTGTTTTGTTGTCAAATGAAATAACACTATACTAAATCCAATTTAGCAGAGCTGTCACCAATTTGTAAAGCTCTCATTGCACAGGAGTAAGAGTGAGAGTGCAGTTCCTTTTTCACTTCCAACCTAATTATCAGTGAAGTCCATTAAGAATCCATGGTTTGAGTTACTGTCTCAGTTTTCTTGGTTAATTTGGATGTATGGAACACATGAGACAGGTTCAGTTTTAATATCAAGGTATTTAAGCCTAGGTTGACAAAGTACTATTTGGATCAGGTCCCTGTGACCTCCTTTGCTCTCCCACTGCAGGTAATTCTCCAATAGTCATGATGGTCAGAAGAGCCAAATTCATTCATGAAAACCAGCCATCTCTCAATGCCCTGAGAAAAATTGCAACTTTTAGTTGGAAAGACCTAAAATCAAGACACAAAAGATATCAGGGATGTTGTCAGAGGAACAGATAATTCTACCAGCATTAAGCTATATAGGAGAGCACACCCCAATTGTCCTTGGAAGTGAACTGTACCTCACAGGACAGAGAAAAACCAAAACTCCAGTATTGCTGTGTCCATCTGGCCTGTGGGGAAACTCTTTGTCTCAAACCTAGCCTGTGTAAGCAGGATACAGCAGCCGAGCATGCAACATGCTTTAATTTCAAAGCCTAGAACATATCTTAGTGTTAATTACTGATATTTGTAAATTTTACATCTACTTAAAAAGCTTGAGAAGTAACTTGGAATATGTTGAAGGATAGTCCTTCTCTGAACTGGTTTTGAAAGTTGATGCTTTATTTGAGATAATGAATATAGTCTCTAGACTGTACTCGTGTTTGTACATTTTATTCATTCAACACTTTCTTCATTAATAGTTTTAAGGCTTCCCCTAAAAGAAATTAGCTCTTTCTCTATATCTACACTTCGCTAGTTACGCAAAAGAAAGATTTCATAATCTTCTCAGTGCTTGAAAGTAGCTTAAACTATTCATACCAGCATCCCCCTGTATCCTAAGAAGATAGATTATTAGGATGCTTTCATGAATCTTTATGAATGTTTTCCAAGTAGTCCTTCTAGACTGAAAAATATCAAGAAAAACTGCTAGGAAATAATTTTTGATCGGTTGCAGTTTTCATTTTTTACTTCTTAAGGAATTAACCTTTGGGGTTTTGAAACAAACACAAAGGCTCTTTCCTGTGGTTTGAGACTCCCTGACTTATTTATATTGATCCTGCATTAGTGTAGCTGAATGTTTCAAATTCTTACTATCTTCATTTTCCAAACACTTCCATCTAGCAGAAGGAATTTTTGTGGGATGGTGTGTATCAGCATGGTAGAGAGCAGTGCCTTGGAAAGGTTACTGAACTAGCTTGGGTACTGAAAATGTATTTGCATTAACAGAGCTTTTCACTTTAGCAAATAGCTCAACTTAAAAGTAGTCTGTAAACAGGGGGGGCTTTATCAGCCCTGCTGCTTTCTTCACTGTTTGCCTTGGAGCCTGGATATTTCTACAAGCCTGTTGGGTCTTTAGACAACTGCAGTCAAATGAAGCTGCTCAGTCATTCTATTCTGAGTAATTGTCTCCTATTTGGCAACTAGGCTGAAGCCTCTCTAAAATATATTGCCCAGGTGCCATTGCTGTTATTTTGTTCACCCTTAAGAAAGAGCTTGCAGATGTTATAAAGCGAAATGCAGCAGCAAAAAGATGTCTCACCCAGCATTTGTGAGGCTTAGTTATTCCAGTTAAGATTTGGGGTGTGACCTTTCCAGTGCTTTGTAAAATATATTTGTGCAATGCTGTGAAATTTGAAAGTTGCATCTCACAGTAAGTAATGAGGTTGCCCAGCAATGAGCAGGTCTGAGCCCACAGTCTGTCATATGGCACCAGTGTTTCTAAGTGCAAATGACTGCTGCTGACATGTGAAAATGTGCAGCTGACAAATTCATGCCTCTTTCAGGTGGTGATGGCAGATAAGGCTGGTATTATGTGCTGGAGTGTGACTGAAATTGAGGTAAAAGTAACTAGATATAAAAAGCTCCTGATTTTTAATGAAAAGTTTTAATAATCTATTTATTACTGTTTAAAAAAAAAGATTCTGCACCATCCTTTAACTGTATGTGTTCTATTAGAAAACATTTTGTATAAGATAAAAATCAGCTAAAATTTAAAGTCAGGATGCCATTTTTTATCCATGTATCTATGCATTTGTGAGTGTATATATTTATAATGTTTCTATTTATTTATATACATATGCACTACAGATATGAGATCACTTCTGCAAAAACAGTATAAAGTACATTCAAACACTTGAATCTTTAGGTAGGGTTTGCTTAAGATGTTGACATTCCAATCCCAAATCTTTTTTTGTATCTCACTGTAGTCTGGAAATTTCTCTATCAAAGAAATTAAAAAATTCTAAATACTGACTGTGCTGTAATTGCTAAGAATAACAGCCTGGGTTGGATACTGTGAGATACTGTGGATACTGAAAATGGCTGCAGCACTAAAAGGATGAGCACCAGTGAGAGTCTCCAGGATTTCACTATGCTGCTTGTTTTGTATCTGAAGGCTGAGCTTTGTGTTTAGCCACTTCCACTGTGAGGTGATGTTTCACTGGAAACGTGCAGAGCAGTTGGGGTCATTGAAGCAGTTTGCTGCTGTAGGGCAGTTGTGTGCATGGAGGTTGATGATCTTTGCCTCTGCATACAAACAGCAGCAATACCAGTATCAGTGCCTCCAAAGCCTGTCCCTTTTCAGAAGGTGATAAAACTGTTTGACTTCTCACTATTTTCAAGCAGAGGTGTGTATGCTGTCAGCTGGGGGATTGTGCTGGAGTTCAGGCTAAAGTCAGGTTGTCAGCTGTTTCCAAAGGCTCACCCCATGCTGTAGCCAGCTGTGAGGACACCCAGGAAAGGCATTTGGCAGTACAAGTGAAGAAGGATTCAGCCTTGATGTGGCTGAATGTGGTGTACAGCCAGTTTTGAGTGCTGCAAGTATCAGTCTCACAGAACACTCTGGTTTAGCTGATTAAGGAAATTTGTATTCCTGCTGTTGGCTGCTTCTCCAGCTGGGTTGAAAAGGGCAGAAAAAGGCTTTACTTGGGAATGCCTACCTGGCTCTGCAAGAATTTCCAGAGCAATCCAGAGCTATCATTAACAGCACAGGTTAATGCCTGGGGGAGTAAAGGTGAAGAGTGGTTTGAGCTACTTTGAGCAGACCTTTGTCTCTCCTTAAAACAGAAGCGAAGTACATATGATTTAGTTTTTCAGATGAAGTCAAATATGATGGACTTTCCCCCCATAAATACTATGATAGAATATACACTCCTCTTTTAAATAAATAGAAGGAAATTTCAATGAAAGCAAGGATAAAAATGCTCAAGCAAGGTCTCTATTATATAATAATAATAATAATAATAATGTCTAAAATGGTAGGTTAAAAGTAGCATTAAAAATGCAAGGTCCAGCAATCAGTAGTTGTAAGATAGTACATTCTAAAAGATCTGTGAAAACAACAAGCATTTTCTGAAAAAAGATCTGATTTTTTTTTAGCTGAGCCTTCTTAAACAGAAAATAGAACTCAAAAAATAATGGGTTGAAACATTATGCCCAAAGAACTGTCTGGTTACAAGTTTCAGCAGTCTATGTGAACAGCCTGGTGAGCCAAACACAGCCACCCCTCATTAGCTTTTCCCTCAGTATAGTTAGTCTACCAATGTTTGCATTTTAATGCTGGTTCATCAGTGAGAATCTAATAATAAGGTCTTGAAGGGAAATAATGCAGGCAACACTACCAGCCCATCTGCAACAGTGGGTTTTTCCCTATGTTTTTGTGATTTTTTTCTTTCAGAAATGCTTTCTGAACACTATAAAACTTTCTTTAGTTTTGGTTTTGTTTCAAATATGTTCAGTACTCATCTTGCTACACATATATATAGCAGAAATAATTTATATTTCAAGTAGTAGCTTTGAATAAAGAACAAAGGGTTTTTCAGATGAAATAGGCTACTGAAAAATTTAGGATAGCAGCCTGCATCTTAAACAGTCTATTTTATGCACTGAAAAGAGAAAGTTCCTGTAGATAGTTTAGACTGCTTTCATTTGATTTCAGTTTTACTATCCTGAGAAACTTCAGAGACATGGACATGAGATTACCCATCAGAATGTGCTGGCATTTGGGAAAAAGATCACTTTATTCTTTATTTTACAGTCCTTCCCTGATGTGATAATTTTTCCTGGTGGCATGGGAAATAATAAAGCCACATGGCGTTTGGTCTGACTTTGTGCAGGTGTTCCTACATACGCAAAACAATTTTTTTCTAACTCAGAACATATATTACAAATGTTTTTCCTTCTAATGCACTCATAACTTTAATTCCTTATTTAATCCATATAGGTCTAGCTTTAATTTTTATTTAAGGCATATTGCATATGTGTATTTGCTAGATACTTTCAAATTTTTTTTTTATATTTTCATATTCTTTTGAAAGTGATTTTCTTTATAAATTGGTTAGTTTTACTGTTAATGAACTGTTTTCTCATAGAAAAAAAATGCCTTGTATATGTTTTTCATAAAGCCAGCTGTTGAATGCACAAAATTAGGATTGTCACCTTCTAGGTATTTAGAAACCAGAAACTATAAGATATTAAGTGTTTCTTTGATTTTAATAAGCCATCAGTTTGATCATTAGTAATGTCTAAACATATGTAAGAACATTATGGAGGCTGTCATCTGATCAACATTATTATTGCAGACAACTGTTTTAGTGAAAAATGCATAACTTCAGAAAATTAAATACTCCTTTGAAACTACATTATCAAACCAACATTTTGTTGAACAGCAAGTTATACATTCAGATGCATTTCTGTTCTTGAAAATGTACATGTTTACCAAGAGGGGCAAAGTTTTTGGGGGTGGTCTGTTGTCTTTCTCTTTGAATTGAACTAGAAAGTTTAAATAGTCCTGGAAGATAGCTCTAAAAACTTCACACTATCTTTGAAATTGTTAGTGCACCAAGAAAAATTTTAAAAGTTATCCCTTGATGCTGAGGTCAGATTGCCAACTGTTATATCTTTTTATGTGTTATGCTTCTTTTATGGCCTGAACCCTGTTTCTTGTACTTTGATGTTGCATTGCTCTTCTACCACAGCAAGGCACTTATTGTTATGGAGAAGTGATGTGAGGGAAACCTCATGCAGAAAGCAGGATACTTTGGAGGCTTTTGATAGAAAAATGAGGATTTCTTATTGCTTTGTCTTGCTTGCATTTTTAGTATAGTTTTCTGTAGCTTCTTGCTTTCATTTTTCCTGGACTTGTTTTCTTGTGTAGTCCATGTGTGTAAATATCTGTGAGAGAGAGGGCCAAAGGACTGGCTGGCAGACGTCTTTGGTGATGTCCAACATCTGCTGTATTTGGAGTGGAAAAAAGCATCTCCCTGGAAATGCTGTAGTGCAGACCAAGACCAAAGCTCTTAGATTGGCTCTGTGAGATGCCTGGGTAATCCAGGCTTTGTTCTACTCACAGACTCGTA
The DNA here is from genome assembly GCA_024500445.1 of Entomyzon cyanotis. Classification (NCBI taxonomy): domain Eukaryota; kingdom Metazoa; phylum Chordata; class Aves; order Passeriformes; family Meliphagidae; genus Entomyzon; species Entomyzon cyanotis. Next base: position 85,983,139 of record JAKEPQ010001005.1, read on the forward strand.
CTGAGACATTTTCATCCTCATTGACTTTCTCATCTGAGTGCAGCTGGGCTCTTCTCTCTCATCCTTTTCATGAAAATGTAAACAAGGTTGCTAAAAAGCTCGGTGAGAAAATGTGGACTCAGTTCCTTTTGGGGTACTGATGATATCCAAGTATATATCTCCAGCTCTTCCTCTAGGAGAACTAAGAGGGGCTGAAGTACTCTGCCAAGCAGAGCCTCTGATGTGTTTTACATGCTCTGTATTACACCATGTTGATAACACTCTTTCCTGTGAGAAGAGTTGACCTTGTTTTTTAATGCCAAAAGAAGTCAGTGCTAATCAGAAAGCCAGCAGGTTTGATATCTTGCATGACAATAGAATATTCAAATAACTGTTCAACCACTTTCTTCCTTTTTTTCCCCCTTATGGTCAGAATAGTTAATATGATAAATTCAGAGAGAGTTTTCACACTGACATTTAATTAAAATGAAATTACCTATCATTGTTATGAGCTACACAGAAGCTATTATTTATGTTTATATTATTCTAATACCTTATTAGACTAGGTTTGCATTTGCATCAGTATGTTAGCATGACTTGAATTACTTCTTTCTGCACTCCTTGAGTAGCAGCAAGAGCAAGCTGCAATGTTAAATACTTACAGTAAAAGATATTTCAGTCTTCTTGGAAAAGGCAGGGGCAGTGTTCAGCCAGAAGTTTCTTTTTTCCACTGTTCTCCATTTATATTTTGTTCTGTTCATTATGGCTGCTCATTTCAGAAGCCAGCAGGATGGCTGAAGGACTCTTGTTGATAGAATTTTTATTGTACAAACTGGTTAGATTAATTCCCTGTTCATTAGACGAAAAGATAATCTTTTAATGCAGCAAGACTTTTGTGTATTAATACTTTTATTCTGTAAACTAAGCAACATTTGTAGGATGTACCATAATCTTTTTTTTAAATAACAGGAATAATTGAAGAGGGAGGTGGTGAAGGGGTTATGTCTATAATTATCATGAATTTTTCAAAGAGCAAAATAATCTGATAGGCTTTTTAATTCCACACAGAGTAAGTTTAAAGATCTGGGTAAGAGTGATGGTTGTGTCAGTCTAATAGTGCAGTCAGCTGTTCCACTTCCAAAACATCTGCTCCAAAATGTCCTGCCACTTCCCACCTGGATCCTGCTGCTAATTGGGGAGCCCCCACTGTTCCTGATCCTTTGCCTCCATTTCCAAGAATTCCAGTGAAACTGTTAGCAGATCATTGAACTGTTTAATAAGGGCCCATGCTTTCAAGGAGAGAAAGTGCTGTGAGTTTCCTGCCACTAGAAAGATCCTGCTCAGGCTGCTTTCTAATTTTCCTTGCACCTCTATATTAATGCAGTGTCATTTGACCATGCCCTGTGGGTATTAGACTTGGGACCATCAGGGAGCAGCATTGGTGGGCACTGCTCCATAAGGGAAGGGAAACTGGGAGGCAACTGTGACACCCAGGCAAGCAAGGACAGTGACCCAAGGTTAGGGGACGGTCCCACAAACAGAGAAAGTGAAGGCAGTCAGCTTCAGCCAAAAGCCCAGCCTGACAGGCAAGTCTGTAGCTTCTGAAGACTGAGATCAAAACAGGAAGCAAAATCAGGACAAGATTAATGACTTCCATTCTCCCCTAATTTATGGATAAATAACTGACTTATATTTTGGGGTTGGAATGTCCATTTGTTAGCCAAATTCTGCAGGCAGTTGGACAGAGTGGGAGGAGGGAACAGGATGTGCCTGCAGCTCTGGGCTTAAGGGCATGGGAGCTACAGTACCGGGAGCCACTGGGAGACATTTTCAGAGAGAGAGGTGTAAGAATTATTCCTACTTCAGCGGGAGACTGACAAAAGAAAGAACGATTTTCCACAGCTTTAGTTTATATGTGGCAGCAAAGATGGCTCTCCTCAGGACAGAGTACCAACAATGTTTTTCTCACTCAGCATTGCCTCAGACTAATTTGGATGAAATCCTGCAGGCTACAGCAGTCAAATCCTGTGTGGCTCTGTAGTGAGTTACAGCATATATCCACTTAAATCATTGGCATAACAATATATTTGGAGTTTAATTGGGGATGACATGAATGTAGATGAGCTGTCAAATTGGCTGGATAGGTTGCATCACAATCAAGTGAATTCTCTTTAAAGAAAGAGACTAATTAATGAAAAATAGTCATTCTTACTGCATTTCCAGTAACTGAAGGAACAACATGAAACTGATACTTTAATTTTATATAGAACCAGTGAATGACTAACTAGGTTTTGAAGCACATGAACCAAGAATCTTTAATTGCCCGGGTTGAACAGGGAAGTGGTAGAATTCTCTATTTACAGGGCTGGGAAATTTCAGATACGCTCACTTTGGTATACCTACCTTTCAGCTAATTCTGATACCTGAAGTGTTTTGTACTGTTGAGAAGCTCAACATAAAAAAAACCAAAAAAGAAAATTAATGATAAACTACATATGAACTAATTCATGCACTAAACCTGTCCATCAGGTTGAAGCAGGAAAGCTTTTCTAAAGGCTGAAAGAAGCCTAGCTTTGGGTTATGGAGGGAAAAGTAATAGCCTAAAATATATAAAGAAGGATGAGACATATATAGGCAAGTCTTCCAATTTTTATGGAAGCCACAGCTATAGTTGCTTTAGTTTTAAACATCAAGTACAACCACAGATGAATTGGCATTTATATACTTTAACTGCAAGCACAGAAAAGACAAACAAGTAAGAACATTTAATTGGCGTATTCTTGGTAATAATGCATTAAGAGAATCTGTAGAACACTGAAGTTTAATACTGCGTATTGTTCAAATGCTTACCCAAACCTAGACAATCACTTAGTAAGTGATATGTTTAAATAGCCAAAATATGGAGCAAAAATATGATTTAAAAGCTTCCATATGCAAATAAAAAGCTCTTTCCTGTTATGTTTTCCTCCACAGAGTTGTGTGTTAGCATTTTGGTAACATACTTATGTATAGTTTTGTTTTTCTTAAATTTGCAACTGTGGTATTTGTAGAGTAAGTAGCATTACCAGGGTTCATTAATGCAGCATTTGTATTCTGCAACTCTTCATGTAAATACTGAGTTTCAAGGCAGCATTATGAATATTTCACGTGCTTTTGAGATAGTTGTGAGGCATTTTTCCTCAGGAGGGAGACTTTTATTGTTAATATGCTGCGTATCTAAAATGATTGGTTCAAAAATATTTCAATTGTATTTTTCTTCCTTTGACAAGTTTACTTCTATTGCAATATTCTTTAATTATAAGATTTTGTAAATTACAATATGATGTCTTCTTAATCTTACTTATTTGATTATTGTATCATCTGAACTGGGAATGCTTGAAGATAAACTGAAAGCTCTCTCTGCTCCAGAGTATTGCTGTATACACAGCTCATAACAATGGAGAGAATTGCTGATGTTACAGGAGCTTTAGCAGCCTCTTATTTGGAACAATGTGCAGTTCAAACATTAAACATTCATTTTATTTCTGGGGAAACTTTTAGTCAGGTATTCCCTATTTCAAATGTAAAGATATCTCTAAAACCTGTATTGATAGATCTCAGGCTTTGAAATACACCATGGAGGTACCTTCAAGGTATTTTCTTTAGCTAACACTACCCAGGGCATTTGAAATCTCAGCTGAGAGAAGCTGTTTCCTCAGTGCTGTTCCTGTATTCACATTCAGCTCAGCTGGAGGCTGGAGGCTGGTTACCAGGAGGTAAATCCTGGATTTTGCTGTGCCAATGTAACAGTTGAATTTCAGTCAATATTTTTAACTTTATCTAGAAATTGTCTCTGCTAAATAATTGGTTTTCTTTTGAGTGTTCATTCTGCCTTGAGGAGATTTTTCTGGTTTAGTCTGCAAGGCCTGTACAGTCCCCTGTATATAAAACCCAAACCCTACCCTAATATACTGTGGGCATGCCATAGACCTGAAAAGTGTGTGACCTTTCCTGTTACACTGCACATAGAAGGGACTGTTAATATCAGAGTCAAATATTTAATTGACAAGCACAGATATCTTTCCTCTAATGCTAACATATGCTAATTTAGGGATTAGGTAAATAAGCACAAACGGAGTTGCTGCCTATTACTGTAGAGACAGTCCCTTGGCCAACTCTTCAGCACTTTGCCTCCATTTCAGAGAAACAAAGAAAAATGTACATTGCCATGCCTTAGATGAACTCATCTATTACTGAGTAAGTAGCCAGAAGACTCAGGAGTACAAAACACTAATCAGTTATAAATACTATATCGGGGTTACAGTAAGGAAGGGAGATTTTTCATATGGTGGGATATATTTCTCAAACATGAACTGGACAAGGGCTTGAGCTGTGGTATTGCTGATTCTCGAGAAAGAGACCTAATTTGTTCCAGCAGTGTTAAGTAATTTATGTCTTCGTAGGAGTCTAAATATATAATGGAAGAAATTTAGACAAAATGATGCTCATATTGAAGTATTAGTTTATTTCAGTCCTCAAAAAATATGTAATTAGAGATGGTTTTTGTAGTAATAAGGACATTTCAGTTGCCTCTTAGTAGAAATTATTTCCAAAGAGTTGTCAGAAGGTTATCTTAAGAAAAAGGAAACAAAATGGAATGTAAACAAAGATTCGTATCCAACATTTGGAAACAAAATGTAACTTAAAAAGAAAGAAACTATTCTACAGATGTCTACCTTTCACTCTTCATGCCTCAAGTGTCTGTTCTGTCTAATTCCCTTATAATTAATTCTTCAGCATATGGACAATAGCTTTTATTTGCCTAAGCAAAAGTAAGGGAGAAGCATGATATTTTTCACAGGGAAAAGGTAAGAACGGCCCTCTTTGGAAGAAACATTCACACTCTAAAACTTGTCACATTTTAACTTTGCAAGAAGTGATTGCTGGAGTATTCAACCGGAAGAGGGCATTTCTGTGTGCCAATGGTAGGACATCATTCCAGCACGAATGGAGGGAGAGCTTTGACTCCATAGTGTGTCTCTTGGTGGTGCAGAAAAACCTGGCCAGATGAGCTCCAGCTGCACTCAAGCAGAAGTCCAGTGAGAATTTCCCTGGGTCAGTATGGGACCTGTGGAAAATTTTAATGTGTCCCATAGGCCATATTTTCCAACTTTGAGTTAAAGTATTCAAGATAGGAGGTATGAATAATTTCCCGATGATATATCTCCCCCAAGTAAATTACACTTCAGTTAAAAGGCCCTAAAAACATCTTGCTCTCTAGGACTAAAAATTTATTTCTTCAAGAGTCTGTTGGGAGTATGGTAGTATTTCTGAGATCCTTGAAGTACCTATTTACATTTGAGTTCAAAAAGCCTTTGTAAGACTTAGCAAACAGCCTCCTTTTACAGAGTGTTGAAAGGAACTTCTACAAACAAGGGGAAAGGGAGGGTAGGAGCAGGATAAAAGCTTTTCATCTCTGCAGAGCACTAGATATTACCACTGCAGTGTACCTTGTACGAAATCAATCTTTTCCAATGAGTATTTTGCCTGCCTGTGGCAGTGTACCTCTATTCACTAGATTTAACAATCTGGATCTCAGTTCTAAACCTTGTTCACCACTGGGGAAAGACATTATTACTGTCAGGTTATTCATTAGGCTAATTTAAATATTAACACAATGACCACACTGTCTTGCCCATTTTTATTCTGTAAAGGGAGCATTTGCATTTGCTGTAGAATGTGTTTGACACAAAAGCTGTTGTAAAACCTGAAGATTTGGGGAGACTGCCCTGTATCTGCTTATTCTGAGGTACCTTGTGCCATGTGGATCAACCACCTTATGGTATCTCTTCTAATTCCTGCATGGGAATTCTACATAATGCCTCCTCTTGTTTCCCAGAGAAATGGACTTTCACCACATGGATTTATAGCAGGCAGCCTAAATTCTGCCTAGAAAGGAAAGACTTGTCCTTTGCTTATAAACAGTGGGACTTTTGTAATCAGTGTCCAAAGACAGACAGTTAGTAAGGAGCCATCTGGTAGGAACTAAAAAAAAAGGAAAAAACTTTAAAATTAATGTAAGCAATTATGAAAAAAACTGAAAAAATCTAACTTCATAGCATCTATGACGTATTGTTTGCAGCCATGCAAATATTATCTCTCGACAGGGGAGAATGTCTGGTATTTTATTTTGCTTTTTTAAATATAAGAAATGCCAAGGATTTTATTGAGATCACACTCAAGGATTAAAACGTTATCCTTCATCTTTTTTCTTCTAGCCTAGGGTTTTCTTCTCAACAACACAAAAATTTCAAACACATAATTCGTATGTAGTAAGCCTGAATATGCAGAAGAATCTTCAATAGATTCTGAAATTAGAACAATTTTTTAGAGTGTTTGAAATTGGGCAGACGTCCCAAAATTTAAATTTTTTGGGGAAAGAAGTCTTGCTCTCTATAAATAAAAAGAAAATTAAAAAAAATATCCCATTCTCCATACCTAGAAATGTTTTTCTTTCATTCAACTTCTGGAAGTAATGCTGTTGATGCGGAATTCTCATAACTGTTTTTCAGTGTTTCAGGTGTAGTCCTGGGAAAGACAAGAGAGTGATGTGAGTGACACAGCAGTTGGTGAACTTTTCACATGTCAGTCAGCTGCTGTCAGGACAGATGTTGGGCAGAAGGATCAGGGAGCAGAGCTGGGTCTTATGGCGCATGATCCATACCAATGATGGCTGAGAGAGAGGCAGGGGCTGCTGTGGATGGAGGAGGAACCACAGCCTAGGGAGACACTGCTGTAGAGACGAAACCAAAGACACAAATGAGGTTGGATAAATTGGTTGGAATACATTAGTAATAACTGATACTACGAAACCAACTTGTGCACAATGAGGAAAGGGATACCAAAACTATCCACACAGAAAATAAGAATAAAATCACTGTGGTTACTGTAGGACTAAGAGGTGAGTAATTATTGAGATAAGCACCTCCAAGCATGTTCAGCCCCTGAGAGGAGCAGAATTTGCACTAGTTCTGTTGCAGTAAAGAACAGCAACGAACAGCTTTCTTCTCAGCAAAAGCAGGGGTGGTGGAGTGGAACATTGACAGAAGTTACAGCAGATAGTGAATAGTTGTGGTGCAGGGAAAGATCTGCAGGCTGTTCACTTGGGCAGTTTTTTGTCTTGATAGGCCTGGCAATCAGCACGTTTCCCTGTCGTCATTTGTTGATTTCCCCAAAACAACAACTAATATTGAAATATAATTGGGATAAAATTATAGGAAATAAAAAGCCAATGTCTTAAATTAATTTGGAATTAAAAGCCATATGCCAAGCTAAATTGAAGAAGAATAGTTTAGATTGGATGTTAGGAAGAAATTCTTTCTAAAAGGGTGGTGAAGGACTGGAAGATGCTACCCAGAGAAGTTGTGGATTCTCCATCCCTGGAGGTGTTCAAGGCCAGGTTAGATGGGGCTCTGAGCAACCTGGTTTAGTGGGAGATATCCCTGCCCATGGCAGGGGATGGAACTAGATGATCTCTAACGTCCCTTCAAACCCAAACCATTCCATGATTCTATTATTTCAGCCATTTTAAATTTTTTCTGCCTATAATAAAGAAGCTGAAAGTGTTTAATTGCAGAAGAAATCTCATTAGGAATGAGGGAGAAAATAGAGTTTATTTTTGCTACTCTTGGCTGAGTGGGATTTTTTGTACAATGATTTTCTTGTGCAAGTATACTTTAATGTGGACACTGTCTTTCTTGTTGTGTGACAAAGCAATATGGCTGTCTATTTGCATGGAGTTCATTGTGGTAGACATACATGACTTAGAGATAAGCTCAGGTGTAAATGCATTGCTAAATTGGCCCTAGCTTAAAAAAAAAGTGATTATAGAAAAGAAGAAAGGCATGGTGGGTTTAACTCAGCCAGCAGCCAAAAACTCCCAGGTTTTTCTCACTGCCCTCTCCTGGGGGATGGGCTTCTGTTTTGTTTTCATTTTCTTTTGGTTTTTGTTTTGTTTTGAAGAAATGTCTCTCCCGTCTTGTCTGGAGCCATTTTTTTCCTAATTTTAGTCATACATAGCAAAATCTCCCTGGGTAAGCAGTGGAGAGTGTGTCTACTCATTAATTTTTTCTATTAGGAGGACATTTATTCTCCTTTATGAGCTTACCTAAGTAGTGAAGAGCACTTAGTGAGGGAGACTTGGATAATGCACTATAGTGAAGCTTGATTGTACCAGCATCATATGGAGACAGTTTTTGGCTTCCTTGTACACAGCACATGTATGAAATACACAGCCAGGGTTTACGTGAGTGTAGCTCTGAAAGATTTACATCTCTATGCTCTTCTGCTTTGACCTGAAATACCATGATTAAAGTAGCATCAGGGATTTTTCTTCCTCTAAGCAACCTTATTTCTCCCTAATTAAAGAGGAAATCTGTATATTAATTTTCATTTGGAAAGTTGTAAAGCAATCTTTGAGACCTAATTTAATTGAATTTTTACTTCTTAGTTTCTGCATTGCAACAGACATCCTGTGTATTTTATCCCAAATCTATTACACAATTCTAATAAATTAATCTAGTTAATATCTCATGTAGACACTGTCGGCAGTCTCCAGTCTTCAGTGTTACAGGATTTGTAAAAAATATTTTGATGAAAATTAATTCTTCTCTGTCTCCTATAACTTGTGATATAAAATGGGACATGTATTTCTGCTAAAATATCCATGGTAAGAAATTGGTAGATGAAAGATTGTAGTTCTTTAGAAATAGAAAAACATAAAAAAGGGATGTGGTTTTAAAATTATTTTTAAAGAAATACCATTTTTGGGTTAAATATTGTTTTGACAATATGTGGCTTTCTGCATATTTATATATATGAATATATATATGAACATATAAATAAATATTTGCTTCGAAAAAAGACCCTGAAGTGGTACAGATGTTACTATATTCCATTTTTATGCTGAATTAAAAAATTAATTAACTCCTTTTCTGAGGCTTGAGTTCAAGAAACACTGGATTTTTCCTTATCAGAATCCCAGTCACAAGGACAAGTGACTGTGATTTCCATGCAAATATTTCAATTTTCAAGTCATTGAAGAATTAAGAAGAGTTTTTTCAGATATGAGGATCTTTCAAAGTTATCAGTGAGAAGCACATTATTGTTTTTGCGAGTGGGGTTTGTGAAACCTGCATATCCAATTCATATCTTCTATGCTAATAATTTCTATAGGCATAGCACAATCCAGCTCACTTGACTTTGTTGTCCTTGCAGCATTTGGAGATCTGAAATGAAAAAGTCAGACAATTGGCTAAATCAGACAGGAAATAGATAAGGATTACAAAAAGACAGGGCAAAATCTGAACCTAAATATGGGCAGTGAGCTGTTTGCTGCTTTTGTAATTTTGATATGATTAATAACATTGCAAGTGAAAGTTAGTTATTATTTGACACCTGCAAATGCTAAATAGTGGGAAATAATTTTTGCAATTCTTTGCGAGCCCTTTGAATAGCCTTATGTTACATGTAACAGTGAAATACATAGTTAAATGGTACATTAGAGGCTGTGGAACATGAGGTTGAAGCTGGTCGAGGTATTCTGGAATCTCTTTTCATATGCAGTCCAGTTGGCCCTGTTAACAGCAAGTTATAAGAAGTTATTTGTAAATGTAATTAGCATAATATTTTCTTGAACAACTGCAGATATATTAAATAAAAGAAAGGACATATAAATCCAGAGGTGTTTGAATTGGAAAGATACATAGTAGTCCCAGCACAATGGCTATAGAGGCAACTGATTACAAAAATACCAAATATCAGATGGTTTGCATACAGATCTGTAATCTGAAAAAGTGTGGAATAAAAATTTTGCTCATTGCCAATTTGTAATTCAGAGGTTTACTGAAAGTATACATATTCAAGGTGTTATGTTTGTGTAAATATTGTGCAATGGAGTTACAAGACACAAATATAAGCAAGCTATAAAATCATCATAATACTGTACAGCTTAAGAGATGGGGTTTTGTTTGTTTGTTTGTTTTTCTTGAATTGTTTTTAAACTACTTTTGCTGTTAGTGCAACAAGCCTTTGTTTTGGGGTTGTTTATTTTTCCTCTGTAGTCCTTTTTTCATTCAGGATTACAATGAATCTGCTGCTTGCTCTTGGATGACATGCAGAGATAGGAAATTCATTGCAACGACTCTCAAGCCATGTAATAGCCACAGAGTACATAAAAGCAGTGTACCTCTCAGAGTTTTGCTTTTGGTTGCTAATGGAGAGCATTCAATATTTAATAAACAATTTATAATGTTTTGCATATGCCCTTGGCACAGCAGTTCTGATACAGAAACAGCATCATGTATGTGTACAAATCAAATATTTGCCACAGAGGTTGAAGCTATAACAATGAAAAAAGTGGCAGAGAATGAATAGCTCTGCTAAGAGTAGTGTTGTTACTTGACCACATACCTTCTGACAGAAAGTGCCAACATCCAGAAAAGAATAAAATTAATTTTTAACTTGCCAATTGCAAAATTTATTTTTCTTATATCTGGAGTATTTACTGCCATGTGTTCTATTTTTGGGACTGATGTAAAATCCTGAGGGAAATCAAAACAGCAAATACAATATTCCACAAATACTATGGATGCAATAAAATGGAATACAGTAGGCCAGTTTTTAAGCACTTCATATTATTTAATTGCTTATGACAGAAAGTGTTCAATAGTCTTGAAGATGCAAATGATATATCCTGGAAGATATGATAATGATCTGTAGTTCAGTACATAAGAATTTCTCCATTTTGCTTCAAAAAAATTTTACTCCTGCTTCCTATTTGGCAGCAATGAGAAGAAAAGGACTAAAACTTCCCTGCTAAGATTGCAAAAGAATAATATCTAGTACCAGTTTCAATAGTCTTTATCCTGACAACATCCTACCCACTAGAAAATAGGATGAAATGATCTAATACTGGACAAACCAGCAGTTGTCAATAGGTAATGATTTGATGTCTGTATTTAATGGTGAATTTGATGTCAAGCTACTGGTAGAAATCTATACACCGTTTTACAAATCTCCTGGACCATCTATTTATTTTAGTGTATAACCTGTTTGTATGCACAATGAAAATGTCTGATGTTATGAAGTATGACCAGCTCACATACCTTCTTTAACATATGTTTATCTTGTAAGTAAAATAATAATACTGCACAGAGAAAGTGAGTGTATATATTTTTTTTTCCAGAGCTGTACTAATGCCAATTATCTTATGTTGCTGTGGAAATTTAGAGAATTATTTATGTCCTATTCAGGTGTTGTAATTTTTTCCTTAAGAACATCTTTGCAATTATGCTGCCTACAAAGTAACCAAAAATTTAAATGAACAAAAGACCCTTTCTCTCTGTGTGTCAGTTATAACCCATGTAATATGTAGTCTATTCGCTTTATTCCTTGCCAACTAATGACGAGGCTGTAAGTAGGCTTTGCTTTTAGAAGGTCAGTTTTTATGCTTGCATAAACCCTGACAAGCTACGTTTCTCATGTCTGTTTTAATATGAATGGATGAGCCATTTACTGGTTTCTTTCCCAGAGGTGAATGCCCATTTCCTAAGTTCTGAAAAAGGCTGTTGTGATCAATGTTCTCGTTACCCATTTTTTTCTCTAAAAAATTATAGGTAGTATTACCTAATTACCTAACATTACCTAAAATTACCCAAAGAGGAACTATCTGTTCCATGTATATCCTCCAGTAAAATCTCCACAAAATTTTACCAGATTTTCCTGTCCTTGAAACTACTTGCCCATTTTTTTTGCTGCTGTGATAACCAGACAGAATGGCTTGTTTTCAAGTCTGGTAGTGGATAATTTTAGATAAAAAGCAAAGAGTCTCATTACATGTCCTAGAAAACAATAGGACATGTAGGACATGTTTTGTGCTTTGTGATACTGGAAAATTTCCAGAGAATTTTTGTAAATGTATATACTCTGCCATGAACAAAGTTTGGTGTCTTGCTTTTAACTTTGTACCAGGAATAGATCAGTATGACGGAAGATAACTAAAACCAACTTAAAAAAAAAATCTAATAAATTTTTAATAGACATACCTGAGACCTTTTATCATGATTTAAAATATTTCAGAAGCTACATGGAACTGAATAACCTTTTATTTTAACTGTCTTCCCATTAATATGCTGATTCCTGGAAACCTTTACCAAACTGAATGGTCTTGAAATACAAACCTTGAAATACAAATTTGCCAGTTCTTTCATATAAACTAAAGGTGGAAGTAGTAATGAAAAGTTACATTAATGACTTAAAGATGTATTTTATAACCTGGATAATGCTAACTTTTTCCTGAAACAAGCTGGTTTGACAATATGAATGCACATCAAAAAAGAAGCATAGAGCATAAATGTGTGTTGTTAACTGAAGCTGGATTAAGTTGAGAAAAGTCTAATTATCCTTAATTGGCACAGTAAGAGACTGCATGAAGAGACTGTTAAACAGAGATGACTCTTGAATTATGTGCCATTTTTTTTTCATCCATCAAAGAAACTTCCTCCATTTACTCAGCTCACATATCTTCTAGAGCAGGGTCTCTGTTAGATGGGGAATAAAGCAACTCCCACTGTTAAGAAAATATATTTTCAATTGGTTACCCGGTGAGAGATCTTACCAGGTGAGCGTAAATTCACCTGGTATTCTCTGAATATTTATGGGTTTATATTTCTTCTCCCAATGAAAGGTGACAGGGTGAAATCTTATTAAAAAGACCTTTCATTGAGTGGACCAAGAATAAGGCTTCCCCAGCACTTAAACCAGCTTCTTTTTCTGCACACATTGTTTACCTAAAGGCTTGATAAATGTTTTTGGTCAAGAAATATTTGGATAAAGATAAATGTGTCAGTATTTATTGCCTTTTTGTGCTGTAGACAAATTTGAGGATTGTCATCCAGCATATCACCTAATCTCCCCTGAGGTGATGTGAGTTTATAATATGGTGACACAGTGATCATGCAGGAGAGACTTTGACTGAGGACCAGGTGTTCCAGGCATCAGACAACTCTAGAGCCAGAGGAGATTAAGAGAGTAGCATACCCAAGAAGTTGCCTGTACACAGTACAAAAGATCTCGAGTTTAAAAATATGGAGAATAATTTGGTAAAAAAAATGTCAGTATAGGTGTATAACCTTCCCCCTTAATAAATTAAGTGAAATTGTGTACTTTGCTGTGGTTTATTTTTTTTTTTTTTTTGTCTTCAGTAAAAACAAAACAGATGCTTGAAATTCTATGGTGGTTTTGAATAACAATGTCAGTACAGTTTTAGCTAGGGAAAGTAGCCATTTCATACTTACCTAAGGACAAAATTGTTGCAATTGCTTTCTTTTCGTGGTGAGTTTAGTGGATGAAAGATTGAAGAAACACCACCTTATAAAATTCAAACTAATAATGCTGTTTAGTATGATAACACTCCAAATTCATGTAGCATTTTGCAGGAGGCGAGAAGAAGGGTTATCGTATCTTAAAGGTGACATGTCAGCTGTATCTCATGTGTTTCATTTCATGTAGTAGCTATTTTTTTCCCTTTTTTCAGTAGAAAGTCGAGAAAAATACAATTCTGATTATTAGTCCTTGAGTTCCTATGTTGATGATCAATAACAAGAAAATACATCAAAATTCTGGTAGTCAATGTTTTGTAGTGAGTGTTTTTTGATCTGTTATAATCAAGTAAAATGTAGTTGAGATTTGCCAAATTGCAACAATTCGTAGACGAAGGGAAATTAAATCTAGAGGTGAAAATGTCACAAATAAATGTTTTAAGGTCATTTAAAGAACCAAAGCAGGTTTAGTACAAAATCAAAAACACAACAAAGTTTGTTGGCAAGGTTCACTCTGCAACTTACTAAGTGGTTAAAGCACACAGAGAAAAAAAAAGCAAACAAAAATCTAAAATTAATCAATCTACAACCTAAACCAACTCAGAAATTACCTATGTAGATGTTGGGGGGAGGGGGAGAGAGAAGGGGAAAAAGTAGGAAAGGGTAAGGATAAAAAGGAATAAGGAAAACCCTCCTGTTGAGTCACAAGGTCCCAAGTAGACCTCCTTGCTGAACTGAGTGCCAGACTTGACCAACAGGCTAGGCCTAAAGATTTAACAGCACATAATCAAAAGCTTAAATTAAACATTTTAACAAAGGATTCATGTAGAATTCACTATAGCACAACAGTAACTCACCAGCCTACCTTACTTACAAATTTAAACTACTTACGAATCCAGGAGAGCAACATTTATATTATGTTTGCAGTACCATATTCATGCTCCCACATGCACAGACCTAAAGGAGTATGTAAAGGTGCACCTGTGAAAAATTCTCCTTAAATTCAGTGAAACATTCACATCAGAGGCCTTTGCATCTTCTCAGTGGGCAAAGGGTTGGGCCTCAAGGAGTGGGGTATCAACCCAGGGTCTGTTGTCATGGTTCACCAGTCCTCCAAGTACAGCAAACTCAAGAATTCCCTGGCTCAGAGAGGTGTCCCACTCAGTGGGAAGTTGTTGGTCACAGCCTGCTGAGGTCCAGGAGAGTTCAAAGGGTCTCACATTGAACCCCTGTTTACAAGGTTGCAAGAGAATGGACTTAAATCACAATAATTTTTCATTCTGGCCAAAATTCAGGGCAGCAACTGAAGGTTTGATAACAAAAATACTATTCCTCTTGGGTTGTTATTCAGACAAGAAAAATAAATTTCCAAGGCTGTTCACTGAAAAACGGGAGCCTGTTAGACAGCAGTAGTTTCTGGGAACAGACAGTGTTTCTGATAATCTCAAGAAGAGCTTAGCCCAGGTGCTGTTCATTAAAGCTGAGGCCTAACAACTCTGAACTCAGTTCATAGTGTGGCTCCAAGTGGGGGAGGGATGCATCACGCAGTAATGAAGCATAGGAAATGGATACTAATTGTGGCATTAATACTAAATTCTTTTTTGACAGCATTGTAAAAATTCTCTCAAAAGCCCACGAAGATTAAACAACAAGCTCACTCTTATGGCAAAAGATTTAGTGGCTTTGTTAACTTAATTTTTCATATATGTATAGTTAAAATTTAACAAATAGTTTTGTCTTCTAAGTGAATCTGTTTAGTAGGTGAATTATAAGATTTCTTTTATAGTCCTTTTCTCTCCTTACTGTGAAAAGAATGAATGCATCAGACAATTGCCAGAAGCAAAAAAATTGAAAGAAGACCTTCATGCATCTGACTCATTAAGTTGAAACTTTTCCATCTGCATTCACTTTGTTAACTTGCAGAAATGTTTAATCAAGAATTAGAAAGACTGATGATAACTTGTGGGGTTTTTTTGTTTAGGTTGCTTTTTATGGAGACATAATTCCAAATGAGATGCATTTCTCTTGTCAGTGATAATGAGCCTATACACCACTAGCTATCTTTCTAAAGTGCAGGTGCCAAGTGTGATTGTGACATGATGATATCTAGGAATGTCTGTAAACGTATTAAAGTACCAATCTATGCATTTGGGGGAACATGAACAAGGAAAGCCATGCACAAGGAAACAAGGTACCTAATAGAGGACGAGTTCTGCTTATATTTTGGGGTTTTTTTCTGAATAAAACCTGTGGTTCTGGATTATTTTGTGTAAGCTAGGTTTGGGGTACCTAAAAGACAATCTGTGTTGTTATGAATAGATATTTGTGAAACATAACTATTAGGTAGATCCCATAATTATCTCCACAGAGATAATTTCAGAGGCAGCATTATTACAAAATACTTTTCATTTCATCAATATCACTGGTGTCTATTGTTAAAGTAGATCTATAAAAATAAATTGTGGTGGGTGAAAATTTCTACCCCAACAAAACTTTTGTCCTCATTACCTGGGAAACATGTAGGAGGATATAGGATTCTAAAGATTTTGAGAAGAAATGTGGCAGAAACTACAGAATCATTTTGTAAACTAAATGCCTGTTCCAGTAATATCAGATAAGACAACTTAAATGAAGTAGTAGATTGCCTCATATTGACTGTAAATGGTGTTAAGGTATTTTTTAACGTGACTGAATACTCTTAATATCTCTAAAAGTGTCTGTCAGCATCACAGCTAGGCTTGGCTATCTTCATTGATTAGAATGAACTTCAATGCATTCTACTTGTATGCCTGCTTGCACTGTTGTTAAAGCAGTGATAAGTTTCTGTATTTTTTATTGAATTTTCTCATTTTGGTTGGTCTTCATAATTTAAAAAAAAATTGTCACTAAAAGTTGTAACTGTTTCCTTATTGAATATAAACCGTATCTTTCCCAAAACCAATTTTTTTAACTGTACAGCTCAAAGTGAATTTATTTAAAGTTTTGTGTCAGAAAGGATCACACAGTGCTTAGAAAATGGGATAAATTGTGGTCTAATTAAAACAGCTTGTTTCCTTCCCCACAAAAATTGCTCTTCCCAGAGTTTGACTTAAATATCTTGAGGTAAATTCAATTACTAATTTTTGATTTTCAGATGGATATGAAAGAGCTTTTTTTCTTTTTTTTAAATCAAGTTATTGGCCTAGTTTATCATTTGCACCTGAAATGTGGTTACAATATGGAGGTTGGGGTTTTTTCCTACCAAAACCATGTATACTAGCAAGGTGCTGTGCTCTTGCAAGGACTTAGGTGTCAGATAGGACTCTTTTTCTGCAGTCTTGTATGATCATTTAACTCCCTTATTTCCCAGTAAAACAACACAACAGCAGCTAGACTACAGTGATTTTTCAACAACTAAGACATTTTAAGGGAAGTGTGATTAACAATATTCTAGAGGAAGAATGTTTCTTCCTCTAAATTGACCTTTTTTTACTAACTGGAAGCTGCTTATGCAATGTGTGTTTCTGAAGGTAAATAACAAAGGATGTTTAATATTTTAAGTCTCTAGATGTTTGAGGAATACATTTTATGACAAAATACTGTTTTCATTATTCTAGCTAAAATCATTATGATTATGCCTGTGAATGTTCCGTAGGTAACACTCTATTAAAAGAGAAAAATACTTGGTTCTTGCAGAGGGATCTGGACAGATTGAAGTATTGGAAGATCATCAGTGCCATGAAATTGAGGATGGCCAAATGCCAGATTCTGGAATTTGTATCTGGGATGGAGTAATGAGGCACACAAGTCTAAACTGGGAAAACAGTGGCTGGAGAGCAGCCCTGCAAAAAGGGTCTGGAGGTGCTGGTTGACAGGAGATGCAACAGGAGTAAGTAGTGCTGACCAAGAGGGTGGTCAAACCATAAACAGATTTCCTGGAGAGTGGATTAATCCTTCTGTTCTGAAGAGAATATTAAGCTATTCTATTCTATTCTATTCTATTCTATTCTATTCTATTCCTTATAGTGCCACTTAGAAGATCTGAATTGCACTAAGATTGATCAAGCAAATGGTATTTCATTAATACATTGAATAAATCAGATTTTATTTATTTATTTATCTTATCAATTTTCTGGAGCTTTAATATTGTCAAAATGCAGCATTGTCTAACTGCTTCTTTATTGAGAATTCTTTCTTATTTCCTATAAATCTTTAAATAATAGAGCATGACATATTTTGAAAATGGAGTATCAAGCTAGAGAGACCACTGCTGGTAGGAGCTTAATTAAGTTTGTGTAGTAATTGAAGACTGTTCCTAAAATTCCATGCTTCACAGGGAATTAGCTTGTGGTGACGCTGAACTAGGTTTTACCCCATCCTCCTAGTTGCTAGACTTTATTAAAAGATGTTGAAATCTAATTAAATCCATCCTTATATAAATTATCAATGTTCCTTATTTTAATGGCTTTCACAAAGACATTATTTAATTGCACGCAGGAGAATATTGGCCATCCCAACATCTCCTATCCTATCCTATCCTATCTATCCTATCCTATCCTATCCTATCCTATCCTATCCTATCCTATCCTATCCTATCCTATCCTATCCTATCCTATCCTATCCTATCCTATCCTATCCTATCCTATCCTATCCTATCCTATCCTATCCTATCCATTTTTATCCCAGGCATTAAAGGAGTGTAGCAGGGGACCACTACATGCTAAAAGTAGTCCATGCTGATATTTACGTTTAGCTTCTAGGTGTCAAATATCATGGAGGTTAGTATCAATAATAAAACAACTCTAAATAATTTTTTGTTTACACTGATTATTTATTTATTATTTTCCTAAGAGCACTTCACAATATTAATATCTCAACAAGAATATGTTGCTTTGTTGCCCCTCATTCTGTCTAATGCTTCCCTCTTTAAGAGAAGAAACAGGGATACAGGACCTCAGTATTCCCCACATGCATGTTCGTCTGGAATACTTCAATAGAAACATTTTACCTGGAATCCCAAGCTTTGTGTGGACTTACAGAAAAATCAAAATCAGGTCTAGCATACCCACTAAACAGCAAAGACTCCCAAACAGTACTATATGATGGATTACTGTTATTTTTAGTTCAGCTGAACCATACTTTTGAACCCAGATGTCCTTCACAAAATAGAAGGGAAGAAGATTGTGTTCCCTTCATGTCCTTTGCCCACTGATTTGAATTTTCAAGTGGGACATAGAAAAAAGGTTTAAAATCCACCTTTCCCCGCTTTAGAAATAAGCTCAAGATTGCCCCAGTGTTTCTTCAGAGACTTACCTTAGGAGAATTTGGAGACTTATCTTTGGAGACTAATGAGTCTTCTACAGAGTATGCACTTGGGAATTTCTAAGAAACTGATCATGCTGAAGTTGTTGCAGTTTAAAAAATAATTAGATATTTCTTCGAGGAGGAATGAGATTGATTTCCCCTAGTTTTTGGTGATTTAAATTGCAAGACTGAAAAAACAATCAATCTTTCATTCTTCTCTCTCTTCCTCCTCTCCCATCCCCCAAAATTCTCAGACTCAGGGATTTAAGAAGACATAAGTTCCTTGTCTGGTTTATATTAGCAGTATAAAGTCACTTTGCAAAGATATGCAGAATAACTTCCTATGAAAATCAAATCAGTCAAAAACTGAAATGTTTTGGAGTTTTGGTTTTTGTTTTGGTTTTTTTTCCATTTATGCTGACAATTACTTATTCAATTTGGCTAAAAGCATTAATAAATTTGAGTGGCCCAGATTTTGGAAATACCTATACAATACCTATACAAATTCCCCCCTCAACTGTATTCTGAGCTTTTGAAAGATTTAAGTAAATGACAGAGATTATTCCACAAGGAATGAAAAGCTAAGACGTGTAACATTTTCAGGATTAATGACAAAAAATGGATGTGGTAATCTTCAACAAAGAAAGGTGACCTAAAATCTTTGCTACCTGGGTTGTGCACGTCAATTATCCCTGCAGGCAAGTGCAGTTAGAATTTCCTTGGAGGGAGATCTGGAATTGTACAGTTTAGACAAGCAGGGTTGTCCTGGAGAGAAATTCTCCATTACATTGGTTTTCTAAGTGAGGTTGTCTTTTATTTTAATTGAACCAACAGTCCAAGTGGCATTCTTTCAGTTGAGCTCCAGTAAATTATCAGTAATTAAAATTGTTGCAGTAATACCTTTGAGGCCAGAGGTTGAAGAGCCTGACATCCCAGAACCTGGCAGAATAGAGATCATCTGATCTTTTATTAAACACCTGCTGCTGGGAGTTGTACAGTTTTACCTACATTAGCTGGCAGGATGTTCTGGACAGCAGGACTATTGCAGATTTGATTCAACAATAAATTATAGTCAATTAACCAGTACCTCAGTACTAATTTACTATAGTCAATTAGTACCTCACAAGATTTTCCTAGTGTTGGTGGGAAGACTAAGCAATAATTTTGGTTTCCTTGAATTGTTTTAGCAAAGTTCCCATCAACCCATAGAAATAGGAAAATAAACCCAGCCGCCTCCTTGTAATACTTTGCTTTTACTTTTGATCAGGTTATTTATATCTGTCTTGTTCAAAGTGTACAACTGAGAGGAAAACAAGGTCAAGTTATTTTATGATCTAAAACAAAAGGAGAGTGTTATGTACACGTCCCCGTTTCTCATCTTCAAAATTCATATATTTATTTTTATTTCAAATGGAGTTGAAGAGACTTGGGTTTTGATAGCATGTGTAAAGTAGTGAAAAATTTTTCAAAAATATGCAAGTTGTATTAATTATTTCTATGCCACTGAAATTCCTTAGACTTGATGTGTACAGTGTCACATAATTACTCTCTGACATTTAATCTGTATAGTAAAGATCAGAGCCTGAAAATCCATATATATTTTGCCTGGATTCCTTCCAACTTTTCACCACCAGCAAATTATTCCTGTCCCGTGAAAATCTACATATGCCCTAACAGATGCTAGTAATGTTCATGAGGAGGACATTTCGCTGTCCTGCACATGACTTATATGGTCTCACTCTGATCTATCTAGGGGTCACTCTGATTTCTAGGTACTGGAAGCAGACAAAAAAAAAAAAAAGATGGAAAACTAATCACAATCCTGATTTAAAAAAGAAATAAATTTTTAAAATGAAAAAATGCAAACTCATAAAAAAGCCTCTCAAAAGCTGTTATAACTCAAATAATCTTGCCACCATGGGAAAAGCAGAAATGCTGATTTTAGCTCTGCTATTATCTTCCACACTGAGTCTTCTGGGTGCCATGTGATGTAGCAGTGTGCAAGCACTCTTGGTACCTGTTTTTAACAGGTTTTAAGTGGTCCCTGAGTAGGGATGAAATTTGGAAGCAAGCCCTGGAAAGGCTCACTGATAGATGGACATTAAACACGCAAGCATACATCTATTGAATTCAAAATTAGGATGTTTATAGAATATATACCTGTGTACTTGTTAATGTTTTCTGGACCTATGGGATTTGGGGACAGGTGCTACATGTACTGCAGCAGCTGGTCAGAGGGCTGTTATCTATTTCTTCAGTTAAGGCAAAGCCATCTGATTACCAGAGCTGTGCCCAGCCTGCCATAGTAAATCCTATTGTGTATAGTGCAAACAGAGCAGCAGAGGAAAAGAGTTTGTGTGCTTTCTGGCAGGAAATGAGGTCTGTGATCATCAAAATGTTCAGGCACAAGGGGGATATCCCTGGAAATATTTGATCAATTCAGAGATAAGATGAACAGATCAAAATAAGCAAAAAATACAGCCATGTTTAATTAGATCAGCATTAAGCACTGCGAAGGTGGGCTTCTAAATCAGAGTTTGTGGTTATGGATATTGAAACAAAAATGGGGAAGAATCTGCTGTCCTGTGATTTCCAATGCAGGTATCGAAAAATACATGATTTCTCCATTATGTGATCTTTATTGCAAGGTAAAAAACCAGGCAGTCAGGATGCCCAGTGCAACCTAATAGGAATAAATTTGAATATCACACTGAGAATTAGGATCTTGATTTCCCTATATTTCAGTTTGCACTTGGAAATTAAGAGGAAGCTTTCAGAAATATGTCTTTTGACACAGTTTTAAATTGTAGGAAGATAAATGTTTATATCATCTGAGAAAAAAATACTAAAATGGAAAGAAAAAAGTATATTAATCTTAGACAGATTATCTTCTTCCTTTAAACATGATAGACTATGTAACAAAATAGGTTTGTTTTAATAGATTTATGTCTAATTAGCAGAGCAGGAGGCGGTAATACAATAGAGCAAGACAGTAGAAGGAAATATTTAGCAGCATGGGGCTCAGGTATTAGGGAGCCAAATTTGTAGATACAGCTTCAATTTATGAAATATCTCAGAATACCATGTTTTGCATCCTTTTGCATGATTTAATCATCCTGCTCTTGGGAACTGAACATCTTTCAAATATATCAGGAAACAGGCTAAATATCTCTGAATGATGATGATGATAAAGTGTCTACATAATGTGTAAAACAAATGCAGAAAATGCCTATTATAACAAAAAGGAAATCAGCCAAATCACAGTTTCCTTTCAGCAGCTCCCTTTATAGGATATATGGACGTAGTTTTAAATATGTCTTCAAGAGGTGCTCTCCCATAGGTTTGAAACAGCCTTTAAAAGGGACAATCTTTCCTGCAAACTCCTGCAATACATGGAAAGCAGCCATCTGGTTTATTTTAAAATGTAGCCAGGAGTGTTTCCAGTTAACCAGGAGCAGCTATAACACAAGCTGTATGAACCCCACAGTTGTTGGGCAAAAGATGTGAAATCCCTTCAGAATTTTCCTTTCCTTTTTTGGGCTCTGAATTTCACTGGATATGTTTTGTGACCCAGGATGTGGCAATCACAAGGAAGTGTGCACTGCTGGCTTTCCAATAGCCTTGCTCTGGCTGGTAGCTGTGTGGGATAGCTAAGCAGCCACATTTCCCTGTCTTCTCACCTACTGACAAGGAGAAAGGCGTGTTCCAGAGGCCAACATTGTACCAAGAAACCAGAATGCAGGGAACAAATTTCACTTCTGAAACCCCAGTGGGGTTTTTCGAGCAGTTTCTCATTTTAACTTTACAAAAACTAGTTTTTAATATGCCATGTCCAATATTAATTAAGGTGAAATTTTATTCCTTTTCCTTTATATGGCAGAAAATAGTTTTCCCAAATTCTTCTAGTTATTTTTGCATTAGTGGAAGCATGTGTGAGAATTGTTTTTTGCTCTCAGCCTGTACTTAGGTCTCTTGCCTGTCTGCGATTCCTCTTCTCTTCTTTTAGATACTTTTTGTTGTTTACATTTCTAGATGCCTTGAAGTGCATGGTCACGAGCTTACCTGTGATAATTACTGCTTACATTACGTCTAAAAACTTATTTTCTAGACAGAGCCTATGATTATATAGCATTAGTATGTACAGGCCTCAGGGAAATCACAGCCTCTTTGTGATGTGCTCTGGAGTGCACACTAACATACTGTGTTTGCCTTCAAACATTTAACTGAAGCCTATGATCTTAAAAAAAAATGCAACTAGCATAATTATGGAATGGATTTCAAAGGACTGCTAGTGGTGGAAAGAGTTAGGTAAACACCAAATTCTTTGTAGTGCCTGGGGTGAAAAAAAGGAGAGAATGTATACAAGGGAAGGGAAAGGAAATATAGGAAAAAACTCAATTATAGAGATCTAAAGCTGGTGTAACACAATGTAAGCTCTGCTAATGGATGTGGGAAGAGCATGTAGATAGGTAACTCTGCTAGCAGCTATTCTAATGAGAATTTCTGTAGGAGCCCAAGGTAAACTTTGCAGCTTTGGAAGACTTGCTAAATGCCAGCAATGCAGTCACACTGACTAATCTCTATTCAGTTTTTGGCATTTGATACATTTCCTGGAGAATAAATGTTTGCCAGTTAGACACTCAGAGACAGTCTAACTGGAGGAAATTGGGCAGACTTGGTAAGTGGCCCATCGCTCTGCAAGTGACAAATGGTTTCCATTCCTCCTCTGAACTGGCTGACACCATGTAGTCCAGAACACAAAATAACAAAAGCACAACTTGCTCTATACCAGAAAGGAATCTTCTGTGGAAATCTACAACAAAAAGAGAGTTTTATGCACATGGCAGTCAATGGCATGGACTCCAGTATCGCTGGGTTATGGTTTTTTGTTTGAAGCTGATGATGAGTGATAATATTTGAAACTGAAAAAGCCACACTAGAGAGAAAATGTTCTTTGGATTTTACTGCAGAGTATAAATGAAGCTATAGCCATTTAAAATAAAAAAGTAGATATGCGTGTATAGAGAGAAAGTGGTTGAAACACTCATTGTACAGATTCCCTAGGTGGCATTTCTAAAAATTTAATAAGAAGAATCTTAATTCTGCTTTACTCAGCAATTTTAAAACCTAAAAAGAAATATGTTTCTATTTACATCTTTTTTCTTTAGTGAGGTGCAACAGCTGTCCACCTTTCAAGTCATCCATGTGGATATATGTCAATGTCCTCTTTGTAAGTTTTCTGCAGTGTCAAAGTCAAAGCTTAATAACAAACAGCAACCCTTAATGTATTTGCAAGTATTTTGTTGAAGAGGTTATCTAAAATAATTAACATGCTTTGAATATTAAGTTTTCTGAGGTAATGAAAGGTGACCAGATACATGAGTTTGCAAGTATTCACAAAAGTTATTGTGAGTGGTGTACAGTCTTTGAAAGCTTTCTTTTGTGACCATATGAGTTCTTAAGCAATGTAACTGTGTGTATCAGTACTGTGAGAAATTTCCATGTCATAAAAATTCAGACAGGATAATATAATACTTAGCTTCAATAAAATTGAATGAGTACTCAAAACATGTTGAATTGAAAATTCAATGTTAAAAAATTATTATTAACACAATGAATAAAAATGAAATACTTATACTAGTCTGCACTCACATGTATGTCTGTGAACAAAAGCTTAAAAATATCCATGGAATGAAAGTATTGAAAACAGAAGTCATAAAAATTTTAAAAATGATATTTCAACTTTGGTTTTCATGTTCCTTTAGGTACAAATTGTAAGAAGAAACTTCTTTAAAAAAAATAAAATAAACAAACTTCTTTTGAAATACTTCTTGATTAGTAGCTTGAGTGCTTTGCTGAAACTGCTGCATTATACCCTTCCCTTATTATTATCTGAAATGGCACTTTGCAATGGAAAGCTCTCAGATCTAGGCAAAACTGGTTAATCCTGTACTAAGGGCAGATTAGTTGAAGAAGTATAATCATGAATGAAGAATATACTTAGCAAGTTAACGTTCCTGCAGGTATGAGAAGCATCTTAATATAATGTGCTAAATTAGCTCTGAGGTGTTTTAGTCTATATTCTGTGCAATTTAATGCTTTGTGGTATAGCACAGTTTTTAGAAATTCTCTCCTAGCATACCTGAGGTTAAACTCCAGCTGACCTGATTTGGGTTATTGGATGAAGATGCCAAATGGGTCTTATAGGTAGCTGGCACCCAGCTGCCTTCATTTGAGGAGAAAAAATAAATTCAGCATCTGGATTGCATAAACAGACACCTGCCCTTTTGAATGGCTATGAGTCTGTGAGTTTTGGAATAGGAATGAAATATGAAAATTCCGGAGCTGGAGCAGACGTTGGTAAATTTCTTCCTCGACAGAGACACAAGAACATGGTCATATCCATTGCAGTGGGAGTGTCTAGTGCACAAGCTGAATATGAGCTCATGTTTGGCACAAGAGCAGCCAGGGCTGTTTGAGATCTGATGTCTTGGTGCATGTTCATTAACGGTCATGACTAAAACTGCTGTTATCCTGCTTTGGCAAAACTATGCAATTGCAGTTATCGCATTGAAGTGCCATAGAATAAACGTGGCTGGGAAGAAGATAGTTATCTGAAATGAAACTGTTCATTTTGCTTTTCATTTTCCAGTGAGGGATTGATGCTGCAGGGATATTAACTTCCTGATGGGCAGCGATTTAATACAGTACCATGCGTTTATTGCATCTCTTAATATTAAATAACTTGAATAAGTTGAATGTACAAGAGAATGTAATTAGGAAGGAATGGTGTGATTGTTCGTGCAAAATGCCAGATTTGAGATTAATACCAGACCTTCACCTAAGTGTTATCTTAGGCCTTACTACCTTACTATGTTTTACATAAATAATTTCCTATATTATATTGTAAATTAAAGATGAGAAGAGACTAAATCAAGAAAGGCCGGCAGAAGTAGTGTGGTATACATGGAAGGTGCCAGAATGGTAAATGACACAGTGATCACATTGTGGGAAGAGAGATTGGACTAAACAGTTATCCTACTTTGAGAAAGAAGGCAAGGAGAAGGCATGTGCACAATAATGAACTATACTGACACAATAAATGGTGGCTCCTATTTACTACTTATCGCATAAGGACAAGGAAATAATCATGGAAATTGAAAGGCAGTACATTTTAAAACTAGGGAAAAGAACTAATCATCCAACAATGAGATTTATGGAGCTTTCTGTCCCAAGATAGCATTGAAGCTAAGAACCCAGTGGATTTTTTAAAATCTGCTGAATGGGTGGAAATGTGGTATTAAACGAAAGAAAAAGAGTCGCCGGAAGAATTTATCTTTTCAGTTGCTGTTCAGCAAGTGACTTCCTCCTTTGTAGTGGCTGAGCTGCATATATACAGAATTAATAATTCATCTCTGTCACAAGGACAAGAAGTAGTTTTGATCAGTTTAAATCTATATGGCTAAGTTATTAATAAGCACTTCCAAGTTTCTTGTGTTTGTTTTGTTGCCTCTTTATCTTTTTGTTTTGTCTTTTTTAGCAGTGTCTCTTATGTCAGGTTGAGTCAACCAAATCTAATTTAATTTATCTGCTGAAGTAATTCTGCAACCCTGCAGTCCTAAGTAGAATCAATTATCTGTCAAAACATGGTGCATCTTTAACAATATTAATGGTGAGTGTTCACCAAGCTCTTCTGTGCTCATCTGTCTGGATGTGTGTCACAGGCAGCATCAATATCAACAAGTTCACAGGGGTTAGGTCAGGGCATCTAACTGCCCACACTGTTTAATCATCAGCGTGGCTATAGGCACAGGCCACCCAAAGTATTTTGAAAAGTATTTCAGGTGTGTAGACTCCAGCTGTGCTGTGCAGTGGCCTCAGTGCAAGACAATAGCCCCTGGTGAATTTTCTTTTCTTTGTGTAGGCGTAGTCACAATTCCTCAGGGCTAAAAGAGCGAGCAATACCCTGCCCACATGCTAATGTGGGTATTTTGAATTTACTTTGTGTAAAAGATAGCTAAGTTTAGTAGGAAAGAAAATGTAGGGCCAGCAACCAGTAGCAGATAATTTTGAGGTCTGTTTACAGGCTGTGCCACATATAGGGCTTTTGTTCTGGCAAGGTCATGCTTTAACTAATTTAACGTCTGTAAAATGAAGCTGCTGATTACTGAAGTTTTAGAGGAGTTTCAAGGACTAATACATAAAAATGTCTGAAATAGTGATGACAATGAAAAAATCCTTTTCACATCTTTTCAGAAACTTCAGGGTTTTTTTAGTCACAGAGCAATAGACTTTGTAGGCTGTTATATGCATGCATTGCCAAAACACTCACATCTAAAAGTAAATATAAGTGCATTGTGACTTATTTTCCCATGCTTTCTCCCACAGAATTGTTTCTGTTTAATAATAATTGGTGTGTGGGAGAAAAAGATCTTACAACAGCACTTCTCCAGTGAAATTGCTTGCTAGATACTGAGGAGAAGAATGCTATAACATGAACTGTTCAGAGGTCATCCATCAAAGTAGCCAAGCATAAATCTGTTTTATTTTCATTGCTGTCCATTTCTCCATCATTTAAGTCACAGTGGAGTTATTCTATTAGACCTCTGGACTTGTCTTCTTTTCCAAAATCACTTAGATATTTAAAAAGCTGACTTGCAAGAGAAAGAATAGAGATGTAGTTTGCTCCTCCTCTACAGTATTTCTTCATCCATTTTCAGTATGCCATTCAGTTGATCTATATGCTTTCTTATTTTCAAACTAACAATTTCAGTAGTGTACATTATTCTTCTTTTTGTGGTTCGTTTTAGGAACTCTCTGTGGGGAGTTGTTCTGCACCTATACACTTTTGTAAAGAAAAAAAATATTGTCCATATCTTCACCCATCACATTCTGCACAAAGTATTACCTGTGATTGTGGCTAGCACAGGTTCTTCCCGTGGGAACATTTTGCTATATTTCATAAACAAGATAAAGTTTGGATGTTTTGCAAACAGTTTCTCTGGATTGAGTGAGTTCGGGCCTGGCCAATTGTGCCTAGGGGGAGGTCTCGGGCTGACCAATCTGGGGCACTTCTGTAAACTCTATATATATGGAATTCAAAACAATAAAGTGCTTTTCTCCTCTCTTCGCTTGTCTGAGAACTTGGGTCAGTCCTCAGCTAGCCGCTCAACAGCGACATCTGATGATGATCCCATTCTATCACAGTCACAGAGGTCATTGTAAAAACTATCTGTCTAAAAGAAATGATGTTGTCCTGAACATTGAGCAATTACATATCAGAGAGTTCTTGAGCTCTCTTTTGGGGAAGAAAAGAAGGAAGGAAGGAAAAATGGTGCTTTTGGAACTAAAGAGGAGAAAGGATAGAAAGCAATCAATGCTTGTGAGATTTCTTAACAGCATGAAAGGTAATACTGTGTATAGCTCTAAGGATCACAGGCTAAAGTACATTCATTTGCATTTGTTGCTCTAAGAACCACTTTACTATGGATAAAATTGGAAGAACCTTGGGATCTGAATACTATAAACTAGTTGGAGACTTCCGTATCTCCTAGAGACTGCTCCTTTTCCTTCTCATCGTGTGTATGTTGTACAGTTGTGCCAGTTGAAAAAGATTTTAAAAATTTAAATAGTATTGCATTGTATGTACAATTGTGTATCCACTGCATGCTTGTAAAAGGGTAATAGAATGAACAAAGTGCTGCAGATTCAGAACCTGTGAAAGACTGAGGAAACAACTAGGTGCAACTTGGACAAATGGTGAAATTTTGTCAACTTAAGTTTGTGTAGAGTTTGTGGGACATACTACATGGTTTCTTGAAGGAAAAAGTGCTGTGTCAATGGACTAATTTTGTTTTCTCATTTTGAATAATTTTTAGGGGTGAGAAGAAAATTAATTCTTTCAAAAGTACTAGTGTTGCATCATACTAGGGGTTATAAGGAACTGTAATCTCTCTGACAGAGTGCAACAGTTACAAATAACTGCTTAAACAAAAAAAAGCCTTGCTAATTGAGACATAAATATTCTTGGATATGTATAATTGTTCTGGAGACATTTGACTACTTTTTAAAAATCCTAGAATAAAACTACTTGCCTGGAAATTCCCTAATTGTTTGTATGTGCTGCAAGTAGGAGAATTTCCGATACCATACTGTGTGTCAAATAACTAAAATAACTAAATAGATAAATAGAAATTTGTTGGTTTCTGGTCTCACATACATACAGTCATGAAATACATAGATGTCTTGAGCAGTGGTTAGGATAATTAAAGATACTATTTCTATAAAATTTTCTATATTTTAGAATAGGACACCCATCTGATGATAAAACTGTAACCTCTGGAACTTTGAACACTCAGATTCCATAAAACAGATTTATACTTCCAAGGAGAAACCCTTGGTATAGGACTTGTTTGCAGGCCTGATTGTGTTGAAACATGAAGAAGACATCACCTGATGTCAAACAGACTCTCAAGATTCATAGCTCCAATGCCAACTGGATGTTTCAGTACTCCCTTTGAATTGCAATGATAAAGGAGTAAGGGAGATCTGATCCTTCTGATGCTGATGAGCTGATATGCAGTGCTTAGGACCAAGTTAACAACAGCATAAAAAGTGGGAATCCTAATAACATGAAAGGTTTTTCAATGTTTCTGTGATTTCAAGAATGATAGGGCAAGACAAAGATTTGTAAGTTAGAAGAACTGCCATGCTTGGCCATAATTCAGAAATGCAGAGTCTGAGCACTGTGGAACAGCTCACCTGGAACCAGTTGCCTGTGATTCCTCCTCATGGCTTTCTGTGTGCAGAAGGGGCTGCATTTCCAAATGTACTAGTCTGTGAAGAAGTGCAGTGTTTTTAGTTGATTCTTATAAAATAAAAGGTTTGTTTGTGTGTAAATAGAAAGGGAAAACCAAAACAAAGCAGTCCTGCTTCCCTGGCTTGGGAAACCTAAGACTGCACGCAGTGTGTATTACTGAAGTTTGCATTGAGCACCAGGTATGGAGTTTTAAAAATGCATGTTCTGGGCATTATGTAAAATATCAACCACATTTGTAGGCTTGAGGAAAACTAATTTGCATATCCTAATGTTATAAACAACCACAGCTGTTTGGCTTCATTAATATATTGCCAGTGAAAAGTAGGTCAATATACATTTGCTCTTTGTTCTCTGAGCCAGCTGTCAGACTAATGGATGTGCATACATGGCAGGGGGTGTTCATCATGGGCCTAATTTCCTCATAACTTATTGGGAAAACAGGTTTGATGAAAAAAGTTGGAGATGACGAAATACCATAACTTTTAGAATTTGATGCAACATATGTCTGTGATGTGGACAATTGCAACTTTTAGTCATGTCTCTCAGGGAAGCTGCTTTTTCAGTCAGGTCTAAGATGAACCAATATTCTCATGAGAATGGTGTGACTAGAAAATGTGATTTATGGCAGGACAGATTTTTTTTTTTTTTTAAGTATCTCTTTATCTTACCATTCTAACACAGCTGGCTTATGACTTGAGTTTGCAATCACGTTTTCCTTTTCCTTGTTATATTTTGTTTTCAATGATTGTGGCATTTCACAGCTAATCTGTTTGGGAATCTGTCTCTGGAACTTTGTCACTAACTGCTGTTTTTGAACAGCTCATGCTAAGCTGCTGACCTTGGCCCAGGGGTTTAATGGAAGCTGTTTAACTATATACATGCTCATTTCATGATCTCTTACATACCTTCCTCACTGAAAATACTGAAAATATGACAGTGGTTTTGGGAGAACATACTGAGACCCACAGTTTAAAAACAGGAGGAAAAATTATGTTTCCTATAGGTAATCTTGATTCTATATGTCTAAAGCATGTAAAATACAATAATTTAGATATAAGAAAGTATTATACAAATGCTTAACTGGGATGAAGAAATAAATACATGAACATTAGAATAATGTCTTGGCTTTTCATCATTGTCAAACCTTCAGAGTAGAAGAATACTTATGTGAGTAGGTAAAAGGACAGTTACAGTTGTTCATATTCAAAATTTGCTCTTTTTGAGTACAAGAAGGCTTAAGGAGCTATTTGAATAGCTAAAGACTGAGATTTTCATCATGCAAGCTCTTTTAAAAATAGCTCAGCTGCTATTATACAAACTATTTTAAAATTACTTAAATATTCATTAGCTTAGATATAATATTTATTCTGTATTTTAACTTGAAAGTAGAATTTTAAACATCTGGGTATTGATGCATAGCTCTTTTCTCACTTCAAAGCCATAAATGCAGCAGCATAAAAACTTGAAGCACGTAGAAGAAAAAACAATGTACATGTGACATAAACATGAGAAGCCTAACTGTTCCTCAGTTTCTCCTGCAGCTCAAGGGAAAATGCTTCCTGAAAGTGTTTCAGATTCTCAGTTTTTCATTAGTGAATTATCCACTTATATATAGGTGGGGTTTTTTAATTTACGTGCTTTTTAGTCACTTTAAGATATATCAGGGCTCATGTTAATATGTGATAACACACACCACACGCTGAAGGCACAGGGCTTCACCTTCTTTCTGAAAACACTCACAAAGCATATGTTATCTCTCACTAACACTTGCCTTGCTGTCTCTCACTGCTATTGCACAATAAATTGCACATCACACGTGACAGCCCTTGGCCTTCAGCCAGTCCTTTTTTGACAACTGGCTCTGGCTATGAAGAAGTAGTCTATTAATAACCTGACATTTTATTAAAAGACTTATTTAGGAGTGAAACAGAATTGTGAGCAGGTTCTCTTAAATTCAAACACGCAATTTGTAAGAATATGACTAAAACAAACCAATGAAACTATAAAATATGA
Source organism: Entomyzon cyanotis (assembly GCA_024500445.1). NCBI lineage: Eukaryota > Metazoa > Chordata > Aves > Passeriformes > Meliphagidae > Entomyzon > Entomyzon cyanotis. The sequence continues at coordinate 86,014,591 of JAKEPQ010001005.1, forward strand.
AGCTATGGCTAGGGATTAACCTTTAATATGCCCTTGTGCAGACAGGGTAGAGTGAATAGAAATGTCACATTGTTGTCTTCTGCTATGGCTGAGAAGCTCTGGCACAGCAGGGACAACTCTCCAGGCTATCCAAGAACATACAGTTCTTCTTTCTGTGAGGCTTCAGGCGCAGAGCTGTCTGCCTTCCAGCCAGCCTGCAGGCCTGATTTGGAGTCCTCCATGCTTCCCTGTCAAGTGTGACCATGCTGAGGATGCCCTAAAATTTTCTTTTAGATGAAGATTTTGAAAGAGCAGCAGAGAAAATGAAGAGGCTGAGACTGGCTGGTTTTGACGGATGTTTAGGCAGCAGGCACATAACAACTCTGAGGGAGAGACAAATCAGATAGCTAGAAGCTTCTGTTAAACTCCTTTGGTATATGAAATTGAGCAATATATATTAATCATTCCCAAAGATTTTGTTCATACATGTACTTATTCCATAAATGTTTTTTAAGAACTTGGGAAGTACTCCAAACCCCAGAAGAGAAGGGTAATGAAGAAGCTTGTTTTCCCCTTCAGAGACTAAACTGAAGGCGTCTTGTAGCACTTTTTTTTTTTTTTTAAACAATGCCCCAGTATTACAATTAATAAACAGAATTACAAATAAATGAAAGGGGAAAGCTCATAACTGGTCAAAGCTGAATTAGTTTTGCAAAACTCAGCTGTGGACTCTTCTGGTTTCAAAATAGCTCTTATTTGAATGATCAAAATTCCTGTTACAAGTCATATTGGGCAATTGTCATTCCTAATTAAATTCAGAATAACACAGCAAATATACTTTTCAAAACTAGCTTAATAGTGGATATAAAACTGACACGCCATAATTAATTCTTGATAAACGTCTGAATTTGAACACATCAAATTCATTTCGAGTGGTGATTGAGATCCTAAATTACCCAGTCACTGGCACAACAGCGGTAGTAGTAATGATTCTGAATCTCATGTGGTTTTATTTTTATTCTTCTTTTCTCTGAAGCATTTCATCTGAATTATGCAACATTAATACTGATGACTCCTGCAACTAGTGATTGAAAACCTTAAACATATTCTATAAGCTTAAGAAGGATGCATGAAAGACAGTGTGAACCTCCTTTTTTTTTTCAAACCTGAAACACTTACTGCCAGGCTAATATTGCATTGGCCAAAACAGAAGAAAACCATTTGTCTGGAATCACAGATGAAACTGATAGTTTGGTTTCAGTATGCCATCTGAAATATGCAAAGAAGACAAGTATAAATAATTTTCTTTAAGTCTTTAAGAAAGATTTTATCTGTGTGCATAATTGTTTTGAAGTTGAAACAAGCTACACATATAGCTTTTGTAGCAGCAGAGTCTAAATATTTTATGGAAAAGAGACTGGTCCTTTTTTAAAGGCTAAAAAATAGAAACTTCTCCCCCAAAGTTTATTTTGTGCTACACACCTGGGAAATGGTTTGAGTGCTTACATTGCAGTCCATGCACAATAGCATCAGGGGCAGAAGGGTTTCTGGTCCACATGGATGGGGTTGACAATGGGACATAAAACTCACAGTAGACCCACATGTTTCTAGAGAGCCACCTGGAGCTAAAAGTGTCTGGAATGATACAGGACACAGACTCTGGGTAACTGAATTCTCAAATCAAATCTTGACAGAGGTTGTCAGATACACAGAACCACTGAAAACAAGGATGATATTCACTTGCTCTTATTTTTAAACATCTATTCAAAATTAATTTTCTTAGATTCTTGAAATTAGTAGTATTGTGATAAGGATTTTGTAACTTACCCTAGGAACACATACATACCTATAAAGCTACTGCTAATGAAGTCTTTAAATTTTTAAATATTTGTTGTGTCATTGTTTGCTCACAGCAATTTTCTGTGTCAGGCTTTCCTCCATGACAGTGACTCACCAGTTCCTTCTGAATACAACATCAAAAATGTATACAGTTATTGAATGTTATTGCCATTTTTGTTTAGTTTATCTCAGTTGTACATGTCCAAATAAACATTTTCTGTGAAAACAGATTTCCACCCACCGAGTACTAGAGAAGTTTTTCATCTGTTAAGCCTGAAGCAAATGTATGAAATAAAAGGTCCATCTGGAATTTTCCAAACATAGTTTTGCTTTCAGATTTGGAAACAAAGCTATCTTCATAATAAGAAGAAAATGAAACCGTTTATATGAGAAGAAGCTTGAAGAGAACGTGGTCTCTGTAAAAAGATTTTCTTGGATCTTTTTCACATAAAAATATTATTATCTGTCAATATTACCTGGTCTTTAGCAAAATGAGACACATTTTGCACCAACCGGGTTTTTTACCATATTGCTGTTTTATTTCTTAAGGACTCTTGTATATAGTTTCCCCAGGAGGTATAGCTATCATACACATTAAAATCATGAGGTTTAAATGTATTCACTGGAAATGAGCTTATTTTTCACACTTGAAGAACCTGTGTATTGAGGCTAATCTAACCAACTTCCTGGACAATTAAATTTCTTGTCTAGACTACCTGGGTACATAACATTTATGGAGGGAAAAAAAAAATCTTAACCACTTTTGCAAGCATTAAGACGACATCATATTAAGTGGGCATAATTTAGGACACTAGTGACCCCCTTTTGTGGTGATAACCCCCATTACATGAGCCTTTAAGTGACAAGAAAAACAAATTAACCACTCAGATCAGTGTAATGGCCCTTGTAAAGAAGAAAGTGAGCCCAGAATCCTGGGACCTCATACATTTTTGCTCAGAGAAATCTGCACATCCTTTGGGCAGCCAGGTCTGAGACAAAAGAAAGTGAAGGCTTCATTAGAGTTTATTTCATTTCCATTCATTATCTGTCCTAATGGACACGGAGACTAGTGATGATGGGCTGCTAAATCTTTGAAAATATGTCACCTTTCCACTTTTACTGTGAAAGAAAAGTCTTTCTCACAATGTGTTCCCACTTTTTCTCCTGGGGTGAAAGATCTATTGAATGTTGCTGAAGTTGCAAGTGGAAAAGGCAGAAGGAATGGCAGGGATTGCTAGAGGAAGTCTCTTCCTCTTCCAGAGGTATTGTCTTCCTATTGTCCAGCTGAAAGCCCAGTGGATTTTTGCAGCAATTAATTTTAACTGATCTCTCTTCCTCAATAGATTAGGCATTCAGCTAAGCATTAGAAAGTCTAATAGTTTCTTTTATTTCCTGATCTATTCTCCCACTTCCAGTGTGCAAACCATGTACGTAGGTACACTGAACTCACCAGTTGTATATTTTAGCATCAGACAGGGACCCTCATGAGGCCCAGACAGACAGTAAACAATTATAATACTTATGATTTAAGGAATAGTCTGACTTAGCATATAGAAGTCCATCAGGCCTGTTTCCAGGAGGAACAGGATCTATAAATTGGTGAACATTATTCCTACAAGATCACAATAGGATTTTAGAATCAGAAATACTTGGGTTGGTTGGTACCTCCAGGGGTCATTGTCCAAACTGCCACTCAATGCAGGAACATCATCAAAACGGTTTTTAAATTTTAATTTTTAAATTTCAATTTTTAAATTAATTTTTTGCTCAGGGTTGCTTCTTTGATTGAGATTTGAAAATTTCCAAGGATGGAGTTTCCACAAACTCTCTGAGCACCTTGTTCCAGTGTTGTACCTCTCATTATTGCTATTATTTTCTTATTTTCAAGCAGCAACTTCTTACTGTTACTACTGATGGTTTTGTCGTACATCTGCTCTGTCTTCTCTGCAACCCCTCTTTAGGCAGTTGAAGGCTGCAATTAGATCTCTCCCTCAGCCTTCTTCAGGGTAAACAAAACCAATTATCTTTGTCACTGTTCAACTACCACATGCTCCTGTTCTTAAACATTTTAGTTATGCTCCACTGGACTCTGCAGTTTGTTGATGTGCTAGGAGACTTGAAACTGGATAAAGGGTTCCAGATGCAACCTCCTAGATGCCAAATAAAGAAAAATAATAGCCCTCCATCGAGTTACTTGCTATGCTTTTGCTGATGCAGTCAGTATATGGTTAGTCTTTATCACTTGCAAGGGCACACTGCTCACCCTCAGCCCAGAACCCCCCAGATCCTTTTCTGCATACCTGCTACCCACCGAGCCAGCCTGCATTCTATAATGGGTCGTGAGCTTATTTCTATCGCAGAAATAAGAAAGTGTGCATTTGCACTTGTCAGACTTCACGAGGCTCATGCCAGCATGTTTTTCCAGTTTATTTCTCTCTGTATGGCACCCCAAACCCTCCAGTGTACGAACAACTCTGCTAAACTTGGTGTCATCCAAAAACTTGTTTCTGCATCTCCTGTTGTCCAGGTCACTGATGGATGTGTAAATACTGTAGAGCACTATTTTCTCTTGAAGGATTTAGAGCCAGACTTTGATCCACTATCTATCATGTCTCTGCTGCTTTCATGGGGATTGGACTGGAAGACCTTCGTAGGTCTCTTCCAACTCAAACTGTTCTATAATTCTATATCTCTAATGCTCTCCCCTATGCAGAGAACAGTCATTTTAAGGCACCTGATGTTTGAATATCTTGATATTGATAACAGTTGAATTTTTTTAACCCACTGGGGTAGCAGGAGCAACTGTAATTAGTTCTTTGGTTTGGCTGAGAAGAGCATGCTATATTGTTGAGATTGTTCCAGAATTCTCCTGTTCAAGATACATATAAAAATATCAAGTATATTAAAAAACTTAAAACTGATTCTTGTACATTTTCTTGGTCACCTGCATAGCTACATATAACAAGGGTGTGCTTGAAGAAAGGGGGTCATCACAAAACCAGTCACACTGTCACACCGTCACACCATGAAAAATTCAGTAGAGCTTCAGGGATATTAGAAAAAAGTACATTTCTTTTTCTCAGCAAGCTCTTTGATGCTTCTCCTGAAGAGTACTTGAAACTGTAATTACCGTAACCTGAATCTTTTTAATTTATGCTGATATTCAAGATGGAAGTGTCAAGAAATCTTCTGGAAGGGGCACAGGGAAACAAAGAAGGGATTAGAGAGTCATGGCCCTACAAGAACATACTGGAGAAAAGTATTCCATTTTCTTAAAAAAAGAGATGCTACAAGGAGGCTTTCAAGTGTTCCTCTCCATCAAAGGAAAATTAAAAGCCTATGAATGACACAGATGATCTTTTTCCTTAGCTTAAAAATCCTTTAGAGTTCTGCAAGGCTCCTTACAATTAAGACCTATTCTCCTTTCCACCACCACCCTCTTGAAGTTATTTTGCTTGGTTTTGCTCTCTGCAATCTTTATTTTTTTTATAATCAGATATTCATGTTACTATGCTATATAAGACGTGCTTGGGCTTGTGGAAAATATGTCAAATTGTGTAATGGTGCAAAACCCATTCTGCTGTTTCTAAAATGCCAGGAATAGGCCATGCTCAGTCTTCCAGCTACACACTGAATTGCAATTAAGGACAAAATCTATTTAACTCTGTCATTATTTTAATGTTGTGCATCTACACACTAATGAACATGCAGAGTCAGTAGCTCCACAGTTTGTGAGAGAATTCTAGAGAGGTTGCACTGTGATGACCTGGGGTGTGGATTAATTGTACTGTTCATAGTTACTCTTTGGCTATCTGGCCTACTTTATATTGTGCTCCTTTGCAAGCCCTTCTATCTCTGTGGAGTGCCTGACAGTTCACCTCCGGTTTGCCAAATCCAGAACCCAAAAATCATATTATTCCTTTCAGAGATTTATTCTATAAACTTCCTTTTTTCCCGAAGAACTCATACTCATTTTTTCCCCATTTTTAAGATTTTAAATACCTATTCAGTTGTTTGTCTGATAAGTGGCTAACAGGCTAAAACTCCCCCAGCATGCTGTGGTTGCAAGTTGCTTAGTGTAGCTCTCAAGCCTTCCAGAAATCAACACTGTAATAGTATTTTGAATTGGCTGGCTTTCTCTTCTTTCCCTTGAAGCAGTGATACAAGGATGTCTACTGATATAGACCTGAAGCACATGATGATAGCAGCTGTTGGCAAGGAGAAGGAGCAATAAAATCCTTAAATTTTCAGGTACTTTTCCAAAATGTAAACAGAATTTGAAAGAATGTCCTTTGCACAAAAAAAAAAAAAAAAAAGTTTTCAGTAACAAAGGTACAGGAACAGAGATTTTATGACCAGTCATGAGCTTTTTGGTTTGAAACACAATAGAGGTACAGAATATAAATGGATAATGGATGTCAAAAGCTCCAACAGGCCAAGTTTTTCACACTATTTTTTGTTATCATAACATACTGATATAATCTGCTTATACATTTAAGATATTTTACACAGTGTATATTGCTTCAGGAATATATAAACAAAGTTTAAAAAATTAGGACTTAACATTAATGGATCCCAGAGTTTCCTGGCTTTGGGAACTGTTTATATGGTAAGAAACAGAGCTGCTTTGATTAAGTTGTGTTGTGGACTTCAGCAAAACAATGGTCATCACATGGTTTTATTATGAATGCACATACTAATTTCTAAATGAAAGATTATCCATGAAGTAATGCCATAAGAAGGTATGTCGTAAAAATTTCTGCCAAGGCACAGTCTGCATTGCAATGATCAAAATAATGCACACAGATGAAGTAACAGGGGAATAAGGTTTCTACACTTTTACATGCTGTATTCCCCTTTACTTCAGGGAATTTAGAGTAAGCATCTGTCCTTGAAAATAGAAAGGAATAGAAATTCTGAGTACATTTGTTATCTAAAGCATCAAAATTATTTTCTGATGCAAAAGAATTAGTTGGGATTATTTGTTAAATATTACATTTCTCAGCAGAACTGTTGATACCAGGCAGTATTTCCTGTATAAGAATTTCTATCTGATGGCTTCCTCCAGACTGGTACATTACACACAAGTCTGTACTTTGTGTGCTCTGTGTGTGTGTGCAGCATCATGCCATAGGAGAGAAACTATTTAGAAGGGCACATAGTGACAGCACAAGGGACAATGGCTTCAAACTACAAGACAGTAGGTTTAGATTAAATATTAGGAAGAAATTCTTTACTGTAGGGATTATGAGGCACAGGAACAGGCTGCCCAGAGAAGTGGTGGATATCCCATCCCAAGCAGAGTTCAAGGCCAGGTTGGATGGTGCTCTGAGGAATCTGGTCCTGTAGAAAGTCTTCCTGTCCTTGGAACTAGATAATATTTAAGGTCCCTTCCAAACCAAACTATTCTATGACTCTACGATTAATGTGATAATTTCCAGTCTCCCTACACATAATCTTGAATTGGCAATTTGAATTTTCAAATTCACTATTCCTGTACTGTATCTCAGTCCCCGAAAAGCCAGCTGTGTGTGTTTCTTTTCAGGTGGCAGGAAGGTGTTTCAGCAAAGCATGCAACTTTTCTTTCAGACAATGTAGACACTGCAAAGATTAAATATTAAAAACTTCTTAACTAATTTTTATGTGGTTTGTCTGCTTTCACAGCAGGAGGCAGTTTTTGACCTTGAAAGATAATTGCACAAATTCACTTCTATTAAGATCCCTCCCCACCCTCCCAATAATTTAATAAGTATAGGAGCCTGATAAATAAAGCGTGTAATGTCAGTGTTATGCAAGTTTAATCATTGGTCATTACAGTAGAACAAAGTAATTTAATAATTGCTCTGTGAAGTACCATTACAGCATGTTAACTAAGTGCTTTTGAATGCTCGACATCTGAAGAAATGTGCAGTATCTCTCCAGAGCACAACAGTCACTCTTTCTATGCTGCAAAGGGAATATCTCCAAAGGACACATCTTGAACCCAGATTCTAATGCAGAGATGCCAGCTCAGTCAAAGCACAGCAAGAGGATTGGTCTCCTGGACAGCTGGACTTTGGTCAGCTTTACAAATACCCTGGCAGCAGGTATATATGCTATAAGCTGCTGGAGCTGAGCCAGAGCTCTGGGTTTGCATAATGTTTAGCACAAAGACTATTTCTTTACTGTCCCTGAGGTACTGCAAAATGTAGTGATATCCCCTCTCGTGCCATGCTGTGTTAGATTACAGACAGAGGGATGGGCTGCCCGTTCCTTTGATCACTCAGCAGCCTAGCAGGTACCTGGTCACATCCCCCAAAAGCATGTATGGGGCTGTAGATGTAACTCAGGAGGAGCTTTATTAGTGATTTAGTTGGCTGCCCTTTTCTGAGAAAGTGCAGAGCTAATCAAGAGAAACTGAAGGAGAAAACTCTGGAATTTGGGAATAAGAGATTCAAGTACATCTAATGCAGTTCTAATTCCAAAATTTCCTGCATTTGGTCTGTAAGCAAACTTGTATGGATCCTTATCCTGATGTCAGTGTTGCGTTTTACCTATGTTTTGAAACCCTATTTCTGAATAGTTTAAGTTTGCCTCTGAGTCTGATTTTTAACTATCACATATCATCCTACAGACTCAGGACCTAAGACCTTCCACACTTAGTTTTATCTTATGTTAAAATGCACTGACCCGTTACACGCAATGGACAAAGAAATATGGTGATTGAAATGTGCATAGGTCATATCCTGATAATTTCTCTCTATAAAGAAAACAGTGTAAACAAGACCACATTGCAGAGACCAGGGAACAAAAGTGATACAAAGGCTAATAAGACTGAAAAGCAAAAACCAGACTCATGGCAGGCAAAACCAGAGACTTCCTGCACTGTGGTATATCAAAAATGTTCATTCCCCCACACACACCTTGATTCTTTTTTCTTTCCAGCAGCTGGTATTAGATTATTTGTCAGTTTAATTAACAGTTTCATGCTAATATCTCCTGACTGTACTAAGGTTCTTGCTAGAATTCTGAATAAGCAAATATATTTTTGAAAAAACACAAAATTCCCACAGTTTATTTTCACCATGGAGAGATTACCTTAAGCATCCCAGATCTTAAAATTACCTGTATTTTTTCTCACCCTTACATCTCGCAATGAAATCAGAACTTAATCAGAACTAACCTACAGGTTTTATCAAAAAATACCCCAAACAATTTTTTTAAAAGCAAAAAGATAATTACCTTTTCTGTAAAAGAAACAGTAACATGAAAAGGATGAAAGAATATCTCTAGCAAGTAAATCTCTCCCCTGCTATTCATTTCTCCCAAAGCAACCTTTCCAGTAGGTAAATGTTGGATGAGGTTATTTCTTCAAGAAAAACATATTCTCCTTTGAAGAGAGGTGAATGATTCTTCTTTCTTTAACAAAGTCTTTATTAATTAACTTCCCTTAATAAACATTTGAAAAACAAGAGTAAAAATGCATGTGTTTCTGAGCAGTTAACGCATTGATATCCAGACAATGATGTCTAGACCAGTAACAAAAAATATTTCAAGGCACACTAAAAAAATATATATTTGGACCACATATTTGATAATTGCTGGCTATGAAGTTCAGATTCTGAGCACTACACTTTAACATCTTTATACTGATTATTCACAGTGAGGGTGTTGGCAAAATACATACAAGAAGCAGTTATTCATCTTCTTAATGTTACAACAATGAAATAAGAAGCAACAATTATCTGATGAGCTACAAAAGAAAAAAAAATAAGGACTCAATATACACTGCTATTAACATTTTGGTTTAGTGGTTTACATTTAAAATTTACTGGTTCCATTATTAAAATCATAACAAAAATAATGAATACAGTAAATTCCCAGTGATTTGTCTCTTAAATATGAAGACCGGGGTAAGAATAATGAGTACATTGACATAGCAGCCTTAACAAGTCAGAGAACTTAACAGGAGTCTCAAACTGGCATTAAAATATAATAAATAATCATGTAAGTATTGTGACTGGCAGGTAAAAGTCCCAAGACTGGGTGAAGTTGCTGTCTCCATGAACAAAAAGAAAACCAGGAAATCCTGAGTATATCTATACAACCAGAAATTTTCTCAGTGCAGCATGGTTGTATTGGTAGTGCCTTTAAGTTCTTTCATGAAATGCTAAAATAAGGATGATTCATTGTTGAACAATAGGAAAAACTCTAGGAAAAAGTCTTCCATGTAACCTTCCCATTATGTGGCATAGAATAAACAAAGCAAAATATAGTAGAAATACCCTATATCTGAACAGGTGCGGGAAAAAATATCAATTTCTGGCACGTTCTGAGGTGTGTGGTTTTCAGGGGACCTGGCATAGTCTTTAGTGTCAGGTGGCTTTGTAGTGGTCGAAACTTAACAGATGAAAAGTAGTAATTATTTGCTGGAGGGCAAGAGGGTATTTTCACTAGATTTCTGTTATTCATCAAACTCAGAGAAACAAAAAGCTGTGTAATTCTCTGACCATGAGATTTAGGCAGATTTGAACATTGTTATAAAGACAACACTTTTCTCAGTTTCTGAAATGAATGTTAAATGGCTTGGGAACTACCCACTGGAGTTCTCACTCTACAAAAGTTCAGGTTTCTGATTGCTTAATTTTATTCCTTCAGTGTTTTCTGGAAGAAACGTCAAGTCAGTATTCCCATACTGATTCCAATCTTCATAACAAACTAGGGTTTGTTAACTTCTTTTCAGTAAAAATGTTGCGCTTCTCTTTTCGTTAGGTTCTTTTTAAAAAACAGAACTCAAAGCAGTGTCTATGCCCAACACAGTTTTAAAGTGTTCCTGACAATTTATTATACTGTTATTATACTATTATAACACCTGTTATTATACTCCATAAGTGGTTAATTTGTAAGCAATAGCAGAACTAGTGTTTTGGGTTTAAGGGAGTCTTTGATTTAATTTTTGTTCTGGACAACTAATTCTACTATGAATTGACTGCATATATATATTTTATATATATATATATATATATATATATAAAAATTATAACTGTGCAGCAGATAAAATGATTATTGACCTTTGTGGATTTATTTGTGGCTTTTGAGTAAGGATTAATTACAATTTTCTACTGTATGGATTTTTTTTTGATACATAGAGCAGTCAGCAGCAGCAGCATTTTGGTGTTGGGGTGGAAAGAGTTTGTGAGAACAGTCAGTTTTGGTTTTGGTCAAAGCTGACATCTTTATGGGCCAGTGTGGATGTAGCTTAAATGAGAATGTGTGCTACAATAGCCTAAATAGTTAAGACAATGCTGTAAATGTCATCTAGAATTATAACTCTCCAAATGTCCTAAAAAGATGAGTACATCCTGGACTCCCTGTGTTTTGCACCTTTCTGCCAACTCCATAATCTCCCTTTCACACACGCTTTATTACTGCAATTACTGGGGGTGTGTGTGAAGAAAATAATGCCAAGACAGAAATACAGGATGGGAAGCAATGTCAGCTACAGGAAATTGATTGCAGATGCTTTGTTTACCCTTCCTTGCTTCCCTTTTGCATCAGTGCTGCTCATATCCTTTCTTAAATGTGTTTCTAGGTATTGTTGGCAAAATAGATGTCACTCAGAAAGGATGGAGCAGTCACATAAAGTTTAATCACTGTTTTTTGGTTTGTGTTGTTTTGTTTGGTTGGTCATTGCCTCCCCCTCCCCCCGGCTCAAGTTTAAAGAGTGAACTGTGTGTCAGGAAAGTTTAGAAGTGAATTCACTAGGTTATAATTAGCTCAAGGTATCACTTCTTGCAGTGGGGTTTTCCTTTGAATAGCCTGGAATTTAATTTGACAAGCACTGATCTGCAGACATTGTTAAATTCCTCAATATAGCCATTTCAAAGCTACTGGAGGCTCTGCTTCTCTTTCATTGGCATCAACACAGCACCTTCAAAAGCTCTATGATAAGTTCAAAACATTTGACAGTTGTTTATACATTTTTATAATTTTGAACTCATGCAAACTTCAAAACAGTATACAAGGCACACAAACTTGTTCCTATTCTTGAGGAAAATTCTGTCTAGCTCTCAAATGATAGTGTCCCTCTCTCTCAGGAGAAACTCATTAACAAACTGTAACTCCTGTAGTCTTGCCTTTTGGGCTATGAGTCATTCCAGCCCTGCTGTGCTGCCTTCTTCCCTCCCTTGTGTACAAAATGGGTATGCACTGTTAGTTTTACTGCAAAGTAATTTCTGCTGCCTTGAAAACCTCTTAAATTCAGCTTTAGGAATTTGAAACATAGCTCTGAAGCATGTTCAGTTTCAAGAGTCCTATAGTATGTCAGTGCTTCCTGGCTGCAATCTGGAATGTGCAGTTTTATTATGGCAAGCACTTCTTCATCATGGATTCTTTATATAATGTGTGCACAACCTACAGTTAATGGTGTGGAAATGTTTTATTGCAACTTCCTTTTTTAAGTAGATGTGTTTCTAAATTATTTTGCCTAAAGCATCTGTTATGCCTCCTGTATCTCATTCAGTATTAAATCCCCCTTTCATTTAGACTCTAAGCAGTATGAAATATATAAAAAGAATCTCATTTGCTTAGTGCTTCCTTACCCTATTTTGTCAGACTTTTGGTGAGGAATACCTTGTGGTTATCCAGTCACAGTAGATGATTTAAACTCCAGTCAAGGTAAAATAATGTGCAAATAGAAGAATTAATAGGACCGTAAACTGACAATAAAATGTATTGAAATTCCATAGCAGACTAGCAAAGAATTGAAAGAAAACTGCACTTAAATCACTTGTAAACCAGAAAATTCTCCTTCTCCTTCAACTGTGAGGATTCACCTTAACGTTAAATTCACCTTAACACGGTGGCCGACAGAGAAGCAGATTGTGCAATTATATCTTCAGTTGTATCCTAGTAAATGAAACTCCCCTCTGAGTTTCCTCCATCTGAGTTTACTTTTCTTGGTCTAACATTTTAATTCTTGCAGGCAGCTTTTCCTCTGAAGCCTCACAATCTTCAGACAGTTTTAATTCTTTCCCATCCAACTTGTAATCTACTTACTCCTTCTCTGATTGTAACACCAAATTAATGTGGTTTTACTTGGAGCTGCAAACATCGCTTTGTTGGGCTGGGTATTATTTCTTGTACTTGAAAGGCTAATTGAGAGCTTGTTTCAGCAAAGGATAAACCTATCCTATTGGTTTACTGAAAAGTTCAGAGTGAAAAATGTTTTACCCTAGACAATCTGGTATTTTGCATTTTATTTTACATATTAGCAGTTTCTACATACAAATGCTAAATCAGTGAAATTTATCATTGGTTCTTAATCTCAGTGGGAATAAACCATTTTGACATTAAATGAGATGGATGAATAGTCTTCAGCCTCCTTTTCCTAAGTGTATGTCAATAGTATGAGTAGGTCAAACACCCAGCCCAGCTCCTATGAAACTGCATTAAACTGCAGTGATCACATACAAATACATGACAAAGATCTTACCCTGGACTGGAAGGAGATTTTTATTTCTTTGTTAAGAACATAATAATAACTTGAAAATTTAGAAAAGCACTTAGGCAGTTGCTGTATTTTTTGTTCCAGTGATCTGATGCACCACTTTTCTTTCCGCTTGCTGTTTTAATTTCAGTATTTTGGAAAAATCTTACATTTTGGGAGAACCAGGAAGATTATCATTCTGCCTGAGACAACTGGAGTTGGAGTGATAAATTAGTTTGGTCTCAAATCAGATCTAAGTTTTTTTATATGTCCTCTGACTTCTGTTATCAGAAGTTAACAAAAGATATTCAACTTTTTATTTATTGGATAAGTCTTTTGGCATGTACCAGATAATAAGATTTCCATTTTTGTGAATATTATAGAAAAGTGGTACAATTACACAAAGGAACAAAAGAGAGAAATTATTATTTTCAAAGGAAATTAGACTAGTGGAAAGTAGTGATGAGTCAGAGACAGATGAGTAGACAGTTTTTCATTCGAATTCCACTCTATGAACTATGATTTTTCATAAAAGGAAGTTGATATTTTTAGATATGTACAAAGCAGAAGACACTTCTCTACTCCTGAACGTGGATCTTCCTTTCAGTGCTCTACAAAACCAGGATACTGCCATCTGAGCTGTGTTATGTTTGTAAACTGTAAGCTGGATTTCATGCCTGAAGAGTGACAGGTGCCTTTGCAGCAAGGAGGAAAAAATACTGGTTCTGTTTTTCAGAGCTGAGAGGGTTAAGGAAATCTGGCAATAAATTGTGATCCTGCTTTGTTTATTCCACTTGTTTTGGATTGAGTTCAGTTATTCAGAACACTCACAGACATGTTAGGACACGCTTTGTTCAGTGTGATAACGTTTGCAATGAGTCTGTCTTCATACAGAACTCATTTTGTTTTGTTTCGCATGTCCCTAAAGCATTTTTGATAATTTATATTGTACTAAACCAGGCAATACTGCTAATTGTAGGTTGAGAATCTGACATGCAATTGCTCATTATACAATGAGATACAGTAGCTTTCAGATCACGATGGGCAAATTTTGCCTTCACAAGCATATACTGGCTTAGGTGGTTTCAAGGGATGAAGAGTTTTTGAAGACAGACAATATTGTAAGTGCATTTTAAAGGAAGAATGTGAAAAAATGTTCTGGAAGGGTATAATTGATATAAAAGATCCCACCTGTAAATGCTAAGTATTGTAGAGAAGATTTGTTGAGGAGCTTGATACTGGGATTTGAAAACAAATATAGAAGATTACAGCCATGAGGTAAATATTGGGCTACATTTTCATGTACAGTAATATGGTATTACTTTATAAATGTTCCCTATCTAAATCCTGATTCAAGCAGTTTATGAATTTGAAAATTCAAACCTCTGTCCTAGATATCCAGAGTATTATTCAGTCCAACCCCTTTTCTCTCTTTATTTCTGGTTACCAGCCATGTTTGTTTAAAACCTAGCTTTTATTTTAATCAATTATTTTTAAACCATAGTATCTAATTCTATGTTTTAGTTCTTTATAATTGGTTGATGTTCTTTGTGTTTTCTTATATCATGCAGACCTATTACTTGATAGGCAAAAATTGACTCAGTGGAATTTATGATCTCTTGATCTCTTCAGAATGTTTTGACATTTTCAATGATATATGAAATTACCAGATCATTCTTCTTTAATTTAAAGGGTTAGAGTCAGTTTAAACAATAAAGTTTGTACTGCACAAATATTAGCTATATTGTGGAAAAGAGCAGAATTATTTTCCAATTAAATCTCATTTTATTGTATAGGTGCTTTTATAAACACTGCCAGAGATTTTTTTGGTCAGTTCCTTTTGTTATTTGGGGTTTTTTTTTTGTATTAAGAGCATTACATTTAGACTTAATTTGTGGGATTGTTTAATATTCGAAGTCTACCTTAGAAGAAGTGATACAATGATGGCATTTAGTTCTACACAGAAATTAAATTTTATTTCTTTTTTTTCTGTCAGTCAGCTTTACTCTACTGACTCCAGTAAAATTATGCTAACCTACACTAGCTGAAGGTATGGCAAATTATGCAAATCTCCTTTCAATGTCAGTCTCCTTTTTCATAATTATCCACCCCCAGTGTTTCACCTTATCTTGTCATATGCCCTATACACCTTCTTCTTCTCATCCACTTCTTCCTACCCAAATAGAAGTTATCAGCTTCCCTCATATGTTCTTTTCATTCCCCTTACCCCAAACCAAGTTTCTTCTGCTGTGTCTTCCATTTAATACTGCTTTTATGAGGAACCTTTATTACACCACCTTTTTTTCTGCCTTCAAATACTCTTCTGAACTTTGCTCCCCATTTCACTCACTAACAGCTGTGCATTGTTACAGCTTATTTTATGATGACCTATTTGCTTGTTGTCCAGTTTGACAGTGTCTGCTAGTTGTCTCTTGCTGAGTTCACAGTGTGTAGGGTCTTGAAATGGAAAACTATATCACAGCTTCTTTGGTTTGAGTTTACAGAACAAGTAGCATATGAGAGTTCTCAGATGCTAGGCTATATAGAGAACCTAAATTAATCCACACTCTACTAAGCTTGCTCCATGTTGTAAATTCATAGTTCATGACCAGAGTACATCAGCCAAACTATATTTTATGTAGAAATTACATAGAAAAATAAATGTTGGTGTTCCTTTTCCTTTTCCTTTTTTTCCTTTTTTTTCCTTTTCCTTTTCCATTTAACAAGTTTAGGGATGTCCCCAAAATAATTGTTAAATATTTCCATATATGTACCACTCTATTTAAAAGGGTATATTTGCAGGTCAGTAAAGTCACTACCTGCCAGTAAAAACTTTGGAAAATGTTCATTTTTTTGTCTGAATTTCCCCCAAACTTGGCATAAGAGGAAAAATAGAAAAGGAAGAGTTAATAAAAGGTATATCAGTACAAATATTCTCCCAGGCTTTGGAAATGCGTTCATCTTTATTTCTGTTTAGGACTTCTGGTGTAGTTATGAAGAAAATCAGAGAGCACAAGTCCATGCATTTTTTATTTGATACTTTTCCATGTCTTGATAGGTGCAAAAGGCTCTTCTTACCCTGGGACTTGTTGGTTTTTTTCTCCTATATACATAGGTATGCAATGTCCATATTTTGTACCGGTGATGCTTTCACCCAGGATTATTTCTCTCCTTCTGCACTGCTGTCTGTGATTTCCTAAATAATTTATTTCTGCTTTAAGTTCTCAAGACTCTGTTGATTTCAAATGATTCCCAGCTAAATCCACTCCAGCAGCATTTTTGCATGGAGAAATTTTCTATTTTTCAAAAATACTTCAGCAATGAAATCTTTCATTTTATCAAGTTCTCTATAAATCAGAGCAATATCTGAATTGCAAACATTTTATTTGGAAAATTAACTTAATTGATGAGGGGGTTTTTTAGCTATTGGGAATTTAAATGTCAGAAAAGATGCTATGTCAGAAAAGATGCTTATACTTAATGGGTGCCTTTAAGCTCCTCCTTACTATAAAGTCTCCATGCTTACTTCTTTTCACTGTATAAACAGAAAATTGAAGTGGCCATGAAAATGTACCACATAGTTTGTACAAAACAAATCAAAACCAACCTGTTCACTCCTTCAGAAGTTTGGGTTTTTTTCTTTTTAATTAGGGCCTCAAAATATAAATGTTTATGCAGATTTCTAAAGCTTCATCAAAGGTCCTTACAGCGTAATGCAATTAAGTTTCAGTTGATTAGGCAATTATAAATAAATGAGATTTTTTTTCTGTGTGAACAATGCACACAGATAAACTGGTTTGTGGAACTAATATGATAAAAGGAATGCTGTGGGAGGATTGTCCCATGTATTATGCAAACTTAGAAAATCCTCGGAATTTGGAACTTTAAACATTCTGTTCTCCCTCTGGCATCTATTGATTTTTTGATAGGGAAAACCAGATAAGATGTAAATTATTGCCCATTTTTTTCCTCTTTAAGTCAATTACTCAACATAAGTCATGGCTAGGAGGTATTTGCATGTTAAATTCAGGCTTAGTTGTGAAAAAAGTCTGTGCTTTGTACTCAGAAAACACTTTTAATTAAACCAATGGCATTTATGAATATGAAACAAGTAATAAATGCATTTTGTTTGTTCAAGAGATTACTGATGGATGACAATATTCTAAATTTGAACAGATTTACAGTTCCTTAAAGTCTTTTAAAGCTTTCAATGCTTAATATAGAACAATAATAATTTTCTAACTTTAAAGTAGACTCTGCATAAAATAGTATGCATAATTTTATTCTTGGTGCTCTTATTTCTACTAGAGACTAATGTGTATGTAGAGCATGCAACCCAAAATAAGTGTCAGAATATGCAGGCCATATGCTTATCCTCCTGAATATGTTTTACAAGATGTGCATTTATTTGAAGACATTTTAATCATTTAACACCAAATGTTGCATGCTGAGCAGGACATATCTGACCAGGAAGTCTGAAAAAGCAGAATATTTATTCATATCTGTAACTGATAGACCAGAGATAGCATGTAACCAGGTTTTGCTAATGAAGCATCAAATGCTTTTCTGACAGACATACAAATTTTAAAACTGCACTGATTAATGTCTTATATGTTACTGATCAAGCTGCCCTTGTGATTTCAGTAATGTTTTCCCCACATACTGCAAGCAAAATGAAGACAATGGGATCATTTAGATGAAGAACATATTTAAAGACTTTGTCAGACTTCAGTCACAGGCTTTTTCATTCTAGAATCCACCCTAACTCAACACATGACACATTTGCCTAGATTTAGAGTTAGATCTTTTGCTGTTACTGGGAAAATTGCTTTCATAACTGAACTTGATTTTAATAGTATCACTAGTATTTCATTGGTCTTTTTAATCTCCCTTGTTTCAATTTATTTTGATGTTAACAAGGAATTTATCGTGACCAAAATAAGACTTAGTTTTTATCTTACTTTTAAAGGAAGTGATCATAAAGTGGTCCCACTCCATGTCTGTAAGTCACTAATTTATTTTGGATATGGTAACCCAATTAAAATAAGATAAATAAATCTTACTGAGTTTTGTTATAATCTATGGCTATATATAAGACATGGAGATATATTTGTTCTCATCCAGGAATTTGTTGAACACCTTTCTCTCTATCACATCCTTGTCAATTTGTTTAAAGTAGAAGGCAGCATATATAGACTTGATGAAGCGTAGTATACAGTGATGTACAGATATATCAGAAAGAGAAGTTAATTCTTGGTTTCATAGAACCTATTATTTTTTCCCCTTTTTAAAAAGAGGAATAAAATACACTTCCATGGATTTTTTTTTCCTAAATGACCTTAATGTTTCCTTTTGCTAAATATAAGGTATTGAACTAAGATTTCAAAACTTTTAAAATTGAAAGCTCTTTCTGAAATTAAATTTTTAATTACAAAGTCCTGGTAAGAACTATTTTGTTCCCAAAGTATTCCAGCAATGATCCATGTTACTAAATTATTTTTTCTCTTATGCCAAACTGCAACTATAGCCACATTTTCCTGATGCAAATTACTTTTTGATGAACTTTTCTTTTTCAAGAAAAGACATTTATTGGAAAAACCTCAGAGCAACTATTCTGTACATATGGGATACAAGTTCTTCTCATACTGATGATAGAAAATTGAGAGATCATTTCTTAGGGATGGATACACAGAGGAAAATGAAGAATCCAGGCAGAAATGCTGATATTTTGGTTTTGATTATTTCATCAAAAACTTGGAACACACTGCTCATTGTTCATGACAAATCACATTCTTTTTCTTACCTCAGGTTATAAAAATTTAATTACCCAAATATTCTTTCATTGATTTAATATCTTTCCCTATTGGCAAAGGGCTCAGCAGTATATTTTCCGGCCCATTTCATAGTTCAGTTTTGGATGGGTCTAGTGGCATGATTTCATTCCTCTTTTCAGCTGCAGAATTGATCTCGCAATCTTAAATGTTTCTTAATGGTCATTTAAAATGCAATTTGTTTCTTTACAGCTTTTTAAATGCAGTTTGAATAGTATTGTTATTATTTTATTGTATAAGGATAGGCAACATATTATACCAAAAGAAACTAGCAATTTATAGCAAGATGTGTTCAGGCTTGATCAGTGGTCTCATCTTTTATCTGACTTGCTAACAGTAGTTATAGGCAATATTTGCATTTAAATATCTGTCTATCTACATCTAGCTCTCTTTGTATAATGCCATGGACTCCCCAAATGTGATGCAGCAACAAAAACCATTAAAAATGGCAGAATTAAAAAATACCTTCTTCATTAACTTTGGCAGTGTGGTGCTAATAACAAATCATTCCTTAAGTTATTATTTTTTATGTATGCATTAATTTATTGCTATTTTAATCCTTCCTGTGTGGCTTTTTTAATCCTCTCTTTAATTGCTCTCACCTGAATACTGCAAAAGTTGTTAGAAAGCCTGCGTGGAAGGAAGAAGGCAGGACAAAGTGAGAATGGGGCTACAAGGGTGCTTGGAACCAACCATCCTAACCCCTGCTTGAATGCACTCCACTTGTTATGAACCCTCTTTTCTTCCCAGTATGTAAGATTAGAGTTCACACAACAGCCTTGAGTGAATAAGTCACAGAACAAGTCATGGTGACTTTATTTCATTGGTTTATAATCAAACAATATAATTTAAATTTATTTGAATTTGACACCAGTAAAAAGCCATCTTGTCTTTACTTTCTTCTACAATTACTGTTCTGGTGAATATCTCCAATATTGCTACATGCTTATATAGAGCTTGCAAGTCAGAAAGGGATCTGAAAGCAGGAAAAGTGGAAATTCTGGGGGTGTTGATCTCTAGATACAGGTGTAGGAAAGCTCCAATTCGAAGTTTCAAGGTGATCAGTGATTTTCATTGGTGAGATTACACTAGGACAAAGAGCCTGTGGCCACTGGGACCCTATCACATTCTAAACTTAGCACTTCTAATTTTGCACATGGAGTGCTTCCACTGCATGTCCCAGTACCTCACTTATAAGTGTGCTGGCATAAATCAGCAGTTGTTGCAGACCTTAAACCTTCCCAAAGGGGTGGAAGACATGCTGGAGCTATCATTACTACTTGGAGCAGAACCAAAAAGGAGTTCCAGATGGTAGGTTTTCAAATTGAGAACAGTCTGATTACCTCCACATTAAAGGCCAGTGCAGCACAAATTGAGGACAGAGTTTTCATTTGCTACAACCTTCTAGGGCTCAGGACTGTGTGTCCACACTGCATCTTTACTGGCAACAAAATTCACACAGGTGCTAATCCTGCATGCCTGCCAGGCAGGCAAAGAGAAGAAATTAATGAAGTAACCTGCATCCACATTACAGGGGCAGTGCTCTGAATTGTGCCTTGGCATGTGACTGCACCCTCTGATCCATGAAATATTCAAACATTTTGTAATACATCAGTGGAGACCTTGAGTGGATGATGCAAGACAAATCTTCATCTAAAATAAGCCTTTATCACTAGTCACTAAATCACTAATGAATTCTACATATCTTCACCAAGTTTGACCACAGTAGATTTCCCCTTTATATTTGTTTAAATTTGACTGTGTTTTATGTTTTTTTCAATGCTGGATCATCTTTACTAAAACTGAGAGCAAACAACGGAACAGTGATTCATGCAGAGTTTGAAGGAAAAGGGAAAGAAAGGGAAAGGTCCTCCGTGATTAAACTTGCAATAGCTTGTTATGTTGGTTTCTCGAGATGATATACTGGCATCATGATGTATGGCAACCCTCCTCCCTCACAGCTGTAATTATACGAAAGTAGACTCTTTTAATGGGTGCCATAAATTTTAGATTGAAAAGTCTTTCCAAATTTTCCTCGTTCAGTAGCAGTAGGGCATCCAAAGCCCCATCAATTTTTATCTATATTAATATTTTTAGCAGGCATATCCAGGGCTGAAACCTCTGAAAAATCAGATCCTGGGGTAATGAAAATCAATATAGGCCTGTTGATACAATAACATTAGCATGATAAGAATGTAAGTCTTATATTAAGGCAATTATTAGAGCTTATTTTCACACTTTTAATTTTTTGCTGAATTGAGAAATACCTTTCTGGATGCATTCAGGTAAATCCATTTGCAGATAGAAATTGATTTAACTATGTTTCAGTAATGATGATTAATTCTTTTTGGGCTTGCCGCGTTGAAGAAAGATAGATAACACTCTTCATACTCTTAACTTACTGACCTGGCTCTGGTTTAAAGAAGAGGAAGGAGAATTTCTTTGACAAGATTCTTTGGTAACACGTCCAAAAATTAAAAAATAAAAAAAAATCCTAATATCAGTACAGAAAGTCTTACAATGGACTACCACATTTATATCACAGTAGACTTACTTCACAGGTGATGGAAATGTTTTGCTATTGTTAGAAAACTGTACAGACACACATGTGGAACAATTATCTAAAATATATTTCAGTAATATTCAACTAGTGAAGTTACATTGACAGCTCATCTTGCATAAACACAATGGGTTATGGGATTAAGTATTTTTTCTCAAATTATCACAAGTGCAGTAGGAGTTTGAAGCAACTTTCTGTCTTCTATCACTTTCTGATTTTACTTGGACTGAATGTGTCTGGAAAAAATGGTGATATGGGCGCAGTTCATTACATCTTCATCACAATTTCACCTGCTCAAAACAACCTTAAATATATATATATTCTATTAGTCTCTTGAGAGAGTCCTTGATGCAAGTTTAATTTTTCCTTACATATGTTAGAAGTAAGTCTGGATCTTACCCCTCATATTTTTAGTATTTGCAGGGCAAAAGGAAAGTGTAAAATAAGAAGGATAGTTATAGTACACCATCACTGCAGCTGCCAAAATGCTGTGTTGGTAAGGTAAATGGCCTTTAACTGAGCTGTGCATTGTCATAACCATGTTGGTACTGCTACTTGCTGTTTGAAAACTACCTCAGTTATCTGCATAAATAAAAATTTCTGCAGCTGTATTGCAGATACTTTTAGTCTTAGATTTTTCACACAATACTTGTTGCTGCTTTTTATGAGGCAGGGCAGGGGTGGGTGTTGTTTCATAGTATTTTACCTGGAGTATTTGTTCTTCATTGTCATGAAAAGTTACAGAGCAAGGGTTTCCCTTTAGATGTTACCTTATAATACAGTTGGTCTAAATTGTTTTGGGTTGACTAGTAGTGTTAGAAGAAAAGACGATTTACCATGGAGGATGCTGTCTTGCTCTGAGAATGGCAAATATCAGCTTTTCTTGGCAGATATTACATGAGAGCAAAACGGAGAGATTTTCCTCCTGGAGTGAAGAATGGAATAATTGCTTGATAAATACTGGTTAGCTTGATATAGGAGTTTGTTTTGAGGATTGGTGGTTTAGATAGAGCAATTGTAGTAGCTCTTAAAAGTTATGACAACCTTCTACTACCTATTATTAAACCAAAAACATTTCTTAATAATATTTAATAGTACTTAAAATACACAGTCTCAGATTAAAAGATAAAAAACCCAGGAATTATGCCAATGACTTTGCTTAAATGAGTCTTGTAATTTCCATTTTACTTTTATAATCCTTCCTTATATTATGATGAAGATACTGAGCACTTCAAATCATTACAGTTCTGTCTTCATGCAAATCAGGAAGTAACTTGAAGTTACTGTGAAGTGTTTAAAAGATACTTTAAGACCTCTTGCATGTGTTATTCCGGAAATCTGGTATTTGATGTTATTTTTTAGAGTAGGAAGACAGGTGAGGAGACAGAAATGTTTCATATTATTTTGACTGCATAGGATTTAATTTTTAAAAGAATTTAAATCAAAGGATTTAAATATTTACATTGGATGAGTAACTATACTAACAAAATACCATTGTATAAATGGATTGGCTTATATAATGACATCTTCTATTTCCAGTTGTAGGCAGTAGCAAAATCATCTTTGATCACTACTGCAAAACATTCAACAGTAGGATTGTAATATGTATATTTATTTAAAGTCTAATAACAGTCATTTCCATCAAAAACTGATGGGTTTTTAAAATGTTTAAATTTTTTATTAAACAAAAGCTCTGGTTATGTATTACATCTGTTCTTTAACAGTGTCTACACCAGAAAAATGTCTCCATCATTACTGGTAAAATCTGAATAAGAATATATGTGGAAATAATCTTCTCTTTGAAGACAGGCAAAATGAGGAAATGTAATGCACCATGGGCTTGAGAAGAAGGGTTGAAATAAAATAGGGGCTCATAAAATAGCATGTTCTAGCTCATTCTTTAGCTTCTGAAAATTATTTGATTGGGATGAGTTTGTGTCAGGAATGTTTACTCATAGCTGAGGAAATGAAAGAAAAACGCAGAAAAACCACCCAAAGAACAAGGTCCCAACTACCAAAATCTTTGCTTTATGCAAATACATCTGCATTTGTTTATTTTTATGACAAAGAAACATGAATTAAAATATCTACTACTGGCTGAAAGAGTCAAATGGGATGGACCGGAACTGTAATTCAATTCCATGTGACTGGTGACAGGCAAGCTTTCTAAGATTTGTCATTTCCCTCCAGCAAATCACAGTTTTCCTCAAAAAACCCCTGCCTTCCTCTTCAGCATGAGCTGAAACAATGGATAGGTGTTATTTTACCCAGGAGGTACAGCATCTTTGGTTTTTCTATTCTTGCGTTGTGCCTCCTGGGCTGGAGGTGATCCTAGATCCTCCCTCCTCACATTTTGAGTCTGGCTGCAAGCAGAGTCCCACTGGTTTCAATAATTTTGGTGGAGCAGAGTTCAGAATTTAACCCAGGACTCAATTTACAGATAAATTAAAGGGAGAGCTTAGATTTTGTGTAAACTTCTCACAGTTTTTCAAGAGAGTTGGTGGAGCTTAGCATGTATTCATGCCTGCAGGCCAAAGAATTAATTGAAGATGCATAGATGGCTGCTCACAGTCCCAACAGGAAGTCCCTCAGTTATCTAGTAATCATCCCAGCCAATCTCTTGCAGAGGGTGGTTCAAAGAAGGATTTTAACTTAAATGTACCAAGAACTGTCTTTCACTTCCAGCTGATTAGTCATGCATTGCTGCTGTTACAGTCTGTACTGTTGGTACAGAGTACAACAGAGTAGAAAGATTAAGCCAGGTAAAGCTCAACTCTTTCTTCAAGAGAAAAATTAGTTTCTTCAGGGAGATAAAAGAGTAATAATCAAAGTATAGTAATTCAGCAGTGTAATAAAAAAACAAAACAAAACAGTTAAGGCTGTGGTGAAGATTTTTTGAATTTTTTTTATTCATTTATTTCAGGTCCTTGCCACTGATTAAAATAAAAATTATTTCATGTTTTTTCTGGTAATGAAATTTTCTGCAAAGGAAATGCTCCAGAAGTATGAGCTCGACCCACTGTTCCCAATTAGAGGAACCTGACTGCAAAAGCTCTATACTTATTGGATATATTTATAATTAATTTCTAGTTTACCCTTAATCGTGGTGAATATAATGTATCATCTCATCTCTGAAAAGCCTATGCTAAATGAGAGTTCCTAAGGTTATTAGAGGAAAAGAAATACCACTTCTTCCTGTCTAATGGTAACATTAAAAATTTATTATTAAAATAATTTATTTCAAAGATAACAAAATCTTCCAAAAAAGGAAAGTTTGAGGGGAGAAGAAAAACTTAAGATGTTAAAAAACTGGAGGAAAAATAATTTCACAATGTCATCTGAATTGTCACACCATTTACTAAACTTTTGGGAAAGGGGATTAATTTATGACATTCTGGTACTAGTCACATGTGATGGTAAAGATAACATCTTATTTTTTTATTTTAGTTGGAATTATTTAGAGATGGTTAAAAGGCTTTCCAGGTTCCAGTTTGCATTATTTCTGAGTTATTCACAGAAGTTATAATGAGATATTGGGAAGTGGGTTAATATGACAGAATATAAAAAAATAATTAAGACCAAGAATCCCCAAAGAACCCCCAAGAATCTTAGGTTTTGAAATGGAATATTGAAATTAGTGTCACAAACTAAGTTGCTTTGAAAATATTCTCAATATAATTTTAAACATATTTCAAAGCATAATGAAAATCTGGGCTCAAAATACAAAACATTTTAATGAAAATATTTGAACAATTTTGATTCTTCTCTGAAAAAAGAATTGCTTGAAGACCCTTACTGAGAGAAATGAAGTGCAATTTTCTTCCACTGGAGACATGTGCTCTATTTACTGCTAAAGAAAAACGCCTTGCATGTAGATTTAGCATGTTGTTGTTACAATTTTCTTCTTCACTTTCTCTGGTTTTCCAGCTGAGAAGAACTAAGTATAGCTTCTTTTGGAGCCTCTTAATAACTTACTATAATCAGAATGCCTAGTAATAAGACAGAAACATCTTCCCACAATAGAATATCATGCCAAAGAAGTACAAAGAGAACACACTTAGCCTTATTGGCAATAATCCCTGTAATCTGTTGACCCACTTCTCTTTGACAAAAAGAATGAATTTGACTCTCGTTTTTCCAAAGGTTCATTTAATTTGGCTCTGTCTACTTGTGGAAGTGTCATGGCAGGGCCACTCACAAGATTGTTTAGTTTTCTACATATTACTTTGTGCTCTACATGACAGGAGATCAGTAAGGAAGGGAAGCAGGAAAGAATAAGCTGTAAAAGAGATGATAAGACTGAGGAGAAAACAAAGAACAAAGTTACTGCAAGTTTCGCAAGTAGCCCAAAGTGTTGCAGTTCCACTCTTACAGAGCTACAAATCTGCAAGGCTGGCTGGGGTGTTTGTGGTTTGGACAAAGAAGCGTGTAAGAGAGGACTCCAGGGAATTGCCTGGAGCGTTCCTCTGGCTTTGCTCCAGTGGGGCTTCTCTCCACAGGCAGTGGCTTGCACAGGAGACCCATCTGCTCTGGCTCTCACCAGTTCAGTGGTTTCTTGGGTTTTTTTACCACCTCGCTGAGCTCATGTCAGGACAATAGGCAGCTCTGAAAAGATTTGACAGTTTTCTGATGAGTTTTGCAAGGAACCCCCTGCACAAATCTGCAGGAAGAAGGAATTTTTACACTGTGCGGCATTTTTTGACAAGTTTTAATTTTTCTGTTACATTTGCCTCTTCTTCCATATTTTGACACCAAATCACAATAAGACTGTGTAAGACACAACAGACAAAATGAAGGAATTACAAGGCCAGGCTTTTAAGGCAAATGCTTACAAGGCATTATGTGAATCTTGGGCCACTTTTAAGCAGCCTCTGTGTGCCCAGAGGTGTGTCTTCAGAAGCTGTTTTGAAGGAAGCTGTTTCACTAGAAATTGTGGCGAGCACCCCTCTCCTTCCCTCACCTCTCAAGTTCCTGTCAGGGGCTGCTGACCAAGGCTCCCACTACTGCCCTGACTGCCCACTGCCACATGCTCAGCTGGACCAGAGCCCTGGTGATTGGCTGCAGAAAACTTATTAGGTATGAAATGAGGCAGTTTGGATTATGAAAAGTTTGTTTTGAGAGAAAGCGAATGAAAGGTGAAACAAATTGCATCTTTTACATTGGTGTGAGCCAAGAAGAAACAGATTTTGTCCCAGTTTTTGTGCATATTTTTGTGTTTTCAATAATAATACAAATATATGAGATATAGACAAATTATTTACATGTAAATAGTGTAAATGTAATGTAAAATTTTATTCTTTTGAAAAGTGGTATTTACATTTTTTAAAATGCAAGGGAACTTTGCTGGCGAAGCCCTCAGGTTCTCTGTATTCATGACCCTAACCCACAAGTTCAGAGACTGGCTTAAATTTAATTTTGTATATTGCTGGTATGATTTGTCTTTCTAAGGCCCCATTTTCAAGCTCCTTTCTGTAACTATGATAACGGGAAATTTAAAGATAAAATTTTAATGGCCCTTAAGAAGGTAGAGTGAAGAATAGTGGAATAAGTTATTGTGGAAGTACGTAGTATGGGCTTCTGTATGAGCACTGTACTGTTGGTAAAATGTATATGTGTGTGCCAATATTTATGCTTCAAGATTAAAACCTCTCTAGAGATATTTAGTTCATATTGGAATAACCTGGAAGATATGTCAAACTATGTCTTCCAAGTTAAACCAAGAATCTCAAATTGTGACAAATGATTCTTTCTAGTAGTGATGTTCTTCCTTTTACTAACAGAAAGCATATTTGGAAGGCAGAGATCATCCAAATAAAATAATTAAAATATATGAAGAACTGGTTACACATCATTAGATACAATTTTGGGATGTTGCAGAGTCAGTTGTCAGCACATTAAACATTATGATCTTCAAATGTGTCTGCAGTGCTAAGTACAAACTGTGGAGGAGACAGCCCAAGTGTAAAACAACCATATCCAGGCAGATCTTGCAAATGCTAAGAGTTTTTTCCCCCCGGAAAGGAGGCATAGTCAATAATTAAAATAAGCAATCCATATTTGACTTAAGACAAAAAGAGCTAAAGACATCTGTTTTTCTTTTTCACTTGGCTTTGCTTTGGCAGTCAAATTTAAGCATAAATGGAAGCATAAACATGCTGTCTTTGAGAGCTGCTTTTACCACTTATGCACTTGACATGCAAATCTGGAACATAAATTTAGCTTAAAAATAGCATTGCACAAAGATTACTGTTACATCTCCCTCTGTAGTTAGAAAGAATGTGGAAAAGATAACTTGTTTCAGAATGAACTATAAATCAAGAAGAAACTGGCGCAAATTATTATAGTCTGATCCAAAAAAGCTTGCAGCTTAAACTGCTGCATAGCATTGTTAACTAATGCAGGCATAATCTTTATTATTTTGAGGATATTGAAAACAGACGATAGGCAAAATTTAATGACACACAGAATTTCCAATGAAAAAGTGCACGCATGGATCTTCAGGAGTTTGTAAACTTGCTTTGCCAAATTTACCTCTCTTTTCGCTTGTGACCTGAGTTCTTTTGTAGAAAACTATTAATTCAGAATCTCCCCTTGCTCGTAGTAGACTACCCTTGTACTCCACATCACTTCAGCTGATATGAGTATCCACAGAAGCTGTAAAGGCAGTGGCAGGACAGACCCTGTGTGTAAGTGCTTGATGAGATGTGCAGTCCCCTCCTGTCCCCACGATGTAATTTGCAGAGACTTCTGCAGCATTTCTGCATGCTGTGCCATCAAGAGAGGCAGACTCTTATGTTCTGTGTGTGTGTTCTCTCTTGCATGGCAGTAAGTTACTAGGTATGGGCTGGTGTAAAGCAGATAAGTTGTAGTCACTTAGTTTAAAAATATATAACATACTCCTACCAATTCCCTGCAAACTCTTTAATTCTCTCCTGGTTGGCTCTAATTCTCTAGAAGCAGCAGCCTGGGAATTTGAAGTTACTCTTCCAACTCAGTGGAATGAATTTGGTTCTTCACAGCATGAATTTATGTAAAAGAAAGAAAAATACGTGCTAAGCACTTTAATTGATTCTATGTCTTGGCTTTTCTTGCTTTGGAATTAAAATGCATTTAAACTCCCCAAATTATTTGGAAAATACTATGTGTTGTGAACATGTGTTTTTCTAAACTTTCCATTAGTGAGCATCTTCTGATCAAGGAAGAGGACAGTATGTAATATTTTAATAATTACTTATTACTAAATAATTTAATGAATTAGAGATTTGGGACTAGATCCCTGTATTAACTGTTTACATAATGAATACTAGGTTTCAATGATACTGCATAAGCTATTGCTATTTTAAATAAGGCCACAACAAGCTGGTCTAAAACACTTAGAGGTAATGAACTGGTCCATAGCGGAGTTAACTTAGAGTCTGTCACTGTTTTTCTGTGAGAGAACTTCTCTTTATTCTCTACTTTTAGCTCCTTCTGGTGCGTGCTTTAGCTTTGGTTTTATTTTTTGGACATGAAGAGCCAGTTCCTGCATTGGATCTCAATGAATTCATCCATAGCCCAGTATAAGAATGCATACTGGTAATTGTATTTTCTTTCTGGTTTTAATTAAATTTGTTTTTTTGTGTTCACTGCTGTTAGTGAATTTTAATTTTATTTTGTACACTTTCATATGTAAAAATGTGTACAAGTGCACAAGATATAGCTGTCTGCAGTAACAGCTGTGAGAGGCAGAAACTCAAACATGAAATCACAGCTATAACTTTTTCTGCAAGTATTGTGTGAAGTCTTCAACATAAGAGAACACTTTAAAACTTGTATCATTAGTTAGTGTTAGAAGTGGTTTTGTTCAGAACAGAACATTGAAAGTAGGTTAAATTAACAGTCATATCTTTCAAATGTTTCCATTCAAAGGCTCAGTGAATTCCATGTTCTCAATAAATTGTCTCCCCATCTCAACTTGTAGTTCATGTCATTAGATGGAGTCACATCGCACACCTGGAAAGCACAAGTTTGTAGCAGTCATCTGTCAATCCATCTTGCAATACTTAAAGAAAGAATAATACTTTACTGTTTAGTAAATTGCCTGTATCATTGAATAGTGTGGTTGTTTTTGGGTTAGCTTTGTTTTGGTTTGGTTTGTTTTTTTCCCTGAGGAAGTAACAATGTTTAGAAGTCATTTTGATTAACCCTCTCTACCTTTAGGAATCTGCTAGACAAGAAAAGAGTTTCAGCCCAACTTTTAGCTTATCTTGAGTGTCTTTTGAAAAACCCAAGTGTAAAGAAAAGAAAGAAGGCATTTTTCACTTTCCACGTCCATTTTTTGTATTACATATTAACCTTTTCTATTCTCTGGAAGATTCCCTGATGTCTCGGATTAACATAAGAATAGGTTTTCAGAACTCACAATGAAGATAATGTATTTCATATAGTCACTTCATTTTTCATTGCGTTCTAACATCTCATCAAATGAAGTCTGGTTGTTTCCCCAGTTCTCCTTGTTGCTGTCTACATAGAGCACATTTTTCCCCATAGGACAGTCACTTTGCATTGCATTTGTCTGCTGTTGTCTTCACTTCAATTTACAGTTGACTGCAAAGATAGTTTTTTATATACTTCTATGAAGGACAGCATATAAACATAAATTGTATTGAATTACATAATAAAAAGCCTATTAGTTTGAATACCTTCTTTCAAGGTTGTCATAATGTGTCCTTTTGAAGAAGAAGGTAGTTCAGTACCATGTTAACTGTGATAATTTAAAACGTAATATACCTGAATTGGTTTCTTTTGCGTGTGTAATGGGGTATTCTGAACTTTGTATCAAGGTCATTTTTACACAATACCAATAACTAACACTACTGTTGTGAGACAGCCTAATAAATTATCATTTATGTTGGCTTTAACCTAACTTGATGGCTAATTTTCTTTAAGAATATTCCTAGAGCTGCTAAAGTTCATTACTTAGGAAAATACTGAAGATCATTCCACTGTCTTTTGGTGTGCTGTGTGTCACTCTGCCATTACCTGTCACACTATTGCTCTGTTATCCCAAAGTGGTGGAGATGGAAACCCATCTGAAGTACCACCAAACCCAGTTCTGCTCCTGTGGCACTCCTGCCTGCTATGTAAAGACTGAGCTACCTAAGGCTAGGTCAGTGACAGTGATGTCATTTTTGCTTCTTTCTAAAGCAGGGAAAACAATGCTTTTCCACTTGAAAAGCAAACCGGTGTGACTGCCTACATCAGCAGCAAATACAATTAAGCTAAATAGTTACCAAGTTGAAGTCTGGTTTCCTAAGGAAGCAAGGCGCATAAAGACATTTGGTCTAGCCAGTTAAAAGTTTTCAGGCAAAGTACAGAAAACCCAAACTTTGTTGCAGTCTTTCTTTACAGAGCAACTTGTTTACCATGAGTATATAGCAAGTACATAAAAACCAGGCCTGCAGCCTATTTTAGGCACTACTCCTACACATAATCACATTCACACAGAGCAATGCAATTATGTGTTCTAAAAAGATTAATATAATAAGAAAAATAATAGGACAATCTTTTTGCAAACCCCAAGTCAAGAGTAGCTACCTTTAATAATATTCTGCACTTTGCTTTTCATCTGAGATGTTAGAAGCACTTGGTGTAATTTAATCTTACCCTGTTCCATAGGTGAGAAAACAGACTTGAGACTGCCCTGACATAATCAAATAACTCAGCTTCTTGCTTTGCCGTGTTCTGTCTAAAATAAAAAGCACATTGTCTCCCTGATATCATTTGTAACTCTCCATTATTTTGTGAATATTCCTCACACAGCAATCAAGTCCCTCTCTTAAACACATGTATTTGTGGTTCTAAAATCCTTTAGAGGTGTTAGGAACTGAAAGCAGGCTCCAGTACGGTGCTTATCCCCTCATGTGCCCAGGCTTTCAGCCTAAAGAGATGAGTCTGCAGAATGGAGAATAATGTTGTTTTGGTGTTGTGCACTGTGAGGCTTGGCCCCCAGGAAATGGTCTTCCTAAGCTCGCTTACTTGTGGGTGTATAGATATTTCCACAGATTCTTAGAATTTTAGAACACAAAATTTGCATGAAATTCAATCAATCCTCCACCTTCTCTTCTTGAAATCTTAATTTACATAACTTCTGTCTTTGTAGCAGTTTGCATGACAACACAGTACTCCAAATAATTTGTTCTAGCTGCCTAAAAAATCATCAAATGGCTTTTTTTCTGGATTTTAAATATCAAAGCTTCTTTTACTGTAGTCTAAATAATTCTGAAAGCATTTTTTATGGATTTTCATGTATCTGCAGATGAAATATGTCTGTGGAACAAACTATTTTTTAAATGTATAACTGTAAATGGGAAAGTTGGTAAAATCCACAATTTTTGTAAATTGTTTTAAATCCAGGAGAATCACAAAAGAAATTTTTGCATCTGAAGATTTAATTCTTAGCCTTCTTGAAGAAAAAAGGCAAGAGAGGTGATGGCTAAATGGCAGCAAGGTGAGGAGGGATCTTTCTTGGCGCAGGTAGAAGGGCTGGTGAATGGTCTAGGATGTTCTCTACACGTTCAACGGGATACAAACTGTTACAATTGAGGTAAATGAAATGGTATCAACACTTCCTCTCAAGCAGTGAATTACTGGCAGCAGCTATGACTCGTGGCTGTTCCCATCTGCTCCCAGCTGAAAGAGTATTGTATTGTGTGTCTGAAAATCCGGCCTGAGTGAATTCCAACAAAGGCACCTCCTGCAGACTTTGGCTAACAGTCCAGTGTTTGACACTTACGTCTCCACATGAATTCCTAGAAGGTCTTGAAATATCCATCCTATGAGGAATGCGAGCATGTCATTGTCTTCAGTTTGGCAAGTCACCTTCCTTAAGCATCATAATGATTTGATGACCATGACCATGAAGATTTTCCCATCTGTTTTATGCAGTATTTTGTTGTTCTGACATTGTTGAAGAGTCTAAAACTTCCAAAATAACTGACATAGGAAATCTGAGCACGAATCATCCAATTTGGATTTCTTTTTCCTCACCACAGTTAGCTCCTTCTGAATCTATGATGCTGTGAGGAAACATCATGCATCACATTATCAGTTTTGCAACCAAGTTGTCTACTTGACAAGATAAAAAAAAAGCTGTCGTAGCCCTTTGAGAAACCTGCATCCTGTTTTGTAAGCAACACCAGCCCTCTGTTGCAACTGCTTTCATTCCTGCTGTTACCTTTTGGGCAGCACTTGGACTGACTGTGATAAATCAGTTCAGTAACCAAGACCTTTTTGAGGAAATGTGGTACAGAATACTTCCAGCTTCATAATCACCACACTAGCCATCAGGAAAAGAAGAAAACCAAACTAATAACTCAGGAGAGCAGACGAACCTTTGGGAACACTTTCCTGGCACCTGCTTATCACACCTTGGGTCTTCCTACAGCAGTTCTATTCAGTGAGAAATTTAAAAGCTGGAAATAGGTTGTGCTCATGCTGAGTGATCAGAACTCCTGCTGCCCCTGCATGCTGTCATGAGATGATAATTTTGCTTTTTTAAAACCACCCAAAACTCAAATATATTTTTAGAAATAGTATATCAGGTCTTTCCTTTTTTTTAATCATAATTTTATTTTACTTTTAGATTTTCCCCTCTGGACAGAGTAAGCATTTCACAGAAGTCATTCGCATTGGAAGTTTTTATGCAGATAAGCAATTGTTTTAAGATTAGAAGGAAAATAGTTTTGTCAATTGATTAACATTCCTATTCCCAGTGAGATCTGTGCTTTTTTGTAGTAAATTTATGAATTTATGTGGACAAAAAGACATGTAGCCCAGATATTGGTGACTCTGCCTATTTCTGCACCTGTTTGCCAGCCACTGTGAAACAGCAGCAAAAATGATGGGGAGCTGCCACTGCACCTGCTGTGTAGCAAGCACTTTGCACTTACTGAGATGGAAAGACTTCCTGGTGATTTGTTTGCAGAGTTTAGAGAAAGTGACTGAGAATGTGACATTGTTTAAATGTTGGAGTCTCATCTTGTCTTTTGCAACACAGCTGCTTTTTTGGTCTGGCTCTTTAGAGTGCAGTCCTACCTCACTTAGAAGATTAGGACTGGTATCTATTTATGAACATACAGTGCCGTTATATTCATTTAGTGAAAATGGAAATGTGCAAGATATTTTTGACTATGAGCTCAGGAAAAATGACGGGTTTTTTTGTCTAGACACAAACTGATTAAGAGATCTATTATCACCTCTGTAATGTCCTACATGGAATTGCCCCTTAATAAAATTTACTGAACATATTATTAATAGAATATATAATTGAGATTTTAGATTCCTCTTTATTCGATAGAAACAAAAGACTGGCAAGTTAACAATGACTAAAACATCCATTCAAAATTATTTGTAAGTGTTAAAATAAGAAAATATCTTTTTAACTTAGTTTGCCTTATGCATAACACAGGATATAAATATTTAAAATGACCATTTGCTGCATTAAATCTGGAAAATAGAGGTTATTCTTTACATAAATACCTCATTCTTTTATTGAAAAAAATTGTGGAAAGGGATTAGTTGTGTTACCCTTGCTGTTGTTGCTCTAAATTCCTCTCAACTTCCTTCTCATTCTGCACCTCTTAATACTGGCTTAAATAATTCTCTGTGATCATCAACTTTTTTTTTCCATGTGGAATGATATGTAAGGCTTTAACCTAACTATCCTGCTAGTGCTGGAGTATCAGTAGATAACTGTTTAGTAGATAACTATTTTAGTCTGTGGGTATGCTTATGTTATTAAAACTGCATTTAATGAATGAAAAATATTCAGCCAATGACATCCAAAGAAAAGGTTTTTGCAAGGAGGTTTTATGTATTTTCTCACTTAAATAGGTGAAGCTTAATATTTAATATTCTTTTTATATATATCATTATTTTACTTTCTTTTCAAGTGATAGATTTGTCCAGGAGAAGATCACAAAAGGACTATCAAAAGGGCTATTGCTACATTCATTTTGGCCCTGCCTAAATTTTACATAGTTCTGTATTTTGGGGATTTTTGATTTTTTATCTTTTACTTTGTGTGATCCTTTTATGTGTTTGACTTCAAACTCAGTAGAAGTACCATGTCCTGAATCACAGTTAATCTGCATGTTCATTCATACACTGATTTACAAAGACCTTATAATTTCTCATTTGCTGCTGTACTTTCTCCAAGCATACTCCCTATATCTTTGAGTAGCTCTGGGATTGAACATTCTGTGAAGAGCTGTCTTTCCTTGTCCCTTTGCCTTGTAGGACAGCATGCATCACCTGAAAGGTGCACTGATAAATACAGTGTTAACATTTTTAATGTTTTAGAGTTCTTCAGGTGAAACTTGCTGTGGATGTTTTGTAAACCTTGTTGTGAATTCTGTAAACCTTGTTGTGAATTCTCTGTAACAGCACCACTGTGATAATTGTTTCTCTTTTCCCTCCCTGAATTTAAAGAGTGAAAAAAATTCACTGAGCTAAATATTTGTGATAATGGCTGCTTTCATTGTGATCTCTTCTGAGTGTTTCCAGTCTGCAATTGGTTTTTATAGAACAAGGGAAGGCAACTCCACTGAGAACCATGCAGCATATGCACAGTGCCAGAAACTTGATGAATGATGACGCTTGACATTGGTATTTGTCAGGTGACATGAAGAAGTACTGGAAAAAGCATAAATATGGAAAAGTATATGAGACCATCCTTTACTCCAGATTTTTTTAAAAATATATCAACTTTAAAATGAAATATTGAAATTATTTGAAATAACATCGGTTAGTAATACCAGTTATCAGAGATGAGTGAGTTCTGCTTGACATAGCACATGCATGAGACGCGTGTTTATAGACAGGCCTCTCTCTCAGTTATGGGTTTAAAATTTACTAAAAATAATTTTCCATCTCCATCAATCTTTTATCAGCACCCAAATTAATTCAGAATTTCATTATTTTCTAACACAGCAAATAAGTTACACCATTGGAAATGCTTACAAAGTGTAGGAAATGCAGCCCATTGAAAGGGAAGATGAACTGAATTTCTAAGTCAGTTTGGTCCTTTAGTCCAATTTTTTGTGGTCCCTTATAAATGGTAATGCAAATCTACATTCAAACTTAAGAGAAGCAAAATAAGGCTTTTATTTGACTAATTTATTGGACCTTTAATTGGGATTTCTTTTTGCAAGGCTGGCAGGTCACCAAAGACCTAATGTGCTTATAAATTTTCATGTATTGCCTGATATCCAAGACAACAACTGAATGAGGAAAAGAACAGAATGGGATAAGCAACATCTCTGCCACCCACAACTGTTAAGAAAGGCAATTTATAGTCACTTTTCTTGCTTGGTGATGAAAAGGGAATTGTCAGACAACATCACTTCCTACCAGCATCATTCCACTGAAGCAAGAAGGTGAAGAGTCACCCTGACACTGTTTATCAAGCTTGCTTAGACACTTAGATGCTGTCACAACAGGAAGTTTGGAAATGCTCTTTTCCATAAGTTGCCTAAGAGAGTGCAGCTTTCATTAACCAAGCTGAATCGGAATCTACGTTATTAGTTTAATTGGGTTAGATACTTGATGCTTTTCTCCACAACATTTAAAAACAAACTAGGAGTGTTTCTTAAATTTTGTCTTATATCCATGAGGATTGTACGTTCTGTTAATCACCCTTGTTTTGCATTGAAGTAAACAGAAACACGCAGAGGTGTTAAAACTGGGTTTGCAAGAGCACAGATTTAATTATGAGCACCCTTGCTTTTTTATTAGTATGATGAGATTATTCATTCCTAGTGGGATTTTTTTGGTTTATTTTGATTTCATTATTTCAGTGTATTGTAGAGGGCCATGGGAAGCAACAAAAGAGAGATTGAGAGGGGCGAAAGTAGATATTAACAGTTTTATGGTAAGAGAAAATGTTAGCTTTTTTACTCCTTTATTTAGAACCCAACAGTGCCTTTTTCTGACTAAATTGGGGATTAGAAATAAATCATAAATATTAAGATGTTTGTACAAGAAGAACTTAGGAAAATGATGTGATTAGACAGCTGAGGGAATAGTGGAAACTGTGCAGGCTGCAGAGGTTATGACAGGTCGATAGATAATTTGCATAGGTCAGGATCCCGATTTCAAACACTGTTAAAAACTGTTTATTCACTTATTTATTTATTTATTTATTTATTTACTTGCATGTTTCTTTTTCTTGGAAACACTTTTAATGAGCAATATTTGGTCTAAAAACTAAAAAGCTGTTCGGTCCCTGGGGTGTTATTGGCATTTTTTCCAAACATTAGAATTACATTCCAGTCTGCCAAAGAAATTTTGGTTGATAAGTGAAAAATCTATAAAGGGAATTGTGTCCAAGAGGGAGAGATTCCTGTGTCTGCATCCTAAGGTACACAGCAGTTTGACACAGGGGTTCAGATAGGGGATCAAACTCATGTAATGAGGACATTCCGAGCTAAGATAGCCAGAAATGCTGGACGTATGACTAGGAGAAGAACTTCATCTGGAAAACCTTGCAGAGAATTAACCTGATGAGTTTTCTCCTTGGAAGTGCTTACTCTTTTATTTTAATTCATCACCATTACACTGATTATTCTATTTAAATCCAAAGCAGTTCACAAAAGAACTTATTATGATTGCACTTACACAGTAGCAGAACTGATATTCAATAGAATGAATACTTTTATAAAACATATTTTTTATTTCTTTACTTATAAAGTAAAGAAATTAAAATTTACTTAATTTCTTTAATTATAAGAGAGGGTGTTGTTATTTTTTACCATAAGATATCTTCAGTCAAGTTGCTTTTATTTTGTCTCTCTCTTACTGAAGTTGAAATACTTGGGTTCAGGCTATAACATCTAGGAAAAGTTCTGAAATATATATCACATTGTATGTATTAAACATATCTAATTTTATTTAGCTGAT
This sequence comes from Entomyzon cyanotis, assembly GCA_024500445.1. Classification (NCBI taxonomy): domain Eukaryota; kingdom Metazoa; phylum Chordata; class Aves; order Passeriformes; family Meliphagidae; genus Entomyzon; species Entomyzon cyanotis. The sequence continues at coordinate 86,052,206 of JAKEPQ010001005.1, forward strand.
ATTTCCAAGCAGCAGAAAATGCTGCTTTCCTAACTTTTTCTTAGTGCTCTTCTGTATTTATTATACAAATACTAAGCAGGTGTTCTAAATCAGGAAGTCTTAATTCTGGCATGATAACTTACTAATAGTAAATCCAAATGAAGTCAGAGGGACTAGTTCAGAAAGATACTGTTAATTGTAAGAGTATCAGAACTGTATAATTAATAGCCTGCTTGTATGCACTTGCAGCCTTTATACTAGTAGCTTATGTCTCTTAGAAAAGTGCAGAGAAAGGGAAGAATCTAGCCTTCCTTCCTCTTTATGATTTGAAAAATTCTTATGAGGACGTCTACTCATTTGTCAGTGAAAACAGAGCAGGATGACGACTGAATTCTATTCTCAGATGCTGAACCTAAGTTCAGAAAGCTACTTCTACATTTTATTTTCAAGTTAGATGAATCCTTGCAAGGAAGAGAATAGGGGGAAAGTAGAATTCCCAATCCTGATATCCATGAGATCCAAATCAGTTAGAAGTTTTGAATGAAAGGATGAAGAGGAGATTACATCACATGAGACTGAAGGGGACACAGAGTGATCAAAACCCAGTCCCATATCAAAACCATTTTATCTAGAGACCAGATCATTGTATTTGTGTGCATGGATGCAGCATTTCACTGCAGGCATGGAACAGAAGCATAAGCTCTCAACTGTAACCATTTGCACTTCCTATCCAAGTAGATTTAACTTTTTGAAACAGAGAAATATTGATGGAATTAATTGTCTATATTCCTGTTGAATAAGGAAAAATAAAGATTGGAAGATAGAAACAAGTAGAAGTGGAGGATAAGCTAGTAATGCTGCTATGTAAGTGTGCCTGATTTATTTTTTAATTTTTTTTAGTAAAATCTCTGTTTCCATGAAATGAAGAAATGTAGATTGCTCTGTTTTATTCTGCTTCTTCCCAATTGTGTACCAAGTTTGTGCAATGATGGGGTGATGCTCAGAGTAGGTAGGATGATAGAGAAGCTGCTATCCTCAGCATTGGCAAGAGGAATCCTGTTAAATTAGGGGTGTTTAAATTTGCTCTGATATGGTTGCATCTGTCAAAATAATCATTACCTAGTTTTGATTTTATCACTGAGTTTGACCCAATCAGTTTTGAAAACACTGGCAAGATTTGGCTAATGAAGGTGCAATGAAATTGAGGAGAGAAGCAGGGAAATAGTGCAAAGTACAGAAGTCGTAAATATTACTGCTGCGCATTAATCCAAATTTCTCTTAATTTCTTTTAAAGCCAGCATGTCAAATTGGACATATGTTTCAAGAAATTAAGTTCAAATAGTTAAATTATTTTCAAATGTTTGAAAATAAAATAGTTAAATTATTTTCAAATGTTTGAAAACCGAACAGCAGAGATGAAAGAGATCAGAATGAGGCCTGTAAACCTCCCAAGCACACTTGAAGATTTGATTCCATGAACCTCATGCTGGTACTTGTCCACATCTACACAATTCATCCATTTCTTCATGGCAATTGAAGAAACAATTTCAATTGTTTCAACATGAAATACCTTTCAGGTATTTTCTCGACATCAGTCACCTTCTTAGCTTCAGTGCAGATGTCTCTGAAGTGTCTAATGTATGTACATGCACCTGCCCAAGAAGATAAAACTCATTTTTTATACCTTTGGGTAGTGTATTCACTCTGGTGCTGATCATACTGGCTGAAATATATGAAACATCACCTCTTCCCATCTGCTAACCTCCACCACCTTCCCTCCCTCCTAAAACCAAACAAAGCCAATTCATGGGTGGGCTTCCTTGTTTTGCTTTGTTTTTTCTCTTGATCACTAAAATTTTAGCTTCAGGGGTGTTTCGTGACCAGATTGAATAAACTGTAATTTTTGTCCTAATGACTCATATTGGTGTCTTGGATTATATTGAAAGCAATTTTGAAACAAGAAGCTTCACTGGTAATAGCTGATCTGATGGGGAAGTGCTTTGGATTTGGGCATGCTGAGAGAGGGGAAGCAGTGAGGCATTTGGGATTGTTTTGTTGGTTGTTTTTTTTTGCTCCCATGAGTTTATCAAATGGGGGGGTTTCCTTGTGTCTGAAGGCTTGCAGTTTGAGTTAAATTACTTCCACGTATGTTTGGAGACTGTTAAGGTATGGAGTTAGTTACAGTCTGTTAGCTTGTTTGGCTTTGTAGTGATAAAGTGGATTTTTTTTTTTTTCTCCCTTGATTCATTCATTTTATGTGAATTCCAACCTGCAAAAGATTAGGAGCAGTCAACACAGACTGTCATTAACTCAATGAATAGGAGGTTCTTTTTCTGAGATATAAGCATCTGCATGCTCTGCTGCTCCTTGTCTTGTTCACCAGAGTGCACCAGGAGTGCAGGACGGCAGCAACACAGTGGTGTGTTCCCATTACTCTGTTACTGTGCCACCTCCTAACACTGCAGCCTGTGTTAAGTGCTGTGAAAAAAGAAATAATCAAAAAGAAATTACACCAGCTTCTAGACTTGCTAGAGCTTGACTTTTTTGCTCTTTCTGGTAACAGGTGGGAAAATATGACAGCTTCTTCACGGGAGTTTTAATGATTTCTCTGCAGTGGAGAAAAATAGTTTTCAACAGTCAATGGGGGTGTTTATTTAAAATATTCCAAACTGTCACTTATTCAGCCACATAGCAAGGTTGTTGAGGATGAATTGACAGACCTGTGAATCAAGATTTCCTGCCCACATGCTTTCCTCTCTTGTCAGCCCTGTCAAATTTCTCTTGCTGAAATCAAGGAACGTTCCGTTCCTTTAAAGAAGTGATCCATTCTCTGCGAGTACAGTTCTTTCTTTCTTCCTGCCTCATAAATATTTAAAAAGCATTAATCTTGTTTGTTACCTGACTGATAAGCACTGGGCAAAACATCTGTCAATGCAATTTCATTACTGAAATTAGATCAGAGCTTTTTAAGTGTTGTTACAGTTACTGGGTAGAATTTTAAAATATACCCAAATGACTTTGGAACAGATTCACCATTTCCACTCTTTAGTAGCACCATTATTAATTAATACATTACACAGAGTAGATGCAATTAAAATTTACCGTTCTTTTGTGATATATTCCAATAGCAGTTATTTATGTTGCAGAATGATGCATGAAATATGACTCCAAGACATCCTGTCACGGTTTGGGATATTGTCGTACTCTGAGGCAATGGAATACAGATTCTGTCATCGTTACTTAATCCTGTAAATAAAATGCTTAACATGAATGTAATTACAAAAGAGATCAGTATGTGGGCCATGCAATAATTTGGCTTTTCTATGTTTGCTGCCATCATTGTGATGGATTATTTTTTTATTTTATTTTTTCCCCAAAGAGTTATTCATTTTTGACAGTGAATACTATGTAATCAGATAACCCAGAAGGTAATTGGACTTTGTTCAGTGGCAAAGCTTATTTGGCCCTCTAGGTATTAGGAAATCAGGGGTCTTCAGTGATTGTTTTAAAGTTTTAACAGTGGTAGTTGGGTGTAGTTGATGATATTATTTTTTTAATTTCTGTAACGGCTGATAAGAGGTCAGTCATGGTTTAAACGCTGCTAGCAAATCAGTACCATACATTTGCTCCCACACCCACTCTCACCCCGGCAGGATGAGGATGAGAATCAGTTAAAGGTAAATCTAGTGAGTTAAGATAAGAACAGTTTAATGACTGAAAAAAAGATAATAATAACAATAATGATGATTATGATAACAACAATGACAACAATAATAATAATAGAAAGGAGAAAACAGAAAGAGAGAAAGGAATAAAGTTTAAGAGGAACAAGTGCTGCACAATACCATTGCTCACCATCCACTGACTGATGCCCAGCCTTTCCATGAGAAGTGATTGGTAACTTCTAGCCAACTGCCCCCAGTTCATACACCATTTTCCAGATTCTTTAGCTATGTGTCTTTTTGGAAGAGTCCATTTCAGATTTTTACCCTCATAGTTTCTTCTGAGTGTCTTTTTTCTCTTAAATTCTTCAGACACGAGAATCTAAGAAATAGAAATAGTGCCCTTTAAACAATTAGTTGATAGATTGTAAGTTTTTTCCCTTAATTTTCCCACATCCTCTGCACCACATTCTCTGTAATGGATGTTACTGCAGATTTTTCTACTTCACAGGGTACCCCTATCATTTCCAGTGCCAGGATTATAGGATGCACCAGGCTGACAGAAGGAAGAAAGAGAACTGCAGGAACAGAGTGGGGGGAGGAGGAAAGCTGAGATAAGTGGAAGTAGCCTATGGGAGACAATGGGATTTACATTTTACATCCTCACATAAGCTGTCTGTGGTCATCCTGGAGTGCACTGTCTCCTTCACCCTCAAACCATGAGAATTTCTAAACTATAACTATATAGAAGAGTAAGTAGGGAGTGGTTAGGAGGGAATAGTTGTTTATAGTGTTTGAAGTTGTACTGGAAAAATCAGATAAAAAGATGACCAGAATGGAAAAAAGAGTATAAGTGTAGTGGAGAGCAATTGGAAAGAAATATTGCCTCTTGGGAATGTTTGTGGAGTTCATTTAAAAATAAAAAATCGATCAGATAGAAAACAATTTTGGAGTCATGGCCAAATGTTTACATACATTCATGAATCCTTCCAGACTTAAAATATTTTTTCTCTGAGAAGACAACAGCAATAAATTAGTTAGGTCAGCCTATGCCATCCAGAAGTGGGAGGTGTGGTACCAGGGTAAAATCCACCTATACATGTGTTTTACTCTGTACCAGTAAAACAACTTGCAGTTTCTAATCTAAAGAATTAAGAGTTTATCAGTCTTCACGGGCTTGAAGTCTGCATATGTAAATTTATGAATATTTTTCTAAAAAAATAATGAGCTGCACTGAACTGTTTCATTTCATTTATCAGAATCCACCATCTCTCCTGGAAAAATAGTATATTGAAACTGAAATACAGGAGCTCCTTATTCCAAGTAGTCTGATAAATTACACAACAGCATGTCAGAGTGACATTCCCAGTCTATTGCATTTGATTTAATACTTTTAAACTTTGCTATAAGAAGTTTGGCTGGAAAAAAATAGGAACTACAGATGTGCATCTCTACAACTCAAATAGTATGGCTTCCTTCCAGCATGGCGTGTTTTCTTCAGCCTGAAAGAAAAACTGAAGGAGAGAAAACGGAACAGTTGTATTGCAGCAGGAGTCAGATACTGCCTGCAAGATCAATAGTTTTGGCTGGCAGTGATCCACTGTAGCGCCAGAAGGCATCTGTAATAAAATCCAGTCTGGGAAACTGAAGCAGCTGATACAGGTATGCATGAAAATATCCCTTAGTGGTTGAGGCTGCCATCCCTCTTAAAATATTTCAGAACAAACCCTTGCAATCCCTTTTACAGTTTGTTGTAGTGGGGATAGTCAGTTGTCAAGCTTTGTCCTTTATCAGCTCATGAGCAAGGCATATTTTGTATAACATAAAACCTTTGGAAATAAGCTCTGCTTTCTTCCCTAACAGTGCTATTTTCTGCCATCTTCTGACAACAGTAACAACTTCCCAAGGGCAGGTTGCTAGATAAATCTGAAGAAAAATAAGTATGAGCTTCCAAAATAAGCATGTATTTGAGTTATAGCACGAAAAACCACACATACCAGGTGCACACTTCTGCCTCCCTTCACATTACTTCTACTCCTTTGGCTACAGGCCCTGAAAAGTAATTGCTAATAAGAAATGTTATTCAGGATAGATAGAAATGTTAATGATTATGTCTGTGCTACACCTGAGATCATGTAATAGCCCATGTCTTACAAGGGCTAATTATATAATTAGGCTGCGATATGGATGAAGTACAGCAATCATAAAACCCAAGCTGAAGGAAGGAATTTTGATGTATACATTTTTGATAGAAATTCTCTTAGCAACTGTTTCAGAATTTAAATTTGCAAACAAGTAGAAATGGAGCAGGATTTTTAAATGCCTGTTCAGACAATAAATGTTTTTTCAATGTTTTAATCTGCTTACTCTCTTAAATTATCTATTTTTAGATGTCCTTTACATATTTACAGTAATTGGCCCAAACTGGACCCAAATTTTATGTCATAAAGCCAAACAAAATATTTATAATTCTGAATTATAAATCTGGTTTTCTCAGAAGTCACTATTCTGCTGAACAACACATATAACTGCCAAGAATTTGAAGGAGAAAAAAATGCATTATATCCACCTTTTTTCATTTTTCTATAAGCTTCACCATCAGTTTGTTTCCAGAGATAGGGTGTTGGGCTATATCTGTTGATTTTTTACCTGAACCATAATAGCCATTCTTTTTGCTTTATCCTTTGCTGTACAGGTCTTCCAAATATAGAAGAATATTTTTCATTTCACATAGTAGAAATAGCATTTAACATTACCAATTTTAGTAAAAGTATGCTTACTAATAGCTCCCAGAAAAATAGAATAGGTAATGATTTATTTTGATAGATAATATTAATGGATGATAGAGTCTAGACTTGGTAGAGTATTTTGACAACCTGATGATGGTCCGTTTGTTTATATATTTTAAGTGTAAACTAAGTCTAGCTCTAGTTCATTCAGGGTGTGAACCCTGCAAGGCTCACTAAGGTAAAGAGGTAAATCAAGACATCATTAGTGACCTCAGCTAATGTATGGCATGCAGTGGCAGTGACTCTTTAGGCTCTTTATGATTCGGGTTACTTCATTCTGAAATTATGACTTTCTGTCTAAATGCTCCACTAGACTTAAATTTTATGTAGAACTCGTAGAAGAGATTTTAATCCCTTTTCTTAATCCTTCATTTCTTCTATAGTCTGTGCCTACTGTTAGATCCTTTTTAAGTCTAAATATTGTATTTAAGTGAACTCTTGGGCTTCGAGTTCAGTGGGAGCTTCACTTTACAGAAGGGTAGTCAATGGATTCCCAGGAGATATCCCAGTGACTTCACCTAAGTAAACCAGTAAGAGAACGGCAGGAATCCTCTTCCATTCTGATCCCTTAGTATGGGTTTCCTCACACTTTGAAATCTCTGCCAGTTAATCTCTGCAGTCAGAGACTACCATGAAAAAGGTCTGAATGTTTCCTCTTCTGGTTTCCGTTTATCATTAAATGGAAGAGGAACATCAACTTTTCAAGGTTTGCATGTTTCTTGCATTTGAAATGGTTTCTGTAAAATCATCACTTTTAGGGAAAAGGCTATAATAATTTTTTTATAGTCCATTAAGGTGTTTAAGCTCTTTCATATTACTGCTTTTATGGCAAATAATTAAGTAAAAGCTTTTATATAAACACTTCATATTTGCCTAGGGAAAACTGTCCTGAAAATAAGGGTGTCATTTCAGACTTGCAGACATCTGATGTTCTAAAATGTCAGTACATAACAAAATTAGTCCAATAATATGCAGTTCCATAAAAAGAGAAGATGTAATAGATCTTACTTGCTGAATTAATTGATTTTACATGTAAATGTAATCCTTTTCTAAAGACAGATTTGTTCCCAAGAACACAATTTGAAGTAATGAGGTTGCCTAAATCTGATTCTACCTCATGTTTGAAAGCTTCAAAGATGAAAGAGAAATTCATAATAGTTTTGCAGTTGAGTTTAAATAATTCATTTGCTTGCTTACAATTCAAAGCATACTAATAAAGTGAAATATCTTTCACAGTGAAGATTTCACAGTCAAAAATAGCAAATGTGGCTAGGAAATACAGTCTACTGAGCTAATTTTTGATTATTCCATTCAGAGTTATTGCTGATATTGTGGAGCCTGTTGCTGTAGAATTTTCCAAAGTGTGCAATGCATTCATATTATTTGGTCATTTGCTGTGCTAACAGAAATAAGGCACAGGATCCTTGATGAGGAGAGGAGATGTAGGTGAAGAACTATAGAACAGGTGCATCTCAAAGCTTATTAATAATACAATCTTGTCTATCCAAAGGCACTGTATATTGGATGTCATATTGGAATACATAACAGAAATTATATGGTCTTCATGAGTGATAAGATTATGCTCCATAAAGCCACAATTTTTGATTTTTAATTAGGAGGGAACCTTTCCCTAGAAAGTAATTCAATTCAGGATAAATATCCTAAATTCAAGCAAAAATTCCACTCTGATGGATGCTATCTTTTTTTTTTTTTAAATAAAGAAACATGGAGGAATTTTAGAATTAGGAAGTCAAGTCTCTCTCCTGAAAGAGGCATTGAAGGGCTAGCACACTACAGATGTAGCTACTCGAGCTAGTGATGTGCCAAAAAATGCAACAAACAGGTGCTAAGATTAGACTTTCATGAAGTGGAGACATAAGCATAAAAGATGTTCAATGATGTATCATCACAGATTCAATTTTAAACACTTGAACATGAAATTTCCTCCCATTTTAACAGAATTCAGTTGAATTATTTTAGTCAGAGCATGGGTGAAGATGTTGATACCATTTAATAACTCCCTAGCCTTGAGGAAAACATAGTGGGAGTGTGATAATGAAAATGTTAAGTCTGATTTATTCAGAGGTGACACTGTGATTGGCAAGATGAATGACTAGTTGCTTTGCTAGATGAGGGTTTTCTTATGAAAAGCTCCTTTAGATGGCAAGTTGGTGTCTGTCATACACAAGGACACTTTCATATTTTGTATACTCTTTATCATTACATTAGCAGAAAATGCTGATGCTGAGGAGGAGACAGTTTATTAGGAAAAAAGTAGAGCAAGAAGAGTTGATTTTCTGCAGCAAGATAAATATACTATTATTGTTTCAGATTCTTGGGGTGAAGTAAGTGAGAAAATTTTGTACTAGAAGGAACGGACAAGTTTTCAAAGGAAATATCAGGATGTAAGGATGCATTCATCAAATCTGAAAATACCACAGAGTTCTTTATACTTTTTACTCCCTAAAGCTAAAAGTGGCCAAGATCATATTTTGAATGGATGATTCTATTTGTTAATATGTGGATTTGCAAATTTTCTGGATTGTGAGCTCCACTGAAAACAAATGGCTTTTGCAAGTCCTTAATTATTTCCTCGGGAAGCTAATGAAGGCATGTATTACCAACGCATGCCGACTGTAATCAGTTTGAGATTGTGTTAATTATAGCATGTATAGACAACCACTCTTTATTATTTGAGATATTGTGGTAATACTTGATAAAAAGAGTGGTAGTAAAATTATGTACCAATGGTTGTAATGCCTTCCAGAGGATGACATTAGACTTGTAATATTGTTTCCAGCTGAAACACTACAGTTTGCACTACAGTATAACTGTAATTCTCCAATTTGTTTGCTGTTTGCAGTGGCTACCTGTAAGCTTACCTATCATTCAGGGAGTTGAAAGCCAAAGTTCACAGTACCTGTAAGGGGTTTTAATGAGCATTACTCTCTAGGTGATATTGGTTCTAAATTCATAATGTAAAAATATGGTAGCAGCATTTCATGTTCATAATGAGCAGGATCAGAATAAATCTTTTACTTTTTCACCAATCTTATTTTTCTTGTAATATTGGAATAAATGACTGCATTTCAAAGTATTTTTAGAAACCTTTTTATACAATTTATTTTAGAGTTATTAATGGCTTCCATTCTTTAATTGGAGATGTGAGCTGGTGCAATTCCAGAGCATGAACACTTTCCTTATTAGAACATTAAGCAAGTCTTCCTCATTGTTGAGTTTTAGAAATAACAGTGGCTCTTCACATTTGCATAAGGAAACTGCAAGGTTGTGGATGGCAGTATTCTAGCTCTCTGGCATAGTTCTCAATTACTTCTGAGATAGGCTTCATTTCTTAATTACTTATTAGAATAGTTGGGAATTGTAAGATTTTTTCAGAGTATGAAACAAAATTTAAAAAAAAATCTTTTCCCCTAAGATTGTCTTTTTTCTTTTTAATGTATGGTGTCTAAACATGAAAACTCAAAGTTTGTAAAATAACTTTGAAAGAAGTTAATGCTTCATTAAGTCCATATGATAAATTCCCTTCTCATTGTTTAGATCAAACAGTATTTTGTTACACTCATTTTAAAAAGCAATTTAATTTTAAAATTTGGGGTTATTCAAATTTGTGGAAATAATATAGGACGTATTAATATGGATAACTGTGGAACTATCATCTTTGATAGGAAGCTATCATTTTTCTTTTTTTTTGGTCATAATAATTTAAATTTACATTTCCAGTAATTAGCCCTGTATTGTACAAAGACTTAATCAGTTATGGATCAGTAAAAGTTAGTCACTTAAATTAGTGGCCTAAACAGTGAAAGAAATTCCAGCTTTTCCAAGAAAATGACAGGTTTCATCTCTGGGTTTACTGCTAGAGTTGTTCTTAAGCCTCTACATGATTTTAAAACTAGGAAGTGTACGCTTAGCACTGAAATATAGCTAGAAAAATATTCAGCAATGTTCTCAAATAAATTTATTTCACATTACAAAGTGTTTAGCTCTAAGTTTTTGTGTAGTGTTAGAAAGAAGAGAAAATCAGTTATTCTGAAAACATTCTAGAATCAATTTTTCTGGCAAAGGGTGTTAGACCAGTGCAAAACCCCATTACCAAAATATCTGCATGCAGATGTGTTTCAGGGTTTAAACCTTCTCAGATGTTGCTGTCTAAGGGAAAAAAACCAATTTGGTTTGATATGATCAAGAGAGAAATAATGTGCTGGCTCACAAACTTCTCTGTCACATAAATTTGAGATGTGAATAAATAATGCCATTTTTGGCATAAATCAAGGCCAAAGTTTTTTAGGTATGTAGAAAATTGGCTTGAAAAGACAAAATGGGGAAGCCTCCAGCAGGAACTGTTAAAAATTCTAGCCAGCTTTTGGGCAGTTGATTCTGCATAACAGCCCTATGCTCTGTGGAAAAGTGAAACAAGCTTTCAGCCTGATTCTAATTGTCCTTGATCAGAGAGTGCCTGATTTATGGATTGGAGTGAGCAGAGAGGCTCAGCATGCCCTGCTCACTCAGCCAGGCAGCACACGTGCTTCACCTGAGTGATTACCTGTTGCAGAAGCGCCCAGTCTGCTGCTGATGGCCGAGCAGTGATGGACGTGCTACCTGATCAAATGATACGTGTTACACTCACGAGGAGCCCGCAGTGTTACTGTCAGTGTCACTGATTGCCAGGCAAAACGAGTCAATGTGCAACACTCCAACAACCCCTGCTGAGCTCTGTGCTCGGTGCCTGTTGTGACTAATGTATGCTGATGTCTCAGTCAACCCAAGTAGAGAGCATCTTTTAGTTCCTGGTGTTCAGTAGGAGCTGTTACCCCTATAATTTGCTAGTCTTGGGTTAGGTTGAAAAGGCTGCTCTTCAGATACATGCATTGGATTTTAATTATATTTTACCATTCCAGCTGCTGTAGAGTTTGTGATAGCATGTCTGAAGATTAAATTATGTCATTCTGTTTCATGCAGACTATATAATAATTTCTATTCAGTAAGAGTGCAGGTTGTCCTGGTAATAGCAAGAAGCTCACTTGCAAAGTAACATGGAATTCTAAGTTGGATCTGAGAGATTAGTTCAAATGTTTTCACTAGTATGTTAACAATAAGAAGCCATTAGAAAGAAGAAAACAAAAGTAGAAAGAAAAATCAGACAAATTGTCTGAATTTCTGAAATGGTAACTCTTGAGAAGCTCTTTTGATCATATTTACCTGAAAGGATTTCGTAAAATGTGACATGACTACTCATTATTTAAAGAACATACCTTTACATCCATATATAAAAGCTGCAGTGAACAAGAAGCATCAGTGGAGGAAAGCATTTACTGAAAAGAAGAAATAATACTTTGTAAATAATGGATTTAACTCTTTTTTCCAAGATAAAGCACATGCACACTTTCATTGACTTCAAGTTTGTATTATGCAACATGCATGGGAGAATAGAGAATACATGAATAAGTTTCCGAAATTAAACATGCATGCCTGATGTTATGTGATTATGCTTCTGCAGTTTGACAAGCAAGCTGAGTTAAAACTAATCTCTCTTTAAAAAAAAAAAAGAGGGAATTGATTAACCGAGATTCTAGCTGAATAGGATATTCTGCTTGGGAAAATATTACGCAGCAGGGAAATTAAATGTAGGCAGTGGAGAAGTTATTTTTCAGTAGAGATGCTGTAAAGATCTTTGACCTCATGCTGATCATAACTGTTTGTACAAAGCACCGCCAATCACCTGGGATCTGAAAGCCTGCATTTGTGTGGCTTAGAACTTACCTGTTCTAGTAAATCCTGGCTTTCCATGAGTTAGCTTGCAGTTACTGTGCTTCCCAGTGTTTCCATTTCATGACCAACATATATGTTACTGCTGTAGATAGCTCTGCATGATGGTTTAGACATGGCCTTTATCTTTTTTCCACATCTCTGGATTTAGTTGGAAAAGGAAGAGGAGAGCTATGTGGTGTATTTTAAGCATTAAATCTTTAGTTTTTCATTTAGAACTGTGGGATTTTGTTTAAAAATTAAATATAGTCCAAAAGGTACTGTTAAACTTCATTACACCTGAAGCTGTCATTTATCATTTAATAAAAGTACTCTTGAGGCATTATGGCAGAAGAAATTGTTAAAAAGTAGCTTTTGGTATGAATGTGCTTAGATAATGTTGAAGAAAGTTTTTATCTATTAAGCCATTGTTCTGCTTACTGATGAAAGTAATAAATGTATTAATGGAATAAAAAAAAAGGTCATATTCTATGCAAAGCATAATTATAGCTAGGGAGTTAAAAGTTGAATAAAACTGGGTTTTTCAAAAATTAATCAATAACGTATTTTTTAATATCTAAAGATCTACACCAATACTTGTTTTTTCTGACATTAATAAAAAATAAAACTAATTTTACTTGTTCATTGGACTTGTAAAATTAAAATCTTTGGAAATAAGTTGTTCATAAGATAGAAGGGTCCATTTTGACATTCTACTTTTCCTTCTTTTTTTTAAATTCACAATTTCTAGGAAATTTAAAAAAAATTGTTGAACATGAATGAAAAAAGCCCCCTGGCTTTTTGTGTAAGGGGATTTTAATTTGGGTTATTCCTTTTTTTCCATGATACAGTGGAGTCCATTATTCCCTTTCTACATAACTTTGTGTTTCAGAAAATTCAGATTTCAGTACACTTAAATCAGGCCAGCATGATTGTGAATAATATATCATAGCAATTCACTGATCTCAATTTGTGGATAAACATATGAGAACTTTTTTTTACCCAGCTAATGTTTTCTCCCTTTTACCCCAAACTGTGGCTCCTTGCCATTGTAGAAGATGCTTCTATTGCTCCTGTACATGAAAGGTGGTCAGTGTTATCTACTGCTTCTTCTCCACAACATGCCTTTTCCTTTCTTTCTCTTAGTTATCTTCTGAGTCATTAATAGACATAGTGAGAACTTGGCTAACTTACTTAAATAAGTGAGATGCTGAAAAGAGATGTGCTTACTGTGTAGTTTTTTGGGGTGGGAAATCCATTTCAAACAAGATTCAGAGAATCTGCTTTGTTAAGCAACTCTTGATTGATACCTCTTTAGCCACATTACACTGCTGTTGTCACTTTCTGGCTGAGGTATTAGGATTTCCAAGGGTTTATTTTATACTACTTAGCACAGTGCTGAGCTGTGCATTGTGCACCGTGTCCTATGTCTTTCTCTATTCTGGGACACGTCGAGCTTTGCAAAATGTGTTTGAGGCTGGAGAGGAAATTTTGCAGCAAGACCCTGTCAGAGGCAGTAGTGTTTTATAAGCTGGCTCATGGAACACAAAAGTATATTTCTTAAGCTGCTGACTTCAGGTTACCAAATGGAGACAAATTGGTCACACAGTTAATTTGTGAGGGGAAATATGTGTAGCAACACAAAGAGTAATAACAGGAATAGCCCTTGCTCCACGTGTCTCCTTTGTTTTGAGAGTTGATTAGCAGCTTTGATTGACGCCTTCTGAAACACACTGTTGAAGTGTGAAGACACTTGTGTGCTGTGTGACTGAATGCTCCATTTAAAAAGAAGCACGGGTAGTTAACCTGCCATTACAGCAATGGCGCAGGTGTTGTGAAAAATGAAGAAAATCAAAGCTAAAGCCACTGGTAGAGAAATGTTGCGTTTCTTAGTCCTGTTCTGCAACTGCACAGAGTCAGAGTCAATTACACATGCCTACTTGTCTACACTCGCTGCAGTGTTTACAATCTGGTAGGGTGACTTTGAGGATAGAAGGAAGAGTAAGATTAAGGACAAAAAAAATTGTTTTCCTCGAAACTGAGTTCAATTTTGTATTCAAAATGAGAATGTGTGTTCAAAATGATGTCAGGGAAAAAATATCTAATCGTGATCCCAGCTTTGGGACACCTGACTGGTACATTTCAGTGTTTAGGGTTGGTAGCTGTGATTGACTTGAAGGATCTCATTTATTGTGGTAGCTGGTTTTAGTTAATTTGGATTTAAAATTTTGGCCTTAACTGACATAGACATTACGTGCACTCTTTTTCTTTTTTGTAGCAGTGTTTAAGGGATGCTTTTGAACTGATTCCCTGATTTCAAAAAGGGAATAAATAATAAATAAATAATAATACTTAGTAAGTCTACTTTCTATTACATAGGGTGCCATTTGTTTTCTCAATATAGTAATAGTTCTGTTCATTTCAATTCTGAGTTGCCTTCTAACTGTGCTTAAAATGTGATGCTTTGCTCAATCTGTTTTGTTTTATTGAAAGTAACATTGATATCCATGGTTTTTTTCTATACTTCTACACAATTTTTAGAGTAACTTCAGTTTGGCAGTTTTTGGTTGTCTGCAATCTTCTTCATTTTCATTGCATTTGGGATATGTTGGTAATCCCTCTGTGTCCCTACGCAGACCCTTTAATCTCCCCTATGTAAAAAAAATAACACCAAACTGATTGATTCTCTTCAACTTTTCTTTTTTTTTTCTTTTTTTTTAGTATATAAAAACTTGTACTTAGTGACCAGCTCTCTACAAGGGGCTTCAGTGATTCCAGAGGAATGAGGCTGTCTGCAGTGATAGGCTTAGATTTAAGATCAACTATACTACTTCTTGTGTATTTGGGACCTGTTTTGACAAACATTTTAGAATGTGATCAGTGTCATATAAAACTTTAATTTATTTTCACTGTCTCTGTTCTTCTTAGCTGGGAGTGTTCAACTAGTTAACTTTTAGTATTTGGTCTGTGTTGTTTCAATCTAGAAGTTAGTCTAAGTTATGAAGTTTAATTTCATTTCAGTTGGTTTTAAAAACTTGTATTTCTGTTTGAGAACTTATGCAGGGAAAGTTTGACAAAATACATTGGCTCACCGCTAAATTACTCCTCTCGTTCTGCATAAATATATACTGCTCTAGCTACTTCTCACTTTCAGTATTAATAGCCATTTATTGCTTTCAATTTTAGAAAGTGACTTTGTCTGGAGATGCAGATTTGTGAACTTTTCAGCTTGCTCTCTCTTCCCTTCGTTTCCCACCTCCCTCTCCCCACTTTTTAAATTTATTTCCTTTTTTATTCCGAACTCAATTTATCTTCATGCGCTAGAACAAAAAACTGGTTATGACTGGGGGTTTGGTTTGGTTTCAGCATCATTGTTCCATGTCAAGAGGTTTCTAAAATGTGAATGATGGTCTTTTTGAGACATGGAAAAGATCTGATTATAGACCATGCTGGTCACTCTAACCTTCTTTACAGGTCAGAAAATGTATATGGTGCCAATGCACTTTACAGTTTCCAGGCAAAGAATGTTCTTTTCTTCATTATTTTCTTGTTTCATATTAATACCTCAGAGTCCCAACCTTTACTTTAGAAAATTGGCTGCTGGCTTTGGACATATGTACATTATTTGAACAGTAAGTGCTGTACTTAGTTGTCATGAATTTTTGGCTAGATCTTTTGCTCTCACAGTGAGAGTGGAGGGTGATAGTGGTTAATACTGACAGATGAGGTCAGGAACATGAGTAATATTACATTGTAAGAAACCAACTGAGAGCCTCCTCTAAGGTGGTAAACTCCTAGGTCTATTTGATGACTCCATGGGCTCAGCATATTTCAGGACAGCAATCTGTAAGATTCCCTCATTTTTAAAAGAAAAATGATTCTAAGGAAGTTGGAAAATCTATTTTCTTTGGTGAAAAACCTGTTTGTCATTAAATTAATTTACGTACTGTGGTCTAGTTCTTTTGTGGAATTGCATTTAAATAGAAAATACCAACAAAAGCTGTATTAATTTCCTGCTGCTTTTAAAAAGAAAAGAACAATTTTCTTATTGTTGTCCTAGATAAATTTTTTTGCCAGTAGCAGTTCTTAAGAAATAACATTTTAGAAATCAGGTAGTTAAAGCTAAATGATTTGAACTAATATTACAATCTGTTTTGATAAGTATGTAGTCTTATTTTATTGTAAATTTCTTAAATTCTTTTATCTCCTAGTATAATAAAAGCTTGCTACACCTGAGAAGGAAAACTCCAAGTTTTCACCTATCATTTTTGTTCGCTGCTCTCAGTGGTGCATTAGTATTCAGAGTCAGCATTAACCATAAAGCCTTTAAAGATTCTTCAAACAATCAAACCCATAATTTTACTGAAAGAAGATAGTGAGGCATAAAGCTGGCATTGTAAAATAAAATGTATAATTGCTGTCAGTGTTGCCTACTTCAGAATTTCAAAATAAGATGTCTTTGGTAATGGAACACAATTTCTCAGAATTCTTGAAAATTGAGAGGCTGAAATTTTTTTTTCCCAAAAGATTGTAAAGGACAAGTGTCCTGTCCTTTGAGCAAGAAAAAATATGTAGTCAGTAACATGACCCAACAATTGTAGAAAAGCGTGTGTTGGGGGTGGGGGGAGGTTTATGCTTCTGTAAAGCTAAATAACTTCCTGTGAAAATATATGTGTTGAGATTGATGGGCTGTGCTTGGATCTTTTGAATGGAAACAGTTGCAGTGTGTTCTGGTGAACATGCAGAAACCTGCTTTGTGAGTCAAGGGTGAGGGTCTAATGGCACAGAGGTGGCTGAAGAACAAACATCCCTGCAGCATTTTGGGAGCACCATGCAGAGAATAAACCTGATTGAAAGAATGTAATTTCATCAGATGTGAAAGTATAAGAAAAGATGCATTGGAAGACTTCAGTAGCTATGATGTAGTTGAGGTTGGCAATTGCAAGGATTTGTGTTCCCTAGCACAGCTCTGACCTGAAGGCAGACAGTGATTCAAAAATAAGTTACTTGGAATTGGCAAACATGTCCTTGAACAACTCTTCTTTAAATAGAGAAAAAGAAGTTCTCACTAACGCCTCTGGAACCAGTGCATACTAATATCCGTGACAGAAACTAAACATGCTGTCATTGTCAATAAATAATATTTTCCCCATTTCTTTGTATTAAGAATGGTGATAAACTAGGCTTTCAGGCTTTTTGGGAAAAACTGGATAAAATGTTTCTCCTCATTTCTCTTCAGTAGTATTCTTGCTGGATTATTTCTGTGCACATTTTATAGAAATTTTTGGTCACTCAGGCTTTTCTGTGCATCTGAATATTGTAAGCAAATTATCTAGAGTATCTATACATATAAAAGCATGTGACATTCCTTGAGCGTTATGTGATATTTCCCAGGTGTTTGTCTTAGGTCCAGTTCTGTTAAAAGCTTCATTAATGACCTAGGTGATGGGGCACAATGCATACACAGCAACCCAAGATTGGGAGGCATGGCTGATACACCAGATTTTTGTGCTTGACAGGATGCGGAAATGATCCAACAGGAACCCGATGGTGTTCAGCAACAGGAAATTCCAAGTCTTGCACCTGCAGAGGACTAGCCTCATGCATCAGTACATGCTGGAAAGAAGCTTTATACCAAGCCCTAGCAAGCCATGGAGGACAAGCTGAAAAGCAATGTGTCCTTGCAGCAAAATAGCCAAATGGTAACCAAGGACACAGTAGAAAGAGCATTGCCAGCAGGGCAAAGGTGGAGGTTTTTCCTCTCTAGTCAGCACAGATTATACCACATCAAGAGTGATGTATCCAGTGCTGGCCAGTCGTGGGTCTCCTGGAGCAAAGTCAGCAAATGGCTGCTAAGGTGGTTAAGAAATGGAGCATGTTTTGGATTAAGGGCATCTGAGAGAGCCAACTGTTCACCCTGAATCTGCAGTGGGGGTCTTGTCAGGGTGTATAAATTCCTGATGGGAGGGTACGAAGAAGGCAAAGACAGACTGTTGTCAGTGGTATACAGTGAAAGGCCAAGAAAGCACAAACTAAAATGCAAGGAATTCTGTTTAAATACAAGGAAAACCTATTTTTATTATGTGGGCTCAAACATTGGCATAGGATACTCAAGGAGGTTTTGGAGTCTCTAACCTTGGAGATCTTAGAAACGTGACTGGACAGAGCTCTGACTAATCTGTTTCAATTTATCCTGCTTTGAACAAGCAGAATATCTCCAGAGGTCCCTTCGAGCCTCTATTCTCTGGCGCTGTGATTCAATGGATATATGCTAACTGATGTCTAAGAGCAAGGTCCAGGTAAAATCGCCAGAAGGTGTTTGTTGAATTGGCTTTTCCTCTACTGAAAAGCAGTCACAGAACCCTAGAAGAATTCTGGAGTTACATATGGAGGATATTTGGGAGGAGAAACAAAAACATGAACTCCATTCCTCATGCAATGGGAGGAATGACAGTACAAAACCAGGAGCATTCATTTTGTGTTTTGAACTAATCAGTGTCTTGATTAACACCTTCTAACTCAACTAACTAAAATCCTGCTCACTGGAACCTCCAATTTTTAATGATAGAAAGTTGTTCTTCCAAATGAGATGGATTTTTAATTAAAATTGCTTTCATTCTTGACTGGTACATTTTGTCACAGTATGACCTCATATTTCATAACTTTGAAAGCTGCCTAATTCTAATTTTTTCCAGTCTGTAGGAAAAAAGCTGAAGGTCCAAGAAAATGTGTGCTAAGAAGTTACTGACATGATGGATTTCAATATCTCTAAGTAATTAGTTAAGTTATGCTTGTCTCTTTCATTAAAGGCACCATTAGACAGCCAGATGCAAAAGATGACTGTGGCAAATGGTTTTCCAGGTAATTTTTGATAATGTTAAATGTGGTTGTCATTTCAAATGATCACTATGCATCTTTTCTTAAATATCCATCCATCTATTTGAGCTGTGCGCTCAATAAATTGTGTGTGGAAATCATTAGGATAACTTAATGGAAAGAATTCCCCCAGTTTAACCAGCTGCAGAATGTTTTCTCTGTTTCTGTGTTTGTTTTTTCTTTTTCATTCTCCACTGAGATTGGTGAAAAAATCTATATTACAGATATTTCTCTCTTCTTTTTTTCTTATTACATTTCTCCCTATTTCAGGCTTCTTTTGGAGACAAAGTATACTACCAACGTGCTGAGTAGAAAATTGTAAATCTGTGCGAGGTGCCATATGTTGCCTTCAATTTCTGCTCATTCTTGCCTTTAGTTTTAGTGAGAGAAATGTACCAAAGGTTGATGGGGGCACTGATTCCTGTCATAGCACAAGGCTGAGCTAAAGCACACTTTCCTTTCTGTAAATGTACACGCTTTGCCAAGTGAAAGCCAATATTATTTGGGTTATTTTTCACATCTTTCATTGCTATAAATTTTACCCTGTACAAAAACTAAAGCAGGGCAAGGACTAAATTAAGGATTTTTTCATCTTGACTTTTTGAAGAAAGGTTTGTTGGTTACTTTTTTTTTCAGTGTTGCTCTAATATAAGAAAGGTGATGTGCTGATAATACAGAATGCAAAATTATGGCTGTTGCTGAATGCTTCATACTGGCAGGGTTGGAGTGAGAGGAGAAGATGGTGTGGAGCAGTGCCATTTCCAGCTTGAGAGCAAATTCATTGGCAGGCACCCTCTATGTTTAAAGTGCACACTGCTTATGTGGTGAAAATGGCATTTCCATAATGTCCCTAATCTACCTTATAGCTTCTGGAGGTAAGAAACATGTAAATAGTCTTAAGTCTCTCACTGTGCATTGTCCACACTGTGTCTGTGGGCTGTAGGATGATACATCCTATCTCTCTTGTCTGTAAAACAGCCAAGACTTCACTCTCTCTTTAACCCCTCTGAATTCATCCCTTTATAGTATCTTACTTTCTTCATTTTCTTTTGAGTAAAACTTGCTAGTGTAACAGTTGTGAGGGGCTGCTGTCCTGTAATTTCTAGCTGCCTTAATTACTCTATCCCAATCTTGTTGCTTAAGGTGTTTTTTTTTTGAACTCAGGAATTGCAGAGTGCTTTTAGTCCCACTCTCACATTAAAAGAAAGACAGTTCTCTCCTGGATGCAACTGTCATTGGTGTTTAGAAATTTTCCATCGTTTTCTTTCAGAACATGCTGTCTTTCTCACTTTTTTCATTTATTATTAGCTTTTTTTCTGACAGACTTTTTTCTTTTATTTAATGGTGTTTAAGCAGGTAAATAGGAGACCCATTGAATAGCACATTTTATTAAAACAAGACAGCTAATTAACTCATCTTCCAGTTATGTGCTCCTGTAGTGCTTTAATGTAGACTCCTTACAAATTCTGTTATTACAGATAGGAAGAACTAACGTAAATTAGAAATGGCAGGTGCTTTCTGAAAAATATTTTTTTCCTCTGGATTTTAAATGAGTCAATATATTAATCATTTATTGTACATCTTATGTATTTCTTTTACCTCATTAGCTAGAGCTGTTATTAATGGGGGCCTGTATAAACAGGAGAAATTACTTAAGTTTAACTGGATTGAGTAAAGTCAGTATTTACCACAAATATAAAACCATTATCCACTCATCTAACTTCCCTAATACGATCTTTTGCAAAGCATTAAAAAAAAAAAAAAGAAACATTGTTTTTTGTGTATATGCCCCTGCAACGCAAAAGTTATGAACGACATACTTGGAGAACAGGAAGCTAAGTACAGCGCTTCACAGGGATATTAAAGTGGAGAAGATATTAATTTCAGTTTAAAACATCCCAAAAAAAGGTAAATATCCTGAAAATATCCTAAAATATTAAGAAGAAAGAATAAATTAACAAAGGTGAGTAATAGTAACTCCTTCTGTGGCCATTTGATTCCCCTTGAGTGTACTAGATATTTTAGGTGCTTCCAGCTCTGCTCAAACACAACATGGATGTGTGCAGAGAGCCGCAAGCTTGTTGATTAAAAGCAGAAGGGACAGACAGAAGTCTCAGTGTAGAAAGTCATTCAGGACATAAAATTTGGACTTGATATAGGAGGAAAACAGACTGGCTAGAGAAGATAATTTAGAGACCTCAACTATTTAAGTAAAGAAAAAATGGGGAAGAGTGGGCATTTTGGGGCTAAAGCTAGTGATAAACTGCCTGGGAATAAAGATAAAGGGCAACTGTTTCACAGCTGACTGGAAAAACAGGTAGCTGAGGATGTGCAGATTGCCTTCTGAGGGAGCCTGAATGGTGTATTCAGATAAATCAGGAGTAGGAAGGCAAGGGCAGAATTGTAGTGAATGTGCAGAAGGATTGCATCCACTGAAGTTCACTTTCTTTCTGAGCTCTGAATGGACTACGAGACTTCAGAAACTTATGGTTCCTCTGTTGTCAGGCAACCTCCATTGAAGCCAGCCTTTGATTTTCTGATCCCTCTGTTATATTTTCAATACATTTTATAGTGCAAATAGCTATAGCCTCTTTGCCAGATTTTTACTTGTCAAAATACAACCATTCCATATCACCTTGTGTATTTTAGTGAAAGTCTGGATGCTTGGAAGATCTTTAGGTTCATTGTATCATCTTCTTTCTGACTTGCCCAAATTTCTCTTTGCTAAGACATCTAATAAATAAATTTGTTGTATACATAATGTGAGTGTTCGCGCCTAGTCACCCTAAGGCAGATTTTTGGTTGATCAGTTATTTTGTTTTCTTCTGTTCTGAGCAATTAAAAACAGCTCTTCCACAAAGTGGAGCTACAATCATTCTGTGATAGAAGTTAAAGAGAGCTGTTGTCATAGAACTTCTGTCTTTCTTGAAAGTCATTGTGTAGTGGACAGAATGGTGGATACTGGATCTAATTATTGCCCTAAGGATTTTCTTATTGCCTTTGTACTCCTTTGCAATACTAGCTCGTTATTCAAGCCATACTTCTTACAAATGGTTAATAAATGCAATTCTCATTTTTCAGAGTAAGAGCTAGAAATTTCTGTAGATATGTCTGGCAGAAATACTGAGCACTTATAACTGAAGCCAATGGGAATGCTAGTTTGAATGGATGAAGTACTGTATAGCAATCACCTTCTGAAAAATCATTCACTAGAGTTATCAAGTTAGGTGTGAAAATTAATAGGATTTTTTTCCTTAGTCTGTCTATGCCTCACTCAACTATTTGTAAAATGGAGTGATACCATCTTTCATTTTGCTGGTCGTTTCAAAGATTGATTAAGTTTTGTGAAGCAGTCCACTGTTCTGAGAAGTGCCATAGAAAGTTCAAGACAAATGAACAGATTTAAAAGGTTTGCCATGGGTTTTAACAGTTTTCAGCAAATATTGACCAGCTGATCATTACAAACTTTTCATTTATTCCATGTCTCAATGGTACAGGGTTTCTGGGGGGGGCAAAGGCAGTCAATTAGAAATTGCATAATTTGTATACACAAATGAAATTAATTAATGATTGAGTAGAGTAAACTAACAATGATGGAGTTTAACCTCTTATGAGAATGACTGCACAACTTTATAATCATATTCTTTTAGCTCTCTTTTGGCTTTGTAAATGAAAACCTGTATTCAAAATGCAACTGTTAGAGCAAGCATTGTTAGAGCAAGCACTTATTGAAGATGATGGGAAAATTTCCATTCTCAATGATTTATTCCTGTAACTTTTCACTCATCTGTGATGAATGAAATAATATATGAATATGTGCATGGCTAGTTTGAATGTCAACTTAGAAATGGAAAAACTTGTCGCTTTATTCCTCCACTGAAACTTCAGCTCTGGCTGTTCTCATGTGACCCTCAGGCTGGGGCAATGCTCTGAATGAAATCTTTATGTGTGATCATAGAGTCTTTTCAGAATTCCTAATGTTACTCACTATTTCATCTCCCAGATATGTGCTTAATGACAGACAGTGCTTCAGCAGTGCTCCTGCCAAAAGCACAGAATGATATTGGCGTTTATCTGGTCAACCGCATTTGGCATCTGGGCATGTTACCTTTAGTGTGCTTTGAACAGTGGTTAAAAATTCTCTTAATGGACTCATCAGATTGCTGTAATTGACCACCAGAGATAGTGCATCACATGTTGTTTAGCATATTAGACTTAGAAATTGCTTGAATCCAACTTGATTTTTTTTACCTCCAAAAAGTTATGTTCCACTTGTTTTTATAAAGAAAACAAATGCAATTGATTTGGTTTCAAAGGTGCTGCAATTAAGTACCAAAATAATCACTGAAATATTAATTCCTCTCTAGGTGATTTGCATGGGGTGTCTGGTGTTGACTGTGTGCCTCACAGATCATCTTGTTTCTCAGGTATACATTAGGGTACATCTAAAGCATCCTGAAACTGGGTAGCAGGTATTGTGTAATTAAAGTCTACCATCTCTCTAGAAAAATAATAATTCTCCTGAAAATGGACATTTTAAGCTGCTATATATTTTACCTAACAAATTCGGATTTTCTTCTATTTTGCACATGCTTTCTTTAAGGGAAAAACAACCCCAAGTGAAAAAGGCTATGGACATGATGTATTTCTTTATCTCCTTCTTGTGCAATTTCTTTCAAACTCTCCATATCACTTTGTTCATTGATGCTTAATATCATCTTAAATGGAGTTGTGGACAAATGGAATTTCATGCTCTCCTTCCTAGTCATTTGTTGTAACTTTGTCAACAGTACAGAGTTCTCCTGTATTTTTCACCCTCAGTCTTAAATTTCTGCCGTTTATTCAGAGTATAAGAAGAATGGTATTATTTACAAATCAGATTATTTAATCATTTTAATATTAATATTATTCTTATTATTTAATGTTCAGGGAGAATCTGTTGTTAAATAATTTATAGTAAACAGTCATATAAGTATCATATAGATTATAGAAACTGATGATGAAAGCAAATAAAAATGGAAATAAAACATTTTCTGTTGGTATGGAACCTAGTTGTCACCTGTTCAGATTTCTATCTGCAGAAAATATTTGTTAATGTGAATCTCCAGCTTTACCTACCAGGCAAGCTGTGTTATCACTGTTGGAGGAACAATGGTCCTCTAATACAATAACTTTCAGTGGGAAAATTGGAATAGCTTATAAAAATGTATTTTTCCTTACCTGGTTTCTTAATAGTGCTTTGAATTCCAAGGCTGAATGAGAGATGGTCTGGTTTACCTGCTGTACCTCTACTCTGGGCAGGTAGCAATTTCAGCCTGTGTTTTGATCTGATGTTCATAGTTCAACAACATGAGCTGATCGCCAACAAACTTATTATTAGTTTTATGCAAAGGGGAAAAGTAAAATTGCATTTTTTTTAAGAGTAAATCACAGACTTCTCCATAGATAATATTTCTGCAGTTTTGAAACAGTACTTCATGATCAGATTCTTCATGGAACGTATCTGAATGCTCAAGAAGGTGGTAACTGCAGCTCAGTGGGTAATTACACATGGTGTGCAATCAACTAATCAACGCAATACAAATTATACTCTTCTGCTGGTTTCAATCCAGCAAATTCTACTTTAATCAATTACATTATTATAATTATACATCAAGACTAATAAGACCAGGACTTGACATTTTTCATAAGCAAAATACTGAGTCGCAAATTTATCCTTTACTTTTGGAGTTAATTGTGTCATAATGATGTTCAGTACTGACTGTGGGACTGCAGAGGTATCCCCTTGCACAGCAGAAGGAGATGATCACTGCTTCATCCCACACCTTCCTTCTCAGGTGAATTTGTCCTTTATAGTGCTAATATATTGCTCCTGTGTTTGTTCTTTCTGGCAATTCAGATTTGTGCTTTGCCTTAAAATGCTAGGCATAGACCTGTTGAATTGGGACCAGAGGAGGGACACAAAAATAAACAGAGGGCTGGAACACTGCTCCTGTGAGGAAAGGCTGAGAGGGTTGTTCAGCCTGGAGAGGAAAGGACTTTGGGAAGCCCTTATTGCAACCTTTCAGTACTTAAATAGGGCTTATAAGAAAGATGGGAAGAAATAACAGTCTGTAGCAATAGGACAATGCATAATAGTTTTAAACTAAAAAAGGGTAGCTTCAAATTAGAAAAAGAAATAAATTTTTTATGATGAGAGTATTGAGACACTGGAACAGGTTGTCCAGAGAGGTGGTAGATGTCCCATCACTGGACATATTCATTCCAGGAGGTTGGAGTAAATGACTTTAAAAAAGTCTTTCTAACCCAAACAATTTTATGATACTATTCTATAATTCTACTACTCTAGTCCCTGGGAAGTCCTTCCACTAGTTTCATTCTCAGTCACCCCTAGCTTGTACCTAAGGATAATGTTACTAGCGTTTTCCTAGACACCCAGAATAATATTGATAGGTTTCTTGTATTTGAGATGGTAGCTTTAGCTGTGTGTAGCCATATGCAAAATCCAACATAATTTGCCACTCCCAGCTGAGGAAATGTACAGTCCCAAGTACATCTTTGCAGTTGGCCAGTCCCCTGTGGTCCCAGCTTGCCCTTACAGCATGTACCTGACAACTCTACTTCCTTTGAACTGCCAAGGGAAGCAGGAAGAGGAATCTAGGAGAACAGCCCAGAACTGATTTTTATACATACTTGGTTGTGTGCCATAATAAAAGCTGTTGCACTCTTCTTAAAGTTACCAACCAAGTCATCTTTACCAGACTGAAGTATTGTGCAGGCAGAAAAAACATTTCAGCCATCTTTCCAGTGTTTCTTCCTTGGAACAGTAGCTCCAGTTGTCTCCCAGTATATTGGAGACAAATAGCTGACCAAATAACTAAATTCCAGTAAACTCTCGAGTAGCTTCTTGTGTCAGATAACTGCTGTTCATGTGTCTTGTTGGTTGACTACCCATGAGATAGTTCTGGAGGTCTGATGAGTGCCAGAGGACACATTGCAAGCAGCTCTAGGAAAGCAGGGACCTAGATGGCATAATCGTCCTGCCTTAATTTGGTCTTGTTTGTCCTCAGAAGTATTACAATTACCTGCAAACAAGAATCTTTCCCTCTGGCAGTGCTAGCTAATCTCAGTGTGAACAAAAGATCCTGAGGAGCACCTGAAAGCCCAGCAATATGGAGGGATGACAAAGTCTGCAAGTCTTGGCCCTGGGTCATGCTTTTCTAGCCCACATACAGGCAGCTGCATGAAACATGAGGTGATTTATCTGTTCCCATTATATTTAAGCCTAAAAATACTATAGCAACATTGAAAAGCTGTTCAGAAGTCTTAAGCATTGAATTTTTTCTTTTCGTTTTTCAGGATGCTGACAGTCTCCCTGCTGATAGTTTGATAGATTGGATGTTTTCTGTAACTTTCCATAGCAGGTTGTTCTACCCCTCTCTAGGCCCATTCTTCCCTGCCTTGATTTTTGTCAGATTTACATCTGTTTCCTTAGCAAGCTACTATAAATATGTCCTCAAGTCCATTTACAATATATGCTTAATATCAGCTTCAGAGCATGGAGCAGAATGCAAAATGACCCAACTATTTTGAATAAATAACTCTGGATTTTTAAATTCATCAGAATCCTTTTTTAATTCCTCTTTGGAGGATCCCTGTCTTTGAATTGTTTGTTCTGTGCTTTGCCAAGGGATGTGTTTGCATAATAAGGACTTTGATATGAATAGATGAATAGCCCTGGGTGTTTGTGTTTTCCCTCCATTTTCATGATTATAGCAGAAAAAAAGGGCAAGGACAGTTTTATCTGAGTAATTCAGCATATTTCGCATTGAGATTTAGTTTCACTGCATAGTGTAAGACAACACAACTCAAGTAGATGGCAGAAAATGTGACATGAGAATGATGGGAAGAAAAAGGAACTTCAAGAAGGTGATCGCTTTTGCAACTGCACAACAGTCAATAACTACAAATTAGTCACAGCTTCAGTGACAGGCAAACAAACCTCAAGTATACTCAAAAAAGGAACTGTAAAAAAAAGCTGCATATTTAGTTGCTCTGACTGTCTTTGTGTAATAGACTCAGAGAAGTGTGTCCTCATACTGTAGTGATATTTTCTTTCCTGTTTCTGTCAACAATGTGATATTTAGGGTTACATAGCAGTGAGGGCAATAGCTGCATGAAACATCCAGTGACTTAAGAGAGCACTTTTTCCTATTGAATTTCAGACTCTTTTTAGTCCAGTAAAATTCTTTCACGCCTTAAATGATTATTGAATTTGCGTATAAAATAAAATCTTTACTCATCAGAGCTTCTTCAAAAGAGGTTGTGTTTTCTGGTTTTGCATTGTCCTTCTGGAGAGATGTGATGACCAAGTGACACACTATAAACATAGGTAAAAGAAATCAGTTTTTGCATCTATTTTCTGAATGACTTTGAGTTGACTATGGCAAGATTTGAGGGAACAGTCAAAAATGTGAGCTTTGATATCCAAGTATAAATGTAGATAAGAGAGACAAGTTTTCTTAAACACATCTCATCATTTGTCCTTTGTGTCTCTTTTTGTCAAGACATTGTTTTCTCTGTCTGAGCTGCATATGCTTCTCTTCCATTGCTGAAAGTGGAGTCCTGCATAATAAATTCATGTTTTAAGCACAAAGTCTGAAACTCATATACAAGGTTAATTGGATGCAAAGATTTAATGTAGGAAACAATGGATGATAAATCTATCAGATTATCATCAGATTATTGCTGTTCTATATGAATCTATACAGATTTGAAACTAACTTTGTTTTC
The DNA here is from genome assembly GCA_024500445.1 of Entomyzon cyanotis. Taxonomy (NCBI): domain Eukaryota; kingdom Metazoa; phylum Chordata; class Aves; order Passeriformes; family Meliphagidae; genus Entomyzon; species Entomyzon cyanotis. Next base: position 86,080,071 of record JAKEPQ010001005.1, read on the forward strand.
TAAAGATTATATGTTTGTAGTTTTTTTGGGGTTTGGGTTTTTGCTTTTTCCTTTTTTCCCTTTTTTTTTTCTTTGTTTGTTTGTGGGTGGGTGCTTTTTTTTTTTTTTTTGTTTATTTGTGTTTTGGTTTTGTGGGTTTTTTGCCCCAATCCTAGAGAAAAGAGCTAAACTATCTAACTTGCTTTGTTGGGGAAATGTGATTATACATTCCTGTTCAATGTAATTTCTTAACTGCAGTTTAGTATGTACTTCTTATTCACTTACACATATTTCATACTGAAGTATTGAATAGTTGAAAGGCATTTAGGCTGCTGTTGAGTTGATAAACAAAGTTCTCACTTTTTTTTAAGTAAGAGAAAATAATGATCAGGTGTGGTTTTGAAATAGATAACTACAATAAAAAAAAATTTTAGCTTTGCAGATTTTTGTAATTTCAGACATACTTTAAAAAACACCAATCAAGGATGTAAATTTGTTCAGTCATGCTGTACATGTGACCTCTGTATTGAAATAAATTGAACTGAAGTTTGGACCCATTCTCCTTCAGAATTTGTACCAAATAACTGTTTTTATGAATGGCAAAGTTTTGAGCACTTTTTGTATATTATAACTGTATTCCCTCTAATCTTAAGAGAGTTATTAGAGGTAAGCACAGATCTGCTGAATTCTCCACACATTCTTTATCATAAATATTTCCAATTCTGCATCATTTCAGTGTGTGAAGTTTTACAGTCTAAGGTCTTATTTCTCCCTGGTCTTACTCTATTTAACTTTATCTACCTTTACTTTAACAAGTAGCTGTATCCAGCAGGAGTGGATTTTTAGAGAAAATCAGTAGGCTCTCAGGACACAGCATTTGTATATATGGGAGACGTGCCGGTTGACCGGAGGTCAATATTACTCCCATTTTCAAAAAGGGCAAGAAGAAGGACCCGGGAAACTATCAGCATCACCTCTATCTCCGGAAAGGTCATGGACCGGGTCACTCTGCAGGTCATCATCAAGCATGGAGAAGAAAAGGAGTGCGTCAGGAGTAGTCAGCATGGGTTCACCAAGGGAAAACCACATATTAGCAATGTGGGTGCCTTCTATGATCACATGGCGGGATGGGTCAATGAGAGGAGAGCAGTGGATGTTATCTACCTCAATAGATAGCAGGAAGGCTCAACTTCCTAAGGCTTTGGACACTGTCTCCCATAATTTCTACGTAAGTAAACTCAGAAAAAGTGGATCAGATGAACGGACAGTGAGGTGGATCAAGAACGGTCTGAATGCAGATCCCAGAGGGTTATGATCAGCTGGTGGCCTGTAGTCAGTGGCGTTCCATGGGGATCAATACTGAGTCCAGTCTTATTGAATTTACTTATCAATGACGTGGATGAAGGGATAGAATGTACCCTCAGCAAGTTGGCTGATGATGTGAAGCTGGGGGGAGAGGCTGATACAGCTGAAGACTGGGCTGCCACTCAGTGGGGTCTTGACAGGCTGAAGAAGTGGGTGGAGAAAAAACTGATGAGGGCAGGTGTAGGGTCCTGCACCTGGGCAGGAACGACCCCAAGTATCAGCACAAGCTCGGGACTGACCTACTAGAGAGGAACTCTGCAGAGAAGGGCCTGGGAGGCACCAAGACTGGCTGACAAGCTGTCCATGGGCCAGCAGTGCCCATGTGGCCAGGAGGGCCAATGATATCCTGGGGTGCATCAGGAAGGGTGTGGCCAGCAAGTTGAGGGAGGTGATTCTGCCTCTCTACTCGACCCTGGTGAAGCCACACCTGGAGTGTTGTGTCCAGTTCTGGGCTCCTCAGTACAAGACAAGACAAGGCTCTGCTGGAGATGGTCCAGCAGAGGCAACAAAGATGATCAAGGATTTGGAGTGTCTCTCTCACAAGGAGAGACTGTGAAAGCTGACCCTGTTCAGTCTGGACAAGAGAAGACTGAGAGAGGAGCTCATTAATGCATACAAATATCTCTAAGGCAGGTGCTAAGAGGACGGTGCCAGACTCTTTTTGGTAGTGCCCAGTGACCGAACAAGGAGCAATGGCCATAAATTAAAACAATGGCCATAAACTAAACACAAGTTCCACCTCAATGTTCAAGGAAGAACTTCTCTGCATTGACAGTAGCAGAGCACTGGAAGAGGCTGCCCAGGAAGGTTGTGGACGTCTCCTTCTCTGGAGACATTCAAAACCCTCCTGGATGAGTTCCTGTGTGACACTGCCTGGGCAGAGGGGTTGGACTGGATGATCTCCAGAGGTCCCTTCCAGCCCTAACGATTCTGGAATTCTGGCATTCTGGGAGTTGTACTTTGGGTTAGGCTCTGACGTGATCCCATGGACCACACCCAGTTACAGAATGGGATGCATTAGGTGTGGTCAGGGAGTGGAACTTCCAAAGCTGGTTCATTTGAATGGGATCCTGTTCACACATCCTGAGAGGTTCAGAGTGATACATCATGGGAAAGGAGGATGATAAGGAGATTGGCTGCAAAAAAACACTCTTGAACAAAACAGTTAGAATGTAGACACACTGTTTCTCTTATTTTCCTCCAAAAGCTCAAAGTTATAGTAACAAGTTGACATACATTTGCATACCCAGTTTGTAGCTTGCAACTAACAGCTGAGGGAAGATTAGGGCACTTCGGTTGCTTGATTTGATTCTTCAGTTTGATTTGTCAGGTTGTACATTTTGTCTGCAAGATTTTCAGTGTGAATTTATCACAGTATTTGCAGGAGAGACAAACTGAATCAAATAATTTTTGCAGGTTTTTTTCTATTGTCTTACAAAGCTTTGACCAAAAAGTACTTCTACAGCTGTCACTGTTAAAAATGGTTATTATTGAGAATAAGCCCTCACAAAATCCTGAAAATTGAATTTATTTTCTAATTTAAAAATGAGGAAATATTGCTGTGTTGTATTTCAAATTGAAGGGAAACATTGGTGATATGTATGGTGATACCAACTGTTCAGAGTCCACTGAGACTGTTTATTCCGCACAATCAATCTTCTCTACCTCAAATCTTTGAATACCATGACAGCTTAGATCTAATTGTCAGGTAGTGGGCAGTGACTCTTTTTAGTTCTTCTTCTGCCATGTCATTAACCATTGGTTATGTGAGCCTCTAAGGAAATGGACATTTTATACATTGTTCTTCTGAAGGTTGGAGAAGGGATCTGCAGCCTTTGTTTCTCCTGTAGTGACATCTTCTTGCACCATAATTCTTTCCCATGGATTCGTGGTATCCAGCAGGATTGCAATTTATGAGGTTTTTTAATCTTAAATTGAGTATAAGCGTAAAGCTCTGGTGCCTCTTAAAGCCAGTAAACAACATAGGCATTTCTGTATTAATTTTTCCATACATTAGTATGATGTTACTTTGCAATTTTGCAGCATTACGGGTTAGAGTTTGACTCTGTGTTTTATGTGCTTTATTATTTTTATGTCACTTTTACCACCAGTCTATTGAATTGGAATTAATGAGGATTGAGAATACATGTAATGCATACTTTGTAGCTAACTGCTGAAATATCGCTCAAGTAATTTGTTGACCACTATAATATTTTACTGTATCAGCTATGCTCTATCTAGTGATTATAAATCTAGTAGTTTTGGCAGACTGCACTGTCAGACTGCACAGAACTTCAGAACACTGAAGTTCTCTGACCAAAATGAAGAGAGTGGTCTAGAGCAAATACATCATATTTTTCCTGGTTAGTGAAAACCCACAATTTCTATGTTCTGGCAGCTCAATTACTCCTTTACTACCATCATGGACTGTTTTGTGGGGTAGTGGTTGTTTTTGTCTTGAGGGCCATGGGTGTAGGGGTAGGTGGTGTATTTTTGAAGATATTCAGGTGCAAGTGTGTGGACTTTTTTCCTGCTTTTCCTTTTTGATACCTTTAAATAAAAAAATTACTTAGTGTTAACAGCTGTCTCCTAAACTGATAACAGGAGCTGGAAATACCTAGTGCTAACCTTAATTACATGCTTCAGGCTCTCATCTTTTGCATCAACTCTGTGAAATGCAGACTATATTTTGTCTGAGATAGAAATGTTTAATCAGATCGACATGAATAAAGTTCAGCTGAGAAATTTGCTCTACTGATTTTTTTGAATGCACTAGAAAACTCATGTGCAACTTATCTGACATGCAACTATAACTAGACAAATGATCTTTGTATTTCTGCAGGCTGGATTGGTGTGCTGGTTAGGTCTTAGCAAAATGTCTCTCAATAGCTTGTGGTTATTTTCAGTTAATAATGGCTTGCCTCAAATGATTTCTCATACTAATTGCCCTTTCTTTGCCCTCTCCTTTCTTCAAAAAGCATGCTGCCAAGTTTAGTTAGTAGAAATACACAAATTATTATAGACTTATTTAAAAAATCACCCCATCTTTTATATTGCATTTTTTATAACAGCTGTAGTAAGATTTGGTGGTAAAATCCAGATAAGAAAATAAATTAGTTATTTTCTATGAAAATATTAGGGATATTAACAAATCCTATGTTCCTGTATAATGCTATAGATTCAGATTGGGAATAATAACATTACAGATCATGACATGGCCTAGTAGACCAACTAGAAGTGGAAGCCAAGCACTTCTTAGAAGAAGGAGTGTGGAAAACATAAGGGACAGTCAAATGAACCTCTACTGTCACAGAGAAATACACAAAAATAAGATCTCCATGTTTTTTCAATTCACATTAGAAAAGTGGTTTTTCTGCCCTTCTACTGTCCTCTTGAAAGGTTGTTTCAGAGCCTTCATTAGCAAGTGTCTTCATGTTTTCAGCCTCATTGTACTCATTCCCACATTATAAGCGTCTGTTGTTATGTCAGTATTTCTCTCCTACTTTCTTTCCCTTCACTGAGATTATCTAACCATTTACTTCTAAAGAATAACCATGCTACATTTCTCAACTTGTTTTTCTGGGCTAAGCAAGACAGTTTTCTTCTCGTCACTTCTTTTATAACATAGACAATTTGTTTTTCTAGTCGTCATTGTAACTTGCTTCCACATGTTTTCTGGTACAGGTTAATTTTATTTATTTTTTTTTAATATGGATAATTGGCATCAGATGACATGTTTCAGATGAAGGCTCTCCCACACAAGGGATTTTGTAAAAAGGCCTTAACAACTGTCTGCTTCTATAAAAATACTTCTCCTCATGTGTCTCAAAATTGCATTTGCCTTTTTCAGAGCAGCATCATGCCAGTGATTTATGGTCAGCCTGTGATCAATAAATACAGCCAGGCCTTTTTATCATTTTTACCTGATGTACTCTCATTCTGTATCCTGGATTCACGTTAATGGCCCCTTGCCCTTGTTCTATTATACTTCATTCCATTTCAATTACAAACCTCAAAGCCACCTAATTTTTCGTGGATAATATTCTGTTCCTCCTTTATATTGATGTCTCCCAGCTTCATGGGATCATCCATTTTCATCATAGCAAGTCTACTCTCTGAGCTAAAGCCATTTAATAGAAGCATTATACATCAGACTTATCCATGAGGACTTCTGCTTTCCTGAATGACATTGCTAAGTTTGCCTACACATCATCATTTAGCTAGTTTCTGATTCACTTATGTGAGCCTTCAGCAATCTTGTATGTTTTATTTGTAATTGTTTTATATCCAATGTTAATTTAGTATCTGAAGTAAAACAGTGAAAGAGAGACAAGCGAGTAAGTCCAGAGGGGAAACAAAAAGAAGTTTTCTAGTTTGCAACAAACTCCATGCAACTGATTTATTTCCTAAGGAATGTCTCCTTATTTCTGTCATTGTTAAGGCTGGTTATGTTTGCCTCCATTCTTCTTGGTAGTTTTCTTTTTCCCAGAGGATGCTTAAATTTTAAAGCAAATTTTGTGGTACTGTTCTGTTTTGTGCTGCATCCCCAGCTGGCAGCCAGGCACCAGCACAACCACTTGCTTACTTGTGCTGAGGAATGGAAAACACAGAAAGATGGCAAGAAGAATCATGGATCAAGATAACATCAGTTTAATAGGTGGAGTAAAAGCTGCTCACTCAAGTAAAGCAAAAAGAGGAATTTATTCACTGTATCCACCGGTGTGCTATGTTCACTGTTTTAGTCACAGATCCAAAACAAAGCACTGCTATGCAGGAGGTACATGCATATGGAAAAATTATGTAAATTATGTAGGGCTTTTCCCCCGATAATATGTGCTGAACTAATTAGTCTATCAAAAAAACCAAAATCAACTAATCAAATAAACACAAAAAACCAACCCCAGAAAACCCAAAAAACAAACAAACAAAAAAAACCCACCCAAAAAATGAAACCAAACCAAACAAACAATAAAAAACCCCCCAAACCCCCTAAAAAACTCCACACACCCCCGCCCACAAAACAAACAAACAAACAAGCACCCAAACCAAACAAAAACAACCCCAAAAAACCCTGCAACCAAGAGAAACTAGTAATTTAAGCAATGTGGAAGGATAGATACCAATCTACAGGAATGCTTAGATCTAAAAGTCAAAACTTTTTTTGTATACTAACACAATTTCGCCCTCCTTTTTTTAGCATTGATTGTTGAGGCTTTGTCTAACAAATGATATTATAACGAAATGCATATGATACTCATTCCAGTTTCCCAGTGAATACAGTTCAATTTATGGACTGACACATGTCTGACATAGTTTGTGTTCTCTGTCTTATTTGTTTCCCATTTCTTCATTGAGTTTTAAACCTTTATTGTGCTTTGCTTGACTATCAGTGAAAACAGGAGTTTTTTTTTGCACTGTATGTATAATTTTAATGAGAGTCATAAATTCATATGGTTTCCATCTATATCTCAATATTCATCTTATATGTAAATCTCAGCTGTTCCCAACATATAATGATTGCTAAGAAGATTCCTACTGCCAGAGCTTAAAATGAGTTTCTGGTCAGTCACTGGAGGTTCAAAAGTGCTTAAACTGAAGTACATGTTCTGGGCAACCCAAAAAGGGTTTATTGTGACAGAATTACGGTCTCTGCTGGTGAGTCTGTTGTGAATCCATAAATCACTAAGAAAGGGTCAGCTGCTTTGTGTTGTGAGTTACAAACTGTAACACATTTAGACTGAGGGCATGCAGAACTGCTCCCCCCAAAATAATTAAATGGTAAGGTTTTTGACTAATTGTCAGTGAAGTTTTGGCTCTACTGTTTTGACTTCTGTTTAAACTGTATCAGAAAACCGACATGCCTGCTGAGCAGCTGGTGGTGATCTTACATAGCCCTTAACTCTGGAAATAATTTTTCCCCCCTTACATACTGCAGGCTTACACTTATCAGTCTCTGAGTTACATGAGGAGGACAGCTAAGAAGATATTTCAGTTCAACTTGGACAATCTCCTTAGTGAAGGTTTTTCTGTGTTTTTCTAATGTTTTGGCATCTCCAGAAACATATTTAATTTATTTGCCTGAAAGTTACTTCAGATGCTGAACTTTGGCCTCTGAAAATCTTGACATGTATTTAATTTCATAGAAAAACTAAAAATATTCATTTCCATAAAGATTTTTTGCTTTATTTATTCTTAAAACTGAAAAAAAAACCCTAATGATGTAGGTAGCCTGTCTAATGCATGTCATGTATTGTCTAAAAGTATTTATGAATGTCTTGTTTCTCAAAATTAGCTAGTATTGAGTCTGTCTAAGAAGCAGTTGAGGAATTGGCAAGGATTATTTTTATTTTGTACTGAAGGCAAAGGGTAAAGGGAATCAATGTTTGATAATGCACAAGATGCCCCAAGGGGATGCTGTAGTTGTAATAGCTAATACATTGTCAAATTTGCAGTGCAGATAAACTTTTGCCCTCTTTGAAGCAAATATGTTTAGGTGTTTTCAATAGTTACTCTGTGTTACTGCAGTTCTAACGCCCCGTTTGCCACTGAACGGCAGTGAAGGAGTTGTCATCATTTTTTTCTTTAGTTTTTTTTCTTCAAAAGACTTTGAGATTTTAAAGGGCCTGGATCCCCAGCTGTTAGAAATCAGTGAATTTTCATTTAATGTGTTAGGCTATACCAATGTAATTTAAGTTTCCCATCCCTTGGTAATTAGATCCCCTTCAGCCTGAATTGGTGCATGTTCTTAATTCAAAGCATAAGATTTGGAGATCTGCACATTATTATGTAGCTAATATTATTGACCTACCTGTTAGCTACATGGGAGTATGACAGGTTATTTAAACAAATTAATTCGTATTTTCTATTTTTCTCTACTGAAAAGGACATGTAGAGGTTAGTGCCATCTTGGGAGGCTGAGCTGCCATTCTTATTCATACAGGTAAGGATTTCCGAAGGGTACGAAACAGGTGCCTGGGAGCAAACCAATAAAAGTGAAAACTTTGTTTTATTGCTTTTGATCCCAACGCACTAAATAAAATAAAAGCTCTCCTGGGATTAAATATATCAAATTCCTGAACTGAGATACTTCTTCCTCTCAGATAGTCCCTACAGTATCCCATCACAATAGGCAAAGCCTTCAGTCCAAAGGCTGAATATTTCAAAATGGAGAGAAATAATTCTGAATCCAAAGGGGATGTATGTTTTAGAAAACAATGGACTTTTTTCCCCTCAGCATTTAACCTTTCTATGCAAATTATTTCGGATTGATTTCCAGCTGTGTTGAGAAGTTGAGCCTGTGAGCCTAAACACTCCTATTCCCAAATCATGCAGTCAGAAAAGGGCAAAACTAGCCAGTGTGCCTCTGCATCTTTCAGTTTCCTCATATGAGAACTCATCTTTATGACCAGAGTTCTTTTGCAGGGGTTACTGTTGACACAGAGCACCAAGCTGGAAAGCAGAGATAACGTGTGTCATTGCTGCAGTTTGATAGATACTCTGATTCCAACATCTGCCCCTCCCCTGCCTTTCCTCTGTTGCACAGGTGCCAAAATCCTTTTAGGACTGATTAAGTGAGTGGCAGAAAGAGTTCCCAATTCTAAGCTTCGTTCCCTTTTGCAGCTTAAACAAGATTCTGAAGCATAAAATAAATCTTAATCTTTCCAAGGAATGATGCTAGTCTGAGGCTGGTTGTTGGCTCAGTACTGAGTTCCTGCTGGCTTTGATAACAGCTCATGATTTGTGAAAATTTAGCATGGATTGATATCAGCTTGCACCTCACACTCCAGGCTGCCTTGACGAATGGGAAGTAAACTGGCTTATATGTGGTTGGGACTCAGCACCATAAAATTTAACGAGGCAGTTCATGCAGTTCTAACATTTTTCATGTGTTCCCTCTTTTTTACCCACTGGATTTCCTGGAAAAGAAGTTGGTGTTCAGCAAGGTCTTAACTTCTCCACTCAGTCTTCTGTTATCCATTCATTTCCACCCCACAGTCGTAACAAATGCTTTGATTTCACACTTTCAAGCACAGTAAAGAGACAATTTTACCTATTTGGTATACAAATAACACTGGCATAAAAGTGATCCAGATCACCAAGGCACAATATAACTTCAATTTCATTGATATAAGGTATCAGTGTTAGTAGGTTGGTTTAATTGTCACACTGAAACTAACATAGCCAAAGTTATATTCACTTTCTATTTATGGTTAAAAAACAGTTTAGAGGGGAAAAGGAACTTAACAATGTTAAATGTGCATCTGATCTAGACTGCAAAAATGATTTTGTAGTTTGCAGTGATTTGGGAAAATATATGCACTTAAAACTTCATCTTTCAGCTTTCAATCATCTGTTCAATAGTTGCATAATACGTATCAAGTTATATTTTGCTGTCAGAGACACTCTTGTAAATCTACAATGTTTTCACTGCAGATAGTAAAATTACTTCAGTTTCAAATTTTTTACTAATGAGGTCAGGAATTTTGACAGTACTTTTCAGTGATTGCAGATTTGAATAAAGCATACTGTCTTGAGAGCAAGGTTGAGGAGAAACTCTCATCGAGACAGGCAATTTCTGGAATGTTGATAAGGTACGTGATTGACACCCCTATAATTTTGTTTGTTCTAAGCTTCTGTTTGTTCTTGGAACTTGGCTATTTAAGATTAAATGAAAAGAACTGTTTGCAGTGCTTTTGGACTAAATTTATAGGGCTGGAAGACAACAGTCTATATTAATGTCATCATCTTCAATGCTTTCTCTTCTTGGTTTCTTGGTTTCTTTTTTTCAAGATCTACAGGCTTATTTTGTTTTGTAAAACCACTTCCCATACTAAAGAGACAAGTTAGCAGACTTCCAGTTCTTAAAATGCTGATCAGAGTTAGCTTTGGTTTTTCTGACTGAGGAGAAGTTCTACTTTTTCATTCATTTACATTATAGCACAAACCAAATGGATAAGAGACAAATATATGCTGTAAGATCTGCCAGTAGCACTGCTGGATCAGAGTTCATTTAGAGTGATGTTGGCCCTGTGAATCATAAAGCCTGCTCAGCCAAGTGGGAGAACTAACCTTGTCAGCAGCAGGATCATATATCAACTTAAAGAGGAAAGAAAGTTGCCACACAACCACAGTTCCAACCAGCAGCACCACTTCACAAAAAAGTAATCCTCTGGCATTAATTTCTTGTCAAGGCTAGTGATGGGTTGCATTTGCCAAGTAAGATGTGCTCAGCTGAACTGCAGTATCTTGGAAACGCAACGCGATATGTCACTTTTTCTTTCTTTTTTTTTTTTAAAAATGTTGCATGTTGAAAGTGTCATTCTGTGAATACTTGCTGTAAATTAAGATAACTATTCTCAGAAGTGCAGGCATTGATCTTGGCTTCTAAAACTCTCAGACTATGCAATTCTAAAGCAGTTTGCTCCTTTAGGTATCTATAAATCCATTTTCTACATGAAGCAACTTTTCAGTTCTAAGAGTATGATCCAAAGTCCATTCCTACACAGGCCTAGACCTTATTGAGCCTGTAAAGATGTGCTTAATTTGAATTAGGAATGACAAAAATGCTTTATGTAAACATAACCCAAACCAGTTTCATGGGCATTGGTTAAATACAAATTTTCATTCAGAGCACATAGCCTTTTTTTGCATTTGCTGTCGACATTCTGTATGGGTATCTAAGGAATATTAGTGCCATTTCATTTTACAAAGCAGGGGCAGAGGGAAGGGAGGGAGGTAGCTGTTCTGCCCATGGGTGTATGGTGAGCTGCCATCAGCACTGAAGCTCAGGAGCCATTTCTTTGTGGCATTACTGAGCCAGTAGGCTTTTACCTCTCTTTCTTGTGATACCCAGATTTCCTGATGACTGAATGCAGACAAAGTTACAATTCACTGACCTGCTAACTGAATTTCCTTCTCATGGGAGGGAAAATGTTCCTTTGGGATCCAAAGAAAGCTGGAAAGGTAGACTCAGAGGGAAGGACTACAAAAATATCAGGTTTTAAGATAACTTTTATGTCATTCACTGGCATTATATTTTTTCTCTATGTGAATAAATAATATTTAGGGATGGTTTCTTAAGGAAATATTCCTGGTCTGCATAAATATATTTCCGCTTGTTTGCATTCAAGTGTCAGGCAAGATTTATGGGGAAAACATTTTCAAAATTTTATTAAAAAAATTTGTCCTCATACTACTTCTACTCTTCTTTGCTTTGGAGAATGATATGTAGGTGGCTGCTAAAAAGAAAGATGTTATTATAAGTTCCTCAAAAATCTCTCCAGTTAATTGATGAAAATATATCTTCTGCATTTTTCTTGGAATACATATTTGGAGATGGAGGCGATGTGCATACTGATAGATCAACCATCTGCATTCATTAGTGGTTGTCTCCTAATGTGTAAATGATAAAATAACAATTTGTTTTTTTCATGACTGCTTAAAAATCCTTTTCTTTCTCTGGCCTTCTATATGCATCATTTCACAAAATATCATGAGTATCAGGATATCCACTATGATACAAAGTTGTAGAAAAATGTTAGAATTAAATTAGGTAACGTTATCTGAATTTATTCTCTTTTGCATGGACTGAAATAAAAAGTCAATTTTTAAAAATCAGTCTAAGTGCAAGAAGATCCAGGTTCATGCATTTTTAGGTAAATATGATTATGCAAGTAAACACATACAAGACAATTTTATTGATCATTTTACTTTTTGATCCATTATATTTATTTTTGATTTTACCAAATTAACAAAAACTAAAACTTGAAACTAAATCTAACTAGTAGGACAAATGAATAAATGCAATAGAAATGAGGAGCAGCAGAAATATTCTAGGATGATAGTCATGACAAAGGTGGTAATGGCTGTTTTACTACTCAGGGTTTTGTTTCAGCGAGGGTCAAGCTTCTTTTCAGTCACTATATTTCCCATTGGAATTACTGCATTCTGTTCTAACAAGTTGTTTCTCCCTTTGGCTTTGATTCCTAGCCTGTCCTTAGCACAAGCCCTAAGCTTTATTGCAGTTGTACTACCCTGGACCACCCTGAACTGAGGGATTGTCTGTGGAGAGGTTGTCAGTTGAAGAGTAAGCTGAAGGATAAAAGTTTTTATGCATATCACTGGAAAAACTGTTATTTGCCATGGTAGGTTGTAACTGGTTTCAGATGTAATCTCTTCAGATCTGCTCATGCTTCTTCATTAGATGAAGAGTTCATAGATTCATAGAATCATCAAATGATTCAAGTGTTCAGGGCTGGGTTGGATGAGGGTTTGAGCAACTCAGTCTGGGGAAATGTGTCCCTCCCCTGCCACGGGGGTTGAAGCTCCATGACCTTTAAGGACCCTTCCAACCTAAACCATTCTATGATTCTTTCATTTCCTCTTTTAAGGAAATAAACTATTGCATAATTTTGAGTTTCAATGGAGATTAAAACAAAAAGGAGATGCTGGGAAATTTGTGTATAGTAACAGAGGACTTTATGCTTATTTTCAACTGAATACCATTTTAATACTAAAATTATTTTATTTTAGTGCATTTACATGATTAAGAGCTATATTTTTTTTTATTCTGTGTTACAGTTCTTCACACTCTGCAAAATAAATTCTGTTTTAGGTTCTCTAGGGCTCTGTCAAATGATGCTGCCAGAAAAGAGAAAATTTACACAAAAAGTCTGAAGTAGATATTACACCAAATATGACTTTTTCTCAATGAGAGGAAAAGAGAAAATTTCTGGTATTTTTCTGATGGAATAAAAAACACTAAGGCATTGAAGATATCCTGTGAGAATCCAAACCATGACCTTAAATAATTTATTGCTAGTTAAGGATCTGATGCTGCCTGCTATTCTCAATGATGCAACTTCAACACTGTAAAATGATGCTTCATTTAGGCAAACCAGTCTATTACAGGTTGATATTAGGTGTACAACAAGGTAAGATCTGAGTGCTTTTCATGGAGTGTAGAGGAGCAGGATAGAGTCTTCCTGTTTTTAACTTTCTTCCCATCCAGTCTAGGAAGAAGAAAGACATGCTTCTCTGTGTTAAACATTACATTAATTTTCCTTTTATTTGCAAAACTATTATCTGTTTTATACTTGAAGATGTGGTTCTGTACTGAATTTATTGACTTTGAATTTTTATCAGCTTGTAGCAGGAAACTTCCTTGGTGTTTAGAAGATCACCCTTATCACTCAATTCTGAGGAAACAGAGCAAATGGGATCTTAGATATGGTACACTAGAGAAAACATGTAGGTGCTCTAAGTGCAGGGTATTTATTTTTTCTTTGCTGGATTGAGTTTTCTCTGTTTCTTTTTTTTTTTTTTTTTTTAGAATTGCTGTTACATTACGCATAACTTTTGAATCTATGAATTTTTAAAAACTAGGTTTTACAATCAGAAAGCTGAAAACTCCTGTAGGTTTCAGTGGAACTATGGATGAGGTGTACAGCTGCTGGCTAGGGGGCAGAATCCAGACCTGTTTCAATGTGTATATGTAGTATACTGTAAAGGTATTAAGTATCTTTATCCTTGTTCTTTAAAATAGAGATTATTTTTTAATTGTTATCTATATCCTTCAATTTTAGAAAGCTGTTGAGTGTCTCCTTACATTGCTGAATGCATAGATCTGTGGCTCAAGAGTTGTAGGTGATGGTAAATATTTTGTTATTTTAGATTTGCATTGACTGGTAGCCCTCACTGCCAGGGCAAAGGATCAACCACTGCCTTTGTAACATTTTATTACGTTGAATTACTAAGTGTCAATAAGGAACACAGATTAAAATGATGAGGAAATTGCCTGTGTGATTCTGCATTAACCTTCAATAGCAGAAGCACAGTAGTCTGATCTTATCAATGAGTTCATTCTTGGAACAGACTGTGAAAAGGTTAAGCCTTTTAAGCCAGCACACAGAGGTGATTAGATGCATTTCCAATTTAGAGAAATCTCTTTTGTGAAGGTCCTATGTAATTAATAATCTCAGCAAGTTATCTGGAAAAATAAGAATATCCTCAGAAAATTCTGACAGCAGAAATTCAGGTAGCAAATAGGAAGAGTTCCTCCCTCTAAAGGTACCCTTGGATATCTTTTCAATTTATTTTGCCTTAAAGATAAGTTTCAGAGAGGCAAATTATTTCTTCCTAAAGCAATTATTCTACTGAATACAAGAAATTCATTGGCAGAAAGAATGATGGATATATTTCGATTAAAAACACCACAGGATCTTTAAGATTAAACACATTCTTTATGGTACATAGTTTATACCTTTTATAAGTATTTTGTATGGAGAATTAGACTTTTTTTCCAAACTTTTAATTATGTTGAAGACTTTCCTATCTCTTCATTTTTATTCTTTATTCACAAAAATGCTGCCATCAGAACAGTATGGCTATATAGAAAGTATACCAATTTAAATACAACTTCAGCATTAATAAATCATTCTATTTATCAGTGCAATGTTGCTATTATTAGAGTGAAGATATTAGCAAAAGAAAAGGGATTTTTCATCTTATTTACTTGTACACTTTACTATGTATGTTTATGAAATTCCTTGTTTTCCTCAGAAAATGGCTGTGTCTTAAACTCTGATGGAATCCCCATATTTTGTGTTTCTGCTGTAATTGCCCACGTGGACGAATCTTGTGAACTTTGAATACAAAGTAGTTTCTAATACATTAAAGCAAAAGCAAGATAAAACCCTTGATCTGCATGGACATTTCTGTTGTCATCCCTGCCTACTTTTCATTAACTCCTTTTTGCTCTGAATTCCAACTCTCAAATTGAAAGTGGCCCAGATCCCTTAGTCATTAATTCCAAGCTGGATGTGAAACAATTAAGAGGGCTGGAAATTGCATATCTATAGTACAGATACAGAAAGATTCTTCTAGGTTCAGAAAAACTGTTCTTCTTTGGGTAGTTTTTTTCTATGGACCAGGTGTTTTACCAGTGCATCTGGATTATTTCTGATTATTGTGCTATAGTTCAGCATTTCCTTGGTGTTGTCTGGTCTCTCCACTGGGATGACACCATGAATTCAGTGTTGTGTTTTAGTTAGTCTGGCAACCATTCTAAATAATGCAGTGTGGGACAGAGGTTTAAAAACAAACAGAATTTGGTCTGAGCCTTCCAGTATTTTAATAGCACTTTTTTTACATTATAAATTTTACATTTTACAGCAGCACTTTTGTTGTAGTAACAGATGTCTCTCCAGACACGTGCATGTATATTTAAATAGAGTTGGCATAGTGTAATCTTCTTTCAAAAGAAGATTAATGGAACAGAACTCTTTTTGTCTGCACAAATTAATTGAACACTTATAAGAAGATGGATCACTACTTTGTAATAATTACAGTTGTGCTTAATATAATTAATACTCTGGATTAGAATTGGTGTGAAATAGCATTATTCTTTTGCACAGTTAAGGTATAATTTTAACACTGGATTTGTCTGAGTAAACACTGTCATTGCAAGCCACTCCCAAGACCATCTGTCTCTGGTAATTTTCAAGAGCAAGAACTTTGCAATTCTGAACTTCAAACAGATAAAACTTAAATAACATCCTATGAGAACTTACATCAAATCAGTAGATTACTTATTACCTGAGTTGTTCTCTTCATTTTATTATTCCTCATAATGGGACTAGTAGTGTGAAAGATATATATGAAATAAGCAGTACACACCAGCAATTTCTTCCAAATGCTGTCTGAGCCTGCTGCTGCATGAGTTTATGAAGAAACACATAATCTATTTCTAACAAAGAATTGCAAAACTTTTGCCCATTTTACTCTCTAAAAGAACTGTGACAATTACTTTGAAATCATAAGAAAAAGTGTCTACACATAAAATTACAACAGTAAGTACCCTATGAGTGGAACTCAATTTTACCTTTTTCAGCATGGAAATAATCCCAGGAAATTTATTTCTTATGAAGAGATTGTCAGAAAATTATATAACAAGGCTGGACTCAAACAGAAAAGGTGCTATACAGTTAATGCCTGATCAAGAGCTTCAAGTAGCAATCCTGAAGTCAAACACTGTCCAGGAAAGCACTGTTTGTGAAACCTGTTGTAATAGTGGTTATTCCACTCATGTCAGGAAAGAGACTGTCAAGGTCCCAGAAGCAGTTTTGTGACAAGATGTACTCTTCGGGGGGAAGAGCCTCTTGTGACATCTCACAGGCTGTTTAAAATGTTCAAGTCAGAAGCAAACAGTAGAAGAGTTCTTTCTGGAAGGTTTCAAATAGGATGCATTATAATTTTGGTTCAGTATGACGACTACGACTTTCATTAAACTGTTGGCAAAAGATCTGGATGAAAGGGAGAGAGATGATTTATGTTCAGC
Source organism: Entomyzon cyanotis (assembly GCA_024500445.1). Lineage (NCBI taxonomy): Eukaryota > Metazoa > Chordata > Aves > Passeriformes > Meliphagidae > Entomyzon > Entomyzon cyanotis. Next base: position 86,096,752 of record JAKEPQ010001005.1, read on the forward strand.
TAAAGAAATCAAGTGAAAGGGTGGTGAAAGGGAAGAAAGCATATAAAAATTCTTTAGACTAAAGGCGGAGTGCATGGGTTGAACAAACAATATATTTGTCTTTATTTGCTTATTTCTAGTAATAGCTGAAAAATAGACTAATGTTTTCCCATGTACAATCTCCTTGCTTCTGCTAATCCCCTGTGTGAAAGCCCTGAGTAACAGATAGGTCTTGTCAAGGAAATTTGGGCGTCCAAGAAAAGAGTATGTGAAGTAGCGCAAACCCTGCAAGCCAAAGGTAGCGGCAGTGTGAGACTGAGGCAAGATGTCACAACATAGATTTGGCTGTTTAGTGTGTTCCCTTCAAGGGAAAGTCTGTGAGGACCTTTCAGGTACCACATGCATTTCCGTGGTTTTATACTCTGCTTTATGGCTAACTTTCTTCACTTATTCCATTCTATTACAAACTCATGGAGAATAATTTTTATGGTAATTTTTGTGAATTAGGTATCCCGGGAGATAGATTAACATCATTAAACCATGATCACATTTAGCATTCCTGTTGCCAAAAATAGAAGGCTAATTTTACTCCACTAATTTCTTATGAAATGCTTTACCCTTTTTTTTTTTTTTTTGTGGTGGCCACAGGTGTCCAATTTATTCCCAGTTCTTTGAAGATATTTTCATTTTAAGTCTTAGAAAATATACTCAGTTTGTATCAATTAAGAACTGCTTGCATGTGAAGATGGCTAGAATATTTAGAAAAAGTACTCAAAATTAATATTCTTAGCAATAGCATAGATAATTCTTGCTGTCTTAAAGGAGATTGTTTTAGATCATGAACTTTAGGGTTCAGCCTTGGTCCACCATGATTACTATCTGCCAATGAGCACAATTGTCTCATCCTTTTTTGCAAAATTTTACTAGATTCAGCATAGCTGTTTGGCTGAACTGTCAGGTCAAGAGCTAGCTCTGACTCTGCTCACCATTAGATGATATTTGACTTAAGAGGATTAAGTTCTTTCTTGCTTATAACATTACACTTTCTTTCATGATCAGGTAACTGTGGCAGCAGCCACATTTCCACTTCATATTTCATCTCCAGTTTTTCTATTAATCATATTACATTTCCAATTAAGTTCTACTTACGAATTTGTTTCAGTGTGGTTCTTAGGGGAATCAGTAAATGTGTTTTATAATTAAGTGCTCAAATATTAGAATTTAATAGTTTGTAATTAGAGGGTTTTTAAATTAGAAATCTGTCTTCCTTTACAATTTGAGGAGGTAAAATCTAATTTACATCTTCACCTGAAGGAAAATTCATAAAATGAACAAAACTAAAGCGGTGAAAAACATTTTTAATTAAAGGGAGGAAACTGCTAATGAAGTGCAACTTAGGAACATAAACTAATAGTGTATAACATCATATAGTTTCTTTATGTTAGCGAATTAAATAAAGTGGTATAAAAAATTAGAAATATTACTTAAAGCAGTGAATTTCAATTTGCCATATGAAGTGTCCCATGACAGAAGTATTCCCATTATCTACAGTCTCATTGTAGAGATGAATATGTGCCTACTCAAGTGCTTGAATAAGGACTAATAATATTTGCACTGTTCAGTGGCCTGTATGGTGTCATGCAAATAAATACCTGATCCTGAATGTGTGGGGGTGTGTGTACGTCCATCTATTTGTAGCTAATTTCTGAGGCACAGGGAGTCCTAGGAATGTTCATTGGTAGTCATGGTAAGAAATCCTGTTTTCCCCTTCATTGAAAGGTCACTGCAAGCAAAATGCTGATCCTGTGGGAAAATCAGCACAACTTCTACATGGAATATTGGCTAGAACAGGTCTTGAATTGTCAACTCCAGCACTCAAAGAATGGTTTTCCTCTTCTAGCTAAGAAAAGAGTGCTGAGTTAAGACTAGTACTAACAGGCCTGTTTTAAGATGTAGGTAAAACAGGCAATTGCCTGCAGCAGCATATTAATGGGACTAGCCTTTAGGAAGACATTCGTGATATTTTTGTGTCTGACCTCAGCTTCACTCTGCAGAGACAGCACCATGAGAATCCCAGAATACATGTTTGTTACTGGGCACAGAACCTTTTCCCAGATCTGAAGCCTGAGTAGATGCTGTGCCATCTTGATCCATTCTGAGCAGGCTCCTTATCCATGAAAAAATACCTAGATGTGCAGGCTCAGCTGAAGACAAGGGTAATTTTTGGCAGCCTGCCTGGAGGAGGAGGAGGATATCAAGTCTCCACTGTATCCCTGCAAGTAGGTCTAGACACTGCCTGAAGCATTTTCTCTGTGTTGCTTATGACCCTAAGGGCAAATAAGCATCAGAAACAAGGTCTTTATTTACGTGTCCTGGTAAGACAACTGCAGATCCTACTCCAGCTACCCCGCTGATGCTTCACCCCAAGTTGCTGCTGTAAGGAAAGGTGTACAGAAAAAGGTGGCCATGGCAGGGCGAATGGGGTTCTTGAGGACTTCTACTTACCTTCTACCTTGCACCCCCTGACCAGGGAGAGCAGCGGTGCAACATTGCCTCGCAAATGGGACTCCCTGGCAAGGACACCACAGCAGAGAGGGACCTGGGGTGAGCCATATTTGTAGATTTACATTTGGTTATTTAAGTAGAGGGGTGTGTTTCATTTTGCCAGCCAGAGGTGCAGAGAGGGATGTCATGGAGGAGTCATCCTCCCACCTTTTCAGTATGGCCTGAGCTGCCCAGAATGGGTGAGCCAGTCCTGAGAGTAAATGAGGAGCTTGGTACAACAGAGACATAGAAGGTAGCTTGGCAGGAGGGTATGGCTTAAACTCCAGTTAAATCTTCCAAACAAGGTTTCATCTGAGCCTTAAGGGGTTTGTAGGCCATGAGCAGATGTAGCAATGTGGATTTTTAGGATTCCGTGCGCTTCCATTGTTTCCCTGCTCTGTATGCTATTGGTTAATTTTAAAATGTGCACTCTGCTGTACCTGAAAACCTATTGGTGTGTTCCCCCTGTCAATTCTCCCCCTCCATCTCCGGGGACTGGCTCCAGGGGAGAAAAATCCTGCCCCTTCTCTTCCCCTTGTAAGCCCATGTCTGCATCAGAGAGGGGTCTTCCATCTCTGCGCTGCTAGCACCTGCTACCTGCCCTGTCTCCTTTCCCCCTTCTCCTGCCCTGCAACCCTTTCCCCCTACCCCAAATAAACTCCCCTAGCAGAACAGAGATGGAGTTCCAGTTTGTTCTTTCGTCTCACTACATTTCCTGCTAGAATTTCTGTGGTTGGGAGACTCGCACCATGCCGCAGGACCCCAGGGGCCGCCCGCTCCAGATCCGGTGGAATTATGAGGACCAGGGACTTTGCTCCGGGTGGGAGCCAGCCTGTGCCACCCTCCCGGAGCCTGCAGTAACAAGCAGACTTTTCACACTGCTGAAGTTTGTCTGCTGTGATTATTAGTGAGCAGTGTTATTTTTTTCATTATTTTAGCAGAGTTTGACCTTTGTACAAGAAATACCTCACAGAATGGTGTTTACTTTGGAAATCCGACCCCAGTCTTTAGCTTCATTTCCTTATCTTCTGATGGCATCCCAGCAGCTCATCTACTTTTTATTATTCTAGTTGTGGTTTACTCAGCAGTGGCTGAAGACACGGGCAGAAATTCTGTACAAGTATCGAAAAAAGCTGGTATGTTCGTGACCTTTGTCCTCTTGCTTGTGACTTGTTGATATATTGAGGGTAAATCACTCATATTTCTTTAAACAATTGGATCATTAAAGGAATCTTTTGGGTTTTCCACCTGTATAGTACACAAATTATATATCTGTAATTGCAATTATATCAGTATATATAATTTTACCCCAGCAAATTGCATTAATGTAAATGGTAAGATGGGATGCATTATCTGCTGAAAATGGTCTTTTTATTAGTTACTTTTGTGGTGGTGGTTTTGATTGTTTCTGACATTCTGTGATCTGCCATTATTCTGTGCTTGTACTGTACTTTTGCGTTTTGGCTGGCCAAACTGACATTTTCCACTGAATTATAGATTGAAAAATTCAGTAATGAATGATGCTGACTTTTTTGGTAAGACAATCAGCTGGTACACCACAGTGGTACGGATCACACACTATGATAAAAAATTACTTATATATTATGCCCTTCATTAATATTTCAGGATCCAGACAGTAAAGGGAGCAATTTATCTCAGTATAAGTTAGAATACTGTTTAATAAGATTTTTTGAGGAGACAAGATTAATGTTAGTAATGTTTTTTCATTGACAGGAAAATAGTGTTAACATTAGTAACTCACTTTTTCTGTTTAAAGTACAGCATTTGTTTTACAGCTATTCACAACAACAAGGTTAAACTCAAAAAAATATGGACTATAAACAAGGTCAGGCCTATAAAAAAGTAAAACATGAATCTGTTTTCCTAGGCTAAAATCTTATTAGAATGAATATTCTGCTGATCAGAATGAAGGTGATGAAGGCTATAAAGCTATTCAAGCAGAATAATTCAACTTTAGTATCTCTCCATTCCAGGAAGTGGCTATTTCTTCTTTTTAATAGTCTCAAACAGGGAATTTGAAACTCAACTAATTAAGCTTCAAGTTTTCTGTGTTTTGTAGTCTCCTTGATTCTGAAAATAATATATGTAACTTAATTTCGCTTGTCAAGTTTTAAGGCATAAATGAGTTTGGTACAGTTTCCTGAAGGTATATTGAGAAAAGACTATATTCAAGAAAACAATACATTTGCTCTGCTTGGGTAAATGTTTCCTGTTCAGAATGTATTTGGCTTCATTAAGATGGCACACAGACATGACTGTGAAATATTTGGTTCCTCTGATATTACTCATACACAGCTGAGAACTTTTCTAGGTTATAGCAACATACATGCTGATGCTTAATAATCTGGCGCTGTTGTAGTTGTCCTGATATTTTCTTGAAGACACAAATAAGGTCTGTACCAATTCAAGAAACTATGTTGTCTAAATTCATCTACTTCATAGAGTGTTCTCTACAGACATGTACAAGAGTAGTTATGTGTGCAATACTTTTATGCATACAATATGAGCGTGTATACAAAAAGAGTATGTTCAATGCCAGGATTCCTAAACTCTATTTCAGTCCACATGCACATATCCACACAAACAGCATAATCAGGGCAAAGCTCTGGCATCACAGGAGCCTTTGTGATTGATGACTTCTCATTCTACATTGCTCTGTGTTCGTATGCAAATCATATAGTCTTTACATTGCCCATAGTCCTGCTGAATTTCCTGACTACTTGTCTCTATGCATTTTCTGTCTCTATGAATATTTAATTAATTATGGAAGGAAAAGAAACTAAAACTGCAGAAACTGGTGACTCACAAACTGGTGGTAGTAAATCATCCTGTCTGCATTTGTCAGGGAAAGGACATTTATTTTTGATTTTTTTTATTTCTCAGATGTGTGGAGTATTTGGCTCCTAGAAATACCTAGATTTGCATGCAAAAATCATCCTTTCTTATGAAGAGCAAAATATGGCTAAAACAGTGGGAGGAAATGTCTCTCAATGTTTCTTGGTTTTGCTCTTGTTTATTTTGAATAAGCAATTAAAAATATCAAGACAAGTATAACACAGCTGTGAATGTTAATGTTGGATACAACTGAACATATAGTGTCAAAATTTTTCTTTCACCTCAAATGTTCAGCCCTCTCTGAACACTTTTATAAGCGTATCTGAGGCAGAATCTTGCCTGTAGCCAAAACAATTGTTGGACATCACTTAGTCTGGTCACCTACGCATGATGCACATGGTCTAACGTAGACAAACGTAGTTTTGTGAGTACTTTTGCTGTGCTCTATGATGAAGCACATAAGAGCTAAAACATTTCTGGGTATTCAAGGTTCTTGCCATTTTTCTAACAGATGCTAATTTCCTTTATGGTTTTGTACTTGCATTTAAAGATTGTGCTGTCCTATAGAAATATCAAGAGAAGAGAATGTCTCAGTCAGTCCCTTTGAGTCTGTTATTTCTGCACATAGAAATTGTGTGTACTTATGGATTCAAATGAACAGTTTATTTTTGAAGAAATCCTTTTTTCTCTGTGCAGGGAATCTGAAGAGGGTTATGATAGTACTTGGGAGATGTGGAAAGCTTTCTCTGTTAGGAAGAAGATTAGATGACTTGCTTATACCGCATCTACTGAGCTTTAAGAAGTTAAATTTCAACTCCTCTAAGTTGGAATCAAAGCTCTTGAAAAATTCTAATCATGGTTGTCAGATTGATGTTTGCTTGAAACAAACACCTGCAGTAAACATGGCCTGCAAGATTTATTCAGGGAATAAAGCATAACATTTACACAGAAAGAGGGCAGCATTAGAGTGAAGAGAGATGATCAGAGCTGACCTTTGGCAAGCAGTTCAAATTTCTAAGTATGAATGCCCCAGTCAAATAGATTAGTTTCCAGAACAGTTAATTCTTTATGAAAGAGAAGGTCAGACAGAGAGCATATGCTATTTCAGTGTATTAAACAAAAATGCCAGATTTAATTTTACAAAATAACAGTTAAGAAAAGTAGTTGGTGGAGTGCTAAAATTATTTTAGAAGTATAAACCTAAAGTCAAATTACTTCAAAAACTGGTAGCAAACTACTGATGAAGGAAGAGTAACTGCATTGACTGAACTAGAGGTCCTTGATTCAAGACATTTTTTTTCTTACTGTAGTCCTTGGACTTCGGGTGAATATGTTTGGGTAAATGTCTTCTTCATCTGTTGTATCTGTGAGAAGTAGGAATGGCAACAAAACCTATTTTTTATTCTATTGTTTGCATAAGGTATTTTGGTTTTGTGATCTTGGGGTTCTTTTAATGATTAGCATTGTTCTACAGATCAAGTAGCCTTTTCATCTTGCAAATCTGTACTGAGTATCGCAACTTATGCTCACGTGAAATGGCTTTGCTACAAATGTGATCCGTGTCTCATGTGAAGTGACTTTGCTGTAAATATGACATTAATATGAGCCAGTCAGCTTGCCAGATTGCTATTAGTTTGTAATAAACATCTAGAAAAATGAAACATCATTAAAGGAAATCAGCTGTTTCATGTAGCTGCTGCATATTTATAGACGCTCTGCTTATATGAATTAATTAGTCCCTGACTGGGGGAGGCACACTGTATCTCCACCCCCTGGCATCTTTCCATTCTGTTTCTTCTTGTGCTATTCTCTACTGTAATGACATCCACACGATAAAATTAAGAATTTTAAAACCACTTGGTATAATACAAACACAGTAATTGTAACAAAACTTGAATGTAGCCATTCCTCAGTACTTGTGCACAGTAGAAGATAGTTAACTTATGATAATTAACTTGTATTCTTGTAATATTATCTGTTAATTAAAGAACAAGCTTTATGGAAGCTGTGTTATGCAGTCAAAAAAATGATTTTTGGGTTATTGTTTCACCTCACCATTTTGGGCAGAATTTACTGCTATTCTGTGATTACACAAACAGAAACTAGTCCTAGCAGTAGGACTGAGATTACATTAGTAGTTTTTTACTGCTTTGATTTTTGTAATAATTTCAAACCCTTTAAAGATACTTGCCTAGGTGAGCATTGGTACTGGTTGTCTTCTTTAAATTAATATGCCAGTCTAGATTTTTTTTTTCATCAAAGCCTTCAGTTTTCTTTTTTGGTGCAAATAAAAAACTTTCTGCTTTGTCAAAGGATTACTCATGGCAACAATTTAAGAAACATTTCAATGTACTTTAAAAGGTTTTTTTGCTTTTAAAAATTCATAATTTGCCCACCATCTGTCAGTTGTGTACCTTTATACAAAAAGGACATTGCAGAATAGATAATATCAACTCATTAGAGTGAAGGTGAATACTTCTGAGGTAACGATTATGGTTAGTTCACAACAGTAGGCATAACAGGCTTTTCTTCTTAAGGCATCCAAAATGCAGACTGCTAGAACAAGGAATTGAATTAATTCTTTAAAATATAATGATCATCAAAAACTAGAAGTTGAAATTTGAAGGAGACATTCTGCATAGGTGGATATTACACGAAAGCAGAAGCAAATGTATTTGACCTTAGAATGTCACTTGTCATTCATTTGCTAAGCAAGAAAGAATGGCAAAACTTAATTGAATTTTTGTTCAGAGTGAGATGCTCTTGAGTGTCATCTCCCCACATTTCCAGCAGGGTCTTTGGACGAGGACATTCGTCAAGTCAATCAGAGTTGCCATGAAAAAAATTTTAATGAGTGTTAGCCATTGATGCAAGTTTGATGAAAGAGATGAGATGAGATCAGGTGAGAATTGAGTGGGATTTTCAAGGAAGTTAACACACCACTAAACCGCAGTTTGCAGTAGCATTACATAATACAAGTTAATGGATGGCTCTGATGCCCTTGTGGTCAAATATCAATGCAAATTCCTGACTGAAAAATTGTAGGTCTTAAGTAACACTGGTAGCTCTAACTGCTATTGGTTGTAATGGTTATATTAGTAGCATTTTTTAAGTGTCACTTAGCTCACACTGACATTTTTTAAAGCCATTGGACATCAAGCAACACTGCAAAATAGGTAGGAGTGTGCAAATGAACACTCTGACTCAGTATATTGTATTTTCTAGACAAATGGCTGATGAGCATTATTTTTCTGGACAAAAGAACAAAGCATGTGAGTAGCAATATCTAGCAAAAATTTAATGCTTTTATGTCTGCCAGATTAATAATGAGTTTCATCAGACTTTTCAATAAATTAACTTTCACATGAAAATTTTAACATTGCAACTTCACATTGCACTGCACTTTTACACTGCAAGTTTAATACTGTAGTTCTTTATTAGAACAAGGTGTAGTATTTTTAGGGGATCTTTCTCACAGATACATCACAGATTGTTATGGAACAGAAAGTTTTGTGCAGTGCCTTGACCATTAGGCTGCGCAAATTATTCTGTGTTCCTGGGTTGCCAATGAACAGTTTAATTTAAAACTGACAGCATTGCTTCATATCCCAGATAGCAGGAGCAGGATTGGAGTAGTACCTGGATAACACAAGCCTTTTCCATGGAGTATTGTTATAGTCCACAGACTTTCTTGGGCACAGCACTGTAGTGATGTGACATTTCTGTAAATCACAAAGCAGATTCTTAAATCAAACTTGTCCTTGATGATCACTTGGTATGTTAATAGATTAGAGTTTAGCTTCCCTTACACTGTCTAATAAATATCTCTTTTGTGCACTCGCCTTTTCACCTACCTGTGGGATTATTACAGTACTCTAATAAAACATCAGGCATTTGCAGTTTATTCCTGGAGGGATTTGACTCCTATTTTCATCTCTTGCTGCCAATCAGCAGCCTTGCATAGAAAGGTAATTAGATTATCCTCTAGGAGTCTTCCCAGCCTTCACTGACTGTATATAAATTCAAGGAGTCAAGTTTGTTAAAGGACTCTGCTTGATAGACTGTCATGACAAAGCTCTGAAACAAAACATTTCAAAGGTATTCCCTGGAAAAAAAATAAATTCATTTTGTCTGGGGCTTTTTTGCTTGCAATTTCTGCTTCTAATAAACTTTTTTCCCTGAAACACAGGTAAAACAATGACAGTGTTTTTCCACTCTCATGTATAGTTGATACTAAAAGTGTGTAACAGGAATGGAATCTGGTACCAGAATTCACAAAAATGAGTTCCTTTTGGCTAATATAAGATAATTTTCTGCAGATACCTGTGTAATTCACTTTATCTTCATTAATGATGGGTAGCTACATGAGATAACAAAATGATATGTTCATTTGGAATGATTTGTTGGTTTTACTGTTAAACTTGTGAGAAAATCATATCCCACTATTACCTCTTTTTTACCTTCATTGACTGTGTTTTGTTAACTGGTAAAATCTTAACTTCCCCTGTGAAGGCAGTGGATATGAATCATGTACATAGAAGAAATTTTATGCAGTAAGAGCTTGTCATTTCTGCAAGTCACGTTTCTGACTACAAGGGCAGCTTAAATGCATCATTAGCCATCATTATTGTGGAACCATACAAGTTTAAACATAAAAAGAGGTCTCTTTGAGATTTGAAACAAACAAACCAACTAGTTAAATTAGTATTCACAGCCTGAATAAAGGCATTTAAGAAGGCTTGACCACTGGTTAAATTAGGTTAGACATTGGGTCATTGGTATGTTTCCTAAGCTAAAAGCAATCTAAATTAATCTATGTTAGAAGCTTGTATGGGCTTAAGAGATCCAATTAAAACCATTGCAACTTTTGTTCTGAAGTCAGGGGCATAGAATCAGAAAACAGATATCCCTTAAAGACCTATAATTAATCTTCTTTTTTCTCCTAAAGAGTTCTGAATTGTTCCTTTAAATAACATTTTTTTAAGTCATAACCTAGTCCATAGTGCATTCTTATGTAGCTATCCTCCAAATTCACTACTTTCTTGTTGCTTCTGGTAATTTTGTAGATATTTTGAAGTTGTCTTCTTTTCAAGAGGTTTTTAGTTTTAGCCAGTCATTACCAGACATATTGATTTTTAGTATCTCTCATAAATTCCTGCAGTTCCTTGATTTTTTAACCAATTTTTCCTTATTTCATTTTTGCAATTAGGAATTATCTACTATGGAGAAAGAACAGGAACAAACTTCCTAACAGATTAATATTTCCAGACATTTTTAAGCTTTTTGTATGTTTTGTACCTGAAACTTTACAATTGCCAATACTGTTGTTTAAAAAAAAATTCTTTAGTTATGAAGGCCTTGACAAAAATGTATACAATTTTTGTGGGAAATGCATTTCCTATCAGAGAAAAAATGCATTTGTTTAAAAAAATATGGAGTTAGCTAAATGGAATAGGCAGAGAGTTTTATTTGGCCCTGTTCTCTTGCAACTCATATTTAGGTAAATTATGTTAAATTTTTTTATTTTTAACTCTGTGTACTCTTTCCATACCTTGTTCTGTTCTTAATAGGCACTGAAAATAAAAGGAAAAATTGTGCCTATGTTGTGTATTACAAGGTTACTGTAATTTCAAAAATATATTCTGGAGGAATACTTCCTTTTATGTCCTTTGTTTATTGTGTTTTGTTGGTTCACTTGGGAATAGAGCTACAGATAGGAAAAGACGTAGATTTAACAAAGTGTATGAATTACTGCTTAGTTCTGTGTCTGAAATATGTAGCTTTATGCCTGCAGAGTGCTGGAGAGAGGAAAGATTGAAGGTTAAACCTCAAGACATGCACTCAGTATGGCATGAATAAGGGACACAGAGATGCTGCCTGTTTTTTCTCTGAAGTTTTCAAAAACAGACAGCTGTCTCAGCCACTATTTTCTTTCCTATAGTTAAGCAGGAACTTCTTACCTGTCACATGCTGAAAGCAGCAACAGAATAAACTCATGAACTTCTTTTCCTGCTGGTAGCTGAGAATGAAGAGCAAAGGCCAAAAGCTACACCGGGCATACAGAGAGCTAATGGAGGGGTTACTCGGCTTGTATGGAACAGCTTTCCATGTGTTCTGAAGTAACAGTGATTGGTGCTCAACTCAAGGGCTACCTGTTTCTAAACATTTTGGGTCTTGTTTTATTATACTTAAAATCTCAGTTGTTTGATGTAAGCCATATGTTATAATACATTTAAGTGATTATTAAACTGATTTTTTTGGATGTTGAGCTTTGAAACCAAGGTGTAAGATTGTAAGGATTCTGTAGAAATATTCACAATTATTTTAAATCTGTAAAACATGTTCATCTACACTGCCTTTGAAGATATTTTTCATTTAAAGTTGTGGCTTTTCCATTTGAAAGTGTTAGTTTCCTTGCTCATAAAAATGGTCTGCATATCTTTTAAGACCATTAATTCCTTTTAATGAAAAGTTTTATTTAATTTTATGGACATTTATTTACTTTTATTTAATTTTAAGGAAATTGATACTTTGGCAAATTTTACCTATTAATTTTCCTTCATTAATTGTCTGGCATTTAATGTCTGTCAGACTAAGTAAAAACTAGTTATTAAATTATCTATAACAGTCTGTGTTCATGTCTAGTGGGTAGGGAAATAACCTTTCTCACAGGAGAAATTCTTCTTATATTATTCACAGTAGAAGAGCATAAACTGAAAGAAAAGATGACTGTGAAGTCTTCAAAACTGCTCTGCTCCTCAAAACCCACACATGCTCTGCTAACACTTGTATTTTGTAGTTTCCAACAATACATCATTTGTTTTGAGCTTCACAGGTGATATCATCAATGGAGACATTGATGTAGAAGCCAACAACTCTCCTCCTCTTGCCAGATTTTGAATGATGCCTTTTAAAAAAGCCTTTGAAAGGCATTTTTTGGCCAAATTGCCTGATTTCCCCCCTGAGCTCCATGCCACATGCTGTCCAGTCATAAAAGACAGGGAAGTTGTTCCTGGTCATCTAATAAAATTAGGTACAAACATGTTTTTAGATATTTTAATTCTTATTTTTGATATGTCAGCTAAAATTTATTAGAAGCAAGACTGGCCACTGAACTGCACAACATATTATGCCAAGCAATAATTTAAACTCTATGTCTTGAAGATGAATCACTATTTTTAATCACTGAGATTCATACGATGCATATGAAGGCATATAAAAAGAGTCTTTTTCTTCCTCCAGGGCTGTGTTCTTTAGATAGCTTGCTTAGGATGCAAAGCATATAGTTTCATTTATTTAAAGCAGCTTAATTGGGAGAATCTAAGGACACAACCAGAGCTCTAAGTATGGCCTTTCCTTTCCAATGAGGTCTTTTCTTCCCATCCCCCATCTTTTTATTAAATTAGTATTTGCTCTTCATTATGCTTGGAAAAAGAGTAAGTTAAAATTACTTTTGGCACTGATATTTTTCAGCTGTAAAACTTCAAGTTGGAAATCTTTGAAAATCTGTTTTCTGTGAACATAAATTATTTGATCTGCAAATGCCACCAGGGGGCTCTTGTAAACTGTTTGCTTTTTGGTAATCCAGTCTTTGTGGTGGTGTTTCTGCTCATGGTCATGTTGCTCAAGTTTGCCTATATTATATTATATTAATTATATTATATTATATTATATTATATTATATTATATTATATTATATCATATATATTATACATCTTATATATATCTACCAAATAGTACATGAGCTTGCATAGAAAGAGAATTTGTAAAAATGTATTTTTTTTCATTATCATCCATTATGATAAAAATGTAAATTTTTAGACAATTACTTCAATAGCAGATGGCAATGCTTCTTCTATACACAGGTTTAAATATACCACAAGTCATACAATTTCTTTTTGCAAATAAAATATAAAAGCCATGTAGGCTACTCTCGAGTTATTTTATTTGGGCTGATCTGTTCAGAATTAAGTCAAAAAAAGAAAGCAAAGCCTAGGAACCCTTTCTACTTTAGAAGCAGCTTTTGTCTCACTGCCTCATCTTTTACCTCATCCATAAACTCTTTTATCCATTTTAGGCGGGGAATATAGATAAAAAGACATTTTCCAAAGGTACCTGTGAAATTCAGTTCATATCTTGTTTTCCAAGTGTCTCAGGCATTTAGGAATTTTAATGATGTTGAGGATCAGCTTCTACTCAGCAGATTTCTTTAGAAAATGACTTGTGGTCTTCAGCTATATTTGCCAATAAAAATAATGTTAAAAACTCCAATATTAATTCTAAATTATTTGATATGATGTCATGTCAAAATGCTCTACCAGTCAGAGCTATTACTTTAGGATTCTGTCTAGTTCAGTCTTTCTAGCTGTATAAATTTCAGCACCACATGGATACGTTTCTAGAGATTCTCTTTCTGGGAGTAATTTATTTACGGTCAGTGTTGACATCTGGGCAGTGGTGCTGTGAAAAACACAGACATAAACACAAGATACCCCTGGAACAGTCCACTTCACTCTTTTCTTGTAGTCTCTGAAAGATGTTTGTGTAAGAGCTGATCATTGACAAGCTGGTGTCCAGTTACCTGTACACCTTCACACCAATCAGATGTGTATGCAGAAGCAAATGTTGTCTTTTATATTTGAAGATAAAAGGCTGTCTCAACCTTTACACCAAAACATCAAGGCATGGAATTTTATAAAAGCAGGATCTTGTTCAAAAATCAGTTTGTCCTTTTCAAATGGACACTCTAGGCTTTGTAAGGCTGTAATTGACACGGAAAAAAAGGGAGCTGGGTCTTTGTTAGAGGAAAATAGGATGGAAAAGGTACAAGCTGCTTTATTTATAAAAGCTTTTAGCTATCTGTAACTGAAATTGGCAGTATCAACCTCGGTAGCTGTCAGAAATAAGGAAGGCCAATAAATGTTATAGATGTGTATTGTAGTATTCAACTGGGACATCTAATGTCTTCATCCAAAAATACAACAGTAAAAACTTAACAAACAGGTCAGAAAACCTCTGGCATCACTGATGCTCTTGGATGGTGTTTAACAGATTTAATGAGAAAAGAAGCTACTTTTTCTGTGAGCAGTAGAATATGTAATAAAGAATGCTGCCTTCTTCCAGGAATTAAAAGCGAACTGCAAGAGGAAATAGATGAATTGTGGTGGGAATCTATTTAAACAAAATTTTGAAATTAATGGAATGCAAATAATATTTAGAGGAAACAAAACCTCTGCTGTCACTATAATTCAGAATTATTTAAATTCTAGCCAAAGTGGGTTTTTTAACAGTTGTATTGCTAACTAGGCAACCTTGCAGGCATGTTTAATGTTCTATCAAGTGAATCGTCACAGTTTCATGTGAATTTGACAGTAATTACAAGTATGATCTCTCCTTGCAAAGCTTTCATGGTACAGATGATTCATCATCTGAAGTTGCACAGGAAAAAAAAGTCAGGAAAAAGGTTCTGCTGTAATTGTGCATGTATTTTATGTAATCATATTCTGATGGACTTCAGGCTTCCATGTTTTATAAAAGAGGTCCAACATTTGGATTCCTGCTTCTCTCTGTCTTCATTTTCACTGTTTAAATTAACAGAGTAAGTATGCTACAGTTACCAGTAATTCCTTTTCAGGTATTCCTGCAAATATACACTTAATAGAGGATGATATAATCAAAAAGTCAGGTTCTAAGTTATTTATAGTGAGGGAAGAATTTTGGTCTAATTTGTGGTCTGTTTTCTATGGTAATGGGATTTTCCATCAAAGGTAAGTATTTTTCATTTCTACAAGTGAGAATTGTTATGTACTACTTCATACAACGGCACCAGTATGTACGTTTTGTGATTGGTTTTAAGCATAGCTCTTAAAAGTTACAACAGGTTTGTAATTGAAATACAGAGTTTAAAGATCTATTCATCTTCCAGATCCTTACTTCAAAACAAAACAAAAAAACCCTGTGAAACTGCAGAACAGGCTATCCACAATTAAAGTAATAAGGATCATTTTTACTGTAACTGTGGCTTTGGGACTTATTTGTTTAGTTTGTCAATATATGACAGATTCTTTAAAAGGAGCTTTTACAAAAAGTTTGATACAGGCAGGGTTATGAACAAATTTCAAAATTTTTTTTTATACCTTCTCATAAACATCCCAGTCAAAGTCTTTATTACAATATGTTTGTATTTTTTTTTAAAAAGTAGAATTTCATGGATACTTTTTGAGGAATATGAACTTGGGATGTATGAAGAGAGGTACAGGTATTTGATATTGGTTTTGGTTTTGCTGTTAGCTGATTTCAAGGGTGAAAAGTTAAGCATGTTACAGGTTGAGATCAGGCTTTTACTTTTAGTGGGAATTATGAAAAAAAAAGCTGGAATAGACTTATTTTATCATAACAACTTTAGTGCAGCTTGCAAATGGCTGTGACCAGCGGATGTCTCTTGTCTTCCCTCTGTTTTATGGAGGAACAAATAAGAAAAAGCCCTTGCAAGAACATGAAGAGTTGCCTGCTCTAAAGCAGAAGCACATAAAATGAGAGAGGAAACTTCCCTCTTACATTTCTATACTTCTGGATGTTATGTGGTTTAGCATTTGCAGCATTTTGAGAAGACGCCTTTCCTACCCCTAGTGATAGTATTCAGCGAATTGCTGTTAATTTTTCTGTGCAAAGTATAAAACAAATTGAATAAGTAAAAAATAAAATATTACTTTTCTAAAACATGTAGGACCAGCATGTACATATACTCCATACAATGAGCTGCAAATACAGGCTGTCATTGGTGGAGTGTTTTCAAGTTGAATTCTTTAGCCCACTTCAAATCTGTCAGGAGCTCTTGCTGGAACAAGGAGATGTTAAGGGGTTCTGAGCAGAAACGAAATATATTTCCTTTTTAAAGAAAATTTTACAAAAGGAAAAGATTGAGCATCTGTTCTGAAATTGCAGAAATTTTAGTCACTACAGTTGTCATTGTTTCATCAGCTTCAGGTAAGGTGTTTGGTCTTAGATAGCCTGTCAACAGATTTAAGCACTTTACTGTTAGTCTTCTGACATTAAGTGGAAATATGTTGTGTTTCATGACAACATCAACCAATGAAGTCTCAAATACATTCATAACATAAAAATGGTTTTATAGTTTTTACATTAAAAAATGCATGTGCAGTAATTTTCTTTTTTTTTGTATGTATTTTTCATCATAACATTTTTACTTTTTTCATAAGAAAGTGGAAAGGAAGTAGTGTATGCTGATATGCAATTCTTTAGATGAATATTTTGATGAAGAAATTTCTTTCTGTTTACTGGGAAAAATTATAAAATATTAACAATAAATAAACTGGAAACCAAGTGAGTAAATAGTTTACAGAACAATCTGCTTCTATTCAAAGAATTAAATATGTAGCAGAGTATACTTTAATGTAAAAGTTAATTTTGTGTTAAAGTACAGTTTCCTTATAGGATCTTCTTCTTCAGATGTCATCCTTACTCTTAAATACAATATAATTTTGTCTGGAAAAGATTTTTTTTCATGTTTTGAACAAATGAGCATATTCTACCATGCAAAATATTTATCTGACGTGATAAACACCAATAGATGCTTTCATGTGTTGAACTGTTTTATTTAATAACCTTTAAATTCTTTGGATCTTGATCCTTGTTGAGCTGAAATACTTTTTACATGGTTGTACAAACAGATAAGGAACAGTTCTTGATTTAGTTCTTTCTTACTTTAATTCCAGCTCAATCTATTTTTGTAAGAGAAGATTCAGGCATTCTTGCTCCATGTTTTGGGGTTTTTTAACCTTAATTCCTAGCATTGTGGCTGTATAACTGTTCAAAGTTTTACTATAACTTTTTTTATTTTTTGTAATATACATTTTTGGTTCATAATCCCAATTTATGTAGAGACTGATGTTGTCATTTTTGCCAAGGCTCAAATTCACTGCCTTCTGGAGTGGTTGTTTTCTGAATAACACAATTAAAACTGCCAGCACAAACTCCACTGGATCCTAGAGTTTCAAGGTTTGTACCACAATGCAGTTGTTTCAATATGCAAGCAGGCTTTCAGATTCTGTAAAAATTTTTTACAGGTGAGGTGCAAAATAAATTTTTATTATTATTCTCAGACTTAAATTATGAAGATTTTAATGTCCTTGTGTAACTGTAACACCCACGTACATTCTCAGACTAACTAAAATAAACTAAATACTATATAACTATAAATCAAACTACATACTGTATAACTAAACTGTATTTGAGTTATACAAAAGGGGTAAAAAAAAAGAAAAGAAAAAAGGTAACTGTGAGATCAGCTCTAATTTTTTTTTTTTTTTTACTTAAATATATTCTTGTTTTCAACTTTAGCTCTAAAAAAAGGCTGTAGTGTATAAATTATGTCTAGGTAGATATTTCATCCTTGTTCAGCTCAAGCAAAGATCCAACAGGGTTTTTGGAGTTTAACCCAGTTTCAATCAAACCATTCCTAAGACGTGTTCCTTCTTAAAAGTAGTGATCTGAAGTTCTGGATTATTCATAAGTGTTTGATCACTACCTCTCAGAAATTTCTCATTCAAAGAACAGGTTATGCTTCTAGCATAGAAAATCTATGTATATATATGCATATTAGTTTGTGTGTAATTTATAAGAAGCAGAAGAAAAGACTACTTGCTTGGGCAAGCAACAATTCCAAGTATACCCTCTCTTATTCCTGTGGACTATGGAAATGTTTGTGGCAGATTGTTTTTAAATATCTTTCTGCTGGGATATTGCTTGATTTCCCCTGAGATTCTCTATTAGTTTTGCATGTTAAAGAAAAATAAGAATGAATATATGCACAGAGTTATTTGGGGACTAAACCTGTGTCCTGGTGCTGTCTTTTGTATAAGAAAAACTTTTACTGACCTTCACATAAACTCAGCCTATACAATATTTAGAGAAATTTTTTCACACATAACAATACCTTGTAAGATGACGAGAATTCACTTCTGCAAGTTCAGCTGTTACAGTTGGGTATTTCTTAGCCTTCTTTCTATTTTCTGTGCTTTACTGCTGACAAGGTTACTGCTTTCCTCACAATGCTGCTCTTAGATAAGGCACAGTAACCGCAGCTCTGAAATCACAAGTGGGGAGTATATACAAAGGTAAAAATCCAAAGGGACAGGAAGAAGAAAAGACCACAGCACCAGAGGCATTTCTTTGTATCTGGGTTCCCTCTCCAGTACTGCTGATTTTTCTCTCCCGACTTCTAAAGAGAATAAGTAGCACAAGTCAGAAGCATAACCATTTTATGTTTGTTCACTAGTCTGTAAAATAGAGAATAATGTGTCTGTAATACAGCTTTAAGGATGAATATGTTAACGTCTAAAAAGCTTTTTAAGAATGTAAAACACTATGTAAATTGGAACTATTAGCATATCTTTTTACTTTAACAGGAGGGCAAAATTCTGAAAGAGTTTGTATGACACTCTTGAAGGAGTTCAGCGCAGGCCAAAGTGTCTGTGAGAGCAGTGTCCTGAGAGAATCCCTGAAGTTGCAAAAGCCCTGCACTCCAACAGACTTCAACACACTTGAAACTAAGTCTTGTGAGACAGGCTATTAATATTGTGTCTTTTATCTCCCTTATTCATTTTTTGGGCTGGTTTTAATAATGAGCTTGACATACAGACTGGGGGAAGCACCTCACAGAGTATTGTTTAAACTGCAAAATTACGTAGAGTAAAAACAAAACACCCCAAACCACACAACTTTCCTCATCTCATCCTGCCTGTGCCTATACAAATTTGAGATCTAGCTTAGTTTAAAGCTCTTGTTCGCTGGAGGGAGGGAACAGGAAGTCTCAGCTACCTTGTTCACCTTAAGACATTAACATCATGAAATAGGTTTGTGACATCTCAAGGCAAGAGGTCAGAATAATTGGTTTTGTCTTCAATCTTGTGTATGGTGAGAAAGCCTTCTTCAGAGGTGAGCAGAGACAACAAGATGCAGAAGCCATGGCACATTTTCATTGCTTCCATTCAGAAGTTCTTTTTCTTCTGGAACAAAGTTAGGTCTTAAACATTATTATGATACAGCTTGCGAAGGTGGAGATCTGTAGCCCTCAGTGGTTTTGTATTTCCTTTTAATAACAGAATTTAACAGATATCCTTCAGTTTATTATTTCCGTTATTTAAAGTTTGCCACATCTGTTTTCTTGTTTGTATCTCACATATTTCTATTAAATAAAATGAAAAAAATTAACTTTGGTACCTGGGAGAATCAAGGGTTACTTGTTTGTGGTTTTTCCCCCTCTTTTTTAATTAGAGAATGGAAACCATTTGTTCTAGGCAGCTTTTGTGCAGTCATGAAAAGTGCTGTGTCAGAAAAAGGACATTGGAAGGCCATTCAGATAAGTACTAGTACAATTTCAAATTTCATGGCTCTCTGCACACCAACAATACTGTTTATCAAGGTTCATTTAAATGTTTCATGCTGTAGAAAAGACCAAAGATGTTGCATTACTTGCTATAGTTGGCCTAAATGTGGTTTATGTTGCTATTTTTTCAGAATAGCAGTTGGGTCTGAAAAGGTTTGCGTTGTCATAGACATCACAATTCCCACTTTTATAAACAGTCACACACTTAGGAAGCATCAAATAGCTGATGTACTTCTCTTGTGATAGAACTTAATGAGCCCTTCTCATACATGCTATTTTTTAATACTACTAGACTGTAATTAAAACTGACCTGAAATGCTTTAAAATGCCACCTGGGAAGCCTTAATATTTACATATGCTCAGCTACTCTTCTGCAGAAGACGGTACGGAGGATAGAGTCCCATCCAGTGGTTGCCTCAAATGATTTTTAGCTCCCTTTCTTAAATTTATTCCTCCTTCCTAATGTGACAGCAGAACTATATTCACATAGTGCTACTCGTTTCTGATCTCTCACCATGTACATCTAAGATTTTTCATTGAGTGATGGTTCCCTCCAGCCCTGCGATGCTTGAAAATATGATAAATGAAAATGCCTAATTTTTGCTGCATTCATTCTGTTTAACAGTTGTGGCTAGCACAGGTCTTTCTCATGAGAACATTCTGCTGTGTTTCATAAACAAAAATAAAGTTTGGATGTTTTGCAAACAGTGTCTCGAGATTTAGACAGTTCAGGCCTGGCCAATTGGGCCTAGGGGGAGGTTTCTGGCTGACCAATCTGGGTGACCTCTGAAAAGTCTATATATATGGAAATCAAAATAATAAACGCACCTTTTTTCTTGCCTCACTGAGAACCTGGGTTTTTTCTCTGCTAGCGGCTCAACAGCGTCAAACAGTAATAGCATCTTTGGTATTATTGGACAAGAAAGGCAGCATTTAGTCCAAGGACTGTGGTTTGTTGTGTTTTTATCAACACTGCTAGAATTACATTTTTAAGTCAGTTAAGTCACAAAATCAAGAGTAAAGCTGAATCTCACATTCAGTAAAACAGAGGCTCATATTGTGCTGGGGTATTTGTGCAGAATGTTGTTCTTATTTCTTTAAGTCTGTGGCAAAATCATGATCACTTCAGAAGCATAAGAAAGAAGACAGTGAAATTGTTTCCTGATACTGAAATAATATGTATATTTTACATGTCCTTATTTTGCTTATCTTGACCAAAAAGAAATTTGGTAGTTAGGTTTATTCAATTCCTTCTATAGCAGCTTATCTGATTATTAAAGGATTTTTTAATAGTAAAAAGTCTTGAATTTTAAAAACAACTGAAACCAGACTGCTCTAAATTAGAATACTTTATCATTATCTTAATGTTAACTAGAATAATAAACTAATAATTTAATTTTGATATTGTTCTGTGGAAGGTAAACAATAATATAGTGGAAGACAAAGAGGTTATTTCTAAAGAAAAACATTCATCCTGAAATTGTGATTTGTTCAAGTAATACCATGGCAGTCAGTAATCAGCGTGTGGTGGTTTTACATAAATGGACCACTATAAGAAGTATAGTTTCTCAGTTAGTTAAGATTTTAAAGTGCTGTGCATTTTTGTAACAACTCTGGCAATGAGGTGTTGATTGCGTGTTACTGTCTGGGACTGTTACTATTAATAATTTATTGCAACCATCTTTCTTGCTGAAACAAACACTTAATCAAACATATTAGCATTGTTACGGGTATATTTCAGAAATTTTCCATTGCTTTAGATCTATTATCCTTTTAAGTGTCTTTTCATATATTTTATAGTGTGTTATTGCACAATATATTAGAGCCAAATACTTATGTTGTAAAAGGGAGACAAAATCAAGAATGATTGTATGAATACTCCATTTTATGCAGCCTTCAGAATTAAGTGAACAGCAAGACAGGTAAAAGGTACTCATTTTGTCCTATTTATTAGTTAATACTTTTAGTAAAAATACAATTTAACTGTTCTTAATAATAGCATTTGTTCCACCTCTAATTTTGCACTTATGACATTAGTTAGGTTTTTTTATCCTAGCAGAGTTTTATGATTTTAGGCTTAACCGTTGATGGGGTTTGTGTGTCCATATATTGGAGATACATGGCAGAACCTATTCACTTGCCCTCTCACTCACCCTCCTCAGAAGACAGATCTACTCTTTTCAATATTAATTTCTATCTTTATTTTATTTATTTTCAATCTTAATTTTAGGAAGAATGCATGCATAAATTTAGAACTTATGGGGTACAGACCCCTACAAATACTGTATTATTTCCTCATTTCAATGGAAATTAACATTTCAAAATAAATATATATGACCATGTATGTTTTAACTTATGATTAGACACTTTAATATTTGGTTTTTTTAATTTTGTAAATGTGCTCTGTGACTGTTGCATTTCCCTAACACAGGGATAACCTTATAATGTGGTACAGAACTTACCTGTAAACAGCAGTCAATATATTTTGCCTGTGCTCTTCCTGTCCCATTATTTTTGCCAGGTATTATGTTCATTAAATATTGTAGCAGATTCCAAAGGTTTAAACTGCAGAATATCTCATTTGAAGCACCTTTTTTTGTAAATTACTAATTAAAACTGTGTGTGTTTTTCTGAACTCCTCATTATGTCAACAGAAAATATTAGATTTTTCTTATTAACAGATAACTGGATGTGATTCTGAGGCTGAGCTTACACAGAACCGTTGACTAAATTAATGTTTGTTCTTCATGTTAAAGAAATCTTAATTTGTTTGTATGCTCCTCTCACTTTATATTTTCAATATTGTGTACTTACACAAATTTTGGATTTAAAGCTTCAGTATTTAAATATAAGAAAAACAGTTTTCTTCCCGAAAATGCTCCCTAGAAACTGAATGAAAGACATGAGAAAAAAATTTAAGTCACAAAATAGTATCTAAATTAGAATAATTCTCCTGGAGCTATGAATGGAATATGAATGTTACTTTTCTAGTAGTTAGTTTTTTTCTCATGAACAATTTTTGCAATTTTGAGATAGTGTTTGAATTACATTTAGGTTTGGATTGCTTGTGTACATGGTTTATATTTTTCTAAAGGACTTTTTAACATTGTGCTGCATCTGAGAGCATTTAACTAAGGACAAAAAGGTTTCAATGCCAAGAATGTGATTAACAAATATTAATTATAATTTTGAAAGTTTGATCTCTTATTGTCTGCAAATTGGTAGCCAAGAAAAGAGAATCTAGGTAGAGAATTTTAAGCTTTTGCGAGTACTGAGCATGATATTCAAGTGTGTGTGTACATAGTTTGCTAGGACTAATTTAGGGAGTTATTCAGGTTTATCCCTCCAAATCAGTGTACTTTGATCCTTTGGTGCTCACGCATACATTTTGCAGATGAAAATGCTGGAATATTTCAGTTATCAGTGTGGTATACTTGCATATATCATAATCACAAATTCAATGTTGCATATTTTGATGTAATGAAGCAGCAGCAGGTTTATAATGGTATTTGCATGCAGTGGGAGGACAAATGCTCTTCCAGAATACCTGTGCCTGGTGTTTGGGAAGAAAGTTACTTTAGCACTTAGTCTTTGCTTCATGAAAGCTCTGGACACGTAATGTTTGGTGAATGCCAGTTCTGACCCCAGGCATTTGAAAATATGCACTGTGGATTCTTTAGCTCTTTGTCCATGAAGTAACCAGTTGATACATTGCTGAGTTCAGAAAACAAACCACCCATTAACAGAGCTGGTCTGGGCAGTACAGCCTACCCCTGAAAACTGTAGGGAGTCAGGCTGTGTGGTTTCACATCAATTTTTAAATAGAAATCCTACTGTGCTGTAAGACTTTTGTATTTAGCTGGTTAGTAACCACTGTGGTTGTAGTAATAGATGCCTTGAGTTCTTAATTTGTAACCTTGTATGGGTTCATGCATATAGTTGCAACAAGGGAGCAGACGTAAGTTGCATCCTAGCAGCCAACTGCCAGCAGCATCATTAGCTGGACTTCTACCTTCACACAAAACAGCTGAGAAATTGAAGTTGAAAGGTTTTCAGTTTTCAGGGAAAAGAAAAATTTCTGCAGAAAATGTAAAAGGAGATAAAAAAGCAGATATCAAAGACTATAACAAGAAAATGCAAAAGGAAACGATATAAGGTAATTTATGCACTCATTTGGTCTAATATATTCAACTGAATTTTATATGATCTTCACAAGAACTAGTACATTTTCTGTTAAAATAATTCAGAATTCTTCCATTGAAACTGATTATTTTACTTTCAACTCTCTCCTTATTAAAGCTAGGGAGCAGTTTCCCTGAAGACATTTGCATCTATTAGCAAAGGAAATATATGTACTACTAGAAAATACTTAACCTAGGACAAATTGGTGACAGCAGGATACTGAGCAATTAGGTCTGTGTTCTCAGAGAGGATGTAAAAAGGAAAGCCCAGATAAATGTAACAGATACTTAGGTTGTCGCACTGAGATGCTTAGTAACTCTTTCTTTCTGAAGAATATGTATATTTATATATGTGTGTGTGTGTGTGTGTGTATACATATACATAAACTTTTGGGATTTGACTCTGAGTGCTTTGTGGCTGTAGAATGCTTTTTGTATAAGATTCAAAGGTCTCTGTGGAAAGCAGGAGAAACAGCATTCTGTTTTTCTACAATAAATTTGCTATGTTCTACAATGGATTACCCTGGTGAATAGCCTGGAAGGAGCAGGCACCAAGCACACTGACAGTGTGGTGACAGACTACAGATCAACTACAAAAAAGGTCATTCTTATCACTTAACTTCTGCTCTTCCTTAGTCTAATGTAATAATTTTCTCACTTTGCTTCAGTGTCCTCCAGTTTCAGTGTGATCAATCTCAGTGTAAGTACAACTGAAGTATATTTACTCAATTGTGTTTCATACTGTATCATTCAATACGTTTTGAACATTTCTGTCAAATGATATGATGCATGCAATTATATTTTAGGCTGTTTACTCATAGGAAGAAATACAATTTTGTGTATACAATGCTAAGTTTCCAAACAGAAACCCTCTGATTTTCAGTCTTTTACATCATAAAATTTAGCTGAAGTTTATATGACCACACTGATGAATAAATACATTTTTAAGTTAATTTAATAACTGGTCTGCCTTTTTGTATGTGATGTCTGTTTTCTATCTTGATTCCATAATTTGGAATTGTTAGATTCATATCTCTAATAATAATTTCTGAGTTGGAGTCTACTACTTATGCAGACATGACAGATTAACAGAGGCCAATAAAGATATTTCAATCATTTAGAATATAAATGTGCATCACACCATTTCCAGAGTACATATATGTGTATATACTTACAGAGTCCAGTAGTAGTTGATTAGGCTGGTTTGATGATTTAGCTAAAGGTGAGTGTTTGTAGTCTATTTTTTTTCCTTTAATTTCACTGTCTTGTTGTGGTCTTTATGTGCTTAACTAATGATACATTTCAGACTGATTTTCCAAGTTTTTCATTAAATTTGAAAAGTAAATAATATTTTGCAGTGCAATACTATTTGAGGCTGATTTGCCTCCAGTGTTACCAAAATGGGATTTATCTTTCCTCAGAATTCCTGTGTTTTTGATTTAACAGCATTATTTAAATGGGAAAATGCTGACTAATTCCTGAATCATGCTGCTGAACACTGAGTATTTTCATACAAAAACTGATTACTGTCAGCTATACGAATCTTACACTGGACTGACATTCATAAAGTACATTGTTTTCAGTGCTGAAAACAGAATTCAAGTGATAGCAAATTACAGAGGTATCTGAATTTTAGTAGAATATTAGGTACTTTATTAGAGTACATTTGTTCTGTCTGATATTAAAAAAAAACCCCAAAACACACGCACACAAAAAAACCCAAACCAAACAAACTCAAAAAATGCCATCCTCATCTATTTCACGGCTGTTTTCTGGAAGCTGATAATTATTGGCTAATTGAGTGAAAGGCTTTGGCTAAATTCTCAAGTACAGTAATAACTGATTTGTAGCATTTCCATCCTCAAAATTTGAATCTGACCCTGTTTTTATTTTATTATCAATTTGAAAATATGAGTGTTTTAAAACTTGATTTTGTCAGTTGGTATGTAAGAAGAAAAGAAGGTGATCTTTCAAATGGGGCATGCTTAAAAAATAATTCATTGTGTGCTATTTTTTACTTATTGCTATTGCTTAAAAATAATATTAAAAATATTTTCATAAAGCAATTACTCATATGGTGTGTTATTTTCCACAGCAGTCACTGATCTAATTGTTGTTGTGCTAACTACTGGCAAAAAAAAGGCAGAGTTTGATAGCTGTTTTGTAAATTATTTTAATGGTCTGTCTCCTGATGTTATCTGAAGAATTATTATAGGTAGGATCAAATAGTATCCTTCTTTTCCCTCTAGAGAATCTGTAGTCACCAGATTTGTTACTGAGGTCCTACTCTTCTCTACGGAAAGGTGGACCTTTCACAATAATTTTGAAATACCTGGCTGAGTACTCTGAGTTTGTCTGGAGAGGAGGAGGCTGAGGAGTGACCACACAGCTCCCTAGAGCTTCCTGAGGAAAAGAAGTCGAGTGTGAGGTGCTGAGTGCTTCTCCCTGCTACCCTGTGCCAGGACATGTGGGAATGGCTAGGAGCTGTATCAATCAGGAGAAATTATAACCTCTGAACTAGCAGAAGGCATTGGATATACATAATCATGCCCCAGCCTAGGCATGGGCTCTGTCATGTTTTGGGAAGGAGGCATGTTATCTTCTGATGGGGGTGAGAGCTCTGGATCACTTTGAGATCATTTGACCATCTGAACAAATTTTTCAAAAAGCAGGTGTGATGGATTCGTTTTGAAAGTCTTCTGTGTTCATCCAGTTTTCCTGGTTTCCCACAGGCTGGCAAAACTCCCCATCTCTGACACTAGCGAGGCTCAGAGATCAAGTCCTCAGTCTGACACAGGACGTGCCCCTCAACTAAGTGGTTGCAAGCTTACCCACGATTTTTTTTTCTCCTTTTACTCATTTTTAGAAATGCCTGAGCTATTTCCCGTGGGAAAACATGCTAAAGCACAACCTCTCGAGAACAGCAGCACTCCCTCCGAGGGAGAGTCCACCTCCGAGGGAAAGTCCACCCCAGAACTTTGTATCCAAAGCAGCCAATCAATGTCTAAAGGAGAGCACTTGAGCAGTGTAAGGCTGCTTCTCTCAGGGTCCTGGGGGTGCTCACAGGCCTCAGTGGCTGGGCCTGGCCACCCCTGGGACCTCCACCCCTCATCTCATGCCAAGGGCCATGGAGATGTGTCCCAGCTCAGCCTGAGACCTTCAGTCCCTGCCTGAGCCCTGCTGTACATGTGCCAGTCTGATTATCACACCACAATTATGCACCTATTCTCAATATTAATTAACTGATAATTCAAAATGTATCGTCATTGCATGGTAGAAGAAATATTTATAAATTGCACAGTGTTTCTTTAGGTTAATAGGCTTAATAGATGGTGTTAAACTAATTGACAGGTGTAAGTATAGAAATTTTTCAAAAACTAATAGAACATTAACATTTAACTTCACAAATAAATTCATTTTTACACATAATCTTGGGATATTTATCAAGGGGTAATCTTATTGAGTGACTTCTTTAGAAAGCAAGCAGGCATTAAGAACAATTTCTTGAGGGTGCCATCTATGACGCTGCAAAATAGCAACTCCAATAACTTAGAGTGAAACTGATTTTTGCAGTTATATTTTTCTCCAGTGGCTTCTTGTACCATTTTTTAGGACCTCTATAAATAAGTCATAATGCTGCTTTTCAGTTGATGAAGTTATATGAATGCTGGCCTCATGCTTTCAACACCCAGAGAAAGTTTTCAGTTTTCATAAAAGTACCAAGAACTGTAAAAGAATTGCAAATTTGCAATAAAGGTTACATGTTCTGAATAAAAATGAAAATAGAAATCAGTCCTCTTGGAAATCTGTGGTCCAGACTTTATGATTGTGTGTGTATAAAAATATGCAAGGAAATACTCTCACAGCAAACTGAATGTTAAATAGGGAATGATAATTTCCAAGAACTTGTTTTCTAATAAAAGAGGCATGGAATATTAATAAACAAGGAACATTACCTAGTCAGTCATCCACAGTATGAGTAATTTCCCACAAAATATTTCCTGAAGTAACTAGATCATTTTCTAACCCTTCATGATATAATTTTCCTTAAAAAAAAATACAATGAGATTTGTTGGGGTATTTTTTTTCCTACCAGTTGAAGATAGTGGTGAAAATGGCCTTAAAATTTATTCTTATGATCAGACCTTACAGCCAAAGATAAATTTTCTCAAAGACTCATGACAGATATGATACATAATTTACAGGTTTAAGGTCTTCATGGAATGAGGTATTGGAAAAGGCGTGTGCTCAGGGGTGCAATATAAAGACATGGTTGAAATCAAATGCAAAGAAAGATTCTCTGACACTTCTAGAGGTAACTTCATAGTCATAGCCACCATTTCTAAGAGTGTAAATTAAGTGGATTAAAACCAAACCCTTTTAGTTGCAACCGAAGTCTTTATGCACAGTGTGTGCAGTTACTTTTACAAACAGCTGTTATTTTGTAAAGAAAAAGCAGTGTTCAATGGGAGACACAAAGAACATCTAGGATAACCTAGTTTGTTTTGATTTACTGCATTTATACATTGCTTTGGTAGTACATAATAAATACATAACTTCATAACTGTATGCAGTTTGATACCAACATTATTTGAGATGAAACAACTCTATGAGCAGGGAAGGTATGTTAATGTTTCTAATTTGACTATTTTTTCTTTGTATTATAAATCACCATTGGTTATTTTATCTCTCCTATCCTCTAGCATTTAATACAGATTCAGGAATAATTCTATTCATCTGTTAGCATAATATTAAGGGTTCAAATTTCTTTTCGAGTATACGAGTTTCTGCAATATTTTCTGCAAATATTGTATCCCTAGACTAACTGTAGCTTCCATGAGCCTCAAGCACTTCTGTGATGTTTATATATTAATTTAGAGAGTATCTTGTATACTTGCAAAGGAATCACATCTCTTTAATTAAAATATAAAATTCAGAACTGAAGAGATTATTATTTGGAAGTTGAATTCAGTTAAAAGAGAAATAAACATTGGATGCAGATGTGCAAATAAAAGTTTTAATGATCTGGCAGAGAACTAAATTGTAACCAATGGAATTATAAACAAAGCCATATTTTTGTCTTGCTCAAAGGTAATATAAACTAAGACTTTCAGTTATAAGGAGAAAAAATTATACTCTTTTTTTTGTTTGTGCTGACATTGTCATCCATAAATAGTGTTGACTTCAGTATTTATTAAAAAGTTGGATGAAACCTTGTAAAGGAGACCTTTAATCACTTTAGGTTTTAGCATGGAGGCCACTATCCCTTTCTAAAGCTGCATAAATAACAGTACTTTGTGTTACCCAAGTAAAATGAAAGAGGAAGAAAATACATTCTAGCTTCCAGATCCTCCTTCTCAACAAAATTGCCTCCAAAATTACCAACAAACCCAGAGAATTCAACAAACAAGATTTTATATTTGAAACCTTAATTTTTTTTCCTGGAATAATAATACTTCAATTTTATAGTTAAAATGTTATATGTAGATCTGTTTACCTTTAAAAGGAGAATTTTTTCCACTACAAACAAAGCTTTTCTGGTTAAGATTAAGTAGAACTAATCTAATTTTTTTTAATTATTAAGTCTTATGCTGCAATTCTTCCTTAAAATCATCATAAAGTTGGTATTGTAAATATCAGAAAATCATAACATTTTAGAAATTCTGAACACTGAATATATTTGACATTTTAATGAGCTTTATTTTCGATGAGATTATTGGATATTCTTTACAAGTATTCAGAAATGTCTCTTCTTTGGGCAGAACAGGTGCATGAGATTTTGCAATTAGCTTTCCATTAAGGATGTCAAGAGTGATGCTCATCTTGTGAGTTTTATGGATATCTGCATCCAGTCCTTGGCAGTGCCCATGTTCACACCACTGTTCCGATGTTTCGCTATTCTGTTAATTTGTCCCAGAAATAATAATATCCATAGAATCTTTCATCTTTCTTGTGCTGTCAGTATCACAGAAAAAGTGCCAGTCAATAGATACAATTTGTCCATTATGACACTTTGTGATTGTACCTTTAGATTATTCTTAAAAATTTAGCATACTATTATTGCTTTGGAGTGGTTATTGCCATTTGTCATGATGGTATATTTCTTTGTCATTTTGACAATCAAGGTGAGATCCCTTATTTCAGGAGTTTAAATAACAGGTGGAGCTCCTTTTCGGACTTGAGACAGAATATACATATTCATAAGCATGTGGAGAAAATAGGTGCCCAAAACAGTTGCAGCTAACCATTACTGAGAAATTGTTTGCCTTTCTCCGTCTTTTCTCCGACATTCTTCACCCATTGTATTTCTTCACCTTTTTACTGTTACATGATTATTCTTTCTGTCCAGTGGCTCTGCAGCAAGTAGGACATCTGCCTCTGCAGCATTTGCTTCTGCATTATGCTAAATGTCTCTCAGAATGGAGCCATGAATGGATGTCAAACTGGGATGTCCTGCAAGGCAAAATGAAACCTTGAGAGGCTGCCACTGGCTCATGCAGAGACTTTGTAATTGAATGGTCTACATCATTTCACACAGTTTCAAAGTCTCATTTGTTGCAGTTTACATGGTAATTTAAAATGTTATTGGAGGGCAAGGCACTTGCAAACTGGTCAAAAAGGGCTGCTTGAACCATGTCTTTGATAGGAAGATCTAGAGCTTGTGTGAGTGGTTACAGCACTGCCCTCCAACAGGAAAGGCAAAAACCAGCAATGTCAATGAGCACAATGTACCCAGAGTTTCTTTGCATTAGAGGTAGCACAAACTGTACAGAATATCTGAAACTATGTGAATTTCTGTCACTGCAGTGGAAAAAAAGGTCAAAGATAAATGAGAATTTGGGTGGGAAAAAGATCTTCTGTAGAATTAATTAGTTAGATATCAATGTCTGGAATAAAAATCATACAAACAAGATCTCTGATTTGCATTTGTGCCATGGTGTTTGAGGGAAAGAATGAATGTTAAGTTCCATATTTTGGGGCCAAATGTTTGTGTCATGTAAATTACCTCATTCCATTAAGGCCAATGAGGTACTGTGAAAGCACAAAGATTTGGACAAGTAGTATCTAAGGGAAGCATCTATTGTTGCTGTACTTTATGGTGATTCTATGGGTTGTGGTGATTGCACTGTAGCAGGTAGTGAGATCAATGTACTGGTGTGTGATTTAGCAGCAAGTGTGTAAAGGATGTGGGTTTATTTCTCTTCACATCTTAAAGAAGTTTGAAATGAATGCTGATTTCAGCATTACGGCTCCATTCAAGGCCTCAGGCAATTACTTTTTAATCAGTATTTGAAGAACTCCTTTATCACCTTAAGGAACACTTTTATGAATGTGGAAATGTGCAGGTTTCTCCAGGCAATAAAAAGCCATTAGAATCAGGAGTGAGGGGTGCTGCAGGGTAGAGTAACAATTTTGACATTTCTGAGGAAACTTAATTTATAGAAACTTAATTTATAAAAGATGATAGGAGATCTTACAGTCATGCTCTAACCAGGGAGATATTTTGTTTGTGAATGAAAACCCCAGACCAGTAAAACAAGTCTATTAATCATCCCACCGTTGAAGATGATACGATCCCATGTAGTTCTGTGGGCACATAAATTACCACATGGAATCCCAAATCAGTTCAGATTTGTGTGGTACATATATACAAATATACGGGTAGGGCATAGATTAGGACTTCTGTAAAATACAACATTATAACTCTTATTAAAAAATTATATTTTACAGGATTGAGCTCGAAATATTCCCATATAATACTTTTAAATTATAACCAAATTACATTACTGTATTATTACCTGTATTATTCTTACTAGCACAGGGATTTTCTGTGGTGGATGGGAGATTTAAAATGTTCTAGCCAAAAACAAGATCTGTGGACTGTATAAAACCAAACATCTTCAGTTGCTCAATAGGACACAGAATTTTTCCATTTAATATAAGAGAAGATTACATAAATTTAAAAGTCAATAAACAACTTGTTAACCTTAGCCACTCGGGGAAAAAAAAAATCAGGAGAATAGATAACCCATGAACTCTGCTCAGAAACCAAGCAAATTCAAAGTACATTGAACTAAAATGAGAAAAGAACTGAGAAAAAAAAATATCCTCTGTGGATAACATCCTTTAACATTTTGTGATTATATTAGTTCACACTTAAATAAAAGATAATTATAAACAACATTTCCAAAATTGAATTATTTTAACTTCAATGTCCTAATACTTAAGTTTTCAATGTTTTTTGACATTAAACATAGGGGTATGTAGTTCATACTGGTTTTCATTATGCTTTGTCATTACATACATCAGACCTTTTATTTAATTTGTCACATATTTGTACAATTATTATAATTTTAATTGTTAACAGAGTGATATTTTGCCCTGGGGAAAATATAGTCATCTTTCCAAATCCTCACATCTTAGGCTAACTAAATCTAAGATAAGATACAAAGCCAACAAAGCTGTCTAATTTCTTTAACATCAAATAGATTAATATTAAATTAAAACTCTTAAATATGATTATATAATTTGGTGGGATAAATATTTGGGCTTATTTCCTGTGCAGTAGGGAAAAGAATATTTGCAGTCACTTCTATCTAAAGGGATAAAATCTGCAGGCATTGTACAAAATTGTATTGAATGTCAGAAAGAGTGATAAACAAAAAAAAAAAAAAAAGCAAGCCAAAGCCCTAAACATTCTGACTTGACATTATGTGAGATTAGAATAGTGTTGACAGTTTCAAATTTAGCTTCAAAGATACTAAGCTTTTGAGCCATGAGATTTGTTTTCAAAGATTTCTCATTTCCCAACTGGTTTTCACCTGATATGCACTCCCCCCAGTTCCTGCACTGTGAAATAGAGAACAACCTTTGAGACCTCCTTATAACTACTCTGAAAGCTAATCTATACTAAAAAGAGCCCTATAAAAGTAATATTTTATAGCAGTAAGTCTTAGTTTGAATTCCATTTTCTATTAGTGCTACCAGAAGTTGAAAGAGCCATAATAAAACAAGAAGAGACAAATAAAATGTCTTGTTGGTAAGGACAGCAGGGTGGGGACTGATGGAGCAGAGTCCTTCCCACTGTAAGTAAAGATCAGTTCCATGATCACCTGAGGAATATGAATGTACTTAAGTCTATGGGACCTGATGGTACATCCCAGGTTTGGCTGATGTAGTTGCCAAGCCTCTCTCCATAGTATTTGAACAGTCCTGGAAGTCAGGTGAAATCCCAGGTGACTGGGAAAAGGGACACATTGTATCAATTTTTTAAAAGCATAGAAAGGAGGCCAGTGGGATCCACTGACAAGTCAGTCTCACCTCTGTGCCTGGGAAGATCATGGAACAGATCCTCCTAGAAGCTGTGCTGAGGCATAGAGGACAAGAACATGATTTGAGACACCAGCATGGCTCCACCAAGGGCAAGACCTGCCTGACCAACATAATGACCTTCTCTGATGGAGTGACTACATTAGTGGACAAGGGAAGAGCTACAGATATAATTTACCTATTTATTTATTTATGCAAAGCCTTTGACAAGGTCCTGCACAACATCCTTCTCTCTAAACTCAAGAGAGATGGATTCGATGAGTGGATTGTTAGAGGGATTAGAAAGTGTTAGGATGGTCACATCCAGAGGGTAGTGGTCAACAGCTCAGAGTCCCAATGGACATCAGTGACAAGTGGCATCACTCAGGAGTCCGTATTGGGAGTGTTATGTAATATCTTCATTAATGACATAGATAAATGGATCAAGGAGATCCCCAGCAAATTTTCCAATGACACCAAGCTGAGTGGTGCAGTTGATACACCTGAAGGATAGGACGCCATCCAGAGGGACCTGGGCAGGCTTGAGACCTGGGTCCATGGGAATCTCATGAGGTTTAACATGACAAAGTACAAGTTGCTGCACCTGGGTCAGGACAACCCCCAATATCAACACAGAGTGGGGGATGCACTGATCATGAGCAGGCGTGGGGAGAAGCACTTGGAGGTGCTGGTGGATGAGAGGCTGGACATGTGTCCTGGGCTGCAGTTCAAAGCAGTGTGGCCATCAGAGCAAGGGAGGGAATTCTGCCCCTCTGCTCTGCTCTGGTGAAACCCCACCTGCAGTGCTTCATCCAGCTCTGGGGTCCCTGGCACAGGAAGGACAGTGACCTGCTGGAGTGAGTCCAGAGGAGACCACCAAGATGATTAGTGGGATAGAACATCTTTTATGAGGAAAGGCTGACAGAATTGAGTTTTTCAGCCTAAGATAAGTCTTTGGGGTGACCTAATTGCAGCCTTTTAGTAACTGAAGGGAACTACAGAAAAGATAGAGAACTACAGGAAAGATAGAGACTGTTTACAAGGGCATGTAGTGAAAGGACAAGAATGACTGGCTTCAAAGTGAAAGAGAGTAAGTTTTGATTACATATTAAGAAAAAATTATTTTTTGTGAGGGTGGTGAGACACTGCAATAGGTTGCCAGAGAAATTGTGGATGCCCCATCCCTGGTAATGTTCAAGGCCAGGTTGTCAGGAGCTCTGAGCAGCGTGGTCCAGTGAAGGGTATCTCTACCCATAGCAGGGGGGAGCTTTAAGGTCCCTTCCAACCCAAATCATTCCATGATTCTAAGGGAATGAATCATGCAAAGTCACTTGAGAATTTTCATCTCTGACTTGAAACTGTTCAAATCCATCTGTGAGTAATTTTTGTTCAAAAGTTTTGAACGAAGATTGAGAGATTACATTAATGAGGAATTCTTGATAGTGTAGGACTTTCTTATATCTAGCCAATGGGAAGCTTAATTTTTCTTATTTATTTCTACTTCTAATTCCTGTATGAAGGCTTTTGAATTCAAACATGTGTTGTTTTAAATAGAAATTAGCCATTAAAATCCAAAATCAAACAAACAAAAAGCTGTGTTGAACTGAAAATAAGTGATGATACTTGTTTATGAGTACATGAAAATAATTTATGATGAAAATAAAACATTTCCAAAATGAAATTGTCAACAGTTCAAGATTTGTCAGTCTTGCCTACTTATTCTTATATTCTATATGTAATTGGGGGGAGAATGGAGTGGCAGTCTGAACTCAGTGAAAATACTTTTTCTTTTATTTAATGACCAAAATACCAAATTAAGTTTCCCCTTAAGTCATGGTCTGCATGTGCAAAGCAATCAACTTTCTCTTTTCTCCTGTGGGTTGGACTCCATGTAGATCTCATAATTCCATAGTGAATGCTCTGAGGGAATTGTGGGGTACAGGACATAAAACAGTCTGGGTAGTAGGCTGATCTGTAAAGGAACAGATATGGGAAATACATCTTTTTGCAAGGTAATACTCTTCTATAGAAAAATAAAATAATTTCAACTGAAATAGTTGGATCACTTCAGTGAAATGAAAACTTCAGCTTGAGAAATGTCATTTCAGTTGAGTTATTTTGATTGGAACTGTTTGAAATATTCTGTTGTGTCATTTTAAACATATTTTTATGAATTTGCATTCTAGTGTTTCTATTTTTTCAGACACTTTCCTTTTTCACTCCACTTTTTGGTAGAAATAAGCAAGTTCTGAAGTACCATTCCAAATGCTTTCAGTCAATTATCAAAGATTATTTATTTGATCTACACGAAAGCTTTCTTTGGCAGACCCACATCAAATAGCAGCTGCCAAGGTACAAGAAGAGTTGCTCTCGGCATCAGTTATTGCCATTAGCACATCTCTTGGAGATCATGCCTTCTTTGAGATCCAAGACAGTTTTCCTGGAGCTTTTCAGCAACATCAGGTAACAGATATCTGTGTAATATTGAAATTTGCTTTCTCAAGCTCATCTCTGCTGCTCTTTTTATTAAAGCAGGAGAAGGAACTATTTAAAATTACTCAGGAGGGGATTATAGGAAAAAAAACCCACAGCCTTATGATTAGTAAACAATATCAAGATAATGCTATTATGTGACCTGTTTACTGACAATATTTCTTCAGCCATGGGCTGTCTGGTTTTTCATCATGCAGCTTATGCCTCCACTGAAATAATGGCAAATCATATTTAGAAAGAGAAAATTATCTCAAAATTGGTGAAGAAAGCCATCATAGAAATTTGTTTTATTACCATTTCTTGAGAGTTGCAATATGTAAAATATAATGAACAGTCTTCTTGGTTTTGGAAACTGTTTTTCGGATCCTGGTCTTGAAAACTCACAGTTTCATATGGCAAAGTTATTACACACAGTTTGCTGTAAGGTGTCTTATCTGTAATAGCTACTGATTGATTTGCATGAACTTAAATTTTTAGATAAAATATGGACCAATATATAACACAGGAATGAACAGTGTGAGTTTTGAATGCTACTGTTAAGTTCAGCCACCATATCTAAGTCCTGACTCATCTATGTAAGGATATTGTTCTAAAAATAGGAGTGGCAACAGATGGAAAGGTATCACAATGTTTCATCTTAATTATTCAAATCAGAAATATAGACTTGTTTCCTAAACAAAAAAAGAATCTCTGCACCTTCTCAATGAAAAAAGTCTGTCATTAGTTTTTGATTGCAGGTTTATGGAAAAAAATATGCAAAATAACTAATAAAGAGGAAAAAACATGGTTAGTTCTGAACAGGCCTAAAGAGGAAAAATTCAAATAAGAGGTACTTGAGTTGAATGTGTTGGTAATTCAGTTGTGTGTTATCAGATCCTAGTAGTGAATTCAAAACTGTCTTTATTCTCAATATTTAGCACACTGAGGTACTAGCAAAGACTCAGAGCATAAAGACAAGCATGTCTTACTCAGGGTAGTGCTGTACCTGTGTCTCATGTGTTACATATTGAATGATGAGTGGCTTTTTATCAGTCATACAGCAAGTGGAAAAAGGCAAAATTATTTTCCATTTTCTCCAAAATATGTTCTTTTCATGCATACAGTTGTAGAACTTCAAGGACTTGCCCTCATGCTTTCATCCACAAAGAGTATCAGCAACAAACAAAGGATGCCTTATGAAGGCAGGCATTCATAGTAACAAATCCATTACAAATTCCAAGCTACCTACTGAACAGATCACACCGTAAATATTCAGGGTGTGACTTGGGCTGGGGAAGAATGATGGGTAGGAGAGGGAAGTAAAACCCTATGCCTTTGGCAAGAGATTCCTAAAAGTAAGAAGAGGTGTGAGTAGCATCCTCAAATGCAAACTTTGTGGCGTACTCTGTTTATACACTTTGGATTCTCCAAGGCTGTTACTAAAGAGTACAAAATGCTTTTACTAAACCAAATATAGAATCCAAGCAGACTACAAAGTCCTATTAAATTCTTTAAAATCTTAAAGAGTAGGAAGCTCTGTTCCCAGTGTTTTCCTGCTCAAACTAATACTTCCCTGCTGCTTCATTTACTATGTAGTAAATAGAAAAATTGAGGAGAGCTGTCTGGTTAGTCATTCTCTTCTTTGGTCTAAAGAAAACTTCTTTCAAAGTTTTTCAAAGTATAAAATATCTGTAGATACTATTAGAACCGAGATACATCTACTTTAAGTTGATATAATGTCAGAATGCATTACAGGTTTGATCTTTTGTGACTGAAACTTAAAAAGAGATTTACCTAAGTTGAGTTTTTCTTGCCAAAGGATGAAAAGGAACTTGTAGCTGTCTGTGTTTTCACTTTTAGCATGCTATTGAGCTATAGCACTGAGAGAATGTTAATTTATATTCGACAGCAACAAAACAGAACAAAAATGTAAGAAGTTGCAAATTAAGATTTTTTTTGTTTCTGACATCATTGACGAGTCAGTTCATCAAAGCCAGTAGGTTGTTTTTGTTCTAAAATCTCTCACATCTAATTTATACTGTATGAGTATAGACAGAAATTTAAAAATGAAGATGATTCAAAACATTTTGGATTAATTTCTTCATGTAAATCTGGGGATCTGAGACATTCTGAGATTGAAAAAGTTTTCAAACACTCAGTTTTCCCAAATGCAATATTGTTGCTCACCCATTCTTACCAGTAGCTTTGATAAACTGCACTATTTATAGTGAACCCCATTATGAGATTTAGTCTGTCTTGGCTCTGCAATAAAAGCGTTACCACCAAGGGTATTTCTGACATACCAGATCCTTTGAATGCTGCTGATTAACTTCATCTCTGCATTATTGAATGTGAAGGAA
Organism: Entomyzon cyanotis; assembly: GCA_024500445.1. Taxonomy (NCBI): domain Eukaryota; kingdom Metazoa; phylum Chordata; class Aves; order Passeriformes; family Meliphagidae; genus Entomyzon; species Entomyzon cyanotis. The sequence goes on from JAKEPQ010001005.1 coordinate 86,134,860, forward strand.
AGCTTGAGTAAAGTCTCTCTTTGTAGAGAAAATAATTAAAAATGGATGTTTTTTAAATGAAATATTTTTACAATGTTTGAAAAATATATTCACTCGGAGGATATTTTTGTAGTACTTCTTGCTAATCTTTTAGGGATAGCTCTAGTGTCCTGTTCTGAAGCAGTTGGCACTCTATTTTTGCAGACATGGTTTCTATTACAAATGCATGGGAATGAAGTTTATCCATTTTAGTCAGCCTTTATCCAGTTTCTCTAATCAATATCTGAAAAAGAGGAGCTAAAATTATATTTGGATTTTTTTTTTATTTGAAGTTTACAAAATAGGAGATTTGGCTACTTTATTGTTTTTTATATCAGTTTTTTGTGTACTGGCCATAGATAGAACTAATTTTTTACCTGAAATTGAGTCTGGAGTATGTAATTATATCAGAATCGTATAGTAATAAAGCAACATACTAGAGACATGGATTTCAAGGATTATAAACTTGATTTTTTCTCCTTCCTCTCTCTATACTCTCTTTCTTGCCACTGGAACTCTGATTAATTATTAGAAACTAAAGGGGTGTGCTCCCCTTCTCAGGTGATAATTAAATTTGTGTTTAAAATTTAACACTTCTCCAAATAATCTTGAGCAACTTGATTTAATTAATAGGCACATGGCTATCAGTATAATTGGAGTTCCATGGCAGACTTTTCTGTGCTTTTGTCTCATTCTTCCCCATCGATTTTTGAATATTTATAGGAAACTGTTGGATGTTATTGACATACATTTTGAAACTGAGGATCATCATCTCTGTCTTCTGTGCAAACTCTTGAAAAGGAAAATTAATTTCTTTCAGAGTGTGATCCTGCTCTCTCTTGTACAGTTTGGCATGAAATTTCATCACATAGCTTTTCCTGTTCAGCTTGTGACCTGAATATAGATCATCAAATACACACGTTTGCTCATGAACAAACATCCCTTTTTTTACTAAAACTGTGCTAAGCAAAAGGTCAGATAAAAGTTACAACAGGATTAAAGATGAATATGTGTAGCATTGTGTGCAGGTCTTACAGACTGCTGAGAGAGAAACACGGCGCTTTCATGATATCCTGGCAACTACATCCCGTGGATCAAGTGTGTTGTCAGTCAAATATTGGAAGGTTTATGGTTTGATTGTAAGTATACATCTATAAGTCTATTGATATAGAAAGACTATCAACAGATCTTAATGACAGAATCTATACTATTTAAAATTCAGGGTTGTATCCTTTTCCTCATGTGGTTTTTTTTTCCCACACTAATTTGCATTTTAGGTTTTCATTTGTTTAAGGTATTTTTTGAACAACTACTTTCAATCAGCTTATTTTGACAAATAATTTTAGAAGATTAGAGTAAAACTAACAGTTTAAAAGAATGCCCTATATATTTATGAGTTTTAAGGACATTTGTGCAATCTAAAATGCCATTTGCTTGACTACACTCCGACTTTTAACAAATATTAGACAAAAATTATTTTAAAGTGCATATTTTGGTATTTGAGTGTATATATAAAATAAAAAACTCTTATAACTTGTATAAATTTATCAAACATATAATGTACAAAGAGTGCCATTTTCAGGCCTTCTGGGTAGCTACCTCTCATTATTTTAGTTGAGATTCTTATGTTTCATAATTCTCAACATCCGTCAGCAGGTTAGAGGAATAGAAAGGATTTTCCTGGTATCTCCTTAAGACAATTTCATTTTCAAGCTCAAGCCAGAAGTATTCTCATAGTCACGGACACTCTTCATAGTCCCTGGTTCTCTTTGGAAAAGTATGACAAACAATTTAAAATACATTTTGCTTAAAAAAAATCAAATAGGCTTGAATATGGAAAGTAGGCAATTAAGTTGGATTGCCATTCATATATTTGAACATGGATGAGATAAACTACCTTCTAGTCATGCACTGGATATTAAATATCCAGTTTTCTAGGGAATCATATTCATAAATCCATATTTTTAGGGACTCCCTTGCTTCTCTCTGTGTGGAATAATGAATATGTTAGGTTCCAACACACCAACAAAAGAATTTTAAGCTATAATGATTTCTAGGAATTTACCAAAAAACTCCAAAAAACACACACAACAATACAAGCCAAACCAAAGAATCAGAGCTAAACTATTACTTTTACTTCACTTAATACTTCCAATGGAAATATTTCTATCATGGAAAATCTCAAGAGGATTTTCCACTTTGTGGTGCTTTGAATAGAGGCATTCTAGTGCATTAGGAAATCTGACTTGAAGAAAATAATGGCTTTAGAAAGCATATCCTGCTCTTTATTAGAAGGAATGGCTTTCAGTGATTTAGAGCCTTATTTTCAGCTTATAACTTTGTTATCATTACTGCTCAAAATTGGCAGATTGGCAGAAGATAAATAGAATTTGATTATTTTTGCAATGAATATTTATTTCAGCTTTAGCTGGAAAAAACCACTGGTGACTACATTATTTTTTTCAAGATAAGGATGCACATATTAAACACAAAACATTCCTATAGATAGATTTATGAAACATTCTCATTCAACTAGCTATGCATGGATTTAAAACTGTGGGGTTTTTTTGGGTGATTGCATAGAAAAACTTACATTTTAGGATAAACTAGATGCAGAATTCCCCAGAGGTGTAAAGAGGCTGTGTGTCTTCACAGATTTCTGTGGCTTTTTTCCCTCTGTTCCAGCAGACAAGTTGTAGTAGCATTTGCTGTGCATGCTGTTTGGATGGTAGTGATAAGAGTTCCCTGCCTTGATCATAGATATTCAGTTGTGCCAAAGCACCGATTTCAGAAGGCTGTGCTATGTTTCCCTCTCATTTCATGGACTTGGTAAAAATATTGCATTTTGCTTAGGGCAAGGAGTGTTGCCACTGGAGGTGGAGTGGAAGCTGTTCCACACTGGCTGATATCAACATTTGCTGATCAACAGCACTGCAGATAAGGTGGGGAGTTGTACCCACACCTAATTCAGCACTGCAAAGGGGAGATAATACATTTTCATTTTTAATTCCTGTTCTGAAATAAGTGTGCCATTTCATTAGGTTTCATTTAGACTGCTCTATATGCAGTTTTGCTGTTTTAAAAGTTAATAGATTATTTGCCCCCATATTGGTTGTAGATTTTTGTTCTTATACAGGGTCCACCTAAGCTAATATTTTCACCACCTGTTGATCAGCACAAATGATTTGTGAAATGAAATATCCACAATGTCAAATAAAGAAAAAATCAATTTATGGTCATTGATCTTAGTCCAAATTATTCTCAGAATTGTACTGCAAATAAAAATGTCTAAATCTTTCAATATGACTCAGACCATACTTAATCATTCTGTTACTAACAGATAAAGCAGAAGAAAATCCAGCTCAGTATAAAAAAGATACACTGGATTTACTATACTAAGAATGACAAAATGCTGACCATAGGCATATTCAAAGAAAAGTAAGCCTTTTGCTATTGAACTAGTATTTCTGCAACCCTGCTGCAAGTGTAAATCCAAGATAGTAGATTTTAATCTTTCTCTTCCCCTCCCCTGACCCATCCTGCCAGCTTTCTGTAAAAATAATCCATAAAAACTTTTGCAAAACAATATCTGCTGCCCAGTTGAGATCAGTTATATTCATCTTCTGCTTGCAGAAGAAGCTTTGCCTTTCCTGACACTCAAGGTCAAAAATCTTATTCCAGAACACACCTCTCTATCATCTGTTTATGGAGACATGTCCATATGTGGCATCCAGTTGTCACCAAGGATTATTTTGTAAAGGTCTTTATTTAGTGTATTTTACAAAAATGCACGCAAAAAATGTATACTAACATTAGGAAGCACACAGTGGATTCTGAAATGTGAAGTTTGCCTGTGCAAAGAGGCATCCCACCCAAACAGGCAAAATCACTAGAAATCTCAATATAATTCAGTTCTTCTTATGGGAAGAAATATATAAGAAAAAGTAATAAAGAGGGAGTGCGAAAGAACCCAGAACTGTAACTGAGCTATTTTCTTTTGTGCATGGAATTTCTTCAGGGGAAATATAAAAAAGAAAAATTCATTTTAAAAACTGATATTTCCATTGATTATGATTATGTTCATCTTTTGCTTTTATGACACAGCGGTAGATAAAACAATTTTGATAAAGCAATGTATTGCTGGCTTAGAAATCTATGGAAGGAACTTATAGGTGGCTGATTATGAAATGCTTTGTATCTTTCTTTGAGAATTATGTTTTTTATATTGCAGGCCATTTTCTTCCTGTTTTTATTCAGAACTAGATATGAGATAAAAGTGAGTGACATTTGCTTAAAAAATTAATTTCTAAAGACACATACAAAATGAGCAACAAAAGGCAAGACAAGAAATGAATGCCATATCATGGTGTTAAAATACTGAGATGGCTTCTGTTATATTTGTCTTCTCTTTTCTTGTCATAAATATTTAATAAATGTGAGTCAACTCAGTTCCATGCGTGTTTTTATTGTTATCCTACTTTTACATATTTAGGATTACATTATGTGTGTGTAACTTTTGAGGTGGAATAGAAGATGACTAAAAAAATAAATTAAAGCAGATCTGAGTGAGGAAGGAAAATAGTTGAAAGATGGTAGCCCTGAGTCCAAAGAGTAGCTTTCTCAAAGTTGCTGGCAATAATAAAACTAGTTCCCTGTGTTTTGGTTCCATATCCTGCTGTTGCCATCACTTTTACCTGGTTTTTTTCCTTATATGGATGGAAGGATTTTAAAAGCATCCAGTCGATGGAAGAATATGCATGCAGAGAGAAGCATCACATTCACAAATCAGAAACTAGATTTCTGGTAGAATTCTGTGGAATTTTGTTAGAAATATTTTATGCTGGAGAAGCATGCATAATTAATTGTGGCTGTTTTAGACAGACATATATTTTTCATTGATCCCAGGGAATGATAGACAGGATCTGCCCCACTCTGGTAGTGGGAGAGTCACTGTTTTTCCTCTGACAATTATATGACTCTGAATTACAGGCTTAAAGTGACAGATCAGAAATGTGCACAGAAACAGTTTTGTTTGAGGTTATCTGAAGAGCTTTCCAATATTGAGTAGCCACTGTGACTTGTGGCTTTCAATACAGGTCTTAAGAAACTATGTTGATTAAGTCTATCTGGTGAAAAGGCATGCTAAATCCTGGAAATGAGATCCTTCATTTCATTTCAAGTGAACAAACTTTAGTGGATGCTTCTAAACATAGCATTGTTACCTCTTCTTAGGAGATGTCTGGAAAGCTTAAGATACTTTCATTCAGAGAAGCAATTTTTACTGATAAATCCAAAATAAGTCAAAATTTTGTTTTCAGAATAATTCCTGAAATTCCAGAGGTTAGTTAACAGATTTATAACGTTCCGAGTGCTTTGACAAAAAGAAATGTATAATTACTGTTCTTGTAGTAGCTGCTCAAACATCGGTATGCTTGCTCTGTGTGCCACTAGATGTAAGAAATTAGCTCAGTTTCTGTGAACATTTATCCTTGCCTGTTTAGAAACTGCCAGTGAAAGTAACAATGACTGTTCAGACAGCTGTCCACAAGAACTGTGCTTGAAATCATCAGGTCTTCATATACAGCCATGCATGCTCTTGGATTTTTTAGTCACACTTCACTGGCATAAATTTGAGTCAATGACTGGTGAGGTCAAAATGTGCGTGCAGAATTGTTAGTGCTCTTTGCCGTTCAGTTGTCTGGAACTGGAATTGGGGAGGTTTTGTACTTATTTGGAGAGGGAGGAAGAATACTAATCTGAGCAGTCAGAGGTTTCATCTACACTTCTTGTATGTATAGATGTCAAAGAGAGAAAAAGCTACTTTAATCATATCCTGTCAGTTTAAATGTAGGGTTTTTTATGTTCTATTTTTCTGGGAAAATACGTATAGTACTGCACCACACAATCACGTTAAGTACCACACAGGAAAGCCTGCAGAAAACTGTTGCCATGGTCTAGATTTTGAGCAAATAGCCTAGCAAGACATTTTCATTTTCAAAAGTCAAACCTGCCATTATATTTATGGCTTTCTTTAGATTTTTTTTTCTTTTTGTACATCTCCATCTAGAGTTTACAAAGAAAATAGACCTGCTGTGATCTGAACCCCAAAGGAAAGATACACTGTGTCTGTAATATACTGAAATGTCAGGAAATCATTTATGGAGTCACTGGTGCCTTTAGTGGCTGGTTATAATTTGCTTTGCTGTCTGATAATGTGTGTGTTTGTAGATCAATTATCTCAAGAGCTCTTTGGAGCCATAAGGTCATCTTTCGCATATTTGTCAGATGCTTCTGTGCACAGATGGCAAGTAGCACATTTTTCTTCCTGAACTTAATAGATCATCTCTCAAAGTAAGTGAACAAAGAGATTATCTGGTGATGGCAGTACTCTCAATGCTGTAGTTTTGCCATAGTTTCAATACATTTATATATGTATATATAGCAAACAAATTATAGGAAGGATAATTTTTTTTACCTAAAAAAAAAGTAGTGGGTAGTTTCTTTCAGATCGGTGATTGGTAATTCACTTGTGAGCACCTTTATCCAAATACCAGTATTTTAATCTTGCCTGCATCAGGCAAGAAGCCTTTTGTGACACCAGCCTAATTTCTCTCAGTGGTGCAAGACTGAATGGATCTTCTGGAAGGAGTCCAGTGTTTTATGTTGGGAACAGGACTTGTGAACATCAGCATCACTTGCTTTTCTCTTGGGACTGTAGCATTTTACTGGTTTTTACTATGAGTTAAGGAGCTGGAAGGGAGAAAGGGAAATGAATGCACAGTATGTCAAACAGATGAAATTATTCAATTTAAAATGAAATGGTAATAATAATTTAATAGCACCTTTACTACAAAACTGTAAGGCACTTTACAAACATTACTTGTGAGAGACAAGGACAAAAGTGCAAAGAGATAGTTAAATTATATGTGATTAACTTGGGTACAGAAAGCTAAAGTGATATGGTAATATTTCATCTTGACAGTAGAATTTCTGAGAGCAGTCCAAAAAATCAGCTCTCGTTTACACCAGTTTTACACTAATGCATAAATTTACATAAGTATCAGTGGGTTGCTTATGATGTGTATAATTGCGTGGTGGTCTGAAGGGTGACCTCAGGCATGTCACTAGGATGATGGCATGCCAATTGTCACCCCGAAAATGGAGTGATAAAGCTGACGGGCTCAATGCAAGAAGTGATGGGGAAAGTTAAGCACAGGCAAGGCAGTACAAGAATAACATGTGAGGATGGAAATGACATGGGCTTATCTCAGCCAATGCCTACATTGGCAAGAAGGGCTGGCCAAGATGGATAGGACCAGAAAGCAAAACAGCTGATTCTGAGACCCTGGGAACCAGCCCTCTTTGTGTTTTTATGTTTTCTGGACTTTTATTGTGGACTGGTTCTAGAATAGATAAGGAAAAACTGAATTTGGAAAAAAAAATATATAATAGTCATTCCATGTAATCTGAAGAACACAGACCTTGTCTGAATACCATGCAATTGCTGATTGGATTAATTTTTTTTTAATTTCTGAGAGGTTTTAGATACAAGACTTCTAAATATCTTCAAGGGGAGGGGAGAGGAGGAATCAGAAAATAAAACATATTTCTGGTTGTAGAAATCTAACTTTGGAGCTGCCAGTTTCAGCCCTTTCACAGTATGCCTCATGTATATTTATGGAAGCCACTGAGGGAAAAACAATATCTTGTTTTGGATCTTTAAAGCCTGATGCAGTTAACAGCTAATTTGCTTTGTGGTCCCTTGGTGTGTTGAATTTAATTTATCAAAAGCAAACTAATATGAAATAGTAAAATAATTATTAAAATGGAAATAAAAGTAAATTATTATAGCATACCAACAGAGGAAAATAAAGCAGATAACATCTAAGTTTGTGGGAGGTTTCTCAATTTAATTACATCAATCATAATTGCTATTAGCCTGGTGATGGGACAGTACTACTACTTTGTTGCTGCAGGTCAGTTTAAAGAAGGGAAGTATATGAATATAAGGCCATGCAATCCACATTGATATCATACAAAGTGACTCTATTTGTAGAACAAATTTTTCAATGTACCCAGGAAAAGATTTTCAATGTTTATTTGTAAATTTCATAATCATGCAAGTAATTCCAGATTTTTTTTACTTGTTTGATTCTTCTGTTTTTTGTTTAAGATTTTGATTACATGGGTATGACTTTTATGTCTTTGCACGAATTTTATGTCTACATGCCTATGTCTGCATGACTTTCCATGAATATTTCAGTCCTGAGAGTTCGCACTCTTGAAGAATTGGTGCTGTCACTATCTCAGCACTATTTCTTCTGGAATACTTGCATTTGTCTTACCATGGAGCAGAAATGATACTTAGAAGTTTTGATCAGGGTACATAGCTAGATTTCTGGGAACAGAAATCCTAATCCCAAACTTGTCCTCCCTTTGGAGATGAGATTGATCACAAGTTCCAAACATAGCATGAGATTTTGTTTTATGACAAATTAAGTTCATAGTTCAACTACTCTGTGCTTATTTCCTTTAATGTCAGCCAAACTCTGCCTTAGAAAAAAAAGTGCAGCTAGAAAAAGATTAAAACAATTTCTGCTTGAGAATGCAAGCAAGTGCAGGGAAACTGTGGTTCTCTACATGCAGATGAAGGAAGTTAAAATTTGGATGTTAAGGCAAAATTGCTTTTTAAAGTCTCTTTGGGATCCTATTTACAGAGACTGGGAACACCAAAGCATTGAGAAGAATGTCTTCCATGAACAGATGAAAGCAACAATCTTATGAGTTCACCATGATAATACTGCTGTATGTATGCATTTTTTTGGTTGAACTTTTGCTTTTTTTTTTTTTTAGCATAGATATTCTAGATTGCTAGTGCATGTAGAGCATGCACAAAGCACACTAAGAAGGTTTAGCTTTTAACATAAGTTAAAAAAAAAGTGAAGCGTTTTTATTTAGGAAAACTTAAGTTTTGAGGTTTTTAACACTTTTTAAGAATATTTGTTCATACTTCCTTCTTACTGTTGCTTTTGTTTTGATATTTCATATTGTGGCTTGGTGTTTTTTGCTCATAAAAAATTACTAACTTAATTCCTGTGTTGCTTGAAAAACCACTGAACATTCTGTAGTTTAGCATTGAAACAGAAATCAGATGTCTTAGATTAAAATCCCAAACCAGTATTGTAATGAGTCACATTTGAATTGTATATATATTTTTTTTTTCTAACTGTAATGGACCATCATCCCTGCTTTTTTGTTCTTTTTCATATAGCATTCACCTCAAAGAGCAAATCAATGTATATATGCATTTTACTCTTAAAATAAATAATAAGGCATGTAGCTAATGAAATCTATTTGAAGTTTTAATGCCACCTGCATTCTTTTATCAGAACTGATATTTCTTCCCTCTTTATCATTCCTTCTGGGGACGTTTTTGGTATAACAAAAAAATATTGTTGGTTGCTTTTTCTCATGCAGATCATGAATTCAATAGGGATCAGCTCCTGCCAGTAAAGGTTGCATATTTATGCTATTGATTTGTGAGGGAAGGAAGCTGAGGGCTGTTTGTGCTATAAAATTAATAAATAATGATTCATTAGGACAGCATCCTGCAGCTCACGGGTGAGCAGTAATTTGGTATGAGGGTTGTATTTCTATTTTTTCTTCCAAATGTGCTTGGCATACCACGACAGCGGAGCACTGCTGCTGCAGTATCTGTAAGCACTGTCCTGGTCTATGTCCTCTGGGATTTGCTCTTTTCCAAAGTGGGGAGGTGGAGCAACAGGAAGCAGGCAGAGTGTCTTCTCTGCCTCCTCTCTGGGGATATTTCTCCCTCCAACAAAATTATGGGAGTATCTGTGCAGAGGTGTGCTGGGAGTCCTCAGGAGTCAAGAGAGGGCTGAGGTGCCCTAATCTTTGCTGGCTAAGAGAAGGAAACCATCTTTGCCGTGTGTTTTTTACCATAGAGATGCAAATGCACTGGACACCATTTACCTGAATTTACCATGGAGTATGAAGTTAGGAAAAAAAGGACATAGCAGTTTCCAGTCGCCAGCCAAACCAGTAGTTCCTGTTTCAAATAATCTTATGGTGTAAAAATTGCTATTGTTATTCCAAAATATTTCATTCTCTGGGGACTGTTTGGCTCTTTTAACAGTTTGGAATTTATTGTGCTCATCCTTAATATGGCCCTGATTCAGTCCTTCCTTAGGAAGAAATTAATTCGCAATAGAGTATAAAGATCTGAGCTTTAAGGCCACAACTGGGAAGTATTCAGGAGGCATTAAAAATACATTGAAGCTGAAGGAAAATTTATGGTATGTTTTAAATTTGGCTGTGTTGGAAATATATATTTTAACTCATTTTTGAACCATCAGAGGTTTTGTTAACAATAACACCCAAAGTGGTCTTGCAGAGTGTTGTGTGGTAGTTTCACTCATTTCAGCAATTACGACCTCCTTTAAACTCAGAAACAGTAAATAAATTGGAGCATGTGAATGGGGGCAAAATTGCATACAATAAATGTGAAAGCACTGATGTGATGAAGGTGGTTTATATTAGCAAACATTTGACATTCATATGACTGACAGATCTTTAAGATCACAATGTGTAAACTGCATTGACAGGGCAGCAGGGAGACCTGTGTGTAGAGGACAGTCCAACTATGGGCCCAATGGCTTTAGAGATTCCAGTGCTTTTAGTCCAATGAGAAGAGTTGAGATGCACAGCATTTTGTGTCAGCCTTTACATGAGATGTGCCTGAGGGCACTGTCTTTGTGGTGGACCTGAGTTAAAGTTTAAATAATAAATGAATAGAAGGAAAATGTAGCAATATACAGTAGGTGTGCATACATCAAAACTATTAATAACTCTGTCACTTGTGATTGACAGGTTCCTTAAGAACCAGCTGACACCTCTGATACCTGACTGGTTTCAGTGGCTTTTAATTTATTTTTCAGTAATAATTTCTCTAGTCACCTTCTAGACTATAAACTATATACCTTACACACCTCTGAATTTCAGTGCAATTCATCCTTACTAGTTAATGCTTGCTGGTGGCTTTGGAAGATAGACAGGAGAGTGAATAACAGATTACTATTACAGTATGTCACTACAGAATAAACAGAGCAGAAGGAAGGAGACAGATTGTGGTGCACCGATGGCCAAATATTTACATTTTCTGCAGCGAAGCATAGAACAGAGGAGTTGTCTTCTCAGCTTGAGGGCTGAAGATAGAAACTGGGTTTTTTCAATATAATTGAGAGACTACCACTGATATAAAATAGTGAAGGTGACCACCTTCACCTTTTCTGTTCTATTTTTAAAAGATTTGGGGTTTGGTTTGTTCATTTTGTCAGGCCTGCATGTTGTCAGGAATCTGATTCCTATGACAAGCTGACAGTTTGGACAGTAGATAGGAACTTCACTGAAGATTTGCATGCTTTTCTGAATGAGAAAAAAGAGTGCTTTGAGTTTTGCAGGGCAGTAGAGTTATGCTGATGAGGCATTGATGTAAAAGAAAGACTGGGAAAATTGCCAGTGGAATTTCGGGTACTCGTACAGGTAAACTAAATTTGATATGAAAAGGACTGCAAACAAAAATATAAATCGTAAAGGAAGGAAGGAACCAATCTAACACTATATAAATGTATTTCAAGTCTCCTTTCTTTTGAACTGTTATCTTCTAACTGCACAATATCCTATATTAAAATTTTACTCTTGCTCTCCCATGGAACTTTTTGCTAAATCATGCCTTTCTCCAGATATGGCCTTTTTTGTCCACTGGGGTTTCAGCTGGGACTTTTGTAAACATTTCTGTGAAGTATCTGTAGTCACTCAGAGGGTGACATGTGTAGAATTGTTTAGTGTGGAAAAAAAGATTATTCTAGTTTCTACTTTCAATTCATAATGCCCTGTGAGACTAGTCCTGATAAGGTCCAAAACTTTAACTGCAAGTGATACCAGAAATCTTAGACAACCTTCGAGGCTTGTAAGAGACATCAGCTTTCCTCAGTGTGGGCAGGGAAAGTAAAAGTGCTGTCAGTATGTGATGGGCTCCTGGAGAAATCTCATGAGTCAGAGAGAAATGTAGCCCAGATCTGATGAAATATGTTGCTTTCTTGGCTTATATTCGCAGTCTGGTAGAAAACATCTTGACATCATCCTGTTATTTCTTTGCGAATAAAAACATTTCTGCCTTTGCTGCAAGTGTGTTCATCTTTGGAGATCTCTGCCAGAAAAGGTGTTCACCTCATTCGCTCAGCCTGAAATTCTCACCTTTACCCATCTAAGGGACTTGGAAACACAGCAGCTATGATAAGGGACAGAGTGTACTAATGCAGAAACATTCAGCTACTCTCAGCAGGAAATGTCTTGTCAATACTGGCAATAAGTAATGCGCTAAAGATTTGCTGTCAGGTGGCTGTCCTGACCACAGCAGGGTGGAAACTTGCAGCAGGCGGATGTACTTAGGTCACCTGTGTTTACTTTGATGAATGTGTGTAGTATCCTCGGTCTGGATTATTACACTGAATTGAGGGGAGGCTGTGGCAATTGATAAACTCAGAAAAAAATGTTTTCCACCATTAACAGAGAAAATAACAGGCAAATAATTGGATATAGGAGACGTCAGTGCTGTTATTTTCATTTTTTCTCAAGTTTCTAGCAGAATGGTCTGCATTGAACTGAAAAATTCCTGTTATGCTGTTTGCAGTAGAAAAAATGATTGAACAGAATGATTGTCCCATAATTATTGTGATCTTGTATTTCTCTTTATTAATTAAATTTTATGTCACTCATTTTGGGATTGTGCAGTTACTAATTTATTTTTCTGCAAAGAGAAATTATATTGGTTTTCTTGTGTAATGCTTTTGATCAACTTCTAAAAGCACTGGGAGAAAATATGCTTGTCTTTCACAGCTTGTTTGGTATTAGAAATTTGCTAATTTGAACATGCACTAACACAGGCTGCAAGTCAGTAATCATAGAATTAGAGAATATTTTGGGTTAGAGAGGACCTCTAAAGTCCTCCTAGTCCAACAACCTTGTGATGAGCAGGGGCAGCTTAAAATAAATCAGGTTGTTCAGAGCTTGATCCAACCCAACCTTGAATGTTTCCAGGAAAAGGGCACCTTCAAATAGATCAGGTTGCTCAGAGTCCCATTCAATCTGACCTCGAATGATTCCAGGGAAAGGGGACCCACCACCTCTCTGGGCAACCTGTTCCAGTGTCTCATCGCTCTCATAGTGAAAAATCTCTTCCTTGTATCTAAAATAAATCTACCCTCTTTCACTTTGAAGCCATCCCTCCTTGTCCAATCACTACATACCATGGTAAAACGTCTGTGTAGTTCTTTTGTATGGTCCCTTATAAGCTCCTCTGTAGGCTCCTTCCTGTACTGGAAGGCTGCTATGTCTCCCCAGTGCCTTCTCCTCTCCAGGCTGTTTTAACAGCAGACTCTGCCAGCCTGTTTTAATAGCAGAGGTGCTCCAGCCCTCTGATTGTCTTTGTGGCCTCCTCTGGACTCACTCCAACAGGTCCATGTCCTCATATTCAGCATTCCAGGTGGAGTCTCATAAGACTGGATTAAAGGGCCTTTGTGTAAATATCAACTTCTTTCATAGAAAGAACTTTTATGTGTATCTTATTTTTAAAATCCTGAGTAACTACAGAAACATGGAAGATTTCCTCTGCCTGCCCCCTCCCCTCTCGAGTAAATGCAGTTGTTTATAAATCCACACTAATTATTACCAATCACCTTCTTGCACTTCCTGTGACTGGAAATGATTTCTAGAAGGACTAGTTGATCCACCACCTTCGTAGGGACTGAGGGATGGCTGACTTGCCTGTAGCTGCCTGGATCTTCTTACTCTTAACAGACTCAGGCAAGCCAGGCCAATGGAATAGAAGTGTTGGGGCTTTGATTTTTATCTATAATGGATAACTCTTTGAATTTGACAGTGTAGACGTAAACTTTTCCATTAATTGAAAATATGCCTTTATGCCAGTTACTGGTTTGTCATTTAGAGTACTGGGGGCTGATTCTTCACTTTATTCAGAAAAGTATCTAAAGAAAAGCTAATGAACTTTTATCTTCATTCCATTCTGCTTGGCACTACACTATTTTTAGGCAACAGAACAGCCACTTTACAAGTCATCTTCTGGGCAGTTACCTCAGTGTCCTGAATTTCAAAGGGCCTCCAAGCTGCCCCAAGCAGCAGCAAGTTTTTCTGAAAGCCCTAAAGCAGTGTGGGCAGTTTTAATAATTCCTTCTAATTGATATACAGTTATGTGAGTTCTTGTGTCCTCTAAGATAACTATACCGCCTCTGCATTTCTGATCCACATCTCTCACTATTTTAATAATAAATTCCATTTCAGTGGTTGCTCCTGAGCAAAAGGCTTGTGTGAAGAAAATCCTGTAACCCAAATTACCTATTTTCACATTTTAATCATATGTGCATTTTACAAACCATTTTTCCCAACTCAGATTTCTTTCAAACTGGAAGGGTTCTGCAAGGCTTGGGTGAAGGTCTTTTGGACTAAGTGTAAAATCCAGGCAAAAATCTGTGTGATCCTTACTCTGGTTTTAGAAAGTAATGTCTGATGTTGCTCATGTCATAAACAGAAAAACATCAATAATCTTGATGTTTCAGGGTCAAAATCAGGTTATAATTCAGAGTATGTGTGTTTCAGTTCCTTCTCTGTCTGTGGTACTTTAAAACAGAATGAATCCCAGGTCTTGACCTGTCCTTGAATAAATGGATTGCTGTAGAGATTATAAAAGAGGTCTATTATCCATCTGCTTACACAGATGGAAGACCATGGCTTCAGAATTGTGAAAGCAATCTTCAAGATTGTTTTATCTCAGAACATTTAAATAGACTTTTAAAAATTTCTTTCTGATATTGCAAATGTAACAAGTGAGAGAAACTTGCTTTTCAGTAAATAGCAAGGGCATGGTGGGCCTTTTCTGACAGCATGAAGCAAAGCACAGACCACTTTTCTTGACAGAATGTCATGTGACTCTTCACTAAAATGTGACAAGATCTAGAGTTTGACTTTGAAGGGTTTTTTCTTCTGAAATAAAAAAGTGATTCCCTTGTCCTCTTTTTCATATTAAATTTTTGGGAATAAAAAAGTATTTCATAGGCATTATAAAAACAACTATGACTGGAATACAAAGAGTTAGTAACACTGCATCAGACTTGAGGTATATGGAAAACTTGCAGTGCCAGCTAGTTGTTTGTTTTCTTATTTAATTGAGATCATTAAACTACTTGAAATGTTACCTGCATTCATCTGCGAGAGAAGAGAAACCCTCTTTTCTTCAGCTTTCCCACAAAGACTAAATAGCAGCAGTAAATTATTCAATTAAATACAGTGCAACACACTGTAGTTGCATTAAAAATTGTGAGAACTGATTCAAAGTGGAAGAAAAGGAGTTAATTTAGAGCAGACAAGAGACGAGACATCTTTCTTTCTATTTTTACCTGCTGGTTGTAATATAATCCATGCCTGTATTCCAAAAGGAGCAGGCGACCAGCAGGGTTATTTTGCTCCTTTCTGAGTAGGAGAGACAGGAAAAAATGAAAGTAATTGCTTAATCTTAAAATTTGTTTGCAAAAGGCTTGGAAAACCAGGAAATGAAACCTCAATTTCTTGTTTTCTTTCGAACATTGCTATGGTTGCAATAGCAGCCAGAGCCGAGGAGAGCTTAATCTCTGAGAAACCAGATAATGCTCTTAGCTACATAACCACTTGGAAGGTGTGGAGAAATAAACGTGAAGCTGTTGTTTCCCTATTTTATGGCCACACATGCTAGTTCTTAGTTTCTGGATTTTCATGTTCCTCCTATTTCATTAAGTGCTCAACATGATTTTTTTTCTTTTTTAAAATTTATTTGTCTCCTAGACGATCTTTGACTAATGATGTGCAAGGCAGAAAGAGGTGTAACTCCTGCAAATGCAGAGGAGGTCTCAGAGCCACTGTGCTCAGGTTTCTCTCACCACTATTCCTGCTAGTACAGTGATTGCCAGCAGGCACACCTGGAGACCCATGGTCCTCATTTAAGTAGGGGGTTAAAAGCAGAGGGAAAGCTTAGGAAGGGAATGAATTTGTTCTTGATCTAATAGTGCTGTGCTGTGTTGTAGCCAGAAGACTGGAGAGCAAAAGAAGTCAGGTATTTGGAGCTTGAGGCCAGGATAGCTCCACGTTTCTGATTTCCTCATCTGAGTGTATGTTCATTGCTGTGCATACTGCTCTAACTCCTAATGAGGAATTCTGGATCCTCACGCTGGAAGAGAAGGAAAAGTAAAACTGTGATGTTTGTATTTTTGAAGGAATTATTTTAACTTTGTAGGTGGAAAAGACGTTGATACCTTTTGTTGCATCCCTATCTGGTGGTGGGAATTTGTACCCAAGTTGCGTAGGTCTTTAAACATTTCAAACTTGAATCTCATGGTTATACAAGTATTTAAGGACATAAAGGACTTGTGTTATATGTGCTTTCTGCCTCTCCAATGTTAGGAGAGGGTGCCTAAGTGATGGGCTGAGGTTGTCAGGATGGGACAGGAAGCTTGCTCTGCTTTTTCCTCTGTGAGTGAGGGACAGAGGTGTGTTGCCCAGGCTGTCGGCTCTGCAGTTTGACAGGCAGCAGCCAACTGCAGCTGGCAAAGATTTACTAGAAGGTGGGTAGGAGAAATAAAGGAAATGAGTTGTGCAAAGAAGCATTTTTGTTACTGAGCAAGGATTTGTGGTGGGTGGTTCCAAGCTCACGCTCTACTAACCTCTTGACACTGACGCTTCACTTTAGTGAGTAGGTCCCATCAAGGGGATGAATTGCAAAAAAATATGAATAAATATGGTCTGTTGCATGTGTTGATTTAAAGGCCTGTAAGGTTTGCCAGGGAAGAGCTGAAAATGTTTTCGTAGCAGGTGTGAAAGGCCATGGTGCTTTTCTCTTCAACGAGGGACCTACGACCTACAAAAGTGTGTGACAAATTTGTATCTCCAAAGTTTCAGTTTTGCTGAGGAAAACAAGTCCTTCTAGCCCAGCAGTTGCAGAGATAACAGTCCAAATGTGAAACTGAGGTGGGCTCATTAACTCCCTGACTTTGTTAGTGGCTTGATCCAGTATTTTTGGGAGTGTAAATTTTTTTCCACTCTGTGTGAGCTGTGATAAATTGTGAATTTGAAGGCCTCTTGGGAGCATTGAATCTTCAGTGACTTGGCTGAAGGAGGGGAAAGAAAAGGGAGCAGGGAGTAGAACAGGGTTGTTTTGAATTAGGGTGGGAAAGAAAAACATAGCAACAAGGTTCTTCTGCCTCAACTTCACACCTTTCCTATAGCTAGGAGTTGATGAAGAGAATGGTTTATATGTGTGCTTAATTTGGGGAGAAATACACCACACATTTTTTTTATATTTTTTGGCCAGAAGGGGTTATTTTAAAGTTTTTAAATTGGTGATCCTTAATGAGAAATGTGCTGTAGGTGTGTTGCTCATATCTCAAATGGCTAGAAATCTTGTGTGGTAAAACTAGAAACAGAAAACTAGGTGTTTTTATCAGCCTTGTGATATTCAAGCACGCAACTTCTGCTTTCTACCTCCTTTGTGCACAGTTTGAAAAGTGTTGCTCTAAGCTGTGAGGGAAAAGGAAAACAAATGGGGGGAGGGTAGGATGAGGAGAGATTTTCTATCTTGGACATGAGAAGCCAACCTATTAAAGGTTACGGTGTTCTAGTCTAGTCCTCTTGGTCGCTTTCCTTCTGAAATGTGGAAGATGATAAAGAAGGAAATATTAGTAATAGCACATAAAATACCATCAGGCTATAATCAATTTCAGTTAAAAAAATTGGTTTTGTATTTTTCCCGATCTCTTCTGATACACAATTCTGTAAGTCAAAAAAGCATGAAGTTACTTCCTGGGAGAATTGCAACGGAAGAAAATATTTTTGTTTACTCAAATATATTTTATTCTAACAGTAATAAAAAGAGAAACAAACCTCATGACCAATGTGTAATAGCTATAAACCCTTTCACCAGGTCTTGTATCTGAGAAAAAGTGTCTAAAGAGAAAAATGTAGGCCAAGAATTAGTGCAATTATGCAGTTGGTGGTGATCTGTATCAAATTCAAGATCTGCCTCATTCACTTTACTAAGTCTGTGCTCGTTTATTGTGCCTAAACTGATTAAAAATGTAAGATGGGAAGATTAGGAATCTAGAGAAGAATAAACCATGCTGGAAGTGGGGAAAACAAACCAGTGTCTCACTAGAATAATGTGAAATATTTCTTTTGTATTAGTATTTTCTTTAATCCAGGTAACACTCTTCTATTAATCTTTCTTTTTAATACCCATCCTGATATGTGTCTAGTTCAGTGTCCCTTAAGTGTGCTTGAAATGCTCTTGATGTTAATTTTGTTTTCCCTTTAAATAACAGAATAAACACCTAAAACCAAAATACCCCATAACTTAAGCCATAAAGCAGAGTTCTCTATTGTACTGACACAGGAATTCAAGTAGTGTCCTGGGATAATTATCAGACTGGAGAGATTTCTAGTCAAATGGAGGAGCAGTACAGGAGTTGTAACTATATAGTTGTGCCTGGAGTGGATCAGGGGGACTAAAGAGCTTTTTCTGTTATACTGTCGTTAGGGAACCTTCTTCCTGTTTCAGAAGCTTAGTTGGGAGTGAAGCTGATTGGTGATGATTATGAAAGCTGTGACTGTGTTTTGTGCTTGAATTGGAGATGGCTTCAGGAAGAGATGAGAGTTAAATCATCATTGGTTGTGCATAGGTGTAGTCTTGAGACTTGGAGAGCCTTCCTAGAATTTCAAGGTAAAAAATTTAGTATCACTTTGCTAATCTGAGTGGTGGGGAAGTGAATTGGAATCAGGTGAAGTATGTAATAAAGGTCTTGATTTGGGAGCTTGGCTTTGTTGGTGTTTGTTGTTTTTTGGGGGGGTTGGGGTGGGTGAGTGTGATAACATGAATTTTTTTTCATGTTGCATTATAGAATTTAGATTCCCTATAAATGAAAAGCAAAGATATCACCTAAAATACCATATAAATGAGAATTACTTTTATTTAGAATTTAGCCATAATGGGGCTTCTGGAACAAAACTTCAAATCACTCTAATGGAAATCTATCTCTTTTGAGTTGGTAATAGCTTCACAGCTGGAGAAGGACATCAGAAAAGGGAAATCACTCTGTGCAGTACTTTCCTAAGAGTGAAACAGATGGAAAATTCATTTGACTGAATATGTGAACTTGCAAGACAGTGAATGAGACTTGACAGTTTCAACATGCAAATCTGTAGAAGAAAAAGCGTGAGCTAATGTATTTTGAAATAAGAAACTTAGTCTTTTGGCTTTCTTAGTGTTGAAGACTAGTTTAATTGAGAGAGTTTTTTCCCATCATTTTTCTAGCTAAGTTAACACTAAGGAATTTTCAAAACATTAGATTTTTTTTTTTAAGGACCATTTTTCATGAGCGAAAGGATAATTCATTCATCAGTTACAATATTCATTATGAGCTTTGAACAAAAATTTAACTGAAGAAGCATATCTCTTTACTTTACTCAGAGGGATAGTAAAAGTAACATCAGGAGGTTTTTTGAGGCTTTTTTGTTTTTTTTAAACAGAATCTGCCAAATTAAATGTGGCTTGAGTTACTTTAGGTTGTGTCACGTTTTCTTTTTTTTGGCTGTGAAAAAAAGAAATTCCTGAAGTTTTGTGAGCCTTTTTTAATGAATATTTAACTCCTTCCTATGCAGTTAGAATGAGATAAGTGCATGTTTAATTGACTTTCCTAATAAAATTTAATCTCTGAAAAGTGCTATTTGGAGGCTAAGGAAACAATCAAACAAACAAAAAAAACAAACCAAAAAAACCACAAAAAAACCAAACCAAATCCCTGCCAGGTGTCATTGTTCAACGTAACATACTCAAAGAGTTCATATTTCTTAATAGAATAGGTGGTTTTTTGTTTGCCTTTTAAAAAAAAAAAATTAAAGCAACAACCAGTATTGCTATTTTAATACCTAGATCCTGATTCTGCAGTGTGAGGTTAAACATTTAGGTAAATGAAATGGGATACCCAAGGAGGTGGTGGAGTCACCAACCCTGGAGATGTCCAAGAAATGACTGGACATGGCACTCGGTGCTCTGGTTTAGTTGACAAGGTGGATATCAGTCAAAGGTTAAACACCATGATCTTGGAGATCTTTTCCAAGTGTTAATAATTCTCTGATTCTGTGAACTTCCTCTTCAAGCATCTCATTTTCTTAGGCATAGGTCATAAAACTGATCTTCATTAAATTTGGACCAAGAGTAATATAGGCAATAATTTTTTAATCTTTATTCCTGTATGGTGAATGGATGACTTTTTAGGACAAGACATGAAAATATTTAAATGGCAAATTAAATAATTGCATAATTTTTATGCTGCTTTTTTTTTTTTTTAATAAGCAGTGTCCTTTTTGCTTTTTTAATAATTATCTTTAGAAGGTCTTCTAGTTGAGATGCTTTGAAAGAGTCATTCTAGTACAAATGGTGTTTGGTGGCTTTGCACATTTTTGAAGAAAAACATGGCCTTCAAGGAAATGCAGCATTAAGCTCAATCCTGGTTCTCTTGTAGGACTGGCAGCAGGGCAAGGTAACTGGCAGAGGCTTTTTAATTTGATGTAGGCTCTTAGGAGTGGTACTAATACTAAAATACCTCACTCTTATGAATGCTGCTCTCTGGAACCTTAACATGGGTTTGCAAAAAGCAGTTTTTCTGTCTTGTGTCAGATATAGTACCTCCAGAACAGAATGTGTGTAACTCCTGGACTACCAGTAAATGATATGTGCAGTTCAGTAACTCTTCCTTGCAAATATTCCAACCTGCTATCATGTCTGAAAAGCTTTTAAGGAAAGCAGGTTAAAGTCCTGCTCTAAAACTATTCTGTCAACCAGACTTTGAACAACCAATCACAAAAGCTTTTTCCTACTTGCCATCACTTCCTCACTCTTCCTGTGTGTGTAGTTTTTTTGGGTTTTTTGGTGGGTTTTTTTTTGTTTGGTTTGGTTTTTTTGATTTTTTTTCTTGTTTCTTTGTTTGGGTTTTTTTTGTTTGTCTGTTTTTTGGTTGGATTTGTTTTGGATTTTTTCCTAACAGTCCACTGGAATCAAATGGACTAAATTTGAGTCAACTGCTCTGCCTGAGTTGTTCCAGTGACTTTTCCTCTTTTTCCACACTGAGCCTTCATATAACTTCTGGGTTTTTTTCGATTGGTTGGTTTGGTTTGATTTTTGTTTTTTATTTTTTTTTAAATTTGTGTTTCCCTTGAATCTTTTAACAGAAATCTCTTTCCCAGCTCCTTTCCCTCTTCTTCACAGTCCCTCTTCAGCAGAGGAAAAAAACCAAAATTGTCTCTGTTTGCTGCCTGCTCTAGGTTTTAAGTTGATTTGTATGAGTACCCTCTGCTATTGAGGTTTATTCTGCAGCTGACTTTTTAATTTTTTTTATAATTTTACACTTCTGGGTGGTTTTTTTATTCATTTAGTTTAGTATATCTAAAGAAACTTAGCTCAGTGTAGTTAACGTATAATCAACTTGTACATACAAATGAACACACAAATGTAAACCCCTTTTCTTTTCCCTGCTGGATGCAGTTCAAGGCACTATAAAATAACTTTCATAGTAACAAATAAATTGTTAGAAACAATTTTTGATTTTAATTTACTTCCACAACCCAAAGTAGGTTTAGGAATAGTTCTTTTTTAGACATAAAT
The DNA here is from genome assembly GCA_024500445.1 of Entomyzon cyanotis. NCBI lineage: Eukaryota > Metazoa > Chordata > Aves > Passeriformes > Meliphagidae > Entomyzon > Entomyzon cyanotis. Next base: position 86,156,656 of record JAKEPQ010001005.1, read on the forward strand.
CTCTTCTATTTCACATCTATTCACGTAATTGTGCTTATTCAGAAAATTATTTCACATCTATTCACGTAATTGTGCTTATTCAGAAAATTATTTCATAGTAATTACATTAGTGAGTTATATATCACTAACATAAATATATATCCTTTTTAAATTGTAATAGATTTAAAGAAAACAGAAGAGGCTATATCTGAATGCATCCTGTTGAGTCAAAAAAAGCCTAGATAAAATGTCACTTCCTTATTAAACTTATCTTTTCATTTTTGTTGAAGGGCAAAATAAGGGAAGATGCCCATTTGTTTTCTTCTGTCAGATCAGCTTCTGCTGCTTTGTATTCATCACAGAGCTCAAGCATAAATAAAGGCATGGGCAAAGGACCTGGATTCTCTCTTCAGTTCATACATTATGTCCCAGCTCCAAGTTTGAGCCCTTTCCAGCGTTTCTTGAGTTTAGTGGATAAATCTTTGACCGGTGATCATGGCTATGGCTCCCCAGGTAGTGCCCAGTCATTTGCTGGATTACAGGTTCAGCAAAGTCTCAATTCATATTAGCTTGTTCTGAAGTCTCTCAGATAATATTTCCCTTCACAGAAAGGGAGTTCAAGTTCAGAAGCTACGTTGGGAGAAGCAGTGAAATGTTTAAGTGTCTGCTACAGCTTTTTTGACAGTAGAGTGTAAAAATGCCAGGAAAAGGCATTCTTAAAAGATTTATAGTATTTTCTAGTTTTCTTTCACTAAGAAAAATTTAAACATTGTCTTTCCCAGAATTCAACACACATTTTTCAGTCCTGGGAAAAATGGTGAAATGGGGAAATAAAGAAGAGGGAGTGAGAGAGGAGGATGGGTGCTTACCTCACTTTTTAGAGGGGAAAGCATGTTTGTAGGCTTATTCGGATAGTGTTTTGTGGAGTTTTTCCAGTGTCCAAGGAAAAGGAGAGATGACCAATTTCCAATTTTACCACAGTTACATTAGTTTTACCACATTAGTATTTTCAAGTAGAGACAAGAATGGCCCAAGCTGGTGTTGCTTTTGAAGTAAAAGGATCTCTAAAAGGTCTTTCATGCCATATATGTGTTAAGTGCAACAAACCAAAGTCTTAAATTGGAGTCTAAATCTTCTTTTCTGGTCTGCAAGTACAGCTCCCTTCGTAAGTTTAAGACTATAGTTAGTCTTCCTAAGTTCACCACCTGAAAGGTTAGTCTGTTTCTTGTAATAATTATGCTTTCACCAAAATTAGTATTTATTTATTAAATGCAAATGTCTTCACTGTGCTTCTGAGTTTCTTTAGCCCTTAGGACATTTGCTTCCAGTGATTTCCTTATCTGGAAATCGCACTTCTCATTCATCTGGTGGTAGATTAATATATGTTGCACTTGTTTGCTGGCTATGGTGCTGATGAATGATGCAGAAACCCCAGCCAGGTGCAAAGGAGAGCAGTTTATTGGAAAAAAAAAAAAACAAAACCACGGTCTTTAAGCTGTTAACTGGTTATCGGTTTACATAGTTTTAAGGTACAATAAGCCCAAGTCAACCAACCACCAAACACCATGAGGTGGACACGTGAATGTCACGCAGCAGTCTCTCTCTCAGGTTCTTACCTCCCTCTATTCCAGCTGAATCATTCTCCCAAAGTTCCCTTCTACTTAACCTAAGTGACAGGCCAGAGCCATGTTACAAGACCTTTTCCTTTACAAAGCCTTACCTATGGGTAACAAATGTGTTTTCTTCCTGTTGTGAATCTTTTATGTACTTGTCTGATAATAAACCTTTCCAGGCAAAACCACTGTGACTTTAATAAGCACCCATGAGAAACCACATTTAGAGATTTTTCAAATCGTCCCAATCTCGTATGTCCATTGCATTGCTGTTTTCCTCCCCACCTTTTAATTAAATCAAAGGAAATTATCACCTTCTGTTAGTTTATTTTTTCTCATAAATATTAATGTGTCTGTCCTGATTTAACTGTTTCTCCTATTTGTATTCTTGTTTGTGCTGATTGTCTTTAACCTTCAGCTCTAGACACAGTCTGCTTGTGCTATTAATTGACATCCGCTTCTAACATGAAACATATGCATGAATTTAGAAGTATTCTAAACAATTAAAGCCTAAATGCATAGCTATCAGTTTGACTTTATAGAAGGACTAGAATAAGAAAGCCTGCCTTTAAGAAAGGATATCAGGAGATCATTCCTGACAGAGGAGGAATGAATTACAAGGTTAATCTTGATAGTCAAGGCCAGGAATGTAAATGTGCATTGTATTTGCCAGTATGTTTTAAATGACAGCAAGGTCATTTCTGAATCACTTGGAGTATTTTGCTAACAGTTTGTGTGTGTATGTATGTGCAATATGCATGAGATCTCGCTTACCTGATTGTAAAAAACAGATTAGAATATGAGGGCTAGGAATACCAAGAATTTCCAATCTGAAAGATGATTGCCATAAGAAACTGCAATTGTGGTCCTTTATTCTGCAATTTTTCATTGTATGTAGAAGCAGTATATAATCTTTTCCTCTTATGTGTTGAAATTAATCAAATCTGACATTGCAGAATTACACCGTGCTGTCCACACTCAATTTTTGGGCACTTTTTGTAGTTTTTATACAGCTGTCTACAGTTTCAAACCAATCCTGTTCATTAGCTCTTGATGTGGTCTTGTGACTTTGTGAAGATTTGATATTTCTTGTTTGTTCAAAGGAATTGCTGGCTCTGACCAATGTGTCATTTTGAATCTCCCAGTATGCTAATTCTCAGCTAAAATAATGTAAGCCCTGGTTGCTCCAGATGTGTAAATGCTGTTTCCCGTAGAGTCCATGAAACAAATGTCTGTACTGGGGGAACCAGCATGTTGCTGAGGTCTACACCTAATTTTCTCCCCACATGGCAGTATAACTGGATTATGCTCTGAAAGCTTGATGCCACAATATGGGGCTTTTGTCCTTGCTTTGACATGAAATAGATGACCATCTTAATCACTGACTCTTGTGTCTGCCTCTGAATTAAATGCTCGCAGTAGTTGCAGCTATGAGATGTTGCTGGAGCTGAACATTTTAGGTTCTAGCCTCTTGAATGGCAGCTACCAGCTTGTTTGAGACTTCCGAAAGGGTTGGATTCATGGAGGATTCAAGTCTTTTTGGAAAGATGACTGCCCTTTTCTACAATACTTCTAATCTTAAATGGTTTCTCAAGCCTGTCATAGTAGAGTGAATTAAAATTTAGTAAATTAAATAAGACTTTTTCAATGTGGTTTGTATTGAGAGCACATTTTTACTTTGTTTAGTATCTACGTGACTAGTATTGCCTTACTATAAGTCATTGCAGATAATGCTTTTATTTCCCTGAGTTCTGCTCTGTGTGCCAAAGTCAGCATGAGACAGACTCACTGTGTTATCATTTGTGGCTTTTATTGGCCAAATATGACTTAGTTGAGTGAAAAAAGTTATCTTGGCATAATCGTTGTGGCTGGATTGCTGTTCTCCCCAGGCTGATAAACCCAGTGCTAAAAGCCACAGAGCCTTGGACAATTGCTGAGGGGACTTTCTGGTTGTTGCATCAGGCTCTGTACCTGTCTTGTATCAACCTTTAATTTGTAGACACACTATTGCTCCCTTGAAAGACAGTTGTATGGTATTTCTTAGTGATATGAGCATCTTAAAAGCAGCATAGCAGATACCTGATTTGTATACACAAAACATTAATCATTCAACCACTTACTTTTGCTTATTCTCATGGTAAAAGTTTCCTTCCTATAAGCATTTACAAACGTACAGCATTGGCATAAGCAGTGCAAGAACTTGTAATGCAAGTTAGGAGGCTTTTCTGTGAATGCATTGTGATCTGTATTGGGTGCAGAAACTTCTACAAAAGGAAAAACATAATTAAGGAGAAGCCTTAATTCGTGGTTTGAAAAAAACCCCAGCTTTCAGCAATTGAATCTATTTGTTTTTAATAAGTTTTGCAGACACTATTGGCACTATTTCACTACTTATTAACTAATAAATCTCATATAAATTGTCATGTTATCACCCATGGTTTTTATGGTCTGTAGGTATCACTTCAGTTTATCAAGAGTGTGAACACAAGAACCAGAGAGTCAGCAAATGAGCATCTAATTAAAACTAGACACCTTTCAATCCCTCTCAGTTTTAAACAGGAAAAGATTACAGAAAGAAGGGCATTAGAGAGAGGGAGGAAAACATCTTTTACAATCCATGTCACAAAAAAAGGAAGAACAAGATTTAGCAACTTGAATTTCACAGGGATAAATGGTAATGAACTTGCTTATCTATGAAACATTCCCACCTAGTGTTGACTTCTAATGCCTCTCAAAATGAATGCCAGTTGACTATAAAGGACCTTAATTCCTGAGGAAAGGCAAGGCCTAATGCCAAAAAGGCCATCATCTTTCTCTTCATTTCCAGTGACAAAAGCAGTGCAGAGATATGATAGAGGCTGTAATCCAGGAGGGTAAACAAAGCCCTTGCTCAATACTAATTAAAAGGCTTCAGAATGCAAGGAGTCTTAGACACTTACAAAAGGAAACTTTAATTGGATTAACTACTGAACAAATTTCAAGATTAGATTCTTTGTTTTTAAGAGGAAAAATAGGGATATGGAAGGCTTATTTGCAATGGGAGAGTTACAAATTAAAATGGAGTTAAAAAATGTAATAATATCTTACCTTTATATAGTATTTTTGGATAAAAGCAGCTTGTATGTGGTCTTACTGGCTGACCAGTAAGTTATATTGTAGCTATGGCTTATGGTGAATTGTTTGGGGGTGTGGGCAAGGCAATTTGATTTTTTGTATGGGATCTCTTAAAAGTGATAAAAGAGCAAGCCAAAGTTAGTCCTTGTGGTTACCAAAATGATACTGAAACCAATCTATATCCCATAGGTTCTGTTTTCCTCTGTCTTTTTGTAGAATGGATTTAGCTAAATCTGGGGAAATCTCTAATTTCAAATGGAATAGATTAATCTTCACTATGAATTTGTAATCATATCTGGGAAACAAAAAAGGCTTTATTTAATGGGATTAAAATTTTGTTATTGACATCAGGATTAAGGATTTATTTGCGCACAGACTATCTCTTCTGCATAAATATTTTTTATAACTTTAAAAAAGTTGCAAATTTAGGATTTAAGTGTAATGAACAATAACTACTACATTTTTTTTCATAACCAAAACCAATTATGTTTTTCTCTTCTTATTGTTGTAGTGCCACAACTGTCTCTTGATACCTTTCATTCTACCATTTATGCCACCACTTTCCATCTTTAACTTTGCTACTTGTGATTTTTCTGTAAGAAAATCTATATTACTGTTATTTAAATTTTTTTTTCCTGTCTACTTACATAGAAGCAAAAAGGAACATTTGTAATTGGAACTATTGGGAGGGGGGAAGTTTTAAGCTGACATGCGGAAAGAAAATGCTGTACAGACTCTGCCACGCTGTAACAGTATTGGGTTTTTATTATTTTATTCTGTCATGCATCCCAACTAATAAAGATCATTTCAGGTGCAATAAACAATCTTTCATGCAACCAGAGCTGTGGTTTAGTGTATGTGAGAGCTATAAAGATACCCTCTACTGGACAAGAAATGTTGTACGAGGGGTATTTCTGTTAACGTTTCTTTCTTCTACATTCGCTTTGTCTCATATATGAATATTGCTTCTTTATGCTACCACTCTACGTTTTTGCTTTGCTACTGCAGATATTAAATTATGCAGTATATTTCAGTACAAGTTCTGATATCCTTTCTGTCTTTTTTTTTTTTTTTAATTGATACATATGTATTTATGAAAGTAGAGAGAGAAAGAAAGAATGCAGTATGGTGAGTTCCTCTTTAGCGAAAAAGGTGATGGAGACATCAGTCTGACATTGGTAGCTGTTGAGTTTTCAGGCACACCTTTGCCATTCCATGTCTTTGAATATCTGCGGGAGTGATTGGAAGCTTTCATTTATAGAAGGAAGGATGACAGTGTTTTAAAATGGGTTTATAATGTTTTTTCTTTCTGCATCTGAGACAGCTGCTTTATATGAGGGATGGAAGTACAGTTTTGGCCAGGTCCCAAACCAGCGGTTGGAAATATTCTGAATAATGTCACTAAAATCAAGGTGATGCCTGGAGCTGTAGAGGTGATGGTGTGTGCTGTCTAGTAAAAAGTCAGAATTCAATCATCTAATTTAGAGGAAAGAAGCTTCTGAGAGCAGGGAGGAAGTGGTAACCTTAGGTCCTAACTGAGTCCATTCCTTTAATTGGAGGGGACCATATAGTCGCATAGGTGGTGGCTTGCTGAGGGGAAAGGTTTCTGCAAATGGCAAAAGACCAGTCTTCCTCTGACTTGCATCTATGTAGGTCTGGTGTCAAAGGAAATGTGTTTTTTATGCTCATGCCTGAATTTCTGTTGTAACTTACAAAGCCAGTGTTAGATCAAATTAAAGAGGAATTACTTGCTTAAGTTAGCACCCAAAGTATACCTGCTACATATGATTTTCAATATAATCATATATTCTTCTTATTCTTTTTATTTAGTTATGGGACTGGTCAAAGATCTTTCAAGAAGTCTCTGACAAAACCAAGCCATGACATAGGCATACAGCAGCATAGTTAATAACCTGGCTATTAGGGTTGCAATATGTGATCTCTGGGTTCCGAATTCCTTATACAATGAAATCCAAAGAAACCAGATAAAAAGTATAGTTCTTTCTGTCAAATGACTTGAGCTTCAGTTTCTCCAAACTTAGTTGAGTTTCTTTTGGCAGGGTGACTGACAGCAAGATAGCAGCAGTCATAGCTTCCTTTAGTTGCCAAAAGTGCTATCTTGCACCTAAACCACCCATCAGTTGATATGACTGATGGCTGACTGTGGAATATTTTTAAACTTAAATTATCTAGTTTGAAGACTGACAAGAACATTTGATTAAAAAAGTGTCAGCAGGCATTTTGAGCCAGATGGAGATATCAATTGCCTAATTATTCTTAGAAATGAAACTGTGTGAATATAAGCTGGAATCATTAACATTAGAGGTTACGTTTGTACAGTACTGTCATAAGGTTTCTGTATCACTTGCCTGTCACTTAAAATACATGCAACAGATCTTTGGTGGGACTCTCATGAGATGTTATTTGCCATATGTTATTTCTCTGTGGGTGAGATGAAATAATCCTTTATTTGTTATATATGAATGCTTGCCATTAAAACAAACCTGGTGCCTTTAGAACAGGGAAACCCTTTCTCAGTTCACAGGAGAAGATAGGCAAAATCCAAACCTGCCTTCTGAAGCTGAATTTCTTAAACTGTAAGGATTAAGCCTATCTATAAAGGATGTGGCATTTCAAAACCATCTCACATACTTGAGATGCTCCAGAAGTCAGGAGATGCTTGGCAAAAGAACTGCCTGATGTTCAGATTTCATGTTACCCTGGGAGACTCCATGGGCTTGGCCAGCATAGCTGTGTGCTGGCAGGAATCATAGGGAGCCAGCTCCCTCCTCTTGCTAAGGCCTAATTAAAATGTTTCTTCTCATAACCATAAAATTACAGTTTTGTAGGACAACAGGAATTTGTATGCCTGAATATTGTTACTCCTCCTCTCTAGACACTAAACAACAGCAGGACAGAACACAAGGTGAGACATGAATGTTTCCAGACAAGGTTACAACAGTAGTGTTGGTGAAGACTGCTGCTGGAGAGCAGTGCTAGCATTCTGCAAGCTCTTGCTATTTAGTGGGATGAATTCATCTGACAGTAATGCACATTTTATTCTACTTGAGTATTTTTTTCCATAGTTTTCCGCTCTGAATTCTCAGTAGCTTTTTTGTTTGCTTGCATTAGTCTTTTATGTCAAAGCACTTCCTCATTTATTATCCTGGGAAATATTAAAAATAGCACAGTTCTGGCTAGCAGATGCAACCATACATTATTGAATTCATAATGTGGGCTTAAAATATAGCCTGGGAGAAGGAATTACTCTCAGTCAGACTATCCTTACTTACAGATATGATATTAATGATTATTGTGTCTGCAATGTGTCCTAAATTATAAACATTACTGGTGATGAATTAATTTATTATCAGAGTAAATTAAGTAATTAGAGTACCCTTGTAATGGATTTTTGCAGGTGTGCCCATTGGAAGAATATAGCAATGTTCCTTTTATAATTTTAATGCCTTTTAGTATTAATTCTTCTCAGTTATAAGGTTCTATATGATACTGCTCTAGAAGGTTAGAAAAAAACAATTAATGTTTTACTTTTTCTGGTGATAGTTGATTTTGTTTGGAAAAAACAAAAACAATACTCTGCATGGAATGAGAGTTGATGTGTGACTTAGTGGTAGGGGGACTTATAACTTGTTTTCATTTTGGATAAAAAATACCAGGTTAAAAGGAGTGTTTACTTACTGTAATAATTTTGCTTCACCTTTTAAACTAAAGTTTTGGGCATAAGGTTAGTTCCCCATTAAAAAAAAGACAAAAGCTTGTTTTCCTCTAAACAAAAACTACAATAACTTCAACCAATTTCCCTTCAGAAAATTATGTGAAAACTGATGATGATGGACTCTTGAGTTATAAAACTGATGCTTCAACAGGAGATGCACTAAAGGAAGTATATAGCTGCTTTCTTTAGAGAACTTTGAAAGACTTTTAAGTGATCAGAATTACATTTTTAAAATAGAGGAAAGAGATGTTTTCTGTAATGATTTTGAAAAAGGTTATGACACATTTTCAGGTGAATGCCCTAAGAATGTTCTGGTGTTCTGATGGCAAATCTGCCATAGGAAATGGAGGTCTTCAAAAAAAAAAATTTTACATTGTAAAGATGAGCAAGTGTTGATAATGAAGTCCTAGCCTTAAGTAAAGCAAATGCAAAAAAAAGGAATGTTTTATCTCCTCATTGTTCAGAATATCCAAGGGTGTGAAGAGGTGGGATTACAGGGATTAGGGCTATTGGAAAACAATTTGCACGTCAAGTGCATCAGGCAGTCTCTCTGTCTCTTCAACTAAACTTTGTATGTTAAGCATCACAATATAATCAGAGAAGAGTCAGAGATAGGTTAGATGAGGCCAGATTTATTTTAATGCAGAATGTGGAGTGAGACAGTTGCATTAATGTTGTGAGTGTCTCTTGGAGGGCTGTCTATTTAAACTGCAGCCCTTTGTTTACAAAAAAACCAACAGGAAAGGGGAGTGGTGAAGGAGATGGAAGTTGGTGTTGATCAAGACCTAAAACGTTGTAGAGTGGCTTACTAAAATGGAGCAATACAAGTTATTGGATGGAAAGGGGGATGGGAATGTAGAATCCTAAGGAAAGGTTTTATTTGGTGCCAGGGTATTGGGAGAGTCATGAGGGACTTTGGAATGGGGCCTATAGAGTTTTTGTAATTCATATCTTTCAATCCTTGATTTATGATTTACTTATTGAAACACCTAATTCACCTCTAATAAAGATGAAATTAAATAACAACCCAAACTGAAAACGGGAAAAATGAGACAAGACATTGTCAGTTCAAGTCTCTGGGAGCTTTAGGTGGCAAAACTTGGATTAGTAGTGTCAGTATCTCATGTTGAAACTCTTCTGGATGTTTCTTCTTCCAATGAAGATCACAACTCAGGTGAATAAAATTACATAAAAGCTTTATTCTTTGTTGGTTTGGTCTCTTTTTCTGCCTGGTTGAAATTCAGATAACAAGGGAATCTCTATCATTCTCCAATTTTGACTCTGCTAAAAGACAGTCAAGTTAGATTGAATATATTTTTCAAGAAAGCTGATCCATAAAAGAAACAGGACAGACTTTTTTTTTTGGGCTTGGTGGCCACTAGGAAAGTTCTTCACAGCAGCAGGTGAACACAAAAAATCCAGAACCCACAAAGATTGTTGCCTTGTGCTATGAACCTACAAGGTCTCATGACACTGCTTTTGTGGAGATTTAAGAGTCTTTAGACACTTGTGTATCAGAAGATGCTTGTTCTCAGCACATACTGAGGAAATGGCTCACTGTTTAATCAGTAGTCAAGAACCTGAAGAGTCATTGAACAACTTTAGGTAACTTCAGGTGTCTTCTGAATCTGGCACAGACTTGGGGCCCACAACATCTTAGGGCCTCAGACAGTCCCAGCAGTTCTCTAGTGTATTTGTTGTTTTTAATTAGAACAGACAGAAACATTTGTCAAAGCCAAATTTTTGTGGAGAACATAACTATCCATTTTCATCTGGAAGGTTTGGGCCAGGTCCTTGCCTTAAGCCATGGGAGCCCCATGCAGCTTGGTTACTATAAATGGTAAACGAATAGCATAGTCTCATTTGAAGCTCTCAAAAGCTCTTTTTTTCTGAATTAAATGACCTATAAAATTTTTGAATCCCAAAGATACTGAAGGTCTGAAGACTCCTGGTTTCAAAGCATGAAAACGAAAGACCTTTGTGTTAACTGAGCTTTACAGGTGAGGCTGGTCCACTCTCAACATCTACCTGGGAAGCAAGAACTAGAAACCAGACTGTGGTGGAAAAATGTATTTAAAAAAAAAAAATAATAGCATGTATATATTTCCCTAAGATGAACCAAAACTGAGAAGGGAGAAAGCCTCATTTTTGATATCCAGCTGTTGGCAAGGACCCCAGTATAATGAAAACTTATAACCCTGCCCTTGCCACTCCTTCTTGAGAGAAAACTGCTGCTGTTAGCCACAGCACCCAGGTGGGCACTGGTAGGGTGAGCTTACACCAGAGGAAGAAGTAAAGATTTAGAAGTATTTTAACTACATTATAATTTTTTTTTGTGCTGAGTAATCCAAGCTATTCAGCTGTTAAAACATTAGGCAAGGTGTCTGAAGACTTTACAAAATGCTGTTTTCTTTCACACATACCAGCATTTGTAACAGTTCTATTAATATCTATATTTTTACCAATAATTTCATTTTGACATGCTGTGTAATATTAGCATTGTTAAGTGAGCTTTCAGTTAGATGGTAATAATTTGTCCCTGTAACTGGATCACAATTAGCTTTGCAGGTCACACAGCTTGCATGTGGTAGGGAACAAAGTCTGCCTCTGTCATGTAATTACAAGAATGAAGTTATATTCTATGATCTGATATACTTGTCAGATCATAGACCTTGATCACTTTAAGTTGCTTTGCTCTGCGTGTTATTGCTTTGCATTTTTGGCTTTGTGAATATCACTTTCTAATGGATCAGTGGTGCACATCTAAGACTGCTATACAGAGCTCCCTATGAACAATATACATACCTGCATAACTTTTAAATGTTCTTTGGAGCCTAAGAAATCTGTCAGCCACAATGAAGCTGAGTGTCTTAATTTCTTAGGCAGGCAATCTGTCAACTGCAAAACTAAGCTTGGTGCAGCTCGTGAGCTCAAACACTGTGTGCTTGTACATAGTAAAACTCAGCTTTGTGACTGCCCTTTTTGTGCTGGCAAGTACTTAAAAAAAGAGATTTTTGTGCTGGTCTCCAGAAAGCAGCATTTTTGCTCAGGTCAGCTCCTTTTGTCTTTCCCAGGACAGAGTGGCATGGGGCCAGGTCACAACTTCAGGGGAAGCTGCTACCTGAATAAGCAAATGTCTTTGATTTGCTAGTTTTATTATACCTCCCTGTTCCCTTTCTTTTAATGGCTTTATATTTTACAACTTTCATTTCTTTCCCCCAAAATTTAAAAGTGTTGTGGATCAATTCTGTTCAATTGATTCTGTCAATTGAACAGAATCAATTGACTGAAAGGATGAAGGGAAAGAAGCGATGGTGATAAATTTGTTTGTGCTGCTTTATTCTTATGTGAAGGGCTTAGTTGGCAGCTAAAAAAATAACCCATTCTTGTGGCAGACCATGGTATCTTAATGAAAATCATTACAGATAAGCATGATTCTCTCAGTTGGTAGCTACTTAAATGTTAGATGTCAGATCTAGTCTTTGCCATCTTTATTCCTAAATAAGTGCGCTTTGAGTTAAGCTCTATAAGTAAGAATTAACCTAGAAATATGTCACTGACATTATAACCTTGAAAAAGCCTAAATTCCAACATGTACAAAATAACTTAAGCAAAAGCTGATGAAAAGTTTCTGAAAATGAATAGTTATGAAGTGCTACTCATGTAAGAGAGCACAGAAACTGCCCATAACTGATAGTTGGAGCTGTCTGTAAAGTGTCTGTAAGATTGCAATGAAACCACTGATGTGTTTTTATTATTGTATTTCTTTGGCAGATAGTATACGTACTAAAGGTCATTTGCCTATGTTTCTTCTTATGAAATACCTTTTCTTACAGGAAGTGCTCAGAAGGCTTATTTGTTTGTTTTGTTTGGGGGTTTTTTTGTTGTTTTTTAATTAAATCTGGGCATGGGAATGGAGACATTTTATCAATAATATAGCAATATTGCATACTTTCCTTTTGTCTCTATGTAAACGCTCTTGTCTAGCATTGAGGTTTCTGAGGGTATCTGAGCTAGGACTGGATTGGAAAAGAAGATGCAGCTGACATACTGGATGTGATGCTCCTTTTGTGACCTGTTTCCTTGCAAACACAGAGCTGTGATGTGCTGGTGACCACTCACTACAGTTACTGCTTTTTCCATGTAGCTGATGATGCCTCAACAGTGTAGTTCAATTGCTTATTTTAAAACACAATTTGGGAATACTACTTCAAAAACTGTTTTGAAAAGACTGTATTAATCAAAACCACTTTCTCTGGGGTTAAAAAAACCCTCAGGTGTTACTGGAATTACATGTTGTTGTCCATTATAGAGAGTTTTTTAGCTTTGCTAATTCCTTTTATTGTGAGAAAGGAAAATGTTTATAACATTGAGCTAAGTCTAAAAACATGCTAATGAGGGAAGAATAATTTTGAAATTAACCCTTAGGTAAAAAAAATGCAATCTGTCAGGTTAAATGAAGACTCATTAAATTAAAGAGATGTATGAATGCAGGTACTGCAGCTGCCCAGTGGCCCATGCTGACAGCTGGTGATACAAAGAGGCTATTTGGATTATATGTGCGTCAGTAGCTTTGATTTATGGCAGTTGTTTACCTGGGGTTGAGGACTGATGGGCTTCTGAAAGGAAAACAAAATTGTGGCCCTCATACCTGATACCAACTTTACATTATCTCCTGGTAGTGAGGCACTTGCAGAACAGAGGCTAGCAACATCCATTGAGAGAAAAATATGCGTAATTACCTAATTAAAAAGGAGATTTAAAAAAGAATTAGTTGTTTCTGACAACATATGAAATGCAAAGTGATAGTAACTTAGTAGTTGGTGGTATTTGGTTTAAGTGACTCAATTTTTCCTAAAAATGTATATTTCAAAGATAACAACCCCAAGTGGCAATATCACACCAAGTGATATGAGAAGTGTTCAAGAGGAGGGATATCTTTCTCTCTTCCTCATGAACATTGAGTATTTGCAATTCCTTTTACTTGCAGAGTAGCAGAGTTCTGGTGGGTGCTTGATGCTGCTGCTCTGTCAGATCAGCATTGCTTTTGATTTGCTTTGAGTCTCATTTTCTTTGTCCTAAAAAGAAATGTTTTTCTTAAGTGGTGGGGAAAAGAAAACTTAAATATAAAACATATCTTCAGTTTTTAAGACATTTCATCATTTACCATTTATGGCCAGTGATAGCATCAAAGCAGTGCCAACAATACTAAGAAATACGTGATGTTATCAAATTCAGTGATGCAGGTTCTACTTACATTTATATGAGGCAAAAGCTTGCTGCTTTCTTGCCATGTCACTGTTCACATGGTGTTCCATATTCTTTTTCAGACCTTTGAAAAAGAACTCTCTACAGTTTCTTTGTTGAACACTGGTCTAACTCTACTTACCTGCCTGCAACACCAGATAAGACAACAATGCTGAACAGAAAGGTCCTGTTTAATGATAGGTGGATTAGGAATTTATAAAATAAAATCTTGAAAACGTAGGTTGTAAAATTGTAATAGATGTTATTTTACAGACAATCTATCTGTATGTCTTTAAATGAAACATAAAAGTGATATTATTTTGAGGTTTGGGGTTTTTTTTAATGGTATGAGTATTTTAAAGCAGCTTTGGTGTTTTAGAGTAGTGTTCATTTTTTAAAAAAAATTTGTTTATGTACTCTTACTAATGCATTATTAGGAATTCAGTTTGATTTTTTTTTTTCCTTTTTTCTATTCCCTGTGAGCACACAGTTAGCTATGTGGAAACCTTCATTAAAAGTAGAATGAAGACTTAAACTGGCTGATGGTATTATTTCTTTTTAATTATTAACACTATTAACAAGTTCAAATACTAGTTCCAGACACTGAAAAGGGTTGAAGGCCACAAGGACTGTGGAGGTTGATTAACGCCTGGCATTCCCTAATGCAGTAAGGCAAGCTCCCCTGGCCTAGTGGCAAGTGGAAGAAAATTAAGATTGCATCAAACATAGCATGAAACTAAAGTAAATGAGAACAAAAAGAATAAATATACATCGAAAGGCAGTACTGCCTCTTCACAGGCAGCTGTATTTATTAATTAGTAGTCTATCATTTGCACTAAATTTCAATCAATAGCCTTACCGCTCTGACATTTCATTTACTTAGCTATTAAAGTGATGCCGTTCATCAGGATTGCAATGCCCTTTTGTGTGTCAGGCTACCCAGGAAGTGTAGGCTGCAGGGTGGGCTGCCACTCCAGTGTTTAATAGGATAAATTTGGCAGAAATCTTCACTTTCATTTAGTGATTCACATGGTGCCAACAATAGCAACATATGTATAGAATATTAAATACTGAGCAGCAGTATTTTGTGGCAGAAAAACGAAGTTTAGTACCCACATGGTACCAGGACAGAGTTACTTTCTTGATTAATATGAGTGCATCATGGCACTTTTACCATTCTTTGTTACATTACTTAATTAAAGTTATCTAAACCTCTTCAATGTAAGCACTAACTGTGATAAACATTAACTCAGCAAAATAGTCTCATCCAGTGAATTTTGAGGACTAACTCTGGGATCTAGGACAGTGTTATGCAATGCATTAGTGTTGTGGTGGCACCATTCTACCATGGGAATAAATTTGAGGCAAATAATAACAGATGTGTATAGAGAAAATGGCTTTAACCTGGCATTGTAGACAATTTAAATATAATATCACACACACTAATACAGTCGTGATTCCTTTATAACAGAGTGGGAAAAGTGTTGTTTATTTTCAATTATTGCTTGGAAAAAGTAGGTCAGTGAGATCGAGGAGTTGGACATCATGATCCTGGTGGACCTTTCCATCTCTGCCTATTTTGTGATTCCTTGATTCTATGAATTGAATACAGAGCTTCACAATATAGTGGCGATTCCCTCAAAAGAGCACAGATTAAAAATGAATACCTTCTTTTCCCATAACAGCCCCTACTTAGTTTTCTTCGAAGAATCTTGTCTCTAAAATTTCCTGACAGAATTGAAAACAAGTTTTCATTTTATGTAAAATGTATTCTAATAGGGTACAGAGTGAGAAATTGAAAGGCAGGGTCAAGAGTTTAAGGAATAGGACTAGGCTGCTCTTTTGTTTTGTTATTTAGAGAATCTTTAGCTGTTCTTTGCTATTCTATAGAGTGTTAATTTTTAATATGTATAAACATTTGAAAGTAAAATAAACCCACTATATACTAAGAAATGCCTTACATATCATACCATTACAGGAAACTTTCTCTACCTTAACTCAGATGAAGGAAATAAGATCAATTAACTTGGCAGTGTTGCTGGAATTGGATCTAATACTCATTTGGGATTGGTTTCTTGGCCTGCAACCTTAGGTAGGAAAATTAGAGTAATATGTGTAGGAATCGTCAACCATCTTGCTGTTGCACAGTGTTGAGTTTCAGCTTGCAAAATGTATTTCTTGTTCTCTCTGCCCTTTTTTAACTTGTGTTTCTTGCTCTGTAGACCCAGTTAGAAGAGATATAGCACACTTAGTGCACCCTCTTGTCATTTTGAAGAGTTTGCAGCATTTTTTCTTCAGAAAATGGTTTTGGATGTTTAAACTTAGAGGCAAAGGCCTTCTTGCCTGAATTTTCTAAAAGAAACCAAACAAATCAGAATGACTATAGTAGTACATAGGAAATCTATCTTACCCCTGTTCCCCCTGTCCCATTATTCTTTGACTTAGGTTTTGTAATACCCATCACCATGTCAAAAACTATCAGGACTTTGTAGGTCCTTGTCATAGTTAGGACAAGTGTATATGTACATACATGTGTGTGCCTTGGCACTGTGGACACCCTTGAAAATTCATAATTTTGTGATGTTTTGATTATTTTAAGAGAACTGTAGTTATGTAATGAAAACTCTGGTTGCTGTTTCCTGATCTAAAACTGCTATCCATCTTTAGAGCTGCTTTTTGGCAAAATCTTTGGAGTAAAACTTATTTCAAGACTTTTCCCCTTTTTCTTCTCCATATTTATCTGACTGTAAAATCCAGTGAAAAAGAATCTTGAAATTTTGCAAACTTCATAATTTCAGATGCTGTGTGCAATGCTCTAGATGAAAATACTTGAGTCTTTTTACACCCCTGACTGACTCTTGTCCCATTGCAATGGAAACCAGGGGAGATTTTGATACCATAGGAAGAGAAAATTAAGCATTTATTGTTCAACAGCCTGATTGTTCTTACTTTGCTGGGAATAAATGTCCCCATAAATATTTCCTCTTTTTGTGTTTAATTTATTGTTTGGTAGTTAATTACCTGCTAACGTTTGTCCCCCCCAGGGACCGTACAATCTGAATTAAAGGGAATAAAGCTTTCTGCATTGGAATCTATTTTCCTTTTGTTCTCCTCCACCTGAACTTGCTTTAAAGGCTTCCTGTAGCTGCGTCTATACTGTGGAAAAATTGTGTTTATTTTATTTCTTATTCTGATGTGTTTCTTTGTCTTATCCCTCAATAAGAAGGGAATATTTTTTCCTTCATTTACCTTACCCCATAGTATTAATAATATTCAAATAAAAATCACCCTCTTATGTGGCAAACAGAAAGCTTATTCATTAATCTCTTAGTGACAGCCTGTTCTCATAGTTGTGGATGGGAATTCCTTGCTTTCTAGTATTTGATTTTTATTTTTTCCACCCTCTAGAAACTATAATTTTATAGATATATGGCAAGGTCCATCTTTCAGGTGAGTTTTATGTGGGATACAGAGTTTATGAAGAAGCATCTACTATGTTGGGTTTTTTCTGTTTTTCTTTTATCATGTTGTTTTTCAGCATTTGCATTATTTTGGTAATTTGCTTCAGTTTGGATTAAAGTTGCTGATTCAAGGAAGAGATATAACTCTATTCTTGTTTTTTCCCCAACAATTTAACATAAAAGTAAAGAGCTGAGCTGTATTTTTTCACTGCATCTTGTGAGTGCTGCACATAGAAAAAGCAGCTTTAGGTAGTCATAAATTATGTCCAGCTGTGGATGCAGGTTTTTAAAGCGGAATTTGGGAGGTGAGGTTGTGGGAGAGCAGTCATTGTGTTAGCTTGCTTTTGTGCATTTAGGCCTTCTGTTCTAATTGTTTTAATGCACAGTTCAATTCTCATTAGCTAGTTTTAAATGTCAGAAGTGTGTTCAAGAACAATTCTGCTCAGCTCCTGCCTGATTGGTTTATTCCACACACTCTCCTATAAAAATTATAGGGGATTTCACACACGTGTTATTTTAGGCCTCAAGGACTAAAATATTCTGAAACCTACTTTTCTTTTAAAATGTCAGTGGACTAGACAGGGACAGGGTTGCTGCTCTAAACTTGTCAATGAGAATTCTTCACAGTGGCATGTCTCTGATCTTCAGCATGATAAGGCAAAGAAACCAGCTCGCTCAGACCTGCCTGTTTCTGCTGAAACTGTCAGCAGGAGACAAAATTAGTAGTAAGTGTGAGAAGACACCCCTTGAAATGTGACTGAAGCCAGGAAGTTACTCCATTACACCGTGAAGATCAACGGTGCTTATGTCAGTGTTGGCCGTGGTTTTTGCAGATTGTATCCTGCTCCTTTATGTCTGCTAGGAAAAGGAAGTGTTATACACTCCATCATTTCTTCAACTATTTAATTTATGATTTATGAATTTTGAATTGGCTTAAGTTATACTGTACTGTGTATTGGATTCTTCAGAGCTTCTGAGACTATCTGCCTTGGTGAAATAGCTCACTGCTTGTATTTAAACTTTTTTCTCAGATCTTATTCTCCAGTTGAAGCAAGTAACTACTGACAGTAGGTACCATGGAGATGAAATAACTCTTCCATCAGTCCCTTAAGATTTAAGGAAGATGTAACTGCCTTTCACTCATTTTCAGAGCTAAGCAAGCCTCTTTTACTGAGTCACCCCACACAGACCATATTTTCTGCATCTCCTTTGTACTCAGTGTTCTGTCCTGAGCTGTCATTCTCATCTTCTACCTCTCCCTTGAGGCATGATGCCCACAGTTAGATACAGGACTATTGTTCAGGCTTTGCCAGTTCTGAGGGGCAGAGAAATGGCTATAATCCTCCTGTTCATGTGTTCCAGTCAGATTTGGTTTTATACCTGATAGGATGAAAATTCTAATTACTATGTAGCCTGTGATACTTTTGCTTTCTGGCCAACTGGCATTAACCTGTCCTTCCCCAGTGTATATTCATGCTACTGATTTATCCTGCCTATATACATATAACTCTTATACCTGTCTTTTTTCTTAGATAATTTCTTCACTTAGATTACTGATAGTCGTTCCTTCCAACTAATTTGCTGAAGCTGATTTTATAACACCTCTTGATTTAATAGCATTTTTTTTTCCTTTTATTATTGTTATTTTGGTGATGGTGTTTCATGTCCCTTAACTAAGGGGAGACTCTTGAACTTCACTTAGAATATATGTCCATACTAACTAGCCATACAGAGGTGTATGTACACTTCTAATGCTTTTTCTAGTTTTCTGCTGCCATTTTCCCAGGATACTTATGAGAATATTAGAAGTAGTCAAAGCTGTACTGAGGTCTTGATTTAAAACTTTTTTTCTACTACTTCTTGAAAGGAAGAAAAAGATACAGTGTCATACTTAGAAAAACGTTCTCTTTCTAGGATTTGTTCTTGACAAATACTGTTTGTCTGCTGTCACCTTGCTTATTTGGAACCTGAAGTTATTTGAGTAATTGCCCTTATTTTTCTACTAATTGAGCATGAAATTATTAGATCATCATTTCTGTCCTACTTTTCTTTTTTTTCCCCTTCCTTCTTTTTTTCATTAAAAGAAACTCTGGCTTTTTTTTTTTTTTTTGAGATAGATATTTGCTTTTTATCTTCACCTGGTCAAAGGGTTGTAGTTATAATTAGAACCTTATTAAATAAAATTTTAACAATTAGCATGGCTTATAGTTATTTACAATTCCTCGCAGTTAGTTTAGTAGCTTATTTTTACACATTTTTTGTATTTTTTTTTCATTGTTGCTTTCAATTAAAGAGGGTTTCTAGTAGTCAGTGTAGTTTTCTTCCAGTGCCTTTAGTTACCTAGACTTTTAGTCACCTGGACCCTTTGCAGACTGCAAATTCTTAATAATCAGTGTATGATATGCTAATATAAACTCAGGTTTGCCTAAAGGAGCACGAGCTTTTCTTGGAGGAAAAAGATGATGGAGAAGGCATCCCTGACCACCAGGAGATGACAAATTTTGCTATCCAACAGCAGTTCTGGTCTGCATCCCTGGGACTTGCAGCTGTTGGATGCTATAGGCAGTATCTTCTGCGTTGTTATGCTTCCCTGTTCCATAAAAGGTGCCACCAGATCCTGGCAAAAGTGTTTGGTGGGCATAGAGTCTTATTGCTGTGCTGACAGGGTTTGTCTATTCTGTGACAGGGCTCATCACATCCTGGTGACCACAGCAGTGTTGATAAGGGGAAGACAGAAAGGGTTGACACATGATCAGCATGGTTACATATTGTGGCCATTTGCCTTAGGAAAAGGTGTTGGTTGTGTTAACCTTATTGCCAGGGCAGAGTGCTCATAAACTATACTGGGCTCCAAAGAGAAAAGTGGCTAGAGCTGGGAGAAAGCCACAGAAATCTGCTAACTGCAGTCCTTCAGTAAATTTATTGGTAAGTACATTTAGTAGTCACTACTATGTCCCAGTGTGTGTCAATTGCTTCAGGAGTTTGGGGTGCTCACATGTATGAGTATCATGTGCAGAATGGTATAATATTTTTAAATTCTTCCTGTGCACAGGAAAAGCTAGAGGGTAATATAGGTATTTTGCTGGTACTAGAATTAGAGCAGTTTGTTCAGCACTATCATCCTGATACAGTAGCATCTTCATCACTCCAAGTTCTTAGAATATGTATCTGTCTCAAAGGGCTTGTGGTGGTCTAACCAGAAAGATAAAAATGCTAGGCTTTATATAGAGACAATATACAAAGCAATGTAAGCTATTAATAAAATATTTAATTAGCGCTTTAAGACTTGGTATTCAAAGCATATTGGTATTGATATTGGTATTGGTATTATATACTTGGTATTCAAAGACTTGGTCTTCAAGTATGCTTTCCATCTGGGAACGATAACTGAGTAATCTGGAGATAAAGGTGGGAGGAGGGATTCTTCCAATGGGATTTCACAGAAAGGATATTAAGCCTTCATGGTCATCTTCCAGATCACTGCAGAAAACAGAAAAATTTAAAATTACTGTTGGCAACACTTGCAAATGAAACAAAATTACTGGTATTATGCTAAATCATGAGTTGTCTTAGGGGGAAAAAAATGTCTGTTTTTAGCCAAACGAACCATAAGTTTTGTAGAAACACAGTGGTGTTATCATAGGATGTGGGATTATCAAAAAGGTCATGGTTGTGGAAAGATTCTGTGTATTGTATCACATAGTCAGGTCAGCCTGGGCTCCCAGAGGGGTGAAGTTAAAACAACTATAGTCCCTTAATACTGTAGTCTGAGGAAGGAGATTTGAACGTATGGTGAAATATTTTAACTTATGGTATAACTAGTGACTGAAACCAGAAAAAAAAGATGAAATAAAGTGAGAAAAAGAATGCACATGTTTCATAATAGCTATGACTTGCAATTGTATGAAAGACTTTGTTTAGGTCTAACATCAAAAATAGCTGGTTTTTTTAAAAAATATCTTTTATTCAAGTCACTGGGGTTAGAAGAATGTAGAATCTGAATGAAATGTTAAGCATGTTAGGCTTAGATTTTATCAATTTCAAGAAGCTAATTAAATATTTAATAAGAAGCAATAAAACAATTAAAATAGGTTAGGTACAAGCATAAAATATCTGGTGATTAGGAACAAAAAAGCCATTAAAATGGCTAGAAAGGTATATTAATATAATTTATATGTATCTTGGAAAGGTGCTATATTTTATATAAATATAATATGAAAATGTTCTTCTCTCTTGAGAACTTCAGGGAAGTATAAATGGCTGCGGTGAAATTCAATTTCATTGTATGGAAAGTGGTAGTCTGGTCATTCTATGTTTCCCTCAATGGCAATGGTAGATGATGCCTTTTATAAGGTACTATATTTACTCATCATTTCAATTTTATAATATTAAAACAATTTTATAATTATTAAAAATAGGTACATAAATACAATATGATAGATGAAATAGTGAAAGAAATATATTGTAAATAACAGTATATTCTATTGATAATAACAATCAAGGAGAATAGAGAGAAACTTAAATTGGAAGTCTCATTTATTTGAATGCTCCTCAGACCTCTGGTCTCGAAGGAGAGAGGATAATTAAACAGTCTCAGGAAATATTAAATGCTATTTCAATTTTTAGCTGCTTTCACTTCCATGTTTCTAATATTCTTGTCTTATCTAATGCGTGTCATTGTTGGTATAGATGCTGTGAGCCACATTCTACTTTCCAAATTCACTTAAAATAGACAAATGGGCATTATTTCTTGCTTTATTACAGAAATTACTGAACTTCATAATTAGTGTCATTATTTTGTTGTGTTTTATGTTATGTAACACATTTACATGATGCAGATGCTATTTCCTAACAGGGATTTTCTCACACGATTACTCAGAATAACCATAGACCTAAATTCCAAGTGTCAGCAAAAATCTGCTTAATAACCTATTTAAGGGGATGGCTCTTTCCCAAAGATTAGCCTGTGCATGAGTCCTTTCAAGTAGTTGTCCCAGTAAGTAAATGCTTACTCTGCTTATTTCCAGTTCCACTGTAACATCCAACCGTATGAGATTCTTGTGCAAGAAATTACTTAGGATTAGCCTTCCAGGCTGAGCTTTTAGTAAGCGGAGAGCTACAGACTATGATTTTGCAGCACCTCTACAAAAGGACACAGATTCCTTTTCATGCATATTTTAGGTGAAGACAAGACACTTGTCAATAAATACCAGGATGATATGTCTAGAAACCTTTTGCTTCAAGAAGATGCTTGAATATCAAATACCAAATAAGTTACATATTGGAAGGGAAGTTCTCCCTTTGTTTTCTATTCACTCTGGAAACATCCCAGTGGTGTGCATGTAGCAGCACTAATTGGAAAATATTTTGTTGGATACTGTCTTTCCCTGTAGCTTTGATGCTATGACTAATCACATTGGCTGATGGTTAACTAGACTTGTCCTACTGAGGCCAGAAAAATTCCACCAGCAAGCTTCATTTGGCCTGCTCTGTGCTGCTTCCAGGGCTACCTGGGTTAGAACACCTTTGTTAAGTAGGAGACTGTAGGTTGGCTCACCTTTTTCTGTGTATCCATCGCACAACCAACAGGGAGGGATAAGACTAGTCATGGAACTGGAATTACATGAGCAGTCCCATCCTGGGAAAGCAGGGCGGATGAGAGTTTAGCTCACAAGAAATGCAGGAAGAGGCTTTGTGTCTTGTCCTGATGGGACGGTTTAATATACTTCAATGAAGTTTGAGTCCTGACTCTGAAATAGGTAGCAAGGATATTTGAACTCATGCCCACAGCCCCTTGACAGAGAATAAAAGATGCCCTCAACCTCCACAGTTGAGTGAATAGTCTGTGCTCATGTCAGGTCTGCCACCCCAAAATATGTAAGAGCTTGTTTTATAGTGAGTAGAACGTTATTTTTCACACAAGGGTAACTTGGACAAACGTTTCAAAATACGCTTGAAAGTGTAATCTTAGCTCAGTCTATGAAACACTGCTCTCCTCCCAAATATTTGCACACCTCAGCTTAACAGTAAATAAGTAGTTTTCTGGAAAAATGTAACTATCTTTTTTTTTTTTTTTGCTGCATGGGGATTTTATTTTGATTTTACCAAATACTATGTGGATGTGAAGGAATATGTTATTAGTCAGAAAATATGTTCATTGACCTTTAAGATCAGGCAAAACAGAGCCAAAGAAGATTACTCCTGGTGAATTTAAAGACATATTAATTTACTTCTCGCAGAGTTAATTACTTTGTGGGTAGAAAATTTCTACCAAGTTTGTGAATGAGTCCATATTTATTTCCAATGGGGAATGATATGTCTGTTGATAGGACTTTGGTCACAAGTAGTGGGAGAGGGGTTTTAAAAACAACACGTACTCTTACCTTGCTTTCCTATGTCAGTAGCTTATGATAGATGCATGGAGATTAAAATGAAACAGCTCTGGAAGAATAGCAGTCAGAAAAGCACTACCTTCCTATCCAATGACCTTTACAATTTAAAGGATTAAAAGATACATTATGCACAAACATTTTGTTATCCCCAGGAACAAAGTGCTCGTAACTGAACCCTGGATGGTGCAGCCTGAATACAAATGAGCATCCTAATTGAGCTGGTTTGATCTTTCTTACACTATAGTCCAAGTCAATAATATAGTGTTACTGAAAGAAGCAGTCCTCTCATTAGAGGTGGCATAGCATGACAGAGAGTATCCCACCGTGGCATCTATTCTGTCATCGATTATGCACTGCTAATCAGTGAACCGTGGCATTAAAATCAAAGGTCTCCCTTCTGCTGTCAGCTTCTTATTTGCCAGGTTTTTTTATGTTCATTTCTTGAGTGAAATCAAAATTTTACCAAGAGAATAAGCAATCCTATGCTCACACTGTTCTACGAGGTTTTATGTCTTTTGGGGCTTTTGTCTGTTTTCTTTTTTATATTTCTTTTATTGGAGGTGGTTTTTTTGGTTTTTTGGTTTTTTTTTTTTAGTTGGGGTTTTTCTTTTGGTTGGAGGGATGGTTGGTTTTTTTTCTCAGGGAAAGAATGAAAAAGTAAATCACAAGTTATGATTGTTACAGTTGTGTCAGTTGATATGACATAGTCGTAAGATGGTATAAAAATCAGTGTGGAATATAATAGAATTACTCTCTCTGATATGATCAGGAAGGGTAAAGAAAAAAATTACACTTTTTTCAGTACTGTCTACTTTAAAAAATTTCTTATTTTCTTCTTCAAAACATTGCATTAGAAATCCCTTTCAACTGGGAAACTGACTGCTTTTGTGTGAGAAATGCAGATAAGAGTTCTGACTGAAAACTGAAATTGAGATTGTATTCATGAAGTCATATTCCTTATTGTTATTCAGAAAGCAAGATTTGTGGCATGTGTTGCTTGCTAAAGTGTATGACACCAAGGTGTCCTGCATTGCATTTTCTGACTTGATTTCTGTTGTGTAAAATCCCTGTTTATAAGGCATGGCTGTGACCACAGATCTCTGTACCTCAGAGCTGTTCTCCATCCCATTGAACAGGAGCTACGAAGTGACAGGGGTGCCTGAAGTGACTCCTGAAACACAGGAGAGAGAAATGACTGCTAATGCAATTTTTGTGACATCCTTTGATTATTTAGCTATCTATAGGATGTTGGGTGTGTCTAGTTACTTTCTTGACCTTCGGAAATAAGGAAAACTACTTGGTTTGTTGTTTTTTCCCCATATTATGTAGCGCTAATAAAATAGTCTATGTAAATTTCTTCAAAAACTAAATGTGTCTGATAAGCTTTCCTCCCCCTCCTTAATTATTTATAAGGCAAAGTAAATAAACTTAAAATTCCTCCTCCCTTCCTCTCCTAACCTGTAGTGGTGCTGTGCTCTGTTGAGCAGCTGCTGGGTTTTACTCCTCCCATGGCTCTGCTTTGCTGGGGACTGTGAGGTTGCTTATGTATAAATAACATGCATGATCATTTAATAGAAACTGGGATTTTGGATTAAAGCAGACTTATAAATGCAGGTTTGTTATCAACAGGCAACACATTTTAAAAGGTAGTGGTGTGCCAAATCAGAACATAGTCTTAATTTAAAAAAACCTTACTAAAGAGTTCTGACATGTTAATTCAAAGTTGAAGCTCTGGTGCTCTAGCAGCTTTTTATAACAAGCAATTTTAGTGTTTCTAGAGAATATCTTACTTTGGACTACAACTGAAATTAGGCCACGTGCTTTACTTCCTCTCCACTTCCAATAAATGTTGCAGAAATTATATAATGGGATTAAAGTAAACTGTGGGTGGTTTTTTGTGGCTGTTTCAGTTTTTGTGTTCTCTATGCTGAATTTGTATAGTTGTGTGAAACTGGAAAAGGTGCTTTTGCTTGCCAGAGCTTTAAATATCCAGCTGGATGAGTTTTTGGCTCAAATATCCTACTAAGAATAGAAGATTCTGAAATCAGAAGCAAGTTCTTGACTTGTTGATATTTTCAAGTTGCCCGCTTTGGTTTTAATGTGCTTGCTATCCCACTGCCTTCTTCTTTTTCTTTTTTTTTGGGCGGGGGAGGGGAATATTTACTTGCTTAAACATGGCTTTTAAGAATCTTATTAAATCTGGGCTCTGGTTGATGTTTCTAATATGTACTGCATAAATTAAACATTGATCCTGGTCGTGTTTTATTGCTCTTGGTTACAATGCTAGTCGAAATGAAACTACAGAGGAAGTATACTATACCTTATTAAGAAGGTTCCATTTTTACCAGTTTTGGACTATAATTATACTTAAATAAGGCTAAATTTTAATCACATTTACTATTCAATCTGCTTTGCTTGTAGTGTTTTCCAGCTCAGCCTTGCTTCCTCCCCTTATTTGAAGACTTGTTGGCAGTAAAAGTGTGGAATTAGCTCATTCCTCTGTGGATGCAGTGATTAAAATACTGCATATTATCACTATCATAGATAAGTCAAGGTGAATGAAATGGAATTAGCTAGTTTTTATGGCAAGTTTCTGATTTTTAATTGGAGTGTTTGAATTCTGTTTGTTGCATATGGTAGGCTGCAAGTCTTGGCTCATGCTAAATGTAGGTACTGGGCTGGGACATCAGTATTTTTCATGAGAACACTGACGACTTTTATCCCAAGGTCTTTTCCATGCTTGCCTTTGTAACCATTTATGTATAAAACCTCTTCAGGCCTCATGAAAACACCTCATTTTGCTGCTGTAAACTCTGCTTTTAAAGAGACTCTTCTGCCCAACTTTTACCTTTTTTTTTTTCTTCCCTTTTCAGTGATATTTAAGCAAATCTTGAAACATGGTATTTAGCTTCCTCAGACAAGTCACCAGGTAATTTGTAAATTTTTGCCATGTTGAACTGTGAATTCTATAGAGAAAGAGCTTCTGTCGGTAATAAGAAATTTCATTGTCAGTACAAGGATGGGCATCTCTGTAATTTGGAAAGTAAGTGGAGCTTTGCTTGTTCTGCCAAAGCTGGTTATTGATGACTACTGGTGTTGGGAATTGATAGTCTACCAAAGACAGGCCATTTGTAGGTGTCCCACATTTAGGCACAATTATGATTTGAGCAAATGTGCAGATGCAGTATTATAAAGACAATGTCACAATTTAGCCTTGATAGTTCAACAATAATAAAGTGCTCTGCTTTGGAGCATTCTGTCTTGTGATACCATAAATCATAAATGCTCTGGAGAGGGTCTCTTGTTGCTTGGTGTGGAGGTATAAAGATTGTTGTACTTGTACTCTGTCATATAAAACTTCTGGCACCTGACACTTAAAATGCATGTTTGTGTGTTCTAGGTATGTTAGAGAAATAATGGAAGGGTTGTTTAAACATTTTCTTTAAAAATACCCTGATTTTTCTGTTAAATTACAGATAAAAAGTTACAAACAGCTCTTTCATTAAGCAGCCAATTAGGGACTTCTAATAAACCTAAGGGTTTGGATTTTTGCTGACTATGATTTCCTTTCATTGTCAAAATAAATTAACCCAGGTGAATTAACTGGTGGGTTGTAGAAAAGGAGGTGATTAGTAAATGCTTTAGAACTGAAAGATCCAGAAAGAACAAAAATTTTTTCAATGCCCTTTGAAAACCAAAGATGTGTCAGAAAAAATCTCCAACCATATACTCTAATATTATTAAAAAGGAAGTAAGGGCAGGGATTCAAGGGGTATTGTGGTCTTTTCAGTTCTCTAGCATTCATTACCTATTAAAAGTGATAGAGCTTTAAATACAAAGTGTTCCTCTGCTTGATAAAGAAAATAGTTTTTTTCAGACAGAGTAAAGGCAAACTAGAATATGCTGTCTTTAAAGTGTTTTGATAAAGGTCTGCTCAGTTTTGGGAGGTTTCTTCTTCCTTTTTGTATTTCCATTTGCAGCCATCATTTTACTTCTGACTGGGTTGGGGCTCCTGCTACAGAGGAACTCTAACTTAGATTAGAAGAGTTTCACAGTCCAAGCTTCTGTCTTTCTTGATGCGACTTGCTTCTTAAAGTATTATTAGTTACACAAATATGGGTAGGTTGTCACTCTTGAGTTTATGATATTCTTTGGATAACTTTTTAGCTCTTACTCTTAATAGTCCCAGTGGCCTCTCACTTTCTGAAACCCCTATATTGATTCCATCAAATCAAAATAAACATTTGTTTTCCTTAAATAAATAAATAAAATTATTGACTCCTATGGAGTGCAGAGATTTATGGACCTATCAAAGTACATTTATTAAGTCATTTTCTTTTATGACTGCAACTTATTTCCACTGAGGTTCTCTGTTTTGTTGATTCATATCGCATGCAAGTTTCTTTCACTAAAATGTCTCTGCTTCCCTTTGCTCTTTAATCAGTTTTGTGCCTTTGCTTTCCATTCTAGTTTGAGCACATATCTCACTGACTATTTTTTGTTATAATTCTCCCCACCCCCTTTTCCTCTACATTTCTTCTCCCATCTGATTCACTTCTGGGGATTATTTTAGTAATAACCACTTCTGATTTGATTTCTAAACGTCTCAGTCCAGCTTTCCAGGACTGATTTTAAAACAAATGTTATTTCCACTTTGACTTTCATATGCAACTATTACATACTCATCTTGCTCATGCTTCCCCTAACATTTTTTAAAATTCTTCTTTCTGCATTACTTCTTTCAGAATAGCTGTCAGTTTTCACCATTATGTAAAATGCAGTGCCTAATAAGGGAAAAATCACATGATGTAAAACTATTACAGTACCATGTGGGAAAATAGAATATAGAATTATGTATATTTTTAGAAAAATATACTTATATTATTATAATTTACAGTGTTTCATTGGTTTGGGGTTTTTTGTTATGTTAATTACTTGCTACTAAATACTGAATTGTTGTCTAACTTCTGTGGAAGTCAAGCTCTACTAATGTTTCTATTAAAATGCTTCATCATTACTTGGCTTGAACAAGTAGTGTCACTAGAGGGAGCTTTTACTGGTTATATATGTGTGTGCTGTCAAGGGCAAAAAGGATGAAAACTGGTTCTTACAGCTGACTGTAGTGAATCATGAGGGCATAACATAGATAAAGTATAGTGAATTATGTCTTTTTGAAATTTTTTTTTGATTTATGAAAGCTAATGAGCTGGGGAGAAAGCCTGGTTCTGGCTTTCAAACAGTACACTCAGCTCTTGCATTCAGTAGTTCTTGATAGAGTTGGTTTTTTCTCTTTCTCTTTTGCTGTCTTATCCTTTTTCCTTTTAACCATTATTGTACTTTCTAATTTTGGTTGGCAGATTTCTAGTTAATACTACCTTATCCATATCAGGCTTTCTCCATGTCATTCAAGACACAAAGTTTTTAATTTTCTTGTGAATTTTGGTTCTCACTTTTTTTTAGAAAACAATCATGGCGAAGCTCAGCTACCTGTCTTGTGAGTCCCAAGTCCTTCAGGTCCTTTTTGGCCAATGGAATAATCTTGTGGCTTAATTCTGTCATAATTATAAGAAAAAATTGTCCAGCTGGGAGTCCTATTGCAGTTTTAACTCAATTGCAATATGCCCTATTGGTCTCTTATGTGTCCTTTCCATGCAGAATGTGAATTTTAATGCCTAGTTGATTTCAGGGGATTTTGTGTGGTTTTCTAACACAAATTATATCAGCAGATATTTTATCATACCCAGCATCCCTGGAAGTAATGCACTGAATTGCCTAGGATAGTTGGTTAATACCTTGGAAGTTTTAACTTTTGGGGTGTTATCCAACCCATATGCACAAACCTTTTTCTGTTGATGACTTATCCCTGACTTTTCCAGTAATTTTCTTTTGCTCTGCATGCAAGGGTATCAACTGTGACAAAATCACATCTTCATGGTGTTGAAACAGCATAGTGATTTCGTGAGAGTTAATAAATATGAATTATTATTTACTACCTCTAAACTTAAAGGCTATAAATGTATTAATGTTAATATTCTGAGCTTATTAGTTCAATTATTGTTGGTCTCTTTCCTGCTTACACCTGTTCTGCTTCCATTTTCCATTATATAGAGATAATTTTGTTTTATCCACAGGTGATATAACAAACTCTCATAAAGACTGATCAGAACTGAAAAGGAGAAGGAGAGTGAGCTAATTGCTACATAATCATGCCTGAAATCTGCAATATTGGCACTGGGCTCAAATCTGCTCTCACTACACTTCAGATAAACTGCTGTCTTCTCCTGAAGCCAATTACAATTCTTTGGTATTGCAGTCAGAATTCGATGCTCTTCATGCCCATCTTTCAGTATGGCTGCAGAAAGCACTATGGAAAAACATGCAGCATTTCCATTCATAAACTTAGTCTGGAAGCTGACAGCAATCAATCTGGCTTTTCTACAACAGTGAAATATCTCCAAGTATTTCCCTCATGCAGTCATTGAGCAGGTGGGGTGTTTTGAGAGGCACCTGTTGAGGCTAAGCATTTTCTCTTGATAAAATGAAAGTATAAAAGTTGGGCTTTCTCCCATATTGTTTTAGTTTAACTTGAAATTTCTGTGTGAAATGTTGCACGAAATTTGTGTCCTAGTCAATACACTATCACATTTGGTCTCAGAAGGAAATTGATTGGTGTGGACGGATTTACCTCAGTTGAAATTGCAACCCCAAACTCTAATTTTTCAGGTAAAAGAGTGTGCAGCCAGCACTATCACTCAGAAAACCACAGAAAATAATAAATAAGTTTCTTCATGCATTTACATAACTGTAAATTATTTTTTGGCCAGCAGCTGACCATTACCCCTAAAGACAAAAACACACAGACACTTAAAAGGAGCAGTGAAGTCTCCCTATTATAATTTAAAAAATATTTCTTTTTTATGGGGATAACGAAAAATCAGACATTTTGATGGCAAAAAATTTTACTGGGATTTTTGAAATAAGTTTACCCAACAGCCCCTAGAACTCTTCAGAAACTATTTCTGTAACTATTTCAAGTTTGGAACAAATTTGGAACAGAGGTGACCTGAGCACAGTGTAACTAGTGTATTCTTCTCCTGCATTCTCCCTGTAATTCTGAAAGAGGTGTGTGTTCTGTTCTTGGAATTTCTTCTAAGGGTGCAATAAGTTCCCAAAGTATCATATAACTATTGCCATTGTTTCTGGGGTTCAAAATGGGAACATAGGCTTCATCAGTTGGAATCTGTGACCTAGATATTATATTTCATAGGTAATAACATGCATATTGCTCCATGGCAAGTGTTTTCTTTCCTAAACATTAAAGGAATGCTAAATGCATTTTCCTGTGAGCAGAAAAATTTTCTCAAGTGGTACCTAGGTTTGATTTTTCTGTGCCTTATTGCTGCCTATACTGAAGTACAGTATGTTTTTTACCTAAATGTTTTGAACACAGGTATTTTGCCATTATTGACATAAAAAAACCCCAAACTATTCATGTTGATGATGAGATATTAGCTGAGAAATAACAAGAATTCAAGAAACTTGTCTCAGAAATAGCTGGGTAACAAAGTACCAAGCGAACAGATTGACAACTATATATTAATATCACATTAGAAATAGCAAAACAGATAATACATGACAAATTTTTGTGCCACCATGATACAAAAGGTAATTCAGTGCACATGAATTGTGGATAATGTAAAATACAATATACCAATGTATTTTAAGTTTATGTTTTTATTTGAGAACAAGAGTCATTTTTTCTTTTAAATACCGTCAATAAGGAATTAGCAACTGGGGCAGTAAAACAGAGAAATGAAAACATGGTTTGGCATTAGCAGCAGAGGACTCTGTTCATGAAGACAGTTTTGAGATTAGGATAATGCAATAGTTGGGCAATACCTTTCATTTCATAAATAAGACAAAATACCTTTATATCAGCTATTCCAATATGATTATGTCATTTTCTTTTCTTTGAAATAACTAAGGAACATAATTGATACCTCATTTAACAAATATTTTTTCTCTTAATTCTTGCCTGTGGAAAATTCTATCAGTCCTTTCTTGTACTATTTTCCTGAATGCTCTTTTAATCTATTCTTCCTAATGGTCCACGTGAAAACTCTAAGCATGCAGATTAATTAATAGGTCTCCATTTGTGAATTCTGAGTTTCAAGTATCACATGATGGGCCTTGAAGTTGAAATTATTTAGGGAAATTTTGGCATAAGTCATGTCATGCCACAATTTCATAGTCTTTGAGCAACCTGTGAAAACAAACTTGAGAATAACTGCATCCTCTTCATAAATGAATATTATGTGTGAGTATTGTAAATTATAAATGCTGTGCATTTATAATTTCACAGCATCAGTGGGTCTTTGTTTATGTTTTTCCCGGGTTGATTTGTTTTTCTACTTGATTGCAAGCCATCCTAAGGTATACACGAGAAGAGCCATGAAACTCACTCTAAGTTTTCCTCAAATGTTTATTGCAAACTGTGTTTTTCTGTAACAGAAATGGAGGGGGAAATTGCAAACTTTCACTTATAATAATACAAATCAGAGTTTTACTGCCCTTTTTGAGGTGGTTCTTATTTTTCTTCTCAATAATATTTTATGGGTACACATATATGGGCTGAAAAGCACCTATGTGCATGTGCTTCCAAGTATTTCATCAGCCAAACTGAAAGAAGATGCATGGATGCTGGAAAAGGCTCATTAATCAAACAGATGTAGTTTCAGTAATTATGAAATCTCCCTATTAAGCAGAAGCAGTAAGTCATTAAAGTATCTTCACCGGCCTTTTGGCTAAGATCAAGCATAGAATATCTTCTCATTAGGATAATGGATTTCAATAAAGTGATATTCCATCATTCTCCATAAGGGAACAAAATGAAACTTTTTGGTTAACTGCAATCACTTAATCATTCATTATATCTTCCTCCAATCTTGTTCATTCATTTATAAGAGAAAATTAATTCTTCACAAATTCAGCCTACTATCCTGGCAAACTGCATTGAGTATAAAAGTTAAGTTTATAAATTAAATTAAGAGTGGCTTAATGAAATTAATCCTGAAAATAAAGTGAACAAAAGTAAAGAAGTATTTGGTTTTCTTTGGTTTTGGTTTTTTTTGAGTTTCTGGTGTTTTTGGGGGTTTTTGTGTGTGTGTAGGTTTTGTTGGTTTTGTTTTTGGGGTTTTTTTGGAGGGGTGTGTTTTGTGGATTTTTTTCAATTCAGGAAGCTATTAATAGATATAAATTCAGTGTTTTTAAATTTCAGGAGAATTTATTAAGGAAAATTAGAGGTTCATTGCACAAATTAGTTTATTTTTATTGATTTCTTTTCACTTTAATTTATATTATTTCCTATTTGTTTTCAACACCCCTTGACTTCATTTCTCTGTGTGTTAAAGACCTTAATTAAATGTATGTGATTTGACATGTCATTTATGGATTCAGAAGTGGGAGATAAAAAAGAAACTTGAAAGGCACCATTTTACTTGGCATGTCATCTTACAAATTTTATTATAGCAGGTTTTCCTTATCCTGACTGATGTCCTTCATTCATAGCTGGATGAAAGGATTAAAATATTTTACCTTTTCCTTCAAGCTTTTTGCTGATCTCTACTTCACTACTTCTTACCCAGAATTACTCTCTGTAATCTAGTAATCTGTAAAAGGACAAATCACAGTGTCTTCAGTGCATTGAATAAGTTATTTGAGGTTTGATGAAAACTTTCAAATCCTGTTAGAGGCCAACACCTGAGGACTGTCTGATTGCAAGTCTACATTATCACTGTGTTTATAATGACTGACAACACAGTGTTGTGGTGGATAATACCACCTCAGGAACTGCTGGGGAGCGAGTGGTTCCAGTACAGCAGGGCTTCACTGGTGGGAGACATCCTAGTCCCCCCTGGAGAACACGATGGTCCCTCCCCAAATTATGTAAATCCCCCCAGCTGTAACTTAACCCCTGATCCCATCCCTTCCTTCTCCCCATTGGTTGTGATATTCCCCCGCCTACTCTTCCCTGACCCTCCAGCTATCCCTATAAATATAGACAACGAGGGTCTCTCTTTCTCTTTCATCCTGGACCCCTTCGGAATAAACTTCTGGAATATCCAGCTGACTGAGCGCTCTGAGTTCTTTGTCTCTGGTGACGCACGAGCTATCCAGCTCTGTGGGTGAGTGAGAATATGTGCCATACACCGGCACGGGTGTGAGAAGGGTCGTTCTGTACAGCACCAGGCAGTGCTGGCTGGAGTGATCTCTCAATAGCCTTAGAGACACTTTCGGTAAACGCAGAGGCCTGGTTCCACACAGTATGTTTAAACTTCCCTGCACACTTCTGAAAATGCAGATGAGAAGATAAATCATGCTGCTTAGGTGAATGCATTTTGTTGCTGCTGATGCATATATGCCAGGAATTGCAATTTAAAATGGTTGCTTGCATGTGAATTCAGGGTAGTTTTCATACTCACTGTTAAAAGCTCACATTGAAAGTTTCTTGCCATAGAAATTAATTGGAGTGAGTCCTCCAGTTCTGCCATTGGTCTAAACAAATAATGCTTTTCAGCCCCAGCTCAAATTTGAAGAACTGCTATCTTGAACAGGCAAGTAAACATTCCTGGCTTCCCTGTGTGGTCTCTCCTCTCCTGACATACAAGCTACTTAGGCAGCTCTTCTGTGCTCATTAGAGGCAAACTAAACTAAGCTCAGGCCTTGTTTTTTATTTACTGAAAGGACAACATAATTGGGTTCCTTTGGTATCACTTCCCTATTTCTTTCATAGAGGAGGAGTGCTGTCTGGATCATAGAAGAGTTTGGATTGAAAGGTACCTCAATGATCATCCAGTCCTAACCCTACTTCTATGGGCAGGGACATCTTCCACTAGAATCCCAAGTTTCCTTTCAGTGGGATCCCAAGAGGTTGTGTCAAGGAGAGATGAAAGCCAGACCATCACAGCTGTATTCTGGGTGTGAATATTATGCTGAGGACAGGCAGTTAAAACTTGAAGTAGAAAGCTTCAAATTTAACTGTGTAGAATTCATCTTACAAATTAGTTTGGTGTTCTTTAGTTTTCCTCAAACAGCTCTGTACAAAAACTCAACACTTAATGCTTTTATACTGCATTTAGTGAACATCGTTGGTGTGAACATCCTTGGTGTCTCTGACAAGCAGTGCAGTCACCTCTCTGATACCTGATTAGCAGCTGGTGGGTTAACCCTGGCTAGCTGCCAGGCATCCCCACCCATCTGGGTAGAAAATAAGATGAACATGGTTGAGGGTCAAAATAAACACAGAGATCTCTTGCCAACTACCTCATGGGCAAAACATATTTGACTGGGGAAAACAAATTTATTTTATTGTCAATTAAAATAGAGTTGGAGATTGCAAAGAAATCAAACCTAACAACACGAAATGCCTTCCCCTTACCTCAATCCCTCTTTTCTTTCTAGTCTTAACTTCACTCTTTCACTCCTGACTCCTTTACTTCTCCACTGAGGAGCACGGGGGGATGGGGAATGGTGGGGTTGTTGTCCTCTCTGCTGTTCCTGGTCTCTCACTCTGTTTTCATGCTCCAGCATGGGCTCCTCTCCTCGGGATTGGGATCCTCCAGAGGAATCTGACAGCCAGAGCCCTCCTGCCCATCTTCCTGTTCTCCTCTCAGGACTCACAGGACTATTTTCACCCTTTTTTGCCTCACTTCTGGGCAGTGTTCTGCCAATGTTTTGCTGGCCACAGAGTCAGCAGACCCCTGCCAAGACTTGGGCAACTGCAGGTGGTATGACTGGGAAGTCCTACAGGTGATCCTGGATTGCAATATTTATGTAGGTATACAGACTCTCCAATGTATTTACAGGAGCATCCTTCACTCTGAACATAATGGGAGTTTATGATCCAGACAAAGGTAGTAAACTGTAATGTTAGGAAGTTAATATTCAGATATCTGATTAAAATTGGAGAGAATGGGCTATAATTATAAGACCCCTTCATTTTTCAGATATGCTAATTTAACTGTGCTGTGTTCCTTGGTTGACATGTTAAACATGTGGTGACAACAAGGTTGTACCAAGCATAATTATGACATACTCTTGGCCTTAAAAATGCCTCAATTGTAGCTGTGCATGATAATGAAGATACAATAATAAATGATGCTGTTGTCAATACTGTTTGCCTTTGATAATTAGAAAAACCCACCTTATATTAAAACAATGCTATGTGAACAACAGTGAGGTTTTCTCGCTCTGGGGAGGCAGGGGAACCCCAAAACCCCACAAAAGAGGTTCCCCCGAGTGTTTACCACGCTGCCGTGCGCAGGGTGAAGCCGGGACCTGCGGGACCCGAACCCGTGCTAGGGCTGGCTTCTCGAAGACAGGATAATAGGAGCCTTGGTGAATAAAGGAAATGCAGTCTCTCAGCCTTGGGAATCCAGGGTTTATTGGCAGGGATGACGGGGAGGAGAAGGCAGATGGGACCGGGACGGAACGAGGCGGCAGGAGGCAGCAGGATTCCACAGGGCCAAGAGCCCCGAACGGAAGCGAACATGGGGTTAAGAGGGATGGAAAGATGGGAGGGATTTTGAGAGGATAGCCAACCGGGACGCAGGGGATACAGATGGACAAGGGCTTCAGGGAATGGGGGTACAAGGAGGGAAGATACAGAACTTTTAAAAACCAATAATAACACTGCGGGTAAAGAACTTTCTAGCTATTAACTAGATAGGGGATAAGGGAAGGCAGATATGCTGTGCCAATCAGACACACTGCTACACAACGGGCTATCTAAGGCTATTGTAAAGCATTTTGGCTTGGATTTCCACAGAATATTAAAATAAGATAGGTCTGGTAATTTAAATCAGGAAGAGGAATGCACCGACATACCATATCTAAAAATCTGTGTTATTAAAACTGTATATATAGCATCTTTCTAGCCAGCTTTTGAGAAGATTAATTACATTAGAATTCTCTTTAATGAGGGTTTCTTAATTCAAGAGTTTCTGATGAGACAAAAAGTACATGGGGAAAAGCTGAGGGGTTTTTTAAAAAACAAACAAATAAAAAATCCCTACAAAACTTAGGGAGCACATGGAATTGTAATAGCTTCACAATGAAAGGGAACTTTGGCATACTAACTCTACTCTTGATTAAGCCCTTTTAAAACTTTTTTGATGCACAAGAAGTTCAGAACTGGTTTTTCTACTTGGCATTTTCTTCCCTTCTGTTTCTAACCAAATCTTTCTTCCTCTTGTCCCAGTCATGCACCAGACAAGCACGAGTAATGCATAAGCTCTCTTTTTCTATGGCTGGAAAAATTGATTTTTTTTCCCAAGATACTTAGTTCCCAAAGACAGGTGAATTTTGCTTGGGGCAATGCAGAGACAGGGTGTAGGAGAAGTTCAGCACCATCCTTCCACCCTTCCTTTTCAATCTTTGCTAGTATGACAGAACCATTAAGATCTGAATTATCAATGCTGATCAATGCAGGCAGCCCATGTCCTTTGACTTGCACTTTATAGTCTGGGTAGAAATTTTTATTTTTCAGTTAAGTAGCTCTTTGGAAATATTCATACTGTCTGTTTATTTTGTACAGGACAATACATTTTTGCTTTTTGTGGGGAGAGGGCTGGAAAGTAACAAAATTAATTTAATCACAAAATTCTTTGTATACTTTAGAAACCTGTTACGTTGTACACCTCCTGGGGTGCTCTTAGGGCAGAGAAGCTTAAGATGGAATCCTTTGCCCTTAGTAGAGAGCAATTGCTTCAAGAGAGGAAATACAGACAGAAAGTTTAAAACTAAGATGAGGGTGGTTGTCAAAATATTGGGACCTTCTGTGTCCCCTATGTTTACATGTCAATGTTTTATTTAACATCATGACTTGCTCAGGTATTCTGGGAAATATCAGTAGATGTTGTTGTGCCTTTTTGGTTGGATATCTCCTATTACCAAAAGAAAACCCAGACACAACTATACAATGATTGATTGCCATCTATTCCTTCCTTATGCCTCCTTCAAGCCAAATGGTAAAAATTGTTCATGGGTGTTAGACCTCTGGCTAGTTTTGACTCCCTAAAATGAAAGCAAAAGTACAAAATAAGAAGCAGATCACATGATAACTTGCTTTGTAAAATTGTACCTACAGCTGGATCTAACATGTCATTTACTAATATTCCTTCTTTTGAAAAAATCTGAGCTACTCTAAAGTTCAGAAATGTGTTTTCCTGATAAGTGCCATGGTTTATGCACTTGAATCACACTTAAATTTATTTGGATTCAGCATCTGTGCAATTTTTTATATTGCGTCCTATGTTCCTGCTAAGGGTTAATGAGGTCTGACCCTGGCTCTCTCTGCATTGGAAATTCCTTCTTTTTTAAAAAGGTCATAGAAGGATCTGCAACACTCCAAATCTGTATCTCCTCACAGTAATGATAAAACTATCATAGATCCTTACCATCCCCTCCAAGATTTTATTGTCTCACATGAACATAAAATAAACAGCTAGAGTTTGGGCACACCATTGTGGCTAGACAGGTTTTCCCGTGGGAACATTTTGCTATATTTCATAAACAAGATAAAGTTTGGATGTTTTGCAAACAGTTTCTCCGGATTGAGTGAGTTCGGGGGCAATTGTGCCTAGGGGAGGTCCGGGCTGACCAATCTGGGGCCTCTGTAGACTCTCTATATATATGGAATTAAAAACAATAAAGTCCCTTTCTCCTCTCTTCGCTTGTCTGAGAACTGGGTCAGTCCCAACAAAGGACACACCATGTTTTCTGGAATTAAAAAAACCTGGCATCATCTCAAAACTGGAGATTGCACTTTTGACAGATACCTCTCACTTTACCTATCCTATGTTAGAAATGAGTTGACCTATCACTCTTACAGATTTTTTTTTAAATGTTTGCTATTTTATTCTGCTGGCATTAAATCACTTAGTTTAAACAATGACTTTACTCCCAAGTGTTACTCATTCTAGAAAACCATGGATCCAAGCAGACTGACGAGGAGTTTGCTTGTGATGCTAGTTGCCCTGACCTGCATCAGAAACAGGAGTCCTATAAATACTTTACACCTGTGAATCAAACATTCTCATCTATCCAACTTGTTAGTCTATCAGAAAGAAAAATGTTCTATTCAGCTTCAGATATACAAATTTATGCAAATCTTCATCTCTTCAAATCATAATGGTGTGATATTTTCTTTAGTCTCCAGGGAAATAAATATACATTCTATCTTTAATTATTAAATGCTAGGTACTTTCAAACCTTGAGGAATATGGTAAAACACATCCAAAAAATGTGTCCTGTGAAGCTACTGTCTGAATCTGATTTGTACCTTGTGCTGTTGCTTGTGTGCTTAAGGATGCTGAACACTTTTTGGAATCAGCGTGCACATTTTTGTTCTGGCATATGAAAACATTTGTTAGTCTGCTCTGATTTGCATATCTCTTTTCTTCAAGATATTAGTGTAAGAAATTTGGGCCTCTAGTGTCAAAATTCACAGCCATGTTCTATAATTGGTTTGAGTTTTCCAGTATGTGTAACAAGCCTCAGAGAATACTGTGCCTCCCAGGCTGGCTGTAACACAGCTTGCTCTTTTCAGTCTACAATATAGAGAGAAGTTCAGAAATCTAAACTGTGTTCACACTTTTTTATTATCAAGACGACTCAATTTCTTTTGTTACTTTCCTAGCCACCATTCTGTTCATTAAAAATTCACATAAGATATTAGGCCTATAAAAACCTCCAAAAGATATTAGCATGGTTTGAAAGGTTATCTTCTGGTTTTGGGAACTCAATCAAGACCAACATGATTTAAACATATGCCATATAAACCCTACATTAATGCAAGAGTAAGGAAAAAAATCAGAAGTATGTCTTCTTTCACCTGCAAAAATACCTTTGCAGGATACTTCGTTGATGCTTAGGTGAAATCAGTGCATTATGACAATTTAATTTCTGTGGTGACTTGGTACTTCTTCAGAAATGTCAGAAAGCGTGCTTTTAACAAAAAAGTTTACAAAGTGCAATCAGAGTTAATCCTCCCATGCACCAGTGACAGGAATTGAGAAAGCAATTTATTCTTAGTAGGAGGGGGAAATCTGCAAAGAGGCAGGAAACGAAAGTTAGTCCTTATTTGTCTTTTGCACAGAGGAAAGGAATAATCTGTCAGTATAATATGGTTAAATTCATAGATCACACACCTTTTGGCTTTTGCTTCTATCATCACTTCTTACAGCAGACAACTGATAAACAGTTCACTAATAGCTTCTGCTATAAATATATCTGTTTTCTCTAAAGGGGATATGAAGGTAAACAGCAATGCATAATCATGGAATTATTAATGCTTTTGAACAAACCCCTGATTTTAAGCTTAAGTGATGTTTGCTCTCTGATGTGCAAATTGATAGACAATTCTCTACTGTGTTTTCCATAACCTGTTAATTTCTTTTTTTTTTTTCTCATTTATGTGAATGTGCTTTGCATGCTTCATGGTATTAAATATTTTGTTTGCCTGCTAGGAACCGAGTTTTCTCTCTAGCCATTATTATGAAAGTGTAGTTTTCTTGTAAGGCCTTCAGACAGGAATCTGCAGCTGTTGCTCTGAGTTAACTTTTTTATGAGACTTTTGTTAAGCATCTTAACAAATATATAGGCAGGTAGATAACATCATTAGAGATAATAAAATACTTTGTACATAATTTTTTAAATTATTTGCTATTCATTCTACACACTAAGAGTAAAACATCTTTTTTTTCTGTACCTATGATACATTGTTTTGAGAATTAACATTTGGCTTTCTGTGGGAATGCTTTTATGTTGAAGTGTCCAGCAATTTTAAAGTCACTCACTGGTTGTTTTGATCTTGTTTAAATTAGGTAAAGCCTGGAACAACATCTCTGAATGCAGAACAATTATGTTGATAAATAAATGCTAAAAGTAAAGGGACCATTAAAATAAGTAGTTCTGTGAGGAAAAAATGACATGCTTTGTTTTTACAAGAGATGAAAGCTTAATTTTAGAGATGGAAACCCACTAAAGCAATGATGAAAAGTAAAGCTGATTGAGAAAAATGTTCAAAAAACTAGTTTTTATCCATTAGTGTCTTATCTCTGGGTTCTGAAAAACAAGGAAATCAAACCAATAACAACAAAAAAAACCAACCCACGAAAACAAGCAACCCCAAAAACCAACCCCCCAGCCCATAAACAAAAGATACTAGTTGATACAAAGTTGACTGAACAGGAATATAGGCAATGTAATTAGTGAAATTATTTTAATTTAAATGAGACTTGACAAAATAAATTGTGACCATTTTCAGTATTCTCTTTCTTCATCGCTGTGGGTCACTCTGCCTACTACTCTAAACCTGCATGTGACCTGACTCCAGATTTCTTCCTACTTAACTCAGATACAAATCAGTCGGTGAAAAATCCCATATACCTGTAAACATACCTAAGCTGGAGCTTAAAATCCTTCATAATGTTTTCAGTAGTGAAAAGGTGAAGAAGTATATTTGCATGTCAGAAGGTTAGTAACTGAAGAGGTATCTGAGGATTGGATATGCAAAAATATGGAAATATTCATGAGTTTAACTTTGCATAGAGTTGATAATCTGTTATTGTTTATGCACTAAAGACAGTGTAATGAAAGCCTAAGCATACAACCAGACTCACTGACTCAATTATTCCAGGTGCCATTGACCCGAGAAGTTGAAATTTTTTAAAATGAGCAAAAAAGGTGGCAGGTCTCTCATACAACTCTGAGATTCACAGGGTGCAAAACAGTTTACAAATATGCTCATAACAGACACAGTACCAGGGATGTGAACATTTGATGAATTCTCAATTGACTGCAGAAGGTTCTGCAGACTCTAAAGTAATCCAATAGAGGTCCAAGAAACTTGGGGAGGAGTACAAGTCAGCGTGTTACCTTCAGAAAGAGAAAAAGAAAGTAGCAGAATACAGTGGGTTTTCTTTAAACTGTCTTCTGAGCCAAGAAAATCACAATAAAACATGCAAAAGGCAGAAGGTTGTTTGTTCAAACTACCCCAGCTATATCAGGCTGGTACATTTGGTAAATACACCTGACAGGCAAGTGTTTGCTTTCCCCATAAGAAGCGGTCTTTGATAAATGCTACACTGATTTCTTAGTGACTTCAGTACTTGGGAGCATAAGGTATATCCTACCTGGCTTTTTTCAGCCATTAGCTGCCTTTCTGTCACTCATAATCTGAAGTTTGGATAGAGGTGTACCGTACTGGATAGCAGGATTGTGACACAGGGCCAAGGTTGAAATTAAACCTGTGATAGCCTGTGCTCAATAACATCTGCTTCTAAGTGTGATTTTTTTAAAGGGATTGCCATTGATGTTGAGCTGCTTTAAAGTGTCTCCTGCTTTTTAGCTTGCATCACTTTAAAATTTTGTTTGAAATAGTGCATAAAATGTTCTAGCTACTTGTGCTTATTTATTCCTACTCTTTTGGGAGATGCAGGCTTGTGAATTAAACTTGGTGTATTCTAGCCCTCATTTTGGATTATAAAACCTGCCTGTGCTATATGGAATGTGAGGCTGTCTCAGCATAATAATACACTGCAATCCAAGCCAGCCGCATTAATATTCCTATTGGTTGTCATTGGAGATATGCCAGTTCCCATATGTACTTACCCACGTTTCAGAGTGCCCTTGTAATCTCATGACTGCTTTTCAGAAGTGCTTGGTGGCTTATTCTTCCTCCTCAGCACACTACACTGAAATTATGTATTCAAATGGAAGGAGGAAAACATGTTTAGGATAACTAGCATTTAGCACACAGTACAAATTAAACCCAGATGATATGACTCTCTCCCTTGCTCCCTAACATTTATACTGGAATTCATATTTAAAGCAGGAGTTTTTTGCATTACAAGTAAAGATTGAAACTGCTTTAAAGATTTTTTTTTTCCCCCTACACTTGACAGGCATTCTTCTATAATTAATAAGTTGGATATGCTGTTAAT
Source organism: Entomyzon cyanotis (assembly GCA_024500445.1). Taxonomy (NCBI): domain Eukaryota; kingdom Metazoa; phylum Chordata; class Aves; order Passeriformes; family Meliphagidae; genus Entomyzon; species Entomyzon cyanotis. The sequence continues at coordinate 86,199,202 of JAKEPQ010001005.1, forward strand.
AGTTCAGTTTTTTTGGTTGGTATTGTAAATGTTCTGTTTGTCAAGTGTAAAAGAGAACTGATTAAGACTTTTGGTTAGAGAGTCAGGGCTCTGTGTATTTCTTGCTATGATATTTTTTCAATGCTGCTACAGATTGACTCATATGTTTCATATTCTGCTAGCAATTTATTGTGGTTATTTTTAATTCAGAACACAATATTGATGTTGCAGTCATTTGCCTTTTTGCATATAGGTTGTTCAGCTTTTGAGTTCTTAATTTCTGACATACATATATGGAGCTTTTTTTGAGTAAAGTTGTTATTGGTGGCATGTTTGTCTTAAAATCTATTGTGCAGCAGAATTGTTATCCTAGATTATAATTTGATAGGAAATCTTGATTTGATATTTTAAAGCAGGAGGGGTGAATTTGTGGACTTGGTATTTATTGGTAAATAATACCATATTGGTATTATTGTGGACTTGGGATTTGGTATTTATTTGAAGGTATGTTCCTCAGTGCACACTGGACCATAAGATGTAAAAGCCTTTCTTATTCAAAAGCATACTTAGTAAGTCAGCATCACTTATTTCTGATGAGTTCTGTTTATCAGTATCTGAATATTTTTCATTTTTAGAACCAGTGTACACATCATAGCTCTCTTTTCACTTTGCCGACAGAATCCTTGCAGGAGTTTCTGGGAGACCCTTTAATGCAGCCCCAAATTTTTAATGAAAACTTCCTTTGACTATAAATGTACCTTGTTACCATTTCTTAAGATTTTTAGATAGTTTGTATTCGTTCTAGCCTACTGCTAGATACAAATGGCAAGAAGACAGATGAACTGCAGATTGTTTTTTTCATCTGCTCAGACTACTTTGATAAGATATGTCAGCAACTTTACAGGTGACCTGTTTATTGATCAGGAAGCATTTGAACAGCCTTCTGTGAAGTGAAGCATCAAGGTATTTTACTCTGCTTTGCCCATAAAAGATCATTGAAGTCACTGGGATAGTGAGGATAAGCTTTAATAACCTATGGGGTTGATAAGAGAGTTTGTGTGTATATGGTCTGCTTTGTGCTACAATCAACAGCTGTCCCTTCAAATAATGTGGTCCCTATTCCCTAAACAGTTCACAGACTACTAAATGGGAATTAAAGCAATTGCAGGCAAAATAAGAGACAGGCCTTTTTTAGTTTATCTAGCATAATGGGTAGGATATAAAAATAAACTATAAATAGACTGCAAAACTGGAAAGAAAGGGCAGATATTCTTTCTTGGTTTTGCTGAGTGTGAACATCAGAAATATGAGAGGCTGCAGTTGATAGGACAAGAGATCCATCTCCTCTGCTATTTGGTTTCTAACAGCTAGGTGCCTGAGAAAACATGTAAGAACAGAACAAGTTCACAGCACACTTTTGTTTCAGTGATCTTGAGAAATTTGAAGATTTGGGATTGCAGATATTTTACATTTGTATTTAACTATATTAGGTGGCCTACCTTCCACTGATCTAATTATTTGAATCTTAAGGAGACTTGTTTCTGATGGACATATACCGGTATTTCCCTCTGAATAGGGAAGTCAGAGTAGCAAACCTCATCACACCTATGACAAAGTTATCAATTCTTTTGATCTAAACAGAATAGAGTGGAGTAGAAGTGTCTTTCTGCTTCAAAAAGTTAACATTTAGATGGACCTCAGCTGCCTTGGATGTTAATATATCACTGAGATAAATGGTGTGGAGGAGAGTTTATTCCTTTGCTGCTGCACTGCTGGCAGGAGAGTGTGCTCTGTAATTGATTAACAGGGCACAGTGCATTGACTTATATGGGGAAGGCTATTATATCTCAGTAACAGGAAGGTATATATGATTCTGGTTACAGTAAGTAAAAAATTGGATTCTGCAGGAAATAACTAAAACTGCTGGAAAAACCAAAGGTTCCCAGGGTTTTGGTTTTTTTTTTCCTCTTAAATCTGTGGTGTAACAGTATTTCATATTCTGATGGAAGTTTAAATAGTGCAATCTATTTAGTGGAACTTTCATATAGAGCTAAAAATATTAGCTTATGTAAGCAGTCTTTTAACTTTTGTTCTGTTGGACCTAAAGTCATGAGTTATTGATGTGATGTAATACCTTTTTTAAGTCTATTAATCTGAAATATAGTCCTTCCCTATTATTCATACACATTTATGGAGAATTTCCTATATTTTGAAGCCTAAAGGAGCAGGCAGATTGGGAGGTTGGTTTTTTTTTTTAAACAACAAGAAAGTGAGATTTTTTTCTAATTAGTTGGTATGTCAAAATGGACATAGGACAGGATTACAGTTCTAAACAACAATGAAGGCAAACTGGATCAACTCTGGGTTTTTTCCTAGCCCCCATCACAGTATTGGTGATTCCAACAAACTAAGAAATTGTGACCACAGTGGCAATAGAGGCATGTACTGTGTGGATGTTTTGGTTTGTTTTGTCTGGGTTTTTTTTCCCTTTTTGCTGCCTAAGTCAAACTTCTCTGTCTTATTCTTCTGAATCCAAGAGTGTGGGTTAGTGAAACAGAGGCAAGGCAGACTGTTAATGATTTAAAAACTGGTAGTCATTCCAAATAAGTTTTTTCATATTTCCTTTTGTGCATCTTCAATAGTAGCACAGATGTAATAGCTGTCAAATTAAAAGGAGGAGGTTTTCTCAGTAGATCCTGGAATCAGTAAAAGATCTGAAGTTCTGATGAGCTATTATTGGGAGTGGTTTTTTTCATGTCATGTTGTGTCTGAGCGCAATGTCAGAAATTCATGTTTATTTCTGTTGCAGAAATTAAGAGTTTGTTCACATTTTTAAAATACTTTTTAGAAGTTTATTTATGTTCTAAGATAGCTCTTTTATTTCACAGGGGTTTTTTTTTACTATCGTAAGAAGTAGTCTCCTGTTATATTTAGTAATAAATCAAATTGCTTAAGTTGAGCACATTTTTTTGTAGCTGAGTTTTTCCATTTCTAATATATTTCCAGGAAGATGCAGGTTTTTCCTCCCACCACAGCTGAAGCTATGGGTGGCAGAAAATTGTATAAACCAAACAATTCCCATAACAAAATATATTAAAAAACCCTCAGGAAACAGAACAAAGGTACATGTTCAATCTTAGCTTTCATTACTGATGAGAATATGTTTTTTCCTTAACAGTAAATATCATGCAATGTAAGCATAGGAAAATGCTATAATGAGATTTTGTTCTGTATTTTTAAAAAATTCTGATTATGTGTTGTTCTGCTTTTAAAGTTTCATTCTATTTTTACCTTGTGAACAGGATTAATGACAAATGCCTTCAAGTCTCTAGCTTGATAACACTAATAAAGTGGCAGCACAAGCAGTTTGCAAGCTGAAAAGTTATGATCAACAGAAAATAAACTGATAAAGAAATACTTGAAAAAAACTTTGTCAAGTAGTTCTGTATTTATATGATTATGGCACTTAGGACAAAAATTGGCAAATATGGCAGTCTGCTGCTCACTTCTCAAGCGCTAACCTTGTACTACTTTGGCTGAAATAAAAGCTCTCTGGCACCCCGGATCTGAGAACACAGGCCTTTGCTCAGTGCTATATCCCTGCTCCCAGGCAGAGGTGTGTGCAGCCCCAGTGTGCTGCTGGAGCAGAGGGAAGAGAGGAGCACCTGGCTGCAGGCTTCTGACCAAATGTGCTGTTCAGCTGCACAGAGGGAGGAGGGAATTGATCTTTCTGGTTTGTGGTACAAACAATAATGTTTAAAGCCATTTATCTTCCCTTGTCAAAATTCCATCATTAAATAGTGTGGTAGTGAACTTAAAAGTCATTGGAGCTATCCTTTAATTCAGTTGAAAGCAGCTGCCCTTTACTCTTGCCTGTGCTTGTATGAATTTCGTTTTCCCTTAATGTTCGTTAACTCAGAGATTTGTAAAGGACACTTATTTACTTTGTTATATGTCAAAATGCTGATTCCTCAGTGAATGTTCTTCTGTATTTCAGTGCTTCAGTTTCTATTGCTCTGAAAATAATTTTAAGTTTCATTACATGAGACTGCACATATTAGGAGAATTGCCTTATGTATTACTTGGTTCACTGCAAAATCCCTTTTTCCCCCCCTTAAAGTTCTTCTTTAGAAGGTAGGATTAATTTGGTCTCCATGTGCAATCCAGTCTGACCAAACTACTGGCTTGTAATTGTACCAAAACTAGGTGTTGTAGTTGAGCCTTAAATATGCTGCTTATGCATATTTAGACCTATGGCAGACCACCTGTAGTGACCTAATGCTTTCTAGATACATAAATTGAGGGTGTTTCCACTTACAACAGAGACTGTGCTGCAGTGCATGTGTTTAAAAAGATTAGTCAGGTTTTTTGGTGTAGGCTAAGGCTTTTCTTTTTAGTTTTACCTGTGATGTAAATGAGTAATTTAAGCTACACATATTTCTCCCATCTGTTAAAATATCTACAAAATACTCAACAAAGTGCAGTATGTTAACTAAGTATTTAAAAAATCCAAAGCCAGTTCTCTTCATTCTGATTTATATCATGCAAAAGCAGGAGATTTGTTATACAGTTTTTTCTTCATTAGGAAGACTAAGACACTCGGTTTGGGGTTTTTTTTCCATTTTAGATGCTAATACCAAGTTAATCTTCTTTATAACTGGGTAAAATGGAAGTGAAGTACTCAAATGAATTATAGAGATTAGTACAGTTTTCTTCAGTGAATCTGTTGTTTGTGATAATTCATATGCATTCATTAAGGTTCCTTCCTTTTTTTTTTAATATCGGTTTTATCAGCACTTCTATTTCAGAAATGAAAATTTATATCTTATCTATTTCTTAGAAAGCTTTCATGATAAAACTTTTCTTTAGCACTAAATTTTCATGTCACCAAAACCATTCCAGATATATCAGGGCAGGCTTTTCTGTTCAACTGCTGTATCCATAAGGAGGGTGATAGCTCATGATTAAATATTGCCATAACCTTATTTTGTCAATGGTTTAAGTCTATTTTCTCATATCAGTGTGTGTGCCTATGTTTCTTTGTTGGTTTTCTTGTCGGTTTTGTGGTGAGTTTTTCTTTGTTTTGTTGGTCTGTGCGGTAGGATTTTTTGTTGTTGTTGAAAAACTGGGATGTAGCTACGTGCATTCCACATGTACAAAAATAACAAGCATGTGTTATCACCCAGAGGGAAAATAAAGGGCACATTGCCACTTAATACATCTGAATAATTTAGAGCATAAAACAAATCTGTTTTCTTGTGTTTCAGAAAAGTGTGATGAACCGCTGGTCTCAGCACTACCCCATTCCTCCTTCAGCAGTTCATCATCCATGACAAGCAGCTATGTGCCAGGCTATGCCAAGTTAAACAAGAGAGGAGGTAAGGGATGGTCTCAATCATAATGTTCGGATATTTCAAATAATGATGAATGATATTTTTAATGTGAAAATGTGTTTTATGTGGAAAACTCTTGCTTATACTTGTTTGAAAAGACTATAGGAGAAGGGCACTACCAGTAAGATGTAACAGCATGGGCCACATGCTTGATGTCCATGGAGTCATATAGCACAGCTGCATAATTGACTGCATGTCAAAGGGCATACCTGTCTTTGCTGGGTAAAAGGGCATTTGCAAGGTCATGGTTGTTGGAGCAAAACTAAACAGCTTTGATGTGCTCTGTTGATGTAACTTGTTCTCACCTCAGCAGTGACTCCCGTCATTCAGGATTTTTTTCTAGCACCACAGGGACTTTGGCTTTTGCATATGTTTCTGTAATGTAATGAGGTGTTGTTCAGAAGTAACAAAGCCACCTCAAATTTAGTGGTTGGAAGAAGAGGTGCATAATTTTGGTGGCCTACCTGGTCTAATGATACTGAGGCACCACCCTCTGTCCACACTCAGGGTGAGTGGTGCTGGTAGAACAAAGCAGGTTCTGCCAGATGTCTGTAGAGCAATGCATAGGAAGGGATGTGCTGGGTCAGATGTCAAACCAGGAAATATAATCTATAAGAGGGGAAGAATATGGGAAGAGTCCAGGCATTGAGATTCCTATGATGTGCTCAGGTAGAACCAGGAAGCTGAAATGGAACCCCCAGGCTCACAACAGGGTTAGTGGATTCTGCACTGGGTGGGGCAGTTATGGCCTGTAGGTACCCTCAGAGCCCTGACATTAATCTTGGTTTATTGGCCTGCAACTTCTCTGTATATTTGTTTTTCACAGGTGTAGAATTCTTGTTCTTTGATGTCTTTACCGTCTTTGTTTTTGGGTTTTTTCAGGGTTTTTGGGGTTTTTTTTGTTTGTTTTTTGTTTTGTTTTTTACTTTGTTCTGTAAAATCAGATTTAGCCAGGCCTCAGAGTTGTTTTCTCTTAATGACTAGTAATTGACCTAGTGAGTTACTTATAGCCCTGCATCCTCTGATGGCAACCAATGCCTGTACTTTCAATAGCTCTGTTGTCATCCCATGATTGCAGTCCTCTACCCTACTTTTTTGTACAGTAATAGTTTATTCTCTGCAGAATAGCTATGATAGGTACAGAAATATATTAAAATTGTTATATGGGTAGTCACTAGCCCATGCAATTGCACCGCTAAGTTAAATGTAAAACAGTTTAGGTTAAGTTACTGGTTGTTAAAGAATTGCTATTGCAACTAAGCAAGCTAAACAGAAGCAAAAGATTAGCTTAGAGAAAATATGACTGATGAGCTCTAGTGCTACAGACCTGCAGATCTGATGCAAAGCCTGTGGCCAGACAGAAGCATGTCAATGGGCCCCCCCCGGGGGACAACCCCGGAAAGTGGGCCCCCCCCCTTTCCCCCCTCCCCCCTGGGGGGGGTTCCCCCCCCCCAACCCGGTTTCTTCCTTTCGGGGGGGGGGCGTCAATTTCTTTGGTTTTAGGCCTTCAGACTAGTAGATAACATGGTTTGTTGGTTCTGAATGAGAATAGATGCTGGTTTATGCTGGTCGCAGGTTTTTATTTCAGTGCTCCATGTATTTTGTTATATGCCTTTTGCAGTTCTCATGCTTTCTGTTGCAGTGTGTTTGAACATGTGTTTTGATAGGCTGTTGGGTCCCTTCAGTTGTATGTTTAAATGTTCATTGTCCAGATGAAAGGAGTGGTGCTTCAGTTCTAAAACACTGCTCGTCATTTAGGTTGAATTCTGTTGTATGACTTATAGTTATGTCCATTTCCATTCGATCCCCTGTTCTAAGTTTAAAAAAAGTTACTAGAACCACTTAAATAAAATACAACATAGCATCAGCGTGGCTGGGAGGATCTTCCTTTGCTTTTAGATGAGCATTTCTCCTTTTAGTTTACTAGACTATGTATTTTATTCTAAGTGAAAGGCAGACCAGACATTTGGAATTTAATTTTTTGTTTTAATATTTACCCTTCCCTTTATTGCCATTCTATTCACTACAGTGCCATTTCTTTCCCTATATGGATTGGTGTCATCATTAATCAAAAATTGGCTTTATTTCTTCATTTGAAATTTAGTTGCATCTCTGTTAAATAGTAGTTTCATTCCTTTGTTTAAATAGTAACTTTGCTAGGTCACTGTCATGCATCTCTGAATATCTATGGAGCATAGCATGAATACTTTTCAAAACAGAGGCTTGTCTATATACAAGAGCAAGTATTATTTTCCTAATCCTACTGGCAGTAAAAGTACTGCAGAATTCAGAAGTGTGTTCAACACAGGAGCTTGTCTGTCTGTGTTTATGCTTCTGCTTCTGCAAGTGATGGAAAACAGCTCAGTTTTAATGCTGAGCTATTTTACAACTTCATGGAGTTACAGATATTGCTAATCAAACCAGTAATAAGTGAATCCAATTTTTTTTCTCTCCAAGGAGTCATTATCAGCTAATAGATTCCCAAATCAAATGTGCTATTTAAGCCACACTGTGCTCAAGTCATTAAATGGAAAGGACTCCCCCTCATCTATCCCCAGACCCTTTAATTGAAAGAAATGCGCATTTGAAAATTCTACTCTCCAACCCAATTATTTTTCTTTCCTGTTTTCATGGAACTTCACTCTAGACTGGAAAAACACTTTATCTGAATAGACAGTATATTTTATTCCATTGATTAAGACACTGGTTTACTGAACAGTCACATCATGTTATTAAGAAGGTTGGAGCTGTAACTATAGTTGCTCTGATTCAGTTTCCTGCTATAAATGTTGAAATTGGAAGGAGGCACACCAAAAAGAGTTTAATATTTTCAGCACTTTTAAGGAGCCTTCAAAAGCAGAAACATCCATGAATTTATTTCTAATGCTTGATAACACTTCATTTACAAATCCTATAACTTGTGATCTAGGAAAATAGAATTAAATCTTTGTGGAATGGTATTGCTCTGGAAATCTCCAAGGTGTATATGTACGGTGGGTGTCTGTTTCAGTTTGCAAGAATATTTTCCATTTTCCACATTGGTCTACTCAGACCACTGTAAGCCTTTAATGACTTATGGGTTAGTATGTATACTTATTTCAGAGGAAATGCAAATTTGATGGACAGAAATTTGATCAGAAAAGTTAATCTCTCCAAATAAATTTACTTGGTAGTTCTTCTGCATTGCCCCTTGTTCCTGTTCTGAGCCTGATTTCTTGTTAGGGTAAGCAAGGAGAAGTATCCTGCATTCTTTTTTCGAGGGGGTGGAAAAGGTTATTTTTCATTATAGGAAAAATTGCTGATAATAATTTTGACTTTTCTGTCACTGATCAGCTCAGATTCTCCCCCTGTGTAGACAAAACATTTCAAAGGATATTATATGATTTGATGTACTATTTGGAGAATATGTGGATGAGTTATCTTTGGAAAAAATTAATTATACTTTCCAAAATGACTGATACTGGAGTCAATCCCATTGGCACATAAATATATGCCATTAAGTCATTGACAGATCAAATTTTAACTGGAATCTAGTTAGCAGACTAGTCAAAAAGATTACAGTTCTTTCCATTTTTGTCATACCTATTCTCCTGCAAAAGTACTTTGTATTGCTGCCACCTTACTAACTAAAGTGGCATCAGAGAAAAGGAGACCTTTCAATAAGTTCATTCTACAGCTTTTTTGCAATGTATCCTCAGTGCCTTTTTCATATGTGATGCCAAGGTGATAAGGTCTAACATCTTATGACCTGCCATCAACAGGATCAATGAACTGCATCACACCATGAGAAGGATTCTTAGCACATGTTTGATATAATGCATTATCAATCTTCCTTTTAATGGTTCCCAAGCTGTTGGACCTTACACTTCTCACTAGCACACGAATTAATGCTGCCTATCATCTACCTCATACCATTTTAATTTAGGGAGGAAATTCTTCATTATTTCAACATAATGTAATGTTATATAATATAATTGGAATCTGCTTGAAACTGAGTAGAGTCTCAGAACTTCAGAAATAATCCCAGCAGACATTGAAAGTACGAAGGTCATAATGAATTTTTGGATATATGGAAATTATCTTTCGCACAGTGGAATAAAAAAGAGGAAATTTGGCACCCAGGGGTTCTAAGTCCAGTATTAGGGGGGAATTTGATACTACCAATGAAGTTGATAATGTAATATGAAAGGAAGTTTCTGCAGAGCAATTGATGTTCAAAAAATAGTGCTTTTAGCACCATGGTGTAACTTGCCTCTAGGCTTTTGGGTTACCTTTTACTCAGTGTGCTGACCTTGTCCTGTTATCAGAATTATTAATGTGACTATAAAACAAGTATCAGAAATTGTAAGTGTTAGCATAGGTGTAATTGCGAGAGGGTTTTTTTTTCTCAGTGGAGTTTTAAATTGTGCCTTCTGTGTGGAAGATGCAAGAACTTATCTATAATGGGATATGATTCTTTTATTCCCCAGATTATTCCCAATAAGTCAATCAGATCTACGGCAATAGTTCTACCAATCAAAAAAAAAAAAAAAATTCAGTACAATCTTGTCTTTGGAGAAATCTAGGGACACCTAGGCTAGGCTTTTTTACCTTCACTTTTAAAACCTCCAGTACCATAAAGAATATCACTACTTCTCCAATTATTTATTAATGTTGTATAATGGAATATAAGAAGGATTTTATGTAGTTCTCCTTTTGGCAAAGTGAATGTGCAAGGGGCGGTTAGTGTCAGCCTGGATTTTGTGAGCAGTCTGGGCTTGTACCTTCACAGGAATGTGCTTTGGGTATGAATCTCAAAGCAAGGAGGTGCTCCCTCTGAACTAATATTTGTCCAGAATGGACAGTATGAAGCTAACATGCAGTAGTTAGCACACTGTAGATCATCACTTTAAATACTGCAATTTCCTTCTGTTAACAAGGACACCTTTGAGCTCACTGAGAATACCTGTACACAATGTAACTCGATATATTTTTATTAAAACATTCTTTGGAAAAAAATTATGGAGTTGCCAGTGGTTTGGAAGTTCACCATCCAGGTTACAGTATGTTATCTTTTGTAAGTAGGAAAGCTCCTGAAAATAATGGATAGAGTAGTATAAAAGGAACAGTTACAATCATGAGAGAGTGGTATCATCCACTTAGCTTTTGTATGTCTACAAGAGGGCTCTTGCTGAGCTAAATCACTAAAATATGGCTGCCTTTTAAAAAGTAAATAAAGAACAGTTCTCCTTCTGTAAATACGTGTTTTAGATAAACACACATTGTACAGTCCAATGCAACATGTTTGCTAAAACCATCTCATGAACAGTGCAGATCAAAGTAGGTCATCAGAAGTCAGGAAAACTGATAGTTCTTATTTATTAAATAATTACTTATCCATTTAAAAATATGGAAAATTATTTATGGTTGAAAAATATAAGCCTCTGTTTGTTCATTTATTATTATACCCCAAAAAACATGTTTGCAGGTGACATAGTATTGTTTGTGTTGCACACAGTGTAAACAGTATTTCTGGAATTTCTTAGAGAGAGTAAAAGCAACTCATGTTTTGTTTTGTGGGAGTTCTCTGTGTTATTTGAGGGTTATTTGGTTTTGGTTTTGTTTGGGGATTTTTAAATTTTTTTTGTTCATTTCATGGCTTCCTTAGGATCTCTTTTACCTGTGAGGGTAAATGAAAATATTTTCATTTTCTTAGTGACATGTCCTTTTGGTATTACTCATAATAAATTCTTTGTGTAGCACTAACTTCAGTCCCTGGGTTGTTTTTTTTTTGTTGTTGTTTGTTTGGTTTGGTTTGGGTTTGGGTTTTTTGTTTGTTTGGTTTAGTTTGTTGGGGTTTTTTGTTGTTGGTTTGGTTTGGTTTGATTTTTGGGGTTTTTTTTTGCTTTGGTTTGGGGGTTTTTGTTGGATTTGGGTTTTTTTGGTTGGTTTGGTTTGTTTTGATTTTCTTTTAAAATTCATGAAGAATTTGGGTTCAGCTCATAGTTTGCATTAAAAAATGTGTACAATTTTCTCTGTCTTTATCTGTCTCACATCCTACTATATAATCAGGTTTGCTTATTCTTTCAGAATAAATGGTTACACACCCCACTTTAATTTGCAATGTAACCCACAACCCACTTCAGCTCCCTAAACACTTGCATCTCCCTTTAGAAGGAAACTGTGATTGCCACTTGGTTGACCTAAGAAGTTGTTTTCTGTGTTTTAATGACCTGGCCCTAATGAAATATTTTTCATAAATACCTATTATTTGTAGAACGAGTTCTTTAAAAGACAAATGAAAATGTTTGCACTAACTCATTCCTCTAAAAAAAAATAAAGCATTCATTGCAAGAGGATAGTAAATTTTGTGAAGGTGCAGGAAAAAGGAATCAAAAATAGGAAAGAAAAGTGCCAGTGTATATCCAAGACATACTCATGCATTGAAAGGAAAGACATCTCCCTTTTCATTCAAAATGCATTCCAAGAAACAAAGTCTGTAGAGAGTGAAGCTCAAGTAATTGCATTTAAAAAAAGCATCATTAGCTTATGTTAATTTACCATAGCCTGATGAATACAGAAAGCATGACCATTTTTTCCAGTTCATAACTAATTTGTTAATTAAACTGTTCAGAATACCTAATTGGCTTATTTCATACATGTGTAGATGGAGAGGAGGAAGAAAAAATAATACTGTGCTCTCCAACTCTTTAAATTTTTTCCTTACAGGAATCACTTACGGAGGCAACAGTTCCAAGTCCAGCCAGAGACATAAGGCAAATGGGCAATTTTTTTGTGCAACAGGGATGGGGACAGCAGATCACCTTGGCTTTACTGAGCAGCTAGCTTTTTTCAGACAAAACACAGCTTAGTTCATTAATTGTTTCCGATGCTAACAGGTGGCTTGGTTTGTCAGGAAAGTGGCTGTGCTGGTGGCACAGAGGAGGCAGCCTCACAGAGAGCAGGACTGGATCCATATATCACAGATATAATTATCCCATATCTTTAGGGTACCGGTGCAGCTCTGGCCATTTATCCCCAGAGCAACCAAATTCTGCACTTCCAACTACTTTGAGACCAGAGTTTAACTTGACAGTTTCTCAAACAGTGCCTGGGACATTAACCTGCAAACAGTTAAGAAATCTCTTTTGGTGTTCTTTCTTATTTCATCTTGAAAATGCAGACCTGATTTGCTCTCCAAATCTGCTCAGAATATTGTTGTCGTTTAAGCCCAGCTGGAAATTAAACCTGGAAAAGAGGTTTGGGGGAAACTTATAACAATCTTCTAGTACCTGAAGAGAGCCTACAAGAAAGTTGGAGAGGGACTTTCTACAAGACCATGTAATGACAGAACAAGCAGGAAATGTCTTTAAACTGAAAGTTTAGATTGAATATTATCGAAAAATTATTTACTGTGGGGGTGATGAGGGAGTGGAACAGGTTGCCCAGAGTTGCAAATGCACCATCCCTGGAAGCGTGTAAGGCCAGGCTGGATGGAGCTTTGAGCTGTGAAAGGTGTCCCTGCACATGACAGAAAGTTTGGGAACTCTATAATCTTTAAGGTTCCTATGATTTAAAAAACGGACACACCGTAATTAAATTGTAGACTTAATATAAATGGTGAGATTTGTCTGAAAGATGCACAGTAATGATATGTTAGGGTTCAGCTCATTGGCCCTTGAAACCAATGCCTCACAAGGAGCTTGTCTACACCAGAGATGGCACACTGAACAATCAAAGTGGAAAACTTCATATTCCTGACACTGTAATTAATTTGTTTGCATGGAACAGTGGAAACATGCAGAATTAAAAGAACCCAAAACCTCAATTTAGGAAAGCTTGGCCAACCTCTTTTGGTAGGTCTGGTATATCTGGTATATAAGCAGCAGAGAATAACATTTTATATGTCCTATTCTTGGTTTTATCTACAGATACTTCAGACTTAGCTACAAGGCTGTGTAAGTACAGAGCTCTGGAATTAAGGCAAAGTTGTAGTGAGTGTACAGAAGATGCACTGTCAGCTTTTCCCAAGGTCAGTGCCTCTTGCCAGAAGCTATGAGTGTTTCACCCTCTCCTGCGCACAAAATGCAGGTTTTCCTTACACAAATGGGTGTAGTGCGACTGATAGATTGCTGCTTTGAGCATTTGAGCCAGAGCATTGCCTTTCCCAAATAAGTCATAAACAAGCATAAATGCTGGTAGAAATGGGAGCTATTTGGCTACCATTATAACCTCCCACTACAGTTATATGCTGAAAGAGAGAAAAGAAGTAATGTGATAAAATGAGACTATTCGTTGCAGGAGGGGAGAGTGCAGCTATAATTCATGTTTCAGCTTTCACAATGAGGTTATTCACAAGAAAATCTGAGCTACACAGTAAGAGACAGAACATTAATATTTGTTTTTCTGTATGTAAGTTACTACATAAGTCACAAAAAATATCTCTGGATCTGGAAGAGTCTGACTTAGCACCCAGTCTCACATAATAGATTAGCTGTTGGTTCCTCTTTGTTTTCTCTCACTTAGACGAAACTAACTTTTAACTCTTTTTGTGTGTAAGATTGACTTTAACATTGATAAAAATGGCCCTCATTTGAAGAAAAGATGTCAACGTGTACAGAGCAAGATAATTTTCTCTCGGAAGGAAGCTTCAGCTTTACACAAGCCTTGTACTGTGAAGTAAAGGTGGAAAGAGAAGGGATGAATGACAGTTCAGAAATGTTGTATAGACCTCTCTCAGAGCTTTTTCAGCAAGAGAAAATATTTGCCTGAAGTGAGAGCGAATAATTTTTCTTTATTAGGTTATCACTGTAGCTGAGATTTGAGACAGCTCTGCTAGACCTGCTGTTTACAAACACAGAAGGGCTGGTGGGAGATGTGATGATCAGAGGCCATCTGGGATACAGTGACCATGAAATAATGAAGTTCTTAATATTTGGTGAAACAAGAGTGAACATCAACAAAACTTCTACACTGGACTTCCTGAGGGCAGACTTTGGCTTATTCAAGAGACTGATTCAGAGAATACTTTGGGAAAAAGCTCTTAAAAACAAAGGGGTCCAGGAAGGATGGACATAGTTCAAGAAAGAAATCTTGAAAGTGCAAGAGCAGGCTGCCCTTATGTGCTGAAAGATGAGCTGACAGTAATGATGACTGGTCTGGATGCACAGGGAGATTTTGCAGAAACTCAGGGTAAAAAAGAAGGTGTGTCACCTTTGCAAAAAGGGGCAGGCAACGCAGCAAGTGTTTAAGGATGTTTTTAGGTCATGCAGCAAGAAAATTAGAGAGGCAAAACTCGATTAGAACTTAACCTGGCCACTTCTGTAAAGGATAATAAAAATTTTTTTATAAATACATTGATAGCAGAAGGAGGGACAAGGAAAACCTCCATTCTTTACTGGACATATTAATCCAGTTGGGGGGAATATACTTACCAAAGATGAGGAAGAGACTGAGGTATTTAACACCTTCTTTGCCTCAGTTTTCAACAATAAGAGGACATCCTCAGAACTGACCCTCTGAGCTGGTAAATGGGGACAGGGAGCAGAACAGCCCCCCTGCAATCCAGGAAGAAGCAGTTAGTGACCTGCTGAGCCACTTACATGCTCACAAGTCAATGGAGACAGATGGGATCCATCCTAGGGTGCTGAGGGAGCTGACAGAGGAGCTCTCCAAGCCTCTCTCCATCATTTATTATCAGTCCTGGCTCACTAGGGAGGTCCAAGATGACTGGAATCTGGCCAATGTGATGCCCATCCACAAGAAGGGCCACAAGAAGGGCCACAAGGAGGACCCAGGAAACTATAGGCATATCAGCCTGACCTTGGTGCCTGGAAAGGTTATGAAACAGATTATCTTGAGTGTGAATAAACAGGACCTACAGGATGGCCAGGGGATCAGACCCAGACAGCACAGATTTAGGATGGACAGGTCCTGCCTGACCAACCTGATCTCCTTTTATGGCCACTTAGTGGATGGAGGGAAGGCTGTGGATGTTGTCTACCTGGACTTCAGCAAAGTCTTTGACACTGTCTCCCATAGAATAATCCTGGAAAGGCTGGCAGCCCATGTCTTGGACAGGTGCACCCTTCACTGGGCTAAGAACTGGCTGAATGGCTGGGCCCAGAGAGTGGTGGTGAGGGGTGCTGCCTCCAGTTGGTGGCCAGTCACTAGTGGTGTCCCCCAGGGATCTGTGTTGGGCCCAGTCCTGTTGAAGATGTTTGTTGATGATCTGGATGAGGGGATTGAGTCCACCACCAGTAAATTTTCAGATGATACCAAGCTGGGAGTGAGGGTCGATCTGCTGGAGGGTAGGAAGGCTCTCTAGAGAGACCTGGACAAGACAGATAGGTGGGCCAAATCCAATGATATGAGGTTTAACAGACAAGTGCCAAGTCCTGCACTTTGGCCACAACAAATCCCTGCAGCACTACAGGCTGGGGACAGAGTAGCTGGACAGCAGCTAGGCAGAAAGGGACCTGGGGGTATTGATTGATAGGAGACCAAACACGAGCCAGCAGTGTGCCCACCATGGCCAAGAAGGCCAATGGCATCCTGGCCTCTATCAGAAATGGTGTGGCCAGCAGGACTAGGGAAGTGATTCTTCCCCTATACTCAGCACTGGTTAGGCCACATTTTGAGTGCTCTTTCCAGTTCTGGGGCCCCCAGTTTAGGAAAGATGTTGAGATGTTCAAACACGTCCAGAGAAGGGCTGCGATGCTGGTGAAGAATCTGGTGCACAATTCCTGTGAGGAGTGGCTGAGGGAGCTGGGGTTGTTTAGCCTGGAAAATAGGAGGCTCAGGGGAGACCTTGTCACTCTCTTCAACTGCCTGAAAGGAGGTTGTAGCCAGGTGGAGACTAGTTTCTTCTCCCAGGTAACCAGCAACAGGATAAAAGGACACAGTTTTAGGCTGGATATTAGGAAGTTGTTCCCAAAAAGGATGACTGGGTGTTGGGATGGGCTTCCCAGGGAGGTGGTGGATTCACTGCCTCTGATGGTATTTAAGAAAAAACTGGATGTGGCACTTAGTTCCATGATCTAGTGGACAAAGAGTTGTTGGGTCATGGGTTGGACTTGATGAACTTAAAGGTCTTTTCCAACCTAGCTGATTTTGTGATTGTCAGGTGACTATAACACTGCAAGGTGAAAAACTGTTAGTGGAATTAAGAAGCAACAATTTAGTTATGTTGACACGGATGATACAGATAAAGCTATAGACAAAATAAAGAAGTTGTACTTCCTGTGTTCTCTGCATGGAGATTTGTTGTGCTGGAGTTCAGCTAAGGACCAAACAATCCACAGAAGAAATGCTAATAATGATTTACTCCTTTCCTTCTGCTATCTGCACTGGTTTTTGTATTCTGAAATAATCCATTGTTTTGGCTGTTATATATCGTTAATACAGGAAAATGTTGTTCTAGATTGAACCTCTTTGGGAGTTTGTTGGCCAGCTAAGAAACAAATTATTATCAACAATTAACTAATTTCTTTTCAGAGCCTTAAACTTTTCTGACTGCTTCTAGGACAGATTTTTAGTTCTTTTAGGACGGACATATTTTTTATGACAAAATTTGTTTGAATGGTCAATTTTCCAAGTCACTCAATGTTAGATAAACTGTCTCTACAGTAAATCATGGGGCTGTATAATGTGATAAACAATGGGGAAAAAATTAAAAGCTAGCTTGCTTGAAATCTGCTTTTTGGAAAGTTGTATTTTAGATGTCTTTGCTTTTCAGTATTGACTAGCATCAAATTTAGCATTCTTGCTGGGCTTTTAGAAACTCTGCTCCTAGTGAGCTAATTTTGCTTTGGTTAAGAAAGTTGTCAAAAATTATTTGATTTTTGTAAGGATCAAAGGGTCCTCTGTTATTTAAAAATAGGCACTTCATCATGTCTATAATTACATGATGTTTATAGATCAGGAGTAAGTTATCTTATAGATATCCCTGTCTTCTTTATTTTTGCTAGTACAGACTGGATGGTATGAAGATGACTCAGTTTTTAAGGAATATTTAGGTGACATTGAGTAATGTAAAAAAAAGTAAACAAGATTATTGCTTAGTGAAACAGGGTAGTGTGCTTTTGCTGAGATGGAAATCTTGGATATTGTATAGTGCTGTAATGAGAGGACTTTAGCTGACATTCTGCCAAATGTAGAATATATAGAAACCAGATTTTTCTTTATTTAAACAGTCCAAAATGTTTAATATGTACAGAGGGACATGCTACTTGAACTGCTTTGCTTTCTTCTGTACCAAGAAATTGTGTGTTTCTTATGGTGGAGAAAAAAATCTCCAACCAAAGCAGGTGCTGGAATATTTGGTTTGCTGACTCTAGCAGCTGGTCAGCAACTCCCCTCATAATACATTTTGAACACATAGAGGTAATTGTTTCTTACACATATTAATTTCCACGTGGAAATTTTTTGGGGGTGGGGGTATTCTTGGTATTCTTTCTTTTATAATTGTGATTAACCAGTTTCTAAATTAGGCTACAATGGTGCTCAGCTATCAAGAAGAAAAAGCTGAATGCTAAGTTAAAAAAACCAGGTTTTGAGAGACAGAGAAGCTATTAATTATAAGCCTAATTATCGTGAACAACCTCTAAAAGTTGCTTTAATAAACTTCTAGTTTGTAGGCAAAACCAAATTCTGCATATTATACACAGAATGTATGATGTTAAGCACAATGGTGATGATGTTTTAGCTTTTTCCTTCTCTTGAAACATCAAATAATGTGGAATTCAGCTAAGGCAGCCACCCTGTTGACCAGCAATGGCTGATTGTTGAGCCATGTCCAAAGTCATCTGGAAAGGAATCCTATACCTGGGGATCAAAGCAGAGACACCAGAAACTGGGTAGCAATTGACAAAAAATATTTTTAAACATTTAAGTTCTCAGGTTTCCAGTAAACTTTTATTAAGGAATTGTACTGAGACCTCCACAGGGAATGTCTTTTCTGCAGCTGGAGCAGAGGTTGGAGCACCCTGCTTATAAATGGGTGGTAATGGCACCCCTTGCCTTTGGTAATGTCACACTTTGAGAAAAAGCTGCTAGTTTACCAGCTCACTAGGTGTGATATGGCAATTCCTGTGCTCTTCTCTTGATACCTTAGAGCTAGTCCCTCCATGAGGCTGGAGTCACAATGACAGGTTTGCTGGGGAAATCTACAGGCTTATCCAATTTTATGGATGATTGCAACACTTTCAGCCTCTCAGACTCATCTACAAAGGCAAGGAAGTTTAAAAGAACAGGGGAAGTTGATGGCAAATAAAAAAGACAGGAGAGACCTCAAAATAAATTGATTTAACCTACTGGCATAGTTCCAGAGTTTATTGAAAAATAAGCATTGGGATTGTGAAGTAAAAAGTACAAACAAATTCCTAACTTAGCAGAAATAAGAAAGCAACATAAAATAAGCCTTTGGTTTTAAAAGAGTATTGGGTGTTATCTGAATCATTAAACCATACCATTTTTAGTCACCTGAAAAAGGCTGTTCCCTTTTCTCTCCATCTTCTGTTTTCTCATTTTAAGGCCTTTGTCAATGGCAAATTTTCCTGGGGTTTTTTTGGGGGTTGCCACATTTTTTAGCTGGTGCATAACAGCAAAAATAGATCGTCTCCATAGCCTAACATGCGTCATGGAACACAACTGAAAGCTTAGTTATAAAAGTGCTTAAAATTATTGCAGAAACATGCCAGATATTACATTACAAGCCAGTAAATTGAAGGCTGTAATCATGGCTTTTATCTTTCAAATTTGACCTAAGAACTTTAGAGGTCTAAATATTATAGCTAAGGAACAGGATGATGCTGATCAGAGTAGTAAAAAGCATTGTGAGATTTAAGCTTTCTGTCAAGGTGCTAGCATGCATTACAGAAAGTAATTTAAGTATGTACTTTATTATCTATAACAAGTAAAAATTGGCTAGTTTACTTCCAAAATTTTCAATTGACTGTAGTCATTGTTGTTTCATCATACTGGAAGCTCATTGTTAGTATTTTGCAGAAATCCTTTACCCAGCAGAGATAAAGGTAAACACTATTAAGTGTTCTGCTTTCTCCTGGTGTATTAGACAAATGCTGCTAATTCCATCTTGTGATACAGAGAACTGTAAAACCCATGATAGTGTCCCAAAAGATGCTGATAACATAATTTAAAATATAGTGTTAATACTGGAAATCTAATATGGGCTTCTTTTATGGATGATTTTAAACTATCAACAGTACCAGCCAAGGAAACTATTTTTGAATGCATTCAGCCTATAAAAGACTTAATTAAAAAAATTATGCCTAGATTTAGTTTTGATGGTGATTAGTAGCAGCAGTATTAGTAAATATTGACAGAGTTTTAAATAATGAGTATGTGAAACTTTCTGACAAATTATATTTAAACTATGCTCCCACTTCCTATTCCTCACAAACTAAAGATTTTAAAGATGTAAAAACTTGTAGGTATTTTGCCAAATTGAATAGGAATGAGCTACACTGTAGAAGATTACATGAATTTGGAAAGAGGAGAAAGGATAAATTTGTAAATGTATATTAGAAAACCGAGCCCTTAAATTTCACTAATTTTCCAGGCAAGTCTAGAACAGTAATGCCTTTGTGTTCTTAACATTTAATAGAGAGCGTGTCAGTCTTTCTTCTTCATAATTTACATGGAAAACACAAGGTAGGAATAACATTAATTCAGATCTGTTCAAACAAAGCTACATTGATATGCAGCGGCTACAGAGCTGATTCAGAAAACTGCTGTCAACAAATTAGGACGCACTTTAAAAAGTAGCTGTCATACCACTCTCTGATTCAAATTGAAGGGACATGTCTCACTGTGGATAGTGCTAGTGAAGGAAGATTATATAAAAAACAGGATCATTTGTGTTTGTTCCTAAAGGGACCCTCAGGCCAGAGAGTTCGTAAATGTCTTTCCTGGATTTTATTAAGCTAATGTACCGTGGCTGCATTTGATTTCTTTTTATTCCCAAAGGGATTATGTTGTTCTTTTTAACTATGTTTGCTTGAAAGTATATAATGTGCTTCTACAATATAAAATTGAGCATCAGACCTTCCTTTGCCAGATAGATACATAAAGATATAAAATGAAGTTCACCAATTTATCTAATAGTTCCTTTGAAAGAAGAGCTCATGCCAAATAAAAGAGGTAAACTCCAAGTGATAAAGCTAACCTTTTATAACAATTATCCCCCTATAAAAAGAAGGATTTTATAATGAAATTTTTTGGTCTCTATTGGTGGTTTGGCACAGTCAATTAAAATCCCTGGAAGTGCCCAGAAATTCAGTTTAATAGCACAATAAATTCTGGATATGGGTGAGGATGGGAAGGGTGTACAAAGATATTTGCAGTTTGTAAATACAAAAAACAAATTCCTTTCTCTGGATGAGGAGCTCAAGGACTTCAGCTTTCTGACAAAGCTTGTTCCCATGGAAAGGATTCTTTCATAGGTGAGAAAATTTTAGCAGTTTGTTTGCATTTGATGCTGTGTGGTAATTTAACTTCACCAAAAAAGACATGTTTAATCTATTGCAATACTGGTACTTTCTGTGTCACAGCCATTTCCATGACCTCAAATTCCAATAGTTATTAATGGCTAATGGAAAGAGACATCACATCATAAAGAGAGCAATCACCAAGAAGTTTTAAAAGGTTGTAAGACATTAAAAAGCTGATGGCTGTGGCAGAGGCATTGTTAAGTTTGTGGCAGTGTGCAGTGATCATCAGTCTGACTAAAAATGTGTAATAAAAATTGCTGTGGTTTTGGAATTCTGAAATGTACATGGAGATTTTGCATCTGCTGGATTCCTGAGGCTTGTCACTTCAGAAACTCGGCTTTAGTGTTGAAGAAACTTGTCACAGCAGATCTGGCATGATAGAGTGTAGCACAATATGTTCTGACTTGCATGTAATCCTTCAGCAGATGAGTGTAGCTCCAGGGATGTTAACATGACACAAGCTACTGTTTTAGATCATTTTCCATGGTGCTTGGCAATGCCAGCCTTAAACATGAATTTGTCAGGCAAAATTGTACAAAGCAATGTGGCAATGTAAACTGTTTCAGTTACTGTGGATCCAAGGACTTTTCTGATAAGAGCTAGGAATGTTAAAAGGTTGGCTATGATCCAAACATGCATTGTGCCAGGAGAAATGTAACTGAGAACTTTGAGTCTGTAAATAAAGATGGGGAGAAACCTTAGCCCCTGAGGAATGTTGTGTGCAGAATACTTCCTCACATTGTTTTGCTGATTAAGAATCAAGTTGTTTGGTTTTTTGGGTGTTTTTTTTTTTTGGATCTTTGCTGAAGTCTATTAAATCACAGTTTTCTTGGCTTTCAGATTTTTATGTGAGTTTGTAAATCCAGCACTTGATCTTGCATGTTGCAGATCTCATTGTCTTGTTCCTCAAGACGCACTTGTGCAGATACTGACACTACACATTACAATGAGCTGTAAGCACAATATTCAGAATTTTAGACCTTGTAGCAAAATAGTGGTAGAGATAGCAAAATGGGGTTATAGGGCAAGCTGAACCAGTTCCTATTTTTGTGACTCTAGTATTTATGCACTGATGCAAGCAAATGATTACTGAAGGAAGATGACATATCTTCTAATTCTCTTTCACTGACTCCATTGTGAAACTATTGATAAATATTTTGTCATAAACCTTGTTTTTAATATATTAGAATCCTTCTTCTTCAAATCCATGGGGTTAATCCATAACTTCCTTTACAAGACAAGTTTGAAAGTTAATTTCTAATTTTATGCTCTTCTTGTGCCTATTTCTACTTTTTCTTCCAGGATGAATTCCAGAAACAATACGCCGTATGTTTCTCAACCTCTGGGGGCTGATGGGGGTTTTTGTGTGTTTTTAATTTTTTTGGGGCCAACTCTTACTTTTCAAAAATACATATTCAGAAAAAAAGTGGAGATTATTGACCATGAGATATCAGGTAGGAAATTATGAAAATTGAGGAAATCCACTTCCATGACAGTAAGATTTCCCAATATAAAGAATTTTTAAAATATATATTTTCAAATGATACAAAGAATAAGTAGAAGTCAATGTCATAAGGCAAGTTAATGTATTATCGTGATGTAGAAAATAGTTGCTAGTGCTGATTATGCAATACAGAGCAACTTTTTTAAAAAATAAAATAAAAAAGCAAGTTTGCAAAATCAGGATAATTCATTATTGAGTTGCTTTCTAGAGCAAAAATATTACCTAACTTGGCAAATCTAGCAACAGAATTTCACGAAGGATTCTAGCTTCTGTAAGTTGGAGGTTCTGAGTCAAGGAGAGTAGGAAACCTTTCAGGGAGTGAGATCCTTCTTTTATGAACTTAATAATGTGACAGTCAGATCATACAATATTACCTCATCTCATCTCTTTTCAAGGCTGAACAAAGCGTGGTCATTCAGTCTCTCCTCACAAGTTGAGTGGTCCAACTCTCTATTTTTCTGGTCTTCCTCTAAATTTAGGGTAGCACAGGAAAATAACAAGCCTCAGTTGAATGGGTAAGCGGTGTCTGGAGTTGGAAGACAAAAGCTGCAAAAACAAGAGACATCAGGAGGAGAAAAACAGAGCAAAGAAATATCTCTCAAGTGATGTACACAAATACACAGCCTGGAATAACCTGGGAAAGTAGAGCTGTGCCTGTCATTGAAGACATTGTGTGTCAGGATTCAAGGAGAAGCCAGTGAGGGGTGGCATTATGGCAGGAATGTATTGTAATCCACAAAATTAGGATGAGATAGTGGGTGCCATATTCTTTGAACAAATTCAGAACATCTCCAGATTGGATAACTTCAGTCTCATGCAAAACTTTAATTTCCGGCATCTGCTGGAAGGGCAGTACAATGGGATGCAGTCAACCCAGATTTCTGGAGTGAGTCAGGAATAACTTCATGGTATATGATACATTTTGATAGACCAAATTAATTTATGTTCTGGACATAAATGTGTTGACTGGAGTAACCTTTGTGACAAATTTGCTTTGTAAAGTCTATGGCAAATAAAACATTCTTTTTTCTCCAAATGATACTTTGCTTCTACTAATAAGGAAAATGAAATTCATCATACTAATAAAAAATAGAAGAGAAAAAAGTTGCAGTGGCCAGCTAGATCTTGTCAGTAACTCTGATTTTTTGATGCTTAATTAACATTGCCAAATCAGAAGCTAAAATATGGGATGCTTATAAATCCACAATTAATAGCACATATTTTTTCTCTTTCATTCTTTCCACAACCTGTATATAAACCTAAATTCCAACCATAATAGATATAATTTTAATATCTCACTTTACCTTCTTAAGCCATTTTGTTTTGCCTGTTTAAAACGTTTTTATAGCACAATAATCATAGGATTCAATTTTTACAGAAGTAGTGATTTAGCTACTTTAGTGCTTTAGAATCTCTTGCTGCATACTTATTTCCTGAGCTTCTGCCATAAGGAAAATCCCTCTGTCTTCAGTTGAGATTGTATCCATGTAGCTGAAAGCAGAGGAAGACTAATTGTCTGTGATCAGTGGTTTTCTTCAATATAAAAGTGAACCAGAAGAGCATGGAAAAGCTGTCATACACTTGCATGGATGTTCCTGGACAATTTATTTTGAGCTGCAATAGTGTTTCCTTGTCTAGGCTCAGAAGGTGGAAATGTCCTTGAAGACTGTTAGTAAGATTTTCTTGCTTCAGCATGCAGGAAAAACCATGAACTTTATTTGAGGAGAGAATGATGTAACTTCTGTAAAGTCAGAGGAACAAGCTCTATGGTGTTACAACCTTGGGTTGTGCATCTATGGTGAAGTAGGAGAAATTATTAGCTTTAGCAATACAGTATTTCTTATAAAATTTCAGAATACTGTTTATTTTTACAGTTGTCTATGTGAGGTGAATGATGTGTTGCAGCAGCTAACACACACACAAATTAAAGCTATTTTTTTCCTCACTGAGGTATCTTTGCTTGCCTGGGCATCGCTTCTGCCAGGTTAGATAATTTCTGTCTTGAATACTCCTTTTGTAGCTGTGGCTGTTTCTTCATCTGACAAGTGCTGTTCTGTACCAACAGAAATTACTTAGGTCCAATCTGCAGTCCAGCTGTTTGAGGTGGTGGGTTTTTTCCCTTTTGTTGGGGCAGTGGGTATACTGAGTTAGTCTAGGCATGTGAAAGTTCTTTTTTCTTTTCAGCAGTGTTGAGTCTTGACTGACAGTGTTGAAAAAGAATGCATTCACAGCGAGTATTTCAATCTGTAACCCGAAGAGCTGAAATGAAGAGTGTGGAAGCTGCAGAGAGATTAATTTCAGCCTAGGGAGCCATGCTGTCCTAAGAGTGTTAGAGGGCTAATGGAGGCAGGGGGAGAAGTGGGGATGATTCAGGACACCTGAAGTTAAATCTTGCTTTGAATCTTCCCCTAAACTCTGTGCATTGAACCTTCCTACTCTAAAGCTAACATTTCCATATTCTTGTCCCTTCTGTGGGTTAAAATTTTAAAAAGAAAGGTTGGAGTGTGCATTTGGAGTTTTTAATTTATTATAGTGTGATTTTTGAAATGCTCTGCTGAATGAACTTTGTGTTGTCTTTAATTTATATTGAATAAAAATCCGAGCAGTATTTCTTACCCTGATTAGTGTCTAAAATGTATCATATTAGTTAATCCCATGAGGGCAAATTAACATTTGATGCCACTGATAAGACCACTGATACTTTTATTAGTGTTGTAACTTTTTCTGCTGGCTTCCCCCCACCCCCCTTATGTAGTCTCACATGATTATAATGATTTTTCCATATAGTGTTATGTTTTGGCTCCAAGGAGTATAAACTCATTAGGGAATCATCATTATTTATTAGAAGTTTACCACAGACTTCAGGCAAATCACTGCCCTAAAAAGTTGAGTTCTACTGTAGTATAGTCCTATCTTGAAACAAACATATAATTTTGCAAATTAAAATAAAGAATAAAATTGTTCCTCCCATGTTGTTGTAGCCCTGCATATGATATCAATAAATGTTTTGCTATTAGCAAAATAAAAGGAATAATATGAGCTTTCAACACCAAAATGGATGCATTACAGAGTAATTTTTAAAAATGGAATATATTTTCTTAATGGAGAGAAAGGATAAGGATCTCAGTACTGCTTGCAATAAATGCCTTCATGAAAAAAGAATTATCTTTTAGCTTTCCGAAAGCAGAAAATGCCACAAACCCCTTGAATAAGCTGTATATTATATTTCAAAAGTCATCTCTCAATACTTCACATTTCTGTGCTCCTGCCTGTTGAAGGAAAACCAGAAGAATGAAGCACATTTACTAGGACAGATTGAGCAGCACTGGTAGCTTATATTCCTGCACGGCACTAGTGATATCAGAGCTCCTGTGATATCCTGACCAAGGTTTAATTTGCAAGAGCATTTGGAAGCAGTGGCTAATCAATGAGGCAGATAGAGAAGAGTCCTGTCCTTTTCTCAGGATTGGGTCAAGACCACATTGACACAAATAAGAGTTTGTTAACTGTTTGTCTAACTGTTAATTTTCTAGGCAATTTGCATGTGGAAAATTCTCAGAAAACTATTTTTGGCTATTCAGAAAATTTCAGTTTCAATGGCTGATTCATTTTTTTACTTTCAATAATTCTGTTCCATGAATGAGAACCTTTTTGTGAAAATTCATTAGCTTCACTTATAATCTTTTGTGGAAAATTATCAAAATACACAGTGATTTTTACCTCTCAAGAAGAAAGGAATATTTCAGACAGCTTTGTTAACAATTTTGAGTTTTGAGAAAATCACCACCATTTTGGTTGAGACTAGCTTCTCATAAATTCCTGTAAAATGGGAATTCAGGT
Organism: Entomyzon cyanotis; assembly: GCA_024500445.1. Lineage (NCBI taxonomy): Eukaryota > Metazoa > Chordata > Aves > Passeriformes > Meliphagidae > Entomyzon > Entomyzon cyanotis. The sequence continues at coordinate 86,225,409 of JAKEPQ010001005.1, forward strand.
CTGAATTTTTTAGCAGCTGGAAAAGTACATAGAGGAAAAGGAGGTTTAGCCTAGATAGGAAACACTAGGGAAGAGTCTTCAACCTGAGTATACCCCTGAATGGATTTCTTCTTGGCAATCTCAAAAGAAGAACCTTATTAAAAAAACCAAGCAAACTAAAAATCCCAAACCATACAAACAGCAGTAACAACATCAAACTGGTAGAAATATAAAAAGAGTGACATAGGAAAAAGTGTGCAGTCTTCAGATTCTGTAGCAGTCCAGGAGCTGAGCCCATGTGGGTATTGCAAACATCAGTAGCAGCCAGCAAAGGTTGACTGTTGGCAATCATTAAGGGAGCTGGACTTCCAAATCACTGCATTTGATTCAGGAGTCAGGAAATTTTTTTTCTACTTGCTAGGCTAAGACTCCATCAGGGCCAGAAAGAGCTGGAGGGAGTATGCCATGAGTAGGACATTTCAAGGGAGATTTTCTTGAGGGAGACACAGACCAGGAGATTTGCAGTTAAAAAATATAGAGAGAAAACAGATAGTATAATGAAATTATCATGGGGCTTCTATTTGTTCACAGTGAGCATTTCACTTGAGCGCTGTTTGTACATCGCTAGAACACTGGTATATACTGAAGCACAATGGCAGAAACTGTGTTCCCTACAGGATCTCACACAGCAGGTGTCTGTAAAGCTGGAGGTTCAGCTTTTATCTTTTATAGCTGAAGACTTGTCACAGAACAAAATATGCAAGCCTGAATTACAGCATTTAATCATTTTTCATGTGCAATCATTTGAGGGAAAAATATTTATCAAGATAGCCTAGAACATCATGATACAACTTTCAGTAATTTGGCTTTGCCTTCTCTCAATTTGTAGACTCAACTAATGGGAACAGGATGACTTAGGTGACTAAAGTGTTTAGGCATCTCATTGCTATTGAAATGGCATAAATCAGGTGCTGGAACACCTTAATTCCTTTTTCTCTGGTATTTCTACTAAGGAAGGACCACAGCAGTTACAAGGAAGTGTCGCAATGAGCTTAAGTGATGATTTACAGCACTAAGTAGATCACTGTATTTTACTGGTGTAAATGCTATTCAGTCACAGTCAGTAAAACTTTGTGATCTGACCGTCATTAAAATCTTGGATAAGAATCTGCTAATCAGGGCTCGATTGTTCAGCAGAGACATTGCAGAGGTATAATCTGCTATCCATTAACTATACACTTGCTAGTTCTTGCCAGGGATATGACCTGAGTTGTCAGGAAAACCCCAGTGCTGCAATGCATAAACATACAATGAGAGATTTTTGTCATGGTACTTGCAAAGGTGATGTAAGGAAAGGGAGATCTCTCTACTCTCTACTTTGTCTTTTGCCTGCCACTGTGGTTATTTTGTATGCAAGGGACTTGTACACCAGGGTGCAGCAGTCCGTTGCCTCGCCTCAACTTTCCACCTAGAAAACAAGAAAACACCTCATGGAGAAGAAGCTGCATGATGGCTTGAATACAGATGATGTGCACAGAATACTTACATCTCATCCAAGTTTTGTTTAAGATTCCATTAGGATGCAGTTGTGAATGAGCTCTTTTTGCATATGTAATTAGAAAGCAGAACAGATGGGAAAGGCATAGTTTAAAGTGATGTGTTCATTAAAATAACCAAAGCTGCAAAGTGTTTGTTCCCCAACAGTGAATTCAGGATATGAGACTCCTTAGGTTTATGACTTTTTTTCCCCTGCTTTGAGTCTGACAACTGTGAATGACAACGAGATCTCTTTTGCATCAATTTTTATTGTTAGATATCACCACTGTTCCTTAGGGCAGATTGACTGTTCGTTTCCTCATATGTGGTGTGTGCTCAGTTAAGATATACCAGGAAGCAGTGGGTATTAAGAAGCAGACACTACATCAAGGGATTTATTTTAATTGCATTTACTGTAAGAAAGATCTATTGGGATTTAAAAAATAATATAGTGATTTTAATGTTCTTTTAAAGAAGATCTATGTGGACTGTATCCTGATAACTACTGTTATCCCTTGGGTTATTTCTACTTTTAACTCTCAGGTTTTTAAATGAAAATGAAATAATTTTAAGAAATATAATTAGGCTTTTTTTTTCACACACACACACACACACACACCCACCCTGTCTATTTTTTTACTAGAAGGCAAGTCTTCTAAAATTAGTCTAACAATATCCAAAAAAATATATGCTCAAGTGAATAAGGGCTGATCCTTACTCTCCTCCACCAAAACAGAAAAAAATCAAGTTATTGTTTTAAATAGTTTAAAGAAATGAAAAGCATACCCTCTCTATAGGCATTCATCTTTCAGCTGCTATGAAGGAAGTCTAATTTGAGGACTGAATACTGGATCTTTCCAATCTTTTCCTACCCCTGAAAAATGAGTTTTATTAGATGTATTTTATAGGAAACTTAAAGCTTTAGAACTAACTGGCCCCTAATTTTTGCCGCACTTCTAGAAAGCTGTTGAAACTCATGCAGAAGTAGGTCAAAGGCTGGATCTAATTTGCCAGTTTTCACTACATATAGTTTGATTTGGGGTAAATTCTAATAGTGAGTTCTATCAAAGAAGATATCTAGTTGTCATTTTCTTTCTTCTCTCATGCTGCTATTTTCTCGATATTTTTTACCTTCTAATAATCTACCTTTGCTTCTTCTGAAGCACAATGTTTATTATTTGCCCGCCATCAGTGTTTTGCATGGTCTTGTCTCAAATGCATCCTTGCAGTTTTGTGCTAAAAAGAAGATCTTTTTCAAAAATGCAAAAGCAAATCCCTACCCTGAAGACAGGGAATGGACTATAAATCCAAATTTAGCTAGAACAGCAGATGGATACAAGACATAAACAAATGCATGCTGTTTATGATAAGGAAATAAATTTTTGTCCATGCCAATATCAGGAAAAGATTAGACGTGAAGCCCTGTATGAGGACTGGAGTGTCTTTTTTGGAGGACTCTAGCAAATGAATGGTTAATGCGACCCTTCCTTGAAACACCTTGAAGTGCAATGTCTTTAATCATCCAAAATTTCTGCATAAACATAACTTCTCAGTGCGACTGGACCCACTGTAGTGTTCCAAGGTCATAGAAAGATTTGGGTTGGAAGGGACCTTAAAGATCATCTGGTTTCAACACCTTCTACCAGACCAGAAAGCCTCAATCAACCTGACCTTGAGCACTGCAAGGGGTGGGGCATCCACAGCTTCTCTGGGCAACTTGTTGCAGTGTCTCACCACCCACACAGCAAATAATTTCTTCCTAATGTCTAACCTAAACCTACTCTCTTTCAGTTTGAAGCCAGTCCCCCTTGTCATGTCACTTTTACCCTTAGGAAAAAGTCTCTCTCCATCATTCTTGTAGGCTCCCTTCAGGCACTGGAAAACTACAATTAAGTAAGCCCAAAGCTTTCCCTTTTCAAGGCTAGACAATCCCTACTTTTTCAGCCTGTCTTCACAGGAGATGTGCTCCAGCCCTCTGAGCATCTTGTGACTTCCTCTAGACTTAGTCCAACAGCTCCACATCCTTCCTATGTTGGGGGCCTCACAGCTGGAAGCATTTTATTTTCTCTGAGTAATGTCTTTATCTACACTGTATTATAAAATGGAGAGAGGAAGACAAGGCAGAAATGAAAACCTCCATTGATGTCCCATTTAAGTACATGGTGACAAACAGTGTAGGTAGATTTATGCCATTTAGAAGTTTAGGTCTCTTATATTGTTTTCTAGGGTGCTGTGGAAAATGGCTGCCCATATTTTCTCTGAAGTGCAGTAAATGAATGATCTCAGTATTTCAAAGATTTCTTTTTGGTCTTGATTTATCTTTTATGTAGTGGAATGACAAGCAACGTCTTGGAAAATAGCAAGGTATCAAACAGTATTGATTTCATGCTATTGCAGTGACCTAGAAAGTGTTATTTCTCATCGAAAGATTATATTGTGGTTTCCCCATACAAATAAGCAGATTCAAACTCTAAGAATGTTTCAGGCTATTATTACATAATTATGAAAAAAAGACATATTTTTTGATTCCTTGCTGAAAGACTATGGAACTATTCTATTTTTAGATAAAATAATCCCCTGAATTTTAACTACCACAAAACCTAACTCTTGTATCGATATTTTTCATAGTTTGTTTTCAAATGAAATTTCTGAGCAAGGATGCTCTTCTTTTTTTAATTCATATCATTAAAACTTTTTTTGTTACTGATTTGGAAAGAGTAAACACTAGACTTACTGCAGTACTGGTATTTTTAATTTTGTGTTTTGAAGTAGGGAGTAATGAACAAGTGTGACTAAAACAAGAATGGACTCTTCCAGTGCAAATCAATCTTTCCAGTTTTTGACATGAATGAAAATTAAAGTCCTGAATTTTATAAAGGATAATCTGTGACTGAAATGGAACAGACATCTTCAAAAGTCATTAGTTTCCCCCTTCTTATAGATCGGTAAAGCTGTCATAGGCTACCCAGTAGCCTATGACAGTTCAGATTAAACATAAGATCTGTAAGCCTACCCCAGCTCTGCTGTTTCCTGACAATTCATTGTGGGGAATGATAAGAAAGTAAGGCTAACTCATCATGTTGGCTGTCTTTCTGTGCAGTAAAGAGGAGGTAACTCACTCCTCAACATTGAATAGGGAGTTGAAATATGTAATTAATTAAAAGGAAGAAATTATGCATGAAGTTTTGAAACAGTAGGCCCACATTGACTTAAATTCTTTATACTCCTAGAAATACATTGTACTACCATTTACATGTGTTATTCAGAGATAGACTATGCTTTTCATGCTGTTTTCTGTTCCACTGAATGAACCTGTGGAATAAAATCCAATAAAAACCTGAAACACATTGGAATTTTCATAATTAAAAACAATTAAATCTTTGAACTTCAACTCTTGTAATGAAGCTAATAGTGTCTGTTAGCAATTGTTTTTATTTGGTGAAAATTCCTTAAAAATTTCCACTTTTACAAAATCTTAGCTTTCTGAATATAGTTTTATGTCTTCTGCATAAGAAGACATACAGTGTGTGTTTGTTTCAGGAGTTTGGTCAGTCTGCAGTAGGAGCAGATCAAATGATTTTTGTAGCTTGTTTTGAAAAGAAACCTTTATGAAAACCTTCATAGGTGCATTTTACCATAGGTATGCACTGGCTGGCTTTGCTGATTAAGACTTTTAGGCTTTTATGCAGAGGAAAGTTTCTTGGATGCTCAAAGATATTTGGGCCACATGTTCAGTGCTGACTTTACTGCTGCTGAACTTGGAGCTCTCTACTAAAAAAAGCTCATGTACAATCCTTTTTGGTCAAGTTGAAATGGCTTGCCCTGTTTGTGGTGTAGAGTGCTGTATGGTACAAATCTGAGTATCCAGAGACTCTCTTGATTCACATCACTGGGTCAATTATTTTGCCTGCTGAGTGGGTGAATATGTTTAATCACATTAAATTCTGGAATAGCATAAAAACAAAAATAGGAAGCAGATATTTTCTGCAATCAAATTTATTGTAGCTTTCTTACCAAAAAACTCCATAAATGCTCCTTACCTTTTTAAGGAAAGTAAACTGTATTATATGCATCTGTTTAGTATCTTCAAAACAATTTTTTAGTTCTGTTCTCTTTCTAATTTGTAACTCTTATTGGTTTCATAGTATATTGTGGCATTTGTTGTTAGAAGGCAGTACATGAAATAAAGGGAGCATTGCATGAAAAAGCATGTATCCAATGCCTATTTTTCTGCCATAATAAAAAGTGCAAATAATAAATGTAATAAAATTTAGGATATAGCCTATAACCATTAAAAACAAACAGTTTACACCAAGGTGTGAATAATAACACTGAATAGCAATTATTCAACAAACTTAATACACCCCACCACTGCAGTTTTCAGTATGATGTAATGTTCTCTGAAAACCAATAACATGCTATCATTTTGCTCCTTCCCTAAAGATAATTCATTATTCTTTCATAATGTATTTGCCATAAAATTCAATTTATTCCAAAAATAATGCCATATTGTGGAAATTATGTTTGATTTCCAAATTCCTCACTCCTTTAAAAACACAAAATATATTATTATCAGTAATTCCCCTTTTCCCAATCCAGTATCAAACCAATTTCTGAATTCTGGTGAAGAAGCTGGGGTTTATTCAGCAAAAATATTTAATGATATGAAGAACTGTGAGCATGTGCACATTTATGGTGATGTGAGATTTTTGTATCTGCTTAGACTGAATGGAGACACAAATATACTTAAATTCCTCCAATGAATTTGGGGTGTTTTCAAGATTTCACAGTGGGAAAATTTGTATCTAATCCAACATTTTCATAATTTATTTAGAGCATGCATCTGAAAAAAAAATAAAAAAAGGATCCTTGAGCCAATAGAGGCTACATGTATCAGCAAGAAAATGAACAAAGTAGTCATCTCCCCCAGATTACACAGCTTGGTGAATCAAAGCAGAAGACAATTTTAATTGATACTCACAAGCTGCTTCTAGTGACAGGCTGAAGACTGCCCTGCCCACTCAGACTGGTCACCATTCCCTTACCATGCTGGTCTGCTCAGAAGCACAGTTAGATCTAACTCAGTGTTCCATACTTTTGACTATTTATTTCTTTACTTGCTTGGACAAGTCAGAAGGCAAATTTGAAACAGAGATGTAGGATAATGTTTGCTGCTCTTTGCAACGTTGACACAAAGTCTTGTCTCTTGCTTGGTAGAAATAGTTATAGGGCAGTCTGTCTTGCAGATTCCATCTCGTGGTCTGGATGGGACTATTGTGTCACATCTCTAACTTTGTCAAGCATGATGTGAAAAATGCTTTCCAACTTTTCTTACATATAAGAAAAACAACCGAGAAAAGGAATGCTAGCCCTCAGTTTTTACAAACTTTTCCAATGGATTTGTAGGTGAAGACTCTCTGAAATCTAGTTGCAATTTACGATGAATGTTTATCAATTACAGAAAGCCAAAGTCTTGTCTCAATAATATGAATGAACTAAATAAAGAAATTATATCATATTATGTTTCAAAGTCTTTTCCTTTAAATGTGCTTAACAAAATCTCCTCGTTTAATGTAAATCTCCTGCATAAGTAAAAAGTGTAAAAACCATAATATCTATTTTAACCTTCATAGCGCTATAGAAGATAATACTTTTTCAATAACTGCATTGATGAAGGAAATTTTATTGATTGGTTTATTAACTTTGTCTTTCACAAAAATTTCTAAAATGCTCACATTTGAACCTTATTTTATTCTGTAGCCACCAAAGGGGTTTTTTTACAAAGATGGCATTTGTACAGTGGCAACTTCTTATTTTTGTGTGCCATCAGTCTCAGATACATCAATTTGATGGGGATATTAGGATAGGGAGAAAAAACATAATCTCTGCTATTACAACAAGTACATAGAGCGAACTGTTCCAATCTCTATGCACAGTAGTTATGAAGAAGCTGTAGTCTATTTTGAATGACCAGGTACCCTTCTCTGCAAACCTACAGCTAGTTTGAATTAGGGAATGTGCGGGAATATTTTTTTTTGCTGCAAGTGCTTTTCAGTAAGGATGTTTTTTTGGTTTATTCGTTTTAAATAGAGTTTAAATATTCCCTACAGCTAAAATATCCTGTTTACTTTGCTGGGCAGAGCAGGGAGAAAGCATCTATTGTAAATCTTGCAAATTTTAATACATTAGTTGTCATTGGTGTAGTGTTACACTTTTAATTATAATGAAAGGCAACCACTTAAGGCATCAGATCATCCTGTTGATATGACAACATTAAAATGTCCAATGACCTGCAAATGTTAACACCTGTAGCAGCTGAATGAGTTTTAGAGTTGCCTTAGACTGAGGCAATGCTGCCGCCTAATGATGGGAGTATATATGATGCAGCATAGCAAAGTTTCTTCTTTGGCAAGCAGGCAAGGCTTGTGACATCAATTGAAGTCTATAAGAGAAATTGAAAGCAACAAAAATTGGCCCATATACTAGACTACATGATTTGATGACGTGCCAAAACATTTATTTGGTTCAAAGTTAAAAGCAAAATAAAATGCCTGTAAATCACATCAAGTCTGTAAATGTTTTGTTTTCTGTGTGTTAATGTCTGCTATGATTATAAAGAGAATGATACTTCACGTTTTCTCTGTATTGATAGATGAGTTTTTTTATTTCATATATTTCCTAATATTGACCATTATACTAGATATATCCTTATAATATCTATGAAAAAATTTATTATTCTCTGAAGAATCCTAATACAGTTTTCCCCTTAATATTTTTATTTCAGAGTAAGAAATTTCATTAATGTCTCAATACTAAATTTATCTATGCATCACTGGCCTTCTTTATTTAGAACAGTTTAATGTAGTCTAGTGGCTGAGAAGAATATTAAAAGTATTACTGTCAAGTTAATTCATAGACCCATAAAGAGCAATAACACTTCTGTAAGGCATCTGCCAATGTAATCTGTGACAGCTTGTACAACCAGCAAATCAACACTGGATCTAGCCCTGCAGTACCTGCTTCTTCTCAATTCTTCTGGAAGATCTTTCCGTTTGTGCACTATAGTGAAACACAGGAAAGCAGAGATCTTGCTTATTTCCTCGCTTTTTAGCTATATTATCTCTTCAACTTGAAATGTAAAGGAAAAGGCATAGAAAATACAACAATTTTTATTGATTTACGCCTTATTCTGACAAAGGATTTCATGGTAAATTGGTCAACCCTTGAACAATTATAATTTGGTAAAAATGAATAAACTGTAATTAAGGCATTATAAAGGTATTGATTAGTTAGCAGGCACCCTATTAAATCATTATAATTATATCAAAATATGATTAGGGCAACAGAGTTAATGTACTTAAAGCCTGTGCTGAAGTTTGCTCTGCATTTTTTTTAAAATTGGGAACTTGTATTTCTTTTGTATGTTTTCAAATTTTTTTTTTGGTATTCTATTCCTCTCCGCTGGGCTGACTTCCAACAATCAGCATCTTTACAATGAGTTCACATAAAAGCAACTGTCTGAGAGCTAAATCTCTCTTCTGTTTCAACACAACAGGTGCAGGAGGTTGGTCTCCATCAGACAGTGATCATTACCAATGGCTGCAAGTGGATTTTGGGAACAGGAAGCAGATCAGTGCTATTGCAACTCAAGGCAGGTACAGCAGCTCTGACTGGGTCACCCAATATCGGATGCTTTACAGCGATACAGGGAGAAACTGGAAACCATACCACCAAGATGGAAACATCTGGGTAAGTAATTGATATGAAATGGAGGCATATGCTGTAATGATGTTGACTGTCTGTGTTTTTTGGAACTCCAATTCTTGTAGAATGCTTCAGAGGTTATATCCAGCCAGAACATGGCTTTGCTCAAAACACCATGATTCAAGTTGCAGTTGCTGTCAGGAGGGCTATCCCTGGATTAGCAAAGCCCATTTTGGGATGATGGTATTTAGCAGAACATGTAGATATTTCTTGGTTGCTGGTATGGCTCAATGAGTCTCTTATGCTTTGCCTTCTTTTTCCTTTTAACTAATTTCATGGAGAATGACAAAAAAGTGGTTTTGAAAATTCTCCTGTTAAAATTTTGGAAGGTAATTTGTTCTTTGTGTATACATGTGCTGGAGAGTAGTTTTATCATGAATGTATTGTTTTTCATTCAGGTGATACAGAGATGTGCTGGTTTTGGCTGGGATAGAGAGAATTTTCTTCACACTAGTTAGTATGGGGCTGTGTTTTGGATTCATGCTGGGAACAGCATTGATAATTTTGGGCTGTTTCCCTTACTGCTGAGCAGGGCTTGCACAGCCTGAATGCCTTTTCTGCTTCTCACCCCTCTCTAGTAAGCAGGCTGGGGTGTGCAAGAAATTGTGAGGGGACATAGCCAGGACAGCTGACCCCAACTGGGGTATCCCATACCATATGGAGTCATGCTCAGCATATAGTACTGGGGCAAGGAGGAAGGGGGGTTATTTTTAGTGATGACATTTGTCATCCCAAGTCACCATTCCATGTGGTGGAACCCTGTTTTCTTTGGGATGGCCAAACACCTGCCCACCCATGGCAAGTGGTGAATGAATTCTTTTATTTCTTTGCTTATGTGTGTGGCTTTTGCTTTATCTACGAGGCTGGCTGTATCTCAACCCTTGAGTTTTCTCACTTTTCCTGTTCTCTCCCCCATCCCACTGTGGGGGAGTGAGTGAACAGCTGTGTGGTTCTTAGCTGCTGGCTGGGGTTAAACGATGACAACGGATATTTATGCTATAATAATTTTAGGGGAAAGCATATAATTTGGCTTTGTTTTTTACATTTTTTTCATGGATAAACTGCTAATTTCATTCTTGCTGAAAACAGTAACCTTCCGTTTTACTGACAAAAAAATGATAGCTATTACTTAACATGCCTATACCCATAGCATTTCTTTCAGATGGTATTCTTTTTCAAAAGTATGCTTTAAAAACAGCAAAATGTTATTCTTTCTGAAACAAAATGAAGTGATTAGCTATTATGTCAAAGCAGGCAAGATTTAACATAGTGATATTTTGTATTCACATTTTTGCCAGGTGCTTCTTTTATTGAGATCTGGTATTAAAATGAATGTCAAATATAGAGTATAAGGTGAATAATTTTATCCCTATAAGAGAAACTCAGTTAATATGTGGAGTGCATAGAAACAGTCATTTTTTATTACAGTATTGATTTATTGAAAAAATCTCCTCCATGTGCCGGATAGGATTGTGAAAGAGGGAGAATTTAAAGCTGGGGAGATAGACAACATTGAAAAGAAAATATTGGATTTTGGCTTAGATTCCTTAGAACTTGTAATATGAATGTTCTTCTTCAGAGTAGGGGACAACTTATGCTGAAGCTTGATAAATATAAACGTTTCTCTTTTAAGGCCACTTAGTGTAAACATTAAGTGCTATAAGTATTTTTATATACCTATCTTAAATGTATAAATGCTTCTCCAACAACTACTGTTGAAATCACCAAGAATGGGAGAGGGCTTTGCAGCTGACTGAGTGAATAATATATAAAGCAGAACAGTTAAGCTGAGGAAAAATATGTTCTTAATAACTTTTTGTGATGCCTAGTTTGTTTGGTTTAGTCACAGCTGTGATTGCTTGTTTCCAAAGAAGACCTGCTTTCTGAGTGAGGGCTTTGTAGCAAGTTTTTATATTTATACCACCACTTTACATAAAAATATTGATAATTTCTTCTTGAAAGAACACTTCCTTTTTGTCTTTATTAGCACTTATGTATGCTTGATGGATTCAGGGGAATACTATTGGTCTGTTATTGACCATTTATATCACTTGCAAAAGAGTGTGATGAGCCATGGATGTCTACTACTTTTATTTGGAATGCTAAGTCTTTGGGATATACTCTAGCAAGCTGGTCGCTGAAAAGCTGTTATTGTTCATGCCCTAGAACTTTTAACCAATATTAGAAAAGCAATTTGAAAAATAAATGCTACTTTATCCCTGCTTTCCTTTTAAGAATAAAAATGGGCTGCTACCAGGAAAAAAAAGCTTCCGTTCTTTACTTCTAGTTTGCCTAAAATAGCATTGCTTTGGTGGTTAAATGATGCCTAAGCTTTGGTTTTATCTTGGAAACACTGCTTAATAGTAATTAATAAATGTTAGGCTTGATATGTTCCCAAAACAGGGGAGGTGTCTGATCATGGAGAAATTCTCTGGTCCTATTGTAGCAGTAGTGTTACAAGTAGACTGACTTCCCAGGTGTGACAACAGGATGGTGTAGAATTTCCCATCAAATCTTCCACTTAGTGTCAATTTGTACAAGAATTTAAAAGCAGTGGTAGCTGTTAAGACCAGACTAGACCACGTAAGCCAAGTTTCTATCTTTAAACTCATAAACTCTGATTCTTCCTGACTGAAATGACTGTGCTGATCTTAAAAGTCTCACATTAATCTGATGTCCTTTGAAATCCTTTTAGAAAGAATTTATTCTTTACCTTTGGATTTGTACCTTTTAAGAGATTTATCCACAAGAGAAATACACAACACAGCCTTTGTTTAACATCCCTCTTCCATCATCCCTGTGCCTGAATGTCATTGCTTTCTGACAATGGTAAATTTAGATTTAAAGCCAAAAGTGAATTAAAAGAGGAAAAGAGAAGTGCAAAGTTCAACAATATTTAATACAAAAGTAGTTATGATATCAAATGACACTCAGGACGAGATGTGAGAAACAAAGGGAAATAAAAATAAAGCTAAATAGATGAATTGGAGAGAGAGCAAAGGAGAAATAATTTGCAATAAAGATTTAGTCAGGAACAAACCATTACAATCTGCATAAAAAGCTGAAGTGAACTCTTTCTGTATGCATTAGTCAGGGAGGAAAAGAAATTCTATAATTACCTCCTAAGTAGGAGAGAAATCAAAAGGCTCTCAGGAAGTATGCGATGGGGAAAGTGCTTTCAAGGTGAATTTAGAGTAAGCTTCCCAGTTCTGTGAAATAGATTTTGTGACCCCACCCCTCCTGGGCTTTTGGATATTTTCAATTTTCATGAATTTTAATAAGATGAGTGAATGTGGCCTCTTTCTATAAAATGCCTAGCAACTAGAGAATTTTGATCACCTCTCTTACCTTCACTCTTGTAGTCTGAGATTCTAATTTTGATAGGTCATGAGGTTTCCCTTTATATGTCAATCCATTGGGGCATTTCATGTACACAAAAAAAATCTTTGTTTTGATATAGATGCTCATTTTGGTTTCTGTATCAGTGCTATCTATGTGCCTAACATATACATACCAAATATGATTCTACATATAATACTGTTTCTATTTCCTAACTCAGATATAAATAATATAAGTATCTCATGCTAAGCATCATGTAAATATGCTCCATAGGTATAAGAAAATGCTGACATCTTCTATAAACATCGAGACTCAAATTATATGCATCAGTGGCGGGGCTCCACACCTCTAACACTGAAGTCTTTCCTAAAGGAAATTGGAAGACCTTTGCTAGAATTGAAGAGATCTTATAAAGTATCACACTTTAAATTTGATTACTCTAGTAGAACTTGATGTCAGCTCTCATCCATCTCATAATTTTATTCTTGGGGATATCAAAGTCACAGAATCACAGAATATGCTGAATTGGAAAGGACCTACAAGGGTCATCAAGTCCAACTCATGGCCCTGTACAGCACCATCCCCAAGAGTCACACCATGTGCCTGAGAGTATTTTCCAAATGCTTCTTGAACTCTGCCAGGCTGCTGCTGTGACCATTCCCTGGGGACCCTGTTCCAGTGCCTAACCACCTTTTTCTAATATACAACCTAAACCTCCACTGACACAACTTGAGGTTGTGTCGCTCCCTTGGGTTTTGTTACCAGTCACCACAGAGCAGAGATCATCATCTGCCCCCTCTTCACCTCACCAAGAAGTTGTAACTGCAATGAGTTCTCGTCCCCAGTCTCCTCCAGGCTGAACAGAACAAGTCACCTCAAATGCTCCTCATACCGCTTCCCCTCAAGGCCCTTCACCATCTTTGCTGTCCTCCTTTCGACACTCTCTAGTAGCTTTGTATCTTTCTTGCACTGTGGTACTCAAAACTGCCCCCAGCACTCGAGGTGAGGCTGCCCAAGTGCAGAGCAGAGTGGGACAATCCCCTCCCTTGCCTGGCTGGTGATGCTATGCCTGATTCCCCCCAGGACAGGGTTGGCCCTCCTGGCTGCCAGGGCACTGCTGACTCACATTCAGCTTCCATCAACCAGGACCCCCAGGCGTATTTCTGCAGTGCTGCTCTCCAGCCTCTTGTTCCCCAGTCTGTACATCCAGGGCTGTTCTGTTCCAGGTACAGAATCCATCACTTTCCTCTCATAAATTTCACGTTTGGTACTTGTCCAGCCCTCTAAATTGTCTAGATCTCTCTGCAGGGCCTCTCTGCCTTCAAGGAGGTCAACAGCTTCTCCTAGTTTTTTATCATCTGTGAACTTGCTTAGTGTCCCTTACAGTCCTGCATTCGAGTCATTTATGAAGATGTTGAAGAGCACAGGGCTGAGAATGGAGCCCTGTGGGACTCCACTAGTGACAGGTCACCAGTCCGATGTCACCCCATTGACTGTAACCCATTGTGCCTGACCCATGAGCCAGTTGCTCACACACTGCATGATGTTTATCCAGCTGTGGGCTGGACATTTTGTCTAGAAGAATATTAGTATGAAAAGCTTTACAGAAATCCAAAATTATTATGGTAATTATGAATTACAAAAAAAATTTCTCGGAAAGGTGGGGTGTTGAGACTCTGCACATGACCTCAAAGTTATATTCTGTACCTGACTCTTATCTACAGCCTCAGTGAACTTCAATAGATCTGCAAAGATCTAAATGAAAGCAGATTTTGCTTTATTACAGAAATTTTAAACCTGGACCAAGTGGCTGCTGCTACAATTGAAAGCAATTATGTATTTCTGATACTGTTGTTGTTTTTCTTTCAGTTTTAATTAAACTTAGAGTGCGTTATGCATAACATCTGCTTTGCTATTATTTTTATTACTGAAAAGATATTGAGTGACTACATAGTTTTCAATATGAATAATAATTTTTGGAAAGGAATTTAACTTGTCTACTTACTGGCTTTAAACCCTTTTTTTTATTTTAATGCTGCTGAGTCTCTTCCTATTTTAGGTGAAATAAACAGGAATCCACTGAGTGAACTGTAAAATGAACTTTGCATTTCTCTGGGAACTGAGGAATAAACTACTGTTGGAGCAATATATTCTCTTCATCTGTATGAAGAGAATTTACATGGTTCCCCTTGGTATTGAAGGAAGGAAGCTGCTACAGCACAGTGGATTTAGCTTGCATAGGAAAACAAACTCTCAACATTTCAGAGTATTATGCTGTAAGATTGAGCCAAAAGCCATTGTGAAAGAAGCACAAGTGAGTTAGATAATTAACTTTTTCAAGTTGTGTGAGACTTTAGATGTTTGATACTCTTGGTTGCCTTTGGAAATACCAACCATCAGGCAGGCCTAAAGTAACATTTAATGACTAGGTAGGTATAAGGCAATCATATGCAGCTCTACCTAGCTGGAATTATCAAATGGGAGCCATCTGCTCAGAATTTCTCTTCATCCTGATATGCGTTTTCTGGGGAGATCATTCCAAGAAAACATTGCAAGCCTTACCACATTCCCAAGTCCCTTCCACCTCCTCTGCAGAGCAACTTTTATACCTAACCAAGGACTTAGTGCATACACCTTAAAGCAGAATGATTTGTGTATAGCAACTACAGTTGAAGAAGAATAAATTCTGGCATACTCCCACTCTGTTAGGACTGCAAGAATTATTTGCTTTGTGAAATCTGTCAGTGCTTTTTCCCTGAGAGGCAACTTAATTCCATGACCCTAAACTAAATATTAATGCAGGATGATATGAAATAGTTATTGAGTCTGATATTTAATGCTATTTTCCTTTTTTTTTTTTTTTGTGTTTACTTTATAAGATCTTATATGGCAACTCGCATCATAGAAAGATTTACTATGTTAATGGGCTTATAGGCCTAGATTTTTTGTCTTTTCTTTTTAAAATCCTTCTATTGAATTACATTATCTTATTAAAGCAATTTAGCTTATATGACATATTTTTTTATAGTTATAGGAACATTTAAAAAATATGAAATGTGATTAGAATGGTCTGTGACCTGCCATTTGTTGTTGCTGGGCTGCTATGAGAATGTCAGATACTGTGCAGGCCTATTTAAACATGACAAAGTGGTTTGATATATTAATCAGTGCAATAGTTTTGGGTAGTGTTTATAAGTCTTTTGGGAATGTTATTTTCTATCTAATGACTCCCTGACTCCTCCTGTCTGGAAAGATTTTTGCCTGTCTCCTTTGCAATGCCTCAAAGTTACCAGTGTCAGAGCCACTGACTTTTAATTTTCCAGGTAATTTATTACTAGAAGCACGGGGGTTTTTTGGGGCTTTCTTTTTCCTTTTTTTTTCTCTTTTTTTTCTTTTTTTTTTTTCCCCCCAACTTCACTTTCCTTCCATGGTGAGGATAGCGAGGGGGGAAAATCTCATTTTTCTCCTGGATTCTCCTGTGTGACTTTTGTTAATTTCATTATGCCTTACCCTGCCTGGATGCTATGTGTCTGAGTCCCTGTCTCCCATACCTCTATCTTATAAAGATCATTCTCTTCACTTGCAATAGCCAATATCACCTTTATGGGTGTATCAAGAGAACAAGGAGCCATAATTCCCACCCAAGTCAGTTTGTCTCAGCACTTAGTGGACATTACTGACCTATACATCGAGGGGCCCTGACTGAAGGGGTATGTATACAGAACAATATTTCTTTTGCCCTTGTGAACCTAAACTCTCTCATGGATCTAATGTAATAGTCTCTGCTCTTATGTCAAATAAATATAATAAAGTTTTGATAGGACACCTTTAGAAATTCAGGCAGTTGCTGAAATGGAATTTTTAGAAAACCTGAAGAAAAGAAAGTTGCAGATAAACATCAGTGCTATCCTGATGAAGCCTGTTTCCTAATCTGCTCTTCTCCAGTGGAATCTGTTAAGAGAAACTGTGAAGATTTTTTTAGTGCATTTAGAGAAACATACTTGGGGTTATCTGAAATATCACGGCGAATATCTATGCCAAATGCTGTCACAGCCACAGACTGTATTTGTATTAAAATGTCAGAAAATCTGATAGCCTTTTAAATGTTGGAATACTAAGATTAACACCAAACTGGGCTAAACAGAAATGTTAGTTTTACCTACTGAGTATTCTGAAAAAAAGCCCAAAAATAGATACTTATGTGTCTCTTACTAATAATGTATTTTACATATGAAGCTATATCCGGATTATAAGACCTTCTGAACATATTTTTGTTTAGAATCTTGATGCCATGTTTTTTGCAGGAAGAAAGATATTTTATATTATTTTTAGCAGAAGCATGGGTTTGTGAGTTTGCTTATAACTTTAAATAACATCTTTGAGTGGAAAATAAGCTGGCATTTGGAAATTGATTTAATCAGCTGGAAAGTTATCATTATTTTCAATCTAAGCTGCTATTCCTGTTATTGAGAGAAAGATTCTGTAGTTGTGTTAGGCTATCTCCAGAGGCACAAGCAGAATTATTTGAATCTATTACAGAGGACGCCAAGTAGCAAGAAGACAAAATCCCTCCTGGTGTGGTGGCAGACAGCATCCCAGTCCTCCCTTGATTCTGCACAGGCCATTAAAAAATGGGATAATATATTAGAGGTATGCAATTAGAGGTATTATTTTCTAATCTGTTGTTTTTAGCCTGAGGACTATTTGTCTGTTTATGTTAAACCATGCAATTTCAAACACAGGCAGGCACCTAATTCCATTTTTTAGCTCTCAGATGGCTTGGTTTTCAAATACCTTAGAGTGTCCTCATCCCACAATGAATACAATGCACAAGTGCCTAAGCCAGCCCAAAAGACTACATGATGTATTTAATCAGCTCAGCTATGACAAAAGTCACAGTCATGGCTCTATGGCATCACATCTAGGCTAACATATCTTTGTTGAGTGCCTCAATAGTCTCTTAAAACTCCTAGCATAGTTATCTAGGTCAGCCGTAATCCCCTCCAGGAAGCCTGAACACATGCTTAGATGATAGAACCAGAGGTGAATTTTCAAAGATTATCAATTTTTACAGGTTCTCTCTAGAAACACTTGCTCTTTTTCTCTCTAGAAACTTTATTTCTCTCTGGAAACTCTTCTAGATTTACTCTCCTGAATGGGATCAAGCAGTAATTTCCTTGAAGCTTGTCAACCCTCTTTTTTGGCTACTCTGTATGAATATATAATTTATGAGACACTTATAGACAAAGGGAAGCATATGACCAAAACTCTGCTTTAGGGCACTTTTATTGTTTATAGATACCAATTTTTAATTTTTATCATATATTGCATAAAAAGTAAAACTAGAGTATCATAGCAAATGTTTCATTTGATAAAAGTATGGCTAGAAATAGGAATTCTAGTGATTTCCACAGATGAAAAAAAAACCAAACCCAAACAAGTCATGATAAATATACTTGGCATGTCTTAATTGGAAAATGTAGTTACAAAGCATGAGTCTTGCTTTTTACTTAGTCATTATATTGTATTATGTTAAAATACTTCTGCAATGTATTTGATATACATAATACAAGACCAAGTGCAAGGAGCTGTACATGGCTCAGGGAAACCCCTGCTATTAACACAGGCTGGGGGATGAACAGATGGAGAGCAGCCCTGGGGAGAGGGCCCTGGGCGTGCTGGTAGATCAGATGTTGGACATGACCCAGCAATGTGCACTCACAGCCCAGAGAGCCAAACGTGTCCTGGGCTGCATCCAAAGCGGTGTGGCCACCAGGACAGGGAGGGAATTCTGCTACATCCAGCTCTGCTCTGGTGAGATCACTGTTGCATCCAGGTGTGGGGACCTCAGCACAGGCAGGGCACGGACCTGTTGGACCAAGTCCAGAGGAGAACACCAAGATGGTTAGAGGGATGTAGCACATCTTCTTGAGGAAAGTGTAAAATATTTGGGTTTGTTCAGGCTGGAAAAGGAAAAGACTTGAGCTGACCTAATTGCAGCCTTTCAATACCTGAAGGGAGCCTACAAGAAAGATGGAGAGAGAGACTTTTTACAAGAGCACGTAGTGACAGTACAAGGAGGAATGGCCCTATATGGAAATGGTTTGGATCTGATATTAGGAAAAAAATTCCTTACTGTGAGGTTGGTGAGGGACTTGAACAGGCTGCCCAGAGAAGGTGTGGATGCTCTATCCCTGAATGTTCTCAACGCCAGGTTGGATGGAACTCTGAGCAACCTGGTCTGGTGGAAAGTCCACAGCAGGGGAGTTGGAACTAGATGATCTTTAAGATCCCATCTAACCCAAATCATTCTATGATTCTATGAATACACTTCTGTGGCTAGCACAGGTCTTTCTCGTGAGAATATTCTGCTGTGTTTTATAAACAAAGATGAAGTTTGGATGTTTTTCAAACAGTGTCTCGAGATTTGGACCGTTCAGGCCTGGCCAATTAGGCCTAGGGCGAGGTTTCTGGCTGACCAATCTGGGTGACCTCTGAAAAGTCTATATGTATGGAAATCAAAATAATAAACGCTCTCTTTCTTGCCTCACTGAGAACCTGGGTCCTTTTCTCTGCTAGCGGCTCAACAGCGACACACTTCTACATGTAGCTGTCTGTGACACTGTAGAAAATTTGTACTGTCAAGAACTTCCAAAGTTTTTTCCTAGGTTTTTCCCCACGAAACTCAAGAACAAGTTGCCCAAAGAAATTCTGAAGGAGCTGAACCAAACAACATACATAAGTTCCTTAGAGCCTTTGGATTCTGGGAAATGTCTGAGATCTGTCCAGACTGCTAACTGTTGAAATGAAGAGGCAAATCAACCCGAATGCATTCTGTGTTTTGTGCATATGGCTTTTATTTATCTTTGTAATTTACAGCTGGCTTCAGTTTCTGTGGTGAGATGCATCATAGAATATTTCAAAACATTAGGAAACTTCAGATATTAGTCCTAAATTCAAAGAAAACCCCATTGATTTCACCAGCAATCTTCATTTTCCTTTTAATGGTAGATGTGAAAAGTTATTTAAGTCTGATCCATGAAACACTCCTGTGCCTAACTTTGAACGTTTAAATTAAAGTAATAAAACTAAATGTTTAAAATTGTGTTTACACGGTCAGGGAGTATGTACGAGTGTGTTCATATAATATTTAGAAAAAAGGACCAATGGCCTTACAGGGATTCTTTGTACAGTACCATGCAACAGATGATAAAAACCTTAGAATGTTAGGAAGGTGTAAAGCAAGAAGTATTCTCAGCTTTTTTTTGCTCAGCCCTGGCAAAAATGAAACTGTGCACAAAGCTGTGATGCTTCAGTCTGGTGCTTATTTGATGGATTTTTAAAAGGGTTTGGTTCTTCCCTAATTAATTAATTAATTTCCTTTCTAATTAATTATTAATTAAACAGAAAGGTACTCCTATCAGGAGATCTCTTAAGCTGACACAGCTCCGCATTGCAAATACTAAAATTCTTACAGGGGCAGATGGTCACAGACAACATTTTATTTTTCTCTATAATATGCTTTTTGAATAGTCCATGAAGACTTGTATTTGGCAGAATAGACAGGTTTGGGTTAGTACATGAAAGACGTGGTTGTGGCAATTCAGGAGAACCAAAGGCCTTTTGCTGTACTACTTCTGTTGCCTGTGAGGTGTGGTATGAACAAAGCATAGCTTGCAAAATGTTGTCTCCCATTTGCCCCTTGGCTCATTAGGTGTTAGCTTCCCAGTGAAGATGAGGTTAATTACCTGGGAGCAAGTAATGGTTGAATGAACAAGCATTCACTTCAATGTAAATTTTTTGGCTTGTGCATTTGTGGAATTGTACCTTTTAGCCTCTGGTTCTCCCTGGAGAATTGGTACTTACCAACTGGGGAGACTGGAGACTGAGCTTTGCAATCAAAAAAAGTGAGTTATGCACTGTGGGAGGCTGACAATCTAAGGCCAAGTGCCTGATTTCAAAATTGAACAGCTGCTCAAGTAAGATTCCAAAGAAGTATTTACTTCACAAATATATATGATTTCAAGCCTCCTTAATGCTAGAAAGTGGACTCATTCCTTTATGAAAATCACTCTCCATTATTTTTCCTGGTATTGAAAAATAAAATTAAAAACAAAAAAAAGGTACAAAGACGAAAAAGCCCTCATTTTTTTGGCAGTGTATAAACTCTGATCAGCTGGAGAGGAGAAGTTCATTTTAAGGGGATATTTGACAATGCTGCTGCTGATGCACTGTGTCACTGTGGTTGTATAGATAACTTCAGCCTGAGGGTTCTTAATCTGACAGCTTTCATGAGCAGTAAATTGACATCAAAAATATGAAAAAGTTAGACTTAGGCCAAGAACACACCAATGTGCTATTTATTAAATTTTCTTCTTGCCATGTATTTTTTACTTTTTAAAAATATCCTGGAACTCCTTAAGATAGAGAATAGTACATTGCTCATTGGCATAGATCTTATTCAGAAAGGCATATAAAGAAGCCCTTACGTTTTAGGCGGAACTCAATTCTTGTTGGGCTCAATAGAAAGCTTGAAGTAAAATGAAAGTAAATATGTGCTTAACACTTTCCCAAATACTGTTGCTTCTATGTCATTGTACAGATTGTACTCCTGGCAGAATTTGTAAAAATTGTTTTTATATAACATATTTTGTTAAAACATAGTTGCTATTTTAGTTGTGACAGTATTTGTCACTACTTTTAATAATGTATGTGCTTATGCAAGTAGATTATGAGTTAATCTTCGCTGAAACCTGTTTTAGTAATGTGAATAAAAATTAAAAATAAACTGCGTAAGTTTCAGAATTGCGATACATCAGTGTCACATACAAAAAGCCTGTTCAAGTGAAACACTGATGTGGATTAATAGTGCTGTAACTCTAATTTCTTGTAGACAAATGGAGGAAAACTTGCTTTAATTTGTTTCCAGTCTCTCAAATGTGTCCATCATATTGCTTTTACGTACATAAATTTAACTAAATTGACATCATAGAAACTTACAAAGCTATAATAGGATTTTTATTTGTGCAATTACAGGCAAAACTAGTTCATATTGATCTTTAAAACCTAATGAGGAGCCATTCCTCACAACACTACTTGACTTCAGCACAAAATACCACAACAGAGGAATAAGTCTTGACTGCTATAGCTATATAGTCTTGCCTTTGGTATAGTGTAAATTATTTTGAATGTGATTGGAGATATCCTTACCAATTGGATCAGCTGACTATGACAATTTTTGTTTTTAAGTACTGGCATAAAAGTCACTGGCTATGCTGGATGCTGTGTTGTGTTAAATGCTTGCTTTAATTAGAGTGTTTTCCAGTGTGCTTAGCTAAAGTTAAGGAAGTGCTTGGTGAGCATTTGTCTGTGCATTCATCCTAATGAGACTACCCACAGGAAGAACTTCTTCCTGTTTGGAGGTTTAGATGCACTGTCAAAATTTTAGGAAGTGTCAAAATAATTGTTTTGCAAACCGTTTTTTCAGAGTAGTATTCTGACTTTGTCTTGCAAATTCCGAAAACTGTAAGGTATAATAGGTTTCTTACTCTCAGGTCCAGCCACTGAAAATACTAGAAGAAAGCTTATGCAATGAATCACCATTATCCTGAAGGTTTTATATTTTCTTGCTTAGATTATAAACTAAGTAGATTCTAGGAGGAAGTCACTTAAAAAAAAAAGATAGGAAAGAGTATATTTCTAGAAAGAATAACACACAAATTCTTTTCCAAATCCAGCCAATTGCTTGTACTGAATGATTTGCAAGGCAAAATCTTTTTAAACTTCAAAACATTGGCATTGACTGGAAAAGGGGTGAAGAGGAA
Organism: Entomyzon cyanotis; assembly: GCA_024500445.1. Classification (NCBI taxonomy): domain Eukaryota; kingdom Metazoa; phylum Chordata; class Aves; order Passeriformes; family Meliphagidae; genus Entomyzon; species Entomyzon cyanotis. The sequence continues at coordinate 86,247,851 of JAKEPQ010001005.1, forward strand.
AAATATTCTCTTCAGTTTATCACTTAATTGGCCTTAGTTATTTCATTATTTTGAAATATTTAGAAAAATGAGATCAGATTCTGATGTGTGACTTTGTTCCCTGTACTTTGCTGTAGTATTTCGGAGGTAAGTTATGAAAAAGTTGGTTCTAGCTGAGGGTAGATTCAGTTTTTTTTAAAAAAAAAAACAAAACAACTTTTCAGCTTTACTGTCCATGTAACAGATTAATTAGAAACCAAGTATAGTTTTGTACACACACTTTTCCTATTCCCATCACGCCAGCCTCCTTAATTCATGACAGATTTTACCAAAGTGTCAGATAGAGAGAAAAAAGGGTGGTGAGGAGGAAGAACACTGTTGGACAAACACACTCAAGATGTGCCTCCCTAAAGCATCATTTTCAAACAATAAGGAGTTCATATTCATAAATCAAGTAAGCCCCAGTGCTTAAAGAAATAAGGCAAAGCTGCTGACATGGCACTGTTGTTAAAGTTCCTTAGAGAAAATGAATTCAGGTTGGGAGTGACTGTAATACAGCCTAAAGGCTTTTGAGACTTAGAAATTATAACATTGCACTCAAATTTTAATTTTTTGTAGATATAAAAAATATGGGCCAGAGGTTCTTCAGCAGAGGTAAGGGAAGTTTAATATTTAGTTAACACTGAAACAGTAAAGGCAGAGGTCAAATTCTCTCAGTGTATTAGGGAAAAAAGAAAATGTATCAATTTTGTACAGTGTTAGACAACAAGAACATGAGAATTCTTCAGATACTAAACAGCTAAAATTTTACTATTTGCAGTTTAAAAAAAAAGTTAAATATATTAGTGAGCTTAAGGAGAGAGAAGGGAGATGTAATCCTATCAGCCTCAAGTATTTAATCAGTAGAAATAAGTCATGAAAGAATGAATTCCTGGTGCATGAAAGCAGATGTTAATGATAGATCTCAAGCTGAACTCTGTAAGAGCTTTCTGGCATGTCCATGCTGTCTGTGTAAGGTAAAAAAAACACCCAACCAAAAAAACTCCACTAAAAAAACGAGAATAAAATAGATCAATAACAAGATTTCAGTTTTGACTATCTTACTAGGCAACCTCTTGGTTAGATCTTTTCCCCATATTTCATTTAAGTGTATGAATAGTGGAGTGCTTTTATTATTGCTTTTGCTGTTTAGCATGAAGTTCCTGACAGGTATTTTGGTTTGAATGGCTTTCAGATTTATTATTCTATCATTATTTTAAAGATTAGGTTGATAGAAACCTATTTAATACTGCTCCCTTCACTTATGAAGACCCAAAGGAGGTAGCTCCAGTCTAGAGATATTTTGTCACTTCAGAACAGAATTCCTCTGAACACTAAGCACTCTATAATATAGTTTCTGCCCAGACATGACAAACTGATAAAACAAAGTCTCTGTCCTTTTCAGGACTTCTGTATTGCAATTTATCCTGATATAGGTTGCCACTAGAAGTGCTACAATCCTGCTTATATTATAGCTAGATTTTCAATATAACGGTGACTTTTTTGTTTGTTTTAGGATATATAAAACTGATTCATGGCTTTCTAGATCTCACACATACATTTTCCCCATCTCTAGATTGCCTGATATGTGTAAGGGATATCTTGGGAGTGAAGAGAGAGGTGAATACATAACCTGCTGATTCTTAACATCTTTGGCTCTTTTATTAGAACTGGTGACTTAATAGATCTGATGTAAATCCTTTGACATACTATGCATTGGAGAGGAAGAAGTTTTGGGGTTTTTTATATATAATGGTGTAGACTCCCTTCCCCCCATTAGAACTATAGCTGCAAAAGCTGTAAAATCCAAAACTATTGTGATTTAAAAGTATTTAAGTAAGTGGTTTTGTCATAGCTTTTGAAGGTTAAAAGGCCCTAGTCTTTGAAATCAGATTTAAAGACTAATTAATTTCTGAATAAGGGATATAACATTCATATTGCAGTTAGAGCACACAATTTCTGTTTATCTAAAGACTGCAATTTCTGTACAGTGACTTGTCATACTTACATGTATATACGAGTACAGTAAATGTAAAAAATTGAAGAGATGCATTAGCTAAAGGAACACAAAATTTCTATCCTATCAGTAACTCATAAAAGCATGTCTGTGGTTCATAGCAACTGGTTAAAGTCATTCAGACTACTGATCTTTCCACAACTTGTACTGCTGCTCCAAAGTATAACACGGTAGGAGCTTTGAGTGTCAACACAGACCCACTCCCTGGAAGCAGAGCCAGCAGAGAGTGGGCAGATTGCTCTCTCTGAAGAGATGCTTAAGAGGAATTCATTACTTCCTCTTCTGAATAAAATCCAACTCTATGCCTCTCTTGGCAAGGGAAGGTAAAACTGTCAGAGGTAAACAATGCTCGCTGCTTCTTTCTGGTCAAGGCATCTGCATAATGACACCATTTCTTCATCTGGCTGTACTTAACCTCTACTTTGTTTTATTTGATTGGGCTTTTTGTTTTGGTTTGTTTTCTTCAGGGGTGTTCTTAAAAACACTAGAGTGTTTTTAAGTCTTCTATCAATTAAATCTGCCCTTGAACTTTCCCCTAGTTTGATCCCACTTTCCTGTTGTCAAAACAAATTATGTTGGGTGTAATATGCCTGAGTGCAATGTAATGGATTCAGCTTGCTGCCAATGTTATTTTCATGTGGCGATTTTCATTGACTTTTCTCATGTTTTTCGTGCATTCTCTCTGCATTGAAGATGAGAAGAGCCTTCAGTTACTTTGGGGTTTTTTGACTCTTTAGAAGTTTTTAAACACACCTATTTTCTCAGGAAAAGGGGGACAAAAAGAAGATTGTGAGCAATTTTATTCTAGTGTTTTGGTGTTCTTGGCCTGACTACAAGGGAACATTTCTACTTTTTTTTTGTTTGTCCCCTTATCTCCAGCCTTCCAGCATGAAAATGTAATTAAATGCTTTCAAACAGAAAAAATGAAATTTTCAGTGCTGTGGGGACATTTACTGAGTATTCATACTTCATAAAACCACCAGCCTTTAGTTACTCTAAAGTGTGCTTATTGGGACCAAGATATGCAGTACCTAATCAGAATGAGCCTTACACCTTGAAGCACTTAAAAGCTAAAGCAGGAAAATAATAATACATAAATGGTTCAATGTGATATTAGAAAGGGTCACTCTTCCTTGCCATAACTTTTTTTTTTTTTTGGCTGTCATGGTTTGACCTTGGCCAAATGCCAGGCTCCTATGACATCTGCTCTCTCTGCTCTCTCCTACCACAGCTGTGTGGAAGAGAGGAAAAAACTAACACACACACACTGGACTCATGAATTAAGATACTGGTGGGAGGATGCACTGAGAGAGAGAGAGCAAACCAGACTGAAAACTTAAAGTTGCAAAGTGATTTATTAACCTAACAGAGTCAGAGGATAAATGAGAAGTAAAAATAAGCTCTTAAGACACCATTTCTTCACTCACCTCCCTCCTTCCAACCAACAGCTCGGGTGGGGAGCAGGGTATGAGGATTTTTCTTAGTCAATCCATCACCATAATTCTTCTACTACAAACACTGTTTCTTTGCTCACCCCTCTCCCTCCTTCCAACCAACAGCATGGGGGGAGCAGGGTAAGGGGTTTGTTCTCTGGTCAGTCCATCAGGGAGAGGGGTTCTCTGCTTAGCTACGGGGTCCCTCCCACAAGAGACAGTCCTCTGGGAACTGTTTTGGCATGGGTCCAATCTCACGAGCAGCATCCTGCCTGAATTCTGCTGCAGCACAAGTCCTTGTCCACAGAGTGCAGACTTCCAAGCTGAGGCCAGGCTGTTTCCATCTCAGGAGCAAGGCCTTTCTCTCTACTGGGACTCCCACTGGATCACAGCTTCCTTCAGGCATCCACCCTGGCATGAGCACCTCCCCACGGGCTGTGGGTGGATCTCTGAACCCCTCATGGACCCCATGGGCTGCAGGGAGACCACCTGCTTCACCATGGTCATCACCACGGCCAGCAGAGGGTTTTCAGCTCTAGTGCCTGGAGCACCTCCTCCCCCACCTTCTCCATTGACCTTGGTGTCTCCATGTTGTTTTCCCTCACATACTCTCATCTCCTCCTCCTCTAGCTAAAGAGAAGTGCCTGCTCACATTGTTTTGATTTCCCCTTAAATATGTTTTCACAGAGGCATAACTAGCACCTCTAATTGGCCCAAACTTGGCTAGCAGCATGTCCATCATCTTCAGAGCCATCAGAGATTGGCTCTGCTGGACTTGGTGAAAAACTTCCAAAACCTTCACCCAGGACACACAGAACCTTCTTTGTGAATGTCCCCACTCACTAACAAAACTGGGTTAAGCAAAACTAACTCATGAACACAAGGGTATGTTTTCTTCCAACCCTTCAGACACTTCTTCAGGCTTACCACAACAGCTTTTGAAGGGTTTAAATTTCTCTTAGATGGTAGAGATACCTTGTTGATGTTCTGGGCTAAGCAAAACCAACACATTTGCAAATAATGGCATCACTGTGCTTAATAGGGTGCATTATGGAACATGGTTTGGCATGAAAAAAGTTTGATCTGTTTAAAAACCTGTGTGTGTGGCAGAGAGACAGAAAAAGTAAATATCAGTAACCTCCTTAAAAGAAAAACATGTAGGATCAGTGGCAGGGTCAACAACATGTAATACAGATTTGAGTTGTTTAGCTAAGCTAATATTTGATGTGAGTAGACAGCGTGTAATGTTATTGGTAATACAGGGTTACCTGGTCCTAGTTTGTTAGTTAGCATTGTCTCTTTGCTTGTTGTTGAACACTGTATCCTGAAGAACTACATGTTGTCATGAAAAGCAAAAAAATCCTAATATAAATATTATAAAAGATTTTAGAAATACATTTATAGATGGTACAGTTTTCTGATGTAGTGTTTTTAAAGAAGGACCTCACAAGTATGCGTTATAACAATCTTACATATTTCATAATCCTGCTATATTTAATAGGTAATGTATTAAAAGTTTTATAGGTAATATTTTAAAGGCGTTTTTTGCAAGAAATTATGCTTACTTTTGTCTGTCACTTTAAAAAATTAACATTTTTGTATTAGGCTTTTTTTGTAAGATATGTAAGAATTTAGTTGTGAGATCTGAAGTTTGAGATAAAAGCAAATAAGAATATTTGAATGCAAGTATGAACTTCAACTCTATACTGGAAATCAGCTTTACATGTAGAAACAGTCTACAGGTCTCGAGAGTGGCACGTATCTTCCTTAACCATGACATTACCTTCTTCCAGCATCTTTTTTGCATTGCTTACTACACATCTTTTGTCCCATTCAAGAAATTAGTCTGGGGGTCAACACTCAGGAAGCCATTTTTTGACTAGTGTGCAACAAATGTATTGCAGAAAAAATAATATTGAGGTATTCACTGCAGGATATACAGGAATGCCTAGTGCAGAAAATAAGTTATGAGGGCAGTGCAACTTTCAGGAGTTTTTAGTGCAGGAGCTGGCTATCTTCATATCCTTTTCACCTATGTATAAACACAAGTTCTTGTGAGAGTGAGAAACAAAGAGGCATCATTTGTTTTTTCCCACTCTGTTCTTCATATCAATCTCTGCTGCTTTCACTCTTCATTGCATGTTATTGCCTTCCCTTTCCCCTTGTCTCCATCTAGCAATCACAGCCAGTTTTCCCTTGGTCCATAGTGGGCAGGCTGTATTAGATCTGGCTCAGCTTCTGCATCAATGTAGTCACAGAGCTGTTGTGTAACAGCTGCCTGTTTTACCATACTAGGACATGTCTGATATTCTCCTATCACATTCCCTTGTCAGCCAACCTCTGATCAAATCGTGGCAGCACCATTGGATCTGCTCAAAATGGGAGACATACTTTAAAGGGTAAGGAAAATTCAGTGATTAGTCTCAGTGTGCTAAAGGTTTGAAAAAGTCTTAAGCAAACCCAAACTGTATGTTTTTTTAGCTGAGCATATAAACCTACCTACTATTTTTTTCCCCTCGCTAATGACAAATCCGGTGTCTACCTTCCACATTGTAGGGTGACAGGACCCTGTGACATGATATGATTTGGTCTGATGTAGTCATTATAACTAGTGCCATTGTCATATCTGTGAACCATCCTTCTTAGCTTATTTACTGCTGTTTGGTTTGTTTTAGTAATGTACTAATATTCTGTGTACATTCAACACACAGAATACTGAACAGTGTAGACTGTAGTTTGAAATCTTCATTTCAGAGGAGTTTAACCTGCAGAGAATGTTATCTCTGTGCTACTGTATCACCCAACACTTCTTTTAACGATAAGAAAACATAGTCTTACATTAGGACTGTTTCATTTGCTGAGGATAGCATGGACTGTAAAGCCACAAAAGAACTCCCTGGTAGCAGAAACAGCGCCAGTAATGGAAACTGCAGTAAAGTGATACAGTAGAACTGACCACTTCGCAATGCTTGATTGGAGGCAACTCAGCTAAAAATGAAATTATTTTTGATATAATGAAATGCAAGTCTTTAGGAAAACAAGATGATGCAAGTATAATGAGAACAAAATCATTATGTTGAGTCAGTTTTCATGTTTTATCACTGATAATGAAATGTGCATGTTGTGCATCCTCTTATTTTACTCTTGTCTCTCTGAAGTTATCTGATCGCTGGAGTCATTGTTTGAAATAGATCTGTACACTCCTGAATGCCACTATTGACATTATCCCTATCAAGTATCTCCACAAGGATGCCAAGTTTAACTCCATTTCTGTTAACCAAATTAGAGGTAGCATAACTACTAAGCACTGTGGAAAAAATACTTCTATACTTGTAGCCTGTTTCCTCCTCTCACCCCAAAGGCAAGCCTTTCATATCTGGTTTTTACCCACTGTTTAGATGCTACTAATGTAAAAGCACTTTCACTCTGTGCTTTCTAACACTAGTTTGTGGAAATACTGCCTTTTAGTCATCTTAGAGAAAGATGTAGTGTGTGGGAGTTGTTTGGCAGGGTTATCTTGATGTCCTTTAGATAGACCTTTTATACAATAAATGAGCTAAGAGATCACTGCCAGAATACATCAAACAGTCCTACTCAGAAATCCCATTTTACCAGCAGAATAATTGGCCTGAAAAATGACTTCCAGAGATTTACACTGTAATCTTCATAAAATGAGCCGTCACTGATGCTATGGGAGGGAGCAGGGAGGACAGTGAGGTTTGCTGCATGTACCATGCTCTGTATATGGCTATTACTGGCATTAAATCAGTATTGGTATTAAGTTAAACTTTGTCAGCAGACTGTGACTAAAAAAAAAAAAAAGCCTGCTGTGACTTTAGATGTGGTATCTCATGGGATTCTTATGGTGTTTTATTAGCAAATAGAATAAAACAGAGGAAAAGACCTGTAGACCGAAAGGGGATCTTTCAGAAGATAAATAGAATTTTGTATAAAGTGTTATACATCTGCATGCCCACATAAAAAATCCTAATTATTGTTATAGTATTCCTTTAGAGCCTTGAGTTATCTTGATTAATTCTCTATTTAGATCTCCCAGTTTTAGAGTTCACTGTTCTTTTACTGGAAAACAAATGTAAAACTTTGGTTATATTAATATTGAAAGCATCTCTTTTAAAATATATCCTGAAATAACCGGAATTTCCGACTCAAAATTATTTTTGTAATGAAATACTCTTATGTTAACTTCCTTAGTTAAAGCTGGTGGCTATTGAATGAAAAGTCTGCAGAAGTTTGTACTGTGTAATTGGACTAGACATAAAGTTTATGAAAAGATTTATTTAGATCCAGATTTGGATTACATTTCTTAGCTGACTCTTGTGTTTTGTTGCATTAGATGGAATCTTCTCTTTTATCTCTTATTTCACTAAGCACTGTGACCTTTATGTAATAATTTCAGTCCCAAATGTCCTACATAAATTGCATGTATTACAGAAGAATGGAAGATTCAAGATCTATTCTGAAAGAAATTAGCTAAAGCAGCCGTTCAGTAAGAGAAACAAAGAAGTTCATTGAGATGAGGTAGTTGAAATGCTAACAACCCTTATTCAACAGGGAAAGCTTATTCAAACTACAGCAGACATGTGATAGCCTTTGGGAAGAAACTGGGGAGCATTAAGGAGAAATTTTTAATGCTATATTCACAGAAACCACGTGAAGCTTTCAAAATAACCCTTTGATCTGAGCTAAGACTACGTGATCTGCTAATACTAATTGGAAAGGACCCATTTTTGGCCTGAAGGGCAAGAAGTTTAATTAACAGTGTAGAATGATGTTGGGTTAAAAGTCTAATATTAATGAGAAATTTTAATATTCCTAAGTATCACAAGAGCATAAACAGAAGAAAGAGTCTAGAAAGATTACTGGAAAATTCTATTTATGGTGGCTTCTATGGGAACAGACTTGAACTCAGGATTCTAATGCTGAGTAACCATTACCTTCTAGCTACAGGGTGGGTCTTCATGAAGCTATTGTATTGTTCTTGCTTAAGGGATGCACTGATGGAATACACAGCTGCTGGTGGGATTTATAATTTAGAAATTATATTTTGATATTGGCCATGTACAAGGACAAGATATTTTCTTATTGAAATAGTTATTTTTCAAGGCTTTTTCTGAGCTATCCATACACATGTTGCAAATCAGCAACTAAAGGGGCAGACTATACTAAAAAATACTTTTACTAACACTGAGTGAATTTGATTTATGGGAGATGCTTTGAACCTGAGAGTGAGATAAAGCATTCAGTACAGGACAGGATATTGAAGAGAGAATCTGATATTAATCTTTTAAAAAGGAAGATTTTTCTTTCACTGAAGGGAAAGATTTCATTCCATGTCTAATACCTCCCCATGGGGTTTATTGCTTTGGCATGTTTTATGACCTGTGTTGTTACTTCTCCACTCATTCATGTTGGACAAACCTCAGAAAAAACACAGACAACGTTTGTGCCAAAATTAATATTCTGGAAAGGTCATACATATAACTAGCTGGTCACTTCCATCAAAAGAATACAGCAAGAGGGGAGAAAAATATAGCAAATCTGTTAATGTAATACTGAAGACAGATTTAATAGATTGAAGCAACTTAGACTAGAAAGGACAGCTCATCAATTGCTGCACAACTGGAGGGTGTTGGACTCAATTATAAAAGATGCTACACATTAGTCTCACTTATTTGAGAGAGCTTGAGGAGTCTAAATAACTTCCACCAAAAACTGTCACCAAGTGACAATAGTAGCTCCATGTTATGCATGTAAAAACAATTACAAAAAAAGTTTATGTCAGAGCAGATTAAAGCTGTAGTCAGTTTGAAATGCCTTTCTGATAAAACAGAGTCAAAGTGGTCTTTAAGAGTCACTGCCATTTCTACTCATTCAGTTTTCAGTGAGAAAACCGAAGTCAGATGACAGTAGTTTCCTGACTTACTGCCATCATTTAGGGATATATTTGTTGCTTCACCTGATCTTGACTTCTTGACTCAGCAGGAAGTTGTTTGTCATCTAACCCTGACCTGTTCACTGCAACTTAAGCCCAGCTTGGAGCCCAACTGGGATGTGTAAATGCTGAACAGAAGGGTTTTGGATTTTTTTTAAAGCTTCCAAGCATAGCATGTAAAGCAGAGTAATACTTCTTTTTGTAGACAAACCTTATCAAACTGGTCACTGTACATACCTAGGCCAGTTCACATTAATCTGTGTTTTAAAAATAAAGTGTTATTATTTCAGAATCATCTCTCAGACTGTTCGCACAAAATATCAGTATTACATTTGGGGGCTAATGACAGGGAAACGTGTATTTATTTGGCAGTCAAAACATTTCCTGATGGCCCATATGATGTTTAGCATGAATAAAGTCACCTTTTAAGATCTCAGTTTGGTTCTGTTCTAGTTTATGGAATGATAGCTCCATTAATCTACAGGACAATTTTTACTCTTCACTTATCTGTCAAAATAAATTTCATAATTGCTACCACTTTAGCAAGCAGCATTGATAGCTAATCCTCCATTTACATTTTTCCACAATGATAAAGTAGATTTGTGCTCACATTTGAGTTTTTTTACTTGAGTTATTGTGTTTAATATTAGTCATCCTATCTCTTTTTTTTTGAGACATCTAAGTTAAGGTTATGTACCTTAGAGAAATGTACTTTTAGCATCTGCAAATTGCTTTTTGTCATATTTAGTAAGTAAAAAAGGGCACAGAGGGAAGGGTCACAAATGACTATGGGATTATATGATAATGTCTGTGTTATGTGAATGGAAATGATGCAGTTAACCTGCAGTCCCTCTCACTTGGGGAAATAACGTTCTTCCAACACAGACTTACAGTTTCTGTAATGTGAAAGTTGCAGCCCACTTACTGAAATATATAGTAGAGTAACATGGATTTCTCCCCCAAAGTATAGGTTTTTTCTACTCACTAGATTCAACAACCCAATTAACAAGCAAATTCTCTCCTACTTTACCTAAGACTCTATGTCCTACCAGTCTTGTGGTCAAATGTTTGGCTGGGGGCATCTGCAGAAATACCAAAACTACCCAGCTCTAGGTAGGGATATTTTAGACATGGTTTTCAAGTGTTTTTCCTCCATAATCAAAATGACTGGGAGACTTGGAAAAAAATCTCCCAGTCATTTTTGGAAGAAACCAAAGCCTGTGGGATATCATCATCCATAAGCTGATCTTTCTATGGAGACAGATGAAAACGGAGCAAATTTTAACTTTGAGATGTTACTTCTCTTACCTCTTCTTTCTCTTGAAACTTTCACTTTGCTTATTTTTAATGCTTTTCTATGTCAGCATCTCAGGACTACAGAATTTTTTTGGAAATAGAAAATGTTCCTTTTTTTTCTGCTTTAAGTGAAAAAGGTAGATTAGCTCAAAGTGCAGAACATCTCAATTGCCAATCTAACTTGATGAAAATGGGGATGCTGATTTGCCTCATGTCAAAAATTGTTTATTGTTAGTCACTGGGAATGTGAGTACAATAACCTTAATCCACTAATATTTATGGTATTGAAACCAAAAGCAACAGTTACAGAGCTACCTGCTGTAGAAATGCAGAACAAAAAACTTTCCTGTCGTTCTAAGCAATTTTTCTTCTAAAACAAACGAGCAGATAAGTAAACAGAAATTCACATCTGAAGCTATGCCTTTTTGTCAGTCTTTTATGTTGACAGTTGTTTTGCAGTTTTGTGGCATTACTGAAGGAATTGTGATGTTAATTAACAGCTCTTTGAAGCAATTTCTTCTAGATGTCTTTACTTCCTAACAGTTTCCACTAGAACATATGATCTGTAACCTTAATGGCAGTTTTTCTGCAATTTCTGTCAGAAATGCTACTTGGTAATGTGGCTTAATAGCTATGCAGCGCCTGACTGGATTTCAACACAGCTGGAAATTATCGTTCTGTTTCCATGGGTGTGGAGTTCCCATTTTACCCAAGAGTAATGAGAGAGGCTATACTGACCTCTACTTCAGTAGTGTGAATCAGCTATCGAGAGACAGCCCATTTCTGAGCACAGGCATGATGTTTTGGAAATATTTTGAGGTTTAAACTTGAGCTTAGGGAATAGTCAACACACTGTGTGCCTGATAACAGTGCAAAGCCTTTTGTCATTTAAACAGATTATTATATCACTTCTTCATGCCAATCTTTATTTAAAGAAATCTAGTAAACCATTGTCTCCAAATCATTCTCAGATCTTCTATAAACTCTTGATGTAGTTACACTGACTCTGACCATGCCAGATTTAATGCCCCTTCAAGTCTGCTGTTTATGGCTGGTTCCCTGGAACTTTGTATTTTACGTGTCCATTTTTAGGCTTGATTAGTGTTTTATGATCCAGTTGCCCATTTTGATAATAAAAGCCTTGCATTCTGGTATTACTAGCAGCAACCACCACCACATCCACTGTGTTAAATGCTGGAGTGGCAGGAGAGGAAGGCAGTCAGGGGCAGCAGTCTTAAACGTTCTATGTGTTGTAAAGTGCATAAAAATATTTTTTCATCATCTGTTGCTTGCAGCAAAAATAAATATTATTCAATGCTAGTTTAAATGAATGGAACTTAATCAAGAGAATCACAAGGTTATTGCAAGGTCATTGCATTATCAAAGGGTAAAATACAGTAGTGATACATATTAACTATACACAGCTGCACACATGATTAAGTTGAGCTTAACCCTTTGTCTTAATAGTTTATATAGTTTACATTATCCTTCCTTTTATCTTATAGCCTAATAAGTTCATTATTCTGTTTAAAATAATAAAAATAAATTCACATGCCTTTTAATTCCTAATTTGTTCATTAAGAATTGAACATCTGGCGTTTCATAGAGCCTGACTTTCACTGTAAATAGCTTGAGAATTTAGGTGCAGAGAAAATGGATTAAAACTAGAACAGTGAATACCACTGGCATGATTACATGGAGACCTTGCTAAGGTGGAAAGCTCAATGCAATTGGAAAAGAGTGACTATTTTTTTCTCAAGTAGCTGAAAGATGCTGCCTTTCCTTTGTCACATAAACATTCATTGTACTAGAGGATTATGGAATTGTTTTACAGCAGCACATAGAAAATACTTGAGGAGTTACCTATGGCAGTACAAACATCTTCCTCATAACAAATTTCTATGAAAATACCCTGGTGCAGTTTAGCTCAGTTCGCCTTGGAAGTTAATTGTGAACCACCAAGTTATTGTGGTGAAGGCAAGTGTCCCCACTTCTTTCAAATTAATTTCTTGAGGAAGCAATCCAATAATTTCAAATTTCTTAAGGAAGCAATCCAAATTCATGGAAGGATTTTTTGTATACATTTATAAGTGTTGCCCATCCAGGCTTCTGGTTCTGTATGAGAATGACAGGAAATTATGAAGAACAAGTAGGATTAAAATGGGGAGTTACTTATTCCTGGCTGATGATTTCAAGTATAAAGTAAAACCTCTGGTTATGCTAGGATTTCAGTAGTTCCGATAAATCTCTTTTGTAGTTCTATCTGTTTTTCTCCTCAATGAACAATGCACAGCCTTAGGAAACTGAGAAGTTTTTTATCTTTTCTGTTTCTGATCACTGGAACTACCACGAGCAACAGTTGGAAGTTTCCTTCCTATAACTGGCTCCTTTCTCTCAGTGTGGAAGGACAGGAAATGGTTGTAGTGTGGTAGCAGACCAGTTGCTTGAACCAGACTCCCTTCCCTTTCCCCGAAACAACTCTGAAGCATAGAGCAAGTTGAAATAGGAGGATAAATCTCATTCCAGTCCCAAGATTTCTACATAAGGTAAAATCTCACTAAGCACAAGTAAATACCAGACTTTTTTTGGGACTGGAATAAAGCCCCATAAAAGATTTCCAATTAATCTGTTGGGGTGTCTTTGCAAAATACTTATTTTATATGATAAATGCACCAAACAGACTTGTAAACTATAGTAAGGAAAACAAATGTGCTATGCAGTACAGTGGTGGTCTCTTGATGTGCATTTGTTTCAAGCATATGAACAAAGAAATACACAAGTGCCAAGCAGGGGGTGGTTATTTGCTTTTTCCATGTCAGTTGAAAATAAATGATGAGATAAAATCTTAATAATAGCAGAATGACAGGTTATTTCTTATTTGGTTAAAAATAATAATAAAAAAATTGCTTTGTTCTCTACAGAGGCGTGTATTGGAATCCATCTGCATTCATAATTCAAATGGGTTTTGAAGTTTTCCCTTGTGGGCAGTGTCTTATATCAAAGGGGTTTTGAAAGTAATTTGGTATGATTCAACCAAGTTAATGGTCTCTGCTCCTATGAGGCACAACAAAACTTTGGCAAATTTCTCCAGAGAGCCCAGATATTTTGCTAGTTCTGAGAAACTAAGTGTATTGATTGAGGCTGTTTAGGAAATGCTCCTGTCAGCTCAAGAATCAGAGAGGGAGGGAATGGCTAAAACGGCAAGCTTATCATTTCCATGTATGGAGCAGGTTTCAGGAGTCCAGGAATGCCTAAAGGCAGATCTGGACTTCTCACATGTCGCTGTTGAGCCGCTAGCAGAGAAAAAGACCCGGATTCTCAGCGTGGCATGAAAAAAGCGCTTTATTATTTTGATTCCAACTTACATAGATTTTTCAGCGGTCACCGAGATTGGTCAGTCAGAAACCTCCCCCTAGGCCTGATTGGCCAGGCCTGAACTGTCCAAATCTTGAGACACTGTTTTTAATAACATCCAAACTTTATCTTTGTTTATAAAACACAGGAGAAAATTGTCATGGGAAAGACCTGTGCTAGCCACACTCACGGACTCATATAACATTCTTTATATTAAAACCACTTATTTTTATAGTCAACAAAGTGACCATCTAATGAAGGGATGCTCCTTTATCCTCCTTTTCTGCTCTTTATCACTTGTACCGTGATTCCACTTCCAGTGGCAGCAGAGCTTTGTCCTAGTTCAGATTTTGGCTGCCCTTTATTGTCTGGGACAGTTTTGGAAAGGATTGGAGCCTCTGTACTCTGCATCAGCTTGGCAGCCTATAGCTGAATGATATTTCTTCATCTGGGTGCATGGAATCCTTGCTACCTGAAAACCTCAAGCCAAGTCCTAGGCATACCATTCTCTTGCTGATCAATAGTGTCATTACAAAGGGTATTTTCCATGCAGAAAATTGAAAATAATTGAAGATTAGTTTTCCCATAAGCCTATTTTTTCGATTGAACTCCTCTGTGTTCAGTTTTTCCACTGTTTGTGCATGAAAATAAGGTCTTCATTGCTATTCATAGCTCTGTTTATTCAAGAAATTATTCTGGGTTTTTTTTGTTGTGTTTTGGTTGTTTTAGGGTTTTTTTGCTTGGTGGTTTGGGTTGTTTTAATTGTTTGGTTTTTTGGTTGTTGGTTTGGTTTGGTTTTGGGGTTTTTTGTTTGTTTTGGTTTGGTTTGGTTCTTTTTGTTGGGTTGTGGGTTTTTTAATTGGTTGGATTTTTGGTGGTTTTTTGTTTGTTTCAGGGTTGGGGTTTTTTTTTGGTTTTGTATGATTTTGGTGTTTGTACGTGTGTGTGTTAGTTATTAGATGTTGGAAGAACATCCCAAAAGGAAGCATGTCAATACTCATATTTTGTACCAAATTGAAAGATGTTGCTGTAATAAAATAATAGTGAAGTTTTGGTACAACTTCAGAAACCCAGAGCTTCTTTAGGCTTCTTTCAAAGCAACACAAAATTAGGAGGCAAACACATTTCTGGTGTAGGTTATCCTATAAAGGTTATATTGCATCATGTTGACAAGGAAACCACTAAAAATTTTGCAATTTGTTGTCAAGTGCCAGTGTAAGTTCATGAAAACTTTCGAAAGTACTCCATAGGGAGTTGGAGAAGTACTGTGGGTGAATTTTGAGTATGAATGCAAGGCATTCTTTATCTGATGTGTTGGGATTTTGGGGGAGAACACCACTTGGCAACTGGCATCTTTGCACATGCTTCAAGCACATATAGTTCATACATGCTCAGGAATTGTTGTGTATTTAGTATATTACAATTCTGCCTGGTCTAGTTCACAAGCTATTGACAGGCTTAATATAAGAACATGTTTCCTTGGGACAGATTGAGAGAACAGTAACACGTGAATAGGAACAAGAGTTACTCAGTATTTCTTCCGATATGAAACCTGAGTGATGGTTGTTACAGGATTATTATATTATTGAAGTATATAATATTGTAAAGTGTGGAAGCATAACAGTAAGCATTATGAGTATCCAGGAAAACCTGTTAGAATGGAGTTACCCTGCACAACTCTTGAAGTCTGCTGCCCTTTCTTGGTTGATAGTCATTTTTCCTAGCACTGCTCTGCAAATACAGTATCAGTCCAGCAGGAAAAGGTGGGAGACACTTCAGGGATCTGGCTTCAGACCCTGTTGCTGCAGGGTCTGGGGGGCGGCAGGAGCCGGCTCCCCCTCCGGACCTGGTCTCTGGTTTATGTAATTCCACTGGATCCTGGGCGGGCGGCCCCTGGGGTCCCGCGGCGTGGCGCGAGTCTCCCAACCACAGAAATTCAGCAGGAAATGAAGTAAGACGAAGAAACGAACTGGAACTCCATCTCTGTTCTGCCAGGGAGGTTTATTTGGGGTAAGGAAAAAGGGGTTCCAGGGGAAGGAGAAGGGGGTAGGTCAGCGGCTGGCAGCCCAGAGATGCAGGACCTCTCTCTGACACAGACACTGGCTTTTAAGGGGAAAGGAAGGGGAGGGACTGTCTCCCTTAGAGCCAGTCGTAGGAGGAGGAGGGGAGAATTGACAGGGGGAACACACCAATAGGTTTTCAGGTACAGCAGAGTGCATATTTTAAAATGAACCAATAGCATAGAAGGCAGGAGACCAAAGGAAGCCACATGGAGATCTGAAAATTGCATTACTACAAGTATTGTCCCTAAGACCAGGATGTCACCTGTTGGGTGTGGTGAACAAGCACATTTGGAGCATTAAATTCATTCTTGTATACAAAATCTTTTTCCCTTTTGACTAATTACTTGGCTATAGATATAGCAAGAGCAGCGTAAGAAAAATCACCATTCTGTTCCTTGTATGTGGAATGGTTGAGATTATCCTGGCAGCATAATAATATTGAGATCTGTTTTCTCTCTGTCATAACTCTTCTACATGAAAGATAAGTACAAAGCCATTTTGAATATAGGAGTGAATTGTATGAGAGTTTGAAAGGACATAATTTTCTTAAAGGTTTGACTGCAGGATTTTAAGGTCTTCTTTTATACCATCTTGCTAATTACATTCTTCCCTCACTGAGCTAAGTTAAGTAACAGATGAGATGCTTGTGACAATTTTGTGACTTTTGTTCTTCCTCAAGCAAATTGCCAGATTCAGAAAGAACCAAGATTCATCAAACTTTTAATAAAAAAAGGTTGTCTTAAGTCACAACACCTAATGGTAGCAGTTTCTCTCACATCTTCCACAGACACCAGCCTGCTCGCAGCAGAAAAAATTTTTACCCTAGACCACCTGAGCTTTAAGCAGATTTCTAGGTTTATGATAATTTTTGGTTTTCTAACCAGATTCCTGCAAGCACAGAGGATTGCCTAAGTACTATTTCTCAAAACTGAAGTAACTGATTATATTTGATTTTCTATGGGCAGTAAATCAGATCATCTGAGGCTGCAGAAGACTTCTGTTGCTAGTCTGTCTCCTCTAATAGATGTACTGCTCCTAACAGACAGAAAAAGGTCTGATCTTTCTCTTCTTTTATTTCACCTTACCTCATGTTTTTCTGTTTGCTCAAGAACAGCCAAAAGGTGAAACCTTGCTTTTGTTCTGTTACCTCTTTCAGTATCTCCTGCTGTATTCAGAAGGAATTCTGTACTCTTCTTTCAAAAGTACTGATCATCACAATTGTTTTGTAATTCATATGGACTAGTAAAAGCCCAGTAAAGGATGGTTTTCAGCTCCTGGGAAGCCTGCTTAACATGGCAAGCATCAAATTTGTGAAAGACAACATGGATCTTGCCCGTTTTGAAATAAGGATTTTCAGACTGTGGGACATTTATCCTCAAAGATCTGCATACTGCTTCAGAATATACACAAGATCAACAAACCTCTCTGAGCAGATGGACAGGTGGGCTACAGGAGCCTATCTGCAGACCAACCCAGAGGCACAGCTCATTCCCAAGGCAATACAGACTTAAAGTCTGCAAATTTATGTTGCTATGTTATTAATAGCTATTTTACAGAATTTCACTCTGTGGGCTGCGTGCGGCCACTGTCTGAGGGGCTTCTTGGCAGGAGGGCAAATTTTCCGCTCATGATCAGTTTATGTATAGTGATGAACCTAGGAAGATAATGCAGACTCAGGAAGCTGTGTTTTAAAAATGCATTATCTTCTTCTGCGCTAATGAATCCATATAAAACCAGAATCTTAGGTAAGGTGGAAGGGCAGCTGAAAATAAAATCACAGGAAAACAAAATAAAATAGAACTCTAATTCTCTTTTTGTTCAAGAGCTTTTCTCTGTTATTATTTCATCTAGTTACTATTTCTGGAAATAGCTGAGAGCAATATGTTGAGGAAATATTATGGCCATATATTCCAGTGACAAAATTCCTGCACATTTTTAGATTGCATTCTCATATTTTACTGTCAGCATTTTGTAAGGTCATGCCAAATTCCCTGTTCAGGTGAATGTTTGGCTCTTACCATGCTGTTTTTCAGTGAGCCTAACTTACTCCTTTTTTCCATAAAATAAGGCTGGTTTATGCTCATGATTAACTATCTAATATCTTTCAGGTTCTGAGATCACAGGAATAATATTAGGACACTAGAAAATTTTGCCCACACATGACTTGGCCAAGTAGATAGGAAATATTGCTAGTAACTTTTAAAGATTATTTTATTTTTTTAATAAAATTCATTGTCATAATAGTTACAATTTACATGTTTTCTGAGAAAATTCTTTGAAGCTAAACATGTAAGCTAAGAGTCAGTTATCCTTATATATGAAAAACAGTTTTGAATATTAATAAAATGTGCTTCAAGCATTTTTATAAAGGCAATTATACCTTTTCTATGATAAAATACATTCATACTGTTCCAGATGGAATAGCTAGTTGTCATTGCCTAACTTGAAATCTCAGATGGACTCTGCAATGGATCATTAAAAATAATTAAAATGTTTAACTCCAAAGGGCAGCATTTTATAAATGAAGGGAGGAAAAGGTCCTCGTAAAATTATTTGGAAACATTTTCAAAATCCATATAAACCTTCCAAGGATCATGGCAAATTAATGTTTATAATGTGTCATTTATTTTATGATCAACATATAATAACAAAAATTCAGAAATTTTTGCCACTTGCCTAGCAAAGTCCCCTTCCTCTAAGAAAAAAAAAGAATCTTAAGAAGTCCTGAAAAAAGAACTTGAGGGAAAAAGACTCATGATGCTCTCAATCTGGATTCTCAGCTACACTGTGAAGTGAGAAAACAATGCAATTGCAAAATAGAACATATTCAAGTAATTCAATGGAAGGTATCTACCAGCATCTAGAACAATAATGTTTAAAAATATTTTAATAGATCAAACAAAACCCGCACATTTTGTAAAAAAAACCAAAACCAAAACAAAACAAAAAAAAACCTAAACACCCAACAAAGCCAAATAAAAAACCCAACCCTTGTCGTACCTGGTTTTGGTGAGAAATTAAGCAGACATTACTCATGAGCACAGACTGCTAGATGGGGAGCTAATATCTTCATCCTGGAGTCTGTAGTTGAGGAAACATAATTTCTTCTTGGAATTTGAATTTCCAAGAAGCTTTGATGCAATTAACAAGAAGTCAATGAAAATAACATAATCAGCCACTCATAAATAAGGCCTAAGAAAAGAGTCAGCAACTAGAATTTTTCATATTGGGAAGACTTGGATCTGATGACAGTCTTAATGCAGAAGACTTCTATGAAGTGGTAATTTGCATTTGATATCTGGAAATTATGGAAGATATTTTATATTCTGTTCTATAAGTGTGGAGTGCAGTAGATATGGTTCATAAAAGTAATGGCCTTAGATCATATGAGGGCTTGGTTGAAACAGTAGGAAAACTGGAAATGGAAAGGACAGTGTAGCACTAGAATAAATTAGAAGATTTTGTTATGGTTATAAGGACAGAATAGGTGTGGTAACCTCTGTTGTGTTTGAGGAGGGGATTGCAATGTCTCTGGCTGTTTCCTGTAATCTGAGGAAATCTTGGGGAATGCGATCGAGACTATGGGCAATGGCAGCCTTGTGGTAGTTCTGCCTTTCCCAGAGAATGGCACCAGCCCTGAGACAGCTCAAGAGTTGTATTTTCATTACACATCCTTCAATCGGTCCTAGACAGTATTAATATGTTAAATCTGTTTGTCTTCAAGACGGTTAGTAATTTTAGTGTGAATCTCAACAGAAGTCACTCTTTGGGGAATAATTGATACACAGTTATGTAAAGCTATCTGGCATTTGAACACAAGCACTTACCTAACAGAAGTATCTGTCTAATGTATGAAATCTTCAAGCTGAGAAATTAAAATCAGAGGGTGACTGATACGTGTTTTGTGCTAAAAACATACTATTAATAGTGCTACTGCTTTTTCTGACAGCACTCATGGTAAGCCCTAGGCATTTTCAAGCCCAAAGCTATTTCATTTATCTTGTGGAAGAAGCAATTTGTATTTTGGTGTAAGCAAAGAAGGATTTAGTGATCTTAGAAAAGATTCATTAAAACATAAACATTCCATCTAATGAATTAAACATTTTATTTTTTTCCTATTGGGAATTTTACTTTCAAAATACTTAAAACTATTTTCAATATGGATATGGATTGCTCACACCAGTGGTTTTAAATCGGCTGTTGAGACTCGGCCTCAAATTTACTAGACTATATGCTAGATTTTACTAATTTTTTTGTTTGTTTTTTTGTGGGTGGGATTCTTATATGTGGAATGAATACAGTCATGTTACACAATTAAAAAAAACTCCTGAGAATTCCTTTAAAAATTTCAGAACTACTTAGGTATTTTACAGTACAAAGGATCAGTTCATTACTTCTTGCTAAAACAACAGAAATGGAAATCAAGTTACTTTTCAGTATCTTGAAAAGTAAAGGTTCAACTAATACATATAGTTGTATTAGTTATATGTATAAGATACATATAGAAAATTTCTCAAATTAGCTAATAATTCATAAGGATGCCTCCTACTTTTTAAGCCTTGCTTAAATTAAAATTATTGATTTTATCTTAATCTTCTGAAAATAAAATAGAGAAAGCGGTGGTATAATTTTTTAATTCTGTTTTCCAGATCTTTCAGACCCTTAAAATAGATCAAAACCAAATATGTGATTCTGAGGAAAGGTGTGGGTCTGAAAATGAAAAAAAATTTGTATTGCAAAACTTTCAGAGAACAAAAAGTGAAAGGAGGATACAGTTTAGATCATCTTTTTGATTGCTGTTTGGAACCAGGCTTGAAAAAGCTCCAGTGATTCAAAGCACTACCATTAGTATTTTCTATGTACATACCTATTCTCCTTGAAGCACAATCACAGAGCCTTGAAAGGACTAGACAAACAGGTTGTTACCAGCCCTCTGATAAGATGCTTGTTTGCTGCCTCTGAGACTCAGTATGCCAGAGAAGCAATATTTGGAGCCTTGATGGGGTAAGTCGTGGTTGTATGGCGGTGGGTTTGTTACCATTTAAAAACAAAGGAAGTGAAGATCTGTGTTTCCTATGTTTATCTAGCATAAAGCTTATAGTAAAAAGGAAAATGTAGCAAAAATAATACTGTCCTGTGTCCTCAACGATTCTTGCAATCTTCACATTTAAAATACTGTGCGATTGCAGGTTCTTGGTTTTGCTTCAGTTTAAATTAACAGCAAAGCTCCAAACATCTTTAAAGTGACTGGGTTAGGATACTTCAACTACTCTCATAGAGCAGCAGTGAAAGAATAGGTACATATTCCTTGTATACAATGTGTTGGTTTGAAAACAAACCAGTGGGAGATCACAAGTCAAGACTGAAATTAAAAATAAGTGAAATAATACAAGGAAAAGCACTGACAAAGTCAGATACAACCTAACACCCTGTTAGGGTGGTAGTAGCAGTCCAACTGAAGTAGTCCAGTTGAAGCGGTGATCCTGTGAAGGTCTAGTCTCCAGCTGAAGATCCAGTGGTAGCTCTTGTCCTCTGGGAACCCAGTAGACAGGGCTAGCTCAGGCAGTTCCAAGGCCAGGTTATATCCAGGTGGGAACACCTGGCTCCTCCCTCCTGGGCAGAGCATCCCACAATGGGATGAGATAAGTCCATGAGTCACACGGTGGGTCCCTGATGGCCCATTGTCTGTCATCAGGGGTGGGTCATTAGCAGCTGATAGCAGCTAACGGCCCACAGCTGGTGGTAATAGAATACTTAAATACATCTATATTGCAACCCAGGACAACAAACATATTAATAATCTGCTTTATGGCCACAGCCTGGCTCAGTATCAGCCTTGAATCTGAACTCTGGGGTTTGTAATTCCTCATCATGTCCTCAGACCATTTGACCTTGGCATTGTCCTCTTCATAAAAGGGTGAGAAAAGGAATTAGTTTTAACATGAAATTGATTTCCTGAAATTCCATGAGACTGCATCTCCTCATGATACTTTGCTAACAAGTTAACGATCCCATTTATTTCTTAATCAATACACAGCAGGGGACCCCAGTGACTTACCTCTCAGGCTTTAAAAACATCTATAATTTTAGCCTTGAGGATGCCTTATAAAATTGGAACATGCAGTCACTTTTATTTTCTTCTGCTGAAGAGCAAATACTTGCAGGTACAAAGGAGTTACCCGTTCATTGTATATTTGGAGGCTCAAAGGTAGAACAGTTCAATGGATTTTTGCTGTGTCACACTTGGACAACAGATTTTACTTACTTTATGTCCTGAGCAGAAATTCGGTAGTTCTGCTTATTTATTTATTTAAAAAAAAAAAAAAAAAAAGAAGGCAGAGAATGTGACTATACTTGGAGCAAAGGGATTTCAAATGTGATTTATCTGTGCAATAAAAGAGTGCTGCTAGATGAAAGAAAGCTACGAAAGCTGAGATCTTCCCTGCTGTTTATTGTAATATAATTTGTAATTGGAGTTTTTTTTTAGTATCAGCCTTGTTCAAACACAATAGAAACTACAGCCAAAATTAAGAAGTAGTCTGCTCTGGAGACCAAATTCACCACTCTACAAAGCACTTTGTATGCATTTTATAACTAGTATTGAAAGACCCTAGTTATTCTGTAGTAGTAGATGTTATATGTGAGACCTAAGAATTGATTTTGGCTTAGCTTACTGCTCACCATTATACTTCAGCATTGTGAGGGTATCAATAAAATGTCTAAAGTTTCATATTTGTGATTCTTGTGGCTGTCCTGTGCGGGGACAGGAGTTGGGCTTTGATGATCTTTGTGGGTCCCTTCCAACTCAGAATATTCTGTGATCTTTTCTTCTTGTAAGTGCCCAGGACTGCAGACAGACAAAGCCATCTGCCGCTCTCTGAGATACAGTTTCTAGAAGTGAATTTAAATGGATGCTGAAGTCACTCCTTAATCTCCATAGAACAGTCAGCCTGAGAATGTAACACTGATAGGCTTTTCTATGTAGGGACAATTTAAAAAGCACTTACTGTCAAGAAGAGTCCTTTCTTTCTGAGGCCCCCACAGTAACATGCACTTAAGACTTATGGCTACCTTTAAGCAATGAGTGGCTCTATTGACTTCATGCACTAAAGTGCTTTAGTGGATCAAGTTTATTTCAGGGGACTTCTCAGATGAGAAAAGCTTTACAGAATTAGATACGCAGACTGACATGAATAAATTTCATCAGAGCACAGTTAATATATCTGGTAAACAGTTTGGGTTTATTTTGGGTTGTTTGGGGTTTTTTTTGTTTTGGTTTATTTTTTTCTTGAGGGGGTAGGTGAGGGAGACATTAATAATCCAATGAAGATACCAGGAGAAAAAATTACAGTAGAATGAAGATGGCATAGAAGAAAAATAGAATAGTAAATGTAGGAGGAGCAAAAAAAGACAGGTAAGTAAAAATAATTATGTAAGTGAAATTATTTTCTAATTTTGGATCTGGTGTATTGATGTTGTCTCAAAGCAAATGCAAACACAGAATTAAATAAGCACAGCTTCTGTTTATAACGTGTTCTAAAAGGTTGTGTATTGCTGGCATTTGCTGTTTCCAGCTTATGGATGCATGGCTCTTTGGCTCCTGCCTGTATCAGATCTAGCTAGTGTCAAAAGGCTTTGTCTGCACAGTTGCCATTTCCTTCTCTGAAACTCAGATTTTACCAGTCCATTTTGCTGAAATTTTTCCCTGATTGCTATGTTATTCAGGTGTACATCTGTGAAATATGCTATAGGATGTGATATGCCAGCTTGCTGTACTAGCTGCAACAGGTTTCAGAAATAATGCTTTGAGCTCACCGCCCTTCCTCAATGATGTGATTAAGGGAGAAAAATCTGTTCCAGCCTCCCCCAGTTAAATGCTTTGAAGGGGAAAAGTCCTTTTTAACACTTGCCTAGTGCATGCTGGTGGTCCTCTAGTGTGTGGTATGTCTATCTTCCCTGTGCAGGTCTGTGTGAGACTGGATTTCCCTGCTCTAGGACCTTTGAAAAAAATTAATTTGCTCTAAGGAAACTGAAAAAAATAAGCCCTTTGCTGGGCATCTGTCACCTGGTAGGAACATCCCCTGGGGAAAAAGGACATGACATGTGACAGCCACCTACATATACTTTCTAGGCATGAAGATTTTGTTAAAAAATGTTTGTAGTCTTTTTCAATAGATCAGTGCATATATCAAGAAATGAGTAAGAAAAAATATCAATAAATTTTCCCCCCTTACTAAATTAGAGGGAAGGAAAGAAAAAAACCCTAATTTCTTGCAGCTGTGTTTCCACTTTTGTGCTAAACCTCAGAATCCTGAATAAATATTTGAGCCACTACCATGTTACTAGGAGTTAGAGCATCAGCAGGAAAATGAAAGTTATTGTGTCCTGCCATTGTAATGCAATTCCACACTACTGACCACTTCTCAGATAGGACAGTAAAGGAGTAGTTTTTAAATAGTTTTTTATTAGAGCTGCAGTTCTCGGTGTGCCTGGTTTTGCCAACAGAAAATCCAAGGGATGGGCAGTGAGAAAGCCTCAGTGTGCCCCAGGAGGTCTGTGAAGGTTGGGTGGGAGGACAAGAAACCTGCAGGATACTTGTGAGTTAATCCCACCCCTGGGAGAGGGCCATGACCACTGTGGGCATCCAGAGAATGGGTGAAGTGTGCCCTGCAGTGTGAAGACAGCCAGGAAATACCACATGTCGTTCATAAACTGTTGGAAATTGAGTTGATTTGCCTGCACCAGTTTCAAAGGTCTTATGATGACTCTCAACCAGTGTAGGACCGAGAACCTGCCACCCATGTTGATTTATTTTGGTGAAATCAGTAAACAGCATTTTCCCAAAAATTATTGTGATTCACAAGCTGTATGTAAATTATTTGCATCACAAATTATGCCAAACCACACCACCATTGTTACAGTGCAGGCAATTCTGTGTTGTTTACAGTAACATTCTCTAGTCAGTTATTGATTTAAAGCAACCAATCTATTATAACATTGCAGTGCCTCTCAGAAATAGATTTTCTGCATGTGTAGCAGAGATTATTAAATTACTAAAATGAATTATTTGTCATTTTCATTTTTATTTATATTTCCAGTTTCAATTCATACTTGTAGAATAGCATGTTTTACAAAACAAACTTTGCACAATCGGATAATATATTTTCATTATCTTTTATCTTACCATTCAATTTCTATGTCCCACTTAAGTATCTGAATAACTAATGTAGCCGACATTAATTTTTTATGGTACCTATACAAATTCTCATTTCATAAATAAAAATAAATATGTAAAGCATTTAAATCCATGTACCTCAGAAGACACACAGATGTACTGAAAATCCCATGGTGGTTTTTGCTATTCTATGTGCTTCCAAATGTGAAGAACCTGATTGTTGTCTTTTGGGCTTTTCTTTTTCCCACCCCCTACACACTGGAGAGAAAATCTGCCTTTTTCTGCTAGTGGTGATGTCTTAAAGAACCTGGAAATAAAACCACACTTTCAAGATAATATTATGTATTGTCTTATTATTATATAATATTATATATTATCTTATTATTATAATATAATATAAAGGCTGGTGTTTATTGGAGGTCTCCAGGGGCAGATATGGAAAATGTCCACAAAATCCACTCCCCAGTGGGGTAAATACAGTTTTATAAGTTTAACAAATTAGCATATTTGACAGAAGTTGCCAATAAGAGACCTAAAAAGTGAGGTAATTCCCCCCTCTCTAAATCCTCCCCCCTCAGATGGAAACTGAACTTTATGCATGAAAATGCATCTCAAAGAGCTGTTTTCAGCCTTGGTTCCCCAGGAAGAACCAAGATAGGATAGGGACCTTGTACTTCTGGGGCTTAGAGCTCCAGAATATGTTTTGTCTTTCTGCCTAGGGAAAACATAGGGAAAAGTACTGGGACTAGCTACTAATACAATAATAGGCTACAGATATATGTGTAAAGAATACAGAGAATATATAAAAGGAAAAAAGGAAAAAATCTATCCAGTATCCGTGGGGTGTCATTTAATTTAGAATTTAATGGAAAAGTAGAGTTTGTGCTGCTCCCAGCAGAGGGACAGCCAAGTCTTTCAGTTTACCTCCAAGTATACCAGAATTCCAGTGTGAGCCAGCACTGTTCATGATTGTTTCTGTGCTGTAACACTGCTGTTTCCAACTCAGCCACTTTTTTATACACTTACTAGAAACAGGTCTGAGGCAAAGTTTAGAATGTATAAGCTTGCAGGAGGGAGGGGGGGGTCGGAACAATGGAAGAACTGGGCTTGTGGAGTGAGGGTGTGGTAGAGATTTTCATTTGTGTAAAACAAGATGTGACTTCAAAGGAAAGAAACTCTGTGTTAACTTGGCATAAGCAAAGTTAAAATCATAAGTGGCAGTAAAGGACACAGGAATTTCTTTTTGTCTATAAGGATAATTAGACATTCTAGTATAATCTTTAGGTATCAATTTATTATCTAACTTAAAGAATAAAGCAAGTAAAGCTGACAGGAACAATTGTGGTACTGTTGATTCCCAGTTGCTGCAGGAATTTGGATGTTCCAAACTCTCTTCCAAAATCCTATTGTCTAGTGATGGTGAAATATGGAGTGTTTTGGAATGTGGTCTTTAGGCATATATGCAGAAATATTTGATGCAGCCATAAGAGCAATGTCTACTTCTACAACTATCAATATTCAATTAAGTCATTCCTACAATGAAAAGTACACTTATTTTTAAAAAAACAGGCTTAAAAAAACTTGACCTGAAAAAAACAAAGTGAATTATAAAGGTAATTAAAATCTAGAAAACATGGGAAATATTTTTTTCATTTCCATATCTTTTACTGGAAAAACAAAAAGATTTTTGATTTCTTCACACTGAATAATGCAAAGTAAAAGCTTTTTTTTTTCCTGTGGTATGATGGAGTCTAAATATTTTCATTAAGCGTTGGTTGACAAGAAGGAGAGATCATCTTCAGTGGGGAGAGTGTTCTTTTTAAGGTCACAATTGGATTTTGGGGAAGAAAGAGCTTTTTCGGGAGGGAAAAGTTGTTTGGCTACCTGAGAAAACAACATGATGGGATTTATCTTGTAGCAAAATAAAAGATAACAATCCTCAAACTCCTGCACTTAGCAAACACTCATAGTGTAATTTTCCCTGTTTCTCTCCAATATTCAGCCTTAATCCCAGTATATGGTACTGCAGAAACATTACTGGGTTTTGTGTTACTAATGAGCATGTACTGTGGATTATCATAGCCTGTTTCAGTATGATTCTGCTGCTTTCTTGACTAACTGGCAATTAAATGACAACAAAGCAAAAACACCAAAAGAAAACCTCAAATCAGTTGCCAAGGAGTTAAATATGTTGTGTCCCCCCTGCCTTTCCTTGGAAAGGAAGAAAGCAGCACAGATATGACAAGGATGTGAGCAAAGTTCTTTTCCTTTTATATCTCAGTGGTTTCTGTAGTCTTTCAAGAAAAAGAAGAAATGCGCTCACTGACACTCTCAGCTAACAGCTTGCCTTGAACCTTCTTCAAACTTGCCAAAGCTTTCCAAACTATCCAAGACTTTCCAAGCTATGCTATAGTGGTCTGAGATGGGCCTCCTTTGCTGGGCAGCCCTTCTGTCTCAAACACAACACTTGCACAGCCTGCTAGACAGGCAGGAGAGGGCATGAGTGACAGTGTAGCCTGAGGGGCAGAGCAGTAGCCCCACAGGCTTCTCTGGTGTTATCAGCACCTCCTGCATGCAACAATTGAATCATGTATCAACCATCTGTTACCGCGAATCTTCAGTTAAGATGAAAGCTGAAAAGTTCTTTGTGAGCCACAGAGAGCATCGTGTACTCCAGAATATATTTTGTCTGATAGTTGATCTGCCATCTTAGACTAGCTGCAGTTCTCCTCAGGAGACAATTGAATTTCAGTTTCTCAAATTCTTGGGGATTGTTCATGTACTGAAGGACTGAGCGATGGCATAAAAATACAGCACAGTCCTCTCCTCCATTTTCTTTTCCCATTACTTCCTACCCGTACTTTTGATCTATTATTGGAATGATGTTTTGTAAAGAGTTGACTTTCCTGGGATACATTTTTTTTCTGGTGTAACATATCAGTGGAGAGATAAGACAAGAGCTCCAAATATGTCAATAGGCACTTAGCACATTTGGATTTTTCTTGCACAGGCCAATGTAACTGAAGGTTATGGCTTTCATTAAGATGGAGTGTACATAATGGTTTTAAATGTATTTCATGTGTGTTTTTTTTAAACTTTTATTAAACTATTTTTCTCAGCAGGGGCTGAGCCACAGAGATAGTTTTGCCTTTCACCCAGGCCTTGTTGTAATGAATTTTACCATTTCAAAAAAATTTCAAAGTACTCACAGTACTCAGTATCCTGGCATTTATCTAAATTATTGCTAATTCATGTTCATTTCTCTGCTATTATGTCAGCCATCTACAGAATGAGCATATTTTGCAATACAAAAAAAAAAGTCACATTTTCTATTTTCTTAAATTGTTATTAAGTCACTTCATTTTGCCATCATTATTTGAGCTACTTACATTTGAAATGTAGTGGAATGCATTTCCTTCATTTTTAGGGTATAATTAAGATTTTGAACGATACTGTTGGGGAAGTAATCCTACTTTCTTTTTTATCCTCTTGCTGGCTAAGTTGTTTCCCTTTAAGAATAAATGGGTGTTAAAATCCCTTCAGTTTGACATCTTGAATAAAAAAGAACAAACATATCCTTAGGGAAATGGTCTTTGAGCTCTCAAAAAGGGAAGAAAAGGAGCAGGAGAAGTTATTCCTATTTCTGCCCTTGTACCCTGCACTTTGACAGTTTTGAGCTTCATTTTCACTGTTTGAAAGTATGTGTTTGATCATGTGATTATGTTATCCATCCCTTTCCAAAATCCTTGTGAATACAAAGCATTGTAACTATACTGTAAGAGCTGATAGAGAAGCAGAGATATTATAATCTTTCATAGTTACAGGGAGTTACTCCACAGTAGTTTCCTTAGCTCATATTTCCATCTCTTCTGTCTTCTGCTGCAAAATCTGAGAATACTAACATTGGCATCTCCAGTTCCCGTGTTTTCCTCCTTGTAAAGCAGGGATGATAAAATTCCCTGCCATCAGGAAAACCCTGTATGATGAAAGTATTTAAAGCCAAAGATACACAGTAAGAGGTGTTACACTTCAAATCATACTGAGATTTTTGAAAACTCTTCACTTGCATTATATAACAGAGAAATATGTAAAACAATAGCAGACAAAATTATTACTTGATGGGTATTTTGAATTGTTTTCCATTAATTCCCATCATCATACTTACTTTGTCACAGTACAGAGGGGCAGCTATAAGAGTAAATTTAGTTAGTGAAAGTATTATAGGGAAGAGCCATTGTTTGCATTCTTCTAATGCTCTAATGTTTTACCTTCCCTTTTCTTTTTCTAAAAATGACAAGAACTAAAAGAAAAGACCAAAAATCTCTCAAAAACCAAAAAGGAGAAGTGTCAGTTTAGTTCTTTCCTAGCAATTTTAACCAAGTTTTAGTGGCAGAGAGGTACCCTCTGAGAAGATGTGTTCTGTGCAGTACAGGAATATTGCTATCTCCTGTAGCTTTGTCCCCTTGATAGGATGTAGCATAGAAAAAAACCTATCCATGCCTTGGCACACCCTTCAGTCCCTTCTCTAACGAATATTGACAGGTTGAAATAGAAGAGAAGGTGGAAGAGAGAAGTTTGGTTATCTACATAGCTTAATTCTACATTCAGTGACTTGTCATCCTTTTATTTCAATTTCAATAGGCTTAAGGAGGCCACTTCCTTGTCAGGGTAACCCCTAACAGTACACCCCAAGTGCCAGGAAACATCATAAAAATCTCCCTACCTATCAACACTGGAACACTGTTAAAAAGAAGACAACTGCAGTTTTCCTCAAGGGAAAAAAAAAAAAAAAAAAAAAGGCCTGAAAGAATACCCAGCATACGTTCTGAGACATTTTCCAGGTATAAAGCACATGGTATGTCATTAAGGACTTTTTTTTTCCTCACACAGCTTCATCACTTGGTTGTAAAGAGCACATCCTTATCCAAAAGTATGTTTAGTTGCATGAAATTCTGACTTTTAGCAAGTATTAAGGGTAATGGGGAAAAGCTAAAGAAATAGACATATGCATTGTTAACTTTAATGCCTTTTATATTAAAATATTCTGAGGAAATGAGGCAAAATATAAAAAAGCAGTGCTAGATTACTGCTTGTTTTATCAACAGTTTTGATTGTCTGTTGCAAACTGGCGTTGCATGTTTTTTTTGGAAAGAGCTCTTTTTCTTATTTCCCAAATTTGAGGTATACTACCTATACTAAGTGTAATGTCCTACTATGCTGATAAGGGTGGTGCTTTCTATCTAAAAATCACTATAAATTTGAAGAAATTGTCTTGAATTTACAATAATTGCAAATTTAATTCCAGAATCTGATATTATAGATACTACATATGCCATGTGGTGCAATTTTAAAGGCTTAAAAGGCTTCTTTCCCATTTTTTTACTGCTAGTGAAGAGGGACCTTAGAGATACAGGGGATTTAACTGACAGAGAAAACCAATGAGAAAGAAATCACCAATACTGTATCTCTGTGATATAAGAAGAGCACAGGGATAGTGGTGTGTCAGGGGATGGGGAATGGAGACACACTTGACTGGGAAGCTGCACAGTCACCTGCAGATGGGGAGCTGCTTTCAGTAGAAGTGCCTCCTTGTCTTTCTGCCTACAAATTTGGCAGCTGAAGTTTGTTTCAACCAGCCACTCTTTCCAGATCGTATTTGATAGACTCTTAGCAAAGTCTACTGCCTGAGGTTTTTAAGAACAAAATGTGCAGTTTTTTGAGGGATCCCTGCAGGCAGTCTTAGCACTGGCTCAGTGAATGTGGAGCATCTTATAGTAGCCTGAGAAAAGAAATTTGTCAGATCTTCTCAAATGTAACGTCACTTTATGCCAAATATATTGGTCAGTTCATGAGAGGAATCCTATAGGAGTTAAATAGTAAATTCTCCTGAAGTTTAGTGGGTTTTTTTCCAAAGTAGTTAGTCATTGATATATATCTCAAGAACATCTATGAGGAAGAAGCATCAGTCTGTACAGAATTTTTTTCAACAAGCAGCTCCCACTGAGTGTAAAGAAGTTTGTTTGACTTTCGTCTGCTAGCCTGATGACATGAAATGTAACCTGTAAGTATGGTATTCAGTATATCTTGGATTTGTAGAACAAAATATGAGATGTCCCATAGTTTCAGATTTGAAGTCAGTATCTTGTCAAATCTTAGATCCCATCAGTTGAGCCTGAGGAAATGGAGATATTAATCCATAAAAGAACCTGCATTTTATGGAAGATTCCCTTAACTTGCGGTGACACTTATTTCCTTCAGGAGAGAATACCTTATTCTCCTTTTTCTGTTTGTGAAAAAAACTAAAATCAGTAACTCTAAGCTCTTGAAGTGAGGCGTTGTCCCCTAAAAATCAGCCGTGGCCCCAGCGCCCCAACAGAAAGGCAAATGGCTGTTCCGAGCACATAGGCTGAGCGGGCAGGCCACGCCGGAGCCAGGTGCGGGGAGCGCATAGCGTGGAGTGGAGCTCAGGCGACAGAAACTCTGCAGGAACCAGGGGTGAGGTGAAGGAATGTACTGGACACTGCTTCTGTTCTTCCAGGGAGGTTTATTCGGGTCTTCAGGGGGGTTGCAGGGGAGGCGAAGGTGGGGAGGAGCACGGGGGAAGGGCGAGAGGGCTGAAGCCCAGAAACAGTGACACCGGGCTCACACAGGCAGGGGTTTATAAGGGAAGGGAAAAGGGGAGGAATTTAGCTCTGAAGAGCCAACCCAGGAGAGTCTGAGGGGAAGAAAGGCAGGGGTACACGCCAATAGACTTCTGACAAGGCAGGGCTCGTGATTCAAAATAGCCAATAACATACAGAGCAGGAGAACAAAGGAAAAACCTTGTGGAAATCTGCAGAAACACACTGCTACATTGAAGGGCAGTTAAAAAGAACAGAATTAAAAAATATAAAATTCTAAACTGACTGTATTCCATTCATACATTCCTGTTTTAACTCAGAATATGCAGATACTGTGAGAATCTTTTGTGGATGTTTCTTCATTCTAAATCACTAAAAATAACATAGATACACTTTGTTGCTATTATTAATCAAATACTAATAATTTTAGATGCAATTTTCCTCCAAAACTCAGAGAGCAGTTGTCCTCTTTCGCCCGTTTTATTTCAGCAGAGCCTGCATTGTAGAAAGAAAGTAACATTGAAACATTTATTGAAATATACATGTTGAATGGTGGAATTGGTGTAGCAAAAAGCTGGATAACCAGCGCAGAATGGTGTGCTTTTAACACTGTTCTACAAATGCTAAATGAGTTCCTACAGCTGATGAATAATAAAGTATTTAATTTATTTCTCTTTACAGTTTCTGTAAACATGTGTTGATTAAAGTAGTAAGTGCTACTGGATTGGATATCTTCGGAGATGGTGTCTTGCTCTGGATGTGACAAGAATTTTGGAAAAGTCAGCTGTTTAACAAGTGATTAAAGCTTTAAAACAAGTGATCAGCAAGGTCTTTCATCTTGAAACATTCTCTTTGCCAATGGAGGAGACACCATGCATTTTCTTTCTCACGGGTCTATAACATTCATTATATTTTCTCTACATTGTTTTCCATAATGTGGAATGGATTTGCTCTGACACCAAATTACTGAGTAACAGGTTGAATATTCATTTCCTTCCTGTGATGTGTGAATGCAAAGTAATATTTTTAGGGTACCTTTAAATGCACACAAATTGCAAGAAATTGTCCTAGGTTCTCAGAGATTTTAACACAATATCGCTTGTGATCCATGAGCCCAATCATCATTAAAGTTCCATATGGCAATAATTCTCCTTTGGCCTGGGATACTGTATTCCAGCTTTTATCCTTCTACCTAGAGCCTTTTGCCAGCTTACTTATTTTCTAGTACTATTATTTGTGGTGGGTATAAGGCAAATGTGGTTTCATATGTTTCCTGTAGTCAAGAAATGCTGTAAGTCTGTGATGTCGAGATTTTGGAGCACATTGCAGTGAGCTTCAGTAGGCATAGAGGTGATGTAATTCATGCCTGAGGCTAGAAAAGCAGAAAGTGTATCTTTTTAGCTGCTTTGTTCTTGGGCCATTGTGCAGGGAGTGACTGCAGCCTGATCCACAAGTGCCATTCGAATGAAAATTTCCCAGGAATGTTTTGTGCTAAATGGGGACAGAAGTTGACAAAGTGCAACTGGTGCTGACAGGGAACATCTTGAAACATCAGCAGCTGTGCATTAAACCCTCAAGTGTCAGCAACTACACAGGAATCCTTTATGGTGGCTGTAGGTTATACCTGACACAAGACTGTAGCTCCTGTCAGGAATGGTTTCATATGTTTCCAGCCCTGAGCAAACAGGCAGAAATGTGTGCGTTGTAGCTGCATCAATTGCACTGGTTCACAGCATAGAAAATTCATCTTGGGAGTGAAGAATAGTTAAAACAAGACTTCAAGTCAAACTTCTTTTAAAAAATAGGATTTATTGAAGGCTTTGTCTTGTTGTCTTTTCTATAATTAGACGATGCTTTGAAAAGAGCTTGGTAAATAATGAGAAGCTGATTCACCCAGGGATAATTTTAGCCTCATTCCTGATTCAGACTTACTGTCAAAAACATGCAAAGAGCAGAAAGGTGCTAAAAAATTCCTCCTAGCTTGAATTCATTATCTTCAAAAGCACTGGATGCATCACATCTTGAAAGCCTCATATATTTTATTTCTAAAGAGTGTCTCAATTTTTTTTCAGACAGCAGTTGTTACTGTGAACATCTGGAACTTGATGTGAAGCTGTGGCACATGTAAATCATTACAATATTGTCTATAGGCAAGCAACTGTAGTACTGAAAAGTTAATGACAAACAAATTAAATGCATTCTAGTCATCAATGGTATTTCCATCTCCTTAGGGTTTCTTTCAAAACCTCTTAAATTACACTCTGATTGAAAATGTTATGGCTCAGGGTGGGAGAGCAGAATAACAACAACACGGTAAAACAAAGTTTGCAAATGCGAATACAGTGTTCAGTTCTCTTTGTACAATTAGATTTTTAAGAGGTGAATGGAAATATTGCCTGCATCAATCTTAAGGTTTTGTGAAGCCTTTTTTCCCCTAGTTTAGGAACATAAACATTGTATGTATACAAAATATTAGTGCCTTCCTGGATTTTCCAGTGATAGATTCAACCAGTTTTTACTTTCTTGTCTGTGGCATCAGCTGGTGCTATATGCCTGAATCATTAAAAATAGCCATCTAACATTTATAATGTGAAAACGTATCAGTCAAAGAGGGGTATTTAGTTCCTAGTAATTTGTCTGTCTCAACATGGAGAGATTGTGGTGGAGCCAGGGCAGAGCAAAGAAGTCCTTCACATTCACATCATTCGAATTAAGAGGCTTTCGTGAGTGCCTGAGCAAGAACTGCAGGCAAGTTGTACTCTGTAAGGGTCTTTGTGCATAGTGGGTGCTTTATCCACACAGTGTTTCATAGAAGTGATCACATCAAAAAATGTTTATGTAAATTAAAAATGCTTGCTAGTTATAGAGTAGTATACCAATAGGAATTTTACGGGGTCATTCAAATTTAGCTGTAGTTGATTGTCTCAATGTCACAACTTCTTTGTAGATTTTTTTTTCAGGAGGCAAACCACATTAGTATCTCAGCAGATGAATACCTGTTATTTTTGGGGTTTTTTCTGAAGCCTTCTGATAATAATCATGACACATAGTTTTAGAGTCTTAGCTTTTTGAAAAATTTAGCATTTGTAAGTAAAAATGCTTCATTTGGTAAAATTGGTATTGTAAAGCTGACTTATGTGTTATGTGATGTGCTATTTTCACCTTTTCTGGTGCAATCCTGTTTCATTTGCTTTGTCACAAATCCTTATTGGAACTGTGTGATAAAAGTAACAGCTTCTATCTCAGAAGCAAAACTGCAAACTTGTGTGGTAGTTACATCTTAGCTTGTTGCAAAGGAGGAAAAAGCTGCAATTTTAGTGCATTTAGAGTGCATAAGTTAGATGCCCTTTGAAGAACTACAGACCTTTCCTTCATTTGTATTAACAGGAAGATCAGGGAGATGCTCCTGAATTCAAAACTTATGAGACCCAGTTACTGCTGCCCTTTGGCTTGGTGACAAGCAGTTTTGGTTTCTGGTGGAACCTGGCAATTGTACAAGTTAGTTGCAGTGTGTGACAGTCCAGTAAAGGTAACTTAAATATTTCTAAGTGACCCAGCCATGTCACTGAAAGCAGGATGAGTTAAGCCAGACTGACATGTCTGCTGACCAGAGCTAGGTCAAGAAGTGCTGCCTCACACGCCATTGCTCTGCACATGCAAAGCACAGATTCCCCAAAGAATCTCTTGCCTTTAGATTCTCTTCTCTCAATCCCAGACCTATTGAACTAATGCTCTAACCTGGCTATAAAGCTCAAAATAATTTTACTCCATTTCCAGAATGAAACTTTCTCTGTAACAGGTCAGGACTACTGCTCTATTCATACCCATATAAAATATTTTCCATGGCTCTTGCCTGCCTGCACAGAAACAAACATAAGTGACTTTCCATTTCAGCTACCTCAACTATCCAGTGCCCTGAGAGAGATGAAAATAGGCCAAGAATTTCACCTGGTCATTTGTTCACATGGATAGACATAATACTGAAATCTTGCACCAGTGTTCATATCAATGAGGATATTTATAAATAATTTGTTCTTCATTGGTTTAACTTCTGTGGGTTGAGTTTTTCGATATAGCCTTTATAACAGTAATACAAGGAGTGATTACATCAATGTCATTCTTGTTCAGATTGTCATTAAACTGCCTGCTTTCAATGCACAGTGTCTATGGCAACTCTGCAGAGGCTACAACCAGATTCTCTGCCTTAGACTCATTGTCACCAGGCATTACAGAAGTGATGAGCTCAGTCAAAATGTGCTATACAAGTGGTTATCTCAATTTTCTGGTTCAGCAAATTACATTGCTCCAGAGGTTTTGTGGTAATGGTTTAC
The DNA here is from genome assembly GCA_024500445.1 of Entomyzon cyanotis. NCBI lineage: Eukaryota > Metazoa > Chordata > Aves > Passeriformes > Meliphagidae > Entomyzon > Entomyzon cyanotis. The sequence goes on from JAKEPQ010001005.1 coordinate 86,284,111, forward strand.
TGTAATACAATGTAAAATGTAATGGTGTGGAGAATATTGGTGAGCAGCTAAAGGCCAAACTCATGGAGCTGTTTGAGCTAATTCAGAGGTAGTATTTGAGGTTGTAGTAACATCCTTTTATACATTCAGTGCTAAATATAAATTCCCTTGATCAGTCTGAAATAGGGACTGAAATAGCATGCAAAATATGAAGTGCTGTGCCTATCTCTGGTAGTCACAAACAGTTTCTTCTCCTTGGCCCAACCGATAACATTTCAATGGTTTTGAGACTTTACTGTAGCATTCTTGATGACTTTTGTGGACATTAAGACTGCTAAAGCTTCAATATTTTGGTATGAAGCAGAAGGTGCTGGCAAGAAGGAAGATGTTTCAGGCCCTAGTTTTCTAAAGCTTTCTGGCACTACACAGTGTTGAAAGACATAACTAGAAGAACTCTTTTTTACCAAAGTCATAAGCTGTATATTAGAATAAGCATATAGATATGAAACTAAAACCATGTAAACAAGAAGCCCCACACAATGCCTAGTGACAAAACAAGTATGAGTATGAAAACAATGTAATATAATGTAATGAATATTGGATACTTCACACATATCTCTGAGAGGTCTTTACAAAAGACCAAGTTTTGAGGTGCATTTCACCTAAAATGAGCAAAAAGTAAGGTTTTTCATAAGCCACTTTGACATCAGAAGCACCTACTTGGCTTCAAATGTTGCCTTTGTTGACTTTGTGTCCAGACAATCCATGAGTAGTTCTAAAAGTTTCCATTAAATTTTCTCACTCTTTCCCTGTATTGCAAGTCTCTTTATCCCTTTTTGACTACTGGTTTCCCTCTGTTTTCTCTTTCCTTTTTTATTTCCCTCCTGCTTCCCTAGGGAGATTAGGTTCATGGTAGTTAAATGATTCATAGAAATAGCTAAGAATCAAAGCTAGCAGGTCTGGGAGTCTAACACAGTAGGCTGAACCACTGGGTTGCTTTCAAATTTTGTCTTTCATCTTGCCATACCCCAGCTATCTGCCAGTTAACACTCTTAGCTTGGATGTTCCCATGTTACAACCAGATGGCAGGAGAGTTACTCTGAATGGTAAAACAGAGGATCATAGACAAACCAATGTTTTTACTGAGTGGATGTACAATATGAACTATTAAAGAAGGAGTGAACAATAATGCCTCTAGTAAGGTGACTTTTACTGGTATATAAGTAATTTTTAGTTTAATAATAGAAAAACAATTTGAAGTGTTAACACTGACTTGAGCTTACAATTCAGACACAAACAATTGAAAGCAATTTTGGATAGCATGGTGATGTCTTTTTCTATTTGGCTGGAAAATCTACTCCATTTATACTCATCAAAAGAAGCTTTTTGCAATGCAGTGTGTTAACATGGGCCTCAAAATCCAAATTACATATAGTACTTTTACAATGTCTTCATAAATACGAAGAAGAGAAAGTCGTACTATTATCTTTCCTTCTTTTATCTCCAAAGATGCCAATTTCACTAACAGGAAAGGATTAGATTGTTACTAAATGAAAAAGGGGATGAAGAATGTGAGATAAGGCCTCCTAAGGCTTAAATGAAACACTCCAAAATTGAACAAACTCTTAAAAATCTAATTAATAATTATATTTCTCTACCTCCCACCCTCCTCAAATACTCTTGAACAAGGATTCCAGATCCCTTATTCCCCCTGTACCCCTTTCTCGTGGTAGACCATCTACTTCTTTTGAGATTCCCATCAAGGAAAGGGAATAAAGCCTCCTTTGGTAGTGATTTGACTATAGATTGTTTACATTATAAGGCTGTGTGGGAACTAGGCAGCTTTAAAGGTCTTTAATGGCAGGGAGGTTGGGACTAGATGATCTTTAAGGTCTCTTTCAGCCCTTGACATTCTACAGTTCTATAACTCTGTGAAATACTTCCATGCAGTATCAACGACCTTAAAGATCATCTAGTCTCAATCCCCCTGCCATGGGTAGGGACACCTCCAACTAGACCAGGTTGTTTAAGGCCTTATCCAACCTGGCCTATGGATCATATAACTTGGTTTAGATGGAATAGACATAAGTCTGTAAGAATGATGTTAGGAGGCTTGGATTCTTCCCTAGGTAGGGAGACAGTGACTTCTTTCGGTCTTGGTACAACTGAACAAATTCTTCTGAGAGTTAGAAATGGAAATTGGACTAATACCCAAACCTTCTTGGAATACTTCTTTGCAAGAAATGAATCTATTCTCTTCTAGATATTAGTAGAGTTTACTTTACCTTGCCTTTACATTTCCTTCATCTTTTTCACTGGACAGAACTCTATGAGCTCAGAAATGTTCTTCTCAGTTGCCAGCTTCCTCCTCCAGGCATGTGTTACTGTGCCAGGTTTAATCCAGTTCTGCGTGTTTGGAGAAGCTGCTAACGACAATAAATCTTCTATCAAGTCAGTGTAAGCAGAGGATAAATATTTTGAAATCAGTGAAGCATAAAAGTGGTAAGAGAGAAAAAATGGGTATAAGAATGGAAAAGCAGTCATCTCTGCCCAGAATATTTTACCTAGTTTTTGAACAAAAACAGTCCATATTTTGAACATTATTGGTAACAGGTACCTTGAACAGAAAAATTTGGACAGATGGAATTGATGAAATGGCTTAATTTTGCACTTTATTGTATGAAGAATATTGTGACACACAGGGACTTTGCCTTCTTTTCCATGACTTCATCTTGAAGAGGCAAGCAGTGGTATTTACAAGATCATTGTTTACATGCACCAGTTTACATGTATGGATGAAGGCCCAATTCTCAGCAATTCTGACAAAATCATTCCATCTTCTGTTGGTAAAGTGCTAATGAGACCCTTTATAAATTATCTTTAAGGCTCTTAAGGAGTCTTAAAGGTGAACAGCAAGAAAGATAAAATTAATTAAAGTTAGAAAGAGTAAGATAAAAACAATGAGCGGGAATTACTAGTTCGAAGGAGTAGGTTAAAAAATATGTAAAGGCAGGAATAAAAATTGTATAAAATGCAGTTGGCTGGTTGTGGAAGGCAGAGGAATAGCAATACACTTTCCAGTTAATGGAGTGCATTGGTTTAGTGCAGCAAAGTCTCAGACTACTGTATAGGCAGAAAAAAAAAGTGGTTTTTTTGTTGCTTGTTTGATATAAATTTTCTTTTTTTACCCTAAGGCCTCTTTCTTTTGGTAGCCCCTTGACATTTTCACCGTTTATGGGTGCTTGATTTTATTCAGCATGAGTAAAACTGGCAGATTCTGACCCTTTGTAAGATTTTCACAGTATGTTCTCTGTTACATATTACTTGCACTTAGTACTGGGGAAAATCTTTCAGAAATGAGCCTCAGTGAATCAGAATTATAGTGCTTTATGCTATTTTCAGGATATATAATACTAAAGCAGAATATTTTATGGTTATCTTACTTGATCATAAAATATATACTAGTCTAGAACAGATGATGTTGCAAACAGCAATAAAGGTGCACAAAAAAAAAGGATAACTTTGGGACTCGAAACACATAAGATAATTATATAGAAACACACTTTTTGTTTGTTTCATTGATGGTCCTATGTAGTATGAAAGACTGTTGATATTTAATCAGAGAAATCCAGAAAAATAGGTTTGAAACACCAATTTTATAAGTAGGAAAACAGGCAAAATAAAAGTTTGTATTTTGCTATTTGCCTAATCATCATTCTAAGTTTATTTGAAAAAACAAAAAAATTAAAAATGCATTAAAACTCAGTGTATTCTGTTGCACTTGCCAGCTACTTTAAAGCACAGCTAACATGAAAGAAGATACACCAGCGGATTCAGTACCAACTGTAAACATCTTGCTTTTGCCAGTGACTAAGAACTTGTTTACCACTAGATTATTAGTTTCTGTGGATTGAGGAAACAAATTTTTCTTTTTTGGTTTTCTTTATGACAGAAAATTTAAGAGTAGAACTGTGCATGATGGGAGGTTACAGATCAATGACCCCTAAGAGATACCTGAAAAAAGAGTGAATGCTCAGAAGTGATTAGATTCCACAAGGATCATAAATGTTACTAAGCAGATTGGAATCAGGTTTTCCAGTGAACTCCTCAGGTAAACTCTCAAATCACATGAAATGAGACAGAAGAATGTTTCTCCCATCTTTTCTTTACCCTGCATCTTCAGCATCATGGCTTGAAACTCATTGATTTTGTAGTGTAAAAATAAGTGTCAGGAACTGTTAGTAATGTGAGAGGGAATCAGAGGACTTTTCTTTCAGCTTACAGTGTATGTTGACCCTCACTCAATTCTGGTTCACTTTCCAACCACTTATTCTCTGCTTATACCCAAAGGTTAACCCTGCCTATTTCTATATATTTGGGAGGAATGCAGATAAATACTGTAAGTAGTTCAACTGCCTAAGGAACACATCTCTATTACTCCTGCTTCTTTTTGACTACCCCCCAGAAATCAGACCTTCTCCAAGCAGCATCTCAGGGAATGAACAGATTGTTGAATTTTGATGTATGCTTGAAAGCATTTGGCAAGATCCATCCCATCCAAAAGAGGATCTCATAGTGTAAATTTCAGCCCTGCACAACTGCAACTCCATCTCCCAAGGGGGGAGGCTTCCTTTTTGTGAACCGATGGACTCAGATGAATAATTTTTAGATTATTTTAAATAGTTTAAGGTGTAGTTATTAATAACTTAATGAGTAAAAGAAACATGGGTTTGAAACAACACTGGCATTTATTGAGACTACTACATTGCTACTACTAATTTAATGGAAACAGATGTTTGTCCACTGAAGGTGGACTTTGAGACACTTGATTCTCCCATTTGAAGTGAAAAGAAAATTGTCAATTGAAGCACAACTATGCAACACTGAGTATCTTATAAGCAGTTTCTAATTAAGGAAAACATATGTCAGTATGAAGTGGAAGTTTCCAATTTATGTGTTAGATTCACAGTCCTATGAAAAACCATGCAGTCTTACTGATAGCTGCCAAGCTGGCTGTTTGGACTGTAAGGCCCAAATTGATGCGATTTAGTGATTTTATTAAAAAACATCCAAACACAGGTCTCCTCTTCCCCTCACCAAAAAAAAAAAAAAAAAAAACAAGAAAAGAACTCCTCAGAAAAACAAACAAACAAAAAAAAACCCCAAAACAAAACAAACAGCATGAAACCCCTTAAATTTATCTTAACTTATAAGAAATTCAGTAATTTGAACTTCCAGGTGAAATTCGTGTGGCTCTTCATTTTGCTTTTATACTAGATACCTTAGATTCTGCATCTTGTGTATTTTGACAACCTCTGCAGACCAATTTCATCAAAATTTTTCTCAGTGCATTAAGAAAGCCTACAACTGAAATAGAAAAGCTTTTAAAAACACAAGGGCTTTGGATCTAATAAGAAAGTAGTATCTGTAAAATCTACAGTGACTAAAATGCATCCTGTGCATGAATGTATCACAATCAGATTACATTTTCAGTGAGTAAAAAGCAGAAGCCTTTCAACAACTACATTAGGCCCACAATGAGACCTGTATACAAAGGAAAATCCAGCTGCTGGTCCCCTTAGGAGCATTACAGAATGAAAGAATCTGGCCCAACAGATTTTGACTGTAGAACTTTTTGGTTTAATGGGTGCATTCACTTTCATGTCCTTGTTTCTGATGTTTTTGGTTTTTTTTTTTTATTTTTTAAGATTTTCGAAATGTTTTTTGAAAGATGAGGTAAATCTTAGCATTTACAAAGTACACATGAAAGAAAGAGCTTTTTGGTATTGCTTCACAATTTACTTGCATGAAACAAAAAAATGCCAAAGATCAATCAAAGCTAAAAAGATGCAACTGTTAGCATTGTCATTTTTTCTATTATTTGTGTGAACTAGTTCCATACAAAATTTCCTTCCACTGCATGGTAATGAGCAATGCAAATGGATATAGTATACACTCACTGCAAAATGCTGGTGTATTTATTAAAAAAACCTAGGCTTGCCATCACTGTTGAGCCCTGGGTAGGAGTTTGAAAAAAATTCCCAATATTCAGAACTCTCTGTTAAAATAGAAATTAGCATTTTCTCTGTTGCAGATAAACTTGAAGTAGCACAGAGTAAAAACTTATACATATTTACTAGGAATCTAAAAACTGTAAAACATTTGCCTTTTTTGAAGTAGCTTTTTGTGGTCTCTGTACTCTATGGAATATTTGTACATAGTATGATCTACTGTGTTCAAAACAAATCTGAAAATGTCCAGCTTATTTCAAAGCAGGTTATTTTGTTTTATTTACCACACACAAAAAGTCAGCCTGTCCCTTGGGGCTTGGAAATTATTTCATAATTGTTAGGGGAAAAGAAGAATGGAGAATTACAAGTTATATCTTCTCCCCTGTCTCTTGGACAACGTCCATCTTAGATGGACCACTAGTTTTTGTTCTGCATCCCATCCAATGGAGAAGCATGAAGCCTCCCTTCACTTACATGTGATGCACAATGAAAGTAGAATAATTAAATCTCCTCCTTACTCACCTAGAGAGACATAAGTAAAAGAGTAATATCATGGCAAAAAGTTAATTTCTTTCCAACTGTCAAATAATCAGTAATGGAAGGGCTAAAGTAGCCCAAAAAAGCTAATTCTGATAAATTTTGATGTCTTGAACACCTACTGACTGTAGATAAAATCATCATTTCTAGGGAATTTACGTTTTCATCCCAAGTCCCTCAGAATGAAGGCAAAACCAGCAAGTGTAAATATTTGTGTTAAAAATTTGTTCTTACTGGAGAGATAAGTCTTATCTTTAGGTTTTAATTAATTCTTATCTCAGTTAAAAGATAATTAGAAAGTAATCGTGTACTTGTAAAGTGCCCATTGTCTGATTTCTGATGTAACATGTAGCTTTCAGAGGAGTTTTGTGAGCTGCAAGAATTCCTTTGATTTATATCACGTTCTTGTTTGTGAGTGGGAGTAAGATCATAGTTGATTTGAGTTTGTATTTGGAATCCAAGAAAAATTCTAAATTAGGTACATTTTGTCAAATGAACTAATATGGCTTGAAAAAATAGACAACTTTTTGTGCCCCACATGCCTTATGGCTTTTTTACATTTCCTTTTTCTTTTTCATTAACAAACTGAAAATTCTGCTTGTATAAATGAACAATGTAGTGAATAAAGTGAATGAAAGTTTCTGTTTGATGAAGGATGAATAGATTGCTCTTTTTTCTTCTTGCAAAGGAGTTAATTACTACATTGGTATGGTTGGTCATTAAGAGTTGTACTCTCAAAGGCACTCTGCTACAAAACAGATGGTTTTTCTTTATCTGAGAGAATAATAAGTTCTGGGGGAAAAATGAAAGTAGCAAGAAAATGTCTGATTTTTTAAAGTTCCTAGATTGTATGGCTTTCCCCATAAGCTGGCAGATGCATTTGTTTCAATTGGCCCTTGAAGAGAAGTAAATTAAAAGACCCTAAGTGTGCAGGAGTGAAAATGCTGTAATCTTGTAACTTGAGAGCAGTTTTTCAGCAACCTGGGTGTTTCAAAACTGTAGTTTTGATTAAAATATTGGCTGAAATACAGCTCTAACTAGCTCCCAGTGGATATTCAATGTCCTAAAATCTTATTCACTTCATAACAGCCTGCAGTTGAACAGAGCACTATGGAATATGTGTCATCTGTAGAGTATTGAAAGAGAGATTAGGGGATAGTCATTAATGCTCAAATTTGAAAATAATGTTATTTTTTTTAATGCTGCTCACAAGTTCCTAGTCTCCACATTGTGTTCCAGCTCAGTTATTTCCAACATGGATATATATACAGTTTTATTTATTTCTCTGGAGTTGCACAACTTTCAGACGTGAGTTTCATCTAAGTACTGCCGTCTCTTCAATTTTTTTTACATGTTTAAGGATTTTTTTTTAAATTATCTCAGTGCCTTTCATATCATATAAAATTATACATATATATATATATAGAAAGAAAATTTTAAGTTTCTACAGGCCCGTGTAATGAATGAGCTCTGTAAGGTGATGAGCAATGGTTGCGCAGAAAGCCAGCCCAGAGAACAAGATTGCAGGCACAAGATCATACTCAAATCATGTATTAATATTCTCAAGAATAGACAAATATGAATAAGTCTTGCCTTACTTGTCTATTGACCATTCTTGTCAAACTTGCTGAGATTTCAGGGACTCAGGAAACCCGCTGATTCTTCCTCAGCCTCTGGAAGCCCTTGCAACATCTTTAATTTAAGGACCTGTAAGACTGGACGTTACACACTGGGGAGTATTGGACAACAATCCAGTCATTTGTCATACTCTGAATTCCCTGTAATATGAAGTGACTTTGCAGCAACAGTTTTTGCCTTTTGGAGTAAAATACAGGGATGACATGGTTAATTTTCTGTAGGAGCCATAACATTTCTCTGTAAGAAGACAGTAATAGCATCCTATGTTCTCCCAAATGGTGGCTATAATGGCCATGGGTCAAATATTGTTTCTGTTAATTCAAAGGTTTTGTTCAGCTTAGTTCAGGATTGCTTATACTATTATCTCCATCTCTTGAGACTTGAGCAGATGCCATTTTCTGTAATTTTTCATCTCTTGTACAGAAAATCTAAAGTATAAAGGCTTATCACTTCTTTTGTTTTTCTTCCCGTCTAATCAAGATTTTATGCTTCCTGCTTTTCACGTTACAGCTTTGACTGTCACACTGAAAACCACATGCATTATTCCAGAGCACAAAATTCAATTTTCTCCTGTCTTGTACTGCTTCAATGACTCTTCTTAATTCTGTTAAAAAAGAAAAAAAGGAAAAGAAAAATAATCTTCTGAAGTATTGCATGAGCACATACATTCCTTTGTCGCTTGATGTGACAACTGAATAGAGAAACACATACCCATAGGCACTCCACTTTATTTCAACTTGTTAGTATGGAGAGTGATTTAGTACATTACACTGGTAATAAAATCATATTTGTTGCAGGTCCTATTAGTAAGTAATAACTATTGCATTTCTAGCCTCATTTATCTGCCTTTAGGAACAATATTTAAATCTTAAAGGAGTATTAAAAAGATCCAGTGGGAAAGTTTCAAATAATAATGTTTTTGTTAAAAGAGGGAGTATTGCAATTTCAACGAAAAACATTTGAATAACATGGGGAAGATCTTAAAGAGCATTTTAAAAGAAATGGCTATTTGTATTTTTTATTTGAATTTTGGATTTAATATAAAAAGTGATATTCTAATTTAGTGTAGAAAGCAAAAATATTTACTTCAGAAGTAAATATTTAAGTGTTTTCAGAACTGAATGTTCATCTTGAAGTTCAAAATTGATTTTTTCAAAAATCCTTTAAAATTTGCTTTTTGTGATTTTCTTTCCTGTTAAATTTCTCATAGAATTTTTTAAGCAGTTATATCTCGAACCTCAAAATTAATTCAGAGCTCTCAAATTAAATGCTATCTAAATTACCATTTGTATTGTCTTTTAAATAATTCACCAGTATTTTCATGCACAATATTTATTCATTGTACTTGAAAATGGGGAGAAAATACTTGATTAATACAAAACACATAGATATCCTCTTATAGTAGGCCTTTGAAAGTGAAACAAATTATTTTCCTGTGTCAGAGCCTTACCTGATATTACTAATCTCCTGCCTTGAAATAATAAATGCATCAGTGGTCTGTTTTTCTGTTTTTAATTAGCATTTAAGGTATCTTTTTTTTCCCACACCTTGACAAATGTAATATAATTATTGTTTATTTCATAAAAGACTGCGACTGAACACTAAGAATTGTGGTTGACCTCTGGAAGCATATGTTTCTTGGGATAATTATAGGGTGATCAAGACTTGCCATAACTTGGCAGTTCCACAATAAAATAAAGCCTCAAGGTATATGCCATTGCAGCTTCCTTGCTGAGTGACTTACTTAAGCTCTGTTGTTATTTCTTAGCCAGTATGAATCTTGAAGATTAGCAACTCCTGAGACAAAGACTGAAATATGCTTGCTGTGTTAATGAAGTCTCAAAATTGCAGTATGGAAAAAAGCTTTCATTGAAGTACTGATAACTCTCTTCATATAGCTCATTGCTTGTAAGGAGAGGAATACCACTTAGGTATAGAGATAAACCCAAAATATTTAGTCTGTAACAAAAACAAACTAAACCAATGAAGTCACTGAACATTGTAAGTATTACATTCAGTTTGAGGTTTGCTACTCAGTAAGGGGGAGACCCTTCTCTCTCTCCTCTGCCCAAAAAACAATTTTGTAACCCAGAGATAAAAGTTACGTCATTGCCCCAAACACCTATTTAATATGGACATTTCAGAAATATTCCTACCACTATTGTGTGTTAGCAAGCTATAGTGCTATGTTTCCTCAGTCATTTTAACATTCCATTTTCCTACATTTAGACTGCTCTTTTCAGGCTCACAGCATTATACCTAAGTGTTTGAGTCTTAACTTTTGTAGGTTTATTAGAATATTAGCAGTGTTTTCATTTAACTTCATTCTTAATTTATATTAACTTGAATCTAATATGATAGTAACATTAACTAAAATATTAATCCAATTTTATACTCCAGCCCATCTGGTCATCTAGCTTCACTTCCTTTAAAGTAAGAAGAAAGGCTAAATGAATTAAAACACAAGGCTAATTAAAGCATCAAGGTAATGTTTTGTGCATCCTATTCGGAAAGCCCTTTTCACAATTTTGTGAGCCTGACTTCTGCCATTCTAGAACTACAGTCCTTTTTACTTGGTAGATGGTACAATATGTGAGAAATAGTGTAAACCATCCATAACATAGGGGTAAGATCAAGCTGACAAGAAAAAGAAAAAAATCAAAGTATTCTTTTACACAAAAAGTAAATCATACTTCCTCGATTTATCTTCTGTTTGAATTTTTATTTAGCCGTCCTTGGGAAAATGCCTTATGTCCCAGAATAGCTTTCATTTAGATACAAGTGGCAGTTCTTCAACCTTCTGTTCTTTCTCGCTATTCTTTAAGTTTGCTCAATGCAGTCTTACTGCTTTCAGAGCTCCTTCCGCTTCCAAATGTTATGCAAGCACAAGATCCCTTGTCTGCTACACAGCTTTAACATCTCCACTTGCACAAGGAGGAAAACAGAATGCAGAAGCAGTGTTCGCTACAGCTAAACTAAATGTATCTGGATGATCTGTAAGCAGTGAGGCCACCTGGCATCAAACACCCCATGGTCCATACCACCATACTCAGCTGCTCAAATCCACCAGCCACACACAAGTTATTGGGAATGGCCTCTGACCCATTCCAACTCTAAAGTATGGGTGTTGTTTGAAAGATGACTAGCTACCTTCATCCAAAACCACACCAGCAACTGTTCTAATAATAAATTTATATAATAAAGGCAAATCCAGAGATATAAACAGATTTGATCCTAGAAAAGTAAATTAAAGGTAGGATTAGAATTTGTGTTCTTGGTTCCTAGTCCTGTAGTTATTCTTCCAGACAATAATGTGGTTTTCATTCATGATTAATAGAAAGCCTGATTGATTAGCAGTTCAGGAACGTGTATCTTAAGATTCTACATGTATCGTGAAAGTACTGTTCTTTGGTACTTTTCCTCAATTTTAAAGTCCTCTTATATGGAGTTTGTTATGTAATTTCAATACAGCTAACTATTTCAAACACCCCCTCCTACCTACAAACCCATTAGCATGATTAATAAGAATAGTTTGAATATCTCATGTCGTATAGTTCTTCATAAAATTTACACATAGAAATTCTTTGATTATAGCTCTGTTTGCATTTTCCGGGGAAAAGAGTATCACAATCGGGTATCATTTCCATTTAACTTATAACTTCACCATCTGGAATGGAAGAAGACAATATATTTGGTCTCAAATTATAGATATTTCAGAAATCTTCAATCTAAGTGATTCTCTTGGCCCAGGTGAGTGGTAGCATTTCATCAATGCCTGCATGTTTTCCATTGTCTCAATCTCTTGTTATCTATGCATGGGTCATTTTTGCTACTTTGAAGAGCCACAGAAGCTTGGAGAAAAATCTCTTTTAAAAAGGCTGAGAGTTATTAGTAGCATGATTTAGAAACCTTTTGTGTTATAAAGGGACCCAAAAGCATTGGTTGTAGGGTATGTCTATGAGGCCTCTAAGTACTTTCGCCTCTGAGAAAGATTTCCCCCAGTGGGGGAGTTGCACACTTATCATTCCATGTATCAACATGGGCTGGGGGATAAATGGATTGAGAGCAGCCCTGGGGAGAGGGACTTGGGGGTGCTGGTGGATGGGAGGCTGGACATGACCAGCCATGTACACTCACCCAGAAAGCCAAACGTGTCCTGGGCTGCATCCAAAGCAGCGTGGCCAGCAGGGCAAGGGAGGGGAACCTCTGTTCCACTGTCATTCAACCCCACCTGGGGTGCTCTGTCCACCCAGAGCTCCAGCTCAGGGATTCCCAGCACAGGAAAGGTACAGTCTTGTCAGAGTTAGTCCAGAGGAGAGTTAAGAAGATGCTCAGAGGACTGCAGCACGTCTTCCATGGGAAAAACTGAGAGAGTTGGGGCTGTTTATCCTGGAGATGAGAATGATCTGCAGTGACCTTATTATGGACTTTCAGTAGCTAAAGGGAGCCTACAAAGAGCTGAAGAGGGTCTTTTTATAAAGACAAGTAGTGATAGGACAAAGAGGAATGGTTTTAAACTGAGAGTGTATTTAGATCGGATGTTAGGAAGAAATTCTTTACTGTGAGGGTGGTGAGGCACTATAATTACAAGTTGTCCGGAGAAGTTGTAGATGCCCCAACCATGGAAGTGTTCAAGGCCAGGTTGAATGGGACTCTGTGAGCAACCTGGTGTAGTGGAAGTGTCCCTGCCTGTGGTGAGGGAGTTGGAACTAGATGATCTTTAAAGCTTCTGCCAACCCAAATAATTTTGTGATTCTGTAAGATGATCTTTGCACTGTGTTTTCTGGGGAAGAGCTGCCTACACAATATTGAGAAGGAAAAGAAATTAGGACAGCAGTGTTGGAGCTGCTGCACAGTCTGCCTCTGAGCACACCCCCACTATGAAGATTGGGCTGTTTTGATTGTATTTACAAACCGCACTTACTGGGGAGAAAAGAAAGTAGCCACCAACAGAAATGCTTCCTACAATTGCCTTAAAACGTTCACCTAACAATATGAATGGGGCATGGCATTTTTGTCAGTGTGAACAGCTGCTCCCCTCAGCTTATTTTGCTTTTACTGAATCATCTGTAACAAACACTCTGCTCAGGAGAGCCTGCGGGTAGCTCGGCATTTTTCATTTACAAAAGTAATCCATGTCTCTTGTCACATTCAACTTTGCTAGAATGTGGCAGGAGTTTGCAAAAGTCACCCAGACTTCAAGGGAAAACAACTTCCACTGAACACTCCTTGGCTGGAAACATAAAATATTTATGCTATTGAAATGGGCAATTTGATCATTCAGTCACTTTCTATATACCTCATTGTGTAAGCATTCCTCTGCAGGCTCCTTTCTCTGTTAAATATAGTTACACGGTACATAATTGCCAAGAGTAAAAAGGGTTGCATATGCTATTTTTGGTAGCATGGGTGATGAGCACAGCATTTATGAAGGAAGAATTATTATGGAGTTAAAACTCATGCATATCTATGAAAGCTTAGCTTCTTCCTTGAGAGTTTTGGAACAAGTCCAACCTTAGAAAGTTCTCATGGGGTTTCTTGAGCTGTGCAAGTTGGAAAGAGCTTTAAGCCAAGTAACTGATACTTAAAATAACCAAAAGGCAGTTTTAAACATTTGTCACTAAAAGCAATAAATCACTGCTCAGCACAAGCTACGCTAACTGCTGTCAGAGCAGGTGTCTGCTGGGCTCCCTGAGGCAGTCAGCAAACACAAACTAATGTGCAAACTACAGTAATTTTTTGGGCCAGCTCTTCCGTTTTTCAGAGCAATACTGCAAAGTCTTCATACTACTGCTGCTACAAACTGACCGGACCAAACCTGTGTGATGTTTGAGCTCATCAACCTTGGCCTCTACATGGAAACCTGTGAGATGTGTGCACATCAGAAAATGTTCTGCTGATAATGGTGTGAAGCTGTGTGCTCACACTCAGGATGTCTGAGGTTGTTACTTGTAATAACCAGAAAATTTTCTTTACATTCTCTTACAAAGAGAGAAATATTGGATCTGGCTTTCAGAGATCAGTTTTTCATGGGTACAAACAAAAAAAGAAATTGGTTTACGACCATGTAAAGAAATCGCTCATGTAATTAGTAAATTTTAGCCTGAATAAATGACATTGAAAGAATTAACGGAGTCCATGCAAACTGTCCCAGTGCAGGAATGTTTATGTTCTTAACTGTTCTCAGCTTAGGGCATGAACCTTTGGAAGAAAAAGTTGTCCATACTACTTCTAGGATTTGAATACCCATTCGCAAATAGTAGTCTCCTATGAATTGCAAAATTTTCTAATAGATTAAAAAATCGAAGCCATTATTACATATTTGCTCATGCCTTCCTCATAAGTAGTCACTAAGAAGTCATCTGATAGTTGTGTGCCAAGTCTGTATGACTTATTTCTGTAATTTGACCTTGCTGTATTCATCCATGCATCTTTATGGATAGAACAAGGAATAGAGAAATACAACGGCTGTCTCATATATCTACCTAAAATACAGCAGAATTGTCATGGTGTTTATTGTCTGAATACCTCACATCTGCTTGGGTCACCCATATTTCTTTTAGCCCTGAAATGGTTTTCCAGCCTCCTTCACCTTATACCTCTGCAAGACACGTCATAACCTGCTGTGTAAGGATCTCATTCAATGTTTTGCACTCAATTTCTTCAAATCTAATACTACTAAATCTGTTAAAATACAGTAGTGAACCAGCTTCACAGTCTCTGACATTTCAAGCCACCAGATCGATTCTGTGTGAAAATACCTTTCTTTTAACAATCCTTCTCAATAATATTTCTTTCTTCTCCTGGTGTAGTATATTCTATCCCTAAATTGCTCAGATTCAGCCTATCATAGCATTCAAGTCTCCAAACATGAAAACTACCTAGCACTCAGTATCTGGTGATTCATCAGGATTTGATATATTTATTTCTCATGATGAGGGCTATTTTGTGTGATATTTAAGCACTCACCAAATTAATTAATTAATTAATTTTCTTCTCCATTTTCTAAAATTAGTCTTGCACTTACTAAAGAATCTCAGCTTTACAGTCCAATAGGACTAAGAATAATTTCAAATGCTTAAAAACCTATTTGGATTTTTTTAAAAAAAATGACTCCCACAGATTTCAGAAATCTGTAGCATTAATAATAATTTAACACAAATAGATAACATACCATGTATCAAGTTAACACAATACACCTGGAACTGATTGAACCCATGACATGAAGTCCTGAGATAAATGTAGACACAGTATGTGTTTTTAAAGATGAATTATAATGAAGTTTCTTTTTCAAGGAGATTTGCTCAAATAGGGGAAAGGAAAACGAGGAATTATTTGTAGCAATTTACTTTTATAGCCTGTTTTGCTGGTTTTTGCAAGGGACTGAGTTGAGCTGTTGATCAGTAGATGATACGTGAAGCTACCCCTATTCCCAGTAAGTGCAAGAAATGCTGGCATTAATAAGAACAGAAAATCAAATGGGAACTGAGTAAATTTAGAGACATGACTGGTCTGTTCATGTGCAGATTATATTTTCATCTGACTTTTGAAAAATGATCAATTGTTGCTTCAGAGTCCCTTTAAATTTAAAGCACCTATGAAAGTATAAGTTGTCCCAATACAAAAAATATTCACTTGATCGTTTTCATGATCTACAACTATATTTGGGTAAAAATTTATTGGGTAAAAAGTAATATTTGAAAGAGGCCTGCCATAAGGAACTGGGCTTTCAGTTTCTTAATGCTTTTTCTGTGCTGTTGAATTTTTTACCATTTCAGGTTTGGTTTGTTTTTTTTTTTAATATACAAATAATCCAAATGGAAAACTATAAAAAATTGCCCAAATCAAAAGCACCTATGATGTTTGAGGCCTTTCTGTGTTCTGTGTGTGTCTGTTCATATTGTGTATAAAACCAGGCTCCTGCTTTTAGATTTCCCCAGCTCAATCACAGTGGGCAATAGACCTTATGTGCTTATTTTATCTTCTGCTTGACATACTGCTTGATGCATATGATCAAATGCAGCATTTCATTTCCACTCTTGCAGATGACAGAATAAATTCCACAATGCATTTCTGCAGATGTCAGAAAGGGCAAGGAAGACAGACAGATACAGGTTTGCTCACATTTTAGTTTCCTGAAAAATTAGAAATAATTATATAGAAAATCAAATTACTTTTAAAATCTCATCTTTGCAGTATTAGCTTTTTTAATTAATAACTTATTTAAGAAATATTATTTTTAAATGTATTCCGTGTTTTTCTCCTATTAGCAGTTCATTAAAGAAGATTCCTGCTGGGTCTGTGTTAATGGATTTCCAGAAACTATGGAAATCCCTCATAAGTTGATCAAGTAGTTAAAAGCCCTTAGGTTTCCACCTACCAGCACATTTCAGGATTTTACAAGAAAAATTCATGTTTTATTTTTTTTTAAGTTGTTCAGCTAAGGTATAAAGGCCTAACTAATTTAGCAAATTCATGCAGAGTAATCAACTTTCCTACTTTTTTTTATCTACTATATTTAAAAAAATGTGTTTCCTCTAAAGTCTTCATGTCAATACTGCACATATTACAATATTGAAATGATTCCCAAAGTTCTGATTCTGAACACTGAGTTAAAACTCCATTTATGTTTATTTAATTTTACTTTTTTCACTTGGTTGGACTGCCATGGGAAAAGAAGAAATTTTTAACTTTTGTCTATATCTTTTCTTGAAGTCACACTGCTAAAAATATTAGAGACTAACATGGCAATATGGGTATTAATTAGTTGTAAAATCCTCACTTTCATGATCTTGTTAAAATTACTTTAAAAAATCAGTGTGGGGATTTTCCGTCCTCTTTGCAGAAACTTTGGATTACTAACAATTCCCAAAACTAATTTTTTGTCAGAGTTACAGCTGGATTATTGTAGAGGAAAAATGGCTGAATCCTAATTTTTCTTTCATTGAGTCTTCTTGGTGGGCAGGGCCTTCATTCTAGTTCTTGGACATCAGAAATAAAAGTAATTTTTGCTTTGTAATACATATTTTGATACATGGAAAAATGTTGTAATTTTCAAAAAGTAAATATTTTTGTCTGATCAATAAAAGTTTATTAATCTTGTAGCTTGGTAGTGTGGGAAAGACTAGAACAAGAGCCCAGGAGACAATAGCTGGACTGAAATAGTGACACATTAATTGAAAATTTATTATATTGGAATAACTGAGATCATGTTCAGGAACTCTAGCAAACCTGGCAACTTGAAGATTTTATTTAGAAAACATAAATAAGAAGTCTTGTATAAGTAATAGTGATTGATCTGTCACTTCTATCTGGTATAAAATTTATCTAAAATTCATAGGGTTTTTTTTAAGAGGCAGAGGTAATATTAATGTTTTGTCTAGTTCTGCACACCACCAGTTCTTCACTGGACCATTTTCTTGATTTTAAGATGTAGTGTAATCAGACTCATTTAATTTTGCATGCTGATGTGCTGAACAGAGTCAGCATTTTAGATTTTACAAGCCAGGCACAAAAGGTGCCTTGACAAGGTTATTGTTTTTTGAGTGAGAGCACCTGACTGCTCCTTCACTCTGAACTGGAATTTGAAACCAGGTAGAAATGCTCTGCTGCTACCTGGGGATGATTAATAGAAATTGAACAGCTTCAATTTCTGTGAGCTGTAGGGGGAACAGTGATAAAACAGACAAACCTAGTACGTTTGAAATGCATTAAGACTACCTAGATGGAAGTAACTTAATTGACTTTTCAGCCTTTCTTAGAATTCTTGGGGGAAAAAAAAGTGAATGAAACTCCTGTTCAGTGTTCACTTCTTATTTTGTAGGTTTGTGGTGATTTTTTTGTTTGGTGTCAAAGCAAGGGCATAATTATCTAAATTTCTGTGGCAGCAGAAGTGCTTCCTAAGCAGAGGAATCTATTGTGCTGCAGAAGAAAATAGGAGTTTATTTAAAAAGTAAAAAATCACATAGATCTATAATTTGCTTCACAAAAATAAAGAAAAATATGGCCCACAATGCAAGCCTTTTTTCCTTTAGGTTATGTTCTGTTATCTTGTTACTGTAGATATCACTTTGGGATTCCTTCTTACAGGGAAGAGAAAAGAGCAAAACAAGCAATGGTACCCTTTAGCTTGTGCTGTAACTTCAAATCTTCTCACAGCTAAGGCACATGAATTGATGTAAATTCTCAGTGTTTAAGGAGTTCTGCTGGTGTAGGATTCTGGCCAAATTCAGGTGTCATCTTGCTGATGCACTAACAAGGTGCAACACCCAGGCTTCTGAGTGTGCATGTCCCACACACAAACTGAGCACTGAAGAAATTTTCTTCTCTAAATTGAGAATTTCTGAGCATGAATTACCAAGAACTTTCTAATTTCTTCTCTGCCATGTTTCAACCCACTGGAATTTTGGGAGCCAAATACTAATTCAGAAGTGGGTTTTTTTGGGTTGAGTGTTTGGGGTTTTTTCTGCAATAACTTATAGAGAATTCTCCATTCTTCCATGTAGTCTTACTAGGTAATAATCAGAAGTACTAGGGTAGGATGCTTTTGTTCAGCTGCTCAGTCAAAGACTTCTGACTACATATTATCTATGAGGATCAATCCAGAACAGGAGTGACTCCCAGCAAGTTGTTTCTTCTTGAGAACATTGCCTCCTAATTTTGTGAAGTTTTGAATTATCAAAGGGAAATGCTGAATAATGTAAGGGAACAGTTTGCAGGTAAACTTTAAAATTGCTGAAATATTAATTCAGTGTCTGAAGTTAGGGTATTCTGAGAGGGGAAAAAAAACAATTTCAGAGAAAGATTTTAAATATTTAAATGTAATACAAAGGCAAATGTCTTTCTTGAATAACATCAAATACTAGTGCAGGGGCTGCCTGGGCTTTGCTTCCACTCAGTCTGCCAGAACGAACTATTATAGAGCTTTGCAAATGTGAGAGAAGAGGCTGAATGAGGGCTCTGTGTGTCAGTCAGACTCTGCCTTAGCAATCAGCCTAAACACACTTCACACCCGCAGAGTCCCTTTTGAAAGTGCCCAAGGGAAGCAAGGCTTCCCAAGAACAATGTGCTACAATACTTTGATTCGTCCTGGTCATATTCAGGCCACTAGAGATTACTTCTCATCTGAATGTCTTCCTTTGTTATTTCATTTAAGATCAAGGTTGGTACACTTCTCGACACAATTACTGTGTGAAAGCTTTTAGTTTAAAGGAAAAAGAAACTTGTGAGCTCCTCTCAGCAGGGTCAGTGTCATCTTTGGTCTCTCTAAAGTACTTAACCCAACAGGGCTCAAGGGATGCACTGCCTGATCTTAAAACAGGAATCAACAGTCCTCACCCTGATTGCAACTTTTTTTGGCTCTGCTGAAGTGGAAAATGTGGCTTCCTAATTCTACATTGTGTACTCACAGGATGAGTAATTTTTCACTCTCTGTCCACTTTGTGTCCACACACTGTCCATCTCTTCTGATGGTGAGTGTTTAGAGAAAAACATTGCGTGTTAATACATGGCTAACACGGGAGAGAGATTTTGTTAAAAACACACATAGGTTGATAAAGTGATAAATTCTGTTCATGCCCACCACAGCAAGGCCTGGTTCCCCAATCCCTCTGGAGATGTTTGAACAACTTTCTGTGCAATCCTGACAACTTCCTGTGCAATCCTGACAACTTCCTGTGCAATCCTGACACTTTCCCCATGAAAACCAACTGTGTTAGGACTCTGATTTCCATATGAATCCAGTAACTGTTATTACCCAGCAACAGTATTGCTGGGTATGTATAACCATGCAAGAATCCTTGCTTTTATGTCCCTCCAAAAAAGAGAAAAAAGCAAATTAATACTTGTGGAGAAAGTTATAGTATTCATGGACTGATTCATTTTTCAAAGTGCTAGGTAGATGAGGAAGAAGGAAAATAATCATAGAAATTGACTTACACTGTTTTAGAGATAAAAAGTTAATTTTTCAGCTGGGCTAATACAAAATAAAAAAAATGTATTTACTTCTGATTTTTATTTGCAAAAGGGTGTATTTGCAAAATATGCTTCTGCCAGAGTGAGATGATAAAACACATTGTATTTGTTCATGGTCAAAGGTTTCATTAATAATAATAGAATACTAATAATTAATAATTATTAGTGCTTGAAAGAGGACAAAAAGGTAGTATGGTTAGAGATGTGAAAAAATATGGAATTTTTTTTTCCTTTTCGTTTTTGTCCTGCAGCACCTTTTCTATCTTACTGAAAGATCTAGATCACTATAGTAATTACTTGCTTACTGACTCTAAATCTTATCTGAGAGTAAGGAATGCCTTATGAATAATTTATTTAAACCATGACAGCATTTAAGAAATACTTATGCATGCCTATTCCAAATAATACCAAATATAACAAGCATGAAAGGTGGAGCTGCACTATGCTCTAGAATTTGTGGACACCTTAATATTTCTGAAATAGGCAGGGGAAAGAAATTGAAAATGTACTCTAGCTGGTCTGAAACAAAATCCTCTTGCTATATTAATAAAATTTTAAAAATTTAGATCTGTTGTTGTAAAGTATTTACAAAAAACTACTGTGGCATTCTGCAGCAAAATTCATATTTCCTTTTTAAAATTTAAATTACAAATTATTTTTAAAATAAACTGTATTTATTAATATGCATATATGCGCACATATGATTGAAAGTAACTTTAAGTTTATATGAATGTGTGTGAGCTAGCTTGGGCTAAATTTATCCTGTTTAATATAGTCTATAGTGTATTCCTAAATTGTACAGTGAAAACCATTTACTGTTTAGTCACAGAAACAGTCATGCAAAAATAATTCAGTGGGCAAGTCAGAGCATCAAAATGAGAGCAGAAACTGTAAGACAAGATGGACTGAAAAAAAAAGCCAAGCATAGAAACAGAAAAGGACATTTGAAACCCCAAGAGTTCAGAGAGTCACCACTTATGCAGCAAGTAAGCCCGAGGGAGGCAGAAAGAAAGTGTCCCAGGTTTCTTAACCTTTCCTTCTTAACAGCCAATAAAACCTTAACTCTTCTGGGTTTATTTTGTATAGGGATGGAAAAGCTAACATGGCAGCTGGTAGACCTCCTGGATATCTACTGATTTCAGACATCAGAAGGACCTTGGATTTTTTTTAGTGCTTTGGTAGTCACTTTGATAACTTCTGAGACTGACTGATGACTCTTGGAAGTATGCTTAGCTCAGTATTGGCCAAAAGTGAAAGGGTTTTAAAGTTGTACAAAGCATTTCTGAAGAAGGGACAGTGGCAGAGCAGAAGTCAGGAATAGGAAAGCAGAACATAACTGTCCCTAGGTTAGGCTAATATCTTAATTAAAAGAATCAAGCAGAGACCTTGACTATTGGGATTACACACTACCAAGCCTCATGAGGAAATGAGATATGAATTCTGGAGTCCAAAGAACTACAGTCTGAGTTTCTGATGTGAACCGTTCATATGAAGCAGTGGGGGGGATAACACTAAAGCATAAGCAAAAGCCTTTTGCCACATATTAACAGTGCCCATAGCAAGATACTGGATTCATTTCTCTCTCACTAAACCTGCAAAAGTTATTTTTTGGTTGGTTGGTTGTGGTTTTGTGGTTGGTTTTTTTGAGAGGGAAGAGGTATTGCCAAGCTCTCTATTTTCTTCAGTGATTTTCTCAGGTCCTTGTTTGCCTGTCTGTTTTCCAAGGTTACCACACTCTCTGAACCTCTTTTGTAGGGAATCTACTTCATGCCTTTGTCTGACAGGTGTCACATACCATAAAAGCTAAGAGAAAGTAGCAATTAATACCACCTTGTGCCATTTGTGCTCCTTGTCACATATAAAAGAAAAGCAGTCACAGTGTTTGTGCAGTCCACCATCCACACCAAGACTGTATCTAACCTGACAATCTCCTGAGCTGCTTCATTAACTTCCCATTTTTGTTCTTGCTTTTTCCTGCTTCCTATTTGTGTTTAAGTAGCATCAAATACTGTCCCATCCTCCTACTTATGTCCAGATGGAAAGCAACTATTTGATACTGGAAAAATGTGACCTTCTTTCAGATATATTTATAAACAGAACAATATTACTGCTCTTTTTCCAGTGGTTTCATTATGTAATCACTTCTATTTAACCCTGGTGTTTCAGGGAGTTTTAAGTACATGCACTCAAAGAAACACAGGTATTTAAAGCAAGTGTTCTGCTTTATAAGGACCTTTCATCTTAACTACAAGTTCTTTTTTTTTAAAGTGAATTGAAAAATGTACAGTTAAAAACTGTATTTTCTAATCTATCTCCATTCTTAAGGAAAACAGTGAAATAAAGGTCTACTGGCATGTGTGAGAGTATCACCTCCTTGAGATGCCCAAACAACAAGCTTGCATAAGGCTTGGTCATTTTTATGCAACATGGTCTATTCTTCATGATGATGAAAACCTTGCACTGTAGCCCACATCTGTGCCTAAGTGTAGAGAGTGCCTCTTGTAAATAAGGTGTGCTCAGAGAGCTGAAGTGGTTTATTGGTGCTTCCCTTTACTTACTTTAGAGCTGTATCCAATTGCTATCATCAAGAATAGGCATATATTTAAACAAAAATATAAAAAGTGATTTGTAGTCATTTCTCACAGAGACATGTGATATGTTTTTTGCTCTGTTTCATATAGCTGCCTGGATGTAAAGGTCCCAACTGAAATGAAATGAATTTGTAGAAAAACTACAAATATATTGCTAGGTCAGTCTGATTTTAAGTGTGGAAAAAACCACTCCATCATACTAGCAAGTGTTTTGGTTTGTTTTTCCTCATTGAAGCAGCTGAACACTGCTTCAATTTCTAGTTTCCTACAGATTTTCATCCTATGTCTGCTCCTTCTCTTCCCTGTGATCTTCATTCCACCTTAGACATCCATTTCTGTACTGTGCTCCCTGCTCATCTATTACCCTAATGCTGTATCAGCAGAGAGGTAGGTATCACTACCTATGTCCTTGAATTACCACCTGGCAAGTATAATAAAAAAATTAAAATAAATATCTTGGAGTTAAGACTACTTTTGAACCGCTCTACTTTAATAAGTGTCAGTTATTAAACTTGCGTTCCTACAAAAGTATTCAAGTGTAATGCTGAAACCTCCCACTTTCTGCCAAGCATGGTCAGCAGTGGTAAGCTTGTTCTGAAGTTGTCGGGAGGCACTAAGAGGAGGACAGGAGAACAACCAAAAAGAGGGATTTGCACTTCAGTATGTTTATCAGTGTGTGGTGTTTATGTGTGTAGTAGAAGTCAGTGTGCTGAACATACACAGCTGTCTTGTAGCAAATATCTCTGATCCTTTTCTGAGTAGGGGCATTTGCTTTCTTAGTGTAACTGACTGTATGAAGACTAAATTTTGTGTAAAATCCTCTGAGATCTTTTAATGGTGCATCAAATGGTCAATAATTACAGTCACATGAGGTTCAAATGCTGGAGCAGAGAAGATGCTAGGAAGAAATAACACAAGTAGAACAGTAAGGCCTTTCCCCCAGTAAGTTACCAAGTTAAATTTAGCTGTCTTAATGCCCAAATGAGTTTTCTCATGAGCTATTTCTATACTCTTACATTATTACAACCTTCTCTAAAATACTGTTAGTGGAATTTTATGTAGCCCATCAAATTTAATAAATTGCTGTTATGTTACTTCCTAACAAAATGTGTTATTAGAGGTGATAGCAGATCAAGAAAAAATAATGATTTCTTTTGGTAAGTGGCAACGTTATCTATTTATGAATTATAATATAGCTAGGGTTGTGTCTCATATGGATAGAACTTTACTAGTCTTAATACTTTGATAGTTTTGCAACATTTTTTAATGTGTAAAATAATGCATGGAAAGGGAAAAGAATTCAAGTCACCAAGATGGGAGTGTTTCTAAAGTAGAGTTTACATAAAATAAAACAAATGTTTCTTTAAAAATTAATTTTTATTGGATGATGAAACTGTCAAATAAATGAAGGTAAAACTGGAAGCTTTTTGATTTGGTTGTTTTTAATTTTTATTTCAATAGGAGATAAAAGAAAAAGTATTTGCAGTGAGAATTATTTTTCTTGGTCAGTGGGTCATAGTCAAATGCCATTTTCCTGGAATTCTCCACCAAAACATATAAAAATTTTTGCCATCATGTTCTGACATAGATGAAGTAAGACTGAAAAACTCTCAGCTATAACAAGGACTTGTATGCAAAGTAATTAGGTTTCATCCTACGGTCTCTAGAGAGTGCCTTCCCTTTGAATGGATGCAGAAAGTAAATGTATGGCTGAAATACAGTCCCAGTAGAAAAGGTACTCTCCTCATTATTTTGTGGAATGAAGGAGGCTAAACAGTCATTTGACACAGTAAACACAGTGACAGAAAAAGTGAAAACTGCTGGAGTGCAAGTATGCCAGATTCCATAAACTGCTGCATTTCCTCTTAAAAAGATTTAACAGTCTCTGTAGTTTAGCTATCTTACTATAAAGTACTAAAACACTTACATGCCAATAGAATAAATCCATCTGGCTTTCCTATATATATATGCATCTATGTTTATGTGTAAGTATGTATAAATATACTCTTTTTTTCTTATATATAGTCCTAATTTCCTAGAAATAAGTTTTCAACTACATCCAAGTGGCTTAGAGATATGGGAGAGTTTTTTGATACAAGGAAAAATAAGAACAGTTATGTACAGAAATATTTGAAGTATGAGAGAAGCAAAGGTTCATATTCAGAAACCCAAGATACTTTGAGAAATGTGCATTCTTAACTATGGCATGGATGATGCACCATGCAGCACTCACTGTGCTATGATTCCATACCCAAGTTTCCCTTTCCTCTATTAAAGGAAAAACTCTCCTATTAAGTACGGGAGGTTAATTTCATCACTTGAGATCTACTCTTGACTGAATCAGTGTAACTAACAACTTCTTGCACTAGACATCAGTCTCTGAGCAAGTAAACCAAAAATAATCTTGTGTGATACTGCAGCATTTCTGAAAATCATTAGAGAACACTACGTATAAATTACAAAGGAGCTGGAAGGAAAAGTACATCAAATGCAATCAAATTATTTCAGAGACCTTGCTGAAAATATTCCTCTTTAAAAGTTACAGCATTCAGTAGCTGTTATTAATTAGAAATAAGAATTCATCAAACACTAGAAATACCAACTCAAACTTCTGAACAAAAAATCTGGTGAATGAGGGAAAAGTAGTAGAAATTGAATTAGTAATACAAAAATAATAGACTATTTACAAGGAAGATAGACATTAGAGAAAACTGCTAAGTGGGTCAAGAGTGAATGCGATGTCAGGGACTTAAAGCAAAAGACTTAAAAACTGTAAATATAGAAGAATTTTCTACTGTTTTCCTACTGCAAAAATGAAATATGAGAAAAAGCTGACAGTCTTAGGGCAAACCTGAAATCCCGAAAGAATAATTTAGTGTATTTCCATGCTTGTACTTAGAAGTAGGCACAAAAGGTAGTTGTTAATGTGTTTGATAGGGTAACAAAAATCATGTCAAAATACTTGTATCTCAGGAGAATAGTATAAAGTCTTAAAAATGCTGTTACTGTTTGACTGGTTTTGAAGGTTAAACCACCATCTCTAAATCCCAACACTTCTGGAAATGCCCATTAATTATCAATTATTCAGCAGTTATTATGGGTTAGGTTATTTCATGCTGTGAGATATCCCTCATGTGACAGAATGCCTTGAAGTCAGCAGAGTGCTCTATTAGCTTACTTTGCACCATTTTTGGACAATAAAAGAACATGCCTGCTTCAGTAGAGGCTGCCTGGTTGATGGTATGCAGCCTTCTCACCTGGGACTGGTATTTGTCAGACATTCATTGTAGACTCAAACAAACACATAAAAAGCTTAAGCTAAATGTTGGGTTTTTTCTAATTTGGAGTATTTAAGGAATCAGTGGGATATTCTGTAACATCTTGCTGATGTAGAAGCAAGTTTTGTGTGGTCACTATCACCAGTAACAGTCCTGTGAGGCTGAACACCTCTGTCATATATATCTTAAAAGTTTTCCCACCTCTAAAATACTTATGAATTTTAGGGCATTTAGGTCTCACATGAACCAGATTGCTCATACATGCAATACAGAAAATCACCATTAAAAATGCACTGGTTCTGTTCACTAGATGAGGGCAATCAATTTAAAGTTGATTAACAGACTGATATTCTGTGCAATTCTACTTCCCCTACAACCTTCAAGTTGTTGCGGTTTTGTTGTGGTTACATTTAATTGCTCTCTCTGCAGTTGGTTCTTGTTTTAGGAAGGAGAAAAAATACTGCTGAATGCCAGATGGTATTCAAACAGTTGATGAGGTGTGTTGGGATTATGAAAGTTGAAATAGTACGTGCACATATAAAATTATCTCTGTGTACGTTTTTAGTGAGAGTATTAAACAGTCACCTGGGTGGAGTAGAATTGTCTCCTCTTACAATAGTATTCAAAATTATCAGATGGCACAAAGACCTAAAAAATGAACTTTTTTTCCCCTCAACCTGAAGACTCTGTTTGGAATAGAAAGAAATCAAACACTGTCTTCCGGTTAAACTGTATACATTTCATAAATAATTTAGCACTGGAGTCATAACGTCAGTCTATAAAACACAACTGAGAAAACAGCAAAGAATAGAAGAGACAGACAGGAGTTAGAGAAAAGTCAATCAGTTTGAAATAGACTGAGGAGTAGTTTGCAATATTAGACAGCCTGTGACCTTTCGATATCTTTTTCTTGTTACGCCTTAAACACTTAAAAGGAATTGTCATCATTTTTTATGATATAATACAATACAGAAATTGATTAGGATGTTATGCTTTTAAAAAAATGTTTAAAATAAATGTGGAAATACTTTTTTCTCTAAGTTCAGAGTGCTACTTACTTGTGTGCTTTTTTGAGTTATTAAGTAGTACTGCTAAATCACATGCCTATAAAAGCTGGAGAAGAGCAAAAGGTAACAACATAATGAGAATTAATTTTGATTATTTGAATTTTTCCTATATACCCTCAAGGCAAGGATTGAGTAGTGTAATTTTCTTTTTTGTTACTCTAGCAGAAAGGAAAAAAGATAAATTTAAATTGCAATACCTAAGAAAATAATTATAAATTCTGATAGATGATGCATCATACAGCAGTAAGTTTTGAGCAGTTTAATAGAATAGTTTAGGAATCCCTTTTTCACTAGTCAAATATCAACTGGTGTATCAATAAAACACCAGTTAGATTTCACAATTTTAAAAAAAAAATTACTAGGTATATATTGATTTTACAACTTTCACAAAATATATTTTTAGTGTATAAAGGAGTTGAACAGAGAAAACCATAAATCTATCTTTCTAAAATGTCTGCATTTGGGTATGAAAATACAGTAGATTAATAACGAGATAGGTAATATATGTAAAGGTACTTGATTAATTCATTGATAATAAGCATTATACAATATGATCGATCAGTTGTTCTTAGTCAAGATTTGTCTTCAAAAATCCATCCCCAGCAGTAGCTATGTCAGAAGACTTAGCTGGAAAATGAAAGAGTGACCTAGCCAAATCCAAAGACTATTATATTTTTTTTTAGTTATTCTTCCCAATCAGTGAAGGCAAATTTCACAGAGCACTTCAGGATGCTTTTTGCCTTTGTCTGAATTCTTCCTGATACTAAAATAGAAACAAACTGATATCACTTGTGGTTGCTGCTTCATTTCCTGCTGTGTATCTATGGAGAAAGAAGAAAACATAGCAGAAATGATAGTATCAACAAAATATTAATGATACACACAGGGTCCCTCTATCTTACTGACCATAAAAATGTAAGCATGAAATATGAGTGGGACTCTACTTTTCAGGAGCACTAGGAAAAAGCGCATAGAGTGTGTGACAAAACATGCATGTAGTTTATGACATAGACTCTTTATCAAGTATAATTAAACTTTTTGCTTCCGTACTCAGTATCATTGAGTAAAAAATGGGAAAAAACCCCACAACTTCATTTTTAAAGTTATAGAAAATTCCATGAAATTTAAAGAAGTAAAACTGAGAATCATCTGAAACACTATTTAAATTGTTATTTCCTTTTTGTCAAGCTGTCAATTCAGTATTGAAACAACCATAAAATGTCTGATCTTCAAAAACAAAGCAGCTAGGAATTCCTCATTATTGTTATACTTTTTTTTCTCCCTAAATACCAGGCTTTCTGGAGTTTTTATGAATTTTGGTATATATATGTGGATGTACAACCACTGTGACTGCGTGCTATGCAGGGGGACATGGATGTAAGTAGGAAATATGGCTTCCAATTACAGAAATATCAAATCTTCCTTATGTCCAGTGGTTTACTTTAGCCAAGAGACTTGGACAATGTTATAGCAAAGAAGTATTATTCCTTATAACTAATGTACTGAAACGTTAAAATTAGTTCATATCATACTGCCTGGAGTGGTTTTCAAACTTGTTCAAGTGTTAAATCTCTCCCTGAAAAAAGTTTAAATAGCTAAGGAAAAGAGGGTTTTTTTGGGTTTTTTTTTCCTTTGTAAAACTGCTGTTGTCCACTCACTTATTGAAGTACCTTGTAATGCATAGTGCAGTCTGGAACTGGAAATATGCCTGGGAACTGGAAATACTCCTGGGAAACTGAAAACCCATGTGCTATCTACTCTTCTGGATTTGTATGAAAAAATCTGTCTCTGTCAAGAAAAAGTAGCAATTACATCTACTAATATCTTTTCTATTTAAAGAACCGGATCTATAAAAGGAAGCAAAATTTTGAGTAGGAAAATAGTACAAAAATAAGAACATAGGAATGTAAAATCCTGCTATAACATTCTCTATTATAGTCTAAGGCATATAAAAATTTAAATAGGATGTGTGTGTATGAAAGACTTCTAAACAATAGCAGTGCACTTCCTGTTGCTCTTGCCTTTAATTGAAAATGTTAATTCTTACCCATGTCAATGCAGCTTCCATTCATATTCATTAAGGGATTTCTTTGTGGTCATAGCTACTTATTCCCACTGGTATCAGAGAAGTTTTCTCATCCACACTATTTGTCCTTGTTTGGCAGCTTTCCTGCCTACTGTTGGTGTCTTTTTCTTCTTCCTTACCTGCAGATGTCATCCCAGTGGCTACAACTTCATTGTTAAAAATTCTCTGAGACATCTCCTTTTTACCTTCCTTTGCTTTCAGCCATACACCTTACCTTCAGCAGCAGCCTCTCTTCATTTCCCAGTAATTGCACTCTCAGCATTTTTCTTAAGAGTCTTTTCATTAAGGGCTGTAGACATCCTTTCTCAGCTTCATGTTCTGCTGTTGGTCCTCTGGGAACAGAGTATGTCTAGGCTGCTCCTGAGCCCTAGTGATTAGTATATATATATATATGAATGATTTTCTGTTTTGATTAGAGATATACTTAACTCATGTGACCTCTCAGACACAAAAAAATATTCACTCTTATTCAACTGTGATATAACTACCAAGATCACTTTCCATATGTACTGATGTAGAAACCCTGGATTTCACTTTGAATCCTCTTTCTGGTTTCCTATATTTGATTTAAATTTCTTGGGTTTTTTGCAAGCTTTGCCTTTTCTTATTTATCCACCCTTCTGCTCTATTTCATGCTGCACTCTGCAAAGCCTACCAAGGATTTTTAGAGATAGGGAAATCCATGTAGAGAGGTCCTCTTATTGTTAGGCAACTTGTAACAAATAATAGTGAAAACATCCTTCCAAATTATTATTTCTGTTATATTTTCCAGTGTTTGCATAGGTCAACAGCAGCTCATCCTTGGTCCAAACAAAGTGAATTTTTTTGTGAAGAAAACTAATTCCATAAGCAAATGTCCATAAGGAAAAAAGACTTCTACTACCAATCATAATCATTTGTCATTGACACATACATGGATGTTTTGAATATGAGGAATTCTTACAGAGTGGGAAATCTGCTCTGTTTGTATGTGTGTGCTCTACCTCACAGACCACAGATGAAGTGCTTCTCACTGAAGAGAACTGTGTTGTAGTTGAAATTATTTTTAAAAGTATATTTTTCCTGGATTTAGACAAGAAGAATTGTAAATATTGCGTAACCTAATTCATGTTAATCACAAGAAAAATATATAGTTTTGTCTTCTAGTCTGTCAGACATACTGATTCAAGAAAAACCAAGTCATTTTCAGGCACCAAGTTTGAGTTGTTTGTCTCACTTTGTAAATAGAGACCACTTCTGGGAAGCAGTTTCTAGTGCATCAGACTGTTGAAATAGGTGTTTGCACATGAATAAACCATCAAGCAACCTGATATTTGACAGCTGTTCTATTTAATTTTCTGTAACTGTGATCGAAGCTACCGCTAGCAGTCTGACAGAAATAAATTTCCTAGTTTGTTGAGGCATTCTGACACAATCTGGTCATAAAACTTGTTGAAACTCACCAAAATGAGATTATATATTATTTTTAAATCTATTTATCAGTTAAAAAAATCCCAAAACCTGAAACAAAAACCCAGCATACGAAAGAGACCTCTTAAATACTAATATCTGATTGTGTGACACTTTTTATAGCAGCTACATTTGTGCAAGAGCTTAGCCAAATGAAGGCTGGGCCTCTCTGAGTTAGATTTCCTAGCCTTGCTTACTGTTTGAAGTTTATGTCATAATTTCCTCCCGATGCTGGTCAGAAACCTCTTCCCAACTTCTATCTTAATTTTAGTAATGGATATTTGATAAACACTGCAATTTTTATCACATCTTTGTCTTTTTTTGCTAGCTTTTCCTTTATTCAGTGGTTTTAGAAACAATAGTGATAAGGTCCTAGATATGTCTGTGGTTCTCTGGTAAGACAGAAGTTCTGTTTCTGTGCTATTTCTGAGTGTGTTTTCTATATACCCTCTTAATGTTTTAGGGTTATAAAGATGAGTTGCCTATACAATGAACAGGGAAATGTTCTGATGCCTCCTAAAATAGCATTAATATTTAATTATTTCTGCTGGAGGAAAAAGAATTTGAAACATATGAAGTAGAGATACATGAAGATCAAGATTATCTTTCCTATATTGCAATATAGCAGGGACTCAACATTACATGCCTGTACTGCATAGACACCAGAATAAAAACAATTTAAGCATGGCCATAATTAATCAGATGAAAGATCCTTCTATTGTGTTGCCCACGTTGTTCTTAAGGAAATGCCTGGGGAAAAATAAAATTGGAGAGAATACGTATAATGCTTCCCTGTAAAACACTTCTATCTTCTAATTAGTTTCAGCTGAAAGACTTCTTGAGTCACATGTATTTAGCAAGCCTCGCTGGATCCTTTCCTATTGCCTTTGCAGCTCCAATTCTTAGACGCACACATGCCTATAGTACCCATGACTGTGGTAATAAATATTATAAACTTCTGCCCCTTGTCTGAGCTTCATCTCTTTTTGAAATGTTGAACCTACCTTCATTTGGTGCCCAATATACCTTTAGACAGAAAGTGTGAAAAGTTGATCCCTCTTATGTTCTCTCCGCATTCCTTGTGATTTTGTAGAGCTTCTTCATGTTCCAATAAAGTGATTTATTTTCCAGATCAAAAATTTACAGATTATGCAGTTGTTCTTCATACAAGTTTCAGCTCCTTTTTCATATCCTTTTTGAGATTAGGGTCTAGACCTCCACATTGTGTTCAAACTGTAGATGAATCATTGTTTACAGTGGCATAACTCTTTTCTCTGTACTCCTGTACTAGCATTTAATTTACTTTTTAACTGCTACTGAGTATTGAAATTACTGTTTCATAGAACTATCAGTTGGACTCTTAAGGTCTCTCTTCTGAATAGTAATGGTTAGCTCAGAGCTCATCATTTTTATGTGAAATTAGGATATTCTTTTCCCCATGTGGCACTTTACATTTATCTACACTTAATTTCAGTCATTCAGGTTCATAAGACATGTTCTGCTGCAGTTCTTCACAGTGTTCTTTCACCTTTACCACTCACTCTAAATAATTTAGTACCATCAGCAAACTTTCTTGTCTCTCTGCTCACTCTCTTTCCCTCATAGCTTACGAGTGTGCTGAACAGTACAGGTATCAGAGCAACTCCACTGCAGATTTCCAACATTAGAATTCAACATTGTCTAATGCTTCTCTCCTAACCATTTTAACCAAAAGGCCTTCCTTTCACTATAAGGCTTCTTCACCTAAGAAGTCTTTGGTGAGGAATATTTTCCACAGACTCGTAGAGCTTAATTGATTACATTAACCAGATCACCTTTATCCGTGTGCGTATTTGCTCTCTCTATGGACTTCAGTGGGTTCATAATGAAGGATTATTTTGTAAAAGTCAAGCTTATTCTTCTCAAGTAGACCATAATTATTTGTGTGTCTGGAGTAATTTCCTTATTCTAGTTTTTAAGACTTTTTTCTAACATAGATGTCAACCTTACTGATCTCTTTTTGTCCCTGGCTCTCTGAAGGATAATTTTTAAAATTTACACCCTCCTATGGTGAGGCACCAAAGCAGTTTCAGGTAAGAATTTATATTCACCATTGTTAATAATTCAGTTGTTTCATCTCTGAGTTGCTTTAGAGCCCATGGATGAATACTGTCTGGCCTTTGTGGTTTGTTACTCTTCATTCTGACTATTTGTTCCAAAACTACTTCAAACTGAATCCTTGACAAAACTCCTTAGAAAGAAGAAATTCTCAAGGGAGATCACCCCCGTTTCATCCAGTGAATGCAAAGAATGAATTTCACTTTTGTGGCATTGTTTTCCTTTTATATTTTGTTTATTTATCTGTTAGTATTTCAAAGTGTCTAGAAGTCTGTGTTCTTTTGACATGTTTGAAGAAAGATTTATTACTCATTTTGGTTTGATATCTGATAATACAATCCATACACCTCATTTGTTACCTACTTTTGCCCAAATAATAGAAGAAATTGTCATCTGGTTCCTAGGTGAGGTTCTTTGTCTTTACACTATTTAGCTGTACCTTAAGCTTTAGTGCATTGTTCATGTTTAATGGTTTTCCTTGACCTTGGCAGAAACTTTAAACTTCATGTCACCTGTGCATTCATTAGCACATGCCTTATTTTCTCTGTCCAAGCTATTAATGAAATAATACAAATCCAAGAATGATTCTTGAAGGACTCAACCGAAGAAATCTCTTCTCTTAGTTCACTTATCGTATTTTCTTGGCTCCTTTTCCAAGCTTACACTATTTGCTATCTTCTCTATCTCAATTTCTAATCTCCCACGAGTGAATAACAAACAGTACATTGAAATTTGCCTAAAAAAACCCAAATAAAATTTCTTGTGGAAGAGATGTCAGATGGGTTAGTTTAGCTCTGCCATTGATGGATTTTATTGTTTCCCAGAGATTTAGTCATCTGTCTTTGCTATTTGCTTCAAAATATATTTAGTGTTCAAAGTCTGTAGATTTTTAGGAAGCTGTTTGGTCTTTCTAGAACTTGACAAATATGTAGCTTATTTGCAAATCCTTGTCATTCCCCATGTCTTTGTTCCTCACTCTCTATTGTCCAAATTTGAAGGATTCATAAATCCTGGCAAAAGAATCTACTATTTCATGCATAATTTTCTCCAGCCTGCTTTGAATAAACATAGTCTTGTCTTCTTAGTTGTGTCAGACCTTGTGTTTACAGGTTTTGTTTCTGATGCAATCATTTTCATTCTGAACCATTCTTTTTTAGTAGTTATTTTGCTTTTGCAGCCTACATCCATTTTTGTCTACCTTAAGGAAACAAAAAAAGCCCACCTGAGTATTTGTTTCCTAACACCAATATCTCTACTCAATTATCACAGCATTGTAGCTTTTTACATTGACTCATAATTTCTGTCATGTGGCAAGACAATAATTCTGTTTAGTACTTTTTGCCAAATCCACAAGTAATATTCACTCTCTTCTACCTGAAACTTTATTTTCTAATCATCATCTCTTTTCAGACTGTAATTTAATAAGAGGTTCTTCTTGAGTGGATCTATGCAGAAGGAGGAAATGTCACATCATGTATGTCAACAGTGACATGTCCTCTATATATAAATTTTTCTCTGCTCTATATGATCAGCCCTACTGCTTAAGGAGAAGATGTTTTGGCCTTTATTGAAGCATAAGCAAGGGATACAGGATTTTATAGATTTCCACTAACAGAAGAATTTTTCATTAATATTAGGACCATATCTATTTAGAAAAATACATGTGAATTTCTTTTAAAAATTCACACAATTTTTTTTTTTTCTTTTCTAAGAACTCAACCCTGTCTAATAAATATAGTAAAGGATTTTTTGAAAATATACTATTTCTTCACTATACTATCTTAATGAAATTCTGGATGGCATTCTGGAAGGCTCTGTTGATAAATGCACGACTCTGCAATCTGGGAGTGTCTTATCCTATTGAGCAGGCAATACTTACTGTTTTTGCTGTTCCCGAAACATGAAATCAACTTGAAATAAACTAGAGACTTAATTAGACCCAGAAAATACCCAGTGTAACCACTAATTTCCAGATTTCTGCTGTTCCAGGCCTTTGTCAGCAGAAGTTGACAAAAATGTCCATGTATTTGCTGGCTCTGTAATTGCAATTTTTTTAAAAAAATTTTGTTTGTTTCTTTGTTTGTTTGGGGTTTTTTGGGGTTTTTTTTGTTGTTTGTTTGTTTGTTTTGTTGTTCTTCTTCTTCTTTCTTCTTCCCTACCACACTATGTTCTTTTCTCTGTTTTAAGCTTTTGAGAGCCCAATACTAATATCACAGTACTTATTGTTTGGCTCTTTCTACAAAACTTTGTTCATTTACAACTTTTTTGGCCTTTAAGATGCACCAATACACTTACAGTCTGAGAAGACATATTTGCTTTAAATTCATAATTTAGGTAGAAGCACAAATAGTATAGAAGTCTTATAGATGTCTGAATTGATAAACTTTCCCCTGAATAGAAATGCAGGGCCTCACTTGGGCCTAGAATGGGTCAGGTCACTTGCTCAAATATTTCAAATATTATGTCAAGATGTATCTGTCAAACGCAAGTACATAGTTTCAGCTCCACACAACAATTTCCAGCATAGCCCTAAGGGTTTAATGCTACTTTCAGGAGTACAGCATTGCATAGCTGTGATTAGAACCAACTTCTTATACATTCTCATCATTTACTGCTGTAGTTCTTTTTCCCTTAACACAAAAAAATACGTGAGAAGTCAGTCCTCAGCATTCTAACTTACAGATGATGTGCAAAGAAAGTAGAGCTGACTTACTGGTTGACTTGTTGGAGCAAAAGATAAGGTACTCAGTATTCTTGCTGAGAAAAGTTCTAAAATCCTTCCTCTTAGGAGGACCTCTCACGAGCAAGCAAATCACCTTCCTAAACACAGGCAGTGACTTAGATGTCTAGGTATTCAGCTGAGATACACTGGGGTTATTTGGAAGCAGAGGTAAAAAACCTGAGCTACAGTTGTAAAATATAAATGAACATTTAGTAACTTTTCTTTATATTCTTACACTGACACCTAATTTTGATATATTTTATTTTATAACTGTCTGTTATCCTGTATGAAAGAGCAATATAAAGTTGCACTGTTTTTAAAGTAATTTTTGTTAGCTATGGATTAAATAACCAAAAATAATAGCCTGGTATGTAGTGGGTTTGGATTTTGTAAATATAAAACTCCAGTAACAGTCTGAAAAAAACTAAAACCAAAACTATCTCACTCTGTTATTTGTATTAATTTTAGACATGCAATTTTTTTTCATTTTTGTGTTTACAGTACCACTCCATAGGTCCAGGTTAACACTTTAAGGAATTTTTGCTAGATTTTGGGATCATGGTTTGATGGCAAAGTGATTTGAGACAATTTTTTCACTCAATTATTAAGACTAAACACTGATGAATTTGCTGACCCAGACAAATTACTCCAGCAAAAATGCAATCTAATAGGATTTTGGTATTTTTTGTTCCCACATCATCTGTCATAACTGAGCCCAAAAGCAAGTACACTGATCAGTAAAACTGAACAAATAAATATGAATTAGCATATGAACCTTCTATTCTATGGCATAGAATACCTAGAATACATCTATTTGTGCAAGTAACTGTTACCAGAACCCGTAGAATTTTTATCTAAGCTTCTTGACTAAACTAAGTTTCTATTTCTAGAAGATAAGTAGAGAACCCTAGGGCAGGATTAATCTCATACACAGATATATCCGTTCTAGACACCTACTGTGAAAATCCACTTCCTGAATTTAGGTACCCAGAACCAGCTGAGACACCTCAGGCATGCTGCCTGGCCAGAAGCTGTTGGCTAGTATCAGACCTCCTGTGTCTCATCTGCTGAGCTGGTAGGGACGTCTTGGTAGTTTAGCATATCTGTCACTTCAATATACCACCTAAATTAAGCTCTTGAATCATAGAATTTTAGACATATAGACATAATTAAGGGGTTGGAATGGACCTTAAAGATCATCTGGTTCCAACACCACCTGCGAAATGCAAGGACACCTCCCACTAGACCAGGTTGCTCAAGGCTTTATCTAACCTGGCTTTGAGCACTGCCAGGTTTGGGGCATCCACAGCCTCCCTGGGCAACCTGTTCCAGTATCTAACCACACTTGCAGTAAAAAATTTCTTCTTAATAGCTAACCTAAATTTCCCTTTTTTCAGTGTGTACCTATTACTTCTTGTCCTATCACAACAGTTTCTGATGGAGAGCCCCTCTCCAGCTTTCCTGTGGGCCCCTTTCAGATACTGGAAGGTTGCTATGAGGTCTCCATGCAACCTTTTCTTCTCCAGGCTGAACAGCGCCACCTTTCTCAGCCTTTGTTCATAGGAGAGGTGCTCCAGTTCTCTTATCAATTTTGTGACCTCCTCTGGACTTGCTCCAAAAGCTCCATGTCCTTCTGGTGTTGGGGACACCAGAACTGTGCACAGCACTCCAGGTGGGATCTCACATGGGCAGAGTAGAGGGGCAGAATCACCTCCTTTGATCTGCTGGCCACACTCCTTGTGATGCAGCCCAGGATTTGATTGGCTTTCTGGGCTGTGAGCACACACTGCTGCCTCATATCGAGTTTTTCATCACCTGTCACCCCCAAGTCTTTCTCCTCAGGGCTGCTCTCAATCACTTCTCTGCCCAACCCATTGATGTGTCTGGGATTGTTGAGCCAGGTGTAGGATCTTACACTTGGCTTTATTGAAGTTAAAGAGGTTTGTATCCACCCACCTCTCAAGTCTGTCAAAGTCCCTTAGATGGCGTTATCCCTTCCCTCCAGCGTGTCAACAGGACCACTACAGAGATTGGTGTCATCAGCGAACTTTCTGAGAGTGCATTGAGATTCCACTGTCCATGTCACCACCAAAAATGTTGGATAACTGTACTGACCCCTGAGAGACACCAGTTATCACTGGTCTCGACATGGTCTCTTTGTGTGAGGTCATCCAGCCAGTTCTTTATCCACCAGGTGGTCCATCCACCAAATTCATATCTCTAACTTGGAGACAAGGATGTTGTACAGGATAATATCAAACACTCTGCATAAGTCCAGGTAGACAACGTCAGTTACTCTGCCCCTGTCCACCAATGCTGTAGCCCTGTCACAGAAGGTCACTAGATCTGTGAGGCATGATTTCCCTTTTGTGAAGCCATTTTGGCTGTTACCAATCACATGTTTCTTTTCCTTGTACCTTAGCACAGTTTACAGGAGAATCTGCTCCATGACCTTGCCTGACGCAAAGGTGAGACTGACTGGTCTGTAGTTACCCAGGTCTTCTGCTTTCCCTTTTTCAAGAATGGGACTTACGTTTCCCTTTTCCCAGTCATCAGGGACTTCACCTGGCTGCCAGGATTTTTCAAAAATGACGGATAGTGGCTTAGTAACTTTATCTGCCAGCTCCCTCAGAACCTGCAGATGAACCTCATTGGGTCCCACGGACTTGTGCACGTTCAGGTTCCTTGGATGGTCTCAGAGGGAATCCCCTCCTGAATGGGCTCAGGATCTTCATTCTCCCAGTCCCTGCATTTGCCTTTCTCAACTTGGGTGGTGTGGCTGGAGCACTTGCCGTTGAAGATAGAGGCACAGAAGTTGAAAACCTCAGCTTTCTCTTTGTCCAGGGTATGCAGGTGTCCCATTTCCTTCCAGAGAGGATGCACATTATCCCTAGTCTTTCTTTTGCTTGCAACATATTTGTAAGAGCCTTTCCTGTTATCCTTAGTCCCCCTGGCCATACTCAATTCTAACTGGGCTTTGGTTTCCCTAACCTTGTCCCTAGCTTCCTGTACAATTTTCCTGTATTCCTCTCAGGCCACCTGTGCTCACATCCACTTCCTGAAAGCTTCTTTATTTGCTTTGAGTTTGCAAAGCAGCTCCTTATCCATAGAGGCCTCCTGGCATTTTTGCTCAATCTTCTGCTTGAGATACCTTGCTCCTGAGCTTAGAGGAGGTGATCCTTGAAATTTAGCCAGCATTTTTGAACCCCTCTGCCTTCCAGGGCTCTATCCAATGGGACTCTGCAGAGGTCCTTGAAGAGGCCAAAATCTGGTCTCCTGAAATCCAGGGCAGTGAGCTTGCTGGGTGCCTTCCATGCTGTCATGTCCTCAGGATTGTAAAATCCACCACTTTCTGGTCACTGAAGCCAAGGCTGCCTCGGAGCACTACATTCCTCACCAGCTCCTTCCTCTTGGTGAGCACAAGGTCCAGTATGGCACCTTCTTGTTGGCTCCTCAATCACTCATCTAAGGAAGTTGTTGAGCACATTTGAGGAGGCTCTGGGATTGCTTGTGTCCTGTCGTGCTGTCTCTCCAACAGATATTGGGCGGCTGAAATCCATGAGGACTAGGGCTTGCAAGCATGAGGCTGCTCCTGTCTGCCTACAGAGAGCTTCATCCACAGCATTCTGATCGGGGGACCTGTAGCAGACCCCCACTGTAACATACCCTGTCCCTGCCCTCCCTTTAATCTTCACCCACAAGCTCTCAGCTGGATCCTCATCCTTCCCTAAGTAGAATTCCATACTCTCCAGACAGTTATTGCCATAGAAGGCTGCACCCCCAACTTGTCTCCCTCTCCTGTCTTTCCTAAAAAGCCTAAATGGAATGTTTGATGGGTGGTGACTTGATGTATCAGGGTCCGGGAGGGCTGCACAGGCCGGCTCCCTCCCGGACCGGGGTCCCTCATCCGCTTAATCCCACCGGATCTGGGGCGGGCAGCCCCCGAGGTGCTGCGGCATGGCGTCAGTCTTCAAACCACGTCAATTCAAGCAGGAATATAGTGAGGCAAAGGAAGAACTGGACTCCATCTCTGTTCTGGCAGGGAGGTTTATTTGGGGTAATGGGGACAAGGGGGTTGCAGGGGAGGAGAAGGGGGGAGGAAAGACTGGGACAGGGTAAGGGGTGCCAGCTCAGAGATGCAAAGACCTCGAGCTGATCCAGGCTCTGCCTTTTAAAGGGAAGGAGAGGGGGCAGGGGCTGGCTCTCTCTGAGCCAGTCCCAGGAGGACGAAGGGAAGATTGGCAGGAGGGTTACACACCAATAAGTTTTGAGGTACAGTAGAGCATATTTTAAAATGAACCAATGGTACACCGAGTGGGGAAACAAAAGGAGCACATGGAGATCTGAATATTGCATTACTACAGTGACTCACTCCCTAGGTTCTGTGCCCCACCTTTGTGACCTGCCTGTGCGAACGCCTGTGCAAACAGCCATGCCACACCCTTCTAATGTCCCTCATCATTCTAGTGTGCCACATCCTTTTTGCCCACCCTGTTTGCTGTCCTCATGGTTGCTCACACTCCCTGGATCCCTTTAAA
The DNA here is from genome assembly GCA_024500445.1 of Entomyzon cyanotis. Classification (NCBI taxonomy): domain Eukaryota; kingdom Metazoa; phylum Chordata; class Aves; order Passeriformes; family Meliphagidae; genus Entomyzon; species Entomyzon cyanotis. Next base: position 86,324,077 of record JAKEPQ010001005.1, read on the forward strand.
TGGCAACGCCCCGGCAACAGCTTTTGACAGTGCCCCCTCCTTGTCTGATTGGCTCCCAAAGGCTGCCAGGTCCTGAGGGGGCTTTGGGCATGTCCCTGAGCTTGGGATCCTCCCATGCAGCACAATCCATCAGTCACCCCAAGACTGACTTCCACCACCATTAATGCCGCTGCTGTCACCTCTTCAACTGACTCTTGAAAAATTTTACCCCAACTCAGCAAAGTGTCTCTTTTTAAGATGACACTTAACATTTTAGTCATTTAACCTAATTCTACATAAGTGTGTACATGATGTGAAGTATATGATTATGATGTGCTTGATGTTCTGTAATGAATTCATATTTCTGTGTCTATTTTCATCTTGTGTCTTTAAGATAAACCCCTGGTTGTAGCTGTAGAAGCAGTGCCCTCTCCCTTTCAAAGATGCAATGCCCTGTGCCATACTTATCAGAGTGCTTCTTCAACATTGCAAGCTGCAGCATCCCATCTTCAGAGGCTGGGTTCTTCCTGTTTTACTCAGCCCAGACCTGTGAGGGAAGGATATACCACTCTTTCTGCTCTGGCAGACCCAGGCAAAATTCATTAACCCTATTGCTATAAACAGGATGGGCTTATTGTCCAGTTCCAGCCCAGGAGGACATTTTAACTCTTCTGTGAGATGCTGTCTACTCCTCCTTCTCAAACTTAATGCTGTTTCTCTTTTCAGTGGGGCTCAAAACACCAATCATGCCAGGACTGTGCCCAGCTACTGGGAGAAAGAGGTTCTTGGGGCACTTGCCTTCAGCCCCCTCTCTGGCTTTTGCATTAGCCGTTGTTTTCCTGTATGTTGTCATGATAGGGAGCAGAAGAATGGTTTCCTCGAGTGTTGTAATTCCAATAATAACATCAGAACTTGAGATATACAATGTAAAGCTGTTTAAAAGCCCGGCACAGTCATCTGCTGCTTGAGATAGATAGCTTGCAAAAAATAAATTCAGCAGCCTCTCTAAACATGTTCTTTAATTTTTCACTCTCTACGTTTCTTAGGGATGGAGGATGTTAATCATTTTGCATACATCAATGCAAATGCAATTCAACTTAGTACTGACATGCAGTCTAATTGGCTTTAAAATGGAATTTTGTTTTTTGAGTGCTAATTTTCAGGTAATGACTTTCTAATTGATTTTCTTTTTATGAAGGACCATTGATTCACTCCCTTCAATGAAATTCCGTTGGCTTCCCAAGAGAATTTATGAAAAGCTGTTGAAAACAAGGATCTATTACTGCTGCTTTCTTCCCTCCTTCCTTTGCTTTTCTTCCTGTCTAAAGTATACTTTTTTTATTTTTCAATAAGCAAGCCTATCTTAACAAGTCCAAACAATTATACGTGTGTGTGTGTGTGTGTGTGAGAAATGGTCTCTTTAAAAAGTCCCAAACATCTTTATTCAAAGATGGATAGAGCTTTTGTTACATTCTTCCTAAAAACTAGATATTAACCATGGCCTCTGATGTATTAATATGATAGCCACTTAATATTTGTATCAGTTATTCTGAGTAATCAATTTGGATCACACAAAATTTATCTGAACAGAAAAATGATTGATAATTTTTAAATGGAAGTATTGTGTTACCATATTGCTTATATCATTAAGTCACAGATGAGTTTGTATGAAGCGCACTGGAGACTGCCTGAAAGTTTTCTGTTACTATACAATATAGCAATTCTAGCTAGATTGTAATGCATAATGTGAGTGATAATTTGAAACCTTTTGGTGATCCTGTTTTGAGCCTTGGTATTTCAGACAGAGGCACGACAGTAAAATGAATTCCACAAAAAAATGAATGGAAACCATTCTGTTATTTTAGTCTGATTTTATACATCCACTGTGGAAGGGAGGAAGGAAGTTAGTGGCTTTAAAAGAAAGCCTGAAAAGGTTTTGCAAGCCAGATCATGTTGTCGTTTTGGATGCTGTTCCAGACAAATTACTGACTTTGCTTAATTATCTGATTATTTTATTGTTATAGAAGCATAGTCAGTGTTTTCTCATCCCATTTTGCCAGGTTCTTAAAAAGGAGAAGTTATCCATGATAGTGAGCTATTCTTAGATATAGAGAAAATATGTAATAAGATCCACTGACTGGATGAACAAACCAAGTAGAAAGAATGCATATTTTTACCACTGAATATAAGTGTGGAAGAGCTTCTGTAGGGATGTGATAAATTTGATTTTCCATCACTTTCAGTATTGAAATCAAGACTGCATAACTTTATGAATGGTGCACTATAGATCAGACTGGGAACTCATTAACTGAACTATTTCATGGGAGTTGTCACTGTGTCTACTGAACTCCAGAACAGATTATCATAATGCTCCCTTCTGGGCACCAAAGTCAATGAATCTCTGTCATTTGATTTTTTATTTTATTATTATTGCTATTATTTAAGTGAGCAGGGATGTAAAAAACGGTGAATGGATTGGTTTTGTTTTTAAAGGATCAGTGCATATATAATAGCTAATTAATTCCCAACAAACACTTCTGAGAATATTATCTCTGTTTTACAGACACAATGAGTTTCAGAGGCATTGGGATGTTAGTTCACAGAGTAAGTGAGCAGCAAAGCACGACTGCCAGCAGTCATTCCTGGCTGCTGTGCTTATGCTATTACAAGTATTTACAGAGTTTTATCAAATGCCTGTAAAGGCATTTCCTGCAGGTGCTTCCTGTGATCCTGTAGAGAAACAGAGTAACATTATGATGGCCTCTTTCATCTGAAGAGCTCCGAATTTGTTCTGAGCACTTTCAAGCATGTTTCCAAAATACTCTCAAGTAACTGAACAAGTCTAGAAGTCAGGGAAAGGGAAAGATAGAGAGATCCCAGTTCCTTTGTCTTTCCACTCCTCCTTTTTAAAAATATCCACAAAGGGTATTTTTGGTTTCTCCTGTACTAATTTTAGAGGAAGGGATGTAACAGACTAATAGCAACAAGATAATGGTGTCTTCACTCTACTAAAGCTGGTGATGCTAGGGACACTTTCCCTTACTGGAAAACAGCAGTGTCAGTGTGATGCAGCTTTGGAAAAAAAACAATATGCAAGAAGATTCACTGCATATCTGCAGCTTTTTTCTGCACAATTTGGGCCTTCACATGGGAACAGAACCACAACCATCTTCTCTGTGCTGCAGCAAATCTGGTCACAGGCAAGCAGAATCATGTAAGATAAATATTGCACCACAGTAATAAAGATCTTTGTATATCAGAATTTTCACCTTCTTCTACGTGAGTATTAAAACACAGGAGGCTGTTAATAACACCAATGTTGCTCTACTGACATCCAACTATTCTTTTAATTCAGTGGCCATGGAGGCTGTCAACCCTGCTCAGTGACAGAAAAGACTGCAATGAAGTCATGGTTAACTCAAAATGTCACTGCTTCCTTGGTCAGGGAAGCATGTATTCTGGCTGCCAAAAATAAATAAACCAGAAATATCTGAGTCAGATAAAATTGCCAATGCCATGTGAGGAAAAAAATTACTTGCACACAACTAGTAATCAATGAGTCTAAATGTTCAATCCCCTAAGATTTATGACACAGCTTAAAATTAAATTTGGGAAGTTTCTGTTGAAAGAAAATTAGGCCGTTACAACACTTTACTACTTGTTTAATGAATTGTAAGGAAAAGTGGACAGGTGATCAAAATTTTAAAATCCTTCCCTCTTCCAGTTATTGTTTTCAAACTAGATTTACCTTTGGTTATTATTAAACAAGATTTTTTATTTATGGACCTTCTCCTATTTCAGATGCTAACAGCCATTTGAAGGTATTTCAATTAAAAGATAGCTACACAGTCACTTTCAGAATAGTAGTTGATGTGAACCTGAATAAAACATCATATGGAAAATATAGATGCATATTATCTCTGTCAAAGGGAAAAATACCACTTCTGAAAGCATACAGTTGCAAAAGGGGTAATGGGATGAAATCAAATTATATTCTTTAAAACAAAAATAGGACCTTCAGTGTTTCTTATTCCATTTTTGTCTCTTTTGTTAAGACATCCAACAGTTTACTAAATTCACAGGGGTTTCCAATCAAAGATTATTTCTTACTCTGAACTTCTGATATAGATAGGAGACACTTTTGGCATAAAGAATGAGAATGGACTTGATCAGAAACACACAAGAATTCTGCAGTTCTCCCAAAATTCTTTCAGTCATGCTCATCTTAGCAGAAAAAAAAAATTAACTTAAATCCCTGAAGAAAAAGGTAACTTCTGACAATTCAGATACTTCTTCGCTCATTTCTTTTTAAAATATTCTTGTGCCATTTTGGTATCATTTCAAAAAGCCAGGTGGTTAAAACTGTCCTTATTCTCCTAGAAAGATGAGCAGTTATTGAATGGAAGTCAAAGGACAAGCATGTTTGAAGACTGTCACATACTGTAACTCTGCCTTTGGGGATTTCTTAGTATTATTCCTTTGATCAGTTTGAAAGGATTATTCTGGGGAGTCCTACTCCAGATAGTCTTCCTGAGACATGAATTTTATGTGTTGCTTGCCAGCAATTTTGTTTATGATTCTCTGCATTTGGAGCCCTTTTAGCTTTATACTGTTTTAGAAAGGATCTACACATTTTTCATTGATGTTTCTCATATTTACATTTTGGTTACTTTTTTTTCTGCTCATATCCTGGGTCACAGACCAAAAGGTTCTAAACCTGCGATCCTTCATCAGGAAGAGCTTGACCAAAGGTCATGATTTTCAGAGTATGGGCTCTGGCTAGGGTGAACAGGAGAAAAGGAAAGGAAAAAATATGATTAGTGAGTTCTTGTATCATAGTTAACATTGGTAACTGCACCACCCTTTGGAATTCCTAATTTTAGCGTATGTGAAGTATTTTGGATATGTTACTTTTATTTTCTTTCATCTTGACACATTCAGAGAGTACTGCAGCTAGAGCCAGAAACTGAAACTTGGTAGTGTTACATGGCAATAGTGCTAATTTTCCTTTATTTTCCTTTTTTCCCTTTATTTTCCTTTTTTTCCCTTTAGTCATTTTTTGCTAAATCTTGACTTAATATTATATGTGAACTTTGTTTCTTTATAAACTTTACAACTTGGAAGAATGCAAAACAAAACAAGAAAGATTCAAAGTTATTTCAAATGCGTACTTTTCATGTTTCTATAATTTTAAAATAATTTTGTAATGTTTTAAAATTTTTTTAAAGACAGATGAAGCATGTTTAAAGACAGTTTATTGGCTTTTCTTAATCCAGTCTTACTTCCCCTTATTGGGAAGCTTATCTGAATTATGGAGAGTACAAGTGCTATTTCCAATTAACTCTAATCCTAGTATTAAACAGATACTGAAAGTATACAAGGAAAACACCTGATTATTTAATTTTTGTCTTCAAAGTTTGTTTACTTTATCTCAATATACAATATTAATTTTATACACGAAGCAATAAATACAGAATTACCAGAGTTTATTCCTCACAGATTGATTTACAGTTGTATTACAACTATTTCAGATATGCCACGTTTTGTTTCACAGTTATTTCTTGCATGCTCATTGTCTAGTCAGAATGACAATGATCTCAAAAGCAGTCTCTGGACTCTTCCGTGAATGAACCATAGGAATGAAAGCTATTCATAACTGAGAAAAGTTTATTTCAAATGTTGACCATCCTGATTTACTAATGACTCAAAAGGAAATTCTATAAACCAGCAAGTGCAGTAACTTTTACTTATAGTTACAAACTGAAGTCACAAATAAATATTATTTGAAGTCACAAATAAATAAATATCATGGACCAAGACTTTAGGTTTAGTAATTTAGATTAATATGTAAATAATGAAGAGCTAAAAGGCTTTACCTAGTTGCTATGTCCTTACTAAACATAGATGATTCTCAACAGCATTTACAATAGATTTTGCCTTTGTACTTTTTCCTGTGGGGAGTTTGAGTCTTATAATCCAATGCACTAAGTCAAGGGGTGTGGAATGACACTGCTGAATTTGTACTTTCCTAAGTGCACCCTCTGGCAAGAGCCTCAACTGTTTGGGCTGCAAATAACCCAGCAGAGTCGTGGGGCTGTGTAGGAGAGATACAAGAAGCTTTGAGACAAGAGGGGTGCACAAGGAGTAAATACTCTTCTCAAAATTACTAAAAAGCTATTTTAAAAATATCAAAGTGTGCAAAAATTTCGAAGTGCATCAGTAGTAGAGAGGAAAAGAAACCAAGGACCGCTCTGGGTTCCTGTGTTTGACTTTCTCAAGGTGAGAGCTCCTGTTGCTGCTGAGCTCTGTGGACCAGCAGCCACTGACCAGAGAGCTGTTGCTGTTGCTATTTCAGTAATGATTGCAATTGTGCTCAGGCATTTTGGAAACACATTCTTCCTGCCTCTCTTTCATTCTACAGAAAATGCAGCAGAAGTAAATTCTTGTGTACTAATGAATAAAATCTCACAACTCCTGTAGAGAAAAGCAGGTTTTATTCTGTCTGTACAACCATTTCATGCTGACTTTTGTATTCTTTTTCTTTTAACATGAATCAGTCAGTGGGCAACTTTTGGAACTAAGGTGTTGATCACATTCTCTATTTTGTAGAATACATTTATATTGTACCCAGCAAAATTTATATTTTACTGTGTAGCCACTGAAGAGTGGCAAGCTTTTAATTTAATTCCTATCTCCCACTTTGCTTCACTGATCACAAAAGGCTCAGATTTCTTATTTAGACACCCATGTGAATACTTGGCTAGATGCTTAATAGGTATTATTTTATTTTTACAGCACCATTAAATAATTTAATTTTTACTCCATATTTTATATGTGGAACTGAGACAGTGAAAGGTTAACGCAAAACTACCCAATCATTTTGTGTCTTCTGGAACTATACTGAGTGCCACAGGAAATTTTTTTGCAACTTACTTGTCTAGCATCACATGGGAACTGTCACAAAGAGAACCCAGCACCTGTGCTATAGGGCACAACCTCTTACCTTCATGGAAGAAGGTTCATTCCCATCTGTCAGTCCATAGGCTTGGATACTGTGCATACTTCATTTTCTCATGCAAACAAAGAAGCTATCTTAAAGACACCAGCCTTTTCATTATGAAACCCCAAGTTATCTCTGGAGTTGGTCCTGCAACAGCTAAGAGTTAAAATCTGTTTAGTTTATTTAAGACTAAGAGCAAGATAATGATTACCCAATGTGTTAAGAAGTGTTTACTAATAATGCAATTAGTTGATCTCAACAACAAAGTTGGAACTTTATTCAGTGGTGGGAAGGTTGTATTTCTCAATTTAAATCAAAGTATAAATGCTGGATAATAAATCTTGGGAAGAAATTGCCAGAGACTAGGACAGACTTCCACTGGCAAAATTTTCCAAATCAAGCTCATCTGTTTTTCCTCTTGAATTTAGATATTCTTAAAAATGGAAAAAAAAACCTCAACAAAATAACCCCGGAAACCTCAAGATATTTCAGCCTCAGTTGTTTAGTGTATCAGGATGAATAATCACATTTTCTCACTGGGAATTGTATGAATCTCTGGGGAATAAATAGCACATAATTATGTAAATAAATTAATATCATACTGGTATTCAGGAATTCATTAACACCCTGCAGGAAACTTTACTTCTACTATAAGTGTTGACTTTAAAACCCTAATTATATTTCAATTTTTTTTTGTGTATAGCTTAGGTTTAAAAAATTTTAGAATGCTCCCATTTTATGTCAAGTGTAACAAAACCTATGTGTTTCAGCATAGGGGTTGAAATCACTTCTTCATTATGCAGGCCTGTAAATGATCTACTAACTTTGTGAATTTTTGTTGTAGAAATTTTTCATGTTATGTGTGGTGCCTGCACCAAAAGGGAAAAATATCTTTGCTCATGAGATATTTCACACATCTCTGGAATATTGTGTTCAATTTCGGGATGTAGAGAAACATGACACTGTTGGTGCCTTTGCTCTGATGGTATCTCTGAGGTCCCATAAAGCAAAATTTAACAGCATCCATATATGTGTCTGTCCTCTTGTTTGTGAGTCTAAAGGTTACAGGAATGGGGTTATTAAGTAGATTTCTGGGGGTAAAAAAACCAACAAAACCCTGCAGTCTGTACATATATGCATTGTCTGATGTCCTGCCTCAAACATTGCAGTAATATAAAGTCAACAAATAGTTGCTATACATTCCTGAAAAGGATTCAGTTTCCCTAGCAAAAATCACAGGTAATTTGGTAATATTTCTGTGCATAAATAGAGTATGAAAAAGTGTACCTAGAAGTATGAGAAAAGCAATTAATTCTTGGGTTTAGGGCATATGAGCAAGATGGAGAGGTAGTTCTTTTTTTGTTAAGGATTTTGGCTTTAGGCTTCATTACTCAAAGCAAATTAAACAAAGATAATATCCTACAAGAGTGCTGGAAGAGAAGTAAATGTTTCACTTACATCCAGCTACTGAGTCAAGTTCTGGAAGCAGTACTTGTGTGAGGGTGTGGAAATTTTTGGTTTGTGTTTGTTTGCTTGTGTATAAGAGTTTCATTTGTTTCTTTTTCAAAAGAAAAAATGCAAACACCAATACATTAAATTAAAACTCACTGACAGATTTGATAATGAAGCTCATATTTGTAATTTTTCTTTCAGGTATTTGAAATTATGCTCAGGGTATAATATCATTCTTTTCAATTCTCTGTCATTAAATTTTAAGAACATTTTCTAGGAAACATTGTACAAAACTGAAATATCTTAGAGGTATCTTATTTCTTAAAAATCGAATTTCTTAATAATTGGCAATATTTCTTAAAAAATGTTTGCAACTTACAGATTTCTTAAGGTTCTTGCTAAAAAACAAAAAAATCAAAGTTCCTATAGAGGAGATTGAGTCCTTTTTAAGTAAAGCAGTAGTTATTGGGCTATAAAATGTTAATTTTTTTTTTTTAAAGATCAATACTGTTATGTCGCTAAATCATTTACTTTTGCTAGGAAATGTGAAAGGATAAAAGGCAGCAAATAAGCTTTTGGCTTTAATCTTTGAATGTAGTGATAATTCATTACATTAATCATTAAATTGTGATCACATGTGGTTAGAATATGTTTTCAGCACACAAAGATGAATTTTACCCTGAAATTAAACTTCCTAGGAATTAGTAGAGAATATAAGGGCGTAACCTGTACCAAATGATGGATCTGATTAAAAAATCCTAGGAAACATTTTGAGCATAGAACAAAAAAGTGTATTCAGTACTAATGAAAGCCTGCTAGTAGATGTTCCTTACTCTGAGTATGTGAGTAGCTTTCCAGAAATTTTTGGTTCTACACATATAACATACGTTATATATATATGTATATAAAAAACCTGTGTTGTACACACACACACACACACAAACACACACCTACACACACACATACATATCTATATAAAACAGAGAAATGTGGCTGAGGGAAGTTTATGGATAACCACTGAAATTAGGATTTACTAATTTATATTACCCATTGATAATAGAAACAAGTCCATATAAACACACCATCATCAGCATTATAATGTTTAGTTGATCCCACTAGTTGTTTATCCTGAGCTCTTAGAAGTTCTGGTCATTTTGCAGCCGCAAATTCCAGAGATGAGATTCAGCACCTGCTGAATCATTTGAGGATTTCATCATTTGTGATAAGGGAAATACCTGCTATACCTTTTAATTGCTTTCAGATACTTTTTTTCTATTCAGATGCATTTCTGCGTTAGGTGATTATGAAGGATGCTATAGAAATGTTGTTTTGCTTTGAATGTGTTTGTTTTTAGGGAAACAGTATGCATTACTGATTGTGCTGTTCAATGGGGAGAATGAAGGGATGTTTCTTCAAGTAAAGGATTTCTGCTTCCTATCACTCCACACAGTTACCACATGAAAGGACAGCAACATGTCAAAACTGAGCTAAAATGGAGAAAACCCACATCTGTTGCTTTCTGATTCATTAATTTTTTTCCTCTATATTTGCTATTATTCTTTCCTTCTACAACCTGTTTTCCTTCCATATTCCTTTTATCTCTTTTTTTTTTCCCTTCTCCTTGAAGTTAATCTCTCAACATTCTCCTTTACCCAATCCTCTTATTCTTGCTGTTTGAGTGTAGATGATGCAGTTGGGCTGGGTTTTCACAGGTATCGAGCAAAGAAACATTTCACCAGCAAGGAAGCATTTATGAAGTTCAGGTTTTGTCTTTTTTTCTTAAATGTCCATGTAACAAAAGAATAACACATTTTTGAAACATCTTCTCTGAAATCTGCTGTGGATTTCAGTCAGCCTGTGCAGAACCAGTGTGTGATATGAATTTTTCCAGGGCACCTGGATTTGAGGTTCCCTGCAATGCCAAACACCATTCTATTGCTCTGCTGTGGAACTTGAGAACTCAAGTGAAGAACTGTTTCCAGACTTTCTTTGCTGTGCAGGCAGAGGGCTGTCAATGTCTCACTTTTGTAATACTTCTCTTTTGAAAAAATGATTTGGTTTGGAGTTTGGGGCATTTTCTATAAAATAAAGATTTTAAGTTTTAGTTAGCTTCATGCTTGACTCACCTTGGAGTCCTGAAGAAAAACCTAGTCATGTTTCCTAAAGACATATGCTGCCTACCTGTAGATATTTCCATATTTTATAATATGGTACTTCTGTTTCCTGTTTCTGCCATTTTGTAGAGCTATAGTACCACAGAACACAGACTGTAGTGTTTTCACTGTTGCAGTGTGAGAATAAAGCTAGAAGCATAGCTGGGTTTTTTTCAGAAATTCAGAGACATAAATTATTCCTTCCTTTTCTGAAAAGGCAAAATATAACTGTCAGGAATATAACAGTAAGTATAAAATAAAAGTAGTGAGAAAAAAAAGGTACTAGTAATTAAAGAAAGTTATGGAAAAAAAATTAGTAGTTCCTCTTACACGGAAAGAAATGTCATCCTACTATTCCATGCATTGCCCTATTTTTGCACCATGCTAGAAAGAGCCTACACTGAAGTAATTTTAGTACTTGTCTCTCAATAGATCATTAATTTGGATGGAGAATTCTTCACCTGAATTAAGTCAGGTGAAGAATTAATTTTCCCCTTAATTAGTTAGGTTTTCTGGTATAGATGTGATGATATTTTTCAATGAAGTACAGGTTTTTTCTCTGCTTCCCAGAGAGCTGAAAGATTGCAAACATCTTTTTCTTTATTTGGTCGAGGATCTAACCACCATTCTTTCATCATTTAACTCTTTGCTTAAAGTATGAAAACTTCCACTTTTTTTCACTTAATATTTTAGGCATTTCTGTACCTCCTTATTTCAGAGATAACTTTTTTGATGCTGAGATTTTCTTTTTAATCCTTTATTGCAAAATGCATTTTTCCAAAATGAGATTTTATAATGTACTTTCTTTATCCATAGAATTAAGTACTGTAAAACTGTTGCAAACTGTCCTATTACAGGAAACTAAAACCATTTTGGTCAGTTTTACTTACACATTACTGTTAAGCTGTGTGTTAACTTCATTACAATAGGTATATGAATGTATAAGTTAGCTCCAGTATTTTTAATTATTGATTAGAATGTAGTTGTTCTGTAAGTACAGGGGAAAAAAATAACTGAGTCTGAATCTTAACTTTCCATAATTTTCCTTCCAAAATTCCCAAATCCTTACCTTCATTTTTCTCAGGTTCTCTGGTTATGCAAAGAGAATTATACTGAATGTCTCTACAGTACCCCTATGTACAGTGGGATGGCCGAAGCATATTGGTATAGTCAAAGGGAATTTTAAAGATCACACAACAATTTTTGCTGCAACTTCTGCTGAAGGAGACTACTGTGCCAAATGATTGGTTTTTTTATTTCTTTATTTATGTATATTTAAATCTTATTAGTTGGACTGTTAAAATGTGTTATCTGTCCTATAAACCTGCCCTGTTAAATTTTGAAAATTATTTGGAGATAAACAGAGTTTTCTCTTAAGGAGCGACAAAAATATTGGTGAATACTTTTGAAAGCTCAATTCAACATATGTTCAAAAGCACTATTTAGAAAGGATTTGGGGACTTATTTTCTTACCTTTCTTCATTCTTATTACATTGCTGTCATGTGGAGAACTGCCTTTGAGAAAAGTGGTTGCTGCTAATAACATCCCCAGTCTTTTCATTGCAATGTGAGCTGAAATATAAAGCAGCTTACAGAAGTCAGTATCCAGTACAAGAAGATAAATGATTTATACCACAGAGGGTTTTGGAGTTGAGACAGTGTTTTACAGACAAATGAGCCATTTTGATAACTTTCCCAGTTTGGATTAAAGAAAAAGCATGATATTGGGCAATAATATTTCAATGACATAATGAGATGAATAATCTGAAAAAGTTGCTTTAACTTATATAGGTATTTCCACCTATACAAAAAAAATTCTGAAAAAAATTTTGCAAGGAGGTTTCTTATTGTAACTTTCTATACTTTATTTAATATTTTTAGGGCAATATTTACTCCCTGTTTTAAAAAATCTCCTATTAGAGATGTGTGTCTAAATGATGCCATTAAATCTTATTGGCCAGTAAAGGAGATTTTACAGCAATTGTGCATAATTTTCAAGCTCATGTAAATTGATTTTTCAGTCTTGCAGTAATGGATTTCGGCCTGATACTTGCATTATCCACAATGCGTGTATTACTGTTCCCCATTTATTTAAATGAAGGCTATGTTTAAAAGATATTGTTCTGCAGGAGACTTAATGGAATGCGCTTTATTAATCTGGGAAACTAATGACAGACTGCCTTATTCTCTATTGACTATGTTTATGCATTCAACAGATGTTGCTGGTTCATATACCAATGGGAACCCTTAAAATATCAAGTACCTGCTGGGATCAGCTCTGTTTCTCACAAAGGACTGGTAAAGCATTAGTCAGGGCACAAAGTTGGGAGAGCTACAGAAAATAATTGTGATTTTGAGAATCATTTTCATCAATAATTTAATCAAATTATGTGGAAAATATCATGTCTTCCTATATTCAGGTTCCTTTGACCCTAATACTTCTAGGAAATTAAAAACAGACAAACAAACAGGCCCAAACCAAAATAACCAGCCAACCTCTACATCAAGAAGGTTTTGACAAGATTATGCCAAGTATCATAGAATTAAGATATGCCCAAATGGAATTTGCTCTTGAACTATGGAGCATTACCTCGCATGCTCACTAAAATATACATTTTTAAAGGAATCAAATTTTTTATTCCCTCCTGTGATTCCTAGAACACTAAGAAAACAGGGAGCTGCTCAGTAGGATTTTTTGTCCGTGTTTGGTGTGTGCTTTCCTTTGTTGTTTATTGTCTTCTGTTCAGCTCAAAAGAGAGAACTGTTCACTTCTTTATACCACTTGAATATATAAGTACTTCACAGACACTAATTAATGTCTCTTAAAAACTCATCTATGAAGTGAGGAGTGCCATTATCATCATTTAGCACATCAATAGCTGCAACACAGAAAAATGAAGGTGAATGTAACCATTAATATATGTTATAATTTTGTGAGTTCACCAAAAAAAGGATGCTGTGCATCTTCCTTCCACCTGGGTCTACTATGTATGGTGCAAAATAATTATTCTTCAAAGATATATTTTTTTAATAAGTAGTATCTGAGCATGTAATTAGCTACTCCTGTAACTGTGAGCAAAAGACCAGCTTAAATGTTGTCTCTTTCAATATTTCGATGACTACAGTTTGCAATAGTAGTACTTATTCTTTCATTTTTTGTTCCACTATTGGTATTTATTATAGGATTTTATATGTATTCAGATGCCCACTGTGTAGATACTAGAACTGATTTTATTCTTTCTTTTCTTCTTTCCCTTAGGCATTTCCTGGAAATACAAACTCCGACAGCGTGGTCCGGCATGATTTACAACATCCAGTTATTGCTCGCTATGTGAGGATAGTTCCTTTGGACTGGAATGGAGAGGGCCAAATCGGGTTAAGAATTGAAGTCTATGGCTGCTCCTACTGTAAGTTTTTCCATGATGATCCTTTTTATCCACCCCTAAATAAAAACTCATTTTGGATTTCAGATTAAATCCAAATCTTAAAGACTTTTCCTTAGTTCTGGGTTTGCTGGTTGTATTACCAAAGGCTTCATGAAATATTTGCTGGAAATTTAATTCTGAGTTGAAAGTTTGTTCTTCTCTGGAAGATGCAACACTGGAAATTATGATAGTGCTTTGAAGTTGCTCCTTTTCATCTTCATGGTTTCTTTTATAGAAGGCTGTGGCTATTGTATAAGCTTGATTGGGATATTTCAGAAAAAGATCATATTCAAACAAATGTCACGTTGGGTCTTGAGAGATAGAATGGAAACAGGACATAATTTATTGCCTGGTACTAGAGATAAAATTAGAGCAATAAACAAGAATTCTATTCAGAATAGCTCAGATTGTCTAAATATATGACATATTTTTCTGAGATATTTTCTTGAGTATTTCAATGTGACTTCAGAATTTCTTTTGAAATCCTGGTGAGCAATGGTACAAGTGCTTCTGTATTTAAGAGCAGAACTGATAATACTTTAAGAAAAGCAAGGTTACTTTCTAATGCCCTTCCTTCAAATCAATCCTGTCAGTGTTTAAAATCTGTAAACCTGTAAAACTGAGTTTATGATATCCTATATCTACATGGTTTTTTAGGCAGTATCCTGGATTTGTTGGTAGTTTAGCTGGAAGATGTTATTTGAGATTTGTCTTTTAATAACCAGGCTTTAGAATAAAGTGGGGAAGTCTCATGATTGACTTCATTGGGTGACATAAGACATATTGGAGCCCTTTGCCACTCTAACTAGCTAAAAAAGAGAAAACCTCTGATTTCGGTTGTTGTTTTGATTCAATTAGATAGTCAAAAAAACTACATACTTTCATTTAACACCAATAGAACCATGAAAAATAGAGTTTTGGTATTATTTTTCTTATTTGCATACAATGAATGTTTTAAAAATGTATACTGAATCACAGAGAGTTTTCCAACAGCTGCAGGAACCTAGCTGAGAAATCAAACCAAACTTACTGTGGTGTTGGTGCTGCTGTGCTGAGGGCACATATAAATATTAGGTATATTTGCAAAAAGAGAAGAGCAGGACCTGTTGGAATCAGACAAAGGGTAATGGTTTGTCAGGGTTTGACCCTGACTAAATGCCAGGCACTTCTGCTCTCTCCTGCTGCAGATGTGCAGGAGAGGGGAAAGAAAAAAACTGTAAAAACACACACCAATCTCATGAGTTAAGTGAGATAGGACACTGGTAGGAGGGCGCATGGAAGAAAGGGCAGACAGGCTCTAAACTTAAAGTTGCAGAGTGATTTAATTACCTAACCGAGTCGGGGGATAAATGAGAGGCAAAAATAAACTTTTCATACACTACTTTGTTCACTCATCCCCCTCCCTCTTATGAACCCATTTTCTATTCACCCCCTTTCCTCTTTTTAACCAACAGCTTGGGTAGGGGGGCAGGGTGTGTGGGGTTTTTCTCAGTCCACAGAGCAAGTCCATAAATCTATTCCTCAACACAATTCTTCTACTACAAATACTCTTTATCTCTACTTATCTCTCTCTCTCTCTCCAGACAGTTTCTCTGCTCTCACCCCCCACCCTCTTAAGAAGCAGTCTCTCCGCTCACCTCCCCTCCCTCTTTCCAAACCAACAACACAGACAGGGGGCAGGGTAAGATGTTTGTTCTCTGGTCAGTCCATCAAGGAGAGGGTTTCTCTACTTTGTCACGGGGTCCCTCCCATGAGAGACAGTCCTCTGGGAACTTCTTTGGCGTGGGTCCAATCTCATGAGCAACATCCTGCCCGAATTCTGCTGCAACATGACTTCTTTTGTCCATAAGATGTAGACTCTCCTGAGCCGAGGCCAGGCTGCTTCCATGCCAGGAGAAAGGAAAAGGTCTTTCTCTCCTTTGCAAGGCCTTTGCAGCTTTAATTCTTTAGATGAGACTCCCACAGGTTCACAGCTTCCTCCAGGCATCCACCTGCTCCTTTGGCATGGGCTGTGGGTGGATTTCTGCATCCCTGTGGACTCCATGGGCTGCAGGGGAACCTCCTGCCCCCCCCATGGCCTTCACCACAGCTAGCAGAGAGTCTTCAGCTCCGGCGCCTGGAGCACCTCCTCCCCCACCTTCTTCACTGACCTTGTGTCTCCATGCTGTTCTCCCTCCACATATTTTTACCTCTACCTCCTCCTCCTCCTCCAACTACAAAGAAGTGCGTGCCTGTCTTGTTTTGATTTCTTCTTAAATATGTTTTCACAGAGGTGTAACTAGCACCTCTAATTGGCCCAAACTTGGCCAGCAGCATTTCCATCACCCTCAGAGCCATCAGAGATTGGCTCTGCTGGATTTGATGTAAAAACTTCCAGAACTTTCACTCAGGACACACAGGAGCCATCTTTGTGCCACTCCTCACGCCTTCAGACACTTCCCCAGGCCCACCACAACAGCTTCTGAGGGGTTTAAATTTCTCTTAGATGTTAAAGATACCTTCCTGATGTTTTGGGCCAATCAAAACCACGACATGGTTGTAAACTAACAAGGAGTCAATTTAGATTAGATTTAAGAATGACATTTTTTACAAGGGTGGTAAAACACTGGAACAATTTACCCAAAGAGGTGGTGGATGGGCCATCCCTGTAAACATTCAAGGTCAGGTTGGATGGGGCTCTGAGCAACCCAATCTAGTTGAAGACGTCCCTGAACACTGCAGAGAGATTGGACTAGGTGGCCTTTAAAGGTCCCCTCCAATCCAAACTGTTCCATGATTCTATGATATCTGTTTCCTGAGGAGCTGGGGGTTACTCTAAAGTTAATTCTAACTCAAAGACAAACTGAACTTCTGAAATTTTAGGGACAACTCTGATTATTCAGTACATGGCTTTTAATAAACAAATGTTTACCATCATACTGCTAAAATGTTTTATGTGCTGTTTTAAGTATATCAGACATTACAGCATGATTAATTTTCCAGCATAATAAATACTTGCTTTTATGTATACCTCCGTGCTTGTACAACAAATTCAAGTTCAGGGGGTTGATGCAAGAAACCAATATCTAGTTTACTGTCAAATACAACTCTCTTCAACAGAAGAAAATGTAGCAGAATAGAACAATAAACCCCACCATATTTGCTGCAATATTTACACATAAAAATGGTACATTTTGATGAAATGAACACACGATACTGTAGGTACGTGACAGGATATTTTTAGAGGCTTAAAGTAAATGTGAATAGAAGTAAAACACAGCTTCCTGACAAAATTATTTTAGTTGTTTGATGAAAAGTTGCTTGCTTGCTGAACTTTTGAAGAAGAATAAAAAGCATCTGCCAAGGACACAATGTATGGAATCATAAAAACACTGATAAAATGTGTCTTCATGGAAGGATTAAGGTGGCCCAATATAATTTTGTAATTTTAGTGAGAGAGTATTGCTGTTCTGTTTGTATTAGAAGTGATTTAAATAATAATTGCGGGGTTTTTTTCAATATAAGATTAAAAATAATATATTCTGGTTTTATGTGTATAGGAATTTTTTTTTTCATCAACTCTCCTACAATGCAGTGTGGTTTTTACATGCAGGAATTGGGCTGCTCCCAAAATGGTATCAGTAGAGAGCAGCAGAGCTGTTGAGAAGAAAAACTAAAAAATCATTGTGTAAAGAGAGAGGAAGGCAGCCCTTTGGGATGAATACTGTAACCAGGGAGTACTGTTTACAAATTCCCAGCTTGTCTCCAAATGAATTATTTGAAGCCAGGTGTAAATGCTGCACCTTTCTATGTAGATGTGTCCTTTGGCAGAGTCCAAGTTTTTAACCTTATGATTAGAAGTGCATATATTTGCATATAAATATAAGCACTGCCATTAACCAGTGTGATTTGCAGATTAATCCTGCTGTCGTTTAAGGAACTACCCATTTAGATAATCACCAATTTTAAAAGCCTGGTCAAAAGACAGGCTTCTAGTCAAATCTACCCCAATTTTTGGAATTACTACGAAAATGAAAAGACTGCCCAATATATCATAATTATAATTTTTTTTTAGTTAATAGACTAATAATGAATGTGGTTTTTTATTTAGATATTTTCAGATACAAAAATCCAATATTTTCTCACATTGCATGCAAGGTTTAATTGGGAAGCCATACTCAGTGACTATAAAAACTCTTTCTTTGCACATTGCTTCAACCTGGTCATTAGCCTCAGACCTCTAAGAAAAATGCTTCCTCATATTGAACTGCTTATTCAAAGATCAGGTCACTAATTGCCATATTTCTGACTCCTATTTTGTTTGGGTATTTATGTAAGATACACATTTAATTTTTTTGTACAAGGGGTGAAATCCGTGTCCTTCCTTGCCCAACAAATCAATTTTGAAAACAGGTGTGTTTTCCAGAGAGCAGTTAGAGCTCACATCTGTTCCCTGGAGAAGTTCATAGAA
Source organism: Entomyzon cyanotis (assembly GCA_024500445.1). NCBI lineage: Eukaryota > Metazoa > Chordata > Aves > Passeriformes > Meliphagidae > Entomyzon > Entomyzon cyanotis. The sequence goes on from JAKEPQ010001005.1 coordinate 86,342,536, forward strand.
TTACCAAATATTCTTCTCTTAGCTTTGTTTTGCTTAAAATCTGTTCTGTCTCTGAAATTTTATTTTGTATTTTGTGTGGATGAGATCTGTGGAGTTGTCTTCTAACAGGGAGAGTTCATAGAAGTCACCAAAAAAGAATTAGGGACTTACTCTAAAACAAAATGCAGAAAGAAACTAGTTTTCTTTCTTTTTCTATAGTGGAAAACTGACCATATCTTATTTAAAAAAAAATTAAAATTGATTAAAGAATTTGCCCAATAGCTATATTAATGGAGAAATTGCATGAGCAGAATAAGTTTGAAAAATCTCTACAAATAGATTATAACATAACATAAACAACACTTCTTACTCAATGGGACTTTTAGCTTTTATTTTAAAATTATGTATTTCAATAAACCATGAAGGGGAAAAAGGTCTTTACACTTAAAGTGACATCATTTATCAAAAAGCAAGTCACAAAGAAGAAAGTAATCTAACCAAAGTCAAAATATCCACTGAAATCAGTTAAATGGAAACTGATGATCAAATTAGTTGCAATCTTTTGGAGACAGAGAGCAACGGCGCAAGACATGGATCTTCCACCATGTTCACTTTTATGAATTTTTGAGACAGGCAGAAACACATGGCATCTGGAGGCCATGAAAACCACAGTATAGTACATTTTACTACTGATTCATGAAGATTGTGATAAGCTCATGCTGAATCATTGCCATATGAATAGTTCCCTTAATCTATATCCTGTGGCAGATGAATGCCTAAAAATAAAGGCAATAGTCTATTATTGCATAGGCTTTGGCTATGCTTTTCAAGATAACTGTAGGAGACCTTCTGGGTCATGAAATCCTGTCTGGAAAACACTCATGATACCTTTATACACAGAGGAGTTTTTATACAACTGTGCTGATTTTCTGGATCTAAACAGTACATCTGTATCTTTTTGACAAAATTGCACATCTGATGGTAAGAATTTGCAAATTCCAGATGACTCACTTCTGAATTGTAGGATATACTTGAAAAAAACCAAACAACGCTTGGAAATGGCAGAAAGCCATGCAAATACTCATTATATTCGAGGCAAATAGGTAACAGGAACAATTATAAAGCTCCATAAATGGCTGCACGCTGAACTGTTTGCATTCACCGACCAGCTCTGTTTGCTAATGCTTAGGAAGCAGTGGGACTAAACAAATGTCATGTGTTTGCAAATCTGTTCTTTTTCAGATATTAGCTCTATTACTTGTACTGTGCTATGTCAAATGTTACTGTTTCAGTTTTCTGATTGGTGACTGATTTTATTTTTTTCTTTTTAAGAGAGAGAGGGAAAAGAAGGAAAAATAGCAACCACAGTCCTGTGGTTATTCACGAAATAATGAATATTTTTATGATGAGCATTTGCTCCACAAATAGTAAAATGAAAAAAACTTTGGTCATGGAATCATGTTACAAGAGCTGAAATAAGATTTGGAAATGCTCTTAAGGAATGAGCCAAATGAATATTTGCAAAAACTGATTAGGAAGTATTGAAAACTTTGGGCTGAAGGGATCTTTTGGTTGTTGTAGTTAATTTTGTTTGCCTGCAGTGACTTTGTGTTAAAACAGTTACCCTTGACAGTTAATTCTGCATTCAACTACACTTAGCTGCTAGGAAATTTACTCATTTGAAATCTGCTTAGCTTGGTTTCATGCTATTGGCACTAACTTACTATCCATGACTCACTCACTGTCTCACATGGTTGCCATACACACTTAAAAGAGAAACTTCCATGTTGTCCAGAATAATCTGTTGCATCCAAATGTCAAAACAGCTGTTTAAAAGTAGATGAGAAAACTGCTTCATTTCCCTTTTGCTGAATCTTGTCAAGTTTCACTTGACCAGATTCAACAGTATACCCTGGACATTTTGTTTCACCAGCATGTAATATATGAAATGTATGTTCCAAAGTCTCATGAAGTCTTATGATCCCTATTGAAATACCCCATGAAAATAAAATACAGCTCTATATGTTAGTAAAAGTATGCATACATATTTCTGCTCTTCCACTTTTGTACCTGTGTGAATACATGCCTAAATTGTGAAGATACTTACGTAGTCCAGTAATCTGCAAAAAATTTCCTAGCTTTTCTTATGATATTTTATTACTTGCAATAAATGTGCAACTAAATTTTCTGCTCAGACTTTTCTGAGCATAAAAATATTAACTGGCAGAATGGAAGAATCATTTTGAAGTGTTTATTTTGTGAAATCACATGTTATCATATTTCTAGCAACTTTACTAACTTGCTGTAAGTGACAGTGCTTTGAATATACGGGGATTGTAATGTGGAGTAAAAACAGAACTGAAAGAATCTTTTAGCAGAGGCTGATGTGATCTGCAAAGGCTTTACTTGTGTCAGTGGTTTGGACAGTTAAGAGTTCTGCTAAGCATCCAACTGTTTTTCTCCTTTTCTCTTAAATTCCAGTATTTGTGTCCTGGGAACTTCTATACCTATTTAGGCCTCTGTGTTTGAATTTTAGCCATCACCTTCACAGCTCATCAGTGGCAAACTTAGTTTGATATTCTCTTTCTGACATTAAAGGCGCATGGATGAATAATCATATCTAAACTGTGGAGAGTGAGGGAAATGAACTGTGAACTTTTTCTTTGCAAACTTTTAAAGATCTGTTTGAATACATGTCTATTGGTAAGTTTGCTTCCTTGTTAGCGGATTTGTTCTACTTTTTCGTCAGGCAAGAGATTTGTTTTTTCCTTAAGGTCATGAAAATGGACAACTTTTATCCTCCAGATATTTTCAGGTCATGGTAGTCATTTAAGAGTAGAGTTTTGTAATTTAAGACCAAAAATACCATTTGTCTTTATAACTATCCTCAGTACAGATTGTTCTCCTCTATGCCCTCTCCAGGAAAGCACAGTTGTGATTGTTCTTATATACATTTTCATATATTTTGGCACAAAAAATAAGTGAGAACAGGCTTCAGTCAGTCCATTTATTATCTTCAGTTGTTATCACTGACAAACATAGGCCTTTTTTGGTCGTAGGTACCACGTAAATTTTAAAACAATAAAAAAAACCCCTGTGTTTTGTTGTTTGGGTTTTTTTAGTGCATTAAGAAATATACTTCTAAAATCAGAAGATTCAGGCTGAAACAGAAAAAAATATTTCCAAATACCTTATTGTTTCATTTTAACTTCTTTTTTCTAAATCAAATATTTCAGAAAGATTTGACATAAAAGGAATTTGTAGGAAAAAAAAAGTTTTATTCTTCATCTTTCTTAATCTGATGCAATAGGAACTTTTTGCTCTCTCAACTTTTTGCATTTGAAAACAAAATGAAAAATCCATTATTTTCCAGTTGTAATTTTAATGAGGTTACTGGCAGATATTCTCAAGCACCACAGCTTTGAGATGTGCAACAACCGTGTGTATTCTTCACAGGTTCATTAGTTAGCTGGCAGTGAAAGTAGAACCAACGTGCTGATTTCAGGTGGGGTGGAGTTTTCCAGTTATATTCTTACACAGTTTTCAATTACACTTGAATATTTTTTTTAATCATTCATCTTTTTTTTTTAGAGCACATGGCATGTTTGAAAAGTCTTCTTTTTTTTTTTTTTTTTTCTCTGTGGAATGAATTAAAACTTTTCCCTGGTAAATAAACAGAATTTATGGCCAAATTTTATAAAATCTTTCAGGTTTTGATGAAGGTTTTTTTAAAGTCAGATCTGGCTCTTGTGGAAAAAAAGCAGACTAATGTTTTCTAATAGGTTTTCCAGCAACTGCCTACACACACCACAGAAGAGATCTTTCATGCAGTGGTCTGCAATCAGTTAATAGGATGATGGAGATTTAAAACATCATTCTATCATTCTATATCATTCTATAAACATCTGAAAACCTCAAAACCAGAACGAGAGTTAGAGTGTGCTTTTTCACAAAGTAAGAATGGTAGCACGTAGGTAACTACAGTCAAAAACTTCATTCTACTCACAATAGTCTTGCCTTTAATCTTTATTTTGCCTGAATGAAGGTTCTCAATGGCTTTGCTCAGCATTATTTTCTTGCATTCCTGTAAGCGGTGATTGATCCATTTGTCCATGGTGACTTATTCACTAGAGAAATCAGGTGGGTTTTTTTTCTCATGAAACAAAATTTCAGCAGATTTCAAACTATAGGTCTTGGTTCTGTGCCATTGATTTGGAGCCTGAAGGCCCTCACTGGTATTTGTTTCTTGACTGTCTGGAATAAAACATATTAAGGAGGCAGTTATCTCCAGATGCAGTTCAATTTATTCTGCTTTTTCTCAAAAATTCAGGTGAAGATGATGCAATTTGTATTTTTTACTTTAGGCATGGCAAATGAAGTCTCACTATGAGCATATTCTTATTTCCTCTCTGCCAACAGTTAGTGTTCTCTGCTAAAAAAGTGCATATATCAAAGGGTCAGTATTACTGACAGGAAAAAAAAAACAAATTTAACTCTTCGTAGCAATATTTTTGTAAGGTTAAAATCAGCCGTGGCATTTTCATGCAGTAAATTCCTATACAGAGTTATGTTTCTTGACAAAGTCCTGTTTTAAAGTTGGACTCATCTTCATGAGCATACCTTCGGGGAATTCGGTCACTGTGATGCCCACTCTTCCCTGAATCCTCTAAAACAGGGAAAAAATTCAGGTTTTTCCATCTCATAAAGGTGTATTGCCCTTCTCTAGTGGCCAATAAGGGTCCCTTCACCTTTCACTCACTGCTGCTATTGCCCTTCAAAAAAACAGAATAGCACAGCTGGAAAGGACCGACAACAGTCCGATTGTTCTACCATTTCAGGGTTGACCAAAACTTAAGGAATAGTACTAAAGACATTGTCCAAATGCTTTTTAAACTCTGTAGCTCTGTTAATTGCCTCTGCCAGACTGCATGGGATGCTTTTTAAAGCTAAACTGAAGAACACGATATCCTGTTCCTGGCCACACATGGGTATTGTGTTAATGCTTGTGAGCATTGGCTCTGAAACAGAGTCAGAAAAATAAAATGAAATCCTGTTTCCAGCTGTAGCCTTTGTATTATATGTCTTTCAAAGACCACTGGCATTTCAGAAAAATATTCACTTTGTTATTTGACTCATGGTGAGCACAGAGATTGGAAGAGGATGGAGTAGAATGGAATAGAAGAGAAGAGAAGAGAAGAGAAGAGAAGAGAAGAGAAGAGAAGAGAAGAGAGAGAAGAGAAGAGAAGAGAAGAGAAAGAAAGAAAGAATAGAATAGAATAGAGCATAACAGAGCACAACTGAGCTGTTATGTTGTGTTACACCCAGAGCTCTGCATGAGAAGCTACAACCCAGGTCTGAGGGCTCCACCCTGGAGAACAGCCCTCTGCAGTGCAGGTCACAGGGCCATCCAGGAGACAGGGACAGTGTCATCACAGCTCCAGGATGAGACCAAAGCTTTCAGTTTATCCTGTTTGTTTCTCATACTGCTTCTGTTAGTATACAAACATTTTAGAAGTGCTCCTAAATTCTTAGTCCTCTCTGGAGCAGCATAAAGCTCCCAATAGCACTTCCACCCTGAGACAGTGCCTTGCCAACCCTTGCCTTACCTTCAATTTTCCTGATGGTATCCCCATCCAAAGAGGGAACACTTGCCTTTGTGTTCAGCCTTTCCTGCAGGTGCAGCTAACTGGAGAATGACATAAAGCTACCTGCAGTGTCCTGCTGATGTCTATCCAGCCCAATAATCCTCTTTAGCTAAAAGCCCATAAGGAAATAGACAGGCAAACAAACTTCTGGGTCTGTTTCTCGTACCAGTGAATTATACTAAAATACAACAAATATTTGGCTTGACTAAGCAACCTCCTAGATACAGTGCCTTTAGTTATAAGGGTGTCAAATGCCTCATAAGCTTTCTGAGATTGGATTCTTTGTTGCTGTTCTTTTAGACTAAGTATTTCTAAGGCTGTCACAAGAAGTTTAGTTCACAATGGCAGGAGAAGTGTCCCACGCAATGTGTATGGTAAAATGTTATCTCTATTTACATGCAGCCCTTTTTATTAGATGATTTGACACAATATTTTAGGCTCCATGATGCTGGAGTATTTCTTGTTTTGTTCTGGCTGTACAGCAAAACAATAGAAATTTTTTCTTTCAAATATAGCTCAAGTTGAAGTACTTCTGTGTATGGTTTCATCTGGGTATTTAGATGGCTTCCTTAATTGCTCATTGAACAGGAAAGACATAGAGAGATCACTTGCTAAGTACCTGTTTGTACTTGGTGCAGACTGAGGTGAAGGAAAATCCTTTAAACAACAATAGTTTTGAATTTTTAGGAATGCCACTATGCATCAGAGGTTATTAAAGCCTCTATAATAACCTCTCTTTTTCATAGTGCATGTAATAATAGTAAAATGGATGTAGAAATGTAAGAAATAAATTTAACTGTATTTTAAATATTAAGAACTTATGGGACATTTAGAATCTGCGTATCCTTTAGGAATTCATGATAGAACTGGTTAAATACTGCAAGAAAACTTTTGTTTAAGTATGTTCAGATGTTTACATATATCAATCACTTTTGAAACCCTGTTTTAACATTTGGCAAATGTTCAGTCAAATAACATTACTAACAAGATGTAAGCTAAAATGGCAACCATAAACAAAGAGCAAAAATTAACATTCAAAATTGGCTATAATCTTTGTATTTTAATGGTGACTTCAATTTTGAGATCTATATTCATTAAGAACATAAAGTTATGTTATATGGACCCTAATTATCTGCATGTATACCTACTTCAGGTACTTATTCTGATTTGTTTCTAAATAAGCAGCTGTCATTCCTACAGTATCTAGAAACCCAGCTCTTCACAAGAGTGCTTAGCAATTTCATAGGTAAAAATATATATCTTTAAATAATGAAGAAAACTGTAGATATTTTGAAAAGAATGTAAGTCATTCAAAAATGAGAAAAAAAAGTTAATTTTTATACCTTCTTACTTCTATATATTCATCGTATTTTATCAGCCAGAATTTTAAAGTTTTATATGGGTTATTATTAAAAATAATTAATATCTTAATAATGAATAATAAATATTAAAACATAATTAATATCTTACGGGATGGATCTGATCCTACAAATCCTCTAGAAATTTTCTGGCGTAGTAATGTTTCTATCTTAAGATCCCCATATTGACAAGGTAATTGGAGTTTAATTCTTTTAATATGGACATGTTCTTTATTGCTTTTTTTTTTTTTCTTAAAGACCATATGTCCTCTTGGCCTTAAATTGAAGAACTTGGGAAACTGGCTTTCTAAAGCCACAGCTATTAAAAAACAAACAAACAAACAAACACCTTTGAGGGTCAGTAATTTCCTTACCTAAAAAGCCCTATGAATTGATTAGGAAGAACTGCAATTTATGTACCAAACCCATATGCAAGGCTGGTGATGCTGTTTTTGTAGTGATTTGTTTTGGTAATTATCTTTGTTTACAATGAGTCAGACCCAGGGTGTTTTGTTCAGTGGTAATGAATCAGTAAAGAGAAGCAAACTTTCAGTAAACATGTACAGGTCAGAGAAGGTAGTTGCTCATTTTCTTCAAGGTGGGAGGACGTTTTTGTAGCTGTGGTGGAGGATGTTGGCAATAGTGTGATATGAGAAAAGCCTGTTGTGCTGCAGTGCATGCTAAAAGGGAAACAGGCAATGGGGGTTTACAGTCATAAATTCAGCTGAGTTCTTTTCGCTTACTGGTGAATCATGACTTACATTAATTCAGCTAATTTATGTCTTACAGTAAAGGGTTTTTAAACTGAGGCAACATTTCTAATAAACATCTTCAGTACTGCCCTTTTATTGACTGATGTTCTAGGAGAGTCAAAAGGGACTTAGTAAACCCTGTGTTTCAGCTCTTTATCATTGCAACCTTTCTCTCACGGACCTATTTTTTTTTCTGCCCTCCATTTCTAGTTCTTTTCTCCAAAAGTCTCTGCTATGACTGCTGTTATCATTGCTTTCATTGTGTATAGTTTCCTGATTCCAGTTCTTCCTTGTCTGATTTTTCATAAGTACAGCGTGAAAACCAAGGGAACATTCAGGGGTTTTTTTTTCAGAATTTTGAATGACAACAGAAATGCAGAGTCCTTTTCATGCCTTTAGATAATGAATTTGTGTCCAGCTTGTGACTAAAAGTTAATTGCTTGGAAGTTCTCACCTGTGGAAAAATGTTAGAGTGATTTCAGTTGAACTCTTTACACAATCAACTGTTTTGTACCTCAGTATCTTTTTAATTCTTTCTATACTACGGATATGAGACAGGGTGTAATTGTTCGGAATATCAGTTTCTGTATATATGATAAATTTCAAACTTAATTGGCAGTTTTATCCCAGTTAAAACTCAACAAAGAACTTACATAAATTTAGGAATACATTTATTTGTAGCAGCTTCAGGGGAAAGTGTTTGTCATCATAGTTCAAATGTAATTAATCAAAAGTATTAATTGTATACAACATCGGTTTGAGAGGCAAACTGTCAGGATAATTGCTCAGGAACTGAGTATGCCTCTGTCAAACTAAGCTAGGTCATAGCAGATATCACCCAATTTGAAAATTGAAAGAAGGCCATACAATGTCTTGCACTCTGCTGAAGATTTCTACTAATTTGAAGTAAATTTTGGAGGTAATAAAGGGGAAGGAGTCTGTTGGAAGTTTTTCCACGGCACACTGGTAGTAAGACCTGGCGGCATCTCACCAGAGGCTTTCTGTCAATGATTATGAAATGCTCACACCATTTCATGCCATATGTGCAGGTGAGACTTCAAATTGAGCGCATCTCTGAGTTATGTGGCAATTCTACTGAAAACTATTAATTTTGAATTATTCCACCTTAATCCTGACCCTAGGTTTGACAGCTGTGTCTTAGGACAGCGGCAGAAACAGTGGATGAAATATCTCTTTGCAGCAATGTATTTTCCATGGATGAAATAGGGGAAGTTGAACGACTGATCTTCTGTCATAATGCAGACATTAAATACTTGTTGTGAATAAACCAACCTCTTCCTTTTATTAAATCCAACTGTAGAGAGGAGCTTTATCAAGCTAGGCAAGCACATACCCCCAGGTTATTTCATGTAGTGGTTTTGATTGGCCCAAAAAATCCGTGAAGTATTTTTAACATCTAGCAGAAATTTAGACCCCTCAGAAGCTGTTGTGGTAGGCCTGGGGAGGTGTCTGAGGGGTGGGGAGCGGCACAAAGATGGCTCCTGTGTGACCTGAGTGCAAGTTCTGGAAGTTTTTACATCAAATCCAGCAGAGCCAATCTCTGATGGCTCTGAAGGTGATGGACATGCTGCTGGCCAAGTTTGGGCCAATTGGAGGTGCTAGTTACGCCTCTGTGAAAACATATTTAAGAAGAAATCAAAACAAAGCAAGTAGGCACTTCTTTCACTTCTTTGTAGTTGGAGGAGGAGGAGGTGGAGGTAAAAATATGTGGAGGGAGAACAGCATGGAGAAACAAGGTCAGTGAAGAAGGTGGGGGAGGAGGTGCTCCAGGTGCCAGAGCTGAAAACCCTCTGCTAGCCGTGGTGAAGGCCATGGGGGGAGCAGGAGGTTCCCCTGCAGCCCAAGGAATCCACAGAAGTGCAGAAATCAACCCACAGTGCACTCCAGAGGAGCAGGTGGATGCCTGGAGAAAGCTGCAATCCAGTAGGAGTCTCATCTAAGAGTTAAAACTGCAAAGGCCTTGGAAGGGAGAGAAAGGCCTTTTCCTTGCTCCTGGCATGGAAGCAGCCTGGCCTCGGCTCAGGAGAGTCTGCACAGCACCTTATGGACAAAAGAATTCACATTGCAGCAGGATTCGGGCAGGATGTTGCTCGTGAGATTGGACCCACGCCAAAGAAGTTCCCAGAGGACTGTCTCTCATGGGAAGGACCCCCCTGGCTAAGTAGAGAAACCCTCTCCCTGATTGGGCTGACCAGAGAACCCCTCTCACCCTGCCCCCTGTCTGTGTTGCTGGTTTGGAAACAGGGAAGGGGGGTGAGCAGAGAGATTGCTTCTTAAAAGAGTGGGGGTGAGAGCAGAGAAACTGTCTGAAGAGAAAGAGAGAAATAAGTAGAGATAAAGAGTATTTGTAGTAGAAGAATTGTGGTGAGGAATAGATTTAAAAATCTGCTCTGTAGACTGAGAAAAAAACCCACACCCTGCCCCCTACCTGAGCTTGTTGATTAAAAAGGAAGAAAGGGGGTGAATAGTATAAGTTCTTAAGAGGGAGGGGGGGAGTGAACAAAAATTGTATGGAAAATTTATTTTTGCCTTGCATTTATCCTCCAACTCTGTTAGGTAATGAAATCACCTTTTTGCAACTTTAAGTGAAGCCTGCTTGCCCTTTTTCTTTTTCGGTGCGTCCTCCAACCTGTGTCCTATCTCATTTGACTCATGAGATAAGTGTGTATTTTTATAGTTTTTTTTCCTGTAGCAAGAAAGAGTCGAGGTGCCAGGTGTTTAGTCAGGGTCAAACCCTGACATTTCACCCAAGAGAGATCTCAAACGTCTAATCCACATACTTTGAGTTTTATTTTTGTTAGTAAATGGATAAAGTGAGTATTATTCTTTTATTTGGGTGTACAAGTTTCTATGTTTCTAACATAATCCTTAGTTTGAGCTGAAGGAAAAATACTTTGAACAAGTCAAATTCCACTGAACCTTGGAAAAGTACCTGTCTAAAATTAGGACAGGCTGAAAGATGTTTTCCTTTCCTAATAAATTCTGATAATTTGGAAAATTTTACTGCTCAGCTGTGGGAGAAAGGCCAACTAGAAATTTAATAACCATTTTTTTAACTTCTTGTTTTACTTTCTTGCATCTTAAAAGTTGAAAATACTTAGCATGACTGTGTTTAGTTTGTAAAAGAATGAAAGTAGAATATCTCAACAGTTAATTTTTTTCTGTAAAATAAGAAATCTGGTCTAATTGTCACAAATCTTCTTGTATAGTTGTCACAAATCTTGTCTAGTTGTCTGTTTTACAAACAGCTTTTGATGAAATTTATCTTTGGATTTTCTACATTTTTCTATTGATGGTTTTAAGTAAAAGAATCAGCACATTCTGCTGAAAAATATACTGCTGCAAAATTTTCATCCATCTGTACTAAACCCAACAGTAACAAAGTAGTTTTAAATTTGTGCATTCATTTCTTTCAAAGAAATTTTCCTTGTTCTTTTTGAGATGTCATTTCCCTTGATTTTAGGGGAACAATAATAAAGCTGTAGTTGACAGATTAATGAAAACATAGTATTTAAAATCACAAAAAAAAACCCCTTAGGACATTTAAAGAAAATTGCAGTAGTTCATTTTCCTTTTTATTTTTCATGATGTTTTCTCCTGTACTGCAGAGCTCAAGAGTAGAGCTTATACAATTCAGATGTTAAAGAATGCTGGCATAGAATATATTTTAATTCTTTTTTTGTATGTCAGCTCTTTCAAAAGGTATGAGTCTGCTTCTCTCAGATGTCTGGCATTACTTTTTTCCTTGACTCAGTTTCCTAACTCAAGAATTACTTGACTATGCAATCAGTATTATGTGATCGTAAAGTGCGTTGACTCTGAAGAAATTAACACTGGAATTTCTGTATAGATACTATCAGAAGACACTCATGATGAGCCTGCTCTACATGAGGGCTATTGCTGGTTCTAGTGAACTTTCGTGTTATATGTGGCCATATAGTCTATACCCAGTTCAGGATCAGAATTATGCAACCAGTGGGGACAAAGCAGCTTCTGGGGAGAACGCAGAAGTTAGAGCCAGAGAAGATGAATGTGTGATTTTAAAATAAATGTTGTTCTTTATTTCTTTGTTTTCCCTCTGGCATCCACATTAAATCTTAGGTTCTACAAAGAGTAGTGATCTGAGTCCTTCATGATCTTGTCTATCAAGTAGTCCCAATTTCTGATCTCTCTCTTCAGATCCATTGATTTTCAGTCTCCACCTCCTTCTCTTTGTCAGACATGATATTCATTCAGCTTACTGGTTGTCTGCTTAGATTTATTTCAGCCTCTTTCCTTTCAAGATTTTTCATACTTTCGTAAACAACTTTATACTACAAAGTGACCTGGACTTCTGTTGTCAAAGATTTAAAGTGTAGGCTTTTCCTAAAGTCTCTGGTCTTTAACAGTCTGGTCTAAATCAGCTTTGTTTAGATATTGTTTCATGTATTCTATATCTCTAACAAGTACCTTACTTGATGTTAAATTGAATTTTAGAAGAAAAAAAAGTCAATATTTCAGTTTCTGAATATTATATCTCAAATTCTGGATTTATATTGTATGTTTCATTTGTTCAAAATTTATAAACATAATTTGACTTTTTACAGACAAAAATACCCTATAAAACCGACAGTTATTTCCATAATGCATTTTTGACTGTTAACACTGCAAATCTTATTTATTGTTTTTCCTGATAATGGATAAGTGATAAGGTGGAGAAAGAAGCTGGCATTTTCTGAGGACAGAACATTTTGATTTTAAGCTTCACAGTAAAACAAGTTATGACAATTTATATTGAGGACAGTATACAAACTGGAAAGGAAAAAATTGTTTATTCAATTTTTACCATTTACAACTGTGTGTTTTCTCCTTTAGGAAAGCAGTGACTAGCTTTTGTAACTACTTGTTTGTTCAGGATACACTTAGCAACACACAAACCCTCTCACAGCTCTAGACATTTGCAACACAAAAGAAATTTTGCCCAAGTGTTTCCAAGCAGAGCACGCTGAGTATTACATTTTAATTTGCCACTTGAAGACTATAACTTAGTTCTTGTGAAAGAAAAAAAAAAAAAAAAGAAAACAAGGCCATAGTCCCAGAATAAACACATTATCAGAAATAAAGCAAAGGAATCAGTACTGTGTTCACAGCCATTGCAGTAAGACCTTTGAATCAATCTGGTGTTTTGTTAATAGGACATAATCTAGAATGACACATAAGAAATGTGTTTTACCTGCTTAGAGCTTGAAAGCTTAAATATGTAATACTAATATCATAATGAAAACATGCTAGCAATTAGTGCATGTCATATATTCAAGCCATACAAACCTGGGGAGCTACAAATTTAAAACAAGCAGAAGAAAACCAAGCTGGCCATTTGTTGTTTAGTCTCAACACTAAATTTACAATTCGCAATATCCCAGTACATGCTCTTTTTTCTCAAACAACACAAGATCAAATGCTTCCCAGTAGTACATTAGCACTAGTGGGAGGGGGATGCATGGATGGACTCGTACTGGGTGAGGGCTGGGTTGTCATGCTGGTGTCCAGCCCTCAGTTCTGTAAAGTTTCTGGGGCTGGAAGCAGTCAAGCTTTGTTGTACTCTTTCCTAGTGTATGAGAGACACAGGTGGACCTTTCAATTCTTGGCTATTTTATTTGTCTTCATGTCTTTCATGACTTTCACAGCAATAGGGACATGAGAGCCTTTCTATATCCCCTTTATTTTATTGAAATTTGCATAGTAAACTTATTAGAATTCTGATCCAAAACTCCATAATGTGAAGGAAGTGTATTTTTTTTGTCATAATGTCTAGGCCTTCTCTTCCAGTACGAAGACTAGCATACTAAGATCTAATCTTCTTGTCTTGTAACATGATTAGAACAATAATGCTGCTATCAAAGTTTACGTGCCTGATCTTAAATTTCTTAGTCTGGTTTTGTAGATTCACAGGAAAAAAAAAGGTTTTTCAAAGTTCTCTGTGTCTGTAAACTTTAATGTAAGTATTGCACACAGCTTGTTTCAAATGCTTTGAACAGTTAATGTGTGCCATTTCACATAGTCGTATAAAGAGTTGTCAGCACTTAGGAATCAATTTTGGGAACTTTGCATTGAAAAAGTCTTCCTAAATGTTTTCAATTTAACAGCCTATATAAAAGGAGCAGGATTACTCTGACTCTCTTGATACTTAACTGAAAAGAGTTTCTCCAGAATGTTGCCATAATTGGACAACATTTGCTTTTCAGTGTCAGATGGGTCACAGATTAGAGAATTACCTGGGTTATAGCCTCTATATCCTAACAGGATACCCAGATTACTAGAAAAGCCCTTTTCTGTGTGAGGTTTTACTGTAGTGACCTGCATTTTTTACCTACAGGGATAGTTTGCAAAAGATACCATCAAAGTAGGAACAGTAATACTGATGCAGTTTAATGTTCAACAGGATTATTCTAAAACCAGCTGCACATTAGCAGCATAAAATTTTGAAATTTATAATGCTGCAGGGGGTGGGGTGTGCACTGCGATTTTTTCTGCATCTGTCTGAAATTGCTACATTCTGTTTTTCTGTAATTCCCTTAAAGTTTTGTAGGTAACATTGCCCTGTTTCTCCCCTCTCTCTCTCTTTTTTTTTTTTTTTTTGCAAAATGTCATTTACTCAGTTACTGAAGCTGACACCAGCATGGCTTCTCATGCTTTTATAAGTCATTGTGGTATGCTTTGACCATGAACCCAGGAGTGACTGTCACATAGCTGTTGAAATGGAATCCATTAATTACATTGTTGTCTGACTGTCTTGGTGTCAGCAGAACAGTAGTGCCAATGCATTAGCAATACCTTCCAGGTGTTGTTTTTTTCAGAGCCATCAGCTCTTCCTCAAGGAGGAATGACCAAATGACCAGCTTGTCTCCTGCAAGGTTACAGATCCAACATGAGTAAAACATGAAATAATGAAACTATTGCACACGTTATAGGTGTAAATAAAACTTAAATATTTGAACTCTTGGAAATAAAAAAGTATAAAAGAAAACTGCTGGTGGCCTTATGCAAGCTACCACAAAGTGATAGAAGTTTAATTCTTAAACTTCCAAAGGTTTTCTTTACAACAACATAATATAAACTAGGTCAGATTTAAGTACTGTGCCAACTAATATTGTGCTGTAAACACAGCATCACAGTGCTCCTAAAAAGAAGTGTTTAAACCTTTACTTTTTCTTCAAACAATTTGGAGGATCTGTTTCTTTGTCTCTAACTGTCTCATACAGCTCATTAGGTACTCATATCATTTGGTTTTCATTTTGGATTAACGGTAATTTCATTACACAGAAGGTTAAATTTGGAGAAAGTTTATTCTCTTTTCTGTTTTCCTGCATTTGTGTATCTAATAATATTCCTCATGTTCTTCTATATTTCTACTCAAGAGATATGAATTTGATGAAAGGAGAGTTTTTTAGCATTTCTTAGAAAATCAAAATTCCCAATAATTTCTCCTACATAAAGACAGAGACTAGAATTCATAATGAAGTATTTTCTTTCACAGGAGGCATTGTTGGCAGAAATTCAGTTGGGTTTTGGATAAGCTGAAGAGTCTTTGGTCCCTTTACATCTATTTACTACTGTTTAATAATAATTAAACATTTACCTCCTAACCACAATGTTCAGCACATCCTCTGGATGACAGAAATGTTTCAGAGAAGTAAAACTATTCCATGTGTTTCATTGCACTTCCTTGGTACTTTTCTCACTTTTCTAGTGCAATTTTTCTGTGTATCGGATTTTTAAAATATACTACTGGTGATGTAGACAGGGAAACAGAAACAGCACAAAAATGCCTAATAATATTCAGAACAGCAACATTTAGGCAATTAACCACTGGATTCTCTGAAAAATCCAAAGCAGTTTCTAGCATTGCTAGCAAAATATGTTACTAAATCAGATCACAATTCCCATCCTATACTTTTTTCTTGTCCCCAGGCTGTACAGAGTTAGTAATTCATCTCTGTCATGGAATAATGATGCAGAAAAACATTCTGATTCCTCTAGAGGAATTTTCTCAGATTTTGTGTTTATTTTACAAAAATGAGTGTTTTTCAGAATTCCTTTTTATTGAATATGGCTTTAAGGGTTTTGCTTTGCTGTTTGCTTTTTCGGTTTTTTTCATGGTTATCCTAGAACAATATCTTTCAACCTTCAGATTCTTCAAAACACTCAAATTTTGTAAAACTTATAATTTTCTAATTAGTCAGCAAGCTGCAGATTCCACTAGAGTCGAATGCAATGCTATGCTCAACTGAAACAGCAGCATGGTCTGTAAATATTTGTCTAAAACATGTATGACATTAAGTAGGAAAACATGGTCATTTAAATAGTCTATCATATAGCTTTGTTCTGAACAGATGCATGAGCTTCCTTAGCAGGATCTGTGAGATTCTGATGACTTCTGCTATTCATGTGGCAAAATAAGTCACATTCTTATTTAAAATGCAAATAACTTGATAACATTTGGTAAAAAGGGCATAATTACCTATGGACTTATATACAGGAGGAATATTTTTCACAGAATAAGTGATTATCATTATCATTAGATAAGTACATAACTCCATTAGATTTGCATCAGGTCTGTGTCTACTACCTAGAAAATTCTGGAAAATTGTCATGAAAAAGCCAGAGATCCCAGGGTCCATGTGCTTCTGGTGTTTAGCAAGGGTGCTGTAAAGAGCAAGCAAAGGACAGCCCAGCTTCTGTGCTCCCTATTATCACAAAATCCAGGCAAGTGTCCCCTGTTTTAAAAACACTGTGAGGTTCACCAGGTGCATACACACACAAAAAGTGAGTGAGCATTTATAAATCCTTGCAAATTTTCACAGAGTAGAAATTAAAGTTTGAGCGTGTTGTCATATTACTGTGTACTGCATGGTGAAAAAGACCTGGTTTTGAAATATTCCTTTTTATTTTTATGAATGAAGTGTCAAGGCACAAAAATTCCGATAATATTCAGAGATTCATTTTCTTGAAATCAGTACCAATTTAATTCAATTGCATTGCCTATTATAAATCATTGAGTTGCCATTTATTATGGTTGCTCAGAAGAAAAGAGAAATATTGAAAAAGTAAAAAAAATAACATGTTGCAGTACAACAGGTATGAGATTTTTGGTGTTTACCTTCATTGTAAGAATAACATTATCCTTCAACTGTGTGCACTGTGTAATCAGAAATCAAAAAAGCCTATTTATACAAAGGATTACCTCTTTTCTAGCAGCTCAGCACCAGTCATATCAGGTTCTTATATGAGATTTATTATGGTATGTCCTTTTGTAATAGCAATATCCACACTCTTAAGATGTTTTGTTACTGAAATACCAGTGTAGTCATTTGGAAGCTGTCCAAATGCAATATGGATTTTACAAAGAAAATCAAACTATATACATCTTATACAGGAAAACATGTAAGAACTGAGGTACTCGTAGGAAAATTGCACTATTAGGTTATGTCAGAAAAACACTTGTCAGTGTAATCTGTTTGTGGCAATGCTGAAGTAGAGATACTGAGGGAGAACAGCTGGACAGGATGGGCTTTGTCCCTCTGATAGAGGAACTTGGGCATGTGGTGAAACTATCCTCTGGGAAAAGGCCATGAGAGGTGCATTCTGCAAGGACCTGCAAGGAGGTTGGAGCAAGGTGGGGCTGGTCTCTTCTCCCATGTAACAAGTGATAGACCTCAAGGAAACCACCTCAGGGGAGGTTTAGATCAGATATCAGGAAAATATTATTCACTGAGAAGGTTACAGAGCACTGGAACAGCCTGCCCAGGGAAATGTTTGAGTCATCATCCCTGGAGGCATTTAAAAGACCTGTAAATGTAATTATTGGGGATGTGGTTTTGTGGTGAAGATGGCAGTGTTAGGGTAATGGCTGGACCCAATAATATTAGAGATCTTTTCCATCCTAAATGAATTTGTGATGATTCTATGATTTAAAAAGCACAATATCTTTAGAATGCATATGTCTCTTTGCATCCATACAGCAAACACAGCCAGACAAATATTCTTACACTGGTAACTGAGTGTTCCCTGGTAATGAGGACTTGGCACCCACCAGGCACAGTTCATCTGCAGTCTCTCAATAGTCTGTAAGAGATACATTCTCCCTCCTGTAATAGTAGTCCAGTGTTTGATATATTTAGGGTACTGTATTTTGTTTTCATTTCTGTCTTCATGAACATTTGTACTGTGGATTGTCAAATGGTGTGTGGTCATAAAAGCCTGAGAAAGAGACAAGTGGGAAAAAACTACTCTGATGTTCAATTAGTATATATAGTTGAATGCTTCTCATACAAAATATTAGTGTTAGATACTGACTTTGGCAAAGAAAGTAATGCATATAAAAAATCAGCAAGCTATAAAAAAGATTCATATTTTCAGGCCCCAGGTATTATCAGTTGGAGTCAGAATGACTATCAGCATGTTCTCTAGCATCTCAAGAGCAAGAAAATAATAAGATTTTGAACAATAAGGCTAAAGACATAATTTATAAACTATAGATTCAGCCAAAAAGTGTTGTACCGGGATCAATATATTCAAAGAAAAATATATAAATTATAAGGTTTAATCTTGTCTAGTAGTTTAGTGGTGGTGGTGGTAGTTATTTTCATGGGGATAAGGATTTTTTGAGTATATGCTGAACTACGGAAAGGAGGAACTTAAAATGAGAAAGAGAGTAAGGGAAGGTGATTTTCTTTTCAGCATGTTGCAGGATAAATCTCTTTCCATACTTGAATTATAAACTTAATATCTACTATTTTTTTAAGAATCCTCTGTTGGTCATTAGAAAAGCAGGGATAAGTCCCACAGTACCCAGACTCTTCCTGAAGCATGATAATAAATGGCACTTAAGACATGATGAATACCTCCTCTCATCTGCTTTCCTGAGTATCAATCTATGTCTAAATGCATATACATATATCCCTAACACAGACAAAATGCACACTTTTCAAACTCCTGGTAGTTAACAGAAACACTGTTTCCTTCTCTTCCGAAGTGAATAGATTTTTTTTTATAAAAATATATTTATGCAGAGGATTTTAAGAAAAGATACTACCCTGTTCATGCATTTTTGCCAGCATGTATTAGATGTTCTACCCTTTCAGTTCATCTTGTTAAAGCTGCAAATTGTCTACCTAGGGTAAAAATTTGACAGACAGGTAAGTACATGGACTCACTAGTTGAGATTATGTGGTATGAACTACTTTAAATGTGCACTATGGGCCATAATGGAGTATGAGCCCATCGTAGGTCAGGGACTTAGATCAGACTGACGGAAATAGGTCTGGAAAGGAATAAAGAAAAGTAGATTGTGTTAGAAATGGTGAAGGTGCTTCACAAGATGGAATGCTCCCTTCTTGGGAAGAATTCCCCTCTGTTTCAGGGCCAGACTTCCAGACAAGTCTTAAAGTAGGTATTAGTTTTTTTGTGTTAATTCTGACTGCTGTGCAATTAGTTTCTAATCACGTCTAATTCCAAGAGAAGTAATTTCCACCTGAGTATGTATTTTTCTTTTGAGTTTTGACTTTAATCCTCCATAAAGATAGCTATCAGATTGCTAATACGTGATGACATATGTTTTCACAGCAAAAAGTAGTTGCAGTATAGAACTGAAGGGTGTTTGGAGACTGTGGTGGTTGCACCCACTCTGCCTTTTTCTGATTTCCTCCTCCTGGGGAGGAGAAAAATATAAGGATGGTGAAAGCACTCATGTACTGACATCATGACAGTTTAATAGAATCTGTAGGCACAAGCAAAGCAAAAAGAGGAATTAATTCACCACTTCCCATCAGCAGGCAGATGTCCAGCCTAGGAAACTGGGCTTCAGTATGACTAATAGTTACTTGGGAAGACGAATACTATAACCACAGATGCCTACCCCTTCCTTCTCCTTTCCCTGAGCTGTCATTGCTGAGCATGATGTCAGTTTAGGTCAGTTTAGGTCAGCTATCTTGGCTATGTCTCCTCCCAACCCTTTATCCATGCCCAACCCACTGACATTGGGGGTGGCAGGTATGTGGAGACAGACTCAAGTGATAGCCTTGGAAGATTTCAAAGATGCAGGTGCTTCTTTCTGTCTGATTTTTCTAAGTCTGTTACTGATATTCACCCTGAACTGATAATCAGTGTATGATGGACTTAGCTATCATAGTACTAGGATGCAAAATATAAGCAATGTAAGTCAGAATAAATTTGTAATGCATTTATTACTTTACAATCTAATAATATAGCCTATTCTAATAATGAATGTCTTGTTTGTCAGTCATCTATTTTGGATGGGGTTATAGGTTAGAATTCTTTTCCCTGCTGTCAGAATATATTTGTATAACACTGCAGAGTACATGCTGGTTTGTGAATCCAGCAGCATCAAAATACTCTGTGAGCTCAAATGCAAGTATGCTATTAAGATGGGTTTTTAAAAATTTTTTGACAAGGAGTCAACAGATTTAATAGATAGTTTACTAATATTATAAAATAAAACATTTCAGCACAGTGTCATTTCCCTTGCATGTTACAATTGTTCTGAAAGATAGTTATAAGGCCTCCAGTCTTTATACATTCATTTCTGAAAAGTACTCAGATAAAATAATCTGTACTATTTTGATAAGTAATGTTTAAATGCATAAATGGATTCACAAAGTTTAGCTTTTTAAGGATAGAGCATACTGAGGAGGAGTGGGAGAGGGACTCAAATCAACCTTTCCCTGTATATTCCATGGTGGGTTTTGAAACAAATAAAGATGTGTTCAACAATTTGAGACAGTCAGCTTTGACTGAGTCTCAGTGGCTCATAGTTATGCCTCTAAGGTATGTCCTAAGGTACATACCAAATTTCCATAGAATGAGTTTGCACAACTCCATGTACCAAGGACAAACAAGAAAGGGATGGTGTAGCAATGTGTGAGAATAAGTGGGAAAGGAGAAATCCACCTCAGAGTCCTGAAAGTGGCTGAAGTCAGGGTAAAATGTTGGAACACGAGATAATTTTCTGTAATTCTTTGGAGCTTTGCTGGCAACCTGCTTCCCACTATAGATCATTTGGGCTGTACCAACATCCTCTGTATCAGCCTTACTGAGCTCCTGCCTACAAAAATGGCATTTAGAATTGGACCAATACCTCAAGACATTCATGCAGTGCTGAAATTGCAATTGTGATTGGTATGGGCTAGGAAATCTTCACCTGCTCTGAGAAATTTTGTAGATTATGGTAAACCTTACAGCCATCAGTGAATGGAAGTAAATGTGCTAAAATTGGGAAGGTTTAGCATAGATCACAACAGGAATAATTTTTTCTGCAGAACAAATGTTTTCTTCCTAGGACAGCAACTTCCATGTAATATCTATGGAGAAGTTATTCCAGGGCAATATTTACAGGATAGCCATAAATAGGACAACTACCTTAGGTAAAATGACAGAAAGAGGTGTGCAGAATAATGTTAGTAATTTTTCTGTTTCTATAAATGTGCTACACCCAAGGTGAGCCTGTCTCTGTTAATAATCCCATCAGACTGAAAAGTCCATCATTTTCCTCCAGAATTTGAGGCAGGGTGTACTTGAGCTGAGGTTTGGAAACATTTTGTTGTTTATTGGAGGAGTTGATGAGATTATTGTCTTTGCTAACTATATTTATTTTAGACTCTGATAAACAGTTCTTTACAATTCTTGGAATTATTTACGTCAGAGTACTTAGGACACCAAGGCATAGAGATGTCTAGAGACTAATATTTTACCAGTCTTATAGATGGGAGTATTTCTTCATAATTTTAAAAACCTTTCTAGCTGTTATTCTGGACCTTCAGGATTTGCAAATATTAAAAATTTGGTCTTCAAATGATCAATAAAAAGATATTTCCCTCCCCAGACCGCTGCTAATTAGAACAACCTAGATAAAAACAAATTTTCTTCCAGGCTTCAAACACCTCACATGTCAGATATTTTGAAAAGTCATTTTTATATCTTACTTGTATTGCTGTTATGTTTTAAATATTTTTCCATAATAAGCTTCATGCCACCCATGAAGATAGAAATTATGCTCAGTAAAGCACATAATTTTCAGTTATGCAAGAAGCACTTTTGTTTCTGTAATCAGAACATGAGATGTGAGATGAGTAAG
Source organism: Entomyzon cyanotis (assembly GCA_024500445.1). Classification (NCBI taxonomy): domain Eukaryota; kingdom Metazoa; phylum Chordata; class Aves; order Passeriformes; family Meliphagidae; genus Entomyzon; species Entomyzon cyanotis. The sequence goes on from JAKEPQ010001005.1 coordinate 86,364,422, forward strand.
AGCTGATTTTACAAGCCCACATCTTATCAGAGTAAAAATTCAAAATAAAATCTTCCATATGTAATTACAAAATAAAAAATACAAATATTGTATTTTTCTCTGTTTTTATTACATCAACATTTAGTATAATAGTTTGGATTTTACAGAGGGATGGGGACTACCTTCATTTTATACAATTTTTCATTATTTTGCCTCAAACTTTTTAATGTTTTTATCAAAAATTTTGCTGCAGAATTAAGTCTGTCATTAAAAAAATCCTCAGCTTTAAAAATAAAAACTCTCCTAGTGGGCAGGAGTGGGCAAATGTAACTTAGAAAAATTTATTAGCGTATTACAGAAGCATAAATAACTGAAAATGCTACAAAACTGTTGTTCCAGTTGCTTGTTGTCTTATTCTTTCTCATCAAACCATTTGACAGTTGATCTAATTCATTATTCAGCTCTGTAAAAATGTTTTAAATTATATATATATCCACCTTGATAAGTATTTGTATTTTCTATACTGCTGTTAACAAAGATACATTGCAATGATGAAATTATATTTTAGGCCATGTTCTAGATTCTTCAGTATTATTATTTTGTGCGTGAATTGGAATCTGTCTAAGATAGGACAAAAGCCAGATCTGAGTGATGGAGAATAAAGAAGTATCATGAAACTCTTCCGTTTCCAGTTAGTCAAGATGTACTGATGCCCCATTTCCCAGCTCATCATGATAATGTACAACCTGACATATGAAATGCTTTAGTAATTCCAAAGACTTATACTTAACTGTATACAGTGTTCTAACAAGAATACGGCATTTTGTTGATACCAGTTAATTTTTGTGCTTGTCATATTTACAGTGGTTATGAATTTTAGTGCTATGACTAAGATAACTCTTAATTTCAGACATTTCATAGCTTTTGATGTCAGAAGGAACCTCTAGATATTATTCTAATTCCTCCACAACAATATTAACAAAGGTTCAAAATTGTTGTTTGTGATATATGCAACAGCTTACAAGAAGAATCAAATTAATTGGTTGCTCGCACTATTCAAAAATAGTACACATAGGTTTATTTCAGTTTAAAAGGAAAAAATGTTATTTTTAATATAGAAATATAGAAAGGAAAATAATGTGATCAGATGTATCCTTTGAATTTCTGGTTAGTACAGCACAAATTCTGCTATTGTAGGAATTTAATTTTCAGTAATGTCCACATTAATATGACTTGGTTTCAGAGAAATTGCCACATGAGTCCTGAAAGATGTGAGCACTACTGATCAGTGGGATCTTAATTTATTTCCCACAACCACCAACCAGCTTTTCAACTGTCCTGGTCCCTGGGAGGCAACTGGTAAAAGGACGACCAGTGAAATTCTGAAGAAGAGGAGCTTGGTTTAGCCAGTCTTTCATGTTTATTCTTCATATTTGTATAATGTTGTATGGAAATATAAGACCACAATTTCATCTTCAGTTCTAGTGGGTATGTGCACTCTGGCCCTGCTGAAGTGTCTCTTAGAAGTGTCATTTTTGTATGACCTCACAAAAGTTATAAATGAATTTTAAAGGCCTACGGTGTGAAAAGCAAACACATAAAAAGAGATCGCCTTGGTAGTAAAGTTGAGGAATAAGCAGGGAAAGAAAAAGAAGAGACAAGACAGAGACAGATATGGAGAAGAGAAGCAGCTCACTGGCAGGAATAAGAATTATTTATGGGAAATAAGCTACATCCTTCTTGGCAAAAGCCTGATAAGGTTGCGGGCATGGGTGGAAGAAGATGAGACACTAACAAATGGATGAACATCACACATAAGTAATTCTAGCAATAAATATTTCTGAGCCTCCCACCAACTTTCTCCTCCTGTACTACTTTGTAATTTCACTGACTTATCTCTGCAGTAAAAAAATCTAATTAGATTGCAAAGAGTAGCACATTAACTAACAGATAAACTAACAATATTAAACAGCAATAGTCTAGAAGACTCTGGTCTTCCTAATTAGGCAGCTCTCTCAGCGTGAAGTAGGAAAAACAAGTAACACAACAATATAACATAAAGGGCAAGAGGGCCCATTGTGCTGGTAGACTGAAGAAAAAAAGAGACATGAGAAAAAGGCCCTGAAACACCACTTATGCTCAGTGATCTATAACCGCTTTGCGAGTTGCACTGAGATTACAACAGATTTATAGTCAGCATATTTGATCAGCTCTATTGTAATCCATTTTTCTTAGGAAAAGCACCTCAAAGAGTCAAATAACAAGAATCAAAATGTTGTCTTTGTGTTGTCTTAACTAAGATGAGAGCTGTGTAATTATTTATTTAGTCATTTAGCCAAAATGTTTCTTCCTATTCACTTTGTAAAACTGAACTGGGCTTGGTAGAACAACAGGTTTCTTTTTATTTCAAAGTATTTCAAGCTTCTCTTTCAAGTTTTGTATTTATTTTATATTGTTTTACTGTTTCATTTTTATATTTTACTGCTTAAAGTTCAATGAAAAAGGATTGTGCCTGAAATCTTTTATGTACATGAAGGACATTCACTAGCTGAGAAATGCCCTTTAAGTTCAGTGAGATTTTTGCCATTACTAGCTCAGGCAATGAGGAAAAAGTATTGCAAATATTAATTCAAAAGCTGGTTACCATACATTCACACATCCCTTGAGCAAAAAAACAGACTACAGAACTGACCTGCACAGCATGCTCTGAAGATAGGTGGCACATCTAGAAGAAGCAAAAAGAGATTTGTTTTCCCTCAATGAGGTTAAAAAGAGCCTGGAAAGTCCTTTCTTTAATTTAAATTTATCTTGCATCTCTTACAGTATGAACCAACTCTAAATATGTTGCCCAATCAGTTGCATGCAAAGTGTGTTAGAGAAAGGGTAGATAATTTGGACTGGCTGTGGTTAATGAGTCAATATATTTGTTGTCTCTCTGTAAAGGAATACTTAAATATCAGTATTGTTAAATATTTTATTTCATCTGTTTAGAAGAAATACAGAGCTGTTCCTTAAAAGAATAGAAGACTAAATAAAAGTTACCCTTAGGATTTGGAGAAACTAAGAACTGTTGTTTATGCTGAGGCTATTTTGCACTAAACAGATAAAATTTGCCATAACATAGATACTACCACAGGATATCAACAGCTCTACTTGAAAGTATTGCTATTGCTGAGTGATCTACTCTAAAATTCAAAGCAACACTGATGCTACTGAAGCTAAAATAGCTTTGGTAGTGATGGGTTTTTCTTATAATAGTTCTTCAGTGTACACAAGGTCATCTGAAGCAGTTTAAGCACCTTTAAATGAAAAGAGTGTATAGTCTATTTGATCTCCCTCTGGCTTTAATTACAACTGCCTGCACAGCAGTGCCCTAAAGGATCAAGGATCTTTGGAAGAAGACCTAAGGACACAAAAAGTTTCTACAAGAAGGACCCATCCTTATTAAAATAAATTAGTGGAAGGAATAGAGGTTATAAGGTTTTTTAATTGTTATTGGTTTTGCTTGTTTTAACTCTTACTGTATCTTTCTTTAAAAATTAAATGCTGAAAATATATTTGTTTAAATATCTTAGAAAATTCTGTGAGCTTTTTGTGGTTTGGGTTTTTTTAATTTTTTTTTGGGGGGGGGTGGGGGGCAAGAAAAAGATTAAGAATTAAAAGTCAATAGAAACTGGAGGCCTGAGATCTTGTAAGTTTATAATCTTCAAGACAGCTAGAGATTTTTTTCCCAAAGGCCATCAGGTAATGGAGAGATAGTTGTACTACTGTCGTAACATAGAGTTCAAAGACTACTGAAGAGCTCTTAGAGACCCAGGTATTTCTCTATAGTGTCTTCTTCCTACTTTTTGTGGTAAATAGAAGATTGGTCTGCACTGAAGGCATAGTCCTTTGAAGAAGTTTCGCTTACCAGAATTGTCCCAACAGTGGGTTGGTGTCTGCAAGGCTGAGCAGAAAAAAATCTTGGTTGAGCTCCACACAATGAGATATCTCATGTTCAGCAGCAATAGCAGTCATTTGCAAGCTCATTACTTAACTTGGACTGGCAGTGTGGGTCAGTGTTTTTTTTTCTCTGCAAAACTCTTTCCTCTTTATCATAAGCATCTTGCAAAATCCTCAAAGCATGATGAAGAAAAAAATAAAAGGCATGCTTACATTTTACCTTTTGTTCTCCTTGTGTTTATTCCTTGTTGCAAGTAAGCCTGACTTTACACCGAAGCTCAGTTGTGTGGAGAGGGAAGTATTGCTTTCATACAATGATAAGGGTAATGTCTGATTTGCTGGGAGTTTACAGCCATTCATAAAAAAAACCAAGCCAAAAAGATCCATAATGCATTCCAAAACAAAAGCTATCAATATAAGCAGTTTTATATCCTTATTTTTTCTTGTCCTCCAAAAACTCAGGATTGCCTCCTGAGCAGTTTTGGGATATGTAGTTTAGGTGTCTTCTCTCCTTGGGCTTTGATTTCTAACCAGATACGTCTCCTGTGAAACATTATGGACAGTCTTTCTGTTATTTAATATTTAATGCAGTGGCTTAGACAAGCAGCAGAGCAGACAAGGAAACATGATCCTGGCAAAGAAACCCACAGGCTGAAAAAACAAAAAAACCCAAGCGGTTTTATACAGACTGTATCAGCTAGAAGGCACTTTACAACAAAGTTTAGAAATTATAAGAGAGCATTATTTTCTGTCATTCTCCAAAGCCTGGTAATGTGCACCAGTCTACTCATTTTTAAGATACCAGTGATACAGAGCTATTTACCTAAAGCAATAATGTTGGACAAAAATAATGCCAGATTTACCAAGATGCAAATGCAGACATGCATATCTGCACCAGGACAGCATTGCATGTACAGTTTTCATTGTTTATGGATACAATGCATAACATTTGTTGGCATTGTTTGAGTGTGTTTGATTGGTTGACTTGAAAATGAAAATTAAATGAAAGATGCAGATTTTGTAAAACTGCCTTTAACTATTACTCATCATAGCAAGTAGCTTTTTGGTTTTGTTAGGGAAACCAGTGTGAGTCATTTGTTGCAAGAAGAGCAAAATTTTTACTAAGCAAGGGATTTTATCTCTCTATTTGTAATTATGTGTAAATGATAGCTTATCTTCTCTTGATACACGTTAAATATTTTATACATTTCTTGTGTCTACAATACTGCCTTGTTGTTGTTAAATTTTCAATTATCAATTCTTGCATTTTGAGGAAAACCCCCAGAAATTAATGGGCTGTAATTCATAAGTAAAAATTAAAGGGTTAAAAATAATTTCATCTTCAAAATGACTCCTTGTTCTGCCATTGATTTCTGACAGAGTAGGTTGTTCTTAATGCTTTTGAACATCAAAGAAGAATTTCTGTAAGTACTTATGCATTGACTCCCAAACGACTATTTCAGAATTTATTTTGCCTCATCAAAGAAAAAAAAATATCAAATGTATATTCAAATATTCTTTCTTTAAAAGAAAATTGACGCATAGCTCCACAGTTAGTCTGTTGTCTTTGTCAAGTAGGTGGAAGTCTAATCCTTCACTGGTGTTAGTGATTAAAAGCATGGTTTCTGATAGAACATCTTAAGAAAGTCAGGAGTCTGGAAACTGACTTGAGATGTCCTTCTGCTTCAGCACTACTTTCATGAGGGAAAATTCTTGGACAAGAGAAACAACGGTATTGACTGCATAAAGAGCTATAGCATGCAAAACCTAAACATGAATTGTCAAGGTTAATAACCTGTACATGGATTTCTTCTACTGAAGACTTATATTTTAAAATATACTGACAGTAGTATCTGCATTTATATTGGCATTGATTTTTTTTTTTGTTTAGGATGCTGCTGCATGGACAGAAAGAGCTCACAAAAACTTATGTGACCATTATTTGTCACCTTAGTTGGAGTTTTTTTGTTTTGATAAAGTCTGCTGCCGTATCTATAAAGTCTTTCTCCCATATACCTGTAACAATAATTTGTTAAACCCAAAAGGAAACAATTTTCCTTTACAAACCAAATCCATGATATGTGCGTGTGCTAGATGTGGTTATCACATTGCCTTTCAGGTTGTATTCCAGTACAGTAAGCCAAGAGAGACTTGTCTGCTACGTGCTTTACCTATTTGATTTGTTCTAAACAAAGTTGTCTGGATAAAGAGTGAAAAATAACTCTCAAACACCAGATTCATCACAACCAAATCCATAGGGAAAATTTTTCTGAATGCCTTGTTCCAGCATAAAGGAAATAACAGTTTTAAAGAGTGGAATGTGGCAGTTTCAAGCAATAAAATTTACTTTTCCACATCTGAGTTTTAAGAGAGCATCTTCCCCTTTTATTCACATGTAGCATTCATTGCTTCATGATGGAATAGTAGCATCTTATGAAGCAGGAGTGAGTTGTCTATACACACTTGCATGCATTTCTTACCCACCCAGAACAATCTTGAGTATTATCCTCCCTTTGCTAATTAAACATAATCAATTTTAGCCTAAGTAGGGGCTATGAAATTTCATCCATTGTGTGAACATGAGTATTTGCTGTAGTGACAGTCAAAAACATACAAAGCTGGACTATTTTTAGGAATCAGGTTTTGAATACAGGTTTTTGAAAATTACTGTTGAAAAATAATTTAATTAATTCTATCGTCTGAAAAAATCTTGCATAATTTGAAGACTGAAAGAAAATGTTTTTTCAAATCATTTGTGAACATATTTTGGATGTCTCTAATAACAGATTAATGGTCCCAAAATCAAAAAATGCTCCCATCTGAAAGAAAAGCTGCACGTATACTCTTATGCAGACTCCCTTTCTTTTGGGGAAAAAACCCCCAGGCTTTGGTGATGTTTCTTTTCTTGAAGATACAATCTTACAATATTTTGAGCCTTCCACACATTTCAAACTGATTAACCAGAATTGCAATTTCCTTTCCTTACTTAATCTGACTTCTATTAAGAAAAAGGTTTAACTTTTATTTCTCTGTCAGGAGACTGTAACTTTAGAGACAAACACGAGAAAAATGTTTGAGGAAACAAAACAATAGTTTTACATTCTAGTATAAGTATCTACTTTAGAGCTTCAAAAATTGAATGAAATTAACCCATTAGTACAGAAAAAGTAAATCAGCAATCATGGATGAAGAACTGAAATTATAACAGTAATGTACTTTGTGATTGTAACTATTGAACCTGCTGCATGTGTTCACTGGGTGTGAGCAGGTTCCTTACACTCTTACTGAGAATAAACTCTCATTTTTCTGTATTTTTTTAGCTTGTAGTTATGGAGAATCATCCAGAATTCAGGAGCCTGAATTGCTGGCTGAACAGGGAAACCCAAAATGTGTGGTACAATTCCTAGGGGAGGAGCAGCAGTTGCAGAGCTGAGATACCATAAGCAAACTCCTGCTGGAGAGACTGTTCTGGCAAGTGAGGAATTTGAAGATCTTAAGCTCTGCAATACTAGAAAATCGTGAACTGTAAAGCCTGCTAGAAATTGTAGATAAATCATGTTTGGCTGTAGGGAGCGACACAAAATATATCACTGGCCTTGGAAAGAGCAGCCTGATAAACACAAAGAAAATCACCTGCTGATAAAGCAAACCTTCTATTTCCTGGTTCAGGTACGGAAAAAAGGTGAAAAACCACTTAACTGAAACTCAGTGTTTTTGGCAGGATAAAATGTGCAAATAAGTGCTGAGCACGTGGGCTGTTCTAGGTGAAATCCAGAGATCTCTTTGAACCTTTGTGATTTTGTGACTGCGTGCTCTTACCTGATGTACTTCTTGTCATGGAGAGCATTTCTGCAAGAAAAATGGTTTTTTCCTCTCAGGCAAATAGCTCACTTTATTCATGTGATATAATGCACATTAAGCATTTCATATTGCTGTATTTTGAATCATTCTGAGATTTTCTTTCTATGAAGTCTAAGCAGTGTGGCAAATGATGCTGATGCAGTACCATCAATCTTTAATTTTTTCCTAATTGTAATTCAAATACAGCATGCATCACTTAAAATTGGTGACCATACGCCCTTTTCCAGCAGAACCTTAATCACTGGGGGCTGTTTACATGTAAAATTATTAGACTTTCACTGAGCCAAGGCAGCAGTTAGATCATCTGAAAATAAAGCTTTGATTCATAACCTTGAATGTGAGCAGGCCTGTTTAATTGAACACACTAAAATAAACACAAAGGATAGAAAAAAACTGGATTCAGCTGCCATTAATTTCACACTTGGTCTATGCACAACAGAGTTGGTGGCTCAGATTTTATGGCTTACATGTTCAAAATCCAAAAACTTTCTTACATCACAATGTGGAAGATGACATTGGGTATGGAGTGCATTAGAGGTATGCATGGTCTTGGATATGTTAGATATTAAGCACAAGAGGAAAAAATATTTGACTGAATTACTAATCTTGAATTATTTGCCCAAAATCAAGTGGCAGTGGTCTGCTTTTACTACGTTGTGCTAACACAAGATATTTGTCTCTGATTAGTTTGGAAATAAGACAGTGAAACTGAATTGTATAAATGTGCAAAGTTATTCTGCTATAATTTATGCTAAAGAATTTTACTCGATGAACTCACCATGTTGTATTGAAATGCAGTAGCTGAAAATAGCAACACACTTCATTTTAGTTTCTGTTTCCTTAAAATGATTTGGTACACCAAGATGGAATTAGCAACATCAGCAGCAGCAGATGGACAGTTGGAAGGAAAAGATTAAACATCTATTAGAAATGGGGTTTAATGGCACAGATTTTTGTGCCTTAGACAATAGCGACGTTACTCACTGTAATAAATGTGAGTGAACCCTGGACAAAACTGTCTCAGTCTTGCACTCCTTAGTCTTTGCAGACAACTGCAGAAATCTGAATGACAACTGGGGGATTCTTAATCAATGAGATTTAGCTGAGTACAGGAGCTTGAAACAGTCCATGCTCCATGTTCCTTAATTGTAGTGCATGCAGCACACTTTGAAATTTCAATTTAAATACGAGCTACATGGTTGGAAGAAGTAAAGAATATGTATTTCAGAGCCATTATGTAAATAAAGGAGACAGAACTTGAGTGAGGAAGAAGAATTTGGTCCTGAGCAATGGGTGTTCTGAGAGCATCCAGACATTAAGAGGTGTGGAAAGATTGTGTACCAGGAGATGATTGAACTGGGCAGTGTCAGCTCAAAAAGAAATCAAAAGGAGAAATTCTAAACCAGTATTTTGTAGGTCAACTTTCTGTCTTCCTGTTTCCATGTAGCTGTAAACATTAAAACCAAGGTTACAGCTGGTAATCCATTTCCCTAATGTTTTAATAGATTGTCTTGTCCATTTTGTAGCTCATTTATTCACTGAGTAAACTGAGTGTAAATGTTGTAAGACATGGTACAGCTTCTTTATTTGCTGTAGTTTTTTTCATTAAGTAATGAGTGAGTTCAGCATGTAATAAAGATTGAGACCTGTTTTGGCCATTTATTGTGTGAGAGTCAGAACTGTCCTTTTTTATTGACCTGAAGCTCTTGTGATTTACTTTTTTAATAAACAGTGAAAACATTACTAGAGGCTAGCTGTTTTCAAGTAAATTAAGTTCTTTACTGTACCTGGTTTCAGAGTTTAATTGCATACTTAATGTTCCCATTGAGATCCAATGTCAAATGACTGGTTTCAAAATGAAGAACAAAAAATAAATGTATTTATGATTGCAAGGAATGCTTCTGGCTTGTAAATCAGCATGATAAAATACAAAAAAAGCAGACTTTTTTTAGAGTATTTAAATTGTACATATATTTATATATATAAATTTATTTTAAAGTACCATAGATAGAGAATAGTAGATCATAGAGAATATTTTGCTGTGTCTAGTTCATAGTTGCAAGGTGCCTGAATTTTAATTTTCACGATCATAAATGAACCTTGTAATGCTATGCATATGAAAACTTTTCAAAGCATAAAGAGTCAGTGAAGCCAAGAAAGCTGGTTTTGTGGGTTTTTTATGTTCAATCTCTTTTTTTCCCCTAGGAATAGACTTCTTGAAATATACTGTATCTCTTAGCATGCATTCTAATTGACTTTCTGGAGTCATAAATCAAAATAGATTATGGAAGGAATAGTTTTTGTCTGAGGTGAAGATTATTTTGGATTACAGTCTTTGTTCTCTCTGGCACTGTTAGTAGTCCACTACAGGAACAAAGCATCCAGTATGGTTTATTTTGTAAACTGTGGCTAGAATTCATAGGCTTAAAACTGAATTGCAAAGTATACTATTGTCGCTGTTGAGCCACTAGCTGAGGAATGACCCAAGTTCTCAGACAAGGAAAGAGAGAAGAGAGCTTTATTGTTTTGACTTCCATATATATAGAGTTTACAGAGGTCACCCAGACTGGTCAGCCCGAGACCTCCCCCTAGACCCAATTGGCCAAGCCCGAACTGACCTAATCCGGAGAAGTTGTTTGCAAAACATCCAAACTTTATCTTGTTTATGAAATATAGCAAAATGTTCCCATGGGAAGGACCTGTGCTAGCCACATACTATAAGTGTGTTCGTTCTCTCATTTATCCACTTCATAGTAAAAACACAGAATGTTTTAAAATGTTCCCATTTAGTTTTTAAATGAATTAACTTTTTGAAATTTGAAGAATTAATGAAAGAAAATTTCCTTGGAAATCTCATCTTATATTAGATCTGGAAGGAAAAAAATCATCAGCCAAAAAAAATCATTAATTTTATATCATTAAGTGCTTGAAAACTCAACTTATTTACACACACCTTTAAGAAAATAATTGTTTAGCATATTTGGAGGCTTTATCTGAGTTTATAAAACTTTCAAATGCTTAAGTATTTTCTTCTTTGTATGCTGTAACTAATGCAGAAGTTAGTTGTAACTGCAGAGTACTTCATTGGTATGTACACTCATCACAAAATTATTGTCTGAAGCAACAATTAGCTTTTATAAAAGTTTAGTTTAATAACTGCATAAAGAACGCAATTTTCCCACTGAAAAAAGTGGGGGGACACACAGAACAAATTTTGTCCATGGTCATTATATCACACTTCTTTATATGGTTCTGCTTCCTTTTTTAATTTTGCTTCTACAACTTTTTCATTTCACTTGTTGCATTTGTTTCTTATTATTGTTTCTTATTAGAAAATTATGACAGATAAGGGATCACGTATTTATAGACATTTGCACAAGAGTTAGAAAAATGAGTAGTAATATAACAATATAATAACAACAATTATTATAATGGGAATATTATATTAGGATAATAATAGGAAAAATGTCTGTACCTTGAAATTCAGAAAAAAAAAAGAAAGTACCAAGTGCTTTTTGTGTATCTTCAATGCATATTGCACTCAGAACTTGGCAAAGCCTTCTCACTACCTCAGGGAGTACTTCCTCACAGATTTATTTGGAGAGTTTCTGGCAGGTATATGAAAAATAAGAGTAAAGTTCGTGTCATTTATGCAAGAATTGAGTTAAAAATACACCTTGACAAAACACTCTTTGCTACTCTGATACTGCATTGCCACATATATGTTGTGTGTAATATAAAGAAGAGCAAGGAAAAAGTTCCACACCTCCTAGCAAAGATATTTTTCCTCTTTCAAGCATTGACATCACTTGACAGATAACAACAGGATTCAGGCTCAATGCAGTGGAAACTAAGCAGGCAACAGAAACGTAGGATTGATTTTCCTTCACCATGTGCTTCTAGAATATGAATAAGTACACATTATTGTATATGCAAGATACATCTGTATCTGTATTAGATTTTTTTTTCCTTTGTGGCAGGTGCTTTGCCTTTAGAAAAAGGGAGTAAAGGCAGTGTCAGTTTGGCTGTAGCAGACTTCAATCCAGAGCTGCCCATGTCCTGACGGCCGGGCTGTAGCGCCTGGAGGCAGTGCTCAGACATGGTACCTTTGGCTCTCTGCCTCATTGTAAGACAACATAAAAGAGGAGGCAATCTTTTGACTGCTGTGCTGGGCCATGGCTTCCTCTTTTTTTTTTTTTTTCTCGTGAAATGAGGTGTAGCAATGCATCTCTAATATCAGCTCAGCTAACTTAGTTCCACTGAGGCTCAAGCTGCAAAGACTCCAGTGGAAAATTCAACACACTATTGTGTTGTCAGCAAATGGAAATCCTGAAAAAGCAGATTAGGATTTTCTGAAGAAATTTCTGTATACGTAGTTTTTAATGAGTAAGAACAAAATAAAGCTTTATTTTTGGTATGATTTTGAGCCTTATCCCTTGCTTTGTTAGAAGAATCTTCTTTTTTTTTTTTTTTTTGCTGTTAAAATATGTAAATAATATATTGTTTATGTGCTTTTATTTCCCATAATGGTATTTTAGTACCTGTGACTAATAGCTACAAGTGAAACTACAGATATGGAATAGTTTGAGCTAGCCAGAGATGCTTTGATGTGTCTCTGATATTTTTAGATGGTAGATGCTTGGTGTATGGTTATTGCCATCTATTACTATACTACTAGCACATCAGATGTAATGTTCGAATTACAGGGTAAGAAAAGAATGCTAAAAGTGACAATCTTTTCCCTAAAGCTCATTTTGTCTAAACAGATTATTTAAGCAGTTGAAAAAATGGAGGAGAGAGAACAGAGTGAGAAAATTTTACCTAAGGTCGCTGTCTGTCAGCAGTATAGAGGTTTTGTATCTTTAATTCCACTGAAATATTCTGTACAGGCTTTGAAGAGTCAATCATTCAGAGATCAGTAGCAATTTAAAAATATATGTACATGTTAAATTTGTATTTTAGGAGGAGAAACATATTGCCATGGTTTTTGTTCACTGTATAGTAAGCATTTTTCTGGGAAGCACTCTGCTGTTCTGCTTTGTTGATAGCTGTTATTTTACTGTCTCAGGAAGCAGGGATTTTTTAGTAACTCCAGGCAGTACCTTGATCAAAGTAGCTAAGTGGCTGTGCAGAAGTCTCAGTATCTCATGAGTCTTTGTGAATGAGCACTTCTTCATTCTTAAAGGGCTGACATTGAGGAGAGTTATATTTCTTTCACCAAAAAAAATGGAGGAAATAAAGAAGTTTCAGGGTTTGAGTCTGATTTCAGGCTGTTTCTTTATAATTAATTAATAAGTTTATTTGGAGCATGAAATAAAATGCCACCAAATAGATTTGATGCCCTGATCAAATTTTGCTGAATACTTCATGTAGCCAAAAGTACAGGACAAAAGCATAGGTAGGAAGACCTGTGACTGGGTATTTAGTTTCCTTTGCAATTTGTGAATGGGATCACGTTTACCACCCAATTTCCTGTCAATCTTGGCAAGGCTTTCTGAAATATTATGTTTTAGAAGAAAATTGATGATGCATTAACTAATGAAATGCTTTTAATGTGGTTTCTCACATATTTACTGGGATAAGGCCTAACCTTTTCCTAGCCAAATGAAAGTGGTATTATATTTTTACTGTGTTAGCAGTGTTTTCCAACCTATCCGTATAAAAGAAAATCCTGTAGGGCAGAAATCAAATTGCAAGTAATCAGATTTGTACTTCCTATTTCCATGTAATTAAAAAAAAATTCTCAGGTTTTCTTTCCCCCCTCTTCCTTCATTTTCTTCTCTTTCTACCTCTTTTTTAATCGTATCTTTTCTTAAAAAGTTTTTTCCCCATTGCAGCAGTAGCCTCTGAGAACAGTCACTGACTGCAGGTGAACATTCTTCATGTGATGGCTAGGTCTCCTCCCTCCTAATGCTCAGAGTTGAGTAGCTAAGGAAGAGAAAAATTATATATTTACACTGCAATTACAGGAATTACATGGTTTAGTGTCTGAGTACCATTCTGCACCATGGTAATTATCATGATATTAAATAGCTGAGTGTCATCATAGAAGGAACCCAAATCATTACTACAGTCTACATATGATAACTCTTAAGCATAATTGCTATGTAATCTTCAGGTGATTGAATTATCATTCAGACCAATGCTGCCAGCACAGCTATGTGTAAAGAAATCCTGCTTGATCAAAGGTTACTACTGTTTCTTTTTGAATTGAATTATTTTCAAAACATAAAAATTCAGGGGCAGATTCTGGAAAAATGTGGCCTTTTAACTTGGCTTTGTTAAAGTGTGTAATATAAATTTTCTTCAGAGAATGAGAACACCTATGCAGCTGTAACAGTGACGTAGGAACAGAAGGGATATTTGCCTTATCATGGGCATCTTGTTGTGAGTACACAAAACCATGAAGTTTCTCAAGACATTGTCCTTATCAGCACTGGGGCAGATATCTGACTCTTAAGGCAAATTTGTAGATGCTATGAAGTGGTACCAAGTGGCCTTAGGGGAAAGGTGATATACTCCATACAGGAGTTTCTATAACCATTACCAGAAAGTTAATTTAATAAATTTTATAGAAGGCAATTTCAGACATTGAATGTGGAATCATATTTTTATGATGTCTATTTGTTATGATGGTTGCTTAATCTGTAATGTATGTCAATTTTCTTTGCACTTGTGATTCAGAAGAGGAGGGTCGTTATAGCTAACTTGCTTTACATAAAATTATGATTTTTGTGATAAAAGTGTGACTTCCATACTGATTTTTTCTCAATAAACATACTTCTTTTTTTTCTAAAAGTTTTTTTCCAAAAACCACATACAAAAATCTCACAAATTAATTTCTCAAATCTCTTGAAAGTTTGGAAGGCAAGCAAAACCTACAGGATGATATAATCTTTGTTACAGTATTTCTCTAACCATTTTCTTTGTTTCTCATAAAAAGTAATCATTTCAGAAGTAATGGATTTACTTGAGTCGTGATAACCTCACTTCTGAAGTCCCATGTTGTTGCTTCTGAATACTTCTGCATCTATGCCCAATTAAATGTGTCCTCTTTCATGCTGATAACTTCTAAATAGATTTATTGCACCACAAATATCACATACCATTTTAATGTTTTATTTTGAGCTGATTCCCATGCCTAAAATGTCATCTGGAAGAACCAGATCAGGCTGAGAGTTTTAGTTGTACTTAAAGCTTAATACATATTTATTATTGAAATTTGCCTTTTAAGATGTGTTTTATAAAGAAAAGTGATATTTTTAATATACATGGCTGCATTCTGACAAAAATGAGATATATATAGTTGTAATTATAGGATATTTCAGTCAATTTGTAAGGCTCATGTTTTCTATACTGAGTAAATCTGTTCACAATTTATCTGGCATAAACAATAAGGTTATCACAGTTTATCATTTCTTATCATCAGATCTTTGCAGTTTAGAAAGACTTGGCCACGCAAATTCAGATTTAAATATATGCAGTTAGGCATAGTATACGTAGTGTTTTAATGGAGTTTTGAAACAGCCTTCTGTGTTAATTACTCAACAGAAATGTGTTTGTCTCTCTGTTTTTGAGAGGGGAAGAAAGATTTAAATTAATTCCCACAATAATAGCAAAAACAAGTTCGGAATTTTAAAAAGTTGCAAGCAATCACTGAAAAGCAGGCCACAAAAGATGGCAAAAATCAGATGTGGTTGAAGAATAAAGGTTAATTACCATCCTTCTTTTCATTCAGAGTGTGAATGAATATGGTATGTCAATAAGAACTATAAATGCTTTTGAACAATATGGGTGGATTTTTTGTTCTTAAAAAAAAAGGAACATTTTCTTATTAATTCCTTTTTAAGAATTTTACTTAATGGCTATTCAAATTGTTGGTTGTCAAGAGTGAGGATGAAATGCTCATATAAATAGTAGCTATGACACTGGTTATTTAATTATTAGCAGTTTACAAAGGGGATTTATAAAACAAACCTGTGTAAGTTTTTAGAGACAAATATCTGCTTGAAATCTTTTACAGAACTCAAGTTACAAGATTCAGTATTCAGCAGAAATGCATCTGTTGAATGAAGTCCAGTCCTACAGCTATTTTTACTGTGGATCTAGCATCCAGAAAATTGTGGAAAATTGGTGTTAATTCTTTAGAGTAGAGATTAAGTCATGAAAATAAGACAACATGAAATTTTGTAGTGTCAATATTATGAATACTGGATTGACCTTAAGTGATTGCATCGCTGAGATTTCTTCACATATTTTGAATGAAACCAAACATGAAACAAAAATTAGTTAAAATGACAAAATTTTTTTTCTCAAGATTAGTTGAGGTCACAACTTACCCACCATTTCCTGAAATAGACGAGGCTAATGTCAATGTTTTACATAAAGTCTAAAATTGCCAGGCACATACTCTGGGCTCATGTTTTACTGTTTACAGTCCTTATTGGTACCTATAGTGAATTTTAAAGAAGTATCAAATGAATTATTAATGACCATCAGAATTTTATCTTTCACTCTGAGCTATGATTAGGAAAATGTCAATGGCAGCAACTATATTTGAGAGAAACAGAAAGTTATTGAGTACAGTTGTAGCATTTGTCCTCACAAATCTGGTTTGTTTACTTTTTTTGCATTCTGTGGATTAAATTTATGTTCGGCCTTGCTTCCTACTTTTTATAGTACTAAATTATGGTCAAGAGAAAATGTATTTACAGTGCATATCACACTTGTTATTCTGCTCAGGTACAATCTGCATATGGCATGTCTGTTTTTCCAGTGGCCGCAGGAATATATAATCGCTCATCAATGATGCTATTTGTTTTTTCCTTTAGGGGCTGATGTTATCAATTTTGATGGCCATGTAGTGTTACCATACAGATTCAGGAACAAGAAAATGAAAACACTGAAAGATGTCATCTCTCTGAAATTTAAGACCTCTGAAAGTGAAGGTGTAATCTTCCATGGAGAAGGACAGCAAGGAGATTATATCACCTTGGAACTGAAGAAAGCCAAGCTTGTTCTAAATTTAAATTTAGGTATGTTTTGATTGTTTACTTTTGTGGCAGTTTTAAGCTCTCCCACAAAAATTTTAGGTCAAACATTTCATCCTCTTTCTCACAATAATATGATAAGCCACAGCATTTAATCAGATAATTTGTCAAAAATGTTGTTAATTCCCTTTCTATATGTTGGAGTGTGTGTGTGTTTTGTTCTATTCTGTCATTTTTTATTCCATGTGAGACACTATGAAAAGAAGATCATACAGAAAAACAGGATCAGCAATATATTGTCATTACCACAGAAAAAAAGAAAAAAGGTTGCTGGAATTATATTTGGCACCAGTTGTGGCTTTGTGTCAGAGGACATAGCCATCAGTTCTGGAGGAATAAAGGTCACCCTTAGGAACTTTGTAGAAAAAAGTATCAGTCTAGGAAGCTATAGGCCACATGAAGCTGGAGTTCAGCAGCCTTCCTAGAGGCCGAGAAGTAGGACTAGGAAAGGAGACGGATTGTTTTATCAAGCAATCTTATGATGCAATCCTGTATATGTTACTCTAATTCCAGCGTATTTTTCCCTCCCAGTAGAGAAATATAAGCTCATGAGTGATTGTATTTACAAAGTGCATTTAGTATGAAAAAAACCACATTTTTCTGGTTTCAGGTATTTTTTGCCTTCAAACAAAAGAATCTTAGAAAAAGATTTCATGTAACTTTCTTTAATTCTCTCACAGACATGTGAAGAGTAAATTTTCCCATTTATTATTTACGTGGAATGGTACTTATTTCCACTAGAATTTTCTCCTGATGTTTTTCTAACAATTAACATGAGCAGATGAGGAGGAGGAAATCACACCTTCCTATAGCAGTTACCTATTTTTAACAATTTAAATTGCAGTAGTAACCCTTTCGTTTCCAGTTCCTCTATATTCTTCAGCACAGACTGTCTTTATAAGCTATGAGGACTTCCATATATGAATTTGGTGAGGATATTCTTAAATCACTAGGCTGATAAATGGAACTAGGCCCTGGGACACACACTCAACAAACAGAAGTAATGCTTTATGGTATTATTCTTCCTTTGCCTGAGAGTATTGTCTTCACATCAGAGACAGTAGAAAACATCCGTTCATCTTGCCTGGTGAGATCCAGTGACTTGGTTTCAAGCACCAGGGAGTGGGAGGAGGATGGGGAGACAGAAGTGGATTTAGGTTTCACTTTGCACTACATTTGACTTTGTATTGAAGAAATTGAGGCTCAATGACATGCATGCAATTCTATTTTATTTTTTAACCAAAAGGATCATTGGCCTTCAGCATAAAGGCAGTATTGTCATTTGTAGGGAAATAATGTCCTAAGCTATGGAAGTGTGATTTGCCAGAGTGTGTTTTCAGCATGCACAAACCTTAATGTCTGAGTTGCAGGCATTCCTGGGGGTAAGAAATTCTCAGCCTCAGAAATGCTTTAGGTCCTCATGTATTCAGAACATGGAGGATTGCATTGAGTTATTGAGCAGTGCAGCAATTTTTTATGCTCACTACTGAATTAGTCATTTGCTGCTTCAGTTGGGATCCATGCTATCAACCTTTGCTGGCTTAGCTGTGTCAGTCAGATGGCAATGAGATGTGATCTCTGACTAGCACAGCTGCACTGGCAAAACCCCCAGATAACACAGCAGAGAATTGCAAAACTGTGCTCTTGCTAGTAGTTTGACTTCCAGAATAGGAAGATTGTTGCAGGAGAAGAGAACAAAATGAGCTGTAATAGCAGAAGATGTTTTTTGCTGCTGCAAACTCATTCTGCATTGAGCCTTTTCCTCTCTGCTTGCTGGTGTAGTGATACTGGCAGAGGCCACAAAGCATAGAGCTCAGAGTGAAAAGGCTTTTTGTTGCCAAAGTCTGTTATCAGGCTCCATGTCCTCCTCAGCAGTCATAAATCAGCAAAGTTCCAACACAGCTCAGGACCTGTCCCAGAGGTGACAGCTTTTCTTTTCTGTACTATAAGATTGAAAGCAGAAAATCCTAGATGAAAACAACTTTACAATTGGAAGTTGGTATTGCTTCTCTGGTTCATCTCCAAATAACTGATATTATGAATTTACACATCTATTTATAAAGTTCAGCGATCAGATGCTTGCTGTATTTGATCTAGCTATTTGTATTTATGGCAGCAACTCTCCACTGGGCAGATCTCAACTTCATAGCAGACTGACTTCCTCCAGTTTATTGCATCTCTGCCATGATTCAGGTGAAACATTGACAAAGAAAGAGGAAAATGTTTGCCTAGCAGGTATGAGGTGAAAAATGCTATTGTTTCTGTTCTCAGGCAGCAACCAGCTTGGCTCTATTTTTGGCCACACATCTGTGACGACAGGCAGCCTCTTGGATGATCACCACTGGCACTCCATCATCATAGAGCGCCACGGGAGGAACATCAATCTCACCCTCGACAGACACATGCAGCACTTCAGAACCAATGGGGAATTTGATTACCTGGACCTGGACTATGAGGTAGGCAGTGACTCTTCCTTCTTTTCATTCAAATTGGTTTTATAAAGACAACTCCAATAAGAAAGCGAACATACTTTAAGGTGTTTTGTTACTTTTTCCTACGTTTGTTTTGATTACCTATTCCCTTACTTTTCCTGAAATTTTCTTTCCAATGGTGTTCTCTCTTAAGCGTAAATTATGTTTCTCTTAATTAGCCTACCAAGTCCCATCTGGTGTAAAAATCATCTCAGACCTTTTTTTAAAGTGGGAGATCTGTATTATTCACCAAGCTAGGTATACACAATTTTAGAAATCTTTAAAAGCAGCAGCTGTAAGTAGAAATTCTATTAAAAATCTATGGTGCAATCTGTTATTCCACTCAGGTGACAATTTTGCACTTGAACAAGAATGCCTTATCTGCAGTATCAGTATTTATTTTTAGAAAAGGAAGAGACTAGAACCTTTTTATTAATACGGATCTTGATCTATCCTGTCTTAGTTAGGATGACGCTGCCTTGTATTTTCACAAATATGGCATCAGTAAACTCTTTTTAGAATGAAGCAATGAAGAGTTAGGAAAGTTGTAAGAAAACTTGTTTATTCAGTCAGACCAATGCACACAAGTGTTGATAGTAATTAAATGTGGATTTGTTGTTTGATTACACTACAGCTTCATCTATTATGAACTTGTTCAGCTCCTCTCATCTGTTACACGAAGTTCAAGACGTTGGTTATTTCAATCTTTGTATAATATTGTCTTACACATGTTACTCTTTCTAATGAGAATTAATGTGTTTTCTGATGCCAAATATGTCATTTCCACCCTTACAACTTTTTAAGATGTAAGAGCAAATATAAATGATGTAATTGAAAAAAGTTTGAATTAACTTATGCATTGATACTTTTACAATTTTTGAATCAAGAATATATGAATGTTTGAAAAACTATTTATGATTGTAAATGCTTCTGAGTCAAATATTTAATTATATTCCCACAAATCTTTATAAATACATTATTTACTTGCAGTTCCAGTGAGAAAATAACAAGCAAATTTGCCTGTACCTCTATTACTTATTGAGCATGGAAAACCTGAACTGAGGTACTTAAAACTCACATAAATAGACTTTATTACAGAAAACGTTAGGCTGAATGCCATAAGCCAGGTTGTGCAATTTGTGCATATATATATACATGTACATATATATATACACATATATACATATATACTTATATGTATGCATACATATATACATATATTATATATGTATATATACATATTTTAGAACACACACACATGTAGCATGTTTACACAACAAACATATTGCATACAGTAAGTGTATCCCTCATAAGAGTTGCATTCAGTACATTCACCTTCCTATCCTGTGTGCATTTAGAAACCTCACAGGCAGTTCTCAAAGATATATTTCATTCTCTATATACATGGGTCCACTTGCATTTAATTGAACTTATTGCAGTGTGTTTGTATATATTTCTGTGGTTCATATAAACTCAAGAGCCTTAACCTCTTCCTCTTCCTTTTCTCTCTTACTCTACTGGTCTCTTATCTCTACTGGTTTTGGAGTTAGACATCACAGACTAAATTTAAAGGTGTTGCCTTTGTGATTAACAGGGGACAAAGCTAAAAGAATCAAAACTATTTGTTGGGGCCTGGTCTGTCTTAGCAGCTGGTCTGTCTTAACAGACCTATGAAGATAGATAAGAGGAAGTATTTTGCTGATGCTGCAAGAAAGCAAGCAGCCGGCCAGAGAAAACCGGATATATTGCCCAAAAGTAGGAGATTACTTGCTAGCCAAAGAAAACAGGATATATTGCCCAAAAGTAGGAAATTCCTTGCTGGCCAAGGAAAACAGGATATATTGCCCAAAATTAGGAAACTGCAATTTTATTATATAGCAATCATATAATGCGTGCTTAGCTCGTGTTAATCACTTATAACCAATTATGTAATTGCATGGCACATGTACAAACCATATGTAGAGTTCCATGTCACGTGTACAGAAGGTAAAAAGCTTTAAAAGAAGCACTGCTGAAGAATAAAGTTGGATGACTCTCTGCATCACATTGATGTTATGTCGTTCCCATCTCGCATGGAATGATAAAGCCCAACAACTATTTATTCATAGACAAAATATTTTCTGGGTTAATCTCTTCAGAAATGTTAAGTAAACACAAAAGAAGAATAAACATTATTTTTGATTGCATTTTCAAGATCAAAAAGTAGTCCTGTAATTTGCTCTTAACTCACTGTCATGGTATGTGGGTTTTTTTCTTTTTCTTCTTTTCTTCAAAACTCTTTCTTTTCCATTTACTTTAATCCAAACACATGACCATAACATGCATAAAATATTTGACAGTCATTAAAATATTGCAATCACATTCTCCAAGTGAAGTGCTGTATCTTCTCTTAAATCAAGTCTTGTCAATTTACAATACCTGCAGATGTGTCCACAGGACATTTACAAAGCCTGTACATGCAGCTTATAAAGATTTTAGGTTTCAGCTGTATAGCTTTTGTTCTTTGTATATGCCAAGTGGAAGCCTCCTCTTTGGAATAGAAGGTGGTATCATGCA
Organism: Entomyzon cyanotis; assembly: GCA_024500445.1. Lineage (NCBI taxonomy): Eukaryota > Metazoa > Chordata > Aves > Passeriformes > Meliphagidae > Entomyzon > Entomyzon cyanotis. The sequence continues at coordinate 86,386,281 of JAKEPQ010001005.1, forward strand.
TGCTTTTAAAATGAAAAATGCCAGCCTAGAACTCTGTTTTCCTGCTGTTGGTAATAACTAGTGGAATTAACAATAAATAATGTTTGAAAACTTCATTCTGCCAAGTCTCAGCAGCAGACTACAAATAGATCTTTATTTGAGCATTTGTGGGGCAGGAAAGCAAGGTGTCATTACTATTTATACCATCATCTACTGGATATAATTACCTAATATAAATTGCAGAGACTAATCTCACAAGCCCCTTATTCTTGGCATTTTGGCTGCAAAATATTAATCCAAACATGTAGCATTAGTCACTTCCAATCATTTCCATACAGACCATGATGTGGTAGAGATCTGTATAATCTCTATCAAATGGGAGAGAAAGACTTCATAAGAGATGAACACTTTTAGTTTGTCAATGTTTGTGTTTCTAAGGTTTTTAGCACTAGAAATTCTGGATAACCAAGAATCAATTACCCAGGGTAATGAAATTCAGCTGTAAGAGAAAAACAATTCCTGTTTGAGTTTGATGACTGAGTCTTTGCTGTTGTCTTGATTTTCTCTAAGGAGAGGGTTTGATCAGCATAATCAAGGGGTAACTTCTCATTGATTACAACTACCTAACAAAAGCATGTTCTTGGTAGTGAAAGGCCCTTCTGTCTGACAGGGGATTGTATCTTTAACTGTGTGGCTCTGTAAATTCTTCTCAATGAAGTAGATACATAAGCATTAAGGGAGAATTAACGCTCCCTATTGGAGCCCACCATTGCTGTGCTGTAGTCTGAGCTCTGGCACACGGTTAGAGTTGAGTGAATGATTTGAATCTGATTATTTGGCTAATTTCATGTCTACTTTTCTTTAGAAAATACTGTCATGGAAATTTATTCCAATGTCTGTGTTTGGAATGTTTATTTTCCGGTAGCAATCAGAAGAGCAGTTCACATATGAATAACTGTTATGTGTGTCTGTTCACTATTTGGACAATCGGAATAATACTTGGGTTTGGCTACCATAAATATTGGAAATTCATTTTTTTCTGCCTTTGCAGTATTTATTTTGATACATTCTTTCTCTGTAAATAGTGTTGCCAGCTCTCTTTTTTGCCATGGTGAAGTATTCAAAGAAAGCAAATACATCTACAGCAACATTTTTTAAAAGTCTCTGCCTTCCAGTAACTATCTACCATTTTCTGTTTCATTTGAAGATAACCTTTGGAGGCATGCCTTTTTCTGGCAAGCCAAGTTCTAACAGTAGGAAAAATTTCAAAGGCTGCATGGAGAGCATCAACTACAATGGCAATAATATCACTGACCTTGCCAAGAGGAAGAAATTGGAACCTTCAAATGTGGTAAGAGCATAATTTCATGGTCATCTACACTTTTGCTTCTGCTTCTAAAAAGACTAGAAGGTTTTTGAGGGTGCATAGCTGATATTCTTGAGATGTACTGGAACAGTATAAAACACAAACCAAATTTTACCACAAAGCCAAATATCTTATTGTATGTATATTTTTGACTTGTAAAAAAATTATTATCATGTATGAGCATTTTATTTCTGGTCTCTTGTTTCATCTTTCAAAAACTAACCTGTAGCCTGTAGTGTCAGTTAGATGGCTTTTTTTTTTTTTTTAAGAAAATCAGCTGAACCAGTAAGTGCTTTTTCCCTTTCTTTTCAAATTATAGTAATCCAAAACCAGTGCAGACAAGATTTATTATTAAATGAATTGCAGTTTTCTTGAGGCTTTTAAATCCTGCTAATACTCTGCCCCTGCTGAGCTAGTGGGATTGCTGGAGTGCAAAAGTCTTTGAATGGGAATGCTTCTACAGTGTTTTCTGATATGTCTGAAAAACCTCAAGATATTATACTCGAAAATCATTACTCGCTTATTAACATTACAGAGCTTATTAACATTATTCTATTTTTGCTCTGGTTTAAGTGTTCAGAGTTTCTTTCATGTTCAGGCTTGTGGCTTTATGGGCAGGGTGATTAAGAATGAATGTACTTTAATTTCTGTGTTTTTAAAGCTCTAAGTATTCCTGAAGCTGCTTGCTGGCATGCAAGGGCAATGTGGGTAAGAAAAAAATATATTATTGCCCTGATTTTGAGATGGTTTGAATAACTTTTCAAGGCTTTCTTCTGTACAAGCTTACAGACTTGACAGAGCCCTGCTATTAATATGTAGGTTTACACTATTTTATTTTCCTTTATGTAATAAATTGTAAAGCTATACATATGCAGTGATGATGTCATGCAATTGATTACCACTTGATTATCCTTGGATAGTAAAAATGAAATTTCATGTAATTGTATGAACATTATGGCTAAATGGTCGAGGAAATCCAAAGAATAATCTTGAATATGTGATATTTGCTTAAACAAACTCAGTAATATATAAGTTTTCCTATACATTAATTTCTTCAGTATTGTCAAAGGCAAAGAACATGATATATATTTCATGTAGTAAGATTCCACTTTTGAAATTTTTTTCAACCCAATCTCATCAACTCCTCAAATTTTGACCTTTTAATTTTTTTTTTCAAAATTACATGTGATTTCCTTCTTGCAGGGCATTTTCAGCTGTAATGTGACCATGATTTTGAAAGATTGATGTCTGATTTAAAAAAGAATCTTAGTACAGGAGCAATCTTTCCATTTGGCACAATCAAGTCTGCTGCAAGTTCGTAGGACATATTCTTAAAGGCTCCTTCTGAACGGAAGTGGTACTTAAGAAGTCCCTATAATGCAAATCCTATCTATCCTTTAAAGTCCTAGCACTCAGAAGTGTGGCATAGCTAGCAGATATGTAAAGTCTCTGAAAAATCATATTTCTGATTGTATTTCTATCTTTCTTTGTTTCTTTGCTTTTAAAATTCTGTTGCCTATAACATGAAAGTAAAATCCTCTTAAGAAACTCTGGCAGTATTAGGGCTACGTCAAGAGGTGATGATGTGCTTGTCTAATTCGATGGTTCTGTTGATTTCCAATTCTGAGAATGACTATAAAAATAGAAATGACCCTTGTTGTCAGTAGAATTGCCTAAATTGCTGCAGCTTTTCAATAGCAAAATCAATTTTACTCTAACTAAATCAACGCAGATTTTTATGTTTCTTACAAAACTATTTTTTCTCCTAGTTTTTAGCAGGAAAAATTGTTTGAAACTAGTGCTATTGTTAAGCATGTTTCTGATGACGGCACTCAAGCAATCCAACAGGGGTAAAAGCTCCATTGTAGGAGATTCTGTACAAACCCATCAGAGGAGGCACACCTTGCCCCAGACAGTGTATTATCTTAAAAGGCATGACACACACAATATAATGAGGCTTAGTACAAGCAAAGCAATCAGTGTAGTCATGAGAAGTAGCACAAAGGAGGGATAAATTCACAGAAAAGAAGGATTTTAAAGGAGTGGGAAACAAAAGAAAACAATATTCCTAGATTAAGGTAGTTGAATTTCAGAAGTCACACAGTGAAAGGGACCTGACAATTTAATTACACACAATGAGGAGGCCCAGAAAATCAGAGATGATAAGAAGATGATGATCATTATATTTCTCTGAATAAAATTAAATTTAAAAAAATATGTCTTGTATGCATATATGTTATGAACAAAAAACATCACCAAGCATCCTTTTGCTTTTTTGAAGAGTAGGGATGAAAAGACAAATTAAAAGTATTTTAAATTTAAATAAAGTCCAATACTGACTTTAGTAACATATTTCATTTAGATTCAGAAGGTAAAGGGGAAATGGTTTTTTTATTATTTTGTGTTATTTAAGATGGCATTAGTGTGCAATGCTTTGCCTGTAGTGTATGATCCATCCTTATTTAACAGGTTGTGTAGTCTTAATAAACTCATTACCTGTCTTTTGGGAGCCTGCTATTCAGCCAGTAGGTCTTTTAATTCAGAAAGGTATTTACAGTAGTATTTTTACACAAGGCATAATGTTTGAATGTGGACAGGCAAAATTGATTTATAAGAAGTAAATATTAATCTAATTTACCTTATAGATGCAAGATCATGCTACACAGCTCAAGATACACAAATTAAGTTGTTTCTACTTTTTTCCCTATCAGTGTAGTGTGAAAAGTTCTCTGATAAGACCAAGAATTTCAATATAAATGCACAGTATATATTTGACTTCCAGATGTCGTTGCCCAGAAAACTATTCAGCAAGTCACTCTGAATCTACAGAAAAGGATCTCATTCTCTTTGAAAAATGAAGAGGCTATTACAGAGACAAGCTGCAGATTAACTCAAACTCTTGACCTAGAACTAGTGAGCAATCTATATAAGATGGGCTGTACTTAAAAGAGGAATCATCTTGTGAACTACAGTCATAGAGGGAATCAATAATCCAGTTCATATTAATCTGAATACCTCAGTAGGGAAAATGCTAACTAGCAGGGAAATTAGAATTACGTGTTACTTTCTCAAGAAATTCTTAATGCAGCAGAGCTGTTCGTGGGAAATGCATTCACTGATGTGAGAAAGGATTTGAATGCATTCAGTGCCATTAACATTAATAGGTGTTATACATGCAAGTATCCAAAACATAAGGATGACAGCACAGTGTCAATTGGATATAAAAACCTCCTTGTAATGAGGAAATTGTCAGTTACTCTTGGTAACAAGGCAGCAAAAGGAACTCTTAAAAAGTCTCACAGAATGCTGTCTGAGCACTACTTAATTGGTATCTGTGACTGAACCGTGAGACGACATCTCTCAAAAAATGATGTAGCCTTCTGTGTCTAGACAGGACTGCCCTAACAATGTAACAGCAATTGTTTCTGTGCACAGGGTGACCATTACACTGAGAATGATAGCCAAGGGTTACAGATGGTATTTCAGGCACTCTCAAACTTTTGTTTACTGTATGTAGTATTTTCTGGTTTAAGCAAAAGTATTCTGCAGCAAACTTGGTAATGCTTAGAACAAAACTACATAAAAAAATGAGTTAACTATTTTGATTTCATGCTTAGTTGGATAAAAATGTAAAATTAAAAATCTCTAGGCGACTTTTAAATAACCCTTACTGCCCCAAAAAAAAAACCCAAAACAAAACAAGAAGCAAAGCAAAAATTCAAAAAAACATCCCAGAATCAACAAGCAGCTCAGCAGGGAAGTCTTTTGTCTTTACATATAACGCAGCTGTAATTTCCCTCATCACACTGTAATTTAACAGATATCTTTACTTGTTTCAGCTAGTTTTCTTTCCAGTTTCTTGGAATTATATTTTTTTTAATCAATGGAATTTGGACACAGGAACAGAATGTGGCTTGTAATGCTGAGATTTTATCAAAAAGTTTAGGAAATAATCTAGATCACTTTAAAGAAATCTCTAGTTCCAGATTACTGGAAACCAGTGTTCCTTTATTGATCCCAGAGGCTGCCAACTTGATAGTCTAGTTACTACTTATTCTACAGGCCTTTAGAAGTAGAGTCTGAACAACTTCTGATGTTCTGCAGGAAAAAGAGATTGTTATGAAGAGTAATAAAAGTATTTATCCTAGTGCTCAAGAAAATATTGGTTTTATTAATTTGTTTTTTTTACGTGGAAATCCTATTTAAGAAGCTGAATCTGTCTCACCAATTGTATTTAGCTATGATCCAGATAAGGTGTTTTCCAATGTGATGTTCTTTTCAAAAAGTGATGGGTTTGGATGTTGGGATATGAGTGCTAAGACTTGCTTATTGATGTGTGAGCACATCAATGGTGTGTCATCTCCAATTGAATATAATTATTTCTTAAAAAATTTACTTAGGTCTTCCCTCCCACACATTTTCAGACACAAAGTTCCTATCTTGCTTCCAAATTCCCTATCTTCCCTCAGGATGAACTTTCAGATACATTTGCACACTATGAATACAGAAATGTGACAAAAAATCCCAAATCAAAATGTCAGTAATATGGAATTTAAAAATAACTATGCAGTAAAGATTATGACTGACTTCTGTGGGGATTTTGAACACTGTCCACTTAGGTGGACCATATCTCTAAACATCTATGTACCTCCAAAAATGTTGTTCAAGCCTTAATGTTTTTTTTAATGTACAAATAAATATCAGAGGAATTGCTTTCTTGATTTTAGTAATAATTTCCATACTGCATCAGATAAAATTCTTTCTTCCCAAATAGAACTAAAATTCCCTATGTAATAGCCACCTCCAAAAGTACATGAGAAAGCCTAACCATAGGGCAGGATCCACTTTGCCACAGATTGTAAGAATTCTTCGGCAGCTGAAGTTTCCCTGTTATATTTGCATTCATGAAGTAGTAAGTTAATTCTGGACATAGATTACTACAAAGTACCTGTGATTTCTAAGGAAAAAGAATGGTAATAAATCCTACCAAATTTGTCTTTTGTTGTGAGAAATGACATGATAACCAGAGTGAAAAATTCACATCCCTATTTCTAGTCGTGTTTACAGATACATTTCAAAGCCTTGTAGATCAATAAAGTTGACTAGATTTTTTGTCAATTTCTTGAAGAATAAAATTTTACAGTGTGGAAACTGTAGTTTCTTTTACAGATAAAATTATTTATTATCCAAAAATCTTAGGTATTGTTCAGCTACTCCAAATCCTTCTGCTTCATGAATTGAAGTATTGGTATATCTAGTATAATTTAGTTGAAAACATAACAGAGAGTCTGACTCTTCAGATATTATACATCATTCTTTCAGAACATCATGTATTGATATCAGGGTATTTTTTATATTGTTCTGTTATAGGTTTCTATGGGGACCACAGAAAAGCCCAAGTTTATCTGTGATTAATTTCTTTATCTTTTAACAAGAAATATTTGTGCTTTCATCTAAGCTTGTTCTTAGCTAGACTACAACTGTTCAGGGCAGGCTGCCTTTTATTTTGTGTCTGTGCAGTACAAAATATAGTGGACACTGCTAGAAAAAAACAGAAAAATCAGTAACCACTGTAATAGTAACAATAATGATAATATTAATAACACATCTTTAGATACACTGTGCATTGGTCACAGTAGCCTCTAGGTTGAATGAAATATAGAACACTTTTCTAGAAGTAGCTATGAATTTAGTGGAATCTTACAATTTTCTTAAAGTTTTTCTTTTTCTTCTGTTTCACTTAGGGAAATTTAAGTTTTTCTTGTGTGGAGCCACATACAGTGCCTGTCTTTTTCAATGCCACCAGTTACCTTGAGGTTCCTGGTCGTCCAAGCCAGGATCTGTTTTCAGTCAGTTTCCTTTTCCGGACCTGGAACCCAAATGGACTTCTTCTCTTCAGCAACTTTGCAGATGACTTGGGGAATGTTGAGATTGACATAAATGAGGGCAAAGTCAGCATTCATATCAATGTCACTCAAGTGAAGAAGAACCGGATAGACATCTCATCAGGTAAGTGTGTTTGGGGTTTTTTAAAATTTGGTATCATTTTGTTTGGTGTTGTTTAAAATTGTTGTGCACCTAAAGATTGGAAAAATTTTTTACAAAATTTAAAATTTATATTGCAACTATATTAAATCCTTTATTGTTTCACTGAATAAGAGGTACAAGAATGTTGAAACAGTTGTTAGATTAAAAAAAAAAATATATAAACAACCTTTTTCTGTTAAAAAAATCACCCTTACTTATGAGACAGCATTTCTTCTTTTTTCTTCTTTCCTTCTGTCTTGAAGTTTTCTCTGCAAAAATATTTGGTTTCAAAAGGAGAGTGTACTCCCTTTCTAGGAGTAGTCTAATAATTAGGCTGCTCCTAATACTTCCCAATAATGAGGAAACTCTCATTAAAAAAATATGTTTATACCATAATTATTTGTCTAGATTTTTTAAATCTGCATTGCTATCCTAGAAAAAATTAGATTTATTTCAATATTGCACTGTTAATTTTGTTGCAACAGGCATTTCAGTGCCTGTGAAATTAACTGTGCGTATGAAACACAGAAAAGCAAAATATGGCATCTGCCAGGTAAGACTGCAGAAAGAATGCTGCTGAGGTATAATAAATATCACAGAAAAATTCTTTTTCCCTTCTTCTGCAGGGAATTAACAGATGTCATGACATAAACCTGCTGGGTTTTCTAGAAGTCAAAATGGTCTGCCTTTGGCGCAAAGATTTCTGACCATTGTGATCCTATAGATAAAAGGTGCACTATTTTTTCACTGGCTATTTTTAACAGCTGACAAAGGAAATTTTCATGTAGTCAAGTGTGCAGCCTTCTACAACTGCATGTGTAGGGTATGGATAATTCTATAGGGTATGGATAGACTTCTCTCTACTGGGAGGAATGCAGCCTGGTTATCACAAAATATTAGACTAACTAAAAGTACATCCTGGATGCAAGTTTGCTTTGGGTTTCCTATCTTTGCCGTATTTCTCCCTGTCACCTGTAATAGCTTATTTTTCCAGGAGGAAGTTGAAGTCTTTTTTTTATGTGCTTCTCATAATTTACAAACTTGCTTACATTATCAGCTTTTAATGCCAGTTTTCCACTTAACATGGGGGCAGCAGTTCTTCATTCTGGAGCATAGTGTAATGCTGGTTATAGAAGCAGTAGTTGTACTGACTGGTAGGACTTACATGAGAGAGCTGATGTGCAGGTGGCAGAGTTTTGTTCCTCCACATCTCTGCAGCAAAGATACTGATATGGAACAGTTCAGGTTTGTCTGGTTTTATTTGTCATAATTTCCCTTGGATACCTTAAAGTTGCATGTACTGACTCAGGGAGCTCTAACTTAGCATGCACAAAGTTCAGATAAACAGGAGAGCACAGCCTCCCAGTTTTTCAAATATATCTGAATTCCCACTTTTCTCATAGGTAGCTGAGCACTGCCAACGTTTTTATTTAACTACTACTTTATGAAGTGTTTCTCAATGACTAGGAGGGATCAGGCAGTAGGAGAAAAAGATTTTCTTGTTGACAGAACTTGCATACCTAATTCATTTGAACACTTTGCTTAAGGAGAGAAAGACAGCCGCAATTTTATATATTTTGATGACACTTTGCAAAAGTAAAAATGAAATAATAATGCATAGAAGTGCAGTGAACAAAGGGACACAATACTCTAAAGTGATCAAATAGAAAGCATGGATGCAAAACATTTAACTTCTATGTAAATACAGCAATCAGGAGAGGTTACATAGCATGCTGTGGGAAAATATTTGGAAAGTCGTTGATTCATTGGAATCATGCAGCAGATATTGCTTTGCATTTAAAATCAAAGAAATTGAAAGCTTCCATCAGGCAGTCTGTTCTTAGCAGTTCTCTGTCTCACAGAGATCCTTCCCTGCTGTCTGTTCAGTTTTTTGTCAGGGATCATTTTTTCACAGTGTTGGCAGATCCCAGCTAGAGTTCTTACATCTTATTTCATGTTATCCTTTGGTCTTCAAAAGGGCACAAAATTGTTCCTTCATTTATATAACTACATGTCCTACCTGCTGGAGATTTCACTATATTCAATACTTCATTAAAATTCTCTCAGTCTCTTAATCCATCTTCTTCATATTTATTGGTAGGATAAGTCATCCCACTACTTTATTCTCAGAATATGTAAAAGAAAGAATAATACTTTTATAACTATTAAAATGGTCTTGTGTGTCTGAAGCTTCTTCACTCATTGTTTAGAGTTCAAAACTATCTTTAGCATGTGACATTCCTACCATCTGTCATGCCTTAGTTGCCTCTGTCATTTTGTTGCCACTTTTAAAAAAACAGCACCAGAAGTTTCTAGAAAATTTTCTACAGATCACTTCTGGTTTTGGGAAAATACATTTTATTTGCTTCTTTAGTTATGTTAGATACTGTTTACCTTGCTGCTTCTGTCATGCCTTCAGTCACTTTCAAACCACAACTCAACTCTATATATCTGATAATTAAATCTATCAATATTATGAATATTTCATATTTATTTTACATTGGCTGAAAATAATCAGGGATGGTTACATATATTGCAGCATATAATATGTATGATTTTTGTTATACAAGTAAAAGACAACTGACTTTTGTGTTGACCTAGCAAGCCAGACTTTCAGGTTCTAATTGACCTGGCTGTAAGTTGTTTAACCGTGACAAAACAACTAGTCCGTGATCTGTCCTGGGCTTCAGACTGGTAAATGATAGAGGCAATAGAAAACTGGGAAAAAAAAATAACAAATGTTTTACTATGTTAATAAGGTGTACACTCACCCATAACAAAATGCTGAGTGTAACAGAATATTTTACTTTAATATGCACGTGAACTTTCAGTTTGTATTGCATATGAAAAGGACAAAGATAATTAGCCCTTGTAATTAGACTTAGTCCCTGATTTTGCTTCCTGAGCAAATTATTTTCCTTTATTCATGGTCTTGCCAATTGTACCTTCAAAACAATTAAAAAGAAAACAGGTCTCTTAACTGTAAAAAAATCCCTGCCCAGCATTCTGTTAAGCATCCAGTAAGCACTCTTTAGCTGTGAACAGACTGGCAAAACTGTTGCACGAAGTCAATGGCTTTGATTTTTCTTTTTCTTACATTAATCTCATTAAGATGCTACCACCATTTGATTGATGAGAGTTATATTAATAAACTTGCTCTAAGTGAGAGGAAAACCAGGCCCGCTGAGAGCCAAAATAAAGATTTAATTAGAAGAAATAAGCTACTGACTGTGCAGAATTACACAGGTGAAATACTTAAAGCTTGTATATAAATCAAGAGTAAACATCCTATTGACTTTTTCTCTGAAAAGTAAACTTTGATTAATATCTTCACGATTGTGTATGTCCCAGCATAAGGATTAATAATAGGAGAGAATCTCAGAAAGCAGTTTAGAGATTTATCTTTACTGCTCCATATAATTTTGGACTAAATTCTGGTGTTGTCATTAGGAGATTCAGGCAAACTTTCAAGAAATTGTTGGGTTTACCCAAGGGATTGGTGTAAGCAATGCTAGGCTGACAAGATGGAAGAAAGATGCGATCTTGCTTCTAGAACTATTTGAAAGATTTCCAATATAGTTTTGCACATTAAAGGATTCTGATATTCCTTTGCAGTTCGGTTTGAATACATACTAACCAAGTAATTTGGTTTGAATACATACTAAGAACCTACTCAATATTTGTAATCTTGAAATTAGAACGAGTTTTTGATAAACCTGTATTGATTTATATGCTTTAACAAGCTAATGTCTTCCTTCTTGAGCACAGAAAAATCAGCAACTGGGAAATGTCATGCTCCCAAATCTTTCTTGGCTGTAAAAACTTTCCATGAAACTTTTCCCAAAGCCATATGCAGATACAGTTCAGTGCAGGGTTAAGCCACAGCCTGTGTTCCAATTGCCTCCTTTTTTTCCACTTAGTTTTATCTACCTGCTTTGGCAAAACACCCTAAATTCTTTCCTGATGAAACCAAACTTTTCTGAAGCTTTCAACATGGGGAAAAATGGGTAACTCATTAAAAAACACAGAGAGTATTGCTTTGCTGGAAGAAACAGTAGTAATGTTCAAAACAACACCCCTGAGGAATCATCTAATGGCTTTACAATGAGTTTTTAAAGCAAACTTCAAATCCCTGTTTCAGTAAAGTATAGAATGTCTCTGCCTCTTGAGAAAAGGCTGGGTTTTCATGAAGCCATATTCTAAAATAATCTCTTGATTTATCCTATGTTTATTTTCTCACTCCTTTATTCGTAAGAAGCTTTGACCTTTCATATATAAGCATTCTCTGCTCTACTTAAATACTAGAGGTCTATGAAGATCCCTAGATTTTTACTCTACTTTACAGATGATAAGTCATTGAAAAAAGACATAATCTCCTTCAGCTCATAATACCTTCACAGAGAAATTTTCCTGTGTCCAAAGTCTCCTGCCTTTAACTTGAATTCATCTACTTGAAGCTCCTTTTTTCCTCTTCCAACTCTATTAGTTAATATCTTGTATTAGTTGCTGCTCAAGATTTCAGTTCAGTTCCCCCTGTCAAGCATAAACTTATTAAAACTTGGGATGTGAATACCTTTTTGTCATATTTATCTGTATTAAATAAATCAGCCTTCTCCCCGTGGAATCCCTGAGAAGCTTTCCACCCTTCTGTCTTTCTGCTAGATCTCAAGTTATCTGAATTGCAGTTCATTTATATTTTAGACCTTGGGTTAAGATAGCATCCTTCAGGTAATAAAATGTCTCTCTCTGACAGATCTGAAGTGGTACTCTTCCAGTGACAATTCCCAGGGGCACTTTATGTGGGAATCAAGAAGTATTTTTGCCTTGGTGGTTAAATGAAGGCTTAAATGAAGAATGTGTATACACAGAGCACAAGTGCACTTCTCGTGGGAAGGTAACATTTCCCTCCAGGTGTTTCTCATATTATTGGTAGTAGGTTATACACTGAAAGTTAGTAAGTGGAGGCAGATATCCCTGAGGCACTTGTCAGCACAATCGAGATGAGAGACAGAAATTCTGTCCCTGAAAGACAGAATGATGACTTAGCATCAGATGAGTCTTAATATTAGAAACTAAGATTCTTCACAGATAGCCAGGTTTGTCCCTCTGTTTCTCTCTGTATGTTTGTTTTTGGCTATTGGCCTTAAGCAGTGGATGCAGCTACATGAATAGGCATTTGTTGGTTTGAATTTCACAGAAATGAGACCCAGAAATATTTGTAGTAGTCGTAATTATTTTTATTACACATTTTCCCTGTAGTCTGGTTTAGCATCTCAGTACAATAGACTCAAACCAATCAATCAGATCAAGAAATAGAGGTCTTGATTGCAGACTATCTTTGTCTCAGAAAACTGATGAGTTTAGTTCAGGGGTTTGTGAATTCTGCATCAGTCACTGATTTTCACTGGAGTGTTGCCTAAAAAGCACAAGCTATGCATTCTAAAGCATAGATATTACCTTTTCCAGATATTTCCCTGAGAACAATGGAACTCTTTATTGGTTACACTGACATTTTGCAAGGATGGAGGAACCCAAGAATCGATAAACTAGGGTGTTGTCCTTCATAGGCTTTCCAAATTTATACAGGAGGCTGAAGTTCAGTTTACTTGGTTTTGTCTCATTTCCTCTGGGCTGTTGAACAGAGGTAGAAGGAACCTTTGCTGATTACTCTTTATTTTAGCATGAAAGATGAGAAAAGGTTTTTTGCAACTACTATTTGAACACTCACTGCATTGCATAGAATTTCCTTCAGGAAAAAAGTCCCTGAAATAGTCATTGGTTAAATGGTAATCCAAACTTGCTGCTAGAAGGAGTGTAATTTATATGAGTAGGTCTGGACAGAACTTGTTGGAAACATATCCTTCTAATTCTTTTTTAATTCAGTAAGTTTGATAGAAAATGGACTCAATTTTTGTTGCTTTCCATGTTGCCTTTTCTTACTACACCCACGTCAGTTATTGCTAGTCTGAATCTGGTCGAGTCTGTGAAAATTTTGGGTCTGGCTTTGATGAATAAAAGATAAACCCCTTAGGTCTGAATGCCCGATATTTTGCAGTTACCTTAAGAACATAGATTTTTACTTCAGTGGGTCCTCTGTTTGCATATTTTTGTTGAATACAAAAGAGCATGGAGACACTAAAGTCTCTAAAGATTGGTTTAGCTAGCCAAGGATGCTAATTTAAAATCAACATTATCTCTTGGATCAGAAGGATGGTGATGTTGGAATGGACATTGCAAAAGATACTTGCTTGCATTTTAAAGTCTTCCAGGATTTATATGTACTGATTGAAGTGAATATGTGGGGGGTTTTTTTGTTTATTTGTTTGTTTTTTCCATTATTACTTTCCTTTTAGATTATAATAAAGAAATATACAAAAGGATACAGTAGAGGCTGGAGCTATAGTTATATTTGTTGTGTTTATGCACAACCCAACAGTATTCCCAGGAGACCCCTAAGTATTCATATAATATAAAGGAAAATGAAAGAAATGTTTTCTAATATCAGAAAGACTGCATATCCAAAATATTATATTCTTTCCCCCAATATGTTAGTTTCCCATCTCTACCTCTTCTTCCACAAAGATGGTTCTTTGAGAAAGCCCATTTCCAGGACTCCCACAGCTATGCTTACCAAGGCTTGTCATAGATGGCAACATGATGGCAACCACACACTAACGTCAGCCAGGTCTTTAGCAATGGCACAAATACTTTCCAGCACCACTTAATAATTGTGGAAAAGCATGGATTACTGTTAATGACAGGATGTTGTGATTCCTGTAAACTTTTCTGTAGGTGTTAGTATTACTTGAGAAATGTGATTGGACTTTGTGCTGTGTTAGCTCTTTAGTTCATCTTGTAGCAGATTTAATTTTTACTGCAAACTAGTGAGAAAATGTATGAAATCTACTTGAAGTGTGTTTTTTAATTTGCTTTTATTTGAGAGAGAAGTGGTTGACTAAGCACATCTTGTGATACCCCAGCATATGATTAATGATTTATAATAACTTACAGATATACTGCTACTGCCTATTTAGTTTTGCAGTTATCATATTCTGTAAATGGCTATGAGTAAGTGGAGTAGCAGAAGGAAAAAGAATGCAGTCAGTTTTTAATCAATAGTATGAATTAAAGTCACTGTATGTATGTATATGTACCAGTGTGCATATAGCCATGTATCAGTCAGAGAGTATACTCAGCTAATTTGCCAACTACGATGTGCAGGAAGTTCACAGATCGTTATTTGGTAAAAAAGTAAAACCATTTGAATAGATTCAGGAGACCCAGGGTGCTCCTTGTTTCATCTCAAGGTCTTGTTGCTGTAACTGTCCCCTTTGGACGCAGGCTGCAGCATTTCTAGATTATCATATTTCAACAGGATCTACAGTTCTCCACGATCAGCACTGAGATCCAGGAATAGTTCAGTAATTGCACTGTTTTGAAGTCCATTACAATGGACAGTACGGGCAAAACAGCTTTTACTCTGATAGCCTGGCTCGTCCTCCTACACAGCCCTGCAGGAGTTTGTCCTCTTACAGACTCTTACGCTCCTTCCTTCCACCCCTCCCCATTCCCCCTGCCCCTGTCCTCCACACACACCCCTTCTGTACAAGCAACATATTCTGGATGTCATTGCCTGAAAAGTGCAAAAATCACAGGGTGTGAGGTAACCTTCTTTTTATTCACCACTTCATGAAGAGATGCCCATTTTTAGAATCATAACATTTTTAGAATCGTAACATTCCCAAAGAAATACATGCAGGGGCAGGGGGAGAGCCAAGTTGTTGTGACAAGGTTGCTGTAGCTGTGGCCATGTAATGCTGATGACATGACAGGCTGTCAGGGATGCATGTGCCTGACACACTGTGAGCATCTGGATCAGCAAGGTGAAGCCCCAGAGCAAGGGTATTGGTCCAGAGATATCTCCACATGCTGTATAGTGGGGTCAGAAATGCATCATTCCTTGACTCTGGTTACAAAGATGGTAGAGATGCAAGAAATTACAGCAGAGAGGCTGAAAAAGGAGGTGGCTTACAGCTGTAGAAACAAAGAGAAAGTTCTCAGATTTGGAAGGATGATCTGCCACCGCCTCATTTACTCAAAGTTTGTTGTCTTAGAAAAATCTTTGGTGGGTGTAAAACCTTGCTGGTACAAAAAAGCAATTGTTATGGTTTAAAAGAATGGAGGAGAGGGGAGAAGAAAAAATACTGGACACTCAGTCTCCAGTTAGAACATAGGATATTCAGTTTCTGTACACTTCGAAAAATATTTAGGGATAGATTGGGAGACCAAAGGTCTTGAACATGTACTATGTAATAGTGTTTCAAAAAAAAGGTACAGAATCTTCAAGCAGTGTGCACAACACTGTGATATGAAGCTATCAACTATGTAAATTTTCACCTTTTCATCTTCTCCAAATGCAAGGAAAAGAAAAGATAATTTTCTTTACTTTTAAAGTCACCATTTGCACTCTGAGTAAAACCAGGTATAGCTTTTCCAGGGCAAATGCCCTTGCAAGTGTTTTGAGTTTTTGCAATTTTTAGTTTTTAATCTTATTCATCACCAATCCTCAAGTAGGTGTCCCACAACATCTCTAGCCTATTACTTACAGGAATATAATTCAAATTCATTGTAATATTAAATATAATTCTTTTGCAGGGGGAAACACAACCTAATTGCAGGCATGGAACTTTAATTTATGTGCTGGGAACTGACACTCAGTATCTTTTTTTCATTGCTATTCAGGAACCTGGAAAATAGATTATTATCTGTGACAGGTTTCTGGCAGTCCCTCTTGGTTTGACAGTGTTATTTTAGAGAGAAGAGAGAGTCACTTTTGTATATAATGAAAGGAAAAGTTGTCAAGCATTCATACATATTTTATGCTGCATAAAACTTAAGTGCTAGAGGAAAGATTCTGTTTTCAGTCATGCCATTGTAAATTCAGAATGCTTCTGCTGACCTCCAGGTTTGCATCAATGACACAGAATGGCATCTAGCTCAAAGAATTAATTCCAATTTTTTCCACAAGCAATGCAGCTCTTGTAAGTCAGCTTGGCCCTTACTGGTGTTTTTTTGTTAGCACAGTCATGCACAACTGTGATGTGTATTTTGGCACTTTGGCATTTTCTACTGACATTGACAGAAATAAAAGCAATTTCTATCAAAGTGCTTTCTTGAAATGGCATCAGGCATAGTCTGTATTGTCTATTTTTTTTTTTTTTTTTATTTAATGGAAGTGGTTACTCTTTGCTGCAAAAATTGACTTGAGGAGAAAAACATTTTCTAGTTGTATGTTGCTACCTCTGCCTTTCCTCCATTCTTGTAAAAGATGGTGAGTCCCTTCGGGCATTTTTGCACACTGTTTGTTTTCATTTCCAAATGTTGCTGAAGCAGCATCACAGGAGCACTGAGGTGAAACAGAGCAACCAAAGTACTTTGGTTTCTGTAAGCCGAACAGCAGATGATATTGTCTTTAAAAAGCTTGCTCATTAAATTTATATATTTGATAGGGAGAAAAAAAAATCTCAATTCTCTTACTGTGAGGCAGGCACCATAAAATACATAGTTTATTTAAGCACTACCCAGTGTCCACAAGGACACTTTCACTGAGGAGAAAAGCTGAAAGTTCTACATATATCCTTTGCAGAATATTTACTTACTAAAGAGAAACATGTTCAGAGGCATGACTTTCCCTTTGCCTTTTCCAAGAAATGTATGAAGGAACAATGAATTTGAAGGATTCATTATTTCAAAATACAAAAATAAGTTTGCTTTCTTTTTGCAGATTCAAAATCATGGAACATTATTTCGCATGCCCTCAAGTAGAAGAGTTTCATTGATTAACCTTTTGCAGCTGTTTTAACAGCTCATTTTCTGTATATTAGCAAATGCATTAAAACAAACTGCCAGGTGGAATCAGCTTTTCCGCAGCACTAGCACACTGTTTTCAGCACAAGAAAATAACATTGTGGTGTTGTTACTTAGATAATTACCTGTGAAAACTGTAATAGCATATCCCATGTCTCTACATTTTGGAATTTGCAATACAGAGCTGATATTCTTGCATTTTCTTGACTTTGCTGAATCTGGGAAAGAATAATGTGGTGCAGAGGAATCTTTGGGAGGGTTAGACTCATTTCTATAGTGTTGGCAACAAGTGATGTTTCATCCAATTTGGTGTGCGATAAAACTTTGTATTTTGCTGTACAAGAATATCTGGTCCCAGGGGATGACCTTCATCTTCTAAAACATCTGCCAAAGGCATAGAACTGGGCACAACACAGCTCTGCCTTCTTTACCTTCCCAGATGCCTGTGAAACGTGTATACACACATGCACACACATATATATACACATATATATGTATGATGTTTTATTGGCAACCCCCTGTAGAAATAAACAAAACAAAAAACCTCAAGAAATTACTAAAAAAATTTCATTTTTCTTTGGCTGGATGACCCTGAGTTACATTTCTACTGAACAAACTTGGAGCACAAAGAATGCAGTCACCGCTTCTACCTTTTTCTTTCTAGCTTTGAGCAGTACAGTATGAAGTGTTCTTTTCTGATTTTGTTTGCAGGAGAATGCTGTTATGAATGTGATGTTTGGTTCATCTTTCTTTTAATATAGTATTTCCTGAGGCAGGCCTTTGTCTTTGGGACCCTTTTCTTTTTTGTTTCATGGAATTTTAAAGCTCCATTTCGTACCACAAGTAATGATTGTAAAAACATTATGTTAATACTATTAACTAATTTTGCTACTACTAACGAATAATTATATTACTAGAAGCATTTTAGTCCAGCCTGTTCCATATACTATTTAGCTTGATTTTCATTTTGAGTGTTATTTCTTCCTCACGTCAGGAATCTCTTGTCAGTGTTGCAGGTTATTAGTCTCCACAAGGCTATTTCATGATTAGAACAAAGTTTTTTGCTTTTAAATAATGACCAAAAATCCCATAAAGAAGCAGTAAATATCTGAAATATGATCATCCAGTAAGAAAAATCCACTTACATCATCCTAAGCATTTACTGCCCTCACCTGTTGCTCCAGGTGTTCTGCAGCTGGATGTAACATCTTATTTGTTTTTCTTTTGCAGAAAGACTGAGTGTCCTTTACATTTTCTGAAGGCTTTGTCAGGCATTTTCAGTATTAGGTCTCCCTGCCATTCCCATAATCATGAATCAGATCCAATGTAACCAGGATTTTTGTCAGTAAGCACTGAGCCATTGAACAGTCAGATGATAGGGGAATACAGCAGGTCGGTGGAAAAAAATTGTATTTTCCCAAGCAGGATTTTTTCCCAGGATTTCATGTCTTACTTTGTGCTACTGAAATTCCATCATTATTTGTAAGAATGAGCAGAAAAGGGTTGTACCAAGGAAAGAGACGTGAGATGCACCATATAAATGTACATGAAGCACATTGAGGTTGGGAAAGGACTTAATTAAGTCAATGCTGGATAAAGATTTTTGGTTAACAAGCTTTTTTAGCTATTAAAAAAATTAACATTAATATATTTGGTTTTTATCTTATTTCGGAGCTCTGCATGAAATTAGAAAGAAATGTGTTAGTTTACTACTTCCTGATTTTACAGTTCTTCTCCCCCTTTATGGAAGCTTTTATCCTGCTTTGGTTTGTTAACACAGATGTACTACTTTTTTCTCAGTTACTACGGTTTCCTTAGTAGTTTCCTCACACACAGTGTTAAATTCCAGTTGACAAATCTGCAGAGAAAATAAGCTTTGCTTATGTACAGGCATTTGCCGTGTTCAAACAAGTGAAGCAAATAGCTTAGCTATTTTTACATTTTAAAGTATGTGTTATTTTTATGGAAATAGTCTGAGGTCCAATATGGTGCCCTTAGATTATGTCCTCAGAACAATTTCACCGTCAACATTGAATATAAAAGTACAAGTGGGAAAAGGAATTACACAGTTCTAACTAAAGGTTCAATAGTAGTGGATTATTTTTTCCTTTTTTCTTTTCAAACAATAGTTATATTAAACATGTAGCTCTGTAGTTTGTTCCTTAAAGTAAATTCAACTTCTGCAGAACTTTTTTAAAGCAGCTGTAAGGATATATCCTCATCAACTTCTAATGTAAGACAATTTCAACAAGCTTGAAAGAATTCAGTATTGTTTTGGAAATGTCTTTTAAATGGAAAACAGAATAATATTCAGTACTGATGTTACTTTTATATTAATAGTACCGTGGTTATCTCTTTCTTGTATCATATTTTACATGCACAAAAGGAACTCTTCATTTCATTTTTATTCTCTATGGAAAATACATTTCTCTGTTCACTTATGTCACTCAAGTGTTGCAAAGTAGAATTATTTCTTAATGCTATTAATAGTTTTTGTGGAATTCATTTTCATTTTTAAAAAAATGGATATGCATTGTCATAAAAGTGATGAGCAAACTGTAGTAGGTGTAAAATTAAAGAACCTACCCTTGCATTATTCATAATTTAAAAGAAATTGTATTCTTAAAAAACATTCCAAATTTCCTGGGTATCATTGATATCATTACAACATAGCTGAATAGAAAGAAAGCATCACATTAAATAGATGAGGTTCAGTTTGGATCAAAACTTGCAACTCAGATCTGGTTTTGTCATTCATAAGTTTCACCAGAAATTTAAATATCCATAATTATAAGCAAGTGTGAAAATTTATTGACTTAAAGTTCTGATCCCACTGACACCCTGGACTAGCAATGAAGCATTGCAGTAGATCAGTTTTTTGACCATTGCGTATAATGGTCCATACATTTAGCATACAGAAGCTAACAACAGCTGAAGTAACAACTTAGGTCCACTCAAAACCAGTATAGTCTCACAGGAAAACTGGTGTTATTTCTAGTTGTTGAGATATTTGATAGCTGCCATGTATCCTCAGTTCACACTGGCAACAGTAGAAATTTGTACATTGTGGTTAAGAGCCCAGAAAGACCATGATGCTGACACTTCCAGTCCTGAAGTCAAAATCAGTCAAAACCTCAGGCCAAATTAAATCCAATGAGAATTTGAATCTGACTGCTTCTGGGAAAGGCTCTGCAACACACCTTTTTTTAAAACTCAGTTGTTTGAAAGTTACTCTTCAGATTACCTAAGCACAGCAGCAAAAGGTCCAAGAATGTGCAAGGTCCTTTCCTCTGAGTATTCACGGTAGCTCACACCATGTCAGTGATGCCTGTCTGGTGCTTGTCAGCACTGTCAGGACTCACTGCCTGCCTCGGGAAGTTCTATTTTCAGTTCATTCCATATTCATTCAATGTAAAAGGCAGGTGAGGGGGAGTGACAACAGGGATCAGAAAGCCCTTCTCCAGAACCTTACTTGTTATCGTTTGATCCTTTGAGATTTTGCCTGTCAATTTAAAAACTTTATTTCACAGTATTTGAAGTTTTTGCATTGCAAAGAGCTGGTTTGGTGTATAAAATCTGACTGAAATCTGCAGTTTCATTCTCTTTACAATCTGATTATTTTTATTATGGAAGTTAATTTGGAACTGGAAATACTGCTACCTCAAGAAGAAATACGGCATATATATTTTTTCTGCATGTAAATTAGTGATATCCAGTTGGAAAAGATGTACATGCTCTGGCTGGTTGAGTCTTAAGTATGTTCCTGTGGTGAAGCAGCAAAAATAGAAGCTGTTATTCATTTCAGGTTAAACAGGAGTACAAAAGTATTGTGTCTTTTTATTTAGTGTGTTACAGATTCATTAAGCTAATACGATTTTTTTTTTTTTTATGCCAGAAAACCTTCAAATAGGACACTTTGAAAGGTTGTCACTGCCCAGGGTAGATGACTAGTAGAGGAAATGTAGCAGAGTTCTACCAGCTACACTCCTGAGAGACTGTCTGGCAAGTTTCAATGAAATGCCACTTGTCACTCATTCTCATGTGTCAGGATTCTCACCTGTCCCATTCTGAAAGGGAGGGGGAGCAGTATTTTAGGACTTGTGGGAAAAGATGGCATTGTTACTAAAATGTCAGACCTGCAAGGGCCATTGGGGACATTATACAAGATAAAAATTTACTGGAATAAATCTCTTGGCTTCTATAGTTTTGAGCACTTTTAAATTAAAAGAAAGCTCTCTGCAGTTTTCACTCATTCCCAATGTGCTTAAGCCCTCCAAGAGTTACATCTCCATGAGGGCACCCAGGCATGTACATGGACAGTCCTTACCTTACCCAAAATGCATCCCACTTACTTTAAAATCAGTGTCAAAGCAAGGAGGATCCCTTGATACCTTTCTTTGTCATTCAAGCTCCTGAAACACAAGGTGTGAAAGATTTGTTGCTCTGTAGGTTGTCTATAAGAATATGTTCTGTCTTTACCTGTTTTCTTTTCTCCTCTTGTTTGAGATGTGGGAAGAGCATTAAAGCTGAGAGATCTGGCTATTTTACTGCTTATGGCTCAGTGAATGGATGACTTCAAATTCTGTTGTGCTAATAAAATTACTGTGGGTATAATGCATGATACACCATCCTACTTAAAAATGGGCCATGGTTGTGGGTAAGTGTTTTGCTCATCCTTATGTATTTCATCATTGGTAAAACATTTTGTGCTGTAGAAGGACATTAAAAAGATGTGCTGAGTGTGTTGGTTTTGATTTTCTTTATTTAAATTAGGAATGACCTTAATTAAATTTTATTGTTGTAAAAGCAAACATTAAGAAGTTGTTTTCTCATTGAAAATATCCTGAGTTACATTTCTTGTCCCATGCCACCATAATCAGTCTTTAGAATTATTTCCAGAATAGTGACTATGATGGAAAAAGCCACATACCATATGCATAATGTAACCAAATCTGATGGGTTTACTATATATATTGCCTCACACAGACAGAATATTTTTAGGCTTTTACTAAATTTTGTCCCTTAGGATCAAATATTTAGTATAAATAAATAAATTAAACACAGAGGTGCATCATTATTATTTATCATTATGAGAAACATATTGCACTTTGAAAAATAATCCGAAGAGAATAATTAATTTGCTTTCCACAAACTGATCATTGTTATATTGGATTGTGTTTTAATTAACTAATATATCAAAAAGCACCAGCACAATCAAATGCTTCTTATTTTGACATTCAGATTCTTGCAATGTACAAACATGCAGACAGATAAGGAATACATCGATTGAAAACCTACCCTATGAATGTGAATATTTGAAAAACCTTTCGGATTTTAGTGGGTTTTAACAAAATATTTACTGTTTAGCATCTCTTTCTGCATTTCTACTTCATCCATCATCTCAGGCCTGACATAGTGTCATTCTTCTGAGCTATTTTTGCAACAAATCAGGAAAACCCAAGTCATTACTCAAGCAAAGTGTATGTAGAAGCTGGGGGGATATTAAAGGAGCCAAACCAATGTCTAATAAATTGTGTTTAAAACTTCACCTCTCTTCTAGTTAGGTTGTGAAGGTACCAGATGAGTTTATCCATGAGGTGGTAACCCTTCAGGCTCAATATTCCAGCTCTCTGTGTGGTAGAGAAATTATCTAGATTCTCAGAATTTTTATGAGGCTGACAGGAAGGAAAAGTCACAGAATGTTTCTGTGCAGACTTCATGAACATAAAGATGTTAAGAGAATATATTCTGCAATGATAAAAATCTGTGCCTGTAACTGAGCATCCTATGAAACAAAATTAACAGGAGTAGCCCAAAAAGACAAGTTTTAAAAAGTCATGAACCTAGTCCTTGCACATTGTGTAATGGCCTCTTAGGTTGAAACTGGTTTTAAGATTTTTCATATCCTTTGACTTTCTGAGAACTCAATAGTGTGTGATGATTTTTTTTAGTGCACTTTGTTTTGGTAGTAGCTGAGATCCTCTTGTAATCACTTTTCTCCAGGAATTGTCTCCTTCAGTAAAGCCTAAGATGAGGTGTGATAAAAGTTAGTAGCAGGAATTTCTGTCTGTTGTGAGAGCTGGGAGGAATAAGCATTCTGCCACCAAGTTCTCAGAGAAACCTACCTTTTCCACTGCTGGTTCCTTATTCTTCAAAAGGCAAAGTAAGTGAGAAGCTTATGCCTCAGGAAACATGAAGAGAAGGATCACTCAGGCAACTAGCTGTGGGTAGCAGAAGCCAGATAATGTACCCAGCCATTTCCAGCATTCTGCAAGAGCTGTATATTACAGACCTGAGATATCAGGAGGGAGTTTCCTGTGGAAGGCAAAGCTGAAAGGAAGCCTATTTTCTTCAGCAGCAGGGAACAGCATGAAAAAATGTTTATGGAGAGCAGTGGAGGAACATGGAATGAGGAGAATCAGAGGATTTCTTTGTAGATACCAGGGAAGTTGTATGCTCTTACAAATAGGCTGAGGTGAAATGTTTTATTTCAGTTCATTGCTACTTGATAGTGGCAGCTTTCTTTACCCAGCATAGCTTCAGATTAGTCATTATTACTTGTATGTTTCTATCAGTGTATTATGAGAATACGCTGGGATGATATAGGAATGCTAGATGAAGTACAGGCAAATGGCCTGACTGCATTCCTCACCAAGGTTAAGGGATAATTTTCATATTCCATACTGAGATTCATGATGTGTTACACCGATGAGCAGTGCCCTAGCAGCTTCATGTCATTTTTGTATGACTGTATGACAGACAAAAATATCTTTGGCTGAAGTGCAGCCATGCCTTCAGTGATTAAAGGAAGGATGTACTTGTCCAAAACTGCTAGGTGTTCATCTGGTTTTGACTCAAATGTATTATAGAATAACAAGTTGTCTATATTTTTTCATGAAGGTGTGAGGAGAAAAAAATAGCTTATAATTCTCAGACAGAGCTGTCCAAAGATTGAAAAGAAAAATTAGTTTTGTTCAATTATAAGAAAATTAGTTTTCTTCAATTAGTTTTGTTCAATTTATATTCCTCTAAAAACATGCATGAAGTTATAAGTAACACTCCCTAAACTTACAATCTTGCTGTACCTTTCTCTACATCACAGTTTTCTGTGTCATACTCCCAACAGATTCAGATGCTAGAATAGCCGGAACATCCTTGGTTCAGGATTTGCTCTGTGGCAGTCATATATTCTTGAATTTTTTTTTGTTATCTGTCTTTAGTATGGGTACTCAGACTGGAGACACAACATTCAGCATTGTTGTTGCCAACATGTAGTGCAATGCTTTTAATACAACACTGAGAGTGGGTAAATATACAAAATTTTCAATTTTCAAGCCATAAAAAACTTAAATAAGCCTCTTTAAAATTTTATCCTTAATGGAGTAGTTTTGATGACTCCTGATTGCTCACTTTCCCTCCAAAAAATCTCTCTACTACATTATTTGTATCTAATTCCTTACTTGCTCAGATCTATTTTGGAATACATTAGTGGACCACACCCTATTCCAGCATTCAGTGCTCCACATTTTTTCCATTCATAGTATTTTTCTTTTCATCTTCTTCATTTTATGTATATAAAGGAGATTAAAATCAACCAAAACAGTGTTATGGGAAATAAGAGAGAAGAGGGTTTGAAAATATATTTTAAGTATTTTAACAACATGGATGGTTTCACAATCATAAATATATTTGGAAAAGTATATTGCTATTTTCTGAAAGCACTTTAGTAGCGTAGCCATGAGGGAGGTATAACAGCATTTTAAAACTAAGGATAATTATGGGGATAATAATAAGGGGATATAAACTGGCCATGGATCACTTCAGATTATAATTCAGAAGAATAGAGCAGAACAAGTAGAACAATAATACTCTGGTGGGTCCAGATTGAAACAGCTAGAGGGGGTCCTATCTAGCCCTGAATTTAGGAATTAATTTAATAATTACTGCAGAACTGAATTCACAACTGCAATATGAAAAAAATTATGTTGGTTCTTTATGTCCTTACACTTCTTGGCAAACTCATCTTGCAACATAACTGTTTGGATTTATTTTTACAATGCAGAGTTAAATTTAGAGTTAAATTCTGTCAGTTTGCCCACTTGCTCAAAGTGCATTAGTGTCTTAGTTTTTATTCCCTGATGATTTGTACTTGTGGAAAAAATACAACAAAACAATCCCAAACCCAAACAAAGCCTACTCCAATTATTTAAGCACATTTCCCCAGAAATACTACTTGCAGCTCAGCACGCAATATGCTGCTATGTTCTGCTTACAGACCTTTTCACGAGCCTCAATTTTCTTGCCAGGCTGGGCTCCCTATCTTTTGGGCCAGATTTTTCAACCCTTGCATAAATTCTTTTATCTCTTCTGCCCAGTGCAGTTAGTAAGGTCTTAAAATATGAACATCCATTGATCTTTTGTCACATACTGTATCTTTTTGCCTCTGTGGGTGTATAGGTCATTAAAATCCATATTTTTATCTACACCATGTATTTAGGGGTTTTTACCATTACTGCTTTTATTTTCTGCCCTGCAAAAGTAGTTCTGCTCTGTCTGGAGTCTTCAGTATGTTTTTGCTTCTTTGCTCCTTTTCGTTTCCTTTTTATTTCTAACAAGTATATTGAAAAGACTAAAATTGATGTTTGTCAAGTTCATATTAATTTTCCCGAGTTTTTAACGATGAACCTGTTGAGTTAAAAATTTAGCAGGATTTAATTTTAATAACTCAGGAACATAAATTATTCTCTTTTTCTAAGTAAGAAATAAAACAGTGGCCTTTTTCATCCAGATTTAGTACATTGGGTTGCATATTTATTATCTGGAATGTAGTGATGAGTAGAGATGGGACTGAAATTCTCCTGGATACTAAAAGTAGCAGAAGAACAGCTATACAGGCTAGCCTCTGCTGGTTTGCAAATATCAGTAATAGATGTATAATGTTTCCATAAATGGTTGTGACTGTTTAATGTTATTAGCATCACGTAATTTTTAATGACAAATTATCATAACAAAAGTAAGAGGCAGCTTTTCCCTAGGGAGCAGCAGGTCCATTCCACAGAGCGCTGTACATTGCAGCCAACTGCTAGATAACAGTGTTGTAATGGAGAGGTAAATCATAATTCATATTGCTTCTAAATTTTCCAGTTCTTACAGTGTTTTAGGCAAATTAATTTTTTTTAATTCATGTTCAAGTGTCTTTGTGTATCTTACAACAAGGTATCCTTTCAGAAACTCTTTGTAAATACCTTTGAATTTGGTCGTTAATGTTTGTGAAAAATACTCCTTCTCTCACGGTAGACTGATTCATTAGATTAGACTTCACTTACAGGCACACTACAGCATATACTCTCATACGTCCTGTCTGAAAAGAACTGGTGTGGGCAAGCATAGGCTTGCACAAACTCCTAAGAGGTTTAAAAAATCAAATGGAAATTTTTGCATTACCTCAGACTTGCTTCACTTCATTTCAACTACAACATACATATTAGGGATTACCATCTCACTCAACATATTCCTAAGAGTAAACATCTCAAATATAAGTGTACTAGTTCTCAACAGCTCATTAAAAACTAATCCATTAACATATTTTTACATGCATCTTTACAATATAAATTATTTATATCTTCTAAAAAAACAAGTTTTAGCAAAAGGAAATGTAAATCCAGTGCTGAGCAGAATTAGGGGTTTATATTTTTTTGGCTAAACATAAATTATAATTTGCATCTCTTATTATTTAGAGTTAGAATACATTTTTTTAGTCAGCTTTTCATGTGTGACTGACTTTTTTTTATTATTTTTAAAGACAGACATTATTCTTCTAGCACAGAAAGTGTTCCATTTTCCATTAACTCCTGTTTTCTGCTGAAGTCAAATTAAACATGTAAAGCAAAATTAGAAAACTACAGCCAAATAACCAACAATTTCATCACACTTCTGAGAAAATCAAACAATATTTATCATCAGAATGAATTGTGGCCTTGACTAAAATGTATCATTTATATTGAGTATGCTAATAATGATATATAAGTAAGCAAAAAAGGATATTTATCAAAGTAGTACAATCATTGTAGTTTCTATAAACTTCCACTCTGAACTCCACACTTCTATATGCTCTGTTAGAAAATAATGAGGTCTGAATGAACTTTGGACACAACTGTATTGTAGATTTGAAGAAATTCTGTCTCTGAATATGTAGAAACTTTGCTACATCAGCTAAATCAATAATCCTGTCTAATTAGCTATCCCATCATATTGGGTGGAAAGAGTAAGTGTGCCAGAAGAGAAATCCAACTCAGCTGGTGACAGAGATGAGATCAGACATTGCTTGGATGATCTACTGTTTTCTTCAGGAGACTCATGAGGAATAGGAACTTTAGGGAACTATCACGGACTTGCTGTGATAACACCACAAAGAGGCTGCCTGACAAAGCAGGAGCATTCCTCCATTTACTTATTTATCTGCGTGTATTTCAATTAGAACATCTGGTTCATCTGGGAAAAAAAACCAAACAAACAAACACAAAATGGTAAAATTCAATATGAGTGCACTCATCAAGCTCCAAGTGTGAAACTGTGTCCAATTCTCCAATTTTATCTCTTTATGAAAATTATTACCCTTACATACGGATTTTGCTGTCCTTACCTCCTTTAATCACCACAGCTGTTCCACTACTGCATATGCTGAAGGGAAGCAAGCTTCTTAAGAATCACTCTTGCTTATAATTGCATGTTTGCCAGGTACAGTCTGTACTCATATATTTTTTCATGTTGCATTCCTATCCTTCAATGTTCCTCTAATTCCATGAGAGCAGATGTGTTGCAATGTCCCTGCCAGAATAGGAAAAAAAATTGCTCCCTGTGCATGTCATGTATGGACAGATGTTTCCTTGCATGCTGCATTCCTCCTGTGTTTTCCTGATAACTTTTGCAGTAGGAAAAATGTTGTCCCTTTCAACCTGTGCTACAGCAAGGAGGATTCTCTTCCAGAATTTGCATGACTAAAAAGACTTCAGTAGGACTGTCTTTGCTTTTAGTTATTTCTGTCCTTTTGTTTTCCTTGAATATAGAGGATGAAATTCTGGTTTTTAGAAATATCTGCTTTTAAGAAAGATAGGCAGTATCTACAGTTGTTACTATATGGTTATTAGTAGATTAAGCAGTGTCAAAAGCAGTAAGGAGTTCCCCTACCAGAAGAGAAGCACATCTCTAAACGCGATCATATCCCACTTTTATCTTTGTACTGGTGTTTATACAAGTAAGTCAGCAGTTCTACTCTAACCGTGTAGTTTTGAAAATAAGTAACTTTTGAGAGTCCCTTTGGGCTAAGCTTGGCCAACTAATTCTTGATCCACAAACTAAGGATTAAAAAACAAAAAAAAAAAGGAGAAAGATCCTAACCTTAATAGAACTAACACTAAGGTTTATACTTAGAGGAAGAAGTGACTCAAAGGTGAGATTTGATAAACTGCCCACAGAAATTGAGATTTAATTGCTCTTAGAAGCAAAACATAGAAGAAACTTTGAAAAGCATCGGTACTGTTAGCACATTTTTTGAGAGAGACATCACAGTTTCTGCATCACGTGTTGTTAGATCATAGATCCATCTCCACATTCTGCTTTCCTTCTGATTCTAGAAGGAAAATAACATCATTGGTTTAGAAAAGAGCACATTTGGCCACTTCAATATAAAAAAGAGATTTAGCAATTACAGAGCATCCAAGAAATGCAACAAAGGTGGTGAAGGGTCTGGAGGAGAAGTCGTATGAGGAGTGGCTGGGGGCACTTGGTGTGTTCAGCCTGGAGGAGACTGAGGGGAGATCTCATTGCAGTTACAACTTCCTCATGAGGGGAAAAGGAAGGGCAGACACTGATTTCTTTTTCTTCTCTATGGTTACCAGAAACAGGAACCAAGGGAATGGCCTGAGGTTGTATATGGAGAGGTTTCGGTTGGATATTATAAAAACGTTCTTTCCCCAGAGGGTGGCTGGGCACTGGAACAGCTCCCCAGGGCAGTGGTCACAGCCCCTAGCCTGACAGAGTTCAAGAAACATTTGGACAATGCTCTCAGGCACATGGTGTGACTGTTGGGCTGTCCTGTGCAGTGCCAGGAGTTGGACTCAATGATCCCTGTGGGTCCCTTCCAACTCAGCAGATTCTGTGATATCTAAATCACATCCACCTACTGAAAAGGACAGATGCTAATTTGATTGCATTGCCTATCAGTTTAGAGTTGCCTTGCTTCCTCCATTGTTGCATTATTGTAAAATCATCGTTAACTGATGAGATGAATCAGCTTTTTCTAATCTAGCCATACCTGCTATCTTTGGTCTGCATTCTGTGCTGTGCCTTTAAAGACTACTGTTGAGGCCTAGAAGAAATTCCCTGAGTTTACTGTGAAAAGATATTTTTATTTGGATGCCATTAATTTTATTCCATGTTATGCAGATGAGAAATTTGATCATCTTAATGTGCATCTATAAATTATTAAGTTTTAGAAGTTCAGTAACCATTTTATTATGCCTCTCATGAGCAGACCAAAGACTTTTTTGGGTGTGTGATAAAGCTTTTACATTCATGAAATTTTTGCTTGTTTTGATTTCCTTTTGACGTAATTTAAAGACTATATTCTGTATGTTTGGAGGACAAAGCAAGATGCACTCCATACTTGGGAAATTAAATGTTTCAATTCACCTAAATCAATGGAACAGTAACAAAGTCACCTCATCATCTTAGTAATGTGTGAACTTGAAATATTATACTGAGTCGTTTAAATGCTGTGAAGGACTATGGCATCTTATTTTTCAGTGTTTTATTAAAAAAAGAGGATCAATAAAATAAAATTAAAACCAAAGAAAGCTTAATTTCTCAGCAGGTTGTTAAATTAAAAGCAACTCATGAAATGTACCTGTGCAATAAAAAGAAATGATAAAATTTTGCTTACAGAACCTACACTTTTTTTCTAATCATGTCACTTAAATATTATTGTCCTTTTTATATAAATGGCTGATATTGGTGTTAAAAATGTGAAAAAACCTCACCCTGATTATTTTCCTGATTATTGCCTGAAATTTAGAGTCTTACAGTCTGTTTCCATTCAAAGCAGAGATGGTTGCTGCAGTTTACTGATTCAGCCTTTACTGATTCAGTTCCTCCAGTGCAGTCTCCTTTTTGTTTGCACTGAATGGCAAGAGTCCCATTGCCCTGAGCCCAGTGGGAACCAGGCAAGAGAGATGGTTTCTTTTCTTACATTTCCAAGTTTCTTTAAATCAGAATTGCAACAAAAGCTTACTTTCCATTGACTTTTTATCACTGTCATCTTAAAAGTGTTCTCTAACTGCCTCAGTGTGATACCCCCTGCCTTTTCAGTGTATTTTTACCACTTTTTCTAGGCACATAAAAACATATTTGTGCAACTGAACCCATGCCCATCTCTGCTAGACTAAATCTCATGGATGGAAGAAACTACAGGCATCATGCATTGTCCAGGCTTGCATGCTGCCTGATTTCCCACTGGCATTATAGTCATTAAATAAGTGAATATCTGTGTGCTTTCATATGTTATTTAGGGAAAAATCTTGCAACTGTTATGATGGCAAAGGTAGAGGCCTCCATTTCAGTTCCAGGTCATGTCCATCATTTTAACATGGTTTGTGGAACCATCAGACTGTTTGTGGGCTCTCAGACATGACTCATAATCTGGATTTTTTTAATTTGACATTGTTCATCTGATTTAGAGCACAGCCTCATGAGTAGTTTCAAGGACCTGACTGAAATTGCATTAACCACAGAGTATTAAATCCAAAGATGAGGGGAGAGGGTTACCCTAGAAGGTTAACCAGGTATGTTTATGGATAAATAGTAACCTATGATTCCAGTGTGAAAAGAGCTCTCCATGAGACTGAACAATTTTCTGGCTTGTTAGAGAAAGAGCATTTTGTGTTTCTGTGATCATTGTTGTGGCATTGTGGCAAGAAGATTCAGTCCATGATTTTACATTGCAAAGAAATTCTGTAGCAGTTTTGTTGTATTCAAGCTGTAGATTTAGAAAGAGACCCATGAAAATATTCTTTTATTCTGAAGCTCTTGAGGTTTCTGAAGCAGGAGTTTCAGCCCAATTGATATGTTAGTATTTTACAGCACAGAAGAAAAAAAAAAAAGGATAAGAAAAAAGAGTACAATAATAGCCTTAATTGATACAGATTTAAATACTTTGTCATTGAATCATGGCTTTGAAGTTCATTATAATGAACTAGAAAATAGTCTTACCTCAATAATTACATCTAAATATTTACTCATATAAATCAAACAAAAATTGAAGTGAATCTTAGAGGCTTTGTCCACTGCACACTGAATATTGCAAAAGGCCAATTTGCTCTAAGTATATTTTGGGAAGGACAATTGTCCTTGGCTAACTCACTGATTCCTACTGTTAAAAATAAAAAAATGTTTCATGATTGTCTTTCAGATAAGGTGACTGAGAGGGGTTCCATTCATGGGAAGAATTAGATTCAATAAAGCAATAAAATCCCTTTTTTTAAAAAAAAATCTCCTTTCAAGATAAAAGGTCCATTATTTTCTCATGTGTCAATATCAAAATATTAATAAATATTGTTTTCTAGACCACAGTCTTTTTCATGTGTGTGTGTATGTTCTTTGGCTTCCTGCTGTGTATTATTCATTTCAGGATATTCACCAAAGCAGTTTAACCTGCTTCTGCTCTGAAATATCACACACTTATTGGTTTAAATAATAGTCCTTAGGGTATTACTGAGCAGCTTGTATTTTGCAGGACAACTAATATTCTCTGCTTTGAAGTGATCTCAAGTTAGTACAAGAGGGAATTATATATATTTTGTTTTAAGGGGACCCCTTCTTTTCAGTTAGGAATTTGCTGCTGTTTGACTGGTCTGTCTGGAGGAATCTTTGTTCTTTTTTAACCCATAAACTGTTGAAATTGTTTGTTTGTGTCTCTTGAACAGATGATAAATTTCAAATGGCTTTCTCGAGCAGTGACAGAAGAGCTCAGTCTAGGAAAAAAACCACTGAGGTTGCACTCTCTGTCCAATAAGGCTGTCGGCACAATGCACCGCCACTGTTGTATTTCCAGTTGTGATCACACTTTTTTGGTTTTATTGGACATTTAAAACCCTGCTGTGACTGCAAAGCCAAACATTAAGAAATCTAAAGCATCTAAGGCTTTTGCAACTTTAGTTTGGCCCCATTTAATACGTGCAGTGAGAAGCTCTCTAATTAAATAAGGTTTCTTCTTTCCCATATACCCTGCAAGAATCCATTTAGTGCACAAAAATGGTCTATGCATACTTATATAAGTGGCTACTCAATGTTGTGGTTTTTCTTTGTCACTCAGAAACATAGCCATGAGGTTAATTGATTGCTGTAAGTGCAGAATTGCCCGTTTGCATGTGGCCATCCATGTGGTACCTATAAGACTGCCTTAGCAAGATTTCAGCATTTCTTTTCACATCTGCAATCCCCTTCATCTGCTTCTGCACATGCCATGCTGAAGCACAAAAGTAAAAGGTAAAAATGTCCAGTGAGCTGCCTTTGTTGTGATGTGGCATTTTGTGTCTTGATTTGCATCTCTTGGCACTGTTGTGTATTAAATCCCTGGCATATCAAGTCACTCTGAAAATAAGGACTGGAAGGTGTGTGTTTTCTGTTACCAGGTAACATTAAATAAAAACTCTCTGATAGAAGTATGAGGAAAGGTATCCATTTTTCTAAGGCAGCATTTTTTCACTTCCAGAGCTCACCTTTCCTTTTTATCATTTTCCTACATGCGCCTTCCCACTTCTGTAAAAAGCAAAGTAGAAAATTCTATGTGCAAATAACTACATAATCTGAAACTGTGCCATGACATCCTTCTGGACACACATGGGAAAAACTATGAATTGTAATCACTGTGATAAGCCTTCAGAAGGGTCAATATGCAGAATGAGAACGTTTGCATCCAACCTACACACCAAAACTGAGCCAATCTGGTACATATTCAGTCTGTGTACAGGCAAAGCTCAGAGAGAAATTAAAAGTCATTGGTTCTTCTGGGATTCTGGTAGTATATTCTATTTTAGTTAATAATATTAGTCATTCCCTTCTTTGACTTGTCCAGCTATTTTTGTTCTGTTGCTGCCTGAGTTAGCTGTCTGCTGCCCCATTTGCTAAACAAATCTTCAACTCTGATTTTTGCCCATTTGAGTGTAGCTTCCTGCCTAGCCAGGCCTCGTTCTTTCTTAGACTGCTGTTTCTGCAGCTAGGTCTGTGTTCCTTCTTTGACTTTTCTTGTGCACATCATCCACCTGCCACTTGTTCTTCTCCATGACTTTACAGTTCCTTCCTACCTCTGTTATTTTTATCTACTCTCAATCCATTATTCTCAACATGTTTCTTGCCCAAGGTTTTACCTTTTGGGGTTTTCTTAGCTGATTTGTGAATCTGGCACTACAGATTGTTTTCTGATTTGTCCTGCATCCATCTCCCTCACCATCAGTCCTGGTATGGCTTCATCAAGATAATCCTTCCAACATTTCAGCCTTCACTTAGCCAGGTAGTCAGAGACTTCTTCCTTCTCCAACAGCCATTGCTTCTTGGCCTCCCTGATGTACTTAACTCCCACTTTTAGTCCTTTTTAGTCAGTTCTGTCTTTCCTTTCACACTCACACATTTGATCTTACCAAGTTCAATTTAATCATGATTTAATCTTAAGCTACTTTTTTCATTCTCTTTGCAAAGTGTTTATTCAGTTCTTTCTTTTCTGTACATGAATAAGTCTGTTTGCTTTTCTGGAAGAAAGTAGACAGCAGAGGACAGATGGACTCCCTGCCTTGCAGCAGCCAAAATGAAAAAAACCAGAGTCTTCATTCTTATAAATTGATGTTGTCATCAATTTTCCTTCTGGGGATGGCATTGTTCTTTCTAATTTTAGTGGGTTCTGGGTTTAGCAGGTACACTAGCACAAACTTCCGAAATCTTAGCATTAATATTGATCAAGTCTTGTTGGTCATGCACAAATTCTGTTTCTTTCTGAAGAATAGTTTACAGGTAAAAGCAGGAATAATGTTTAAACCTAAGTAATAAATTGTATACAGGTATTATTAAAGTAATTTCCTACCTAATTTGAATTTTATTGAGAAATTTCTCAATCACTACAACCCCCCCTTGGCCCCCTATTGTAGCAGACAAGTTTTGCATTTATTTTTTCCTTCCTTCAAAAAACTTCATTGTTTGCCCTGAAACCTTTTGAGAGAAAAATAATAAATTGAAGTAAACAATTACCACAGAGAATTTTTGAGAATATAATTGTGATTTGGTAATGGTCTAAGCAATTGAAAATGGAATTTTCTTATATCAAGGACTTTTTAATAAAAAAACTTAATTGATCTTCTATTTGAAATCTTCATAAGTGTTCCTTACATTTGGATCTTACTGAAGGAATAGCTGATAAGGAACTTGTGTCCCTATCAGATACTTAAAATGAAAGTAAATAGTATTTTCAGTGAAAAACCCAATGCATATTCCAAATGTGTTGGTGTAGCCCTTCTGCAGAATACCAAACAGCTGAAGTCCTCAGGGCACTCTAACTTTCAAAAATGAGAGCAGGCAACATTTTAATAGGCAATCTTAAGGGAAAGGGCACTCTCTTCCTGCAGAAAGACTATAGTGAAAACAATTTCCATAAATATTTGACCTCTTTAAATACAAACTGGTCAGAATTGTTCTTTTTCCACAAGTAGTATGCTAGTGTATAAGAAACTGAATAACATGGGAAAGATATAGAAGTTTTCCCGTTTCTTATTTTCTGAAAAAATGGGATTGGAGTTGCATATCTGCACAAAGGAGAAGCCTGGAGAATGTAGACCATATGGATATGCTGTATCTGAGGGTAAAAAGTAAAGTTAGTATCCTCAGTCTCACAGCAACCAGTTTTTGCCTTTCCCCAGACACATGATTAGTGAATAGCAAGAGACATGTTTCAGTATCCCAGCATATCACCAGCTATCACTGTACTGATAAATAGCTATTCTCATTTTTAATATTCTGAGGAAAAGAGAAAACAGTGTCAACTACAGTTACAGTTGCTTCACTAACCAGTTTCTGACCACCTTAGATGTCCTGTTCCCTACCTTGGCTCAGAACCAGTTCAACATTTAAGGCAACTAAGCTTTTCTACATATCCTAATTACAGTAATGAACGCTCTGGTTATAGGGAACGGATTTAAGGAACGTCATGAGCATCGATTATATATTTACTTCTTCATTATATATTTTTCTGCTAAATGGTGAAGGAATGTAGGACTATAACAAGATGCAAGATGTACAGCAAATGGTATTTTAAATGCATTTATTCTAATGCTTTCCAAATTGCTATTCATTACTTCTGTGGAAAGCTAGGTGTTTACATGACACAAGCCCTCCTTGCTAGCTGTAAATAAAAGAAAATAAAAATATATACATACTGTTCTAATGTCCTTTCTATGATCTGGTTGCTAATATGATTTTATGCGCATTGTATATGCAGTAGTAAAAGACATGTTTTCTTTCTTAAAACTAATGGGATACCTTGGTTGAAGTAGAATCTGTTTTCAGGAAAAACACTATTTAAAAGAATACCAGTCATCTGAATAATGACGTTATTAAGCTGTTGACAAAGAAGGAATAATAGATTTTGCATGAATGACCTCTGGAGCTACATTAGTTATACACTGATTTTAGAATTATTTGTGTAAACTAAATGTGTGTCTAGTTAGGTCACCTTTTTATTTATTTATATGCTGATTTGCATTATGGTTTCATTAACAGTCATCCCCAAATCTTAACCCTGCCTTTATACTATTCCATGCCAAAACTAATTTTCATTTACATGGTCTCAATTTGGTCCATAATGTGTTTATGTTTCATAAAGGCATAAATCAATTTTAAAAATTAGCAAGTGATTCCATTTACTCGTCTCTCTTTTACTAGATATTTATTTGTGTGATAAGTAATATTAGCATCCCACTGTCTGCTTCTGCTATTGTTTTTATACCATTGAGGTCTCACAGGCAATTAATATCCTGGCCAGAAGACTTTGAAGAAGGATATTATATTCCATTTAACAAGCTGTTGCATGTTCTTTGCTTTGAAATTGGTGTGTATTTACACCATTTTTTAAAAGTCAATATGTATTTATTTATTTATTTATTTATTTTATTGGGGGATTTTTTGGGAGTAGGTTTGGGGATCTCGTCTGCTGAAGTATAGGGATGTATGTATTTGTCTTCCATAGATGACACTTGTCTTACACTCAAAATACAGAGGCCGTTTTGAAATGCACTGTGTCTCATTATAAGTCACTAGTCAGTGCAATTCAGTTGGAAGCTGAATATAAATGAAATATAGTTAAAATAGCTGTCCAGTTGTGTTCATGGGTAGATGCTCAATCTCTATTTCTCTGTCCTAAACCCTCTATCTTGTTCCTCCACCACATGTTTTCACAGTTCTTTCAGTGGTGTTACAAAACACACAGAATTTGTTACAAACCAGTAACAAAAACTATCTTGAATGGACTCCCTGAACCCTCTCCTCACAAACATTAAATGCTGTTTGGAATGAAGAATGACTTGTAGGAATAGCATCTAGACATGGGTGGTGCTGAACCTTTTTCTCTCAGGGACTTTTGCAGATTTTGGAGGTGGTCTGTGCTTTTAAGGCACATTAAGGAACAGATAGTAAGGAATAAACAATGCCATCCACTGTATGTGTCTGGACTGGTTAAGGCTGTTACATTTTGCTTCCTACTAACTTGGAAAGTGATCAGTTCTGCCATTGTCTTACTGAAAAATGTTATGGTAATGAGGTGGTTTGGATATTTTAGTTTGGACAAAGATTTCCTTGTACTTCAAAAGCTTTTGGTATTTCAATTTCCTTGCAAACAGTTGGGCTCCTTAAGGATATCATTGAAGGATAAGTATCTAATGCTTATACTTCCTGGAGTTGGGAAATGTACAGCAGATTCAAATGAGGAAATACTTCAGTGAGTCTCATGAAATGTCACATCCTGAGACAAGAATGCTGCTCTATGACATTATATTTAAGAATGTTTTGTAGGGATCCTGTTGATAACCAAACCTCATAATACAGTCCTTGAAAACCACAGATATGCTCTGATGCCTGAAATTTTCTTGTGAATCCATAGATTTTAGGATGTGGTGGCACAGATGCTGATGCTATCAGGCCTGCCACAGGCGCCATCAGCCATACCAGTATGTTCAATCTGTTTGTCTGTGAGCCTTCCTGATAACTGTGGACCCTTCTCAACAACTTCTTGATTTCCCTGCTGGGCAGGAAAGCAGGTTTGACTTGTGCAATATAGTCAGAACGTGGTTAGCTTTATTGTCCTGAGTGAGACTGCACAGAGCTCTCCAGCAAGTTCCCCTAAACAGCGCTAATCACGTGGTTTGCTTTTCTAATTACTCCTTTTCCTGACTCTCTCTTTTTGCATCTTTGTACCTACCATTATCTTCTCTGCTCTCTTGTCAGGTAAACAATGCTTTAGTAACTACTTTCTCCCTATTTTTCCCCATTTTGCTACATCTACATCCATATTTGATATTTCTGTTGTTACCTAGATGATTTTTGCTTATGTAGTCTTACTGAAAGAGTTACCAAGATTCTGCTGGCCTTGCAAGATTTCACTCCCCAAAGGCTTCCAGTGCTTCCCATCGGTAGTCTGTGAAGTCTGACCGTTTCTCACTTTACTCTGCCTAAGCACTAATGAAATTCTGCCATCCCTCATGGCACTATCTGTAGCTTTTGTCAGCTTCTCATTTCATTATCTAACGTCTGACAATTTCTTATGTCATGTCCAGCACTTTTCTATGTCCTGTCCAGTTAGCCTAACCTCAGCAGGTACCAAACTGGCCTTTTTATTTTCTTACACCCCTAACAGTGTGAGGTGAAACTAAGACTGAGGGATGTTTTGAAAGCTAAAAAGTTTTCTAACTTCCCTGAATAGCCACTACAGTATGAATTGCAAAAGCAGACATACCAGTAAATCTGAACCTTCTCAACACTGCTGTTTGTGTGTGTTTTTTATTGTTCATTTAAAATTTTAACACAAGAGTTGTGCCTAGAAGAGACAGAATTTAAAATTATTTAGCAACTGTCTATTAATATTGAACAGCAACTTGTGAACAATGGTAAATTACTTAGATTATTTATTCTTGATCCAGCATATTGAGCACTTATTTCAGTTGAAACTGAATAGATGCAAAAAATGAAGTCCAGTACTGTAAGTTTTTATATAGCAGTGCAGAATGCATTGCATTCAGATGATGCAAGAGAACTTTCAAGAGCTCAAAGAGAATTTATACAGGCCCATAGTCTTGTGAAAACTGTAGCAAGATTTTGTAATGATGGTGAGGGATTTAGATCTGTTCTCTATTTCTTAAAACAGTTCCTTTATATTTTCATGAAGCACAGTTTCAGTAGTGCTCTGGGAGAAGAATGGCATTGTCCGAATCATACCTCTTCAGTAATGAATGTAAAAGGTCAAACTGAAACAGGAAAACACTGGAGCACTCAGGAGACACAGCAAGTCCCTCCCCACACACTTCTGAAATCCTAGAAAAGGTAATCCTAGCACAGAGAAGAAAAACTTTAAGAAAGGGGCATATAGGTCATGATGGTCTGAAAGGTGAAGCATTTTGCAATTATATGAGAATAATAATTTCAACATGTCCTTTTGTTTGAGCTTCAGTTTCTTGGGTTAACATTGTGAGTAAAATAGTAACTACAAGAATGTCTCAGAAACCTAAGTAGAAAAAAAATATTTGTATATGTCTTTTGTTACCTTGGAAAGTTTAGCTTAGAAGGTCCCTTTTCTCAATAACTATATTTTCCTTAATAAAGTAATCAGAATTGGAGGGGTTTTTTTTGTTGTGCTCTCAGATAATCTTTCTTTTGTTTCTGCAAATTTATGTCAAGTGTAGTTCTCAATGCACAAGAATGAGTCAAAGTCATTTTTAATGCTCTGTGGCTCATACCTTAGAAATTTAGTCATCCATTTGAAATTGCAACACAATCATGATGGATTATTTTGGTTGAGACATGTGGGTGTGATTAGTGATCAGGTATTAAGCTGCATAAAACCAGTATTCAATACAGAACACTGTCTTGAATTGCTATCCTACTGAACTCCTGATGTATACCTGGATGGCAATGGGTGGTAGATGCTTCTAGTTACTCAGGTTTCATAGTGATGTTTTCATGTGAAAAATCATGTGACAACAAATACAATATACATAACATGCCAGCAATGAGCTGAAAAATTATTCATGAAAAGGCAGGTAATGTAGATTTAAATTTATCTTTCTGATGTTGGAAGGATAGTCCACCAGCTTTATACAAATTAGAAACTTGAAAGAAAGCTGAATTCTAAGGCTGAAGTGGAAGCTTTGGTATTTCAGAGATAGTTGAATCTCATTTTCCTGCTGGTTACATCAAACTGAAACATTCTATTTCCTTGCTTGGTGTCAGCCTTTTACCAGAAACTGTAGATAAGAGAGTCTGCATAAGAAAAAAAAAAACAAACCAGGAGTAAAGAGAGACTATTTAGACAATCCAAAGAATGTTTGTCTTGACTTAGAGAAAAAACAGACAGATCCTAGGATCTTTTTAAAACAGGAAAAACTGTAATGGAAAGGACAGCATAGGAGAAGAATGCTTAGGAAATGGATTAAATGCTGGATGTTAAGTAAGATGAATTGATGTAGATATGTTGATTTCAAATTTATAATGATATGATCTGAGGTAGCTAGAGATTATAATGCATGGAATAGTTGTCTGTGACAGTGGAGACCTGGACTTAGCACTGTGGGAGATTCCTTTCACTCCTGTGTAGACTACTTCAGTCGCTCCTGCACTAAAGGTGACAATGCCGTGATTCATACTGAAACAGAACACAGACCCTGAAATAAAACACATAGTGTATATTTATAAATAAAAGTTTATTTAGTAAAAGGTTTTCAATAAAGAGAAAGATTTACAATTCTGTTTTCCTTTAATTCCTTCTGCTTTTGTGTGTTAATCTAGAAATCTCTTCAAAATTTACCAAAAAAAAGACAAGTTTTGCCATCAACATGTGGGTTTGCGGCAGCAAGAATGCAGGTGCATAACATTCAATCACTTGTGGTTCAGTTGGTTCACAATCTCAGTCTAGAACTTATGTAATGCTTCATGTAGAAATAATGATTACCTACATATATATTTTCATTTGTAAAAAGGGGAAAGTAAATACAAGTTTACATTTTTCAAATATAAAAAATAGACTTCTTTTATTCTAAATTCATACAATGGATTTCATACTCTTGAGTGTGTCATTATCGATTCATATGAAAAATCAATGCTTGTTGAGACACAAACATGCAGTTCTGCTTTGAAAAATAATTTTCATTTCTTCCCTGTCCCTTTCATAAAGTATACAGTAGGCTTAATATTAATCCTCCCTAAATCTGTATGTTAACTGCCAACTGTTTTCTCTAAATATATTATTGTATTAAAAATAACTGAATATTATTGTTCTCAAAAGAGAGGAAAACAATATAAAAACCTTGCTAGCAATTTCCTGTTTTGTATTTCCTTCTCACAGAATATTTTTTCTTTGTGAAAGAAACTCAAAACCACTCAAATATTACAATCTAGGCAACAGAAATCTAAAAATAATTCTCATTTCATTTTTCTCTGTAGTCTCAAAAATCTTGAAAGGACCTGCTCCAAAAACGGAGATTTCTATGTTATACAGATGCAGTCATATTTGAAAAAACCTTTATTGTTGCATGCTCAGATCAAAATTATTTTATCCCTTTGCGAAACAGCAGAAGTGTATCTATAACATCCAAGAGAACTGGCATGGAAATTTGAGTATGAAGAAGAAATTTGGCATATTTTGACCGTGCTTTGAAAATTTTGGAATATTTCATTGTCCTGACTGATTGTTTACCTACTGAAAATCAGTGTCCAAAATATCTGTCTCAAATTAAGTCTATCTATGAAACTTCAAATGCAACTTCAGTATCCTTCAAGAAAGACATATTATTAATATGTAAATATATGGATAGTATACCAGGTGCACTCTGTACCCTTATTACTCACTTCTTTTTTAACAGAACATAAAATCTTTTAAAAAATTTCACTGCAACAGATTTTTTTTTAAATGCAGGTTTTTGCTTTTTTTCTTTTTTGGATTGCCTAGCCAACTTTTTTTATTTGTTTGCATGTTTTCATTACGTTTACTTGAGAGCATCAAGCATCATGAGGAGTGGAAAAAATCTAGGAATTGTAAAAAGCTTTTGTAAAAGAGACTAGAGAAACACTCCAATGAAAGTGGAGTGGAAAAAGATAGCCAGGCTTTTTGTGTTGCTGATATGTCATATTACTGCTCCAAAGATACATTTGAAAATTTGCACAGATCACCAAATTGCTTATTCCTGCTTTTGCTCTTCCCCTCTACCTTACTACAGAAAAATAAATGGGTTTTAAGGAACTTAGGCAAATACAGATTGTGATCTTAAAAATCCCACAATTTGCTCTATTGATATGATAGATAATTCAGTGTCTCTGCCAATGTTTGGCAGATTGCCCACATGGAAAGTTAGCATGAAGTTCAGTCTTATACCTCTTAAATTAAACTATCAGGATACAGCTTTTTTGAGGTCTCATTGTGAGGCTGTACATATTCTCTCAGCCTGTCTTCAGAGCAGAGGTGCTCCAGCCCCCAGTAATCTTCATGGCCCTCCTCTGGACCCACTGAAGCAGATAGGTCCACATCTTTCTCATGCTGGCAAACCCAGAGCTGAATTATACAAGCCCAAATTAAAAAATATGGTTCTTAAGGTTGTGTGTTTCAATCAGGGCTTCTTTTAGTCTTCTAAAGTTCAGAATCCTGAAGGCTGCAAATAGGAAGTGTGCAAGTTCAATGTGGCAGAAAACTGTAAGGAAAACAAACCCCCTTTTCTTCATGCTGCTATGATTCAAAACTTCTGGTGGTTTCTTTTAGCTTTTTGTACACTTGTAATCAGCTGTATTTTTAAAATTGCTATTTCCTGTCAGATCAGATCTCCCTTAAGGTTGTACCATGCAAGTGAGGATTTATAGCTTCTTTCTAAAGATTTGCTTTTCACATATATTTAATTTACATTCCTCTGTTGATTTCAAGTCATCTGGAATAACTGCAAATTGAAAGACTGCTATAATCACCCATTAACCTTTTATTAGTTAAGAGCAAAATGTTGAACTCAGAAGGAAACTAAAGCCTGTGGAGGTCACAGAAGGCATTTTTATGACTTTTGCTATTAATCCCATTTACAGATTCCAATTTCTGAATCTAAAATTTGTTTTCTTTTCCATTGGAAGGGGATTTATTTTGTACTATACTAAGGTGATCATAACAGTGAGTCATATACCTGAGAGATCCAGAAGATGAGTGAGCCACAGCTCTCTTGAGATCTCTGCTGCTGATAGCAGTAATGGTAGGTTAAAGAAATCCTCCTCCAGCCCTGCAGAAGTGCTTAGTGGTTGCACCTGATTGTAATGCAGATTACAGTGCTTAGGAGGGAGATGGATTCTGCATGCTTCCTCACAATGTCATGAAGTTTCTGGGAACAGGATTCTCCAAGGAGCAGAGTGATGAGGTGAGCTAGAGACAGGCAGTGTCTCTGCAGATTACCTGTTCTTGGGATTATTGCTGCAGAGACAAACTTTCCTGCATCCCTGATGTATATGTCCTCTATAGAAGTATAGACAAAGAGGGAAATGCTTTGTCTCCTGATAATACAGACAATAGCACTCTTTTGATCCTTCTTTTACCAGCTTTTGGCTGGTGAAGCATGCTCTATAGCATTTCTGTCTCTTTGTATTATTTTTTTTCCCCTTACATACAATAAAGATTAATTCTCTGGAGGGTATTTTTCAGCCCTGAGGCCAAGAAGCTATGTTCTTATATCATGGTGAATTTACATGTAAATGTAATCAGGATTAAATTAAAGTCTCCAAGAATTAATTCTGTGCTTGTTGACTATTTTAATTCACTTCATTGCAAATAACGTTTTTCTTCTGTTTTCAGTGTTTGCAAAATACTTAAATGTTTAAAAGCCTTGAAGACAACAGTATAAATATTTTGTTGTACATGCAGCCAGTATGCATTTTCCAAGGCACAGTCAGAGAGAATGGTGGTTCTTTTCTCTATATGAGCACATAAATTATGTTGTCATCAGCAGGGATTGCAAAGAAAGATGCCTGAAAGCACAGATTCTTCCATGACAAAACAGATTTCCGTGGGACAGTGTGGCTGGTGATGCCTGATTTTATGAGTGTACAGCTAACATCAGAGCTTACTGCTAAGTACTGTCAACTTGATCAGTCTTCAGAAGGGTTTTTGCTTTAGTTCAGTGAAAGGAATAGAGACTGAGCTTCTTTATTTCTTTGTTTTGTCAAAGAGGAAGTTTCAGAGCCAAGAGTGGAAAGATTGGCCATTCATTATAAGCAATTGTTTTTGTAAATACCAGGCTCACTGCTATGCATGGCGATGTGTGCCAGAGTGCATTGCCAATAAACACAGGCCACACAACTATTTCAATCCATCAGTTCACTCTTCCTCTGAATAAAAAATCACTTTGCAGTTCAACCATGTCCCAGGGGTGTATCAGATTTCACACCTGATTTTGAATCTTGGGCAAATACTTATAAAAATCATACACACTCATGCTTTCCATAAGCATGAGTCCTACTCAAGTTCTAACTTGGCAAGAATTACTGATGTTTAATCTTCTGCTTTTGAAGATCATAATGGAATGCAGAAAACTGTTTCCAAAGTTCCCTAAAAATGAATCTGTATGAATCTGTGACATATGACATATATGTGTTCACTAAGCTTTGACTTTTTAACTGTTAATGCTTTATGCTTGTCAAAAAATCCTCTGAAATGTAATTTACAAACCTCAGTATCAGAGTACAAGTATAGAATTGAATTACATTGGTTGAACTGCACTCCAGCTAGGGAACCAAATGATAGCAGACAGATCTTTGGATTAGTA
Organism: Entomyzon cyanotis; assembly: GCA_024500445.1. Classification (NCBI taxonomy): domain Eukaryota; kingdom Metazoa; phylum Chordata; class Aves; order Passeriformes; family Meliphagidae; genus Entomyzon; species Entomyzon cyanotis. The sequence goes on from JAKEPQ010001005.1 coordinate 86,430,606, forward strand.
TCCCATCAATTTCTGTGGAGGAAGGGAGACTCTTTTAGTATTTATAGAGGTATTTTTTCAGTCATAGTAACTCCTTGGTTTGCAGAATAAACAGGATTTTTGGACAGCATATAACCAGGCTGCATGACATTAGAGATGCTAGGGGTATCCAGCAACCTTGCTCATAACTGAGTTTTTGCTGTTGCTGTGTGTTTTTTAACATTTAGAAGATTCAGCTGGACTAATACTTCTAGAAGGGGAGAGGAATCATCTCTCTTTTTTCTTTCTTTTTCCTAACCCTTGAATGTGAGTCATGTTAGGCCTGGAAAGTGTCTGATAGTCAGAAATGGAGTCCCACATGTAAAAAAGAAACGAAAAGCAAAAACTTCTATTGAAATATGCCAATATCAGTCTGAAGGTGGAATAAAAACCACTTTCAAGCAGAGATGGAGTATGAATGTGAGGGAGGTAAGAAGCAGAACTCATTTTGTAAATTCTCCTTTCACCTAAATGAGGACCAAATTTATCTGGCCATGCTGCTCTATGAGAGCATAAGTGTTTATTGGTTTTATTTCCATAACAAAATCTAATTTAAAAAATTCATCATTAATTATCTGGTTTTGTGGTGGAAAAACAGGCACCTGGGTTTATGATGAGTTATTGTTTGGGGGTTGTAGATTGCATTTTTTTACTTGTTCTGAGCTAACTAAAATCCCTCCTATTATTTGCTACAAAACAAAAAACAAAAAAAAACAAAAAAAAAAAACCAAAAAAAAACAAACCCCTGTGCTTCTGCCATTCTTAAAACCCCTACAGAATTGCATCCTGAAAGTGATATACTCATGGCTGGGAATATTTTGCAATGCTTTTTGTAGTATTTGCAAGTGGTATATGCTTCCCAACAAATGTTTGATCCACAGTGGGGCAGAGTTTTGACAACAGCATGAATTTTTCATATCCTGTTCTAAGGGAAAGAGAAAAACCCCCAAACTTCTACATCTTTTAGGTTTGTTATTAACTGTACCTGCAGTTGTACCAACATATGCAAAAATAGATACAGGTAGGAATATGATCTGACACTTCTAAGCAATTCTGTTCCTACTTCGCATATGAAAGTGTGATACCCTAACACTTCTGTCATCTCTAAAATACAGCTCATGTTGAAGTTTGCTACAAGTGGTTCCATTCTCAGTGTATCTCAGGTCATAACTATTCATTCCACTTATGTATTTATCTTTTTTTCAGTGTACTTTACGTAGCATCTTGTTTCATTTCAAATGCTAAAGACTGTCAACTGCTAAGAAAACCCTCTTAGAAACTTGCTAGGAAAAAAAAAATAATCCTATGGACAAGTAAGCTCACATAAAATAATACTGGGTTTATTTGCTTGCCTATTTAATCTAATTTTATAAAAAGACAGAGGGGATTTTTATTCATGCAGATCAGAGAAGGTTTTTTTCAAAACCTAGGCTCTGGACATGTGAGGAGTTTTAGAAAGTCCACCACTTTAGTGTTTACTCGTAGCTTCTGTAACCATTGGTGTTGTGCATTATGATTATTGGATTGTCTTACTGTGTTTTTAACCATGATTTGACCTCGTGAACTACTCATAATTCATTCTCAACACTCTATTGGGGTAGAAAACAGAAGCCTCATCAGGGAGCCTTAGTGTTCTAAGGCTCTCATATTATTAAACTATTCATATCTTTATGAAGGTATCACTTAACAACATGAGGTTTCTAATTTATATCAAATTTTGAAATTATATAGGTGTATTTCATAGCTTCACTGACATGAGCATTGGGTAAGGTGAAGAAAGCTGATTAAATCTTACATCTGATATCCCTGGGAATTTTCTTTCTGGAATCTCTACCTTCAGCATTTGTATTAAAATCTAGCAATAGGAACTTTTACTTTTTTTTTTTTTTTTTGAGCCCCACTGTATCAACAGAAAAATTTTTCTAGAGATAGTTGAGTAAAGCAGAGTGTCCTTATATAGAGCTTCAAATTTCAGCTGAGTTACAGCAAGGCTCAACTTTCTATCAAAGTAAGCAGAGTTTGTCAATAAGATGGAAAACTGCTGTCACCAAAGGTCTGTTTTAGACAAAAAAAAAAAAAAAAAAGAAAACCATGATTTGAAAGTACCCCTTTATACCCCTTTACATGAGTTTCTCACAAGAGCCTCAGCTAGCAGTTATAACAAAGACTGTCTGCCATTTTGCTGTTGAAAGATCACGTTTTCAGATGAGAAGCCTCTAGTCCCAAACTCACCTCTGCTAAAATAAATATTTTGAAATGAAATGTATTAGTATAAAACATCAAGGAATCTGGCCTAAACCCCAAATTTAATTTCTATAAAATTTCAATGTGTTTTCTTGGGTTTAAAGAGCAGACAAGATGTAGTGGACATGCTTCATATTTAAATCATAACTTGAAAAGGTGTTATAAAATATTTGTGAATGTGGTAACATATTGCATGTCACATACAAAAATATCAGACATTAGGAGCTCTATGATTGTAATAAGCACCTCTCAACTTACTTGAACCTGTAATTACCTATGACACTTAATGAGCATTTCTTAATGCCTCTGTTAAACTTATATAAATTCTACATGAATCCTTACACTTTCTCCAAAATATTAATAAATTGAGATCAGTATAATTACAATTGTTTTCATTTACGAACAAATACAGTTCTTGTTGATTTATAAAGCAGTCTGCTTAATAATATTTTAATCTTAAAAAGCTTATATTAAAGAAATGGCCTTTGTCTTAAACTAAATTCATGATGGAGGCTCTCTCTGCTTTTGGCAGTAGAATTTTTGATTTTATTATTCCAGTATCTACAGCTCTCTCCTTTAGACATTATTCTACCTGTGTTTGCCACCTGTTTCATTTTTTCAGTGAAGTGAAACTCCTGTTATTGTTACAGAACAGGAAACATGCAAGCTGAACCTGCTCACAGAGGCAGAAAATCAGGACAGCACCATGCACTATGTCAGACAGGCATCCTGGGGCAATGAATTCCTAATCACTGGTGGCAACAAGCAGATGATATGTACATTGAATACAAAACTTTTGTTCAAGGAACATCCCCTTTGTGCTCTTCTATTGTTTTGATACCTTCCCAAGACTCACCAAAAATTAGCATAGTATTGGATGTATGAATTCTGAGCCACAGTATAAAGCAGACTTCAGTATTTACCTTTTCTTCTTTGGACTATCAGCACCTACTCTGTGTTGCCTGTTACTATGTCAGTAGAAAGATAAAACAAAATTAGTGCTGCTCTGAAGCTTGAGGGCTGATGGCATGTTCCTATGCATGAGGGTCATGAGGCATACTAAAAGAAAGGCATTTAATTACAAGCCTTCAACATAAATCACCCTGAGCAATGATGTACAGATCACCTTGTCACATACACTTCCTATGTGTGGTTGTCTGGCAAATTGGAGAATTTATGAAGTATTAAACTATGTCAGTCTTAGCTGGATTTAACATACAGTAACATGATCACATAAAGCTCTTCATGAATGAGATTTCAAAAATGTCAGCTGCAGCAATCTCAAAGGATCAGACCAATGAATATGATGGTGTATCTGTGATGGCTATTTCTACTTGGCTATCTAAATGTATTAGAGGAGCTGAAAGACTAAATTAAAATGCAGAAAAGGAGCTTGAGGTAGTAATAGAGCATAAAGCTCCCTGGACAAATACAGCGCCATTTAATGATATATATCATAAAGAGAATTTGTTTTAACTCCTAGGTAATGCTCTGGTATAGGAAGTGTGGATTTTTGAATTCTAGTAGTTTTGTCTTTCATTTTTCTTTAAACAGGTAAAGCTGTATTTTTTAATGAAACCCTATGTTTTAACAGGATGCATTATCCCATAATATCAAATTTGTGTGGGTGAGCATTAACACGCACACAGGATATTCATCAGGGAAGCAGAGCCTGTCGTCTCTCCGGCCATGCCTTGTATGCTCCCTTTTAATTCAGGACAGTAATTGACTAATTGACAGTAATTGATATTAAAAAGGGAAAAACAGCTAGGAAGAATAATAGAAACTCACTGTAACTCCAAACAGATAGATTAACCTTCACAGTTTAGCTCTCTCTTAGCCCAATTTACTTAATCCAGATTCATGAGCATCTTATTTACCCAAATGCGATGATGAAAATTAATTACACTTTTACATATTCCTCTACCTATGCAAGCTTTTTCCCCGTATAACATTGCCTACATATAGTCTGTTATCTGCTCTGCTGAGGATTTCAATTCTTCCTTTAGTCAAGATGCATCTCCTGCCACTTGCTTTTCCTTTGCTATATTTTAACCCTTATCAGTTCTATGGAGGAACTGGTCTTTCTGAAGTAAGATCTGATGAAATATGAGGACTCAGAACTTGCTTAGCTGCCTCTGGGAGGTGATTGAGGACCCTTCACAGTTCCAGGCTCTGCACTTTTAAACTTTGAGGGGTAGCAAAAACCTCAGCAGCTAAGGTTGCAGTGAAATGGTTCAAGAAACCATAAAGCTAGTAAGATCTGTAGGGCAAGAAATTTGATGTGTTAGTAAAGTATTCCACTCCATTCCTGCCTCTAGTATTTTCTCAGGTTTCATTTTTCTGAGTTCACATTAGCAATTTGATCATATATTCATAAAAATCCTTTTGAATTTTCACCACATTGTTTATTTTTCATTGGCTTTTAGCTTTGTTTCTTCATAATTACCTTAATCAAAGAAATTATTACTCCTTTGGCAGCTGGTTACTAATGTTTAAAAATGTAATGTCTGGTCTATTTAGGTGGTTTGATCTTCATTATCATCTGGTGCCTTTCTAGTGCCTATCTACAAGATATGAATTTTTTTCAATATCACAGCAGAGCCCAAGTTGCTTAAGGGAGAAATAGCTATCACCTGCGGATAACCAAAGCCTTGGTGTTCAATGCTGAAACAGGCAGCATGGTCTCAGCTGAACTAAACCTGTACCCTGGTATACTAGATTAAAAAAAAAAAAATCATAAATAAGTAACTACACCTTGAGTTCAAAAGACTCAGTTTGAGCTTTTCTATGGGTCTGTATGTGTAGAGGAAAACAGGGTAGCTCCCACACAATGTATTAAAATGCCAGCTTTAATGGGGACTAATAGTAAATTATCAAGAAGGGGTCCTAACCTGGAGATGTTTATGAAGGCTTGTGCCCAGTGTCTTAGAACCCACTTCAGTTGTTACTTCATTTGAAGTAAATATGTTATATGTGCCTCTGATTAATGCAGGCCTTACTCTGGGACACAGACACTAGACTCAGTGAAGCCAACTAACAGATGATAATGTCTTATCTTTCCAGTGCAATTACCTTTTAAAATGAGAAGAACCTTCCACTGAAGGGATAAACTTGTCCATAGCAGGGTTTTAAAAGCTTGAAAGATGATGGACAGGTCATTGACTAGCACTACTATGAGACTAGATGTAAGCTATCTCTTCATTTTTGTAATAAATCCAAAGTAAGGTTATAGCGTTCTTAGGAAATGGTACCTTAATTAGAGGTTATCCTTCAAGGCACGCAAAATGTCTTATCAGTGCTTCTTGTATCTTAAAGGTAGCAGCTTAGTGCTGTGAGCAAGCCATCTATTTGATAATCAGCATCCGTTTTCTGGTCTTTCTGTTCTTTCTTTGAAGATGTTCTTTCTTTCCAGTTGATAATTATATTTTTAAATTGGGGATTATGTGATTAAAAGAAAATCAGTGTTAATTTTAAAGGCAGTATGTTGAAATTGAATTGCTCTCTTGGGTGAGATGACTTTTCTTATGGGAGATGATTCTTCCCCTCTAGTCTGCCCTTGTGAGACTCCACCTGGAGTATTGTGTCCAGCTCTGGGGACCTCAACACAAGGAAGATATTAACCTATTGGAGCGAGTCCAGAGGAGATCCGCTATATTGGTCAGAGGTCTGGATCACCTCTGTTACAAAGACAGGCTGAGGGAAATGGGGCTGTAAACCCTGGAAAAGAGAAGGAGCCAAGGAGACCTCATTGTGACCTGCCAGTACCCGAAGGGGGCCTTCAACAAAACTGGAGGGAGTCTTTTCACAAGGGCACATTGTGCTAGGATAAGGGAGACGGATTTAAGATGAAGTTAGATTTGGATTAGATATTAGGAAGAAATTCTTCACAATAAGGATGGCAAGGCACTGGCCCAGGTTGCCCAGAGAGATTGTGGACTCCCCATCTTTGGAAGTGTTCAAGGCCAGGCTGGATGGGGCTCTGCGTAACCTGGTTTAATGAAGGAGTCCCTGCCTATGAAAGGGGAGATAAAACTAGATGATCTTTAAGGATCCTTCCAACCCAAACCATTCTATGATTCCATGTAACTTGTGCTATTCAATAGCCTTAAGTATATTTATGTCCTGATTTCAGCTAGGATGGAGCTAATTTCTTCTCAGTAGCTGCTACAGTGCTGTAGTTTGGATTTGGAATGAGAATGGTGTCGATAACACACTGATGTTTTGGCTTTTGCTAAGTCATGTTTATCCCGTCAAGGACTTTTATCCTTGTGTTCTGCTCTGCCAGTGAAGAGGTGAGCAAAAGAAACTGGAACGGAGCATAGCTGGGACGGGTGACCTGAACTGTCCAAAGGGATATTCCACACTAGAGAACATCATGCCCAGTATATAAAGTGGGGGAAGTTTCCTGGCAGCAAAGTCTGTCTGGGTTTGAGAAGGGGGAGTCTGGCATTGGTCAGCAGGTGGTGAGCAACTGCATTGTGCATCACTTGTTTATTTCCTTTTTATGATCATTATTAAAATTATTATTATTATTTACCACTATTATTGTATTTTATTTTTAATTATTAAACTGTTCTTATTTCAACATACAAGTTTCATTTTAATTCTCCTCCCCATTCTACTGGCATAGGGAGGGAAGGAAGGGGGGGGTTGAGAGGGTGGCTGCATGGTGCTTGATTTCCATCTGGGCTTAAACCACAACCAAATGGTAGAGAACTTTTGGCTTATTTGCTATTTCATTGTTAGAGTTTTATTTTGATTATTTTATCAGGTCAGAAATCCTTTTGTCCTTACTATGAATTCAGCCTTGAAGGGTCTTTTTTTTCTTCCCTCAAATCTTTCTTTCTTTCCATGTCTGCACTGTACAGATGCATTGTCATGATTTTGATCCATTGGACAATTCAGTCTTTACTGACAACTCAGAACTAATCTCCTTATTGGCTGCTTTTCAGTATTATGAAATAATTTCAGAGCTGTCTGTTTTCCTTCACTGATGTTTTCTATTAAGAATTAGGAGATGTTATCTTTGTTTGTATTGCAAAGAGAAATTGTCTTCAGCTTTGGACAAATCTCTAGCATTACCCAACTCCATCCTTTACCCTTCAGGTCTAATATTGAGGTCATTGCAGGTGGTTTGCAGTCTTCCTCCAGCTTTTTTTTTTTTTTTTTTTTTAGTAATAAAGCTGCTGTATATTTTCTTTTAAACTAAGGCCTTGGGCATATGATACTGTATTATATAAGACTGAGGATGACTTGGGCTATTCTAGATGACTTAACTTGAAGCAGATTGGTGTTCTGGATTCAGTTCCAAAATCTATTATAAAATTCAGAGTTTGCTTTTCAAAAGCTTAACTATCATCTAATAAACTAAACATGGCTCAGAAATCTATTTAATTTCACTCATTTCAAATCTCTTTTCTTCAGCCTTTTACAGTAAATACCTTCATTTTACAGTAAACACCTTAATTTTACACCCTGTTTCTTCTATAGACATTCTCTATCTCTTCTAAAACTTCCTCATTTTGTTGAAGAAACATTTTTTCTCCCTGAATTATTTATAGCATGATTTAACTCTGAAGTTGAAAGCAGAAATTGTTTTTAAATCCATAATGAAGTTGTTATGCCTTTTTAAAATTCTTTATCTGTCTAAGAAGATTTAAATCTTTTTTTCCATCCTGACACAGGACTGTGCTAAAAAGCAAGTGTAAGATTCTTTTATCCCCATTAGTAGGAGTCTGGCCTACACCACTACCATCTATGTCTAATCAAAAAGTAGTCAATTTTGTCAATAAAATTTTTGCTTGTATTATTGAATCATGGGCAGTAATGTACTACACATAAACTTCTACTGGACACACAATTCGCAATAACAAGTAGGGTCTTTACATGGGATAATATTTCTCTGGCCTAGATATATTTTTCTTTACCAGTTTTCTATGTGTTGCATCTGTCTAGCAAGGCAGAGTAACTGCCTCAGGAGTTTGACTAAATTTTTGGTGAGTAGGTGGCATTATGCAAATGAAGAATAATCTGTAAAGAAATAGCCAGTGATGTTTGTGTATAGTAAAATGTGTATTTAATGAATAATTCCCAAGAAAATGAAAATTGAAGTACTGCAAGTCCTAATACTTGTAACTGCTGGAAATGATGAGTGAGCAAAGATGCTGCCCAGACTAAATGAAACCTGTGAAAGTGCTGTGGTCTGAGGTCTGTTATAAATACCAAAATACATATTCCTAGCCAGTGTATGTCTGTGCACACCAGTAAAACACAGAATTTGCCAATCAAGGGGACTCTGAAATGTGTGTAAGTCACGCAGAAGTGACTTCTTTGCTTAGTGCCTTTGTGTCACAGAGCTTGGGAAACCTGGCTCTTAAATGGGAACACTTTTCCTTACTTTGAGGATAGTGATAGAGTTTTTAAAATGTACAGTCTCTGCACTCTTGTCATAGATCTGTAGTCCCTAACAAGTCCCTATCAATACATAGGCTGATCTAAAGGGGTACCAGGTAGCTGCATTTGAAAATGCAATTTGAAAAAGAGATTAAGATAAATGCTATTAAAAATAAAAGGTAAATTTATGCACATTCTAACATTTGCAAGGTTGGGTTTTTTTAAAATTTGTTTCATCTTGCAGTTCAAAAACATTTTTCTGAATACTAAACATAATTTTTGCACAAATGATCAAGGCAATCCATAACTCTGTCTTTCATGACACATTTACAAAGCTTTCATGTTTATGTATGACTCCTGTAAAGGGGTTTGAACAGGAGGAGAAAGGAATTTTCAAACATTGGTGAGCTTCAGATAAATGATTTCATTGATTTACTTGTTCATCTAGCAAATGATTAAAATGGCCTTTAAACAACATTGATATTTATCTCCCTGTATTTAATTTAATAGATAAATGTAGTCAACATCAGCAAGAATCTGCTATCTTTCATAAACTGTTTCATGGACATCTAATATTTAAGAGGACAATTCTGCATTTATTGATTATATTAAATGGTATTTTTATTTATTTTCAAGATTTCAGTTAATGTTTTGAAAAGAAATTTATTTACAGTAGTATGGAGTAAATAGCAGCCAAGAAATAGAAATGGAATGTAGGAAGAATACATCAATGTCAAACTTATGTTTTATCGCCCAATTCCTTAGTGGCATGTTTAATTTTAAAAAATAGTTGTTTTTTTTAAAGGGTATGAACTCTTCCTCTGATATTTAACATATTAGGTGACTAATTTCAGCTACTGCAAAATCGCTTTGTTCTCATCTCATTCTTCAGATGATATAAAATGATTTGCAAATACTCATGGAGCCTGAGAACTCACACTTCAGCTGGGCTACCAGGCAACTGCTATAAATCCTTGGTAAACACAGACAACCCTCAAACACTGCTTAGTCAACATTTCTTTTGGAAAAACATGAGTTGTCTGGGAAAACCTGACATACTTTTGTGTAGTCTTTTGTAGTCCACCTGTAAGGTCAGCATATACAAATGTTGCTGCATTGGGATAGAAAGTGTGTTAGAAAATCACCCTCTCTTTTTCTCCTTAGCAATTGTGAATATGCCCTCCTACTTTAATAATTGGGTTTGTAGTGCTAGGGTATAACACAAAGAAATAAGCTATTTGTAGTATAATAGTTGCTTAAGCCATGTGGAATCTCATGGGTGATGCACTATTTTGGCTTCAGCTTAATAGATGCTTACAAAGAACCCTGAATTGAGATCATTCAAACCATGGAAGATTTCCCATGTCATGGTACATATAGAGTAGGGTAGGGCAAATACACCCATAGTTAAAATCAGGAGTCATGCCCAAGGAATAGGTACATGTGGAATAACATTTCCAACTTAATAATATTCTCTAGAATAATTGCAAGAAATGATGGAATTTTCTTTTTTGCCTTTTTTCTTGGTGTATATGGAGATTGAAAGGTTAAATTTCTCTGATTTACCAATTTTAACACTTAAGTACCTCAGCCTTTTCCTCATTGTTAGTGACGATTCCCTCTATGCCCAGTAAAAATGGAGATTTTCCTTGGCCCTCCTTTTGTTGTTAATGCATTTATAAAAATACTTTTTTATTATCTTTCACAGTAGTGGCCAGATTGAGTTCTAGCTGAGCTTTTGACTTTCTAATTTTCTCTCTACATGACCTAAGGACGTTCTTGTACTCTTCCAAAGTTGCCTGCCCCTTGTTCTGAAGGTCATAAACTCTTTTCTCCATGAATTATTGCAAAAGCTTCCTGTGCAGTGTGTCTTGTCTTCATCTCTGCGAGCTTGTCTTTCACCATATAGGGACAGCCTATTCCTCCACCTTTGAGATGTCCTTCTTAAATTGTATTCAGCCATCTTCATCCCCTTTGTTGTCAAGGACTGTTTCCCAGGTGACTTCCTAAATCAGTGTCCTGAACAGGCCAAAGTCCACCCTACAGAAGTCCAAGGTACAGGTTTGGTTGACCCCTTCCTTATTTCACCAACTGAAATTGAAACCTCCACCACTTCACCATTCCCACGACTCCATGGTCACTGTACCCCAAACAACTCTGACCACCACACCTTCCACCAACCCTTGTCTGTAAACAGGAGGTCAAACAGGGCACCAGTCCTTCCTAGGCTCACTTCCCAGCTGTGGAAGGAAGTTCTCTTCCACACATGCCAGGAACTTCCTGGACTGACTCCTCTCTGTTGTGTTGAGTTTCCAGGAGGCATGCAGCAGGTTAAAGTCTCCCACAAGAACAAGGCCTAGGTAAAAATAATAGGCAATGTGATTATAAAAGTCAGGAAGCATTACAGTATTTGAGAATAACTGAGTTATGTGTTGATAAAAGAAGTTTTGCATGATGCTTAGAGATTTAATGACTTTATTGTTGTTTCATAATATTGAACTAATTGGATTTATTCATAAGAGATCAGTGACGTTTATAGACGTTGTTGCATTTGTAGGTCATTGCACACAGGACAAGTCATGAATACTTTCTGCTACTGGAATAAGTCCAAAATGCAGTCCTGATCTCCTTTTAAAATATTGAAAATACCAAAAATTTTGAAAAGCCCTTGAATACTTACATAATCTGGGAAAATAAAATAACTGTCATCTCTCTGGTTGCAGTGTTAGTTGCTTGCACTTGAGGATCCTTCTGATTTATGTCTTATTTACAGTATCCTCAGTGAAAGAGGAAAATATATATATATATATGAAATTAGTCCTCAAGTAGAGTGGGATTTTTGATTGGGTGCTTTCCAGAAAATCCTGTGACAATACGAAACTCAGTCTTGCAAACAAGATTTCATTATTTAATCTAACACCTAAGGCACCTAAATGAAATGAAAAAAACTTTAAAAAACCCTATTAAAATTGTCAAAAATATGTCCTAGAATATGAAGTGGAATAATTAAGGATCTAATTTGGTTTCTCAGGATATGTGTCTATATGCAAATATGGCCTGTCTGTAATCACTGATGCCACTGCTGGTGGGTAGATGCATGAAACAAAATTGTTAAGCAACAGTGGCTCTATTAAATGCTTATAGCCTGTAAATGGGTGCAGAAAAGCTCTTAGGACAGGACACTAGAACCAATCCTCTTGCTGAATTCTCACCATATAGAACAAATGGAGATTTTTCTCAAGTGTTACCCACAAAAAAGCAATTTGTTCCTGATGTTCCTACCTTTGTTGGGTAGTTTTGGAAGCTCGATCACTCACAATACCAATGGTTATTGGCCTGTTTCCTGGCTACTGTAAAGTTAAAACAGGTTAACAGATTCTATGACTACTTCTTATTTAAAAACTATTTTAACCATTATTGCAAAGTATTTTTTTGAGGTCACAGTTTATTCAGGACAAAAGCTTATGGGTTTGGTTTTTTTGAGAGGCTGAGAACTATAATGAAAAAATGCATCAATATACAGGATAGCAGACTTACAAAGATATTAAATTACATGTTTTCATAAACCCACACAAATTAGAGATATAAAAGGTCTATTAATTGGCAGTTAGCCGAATTCCCTATTTATAGCAGCATTGTTCCCTGCAGTGTACTTTCCCGAGCTTTGTTAGGCTTTATTTCAAATGGTGTCTGCAACTAGACTCTTACAGCTGCCCTGGGAGATTTCCAAGGTCATGAGATGGGACATTTCAGGGCACTGTGCTTATCTATATATACATATATATATCCATCTTCTGATGGAACTAATAATGTATTCAGTACGTTCTTTAAGGTTAGTTACTTGATTGTTGACATACTCTTAAAAACTGAAGTAGGCAGTTATTCTGGATTCACTTGAGATTTATACAAGAGAAGGGCAAAAGATCAAGAAATTCATGGGATCTTGCATTCTTTTTAACTTTTCATAATAATTATTTTTTGCTTGTCTATTAAAAGATGTGGTCTTTCTACTATATCTACCATAGGCATAATATTAACATAACATTTTTTTTCTCCGGGAAAATGTATGATTCTGCCCAGTACATACAGAAATAGAAATTAGCCGTGTCAATAATTAGGGCAGTCCTCAGTAACTGAGGAAAATAGGTTTAAATCTCTCCAATATCTGGTATTATTTTAGCAAGCTACTTTTCTCCTCTACTCATCAATTGCCCAGCTGTGCTCTAAACTTGTAAAATATAGATAAATACCTTGGCTGGACAGTTCCTGCAAAGCTATTCTCATTCATCTGACAGCCCATAAACAGCCTGAGTTGGAGAAGCTAGAAGCTCTTCAGATGGGATGCCTGACATCCAACATCCTTATTCAGTCTGCAAAAGTAGGGATAGCTCTCATATGTAGATTGTGGACAGGCTGGGCCTGAGTCTCAAACACACAGTAAAAGCCTGAAAATTGGGAATGTCTGAAATAGAATTGCAAAAGAACCTCAATTAGTATTAGATCCCTATTAATAAATAGTTTTGGGAGGTTCAAGACACAAGGTACAGTGTTGGGCTTGTGCTGCAGTGTTTTTCTGGAAGAGTGGAAAAGCAGGGTTTTGTTGTATCATTGGTATTACTGGAGAAATTCGAGCCAGTGCAAATGTCCTTGATTTCTTTACTGTGTTTGAGGCTCTTTCTAATTGTGGGTTCTTTTACCAGTCACCTGGAGAAAGCAACTTCACCCAAGAAGTTACAACAAGGTTATTATCACAGAGGGTTCAGTCATCTAAATCATTGTTTAAAACTTTGGATTGTTATGAAATGTGAATCACTCTTGGACTGCTATATATATGATATATTTCATGATAATGGAGGATGAGTTTCATAAGTATGAGAAAATACAGTCACATAAAGCTCTCACTTTTCTGCTTGCTAGCTAATAATCTTCATTCCATTTATACTGAAATTGTATGTTTACTTGCAAAATGACAAAAGAATTCTTGAAGTTATTGAATTTAATTTATCATAGTTAGGAAAGATAGATCATAAGCTCAAAGAAACTTGCTTATAATAAATTTGATTTGGTTTTAAAACAATTAATTTAAGTACACAAAAGACCTGATTTTTTTCTATAAAGCTTTTGAACACTAGAGAAGGAAAAAAAATAATTAGGAAAGTAAATATTCTTTTAGAAAAGGTATTAAGTAGACCTTTTTTTGTTCCTACACTTCAGTGTAACTGAGTGCAAATTATTTAATCTTGTGACACAGAGCTTCTTTGTGAGACAGGGATAATATTTCATCCTTCTTTCTCAGATTTTTGGGGTTTTTTTCATCATATGCATTTGTATTACAAACTCCTTGAGCTACCATTATCATTTGTTATATATAGGCAGATTAAGAAGTGCAGAAAATGAAAAGGACTGACTTCATAGGTGGGTCTATATTATTACTGAAAATCAAAGGCAAATTAGTTTCTGTGAAGAATAAATTTTGTATGTGAGGCATTGGGTATACAAGTTAAAAATCTGTATGCAACCCTCCGAAAAGTGTTTTGAAGAAGCATTTGTCCTTCTTTGTTAGGTTTCTGCTTGAGATTGTGCCTTTGAATTAAACAAATATATATATTTTTCACAAGGATCACTTTATTTCACTGAGTTTTGTGTACAGCTGAGATAAACAACTCCATTTTTGTTTTATTGAGTAATTTCATTTATGTTACACCTGATGTTCAAACATCTGTGTTTGTGCAACACAATTGTCAAAGATACTGGCTTAATTTTGGAAGTTTTGTTTGTGGTACATCCCATTGTGTTTTACAGAAACCACTCACAAAGTTTCTTTTTTTTTTCTGATCTGATTGGAGGGGGAATTTTTGGGATTTAATTATTTTTTTAAGTAGGAAGGCATTTTTTACTAAGCCTGACTAAATTTCTCAAATAAGCCCTGTGTTTTACTAGAAGATAAAGTATTTGTATTAACTGATGCTTAGAAAGAACTGTAGGAGGGGTAGATGTGAGGTGAAGGAAACACAGATAACTGTGATTTGTTATGAGAGCTTTGATTTTCATTTATTTTAGTTTAATGGTAGCTCTTGCACACACACTCCTTCTCTGCGTTGTCTTTTGTTGGCTGTCTGTTTAATTAAATTCATTAATTCTTCAGAATTTACCAAGAGTTGCTACTGAGATGGCAGGTTAGCCTGTATTTCATCATGCTGTAAGGCTCATTCATGCCTAAGTCTAACAAAAAGAGGAGAGGAACCTTACTGATAACTGGGACTCTTCCAAAAACCTAAATACACGGTTAGAAGATAGCTAGGTCTCTTCAGCAGCCAAGTCATACTTGCCAAACTTAATTTATTTGAATAAGGAATGCTGAACTTCATTTCAAATGTCCCAAATTATCCTAGACACATTAAAACACCATAACTCTCCCTGGAGCTGATTTGTGTTTATGCTTTGTGCCGTGAAGCAATTTTTGGTAAAAAAAGGAGGAGACTTTGAAAATGTGAAGAATGTGACAATCTAAATACTTGAAAAATTCTATTTCCTTGATCACAGAAGAGGAGAAAAAGCAAACTGCCTGTAATTTAAATATGATAAATTCTGTCATACTTGACAGCAGATCTGAACAAAAGAGACAGGAAATAGATGAAGACAGAGGACAATTGAGAGCACAGAAGCCAGTGTATGCAGAGCTGGATAGAGTCTGTTGAAACAATGTGACTGTGCTTGGTTTCTGAAAATGCTCTGCAGCTAAATTAAAGTAAGTCAGATTTTTTGGCAGGCAATGTTCTTTTTAACTTGGCTTATGAATGAACACAGGATCAAAAAAGATTTTTTTCTTCCACATAGTAAGTTCATGTAATCATTTTTTGCCTTGTCCTGAACATACATGTTTCTACAAATGTATCCTACAAAAACTGGTTTGAAAGAGGAAAAAGGAAAGAAATTGCTGAGAGAAATTACAACAGTAAGCTTGCTAGGCTGAATACTCTGTGTTTCTTGCTTAGGGTACCTGGTATAAAGTACCACGGGCTATACCAAGATACATCTGTAAGTGGATGTGTGTCTGCACATTCTTGCAGTATACCGTTAAGTTCCTAAAAAAACCCAGTATGCTTTAATGAAGAAAATTTTAAACCCTTTTATATAATCAAAAAGGAGCAGAGGGAGCTGGCAGGTTTTTATTGTTATATTTGTTAAGTGTTATCATTATTTTGTAGCAAAGTGGTGGGGGAGAGCTGTACTTATAATTAGTACTTGTTTATTAAAACATTAATAAAAAAAGATTACTCCTGTCCTTAGGTCCTGGTTTCTGAACTATTGCTCCTACAGCAGCAAATTCTTATTTTAAAATAGTCTGTGGTAAAGGTTAAGTATATTCTTCTCCCTCAGAAAATGAAGATCTTAATTTTTAAAAAAGTTACCATGTGAGTTACACCTACAGAGCAAATTACCTTTATGTTTTGGAGGAAGAGAGGGGGCAGTAAAGAGTATGTCCCCAGCTTTGCAGAGTGTTAAAGCATGTGATGCACATCTACCAGTTTTCTCCTGGACATTCACTCCCTACATTTCCATGGCCTCTTCCTCTCATCTCCAGTCTGCACTTGTCTTAGCTGCCTGTTTCTACTGCTGTTGTCAATAGCTGTCAGCATCAGACAAGTGTCACCTCTGGGTGCCTTTGGAGGGCAGCTTGGGAAAAAAAACAACCTGCACACCTTCTTGTCCCACAGTCTGATTAGCAAAGATGAAAACAGAGAAAAGAGAACAAACTTTCCTTTTCAAAATTGACATTAAATTAAATCGGAAAAGGCCCAACATATGGAATGCATGGCTACCCTGATCTCATCACTGCCATTTATCTAAGCCCTTACTATTAGAAAATGTTGATGGATTGTATGTATGTTTCTGTCATGATTTAACCCCAGAGAGCAGCCAAGCCTCACACAGCCACTCACTCACTCTTCCACCAGCACGACTGGGGAGAGAGTTGGAAATGTAAAAACCATAAAACTCATGGGTTGAGACAAAGTTTAATAAGGAAAGAAAAAGCTGTGCACACAAGCAAAGCAAAACAAGGAATAAATTCACTGCTTCCCCTGGGCAGACGGGTGTTCAGCCATCCCCAGGAGAGCAGGGTTCCATCACACATAACAGTGACTTGGGAAGACAAACATCATCACTCCAAACATCTCCCTCTTCCTCCTTCTTCCCTCCACTTTATATACTGACCATGATGTCATATGGTCTGGAATGTCCCTTTGGTCAGTTTGGGTCACCTGTCCCAGCTGTGTCTCCTCTCAGTTTTTTATGCACTCCCAGTCTCCTGGCCAGTGTGGCAGTGTGAAAAGCAGAAAAGGCCTTGTCTCTGTGATAAGCCCTGCTCAGCAATAACAAAAACATCTCTACATTGTCAACCCTATGTTCAGCATAAATCCAAAACATAGCCCCACACTAGCTACTGTGAAGAAAATTAACTCTACTCCAGCCCAAACTAGCACATATTCTAAATAATCATTTGAACTTATTAACTGTGATTGATTATTTTATCACCTGCTTAGTCTTATTATATTGCATTCTTTGAATACCTTGCACTTTAACCTATAGTTTCTTGATGAAATCTGCCTCACTGTCTGCATAATCTCCTTGCACAATATCTTTGGATTCATGATAGGAAAACCCAAATAAAAAACCATATACCACTGGCATGTATGCTAGCTCAGGGGCATAAGCCAGCTGGAAATTTCTTAAGTAGTGCTGCTGTAAGTGTGCATCATACTTCATTTACAAAAACGGACATGTCTCTCTGGAGATCTTATTTCAACATGTTTCTGATGACAACACTGTAACAGGCTGTGGACTTACAAGAGGACTTAACCTCCACTGAAAAGTAGATTCAAAGTAAACTATTTGAACAGTATATGCTTCGCATCTGCCTAGGTCCCAACCAGTGGAAACTTTTTATGGACATCAGTGGGTCTTGTGTTAAAAATATGCTCTGCACCTTACTGCCACGTTTTCTAATTTCTTACCTTTTTCATAGTCATGTGTAACAGTGTGATATTTAAAGTGTAAAAAAAATGGGGTTTTTTTTACTATTTAAGTTATGCTTATTTTGGCCCAGTAAAGGTATCTATAATCCTGTCATTTCAGGACCATCCAGACCAAAGATTTCCAGAGGGATGACTTCTCTTTTATTTTGCTTTATAGTTCTGAAACTTACTTGCATGATCATTTTGGAAGATGCTAAGATGCTAGCTTGAAAAACCTTGGGCCTATAGAACATGTGTATATTTTATATACTTTCTATTCCCCTGCCTTTCCCTTTACATGGCTATAGAGCTAGCAGAGCTATCCAGTATTTGCATTATGGTCACAATTGTCATAAATGTTCAGAAACAGACTGTGGCACATTAGAATGAATTTGCCTTGCTCATCATGTTTTATAAAAGTAAATTTTGTATATTTTTAAATGTAGTTCCAAGTACCCCTTGTCTGCTGAAATAATCCCACTTAGATGCCAGCTATGTAAGTGCAAAACCGTTCCACACAAGAGAAATAAAATCCAGAATTGTCCCACATTATTATATGATATTCAGCCCATTAAAAATTGGTATAACAGGCCAAGAACTTTTGCATCATTGATAAACAAACCATCATTCCTGCTGTTAACACGGATTCTCTTTTTTTAACTCAGAAGCCTAGTCTTTCATTTTAGATTGAAAAACTTATTAGGGAGGGAAAGGTTTAAAGTTGAATCAAGACCTTCAAATCACCTGACAGGAGATTATCTCCCATATTCACGTTAAGGAATTGCAGATTCTTAGAAGTTTGATGGCTCAGGATGTTTAATTTGCTATGAGCAGTACCAGCAGTGCATGTGCTTGTTCCATACGACTGCAGTCAGAAAAAGAGCAGCCCAATTCAAGCAGTGTTCCAGATTAAAATCTTTTTACTTTTCATTTGAGTCAGCCTCCAGATTTTCCATCAAAATGCAAGCTTCATTGCACTTTCTCAATGCTAGACCTGAACAGCTTTATCATAACCAACCTCATTAATGCAGCAGGAGCAACTTCTCCCAAAGCAGGACATTTCTATGGAAACCTGGAAAAAGTTCCTCCTTCTGACTTAGAAGTGCTTTTCTGAAGCACTGAATGAACTGGAAATTTCTAGGACATAGTAACAATGAGAACAAATGTAACATTACAAAGGCATAAACTACCTGAAGAATGACTGAGCATGATCCAAACCGTAAGCCTGACATTATTATGTGAAGCTGAAATGTCTTTCCTGTTGCCATGTCTTAAGAGAATGAAACCCTGAGGACTTTGTTTCCTGATTTTCTGTAGTACAAAGTAAATCATAAGTCCCTAACAAATGAGCTACAATAATTGCCAGCATTCTGTAATAAATCAACATTTAATTACCAGTTTGACAGGTCATAGAAGTTTAAAAAGAATTTGTCAAATTCAGAGCAAGAAGGTTTATCAAGCTACCTTTATTTTCTATGTTGTTCAGCCCAATCCTAAACAAAGTAGCATGGCAAGTTTTTATAAACAGCTAGCTAAATAATAGTGCCCTGAATGACTTGAAAAAGCAATGTAGAGATAAATTATTTCAATAAAAGTCTTATTTAAAGTTTTTGACTTCTACCACTATTCCTTCCAGTAAAGGCATTTGATTTCCATTTACATGCTTTGGAATCTGAGATGGGGCTTTATTATATTTTTTGCATTAAACTAAAACAACATTAGTTACACCATCAAATTTTCAGAGAGGTTCTGTTTAAAAATCCATTTCCAGATGGTCTCTGTGATATGAAGTCAGTCATGCATGAAACAACAGATTTACTATGGTAAACATGTTTATTTACTTATTTCTTTACAGTGGATTTTTAGAACAGTTGCAAAGCTGTTGTTGTTTTACTGTGTATTTTATTGTTGAAGTTGACTTTTATCAGTGATGAACAAGTAGAATTTAAGGAATAACGTTATGTTTTTCATAGGTCAGAAGATTAATGTATCTCAAACTGTTTATTTAAAAGGGCTATTTTAGGGAATTTGGAAGAACACAGTAAGTCCTCAATAGAATTAATTTCATATTCAAATTACTTGGCTTTTTATTTACTAATTTTTTTATCAAATCTCTTGTGGTAGTTATATTAAAAATGGTTTCATTTTAGATCATCATCTAAGTTTTTGGATTTTGTTTTCCTTGTTTCTCAATGGAACATCAAATTATAGTTCTACAGTGCACTATTTTTCAAAAGTAGCATCCATTCACAGAGGCATTTCTTGCTATGCTGGCCTTTTAAGAATGACAGCAGAGCAAATAGTTCTAGCAACTTTTCTGTAACGTATGCATGTTCTATACAAATGCTTGAATTAAAAAAAAATAAATCTGGGGATGAGTTTTTTGGTGGGTTTTTTTTGTTTGTTTGTTTGTTTTTTGTTCTTTTTGTTCTTGTTTTTTAGGGAGAGAAGGGATTTGTCAGCAGATCTCAAACAGATAAATGAAATTATGGATCCTCTGAAAGACAATAGGCTTTCTAAGATGTCTTGGTCCCAGCAGTCCCTCACCAGTGTCCAGACCACCAGCACTGTAGAGGTGTCAGCAGTTGCATGTATTCCTGTTACAGACAAAAAGTTGTGCTTGGCCGTGTTGAACTGACAGTGTCACAAGGCCTTTAGCAAGAATGAGCTGAATGATTTATCACAGTTCAGCTTATGAGTCGCATAGTTCAATCATCTATCTTCATAAAATGCTAGTGACAGCTTCTACTGTGCATCAGAATGTTGCTAACCCAACTGAAGTATGATGCAAAGATAATATGTTCTCATGATTTATTGCCTGTGGGTCCTGTAATTAGTAATTATGCATATGACAGACCACCTAATGCATAAAATGCAACAGAAAAGCTGCAATGAAAAATTATTATAGCAGTGCAGTTCAAGTTCCTATTGAGAAGAAATTTTACCATGAGGAAAGAGATGAAATTTTCTGACCCTAAAAAAATCTGTATTTGCATGAGGAATTTTTAATAAAACTGCAGAAAGGGAAAAAAAAATCTACCAGGTTTAAACCTCTCTATTTTCCATTGTGGTCTCACTTTTTATTTAAAAAATAAAATTATTAAAAGGCGAGTAGACCGAAAAAAAAAGAATTAGAAAAGACACCTTAATTATTGATAATTCATGAAGTGTCACCTTGTTCCTAAATATCACATGACAGACTAAACTATTAATTTCCTAATCTTTTCAGATTTGACAAGATTTCTAGTATACTTTATTTCTTTTATTGACTACTAAAACAAAGACAAAAGCAAGTAAAATATAAAGACATTTGTGAAGTAAATAATAATATAGTAAATAATAACATAATAAAGTGATAATATAATAAAGTGATAATTTGAATTATATAGTCAGCAAAGAGCTCAAAACTCTTTTGAAATATGTATTAGTACTGCGTTTCACCGTAAGAAAACGGTAGAACTGTTAGAGTCTATCATTATTCCCCTTAACAAAATGCCTAAAGGAAAAAGGAACAGAAAACAAACTTGCTATCTATGTACAACCTTCAAACTTGAGTTAAAATGTTTGGCTTGAGTGTCTTCTATAAAAATTTACAAGAAAGAAATTCTATAAAAATTCTATAAAAACTTACCTACTCTACAAACTTCAGGTCCTTCTACTCACACAAAGATCAATGCAGATGCAAGAGTGGAGCTGCATTTCAAGGCAGAAATTTGTTCTAACAACTTAATTGAAGTTCAGGAGTTATTTAGTGCAGGTTGATTCCCTGTGTCAAAACGGATTCAGTAATTATGAGAGGATACAGTATATATAAACTGTGTCGGGGGCAATTTTTTCATGCAGAAATCTAATATCACTTCTAATTGGGAAAAGCAACTGCCTCTAAAGGGTTTGGACTATCACAGGCTGGTAGGTGTGAAGGATACTCCAGCTCACCTAATCCAACTCCATGAAAATTTAGGAGTTTTCCATATGCTGACTTAAATTCTCAGCTGGTACAGATGTCTGTAGGTTCAGGACCTCAGCAGAGGCATTTTTACTCAGATCACGATTGCAATTTCCACTCCAGTGCCATTAACCTCAGCTAAACTCCCTGTACCTAAAGAACAAAGATATATTTTTGTGGCTCCTTAATAATTCTTATTATTTCTGAGATGTATGGTTTTATAGTTGTATTGCTAACATCACCATTTCAGATCTCTTAATCCCTCTGATACTAGCTTGCAGATATGGATGCCATGTGCACCGTGAGGTACATATCACTGTGTTTCTCCCAGCTCAGCTTTCCCAGTGTCCTGTCAATCATATTGACAGGGCTGCTCTATTCCTGGCTCTCCTCTCTCACAGCCGATGGATTCTTTCTGCATTTCTAGGACCCAGCACTGTAACAGTGCTCAGCTCTGATCTCACTGCTGTGCTGAAAGATCCACTGCTGTGTGGCTGTATTGGAAAGAACTGCCTTTCCTTTCTCATTGGGTGGAAAATGAGGAAGTCATTCCTCATTTTCTAGGAGTCTGGGAAAACTCCACTGAAATTCACGGTTCATCTAATGCTGTGTTAAGGGGCAGCAAAATAAGGCATTGTATATTTGAAGAATAGATGGTCTGATACCTTTTCAAAGGTGTGAGGTTTAGTCATTTAAAAAATTCATTCCTCTTTGACAGCCCCCAGTAAAAAGTCCAGGTGAGAGGGAATGCTGCCATATCAAACTGGCAGGGAAATAGAGGGCCAGAAGCATTTTCAAGTTTCTTAACTTCTTAGAGCTTCTTTTATGCTGAAAGAACGGTTTCATTAGATATTTCCTCATAAAGGAGCACATGAAAGACACTTCAGCGTCAGAGTACATGTTATCTTGACTTTGAGATATAACTGGCATTGTCCAATAGCAGTCTGTGAAAGACAATACTCAGTAAAATGTAAAGCAGTCCTACAGTGCTAGCATTTTACTTATGTTTTTATGGTTTTCTTAGTAAAACCACTCCCTAAGATCCAAATATTTTTATTGTGGCTTCCTTCGAGACAGAACTGCTACTCTTCCCTTAACAAAGCAAACATAACATATAACATCTATATTGTCCTGTACAGACAGGACAAGAGGACATAGCCTCAAGCTGTGCCCTGGGAGGTTCAGACTGGGTATCAGGAAGAATGTTTCCACTGAAAGTATGGTTAAATATTGGAACAGGCTGCCCAGGGAGATGGTGGAATCCTTATCCCTGGAAGTGTTCAAGAAATGACTGGACATAGCACTCAGTGCTATGGTTCAGTTGCCATCATGGTGTTCAGTCAAAGGCTGGACACTATGATCTTGGAGGTAATTTCCAAACTTAGTGATTCCATGATTGTTTAAAAATGGTTTTTTAGTTAATCAAGTGGATCATTCAAATCATCATTGTATTAAGACTTTACTATTGTTCACTAAAAACTTTATTGTTTGTTTTTCTCCATCAGCTTTCTGGTTTTGAAAAACATACACCTACTAAACACAACAGAAATAGTGATCTGTGACAGCAAGTTTATGCTAGTTTGGAGCAAATATTTTCTTCTTGGAGGAAGAAGCCTCTTTAACTTCCCCCTTGCAGAGTGCTATGGCAGGGTGGTGTTCTATCAATTTCTCCTTAGGGCTTTTAATGGAAGAGAACAGGCTGTTTCCTTTTCAAATCCAGATCCCAAGGTCCACAGCAAATGATTTCAACATTTTAGACCTGGCTCTGTCTTCAGTAGCAAGCAGCGCAACACGATAGGAGTGAATGAAAGAGCAGAACAGTTCATGCTGAGATATGAAAGTCCATGCAAAGTCATTCGCACATGAGACTGGAGTTTTTTGGATTGGACCTAGTTTCATCTGAAGAAAACACAGCCCTCAGGCATGGAGACTTTTACTAATACAAAGCAAAGTCCACTAGTGGGGGCAACTGCAAGATTTGCTTTATACACACACTTCAGCAATAAACTAAAACCACAATTCTGTTTACATGTAAACCTTTACCTCCACCTCTATAGGGCCCTGGTTCATGCACAAAACTGCTTTCTGTCGTGCAGAGGCCCCTGCTTTTGTTGCTGGCTCCAGAACTGGACTGTAGCAAGGTTAACTCCAGTCTCAATGTGTCACTAACAGGGTCTCAACTCAGTGGAGAGTCATTCAAAGAAAATCAATCTTCATATGTAGCACTGATCAGTTCTGCAAGTGGAGTAATCCAGATTTTAAGAAAACAAATTGTTTAAAATAAGAAATGGTTCAATGTAGTTTGTATTTAATGAAAAATAGATCATGAAGAAACACTAATAAATTCATCATTGGTGTTTGCTAGATAATGCCAATATTTAATAATTTTTTTCTGGTGGGGAGCAGTAGGTTTGCTTTTTCTACAGTTCATGCCTCTGAGACAGAAGCAGAGGTGTGAACAGATCCTTGTAAAAAGCGCTATGTATCGTTTAGAAGAAAATGTGCAATTTTTTTCGTATTTGTTGTGTGAGGCCTATGTACAATGAAGATAAAACTATAAACAGAATTTTTGTATAATAGGATTAAGACATGAAAAGGGCTGCTATGCGAATTTCATTTCAGAAAATCTTGTGCCTAGAGCTTTCTGTATCTTCTAAACAGGAGCATAATGAAAGTGTTACAGGTGCTGATTTAAAAGTACTGCCAAATGAGCAAAATAAAGCAGTTTTATTGTACCACAACTTGAGTGATAAAGCTCAATCACCTCTTCTCCAATCATATGGTTCAAACTCTCAGTCATGCATTGATGACTGCTAGAAAACGTGCATTGAAAGAACTGTTTGGATGACTGAGACAAATTTAGGCTTCAGTTTGCCAGAGTAGTTTCAGATGTTCATGGCTCTTATACCCTTGAGTAATCTCATACTAAAGAATGTTTTTTTAAATATTTTTGTTGATTCAGAGCCCTGGCTGGTAAGCTTGTCTCAGGCCTTCAAAATATCAAAACAAAGTTACATTTGATTTTTGCTGTTCATCAGAAAATGTCTTTTAGTTCAATGGAGTTTTTTCTGCTTTTTGAACCTGTTTTTTTCTTACTATGTAATCCTCAATACCAGGTTCTGTTCTGTTTGCAATTAAGTATGCTGTTTGCAACAAAATGAAAGTGTTCAAGTTGGGAACCAGTGAGAAAATCTAGGGAAATAACAATTAGTCTGTGCTTCTTTTCACGGAATACTTCAGTATGGTGAAATTAAAAGTTAGAGGTTTGCTTTCCTCCCCTGTCTGGAATATCTACTTATTTTGTTTGTTGTCTTGTTTAGCCTGCATGACTGTGTAAAGAACAACAACTATCTATGTCATGGTTTTATAGACATCTGAACTTGATTAATCCAAAGATAAGACAAAGTACTGAAGTTTACCTGCTCTATTCTTTTGAAATTAACAATTTAAATAATAAATATACAGTAAATAAAATTAATTGTAGTGATACAAAAGGGTTTCAAGTTCAGAAAGGCCTTCCCAAATAAAGCTAACCAAATTATGACAGAATAATAGCCACAAAACAAGTATCTTAAAATTTCATAAGATGGAAAGTACTGGCTAGGTCACTTACCAAAATATTAAGATGCTGAGCATATAAAATAATAATTCAATGCAGAATGGTATCTAGCAGGTGAGGGTAAGAACTATAAAATGAAGTTAAAGTTTTATAAATATAATGCTGTTTCTAAGATGTTTTATTTTTATAATTTACAACAAAAAGTATATATAAACAGTTTTCTAGATTGTGTTCTGGTACTTCTAGATGTAGGTAAGTGTTTTCAAACCTCAATGATGCTTGTCTGGGTACAGGGCACGATGCTGTATAGTGCCTCTCTATATCTATAGATGCATCTATATATCTATAGCCATGCTGTATAGTGCATAGTTATGGTCTGTCCAGCTAAAAGATGGGTAAAGGTAGATGTTGATCTGCAAAGAGTTTTGGGGAGTTGGGAACAGTTGTGCTAAATAATAATTGATATGTTAATTTAGCATAAAAAATAGGGCTAAATAATATGTCTATTAGTAATGGTCACTCGTAGACAATGAGTGACCATTGCCTGTTCCTTAGTAAAGAATAGTCCTGGAGCCATTCATAGAGATGACTGCCATTTAGCAGGTGTTTTATGCAACTGCAAGGCACAGATTGTGTTTTGAGAACCAACATTTTCTGATGTGACGTTGACTGGAATAGAGGAAGAGGCAGCAACAAAAGTTGTGTCTGATCTTTAACAACAGCATTCTTTCTGCAAGCTGAAACACATAGCAAGATTCCAATTTCCAGGTGTGTATATTTTTGTATCTAAGTCCCAATAACAATATAATCTTTTTTTTTTTTTTTCTGAGAATAAAGAATATGGCAAGAACAGTAGAAAGGAGAACAGGGGAGGAAAAGGCCTGTGCTTGACAAGCTAAAATTGTTCCAGCAGTTGCACAAGATTCTACAAGTATCTAAACTTAGAATTTACAAACTTTTTTTTCTGACATTCAAGTGCAAACATTCTTTTATCTGTTTTTATTACTTTTCAGTAAAAGAAAAAAAATCTTTATGAGTTTGACCATTATTCACCAGGTTTATAGTTCATTACATTAAAATCACCACTAGTCAAGCCTTTTATAAGAATATATTTGAATATTATAGAGAGTCTGCAGCATTGTAGGCTTATGTATTTGTTGTATTTTTTATTTCCTGCACTGCACATGCTAACTGTGGAAACAGGAAAATTACCAACTCTTTTAAAAATACCTCCTATGCATACAAGTCTAGAGATACATATCAAGCTAAATGCTCATTTTTTTTCTCTTGTGGTATTAACTTGCAGAGCAAAATCATATAAATTAATTATCACCACAGGTGAAATTGGGACATTTTTCCAAATATTCACCTTGAAAAAAGAACTCTGAGCTTAAACGTGAGGACAAAATTTGTCATAACTGTTTTGGTTTTGTTGGAGAAAGGGATTTTCCATCATTAAAATGCATTCAAGTAGTGCATTTTCCACTGTCTTATCTTACATCAGGATAGCAAAAAAAATAAATAAAACTTAAAATTAAAAGATCTTCTCTGAATCATGCATCCAAAAACAGATTATATACTTAGATCGTTTATTGCAGAAACTATGTAAAATATTTCTATAGGGAGAGCAGTGATTTTAGTTTTCCAGTTTAAAAATACAATTAACTAAACAGAGATAAGTACGGCTTTTGTAATTGCATCCTGGTGATTTGGTTTTTTCTAATTGAATATTAATGGCATATATTGCTTTATATTTGAACACAGCTGAATGTTTCAAATAAAACATGTTGGCTTGTTTTCTTATAGTCAGAAATACTAGTGCAAAGTTGTACTGAATTAGTGAGGGATTAGCCAGGAATAACAATTACACCACCATCCTGAAACACAGTTCTGTCTGGCTAAAGTGAAAGCAAGAACAAACAAACCTCTCCTTCTGCCTTCAGGCTGAGTATTGAGAGTCTCATCTCCTAGTAAGAATTTGCAAGAAATTATCACACATACAATAATTGTTTACTACAGCAGTAGGAACTAAAGACCCATATGCAGCTGCATGAGCCTTGCATTGCTCCAGTGCTTCATGGAGCCAATGATGCTCTTCTTTCCCTGTTTTCTTCTTAAACATTTGAACTGAATTTTGGGTAACAGTCCTATATCAAAATTAAGACAAGGTTCTGTTCTGATCTTGCAGATGGTACGCTGTTAAATTCAGAAGAAGTTTGTCCATGTACATCAGCAAGTCTGTATAATCTAGCACTCATTGATAGTCACTGCATGGGTCAGTACCTTTTAAAGGAACATTTGATCACACAAGGTTATCTGTTGAAGAATTTGAGATTTTTGCTACTATAGTTTTCCTCAAGGCAAAGCTCAACCAGATGTTATCTTTCTAAATTCTCCATTATGTATTAAAGCCTTGTACATTTTTGGTATTCGTTTATGTAATTCTTCTTCCATGTCTGTAATAAGCAAAACATCTGTTTCTTCTTGTTCAATCAAAGTGTCTAACTCAAGAGTCCTACTTTTAAAATAATGTCATTTACATAGAAAACCTAGATAGAGAGAATGCATTTCATTAATATATTTCATTTGCATATGAAACCATCTTTTCCAGAGCTCGGTAGGGAATTTGTGGTAGCAGCAGTATGTATTTCTTTTTTTTTCTCAACTTGCATAGCAAAAAAGAGTAAAATAAAAAAAAGAATGCAAATAAATACCTATATCAGCTCACATGAGGAACTTGATTTGCAATGAGAAATCATCATTGTGCATTTGGGATGTAGGCCATTCTAAACTTTACAACTGAAAATTTTTATATTGTAAAGAGGCATGATCTACCCTTATAATGAGTCTTGGTTTACATAGAGATCTCAGCAAGGAAATATAATCCCTCAATATACATGAGGCATGTAATTAAATATTACAAAAGAAACAGGTCGTGCAGTTGTACAAATTTATCCCCCATAATATATATTGAATACATCATATGTCCCAATAATAATTTAAGTTCCTGAAATAAATCATGTCTCATTAAAAAAAGGAGGTTTGACATTACTGCTAATACATATAAATAAAAAATAAAATATAAATTAAAAAATCAGATAAAAACAGTGGCAGAGATAGAAGGTGCCTTTAGTTTTTTGACTGGAGAGCACAATTCTGTAAAGAGAATAATGAGTACTTGCTGAGTACTAATCAACAATCCTCTCTAGCATTCATCAGTAAACTTCACAGGAAAAAATATATCAATAAGAAGTTTTCTAAGCAAATGTAAAATTGCACAAGAATTTTTGTGACAACTTTGAGCCAGAAGAGTTGGGAATATTACTGTCACACTGCAAAGCTCCATGAGGATGGGTAATACCTGTAGCTAAGAAGAAGGCAGCCTTCACTCATGATTATTTCATATCAATACACTGAAGAGCTCATAAGGCAGAAACAGTGTCATCTTTCAGGGACTGGCAGAAATGATGCCCACTTACAGGGCTAAATATTTTTAATACAGTCAAAATAACGGTGCTTTTCCAATCATGCCTCTAGCAAGCAGCTTACAGACAGCAATGTGTTCTCTTAATCTTGCTAAATGCTGTGCACACAGAGAGAATGCATGAAATCATTTTTGCTCATAACCTGCAGCTCTCCTCACCCTCTCATTTCTCAATCTGCTCGGGAGAATAACCTGCTCTGCTGATCCACCTTTCCTCCACCTGCTTTTTGACTTGAGTCATTGTAATATTCAGTATCTCAGCATGCTGCTGCTGAGCTTGGGGTGTTTTTCCTTCACTGCACATGGAGAACACAGTACAAACACAAAATACAAAAATACAGATTAAAATAACTGAAGTATTTTGCATCTCATGCAATATTTTATTTAAAACACTGTTCTCATTAGTACTGTCAGTTCACTCTTTTACAAAGGAGTGTTTTCAAGAGGTGAGGATGGTGAACTAAACCTTATTATATGAAACACAGTGAATTTCCAATTTCATGGCATAATCATCTGTCTTTAGCTCCATCAGTTGTCATGGTGGGCTCTCTCACTCCCACTCAGCCACAGGGCAAGGGAAGAAAACAAGACTGAGAAGTCCATGGAGGGAGATAATGAGAGGGAGATCATGTACCAATTACAGTTGCGAGCAAAACAGACTCAGCTTTGGAAAATTAATTTAATTCATTGCTGATTAAAATATATCTAGATAGTGAGAAACAAAGGCAATCATTAAAACATCTTTCTTCCTCCTTCTTCTTGAAACTCAACTCCTCAGTCACAACTCCTCTACATCCTGCTCCTGAGCAGCACAAGAGGGGATGCAGGGATAAGACCAGGGCACTGCTGCTCCTCCTGCTCTCTTGCGCTGTTCCCCTGCTCTGCTGTCCGGAGCCCCTCCTGTCCCTGCTCCTGCTCTCCCTTGGAGCTGGCAGGGCCCTTTCTGCCTCGTTTCCCCTCACCTCTTCCTTCTCGGTGCTGAGGGTCTTGGTCCTGTCTGGCTGTGCACCTTCTTGTCTCATATCCCATTGTGTTTTGGTTTCTGCAATATCCCTCTTTCCAGAGAGTGTTTTAGACATCCCTCCCTTTGTGGGGAACAGCTCATGCCGTTGCTTCTGTCCCTTGTGTTTTAACAGCCAATTCTTAATTTTATCCAGGAGTCTCTAGTCGTTGTTATTCAATGACTATAATACTGAATACCTCACTAAAAAAAATAAAATAGATTTTTTAATATTAGGTCATCTCGGGGTTGGAAAAATGGGGTTTTAAGTCTGTTCTGATAAGCTTCAGTTGTAGTAGTACATGCTGTAACAATTTTGGTCTGGAAGTCTATAAAAAAATTCTGTCTTCTTTTTTTTCTTATTTTATTATCAGTGGAAATTAATTTTATCTGGGTTATAATTATATGTTTTTCAGTTTCTTCTTTTTCAAATGTAATGAAAATAAAAGCAAAAGAGCTTACAAACAGAAAGAAAAATTCCCTCATGTTTGATATATTAGGTATTTCATCTGCTCTTACTCTAGATTGAATAAACTTACAAGTTTTAGTAGAAGCATTTCTTACTGATATATTTTCAAGAGGCTTCTGCCACTTTTATTAATACTAATGAATTTTCTGAGAATATTCTGAGAAAAGCACCCTATGTTATTTTACAACTTGATTTCATATCTTTAACAAAAATGTGAAAATACTGGGAAAAAATATTCATTAAATGTTTAGGTATATCTGTTTGCTGTGACTATTATTCCTTGTTCATAGAAGGTTACGTTCTTTTGAATACTTTGAAAGTTAATCTTGCATTATACTTCTGCTGACATTTTTCATCCCGCTTAATTTTAGAAACAGCTTATTACATTGCGTTGTGGTTTATTTTGGCAAATGACATTTTGCTAAGGTGATTTTATCTAGGTGGAGAAAATGTTTCTTGTAAGAGGTGCCGTAACTTGGAATTTACTTTTACTAAAGCATTTGCCACTTACTTGCTGACCCAACATAACCTGTCTGCACGGAATTGAGTAGAGTAAGCTAGTACTCTTCTGCAGCTCTTAATGTGCCAGGCAAATTGGCTTGCAGCCAGCTGCTGGAGACAATGTAAGAAGCATATAAATTCTGGGGTTTTTTAAAAGTTCTGAATGAATGAACAATGTCATCTGCTTCACTGCTGCCGGTATTGGGAGGATAGTGCTCCCCTAAGATTGTGGGGTTTTCAGACATTTGCTGCTTTTGCAGTGGCTCTGTGATAATGTCTTCCTCTTCTGTGAGTAGCCCTACATGCCAGTGACAGAATTAGCGGTGAATTCATCACCTACATGAGCCTTTTCCCCTTCTATTTTTCCTTTCCCTTTTCTTGGTAATATCTAACTTGATATATGCCTAACATAAGCATAATGTGCCCTTTGGGACTGTTACGATAGTTAAATGGATGAATTGATATCTTTTCCTTCTGAGCTTGATCATAGAAATAATGAAGACCTACTCTTTATCAGTAAAATGCAGAATATGGCCTTTTGATAGGAAAGGTGAGCAGTAACAAGTGTAGTTAGATACTATTATGCCTGACAGCATGGACATTTTGGTAGTTCCAAGATTTGTATTTATGATATAATGTGGATTTCTTTTAACTATTGCTTTAATAACAATACCTTGTTATCACACTAAAATGATTTCATTTCTGCAATAGCCTTTATTAAACCTTATATAATGGGCCTGGGAGAGAGACACAAAACACTTCAAAATAATAAATATTGGAGTAAGTAAAATGTTGCAATGTTTTTTCTGTTTTTCATAGGCTCTGGTCTCAATGATGGGCAGTGGCATGAAGTTCGATTCCTAGCTAAGGAAAACTTTGCTGTCCTCACCATTGATGGCGATGAAGCTTCAGCCGTTCGAACAAACAGCCCTCTACAAGTCCAGACGGGAGAAAAATATTTCTTTGGAGGTAAAAAATTATCAAAACAAATATGTGTTTAAAGTTCTGATGTCTTTCAGTCTATATAACAGGTGAAATAGAGTTCAGGATGTAATTCATTCATGTGGATCTTATTATGGGTTAAATACCCAGGTGCTGCTCAACAAAGAGTAAAATACTAAACTTAATTTCACTTTTAAGAATCTTTTTACACCTCCTCATCCTTACAAAATAAGGATGTATAGAACCCTGAGAAGTTTTATACAAAAATAAATCTTACCTGGAATGAATTCTCAAATCTCTGAACATTTCAGAGAAAAGGGAATCTTAATAGATTATGTAAAGGCACAGAGTGGAGAAATAAACTTAACTTATCAAGTTTGAAATCCTGAAGAAAAAAAAAAAAATCATTGTTCCGGACAGGTCTTAACCTTTTGCTGAATTTTAAGCACTGTCATTATTGTGGATAATTGAGAAGCATTATTGTGGATAATTGAGAAGCTCACATTGCAGCCTTAGACTGTTCAGTATTTTTGTCAATTGACAGTCCATATATTATATTAAAAGAGTTCTTAAAAATTGTGCCTTTGATATTTATCGTGTTTGCTCTTCTATGTTAGCATTTATGAAAATAAAAAAGGCCATAAAAACCTTGGGTTTTTTAAATTGACATTTAAAATTCTATATTAAAAAGTATGTTTGCATGTCAAAAATATTTTTGATCCAAAAAAATTTTAGGTTGCACTTTTGAAGTGTCCCACACATTTGAGGTTGAACATGAATTCTTCAGACACAGAAAAAAGATTTTAAAAGCAGAATTTATCAGTATTAAAAATTGATTTTCCTTTAAAAATGAAAATATGCATATCTAACAAAAATAATATAAAAACGTGCTACAATAAAGAGTCATAACATTACCCAAGGGATGGAAAATTTACTGGTATATGAATTACCCTAAGTAGAAAGGAAAAAAATACTTTGAAGGTAATTTTCATTTCATTGTTTTGAAACTAAAGTCAGTCTATCACAAAAGTTAAACTTTCTGTTGTTGTAACATGCATATTTTCCAATATCTGTAATTCAGCTAACACTGGTTTTTTAGCCTATTGCCTGAAATAAGAGTTGTAGCATAACCAGTTTCCACATACTAGAGTGTGAAAATTATTTTATTGTCAAAACATTGTATGTCCAATTTGTCAGAACAGTCTGGGACATTCTAATTAAGTGAAGTTATTAAGCACACATAGGAGTCAATGAGAAGAAATGCTATACATAACACATCAAGTGTTAAATTCTGTTAATTTTGATGGGTAAAATCCCCAGATCACTATTACATTTCTGGAGAGAGATTGATTGATTTCTTGTGAAATGTCTTTTACCTCTGGTTCCTTGTCTGTGAGGGATAAAATGTCTGATTTCTCCAGGTAGTTTTTATGCCCTTTCTTGGTCAAAAGTCAGGTTGATTTGTTGTCATTTCAGCTGGACTGTGAAACTTGCTTGATTTGTGATTGCTGACTTGTACTTTCTAATTCCACCATCCTTCCATGAAAAACAAGTGTGCATGCATATATTGTTCTAGTGGGATATGGAAGTCAATCATGAATTCCCTGAAGTCTCATTCCCACATCTGTTCATCCAAATACATGATTCTGTTACAAAAACTATGGGGTGTTTGTTTTTCCTTAGTATCTTTCATCTTCTGAAAGGTCTTCTAAAGGTATGTCAAGAGAACTATGGTGTCCTAACCTCCATGTCCAAGTTTATTTCAAAATCTGCAGTTGCAACACTACACTTATTCATTTAACTGTCAGAACCTGTGAATCTTAGGAAGCCTAATTTATAGAACACATTTATAATATTATGTTCCCATATGAATATTGCTATACAAATATAAGTTATTTATTTATATATGTATATAAATAATATATTAAAGACTGCAACTTAAAGCCAGTCTTTTGAATGCATGTGTAGAAACCTAATCTTTATATTCATGATATAAGGCCAAGGTATTATAAGGCATATATATATATATATATATATATATATAAGATATATATATATATAATATAAGGCAAAGGTATTTTTGTTCTATTTCCTCCATATGTACATGTTCCTCCTTGTTTTTCTTTATAAGCACTGCAAGTTAAGACATTTAATAAATAATATTTGCAAGAGGATGTAGAGAAGAGAATAGTGGAGAACCTCAAACATTTGGGCCATGGGGTCATCAAAGTTGTTTTCATTCGTTTCCTCAAGAATAAGTTCAGATAAGAAAGCATCTAACACTTCTTTTCTGCAAATACATATAGTTGGTTAGGAAGTGATAACTTCTTGAATTCAGAGGGCAGTATGTTTTGGTTTTTGCACAATGCTAGATGGCTAGCAGAAAGAATTATTAATTCTTTGGTGATGATACATTTTCATTGTGAAAATGAATCTAGTAGATTTGTTTGCTAAAGATCTGAATACCATAGTTACAGATATTTACACTGTTAAACATTTGTATTATGAAATATAAACAGATGCAGAAATTAAATTATGAGCTTTAAAGATACCAAGGTTATGATATTCATCCAATCCCACTGCTACCTTTCTCAACCTTTTAAAATACTGAGAAAGCTCAGTCCATTGAATTTCTGTGTGGAGAGGTTGTACAGCATTTCAAGAGTACCCTGAACACTCTTAGATGGCCTACTTCATCTTTGAAGGAGCTACTATATGCATGCATGTGTTTTGTTTTCCAAACTTTCCCTTCGTCTGATTCCAAAATAAGTAAACCCCTTTATATTCCTGTCTCCTGGTGTCAATTTAGCAAATGTATACTATAGCCAACATTATTGTCTTTGCTGCAGAAAAAAATCACAGTTGCATTTCAGCACAGAAGTACAATATTTTTGCAAAAATGTTTGTCATTGACTAGCAGAGCCAGGTTTTTACAACATGCGTAACAATGTTTGAATAAAGAGGATGTGGCAATCAGAATATTTTGTGATTTCTGCTTGTAGAACTAACCTTTCTAGTTTTGAAAAAGTGTAAGTAAATCATAAGACTATTCTTTATTTCTCTGTCAGAGAATATTAAGTTCTTTATTTCTCTGTCAGAGAATATTAAGTACTGTTAAAGTCTTTTTCCCCTTGCTTTGTTCCTCTCCAGTACCATCTCCCAGCACTACTGAGATCCTCCCAAGGGACAGACAGCAGTGATGTTTTATTCAAGCCTGAATAGTTAGGGGAAGCTGTGTTGAGATCAGGCATTTCTATAGATTGTGTGAATGTGTGCTGGTCTATGTGGGAGGGTGGGTGCTAATTGCCTATTACCCTTCTGTATAGCTATTATTTTCTGCCCACTGCTTTTATTTTCCTTCTTTTTCTTCTCTTGAATTTGTGCTTTTGGAAAGAAGTGAACTTCCCTTCCCTGCTAAGCTCTAGAGAATGATGCTTCTTTGTTGTTTCCAATTATCTGCATAAAACAAAGAAACAGAACAGAGGAAGTGAATCACAGAGTGAAAATGAGTCCTTTAACCTCATTTGTGCTGTTGGAGATAAAGGGCTTTCGTGAAGCTTCTTAAGCTTTCACCAAACCTCCTAATAGCTGCCTGATGTCCATAGGAAACATTTGATTAGAGACATAATTTTTACTTGTTTCTATGGTATTTCTTTTTAATTGTGTCTACTTTCCCTCTCCTTTTCATTGGATCAAGGATGGTAGATTTGTCAGTATGAGTGCTAAATTTTCATTGAGATCAAAGGTGTGCAGCAGGCATCTGTCAGTCCACTCTGTGCTGCTTTTTCTGACAAGCAAAGATTAAGGGAATATGCAGTAAGTTTCCTATGGGACACCAGTCTGAGTTATATAGGAAGTCCTTCCTTTCTGATCAAAGCACATGAAGTCTTGTTCCTGAAGTAGAATTCATTTGTTTGGAAAAAATTGTGTTGGTATAAAATTCCGTACAATTAGAGGTGGTAGAAAGAGGGGAGAATTCAAGGAAAAGAGAAAAATTACCTTCCTGGGTTTCACATTGCCTGTGCTCTTCTGTGAACCTTCCCTTCTTAAAGGCCTTTATGTGGTGTGTCTACAATTTTCATCAAGTTACCCATTGTTATAATTGTGTGGATTGGTCATTAACAGCGGTTACAGTCATGGTCAGACTTCCTAGGTAGTGTCACTGACATTTCCAAAGCATTTGAATTCCAAAGCATATGAAATTGCATATCATAATTGCAAATATTATCAGATAGAAAGGGGTCATGTTCTTTTTTTTTTTTTTTTTTTTTTTTTGGGTGGGGGGAGGGTGGTCACTGTAGCTCAAATTCAGATTTGTTCAGCAAAATCAAAATTGAGTTATTAGGTGTCATGCCAAATAAATGAGACCCAACTAATGGCAACTCATGTTATCTTTACTTAAAAAATAAAAGACTAAAGTCCCTGCTGACCTCATTCTTGAATGTCTGAAACCTCTAGCATATAAATAAGTAACAATGATGTTTGGTTGTATATGTTTCTGCAGGTCTTTTCTGCAGATTTTTAGTATGTCAGGGCTTGTTCTGCTCTCCATGTGTTATTTGTGGGGGTTTGGGTTTTCTTTTGCATGTATGACCAAAATACAGGATGCTCAAATTTACATGTCTTGTTGAAAGACTGTTGAGTGTGTTTTGAAATCTTTCTTCTCAAAACTCTACTGTAAGGTCAAATACAAATCCATGAGGAGAACACAGAGGAAATTCCAAGAAACTCAGAGTATAATGTGATTTTTATATGTCTTCAGCACTTACCTTCAGGTATTCTCCCAGATCAGTCCTACAAAATAATGGCAAACACATGAAATGGAAATAAAAGAAGTGGAATGGGTTGAATATTTTAACAGCCCTCATACCTTGGATAGGTAAATCTGGAATGTTTATAAGTCGATACACAAGCAAAGAATGCAGACATGCAAAATTTATAAACATGAGCAAAGAAAGGAAGTGCTTGTAGCAAGTAAAAAAAAATAGATGGCAGGCAATTATAAACCTCTCTCTGGTATTTAGCACATGATTGAAATTCTTTATTATTTCATCAGCTCTCTTGTACTATGAACAAGAAAACATGACTGAATTCACATTCCCTTTATTCAACGTACAGAACTGAAGGGAGTTGATCATCATTGCCCATTAACTCTTTGAGATTTATGGTTTTTTCATCCTGTTAAAAGTTTTGTTTATTTCATTCAAATAATTTGAATGTTAGACGAATGAGACCAGGTAAAATAATGGTGACTCTCTGTGATTAATTTTGAGTAATGTCAGTGATGTTATAATACGCCAATATGCCAATCCACAACACATTTTATACAACAGTACAAGCAGAAATACTGGAGATAGATTGATGTCCTGAAGAAAAACAGGTGCAGACAGAAAGCTGGTACTATGTGCAAGCAAATAAAAGATGAAATGCATGGTAATGTCAGTTTAGGAATGTATGTATGAGGGCATGAGTCTTGCTGGAATAACTTCAGCTTTTGAGCAAAGGCCTATTAGATATGAGAAATGTCTATCCACTGAAAAATAAATGGATGTAGTCTTGAAAAGTGCTCTTCTTGTTACAACATAAATCTCTTGTTAAGCTGAAGATGTTGGCTACAGAATATATATCTAGAAGTTTCTCAAAGAATAAAGCATAGGAACTTAATGTCTTTTGCTTTATTTTCTTGCAACACTGAAGCAAATGTGCAGCAGAAAAGAGAACATCAAATTTTTCAATACATTTTCTTTACTCTTATTGACATTTAAAACCAAGAAAGAGCAAAGAATGAGGATGAATACGTACCATAGAAAGTAAACCTGCATGGACATGGGAAGGAGTAAATTAACTTTATGGAACTCTATTGTCTCTAATTCTGTGAGTATATTATTTATTTCCTTTTTCACTAAGTATAGTAGTCATACTGTTGCCTGAGTCTTAGACTGAAGCAAATTGTACCAGTCTCTGAATATTCCAGAAAATTCAAATAAATATTCCCTACATAGCACAGATCTTGACTTCATACAGAAAGGAAAAAGGCTTATAAATTCTCAAGCCTTCTTACAAAAGAAAAACTTTTGGAAAAGGAAATTTGTTGAAGATCCAGAAGAAAACTATTGGAGATACACTTAAAAATGAGAATTATACCTGTATTCTATATGACACTACTATGTTTTCCTTTATTAGGTAAAGCTACAAGGTCTTAGGTACCAATAAGTGAAAAAAATACCTATGGAGGGGAAGGGCAGGCATTTCAACAAACAGTGAAAATTGGTAGGAATATTAACCAGTATTTATCACTAGACAATACTGATTAGAGCTCTGTGGTTCTAGAACACTAAAATAATGTTGTTTATTGATGGTATTAGGAATCAAAAATATGTCTCTGTGTGTGTGTTGAATTGTGATGTGAAAAATAAAGACATATGCTTTTCTGGTGTGTGAAAATGATCATGCTTCTAAATAGTGGAG
The DNA here is from genome assembly GCA_024500445.1 of Entomyzon cyanotis. Classification (NCBI taxonomy): domain Eukaryota; kingdom Metazoa; phylum Chordata; class Aves; order Passeriformes; family Meliphagidae; genus Entomyzon; species Entomyzon cyanotis. Next base: position 86,468,650 of record JAKEPQ010001005.1, read on the forward strand.
AATACTAATACTGGAATAGCACTTCCACCAACTTAAACTATTTCTCAAGGGTATCCTGAGCTTCTAATTGTATTCATGTGCTTTTTGTCCAGAACCACAGTTCAACACATCTACATATGGAAATAAAAACAGAAATAAGAAACGGTAAATTCTTGCTGCCATCAACAAACTCTTTTCAAAGGCTTTTTTTCTTTCTTTGCGGAGTGACTTATTGATGCTCATCTGTGGGTTTTTCCATAGGTGTTAAACTATCTGTGATTTTCCTCTTCAAAATCATAGAATGGCTTGGATTGGAAGAGAAGATCAGTTTAGTTCCAGCACCTCTGTCCTGGACAGTGACATGTTCCACTAGACTAGATTGCTCAGAGCTCCATCCAGCCTGGCTTTAAACACTTCCAGGAATAGGGCTTCCACAACTTTTCAGGGCAACCAGTTCCAGCGTCTCACCACATTCACAGTAAAGAATTTCTTCCTAATTCTAATCTAAACCTGCTCTTTTTTAGTTTCAAGCCATTTCTCCTTGCCCTGGTAAAGGATCCCTCTCCATCTTCCTTGCAGGCTCCCTTCAGGTACTGGAAAGCCACAATTAGGTCACCTGTAAACCTCTTATTTCCAGGCTGAAAAAAATCCAATTCTCTGAGCCTTTACTCACAGGAGAGGTGCTCAATCCCTCTGATCATCTTGGTGGTCTCCTTCCTTTTTTCTCCCACACCTCTAAATATAAGACAAATTTTCAGTTACATTTCAATGTTTTAAGTATGTAAATGAGCACCTGTTAATATTGTAAACAACCTTAGGCAAAAAGTTGCCTAAATGCCATTGATTCTGTTGATAGTCAGACAACTGACTCACTTTTCAGAGAAATCTACTTATTTAGAGAATTCTGAACATGAATAACTTTTGAAATCTGATTTAATGAGTCATAAATGCATAACAGGAGAAAGAAAAACAGGATGTTCTCCAGATATCACCAAATATATTGTTTGTGAAAGTGGGAGACAGAGCAAAAACACATTATTTAGAAAAAGGCCTGTCTGACTTGTATGGTCTGAGTGGAGAATGGTTCTCAGTGCTGATTGTAAATTCTGTCACATGTATGAAACCTGATTGGAGCTCCAATTATAATTACTATCTGCTGCTTCTACTCTATAAGTAAACTGCAGGTAGCCCTTTGCATCTGGGGCTGCCAATTAAATCCTTGCATGCCTGCAGTCCCAGGTTGTTATCACCTTCTACTGAAGACAACAAATCTCATCATATAAAAGTGGCAGTCTACAGCTCTAACAAGAACACTTATTAGTGATGCTTTTGTAAATTATGAAGCAGAATTTAAAGGCTTATATCCTATAAAGAAAGAACTTTATTGAATCTCACAGTCAGTGGTATAGAGCTGATTTATCTGCATGCATTGGCAAAATTAAACCATGAAGCTGAAAGAGAAGGTTTAAAGCCTTGTTTTTCACCTATCAGCTAAGCACTGAACTTACCTGTATAGTACTTTGCAGCAGGGAGTAACTAGTTGGATGTGCAAATCTCCAGTGTGGATTGCTGATGGCAACTGGCTTATTGCCCAGTTTGCATGAAATTACCTTGTAAGTGTCAAAGGCTGTCTGCTTTGAGTTTAAATTGGGGTGGAGAAGATTTGATAATGCAGTACTGAGCATTTAATATTGATGATATCTTTAGGAGGGAATTGGTAGTTAACCAGCACATTGCTAGACCATTTCGCATTATTAAATCCTGTCAAAGACACTGCCATTCAGCTTATTCACTGAATGGCCACAATCCTTTCCTTTTTTTCCCTCTCTTTTTTTTTTTTCCTTTCTGAGGTGGGGTTGGTTTTTTGGTTTGTTGGTTTTTTTCCCTTAAGACAGAGCAATTTCTCTGAGCTAGGACAATTAGCATAAACACTTACCATACAGCTATTAGAAAAAATCCTGTGTTTATGAATGAAGAAACGAAATACTAGACTTTTGAGGGATGATGGTCACTGTCAAGGTTATATTGCAAACTGGAGAAAAGAGAAACTAGATCTGTTGCCATGGCAATGAAGGATACCTTTAGTCTCTTTGAGTTCATTGCCCATATTCCCAAATGTATGCATAGCTCAACTGATCCTGAGAAGTGATTTTACAGACTTTCTGCCTCTGGAGTGAAACCTGGATACTTATCATTTGATCTTGTCCAACAAATCCAAGTGAGATTAGATGCTGTGACTAGTAATATATAATGCCTGAAAATCCTTTGGTAAGCAAATTTCTATTTATCAATATAAACAAATCAAATAGTGGTGTAGAATAACAGTGTGCATGATGTTTTTGTATTTGTGTAGGAAGTATTTTGCTTTAATCTATAACAGCAAAAATACTCTCTAGAGGGCACTAAGGATATTTCCTTCTGAATGTTTTTCCAAGTAGATGATGCCTCAAAAAGAAGAAAGCTTTAGTGATGTTTGAAAAGGCTTCATCTGCTTCTTACACCTAATTTTTATTATTCTTACTGACCAGACTTCCAAAAACACTTTCTGTACTTGCTTGTCACTTTTTTAGTCAGTTTTTTGAAAACTGTTTTTTATATTTGATTCTGTAAGTTCAGAGCTTTCCATAACCAATTAGGCCTTTTGTGGTTTCACTGACATCATAAAAAAACAGTAGAATTTTGTAACAAGGTGTTCAGATCCCATAATTCCCATAATTTTCATTCATAGGAACAGATTGACCAGAGTCTGACACTCTTACATTTTTAAACTCTCTTATTTTTACTTATTGTCTCTGTAATTTTTGTTCCCTATTTCTTATCCCTATTGATAAGAGCTTTTCCATGTTGCTTTTTTTTTGACTGCACATGCACTATTGCCTTTTTTTTAAGAACTTGGCTGAAGTAGAGGAGAAAACACAACTGGAAAGGAAGAGCCTTTTGTTATGCTATTGTTAAAGATCATGGAGTGAATAAACAGTGTTCATGCTGGTAGTGACTCAGTTATTCTGCAGATACTTGGTGAAAAACTTGAGATAGTACAAAGATGGAATACTGAATATCTTGTTGCATCTTGAAGAAAGGTCACTGAGGAATTATACAACTGGAATAATAAATGAAGTTTAAATCTTTCTGAGAATAGTGGGGCTCTTTTTGTCAGTTATATATTCCTATTTCATTTTTAAACAGATTTTATTATATTTATGATCTCAAAAAAGTCAAATAGGACAGGTCTTTATAGATGCAGTGAGTGATCTTTTCAAGAATCCTACAAATGTTAGCAAAAAGACTATAGTCATAGCTCATGTTAGTGCTCAGAAATACAAAAATATCATACTTACCTCTCATTTGGTAAGTGGCATTTTTAAAATGTGCCATTAACCAATGTGATGGTTCTACAAAAAGGCACAGACACATGTGCATACTTATGCACTCACTAAAAATGTGTTCAGCAGAACTAATTTTATTTAGTGTTTCAACATTTTGAAGCTCAGACAAAGATGGAAACTCCATTATTTGTACAATCCACCTTAGAAAAAGGTTCCTGAATGCTATACAAACCTTTTTGAAGACGTTTGTAGCTGTCTCTGTTCCACACTTGGACCTGTAGTAGGCAAGTTCTTACTGAATTCTCACACATGCAAGGTCTTTTTAGCTTTTCACTGATGACTTTCGGGGTTATGTTCAGGCGCTATAGCTGGCACTCAAAAAAAATTGATTTGGGTTGCATACATACCTTGTTTAATTAATATTGTGGCATCTGAATGACCTTGTAATTTAAAATTAATAAAGACAGATTTTCAAAAGTCACATTTGATTGAGAAAATAGAAAAGTACTGCAACTGAGAATCTCCATGGAAATTTTGCTGTAAAACTTTCATTAATTGGGTCAAGGAAGTTTGCCATGATCTTAATATCTTTTGAAAATATTCATTATAATACTTCTCTTGCAAATGTATTAGCAGTTACTGTAGACTCCATTTTATTCTTTACTTGAATGCATTTAAGAAAGACTCTGACTAATGAATGTATCCTCAGCACATCATTACAGGGAGGCAGCTATCCAAGTCTTTGCATTTCACCCTTTAGATTTGTTTTCACAGTCAAGAACAAATGTGTAAGGACTCTGATGGAATTTCAGTACTAACTCAGATTTTACTGAGCTGAAAAAAAAATGATCCTTTGAAGAGGGTGATACCAACATTCAGAGTGCATTCTTAAGGAAATTTGTTTCATCCAACATCTTTTTTATTCTTTGGAGTGTGACATACAGAACATTCTTTCTTACCTTTAATTTTTCATGAAACTGCTCTGAAACTAGTCTCATTTACAAAATTCACTCCATTTTCTGCCTTGCTAATTTCAGGAGATGCAAGGGCAGGAAAAATATGATTATTAGCAGTTTCAGAGACAACCTTAGAGTTTACTGCTCTACAGATCACAATGATTGGGACTCACATTTCCAATCCTATTGATCTGCAGTTTCATTAACTTTCAACATCTCAGAAGCTTACAAACTGTATGTAAGCTGTTCTTGCTTAGTGAAATAAATAGAAGTATTTTGCTTTCATGATAAGCCCAAGACTGTTTCAAAAATACTTTGCTTATAATGAAAATAAAGCAGAATTGTACAAAGTGCATGGACAATTCAAAAATAAAATTAATTATAAATTAAATTATCATATGTGTGGGGTTTATGCTGAAAATATATGTTGAACAAAAGAGCCCACTAGTATAAATATACACAACTTAAAAAAAAATTTCATAAATATATCCCATTCCCTTTTTTGCATCACATTGTCAGACCCACTTGAGCTGAATGCTTTATTCCGCATGAACTTTATGATGGTATTTTAGTTTTATGCTTCAATCAAAGTTTTTGTTCTGCATTTAATACAATCTGCTACTCTGCAATGTATTATGTTACAGTGAAGCACCATGTATAATTTTAAAATTATTATATTCTACCATTAAAATTCAAACTTCCTAAACATGCTTCTTTAACATAGTGGAATCACTTTGTATTCAGTATCTGAGGTGAAAAATTATTATTCTTAGCTTAGTTGATAATAAGTGCATATTTGACTTTTCTGGTAACTTATTTCTGGCCTAAATCAAAAATTGCATGGTAAATGTGTATTTCCCTCTTATGCTCTTAAAAAAAGTTACCCCAGTGGAAATAAATCTAGAGACCTGGAGAGGGTTCAACATATTGCACCATGGTTGCACATGGTTCTTAGTAAGTTATTTAATATCTGCTGTTCAGTTCAGCTACCTACAAAATTACATTAAAAGTACTAATTTCAGAGTGACTAATTAAAAATTGACTGTGGACAACTTTACAATTGGCTCTATTCACATTACTAATGTATTACTTCTCCTTGAATATTCAAGTCCTAGTTATTTATTATTACAAATAATTATTAAAAGCTCATTTTAAGCCCCAATGACTACAGACTAACTGAAAGGGGTTCTTGAAATTTGAGCTGTTGTAAAAGTAATATTGCATGAAAAAAATAAGAGTTTTATGAACCAGCATACTGTTTGAAATGCCAATTTTGTTAGATTTAGAAAGGCATTTTAAATTATTTGTCCCATTTTAGAAGGCTTACGTCCTTTCCAAATATCATGGAGTGCAAATTTTATATATGTATATTCACATATGTATACACATATGTATAAATATGTATATATATTTGTGTGTGTATGTGTGTCTGGTATAAAACTATCATAATTTCATTTCCAGATGAGTTAGTGATGAGTTAGTTACAAAAAAAAAGACCCGATTGGGTAACAGGGACAATATGATGTGACTTAGGGACAAAGCTAAAACAGAACAAACTTGTAATTGCTAATATATTTTCAGTTTGTGAAGTGAAAACAAATTACTTATTTATTTACCGATTGAATTCAGAAATAATTTCCTATAATAAGTTAAAGAATTTTATTATCTCCTTTATTAATAATTTGCTGACTTTTTTCCCCAAGGAAAACAGTTGTTGCATATGTATCTTCTGATAAATTACTTGGGGTTCCACTTTAATAAATTACAATCTGAGAGATTTATTGCTAGACTTCTTTAAAGGATATTTGTGAGTCAGTTTAGATTTATGACACAATGCAAATCAAATTTTCAGTTATTGTTATTGATACTAGTATTATTAAAAATTAATCATCTTACACACAAGAGATAAAGATGACAAATATGGGAATATGCTTTGAAGATGCAGTGAAATTAATAGTCTTGAAAGGGTAATGTGACTGAATCTTCCTGCTTATTAGTACGTTTTTGACAAGCAGTGTAGAGATTATAGAAGGAGATTTGTATTAAGAAAATATCTAATATAAAAAGGGTATTGTGATTAAGAGTGAAATAATTTTAGTTAAATATGAAATAGATTTTTTTTTTTTTTTACTAATAGACAAGGACAACTTTGTTTTTAACTGTGAAAAGGCTAATTTTTTAACTCAAGGAGAATAAAATAATAGACAATAGATATTTTATAATTTCCTGATAGTTTCTTCTGTATCCTAAATTGCAGCTGGATACAGGGAGAGTAATACGAATATACTTCAGTATTTCATTTGCATTATTTCACAACCTATAAAGGCAGATAAATTTTAGAATAACAAAGCCTGTATTTTTTTCTACGGGTTTTTGTGTTATGGAGTTATATATTTGCATGTCTCAAAATCTTGTTTTCAAATTGATTGATGGTGGTAGTAACTGCCATGAAAGACTTCAAATATGCTCTATTCTGAGTTTCACTAATGAAAGATATTTAACCTTAGCAGTAGCAAAGGGATATACCTTTTTTTTCCATGAAGCTTCGTGATGTACTGATGCTGTCAAATTTCATAGAATCATTGCCAAAATATGAGAAATACACAATGAAGTAATATTTAGGGCAAGAAAATAAGCATGTCATACTTAAAATATCATTTTGAATTATATGAAATCTTACAGTCTTAAAATGCTCACTCTTGCAGCATAATAGAAATTGCATTAAATTGATTGAATCTTACTGAAAAGTGCTTAGCTCTGTGATCAGAACACTGTCTAGATTATAAAACAGAATAAATGCTGTGGAAATAAATGATAGGGTTTTTTATGTATTGTCTTACTAGATGAGTATGAGCAAATTCTGTCTTTACAGGACCAGTGTGATTAAGGGGATACACACCACTTTCTGTTGTCTTCTAACTTCATGCTAATGTCAAGATAATACATTTTTAAAGGAGTGATTAGAGGGCCAGATTGTATTTATTATTTTATTGCATACTATGTACTTGCATATTTTTAAAATAAAACTAAGTTTCCTTATGTGGGACTTGAAATCTGAAAGATAATTATTTCAATTCTTAATCAGTCTGTGTTTCAATCTGTCTTGAAAGCTGAAGGAAAAGTGACTCAAAATATTTTGTGTTTGTATGAAGGATGTTGAACTGTGCAGATGTACACTATGTTTGTGCACGTCTGAGATACAGAGGGACAAAGAAGAGTGTAGACATGTCACTTTTGGGGGTAGGGAAGATAATCAAGGCTGTCAGTGGTAAGTCGTTCATAATTTCCAGTGAAATCAGAGGTGTGTCCAGGGTATCGTGCCATACACTCACTCATTTGACAGCTGCTTATGATATAGTCTGAATAATGATGACTTAAACAAGTCCTTTCACAGGCTTATTTTTCAAGCAATTCATACATCTTTTTCTTAAATCTAGGTCTGGACAGTATGCGCTTATATACCTACATTTTATAATTTCTTCCCCTTCATACTCTGGATTAACCTGATCCTAGAAACACATTAAATTTTTAAATGGAGGAAATGTATTTTTGAGAATGTGTCTTTACCTTTTATTCTGCCTCCACACATTATTATGCTTTTTAACCTGGGGCTGGTCATGAGGCCCTAAATTCCTTAGTCAGTGCCTTAGTCAGAATCCTTTCTACTGTTTTTCTTCTTACTTGCCTTCCCTCCCTGTGATTTTCGACTCCATCCTCCTCCTATTTCCCAACACACTGCTCTGTATCGCTCAATCAACGTGAAGAGATGAATTACTTCCTTGGCAAGAAGAGAGCACGAAGTCTGAGCCCAGTGCACTCTAATTTGTCTTGTGTCAGAATGTAAAGCAGGCTCTATCACCCAGGCTGCCAGGCCAGGGTGAGGGATGGTAGCTCTGATAGGTTTATCATGTGTTCTCATCTCTAAGAAAGCTAAATGAAAACATAAAGTTCTCAGGCACTGGTTGGGTACGTTCTGATAGCACATTACTTCTGGCACTAAAACTTGGGTCCACACTGTAGTGTCAGCATCTCTTTGTTTGAAAAGGGACAGCAATTTTGGACCTATAATTGTGAAGACAGCAATTTCAAGGCACGTGTCATGTCAATATAAATTAAATTTAAAATGTACAATATATTACTGAACTATTCCTTTCTGTTTGGATGAAGGCAAAATCACTTCACTTTAAAGTAAACATATCAATGGATGCACCACCTCACTGGACTTTTAAATTATATTTTGGTGTAGGGGTCAGAAGGACTGATGCTATTGGTGACCCAGAATTAAAAGTTCACGCATTTGTCATGACAGAGACAATTCTCTGCATGAGAATTAGATAAGAAAGTGTAACTGGTCACTGCAAACAGAATCTTATCACCAAACTTCCTAAAATAACTTCTCTCATCTATCTTGTTAAGTGGTTTTTTCCCTCATCTTTCCTTTAGCATATATTTTTCATGTCATTTTAGTCCATGTCCTTCTCTCTCAGCATTTATGTAGAAATACTTCCTAATCCAGGCTGATTTTTCACTCCTCCTGAGAAAAAAATGTGTTATAGCTCCACTTAGCAAAGATCACTGAAGTATTTAACTACAAGTGACCACTTTGGCACTAGCAGGGTTTTTACCAACTTCACCATAGTGAAAAATCTTGTGGAAAAGTGTATGGGAAAACATAGATATTGTTTAGAATCTAAATGGAGTTATTTCAGCCTGTGTCTATTTTTATTGTACTTCCAAGCAAATGGACCGAGACTGATGAGTCCTGATGGCTAATTGCACCACTTAATGGCTGAATTACACCTACAGTAGGGGCTATTTCCCTAATAAATCCTAGACAGTTCTGAAGGCCTCAGAAATAATTTCTGTGCTGCACAAACATGTGCTACAGAAGTCCTTTAACATTCAGGCAAATACAGCCTCAGCAAATAGAACAAGAAGAGAGCTAGAGATTTTGCACATCAGATGAATCCTTTCTGTGCAGAAAACAGTCTTTTCCTGAAGGGTATCTTAATAAATCTGGATTTCCTGTTTCCAATTCATTTGTTTTCCTTAGTTCAGTCCGTATCAGGAATACCCAGTGATCTGGCAGAAAGAAATGCAAATGCCAACAAAAGATCAAATGTAAGGGTGGCAATTCCTAGAAGTGAAGCTAAAAAATACATTTGGTTGATATTTTTGGGTTGACAAGGATGCCATAGAAGGAGGAACTAAACCAGCTGTGATGTGCTTATGTATTAATTTGGAATGATGCTGTTGAATTTTTTTTCTTCTGCATGTCTTAGGCGTACACATTCCCTAGAATTCCCTAGAATATATATTCTTTATATTATTAAAATGGTCAATTTATCAAAATTAAGGAGGTGGTCCTTCTGTAAATCATCTATAAATGCTGAAAATTTCACAGAATGGATTTTATTAGTTCAATATCAGAATGACAGCTGACTGTTATTCTCTTTCTGAGTGTACACGTCTTGGTATCCATGTTCATACTTTAATGCAGAGGAGAGTTGGAGTTTGGCCCTCCAATTCCTACCTTGGCTATGGTATCAGACCAGATAGAATTTGGGTTTTTGCAGCTTTCTCTTTGAGGGTATGACTAGTTGGTTATCAATTACATTATGTGGGTTTTTTTCAGTAAAACAAAAGATCTTGGAGAAAAAAGGAAGGCCTTGAAAACCTCAGCAAACCAACACATTATATAAATGTTTCTTTACTAAAAAATGTTTCTTTCATACTGCTTTGTTTACCTAAAATCATATCCTCACAGAGATGTGGCCTCCTCTCAGGATGAAGGAAACTGCTTCTGTTTTCAGAGGTTTATCACATTTCTTACTACCAGTTGCTTGTCTGTGTTCCTGGGCTTTTCATATTCTATGCAAAAGTTATTTTATAGTATGATTGGACAGAAGGCAAAATAATCAAAACTACTAATTCTGGTATTGTTCCTTGATATGTCTCAATTATTTGGTCAGAAGAGCCTTTTGCCAATTTGTTCTTTCCTGTCTTCCACAGACAGCTTTCTTTTGCATTAACATACACAGTTCATACAATTCCCAATAGTCAGAAAAACAAGACCAGTTTTATAAATTGCTGAAAACTATTCTAAATTCATCACCCTCCTGTAATAGCCCTGAGACATGTAAGTGTAGGTCCACTGAAATGCCTCGACCTGCCTGTTTGGAACCTTTGACTGGGCACACAATAAACAACCATGCTTACATGGTCTGATATTCGTGCCTGCAGTAGATGAGCAACAGCTACACAATGGAAAATGCATGTGGAATAAAGAGACCAGTGATCTGTGGTCGAAATAAAGAATTTCCTTGTCAAAATGAATTTGCTATCATTTAATCTTACTGAGGAGGTTATATGTAATTAACTGATTTAATTTTTAGAAAGCAGCTAATTAGGTGATTGATTGAGATACAAATGCATTGTTTATTGATTTCTTGCTCAATCAGCATGGGGTAAAACTAGTCTGCAGCCCTTGTAAACCAAATCAGGGAAAGTTCTTCTGGCCCTGAAGAAAGTGGGGGATGAAATAAAAGTTGTGATATTAGAGAAGATGAGAAGGTTCATTCTCACATTATTAAATATTGCAGGGAAGATGAATGAGAGCTCAACTTTTTAACAAAATAAGGGAGAAAAACTCCAGTGTAGCATCCAATAAATCAAGTAAGAAAGTCAGGGTCCTGCAGCTGTTTAAGTGCTCATCTTCTGATATGCTTTTGGAGCTTCTGTTTCACTCTTTTCTCTGTTCTTAATTTCTTCGCGAGTTTAACTCTCTTTCCTGTGGGCTCTGTTTAGGGCATTAGCTCATTTTTTAACGTCTCCAGATAATTTTCTTGAAATCTAGATACAATATCTAGATACAAACCAGGAAAAGACCAGACATCAGGAATTCACAAATTTTTGCCAATGTTTTCTTTTATTCAGAATTTGGAAGTATAGTGGTCTGAAATACTAAATTAACCATTGTTTTTTCATGAGTGGGGTCTGCAGTTTCTTGATTTAAGGTTGATGGAACATTTTCACAACTGTGGTCCTAAAGCATTTGCTTTTCTTCTCTCTCCTACACGTTTCAGAAGTTAGGGCTGCAAATGCAGATGTGAAGCATTAGGCTCTAACTTATGTCTGAATATGGTAGAAGATGACCCATGAAAATTAAAATATATTTGATAGATAAAAAGAATTATTCCTAAGTGTGCTACCTGCTTAATTTGGATTTGATTGATTTAAATAATCCTTTGCATTATGTTTAATTGATTTTATGTTCTTGTTTCTTGACAAAACATCCATGTGCTCTGACACTAGACTGTTTCAATACATTAGATTTGCTCTTCTTTGAAAAGAAGAAAGATATCATATAAAATTCCAGGAAAGGATCAGATTCCCTGAGCTGTGACCATATGTGAAAAAGGTTCTCCCTATAGGTAGCTAACAATAACATAAACCAAGCCTCAGGCTCTTATCATTCTGTTCCAGAGTATTTACTTCACTTGAAATCATTGAGAATATATTGTCAGTAAAGGTGCTTGCCATAGCTCTCCTGGCTTAAAGGTTAGTCATGCAAAAGGGCATTTTTAGTCATAGTTATGAAAAGGGGTTTTTTGTGAAGGGGTTAATGCATTTTATTCTCTGGTTAGACCTGAGCTGGGACCTTGGTCTAATGTTTCTTTAACTCATGAATATTAGTCTTTCTTCTGAATAGACCCAAGACATATGGAAAATCATCTCAACAACATCTCTTGTGGGAAAAAGTCTAAATGTCAAGCAGTAGCATTGAAAGCCTTTAAAATTGGATCATTTTCTGCAAAAAAACATGTTTATGAGCACAGCAGTGTTTCTTTCCCAGAAGTGCCTGCAGCCTATATTGCTAAAATGAATGCAGCTTTCTCAGCCTGTGCTAGATGTCTTTGGCTACCAGGAACCTGTGAATTGTTTCTTGGATCTCTGATATACTTCCACAAAAGGCCATGTCTTTTGGCACCACACTTTGTACTTGTCAGCTGCACAATTTGACACAGGCAGTTTGGTATCCTTGACCCACTGTTCCCTCTTTGCTATGCACTAAAACCAGGAATACATGGAGACACTTCAGACAACTGATGCTTTGTCTCATGTAACAGAAAGTATTGAAAATGAAACATATAGGAATGCAGCAAAATACTTTCATGCTACAAGGAGAATATTGATTTTGGTTGTCAATGTCCTGCCTTTTGTAAGCTTCCACAAATTCTGGGAAGGATCATATGGAAACCCCATACGATCCTTTCAGCAAGTAATAGGAAAAAAGAATTGTTCCTTTCATCATTGTGTGTGCCCACTTTCTCTTTCACCCATCACTTGCCCTCAGTTATTGTAGTTTCAGGGTCTTTCTTTTCACCATCATTGTCTCCAGAAGTGATGAGGTGGTGGAAGCGTAATTCCAATCTCTGACCTGTAATGAAAGAGATGGAGTGCCCTTCTGAGCCCTGCTCTTGGGCTGCATCAGTGTGAGCTACATTGCAGGAGGTCAGATGTGCAGAGATCATCTCAAAAAGTTTAGGTGGGACTTCTCTGAAGTCCCAGTTTCACTATAATTTTGCTCAATATGTTACTAGGTATCCATGTGTTACAGTAAAGCAGTAGTAGATAGATGGTTGAATTAAGACAAGACTTGGATGACAGCAGTAGGAACTTTCCAAACCACCACCAACCTAGCATAATTGTGATGAATTGTACAGGAATAAAAAAAGCTGGTAAGATTACTGCTCAGCTTTTGCCATTACTCTACTTTCTCTGTAAGTGAAATTCCTATGTTTCTAATTTCTTTTTCTGGTGATACTCTTGATGTGCTATAGATTGTATAAAGCAATTAAACAAGAAGGGGAATTTGTCAAAAGCTTTGGGAGGGATATAGGAAGTATAAAAAAGCAGAAAGCTCCTAGGTTATGTTATTCTGATCTCATCATTGAAACAGCTCTTTGGTTTTGTTTCCTCCTGGCTTTTCTGGATCAGATAGATCTTAGGCTATGGTTGTCCTGTCAAATTAGACCAGTCAAATGCATTTACAATTGGATTTCAGGAACATATATTGCCCTCCCACATACATCTGCTGTACAGATTCTCTTCACATGTTTTAAAAAGCTTTTCCTAAAGAGCTGTTTCTCTTTTTTATATTTTAGATCTCCATTAGCAGTTTTCAGACTTCAGTGGAAAGAAGCTTGTAGACAGTATCTTTGTATATATTGAAACTGGGTTTGTATCATCGCTGAAATGAATAGAAATTCTGCTGATTTATCTTGACGTTTTTTCATGTACAGATTTAAAGAAAAGCTCTTAACAATGCCTGTAGTCTGCCCCAGACTACTAAGACAAAGTCCCAAATGAAAGTTTATTTTTGCTGGAGACAATTACTTTGTATCAGGAATAAACTCTAAGAGCATCTTGAAGGTGAGATGAAAAATGGTCAACCTGTTTTAGTTTTATTCAAGAGTTAGATTAAGAAATTAATTTTAGTTACCTGTGAATACATGAAGTTTACTTTCATTATTTTGCATTTGTATAAAGGAAGTACATTTACAGATTCTTCTTTCCTGAGTAAACTTTCTACTTTCTTATAATCTGCATAGTGGGTTTTCAGTATGACAAACTTTCATTCATTTTTCAATTGTCAGTCGTGACAACTTTCCACCTTTGTTTGTGAATGCATTTTGACATTTTTACTTAACAGGGCATTGACTGTTTTGCTCAGTTTTTGAGGACTGTTGGTAAAAGAAGAAACATTCAGACTGGCCTCTAATCAGGTGTCTCACAGACATGATAATGTTACACTGATTTTTAACAAGTATACCACCACTGCTAAAAATACAATGGCTAAATTTACATATTTTGCAATGGTACCAAATTACTAATTTTTCCTTACTCATTCAATGGCTGAAGAAAGTCATACTTAAAAATCTAGAGATTTCAAGAGCAAGTACTCTGTAACACCAGAGCAGATTGTGGTGTTGTCCCTTAAAAGCAGCCAAAGCCCCAAATGCCCCAAAAGCTAACGGCTGCATGGGACGAGCTGAGCAGGCAGGCTGGCTCCAGTCTGGGTCCAGGGAACACAGGGAGTGGTGTGGAAATCAGGAGACAGAAACCCACCAGGAAACGGAGGTGAGGCAAAAGAACATACTCGACACCATCTCCGGTCTGCCAGAGAGGTTTATTGGGGTCTTCAGGGCGGTTGCAGGGAAAGGGAAAGGGGGAGGAAAGCAGGGACAGGGCAAGGGAGCTGGCAGCTCAAAGATAGTGAGGTAAGGCTCATGCTGGCATCAGCTTACAAGGGAAGGGAAGGGGTGAGGGATTGGCTCACTCAGAGCCAATCCTGGGAGGTCTGAGGGGAAGACAGGCAGGGGAACACACCAATAGATTACTGATAAGGCAGGATGCATATTTCAAAAAGAGCCAATTACATAAAAAGCAGAGGAACAAAGGAAAACCATGTGGAGCTTTGCAGGACCACGTTGCTACAGCAGATGGCAAAATAATACTAACAGCTCTGATTTGGTTGCTTTTTTATTTTGATTGTCTCTTAGTAAATTATGCTTTTAGAGGGTTAAACACTAAAGCATCTTTGGCATATTCAGCCATGTGAAGAATTTACACTAAACCCCAAACCATGTTTACCTAGCTGGGTTTCCCTAAAGCATTTCATTAAAAGAACAATACTAGGTCTGTTTAATTTCAAGGATTTTGGACCTCTATTACACAAATTCTTTTCACTGGAGAGGGATGGTTACTATATAGCTGTTTCACGATTTTGCTGAGTAGGATGGGATGAAACACAACTAAACTTATGACTTTCATTCCAGGACAGTAGTTTCTGTAGAGAAGTCTTATATGTGGACAAATGTAAACAGCAGCTTAAATAAGGTACTCCTACAGTCCAGTGTAAATTAACCCATAAAATTTGTGTATGAACATCTCGCCCCTTACAAACCTGGATAGGGCTAAAATGTAATGCGAGTAAAAGAGTTACATGATGATGTTCCTGATGTCAGAATTGGAACAATGGCATTTTTAGGAATTGAAAACAAGAATAAACCAAGTGGAAATTGCACTTACACTCTGCAAAACTTTGAAGAGGCAAATTTTTTGTTAATGCATTTACAAACTTTTTGTGACACCAGATGCAGTCCTGAATAAAATTTGGTGAATTGTACTGTCTTAGTTTCATTTTAGTCTATCACCTTTATTGCCATCTGTATCATCTTCTCTGACATCACAAGGTGCTAAATGATATCGCTTGTACCTGGGAGTGACAATATATACATCTAGGGATCAAAATGCTCAAAACATTTAGCACAGCGTATGCTTCCTGTGGAAATTTTCTAGGCAAAAATACCCAATTTAGCTCTGAACAGAGCAGCAAAAGAAAAATCCACAGCTGGCAGTCTTCATCTCTGCTGATCCCAAGCGGCAGGTTAAACAAACAGGAAAAAAAGCCCTTCTGTTCTTTATTCTCCCACTCTCCCCTGCCCCTCCATTCAGTGTAAGAATTGTAAAAGATACCTGACAAGATGCAGGAGTAGAATGCCAGCACCACTTCTTACTTATTCAAGATATCCAATTGTACCCAAGAACACGAAAATATTCTCAACTTTGTAGCCAGTGGAAGGATGATACATGGAAAATTAGGTGCCCTAGCTGAAGGCTTTACAGACTGAACAAACAGATATTCCTCATTTGCTGGCTATGCAGTAAAATCTTCATCATGCCATTTTGTGTGGGTGCTTCTCACTTTCCCAGTCATGTTGCTTATACTTTATTTATTTTTCAATTTTCTGGGGACAAGGTAATCTTTAATAGTATGTGCAAGTATTAGTCTGAGTTCTCGGAATGATCTTTAGGCTATTTTTATTCATCTGTGAATCTGCTGTTAACAAACACTAATTTTTGGCTACCACTAATAGGAATAGTATCTACTATTTAACAGGATACTGCCCACCTTAGCAGGAGAGACATGGTAGGAACAGGTAGTCATTGCTATGGTGGAAGGAGATTGCTAGTGTAATCTCAATGGAATTATATACTGAGAACTTTTATGTTTGCTAAAAAAGATTAAATTGACAAGTTGAGGGAATAACAAGACCATGAATTTTGCTTTCAGTACTGTTACATTCCAGGTAGTGATGTAATTCAAAAACTATCAATTAAGAGTTTCAGAAGGATCTTAAAAGATTGATGAAATAGTAAAAAGTTGCAGTTCAGCTTAGAGAAGAGAAGGCTTTGGGGAGACTATATATCAGCCTTCCAGTTCCTAAAAGGAGACTACAAGAAAGCTGGAGAGGAACTTTTTGCAAGGGCTTATTGACATAGGACAAGTCAAAATGGATTTAAGATGAAAAAGGGTAAAATTTAGATTAGCTATTAGGAAGAAATTCTTCACTGTGAGAAGTGTGTTAAGACACTGGAAAAGGTTGCCCAGAGACACTGTGGATTCCCCATCCTTGAAAGTGATCAAGACCAGGCTGGATGGGACTTTGAGCAGCCTGGTCTGGTATAAGATGTCCCTGCCCATGTCAGCGGGTTGGAACTACATTGTCTTTAAGGTGCCTTCCAATCCAAATCATTTTGTAATGAAACATAGATAAAATTTGATGCATGGGAAAGTTGAATGATGCACAGAAAAAGCAATTTGAAAATAGATTTACAAATAAATTCATGGGCTCTAAGCTGACTTGCCACTTAGGATTTAGTTCTTGATGTTACAGTAGAAAATGTCAGATCAGAATTCTTTAGTGGTTACAAAAGTATTTGACATGATTATTTAGGAAAAGCATACACAAAAAATTAGAGAACAGCATTACATAAACCTGTAGAATACCTTTATCTTCAAAACAGAATGTGACATGATCAGAGTCATGTGATGCTTTCTGTACAATGAGAAATAAAAATGGACTAAAGCTAGAAAATGTGACTGATGTCTTCAAAATCAGAAGTGTCCGGGTGAAAAAGAATTGGTTGCATTTTCTTTCAGTACAAAAAGTAGGAGACAACAGGTGAGATTAGTGGGTTTTTCCTCAAAACTCGGAAAAGGAGGTGATCATTCATATGTTCTGTAATCGAGCTATGGCACTCCATGCCATGAGATGCTGGGGATGATAAAATGTGACCAAAAAAGCAATTGTATTTTTTTCCTATTATTCCCACTGAGAGCTATTAAAAAATAGACAGCAATTCTGACTCAGAAATTCTCTAGTCAGCAACTTTCTGAAGGTCAAGAGAGGTTTATAGAGATGTGTCACTGCACAGCCAAGCACTGCCAAAGGAAGGGGTTTGGATTGGAAGACCAGTATGGTGTTTCTTGCCTGTGTAAGAATTTAAATGGACAAAAGCCAAATAGTTCTGTTAGCTTACTGGAAATGATGTGAAAATGGTGTGCTCACAATCAGGAATGATCTAGTATGTCCTTCTCAGAGGCAATCTATTACTCTAAACCACTGTAGGCACTGCCTTCACTTTTCACTCTGAAATATTAGCAGTGTAAAAATGCATATTTTCAGAGTGCTTTAAAGTTAGTTAAGTTTGATAAGATTTTAAATGTGCTTAAAGTCCACTTCTGTAAGATTTCAATGGACAATTTTTTCCTTCTTTTAAGGAGAGAATCTAATATATGGGTTCATTTCTGATACATCGAAAAGGCCAGATTAAAGTGTTTCATATGACTGAGAAAAAAGTCTGACTAAAAAAAAAAATAAACATATCCCTATGGTTTACACTTTGTGGGGATAGCTAATATTGCCACTATTGTCAACAGATTTAAGGATGCCAAGTATTTAATAACCTGAATTGCATGTGATAGACTTAACTTAAAACATATGAATGAAAGAGAAAGGTCCTGATCACACCATCTGGCACATGGCATTTACCCGAGAGAGAAAGTTCCAAATAAATAGGAGATGAGGCCAAATGACTACAAGTGCTAAAAATATGTTTTTGTCTAAATAAGCAGCATGTCAAACACTGAGTTTTGTATACTTATGAAAATACAGAAAGTGGAGGGAGAATGCACCATTCTGAGGGAGCAGCTGTTGTGAAAGTCATGCTATATGAAGACAGGCACTGTAGTCTTGGTATTCCTTCAGGGCTCTTTTTCCAGGCAAAACCAAATAAAGATAGCAATATGTTAACATTACCCAGGTTTTTGTTTTCTGCCTCATCAACGTGTAACCCTGTAGAACCTCAGTTCTGTTTCCACAGCTGGCCTTGGATGTCCAGTGGGGTGTAGCACTATGGCTCTGTACTGCTCTGGAGTCTGTCAGCTACCTGAGCTTTTCTGTTCGTCTGTGAAGGGTATGGCCTCCAGGAATAAAATAATTAGATTGGACTGAATATGAGCACTCCAGAATTTCTGCAGTGTCTTTATTAGTATCTTGTTGCCTATTAGCCTCCATACTTTTTCTGAGGGGTCTTCATACTTCATCAGTATTTGAGGATTACAGGCAAGACTTTAGAATTATAATTTTGACATTTATGTAGTCACTTTTTTTTTTTACCCACACAGCATCCGGTACCATGATTTCCACAGCATTGTCTGAAGAAACACAAGTTGTTTTCTTTTTATCCTTCCATCTCACCTTCAGCTCCACATCTCTTATTTTAGGAAAAAAAATACTACAGGGTAGCAGTATATATACCTTTAAAAAAAAGTAAGAAGCCTGTTTACACATGATCTGGCAATGCATTAGCTATCAGCTACATGGCGTGGCGTTTGGATTGTTACACACGTTTGCCCAGCTTTTGTGCCATGGGAAGTTGCCTTTTCAGTTTTAGCCTAGCAGCAGATGAGCTGCCCAGCAACTAGTCGGGCTTGGGAACTAGCCCAGCATGGTCTAAGCATCTGCTTGTTTATATAAGAGAAAAATGCGTATGTGGGGTCTTAGTGCTAGAAGCACTTGACTTGTATGTTGTTGTAGTTTAGCTGCTACTGTTACAAGTGCTGATGTATTTATAGCAGTAATTGCAGTGTAGATTAGCTTTGTGCCTCTGAATATGCTTTGGTGACTCCAGGGGAAGGCCTTTGAACCTGCTCACTCTAGTTTAGATGGTTTCTCAACGCAAACAAGCACTTTAAAATGTCCTTGGAGGATTTCTGGGGAAGGATGTCTGTCACACCTGTTTACCCAATGTACCTGCCTTGGATTCAGACAAGCTTAGCACTAGAAGGACAGGTACAACCATTCTTTTGGAACACTCTAATGCACAGCAAATGTCAATTTAATTCTTCGCAGTGTCCACATTTTTAAAGTCCTGTATCTGTCACACTACTGGAGAGAGCTATTGGCTTTGGATACCACATACAAAATATTCACCTGTAAAAAACCCTCTCTTAGTACTGCTGTGCTCTGGCTTATGTCTCCCTCTGCTCATAAAATCATAAATAAGCAAACCCCATACCTATTCTCCTGTCAGCTTCCCAGTTTTGTGGCATAGGAAAGCCAATGAATGCAGGCTGAAGAGAAACACTTTGAAGTGTGCACTTCTCTGCTCTTAAAACTGTTTCTCAATGCATGTTTTGAAGGCAAAATAAAATACTTGGATTCCCAGCTTTAAAATAAGTCTGAGTGAGTAGAAAACATATGCACATGAATATTTCTTAATGGAAGAAATCTCGGTAATGAAGAATGAGCAAATAATTGTATGGTGTATTTAGTATTTGTTTTCCTCATATTGCAAAACTGTGCCATACATTTTATTTTAGAGAAATCACATTTTCTCCTTTAGATTTTACATATAAAAATGGGATACAAAAATATCATTTAGACATGTGAGGTAGTTTCCTCATAGAAACTGAATTGCTTCTGGATGTATAAGTATTTGCAGTTCCCTCCAAAATAATTGGGTCACAGTTAATGTAGCTCCTTAGATCACCCTATGCAGACCATTATCCACAGGAATACAAAATAACGACCTGAGCAAATTATCTGTATTAAAGTCTCTTGGAGATGTGATATGCATTCCCAAAGTCTGGAAAATAGATTTCTCTCCCCAGACAGCATGCTTGATGGAGGAAATTAAGACTTTCTTTTTTTTTTTTTTTTTTTCTGACAGAAAGAAAGACACTAACATGCACTTCAAACAATTAATTTATAACAGATAAAAGTATGGCTAAATTCCGTATAATAAATGTTTAGATGTTACCACACAAGTATTTAAGAGTAGCTAGCTTTTTTTTTTTGAATATGTGATATGGCAACAAACCACTTAGTAAATAGTTTTGAAATAAAATAAACCCCTCAATCAAGGGCAACAAAAGCAAGTAAATACATAACTAAATACATTGTGTTCCTAGACATGCATGTCTCCTGTTTCCATGTGAATTGCAGGTTACTCTGTGTTGCTCTGGCCAGTCTTCTGACTGTTAAGACTTGTTCATTTGCTAAGCTATCCTGTCATACTACCCACTGACATATGAAGTCTCAAAACATCAAGGATCAGTGGAAAACCTTTTTTTTTGTCAATCGCCTGTTTAAATCACTTTCTACTGCAAAGTTTAGTCAGCTGTGTGCTGTTACCCCAGCTGTGATACCATGTGTCTGGATAAAAGGACTCATTAGTTAAATCTCTGTGTGTGGGATCTGGGTTTCTTGGCAATGATATTTTTTTTCCCCTCTCTGATTCAGAAAGCTGAAAATGAATGCCTAAAAGCAGCCTAGTCGTTTGCGTTGCAAAATTTTTGACATTTCTGGATAAAAGCCCTGCCAGAGGCATTTTAAAAATCTGTCTAACCTTTAAGATACCCAGAGCTAAGAGGGCCCTGTTCTTTTCTGCTTTTCTTGGCAGAGACATCCACTCGCTTTCCTTTCATTTTTCTCTTCTTTTTCCTTAAAATTCCCTCTTTGCTTACCAGAAGTGGTCTTTATTCTATTTTTTTATGTGAATTCTGGAATTCTAGGTGAAGAACAAGACTTAAATATCTGTCTGACAGGTAAAAAGCACTTTATATAAAATACATCAGGATTACTTGCATTTATTTAGGGTTCAGAGAAGGTTCACATTCCTGCATTTCTTGGCTACCTCTCATGCAGCAGTAAGGTTTGTTGGAACTTAATAGTTTGTTTTGAATGCACAGTAGGCTGGTCTTTCACTTGTTTATTAGCCTTGCAACACATTCCTGTAAGTGACTCTTATGACATTCAGAGTTCAAGGACAAACTAGGTTATTTTGCATTGAAATGTAAATCAACATCCCTAAACCTGTAAATGTTATGGAATACATTTGTTAAAACTGGTATCTCTCCAAAGGCCTTAGTTGGAAAAGATGTCATCACAGCAACTGTGCTTTTCTGTACTTCATTGAGTAACCAAATTCTGAATATGGTAGAATTCAGGGACTACTTACACTATAACAGTGAATCTAAGTGGAGAAGTATATACTGACAGTTAAGGAATAAGGAAACCTGATACACAAGTTGACAAAAAGATATGTGTCACCAATCAAATTTATTTTACAAGCTGACTTAGTCTGTGTGAATTCTAAAGGGGCTTTTCACTTTAAAGTTACTGACTTCTGTCTTTGCTTAAATTCCATGGTCAGTGTATCTTAATAAATTTGTTTGTTTCCTTTATGCTAATAGCAAGATAACAGGAAATAGAAATAAACTGTCTTCAAAGCAGTTTTTAGCATTCTAATAATGTGCAGAAGTGCAATTCGAAATCCTGTTGTGTGGAAAACTAAAAATAAAAAAATAATATTAAATTTTTATTGATAAAATCCATAAAAGGATTGTATAACTAATTGAATGATGGTCTCCAATCCCTAAGTATTCAGTTGGGTTTCAGTTAATGTGTAAAAATAATAATACAAAAGAAAGGATTGTAAAACCAAGAGTTGGATTAGGATAATATAGTTATGTGCACACATTCCAGTAGAACAGTAATTCCAGTTCAGCACTTTTCTAATACAGTGTAGAGCAAAATCTACATCTGGAGGTAATCAGAAATATTCCTTTCCTAGGTGATTTCCTTAAAGTAGTTCTGAAGGCTCCAGTAAGTCTTTCTAACTTTTACTTAAAGGTAAACTTTTGATCTGCCAACAATTTAGTGTATGAAATACTCAAAGTAAGGAGAGTTCTGTGGTCAGACTGATTCTAGAATCATGTCCAACCTCTGTGTAACCATGTCCCTTAGGTAATATTAATTTAATTCAAAATTAAAATGTGTAGGTCAAATTGTATCAGGTGAAGATTTTTCAAGCATATTGTTCTTAACATAAATTCAGATTATTTAGCTTTTATATTAAAGGAAATTTAAGAAAAGTGCTTGAAGGTTTTATGTGTAAGTGTCCCTTTTTAGCAGGTTAAGGGCAATCAGCTCACTACACTAGGTTACTAAATCAGCTTATTTTTGCAAAATCTTAAAGATGGTTTAGATATTTTCAATCCAGATAAACACCTTTATGAGATAAACAACCTAAAAATTTCATTATTCATCTGTCTGCCAACTTAAAGGCCATTGATTATGTTTTTTTAAATTATCATTATCATTAAAATTATTGATGGTATGATTCTGAACATTCGAGTAAATGCTTGACAATCCCAAAGCTTAGCTGGATTCATTAAACTAATTTAAATCAGGTTAAAATCTAACCCAGAAAAGGGTTTCATGCATGATTGCTTAGAGTTCCAAAGATGGTCTTCTGTCTGCTACTAACCAACACCAGAGAGTTTATATGATTTTGATGTAAAACCATTAAATTTATTTCTGTTAGCACAATATTGATCTTGGGCTTACTTTAAAGGTTTGGGACTTCTAGCAGATCTTGCAGTGGACATGGACTGAGTTCATAATGAAATCCAAACCACAGAGAAGGCCTTGTGGTTTTGATTTTTGCTGCAGACATTAACACAGTGCTAGCTGGAGTCCCTGCAAACAGAGCAGATTGTTTCTTTCTTTGTTGTTAGCCTCATGATAAATTGTAGTGCCAAGACCAAGCACAGTAAAAAATTGTAAGAGTTTTAAACTGTTTGCTTATGGTTGGTATCATTTAGCTGGTTAAAGCAAGTACAATAGGAAAATATTTCCTGATAAAATAATGACAATAGATTAAAAACTAGTGGGATTTTGAAGATTTTGTCACTTTGTCCTGATGGTTACTGGTATCTAATTTTATATTTTCTTTAGTGTGATCAAATGACAACAATTTCTAAAGGAATCATTCAGAGTCTTTCGTCCAATATTACAAATTCCCCCCCCCCCCCCCCCATTTGCAACACCTGGAAGCAATGGTAAATGCACAGAATGCATTGTGCACCCAACTAATTAGAAGAATAATGATTTCAATTAGGTACCTTGGCCTGTGAACTTAACTATTCCAACAGGGCAGAAGGAATTTCTGTGTGAGAATGTAATCAAAATGTGTCTGATTCTTTCAGATTGAAATCTGAGGTTTGGTGGCTTCAATTGATGTTTATCACATGTGGGAAAAAAAAGGAGGCAGAAATGTCGCTGTTGAGCGGCTAGCTGAGGAATGACCCAAGGTCTCAGACAAGGAAAGAGAGGAGAAGAGAGCTTTATTGTTTTGAATTCCATATATATAGAGTCTACAGAGGTGCCCCAGATTGGTCAGCCCGAGACCTCCCCCTAGGCCCAATTGGCCAAGCCCGAACTCACCTAATCTGGAGAAACTGTTTGCAAAACATCCAAACTTTATCTTGTTTATGAAATACAGCAAAATGTTCCCACGGGAAGGACCTGTGTTAGCCACACAGAAAGACCATATTGAAGTAGGATTTTGATCTCTCTCTAGGGGAAGAAGTATCACCTTAAGGAATTAAGAGTAATTAAAGTAGTAATCCTACTTTGGTAATAGGATATTGTTTTCAAAGTTCTTGTAATACAGTACAGCAAACAGTAACAATGAGTGCTATTTTGTATTTCTCAACCAAAGAAGTTTGATTTCAAATATAGAAAACAGGAGTTTGCTTCATATCTAATATATAAAATTCTTTCACTAGCAAGAAACTCAGTATTAGTGTGCATGGATGTGATTAAGAATTTAATAAAAGATATAATTAGAATATATATAAATTTTCAATGCATATATAAATTGATTCATGTCGTCAGACAGAGATTAAAATAAGGTGATAAGTGGTTGAAGTCTTTTTTCCAGTTTTTCAAAATTATTCTTGATGCAGCCAGAATGTCATTATTAATTTTGAAGTTTGGCTTTCAGTGGTATATTTCTTCAGCAAAGAAAAGGGAGGGTGTTAAATTTTCCTGTCCTTCTGTCATCATTGCTGTCACAAAGTAATCTGGAATTTGGACCTAAGAATTTCATGAGAAGGAATGTATTCTGAGGCCTCACTGCCAGAAGTCCCACCAAGTTGCCATTAACTGATCAAATTGGAGATTGAATAAGCAGTAAGGGCCTCCTCATGATAACTGACAGTAAAAGAATCAAGCAACTGACACCTGCATGTTTCCCAAAAAAAGAACCAAGGTGAAAGTTGACCATTCATTATTGAAAAATAATAAATCAGCATATGTAAGCTTTTATAATGAGAAACATTTCAGTATGTTGTATTCCTTAAAGAAGACAGAAATAATAACATACTAATGTTTATTTTTGGAATTTCTTAGTAATTTTCAATAGATTCTAATATTCAGTAATTTTTCCATTGCCAAATGTTGTATTCCTTGTTTTACTTTGCTGTTTGTCATTGCTGTTTGATCCATTTTATCACTAGACTATGCCCTGAATATCATAGGAAGCCACATCTTCTCAGGCATTTCAAATTCAAAACTTTCATTATAAAGTTCCATTTATGCTTAAAATCATAGAATAATTTGGTTGGAAAGGGCCTTTTGAGGTCTTGTAGTCCAATCCTCCCTGCTCACATCAGTGCTAAATTCAAGTTAAATCACATGTGGGATTGCCAGTTTATTTTTACAGTATGAGTCTAAAGTCAGTGGCAGACTTGGTCTCAAATACATAAAATGCTGTTCCTGCATTTTTCACTGCTTATCTTTTGTGGCTTTTTTTCTGCACTAATGCTGCAGAATGAATATTGTAATTATGGTGAAATGCAAATAGTGATCCCTGAGAGGTCTGACTGTTTGCACTCTCCTTAGAGTGTTCCAAAATCAAACTGCACAGTATTTCCAGAAAGGCATTGTTGATATTAAACTGTTTCTTAGGTCTTTGGAGTCAGTAAAACCCTTGCCTAATACAGGACTTCAAGCTTTGGCTTCTGTACAAATCTTTGTTGGTGAGATAATTTAAAGACTTCACTGAAAACTGCATACACAGAGTAACATCTCTAGATTTTACATTTAGTTTACTGGAATCTGAAATAATTCTATTAAGTGAGTGGCTTGGTTCGGTCATTGCAACAGCAATTCCCTCCTCTGTTTCTAAAACAAGGAACATTCCCCTGCAGATTTTCAATTTTCAAAGTAATAGAACTTGTGAAGAAAACATTATAGATTCAATTAAGTAGTATTCAGAAAAATCTCCCTGTTGTATTCAAGAATAATGACAGGGAAGCGTATGTTTATAGAAGATAAGGTGGTGGCTCAGACTGTTGCACAGTCAGTGGAAGCAATATTGTCCAGCCTCTTGTTAAGCTCAATGCCATTGGATAATTCTTAGTTTTCTTTCCCTTCCCCTGTTTCCTCATGCTATAAAGGTCAGAATTGCCAGTAGTAATGTTTCCTGCAGTTTTTCCTCCTTTGGAACTTTGTCTAAATGCATTTAAAGGAATTGCCTACATTTCAAGGTCACAGAAAGCACAGTGAGTCTTAAGTTTCCTAGGAGTTTTGGGTGTCACAGTGTTACTAAGCTATTTCAAATAGTCTGAAAATTATTTTCATTCTCAGACTGACCCAGCAGATACCTGCATTAGTAAACTGCAGTCCAAAATCAAAGGCTTGTGAAGAAGTTAATTTAAGGTATCTGCTAAACCTGCATGCTTCTTGCAGTTATGAATTAGTCCCTGGGAATGGTGGACTCAGTTTATCTTTTACCTGTTCTCACTCAGTAGAAGCTTTTATAAGCTATTATAATAGAACAAAATGCCAGCTAGTCAATATTTGAGATGTCCAACCCAGAAAGAGGCCTCTATATTCAAGTACCTGCTAATGCATGATTCAACATCAACACAAATATTTTATTAAGAAAATATGCTGAGACTGAAAAATAAAAGCCACACTAATTTTGGTGTCACTGAAGTAATATAAACATCAAAGCCTTTTTGCTTTGCTCACTGGAAGTAAACTTGAACACATACTGTATAAAATGCAATATACATACCTTGCATAAAAATGCAGATTTAAAAGTTTAAGTAGAAAGTAAAATATTATTTTTTCCAAAAATGTTATGATAATTGAATTATGTGTTCATTCTCTGAAATAATTCACTATGAATTTACAGTAAAATCTAAATGTTTCTGTATCATTGGGTAAGCAGACTTGAAGCCATTTCCAGGAAGAACTTACATTAAAAGCTCTTCATTTAATGCATTAAGGGCAACTATAGCAAAAGGAAATATAGTAGTAATGTAGTTATGATTTAATGACAGTTGAATTCCATTTGAAATTACCTTAGTTTTTAGAACTAAGTCCAGTTGTCAATGCTTCCAGCTTAATGTCCTTGACCGTGACAGTTTTGCTAACTTAAAATCTTTAGGCACTGTTTGGGTCTCTCTCCTAGTTTCAGTTCAAAACGGTAGCTGTGATATTCAGCACGTCTCATGACATAGGGCACACATTCTTGCATTCTTGTATTCTATTTCTCCATCTGCATTTTAGTGGAGGCTATTTCTTTACCTCTGCTACTGCAGTGATTGTATCATGAGCACCTGAGAGAAATTACAGAAATCTGGTTCCTTGCTGTGTTTTAAAGATTCGAATTTCTCGTTTCCAGTGCAGAAAAAGAACTGAACCCTAAACTGAGCTCTTGATTTTGACTTCACCTTCTAGATTAATATTAGACATCCAAGACACTTTTTTAAGTGCAAGTTTGAATGAGATTACAAGGAAATTACAGCCATTGTGGAGCATTTTTAAAAAAATCTAAATGCTTTCATAATACAAAAACCAAAGTAAGTACTTACTGGACTAAGTAATTTTATCCATATTTAAGTTTTATTTACTTAAGGCTTTTTTTTCCCTCTCATGCTTAACATGGACTTCAGGTGAAAAATACTGCTGAAATATAACATCGCAATTTTCACTGTCATCTGTTTTGTCTACTGTAAGGTTGTCTGATTAAAAAATTCTAACAATATTTTGAACATGAAACTCAAACCAACATTATTTTACAGAACTTCTTTTGGAATGTACATTGCAAACTGGATAAATATTTTCTTCTGGGGTATTTTTATAGTAAAGGAATGAGAGAGTATGCTCTTTTATCATCAAAGGGAATAAATGAATCTTGGTAAGATAAGAAACTTTCATGTATTCTGATGCATCTCTGGCCTGAAGACACCTGGGACTCAGGAGACTTAGACAGCAGCTGGGCTAGCAGAACTCAAACTTCATACTAGAATCTGTCAGATAACAAGCAAAAAGATGGTAGTGTGGCTATGCATCAACCAGAAGGGTTGTGTTGAATCAAGGAGGAGCTGAGAGATCTAGCAATACCTAGTTGCTGCAGTGAAGGGACATTTTGAGTACATAAGTGAAGAAATGTTGACAGAACCAGATAGCCTTCACCAGAGTTCTAAAGGAAGTCAAATATGAAAAATAAGTTAGTATTAACTGATTACTTAGCTCTCTTGTCAACCTGTACTCTAGAAGTATAGAAGCTGGGAAAAGGACAACACTTATTGTAGGATAACAGGAAGAGTCTGGGAATAAATCTGATTTCTGAAGTGGATGCAAGTTAATAAAAATCGGATCAAGTATAGAAATAATTTATGCAAGAAAATAAAGCTTTGATGTGGTAGAGGGCTTACAGCTGTTCATAGCACTCTGCAAGCATTTGGATAAACTGCAGGCCAGCTGATATATCTGAATTTTAAAAGAAGCTGTAGACTAAGTTCCTTATGACAGGTTCTTCAAGAAACTGAGCTGACAAGAAATAAAAATGAGAGCTAGCACCATTACATAAATCAGTGATGTCTCCCCACCTTCTGAGTGTTGTGTCCATTTTGATGTGATTGGATCGTCTCAGAAAGATACATTAGAAGTAGAAAAGAGTTATGAAAAGCGTGATAAAGCAGATCAAGACTTCTGTATGAGAAAAGATTAAGAACAGAAAAGGCTCCTCATCTTGCTGTTGGATGAGGAGGGATGTGATCTGTTTTTGCAGTCATGAATGGCATGGAAAATGTGCATAGGAAATGACTATTCAGAGTTTCTCACAAGCCAAGCAATAATGGCATGTTTAATATGAATGCAAGTATATGCAATGCAAAACACTGCTGAAGACAAGACAGTGTAACTGGCTTCAGAGAACACTTATCTCACTTCACAGAAAAAAGTCCATCAACAGCTATAAATACAAATAAGGTGGGCAAACTGGTTCAGGGTGGTCCCTTTATTGCACACCACAGGAATTCAGGGCAGTATGCCAATGGATGTATCACCCCGTCCTTGCTGTGTTCATGTACTTTTTCCTGAGAATCTACTCTGATCACCTTAGAGACCATACAGTTATTTTTATACTTGTACAGGAATATGAAAGTTGAAAAAGAAGTTTATATTAGATAAAAGGAGAAGTAATAAACAGAAGGGAAAGGTATCAGTGAACCATGGGAAATAGCTGTTTGATAGAGCAATGAAGAAGTACACAGATGGGCAGAATGCAAGGTTGCAGCAGGAAATGGACTGAAAAACTGGGAGAAGAGAATTTGCAAAAAGGGGAAAGATTAAATATACAAAAAGGGAAATAGAGGGCTTCAAAGAAAGGTGAATGAGTACATGACAATGGAAACAGGAGAAAATCATGTACATCTGAATAGTGGAGATTCATAGTAGTGGGGGAAATATTTTATTACTTTTTCTTTTTAATAACTTGCAGTCTTTGCAGGTGACCTGGATACAGTAGCACATTATGCATGTTTAATAAGAGACTGTGACACCTTGGTGATTGCTTTCTCATGTGCTCAGGGGCCTAATCTCCAGTCAGGGCTATTCATTTATATGCGGGGGACTCCACTTGTAGCATGATGTCAATCGAACAGCTGTGTTTCTGGACAACTAGAGACACTTCTAAAGTTCAGATTCTGCCAAATTTAATGAGACAGTGTCAAATGTATTCAGATCAAAGCTGCTTACTTTTAATCTTTCTGTTTCTAGATTTAACGTGAGTCTCAGGACAGAGTAGCTCATCTGAAAACAAAAATGCCATGTTTCTCTTTGCACAGAGTAAATCCTTACCAAATTGTGTATAATAATAGCTTGTATTTTAAATATCAGAAGGACCTTTATTCTAAAGTTCTTATTAGTTTTAATTCATACATTACTTGCTATTCACATTGTCAAAGTGCATAAGGGAATAGTCCTTATTGCCATGTAAAGTTCTTCACAGTTTAGTATAAACTTCTATCAGAAATCAACATAAGAACTTACTCTCATTCTAACTTACAGGACAAAGAAGCAAATTCTCACCTGGTAAACTGATATTCCTCTACTAAAGTTAATGAACTAGGCCAATTAACACTAAGTTAAGGTGCAATGTCAGTATAATTTTCCTTTTTACAGATCAGTCATTTGCCTTGATACAGTACTCCTTATGCAAATATGTAAACACGATTAATCACTATGAATAATTTTAAAAAGATCTTGAAAGATAAACTTTCAGTGGAATGCCTAAAGCTGATAAGAGATGTGCAAATTGGTTCCAAGAACACAGAGTTCCATAAATTAGGGCAATATTGTGCAAGTAATTAGACTCCAAACATGCTAGAGATGCCTTTCCTACCCAGTTTGCAAATGCCCTTAAATGCAGCTATGCACACACCTTGCCAATAAAATTTGCCAGTGCTTATGCAGAAAATGCCAGAAAAGAAATTTGACAGTATATGGAAATGGTAAGTTGAGGGAAAAACATCTGAAAGGCCAGAAGTTTTGCTTTAATCTTAGCAATGTCCATGTTTGCTAACGGATATCCCAGATATCAGAAGTTTCAAGACTTGCCTGCCTAAGGAAACAGGCACAGATTCAGTATTCATTCAGAGGTTTCTGAAGAGTCCAATCAGCAGGCATCCGACGATGGTGTCTAATAACACCATCCTGTGAAATAAATTGAAATAAAACAACCCAGATAAAGCAGGGCATATTATTTGTCCTGAGAGTAATATTATAATTTTTATTGGAGTAATTATTTTAATTAACTGTTCATGTTGCCACTTTTTCTCTCCCCTGGACCTAATCATAAGACAATATTTTAAATGGCATTTTTAAATATACAGTGTTCAAATTCAATACTTGTGTCAAGTCAGAAGTCCGCATGCTTTACGACATTTTCAATATAATTTCACAATAGTAGCAGTGTAGACTCCTGAGGGAAGGAACTCAATAAAAAGAGCAATCAAGAAATGTGGCTAACAGATTGGTTGTAGATGTTGACATTCTTTACACACTCAAGTTAATGGGCAAAAGTACACAATTTCCTTCAGGAAAAGACATCAGAGTCAGTGCCAGAGTCAAATTCCCAGTGTTAATTAGGAAAAACATCTGCAGTTATTTGGAAATAGAAGTAATCAAACTTAATTATGGAAATTTATTTAAAATAAGATTTTTTGCATATTTTATCATGTTTTTCTCTGTCAAAGACCTGATAGTAGAATGGCAGAGAAGAAAAGGGAAATAGTTGGTCATTTTTTTTCAATCTAGCATCATCAGCAAAAATGTGAGGCACATTTTCCTAAGTTTTATAAGTTGCTAAGACACAGCAACAAAGCTACAATGTTAAAATTCACCTTTAAAACCTCCCCCATTCTCTGCTAATTTTGGTAAAAATATTAAAATACATTATCTCTGCACAGAATCTTACATTTGAGCCTTTTTGATCTACATACTGTGATTATGAATGGAAGGAAAAATTTAAACTATTAAAAGGTGTATTCATTATTAAATATTCTCTGCACTTTCAAATACTATATCTTAGACATGGCTCAGAAACATAAGGTTGAAAAGTCAGTGTCTTCTGTTTCCCTCAATCTATGAAATAGATATTTAAACCTACAGATTTTGGACCCCCTATCACCAGAACCCTAAGCCTAACTTTTGATGACAGGGAAAATTAAAGAAAAACCTCTGAATATTCATAGCCACAGGAAAAGAACTGGAGAGTTCATGAAGAAGCACCAATAGCCTAAACCTGTAGGAGCCAATCTGAAATTTCCTGTGCATCCAGGTAAAAGGATCGTACCCACAGAGGAAAACCCTAAGCCTCTCCAGGTATATCTGCCATTCCAGTTAGCTGAGCATGCTAAATGAGCAGGTCAAGGGGAGTCACTCAAGAATTTAAAAGCTCTGGGAACATTAACCGTCTGTGTCAGATTCAGTCTTGCTATTGCAATTCAGTGCTTCACAAAAGGGTGAAAATACATCAGAAGTCTACTGATACATCAAGAATTGAAAAAACAAAAAAGTCTAAGCCCACATATGTCCTTGAAGGTTGCCAACAGAAGCCCTGAAGCAGTACAATAGAAGTATGGTACAAACATGATGAACATACAGCAACCCACCTTTTTCAATTCTGCTTAGAAATATAAAAACTTTACACACCAAATCTCATATCACAACCTTGGTATATTACTTGAAAATCATACTAAGCTGCCATATGATTTCTCACATTCATTTATCAAAGAATATTTTAAAACACTTTTAATCCCTTTCCCCTATTACCTGACTCACTAAGTCCAACACTTCTTCCCTTGAATGATTAGGAAGTATCCTTTCTTTCTAATTTACTTCTGTTACTGAAAATAGAGGATGGAAGGGAGAGGGGACAAGATACATATGTGTAAACGCATATTAAGTGCACATCTGTTGTGCAGAATTTAAAAGCAGCCCTTGTTGATAAAAGGAATATGAAAAATGTTTTGGGTGGCAGTACTGGCAGAGAAATCTGTATTCAATAATTTGATTGAATATTTTCAAGGTAAACATTGCTTATAGCTTTGCTGCCTTGCAAATATCTGTGAAGGCAGTAGAACTGGAAAAATAGATAGGGAACGTCTTTGTTCATTTTTCTCTAAAAGCTGGTGCTTGTATTCTCTAAATAAAATTCTGATTTCACTATTGTATGAGAAGGCAATATTAAAGGAAATTTGATAGTTAAAGTTTTTGAGGCTTTGCTATAGTTACCTAAGTTTGTGAGAACACATGGTTAAAACTACA
Organism: Entomyzon cyanotis; assembly: GCA_024500445.1. Classification (NCBI taxonomy): domain Eukaryota; kingdom Metazoa; phylum Chordata; class Aves; order Passeriformes; family Meliphagidae; genus Entomyzon; species Entomyzon cyanotis. Next base: position 86,501,239 of record JAKEPQ010001005.1, read on the forward strand.
TTAATAAATTTGGGTAGTTGATTTAGGTAAGTTCATAATTTTCCAATAATTATGTTGTATTTTAAAGGTTTTCCTCTCTCAAGTGGCAGCTATAAAATTCTTCTAATGCACTTTCTGCTGTCTTGGAAAATCTACCTCTCACTCTCCAGCCAAGTGCTCCCTGTTTTGTGTGTATCAGAATATTTGCTTACCTTTCATTTGTGAGTTAAGTGACAGAACTGAACGGTGTAACTTCTGAACTCATGAGAATGTGAGTTAAGAATGTAATGATGTAATGAAATGCTGGGTTTTGCTTATAAGTCATCAGTGCTAGCTTTGCTGGGCTTACAAACAAGCAAGTTGTACCTCTCCATCTATATCATTGTGCTTATTGTTCTCATAATTAAATTTGATTTTTATTTCAGGTCATTGCTATCCAGTATTTTGCCTGTAATGCCTTATTTGATAGACCTCAATGTCTTTCAAAATTATATAAGTAGCTGCTTTTCATCATTGCCAATCAGATCAATTCAGTGCAATGTAGTTGACATGACTCACAAAAATGCATCCTGACAAAGCTCTCTCCTCTCTCCTGAAGACTGACACTGCTATAATTTTGTACATATTTTCTGCATTTTCCAGTTATGAACATCTGTCTTTAAAATGGATATTTGAAAGATCTCTGACAATAACTGAACTTGTTGAGTGCAGTTTCCCTTTTCTATTTGAGTATATATGCATGTGTGTATGTCTTGTGTGCAAGATTTCAGTTTTGCAAAGCTCTGAGTGCCTGTGAATCACAGAAGCCTTCTCTGTCTTCACAGTTTAAGTAGAAGCACTTAATTCTAAGGCAAACCTAACTTTTCAAAATGAAATTAACTTCTTTTTAAGTACAAGGTAAGTTGACTCTTCTAAGAGTTCAGATGTTTGCAGTGGTTCTCTGGATAAAAGAAGGAAAAGATATTCAAACAGTATAATCTGATCATTCTAAACTGGAGTCCAGGTCAAGAAATTTCTGACTTTCTGTTCCTATAAGTGCTATCAGTTATAAGTGCTATCAGTGCTACAGGAACTGCCTTCCTGGGTCCTTGCTGTCCTAAAGATAGCCCTCTGGTAACATTTCTTCACTGTGCTAGGGTGTCCTTGGGTTTCAGTGTTAAACACTAAGGATTGGTAAATCAGGTTTCTTGCTGGAGATGCATTTTGCTCAGACCCACTGCCCAGTAAAACTTAGAGAATTACCATCTTCTAATGACTGCTGTACATACTGTTGTGTGTCTCTAGCAGTATCCTGCTTTCTCTCTTTCCCTTTGTCTCTGTCATGCATGTATGTGAAGTCAAATGGAGTGCAGATATTCCCATGGATATCTCCCAGATTAGAACTGGACTTCATTTCATTCTTTTCTTTTAATATTACAATGAACATCAAAATTTGCCAAAATATTCCTGCTTACAGAATGTGCTCTACACATTCCTACCCCAAAATCACAGCTTTGTGAGTGTTAACTTTGCGGATTGCCATCGTGGGAATTAAATATACCATGTGTGGATGTATAGAAATAGAACCTGACTATGGCTGGCACTGTGCAGAAGCACATTGATTTCTGATAGTAAGAAAATGAAGAGTGAAATACCAATAACTTTTTTCTGTATGTAGCAGTGTTATATGGTTGTTGTCATTTCACACTTAATCTCTGACTGCAATAAGAGAAAGCCTCTTTTTATTTCTCTGGAATCCTGGAAATGGTATATTTCCAGTTTTTCATTTGCATTTCAAATTCTCCTTACAAAATATTTAAGTGAAAAAGGAAAAATAGAGGCAAGACAAAAATTTAGAATTCAGGGTATGTGATCTGAACCAACCTAGAAATTATTTGCACTGTCATTTGCCACCTGTCTGGGCAATTTGTCTAAGTATTGTTTGAGTTATTATGTCCAAGGGTACCTTTCAATCACATGTGCTGCAAGGACTTCGCTACTTACCATCTTCTCAACACAGACAAAATTTGGTGATGATAAAGTTAGATAGGATGTAGCAGCTGGTCTCCTGTACTCTGTTGCCAGTGCTATTTAAAGCCGTATTATCAAGATAATGCTACCTACAAGATAAGAAGATAAATAATTTGAGAGAATAAGCCTTTTTTTATTGAACTTCTGTATACATGGATTGACATGCTTTCTTGAATAAGTAATTTTGGACTTAAACTGCAAATGTAAAACCTCTCTTTTTTTTTTTGAAGTGACATCTATAATTTTAGGCACATGCAGCCCTGTATGAAGTCAGTAGAGTAGTTCAGATTATCTAAACATCTTTATTAGTTTACCAAGAGGAGCTAAGTGACATTTTATTTTCCTTTGTGCTTCTTTGCATATACTTTCTGTTCTGGTCGCTTTAGACACAAAATTCAGAAAGCTGGTCTTTCACTTTTAGCACATTTAGAAGATCCAAGTCATACTGAGAGAAAATCCTTGTTGTTATCTCAGTCTCTTTTCCAAACCAAGTAAATCTTTAAGTGTTATTTCACTAAGGTACAAAATTATTAATCAAATGGTTGTACACAGTCAGTGAACAAGTTAGCAATACTTCATATCCTTTTAAATCTCCTAGTTCCATCTCAGCTGTATTTCGTTCTAGTATAACAGGTTTCTGAAATGTTTTAGTCCCTCTTCTCTTCCACTGACATTCATTTGCTAGCTTATCCCAAGCTATCCAACTCCAGCATCCCTATAATAATCTTTATGGTCTTTTTCTTTCTCTGCAAAAACTCCTCGTGTCCCAAATGACAACAAAATCGTCCTGGTCTTACACAACATAACTCTCCTGTAACTCTTGTGCTCTACCTTTAAGCAGAGTTCATCTACAGTCAAATACCTCATCTTTTTGCAGACCTTCCCCAACATGCCTATATTTCATAAACAAAAGCAAAAAATGTCATCCACTGTTCTTGCATCCAGTGTTTCAATTTCAGAGAAAATCCACCAAAGCCATCCTATGAAGTCTCACTCTAACAGCCAGAAAAGGACATAATTATGAAGGAAGTGGACAATAGGGCAATTTACATTATAATTGATTTTTCTGTTCTTTCCCAGTAGACAGTGAAGAGTGTTTGTACATAAATATCTGGAATTTAATCTCATACATACAGCTCTGGGCTTTTTGCACAGTTTAACACTTTCAATAATTTGTATTGTTTAAAGGAAACTATCAACAGCTATAGGAAAAAGAGAATACCTGAATAAACTCAAATGCAAAAAGGAAGCAACACACCAGGCAGAAGCTGGGATTGACTACCCAGGAGGAATATAGAGTCACTGCCCATTGTTCAGAGCTGGAACTGGGAAAGCCAATGCTCAGCTGAAGTTGAAGCTCCAAGGGTTTAAAGAAGGATCAGTCTTTTCTTGGAGGAACATGGTAAGAAAATAAAAGGCAACATACACAAGCTACAAGACACAGTTTTCAGCTATGAGAGTGATCAAATACAGGTAGAGTTTGTCCACAGAATTCCTGAAATCTCCTTCCTCAGAAAGAGTGAACTGGACTGGACACATCCCTAAGCAACTTTTCCTAATTTGACTTTCTCTGAAGAAAAATTTGCATCTCTAAAATGAAATTATTTCTTGATTTTATAACTTGATAACTTACTGAAACTTTGGTCTTTATTTTAATATTCTCTGCGGTATCACTGAAGAAGCCAGTCTCCATACCAATGGAAGGTGGCCAGATACCTGTTAAAGAATTTAGTTGAATTCCCATTCAAAATAAATATTTTCAATTTCAACTGTCATAACTACTCTGATTATTTTGAATATTTAAGAGTATAAATATTACATTAAAAAAACCAACAAAAAACTTCCCAAAAATTAAAAAGGGTAAGATTTCTTTTATACTTGGGCAGCTGTAATATTCTTTGCATAGCTTTCCTTAATGCATTGAATTGCTCCAGTCATTTTGGTAGGAGTCATTCAGCATTACAGTGGGAGAAAATCCATCTTGAATTCAGTATATCAATAACATTATTTTTTCTCAGTACTTTACAGTGTATATTTCCAAGAAAAAAAAAATAAACTTTCTTTCAAGAAAATACCATAATTTCTTTTCATGTCAGTCAATCAATATCACGCATCCTAAAGCACTTTCAAGAGATGATTTAATAAGGCTAGGGCAATTTATCACAGTTAAGTTCTGTAACTTGCTATTCAAAAAAACTCTCATTGACTTTATGTTGAATCACTGCTATATGAGACTTTGCTGCTATGCCTGCTGTGCTTTTGAACAGTCAGCCATGGTGTATAAGAAATCTGCTTTGCGTCATTGGACTTGATATTTCTCCTGGGAAGAAAAAAGAATGATTATTTTGTGGTTTAAGTTTGAAATTTCATTCCATTTCTTTGAAAAAAATTGCCTGATGGGTTTTTTATCATCATGAAAAAAGTCAGGAGATTGAAGTTAAATTCATTACTGTATTGTACTTTCTACAAATTCTCTACTGTATGCATTCCTTGTTTTGAGTGAGCAGACTTGTACTAGAGTAAAGGTTGGGTGAGCTGAAAAAGAAGATATGCACTATAACTCAACAGCTGGAAATTTTTCATAAATTTCCTAATTGTACAAGATGAAAGATCAGTTTCTAAAATTAAAATTGTTGGGGCTTTTTTGTTTGGTTGTTTGTTTTTGAGAGGAGTACCAATTTTTAAAAAATAGTTTAATAAATGTGATGGAATGGTTGTCCTTTCCAACATTCCTGTCCTAGGGTTAAGAGATAAATACTCTGTTTCTTTCTGCTTAGTGAAATATTCCCACTCCTAAGAGCTTTATAGAATTATGGAGACAACAGAAAATGGGTTTTGTTGTTATTATTGTTGCCTAGAGTTCATTCTGATTAATTTTATGGATTTCTTTCAAGTATTAAGTTGACTGTGCACTGCTATGTGAGTGGTTTCCACTTACAACACTTTTAAGGGTTTCTAACTTTTCACTTGAAATAGTTACAAATTATGTGCTACAGATAAATGAGTTCAGATTCAGAAATGAAACAATATGTGTATTTACATTGTAGGGTTTCTCTGATATTTTTCTTTAAATTTGGAAAGACAATTTAATTGTAATCTATTTCTACATTTGTGTATCCAAATAGGAAAAAGAAAGCTAAATATTGTTTAAATCATGTCCACCTGAAAAAGAAAGAAATAAACAACAAAACCCCAAAACATACCAAAAAAATACCCCACAAAAACCTCCCAAGAACAAAAAAAACCCAACAAAACTCAAGCAAAACAGACAAACAATCAAGAGGATATAAAGTTCTATTCTACCACTGAATTAAACACTTTATTAAGTTGAACCAGCCAGTTTGCTCAAATATGTATGTCATTTGAACAGTTTATATATATCTCATAATACAAGCAAATGGCATAGCTAGTCTATTAAATGTGCAGAGACTGCTAATCACTACTAATTGCTATGTTTGTTATAAGCATCAAAATGATCATGCAATTTTTCCTCCTTACCTTGCCTTTCTTTCCTCTTGTCTTCATCTAATACATATTAAAAAATGCAACTGATAAGAAAAATACCATTTCAAATTTTGAGTCATATGTCTTTACAGTTATTATATGTCTTTAAAAGTTATTATGAACTGAAAACGTAGGAGAATAGTGAAAAAATTGTTAAACAGTGCTACAGTTTGTAATGCTAAGATTTTAAATTTAATTGCCATATCTCTTTTGCATAAGATTCTAATAAGCATAAGGACAGCCTTTACACTCAATTTAGTGACTCTTTACAGGAATTTCATTAAGCTCTAAATAACTTAATGTAGTTTATTACTCAGATAATATAATTTTATGTGAATATGCATATAAAAATATGATTAACCAAGGAAGATCTGCACATTGCAAAATAAAAAAGTGAAAATTATTATGATAGCTATTTAAATATTCCTTTTTTTTTTTTTTAGTTTTCCCCTAAAAATCAAAAATGTTGTTCTTCAAAGCCATCTGGTATATTTAATGGGGATCCTTAGTATTGATCTGTAGAGACCATCTATATGGTGATATATGAAATAGATTAATATGAGTATACATAAATAGAATATAAATAGATTGATATGATTAATGTCATTTTGGAAGTCTGAAAAATTACATATAAGGTGTTCAAAGCCTGCAAGACACTGCTAACAGAAGTGCCGGAATAGACATTTAAGATGTGCTGAATATCTGAATTCACTTCAAATCTGATCACTTTTCTAGTGTTAAATGTATATAAGAATTTATAAGCAACTAAGTTCCAAGCAAGTCTTTGGAATCACTAGGTAACTCTATTTTCTTGGTAAATGTCTGGAGAGGTTGGTACTGTCTGTCATTGGTACTGTCTGTAGTTGTAGCTGACAAAGGGCACTAGGAGCTAAGTGAGAAAAATGGGAATACTGGACAACATGCATTGAATGGCATGAAACTAGAAATAGTGCCTAAGGTACCTAAACCAAGATTCAGTTCCAAACTGGTGCAGTTTACCTCAAAGTGACATACTGTCGTTGTACAAGCTGTAGCTCACAGCAATTTGGCTTGGGTGGTTAGCTACTCATCACTAGATGCTTTCATTTTGATGCCTTTGTTAACTGTAGTGAAATAAAAATTGTTGTTGACTAAAACATAAATCTCTTAGGTGGAGGTAAACCATGTGAATCTGTAGCTGAATTGGTTCAATGCCTGCTATACCACCGTTTTCATTCAAAGTAAATTCACAATGTTGATATTGTCGCCACAACTTCTCAGTACATGAAAACACCAGATAAACTCATGTAACACCAACTGTTGTGCCACCAGCTGCAGTTTCCCCACCCGTTTTCTTCTTTATATGTCTACCCTTCTCACATTGTCCTGCTTCCCCCACCCCTGGTCCTGGCCACTCCCTTAGGTTTTCCCTATTGGTTCCTGTACCCTAACTTCGCCTATATACTGTCCCTGTGCCCAGAGGTCACTGGGCCAGTGTGCTGTCCCTGCCCCCTGTCTCTATAGAAAACTCCAGATCCTTCGCCATGATGTGTTTTTGCATCTGGGGTGTCTTTGCCTGTGGGAGGTCTTTGGCCTCTGGTGATCATGTGAATAAACATCTTCTGTGGTCATCATGCAGGGTCCCTTCTCACCTCCTTTACTGCCACCATGCTTCGAAGAGCAGATGAAACCAGAGCTAGCCATTGGCACCCCAGCTGGTGTAAGCACAGTGACCAGCCTTCTGAGGGAAGGTTTGGGGCACTGAGATGCTGACCCGGGCTGGGCAGAGACGCTCTCTGGTATGGCGTGCAGCTTGCCATACCACTGCAAAAATCCACCAGAACCACAACAACCAACAAATGAGAGTACACAATTAATGCCAACAGTGCAACGTCGATGCTCTTCAACTCTTAAAGGCAGTAAATAGAGATAGAGCATTTTTTTCTGCTTCTGTCTCTCTAAATGGAATTGTCTCTGTCAGTATCTAGATCCTTTTTTTTCTTCATTGGGTATTTTTGATATAAGTGAAGTAGCAGTAAATGTTCACTAGAGTTGAAAATCTAGTGTACATTTATCATCTTTGTTATAAAATAGAAAACCTATGATAGATGTATTATATGAGTAGTGTAATGTACAAATTTGCTGCAATTTGATCATTATGTGGCTTTCTGTGTTTTCTATCACATCCTATGAAATAAGATGGAAATTGCAGTAAAGTGTTAGATTGACTTAAATTAGCCAGGACTGGTAATAATGATAATTCTTACTTCTTTGCAAGTCAGTAAGTGATGATTGAAACTTGTTCCTACAACTCTTATTTCCAAGTTATTTGAAAAATTATCGAAAAGGGAATATCAGGACATCTTTTGAGTTTACTCCAACACAGACCTCTTGCTGCTTTCATGTTTTAGGTTTTCAGGCATGCATGTACAACATTTTTATTAATGGAAACTGACATATAAAGGGAATAAAACCTTCATCTTAAAACAACAAGACCTTTTTTGTTATTTTTAATTTGTCAGATTATTTCAAAAAAATGTTATTAATTTATTTCAATGTTACTCTGCCAGGAAACAGAATTAGCTTTGTACTAAGAGCATACAGATGCGCTTAAATGCCTCACAGTAAGTGAATTTTTTCAAACAACATGGACTGTTTTTCATTTGTGTCCCATTTAATGGTGTTATTTATATTAACTTTATTACGATCTCAATGTCCTCACATATTTTTTTCACTACCACTTTCTAAGTAAAGGATTAAATATATGTCAAATTTTCTCTTTTTTTTAAAGTAGTTGTTTGTCTTTTTATTCTACTATGAGGACTCTTTATTTATGTCTTTAGTAGCTGACTACTCTCAAACGCCGTTGAAGTAAGCAGGAATTAAAAGTGTTTAACAACTGGAAAAATCAAGTGGTTTCTGAAGAAAAAGCAATAAACCACAATGCAAGGGAAGTAGAACAGCCAATTCAAATAAAAATGGAAAATTATCTGTGCATTGAGTAAATACCTGATTTATTTCTGTTCTTATTTGAACAAGTATCAATTTCAGCACCTATGAGTGGGTTTGAAACTATTTTATCTGATTTTTTACCCTTATGCTCCCCATTTTTAGATGCTATCATAACCTGATAGTAATATTTAGGCTTTTTTTTTTTCTCATCAGACAAGAATGTCTTGTTCCAACCCTCAAACACCTGGGTAAAACTTTGCTTTTATCCAATCTACAGAAAACCAGAAAAACTTTAGAGATAACCATAAAGAGGGAGATGTCATTATATTTCACACAGTCATGGAGCTGGGAGAGACATTAGGCTCATCTTCTCCATGTCTAACAAAATCAGTAAAACCAGTCTCATGCGATAATTACATTTGTTCTCTTCCACCACTGAGTCATAGTTCATCTTATATTTTAGTTACTGTTGATATATGCTTGGGTTTGTAAGGTCTTGTATGACCCTTAGGGAAGTTAATACTGCAGTAGCAATTTTCAAAGAGACTGTTATCATGCCTGGTTTGCAGTAGGTCTTTTTCCTTTAAATATTTTTATCTGAGAACACTAATATGTGGTATCTTTTCTGAATATATAAGTGTTTCTGGATTATCAGAAAATATTTCTTTTCCATTTCAGAATTATTTGAACTAGCGTATGAAGTTTAGCTACTTGAACAAACAGCTATTTAGGTATAAAGACTGAAATAATTTCTCGTGAATGAAAACCATGCTTGTGTTCTGCTAAATTAGTTAAATTTGCTCCCAGTAGCAATATAGTACAGGGATTTTTTTAACATGTGGTCCAATTGGTATGTGATCCGGGAAGAGAACTGTACTTGGGTACAATCTTCCAGATAATCTCTCTATTTGGGAATGACATGATCTACATGTATTTCAGGAAATTACTTTCAAAATAGGAGATACCATATTTGTAATTGCTTAAGGTTAAAAATAAAAAAATTCATTTGGCATACAAAACTAAAGGGAAGACAAAAAGATGTCATTGCTAAAGGTGAGATGTATTTCAGTGCCCATTGCAGTTCAGTTGAAACAACTGGACTGGTACCATTACCATGCAGCCTGGTTTACAAACCTGCTATTTTCCAACAGTAATAACTGGAAACCCCAAATATATCTGTATACTTTGAATTCGGTGGCCAGACACCTGGAAAATTGTCTCAAAACAGTTCCTCTTGACAAGTCCACTGCTGTTCACACTAAGGTCCACAGCAATCTGAGAGAAGTACAGAATCAACAAAGCTGGTAAAAGAGACAATTATACTGTAGTCTTATCCTTCCCTTGTTACTGTCAGCAATTTTCCACTTTGCTACCAAATACACTATTCCTGGCTTTTGTTTATGCAATTGTCAGTGCCTTCAAAATTGTATTCCTCTACTTTTTTACTGGGCTGTCATCCTAGGCATTTAATATCCTGTAAAATAGTATTTATGCAAGTTGTGTTGTGGCTTGAGGAGTCTGTTCACAGCTGGTTACCCACCTGTTATCATCTGAGTGTCTTGTGGACTTTTTCTGATCTGTCTATTTCTTTCTTTGATGACTACTTATAAACGTTACCAGTATAATTACATGAACAGATAACCTATTGTGCTCTACATGACCTGTATCTATGGCTTGATCACATAACTCTAGAATTTCTCTGGCACACAATAAAGGAAATCTGTAGCGCTGTATTGGTATTCCTAATACCTCAAGTAGAGAGGTAGTGGAAGCTTCTTTTTAAAAATTCTGTCTATCAAGAGCTGGTAGGTACTGAATCGGTGTCAATACAGCAAAGGAAATATAGCTGAGGGTTAAGGAATGATAGTATACAGGAAGACTGAAAAACCTCAATACTTCTCCACAACTGGCTCCATTTAATAAGCTGGTGATAAAATATTCTTAGAGAAGATATGGCTGAATAGCAGATTGTCAAGGGAGACAAAAAAATCAGGAATCACACCACTGGTAGAAAGTGTTGCCAAGGCTTGTGAGATCGAGTTAAACTTTTTCATCATACTACAGATGGAATGCATAGAAAAGATTCTAGGAAGTCCACCAGAGACTTCATTAATGCTAGCTTATTTTACCAAGGGGTTCATCTGTGCCCCAGGAGTGCAAGAAGCACATCATCATCTTCTTCTAAACTCTAGCTTTAGTAAAGTCTGTTTTTCTCTGTGTAAAGAGACATATTTAGGTTTCTTGGGTTAGTAATTTAGATTTTTTGGGTTAGAATGCACTGCCTTGCTATCAACCTCTATATTTCCATAAACAAAACAATGAGCGCAAAATAAAGATTAATTTATTAGAAAATTAGTTATTCAAGCAGTTGGTGAGCTTCAAACAGAGAAAAATTATAGTGCCTATTCTGGTTTGCCTTTCTACATTTCACCAAGCTAAAAAACACTAAAGTCAAGTTTATTTTCATTTTTATTTTCATCCTGATATGATTCTATGATTATCAGAACAGTTCTTACAGTTGCTAGACATGGGATCCAAACGTCATGGCAAACCCCATCCTTATTCTTCATATTCCCTAATACAGAAGGATGACTACAGATTAAAAAAAAAAAAAAAATCTTTACAGAAATGCAATGAAATGAAAAGAAATATTCTATTTTAATTCATGCTTAATCCCTTCTGCAATTTGTTTATTTTATTTCATGCTCTTGAAGCTTGAATCTTCTAGTTTTCCACAGTACTTGCCTTTCTTCCACTTCACACTGAGGGCCCCATTCTGGTCTGATTGAAACCAGGATATAATACTACAGTGAATCTGAACTGCTAGGTGGATCAAGATTTTCTTTCAGTGTCTATTCTCATTGTTGACATGTGAAACATCAGCTATATCTTCAATCTAAATACATTATTAAGCACTGAATTTGGGTCTTGTTCTGTGGATTCAGAATAACATTTTTTAACTCTGTTTGATATGTATAGAAAATTTGGTTACTTGACCCTTCAATGAGACTGTGCTGCTATTTATCCTGACAGATAAAGAATTGTTGTTTATTTCTCTCATTCTGCATAGCAGGGATCCTAGGCATATCCTTGAAATACCCTACAAATAAAAATCACTGTCAGACTTGAAATCAGCAAATTTTTCTATTGATTACTATATCTTCCAGCTACCCATGTAACTAGTGGAAGACAATATGTATTACCAGTTAGACTTCTAAGATAATAGGTACTTTCTTTTTCAATTTAGTGTATTTTTTCTTTTGATGAAATAAAATATCAAGTACCATCTGTATACAATCACTGCCCCATCATTAACATACAAATAATGCAAAAGAATAAGACCCATAATGCCATAAAGAAAAACTTTCTTCTTGTTATGATAGAATTTGCATTACATTTCAAAGAAAATCTGAGTGTTTAATATGGGGGTACAAAATAATTTCTGAGTGTACATCCAGAGTCTAGTATGATATTTCATTCTTAGGTCAGATCTCAGAAACAGGTAGTGCATCAGATGTTCTGACTGTATGTTCTTCTATATAACTATATTGCTATTCTACCATGACCCTGAACGTATTCCTCTTTCAACTTCCTTTTTTATAATGTCTTTGGTAGAACATTGCTCAGCTGATTTGAAGAGAGACATAATAGATCTTGACACTGGAAAAGGAATAAGTTTTTAATTTCATAGCTGCTTTATTGTACTTATAATTTATTTAATTAATTTAATTTATTATATTAAAGTGACTTTTAACATAGAAAATAGCATTAATTTAAAATCGATACTTCCTTATTTTTCTTGAAAGTTTTAACTAAGATCAGGAGCTGGATCTAGAATTTGGCCATTTTCTGTTTGGTACATCAGAATGAAGTCCTGGAAACAAGTTTTCTTGAACAAAGGAAAATTCAGATTTAATCCCTGTCTGACCTTTGCAGTATAATCCCTCTCTTCTTGGGCTTAAAATGTGAAAAATTAAATGATAGTATACAGACTCTCTACATCAGAAAGATGTAGAAATTACAGGATAATGGAGTCTACCTGACTTCAAGTTGCATTTGTAATCATAAGCATGAACATTGTTTAGAACTGTGCAAACTGAATTTTACGTGCATTTTGAAAATGTACATAGTTTCTTGTCAACACAAAGATCAATGAAGTGCTGTCCAAATTGTTCATCCATTACTTAGCCTTTCTAGTGTCAGCATTACTGTCAGCTTCAGTTAGAGAACTTCATTTATATAAAATTTCATTCACTGTGGGAAGGATGAGGAAGTGAATCATGTCTCAATAATGGAAATCTGAATGGGGAAGGCATTGTCTTGTGTATTGAATTAACAACCATGAGGTAGTAGGTCATTTCAAGGTTTACATTTGAGGCAGAAGCTTTGCCCCAAATGATTCTGACCAGAATAGTCCTATGTGTCCAGGTCTCACCAAGATTAATGGACATTAGACTGTATATCTAGTACCTCAAAAAAAAAAAACAAAAACAAAAACAAAAAAAAAAACAAAAAAAAAAACCAAAAACATGGCTTATCTACTTGCTTTTCTTCTTCTTTGTGAGAAACATATGGTTGAAAAGAAAATACATTCTTCCATTCCCTTTGGAGTGTGAATTGTTTTTTGAAATTTTCTCTTTGCGTAATTATCTGTTATAGTATAGCATGATTGAAATGCTTTGACACCCAGCCAGCCCCATAGACAGTTTATGAAATGTGCTGTACTAGTGCATAAAACTCCCGCCTCTTCCAGTTTCTTACATGATGAGAAACAGCAAAGGGAATAGCAGCAAGACAGGCAAACAAAGACATTTGAATGGGAAAATTATAGTCTTTATCCATAGATAGATTTAGAAAAATTCAGAATCCCAAGTTGATTAACATGCAGTGTACATGACTCCCTTGGATATCAGAGGAAAGCTTGATTTATGTAGTCAGGTTAGGAACAGCTGCCACTTCTGGTCTATTCCATGACTCCTTCCTGCTCCAGCCAGTGAACCCAAGGACCTGGCGTCTCCATCAAGGCTGAAGGACTAACCTGCCACTTTCCTGTTTGCAGGTTCATCCAGTGGCAAAATGCAGGCCATGTACCAGAGAGCAGTAATAACTGTGCATTAATATAGTGCATATTTCAGATGCAGTGAGGCTGAGAATCATGTCTTGAAATACCTCTGTGGTTAGTTCTTGAATGGTGTTAAATTGCTGAATCTAATAATATGATTTTAACTTAGATTTTTGGTTCATACTCTTTTTGATATCAACAGTGAATTGTGGCTCTCGGTTTTGATCTTATTTTTCAGTTAGTGTTTGTAGGATGGTGGATAATCTTTCATTTAAGTCAGATATACTGGTATAATTTCCTTGACTTTGCAGGGTTTACATGAACGTTACTGTTTACCCCAGTGTTGGTAACCTTGAATTTAATATTTAAAACAAAGGAATTGCATATGTTTTCTGAACCCAAAGATGATACACAGGTTTCCTGCCCTGCCTGCTAATACACTAAAAAACAAATACACTAAAAAACAAAATGATCACGTGATTTGTGTTAGTTTGGGGATTCTTGCTTGGGACTAGTTGTAGGGTTCAGTGACAGCTTAAAAACAGGTGATTATACTGAAAGAGTGAGCTCTTTAAATATAATTGGAGAAAGTGCGTGGAAGGAATATGCAAATACTGTGCTTGCATGCATCAAATAACAGAGAATTAACTTGCACTTTTGTCTCTCTGTACTGTTGGCTGTAAAGGCTCACATAAATCAGTTTAATCAGTCACTAGAAATAATAACTTAAAAAAAGTTGGAGGCAGGCTTCTGAAAGCCCTGTCCTCATTTCATCAGATAAGTCACTAGCCACTGCCCATGCTGAGAAAACAATACAGGTCATGTCCCTACAACTTGATTCTTCTGCCTGTCCAGAATAACAATTCCTATAATCCATGATTATCACTTTTTTCCATTTGGTTGGTTGGTTGGTTGGTTGGGTTTTTTTGGCAGTGTGGCATTTGATCTGATGAGGGTATTATGCACTAATTAAGCATTTGGGGGATTCCCAAGGTGCCTTTCCTTCTCCAGCAAATGTGTGTTAGTGTGACAGGGTTATTTATTTGTCTCATAGAAGTTTATGGCTCCCTGCAATAGTGTCACAATTTTAGTCCTAAGGTGATACAACCTCCAGGCAAGCCCAACTTCTAGAAATATCTGTCAGAACTTTTAGCGTTGTCCCTGCTTAATTGCTATAGTATCCCTGATTAATTTTATGCCACCATGAGGGAACTCTGAAATGAGTGGCTTACTGAAGTGAGTCAGGGAAATTTAGAAGCTACCAGAAGTAAGTTTAGCTGATGGGCCTGGTCACTTTAGAAAATTTTAGAAAGCATTAATGATGATATGAAATCTCGGGCAAAGCCTTTCAGTTAAAATGTGTCTTAATTAGATTTTGGCAAGGGCTTATATGCAACTGAGTTGTGGATTTTTTTAGTAATAGGTGGCTTATTAGGCATCATCTGACCTCAAGCCCTAGTTGCTTGTTTCTCTACTTATTGGCTTTGATTTTACCTAATTCCACTATTTATGTGGCATGTGATAAACTGTATTCAGGAACAGAATTTAAAGTTATGTTCATTACTTCTTTTTTCTGCCACTGTTCAAATAATGTAAGTCTGATAATCTGTTATTCTCCTGTCTCCACATATGCTATTGAAGAGGGCATAAGGCATTGGAGATTGGCAAGGTGGATAGAAAAGTGGGAGAAGGAATAGGAGCTGTATAATTTGTCTTAGCTACTAAAGCAAATGTGTACCATATTTTACCCTTGTCAGACAAGTACTGCATGGCTGGTCATCTACCTAGCTGAAATCTGCAAAACCATTATGCATTTTCCAGGATTTTTACCTTCTTTAACTTCTTTTCAATAAACTGTCATTAGCCCCTCTCCCATTCTTCCTGCTCCCATCTTCAATACATTCTGTCTTTTTCAGGGAGTTCATTGTTAAAGATTTATAAGTAGTGAATGAGGCTCTCCACTGTCCTATCAAGGACATTTTTCTCAAGCAAACTGACACATTCTCTTCTGAAGGGCATTCAGTTAAACAACAGCCTACAAACATCTTCTGTCTCCCTGCCTTTTAGCCTGAGCCAGACACTAAGTCATTCTCATCTCTTATAAACCACCTTCAAACAGACAAGAAAATGAATGTATTCAGAGTGTATACATAATGTCCTCAGATTCCTCAGAAGTGATCCAGGACATTAGATCTTAGGACTATTTTCAAGTTTACAGAAAGTTTCCAGCACAAGTATTCTTTGAGCAAAAAGACAAAGTAACAAAGAGTGAAAGCCTAGTTCTAAAGAAGACTGAATTGGAAATTCACTTCATGGCTGCATTTTTAGTCAGAAAAATCAGAGACATTAGAATGTGGGTTCTAAAATATAGCAAGGAGATAAATTTTTTCCTATTCCAATAATATTGGTATGAGTAAGAAGGAATGAGACAGCAGTAGAGAGGACTGGAAAAGAAGGTAGCAGGAGTCTTCCGTTCTTTAGACAAAAATTAATGAATCATCAGCTGTACTGTATAAATTCTTTCAGGTACTTGAAAATTACTAAAGTAAATACAATTGCAATGTAAACTAATAAATTTATAATATTTCCTTACCACACTGCCTATTTTCTTCCCTTATCTAGGAAACATGTCTTTCTTTTCCTTTGAAAAAATGTTGGCTTAAGTAATAGTAGATGAGGTTAATAATGCTTTTTATTTTGCTTCTCTACAGGGTTTCCTATGCAGATGAATGACTCGGATCACTCGCTATTTGAGCATTCTTTTCAAGGATGTATGCAGTTTATTCACGTGGATGATCAGCTGGTGGATTTGCATGCAGTAGAGCAAGGCCAGCTGGGGAGCTTTGCCAACGTCACCATTGACATGTGTGCCATTATTGACAGGTAAGTTTTGGAGAGATCACCTATATTCTGATACATCCTTCATATTCGGAAAATATAGAGTGATCCAGAAAAGATGGTCCTGACACTGCCAGTGATCATGTCAATGTGGCCCTACCTTTCTAGCAGTAGGAACCACGCTTAGATGATGGAGATGATGGCTTTACATTGTAGACTGTGTAGGGTGCAGTGGAAAGCAACTCAAATCTCCCCACTCACCAGCACAGGAGGAGCTGAAAAGTTCTTATAAGTCAGACTCAGACCATAGGTCAATAATATCACTGCCCTGAAAAGGGGGAACTCCTCACACCTTTTGTCTGTTTCCTAGATGACTGCTATGGAGGGGTTTTTGCAACTAGAAGTTGTGGGTCCTGGCTTCGATGCCTTCTGGCTTCCCTGTGTTCCTCAGAGAACTGAAGCGGTTCCCCATGCTTGCACATCAGTGCATGTAATAAATGCTCAAATTTAATTAAAATAGTGATTACTGGGTTTGGTTTTTTCCAGTCTGAGATGAGTAACTGAGAATTAGGGCAGTATTTTCTTTGGCACTACCTTGTCAACCACTTACCTGTACTTACTCAAGTTGATTCTGATTAGTGGTTTCTTTGTTGGTGAAAAAAAGAGAATACTAGAAAAGACAGAACAAGCAGCCCAACTCCTGGATGCAGGCAGCTTGGGTTATCATGAAAATTACCTGTACATTAAAGCCATTACAAGCCTGCTGGAAAGCTGTAAATGGCTTTTACAAATAGTGCTATGAAAGAAGCAAAGAGTACTAGATCACAGAACCCTAGAATAATTCAGGTAACAACTAACTACTGGAGTTCATGTCACCCTCTAAATGCAAGGCTAACTTCAAAGCTACATTGGGTTACTAAGGGCCATGTCGAGTTGGATTTTGAATATCTTCAAGGATAGATATCCTACTGGTTTAGTGATTTTGGATATCATTAGCAAGTATCTGCATAGTTATGGTTAAGAAATGCATGTCCTCTTTATTTCCTACTTCAATTTAAGAGACTCTCAAAGAGATAGATGCTACCATGAAAGAAAACAAAATATGACATACTGCTTTGGTCTTGCAAAATGCCCTCTCTTCCTGAAATGTAGACATCCATTTGCACTAAATAAGTTGCAGTAGGTTGACCATGGCAAGCAGCCAAACACCCAACCTACCTTTAGCTGTTTTCTCTCTCCTGAGAGATGGGGATAAAAACAGAAGAAAGCCAAAAAGACTTGTGGATTAAGATGGCAATTTAATAAGAAAAGCCAAAGCTGCACATGCAAGCAAAGTAAAAAAGAGAAATTTGTTCACTACTTTTCATCAGCAGGCAAATGTCCAGCTGCTCCCTGGAAAGCAGGGTCTCAGCACATGTAGTGGTTGTTTTAGAAGAGAACCTCCACGGCACTAAACATACTCCTTCCCTCTTCCATTTCCTGAGCTTTTATTGCTGGACATGATGTTGTACGGTATGGGATTTCCCATGATCAATTCCCAGCTATGTCCTTGTCTAACCTCTTACCCACCTGCCTCCTCCCAGCCTTGAAGGGGAAGGTTGTGGAGAGAAACCTTAATGCTTCTGGACAATCACTGTCCAGCAGAAGCCAAGAGGCCTGGTACCAGCATGGTTTTAGCCACATCTGGGAAACACAACACCCATGGGCTACTGGGAAGAAGATTAATTTAGTAACTCCATCCCAGCCAGACCCAGTATACCACTGTAGTAATCTTAGTGTTAAAGAACATGCTTTGTGATGTACCCATGAGTTTCTCTGGCATGTCAGGCCACTTTATATTGATGCTTCTTGTGGACCCGTTGAAGGTTGAAGTCATAATGAAAAGAGCAAATGACAAGCTGCTGCCATAGGGATGAAGTTTTTTCTGTCTCCTCACATACATCTGAAATTAAAAAGAACTACTGTGGTCAGTATTCATCAGTTTGAATTACTTGGCTTTATTTTGAATATTTGGTTTTGGAAATGTAAACTGACTTGAAAGAAAGGATGTGAAATACAGCTAATTAAGTCTCTGCTTTTCCACCAATGGATGAATTTAAGCTTATGCAACAGTTTGTATTGATCTGAATTATTGAACCCATTTATGCAAGTTTCTATTAGAAATAATTCCACTGTTATAGGGAAGTTAATCAGAATTAAGCTTTTGAAATGTATTGCGATGTAATTACAAGTAACTTACAATGTAAGTTAATTAGTATCAAAACATTTATTATACATTTATGAAATACAAGACTTAAGGCTTCCTATACATCAAGCAGCTTACTTTGGAAGTTCCCTTCATATATAAGTTACTATTTAGAAGCTATTTCTTTTTATAATACATAATATACATTCAAATATTTCATATATTATAATGCCATATGCCACATAAAAGTTGTATATAGTGGCCTTTTATTATATGAAAACATTACTATACTTTATATATTTTTGCGTATTATATATTAGGTTTATTATATATATATAAACAGCTGTATTCATAACAGAGTTTGGCATAAATAACAGTGTTTTATATATGCCTATGCATGTATGTTTTCTTTATATAAGAAAATATATTCACTCTGTTTCTCTCTTCTGTCACCTTGGATGCTGATATCATCCTCATATAACTTAAAACTGTATGTCTTACATTTAGGCTTTTTAAGCTCAGGAAGATTGTGTTCCAAGCAGAATAGCAATTCTATAGACACAGGAAATTAGAATAGTATCCAAAGATGTTTCTTAGGTTTGGCTTTGTTTTCTTCAATAATTGAGATGTAATCAAGTTTGTTGTTTTCCCATGATTTAGTTTATTTCTCGTTACTTTGCACTTTAGAACAAATCCTTTGGCTGAAAAGTAACAATGCCAAGCTTTAGATCTGACTGGATTTTCATGGCTGTCTTATTAACATCTGCAAATAAGAGTTTACAAGCACTTCTGCTACAATATGCCATTATATACAACATTGTCTATGTGGCTTTCTTTAAAGAATCCAAGTACCATGTGCGCTATGTATCATCTCAATTTCACTTCCTTTTAAATGGGAAGATACTTGTGGCATGTCATGGTGGGATCCTCCTGCTTTTTTAAACTAGTTTGGACCTGAATCATAAAGGCTTCAGTCATCATCATCAACATAGAAATTGCTTTCATAGCCACACTTCAGTAAAGACCCCCACTGGGCAAAAAGATAAGCTGTCACATTGAATTATTCTTACTGCAAATTTCAGCCATTTGGTTCAGGGGATAAAAGGTGAAAATGTAAATGGTAGCATTTTTCATTATTAGCCAGAGTGGTTAGTAAGGAGGGGAGAGTTTCCTCGACAAGAAGGCAACAAACGGTACTGAGGGTTTGTCGAGTTCTCAGGTTGCACAAGCCTGAAGGTAACTGCTACCAAAGTCCCAGGTTCTCCTGAGCTAAACACTGGCCTAATATGGAAAAGGCTTCTGCATTTAATTTTCAGCAGTTTTGAAAAATGTGAGAATAGTCATGATAGGGTATTAAACTTGTACTTGGGAGGTAAAAGTGTTGAATCAGTGTCTTTTTATTTTGCCTTCCCTCCCTCACATAAGCATTTTTTAATGGCAAAGATTGCAAGCAGAGATGTAATTACAAGGGAACACCAAAGCTAAGGAACATTCTCTTTTTACCAGTGGCAAAATAGTATAAATGCATATAATTTCATGCAGGTATCTATATAGGAATTACAGGCAGTTAAAATGCTACTGAGAAAAGAAAAATAATCATCCCTATTTTTGTCTCTTAATTACCTATAATTGCATTAGCAATGGAAGTTGCATTGTTGTCACAGTGATCACATGCTGCATTGCTTGTGACAGCACAGGTCCCTATGCACCTCCTTTACTTAACATTAACTACCTAACTTGTTGTTGTAGTCCAGATGGTGCTGTTGTATTTTCAGATTTTAACACAGGACATTGAATGGGAATTATTACTCACAACTAATTTATCCCAGCAGTCTCGGAGAATTCTAAAGCTTTCCTGACTTCATTATGGTTAGAATTATGGATTTTAATCACAAAATCACAATGAGGAAATACCAAAATGACTTCAAAATACAGCGTCAAATCTGCCATTGGAGATTATGCAGCACATAAGCCAATTTTATGAAAATTTCTGTGTGCCATGTGAAAAAACAGGGTGAAAAATAAAAAATTTTCATGTAGCTGTTTCTGGTGTTTTATGAATGTGTAAACACTGTGGTTCCATCTGTAACACAGTGAGATGAATTAGATGCCGGTTTTTGAGAATAATTTCCTATTAAAGATTAATTTAAGTGATCAGATACATGTGGCAGAACATTTCTGGATGATTATTGCTTACCTGCTGTGGGGATACACTCTGTATAACAGAGTGCCAGCATTCAGCTTTAATTTCATATGAACACATTCTGTAAACTGTGGGATTGCCAGTCAAAGTTTGAAATAATTCATCTAAATAACAAAACACAGCAAGCATATTGATACATAAATATGGCCACAATGTAACAGGCAGCAAGGCAAAATTTCTTTGCAGTTAAAAATCATCGTTGCAAATAGGATTAAAGTTCTTAATTTCTGGATCTTCACACAGGCTTTAGGATTCTGCCCTTCCTCACTGCTCTTCTCCTCCCTCTGCCAGTTCAGTGGTGAGACAGACAGACAGATATCATCCAGTAGTGCTCTGCATGAGGAGCAGATGATATAAGAATGTCCTGGCTGGAAGAAAAACCTGCCTTGCAGTTGAGTTATTTCCAACAGAAATTCACAAAAAGGATGTTATATAGGACCGGGGAAGGGCTGAAACCATACCATGACTTCAGCCTGCAGATATTCCTGGCCATATGGCTGGAAGCTACTTCCTACATGTGCCTTCTCCCTCTCCTCTTCTTCTCCCCATGTCTCTCTGTAACCATACAAACTTTTTATGGGGAAATGGAGGTGAAACCTGCCTTTCAATGAGAGAGATTCAAGTGCGTTTACATTATAATCCATCTCAGTCCAGAAAGGTGACTTTGTAGACAGCCATTATACTTCAGATGAAAATGCTTTTAATACTGTGGCACTTGCCCATTATGTACCAGAGTGTGACAACAGCCATATTATTAACACAGTTCAGTAGACAGCTAGGAGGTTACAAACTTTACAGAGCTAAGCACAAAATAGGAAGAGTTTAACTGCTTTTTGAAGTATATCTTAGTTTTTTGCAATATTTTTTTACAGTGAAAAAATCTTCATTCTAAAAAAAAGGGGATGAGGGGAACACTGTAAAAATCGGGGGAAAGAAGGCATGAGAAACATTAAAAATTGAATAAGCTGGGTTTTTCCGTGTGTTAACAAACCTTGTCCCTTGCACACAGCTGGAAATATTTGAATGACTTGCAAAATGACTTTGCAGAATTTTACAGAGTCTACGCAGTACTTTGCAGTACATCAAGAAATTACCTGGACCTTCCAGCTGCCATTAGTTAGAAGGGGACTCCCCAAAACAATAACAGAAAGAAAAAAATATAGTAATGAGATCACGGAAGTTTTAATTAAAAAAAAGAAGCACCAAGGGATGTACTAGCACTACATAGACAGAAGGCAAAAACCTCAGGTTACCTGTGTGGAACAGTATGACTAATGACCCATGCCCTTAACTAACGTAATAGTGTAATCAATAACTGTTTAAACAAGTTAGAATAGTTCGAGATGCAGATGGTTTGAGTGCTATTTTATTCTTATGTCTTTGCCATGTTTTTTTTTTTCTTTATCCTCGATCCTATATCACTTTATCCTATATTACACAGGTTACAATAGTCAATAACATTCTTATGAGACTCAAGTAACTGTGTGGGTTGTATATCACCTTGTAGCTGAATGCCTGAAGATGTTGAAATCTCAGAAAATCCTCAGTTGTTCTTTGTCTTGTGTTTAGTCCTATATAAGCTCCACAGAGAGGAAAAAAGTATTTCGTTTTAACTCCAAGAAATACTAATATCATTGTGTATTACTATTAAAAAATATGGGCTACTGAAATTATTTTCTTGAGAAAGTAGATTATTCGTTCATAATAAATACTGGTTCTTGCTAAAACAAAAGCTAAGTCAGTAAATATTTAGGGAATACCTTAAGGAGCACTGCAGAACTCACTGTGCTCACAGCCCTGTGGAGCCAGGGGCAGCAGTCATAAGAAAAGAGGTGCAGAGGTGGTGCAATGGATCCCAGTGCTTTGGAGCACCCAGTGTTCTGCCAGGTGCAGGAAGGATTCTTGTCCCGAAGGCGGATCAGGCCAAGGGCATTTGCTCATTATTGGAAGGCTCTGACATGGGCCCAGGTGGGGCAAGATAGAAGTCGGGCATCTCCTGGGATGTGTGCTGAGGTTTCCCGCTCTGGGGAAGGCGGCAGGACCCCCGAAACTTCACGGAAGAGGGGTCACCGCTCGCGGACCCCCACACAGTTCGGGCCGGCGGAGCCAGGGCGCCGCAAGCACGCGGCTGCGGGCTGTTTCCCCGACAGAGAAAAACAGGAGACACGGCGGAGAGGAGATGCAGACTCTGTGCCTTAGAAATCCAGGGTTTACTAGGGTGCAGCAGGACGGAGCGGGGTCCCTGGGATCGGGAAGGGTCGAACGCGACCCGGTCAGGAGGCGCGGAGCGCAGAACAGAAGCGAACATGGGGTTAAGAGGGACCGAAGGATGGGAGGAGTTTGGATGGCAGAGCCAACCGAGACACGGGGGGTACAGGATTGGCAGGGGAGCTGGGGAATAGGGGTACAAGGCGGGAGGTTACAGAACTGTAAAAACCAATAATAAACCGCGGGTAGAGGAACATTCTAGCTATTAACTCCAAAAGGATGAAGAGGAGGAAAACTCCAAAGTCCAATACTTTGGTTCCCTGATGCATATTTTGGAGGCCAACTGCAAGGTGTATTGGGGGAACATATTTCTGTCACCCTGAGCTAAAAGTCTCTTCAGACCCAGGGGGCTTCGTCAGATAGTTCAGCCTCCAAGCTCATTTGGGCTAACCTCACTGCTGTAGGGTGCCCAGTGAGTGGGATGAGGACACAGGTCTTACGCATATGTTGAGGGAAAAGCTGATTACTGCCTGTGGGGTCAGGAAGGAATTTTCCACTGAGGCAGACTGGTGCTGGCCCTTGGTGGTTTTTTCACCTTCCTCAGTAGTATGGAGCATGTGCTGGTAAGGTTTCTTTGGGCCCAGGTTGCTGCCTGCTGCTCATGCCCCGTGAGGATACGAGGCCTCTCACACCCTGCAGCACCTTCTGCCTTCCTCTACAGCACTGACTGCAGGCCTCAGCTTGCTCTGGGCCATTTGCTCAGGTGCCTGCTGCCCTTGTGCTTCCGTCTGGCAGGAGGAAACTTTCTACACTTCCAGGCTGGGCCCAGGGGTTGCTTCTCGTCCTCAGTGACAGTGAACACAGCCCCCCACAGGGCTTTCTCTGACTCCCTGTCTTCCCATCCCTCCACCATCCTCGCTGCCCTTCTTGGGATGCATTCAAGGACCTCAGCATCCTTTTTAAAAGGTGAGGCCACAATTACAGGGATTCCTGTCATCAAGGCACTTACCTGCTTATGTTTACTAATCCGGTATTTGGATTTGAAGAAAAATTGATAATAGTGGCAAACTTTTAAGACATTATTTAAATAATGTTACAAGTTCTTTTGGCAAAACCTTTGCTTTTTTTTGCTGTCTGTTGCTACATATATAGGCATGGCAACATGGCAAAATCTTTGTGTGGAAATTAATTTCTTGGTTTTTTCTTATATGCATTAGTTTGCTCAGGGGACTTGATTGAATGTGCAGCTTGTATTACATTCATACGTAATTATTATTTTATTCTCATTTTCCTGTGGAGAAGATGAGAGCACTGAGCAAACATCCACTAAGCTCTCATTCGGACATGAAATTTATACTCTCACAAGAGTAGATGTTAAATATCTGCCAGATCCCATAATAAAACTGTTGAAACTAACTCCCTGGTTACTCAACTGAGTTCTGAAGTCAAACTGCTTTGATGACTCTTTCAAGTTATTCATCACTTATTGCTCCTCATCAGTTCATAACTGAAAAAATGAATATATTATGTAGATTGCTTATGTGATTAAGATACCTTCTCCTGGATGAACAGTGCTGCTGTTCTTAATGAAACTGTCTCTACGTGTTCATTCTCAAAAATAAACACAACCAGATTGCTGTCTCAATTTTAAAACTTATTAAAAATGTAACCAATGCAAAAAAGTTTCAGGAACTGTCTGTATTGCTACTAGTCTTTAAATAACACTGAAATGGCATCATCCTCTCATTTACATTTGTTAACTAACTATGAATCTCTCAGATATTAATATCATTACTTCCACTATTTTTTCCTAGTAAAAGAAAATGGATAATCATGATCCAAACAAATAGACTGTCTGTCTAGTACTGACTGTAAAGGATTTGATTATATGGTATAATTAGTAGACGTGCTGATATTTGATAGGTATGACATAATGCTGTAATAAGTAATAATGTCATCTGGGTCAAATATTTTCCAGATCCTAGAATCAAAACTCTTGTAGGCATTTTCTTTCTGTACAGTACATAATTGCTGATTATGCCTAGTTTTATGACTGCAGTTCTGAATTTGTAATCAGGTATCAAGCTGTGAGTAAACTTGACCTGTTCATTAGAAATATGTGCATTTGGAGGACAGCCAGTCCTGTTGGATTACTAGAATTTCTACTGGTTATGTTAAAAAGAGGTTAAACCATAGAGCAACCATTCCCTAATCAGATAATTTCATATCTTTCTGTGGTAATAATTTTGAGTAAATGTCTGTCTTACTAAAATGTTGAGTCCATCTCTTTTTCATGCAAGCAAGCAATAAAGGCTCCAGAATAAGTAGTTTGTCTTGCATAAAACACTGCTACAAATAAGTATAGCTATTTGTGGATGGTGTCTGACTTTTAGCAGAAATTGCCTTGCTGTACAGTTCCTGCTGGATTTTTTTTTCCCAGGTATCATTAGTATTTTTAAATGAGCATATTCAACTCATGCACAATATTCATACCAGTGAGAGCCTAAAGGAATAGAGTTATAAGTCTAATAGATTAAAAGTGGTCTTGTAGTAGTTATAGGTTGCTCTTTAAAACATGAAAGAAAAAGAGATAATATGCCATCATTGGAAATCATTAGTAATAGTAATAATGTCTAGATATGTGCATTAGGCTTAATATTGTCTCTCTATCTCTCCAGCTTCCTTTTCTCAAAAAGAAGTGCTTATTTCAGAATTTCTACTGGTAGCGAGTGTTTGCTAGTGTTTAGACTTTTTCAAAAAATTACTGTCTATCCACTGAGGAAAGCACCATTTCCTGTTCAATATCATATATCTCCCAGATACTGTTTTCAGAAGTCTTTTGCAGAAAAACACAGTGTCACCTAAAATAAATGTAATCAAATCCATTTCTGCTACTGACACATTGAACAGAACAGGTTCACCCTACTTGTTTTATGCTTTTCTCTAGGCAACAATATTAAAATTTCTGAGTACCTTAGTATTTATTTCTGTTGTGTTTATCATGACATATTCCTTTAAAGAAAGTGCAGCTAGAGAAAGACTAAGGCCTAGATTCTTTACAATATTTACATGTAATAGTGCTCTCTAAGCTTTGTGGCTCTCTCTGCCTGTGGGAATGGGATGGAGTTATGAGGGAGGGACCTGCATTCATCTCAAATAAGCAGACCTAAGCATCAAAGAATGGGACTAACCACAGACAAAATACCAACCAAGGTACTGAGATGAATACAGGCAGAATTGCATGGCATAGAAATATCTCAAATGAGAAAATACATGTATGTCATAATGAGGGGAGAACTTAGCATGCAATCCTTGTATTGTCCTTCAGCACATGATTTCATTAGTTTGACAGCATATAAAGAGAGTGAAGAGAGGTTCAGTTTTTGTCTTGCTTCTCATGTAAACTTTAGGTGGTGAAGCAGCCAGATGGTGTTTTCCTGTTTAACGTTCACTG
The DNA here is from genome assembly GCA_024500445.1 of Entomyzon cyanotis. Taxonomy (NCBI): domain Eukaryota; kingdom Metazoa; phylum Chordata; class Aves; order Passeriformes; family Meliphagidae; genus Entomyzon; species Entomyzon cyanotis. Next base: position 86,527,613 of record JAKEPQ010001005.1, read on the forward strand.
TGGGCACATAAGTAGTTTTGGGGCCACATGGTGGTTGACCAAGATGACACATACACTTTGAGGCTGACCACAAATTTGAACCCTGCCTCTCCAGTTCCACATCAAACTTATATTCTAGTTAAATCAATCTTCCTTCCTGCATTATGATGAATAGATTTAAAGCTAATGCACAAAAGGTTTATGATGCATTTTAGTATTTGCGAGTCTGCAGATTTCTGTTGTGCATCAAATTAAAGGCAGGTGGCAATTCTTGATGAGAAATTGAATTAAAACCTAACCAGATTTCTTCTAAGAAATTGGAAAGAATAAAACTCCTTGGAGAAATATGTGTCAGATGCTACTTGCTTAATCCTTGATATCTTCCTGGAAGGATAGCTTAAATGAACTAACTAATATAAGGTTTCAGTAAACAGGTCTTCATTCATTCCCTGTAAATGTCACCAGTGGATTAGATTATATTAGCTATTTTTAAAAAAGAGGGTAGAGAAAGGAAATAAATATTGAATAGAGATCTAGATTAGCAGAGATGTGAACAGGATTGTGTTTCACAAGAAGGAAAAGACTTAATCTGTGTGGTACATGTGTTCTATTTTTCTTGGTATAAGTTAAAAAAAGATTAAAAAATAACATAAGGAGGAGCCTTACCTGAGTAATCCTAAAAGAAAGTAACAATTATTTGTATAAGACCTGTTAATTTAGAGGAATGCTTAATGGAACAATGCTTCATTTATAACTGTAGAATAAATGTATTTTATATTTGTAATTTCTAAGGATTTTTATCTGTGAATTATATAAAAAAAAAGTCATAGCTATAACATTTTTTCCAGAATTTTTATGTCAAATCTATTCTTGAATATTTGCAACAAAATTTTCACTGGCATTTAATTCTTGCAATTTCTGTTACATAAAATTCTCAATTTTGAGGAATAAGATTACATTCTGTGGCACTTTCTTATAAAACAGTAATGAAAATAAAAAGATTAAAATATGCTTATTCCTGGCCAAGCCATTCTGTAATTCTATTCTTTGATTATTAGGCTATGGTTTGTGCTGTTGCATCAGGCCTCTAAAATCACTAGTTAAGATACAATTTTGAAGAACCAGTAAAGTGGACCATTATGTTATTTTGAGAGACTAAAAAATTCAGACATTTTATCACAACCAAAGTTATAATAAATAATGTGTGTAATGAGAGCTACAAACCAGAGACTTATTTATTAGAAGATTCTCAGTGAAGCCAAAGCCAGTTTGATTGTTTAGCACCTCTGGAATTCCTCCCATGTGTGCTTATGTGTTCCAGTGAGTGTCCCACCTCTGTGGTGGGACCGTGTTGGTGATCAGTATTTAGACTGGCAGCAGAAGAAGCAGCAGAATGTGCAAGGCTTCTCAGGTCCTCTTTTCCATCTCAACTGATTGTGGCAGGAGCAACAGGTTTTGATTCTGTTTCAGACGACATATCCAGACACAGATGCCTGCCTGGTCAGGTTCTATTAATTGGTTGTACTTTGTTAGCTGCCTAATTATTGCTTGGGAAAATGTAGAAGCCCTGTAGAAGTATCTTCCAGGCCAGCTTCTGCCTACACCCTGTAAGCTGGACTTAATATTGTTAAGTGTAAGTAGCCTATATTAACCGCACACCGATTTTGCAAAATTTGGCATATTTATTTAAAAAAAAACAACTAAACAGTGTAAATTAGCCAAAGCAGAAGCCAAAGACGCCTGTGCAGGGGGTTTGTTATTAGATTTAGGGCAACTGAGAGAGATAAACTATCATAGTCCACTTTCTGATGTCTAGAAAAAGCTTACAAATTATGCCTCTGCATTTTATATCGGCAGAAATTTTGGTGAGGTTTTTTTATTTCAGTGGAATACTCATTAAATGTTTACATTTTTCCTGTTTGGAACAATGCTGGTGAATAAGAAACTCAGTGTTCCAGTTCCACCTAGTACAATGCTTTTCCACTGGGGGAGTGGGAGAAGAGGTTTTAATCCCATAGTATAAATAAATGCTTAGACATGAAAAACATCATGTGTTTGTAAATGTGCCTAGGATTTGAAAGCCTTTACAACTGCCTATGAGGGCCCTTAGATTAAGAATGTAAACTGAATTGACATAACAAAAGCAGAGAATTTCTCCAAGGTATTATAGACTTCAGACCTATGGAGATAATTTTGTTCCTTGGGAAAAATCTGATTCTTATTTCTTGAAAAGATAACTTTTGCTTGTACATTTTTTGCATTTATCTGTTGCCATGCATTCAGCCAATAATGTCTTTATTTTTCTCTCATTGTGATAAACTTAATTGTTAAGACAGACTTGTTAGAGGGCAGCAGTTAATTTCACTTCAACTTCCTATTTTAGCCCCAAATTTTTGCTCTATTAGCCATATTTTTTTAAATCTATGCAGCACTTTTCATTGGTCCTTCATATAATTTTTCATGTCACAACATTGTGATTGTTGTTATTAATCTGTATGACAGTGTATGGATTTCTTATAATCAGTGTTAGCTTTTGTAGATCATTGTTCAGAGACTGATTCAAACAAGTTTGTAGAAGGATTTATTTGGTTTATTTATATCTGTTCATCCTTATTTTCTCACAGATTTGCATGGTAATTTCTAAGGCAACGTCATGAAATGTGATTCAGAAATATTGACTCAACTGTGATTGATAGATTAACTACTGCTTGCTATACTGTAATTGCAAGGGAAATGCTTTCAGAGTTTTTGAGCAGAGCTGATGCATTATATGTGATATAATATTGTTTTATTTTCAAAGTTTAAGTCATTAAATAGCCCCTGCATTATATGGAAAGTTATAATCTAAAGGGAAGATTTATTCCATATTGAAATATCATGTGAAATGTTCTTTACTTTGTTCATTTCAGGCAGTTAATGAACAAACAAAAAAGAGAAATTAGTCCTAAATAAATATAGATCAATTAGTATGTGACATGCGGCAAATAACCATGCTATCTTACCCTCAGTGCTCATTTCACTCAGCTTCACAGTTTTTGAGGGCTTCTAATTTTTTCACTTAAAATGTTTGCTTCCTGTGTAAGGATGTTATTGATCCATCCTCCTGGATTTCTATTAAATGCTGAATTCCTTTCAGATCAAATTCCTAAAACTTAAGAGACTGAAAAGTTTTCTAGACATTTTAAAGCTCATAGTGCTTTAGTCAATTTGTACAAAAACACAAGGACATTCTGTGATACACCTTATCTATTAACTTCCTATTCTGCAAAAGAAAGCTGGAAATTCCCTGTCAGTTTTAGTGAAGGTAGCTGTTATTTTCACCTGTCTTTTCACTTTTCTAGCAAAAGAAGAATACCAACCTACAGAGAATTCTGAGGGAAATAAATCCACCTCCTATAATGTTTCTTTTCACTTCAACATGAAAGACAATATGTGCTCTTTTTCTCTTTTATATCTAGGAGTTGATCTGCCTTTTTAATAGCACGATTTCTGCAGGTTTTACAGTACTGTATACCTTTGTTCTGTCTGACGGTTCCTCTGTGGTCACTCAATAAACTCCAGCAAGACACTAACTTGGTGCTATTATACAAACTGACCTCAAAATCATTAACTTAACAAACAAAATTATTCCTTTCTCAGATTCAACACCGTTCATTTTAGAATTTACTGATGTTTTATTCTCCTTCCTCCTCTCTAGGAGCCTAGTTACCTTTTAAAATGATATTTTGTACTAATACTATTATAAAATCTCTCCTGTGTGGTATGGTGTCCATTGTATTAAATTTATTCATCTGAAACATTGCTCAAGGGGCCATTAGCTATAATATCCGTTCTTTTTTTAATATCTGATTCTTTGATTCAGGACTTCCACAAACAATAACAAGCTTTTCAGCATACTCACTTTCCTCTGATGGCTTCTTATTTTCACTCAAGATCGGTCATAGTATCAAAGGTTAACTACTCCAGTGTTTAGTCAGATAACCCCCCGACATTTATTTTGCATGTTTAGTATTGACAGCACTTACTTGAGCTTGTCATGCCAATTTTTCAAATTTTTACATTGGTGGTTGTCAGCATGTTCCACATGTTTGATGTTTCACTGGCCATATGACAATTAGTCAGAAAATGGCAAAAAAAAAAAATTACTTATACTCTGTGGCTGTAACTCACTCTCCTTCATCTGCTTACATAGTAGCACTCTTTTGCATCTTATTTGTGCAGTCTTAGTTTGGCTGTTCTGAAAACCTTTATTTTATTGTTCTTGCCTCCTAGAAATGCCTTTATATCTGTCTTACTGACTCTATCTTCCTTTCAGATTTTGTAGAATAGATTCTCCTCCATCTCTTGTGACTTAATGTTTTTCTCTCTCTGCTATTGTTTGTTATTTGACTATGTAACTATTATTTATCTCTGCGGTACATTTCATAATGCAGTTTGTATGAAATGTGCTCTGCAAAGTATAGTTGCATTGTATCATTTCATAAAAGTACACAGTAGTTTCAGTAGTTTTCTTTGAACAGTATAATTATGTTTTCAAAGAAGTAAAGTTCCTGATTTAAGTGTATAGTATAATGCTACTATTTGATGTAGAAATATATTTGAACACACGGAATTTTGTCCTTGAAAAATATGCTTTCTCCTCTTTTAATGCTACCAGTCACTTTCATGTATTATTTAAACCTAACAGATGTATACCTATGGGCTCATTTATTTTATCCTACCAAAGTACAAACAGTAAAGGAAAATGCAGTTGCTAATCACTGTAATGTGAAATACTTCTTAAAAAGTCTTTGCCTCTGTTGAAATAGGTAGTTTATTATCCTAGAATATGAGAGAAAGGAAAAGAAGTGGAAGAGAGAAACACAGACAAAGAAAGGAAGAGGATGTTTTTAGTAAAGGAGTTGAGGAATGTATAGAACTTTAAAAAGTGAAGTGTTTGCAGGCTTAAAAAGCAGAATTGGAACCTGTAAGCATTGCTTTAAAAAAGTTTGAGGGGCTTGAACAGTGCTTTATCTTGTCTTGGCAGAACTGCTACTTTTATTACAAAGTTTACTGGTTTTGCTGAAGAAAGTGACAGTAGGTTGTAGCTACAGAAACCTTCGGTCAGGATGAAGAGTAAGTTGACTTAAAAATGGGAAACTAGATTTCTAGACTGGATAGACATATAAGCCACAGAGCTGTTTAAATGGCTTAAGCATATGCCAAAGCCTTGGGGCAGAGGGTAAAGAGTTTGACATAGAAAAAAAAAAGGTTTTCTGCATAATGAATCTCATATGATCAATAGTTATGTTTCTTTAAGTAAGGAAAAAAACCAACAAAAATGAGTACCAAAGCCAAATATTGTTCCTGGACCTCTACCCAACTCCTAGGCTTGTAACAGGGAACGAGTGGCATTACATTTGGTGCATGTCTAAAATAGCCTTCTCTATAAGTCCATGTTGTTTCTACTATAGTTTTAATTGGGCTGAACATACGGAAAAAATCTGAGTGCTATATCAAAGGAGAAAGTACTTAGAGCTCCAGTGATGTTATTTGATGATAAGAAATCTGTCTTGGTTTATTTTTTTACTGGAAGGAGCATTTAGATCAACTTCTCCCTCTTTTGAGAGTAGTTGGTTGGTGGCAGGGGCTACAGAGTGTTTACTCTGTGTTTTTGAATGTGCTTCTAAATGCTAGTCAATTATACGATTTGGGTCGTAGAGTATTCATTAGCCATTTTCAGCTCCTGGGGGAATGAATTATAAATATTTTAATTTTATGGTAATTATAGACAAATAGTAGGCTTGGATCAGAAGAGTCTTAGGAGGAAGCCCCTTTACCCAGAGAGAAAATGTAAAGGCCAGATACACTATTAAATGAAATTTTTTAAATTATTTAATGTTTTTGCCTCCAGAATGACTGGCAGAAATTAAAATAACAGTACAGTGATGTTCCAGAATTTCTACATGATACATACTTGTGATGATTCCTGACATGACATTCCAGAAACACTGGATAAAAAGACATGTTAATAGAAATACAGAAAAAACTGAATCTCAATTATGCATCTATATTTTTGTAAGGTCCCAGATACTCTATTGCATTGTAAAACAGGAGCTCAAATATAAATGTCAACTTGAGCTGGCTAATGTTTATTTTCAAAGTTTACTTCTATCTTGGTATTCAGAAGGCAGAAAAAACCAGCATTTTGGCTCATACTCGTGACATAGTCCAGTTATCCTCTGGGTCATTATTCTCCTCATGCTCTGATTATTGAGGTCTTTTTCTCCAATTCCTTTGAACTATAGTGGTGTAATTGATAAAGTAACACAAAATGCTCATGGCTAGAATGTATTAATGATATTACTCAATGAAAAAAATTTTGATGAAAGTCTAACCTAGGAATATACAAAGGTATCTTCATGAGACCTTTGAATAAAACAAGAAAACTTTTAATAAGGTGAAAAAAACCCTACCTGCCATTAGTAGGTTTTAGTGCATAGCATTTTTCTTTTAGGGCAATTATTCTTTATTGCAGGTTTTGAGAACTGTGAATGGCTAATTATTAGAGCAAGCACTGTGCTATCCAGCAGTGCATTGGAATATTCATGCTATAGTCCCTTCTCTCTGTGTTTCTAAGGGTTTTAATCTGGACCTTAGAAATCCTGAGCAGGGGTACTATTAATTGAACACTTTGTTTTTGCTAAATTTTCCAAGACGTATCTTGTTAGAATTATGGGCAAATTAAATCACTCGGCAGGAACCAAGGAAAAGATTGCCATGGATTACAATCAGAACAACCCAGTAAAACCACTTAGCTGAAGCATCTTGCATTATAGAAAATGAATAGTTTTACTACATGAATACTTCATAAGTGATGTCTTCTCCTGCTTAGCTTTTCTTTTCTTGTTTTTTTTTTTAAGCCCAATTTTCATCTAATTATTTCAAGATACAGAAAGCTTCTAAATCTTCAGATAATTGCTCCCTAGTGGTTAATTTTCTTCTGAGTTAAAAGTATGTATCTTATTTCAATCCTAAATTTTTCTAGCTTCAGCTTGGAGTTTTCAGTTCTCAGTACCAGTTTTCTACTTAAAGTGAAAAAAATTCCACCTCAAAAATTTCTTCAATGTGCACACAAGAAGGTTCTGTGAATAAACAGGTGTAATTTAATAAACTTCTAATAGTTCTTTCTAACCTTTTACAATTCATCAATGTTATTTTTTTCTAAAAGTAAACTTTGAACTCAGACACATGATTTTTGCCATTACTAGTGACAGAAATCGTGATAGAGGCTTTGTGTTGACCTGAGAGTGCAGTGTCTCAGGGCATGTCTGGGTTTGCCTTGGCCTGACCTGTTTGTACCTTGGATAACAACTGCCAGTAGCCGTGTGTAGAGTGGTGCCTGCCCTGAATGGATTTCCTCTTGGTGAATCCCACAGACTGTGAAGCCCCCATTTAACAAACAGCAGCCCTTTGTGTGATCTGCAGCTATGGATGGCTGTTGTGCAACTTTCAGCCTTTAGCTTGGGAATAGAGAAAAAGGACTGTGGTCGGAAATGTATAAAAGTAGCCACATAGTTCCCAATGCTGATGATGGAGCTTTGTCACCATAAACAGCAAACTCCTCCTGGCTAAGACCTTACCATGGCACTCTTTTCCCCTGTTCTTCTCAAGGAAAACTAAAATGTCAGCAGACAACCGGGACAGACAGGAGGGAAGGTGAACAAAATTATCAGCAAGAAGTACAAGTGCTAAGAATTTTTGAGTAACAAACTTAATTATTAATAGTTTTTTTTCTGTATTAATTAGACAGTTTGAATTATTATACTGTTAGTATTAGCTGGACTGACAAAGAAGTTTTACCTCCACTTGTCAATTGCTCTTTCTTGCTCATGACAAGATTTTGAGTGTAGTACAAAACCAGGAATAGGACTATAAGTATAGGTCTCACTAATCCCGTATGATTAAACACATTTTTTCCTTTTTACAGTCTTCTGTTGTATACATGAGGCTCACATTTCCTTTCTTACATGAAACATCAGTTTTAAAGTCTAGACTTCTCCATTATTGGATTCCACAGTACTGCCCTTTTAACTAAAGATTTTATTCCAAGAACTTGCATTTAAGTGTATTAGAATGCAAATTGACAATCTACTCAGCTAATTTTTTTTATGCTCTCAGATACAATTTACCCCACCCTACAAAGTTTGGAAGGTCACTGCAATAATTGCTACTTCACACCACTGAAGCTGTTACTCTGTAGAATATATTTTGTTGTTGTTTCAGCATGAGTGATTCTGCTTCTGTGTAAATAGTGAAGAATAATGGTAATTCAATAATACACATTTTTCTGTATTATAGTTTAGTTTCACCCCTGTGATCTGGTGCCATATGTTCAATACCATTAAGATTTCATTTACTGCCGTATATCTTCCTAAGTTTGTTAAGAATAGCTTGTTTGTTTGATTTTAATTGATGTCCTTAACTTCATATTAGTGCAGGTAATACAGCCTGAGCTCTCTCCCAACAGTTATGGAAGTGTTCTGACACTTCCCAGCACCATTTTCTCTATTTCTTCAGAGTGACCTGTGATGCAAGATGCAGACTCTCCTTCGCCTCTTACACTAAATAATCTTGTAAATACTTGCTTGATGCTTAAATGTGTTCATGATTTTCTTCTCAGTTTAGAATCAGGTTCTTTTAAGTCACAGTGTGTATTTAGTCACAGTGGTGCTATATTACCAGTTGGGACTGTAAAGCCTTTGCTAGAAGCTCATGAAATTGTGCTATAATCATTCATACTTAGGAAAAATCATCAGTTTCAGCGAAGGGACCCATTTATCTTTCAACCTGCTGTCTTATGTGAGACTGCCTTAAGCAATGTGTTTCTGCTAGCAAGTTCTTATGTAGAATTCATAGGAACATTAAGGCTGTTTTACCAGTGGCAGCTTTAGACCTCCAGCATATGTCATACAGGTTGAAATACCACAAAATGACAGATTTTTTTCTACATATATATTATAGGTTTTGCAGCTTTGTATGGCACTACTTTTTTCCAAAGCCTCGAGCAGTAGCTAAGCAAGATGCCTGTGGGTATTTCAAAACTGCCTGTGGGTAGATAATGACAATTTTAATATCCACAGAACTCAGCTGAAACAGAAACCAAAGAAAATGTAAAATGGGATTTGTCCATATGAGTTAAATCAATGGATGATCATTGCACTCTACAAAACCTCTGAGCAGTGAAAACTATTAAACATGTAGGTTACTACATGTGTATTTTTTGAATGAAGTGGTATCATGCTTCCTTACTTATAGTCCCCTAGGGAAAAAAGGCAAATCTTATGAAAACAATAGTACCTTCCACTTTAATCTGTATTGGTATTTAACTGTGTGCAAGAATTTGGATGTTATCAGTGACAACATGCATTACATTATTCACATCTAAAGGAGAAGGATGGAAGCCTAGCAAGCAGCAAACTGCAGTAACAGCAAAATCTATATGCAATAAACAAAGAACAAGGGAATTACTGAGAATGAATAGGTTTTTTTGTCTCAACTAAAAGGTAAAGTCAGGGAAGTTGAGATATGCTCAGTGAAATTCTGCCCTTGTTAACTTGCTGAACTCAGGACTTCAGCATGTTGCCCATTTTCTCTCTTCATAATTAGGTATAATATTTTTTCTTTTTCTTGTTTCTTGAGAACTACATTCTGGTATTTGAAGGCAAAATTAGATCTAAAGTAGCATGTGTTATGCGTAAGAAATTGTGATAACATCCTTAAAGTTTTCTTACTAAATGTATCTATTTGAAGCAAAGCACATCCTTTAGAGGTTAGTGGATACAAAGCTATAGTTGTCAGCACATTTGCTTGTGAGTTTTTCCCCTATGCTTGAGAGTCTTTGTTTGTCAGGTTGCAGTGGTCCTCAATAGCACAGTTTCCAATGTGGAAACATTGAGCAAAACCTGATGATTGTCTTACTGTGTTTTCAATACACAAGTGATGGGAAGAGTGTATGTAACAGGCACTGATAGATAATAGGCAGTGGGGTCGCTAGTGGAATCACAGTTCTCAGTGCTGTGTATGACAAAATTTCCTTACCAGAATTTTTCTCATCCTATTCCCAGCCAATCCTGTGATCTGTAAAGACTCTCTGGCATCCAGTCCTCCTCTGGACCACTTGTCTTCTCAACCACCTCTTTCTTTGCCCTCAGATCTCCTCTTCTTTCCTTAACACTGACTGAGCTGCTTCCTAGCAAAATGTTGGAGTGGTGAGCAGGACACACAGAAACCCAGTCTGACTCATTAGGGAAGCAGTGAAGTCTTCTGAAGGAGGCCTTTTAGCTGGCTACAGCCTTGTGAATTCAAAGACCATGTCAGCACTTGTGTAGCTCCTTATTAAAGCATTCAGTTATGACTCCTCTGTCTCATTGTCCAGGCTCCATTCACTGGTGAATTTAATTTCCAGCCTGTCCTAATCCACCAGAAAGCAGAGCTGGTGGAACCGGGCAACTTTTGCTTGAGAGCTGAAGGTCTTTATGGATCATTTTTTTCTATAGGTAACACTCTCCATGACCACTTTGCAGTTTTCTGTACACTAAGGGGTTCCCCACGAGGGGAAGGTAGTAATCTCCACGTCCATGTTATAGCGATCAGCTGGAAAACAGAGGCTTAGGAAGGTGGAAAGCATTCCTGAAATCCAGCAGACCTCTTTTCCCAAAAACTTTAGCGGTGTTTTTATTGGACATGTGTTCACATGAATGTCACAAAACATTTAAACAGAATTGCCATGATTTATAGAAGTTTTCTTTCCAGCGTTTCTTAGTATGAATTATTACTTTTCCAAAGTAAGGAATAAAGCAACAATAGCAATGCAAAAATGTTCAGTTCAGACTCTTAACTTAAGAAAACATTCCCATTTGGCAAATGGATTTTTCTGTTACTAGATTGACACATATCCAGATTCTGTTTTGTTGACTATTCTGAAAATGTGTTCCATTACTTATTTCCACATTCAACCGGCTTACTGTTGTTGATTTTGAGATTCCCAAAGAATTCATCATAGTTTTCATACATCTAACTACTCCCATCTTACATTAATTTATATGAATTGTAGCATAGCATGGTCTTTGCACAATAACAGTTGTGCTATTGATTCTAAGTTATATGAAGCATGATTGAAAACTCATATCCAGTCATTAGATAAGTAATGGTTTTTCAATTTAACCTACAAAAATAATGCATTTTTAGCTTATAGATAACATAATGTAAATATAGATAATATATATGCAACAATGTATTTGTCATTTTCTCACTACCTGTTGCAGGTGGTACTAGCAGGAATGCTTTCTATGAGTTCCATCACTTTTGCTGCCCAAGGAATTTGGGGAGTAGTGTGATATAAATGTCATCAGATGTCAGAGTTCAGAACTGTCTTCTTTTGCCATAGTTAGATCAAGTTAGGTAATTTTTGCGTTGTAGATAAAAATGGACTAATGCTCATTTATGATCCAAAATATTCTGAGCCAAGTCCTTATATTCTGAGGGAATGTAATTTAAATTTTTGTCAGTTGAAATAGGGCTTGATGGTGAGAAACAGAAAACCTAAAACCCCTTCCCTTTGACTCCAACACCTTCACTCCTCACCACTGAGCAGTGTTCTGTCCTTTCTTAGACGCACTTTCCCTGAGGTGACTCGCCATGGCTGAGTCCTACAATGGGGCCACTGGAGCTGGGACAGCTTTGGCATCTTCTCTTGGACATTGCAGAGCCAGCAGACCTCCCTGCTGGCATCTGATCACCTGCAGTGGGTGCAAAGACAGAGCTGGATCCTGTTCTTACATACTGTGGAATACCCTGGGTAATGCCTTTCAGGTCAGCAGTGTAATCCAAGGATAAATGAAGAGAAAATCTTTCTTGTCTCACTGGAAGATTCTGAGACTGTGTGCCATGGGTGGAAACCTCTAGTTTTTGAGGATCCTGTTGCTGAGGACTTACATTGATTTAATAGCAGACTGTGAGTGTCGGAAATAGGCAAGCAGGAGGGCTGTAATTCATGAAAGATGAGCCAGTATGTATTTTTAAAGTAGACTTCAGCCTCTGATATGTTTTTACAACTTTTTTTTTCATCTGATTTCTGCTTACTTGAGAATCTGGGAAAAAAATCTATTGACACCCATACCTGAAAAGCCAGTTGACAGAATTACGTTACTGAATCATAATACTAAGAAAAGCTTTAAAATCTTTCCAAAGTGAAAGACACTGGTAAAGCTAGCATCAGTAACAGCAAAGCAAGAATTAAAGCTCAAAAATCAAAATGAGGGTTATGACTTCATGATACAAACAAAAGCTAAATTAGACTGCCTGGATTTCAAAACAAGGTTGAAAAACAGTAATTAATTTCTGGTAGTAGTTAACAGTCTGGAAATGTCAAGAGGAAAATTAAAAACCAATCTTGACTTCATCTGACAGAGCAATACATGGCTTCCATAAAAAATTTGCAAAAGTTTTCTGGTGGTAACTGCACTATTTTTTACATTACCCTTTGTGGTGCATTACTTGAATGGTTTATCATCCTTGCCCATTACTTGCAGCTTTTATCAGTTTTATTTGTATTCATGGAAAAAGCTTGTGCAGGGTTTGGTAGACGCTTTTTTCCTTTCCTTTTTTTGATTTCTTTTGTTTTGCTTTGTTTTGTTTTAATCACCTGTTCACAGCGCAATTCTTCTCATTCCTATCTGACACAGTAAAGAAAATACAGCTAAAGGCAAGGGCATCAACCACCCTTTTGAAGGTCTTAGGTAAACTATTATTTATATGACTTCAGGGAGTCTGCTTCATATTTTAAAGGGCAGAATAACCAAGCTGAGAAACAGGCTTATAAAAATACATCATCCATTAACCTTATCTGCTTTCCTGACATGGGGATGAAAAGGCTTACTGAAACCTGAGGAAGTGCTGTAGCAGAGTAGAGCTCTGTGATCCCAAGTAGTGTTTTTCGGCCCATATTGTTTCACTTTGGATGTGTTTCCTCTTTGAAAAAAAAAGAGTGATAAAAGCTTAAGATAACTGTCACAAATGATGTTATTTAGAATAGCCTTCAAGTGTCAAGGTAGCATTTTCAAAAATTCTTGCAGCTTTGTCTGCCTAAGCTTTTGTGTGTACACAGAAAGCTTTCTTTCTAATGGAATAGTATCTGCAGTGGCTGAAGGTATCTTTCCATCATAAAAGTGTTGGTTGTCTGAAGCACTTAGATTATCTCAGAGGTGTATTCCAATCTAACTGATTTTATGATTCTGCGATTCTGTCTTCCTGTAGATAGTTGTGAAAAGTAGCCTTTGTACAAAAATTTATTGTGGCCAAAGCACGGCTTTCTCTAATTTTTGCTCAAAATGGAATTACAGCCTGATTTTTCTGAGATATCTTTTCACAATTGGTACCGCAAATCCTATTTAGAGGCCAGGTTCTAGTGCCTTAGAAGTTAAAAAGTGCATGCACTGTGGGATTACAAATGAATGCAGAATTTGCTAAAAACAACCTGCAAAGGAATGGGTGGTTAACAACATTCGGAGGCCATTTGTTAGGCAAATCAAGCAGAAATAGTAACTCACTCAGTAATGTAGCCAGGTAATCTAATTAAATGTCTCTCAGCCCAACATCTGTCTTTATAATGATCTTGGTGGTTTTAGGCAATAACTGCATCATGCTTATATGTTTGAATTAATGCTCATAACCTGTGGATGGCATTTGTAATGCTGATGATAAAAATCCAGATTTCATCATCTTTATATTTACTGAAATAAAGGTATGTAATCCTCTATCCATTCCTCCTCTATGATTTAAAAATTACATGTGTCAAATCTGTACTGTACAATCTCTCCTGCGATATCCAGCCTAACTTTTGCTCATGGATGAGAAATATATCATGTATGTACTTTATTTCACTCAATTTATTAAAGTGGTAAAATCCACCTGACCTTATGAAATTTGCAGCTTCCCATATTTTATTTCTAAATCTGATTAAAATGCTAACTATTCTGTCTTTGAACTGCCCTCAGGATAGTACATATTGTCCATATAGAATGCCTTTGATCACATTTAAAAACTTTAAATTTTAAAATTTTTAAATGCAGGTCATTTTTCTCCCTGCTAATACTGAGCAGATGAGTACTGACTAACCTGTAGTTACTTTCAATGACTTAAATTTCTGATACTGCTTTAGATGAGAGGAGAAAATACAAATTTCTTATAAACAACTGACATCTTTCATCATTTGTCAGATAGGTGGCTTACAGTTATAGAATATATTTTCCTTTCCTGTGTCATTCACGGCAACATTTTTCCCCAAAAGTTACCTGCAATTCCCTCTCCACACTGCCATTCTAATCTCTTTCTAGTCTGGTCCAGTGAGATGTGTTTTCACACCAAATCTGATATTTCTTTTAGCTAACCAGATCTGCCAGCTATTTTCCATGAATTTTTTAATAGTTTCTGTAGAACAATATAGCTAAGAAGGCAATTCAGAGACTGCTGCTCTAAATTGCCCTTGTCTTATACTCTGAACAGGGAGTGGTTGAAGACTGTATAAGAAGCAACAAATGCTACAGCCGGAAAGCTGTTACATATTGTATTGACACTCTTTTCTTCAAGGTTTTTAGTTCTTTCTCTATCAAATATGAAGAGTTAGAATTTATTTGCAACCTCTTTGACATGGTATCTGTCTCCAACATAATAAACTCTAGTGGGTTTTTTTCTTCCTTTCAGCCTTGTCGTTCCTGTGACTAAGCTGGGTCCTACATCACTGTAGCAACACCTTCACAGAGTTGTGTGCAGTTCCTCCTCATTCTTGTTTCAAATTCTTGTGGTGAGACAAATATACAGGGTCTTGTTAGGTGTTCTTTTTTTTTGTGAGAAAATTCAAATCAGTGTGAAGAGAGGTGAAGTTAAGGTACAAACACTATACAGTTTGATCTGTTTCCAACGGGAAACCCACATTGTACTTGTTTAAAAATGCGTCAAACGCCAAATTAGGGTGTAGAACATGTAAAGAATTAAGCAACTTTCATATGTTAAAACTATGATGTCTGTTAAGAACAGGAGAAACTGAAAGCATTTTGGCACCATAAAAATTCAAGGAAATTTCTAATAAATGTTAAGTATTTAATGAACCGTACATCTCTCAAACTCTAATTCTGTAGCTTTCTTTGAAAAGGGAAGTGCTAATAGTAATAGACAGACAGAGTTAATACTGAAATCTGGGTTTGAGAATGCTTTTCCATGTTTTCAGTCGGAATGCCAACATGAATGTATTTGCACCGTCAAAGATGTGCTGAGGCAGCCATCATCTCAGAAACAGATCTGCTTCTACCAGTTGAGGATGTAATTAAAACAAAATATCCCTCAGAGGGGGTAAAAATAACCAGCAACTTGTGTTTGCTGTTCTTCAGTTGAACTAGCAATTAATTCTATGTTTGACCAATGAAAAATATCATATATTGTGATCTGAACTTTTTTACACTGAGTTATGGCAATTTTCTGAAAGGAATGTGTTTCAAAGGCTATGTGCACCAACAGTATGGAAGGTTGTAATGATAGGCTACAAGTGATAAAAGGAAACACATCAGCCACTATCATAGAGTGCAATTTCTAAATGAAGTGAAAAGTTCTACTGAAACCAGTGTTATGATGGGAGTGGAACAGAAATGTGTGCACTGAATACGAGGAGGTTAAGTCTAATTCTTAGGTAAATTGAGTTCAACCCTTAACCCTTAAAAATCAGTGGCTTTTTCCTAGGCTTGAAATGTACTAGAAAGCGTACATAGCACTCAATACATTGGTGGAGCAAGCAAAGCCCTGTACAAACAAATATCAGGGTCAAGTGCAGCCTCTCACCTCTCACTGCCCTTACTGGTTTGGTTGCCTGGGTTCAGGGCCGGTCTTTGGTGCAGCTGCCTGTTGTTGTACCAGAGACGTGTGTGGGGAGAGCATTGTAAGGAGGAGTTATGAGAAGCAATAGCTTCTCCACTTCTTTGTTTTAAGGCTTCTGCTCTCATCTTTGAGCTACACTACAGCTGGGCCAGTGTCTGGCAATGTGTCTCACTAATTCAAACCCTGAGCCACTGATTTCATCTTCTGGCTTGGCCTGCTACCTGCCTTACCTGCCAGATTGACTGATGGTCCAGAGCAGCAGATGGGCATAGCTCATCTTGCTTGGTATTGTGGGACCTCTCAGTGAGTTTCACGCCCTGCTTGCCTTGATTCACTGTAACTTCCCTTGATTCACTGTAACTTCCCAGGAACTCTTCCCTTACAGTACAGCACATTCTTGCTGCTCCCTGCCAATAGCTTTCTAAAAAGGGCACCATCAAAACCAGGTGAGAACTGCATCAGTCCTCAAGTTTCATGGCATCCACCAGATGCTTAGGGAAAACAGTGAAGAACAGGATAAGTGCAGGATAATATTTTCTCGGTCTACCAGCCATCAGTAGTTTCAGAAATTCTTGACTGAGAGGCTGCACTCATGTTTATCTTGCCTGTAATTTTTCTACTCTGTTTTGAACTCTCTTCTGCTTTATATTTCCCTCTCTTGCCCTAAAGCACAAAGGTAGTGATCTCTATAGTGGAAAGACATGAGGAAGGACTTATTTTGGTTTTGGCCCAGCTGCGTGGTGATGGCAGTGAATTAATTTTAGCTCTATACAGCAAGAACAATGCCTACTCATTGCTGGTGCCGGTTTAGCACACCATAGTTGTCCTCTTAGTTGTCCTCTTCCAAGGCGGTGTTAGCCTCTTATTCTTTGAAATAAGATAGGAAGAATCACATGCTGTTAGTCAAACATGAGGCAACATGCATATCTGTAGTGGCAAACGTTGCTTTCAAAATCTTTGATTCCTACTTCATTCTATAATAATTCTTAGCATTCTGCCTGCCTTTTGTGCCTGCTTTTGAACACTGATTTGTTACCTACAGGAAATTTTCCAAGACAACTTTCCAAGGGAATAACTGATTTGTTGCCTTTAATTGTGTAGTCATAGAGCTGTGGTTTTTTTCAGAAGCCTTTTAGCCCTTGAATGACTTCTCCCTCTTACAAAACAAGTTCTTCCATTCTGTTCAAATTCTAGATATAATTTTCCAGCAAATCCACTTGACAGCATGTTGAAATTAATGTTATTGCAGAGAAATAGCATATCACTTGCAGAGTTTAATATTAAAGGAGAAGTGGGCCATTCAGGCATAAATCAGAGAAATCAGTTATAGCTAGCACTCATGTCATTTCAAACTTCAGGGGAACAGTGGTTTAGTCATTGCACTGAGAGTGTGAACTTCACTGATAAGGAAGTTTCCTATGTTCCCAACAGAATTCCACAGGTTTTTTTCTTTAATGCTTCCACTTTTATTTTTCATATGAAGACAATTTTTTCTTTGCTTGTTCCTAAGCTTCATCTCCTAGATTCTGTCTGTATGTGTGCTGAAATCTGGGGAAGCCAGGGACTGTATTTATAAGACAAGATGTAAAGGTAATTGTTTTTTATTATCCATTATTCATTTGCTCATTAAACAGGTGAATGACAGGAGACATCACTGAGAAAACCTTTTAGGCAGAAGAAATGTTCCTGTCCTCTAAAATGGAAGATATTTACTTACATTAGTATTGGCCTCAAAATTTCCTGCTGATTTTCGGGTAAGAGGCCAAGGTCCAGCTGATATGTGGTAGGAAGCAACTTCCAAGCAGCACTCTTATGATTTAAATGAAAGAGCATAAAATTTAACTAGAGGTAATGCCATCTGTTGTCCTGGTATTGGTTCCTGCAATACCATCCAAATCCATGGGATCTAATCAGACCTTTCTATCAAAGGAAATGATAAATCCTTCATGATGCAAGAAATGGGGCATCCATGAGAGATATGCTATATTGTCCTCTGGCTAACTGGCTTCCTAAAGTTGGGGCCAGGTGAACGATTGATTGTATATGTGTATGTACTGATAGCTTGCCTGCCCAGTTTCACCCTGCAGAAAATCACTTGCAGGTAGAGGTGGCTTTTCACCTGAGTCTATCTGAGGATCAGTTGTTTGCCTCCTCTTCCTCCAGCTCTGCCAAGATGGTACCAAGGCCTGTCAGTTGGTTTTCCTTTTGCTTCCTTATGCTGTCTGAACTAATCAGCCTCCAGGAGAGAAGTTATTTGAGGTTACGCCTCTGTATGAGGTCTTTTATATGGTACAGTTTTAAGATATCCCTGAAAGGGCCCCACGACATAATGGTTTGTTTTACAGTTAAAAAAAAAAAGAAAAATTAAGGAGGCAGTTTAATTTTCCCCATTAAGTAGAAAGCACTTAGCATGATATAACTTGCTTAAGGTAATTACAGGCATGGAGCCTAATTGGCTTCTTGCTTCTTTTGAAAATCTAGAAATTAATGCAGAGATAAAAATGTACTGCAGTCATACATGATGGGGACTTAATGCAGACTCCTCTAGTACATTTTTACATTTTTCAAGTTCTATAGCTAACTCTCAACCTTCCATTCCAATGTCTTATCCTAAATCTAGCAAATGGTGCAAAGGGGTTGTGGTAACTGAAAACATTCATAATGTGATGTGGTCTTAGGACACTCATCTATCTCTGTTCACTATATTCTATGTGATGTGCTCTAATGTAAGTCTAAATTACTCTTCAAAGCAGAGGGTGTCCAGGTGAGTTCTTTCTTTCTTCACTGAAGAGAGGAAAGAAGACACCTGATTTTTTGTGTGTGAATATATTCTTCTTGCTATGCACAAAAAAAAGACTGCCTTATGGTAAGAGATAACTTGGTGAACTAGATTTATATGCTGCTTTTAAAAAGCTAACCGTATTAGTAGTGTATCAAGATGTAAATCTTTCTGTGTAAAAAAAGGCAGGGGAGGGTAAAGGAAGAAGGAGGAGCATGTGCAGGTGGTAAAAGGTCTAAAATGTGCCAAAGGTATCATCAGAGTGTATTCAAATAAAGGAAAAAACAAAACAAAA
Organism: Entomyzon cyanotis; assembly: GCA_024500445.1. Classification (NCBI taxonomy): domain Eukaryota; kingdom Metazoa; phylum Chordata; class Aves; order Passeriformes; family Meliphagidae; genus Entomyzon; species Entomyzon cyanotis. The sequence goes on from JAKEPQ010001005.1 coordinate 86,546,572, forward strand.
CAAAAAAAAAAAAAAAAAAGGAAAAAAAAAGGTTATTCTGGATCTACTTACTTCTCAAAGGTAGTCGGAAAGTGTTTGCACAGTCAATATCTGGAAGACATCAGGTACCTATGTCTAGGTTACAGATCTTATTGCAGACTCCACCTCTGATCAGAGTCCGTAAGATGAGCTGGGTTTTGGTGTCACAGCTGTTTTTCACTGCTCTGTTCCTCCAGCCCCTCCTTTGCCCTGTCAGTGGGCCATGACTGTCAGCTTACTCAAGCATGCTGCTGTGGTGAAGTAAATGTTAGGTGACCATCTCAAAGTGCTGTGTTATAGTCAGATGTATGCCTTGGACAAGGGAAGAATTACTCATTGGTGTGCTGGTTAAATGTTGTGACAGAGGAGGTCCTGTTTAAAGTGCAGCACTGGCACACCTTAGACAACAGTGGGAAATGAAGCCATTTTAAATGCTTAGTTTGAACATTTGCACCCAGGACGCCTTCCTGGAGAGCCCCACAGGATCAAGGTACTGCAGCAGCAGCACCAGAATGGTCAGTGGGCATCCTATGGCTCCTAATAATTTTTCTAGTTGTAGATGGAAATAAAACCCATGCCTATGAATTAGGGTACAGTCTTATATTTCATTAGAACAGGATATTTGGGAGTTAATGTGAGGTGCTTTGACACCATCTACACTTCAAGGTTTTGTTGCAAGTGTTGTGCTGTGGAAGTTTCCAGAAGATGGCAGAAATTAAAATGTATTAGGATATAAGAGTAACAAATTATGACAGCCCAAGAACAGGTCAGAATGAGGCACTGACATTTTGAAGCATATGTTCACATATTTTGAATGTTTCTTGTGAGTAATAAAACTGAGATACTTATCCCCGCTGGCTGCTAATGATCTTGCTGTATTTTTTCATGAGGAGAGCAAAATGAAGCTATGTGTCCTAACTTCAGTAACTCTTACCTATCATTCTTATTTCGCCATGTGCATTTCAGTTGTCTGAAGCATTTTTTGTGCTTTTAGTTTCTTTATCTGTAGTTTTCTTTGCAGGTAATCATGCATCCTGGGCTTTACTATGCAGTCAAAATTTGACAGCACATGCTACATTGTTTTCATTCAAATAAACCCCACTGAGGGCCTTGGTGGAAACTGTGTGACCTCATGTTTCACTTTTGGATAACCCCAGGATTCTCAAATACTAGTCTTTTATGACTGTACCGTACTTCTAATCTAGCAGGAATCCTGGCTCACTTGAGGCCCATACATTGCAAGAGGGTCACAAATTTTGTTAGCATGGAAGACCCTCACTTGAGTGCCTCCTAGGACTTAAAAGAAAAGAAAAATTTCTTTTCCAACCTATGAGGAGAATAACTAAAGGTCTTAGTAAGTTTTAAAAATCATAAGTAGATTTACTTGTGGAAATAAACAGCAAGGACAATAAAGTACCTAAACAGCAGAAGGAAGACTAGGGAAAATGTAGGTCTACTACTGAATGGCATGGGAAAATGAGGGACAAATTACATGGAGCAGGCCGAGGTACTGAACACCTTTTTGCCTCAGTCTTGGCCAGTAAAACTGGGCTTCAGGAGTCTGAGGGCCCTGGGACCAGGGCCCTGGAACAAGGAGGGCTTACTCTTTGTGGAGGAAGACCAAATTTAGAAAGCACTTCCAACAAGTTAGATATACATAAGTCAATGGGGCCTGATGGGTTTGTACCCACAAATGCAGAAGGAATGAGCTAATACCTTTGCAAGGTCAGTATCAATCACCTTTGAAAAGTTGTGGCAACTGGGAGATGTTCCAGAAGACTGGAAGACAGCAAATTCCCCTCCTATCTTCAAGAAAAACAAGAAAAAGAGATCCAAGGGAACACAGGCTGCTGACACTTATCTCAGTTGCTGAGAAGGAAACATTTCTAAACACATGGAGAACACAAGGTTTATTGAGGGTAGTCTGCATGGACTTATGAAGTCATGCATAATCAAAACTTGCTACAATAAGGTGACTGGCTTGGTGGAAAAGGGGATGGGGGCATGGAATATTCTTTACCATGTCTTTAGTAAAACATTTGACACGGTCTCCCATGTCATCCTCACAGCGCAGCTGAAAAAGTACATTAGGTAAGTGGATAGTGAGGCTGGTTGAAGACCAGTTGAAGGGCTGGGCCCAGACAGTTGTGATCAGTGGCACAAAGTCCAGTTGAAGGCAAGCAGCTAGTGTGACTTGATTGATACCCCAGGTATCAATACTGAAGCCAATACTGTATAATATTTTCCTTAATGACCTGGATGCTAGAACAAAGTACACCCTGAGCAAATTTGCAGATGATGCAAAACTGGGAGGAGTGGCTGACACACCAAACTGTTCTACTGTCATCAAGAGGAGCATGAGAAGGCTGGAGAAAGGGGCTGACAGTATCCTCATGAAGTTCGACAAAGATGAATGAAAAGTCCTGAGCCTGGGGTAAATTACCCCATGCATCAGTACAAGCTGGAGGCTGACCAGCTGGAAAGCAACTTGGCAAAAAAGGCCCTGGTGATGCTGGTACACACCCAGCTGACCATGAATCAGCAATGTACGCTTGTGGCAAAGCAAGCCAGTGGTACTCTGGGGTGCATTAGGAAAATCCTTGCCAGAAGGATGAAGGAGGTGATCCTGCCCCTCTACTCAACCTTACTGAGGCCACACACAGCTGGAGTGTTGTGTCCATTATTGTTTCCCCAGTACAGGAAAGAGAGAAATTAACCAATTAGAGGGAGTCCAGGAAAAGTGCCACTAGTGTGATTTAGGGATTGGAGCATCTATCCTATGAGGAGAGACTCAGAGAGCTGGCACTGTTCAGCCCAGAGAAAAGAAAGCTTGCAGCAGGTGGGATAAGAATGCTGTTTTACAGCAGAATTCTCTTTCTCTGTCTTTTTCTAGATCATATATTCACTAGTATTCTTTCTCCTTCTCTTGTGTGATAAACTTACTTTTCCTACATCGTAGATTTTTAACTTAAACCTGATAATACCTAATTTTTTTATTATTTTATTACTCTTGCTTTAGAATTCTAGGAATCAGTTTTGTCAACTTGAGCCTCTGGTTTTGATTGCTGTTTGTAGCCCACTGGGAACCATGTATTCTTCTGTCTGTGAGGACTGTCATTATCTTGTGAACTACACCCAGTTTTTCACAGAAATTGGTAGCATTTTGTCCTGTTCCACTATAATTCAGGGACAGCTTATTTGTATAGCACTGCTATTTATAATATATATTGCTTAGAAATAATTTATCTTTGTAGCTGAGCAAATTGCAGTATAATTTCTCTGCTCTTGCCTAGACCTTTCTCTTGTTTATAACAGTGATTTCTGAGTTACAATCTCTCCAATATAAATAATGCATTAGTTCATAATTTAAATGTGACCTATCTTTGCAAGACTTGTGACTCACTATAAAGATCTTTTTGAGTAGCTTCATAACTTCAAGCAGATTTTGGTAGCTGATTTATCTCTTCTGATCTGTAACATGATATGGAGGTTTAGGTTTTATATGTTTGACAGTGCTGTGAGGACCAAAAATGCTAAGAGTCCCTTAGTATGAAAGGAAGTGGCTCACCAGAGAATCAGACAAACATGGACTGTGCTAGAATATCATGCTCTAAAATCAGGAGACGAGCACTGTAGTTAGAAGATAGGTTTTCTTTGGTGGAAAAGATGATTGACATAATTCATTTCCACTTCTATAGGCCTGGTGGTGTTGATCCTTAAAGTTTGTAAAGTATCAAGATTTAAACCCAGCTGTTGAAATAAACATCTAAAAACATGGAATTAAAGCCATTGCAGGGGAAAAGGAAAAGAGCTGCACATTTCTTAAATTGTGTTGTTATCAAATAACACTAGTAAGGTCATCCTAATTCTCTGCTGCCACTAAAAAGGTGTTTTTCACACATAGACTGTACTGCACAAAGAGAAAAGTGAAAGGAAGTTACAACCATTGCATCCTGTTGATACCACTTAAGACCTCTAAATGAGACAGTGAATCTATGTATCCAGTAACACTTTCTGGCTTGAAGGAAAGAATTTCCATCCATCTGTTCCCCAAACAGACAAGTGTAAAATAATATAAATAAATATATAGTATAAATTAAATAAATCCAGGATATGTACTTAAGAACTTTCAAATTGCCTGCATATTGGCCCCACAAGCCCTCATGTAAAACCAAAAGGCATTCTGTGGGTTGCATTGCATTCATTCTATCCCAAACATTAACACTTCAAGTTTTAGCTCAACATCTGTATATGACATGGAAAGACAAAGAATGATGTTTCCACATAATGGCATTATGTCTAATTGCATCTACTTTTTTGTTTATCAGACATACATGAATTTGGTACTTATGCAGTAACCGAATACAGGCGAAATTTTGGCAAAGCCTAAATAATACACAATTTCTTCTCACTGGGTAGTTAAAGTCATTCTTCAGCATTTGTTGAGAAAAATATCTCCTTGAGTGTATCAAGTATCATAGTCATAGCGTAACTCTCTGTTGAGAACATATGCAGTAGTATTCCTCAGTAAAACAAATACACGTCCAGCAATCTTGAAATTTCTCCCTTTTCGGATGATTCCCATGCCATTTTTTAAATTCTCAGTAAACCATTAAGTATTATGTGTCATTGCATAATACTTAATTGTATAGCAACTACTATATATAGCATAGTAGAATTCTACTTTCCAAGTTTTCTAGGCTTAATGGAAATTTCTGCTTGACCCTGTTGCCATTAAACACTACTATAGAATATAAATAGGAGAGAACAACTGTTCACTTATCATATTACTTGAAGAAACACATTGTACATTTAAAGTATTAAGATGGAAATCACTATTTACAAACAAACAGCTAAGACTTTTAAGAGTCTTTCCATTTTTAGGGAGAAAGTCACAAACTCGTTTAAATTATTAGAATAAGCTGATTGTGAGTACCACTAAAAGTATTTTGAAAATGTGATTGTATTGTTTGGCAGGTTTGATGTGGCATTTGATAGACTGGAAGAGAAAATCATGCAGGCTACCACTTTCACAATTGGTTCACTTTCTTTGCTCTTTATGTTTTGTTTTGAAGTATTAGTTATTTGTATTAGAATCTCTAGTTATTAAATCTTAGTTTACTGTATTTCTGATCTGAAGCTTTAAATTTCTTATCTGTTGGTGTTGGGCTCAGTTAATCTATGATGAATTCTTCTTAACTGGGTTTTACATAGCTTGGTCAAATCTCTGATTTCTAAGGTGAAGAGCCATCCACTAAAAATCAGGGATTATGAAAGTCTAAGAATTAAGTATAGACTTTTTAGCAGATCTTAATTTGTCTGATGCTATTTTAAATAAATATTAATTTCATTAATATATTTATATATATATTTCATTTTATAATATATAAATAAATATTAATTTCATAATCTTACATGGTAAAATGTAAAGAATGGCTATACCACACCACTGTATGCAATTACTTTGTATAGTTTTTATTCCAGTACTCCACATCTGAACCCTGGAGAGAAAATAAAAATATCTTCCCATGAAACAGTGAAACATACAATTGCTGCAGTGATCAAGGAAGAGAATAAGAAGTATTTTTTTCCAAAGTTGGAATATTTTCTTTCACTTTTGACTGTTTTCTGAGTTATCTGTTTAGAAAGAAAAGTTTTCCTTATTTGTCATTTTAGCTTTGCTTTTCAGAGTTGGATGCATGTCCTTCTTTATCAAAAATGGGAGCCACAGATGCCTACCAGGGAACCTGTCTCAGAAATGGTGTTTTAGTGAAGCTTTACAGGGTGGCTGTGGATTCCATAAGAGGCTTCCCAACCTTTATTGACTTATTTCTGTTGGACAAATTCACAGAAATTACAAAACTCCAGGTAAATTTCTCCAGATCAGATTTGTAAATGCTGATTCATGGGGCTTGCTTTATTTATTAGTCCAGAAGCCCCTTCTCTAACTACAGCAGAGCATTAGTACACAGGCTACAACCTAAACATTACCACTGTAAAGCTTACTTGTTCCATCACTGCAAGGACATAAGTAATTTATACACATCTGAGAACACACTGTAGATGCAAACATTAAATGACATTGATAAAATTTTGAGTTCTATAAAGGTTTTTTATTATATTGTTCAGGATTATTTTTCTGACCAGGAGTATTTATAGCAGTGAGACTTAGAAAGAAGAGATGTGTATCTGAGAATAAAAACTAACCTACTAAGTTGGCTGGTGTTGCAGGTAAAGTGGGGAAAAAAGAGTCATGTGTGCATTCCTGACCAGAGGTTAGTGCAACTGGGACTCTTTGTTACAGCGCACCATATTTATTATTTTGTAAGTAGAGGTCGTGACTGGAATCATCTGGGATACCCCTTCCCTGCATCAATCACTCCTACATTACCTGTTATATGCAAATCTTTCAGAAAAGAGGGAAGAGCTTCACATCTCTCAATGTCAGCAATATTCAGTAAAAAAAGACTTGACCAGGGGAAGATGTTGCTTCAGCATTTCTTTCCAATCCCTCATGTAAGAGGGAAATGAAGCAGTAGGAATTGTTGACATATTTTTAATATGCTAAAGTTAAGGGATGAGCACTAACTAAGCAAAGTTTTAGGAGAAAATGTATGTCATATAACTAACATTTTGAAATAGTTAACAATAAAAAGATATATCATTTTTGCAGCAGTGGCCATGGTTCCATTCTTTTATACATATGGTACCCTATGTCTTTGGATATAAGGTAAATATAATCTGCCTTAGCAGATTTCCATGAAACAGTTAAAACACCTTGTGTTTAAAGAGAATAAGCATCAAAAACAGAGACAAAGAGATCTTTTCCAGTCCCACTATTCAAGTACAAGTATCTTGACATGATGAGTTGATTATATTGTTTCATGCTTCCCAAAACAGTAATTTTATTGGCACTTGAGGTTGCAGTAGTTCATCTCTTTCCTGTCCTTGGAGTCTGTGTTGTTTCCTTATTGCCTTGCTTTGAGCAGCTCTCAAGTTTCTGTTTTTCATGTAGTTTGAAATACTTCCCCCAACACTGCTCACACTTGTGATTAAACTTTTTTTTCCTCATTTTTTTATTCCCTCTCACACTTTTGTCTTCTACATACAGTGTCTCTCTGTATCTGCTTTTCATTCTCCAGTTTAAATTCCTTTCTGAGCATTGATGCAGCCAATGGTGCACAACCAGTTTAGATTGCTCCCATATCAGATCTACTGAATTTCAGGCTAAATTCTTATTCTCAGTTCAGGTGTCAGTGCAGCTATCAAAGCTGCAAAGGTTCTTTCGACCGTTTTCTTGCATACTGCCCCAGTCAACAGCTCCAATCAATTTTTCCCTCAGGAAAAGGGAGAATGATGGGAGCAGTATATTTGGAAATATACTTTCAATTTGAAACAGCAGGCTGAAAGGTTTTAGTACTTGACTTGGTAAAGTCCCATCCATATAGTATATTTTACATCACATTTCAAAGTGAAAAATTATGTTAAAATAAAAAAGACACTCTTCATTTTGAATATGTCAAATTACATGTTTCAAGAACTTCAACATGTTTTCCAACATTTTTCAATTTGAGATATTACTCAAATATGGCCTTTTCCTCTGAAGAATTTGTTTCAAGAAGTGTCGAAGATTTAATGAAAAAATGTCTGGAAAGCTGTGGCTAGCACAGGTTCTTCCCGTGGGAACATTTTGCTATATTTCATAAACAAGATAAAGTTTGGATGTTTTGCAAACAGTTTCTCCGGATTGAGTGAGTTCGGGCTTGGCCAATTGTGCCTAGGGGGAGGTCTTGGGCTGACCAATCTGGGGCACTTCTGTAAACTCTATATATATGGAATTCAAAACAATTCAAAGAATTCAAACAATAAAATTCTCTTCGCTTGTCTGAGGACTTGGGTCAGTCCTCAGCTAGCCGCTCAACAGCGACAGAAAGCAAAATATTATGTAGGGATTTTTCCTTATTTTCCTCTTCTTAAAGTAAAACCTCTAAAACTATCTACCAGCCTGTACTTACTCTCCTGGAATACTAAGTGCATGAACTAGTTCAGAACCAATACTGGCAGTATGCAACTATTTATTTCAGTTCTCACTTATGCTTTGTTTACTGAATTTCTGGAGTAAAATTTGTAACTGAAATAAAAACCCTTGAGAAATCAAAGCTTATAATAAACTGAAATACTGGCAGACCCTGAACTATGGTTCCCAAATTGCAGTGCTTGAAAAGCAGAAAAACAGAATCAGGACCCTCTAAAGTACTCCAAATTATGGTCTATCAATTGTTATATAGGGCAATCACAAGCCTATTTTGGTAGAATAATAGATTCTCATCATTGAGCTATTTGTAACTAAAATTAGGCATACCAGGGTCATGTCATTACATTTTTTACAGTCAAGTATGTGTTATTTAAACTGTTGTATCTTCAGAGTTACATTTGCCTTAAAAACAATTTTGCTCTAAATATGATTTTTTCTTGAAAGGACTTCCCATTTTCAGAAGCTTGAAATTGTCACCATTCTTGGAAAAAGCATGTGTATATGTTTACGCGTATTGAATGTAGGTGTGTGAACAGAAATGCACCTGTGTGTGTGCACCCACACCTACTTATTACTTCAACAGGAAGCCTCCTGGCTTCAAAGCAGTTCATTGCACAAGTAGAAGGTAATAAATGAATTGTTTATTACTTACAGTACATATCTGTTTTCAGCAAATTGAAAATGAATTGAATAATAGGTTGTGAATAGAGCACTGTATTAGTATATTTATCACAGAGCTGTGACCACACTGCAGCAGAGCTGCAAATTCATTGGCACATCCTTGCTTTTCATGTCTTTAGACTACAGCACTCATTATATTGCAATTTATAACTATGTTTTAGGGCTTCAATAAAAGAATAAAATACTGATGTGCACTAAGAACACAGACAAAAGACAGGGGAATAAGTCAGTTTAACCTACATGCTTCATGTTTTATACATGATATTTTAGCTGAGGATATTGTTGTTTCTGGTAGATGGCACAATTGTCATAGTAAAGGAGAAAAAGCAAATTGTGTAGATTTTAGCATATGCTCCATGATAATTTGGAGGAGAATCATGCAGTGCAAAAAGAAAACTAATTTCTGTGCTACTGTTTATTTCTATTGTTGTTCATTATGACTGCAATGATAAGGAGGAGGAAATTCCATTGTGATAGCATCCTATGCAAATATAAATTTAAATCCTTTTTTCTGATCCAAAAATCTTGCAAAGTATAAAGATGAGAAATTGGAGCAGAGAAGGGGAAAAGGGTTACAAGTAAATATGAACATTGTATTCCCTCTACCAAATAATGAAATATAATTAAGCTTTGTGACTCTATGGGTCAACTCCAGGAGTGTTCCATGTGAAGTAAATAATGTGTGAATGCTGTCTGTGTCTGATTCATTCATGATTGATCCAAGTCAAATTTAAATTAATGACTCAGAGAATCTAGTCTATATGTCCTTGCCAATATTGAGCAAACTGGGAATTGGCAAGGATATACTGCAAGAAAAGCATGCTGACCTCAGCTATTCCTCTGTGGTACACAGGGATAACTAAAAGTCTTAGTTGGTTTATTTTTGCTCTGCCATGAAATAAGGAAGATCTGAGTTTCTCTCAGAGGCAGGAGAAATTAGTGTCCTTGACTTATGTGTTCTGCTAGGGATTTAATAATGAAACTGGCATTTATACCAGTTGTCATTAATAAATGCCTCAGAAACATTTCTCATTTGCTTCCATCTCACATTTGCTTTATTGAATAGATTGTGTGTTTTGCTTTACTGCGTACATTGTGTGTTTTGCTTTACTGCCAAGACTATGTTTTTGTTTTGAAGTGGAACACCTTCACTGGTAAGGCAGAAAGTGTTTTATACAATGCTTACAGATCAGACTCTTCTGGTTACATGGTTACTAGAGCAATCCACTGGAATTAACTGTTTATAATCTGACTGTTAATGCAAGATCCACAGTTTCTGTAAAGACATTAGGACTTGTATAAACTTTACCTTCAAATTGGTATTTGTAAGATAATGGTCTTTTAGGGAAGCTTCCAGATTGTGTCTATCACAGTGAAGAAAGTGGCCAAATTCCTTATAGTAATGATAGTAAAGAGTAACAATAATAACAAGAGTAAAACTTAAAATAACTATCGTAATTGTAAAAAGGTGGTTTAGGTGAACCAAATGAAAATCAAAAGTCCTTCATACCAGGCAAGTAAAAAGACCACTTGCTGTAGGGATTTTTTCTTAGGATTACCACAATTTTTTAGTATTTTTAAACAAAGTCATTTAGGCAATGTGCACTTTGCAAGATCAGCATTACTTTAGCAGTACTAAATCATGTTTTACCTCAAGTTTCCTTTAAAGTGCAATGCCATAGCAACTGGGACATTGACTTTCAATATGTTCAACTCAAGACCTACCAGTTATAAAATAAAACTCCATCTCATCATGTCATAGCCAGATTAGTAAAATAGGATTCTGAGCCAAGACTGTACTTATATCAATAGTAGTTGATGACATCTTATAGCTCCATGACCATTAAGGTGATTAATATGCTCTTCATTTGCCAGGCAAGATATTTAATGGGTTGTGCATTTTGCATATGATGCAGAAAGACTTTTATCACCTATTGGAAGATCAACATGACATCACTGTTGTCCCCAGTTAAGAGGCAGACAATCTCAACAAGTAATGCAAAAGATAAAATCTGCTATGTTGTGCACCAAGGAGTGGAAAAATGTCATAGCCAAAGGCTATGACAGCCCATTTCCTGGTTTGATTGACACAGCAAGAGTTTTTTATTATAAAAACATCCATTAGTATTATAATCATCTTTATTACCAAGCAATTCTTTACATTATGGGAAGAAACATAAAAATTTCTAATTACCAGTTTCTTTATTCCCCAAAATATAAACTTAGGAATAATCTCATTTAAAACACAGCTCTATAAATTCTGTATTTGCGTGGTGATTCAATGCATGGTCTCTTGTGTCTATAGCAGGGAATATTCCAGTCACTCTTCTGTATTATATAGGCTGTTCACTGGTCCACGTGCTCTGATAATTATGATCTTCTAAAAAATGAAAGCAACTTTCTTCAAATGTCTAACTTGAATTATAAGGTAAAGCTGACATTATAAAATCTCAGGAGCTGTATTTGATTAGAGCTGTGAAAAGAAAAAATAATAAAGAATTAACAAGACACCAAAGAATCTATTTTGGGGTTTGTTCTCAAGCCCAGCCAATATGTTCTACTTTACCTATTTGAAGTAGCAAAAGAGAGGTGATTAGATGAATGCAAAACTAATCCAGTCAGATTTTGAACAGGGCAATACTTGGAAAGGTTTAAAGATTTCTGCGATTTAAAGGTTTCCACGATAGAAACCTAGCGATTAAAACCCATGAGATTCTTTTGTAGAGCCTCAATGCTTAGCACATATTCTCATATCCCCAAGAGGTCTGTGCGGCACCAATGTGGCACAGTTAGTTTAGTGAATAACAGCCACTCCTGCATGGTTGTTCAAATAATAAACTCAAACATAGCAGTCCACAAAAATTTGTTACTCAGAGTACCTCTCATCTGCTCTAGACAGTCTTAAAAAGGTTAATGACTAGGCAAAGGTAATGAAAAAAGTTAAAAACAAGCCCATTGGACATAAATAATATTTAGTAGCTGGCTTTCATAAAAGTTTATTCTTCCTTTCATTTCAACTCATTTAACAGGCTTAAGATAGATGCAAATATTCTAATTTGCACCAGCTGAAGACCTAAGCCTGTGTTTTCTGACTAAAATATTGCCCAACAGAATTTGTTATTTTTGTCTAGCCTGATTTGTTCATTTATGAATTTCTGGGCTTATCATCTACCTCTGTAAGATTATCACAGCACACTCTAGTTTGCAGCTTTTGGTCTAGATGTAGCCCATGGGCCATTTTGTCCCATTTTATCCTGTTGTTCCCCCTGCCTGCCTTGCTCCACTCCAGAGAAGACAGACAACTGCTGAGCAAATGCTGCCTGATACACCACCTCCTCCTGCTTCTACTCCACACAGAGTTGGTCTCCTGTTGTCATGAAACAATTGCTAGGAACTGACAGGATGTATGCCAGGGCTGTGAAATTCCATCTTGTTAACTGCTGCCATAGATTCATCTTCCCCTGCTTTGCCTCAGCAGAAGTGGCAACAGTTAGAGTTGGACCAAAGTAGTTTTTCAGCCACCAGACACCGTAGAGCCTAGGTTATGCATAACATACAGGTACAGGAAATTGTCTACTACAACTGCAGAAAAATGGTTTATCCAGCTCCTGCAATTGCTAAAGTGGAACCAGCATGATTTAATTCTAAGGAACAACTTATTAAGTGCTCTGAAAATTAAGAGCAGTAGAAAAGAAAGGAAAAATTAGTCTCTACATTTTTGTATACAAAATAAAAACCCCATAAATCCAAGAGGATTATTTAATCCAAATGAGTTAACTGTGGTACTTTATGCATTAGTTCTCCATTAATCATTCTAATGCAAACTGCCTAGCATGGCACCTTACAGATCTGAAGATAACACTGAAAATACTGTTTGGCAGCCTTTACTAGAAATATGGCATAAAGGAACTTTTCTTAACCAAATGTCACTGCATATTTTAATATTGATTTGCTCTTCGTAAATCACACTTTAAAAGTGCCAAGCATTTTGTTTTGATCTCATGACAGGACAAGTTGGATAATATCCACCAAAGAAACATGAAGGCTTTGTATTGTTATAAGTGACAAAGAAAGGCCAGGTACTTATTGGTTCAGGTTTTTTTAGTTCTGCCATTGTTGATTATATGCATTTGTGGACAATTAGATTAGAAGGCAGCAGCAAATTAAACTAGTTTGGGAATTATTTTGAATCTAAATTAATTTTACTGTCCCTTCCATCTGCCCTTTGTGTTGCATTGCATAAGGGATCCAAATCCTGTTGCTGAAAATCTCAAAGTCACTTTAAACACTTGTTACCTTGTAAGAAATAAGAAAGAATCTTACATGCAGATCAGCTGTTTTTACTTTCATTTAGGATACTCTGAAAAACATGGACTCTCTATGGAATGGTTAATTTTAACCTAATGTTGGTGCAGTAGGACTCTTCAATAGCACTGTGTCCTTAATTGGATTACCTTTTTGTTCAGAATGCTTTTACAATGATGAGTTCAATGCATTCTATTGCATTAAAGAGCAACATCACTGCAGACAGATACATATGTTTGAAATGGTTTTGTGATTTTGTTCCCAGTTTACAGAATGTCTTTTAAATAAACATATGGATCTTCAGTGATTCAAGTTACCAGCTGAAAGCATTTATTGCTCTTAAAAATTATTTTCCTTTTATGTTATTTTATATGCTTAGTCTTTCATGGTCTTCTTGAGCAGTCAGGTAATTGAGAAGAGTAAAAAAAATCTAAATTTCTGTAAAGTTTTAATAGTCTGCGTGGGAGTGAACAAAGGTAGATGGTGACAGAACAGCATACTCAACAAGGACAGCAGTATGCATTTTGAAGGATCTTTGCAAAAAGTGGTGATAAAAATATGGATTTGAAGGATATGTTTGGAGGTGTTAAAAAGGACAACTAGTGGGAAAATACTGGAAAGCCATTCAAAGCAAACTATTTGTGGTTACCTCAGAGGCAGAGAAATGGACAAAAAGCAGAACAGAAGCAATTTGGGAGAGAAATGAGAGGTGAGGTGTATGCATGAGCAAGATTAGGTAGGGGTTTGATGATGAGAAGGAAAAGATTGAATTTCATGTTAAGCATGATTCAACCCAGGTAATTTTCCGTTGCAAAAAGCCCTTAATGTTTTGTTCTGCTCTGCAGAAGTTCTCATGCTGCCATTATCACTGTAGTATTTGTGTTCTACTCACTACAGTTGCAGGCAGTACATGTCAAATATCTTGTGTGTGTTCTTTCTTGTGTGTAGTTCTTTATTTCCTTTTGACCTCTCACGTGGAGGAGTAGTTGCACAGGTGAATGTTTTGTTTTGGTTATTTGTTGGCTTGATTGTTTCAAATTTATATATAAAGAGAATTAGTTTAGGTTGTATCTACACACAAGCTCTATTTTGCACTTATGCTAGAGGTAGGAAGTGTTAAAGGGAAGCGGGAAAGGAAAAAGCAGGGAAATTAAGGAGAAGTCTGTGTTTCACAGAAGATAATAGGGAGATTTTTCATGGTTCTTCAGTACTGAGGGACTTTATTTAATAGTCTGCATGTGGCCAGATGGACATTTGCCTTTGTGCGCAAGAGAACTTTTTTATCTTCTTGCTCAAATGATCTCTAAAGGGATAGAGTCCTCTAAAAAGACTGAGGTAGTGACCTGTTGACTTACAGGGGATAAATAGCACAGTTACAACATTAAGAAAATATAGTCACATAATGAGAAAAAAGAGATTGAAAGAAATGCTCTCTGTTTCTTATGGAATATTAAAATATCTAGATTAGAAAAGTTTCTGGAGAAATCCGTGAGCTCATTCTCCTGCCTTCAGGCAGAACCAAAGATACTTGAGCCGTTCCTGATATATGTTATTCTGAGTTGTTCTGAAAATATTTTCTACCACTGAGGAACCACATTTCATCTTTACCCTTCCCCTGTGGATATTTCGAACAGTTTGTAACCTTCCTGTTTCCAACAAATTTTTGTGCAGTTGAAAATCAGCCATTTCTGGTTTCTGCTGAATAGGCTGTGAGGATTTCTCCATGAGTCTTATATCACTCTCCTGCTTATACTAACATCTTACGCTAAGATACCTTTTCTTTGTTTTGTTTTTTTAAATTTCTTTCTTGTTGTCAGTAGTGTGTCAAGCTCACTTAGGATCACTGTACCACATGTGGAACAAAACAAACATAAAACCACACAAAAGCAGCAAATAAGCAAAACAAAAACAAGCAAACAACCACAACAAACCACACCAAACAGAAACAAGCAAACAACCAAACAAAAGCAAAAAGCCCAAACAAATTTTAAAAGGTTCATGGTTTTATAATATGAGGTGTCAGAGTTAACCTGATGTAATTTAACAAAAGAGAGAGATCCAGATCAACAGAAACCAATTAATCTGCCTTTAGTAATTTTACTATACTTTTGAGGAAAATAGGGAGTTATTTGACGTAAACATAAGGTAGAGAAGAATGCAGCGGGTGTTTATCAACAGTTGATTATACAGGATTAACCTGATCTCCTTCTCTGATAAACCACTGTATTTTTTTGTCTCAGACAGGAGAAAAGTAATAGATCTATTTTGTCAGATGTCAATAAAATATTTGATATATTGTAATGATGCAAACTATTAGCTGAACCAGGAAAGTTGGGATTTTAGAAAGGAATTGCAAAGTAAGTCATCACCTGCCAAATGTAATTGCCTCTCAGTTTATACTGATGGGCTAATGGCTGGCTGGGAGATAAGATTTGCTCAGAGATCAGTGCCAGAGAAAATCTTATTTAATGCTTCAACCTTGGCTCAAAATTAGGAATATCTTGATGAAACATGCTGATGATACAGCTTCAGCCTAGAAAAATAACCTGAAAAAAATGATGGATGACACCATGGAAGTCAGAGTACGGAGCAATGCTGTTGAGAACAGTAGCAAGATTATCTGTATATAATGGAAGTCATTAGTTGGAAGAAGGAGGGAAATGTAGTAACGGTGTTTAATGCATTGAACACTCTCAGGGTGTCTTTGAGCCTCTATCCTGAGGCAGTCAACAAAATGCTATATATTAAGCAAAATAATTTCAGTAAAGAAATGCTATCAACAAAATTCTGATCAACTCAGAAATCACAAAACATTTATAAGACCTCCTTTAGAATACTCAGCAGAATGTACATGCAAGCAGGAGCAGAGTTTCAAGGAAGAACAATGGAAAATATATTTTCCAATAGGAGACTTCTCACAAAACTACAGACTTAAAGAAGTTATGATTGCTCTCTGCAAAGTATTGAGATGTAAATCCCAAAGGAAAACAAATGTTGTTTGGTGCACAAGTCAAAGTTTCCAAATAAAATACCAAACAAAACAGCATCTGTAAACTCTCAGTGGATTAATTTTGGGGTGGAAATTAAAAGAAAGTGTATCACACTTGAAGGGATGAAGTTGTAGACTTGCTTTACAGAAAGAGCCATAGATCAAGAAAGTTCTCAAATTGCAAGTTCTTAAAATCTAGGTGTCCACAATGGGAAGAGATAGAACTTGGAGATGGGGAGCTTATTTCCAGTTCTGGTTTGTGATGATTTCTAGCTTCAGAGCCTGGTTTAGGAGGGAAGTGCTGTTTTGAAGGTTTGTTTTGTTTGATTTTGCTTTTTATGTCATGAAACCCTATTCCTAAAGGAGAAGAATTGGATTGACTAGAAACACAGTCTTTTAATACAAATAATCAGAAAATCATGCATGCATTTAATTTTTTAAGGTTTTGAGTGTATAAATTTTGAGTCTCTATTAAATGATAGGCATAAGGTAGATAAACTATATGATTGTATCTGCTCAAAATACAAATTTCTTAGCAAGATGTATATGGAAATTTGTAACTTATTTTATGGAAAGAAATCTATTTGGAAAATAATGGCGTTTACAGTGATATATCTTATTTTTTGTGATATTGTTTACTGAATTCAAATAGGGGTTTTATGTAATTTCTACATTCTGGATAGCTAACATTTCCTGTAAAGTCTACTATAGTAGGTAAGGTTTGTCCCAAATGTGGACAGATGAGCACCAGATTATGTCACGGATGAGGGCAGGTTCAAGAAGCTCAGTCCTGACACTGCCCTGCAGGGGCTCGCAGGGTAGTCCGTTGGAAGCGCGGAGCTTCCCGGAGAGACACAGCAGTCTGAGGCACGAGCACGGTGAATCAAGAGATGCAGGCTCTTTTGGAAGGACTTCAGAGGGTTTATTGTAGGATCAGGAGAAGGACGGGAGAGTGGAGAAGGGCTGGAGGCGTCTGCAGAAGAGCCTCAAGAAGGGTTGTGTAACGGGTTATAACGGACACTGAGAGGGGAGGAGTTTTTGGCTCTCAGGCCAATGGGGATACGTATACAGAAGAATGACAAGGGAAACATCCAAGAGGATTTTACAGGGGAGGGAGAGACATTAAACTGAACCAATCATTGTAGACTCTACATTGGAACAAAGGCGAACATTCTAGAAAGGATCCATATAAGGGGATGAAGAGGAGGAGAGGTGGGTAGCCAACCAAACACCCGAAAGGTGCATATTCATGAGTTGAGCCCTGGAGCATCTTGGGAGTGACTCACTTAGTCCCCGTGAGCTAGACATAATTCTCTTCCCAGGACTCTTCTGGGGCCCACAGACTCGTTGGCAGACCCGGGGTGGACAGCTCTGCAAGGGCTACCGCAACAAGATTATGCTACAGAAGTTTACTAATGGATTTAATAGAAAATAAGATTGCCATTTCTATCTGATGAAATAAATTCCAGAAAAGAGGGTGAATGCAGCAGCACAGACTCAAAAACGGCTCCCCAATGCTGCCTGGGGGAGCCGTTTCTAAGCCTGACCACGCCGGGAGGGCTTCTCTGTGGCGGCAGGCTGTGAAGCTGTCTCGGACGCGGTCCTTGTAGAATTGTAGCAAGTTGAGAAAGGCAGCTTTTCCATTCCAGGTTCCAAGTGGTTTACTGGGACAATAGTGGGGGGGAACTGGGGAGCCGGGGAGGAGAGGGGAGAGGCGAGGGAGGATATGAATTCCATGGAGGCCAGAATCAAAGAGGGCTGGTTCCACGTCCCGCCAGGCTTTTATCCGTGGGGTTGGGAGGCCGTCCTGGCTCACATCAGCCAGTCAGGAAGGGTCAGGGGGCGGGATTAGGGGGAGGAGACACGCGTTACAACAGGTGAAGGGAGGACTTCAAGGAAATGATCCTATAGTGTTTGATTTAAACTTCAGTGTGCACTATCATTAAAATATTGTTTACTTCATTTTTCTAAATACATCATCTTTAGAACAGGAAAAATCAGATGAGTAAAAAGAAATTTTGCAGATGCAGACTACGCTAATCCAACCATCATACTGGAAGCATAAAATTAACATTAAGGAGTTTGTTGAATGTCTCTGTTTTTATGACTTAATACACTCCATTAAATGATACAGATAAATATCTAGTTTTCATCTTTCTGAACATTAAGTAATTTACCTCAGTTATATAGTCAGTAATGCAGTCTCTTTACTAGTTATGCTGCAATAAAAGTAAGTTATACTGCACTAAAATGTGAAACCAGTTGCAAGCATTAGGTATGAGAGTTCATATGAATAGCTGGTGAAATTCACATAGAAAAATGTTTGATTTGGTCATTGGAAAATCACTTTTCATGTAATGTATGTTCAAATGTAAATGAAGAAAAAAATAGAAAAAAAGAAGTTATCTTGAAAAGAAGTTATCTTGGAAAAAATACAAAGCTATATTCAGATTTAGGAACTCTTGTAGTTATTTACAGCCTTGAATAAAAGTTACTTTTATGAGATTATTTTTGAAATGTCATTGCTCTTTGCTTTCCCTACTCTTGTACCCAGCAGCTATGGATTCATGTAAATTGTTAATTGTTTGAATGTTTAGAAATGTGCTATTATGCTCTCGTTTTTCTTCTGCGGCGTTGAGAACGCAACTGAATAGCAGTAATCCCCTCTATCTATTCATTTAGTCTGCCACACTTATAAAACTAAATTAATTTATTTATACCATGTTGAAAACATAATTTATTGAACTGCAATAATTGCCTCAGGTAGTTTCACTGTATTTTACTGTGAAAAGAAGATTTTTAAATGCTTTGTTTCTTGCTTTAGAAGAGCATTTCTTTAAGAACTATTTTTAGCCGTGCCAGTATTTTCTGATCTTTTTGGAAAAGAATGGGTAAACTTGAGTTCTAAAGGCTGATATAGGATGTAAAACATCTATATTCTGTATATTTTGAGATAGGTGTACTGGCATGCATAAAACAAACAAAAAATGTAATTTCTAAATGTGAGTACACAACATTCAATTCTCCAATTCACATTGTGACATAAGTTGTTCTTGGTTCTTGAGCCAATGCTGTTGACTGGAAACTGAGGACATAAGAGACCGTAGAGGAATGACACAGACTCTTCCAGTTTCAATAATTTTTTTAAAGAGAAAAGCAAAGCTTTCCTTGGGTGTTGTTCATGAGAGCGTTAACTATCAGAGGAATATGATGAGCTTCAGATTTATCTTAGAGATAGGAATACTTAATTTTTAATGCATTTATGAGAATATTTTCTTTGTCTAATAGGGGTTCTCCTAGTTTTGATATTTAATGTCATAATAAAAGATATAGATATGGCCAAAAACACATGAAAGGAAAGCTCCTTTGTTTCTTGATCAAAAGGCAGAGCCTGTACTGAGTCTGATTGTAACTAATTAATTAAGCAAAAAAAAAATATTCTTTAAAATCGTATTTCAAAGCCTTTTCAAGGAAAAGAAGTTTAGTATTTTCAGAGGTGAAAGTAAATGGCAATTCCTGGTTTTTTACTATATTTGATAGAAAAGCACCTGGCCAAACTCAGATCTTTGAAATCACATTTGGGTAATATTTCAAACAATTAATATATGTTCTGCTATAACTTTGGTTTTTTGCTGTTCTACTTTTCCTTTTGCATTCCTTCCACTCTCCAACAAAAGTGTAGTCGGAGAAGAACAGCAGGTGTGTGGGAGAAAGGTGAACAACACTTGCTACAAACCCCTGCGAAGAAAAAACTCACATAACTTTTATAACAAAGCCTATAGTTTGCTTTGGTAATGCAGCTTTACTAATTTCCTTGCATCCTAGCCAGCAGGTGCCCTGCCTCCCTTTTATCCCATTACTGGCAATAAAAAGATGAACAGCAACCCAGTGGCATTTTGTTTTTAATGTCCAGTCAGCTGTGGGACTGGACACTTTAAGGTGTGACACCACCTGCACACCAGGAGGAGATGTGGCTTGCGATGTTCTGTTTTGACAGCTGAGTACCAGTCATATGTTACTTAGAACCCTGATTTATGATGATGAATTTATTCCACCTTTAATGTGATTTTTAGCTTGTAAAAGGGCTTCAGCAAAGCCTTGATGAATCTTTTATGCAGTTTTGTGTTCAGATATAAATTCTGTTATTGCACCTAAAATAACAAGGATTCATTACCAGACAAGGACATAATACACTGCTTGTGCAGCTCAAAATTTTGCTTTGTGTAAATCTTGATGCTCATTTAGGTTTCTCTTTCTGTCTTTGCATCTCGTTCTGACAGGTGTGTGCCCAATCACTGTGAACACGATGGAAAATGCACCCAGACGTGGGACAGCTTCAAGTGCACTTGCGATGGAACTAGATACAGTGGTGCCACTTGTCATAACTGTAAGCCACCCTGCTGTTTCAAAATTTTCAGTAGAGTAGGAAAGTCTCTCATGTCTTTTGGCTGAGATAAAAAGTCAAAGCCTTCTTTTCTGGTTGTTAAAGATCTTCAAGCCTTTTTGAAAGAAAGTGTTGGCTTAATCACATTCTACTTTATCTGCATCAGGATGTATTTATATAGCACTGTGCTGCAACATGCTACACACCAAAGTAGTACAACAGCAGCTGGGTGTACTGAGAATACACATTCTCAGCAATTGCCCATGAGATAGAGTTTCAAATTAAAACTGTGAATCTGCCTAAGCTGCTGGGGAGGGCTGCTGACTGCTGCTAGAGATGCTGGTTCAGGTTGCTCACCCCAAAGGGTGTTTATACACTGATTATCAGCCAGTTTAAAATCTAATTATTTGTTCTGTGGTTATGACTTTCTCAAATAAGAATATTTCTTATGAGCTCCACATGCCCTACGCTATTAAAGCACAGAAAGAAGAAAGGTACTGTTGCTGTTTTTATAGGTACAAAACAATGCATGCTGAGTCAATAGCATGTGTCTTCTGTTCCTTCTCTCATACACTAAAAAGTGGGATTTTCATCTGAAAAGTATATCCTAAAATACATAGAACATAGAGAAAACATATCCAGTCCTTAGTTTTGTCCTCTTTCTTTTGCTAACAATCTCCTAATATTGAGAAGAGAGAAAAAATCCTTTTGAACAGGAGGTCAATTGAGTTGAAGCCAGGATTTATAGAGATAAAAATTTATATTCCTTTATTATTTACTTTAAATACGACTGTGTATAATTTTACAAAGACAATTGAAGATTTTTTTCAGTTATAACCAAAAAACCGAAACCAATGAGAAAATTTTTGACTATTTGCAGTTGTCTGGATTAAAAACCTACTTTATGGTTAAATATTATAAATGGAAGAGGGGATATATTTTATATAATTATTAATACATTGATTGGCAAAGTTCTCTGATCTGGCTACTGAAATTGTAAACTTTAAGAGGTAAATGGCAAATGAATGTTGACTGAAGAGAAATATTTTAGGTACCAATTAGTGGAGGAGAGATTTCAAGGAAGCCCTTTTTCCACCAAGAGGGAATGTACACAGTGATTACATGGTTGCATCTAATCTTAGGAAAGAAAATGCAGAATTTACAGTGATGCAGTGTTTCAGTGAGACAAAGAATAAAAATTCATTTCTTTTTCTGAAAGCATAATAAGTTTAGAGCTTTTCCTATTATAGGCCCTTGGAAACTGCAATTCCTACATATGTGACAGGCTGTTGTTTAACTGCAGAAATGCAGGGATGGAAGCTCAGTTAAGTATGTTTTCCCTAGTGAGCCTCTTAAAATACTACACTTTAGAGGAAACTGTATCCTGTTGGGCCCAGTAGCCTGCCCTGAGTTCCAGATTCCCCATTTCCTGATACCTGGATGTCAGATGGCCCAACAGGGTATTTTTGGGCTCTCTCTCCTGCCAATGTCTCTGTGTGCTCCTTTGTGGGTGTGCGGAGCACCTTTGAAGACACAGCTGAACATAGTTAAGCTTTCTTCTTGAGCTCCGAAGAGAAGTAGCAAGGACAAACGGATGGCATCACTTTCCTGAAATCACATTTATTACAAAGGGAAGAAATAATAATCCAAGGAGATGTGACATTTTTCTTAATAGGATTTTCACCTGCCTTTTATGGATAAAACAGTGCAATAAGGCAAGTAAAAGGCATTGCTGAACTGCAGTATCAAAAGAGGGATTCAGAGTATATTGTCCTGTCTTTATGGAATGGATAAAGTGTATGGGATTACATACACTCTCCACGTCATTTGGAGACACATTGTTCAAGAACTTTTACTTTTCTAGTTCAGGCAAAGTTTCTAACTTAGATGTGTAAGCTTTAGTTTTGTTACATTTTTGTGTTTAAAGAACATAGTTTTTGTTTTTACTGTGTGCTGCTCTACTTTAGAAGTCTTGCTCCTTACAAAACAAGGTTGAGCAGGAAGTTATTCACTTGATAAATATCCTGTCAGAATGTGTGAAATCTTATGCCTTTCTAGAGTATCGAAGTTAATGGCAGAAAATGAGCGAAAAATAAAAATTCTGGCATCAATATACAGACTGAGATAACCTTAACTCTTTCTATATTGAGCAGGCAATAGCTGTCAGCATTTACAAGAGCATGTTCCAGATACAGCTGCAAATAATGAAGCTTGCCAGAGGTTGTAGTTATGCCATCCTAAGGTCTGGGACCACAGCTCTGCTCTGATGATGTTAATCCTACTGTCCTTTCCAACTTGTGCAGTGTGTATGTAGACCCAGACATGCTTAGTGTGCTGCCTTTTGCTTCTGAATTCTAAAGTTTATGGCAATCGCAGGATAAAAGATATGCTGGGGAAGGAGGGAAGCTGGAACGATAACTGGTGTGTGGTATAAAAATGGTGGGAAGCAATTCTAAACAGCACTGCAGATTGCATGAAAAATATAGCAGATGTCATGATTCTATGGAGCAGGAAAGTGTTTAAGTGCAGATAGCACTTGTTCAGTACCATTTTACTTAAAGATAATATTATTTTACTGAGCAAATTATATGCCACAATAAAATAAGTTTTTCTTTTTTAAATGTATGCATGTGTGGGGGGTATAACAGCATTTCTCAAAGAGGTTGGAGTCGAGACTATTTTAGTGGAGATTGTAACTCCATAGTTGATCATTTCAATGAGTTCGAGTTATGCTGAACTAAAAGGAACAAGATAATTCTGTATTACTGAAGATTTTTTTTCAGTGAATTGATTTTTCTTTGGTCAGGTAATTCAATACTTTCCTGAGCTTTTGACCTGAAACAAGGCAAAGCTTTGTAGCCTTGACTGAATTTCAGATTGCAGTTTTAGGTTCCTTTGAAGTTGAAACTCAAAGACAAACTCAAGGGATGAACTCCTTGAAGTGAAAGAGAGGAAAATGTTTGCATGAAAACCTTATGAATCAAAATGATTTTGTTTCACACAGGTCTGGCCATAATATATAGTATGATAGTGAAAACAGCAGCTAGTCAGAGAAATGGAGAAATATGTATTTTGGGGCTGAGACATAGTAGGGGCTATAAACAAAAAATAAACAGCTAGAGAAGGAAAAGTTCCAAATAAATAAATCTGAAATAAAAAATTTAATTCTTATTATCTCTCCAACTATGTAAATCAATTATACTTGTTTTCTATTTTAAGATTATGAAATAATTTGGGTTTTGGAATATGACACTCTTAAAGGAAGACTCTTCACCTTTCAGAGATACATCAAAATGTCCAAGCTCTGTGTTCACTCTCTTGTTATTTCTCAGAGGCTTAAGCTGCTATTCAGAAGAAATGATAACTTGTTTCACCAGCTACAGCTGGGTCCCTGGATCCCAATGGCAAATTAACCAAAGCTGCTGGAAAGTTGTAATTCTCATTGCATGTTAACTACCTTATTGTCTACCAGATTTCTCTCAGCAAAGAGATATTCATTCCCAAGGAAATGCTGTGGCCTGGCAAATATCAGACTAGTACATTGATTTTATCATTAGGCAGGCCTAGAAGATAAATGAATGTATTTACTTAAAAATAATGATTTACAGTGATGAAACATTTACAAAATTGTTTAAAAATTAATTGAGTTATAATTAACAGCAAGTATAATCCTCAGTAGCTTTATTGTATTATCTATATTTTAAGCCCTGACTAATGAACTTTTACAGCCTACCAAAGGCTGGCCTGCTCATGCAGAGTTCTTAGAGTGATACTTTTCTAGTCTATTAATGAATGATTCCTGAAACCTTTGAGAACAGAAGCTCAATTTTCCTGATTACTTCTCATCTCCATCACTTTGAATGAGTTTGTTCATCTAGTTCCAGGTTCTAATATTCTTCCTGCTGTTTACAGCTAGTTTAAAACAGGGTGGTATAATTTTTAAAATTGTGTATCAGGGTAATAACCATTCAAGCTTATTTTTCTCAGATTTTTTATAAGTCAAAGCAAGTTTTCTCTAGAATCTGCATTTTAGAGAAACACAATAAAGGACTTAGAGTGTTTACCATGAAGGTGAGGTATTTACCTTCCACCTCGTGCACATACTTTGTGAGAGTTAGGAAAAAGCCAGAAGCACTTTTTAAATTATATTTGTCTTCTCCTAATAATTTCCATAAGAAAAATACTCAATTTGCACTTAAAAGATTAATTTTAATGATCATAGAATCATTAGAATGGTTTAGGTTGGAAGAAACTATAAATATCATTCAGTTCCAACTTGCCTGCCATGGGCAAGGACACCTTTCATGAGACCAGGCTGCTCAGAGCCCCATCCAGCCTGGTCTTGAATATCTCCAGGGATGGGGCATCCACAGTTTCTCTTGACAGCCTGTCCCAGTGTCTTACCACCCTCACATTAAATAATTTCTTCCTAATATCCAGCCTAAACCTGCCCTCTTTCAGTTTAAAACCACTCCCCTTTCCTTAATACTACATGCTCTCATAAAAAGTCTCTCTCCAGCTCCCTTATAGGCTCCTTCAGGGACTGGAAGACACTGTAAGATCTCTCCAGAGCATTCTCTTTTAAAAGACAAGTTCTTTTTCAAGTTATTCTTCTTTAGTTTCATCTTCAAACACTGTCGTTACTTTTACAGCTGTACAAATCCCTTCAAGAATATCAGACAGGAAAATGTTTTCTTATAAACCTTCAGTTATTCCATAGGAGGGACTAGCATCCAGATCACATCTGTTGGGTGTTAGTTCCGTAAAAGAGTAGGAGAAATACAACCTTAGGTACTCCTGCCCCTAGAAGAGGCATTAATTGCATCAGAATATGGAGAGAATGCAACACTGCTGTGAAACATTTTTAGATTGGCAGTTTGCTGTAAGTTTTTTTCAAAATGAATATTTGAAACAATGTATTCATGATTCTTGGTTTCCATATAAGGGAACTTGACCTCTGAATTCTCTGTCTTTTCATAGCTTGTTGGAAATAAATGTTACCCTATGTTTTGGAACCTGATCCAAAATTAACGAGGAATAAACCTTCTCTTGAAATTATAAGTACGTTAAGTGTCACTGGAAGTCTAATGGGCACTGATATTTTTCCCAGGAATATTGACAATCTCCCTAAAATGAAATATTGCTTTAATAATGAGCTTAATTTTTTCTAGAAACACACTTTGAGTAAGAAACATTTGTGTTGTACACATTGTAGAAGCTGTGATAATTCTCATTGCTGACTATTGCCAAAATCAATAGTCAGTAACACAAATTTAATTCGCACAGGCTCTGATCTTCAACAAGACCTCCATCAGTTAGTTTGTAATATCTGATTTTTCTGCATTTCTATAAATGGGAAAGTAACCAGAACACTGGACTTTGTACATTTAGAGTGCAGAAAGGAAAGAAGGTCATGGCAGTGGTGTTCTCCTGTCAATAATTTGGGAAATAGTTCCATAGTGAAAAAGGAAATACAAAATTTGTTAAATCTATGCACTGGAATTTGCTTCAGAAAAAAAAAAAAAGGAATTCCATCATTTTTCTAGTCATCCCAAACAAGAAGATTATGGGTTTCCATTTCGCTGTAGACTGGAAGAATTCTGAGAACATGATTATCCTTGTGATAACAAACTGATTTGTTAGAAAAAGTGGATGCCCTGCAGTTTCACAAGCCTACTAGTGCATTATTTGATCATGAAAAATACAATAAATACCTCTGTGCTCAGAAACTGCACTACATAAGACATTCTTGTGAAAGGATGTTCTGATCCAAAGACAGGAAGAATGTTGGTTTTTAAGACACCTGAAGTGGAAGATACAACCTAGGGAGAAATGTCCTATATTTTGAGAAGGCTAGGCATTAAAAAAAAAAAAAAAAACCAAAAAAAAAACCTGTCTCCTCTTCAGCTGTCCTGCGGGGATTTTTGTGAAGGACTGTTACAAACTATCACATTGACATTTCTGAATCTTTGCCAGAGAAACATGATGTTTTAGTCATTCAGTGTAGCAGAATTTTGCATAAACAAACCTTAGATTCCAGAACAGGCCCTTCTGCAGAAAGCACAAAAGTGATATATGCTGCAGATTTGTGGACATGCAAGTCCACAAATCTGATTTTAGTGAGATTTAGCACGAGTCCTGCACCCATATGACTGAACAGATCACACAAGACTGCACAATTTCCTAGCAGCAAATTGAGAATTTCCATTAGTCAACTTGTAGAAAGGCAACACCAGACAACATAGAACAGAACAAAAACATACAAAACCTACAAACAACATAAAAAACAACAACAGAACATGCTGGGCTCAGTTTCTGCAGTGGAAAGCTGATATTTAAGGCATGCAGTGGGACTCCACAATGCTTATTAAACTTGTTCATGGCAGAAAGATTGCTCGAATTATGTAAAAGGAAGAATGAAAAATAATACTGGGAAGCCAAATTGCTTACTTTTGAAAAAATTAATAGGAGCTTTCAGTAGGGCAAAATCTGAGTTGCTCCCATTCTCCCCCTCCTCCTGTGTTTGGTGTAATTTGCTTAATTTGGGCTAATAGAGTATAGCTGCTGTGGGATGCACTAATGGGAATGAGGAGCTTTGTAGGGAGGTGAACTGGGAAGTTACTCTGAAGAAGGTGAATTTGGAGAAATGATAAGGGTTGTTTTAACAGAGCTGCTTGGATAGGGGAGACTGGGGCTGGGGAAAATGTATAATAAATTAGCACTGGGCACAGTGATGAGAAAAGTGTTTTTAGCCCTTCCTGCACTGTTATTAAAGAGGAAGTTTTGTACTAGATACTGTAAGGAAAGGGAATATAGTTCCTCACCCTGCCACCTCATCCCCTTGTGACCTGTTGTTTGGATGTCCCTGATGAGGCCTATGGTTTTTTTAATTGCTCCTTTGAGTCCCTGATTTGAGACTCTATTTGGGACCTGAGTCTAAGTTAAGCAGTTTGCAGGAAGTGGGTAATTCTGCATTCAAACACAGCAGAATGGATGTGTGAGCAATGCTGATCTTGGAGAGATAGGGGGTGAAAAATGAGCTAAAATTTCTGAAATCTCTAGAAAGATGCTTTTGTTGTCTTCTGCTCATAGTATCCTGAGAAAGCACTTTCAACTACTGACTGTTCTCTGCCAGTTCTGTCACTATCAATTTATTTTTCTCCTCCTTTTGCACACTCAGTATCTAAAGTAATCAAATGTTTAAATTTGATACATGCTCTGCAAAACCTCATTTCTCAGATGTTTGTTTCTTTTGAGAATAGAGATTCTCAAAGCCTGTTTATAAAGAAACTACTTCTGTTTACAGGTTTATTAAAAGGATTGTATAATCAATATGCTACCTTTCTAAGGAGGCTAATCTCTTTCTTTCAATAATGCTTTTCAAAGAAATTGTCATCATAATTTATAATTGTCCTTGTGGATTCATATTTTATTTATTACATGTTTTCACAGGATTTAACATAATGCATACCTTTTCAAAGGTTAAAGACTATATTAAATTACCTCTTTCTTATTAAAATGTAATTTTAAAACATAACAGAAGTTGTTGGTTTAGTGTTCTTTACTAATTTTTCATGTGTAACACATAAGCCCAAAATTGTTGCATTTTTCATCTGTTACTACTCAACTCAAAAAGACAAGCTTTTTACAGTGATGATATTTAAACATTTTTCAGTTTAGGGATGTTGCAGTTTTTTAATTTTGAACTCCAATATTTGTTTAAAAATCAGATTGTTCTTAGCTTCAGTGCTATAAATTAGACCTCTTCTACTACTAATTTATTATCAACTGAGCTGAGAACTGCTCTGCACCAGGTGTTTATGAAATGCAGAATGTGTCATAAATTTGTAACAACCTCCATTTTTATTGTAAGTAAATGCATGTGGTCTGTGTTCAGGCCAGAAAGGGCTGCAGTTCCAAAATGAGCAATAGCATCAGGAGTATTTAGTGAAGGTAAAGTGGAGAAAATTAACATCAGGATGCAAAGCAGAAGATGAGTAATCAACCAGCAGTAATTCTGCTGAAATTAAAAAATCAGCTGGAAATAAGTCTACCAGGTGAGGTGTGAGAGAGTGTAAGGGCTGACACTGGGCTTCAGGTTTTAGCTGTTTGTATAGTTGAGTTGTTTATCTGTAGCTCTACTTTGGAATCCAGTGGCATGAGTTTTTAAGCTAAATTTCTACCAGGTGAGATCTCGTGGGAGAACAGTATGAAACCAGGGTCTAACTCAGGACATTTTCAGTCTTAATTCAATGTAGCTAACTCTTGTTAAACCATCTAAGTAAGATTCCTGAATTGCAGCCTGCATTTGGGAAAACTTGGGTATTAGCTGAATTTTTTTGCAGAGTACTGTAACCATTCTCTATTGTTGTTCACAATGCACAACCAAAAATTGTTTCTAAGGGACAGTTAAAAGAGAACATGTAATTAACAATAGATAACTTTAAAGCAGCTCATTTATACTGTAAAATCAAAGCCAGAATTAATTCATAGCCATAAAGGAGTTCTGCATATAAAGACTTCAAAATTAATTAGCTTTTTCTTAAACTTTTCCATTAAGACAATCTAACATATTGCATACTTCACTGTTAATGCTTTTTTGCAATTAAAGTTTTTTAAGGTGCTGATATTAAAATCCCATTGACAGCCATTAGACAGAAAAAACGTTTTGAAGTCACTCTAATCCTAGTTTTCTCCGATGTGAGAGAATGAAGTTAATGCAAATATCAGCTGTTAAAGGTGTACCATAGTAAAGGCAATGAGAACTTCTTCAGCTATGCATGCAGACATATTTTTATCTGTCCACATAAAATTGTTTTTAAAAAGTTTTTTTTTAATAATTCAAAATAGAAGAATAGTGGGTATAATTATGCTTGCTGTTAAAACACACTATGTACCAATGCATAACCAGACATTATCCAGGGTTTGTAACATTCCTATGTACATCACCTGGTGCAGAAAGTTTTGATAAATTCTATATTTGCAATGAATTTTCCTATGTGTTGAAGGCCATATGATCAATCTCACAGGACTGTGGACTGAAAAAAAAATTAATTAAATGGAGATGAATCCTGAGATATTTATTGTGAATTCTACACCATAATTTGTCTTAATAACTAGAAAAAAATGTTTATCTTTATAATAGTAAGTGTATGGCTCCTGCAGCAAATAAACATAGAGAATAATTATTATATATATTCTAGATGGTGGGGGATTTTGATTCAATTTGGTTCTTGTTTGTGGACACTACCTTTCTTGGAGATCATTATAATATCTTTTTCATTATACTGCAGCATGAATTTATGGCAGTTGTATGTGCCTTCCTTAGGAATCAACTGTCCACATTAACCCTTTTCACTCAGGGGCAAGAGCTGTCATATTTCTTTGCAGTTTTAGTCTGGAGGGGTTTTGTGTTTTATTCTCCTTCCCAATGTGCTGTAATTTAAATGGGAGATAGAGCATGGAAACTTTTAGGACCAAAATATGTTCTCAAAGGCAGGTGTTTGGTATCAGTCATGCTTCATAACTATTGCTTTAAAATTTCACCTTAGGTAGGATAGCCAATAGTTATCTTGGCTAGGCAAGCCTCTTAGCAGAAATAATGACAGGTTACTGGAATTCTTTAAATATTTCACTGAAGCCTGAGGAATCTTCTATGTTTACCTTTGGCTGACTATACAAAAACCTGGAAAATGCTACTGTTTCATAAATACAAATACAGTTTGCTAATGGTAGTAAAACTACTGAAATGTATTGATTTAATTTGTGGTTTCTCATTTTCTCAGTAGAAGTCTTAACTATACTACTTACATGTACTTAATTGTATATCTAGCAGTATTAATTTTATTTTATTGAAAATATGGTCTTTCTGTAACTCTCATCATGCAAATTTTTAAGCCCATGGATCCCTATGTAGCTTTTACACTAGCTCATATATCCCATCCCTAAGCTCCTGTGTAGAAAACTTTAAATTTACTTGTGTCTGCGGTTGTTGTATTTAATGTGACACATTTTCAGTATGCCTTTAAGTTCAGAAGGCACTAATAGATGTTCTAAAACAGAGAGAGAAACATAAGATGCTGTTCGCAACTAATTTTTTTCCTTTGTATTTTTGACTGATACTTCAGAGCACTACAGATATCACTGCATTTCTCAGATTCATGCTCAGCCTAACTGAGCTACTTGCCAAGACTTGCTATATCTTTCTGAAATTCTTAACTATGCCTCTCCTTTTCAAATCCTCTTCTGTTTCCTCCATTTTAAGGTTTTTCAATTTCTTTGTGGTTTCCTATCAGCCTTAACAGTTTGTTTCCTCCTTTCATCATTCTTTCTCTAATCATTGCTCTGATTATTTTCTTCTTCACTCAGTCTTCACAGCTGCATGCTCACACACATGTGCACACAGGAGCACCATGCCCAGGAAAGCTTCGGAAAGGAATTTAATAAGAAAGCAGAATAGACTGTGCTGATCAGATGCAGGATGCAACCAGGCAATCATACTTACCACATCACTATTTATGCTTACCCCTCTTTTCTTTTTCCACCTTTATCTCCCCCTCCAAATTGCCTAGCCCTCTCCCTTTTCCTGCCTTTGAATCCATCCCTAAATATCCCATTTAGAGGTCGATCCTGAGCTCTGTTTTCAATTTTATCGTATGATGTGTCCCTCCAAGGCAGCAACTCCCTTGGTCTGGAAGGGGCTGGGGAGAGCTGCTAGCAGTGCCTCATGGTGATGAGCTCCATGTCCAACACTGGAGGTGAGGCTGTGCTGCGACAGACCCAGACAGGCTGTTTGTTGCTTGTGTGCATCCTTGATTTGGGTCACTTTCTGGGCTTGTGCAGATGGGCCTTGGATGGTCTGATGGTTCCTGCAGTGGGCTTGGGAGCAGCCCAGGGTAGTATTCTGGCCTCTGCCTTGCCATTGGTCCTCTGAGCTCCCCTGTAAGTGTGCAGATGGGTGTTTTTTCTCAGAAGCTGACACTTTCTCCATATTCTCGTCCCCTCAGTAAATAGTCTAAATTAATACTCTGCAGTGTTGCTATTGAAACAGATACTGACAAAATAGAGTGTGTGCCAACAAGGGCTGCCCCCAAGGTACACATCTAACATCTTACTAATTTCACAGCTCATCCATTATGTGAAAAAGATGTAAAAATTATTTCCAGTAAGTTGGCAGGACATAGTCATTCAGTCATTCCCATTTGAAAACATTGGAGAGAAAGCATGAAAAAAGGGGACAGGGAGCAGATGTTTCTGTTGATATTTTTATGTCAGTTAAAAAGGTTGAATTCTGTTGGCACTGCAAGTTGCTTAGTGATTAATGGAAATGACAAACATGATGCATTCCTTCTAAATTGGTGTCATGTTGATAGAGGACATTTTGATTGAGATAATGTAAATGCTGATATGAGCTTTTTTTTTTCATAATGTTTTCATTCTGTTCTGAGGGTGGAAATAGATGCTCAGATCCTGTGGAAAACCCACTATTTCTTTAGGTGTCTGTCAGTCTGTGTGTATAGCAGTGCTTTTGTAAGCAAGCTTCTGTCCAGTGGTTTAGTGTTTGGAGTTTTGTCAAACATAAGCTTTTAAACTGAGAGTTTTAAGAAATCTTATTTTATTTGACCAGTTGTTGGTTTGTTTGGGATTTTTTCCCAGTAACTTGAAGTTTCAGTCATATATATCTTGTATTCAGTAAGTACAGCTGAGAAAGGTACTATATTTTCCTTTGCAGGATTGCTGGTTATGAGAAGGTCAGATGCAAAAATATTCAGGGATCTAGGGTGTGGAAAAGGCAGGAAATGGTGACAGTTACAACAGCTGTTGAGGTTGGCAAAAACAACACTGGATTGCAGTCCTATAAATGAGCATGGGCGTAATGTATTTTAGGAATACTAATATTTTGTGAATAAAAAACCTGACACTACAGTCTCTTTCAAAGCTGTGTAATGAGAACATCTCCAAGTTCATCTGAGCATTATTTAACATTGAGTAGAAAGTTCAGGTCTGAAGAGAGATCAAATGCTCTGATATCCCTGCCAGGAAGGAACCAGTATATACCTGGTGAAGAAGAATCCTTTGGTTTATTCTGTGTCTTTGCTATTTGTAGCCACTTACAGATATCTTGTGTCAAAATAAGATTCCAGATAATCTGTACCTTTGACCTCTGACTTTACTGGAGTTATCTCCCTTGCTTTGGTCCTTGTATAATTTGCTGAGGTTTTCACTAGCATTTCTGTGTTCACTGTAGAGAGTAACCAAGGATTTTTATTGCACAGCTGGGAAATTGTAAATCCAGCCTTGTACCTTGTCTCTTCTCCTTTCCATTACCCTGGCAATACAAAGTAAGTGAGAATTGGAGTAGAACTCATACTTTTTCTTCAAGGGTATGGATTTTTCAAAATTTGTTTTGATGCCAACCTTGAAGCCTTTTGCATGGAAGAGAGGGGTAGGAGGAAGAAGGGAACAAGATGACATTGGCAGTGTTCCTGTTGCCTGCCAGCTGGAGAGGACCCAAACAAGCTCCAGGCAGCTCTGAAGCTTTCTGTGGCTGGGTCCAGTGTAAGACCAGCACAAGTGTGGTGAATATGTGAGTTTCTCTGACTATCTTCCCTCTCAGATGAAGGGCCCAGTAATGAATTACAGCTACACAAATGTGCAACACTATTCAGATTTAAAATGAAATTATGCCATTATGTGGAGATGTTTGACATGACTTGAAGAAGTTCTCCCTTTCAGGTATTTCTAGCCTTAACAGTGTTTAGTTCAATTCCAAAACCCATGCTTGGATTTTGTTTCTGGGTGTATTTTGGAGGGTTTTTTAGCTTGGTTGGTCAGGCGTTTTTTTGTGTTTGTGTATCCTTGGATGATTCAATTCACAAAAGCACCTTGTTAAAAATTGGTGTCTAATTATACTTTCTCGTGATGTCTGTAGGCTGCCACTGTTACAAAGATGCTAATTGCCTAATCTATGTCTTGTAATTTAAAATCACTGCTAAATTTGTTTAAAAATCCATTTTGGTTCAGCTGTTTGGATTTAAATTAATTTCTCTCTGCCCCTACTCACCCAGCCCAAAGCAAAGAACAAAGCTGAGAGAGAAACAGAAGCACCTTTCATTTTGCCATTAATGGGATGGTTTTTTCTGTATTCATAGCAAATACCTGGGTTGAGCTCCTACAAATTTCAGTTTTCACCCCTGTAGCAGTAATTTTCTTTATTATCCCAGTGGCAAACAAACTTGTGTTCTCTTTCTCACTCTGATGGCAAAGCCTCTATTTTGTTCCCTTTTTTACCACAATGGTAATTGTCATGTTTATCACTGACATAACCGAGCCTAGAGTAAACTTGACACAAAATCAGCAAGTTTCCATTTTTCTTATTTTTATTTTTACTGCTATTTAATTTCCTTTCTGCTTCTACCGGGCATATTTGGATATTGTGCTAATGATGAGAACACTTTTTATGTTCATTAGCACACAGTAGAAGGCAGAGAGAGAGTGTGGGGAAGACATGGAAGCTTTTAGGAAGCTGAAGCTTAGATCAACAGCAGTGTGAAGAAGGATTATGCTCAGTCACGAAGAACCTTTGCTGTTGGAAAGTTTTAATGGCATGACAGCCAGTGAAGCCATGGACAGAAATCAACACCAGTCCAGACATAAAGCACTAAAATTCCCTCTGTTGGTTTACCTTCCCTATTAATTACAAAAAAAATTAAATTGTGCTCTTTATACATGTTTTATATGCATATAATATTATATGTATACTATTATGTATATATACAAAATATAGAATGTTTTCCCTTTGGAAGACTATTTTAGGGATTTTGAGTTGCAAAGCAACTGAGTCTTGGGAAGGACTGTGCTTAGGAGGGTTAACCAATTGTAGAAGCAATGGTTGAGGAAAACTGCTGGTTTGTGTTTGGATTTTTTAAATTCAGTTTTGTAGAAATGGGAGTTATTGATGGCTGATTTACCTTGCAGTTCATTGCTTATGATTCTGCGAATAAAGAAAACATTGTTTAGGGATGAATTAACAGAAGTATAACTTGTGGAATGTGCAAATTAATCTGGCTGTACTTGTCATTTTCCACTTTCATATGCTGAGCTTCATGAAAAAATTGGAGAGTACACAGAAGACAGAGAATAGTTTAGCACCTAGAAAACGCAACCAATGTGTCAAAATGAACAAACTTGGCCATTTTAATGTAGAGAGGAGATTCATGTCTGCAAATAGACAAAAGATGGATCCAAGGAGGAGTGCATTAACTGGTTCTCCAAATTAATTCTGAAGAGAAAGAGAAATAATGAGTTTAAGTTGCAGCAGAACAGCCCCACAGTGTAAAGAGTGGGACAAGGGCCAGTGGAGCTCTGGGCTGCCTTGCTGTGTTGAGGAATTTACTTAATTTTAAGCAGGACTATGTCAGGAATGATACATGGATTTTATTGAGCTTTTTTGGGAGGTGGATTGGATTAGATTATTTTTGAGGTTCACAGAGTTGTGGGATTCTGTTGTACTAATTATGACCACAAAAAAGATTCCGCATTTTATCTCAGCACTGATTTCTTCAAATATAATTTAAGTATTTGAGCTACCTTTTCCAGGAATAATCTTCTAGCATAATGGAGTATTTATATAATGTGATGTTGAGGGTAACAAAATTGGACCCTTGGGCTTTAAATTAGCTTGAATTTGAACTGTCATGAGTAAAACAGTTGCGTGGTGTGGAAAAGACTCTTGCTAATCTCACTTGGGGACAGTGAAAGGCTGAAGCTTTGAGCTCTTAGAATTCATGTGCTTGTCCTAGCTAGCTGTGAGAGTGAACCAGCTGCCCCTAAAATGATGGTAACCCAGAAAAAACAAACAAATCTCAGTTTCACTGGAAAGGTATTTGAAGATGCCAGGGGCTATTTTTGCTTGTATTTCTGGAACTGCAGTAGCTCAGTTCAACTTCTGGATAAGGAGGTAACCTAGCTGCAGCTGAGTAATAGTGCTTGATCTGGGCTTTCCTACAACTGGAAAAATCAGTGGCTAAAGCATGTGCCATGTACATGTACAGCTGTGATTTTGCGGACTTGTTCATGGTACCTTCCAATTTCTCCAATTCTCTTATAAACTGTGAAATTTACCAATTGTTTAATGGAACTTATATGTAAAAATGGCATTTTTTGCTGAGTGGCTGTTCATGTATAGCAACATTTCTTTAAGAAATTAGTAAAATACTAAAATTAGTATTCTTGCAGATGCAACATGAGCACACAAATTGTAGGTATTACTCACAGGGCTTTAGAGGTTTTAGTTTACTCAAATTTTCAGTT
Organism: Entomyzon cyanotis; assembly: GCA_024500445.1. Taxonomy (NCBI): domain Eukaryota; kingdom Metazoa; phylum Chordata; class Aves; order Passeriformes; family Meliphagidae; genus Entomyzon; species Entomyzon cyanotis. The sequence continues at coordinate 86,582,296 of JAKEPQ010001005.1, forward strand.
ATACATGAAGTCAGGAAAAGCAGGATTTCTGTTTTCTACTGTCTTCAATAATGAATTGATATTGCATTGGCAAGGGCATGTCACATTTGGACACTTCCTTATTCCATGTTTTTTACCTGGAAAGTCATTTGGCTGTAACTGAATGAACTGTAACTGCATCTAGAATAATTGTATCTCTTCAGAAAAAAAATTCTGGAATTCCCTTAGGCATCACAGTAGATCCATCTCAGATGTCAAAATTAATCTTTTTATGCACCCTTTATTACATACCATGTTTAGGATGTGCATAAAGCTGCAGCTCATTGAGAAGCTCAGTTATCTTCCTGGACATGAACTTCACTGCAGTTGCTGACACATCCAGGTGCAGTTTCCAAGCCCCCATAGACCGGGCACAGAAACTGAGTATTGTAGCCAGCTGAGTGTGCTGGCATATTCCTACTGCTCTGGCCTGTCCAAGGGAGCACACTGTGAGCAGCCACAGCTGCTTCTGCATTGGGAGGGCCAGGAGCCTTGCAGGTCTTAAAGCTTAGTCCTACTAGAGCCCTGTATTTTACTCAAAGAGCTGTTTCCTGTGCTTTTCTTCATCAAGGGGCATCCTAGCTGCAAGTAACTGATACTTAGGGCTGTGGCTTGTGGTGATCCACCTTCTGGTCATGCAGGATGTGCTCTTTTAAAATTTCATAAATTTAGCTTGACGAACTACTCTTGGTGTTGCAAGACAAATTTTTTTCTAGTTAGGATTTTTTTTTTATTTTTCACTACCACCTTTTGTTTAGGGGAGGATGTCATTTTAGCAAATATTTTCAAGATACTTTCAAATTAAAAAGGACCTTTTAAAGGGGGGCTTTGCTAGTATGCAGAAAGTAAACCAGGTGTGTCATTATCTTTTTTTTTCTTCCATTAAGATTATTGTGTAATAAGCAAAAATAACAAGAAAAAAAAAAATCCTAAAATAGGGGTCTTGGTTACCTTAGAATTTTCTGTGCAAGATCAGATTGTATTAAGTGTTTTTAATGTCTTGGAGCTCTTTTTTTAACGAGCATGCATACAGTTAGGATGATAAGTAGAAGTGTGTTGAAATAGCTCAAAGAATTTTAGATATATATGCAATTCTATATCAGAATGGTGATGGTTTATTCCTCAGCGTTAGTTTCCTCCATCTGTCCCTGTTTGTCTGATGAGTTTTTTTGGATGCTGGTGGTGAGTGATTCTCCTTGGGTTTTGATTTGTAATTAATTTTTGACATCAGCTCTCATAGCTGAAGGTGTTGTGAGTTTCTGTACGTTGGCAGCTGAAAAAGGTGGAGAGGGCAAACCCAGGAATGTTCAGCAGAAGTTTACAACCACGTTTTCTTTTCCAACAACAAATGAACAAGGACACCCCTAACATTTGGGAATCTGGTAAAAGCTACTTCAGAAAACATTTCATCTCAAAGTCATATCTGATGGGGTTACTTCTCACAGCATGAGATCTAAAAGTAAATATTTGTTCACACTTACTTTTTTCTGTCTTTAATAACACAAATGCTTATTCTAAGTTAACTATAACTGGAGACTGAATTTTTTTACTTTGTTTTACTTCCCTTGTTCTTAGACATTATGAGTCCCAAACTACAGAATTTTTATATCCAGACTTGAAAAAACTGGCAGACATAAGGTTTGGTTCTGACCATTGCAGACATTTTCCTACAGAATAACAAGAACATTGAAGTAGTGTTGCATCATGTTGGCTCTTTGTGGAGCTTTTAAAAAACTTTTTATAATACTTGAGGTAGTACAGCAACCCAGCAGCTTTGTGTGTTCTTTCTGTCAGAATACAAAAGGGTATTTTTTTCTCTCATGTACATCTTGGTTGACTATGGTGAAATATCTAGTTCTCTTAACCTATTTTAAAAGAACTGTAAGACATCATTTTTCCACCATATAGCATTGGAATGTGTAAGGGTTGAGTATAGGTTTAAGGTGGATCTGCATAGAGAGAAAATTCTGCTGACAGAACAGGAACTTACAGTGTATATATATATTGATGTATAAACATTTATTTTTTAACATTTTCCAATTATCTTCTGAATTTATGTTATAATAAAGCAGTAAATCTTATTTTAGTCTTTTAAAATAAACTTCAGGTATGACATTCCAGTGTGCAGCTATTTCTTGAGTAAGCTTGGAGCTTTTTCCTCTTCTTTGTATGTTTGTGCTTTCAGCACTTTCAAGGCTCAAGAGTTGAAACCAGTCTGAGTGACATAAACCCAAGCACCTCACAGACTATGTAGCTTTTGATATTTTTCCAAGGAGTTGAAAGTGCTGGAGAGATATAGCTGGACTTTGTGAATCTGATGCACTGCCTATTTTTGTCACTTTTGCTGTCATTTAATTCCATCCATTTTTCTGTATCTACACCTTTGCTTGGTTCCTGTAAAGCTAAGATTTACTCCTATATTAGCAGGTGTTTAAAGGAGTTCATTCCCTGCAGCAACCATATTCACTGACAGAAACAAAACATATTGTAACACATTCATTGAGTCACATAGTGCAGACTGTCATGCTAGATAATCTATTTATAATGAGCTTTGCATTTGTAAAAGGAGGCTGTTTGTCAGCCCTAAAATTAAAGCTCCCTTTTTGCACAGTGATGGAAAGACTGTAGTTCACCAAGGTGGTAATGAAATTTTATGGGAACATCATATAGGGCCACAGAGTTCTAAATCCTTTTTGCCATTCAGCTATTCTGCTTCTTGGGGATAGCCAGCAGCTGTGCCACCTGTGCAGGGTAACTATCCCTTGATCTTTACAACAGTCAGAAAGTAAAACAGGAGTGAAAATATCTGCTTCCATCAATCAATTAAGAGCCACTGAAATTTGGAAGGTGTTGATTCTTTCCAACTTTTGACTAACAGTAGAGCTGGAAAAAGCTATTCTGTAAACTCTTTTCTGAACTATTTGTTTTCCATCTAATGTTTAAAATAAAGGATCCTAAAAACTCGGATATGAGTGTTATCTTCCCCATACATCAGCACCCCCCCTTTGGTGTTCAGAACCCATGAAGAAATGCAGCAATGAAAATGCTCTAAAGTTGGTGTAGCTACAAGGTCTCTTGTATTTGTTTCACTCTAGGCTGTTTTCCCTTAGCCTGCTTACCTAATCAAGCTTTTCTAAGTAAAGACACTTTTCCCCTCTAGCCGTGCTCACCCAAGCCCACTGTTGTGAATATTGGCTTAGTCAATGGTGAACTTCAAAATGCATTCACAGTTGCATTTGTTAGCTAATTGAAATGACTGGATTTTCTGCCCAGACTAAGAAGTTTAGAGAAGCTTGATGCTTCACACCAAAATTTATAGTGATTTGGTGTGTGTGTGTGTGTGTTAAAACTTTTTTATTTTCATGTTAAAACATAGAAAAACAATTTCAAATTTTATCATGGAATAGGTTTTGTGGTCTCAGTTTTATCTGTATTATTCAGGAGATTAAACTTTAAAAAAACTATTACATTTTTTGGTGCTCTTCTCTTTCTGGTTTTGGTTATTTTCGTACATACTTTTTCCTGAATCTAAGACCATGGATCACTGTTCTGACCAGGTTTTCAGCTTTTGTGGCTTGTATACAATGACGCATAATGAAAGCAGATAAAGAGTGACAAAGAAGTTTGTAGGAAGGGTTTTTTCCCCCCTGTTCTCTTCAAAAAGAATATAAGTGAACTTTATAAACCCTAACAAAGCAACAACTGAATTTATAATGCTAGAAATAGCTTATCTGGACATCAGGATGCATGGGAATTTTAATTTCAGCCTGGAAGATTTTGAGGTTTAGTGCTATTCTGAAGTGCCTTGAGACTACATATGTTGTATATTTGGACCAGCTACCAAGAAAGCAAATACACCTTTCTGGTATTTTTACCTCTACTAGCTTGTAAAGCAAAAATCTACTGCCCTTGTGTCCTTAGTTATTCCACTTTTTTTTTTGTTTGTTTATTTTTCTTTTCTATCTTCCAGACAAATCAGCACTACAAAGCCCTTCCCTCTCTCTCTCTGCCTCTTTATGTAGATATATGAAACCATTTCTCCCAATTTGCATGTGAACACTGTAAACTTTACATCCAACTCTTGCATTTTGCGTACTTGTCTTTTCTTAGCTCAGCTATGTTTTTTGCTTTCTTACTGTAACTTTTGTTAGTTTTCTCATTTAAGCTGTTTTGATTCTGCCATGGTCTCTTCCTTGTACTCTTTTTTCGTTTTCTTTCCTTTAGCGTGCTTGGGTGACTTCCAAAATGACATTCCTTAAATGTTTGTCCTTTCATCTAGCCTAGGTTTTCTTTGAGTTTCTTAATTTCTATTTTTACCTGATCTCCTTCCATCTTACACACTACTGATCTTTTTGTGTAACATTTACAAAAGCAAGTAGTGGCTTATAAGGTGATCCTCTGCTGTCTTCCTTTCCATGACATCATCTACTTTGACATCTTGGTATCATTTCTTACTTTCCTCCCCTTCAGAGTTGCCTTCTGCCTGGTGCTTACTGCTTGTGTTCTGTTGTTTATATGAGTGGCTACCCTCTTCCATACAAAGTCAACAAGATCTCTTTCTATCATCAATTGTCTTCATACACTGCAACATGACTGCTGTTTCCTATTGCACCTTAATTGCTGGTTATTTTCTCAGTATACGAAATTCACTTGTCCCTTAATTTTCTTCCTATGTTCCTGTGGAGTGATATATGTTACTGCTCACTACACTGGAATCAATATTTTCATTTTTGTTTTTTCCCATTTTTAAGATCTTTATGCATCTACATAAGTGGCCTCAAGTTGTCCTCGGGGGTTTAGTCACAGAAAGGGTTGTGAAGCATTGGAACAAACTGCCCAGGGAAGTGGTGGAGTCAACATCCCAGGAACTTGTCAACAAAACCTGTGGATTCAGCACTCTGAGGACATGTTTTAGTAGTGAATATGTTGGTGGTGAGAGGTTGATGGTTGGACATAATGATCTTAAAGGTCTTTTCCAACCTTAATAATTCTAGGATTCTATACATGTGCATAATACCTCCCAGAACCTATCAAACACTCATAAGAACAATTTTCACAAGTTCAATTTATTTTATTTGTCTTTTGTCTTTATTTGAAGAACAATCTGAATTCCTATTATTTAATGTTCAACATAATGTTGAAGTTTAACAAAGCTGACTTATTAAAATGCAGCCTTTTCTGTGCTGTAAAACTAATACCTATGTATCACTTTCTCCCGTTTCAGAAGAACAGAAACAGGGGTGTTGTATCTGAACCCCTCAATTTTCTATAAAACCACTTTACTTCCATATAACACTCTTTCATGTTGTTTTCTGAGTTGTAGCAGTATTTCTGTACAAACATTGGCCTGTGTTCTCGAAAGAAGCAAACTTGGATGAAAATGTCATATGGCTTTACATAAAGGTCTGGTTACTAGAGACAAAGTTCCCCTGCTTTTCCAAGCTTAGAAAATGAAAACACAAAACTTCAGTGAGATCACAAACAATATTTCTTATCTTCTTGACTTGACCTGGAGTGCATCCATTAAAATTTGCTGCTCAGTATTACAATTATACAATGACGGAGTTAGTATTTTGTGATTTTTTTTTAGGTAGCATGTGGAGAGGGAGGGATATACTTCTGAACAAATTAGGTTATAAATTCTGCATGAATTCTGCATGAAATGTCTGAAAACAGACACAGAGTCTCCTTGATAATGGAATAATGCGGTGACCTTCGTTTGTGGAGAAAGGGGAAATGGCTTAGAATGTTTCACAATTTAATTAAAGTGTCATCTACTTGTATGAAATTGACTTTATATCCTCTAATAAACACATAAAACTTTCCAGGAAATTCTTGCTCTTGTAGCATCACAAGGAAATTATTGATAAATAATAGCCTTTAGCTTTGCATTCGTGCCACATCAAAATTTGATTTTTTTTTTTTTAACTCCACTTTCCTTCCTATGCCTTGATATTTGGTTAGAGGCCTTTAAATGTGTGTATGTGAGATCAGTCACTCATCATCACCAGAATCCAGCAAAACAGCTCGTCCTTATGGACATTTGAAATAAAGCCAGTCTTAGCAAGGAGATTGCTCGCAAGAATTGCCAACAAATTAGATGAATTTTTAGAGTGGATATGAAGTCTGGTTAAACAAACATTTCATTTCTTTTAGCAGCTGATTGATTGATTCCAAACAAAAAAGCTGTGCCATCTGGTCCTTAAAAAACAAAGCAGCATTCCACATTCCTTTTTTTAAGAATTGCATAGGAAAATATTTATATAATTCACCATTTATATATATATACACACAGCAATTTGTAGAAATTATCAGTTTTACTTTTTCTTAGCATAAAATTATTTATTCATATTTAAAGCACATAATTTTGAGAAAATCATACATTTCTAAGAAAATATGGGAATTACTAGAAAAGGTTCTATCTACAATGCTTATTATTACATCTGAGCTATTCATCATAACACAATTAGATGAACAATTTTATGATGAAATAGAAAGCAGTATTCAAGGAAAAATTGAAACAAACTCCTCTGCTAAATCAATTAAACTTATTCCAGCAATTATTGTGACATTTCAGACCTTGCTGGAACTGAGAATTAGTTCTGTATGTATGTCATAGAGTAACTGCATAGCAGTTTAGAGACATGTGTTGCATGTAGTGATGAATTTCACAATTTTGAAACTTAGTGTTATTCTGAGTTGTAGTAACACATGAAAAATTCCAAAATTTGCACAGTGAAAACTCAAGCTCTTTTAGTTTACCTCTTGAAAGAAATCTTAAGGGTAAAATTATGTTGCATAAATAGAAGTGATAGAAACTCAACTGAGATTATAAACAGAGGTATGAACTATATTTTCAAAAATGTTTTAAATATTCTCTTGAAAAGTTTGGTGCTCCTCCCTCTCCCCAAGTTCTTAGAATTCTCTTCCTATTCTGGCTTTCTCTCATATTACAAAAAGAGAAACTATGTGCCTCAAGCTTTTAATCATATCTGTAATTTTTGAAAGGGGCTTTGTTTTCTGTGAACATCAGGGACATCACTTTTGTGTCAAAGGTATATTTTTTTACAGATAAATAGGATCAATTTAGTGTCATTATGGATTTTTTTCTCCGGGTTATGAATGTCTTTATTGCTCTGTTTTATTTCATTTCAGCTATTTATGAACTCTCTTGTGAAGCATACAAACACTTGGGCAAAACTTCAAATTACTACTGGATAGATCCAGATGGCAGCGGGGCACTGGGACCTTTGAAAGTTTACTGCAACATGACAGGTAACTGCACTGTATTTACTAATTCAGTCATTGGGGGAGTTTGTGGGATTTATTTTCTGGGTTTTTTTAGACATAGTTAAAAGGAAAAGGCTGTTCATAATTCATGTTTCTTGTGAAAAGAAGAATAATTACTAAGAACCTTTCATGAGAGGGATCATCAAATCTGCAGTCACCATTCAGGATAGTCTGAGCAAGGCAGTAGTTAATCTATTTAATAAGCTTTTTGAATTGCACATATTAGTCTTAATAGGTCTTTGTATCCTCAGTGTTGTGTCATTAAAAAAGATTTAAAATAAACAAAAAGTAGACAGGTATGGCTATTTACCAGAACTTTTGTGTGTCAACGTAGTGGAGTTCAGTACTATCTGTGGATCATAGGGTATTGTAGAAAGCAGCTTACCACCACAGGCAGGGAATAGAAATTAATTAGAAAATAAACAAAGCATTTGAGTTTTCTTTATTGTCTGTTTTGTCTTTCAAACTAGATATGTCTTTCTAACACCAGTTAAACTCTGGAGATAATATATATTACTACATTAACCTGTAGTTAATTTTGACTTTGTGGGGTGTATTGTTTCATGTTTTTAAGAGTAGTCTTGTATTCTCACAAAAAGTGTCCTATCTTAGTCATGTGTGTTGCCATGCTGAGGAAGGAAAATTTGATAATGAAAAACAGGGCAATTTTCTGCATAGAGAATATGTTATTTCTTTGTTCTGTTGGTGCATAGCAGTTGTCTCAGCACTTTTTCTGATATTAAATATTTGGTAGCTGATAAAACAAACACATACCCTGACTTTACCCAAATGCCTGCATAACAAGTTTGAATTTCATCCTGTTTGCATTGGAAATCTGGCCTATGCCTGAGTCCTCAGACTCCATCATCAGCAACATGAAGGTGAAGGCACTATCACAGTTTGAAATAGTGTCTTGGACTTTTTAGATATCACAGGTGCTGAAACTCCCACAGCTCCTCTGGAGGCAGAAACTTGGATATATCTGGGATGGGTTTTATCAAGCTTGGATGGGAGAGATAGGGAGGGATGCATGGCACATGCAGTAAATCCCAGATCAAGTGCTCATATGTAGACAGCTTGTTGAGAGCAGGAGAATACTACTGTTCCGTGTTGCCATTAATGTCTGTGTTTGTATAATAAATGCATACCTAAAAAGAAGCCTGATCTAAGACCTGGAAGTGCTGTCAATCCTATCTGGACTGGAGACACAGGCCAACCAGTCTGTTCTGAGACACAGGTGTAAAGGAAACTTTCAGATCCTGAGCCACTTAGAGCTTTCTAAATCATAACTAGTACCTTGAACAGCATCAGTAACTAATTGGGCAGGCACTGCAGGAAACAAGGCCAAGAATGGTGTCATTTAAGAGATTTCTGCTATTCAGAACTGCTGTGTTTAGTGATAGCTATAGGTTTTGGTTACTTTTCAAGAGTAATTTTGTAAATTAAAAATATACCACCCTAGTAGTGTTAGGCACAGAAAAGTACACCCAGTGCTGCAGAATTGCTCATTCATGTTATATATAGCAGAAGGTCCTGGTAGCTTCTTCAATACTGGGGGAAAAAAAGAGATAAGTAAAAGTAATAATTTCATTTTACTAACATTTCTCATCTACAAAACAATTTTGGAGTACATAAATGTGACCTTTTCCTAGCCAGTGCAAGGAGATCATGAACACCAGGATACATGAGTTAATTCTCATTCCCTTCATTTGGATATGAAGCATGCTGTAGGAAAATGCAGTTTTCTGTTTTAACTGGCTCACTCTCATCAGTAGCTCTTTGCTACAAGAAAAATGCAATTTACACTAATATCTATATAAATAGTGCAATTTTAAAAATAAAAACCTAAAAAAACTATTTCTTCACTACAATGCAAATGACTGCAAGAGGCATGTGAAAATTGATGGAAAGTAATTTTAATCTCTGCTTCTAAAACTGGCAGTTGTTGTCAGCTGAGTAAAGCTCATCATCTGTGTACATACTGTGCAGTGTCTATACATTGCAGCTGCCACTGTTTCCATTTTCTTTTAATTGGTGGTCCTCTAAGGCACTAAGACTGGAGGGTAAAGAGCTATAATTTTAGGAGAAATTTCACAACACCCTAAATCTTTTTCTGAATCTGTATAGGGTGTTATCAGCCACGTGCATACTAGTGAAGGCAAATAGGTTACTTGGGGACTTTGCTTCATCAATAACAGCTCTGTAGAACTCTGTAGCAATGATACATACCTTGTCATATAACAAAAACCACTATAGCATGGTAGAAAAAGAGCAGGGTTCTGAAGAAAATTTAGTATACAGCTTGTGCAGGTCTTTGTTATTGCTAGAACTATATTTGAAAAAAAACTCAAACTAGCTGAATTAGAATTAATTTTTTTGGTGAACATAAAACTAAGTAACCTACAGATTTAGCTGTACTGATTGGTATATGGAGTATAATAAATGAAAAAAAAATCCTCATATGACAAGGATATTTAATTTTAATAGAGATATTCTTAACTATATATTTTCCTCTCTAGTCTGAGAGTCACATCTAAATGTTCCTGTTCTCCCATTATGTTAAGCAAACAGCTCTATATTAATTTACTACTTGAGATACTAATGCACACTTTATATTTGTCTTCTTTCATTCAGGTGAAACTAGCTAGTAGAGAACATTTTAATGACTGAAAATGTAATGTAAAGTGCAACTTGCTAGTTCCACTCCTAGAAAAAGCAAGTCCACAAAGTTAGGGTTATTGACAAATTTAATATCAGTCTTTGAAAAACAAGGAGGCTTAACAGTTATGGGCTACTTTCACAATTGCTGTAGTACAGTTTTGTTGGTGCAAAATGTTGGATAGTAAGCTGCACTCTCACTTGACTCTAAGCCTCTGGGGCTAGGACAATATCCTGGAAAGTCACTGAAATTGTTTATTGAGAAATTATGCCTTTAGCCCTTTAATATACTGTATCACAAGTATTAAGCCACAAATTTCTTATTTATATTATATATCATTATATCTACATTTCACCTGCGTAGTCTATAGTCAGAAAGTATCAGTGTACCCAAATGTGCCAAAAAACATTTAAAAAAACCACAAAAAAAAAAAAAAGAAAACACAAAAAAAAAAAAAAAGAGTGAAAATTGTGATGCAGTAGACAGCTGTCTGGACATATTTCTGGGTATAATCCATACCCAAATTTAGTGTGTCTTAATTTAGTAAACTGGCCAGTGTCATGACAAGACCTCCCTTTCACAGATGTTAACTAAAAATTGTTCTGGTTTCTAAGATGTTCTAGTGATTCAACAGCGCAGTCAAAGTCAGGAATATGTAATTGCATGTGCTCCCCAGAGCAGTTCATGGTCTCTAAAAACTACTCTAATGTCAAACAAATCCCCGAGCTCCTCCCTCTAATTCCCTTGTCCTTGACTTCTCCAAATACACTTTGTACTCAGAGCTGTGTTCTGATAGTGAAGAAGAATCAAGCACTTACATTTTATGTCCTCATAGTGGAATGAAGATGTTTGAGATATCACATTCAAACTATTTCTGATGCAATAAAACAGCTTTTCAAAATCTAAGGCATTGCTGTTCATGTTGTGCAATTTTCCAAATTATCCAATTTACCTGTAGGAGCTATGTAAATTTTAGGAAGCTTCTTTTTTTTTTCTTTTCTTTTTTTTTTTCCTTTTCTTTTTCTTTTTTTTAAAAACAGTATTGGAAATGTTTAGAGGTAGAAAGTTGGAACTTTTCAGATTAATGCATTTATGGAAGAAGTATTCCTTGATGATGTGTTGTGGCGTAATGCTTAACTATTAGACTGCTTTTCAATTTAGCCTCTTTTGTGGCTAAGGTGAACAGGGAACTCTTTCAAAGCTGTCATCTTAAAGCCAAGATCTTACCCTCTTTCAGAGGCAGGTCCACAATACAAAGTTAGACTCTATTCAAAGTGTTCTTTCCAAAGTTGGATGGCTGCTCTCTCAGTATCCAGTTTGACCTTTCCCATTTTCTCCTTAACTGTCATTAGAGCTGTAGCTGTAGTGGAAAGAATTGCTCATTAAGAAATTTTTTAGATTATTTTAATATCCTAAATTTATTAGTGCCAAGTTTGAGTGTACTGCAGCTTCATTCCATGCTCTGTATAATATTTCTGAATCTCTAGGCCTCATTGCATTTCCTCTGACAGATTCAGTTTCAGTCCCATTAAGACAGACAGAAGAAATAAGATGATTACTCCATTTTTTCTGTTTCTCTTTTTCTCTGCTTGGTACAAGGAGAATGGGGAAAAGGTGTCAGATGAGTACGATTATTAAGATCTTACCTTGTGCATTTGTCCTGTAAGAATTTTTTAGAGTGAGGAATAAGTAGAGGAACAATGCAGAGGGACCATAAGGGCTCAGTTATATATCCTGATGGCTGTAAGGAATGTCAGTGGGAGAGGCAGATCAGCACTCCTGTAGTTGCTTGAGGCTTTAAGCCAAGGATAGGAAAATCATAGCCTGCTGTTTCTACTCCTTCATCACTTAGACTACTGATGCAAAGTGGAACTGAAAGGTTTCATAATGTATTTTACCAGAAGATATGTCAATTAATTCTTTCTATTGGTCCTGAAGTCTTTATGCCTCCATGGTGCAGCTTTTATTTCATTTCAGGATCCAAATAGCTGCAAGCATAATGACTCCATTTGAGTGGTACTTAGCCTATCTCCTTTCTAGTACAATTCTTTTGCCTCAAGCTGCTCATCTTCAAACAGTTTGAGAAATCATGAGTATTCATAGCCTGCCTCATTAAGGTCAAATGTACGAGGTGTCTTCTCTACCCGCTCTCCTCCCTCCTCTCTGCTCTCTCTCTTCATTTTTTTCAACAGAAGTGGCACATGTAATAATTACTGCAATGACTTTGTGAGCAGACATTAAACAACCACAACCGTTGTATCCTGTGATTTTGCTCTCTTCTCTCCGTAAATAGTAGGTCACTGGAGTGCTTTATACTATGACATATGTAGAAACATATGGCATGAATATAAATTTGCCATCTATCACTACATCCTGATGAAAAGTGCCCTAGAAGCAGTAAATGTTTGATTCTATTGGTCATATCTTTATAATCAGTTCTTTTAGAGGAGAATTCTTACCTGAGAACTGTATTATTGAAATTCCAAGGTACCAAAACTTTTATTCATGCATATATGTATATGTGTGTATATATATATAAAAAAATACATGTGAAAGAAAATTTGGAGCAATTTAATTCAATAAAGTAAAGATTTAGGAAGACGTTAATATTTTTTAGTTGTTAACTAAAAAAGAATGAACTGATACGTATTGAAAGGTATTAAAAAAATTGTCATTGGGCAATGCTAAGTTGTTGAATGACAATAAAAGTATAGAGACCTTATCTAGTGTAATCTCATTGCAGAAAGCTTTCAATATCAATATTTAAGTCCCTTGACTAAAACAGAGGAAAAAAATGGCTTCCTTGTCTCAATTCTTACATGTGAAATTAAGATTTTATTTTCAACAGCATCTCATACACTTTTCTTTCCATTTTAGAGGGGTTTTTGAGGCTTTTTAATAGTCTGTCAGTTCTTTTTGCAAGTTAAAATTACATTTGAGAGTTGAAAAGAGGAACAAATAATTGAAATGAATAGGGGCTGTTGTTGCAGAGTATCAAGCTTGTTTCCTTGAAGATGAAACAGGGGCAGAAACAACCATAGGGGAAAAAAAAAAGGAAGGGGAAAAGCATCGAGGCATTTAGGGCACTGTTTTTGGTTGTTTTGACTTACCAAGTTAGACTCTCTGTGCAAAGAAAGGAGAAAAAACACTGAGAAGGAAGAAAATGTTAGTCATTGAAGCATCAGTGGATCATCTCTAGAGCAGCATCTCTGATGGCAGACTTTCTTCCTAAGGTGAGTTCATCCTCCAAGCATCAGAGCGAAATAATAGACCCATGAGAAACCTGGAAACAGAACAGACTATGTTTACATCTTTGCCTGCCAAGTTGGCTGAATCATCCTGCATCTTGGTTTTAGTTCACTGATTATATTTTTCATCTGTTCTTGTTTACAAGGCATGTCCTTTTTTATTCTAAGTTTCATTGGTACATAATTTTGGTTTGTAATCAGCTTTTTTTTTTTTCCTTTTTTTTTAAATGTTATTTTTAATTTATGTCAAGTTTGGCTTTCTTGCTCATTGTGGTATTTTAATGTATCACAACAAATTTGACTAGCGCATTTCATCCTCATGCTCTGGAACAAAGTACTGACTTGCTAGAAAGGTGATCATGTTTCTTTTTCCATCTGGATACAAACTTTCCACTCGGCCTCAATCAGTTGACAGCCTGTAATTGTCAGCCTTTACCTGGACTCATCTTGATTAGATGCAGCTTGCTGTCTGCAGTCCTTCTGAAATAAATCAGGATGTTTTTCTGTTTGGTTTGTTGGGTTTGCCTCAGGTTAATACTGAAAAGTGATGTTGTTAGACACTCCTGTGCTTGGCAGTTATTTGACTGGTTAAAGCCATTACCTCGATGGCAAGAGATGAGTGAGAGCAGTCTGTTGCTGTGTTCTGTGACAGCATGTTGAGTTTGCCATATGGTAAGTCTTCTAAGGATGGCAAAGGAATACAGCCTGATAAAACCACACTTGAGGGCCAAGTAATTTTGAGATTGTTTTTTATTTATATTTTATAATGCTCAGGATTTAAATATACACTTGCCACAGAAACAGCCTCCACACAAAGAAGAAGGTTTCAATAATCTCAGGGTTCATTGTAATATAAAAACATAGAATTTGGAGGGGGAATAAAAGATTGTGAATCAACACCTGGTGACATCATTATGCAAAAATGTGTCTTAACAAAAATGTGGTGTCATAATTTTAGGGTTTGAGTAAATCATGTTAAAATCAAATGATTCTAAATCATGCTGGAATATCTCTAGACTTTTTCTCATGTCACCCTTGCATGTCTAGAAAATGAAAAGCTCTTCCAGTGTGTGACTGCAGAGAAAATATCTAAACCATAAAATAAAAAATATGATGTGAAATCTGCCTCCAGGAAAAAGTTTTTTATTTGGTCTGTTTCAGAAGAGAATAAGCATTATTATTATATATTGATATATATCAATATTGATATCATATCAATAACCACTCTAGGTGGTTTCTTAAGTTACCAAGTTATAGAAACATTTCCAGCTGTCTGACTAAATTCCTTTAATTCTTCCTCTTTTTCTGTCCCACTTCAAACTCTGAAGCATCATATAAAAATATACAGGAATAAAAGTGTGTCATGTCATCATCTTAATGCATTTCAGATGCTCATAGTTGCTGCAAACATTCATACATCATGTATAAAATGACTACATGTGTACCGACCTCAAAGCATGAGAACAAATTGGCATTTGAGAGTGACATAGCAGACTTAGTTGAAAATAAAGCAGAACCTTTGCTTTGCCAAATTATTTTGTCTAGGAGAAGCAAAATATCCTGACATAATCTACAATCAGAAAATATTCCTCATTTGTTGGAAAACAAGTTCCCAGAAATTAGAATACAAAGACTCTTTATAGAACTTTGTGTATTGCAGGACCTCACAAGCCTGTATTTCAAGAAATATGTCCATAACTGGGTGAGTAGAATAAAGGGGTGCTTGGAAATAAAGTGATGATCAGCACTATATACCTCAAACTGTTACTGTGAATGTTAGAAGCAAATATTTGGCTCTGGATTCACTCCCACACACTTGTTCCCTACTGGGGATGTAAGGAACTTGGCACAAGCTGCTTCAGGCCAGTGATATGCTTCAGTTATCCCTAGAAAATTGCTCCTGTAGAGAAAATTATTGAAAGGCCAAACAAAACTTGTGTTTTCTCTAGAGCTTTTATTACCAATTTTGGTCAGAAAATTAAGTTCAAGTTAAGACCAGAAAGTTAATTTACCCCTGAAATAATGGGAGTTGGAGGTGGTGGTTTTCAAATTTTATTTTATTTTGCTGGTAATATTTTCCCTGAGTTTATCTATCTGTTGTTTGAATGGGTACAGATCTTGTGAGGTGTGTATTTTTGCCTACTCCCTACATCACTGGGAAAGCTTTTCTATGCTTCTGTGGGCTGTAAGCTGTACTGCCTCAAAGTACAGCTTAGGTGTACTTGAAGGTGTGAGTCACTAGGTTCATCTGGGGATTTGTGGTATACAGAAATGCTTTCTCATATGTGCTTCTCTCTTACCGCTTCCATGTTCTTAACCAACAGTGCAAAGAACATCTTCTCAGCCCTAGCCAGGGCTGGTTTTTACTGACTGCTAATACTGTCTTTTCTTGTTGAACGTGGGACTAAGAAAACCGTTTACCTCTTCTGAGTGTTGCTGCAATTGATAATTTCTCTGAAACTGAAATCGATGTAGCTAAATGTTCAAAGAGCAGATTAGTTTAAAGGAAGCATCTAAAATCCTGTTCAGACCACAAATTATGTGTTAAGTTCACTTACTTCTGAAACAGATAATCAAGTGATGAAACAATTACAGGCAATTTTAAGAGTAAAGAGAGATTCATTCTACTCTAGAATTTCCAACCAACGTTCAGGGTGCAGTGCTGCCACCCTGATGTGTAATTTTCTAACTAAATTTTCCTAGAAGGGCAGGTAAGCTGTGTTGTCACTACTGCTGTTAAAAATTCTCAGGCTTTCTTGTAAGCTCTAAAAAATTAGTTTTAAAAAAAATTACTTGGGCCATGAATAAGGTGCAGAAGATATCCATTTTCATCTGTACGTATACAGCAAGGGAAAGTACTGCTGATGGAGTTTCCCCAGGCAGGCAGGAGACGTACAGGATGATCCTCCCAGGTATCCCACCCAGGACTTCCTAAATTGGTATAGATTATCTAACAATGTGGGTCTACAGTGTTATGAAATTTTTGTGTGAAGGCTCTTTTTGAACACTTCTAATAGATCCCAAGATTATTTTCATGCTTGATTTTTATCACTTAAAATTAGTCTAAGTACTTTTTTACTAAAGGCAACAATGTGAATGTGAATCTACAGATAATATTTTTTACTAATTTCCAGTACAGACACTCAATGCACATTTTAGGGCAGCACCAGAACTGTGCTGTAAACTCACCTCCACCTCTTCAACCTGGTGGGGAAAAGAACTGGCGAAAAAGACTGAAGGGGCATAGCAATGAGGGCAAAATGGGCTTAAACCTGGTATCATCTGGAAACTGGCTTTTTCTTTTTTTTTTGCTTCAAGGTCACAAAATAGCACTTCCTCTGAACATATGGTAGTCAAGCAGAAAATGTTATGAAGAGGCCACTTAGATCCATCGAAACCAAGGAGGACCACAGAGCAACTTTTCTGATTTGGAATGAAAACTTGCAGCTGCAAACCAGGTCTCTTGTTCAGAGACTCTTAACTGCTGGGTGTAAGGATCTCCTTGCACTCATGTACTAGAAGCCAAGCATTTCAATATTAGGGGTCTGGGTTCACTTTCATAATGTTCAGAGTTCACATTATTAAGAGGATTAAGAGGCTTTTTATGCTTCCTGCTCTAGCGTTTTTCTCCCATTTGCTAAGCCCAAACTTTCCTTTTTTCAGGAGGCCTGGAAATATTGGCTTTATCTAGTATGTTTCAGGATATGCTTCCCTGAGTGAGAACAATTGAGGTAATGATCTTCCATTATCCTAGACAAGATTTATGAAACTAACTCTGCACACACTGAAGCATTCAATAGTAAGCAAGTTAAGGATCTTTGGAGTTTCTGAAAATGCTAATTTGTATTTCCTCCAATGAAACTTTTGTATAAAAGCACTCTGTTCCTTCAGGTGGACAGTGTCCCCTGCAATGAGTTAGGGTGTCTTAATGGTGGTCCCGAGATGAGAGGGAAAGGGAAGGCATCCTTTGTCTACAAAGAAGTGAAAGGCTTAACATTCAAGAATTTCTGGAAGTTAAAAGTTTCTTATTCGTCTAGCATGATCTTTGTTTCCCATTCTCCTAGTACGTTTAATTCTTCCATTAGAAGAATTATACTTGTGAGCTTTACTACTGGTAAATGCAAGTGGGATATTTGTCTTTTCTCAGGACCAAGCTGTGTCTTTTACTGTAAACTAGCATAGCAATTTATGATTTTTCTCTTCTATTGTTAAATTGAGATTGAGACAGAAAGAGATCATAACATTTAGAAGAGGAAAAGCTTTTAAGCATGTTTTATTAAATTTGCTGACTTTCCTATGAAGTCTGATTGGCTTTTTCTTTTCTCCTAATGTCACTCTGTGCCATATATCAAACCAAAGGTGTACTAAAAACTTTCACAGAATGTCTTTTAAAATAATGCATGGCACAGTATTTCACTATAGAATTCAAGTCCTGTTTCATTTGAGAGATTATAAATAAAGACATTCAAGATACAAAAATTCTTTTCTCAGTCACAACTTCATTCTACTGTCCATCTTCTCCTTCTATTATCAATGTTTTTGACTTTTCTAAAGAATTTTTAACACAGTTGTCAAAAAATAAAGGAAATATGATTTTGCACTAAACTATGCATAATGATAGTTTTTGTTATTTAATTAGGCAATGCTTAGGTTCATGTAGTAATTCAAATTAGATTCCTCAGTTTAAATGTGGCCAGTATGATTCAGAAAAATTATGAAATAATCAAAAACTATCAAGAACACGCACTAAAACTTGGAATTGTATGTCCTCCAACCTGTAGGCACTTTTTGAAAGCAAAATAAAAGGTTTTTTCAGGAGCTTGTCTAGCATTCAATTTATTGATGCAATAATTAGAAAGGGCACTTCAGCACACTTTATTCCTTTTCCCGTCTCTCCTCAGAGAGGGGCTTACAGGACATGAGAGTGGAGAGTGAAGTGTGTTGTTCTTGAGAGAACTAAGTTGGATCAGTGAAGAGTATGGTGAGGATTCAATCACTTAGCTGATAGGGGAATGAAAGGTAAGGGGAGTTTTTAAGTGGTAGCACTTGAGACCTGCATTAGTCTTCCTTCTGCCTCTCCATGAGAATAGAAAGTCAGCCAGAATAGCTCAGGAAATGGATTCTTATGGTCCAAGCTAACACAGTGAAAGCTTTGAAGAGCCCTTTTCTTCAGGATATCCTTTGAAATATATTTTTTTAAACAGTGTTACTTCTTTTCAGTGATTCTAGGAAGACCTGTTTGGGATCACAGCTAAAGGATTGTGCTATGCTGCTTTGTAAAAGAAAAAAAATCAGGCAGTAGTTGATTTTTTTAAGTGCATATGCTCCTATGATATGCTAGAATGTTCTGAAAGACACTTTAAAGGAGACATTTGATCTTTCCATTTGTATAATACTGGGTTATATATGAGGCTGCTCCTCAGAAAGTAGAATCAGTTGTCAATTCTTCAGTTACTGAACTGTAAAAAATGTTTCCAGCCCTTGTCCATATTCTGTTCCCTGTGCTGAAAACAACCACACTGTTAATTCTTTTATGTACTTTGTTCTTGACTTTAATGTTCCTTAATCTAAACTGAACTGCAATTGCCATCTGTTAGACCAGGCACTTAAATGATCCGAGTCCTCCTTCATATGGCTATACTGTATCTCATTATTTATTGCTCCTTTCAATATATGATTATTTTTAAACTCATGCTTCTAATAACACCCATAGGATGTCACTTCTGACATTAGGGCACAAATTAGATTTAAGCTTTTTCCCCCAGGCACTCTTTTTCAACATAACAATATCTGTTGTTGCAGTCTTTTTTCTTTGAAGGCACGAGTGATTTCTATCCTGTTTCTCAAGGTACTCTTGGCATTAGCTTTTCATATACAACTGTGCTGAATGGTTCAAAATCATCTCTAGTAATCCAGAGAAGTCATCCTCTACTTGTGACTTCACTAATGTCCCGTCAGGTTTCTAAAAAGTTGCATTGGAACAGCCATTTCATTATCACTTCTCTGGAAACTTTTGGTTCCCTTAAAACTGTATTCTGGTCACTTCTTTCCACTCTGTTTTGTAAAGTATCTGAATTTATCTATTATATACACATTTAAATGATTAGAAAATTATATCATTCAATATCACTGTAAGTTCACTAAATAAATGAAGTTTTCTCTCTCCTGAGTTATGAAAGAGTCTACGTAAGTACCAGGAAAATGCATTGCCTCACAAGACACTGTGGTAAATAAAAAAGAGCAAAATAATTCATAATTAAATTTGAAGGTTCATTATTATCTTGATCCAGAAACATTAAAAGGAAGAAGTGAAAGGAGTAGACATAGAAAATGAGTGAAGGAATGGCTCAATTACATTTTGGGATTGATCCTATTCCCTGCCTACATAGATTAACTGACTGACTTTGCTTTCTATAGAATTCAGTTCATAAGGACACTCTTCATTTTCTCTCTCTCTCTTTTTTTTTTTTTTAAATGTTGGATTTTTCTGGTCTAAACCCCATTTTCTACATTAGTAAGATGATAGCAGTTCATATCTATCAGCAGAATAACTGTACTGCAAAATTGACATTTGCAAATCTCAGGCGAGATTGTCAAAACACTCATTAACTTCAAATGAACATATATTTTTCATTTTTATAAACCCAACTGTAGCTCCTTTGAAGTCCATAGCAGAATTAGTTTATAATTCCTATATATAGTTTTAAGCTTTTATATGTAAACACACGGAGAGAAAAATATAAAAGGATGGAGAAGAGAATATAGCCTACTGTAATTTTTCCCACATCAAGTGTATACATTAGGTCTTGCACCTACAACGTTGTTGCAAAAGGTGCTTAGTTTACTCATATTGCTAATGACTGTTGTGTTACCATCCCACACAATTCAACAAGATCAACTGGAGTCTTATCACAAAATAAATCTGGAGACCTCATAATATGAGATGATTACCATTGCAATTTTTGTCCTTCCTAGAAGGCAGTCCACTTTTAAATGGGTTATCCTGCCTAGCTTCTTGAGTGATTTGTAGTGTAGCATATTCTAGAACATGCTGCAATAATTTAATTTGAAGGGGCAAAAGCACTGATGATGGTAAAAATCATGATGTCTAACAAAGAACTACTTCCAGGTTTCTATATGCTCAGGTAGTCTCAAAATCATCCTGTCTGAGATTTCAACCAGGAGCCATGTACTCATACATCAGCCAAATTTTAGGTCAGGGAACTGCATCCATTAAAAAAACCATCACAGATCTGTTGAGAGGGGGAGAGAGAGAGAGCGAGAGAGAGCAGATAATCTTTCCTGAGAAATAAAACTGTTTTCTGATTTCTTGGAAACACCTAATAAAATATTTAGAATGTAAGTCCATTCAGGTAAAAAAAAAAAAAAAAAAAGTAAAACTCCAATAGCAATAAATGTAATTTAAAGTAAAAGGGGAAACATGTTTCCATACTTATGGAATACAAGCATTATGTTTTCTGAAATTTATTTTTCAAACTTATCAGTTAATTATCTTGCAAAAGATTACTAAATTTGCTTGTCAGAAGCAAGTTTTCTCGCTTAACTGAGCACCAAGCAAATGAGTGAGGAAAGTTCAATAACAGAAGAAACTGAGTATTTGAGAAGTAGCCAGTGACATCATGGTAAGTCCACCATACCATCATGAACATGTTGAATATGAAGCAGGAAAAATAACTTATGTTAATATTTCATTTGATCACTTGAATTGTTGGTGATCAAGGAAATTTTAAATTTTGTTTCTCTTTTTATTAGTGAACCATTACTAATACTTACTGATTATTTTATTAGCCAACTTCTTCACTTTTTATTGGAAAAAGGACTAGTGAGTGGGCAGGACTGTAAGTCAGTCATTGCAACTGAAAGGTATTTTCAGCAAAATAAATAAAATCATTTTATTGTCATTTTAAGGAAACAGCTGGTCATTTCCCTTTATTAAAAAAATTCTGAAATTAAGGAACTTAATCTTACTATAATATCTATCTGTTACAGAGGAACTGTTTCAGTAAAGAGTAATGTACAGACTAAATTACAGGGAACCTATTTTCTCTATAATTGCATCAAATGTATTAGCAGTTTGGATCTAATTAGATTGTTCTTAGTGAAAACCATTATGAATTCTATTAAGAATCTATGGTTACTGGTTTTTGGCATTCTATTCAAAGAAAATTATACTACCCTTTCACTGCTAAAAACAAGGTAATGGAAGAACCACTTTTTTTCCCCATGCAACATTAAAAAAAGCTCTAAGAAATGTATTTGAATGAATAAGTGGCCATCTTGGAGGCCCTTATCTTCCTGAAGTGCTAGCAATTATCTGGTGTTGGTACACTGTCCTCCAGTGGAAAAGCTAGAAACAGCCTAGTAAATCCAGTTAGGAGCTCATATACTTCCATGAGTATATGGAAGTATATGAGCAGGGGAGGTGCATTTTGGTCGTGCATAAGTCGTGTACACAGCTGTGACTGACAAATTGTCTCTCAAACACTTGTGGTTAGCAATAGCCATATGCAATATGTTCTTCAAATAACTGCCTGTGTATTAGGGAAGTACTCATTCCAGTATTGTCGTGAGGGTAATTGCTAGGAATATGTATCAAATTACTGTTAACTAGGACAGATTTTTTCACTTCTGAGTACCTTAATTGGGACTTCTGTGTACTATTGACAGAAAGTATGGGGTAGCTTTTCTTACAGATTTTGATATATCAGCTGTGACTACCATATCCTGTTTGCAGCTACATGGGAATAATGCTATAAATGGTGAGGATACAGGTATTTGAGATAGTGTGAACTATCTGCATTACCTTTTCTGTAAGGGAAGTTGTCTGCAAGCAGGTTACTGATTCAATCTTTCTCAAGAATGGTCTCAACTAACAAGGAGTTTTTGAGAAACTGGAAACATAACTGACAATATTGGCTTTATCTTCAAGCTATAAATGCCTAGCTGATTTCTATGGGAAGTATAAACATGTTAATAAATTATTAAGACTAAAACACAAAAAGCAATTCGTAATCAGCACTCAGTTGATAAGGTTGAGATTTCTGCCTGGAAACTATCTCCGTTAAGTCTTTCCAGACATCTTAAAGCCAGCCCCAGATATATAACTATATGAAATTCGGGAGTCTGGTTTTGGTGGGGAGGGAAGATGGATTTTTGGCTGTGACCATATTACACTGTCAATGTGTTTGTCCAGCCAAGAAAGGCCCTATCATTCTGTACAGTTTTGGTCCTTGTGCCATGGCAGTGCTCTACAGCTAAATCAGGAAAATGTGTGAAGAGCCTGAAATCCCTTACCCAGAGAAGGAGCTTCTCTCCCACACACCAGCCACAACTTTTCCTCCACACTCTCTCTGTGCCTGACCTGCAGGCACAGATGGTTCAGCTTCCAGAGCCTGGACAAGACAGTTTGTTGAATGTGTTCATGGGTCATTTGAGCCAGACTATCAACAAATTAGTTGCAAGTGAAATAAGACCTAGGTTTATTTTCAGTATCTGAGCAGGTGCATCCTAATCAATCTCCCATCATCTTTTAGACAGCAGGAAGAGATTGAGTTGCTTTTCTGTAAATGATTATTGACTTTATGCACATAAATATGTACATTGATAAAAAGCATCTATTACAAGGTGCAACAAGCTCTTATCTATTAGTAGTACTCATACTTTGACAGAAAGGTCCTGAAGTTGCTCAGAGGATGCATCTGACTGACAGGAGTATGTCTCTATCTTCTTTAATATAGTGTGCCACAGTAAAGTTTAAACTTCCTGTCTTGGAGGGGAAGTGACTGGCTAGAATCTGCTATCCATGAGAAAATTTCTTCTCAAACATAATGCCTAACACAATTCCTATTGCTAGTCACATTCCCGTACCTTCTTAGTGGCTATTCTAGGAGTCTTTGCTAGATCAAAAATCCAATATGAGGCTCTAATTGTCCCAGTACTTTCCTGACTGACACTTCTGTGCTCTTTCCTGTACAGTGCTTTCTGCCAAAAAGGAGAGTTTTCTGTCAGTGAATGTATAAACTATCTCAATCCATTCTTGAAAATGAATCTGCAGTAAGCTTCCATCCCAGGCTCTCAACAAAACTGGATTATATTTTCTATATAACTTGACAGGTGACAATTATAAATTTTTATTGGTAATTGGAAGTGGGATTCCTTTCTCCTGATTTTTTAAATATTTTTTTCTCAATGGAAGAATATTGCTGTGTTTTACGAAGAGCTTTGGACTAAGGATATTAATATTAAAATAATTACCATCTTGCATCACCTGCTGAATTTCATCTCATTTGGGTAGTGATGTGTACAACCTGTGGAGGATTTGTCTGCTTTGCTTACCTTATCTCCTAACATTTGATTAGAAAGACTTAACACTGTATCAGTTGCAAACACATGGGTCCACATGATTCTGTATAATCCAAAATAGCCTGATGCTGTGCAGTAAAAATTAAGACTGGAAAATAAGGCAGAGTACAGAATCCTGGAGATAAGGATAATCATAACGTTGAGAGATATCTTTACTCTGGGTCGCACCAAAACCCATCAGTGTACGTGAACACATTTCTGTGAGCTTGGAGGAGAAGTACTGAAGCACTTTTGAGTATGTGTCAGTTTGGCAAAGTCTTTCCACTTAGTTAAAATATTGAAGTGCAGGCCAAAAGTTTTCGGATGACTGAGATTTGCATTAACAAGCAAGAGATTTACATAGAAGAATTGAAAACATACTGCGATGCACTACATTTTATGGGTTTTATTGCTATAAGGCACATCTGTCAGGTGAATTAGTATACTCTGAAACTGCCAGGTGATCTCCCTGGAGAGTCTGTTTTTGTGATAAATGCAGCAAAGTTAGCAGCAAGGTGTGTTTTGTTCCTGCATCTCTGAAGGACAACTGTGGTCAGTGGTGTTGCTTGACAGGATCATCTGGGCCAAAGGCCTGGCTGACACATTTGGGAAACTGGGCTTTTGTGCAAGCCAGTTTAAGGCACCAGAGTAGATTCTTACTGATGTTTTTTAAGGTTCTGCATTTCTTATTCCAAGACAGATTTCTCTGACTTTGCCCTCAGCAACAGAAATACATAAGGCAGAAAATTTAAAAGAAAAAGAGAAAAAGCAATTTAAAATGTGAATGAACCATACATGAAAGATATTACTGAAAAAATCTGATGCACTTCTAGAAAGTTTTGTGGAGATGTGCTCCAGGTTAATCTATAGAGAAAAGAGAATTTTCTGGCGTTTATTTACAGAGGATAATTGACCTATTTCAGTCCTTGTCTATGTGAGATGGACAATATGAGTAGTACATATCAGCTGAAATTGTGTATTTTTATAATGGTACCCAGTCAAATTCAATTTTAAAATTCTTCACACCTTAATGATGGAATAGTATTTTTACAGGAAGATAGTATCAATAATATTGACAGAATCTTCATTGTTTTCATTCTGAAATCCTGTACCTTACTCACATAATATTTTTTTCATTTTGGTTCAGTCGAATGTCCCTCTAAGAAAAATTAATGGTTGGTCTATAACAAGAAATGTTCTGTGCCTCCTCTTTGTTTCCTTTCTAAACTACCTTCCAACTTCAACAAATCCTTCTATGAGTGGAGTGTGGAGTGTGTTGTTTCATTATTATGATATCTCATCTTAAATCTCCCCTGGTAACTACTGATGAATGGTTCACAGTAACATTTCTAGTGACTTGCTGTTCAGTAGTTTAAAGAAATATAATGCATACTGAAATTGATGTGGGCTGGATCTCACACACTTTTTGCATGACCCTGCAAAAAAAATCTGTTGGAGGTTTGAGATTTGGCCAGTATTACTGTATTTCTTGTCAGAAAAATGAAGTTGTCCTACCTCCTTCCTTGTGACTTTTCACAACTCAACAGAAGGTTTTGTATTTTCATTCTACTTTGACTAGTTCATATGTTGCTATCTATACCATAACCAGAATCAGTAAGGTCATATGATGCTGCTATTTTTAAATATCTGTCTCAATAAGCAGTAATTTTGTTTTTCCATAGAATACAGCCTGGGTAAAAAGTGTGGAAACACTTTCAGTATTAATTGTTGAATTAGGTAATTGCATAATGAGAATCTGGTGCAGCCTTGTTGTTACTTTGCTACTAATTTTTTAAAGCAATGTTGCTCTCCAGCCCACAGGAATTTAATGTGCACAGTGATTGTTCTTCATATAAAGACTTTGGATCTTTAGGGCATCAGGCTTTTGTCCTTCTGATCAAAGTTATTCCTCATTAGATCCATATGTAAATAAAGGCGTCCATGGTTCAAGGAAGACCTCTCGCATGGTATATTCAGTATCTTTTCATAAAGGTGAGGAGAGCTGCTTCCCTTCATCAGTTTGTAGTTGTTGAAACCATGCTGTAACATAATGATTTTTCACATGCAATGCTCTCCTTCCTCACTACCACCTCAACAAATAGCTTGCAGAACATTTTTATTTATTATCAAAGGCCTGCATTTCTTTTAATCCAGTTCAACTGTCTGTCTCTTACCAGTTCTTGTCTTGTCTTTCTTCCCCACTCTTTCAGAGGATAAAGTATGGACAACTGTGTACCATGATCTACAAATGCAGACTTCTGTGGGAGGCAGCAGCCTGGAGAAGTTATCTGTGCTGCAGCTCAACTACAGTGCAACAATGGACCAGATTTCTGCCATTACCAGTAGTGCTGAATACTGTGAGCAGTTCATCTCCTATTCTTGCAAGATGTCCCGGCTGCTGAATACACCAGGTAGGCTGAGAATGGGCTATCCATTAAATATGGTGTTAAGGAACTTTATCTCAACAATTTAACAGGTATTGCTGTTAGATAAACCCATTGATGGAAAGTACTTCTTTTTTCTCCTTTGTTAAAGTTGACAAAGAGGTAAATAACTGAAAATAAAGACTTTATTCTCTTAGGAAAGTTTGCCTGTTTGCTTGCTACTAAAATGGTTGTTACTGCACCACAAGTTTGTGTGTTCTCCTCTCAGATCTGCTGCTCCTTGAAGCAGGTGGCATTTGGTAAACACAGTAACTTTTAAAGTTTAATCAATAGAGGCATTGAAAAATTGCTTTGAACTTTATCCTGTTTTTCTGGCTGTCAGTTTTCATATGCTACAGTCAGCAAGGACACTGGCTGAATGAAGGTTGGAATTTTTCCACTAATACTTTTGAAACAGTTTCTTAAACAGAGTATTTGTGGGTAATCGGATGCATTATACCTTGTAGAGAATGGCATTGTCAGTAATGCAATTGTTTGAGAAATTATGTGCTATTACCTACAAGTAGGTTCATTATAAGATTCTTCTTTGGCTGTATAGTTTACTGGAAGACGACAGTCTCTTTCTGTATGTGCCTCCTCAAGAAAGGTTACTCTTAATCAAAAAGATAAAAGTATTAGTTGTACCAGAATTATCACACAAAGAAGGAATTTTGTTTTAAAAGTTCTATTAATATGCAGCAAGTACTTTATATATGCTCTAATTGTGTATGATAGATTTTGATGTTAAATAAATTGTACTGGTGCTTAAGGAAGACTGGTCTAGAAGTGGAAACATATAACACATTTTCATGATTGTGAACTGAGTTCATTGTGATAAGAGCAATTCAAATGCATTTTAGATTAATTTAACAGCTGCATGTTATACTTCAAGTTACTGTCCCTCACAGTTTTTCTTGGTATATTTCCTTATGGTGCTATAGATAACGATTCATTTGTAATGCATGTGCATCTTATTCCTATTTCCATAAGCATTCCATTACTTAATAGACACTCTAATGCTTGTTACTCCTCTCCATCCTCCCTGCTGTTTTTTAACTATTTCTAATGCATGGCTTGTCTCTGTTGCTGTTATTTTGCTTAATTTAGCGTAGCACAGAGACTCTGCAATGTGGAAAAGTATTTGTTCTTCCTTGGGCCTTAATATCTAGGATCCTGAATCATGTTCATAACTGGAGGTGTTCTGATTAGATTCTGCTGATGGACACAATCTCTCTGCTTGTGTATGTTTCAAAACGGTTGTGTATGGGTGTAGCTTTGCCAGGTATTTAGAAAGCAAATTTATTTGGTAATGGAGCTGGAGATATTGTGCTTAGAAAGCTCATAGTTTGCCCTGTGTACAGTGATAGATTCTTCTTCTTGAAATGTATAAGACTATTATTTCAGGACCAATTTGTGCTTGTCAGTATATGTTTATATTATAACAAAATAAATATAAACTGTAATTGCAGGTGTTTACCTTAGCCTCTAGATTTAAAGGGCATTTAAGCAGCACACAAAATAATAACTTACTGGTTTTAGGTCTGGGGGTTTTTTTAAGAAATAAGCAGTTCCAGGTATTGCATTTTTAAGGTTCTTAGAAAATTTTGAGCATATTTTGCAGGTATCTCTTTCTTCATGTTATCACCATTTACACGGAAAAATAATTTCTCTTAGTCTTTACAAGCCTTTTTTTTGGTCTGGAAAGTGAGCTTCCCACAGATGTTCTATATTGTGGGGTTTTTTCCTTTTAAGTGAGAGAAAGAAGCAACAAAGACAGATTATTTTAACCTAGAGAGTAACAAAAAATCACATTGCAGTGTTTGCATAACACCTGTAATGGGTTGTACACATAGAACCACCGTGATTTGTGTGTTAGTGGGAAAGAGGCCAATACATTTTCTTTCTATGTGTTCTTGGCTTCACTGTATGGTTTCTAAACAAAGGAACTAATTTTTCATACCTTTCTCTGTTTTGGAGGATTGCCATATTTGCTGAATATATTATGACACCCTATTCATCTCACAGCAGAGCTCAAAGCACTCATGTGGCATCTTCCACCATTGAGCTTTGTACATAAATCACTGCAGTATTGTTCCCACACAAAGAAACGGAAAAAAAAAGAGAGATTTTGTATTCCTTAGGAAGTGAGAACCTGGTGGTGCTGCAGCCAGTAGTAAAGCCTCTATTAGCTTCGTAGGATCAGTATAGCATTTTTGGCCTTGACCTTAGGTGCTTTTCTAGGCTTGGACATTTACATAGACACCTTTCAGATGTTTAAATAGCCACTTAGGACAGAAAGGTCCTTTTGTTTTAAAAGTGCATCAAAGAGAACTGAGAAAACAGAGAAGATAGTTAAACGATTCCACTTTTTCACTTCTTGTCTCTTGGGAATCCTATCACTTTACAACATTGTTCCTTCTCAGGGAGAAATTGCTCAGTAATATATTTAAACAAATCAGGACTCAAGCTGTTTATTGATCTATTAATGACAAGTAATTAACGAGTAATCAGTGGACTAAAGCTTTTACTGCTTATAGTTTTGTGTTTCCTGGCAAGGTAGAGATATATACAATTCCACTGATTCTGCTGCTAACAATAGCTTAAATAACGCTTTTGGTATGAAACAGAAACTACCTCAAAATTCCGAGTTTGAGGAAAGCCTTCATATTAATAAACCTGTTTGTTGAGTTGTTTTTGTTTTGTTTTCTTTTTTTTGGCTGCAGTCACAGCAGTCAAGGAATTCTCACTGTCATGTGATTTCAGAGGAATATATGAAAAGTAGCCTGTACAAACTAAGAATTCTCCTTCTTCCGTTATGAGTTTTAGACTTAAGACTTTATTGTTTCATGTCCATGTCTTTTTCTCTTAATAATGGGCTCTCATCCAAGCAAAATAATATGTACATCCCAGCAAACAGTTTAAAATAATTGCTGACAACAGGGATTTGGAGTGATTTTACATGTAATAATGCCACTGCCTTTCTACTTAGTCTGAGGGAAGACAGTAACAAGAAATTTCATGTAAATTAAGTCATAAGTGACTTCTGAAAACATACCTGAAAACAGGAATCTCATAAGGCTATAGGATAATTCAGGTTTGAAGAGACTGCAGAAGGTCATCTGGTTCAATTTTATGCTCAAAGCTAAATGAACAATCCTTCTCTAGTAATCAGCAAAGACTATCTGGAAATGCAATTTTCTATCTTTACTGTTTTGGCTTTGGGTTTTTTGTTTTTTTTAGTTTGTTTTGAACTTGCGGCCCAATATGTTATAAAATATGTTCAAAGCTAGGGGTCTGTTTCAAAGCCTTAACTAGAGATCATCCGAAAAACAAAAGTAGTCAAGATAACTTAGTGACTTTCTTAAGAAAGTGCAAAACCAGACACCTCTGCTGAGAACACACCATGCTATCACAAGAGTAAAATTATGGGTACACTGTAAATTTCTGAGGAAGATCTTTCTAAGCAGGCATCCTGCAGTGTCTGCAGTTGTCTCACAGGCTTTATGCTCCTTACTTTGATATAGATTTCCTCTATGACTGTGGCAATTTCTGGTTTTTTATCAGCATGAGATTGATGCTTCTTATTGTCTGTTTAGATATGTCTTCTTAGAGGAGCACTTCCTTTGTGAAAATGCAGTATTATCATGATAGAGGCTTAATCTTGGCAATCCAAGTGTCTATGGCAGTCAAATAAATGAAATAGTTAGCCCATGGATCATAATTGCAACCTAATAACAATGTGTATATATATGTAAATTTGGAAAAGTAAAAAAAAAAAAAAAGGTGGATTTTTGGGTTTGTTTTTCTCTTTTACAATTACATTTCTCATATCCTCTTTTCTGCTTGTTTCCTTGGAAACTTCCATTTTGGGAGGATAATAACATGTTTAGTACTGAGGACATGCAGAAAGCTGTCTGTTTTCCAGGTTTGCAATGCCCATATACTTTCCAGTTGATATGGGATGTGATAGGACATTTCCCTTATTTGCAAACAGGAGCTTGGAGACAAAAAGAAGTATTTTTGTGCCCACTGGTTAAGGGGGAAAGAGGGAGTGCAATATATGGTATTTGCTCTTACAGAAAGAAGCTTTCCTTCTTTCCTGTAAGAAACAAAATTATACAGAGAACAGTGATGCAATATACTCACAGAATGCAAAATGTTAGTTAATCAATTGTGCATCTTCATCCACTGTTTTCATGAGCCTTCCTAATAGTACTTACTTGTGACTTTCTTGGTATTAAATTTTCCATGGGCCACTGATCTTTGCCTACAAAAAGGGGAGGAAACAGCATTCTGGTTCTGCCAGTCTCCTTTTACCCTGGGAATGAACCCCTGAAGGGAGAAGGGCTGCTGCATTCAAGTATCTGTGTCTGTCTTTTCCCAGAGCTATAGGAACTGTAACAAATAATCAGAGAGTGGGAGCTAAAAGCATAGATACAGAGAACAGAGCAAGATCTGTTGGTGTTGTGTTCCAATTTTTATTCCTATTCACTGTGCTGCAGGCAGCATATGAAAAACATATAGCAGAGTCACTGCAGTACATGAATTACTGTTTCATGCCTGTTTGTCTCTGGAGGAAATGAGATAGCAGCTTCATGAATTAAGGAGCTAAACAGGTGAAATAGAAAACTTAATTTGATGTTTGCTTCTTTCTGTTACAATAAAGCAATCATACCAGTAGGAAGTAAGATTTATGCACAGACAGAGATAAAAACAAAGTTTACAATTGCAATATGGTATTTTTCCTCACTAGCCATCCAAATCAGAACTTAATGAACTTATGAACTTTCCCATCGCTACCCATTAACTGATCTAGAGTGATAGTTGCACATATAGTTCCTCCTTAACAAGAGTTTTTGGAAAAGAGTCTGAGGGAGAAATGGGATTTCTGCAGTACTACAGTGATTAATGGAAGGCTCTCAAAAACTTTATCAGGCTTCAGCATTCAGCTTTTAATGTTCTTTAAAAAAACATGTCCCTAAGCTGTCATGTATCCAGCCTTAACAATATTGACTGACCTGTTATTAATGTTCTAGAAAAGCTGATTTCAACTTCTTGTAACTTTTAAAGCAAAGGATAGCAGGAATAATGACCTTGCTCCACTCTGATCTGCATGCTTGTGTCCTAAGATGTGGAAACCATCAGCTTTTTGTGATTTCTTTTCCCATTAGTCATCATTGTGTTGCCATTAAACAGAAGCAGAAAATAATTCATATGCTAAAAATTTGTCATGAAATATACATTGGTCCTCTTAGTTAAAGGCTAGACAGATAAATGGTTAGCTTGAGGAAATTTTTTCCAGCCAATTGTTAATACAACCTTCTCTCATGTTTTTGTTTGCTCTGCACCTTTGCTTGTCTCTTACCAATTCCTTTGAGTTTTTTTGATACTGCAACCACTGAATCTCCTAATTTCACTTAATCTTCATAATTCTTTTAGCTAGTGAACTATTTCTGCTAATTTTCCAAGTTTTCCTTTCTGTTTTGTAGGAATTAGACTTAATCCAGTATCACTAAATTATAAAGCTTACATATTGCTTTAGTGTTTGTTAGAAATAGTAGTAGCTGATAAGAGCTTTGTGAATATTACAAATCTTCCATGGAAATTGTAACTGTCATGCAGTGAGTTCTAGTTTTTTTTGCTATGCCTTTTAAGAAAAAGTGATGTGTCTGAGTTTTAACTTTGCAATTCTAGCAGTGTTCTAAACCAATTGTTTCCCATACCATCTCTCTATATGAATGTGTTCTACCTATTATGGGAAAAGATTCATTATTTTTATTTCTTAAAAAAAAGGTAGATGAAAGCAATAATTTCTCCATTGTTTATATTGTATTGTGTTTTAAACAATTCATGGTTAATATTTTCACAGAAATAATCACAGACATTGTTTCTTCACAAACTCAGGTTATTCTGGGGAAAAGTTATCTTTCCTGGTGAATGACCAAAACAGATTAGTTTATTAATTTCTCATGCAAAATGGATCTGGGTGGATCATTACATGTCAACAATTTCTCCTCATTCTTATCCTAAATGCATTTGCCCTGAGTACATATTTTCTATGCAAATATGCACTAAAAATATCCAGTGTTTCTTTTTCCACTCCCATTCCGGAGACGAATGTGTCAGAAAGAACTGTATGAATAATCCAGCTATACATACACATTTAAAATGCCATTTTCCAGTGCATAAAACAGAGCTCCATTCCCTATTGTGTTATGGTCTTTTCTTGGTCTTTTCTTTGTTAATTGCCCTGTGTTTTGCCTCATAATATGACCAGGGCTCATCTCTTATTGAAACATTGCCTGCCCTGTTTTCATGGATGAGGTAGTACTGTTTGATTTCTAGAAACTGAGGTTTTTACCTTTTATCTGAAGGTTAGAGTTAGGTTTTCCTACATTCTAACCTGACAGCCTGGGTCATTGAGCTATAACTTGTGTATTATGGAAATTTTCCTACTTCTCAAAACCCTCTTTAAACAGTCTTCAGATAGCATTTGGTCTTTGAAAATATTGGAACTGCTTTGTAAGAATTGGTTTTCTGTTGTTAGTAATGTTAGCAGATCCCACCCCTGATATCATGCAGGTTTTCCATAGTGAGTTCAGGTAAAACTCTGGAACACAGCAGAATGCATATGAAAAAGATTTGCAGCATGAATATGGTGTGATTATTAATATCTGTGTGACTATTTGAGGTATGAATTGCCCTAGTTACATCTTATTCCAGGAGTATGTTGGGGTATTTTTAATGTACTTTTTATATATTCATGCTTGGTGTTATTGATCAAATCAGTTATTAAATGTTTTTCTGGATTGTCTCTGAAACAAAGTGGCTGAAATATTTTCCCTTTTCACCTTGTAAATAATTCCACATGCATTTTATCTACTTTTCCATGTTTTCTTGGTAATGTAACCCATTCTTTTTCAATGAATCCCCTCCAATGCTTTCAGACTCTGTCTGTGTATATTTGAGAATGTTAAAACAATGCCAACATTGCCTGGGTGTAAATGAGGACAGAGTTAGGGTTTACTAAAGGTTAAAGGGAGTATGTGAAAAGTACAACCTGTTGTAAATCAGGTTCAGATAGTGTCATTGCCATTATAATCTGGGGAAGGAGAGTGCATTATCCCCTCGAAGTTTTGTGCCTGTATGTGCCTGTGGCACAAGCCGTAGGTAGATTTCTTTCTGGAGATCTATATCCATCTATGTGTTTATATAGAAGGACATGACCTCCAGGTAGTGATCACTTCTTCTTAGAAGGAATAACTTCAAAAACATCCTTTTCTGATACATGTTTTAAAATATTTTGTTATGTGAGAAGACAAAAGAAGCTTAATTAACTTCTGATTTTCCATAAGGTAATGTCTTTACTGAAAAGACGTATGGACAGTAAATTCTGTTTTCCAGAAATTTGTGTTGCCAACAAAAATGATTCATGGTCACTTCCTAATGTTCTTAAAATAAGGAGTGGGAAAGATACTTAATTTGATTTATAGGATTTATTGATTTACAAAAAATCAATAACCACATTTCACATTTTCTGGAAAAGTGGATCTGCAGATTAAAAAAAAAAAAGATTAAAGGATGCTTACCCTTTCTACTGGTGGAAATTACACTTTGAATCTGAACATTTTTTGGCCAGCATAATGATAAAGATAGAGCTGCTAACAAGATGCAAAAGATTGAAATGCAGTCCAGCTTTCCAGAAGCAGCTAAAGATTTGGAAGCAGTTACCAATTTAGCTGCTGAACTATAATCAGTATCTGAAATCAGCAGCAAGTTAGTGCATGCTGCTGTCTCAGTTACCATAGAAAGGAACTATTTTACTCATTTCCATTGGAAGTTTACCCTGATATTTCTTTGCAAAATAACAGCTGGAATGTTTTGGTAGCCAACATGGACCCTGTACAGCAAATATATGATCCACAGCTAATAGTGGTGTTTCACCTGCAGCCTTTTAACAGCCTGTGCACTGACACTACAGCAACAATAATTCTTTGTTAAAACTACAAATATGTAATTACCTACATGTTACTTATATGAATAAATGTACTTATATTTATTCATAAATTCAAGATGTATTTAAGATCTGTCAAGCTGTTTTTAAAATGATGTAGCATTTGCATAGATTAATAGCTATAATGAGTGTATTGTGCCAGGATTCTATTGTATTCACAAAAATATTTGTATTTTGGAACATGATATATAATTTAACAGAATCTTCTCTCCCATCACCTTAAGAACTAGTTATCTGCTTTCTGCTAGCATTGATCCATTTCAAAATTGCTTTTAACATTTTTTCTTTTTTCACTTTGCTCATTCCTCTTCGATGTTTTCTTCTGTCTCCACCTCTGATATTTGTGACATTGTGATTTCATATATGCTTTTGTAAAATCTTAATAGTACTTAAAGTGGTGTTACTGTTGAATGACACAGGAGTAAGAGATCAAAGCTTCTTTTCTTTTTAATCATCTGTCCCCTATGGCGTGGACTGTGTTTTCACAATTTTGGGGTTTTTTGCCAAGCACTATGTCAAGTAGCAAGAATGTTTGGAAGAGATATTGAACCAATTTCTTTTTTGGAAAACCTGAAATTGTAAAACGGACAAAAAAAAAGGTCAGATATACAAGATAATTAATCTGTGACAGTGCTCTGCACTACTATGCCAATTTCCTCACCTACAGATCTAAAAATAACAACATCTACAAATGTTAGGGAGTTTTGGTTTGTTTGGATTTGGTTTTGTTTGCTTAAAAATTTCCATGCAAAGTCTCCTTGAATGTAGTAGTGATGAACTGAGAGGATTGCTGGCCACGGCTTAGTGCTCAATGCAGATCAATGTTTACCACGCTAAACAGAGAGCAAACTACTCTCACTGGACCAAAACGTCTTGACTCTTGCTCTAGTAAATAGTGCAGTGTGATTTGTGGCCTGATGGCCAATTCTCTTGTTTACAATCATGTTCCAGTACAAGAAATCTGTTAACACCAGCAAGATTTTGCGAATGTAGAAATAGTGAAAAAAGGGTAATGAGTGGTAACTGGAAGTCTGCCAAAGGCAATATTAGGTCTTTCCTCTGATAAAAGTAAGGTTTTGCCCACAAAATTTCTTCTTAGCATCCACCTGGCTCATTTTCAAAGTGGAGCAACTGAATACACCCATTATTTCAATGAAAAGTACACAGGTACTTTTGCAAACCACATTTGCATGCAGCATCCCAATGTCAATCTCGACTTTTCCTTGGACTCACATGCAGGTTTTGCTCTCTACAGTAGGATCTGGACAAAAGAAAGGTAATCCAGTTGCCCATCATGTCAAATCAATTGGCATCCTCTATGGGCTGACTGTATTTTGTATCCTATAGGGATTCCAGTGAGCATAGGAGAAATAATAAGCAATTCCAGTGTTTGTAGAATTGCTGCTTTGATCCCCAAAAGGTTGCCAGCCGCCCAAAAGCAGCAACGGAAAGGCAGCTAGTCGCGCTGAACGCAGACCAGGCGCGCAGCCACTATGACACAATCAGGCGAGTGCAGCTTCCAGGAGAACGGTAGCGCTTTAAGAAAGCAGTAAATATGAAAGAGGCGTAGACTCCTGCGCTTGGGATTCTAGAAGGTTTATTGTAGGAACATGGGGCGGAGGATGAGGTAAAGGATGAGGTCGCCTAGAATCCAA
This sequence comes from Entomyzon cyanotis, assembly GCA_024500445.1. Classification (NCBI taxonomy): domain Eukaryota; kingdom Metazoa; phylum Chordata; class Aves; order Passeriformes; family Meliphagidae; genus Entomyzon; species Entomyzon cyanotis. The sequence goes on from JAKEPQ010001005.1 coordinate 86,617,965, forward strand.
AACCCAGAAGCCCCGGGCCTGGTTCTGCACGGTGTTAAAAGGGCGGCGAGCACGGGGCGTGCCCAGCCCCGGAGGACCTACGCGGAGGGGTCTTAGGGTGAAGAACAGGCTTAGAAACCTATAACAGTGTTGCAGGGGACGGTACATGATTTTTAACCAATGGGATGTTTTAGCTGGGGGAAAATTCCGGAACAGAAATTATAAATTTAGGGCTAATTCACTGCAGCAAAGAATTACTATTGTAATCTGTGTCAAGATTTTACTTTCTTCAAGGTAGTGAAACTATATGAACAAATGCTCAGGGAAAGAGAAAAAAAGGTCTGATTGATTTTTTGAACGTCATGCTATTTTCAGTAATCCTTTCATTTTATACCTATTCATCAAGAATTCACTATCTGTATTTTAAGAACTAACACACAAAAAATTTCCTCTCAGTTCAGTCTATTAAAGGATCATTTTTCTCTGTCTCCCAAACTTTGTAATCCTTGCTAGGGGGTATGACTGAGGGATGATAATAGAAGAGCTTCTCATCTTTGTCAATGACTGAAAACCAGCAATGCTTCCTTGCTAAAAAAAATCATGCACATGTAAGTTGAGCAGGATCGAAACAAATTTTAAAATTGTTTCTCTCCTACTTCAGGATATTCTTTGAGAAATCTCTCAGATTAATTGCACTGCAACACTAATGGCACATCATGGACTTTACTGAATCCCTATATAATATATCCTGTGTTAAGACTGATTATTAACAACATTCCACTAGAGTAGATTTGTGAGCATCATCTTGCTGCTATTTTATTCCAAATGACTCTGTATTTCATTGGTAAATTTAGCAGCATCTTCAACTTGTCATTTTTCATGTTTATAAGTTTCCCTGCTCTCTTCTTCATTTTAAAAAGTGTTTTGATTCATAAAATTATTTGATTACAAATAAAATGAATTCTCAAATAGCAGGCATATGGCACTAGGTTTGATCTGTCTGTGAACTCAGGGAGAATGACACTGAGGGCAAGGACTATTTGCATTGCTTCTCAGAGCCTTGTTCTCCAAATACAGCCTGGATATGCCCTGATGTTTCCTGCCAGTCTGGATATCTTTCCAAGGCAAATGGATAGGCAGTGGTAGGCAGAGAGGCATAACAGTTATAGATTCTCTAACGGGAATCAGAGAAGGACCAGAGTGGCAAAACACTCCAGAAAGTACCCTTCCTTTGCAGTCAGGGCTCCTGGGACTTGCATGCCCTGGAATTAGCACCAGGGGAGAACACTAGGAGCTCCTAGCTCCATTCAGCACTGCTGAAGAGTAGTACAAGCTCTCTCTAAAGCCACAGATTTCTTTACATTGTGCAACAGGTTTGGCACTTAGAAAATGGCATACATGAGTGCATTCTCTCTCTCATATGCACATGGCTTAGCATGATTCTTGTAGGCAGATTATATTTCACTCTGCAGAAGCTTTTATTAAATAACTTGCAATCCTGCAAACTAAAGCAATAGCATGTTTGCAAGTCACAGAACATCTTGAGATTGTGTTCCTGGTATAATAATTTATCCAAGACAGCAAGTAATAGCAAGAAATAGCTTGCTTAGGTCTGTATCAAAGAGCAAAATCTGTAATCCACAAGTTTTCATGAATAAAGTTGAAGGACAGTTACAGCAAGCAACTATTTCTGTCTTCTATATCTCTCTAGTTTATAAATAATCCACTTGATGGGATCATTCATTATTTAAAGAGAAACTTAAGAAATGGTAATGAGTGGGATTACTGTCATTGTAGAAAAAGTAGAGGTTCTGTTCTGTTGTGTATTTTCATATAGAAAAATAATGTGACAAAATTCTGAAAAAAATATATTAAACTTGATATTGCCAATGATGGCCAGAGGGATACCTAAGCCTGCACATGTCAGAGCATAGGGCTACAGTAATATACAAAAATTGGCCAGAGTCTATGATTAAGAGTTTTATAATAAATTCCAAACATTAACCTTTCAGTATTCCTGCTATATTAATGAAGAAACTTGTAATATCTGTATTTTTCTAAACAAAAAATGTAACCTAAAACAAAAAAGTGTCAAATTTAAATGCAGATTACCATCCTGGGATTATCAACACCACAAATCACTGTTTATTTCTGATGATTGATTTTTACTGAAATATAGATATTTACACAAATAGATCATTTTAACACTGAAGGGAAATAATGTCTAATTGTGATGATTTTTCTATAAATTTAACCTAATAAATTTATATCATGTTTTATCCCTCATAGCTTGGTACTCTATTTTACTCATACATTTTACTACTACTAGGATTTTCAAACAGATCAGAATGCTATTTCTTTTATGTATCTATTTTTTTAGTAAAACTTGTTCAAATATTTCTAAGTTATCACTTCCTCAAAACAGGCATTTCAAAAGGTCAAGAAGATTCAAAATATTCACAATGTACAGTCTAAAGTTTCAGCTGTAGTTGGGCATTTTAATAGTAGCTTTGTAAAGAAAAAAGTAGAAAGTATAATAATGTATAGCTTCAATACTAAGAAAAACAATTGTTTTATTTTATTTTTACCTTTTTAATTTTCTTGCCTTTTTCCCTTCATTCTCTTTTGTGTACTTTCTTTCATGTTTTTGATTACTTTTTTCTTTCTCTCTTCCCCACTTTATAACTGACTAATTCTTACTAATACTTGTGAAAGTCCTATTGCTACCACTCATCCTTTTTTTTAACCTATGAATATTTGTTTGGAGATGCTGCTTCTATCTATGTTTCCAGCCCTTCAAATCGTTTCCAGATTCTTCTGTAGAAGATGGGCAACAGATTTAAAGGATATTGGGGGTGGTGAAAGAGGATCTTTGTTTAGCAGGTGGAGATATAGAAATTATATATCAGCAGTACTATAGAGAGACTGTGGAATTTGAAAGATGCTTGGGAAGAGGGTAATATAGTGCAATTTTAGGAGATGATGAAGAATCCAAATCACTGTGTGTGTAGTAAATTAAAGGTTTATGGAAGCCAATGAAAATATATTGAAGGGATCATTGTTGACTTTAATTTCTTTGTTCTTAGGTTGGAGTTAGTTTAATTGAAACTATTGTGCTAATATTAGCTTGGCTTGGGGAAATTAAGATAAGAGTGCCATGGAAGGACTCTAGCAAGTGTGGAGATGGTGCAGAATAATAAAAATCTGGAATATTAAAACTGGCTGAATAGCTTTATGCAGTTGGGAAAATTCAACAGTACTTCAAAGTTCTAAGTTGAATGAAGTCACATCTAGTACAACTTCCTTGCGGTCAGTAGAATAATGAGAATTCAATTTGCCACACAAGCTGTTTTTTGGTTCTGAATAACTTTAATGTTATTTGCACTGATTTAAAAATGAAGCCTTTTGAAAATGCAGAGCCAGTTGTAGGTCAAAAAATAACAAAATGTCTTTGAGTGTCTGGACATGTCCTGGTCTGTGAGGCAAAAAATAGCTGCTGTTTCTTCCTTTCAAAAGCATTTTAGAACTAAATGCTTTCCAGTTTCATACAAAATTATCACAGGAATTTTATGGTACACTAAATCCACATTTGCTTTGATGAACATAGAACCTGTAGAAATATGTCCTAATCTAAAGTGGCTTTGAAATTGAACTAGCCCCTAAATAGCTATCAACGCTGGAGTTTTGCTTTGAGATGCACTAAAAAATCACTTTGTAGGCTCTTGAGGTCAGTACTCTTTTCACTCCCTGATATGAAATTATCTAAATAAAAGTTAAAAAGGAAGTGCAGTCCAAGAAGTTACTTTCCTAGAGTTTCTTTAGAGGGTTCAACCAAGTACATCTTTTCAATTTAAGTACTAACTCCAATTTAAATTCATATTCCAATTTAATTCAAAACTTGTGACTGAAGAACATAAAAAATCTGAAAGTTTTGCATTACAATTGGTTTTATTAATTGAAAACTAGTATGTATGGGAAGTTTTGAAAGTACTGAAATACAGAGTTCTACAATCAGGTCTGACTACCATGGATCCCACACAAAACAGTAGTGCTTGAAAATTGTTTTTACTGTGTGGCTGCTCAGCTATCAAGACAAAATGAATTGAAAGTCTCAGTCTACTTCATCCTGGTCATATGCTGAATGTAATATAATCATTACCTGGCACTTATCAAATGGCCAACAGTCTCCTACAACAGCTGATACAGGGTAGTGTGAGCAATTTATTTTTACTTGGTTGAATACTGGAGAGAATAAGAAAAACAGAACACACATTTTTAAAAATCTAGTTTTAAGAGATCAGCTTCTTCAGGTCAAGTAATTATATGTTTCACATTTTACAATTAATAAATACAAATTAATAACTGTATTATTGTTTTGCAAATATAAAACAATAATTCAGTTTTTATGGTTCTTTTTTTCTTCACTTGTTTTTGGTCTAAACAGTGTGCAAAGCTTGACAATGAAGAGTTTCTTTAGGTAAAAGCCATATTTTCAGGATCAAAAGATGTTTTGACACCAAAATTAATTTGTTCCAAGTTGCCTTACATTGATAGTGGTCAGACTTGTGCTGAGTTAGTTCATTTGCATAGTTTCTACTTGATTTATATTTATTTGTAATATGGAAAAATTTATCAGAATTATTAAAGAATCTAGTAATTTTTATTGTAGCTTATTTTTATTAAGTTAATTGCAAGGTAAAATTACTACAGTTATGGTTCATTATATGATTTATAAAGGATATTATTGTCAATAATACATACTGAATTGTACCATATTTCAGAGGGAAATTATTTCCTGTATTGCACAAGCACGACCATCCTCATCCTGCAGTCATTCAGAGTGTCACTGTCATTTGACGACATTCTGTCCTTTTACACTAAGTAACAAAGTACAGATCTTGTTTATTTGCCAATTAATTGCCTTTTCATCAACTTTAATGGTAACTTGATTGACTTTTAAGGACCAGGGACTAAATTTTGCCTGCAGCTAATTTCCCAAATTTGGAAATGGAAGTGATTTCACATCGTAATATATGTAATAGAGATGAGAGGAAATCTGTTATTTTACTAGCTCTGATGTTTGATGGGTTTATAAGAAGATTTCTATAAACAGGAGGTAATATATTTCAGTCTGGTCAGTACAATATTAAGTGTATGATAGTAAAAATTATTTTTTCATGCTACACGTATTTCAGTATTTGTGCTACTTTTTGTAGCTATTTGTGGACTTTTCATGCAATTTATTTTATAGCATTTTTCTAGTTTGTTTGAATTTGCTGCTGGCCCAGAGCCAAAGGTCAGCATACTTTGCCTGGAAAACGTTTTCTAAACAATATTAAATATGGAGATTTACAACAGGAATGACTCTACACATAGCTAATTCCTCCATCCTGTCAGCTGTAAATAAGAAGGGATTTTAGGAAGGTGGCAATTTATGTTAATGATAGTGTGAAAAGCATTGGTACGATGGTCTTTATATGGGATCATGCAAATGGTTGATTGCTACTGAAGTGTGGATTAACATAGAGCACATCCTCAGGTAATTTATGGGAAAATTATGAGATATGAAATGCTAAGTGTAGCGATGATCAGTGAGCAATATCATTGCCTCAGATCAGTACACATTGGCAGAATGGTGTTCATCTCTTCTTTGGGAAAGGAAAACTCATGCCCTACAAAAAAAAAAGAATACCTGATATACATGATAGTGCTTAGAGATATAATTATGGTTTCTATAAGCATTGTGACTTTGGAGAATTATGTTTTTAAGGTGCATTCACAAAAATATCTATTAAGGGATTGAAAACAAGAATAAAAGATATGGTGGCAAAAATTAAATATTCATGGAATCAAGAATCACAAAAGGTTTGGAAGAAACCTCTGAAGGTCATCTGGTCCAAACCCTCTGCTCAGGTGAGGAACTGGTTGCCTGGGACCATTACTAGGTGGCTTTTTGGAAGGTGAGAGACTTGACAACCTCCCTGGGCAACCTGTGCCCAGTCATCCCTACAGTGAAACAGAGTTTCCTGATGTTGTTTTCCATCGCTTTTATTTTAATACAGCTTCTCACCTCAGTGTCACTACTGTGGATAAACTAAGCTTGGCTCAAAAAGGCAAAATAACAAATGTGTTACTTTCCAGTACTCTGCCTATTGCCTTTGGCCCTATGCCACTGGGCACCACTGGAAAGAGACTGGCTGTCTCTTCTTTATGCCCTCCCTTCAGGTTATATAGGTTGAAATGTGTTCCTTAAATATCAAGGGCAGATTCCATGCCATAAAACATCATGCATAAAAACTGGGGGTAGAGGAAGAAAATGTGGCTTCCAAGTTCACAGCTGCTTGGAGAGTGGCTGGCCTGTCTGCTTGAAAGGGATCAGGAGTGATTCTTGTTTTTCTTTCTATTTCCTTCACTAAGCATAGTCTTTACCTACCCAGAAGTTGTTTGCCTTCAGAAAAATTATTTTTCTGATTGTATTATTCAGGCAGATATGGAATTATAGGAGATGGGAAATAGCAGTTGGTCAAAACCAAATACTCATCTGAAGAATATATGTAGAAAAACATATGCAGCAAAGCATTACATTGAGAAAATAATTAGAAATTATTAGTCAACCCCATAGCCCTACAAAACATAATATTCTCAATTAATTTTCATATTTAATAACTTGCTAATGCCATCATTATGAATTTTGAAAAAAATTATCTTCAGATGAACCATCCACTTTAATTAAAGACATAGAGTACAATTTCCGTTCTTCTGCCATCGTACTTAGAGATTGTGTTTCCCTTTTCCATATGGGCAATTCAGTAAGTAAAACTACCTTAAAACACTTACAGATTAAATTTTCAGCATTGCTTTTTTCCATATTGTGAGGACATAGTAGACTATGCCAAAGACTATCAGTTTTAGGATACATTCATTTTTGTTGACCTCAAGATCAAGCAAGATAGTTTGTTGCTTCTGTTTTCAGCTTAATTTTAAAAATCTGCCAATCTTGAGACAGGTATTTTTGTCCAGTTTGTGTGCACTCAAAAATTCACTGAATATTTTGTTGATTCTCAGATCAAAGCTTTTGTATCTTTTTCATTTACATTTATTATGATTATATTGTATTTCTTTATATTCTTATCTTCTTAAATACAGTATGCTGAAAACCAGATTTTTTAATTACTTTGGTTGATCATGAGAATAAAATATCTGAGGGACAAAAGTTCTGTGAAAATACCAGAATTTCAACTTTTCAATTATTTAATTATCTGCATTTTATGGGAAGATTGAAGGCCTCTGCATACTGATTGTGAAAACAGTACCATATCTTTATGTAATATCTGATTGTAATAATCTGTATAATAATCTGTAATAACTGATTTCACTCAGAAGACACTAAGTTTATGGTACCACAATATGCAAATTTTGGGAGGGGTGAAATGCAAGGTATAAGAGTTATTCAAAGTAGCCTTGACCTATTCCTTTGTATAAATAAATGTTCTTTATAATTTGTCATTTTTGCCCTAGAAATACCTCACTAAAACTAAGAAGTGTACAAATATTCCAGTAAATTAATTAGGAACTCTTTAATGTAGGAGCTAATAACTTACTTGGCTTTTATTTAATTCTTGGGACACTCTCAAGGATAAATTAAAAAAAACAATACTCTTGCTAATTTGTAAAGCAGTAATCCTGGGATTAAAACCGAAAGGAAGATTGGTAATGTCATGAAAGAGCATTCTTCAAATAAATCATAAAAATACAGCAAAATATTTGAAATTATAGATAGCATAAAAAATCTGGTGATGTTATCAGTTCTATTCTCAGAGTACTGGTAAGTGAAAGAGATGTTGCAGCAGCAGAGTCTTTCATTATTGTGTTTTGTTCATATTTAAATTATCCATTCCTACCGGAAAACTATTCTAATTAGTACTGTAATTATATTCTGCCTTAATTATTGTTGACTTAATTTGTTCTTTTTCTTTTCTTTGTTTTTTGCACTCCCTCTAATTAACTATTGTTATCACTAGAGTGTGAATCCTTAAATATATTGATATAGTTCTACCCTCATATGCTTGCCCCAAAGAGAGGAAAAAAGGAGAGTGCAAGTACATACAGCTGTCTCATCTTAAGAGAAGATATACATGAGGATAGAGAGTTCAGTGACAATGAAACAGATTTTGACAACAGGACACTGAACAATTAGGGAGACATTAAAGTAAAAAATAGCAGGGCTTTCAGGGAATGAATATACGGAACGCCTATGGAACCACTTCTTCCAACATGTAACATTAATATACTTTCACCTCAGTACTTTGAGTTATATAATTTAATTTTTCATTTGTATTTTTAACTTAGTGTATGGAATGCTTGAACGCATCATTCATAAACCACGTTGGTTATTTTGCCTTTTTGAGCCAAACTGTGCTTATCCATACTAGTGACATTGAGGTGAGATGCTGTATTAAAATAAAACAGATGAAAAGGTTTTCGGATGAAGAGTAATACAACTCCTAACATGGGGATCTACTCCCAACAAATTACTTCAGGTTTGTATAATTCCTTCTGCACATAATTTGCTTCAGTTAAGTAATATTTATGAATCCTTACTAGTACCAGACATTAATTCAAATGCTTAGAGGTTAAATTGTTGTTTCATGAACATCTGTTTAGTGAGAAGGAAAGAAACTCCTAAGATAATTGTAACTCTTTTCTTATTGCTGCTGTAGTTGCCTGGCTTACCTGACTTGATAGCTGTTATTTCTGTTATTCCTGTAAGTACCATTAATCTTTTATTTCTTTTGCTTCTACCACAATTTGCAACATCTGTCATTGCCTCTATGTAATTACATAGTTTTGTCTTCATCTTGCTCTTTCCTACTTAAAAGTTGTAGCAAACAAAACCTGGGAGTGTTTCAACATCAAAAGATTCATAACACGGAGAGCTACCAGAAACATTTCGTTTTATTAAGTATGCTACTGCTTCATAGGAAGTCTTCTAAAAAGGCTTCTGAAAAGCGGAATCTAAGAGTCCCCAAGTCAAGGCTAACTGAGACTTTGTCAAAGTCTCCTCTTAGATACTCTTCAATGTGTACAACATTTTGTGTGCAATCCTCAGACGCAAGAAATACTTCTATGGCAGTTGATATGGACATCTGGAGGAAGGAGAGATTGAATCCAGAGCCTGTTCTAATGAGCTGCATCAGGAAAAGAGAGCAATCCCAGCAGGTTTTCTGGTAGAGGTCTCTGCTCGTAGCTGGATTCCCGGAGCATATCAACAACTTGTGCAATCTGTGGCCCTTTCCTTGCATGCACTAGTAAGTAGAATTTAATTTCCATATGGGAAGGATAAGCCTGGTGGAGGAACTTGAAACCCATTCTGGACAAGTGCCTTAAAGCACAATCCCTTCTGTGATGTCCTCAAACTCTGGTCTCAGCTAGCACCACCTATGATCATTCACTGAGATCATGGAGTAATTTCCAATGCCAATGTTATATCTTTCAGTGAAAAATTGGTTCCTTGAGAACAGACCACAAAATCAAATTTGGTAGCTGTTCTGGAACCTTGACTTAAACCAAATTCTTTTAAGCTAATAAAAAACATTGCAGTGGAATAATTTGCCATGGAGGAAGTTCGTCTTGCCTATGCATTAGCTGTAGATGAAAACACTCCATCTAAATGTAATGTAGGTGCTATATAAGTGTCTACTCTTTTTGTGACATCTCTATGGTTGTTTGAGTCAGTTATCTTATGATAACATTTTCCGTTAATGCTTCTGTGTGTACGTGAAAAAACGTATCAGTAAAAGTTTATTTCCCTGTTTATGTTATACATATATTTCTAAAATAATATTTATAAGCTGCACTGTAAAGTTAATGAGTGGGATGCAGACTTCTTTCTCTGATTGAAAAGGCCACAGTGCTATTGAGTTGCTTTGGATGTAATTTTCAGAAGCTGATTGAGAGCTGTGAGCCTGAGTGCACAAAAAGAGCACCTGAAACTATAGATCACTGAAAGAAATGGCCTTAACCTTGTAGATCCATCGGCTGCACTTATGAAAAATGTAGTAGTATTTTTGTAGTAGTAGGAGAGGTTTTTATTGGAATATTCATGGCAAAATGAAAAAAGTGTCAGCAGCATTATTTTTCATCTGGACTTAGCACTCTTGATGAAATGTCAAAGGTGATTCTCTTCATCCAGCATCCTTTGTTACTTTGGCATCAATTTGTGAGCCATAGGTTGTGATGATGTTGCTGTGATACTCTTCTGTGCGCTTTCTTTAACAGAAGACAAACAAATTGAATAGATGTACTCTTTCTAAAAAGGGCTTCAAAATCAATGATTTTCTCTTCATGGGTAGTTCAATCCCCATCACTCTGTCTTTCCAGCTGGCTAATTTTTTTTAAACAAATACCTACCACTCTGAACTATAAAGGGGGATAGAGTGAGGCTTGTTTGATAGCATAGTGTTTTCATGTCAAAATGCAAGCAAATTGTCAGGAATGTAGCATATATAATTACAGTTTTGATATTTATGAAGAATTTATGGTACTTTGGCATTTTGCATGAAAGCCTATAATAAGGATAGATACCAATAGAAGGGTGGTACAGCTGAACCTATTCAGAAACATGAAGAGCGTGGAGTTCTTTATAATCCTTGTTTTTTGGTTTTTGTCCTTTTATAGATTTTAAAATCTATTTGGAGGGTGCATGTGGCCAAAATTCCTTGATTACATGAATTGTCACTTTGCTGTAGGCATTTTAAAATCATTTAGTCAAGCACGTTTGTTGCTCTCTAGAACTGTACATCACCAATTCTGTTGAAATATTATTAAATTGCTAATAAAATTTAAAGTTCATCACAGCTGTGTGAAGCAAATACAGAGAGCTTGAAAGTATTTAGGCTTTGGATGAGCAACATTAACTCCTCAAAGAGCTAGATTATCCATCTGTAGTAGGCAGTGCCTCTGCATGAGCTGTGTCCCTCAGGGGTGAAATACGCTGCATGCAGTGTGGTAGAGGAGCCAGTGCTGGGGATGTTTCCTAAAGAGATTAGGTTTAGCCTGTCACCACACACAGCTGAGTTTATTCAGCTGTGCCACCTAGAATTTTGAAAGGAAGCCAAAGTAGCATTCAAGGTTTGCTTGGTTGTTTAGACAGTGAAGGCAGTGCTCAAACTGATTTTTATTAACCTCTCTCCTTCAAAGCAAAGATGTAAATCTGTGCAGAGGCAGTCCTGTGAATGTTTCACCCTTCTGCACTCAGCACACAGCTCAAGTTGCAACCAGATCTTTATGAAACTAAAGGTATTATCCAAATTAATCTCTCATTGACATAATTTATTCTTTTCCATATATGCTGAATGAATCATTATTTATATTTTCTTCACAATTTTTTTTAATTTGCCCAAGAGTACAGAATTCTCTAGAACATTTAAAAGTGCCTGGTGCTGGTGAAGGGAAATAAAAAAAGAAATAGCCTCAGCTAATTAGAACTGAGTGTATTATTAACATGATTAGACTTAGTTTGATGAAGTAAAACATTTCTGGTAACTCTATGTACCATTTTTCATTTTTCTATTCAATAAGAAGAAACCCACACCATAATCTTGGGTAAATCAAGAAGTAAAAGTAGATATCAATACCAGAGTAGAAACCAGAGTGCAGAGGTAGAAGGAAAACAGTTTTGATTACTTACGCTTATTGAGTGGAAACACCCCTTTAAAGCAGTTCTCTATTAGTAGCTGAAACCAGCAGTATTTGCATATCAATCAGGAATCTTTATACGGTTTAGTTTCTCCTTTGAGAAGGTATTTTGTTTCATGATTTAAGGGAAATTATGGTTCAGATAACAATCGTGATTTCATTTGCAATCTTTTATCATAATTTGTCTGTGAAATTGTTTAAATCTTTCATCATCTAAGAAAATATATGGTTTCTTTTGTAGAGAGACCTTTCTTTTTCTGTCATTTAAAGGATGGCTTACATCCTGGCTAGGGAGCTTGACTGTATAATGACTGGTGAATAAATGCAGGAATTGGATGTTTGGGATTTCCACTTTCAGACCTGCCATTGGTTCACAGTATGCTGTTGGGTACCCATCATGGGGTTTCAATTTTTCTTCTCCATCTACAAGACTGAGGTTGGTGAGACTGTACTCTTTTGTAATGTATTTTTTAATCTGTTATTAAAAATTAAAAAGAAAACAAAACGCCAAAACACATCAAGATCTAATTATTAATTTCATCAACATATTTCCAGTGTGCTTTCTATTAGTGTTTGTACTTCTGTTATTGTGTTTGCTTTCATTACATATCAATCAAGATATTTCTAGATGGCTGAGGCTCTCTGTTTTTACTTTTTCAGAGGAATCTCTTTCTTTACTTGTATTTTATTAGATATGCTCCATTTCTGTCCAGCAGCCAGGTCCCAGGAAGTGTCCTGCAGGAACTGGGGACATTCTATCTCACATCCCTTGTCTCATTTCCAGGCAACAACACTAATGACAACAATGTCAAAGTTTAGGGCACTCCTTTCTTGCAGACTTAGTACTTATGAGGGAAATGTCATAAGTGCACCTTCCTGAGCTCAAAACTGGGAAAGAGTAGCATGACAACAGGGAGAGTTTGCCAATACCTGCACTTTTTTTTTCTTTTCATAGAGTTATTTAGGTTGAAACAGACCCTTAAGATCATCATGTGCACACCGTGTTCCATTTATTTGTTTCCACAAAGGATTTTTCCTCCCTGACACCTAACATTATGCCATGTGTAACTAAAATTCCTCAAGTTGCTTTCCTGATAAAGCAGTTATGAACATCCAGGCATTAAAGGAAATGCAGAAAGGAAATTTATCTTCTCTCCAAACCATCAGCTACTGGTGGAATATTCAAACTATTTTGGAAATTTGCTGGATCCATGTCATTGCTTCTTAGACATGCCCTTTTAGACAGACAAATGCAAGGGCTTTAACCTCCATTTGGAAGGTGTAGGAAGAATCTAATTATTAAATCCATTATATCTGCATTTAAATCAGATTAACATCACCTTGAGCAATCCTGTGATTGTGATGGACACAAGCTAATTGAAAGCATTAGAGATACTGCCCATATCTGTATTGACATCTCCCAGAACAATGAATCCTGGAGACTTCATTATCACTCTTTGACAGCAGCTATTTCTCTTTGGACAGAAGAGAAGCCAGGAACATAGAGGTGGCCTCTGTGTCTCCATGTAAGTTCAATCTGATTGTATTCTTACATTTGTTATACATATGCATTTGTATATTCCATTTCACTATTTTTTGTTTAAAATGGAACATCATCAGCTCTCATAATCTCTTCTTTAGCCTTGTGAGGCTTTAATTATCCCAAACATAGACATTTGCTTTTATAGGTTAATGGCAAAGTGAGTTGACTAATATGGCAAATCTCAGTGATGCATTTAATTGCTTCATGTAAGGGGTTTTTTCTCTAAATATAGAAGAAAGAAAAATAGTGCTTGTGTCATAGTAATTTGGTATTTCCCAGAAAACGTATTACTGACTTACAGGGAAATAGAACTTGCATTCATACAGAAGCAGCACACTTCTGCAATAAGACAGGGTTTTGGTTGTTTAAATAGCATGAATAAAAGCTGTCAGCTGTTGTACTAGCTAAAGTAGAACTTACAGTCTGCTACCTTATGCTATAACATAGTGCAAGCATCATCTGTGGTTATGAATAAATATCCCAGTGCTGTGCAGAAATACATAATCCTTTTTATCACTTTCCACCGCTTTTTCCAAAACATCTGGTGCTACCCATTGCTATAGACCAGAGGAACAGACCATAGGAGACCATTAAGTGTTTAACACAGCAGTTTCTGTCCTTTAGAAGGTCACATACAGTATTCCATGCAGATATCCAACCATATGTAAGAGATTTGAATATTGCTAATCTTATTGTTATAAATGTACACAGAAAAGGCTTCTTTTGTGGGATTGGAGGTCTTGCAGACCTGAGAAGGTGAACTGTTGGATTTTTTATTCCATCCTCTTTCATCGTTACAGATATTGTAGATAGTTCATGTTTTGATGATGAAGTATATGCATAATGAAGGCTTCAGAAGCAAACAAGGGGGTTCTTTGACATTAATATCATCTTTATTCAATATACCTTTCGGCTAAACTGAAGGGGAGGGTGAAAGATAGGAGGAGGATTTTGCTGTCTTCAGGCAGTTAAGTAGAAATAATTTCTCCTTAACTCTCATCTGCATGTTACAATTTGCATTTCAATTTTAATATTTTGGAGTGTAAAAGCATATTTAGGGAAATGGACTAATTAGATCTCTGTAAACAGCCATATGTTGCCATTTTTATTAAATTTAAAGGGTGCTTAGAATGACAAAGATTTTATTACTTGCAAGAAAAAGAGGCATAAGTGCCCACCTGCAAGATTTATCCATCTGTTTCTTCTTTTAAAATAGTGGTTCAATTGCACTTGTTCCTAAGTTAGTCTTGAAAAGTAAAGATATGAGAAATTGCCCACACAGTAATCCAATTATTTCCTCTTATGAGGTGATGAATACCTTATAAATGCCTCTCTGGAGCCAGGTTTTTTCCTCCTTACTTATAAATGTAAGTGAAAATAATTTTTGGCAGTAATACTTGAAGACAATTGCCTGGAGTTCTAGAATTTAGCATGCAGCAAGTGGTCTTTGGGGTGTCAGTCACACCAGCTTTCTCTTGAATTTGCTCCTAAACATGGGTTAATGAGCCCAGCCAGGTACTGGTGTGTACTTAGGTTAGGCATATGGCAATTCCTCTGGAAGGGAAACTTGTGTTCACTGAGGCTGAAAGGCAGAAGTGGTGCCTGATGCGAAACTTGACTTGTCAAGCTTTGAACATGGCTGTTTTATCCCTTCACAAAAAGTACATTTATGTGTATTTGAAAGTGCTGCATGTCTGGAAGGTATTAATTCAACTATTAGAAAGTGTTCATAGGGAAGTTGGCTGGGGAACAGCTAATTGTAAGAAACTCTATTACTCAGGTCAATTTTTACAGGATGGGAAAGCAGGGCAGGTTCACAGTTTAAATCTGAAGGCTGTCTGCAGGAGAGTGTAGCTTAATTTCTGGAGCTTCATGCAATGCTTTGTTTTTCTGAAAAATAAAATGAGCATTATAACCAGGAGACTAGTGCAGATGAGTATTCAGAGGTGGTTCCACCAGCTGGCTCAATGAACTTTGTTCAGGCACGGAATGGTGCTGAATCTCTGCAGTAACCTTGAACTTCACTATTTTCTTTAAAATTCATTCTTATTTCAAAATCCGGCTACAGAAGGTGTAACTACTCAATAAAACAATGAGAGACATAAAAGTGACCCATTTGCATTGTCATTCTTTATTTTATGAGATATTCCTTTTGTATGATAAAATCTTACTTAAAAGACTGTCATGATTTGATATGTCAAAGTGTTTTCTCTTATAACAGAAATGAAAAAGGGTTGCTAAAAAAATCACTTTTACAATTTTTGACCTAGAAGAAAGAATGGAAATAATTTCAGGCAAGGACTATAACTTTTAGGGGAACCAATTTACAGCGTGCTTTTAAGTCAAGTGTGAGTTAGAACAATGAGTAAATCACACACAGAAAATCATGCACCGTAAGTCATACAAAACCCAAGATTCTTCCTTGGTGCCTGCAGTACTGTAGCTGACAGTTTGATATCATCCATGTGATACCATTCTGTCGGTGTCTGTAAAACCTGTTAATTTTTTTGTCATATTTTGTCCCTTAAGAGGAGATTTTAATTAACATATGACATAAATGGAACCAATTAGTAAAAGCTATTATTCTTGGAATATGAATGTAGCAGAAGAGATCCCTTAGATTGTACAACCTGTTAAAAGAATAATATGTACCAGTGTTTAGTATATGGACTCAACCTCCAAAAGATGTGATTGTCCATATATTTGGTCCACAGGGATGCTCTCAAGGTTCAATTACCATACTGACCTAAGAAGGAAGTTGTCCAGTGCCCTTGTAGTTTGACAGTTTAAATGTGATATCCCATCTCAGTTGTCCTAAATCATTCATCTTCTTGAGATTGGGACAAGCAAGTCTTTCTTATTGCCTAGCACAACAATTTTCTCAGAGATAAAGCAATTCTGGAAAGCTTACTTTCCCATCTCTCTGTTTCACTTTTCATCAACCTTTGTGAGACAGGTTGGGCAAAAATCTGTATCTTCCCATACTGGCTTTCTAGTTTACCATTTTCATGCACTCATGCACATGGTCCTGATGCAGCACTACATCACGCATATCTCTGGTTTCATTAGCATTTTGATATCACAAGGTATCCTTGGTACCTAATTATTTAGATCTACCCATCTGGTAGATTGAGACCTTCAAATAGATTAAGTGGATCTCAGTAAGAGAAGAATATCAAAATCTATAGCAAGTTCAGTTCCTGCAAATAGAAAGAATTTAGAGATGCTTTGAAATTTTCTAATTATAGAAGGTGATTCTTTAACCTGTATGTGAATGAAGGAATTTCACAAATTAGAGCTGCTCACAAAAGGTTTGGTACTCTGGGGGAAGGAAACTATATTGAAAAAAGAGGCATTCCAAATGCAGTCCAAGATTTCTGGCTTAGATGCAGAACCTAAAAGTCCAGGAATGTTCAGTTCTGTGCTCTCTGAGGCTAGGGGCTTGGGGTTTCTCTCAGTCTCAGTAGACAGGTCCACTGTAGTTCTCATTGAAATGACAGCTTTAATTTTTCTTTTAACTTATCTATTCTTTTAATCTTTTAATTCAATACTATAATTAATATTAACATTTTCTCAGGTTTAATAATCATTCTGTGCTGTCTCTATGAGTCTGGAAACTTGAAACCACAGTGGGGAAGATACTTGGTCTTGGGTTATTACTACAGTTTTTATTACTGAGTTGTAGCAGTTAATCAAGTTTAGAGTGTATGTTCTTACTACTACAGAAGTTGTAATTAGAATCACATTTCTTTATTAAGGGATGTTTGGAGGCCATCAAGTCCAGCCCACAATAAGGATTTATTTGGTCTTCAGTTTTGGAGAAGATGGACATGTGACTTGTTACATAGCTGGCTTGCTAAACCAGGCTCTGCTCTTCCCACTGTTACATGGGGCCCCACGGGCTGTGCAGCAAGAGCAGTCCCAGATCTGCTGCTGCTAAAATGCTTCACTGACACTCCCTGAGCCTTATGGCAGTAGGCCATGCTCCTGATTCGATGTTTAATATTTTTGTGGTTTGCATTTTCCTGTGGCAGAAACTGTACATTGGACTGTATGTTGTAACCAAGTGCTATGCAGGACTCCAGTGTGCAGAGGGGGAGTGTTTGCTAATGCCAGACAGGGAGAAGGGTTTCTTTAATTTTACCTTGAGGATAAGTCTAAAATTAGTGGGTTGCATTTCTTACAGCTTGAAACACCAATAGGAAACGTAGGAGCTATTGAGATTTTGGTCGCTTTTTATGTTGGTGCTGAAGTTCCTGAGCAAATAGAAAGTAGGTGTTCTTACTCCTGATGTTATAAGGTAGTGTACGTGCCTGTCAACACAACTTGCAATTCTAAGTTAAAAATATCTCTTTTCTTTTTCATCATCAACACAATATTTGTATTTCTATCTTCTTTTGGTTTATTGTGTTTTCAAGAGTAATGAATGAATGAGCTTTGGAGAATCATTTGGTTTATGGTGAATGATGCAGGAAATGAAAAATCCCTATCCAATTCACATAGCAAATGCACTCGGGTCAGAAGAATCTCATCTGTACTCAGCTCTTTGCTTTATGCTAGTTTACAGATATCAGCACAGAACGTTTAACTCAGACATTACCAGCAAATGTTGCAAAGCCAAATGGTTCCTAAGTGGTGATTCACAAACTCCCAAGTTATCCTGATCGTTTCTGTTCACCTTGCAAAAACTGTGACTCTATCTTCCATTGCAAGGATAAATCCTTTAAGAAAACCAATGGAACCTTATGAAATTTGATTAAATTTAGTATCTAAGTCTATTTTCCAATTTCAGTGTTTTAATTTTAATGAGAGATGAAAATTATGAGTAGCTAATACGCACACACACACCGCATATATGTTTGTATGGATCTAACTATTCTGGTCTAGTCAAAGGCTGACTTCCAGCTTTGATTGGTTAATACCAATGGTTTTTATTTAAATTGTGGACTAGACTGATTTTTTTTCATTTCCTGTCCTTTCAAAATTTAAAAGTTATGAGTGAGTTCCTTAAATGTTTATGAAATGATAGATGAAAAATTGTCAAAGTAAAATTAAGTGAAATCTTTGAGTTTGTACTCAGCTTAAGTTTGCCTCAAGATTCTTTTCTTTTCAAGGCAAGCTGAAGAGGTAGCAAACTCATGCAGATAAAAAAATTGACACAAGGATAATAGGTATATTCTAGCACCAAGATAGACATTATTTTCATTGGCCTTTTTAATAGAAAATTACCATACATCTTTAGAAATCAAGGTAAGCACTTTCTGTAACAGATGTAATTTTCTGAAGAAGCTGGGTAGCACAGACTGAATTTTTTTTCATTTGCCTCTCTTATGTTCAGTTTAATGAGTACAATATCCCTGTGAGCTTACAATATTCCATCAAATGCGATATGATTACACTTTAACTGTTTAGACAATGTTACATTTCCTGATGGGTAACTGCCAAAGGATTTAGTTATGGATTGCTGCCTCAGAGACAATACACATTGGAAACTATTAATTTCAGACTGATAAATTACTTTGCATCTCATGTATGACTCCGGTAATTTTTAAAACTTCTTAACTTCCTGAATTGCATTTACTTTGTCTTATTGTATATTACAATTCCAAACAGTAGACAAGCAAAGCACTTAGTCAAACTAAAATAACATTAGAAAATGCTATTTTGATTTAATTCTATGTTGATCAGGCAATAGAATACAAATGCAGGGATGGTAAAATGGTCTGGATGTTAGTCAGTGCATACACTAGACAAATATAATTAATCATATCTACATTAAATTCAGCCAGTTGTAGTCAAGAGGATGCATTATGCATGGATTAACATTTATACACTCATACTATTTTGTCAGGACAGCTGGAGTTAGATCACAAGTTCAATTTGTTACTCATACTCCTTTTTTAAATATCCTTCAATTTAAAATTCAGTACTGTTTTCACCATTGGCATCTCATCTGGCTGGTACTTATTTATCTATAAACTGAACCAGAAAGTTCAGCCTCAGGTGACAAATCAAGGTGTATTTTAAGTAAGATTTCTGTGTTTTCAGGCATATAGAGTGTAAACACTAAACATGTATGTATACATGCAAATTAATATTTTATATGTAAGTACAATGTATTTTAAAGGAGAAAGGATGCCAATGAGTGGAATATCTTAACTCAGATCTAGAAACTTCTCTTTTTATATACTGCATGACATGAATTTTATTTCCTGGAACATTTCTTTCCAAAGCACTGATAAAATGACATTCTGATTTCAAGGACAGCATCTCCTTATCTTGTTTTCAATTCTGTTCTGAGTTACACTGATTTTCTCAGCTTTACTTTGAACTGGAAGCCAAAAGTCCAAGGTTGTGTTTCTGGGAGTGTTTCAACTTCAGATCACTTAAACCTTCATGCAATATTTGTTAAAATAACTTGTGATTTTTAGGACCTCTATTTTTGACATATCACTTTAAAAGAACCTAACCTCCAGAGGAGTTTCTGAAAATAGAGCCTCCTTCTCTCCCCACCACCCCTAGGACATCATATTTGAAGTACCCTAAATGAGACACAGACGTAATAGCATCTTGGGGTTAAAATTCTTCTTATTGTTTTCATACCCAGCAATTACAGGTACTTCTAAGTCTTCATTTTTGTGAAGTGTTTTGAACAACAGAGCTAAAGAAAACACTTTCTTTGAATATACTTTTAAAATGGAGGAGACAACAGGGGCTTCTCTCACGTAGTTTTCTTGAAGTAGAAAAATGGTGCAGCTTTACACAGCTCCTTTAAAGAGTTCTGTCTAAAGGCACTGTTGTTGTACCTTCGCTACTGTGGTCACTGTGTTAGATTCTTAATGGAAATGAGATCTGAGTGTAAAAGACTAAAATAAGAATCTCACTAAAAACAGCAAGTCTAGGAGCTGTGGGCATATGTCACCCTGCCTGATCCCATGACAGAGAAGAAGTGTCCACCTTCCACCATCACTAAAGGATGACTAGCATCAACCCAGACTGATAAATAAGCAGGACCTGAAGAAAAAAAAGGAAAGAATATTTCTATCCTGCCTAAAGCACACTAAAATGCTTTTTTACCATGTCCTTTTGGTACTCCACTAAGAATGGCCCTACAGAAGGAACCAATGTTATCAGTGCCACTGCCATGACCTCAGTCTTCCTCCCTAGGAATATTAAGTGACTGTACAATCAGTGAGCACCCATTACACAATAATAATGAATCCAGAGTCTTGTCCAAAACCTCATATGAGTTTCTTGGCCTATGTTATTTGTAGGTTGCAAGTGATACAGCTCAATATGTAAGTAAATTAGATGGTTTATTAGCCTGCACTTGAATTTAAACAAGAGGAAGAAAGAAATAGAATTGTGAGCATTAAGCTTTTAATGTAAAATATGGAACAGAAAACAGCATACTTACAGAAGCAAATTGCAGTCTGAAGTATTTGAAAGTTGTGAGTCATTGCCCAACAATCAGCAATGACCTGTTACTACAGTTTAAAATTAGAAAGCACACCTGCCTGATACTTTGCTGAACAGAGCTGTTATCATTCTGTCCTCAACTGAGATTCAGAAAAAATGGAATAAAATTCTTTCTCAATGTTGTTTAAAATGTCACTGTTATGCAACGTATATTGCACTTGGTATTTGGTTCTTGGGACATTTAATTAACTGGCCTCCCCTCTGCAGTTAAATATATTGTGTACGTTCTATAAACATTAAATGAAAGATGCAAATTAAAAAAATGCTTTCATGTAATAAATTTCTGTTCCAAAACGAAAATTAACCAGTGATGCTTTAAAATATGAGACCACTTAGCAAAGAGGCGATATATATATATAAATACATATAACTTCTTGGAAAGGTTTCATCATTTATTTTTATTAAAGTCTTACTCCACAAAGCCATGCTGTCTCCTGTGGTAATTCTTCAGGGTGAAGGGAAGGCAAAATTGCTCACAAGATATTTGTATATTTTTATATGTACATAGGCACTCATAATCTGTATCCATAAGCTATTAAGAATTGTCTCATACTAAGACTGATGGTTGTTAATGAAAGGATAAAAAAAGCTGCATTTTAGAAGATTAAAATGCTGTTAATTTCTGTATGCATTTAAGATTAATAAACTGCTAATTAGGACATGCAAATGAGCACTTTATGAATTCCATCACAAACATTCACAAGTACCTTACACATAAATCACATTCAGTTAATGTATTTTTCTTATGTAATTGGGGAACAGATTGATGAGCCAGTCCAATTAGGTCTAATTTACATGTGTATGGAATTTTGTAATATAGTATTATGAAGCTAATATGCAAGTAAGAAAAAAACTAATTATAGCATGTATTTGCTTTAGTAAGATGAAAGAAAATTGCAGTTTATCTTAAAAATGTTGCTACTTACTTGAGGTAGAGGTAATATGAAAAGAATGTCAAAATTTTAACTTTTTCTCATGATATAATGTGATTCAATAGTCATGTCTTAAAGCGCTTAAAACCGTTAAAGTATGGCAATATACAGATTTTTAGATTTGTGAATTCTGGGAGCTAAATCTATCAGTAACCAACAATACCAGAAATAAACCTAGACTTATACAGAGGATAGCAAAGGTAAAAGCAGAATGAAGTCCAGCTGTAACTGATGACAGAAGCTACTGGCCTTTGGCAGGCAGACATGAAGGAAGAGAAGGAAGAGAAGACAAGGGAAGAGTGAGTTCCTGCAAGCAATACTTGTGCCTTTCAGTTTCATTGGGGATGCCAAGGTCTGTTTTTCTCTTAATGTATACACTCTCTTTCAAAAGGTTTCCGTATGTTTTTCTGCTGAGTAATACTTGCAGATGAGGTCTATTGGGAAGTGTACAACTGAGGTGTTTATGAGGTCTCTTGAACAAAGTCACTCTACGGGAAGTGAAATCCTTACCTTCTGGTGTAAGCAGTCTCATTCTGTGAAACATTTAGCAGCCATAGACAAATCCCCATTTTATTGTTTCCATCAAGTTAGCTTGTATTCTCCTTAAGTTAATGGATAGAACTTTTAAGATATTTGCTGTAACTCCTTTGTATGAGACCTATCTTTTTCAGAATGGAAGTATTTGGCCCTGACTTTGTATCAGGGTATTTGCGTGTGGGTCACGCTGCATATTTCACTTTGTGATAGAAAGTAGCATTTGGCACCTGTGTTAGCACACAACGTGACCCATACTTTTTAACCTGTGAATGGAGAGAATTAAACATTTATTAGCTTTAATTTAATATGCCTTACAGACGTTGAACTGCAAGTCATATTGATGGTGGTTACAAATGATAATATCAGGGAGGACATATTTTCAGTCACCTCCTGTCACAGAGTTCACTGCATGAGCCAACTGAGAATGTTTTTTTGGGGGTTTTGCCAGCAGTTGCATATGAACACAAGAGCTGGAGGATTATGAGCAGTTTCTTCCTATTTACTTTTTCCAAATTACCTGTGTTTTCACTCAAGAGTACGACAACAACCTCACGGCTGTTTGGAGTCAGATCTATACAGAAATTCTCTCTGCATGTAGGTAGAGTGGGCTTTATGTTTAGCCACTTACAAGCAATGTTACTTAGGCAATGCAACATAAAGTTGCTCTCTCACAAAATGTCATGAATAAGGCACCCAGGGCTCGGTTAAAGTCTTCCTGACTGCAAGGAACAGTCGTGCAGGTCTTGATAGTACCTGACATTTCTGCCTCAAGAATAGTCGACATCAATGTTCCAAAGGACTGAAGTACTGCGCTGCCTAAGTCGAAGATCAGACCTTTCTGAAATGAGAAGTTGAGAACAGGAGAAGGAAAATGTGAATTAAACGGTATACATTTTTCAAAACTATCTGTAAGTTGGAATAAAAATGTGCAATAAAAATGTACAAGGTTAAATCAAGCTCTTGTTTCATTGAAAGCACCTTTTACGAGCTTTAAAATTATTTTAGACTTCTAGTTTAAGTTTGTTGCTTTATTTTCAAAAATCATAAAACAATTTGATAGATGTTAGACTTATATGAACATGTACCTGAGGGGTTTTTTAATATACCTAGGATGTATTTTCCTTTGGTGTCTAAATTTCTGAAAGAATAATAATGTCATTCTATTATTTCAGACTACCGGCCTCTTTAAAGGATATGACATGAGCAATTTATCAACAAATTAGCTCTTTTCTGAAAGACTAACCAAAGAGGCCATCTTCTACCTGAAATTAAATTGGTGCTGCTTTTAACCCTTGGTTATACTCATTTCAGTGAGTGTGATGCAGAGACATGCAGTACCTACTTGCCCTGTCACTGGAGAGGTTGTTCTTCTATTCAAAGACTTACTATAGAAACTCATCTAGGTGTTTCTATGAAGATTGGAAAGAGGTTTTCTATGCTATTTAGTAAATTTGTGTTGCTTCTGTTAAAAAGAAAAAAAAACTTTAAATTTTTTTCTTGCTTTTGACATCTTTATCTCTACTTTCCTAAATTTTTATTTTTTTTAAGTAAATGCTCCTTGCTCTCACTCATAGGAAACACAGAAGTTAAAATATCATTTTTCTCAGTGGCAAAATGTTCAGCTCCTTCAATAATGCCAGCATTTTACTAAAAGTCAGAGCAAGAGCAAAATGAAACTGGTTTGTCTGTTCAGCTGATTGCTAAATGGATGCCAATAACTTAAAATATTCATGATGTAAAAGAATATCATTTGGTTTTCTCTTAGACCTACAAAGGATGTATGTATACATGTGATAGTTTATCTGACTTTCCAAAACTTAAGTCTTATTTGGATGTTTACTCCTGTATTTTCAAAGCAAGGCATAACATTATGTGGTTCACAGTATTGACATCAAGTGTCAGGATGCTAACAGGAAGGATGGTAGTGTCTAATGCTAATGCCTTTGATATAACTATTAAATGTCAGCGTCTGCTATTGTAATTTCATGTGTCTTTTCCCTATCCACAGATGTGTTCTTTGAAGATACTCTGTAAAACATATCCAGCAGGAAATACCCGGGGTCTGCTTATCACATATTTTTATAGGAAGTTCTGAAATGAAGAAATCAGAACTCTTGCACTGGATATGTTTTACCACCAGAATAAGGATAGCAGTTTTAAAGGAGGTAGTTGCAAACATATGGGCTTCTATTAGAGTTCCTGTTCCTGCAGGCTATTTAAGGAAGTCTTGTAGCTATTCAGGTTAGAGTCGATTCAAATTGAAGCTGAGCGCTGTTGGCACTCTTTTAAGATGCAAACAAACCATTCTAAACAGCAGGAGATAAAAATACAGTCATGTCCTGTGTATATTGTACTCTAATTTTCTGGTTGGCTGATTACCATGGACTAATTAGGTAATCCAGAGAAAGTTTTTATAGAGGTCTTTGTATGGCATCTAATCGGGGCGGGGGAGGGTGTTCTGTGAGTAAAGTCATGGGTTCAATGCTGAGAATATAAGGAGAATTTGTCTCATTGACCTTTAGGATTTGTAAAACAGAGATATAATCCCACCACTGTTTTATCCCACTGACAAAATACAGGAGGAGATACAGTGGAAAAGAAAACTACATTACCTGTTACTTTGAAGAGTGTATGATGTATGGGGTTATTTGCAAGGAGTTGATAGTATTTTCTGCAATAAACAGGTTAATTTGCTCCTAGAGAAAGCATTTATTGAATTACAGTTCTAAAGCTAGAAACATGATAGACAAGTGAGAGGAATTGAAACCTGAAAAAGGTGATCCAGCTGCTGCCCTAACATTGTACATATTTGGAGCCTTAACTGCTATTATAACATGAGAAGAGCAAAGAAGAAAATAATCTATAATGTTTTATCTACTTTTTCTTTTATGAAATTACACTTGATAGTTCACAAAACTCATGTTAGCATTTAGGATGTTTGTTTAGCAATATAACATGTTTGTTACTGCATCTATTTTTTGCAGCAGCTCTCTATAGCAAGATGGTTCCAGGATGCTGTGGGGTTTTTGTTGGCACACATGGTTACTGTTTAAGTATACAAAAAAAATTAAACCATCTCTGGCATATTCCTGGAAGTTTAAATGTGGAAAACCACTAATTATTTCCTCTCTCTCCTTTTCTTCTATGAGATGCCACGAAAACTTTTATTGAAATTGAAATTGAATTTCATCAGTTTTTCAGTTTGCTAATAACTTTTGAAACATATTTTCAGCCAGATGAATTGCAAGTTCAGGTTTTGTTTGATATTTGTTTGTTTCTTTTAAAATAATGGAGCATTTTTGAAAAATGTTGTGTTTTCTGTGAATTTCTGTAAAGTCTTCACTGGCCATCAAAGTAGCGGTCTTTTGAGAAAATATAGAACTTGTGTCAGATACTGAATGCATGAAGTAAGATAACCTTTCAACATCAGTAATAAAGATGCATAGTTATTTTATAAAATCATATGCAACATCAGCCTCAGTTTTGGTAAACAGGATAGGAGAGATGACTAAAAGATCAGATGTGTTGGCCATCATGCTTAACAAATATTTGGTTGCACAATGACTCTCAAGTGCCATGTTATTTCTCACACAGTTCCAGGTCCATCTTCTTAGATTTTTCATGTTGACATTGTTTCTTCATCAAATCTCATTATCCCAGCTTGAGTTTTTTGTTGTGGTTTTCAAACCTTTTTCCTTTGGCCATTCCACTGTCAACTTCTCTGTCTTGCCCATTACTTCCGTTGCAGGCCACATCACTGCAGGCCCTCTTAGGCCTCTTAGCTTGCCATTTAGTTTATGTTCATTCTGGTTTGATAGGTCCTAGTTCCCTGCCTGAATTCCCTGTTAGTATTTCTCTCTCCTGCTTTGTCTCTGCATCATTGTAGACTCCCATGTATCCAGCCATTCCCAATTTCCACTCTCTCCAACTGCATACACACACTTTTGAATCTTCACCATATCTTCCTCTTTGTATCTTAATAACAAATAGCAGGTAGGTTCACTGTTGGTTGAGTCTATCAGATGTACAAGTAGAGAAATAGTTATCCAGAGAAAATGTACAAATATATATTATTTATCAACTTTATTCCAAAATGTAGATTAATATTTTTCAGTGTACTGCTGGATACACTTTGTTGTACTCCAAATTTTGCTGTGGGTGATAAAGGAAACACAACTGATATTTAAAGCCAAGGCTTTGTGGTCAATACAGTTGAAATCTTAACAGTCTAATCAGATAATTATTGTAAGTCCACATGTACCTATTAAAGACCAGGAAAATAGAATTCTGTCAATTTCTGAATTCTGTCAAGAAAAAGAAGAAGGTGAAGGAGGAGGAGGAGAAGAAGAAGAAGAAGAAGAAGAAAAGAAGAAGATCATTAATAATGAACAGTTAGAATTGTTATACACACGCTTCCCTCTATCTACCCTTTTCTCTAGTGTTATGTTCACCCTCCTACTGCCTCTTTGGGTCCTAACATTGATATCACCACCCTTCCTTATTCAGGGGCAGATGACAGCAAGTCATTGGTGTCCCAAGTCCTTTGCTGGGAAAAGTTGGATGTTGGTGGGGTTGCTCCTTTTTTCTCCTCTGAGGTTTGCTTGGGACTGGGTTTTTCTTTTCAAGCTTGCCCACACTACTTCTGAATTCTCACTTTATTATGTTTTATTTAGGTTAGATGCTTGTTCTGTCTTCTCTTTTTCCTACAGCCACTTTTTCCCAGCTCCCCAGCGTGCTTTTCTTTACCTGACCTCTGGCTGGTAGGTCTGCTGTCCCCAGGCACAGCAAGTCCCCTGACTCTTATCATTCTACTCTTGTATCCTGAACCTATGCCCCTACTTTTCAAGGTGGTTGTTATCACACCAGGCCTGTATTCCTTTGCAGTGTGCATTATTCATACATATTTAATTCTGCACAGAATATCTACATTTTTCTACTACTTCTACATCATTTGGGTTATAACTTAAGAAGAAAAGCAAAAGTTCAGTAAATTAGGTATATTTATATTGTCTTTTTCTTTTTTAAGTTATTATGACAACACCTAGTTGATGCAGAGGTTGAGTCAGGTCAACAGCAGCTTATAAAAAATCTAAGAAGCCTCAGTCCTGAGGCCTTGCAAACTCAGGACAATGCCTATGAAGTTTAAAAACTGGGTCAAAATCTGAATTGGAACAAAGGAATCTTTTTTAAGCTTCAGTAAAATTGTTGAGAGGAGGAAAAAAAAGAGAGAAAGCAGTTGTCTGTTACTGATTTCCTTAAGGTTTTGTTGAATGATTTCAGAAGCAATATTCCCATAACAAATTCCTTAGAAACACCTTTGTATTAGTGAGCCACTTCACTGACATTTGTTTTACAGTGTGAAAGCCAGAGTCTATCAGGAAAGATGTCTAAAATACTACAAATGTGAAGTGGTTTTCATCGGGGTTTTTTTCAACTTTTGGGACAAATATCTCTCTCAGGCAGTCTTTCATATCAGTGCTGTGACAGTACTCAAATGTTTGCATCTAATATGGAGAAAATAATAGCAACCAGTTCCTAACAAAATTTTCTCTGCTTGCATTACATTTGAATCAGATCTACACTCTGTACAAGAGTAATTGAGTATTCTGTTTCATTTGGTATTCAGTTCTTTGCTTGCATCTCCATAGTGTTCTATACAAAGCAAAACATTAGTCCCAAGCTCATCCCCAGACTACTGAAAGTCAAGCAGCACAATATATACTATTTTTAATCACAGTACTTTGGATACCTTCTGCAAGGTCCTGCATTGGACATGTAGATCTCTCAACAGCTGCAGAACTCCTAGTATGAGTTGGGTTTGGTGTTGCTCAAGTGATGAATTTAATCCAAGTCTGCATTCCTGGACTGGAGGTTAATATTATACACCTGTAAATAATTATTTTTAATCAACTACAGCAATACTTGTTCTGTTGAAGAGAAAATCTGATAGACTAACTCTTGTTTTTAGAGTGTTTTTATAATGTTGGTACATTAGGTATAGAAAGAATTTTTCACCATGGCGGCAATAAGTGGGGTGAGGTCTCTGTTCATTTATTTAAAAAGATGATCTTTTTCTGAAACAAGTCCCAGTGTTCAAAACTAAAAAGCTCTGACCAGATTTTCCCTAGTGAGTGATGGGCTGTGTTCTCTGCTCATGTTCTTTTCTGTGCAATACAGAAAGGATTCTTTTTCTAGTTGTGTATGGAACACTGTTAAGTCAGCATGTAAGATGACACTTCTGCCAGTCTCCATAAATGATTAAATGTGTATTTTAAAAATTTCCAAGTCAGGAGACTTGAAATACTTTTCCTGTTGATTTTTTTCTTTTTTTTTTTTTCATTCATTCTTACCATGTGTTTCAGTAGAGAATGTTATTGAGACCCACTCCATACTTCTTCAAAGTCTTGGCTGGTCAGATCTGGATCACTGATGTCAATCTACAAAACAGTTGTTCTTGAAAGCTGGGAAGACCCAGGATCGTATTTGAATAGTGACTTTTGTCTGTAACAGCTACTGTTTCTGAATCATACATCTGTATTGATCACATTTCTTTTCTAGCTGTTTCTTTTCTAATGACAGCACTCCAGGGTTTTATTGTGCCATGTTAGTGATACAATAATTACATAGCACTATGGGGGATCCTCTACTGGAGATTATAAGCACTATATAATGCAAATAATAAATAATGGTATCAGCAGCCTGAAGACTTGGAATATATTCCTAATGACTAACAGACATTTGGAGCTGAACATTTACTAAGTCTGCCTTAAGCTTCAGTAAAATGTATTCCACTGTGACCCAAATAAAAAGAGGGCTTTTTCACGTCAGTATTGGTTATATGTAATAAACTAATATCTTTTGCAGGAGAGCATGTCATATTTTGCTAACCTTCTCTTTACTCAGATAAATTTTGCTTTCCCTGCAGACTTTAGAAAGCATAAGTACCCTCTCTGTACTCTCATTTATATTAAGAACAAGTTAGAAAATTGAGTGCTCATACTGATGCTTCTTTATAGTAGCAAGTCTTTCCTTTGTTATGTTCATTATGGAGATGCTTTTACAATTTCACAGGTGTAAACTTACCTGTATTATCTTCATTGAACAAAAGTGTCAAGACTTACTTTAAATTAAAGACTGAAGTGGTTATCTTGCAACAATCCACTGCAGTGGATTGCTAAACATTAATTATTGATGAAGACCTTGAACCGCTTAAGTAAATGACATTAAAGACAGCTACTGTGAGAAGCCAGCTCAGGAGTGCCAAATTCCATTTATGATGGCATGCCATAAGGATATATGAGCAAACCAGTAGTGACAACCAATTCTGTTTCTCAAAAACAGATTACATGAGAACCTGGTCTTAAGGACAGCACTTACTTAAAGAGGTAAAAATAATCCCCCATTAAAATAATTACTTTTAATTCTCTCCGAATAGAGTGGAACATTAAAGCTTGTTAATTGATTTTAGAAGAAAAGTGAAACGAGATGTTGGATGTGATTAACATATGCTGACTTTGCCTCACTGAAATGTTTACTTATGAGTCCCGAATTGCTGTCAGAGACAAAATGAGTCTATTTGTCTTACTTTAGTCTCTGAAGGACTGTTGCCAGCATTAGGAAGGTACTGTGTGTATTTATATTAGCATGTGCACATACTGTCAAAGGAGTCAGCCTTTCAGGATTGAGGAAAACAGGTTAGAAATGGATAGGTTATTATCTTCATGGTGAATGATCATATCTGATTGTAACATAGCTCTATAGCTCTATAATCCTGGATAAAAAAAAAAAAAAAGTGTTGTAAAAGAGCAAGCAATTGCATTACTCTTTTCTATAGGAGTATAAGCTTGGTTCTGACTTTCATGACACAGATGCAGTTCCTATTGAATTTATGACACTGAGAACAGGGTTAGGGGTTTTCTTATGAAAACTGATGTTTTATATTAATATGTGAACAGTGATCCAAATGAAAGAGCTTTGAGTTATCCATGTCTAAGTTTTTGGTTCAAACAGTAGTAATTTTCAGTAGTAATTTTCACAAGTTCTTATTGAATAGGTTGGCTTGTTGTATGATGGCTTGGTGTACGATCTTAGTAAAAACCAAAGGACCTTTCCTTCCCTTGTACATCTGGTGTTGTTACAGTTGTGTAGCAGGATAGGATGAATTTGGATATTATTGCTTAATATTTTCTTATTGTCTTCATGCTGGTTTTTCAGTGCTTCTCAAGAAGACTTTGAACCAAGACTGTGCACAGTGGTCTTATCAGGTAAACAGCAAAATACATTGTGGAGAGACATAGTAAAATACATTGGAGAATTCAGAAGGAGAAGAGTGTAATATGGAAATAAATATTTTCATTTTGTTATTCAGTACTTATTTTTTATATTGCTTTGATATAAATTTAAAAATAGCATTCATACTCCACCAAAATAGAGTTAACTGTATCTGAAAACATTTTTATTTACATTTTTTTGTACAGGTGGCAAATCAAATTTACTGTAATTCTGTCACAGATTTCACAAGAGTTCATTTAGTTTATTTCATACCTCTTATGCTGTAGAGATCACTTGGGAAATACCACCTTTTAACCATGCTATTTAAAATTTTAGGTTTTAGGTAAGGAACTCTTTTTTACTTCTGTGTGTAAAAGCCTGTACTCAGCACTCATGACTGATTTTACATGGGACCTACAGGACCTGTTTTATTCATAAATAAATAGCATTGTCAGCTACTTACGATTGATATACTGGAAGAATAGGTAAATGTGGAGAGATTTAGGATAGAATGTGGAGCATGAATATACATTTATCAAAACTTATATATATGATTAGATAGTAGAAAAGCTGATTTGCAAATGGTGCATTATATAGAAATGATAAATTTATTTCAACGATTCATCGATGTGTTCAGATTCATACATCTAATTGCCCAGAAGTCCTCAAAGAAATATTCAGAAAATCAACATATGTGCTTATATTGAAAGGTACCAGAAGATTCAGTATGTTCTAACAAATACTCTCCCCAAAACTATCAGTGTTCCTCAGGCTTAAGTTCAGCATGTGTGCACTTTGGTTGGGAGACAGATGCAGCTTTATATTGTGTATTATAATACTGTATAATGTATTCTGTACTAGACTTGGGGAGAAAAATCCACACACAAGCCACTTATTTTTTCATCTTAAAGAATCAGTGAATTTTCAAGGAAATTAATGTATTTGCAGAAATCAACTACTGCACAATTTTATAATCAAGAAAGGCAATCAAGTCATGATGGGTTACTTAATGTAAATAATATAGCTAACTAATAAGTTTTGTAAATAGGCTGAAGACAGAGAAATTGCAATACAACATTGCTATTGATGTTTACAAGTTAAGCATATATCGTATGCTGACGGGAATATCAAACGGAAAATATTACTGACGGAAATAACAGAGTACCAAAATTATTCATTTAAAAGTAAAATAGCTTAATATTAATTGCTACATTTCTGAGGTCTTTTTAGTCTTGAAGAAAGGGGGTTTTAAATTAGTTGCTCCAAGAAAAGTAATTCACCATTTTGTTTTGAGTGATTGTGGGATATGTCTATAAAATTTAAATTTTTAGATATTTTAAATGCAATACTCTTGAAGGAGAAAAAATGTAAAACCCCCAAGACATTGTATGGACAAATAAACTAAGATGTGAAGTTGCGAACTAAGAATGAGCATAATGGAAGTCCAGAAATATTATAGAAACAGCAAAGCAGGAATATGCATTCACTGTGTAAGGTATACGAACCAGCAAGCTCACTGAAAATACTTAATAGACCTACTACATGCTGCTTATTGAAACTGTACCTGATTCTGAAAAGTACAAAGTTTTAATGAAGAAAGCAGTCGCAACCAAACATAGTATCAGATTCGAGCATTCTAAGGAAACATGTCTTCAATGTTTTTCATACTGCTCTTCCACAGATCAGAAAAACATTCTAAACTGCCTGTTTCAGTAATATTTTTGCACCAAAATATGTGTGCTAAGTACCAGTCCCAAGACATCTTCCTTGTTAGTTATGCTGGCATATTTGTGCTTATTCAGCTTTTCCTTTCCATTTTCTTATTTTTTCTATTGATGCTAGTATTCATTTTAACTGACTAAACCTAAAATGTTCTGTGCATTTGCTCAAGGAAACAATGCACAACACTTTCAGGATTAGCTGGTTCTGTGTAAGATATGCATTAAAAAACATTAATTTAGAACTGCTGAATGAGTCCCCTAAGGCAAGTATTTTCGTCATCATCATCAAGTGGTTTCTTACCTAAAGCAAGTACTAAATAGGAAAAAACTTTTGGTGCTGTTTTAGTTTGTTTTTCATTTACTATTAAATCAATCCATCCAAATAGGAAATTTAAAAAATATATATGTAAGTCTAGCAGTCAGTATATTCTGGGCTTGATCTCTTAAGGCATTGAGAATTTTACCCAGATTTTGGAAACTCCTCCAGTTCACAGTTACCCTTGATCACAGGAAAGATTCCACAAGGTCTGAAACTCCCTGTCTTGCTTCTTGTATTGATTTACCCTAGCTCAAAGAATAATCTAAAAGCTAATCTCTGTCCATAGTCATTACTCCCATCTAATTTTTATTGATGTGGGTGTAAAGACAACTTGGGCTCAGCATGCTACAAAGACCAGTGGTCTCCTTTCAACTCCAATTGCATACGCCTGCATATCCACCAGCTTTCTGAGGTGACAGCAGATATAGAAAGGCTGTGTTTGATAAAAAAACCTGTCAAGGCCATATTTAAATGGTGTATGTTGGTACAGTACAGGCCCTGAAGGCTTAAAGCACTAGATGCAAATGAAAGAGTGATAAAATATTTATAGTGTGTAATGTCTAGAGATTCAATTTATACATTATTTTATTTAGCAGGACTTTGGAAAACAATTGATGGTCAGATAGGCTCTGGAGGTCAGCTTATATGACCGTCTTAATTATCCCACACACCAACAGAGCAGATTTAATCCTCTCACTCTTTTCCAGGCTCTTTTGACCACAAAAAATTCTAGGAAAGTGGAATGAGTCCATCTTAAAATACCCACAAAATTTATAGAAGCAAGATAATTCATTTTCCTAACATGTTTCCTTAGTCATTGCTAAGTAAATGGAGTCATGCCATGCCAATATTTTCATTATAGCAAAAACTTGCATGCTGGAGACAGGGCTGGTGTTGTCAAAGTCAATTTGCACTGAATCTCAGTTAGTCTTTGCCACTCTTGTTTGTCAAACAGGGAAATTCCTGTATTCTTCACAGACCAAAGTGGGGAAAAAAATTGAGTAGGGCAGACAAGGCAGCTGGAGTCTCGGTGCTTGTGAAGTGGAGCACTTGGCAGTGTTGGGCATTGTTACTTTAATATGACAGGACAGGAAAACAAGCAGTCCTAAATAACAGTTAATGCAGTCACAATCTCTGAATTTACTCCAAAACTGATGCCTTCATGTAGGAAAATCACCCCTGCAGTTTGCTATTCCCAAAGGCTCACTTTGCAGAAGACATTTTAGAACAGCATCCAAGAAAAGTATGAAGCCATTAGCTAAGCTGAGGCAGTCAGCAGAAACTGTTCCAAAAAAGGTGATGGAAAAACAGTTTC
The DNA here is from genome assembly GCA_024500445.1 of Entomyzon cyanotis. Lineage (NCBI taxonomy): Eukaryota > Metazoa > Chordata > Aves > Passeriformes > Meliphagidae > Entomyzon > Entomyzon cyanotis. The sequence goes on from JAKEPQ010001005.1 coordinate 86,651,758, forward strand.
TTTGCCTAGGTTTCCCAGCTACAGTGAAGGTAGGCATCTCACAAAAGCAGGGGTTTTTTCAGCAAATAAGAGAAAAACTAACTGAAATGTCTGCTCCTTGGTTACAGCCAGCAGATGTGAAATCTGGTTTCACAGCCCTTCCCTTTGCATGCCTAGTTTGGAGACTGAAGATGAGATCTCTTGTATTAAAGCACTCTGTCTCAGCCATTAGTGCTTGCTGGAGATTTCTCTAAAGTTCTTGACATACTTGATTTGCTGTAAATAACAGTCATTGAAGCAGGACCTTGTAACTGTCTCTGGAACTTCATTCATTTCAGAAAGTTTCCACCATTATTCTTTTGAGTGTTTTAGAGAACATAAATGAAATGAATAGCTGTTTCAGCTGACATGGACACACAAAACCTGACTAGAAATGTTTCAGTATTTGTATAGGGAGGCTTTGAATGTTTTGATGGTTTCAAGAACTGGGATGTAATGGAGGGGGTTTTAATGCTGGTTTTAAGCAATTTATTGAACCCGATACACAGTGTTAGCTCTTGTATGAAAAGGATCAGGATGTTATTTTAATAAATCAATAGTTCTTACTTAACCCTTTTCACTACTCATGACTTTTGTATACCTCCATTTTATCTACTTTGACTTATCTAATTTCAAGGCTGAAAAACTCTAGACCATGTAGGCATTTTCCTCCAGGAAATTGTTCTCTACTTTTAATAATCCTGTCACTGTTCAATGCCTTTTCAGTTTTGTCACCATCTTTTAGGATGTGGGTACAGGGTGAGGTTCAGGGCAAAACTGGATATGGTGCTACTGATATGAGTGCCCTGTTTATGTACAGAAAAAGAGGATTTTCTGCCTTGTCTGTTTCTTTCCCACTAATTGCTAACAATTAGATAGTGTTGGAGATTTTTTTGTGACCATTACTAAGCTGATATTTTCCCAGGATTGTCTGTTACCATTTCAAGGAGGCTTGAGTTTCTTGGGGGTTTTTTTTGTTTGTTTGTTTGTTCATTTGGGGGATTTTTTGTCACATTGAGAAAGATGAACTGTCTGCACCTTTGGCTGCTGTCTCAGTTCAGAGCAAAATATAGTAGTTTCTCTGTAAAAGTTAACTGAATGAGAAAGATAATCCTCTTTTAGATTTCAGCAAGGTTTATAACCATTTTAGTATTTTCAAATGCTAATCATCTTCATGAATTTGCCTTAGTAACACCTTCAGCACATGCATATGCATTCTCTCAGTGCATATACAGCTGAGTTTTAGCAATCTTTGTTCTTGAAATGAAAAATTCTGCATATGAGGAGTGTTTCAGTCTTGAACTCTGTTCTGTGTTCTGTCTGGTTTTGGAGATAAACTTTTAGTTTTATCACATTTCATTAGGAACAGCAATCTCTTCATCAGTGTGAGCAATCCCATGTCTGGCAACCTATCATGTGTGAAATGAGAATTCTTTTAAGTTCTCAAAACAGTCTGCCTGCACTTGAATCTTCCTTCAGCTTCACCTTTAAAATTACATCATCTTTAAGGAAGGCCATGATAGTATGCAGCTGCTTAGGGAAGGTGAGGAAGAGACAGTAGACACTCAGTTCCACTGCTTTGCTGCATACAGGCCTGGAAATAAATGTCCAGGAACCAGCTGTGCAGAAGCAGCCACTCTTTCATGTTTCAATGGGTGTGTCTACCCAAAATTTGTTTTTGCAAACAAGAGAAGCATATTTTTCATAGCTTCTGATAACACTTCCTAAGCGCCCCACCTTTTTGATTCTCAGAAAAAAATCCTTGTTTTGATGTTCTTATCAGACTTGGATGTAAAATTAGGTTTATAGACAAAAATGTGGTATCTTCTTGTGACAATTTGAGGCCTGTTGACAGAAACCACATTGCAGCAGGTGACAGAGACAGTTCAAAATTCAGTGAAACATGAGTTCAGATTTGTACATATTTGTCATTATATTTCTTAAGTTTCCTGACCTTTCTCAGGCCTAAACCTGTATACGTATTGCAATAAAATGCATTTATAAACTTGCTTATACTGAGATGCATTCTTCTTTTAAACCAAAAGGTAATCACCTTGCTTCAGTTTATTTGTTTCTTTCATTTGGATAGTAGCCACAGTCTCCTGAATTTTTATCATGATCCCATTAGGTGTTTCATTGCCTAGATTTTGTTTTCAGAAGAATAAACTTCTCCAGATTGGATAGTGTTAACCAGCTGTGTATTTCCTTCCCAGCTGTTCCAATTCTCTTTGAAGTTTTTTGGGCTCTGTTTATTCAGGTTTTTTTAAATGTGTTTGCTCTGTTTTGGGATTTTTTTGTGGGGGAGTGTACAAGGGGGAGTAGGCTTCTTACCTCAGGGGCTTGCTGCCAATAGTTTTCTATTTCTTACTGATTTCTGACTAAGCTTAGTAGAGCTAAAATAAGTTGTAGAGGTTGAGTAGACTGCTCAGTGGAGCAGTATGGTGAAGAAAAAGTTCTTAATGAGAAAAAATCTAGCTGCAAAACAGAAACACTGTAGTTGCATAAAGCATATGGTTTACTGAAGGTCTAGTGCCATCATCTGTTCACCATTATCCTGCTCTTATCTGGAAGTGGTGAATTTCTAAACTGAGTTGCCATGTCCCATTGTTTGGGGTTTTTTAACACCATACTCTTGTGAAGAGGTGTGACTTGTTTTTAATTTGGGGGATATACGGCCTTGTTGTTTCACCACTGTGGTAGAGTCAGTTCAGTCCCATTAGGGAACTTACAGCAAGTGGACTACACTTGGAGTAGGCATGTCTATAGATACACCATGTGACAACTACTTTGTTAAAGGTTTGCTGTGAATGATATTTTTACATATTTAGAATGATCCAATAAATCTTTTAGGTTGTTCTTTTACTCCCATGGATTTTCTGTAGTTTATGATAGCGAGAAGAAGCACAGTGAAAACAGATTACTTGCTACTGTATTCCAAAAGCAGCCAAAAGAATCAGGTCCTTTAAGGGCATGCCTTTCCTGATTTAGCAAACACCTGGATAGATTGCCTGGCACTGATGCCTTCTGACATGAAACATCCTTCATCATTGCTACTAATGGCATCTGGACTCTTCCAGCTGCCAAAGTGTGTTAGGAATTGTTTGGTTCAAGTGCTAGCTGAAATGGTCTAGATGATCATATAATGGTACAAAGAAATGTTCTTGGGCTGTGCTTGAAGTTAATAGCACAGAAGAATTTTCACTTTGTCTCAGCAGTGCACGTTTTTCTCAGTCCTGCTCTAATGTGTCATAGCTAGAGCCCTGTGGAAGGCTAGGTCAGGTGCTACAATAGTTCACCTGCATTCTATTTATATGTGAATAAGTCAGGAGTAATTCCCTCCCATGAAGTATGCTAGGAGTGAATCTCCAGAGTTTCACTTTTGGTAAATATCCTCATCTGATTGGGAATTTTTTTGTTACCAGACACCCAGTGCCACATCTTTGACTATAAATCCTCGTAATCTGAGAACCCTAAACTGAGACTAAAATATTGAGAAAAGTTTTTTTCATTCACATACAAAGAACTTAGTTTTTTGAGGAAATAGAGAATTGAATATGGTGGAGAAATAAAATACCCCAAAAGGTTTGAAGTAAAAATACAGTAAGCATGATGGTAGTTGAGATTAAACAGTCATGATTTTTAACACATCTGAAATCCTGCCTGAGTACACACATGTTTTCTTTGACCCTCTGCAAGCTCTAGAGGCTCCAGTATGACTGAGATTAAGTGCTCTTGCTGGAAGTGATGAAGACAGTGGAGCCAGTTTAATTGCAGCAGCCAATGTCCAATCCCATTCCCATTTCCTCTATAGAGATGAAACAGTCCATCAGGTAAGGCTGAGTTCAGTGTGGGCCTTCTCTTATGTGTGGTCAGTGCAGTAACGGCCTTTAGATAATTGTAGCAGGCAGCCAATTCATCATGATACACAGGGCATAGGAGAAAAAAATAGCCTTTAAACGTCCATCTGGGTTTTGGAAAGCAGACGTTTCACAGTGTGTCAGACAGCTGTGTGATTAAATAGGTCATCAGTGTCAAAACACAGAATTTCAATTCCAGAAATGCTTTTGAAAAATATCACGCATCTCTAACGGTGTAGAGTTTGCCAGCTCTTTTTCAGTAGCTGTTAATTTTTTTGTTTTGTTTTTAGACAATTGTTTTTTCTGTGCAGTGGCAGCCAGAGGGGAGGAAGGAAATTGGTTAAAATTGGTCTCTCAATATGCAGCAAAAGTTTCTCCTATTACATAGGCTTGTGCCATGGAAGTTGTCAAAACTGTTACCTATTCGCATTTTTAAATTAGGCTCAGAAGACAGTTTTTCCTTTTCGTAGAGGTTGCTTTTTTATCAGTATTTTAGTTTTAAATAATTGTGCCCTTTTTTAAGTTGAGAAATTTTGAATTTGTATACCCTCAAGATCATTTAATTTGCATGTAGATTATCTTCTTACCAGATATTTTGCTGATTTATCTTCAGAAATAATTTGGTGAGTTTTGTGGGAAAAAAAACCAAACCCAAACCAACAAGTAAACAAAATTCCCCAACCAGTAAAACCAGATCAGTGGGAGTTTTATACTTCAAAGAAGATTTTATACATGGTGCATCGGCACATACTTATTAACTTACTTTTAATGTAACAAACTTTTTTAACCTACTTTCTTCTCCTTTCCTAAATTCTCCCTGAAGGGAGACTAGTAGTAAAAAGTAATGTTATGGTTTCAAACTCTAAATACGCTCACAGAGAAGTAGACTTTAGTAAGACTAAAACACATGTTCTGTGCTGAAAACAGACATTAAAACTCAAAACCACAAAATTTATTTTTAAGGTAGTTGCTGCTAGTTGTTCTTGCTGTTCATACAGCTGCTACATGGAACTGTAGCAGCCCATTGGCACAAGTCAACTATTGTTGATAGTAGTCTTACCATAATATTACCTTTGTCACTGACTAAAGACAGGGAAAAAAAACCCTAAGGATATTTTTTAGTTGCTTTCTTTCACAAATAAAATTACTGTTTACAGCAATGAGTATTTTTACAAAGCTGCTTACTACAATACTAGAACGTATAAATAATTAAAGTATTAAATATTCATTACAGAAAAACAACATAAATGTTTCATATCTATATATGTGGTATAGCATTAGCAGGTGGGATTTCAGTAACTAATGATTGCAATCATAACCTGGACATTTAAGTAATTTATATGTGAAGATAATTGGATAATTGCTTGTTCTAATAAATTAATATTAACAGGAAAGGCTTGTAGAGAAAGAAATGTGTAACTTGAAAACTTTTGGTGTTATTGCAAGTGGTAGTTCTTTATGAAAAAAGCATTATTATCAGTGATGCTTTTGATCATGTAAGTCTGTTTTGACAGAACTTCAGTTGCTTCCTTGTATATAGGAAGAGAGAAAGGTACTAAACACAAGATTTATAATGCCAGCTTGATTTCCAATCCAAATTCTGTTCATGTTTCTTAAAATGGGGATACTTAAACTTTTTGAGGTGTTTAGAGGGATGTCGCTGGTAACTATGTTTTTTAAAGGTTGAGTTTTTTTGGTTGGTTGGTTTTCTGGGGTTTTTTTGTGGGCGGTGGGGGGAAGGGAGATGTGGTTACTTTGGGATATTGTATTCTGTTGTTAAAGAAAATAACTCTGAAACTTTCTGAGAGAGTTTTTTATTCAGTTCTCCTGCTTCCTGTTTAGAAGCTATTCTACTTGACCATTATAAAAAGTAGGAACTGAACATACATTTTTCTTGGCTTTTTTCCTTTCCAACTCAAGCAACAGTTTTAATACTGCAGTGCTTTTATTTATGGTTTTAAAATTTTTTTTTCAAATTTTGAAAAGAGAAAAGTGGTAAAAAATACAGCAAAGAGAGATAACATCAATTCTGTTCAGGCTAGAAACACTAATAGGGAAAAAACATTGACTTAAAATAATTTTTGGTTCTAGTATGAGGAAGATGTGTGCAACTGTGAGGAAAAGAACCTTCAACAAGTCAAGTTTTCATACATTTCCATTTACCAGTGGTGTTAGTATGCTTTCTTTGGTTTCTAACTGTCAGTGTGTCTGAGTTGGTAGAATTGGGAAGAGGAAAATCATTTCTCGTAGCCTCACCATTCTTGATGGTAGGAAATAAAGATCTGGAAACTGTCAAATACATTAAACAAACTATTAAAAAATTAAATCACTTTGTATCATATTTTCTGGTAAAGTAGATACAAGTTCTATTTAATAATGTCAGCAAGTATTTTCTGTGTCAAGAAAAATGTGATTTAATTAATGTTTTGTATTCATTTGGCATAAAGTGATAGGAGATTCCCCAGTAATTTCCATCTCCTTGGGAATCTTGGATCTTCAAGTCTTGCATGGAAGGAAAGGCAGGAGACAGCTAGGTTGTTAAGGCTGTTGGAAACATGTCATGTGCTGTTTCCTGTAAACTGTCGTCTAACAACTGGAAGCATATGAATTTTCATTGATATTATGGTATAATAACAACTGGCATATTTTATACACACTGTTGTAAAATTTTTTGTGCCTCAGTTTGCATCTGAATTACAGAGGTTTTCAAGTTGGCAAAACAGTGGAAGTAAGCTTAAAAGTCATTTTATCTGCATTCTTCCTGCCGCAATATAGATGTCCACTTGTTAGGCCTTTGAACATATTCTTCATCTTTTAACAAAACTAAAAGTTTTTCTTTGAGCTTAATCTTCTTCCACAGATTGTGCATCTGCTCTGTGATTTTGTGTTTGTGTTAATGTTGTACACTGCAGGTGAAACAGAAATGTTTTCATTACAAGTTATATTCAATAATTGGAAATGGATTGCCCAGGGTTTGAACTTCTCAGTTCTGGATTTCATGTTTCTTCTGAAGAAGCTGGACACATCAATAACAATTATGAGATGCAACAAAAATTGCCCCTGATTTCAGTAAAGAGTTGGACAAGCAGTCATTCCAAGATTCCTCTGTTCCATCCTATGTTTTCCTGGAATTCGGTTCTCAGAAAAAACAAAACAATGGTACCCAAAACTAAATTAACTGTTATGCAGGCACTCACTGACTCTTGCTTAGTGAGGATTTTAATGATCAAGCTCTTGATACCATGGCAGATAAAATCAAAATTTCAAGGACATAATAACAAAAGAATGGTAAGAAATAAAGGAATTAATCTCCATTAAAAAATGGATTTTAAAAAGAAACTTGAAGGGCACATCTTTCTTTGGAAAAAATAGATGTTTTGAATAATTTATAATCTCTCAAATATTAAACAGGAGCAGTCTTGAGCACTGCTGTCTTTGTGGTTTGAATGTGATTTTACAAGTGCCAGCACATTTTTAGGTTCTTTTAACTTTTGCATAGACAATTTTTGCTCAAGGGGGTGTACTCAGACACTCCCATACTGCTCTATTAATGGTAACTATCAAGATATCTGAGACTGTCCAGAGAACATGGTGTGTGATTCATTTTGCTTCCAAGACCTATCTTCTACAAAAAGCTTTTTTTTTGAAGTTGGTAGTAGCAAGCAAGTTGGAGGGTTCATTTGAACTGCCATTGTATTTTCCACCCCTTATTGAGCTCACGTTCTTGCAGCAAAGAATATCAATCAAAACTCATGAAAGTTAAAGGAGACAAAGAAGTCAAAAGCTTTAAGAAAAACTGCTTTTCCTGCTGAAGTATTATGACACAGTTTATGGATGAAGAAGACTATCTGATCAGTAGATTATCTAATTTTCCTAAGTGGCAGAGTATTGAGTGCTTGCTGCTCAAACCTTGGATCACTGACAGAGCACAAAGGCAAGGATCTTTGAAGGAAACAATTAAATCATTGTTACAGAACATATCTCTGATACACCCCAAAAGATAAGCCATATGAGTTGAGGGGACAGTAAATCCCCCTTTCAGTGTTTATCAACAGGTTTTAGGTTGAGCCCCCATCTCAGTCTCTGAGAGGAGAGGAAATAACAGACATGGTGTGGGATTCAGGGTTTAAGATGGTAAGGATTTCAGGAACTGATAGCAAACAATGACCCAGCTTAAGCATTTTAAGGACACTATTGTACTTAGAGTTTAATACCTTATAAAGCAAAAACCAAATAGAGCATGAGAAGTCATTCAGAGCTACAGGTTCTGGAGCCTTATTTTTCAATCCCTCACAATGGGTATATTGTTTGTTTACTTTATTGGGGATTTTTGGTTGTTTTTGGGGTTTTTTTTACCAAAAGCAAGCACTAACTCAATGAGGTTTACTCTTCTGGGTAGGAGATCTCCTGAAGGGCAAATAACATTTTAATGCTGCTGCCCTGGGTAACTTCCTGGCTTATCTTTAGCATTGATAATTATTTTCCCAATCAGTGTGGTAATACTGCTGAGTTTAACTGTTTGCTTGTAGATTAATGAGGGATAATTATTATTTAGCTTAATCTTTATCTTTTCTAATTTCTGTGCTGCAGTAGCATAAGAAGCATAACTAGAGATTTAAAAAGTGGACTTAAACAGTAATTCAAAGATGTCATGTGCATGCAAGTGAAATACTTAATACATCACTAATGAGAAAGGTAAGGACTTACCTGAAGGAGAAAATTTAAAAAGCATTTCTACTGCCATAACTTTCTTATTTCTTTAATTTGGTGGCAAAATGTGTTTTGATCATTGATTTATTACTTCCTTCTAAGGGAATATGGAACATACCCTGACGTATCATGGGCCTGGGGGACTGCACGAGCCAGCTCCACCCCGGTACGGGGTCCCTGGTCCGTGTAATCCCACCGGATCTGGTGCACCCGGCCCCCGAGGTTCTGCGGCATGGCGTCAGTCTTCAAACCACGTCAATTCAGCAGGAATATAGTCAGACGAAAGAACGAACTGGACTCCATCTCTGTTCTGCTAGGGAGGTTTATTTGGGGTATGGGGAAAAGGGGTGCAGGGAAGGAGAAGGGGGAAGGGAGACAGGGCAGGGAGCAGATGCTAGCAGCTCAGAGATGGAAGACCTCAAGCTGATCCAGGCTCTGCCTTTTAAAGGGAAGGAGAGGGGGTGGGGGCTGGCTCTCTCTGAGCCAGTCCCAGGAGGATGAAGGGAAGATTGGCAGGAGGGTTACACCAATAGGTTTTGAGGTACAGCAGAGCATATTTTAAAATGAATCAATGGTATACCGAGTGGGGAAACAAAGGGAGCACATGGAATCCTAAAACCCCACATTGCTACAGTACCCTATGTCCAGTAAGAATTTCACATAGAAAAGCCTCCCCTAAACTGGAATATTATGGAATGGTTAAACATAAAGGTTCAGTTTCATAAGCCTTTGCTTAACTTTAAGTCTCCGAAATAATGACTTTGAAACAAGTATAGATAGGCTTAAACACCTGATTTGAAAGTAGGCATCATGTACTGAGTCCTGATACCTTAATGCAGTCAGGAGCAGAACAACGTAGACAAGGATTGCAGTACTGGCTTGTTTGGTTGAGATTTTAGCTAGCCATATATTCTGTACTGTCATAGTCACTTAAAATAGGGCAGTAAATAGAAAATAGATAGAATAATGAAAAATAAGCAACAAGTATTTTTTCACATGGACTTTAATTGAAGAGATTAAGGCCTGATTACCCCTCTTTGCCATGGCATAAATCAGAGGCGGTTTTTATAGAAGTCATACTTGTTTCAATATTGTGATGGATTGACCATGGCTGAATGCCAGCTACCCACTAAAGCCCTTCTATCACCACCCTCCTCAGTTCAACAGAGGAGACAAAACACCATGAAAGAATCATAGGTCAAGATTAAGGGCAGGGAGAGAACATTCACCAATTACAATCATGGACTAAACATGTTTGACTTAGAGAAATTTAATTGAATTTATTAACAATCAAAATCAGAGTAGGGTAATGAGAGGTAAAACCAAATCTTAAAACCACCCTCCCCCCATCCATCCCTCTTTCCTGGGCTTAACTTTTTTCATGATTTTTCTACCTCTTCTTCACCAGCAGTGCACACATGTGGAGGGGGAACAGGGGCTGTGGTCAGGTTATATTGTTATTATAAATTACAATCACTTGAATTTCAGAATAATTCTTATATGTGTGGAGAGAAATACCCTTAGAATATCTGTAGGATGAATATTCTTTTTCCTTTTTCATAATGTAATACAAAAGACATATCTAAAATGCACATACAATAATGTAAAGACAACAGTGTGACTGTGAGCATTTTATTTTAAACTTGCATTGTAATTCTCCAAGTCATTTTTTGTTGGACTGCAAAAATCTTCCCCAAAGTACATCTCCCATGCATTTTACCTAGTTTACAGTCAGCTAATTTTTATCTATGGTAGATATAATCTCTTTTATCAAAATCATCTGCCATTTGAGGAAATATTATTTTCCATTTACTTATATTTCTGTTTCAGTTGAATACAGTGTTCTCTACTTCCTTGGTTTTGGGAAGCAGTCTTTTCTAGGGCATTGAGTATTTAGGTTGCAGCCACTGAAGTCCTAGACTTTGAAACTCATTTATTTTATTTTAAGTATCCCTTTTGGCCTTGGCCAAGTGGCATAATTTTACCCTCGGCTTGTACATTATTGCAATGAGTAATGTTTTAAGAAGGGTCACATTTTTATTTGCTTTAATATCTGGAGTGCTATGTAATGGCAGAGGTTTTGTATAGTTGAGCATATTGTCTGTTCCAACTTCTGTATTCGTGTCTGAAGAGGCCTTTTTTGCACTGTGCTTTCATGTTCAAATAGCATCTTAATACTCTCTATTTGCTATGTGTCAGTGAGTTATAAATCAGGCTTCAGATCACAGGTTTGTGTAAGTTGTAAATCTTCTAGTAAAGATCAGTCAGAAATTAATTTAGAAATCTTAAAATGTCTGCAGTGGTATTCTAGGCAAATAACATTACTTTATATAAAAGAATTTGTAACATACAAAAAAATTTAAATGATTCTTTACTGTTATTTGTTATTGGCAGTATACCCAGGATCATGGCTGCCTGATCTTTCCTATGACCTGTGTATCTCTCCACCTGAGACAACTCAGTGAGCTCTGACATTTGCCAAGCTGCGCAAAGCCCTAGGAAGTTTGCTGTCTGTCTTCTGGGTGAAGTCACTAAGGCATCTCTCTATTGTTCAAGGCTGTGCCCAACAAGCTCCCCAGCAGCCAAATGTCAAGAGGCTTGAGAATAGCAAAGATTCTGTTGGAGGAACCATGTTATGATGCAAAAATCAGGTCGCATTGAATTTTAGTTGCAGAGCACAGAAAATCTATAGCTTTAGCTGGTAAGTTAAAATAAAGGATGGTGGTGAAACATTTGGGCACCTTTCAATTGCAATGCATAAAGTGTCTAAGAAGTAGTTAGGAATGTGGGACACCGAAGCGGAAGATTTTAAAACTACTTTCTTACCTAGAGTTAGGCTCCTAGCCAAATTCAAAGCAAATTATTTAAGTCCCCTCATTTCCAAAACAATTTGCCAGCTTTGTCAAATTAAAACAAGTGGGAACTTTTAGTATTTGTCAAATCTCAAAATCAAATTGTTTTTACTAGGGTTTTCTTAAGCCTAATTTCATTATACTTCCTGAAATTTTTGTAGCAATGCTTAGAAACACTTGAAGTCATCCTAACAAGCTTCCTATGTGACCTTATTTTGCTTGACATGAACTAAATTTTCAAATGGGTGTTTTGATAATGCAGTTATCAAACTGCATGAAGACCATGCCATGAGAACTCCTGGCATATTCTTTAAAAGGCTGTAAGGATCCCAAGTGATGTCGCTGTTGAGCCGCTAGCTGAGAAGTGACCCAGGTTCTCAGACAAGGAAAGAGAAAAGGTGTCTTTATTATTTTGATTTCCATATATATAGAGTTTTCAGAGGTCGCTCAGATTGGTCAGCCAGAAACCTCCCCCTAGACCCAATTGGCCAAGCCCGAACTGCCCTAATCTGGAGACGCAGTTTGCAAAACATCCAAACTTTATCTTTGTTTATGAAACGTAGCAAAATGTTCTCACAAGAAAGACCTGTGCTAGCCACAAAGTGACACATCCAAAACCAGATCCTTTCAAAGAAATATTTATTACATTTGTTCTGGTATGTTCTGTAAGTTATAGTAATAACCTTACAGTTCTGTTTTCAACACCTGAATGAGTTTGTTGAATTCCTTTTATAGAATATGATGGGAATCATGCAAGTAGCATAAATGTTAAAATTACAAACTTCTATCATATGTATTACTAATTTTTGTTTCTCCAAAGTAAGTGACAAGGTGTTAACTAAATTACTAGTTTGATTATAATTTGTAGATAAGAGATTTGTGCACAAAAATTCGAGGTAAGTGTTTTCACTTTATTACTTCTGACAACTCTGGAGCAACTTTGTGATAATTACCCTACCATTATCCGAGAGAGAGAGAGAGAGAGAGATGTAACTTCTTGAGGTCCTGCTGCTTAGTGTTAAGAATAACTAAGTAAAGAGGTTGTGGATGTAACAAAACATTCATCTTTCATTTGCTCTCATACTCATTTTTTTCATAACAATTTTTCTGTCTCCTGTCCCCTATTCTCAGAGGTGTAATTATAGCAACACCATTCCTCCAGAGTTATATTTATACTCTTATCAAAGTCCCCATTTTTTAGTTCTACCACTACGGAAAGATTAAAAGGCGTCTATTAATAGCACTTTATACCAAGTGATGGCCTTTTCTTACATTTTCCTTACAAGCAGTAACTCGATAGCCCTTGTTCTTAGGTCAGGTGTTTTGTTTCTATAAAAAAGTTCACCTGTGTTGACATCATCTAGAACATTTTCAGAGGGGGAAAAGTTCTGACCTATGCCTTTACTTGTATTTTAATTATAGAGTTGCAATAATCATTGAAGAATTCTAGAAGTCCTTGACCGTCTTCTCTGGGCATTCTTCTGTTTTAGGGGTTTACTTCTGAGTCACAAGTTTCTAAATCCTTTTGAGTATAATTCTGATTTTCCATTATTTCAAACTTACAGCTCCATGGCTTAGAACACTAGCATTTCCCACCTCAATTGTAACAGTGTTTCTTTCTTTGCTTGTTGATTTCTAAACAAGTAATATTATAACACATATTTAGTGACATATTCCTATTGAGCTAACTGTAGGTTAAAAACTGAATTCATTCTCCTGAAATTTGCCATGAAAAATATTATCCTAGGTAAAAGACAGCATTCCTACTCTTTTTCTTGGTATTAATATTGATTAAAAGAACAGTATATTTTATTCATTAATAAAAAATACTTATTTGAAGTTAAAGATAATTGGACTTTCAATTGCTTAGGTGAAATTTTGAGGGGTGATTTCTACTTGACTTTAATGAGAATGATTTTTAGATTTTATTCTATATGTGTTTATGTTTCCTATTTTTCATTTTTATTGTTCTCATTGTACAAACCAAAGTTTATACTGCTGTAGAGCAGATTTGGCTCTAAATTAGTTGTCTTGAATACTGATAAAAGTGTAATTATGGCAAGACAAGGTTCCTGACAGGAAAAGGGGATCAGCATTTGTGGAGCCTAAACAGGTCTTGTAGCTTTCATTGAACTTTCTGCTGATTGCAGCAGGTTTCATTACCCTCTTACCTCTGTGAAAATAAAGGCTGTGTCTTGACATAGCTGCAAATTACCCTGGCTGGAATGCAATAGAGGCCTGATATGCTTATTGCATCTATCTTATGAGCAAAGCATTTGTTTAAACCTTAAGTATATACTTTAAATATATATTTCCAACTTATGATACCCATTTCTTTAGAGTAATGACTTCTATAGGGATAATGTAAAAAGGATAACCAAAGATTATTACAGGGTTGGTCAGTGCCAGCACTGTTGGCCGATTTGACAGCTAATGAACCAATGTGATGTTGAAAGTCCATAATGTTCCAGTGAGACAGTCATTAAATGCTGTAATGAAATTTTTTTAAGGGATTATTACTGTTCTAAACTACGTTTCGTGATTTGTAGTACACATTTTCTTCTTGATATTTGCATTACAGAATAGAATTGTAGAATCGTTTAGGTTGGAAAAGACCTTTAAGATCACCGAGTTGAGACATTAACTTAGCACTGCCAGGTCTACCATTAAGCCATGTCCCTAGGCACCACATCTTTGGGTTTTTTTGATACATCAAGGAATGGTGACCCAACCACTTCCCTAGGCAGTCTGTTCCAACGCTTGGCAACACTTTCTGTAAGAAATTCCCTAAAATCCAGTCTAAACCTCCCCTGACACAACTTCAGGTCATTTTCTCTTGCCCTGTCTCTTGTTACTGGGGAGAAGAGACCAACCCCCACATGGCTACACCCTCCTTCCAGCTCGTTGTAGAGAGTGATAAGGTCCTCCCTGAGCATTCCATTTTCTCCAGGCTAATCACCCCCATCCCCCTCAGCCTCTACTCATCAGGCTTGTGCTCCGGACCCTTCACCAGCTTGGCTGCCCAGAAGACCCAGCACTTGACCTTGCTGGCCCTCATACAATTGGCCTCAACCCATCACTCCAGCCTGTCCTGATCCATCTGCAGAGCCTTTCTAGCCTCCTGCAGATCAACACTCCTGGGAGTTATGCCCAACTTGAAATCACTGCAACTTGGAATCACCTGTAAACTTCCTTAGAGAACTTTCCCTCATTCGGATCATGGATAAAAATGCTAAACAGAAAGAGCCCCAGTGCTGACCCCTGGGACACATCACTTGTGACCATCTGCCAGCTGGATTTAGCTCCATTCACCGCCACTCTCTGGGCTCAGCCATCCAGCTAGTTTTTTACCCAGCAAAGAGTGCACCCATCCAAGCCATGAGCAGACGGTTTATCCAGGAGAATGCTGTGGGTGTCAAACGCTTTACTAAATTCCAGACGGACAACATCCACAGCTTTTCCCTCATCCACTGAGCAGGTCACCCTGTCATAGAAGGACTGATCAGCAACTAATAAATTATGAGGCAACTAATCTGCAATTCCTGTGTGTTTATCAAGCAAACTTCTACCAGCTATAAATCCAGGCACACTGAGGTACACTAGGCTTGTAATGGTTATCAACTGAGCCAACAGAACACTTATCATAGTTTTTCTGCTGATATCTTGACTTTTATTTCTATTTCTTTATATTGATGGCCATGGAGTGTTATGATCTATTTTTACACTGCTTAACATCCATTTAAAAGAAGTTGTGAATTGCAATTGAGAATACGAAAAAGGGAGACTAACAGCAGAGGTTTGATAATCCTGTGGACTCAAATGCTACTTTCACCTTCATGCTGACCTCATGTAACACTTTATTACATTCCTGGAGGATTAAGCTGAGAGCACACAAAGCTTAAAATCAATTCAAGGCTAAAAGATATTCAGACTAACTCTTTATCTCCCTACAAAGCTCATTCATTCACTGCCTCCAATCCTGTTTTCATTCATTTTATCAGGAAAAGAACTTCAGGGAAGTAATTCCTTGTAGCTGAAACACTGATCTGTAGATTAATTAATCCTCTCTTCCTCCACTAGACTCATTCTCTTACTAATACTTAACGTTGAGTTCCATTTGTTATCCTTCAGTCAAATGGAAAGTTTTTATCTTTATGTTTTAGAAGACTGAGGATTATTGTAATTTTTTTTTTGACAAATCTCTTGACCTCATCTTCAGTACAAAAAAGTGTCATACTAAAACATGTCTGTAACATTAAGTCAGCTAATTTAACTGACCAGAATTCTGTGATCATTATATTTGGGACGAGCTACATCAGTCATAGTTAATGTGAACTTGGACCAGAGCTTTGTCATAACTCAGTTCACCCAGTGTAAAATGTGATTCTTTGTCTACCTCAGGCTCATGGTCATGGTCAGCTTTATGATAGCTTATTTGGTTCTTCACAGCTCATCTAACATAATAAAATTTTGCAGTATATTTTACATCATTCTCAAGTTAATGGCAAAAATAATTTTTTATTTCCATTTATTCTTCTATAGGTTTTTCAAAATTCTCCTGTCTTCTACTTATTCTACATATTAATTTGACCACCATTTATTGCAGGAACAAGGCAATCTACCATAATTAGCTAATGCACATCCTTACAATTGGAGGAACAGAAGCACAGGAATCTACTAGAGCCTAGATTGGCAAAAGCATTTCGGGGCTTCATTCTCATTTGTTCAATACCAGATGTGACTGTAAAGGAGTGACATATCTATCCATAAAAATTTGAGCCAAATAATTCAAACAAAAGTATGCAGGAAGTGTAACCACATGTTAAGTTTATGCCCTTAACCTTGAGGACCAGGCATTTATTTTGCCACCAGACTCATTCACCTACTAAAATTTAAAGCTGAGTTAGAGTTGTTATCCTTCAGTCAAACAGAAATTTTTTATCTCAATATTTTAGAAAACTGAAAATTTTTGGTTTCATTTTTTGGGAGTTTTTTTGACAAAACATCTTATATTTTGGTTTAAGATTAGTTTCAGGTTATGGCCCCAAGAAAAAATGCCTTTTTTCCTGTTATATTTGCTACTAAAGAGTGGTTCAAGATAGAGCTTTTATTCTTAAATTTATCCTGAAGTTTACATAGCCACATTCTTAGTCGCTGTCAGATTGCCATCAAAGATGGCCAATTTAAAATATTTCAAAAGGCTTCATTCAGCTTAGAACTATGAAACACCTTGAGTTATAAAATGAAAGCCTGGATGCCTACTGATTAAATCACTGATTTAAATAGATACATCATTGCGTTTTGATGAAGTATCCATTTTAATTACTGGGTAAACTCAATGCTATTAACAGAGTTCTTGAAAGGTTACTGCATAATGGCATCACAATTAATTTTTTCATCTCAAGATTAAGAATGCATAATTTGTCAACTTTATATTTTGTCATCCATAATTTTACTTAAAAGATAGGGTTAACTGCCTTTTATGTGGTTGTGTCTTGAGATACACAACCCTAAACGTAATTCCAAAATGTTCCTCATTTAACCACCACACCTTAAAATAGAAGTGTGTCCCATCTCCTAAATAAAATAGTCATAACAGTATAAATCATATGAATTACAGAAGCATGCATAAAACAGATGTTGAGAAGAATGGCCTTTGGGTTTTGAAGAACCACAGGAAGATGAGAAATGGGAAGTCCAGACTTTAAACTCGAGAGGAAGCAACAAGTAGATATCTACAATCAAGCAACAATGAAAATTTAATCTGTTGTGAAATTGGTTTAAGTCAATTTATGGAGAATATAAAAGAAATGGAATTAAAACCCTATAGAAAGGTGTCTTGGTTAGAAAGACAGGTGTCTGGTAAGGAAGGTGGGAACCTCCCTTAGAGTAGAGAATATGACCCCCTTCCCTCCGAAGTATTGTAACTTTGAAATCAAGGGCTTTCAGACAAAGATATGGGAAAAGGAATAACAGTTCTTTACTAGTATCTATAATGAGGCAAACAAGCAACAACAACAGTAGCAACAACAAACAAAAACCAGAAGCCCAGTGGCAGCTTGCTCTGGGCTGCCAGGCGCACTTCCCTTTGGTGCAGTTACGGTCACAGCCGGCAGGGGCACTGTTGGGCTCCCACCTGGGCAGGGCAGGTGCCGTGACTCCTGAGCAGCTGCAGGGGGCGCTGTGGCACGACGTCATGTCTCCATGGCTAATGGCGGCCAAGCCTGTTCGATGCAGGATGGGGTCCAGGGAGCTCAGGACAGCAAACTAAAACCACAGGGCTGGCTTACCTGGGCTAGCAAGCAAAAAGTGGCAGAAACTCCACAATGTGTTCCGGCAGGCAGGCGCAGGACAGTGACAGCCAGGCTCCTCCGCAGCTGCAAACGCAGCCAGGGAGGGGCGCACTCCGGGAGGGGGGACAGGGTCAGAATACCCATGCTTTTCTCCCAAATGAAAGTTCACCCAGCAAGGAAGAAATGCAGATGCTGGGCTCTGGCGGTCACAGAGAAACCCTCTCCTATCTGCAGAAGGTCGGCTGTCTCCTCCAGTGGCCCAGAAGCAAGAGAGCTAGGGGCTGCCCCCAACTCTCTTTTCTTAGCCCAGTTCCTCGTGATATTTCTCCTTCCCCCAGAGAAACCCTGGGATATGAGGAGTTGAGCCAGGTGTCCTCCTCCCCTGAGTCTGGTAACTTCTTTGTCTCTCTTAAGTACTAAGAATTAAGGTGTCTTAGCAACAGATGGGACAAAAATTCCTGAAGAGAGAGAAAACAAAAGGAACAAATCCTACCCTCCTACAAAAGGTAAGAACCAGGAGAGCATGTATGGTATGAAAATGTGTGGTGTGGGTGCAATCAAAGAGAAAGGGGGAAAGAGAGGGTTTCTTCCATTTGGCAAAAGAGTCAAGAATAACCTAGTGCTTCAATCTCTGCCACTTTATAATTTTCTTTATTTTGAAATTGGTCACTAGAGGAAAGTTTCAATTACTCTGACTTTGGAAGACAATTGATTATTTTGTGTAGGGGGGGGGTCTATTATCTTTGTGGTTTTACTTTTTTAAGCATAGTTACTGAAGGGCTTCCTTATCTAAGCTAAGACCATGTTATTTTGTTGAAAAATTTATCCAGCGGATGAGATAAATATTGAGATTGAAGGGTCCTAGAAGATTTTTTCCAAGTCTCTCACACAGCACTATTGAATGGAATATAAAGTTGTTTCATGTCTTGCAGACTTTCAGCTTCATAAGGACTATAAATACAGTTTATTCAATCATTAAATACGTAGGTTGCAGTGTTTTTTAAGGGCACACATGGACTCCACAATGATATGGCGAAGACATTTATTGCGCAGTGATAATTCCTTATATACTCCAACACAAACAGGAAATTACTACACTACAAAGTGCTCCAATTAACTATCGTGTTTCACAACATTACATTTTATGGCAACAGGTAAACAATACCTATTAGGGTAACAAATGGTGTTCCTCACTTCTGACAGGTCCAGCAGTTCACAGGTCCACAATGCACTCTTTCCACTTCCCCTGTAACCAGGATGTTTTTTACTAATCCCGGGCTTCTTCCGGACCAGAGACAGAAGGTCACTTTGGCTTTCAAGGCCTGTTGCTCTGCTACCTCTATCCTGTAATTCCACAGTAGGTTACATTTAGCATGGTACAGAGAGAACAGGTATCCATTCCTCATTAAGATAAACAATTTTTTTATTTCAGTGTTGTGAAGACAAGTTAATTTTATGTACCTATTTTTGTAACTGGAACTGAGATCCAGTTTAAATGTCTGTACTCACATTCACCTAAAGACTGTATATAACCTTCTGTCTGTGGCTGGCAAAGTTTCTACATGGCTAATGCCCTCATGGTTTTTCACATTTCTGAAACCTGAGTTCTGATGTTGTGTGCTCAACTAAAGTCTTATTCCTAGGCAAAGTAAACTTAACATAGGAACCACAGTAAATAAAGTCTTTAAGCTTTGAAACACTTTGAGAAAACAGTATTTTCTGCACTGCAAGCTGGATTAATTAGTATCCATTGTAATTTCCATGTCATGGATCTCCAAACTTGCAAGTAATAGGCTGTGCATTCCCTGTATATCTGCCAATTAGACAGAAAAATATTAAAGGAGTAAGATGTGAAGGCAGTTTAGTTTTATGTTGTACAATCAAAAGGCTTGTAGTTTCCAGATAACATCACAAGGATCTTAGTAAAAGTTACCCATGAACACATATTGTTCATGAATTATCAACTGATATAAAATAATGAAGCCAGCCTCATTCTTTCAACACATATGGCATTTGAAATATCACTGTTTGCAATTATTGAGAGAAAGTTTTGTATCACCCAAGTCAGAGACTAAAATTTGTGGTTTACTTAAATCTAGCATCATATGTGGCCAGACTCACTATTTTAAAGATGAGGGGCAGCTTCTCTTTCTGTCATTTCTCTGTAGCTAGATTTATATACCCAAATGGAGGTAGCTTCAGGTTGCTACAGCTGCTGCTACTGACTGAAGTTTCCTGTGAGATCTGGACAACAAGAAAAAACAGCAGATGTTACCTCTCTACTAGCAGGTCATTTACTTAGGATAATTGAGTGGGGAGTCAGGAAAAATGTGGACAATAAAAAGTCAAACCCACTAGAACCCTTTAAGTTTCCTTGGCTTGGTTGTCTTGGCTTGGTGATCTTATGAGTATTACTAAGGATAGTATTTGTTTGGTGGAATGGAGGTATATAGCTATAAAAATAAATACTACTCTTTTTCCCTCAAAGTTATTTCATACTAAAGAATTGTCTGTACTAAATGCATATATTTAAACCCATCTTGTGAGAAGTGCCATCATTTCAGCAAGCCTATAAATCCTAGCAAACATACTGCTTTTGTCAGTAGCTTTGTATGGATTAGAAACAACATAGTTAACATCTTTAAAGTAGATTATTTTTGTCTACATGGATGTCGAGGAAAGGAAATTGAATTACCTCAGTGTAAAAGAACATTTGCAGGCATATGACATTATCATTATATTTTTTTTTACAAACGTTGAAGAAATTATTATTTTAGTGGGCTTATTGTTGCACTTGGCATGCGAGGTCCCTATATATTGTAACACTAGATGCATAAAGTTTTCTCAGTCAATGAAACAGCATTTTTCATATTCTTTGGTGGGAAAAGTAGACTTCAACAAATATCTCCAACAGTGTTGAAGTATCTGTGTTTTCAAGACCACCTGCTGTATACTTTTAAAACAACTAAGACTCAAACTCAGTGCCCAGCAGAGCCTGTTTGAATTCTAATAGCTTCAGTAAATGCTTCCTGGTAGACTGGAGAAAGTCTGTCTTAACTGCTACCATCTCTGCATGCTTTTGTGGCAGGTGAGAATGTTCTCTCTCTTGTTGAGCACCAGGGGTAGGTGAAATGAAAATAGAGAATGAACCGCATTTTGTATGGAATTTTCATTCTTTTTACGGAAGGAGCGATTTCCTTTTACTTGTGTTTCCACTTTGCAACAAGATTTCCGGGTGGGTTGATCCTTTGTCATATGTAACAATACATCACTTATGGTGAGACTATTTAAATATTTTCTATTGTTTTGAAGATGGAATACAAGACAAGCTCACCAACACATTTCGGCAGCTTTGTGCCTCTTGGCAC
This sequence comes from Entomyzon cyanotis, assembly GCA_024500445.1. Lineage (NCBI taxonomy): Eukaryota > Metazoa > Chordata > Aves > Passeriformes > Meliphagidae > Entomyzon > Entomyzon cyanotis. The sequence goes on from JAKEPQ010001005.1 coordinate 86,672,856, forward strand.
AAAGCAGCCATGAACCTGACTTAACAGACTAGTTAAATTGGTTTTATGGCCTCTTTGTGCTGTGGGAATATTGTAAAGCAGCTGGAGTGCATTGCTGATGTATCTGGTCCTAAACTGCTTGCATAGTGTGAAATGTGGTTGTACAACTATCCCATGGAGATCCTCTCAAAACTGCATTCATCCAGTGACACTGCTCCAGCAAACTGGGGCTTTAAAGAAAGGCACATAGTATGTACCACATTGGGTAGCTTTCATCTTAGTAGACCTGATGTACTTCAAAAGCATCATTAATCTCATTTCAGTTAAAAGAATAACTGACTGAGACATCAGAAGCATCTACACAACTGTGGTACAGATCAGACATGCACATTCAAAGGGAAGTGCCAGTCATTGCTCTTCCTGCATTCTGGTTCAGGTCACGAAACCATATTGTAATATGCATTTAATCCCTTTTGAATGAAGTGAAGCACAACTCTACACTCTGATAGTAGCCCTACTGGATTCCAACAGTTAATTAGTATTAAGTCTACAGGGCTAGACTAAAATTTATCCAAAATACCTAGCCCTGCTCCCCCACTCCACAATGGTGGAGTGCAGGTGCTTACCAATAACTTTTTCACTCCAGATCTGCACTTACATGTGCTCTTCTACTTGCTAATGTACACAGGGAGAGGTAAGGGATTGATCCATGCTACTGTCAAAACAGGAGAAATTCTAGGTTTCCTGAAATTAATTGAGTTCTTGCCATAATTTCTAGATGCTCAAGGTGGGATTCTCACCCTTTGTGGAACTCAAGTTGAATTCCTTCCTTTATATGGTATCACAACCAAAGTTTTTAATAGGTTTTCCTCAAGTTTTCTCTTTTGCAACTTATGTTTTATTAACAATTTTATCGTAACAACATACTCTATCTCCAACTGCTCACTACAAGGAATGCTTGTATGTTCTGTGGCTCTAGAATTTGCAGAGTCTGCATATACACACACTCCATCTTTCCCCTCCCCACAAAGACTTGTGAGTTTAGACTTCAGATTACTGGGTAATTTTTCTGAGGCAATAGATAATGCTGTCCTTAACACGGCAATGTCAGCATAAAGCTGGTGCAGGGATACTTTACATAGGTACCTCTTGAGCAGCTTCATACTTAGGGACTGTCAAGACAAACCTTTTTTGTGTCCTCTTTCCCAAACTCTTACTACTTACTGGTGTCAAGACACACGTTTGTGACACATTCATGGTGATAAGCATTAGCTGTTTATATCCTGCTCCCTAATGCAGTGTTTCCTCTTAGTTTTGTCTTTTATCTGGTATTTTGGGGGAGGTTGAGCCAGAGATGAGCTGCCCTGCTGTTGGGAACAGATGAGATTTTCCAACTCGACATCAGAAGAAAAAGCAAAGCTGAAGAGAAGTTGAATCAATTAGAAGAAAATACAATATGCTGACTTAAGTGCATAAACAATAGGTTTTCTACTGTTGCTCTATGTACTTGTATTTTAATTGCCATCAGCTCAAGTCAGCATAAATCTTCAAGTATTGCACATTATGAAATGCTAATTAGTAAACGGGTGTTGCACTGAACGTTGGCTTCAGTTTACAGAGTAATTGAGGATTTTATCAAATCCTCGACCCCAGAAGTCACATTGTTTGGGCCAGATGGAGATGGTATTAGGAAAATAAAATGCTTGTACAAACAGCTGTCATATCATAGAATCATAAAATGTTTAATGGTTTGGGTTGGAAGGAGATCTTAAAGATCATCTAGCCCATCCAGCCCACCTGCTGCCATGGTCAGGGACATTTTCAGCTAGGTCAGCTTGCTCAGAGCCTGATCCAACCCAGCCTGAAATAACTGCAGAGATGGTGCATCCACAGCTTCTCTGGGCAACCTGTTCCAGTGCCTCACCGCCCTCACAGTACAGAATCTTTTCCTAATATCTAATCTAAACCTACTCTCTTTCAGTCTGAAATCATTCCCCCTTGTCCTGTCACTGCATGCCCTTGTAAACAATCTTGCCCCATCTTTCCTATAAGTCCCCTTTAGGTACTGGAAGGCTGAAATTAGGTCACCCCAAAGTCTTTTCTCTTCTAGGCTTAACAATCCCAATTCTCTTAGCCTTTCCTCATAGGAAAGGTGCTGTGTCCCTCTGATCAGCTTGGTAGCCCTCCTTCAGACTCATGGGTATGATCAGCCATCAGTAGAAGAAAGTCCAAAGCTACATGCAGATTTCACACTCAAAAGTTGCCAAAAATTAGAAAATATATAATCATACTTAACCTTCTGACTGATCTTTTCAGTAACCAGCAATTATCCATAGTGGTTTAACTGTCTAGGTGTTTCAGCAATTTTAATCTAGCTTTCATCCAGGTCCTTTGATTTGTTCCATATATCATTTTATTACTTTCAACAAATTATATTACATAAACAGTAGTTTGGAAACACAGTTTTTCTTGAACAGTCAATTCTAATATTTTTGGTTTTTGTTTAGACACAAGGTGGCAAACTATATTTGCACGATCAATAAAAAGGGAACACTGCAAGGTCGTCCTGCTGTCATTGTAGGCTCTTTAAGGGAGGGACTCTTACTTGACTGGATTTACATTTCTGTAACTGTATTGCTCAGAACTGAGTTAGGTTTCAGTTTGAAGAGTAGAGTATAATAAGGAGGTAAACAAACAGGATTTTGATTAACAAAAGGAAACTAGAAATCAGTCATTCACAGGATTCTATTATTATATCTCTTCTCTTTGGTGACCAGTGACAGGACCTGAGGGAATGGCCTAAAATTGTGTCAGGGGAGGTTTAGGCTGGGTATTAGAAAAAGGTTCTTCCCCCAGAGGGTGGATAGGCACTGGAACAGCTCCCCAGGGAAGTGGTCACAGCACCAAACCTGACAGAGTTCAAGAAGCATTCAGGCAATGCTCTCAGGCACATGGTGTGACTCCTGGGCATGGTGTTCTGCAGTGCCAGGAGCTGGATTCAGTGATCCTTGCGGGTCCCTTCCAACTCAGCTTAATCTGTGATTCTGTGAAATAGTAAATATAACCAAGTTCTTTAGTGAGGCCAATACCCATACTCACCCACAACCCGAATGACCAGTTTCTAGATTTCATTTCATTAATTAAAGAAACTTACTACCAAGAGTATAAAAATAAATAGGTCAATTTTTTGTGTTTTCAGACTCTGTAGCTGTAGCAAAGCCTTGCATGCATTCATTATATGCCATGAAGTAATGGACTCTTACAACTGAGAGATGTCACACAGATTTTGTAAATTTGTAGGACCAAATGACATTATGTCTATTAAGCAAAGTCTATTTTACTAGTGACATTAATACTTAAATCTGTTTTTCGTGCTAGTGTGAGTTCATATTCTGTCTGAACTAAGGAGATAAAATTTATGCTGATAAAATTCACTCCTGTGCTGAAACTTTAAACATAAAAGGAAATTGGAAGAATGTACCATTACAGAGGAAAAAGATGTTTTTAATCTGAAGTGACTTTTTGATCAAATCATGTTATTCTACATTTATCCTGTATGTAGTTTACAGCAATTCACAGATGGCTGTCCATTCACATGGCCAAGTACTGATTTATTGTAGTATATTTTTAAAGGTAGACCAAGTAGCAGGAGCAATTGTGGATAATTCATGAGAAGCAAAGCAACATAGCAAATCACTAACCACAGTTAAGGTTTGCAAGGGAGTAAAATGCCAATTTTAGAAAATTGCCTTTCTCAGCTTGAAAACCCTAGCTAGTATCCAAAACCAAAGAGAGCTGTCAGTAGAGAGAGATGTTGAGGAAAATTGGCCTCAGTTGCTATGCTACAAACATATTTATTCCCATTAACATCACTTATTTTTATATTAAGCAGACACTTTTTAAGTGGCATTCCCTAGTTTTTTGTTTGTTTCTCAATTAAATGGGTTGGTTGACTGCTTGACACTTGAGACACATACATAATTTATGGTGAGTTTTCAAAGTTCTTGTCTTTATTTTCATGGTACAGAGGCAATCTCAAGACTATTGTTTAAAAAAATTACTTCCAGTGAAACAGTGTCATTCCAGACATCCTGATTTTTGCAGGATCTTCATATTCCAAATCAACAGGCGAGTGAAATATTACACAGGACTGAGCAGTAAGAAAGTATAAACTAAACCCTACTAAACCTTTTAAAACCCTATGGTTTCATTTGTGTTTCTAAATCTGTACAAAGAATCTTAGCATTGCACTCTTACTGTAAAGGGACAACAATGAATTTTCTTTAATTATAAATTAATATAGTAATTATATAATTATGATAAATACTATTATATTACATTATATTCTGTTATGTTATTATATAATTAAATCGTTATCTGTAAAAGATGTGAATGGTTTTGCATTCACCAAATGCATATGTAACTATTTTTTCAAAACTACCAATTATTTTTGGTAATTATTTTTGGTAATTATATTTGGTAATTATTTTTACCTAACATAAGGTAACTTTATTAGTGCTCTTTCATATCTGATATAACAATCCACTCTAAAAAGGTATATACTGTTGTTATTACAGTAATATTATAATAATTATATTACTCATTTCTTTAATTAATGTTTTAATACCTAATATATATATATTTTCAGACAAGCATGGGTGAATACAAACAAAATTCCCAGCAGCAGAATCCTTATTGTATTACGTATCTACTTGAAAATTAAGTACACTTTAAAAGATAGTACATTTTCTGCTGATCTCGGTCAAGTTTCTGTGGGATAGGTAAAGTCTTAAAGTCTTAAAGTTCTTGGTGCAAGCCTGAAAGTAACTATCTATGTCTACGACCCAAAAATTACTGTGGCTCTATTAAACTTTCTGTCATACGTTTAGTAAAATAATGTTTTCTTGTGAAGGTACCACCTCTGAGCTATCAGATTGTTTCTAAAATATGAGGGAGGAAGACATGCTTCATTGTAGTAACAAACACTTCAAAAAGATTAGACATGGATTAGTTTTATGGAAATCCCTTTTCAAAAATATTTACATGAATAACATGTTAATATTATCACTAGCAAATAATAACAAACTTGGAGTCACGAAAGATGGCCATGATTGTTTTGAACTTGGGGAAAATAAACCTTCCATTGTAAAACAGGACAGAACAAATATATGATAGACCATTATCCATATAAATTCCAGATTGTTCTGTGTTCACCAGCTGTGCATGTAATTATATCTTCTCAAAACTACAAATTATTTTAAAATGTATTCTTCTCAGAAGGTAAATTTATTTTGCCTCTTTCATGTCTGATGTATTAACACTCCAGTCTAAAACATATATACAGTTAAACTTTATACAATCAGCTGTTCTACATATCTGTTGTGTCCAAGAGTGGTATAATATTTGATTTATTTTTCCATTGAAAAATAATCTTATTTATGACTATAGCACAGAAATAAGTCAAGGGGTTTACAGGAAAAATGTTAAATCCCTTTCACATGACAAGACAGTGTAAATTGTCCTTTACAATCCTATTTGCTGATCCAAATGTGATGTGATTTGATTCTCCATAAGAATGTAGGAAACTTGCTAAAAAGTAATTGTTAGAAAAATTGAATGGGCCATTTTGCCTATTTCGTCACCAAAGCTCACAATCTCTTTTCAGAATAATTTTGACTCACAGATGAAAGGTAGTGCTGAGTTCTTTAGTCACTTTTATCTGAGGTAGACCAATACCAGACTTCAGCTTGCAGGAGCTGGCATACAAATGAGTTGAACCAACCCCAGCAACTGCAGGAAGTTGTTTCACTAAAATATAATAGACCTTATTTCTAAGAACAAACTTCACCTCTTGTCATTTACCTATCAGGAATCTGTAGTGAGAAACTATTCACATGCAGTCTGTACAAGTGCACATAGATATAGGAGACTTTCAGCAATACCATGAGACATGCCACATAAATTTCTCTGGCTGAAAATATTTCTCACGTGGGAAAAGACTGAGCAGTAATTTGCAAGGGCCTTCAGAACAGAAATATAACCAAGTACATACATAAACAGATTTCTTCCCAAAAGCCTAGCCAAGAGTGCTGGCTATTAACAGAACATTAGTAGTAACGTTTTCAGCCTAAATAACAAGTAATTAGCCAACCACATTAAACAATAATGAGAGCTAGTAATCATTTTTTTATCAGCAAAATTAGCCTGGCCTCATTTTAAAACAACATTTAATACAAACAGCCTAATGAATATGTAAAAGGTAAAAGTTATGCACAGAACCAAATGTTCTCTGCAAAACAAAGATAATTACTGTATCTTGACTGTTATGCATGAACTTCTATAAAACAGTTCTTTCCCCCTACTCATTCTTGTGCATGCATATATTATGGCAGTTTTCTGTTGGTGATTCCAGAGGACTTAGTTTTATATGCAGAATTAAATAAATTGCTGATCAATTTTGATAACACTCCTTGATCTACATTTTTGATACGCTATCTTTGAGAAGCCTGTCTAAAGAATAGTAATAATTCAAATAATAATGGAAAACATTTTTACAAGAGTATAAAGGAAAAGTAGGTATCTTCTTTCTCTGTCTAGGACTAAATGATATGTTGTGGAGTAGGCTAGATTTATATAGACACTGCTGGTGTCCTGAACTTAGGATATATTGAAATAATCTATGAACATAGGGTTTTTTCCAACTGAGAACTCTGCATCTTGAAACTGATGATGAAGTGGGATGGCCAGTAAGATGATTAACAGTTGGAACACCTCTTCTATGAGAAAAATAAAATTGGGATTGTTCACCAAGAAGGGAAGGTGATTGAAGCCTGAAGAAGGACTTTTTAAAAAGTATGTCATGATAGGACAAGGGAGAAATAGCATCTAACTAAAAGACAGTAGGTTTTAATTAGATATCAGGAAGAAATCCTTAGTGTGAGGGTGGTGAGACACTGGAACAGGTTGCCCAGAGAAGTGGTAGATATCCCATCCCTCTAAGGTCTCTTCCAACTCAAGCCATTCTATGATTCTGTGATAATCATTTAATATGTCCTAGAAGCTATGCCTCCGTGACAGAAGTTATCCGTTCTGATTTCGTCTTGTGAGACAAGAGACTTGAACAGTATTTCCAGTAAGTGTCTTTTCAAACAATGCCCTTATGTAAAAGTTAGACCAAAACTTATGTATTTTCTTTAGCCTCAGCTGCCTTGAAACACATTGAGCTGGTATTCCATGAGAGAATTCTTCTGTTCAATACTCTAATTTTTGTCTGTATTTTCTATGGTAGGCCTTCCAAATTTAGACAGACCAAGCTTCTTCAAACATGCTGAACTGAGGAAAAAAATCAGTCCTTTGTCCAGAACCTTCAGCAATTTATACACTATGGTACACAATCTGTGTCTATACTTAGAAATACAGTATTTGTAGTACCTTATGAAGAAGTTAGATAATACTACAATAGAATTAGTACAGGTCTTGACAACCAAAAGCCAAAGTTGATTAAGTCAAATTTGGTAAGTCAGCATATATTAAAGTAGGCAAAGGCTTTCAAGGGAAGTGTTTTTAGTATTCTGTGGTACACCTTCAGCAGCTTCAGTAGACCTGAGCTGCCACTCATTTCTACTCAATCATTTGACATGATGTCTCAGGACTGATTTAGATCAAGTCTTTAGAAATTTAGAGAAGACTATTAATTGTCTCACCTCTGCAATTCTCAGTGCTATTGAGATTTTTCCCAAATATCACTACAGTGCATTTAATGAATACAGAACTTGACACTGCCAGAATATATTGCCCAATCCTTTGTTGTACTAAATCTCCTAAATTACCTTTTTAGTTTTATAAACATGAAACTATGATAGACTAATTATTTTCAGTATACATGAGTATTTTTTAGAAGAAATCTACTGCTACAGATAATTAAGGATTTGAATTTCTTCTTCCATATTCTGAATTGGCTTTACTTTCTACAGCACTGGCCCAGTTCATTAGAGTTACCTCACCTGTGCTAAATAGAAAGTAGGTGAAGAATTAGGATAACCTCTCTATTGTCTATAAGGCTTTCTTGTGACTTGAATATCGTGTATTGCTAGTCTTTTCCTCCAATCTGTTTTTACTGCCATATTAAATTGAAATTAGTATGGGTATATTTTCTAAATGTCCATTGTCCGCTACTGAAATGTATTTTATTAACATTCATTCATAATTTTTGAGGGAAGTATCTTGTATCTAAGAATGCTCTTGCAGGCAAAAGCAGTGACACATATCAGGATTACTTTTTTTCATATAGATGGTGTCATCTTCTTGTCATATTAACTTTTACAGAGTTCAGAACAGAATTTGTACCTTTGCTAAACTTACCTCTATCTAGTGAACTCCCATTATTACAGTATGTCAGAAATTTGATGAAAGCAGAAAGCAAGAAATAAATTATTTAACATTATGTTAACATAATGTAACATTATTTACAGTTTGCACATTATGTATAGCAGTACATTGTTTATCTTAATGCATCCTGATGCATTAAGGATTAATGCATCCTGATGCATAATGTAAGCTGATCCTCAGCCATTGCTTGGGGAAAAGTCTGAAAATGCCCTCTGTATTAAACATAAGTCTAATCTTTTGGGGTTTTTTAAAGCTTTTATAAGATCTTCAATATGGTGGGATCTAACTCCACTTGGCTACCCAAGCAAGTTCATGAGGCAGTTTTCAGCACTTTCTATAACATAATTCTTACAGTTTAGCCCAGTGTTTTCTTGCTGGACAGAAAATAGTCTGAAAAAAACAGCCAAAACATTCTGCCTTAACAACGATGGTACTTGGATTTCTACTCAACAAATAAAGTCACTATAACTTTTAAGGCTAAAGACTCAGCTTTGTCAAGTGGTGAGTAAGATCTGTGTATTTGTAAAAAAAACCACTTAGGTCTAGTTGTACGTTCATGAAATGTAAGTCATCACAATAGGGTCAAAAATAAGCAGTGTACAACTAAGTTATTTCTTAATGAAGTTTGTGTATGCAGATTTAAAAATTCTAAATTTTGTCTCTAAAACATTGTGTACTTTTACCATGCCAGACTTGCACTGTCATTTTGTAGGGAAATCCTTGTAGCAATAGAGCTAGGAATGAACAAAGCATTCTGCATATGTGCTTGCTAATTTTTAACAGCTCTACAAAAGTTCTTTATAAAATGAGGCAACCTAAACACACCTCATTTTTTAATTGCAAAGGGCATTTTCATTAATCAATTTGTCCATCTGATTGAATTAAAATATTTCTGTTTTATTCAGGCTTGTATTGAAATGTCTTTGTCTTTAGTTCTACCTGGAAGCAGTATTAGGGGGTTTGTTCAGCACCTCAACAAAATAGGGATGTTTATTCATATTCCTGAAGATCTACAGCTATAGTATTCTGCGAAGAAGCTGTTACCAAATCCATTTGGATGAGTGTAATTGTAACATGAAAATACCAGTTCAGTATGTCCTGGTCAGTTGCGTGGACTTATGAATTTAAAAACCAACCAACCAACCAACCAACCAACCAAAAACAAACCTAACAAAACAAGCAAAAATGCTGGGTACTGTTAAATAAATTTGAAACATTACAAATGGCTGTCTGGCACCACTCCAAGGTACTGTTTGACAGGGGCTGGTTAACAGCTGATGGGAAAGGAGAATTGTCTCAGAGAGAAGTTGAGATGTTGTAGCTGTACACGTTACAGTACGAAGTGTGATGGTTTATGTGGTTGTTTCACAACGATCAAGTTGTTGAGGCATTGGTTCTGTTCTTGCTACTAAGTCTTGCAAATCCAACACAGAGGAGTAGTAGGAGTATAGGAGTATTTTTCTTTCTCAGACACCATCATTCATAGGAGAATTCTGTTGATCAAATTATACCATCAGCAATTCCTCAGCAAATTGATCCCCTTCAGGTGCTGACTTCTGGGTGACTGATTATCCCTGCTGCTGAATGTGGGCTTGCATAGGTGTTACAGAGCAGGATTTGATAAGCAGTGCTCTCTATAATGTACTAAAAGTGAATGTTCCTCAGTCTCCTGTTTCTGTGCCAGTGTTATCATGCACAAAGGAGCAGACAGCAGTGGAGATTTACCTCAGCCATGCAATTAGGCAGAGACAATCAAAGGGACATGCTGTTCTTGCACAGCTGCTCTTCACAAGGGCAAGAAGGAACTGTGGGAACCAGGCTTGGGACATACAAAGGTTAATGCCTGTTTTGCCTTTGCTGTTTACCCTGAAAAACTTCTTGAATTAAGAGTTTTCTTCTGAAACACATTTTGGGGATTATCTTAGTCATTCAGAAAGGATGTATTTGTTATTCTGTATGATGAGTCTTGAGCCTACAAAATTTCCCAGTAATTGCACAGCTGGGAATCACTCTGTCTTCTGATAGAATGAGTGGCAACTGAAATTAGTATCAATCTGAAACATTCTACTGGACGTAGACATAAAATGTGTGCTTGTAACATTAAAATTTTATGTGTTCTAGTAACAACATGAAAAAATACAGGATGTTTGCTCTAACATGATTTCTGCTGTTTAGTAATTTCTTTGTTATTTTCATGGTGCCTGAGGTTGCCACATTCTTAGAAGAGAATTGGAGCAGAAGTACAGCATACAGGAATGTTAAATTTTGCTGAATTATGTTCTTACAGTAGATAATTTCTCTGCAAAAGTGTGCAATTAGTTTGATTGAATACATTTTATGGGAGTCGAATTTTTTAAATTAATATATTTTAACATAAAGACTTACTTCTCTCAGTTTTTTCTAATTCTTTGAGGTGTGAAATGTCCTCAGTTGTTTTTGAAAGTTGCTGATCTTGAGTATCTTTGGAACTGTAATGTGGTAAATATTCTTTGTTACTGGTTAGAAAAATTGTATTTAACAACCTCTCAGCGTTCACCTTATTTGTTCTCATCTTTTATGTTCCCTATTACGGTTTGTTTTTTTTTTTAATTTGGTACCTCAAACACATTAAGCACGTGTAAAATTAAGTTTTGTAGTTTCCCCCGTGGGAGAAACATTACTTGAAAAGCACATACACAGCAAACAAACAAATCTTGAGCACTGGTACTCTATCATCAAAATCCTTTGAACAGTAGTAGAGGGAAAAATATCATCATCAATCACTGACAGTAATTTTACAACTTTTAATCACAACTCTATGTCCCAATGTGTCATTTTCAAATTGTTAACTGTTGTGATTGTGATTTTGAATTAATATTTAATATATTCTTTCACATTCCAAATACGGTGAATGAGTGTTAATCCTCATCTGTAATATACATTTCCTGTAACTAAATTATTGGCTGCCTCCACAGAGTGATTGCTCCCCTGTAAAATTTTCCTCTTACTACTTTGATAATTTAAGCCTTGCATAAGAATCTCCTTGTGGGCAGGATCCCTGCTGGTTTCCATGAGGAATTTTACCTGAGTTTAGTCCACAAGGTAAGACCAAAAATACTGCTTCTAAAAGCAGTCCATTTTCAGTTCTTAAGTTACCAGACCTTCTTTGATGTGGTAAAGAGCTCAATGGCATATTAAGAGAGAGATGTGTCCTTCTAATTTGGTTACACACATGGTGTCTGAATTCTGATGTCAATGCGATTAAAGAGTAAATTTTGAAAATAACTGAAAAACACCACTGAGAAACCAGGGTAAATTGGATCAAATCCAAGGCCAATGTACCACTTACTGACTTCAATATCCTCCAGCTAATTTTTCCATTTTTCTAGTCCGAGACTCAAAGACTCTATAGGAGTTTTTACTCCCTGTGTGTCATGGTTTAACTCCAGCCAGCGATCAAGCCTCATCCAGCTGTTCACTCACTCTCCCACCAGCAGGAGCAACGAGAGAATGAGAAGGGTAAAAGAAAACTCATGGGTTGAGACAAAGACAGTTTAACAGGGAAAGCAAAAGCCGCACACACAAGCAAAGCAAAACAAGGAATTAATTCACTGCTCCCCAGGGGCAGACAGGTGTTCAGCCATCTCCAGGAGAGTAGGCCACCATCACATGTAACAGGGACTTGGGAAGGGAAACACCATCACTTCTAAGGTCCCCTCTTTTGTCCTTTTTCCCCCCACATTATATACTGAGCATGATGTCATACCCCTTTGGTCATGTGGGGTGACCTCTCCTGGCTATGTCTCCTCCCAACCTCCCATGTACCCCCAGCTTCCTTGCCAGTGTGCCAGTATTAGAAGCAGAAAAGGCTTTGGCTCTGTGTAAGCTGTGCTCAGCAATAACAAAATATCTCTTGTATTATCAGCTCTGCCTTCAGCAAAGGTCCAAAACACAGCCCCATGTCAGCCACTGTGAAGATGGTTAACTCTGCCCCAGCAAAAGCCATGCAAAGAGCCCTTTAGGTCTGCATTTGTGTTGTTGCTCTGAGTCTCATTTAGCTACTTTTTGCATTGCTGTCTTGCTGTGAGACTGGGACTTTCCTGGACTTTGCATTCAAAAGCACATTCTGTGGCAATGCATGGCAGTTCCACAGAGATCCTCCTTTTGCTGAGGTTTTCAGTGGTGTGATCACAATTATACAACACAGTACTGTACAAGCTCTGGTTCAGGTAATTTTAAGTTTTCTCACTGAGATAAGAGATGCAATTTGTTTTACCAACAATGACGTATTTTAGTTGTATACCAAAAACCTTTGACCTTCCAGTCCTTTCCAATACTTTGAATACACTTGTGTCATAGTAGGCATTTATGCAAAATAGCCATATATCATGAAATGTGAGAAAGGCTCAGAAGTGTTACTTAGGTTTAGATTTTGATTGCCAAGGTGATCTGAATCCACACAAATAACTTCATCATAAATCCTTAGAGGGAGACCAAGAGAGTTACACTGACTGCCACTGACTTTTAGAGAAAACTAGGTATCTGTATGTTATTGCAAATCCCAAATATAAAAGGTAACATACTTTTAGGATGAGCACAAACCTATCACTAGTGTCACAAAATGCTATGAATCTAAAGATATGTGCACAGAGATTTGCTTTGTGAGCTCAAAATGAAATAGAATTAGGTACATTATGTTTACAGATCTGTACCTGACCAAATCTATTTTATTATTAAGATTAGTACATTTGAGAAGAATGGTATCCATATTTTGCTGTTAACTTCTTGAGTACAGAATGTTTGTGTTTAAATGAAATAACTAAACAGTGTTTTCCTAACCCTAGTTATACTCTCTGTGGTATATGATTTTCCTGTCTGGATATAAATATCTGAAGACTATGTATAAAATGGGAGATTTCACCAAGAATATTTTTCCTTTCTAATGTGATTTGCTGAATCCAGCTCTCCTCAGTTATCTTAAATCATTCTTCTTTTCCTTAACTATAACATGATTCCAGTGAACTGTGATTGCAGCAAGCATTGTTCTTTTTTATAGCTATTGCATTTCAAATCAGAAAAGTGAAGCTATGTAATTTCCACTTAAGTAGGGAAGTTGAGGGGAAATGCAGTTGCAGTGTCTATAGAATCCTCAGGTGACAAAGTGTTCATGGATGCTCTCTTCAGGGTATCTCAGGGGATCCCAGCGGGAATAGTTTTAATTTAATTTTAGGTCAATGAATAGGCAACAATTTGCAAAAAAACCCCTGATACTTTTGATAGTAAGAGATTAATAATTTCTTTGTATAGCAGGGAATGATACAGTTTCTATAAAATTATTTTGTATAGTTCTGAGTGAAAAAGAAAGACTGCGGACACAAAGAATCAGCTATTATCAAGTTATATTCTAAGTGTTTCTTGGCTTGATTTTTCTGATCTTGTTCTTCACTTTCAATTTTCTGTCCTTTCAGAGGCCTTTAATCCAAATCTTTGTTCACTTTTAGATACTTCATTATTATTCTTTCACCTTATTTTTTCATTTTCCAGAGATACACCTATGAGAAGGAGGAATTAGCACAATAGTTTTAGAAGTAAATGAAAGGTCTTATTTCTCTGCAAGTATCCTTTTAATCTTTTGTCCTCTTCATGACATTTTTAACCTGTTCTAAATAAAAAGGAATATCTAATGCTACTTTTTGTAGATTGTCTTTCAACTGCTTTAGTTAATTTTAAATAATGTTCTAAATCTTATATGTGAAAGGTCTAGACAGTGGTCTGTGCTAGTTATTTATATGCAGAGCTTGAAGGGCTGCATACAGACAGTATTTACCAGGGATAAGAATAACTACAGGTGATTTCACATATTTCTCTAAAAGGAGTCTGAATTGAGGTTTTTTGAAGAGTGAAGATATACATCAGCTCTTTCTTTTCAGTGAGACTATAAATGTCAAGGTGATGCACAACACTTGCAGAGTGACCTGGAAAAGGTCTGTTTGTGACACAGTTCTATGAAGGATATCTCTGGTGTGCATATATACTGTGTATAGAGCGTATCAACCAAGTGACCACAGTTTATGAATGACAGCCTACAGAGTTGCACCAGTTAACTTGATCCATTGTTTCTCTCAGTCCAGACAGTTTATAAAACTGGCTTCTAAGCTGATGAAAGTACAGCCATCCAGGAGATACAGTTCAATTTTAATTTAATTTTTCACTTGCTTGTTTTAGTACATGAATTAGAAATACTGTGTGGGCATGAAAACATTTAATGATGTCCTGAGTCAAGCCATATAGCCAGATTTGCATTTTTTTTGTATAACAAAAGTATCATTTGCCTAGACAAGGGTTTAGAAATACAGCAAATGTTTGAGAGCAACTTTCCTCAGTCTGTGACTCCTGATAAATTGCAGCAGGTATCTTTGTACTACTAACATTTAAATTGATCATTTCATCCATAAATTTGGTTGGGGTGGTTTTTTTTCAAAATTAGCCTTGTTTTTTTCAATCTGAATAGCTGTGATGTCATCATAGAGCAAACTTCACATTATAAATATTCTACATGTAAAAAATAAGTTTTTAGTTTCCAGTCTGTCACCTCATAGTTTCATTTGATGACTCACTGTTATCATATTACCAGAAACATCAATGTTTGTGTTTCCCACACCATTTATCATAAGCTAGTATTTCAGCTGCTTGTTACACATCCTTTTCCAGTGTGGGGAAATGCAGCTTTAGCAGTGCTCTGTACTCAAGTTTTTCCCTGTACAGGTGCCATTACCTCCTCCCCATCTTGTTCAGTGCCTTTTCTAGTTCTTCCATAACATTTGTGAGCTGGTTCAAACACTAGGACTGCAGATAGATTTTTAAATGTACATGCATTCATATAGCAGCAGAATGATATCTGCAGTTTTGCTCTCCACTTTTTCCTTAAAAATTCCTAGCACTCAGGGTGCTTTACTGAACTTTTAATAGAAATAGCTCTTACAACACCAATATCTCTTTCCTGAGTATTTCAATGGGCTTTTTATATTTCAAAACCCATTGTGCATTAGGATTCTTTTCCACAAATATTGTTTTATATTTTTCAACATTTAATTTCATTTCATTTACCAGATGCTCAGTCTTGTAAGATTACTGTAAAATTTTTTTAATTTTGCTAACCCAAATAATTAAGCAACTACACCAAAGTTTCGCTTTGCTCAGAGGAAAGGATGGTTATAACAAAATGCCTCAGAAAAATGCCAGCAAATTGGCTCCATTCTCAATGGCTGTCTCCTCTCTAGGCTCAAGGTGTCTGCAGAATCCTTTTGCCAGTTCATTCTTTTGCGTGGAGTTTCCAGTATTCTGTGAAATCTGTTTCTGCAGTGCTTAAGGCAAAGTGTTATGAAAAGGCAATGAATTAGACTCCCACAAAAAAAGTCACTTGGAAATTGTATACAACTTTTTAATTCATTTTACCACAGATGAACATCAATAATTCAATTTCTCACATGCTTCTGCTAAAGGTGTAGTTGGGTCTTGTATTTCACAAGATTTCTCACTCACAGCCTCATTCCACTTAACACATGTTCATTTTTCTCTTGTGAGCAACCAGAAGGATTATAACACTTGATACAGAAAGTACTTATTTGTGTTAATTGAAAGTGAGTAAGAATATCCTATCACCTATTTCAACTATACCCTAGCTGGTTTTTAGATTTAAAGATGCTGTTTGTAAGCCTTAGTTTTCCTTAGCTTTAAAATAGTCAGTTATTTTCAAACCATGAAATAAAGTGCATTTTCCCTTCCTTTTTTAAATAATTATGTTCTTGAGAACAGGACATTTGTAATAGAAGTTTAAAACTTGAGCAAGTTTAGTTCAAAATCTGTCACTTTTTCTAGCCCATAAACTTTATTTTCTCTCTCAAAATCACTTGTTTCCTTCAATTTCCTCCATCTGTGCAAATTTCAGTCCTTCTTCCTTCCTTCTGCATTAATGATCACAGGAATCCCAACTGATATCAGCATGCTGCCATGCTACCAAAGATTATTAGTGCCAATATTGTTAATTACTGATCTTGTTGGATATGCTGATTTAGTGGCAAGAACTGCTCTCAGCTTCTCCTGAAGTCTATTTCTTAAAGATACTGCCTACTTCTTTTTATCCTTTTCTTATTGTTTTTCCTTCTTCTTTGTTACCCTAAAGCATGAAGATATTTGGTAACTAGGTACTTCAGCTCCCAATAAATTTAATCCATTATCTTTGAATAATACAGCTGTTCAGGATTAGAGGGTAGTCTTTCAACTAAAGGATGGCACAGAAGCTGTATTTGTCCCAGGAGACCTAACTCCTGGAGCTCAGTCTCTGGCCAGTGGTAGTTTCCATGTATCTGAGCCAAAAAGTTTTTTCATTCACAGGCTGAAGGCCTGATCCTGGTTACCTTGGATAAAAAATGCTGTCTTCACTGCCATCAGTGGCATGATATGAGTGAGATGAGAACTGTGTCCTAAGTGTGTGGTAGATGGTAAACTGCAAAATAACAAGACTTAAAATAAAAGGCCACCTGTTGCCAGCAAAATCAGTATGAGAAAAGGGTATATTGCTATTTTAAATGCAAAAATTCACATTAAGTTTAAAACTATTGGAAGGCCTCCAAAATGGTTTCCACCTTTTCCATCCTTCTTTTCATGGTTTTAAAAATTTTGGTAGCAATTTATTACATTCTGCAACAATAGAAAAATGTGAACCAAAACCAATAACAACCAGAAATAAATATAGGAATAATGAAAGGGTGTAGCTTTTAAATATCCAGCTTCCCTGGGTGAATGACATTTGTCTTCCTAGTAAATATGGAGGTATTTTGTTGGTTTACAGTCTTCTCTACATAAGACATCATATCCTTCCATTCATTGCCTATTCTTCCTCACAATATTTTCCCTTTAGCACCTGAGTGTCCCAGACAGAAGAAATCTCCACTCCCAGTGCTAGCTGTGGGGTTTTCATGGATCACTGCTTTCAAAGACCCACCCATTTCAAGGTGACAATGTCAAACTTCTCTATTTATACTCACAAACACCTAATTTTAAACTGCCATAGGCAGAAGAGGCAGGTCTACTTCTGTTTCTGGAGGTAAAGACCACTAGTTCAGGATTTTGAGTCCAGGGAAGCATTTGTTGCTGCTCAGCAAAGATGTGAGGAAAGCATCCACTATACTGGTAAACCACTGCACCATCCCCTCGGGACTCACAGTTCAAAGAGTCAGTGGTAGACTCTTAATGATACACAGTAAGAGCTCTCCTGACCTGGGAAAGCATGGCTCTACATTCCCTACAAATCACCTGATCTCAGAATACCTCCATCCCTTTAAAAATGCTGTACCTTGAAATTAAGAATTTATATCATTAAGTAATCCTTCACTTGTGATGCTCTCCCACTCCCATCTGTTCTCAAGAGCCTGCTGGTTTGGCACTTTCACCCTCGTATTGGCAAACAATCCTGGCATCAAAGTGAAGGAAAGGGGGGCTGGTGGGGAGTCTGGGGAGCAGGCCCTGGGGCAGGTCAGAGCTAAAGCATCAATTGCTCCTTTCCAGCCTTGTAGGTAAGTTGTGCTAACACTAAATCACTAGGGAGGTAGTTGATTGGGGTTGGTGGCTGGGTGTGTATCTTTCCAGTGTAAAAACAGGGTAATCCTTCTGTAGGGATGTTATTTCCCATGACTTGAAATGGGCTATGGTGGAAAATAATTTCTTGGCATCGTGTGTAGTAGCAGAACGGCACATTTAAGTCAGTGCAACGTGTGGTGCAATAATCATGGCTCCTCCTTTGATACAGACATGCTTTTGTATCCTGCTTTTATGTGGCCATAATTAGCACGTTAGTCCTAACAATAAAGAGCATTCAAGGTCAGAAGTGACAGGCAAATTTTGACAGCCTCTGTTTCTGTGACTGCTGGGAAGGAGAACTGAGCATATTGTTAACAAAACCAGGATTTTCTTATTATCTCTTCCGATTCAAGGAGGGAGTGAGGCAATTACTCCTTTACAGGGGCTAGAGCAGCAGCAATCACCTTTGTCTGATGTGAGAGCTGCACATCAGGCAGCAGAGTTTAAAAATAACAGGCCCATCTCCCCCTGCGCATTAATGCTGCTGCTTCTTTGGTGAAGCAAAGCTCCATAAATTCCCCTGAAAGCTGTCCATTTGCCTCCACTGCAAACTGTTTTGACTGGCCAGCATGGTGGCACAAGGTGGCCAGAGCTTGGCAGGAAAGCTGGCTCACTGTGCAGACATTTTGCAAAAGCAAGCTTAGTTGGGACCATAAAAATAAAGCTTAAACTCTGGGGTTTTCTCCCTTTTTCTTAGTCCAATACTATTTGCAGCAGAAATAGTGTTCACAGCAAACGTTTGAGCATGTCACTGTGCAAATGGCTTCATACTTTAGATGCAGAGAAATACAAGTATGAAATCAGGATTATTAAGTAATCAGAACAGCTTGTTTCTTGATAGGTTTCAGCTTACAGTCTTTTCAACTCTATAGACAGGTTTGTAAATAATTTTCAAATGTCATATCTTCTTTAAAACTTACTTCTAGTAATTAATAAATAACGCTTACTTTTTTAATTCATAGTGTTTCTTGGATTCTGTGATTTTTGCACTTTCTTTGCTTTACAGAGAACTTGGATATCACCAGTAACAAAAAATGCCTCCTAAAATATTAGAGTAGCACTCTTTATGAAAGGTCTCACAATAAGTTCAAAACAGATAAAGTTTTATTTAAGCTGCTAAACTTAGCATAATTTTGCTGCTCAACCATTAAAAAAAAAAGATGCTGTAAATATGACAAAGAGGACATATATTTAAAAGTGCTGCAACTGTTGGAGAATAAAACAGTTCTTTCAAATTATTAATAGATTATTTTGCATAAGAAAAATATTTTTGCAACTAGTAAGCCACCTTCATGTAAGTGGTACTGAACCCAGCTTAGTAGACCATCATTTTGGGGTTTTTCTTGAATGATTATTCACACTGTTTCTAAGTTTCAGATTGAGAATCTGAAAGAAGATTGTAACAGTGTTTATCGAAGTGCTGTTTGCACTCTGAATTCTCCCACAGCCAATGTATTTCAGCAAATAATGACTGAAAAGCATTAAGCTGATAGTTAAAAATACAGCTAGATGGAATAATGCAGTGCACTGTGGCAGGAGTATTTCTGAATTCCTGCAGATTCCATTTATATCTCAAATATTGTCACCAGATGTGAGATTGCTGTCATTCCTTGGGGGTATGTTTTTGCTGTGGTATGGTGTGTGCTGCTTCCTGTCTTCATCCTGAGCACTGACTGAAGACCTGTTTATTTTCTCTCAAGGCGGTTTCTAAGTTATGATTTATTTTTCATTTGTTTTATCACTCATGAGACGGTTTCATGAAGTCTAAACAAGACCAGGCTTTAACTACATTCTTCATTTTTTTTCTCATATATAGACACAGACTAACGCTGTAACTAAAGTGTTATGAATCCTCTCATGTTCTTTGGATCGATGCTCCAGAGTAGTATAGATTTCTTATTTTTGTATTTACTTATTATATCCTTTTAGCTGTAAGTATGTGGATTTTGGTGACAGTAAATGTTTGCAGTTTATCTTATGCAGGTTGGGGTTTTTATAAACACATAATAAAAAGCTTTGGGTTCTGAAAGTCCCATGTTATGTATAAGCACATACTGAAAACAAGCATGTTTATCCAGCAGACATATTTCTTGGAAAGACTGTGTCATCCACTAAAATACTACTTTGTTTTTCATTATTACTGAACTGTAATAGTATGTGCTTGGCTTTAAATCTGATAGATTCTTAAGTGAATCTCAATTTACTCTGAAATATTGCTTTGCACTAGACATGACTGTGGCAGATACAGTTCTTCTAGTACCATATGTGTCAGTGAATTCTGGATCCAGATAGAAATGGGTGGAAAATACTAGAACAGTTGTAGCCCTAACTTGCAGGTTTTTTAAGTCTATTAAAAAGTTAGGGGCTTTAATTTACGAAGTATTCAAAATCCCGCACCTTGAGTATTCCGGAGTTGAGAGGAGAGGTTGAGGGTTTGTAAAATGCATTTTTAAATGTGTTATTTGAGCAGCTGTAGATATTTTTCACTTTTAAATTCCTGAAAAAATAGTATAAAAGCCATGTTTGTGGAAGACACACACTTGTTTACATAAAGAACTGTAGATGTGTTGTTTGGTTGTGATGAATCCTCCTTTCACCTGTTATTTATCAAGGAATGCTGAACCTTACTACAGAGTATATTCTGTAACTCTAGTTTCTATGTCTATAAAATAATTACATAGCTAATTATTGTTGACTTATCATCACTGAAATAAATCCAGGTCAAACCACAGCTCTTTGCAGCAGAGATTGTGGTTATTTTTGTCTGAAGTTATTCCTACATTCTGGTCTACAGTGCCTCCAGACAGGGAACTGAGTCAGCCCAGGTCAGGGGACAGAGCCGTGGCTGGAGTCGGACCACACAGCTAGAAGTACTGGGTGGTGAAAACAGGAGCAGATGGACTGGGGAAAGAAAAATCAGGAGTGCCTCTGGATCTCTCCATTGATTCTTTGAAAGGGGATTTCTGTTTACTTTGGAATGAGTCTGGAGAATCAAGAATCAGAGGACATTCAGGTCACAAACATCCTAAAATAGTAGAGAGGTTTCATGCAGACTTTATGCCAAAACAGGGGCTTAATGTAGTTACTCTGGGATGAGAAATGAAGAAAATGAACACCAGTCTCAAAAAAAATACAACATAATTGTTTGTTTGAGTATTTGTTCATTTGTTTGTTTGTTTGAAAAAAGAGCAGTTTAGGAGTAAGCAGGTAGGAAGAAATAGGGAAAAAGAGGCTCAGTGTGTTTCTACTTCTGCTTATTTCTTATTTCAGCTGCACATTTTGATATGTCTGTGATTCTCTGTAACCAAAGGAAATCGATTAAATAATTAGTTCATTTTATTTGCAGCAGTCACTATTATGGGGCCCAGTAATGTGGACAAAGGCCAGGAGCCAACATTTTAGAATGTTCAAGACTTTATTATGCTACAGTGAATCATAGATAATTTCATACTTCTCATTTTAGCTTTTTATTTTCCTGTTCTTCCTTGGATTTTTCCCACTTCTGTTTAAAATAAATGATTTACTCCAATTGTTAGAAATGGCCCTAAAAACTCAATGAGAATGATGTATGAGAGGTTTAATCTTTTGCATTTGTGGCAGATATACATATTTTCTGATTGTTTTTAAAGAAAATGAGAAAAAGAGAAAAATCAAGTGAAAACATGTAGATTCATATTGATGGTGGTTGTTAGTAATCAGCAGGGCAAATTGTCTGAAATTTTCTTCCTGTCTTAGACAGATATATTTTATCTCTAAGTTTCTCTGACACTTACTGAGGGGAAGGAGGAAAATTACTTATAAACTATTCAAACTAAAATCAGTCTTTATTGAAATTTTTGAAGAAATATCTTCTTATTTTCATAGTGCAGTCAACAGTCTCCAAATCCCACTGGTCATTATTTGAGAGCACATTGCCAGGACACAGAGAGCAGTGGCTTTTCCTCCCAAGATTTTAGTTTTTCTTAAGTGTGCTGAGAATAGAGAGGAGGTTCATGAAGATGAGCACAGAAAAAGATCTGATGGAACTGAGTTTGTAGAGGTTTCTTTAGACAACACATGAATTATGCTCCCTTTCCAGATTAGAATCATGACTACAGTGCATTTTCTAAAACCATTTTTGTTTTCCATAAGTCAAAAAAACAAAACAAAAAACCAAACAAAAAACAAACAAAAAAAACCACCCTCATTTTATCTGTCATAGTGAAGGGATTGTGACAGTAGACTGATTTCTATGCCTAGAAAGATTAATGATGCATCAAGAGCAGATCTTTTACATTCATCATTCAAGGGAGATTTCCATCACCTTTCTAATGAATACTTTGGGATCCAAGGACCCAGGAATAGATGTCATCACACATCACATGAGAAAAAACACAAGCCAGCTACTTCATCACACAGCTGTATCTTTTCTAAGCATTGCAAGCTGTATCTCTGTTGACTGTTTCAAGCTTTCTGACTAAGGTTGAAACATTTCTCCTGGTTTTTACTACTTTTGCATACTTCTAAGAATTATTACAAATATACATGAATATTTTGTTTCATTCAATTTTTTCTTGTTTGTTCTCCTTTTAACCCATCCCTCCAGTGGAGTTCTTCCAAAACCAACTCTCAATTGCAAATTTATCTTCTTTTGTATTTTTCCAAGCTGTGCATTTTAAAAAGAGAGTGATTTGGTTCTAAAAGAAAAAGAATGAACACCTGCTGTGTCCTTTGCAAGTGTGGACAAGGTCCAGTAATTTGGTCTCTTTATATATGTTTTATAAAACAAATACTTCTCTTTGGAAGTCAAATACCATTTTTTTCCTGTTTTATTCTTCAAAGATATAAATATCTCTTTATACCTAAAACCACACACCTGGGAGTGTTTCTTTTTCCTGCTAGGGGGATCGTTATGTTTTATTATAATCAGCAAACAACAAAGTTCCATATAATTTTGGGGAGCTCAAAAATATGCTCTTAATGAGGCTGGTTATGTTACTATTAACTGAGGGGAAATAGCCTTTTGAAAGCTCAAGTCCTAAAATAAATAATCGCATTTTAGGGAAACACTGTTACTGTCTGTATAGGCAAGCTGTAACATGGAGTAATATAGCTACAGGATCTGACAAAGAAAATAACAATGCACAACGTGCAGTTCATCATCATAACCTCCCATGTGGGATGTTATAATTACATGAAAAGAAAACCGTTTGATATAACTCACTTTGTATTTAGGAGGTCATGAGCATCTCTTGCTAATAGGCTAAGCTCAGCGTCAAATAGATGAGCAAATAGAAACACTTCAAAACTCAATTTCTATACTACTTCTCTTATATTATGATAAAATTTTATCTGAGTCCTGTATGGAATAAACTTATTTGGGACTATCTATTTTTTTATTTGAATTCAATAATTTTCTAGTGCCATTTGCCATTAGTGCCATTACAAAGTATTCACATTCAGCTGTAAAAGAAATACAGCAAAGTACATGTTTCTGTGCTAAGTTTAGATCTTAAAACTATAGCACTGAATTATTCTTGGAAAACTGAAAGATGAGAATTTTTACTGTTACTGAAAGACTTTGGCACTGAATTGCCTCTATGAGTTGTTACATTTGTGAGAAATTAGAATGAAAGTGGAAGACTGAAACATTAAGCTGAGACATAAAGGAAATCTGAGATTATTATTATGACTTGAAGAATTGTAAATATTGATTCAACATGACTTTTAACCAATGGGTTTATCAAGACATTCTATCCATTTGTATTTAATTAGTAAAAAACTCAACAGAAATAGGAAAAACAGTATTTAATTCTTGAAGGTGCAGCATCAGAAATTTGCAAAAATTATCTGTAAATATTTTTTTGAACATGCTATTAGCATGACTGGAAAAAAGTCTTATATTGATCTGCTTTGGGATGTTAAAATATAGTACTGGATATTTTTAAAAGGCAGACTGTACAGTCTGCCTTTAAAATTAAAAACAAAAGGAAAGGAAAAAAAAGAAAACCAAAGGGTCTTAAAGGAAGGAATGAGAATTTGCATATTGGTGGCTCATTTCTCACAAAAGACAATATGAAAATTCCTAGTTAGGAGAATGCCAGCTCTTTAAATATTCAGGAGCATCTCACAGTAGCTTATGGGACCATGTTCATTCATTAGAAAGGTTTGTTCTGTTTTATCATCTTTGAAAAGCTGTGCCACAAAAGCAGAAATGTGACTCACAATAGCCCAGCATATTTTAAGGTGTTGGGATTTTTTTGCTTTTCCTGTCCTTGCATTATTATAAATGTTCTGTGATTCCTTTAAGCCATATGTTACCCTGAAAATGGCAGCATATGCAAGTTTCAAAATTAAGAGTGCGCAGCTTTGTAACAATTAACCATCTGCTTATAGGGCTGGTAGGAACTGAGTGCACCTCCATGGAAGTCAGGAAAATATTAGAATAGTGTACCTGCCAAGCCTTAGTCGTGAGCTACCCTACACTGTAATTTGTATTCCTCTGACAGCAGTGAGAGACAAAACTGCACCAAAATTGCAATCTGAATTCTTCCTAAACATTTGTCTTAACAGACTGCTAGTGATGGATTAAACAGGTCCAGGAGCAGATGTCACACAAAAGAAGTGAATTAAAGACAAGCACAAGGGGATAGAGTTGATAAAGAACAAAAATTTCCTAAGTCTGGGACAGGTCTGTAACTTCATCTGGGTGTAGACATATTAAAAAGAATACCTGCATATCATCCTTTTTAACCATTGACCCTTCATCTGTTCCTACAATATATTTCTGTGGTACAACTGAAAAACCTTTTGGGAGTTTGGGCAGTTTTATCTGTAGCATAGTAGCATAAATATTGGCTTCATATTGTTATATAGTGATGGGTGTAAAAAGAGAGCTTAAAAACTCCTGCTGTGACCCTGCCTCATGGCCATTCCTGGATAGCTGTGTACAGAAGCTGGGATTGCATTCATGCAGACAGAGTTTACGTCATCTTTTTCAGCCATAATTGAGCTTGTCACAGTAAGATCTTTCAGGTTTATCTAGTTCTGTAGCTTAGCATGTGATGAAAACACTAGCATTTTCCTGGTATGTTACTTTAAGCACTAATATTTGATTCTGAAGAGGTTCTCAGGAATCTGCCTGGCTAGAAATGCACACGAGAAAGAGTAATCAAAGAAATATTCATTTCCCTTTCACTTTCTCCCTTCATGAAAGAAATCCTTTTGTTAAATTGAAATAATCTCTAGACTCTGTATTGAGTTACAGGAGAAAACAATTCAGACCCAGGGAAAAAATTGAAGTTCAGTTGGTTTCTATCTCAAAACATGCAATTGGTTAACATGGAGGCAAGAGGAAATAGCACAGAAAGAAGCTATTGGGAAGCTGAGTCCTGGGAAAGACAGATTTTGTTTAAAAACTCACAGTAAAATAGTTTAATTACAGGCTTTGAACTGCATCATCAAGTAGGAGGTGGTGCTCCTGCCCTTGATTTTATTCTACTACCTGTCTCCTGGGTCCACTTATGGTATCCCTAATTTCTGAGGAGCTAGAAACCTGTACAGTTAACAAGAAATAAGATAGCTGCCCACAAAACAGTTCCTCACTAACAGTTCCCTGAAGAGTGAGATTGTAATTTTGCTTTCCTGAGCCAGTGTAAAACAAGTTATCACCATATCATATAGTGTAACAAAACCAAAAACGTATCATGAAAAGACAGAAATTTCCCCAAGCAATTCACCATTTTAACTGCCAGAGGATATTAGAAGTTAGATTGTTTTGTCAGTCTTACCTGCAGAAAACTCCCTTCCAAATTATTTCCTCTTCCAGTCTGATTTGTGCATCCTAATCCTAGGAACCTTGCCTATTTCAGTATGAAATCCTAATCCTTGTCTGATTCTTAAGCAAATTTTAGGTGACTGTATCCACTGTGCCTGTTTAGCAGATTTGGTGGTTCATTTATTTGAGAATTGGTCACCAGCTGTACATACAAAACATCTTTGTTTAAGACAAACTGATATTCGAGCTCTAATCAGTCATATATCTCAAATTTCTATTTGGATAATACAGGACTTGAAACTCTGCAGATGCATGAAGTTTTTACCCCTGAGCAGCAAAGAAAATCTTTGTTATAAATTATGTATGTTTAATTTGACAAGGTGCTTTCACAGTGAGAAAAACTACTGCCATTCACTAATCTTGTTGCTCTGCTGGGCCCCATCAAATGTCCAGAAGAATAGCTTGACGACACTGAAACTAAGCAAGGCTTTTAATAATTCTTCCTACAAAAATGATCTCATGGAAATTTAATGTGTATACAGTATATTTGGAACATAAGTTCTACATCAGCATGTAGGCTTCAAAAGGGAAACAAGGCTATTAAATAGCACATCAAAAGTAGTGTGAGATGAAAAGTTATAGTTTGATCACATTGTCTTCCTTGAAAAATAAGATATAAATGTAAAAAGGTTAGATGGGAGAGAAATATAGAGGTGAATGGAAAAAGAAAGGTTAAATCAAAAGAGAATATGTTGGAACTAAATTAGTCTTTGAAAACAAGATAGTAAAAGGGTCTGCCAGGTGCAGACAGGAAAGAAAAAGTCAAAAGTAGTTCATCAGTAGATCGTAGGCTAGGAAGCTAGCTGCTAAAATAAAAGCAATAATTTTAGCCAGGGAGGACATTGTAACAGCTATAACTAAAGTAGAAAATTTAAAAAAAAATGGGATAGAGGTTTGAAATTCAATGCAGGGTGAGGAAGGTAGAAAACTTAGATGAGTAATGACTTTGGTTTCAAATGATATCTGTTGCTCTTGTTGTTGGAGGACAGAGATAGAAAATTATGGTAGCTGCAGACAAAGGACTCCAGCTAAGTCTCTTAATTAGGAGTATGCTTCATACATGAGCACAAGAAGCCTCATCTTTCCTTCCTACATAAAATACCATTTTGCAGTTCAGGTAGAGTGAAGTGTGTAAAATGGACAATGCCTGTGCACCCCAGCTCAGCTTGCAGTGTGGAGTGAGCCAGTGCCTTGGGGACAGCAGTAAATTATTGCTGCACAAGAGCTGGATGCTACACTCAGAGCACTCATTGCGCTCTGGAAGCAAAAGAGAACACATCTCATACATTGAGGCAAGGGTCTGTTGTTAGTACAATCAATGTTTTAACAGCATAACAATACAAATTAACACAAAAAAAAATAAAGCTCTGTTGATAAATATAATTAAATTATTATCTAAGAAAACTTCCTACTGTCTTCCCTTTTCTTCCTTTGAATTTCTCAGTGTTCCTCTGGATCTCAAGTTGGTACTATAGTAGAGAGACTCACAATGAGCATCAGATCCCAGGTCCTTCTCTAGATAAAGTATGAAGCTCATGGTGAGCTTTTCTTCCTTGTCGGTCTTGAGTCCACCTAGAACTCCATCTACTTGTCTTCTCATCACAGTCTGCTTCTGTCACATCAGTCTACAGATAAAGGTCAAAAATTGCACAACTTCCTCTCCCACCTTCAGTGTACCCAAAAGGCTACTGCTTGTTTTGCAGGGACTGCTAAGTCTGTTGGCCCTTCACTTGTCCATGGGATTCACTGAGCTTGGCTGGACATCAGTCATGTGGCCAATGGCAGCTGTTAACCAAGACAGAACCAGCACAGGCCCAGGCAAACCCAGACAAGTCCTGAAAGCTTGTTCTATCAGGTTGAGACAAAGTCTGTTTCTGAGCCATGTGTGGGAAAACGAGAGAAAATCATATTTTGGAGGATATCTCTGCCTTTGTAATATGTCAGACAAAAGTACATACCATTAAATAAGGTTGTTGCATCAGTGAAAGTCTAAGATGGTTTTAGAAGCAAAGGTGAAATAGAGTTTGATCAGTAGGGAGGATCAACTTGCATTTTAATTCCTGTAAGAGGTTACAAAGTGGTTACTATGCAGGTTGCCTTTGCAAAACCTACAGAATTGTAGGTATGTGCTGTGGTGGTTTTTGTCAACAGCTTTCTTTCTAATATTATTTTTAATACCTTTAATTGTATAGATAATCACTGTCCTGAAGCATTGTGGTGTTTTGTATCTTTCTGGGTTTTTAAAGAGTTGTTCACTTTATCGGTATGGATTAGAATGTCCATAACACAAGTAAAAGTACATAGTACTTTTTTGTACTTATACAAAACACTTTTTGTGTTATATTTGAAACATAACACAAGTATTTTCAAATTGCATCCTGTTCCTTACATCTCTTGTGTGTTTGATTCTGCTACATCTGAGTTTAGTGCCATGTTGTCCAAGTCGCCTTATTGACATTCAGGAAAGATATCAGGTAAAATTTAAGTCAGTGTTTTTTGGTCTGATTTCCAAAAAGTGACAAATGAATGAGTAAATAATGGATGAGTAGTAATTAAAAGACAGTTCTGTGAACACTGAAAATAATGGATGGTATTTTGTCATATATTATTAGTGTACCTCCTCACTGCATTTCCTGTGATAAATTTAATAATCAAGAGGCAAGCACAATACTATTAATATCCTGATAAGCATCTAGTGATAGCAAGGATACTTTATATCCAGTAGAAGATATAGGGGCTTTTTCCCAATATAGGCATAAGTTTGTATCTCTGTTCTCCTGCTTGGAATTCACAAAACTTTTAGTACCTCAGCTGTCTTAGAAACTTGAGCCCCCTTTAATATTTAGTCGCAAAGATTTAGCGTTCATGAAGAGAAATCAATCAAATGATTGAAAATGAGACTATTGTACCAGGCTAGACATGACAATTTCTGTACAATGCTCATTTAAAAGTCATCTAGATTTGTGAAACATTTTTTCTGCATAGAGCAAAGATTTAGGTAGTAGTCCTAACATTTCTAATAGAAAATGTGTAGAGAAAAGTGAGACTTCTAGCTGAGTGTAATAAAAGAAAAACCACATGTGAAAAGAACAGTATGATACTTATTACTGCAATTGCAACAAAAAATAAAAGAGGAGGATTTGTAACCCTTTGATGAAAAGATTTGAAGGAGTTTTAGTATTTGAAAAGACTAGCCCCAGACAAAGAAAAATGAGTTCAAGAGAGGTTCAACTGTGCTTATAAAATGGAAGCACTGTAATAATATTTTGCATCTGAGGGTAATTTCAATAGTAGTCACAATAATATTTTGGAACCAAACTTGATAAACATGAAGCAAAGAACTAACAGCATATGTTGTATTTAGAGATTTTATTATTCACTCTTCAAAGTTTAGCACTTTTTCAAGAGCACTTCCTTCAAGTCGAAGTTCTATCATAAAATTATCTCAGAAGAGTATGCAGCGAGTTACATTTGGATCTCCTAAAAGATTTTTCCATATTAATGCTGGGGTAAGTGTATAGCAGCATGTGGGTCATTTTACCCACATCCCAGCATCCATCTGAGTTGAACATCAGCACAATAAAATCCTTGCAGTTACTGAAACATAAAGTACCAAAACTCAATTCAGTTATGTGCAATATATGTTGATATATTCAGATATCCATTGATCAAAGCATTGCAAGAGTCCATTTTTTGATTTGACATGCTGGACTGATCACTAAAAATACCAGATGGAGTTACTGAACTGAAAAAGGGGAAAAGAGCATAATACACTCTGTACATATTTGAAGAAGTGAGACAATAAACAAGTGAAAAAGTGAACTAAATTTTCTAAAACAAGAGAAGTTCATCCACTCACTTTTCAATCATTAATATTTATAAATTAGGCAAATAGTTTTTATTTCTTCTAAATTCCAGAAGAAAAAAATTATCTTCATGCCAACAGAAAGTCTGTAGACATTTCAAACAATAAAATTCTCCATGTGGGAGAACAGTATACACTTTTTCCTCAAAAGCCATTTGCATATTCAATTAGGAATGCTTTTAGTATTAATTGTCTTTTGCTCAAAAAGAACTCTAAAGTCTTTGAAGCTATTTTGTATTCAGTCATCCTGCTCAGTGACTCTACTGTGCCCACCTTAGGAGCACAATGCATAAATACATTGCACAATATTTTAGGGACTTCCCTGATTTTGGAGCAGCATTTTGTCTACTTGGACAGCCCTTCTCTGAGAGGACAGGAACGCATAATGAAGAATTAAGGTATCGTGATAATGCTGTTGCCCCTCTGCAGCAGCTCAGTGCAATGCCTCTGAGTGCAGATTGTCCAGAATAGCATTTGTATAAGACTACGAGCAAAATATAACACTTGTCATAGTCCTTCTCAGAAATAGGTGTGAACTTCATCCATAGTGGTTTAGGGTGAAGAAAGGACAAAATATATTGAGTACCCTTGTGTCACCTTCAGATCCCAAATACGAACTCTTGTTTAAAGTAGAGTGTGAGGTCTGGAATAGTATGCATACTTCCAATGCACATAGTGTAGGAAAATGCATCCTTCAAAACATTCAGCACCCACAACTGGGTTATATAATATTTCCCTCCATTATTATGACGTGCAGAACTGGCAACATTGGAGTTTGTTGGATGGTTGTTTTTAGCATTTTTACAGGTCAATTATTACAACTAGAACCTTTTGTCCCTTTCTGCCATTGCTCCGTTACTTTTCCTCTCTGGCCCTTCATAATTTAACTTGTCACATAAGGCCTTATTTGTTTATCTTCTCTTTGATTTTATCTTAGGTTTTGGTTATCTTCATACAACTGTATTCATTTTCATAACATTTTGTTGAGGGCAAGGCAATGTGGATTTTACTCTTGTACCCAGTCCCTGGGTAATCTCTCCGTGGCATGGTCACTGAGTGTTTAGAGAGTTTTTTATCCTGAGGGCACAGCTGATTACATCCTCCCATCGTTCTGGCCTACATAATTTCGTTTTAATATATGCTACAAAACCAAAAATTGTAGTAGATTTTGTTTGGTTAAGACTCCATGCTAGATTTGTCTCAGACTATGTCCTAAGTAATAAAAGTAAGGAAGTCCAAAGAGCAGCATATCACAGAACAAGAGATACAGGCAAGTTACTTTTGCCCAGCCACATTCCCTGCTTTTTAAGGACATTTGACATCAGTGTCTTATTGAAAGCTCAATAAAACCAGTGTTTTCTTTGAATTATAAATAGGATTCTTAATGGTTTGGGGGTGTTTTGGGGGGAAAGTTGCATTGGTCAGATAGGCTTGAATTCTCACCGCTGAATAAGAATGCTATTACAAAATAGTCTCTGATGGGTGTTGAGTGGCCCTGTGTAGCTACGCCCAGGCAAAGAGGATGTTATCTCAGGTGAATGGTGAACATGACTGAGGACAGGCTCAGAGGTTGTACTCATGACCCTCATTGGCTCAGATATTCATATTAAATCAGAGATTGCCTTTTGCACTTTGGTCTCCTCTTCCCCAGTTTACCCTTGGGTGAAAGGGAAAGAGCTTAGTGTATGGCATAGGTGCTCTTAATGCTCTGAGGTAGCATACTTTAGGGAAAACCTAAATTCTCATGACTAGAGAGTTTTGCATTTCTCAGTGCAGCATTTTAAGCAGTACAAAGACCAGGCATCATAACCTATGCAGCTCTGTCATGAAACTGATATTTAGTGTGACTGATTTTGTTCAGAGATCACCCATCCATCATCAGTAGATAATGTAAAGAAGATTAGTGGTTAGTATAAAATGGCATTTAGCAAAGAAAGCAAGGTGTCTCAAGTTTTTCAAGAAGGACACAAAGTCTCAGGACTAGACAGCTTTGGCTCTGCTTTAAGCCTCTGTAACACAGCTGAACTGACAGGCCTTGTGGTGAGATCTGGATGCAGATCTCTGCTGGGAAGTCTTATTTGTGAGTAAGTAAAATTCAATATCTGTCATTCAAATTGACATACTTCTGTCTGTTCTGAAGAAGTCAGTAAGTCTTTCAGCAAGAAAAAAAACCAAAAAACAAAGAGGCAAGAATTTCACCAGTTTAATGAATTATGTGTTTCCTCCACTCTCTTTCACACTTACAGTATGGTAATAAAATACAGAACAGTAATGTTGGAGACACCTTTAAGGAGCTCATCTGGTACCTCTTGGGACAGCTGCTCCTTTGTGTTTCCTGACAGGTATTTCTCTGATGCAACAATAGAGCTCACTACTGGCACAGGGCCATCACAGCCCCCCCAGGTCACCTGTTCCAGGACTTCACTGTCCTTGCCATTAGGCAGTCTCACTGAGGACTCTTCTGGATGTTCCTTGCTCCAGTTTTAATTCTTTGCCTGCTCACTGGGTGAATGCAATACAGACTGCTCTCCTGGCTTTGCAGAAGTCTATTTTGCAAGCAAGAGCTCTTGTTGTGCCCCTTAGTCTTTTCTTCATTCCTGAATCCTGACAAATAATATGTTTTTCTGTGTATGTCATATTTTCTGGACCTCTGATTATTCTCACTGCTATCTACTAGTCCCTGTCCAGTCAACCTCTCCTTCCCTCTTGCCTCATTTTCCCTTCTTTCTCCCTTTGCTGGTTGCTGGTTTTGAATTTTAGTTGGTAATTAAGCATCCAAGTGTCAAAACAGAATCACTGAATCTCTTGGAAGCTTTCTGTGTGAGGTGTTTGTTTTTTTCACGGCACTGGTGACTCAAGTTTCAGTCATGGTTCCCCTGACTCTTCCAGTTTATCCTGAAGAAGCAAGTTCCCTGTCTTGTATTTGTGCTTTGCATTCATCCCTATTCAGCAATGTGTAGGATTGTCGTGTTATTTTATGTTTTTCTGCAGTTTAATTTGTAGTGAACTTTTAAATCAACTAAGTTATAGGATTTCTGTATGTGGTAGCTAACACAGTGAATGTGTGAAAGAAATTTATCAAAGCATTGAGCTTTTCTGAGCACCAGAATTAAAATCATATTGTACTGGGGCTCAATGCACAAAAGCAAGTCCTCCATTTCAGAGACCTGGGAATTGTTGGAGAGATTTTTGCGTTTCCTTGATGCTCCTGTTATTAAAAGCTATTAAAAGTAATTGGAGACTGAAGTCATAATAGTTACTACAGAGCTATCATTTATTGATTTTCAGTTCTTTCTGGGCAGCTTCGTGAAATAAGGAATTAGAATGAGCTCCTTGAAGTGCAAACATTTCTCTCCTCTGTCACAAAAGTGCTCCAGATGGCCATTGAGCTGGGCTGGTGGAGGTGTGGTGGGACGAGATTTCAGAAAATTGTTTTACCTTTCTGTTATTCGTGCCAAACACTGTGACTGAAAAACCATTCACTGTGCTGTCAGACTGGGACTGCCAGAACAGAAAGACAGACAGATGCTGTTGCACAGTGCAGAATTACCAAATGAAAGCATATTTATTGTCCAATAAAATAGACCATATGTTAGCTGGTAAAGGGAATAAATAAATCAGAAATATGTATAAGCTAAAAAGATAAGTACCTGCTTACACATAAGGATCTACATGCATAGCTGTATGTGCATGTGTACAGGGTACATAAATATATTTTTCTATACATATGCACATATACCTACGCACATGACATATTGGAATCCATTAAGGTAGCAGGGATCCATTTTGGATTCTAGTTTTATCTGCCTTGTTTCTCAATGTGGTAGTACTCCATACATAAATTTAATGAGACATGTGGAGTTTCTTTTGATATGGGACTACTTCATTTTGTCTTTGATTGTTTTGTCATCTTATGAGGATTCCTAAATAGATAAGCAGAGAGCTCTGGCAATTTGGCACTCCCTTGTGCTGTACGCCACCTTTCTCCTTTTTAATTCTCATCTCTCTCTCCAACTAAAAAAATCCCTTACTTTACAGAAAAAAAAAAAAAGGACCAGAGGTAAAAATGAAGTTAGGTGGAAAAAAGGTAGTAGAGTAAAAAGTTACTTGAAAGTTAGATGCAGAATTCAAAAAGAAAATTAACATTTATTTGAAAAAGGTTTGAAGGAATGCTCAGTTTCATCAGAGAGAACTTCCTACCCATCATCTTATTCCCTAACACACTTAAAGCCACATGTCCAAATCTTTTCGTTTGCTTCAAGGTTGGTCTGAGTCCATTATAACTCTTCTCATATTTTAATCCTAGTAATTGGTGTCAACAGTAATATCTTTATGAATCTTGAAGAGTATTGACCAAAGGATGGAGGATCTAGGACAATAATTGTTAAGCAGACATTAATTGAACAGTGTTCAATGTATTAACTGCCAGTTAAGTATCATCCAAGTTACCATATTTTTAGTCATTATATATTCAAATGCATATTTTCATGAATCATTCTTTGTATCCCTTAATTTAAAAAATTATTTTTTACTATTTATATAAATAAAAGTGTAGGGCTTTAACTGTTAGATTTTGCCAATTCACTGGACAGGAATTGTAATAGAAAAATGTATAAATTACATTCTATTTTTATTCTGCATAGTAGCATAGAGGAGAAAATATTGTCTCCTCCAAAGAAATTGATCTTTTGTTATCACCTACCTTGAATGCTTCAGTGACGCAGAGATTTGTTCAGTCAGGTGTCAGAAACACCCATAATTCATTGTGCAGGTGTTTGTGTCATCTTACTGGTAGTGTAGAAAGAACTAGTGCCTCATCTGAAATGTCTTGAAATTCCATTTTCAGAAAACCTATTGTGAATGGCTGGCTGTAGGGATTGCAGAGGAAAAAAATTCTGATCCTTTTAATAAAAGACATGTGTTGTGCCTTTGCCCTTTCTCAAAAAATGAGATACTGATTTTGCCTGCCATGTTTTCTTCCCACGATGGCAAGTTTTTGTTCCATTTCTGACTAATTAAAGTGAGTTTTCATTTTGCAATCACCTCTACAACAAAAGTAAATGCTATATTGAAAGAATAGTCCTAAGACCAAATGTCCTTACTTGCTGTGTACAGGGGTTTAAGAAAATATTGCATCACAACAATCTGAGAATTTCTTTAAAAACTATGAGCTCCCAAAACCAAAATATGATGCTATAATACTCTAGTAAGATAACTGTTGTTTGGCATCTTGCATGATGATAGAGTTATACACCATAGCACCTTCCTAGAAAGATGTTGCTTTAAATAGTCCTCTCATTCTTTTTAATATGTTGTCAATCAAAATTTTAAGGAAATATCTGGCATGTTTCTGGAAAAACAGACATGAGCTTTAATTATACTTTTCCTCTTGGATCATTTATGTTTGCAGTAGTCAGTGATGCTGTCTGTTTCTGATCAAGCAACATAGTTTTGGAAACCTGGCAAAGAGTATGTTTGTAGCTGTTTCACAGTCATTAATATCAGATCTGTGCAGTACTGGATGAGCCAGAAATGTATATTTAATCTAGTTCAAGCAGGTGAACTTCACTGAATCTCATTTGAATTTTTTTAAGATGATGCTAATAAAGTAAACAGTTTCATGCACTTAGTCTGGTTTGATGTCACCTGCAGAAGAACAGATTGATTCCTCAGCTGGCACAGAGTAAGAGTTGCATAGACAGGCAATACTGGATGTGGGACAAAACCTGCCTAGACTAAGTTAATCCATCATTGTCTTTGGATGATTTGAACTGGTGTCCTGT
This sequence comes from Entomyzon cyanotis, assembly GCA_024500445.1. Taxonomy (NCBI): domain Eukaryota; kingdom Metazoa; phylum Chordata; class Aves; order Passeriformes; family Meliphagidae; genus Entomyzon; species Entomyzon cyanotis. The sequence continues at coordinate 86,708,305 of JAKEPQ010001005.1, forward strand.
TTTCAGCTGGAATAGAGTTCTTCTTTTTCCTAGTAGCTGGTACAGTGCTGTGGTTTGGATTTAGTATGAGAATAATGTTGATAACTCAGCTGATGCTATGTACTGCTTACCCTAAGTCACGGACTTTTCCATTTCCCATGCTCTGCTAGGGAGCAGGTGCACAAGAAGCTGGGTGGGAGAAAGCCCAGGACAGCTGATCCAAACTGACCAAAAGGATATTTCATGCCATAGAACATAACATCATGCTCACTGTATAAACTGGGAGAGTTGGCCGGGAGATGCCAGTTGCTACTTGGGGACAGGCTAGGCGCTGGTCAGTGGGTGAGAAGCAATTGTACTGTACATCACTCTTTTTGGGGGGGGGGGTTTATTGCTCCCTTTTTATTACATTATTACTATTATTGTTTTTGGGTTTGCTATTATTTCCATTATTGAACTGTTCTTATCTCAGCTCATAAGTTTTAACTTCTTTTTCCATTCTCCCCATCTCCCTGGGGGTGGGGTGTATCTGAGAAGCAGCTGTATGGTACTTACTTGACAGCTGTGGTCAAATCACAGCCACTGGCATAGTGAGTTCATACCAAATCTTTACTTTTTCCATCATGCATTTGCACTATTTCTTCTCTGGTACTAGGAGTATTAAAGCAACTCTTGCTGTATGATAGACCTGAGCAGTTTGAAATGGATTATATAAAAGTGACAAAATTATTCTTGATGAGTTTGGTTTCCAACTCATTCCCAATTATTGCCTCTTCATACCTTATCACAGGATAGCACACAGATAAGAATGTATTCTGCTTCGTACACAGCTCCAAATATCTTAAGAGTAGGTGATTCACAGCTGGAGAAACACTGAACTAAACTGCTGGAGTAATGGGTTAATTATTGGGAATAAATGGGAAATTCTACATTATAATGCAAAACTACTTTTTGCTGCTTCATTTCATGTCAGTCCTTCAGTCTGTTTCCCTTTCTGAAATAAATATGTCCAGTCTGAAGCCAGGATTTCCCCGGTTGTTCAGATCATCCATCAACAAAGCAGACTCACAGCTGCCAGTCCTGTTAGGTCAGATTATACAATACCTCTATTTTTCCAGGGACTGACAGAGTTTTAGACTTGAAGAAGAGGCAGCAGCTGGTCAGTGCTGATAAGACTCAGTGAACACAGTAAGTCATAAATAAAATATACATTTGATACAGAATGTGCAATAAATTTTATGAGTTACTCATTAACAGTTGCACAGCTTGCAGATCCTATTGGATCTCACCTACTAAGTCCACACTATACAGTTGGGTTTAGTGCTTCTTTCTCGGCACCAGAATAGTGGTTTTTTCCAGTTTCTCAGTAAAGGCTTATCATTATCTACAGAGTAGCAGTGTGTTCTGCACAGCTGGTCCAAAATTCTAACACTTCTCTCAAATTGCATCTTTGTTGTGGAATGGGATATGATATAGACTAACTATAGTGTAAAAAGCAACTCTATGCATACAATTACAAGTGCATCACATTCAGAGATCATCCTGTAGGTCCCCCGAAGATTTTTAAAAACTATTTTAGTGGTCTCTTCTCAGACTTTCAGTGCAGATGGAGAGTTAAAGTCTAGACACAAGGTCTGTCTGAGTTCATATTAATAGAAATAAACACTTCAATGTGAGTCACACAATAAACTTGGTTAAGTCATTCACCTGTAGGAAAAAGATGTTGGGAAAAGGCACTCAACATAACATTAAGAGTTACATGTACATTCTAATCTAATCTGATTTATAGGGTTAGTTCTTCCAAACAGAACCTGTCAGTAGTCACAAGAGAAGTAAAGTGTGAGAAAATACTGCATGAGAAAACCTAGGACTCTTCAAACACGAAACAATCTGTCAGATCAGTTGTAAATATCTGAAACCAAAACAAAAGAAATCTCATACCAGGCTCTCTTGCCTGAAAACCATCAGTCTTTTGGTCTTTGAGGTTAGCAGAAAACTGTCTGAACAGCCAGGCTCAGAGTGTCACAGCTAGTGGTTCTGAGTACACCTGCTGTTCTTCAGGGACTAACATTAAACCTAATGCTAATTAGTGTTTATGTCAAAAATGGTGGGAGGGAATGCACTCTCAGCTTCTTCAAAGGTAATACCAGAGCAGTCAATATGCTAGACTGTCAGAGGAAGCTTTACATGCTGTACAAGTGGTCTGACAGGATACTTACATAGTTTAACAATCCAGTTTTGGGCTCCAAGCTGGAGGCTGTCTGAGGATAGGGCCAATGAAAATGGTTTGGAGAATGGAGAGGATAATACACAAGTAGAAGCAGAGAAACCTGGGCTTGTTCAGGCTGGGGAAGGGAAAGCTAAGGAGGGTTCTAACTGCTGTCTTCCATTACTTAAGGGGTGGTTGTATGGGAGTCAGGGACAGATATTTCTCTAAGGTAGGCAGTGAAAAAAAGTACAGCAGAGAAAATTCCATCTGATGTAAAGGAAAGAATACTGTGAGAGTAGTGATCCATTGCAGCAAGCTGCCCAGAAGGGCTGTGAAATCCCAGACTCTGGAGATTTTTCAAGTCTACATGTAAGTACTTTGATTCAAGCTTGAAGGTAGCACGACTTTGAGCAGGTGTTTGGAGTAAAGGATTTCCAGATGTCCCTTCCATTCTACAGTGTTGTTTCTTTGAAACCAATGCAGGAACCAAATTTTGACCAGGAAATGAAGGGTAGATTAAATCTTAGCAGACTGAGGAAAGGGCTTTGTTCATTGGCATGGCTTGGCAATGCCACATGTTGCTGGAGCGTCACTGGAAAGTGATAAAATTATGGTAGGGAAACATCAGAGAAAAAGGAGCCTCTCAGAGGAAGAACTTCAGTAATGTGGCACAGCATGAAAATAGCAACCCTAAGCTTCACTTTCAAAACTATACAAGAATCCAGTACTGTTTGCAGAGAAATGACAGGGTCTCCATCTTACTAATTACATAGCAAGTACAAGTGGAAAATCATTCATGTTCTGCATCGCTAAAGCTTCCAAGTAGTTTTCAAGGGTAGCAAATGACTTTTGCTTCATTTGAAAAGTAGAGTATAAAGCCAGAAGGGATTTTTACAATTATTTATTCTGATTTCCAATTTAAAGAATGCATTTTCTCTTTACATAGAGCATATGTTTTAGAAAAGATCTTATTTTTCACTATACAAATTTTTAGTCATAAAGAATCTAACATAACTCTCAGCAAATTGTGGCAAAGTTTAATGAACTTCACTGAACTTTATTTCTAGCTTAAAAATGCCTCACTTCATCTTCTGCTGATGGGTTATTTTATGTTTTGCCTGCTATAGTGAGAAAGTTAATAACAACTCCTCCAACTTCTGCTTTCCCTCTAGGTATTTAGAGAGTGTAACCAAGTTTGCTTTTTACCATTTTACTCCAGGATTTCTAAACTCATATACCACACATCACTTCTATAGCTGGCAGTGCTCTGGGCTTTGAGGAGCCTGTTCAATGAGGGACAGACTTTGTGTGATAGCTAGGATTCAGCAGGACAGCCTCCTTGCAAAACACTTTTGACTCACAAGTCAAGAAGGGCTCCATATGAGAGCTTCAGGCCCTTCAAAATGATAATTCTAAACCAGCTTTTTCAGTCCATTATTCTGAATCTTCCTCCACGTTTTCTTCATGGCAAGAAGCGATGCGCACACTGTTTCACTGACACTGTTGTGGTTTAGGAGTGGTATTCCCCCAATTTAGTGTTCCTACTGAGACTCCAAACCAGGCACTGCTTGTTCACTTTCCCCTCCCACTCCCTCTGAAGCAGACTGGAGAGGAGAACTGGAGGTACAAAAGGTAAAGATCACAGGCTGAGATAGTAACAACTTACTGAAAACAGCAATGAGATAAGAAAACAAGCCATTACAACTACAATATTAATAACAAAGTGTACAAGAGAGGCAAATGATTCACACATGATTGCTTGGAACCCACGCTACCCAAATGCTTCCTCCAGCTTGGAACCAGCACTGTTCCACCACTCCTTCGGCCACACTTACTCAACTGGATGGGACCCCTTCCCCAGCAGCCCCAGCAGTGACCTGGGGTGTACAGAACAACCTGCATGTCCCAGCCATACTCCTTCTGGGCAGAACCAGAGCACTCATATAACAGGCCAAATATATTCTAAACCCTTCTCTCAGCGTAAATTTGTTCTATATTGCGTGAATCAAGAGTTATCCAAGGGCTATTTGTTCTCATAAATTTCAGTATTTGAAGAAGGTATTTCCATATCAAACCATGACATGTGTAGACAATTGCCAGGTTCAGACAGAGGCTAGCAGTCACTGGGTAAGTCCACAGTGACAAGACAGGTTCAAGGTCAGGCCAGAAGGCAATCCATTGGGCCCAGGTCCAAATGGGAGAGGTCCAAGGCTGCAATGCCTGCAGTGTTGCACATGTGGGAGCACTCTGCAAAGGAGGACCCCAGGAAAGGGAGGGCCCCCCAATGAGGTTTCCTGGCAGAGTTTTTTTGGGAGGAAGTCTCTGCTGAAGCCTCGCCCAGCTTTTTCTGGAGAAGCTTCAGAGTCAGCTGAGGCTTTTCAAAGACCTCTCTGAGCAAGCTGGGCCTGAAGGCAGGGAGGTACACTCCTGATCCTCACAAAAGAAAACAGCATGCTGGAGCAAAAGGAGTTCAAAGTATTGACCACAGGAAAAAAACATTGGTGGTGTTATCTTTACCAATATGTCATTCTCTCTCTAGAGTATGGAACTTAAACTCTGTCACACAAAGCAGGGGTAATAATTCATCATGTCAGTGCTGTAATGCAGGATTTTCAAGACAAGTTTTTCAGAAGCAAGTGAAATTGGTGTTCTGTTTCTACTGTTCATACTGCAGCTATAACTCTATACACTGCATTAGCATAATTCCTCTGCCCTGTGAGTATTATAATGATAGTTAAGAAATGTCATTTCAACTCATAGAATAAGATATTATCATAATATCTTATTAGGTCTTCAGTAAAGTGCATCATTAGCCAATTTCAGTTTTCTTACAGAGACATGTGAAACCCACATGTGAGAATTAATATGCTTAAATGGACTGATGAAACAAGCTTCAACATGGAAAAGACTGCCCTGAGCTCAAAATGTAGGAAGTGGTATCTTGACAATGTGAAACACATCACCTAACATTTCCGTTTGTCACTCTTGATCAATATTTGTGTCTGTTTCCAAGAAATCAATAGAGACATAGTTCTTTACAGTAGCCATGAGACCCAACCTGATCTATAAGAGAAATTGTCTAAATAGCAAAACACAAGCCCATCCTCAAGTCTGACAATTATCAGTTAAAAAAGGGTTCTGATTATTTTCATTTACTATCCCAGCATTGGATGCAAAGAGAGTTTTCTCCAGAGTAAGCTGTAGATAACACAACACATATCTGAAGTCAGTTACCCCACTTTCCTGCTTGTCCCCTTTCACACTGAAATTTGTATCCCTTTAAATAACTTCTCTGTAGCAAAATCATCATCACTGACATCTCATATAGTGTCTAAAATCTGTGTGTATTAAGTACACCCTTTAAAAGATAATTCATATATTTGTATGGATTTTAATAAGAAGATATAACAGTCTGCAATAATTTACAGGTTGATCTCAAACAGCAAAAGTATTTTGAAATGAAAGGATTGGGACTGTAGAAACATGAAAACATGAAAATGCATTCTGAGAGGGCTTCTTTGGGAATGTTATTCTTTTACCTTGTTCCATTTCTGTCTCAAACGCCCTTCCTTAACAGATGGCTTGGGTTTGGACCTCTAGCTTTAATCTTTATTGGTCCCAGAATGATGGTTTTTGTGTAGTGTAGATTTCTTTATTTCAATTTGAATATATTTGATAGTCAGCCTCAGTGCTGAGGCTCATTGTGTCATTTTTTCCTCATTTTAAATCCATTGCTATTTTATAGAACACAGCGCACTGCAAGTCATGGTAAAATCTGTTTGGGTCGTTATTAGTTCCAAAGGATGGGATACCCTCCAGACTTGGAATTATGGGCAGTTTGGGAATAGTGTTGCAACCATGCAAACAGGCTAATATCTCTATTCATATAGTAGTGCTAGTTCTGTCTTCAGAACTGTCCATGCACACTGTGTAATTGGGAAAAAAAAAAGACACATTTTCTTAGACTGAAATATCAGTGTTATTATCACGAATTCATGGCTTTCAATACAGAAGTGGAGGAACAATGAAATAGAAGTAAAGCTGAATGTTTTGAGGTTTCTCAAGGGTCAATGGGGAAAGAAAATCAACAGCAGTAGCGGCAGCTGCAGCAGTCTCATCAACAAAAGAAAACCTTTGTGCTTCCCAAAACCAATTTCCAACAGTGCCACAGTCCACGTTCTGTATGAAGTGTCGGATATTAAGTTCTCATGGGTGGAGAGAAGCCTGAAGTCCTTCTGTCTCTTATAATGGCTTTTTTCTTTCAACTTAAACTACTGCTTGGGGGCAAGGAGCAACATTTCAAAAGGAGAAATGCTTGCGAGAGGTGTGGGACCTCCTAGGAAAGACCATTTGGAGGAAAGGCTTGCATCGGTTCTGCTCACATTGAGTGTAGCTTAATTTACCTTGGGATCTTGTTAGTTTTAGTTCATTTGTTAGTCAAATGATGGCATCAGCTCTTAGGGAGTTGTCATATTTAGTTCTGTGTAGGCTGTTATTACTGCAAATCAGATAAAATGCAGCACCAAGATATTCCGGGCTGGATGATGTAGGTGCACATAAGAATGTTACCCGTTTTCTTCTCTGTATAGGTTAAAGGCACTCCTATGTGGGTGTGTGAAGCAAGATCCCAAGAATAATTTAACTATTTTAAGCTTATTTAAAGAATGTTGTGGTTGTCTTCATTATATATCAACAGTGAGGGAATTAATCTAATAATAAGATCATGAATGCAATTCTGTAATATCAGCATCACTGGCATAACTTTTTACAGAACTTGTTTTTGCCTTTGCCCTGTTGCCACATAATGTATGCAATGCCAGCTCAAATGATCATCTTTTTGCACTCAGTCTGATCAAATAATTTCAGTTTGATTTTATGCTCCCTGTAAAACACACTACATATAAGAGTAGCTATTTTTATGCTAATAACCAATTTCTGAAGTCTTCCCAATGGGATTCTGCCATAAAATGAGGCTGTGGCTACAGAAAAGTTCAAAAGGCTTCTGCTCACTATTGAAATATTGTTGGTGAGTTTCTGGGCTTTTTAATGTCCTTTTAAAGGAGTTAAATAAACCAGTGTCTTTAGCTTTATTAACCTGCAGAATTTCAGTGCTAGTGGCTACACATAGGTGTGTATGCTGTTTACCCATCCATCAAGTCTGGGTAGAGAGAAGTTTATATTCGATGACAAAATGACATAGCAAAATCATGGAATGCTCTGATTTATTGTTAGGACGTTCTTTGCAAACCCATGACATGGACATGTGCATTTTGTCACAACCTGGCTGGGCAAATCTCAGGGTGACTTATAAGCTCATTGTGAGACTTGCCCAGCTTTGCTGTTGCTGGCACCTCTTCTTCCTTCACAGTCCTAGCTGTGAAAAGTCTATTCTGAATGCAGTTACTTTTTCTGACTGTGATTTTCCTGTATGCCCACCTCACAGAGTAAATGCCATAAGCCCTTGTTTCAGAACCCATAGAAAAAATTAAAATCATTTTTTTAATTGAATATTTATTTCTGTAAGTGCTCTTTTTATCCCTCAAATTACATTTTGTTTTTTAAAAGTACTTATATTTTCTTTTCCCCTTGGCACTACCTAAAGCAAAGACACTATTATTAGGCCTTAAATGATTCAGTGAATTTACAGTACACACTTAATTGCAACAGTGGCAAGTCTAGCACACCATGGTGTTAAGGATGGCAGGGACTGTAGTGATTTTATAATGAAGTCACTTTAAATCTCAGCAATAGTAGCATACAAGGACATCTGGCAGCTGCTTTCCCCAGCTAAATCTCACCACTGAGACTTGATTCCAAGAAAAATAACAAGTCAGGCTTGGTTAGCAGTGCTGCAGCTTGGAATATGAGTCTTGACAAGGGAAAAAATCATTTGTACTGTAGTAGCTTTTCATGAGCTGGGGCAAGGAGTAAATCTCTCCAATGGCAAAATAAAGCTGTCAGACAGCTTTTTCATAAGATGCCATTGGACATCAATATGACAGTTCTCCCTTCTGATCTTTTTTATAGGTTGCTAATTCTGAAAGAAAAGTCATCTTTGCCTACATATTTGTGGATTCAGGCACTGACATTTTAGAAGCACTTGTACTGGAACAAAAATGCAGACTCAATAAACAGGAGTACCACTATAGCCTTCCTGAAAAGATGGTTTAGCTAAATGTCTATTATCTAGGAAAAGATACTGTATTTGCTGCTTTATATTTTGAGATTGATGTATACATGTATGAAATAAGTTCTCTGAAAATTAACAGGCACTTGAGAATATTTTGGTGAACTGAAAAACATGGCAATGGCCATCAGCCTGAGGCATGGCCATCATTAAGGCAGTAATTTTGTTACTCAAGCACTTGAATAGGTTCCCTTCTCTGTCTTTACTTGACATAGATGAGAAAATATGGGCTCTTCTCAGTTTGGCCACTTTTTATGCACCAAAACATAATTGAAGCCTAAGAAGTGTGGTGAGGACTTATCTCAGGGGTCTTCTCTTCCAGGATAAGTGGGAAACCCAGAGCTCCTGTCTGGACATCTGAACATATTATTTTAGTTCCTGATATTGAAGGTCATGGAAGTTCTTTTAGTTTGGAGTATGGAGATGGTTATCCTTACCTCCACTTTAAAATGCACTACTTTATGGCTGTGGAGGAAAAGGGGACTAAATAATTCTTAGTGTGCTCTTAAGAAAATAGTAAATAGAGTGTGTTGTATTAATGTTTACTGACATTTTGTATACTTTTCACAAGTATTTTCCTATATTTATGTTCATTTTCTTTTAAAATCTTAGGAATATTTTCCATTCATAGGTTACTTTTGGGGTATGACATAATTCTGAATATCTTACAAAGGAAAAAAATAAAACACTTCTTTCCAAGGACTGTTGCATTAAAATGTTTTGGCCATGAATTCAGATATCAATTCACATAAATTCTTATATTAACAAGCAAGGCATGTTTCAGAGTTCTCTTTCTGGGCAGCCTTTAAATCTTATATTTTCAGCCAGTTTAAACAGTCTTTGCAAATAAATAGCACTGTCAAATAAACCAACCACCTTAGTGAGCTTATAAAGAAAACAAATGTTTGAGGCAAGTCTTAGTAAAAGAAAAAAAAAATCATTTGATACTAGCACTGTGAAAAAAATACAAAACTAAATCAGATGTGAGTACCTAAAAAATGAAAATTTCCATAAATAGCAAACTAAAAATTTCAGGTTATACTTCCATTAAATGCACAAGCAGCTATAAATTAGGTGTTCCTAGTCTTCCAAAGTGGCCAAGGTTACATTTAGTGTTTTTCCATTTCTGGGTTTTTTTCTGAATCTGTTTTCTGCCCCAAGTTTCCAATGTGCTCAAATGTCTCATTCGTGTCGCCATGAGGATTTGACTAATCTCAAATGTTAGTCATTAGTAAAATTATGACCACTGATGCAAACTCTATTCACAAATAGTAAGCACTCCTTATACTTTTCCCAATTGGTTGCAAAGAAAAATGATTTATCAGTTAACAAAATGAGAGTAACAATGAAAGAATTTACTTCACTTATAGTTGTCATATTAAATTAATGAGTATATGTTGCACAGTGCATTAGCAAGCAAGAAATGTTACTGGAAGAAATGGAAAATGGGTAAAATATTAATTAAAACAATCCCAATACAACCACATATAGATATTATGCAAGAAGTCTCCTTTATTTTAGAAGGTTCACTCAAAATCAGTTTCTTCACAAGTACTGTCATTGAAATGTAGAAATGTGACCTGCCAGACACTTCTCTGAGTCCTTTTTTCTCAGTTTCAAATAATTCAGCCTTCTAAGTGATCACTGAAACTGGCAGAACTTGCACGTAATCCACCTGGATTGCAAGCAGGAACAGAATCTCTCACAGTTTTGCATCTTCAGTTGGCAGCGTCCACTCTTGCCATGAAATTCCTCAGCTGCTGGGTGTTCAGTCTAGGTGGGCACTTTCCCAGATGTGAGACAGGGGCAGCAAACCTGCAAAGTGTCTACTCAGCTTTGTGTTGGTCCTAAGCATGCACATAATAATAAAGATGAGGAAAAATCAAATCAGCACAAAATAAACTAGGTCAGCAAAGCCTACACAGCTTTGACACCACTGACTTTAGGAATCCTAAAGTGGAACATGTGGATGTACTTGATGCATGAGTGACATTAAATCACATTTGCTTATTTTTTTCCAAATATTAAGTCTTCAAAAGCTCAGGTAAATGGCTCACAATGTTCATTAGGAACACTGACTGGAATAGATACTGCTGATGGTGTGAAGAAAAAAGCTGGCAATAAGAAGCAAGGTGAAAGCCGTGAAGTGCACAGCCGTATTAGCATGCTGAACTTTTCAAACAGTGACAAAATTATTCTTTCAGTGTCTGTTTCTTCACTGCAATAGCAGATAGAATTCCTGCACAGGTGTTAAGGAACCATGACCTTAAATCAAGTTGCCCTTGTGTGAGGCTAAATGTACTAGGTGCTATAGTGCAGCTGAATGCAAAATGCATGTTTAAAGAAAGTATTTTGTTCAAAAATAGAAGAATTATACCTGGCTTTCCACATGTGTAGATTGAAATTTTTTTTAAGTCTTGTCTTTAATTTTATCATCATATATTACCCCTGGGAAATACCTTTCATTTCTACCTATGATTAATTCAGGTGTACAAAACTGCAGTATGTTTTTGAAAGATATATTTGGGCCTGCCTATTCTGCCAATAACAACAACTGGGAAATTAATTCAAGCAATTAATTCAAGCTGTTCCATTAAAAAAGAAGTAACAGACTGAACAAAAGAATCTTTTCTGAAAATAATAACAATTATACAAGTACTATAATTGTCGTTGACATTCCTTAGTATTCAATGGAGATCTGTAATACTAGTGGAAACCAGAAAGGACCCATTTAAAATAAAATATTTTAAAGTTCCATTCAATGCTCTCCAGTCCTCTAAATGAACACCTAAATGTTTGCAGAGAACAGCTAAATGTAACTGTTAAATTTAGACAGGGTCCCTAATAAGTGCTTTTCACTGGTCCTGTTTTTCAGAGGTTCTGAGCCACTGACTTCCATTTGAAGGTATTTGTAGCCTTTCTTTCTGAACTGTTTCCTTTGGTTTTAAGGACCATATAGAGGTCAGGAAAATTTCCAGAGCAAATGGAAGAGTATTTAGCTTCTCCAGGTATTTTACAAATAAATACAGTTATGGGCATTCTGAGGGTTGTACTTTGAATGGAGCCTTCTGATTGCAGAGTGCCATGGAGCATCTCTCCACTTAATTCAGTTCCCTAAGTTCTGTCAGGATTGCTGGTTCAGCTGCTAGTACTGAACACCTAGAAATTAGAGGCCTAAAATGTTGACAGTAGAAACATTTTAATTAATCCATTGCATTTAAAAATAATAATAAAAGCAATTGTTTATATTAAATGTTCGGTAAAGTATAAAGTGTACTTTCAAAATTTATACATTTTGTGAGTTTTCAGCATAAGTGCACTTTCAAAAGTTATACATTTTGAGACTGTTCAGCTATGTTAGAAATAAATATATTATTGACTATTAAGAGTTCTGTTCATACTACATTAACTTTTGTGGGGTATGATTTTATATTAAATGAAATGGTTCACACAAAGATACATTTATAAGATGAAAAAGAAATCACTTTTTTATGACACTCTGTGAGAATACAAAGAAGTCATCTGTGAGAATAAAAAGAAGTTTCCTTAGTCTTTACTTTTTCTTGAATATTTGGTACAGGAGAACTTGACAGAAAACATTTATGACCAGATTCTTTACATATTTTGATCTAATAACTGCAAATCTGGGCTAATATTGCAAAGGGATTTAAATAAGAACCCATATTTTGCAATAATTTTAACGAAAGTCCAGCACTGCAAAGACATTGCAACCACTGTTAAATGTAATACATGTAAATTCTTAAAGGTGCGTTTTTTGTGTGTGTGTATTTATGTGAGAGAAAGAGACAGAGAGATTCAAACCACTACAAATATGATTTGAGTCTGATGTTATAGCCATGTTCATATGTCTGCATGCCCTGATAAAATAACATTGGCCATTTTGTCCTTAGAAGATTGCTCTTTTCTGTGAGGCTACAGGGTCTCCTACAAACTGGATATCTTTTTCCATTTTCTTGGTATCCACATCTTACTCTGATAATATCATTATTTTCTGCTAAGTCACTGAGTGCTGAGCACACAAAACTTTGTGAGGGGGTTTCTCTTCAAGAAAGGAAGTGGAAAGGCATCCTGGTCATAACACAGTATGCACACACCTAAACACTTGGCACAGCATCCCTTGAAGGAACTTGTTTGTACCCAAAAAGCAGTTCTGCATCAAGGCTCGATTCTAATCAAAATCCCATGGCAAGCAGAGAGTCTCTTTCCTCCTCCATCTTCTCATGATGCTATTTGTCCATAAAAGTTGGGGGGGGGGGGGGGGGGGGGGTGGAAAGAAAGCACTCAATCAATGACAACGACTAAAAACCTTCCCATGACTCAAAAGTTATATAAAAGGTAAGAAAATTTTAAAAACAGAAGAAATATCTTCTGGTATTGCTTCTCATTGCAACACATTTGAAAACTACCTTTCTGTCCTTAAACTGACTTTATATACTGTTAATGCCATAAGACCAATACTATTGATATTTTAGCAAAATAATAATTTGTGGTAAAATATTCTGATGTTTAAAATTACATCCATTAATGATCAGTCTTCACATTGGACTGCACTGCTACTACTTGGATTTGCCTTCTCCAAAATCTTCCAAAACTAAAAAAAGAAAAAAGCAAAGGGTTCCAGAGCAGAAAGGTTTACATCCTCTAAAGGAGACTCTAAAGGTATAAAAGAGGGTGAAGTGTGAGAGTAAACAGTGATCCTATTTCTAAATATTTTTTTCCTTGCATGATACATCATGGCCTTCTAGCCTTCCTTTTCTATTGTTCTTTAGTCTCTCCATTTGTGGAGTTTTACTATTTGTTATGATCAGTCATAGCAGTGTCTGCAAAATAACTGCATAGCATTCCTGATTCGAAGCGTATGAGCTTTAGACAAAATGCTGCTCAGCTTTTTCTTGGCTGGCACAAAGCAGGAAGACTGAAAAGGGCTGTTCTCACTTGATTTGACTGACACAGGGCAGATGGGTCTCCACACCTTTTGCTTTTATTAACCATAGACTGTAAAGGAGCTCCAGGACCTCTCATATGGCCACTGTGGTGCAGGATGGTCTGGTGTGAGGCTCTTCTTACTCCTGTGCCTGGGGTTATGTCCCAATGGGAAGTCTGCCCCACTGCATGGATGCCAGCTAATGAGGTGTCTACCAAGATGTACTGTGTTACAAGCCTTAGCATAATGTGCCAGCAGTCTGAGTCTTCGGTGATATTCACAAGGCAGTGCTGTGATTATCGGTTGTGGGGATGTCTAGCAGAATATGTGCTGAATGCAACATGCTTAAAATCGTATATTATCTTCTTGACCTTTCTGGAAATTTTAAACGTGCACATTAGTCTCTTCCTAAATTTGTGTTCCTAAGCCCTATAGTAGGTCTTTTTTTCAGAACGAAGAAGCATGGGTTCAAATGGGGCCTAGCCAGCATATATGCACACTAAAAACAAAAGATGTGAAAAACAGCTCTGTGTATGCTAGAATACGCTCATGATTTAAAACTGTACATCAATTGTCATTTAAATGGGTTCAAACATGCCCCGTTTGTGTCTGTCATAATGGTCTGTGACAGCCATCACTGTAGGCTGTAATTCTGCCATCACTTTCATCTGGTGTAGTCATTCTACCTGTTTCTGAATTTTTGATCTGCTTTTTGAAAATTCTAAGTATTTTTTCTTCTCCTGGTGCTTTAATTAGCAGTCTTGTTTCCCAGCAAATTACTTGCTGACTGAATCGTGAAATCCTTCATTTGATAGAAGGGATGTAAACAAAGAGAATTTTGAGTAACAGTCAAAACGGCAGCATTGGCACCACAGCATAAAAACTAGCTTCAAAGATGCAATGAAAAAAACCCATAAAATAGGAATTTCAGATATCACTGATGCTGTATCTGGATCCTGTGTCAATAAGCTATTCTGTCATTCTCTGTGGAAAGATAACATTTTCCCTTAAATACTTATTAAATAATCTTTTGTAATCCAGGGCTATGTACTGTTAGAATTGTTAGATTGCATTGCAGGTCAGGAATGCTGCTGCAGCAGTCATGTGGCACATTCTTCTAACTTGCAGCACTTAATTCTGTGATAATTGAGTCACAGAAGCTAAAATGGCCAATTTATAGTCTAGAATAAAGTCATGCTATTACCACACCCATTGCATTAACACTAGAGCTGAATGGCCACACTGTGCAGTACAGCAACTTCTAATAAAAACCTTTAGCCACCACGAATTTTTCACATTACTGTATTGTTGTTATTTTATGTGATGTTTATGAATTCAAATACATTGAAAAAAGTGTTTTCAGAGAGCTGCATGTGTTTGGGTTTTCTAGTCTTTAAATATATGTGTAGATATTTGGTTGCTCTCTTGATCTCTGGAATTTAGTTTTCTTTAGAGTTTGGTGTGAATTACTTTCAACTTCTGTCTGGAATAATTAGCTTTATGGTCTAAATTATCAAATCTAATTGTGAAATGGTTATTTTAAAGATTATGCCTGTAGTTTTGGGGGGATATATGAGATGTGCAAACAGAAAATTATGGAAATAGAATATCTATTATGTAGGATTTTTCTGGTAAAATTTATTAATAAGTGTATTGCATAGATTAATTTCATTTAATATAAAAATTCCAGCAGTAGGTTTGATGAGGGAAAATGTCTTTTAAAAAAAACATGTTTATAGGCTGAACTCAATCATCATTTTTCAATGTCAAAAATCACTAAGTACATTGATATTGATTGAGTTATTCACTTGTGTTTGAAGTTGAGTTAATATTTGAGTGTCTTCCTGAACCAGAGGAATAAAAAAGAACTTTCCAGTAAGGGCATTTTTTTCAGATCAGAAATTAGAGTGGAGGGGGTTTGTTTCTTCATTTACACATAAAGGCCTAATTAGTCCAGAAGGATTAGAAATAAACTCAGGGCAGTATATGAAAATATCAAGTTATGGACTCAATGCAAAAAAATATGATTACATCAAAGTTCAGAGCACCTCTGCTTAACTATTACATTAAAAAAATATATACTTTTCTTAAATGGTTACTTTTCTTAAATGCTTTTGGAGTGTGATATCTCTTTATGCTTTGTTTTGCACTAGCTGGAAAGAGCATTATGAACATGTTTGTTTTCCAGTGAAGACAGAATAATTTTCAATTAAAACCTGTTATTTAATAAATAAATCAATAAATAAGAGAAAATACACACTTCTATGCTGCAGTCAAGGTCAAATATTGAAATAATCCATCTGATAGCTTACTATGTGAGTTTGAAATGAATTGAAACTAATTATGGAATCTGCCCACATATTCCCATTATACAGAGTACAATTGAAAGGCTAAACAAAGAGCATGTAAGATTAAAAAAAAAATTAATTTCAGTCATTATAAATTGTGTGAGTACAGAAAAGAAAATGTGTTCTGTTTACCTGGCAAGGTCCTTTGAATACCTTCAGTAATAATGAATTCCGTTTTTTGCCAGAAATGTGGGATGGCTCAGGTTATGTGTTGTTAGTATTTGCATATAAAACATCTGAGTTCAGTTAATGCATTATGGAGCTCTGCATCTTTGATGCATCATAACTTTGCATTTTCATTCCTTGCAGAAGGGAATCCATTTACCTGGTGGGTTGGAAAAGCCAATGAGAAGCACTACTATTGGGGCGGATCAGGACCTGGCATTCAAAAATGTGCCTGCGGCATCGAACGCAACTGTACTGATCCCAAGTACTACTGCAACTGTGATGCTGATTATAAACAATGGTGAGTACTTTACCAGAAGGCAGGGTGAGAATGACCAAATCTCTTAACTTTTACAGCACTGCCATGACTCTGAATATATATTTTTCCTGTATTTCCTTTCTTACCAATGAACAAAGGCAAAAATATTATATTTGTGATCCTTCCCACGAAATGTCGACCCATGCATTGATTTCCATTTTATTCATGGTATCTGTGACTGTCAAATATAAGGACTATATTTATGTTTTCAAGCCCACTGAGCTATAGAAAAGAATGCTAAAATTGCAAAGGCAAGTCCTCATAGGAAAGGCCAGCATTTTGGCACCCACACAATTTTGTCTCCATCAGATTCAGTTATATTGCAATACAGAATTAATTTTATCTCTGCAACTTCATGTTTTTCCCCAGAATTTCTCCTTTTTAAGTGTTGCTGTTGCATTTGAATGTGAATGATATGTATTGAAATCACTCGCCTAGTGCCTCCAACTCTAATTATCCATCTTTCATGAGAAAAATATGTTAAGAACTACACTCAATGCATATTATGAAATGAGGCTCTGAATTTCAGAGGAAGCTACTGGGCTTTGCATGAGTTAATTAATTAAGGGAGAAAAAAGAAATAACCTTGCATCTCTGATATTCCCCATAAACATGAAGAGACTGCATAAAGCTCATCATCATTTCGTGTGAGACCCTCTCTGTGGTCTTACAACACTTCTTTTGTAAGCCTTAATAATTTGTGGTTCTTTTGTCAGGACAGACAGGATTATATTTTACATGGTATGCAATGTTCAGTGACACATGGAAACCATACTTTGATGAACATTTTTCCCATTAATAGCAACCTATGAGTAATTGACTCAATACTGGCTCTTAAAGCATTTGGGGTTGAGAAATTCTACAGCTATTAATGAATGTAGAGCTACAGAACTGTAGTGGTATGTCAGAGACTAAAAAGGAAAAAAGAAAAAGAAAGAGTAGAGAGAATCACAGAACCACAGAAGCACAGAATAGTTGTGGATGAAAGGGACCTCAGAGTTCCTCTAGTTCAACCCATCTGTTCAAGCAGGGTCGCCTAGAAACAGTTGCTTGGGACTTTGGAGAGTTTTTTTAATATATGCAAGCATGGAGACTCTGCAGCTTCCCTATGCTCATTGTCTCTGGTCCTGGAACTAGGCACCACTGGAAAGAATCTGACTCCATCCTCTTTGCACCCCCTTATCAGGTATTTATAGACATTGACAAGACCCCCCTGAACCTTCTCTTCTCCAGGCTGAACAGTCCCAGCTGCCTCAGCTTGCTTTCATAGGAGAGATGCCCCAGTCCCTCTGTCATCTTAAAGGCTCTTCATTGGACTCTATCCAGTAATTCCATCTCTTTCTTGTACTGGGGAGCCCAAAACTGGACCCAGGACTCCAAGTGTGTCCTCACTAGTGCTGAGCAGAGGAGTTCTAGTGCTGAGCAGATGGCCTCCCTCAACCTGCTGGCAATACTTTGCCTAATGCACCCCAGGATACCCTTGTCCTGCTTGGCCTCAAGTTTACTTTGCTATCTCATGTTCAACTTGGCTTCCACCAGGATCCTCATAGCCTTTTCTGCCAAGTAACTTCCTAGCTGGGTGGCTCCAAGCATATACTGGTGCCTGGGGTTGTTTTCCCCCTGTGCAAGGCTTTATACTCTTCGCTGTTGAACTTCATGACATTTCTGAGAGCCCACTTCTTCAGTTTATGAAGATCCCCCTGGATGGCAGCAGGACACTGTTGGGTAGGATCTGCAAGAATGAGATACGAAAAATACAAAAATAGAGTACTAAAGGAAATCTGCCAGGCCCTGCAAAAATGGTAGATTAGGATATGGAAAATCAAATATTGCCACAGACATTGCCACCCTAAGCTTTGACATTGTTGGGATAGTGTGCTGTTAGCTGTGATATGTGATGAACTGTAGAACACCACAGACAGAGGAGTCAACTTTAAAGACAGGGTAATCACACATACTGCCAAACTTCAGAGATAGAATTATGTAGAGAGAATGAAGACTATAAAGTCAGATGACTCCAACTCAATCACAGGCACTAGAGCAGTGTGGCAGGAGGAAGGTATCTGTTCTGTGTCAGAAAGGCTCTGTGTCAGAAAGGTTCTGTGTCAAAAAGGTAACAATAAAAGGAATATATTGTAATAATAATTACAATAATGGTAGAATTAGGAGCACTTACAGTTTTCATTGCCTGAGGCACCGAATGCATATCCATGAATAATAGGCTCTGTACCATATGTTGACTGTTTTCTTTTACACCAAGGGAAATGTGTGGGGAAAATGGCACTGACTTTTAATCCTTTCTTGAAGATTCCCTAAGAGTCACAGATGATAATTTAATAAGCACTGTTCACTCAATGATCTTTTTCTGTAACCTCTGCACCCCCTATATACACAGATTATTTGGATTCTACTAATAAATAGATTCATACGGTTATTAGATTTAGATCTAAAATGGGCTTATTACCATAAAAGCTATACAACTGTTTAATCAGAACTTCATACAAAAATATATTTATACAGCATTTTTCTAGATAAGTATCAGAATTTTTTCAGGACAACTACTATTTATTACAGGACTTTTTATGAAAAACAATTATACAGTGGGATATTATATATTAATCTGTGGTGTGTGTAAATCACAGGAAGAAATGAAAGCTTTATTATAGTCTTTAAGGGCATTTTGTTCAAGATCTAATTTTTCTGTTTGGTTTTGGCAGAATCTAGTCCTTTCCATAGTCATACCTTTTGGGTTTAGGAGTTATTTTGAGGAGTCCAAGTCAGGAATTTTATCTAGCCAGGTTCATCAATACTGAAAAAGCAAATGAGCTCCAGAGGAGCACAGTGGCTTCAATCATCAGGGTGGAATTCATCCATGGCTTCCAGCACATCTGTGCTCGATTCTGGTGACAGCAAAACAGCTCCTGGTTTGGACCACAGAATCTGCTAGAGTTTATGTTGAGCAGATAAGTCTCAGTTCATGTATAGCAGATAAGTCTCAGTTCATATATTAAAAACGCAGCTTGCCACCATAGCTCACCAGTACAACTTAAGAAGAATTTACAGTCCCCTAAAACAGAAGTAACTGCCAAACTCTGGCTGAGAGTCCAGGTGGGACTTTTGCAGTAATTGCATATCTTGTCTGTAGCTGGGAGCACTGCATTTGGTTGTGATGCACCCACAATGATGTCCTGCTCCTGCCCAGGCAGGAAAATTTGGGAAAATTTGCTTTGGGGTTTTTTGGGGGGCTGCAGGGGGAAGATACAGTGGGGAGAAGGCAGTAGCCAGAGCAATAACTGTATTAGAAAAAGTAAGGAAATAAAATGGGAAAAGAAGACTGTAGAAATTATGAGAATGAAAGGTGAAAAGAAAGTTTCAGGAGAGAGATTTTTAAAGGAAATTGTGGAGCCACTGAAGAATAGGTCAGGCTGAAGCAGAATGATGTCATGTAAGTCGAATATTGTCCACCATTTTTATTGTAGAAGTTAGAAAATGTTTTAGAAATGAAGAAAGGGATTAAAGTTTGATGAATAATTTCATAGCAAAGGCAGGAGAATGCTCCCCTGGAGAACTGGATTCTAGCCCTGCCTCTGGATTGACATTCCTGCATGATGCTTCCTCCATTTCATAAACCATTTCTTCATAGAACAGTCATTAGTCTGATCCTAATTTTCTGGGTACCTAGTGGAAACCCAGAAGTCCACTTTGTGAAAATACCAACCATTCACAGCTGCAACCAGAATAAAGGATCACTCTCTGAATGTATCTAATGCAGTCATTCAAAGAAAAAAACAAAAAAAGAGCCTGTTGGCATCTCAGATTGAGCACTAAGTACAAGTGTTTTTAACCTTAACATATTTCAGCCTCAATATCCAAACTATGGAATGCAAATTATGCCAGATACTCCCTCATGGAGGTATTGCAAAGATAGGTGGATTTATGAAGCAATCATCGGCTATACTAATGAGCACTATAAAAAATCCTGCGAGAAAATGTGTTCTTCATAACAAAATTTGATATAACACATTAGATTTAAAATGAGATCCACATATTGAAGCATGAGAGTAAATTTGGAGAGTGGGCAATGTTATGCTAAATGAGTATTGTCTGCGTCCTGTACTGAATAGTGCTGAAGCCCTCCAGAATAAATAATAATCAGTGAGCAGTCAAGGATCGTATCATGATGGTAGGAGCAGGAGACTAATTAAAGCTCTTTAAGCAGCCTGAAACGCTTTTTTCCTCAAAATTTTGTGTTTGGTTTTTGCCTTTTTTTTTAACTAATTATGTGAGTAATTCTGTGTAATTACAGAACCAGCTGTGTTAATTATGGACTCACATACAATATAACTTTTCCCAGAAATTAGTGTATATCATAGGCTTGGTAAACCTTGCATCTGGGTGGTTTTTCTATTAATGATTTTTAAAATTTCACATTACACCTTGTCTATCTGCTAGATAGTCATAGAACTATTTAGGACATGCCTAATGTGTTGATTATCATGCCTGGATGGTAAATAAGCCAAATGGTAGATATTGGCAGGGAATATGAGATATGGCATTCATACATAGTCTAAAACGTGATTCTCAAGAGAACTCATGTTACTGCTGCAATTTAAGTATTAAGTAATCATTGTTATAATAAAGAAACAAAAACACAGGTGGAAGAGCTTCATCCAGAGTAATCCTGCCAAAATGATCCTTAATCCCAAATTATCTATGATTTGTGTCCAAAATTAAATTAATTCCAAGTTAAATGGATCAGTTTATATAGAAAAGGTTAGTTTTGCTTGCTAATAAAGATAATTTATTTTTAAGTGTGTGTGGTTGACATTTAAAGTCAGATTGCCTCAATCTTGAGAGAATAAATGTAGCTGTTTTGAGTAGCAAGAAGTTCTCTATGTTGCTGTTAAACAAAATTATAATCAAATTATTAATTTTAGGTAAAATGTAAGACTTTTTGGAAAAAATCTTATTTGAATAAAAACATAATTATTAAAATTTAGGCAGTCCCCTTAAAAAATGACTGGCATTGTAGAGATAGGCACACTGTACTAATTAAGTAGCAAATGTAAAGCTCTGCAAAGAAATTTTGATTTCTACTCTCATTTGACTGTAAAGTCAGTTAAACACTCAGATTGGCTAAAGTTTCTACACCCCAGGCTCCTTCCTTGCTTTTTATTACATAGCAGTCACAATAAGTCAGAAGACTTATAATATGGTGCTGTTCAAGGATTTACTTGGAAAAGGTGACATAAGAAGCCTTTTCGTTAAGCATTTCCTGATGTGAATGCACTTCAGGTTACAAAGGCAGTCATGGATTTCGCTGCTGACTACTGATGTGGTTCCTAATCTTTCCAGAACTATTTGGTGGCCCAAAAGATGATCAAAAGGGTTTAAGCAGAATTTACAGATAAAAGTTCTTTGGACTAATGTAGAAAATCAGTGGAGGGAGCCTTATTTATAATCTCACAGTTTGGTTATTAAAGTTTCTTTCTCCAGAGCCTGCCAAATTGCTTTATTTTTGTGAGGTGTTTTACAGAACACTCTACAGGATGCATCCCTCTTCCCTTCACAACTCTTCTCCTACAAAGGGACTTTCAAAAGAAAGTTTCAGGTCATGGGAAAAGATGACTAAACAGAGCTCAGAATGACATGAGTTGTTTGAGTAACAGGAATAAGGGTGGATGTTGAAATGCTGGCCTGAAGCTGTGGCAATGACAGGTAGGTCATTTGTAGCCAGATTTAACAGGATATTAAAGGCTCTATACCTGGAGCTATAGGTAGACATCAAGGTTTAAGTTTAGTGTGTACTAATTACCATCAAAATCATTGATATTTCAGTTCCTGACTCCCTTAGGCACTTTTAAAAATCCATCTGTCCTTTAACCTTGTGTACTCTCAGTAACAGAGCTGCTGATGCAGAGACAGCTGGATACTTACAAGACACTGCCTTCTCCTGTGCTTCATTAGAAGCTGCTAACAATGTCTTTGGATATTTTTTTTCCATTACTTTCCCATCTAAGCAGCAACTGGAATTTCCACAGACATGTTACATGAGCAGAAGTGACTAGGCTGCACATACTCTGTGAAAAGCAAAAACCAAAACCAACCTGGGAACTTATAATTGGCTCTATTTGGCTACATTCTGTATAAATGTAATTACTGTTTCTAGCATTATGTAGAGATATCTTAAAGAGGTAAAAGAGATCAAATATAAATATACCTAAAAGAACTTAGAGGACTATAAATTTATTTTGAGTCATACATGTTATTTTGTGTGTAGTCATACGTGACTAGAAATACCCATTAGAGAGATATAGATATACACAGGAAAGTTTTCCAATATAACTAGACAGATTGCATAAAAAATCAAGCATTTTTAAATGGTAACCACTTATTTAAACAGTAACTTGCAAAACAGACATTTTTGCTAAAATACAGAGGCCTGTATTTAACAGGAAAACACCCTGCTTTGTATTACATAGAACCAGAAAAGAAAAAAAAATAGAAAACTATCTAGTAAGATTTGTGATGTGCTGCTGTTTTGCTTCAATCTTCATCAGATGATGAACCTAGAAATTGAGGAAACTTTGTAGAATCAGGCCACACCACTTTGAAAACTGTAATTTGATATTTTTGCAGAACCTAAAGGCCATCTTTAAAAGGACAGACCAGAAAACACAATTAGTAATTGTGTTTTATGTTGTAACTGTGTGCAGTAATTACATCTCCTAATCAAATAAAAGTTGAAATATCAAAACTTCTTTTTTAGTTGTGCTTAAGGAATAAATCCTAATTTTAAAAATCCAAATAAAAAGTTTTGTGGATGAAGGCAGGGAAACTTTGCTGATAAATTTGACTACTTCAGATGGTTGTTTTTCTTGTACTCTTACAGATCCAGACAGGCTTTTGTAGGTTTTTTAGGGTTACCTTGCAGAGTTCCTTTGTACATTGACATTGGCACCTAGTGTTAATATATTTCCAGTCAATCAAAATTTAGCATTTTGACAGTATGTAGTGGCACAGAATAAAAATTTGCATGAAGAGAGACACTAAAGACAGAAAGTCCAGCATTCAAACCCTAGGAAATATTAGATTTAATACAGCTGGTAGTACTTCTTTTCCAAATGAGTGATAGATTTGAGCTGAAACTTTCACCAAGAGACAAGCAGATAGCCAGAAGCCAGGAAGTTCATTCCTTCCAGTTACAATTTGGCCATTAAAACTACTCCAGTAAGGAAAAGGGTCAAGTGACTGGGTATTAAATAGGCTGCTGTCTGTCCTGTGTTTCTCAGCTGTTCTCATCAGTTGTAATTGGTGTGCAATATTAAAATGGAGTTTGCATGCTGAAAAGTGTGGAATCTTCCTTAAATGCATTCCCTCCTCTTATTTTTATAACCTGTTCTGTGCTTTTGTTTATAGAAACTATCTATACCTTGTGTTTGTCCATTATGCATTCCTCCTCTTCACTTCCACAAGACGAGGCTGAATGATTTTGTTAGTGATAACAACAGATTAAAAGTTTGAGAGATGGAAATTGTGAAGTGGAACACTTGGCCATGCCACAGATGTGCTCAGTAGCACCTTTCAAATTCTCCTTAGTACCATTGCAGGACCCTAGCCAAAAACCAGGGTTTTGTTACACAAGGCTGTCTACAAACACAAAAGAACTGTTGGGTTTTTTTCCTCAGTGTTGTGCATTCACTACCATAAATGTGTACATAAGACAGATTTGAGTGATTTAAAAGTTACTTCAAAGGCAGATGAAGTGCATAGCATCTTTTCCATGGTAAGTTTCCAGGCTATTGCTTTTATATAGACTTTGAAGGACAATACCTGCTCTATGGAGTTGCCCCTAATGCTCGTGTTGTATTTCTAAAGAGCTGTCAGCTCCAATCCGGGATCCATATAAACCCAGGATCACCTAGATTGGTCTTTCTCTTTTAGAGATGTTTCATGCAAGTACTGTCAACAGCCATGGTATTTAGCTCACAGGAACCAACAGGTTTCTAACCTGAACTGATACAGATTGAGGGGTGCAGGAGTTTCAAGATTCAATGACTCATGAAACATTCAAATTTTACTTGTCTCCTCTCTTTTCCCTTCTGTATTATTCACCTTCAGGACTTGATTCAGGCCTTGTTTATAGCTAGGTGATCCCACTTGGCCTTTAGGTATCATCCTACTCACTGAGAGTAAGGAAAGTGTTTCCTTTAAGACTTGTGGCTCATGGCTGTGACCAGACATATGAGGAATAAAGTCTTAACTTTCTCCAGATCTGAACACGCAGAAAAATGTTGACATTGATATGACATGAAATAACTCTTTGGCAACCTGCCTTTTCTTTGTTAAAATACCCCCTTCTTACTCCGTGTTCTTTATTCAGTCCTGTGCACTTATTGTGTAGTTATGATGATTTTTCTTCCTGGAATCAATAAAAAGCTAAGAATAAGGAAACAGGATACTGTACTGCCTCATGCATCATGAGCAGTCTTTTACCTTGCTGTAAATGTGAAAATGGTCAAGCTCTAACAACCTCCTAAGGATGAAGATGATTTCCATTTGGCTTCAGGTTCATTCATTTCTCAGTACTAGCAGTAATGAATGAACTTAAAGGGGAGAATGATGACAAGACACTATCCTTGTTTATTAATTTGCTCCGTAAATCATTGTGAGACAAAAAGTGAGTGTTCATCCTGCTGCCAGCCTCTTTTCTGAGTCTTGCTGTTTAGGTTTTCCTGACTTCAGTTCCAACTAGTCAGAGACAGATGGTGTCATCCAGGTCTTTTCAACTTAAAGAATCACTCAACAGAAGCACTGAAAAAAAAGTATGTCAGAATTAGGTGTTTGCATTTATAATTCTCTGGCATATTCTTGCTGTTATTAGAAGTGCCCTATCTTTCTCAGGTTATTCAAAAAAAATTTCTGAGAGGCTTTTGAATTAGCAGGTGAACAGGCAAATACGTGATTTTTAATGCAGATGATCGGAATACAATTCCCAGCACATTTGTATTCTTTTTGTTATTAAACTTTATGATTAGTGTGAGTGACAAATTAAGTTAGCAAGAACAAAAATGTCTACTACACCTTGCATAGAAAGATGCAGACTTTTTAGTCTGAATGAAAAGCTTGTAGTCTTGGCTTTAAAGCAAATGACCTTACTGTCATAGCTTGTCAGGTAAGGGCAGAGTACACTGAACATTGTGCACTGCAGAACTTTCAGCGGGCAATTATTTTCTCCTCCTCCACCTTTTATTTATGGGCTAACTTAAAGACTAATGACACTGCCCTCAGTGCCATGCTATGAAGATGAAATCACCCCAATGCTGGCCAGCCCAATGTATTTCACTCAGCACCTGATGTTGCTTAAGTCTTGAAAAGGGTGCTTTTCATCTTAAATTGTAGGACTCCCCTGACTTTTTTACTTCTGAATCAGTGCAGTCAGATGTAAAGACATCTGAAATATATGACAACCTGTGTTATAGGATGGATGAAGACTGCAGTTCATGCTTGGCTGTTATTGCTATTAGCAGTCATATTTTAGCTGAAACAATCACAGGGGAGTCCATCGAGATGAAGGTGTTAAGCCTCCAGTGTAAACAAAAGATATATCTGTTTTCACTCTTTGCTCTTTGGTGTACCAGGAGATAGATATATATATAGATATACATAGATAGATACATAGATGGATATAGATTAGTTAGATATAGATAGAAATAGATGATATAGATATAGATATAGATATAGATATAGATATAGATATAGATATAGTTAGATATAGATATAGATATAGATATAGATATAGATATAGATTAGATATAGATATAGTATAGATATAGATATAGATATAGATATAGATATAGATATAGATATAGATAGATATAGATATAGCTATAGATATAGATAGATATAGATAGATACAGATATAGATTATATCGATAGATAGATATAGATATATGGGGATGAATGGAAATAATCATGGGGGAGGTAGAGTTGGAGATCTTGGGGAGGTGAGAACTCAGAAGCCCTTAAGATACATCTTTTGTATTAGGTCCCAGACTTGATGGGAATATTGTCTTCAGAGCAATTGATCAAAATATCCTGTCAGTTCATCACTGAGGTAGTTGCAACACTTCAACATTTGAAGGAAGAATAGTTTCTTGTCTTTTTCTCATTTTGCCCAGCAGATTCTCAACAGTCCAAAAGCCCTGATAAAGAGACAGAAAATAAAAATGGGCAAGACTCATCTGTAGTACTGTGTTTGTCAGGGAATGATTGTTATATACATAATGCATTATTTTACTGTAAAGACGAAGATGATTTGCACTGTCTGTAAAAAACACTCAGAGCAATCAAGTTACCTTTCACAAAGACTGAAAACTGAGGAAAAAATAAATGGTTCTAAAACCTAGAGAAAAGGGAGACTGCATTTACTTTTTATTTTTCCTGTAACCAGGCTTGTAAAAGAAGCTTAAATTCTATAAATTGTTTTCATATCATGGACTAGGTGTGGG
The DNA here is from genome assembly GCA_024500445.1 of Entomyzon cyanotis. Classification (NCBI taxonomy): domain Eukaryota; kingdom Metazoa; phylum Chordata; class Aves; order Passeriformes; family Meliphagidae; genus Entomyzon; species Entomyzon cyanotis. The sequence continues at coordinate 86,734,968 of JAKEPQ010001005.1, forward strand.
TCTATCTTAGTTACCATTCATGTTTCCCTTCTGGTTTGCCCCAAGCATTCCAAATTACTACTTGTCTGTAATTAATTATGACTATACATTTTCTCCCAGCTGCAACTCTCTTTGCCTCCCCTAATCTTCCCCCATCCCACCCTTCTCCAGCTTTTTTTCTTTCCCCTGCTTCCTGTGCCCATGTAGAATACCATATTTACAAAAATTAATACATGTAGAAAATACAGTCCCTGGAGATCCTGGAAAGTTTCTAAGAGCTGTCTAAGTATGCAATGGAGGCTTAATAAATCACATCTAGGGTAGTATGTTGAATTTTTATCTCAAGTTATTTTCAATTTCAAGTCTTTAAATTGAAATTAAAATGCTACCTGGATTCTTTACAGAAGTGTGTCTATACAAGCAAGCTTCCTGATGGAATTCAGATGGCTTTTTTTTTCATATTTTGCAGAAAAAGAAGTGGTTTACTGCTGAAAAATAAGTGGTTTACATTAGAAGAAACTATTCTATCCAAACCAGTATCTCAGGACAGTTAATTATGTGTATTCCTTTATCACAAATACTATCTTTTGTTCAGCTTTTGGTCAACTGAAAGTTGTTTACAGGATTATGTTAAACATAGATTGGGGAAACAAAATCTTTCTTGAGTTATGACTTGGAACTGTTGCTTAAGGTATACATTTGCCTTTATAGAAGTACCATAGGTGATTATATATATTCATTTATATAAATTATTACAGAGAAAGCAAAGCAAATGAAAATTTTTTAAAAATCAAATTTTCAAGCAAGCAGGCAAATATAAAGTTAATAAAATAAAATCTGCTGGCAGTGTTAGAAAATGTGATGAAAAAATCCAGTAAATATAAAAACCTATATCTATGATGCAAAAAGCTTTTTCTTGCCAATGTAAAAGCACAAATGGATTTGTAACTATTATTACTATGAAGCAGAAATATTTGAAATGCTATCATGAAACATGTAATCTCATGTCTAAAACCAGTTATTTCCTGGGTATGACATAAAATGTCAGAATAACCTTTAATGGTCAAGAGTTCATCTGTTGAATTAAAACATTTTGGAAAAGAATGCATTCAAGTATCTTAGGTCAAATCTAAGATACTTATTCCTGAGAGAAAATTGTATTAGAAATGTTTAAAGGTTTCATAAGACTCAGGAATCAAAACCAAACTCCTGATTTGCACAGCACATTTACAAATAATGCTCTTAAATGTGACCTTATGTTCTGCTGCCATTTCATTCAATAAAAAAGCCCAAAGCCCACAAAAAGAAATTTTTAATCCCCGACATTAAAAACAGAGAAACTGCATGTCCATTTAAGGACCTTGAAAAGGCAACAACATAGATAACATCTATGATTTGCTGATGAAAATCCCTTGAATCAAGAGAGCAGATAGAAGATGAAAAATATGAACAGAAAGTTCAGAAATATTGATTATTACTTTACTTTATTAGTATCACTTTATTAAATGTTAAATTATATGTGATGATTGTGAAGCAGAACAAATCCAAATGATAAACAGGAAAAAATGTCATCTTCTGTTCTGAAAGCTGGAAAAAAACAAAATGATGTTTGGAACAAAGATGAATATTGACCTGCTTAATACTTAAGGTAAAGAACAGATGATCATTGAGGAAAGCAAGCATGGCAACAAAAGCTTATTAAATACTTTTCCTAAAGACGGATAATTTTGGAGACTCTTTGAGGGTGCTTAGATCTTGCACTACACTCATCTATATGTAAATACACTCATCAGACCATAGAGTAATTCAGTCTGAAAGTGGCCTGATGAGGTCTTTTAGTCTGACCTGCTGCTCAGGGATGGTGGAATCAAACTGGCTGAGGACTGTGTCCATTTGAGCCCAAAACACCTCCAAGGATGGACATCCCAGAATCCCTCTGGAGAACCTGTGCCAGTGTTTGACCACTGTCTTGATGTAATGTGGTGACGTAAGGATGATAGGCATCCTTTCAAGGACTGGAACATTTGATTTAACCCAGCTGAATAAAACAGGTATTTCTAACAACATTTTGTGGAATCAGCTGTCTTTCCAGTTGCCATGGAAGAGTACTCTAGTTATAGAGAGGATGAAAAAGTCTGAAGTAAAGGCACTGAAAGCTACGGCATGCTACTAGCACATGCTTCAGATTTTTTTTTTCCTATTTCATTTATAGGAAATGGATAAGGAATACACTTTGACTCTAGCATATCCAATATGCTGTTCAAGTTGAATAGTGAAGTGCCCAGTTCCACAGCTTGCAGAGGTTAGGCTTTATAGTACTGGGATTTTCCTATTATTTTCTACTAATATTTTTTATTTGCATTTTTATGTGCATTTCCTGAAATTCGTGGATTTCATTTAGTTCATTTAGTTCATTTGCAAAATGATGCAACCATCTTATGATTGCCTGTAAAGTTTTTGTAAAATTACAGGCCTATGATTTTCAGTATTTTGAAAGAAATACTGAGAGGAGTAAAGAGAATACTGTGATACAAAATATGTTTATTTGTTGACATATTTTTGCCTATCAGGGGATGGAACAAAACAACAGAAAACACACAAAACAAAGCAAACCACACACACACACAAAAAAAAAACCAACAAACAAAAATCTCTTCAGTAAACAGGAAAAAGAATAGCATCTGGAAACACTTTCTCCTCTTTCTGGCAGCTGGTTTTGTTTCCTAGACAAATTCAACACTTTTGTGGTGGATTATGAATGGCTTCACTTTCCACGTGTAAGCAGTCTGAACAAGCTGCAGTTCTTTGTAAAATTCAGGGTCTGATTCTTCTCTGACTCAATGTCAGTTTTGCTCTTGCCATCTGCAAAACCTGATGAAATATATATTATAAGGAAGCAATAGGCAGGCAAAATATGATTTTCTTTTTGCTTTCATTATCACAGTAGTAGTTCAACTTCAGTTGCTAAGTAAGTTGTGTGTTTTTTGAATGCATGCGGTAATCTTGTATTTTACTACATACAATATTTATGCAGATTCTGTCTTCTGAGAGATTTTTATATGGAGTAATTATTTTTAGGTGACAACCATAACAATGTGTGACTGAAATAGTTCAAGTTTTTCAGGGGAAATGGACATACTGATGATTATATCTCTAGTTATAACTTTTGTTTAGTTGTACAATGATGAAAATTGTGTATTTGGGGTTTTAGCCTACCAACTCAACCTGCCTTTACTTAATTTTCTTAACTTATTCAAATTTCTTAAGAACCTTCTAGTGATTTACTTTGAAAATTTATAGCACCTACCTTCTCATGATTCTTACCTAATTTCAGTTTCTGCTTCTGATCTATTAATGCTTGCAAATAACTTATGACCTTTTATAAATGCATATAAATTCAGGATAAATTATACTGATGCAGCTGAAGAATGTACTGGCAAACCTCCAGGTTCTGTTGCTTTATTATCAGTGATTCCTGTATAATCTTAAACCAGATTATTATTGTTTATAAACATGAGGTTTTATTGAAGAAAATTGTCTTTGAAAACCATTAACTCACATCTTTCTGGAAGGATACAAAGTGGGTCAGCCTAGATGATCTCTGGAGGCTCCTTCCAATCCCAGCCATTCTGTGATTTAGTGATTTGTTAGATAATGTGAACATAATTTCCTTGCTGACCCCATTCTGGTTTGTGCCCTTGAGGGCAGTGGAATACCTTACTCAGAAGGAATAGGGGTATTGTTGTTACATACACATGGAATCACTTCCTGTCTTTTGCCAAAGGAAGAATAAAGGTCAGTTCACGCACAATAGAACACTGTTGCATTCCGCACATGAGCAGAACTCAGACATCAAAGGCTGGTACCAACCTGTTATCTGAGACAAGATTTAAACAGATGGGGAAAATGTACTTCTTTACACTAGTAAACTCTGGAACTGGCTGCCAAAGGAGGCTGTGCAAGCAGACATTCAGGAAAAGATTTAACAGATTCATGGAAAACAGGTCTATAAATAAATACTGCAAGCACTGTGCACCCTGTAACACTTTCAATGGAGAATGCAGTTCTGGAATAGCTTTTAGATAACAGTATTGGGGAAGAACAAACAAATTCTTCCTAAGCAGGCTGTTAAGTTCCACAGAGCAGTTTGCTCATAGCCCCTCACTGGGATGAAGGAGAGATTTGGAAAAGTCCAAAATCTTGTGGGTTAGGATAGAGACAGTTTATCAGGTAAAGCAAAAACTGCATTCTTGATCAAAGCAAAGTAAGGAATTCAGCCACCACTTCCCATGGGCAAGCAGGCATTCAGCTATCCCCAGGAAAGCAGGGCTCTATCATATGTAATGACTACTTGGGAAGACAAATGTTATCACTCCAAATATCCTCACCTTCCTCCCTCACATGATAATGTGAGAAGCAGAAAAGGCCTCGACTCTGTAAGCACTGCTGGGCAATAACAAAAATATTTGTGTGTTGTACTGTTTTGGTCACAAACCCAAAACATAACACCACAGGTCACTGTTTTGGTCACCAACCCAAAACAAACCCAAAACATTACACCACCTACTGTAAAGGAAAATTGCTCCCTCCTAAAGGGAGGCTTAAACTAGTGCAGACGTTCAGATTCTGCAGATTAGGCTGTGTGATGTGGCTGCCTGCAGTAGCAGAGAGCTGCTGTCAGTGACTGCAACCTTTCTTGCATTGCCTGCGTGGTCTTTGCTATAGGTAGAAGTGATAGACTTCTTAGTATCCCTACATCCATGAGGCAACATTTATCTAAAACTTGTTTTAAGGCAAGAGGCATCTGCAGTAAACTGTGTTTAAGCTGTCAGAAAAGAAAAGATGCATCAACATTTGGCAAATTAACATACCTACACATTGAAATACTCCTTAACACTGACAAGGGTCTCAGTGCACCTTCTATGAATATTGTGAGCCCTAGGCCTTGGGACCTGTGTCATATTATATTTTAATTTTGTCTTTACCTAATGCTGATAAAAAATATCACAGTCTGAAATACCAGAGAATCACAACCCGGTTGCTTCAGGGTCAGTTGGCTTGTAAAATCTACCCAGAGCTGCTTGGAGCCCTAAAAAGCACCATTCTTATAGATAAGAGGGAGGGGAGAATCTCATTTACTTCAGCATCAGCGTCCTTTGTTCATGACCATATTGTCCCAGGTTGTTAGAAACCTGTGGCCCAGAGCCATTTCAGTGCACGCAGTCAGGGCTGTCACAGCAGACATGGTAGAAAAAATCTTTGTGGATTCCATCAAATATTGTGCTCAGAAAAGACAGGCTCAGCTCAGATGGAATTGCATTGGGAAATGAATGGTGAGCTCTGCTAAGTTTGTGCCAGTCTTTTGTAGAAAAAAGTTGGTGATGTGTAATGTAAGTAATGTTGAGCTCAAAGGCTAACAGAAAGGATAATGGAAACCCATCAGAGCAACAAAGTGGAGCAATCTGGCTAATGAATAGGTCACTAATCCCGTATAAGTGTGATCAACAAAACGCTAAACAAATGCTTGACATTCTACATCAGCACAGCAAAACAGATTTTTCTAAACAAGCGCATCTGTATTTGGCCTAATATTTAGCACAAAGTGTGGCATACCATGCCTTCCCTGTGGCTCAAATCCCAATCTCCATCACTCAGTTTTCTCATAATACTCTGAGTAAATGCAGTGAGAGAATCTCTGTGTACAGTCCCGCAGAACCCAGCTGCCTCTCAAGGCGATACAGTTCTACACATTGCAGGAATTACAGTATTTTAAAAAACTTAAGTAAGTACCTTGTGTAGTATCCCTTCTCATTTCCCCAGTTAGTGCAAATACTCCACTGTGTGTGGAGATACACACACAGAGACAAGAGGTAATGATATAAAAGCACTAAAGGGTCAGGAAGAAATTAACCTACAGATAAATTTGCATATCACTTCAAACCAAGGTCATCCATCTTTTTAGCAAAAGCATTAAAAAAGGAACCTAATTGAAATTGAATCAATTCTGAGAGATATATGTGCATGTTTACTAGCAGAGGGAAAGTATCCTAGTTTTGCTTGTAGTTGATAGCAAAGTGTTTACATAATGAATAAAGACATCTGTTAATTACCTCTATGCTGCAACATTGCTTTAAATGTGCTTGAATATCTTGGAGCATTCAGTTTCAGATAGTTATTTCTGATGAATGGGTGTACATTTTAAACGTTTTCTAGTAGGATATTTAATTCTTCTTCTAACTAGAATGCTTTCATGATAATAGACCCCACTTTCCTTCCTCAGTAGACATAGAAACATCATTCATTATGTTTATAGCACAATTTGTATAAATCCTTTAAGGTTTCATTTTGGTAGGTATTTTTTAGCGATGGTTGTCACAAACTTCTTCTTCCATTTGACTTTGGCATGTTTGAAATAGCTGTTTATTCCCTATATACTTGCCAATTGCAGGATCATTTAAAGGGTCTACCTTTCACAGGTATAACTAATAATTACAACATTAAAAAACCACAATCCTGATGCAGAATTCATTTTTAGGTTACTTTTTCTAATTGTTTTTCAGTTAGAAACAACTTTTCTATTTATTAGATAAGCAGAAAGAAAAAATAATAATTTGTAGAATTGCCCATCCCAGCTTCAAACAGCAGTAGGTTAAGAAGTCCTTGTGAGAAGAAAGGAGCTACAGATGTACAAGCTCAGTGCTATGTAAGAAAGACTAAATAAAACTGGTCATCTGTTCTGATGGGATAAGTGCCACTTTGAGAGAAGGATCAATGGTGGGGATTTGCTTTCTTGCACACACTCATGAAAATAAAATGGGAAGCAATCTTCTGGGGCTGAGACTGGAGACAAAATTAAAGTACAGTGTGATAGTTGCCTCTAAGGACTGAAACTAAGATCTTCTGAGGGGACACAGATTATGTGCAATACCCTTAAAATGCATTATTTAAAGAATGTGAATTGATTATAGATACAGAAAGTAAGATGTTGTGGTTGGTACAATTAAACTTTGAGGTCAGATAGAATAGAGGTCTTTGAGGTCAGACCTTACAGAAAAATAGGATCAAATACGTAAGTTTTCTTAAAAATCAGTACAAATGTGGCTGGGGCCTTTACAGAAAAGAAATAAATAGTCAAATAATAACATGGAATTTTAATAATATGTGACATTACTTCTTCTATATTTTGTCTCTTTATTGGCTACTTAGGTTATTATTTAGAAGAGGGGTGCTGGTATGTGTTCTTCAATGAGATGTCAAGCAATTAAATTAAATTTTCTGTAATCCAAAACGTCACCTGTGATGTTTTCCCAATCTAAGCCTCTTTTGATGCAACTTGAGGCCATTTCCTCTTGCCCATGTTACTTGGGAGAAGATGCCAACCCCTAATTTTCTACACCCTCCCCTCAGGTAGTTGCAGAGAGCGACAAGGTCTCCCCTAAGCCTCCTTTTCTCCAAGCTAGACACCCCCAGCTCCCTCAGCTGCTCCTCACTGAACTTGTGTTCCAGATCCTTCGCCTGCTGCATTGCCCTTTTTTGGTCATACTTATCACAGGTATGGAGCTTTTGTGAGGTTCTAATCAAGTGCTCTGTTCCAAGGTGAGATCAATATCGATCTTTTCTAAATATATTTGGCGTCAAAGCTATACAAGCTTCAAAACATGAGCTAAATCACAGAATCCTTATATTTCCCATGGTGCCTGCCATAGATTTGTTTCACTTTTGTATGCATAGATGGGATGTAAGGATGAACACTACAGGAAGTGCCAGTGGAAGGGTAGGAGTAATGGTAGATGTTTATGTAATTGGGTTTTACTGACATTTTCTGGATGCAGTATCATACTTCTTTCAGTTTTCTGGACCAAATTCAACACAATGTTACACACTTCAGTACCATATTGAACTCAACAGGCATTTAGGGGCTGAAGTCAGCATTAACCACAGCCATCTGTTATTTTGTCATGCCATAGTCAATTATTTTTATTTAGCTCTTTCAGTCATACAAAATAAAACTGTCAAAGTTGTCAAGAACTCGAAGAAATGAAGCTTCTGAGCTGCTGCTCTGAGATTTTTAATATTTCTTCCAATACAGATCCTTGTGCCCTAAAAATCCTTCCAGAAGTACATTTGGTCTGAAAGTTTGATAGGATGTGATCCAAAGGCTTGTGGCTATTCAGTAGAATAGATGCTGCAAATAATTGATCATTTACCTGTATAGATCTTGCATCAGTACATTCAGTACATTCAGTGCAGATATTTTAAAAACACACATTTCATTAGATGAGAGCTTCTAGTGTCCACACAGCAAAATGTTACCACTACGGTAGTGCATTCAGATGTCTACAAGTGTAATTAAAATTCTTGGTGTTTTAAATTAGGTAATTTTTTAAACAGGTGGTAATACTCAGTGGAGTCCTTCATGATTTTCTCATTTTGTCACAAAACAAAGCAATTAAAACTTTAGGATGACTAGAAAGCTTTTTGGGCACTGTTAATTGTGGGATATTTTTAATATTTTTATAAACTAGTTATTTTTTAAAGAATTTTCAAATCTTGAAATATTTTGAGATCAAATAATGATTTTAAAATGCCAAATGAAATTGAACTAGCAGAAGAAAATTATTTGAGCAAGCTATTGCCCTTTCCAATGTCAATTTTTCCTTTGAAAATTCCCATATCCATTTTCAGCTCTGCATTCGCAGAAGTTTCTTTTCTTGGCCGCAGCTGAATCCCAAATAATCTTGTCTCTGCCGTTACCCAAGGTGAAAGGGACATCCCAATTTAGCAATTCTTCTAAAGGAAATGCCACATATGTTCCCTGACTTACTTACAAAAATTGAAACGCAGACATAAAATTGATTAAATTGTTGACAGATGCAAAGATCAATTACAGCATGGTAGAATTCCTATATTTTATTCCTGAAATATCTCAATATAAAAATAAGAAAAATTAACAGTCAAGTCAGAGGAGTTGCTGGATCTCAATAGAAGATAATGCCTAAATTTATTTTATTTCTGCAAAATAACACTAAAGAAATTATGATTGTAAGAGGAGTTGCTCTGCTTGAAGAGATTTTCTGTCTCCACTTGTCTTTTGGAAGGAGGATATGAGCAAATACTCAGAAAAGGCAGATTTTCATCTGAAGTTGGTCCATATTGTTCAAAAGAAAGCAGAGCCCCATTTGCTTTCTCCATTATTCACCTCTTGCTGTGGTTACTCAGTTTCTCACAAACTCCTGTTTGAGGAAAAAGGAAATGAGAGAAGTCCTTTCAGGCAAGAGAACCTGTAGAACCAGTGTCAGCTATCTCAGTCCCCACCCTGATGGATTTTTTTAAATGAGACATATTTCTCATCAATTTCTCAGTGTATCTCCCTTCATATCTCGGGCACCAGTAGAATCAGGAAGTGCCATGGTAGCATTGGCATATTTCTGGGCCTCAAGATTCCTTCAAACTGCCAGAGGTTTTGGTGTCTGATCTCTTCCCAAACAGAAAAAGGAAAAAAAAAAAAAGGGGGAAGAAATGGAGCAGAGTCCCTCTCAGCTCAGAGACTCTCATCAAACTGGTTGCACAAATTTCATCATGATTCAGTTTCAGCTTCAAGGCATCATAAAATTGGTCAGTTCAGTCCCACATTCCTGGTCATTCTGCATGTTGTTTATCAGACTGGCTTTGGAAGACTCATGGTGCTTTAAATTTTTTGTTAAAAAAAGTCAACGTTATTAACTTTTTTTTAAAAAGGTACTTTATTAGCCACTTTTTGAATTATAGATTTTATACCTTACAAAGTATTCATTTTCTAATCACTGTTAAAGTATATAATCCTCATAATAATGTTTATAATTATTTAAATTAACACCCATTTAATTTTGAGGGTTATGATTTTATTTTATAAGATTTCAGAAGTGTCCAAAGGAGCAAATTTATTTCCTAATGTAGTTTTACATTTTGTTCATGTAAGGAGAGGGATAGACAGTGTAAAATAAAAAGGAGATCTGAGTCTCAATTCCAGGAAGAAAGCATGAGTTAAACATCTTTGAATGGCTAATTTAACCTGGTTACTTAATCAAAGAAGTTTTGGAGATCCTAAAAGTAATTTAGCAACTCATGCTAAATACAAATTTTTTTGTAGAGTTCATTGTCATTGAGGATATCTTACATTTGTTCATCATTCTTCTGGTGGGACTATTTGTGAATGATGCTTGTTTATTAAATTAATTTCATTTAGTCAATTCAATCTTTTTTCGTTTCTAAACAAGGGTTACTTGTGAGTGCTGCACCATCAGCCTCATGTCTTGGTATAATTTATCTTTACTAATAGAGTCAAAGTATGGATTTATGTAAGTAATTTGGGTGCTGGGATTAGATGATTTTTCATCCAATTATTTAGACTTTCAGGAGGTGAGTGCTTTCAAAATAAAAATATTTTGTGCATGCTAGAGAAGTTTAATTATCTTAAAATCTCTCTTAACTGTAAGATTTCCTCCTTCTTTTGCTGTTAGGAACCACATATTTCCTAGGGTCTTATCCTGTCCAATGCCAGTGTGTTAAAAAAAAAACTTAAATTGAGTTAGATCATCTGTCAATTTTTATGACCCTGTACAGTAATGAGAAATTTTCCATAATACCCCTTGTCAGACAAATCAAGGGTGAGTCATTAGCTCCAACTTAACATATAAGGGCATCTGAGGTGACAAGACATGTGGGAAAGGGACAAAAGAGCCATAAGAATCCCTGAGAACAGCAAAATCCAGTGGAAATAAAATCTGTCCTCGAGTATATGGTTTGAAGTTTATAATTCCAAAGGGAAGAGCCCTGGGTACAGGGTGAATCTAAATGCGTGGCTTTTGTGCTGCATAGTATGTCCATTAAGAAGTTAGCTAAATTTTATCAAAGCCTTTCAAGAGTTAGTTAGTTTTGCTTTAATCCTAGTTTTTGTTTGCCCTGTTTTTAATCCTGTTAATTAGAGCTTGCATATTTCCAGTAATGCACTTCCAGATTGTTAGATTTGCTGCCAAAATTGCATTGTTCATTAAATTCTCTGTAATATTCGTTCTTCTTAGCAGTTTTAATACAAATAAAATTCTTGCCAGATATTTTTGGACGAGAGAAAATACCAGTATTTGGCATGTCTGTGCCCTTCACAATATTTTTACAGGCATTCATTTTCAGATACTAAATGGGCTAAGCTGCTTTATACCTCCCTCAGATAGATTACGGAAATGTAGGGACTGATACAGAGATCCTTGCATGGTAAAATGTAGGGTCTTGTGAGAGGTGGACAATTGTAAACCTTTGAAATGGTCATACTTTGGAGTTTGCATTCTTCAAACCACTGCTAATCACTAAATAATATATGCTTAACACTACATTTTAAGTCCAGTAGCTGTTTTCTTTGTATTTTCAAAACAACTTTAGTTTCTCAGCTCATGAAACCATATCTTTTAAAATTGAGTCCATTCCTACCTGTAGTATGTTATTTGTTTTACTTTGCATGTCTGGACTGACAATTAAGTGATGTCTAACAAAATCAGAGAAAATAAATTATTCCACTTGCAGAAGTCTGGTTGTACTAAATCATTATATAAACAAATTAATAATGATACAGAATCTTATCATTACTTGAATATGTCATTTGCTGATACATGTATAATGCATTTCTTTTTTATATACCACAGAAAGCTTATAAAGAATAAGTAGATTATCATAATCAAAACAGTGATAAATCTCACACTAATATCTGCTACTCCCATTCAAAGGCACCCTGAAGCACTTTGCAGACTCTTATATATAGGAAAAGACATTAGGAATAGAAAATTACACTGAGATTTCATCAATATCTCCTGGTAATAATTACAGGATCTGATCAGATTCATTCATCTCCCATTTGGCTATTAATAGGAATATGACACTCTCTGAATTCAATCTTTATTCTCTTGAGGGGATTTTCTTTGGTGAGCAAAAACTTCAGAGACTTTCTCCACCCTCTTAATGTGCAAAGTCTTTAAATACCGTCAGAAGCATTATCACTTGCAGGAATTGAGTGCTCGAGCTGTGATTATTTCTAAGTGTGTTGTACAAAGTCAAGCATAATAATCAGTCTTTGGTTTAAAACTTTTTTGATTTTGTCAGCACTGATTAGTATGTCCAGAGGAACTACAAGTACATTAGAAAAGTATAACAGAGACATTCAGTCTCTGAGTCTATTTGTTTTATTGGCACATGTGTGGGCCAAAAATCATCATTATCCCATTTTTGTCAAGAGTGAAAGAACTACCCAGGTTCTGCTGGTGAAAAGGCAGCTCATCTCTTTCAGCTCATAGTTCAGCACTCCCAGCCCTCAATAGTTTCAGTGCAGGTGAAAATGTATTTGCTACAATGATGACACAAGTAAATGATTACCAGAAAATAAGGCTATTTCTGAAAAAAACTCTAATATTTAGCTTTTGTTGTCATGGCAAGAGCTTTAAAGTGACCATATCACTAAGTGAATAAATAATATATTAAAATGAGTAAAAAAAAATCAGCAAAGAGGTAGAAAATTGTTACTGCTCCTTTTTATTTCCTTCAAAGAAGGTGAAAGCTATTGGTGACAGGAAAACTGCCACCCTCTATCATCCTTATTTGGAGCTGAAATACTAGCTGGTTTTGTGAGAGAGGAAAGAAAGAAAGAAGAGAAATGCCAATAGTTTTCTTTTTACTACTCTTTGAAGAATTCTTTTTTTAAATAGATATGTCCAACTTTAAAGTGTTCTTTGAAAGAGTAAAAATCAGCAGAGAAAGGCAGTCTCAGAGGAAAACCTCAGAAAGAGTAAAGTGATAACCTACATTTATCCTCTATTAGAAGGGAGTGGGTTCCACGGATGCAATCCTTAGCAGTGATGAAGCTTAGGTCTACATACCTTTCTTTGTTGTTATTCACTTTTTTTCTTTCTTAAATGGAAAGTCCTTTAATCTTTCTTTTCTTATATTGCTTGTCTCCAAATTGATGAAAAGGATGCCTTTGTAAAGGCCATGGCGATCTGCGGATGAAGAGCAGTATGCTACAAGCCAGCACAATGTGCAGGAGCAGCCTGCCAGGGTTCCTCCTCCCCATTTTCCTCCCTTTCTTTCAATGCCCTCTAGCAACCTCACCCACACAGCACCTGGTGTAGCTGTGTCCAGCCAAGGAGGGTTAATGATCTCAGCAACACAAAGGGTCACAAAACACAAAGGAGCAAGGCAAGTTCTCTGACAGGGAAGAACACACAGATTAAGTAAAACAGTCATCTGCTGTTTGAAAAACTCTAGTCATTAAATCTCTAATTACTCTCTTCATCACAGAAAACAGACACTAGTTCCAGTGAACTGTTGTTCAAAACACTGATGGTTATTTTCTCAATTAATTTAGTCGTGCTTCTTTTTAAAAGAATGTTTTGCCTTCCATCTCTTCAGATGGACCAAAGAAGGATGATGACTGGAGATGCTACAAGAAAACACTACTGTGTTACTGGAAGACTCTGAACATTACCACAGATAATGCAGATCCCTGGTGTGCTGCCCAGTTATTAGCAATATAATGAGTCAGATCTTGGCATCATCCAAGTTAGAGATGAAAAAGACTTTCATTTTACTGAAATCATTACAAGTCCTCAGTTATAGTCATACCGTGTGGTTCAGTTAACTTTTCCAGATACTGAATTCATCCTTCATTCTGTGGTATTTTTGAACAAAGGAATTGATTTTTTAGATCAAAAAGTTCCTTACTTTAGATACTCAATTACATGGCAGGATAGAGCTAAAAAGAAAGAGGGGGAAATAAGAGAGAGAGAAATAGATGGATTCATTTTTTTTCCTCTTTCTTTCTTTTTTTTGTGTCAAAAAATATAATCTTAACACAATATATAGGGCATTTTTTCCTATGTGGATAATTTAACCTTTTATGTGTGTGTTTATATCAAAAAACAAATAAAACCACAAACACAACAAAACAGAAAAAGCAAACCAACAAAAAAAAATACTACAACAAAGAAAACCCCACAACCAGCTGAGAGATACAGTACCTCATTAAATATTGCTTATTTCATTTTCTATTTAGAAGAAACAACACGCAATGCCAGTTGGGCTCAGCCCCTGAAATAATAAAGGAAAAATATTGTAACCGTGCACAGTGATTTGGTCTAGGCTTGAGAAAAGCACTATGTTACTTGCTGCAGTTGAAATTAGGAGCTCTAAGAAATTATTATGAATTGAATTTTAGTGGTCTTCCTAACTCAAATGGGGTTTGAGCTGCATGCAATTGTTGCATACCTATTCTTTTGGTGCTTAGACCAGTGAGCAATAATAATGATCAAGGAAAATCATTTCATATGTTTCACAATCACTTTCTTTTTGCATCTCTGTAATTCAGGAGAAAAGACACTGGGATGTTGACATACAAAGAGCACCTACCAGTCAGCCAGGTGGTGGTTGGAGACCTCGACCGGCCTGGGTCTGAAGCCAAGGTGTCTGTGGGTCCCGTGCGCTGCCAAGGAGATCGTAAGTTGTCTGGTTTTCTTCCAATTACTCCTGGGTAGAAACTCAATGGGAAAGGGGTAACTTTGGAAACACCCTGTGCGAACTTGTGCCTGTCCACTCAAAAGACCTTCCATGAAAGAATCGTGATTTGAGAAATTTTGTCTATGAAAATACACATGTAACAGCTTATCTTTGCATTTAAAATATCAAAATTCATCTTTATTTTATGGTGAATGTGGCAACTTGAATTATTCAACTAAGTTTATGTAGATGAGAGCTAACACAAATTGCGTAATAATATCTCTCAAAACTTGTGTTTCTGTTAGGTGCTCTTGTCAGTGTCATTATCATTACTATGCTTATAGAATATAAATGGTAGCATGATGGCAAAATTTGTCACTGTAATCTCTGGTTATAGGTATATAATGTTTGACAAGATTGTCATCAAATGTTAACTGTATCAGGACTTAAAATTTCCATGTAAAGCATTGGGAGGTTTTCGTCTTTTTAGTCTCTGGTTTCCAGGCTGAGTGATGATATGAGGTTTGCATCCTCCAATTTGATCACCTAGTGATAGAGCAAATCAGTATATTGTATAAATTTCCTCTTCACATACATTCAAAGTTGGAATGCAGTAAGAAAAATTGTACTCTTGCTTCAGTCTGTTTTATATTTTAGGAGGTGAAATTCACCACCAAAAGCAGAGCAACTGCTTAAGGCCCTTCTAAATCACACTTCAAAAATTTTAAACTCTGTGTAGTTGACACATGTTTTATTTGTCCACTGTGTTTTAAGGCAGTTCTCTTACTATAGGTGCAGTAAGGAAAAGATGTCTGATTTAATTTAAAACAACTAGCATTTATGGGGTCTGTGAGTAATACAAAACCCATCCACAGTAAAGAGTACAGTAACCCAGCCTATAAGACTGAGGTGGTACAGAAATATTCACATCATCTATTTGTTGCTTACTATTTATGGTGTTTAACCAATCACAGGTCACTCTGTGTTTGTGTCTCATCTATGTTTGATGATCATTTTTGTAATAGACTCTTACAACTGGGACAAAAAAATAACAACTAGGATTTTTCTTTGCACCTGTATTCCTCATATCCTGAATCTGAATGCTTCTAGAAATGTCAGTCTTTAAAGTGTGAGCCATTTCTAAATATTAGTGTAAATGAAACCTCATCTGAGCAGGCAATAGCCTTTATTAGAGTGAGACTGAGTGACACAGCTTTTTGGGAATCTGAACGAGTGTATTCCTATCATCCTGGTCAATTTAATTTTCTCTATGAACTTTACAGATATGATTTGTAGTTTTTAAAAATTTTGCCTATGAATAAATTTGGATTTCCTTCCATGACCATGTATTATTTTCAAAAATCTGGTATAATTTTTCTCACAGGAGATAATATAAACCCCAGTCCTCTGCAGGTAGTAGAAGCTCCAGTTTTATATTCCCAATGCATTCACTAAACATCCCCCTTTGTATTCTTTCTTGAACATATACAGCAGCTGCTGTTTCACCTTGTGGAAAACAAGGTTTCTGTTCCAGGGAAAATTCCAAAATTTTAAACTGTGCTTATGTTCCAAATTAGAAGACAGATCCAAAGTACTAATTTTCTGGGAAAGGATTAAAAACAACAACAACAACAAACCACAAACCAATTGATTAATTTATTTAATTTTTTTTTTGTATATTACATGCATCAAAACCAACATTATTAGTACTAAAGATGCTGAGTGTCATCACAGCACAGTTCATGTGTTCAGTTCAGTTGCATGTGTAAATGAAATTCAGTTACAGTTATGAGTACTGGCTAAGAAATACAGATTTTTGGTCTACTTGCAAGGAAGGTGGAAAAAGTAAGAATGCCTAACCAGTCAAATAAAATTTTACCTATTTAGAAGAACTTTTCATTGTGTTTGCAGCTAATACCGTGACAACTTACCTCATCTTGCCCTGAGGGTTTTCCAAGCCATGTATTCTATCAACCCATAGTCCAGTGGTATTTTGCAGCACATAAAGTCATATTTTCCCATCAGACTTACAGTGTAATTTGCCACACACTTCATAGCTTCCTCTGCATAAGATCTAGTGACAATCATGTCACCTAGGCCAACTCACAGCTGTACCTGAGTACAGGTGTAGCAGTACCACAGAGCTGATGGCCTTTACAGTCCTTAAGAAGAAACATCTGAAAGCTTACTATCTGAGGGCACAGGGGATTATAGAAAGCAAAGGTATTTGTCATTTCATTCAGTTCACTTCCTCCCACGCTCATCAAATTCTCAAGAATCCATTAATCAGTGGAGGCCACAACAATTAACTGTTCCTACACTATTGACTGACCAAAGTAAATCTGAAAATCATCCGTCTCAGTGCAATTTGTTTTGACAACAACCAGGAAAGATTGCAGAATCGTAACTGTTTTCCTGTTGCAAAAATAACTAAATTCTTCTTTGAGAAATATAGGTTTTATTTTGGTCCCACAAATGCCAATTTTATTTTTCTTTTTGCCTGATTTATTACCTGATTAAGGCTGTTCTGGGCAATCTTGAATAGTGGCTATTGTTGGAGATAAAAATCAGGAAACTTGTTTACGCATGATTACATATCTTTGTGTTCCAGAAGTATTTTTCATATTTAACTGCAGCTCACAGAACACTACTTGCATTTTGAAAGGTAGTCAGCAAAAAAGGTCTTTATTACCCCTCTAAAGATCTGATTAAGCTGCTGTATTCTATCAGAATGATGAAAACTCATCTAGTCACTGTGGCAAAAATCCCATATATCTGATCTGCAGCCTGTTTGGTACCTTGTATTAAATACCCAGGATGTCACTTTCCGAATTGCTATTTTAGTGTTGAGGAATGCTTTCTAAATATCTCATGATTTTACTAAGTGTTGACCTACCAGGGAGGCAAACATATCCAATTTCATGGAGAACAGTGCATAAACAGGAGATGAATTTGGTCAGGGTTTTTGACACTGCATTGCAATGGTTCAAAGATCAAGCAAGGATTTTCAGCAAATGTCAACTCTACGCAGACTTAAAGCAAAGCTGTCCTTCCTGACCGTTGCTGTATGAGTGCTGTACTGACAGAATGACAGTGGCACTTTATCAGCTTATTCTCAATATCCTCTTAGCTGAACTGGAATTAAAAGTGAAAACAAAGGAAATTAGTCTTTAGATTCCATAGTAATACTGGATAATGGAGCTACTCTTGTTTTCCCTCAAGTGAAGGTGTTCTGTGAAGGATCTAGAAAAAAGGCCACCATAGAACCACAAATTAATAATTTTTATTCTTCAGCTAACTTTGAGATACCAATTAAAATCCTTTTACAGACCTATTACAGTTTTTCTAATATTTGTGCACTAGGACCTGGACTCCTCAACTGCTCTGCATTTAGCCTTGGCCAACCAATAATAGAAGGACTTTGTCCATCTCTTTATGCTATTTCACTGTAATGCAAAGGGGCACCTTCAGCCTTCTCCCTTTAGAGAAGAACACAACTATGCTGACGGTTTTTTCTCTAAGCTCAGCCTCAGGTGGTAGATCAAGGCTTCAAAAGCAGATCTGGTAATTTCTTTTGAAACCAAACTGAAGAACTTAGCTTGCTGTGGTGGGGCTATTGCTACAGAGATTTTGTCAATAATCATATTGAATCAAAATTACTTTTGTGGCTTCTGGCGCCTTCTCAAGAATTTTTTCATTCCCCGTAGGAAGCTATCGGTTCTCACAAAGCTTCTTTATTTGCCACCTGCTAAGAGTATCCTTTTCCCAAGGACTTCCAAGGATTTCGATTTGAGTTTGCTCTTTATAAGCCCAGAGGGGAATAGACTGACTATTCTGCTCTAGATTTGCTTTTCTCCTTGAATCTATTTTCCTTTTGTCCCATTTCCTCTATAGCAAAGACAGAACTTAAGGGGGAGATGTTTTTTACACAGCTCAGATTTATGTTTTTTCCATCTGCTCTGCTGTATGGTTTTTATCCTCCCAGTAAGACTTTGATTTCTGAGCCATGAATCATTTTCTTGTGTATTACTTCTATTATCTGTAATCTTCAAACTGTGGAGGAGGAAGGAGCTGCATTGACTGTGGTTCTTTCTAAGTTTTCAAGAAGACCAGTATCAGCAGTGTGCTTGTAGAATCTGCAGTGACAGACAAAAAATGTCCCATTGACAGATAACAGAAGTTCAGGAGCAAATCAAAACTCAGTTCTTCAATCAGTGCGTTGATTTTGTTTATGCATGTGCGTGTATGACTGTGCACATGTGTTCTCAGGGGAAATATACCTTGAGTTCTTTTTTTTCAGTAATTTTGGTCATGGCTCATCATTACTCTTTTCATGACTTGATGCTTTGTTTCTTTCAGTTCTAAATATCACTTCTGGCTTTACTCCTTTTAGAATGTTCCAGCAGAGTTGGCTTATTTATTCAGACAGTGGTATGGGCATGCACATTTTTTGTGACTCTGGGTTTGTACTAAAACCACTCTGTAGTTATCTAAACCAGACAGCCACTGCCTGGGTCAGTGCTTACAGGTTGGTATCCTTGGTAAGGTAAGCTGGAGAGTACCCCAGCAAAAAAAACCAACCAAACAAACAAAAAACAACCTATTTGAATTATTACAAGGACCACCTGCAATTGAATCTTCTACTGCAAGTAGAAACAATTTACTCCTACGCTATCTTAGACAACATTCCAGTAATATAGTGACTTGTCTTAGAGGTTAATGGAAGTGAAAACACTGTATCAAATGAAAATTAACATAGTGATACCCCTTACCAAAAAAACAAAACCCAGCCAGTGTGCTTTCAGGAAAATAAAAAAAACTGTCTTTTGAAACTCCTGAAGCAATGGTTCTGCTGGAGGCTTGTGTCATGGGAATACATATCTGAAATTTAGACAATTCCCATGTGAGGTGTTAATTAGTTCTCTGCCAGTAAGGCTAGAAAACCAATGAAAATCTCTGGATTTTTCCACATTTTCCTTTTTCCTTCTTCTTTGGGTTTTTTTGGGGGTTGGTTTTTGGTTTTGTTTTTTTTTTTTGCTTATATTGCTAGATATATGTGCATACTTTTTAATATTATTATTAATATCTTATGATTTTCAAATGAACTGTGAATTGTTCAGTAGTGTAAATACAGATCAAAACTTGATCCATTTAGGAGTTTAATTTTTTTTCATCAGTACCTATAGGTACCCTTAGTACACATGAAAATTTTTTTGCTGCATTTCCACATCTACTACCCCAGCATGTCTTTATGTGCTGCACTGGATAGTAAATTGTGCAATTCAAGTGGAATACAGATTCATCCAAAGAACATCAAGACATCGTGCTCACTGCTTATCACAGTCATTGCAGTGCTACCAGCAAAACAGGAGAAAGAAAAATGTCCTTTCAATAAAAGCAGCCTGCCAAGTGCTGAGAAGTACTATTTCAGACTCATTTGATTTTTCTCAGTGGGTTATGTTGAAGGTGATAAAACAGTAGCCTTTGGTTCAGATTCAGGTAGGGATCTGCCCTTTAGTTATTCAAACTCTTGTGATTATTCTTCATATGCAATTGCTTTCCTCAGAGACCCAAGAGAAAAAAAAATGACCCACTAGGTCATTTTTCTACAACTTTCTAAGTAAAAAAAATCCATTCTTTGGTGGTTGTTTAATATCTGATTCACATAATGTCATTTCTCATTCTTAAGACTTTCACATTCAATTCACCTTTAACCCTGTCTCATAATGAATAATTAAATTTACTGTGAAGTTTAACTAGAATTTATTTTCATTTTCATGCAGAAATATTTTCTCCAGGAAGCAGTGTTTAAATGCCCTCCTGCAGAGTCTTAATGTTTCTGAAAAAACTCTATTTTCTCATCTCCCAGGAAAACTTAAACTGTGGCCGGTTATCTCATACAAGTATAGTCTGTTTCTGGCCATGTAAACAAAACTTTGCCGGCCTTGAAAATAGGAGCTGAAGAATTTCCAATGTTTACATGAATTTAGGGCATTTTTCTGTCATGCTGAAATAAGCCAGGAAATTTAAAGGCAGACATGGGATAAAGTATGTCCTCTTAACACATGTTCTCATATCCTTCCTAAGCAGCAAAGTATTCCAAGTGCTGGCATTCTGGCTGATACCTTTGCCATCCTTTTTAATTTGCAACCAATTCTCAGAGTCTATAATTACACTCAAAAGTGATTCTCTGATATTGTACACCAAAAGCCTTTCAATTTTATTTAGAACTTTCTGTTATGTACGTTTTCAACAAGATAAGCTCTACCTCAGATGATCCATGGTGGACAGTACCAAAACGAGAAGACCTCTTGTCTCTGAAATTGTAAATCAGCCTCGAATTTCCTTTGGGTTTAGGGGATGGGAAGTGGTAGGCAGTGTGGACAGCACTTAAACACGTATGGTTGGAATCATTTAAGTTCCAAAAATATTTTCTTTCTTTGTGATAATACTTAAACATAGATAATCATTCTAAACACTTTTCTCCTACTACTTTGCATTTGTACAGCAGGACACATTTTGCCCTAAATATCTGGGACAAATTAGCCTCCATAGGACTCTAAGATTCAGTGAGCACTCTTTCTACATACCACCCTGAATGTAAGGCTTCTTTTTTTATTTCATCTTAAAACCCACAAGGAGCTGGTGACATTAATGATTTATAAGCTCTCAATGTTTCTACAGTACATGACCTTTACTGAGGTTAATTACATGGCCATAAAATTTTCTTTCTGATCAAACTTTCAATACATGTGTATCCACAGAATAAAAACTTGCAAAATGACACAGTTGTAACATAGAAACATACTGACTCGTAGGTTATATATGAATATTCTCTATGGTATCCCACTCACTGTCAGGTTTTATTCTGTTTCCTTTCTGAAAGCAAATCCTACCCATGAGCACTACTCATCTCATGGAGCAGGAAAAAGTAGAGATCACACACTGTTTAATCTTTTTCCTATTGGACATGTCTTTTTATGTCTGACTAAAGCAACAGGATGCCTGCAAATAGTGCAAGAGAAGAGAGTAACAATAGAATCAAAAATTTAATTTTGACACATTGGGAAAAACAGTGTCCCATACAATTTGTGCCACATGAACATCAGCAACCCAAGGTAAAAAGCAAAAATGTGAACCTGATCCTTTTAGAATATACCGAAGACACATCATTTCAACTGCAAGCAATGGGCCTTGAAGCAGTTTGACCCATTTTTTTCAATCCTTCTCCAGCTTTGCAAAGATCCAGTAGAGCCTGGGTGCTTTGTTCAAAACAGTGAAATTCATGACACTTTTGCCTAGCACCTGGTAGTGTATGGAAGTATTGTAGATTACACGGTCATTCAGTGTGTATTTTCATTATGAAAGCAATTTACATTGCTGGAGATTTTTCCTTAAGGTCGTGAAGGCAGTATGCTCTGAGTATCTGTTTTGATAGGAAATGTATTTCAGCCTGTTCATCTTTACTGTTTACCGTTTTGTAGTTACTTTTTCTGTGCATCCTCTTTGCAAAGAAAAGGAAACTGACACCTGTTTTACACATATGTGAATGTAGGTACAAAGAATAACACAGTGCCACACTTTACATCTCCACCCTTCCCAGATTCATCATGAAATGTAAATCAGACAGCAGACCTAGTTTAAGATAGAAATAGACCTGCTTATTATCGATTAATTTTCATTCTCATATGCATTCAATTCTACCTACATGTATATGTTGGTAAAAACTACAGAAGACTGTTCATTCAGATATCAATGAACTAATAAATTTTGCTCTTTTTACATATTTTCTGAAGTAATGAAAACATATGGCAATCTATGCCCATGCTCAATTCTCCAACTGATCATAAAAGAAAAAAATGGTGAAACTCCATAGGGGACTTACAAGCTTTACGTTTCAGAGAGACAGAATTCAAATGCAATTAAGGGCTAATTTTATTCAAATTCTCCTCATTATTATGATTATGTTGCAGTTAATTTTATCTTCTTTAATGCAAAAAAGAAGTATCTGAAGCATTTAATGTAAAGTATTGTCTCTAGATTCCTAGGGAATTTAAGCAAGAGTCATTAGTCTGATCGATGACATACAGTAGCAGTTCATATTAAACTCAAATCCTCTTGAAGTTATCCTTTAATTATAATTTCAAACATTTTACCATCTATGTGATTGCAATGTATATTACTGTCTTGCCTCTTACCTGTAGCCAAGTAAGAAAAGCAATTGTGCAGGATACAAAATTTAAGAATGAAATGATGAGAGAATTCCCATAGTGTATAGAAAAGTGATGAGAAGGAGATGTCAGTAAAGCCATAAAGAATTAGGAGAACCTGTGACTAAACTGGGGATTGAGAAGTTGCTGGAATCCTGTCTATTACATGTACAAATTTGCAGCCACCTTTAAATTTCACGCCATAAGCCTGAGTAATCTTAGAAATGAGGTATAATATGAAGGGAATTATCTATATTCATTTTCTTAGGTTGAACTCTTTCTCACTTTAATACTTTTGGCCTGCATATTCCTGCAGCACTGACTGACATTTAAAGAGCAGAAAGAACAGAAAAAGGTAGAAAATGATTGAAGGTGAGGTAGAGTGAGGTCAGTGTCATTCATCGCTATGTGTAAATTATGCAAATTCAGTCTCATTTAGGCAGAGACAAGTGATTGGCAGCAGGGTGGAGGATCTCCAGTTATAACCTCACAGCACCCAATGTTTGACACACAACACAAAGAGTCTCAGTAACACTTAAAATGTTCAATCACCAAGATGGGAAAACTAATAAGAAGAAGTTAGAGACCTTTGGTGCTCGTTAAACTTGCACCACTGATCTCTGTGCTAGGGAGCCAAGCTAACTCTAATTATGTCTAAATACAAGCATTTACAACAGCTGAACCTTTCTATCCAATGATAGAATAAAAAGAAAAGGTCGAGGATGTATTCCACAATCACAGCTGCTATTCGTAATGATTTCTCATCCCACAGGCTACTCTCCCCATCCTTTAACTGTAGCACTGAATTTTGACAGCTTTAGTTCAAAACCTTCCCATAATCAAGTCCTATTATATGGGTATATATATTGTCATACACATGCTTTTCAAAATTTTTGAAGGAATGTTACCTGATCCTTCTCTCTCTCAGGTCATTCTAGATTTTCATGTAGAACTATGATGCGGTTCCCAAAGGAACTACCTCTTAACACACAGTTGCAAAGTTGTCCATTTTTGGCAAGTGATAAGAAGTCTGAACTGTTAAAAGGGAATATAGCAGTAGTTTGACAGAAGTGGAAGATATATCTTAAAAATTACCCTCCTATTTCTTTTCTCTTATCTAATTCTTAACTTTTTTTCTGACCTTTGTCTTTCATGGAAAAACTTGCAAATGTGGGAGAGAAAGGGCTAGAAAACTGTAAGAGAAATGTGAAGTATTGCCTCCTTACTCCCTTTTCCAATGATAATGCTATGGATAACTTACACTGTTAAATTTCTGAGTTTGGATATGCTTGGTTCCAAATTAATGTTACAACTTGTGAAGTGCCATAAATTAGATATCTAGAGAGCAGGTTTTAAAGGAAAGGTTGCAATTCCCCTTCATTCTTCCTCTTTTCTGTGCTTAAAATTTACCTTTTGTGAGGTGCCAGCTTGGTTCTTCAAGGCAAACCAAGAAGAAACTTGAAAATGCTGATACTGTAGTCAAGCCTTTAATTTTGAATCGGCTAGAAAGAATTAACAGGAGATGAGGTGGAAATCCTATACCTTACAAAATAGTAATTTTTTTGTCATTAAAGCAATTCAGAGCAGTTCTATCCATTTCCTGTTAGGAGCTTACAGTAAGCTGTACTTCGAAGGTATTAGCTAAGCTTGCAGAATCATGAAGCTTTCAACTCTACAATATTAAGCAGCAAATTCTAACATTTTTATATGCCTGTATTTCAATTCTCATTTGTGAAGAATCATCTCCACATCTGATTTGGTCTAATTCAGAGGAGCAATATTTTTCATGAGAACAGCTTTCAAGAAAGCAGTTATGGAAAGAGAGCCAATAGCGATTTATGGTTTCAAATGTTTCTTTGCAGCCTGTTCTTTAGCTAATCAATTTCCAGCATGCACACTGTATCTATATTTTATTATTTGTCCTTGGTTTCATGAACTCCTGCTGATGGAAAACTTTTTCCATATTACTCCAAATAGTTCTGCATTTGAAAACTGAGGAACTATATTAATTATTAAAAAAAGAACATAGTTCGTGTATCTGTGTTCAAGTAACTTCTATTAACATTTCTTTTAGATTAGGTATGATAAGTTTTAATTTTAAAGAATTTATTGTTATGAACTGTTATTGTGTCTTCATATTTCAGATTCAGGCAGAAATAAATTTGATCCATAGTTAGCAGGAAATCTTCCAGGAAAGTTAAGATGCTCCCACAAATGTAGTGGAAAAGGGATTTTCCAGGAAATACTCTTATTTCCCATCCCAAAAGAAGAGAGAATTCTCAAAAATTCTTACCATGTAAACTCTGAAAAATATAAAAAGTCATTTGAAACAGAACACATCGGATGTCAAGTTCCCATTGATGTAAGGACATCACTGTGACTTTGACATTCGACATTTTACAAAAGAGCCTTTCCATCACTACATTTCATAAATGAAGTTTTGAACTAAAAGGCTGTTTAA
The DNA here is from genome assembly GCA_024500445.1 of Entomyzon cyanotis. NCBI lineage: Eukaryota > Metazoa > Chordata > Aves > Passeriformes > Meliphagidae > Entomyzon > Entomyzon cyanotis. The sequence continues at coordinate 86,760,132 of JAKEPQ010001005.1, forward strand.
ATAGTCCAAAACAGAGTAAAATTTTCAAATCAATCACTCAGTGTAGTTACAGCTCATTAGTTTCAAGAACTTTCCATTTCCTTCAAAACTCTCAAAAGCTTCCGTGTTTTCTAATAATCACAAGGTATTGCTAGAAAACTAAACTAAACTTAGTATTTCCTTCATGGGAGGGACGCTTCTTCTTTCCATTCTTTAAATTCAATGTAATTCCCTATGCTGAGATAGAAATTTTGCAGCTTTCACTTCTGTAAAATAAAAGTAGACATTCCTGCAGTATCCTCAGTCCTGCTTAAATCATAATGTGATTAACTGATATTTTACCCCTCCTTATTCTGAAGTTTGTCTCTGTATATTGCCATGGAGAGAGAGCTCTTCCCAATTCTCTGTACAGACACTGTATTTCAGGTGACTAATCTGATTGCTCTACATAATATCATTAGGCAATTTTGGGATCCCGTAAGGACAGCCAGTCATTAAATAAAAATGTTATTATCATACAGTGTATTGCAGCTATCCCAGTCTCAGAAAATCTGTAGTAGTGTAGGGCAAGATATAACCAAATAAAATTTAGATGCTTAAAGCAATAGGCAGGATTTGAGAAAATGGCAAACCAGCATCTGAAGCTGTTAATTCAAGACGTGTGTCATTGTTAGCAGTTTGATAACAACTTGCCATGGCAACATGAAAGAAAAAGTGTTTTGTTGATTTTTTGCTTGAATCCAAGAGCTGTTGGAACCCTTATATAACAAAAATGTGCAGACTTTCATTATTGTAGTTCTTTATCTTTTTAGCCATTAATTGATAAATTGATTTTGCATTGTACCTAAAATATTTTCCAAAGAGAGGACAGGGGATAAGCAAACCCAGTCCCCTCAGACTCTCCTCATACTTCACATGCTTCAGTCCTCAAACACTTGTTAGATATAAGATACCTTGTGAACCAGGAGAAGGGCAGAGATCACAGGCTGATTGTTTTCTTGAGTCAAGACCTACAAGTCAGGCTGTTCCTTCTGCTGGGTTTTACAGGACAATCCTGCTGATAACTAGTACTGATGCAGGAGCACAGCCAGCCCCTGGAAGATGCCTTTCCACATGCAGCAGCTCTCTTTAACTGCTACTAACCACACAGAGAAGCACCTGAGGGACCAGTATGATTCATTTGTGTCAGCCTGGCAATCACAAATCTATAGTGTTCCGAAGAAGGGAATATAAAAGAAAAAAATTGCCTCAGTTCCTTCTTGATCTTCAGTGGTACAGAAGCTGGTGGACATCCTAACAAACCTGAGACTCAAGGACATATATATATATCAGGAGCTTCATTGCCCATCTCCATCAATTCTCCTGGAATCACTTCCAGAAACTTGCCAAAATCCTAGAAATCCCTAGGTAATTACTAACCCAAGCTAGTAATCTCCACTCATATCCAAAAGTACTTGAGCAAAACCCCAAACCAAAAAAGATCCTAAACCAATTAGAAATTGCATATATGCTTAGTGATTCACTAGGACAAAATAAGATGGTATTCTGCCTCCAAAAATACTTTTTGGTGTTGAAAGATGTAAGACTATAAAACTCAATTTATGTCAGCCTTACTCTATGCAGTACCATGCATGAAAATAAGGAGATTATTCCATAATTTTCCACACAATTTTTTTTTCTTTTGTGATTTCAGTATGTAAGAACCAAAATTATTCTTGAATAATATTCAAATGTTTCTAAAGTCCACCTGAAAATTTTATTTTTCTGGGCTCCAGGCATTCTGAGTTCTGCAGAATGTATTAAGTATGCATTTTAGGAAGAGTTATTAGACTTGACCTTTTCCTTGAGATCTTTAGAGAAGTGGTAGGTTGTGCTGTAAATTTCTCTCTCCAACTTGTTACTCGTCCCCTCTTTCCTAGCTGTACTCACACCCTTCAAGGGACTTAGGCAAGTAAACATTATCACTTATCACAAAAAGCAAGCCAGGGGCCCTCCACATCTCCTCCCTCTTATTTACACATGAAGAGTCAGTAGTTCATAGCGACTGAGCCATGATCAAGGAAATTAAATTCATTAGTAAAACAAGAAACATTTCAGATGTGCACAGCACAGCTCGAAGTACTCAGCTGAGGAACTAATTAAAGACAGATAGCTGAGTGGGTAATGAATAAACACATATTGTGTGGGTAGAAATAGCTAGGACAAATATGTGTATTCCCTGTTATATTTGGTGGGAAACTAAATTATCACATATACTGAAGCAAATTGAACAGTAAGAGCTCTCCTGCAGCTTTAAAGTGCAGACCATCCTTAAAGGTGGGACAGCAGGCATCAGGATCAGCTAATGGAGTCCCTACAATGGTGCTTTTGCAGCTTCCCAGACTGTCACCACAAGGGTCTGTGCTGCCTGCAGCTCTCACACTGCAAAAGCAGGCCAGCCCTTGCCTAGTGCATCCTGCATTGCCTGAACGGGAGCAGAGATCTGTTTGACTCTGTGAACAAGAGGCTTTGAATGACTTTTTTTCCTGCATCCCCTTCCCTTACCCATGACTCTCAGTGGCCTCCAGCCATGTTATCCTTCTGTGGGCACTCACCAGCATTCCTGGTACTCCACATACTGGTGTCAGGGAGTGCCCAGATAGGGTAACCAACAAGGGGATAGGAAATATCTGCCCATTAACATCAAGTAGCACTGCAGACATTCAACTTCACCATTTGAAGAGCATCAGATTGTTTCTGCAAGGAGCAGATGCAAATGGCAAGTCTGCCTGTAGCTGTTAAAAGGTTTAATGCTGTCTTCTTGTATCAGATTTGTAGACTACGATATGCTGCATGCCAGCCATTTCCAGAGGCTGCTTTTTGCACAGCAGTCTGTAAATGAGCAGAGAAAACACTTTTCATGACATGAAGGAAGCCAAAAGACATATGAGCTTTGAAAACACAGATAGAGAAGAGCTCCTAGGGGAACTCAAATAGCCATTTACTAGATGATAAACAATATTAAGCTCAAGTTAAGTTTGCCAATGCTTATCACCAAACTGCAAGTTGAATGCACAGTTTTGAATGTATCAGTGTGATAATAAATCCTACCATCCTAGCCGTTGGTGGTACATTGCTAAACATTTCTCTGACATCCAATCTTCCTTTAGAAGATGGTGTGGCTCATACAGGAAATACAGCTTGCATATTCTTGATTTTCAGGGAGAAGGTCAGGGAGAAGGAGAGTCAGTTTTAAAGTTTAGCCCACCTAAGTCTGTATTTCTGTACTCACAGGTATTTGTACTTTTAATTTTCCTTGGAGTATTAAGGCCCTTTTGAAATTTGTAAGGGGCAGAGAGAGGGAGGGATCCAGTCAGTAGGAGTTCAGACAGCTGGCTGTATTAATAACCAATGTCTTGGCTAACAGAGACCCCTGAATCCCCTGTAGCTACTGTCCTTGAAGCTACTGGAAGCCTTCTGCAGTGAACTTCACAATCTCCATGGCTGCAGGCAACTATAAAAATGAGATAATCTGTTATTTTCTTTGGTGCTTGGATCTATTCTAGTCCTTTTACCCAAGGCATTTATCCAGGACTATCTAGAATCATGAGTTGGCTTAGGTTAAACTGAGCTGAAGAAGCATTCAGGAGATATGCTAGGCTTTTTTTGGTTCCATAAAGTGGAGGAAATCTATCACATTTCCAGAAAGGTAGGTATAAATAACTTGACTATTGCTCATGTGTGCTCCGGGATGCTTGTGTGTTCTGGGTTAGTTTGTTTCATGTAATAATTTTGAACAGTGGATGGAAACAAAATCCTGTTTTTTCCTCTGCTGTCTCCAAATAAGCACTGTCTGACTCCTTCTACCTCTGCATTTTTTGAAAGATAGGCATATGTAGCCCAAATATTCAGCATCAAGCTGACCTGGGTAGCAGTAAATAGAGGTGATTTCAAACTCCCTTAGACAGATTAAGATTACCAGGTGTCAGTTTAGAATTGATATTGTAATATGTAATAGTTAAGATGGGGTTTTTTTTTTATTATATTGCTTCCTGCAGCTGCATCTACAATTTATAGAAAAGATACACCCCAGAAAAAAAGTTCTTGCAAAAATTACGTGATATTTCCATGCAGATATTTTCATTTTTTAAAAATCAGTTAAATGCATTTAACTTTGCTCACATTTATGGTATTTTTGGTCTCCTTCTATTCCAAGAACAATTTAAAGAAATCTTTTGCCACAAGGCTATTTGATTCAAATCAAATGGACACAGTAGCATCAAGAACTGCTGACAGCTGTGATACCTGATGAATTAATAATTCCTGCAGTGCTGCTTTGTAATTTTTTTTGAAGTACTTAAAATATTATACATCTAGGAAACAATGTACCTGTTATTAAAAAGTCATTTGTGGACAGTTGACTGTGCCAGGTTTTTGAATTTGCAACATTAAAGGGCTAACACACCTCAGTCTTGGTTGGATCCCTGTTCTCAGGGCCCACAGTGAAAATACTCACCATCCAAAATACTCACATCTCTATAACTTTGAAATAGGGAAGGCAAGAAAAATACAATTTACAAGCATAATATGTAAGAATCCTGGGCCTTACAGGAAGGATATGCTCTTTCAAAATCTAGCATATATATTTTATAATATTTTTATCTTCTTTGATTTTTTTTCACCCCCTTTACTTCCTTAGCCTCTTGGAGTGGTTTTTGGGGGCTTTTGTTGTTGTTGCTGTTGTTGCTTGGTTTTGTGTGTTTGTTTGGTTTTAGTTTTGTTTTTTTAATATTCTTAATTAATTTTCTTATCTCCTTCTCCCAGAGTTAGTATCTCCCAGAGATACTAATACACAACTGGAAGCAGAGTGAGGGCAGAAGGAGAACAGCTTCACATGGTTCAAAAGCACATTCATATCAGGGTGCCCAAGCTTGTCTGGTTCTCAGCCATGACTGTAAGGTGAGGAGTCACCTTCAGGACTCTCCTGTTTTCAGCAGGAAAGACAAAGTCTATTTCCTCATCAAATTGACTTTCAGCTCATCAGGTATCAGAAGTGAGCTGTCTGGAGATGGCTCTGTCAGCCCTGCTGTGCACAGAACTTTTGGCATCAAAATCCCTTTCTTCCACTGCTGATGCTCGACAATGCATCTTAAATACCAATTTATACTAAAACTTGTTGGAATTCAAATTTTGAGAGGAAATTAAAATCATTCAGTGCCATGCTTCTACTTTGCTTTTGTTTGGGATTGGGAAATCCATGAAAAAAATTAGAAGAATGTAAATTTTCAGGTTTTATTTTAATGGGGAAAAATTTAAATGCTAAAAACAATGCTGTTTCTACTCTGAAAGTGTTTCCAGGGTAGTATATGAACTTCATTATACATTGTGCCAAGTGTAGATTAACAAGTATTTTTATTTTTTCCACACACAAAAGCTCCCTGAAACATACCAGAATCTCAAGTTCAATATGAGCTGTAAGAAAGAGATGAACAGCATATTCACCGTAATGCATCCCATGAGATGTCCAGACCGTTAGGAACATAAGAGCTGCAATTTTATATTTTTAAGTTGTGCTTTTGATCCCGAGGTACTCTGAAGTTATTTTTTTAAGTTTAATTGCTGCTGACTTACAGTGCTGTAGGATAGTGTTCAACAGCATATGAAAATCTTAGACCAAGATGAGTATCATGAAGTTATTAGGGAAATTTAGGAAGTTAGGTTGCAATTGCCCAAATTTAAGCTTTACAAGAGATGAACACTTCTCTTTCTGAAAACATCTTCTAATTTTCTGTCACTCTTAACAAAGGTAACTGCAAAAATATTTCTTCATAAAATAAAATAATTTAGCATGGGAAGTCCTTGTTGCAGGACACTGCAAATTTTTCATCATTCATAAAGGGACTGACAAATTCAAAGGGGAAAATAATAGACAGAGTTATTAAATATATTGACACTTGTGTATCACAAAGTGTTTGAGGTATGGGCCTCTGTTCAGAAAATATTGACAGGGAGTATAAATATCTGCTTCTTCTGTAATTATACTCTTCCCTAGACAGTCACAACATTCTTGGGCAGAAGAAAGCTAGATGGACCTTTATTATGACATTATCTTCTTAACTTTTACATCTAAATTCTTACAGGAGAGGTCAGCTCAGACTGAACACCTCAAAAGTTATGATATTGGAACCAGTACAGCAGAGCAATTAATGGCCATTTTCAACATTAAGCAAATGCTTAAATGCCATAATCTAAAATAGAATAGCATGATTTAGTGACATGATAGTAATAATATTATTCTAATTATTTTTTCAGTAAAGTACCAGTACCATATAAATAATAAAAATATAGTCCTTGTCATGTGTGCCAATAACATTTCTTTGGCTCATTTAATTATATTCTTAATAGATGCAAAAGTGAAATCTTTGCAAAGGGGGAGTATTTTTTATATAGCTCCAAAGGAAATTATATATTCAGTTCATATTATTTCTGTAACATGAGCTAGCTCATGATGTTCACTGATATTTTAATCTGGAAAAAGAAAATAAATCAATCTTTGTGTTTCAGTTTTTAGTGGCCCATCAGAAACAGAGCAATAACTTAAATGAAAAATTTAATTCATACTCTCAGTATGAATATTTGATCTAAATTAAGTACCAGGTTACCTTTCCCTGCTGTTCCTGCTGACAAAGTTAATTTTCTTTTTCAATTCAAATTCAGAGACAGACAGCAGCATTACTACCAGACAAAGGAAAGTCCACCTTTTTTTAATGTAGTTTAAAAGATTTATACTTTGAAACACCATAAGATAGCATTTAAATATTCACTTTCAATGAGTAGAAATGGGTAACATTCAGGGAAATCAATGTATTTTGAACGTATTTTGCATATGCTTAATGCACAATTAAGGAGACAGCAGGACTGAAGAGGCAGCTTTGTACATACACAGCCACAGTTCATTGCTCTGATGTTCCTACTGGTACTTTGAGGATTTTGTCTTCTTCTAGGGGTGAGACAAAGATCATTACTAAATGGCCAGTGAAGTCTGTTGGTTGAGTCAGATAATGACCAGAAACTCCATGGTCCTAGAACAACCTTTTTCATAATGCCAAAAATAATACTTGGAATTAAATTTTGTGAATTACTGATGCTCCTAAGCAATTTTTGGGAACTTTGTGAACATTGGCATCCCTTGGGAGAGTGTGGCAGTGCTATCTCAGCTCATTGCATTCTAAGCAAAACAAATAGATGCCTTAGTCAGTTATGATAATGCTGCACAAAAGATTATATTCAGATATAGGATGTAGCTCCCTCACTTGCCTCATCACTGCAACTGTGGTGTGAAAGCAAGGCCAGGTCTAGGAAGACGTGCTACATCTATTTTCCACTGAAGAAAGTGAATGCACATGCACCTAGATTTCGATATTCAGCGGGTCATGTTGGTTCTTTGTGTGACAGTACGTGGTGTCTTGTTACAATCCACACAGAGACTGAGTCTTCCACTGAAGGAGAGGCTGTTGGCTTGAATCCTGTGGGGTTTTGGAGAGGAAGTTTGTTTATTCAGGACAGCCATTTCAAAGGGAGGACTCTGAAGTGTACTAATATGTGTCATCATATAGGTGTAGCTCAGTTTAAGCATTCTTTTCTTTTGTACTAAGATGGTGTAGAGGTTTCTTTCCTCTTTTCTTTCTGTCTATAAGAGCTCACTGCTAAAATAGCCAAGACACGACTGTGCAATAGAGGAGAAGTGGCTGGCCACTGACACCTTGGAATACACATCCTGATTACAGAAATTGAGGGTAGATAATAGCAGCAGTGTAAGAACGATAAGAACTGAATGAATACTCCTTTTCAAAGAGTAGAAGTGCAGTATTTTCTTGGGTGAGTGCTGATGGCCAATAATTTAGAGATTCTGGGATCTTTTCAAGGACATGTCCTGGCTAAGGACAAGGAACTTCACAGTATTCAACTAGTTCTTCTACATGTTGCTGCCAGAATTCCTCACCAAAGCCTTTGGATTGAGTAGTGAATTAGCATTTGAATAGGTTCAATCAAAACCTCCTAGATACTGAGCTTTGGGCAAATTGCACTTTGTTTTGCTCATGTTAACACTGAAATAGGCATAATCAGGTAATGAAATTTAAAATTGGAACTTGGAATACAATTTTAATCTTAATAGATCAAAACACAGATTGTGAAGCTGCTGTTATTAAAGCTGTTAACATGTTTAAATGTTTAAATGTTATTTCTTTTACACATATGCTCAACTACCACCCTGAGCAATAAACGATTTGATATTCTTGTCATCATAATTTAAATGTATACATAGCAAAGAATGACCATTAACTCTAATTTTAATTTTAATATGTGAAAGTTTATCATTCCCATAATGAAAGAAAATAGCAGCACCTTCCTCCTTAAAGGGTCTGGGAAAAAGCAGTTTGGGAAATTACAATAAGTTGTTTATGTGAGTTTATGAACATCAAGTATGATTGGGAACCCATAGAACATATTGTAGACAGTTTCATAGGTAGGAAGTGATATATTTGTTGCAGGCTCAGACATGCAGAGAAGAAACAGATCAGTTTGGCCACCTGGAGAAAGCAAGCCTTATCATTTCTTTGAGCATCCCCACTGCTTATTTCTCATTTTATCAGGGTATGACTTGCTTATAATTTTGAGAGGTAGAACTAAAAGTCCCTGGAAACCTTGCTGGTTGTCAGATAGGAGGAGAGTATATAAAGACTGTCCAGAGGGGAGTTCAAAATAAAAGCCACTATATCATAAGAAAGTGTTTGTAGTTTCTACATAATACTGCAAACAAAATTAGGAAAAGGTATTCCTTAAGGAAAATGTAAGAAAGTGGGTTCAGGTCCTGGTACACTTGGGGAAAAAAAGTGCTGGTAAGACACTGAACATTTCTATCTATCCAGCTCTGTGCTATCAGGGATACTTTGAGGCTGTGTTCAAACCATCTTTTCATCACTTAGCTTTTCCTTGGAGGAGAATACTGATATCAGAATCACAAACACATTTGAAAGTATTTATATAGTAGACTTATTTTGGGTAATAATATTTTGCATCTCTTGCCATGATTTGTCATGATTTCCAGAGTCAAGAGTTGCCCATTAATACCAATTAGACACAAAGGTCAAAGTCTGCCTAAGCAAACTCTTGGAAATACGCTACTGATATTCATGGCATGTATTTTTGCACAAAAAGTAATCAGTTACTATTCAGAAAGAGAGGCAGAGCATAGACATAGCCGAAAGAACACTTTATGTATCTCTGGTTTAAATATCTGATTCCCATAAAATGTGGCACTGAGTTGGCTTCTCGTTATTTGTAAAATTATTGAATTTGAAACATGTTGCACTTGGTGGATTTTTTTAGGGATTCTCTAAAAGATGTCATTTCCAAGTTTTTATGTGGAAAACCCAAGAAATTCTGACTTCATTTGCATCTGACAAGAACAGGTAACAGGAGAGGAGGAAAGTCTTTATTGTATTCATATCCAGTTTGAGAAGCCTCTGCCAGTGGTTTAACTGTCAGCTGTAAAAGCCAAACAATAACTTATGAAATGAGGGGAGGGAAAGAGCAGTAGGCAGAACACAGGATCCCTCCTTAAAATAATTCTCGTAGATGTGTGAACTAGCACTCTTTCTTAAAAAAATACTAGAAGAGTTTTAGATGTAATTGATCAAAGCACAAACTGTGTGCTGGGTCCATCCTTGTCCAGAATTAGTTAGGCTTAATTACACATTTATGTGAGTATAATATTTTTTCTGAAACCCTGATGATTGCAGTGGACCAAGCCCTTAATATTAAATCTTATTTTAAAGGCAGCAACTCAAACTGTACCTTCTAATGCTGTTCCAAAGCATTTGTTAACTGCTGATATAACTATTACAATGCCAAATACCAAATAAATATCAATTCAACAGCTTTAGCAGCAAAAATTTCTAATAGAAGACCCCATTTCCTCCCAAATTGTGAGCTGACTTTCATTTGCTGGACTCTTCTTAGGATCACAGCTTCAGATCACACCACTGCAAAGTGCCCAGTTATTTTAATGGGGCTTAAATTTACTACATGAAGCATATCATTTAGTTCTGTATGCACCTCAAAGCTTTTTTGGCAAGACATTAGAGAGTCATATATTTCAACAGCTATAGCTTTTTTGCTTATTCTAGAGGACATTTAAAATTGCATATCTAGTAATACCATAAATCCAATTTCAAGTTTTACAGTAAACTGATTGAGAATAAATATGCATTTTATAGCCCTACAAACTGATGGTCATTCAACATATTCAGAATCTACTTTTAATTTTTATAAGCAAATTTTTTGCTCTCTAGAATACTTTAAGGGGTTTGTTTGTACTGAGAAGTGTAACAAGGGAAGACAGATTATTCTCTCTCTCTTGTGGAGCAACCTAAAGAGCAGGCCACTGCTTTCTACAATATCTTTGCCAACGTAAATAGTGCAGAGTTGTGATCTACTGATCGATCCATACATTGTATAATCAGATCTACCCTTATTGATTCTCTCTCTAAAATACTCTTGGATAAAAATATGGATGTGTTTCAGGCTAAAGCTGCACTACTGACATGCCTTCCACTTCTCATTTTCATGAAATTTTATCATTTTCAGAGCATTTTTGGGTTATCCTTCCAGGACAACAGTTTGAACTGTTTGCTCTAGATTTCAGTTTTCTTTGCTTGTGAACACAAGTAGCTTTCTAGAATTATACAGTATATCTCCTACATTTTTCCTTTTTGCATCATGTTAATTGCAGGTCTTCTGCACTTCAGGGATGCCCCATCTTCTTATTTCTTTTCTTTCCACTGCTAACAGTAGCAGTTTTCATTTCCAAATTACACTAACATGTGTGATGCTTGCTGCATGGGAACCAAAGCATTTGTGTCCTGGCAAAGCACTAAGAATGGAGACAATTGCAAGCAAGTAAATTAAAATGTCAACTAAATCAATTAAAATCTTGTTGAATTTTTTATTACAGTGACAGTGAAAGTATGATTAGGAAACAGTGGAAATGTACCAATTAGCTATCAGCTGAATTTCTATGTTCTTCCTTATTTTCTTAATGCAAATAGTAAAGATACTTTTATTTCTCAAGTTTGGATTTGAGCTGACTGTTGGGAAAGAAACCCACACGCTTTTTTTTTCACTTATGTACTGCAGCTGAATACATTTGATATTGAAATTCTCAAGAAAATAAACCCCATACTAGTATTTCATAAAGTCATATTTCAAGGGAGCAGATGGGGAAGCACTTTGAATTTTTACTCAGGCATTATTCAAATGGGGCAAGTCCAGATCATATTCTAATGCAACTTGTAAGTCAAAAAACCTGCAACGCTTACAAGGAGTAAATGCCTGTGAACATTATGCAGCTGAAGCAGAGCAAGAGCGAAAATAACAAAATTATGTATGTAATCCCAAAACTTCTGCATTTCATAGTATTCGTGTGAGGTGGAATGCAAGGGAGTTTTGATAAGTACTATTTTAAAATGTTAAGTATTTGGGCAATATAAAACTGGACAAAATCTGCATTTCAGGACTAGCTCAGGTAAATCCTAAGCTTCCATTCGGAGCTACGGTCTTGTAAACTTTTCTTGATATAGGAAACTTATTTTTTCTTGTCATAATGGAGTCTTAGTTTTAGGCCATGATTGGAGGGAAAGGCATAGGACAGAAGTATTAGAAGGAAGATCTTAGGAGTCTGCATTGCTTCCCCACTGCTCCCTCTCAAGCTGGCAAATGAGCCTGGCAGCAACAGAATTGGAGGAAATTTAGTTGGAGCTTTGGAAGAGCTTCACAGGGAGATGTGAGCAGCAGTCCCTGGAGCTGCTGTAATTTATTATACTGCATGCACAAACCCATCTATCAGTCCAGTGTTCAAGACACACAAGAGGATATTCAGCCCTGCTTGCCATACCTGTCCTGCTCATCACAGGGCACATCTCAGAATCTGAACAAATTTACTTGTTCTTTACCGAAATACTGCAAAAACTATTTCTGCTTCTATTTTTGCTATGTGATTTTAAGAGTAAGTAAATAATAACCAAGGACTCTAGGAAGCTTGTTTCATAGGATTAGTCTACTAAAGCAATGGCTAGTCATAATTCATCACTTCATGCATTGCAGTTAATTTAACATTTTTATCATTTTATCACATATTCTTTTGAAGGGATTTGTGAAACACAAGGGGATTTTTACAGTCTTTTGGGTAGTAGATAGAAAAAGTTAATTTAGTGATTTATGCGGCCTTTGTGAGTTTTGTTTTTCAATTATTTTTTGAAGGTAATGGTGAACTCTGAGCTAGGCAATCATGTGGGGCTATTTCCAAATTTGTGAATGTATATATTTAATGCCAGTTATTAATTTATCCCACACAGATGAAGCAGCAGCTCTAATAATGACATTCTAATTGGTTTTCATGGCATTAAGCAGCATATTAGCTAGAGGTTTACAGGTTTTTTGTGTGCAGTATTTGCTGGTGACAGTTTCACAACAGCATGTACAAATGTACCTTATTACAGCTTCAGTGTACAGGAAGTATTAAATTCCATTTAGGATAGCCATCAACTTTAGGAAAAGCTTCTAAAAGTTCCCAGAAGGCAAAAATCTGATGTTGTGTAGCAATGCAGTACCTACAGCTGCTAAATGAAACTGTTCTCTCTACATTTGTTTCCACATACAAGTGGCATGAACACTTTTAATCTGTCATTCAGTGCAATTACAGGTATTTATAAAAGACCCACATTGGGATGTGGGGTTTTTTTAGGTTCACTGCTTTCTAGTTTCTGAGTATGATTATCATGGGTTTTAAAATAAAAAAGTCAATGCTATCATTAAGGCTAGAACCATTTTTTTTAATTGGATTTTTTCTTTTTTCAATTTGGGATTCGGCTTTTGGGGAGGGAAGGGGCAGTTGAGGCAAGCTAAAAGTTCTACATATTTCTGTACCTTCAGAAGCTGAATCTTTTACGCAGTCAAAAGACTAATGATCAGATCCCAAGAGCTGGAAACAGAAAAAGTTTAGCCTTTCTGCACGTGGAAACTAAAATGGATAGACTCATTCAAACAAGGCAGAAATGATCACACATTCATCAGAAACTCTCTGCCCTAGTTACTGTGCAGCAGGACTACATGCACATCACTTCAGACAATAAAGAGTTCCAGCCTGCACTGATTAGACTCAATAGTACTATTTTATACTGATCAGAGGGCAAGAGATTGACAGCAAAAAAATATATCTTTAAATACACTTGTATGTGAAGAACATTCATTCATTCCTTCATACTTTATCTCAAGAGAATGATAGAAGTTATTTTTCTACTCTCCTCATCTTTTTACCACTCATTTTCATCCATTCTGTTTCTTTCCCTGTTTGAAAAAAAAGGATCCCCACATGAAGTTTCCAGTACAGGTTCATTAATCCAGCTGTCCTGGTGTCCCTTGGTGCTGTGCCTTAGTCTGCACTTCCCAGGTGTTAGCGTGTTTCCTGCATGCTGATCTCCTGGCTGCAGTGAGGCAGGCATTGATTCAAGCCAGCTCAGACTTGCATCGCTTTGTCTCCCTTTCATCCATTTCTGAACAGTGGCACTGAGCTCCTCGCGGCAGAGAGTCAAAAAGGAAGGGAATGAAAATGAGATTTTAGAAACCTGTAAGGCTTGCCCAGTATTTTTCAGAGGGCAGGACAAACCTTTCTCATTAGGCATGAGATCACAATGGAGCCTGACAGCTTTCTCAGAGATTTAATAGGAGTTTCAGCATTGTGTGCTGAGTCTGGTCATGAACCATGAATGTGGCCAGATCCCATGTTCCAATTATGTTTAGTAATGTGAGTCAAGTAAATACAGGAGAGCTCTCTCGGCATTTGTCCCTGGCTCATTTGTCTGGAGTTTTTCTATGTTACTAAGGCAAAAAGAAGAGCTGAAAGAAGCACTTCGGTGGTGCTTTTTTCTCTGAGAGAGAGACATTTTCTAGCTAAAAACAATTCCGGTCTGAAAACTGATTATGTAAGGATGTCGTCTTTCACTCAGGAGGTTTGCTTGCTCAGGACCACCTGCTCGTGTGAATGCTGGAGTGCCGTCTGCTCTCTTTCCTGCTGGCTGGGTCCAAGAGCACCTATACTCCAGCGAGGGTAGGAGCTGGGCACTTTACCGACTCATCAATCATGGACAGGCTGCTGACTAATTTCCATTATAGTGTCCATCTGTGTGCCCCATTCTGTGGGGACAAAAAGCCACTCTGTAATTATGGATAGGCCTCTAATTATACCTGAGCAACTTCCTGAATAGAAATAAGGACACACGGATCAAACTTTGAAAAGTATTTAGCCATCCACCGGCTTCACAGCTGGTTGTGGAGTTTGTGCCAGGAGAAGTTACCTGTGTTTCCCTGAGTCACAGTAGAGGGCCAGTAAGGAAAGAAAGGAAAGGGGTTTGTCTTCTTTTAACAAGACAAAGTGCCTAATTTTGAAACTCAGTGTTACGTTTGGAAGCACAGTGCAAAGAAAACTGTGGAAAAATAAATGAATGGGTATATATAGGCAAAGGGTAAATTAAATCCCTGAAGAATCCTATAGAAACAGTGTATGAAATTATTTTGTGAAATTGAGAGACTGATGGCATACAGATCCCAGAAAAACATCTAGGTTTTCCACACTATTTTCTCTCCTTTTTTCCTTTTATCTAAATGTCCTGGGGAGCTGAAGGTCTTGAACCCTTGTACAGTCATGTAATCTAGAATCTTTATTGCCATTTAAGAACGAACGTGTGCAGCATACAGAGTGTTCACCCTCTCAGAGGAATTGTGAAACATTGTTGTAGGTTAATGGCATGAAGCTTAGTCAGGGGAATTTTAGATTGGATATTAGTAAAAGGTTTTTTACCCAGTGGCTGGCTGGGCACTGGAACAGACTCGCCAGGGAAGTGGTCACAGCCCCAAGCCTGACAGAGTTCAAGAAGTGTTTGCACAATGCTCTCAGCCACATGGTGTGATTCTTGGGGCGTCCTGTGGGGGGCCTGATGGGTCCCTTCCAACCCAGAATACTCTATGATTCTGTGGTTCTAGGTTACTAAAGGCCAAACTGCAGCTACCTAAGTCATACCTAATCTGTAGGAATCACAGACAAGCCATGTGTTTCAACAATGTCACTCAAGTTACCTCTACAATTTGTGAGAGGAATGTTAAAGTCAGACGGTCAGAAATAAAGGCTTTGAAGAGCTAAAGCATTGAACCAACATTTCATTTGGAATGATCTATAAAATGAATGTCATAAAAGGCTATATTTATTAATATAGAATTTGGGAGTCTTTGGGTTGTGTAGCAGAAGAAGTTTATGCGGTATTAGACTGAGAACTACTGGGTTAAGGTTACTAACACCAACAGCCACATGTCAGGGATGCAAGATTTAAAATTATTTAGTAAGAACAGTTGATGGGATTCCAGTAGCATTCACAGATTTCAAGAATTGCCACAAATCACACTGAAAACAAATGATACAAAAGTTTTAGGAGCCAAAGGCACAAGCAAAATGCGGATGAAATAAGTGAATATGGTAAATTGCCACAGCTTGAATTGTAGCCTCTGATAACTATATCCCACTCCTGCAGTCAGATTTACCCTGGAAAATCCAAACTGCAGTCACATTCCATGTGGATGTAACCATCTGCTTGTGCGAGTTGTAGCTTGGGGCATTATTTAGAAGATGCTTTTCTCTGTTACTAACAGCACCTAATGCTACAACATCAGCTTTAAAAATGCAATCCATTATCCACCGTCCATCATTTAATTACTCGGATTTCATTCTCTGTGAATAATATACATGGTCTCTCTTTGCTGGCAGTTCTATTTTCAGATTTCAGATGCTACTACAGAACTTTTTAAAAATTCTATAATTACAATAATTACAATGTGATGAAATCAACTGTGTTCTTATGCAGTTTCAAAACAAAAATAATAATGAGGTTCTTATTTTTATTTCATTCATGACTCATCCCTCCACTTCTTGCACTGTATCTGTTGATAAGGCTGTTAAAGATGTCAGTTGCTTTCTGTTATTTTTCTAAAAACTGCATTAAAATGTTGCTAGGATGAAAACTGAAATTTCAAAACTTAGGACCAATATGACAGCATACGGAGGCTGTGGCAATGTTTATTTTTTCTCATAAAATAAGATTCCTTTTTACTGGCTAGTGTTTATTTACTATGCCTGGTGGAAAGGAAGTATTGCCAGGAAGATTGACTGTAAGGTCCTGAGAGACCCTGGTTCCAGATTTGTCACAGACTTAGACTTAGATGTCAAAGTAAATAGTTCTGATTTTCTGCATCACTTACCTCCTACATGCAATTGGAATTAGGATGACAATATTTAATCAACTTAAATGAGAGTCATTAGACTTAAGATCTCTATTAAAACTCTGTGTGGTGTTTCTTAGGAAGTGCATTGAAGACTTAAACCTGGGCCAGGGGTAACTGAACTGTGTATTGCCTAGTTTCTAGAGTGGAGAAGCACCAGGAAAAGGAAAAAAGCCCAGCAATCCTAGCACTTCATGGAGGTGCAAATGTGTTTGCAAAGACCAGAATCCTCTTCAGCCTGAACAGAACTCTTCCAGGAATGACCAGGGCTGCATTAGACCTTTCCATGTGGCCCGTGTGTTTTAAAGGAGACATTTCAGAACCTGGAAACTGAAGAAATACAGAGTTCAAAAATTTCTTAGTAGCAATGGGGTTTTTTTTTGCTGCATTCGCAATTTATGGTTTGGATTGCAGTATCCCAACCCATGCATTTGTATCACACTTGAACAAAGAAGTCAGGCACCATGATGGTGTAAATATATAAATATGACCCAGAATAAATAATCCCTTCTGCTTGAGAGGGTTCAACACTAAAAAAAGTAAAAGCATGCAATGTACCAAACGTAATCTAATAGCATGAAACTCTTCTTTTAGGTTACAGGTGGGTTTAACAGGCAGGCTTGAAAGAGACCAAAGATTGCACAACCTTGACTTTCCACATGAGAAACTAGTTTTGTTAATGATTTCCAGGACAGTGCTTTCAAGAAACAACAGAGAACATGATCACTGTGTTCTATGGATGGAGTATTACCTGCAAATTTGAATAATATGTCTCCAGACAATTCAGCAGCACCTGTGACACTAAAAACATCTATTTATATTCCACACTTCATGTTTTTGGCAGCTTGACAGGCTGCATGTTCCATCATTCTGACATACTGAAACAGAGCTCAATGTGACTCAGTAGAACAATGAACATTAGCTGCTGGGATTAAAGTTTTTTGCTAAACCATCATCTATCCATCTATTTAAAGCATGTAAAGACAGTTTGCTAATTACCTAAATTAAATGGGTTATCTGAATACTTGTAATTCTTTATGACCAAACAAAAATGCATTATTTCAACTAATATGTTCACGTCTGTTCAGAGATGCCAAGGTATTATTCATGTTGGACTGAATCAACTACCCTGTCTGAATGTTCGGCACTCCCATTAAACTCCCTAAAAACTTGTTCTGTAAGTCTATGTTTGCAGCCCAGAAAGCCAATGAGATCTCAGCCTGCATAAAAAGCAGCATGGCCAGCAGGTCGATAAGGCAATTCTGCCCAAGAAGGCTTTAGGGAGACCTCATTGCAACTCTTAGATATATGAAGGGGCCTTTTAAGAAAGCAGGAGAGAAAATTTTTATCAAGGCCTGTAGTGATAGGACAAGGGGCAGTTTTAAACTGAAAGAGGGTAGGTTTAGATGTGACATAAGGAAGAATTTCTATTCTGTGTGGGTAGTGAGACACTGGAACTAGTTGTCCAGAGAAGCCGTGGATGCCCCATCCCTGGAAGTGTTCAAGGCCAGGCTCTTCTGAGCAACCTGGTCAAGTGGAAGGTGTCCCTGCCAATGGTGGGGGTTTGGAACTAGATGATCTTTAAGATTTCTTCCAACCCAAATCATTCTAGGATTCTCTGAAGTCCACACTTTTGGGCTAAAGTACACAAGAGTTGCTGAACCAGGTTCAATGTCACAGTCTTACATATTTAGAATACTCAGTAAAAGAATCTCAGTAACATTAGAATATGTCATGATGAAAGGGAAGTGGTGTAGTCACCATCCCTGGAAATGTTCAAAAACTGAGTGGATGTGGCACTTTGTGATACAGTTTAGTGGGCGTGGTAATAGTAGGTCAAAGATTGGACTTGATGATCTTGGAATATTTTCTTTAGTTCTATGAAAAAGGGTCATCATTGAAAGCTCAGGTAGAGAGATATCCTTGTGCACGTACAAATTTTATTATTTCTATGAGCTATTGACTGTACTGGGAACTGCACTGATCCTCTGAAATCTCCCAGGACATCATCACGGGACAGTGAAGCTCTCAGGCTCAGACCACATTTCTGGTGGGCAGTCCCATCAGTTAAACAAAGGCACAAGTGTTGGGTGTTGCTTTAGCCTGTCCATCTCTGTTCTCTGGGGACTGCTGCCCCTAGCCTGAAATGTCAGAAGCTGCCTGCTTCCTCAGTTGTCTCCTCTTTGATTTGGAGGAAGATCTGTCCTCGTAGAAAAGCTTCCTTCCTTTTTGTCTCCAGCTTAATTAAAAATGCCATCATTCCAGAATGTATATATATTTTTGGGGGGCTACTTGACCTGTATTGCTTCTCTTCTTTTCCTCCCTCTTTTAAAAAATAGCACCATGCAAATACATGGAAAGGAAAAAAATGCATCAAATTGCAAAAATGTAAACTGTTCTTATTAAGGACAAAAAGATATTGCAGACAGATTTCATTATGCATATGTTATAAGAGTAATTGCCTTTTGCAGTTACAAGGCATTCTATTTGCATGCTGGATATATTCATGGAGACAGCATATAACAAACTGTCTCTCAGCTCAAGAAAAATAGGCTTTGAAGAAAAAAAACATTGCCACCATGTTAATATAGACAATAAAGAAGTAATTAAATGTCTTTAACTGCCTTCCTTTTAAATGTCTCTAACTCAAATTACTTTTCCCCTATTATTCATTTTTACCCTTATTGTAAATGTATCAATCTTGTAAATGTTCATGTTTGGTGAGCTTGCTTTTGATAACTGACTGGCTAGGGACAGTCCTAGGAAAAATGAGAGATGCTGTGCTCCCTGACTTTGTGAAGAGGTCAGACAGAGAGCTTGTAAGGATCATAATGTTGAAAGTAAAGGGAAATGAAGAAATGAAAATAGGCTTAGAATTCAATATAGTCTGGAAAATAACATCAGGAAAATAGGTGGTCAGGGAAAAATCAACAATCTGAGCTGGAAATTACTCGGTCCAGTGTGGTAAAACCCACCATTAAGATTATGGTCAGTTCCTGAAAAGGCTGATATGAAACACATCCCTCTCCTACCAGCTTCAAAGTTTGTGTAAACTGTTCATTCTCCCTCCCTCCTTCCTTGCTTCCTTCCTCCAGCTCAGATGTTGATGCTCCCCTTTTGCTGGGTATGTACAGGGATGGGAGGAAGGGACATTTCCTGCGAGTCCATCACTCCTTGTCCCACTACTGCCTTCCTGGCTGCGCTCCCAGAACTGGCTAATGATCACAGACAACATATGGTCTGTGAACAAGAGGTTTCTTGTTTTTAAAACAAAGATCAGGTGCTGCAAAAGAGAGCTTGAAAGCAATGTGTAAATGATAGGAAATCAATCAAGGGAGGACATGATATGAAGCTGGTGAAACAAACACACCAGGAGAGATTTTGAGGAGCGGATAATACTGCCTGCAGCTGGGAGCTTGCTGCTGGTAGGGGAAGAGTGTGACAGGAGAGCAGATAAAGAGCCACACAGCTCCCATATTGGTACCCTGCATTCAACAGGATCTGCACACTTTCCTTGTGAATGCACCAAATTCTTAAGAACCTGAGTCCTACTCCACAGCTCTCATCCACGGAGGTGTTTGAGTAATTTATTCCTGTTTAAGAACTGATCCATCCCAATTAGTAGCAAATCATGGGCTCTTATCTAGCAGGAGCAGTGGGCAGAGCTCTGATTTAGAGAATTTCACTGAAATGAAAAAGATCTGAAGTGCTTACATAGGAATTTAGTGCCTCGTTCTCTCTAAGTACTTTTCTGGTCTGAGACAGAATTCTGCTTTCTGTGCCACCTGATGCTGGTTTAATCCAAAGACTGAAGATGTTTGAATTAGAGGCAGAATAATTGCAGGGGAGATTTCTTTCATTAAAAATCAGAGATTACACATGTAACAGGTATTCTCAAAACAGGTGTAGGATTTTCTGTAACTAGCGCTTCCCTCTGACAGTCCTGAATAAAAAAATAATAGCAAAAATAGGACATCCATTGAGGAAAACACTTACTTTACTGAAACAGTTTTGATGCAGGTCCATTTTTTCCACCACTGTGATATGCATATTACGTTGCAGTATTTTTCTCCACATGCTCTTTTTTTTTGCACCAGTTTGGTTTCCACATATTCAAATACCATCAGCTACAAGTGGACAACATCACAAAGCTGTGTTGCAGATAAAGAATAAAATATGAATGTGAAACATTTACTATAAGCCTATCAGGAAAATACAGATAGCATAGACTTTCTTGTCCAATTTACAATGTAGAGGGATATTTTTGTCTTGTGCTTGTAAATTCACATGAATATTTATTTCCATAGACTGTGGCTTTCTTTCACCCTAAAAGCTCTCTAAAGATCTATCCAGATTTTTTTCTTCTGCCCTTTCATTACAATAAAATGAGTTGGCTTGCTTATTGCCTAATTTAAGCATTATTTGAATGGTGCAGATGCTTTCTGTGGTATTT
The DNA here is from genome assembly GCA_024500445.1 of Entomyzon cyanotis. Lineage (NCBI taxonomy): Eukaryota > Metazoa > Chordata > Aves > Passeriformes > Meliphagidae > Entomyzon > Entomyzon cyanotis. Next base: position 86,780,929 of record JAKEPQ010001005.1, read on the forward strand.
ATAAGACTGTAAATGTGTGCTGATTTTGCTCATAACAACTGACACAGAGTGGGGCTGCTCCTCTCACGTTAGGGAAATGCAGACTACAAGGTTGTAGGTATTAATGATGGCTTTCATTCACTAATCCAAAGTGCTGTCTTTCCCAATTTTGATCATTATGGATATTTGGTTAGAGTAAGCAGAACTGTTTTTCTATTGGGAAACTGCTAACCCTTGTTTCAGTGCTGTTGAAATTCAGAAAGCTTTCTACAGAAGAAAAGAAATATCTTTCCATACTCTGAAGCCATTGTGTGTGAGCAAAGGTAGTAATATAAACCAACTCCTCCTGCCATTGCAAACCACACTACATGTTTGGGAAGGTACAGTTTTCAGGAGTTTTGTGGATCTGTGGATCGTTAAGATGTCTCCATGTCTCTCTCTCTGCGGTGCAAATGTTTTGCTTTGTCAATATAATTCTCATCTGAATTCAGCATGTTACAGCAAAACAAAATATAACAGAAACCCATCAAGTTTACTGGAATTGAATCCAGGAAAACCAGACTACTAAACCTGTTCTTCAGGAGTATTTTGAACCACTTAATTGATTTTTATCAAATTGGCTGCTTCCTTAAATATCCAAGAATAGGAATTAGGGAAACATACTCAGGGTTTGATGATTTTATTCTTGGTCTCCCTGTTCATGGAGAAGTAGTGTATAGTACACATCTTTGAAGGTGATGAATATGCCAGATGTGTATGAAAAATTTCGAAGTAGCATGTCTGAGAGACTGTTTTTCTTATTTGTTGAAAGCTTCTTTTCTACTTATAGAAAACTTTTAAGCAGGCACTATCACTTTGAAATCATCAACGGATAATGATTAAAACATCAGATGTTTGATTTGTACCTTTCTTGCTCCTGCTTTTGGTGTTTGTTGCATATGTATATATCTCCAGAGGTTTGAAAGAAAGGTACCTAGGATATTCAAGAGTATCCACAAAAATGGGATGAACTGTTCTTTTTCATGTCCTTCCTTCTCTCTGGCGTGTGTCCTGTGTCCAGCACAACTAAGAAGGTCTGCAGCTGAATGCCTTCCAAAGACTGGACCTTTTCTCCTGGCAATGGTTGATATACTGTATTTTTGCCTCTAGGGAAGTACTGAAAAAGAATTGCATAAAGCATGGAAGCTACTAAAAAAATGTGGAAATTAATGAATGCAGTGCATAAAGGTCATGTATAATATTGTTGTGATAAAAAATGTAAGGGCAGATTTCTATTCCATTTTTGGCTGGCATTAAGAAACCAAGCTTACAGAAAAAAGCTACTTCCATTGAACCTGAAGGCTGTATTTTATCTTTGAATGCTTCTTTGAATGCATCTAGTGGTCCATACAGACATCTTGAGCTTCAGTCTTCCAGTTCATATTATCTGAGGAAATGCTACGTCAGATACAATTTATCAGAGTGTCTCTTGCTCCCACATCAGACTGGCACACAGAACCTGACTGGCACACCATGCACCCAGGGACAGAAATCCCTGCCATTCATGCTGTCTCATGCAGAGAGATCCTCCAGACAGGATATTTCTGTCCTAGCAGAGAAGAAGCCCAGAAAGCAGAATATGAATCTGGGAGCCGAAATCTGCCTGGAGCACTTCCTTCTGCTCCTGGAAGAGAGCAGGCTGTTGAAGAATACCACATACTGCTCCAGCCAGCCTCTTTCCCCTCCAGCTGTCTCCTATTCACCTGCCACAGACCCTATTCTTCTTTTGCACGGCATCAGCTGATCGATTTGTCCTTGCATATGAAACAAGTCTGTGTGTTTTACAAAAGAAGCAGAAACTCTCTTGTTTTACTGGGGTTTGTGGTTATTGTGGGGCAGAAAGCACAAGTGCTTTTCAGAGGTTGCAGCCAGTCTGTATTGCAGAGAAGTTACAGCATGGTTTGAGACACAGCAGTTGAAAGCCACCAGGAAGGCAGAGTGAAAGCAAATATTGAAGGAAGACTGGAGAATGAGTGCTGGGTCCCAACATTGACATGGGGCACTGTGTCAGAGGCTGGGATGTGGACAGTCAGGATGTATTACTGGCAGAGCAAGAAATGTCAGGAGATGGTGGCAGAGCAGCTCTCACCCTGTGCTGTAGCTCAGACCCTCTGCCTTTATTTGTTCACTGCAACCTGTCGATTATAGTGCCACACGATTTCCCACTGATGTCGTGGGTGAGAAGCGAAGCTTTCTGGTGATTAGTGTCTGGGCAGTCACAACACACATCTCAGCAGGCTTTGAGCTCACTGTGCCCAATTTCTCAGCTCCAAAACCCTCAGCTATTTGTTTTTAGGAGTTGCTCTTGTCTTTAAAAGACTGGCAGGAGGCTACTGCCTGAGTGCCAGCACGGAGAGTGCAGGATTTTGTTTCTAAAGTGCACAGACAAACTGGTAAGCAGCTCCCCAGAGGGCCACAGGGATTCGGGAAGGGTGAAAAACACGTTGCAGAGGGATATGAGACGGTACTGCAGGCAGTGTCACAAAGGGAGAACTGCTCCAAAAGCAGCAGGGAGAGAAGGCTGAGTCTCCTTGAGCAGCCACCCGGCTTTTCTTTGCCGCTCTCCTTATGCAAGACCAACACAGCAACTGCAAAGCAAGAAGGGCACATGCAGCCCCTGAGTAACTGGAGGTGCTGGATACTTGAAACGCAGAGAGGGCAGTAAATTACCCATCCTTCTGCTCTGCACACAGGGGAGGGAAGGGGGTAGTGTAAAAAAAAATTCTTAAAAAGCTAAACTCTTTACTCACACTTCCTTAGATAAAAAGGTAAAACTCCTGTTGTCTGCTTCTCCGTTTCTCAAAAACTTGTACCCTGCTGCCATCTGCTGGGTTTTTTTAAAGAGACGGCATTGCTCCGGTACCTACATGTGTGCCACAGGAGAGAAACTGGGATTCTTCAAGGTGCTGAAGTTGAGTGATCATACAAGAAAACGAAAACTCAGCACTGAGACGTGTCTGAAGTCACCTAACTCACCCTTCTAATCCTTTTGAAAACCGAGCTAATTGTTTATTATCATTATTAACTGCCAGCACTTAGGGGAAAATGCATATTTTGCAGCAATACTATGTGTTGTGTGCATTATTCTTCCTGCTGAAACACAGAGTTGAGGGAAGATTGATGCTTGATCTGCCACAGTTCTGCACAGAATCTAGGAGGAGGAAATGAAATAAAACAGCCATCAAAGAGAAAGTGGTGTCATTCCTGCTTGTGCTTCATTTTATGTCAATGGGAAAGTTGCAATTGAATCTTTAGGAAGGATATTATCAGTCTCATATCTAGCTAGCAAAGCTGGCACAAAGCAGCAGTGATAAAGAACAGCAGCCCATGAACTGAAAGCAATAATGCTGCACACAGGGTGTTTTCTTAAACCTCTGCTCCCAGGAGGTGATATATATAAATAAGGGGTTTATTTACTGAAGATATGATGTTTTAAGTCACCAGTGGCAGTGATGGATATAGTCACTCCACTACCATGGGATCCATGTTGGGAAAAAAGTTTGAAATTCCATACTTGGAACCTGTAGCCCCTCCTGGCTTTTGTCTGCCTTCATTTAGAAAAAGGTTGTTTATGTGAGCTCCATTTAAGGAATACCAGCTGGGTCTGCCATAAAATATGGTTTGCAAAACAAGCCAGCCCTGATGTTTAACACCCTGACAATCTCTGATGTCTTTTATTTAAGTAATAAATTAGTGTTTAATTTTAATGGCATTACACATTACCCAGGAGAGTAATTTGGCAGGTCATTTTTAACATAGTGATAAAACTTGGAGTAATGGGATTGAAGCTGCCACTTCTGGAGGTTTGTATTGGGCAATACTACAAATTTAAGTTCCCTAACATGCATTCAATTTAGCTTTAATAAGAGTTATTATATCCCATGTTAATTAAAATTGGATTATTTATTGCAAACACTTACAGAGAACTAGCTACAGAGCTGTGGCTGCACATACCAAATTTGGTCTCAGAAGTGCCAGGCAGTGTTTCTTCAACTCTTTTGAAAAGCCAAATTAGGATTCAATTTTATCTTCCATATCACTTTGGTAACTCTAGTGGTACTTGGGCATCTTTATCCTTCCAGTGTGAAATTGCAATGGACATGGCATAGAAAGGAGGGACTTGATGAGACTTGATGAGAATATATGCCTGAAAACTCTGAGGCTTTCAAGGTCTCACAGCCATGACACTTATTGATGCAGGGAGAAGCACTTTTATCTGAAGTTGCGTCTGGAGCCTGGGTTGGTCAGACAAAACCAGAAAATTTCAGGCCTGTAACAATAAAACACTGTAGACAGCGCAAATACCACTCAAATGCCATTGCAAAGCATTTGTTCCCAACAGTTTGCTGTTCAGTATCTAAGAATTGTTTTTGTAGTCTCTGACCAGTTGGAGAAATCAACAATATCCAAAAATTCCTGGGAAAACAGAGCTAACAGATAGCTAACGTTCAGGAACCTGTCAGAGCAACCAGTAAAGGCACAAGTTTCCTTCTCCTTAGCCACACAGCAGCACTTCTTTTTTTTTTTTTTTTTAGGTTTAATTTTAGACCCCAAGAAAAACTAAAATGTTTCTAGTGTTTCTGTACTGTAGCAGCTTTTGAGGGTGGAAATTACTATCATTGAGGCTGAAGAAAAAGGATTGACCATGTACCCCTGAGTCTCCTTTCCTGCAGACTCCCTCAGCTGCTCCTCATCAGATTTGTGCTCCAGACCCTCCACCAGACTTGTTGCCTTTTTCTGGACACATTCCAGTGCTTCAATGTCTTTGCGGTAGTGAGGGGTCCAAAACCGAACACAGGATTCGAGGTGTGGCTCCACCAGTGCCAAGTACAGGGGTGTGATCACTTTCTTAGTCCATCTGGTCACACTCTTTCTGATACAAACACTATTTCTGATACAAATTTCTATCAAAATGAAGTTGTCACATTACCTGGAATGCCCATGCTGATGGAACTGATGTAATGGTAGATGAACACGCAAGACATGGAGTTATTGCATGTGATGAAGAAGCTTGGACAAGAGACAGATTCATAAGAAGATCTCCTTTAGAACAAGAAGGGAAGAAACAAAATAACAAGACTGAGGGCCATCATTTTCACTTTAGAACAAGTTTTGTTGATGTGCATTATTGTCCTCACAAAATCTAAGGTTTTCTGCTTGGATTTTTTTCGACTTTTTTTTTTTTTTATTGCTCTGGGCTAATTGTTTCTGAGCTTTTCTCTTTTTCTGTCCCTCTCCTTGGTAGCTGACAGGCCCAGTTTGAGGCTCAAATGAATAATGTCCTTAAGGGCAGGTACCAGTTTCTCTTCCTCAGACTTTTTGCAGAAGTCACAACCTGTCAAAATACTGACATATTTGATTAGTAGTATTTACTTTCAGACAGGCCAGAGTCCTTCTGTTCATTAAAGTAAAATTCAGTATTTGGAGTATGTACCTCTCTGTCAAGCATGTTAACATGCCAAACTTATTAGAAGGACAAGAACTTTACCTTTTTGCACTTTTATTTTTGCTTTTCCTTTCTGAAAGGGCTGATAGCAGCACTCAGTCATGAAGCTTCCTGGCAGCAAGCCCAGCACAATTGTTTGAAGTCTGAAGCCTTTTTGTGCAGAAACCGGTGATTAAGCCACCTTCAAAGAGAACATCAGATCATGTCAATATCTTAAGTTTTCTATACTTGGTTATTACCGTCCATGAGTAGATATAACTCGTCATGTTTCCTTTTCAGTCATTTTGATTTGTGTTTCCCTCAAGAATAAAACTCATGGGAACAGGAGAAAATGTTTCATGTTTTACTTTGAGAGGCTGCTTTGCTAAAGCTGCTCACTAGAAATACTTACAGGAGTTAAGACATACAGAACACTGGGCATTAAACTTTACATCCAGGAGGAAAAGCCATGGTTGCCATGTTGTTTTAAAGCTTAAGAAGAAAATCTGTACAGAGCTTTAAAAATCTTTGTGTGGGTGCAAGGCTTTTTCCCCCAGGCATTAAATTAAAATCATCTTTCTCTTCAATAGTCATAATATTAGATAAAGTTTCTTCTAAAACTAAGTTGGATAAGCTTAAGAGATTTTAGAGCAGTGGCATATTCAAGTTGTAGAAGGACTAAAAGCTATTAAGGTCAATATACTGTTTCCTGATTTGCATCTATAATTAGTAACAGAATATGTCCTATCCAATTTAAAGAATAATCTTCTTCATGCTCTGAAATACTGGTTCATCTCAGTAATGAAGGAATCCATTTTCCCTTAAAAGTGAAATCTGGCACATAATTCTGTTATTCTGTATTTTTGAAAAGCATTCTATTTAAATGATGACACAGGAGTAAGATGAGTTTGATTATCAAATTGCAGTAGTCTGCAGATAAATAATCAACTGATTAAAGTTTCTTTCTCAAGCCAAAATAAACAGATGTGGGGATGAGGCTGGGGGTGGGGAGAAGGGGGGTAGGTGAATGAAGACACAAAAAAATCCCACTGATATTCTTTGTTGAGTCTAAAAAAGTGGTAACAGATGAGGAAAAATGCTAAACTACAAGTTAAGGAAGATGAAGGCTAGATTTTTGATTACTATATGGGGTTTTTTATAGGGGAAAAACCCAAATGACTTTGCAAATAATCATCTTTTACCGAGACTTATCTTTTGACATAGGGGTTGTTTGCTTTTTCAGTTATTTGAAGAATTGATAGAATAGAATATCATAGAACAGAAAAGTACTGATTTGCTAACCTGTAGCTTTTTATTCCCTGAAGGGAGAGGCTGCTAATGCTGTTGCAGAGTTAGTGAAACTGTAAATAGTGTTAAACCTGGTTATGATGCCTCTAAGTTCCTTTGTCCTTTGCTGGGGCAAGCATTATCAACTGCCTTTGGAACTGAAGAATTTCCCTTAGCATCATGGTGTCTCTCAAAGGAAATGAATAGTGCAGATATGTACTTGCAAAATAATATTTATTTTTCTCAGTTAAAGCATAACCAGTACTATCGTAAGTATAAGCCAAAGAAATTCAAGAAATTGTATAATTACTCATCAGATGGGGAAAAAAATCCCAACCAACTAAAAAAATAATAGCACACAACACAAAGGAAAACAAGCACACAAAAACCCCCAACAAAACCATGAAAAACAAACAGACAACAGAAAAAAACTGGCAGGACAGGTTTAATCTGCAAAATAAGCTTTCAATCCCTGCTATTTGTGTACTTTTATCAGTAAATATTTATGGACAGAATTGTCCTTATGCTACTCATATGAAGACGATGTTTCTTTCCTTCATATGAGCATTTGAGCCTTTCACTGCACCATGGCCTTTTTTTAAGAAAAGCCAATCAGCCGTTTCCTGAAGCAGGACCTGTTGCTTTCTCTCTGCAGAATTCATACATTTTTAGATGCAGCTGGAGTAATCCACTTTGCTGCCACCCTATTCCCCAGCCCTCATTGCCTCAGCACTCACAGCAGCTGGCTTACTGTGCTCAGCACATAGGAGAGAAAGAACATTTTGCAGGTTCAACTGTTCTGCTAGAAACTCAGTAATGAAATCAGAAATGACAAGGTAAGCTCAGCAGTGACCAGGCTCTGAGATGATTTTTTGCTAACCCTTTGCTGGATTTCATTCAAATTCCCAGAAAAATTAAATTTGAATCTGTCATTAGCTGGTACTCTTTTTAGGTTTTTTATACTTCCTGGTGTGCTTGTTTGGGGTGGTTTTTTTGGGGGGGGGTTGGGAAGAAAGGAGGGAGGAAGAAGAAGAGAGGATGTGGGGGGAGATTAGCTACATGTATGTTATACTCCATTATTTGCCTGTCACTGAAAAAATAGAGGAAGTTTCTAGAGAAAAACAATGGAGCCTGGATTGCTGACAAATAGTGACATGCATATGTAATAACATGTACGTTCTTCACTTACACTGAGACAGCATAATAAACACAGGTGCCAGTTTTGCCTTCATTGCAAGAAACAGGGTTCCATTTGGTTCCTCCTCATCAAATTTTCTATTTTAACCTGCATTTATTTGTACTTCAAGCTCCCAAAGAATTCTAAACAAATTCAGAAACAAATGGCTATTAACACAAGACAACAGCAAACCTGGTTAAGTACCCACAAATCAGAGCCAGTGATGGTTGAAGCCAAATGCTCTGTGTCTGTGTGCTCTTAAGCAAACAGTGTAAAATGGCTGAGAAGGTGAGCCACCATCATGTGCACAGATTTGATATCACAAAGATTCACTGTCAGGAGCCTACTTTACCAGATGTTCTGTCTGCTAGGGACAACTACAGGAAACATGCAATGCTGGTTACAGGCTGCCTATTTGTAGTCTGAAAAGGTAGGACTAAGATTAGTTTTCCTTATAGTGCCTATCATGGAGGCTGAATCCAAGCCGGAGCAGCCCCACTTAGAGGGTCAAGCTGCAGTCAAGGTAATTAGTTCAGGCATATGTTAAGTTTATAAGGTGCAGTGCAGCGCTATCTACATGAAGGAACTCCAGCCAAGCCCCTACAGTAAATGATGAGAACCCAGAGCAAGGCAGAGAGACTGTCTTAGTGCTGGCTGTGAGATTGTTCTGGCCAGCTCCTGCTCTCAGCTCCCTAGCCCTCCACCTCAGTCCTGGAGAGGTATCTGGGCTTCTGTGGCCTGGGTACACCTGCACAGCTCGAGTGATTCCATCTCCAGGGTTAGCTCTGATTTTGTTCCAAGGCATTTCGTGACTGATATCAATGTTTCCTTAGACACATTCGTTTTTGTCCTTGGGAGAATTTCCATCAAGAACAGAAAGACATGTCTTCCGTCAAGAAGACATGTCTTCCGTCAAGACATTTGTTGCTGTCATGCAGCAACAAATTCCTGGGAAATTCAGTGATTTCCCTAAATCAGATCTCGAGTCACATCAGTTTCTCTGTGGGCATGTTTTTCCTCCATGACTGCCTTTTAAATGTATATTTGACATCTTGGTTGATCAATGCAAGTGTATTTTGGTCCATTTGTGCCCTTCCTCTCCATTTGAGACTCAAGATTGCTGTGCACAAAGACTAGCTTTTCCCAAACTGTAAAGTGGAGTGTCAGAGTACAGTTCTTCCCTCTTGCAGAAGATGGAGGATTTTGTAGATCAAAGTGAAATACACCTCTGGTGTCAAGCAGCCCAAACTCTTCGCAGCTTGTGAAGAGTTTCTTATTTAGACCAAATACAGACCATACGTCCTATTCTTTATTTTAGCCTGAACTCTGTCCCAACACCAAATGCCTGATCCAGTAGCCATGATAGTAAGCATGACTGTGATGTTCCCTTTCAAAAACTTCAGATCTTCTATGTAAGAGATTTATTTATTTTTCTTATAAAAGGACTCCTAAGGAGACTTCTGCTTTGGGCTGCATGGTAGCACAAGTGATACAGTGCTTTTGAGGTTCAAGCAAAGTCTGGCCAAAAATCACCAGCAATCATTAATGATCAATAAACTTTATTACGTATATTTATATTTATATTTATATTATTTATTTATATTTATATTGGAACGGAATGTCATAACAAATAATGCAACATGATGGGTATCTTGGTCATCATGAGATAATTAGTCATTCAGGGTTACAAAACACTGTGAAGAAATATTTGGTTTGTAACAAATAGTAAAATATTCTTCATCTTTTTTTTTAAGTGTTACTAGATCTAATATTTATGCATGTATATATTTTTATCCATAAATGATGTTGCCACATTGGGTTCTCCATTTTCAAAATATTTTGACACTCATGTAATGACTTCATACAACACAAATGCATTTGGATAATGTGAAAAGTAAGAAGTAAATTTATGGAAGATTATTGTCAACACTTGTATCCCAGGAGCATGTTCAAATTCCAGCCAAGTTCAGTACTCTGTTTCAAGAGGAAAAGCTGCCTCTTGCAGCCTAAGATTATAACTGAGTTTGCTGCAAATGTTGACAGTACTACAAAATCAAGGTTCAAAAAGACTTTATAAAGGAACAGAGAGAAGAGGTATTTTCTTCACCTCAGAGATCTTGGACTCTGGAGCCATAAGCCATAAATGACCTGGCCAGGGTCATGTATGCTAAGAATGTCAGAGCCAAGAAATTGAATTTAGAATGACTAAATTATGGCACAGTGCCTTTACCCCAAGTCAGCTTCCATTTCAGATAAAAATCTCCACTGCAAGAGGTTCCTTTTGTGTTCTGAAAGTCTAGTTATAGATGTGCATGCTTTTCCCATTCAGTGCCATGCTTTAAAAAATGTCTAAATGCAGTTTTTATCTTCAATCTTTTGTTATTATAAGCCAGCTGAAACATTCTTTACAAGTCCAAATTTCTGGATGACTGTTTAATAGAGAGACATTTAGAATGGGAAAGCCTACAAAAGGAGGAGGGAGGGACAGAGGCAGGGAGGCAGGGAAAACAGGAAGGCAGGCAGGCAGGCAGGCAAGAAGGGAGGAAGGAAGGGAGGAACTTTGGTTCTATATGAGACATCTTTTTCACACCCTTTTCTCTTTCATTGCCTAGTCTTTTGGCTGACATGGAAAAGATTTGGGAAGTAAACACTGAGTAAATATTCTCAGATTTTTATAAGTTATGGGTAATGCTATGAACAGTAGAGCTATGCCTAAGTGATGTGCAAGTGTTCAGAATCAGATGTCCTGTAGATGCAGAGTTGTGTTTTGCTTCCACAAAGCATTTCACCTCCAAAATACTAATTTTATTTCAATTTTTAAATGAAAATTATTTTTCTTGTCATTTTTATTCAAGCCAGAGCTATTGTTCATAGTTTCACAGAATAGTTGAGGTTGGAAGGGAGGCTCTAGGAAAGGTAAACCTTTAGCACAGGTTATTGTTGCTAGATTTTTTTTGGATGGTAAAGCTGGTATTTTTTAATTGGGATATGTTATGTGGAAGTCTTTCTCATATATCTCTAAGCTCTGATTGGTTTAATAGTCATTAAACTCATATAAAGACATTTTCACATATATATATGTTTAATATTCTTGGTATCAGTGCTGTTATCTCTATGCTGCAACAGGAGTTCTATAGATCTCTCTCCATATGACAACCTATTTAGTCTAGAAAAATCTTCATTAGGGTTCTGTTTTAGATGTGCTATTACACTACATATATTTGCTTGCATCACGTCTAGGGAATCTGAAGCATGAGTGCCCAGTGCCTTTTCGAAGAGGGAGAGCTGCAGTTCCTGCAGGAAATTCACCTTTCTACAGGGAGCCCACCTTTGCCCGTGTAACTGCACTCCCTGATTACAATATTAACAGTAGTACTAATGGTAATGATAAGACTAAAAAAGCTTTATTTTTTAATTTAAATTTTGTAAGTGTTCTTTATTTATGTTTTTGGATTCAGAACTTACTGAGATAGTAAGATCACAGGAAGATATTTGGGCATAGTGATAGTCTTAATGAGTAATTTTAAAGATAAGGAACAGGCAGGGAATGGAATAAATGCTCAAATGCAGTCATGTGAAAAGTTTCTCTGCCATAGATGATACAGAAATGAACTGTAAAATTACTTTTCAAAGACATTTTTTTCCAAGTCAAAAGGGGGAAAGGCTTTATCAACATAGGCATATCAAGCAATATTTCCAGGGCCATAGCACACAATAGAGCTGATGTTCTAGCCACAGCATCCATGTCTGGGATGGAATGGTACCATAACAGGGACTCCATTGGCTCTTCTCAGTTCCTAGATCAGTCTAGGACTGGGAGGCCACAGAGGTGTTAAGCTCTTAGCTGTTTGAATTCAAAACAGGATGTCCATAACTATAATTCAAATTCTTTGCAAATGCTCTTAATTGAGTATCAATAGCAATGATCCATAAAAATTTTGTGGCAAAAATTATGTATTATGGGAAGTTGGACTTGGAATAATGTTACAGTGACATAAAACTGGAATTACACCGTAAGAATGAAGATGGTTTTACTCAACTGTTAGTTTGATGTATATCTGAAATATTTTTAATTTCCATTAACTGGGAATTGGGACATGAACAAAGGAGTCATTGAAAGTATATTTCTACAAATAAGCAGTTGAACAGCATAACTTTGTATTAATGTTCCTGCTGAATTAAATTAATACTTCAAGCAAATTGTTTTAGCTCTAAGTTTCATCAAAGTTCAGAGGACTACAATTTACCAAAGGACCTAGTGAGTTAAATATTCTTGTGAGTTAAATATTCTTGTGAGTTAAATATTCTCAGCTTTTGTTCAGAAGGCTCTGAAATCCATCCAGTAATAGAAGATCAAGCAAAATAATTTCATGATCTCTGTGAATGACAGGTAATTCTGGAATCAATGGCATGAATAATAGTTAATGTACTACATCAAGATTAAATTGCATCTTACATTTTAATTCTGAAGAACATGTTCCATTGTGAAAGTGGAGCTGCTCCAGGAGAACAAAATCAGGTGACCAAAGAGCCAGGACACCAAGTCCAGATCCGCAGCCAAACACCAGTGATTTTAAAGCCACAAATCGGAACAGAAATGTCACCCTAAGCAGAGAAAATGTGAAAATGGGGGAGAACTGTGTGAAGATTACCCAGCACATGCTTTTTTGAAAACATCATGCCAGGAAAAGCAAACAGGAATGGCAGAAGACAAAGTGGATATTGGATACTGCTGTCCACATGGTGTTGGGTCAATGCAATGGCTCTGATTCTACTGAACTTTAGAGCTGTATCTCATTGTCCCCATGCTCAGCCAAGGATCTGGAGAGCAGAGAGCTACCATTTCCACCTCCACAGTGCAGGGAATAAATTTAACACCACAGGAGAACTGAATTCTTAAGGAAGTTCTTTGTTTTTTATATTATTGTCCTTGTGTCTTTGCCTTCCATATTGCACAGACATGTACTGAGCATGCAGTGGTTGTGCAGCATTACTAGGTGGGAATAGAAAAGTATTAAAATTGCTTTACACAGCTACAAACACCCACCAATATGGAGAAGACAATAGAGAACCAGATCCTCACAGTAACAAGGTTTGTGGACAGCAGCAGTTTCCTGTATTTAATGTTTACCATTCTGGCAGCATGGCAGGGTTCCTACATACTGCCCTGACTGTGGCACAGTGGTGATCAAGCTCGTGTTTACAGGTCAGTTATTGTTTAAAAAAATTCCCCTGAAAGGACACCAGTTTACATGCATCATTAAAGCTCCATCAGCACATTACACAGCTCCAGGGTGTAAACCAGGCCAGATCAAGACCTTTCATTCTTTAGATGGATGAAAGTAATGATGCCACCGGTGACAGGGTATGTATTGTGATTAAGCATTGTAACCAGGAGGCAAGACTTTTGAAAAATGATCTTCCAAAGATGATTGCAGGAAACACAGCAGGTGCTGGAAACTTTTCTGCATCACTGAATCTGTTTTATTGACTGCAACATTTCACTGATAAATGCGATTGCACTTTTCCCTCACTCAGCAAATATAGTGACTAGCAGAGTAAAGCAAACTTTAGCATCTGTGTTTATATCCATTGATCAGTGTCTTGTAAGTGTTATGTCACTTGAGAATCTTTATGAAAACAGATAATTTATAATGGCAGCTGATAAACTGCTATCCATCTTACTGCAATGTTAACATAAATTGTTTTATGTCCTTCGTTGCTGTCCAGAGTACTCAAGTCAATCCCAGATTATAGGGATGAGACTCTTTAATTTCTAAATAAGTAATTTAAGGCTAGCCTGCATTTGTAATTCTTTAAATACACTTACTTTCTTATCAGCATCATGTTATGCAAAAAGGAGTTTGGGACTTTAGACCTTGGGCCAATGTGAAAAGATGATAATGAAATCAAAAATTGTCACAGCATTGGCAGGCATGCAGAAGAAGAGGTGGCAAAGGTCTGTAAGTGAAGACCAAGCAACCTTCCCACATCTGGAGGAGGCAAGGTCATATATGGAAGGTCACCACCCAAATGAGTAGACTGTTAACTTTTTCAGGATCTCCCTTTCAGAGAAGGTGCATTCAGTGCACTTCCAGAAGAGAGGCCTCAAGGAATTACTTTGAGTTTCAGGTGTAGTATAGAAAGGGATTATATATTATATATAGTATATATTGAATGGGTTATATATTTATCAACAATCTGGATGTAGTAGTTGAATACACCATCAGCAAGTTTGCTGATTAAACCAAACTGGGAGGTGCTGTTGACTCTGTTGAGGGACAAGAGCGCTTGCAGTGGAATCTGAGGGAATGGATCATTAGGCTTTGATAAGTGGGATGAAATTTAATAAGTCAAAATGTCAGATTCTGCACCATGGAGCAACATCAGGCACAAAACTGGGAGAGGAGTGGCTGGAGAGCAGCCCTGCAGAGAAGGTTGTGGGGGTGCTGGTAGACAGGAGGCTCAACAGGAGTCAGCAGTGTGTGTGCCCTGCCTGGCAGCCAGAAGGGCAAACCTCATCCTGGAGTGCATCAAACACAGCAAGACTGATGGTCCAAAGATGTGATTATCCTACTGCATTCAGCATTGTTGGTCTCATCTTGAATATTGCGTGCTCAATTCTGGGTCATGCCATTGAAGAAGGATGTAAAGGTCCTTGAATGTGTTCTGAGGAGGGCACCAAAGCTGGGGTAGGGGCTGGCAGGAATGTCCTCTGAGGAGTGGCTGAGGACACCGGCTTTGCATAGTTTGGAGAGAAGGAGGCCAGGAGGTGATCTCACAGCTCCCTACAGCTTCCTGAGGGGGGCAAGTGGAGAGGGAGGTGTTGAGCTCCTCTCCCTGAAACCCAGTGCAAGGACACGTGGGAATGGCTCAAAGCTGCATCCATCAGGATAGGTTCATGCTTGACATGGGGACATTGTTTTACTGGGAAGGTGGTCAAACCCTGTAACTGGCTTCCTGGAAAGGTGGTTGATGCTCTATGCCTGTCAGTGTTTAAGAGAGTGTTTAAAGACAAAGTTCTTAAAGCCATGCTTTAACTTTTGGTCAGCTCTGAAGTGGTCAGGCAATTGGACTAGATGATCAATGCAAAAAAAAAAAAAAAGTCAAGGTATAAAAAGGTCAATGTAAAGAAAAAAAATTCTACAGCCCATAATTTATCCTTTAAAATCTGAATTGTCTTTAACATGACAATAACCACTGCAGAGCTAACTTTTCTATTTTGTTAATTCTGGACTCATCTCTATGTGTATTGATATTCTCAGCAGGTTTTGTTCTGGAATTCCAGCCATTTGTTACTTTGTTGAAAGATACACAGCTAGTTTTAGCTTGGAAATTGAAATCTAACCTATATTTTTATTTAGTCTGAAAGTGGGTAAGTCAGTTTGCTGTTATACAGTGCTAATACACTCTCCATCTGTTCACTTGGGGATTATTTTTCCTGTGAGTTGTCAAAAGACTTTTCTGCTATTTAGTCAACATTATGTGTAGCAACTCCTAGTTTATTTTTCTTGATTCACATTTGGATTGAGTAAATGAGGACACTACCATCTTAATTTTAAACTAACTAGCACTTTACATGCTTCTTTGCAAGTGATATTCAGCTGTGATGTTGATAAATTGTTAACCCATAGCCCAAGAATACACCATTTCTATCTCTAGTTAGTCTTTGGGTATTGTAGGGGAGATCCAAGGCCACAGACTTGTCAGGCTTGGACTATTTTGTGCCCTGCCTCAAGCTCTGTTTATATAAAACACCATTTTTTTTTCTAATGGCAGGAGCACTATGCCTAGTTTGTTTTACTTTTGTTTATCTTCTTATGGTACAACCCCATTTTATATAGATAATAGTAAAAAGTAGTTACTTTGAGCAGAATGAGATATTCATGACTAACATAATCACAGAATCATCAAGGTTGGAAGAGGCCTTCAAGACCATCGAGTCCAGCTGTCAACCCAGCACCACCATAATCACATAAATCACATCCCCAGGTGCTACAACCAGACATCTTTTGTAAGAGTCAATCATAATCTCCCGTGGCAAAACGTAGTGCCATTTCCTCTCACTCTCTTACTTGAGACATGGCAGAAGAGACTGACCCCTACTCCACTACATCTCCTTCCAAGTAGCTGCAGAGAGCAGTGATGTCCCTCCTGAACCTCCTTTTCTCCAGGCTAAAGAACCCCACTTTTTGCAGCTGTTCTTCATAAGACATGTTTTCTAGACCATTCTCCACCTTCATTGCCCCTCTTTGGATAAGCTTCAGCACCTCAATGCCCTTTTTAAATTAAGTGACACAGAGTTGGACACAGCATTCGAGGTGCAGCCTCTCCAGTGCTGAGTACAGTGAGACAATTCTTCTGTTTCCCTACTTCTGCTGGCCACACTATTCTCGATAGATGCCAAGATGCCCTTGGCCACCTGGGCATACTGCTGGCTCATATCCATCCATCTGTCAGCCAGCACTCCCAATCCCTTTGTCCTGAGCAGCTTTCCAGCTGCACTCCCCCAGCCTGCAGCAATGCATGGGGTTGTTGCAGCTCAGGTGCAGGACCAATAATAATAATGGTGCAGTGCCGAGTAATGCACAACTGGCATATAGTCAGCAGTGTTGAAAACTGGGAACATGGGATTCTGAGCAAAGGCATGGGATGATACAAGACTGGGCATTGACTGATATGGGGGACCCCAGGCCTGTAAACCACTCACAATCAATCAAATAAATTCAGGACTGGAGCTTGTCAAAACTGATTCTAGGGGTACCAAAGAAATCAATGATAGGCAAAAATTATCATATATAGTAAATTATACATACATTAAATATAGTAAATGTAGTACAGTAAAACATATAGTAGATGTGGCATGGAGTTGCAGACCAGAGAAAAACAAAGGTTTAAAAGCATGCTAGTGCAATGAAAAATGACACCAAGCAGGTATTTCAGTCAGGAAGGAGCCACTGGCATTGTAGTCCTCCCAGCAAAGGACAGAATGCTGACTTGCCATCCTTGCTCTCCTCTCCCCCAGCACACCCCCACTCCTGCTCAGACTGAAGCTGTGATCTCAGTTCCCCTAGAGTCAGTGCTGATGACAAAAAAGTGCCTGCCCTATTTTGAGGTCATGGTTACATCTTTCACAGTAAAGTACAGCTCAGTGCAAGAAACACTGACAATTTTGTTTGACTTTTGAAATAGAAAGTCCAACAGCAAATTTGGTTTTCATTGCAACCAGTTCAACTCTAAAGTGGATCTAAAGACTTGAATCAAAGGTGTGATTGTTGCTGTACTGATACCCAAAGTGCTCTGTGTGCATGCATAGGTTCCTGTCTCAGAATGTAAAAAGAAGAAAGGAAAAACACCCCACCAACCTGATTTGTTGAGCATAATTGTATGGATAATCTCAATCCATTACTTCATGCCACAGAACAGTTTTCCATTCACACATCCATCTTCTCTGAAATAGAAGACTATTCTTACATTTTATTCACATAATGGTTTTGATAGAAAATCTGTTTTGCTGCAGATGAGGGCCCTGGAGGTTTTTGGTCTATTGTAATACATAAGAGCTGCCTGACACTGCAGCATTCGTTCTCTAGTGCAATTGCCTAGCAGGGCTAAAAGCACTGATGTCTTTTACAGTTCTGGTATTGCCATTATCCATTTCAATGGGGTTTAAATGCAAAAGTGAAATTGATGGCGTTAAAGCATGAATTTCAATCATGCTAAGAAAGAAGATATTGATGGGAGCCAGCAAGGGAGCTCTGAACAAAAATATTGCTAGGAAGGAGCTGAAAGGCTGATTACTGTAAGGCCAGTGACTCTATGTTTCCAAGTTACTGAGCTGACACACATTAAAAGATGTTTGTCCATGTCGCATAACTCAGGACACGGTGTATTTCTCCCTGTCAGTATTATGGGTCTCCTTCCTTCTTCCTGAGATGGGACTTCATGGGAAAAATCTTCAAGTCTTAGTTCAGCTTTTTATCTGAGATTCAAGATGTCCTTTCTCATTAATTTTTTTAGTAGGGGTGGTTTCTTGTGGCTACAGGATATCACCGTTCTTGTAAAAATTACACCTCTATAATTATAGTGCAGCCTTCTGTCTGAGGCTGAGTCTTTATGGAGCAGTGGAAGAGACACTTTGTACACTACAAATTACAAAGAACACTGTAACTCGGGGTTAGCAAAACTAATGAGAAAGCAGTAAGAGTGTTTTGCAGGAGCTTAACAAGTTGCATTTTAATTTTCACAGCAGACAAGCAGAGCTGTGAGCAACCTTGACACAAATTGAAAACAAAATTAGAAAGTGTTACTCAGTCCGTTGAAGCACCTCTGCCTCAGCTATGGCTCTGATTTCTGCTTGGATCCAGGCAAACATCCATGACAGTTTCCCTTGGTGCTGTGGTCAGCAATTCCCTTGCTTGCCTCTGCATGCACTGTGTCCTAAGGCTTACTGCCATCACCAAGAAACATGCAAGTTTATGAGAAACGTAGCCATGTTTTGGGGGTCTCCACATTATTCTTGAGTTTCAAACAACTGAAAAGGCTTGTCTGGATCTTCATTGATTTTTATTTGTGCTTCCATGATAGCAGCGTGCTCTGTACCTGTTTAATTTGTTCAAATCAAATTTAAACACTAAAGAGAGTTTAAAACAACAGAATTGCACAATAGAGCTGTGGCCTTCATTACAGAATTATAGTTGAGGTTACAAAGAAGAAAGTAAAACTGTAATGTCATATTTCAGATAATACAGTAAAAATCCTCCTTAGACTCTGGTATTTTTATAAATTAAAAACATACAGTTTTTAATATTCTTTCTAAATAAACACCCTTTCCCATCTTCTATTAGTCTGATATGCCTGCTGCCATACCTCTACTCTGTGGTTTGAATTCCAGTCCCAGCTTTCTCCATCTACAGCTTGTCAGCCTAAAGTGAGAGAAAAATGCCTGTAGGATCAATATGTTCAAACCACTTGAGGAAAGAATTGTGACAATGTACCAATGAAATTTTAAGGCATAGTGACTGACAAAAGTTCCTAGCATGAAACAATAATAATGTGTGTAAAGTGAATTTCTGTACAGTATTTCCTTAGGGAGCCCCTTTCTTATAAAAAAAAATTTTATTATAAAAATCATTATTTATGTTTAGAAAAACATTTCTATTGTACTCTTAATAAAAAGTCTTTTTCCCCTTAAAATGCTTTGAGATTAATGTATACTAGTGTGCAAAAACATGATTTTATCTTAATAGGAATTTCTTATGAATAGTCTGAAAATGTCTCTCTCAAGGTGCAGATTCTCCCATTCTGTCTGCATTGTTTGTATTTATCTTCTCACCAATAACATCTACAGCCAATAACATCTACAGCCAAGGTTTCCTGTAGAGTCAAAATGTATCATTTTGAATTAAATGTAATGCGGTGGACCTCTTCAGTAGGCTGAATGTAGCTCTAAATAAAAATTGATTCATTTTTTTTCGATAAGAAAGTAATGAAGGTTCCATCTGAACCCACCTGCCTATCTGGCCTTGCAGCAGAGCTCAGTAGCAGCAGTCCTTGCAAGCATGCTGAGGTAAAGGTTTGAAATCTTAGCCATAGAGCTGGACCCTGCTGGAAAAACCCACAAACAATACCAGTCCTAAAAACTGAGATGTTTGACTGGTCACATAAAACTGAAAATTACTTCCCTGTAAAGGCAAATCAGCGCTTTGGTTATGCACTGTCAGAGTTAAGGATATAAGCCACAGTGTCCCAGCACTGCAGACTAAGTCAGTGTCAAATTGCATTTAATGTTTTCAAGTTTGCAAAACAATTAAAGCAATGTAAATACAATACTGCCAAATATATAGCTATTTTATATAGCAGCTCCTACTCTTATTTACTTTATTGCACTATTAATTATAATAATATATTTTATTGGTCTCATTTGGTGAAGTGAGGTGGCTGGGGAGCCTTTCTCACTGAAGAGATGTTTGTCTCCAGTAGTATTTGAATTTTGTAGGTCTCACAGCAATTTTACTTGTCATGTGTTCTTCCTATTTTAGGCTAACAAGTTTGGTAATATTCAGGTTATGTAAATTTAGGGATCTAAAGTACTTATTTAAGTTACAAAGACACACAAGCACTTCTACAAGGTTATTCAGGGCAGCTAAATTAGCTTTCAAACAGGGATTGTATTAATATATTTCTGACTTTTGTCTGAGTCCCTCTTATTTCGTGTGAGTTTATTCAGCAAGTGGAATATAATCTTTTTTGAGGGTCTGCCAGCAGCTAGCATATCTGTAGCTCCCAGGGAAAGAAAATACAGATACCCAGGTACATCTGCAAATGGGAAAGAATATACAAAGTCCGCATGGATCCTGAACTGAGAGATTATTGACAAAGCACTCCTGCATCTAGACCACAAGCAGCCCTAATATTGAGGGAGCACTTTGAAAAGTAGGAAAGAGACCTGAGACCATGAATGAAAATGAATTCTAGACCTTTTCTATCTGTGCTGCTTTAGCACTAGGTATGTTTTCAGATAATGACCTTGCAATTAATGAGCAGATATTTCTTGCCCAAGGTTTATGATCTGAAGATTATTGACATTTCTATAGAAATCATTCAATCTGGAAATTACTGGTTTGTCCAAGTAGGGTAAATAGTAACACATGTTGAAAACTAGCTGACCTAGCCTAACTGGTTAATTCATAAACCCGTGTCTGTTTCATGAATGCCCATTTCTTCCCATTTTCACTGCTCACCTGTGTGTTTACACATATACACACAAAATCTCAATTACAACTTTCCTCATGGGATGCATTGAAGTAAATGGTAAGTGGCTTCTTTTTCCAAATACTCTGCATCCTTGAGAGAGGCAGAATTAAATGGAGGGTACGGAATAAGTACTATGGAAAGCAATAGTATGCATGTATTTATACCCAAAGACTTCTGTTAATTTAATTTAAATGTGAATAGATATTAATTATTACACAAATAATAAAACTTCTGACACAGGTTTGGGCCAGTGGTGTAATATTATGAGCATCGTTGAGCTTCTGAGTCTTCAGCCATCCTCATTCATATTAATCCAGTCCTAACCAGACAAGTAATAGTATTATCACCTACTTCGGTAATCAAACAATGGAAAACCAATATCTGGGACTTTTGACTGGAATGGAAAGCAGTTTATTATTGTGTTTATTAGCTGGAATACCAAGGACTCAGCTGTGGTGACAAAATGAGTGATAATCCAATAAATTTCTGAAACTGGATACATAAGCATTCTTATGATGAAACCAGAATGAGCTGTTTCAGTCTCTCATTGGCTTATCATATCACCTATATCATCATCATAGAATCATTATAGAGTGGCCTGGGTTGGGAGAGACCTTAAAGATCATCTTCCAACATCCCTGCTGTGGACAGGGACACCTTCCACTAGACCAGGTTGCTCAGAGCCCCATCCAGCCTGGCCTTGAACACTCCCAGGGATGGGGCATCCACAGCTTCTCTGGGCAACCTGTGCCAGTGTCTCACCACCCTCAGAGTAAAGAATTTCTTTCTAATATCTAATCTAAATCTACTGCCTATCAGTTTGAAGCCATTCCTCCTTGTTCTGTCCCTGCATGCCCTTGTGAAAAATCTCTCTCCATCTTTCTTGTATCTCCCTTGAGGTACTGGAAGGCAGCAATTAGGTCACCCCAAAGCCTTCCCTTATGAATCTTATGATCTTCTTATTAAGAGAATCTTATCTGCTCTTATATCTCACAATTTTTTTTTTAATTGTAATGCTACCTTGCACTGCATTTGACTGTCATTCTAGCTAAAGTACAGTAATAGTTCTTGGATGTTATTAATTATTATATTTCTCCAGTGGGAATGTACTAGGGGACTATTAGGTGCAAATGTTAATTGTGTCTGTATTGCTTAGCTTAATTTTCTGGATTTTTCCTGTGATATATATTAATAGACTTCTAATAGACATGGCTACATTTTCAGAAGGAGGGGATGTAGTTGTGTAAAGTAATTTTGAAGACAGATAAGTCATATGTGAAGCAATGTATGAAAGCAAAGCCTGTCCCTGAGGTGAGGCAGACACCAAATAAATGTTTTTCCCCTCTGTCTGATCTCCCATGAGTTCAGTGTTACTATACTAAACATATAATAACAACAGATTTCAGTATGACTGGATATAATAAATTCAGAGCTTGAGAAGAAATTTACAATTAACATGCTCTGAAATCAGTATTCTGAAATCTGACACACCATGACCAGAAAAAGAAAAAGGAGGTAGCCAGAATCAAGGTGCTTGGGGTTCTTTCTTCAGCACAGACAGCACTGTAGCATATGTGGACATTAAAATCTTTAACTTTTCCGACATCTTCAAGGGAGCACTGAAAAATGTCTTTTCTGTCTATCCCCTGCAGGGAATTATTGGAACGCAGCTTCTTTCGTTACTTCATCATCTTACCTCCACTTCTCCACCTTTCAAGGGGAAACCAGTGCTGACATCTCTTTCTATTTCAAAACATCAGCCTCAGATGGGGTGTTTCTTGAGAATCTGGGGAACACTGACTTCATCAAACTGGAGTTGAAATGTAAGTAGATGCTTCCCATTACCATTCTTGACACCTGAAGTGGGTTTATGTTGAATAGTAGGTTTCAAAAAAATGTGTATCATTCAGTAAAATGTGTAAGCTCTCTAAATCCTAGAACAAGTCCCAAATCAAAATGCTTGACATATTTTCAAGTTGCCTTCTGTGAGAGGATTGCTTGAAGTATATTTGGATTGTTTATTGAGGGGAAAAATACAAAGAAGAATAGAACTGGTAACATCAATTACAAAAATGACACTGACCTGAAAAGGGTTTTCAAAATTGCATGTCAGAATTATTTTTTAAAATTTATGTCTTCAGCTCTGTGTGCTTTTCTATTTTATTTCATGGTTGCTTTGGAAACAGGGGAAAGAAAGAAAAAAGAGAGGCCATCCTAATCAGCACTGCAAGGAGCCAAAGAGCTGAAAACTTGCATATGATATTTAAAAGCCATAAAACATCTCATAAAAATAAATCTTTATCGGCATTATCTGTTAATAAAATTGCTGATCTGAAAAAGAGGGCATAATGATGCCAAGAAACAAGTCAATTTTATTATTTAAACCATTTTTAATGGCCCAGGGGCAAACTTTCCAACGAAGGTACTGAAATCGTCAGCCGCACCTGAATTCTGCTTAGTGGAATTGAAGCAATTGAATTAGTGGGAAACATGTTTTATGTCTCCTTTGTTCTCCCTTGACCCTGCCATAAATGGGAGCAGCAGGAGGCCTTCTGTGCTGTGTGTGGTTGTTATTACAGCCTCTAGCAGCACATTACAGCCTCCCTGCACTCCAGCACTGGGGCACTGGGGAAAGCACGTGTGCTTCCTTTTGCTGCAGGAGCTACTCACAGATGCCAAGGGCCCAGCTCTAAATGTTGGTGTACAAAAGTCAGTGATTCATTAATTGAAAGAGAAGCAATTAGCTTGTGGACCCTAAATAATCTACTTTTTTATGCAGATTCAATGGGATTACGTATACACGTCTAATTTTAAAACAAACAGCCATTTTCAACACTTCCCAAAGTTCAAACACGCAAATGAGAATGTAGAAATTTAGAAACCACCAAGAGGTTCCTTTACAATGCATTTAAATTTTTCCCTCCACGTAAGAATAAAATGCCAAGTTCCATTTGGGTAACTTTTTTTCTTTCTTCCTACAATGAATTTAGTTCACATTGCTTAATCCAATTTCTCTAATCTGCAACTTGTGCAAATCAAAATAGCTCCTATTGAGTCACAGGAAATAGTCTTATTTGCTTTATCAAGGGGCAAGGTCTTTTAATAATAAAGTGGGAGCTATTTCTGATTTCCCTTGGAATTTAAGTAGTACCTGCAGTCAGCTGAGGTGGGCATCTTCAGAGCCTCTTGCTCTTCTACTTTATGGAAGATATTCTCAGCCACTGCTATTAGACCAACCATGCTGTTGTTCACTTAGCTAAAAAGTGACAATATCAGTGTGTAAAGGTGACTTGATGGCAACTAAAATTCTTTTGAACTCGTCTCAGAGTAAGTAATAATCATGCTGCAGTGCTTGATGAACAGAGGTACCAGTTGAAGAAAGTAAATGGCAGTGTGCTCAGAGTATTATTAAATAGGACTTTAATTTTAAGCCTATGCTTGAGATCCATTGACTTTTCTGCCACCTGGAACAAGCATAAATTCAAGCTCTGCCTCATGTCCCTGAATCTAAACCTTAGATTATGGATTCTTGATGGAAGAAATTGAAATATCATCTGTAAGAACAGATGTAAAACATCTGTAAAAACTTTTGCTTTTGCTAAAAAAGACTGCATTTGCTAAAAAGGACAAAGCAGTTCATTCAATAGAATTTCATTCACTCTACCCCTTTTCTCTGGGAACTTTTGGTTGAAATTTTCAGAGCCCCAGGAAAAGGCCTTTCTATGACTTAAGTGTTCTACAGGTTACAACTGAAAAAGTGCTGAATACTGTGGGTTTAGTAACAAAGGGAAATCACCGTCTCTTCTGAATTACACATATATTAATGAATGTTTGTTTTACATATTTTTTAGGTTTGTTTTGTTCTAGTCTGCACTTGTGGTTTTCTGGAATTCATTTCAATGAAAAGTTTCAGAATTTCAGAAGTACCTTACATGGCTCTACAGTCAACTCTGCTGCTTCTCAAAAGTCTATTTCTCTTTTATAGAAGTCCTGTAAAACAAAGATGTTAATTTGCTCCTGAATAGGAACATAAATTTAAGTCAGTGAGGAAATTACATAATTATCCCTAAACTCTGAAGAAGCTTTCCTTTGGCAAGCTGCTTTTTAGCTACCCCATCACATTCTCTACTAGAACAGCTATTTTTTATTAAAGGATTTTTCCATAATGACCCCCACCACATATTTACTGAAAGCTGTTATACTTCACACAGGGGATTGGTTTTGTCTGTTTATTGCCTTCTCATACAGGTACAGTTCTCATTGAAGAAGGATGGCTTCCTACAAAGCCTGTTCTCAATTTCTTTACTTTTTACCATTCCAAAAGGAAAATGTTAAAATCAGCAACCTGCCTGTACAAATTCTATTTTCTTTTTCCCTTGTGTGTAAAATACCTGTGTGTACCTGTAATATATGGTTAATGATGTATAAGCTTAGCTCTACAGACTAGGAACTGAAAGAGTCTACAATACCCAATATTTTAATCAGCTTGCTGCACCTGGTGAATGCATTAGGGAAACACATCCTTCAGTCTATTAAAATTCTTAGCTTCAAGTCTTTGGAAAGAAGTTTGCATATTTTATTCTGAGCACAAAAGTTGTTACTAGGAACACTGATTAAATTATTTTACTGGCATAATGTCTCTAATAAGTCTTAAGCCTTACATTGTCTTAGGGTCTAATAGTTGCACAGATTTTCTACCTCTCCAGATTCATATGAAAAAGAGGTGACATTTGCATTATCTTGAAGAGCAACTTCATGTGCCTTCAGCAAAGTCCCAGATTGCCATCTCTCAGGAGGAGGGAAATACATGCAGGAAGGAAGGACCATGTTTCTCTGATTTCAGAAATAGCTTTTCCAAACAGCTGGCAAGGAAAGCTGTCATTAAAAAAATAGGGATAAAATGCTACTGTGAATGTGGCTGAAGTCTTTAGCTATTCCAATTATCAAGCAACTCCTCTGGCAGGCTTGTACTTGTCACCATCCATGGAACAGTTGACAGAGATGTAGAATTACCTGAAGCCTCAATTTTTACATACACCAGTAAATCTTAAGAACACCATTATTTTCATAGCTGGCTGGTCAGCTGACAATGGCTAGGATTGCTTAGAAAGGTGGTAGTTGAATAAGGTGTTAATTTTTCTGTAAGGCAGGGCTTCCAGAAACCATTCATGTCTGGTCGAAATTTCCACATGTTTTTAAAATTAAAACTGGTTTTTAGAGAGAGAAAAAGAGGATGCTTTCTCTTTTAGAGCTTTCCTATAAGGTTTTGTACGTTTATGAAATATGGACGGAAGACTTTAGAGCTATGACTGTGAAAATGTAGCTACTTCATACCTGAGATGTTTGTCAAATAGATCACATTTGAATTTTCTGTTTGAGAGATATCCCAAGTTTTGGAAAATATGTATTCCTGGAAGCAAATTTTGAAGGGGACATATTTGTGGTAATTTGGGAAGAAGCATCTACCATCACAGTTTTCAGAAAACTCTCCCAATGGCACTGTCATATTATTCTAATGAAAAAGACATTCTACTCACTTCTGTAGCTCCTCTCGTCCCAGCAATTCACAGACACTAATGAATTGTGTCTCTCTGTTATTATTCTGAGGTAAGTAAACAGCAAGTAACTTCTGCAACAGAAAAAAAAAGATGAAGCTTAGCGATAAAGGTCAGCTTGTGTTTGATCCTGGCATGAACATGTAAGAGAGGAAGGATCTTTCTTATTAATTTATTGTAAAAAGCCAGGAACATTTATAACCACTGCATTCAGGGATGTCTCTTGCCTGATAACCCCTGAAAGTGCCCTAAAAGTCTCCCCAAGGAGTGATCACTGAACTTGGCAGCTGTGAAAAGGATCATGTGGAGTGGCTTTCTAACGAGAGCAGTGACTTGGCTTCAGGATGTGTGTACTTGCTCTGTGGGCAGGGGATATTCTCAGTCCTCTGATATCTGACATTTGCACATGGAAAGTCCCGTGCTGTTTCTCGCACTCAGCTATTTCTAGGCTACTTAGTTGAGACATAAGTAACTACTCTAAAATCAGACAAGAAGCAGTGACAGATTAGGGACCATGATTCCCATGGCTGTTTGCTTCTGTCCAGACAGTGTTCATTCCTCCAGACTGAATGCTCTAACACATGACTAATTAATATATTTTCTTAAAAATTTTAATAACTCCATCACGTCTTTCTCCAGAGGCATCCTAAAATGCAATTCTACCATATCAATGAGTTTTCCACATGATGCTCAAAGTCCCATATGTTAAACATAGCTTACATTTTCCACTGCTTGGTTTTTCACCTCAGTAGGGAAACTAGTGTGACTTTCATCATTACTTTTAATTGAGTTGTTCTTTTGTTTTCCAAGCAGAAGGTCACTTTTCTGTAAAACACCCCCCTAGGAAAGCATGTTGCATCAGCCACATGTCAAAGAACGCATAGAACACTGAGGAATCTCTTTATCCCAGAGGCCCACAAGAAGTTATTAAATTAAATGGAAAAACATTACATCTCTTCAGGGAAATTTATGACCCAAATGTTTTTACAGTGGTACTTGCAAACCCTCATCCTACTCCAGGACAATATGAAATTTTAAAACAAACAAAAAGAAAACCTGGTCTGAAGAAATGCAAGCACCGTTCTTTAAAAGATAGGATTGTGTTTCAGATGAGGCAAGTGATGCAGAAATGCCTGATATTCAATCAGAACAGTCTGTGACCCAGTTCCACCTGTACCTTGTTCCTAATTATCAGATGAGGATAGATGTCCAGTCTGGCATGTGGGAGCAAGCCAAAGGCAGCAAATAAACATTCCAGCTGGGGAACAGGCTGAAAGTGACCAGTAGAAAACATTAGGCACAGGGCCATGGAGGGATTAAGGCCAACAGTAACTCCTCTGTAACTGGCTTGGAGTCTGAGAGGGTGTAGGTACAGGTTGCTTTACTTTGGTCTGCCTCAGTGTCAGTATGGCATTCTTGACCCTTCACTACACAATGCATCCCCTCAGCATTACCCCTCTCCTTTCAAGGGTGATCAGACACCTTTCTCACTGCCAGAAATGCCACTTTAAAAGTCATTTTATGTGCAGTGTCTTATAAATCAGTTGCAGATAACACAAAGTTCAAGGTGGGGACTGGTTGGGATTCAAAGAGCATAGTTGTCCCTAACTTTGTTTGGCGCTAAAAACACGCAACACATGGCAAACCACTGCTGGCACTACCACCCAGCAGTTCATCTCAGGTCTTCGTCCTCATTTCCAGTCTACTTCCCATTACATGCTGACACTGCAGAGGCTTTGTTACCTTCCTCATGTGTGCTAATCATTTTTCTGCAGAAAGTAAATATTTACTGTGCAGCAAAAAATTGCCAGATGCTACAAGCATATGACAGAAACAAACCTTCTGGGTCCTTGAATTTAGATCCTCGCTGTCACAGACAACCACAATGTATAACCTGTGTCTAGCTCCCTAAATTTCTCCAAGTCTGCATTGAAAATAGCTTGAATCTTTGCCAGCTGGACAACTGCTTCAGACTCAAATCTTCATTTTTTAGAAGTCTTCTAATTCCTAACAGTTCAATTTGCATATTTTGTTTATGGCCATGCATTCTTGTTTCAGTATTGTTCTTTGGCTGAACTAATTATTTTCTCTCCTAGCATTTACTATTCCCTTGTATATTTATGATGCAATCATATCTTCTCTCAGCTTCTAATTGCTATGTTAAGCAAGACAAACTCACATAATGTCTTCTCACAAGACATTTTCTCTTGTTCCCTTCTCTGGTTATACTAATAATATTCTCCCTTATTCTCCCTACTCATTACACCTTGAATTCTTCTTTGTTAAACACAGATAATCAAAACTAACCACATTAATTCTGATAATGTTTTACCAGTGCTCTCTACAATGACATTAATTCTTACACTGTCCACTTGTCCTCAGAATTTTTCGCTGATTACACTGGGATACTGTTTGTTATGTATTATTTTCTGACCTTTCCAACCTTGTGTTACCAGCAAAAAAAAAAAAAAAAAAAAAGTATGCTGACTTCTTGAGCAAAGGTATTCATTATAATACTAAAAACAACTTGACCCAAACCAAATTAGAGGTCCTCTAGTTTTCTGATGTCCCAGATTTCTTCCATCTCCTCAACAATCTCTGCAATTCCGTTTCTTGTCTCTGCTCTTTTTGGAAGAAAATCAAATACGCTAAATCTGTAAAAACTCTCTTCTTCCAAAAATCAGAGAGTTTTGTAAATCAAAGAAGGATATCCATTGTGTTGACTTCGGTAAATCCTTTACATGCTTTCATATTGGTTGTGTTCTGCCTCACTTTAGGCAATGATGTCTACTTCACGTGCTGATTCTATGTGCACTCTTACCTTAATCAACTGCAGGGTAAAATCTGGTCACTAGGTCATTCAAGTTATGGTAATGCCATTAGTTTACATATTCTTTGTAATTTCCTATAATTTGAAGTAAAAAGTCACCAGAAAAGTCTCATCATTATATACCCTTATGCAGGCTGATGTGTACCAAAGCCAATCACAAATATTTCAGCTCTCCCATTGCCAGAATACAGCAATTATGAGAGCATCCAGACAGTTCCTCCTGCAATTTCCACCTGGTGTTCTCATCTTAGGACAAACATCTTTGCCCATCAGAGAGAGCAGAAAGCAGGGGAGGGGGAGGATGACCTGACTGTCTTTTGTCACTGTCCCACTCACCTTTAATTCAAACCATCAACATCATGCCATAAATTAAAATGCCATGAGTGCGGAAATCTGAAGGGGTCCAACCAAGCTTCAGTGTTCCCTGAGGCTATGTGGCCTCAATCCAATGGGTCTTCTGCTCCTAAATTATTTAGATAGTTTTGAGAATCTTTCTTCTTAGTGGTTAAACAGAATCTTGGTACTCTGAAAATTACTTTTTTTCTTTAAGCTGAACTTTTTAGATAAAGTGTAGGCAATTGTTCAGTTAGCCTATTGAAAGTCTAAATTAGTCTTTATTGGTTTTACCAAGGCAATTCAGTTTCAAAGTGGAAGATTTGCTGTGACTAGACAATTAGATAGAATGAAAATGGAATTTTTATAATAATACAGTTGTATCGATGGTGCTTAAAATATTTACGAGGATGATTAATTCAAATTATGTCAACAGACAGATTCAAGTAAATATTTTCTCCCTTGGTGTTTGTAGGTAGATGCTAAATGCCCATACAGAGTTTGGCCACAGATTTTCCTAACACGTTGCAGCAGTTCGTTATGGTTTAAATGGTAGTTTAAAAAAAATATCAGTTAAACTCATGATGGAAGTTAATTCATTTTTAAATCACATTAACTTTGGGCCCTGTCTTTCTATCTTGCCTTGTTACAGTTTTTCTGAGAAAAAGGAATATTTCTACTTACAGCTTTTCATTTAGATACTTTACACACATAGAATTTCTTATATTTTAAAAGGAAAGAAAACTTCATGCAAAATTTCTTTTTTAAGTTAATAAAATGGTAATCTATTTTTTAAGAGCATGAACACAGTTACTGTCACAAGGCTGCCATAACACTATTTTGCATAATTTAGACTTTTTATATCCTCTTGATCTAAATGTCTTGACTTTGTTTTTAAAATAGAGCTTTTTGTCTCAACTCATGGACTGCAGACAGCTCTCTACTGGTATGAAATCCTAGAAACAAATGCTTTATAAATACATAAATCCTCTCACTCACCCTCTTATATTTTCCACTGTTACAGCAGAAAACCGGAAGAGGTCTCCTATCGGCTTTACATTTCCTGAGACTCATGCATCCTCAAGCAAAATAGCTAACAAAAGGTGGCTGAACCAGGCAGGTCCCTCACTCACATACTGGATCAAGTTTTCTCCCTCTAATTACCATGAAGTTTGAGAGTATATTTTTAGTTCCCACAAGTCAGTTTTGTTTCCCACTCTCTTGTACCACTTCATGATACTTCTGGTTTGTATTTTTAGTAGATACTTTTACTGCTGCAGGATAAAAAGCAAACAATATCAAATATATCTTCTTCCATCTTGGGGAATCTTCCCTGGATTTTGGCAACTATAAATTATTACAAGTATATTTTCTGGAGCAGAAAATCTTTGACTCAAACTTTTGATAAAAGTTTGAGTTAGCTGGGATGCAGTTAGCTGGGTCCATCTACCCTGCCCCCTCACACACACCCTTTTCATATACAGAGTTACTACACTAAAAACAAAATTGAGTCATATTTTTGGATGCCTATTTTTATTGTGGTAGTAAACTGCATAGTGCAACAGGGCCCTTACCCTGATGGTGACCCTGGACAGCCACAGAGAAATAAATAGCCATGAAACATTGCTTATAAAAGAGGTACTACAAGTGACAAAACCTTATACAGCCAGGCAGAAAAATCAATAAATTCATATCATCATGAGCCCCTGCTCGTTGCAAAAGTTTTTCAGTAGCTACCACTATGGCACCTAAACACCTTTACAAGTCCTAGCCACAGACCACAGCAGAACCTACAAATAATAAACAAATTTCAGAATGAGGAAAGCACCACAGAAGAGGAAGAAAAGGACACAGGGCACACAGAAGAGTGACAGTCTGGATGTCTAGTTTTCAACCTGCACCAGGCTCTTACCACTTTTAGTATGATGCACAATTTACAGTTTTGACTGATTTTTATTACATTCAAATGTGACATGTTGAGAGGGGGGTTGATAGCCTTGTGTCTGTTTGTAAGCACTTAGACACACTGCTCAGCAGCTTCAGAACTGTGCCAAATTCACAGCAATTTTTCACAGTAAAATAAGCCGCTCTCTCCTCTCCAAAAACCTCTCTGATGCTTTACCATGCTCAGACAAAATCTGCTTTCATGAACATTACCACCTGCTTTTATTTTGCCTTTCATCCAACAAAAAGTAACTACCAGTTACACAAAACCCTTTATATGCTGCATGGGAGAGCTCTGTTCTGATGTCTCTGCTTCCCCCTTGTTGTGCTGCCTTCTGTTGCATAGGGCCAATTCAGTTTCACGGTAAAGTGCTGCAGTTAAAAGGATATAATGAAGTATATTATAACCCACTACTGACAGGAGAACACACATCTCTTCCCCTTTTCCACCCAGTGCACTGACTACAGTTCCCTTTGTGTGAATCATCTCACAAAAAGAACCAGAAGATATTGCTGCTGTATTTTTTTTAAGCATTAGTAACTCTCATGAGATGAATCAACAGACCTTCAATGAGTCACTGTTCCTGTTCCTTCCTTCTTTCCAGGCAGCTAAGTAGTTATTGGAAGAGAGCTGGCTGGATGGGAGGTAACAAGTATCTGAAATTGTATTTAGTGCTTTAGAATTAAAGCAAGTGGCTGTTTTTTCAAGTCCTGCTGTAACCATCTAATGTTTGACTTTAAACAAGTCTTTTCATGCATCTTTGCTTTGGTTCCCTGTTTATGCAGGACTGACAATTTTATTTTTTTGTCTTTACTGCCCATGGCTGAAAATTGCTGCATCAACTAAAATACAACCATAAAAGTATGGGAGTTGTTTCCAAGTGCTTATCTACAAGACAGCTGCAGTGCAATTAGCATAACTGAAGTAATTAATAAATAATGATAATAAATAATTATCTTCTCAGGGCATATTTGGCCTTTGCATGATCTTTCATAAGAAAATTTGGTACTTTCATTTAATTCAATTTTTTTGTCCCCCAAAGCAATCTAATCTACTGTGTAGGAAGATTGGTATTTATGTTCGATTGGTTCATTGGCAGGTGAGATCATTTTAAAGTGAGATAAAATAACTTACTTATTACCAAAATCAAATCCCTCCTTATCTTTGTCCTAACACAGATGTTTACTCATGATGAGAAAGTTGCTGTATTGAGTTCTGATTTCCCTTCATATTGAGCTCCAGTATAGCTATGCCTTTCCAAAATATTGCAAACTGTGTGTGTAAGTGCTTGTCTGCCAGCAGAAAGGGAACTGCTGTCTGTCTACAAGGTGAGAGAAGCCAGGACCATTTTTTTTTTAACTACCTTGCACCTGGAGATCTTTTGGCCAGTTTCAGGTAGCCTGTGTGCAGTGTAGTACTGTATGTCTGCTTCAAATGGTATATATTGAATATCTAAGATTAAAACCACAGGCAAAGGTTATTACATTAGAGAGAGTATTTTCCAACACAGGCAATGAAAGAACAAAAAAACAACTAGTTATTCAGTCAGACAGCCAGATATATGAAAATGCGTTTGAACAGTCACAAAATGAAATTATGAAAGCATGATTTTAACATATTTAATTCCCGTTTATCCAAAGATTCTTTTTTCCTTTAAACTGAAACTAAAATGTGGACTTATTATTTGTCCAGTTGTTGAAATTATCAATCCAGTTGTAAATCTTGCTAGAAAGAAGATATTAAAGTATCATGAAAGAAGGACAATAATGCATTAATGTTCACTCCTTTTAAATATACAGCAAAAAAAATTATTTGTGTGCAGTCTTGTCTTGCAATGTAACAACATAATCATATGCACAAGAAAACAGCAGCTCTTGCTGAATCAGGTCAGTGTCTCTCAGTAGATCTAATTCCCTGTCCATTCTCAAAGAAATGTCACTGCAAGTTTACAGCTGCCAGATGTAGATACTGCACACAGCAGGGACTGAATCAAGGGCCTTCAGGCTGTAGACAAAACGGTGGAGAAAATAAGGATCAAAAATACGAGGATAGACACTTTAGGGGTGCTCTTTCCTGCATTCAGCAAAGCGTTTTCCTTTATTGTTCATTCTGATGTGATTTTTTTGGTGCACAGAATACTTTGCAAATTTCAAGATAAAAACAAACTGAAGAGGTCATAAGAAGCTTCAGACATTCTGAAGGGTTATGTATTCCTAATGAAATTGCACAGGAATTGAATAAATTCTATTCACCATAAATTAGTTTCTTTAGTCTTTGGGGAAAAAAAGCACCCTTGGATTACTATTTGTATCTTTTCTAAATATTATGTTATAATTTCTTCCAAACCTTTAATGGTTAAAGCCATTCAGCTGTACATGTTTTCCTTCCTTTACCTTTCATTTAGAAGTTAATTTCTCTACTCCTTTCTTTACATATTTCTAGACTTCCTGTGATTGAAGGTAAAATGTGTTGAAAAATGTTTCCTCCAGGCAACAAGAACTTCACTGAATCAGTGACACTGTTGCAGAATGTCTCAAATCACTAATATTTAAAACTAACTTCACAGTTATATCATCAAAATGTTAATGCCAATAGCAGTCACTGTAGTTCTTTTTTTTGCAGGGAAGTAATATTTTAGCAATACATGTGCTAATGTTTCTTCCCACACATCTCAGGTCCCTGAACATAAGGGCAGGGACTGGGGGAAAAATGTTTTTCTCATTGCAACCCAACTCAGCTTCAAGATCACCTGAGGAACCCAAACAAACTTAGAACTATGGGATTGACAAGATGCATCCCATAGTCCTGAGAGAATTTGCTACTCTAGTTGCCAAGCTGTGAAGTATCAAGGGCCGGGGGGGTGCACGAGCCAGCTCCCCCCTGGTCCGGGGTCCCTGGTCTGTGTAATCCCACCAGACCTGGTGCACCCGGCCCCCGAGGTCCCGCGGCATGGCATCAGTCTCCAAACCACGTCAATTCAAGCAGGAAATTAAGTAAGGTGAAGGAAAGAACTGGACTCCATCTCTGTTCTGCTAGGGAGGTTTATTTGGGGTATGGGGAAAAGGGGTGCAGGGTAGGGGAAGGGAGACAGGGCAGGGAGCAGATGCTAGCAGCCCAGAGATGGAAGACCTCGAGCTGATCCAGGCTCTGCCTTTTAAGGGGAAGGAGAGGGGGCGGGGGCTGGCTCTCTCTGAGCCAGTCCCAGGAGGACGAAGGGAAGATTGGCAGGAGGGTTACACACCAATAGGTTTTTGAGGTACAGCAGAGCATATTTTAAAATGAACCAATGGTATACAAAGCAGAGGGACAAAGGAGAACATGGAATCCCAAAACCCCATATGCTACAAAGCTGTGCTCTGTGATATTTGAAATATCATGACTCTCAGGCAAAGTCTCCAGTGACTGGAAAAAGACAAAGAGAAAACCCTGGGAACTACTGGTCAGCCTTAACTCTCTGCCTGGTAAGATCTTAGCACAGATCCTCCTGGAAGATATGTCAAGGCATGACCGGGAGGTGATTAGAGACAGCCAACATGGCTTCACCAGGAGAAAATTGTGCCTGACTAATCATTGGACAGTTCTCTCAGGACTCTGGGAGAACATCTCATTGAGTCCCATAGACTTATGCACTTTCAGGTTCCCCAGGTGGTCATGAACCTGATCTTTGCTTACGGTGGGAGCCACTTTGCTCCCCCAGTCCCATCCTGCTGTCCTTCTGCTCGAGAGGTGTGGGATGAAAAGTTGTCATTGAAGACTGAGGCAAAAGAGGTGTTGACTACCTCAGCCTTCTCTCTGTCAATTGTTATCAGGTTATCAGGTGTGGGTGCACCTTCTTTGACCTTCCCTTTCTGGTTAACATACCTGTGGAAGCCCTTCCTGTTATTTTTGCATCCCTTGCCAGGCTCAGGTTCAGCTTCACCTTGGTTTTTCTCACCCCTCCCTACACAGCCTATTTCACCTCTGTGGTCTTCCCAGGTTTCCTGTCTGTGTTTCCATTGCCTGTGCATTTGCTTCTTTCCCTTTAATTTGACCGACACTTCCCTCCTCAGCCATGCCTGTCTCTTGCCTCCCTTGCCTGATTTCTTGCTCCTGGGGATTGCCAGCTCTTGTGCTCTACAGAAGACTTCCTTAAAGCTCTGCCAGCTCTGCTGTGCTCCCCTGTCCCTGAGGGCAGTTTCACAGGGGATCACACTGACTATCTCCCTCAAGAGCTGCAGGTTTGCTTTCCTAAAGTTCAGGGCCTAACTTTACTCTTTGCCTGATCCATTTATCTCAGGACTGCAAACTCCACCTGTGCATGATCACTGCAGCTCAGGCTGCCACCAGTCTTGATGTCCTCAATTCACTTGTTTACACTGGTGACCATCAGACCCAGATGGATTGTTGGAATATCATCTGGTTCTAAAGGTTCAGAAAGACACTGAGCCTCACTTGTAATGTATCTTGTGGATACATGAGAAATGGGTGTTAAATAATGTTAAATCAAATAAATAGCTTCACTCACCCATTTTTCCTTCTTGGCACTTATGTAAATAACTGCATAAGATTCAAAAGAGTGTAAAGCTGCATGATTTTTCTTTATTTCACTTGTAACCCACAGGCGAATGGAGAGTGTGTCTACTCTGTGCAGTGAACCCCTATGTCAGAAAGACAGCCTAGCTGTTTCTGAGAAAGATATAGCACATCCACACAAATCAGCACTCAGCTATGCTGGGCTTGATGCTAGGTACAGTATAGGCTCTCATTAGAACTAATTACTGTTGGCACAGCATCATGCTGAGGCAGCTGTGCAGCTTCCAGAGCTGGTTCATTTGGCTTGGGGATCATTGAAGTCTTGGGCATAGATGTGCTCTGTCATTTGGTCAAATGAATGAAGCTTCTGCTCATTAGTTCAAATGGACTTTTCATTTGGGAATTAGATTAATGATGAAACCATCCAGATGCTTAGTCCAATTATTGTAAATATAGTCATGATTTTTTGACAACTACCTGATTATTAACAGACAGCCAAGCTACATGGTAATTCCTGTATTGCAGTCAAGCAACTTGGATCAATAATTTCTCTCTGCTATGTTTATTGCTCTCGTAGCTTTAATTTTAAGTCATGTCCTTTGAGAAGTGACCTCCTTAAAGCAGGTCCTGTGTTCCAATACAACACTTGATCTGTAGCCCTTTTCAGCTATTTTCTGCAGCCAGGAACAACCTACCAGTGCTGTTTCCATGTCAGCATTGGCATGGCCTCTCTCAGCCCTGTGCAAATGAGGGCACCAGGGTAGGTAATTTAGACGTGACTTTGTAAAACTATTTTTAAACTCAGATATCTGATTATAAGTGAGAAAGGTGGACAAGATAGTTACTTTCAAATCCTAGAATGTCTTCATTTCTATCCAGAGTCTATTAAAGGCAGTGGGAAGGATTCCAATAATTACATGTATCAGACCTGATCTTGACCATGGTGATGGATTTCTATATATCTTTATAGACCACTAGCTCTAGAAATAGCTATCATATCTTTCTTTTGATTGAGTTTTCTTTCATTTTCAATCATTTCACTGAATTCTGTCTACAGGTTCAGACAGACTGAGCCCTTTGTCAGAGGTGTATTTACAAACAAACTGTCCAAGAAGCTTGGCAGATGTTGCCCTTACAGAGATAGGCAACAAGCTGTTGTTTTCTCAACAAATATCTGTCTGGCAGATTCAGTTTGCAGTTTACAGGTTATTGTTGTAAACTGTTTTATTGCCAAGTGAGTGAGCTCTGATTCTAGATGAAACATGGCATTTATGTTCTAAGAATGGGATTTCAGAAGGATTCTAAAGAAGTTAGATACTCTTCCCTTTGATGTCAGTCAACTAAAACATCAGTCAGTCCCATTTGAAGGGTATAGAAATATATCAGGGGAGGTAAGAGAAACAAAGTGTGAGGGAGGACATGAAACTGTATTTCAAAGAAAAGATAATGGGGGAGAAGGAGAGAAACAGAGAGATGGGCATACATTAGAGAGATAGTTAAAAGGAGGGTTGTAATCCCTCTTCCTTTTTTTTTCAGTTTATGTGTCTTGAGAACATCCACCTATTTCTTAGCATCTTGTGAGTACCCACACATCCATTAACATTTCTTTCTTTGCTGGCAGCCTCATTAAAACTAGAGATCTTAAGCTGAAATTCATCAACAAAGTCAAACAAGAAAACAGGGGAGAAAAAAGATACTTCAAACACAAAGAGTTCAAGGAAAATGGAAGAACTAGCTGGTCATAGCTATTGAATTCCAGAAAAGTCTATCATCTTGTTTACCCTGACCTTCTGCATAGAAAAGGACATAGAAGTGTGTGCTGCTTACCCTGCAGCTGAGCCTCAGAACATGTGTTCAACTAAAGCATATCTGTGAGAAAGATGAAAGAAAGGACCCAAGAAACATGGAATCTCACAGGCAATGCAGTCATAGAATCACAGAATCACAGGATCATAGAGTGCCAGGTTAAAAGAGGCCTCAAGGATCATTTGGTCCAACCTTTCTTAACAAAAGCACAGTCTAGACAGGATGTCCTTGCACCCTGTCCAACTGAATCTTAAAAGTGTCCAATGTCAAGGAACCTACCACTGCCCTGGAGAGATTATCCCAGTAGCTGATTGTTCTCATTGTGATAAATTTTCCTCTTGTGTGTCCCCAGGAATAACTTGAACCTATTACCCTTCATCTTTTCCATGTTACTTCCTATAAAAAGGATGTCTCCATCCTCTTTGTAGCCACCCTTTAAATACCTGAACAATGGTGATATGGTGTCCCCCAAGCCTTCTTTCTCAAAGCAAAACAAACAGAGTTTTCTCAGCCTTTCCTCCTATGGGCTTCCCAGTACTTTGATCATCTTTGTGAACCTTCTTGTATTTGCCTATGTTGAACTTCACAGGTTCTTAGCCCACTCTCCCAGCCTGTCCTGGTCACTGAGCCTGCACAGTGGCTCACTTTAATCCCTTCATTCTTGTGGGGAAATGCCTCATAGATTTAAGATGAGAAAATGGTGAGATCTGAATAGAGCTAAAAAACAACACAGAACAAAGAGTGAGAAGGGCATTTTGCTTGCTAGAGTTGCTCTTCTGTGTTTGGAACAGATGGCTGACAACATACTGAGACCTTAGAAAATTGAATCGATGAAAGAAACGTGTTCAGATTTAATTATATGTAATTGCACAAGGCACAGAAAGGGTAAAACCAAGCCACAAACCTCAGTTTATTGAGTGACTTTATGTAGCAGGAGCACATAAAAAATTCACCCATGTTCAATTTTACAAAATTTTCATCATATAACCTTTTGCTGACTGAATAAATTAAAACCCATATTTACTTTATTTTTTAATTTCATAATTAGGCAATTTCAGACATTTGTTCAAAGTCTGATCCTTATTCTTATTTCTTAGAAAAACTAGCTTGGGTTTTATAGTATTTGGTAGACTAGAAAATAAAATTATGATTAGGAAAACTCACTCCATTACCTACAATGTGACCACTACAAATCTCTGGTACTTTTACTGCTCATTTCCTACATCTTTTTGATAAAAATCCTGTGATGGCTCAGTCAGTCATTGGGAATAAATACTCACATATGCACACGTATGTTAGATATTTTTTCAATCATCCCATTCAAATGTTTGACAGAATACCACTGTCACATCAACCAAAGATGTATTTGAGTCAAAGAGGCCACATCATGAAAGGATTGTATGTGTAGACAGGGATTGAAAAGTATAACACACTTAGGAAAAAAGATAAATAATTGCCACTCTTCTGCATAAGTAGT
Organism: Entomyzon cyanotis; assembly: GCA_024500445.1. Lineage (NCBI taxonomy): Eukaryota > Metazoa > Chordata > Aves > Passeriformes > Meliphagidae > Entomyzon > Entomyzon cyanotis. The sequence continues at coordinate 86,820,050 of JAKEPQ010001005.1, forward strand.
TACACTGAACTTCCCAATAAATTAGATGTTGAACTGGCTCTGGCTGGGGTGAAGTTACTTTTCTCCTCAGCAGCCCATATGGTGATGTGTTTTGGATTTGTGCCTAAAATAGCACTGATACCACACCAGTGTTTTGGCTCTTGCTGAGCAGAGCTTGCACAGCACCAAAGCTTTCTCTCTATCCCAGTTAGGAGACTGGGTAGCAAAGACATTGGAAAGGGACACAGCCAGGACAGTTGGTCACTGACCAAGAGCTCAACACCTTGCTCAGCAGTAAAGGCATAGAGGGAAAAGAAGGAGTGCGGCAGCACTGTATGCTCAAAGTCCCATCCACCCTGACCTTGAACTACCCATTCCCTCAGCCCCTGCCTTGACATTCAGGGTCTTAAAGAGATGTGGGAATGTTACAATTGCCAGTAAAAACTGAGACAAAAAAGTTGAGCACCTCAGCCTTCTGCCTGTCAGTTGTCATCAGGTCTCATTTTTGGGGATGTGAAATTTCTATCGTCTTCATCTTCTTGCTAACCTGCCTGTGGCCAGATATCCATCCGTTTCTGTTAAGACCTGTCATCTTACCTAGAGGTGTCCCTGGTTGGAAAGTATTTATTCCATAGACTGAAAATGGAACTAAGAATGATGAATCAGAACCAGCAACATAGCTTGCATGAGACATCCTGTTGTGCAGCCTCTGCCCATCTTTTCATTGACATATTTCACTTTTTTTTCAGTTCATCAGTCTAACAGATACATTTCCCCACCTTTGGTATGAGAATCATGTTTTTAGGTTGGTTGAGGAAGGGTCAGGACAGTCCATAGGTGCTGTACTACCTTCTCTAATTTTCAGCATGTCAGTAGGTACATGCACAGAAAATGGCCTATGATGAGAAGATTTTGCTGGAATGCTATTCTTTCCCTAAGTTCCCTAAATATAAAAATATAATTTTTATTTATACGATTGGTACTCATTTCAAAGGGAGTGATTTTCTCCAAAAAGTACAAATTTAATTACATGTCTTTTAGGCTGTGATACAAATTTTAGTTTAATGCTGTGCATAAAGTTAGACTATGCAGGCACAGAACTTCTGCTTGAAATATCTCTATTTGCCAGTTTTCTTCACTTTCCCTTTTTAAAGAATAATAACTGTCCTTTAAAAAAGTTAGGGATACTTCTGTCCAGAAGACGAAGAGCTTGCAAGCAAAAAAGCATTCCTGTGGAGGTTTTCAAAAATTCTGAATGGATAATGGTCAAGATACACAGCAGCAATACTGACAGTGTCATCAGCTGCTTCAGAATAACAGAAAAAGTCTGCTAAGAGGTCCTTATTTTACAGTCTTGTAGACAGACAGCTTTTGGGAAGCAATTCAAGCCTGACAGTGAAAAGATCTGAGGCAGTTCTTCAAAGCAAAATTAAAGCAGAATTATACACACACCCTTGAAAACAGACTTGAGCACAACATACAATTTAAGTACTGGAGAGGTTTTACTCTAATTCCTACTTTGCCTGGGTTTATTGGCAGAACCACTGAAGTTGCAAAACATAATAACATTAAAACAAAACATCTTCATTTCTTTAACAGCAAGCTTTATACAGATTTTGTGCCTTGTAAAGTGCAAAAGGCCAAACAGAGTAAATCCGTAGCTTATGAAAGGCAGTTCATTCCAGAAATTAAATTATTTTATTCATCAGAGAACAGAAAGAACAACAGCTTTTCATCTTTTTCTTTTAGAAGTAGTCAATTTTGAAACAAAAAACAATTATATAATAAATTTGGGTTGAAAGAATATTTTCTGTAAAAAAATCATTCCTATCCTTTCATATTTCTTAAAAATGCTGTCAAGTCAGTCTGATATAACCTTGTGAAAATCTGCTAGGCCATGTATGAAAATATTTCCCACTATTTGTCAGCATTGTTAGTGATAACAAAAATGGAGTCGTGTTTTTACCACAATTTAGTAGCCTTGCTGAATAAGAGTTTTATAATAGTACTTTATTAATTCAACCAAACCAGAAACCACAACTGTGCTGTAACGCATAGACATTGGGCACCCGAGATTCTTCAAAGGAATTAAAAGGGACCTCTGGCTTTTTTATTTTGTGTGTAAAAAAACCAAATTAAGTGGAACTCTTGGTTGTCTTCTGTGTGGTAGCCTGCTTTGTGAATCTTATAATTGATAATCTATTTTCTGTTAACCCTTTCGTCTGATGTTTTGCTACCGGAATAAAATTTGCAGCCCAAAGTTACTGCAAACAAACTATGGACACTTTTTTGCTTGGTATTTCAGCTGCTGCAGAGGTCTCCTTTTCATTTGATGTTGGAAACGGGCCAGTAGAAATCGTCGTGAGATCTCCCAGCCCGCTCAATGATGACCAATGGCACCGGGTCATGGCTGAGAGGAATGTCAAGCAGGCCAGCCTGCAGGTGGACCAGTTACCCCTGGAGGTCCGGAAAGCACCAACAGAAGGACACACACGGCTGGAATTGTACAGCCAGCTCTATGTTGGTAAGATGCAGAGAGGGTAGCCAGGCATTGCTCTCACATGTTGAACATTCTTTGCCTTGTGTCTTGCCTTGCTTGACAACAGAGGGGGAAAAAAAAAAAAAAAAAAAAAAAAAAGAAGAAGGAAAGACAAACATGTCCATAATTACAGAAATACAAAGATCAACTAAGAGAAAAATATTGTGTGTTAGAAACTTGTCCTTTTTGTCTTTCTCCACCTGCAGCTCCTGGCTGAAAGTGCCTACGGCAGACTTCAGTGCCAAACTGCTTTGAGACTGAGTGTCTTTTCCCAGACACACACGTACTTATTCACCACAGAAATGAAAACTTCTGCAGAGTTCTTTCCAGGACTGCATGTGCCTGCAGTGCCCATCCTAGCCTCAGCAGCACTTCCAGCCCCTTCAGATTTGATCATTGGCCGTGCTTTTGCATTCACATCTCTTACTGCAGTCTTTTCACTTTAGTCCTGTGGGCTATTTACTCATTCAATGTAGGAAAGCACCACACAGTGTTACACAAATGCATTCCCTGGAACCAGCTGATCCAGCTGCTTTCTGGAGATACTGGTTTCCGCTACATTTTGGGTAGGCTGTTCCAGCATCATTTGTATTTCTCTGACTGTTAGCCGCAGGGCTGCGAAGTGCAGACATGCCAAGTGTCATTAGCTGGAATCAGAGCTGCATGAAATGTTCAGCAAAGAAGCACTGTCATACCTCTCTAGATATCTGTTAACAAGAGACTTACTCCATGATAGGCAGCATTCAGAAACTCAAATGAATTAAAATGATGTTTAAAGCATTCATTGCCTTAGTAATCAGCCCAGTGTCACTGCAAACTGTGTACAATGTGTCACCAGATGTGCAGGTGTTATTTACAAGCTCAGATTCTCCATTACTGCTGGGATCACAGTAAAAGGGTGTTTCAAAATAAGCTTAAAGATGAAGTTTGTTTAAAAGAAGGACACTTAACCTTTTTAAAAAATATCAAGTCTTTTGCTATAAACAGGAAGAGCTGGATTTCTTTTTTCTAGCCTGAGTTCTTTGAGAACTGTTAATAATAATTATTTCATTTGTTAGTTTTTAGTTGCCTGCAACACCAGTAATTTTTTGAAATATGTAGTACCTTTATTGCCAAAAAATAAACGTCACAATCTGCATCAGATTTTTTTCTTTCTTTATTGCATTTATTTCATCTAACTTGGTGACTGGAGCACACGTATCAGAGAACGGATTTAAACTATACCAGGGGTCAGACTTGGAAAGGATTGAGCTGGAGTGCCCAAAGTGAACACTGAATATTGGGGGCCTAGAGAATAATACTGAACAATAATTGTTTTGGTGCCTCCTGTTCCATTTTCTGTAGAATAAATATCTATTCTATGGATGAGCAAGAGGGCCTGAGGGATGATGACTTTGTGTCCTCGAGGCTAGGAGAGTCACTGAAAGGGGAAAAGTTTTTTATCACTGCAGTGTATATGAGTTTATGTAGAACAGAATCATACTAGAACACCCTCTGCCCTGTACACTCACCAGAGACCAAGCCTTGCCTGCTCCTACTGCAAATCATCCAGTTACTAGCACTTGGTTTGAAGCAGCCCTCTCTGGTTTGTATTTAGTCCTCTTCCCTGCTCAGGTAAATATCAGTCTCTGTGCTCTGTGGTGATGAGCACTCATCTCCTCAGGGACTCTCTGGCACCTGTGGCACTGCAGTAATCAAAGAGAGGAGATGAGCAGAAAAGATGCCAGCACTCAGTGTCATTTACTTGCATTTTTCAGTCTCTTTGGGTTTTGTTGTTGTTGTTTTTGTTTCTAATCCAGGCTCAGGTAAAACTTTCCTAGCTGAAACTAGCTGAAATCACATTTTTTCAGTGGATGTTTACTAGGGGTGAAAAAAGGACCATTCTTATTAACTGCTGTAAAAAACCATTGCAACCCAGATTGTCAAACATAGTTTTCCAGTGTTCCATCCTTCAGTCTATGCTCTGATAAGTAAACAGTACACATGATGTTTCTTTGAAGTTGACATGCATATTTCCTCTTGTAACTGAGAGTGGGGATTTGAATCTCCTTTGCCCATTGTGGCTTTCAAAAATGTAACGCTGCATAGCATATTAGGGCATTATTATTGGCATCCACCATCACTAATCATTAGGAGAGAAAGGCTATATCTTAGCAATAAATCCAAGCCCATTTCTTCCACTGTTACCTCCAAAAACACTGAAGTTGAAATGCAAGGAAATCTTACATTGTAGGGCTAGAATCTCAAATGTCTAACATGCATAAAGCAAGTACTGATAAAAAACTACTATTTATGCTTACTTACGGTATGGTATCAAAAGGTTAGGTTTCAATAGGACAATAATGATTTATTGTCATTAGGACCAGGCAATGCCTTGCCCTTATAAAGAAGTTACCACAGGCTTAGCAGGATATTTCATGTAAAGCAACAGCAGTAAAATCCATTCAGTGTTTTCTCACAGTTGAACATTCCCTCTCAGGTGCTGCAGGAGGCCAGCGAGGCTTCCTAGGCTGCATTCGTTCCCTGAGGATGAACGGGGTGACACTGGACCTGGAAGAGAGAGCCAAAGTCACACCTGGGGTGAAGCCTGGCTGCTCTGGCCACTGCACGAGCTATGGGATGTACTGTGCCAACGGCGGGAAATGTGTGGAGAAATACAACGGCTACTCCTGTGACTGCTCCAGAACTGCCTACGATGGACCATTCTGCATAAAAGGTAAATGCTTTAGTGCAGGAGGCAGAGTATGGGGAAACGATTTGCCTGAGGAAAAACAAACCCAGTGGAACCAATGCTTCAGCTTTATTAATTAAACAAGTAAATCCTCTTTAATACTTCTTGCCTAACAAGTCAAATTATACACCCATGTGTATATTTAAATGTGATTATTTAAAACCACATCTCGTATTAGGACTATATATTACCTGTTTAAGCCAAATAACAACAAAATGCATCATGAATGCATGTAGTAGTAGCAGGTCTGGCAGACTGTATTCCATAGTCTTGAGCTGTTGAATAAGAAATTCCAACTAGCACAATGTCATGGTTACTTCTTTAGGGAAAAAAGCATTGATTCAAACAAAAGCTACCTAGTCATCCAGAAACATATTTAAAGGTATGTAGATATGAGGTTTGGGTTGAATATCCTATGTATAGAGAGGCCAGCATTTGGTTAAAAAATTTTATCCATCTGTAGGTAAATCAAGTCTTTTGGTACCTCAGACTGGGTTAGAGTTTAATCTGCTAGGATAAGGGAAGGCACAGAGCTCCCACATTTATGTCGGGCCTTTGGAAATGCCTAAAATATGTTTTGGATTTTCAAAATCAATGATTGTAAGAGAACAATGTACTATGGATGCACAGGTCTGCATGAGAAAGAAAGGCAAGGAGCAAGGGAAAGAGGGATCCAACAACAAAAAATGAGAATAAAAGTGTTAATTTATTTCCACTTTTTTTCTTGTTTTGACTGTCTAATCCAATCCTTTTCCTAATCATTTTAAAAGCTTCATCAAAGTTTCATCTGAAAATGTGAAGGCTCTTCTCATCAGTATCCCTGATGTTAAAGAAACCTGTAGCCTCATAAAGTGCTCCTCTGCTTTTACATTCCCCTCTGCACAAGGAATCCTGCAGGCAAGTCTAGGTCACCAGACACCAGAATCCCTCATGAAGCTAGCTTAGCAGTAGGGGACAGCACCTGGCTTTTGATGTTCTAGTTTTCAACTCCTTCTTAAAATCTCAGGGGGCTTTTTTCCAAGTCAAAATCTGAGAATTATTTTGCAAATATCCATACCCTGCTTCCTTTCAGCCACACTTAGAGAAAACATAAAGCTTTTAACAGAAATAGGCAGTCTGCATTTTGTCCCCACATACTTCAGCCACCTTCATTTATATCCATGTATATCCACCTTCATTTCATTTTATCACAGGAAAGCTTTGTCCACTGTTGATGTTGCTTACATACAGGACCACCCTCTTCTAAAAGCCAAGGGATTGTTTTCACATCACCAGATATTCACATGGCCGGATATGGATGAATCTCTGGCATGATTATTTTATAAATTCGAATAAATATGATTTATTTCTAGCGCAGTAGAAGGGAAGCAGCTGTTTCTCTAGGTAAATGGCTTCCACTGTGCTTGTATGCAGGAACTTCATCAGCTTTCACCATGCTGCGTTGCTTCGAAGGCAAATTGTAAAACATGTCCATTCAGTCCAGGACTGTACATACAGCAGCTCCTGAGAATGTGAATACAGTAATTTCAGTTAATTTAGCAAATGGTTTGTCATGAATAATGGTAATGCTTATTTAGTATTTCTGTTCACTAATGCAGTTGTATAATAGAGGAAACCCATTCAGGCTGGAATTGGGTCAATCTCTTACAGATCACACGTGTTGACTCAAAAAAAAAAAAAAAAAAAAAAGAAAAAGATAATTGCTGCCATACCATGTTCACTGAATTAATTTTATAGCTTTTTCTGTGTTGCCAGAACTCATCACATTGACTTTTATTTGTGAGGGTTTTGTTCCTCTTATGGATAGCTAAGCCCCAGCCTTCTGCCCAAACTAGCTCTAAGCTTCAGCGTTTAATTTTCTCTGGATGTGGAGCTAACAGAATAAAAACATACCATTAGGGGAATAATTGAGCACCCAGTACAGACAAACCCTGGTTTTGGCTGGTCTGTAGGCACTGCCATAGCAACAGCAGTAATATTATACTATGTTATACCCTTCTCCTTATCAGCCTCCCAGTGCAGCCAAAGGCCCAGGGCTCTGACAGGGACTCTTTGGGCATGCAGTAAAACTTGCTGGGCAGCACTGGCTCATGCAAAGGTGCTCTTGTTAGTGTGGGGATGTCTGTACCATACGGTGTTGTGCCATTTAAACATGACATCAGATCTCTGCTTTAAATACCAAATCTGTTCCAGGCTAAATATAGCTCTCTACATCCTTAATATCTTATGTGCCAAGTGCAAATTGCCAGTTTCCTATCTCTTAGTGCTGAAAGCTGCTTTACACACATGGAATATCCCCAAGTGTTATTTAGTGTGGGTGACTTCATGGGGCTTCCCTGTAGAAAGAACAATGGGGCACTGGGGAAAAAGCTAGAGGATAAATTACACAAATAGACTGGATTTGGGGCATCCTGTGATCAAAACAATTGTAAAATCTCTGTAACAAACAATACTGATAATGAGATCTTTAGAACAGTTCATTTACAGCCCATTACATTTTACATTGTCAATTTAACTTGCATTAAGCCTTTTAAATCAAGTAAAGCACTGGAACAACTTATGTGTGTTGTCAAGCTTCCTAGACTTGTGAAAGAAGGGGGTCCTATATTTATTTCTAATAGAAGCTCCTGGAATCTTGTACCATAACCTCTTGGTTCATGAGACAAAAATGAATGTATTTTCTAGAAACAAAGGGTAAAACATGCATAACAAGTGCAAAATAAATACTGGCAAAACAGCCAAGTATGTTTTAGTTTAAAATAATACTTTGAAAATTTATAAAAATTGGAAAAGTTTTTGGGAAATTTTTCCTGAAAACTAAAAGTGTTACCTAAATTATATTTTAATCGATTTTTATGAAAATATTGTAATTTTTATATTTTAATTCATTTTTTCATTAACACTTTGACACTTTCCACTCTGTAAAAGCACTGAAATGTCTATGAACATGTTTTCAAATACTATATAATCTGTTTTCCATTCATTTTGTTCTTAATTATAAGGACAGAGTTGAATACTGCTCTGTCACCTTTATAACCTGCACTACAGTATGCTCTTTGTTGCTGTAATGCTGGGTAAGTCTAATATGAGGCAAGCAAGAATATTTTCTTTTGTCACCATCATTATGAATTCACACTGGCTGCCAAAAAATAGCAGGTTTAGTGTTTTGTATGGTAGACCAGGACTAGGTTTCATTATTTCACTCCTCTGAAAAAATATTCCAGGCCAAATATATCGGTTGATTTGATAATCAGTAGTGCCTGACATCACATTCAAACCACTATGAGACATAACCAGAAAAATATGCCATTCAGCTGGAGTGAAAGGTGGCACAATATAACTCTTACAACATAACACTGACTCCTCTTCCCATTGATTTTAATTTGCCACAGGACACTTTCCTTATTCAAAGGTTTTATTCTGATATTGAAATCACTTGCCTGCAGTAAACTTTTTGGGTTTGATTATATACCGAAAGTGCTAGCAGAAGTGATGGGAAAATCAAAAGAAAAAAACATTTCTATAAGGAAATCACCATACAATGGCTCATGAGTAACAAACACACCTCACAATAAAAGTAGGCCTTGCATATTGTGGATTCTTTTGCTATGAAATCCATCCTTAGAGCCACTGACTGATGACTGACAAGAAATTGCATTGTTTCCAGCTTTATTAACAGCACATCACAATGTGATTGATGTTGTAGTGGCCTGGAAATTACACTATTTTTTTGCAAGGACAAAAAGAAGCACAAAAATGCAGTCTGACATCTATTTTAACTTTATTTTTGTTTTGTATTTGAGGCATATGCAATTGGTTTTACTTCTCTCATTGCTCAGAGAAATTGCTCTGAGGAATAGGTGAAGTGTTTCTGCAGTCCTGTAGATTGCTTTCTGACCTTTCCCTGTCCTTTGTTTAAGCATAAATTCTCCTCTTTTTCCTCTCCCACAGCTGTTCCATCATCATAAAAGCATTTTTGAGAAAACAATTAATTTTTGTTCCTCTAAAAAACAAACTCTTTCCTCCCTTTAAACAAACAAAAAAAAAAGCAAAGGTCAAATGCAGGGCATGTGGCAGCATTCTGATGTGGGACATAACCCAGGGAGAAAACATTCTTCCTTTGGTATTGAAATGCAGTGGAACAACAGTAGGAGAAGAAATTGCACGCCACCAAGAGACTGAGGCCAAAAAAAAAGAAAGAAAAAATTACGTAGCTGGTGCTATGACTCATGTGCCTTCAGGTGTACTGGAAGGGTGAATTCAAAGCTTCCCAGTTTTTATGCAGTTACTCAATTTGCATTAACAAACACCATGGAGATGGTATACTCTTTTTTTTTTGTGCTTTGGAGTGAAGCTCAGATTCACAGTGTGAATTCTTGCAATACTTAAGCCAATGCCCAAATGAGCTCCTTCATGTTTGTTTTCATATTTGTATGAACCCTGAAAGCACTTACAAGTAGTGTTGTCACAGTCGGATTTCATTATTTTCCTGCTCCCTTCTAAGTCTCAAAGAGAAAAACCATCTTTTTACTAGGCTGAATGGATGCAAGACATATCAGGGGGTAGCAACTCTGTACCTTTCCACCAGCTCTCCAACTGACACTTGATCACCTCCAAATTCTGCCCTGGTTATACTCATTCAATTCCCTTTATTTTGCTAGTTGGAAACACATTGCATTCTGTTACTGAAAACAATGGTGAGGTGACTGTTAGCGTGGATTAAGGTAACTAACTTCTTAGTTTTCATAGTTCAGAATCATAGAACCCAGAAAATCAAGGCAACATTCCCTCCCAGACCCCAAAACATTCTACTATATGCAACATGATTGTGATCTGCTAGCCAAAAGTTTCATTAGAAATTTTCCTTGGGTTGTTAATGTTAAGTTCCCACTCTGGTAAGTCCAAATGCTGCAGTCAGGCTTTTTTACATGTAGATCATACTTCAGGACTTGGGTTCTAGCCTCTATTGAGTAAATATATATATACTCAAAAAATATACATACACTTTGTAAAGCTGTTCCATTCTTCAGTCCTGTCAATATGCCTTATTTATGCACTCACATTTATGCTCTAGTGCTTTGAAAATTGCACTTCAGTGCAAAAATTCTTTCATTGAAAAAGAAAACAAACCATGTTTTTCTTTTTAAAGAAAAACAAACCTTCCCCACAGTACTTACATATCTTAAAGTGATATCAACCTGATTATAAACTCAGCTTGCCAGTTCACTTATCATCCATAACAAACTACTCATAGAATGTATGAATTCCTTATTTTACACTCAGAAAGCAAATAAATCAGGGGAATAAGTTAAAAATAAAAATACTTAGTGCTGGCTCAGAAAATGTGATAAACTTTCTTGGTCAGACAACTAAAATAGGCCTGCTTTCATGTCATTGCTCACTGAATGCAGATGTTTTATGAAAGTCACATAGAGCAGCCTCAGCAGCATTGCTGGCTGCTACGTGCCTGTGCAAAGGCAACTGAGAGGTTTGAGTTATCATACCAGACACCCATGTGCAATATTTATACATCTGCATGCTACTGAAGTAGTTTTGGCACCTCACAAGATGATGGGGCATTTATCTTTACAATAGCTCTGTGATGTGAGAAGATTATGTATTATGGTAAAGACGAAAGCAAATGAGATAATGAGAGAGGGAAGGATCTGCTCACATTTGAAGTGGATACCTGTAGTACAGGAAGGAATTGAAGCCAGATTTCACCTGTCAGGGTTGTTACTCTGAATACTGTGCAATCATCAAATGACAGTGTCTGATATTTCTCAAATGGCTCTTGCAAAGCAGCAAGCTTTTCTCTGAGGTTACCAAAAGAGCACCTCCATAAACTCAGGAAATCATGAAATCTGGTCTGTTGAACACTTGACATTACATTTTCTTCATCCATCCAATTTTATTTGATGGTGGTTGGGGGGAAGGTTGGTGTTTAGGTTTTTCTTTTTAACCATTATGGATATTTCCACTAGAAAAGGAGCTGGCTTTTCATTTAAATTCAACAGAAAATACATGGCACCAGATTCCATTTCCTTACTCTGAGTCTGTTGTCCCAGACATCAGTTCAAACATCTATAATACTTTCAAATCAGCACAGAACGAACTGCAACTTCAACTTTCCTGACATTTTTAGGCCTTCTGTGGCATGCATACTTCTCTCCAGGTATAAAAACATAGAATAAAAGGCACCTGCTTTACAGGGCTATTACAAAAGTAGATGCAGAGCTCAGCCTTGCTTAAGCATATCAAACTGCTTCCTGGCAGAATCTTCTTGTTGGCATTGACTAGGGAGGCTTGAAAGTGTAATGAATCAAGTGGCTAAACCCCATCTCCTGTGGCACTCATCCTGTTCTACCAAAGGTAGTGGAAACCTTTGCATGGATTTCTGATCATACCCCATAGTTTTGCTGGTGCACATTATTTTGCATATCGTCCAATTCTATGAGTCATTTGTTAAAGACAGTCTCTTTTATACTGAGTATTGATACATTCATATAGAAGAAGAAAATCCTCAGTAGGTTTTTATTCTATTAATGTCCACAAGCAATTGCTGTACATTAGTATTTTACTCCACACATGGAAAGTTCAAACATGCATCACAAATTATTAGAGTAAGAGCAGCCAGAATATGAGACCTGAGGATGTAGAAAAATACCTTTAAATCCCCACTTCTTGAATTTATAAAATAAATGTGCCTGAATTTAGAACAAAATGTTGAGTGAGCTAACCAGATAAACAATAAGCATTATCACCTTCAGATCACAAATGCTCTCCGAGATCAACAGCTGTGAGATTTTGACCCTTTACTGATGCCCTATTGCCAGAAGGTATCTCAGCAAACAAGTCTTAGTCTTTGTGACCACAGTCTGGAAGTAGCAGAAGTTTTAGGTATTCCCTAGCACATTTTTTGCCATAAGATGAACAAGCAAGCTCTGGTTACTCCATATTCAATATTCATAACTATACATAAAATAAAAATAGAAAGGAAATTATGAAAAAAGAAAGAGGGCTTACTCAACTGTCCACCTTGTCTGAAGAATCTTTGTACATGCATCAAGTGTTAGAATGTCTCCAGTGACTGTCCTCACATAGGGTTTTGAAAAAGCTGCTTTTGGCATCCAGAACTCCATGCAGGGAAGACATATCATTGAGCACTGGCAAGCAGCATCACAGAGTAATAATTTTAATTTATCGAATCTGAGCAGGGCTAAGGAGGTGTTTAGGGCCTCCAGATGGGACATGCATACAGCTGTAAGAACTCATTTCTGTCAGCTTTGTGAAGCAAAGACGAGAGAGTCTTTGCCTGCTCCAGTTCTCATGTCCTTGCCAGGCTTCATAGTTGTCAGGATTTAATCTCCAGTTTCTGTAAGGCAGGTATACCCTGTTATGCCCATTGAGTAAATAAACAGCACTACTTTCTCCTTGGTCTCCAGGTAAAAGGTGACAGAAATCAGGTCCAGTTTAATTGGAAAAATATGAAATGGCAGTTTGAGTTAGTGAGAGCTGTCCTACTAAAGAAGGGAGATCCCGCTCATCACAATGCCAGTATTGAAAAGGTTCTGTGTTGAAGTTGGAGGGATTTGGGGGTTGTGATTTGGGGGTTTTTTTGGTACCTCCACAGATCTGTGGCTTCTTTATATATTAAGAGTAATATCTGGTACTTGATTCATGACAATATCTATTAATATTCCTATCCCAACTGTCAGCATAGAGCAAACTCAATTGCTGTAAATCCTGCTGAGTTCTGTGTCTTTTATATATATGCCTCCAGACACAAAATCTCGCTGAAGTTGTGTTCAGCCCCCCTGCCGTGTTCAGCCACACCTCTGCCATGCTGGCAATGCTTCTCACAGGTGAGAAAAAGGTTATAGAGAAAGAAGACAAGTTCCCTATTTGTTTGACTGTATGGCTAACAGAATCATTATAACTACCTAAGAACAGAAGAACCAACACTGACATTTTACTGATGTAAAAAGCAGTAGAGGAGAATCAGATTCCTACTTACATTTTCTTAGGTCTACAGCATTGACCCAGAAATGTCAGAAGACTTTGCAAGTTTTGTAGGAGAAATGGGGGTTTTTGTTGCTATTTGGCTTTTTCCTCCAGTCTTTCAATACCCCCAATCCCAGATAGAATGAGAGTGTACAAAAATTAAAACAGCTGAGTGGGGAGAGGGAGACCGTTGAGATGACCAAAGAATCATAACCTCCAAAACAACTTTGTCAGTTCTGGGTACATGTGCATTTTTTGTGGAAGTTTTAGATCAGCTTTTGCTTCACCCCTTTCCAGATTGAAGCTGGACAGTTTTGTAATGTATGTGCAATTCACACTGGGGACATGCACCTGGATTAAATTGTTTCTAATGATCCACAATTCCTGTTCTGGGTTCCTCTACAGAGCCAGCCCAAAGTGTTTATATTTGAAAAGTCTGTCAACAGTGAGTGACTGCACTGCATATTGGTATAGAAATAGGTATTACTTTCTGAAGAAAACAGATCTGTTACCACCACACTCATTTCCCTAAGACCTCTGCCTTGAGAGGGTGGTTTGCAGAGCAATGCTCACATCGCCTTTTGCCTGATGTCCCAAGAGTCATCTTTTTAGCATTTCAAATATTACTGAAAAAAGAGTTGTGCATGGAAACTTCCCTCATATTTCAGCAGCAGGGTTTGTGCTGCATTTGACCCTCTTTACTGAGACAGTTTGAATGGTTTTATGTATGAAGGTCTTCGGTATTCCTTCTAGCAGAGCTTCAGGAAGATGCTACACTTGTGACCTCCAAGTAGGTACTTTCTTCATTGGTCAGCCCTCAGCATTTACAAGTCATCATATAACTGCGTTCAACATAGAGAAAATTATCTTTCAGCTATTTTCAGTATGTCCTAACAGTTTAAACAGCCAGCTCCTGTGAATTGCTGAGCACGTGGCAGTTCGACTGCAAGGATTCACCTTCTTTCAGTAAAGAGCGTAATCACATGCATCAACCTCTTTGATGAGCTGGGACTTGAGAGGATTCAATATCTTCCTATTGAGGGCCCAATACACTCACAAAGCCAAAGGGAACCCTGCTCTTATCCTGCCTTTTAAAAGAGGTGATGTACATGTGAGGAGAATTTCAAGGTTCATTACAATACCCTGTATGCCTGTAATAATACAGCTACATTGAAAATTATTTTCTCAGTGCAAATGAAGCTAAACATACAGAACATTCTTTGCTCTGTCATGAAACCCTTTTGGAAAAAAATGTCATAGAACAGAGTATTGTGAGTTGGAAGGGGCCCACAAGGATGATCGAGTTCACCTCACAGAATTGCAGAATAATCTAAATACCATTTTGGAGAGCACCATTTACTTAAAGCTTTCTTTGTAGTAATGAACATTTAACACAGCAGTTTATAACATTTACAGCTCTGGAAAAATGCTTCACACACTTTCCAGTTCAGCCCCTGAGCAGTGCTGAGGTCAGGACTGAAGGTCCCAGTATTCCCAGAGTGTGAGGCCCTGGGCAAGCATAGCGCCAGGCAATTCCAAAGATTACTCCTAAATGAAAGGCATGACAAGCAGTAAACAGGCTGGAAGCAAATATAATTTTGCATCAATGTGCTGTGTGCGTGCATGGAGTCTCCACAGGGGCTGCAGTCCCCACCAGCAGTGGCAGGGTCAGGGCATGGCACGGCCGGCAGCTCTGCCAGCGCCGCGGCCGCATAATTGATAGAGCACCTGCCCCAGAAGCAGCTTGCGTGCCCCAGAAGCAGGGGCAGAAGAATAAATTAGTGCTCATAAGGATATTTTTAGGCCCATCTTGCAAATACTTGGAGCTTCTGCTGTAGATTTTTGCATGCTAACGCTTGTTTCCTACACCACTGTTAATGGCAGAGGGCATCACAAGTTGGAGAAATTTCTTCATATCAGGGCCCTTCACTTTTAATCCAGGAGCACTAAAGTTGAGACTACTGCAAAATATAGTTTTTAAATTAAATTGCCTCTCCCATAACTTTTTCAAGGTGATTTAAGTTTTCTCCTATAAAATCACAGTTACAAATCTATCAGAATGATCCAATTATTTATAGCACTTCGGGACCACAGCTTGGCTCTGTGTTTTATATGTCCATATGGTGACAGCGACTGTGGTATTTTGAGTTTTGGATAATTTTTATATGGTAGCAAGAAACCATAAAGCTTCTCCAGCCCTAGATTTAGCAAAATTCTGGAAATCATCAATATAATTTTATAATTTTATTTCTTACCTATGCTCTGCTCAGCTACTCTGAATGAATTCTGCAGGCTCTTTCCTGACTTGCTCTGTATCTGTGTAGAGATTGGAAAATAGGCATCTTCTTTCATGTGTTTTGAGATAAAGCCTTTGCTTAGGACAAATTGTGTGAGGACTCACAATGCTAAAACAGAAAAAAAATAAATTTCTTGTTTAGATTGGCAGTTCTGCACAAAACTGTGGCAACTTTGCGTCATGTAGAAAGGTAGTAAGCAGTGAAAGACTTTTTGTTTAAAGACTGTTTATGGCTTTAAGCATTTCTTATAATCCTTCTTTGAATACAGTATTCATGTATTATGATTGAAATGTTTATTAATAATTATTTAATACTTTATGAAATGTTCATAAACACACCATGTTAATCAAGTTCACATACAATTAAAAAATTTCCTTTAATGATGTTGTCCCAGACAGCACAGCTGATCCAGTACCACAATGTCTCTAAATGAATGACTGCCATAGGAAGTCAGTCAAGCGATCCCCAATGGAGTAGGTGATACCAGTGGTGGGCAACTGTACAGTCATTCCTGTAGGTGGTTATCAAAGTCAGCAAGAACATCAGCCTGGAATTATGATTTTAATGTTATTAGACTGCATTATTATGAGAAGCAATACTAGTGCTTTTTCAGCTGAAAGTATTAATTCTGTCAAAAATAGGTTTCTTTGCTGTCAAGAGTGTTGAAACTTTACATCTTGTCTCAGATTAGTTTGAAAACTTTGTCTAGATAGCACCTCCTGAGATCTACAGATCAGGTATCTTCTGCCTCTTATTCCCAACTGAGTGAAGCTCCCTAGTTAATTTTATCTCCCATGAGGGCGTCTTCACTATGGAGCTCTCATGAAGGATTGTGCTAGCAGTGGATAACTTACTAGCATTGTCACCAGTCCTTTCAGGGCATGGAATTGCCATTACTCCTTTGTGAGCTCCTTCCAAATCCACTCAAATTTGTTGGTCAGAACTGCTGGTTTTCCTTTTCTTTGACTGTTGTTTGTTTACTGAGTCCCGTAAACCACTCTTCCTTGAATCTTCTTCTTTGGATTATTATATACTGCAAAATTTAAATGAGAATAAATTTAAAGCATAATTATTCTTGTCTGTCATACTGATATGAGATATAGGCATATGCCTTCTCTGTGCCCCAAAGGAAATCTTTCCTTGGCTATGTGAATCCAGGTACCCACCAATAAAACAGAAATTATTCTTTTCATTCTCATAGGAAAACAGTGAGGCTCTTGACCTAAATATTGTGCTTAAATAATGCAGCAGTAGAAACAGGTACAGATTAGTACTGATCAAGTCATGATAATATATTTCATCCAAAAGGTGTCAGCACGTTTAATTTATGTTTAATTTTTTTTCCATCCTCATTTTTCTGTGCCGTTCAAGATGTGGGAGCATTTTTTGAAGAAGGAATGTGGCTTCGTTACAACTTCCACTCCCCAGGGACTAGCATGAAGGATTTAGTTAGCCGGACACTTTTGAGCTCTGCAGATCCTGAAATCACAGCACCTGACCTCAACTTGAACAAAGAAGAACTCAGCTTCAGCTTCAGTACTACCAAGTCCCCTTGTGTCTTATTGTACGTCAGCTCCTACACCCCAGACTTCATGGCTGTGCTGGTGAAGCCAACTGGTAAGCAACTTCTCCAGGCTCTCTCCAGTGGCAGCACAATTGACAACACCAGGCTGACACTCAGGGGAAGCTCTCAAATCATGAGAAAGTCTTTTCACTCTTGTCCTGTAAGAGTAAAACACGTAAAAATTTGAACTTTTTTTCTGCTTCTGCTAGATTTGGTACTGATGTAACTGTTCAATTTAGTGGTGCTTCTTTAGCCAATCCTCCCTCACAAAACAAAACCAACCAAACAAAAGAAACCAAAAACCTGCTGTACCAGTCAGACCCATGCCATGAACCAGCCATTATGGTGGGGTCAAGTAGGCATCCACATGAAGGCAGCTGAATAGTTGAACTGCTGGCAGTATCACAAGTAGTCAGTGGAAAGTGTAAAGTATTGCTCTTCTGAAAATCTGGATACTCACTGAGGTGGCTAAAATGTGGATGTAGTATAGTATATAATGTCCTAAACATTTTGGTGATGGTTGAAGGTTGGATATGGAACATTTGCTGCTATGGTATTAAAACTGTATATAAACTGAATATACTTTGATTCCAAATAGTGCCTTAGTGCCCCATGAAAATCCTAATTAGGATGATTTTACAACTGTTCTCTTTTATGGGATGAGTGTTCTACATGCCACTCATTTTTTTTCCCTTCATGGGGAGAAAGAAGGTGCATGAGAGAAATCCAGTTTCACACAACTAAACTATAGTTATAAAGGTCTAATTCTGCTCTTTTGGGTCAGAGTATTTCCATTTTTTCATCAAGAGTGAGGGCTGCATTTCCCTTTTCAAACATTCTTCCTTTTAATCAAATATTTAAATGCGTTATGAAGAGCAGACACTTCACTTCTGTTTAGAAAAGAAAAATCTGTCTGGCAGTATGTTATGAATATCAATTAGCCACTTCTGACTATACTTTTCTAACAACGTAACCTGAGGTTTTCATTTCACAATATAATATTAAATTTCCATGGAAGTCCAGACGGTCACCAATCAGCAACAATTAAATGTGAGAGCAAGAAATTCCCCTGTGTGAATCATGTGTCAGTGCTAATTTGTTGTAATTTTGCCTTTATTCAATGCATGTCAATGGTTTATTCTTTAGAAAATGTTATGCTTTGTATAATTCAGAATAATTTTACTGCAGCAAGTACAATAATCTCAACAATAAAGTGTTACTTGATGTGCTCAATTTTCTACCAGTTGTCCATATTGTTCAAGGCATAACTCCAATTTGTTTGGTTTGCAGTCTGGAGTGTTTACAAACACTGTGGTTTGGAGATGCTGGTCATTGTCACACTTCTGGGTTATCAACTAGAGGCAGTTTCAGCCCAGTAACTTTATAATCTCGAACACCAGCTCTTCTCTCACTGAAGAGACCAGCTATGAGCGCAATTAAGTGTGAAATGATAACAGCTGTATGTGAAAATAAAGAGGGGAAAATGCTGGTGAATAAAGATCAAAATACCTGAGGGTGCTTTTCACATTTTTTCTTTTTGCTAGGGAGTCTGCAAATTCGGTACAACCTCGGGGGCACCAAAGAGCCATATAACATTGACATTGACCACAGAAACATGGCCAATGGACAGCCCCACACTGTTAATGTCACGCGGAATGGACGGGACATCATACTGCAGGTAAGTTGTTTGGTTCCATTGCTTGTAGCATTTTGTTTCTTGATGGGTCTCCATTGCTCTGAAAAGATCCGTGCAATTTTGAAAATAAAAAGTACAGTAGATGGGGTTGCAGATCACACTCCTAGGAGTTAATAAACGCTATTCACTCCCTGTGTTGCATCAATTCATGTTGCTCTGAAAACCTCATTTTAGTGTGATGACAGCTGGGCTAACACAGGTGTCACTGTAGATGCTCGAGGGCATCAGAGACATCTGGGCTGATAGATAACTTGGGACTTAGGATAAACCTGTGCCATTCTGGAGCAGCAGCTGGAAGCCAGGAGGGATACCCTACAGCATCTTAAATGGCAGTGAAGCCTGATGCAAATAATATCATTCTGTAAGTCCTGAGTCTGCAAATGAGAATGTCTTTAAATTTAAATTTACCCTGCAGTCCAGTGAAATCACAAGAGCTGTTTTGCAAAGATGAGCAGATGCTTAAGTGTTTGTGTGACATGAGTCTGGGACAGAGAGTAGTGTTGAAGGCACATACCTCTGGCTTATTTAGGTTTTGGTACAGCACAGGTAGGAACTTCATCTCTCCATATATCTCAGTTTACAAAACTTTGAGATAGTATAATACTATTTAAATAACTGAGAGTAGCACTGGAAGAAGCAATAAGTGTTTCCAGGCAGCCTCCTCTCTGTGGTCATTACAGAACTCTCTTTTCATTCTCTGCTTGTCACATCTGCAAACATGGAGATTGTGAGCAGGGTGTAAGAACAGTTTTGTCAGCAGGAGATTCAGGTGGATGGGATACATTAATTTAGATTTATTAGTTCAGACGAAGCAAACCAAAACCAATAAAAAATGAAATATAAATGGGAAGTTTCCTTGGGAACTAAGCCAAAAGGTGAAGGGTAGTAGCCATCACAGTATTATCTACCTAAAGGTTAAAATAAATCCCTGACAATTATTATTTCAAGGTATCAAAAGGAAACTTTTCAGTGCATTACAATGTTATTTGACTAAGGCTCTCAGTACTTAGAATAATAGTGAATGCTTTGAAGTAAAATTGTCACAAAATTATTCACAAAATCCCAAATAACCTAAAAAATATGTAGGTGATACATCCAAACTCTTTTCAGGCTTTTGGAGGTTGGGAGGGATAAATATTGATACATGTGTCTCTCTTGCATGCTGTTGCATATATTTCTCCTACAGCTAAATGGAAGCTACAGAAGACCTATAGTTTGGTGCCCCTGTGGTATTAAATGCTTCTATTTTGGGGAAGCATGGCATGTTTCCTCTGGAGTCATAGCTGGCTGATTTAGGCAGCTGTAAAACTAAATAAATTATTTTCCAGAGGGATCAGATGAGATACCTTTCCCACTTGGAAAATATGTACACACTTAAATGTTCCAGCCTTGCATCAGCTCCTGAATTTGGTTCCCAATAATTTTTTCCCAGTGTTCTATGAGACCACTGCCTATCTAGGACTTTGAAGAGTCAGAAACATTTTGGTTAGTGTTGCTCTGCTAGGGTGAAAAATTGTTAGTCTATTCAATGTGCTTAAAATGCAGCTGGTTTATGTAACCAGAAAGCAGATACATTTGAGGCTTATTACCTGAGATGGTCTGTCTGATGCACATGCAAGAATAGGGAAAGAAGGAACCCATACAAAGCAAATCCAGAAATCGTATCCCCACTACATCCTGAAAGAGGCTATTTCTGTCATATTTTGTTTATTCTCCATTAGCTTATTTTATTACTTATCTGGTTACATTCTGTAAATGAGAGAACTGATATGAACAGAAATGAATCTGCTAAGTAGATTGTTCACTTGGAAATGACGCCTGTTTTAAAAAATGAACTCGTCACAGTGTTTGAAAATACAGTAGATATAAATACAGTTTTTCTCAGTATCCAGAGGACAAATCATAAAGTATGAGTTTTCTCTTGCAGATCTGAGCTATGAACATTTGAGTAGACTTTTATTTCCTGCTAAATCCTTCTCCGACCTGATGAGCAGCTGGTTTGCTTGCTTTTAAAGAAGACAGCTTGCTTGCCAGGTGCTGTTGCTCACACTTCCACATCTCTACATGGCATAAAAGTGTCACAAGAAGGATTTATTTCTCATCAAAGCTTCAATTCAAGAGCACTCAGTATTTTTGAGATCTTAACAGCAACTTCATACTTAGAATACCTGTCTTTCTAACTTACTGTAATAACCCTGCAGTGCTAGAGAGAGGAAAAAATCTGAAGCCAGACAATAAGTTGCTACCATATGAACTACATGAGCCAGAGTTTTATCATGATTCTCAGGAGTTTTGCTTACATATAAATATGAAAAAGGCCCATTAATGAATTCTATGAGACTTCAACTCTTGCTGGCAGACAGGAGACCACTGATTACTTACATAAAATCAGAATTTGAGGTGGGATATGAAATCAGCATATCCACAATACTATATGTCCGTAAGTTAACAAAGAAAGCCCAAGAACAAATATTTAACATTGGTTTTATTGTAATTGCATCCGTATTCCTAACATACTCTGGCAGTCAAGACTAAACGTAGTAGCAAAGGCTCTGTCAAATGGTTTTTATGTTTCAGTTTTATACATTCACTGACTGCAGACAAATCAATAGTTAGTTCTACATTAAATAACAAGCTCTCAATTGTGTTATCAGTGGTTTCTCAAGGATAAGATAAAGGATATACAGTTGATTTATGTATCAAGAAAAGCAAATTACATAAATTCAGGGACAAAGATATGCTTATTTTGTGTTGTTTCCAAAAGGTGGACAAAATTAACCTTTTATAATAACAATTCCTATCCTTCCCCTCTAGTAAAATATCAGACACTAGTAACCATGGCACACGTCCACAGCTATGTTAGCTCACCCATGGCAAGAAAAAGCCCAGACTGACAGATGGGAAATGCATGATTCCAGTAAATGACATTTCAAGAGCTGAGCTTTAGGTTATGGAGGGCAAGTTTTACTTTGTTTGACTTCATTAAAAGATTTCATGCTTCAGCAGGGTATTTTACATATCATAAAAACCAGATCACTCTTTACCAAGTGTTCATGGGTGATTAACACTATTCACACATCAGTAAAATTTTCTTTGCAGAAAGCCAAGGACAAAAGCTCCCTAGCAGAGGTTCTGATCCAAAGCCCATTGAAGTAAATGAAAATCCTTCCATTGCCTCCAGCAGGCTTTAAATTGTACTTTAAAGAACTGTAATAGTTGCATCCTTAGTGCAAGATTGATACCTTCTGCTTCTTTGAATGTCCCCAGAGTAAAATCAGGATGGAATCTGGATCAGAGACTTTTCTGTTTTGTTGCACAAAGGTGGATCAGCCTGCTACAAAGAAAAATTAAAAGAAAAAGAAGGAAAAAAAAATTTATGATTGGTAGTGGAATAAAGCTGATAGCCAAGAGATTTAGATTGGACCTCTCAGCGTCCTTACTTGTACAAACTCAACAGGTCTCCAGCTCCCCAACCCTGCTTTGAAGCCATTTCTGGTAATGGTTTATGAGTCACAGTTTATAATGCTTTCTTTGTTCCTGCAAAGGACTGTATCTGAGCAACTTCTTCAGGACTCTGAGGAAACTCTGTCCAAAACTATGAGTATGTTTTCAGGACAACTGTCAGCAGCCACTGCACGTCTTCTCAGACGGCCACCCAGGACAGCTGACAGTTCTCTCTTTCCGGCTTGGACAGTATGTCAAACTGTGGTGGAGGGGCTGTACACAACAATCCCATATATTCTCAATGGTAATTGCTGACTCCACTGAAAATAAGCTCAATTATGAGGCTTTATGGAAATCTTGACCTGAACTCAGCTGTTCATAAGACTGAGAATAATCCAGAAAATATGTTTGTGCAAATCTCCATTTTCCAACTTCACCAGAGGCAAGCAACACAATATGCCCATCTTTGTGAAAAAAGATCAATGAAATATTTGACCCTTACCCAAATGAAATCAAAAAGAAACAGAATTTTTGCAAGCCCATTTCCATTTTGAGCTCTGTGCTACTTGAAAAGAGATAACAGTTGCAAACTCCTAGATGATTTAAAAATGTAAATCATACAAAGTTAATTCAAAACCAATCTGAATTACAAAATAAAATGGTAAAAATAATAGCAATAAAATAAAATGGATGAACTGGAGCAAAGCAGTGTGCGTATAATCCCCATCTTAAATGCAATGAATGTATCAAAGATTTTATAATTGTAGATTAAATTTTGTTCTCATTAAAGAGAGTGGGAACTTTCTCATAGACTTCAGAGAGGCTATAATTTCATCTTCCATCATTATTGTTGCTGTAGAATCACACCTAACTATCGTATCTCCTAGATTCTGAAGCCTCAACAGAATATGATCACTGTTTGAGCTCTTGCTTAAGAGAAGCCATAAAAAAAAACTGACCCAAAAAGTTAGCAATTAAACAGATTTTCTAGAAAGACATTTTATCTAGCTTAAAACACTTCAAATGATGAAAAATTTACCATATCCTTTGGCTATGTCTTATGGTGCATGAGTACCATCCTTGTAAAGAATTTGCACCTAATTCGCAGTTTGAATTCTGCAGACTTCAACATTTAACTTTGGGGTCTGTGTGTCTGTGTTTGATAGATGAAAGAAATGTTTAGTGTCAGGTGTCACTCCCCTTCACACTTTCTTAGAGATGCTGATTAAAACATCTTTTCATCTTGTCTGCAAGAAGCTAAATAAACTGATCTATTTTAGTACCCCCTCAAACATCTATAGCTTTTCAGACATAAAACAATTTTTTAACTCTTCACTGAAAAACTCTCTCTTAGAGTCACATTTTGAAAACATTTACCTTAAAAATAGAAATGGTAATGGTTGTTATGCCATCAAAGTGACATCGAAATACATTATTTTTTTCCTTAATTTTCTGGGAGTTATGGTGCCTCAGCATCCTTTGGGTAGTGCTGTAAATTGTCTAGACACCAGATTAATTTGAGGGCTGGTTTGGCTAACATTTCCCTGGTAAGGAAAGGGGAAGTACTGTTCATGATTTGAAAAGAACCAGTCAGACATTACTTATGAATTCCATAGCAGCTGACATGAATAAAACATGTTTTAAGTATCCAGGACTTTAATCACAGATAAAACATGTAAACCGTAGTTAACATCAATGCAACAGTTAACCCTCTGCTTTGTTTCCTAATACCCAGGTAATTCTATTATATTGAAAGAATAATAAATGAATTTCCAAACACGTTTTGCTTAAAGGAAAAAAAATCTTTTGTTCTATCAATAGTAAAGGCCTTCCTGCTGAAATGAATTATTTAAAATCCCTGGGGATACATCCTTTTCACTACATATTGCCCTTCTGTAGTGGCAGTGTATTACTCAAAATGCTTGTGCCACAGAAAGGCAAACTGAGACCATTTTCTAGAGCAGAGCCATACATTAGATCTGCATGTTTAATGCATTAGCACTTAGTTTACCCATAACTGCTAAGCTCTTTTTTCAATCAGAAGTCACAAGAAAGTGGTTTTTACTCAGGACTGAAAAGATAGGGGGGTTTTTTTCTACACATAGATGACAAAGTAGCATAAAAAGCTATCAACAGAAACTTTTGAAAATAGAACAAAGCTTTTATTGATATAGTATATCATGCCTATAACCTTAAGCAACATCTGGTTTCCAAGAGATAAAGAATTACAGACCCTGATCTTTGCATAATTCAAGTTCCCTCCAACTATAAGGATGTTACAGATGTTGCAAATGACCAGGTGTTCAATACTCAAAAGTGTCTGTAAACAACAGCAAGAAACAGCAGAATAGAATTTAAATTGTATGTAGCAAAATTCACTGATTATTAATTTTTTTTTACCAGTTCTTTTGTGCTCACAGGATGATCATGATCTCTGAGTAGTTTTGTTGATTTAAACCTTCACTGAGTTTGCAAAATTTCTTTATTTTACAGTATGACTCACAATGTTTCAGTTAAAGAGAGCAGTTATGGATAGACAGGAACCTCATAAATTAATGACTTCTACTTCCCTTTTGTGTGTGATAGAGTTGGTTAATGGCATCTGCCGAGGTAAACCAGCACATCCCCATCGAATCTCAGCATGATGAAAGCCAGACAAAATTTTCAAAAACCAGAACTCCTAACTCCTTTCACTCATCAATAAATGAGCAGGTGAAAAATACCCTGAACATCAGGACATGGCATCAGATCTTTCTCCTATTGACAGATATACATCCCTATCTCAGGCTGATGAAGTATATATCTCTACAAAACTTTTACCCTCTCTGCATCAGCTGAGATAGTTTCAAACTTAGAAGCCTTCTGAGAGAATATTCCTCTTTACTTTCTGTTCTGTAAAACCACTACATTGGAGAGGAGCTCTTTTACATATGTGTCCTTCTATCTTTTTAGCAGAGGCTGTGTTGCTGGATTCAGAGCCATGTTTCAGCTGCCTTGTCCCAAACTTTGCCCATGTCTAGGCCACGTATCATGATAAGACCCAGAAGGGAAATGTCTTCCTCACCATTCTCCCATTCTCCTTGGAGTGACCTCCGTTCAGATCAGGAGGGAGCATGGTGCAGTGTGATATCCCTGAGTCCGCATATCAGAGCAGAGCAAAGGTCTGCAGAGCATATCAGCAGGCTTATCCACCTCACAAATGTGTCACTTACGTTGGCTTTTGCTGAAAGTATTTCCTTCTTCTATAATGTATTTCCAGTGATGCTGTGTGTGTGTGTGTGTGTGTGTGTGTGTGTGTGTGTGTGTGTGTGTGTCTTCCCTAGCCTGTGTGATTTCTGGTTTGATGTAATTTTATTGGAATTAAAGAAACAAGGAAAGAACAAAAAAACATTAAGTAATTCCAGGGTCCAAGACAAAGCTAAAAAACTCAAAACCTACCATGAAATAGGTGTTTTCCATTATATGGAAGCACACATTGGACAAATTAATGTCCTGTGAAAGTCATCTTTAGGTACCTGAGGTAGATCTCTTTAATTTTAATGACTTGGCATTATATGACTTGCTCTTGCTTCTGTTAACATTTATTGTAATTCATCTACTAAAGAGAGCAATAAAGTCAACAGATATGTGGAAGAAGCGTCAGAGAATTGTTTCAATTGAAGGCAGCCAAACTAAATAGTGTGCCTTTCCTTATCAGTGCCTCTGTTACATTTTGAGTTTCATTTCTACATTTCCATTTAAATTTTAACCAAATTTTTGTGGTTTTTTAGAGTGAGGCAAATTATCCCTGTCATTGTTTAGCAGAGCAACAGCAGCTTTCAGATGTATATATATGAGCTTACTGCACATACAGGATTCAAGTTTTAAACCAGAAAAAAAACCCTTTATATTTGTTTTCTTTTTTTCAGCAATGTATCTATGTTTTTTCTGAGTCTGTATCACATGTTAATCACATTTTTAATATAAATGCCTGCCACAAAGAGACTTTATCATAAAACGCTCTAGTTGGCCTTTATTTTTTAAAAAACCTGCTAAAGGCTAAATCAGTGCATTGCACCAGCAAAACAGATTTTTAGGATATATTTTAGTTCCTAAAATAGTATTTACTATACCTCTATAGAAATTTCATCTGCAGAGCTCAAAGCACAAAGCAAACCTTTAGTTTGCCTTGCATCATGCTGATGAAGTGTGTGCCTCCTCCTGTGTTCCAGATGAGCAGGGAGGCTGCAGGTCTGTGACAGTCGAAGGCAGTAAAAAATACTGGGTTTATGGTCCTGCCTATTTCTTTGGATCCACTCTTCATTTACAGTCCATGGCTTGTCCCTGCTCTGGCGCTGATCTGATCTGATCTGCACTAACCTGGGTCAAGGACCTAACCAGTCAGCAACAGATCAACGGAGCACTAGTGCCACACTAAGGAAGGAGCTGAATTGCAGTAAGAGTGACCATAATCGGCCTCAGGAATTACACAATTACCACTCTCATCGGCTCCTTTTCTGCTGTACTGGAAAAAAAATAAAATCAAATATCACAATATTAAAAATGTTGCTTGTGAATTTTTTCTTAACCTTTCAGCAGGTAAATAATCATCTATATGTCGCCAATAAAGTCATGCTATCTCCCATTTGATTTTCATAGTCAGTTTCCTGCTTTGTCATACACTGCTGTCATGCTTGTGAGGCGCTCCATCTAAACACCTGCATACCACCTTGTTATTTTCTTGGGATCTCATGCCTACTCTGTTCTAACTTTGTAGGCATTTTTGAGTAGGAGCCTTTTTTGTTATGTATTGTCATAGAACTCAACACAAAAAGTCCTTGTTCAGGACTAGAGAAGTTTTAACACAAGTGATAAATCATCATAATAATGCAGAAGAGAAATACTACTCTGATCATGATGATAATACCCCCTTCTTTTTCCTGCTATAACTGAAGTCAATAACAGAGCTGTATTGACATCAGATGGTGAGTGATTAAGCCTTACAACATTATTATTCCATCTGATTTCGACCTTTTTTTTCTAAAATGTCTCCACCACAAAGCAAAACCTTGATTTTATAGTTGTATACAGTCTGGGTTGACAATGATTCAGATGTAAATTTATCCACAGGATCAATATAAGGCGTGTGTTTGTGTTTGCACCTTTTTTTCTCCCCGAGACTATTAAGGTGATGTAGACATTATGTTTGCCCTTAGATTGATATCTCTGTTAATCCCAGAACTCCCATCAAGATTAGTTTTATTATCTAAGTGAGCAGTAATTTAAAAGAGCATTTTATTGAATTTCTGCTTAAATCCAAACAACTTCAGAAAAAAGCAGTCTGCCTTGGTTCACACTTGGTTCAATGTGACTTGAGAACTGAAACTGCAAATTCATTGTGAAACTGCGACCTACTTTCATCTGTGTAACACTCAAAGCCACACTGTGTGTTTATATGAAGCTCAAATGAAATTATTGAGTTTTAAAAGTAGCTGCAATGAAAAATCTTAAATATAATTTTAAAACCGTAATTTAATACAAATTCATGACATCAGCATCTGTCTATATAGAGATTCTATTTAATTTTCCTTAAATAATGTAATAACTTTTTTCAAATGCCATTTGACACTAGTAATTCCTTTTTTATTACGTGTCTTCTATTAAATTGATAGGCTAGTATTTCATGCAAAGACTGCAGGCTGCTCCGTTCCAGCTGCTTACACTGGAGCACCCACTGGATGGCAGTCACATACAACTTTGGAAAGAATTCAGCATAGTGCTTTAACTCACAGGCCTATAAAGAAACCCCAGGTTGAGGGTCTCTAAAAAAAAAAAAAGAAAAAAAAGAAAAAAGAAAAGAAAAAAAGGAAAAAGAAAGGGAAAAAAAAAAAGAAAAAAGAAGGTTTCTTTTAAAAGACATGCAATAAAAGCAAGTGGATAGAAATCTCCTTATTCCCTCACCCATTATTCCCTAGACCCCCTGTCTTGTGGTGCCCCAATTCATTCCAGGTGCCAAGATTAGAGAAAGGCATTGCTCAAAGCTGTGGAAAGCAATGCAGATGTCCCCTGACAAGAGATGCCAGGGCTGGCAGTGGAGCAGGAGCTGGCTCTATCACTGATCAGATATGCTCACCCCAGAAAATTGGTATCAGCAGCTTTTAGAGATTTATTTTAACTAGGAATCAAAACAACACAAAACTTCAGACAGTCATTAAACCCAAAAACAATCCATAGCCGAACTCATTGGGATATCTTTCCTCAACCTCAACAAGATGTGGAAAATATACGTGAGTGGATAGATTCAGGTTTTTATTCAGTGCAAGAGTTCTGTTTAAACAAGTAAACCTTAGCAGTAAAGTGTTCCTGTTAGAGCCTGCAATGTAACACATCATCAGTCTCGCTGTTGCAATCCCTTTTGCCTCTGTACCAGGAGGGAATGCTGAAGTCCCAAGGGAAGGTGAGGTCACTGAAAGGACTTTTTGGGGTTTTCTTTAAATCTGGCCACAGTTACTGCTAACTAACCTGTTCCAAGATGGGGAAAGAGAGAGCCTTTCCACGTCCTGAACACCACCTGAAGACAAAGGGAGTCTTATCACACCACAGCAGGCAGAATTTGATATTCTGTAATTGTGCATGTAAATGTTCACAGTGGTTCCTCATTTAAATTGCTTTTTCATCTTGATGTATGTCCTGCAGACACAACCAGTGTACCCAGGTAGAGGCAGTCTGTACATTAGGCAGGTATGATTTTTTTATTACTTGTTACTAATTACTTGTTACTCTGATGATGGACACATGGCTACTGCTTTAGGACATCCACCATAAATCGATAAATTAAATCATAGATTGGTAATTATTTTAATTTATTTATATTTTATCTGATTCATGATGATCTGATCAACACCATTGCTCAGATTCCAGATCACAGTTTTAAAAAATATTTACATTGCTCCAGATTGATTTTGAAAAAGAAAGAAAGAAATGTTGTTGATACTGACAGATACCAATGTATGTAGTAGCATGTCAGATTATTTTATCCAAGTTAGTTCAGCATATTTTAAAACATATTAATAAAAGGAAAAGCTAGAAGATGAATCCTGTGTATGTATTGAAAATAATTCCACTGCAGGCAAAGAAGTCACATGAGGTTAACTCATATGAGAGTCTGGAGAATCAGTGTTTTGTAGATTACTTTCCACCAATCTTTTCCCAATACACCTCTCTAAAGTCTACACCTTTCATTTAATAACCACAAGGGTTATTACCATTAAATACCACAAGAGATCTGAGCCATTTCCATTTGTGTCCTGAATTAAGAAGGGATTTTTTTTTTCACCTGATATGCCTGCAGTTCCCATTGAAAATGGGTCTGGCACTAGCAATGTTGGATGCTGGAACATTTCCCTTCCATCAGGAAAACCAATAGCAAGCACTTAAGTGGAGACTGTACTTAATAGGGCCTGATCTGTTTTTTATTTTAACCCTTTACGTTCACTTGACTACACCTTTTCAAAAATAACTCTTTTCAATTTGAATTTATATAACTCTAATTTCAGACAAAATGTGTATTTCTGCTCTTTATTAAAAGTCTAAGAAAAATTGTTCAAGGTACTCTGAACAAACTGGAGCTTCTTTTTTTCTGAGTGAGAAGATGGAACTATGTTTTTCCATGTATTTATCTCAAAATAGTCAGTGTGAATACTAGTTAAGATAAATTAAAAATAATTTCTGAACATTAAAACTTGCTAGACATTTTTTTGATCTGTGGAGACTGTTTTTCCTCTCTGTCTACTATGTATACACACTTCTCTTCTTGGGGCTTTTATGGGGAATTATAAGAATGATGGGACTCCTCCAATTATTATAGTTTTTTGAGATGGTTGCCTCTGCAGATTCATGACACCAATAGGCTTTACCAGTACCTGAGCTCACAGTATTCCAGGATAACAGGGGATTCAGACCTTCAGTTCTATGCTACCTGCCATTCATTTACTTTTAAACACTGAACTGAGCATTTGCAGCATCATTGAAACAAAGTAATCCACAATAATAACATTTTGAAATTAGAAGTATGGCAGAAAGATACGTGAAAATATTGCATTCCCTCTAGAGTTGCCATTTCTTGAGAATTACTTCTGCAGTCTATTCTACCCTGCAAAGTCTTAAATCACATATATGAGTTTTTGTCCTGTTCTGACAAGGCCAGAATAAAACAAACTATTGCTGTTCTGTCCTATTAAAGCCTGCATAATAAACATGTAAAGCTGGGAAAATAAATAACAGCAAAGATAAAAATTCATCCCGATTACTTTTATGAAAAGCGAACATCAAAACTTTATTGAGCTATGTTATACTATGTTAATAGCACTATTACTAACCTTAGGCAATTCATTTTATTGC
This sequence comes from Entomyzon cyanotis, assembly GCA_024500445.1. Taxonomy (NCBI): domain Eukaryota; kingdom Metazoa; phylum Chordata; class Aves; order Passeriformes; family Meliphagidae; genus Entomyzon; species Entomyzon cyanotis. Next base: position 86,850,683 of record JAKEPQ010001005.1, read on the forward strand.
TCTCTTTCTTCATATTTTTTCTGTTAAATAGCTAAAAACCAGGGGAAATATGCTAATGTAACATGATTGCTGTGTCATGTCGGGGACAATGTACATTTTCTATAGATTAAACTATTTAGCTGAGTTGATTACTCTTGAATTTTATTAGCTTTCAGTAGGCATCATCACAATCAAATTGAACAATTCTCAAAAGAAAGTAATAAGCATGAAGTGCAAAAAAAAGAATGCTTATTAATTTATTACTTTTCTGAGAGAAAAGAAAAATGCCTAACACCTGAAAGAGTCTCAAAATCCCCAGCTATGTAAATCTAGCTTTAGCAGTAACATGGGTCCCAAATGTAAATCTGTTTCTATTGAAATAATAAGTTGTTTTATTACCGATGCTGTTGAAGCACATAAGCAAAAACTAATATAATTCTGCAGCAGTCAGAACAAAAATATGTTCAATATAGATATTCTCGAGGCCTCAGGAACTGTGGAGATGGCAGATGTGGAAGGAAGGGTATTTACTGTTGTTTTCCCCTTTATGGAAATGAAGGTAGAGTGTATTAGATAGTTATAAGTGATAAACTCCATTAAGTAGACCTGATTCAACAGAACTGTAATAAGCAGATCAGATCAGTTCAAAATACTCATAATTTCTTTTCTCTTTCTCCAGCTTGATCACTATCCTCCAACAAGTTACAGCCTGCCAGCCACATCTGACATTCAGTTCAATTCCCCAAAGGCGCTATTCCTAGGAAAAGTTATAGGTAAGATTTCATTTTATCCCTGGGTCAGTGATGTGTGTGTAGCAGGATGCTTGCTGGACACATCAATCCTGATTTAAAATAGGTGCTATTAGTGTTACATCTAAAGCACAGACTGTGTTCCCCTGTCACAGAGGATGAGCACACAAATAAATAATTGTCTGCCATGCACAGAGGTGGGGAGGGGCACGATATGGGCAAAGAGACACTTGTAACATTGTCTTTGTGAGGTTTCATTACCCTCTCAGTGTCCAGTGGAGCCAATACAGGAAAATTACTCAGACCACTGCTTCTCCAAGGAGATACTGAAGTTATTTTGAATATTACCATTCACTGTGAAGTTATTTTGTGCCTTCTGTAATGTCTTTATCCATGCAGACAGACTTGTTATCCCAGTGCATCCTCTTGTGTCATAACTGTCCCTCATCACTCTGGCAAAGCACCACCCTCTCACAGTAACACCCACCAGCGAGGTCCTTTGGAGTCTGTAACACCTGCAACAGCACTCATGGACATTTCCTATCCCTTTTATGGATCTCATGGTTATTTCCAGTGGAGCACCTTCCTGGCCAGCTCCCCAGAAGAACTCAAGGGGCAATACAGATGCACCTTAAACTGCCTTGGCCTCACTTTTAGGCCATCCTACATTCCATTGGTTAATTTTTCTGCTACTGGCTTCTTACATGAATTTTCAGGGTTACTCACTTCAAGAATCAATTCTTCCCAAATTTACAGTTTGTAAGGAGGGCTTTTACCCCTTTTCAGAGATAAAGGGGAATTAATATTATTGCCTCCAAGTGCTTTGTACAGAGATATGGTTACTTGAACTCAGTGAAGAGCTAAATCCAGAAAATTGCAAACTGTTCTTTGTTAAGTAGTTGAGACATTGATCTGTGAACTCTTTGCACTGTTTTTTGAAGTGGTAAAGAAATTGACCACGTCACTAATGGGACTTTTTGTAGATATATTTTTCCATTTGTTTTCTTTTTAAAATATAACATGTAGAACTTCTGTGAAATGGGAAATTAAAAGCTTTTAAAATGACTGGCTATCAGGAGAGTCAGGAATTATTTTCTGGTACTTTCCAAGTCAGTTTTGTTGATAGAACAAAAGATGATGCAGTCTGATTTTGGTGAGTCTTGGGAAACTGGGTGCATTCCCACCTCACCGCACTTAATTTGGGCAGCTGGACCAGAGTTGATGGTCTGACTGCATTTTTTTAATAGCATGGGATTATATTATCCCTTTGTGAATATAATTCTTTTTCCTTTCTGCTTGTTACTGTCTTTGCAAACTGGGCATTTTATTAGGCGGAAGAACATATCAGTACTAAAGAAATAAACAAGCAAACAAAAAAAACCCAAAACAAACAAAAAAATTAAAAATAAAAAAAATTTTAAAACTGTGTTTATTCTTGCTTCCAAAGAAAAATTGAGCTTCACTGCAAAGAGGTGGATTTTCTGATGCAAAATTGTGCAGCTGACCATGTCTGTTGATGAGCTTTACTGTGGAACTCTTGGAGTCATGTTAAATAAAGGAAGAGCTCAGTTAACAAGGCTACCCAAGTGCAGCAGTTTGAAGGGCAAAGTAGACACAGCATTCAGTACCTTTAAAAACTCTAGCTGTCACCTCACACTGACTAGGCATATTTTAGTGGTCTAGAGGGATTAGAACCAACAGAAGATCTGGATACATAGATCAAGTTACAATTTGTGCCCATATGCAATTACGTTTTCCAAATGGGCAATATGGGAGTAGCCTCCCATTTCACTGCTGCTCCAGCATCAGTTGCATTCAGTTTCTGTTGTTCCCATACTATGAAATTCTCATTTGTCAACAAAAATGAATGCAAGACCCTATTTTTAAAGACAGATGGGTTTTTGAAGAGCACTCTGGAACAGCCTTACTAAGAAAGTGGTCTTCCTTCTGTCTTATTTCCATTTTTATTAGTGTTATTTGCATAGGAGCAGCCACTGCTGCCACAGCTGTGCTTGCTGTGATAGAGAGTTCATCTGCTCCCTGTCAGAAATGATCCCTTGTACACCTATAATAATGCAACACCTCTCTCTGGTCTAGATGTTACAACAATATGGCTGATTAATAAAATGTTGCTTCATAACTTTCCATAATATTTTCTGTAAAGCAGAAGGGTCTCATCAAAAACAACGACATAAATGTTTGAATTGAAATCAGGGAGAATTTTTCTTCTTCAAGTTGAGGTGCTTTCTGCTTCCTTGAAATACTTTGTGAAAAATGCATATCTTCACTGGCTTGAAAAACATTGATATAAAATAATTTTAGCCTTTTGGAAAACTAGAGGTAAAGGCATTGAGTATATAATTATTACCTAGGTAAAATGTATTATGATTTGATGTGTGAAATAAAGCTGAAAGAGACAACAAATGAAAAGTCCTATTTTACATGACTGTCTAGTAACGAAAATAATAGCACCAGAGAAATGCAGGATTTTACAGAAATGATAGAAGGGTATTGTTAATGTTTCAAGGAAGTGCTTTAATCTGTTATTTAGATGTATTTAGGCTTTGAGGGCTGACACAGACAAAATGAGAGGGAAAACCTGGCTATCTGGGTGATAAGCTATGAAGAGAAAAAAGTGAAAATTAGACAATGTGACAGAAATCTTCATTTTCATGTAGGCTGCAACTCGAAGTTCATTACTGAAGTAGAATAGCACAGAGGTTTGATTTTTCCATTAAGTATAGAGGGTTTGGATGCAATACTCAGCTTTGTCTTCACATTCTTTTTGAAGACCTACACCTGTATCGTCTTAGTCTGTACTTTAGTATTAAAAGTGGAGCATTTCTTTGGCATTTAATGTGTATTTAAAAGGAATTAGCTAGACATAATTACACATGATTTTGTAAAAGTATAATTCTGGTGAACAGAAATTATTTGAGAGTTTCTTAACAGGATATATGATTGAGCACAGAAAGACCAAGATCAGACAAGGGTTGCTCTTGAGAAAGTGGCAGGGAAGTAAAACAAATGTGCTCCTTGACTGTTTCATCTCCACCAGCTACTCCAAATTAAATTGTATCTTTTCAGAAATACTTAAATATCCACTTGGGAAAAAATTGACATAATAACAAGTCATCATCACATGGATTATTAATTTCAGAACTGACAGCTGTCCCTGCAGCTCACCTCTGTGGGCTCCATTTTTGCCTCTGCCTCAAGCTAGTGCTCTTCAGGGACTTCTAGTAAGAGAAGCCAAAAGGGAAATGCCTTTCAGGTCTTCCTTCCTTCTTACAAAAACAATTGCCATTACTCTACCGCTAAAGAGAAGTCCTAGAAATCAACCCCAGGGGCCTGGATTCTTTTCTCAAAAGGCAGTTTCCTAGAGAAGAAGTGGTGGTAGAATAAGGTCCCTTTCTAGATGTGGGGTTTTTTTCCTGGTGTTAATTTACAGATTTTTTAAATTTTGTTTAAAAAATTTAAAGATTTAATTTAAAGATTTGTTCCCTGACTGGACTTTCTGTTTCTTCACCGGGGTTTGTGGTAAAAATTAAAATTGTTCAGGTGGCATTTCTCTGGATTCATTGCGACATTCACCACCTTGGACTGATGGGAGGTAAGACCAGCTTACATCTAGCCAAGTAGTTAGTTTCAAATGTGCAAAGGAGAGAATATAGAAAGACTTCACAAAAAGGAGGAGATAAATGACATTGCTTGATGGCTTAGGTATGGTATAGAAATAAGAACTGCTTTTTTCTTGCATGGCATCTCTCTACAAATGCATACTGAATAATAGGAGGCAAAAGTTCAAAATCCTTTGAATTTCCAGAAGTGAGCAATGACAATTATTCCAAGAGGTAATCATTCCTTACTCCTAGATAAGATACTTTCTTTTCTATAGAAAAAGCTTGGCAGTTTGGTGCTTCAACACTTGTAGCTGAAAAACATCAATGACCCACAATGTAATTAATCCTACCAAAACCATCACACACTTTAAAAACCAGTTTCAGTGTCCAGGTTTCCACACAACTGCGAAGTTTTATCACTTAAAGGGTTTGTTTCATTCCAAAAAATGAACACTTTATCTCTTTGAGAACATTTACTGTCCTAGAAAAGGGGGTTTTGATAACCTTGATTAAAAAAATTTCTGTACAGGATATAGGCATAGTCATAATTGGTGCTCAGTTTGGGTATGCTGTTAAACATTGACATCATCTGATATGAAGTTACTGTTAATATATATATAAAATACTAGTTTAGAATTAGATCTCTACACTGTAGGGTACTTTTTCTCAACTCTTAAATTTGGATCTTAGAAAACAGTGCAAGAACTGTAAATAGATCATGAATAATCTGAAAGTATTCTTCTGCTACACATCTTTGACATGTATCTACTACTATCTCATGATCATAATGAGGCTAACACTTCACTGTATATGTTAGGAGTGTGGCATTCAGTGCTCCACAGCTTGAGCTCTGCTGCTCTCCTTCACCTTGTAGTGCAGACAGACACTCAGTGCAAGGAAGCTCAGCCTACTTTCACTGATGATGAGAAGAAAATAGCTATCATGCAGTAAATTCATCCACCAACTTAAGTAACTGCCTGCTGCTTCATTTCTGAGCACCAGCATTAACATTCAGTACTGTAATCTCCGTGAGAATATTGTCATATTGGAAGCCCTGCTGCTACAGCAGGTAGCTGTTGAATATTAAAGATGTGCTTTCCCCTGCATGAGTTATGTATGAATTGTCATACAAAAATATAACATCTGGACAATTCTCCTTCTCCTGCTCCTCCTGTATAATGCTGTCAGCCTGGTCGAAACACCTCTGGGATTTAATATTACCTGTCTCTCTGATCTCAGATCTGTCTGTCTGTACCACACTCTTTGAAGTGTTTCTGGTAAAGGTGGAAATGTTCCACAGCTCTTCTAGTCATAACCCAACCAAAATAAAAGTCATTTTTCTTTTCTTTCAGACCTCTGGTTTTGATCTGTCTGGTTTCTCTGAGAAGTCCTACCTACAAGCACTATTCAAAAAGGGACATTTCCCATCTACAGGTCTCCCATCCAAAGGACACGATAAACACTTTGAATTGCCAGTTCGACCTCAATAACTTCTGAGGCAGAAATTAGGGTAGCCCAAGTGAATTTTATCCATTGTTTAAAAACCAAAATGAAGAAGAGAAGCCAAGAATATTCACTGATGCCTCTCATCATCCATGCAGCATCTTTCCATTTTTCAGAATATTGCAGGATTCGTCTGCTGCATCTCCAGAGAGGCAGAAGGTAGACCCCAGACAAACTGGATTAAATTAGGTGCTTAGATAATCTCAGTTGTCATGAGTATAGACAGCGTTACTCTTCCAAAAACTAGCTGGAGTCATTGTCTCCCACAAACTTTTCACTCTCATGCTTCACGTGATTCTTCATCTCTCAGCCCCAGTCTAATACTCCATACTGGCAGCTGCCTTTTCATTTCCTGTTGCGCTATTCTCTGTGAAAAGACTTCACTGATTACCAGTCTTCAAATCTTCCATGGGCATTCAACAGCACCAGAAGGTCACCTTTTATTCTCATGGTCTTCTAGCATGCATACCAGCCTCTGACTGGATGCAGGAGTCTCCTAAATTCCTAAATTCTAAAGTTATTTCCCTTGTGCTTTAATATGTCTCAGAAAATTCTTTCATGTAAATCGCTCTACAGAATCTTAGAGAGAAGATTATCCCATTGTTTTACAGTTCTTTCCAAAGTATTCATCTATTGGGTCTGAAAGGGAAAAAAAAAAAGAAAAGTAAAAGGAGATTGTAAGGCAATTTAATTTGGTTAGTGCCATACTGAAGAGAGTATTTGCACAAGTCTTATCTGACATTCAAAACACTGATAACACTATTTAAAAGTAATGGAATAAAATGAAAACTTAAACTCCAGTAATTAGACTGACCTTTTCATAACTTCTGTATTTTGTTAAGGTGGCATATTTTAGTAATACAACTTTTCCCTACCACAGCAAGACAGAAACTATTTTGCCTGCCCTGTATAACATCTAATACTAATTTATTTCAAATGCAGCTGCTTTAAAGGGTCAAAGAAAGGAACTGAACATGACAGGGTCATCAATAAAACCTGCTGTTGGCCCCATAAAATTATAATGGCATCGACAGCAAAATCGAAGAGCTCAGAGCACCTTCAAGGCTTGTAAATTATTAAAATTTAAAAAAAAAAAAGAAGAGAGCAAGGGATATGAGAGTTTCTGGAGTATGAATTGGATATGAATTTCATGGTATGTTCTTCCATGCCTGAAATAATAAGCCCCCAAAAGGAGTGTAGGACCACAGATCGTGCAAAAGTACTGCACTAATGCATCTTTGCATCTCTGGGCTCAGAGCTGCCTTAGGTCTGGACAGCTTTCATTCTCTCAGAGAAGCCTGAACCTGTCCACATGGTTTTAAGCTGTTCAGCTTTTTAGGATGAAATTTAACTCTGTTCAAAGGCTCAACACAATCTTCACACTACTAAACTCCACTTAAGCAGACTGTGTATAGAATGTAAAGTATGTTTATATTGTGCCGCTGCTCTCTGCAGAAGAAAAAAACAGCTGTTCTGCATAACTATATTCAAGACATAGTGAAATAAACATATTCCTCAAACAATATTAAGTAATGAATAAATGTGAAGGTAAGATAATCTGTCTTGAAGACCTTTATATAGAACTATAAATTCATGGACTAAATTATTCATGGCGAATAATTTGCTTAACTCCCACTATCACAAAAATAAAGGGAGGTACAAAAATTATGGTAAGATACTTCAACTTTTTCCTGTTTAGCCAGACCTTTGACTGTCGATTACTTTGCATTTCTTTTAAAATAAATGCTCCCATTATTTAAATTACAAAACCAAAACCTGGATGATGTCTTATTTTCAAGTGTTTCTGCCCAGCAAATTTTAAAGCTATATATATACACTCCCTAAATAAGCCCTTTCTGCTAGGTATAGTAATGTATTCTCCATCTGCATATTTCAGGGTACAGTTAAAACACTATTAGTTGTCATGGAGAAGGAACTCATTTGAAAGACTGTGTGATTCCCAATGGCTTCAGCTACATCCATGCTGTAAATAACAACAGGCATTGTGGTTGTATCAGTGACCTCGCTTTAAAACTTGCCAAGCCAACAGAGATGACACCACTCAGAAGGGACTGGTTATTTGGACTTACTCTCTCATGTTTTGGGTTTTTTGTTCTTAAAATAGGGTATCTTATGTGAATGTTTTGCAAAAATTTTAGAAGTTTCAAGAAAATATTGTTGTATAGTACTAGGATAGGATAGGATAGGATAGGATAGGATAGGATAGGATAGGATAGGATAGGATAGGATAGGATAGGATAGGATAGGATAGGATAGGATAGGATAGGATAGGATAGGATAGGATAGGATAGGATAGGATAGGATAGGATAGGATAGGTGTAGTAGAGTACTAGGGATAGCATTGTTTTTAAATAGCTCCCTGAATTAGATTCAGAGGTTTTCCTCAGCAGAGTCAATGTCACTAATGGCTCCTTGTGCTGCAACTTGGTTGTTTATTCTGATACTAAATCTGACATAATAGTAGCAGTGTTATGCCATTGACCATGACAGTCACTGATTCTTAGACTTATATGCCATAATAAAATTCTATTTAATCTGCAGTACAGTGACTAGTTCATAAACAGCTCCTTTAAATACAACAGAAATAAACTCACATGTTTACAACTTTCTTTTTAAAGAGGCCTGTTTCCTCTCCCATAAATGTAGACCACTGCCTACAAATCTCTCCTTTATGATTATATGAACTCACAAATCTACCCCAGTGACTCTCAGCTACTGAAACACCAGGGTTGTACTCCACTTGCAAATGAAGCAGTTGAGTAAGGTTACAGTCAGTCTCCCACCGAAAGGTAATATTTTTCTTTTGTTCAGTCTGATAGCAAGATAATAATATATGGTTTTGTTACTCCTTCCTACTTTCTGCCCTCTTCAGACTGTGTTCTGAATTTTAACAGTCCTTCCTTCTTTTTCTTTTTTTTTGGAGAGAGATTGTCATCTGTCTTATTGTTGCATGAAAATGCTTATTGGTCAAAAAATTGTCTCCTGATCCTTCTTATCAGTTGCAGAATCTAAACTGTGTAAAGGTTGCACCATAATATATACAGTTACTTCAAAAGCATCCAGGAAGAGAAATTGATTTGTCATCGAGTGTCAGAAAAGTTGAATTGTTCAAAATACTCCAGCTAAAATGAGCCCTCCCAAAAAAAAAACCTTTTTCTTTTAGAATAATTTGAAAGAAACTTTTTAAGTTGTAGGTGATGAGACACCTCAGAAATACTGATATTAAGAGACATCTTCAAAGCAAAATACTATTACAATTGCTAATGTAATTCATCAAGCTGTCATATCTTTCTCAGCCAAATTTGATTTGATTTCAGTTTAGCACCTTGAAAATATGTACTTTCTTCACTCAGTAAATGCTCACTTAACATAAAATTAGCATATTTGCCAGTCTCCCTGGAGCAATGGCAACCTCTTGGTTTCCTGCTTCTGCATTCACATGGGATTCTTTGCAAGATAGTCAATAATATGACTAATTAAGTTGGGAATGGTCTACTATTTTTGTTTTAATTTGACCAGGACTTAGAGACTTTCCATACATTTTTCATAGGTAGTGTCTTAAGTTTTCCTCTAATTTAAGTGTAGACAAAAATATGCTTTTAATAAGATAGTTGCCAAATTTGACTTCCTGGCATCACAGGATGAGAGTTGGAGGTTATGAAGGACATGCAAAGGCTAATGAGCTCTCTGTAACTTATCCTCCAGATGGGAAGAGAAAAACCAACATATAGAGAAAACAGCATATGGAGAAAAAGCAGCAGTGCATCAGTGGCTAAAACTGATCTGAATGTAGAAGTACAGAAGCTAGGTGATTGCAAAAGCTACAGAAGTGAGAGACAAGACCTACAAATACAGCTTCTCAAACCATTTTACCTTCTCTGAGGCGAGGCCAAGCATTATTTTGCTCAGAGCAAAGGAGCTGATGGGGTTATATCAGGAGGCTCATGACCCTGCTGAGTTTCTAGGCCAGCATGAGAAGGCAGGATATTTAAGTGGTGTTGTAACGTTATGTCAGCCAGAGGAAATGGTATTTTACACTGCCATCCTTTCCAGTACTTCGTTTACCTTGAGAAAGGAGCCTGTTCAGCAGCTCTCCACTTAGTGCCTGCAAGCTTGCAGGAATCCACAGATTTCTCTGCATTAATGCGTAGAGCATATCTTAATTGCTTAAGTCTGTTATCTTGACTCTGTAATAGTGTCCCCTCCAGGGATGAAGGAATGCCTGTCTGGCAGCTCAGTTTGCATTGCATCTGGTTCCTGGGTATTGTTTGTGGTGTGCCACATCCTTTCTGCTGAGGGATGCACTGAAACCAGAGCATTAAATTTATGAAGGACTTTTTTTTTTTCCTGGAATTAGAATAATAGGCTGCACCCTCTCCCCATACAGAAAAATAAATGAATGGGAAATATTAGAGTTGTGTTGCATTTTCACTTTATTCTGAGGGGATCAGAGAGAGAGTGGAGAACAGGGAGGGAGGGTGGGACATGATGAGCTTGACAAACTCCCATTTTGCATTCAGAGCTGGATTTGCCCTCTTTCTAGTTTACCTCATTAGGAGTTATCTAGTAAGGTGTTCATCACAGCATTCAGACACTATTGTCTGTTACCAATGTGATGCCTCTACCAACAGTGCTGCACACCCAGCTTTTTCTACATTAGTTTTGTGGCTTTTCAATGGTGTGCATGGCACTTACATACCAAATTAATTTCTATTACTTCCAAGCTAGACATTTCCAGTCCTTCCTTAAGATTCACCTATGACTGCTATTTTTTTAAAAGAAAATTACTTGGCACATAATTGTCAAAATAATGTATTTAGTCAAATTAAAAGCCATGTTAAACACAAGCAAAATCATAATATGGGGCAGACAGGTACACAAGTTCCCCTGCATTTATATCCCAGTACCCATCCTGCCTGTCTTTGAGCTTCCCCACAGCCCCATGTGAGGGCAGCAGGCTTAGGACACCTCTTATTACTAAAAACTGTGCTGCATTTCAATAATGTTTCAATTGCTTTAGCTGTCTCCAAAATAAAAGAAATCTGGGGAGCTTTCCTCATACACACACTTGCTACAGGCTCCTTGCCTAGCCCGTATCTCCCTTCTCCTCGCACCCTCATCCTCTGACTCCCTTTACTGCTCTGCCTGGTTCCCTCTGGCTGCAGGTCACATATAAATTTCCAGGCTCTTAGCATGAGCAAACATTCCTCCTTTCTTCCAGAACTCAAATGGAAATCATCAAACATGTCTATGTTTTGAAAAAAAGTAGAAATTAATATGAACTGGTTAGACAATTTTCTTTCTGTGGTACTTAAGCAGCAACAGTGCCTTCTGAATATTAAGTTCTTTTTGCAAATTTGGGTAAATGCCTCTGGGGGGGGGGAGAAAAAAAGAAGAGCCAAAGGGACTAAGGAGTCACAGGGAAGAAGCTGTGAGAAGCACAGATGTAGGGAACAAAAGGGTGGTGACAGATCAACAGTATTTATAAGCTAGAAAGATAGATGATGCCAGATGCTTGTGGATCAAATATGGATGTCCTGCTTCTGTGGTTCCAGATTGGAGGAATGGACAGCTTGGGAAATGGCACTTGATCAGCTGTCCTTGGGAGGTACCAGTTTTCCTTGTTTCTTTGAGTTTTTCTTACTGCCTGACCATGACTCATAGAAATGAGCAAATATATCTTTACCTCACCCATCTGCTTTTTCTTAATTATTGTGCATTGACATCTGTTCCCTAACAAAGTCAGATCTGTTAAAATGCATGACAACTATCCCAGCTGAGTGTGTGACAGTTTGGCTTCAGCCTGTGCTGAAGCCCTCTTGGACCTCCGGTCACAGTAATTCAGTGTCATGGACCAAATTAGCAGCACATTGCTCTCCCTCTCCATAGGCAAGAATGAGCTCATGAACAGGACTGTGTGATCAGTGCTACCCTTGCTGCAACCTTTCCAGCTTGAGCAGCTGACAGAAGGTCCCTCTGACCAGCAACCTCACTGCTTTGCTATTTAACTGATTTACAGGCACATCAGCCTGCCTCTTGTGGCAAACACCCCAACTAGCCACAGATTTTCTAAGACAAAAGGGCAGGGTTCTCTACATCTTAAACTCCTGCAGTCTCAATCTAACCTTCACCTTTGTAATTGAGATTGCTGCCTGAATCAAACTCTTCCTTTTAGTAACAAACTGGAGACAGTGAGAAAAGAAATTTTAAAAATACTCATTTAAATCTTTTCCAGTTTTCAGATGGACTTATCTGCAAAAATCCCAAGTATTTCTTTAAAGGATATTGGGAATTTCTTGTGCCATTATTCAGCTCTTCTTGCAGAGCTTGGTGCTGAGCATGCTTGAATACAATCCATGTATAGAGTTTCTGCAGCTGCTAAAAGACACAAACTGCTTTTACAGGTCACCTATTACGTTCTTTTTTTCCAGTCCTTCTGACTCACATCCACTCAGCAATCCAGCAGATATTCTGTGAGGGAGTCTTGTCATTCAGAAACCCCAGACAACTCACCACTGTGCCTGTGACATTAAACTCAGCTTTGCACATGCCATGAACTGGAACATGCTGTGGCTACATGCACAGATGCACAGCTAAACATTATGCCCAACAAATTCAGCATATCCAGAATATTTCAGCCTCACTGTACATCTGTTGATGTGTCAGACTAAGTGTTCTCTGTGCATTTCAATGCCGTCAGACGTGTGACTGTCACAAAGCTCACTATTAGATTGGAGCTACCAGCAACATTTAAACTGTTTCTTTCTACCAGTTTCAGAAGAGGGGAAGTGTGGGTGAAAAGAGAAGCACAGATTTTTAGGCCAAAACAATAGTTAACAGTTTATTCTTTCCTCAGCGTGCATCAAACTGCTTCAATCACTAATAGTGCATTGACAAGTGGAGAAAGCCTATCGTATTTTAGAGGATTTAGTACTTCAGTTCAACATAGAGATTGTGATGAACAACACTAAGGTTTCCTAGCACAGAAACTCTCACACATGCCCATGTTCTTGGACTACCTAAAGCTTCTCAAATAAGGCAATTTTTCCAGATTTCTGTGAAGAGCTCCCCTGGTCTGAGACAGGTGTCTTGACAACAACTGTTTTCTCACCCTACTGCAGTCTACCAATCCACATCACCCAGGGGCATGAACCAACCATGTAATGCTCAAAGAAAAGTATTTGTCCAAAAAAAACCAGCAGAAAAAAAGTAGAGGGGAACTGATAGATGTAACAATAGAATAAATTATATGACTGATGATTATATTTGGAACAAAACAGGGAAGAAGGAAATAACTGAAACAAAAACAAAGAAGATACAGAAAAATAGTGGTGAAAAAGGAGGATGGGGAGAAAACACTGAATGGAAAACCATAATAGATAGGTGGTGAGCTGTATCACATAATCAGCATCAAATACTTGAACAGAAAGCCCCTGAGACATAGGATGCTAAACATTTAGTGAAACATCATAAGCTTTACCCCAGATAAGCCATTAAATTCTATTTAAAATCTGTACTTAAGCTTACTTAGCAAAACCCTCTGCACATTTTATGGAGAACTTTTTTCTGTGATGCCTTAGGTCTTGGATTTTTTTCTCCTAACATTAATTCTCTGGTGTTCTTCTCATAGTCATACTGCAAATTATTTTGCACCTTAGAACAGCAAGGCTTTTGCTTCTCTGCCCTAATAATTTAACATGTTTATTTAGCAACTAAAATTTACTTAACACATTAAAGTCTTAAAGAGTCTTAATATTAATCATTAATCTTAATCTTAAAGGGTTTGGGGTTTATATGGGGGTTTTTTTCTCATATCAATATATAACCTAGAAATAATTTCAAGTACAATGACACCAAGCAGATTGTGGAAAGAAATTTATTTCCTCCTAGAAGGTATGAATTCTTCAGTATATCAACACTGCATCTACTCTATCAATTCTAATACTATTTCTCATTTTCCAGTGAAATCTTATCTGAATATTCTTCCATTCCTGAGATTTTACAGTTCATGCATTTCTGTATGTTTTAATTAAATATCTAATTTTCTAGTTGGATCTCCAATTTGATTCTAATGTTTTTCCAGCTTATTCAATACTACCCCTTTGACAGAAAAGAATAAATTCATTCTTTGGAGAAGGGAATACTCTTTTATATATTCATTTTTAAAAAGAAAATCTTATTTTAATTATCTAATTTTCTTCTCACTGCTAACTCACAATAATCCTTTACCACTTTTACCCTCAGCACATTGTTTTAAAATTGAAAGGGCATTACTAAAACCATAGAACAGCCTAGGTTGGAAGAAACCTTAAAGATCATCTAGTTCCATGCTGCCTGACATGAGCAGGGAGGGACACCTTCCATTAGACCAGGCTGCTCAAAACCCCATCCAAGCTGGCACTGAACACTTCCAGAGGTGGAGCGCCCACAACTTGTCCAGGCAACCTATTCTAGTGTCTCACCACCCTCACTGTAAAGGAATTCTGCCTGATATCCTGTCTAAACCTATCCTCTTTCAGTTTGAAGCCATTTCCCCTTGTTCTGTCACTACAAGCCCTTGTGAAAAGTCCCTCTCCATCACTCTTGTAGCTCCCTTCAGGTATTGGAAGGTGCTCTAAGACTTCCCTGGAGCCTTCTCTTCTCCAGGCTCTTCTCAACCCCAGCTCTCTCAGCCTGCCTTCAAAGGAGAGGTGTTCCAGCCCTCTGAGCATCTCTCATGGCCCTCCCCTGGTCCATGCACTTCTGAAGCTGGGGGCCCCAGGGTTGGACACAGCTCTCCAGGTGGGGTGTCACAAGAGTGGAGCAGAGGAGCAAAATCACATCCCTCAGTCTGCTGGCCACACTGCCTTGGATTTAAAACACATCACGGGCCCACATCTCCAACCTGTCAAAATCCCTCTGGATAGCACCCTTTCTCTCTGGAAGGTCAACTAACTAAACCACACAGCTTGGTGTTGTTGGCAAACTTGCTGAGGGTGCACTCAATCCCACTGTTCATATCACTGAAAACTATGTTAAATGATGCCAAGAAAAAAATAATTATCCAAGGAAGAAAAAATCATCAGGAAATGCATCTCTTCATGACATGGAGCTGTGGCATTTCTATTCTTGTTGAGAGACTTCAGGCCCTCCAAACAAAGTAGATTGTGCTCTGTCTTCACATTGTATTTTACCAACATGAAGCATTTCTGTTCTATGAATTTTATCTGGACAGTCGGGAAGGGGTTGGAATATTTGTACTTCCTAGGTTGTCATTTCATTACCTCTCCCATTGTTGGGTTTTTTTTTGGTGAAATATCCATAGCAAAAGTTTCTTGTATTTGCACAAAGCCCGGTGTTGCCGTGGAACAGTTCATCACCAGCCTGGTTTTGAGTCCTGGCAAATGTTGCACTTCATTAGGACTCCAAGACCTTATATCAGTGCTAATTTGCAATGGGTCACAGCCTGAGCAGCATTTGAAATAAAAATAGAGACTGTTTCACAGTTTTATGCCCCCTACACGTTCATCTACTGCTTTTATTTCTCCTCTGTACGTTTCTGCTCTTCCCTGCTGTACAACTGGGGCATGGCCCATGCAAGAGTCTAATCCAAACCTCCATGGTTGCAGCTCGATTTTCCACATGCAAAGCCTTTTAATCAGGCTGTTTAGGGCCCTTATAAAGGCTTCCTGAAATATCCACATGATCAGCCACTCTCTGTCCTGATAAACATGTTACAGAGAAAGCATATGTTCAATAGGATGGAGACAGACAGTGCTGGAGACTCTCCTGGCAGGATTTGAAGGCAGTTGTGCTGTGCATTTGTAGTGTCAACTGGAATGATGTAGTGGAAAATAAACCAGTCTGCTAGTTTGGGATTCGAGATGCAGAGTTTTAGAAATGGTTCAAAATAGCACCATGCCATCTGTCTTTGCACAAACCTGCAGGGGTAACAAGACCATGGCAGTAGAAGCCTTCTGACTGACCAAAGAAACATGCAGCCCATTTGGCCTGAGCTGTGGAGGCACCACAGCAGCTCTGTAAGCATCCTTCCCTTCCAAGTATGTTCTGCATTGCCAGTCTTGGGGATAAATATTACCTAAATAGGCTATGAAATAGTTATTTTTAATGAGTTCTTTGATATAATGAAACTCCTGATTTTCTTAACTTTTAATCAAGAGGAACACTTCATTTCTGCACTTTTCAACATACTGCATAGATAGAGATCCCTGGAGTTCAGCTTTTCTGACTCAAGACAGGAGTTTGAGTCATAAAGCAAACTCCTGGTTTACTGCCAAGTATGTGCCTTTTTATGAACTATGCATATACATTATAGATACACTTTTCTTGACTCTTTTATCTTCTATTTATAGAGGCAACCTGATTTACAGTTTTAAATACTAAAATCCTTTTCAAGCAGAGCAGCAAAACTGTTGCGTAAGTTGCCTGAGCAGTGACCTCTGCAAGCAGGCTCCACGCCTTGGATAGATAATTAGGCATGGCCTTCCATCAGGCAGGGCAAACCTTTCAAGACTCAGCATTCTACTATGATGCTCAAAACACCAGAAGCAGGAGATTTACCTCTGATGCAGTCCTACAGCACAGAGGCCAAGAATACAAAAAGGAATTCAGTGTACTAATTTATTTTAGCTCGTGAAAATTATTGTCAGGCAAATAAAACTAGAAAGTGTGTGTATGTAATGAGTATCACATTAGTCTGTTTCCTATAACAGATGACGGCTGCTGTTTTGCTTTCATCTCTTGAAAAATCTGTTCTCTGACGTACTAATACCCCATATGAGGGAAACACAGAGTGCTTGTGAAGACAAAATTGCACTGATTGATTGTTCTAAATTCGATGATTTGCAGAACAGCAAACTGAACAGGTGCTGCAGTAAGAAAACAAGTGGCTTCCTAGCAGGCAATGATGACAAGCTGACTTTCCATTCCTGCAGCAGACTTCTGGAAGTTTGTTTTGGGGAGTAATTATTGCCATTTGGATCATCATAGCCCAGTAATTAAGATCTGAATTTCCTTCTCTGTTTTATCTGCCTCTGATATTTGCAGTATGCAGACAGTGACTACTGACGTTGTTGTATGGGTAAAATATATCCTAAACTTCATGGCATATTTCTTGTGTTTGCTTCAATTAATAATTGTCATTTACAATTATATCTCACTGGATGATGACTAACACATCAACTTTCAGCCACGACAGTAATTCAGTTTTAGAGTCCTGACATGTGCATGAGAAGCTCAAACTGACATCTCTTATATGTATATACTGAAAGTGCATTGGAACTGTATTGTAATGCCTACAGGTCTAGCAATGAGCCAGAAGATCTAAAAGCCATACAATAAAATCAAGGTAATCTGTAATTGTTTTACTTTGTAAGTTAAGGAACAAGTTACTTTTCACATTTAGGTGGTGCCAGGAAATTCTGCTGGACAAGGTAATCATATTTATTTCTCAAATGAAAATGTGAACTCTGTAAGAGCTGTCTAAGTGCACAGCTCATTCCAAACAATTACTGACTATGCATTCAAAAGAGCATTGGCTGAAGAAGTAATTTAAGTAAAATATGTAAAATGTGCTTTTAGGGTTTCTACTCATAACCTTTGCAGTCAAGAATTAAGTCCAGTGGCAGTCTACTTTTTTGGCAGACAAGGAATAATCTTGCTCCCAAACAATGCAAAAGCTCAACCAGGTGCCCTAGGGCTGCACTTATTTGAGAGAGGGACCTCCACCAAAGTCTGTGTGCAACAAAAGCATTGCCAATAGACTGAATCCCAGGCTGCCAGTCCCCTTAAGAAGAGTAGAAGAATTGAAAATTTGGCATGAATAACTATGTGGAATGAATGCCCTGAGATCTGCAAAGTGAAATATACACAAAAGGCCTTCCCAGTCCTTTTGCTGGCACTAAATGCCTCCCTTCAGGAGGACAAAAGAATCACCTCCTTCACTTATGGCCTTGTCCCTCAATAACACAATAGTTTTTATGCTTGTAGTGTTCATTCTCTAACATACAGAGGAAGAGCAGGTGTTTCAACAGGAGTGACACAAACTCTTTCTACAATTATTCCATCACTATTTGCATTTATTTGAGAGGGGAGGGAGGAAGGAATGGAAGTACACTCCAGTCTCTCTTGTAATCATAGCAATAAACTGATTTATCACAGCCTCTGGGCCTTTTCTACCATAGTCATCATGCCAATCTTCTTGTCCAGGTGTTTACTCTTGAAACAAGAAAAGGAGGCTGCTGCTTTTTCCCTGTTTGCTGAACTTTAGGTTACAGTTTCTTCAGTGACTAACACACATAGTCAAGCAAGTGAGATGTATCTTTCACGTTGATGACTGGGTTAATCTCTAAAATTTAAAGCCAGGTTTGAGACCAGGCTTGGAAAGATGGTAACAGGCATATTCTCCTTATCTGCCTCCAGATTTTAGTGATTAAGTTCTTTGAGGATCTGAAACAAATTACTGGAAAACCTCCAGTTAAAACATTTTAGCTAAATAAAAATCCTTTTGAGTATTATTTGGAATGCTGTAGGTCAGAAAGTTTTTTCATACTTTTTTCTCTACTATGAAGTATGTTTAATCTGCTACCAAAGCTGTCCTCAGTATGCCAAGAGAAATATAGTCTGGCCACATGTATCAGTATTCTCACATTCACCCCCTCGTCCACAAAATTAGCCTTCAACCTACAGTTCTTGTTTTTGGAACAAGCATGTGCTCAAAAAAGTAAAAAATCAGTGACAATTTGCTCAAGATTTCCATGGGAGCATAGCTTCCAAAAGGAGCCTGCCTGAATCTGAGTTTATTATTTAGGATTGGCTCCCTTAACACCAACACAATTGCCATAGTAAAATTGTATTTACAAAGAGGACTTACTGCTTGTCCTCCACCAGTGTTTAAAATGACTGATGAATTTTCTTTTTTAATTTATTAAATGGTAACTGGAGGCATATGCCACATGTAATGCAGGGACATGTTTCCCTTAAAGATGTTTTCCAATGTCTTTTGTCTCTTTTCCTCATCCCCAGGCTGTCGCTCATATAGCAGAAACAAATACTGTGTTACTCAATGATGACATGGTCCTAGAGTAAAAATGTTTAATTGTCCATGGGGCTGCAGACCTCAGAAAATATGCTTCGCAGGAAAGCCTAAGGCATGGGAGCACAAGAACACCCCAGCTTCTTGATTCCCCTTTGGGAGAGCTTCACCCAGGCTGTGATAAACTTTGAATAAGCCTTGTTACAATACTGAAAATGACTTTTTGTGATCAGACAGCACAGTAGTAAAGGTATTCATCTCTATAAATATCCTAAGGCTGCTCCTAATTCATCAGGCAAGAGCTAGATGAGATTTCCAGCCCAGTATCCTATGCTATAACTTGGCGTTTTAATTTAATGAGCTGAGGTAAAGCTTCACTGTCTGTTTTCATTCAGTGGAATGAAGAAAGGTAATGTTTCTGTATTTTCTTTGTCACAGCAGAGAAGGGATTAGGCTTAAGTCTCAGCTATGGTATTGCTACATTAAACCAGATTAATTGGGGTCTCCACCTAGCTTTTCTGTTGACAATTTTAACATATTTCTTTATTTTTTTCTAACTTCCTGTACCCATAATAACAAAAAATTGGCAATATTCTTGGGATTTCAGTCTATTTTTATTAAATAATAGTAACTTTCCTAGGTATAAGAACATTCTTATACCCGTGTAGTGGTGACTCGTTCAAGTGACTTGTCTCACCTCAAACTGACCATTGGGCAGTTAAAAAGAGCAATTCCAGCTCTGATAGGCAGATGGCACTGACTGTGTTTGGTACTGAATGGGGCCAGAGGGAGCAATCTGGAGGTGTCTTCAGAAGGGCACCTTAAAAGTGAAGCCAATGGGTCCTTGCCCTTTGGCATCAGTTGAACTTGAATGTCTAAAGGAGTGTGTTTGCAGAGTTTTTCTGAAAGGGTGGTGGGGCTGTATTGCTTCAGGCATTCCTCTGCAGGTGTCTTTCGATCCTGCTTTCATAAATACTTGGGGCACCTTATCTCATGCATGGCACATGGAATAATAGAAATTTTCACACGTTTTCTTCAGCTCCAGCCAAGCAACTAACAAAGGTTGGTAATGAGCTACCCAGAGACAGGCATTGATGTTCCACTAACATGAAAGAGGCGCCAAAAATAATACTGAAAGCAAGGTTGTGTTGCTCATATTCAAATGCTTGGTGGAAAAGCTGAACATGCTTCTGGAACTGCAACACAACATCAGGTGATTACAGGGTACTCATCATTTAATAATGACAGGACCATTTAGAAAAAATGACTAAGCACTTGTGGTAAATCCCAAAAATAATTCTACTCTCTTCAATTAGGGCAGCCATCAGTTTAAATATAGGTTTCAGAGGGAGTGAGAGGGAACCTAGCCAAATAGCATCACAAAACTCTGAGGCTTGTACTGAAGCACAACAGACCTGTGCAAATTGGAACAGGAACCATAATAAAACACAATGTACGTCCCTGGGTCACTTCTTCAAATAGTCTACTACACTTTTAAAAATTGCAGTTATTTCCATGATGTGTTTGGCTTTTGGTGACAAACACTGATTTTTGCTATGTCTTTCTTGACTTGGTTAAAGAGCTCCTTACATCTTCGTACCTTCTTAGGCAGCTTCTCAGCTTCTAAGCTAATGATCCCTGACTTGCTTCCACTAAACATATGCTTTATTGACATTGTGGATTCTAATTTCATTAATTCAACATGACATGAAGACACATGCACCTTTCTAAAATACAGTTATACAGCTCAATGAAACTTGTATTTGAATTCTGAAATTTTAAATTAATTTAAGGAAACAGCTGTTAATTTATTTGAAGATTTCATGTGTTTACTTTATCATTCTTTCATTTATTTGTTACTTACAAATTTCTACAATGTTTTGTCCACTGCTTTTATGAAAAGTGATATCAGGCTTATTATCCAATCATATCATTTTTTAACCAGTTTTCAGTTTTCCTGAAAGAGCCTAAGGAATCTTCCAGTCTTCTGTAACTTCTCCAGTGCTTGAAGATCTGTGGAATGCTGTAGGAAGTGTAATCTCTTCACTTTACGCCCAGAAGTTCTTAGAGGGCACTAACACATAGATCCAAATCACAGACTCATGGAATCATAGAATGGCCTGGATTGGAAGGGATCTTAAAGATCATCTAGTTTCAATGTCTCTGCCACTAGACCAGGTTACTCAGAGCCCCATCCAACCTGGTCCTAAAACACGTCCATAGGTGGGGCACCCACAACTTCTCTGTCAACCTGTCCCAGTGTCTCACCACCCTCACAGTAAAGAATTTCTTTCCAATACCTAATCAAAACCTACTCTTTCAGTTTGAAGCGATATCTCCTTGTTCTGTCACTACATGCTCTTGTAAAAAGTATTTTTCCATCTTTCTTGTAGGCTCCCTTCAGGCACTGCAAGGCCAAAATTAGGTTATCCCCAAAACCTTCTCTTTTTCAGGCTGAACAAACCTAATTCTCTCAGCCTATCCTTGTAGGAGAGGTGCTCCATCCCTCTCATCACTCCAGTGGCCCTCCTCTGGACTTGTTCCAACAGGCCCATGTCGTTCCTATGCTGGGGACCCCAGAGCTGGGTGCAGTGTCTCCAGGTGGGTTCTCACCAGAGCAGAGCAGAGGAGCAGAATCCCCTCCCTTGCCCTGCTGCCCACACTGCTTTGGATGCAGCCCAGGACACACTTGGCTCTCTGGGCTGTGAGTGCACATTGCTGGCTCATGTCCAACTTCTGATCCACATGAGTCCTTCCTCCCTGGGCTGCTCTGGATCTGTTCCTCCCCCAGCCTGTGTTGATACCAGGGGTTGTCCCAACCCAGGTGCAGCACCTTGCACTTGATTTTGTCAAACCTCATGAGATTCTTAAGGGCACACTTCTTGGGCTTGTGCAGATCTCTCTGGATGGCATCCTGTCCTTCAGGTGTGTCAACTGCACCACTCAGCTTGGTGTTACAGGGAAATTTGCTGAAGATGAACTCAATCCATTCATTTATGCCATTAACAAAGATGTTGAATAGCACTGGTCTCAATACTGACCATGGTTGATGTATGGTTTTGATTTTACTTGGCAGGTTTTTTCTGATTAAAAGGAATTGTCACATCCTCATATGATACAAGCATAAAGAGTGGAACCTTGTTCTTTGACATACAACCTATTCTTTAACATCCTCTTCCATTCACAGAGTTCTTCCTGTCTCTCCTCCTTGCTGCTGTTCATTATTTCCCTCAGCTTTGACCAGATAGCCTTTTTAAAGCACATACATCACATACTGAACATAATCAGGTTATGATTGTTGGTCCCTAGGCAACTGCCATCTTCCAGGCCAGTGATTAAGTCCTCTTTTCTCATCATAATGAAGTCCAAACTAATTACCTTATGCCATAGTCAGTAAAATTTTTTCGGGAAAAAAATTCAATAATCTAATGATGCTCTACTGCTGCCTGCATGAGATCCTAGCGCAAGCATCCCAAATTGAAATTCTGATTTCCAATTGAAATCCCAAATTCTGATCCCTATGAAATCAGAATGAGGGCATTTTTTTCATGCACAGCAGACATGCCTATCACCCCCTTTTCAGTAACTTTATTAGCATACATGTTGGGACCTCTACATTTGATTGTGCTGGTTTAAGTTGTTCAACAGCAGAAATCCACCAGTGATGTGTTCCTTCCCTACCAAGCTGTCCTCAGCATTCTGTAATTAACATTCCTGTCAAGCAAATTGTCTCTCAAGAATGTAATTATAAGTGAGAATTTTCCATTCCCTTTGCTTATATCTCAGATTCAGAGCTTATGAATACAGGCAATTAAAAATTTATTCTAGCAAGGTCTTTCTTGGCGAAATTATTATTTTATACTTCCAAAAGGTGGAATAAATACCCTGCACTGAATTCTGTTCCTCTGCAGCTAAACTGCATCTACTACTTGGGCCAGCTCATTTAAATGTATTCTGAATATCTCTAAATTTCAGATTGTCATGCTGAGAGACCTTTCAGCTCTCTGCTGAGTTCTGAGAGCCTTCACTACCTAAGATTGAACTACTGGTCACACAAACCGCATATTGTCTCTGCTAGAATTATTACAAATGACCATTCACCAGTTAGAGATTCCTCATTTACTGGGGCTGTTTTTCCATTTTACAAATTA
This sequence comes from Entomyzon cyanotis, assembly GCA_024500445.1. Lineage (NCBI taxonomy): Eukaryota > Metazoa > Chordata > Aves > Passeriformes > Meliphagidae > Entomyzon > Entomyzon cyanotis. The sequence continues at coordinate 86,873,742 of JAKEPQ010001005.1, forward strand.
GCAGGTTCATGCATTACTTGTGGGGACTGAGGAAGCTCTATGCTTTTTCTGTGTGAAATACTAAAACAGAACAGGACATTGTGTGCCTGTGCAGAACCCAGTTTTATTACATCAAACCTGGCTTGGTTCAGAACAACCATAATAATGGACATCAGTAAAATGGCAGTGACAGCTGGTTTACAGGTCTCAGATTGCATCCTTCAAAGAAATACATAGATTGTATTTACAGTCAGTGCCAGTTTTGTTCAATAAAGCCCACCATTTTTTTACATCACTGTTTAATAAATCCAAATAGGAAAAAGCCCCTTAGTCAAGCTGCTGCCTAATTTTCTCTCAGAGTTTCTACTCAAGAGCTGAGCATCACAGAATTTAAATATATGGACATGTTATGGTCATTTCGTGAGGAAAGTAGCTGCTGTTGCAAGTAGTGGTGTTAATGAAATGCTGTGGCAAATACTGTTCAAGATACATCCTGACTGACACAGCACAAATAAGAGGGGAGGGGAACAGATCAAATTGAAGAGGCTCCTTTTAATTATAAATTATAATTCACACTTGAAACTGTTCTTTAAATTAGTGTTCCCCTTTTAACACACAGAAGAAGATATAAACAAAAAGGCCCACTATGAATATGTGAGCAATACTGAATTTCTGGAAATATGGAGAGGAGAAACTACTGTTTTCTTCTGGAATGTATCTAAAAAAATATTCTGTCTAAGCTATTTCAGAGACTCTGGCTGTTTCTCTAACAGTAAGTAATGAATGATTCAGCCATGGCTTTCTGAAAGGTTTGCTCTTCTGGACAATATAGAAATGTCCAGGACAGGGACAAGATACTGAAATTGAAATTGTGAGTTAAATTGATGTGACTAACTGCGATGCCATGCTAGTTGAATAAAGGTCTTAGATGAGGAACTGCTGAAGAGTACTACTATTTTGTGGTTTAGTTCTGGAGTGACAACTTGCAGGACTTGTAATCTGAGACTCTGGTCCTACATTTCCTCCATGATGGTTCCTCCAATATCAATTATTCCTATTATGGCCTATTTCTGGTAAAGGGCTAATTTATTTTTTTTCTTTACTCACTCACTTCTGGCTCCTTGCGGTCAAAAAAGCTGAGTAGGCCCCATCTGCCCCGTGGGCAGTGCATTTTGTTGGCAGCAGTGATGCTTTTGGCCTGAGTCAGGGCTGGCAGCCTCCATCCCCCCAAGCCATGCAGCATCTGCTTCTACTGGGGCTCATAGCAGCAAGAAGAGCAGCAGATAGCAATGGCCAAACCCAGCCATTACAAGAGAGCTGTAGCCTACAGGGTAGTTGTAGTTGTTGGCTCTTCAGGGTTCATGTCAATCCCCAAACTTTACCTGCTTCTTCTGCCTTTCTCCCCTCCCTCCAGCACATGGGACCCTCTCTCCATTTGGTAGCATGAGTGATGGAGGTAGGAAGGTGGTGGTGTAGCTGGGAGAGGAGGAGAGAGCAAGGAGACACTTGTGAGACTGAGTGGAGAGAAGGAAGAGGTGGTCTCATGATGTGTGTCCATACCCGGATAACAGGTGGTCTCATAATCTCTGTGTCAACAGATGGATTTTAACCCCTTCTTCTTCCAGTGCCCTCTAGGCAGGCTTCTGAGTCTCCCTTCTGCCATCTTAAAAGAGAGCAGGTGAAATCATCTCACACTTCCATGTGAGCAAATGAAAAGCAAAATTATTTTTTAACTCTGCCTTTCAAACCTTAGCAAAATAATGCCCTTCAGCTCTATTTTCGCAGTTTAACATCGCCGGCTCTTGCTGCTGAGCAGCATCTTGTAGCGAGACGGGCGCCTGGAGGCCCGGGACCCCCCGCCCACTCCCCCTGCGGATCCAGTCCGTGTATTCCGGCCCGCAGCACTCAGGCTGCGCTCGGCTCGGCTCCGCTCCTCTCCGCGTTTTGCGCCCGCTCGCTCCGCAGGCGCGCCGTGCGGTGCTGCTCCGCCGCTGCCCGCAGCTCCGGGCGGGACGCGCGGAGTGCCCGGCGGGCAGGGCCGGACGGAGCGCAGGTAGCCGCGGGCGGAGCGGGGGTGGGCTTGTCCTGCGGGGCGGGGGGCTTGGGGCGCTCGTGTGATGAGCTGGCGGCGGTTCGCAGCCTGCAGCGGGGCGGGAGGGACGCGGTCCCGCAGCAGCGTGTGCCGGGAGCTGGAAGAGCCCCGCCGCCCGCAGAGCAGGGAGCGCACTCTGGGGACACAACAGAGCTGCGGGGCTTGGCCGGGGTGCCCGTGCGGGCTTTGGGCATTCCCGACCTTGGCTTACGCGTTGTGGCTCTGCCTGGGGTTTCGCTTGCTCGGGGCTGGGCGGAAGGGAGAGGCGCAGCCTGAAGGGACGGAGAAGGGCAGTCTGATTTAGATCGTCTGCTGGCGCTGGTGCTGCGATCCACCTGTAAGTTTTTGCTTATTTTTCATACGAACTGCTTGTAGAAGAAGCAAGTTAATAAGTAGTCCTGTGTTAGACATGTCTGCTGTCTGATCCAGCAGAGGCGACACGGAGCGTTTAATCATGTACAACATTGAAGAAAATTAAGGGAATGACAGTATTTCTATCAGTATAGCATCTTGCATTTAATGTCTTATTTTAATGTATTTCTCATAACGAGATCCTAGAATTCCAGTATTTTTATATTTATTTTTATTGCGGCTTGATCCAAGGTTTCCCTGTCACTCTAAATAAATCCATTCCATTTGGGATAAGAAACATCCAAAGCTCTGCTTCAGTATTTGGGTGGGAGCACATGCTACAGCTGTTAACAAAGCCATTATACTGCAAATGGCATTGTGTCCTCAGATACTATTCCAGGATATCACTCCGTGCTTGGATGCAATAATAATAATAATAATGATAAAGCATATTGATAGTTCGATGTAGGTGAGCTAGAAGTGTTTCGTTTACACCATCTCATGAGATGCAGAGATACTGAGTTAGTCCTTGCATGTTGTCTCGTCTGTTTGTCCATCATCACTCCACACACTCAACTCTGTCTTTTTGTCAGAATGTCTATTATCATTACCTACTGAATAAGACTGTGGATGAGCAGATCATAGAAATTGAAAAGAATATGTACACTGAGCAAGCCTGGCATGTAATATTCTCTATGTGATTTGAAAAGCAATAAAGGTCCAGTTTAGCCATACGTATTCCTTGCTGTTTGTCGTGGAGTGAATTTTGTTGGCTGGCATCAAACTGCACCTATTCCTGTCATCTCTGGTGTATTTATTGAATGAGGGAGCATTTTTGGTTTCCAGATCATAGTGTAATGCTTTTACATTTAATTCCTTATGAAATCATAATTTCCACTGCCTAAAAGTGAAGAGGGTCTTCTGCTGAGCTTTGACACTGTAACTGAAGTGCATTAAGGTTTCTTTCGAACCAAAGATTGAGAGCTCTCTTTTTAGTTGTATAGTTGGCCCACCCAAATTTTGATACAGTACAGTCTTATAATGGTGGAGGTGTGCAGTGGTTTTCGCAACACAAGGAGTTGTGACCCTCAATTACCTTTGCCAGGCTGCAGCCTTAAAATTACCTGCAGGGGGTAATTTGTCCCAGAGTGAATAGTTCAGCGCCGGAACTCACTGGTGTGGGATGCTATGAAGGTCAGCAGCGTTAATGGTTTCTGGAAGGATTGGGCACATTCATGGGAGACAGTTCTGCTGGTAGATAAATGTGAAAGGCAAGATGCAACTCTCATCTGAGAAAGGTTTAAAGCCCATGTTTATGGGAAGCTGAAAAGGTGTTCTGGGAGAGGATCGTTTTACATGCCCCATGCTGTTGCACTACTGGTGAATCAGCTGCTATCAGTCACTTTTCATTTCTGAGAGAGAACAATGAACTAGATAAGTCATTGATCTATCTAATGTGGCTGTTAAATTTTTATGATAATTTGACATTGTGCATCAAACAGTAATACTTTGCAGAAGTGAATTTATTATACATAGGCATGTTCCAGTACAGGAAATACAAAAGTGCATTTCATACTTGTAACAAAGAAAAGAAGCACATAATAGAGATTCTTCGAATACAAATTGTTCAGCTTCAAATTGTGAAGCATACAATACTGGAAAAAAAACCCAGCCTTACAAGAAATTGCTTCTAAGAAATTAAATTTATTATTTTCCCCTGCACGGTCTTACATGATCTTTTTTCCTAGAGTATTTTTTGAATTGTTAAAATCAATGATGTTTTTCAGTACTACAGCTAGATTGGTGTTGTCTATACAAAAAAGTGGATGTTTTGATCTGATAAAAACTAAATAGCAAATGAAGAAGTAAAGCAAACAGAAGGAAAATGTTGGAAGAAAAAATGACCTACAAAGTTACAGCATTCTTATCCTTGCTGTCATTCTGCTTTTCATTTGCTTGCTATTTTCAGGCTTTTGATAACTGAATTAAAATTGCCACTACTTCAAAACATCTTTTCTAGATGTGGCAGTGTGTATATCTTCTGAAAAATGTCAGTTCCAGAAAAAACCTCTATTTATATATCACATTGGACTGAAATCCAACATTGTAGGTGCAATAGCAATGGATTTCTTTAAAATTAAATAAGAAAAATTATGGGAAACTGCTGAAGAGGTTTTATCTTTGGTAAAAGATAAGGTCCCTAAAAGTGATTTCTTAACAGATTACAGATCTTTTACCTTTTTAATTATTAAAAAGAAAAAAAAGGAAGAAAAGCATTCAACAACTTTTGTGAATACATAAGGTTAATATGAGGCATAAATATTTTATATGAATAAAAATAATATCCTACTGAAAAATTATTTTCCAGTTTTAGTTGCATACAATGAATCCTCTTCAAATGCTTATTCTAGCATTTTTACCATCTCCAAGTGAGACTAAGGTAAGCAAGGGAGGAGCGAGACAATACAGGGAATTTCAATCTACCCACTCTGATGACACTGCAGTTTTACTAAGATATTTGATATAGAATGCAAAGTATATTATGAGGTCATGTGCAGGTAGTCATAGGAGAATACCAATTAAAATGCAAAGTAATGTCAGACAGAGTTCTAACAAAAGCACAATATAACTAAATTCACTGGACTTTGGCCAAGACACATTACATTTGACTACAGGCTGCAAAAGACTTATTTGATTATTTATTTACTTTCTGGCCTGAAGAGAATTTTCTGTGTTACGTTGCAGCCAGCTTCCATAAGACACACAAGCACATTTAGACAAATGATATGAATAAAACTTCATTTTGCTTTTGCATAGTAATGCAAAATATATGTGGTGTATATCCCTCTCTAAGGGTTATGAAGGATGCTATCAAGGTTTTTTATCATGAGCATAAATTAGAATGGATTGATAAATCCTGCTGAAATACAGTGTAGCTGCTAATTCTGAGGATGTTCTGTCCCTTTTTTTCACAGTGATATCTATGATGACAAAATTATTTAGTTATTTTGTCAGTCATTTCCATAGTTGTTTGTATTTTTTTAAAGAAATTTTGTCAGTATAATTTTTTCTCCTCTGCCATCATCCACTTCCTCTCACTCTGTCTAGAGCCTGCCTACAGAAAAAAAAAGTAGATTAAACATTTAATTCTTTGTTGTGGGTGAAACACCCAGCGGTGGCTTTCCTTCTGCCCTCAACCCATGATCTGATTGCTCTTGCTTCGTGTCAAAAGGATAGAGGATGGGGTAGAAGAAGAAATTTGTTCTTGAAGCGAACTGTCAGATACTACTTATGCAGTTTTGCCTTGGGAACTGCTGATTTCTGCAGCCTGGTGGGTTACACCCATGTGTGCTGAACACTTTGCTTCTCAATCAAAAGATTTCCATCAGCTCTAGGGAGGGTTTTCGGTCAAGGTGTGCGGTGCAGCCTGAGAGAACAATATTAGTGTGCTGTTCTGTCAGCTCAGGCCAGCATCCAGGTGAATAATGGCCTTTCTTTTTAACTCTCACTACATTCGGGACTCCTCCTTTAAACAGCAGGCTGAGCTTTTCACCTCTGGTGTCCGAGGAGAATGATTAGTGCACTAGAGGAGAATAGAATGCTACAGAAATGTATGAAATTACTGTATTAGCTCTCACAGTTGGTTATAAAGGGTAATGTACAGATTGCTGTCTCCTTCCACAAAACCAGTGGGGATTTTGGTCTCACTGGCACAGAGTTGATTGTTTGCTCCCATTGAGATTCTGGCCCAGCTGAGCACAGCAGCCGCTCTTGAGTGGGAACATTTGAAAACTTCTGCTGAATTCAAGACTTCCATCTGATATCTGCATGCTGGGTCTAGTTCATTGGCAACAAAGGATCCATAGAAACTTAGTATTTCTTCTCTTTTCCCCTGATTTTGCATTGTCCTATTACCCTTGGGAGAACTTTCCTTTCTATCTGTGTAAATATGCCATATAACCTGTGTCTCCATCAGTGCCCTTTCCAAAGTCGTGAGAAGTTTGAAGCATGTTTAAAAAAAAAAAATTTCATTTTATTTTCAAATCTAAAACCCCCTACCTTTTAGACTTAGGTCTCAAAATACTTTGAGAGAGATCTCAACTACAGGGCCAGAAGAATACTCTGTCTCCTATTAAGAGGGAGAGACAGTTTGGCATGAATATCTGAAGAGGCTCATTCAAGGTTATACAGCAAGTCAGCAGCAAAATGTGAAAAAATTACTCGTTTCCTTGAAAGAATGATGTTCAGTTTTCCCCTTGACCTTACTTTTGTGGCGTTTTTAATGCAATTACTAAGAACCTTGCAACATCAGTTAATTTCCTTTTTGTTAAAAAGCAGTTTGAATTTCTTAATAATAACTGTTGTTGGCTAATGCATGATGTTTTAAAATGGAAGATTCTGGAAATCATACATCCAGTATAAAATCTTGAAACATTTTGTAATTATATCATTGGTACAAAAGAGCAGGGGGAAAAATCCAATTTGTTCTCAAACACTTTACATTTGTGGCAATGTGAAAACAGGCTGCTGTCAAATAACATCTCCATTTCATAGCATTCTTTGCAGTGCCTTTTTTGACAGAGGAGCTGCAGTCTAGCACTAGTCTTTATTATTCCTGCAATAATGGGACTCTGATAGGAGTGTATTTCATGTCAGTGATTTGCTGTCTCCATTACAGCGTGACCTGAAAGCCATAACTCCTCTGCCAGGGACTGGGGTTTGGAAGTGCTCCAGGGCTGCAGCACAGCTTCCAGGCCAGCTCAGATTCTCTAATCCTGTGTGGTTTTCACCCAGTTCAGTCATTTTTAACTTGTGCAGAAAGTATCAGAAATGTTTCATAAAGGAATGGCCTTTGTTTGGGCAATTCTAATAACGCCACTGTCGCAAATAAAATGCTCACTGAGCTGTTACAGCCCTCATAAGTAATTTTTCTCTTGATTGTACTGTAGGTGGAAAGGCCATTTCTTAAGTGTCAGACAGCAAATGAAAGCACTATGCATTTGCTGTGCAGCACTGCTGTTTGGCACTGCTGGGTTAATGGTAAATCCTTTGGTTTCTGGCACAGTGCTTCATAGACCATGAATAGCATCTTCTCTGTGTCTCAGTGCACAGTCAGTGAGCTTGTCAGACTAGATATAAACTGTCTAAACAAAATTATTCTGTGCAAGCTGTAACATCTTATAAAAGGAAATCAGAAAAGGTACAACAAGTAACATAAAGTTACAAAGAGAAGGTTAAAATAGCCACAGAAGGATCATGTCACAGGACAGGGCCATACTCTGAGTGGCACCTGAAAGCTCGAAAGCAGTCAGTTGTAGGCATATTTGGAGGCATCTGACTGGGGTCTGATCATGGTTCCAGGGCGAAGGGGACAGACAAGTCTCTCATGACACATATCAGAAGAGGGAGTGACAGGGCAGTTTTCCTGATGCACTGGGGGCTGGAGGCCAGCTGCAGCTTTACTGTATTAACTTGATGGGAAGGGGACAGGTGGGGAGGCTGGATACCACCTGGCCCTTGCAGATATGTGGACTAAAAAAAGTGTGTCTGCTGCTTAGGACTTTAATTTTTGCATAAAGAGCAGTTGGTAGCCATTTGCATTTGGGTCTTGTGAAGCTCAGGTGCCCATTTTCAGGGGCTGCTCACCCCTTTGCTGTCCCCAGCATCCTTTGAACATGTTCTCCATAAATGAACATCTTGTTCCTCTGGTACAAGTGTCCAGAAAGCAGCTCAGTCTTGAGTAAAGGACAAAATGGAGTCCCTGTTGTTTTATACTCAGTTTGCACCACTTGCTGAATTTTACTTCAGGGACTGAAATTAAAAGCCAGGGAAGTTTGAGAGCCATGAAAAGTCTTTACAGTAGCATAGTTGAATCCCCATACGTCTTGAGGTTTTATATTAAGTACAGCTCATTAAATGTAGTTCTGAGGCTTCAGCTTCATTCCTCTGTACTGTGAGTATTTAGCATCTCTAGATTCACATGTTGCCTACACAATTGAGTGGTATTAGCATGCTTTTTTTAATATATGGGAATTGCTGGTCTTAGGACAGAGGTGATATAAACAGACAGTAAGCAAACAGATGCTCCATCTCCACACTGGAGGATGTTCGTCAGAAGACCTAGGTGGTGTGTCAGAATGTCATTTTTCCAGTCCCTGGTGTTATCCCTCTTCTGGATGTGTAGTAACTGTTCCTGACATAGATTTTTTCTCCCTGTGGCTTTTGTCTAGCAGGTATATGCCACCCCAGATAGGTTCTCCCTATGACTGGGATTCAAACTAATTAATTTTTTCTCTTGGGTTTTTTACACCATGCCAGTTCTCTCAAGTATTGGCATGTGATACAGTTTGATGTTGCACTGAACAGCTCATCTAAGCTTCAGGTAAATGAAACTGCTTTAGTAATCTCTGTGGACTGTGAATCCTTGCAATCAATAGCTTCCTTTCAGCAGAGTTTAAACTGCTTTCTATTATGTGGAGCCTGACACCAAAACAGAGAGATGCTTAGGATGCTGATTGAGCTGATCATTGAGCAGCAGGTGACATAACAAGGTATCTTTCTGAGTACAGGGGACAAGGGGGCACATGGTACTTTATTTCTAGGAGAAAATCTATTGCTAAGGTTGACCCAAAAGCAATTAGTGGTTCATTTAATTGAATTGGTGAATCCACCTGTGCAGTCTATTAAAATATGATACAGTTTAGGCTCAATTTAGTGCAGCAAGTGGAAGGGCTGTAGAGATTGATAATGGATTACCTTCTGTCTACCCACTGAGAGGATGTTTGATCTCAAGTGAAACAGCAGAGCATCCTGGTAGTTCAGCCAGAAATACCATCATAAGCTAAGCTGGCTAAGCTGAACTTCTCCCACTGCTGATGTGGCTTCTTTCTTTCCAAAATCATTAAGCTCCTGTACTGCTGAGCATAAATGGGTGCTTACAAACAGGTCATTGTCCTAAATCCAAACAGCTAGATTTTTCACCATTTTCAAAACTCAAATGATGTCTTGTGTAAATTGTGTAAGAAGTAGTCTTTTTAGCAAATTGGACTGAAAAAGGCTTTGGTTATGCTTCTGAGGCTTTACTTTGTTTGAAAGGTATCTTCTGTCAAGATAAAAATCATACAAGTATATAGAGTTTTTCTTCTCCCTGCCCTGCTGTGTGCTACTTTGGGCAGAGCTTTCCCACTACCAACAAAGAAAGAAGAGTTAAATGGCTATAACATTTACCAAGAGCCTTGCTGAAATAGAATAGGTACCCTTGGTTACACCTTATTTCTACTTTGAAGGGCTCCACTGGAGAACTCCAAGGGAATTCATAAGAGGATATTTATTACATACATTGTAGTACATACCCACAAACTGTACTTCAAGTTCTGTTACATTTCCTTCTTAATGGAACATAATTTGCTATAAATAGATGTCTTGATCTCTGTATGTCAGGAACACTGTTCAAGGTTCAGAATTTATTATAGGTTTCTGTATTGATACGCATTTGAGACAGTCAAAAAGAGAAATGCACAGATCAGCTACACAGTGGGAAGGTATTGAGCAAAGATACTCAGCACATATGTTTAATAAAAACACATTTAATAATAGGTTTTGTAGGTTTGCTTCCCTCCTGGCTGGTTCTCTCTCCTCTCCCACTTTCCAAGGTCTATGTGTAACACAGTCCTAGGCTATCTTTCCACATGTAGCACAGCAATACTGGTGTGGCACAGGATTGTGCTGGATTGCACAGCTTTTTGCTGCAGAGCCTTGTGTATGTGTGAAACATTCTAGGATTCTCACATGGGGAACTTTACATAAGTAGAAAGTAATTCTTCATCTATCCAAAACCTGCTCAGAGCTATGGGACCAAACACATTATCTTTGATTTCTGCTACATCAGGCTGTCATTTTTTTCTGTCTTTCTAAGTGATGCTACAAGAATGTATAAAAGATAGATGGTGGAATTAAGTGGAGCCATACCTCTCCAGCAGTGCACTACCTTTTTGTGTTATTAGGAGCTCTATGGCCCTTTGAGCTACTCTATAAATCTTTTACTGATAGATATGGAAAGTAGAAAAGGGAGAGAAAAAATAACTAACAAGTGTATTTGGCGATGTGTCTACTTCTACAAATAGCCCATCAGATGCATGCTGACTAGGTCAGCTTGGGTAATAACGTGAATCACGGTGTTGATTGGTTTCTCTTGTGATAGTGCCTAGGCAGGAGACACAGCTGTGCACCTACAGGTAATGTAGTAAGGGTGAAAATGCTTCAAAAACAGCTAAACTAATTACACTGATGAGTATTGCTGTGTGCTGCTTGTACATTTGTTACTTATGCAGAGGTCCAGCCACAATTTTTTCCTCAACATGATTTATTTCTGCTTGTTTTTTTCTAAATTCATAGAATAATCAATTTCAGCTTGTTGGGTACTCATTAACGGTGCCTTGTGTCACAGATGAGATTAGTTTAATTGGGTAGAACTGGGTGCTAATAATGCCAAGGTTGTGGGTTTGACCCCTGCATGGCCCACTTACTTAAGAGCTGAACTCAATGATCCTTGTGGGTCTCTTCCAACTCAGAATATTCTGTGATTCTGTGAAATATGCTTGAAAATAAATGTTCTTTACATCTTTTCACTTAGTGGATAAAGAGCTTCTTTGGTAGTGGCACATAATTTTCAAGAGAGAAATAGCATTATTTTCATCTCTGTGGCATGTTTCTGCCACAAACATGAGAAATAAGTCCTGAAATAAAAATGTGTAACTAAGGATTAAATTCCTAAGTCTTTTTACTGTTAAAGAAATAGCAAAACACAAATTGATGCGATTGATGTTAAATATATCTTCAGTGAATGATAACACACAAGACATGGGGCAACATCTGTGAGATTCTTGGCATACTGTGTGTTAGTTATATAGATTTTTTAAATGTTTAAGTAGTGTGGGTAGTCAGTTGCATAGTTATTGTGTGAATGCTTTATGTTAAGGATTTGTACACTGCAAGGCATCTGTGCTAGAATGGGTTCACCTGAATGATCTTGTGCAATTGTCTTATCTCACGTCAGCAGGTTGTGTCGTCAAGACAGAAAATGGTTAAAACCAGTCAAAGTTAAAAAGAGGGCCTATAAGTGACTTTTTTGAAGTCTTTCATTACAGAAATACCTGAGGGTAAGATGCCAACAGGAGATTGCTGCATCAGATCTGAAAGCAATAATATAAATGTTGTTGTTAGGTAGTGATAATAATATATGCTGTAATATTTATGTGACTTTGCACTAGCTTATGTGCTGATTATTGTAACAATGCAAAGTAGTAGCATTGTACATTTCCTTTTTTTAACTAATGTGATTGTAATCATCTTTTGGTTCCCCCCCCCTTTGTTACAGGGAGAAAATTGAATTTTAGTCCTGAGAACAAAGACATATTTCATTTTGCAATCATTGCACTCCCCAGGAATTGGTTTATTAGGCTCAAATGCACAGGGAAACAAAGTGTAATGGCCTAATATCAGGGAGTATCGGTGTGCTGAGCCCCAAGGGACATGCAGGGGCAGGAACACATTCACAGTCATGGAAGTTGATCTATATTGTTTCAGCACTGATGAGATGCAAGCTGGCAGAAAATTTGCATGGGGTGATTTGCACAGCCATCCTTTGTGGAATGTTTAGAACAAAAAATGCAGGTCTTCAGCAAGGTGCCTTGTTATGTTGGGGGTTTTTGTTGTTTTGATTTTTTAAAAATTCTTTCAGTATCTAGTATCCATCACTTATTTATGGAGTTAGAGAAGCATGGCGCTGAAGTTGTTAAATTAGCACAGTCATATTCATGGATCTTTGTACTTGTCAGTCAGGATTGTGAGTGGGAGGCTATTAGCTTCTGCATGAAGTTCCACAGAATATATAAATTGTGAGTGAAATCACTGAACTGTTAGTTACAGTGGTTACAGTGTTTTAAGAGTCCTGTAATTGTTTTGTAGATTATAAGGATTATTCAAAAATACCGTGAATATTTTATTGAAGTAAAAGGGAGTGAGTTTTGTGGTCAGAAAAGAACCTTGTCTGAGTGACATGGTCTACAGGTAGCATTCAAATGCATGAACTGCCTTTTGTACAGCTTTTCTACTAACTATGGAAAATGTATGTGCATGTGTGAGGTTTTTTACTTACTACCAAATTTTTTAAGGAGGTGTTGCTAATGGTTTGGTCAAGCTACCTTTTTGAAGGAGAGCTGGATGAATGACCTATGTGACTAATACTTTTATTTTAAGCATTTAAGCTAGTCCTTAGCTGAGTCCTGAGGATGTGTCCACTTTGTCAGAGGTGACAGTCACTGCTTACTGCCAGCTTGTGAAATGTGGCTGTAGCATTAATACAGGCTGAATAAGCATGAGCAAAGAAGGGACATTCTCAAGCAAGAAAAAAAAGGGAAAATGCAGGGACTAGAAAATCCATTTTTGTATCGTGGATCATATAAAGATCTAATGCAAGTAATTTTCAGATCATCCATCTTTGTTGTGTGCCCTTATGCTAGGTGTGTGGGGGAATTAAATGTTGTGTGTTTACCATTCTAACATGACTGCAAAGACAGAAAAGGTGTAACTTAGTTCTGTGTGAAAACCAAGAAGTTGTTTTCGTCGTGCTCAAGATTTGACCAGTTTCCACCATTTTTCTCACCCTACATTCTTAAAGTGTAAACCCCAAAAATAGAATGGTTTATCTGGTTTGTAGCCTTGAAACTCCTTGTATGCATCCCTGATGCAAAGCCCTCAGTACTCTTGGGAATGTAACACTGACATGATAAATCATGAGGGTTTTTAGGGGCATAAACAGCTCAGACCTCATATAATTGTTCCCGGTTTGGTTAGAACTGAACACAGACATTTCCAAAAGCTTAGTCATAGATTTTCTAATAATTGTGGGTTGATTTTTTTTTTTTTGGTAGTAAAATTCAAACCCAGATGTGCTTTGGTTCCCTGTTTAACCCCAAACTCTTAAAATAAAGCCCTTTCCCACTTCCTCTTCACACCTCTCAGAAGTTTCTCTTTCCCCACCCATTTTCCTTCATTAATTTTTTATGACAAAATCTTGTCATTTACTAGCATTAATTTTCTAGAAAAAAGTAATTTTCAAATGCTTATCATTGTTCCTGTCTGAAAAGGTTGCCTTTGAATAATGTGGTGCTGCTCCCTTTTTTCTGTCCCCTCTGTCCCCCTACTTTGCTCAGCTCAGTGTGACTTTTTCCACTGACTTCAAGGGCCAGGCATTAACCTAACAACCCAGGGAATGGTGGTTGGGAATGTCTCGTTGCCTCTGGAGCAGTAGTCCCCAATGCAGCACAAACATGATGCTTCCATGTGTCCTTTTCATTCACTCTGCACTACCACAGAAGAAAGGAAGCCAAATTCCCCACTGTCATGTAAATATTATATGAGACATTGCAGTGAGGCTTTGAAATGTTAATACCCCTCTGATGCAGACAGCTGACAGAGAGGGACAGTTTTGATTTGGTTGTGACTCAGGCTGTTCCAACAGGTCCTGGCAGAATTAAAACAGCTGAGAGCAGATGCTGGTTTCCTGGGTAGTAAGGGTGTTTTACATTATTTTGGGATCATCCTACCTGGTGTTTTAGAAGGAAGAAAGCTACCTGGGGACAAACTTCGAGAGACAGCTTTTTTAGGGAGTGGTGGCAGAGCCCTCTGCTTAGCTCATGGATATCAGCTGCCAGCTTGTCCATCAGCCCACAGCAGCAAAGTGATGGCACCACGGTCTCAGTCCCTCAGCCTGCAGCGGGGCTGTATGAGATCCTGCCATCTCTCAGCACTGCAGGGTAGTAAAGGAAGGAGACTTGAGATGGATGGTTTTCCACCTCAGGCCACAGAGACACAGGGCCTGCTGGTGAAGGGAAGCTTGGCTCCCTGGCAAAGGGACCCAGGAGGTCCCTTCACCCTTGGTCTCCTGGTAAAAGGACACTTGGTCTCCTGATGGGGAGATGGGAGAGGGACAGGAGTGACCAGGAGTGGTCTTGGCCCACTGAGAGGAGCTAGAGGGCAACAGACCAGGGCTGAGGAAGGGTTATCTCTTGTACCAGCAGCTTCAGCTGGGGGGAGAGACCATGGTCAAGACTGTCCTTCTGTTTTCTCTTCTAATACTATTCTCAAAAAGATATCTTTTTCCTGGCCTTTTGCTCTTCAATGACTCCTTCACTGACTCCTTCATGCCAGCCTTTCATTTTAATGATAGCATAGCAGTGAAACCGAGTCATGCTAAGGCCTGAAGGTTTCCAGCTTTAATCTGTAATGAAATGTGAAGAAACCTGTCAGGGTCTGACACAATCTCTGTCTCCTTCAGAGAGGGACTTGGGAGCTGAGCTCTGGGAATCAAGTGTTCAGACCAACCATGCTTTCCAAAGCAATGATTTTTTTTTATTAATTCTTTTCCCCTCTTCAATTTCTCATAGAAATTGGGAAGATTGACCAAGATATATATAAATACAACACCCCAGGATTCACTGGCTGCCTATCGAGAGTACAGTTCAACCAGATTGCTCCACTCAAAGCAGCTCTGAGACCTACCAACGCCTCCTCTCACGTCCACATCCAAGGAGAACTGGTGGAATCCAACTGCGGAGCGTCTCCACTCACCATCCCACCAATGTCGGCCGCCACTGACCCTTGGCACTTAGACTCAGGTAAGCTGGGCTTCATTTCGCATTCACTCAGCAGAGCAGCTCAGAGAAGAAACCCTTCTGCCTTCCTCTGTAAAGAAAAGCAAAAATGAGAGTTAAGGGATTGATAGGTGACTGTAGGGCTGTAATCATGGTAGGAAATGCAAAAAACTGGAATGACAGATTTGCCACCAATTTTAAATGAAGTTACAGGAGGAGGGGGTGAGGTTGCTTTTTTTTTTTTTTAATATTCTTATTTATTTTTCATTTGTGTAAGTCTCAGGCTATTTAAATGTTGAGTTTTGACCTAGCTGCTGTGATGGCACTTTCTCTGTAGTCAGCAAAAATTTTCAAGTACATATAAATAAGGTACAGTAGTGTTCCTTATGCTGTATTCCTAATAAGTGAATATACTGCAGTTGGCTTCATACAAAAAAAGGGTAAATCTAATTTTAGGCATAAATGCATTTATGTAAAGTGCTGATTTGTTTTGTGAAATGTTTGCTTTATGTAGGCCATGTTTAATGGAAAATCCCATTAGTCATGGTGGCATTCATCTTGTGCTGAAAATGCTGGAAAGCCAAAACAATTTGCTGATATCAGCAATCTCATCCTGCTTTTGACTGACAGTCCCTGAAAATATAAGTTGTGCCTAAGTTTAGAGAGTTCTTTTTCCTCTTTTACTTCTTGAGTGTCAGATTACCTTCAGATTTATAGGGTCAGGTGTACATTGACATCTCCCTTGCATTTTGTCCGCATTCTGATTTCACTTGTAGAGTGTAAATTAGAACCTGTCCTGGCAAATTTGTTGCATTTGAAGTGGTATAAAATTAAAATGCTAGAGGAAAAGCTTGATCTGTAATGATTTTGATAATGATTAGTCTTTGAGGATGCATCCATATGCCAGTTTTTATATGACAAGGGGCAGTTATATATGTCTTTCCCAGAAGTACATGTCAAGATCATACCTTTGAGGGGTTTTTTTTGTGGGAGTTTGATTAGTTGGTTGGTTTGGTTTGTTGTTGTTGTTTAGGTTTTTTTTTTCTTGTAGTGTCAAGGAACTCTACAGGATTTCCTTTCACCTCTTCTTCAGCAGAGAAATGAAGCAAGCATTTCTAAGGAGAGCCAGAGCTCCTTATAGAGCTGAGGATCCCAGACATTAATACAAGCAGTATCATTTTTAAAACCTGTCATTCCCTCCTTGCTGCCATGACATGCCATTTTAAGATTTCGGGATGTCTCTTCCCTACTTATAACATGCAATTTCCTACCTGAATTTTTTTCATCATAAATTAGTAGTGCCTTTCTTCTCTGAAATTATTAGACCGGTTTGTACCTGAAGGTTATGGTCTGTGCTGCTCTTTCTATAAAAATACATTTTCCTCACTGGTCCTGACTTTAAAAAGTGTGCTATAAACTTCTTGAATATGTACTGCTGCTGTGAATCATGTGCATCTAATGGCTTTCTGGTTGTTAATTTTTGTTGGTTATTTTTCCTTCCACTTCATTTGACTGCAAGCTAGTAAAAGACTATGGTGGGATTTACTCAGGATGTTTGCACTGTTCCTAATAGCTCCTGCAATTCAAAGAAAGAGGTCCTGTTTGTCCTTGCCACTTGCTATTATGCTTCACCTTGCGTCAACTCAATCTCATCTTGGAAACTTTGTTGACCTGACAGATTACAATTTACACTTTTTCTTCTGGATTAATTGTAGTGCTTGGTCACAGAGACAGCGTGAAGGATGTCAGGGAATATACAGCATTTTAGTAGGTTGGCTCAAACTGTCTGCTAACTTCTGCCAGTAAAAAATAAATCTCATTGCCATAGTCAGACTTAACCATTTCAAGTCATCAGCAGACAGAGCACGAGTAACCTATCTTCTTTTTTGGTAATGGTTAGTTTTAGTAAGACTGGGAGCTAGGAACTCCTCTTCTTGTCCTCTCCAGTGACCCACAGCAGTAGAGGGAAAAGATCATGTTGCTTCAAAGACTTCTAGTGAGGAACTGCAGTAGACCAAAGAAAGCAGCAATGTCAGGTGAGTTGTGGTAGAAAGAAATTTCAAAGCAAAGGAGTGGTGTTTCACTGTTTCAGGAGTAAAAGGATATTCAGGTGTTGGTTGGTGAGCAATATCTCACTCCTACTGTGGCTGACTTTTCCATGGTACAAAGAAGAGATATCTCAGCAACTCATCAATCACCATCAGTAAAAACAACTCATTCTCTGTGAAAGTATCAGTGGTCTGACACAGATAGTTCAGTCACAGGAAAATTATATACTGTAGACTGTGTAACCTTGAGTCATCAAAGTCATAGCCTGTCAGTCCTCAAAATGATCTTAATAAATTCTAAATCTAAATTAAAATGCTTGAGTTTAGTGTCACTTTGCATTAGTAAAATAACAGTTTTCACTGAGGAATTTTTTTGTTTCCCAAACCCTACTTAAGACTTTCTAACACAGATCATTTTGAGAGAGAAAAAGGAGGAATCAGAGGTATAAGTAACTGGCTCCAGAACTGGAATAGTCTCCATTCTCTCAGTGTGAATTTGCTCCCTCACTAGACTGGCTGAAGGGACAAAGACAAAAAGCAATTTTGAAATTCACAGAAACTCTTGTAGTGATGCTAAAGTAAAAGCCACTCACACTTTGCCACAAAAAAATTATTGCAAATAATATGGCTCTGAAAGCAGCAGTTACTAAGTGTGAGGCTTCTTGTTTCAAACATGTTTTTATCTTTAATTTTTAGTGTTATGTTACCTACTTAATTTTAAATAGTCCTTAACAAAACATGACAGCTGAGAATGGGTGTTTCATAGTGAAAATAAAAAAAACAGGAAAAATTTGTGGGAAATATCATATGGTTTAAATCTCATTCAGTGACATACTCTGAACTCATCCTAATTCATATTTTCAGTGAAGCATAGTTTTTTAGCTTTGTTTCTCAAATACTGTGGAATTGAACTTTGTGGATTGAAAAATGTTTTAGGAGGGGATCAAAGGTAAGTGTCTAAATAGAGCAGGTACACCAGACAACAAATGTAATGACCCTTTCACCTCTCAACTGCAGTGCTGGATCAGACTTCACAGATAATTACTAGAAGTTAAGCAGGTTCTGCCTGATGGGTGACCTACATGAAATGTTTTCTTTAAACTCTCTTGTGTAGTTATTGCATGAACATCTCCTGCTAGCTGCAAAACATTTTGGATGCCCTAACAGAGAGGCTAAAGGGAAAATCATAATGACATGCATCAGTCACTTGGCAGTTGACCTTTAAAACTAGTTCAGGGGTTTATCAATCAGTAGCCCTGCTGATTTTCTCCCCAGACAAATGAGCTGTACAGCGTGTTGATTCACTGTCTTGCACTTTCCATTAGCCTTGAATACACATATATTTCACTTTTACAGTATTAGATCTTTTGAAATTCCTTTGTTGTTATAGAAATTCCGCTTCCCTCCCTCCCTCCCCACCCCTGGTTGGCATTTTGCCTTGCTCCTGAGACATTATCTTAAACCATGATCTTATTCAGCTGGTGAGTATTCTTACAATGCATAATCTTTTCCTGTTGCTATGGTGATCCTTTCTTGGTGATGATAAAGCACAGGAATTCAACGAGTCATTCTTTTCTGGAACGTGATTTTCAGGTGGTTTAAAAGAAAAAGGTCAATAATCACATCCAAGGAGATCATCAATATAGTTCCCTTCCTGTGTTTTCCTCCCGTCAGTGTTATCTCAGTTCGTGTCAGACAATCCAATTTGCCTTGGTTACAGCAAAAGGAGTATAGAAAAGAGGGGAAAAAGAGCCTGATCAATGAACATATTTAAAAACGTCATGTTCTACCTTTACATATTGACCAAACCATTGAATTACCTGTCTGGCATACATTTCAAAACAAAAGTTTTAATTTCTATAGCCTTTCATTTTATTGGTGTGCATTTTAATATCTATTATTGTTGCAAAGGTAAAAAAAAAGCTAATCTCAAGGGGTTTTTAATGTCTTTCAGTTCAGATTAGCCAAGATATGTATCACTGATAACTGACACTTTGCTTATTGTAGAGAAGCAAAGAAAAGCCCAAACTTTATTATTTTTGTAGTAAAAAGATTCCACACCTAAAATGCCTTGTAATTAAAATCAGAAGTTGCATACTCTAGGAGTGGCATTTTTTAGTGCATGGGTGCTTTTATCTAAGATAAAGGCTCTGGAGTTAATAACGAGATTTCACTTTGAAATTTTTCTTATTTATATAAAAAAGGATAAAAGAAACATACTACATGGATGTACCTGTCCATTTTAGGCAAAATGTGCTCCAGCTTTGCAAACTGCCCAATCTTGAATTGAGTAAAAGCAGAAGATCCCAGAAAAGCGAGGTACACACAGTAGTTGGCAAACTGTGCTTTAGCAGCTCTAAGCTGTCATGGCACTCTATAGATACAAGATGCATTTTACTCTGAATATGAACAGAATGGCATCTAGAGTATTTAACATGGGATTTAGTTAAACCTGTATTAGCTTCAACATATTACGAATTAAGTGGAGCAGGATTAAATGCTACATCTGTGCTGTTCTTCTAAGTGGCGTGACTTTTTTCTGACTGTGCATGTTTAAACCCTAAATGCTCTTTATTTTTTTGTAATAGTTGAAAGGTCTCGCCTTTTAAGAATCAACAGCTTGCTTTGAAACCTATATTGAGCATGTCTGACAAAAACGTGTACCTCTGTCTTGAAGATTAAAACAGCTGCTTGCAGGATTGGCTCTCTTTTTGATACAAATTCATCCCACTTCTTTAACAAGTGATGGCAAGAGAGGAGAGCAGCAGCACTGAGCACTGGCCATATGATCTGAGCTCACCTGTTTGGCCAGCTAGTTTCCTTGTCAAGTGAAAGAGAGCAGTCCATTCCTGCACTGAGTGAAAGTGTCACTCATGTTACTGGTGGCAGTGCCGAAGGTCACCTTCGTAATTCAGATGCCATCAGTTGCGCTGCATCTCTCCCTCTGACTGGTACTACACCTCAGAGGGCAGAGCAGCAGCACCTGAAGAGAAGGCTGGGTCAGAATGGTGATGGTATGTGAGTAGGAAGATGGGAAGTAGCTTTTGCCCTTGTCAAGGGCTTGTTACAAATGATGCTGTGGAAAGGAAGAATCAAAGGCATTATTTGCTGACGGGTGACAATGCAGCCCTCAGAGCAGTCTTTGGTCACAAACACATGAACAAAACACTCTTCTCCTGGCCACAGACATTGAAAGAGTCCTGTACACATCAATGAGTCCAAGAGCATGAGCATTAAAGCCAATGGTGACCTAGGACATAGCACTCACTCTCTCTTTTAAGGGACAGCAAGGGAGCAGAGTCACTTCCCTGGGCTTCCTGAAAGGAGCAAGTGAGTCCAGGCAGGAGGGACAGAGGAGCTGCCCCACTTTCGTTCATGATGCAGCCTTACACATCTAAATTTGATCTCCTAGTGTTAGCAAAATTAGAAATAGATATGAAGGCATTTGCTAGAATAAAATGATGCTGCTCCTTTTTTCAAGCATAGCAAACCTACACTGCAATCAGAGAATGGTGCCAAGTTCACTCTTCAGGGTTACTGATTACTCGAGGTGGTTGGTTTGGTTTTTTTTAATTAACATAGCATGTAAACATTGGGAGGCTGTTTGTCTGCCAGTAAGCTAGCTTAATATTTATACTCTTTATACAAGAGACTGAAGATGCATTTGCAACCTGCCCTGTGAATCAACAGGTTCTTCCACTACCAGATTCTGGTGCATTTCTGTGATTGTTTACTCTGTTGAGAGTGACCAGCATTCATTCCCCATGCTCCCAATGGCCCTGACCTGAGTTGTTTTCAAACAGGAAGGTAGCATTTTTTGTCAGACAGTCAAGAGGGATTAAGTCTAGCAGAAGCTCATAACTCACTTTCTAAGTACCAAGTGTTTCTTGCAGACAAGAGGGTAAGTGGTAAACATTTAAATGCAACAGATTCTATTTCTCTCCTGCCCATCAAACAGCTAACTAGGAAGAGCATCTGTCTAAAATTTGGCACCATCAGTGCTTCATCCTTAAAGGGTTTAATTATGGTGCTTGAAATACTGCAAATCTCTCTATTGATTTGGAATAAAAATGCCTCCCTCCGTCTCATGTAGCTCCTTCACACAATTATTCATAGCTTTCTCTTAACTTTAAGACTATATAATTTCAGTGTGGAATTTCTGACACTCTGCCTAGTGTATCAGACAGTTGGCAGACTGCCAAGCTTGTAAATCCTGGCATTCGTTGACAGACCAGTATTGTAGCTGTTTCATAAGCAGTGATTTGAATATTAATGCTGCTAACTAATGTCAAGAGAAGGTGCTAATAATAAAAAGAGAGTCTTTTCCATCTTCTACAAAGACTATACTTTTTACACAGGTACTAGTCTTAACTAGGAACACAGGGATGGTGTAAATTAGGGGAAAAATGGAGTAGAGAAGGAAGCATTTAGATGCCTGAGCACTTCATGTGACTGCTTTCTTTTTCCTTTCCTCAGGCAGAAACGCTCTTATTTCCTGTGTAAGAGGTTATTCTAGATTACAGTCAGGTCATTACAGCTATGAAAGTTTATTTTAGGTTTGAACTCTCCAATCTGACCCATTTCTTAGCCCAAATCCAAGCCTTTCATTTTGGTTTGGGTTTCTTTTTCTCCTTTTTTGTAGCTTTCATAAGTTTACAGGCTTGTTTGGTACTCTTGATAGTTGGGGTGGATTTTCTTCTTTTTTGGGGGGGGTTTGGGGGAGAGAAGGGGTTGTTTCTTTCACATATTCCCTCTGGGTCCATTATCAGTGATTAGCTATACACAGCCAAGCTTTGACCAGCACTTAACTCCACTGTTCATTTGAGAGCACCAAAGCGCTTCATCTTCTACATTAATTATAAATGGAAGTATTTGTGTATCTTCCTTAACAGGTGAAATGTAAGCACTGCTCATAAAATTTTCATGGAAGTGATAGCTTAGGCCAGCATGAATCTTGTCTGGAGTCCTAGTGAGACTCAGTGTCAAGGAGGTGTTACTACCAAGAATTACAAGATAGATGAGTTTAGGTCTTTGATGGATGAGGGTGCTCTAATGTGTTGCAAATCAGTTGGAAATCTGGCAAGGCAAGTGTTCAAAATACTGCTGCTGCAATCCGACTTACTGGAGTTCAACTGCAGATGAACAAAATCGAAAAGTGATGCTAAATATCTGTTCTCCTTTTAAATAAAGAATAAAATTCTGTAGTATACAAGTACCAGATATTAGTATTATAGAGTGTCTTGCCTTATCACGTCTTTGTACAATTACTTGCCTGTGTGCAAAAGAAAGTGTGAAACGAAGGTATGAAGGAGGAGGCAAGGGAGAATTACCTAACCCATCCCAACAGACAATGCAGAAATGTGTTCCCTGTTTTATGTTTCATCCAGGACTGACTGGGGGAGTTTAAGCTGCAAGGATGGGTCTCCTAATAAGGCACAATTTCATCTGTCCCTTTGATGGGAAGATAGCTATTCAAGATCAAAAGAAAGAATATTGTACAACTCTCTTGGTATAAGCCATTGATAAAACTCCATTTCCTCCTCTCCTTATGAGCATGGACAGCAAAGCTCACCTGCAGGAGGAAATTAAAGGGCTGGTAACACAACAATTCAGAAACAGCTATCTTGACTGATTGGGTTGTCTGCTGTCTCGTGTTTAGAGTCTGTATTGTCCCACTTCATTGACCATGGAGCATTCACTTCATTTTCTCCCAGCACTGCTGTTGTTCATTGTTGGCATTTCCATTGTTCATTCTAAAATCCATGCTTTTTTTACAGAAACATCCAACAACACTTTTCAGCTATAATCCCCACTTACTCTCCCAGGCTGTCCCAGACATTTGCATGCAGAAGGGCTTCTCAGAGGACAATGTTTCTATTAAACCATCATTTCAGAGGATTTTTAAGTTTTTACTCATTTCACACTGGAATAAAAAGACAGGAATGGAGATCCTTCACACCAAACACGTAAAACCACAGGTTTTGTGTTTTCCATTATCTCTGTGCATTTATGTCTCAGCAGAATGCACTAGAAGCTTTTGTAACTCCACTCGAGATTCAGTGAAAAATTCTTAGGGAAAACGGTTCAAAATGTTTTTGATCTAACAGAACATACCTGAAAAAACCCTAGTTTAAGTAATTGGTCTGAATATCACTAATGCATTGGAGGATTTTTTGTCATTTGTGTTGGGTCTTTTTCCCTCCCTATCCCCCCAGTCAAGATGGCTGTAAAGGATTGAAGAAATTAGTGAATTTTGTTCCAAGATGGAGATTTTCATGTTCCAAATAATTAGCATTACTGGCAACAGAGAGAAGAAGATGGCATTTTTAAAATTAAAAGCCCCGATTTTCTCTCTAAGCTGCACGTCTGTTCTGCTAGTTACAGAATTGCAATGTGGGTGTACTTTTTCCAATATCCTGTAACTTGTACTAAAAAAAAAATTATTAAGTCTGTGACTGTGAAGATTTCTATTTCTGTGAAGTCAGGAAAATGGTTCATAATAGGGAGATACATGTAACCCTCTAATACTACACTTGAGGCGTCACTAAAAATTCCAGGAGTGATGATTGACCCCACATAATATGCTAGAACAAACCCAACCTTTTACAAACAACATGGCTAATAATATCTTTTAAATATTTTGTGGTGGGGTAAGTGTGAGGTTGGGTTTATTTAAACTTGGAGGTGTTTAATATTAAAAATCTCTTCAGCCAAATTCTTGGTTCTATACTTAACCTGATGTCAGTAGGATTTCAAATAAAGTCTGTTAACAGAGTTTAATGTTAAACAGTCCTCCCTCAGAATCTGCTCTCAAATGCCTAGAAAAGCAAGAGTAGGGGTAGTTTTCCTCCTTTCTTAGTTTTCAGCTTGGAGAAGTAGGAAAAAAATAGATGTATTAAGTTAAAAAATAAAAAGATAGGAACTTTCAGTACAACGTAAGACACATAAAAATGTGCATTAGAAGAGACAGATTTTTTAATACTTCAGATTTCTTTTCTTTTGCTGAATTGCTGCCGTTTGCTTGCCATGGGAGCTCTTCACAGAGTCAAACTCAGGAAAAAAGAAGGGGGTGGGATGGGCACTGGCAGTGGGATGAGCAAGAAAGGGCGACAGGATTCTAAGGGTTGTGTTGTTCACCTTTGATGTAGGACTGTGTAATGGAGTTGTTTACTCCTGCTCCATCATTTCTGTGCATGTGTTTAGAGTTTCACTTGTGATCCAGTCCCTTCAGGAAGGGGAATGTGACTGTGACTGCAGGTTAATTTCTACTATCAAGAGTCAAGCAATTAGTTTCTGGACTTAGAGTCTGTAATAAGGAGTGCTCTGTAATTTCAAACCACAGCAGTACAGTCTCACCTGACCAGCAGAGTTGACATAATTTTACAGAATGCCACCAGAGAGCTTGCTTTTATTTTCCTCTGTGCTCTGGTCCTATGGAGAAACACGGTGAATGGATCTAGTGTCCAAAATTTTCTAATAATCCTGACGTGTAACTGAGCATTTGCTCCCATTGCAAGGTCAATTCTTGGATGCCTGGCTGCAGAATAGAATTAGGAAGAAGGAGTTATTGTTCACATCTTTTATTTTGTTATCTTACTGTTCTACTTCTAATCAATGCCTTGACTAATGCAGGTTTTATATACCTTGTGATCACCAGATCAGTGGTTCTGCTTGCATTTCTAGTTCATATTTACTTGAAAACCCAGCTGGTCTTAATAGTGGGAGAATACCTTTCAAAATTGTGGACAGCTGTAAAGATGAAAGGTCAACAAAGTCTTGCAACACGTTAGATCTAGTCTGTACAAACTCACTTTCCAGAATTTCACATTTCCTCCATCGTTTGTTTTAGACCTGTGATAACTCCCACACTTCCTTTTTTGGAGCAAATCTAAACTGTAGCTTCCTTTGTAGCTGGTATGTTTTTACCAAGACTTGCCCACTCAGTAAAAAAGATTGCTTTTTTAACTTCAGTTAAAAAGATTGCTTCCAATGACTTACATGTAACACTCCTGGTAGTGTATCTCAAAATGAAATTTGCCTTTTTACTGTGTATTTCTTATTCTTAGTACTGCTCTTTATCTGAAAATCTCCCCCTTTGGTTTTGGGTTTCCCCTGCCTTTTAGTAAACAGCCTTTTGCTCATTTCTAAGCCCACACCCACCTTCTGGACTACTTTTCTACTTTATCAAGGTCATTTTGTATTTCAATTTTGTGTATTTGCAAAAGGCTTTTATGTGGGATCCATTGTAAAAAAGCTTCCCTCTGAAAATGGCAGATGTAAAAGCATGCCTACTATAATGAAGCAGAATTAATTCACTCAGCTAAACCAAGCGCATCTGTCATCTCTAACATCTAGTCCTAATTGTGCACTGTTTATCCAGTACCATCTTCCCTCTCCAGTCATTGAGGGCTGCTGTTTTGCATCTGGCTGTGTCAATGACCATGCTGGGTGTGCTGGAGAATGGTAGGTCTCCTACTGCATTTTTGTGGTCATCTAAAACTTCAAATGTCATTAAAATGATGGCCAAAACATGGAATTTGCCTGCAGCCAGCCTTTAATCACCCTAATTAGGCGCTGCAAAGTTTCTTTAACCCCATTTACCCTGAGCCTAGTAACAGAAAGTTGAAAAGTGCAAAACATGAGTTCAGACTATAGATTTACTCTGTGGTTATAGAAACTGTGGTGTTGTAAACAGCAGCCCATGAAAGAAAGAGAAAGCAGAGTACTGTGTCCCTTTATGTAAGTTAGCTTCAGGATGGTGCTGTTTGAAGCAAACCTGATGATCTGCTGTGGAAAGACAGGGTGCAAAAAACAGCATCACCCAGCTTGGATCCTGGGAGGGAACCAGATGAAGTGATATTCATAGGCCACAGAGGAGCTTAGCATTTCCTGATCCAGAGCAATCTGTCCCTACACTAGCTGCAGGTTTTAGGAAAAGGTCTTTGATGTGCCGTGACAGCAAACTGATGGCTCTGTGCCATAGCTGCATGAGCAGAGGATTTCAGGAAGCTGGCAGGATGTTTCTTGGGTCAATATGTAGCTGTTTTCCAGGATGGATTAAAAGTCTCCTTGCTCTGTTCTTCATGTTTTGAATCACACAAGTGAGACTCTGGCTATTCAGAGCAACCTAGGGAAGATTCATTTTAGGAATTACTCTTTACAACCTATGAACAGCACTCTGTAGTCTTCTGTGTTTTTACCAGGCCATCAGTATTATTGCTATCCCTTTGTCGGCATGCTCTAATGTATTCTTTCCTCTTTTAGTTCCTGAATTTCAGCAGCAATGGAAGAAAATCTCTTGTTAGTTGTCTTTTTGGCAAAGTTGCTTCATATTGCCAAGGAATGTGACCGTAGTAAGGTCAGAGAGGAATCCCCACGTGTTTGAATGATGAAACTCCTATCTGAAATACCTGCACTTGGTACCTGTTGGGGACAATACTCTATTAAGCTCGTCTTGTAGGGTCAAGGACTGTATGTTCTTTTCTGCCTAATTGCTGTGGCAGGGTTTACCCTGTTGCAGTTCTTAGACCTCTGGTCCGTGGCTATTTCTGATCCTTTGAGAAGCTACTGAAGAATTTCAAGGGAACTTCCCATTAAAAAAGGGAACTAATTAGTTGTTTTCTTCATCCTCTATCCATCTGTAGTAATACATTAAGTAAAATAATTGTATAGATTTTTTTGTGGCAAAATATATTCTATAACCCCACATTTGGCTGAGATTTGAATACAATTTTTCAGTCAAAAAACTCCCCATAATACACAAGCAGGTCTCTCGGTGGCACATGAATAATACAACAGGAATTCATGAATGATGGCAATAATCTGCCAACACTGCTGCAGGTGCTTTTAAAAAAAAGATTCATGCAAGTCGAAGCTCCTTTTTTCCCTACAGCACTCCTGGTTCTCCAGCAGCTGCAGCATGGCACAATTTAGCTAATCTGATGGTGAGGTCTTGCTGAAATGCAGTGTCCCTTGCTCCCAGACACATGTTCCTGTTTCCTTTTTGTCAGAGATGAGAGTCTCAGAGTGAATCACATCTGCTTGTTGATCTGATGGACAGCTCCTCCTGAGTGTGTAAGATGATTGGGTACAATGGAGAGCAGCTTTGGGTGGAGACATTGGGTCCAGTCCTAGCAGCAGCTCTCAGACAAGATCAAGGATGGAGCTTCACATCCTGCATCGTGTTCTTCCTTCTCCTGCAGTGCCTGTTGAGCCCTTCTTCAGTGCCTGCTGAACATCATAGGCTCTAGTCTTCCATCTGCCAGGAATTCCTTGTAGCACAGCAACTGGCAAGTGGCAGCTCAGGAGGGATCATGCTGCCATGAACTGCAGCTTTCCTCTTTCTTCACACTTCACTTGTGCCATGGTCCTTGAAATAACCTTTTAAAAGAAGGTAAAACATAATATTCAATTGTAAGGGAAGGAGGAACTGTGACTAATGTAGATACTCAGATTTCTTGTGTGAGGACACAGCAGACCAACTCTCAACCAAGAGGCAAGCAGTAGGACTTGTTAACTGCCTGTGGTGCTGCTGGGATGACAAGGGGCCTTCTTTTGGGTTAGAATGGCAGAGAGAGATTCCTTGTGATTCAGCAAACTGATGCTTTCCCCATAGTATTACTTGGCTTTAGGATATTTCTTGAGATGCAGGGAGGGCAGGTTTAAAATTAAAATGTATTTTCCCCCTGCCAGCCCTTCCCTTTTAGCACTGTAAAGCTATGTTTATGGACCCTGTGCCAAAATGTCTTCATTAATGCTGCTTCACAGTTCTTTGGAACAAAATCCACTGATACAGAACTAGGTATTTATTTATCTTTTACGATTTATAGCCTGATTCGTCTCAGAGAGGTGCAGAAGAAGGTTTTCAGAAGCCAGAGCACCAACAAATGTCAAAGGCCCAAGTGCTGCTGGCAAAAGCTGCTGGACAGGACCCCTCCACTGAGCTGTGAGAAACGTGCTCCTGTTTGTCCTGCAGGCAGCCAGCCAAAAACTAGCTGCTGAACACACAGCTGGTTCTACTCTCTCCCAAGAGTAGGCACACAGAGGGCTACTCTAGCCCCAAACCTCTTTTCAGGCCATGTGGCAAGCTGAAACCATTCATTCTTTTGTGCAGCTGCTTTACAATATAAAAAGAACTTTATTATGGATCTTACTCCATGATTACAGAAAGAGTTGAAGTCCCTCAGCCAGTTTTTGGTATACTGAATGCATCACTGGTCTGTAAAGGCAATTGATTATTTTAATATAGTATCACCTAATCCATCAAGCAAGAAAAATACAGCTGGGTTTTAAATGCTGCCCTAAGAAGCAGTTCATGTCCATGATTATTTTAATTTTCTCCAGTTATGCACTTTTAGCAACATTTTTTCTACTTCAAAAGCAATGCCATTGTCCAGTGGCAAAGAAGGAAATAATTGCAACCACTCACCCAGTTCCCTGGGCTTGCTTAGTCACTGCAGTATCTAGTTGCTATGTCTGACTATAAAAAAAATGCTGATAATAACTTTAATTGATGAGATTGGCTTTGGAAAGCCTCTGTGATATTTTCTGGAGGTTAATACCAAGGCTATCATCCAAATTCATCCCATTTCTTTTAGTTCTGCTGCAAGAAGTCTCTCCCCTTCAGGTTGCTAGCAAGTGAATGCTGGCACATCTGCCTGTGTCTTCTCCCCTTATCTGTGTGCTGGAAGGTCACCTCATCCACAGGCTCTCCTGCCTGCCACGCCTCAGCTCCTCCAGCTCACAGTCTTCTCCTCAGCTCCAAAGCAGCTCCAGAAGTGGCTCAGCTGATATGCTGAGCTTTCTCCTAGAGTGACTAAAGTGCTGGCACGTGCTCTGTGGGGTAGCTGCTCTATGGCTCTGACCAAGAAAAGATGCAGCCCCTCTCTGACCTTGGACTGTGCAGCAGCAAAAAGGATTCTAGTTTTTCTTTCAAGAAGCTTAAAGTTGTACACAATGGTGGCCATAAAATCCTGGGAACTTCCAAATCCTCTAATGGTAGCGGTGACAAAGTCAAAAACCTCTCTAATAATAGGTATGATCACACACGTTTAAAAGACAGGGGTTTTTTGGTTTTGTGCTAACTAGCCACTTAAAACTTACTGACCTTCTCTTTGTACCGGACAAAATGTTCTTCTGTATCAACAGCAATGCTTACTGAACATTTATTTTCATTTTAGTTTTGTTATGAGGAGGAAGCAAGCAATTCTGAGAGATTAGATAATATTGAAATTTTTTTCTCTTTTTATTCATCTATAGATAAATATTTAGTGATCACAGTTTTTTAAAGTTGTATCTGGGGATGTTGGATGTATTTCTGAAGTTTTACAGAAGTTTCACTGCTATTACAACATGAATCTTTAATTCTCTACTTACAGCGAGTGCTGATTTCCCATACAATGGTCAAGCTATAGGAGATGGAGTTAACAGAAACTCGGCTATTATTGGAGGTAAGAAAACTGTCTGCTTTTCTAAGATATTTTGCAGTATGACTCTGATGGCTAAATTGCAGTTGGTAATAAGGGCATATGTTTCCCTATCCAGATTAGCTGCTTTAGATTAGCTGCTTTAGTTTTGATTTGCTGTTATTTTTCCTTTCTAATTTATATTTTTATTATTACTTATAACTTTTCCTTAATACTTTGAAACTTTACAATACTGGAAGGATAGCATCACATTCCTCAGAGAAATTCAGGCCACACCTGAACAGCCTGTCTGTCCAACACATCAGTTAACATAAAGGGGCATAACATAACTCTGGCTGATTACAAGATTTTTTAACCTGAAAACTTTATAATGTCCTCATCCTGGAAGATTCTTATCCCTGTAGAGAAGGGCCCAGACAGGAACAGTGCTGTTTTATCACATAGATACCTATGCCTAAGAGGATAACATTCATCAGACATCTCTATAACAGGGTTGAACCCAAAATAGACCATTGCAGGGAGAGCAATTAAGGCTAGAACTGATGATAAAGCAGTTACATCTGCAATTATGTGGAGCCAGTGCCCAGTGGGTGGTGTGAGCCAACAGTGATCCAAGCCAATCTTCAATGACATGGAGCGTCCCTGATAGGTGTCTATGATAGGTGTTTACAGCTGTTGACTAGAAAGTGAACATCAGAGATTCCACCTTCAAAGAGCTGCCCAGGCTGTGACACATCACCAATACACCCCACTGTTCTGGGAGAGCTCAGCACCCTCTGCCCCATGGTTAGCAAAGCTCGGGTCTTTAAGAAGGTATTAATGTTGAAGTTTTTACCTACGGGAAAAAAGTCACCAGCAGACTTCATGGAGTTGCATTTTGTATGTAGCAAAAACTATGTACAAATATTAGAGTAGTAAAAACCAAGTAACTGTGCTGATGCCCAACTGCGCTGATGCCCAAGTGAGTAGCTTCAGCTGAGCTCCAAGGAGTTCTGGGATCCTTTCTTTGTGCAACAACCTGCAGCTGGTCTCACTGGGGGCATCTTTTCTCTCCTCCTGTGTGTAGGCGTCATCGCAGTGGTGATCTTCACCATCCTCTGCACCTTGGTGTTCCTGATCCGCTACATGTTCCGCCACAAGGGAACCTACCACACCAACGAGGCCAAAGGGGCAGAGTCCGCCGAGAGCGCCGATGCCGCCATCATGAACAATGACCCCAACTTCACGGAGACCATAGACGAGAGCAAGAAGGAATGGCTTATCTAAGCCCACGGGGATGGGGCCTGGGGTGGGATATGAGCTGGGCCAGGGTGGGACTGGGATGACTCTTGCAGTGGAGAGAGAACACTCTGTGTCGGACACTTGAGCACACATAGGATAAAAAGATCAGCACAACTGGAGGAGCAAGTGACAGGAAAATACCACTGAGACTGGAGAAAAAAAGAATGTCTCAAGCATTTAAGAAAAAATGCTTTTTAATATTTATTTACAGCAAATTGCCCCTTCTGTATCCCAACAACTACAACAAAGAGCAGTTTTGCAGCTTCAGCATTGGTTACAATTTTCAGTAATACCTATAGTCTATTTCTGTGTGTGTTTAGAGATGTTCTGGATACCTGTGACAAGAAACAGGGCTGGTTTTTTACATTTTTTAAAAGCTGTTTAAAATGTGGGTGGTTCTGTCCTGAGAAAAGCGGCAGCCCTTTCTTCCCGGCGTTGTGTTCCTTCCTGGCTGGCCACTTCCCCTCAGGCTGCCCTCAGCCCCAACCTTGGCCACATCACCGCTCGTTTTGGTGGCGTTGATCCCGGGGTTCGGGGCTGGGGTGGGGCAGGGGGATGAGGACTAATGCAAATCTTACTCGCCAGTTTCTCAACATCTCATCAGCCCATGTCAGCCCTGGCAGGACCCATCTTCTTGACCCAGGCACTTCATTGATTGTGTGCAATTCTCATCAACAATGTAAAAATACTGTTATTATGACTACTACTACAACTACTAAAGAGGATTATCGTAAAGCACAGGAGGCTTTAAAAGTTTTTTGTATTACTTTGTTGGTCTCTAAGGGAGGATGATGCTGTGTGAGTCTGTAGACCTAGTCTGTTCCTGTGTCTTTGTCTATGGCACTGGTGACCTGAGGCACATGCCAGGTTAAACTCAGCTCTGCCTGTGGCATATTGGCATATACTGTACATTGTAGTAGGGAATTAGAGACAGACTTTGTTTGCTTCAGTTTCTTCTTAATAGGCTGTCATAGACACATTAGTACAGCTTTAATCAATGCATTTGAACCCACAGGCTTCACATCCTACTTTTTTTTTCAACTTGAGAGTAGCTATTTATTCCTTACATCCCTTGTTTCAGTCCCTTTGCAAGGAAAGCCTCCGCTGGCAGTGTTTGCACAGTCAGGAAGGTGAGGCGCACAGGAGGCTTGAAAACTCTGCCTCCAGAGCACATAAGAAGCACACAGGGGAGAATTACTTTTCAATACAGAGATTTACCTGAACTATTTTACTGTCTTTGTAAGGCACTTTTAAGAATAGCAAGGCCAATGCCAAGTACAGCATTGCATCACATTTTTCCTCTTAAATCAGGAAAGTCATAGGTGTCACCTGAACAGCAGGCAGGCAGCTAGTAGGAAAGACAAAGGGGCAGCCTGAAGACCTAATATCCTTTGGTGGCAATAACAAAGTTTTAGCTTGCCCTCTATAGAGAAACATGGTGCTCCCGTGGTCTGAATTGATAGGAATTTAAGGTCTTAATGGACAGGTTTTGCAGCAGAACTGAATAGAGGAATGAATATACTGCAGGGCTTTGCCGTGTGCTAAAAGAACAGAAACAATGCCAAGAACTTCCCTTTAAAAGTATTTATTCTTGTGACAGTGCTAGATTTGCTTTGCCTTCAATATTTTGGGTTTATTATGCATAGATTTAACTCATTTTCTGCACAGGAAAGATTTATTTTTCACCCAAATGTGTAATCTACTACACAGCAGTGCTGGCGTTTTTAATTTCCTTATTTCTTTGGTTGCAACTTTCATTATTCTAATTGACACTTTAATTTTTTTTTTTAAAAATCATGTAGGGGGAAGAAAATATTGGAGTCTTACTAGACAAGAAATTGATAAACACAATTTGTCAGAAAGACAAGGTGAGATAGTTTGGGTTTTAAGGATGGTAGCCTAAAGTCCATTTCTGGAGTCATTGAACATAGATATCAGAGCAAATCAAGCCCATTAATTTATTTCTTCTATTTATGGATTTGGCATTAGCATACAAAAAAGTTGCCCATTTCAAAAGAACTTACTGTTTCTCAGGTAACATATGTGGCAGAGAGGTTCAGGTAAGCATAAAAATTACCTCTGTCGCTCTTGTGCTCTGCAGTCTTCTGCCTTGCCTGCAGTATTAACCTCCCCCTCTCTTGTCTGTAATCAAGCAGATGAGTCCTGGGTTTAATCATGGGTGTAAAATAAGTCTTTCCTCCTTGGAGAATATCAGCAGGGGTTAGATCTACCCTGCAGCACCACTCAGCAAACTACGTAGCAATCAGAGATGTCTCTGTAGGATTGAAAAGGCATTATCTTCGCTATATGATTTTATGTTTCATTTTAACTTAATGGTATTTTAGGCCACTCTGAAAAGCATCCTTGTCTGCAACTTCAAGTTACCAAGAGCATCATTTGCATAGATTGGGATTTGGTTTGCAGGAAGAAGGTTCCTAATCTGAATTTTTCTGCAAGGACGATCAGAATTTATGTATCCTGGGAGATTAGAGTCCTCTGCTACTTTATGGGGGAGAGACAGATTTAAGAGCCATAGTGCAAATTGCCAAATGCCCCAGCTTGGCATTAGAAGGGAAAAAAGGCTTGGTCTCCATGTCTAACCAAGTCCTTGGCAAAGCAAGAGACAGTTGTCTCTGGGTTATCGTAGTGAGGCTTGTGATATTTACTCACTGATTTTCTAAAAAATTAGCAACTTATCTTCCACAACCCTGTAAGCAAGAATTTGACCATTGCATAAGTCATAGTTATCAATTAGTGTCTGAAGTTGGAGAAACAGTTTAAATTTCTGAAATCAAGTCACAAGCATGTTGCACCTCTCCATTGACTGGACACCGTAGACCTCTTTATGTGAAATACATCAGTGCTGTGTTAAAATGCAGTCACTTTCATAACTCTAGAAAAATTTAATTATTGGAATTCTTGTTTTTCCTTAAACTGGACCTTAGACATGATATTATTGATGAGCAGCTGGTTTCTGTGTAAGCATTTAGTACTTTGGATGAATCCCTGCGTCTCTGCTTTGTATTTAACTTCTGAGAATGGTGTATGTTAAATTATAGGCACTGGTCATTCAGCATCATGGCAGGGAAGCAGGAGCAGGCTCAGATACATAGCCTGTGTATTTTGCTAGTACTAAATTTATTCTGAAGATTTCTTCCTCTGTGAGCCTATCATTGAAGGCTGAAACAACATCCATAGCTTATTTCACCCACCCTTACTTGTGCCAAAAATCCATGTTGTTTAACAGGTATGTGGGAAAATCTGTTGGAGGGGAGAGTGGATCCTGCTTTTATAAAATTCTGTACTTTCCCCAAAGAATATTAAAATAATCCATCTTTTATCACCTGGTTTTTAGCTGTTTCACCTATTTGAACCGTGCAGAAAAATGTAGCTTCTTGTACCAGTTTGGGAACCAAAGTGTCCCAGTTGTGTTTCTAAAGGGTCATTCCTGATACCACTGGAAACGATGGCAAAAGTGCCACCAGCAGTGGGGAGAGCAAGACTGGGCTGGAGATCAGGGCTCTCAGTGTTAGTGAAATAATGTAAGCAATATTTTGGATTCCCATGCACAAGACATGCAGACCACCAGGTAACAAGATACGGAGCTTCAAAGAGCCAAAACAATGGAAAACTTATTTTGATGTCAACCCAGCCTCAAGGGAAATCTGCAATCCAGTCTGGAGGTTTTGAATCAGGTCTTTCACACATTGCTTATTCCGTATTTACTGGTAGAAAATCCAGATGTATTAAATGGGAATATGTTTGTTTAACTTGTACTGGAGCATTTCTGCTTTGTATTTTTTGTGTCTTAAACTTTACCTGTACCTTTTATATCTCTTCTAGCAGTAACCACTTCAAAGGTATGGCAGCATTTTAGTGTCATGCTGTAGGCAGTGTGATACATGTAAAAGAATGGTCATCATAAATAGTTTAGTAAGACTGCCGAAGCAGTGGTGTATATGTACAAGTTTATTGTACTTATAAGAACTCATTTTACTTAAAATAATGTCTTTTAGTGGCAGATGCATCTTATTTCTAGGGTATCTGTTGAAATGTGAAGCTATCTAAGTTCGACAAGCAATAGCTTTTAATATGGTTTCTCCCATGAATGATTTTACATTCCATCAAGCATGATGATCCTGCAAGGGTGTCATTTCTGAAAAGCAGAACCTAAATTCTGTTAATCAGATGTCATTATCCATCCTAGAGAAATTAAACAAAAACCTTGCCTTCTAACAGCAACAGCATGCAAATTAGAATGAATGAAAGGCAATGTGTTTGTATGCATAAATATCTTCTGTGAATGTCTTTCCTTTTAACTAAAGTTCTATTAGAAACCAGATTGGTAAATAAAGAGGAGGAAAAAAAAAAGAAGAAAGACATTTAAAATAGTTTTAATCACCATAACAGGTGTTTCCTCATGCTTTCTGTATTCTGATCGTTGTCTGTATTTTTAACTTCTCTAGTAATATGAAATCATTTTGGAAGGGAGAGAAGTTGGAAAGGCCTGTTAAGAAAAGATCCCCAGTACATGAATAAAGGTACTTCAGAAGGTAGTTATACATAAAAGGAGAGGGTGATAAAACCAGGGAAGATTTACTGAAGTGCAAGGATTTTCCTCCTGCATCAGGGTTACCTGTTACAGAGTGTGCATCTGTACTTGTTGAAGTGGGCAGAGGGTCTGAAAGCAGGGTTTGGATAGAAATTAAATTACTGCCTTTCTGTTTTTTCCCTTTCTCATCACTTTGCATATAGCAGCAAGCAGTCTTCTGTCAGTTCTGCTCACGTTTGTTATTGCAAATTCTGTGGCATTGCCAGCTTCACAAGGATTACATACTACAAATGACTGAGTGTGGGTTGTTTGCCTTCCTTTCGTATCATAACCCCGTCCTTTCCTTTACGAATGAGAGCCTTTTATTGAAACCATCAAGAGAAATGTATGCCCAGCTCAACAGACTTGTGTCTGTTCCTTTTAATAAACTGCCTTATCAGGCTTTAAAACATTTTTATGGCATGAAGCATTTTATAAAAGAACTATGTTAAATGCACTTGAATGGGAGAATGTGAAATCTAGGCAAAGACACATCAGTGCAACAACCTTCTGAGTCAGAGGGACTCTTGCTCTGTCTACAGTGTGAATTGCCTTAACCACCCACCAAATCTCTGGATCTGTCCAAGACCTTAACTTCCTTTGTGGAATATAATAGTGGCAAAGTCCTGGTGTGATACTGTGTGACCATCTTTTGACTATTCTTCTGTACTGACTGTTGCAAGCCCCTAGAAGGAGAACCACGCTTTGTACAGGAATATTTTTCATTCATATAGAAAAACTCTAGAACAAAGAGATGGGAGTGAAGGTTCGAGTGTCAAGCCCCTCTGATACTTGAGTGCTGTGACATGAGGAGTCTTTGCTTCCATCTGTTGCCACAGGTGTCTCACTGCAGCCAGAGGGGTGTGGGTGTGCACGTTCACCTCCAAAACACAAGGCTGCTTGGGATGCAATGTCTGCACCACTCGGGCAATTGCTGCCATAATGTGGGTGGATAAGATACCAAACTTGCTCCAAATCCATGAGTCTGCAGTGCTTGCAAAATCACTTGCTCTTGAAATTAAGTGCGATTTTGAGGATAAACTCAGACTGTGCCCTACAGTAGCGGGCCCATATGGTACCTCAAATGAGACAAGACTTGGACCTGGTAATGGAAAAGCATTTATTTAACAATCTGTAACACAGTTCTTTTAACTCTGATTTTCACATATGAGCAGATTTCTTCCTGAGGCACTACGCTCAAAACGCTGATTATGCCAACAGCTTAAGAATCAGGAAGAAAAGGGGCCAATTTGTGGCTTTTTTACACAAAAAGTCTTTTGTAAAAAGTCACTTAATGATAAAAAAAATGTTTCGTATTAACAGGTTCTTTCACAGAGAAGTATTTCTCTTTACTAGTCTTCTGTTTTCAAAATACCAAATGAGAAAAGTTGAGCAATTGTTTAAGCACAACCAGAACCACTTCAGTGAAAAGGGGGTAAGATATACTCTGGAAATACACAGATAAGCAAGTAACAAATTTAGTGCATCCTGTTTCTTCCCTGATTCAGCAGCTTCCAATAATGTGCTCCCACTGCTGTTGTTTCCTTAATGAAAAAGCACCTCGATTAAACGACAAACATAAAAGTATGTACCTTTAGTTTTACCGTAGATTAATGTTCTTCCCTGGTATCTGATAGAATATTAAGAAGAGCAAATTGTTATTTCCTCAAATTCAATAGCATTAATTCTGCTGTCTCCAAGGGTCAGAGATGTACTATCACCATATTAATTATTATAATGTTGAGGTATTTATAATGATAATATTAAACATACTGGCATTCTGAATTCTGGCACAGAGATGCTCTAAGAAATTCTAATTTATTGAAAAGGTGGGTAGATGACATTTTCTCACAGGTGAGAAACGTAAATAACTGGAATGACACTAGAGCAGAAACCATTTGAGGAAATGTTTAGCATGCAGAACAATAAACTGTACCAGAAAGAGCTTCTTGCCTTCCAGTCAGGAGTTTGGGGTAGGTACCATGCCAGTTGCATATTGCTGTGTGGTCATTGTCTTTTTGGCCAAAATATTTGAGCTCCTGTCTTTCACATGCTTTAAAACAGTCTGTTGCAAGAATACAGCTGAAGATGTGAAACTTAATCAAGCTGCTCTAGGCTGCTGGTGAGAGCACAGAATCACAAGTCCCAAACTCTTCTACCTGCTTAGAAGACAATTCTTATGTCCCTGTCCTTGCTGCTTGTCCCTGTCTTTTGTCACCTTTTCCCCTTCTTACAGAACACCACTGATTGAAAGGGACCACAGAAGACCTTCTGATCCAACCTTTTGTGGAAAAGGGAACCTAGATGAGGTAATCTAGCATCCTGTCCAGTCATACTGGTTTTTTCCCCACTGATTCCATTTCCAGGGTGGTAGACTATCAACAGGCTCTTGTTTAAGACAGACAGAGTCACTAGAGCAAGGCAACAAACTCTTGAATCAGCCAGAAAACGGTAAATTTAGATGACTCATGTCAGGTGGAAGCAGGCTTCAAGTGGAACATTTCCAGCCTAACAGCTCTTCTTCATTTTGCCATGGCTTTGGTTAGCAATGGAGAACTAGCCAAGTCTGTGTATTACTTTTCTAAACCCATGTGGACGTATGTGAGATACACGAGCTTGGCTGAATAAAGACAAGGTAGCCATCCCCTGTATGCTAATGTTTATTCTCTAAACTGCACATTCTCGTGCTTATAGTGTGTGTGTCACCAAAGGATTCTGACCTTGGCACAGTCAATCAATCATTCACAAGCTGAACAAATAGCCCTGCACTGCTTTGTCTTGAAAAACTCCTTTGGGTAAATGTTTAAAAGTAAATCATTCGTTTGCCATCATAAAGCACTGGACACAGTATCACCAGGCAGTTGTAATTTATTTCTGTTATAAAATCAAGGTCTGTCTGCACAGTTTTCTTGTGTGACTTGCACTAATGAGACCTTTATCCCTGAAGCATAAACTACTACAACGGAGCAAGGTAACAAAGAGAAATTGCCTTTGCTGCACACTCTGAAACACAGCGTAAAGTCCCTTTCATTATGCAGTTGCTGGTAAGAGTAAGGAGTAAGATCTTTGTAGACATCCAACGTTTCCTTTTTTCCAAACCTACCTGTTACTCCAAGGAAAGAAAATTGCTGACAGTTCTGGGGTTTTTCACATCTCTTTCTCTACTTTAGAATTGTTACTAACTGACAAATTTACTGCCTTTCATTGTCATTTTTAAACTCCTTCCCAGCAGTGCTTGCTACTTTGACCTAGGTGAAGCCTTTCCCCTTCCTAAAATGTAACCATGGTAGTGGGAGGGTTATATGCCACAACATTCCTGTCATCTTTTGTATTTGCAGTAGGCTTTTATTTGTTCATATTACTCAGTGACTGAAAGTACAAAGTTTGTTTCCTGCCATCTGCGGCATTATTTTATAACTTGTTTGTATTTGTTCCAAAATCACAGCATCATCTGGCAAAGAGAGTCTGAAAATGAGGCAGCTGCAATTCATTCCGTTAAGCGCAGTTAGTTTCTATTGCTTGGTTCAAATTTTCCCAGGAGATATCAATAATAAAATTAATGCCTAGCAAAAGCCAGCATCTCTTTTCCTTAGGGCCACAAGATGTCAGATTGAGCTCCCAGCCACCCCCTTCCCTTGTGCTTTTGTAGCAGCTCTACAAGGCCGCTTGTAAGCCCCAAAGTAGGACACAAAAAATTAATATTATAAAAACCTCTAGTGGTTTTAGTCTCTTGCAGAGTTAAAGGTCCAGCTCAACAGGGCCAAAAAATCAGCAATCCTACAGATTTCAGTTACGAGCACATCTGAGAAAATTATCAACATTGGTTATTAAATAATTTTATTTTCATTGAATCAGCATCTTGGAGGGGAAAAATTCTTCTGTATTTGGAATACCTGAGACATTACAGTCACTCTATTGTAATTCCTGCATTGTATCTGATCTTTTGAAGCTCCAACTGCTTAAGAGAAGGGATCACAATCACTTGAATAAAGAAGGCTGAGGCATCACTTGATTCCTATTAACTCTGAAGCACAGAGAGCTGGCTTTCCACAGATCTGCTTTGCATGGTCAGTCTCAGTCATACACAAGAAACGGAACTTTACCTCTGCTCTTCAGTGGATCAAGACCCATCAGTGGGCTGGCTGGGCAGGTGTCACATAAATTATCTTCAGTCCTAATGACCTGACTCACACTGAACAGCCTGAGTCCAGGCAGTAGCTCTGACACAACAGCATGCTTTGGCACAACATTGCTGAAAGGCTTCAGATCCCCAACAACTCTGCTACCCTGTTCGACTAGTGCTAATTAAGAGCCTGATGGAAATTCCCTGTACTGACTTAATCCTATGTGTGGATGCCAATCCTAACTAAGAGTGCTTAATTTCATGGAGATTAAGTAGATTCCCCCCCCCCCCCCCCCATTGTGGAGTGCTTGGGCTGTGCTCAGTCTGATGCTTCTTACTGACATATATAAATAGAGATATAGAGATAAATAGATATTTTTATGGAGATGTTTTATAAGTGGCCTTTACTTTGTGCATGGTAACTATTGCCAAACTTGTTATTTAGGAGCTACAGAAATGGCTGGTTCTGCAGTTTAGAAAGCAATCAGCTGTCTCTGTTGAAAGGGACACTTGGAGTATGGGCTTGGATTTTGATTTTTATTATTCAACTATAATTTGCATGGTTTGGATTTGGGGTTTGTCTCAGTGTCGTTTTTTTTTCTTTCCTCACTGGTTCTCTGTTAGGGACATATTGGGCTCAAGCAGGAACTTATTTCTCAGTCTTTGAGAGGTGGTTTGAAGCCATCGGTGCCATATAACACACTTCAGAAACACCTGCCTTGCACAGCCCATGATGTTGATCACTGTGAAGTCCTCAAAACACAGTTTCATTAGCAGTCTATTGGGGGTTTCACAGCATAGTGAGGTGCTCCTCTCTTGCTAGCTTTGCTTGACAAGATAGCAACCTAGCAACAGCTGGTCTATGGTATAGCCTTGTGAGCAGAAATAGGGATCAGCAGAGACCAGGACACGAATGATGGTTCAGAATTAGATTCATATACGTAGCAGTAGCAAAAGACTGTGAAAATTCCTATGGAGGTAGGTCATTTCACTTCCTCTCTTCTTTTACTCTCTCTTTTTTTTCTTTTTTAAAGTACTCTTTGTATGCCACATCCGAGTAATACATCTCTACCAGCCAGCCAGCTCTCAATAACCTGGGCTCTTGGTTAGAGATGGAAATGCACATGTACTTTCTTACTGATCTAATTCCTGCTGCTGTGGAGCAGTCTGTACCCAGGAAAAGACCAGGACCATTTGCTATTAGGAAAGCAAAAGCAGCCTCTCACCCCTTCCCTCCAAAGCAGGTGGAAAGCGAATCCGAGGGTTATGTGCCTACAAAGCTGGCCCAATTTCCTGTCAGGTGAACCAAGACCTCGTCTGTTTGCAGTTACTCTAGTCCACAGGTTTCTTTCTTGAGCACAATTTTCCCATGGGAAGCATAACCAGGAGATAACGGTTACCCTAATTAAACAAAAATGTGTATATTAAAAACATCCTAATCTGAAAGTATAGTGTATCTGAGATTCCTCTGTTATAGACACTTAGTCTACGAGATTTATGGCTACATTTGCTATGTTATGCTTGAATAAACATATAATTCATTGAAATACACAAGACTGATAAAAGTAATATGATCTCTTTAAGGAGAATAAACTGTTTGTAAATTTATAAAGAGTATAATCTGTTAGGCCTTATTTGAAGTATGTACTGTGGTTTGGTAAAATACAACATTAAAAGAGCCTTGCCAAATGAGGACTGGTTTTTTTGTGTGTGTGCATGTGTGGTTCCTTTTGAATTTTGACATCTTCATTTAACACAAAAAAAAAAAGAAAAACCACCTTTACAGACTGCATAAGAGACTGAGATAAAGTGCAGAGGGCTCTTCAGATGTCTGTGTACAGTGACCCCATGGAGGGAACAGGTGAATCTCTTCTGAATAATTTGGACCCACTATCTTTTGGAAACAAAAGTGGTTGGTAGCACTACTGACTGGCTGGAGATATTTAAAGGAGATTTTGTGACTTCGA
Organism: Entomyzon cyanotis; assembly: GCA_024500445.1. Taxonomy (NCBI): domain Eukaryota; kingdom Metazoa; phylum Chordata; class Aves; order Passeriformes; family Meliphagidae; genus Entomyzon; species Entomyzon cyanotis. Next base: position 86,915,252 of record JAKEPQ010001005.1, read on the forward strand.
TAGAAAGAATTCAGAACAATGCACATGCAAATATTGTTTATTTAATGGGACAAAGATCTAAGGAAGCTTTAGGCCCCTTCAGATCAAGAGCTGGTGTGACACAGGCTGCAGACACGTGGCTCTTTCCCCACACACACTGTACCACTCTGTCCCATTCAGGTAGTGCATATCCATCCCTGCTCAAGACATATCTTTGTGCACTTGAATGATGACTAGTACTGCCCATGGAGCTACTCATTAGGGTAACAGATGTCCCAGAGGCTGCTCTTCCTGCAACCATCCTCCTGCCTTGGCCCTGTGCAGACCAGCAGCAGCTTTCTGGCACACAATGGGCTGGTACTCCTACGTCTCCTCTGTGTGCAGCCCAGCTGTGGGTACTGAAGACATGCCAGTGCTTCCCACAGAACAGAAAACCACACTATTTTATTCACAAAGCAATGGTCTGCTGCCTCTTTGTGCGAGGTTTTGGGTTTTCCTCAGCTGGCTCCTTATTGCAGTGACTCTTCCTCCCTCAGGCCACTGAGTGAGCCCTTCCCTGAAATTCAGGAAGATGAAAAGATCTGACTGGGGTTTTGAGGGGAGAGAGATTCTCATCTCTGACAGCCCACTGGTTTGCTAGTGGAACCTCCAGAGCTGCTTTCAGACTTTGAGTGATGTAACCTACGACAGGTCAGATCAAAGGTGCACCTCATGTCATGGCCTGCTTTTGCCCAAAAGCAGATGTCTAGGGCCAGCAATGACAAGGTAAGTCCATAGCACAGTGTACTTGTGCTACTTCCTCAGAAAGGCCTCTGCCTCTAACCATGGGCAGTTAAACAACTTTTGGGGCCAGAAGTGTTTTTATATATTTAGTCATCTCTTTCAAAGCTACTTGCCATGTGCTTGTGCAGTTGGATCTCCTCCCAACTCTATGCCTTTCAAAATTGTGAATTGCTGGGCTATTTAATTTTAAAAAACCCACCAGCAACCGAGCAAGAAGGGGAGGTTTTCCTTTATGTCTGCTTGCTAGTGAAACAACCTCACCATGACCTAAAGCAGAGATGCAAAAGAAATCTCTCAAATCTAATTTGTGTTCTGCACAGTTCCAATTACATCTCTTCACGTGCCCATAAAGATCACTGCATTTTATAATGCTACACTGAGGAGAGACTGCACAGCCTTGATACCCAGATAAATCTTCAACCCTGTGTGATTTGACTTCTGGCTGATACTTCCCGTCACCACCTAACAAGATTTGTAGCTCGATCCCATGTCGTGCTTGCACTAGAGAATTATTTTTTATCTGATGACTTCCTCATCTATCAGTGTTCATGGAGAGTCATGTTGCTGGTATAAGAGGCAGGCAGACACTCTGCTTTGGAGCTGGCTGCTGGTTTTCCCTTGTTTAAAGACAGGAGCCAGCAGCATGGCTGCAGGCTGCCTGACCCTGCCAGCTCCAGCCTGAGCAGCAGCAGCTTTTTCAGGAGAGGCAGGAGGTCTCTGCAGGGTGATCTATCCAGGGAGCACAAAGCAGGGAAAGGCAGCACAGATCAGGGCCAGAAGGCTTCCTGGAGGAAGAGTGAGACAACAAGCTTCAGGGATGCCAAAAACAAAGATTTTCCCTGGGGCTCTGAAAGAGGCTTTGTTAAGTTTGCTGCAACCCAGGAGGGCCTGGAAAGCCATCTAACTGAGAGCAAGGATGAAAAAAAGGGGCTGGCCTCAGAAGACAATGAAGACAAGGGAAAGATCTGCTTTGTTTCTCCTCTGAAGCACCCATCAAAGCTGATAGGTTATTTAGTTTTGCTTTTCTTTGTTTTCAGAATTTCCCTTGTGCTAGTTTGGTTTTAGAGGCTTTTCCACCTAACTATTGGTGGAAAAGCACCTTTGGTATATTCACATCAAGGAAGGACTGTAGGCAATGCTACCTCAAGGTGCTGGCTTATGGCTTTCCTGATCCCATGTAAACCAGGAAAAGCCAGTAGTGTTTGACCTCTCCACACCTCTCCATTCCCATTTACCGTGGATTTCCTCTGTGATCTTTCACGATGTATTCCTGCAGAAGTTTCTTCTCAGAGGAGGGATTTACCTCACCTTGATGAGCTGTCTTGTCTGAATCCCTCAAGTATGGCAGTGCCCTGTGAGGGTTTGTGGACTCAAAAGCTCCAGGAGGAGAGCAAAAGATAGCAGCTCTTAGAGCTTCATTTCTCCCACTTGCTGTTGTGCTACTCCCTCATGCTTTTCACAGTGTTTTGTAAATCTCCGTTTCATTAGTATCCTCAAGCACACAGCAGATTAAACAGTGGTTGTACCCTAACTGTGAAGAACACACTTCATCTTCTGTCTTTAGAGGACACAGTTGAAAACCATGAATGTCCTGAAGAGTTTCAGTTACTCCTTTCTCTTTCAACAGGTGTGAAGTTCATTGATACGAAAAATGCATCATTGCGGTGTGGTGCCTGCTCATTTAGGGAGGTCAGCTTGGTTTTTTCAGGAGTGTTAGGAAGGGAATTTTCACTGGCTGGAGAAAAGGGTTCCCACATCCTCGTGTACTGATGGTTTGATCACTAAGATGAGTCAAAGAACTGCATAGATACTGCAGGTTCAAACTGCTAAGTATCTTAGCAGGATAGAGTGAAGGGAAGGGTAGAACCAAGGGGTTTAGCTGCTTGATTTGATTTATAGGGGCTACAGCAAAGAAGCATTTTAAATCCTATCAAACACGAAGTCTCAGAAGTCAATGAGACAGGATATCCTTTGCAGCATTGTGCTGGGTAAGCCTGTTGATCTCCAAATCCTTCACTTGTTTCATGATGGGATGTCGTAGGCAGGTCACCATTACTGGTTTTTCTCCACTTCCAGATGCCTGCACATTTGCTGGTTAAGAAGTGAAGTGAAAGTGCTACTTTTGTGAGGAAGGAATCTGGGGGGGAATATTTTCTTCTGTGCTGAAAGAAGGCTTAAATGGCAAGGTTTCAATCTGTAGAGTTTATTTATTTAGGGTGAGTGGGTGGGGGTTTTTTGTTAGCTTGGTTTGGGGGTTGGGGTTTTTTTGGGGTTTTTTTTTTTGGTTTTTTTGAAAGAGAGGGTAATGGCAGTCCCTGGGCAAGCATTTCTGAGATTAAGACACACTCCTGGTTTGTAACCAATTCTTCTAGTGGTCCATCAAGACCAGCTGTAAGAAACCTCCTGCTAGTTCTCACACTGCTGTGGTCAGTCACCTACCCTGTTCAGCCACCTACCCTGTTCAGCCACCAGTCTTCACACCAAGCACTGGGAAGTATGGAGCTGTTCTGCGGTAGTCCTCTGTGGGCAGGGAGCTGTGACAAAGGTGAACCTCTGTGTCACATTGTAGGAGCCTGGCTGTGGGGAGCTGCCATCAGGCACAACCTCAGTTCTCATCACGACAGCTTAAAATGGGGCTGTCCCTGCAGGTAGACAATAGATTGGAAACAAATAAGCCAAAACCTTGCTGACTCTTCCTGCCACACAGAAAAAGGCTTTGCAGGTGGACAGTGATATTGTTGGCATGCAAAAATGAGCCTGCAGATATTTTCCTTTGCTAGGTTGATGCCAGTTCTAACTCAGCCCCAGTGAGGCTACCAGTTGGCTAGGATGGCTTTCCCACAGAGCAGGTATATCTTCGGGAACAGGATGGAGGTTTTGGCTGCTGACTTCCCACGGTTCATTTGGCAGCAGATGAACTACAGCAGCTGCAAACACACCTCTGTGAGCTGGGGGTGCAATTGCATCTGCTTCCAGAGCAGCCAAAGCCAGAGCTGGTTTAAGGATGGTTAGCAAGGCACCAGTCCAGGCTACGGCAACATGCAGAAGGGCAACGGGTTCTTTGGTGTTAGGGCTTTCAGATCTGTCAAGGTGTTTTGCCTTAGCCCACAGCAAACTTCTAGACTCCCCTCTTCTACCTTCCCAGTTTTCTCTCATTTGTGAAATTCATAAGGCTGCTTTCATGCTGACAGAAAGAAGAATTACTCAGATGCATTGCAATAAATTGCAATAAATTGCATTGACTTTTTCCCCCCTTTTTTTCTCCTTCTGCTGCTTGTACAATTGATTTTGGGATGAAGCATGCAATCACAACTCACAGTGTCACAGCAGGGACTGAATTACTCAAGGGAAAAGGGTTGGAGGAGGGAGGAGTCTGTGAAGGACCATTACATCTTCCTTCTTTTCTACAGACCTGAACTGCTTTTGAGGCAATTCAGTTCTGGGTGCACCAAGGAGACACAGGCAGGAACTTGAGCCAATAGAATGGTGAAAAGTGTCATTGTGGCCTGTCACAAGTGTGATTAATGACAGCTGGCAGGTAGAGATGGGAAAGACAGGAAGGCAGCACAGAGGATGGAAGTGTAGCAGTCATCACAGGCAGTGCACCCAGCAGCTCATGGTCAGAGAGAGGATGTAAGGTGCAGTGAGCCCAAGTAACAATGAAGTTGCGAGCATCATTTAATTTTTAAGGGCAGTGAGGGTGAGAGAACACAATGACCATCATTTTCCTGGGTGAAGATGTCACTGTGGATGGCAGCATAAGGTATTATACAGTTCCAGGAGGACTACTCAGCATGATACAACATATCTGGCATATAATACAATATCATACAATAAGGAAAGTTTTAAAAATGGCAGGGAAGATAAAACAGAAATGCCAAAATCTCTGGAGTCAGTTTAGAAGCCTTTGGGTGCCAATGGAGACTTCATACCCTCCAAATTTCTAGAAGGATTTCCAGGTAGGTAGGATCTAGTAGGTAGGATTTCTAGTGCTAATTATAGATATTGTCACTAGGGACTCAGTCTCAATAAAAATTATCAGCTTGTTTTCTACATCTCACTTCTTCCATTAATATTTCCATTTGCTGTAGAGGATGCTCTTGTGATTTAAGATGGAACAGCAATTTTGGACTTCTGTCAGGAATTGCATTTTATTACTGAAAGCTGAAGGTTTGGGGGATAAAAATAATTCAAGCTGTTTTAAAAAATAGTCTCAACTGAAAATATTTTAAAAGCTTCCAGTAACAAAATAACCATCAGCAGTTAATATGGTAACAGCATCTGTGTATTATCTTTTATGCACTGAGTGACTGGCTACAATGTGGGGCAAAGTCTTCTTTCTTCCCACCTCCTACAAGAGTTGGTAAGGAGAAAAGAAGGAAAACCTGGTGTATAAACTATACTGTCTAGCTTCTCTTTTCAATTGCTTTACCTCTCTTCACAGAATTGAAACCTGTGCATTCAAACTGCCAGCAGAGCCTCAAAGAAGACTCTGCTTCTAAAGAAACACCATCGATCATTTTCTTTCAAATATTCCTTGCTGTATTTCTTTCAAGTATTTCTTGCTGTACAACAGAGCACCTGATTCAGAGTATTTGTGAACCGGTGTAGTGAAAAAAGATGCCAAGATGTGAGTGTAGGTGTGAATAACACAGGATGCCAAGTTAGTTATTCTATGAACTGCTGTGACAATCTTTGCCTCCCCGGCACAGGCACAGTGTGAGTGGTGCCCTGCTATCACCAACACAAGCTGATGTGCATAAAGGATTTGACGAAATGTCGGATTAGGGTCTTCCTTAACCCTGTCACACTAATATTCATTGCTGTATTATTGTGCAGCAATTCCTGGAGAAATCCACAGCTTCAGCTACAGAAGGAAATTAACTGGGCTGGCCATCTGCTCTCTGGATTTACTAGCAGGAATTACAGTGCATCAGTTGCATATCCCAACATGTCAATGACCTCAGCAGAGTCACAGGGCTCCACAGGTGGAGCTTGCTGTGAATTCAGAAAAGCTCCTTGAAAGAGAATCTCAGGAATGAAAATAAAATTTGAAAAACAAACAAACAAACAAACAAAAAATAAACAGCAATACAGCAAACCAAATAGAGCCAGGCAAAAGCAGCACACAGTTTACTTTCCTGCAGTGTGAATTTTAACAAGCACAGTGCTCCTGTGTGAGCGCAGAGAGCAAGGGCTTAAGTTTGGAATTTCCCTGGATCTTGTCAACACAAAGCCCCCCAGCAGGTTCTCCATGGAGCTCACCGGAGAGACCAGAGAAGGAAGATAAACTGGGAGATGGGAAAACAGAGACCAAGCAGGACAGGCTTCATGTACACAGCCCTTGTGTGAGTTTGTGCTTTCGCACTTTTTAAAAAAGGATAGGAGAAATTTTTTATTGCCATCCCATTGTTATACTGGAAACATGTTGGGGAGAAGCTGTAAGAAAGGCTAGTTCTTGGGTTGGCACTGGATGTTCGTCTGTGTAAGTAATTTAGCAGCCTTGACAGTTGTTACTGGAGGGCAAGATGGAAAGAGCAGGCGTCTGTTTACACAGAGATGGGAACATTGGAAATTACACAGTGCTATGGCAAAATCCTGAAACTCTAGATTAGACTTTGTTCTCACTTTGTTTTGTTTCGTTTTTAATGGTGTCTGAAGTAAACCTTCCGATAAAGAGATTTTTATTTTATATATTTTTCTGAGAACCAAATATTTGTGTGTGTGTGTGTGTGTGTGTGTGTGTGTGTGTGTGTGTGTGTGTGTGTACATGTGCAGGTATGCACACAGGTCTGTTTTTATTAATATAAGGATTACTTGGAGCAATTTAATCCAGAGTGCCATCTACTGCTCGCAAGAACAAGTTGCATGTGTATGCACAGCAAATTTGGACGCTGGATGTGGCTTCCTGCACAAAGATGGCTTTACGATGTGAGCTGACTACAGGCATCTCAGACCATTTTAGATCCTTGTTGGGACTAACCCAAAGCTGGGAGACCAGCTACAGAGGTCAGCACTCCCAGCAGTGCCACAGTTCTCCTGTCAACACAGAAAACAATTTATTTCTTTTTTTCTTGGGTTACTTTTCAGCTATATCATCTCAAGGCAAGCTTAAACTGGCACTGATGCACCTTGTGTGACTCTTTACCTACACCATTCAAGAGCCTGACTGTCTGAAAGCATGGACATGAAAGAGAAGGCTTCAGGATTGCTGTTTGATATGCTGCTCAAGTAGCAGGCTGCAGTCAAGCATAAAGACCATAAATTGCCTCTATGCCCCCATTACTCTTCCCTAGTCACTCACAGTTCTGAAGCATGTCACAGCATCATTTCACCTCTTCCCTTCTCTTCTCTTCTCTTCTCTTCTCTTCTCTTCTCTTCTCTTCTCTTCTCTTCTCTTCTCTTCTCTTCTCGGTTGGTAAAAAAACCTACTGGGCTTTCCAGAGTGTTGCACTAAAGCTGGTGCTGCCTGTGTGCAAACAACAAATTGAAGCATGTATAAATATATCTTGTGTAATATCTGTTCATATGTTAAAGCACTGCTGAGTAGCTTTCTGTGGACTGTTTTTTTACAGACTAGCTCAAGATGGGCACTGAGTGACTTTTTAGCTGGCCCTGGGGTACTTCCAGTAGTTGTTACACACTTCTTGTTGCAACTGTGATGGTACAAGATCATGAGCTATGTGTGTTAAATACTCTACATCCACATACACGGAAGAAGTCACTGCCAAACACCTCCAGCAAAGAGAAGGAAATCTTTGTATGCTGCCTGAGGAAAATACACCAAAAAAACACACCAAAGTAGGATCTTTAAATGTCCTTAATCCCCCTAACTGGAAAGCTTGGATCATTGTGTATTAAATCAGCCCATTCTGTGTCCTCTGTTCAAAATAGATTTAATATAGTTCCTCTTACATGAGCTGTTGAAAACAAAACTAAATGCCAGTCATATTGGACACATCACATGCTGTTATTGAATCATGATGAGTCCAGCTTTATTAACTTACTAAAATATGATTCCTAAAATAAGTTCCTAAAATACAAAATTTGAAACACTGATATTCAGATGCAGATCTTTCTTCCCATGATATTGCAGAACATAAATAACCATTTCATCTCATCTTGTCAGCCCAGAGAACACGGTGCTGTAATATGGGTAGCATATTCATTCCTGGAGGATAACTGGTCCATCCAGGTCCAGATATGTTGCATTTGCAATAGGTCTGCTCCATTTAGGAAACACATCAGCATCTCTGATACCCGTAATCGTATCAACCCCTAGAAAACCTGGTGAGTATCCAGATCAAAGTTTATTGACTTGAGGAATAAACAAGACATCATATGTGACCAAGAGCCTCTTGTGCAGCAATGTTCTTCGAAGCTGTTCTCCCATTCAAGGAGTGTCTGGTTGGACACCTGGACGGATCACAGAAAATGGTTCCTCAGTGGAGCGCATATATTCAGCTCCGCGCTATGACAAGGCCACAGGCTGTCACTGTGATGATTACCTGCTGTATGCTGAGAAAACATGCTCTATATTTTTTGAGAGATGTAATGGGCTTCAAGCTGTTCGCTTATTACAACTGCTGTCTGGCCAGCCACCAGAGCATGCCAGCTTATCCTTTGGAGTAAGTCAGAAACAGTTCTGGAAAGAAGATTATAAGAGATGAATGTACGGTCGGGTAGGAAGGGGCATCCAAGCAGGTTGATTTTGGTCAAATGGTTGCCACTAACCGAAGTGACATGCCAGCTAAAGAGGTAAAAGATCTCTTGCCTTCTGCAGGTAATCACCTGCAAGAAGTAGAAGTCAAGCCAGCAGATGATGGGATGTAGATGGTTTAAAGACAGGAGAGAAGTGCAGCAGGGCTTGAATGCTGGTCTGAACAGAAGCTGCTCCTGCAGCTTTCCCTGTAAAATGAACAGCATTTCAGGAACTCTGAAAATCCCTCTCTAGCTTATTTGGGCAGGGGCTAGATGGCACTGTGTACCCAAAAAATAAGATGCTAGTCACAGATTTCATAGTCAGCTCTTTCTATACAGTTACAGGCTGTGAAAAGTGAACAGCAGCAAAAAGCTTGACAAAACAGGAGCAGCAGCCAGAGAACCATTCTTCTGATGCTGCAGTCATACGTACAGAAGCCTTATTTATGGGAAAAGAAAATGAAGGACCCACTTTCTGAGCTGAATCTCTCCATCTGAGCTTCCAGACATGTTTGCAGACCCTTGCCACTGCATGTGCCTGGTGTGTCAGGCTGGTTCTTGATGTTGGGCAAGGGGACAGACACTTGCCCACAGGCCCACCGGGACTTTCTGTTGAGCCATAAGCTGCTTTTTTGACAGAGGCACACGGAAGCACCAACACAGCTTGTCCCCACCAAGGGGGGAGCTGACCTCCTCCCACAATACCTGCAGGGCTGCTGAGACAAATGCCAGGTCATCCAAGCAGCAGATCACACTAGCTCTTGTGGGGAAAGAAAACTTTTCATCAAAATAATTGACATGGCATGATAACACTCAGCAGATTGTATTCTACTCTGAAATCCAGGGGAATTTAAGACTTTTCTAGCAGGGAGAAGGTCTTTTTGCCCTTCCTCATTAAAGCCATGAAGGCAGACAATTCAGTTTGTCTTAAAGCTACAGGAAGTTTTCAGAAGTTGGCAGTTTATAAAAACCTGGTATTTGCGCACACAGATGTATGTGGAAGCTCACATTGGCTGGTTGGTTGGGTTTTGTTTTCTTCTGCTCGCCCCCACAACAGCCACAATTTGAAAAGGTGGAAGCAGTTCCCCCAGAATTCCCCATGATGATTCCTTCCAGCTATTAACCCCTGCAGCACCAAGCAGTGCTTTCTTGATTACAGTACATTGGCACACAGAGATGGGAAAGAAGTGGCAGCTTAAGCAGAGAATTCTGTACAGGCTTGACTCAGAAGTCCTACCACTGGTGGGAGCTGGCTTCAACAGGAGGAAAACCAGCCTGGATGGGGAGAGAAATCCTGTCTCACTCAGGTAATATCTTCTGAGGGGATAATTTGGTATTTTGCATGCATCATTTGAAGAAGCACAGAGTGGGCCAGAGGCCACAAGCATCTATGGATGAAATTGCCACCATGTTATTTTCCTGACCCAAGAGTATTTGGTGTCTGAGTTGCAGATGGAAGTCTGCAATGGTGGGGAAGCAGAAAAGGGACCTCACAAGGAAGCAAACCATTATCTGAACCATCTACAAGTTACTGATGAACCCTCCACCTCTTTCCTGCACACACATTGGTTGAGCTGCAGAATGCTTGTCACAACATGCATCTTTTGATTGCTTTCAGGTATCCTGAGGGGATGAAAGCTTTACTTGCTTGTTTTGGCTCAGAAAACCACCCTTTCTGTCTCCTCGTTGTAGGGTCTGTTGTCTCTGAGTTCCTCAGACCAATAATCCAAGCAAATCAATGGTATGGCTGACTCTTTCTTGACTTACATTAATGGGCTGTGGAGCTGAATACACAGATGAGGTATCTTTAGAAATGCTCTGGCCCACTGAAAATAATGAACAGGAACATAACACAATCTGAGTTGCTTTTATATAATGTTTTCCTGCCGACTGCCATTTAGATCTTTTCTGAGACACCAAGGAGTTATGTTTCGTTAAAATTTAAGATGAGTTCTGTTGCTCTAGAAAATTAAATGAGAAGTAAAGTAAATGAAAAGCAAAAATATCCAAGGCAATTGATATAAATTAGTGCAAGTGGAGTACGAAGACTCAAGTCTTTTGGGGGCCTATGGGAAACCACACACCAAGTGGGCAGGATCAAATGGCAACACCACAGTGGGAAATATTCTCTCATATCACTGACAAAGGTCTCTGAAACAATAAATCCATTAAAAAATCCTGATTTGATTTTCTGCTACTTCCAGCTCTCCTCTTCCTACCCTTATCCCTCCTATTCTCCTATTTACCTTCAGGGCAGTATGTGCAGACATACCTAGACCAGCTATTAATGTAGATAAACTGGTTACCGGCAGCAGTCAAGTCATAGGGCACATCCACATGATGTTTTGCAGGGAGTTATGAAGTTACCTGCCCTGAACTCCTGGGCTGTCCTGAAACAGCTGTCCCCAGCCTGGGTAATGTCCGCAGCAAGACATCAAATATTTGGAGTCTTGAGTGGGCTTGTACAAATGATTGGTGTGTGTGCTGGTAAGTTGTTCAAAGCATCAGCCGCAGTCAGGTCCAGTATGTGCCCAAGCTCATTTCCCTGGCTTTCCCTTTTTTTTCCTTTGAATTCATCCCTACACCTTCTAAAACACAGTGCTATATTAGGAAGTTTCAACAAAATATCAAATTCAGCTTATTCTCCCCAGCCATTACCTTCCCTTGCATGAAGGAATGATGTCAAGTATTTAGAGCTCTGCTTCAGCCCCTACTCCACCCTGCTCTCATCTCCAGGGAAGTTTGAGTTTCAAATCCATCTCACCAAGCAGGTCACCAAACCCAAAATATACTTATCATCCTTTCTCTCCAGCAAACAGAGAAACCTGGGTAAAATTAACCATCAAGGAAGCAATTGCTCTGATGGCTATGGAAATGAGGGTTATATTTTATGTTCTTGTCTTGCACAGTACAACCAAGGTGCAGTCTCAGCTCACCTTCAAATGAATCTTGTTTTCAAGATTCAGCCCTGGGCAAGGTGGCAGAGTGAAACAGCTGTAGTAGGTGAGAGGCATGGTGGGTGAGTTGTGAGACTGACCAGAGCATTATTTAACTAAGTGATGTGGAAATGCACCAACAGACTCTCGCTTCTGTATGTAATGGGATTTCTCAAGGGACTGGTTGAACTGGTTGTGATGACTGATTTACATAAGCAGAGCAGTAAGAACTGATTAAGACAATGCCAAAATGTGTCTGAAAGTGTGGATTTATGCTGTGTTCCACCATGTAAAATGACAGGACAAAAACATTCAGTAACTGTTCTGCTTCTAGAGTGTGCTAAATCACACCTACTGCCTTTCATGGCAAAGTTAAGCTGGGCATTAACTTTCTCCTGCGACTCCTCAGGAAAATTGCAAGCAATTGCCCAAGTGCAGGTTCAGCCAGGGTGTGTGCAAAGCTAACACAGAGAGCAAAGGTGTTTGGGCGTAGCTGAGGGCTTATTTTGGTCTGGAGCATGGCTATTTACAACAAAAAGCATGATAAGAATGCAGTCAGAGTTCAGCGTCCTTGGCTAAGTATAGAGGACTGAGAGTTAATAAAAACACATTCTTACACATGGCAAAAGGTAAATATACACCAGCGTCCACAAAAGCATTGTAATAATCTAATAACTATGATAATTTAATAATTTTAGAGTGAATCAAAGCTTTACAGTCATCCCGAACTTACAAGTTGCATTACAGGTAGCATCACCACTGGTTAGCTGACCTGGGACTCAGGGAAACATACAGAAAAGTGAGAGGGATACGAGAGTAAACTCAATGCCTGCATCTGCACAGATGCATTTTTGTTTGGATTTTTTTTAAGCTATAACATAGTTATTCTGCAATACCAATTTTCCAAAGTCTGTAAATTATTTCCAGCTATACAAGTCTAGACGGTCTTTCTGCAAAGATCATGAGATACTGTTGCCATCTCCTGATGGCATCTCCTTGCTGTGCCACATGGATGGAGTCAAAGAATGAATTATTGAGCAGTTATCATGGGTCTTTTTATGATTTACTACACAATAATTTAGAAACTGTAGCTTTTGCTAAATTCAATTATTTCTCCTGCAGCTTGGCTTTTAGAGGTGCCATGCTTGTCTTACATTCAAAGGACCCTTCTTCTGCCCTGGGAGAATAAAGAGAATTTACAGGATGGAGGTTAAGTGCTAGTAGGGGATTTAAAAAAAAAAAAAAAGAAAAAGAAAAAGCATTAAAAGTATTAAAAGCAAGTACCATAAACTGTAGAGGAACAGCTAATAAGCTGAAGAGAAAATACCTGATTTAGCTTTCATACATGCAGCTGATGGTCCCTGAATATTTTAAAGTGTCTCTGGGATGGGCTTTTTTTCCATATATGCTGCTAATGCAGACATGTAAGATTAGCATAAAAGTTCAGTTAGAAGTATTTTTTTAATATTATTGAAAGTATTAGAAATTTTCCTGCTATTCATCACAAATGAAAAGCTAAATTTCTGCTTATAGCTCCAAAAGCTCTGGGCAGTTATTATGAAAACTTAGAAGCATTGTTAGGAAAAGAGGGATGTGGGCAGGAGTGAAAGGTCCACTGGGTATATCAAGACTGATTTTGTCATTAAAAAATGTTTCTATATATATATATTATATATACACATTGTATATATGTATATATATAGCATATGATAGATTATATGTATGATACATAGCATATTATATACCATATATACCACATATTATATTACATACTATATAGTATGAATATAATACATACTCTGGACTCTACTATACTATGCTGTGTTACATTATGTTACATTATTTATAGATATACCTACTGTCTTTTAATATTTCTTTGACAGTGGTTTATATTAGAAATGTCCAGAGATTTATAGAATCAGCTTTTCTCACCATGTTTCCTGCCAAACATCCCTTCTTTTAATGAGCCAGTCGTTCTGAGAATTCAAGTGCTTTTCTGTTCCGAATGAACCAGCTTTAGGGAAGGTATGGGAACCACATGCATTGTCATGACAGAAAGTCAACTTTTGCTCAGAGTTCATCCCCTCAATGCTTTCCTGTGGGAATGGTTGCAAATGGTGGTAAAATACAAGATTTTGAAAACAAGATCTAAAGCACACAATAACTTGCCTTCCACATTTCAGGAACTGCAAGCATATTTTGTTCTAATTATATAAACTCTCTGGGAGTGCTTCTTCTCTAGTCTATTCTGTAAAGATAACTCTCATGTAAATTGTGCCTTTGGGGTTAAAAAGATGGGCTGGTGTAGAAGTAATCAGGCTGTTGCTACTGTTCAACAGTTTGAAAGAATTTCAGAAAAGGTTGTGAACAATGTGCATTCTCTCTGCAACATCTATTTAAACTTCATATATGATGCATGAGAGAGCCCTCTGGGCAAATACCATGGTAGTTCAGCCATGGTCTGATGGCTATTTTTTTTATGTGTGGTAGTTCTTGATAAGTACATTAGACCAGGATTGTTGATAAAGAACTCCTGAAAGCAAACAAGCAGTAGTGCCATATTTTTGCAGATGGGCTGTAGTTTACACAGCAGGCACTCCTGGCACTTGGGTGACTTTGAGCTAATCTACAGCATGTCTAATCTCCATCAATGCCCAAGCTGTGACCCATGATGTTCTCTCACCAGCTTGGCTTCTGTTGCTAAATTGTATGGCCACTTATACTGTAACATCACGGAGTTGCTCAGCAACATATTTGGGCCGAAAACCCATCAGAGGGGCAGATTGGATGGGGCTTTGAGCAACCTGGTCTGGCGGAAGGTGTCCCTGCTCATAGCAGGGGGGTTGAAGCTTGATGACTTTTAAGATTCCTCCCAGCCCCAACCATCTGTGTTTCTATGTATGTGTATATAATTTGAGCTTCTGTGTGTCCTCATTAATGCATAGAACATACATGTGTGTTTGTATAGATGTGCATGAAGATTTGTGGACTAGCATATGTTAAAATACATGTACGCAAAAACTGGACAAAGAATGGACTATTTCAGCCAATTACTTATAAGTAGATGATCTCATAAACAAAAGCAATATACCATATTCATCAGTGATGAAAAAAACACTTTACAGGGCAGTACACTGGAGCCTGCAATATTCCCATTACAGACACTCAAAAACAGCTTTTGCGCTGAGAAAATATACAATGCAGGCAAGCCTTGCCCACTTTAAAAATATTACTCCTAGATTTTGGTTTTCTTAGCACAGACAAGTTTTGTTTTTAAAACTGCTGGGAATATCTTAAGCAAATACTTTGCATCAGTCCTATTGCTTCATTTAAACCAGACAACACTTAAGCTGCTGCTGATCCAGTCTGTTTCCCAATCATACAGCCAGCCATGTAGTTAGTGTGGTCCTGTGCTAAGGTAGTTTTAGGGATAGCTCCTCTGTATGTATCTATAAACCACAGTTAGACATAGTGTGGCAGGATGAAGTGATAATGAGATGCCAACAAAACAAGAGACATCAGGAAAATTCCTGTGATTTCTCACCCAGCCCTGGGTTCCTCAGAGAGAAGCTTCCTGTGGGTTTGGGTCAACTGTTTATTTCTTCCAAACAACAGCAACCAAAAAGACATCATCATGGATTTTTCAAACAGGGTATATGTTTTATAGGTATATGCTCATGTCAACAAAGACAGGAAAGGTGGAAGAGGGTTGCAGAACGGCCCATGGGTTGGATTTTCTTCTTGTCCCCCACATTTTCTTCTTGTCCCCTGCAGCACTCGGTGACCTGAAAACACCTGGCACTGATGCTGCTTCGTTCTAAAGGCAAATATTTACTGTGCAGAGTACTTACAGGGTGAGCAGAAGTTCTTGCTACCTGTTGCCAGACTGAAGACTTTAACCAAGGAGATGAAAGACTTCATTATTCCTTCTATCTCAGAAGAAAATTAATGGCATACTTCCAGGATATCCCCCTGCAACAAATAAATAAATACAAATAAATACATAAATAAATTTTTTAAAAAGTAATCAAGATCTGTGTTTACCTAAGTCGTATTTAGGTACACTGAGTAGATCAGAATGAAGATTATACTCTGAGGGAATTAAACCAAAAAGTATCCTACTTGCCTCTGTGGAAGTGCATATGCAAAATACAGATATATTATTTGCATCTGACCAACAGATTGCTATTACAAGAAACAGCTGGAAGTCAGCCTGTGTTTGCCTTTTCCTGCTGATCATCTTTCTATTCATCTTCTATTCTTTCATGGCAGACTGAAAAATACTTTGAAAAAATTATTAACTGATAAATACACATATATTCACACACATGCCTCTGTGTGAAAAATACCTTTATTTTTTCCTGCATCCAGAATTGAAAATAATTGTCCTATACATAACTTTTGCATTTATTTTTAAACACTGCTGGTAATTTGTTTTTATTTTACACAGCATCGTAAGAAGCAATTCTTGTGCTGGGAGTGCTATGAAAATTGCACGTTTTTTCAGTTTTAACTATACCTCTTGCTGAGAATTCAGCCTTCTGGATAAATGGGAAAAAAAGCCCACATGTTGGCTCACAAAAAAAAATCAAAGGTTTCCCCAAATAGGAAGAAATATGAACTTATGAGGCAAATAAAACCTTTTATAGCTGCCTTACAGTTGTAGGGGAGAGGTCTCCGGTTGGAAGTCAGAAGGAGACAGTGAAAGCATATCCATGGAGCTGGTCCTGGCCACAGGAGCAAGCCAGTATCTTCTTAGTCCAGAGGATGGCTGTACACATACCTGAGCTCATTCCTTCCATTTCCTAGTGTTTGTTAAATTATTAAATTAAATTAAATACCAACTAAGTATGGAGTCTTGAAATTATTCCTCCGCAGATTGTCCTACTATAATGGAGCACTGGCTGATGGGTTTTTAAGCAGTTACACTTTCTGACAGCATTTTAAGTGTAGTGACTTTGATTCTCTCCTTATCCCCATGCTAACAGGAAGACTTCTAATCTATTATTTTCACCAGAATATTTCCAGTTGCTTCCCTTCCCATGTCAGTGTCTGGAAGTGAGACAAAGAAAGATTTCCAGTACCCAGTTGTGCATCACAGAGGATGTCCACATGGTTTAAGGTGTGGAAGTCAACGGCTAATAATCTTTGAATGAAAATAATGATACTGAGGATGACAGGTTGGCTTTTTTTCTAAATAACTCAAATTTTATGTAACAAAGTATTTGCTAACAGTAAAAACAATATATAAAGTTTCTTGCAGTTTTTTTAAATTAATAATTGTATGGGTAGTCATGTTGTGTAAGCTTAAGGAGCAGTGATGCTGGAACAAATTAACTGAAAAAATTAAAGTTAACAGTTTGGTTTCTGTTCCCAAATGCAACTAAAATATGAACAAAGAAATTTCTAGAGCACCTTGAAACAAACTTAAGGAGTTGAAGGCTCTGTGCTACAAAGTGTGACCAGCAAGAGCTTTCACCGTACTCTAACTGGGACAAGTTCATTTCTATTAGTACCTTCTGGTGCATTCATCATATAAAGGACTGGACTTACCCAACTTGTGCAACAGACTGGATGAATAAACTCTGTTATTTGCCAGGCAAATGTATTTCAAAGTCTTTGTGCAGTAAAGATAAAAAAATCTTTTTTTAATTTGAGAGCTTGGGAGTTGTGTAGGGCGGAGGTATTTTTTTTCTGAGTTTCATTAATTTTTTCTTAGAAGTGTGAAGAGACATGCTTATGTTCAAAAGATTTTCCGTACTGAGAACTGAATTGAATTACTACCTGGTGAGAAAACATTTCAGTTTCACTGAATCTTTTAAAAACTTTTCCATGAGAATGATACCTGAAATTACTTATTTTAACATGTCATTTATTTAAATTGTTTAGGCATTAATTTGTTCTCTGCTTTATGAGTGTGTTTTGCCTTTTTTTATTTATTTAGGATTGGGTTCATAGCTGGTTACAAAACACACCATTAGAATTGGGGAATTTGAAAGGTTAGTGTTAGATCTAGCAAAATCTCAAGAATGGGAACCATTTTTCAAAAAAATCTGGAATACCTTCCCTCTCCCTGAGCTCTTTCACTTGAGGAGATTTCCAGATCTATTGAAATAGATGTGTAGACCAGGTTGCTGCCCTTAATAATCACCACTCACAATGGATGACAGTGCAATCTCTTCTGCTTAGCCAGACTTGACCTAGAAACACCAAGCAGCTGAAAAAGCTGACACATAGCTCGACCAAGACACTGTCAGTGTCTCAAGTACTGCTGTGGGGCACAGAGGTTTGGAGGCAGTCTACTCTGTGGGTTGTTTCACCTCATTAAACTGGTCATTTTACTTCCCATCTCCAACTGGGGACATAGAACCATGCCTGATGTGAAAGCAAAAGCAGCAGCTGGGCAGGGGAGGAAAGGGCAAGGGCAAAGAAAAAAGTTTGCTTGCAAACCTTTTAAAACATAAGCTTATTGAAATGTTAACCTCTATGTGGAAACAGCCAAGAGCAGATCAATCTTATTCTTGAAGAAGGCATCTGTGGCCTTTCTGGTAAGCTGTAGCATAAGTCTTTGTGGGGACAAAAATGTTAACGAAAGATGAAATGTGTGTATGTAAATACATATATATATAACATCTTTAGGATCCTGGTATTTCTGTGTTAGCTTTTATTTGTATTTATAAGAATAATTTTATCTCTATTTGCAACATTCCAAAGGGAGGGAGCAAAACCAAACCCACAATGTCTAAGACCTGGCCCAAGCCAAGGCTTAGAGTGGCTATCAGAACAGAATCATAGCCTGTCCCATGTTATCTAGGTAGAATAGCATCCTTGGCATCTGCCCTGCTTAGGATATTTGGGTCATTACAAAATACTCCTGCCAATAAAAACAAGCACCCCAGAACAGGCATCAGGTTTATACTCATAGCTGGTGGACCATATATAGCTTATGCTAACAATTTTCCATTTCTAAATCACAGCAAATGCAGAAATCACTGTAAAAGTTAAAACCAGATACAAATCATTCAGGTGAATAATTCAGTTTATTTAAACACCTTTTGTATGCATTACTTGAATTGATTTAAGGTAATCCCAAGCAGTTAATTTGTTCTTCCTGTTCTACAGTGAATCTGATTAGAAAGCCAGTTAAAATTAAGAGGATGCTATTTTGACAAATTAGTAATTTTTTCACTCTCACCTCCTGCGATCTCAATCCCCCTGAACAGCTTTATCAGCTCAGGTTGTGCCTGCTTCTCCTTTCCACTCCACCACTCCTATGGCTTAATGAACATGCCTTTGTTGAACAGCAAGGATACAACCTTGGAGGTGAGCTCAACTTCTTCTCACCCTCCTCCTCTTTAGGTAGGCTTCACACAACTCCCTGCTGAGCCCTGGAAAGGTAACAACTCTTCTCCCAAGGCTGCAGCATCAAAGGCAGGTGAGCCCTGACTGAGCTTTCCTGTTTCCATACTGGTGTCTTTCCTGCTGCTGCCACTCACCTTTATCCAGGCAGTCATCCTGCTGAGGTCAGGCACCATGGCCAAAGACCTGCCCAGCAGCAAGAGAGCAAGAAGGTTCAGCATCTGCTTTTGGCTACAGCACAAGCCAGCCATCCCACATTTCTGGACCTCACTTCTGCCTTTCATAAATAGACATGGTCTTTTCGCTCTGTTTTTCAGATCTAGGAAAGAATTTGAAGGAGTTATTGATGGCAGGTATAGGCACTGCCAAAAGAGGTTATTGTGTATGCATAGACTTAATCCAGCTTTCAGAACTAAACTGAAAACAGACCCAGCCACATCCTAATAGGCCTCTGCCAGGTATGTTACTTTAGCTTCTGAAATGATACCTCTGCAGGAATGCAAGCTGAAACAGAGCTTACAACAGAGACACCCTATGAAGATTTGGGCATGCCACGTACAAAATTATTTGCCTGTTTGTATTTTGTAAGACTATTCATAGTACTACTGCACTATGTGTTATTAAAAAACCCAAGGATGACCCATGGTTAATAAACAGAATTGACGACTGGAAGTCCTAGATTTGAATGATGGTTCTCCCAGGTTTTCTGTGCTACTTCTAGCAAGCCCTTGCAGATAAACATTCCAAAACCGATGGTCTAACTTTAGCTACCTTTTCAAAGTTGGTCTCGTTGCCAGAGCCACTGAGTTTAGTTGCTGTATAAAAGCTACGCAGAAACTGTGGGTACTCAGTAATTCTGATAATCAGGCTGCCATTTTTCTTTTAGATTACTAAATTGAGATATGTCTTAGCACAATTAGAAATTAATCTTTGCAAACCTTTTTCTCTGTTTTGATGAAATTTGCCCTTGAGAAATCTTATATAAGCATATAAAGCCTAGAGGAATATCAAGTTTAAGACCAGGAATAGGATTTTTCTTGTCTGTGTTTAATTGTAAAATGGAGCTATGGGTATTAACCTGATTCACCAAAGGCATTAAAAAGCACATCCATTAAATTTGTGTATTGCTCATCTTCTGTTTGAGGTTTTCCAAGATCAAGGACTTTTTGATCAATTGAAACTGTGCCCTGAGCCTATCCTTCACAGCAATGATATCTTCTCTTTTCCGTGTTCCAAGGATTGTCTTTCAGTCTTTGAAGTCAACCTGAACATTTTCTGTCATGTTCTGAGTGTTGTCATTCATGACTCTCAAAGGTAAACCAGACAGAAGACAGAGTTAAGTAAGTTTGGAAGACTAAAGAGGCAGTAAAAAGAAAGATACCGATAAATGGCAAAGACAAATATCAATGAGCAAAAGTGCAAAAGACGAATTTCAAATTTCATAAGAGAAACAGAATACCAGAGAAATTCAGAAATTAAAAGTACCCAGAAAATCAAGAAGAAATGTCCAGAACTAGTTTTGCTGGTTTGTTTTGCTTTGCTTTTTACTAGAAAATGTCATATAGCCTATTAAAACATTTAAGGATTTAAAATGGTAAAAAAAGAATTGAGGACATGAAATAGAAAGATTATTAAAGGAAGACATAAAAAAAATGCAGAGATGGGAAGAAAAAAATGTTTATCGTGAGTTTTATTGCTTTTTTAATTATAGAAGTGCAAAGACTGAGAAAGTTACAAAGAAAGACATCAGCCTTTATTTTAAAAGTCATGATCACTACACGGTTTAGCTGTAATGGCTTTGGGACTCAGCTTTTCATAGCTAAAATCCTCACTACTCAGTACCTACGAAGGTTGCAATATTGTAAAACAACAGCAGCAGAATCTGTGATTACTGTGCAACAATAATGGAGCAAATTTTAAACGTATCTTTAAAAATGCAGAAACTTGACATATTTATTAATGTAATAATATTACTATATACTTTTAATGTAAATATTTATTGTAATATTAATGCAGAAGCTTAGTATTTTTCTGAGATAAGATTACAATTTTTCATCTTCTTCTGTTTCAAGCAAATTTCTTCCCTGGGCATATTTTAACAGTTGTCCAGATGTCACTGTTTTCTTGTCTGACTGTGCTAGACCCAGCACAAGAGACAAGGTTCACAACCAAGTGAAGAAGGCTTAAAATCGCCCACGAAAATGAAAAATGGGGTGTGGCTTCACAGCCAACAGTATCTGTCCTGCTCTGGTGAGGAACTGCTCTTCCCATTACTGGCTTTGAAGTCATTTCACAGTGCTAGAACAGGGTAGGAGAACAGCAGGGCTAGGGCACATTCATTGCTAGGCAGGGTTGGTGGAATCTACACTATTTTAGCAGCATGAAGGTAAGGTACCTTGTCTCATGAATACTCCACCTACATTCAGCTTTCACTGGCACTTGTTTCCCTAAAACTCTCAGCAACTGCTGCCTAGAATGGAGGTTTGAAAACTTGATCAGTTCATTGACAGCTATAGAATGGAGAATAACCCTAATTCACAAAGTAGCTGAGTCCTCCCTGAAATACATTCCTGCATCTAGTAATCTCTGCACAGCCTGTCATGTTTAAGTTCATAAATATTTGCTTTTTATCAACATTTAAATATAGAGAGCAGATCCTGATGCTGTATTAGATATTGAAAGGCCTGTAATATTAAATACCAGCTCCCTGCCATCTCAGTCCAGGTTAGAGCCTGTTATGGTTCAGGCAAAGGGACAGTTCTGTGTTACTTCAATATGTCCCGTTCTCTGTGCTGCCTCCATCTACCATTACACTGCTTGTTAATGGTTGCATTACATTTTTCCTCACCATATTTTTTCAAATGCTTTCAGTACTGAAGGTTTCTCTATTTTAATTTTTTCCCAGACTGAATTCTGTAGAGCTAGTAAAGAAACAAACAAGAGGGAGGTAATCAGCTCCTGCAGGCTTTTGAAAAGGAATTTGTCTATTTCAACTTGCCAATCACAATTCAGGTAGTATTTTTAACACCACGTCCATGCCCACCTTGCCTTTAATCCATTAAGGGCTTGGAACCTGTGCTTTGGGAAACTTCCCTGTGTGCTTGCCTTCATCTTTAGATATGAAAAACAGGATCTTAGAATTTCCATGCCTCTTGCAGTTTCCTATAAAAATTGTGCCTCCCTACAACATGGATGCACTTTGAAGAGAATTGCACACAATTATCACTGCAAGATTCTTAGATTCTCTCTTGTCAGGATCTTATAAATTAAACAGCAATGTTAACAGACATTTTTAGTTCCTGTGGTGCTCATGCTGTTGGTTTATCCTGGTATGTTGATGGCTTCGATCAGAGCAGCTGATTGCTTTCTGCAAATATTAGAAAATATTTCTGTAAATACTTCTGCTGTTTTATACTTACACCGCAGAAATTCACACTGCACCTGCAACTAGCAGTATGCATTTGACTCCTTCATAGATCAGTTTTTCTCTGACACACACCCCTAACAGAAATCAAGTCTTTTCAATCCATTGTGAGCTGCTGTAAAAACTCACTTCATAGAATTTTGCACTTTCCACGAGTGATACTCAGAGCTGAAGAGAAAAGACACAACAGCTGTACAGAGCACACTGTAACCAAAGAGTACGCTCATAAAGTCATGGAAGAATAATCTTACTAAGTTTCTGTGCTTTTTGATAAAGCCTCACATTTTCAAACTTGGATCCATAATTGTCAGGCACTTTAATAAAGTGCCTTCAGTGTTGAATACCTACAGCAGGCAAAGAAACTTAAGATTTCCTCACCACTTCTAAAAGTCAATCTGCACTCAATTTGGCTGCACAGATACAAGGCAATATACCCAACCCAGCTCTGAAGTGTTGTTCTTTGCTATACCATATACTTTCAGCTTAAAAGTGGGACATTTCAAAACCCTCCAACTATACTGAAATAGAAATCATGCTTTTTAAAATACCATCATTGAAAGATTCCTTTCCTCTTCCTCCCCCTTAACCAACCCACTATCTTTGGAAGCACAGACACCATCCATTTTGGGCACCAATAGAGCAACACTGGTCCATATGACCTCTGCAATGAAAATAATAACCTGCACATGGGAGAACAGAGAGGGCAGGAGCCCCCTTTCTTTACCACATGCCCCCACACACATGCAGATCACTCACTGCCTAATGGCACGCAGGGACTACACTTTGTGCTCAGCACCTACTCATCATCTCCTCCTATTGCTGCATTTACAGCTCTTATGTACCAAGAATTTAATGAGACTCGTTGATGCCTGGAATTTTGGAGTGTAGAAATGCCAAGGACAGCAAACAAAAACAAGGGCCACCACATGTCCTTGAGGAAGATCACACAAGCCTTCTGACGAGCCTCAGCAATGTGCACTACTCAGGATTTGTAATGCTCCATAAAAATGGCTGCCCAAAATTCATGGGGGAAAATCTGTAGGGATCTATAACTCCGGCCTTTAAGTAAATTCTCAAAGCCTTAACAAGAAGGAAGCAGGCTAATATAAAGCAGTTACAGTAATAATAGTTAGTTTCACAGAGCTACTTAAATCCATAAAAATTGAGAGGTCATTACAAAATAGGAAACACGGTTTTACGTGATCTTTACAAGGAGATCTGTATTGCTTTGAAAAAAAATTAAAAACTGATATATGAATCACTTTGTTAGAAGTTAGGATATTTTTACTGGTGTTTTAATCAGAAGTAAACTGAGAATAGATCACAGTTGTGAACAAATGGAGGCTTTAATGATGGTGATTGAATCACTTAACAAGCAAATGAAAATTACTGGCTCACTAGAGATCAGTTTAACAAATATTAATTAATAGCTCCCCTAAGAGCTAGTTTCTGAATATTTAGAAAACCAGACCAATAACTAACTGTAGGTCAGTAAAATAAGATGCACACTTAAAAATCTGTGTGTATTTTCTTCATTTGGACAGCAACAGCTTTTCTAGAAATTTCTGGAATAGAGTGTAGTCTTCCACTACTGAAATAAATCTCAGTTGTATTTCCAATATTAAGTAATGGTATACAGGATGTTTCAAATTAAATGGGAAGTTTTTCATTTTTGTGTCAAAGAGGAGTAATATTTAGCATCTCAAGCATGTTTACACCAGCTGCCTCGCTTGAACACACAGAATCTCTTTTGTGGTGCAGCTTGGCTGCTGTGATGCATCAGTTACCGTCAGACATTGACCAAGGAGGTTGATGTTGAAGATTTGGCAAAATCAAAACCATTCATGTGGAAAACTAAGTCACACTTAACATTTTATTTACTTTTGTGTTCTAAAGCATGAAATATTCCAGTTTAGACAATCCATTGTACACATTTCTTGAACAAGGCAAAGAAAAAAAAACCACCACAAAACCCTGAGCAGTAAGTCCAGCATGTGTTGTTTAGAGCATCTTGGTAAATATTAATCCCAGCTTCATCAATTCATCTTACACAGCATGGAAACAAAAGGAACAATCAGCATCATATTTACTGGCAAGAACAGATAAAAAACAAGATGTCTGCAGTCCAGCAGCTGGTCTGCATTCAGCCTACAACTTCATAGGCTGTGAATTGACCATTCCCAGTGTGTGCTGTGAGGGTGTACAAAGCACCTGTGTGATTTACCGACCTTGATGTCATCAGAATTATTTCCAAATGTTTTTGTATGTTGTCCCCTAGGGATTAGTTGCCTTGGGAATCACTTGTATTATCTAACATTATTTCTCTTACTGACATAGCCTGATCTTGACTGATAGCCTTAACTGGTGCAGAGGTGGGGGTAGTGTACCTTTTGACCATCAGTCTCATATTGTGATGTAACAAAATTGCCATGATTTTAAAGATAAGTAATCCTTCCCAAGTATATAGCCAAGCTTGTGTTAAAAGGTCCACATTTATGCTATTTTGTGTCTTCAGCAGAAAAAATAAAGCTAACAGAGTTACAAACTGATCTGCATGGTGTCAAGGGCTGTGTACAGTGGCATAACACTTATCCTGGATATGGCATCTGGGCCCAAACACTACAGGTAGCTCTTGACAAAACATTTTTGTTGTCTTGTTATATTGTATTATTGAAATCCATGTGGTTCATATGGATAGATGCATTCATAATGGTAATGGTATTATTATGTGGGGATATTTTGTTTCCAGAAACCAAAATACAGAAACAGAGGAAAATGACCCCATTGTCAGCTTTTGGGGCTATTTTTGTGTGTTTATTTCTAATGGGGCAGATGTGTTTTGGAAATGTCTTTAAGTAGATGGCATTCTAAACTGTCCCAGATTTTAATCAAGTTTAGTGCTATCAAAATTTCTATGATAAATTTCAAGGAGTGGAGGCATTGTTGCCTGTAATTATTGCTCAAGTGTACTTAACATAGCTTTTTGGAGCACTAGGTTTTTCACATACTAATACTACTATTATTCACTTTATGTAGTCTTTTGTTTAGCAAAGAGATAAGACTATTTATTATCCAGCAAAGTGGCCTAATTTTGCAATGATATGCAGAAAACCCACTGTAAATTGTTGAACAAAAGAGCAAACATAATGACAAATAACTAAGAGCATCAGTCACAAACAACACAATGTACTTGGTTTATTTTAGAATAGCAATTTTAATTCCTTCATAATTGGCTTGTAAATTACCTTCCTTTTTAAGAAAAATATGTACATCTACTGTTACTATCTGGATTTTGTACTTTGCTATGAAAAAACACAAGAGAATTAGGGTAAAACTGGTTATTTGCTCCACTGAGTTTAAGTCTACCACTTTTTTCTTGCAATGGTGTGAAGTTAGCTGATATTTGCCAGCAGAATTGGTCTCCAAGCTATAAAGACTCATTAGGCTTTTCTCAGACTTCTAGGATAGGAAGATTTAGGTGTTCTGACAGCTCTCGTTACGCAAATCACTAAAATCTATCAGATCTAGACAGGAATCACACAAACTATTTTTGGACATTTAGTGACTATACTACCTCAATATATAGCAAATTAATTCAAGGTTTTGGCTTTACTAGACCTTTAAGGTCTAGAGACCAAGTCCCTGTGCCCAGGAGGCTGTCCCTGCCTTTGGAGGTCACACATTGGGTACAGCTGCAGGGCATCCCTCTAAATTCATCTGGACTTCCAGACTATGTAAAGAAAGGAATCTATACCATGAATATAAATGAGTTCTCACCAGGGCTTTACACAATGCATGTTTTTCCTGCGGAAAGGCTTGTAGCATTTCAGAAATCTCTTCTGTACTTGTTACAGAGGGGAATTAGAAACCTTCTGGTGCTCATTAACATTAGTATATGTCTAGTTTTGGAGTTTACCTGTTGTGTTACTACTGCTGATCTCAAGTGCAACCCTTCACTGATTGCTGCTTAATTTTATGTTGTTGCCAGATCAGTAAAGCACTCGGATCCCAATTTGCCCTAAGCTGTGTGAACTGAACAGGTTTTCCCTGCAACACTCAGGAAAAACAAATAACCAACTCAGTTGTATAGTGATTAAAACACCTCAGCTAAATATCACTGAAGGAAAGGGTCCTGTATACAGACTAGAGATGAGATTTTGAGAGAGTATCACCCCAGCAAGTTTGTTTGCACCCTTGGAATGCAGAAGGACTATTGGTCTCTCTCCCACAAGGCTTCTTGCTTGAGCAGACTGTGTGGAAAAAGGGAAAGCCACCCAGTGTGTCATTGGAGATGACAGTGTGGGCTACTGAAGACAGCCCCTGCTGGGTTCCTATCTGAAATGAGGAAATATTTGTGTCTGTCTGAACAAACTGTTCTTTTAGGCAAAACACCATTATTCACATTGAAAACAGCAGTAGAAAATGCTACTGCCTCTGCCCACTCCTGGTACAAAACAAGCTAATATCTAAGAGATAATGATCTCTTAGAAACAGCCAGGAAGAAACGATGCAGGCACACAAGCACACACATATCTGTACCTATGCCTGTATCTATCCCTCCAATGAGCTCCTGGGTTAGTGCAAACAAATCTCACATCCCAGCAGCACAGGTAAGTGCAATGGAGGGCCTGTGCTGAGGACACCAGTGGGAAACAGCAGAGTTGCATCCAGGCAAAGGAAGACACACTGAAGGAAGCTGCAGCAGCAGTGTTCTTGCAAGAGCTGCTCATAAAGCAAAGGCAAGAAACAGAAACCATGAAGGAGCAGCTTGTTTCCAATTCATGAGATGTCTTGAATTGGTACTGAATGGGAAGGGTCAACCCTAGAAGAAAAGGCTCAAGAAATAGTGACCTCCCTAGCTGGGAGAAGAGTCAGACCATAGGGGACAAGAGGCAAAGGACTGATATTTCTGTGTTAGAGAAACACATTGCATGCTCAGTAAAGAGCAGCACTGCTGAGTTTTGCTTGCCAGGCAAAGCACCAGTGTCTTCTGGCGCTGGCTGATGTGTCTGCTCATGGACCTCACTGTCAGTCCCACATCAAGGGTCTCTTCATGGAAAAGCAATCTTCACAGCCTGTAGATCTCTGGGAGGTGCTGGAGCTCTTGTCACTGTCATAGGTACCCATGGACTCACACCACAGATATCAAAAGCAGGGACTTGCAGAGATTTCTGTGGCATAGGCTGCATTTCAGACAGCTTTTCAGGTATCATCTGACTTCCTGACCATACAAACCACCTGTCTTCTTACCATTCCTGCCAACATCCATTGTGGCTAGCACAGGTTCTTCCTGTGGGAACATTTTGCTATATTTCATAAACAAGATAAAGTTTGGATGTTTTGCAAACAGTTTCTCCAGATTGAGTCAGTTCGGGCTTGGCCAATTGGGCCTAGGGGGAGGTCTCGGGCTGACCAATCTGGGGCACTTCTGTAGACCCTATATATATGGAATTCAAAACAATAAAGTTCCTTTTCTCCTTTCTTTCCTTGTCTGAGAACTTGGGTCAGTCCTCAGCTAGCCGCTCAACAGCAACAATCCATCTTACATTTGATGCCATGCATTGACATGCGCAGGTAACACATTACCTTAGTACAAATCATTCTCTTTGTGTTTGCTTTAGAATCAGAATGTTAAGGGGTTGAAGGCACCTTAAAGATCATCTACTCCCAACCCCATTGCCATGGACATGGACACCTCCCACTACACTAGACTGCTTCAGGCCTAATCCAATCTGCCCATGAACAGTGCCAGGGCTGAGACACCCACAGCCTCCCTGGGCAAACTGTTCCAGTCCCTCACCTCCCTCACAGCAAAGAATTTCTTCCTAATACCTGACTTATATTTCCTCTCTTGTAATTTGTACACATATATTTAGTGTATTACAATTCACTGGGTTTACCTGCCAAGCTAGCAAAAAGTTAGGATACAAATATTTCTTCCACCTATTTTCTTCCACTAAAAACCTCTGCAAGACCAAAACCATAAGCTTTAAGCACATAAACTCTGAAGTATCATGGCACTGAAGGAAAAATCAGAAGCTTGCCCGTATTTAATTACACTATGATAAATCTCCTGTCATGCTCCTTATTAGACCTTTCTGCTTGTAGGAATTCTGTGTACAGTGGCTAAACCCAACGGTGATCAGAGACAATCTGATCAGCCTACAAGAGAATGAGTCCTGTGAAGCATCTCATTGGGCTCAAACTAAGGAAAACAAGCCTTGGAAAGTCTGAAGTTTCAGCTGGAAGAGGCATGCAGTAAGGATAAATGCTTGTTTTGAATCTGCTGAGTCTGAAAAGCTGAGCTGTGGCTTGCTCCTGTGACACTGCTCTTCCTTGTTCTCCTCCCCTCAGGTAAAAATATTGCGAGAAACAAGCTAATCCTGAAGAGCAGTGCTCCTGTATAAACAACGTTCATACAGAACATCAATTTCCTTTTTTACACATGTTGTGTCTGTGAACAGCTGCCTGTTCATCATCACAAAATATCAAACGACTACAGAAAACAAACAAACAAACAAACAAAAGGAATACTAGTTTTACTAAAGATGAACGAAACTTAGAATTCTGTTACATTAGCAGCAGATTAGCTGATACTTAAAACTGAAAAAACAAAACAAAACAAAAAACCCAAAAAACAACCCAAGAAAACCGAAGAGAAGAGAAGAGAAGAGAAGAGAAGAGAAGAGAAGAGAAGAGAAGAGAAGAGAAGAGAAGAGAAGAACCAGAGTTGCTGTCCTGTGCCTTCTATACACGTCTGTATACACATCATATCACTCCTGCTGGTGATACAGCCAGTGAGAGTGCTTGTCAATATCAACATTGGCCTATGGTTCTAAAAGGAGCAGATTAACCAAAGGTTATTGTGTTTGTGCAGCATTCCTAGGCTGCCTTTTTATTTAATATAGGAGATCTGGCACTGCCTGTCTTACACATGCAGAGACTGGCCTTTGTGAAGAACAATTTGATCTCTGCAAAATGTTTTTCACCTTCCTGCAAAGGTTCACAGCACAAGAAGCAGCAGAGCAGTAGAGTATCACCTGTCTTTCACAGATTCTTTTGGGCATCTTTGAATTTGGAAGCACAGGTGATGTCTCTTCTCAGTTACTTTATACAAATGTGCATGACAGACTGAGCCCAAGACTGATTTCCAAGAAATCACAGAAAATCCTGAAACTCAAATTTTCTAGTCAACAAAAAAGCTGTAGGAATTGTTATTATGTTCATATACTGAACACAACCATTTATCCCTTTCCCAAACACATTAGTTTTTATTTCCTGTATTTAGCCTGCAACTCCCCCAAGAATGAACAGTAATGGGAAAAATATGCCTGCAGCCTCTCACCAGCTCAAAACCAGAGGCTCTCAGAGCTAGGGAGCAAACTGTGCTCAGCTCAAAAGCAGGAATAAAGCATTTAAATGGTGAACCTGCACTTAGGAGTTAGCCAAACATTCTTGACCAAAAGACTAAGGAAAATAGATCTGCCAGAAAAAGCAAGAGATGTTCAATACAGCCATGCAACGTTTACCAAATCTGGATGTCATCTACTCTGCCTATACCTAGTCTGTCCTCCTGGCTGTATGGAGGGGATGATATAAATACTGTTTTCAGTCAATCACTGCAGATGTAACTAGCAGGGAAAGTATCCCTCCACATCGGCCCACACTCCCGACAGTAGCAACAAACTAGCATCCACTGCAACTCTGTGTCTTTGAATGACTCAGGCTTTTCTTCTTTGCCGAGGGAGCTACCTACTTAAACTGACAGCAAACATTGTCATCATAATTTTCTTGCTTGATGTGTGCTGATTCACTGCTGATGCAACAAGTGTGAGACCTGCAAGTTATTTTGAAAACAGGTCCCTCTCAGCAGCACCACAAACTCATTTTAGTAAAAAAAAAGAATGGATTTCTCTCATGAAGTCTGTCTTAAAATTCTGGCTGTCTCAGTCTCTAGGGGAAGCTTCTCTCCTTTCATACAAAGTACATAAATTCCACTGGACAATCTAAAATGCATTAGCCATCCTGCAATGAGTAATTTGGTAATACTTATTTTGGCATTCAATTCCTTGCATTCAATTCCCTTTTCTCTCTATGACCACTTACCCTGCTACTGGAATTCTTTCAATGGATTTATAAAGGAGCCATGTTATGCACCATGTCTTAATAGGCTAGTGAGGGTTTTCTTATAGCCTACCTTTTCAGAGTGTCAACTCAGCCACCACTATCATGAATAAAATCAGAGAACTGTGCCTTGCCTCTATAAAGTGAACACAAATCATAATGCAATCCTAGGGGGAAAAAAGAAACAAATTTCAATACTCCAAACTGTCAAATGTCAAGCTTGTACGGCAGCTAATCACAAAAGCTAAAAAAAAAAAAAAAAAAAATACAGTTTAGTGCTAGATGGTGCCAATTTAGGCCTTCCTTCTCCCCTTATTTTGTTACCTTCCTTTCATTTCTCTTCCACTTTCTTGCTAACCATACTTTTATTGTCCCCTTGTTTTAGGCTTTAAAACAATGATGTCTTTCCCTCTTGCAAAGACAACTGCTGTAAAATACAGCACCAAAACTTAACTTTCCAAGACTGAAAAATCAGTCCTTATTTTCTTCATGATCTCTTCACCCTCTTTTGATTTGGTTCCTGTCTCCCACAGATTATTTTGTCTGCCCTCACTGTCCCCAGTCTTTAACACACCATGCAGAACTACCCATGCTGATGCTGAATAACACAAACTCTCCTCTAGTACAACTCATGTATGTCAGCAAACCAAAAATTTAGTCATGCCCAGGAATGGTAAAAAGACATAGGCAAAATTAATATAAGCATCATGATGCCACCCAGCCGACTGAGACAGTGTCCCTGCTACACATTAAGCCAGTTCCTCAGACAGTGCTCCTTAGTCAGCACTCTTTCATTGGAAGAGCTGTATCACTGACTTTGCTTGTGTCCACTTCAGTAGGCTGTGCCATAGTAAGGCATTATTATACAGGGAAATAATTTTTCCAGCATTTACATGACTAAGGACCATTAGCTTTGAGAAGGCCAATTTTCAGAAAAGGTGAACAGCTGGTAGAACCAGAATGCAATGGAAGCATTTTGCAAAGAAATCTTCTGTTTCTTCCTATTGCTTCCCTGTTTCTCTTTCCTTTACCATGACACTACTGAACTTCATGAGTTTAACTCTTGATACTAACATAAAGGATAAGAACTCTTCATGACATCTTCTATAAACCATGTTCTTTCCCTTCACACTGCTCCAGCAATGTAATTCCACAATCTTCAAGAATAAGTAAGACAGAACTGACTCCAAAATACTATTTATCTGAAACCTGTACTAATTTTGGTATGATTTTGTATCATCAATTTCTTATTCTTAGAAAGCAAAATTAACTGCCCCACTTTCAATCCATGTAAAAGCAATGCAAATATGCTAGGAGGTTTATGTTTTATCATACATTCAAGTTATCTGTACTAGGCAGTTTTGCTTAAATCTGCTTGCAAACAGGTTCATGTAACTTCTTATCCCTCAATAAATCAGACTAAATACTTTCACACATCTTCCAAGTAGCTCATAACCGAATAATAAAATTTCCTTTCAATTTCTACCCTGTTCTTCTCTCTGCAGTGTTGTTTCCAAGATTTTTTTTTTTTTTTTTACTACTCTGAGACGCACAATTACAGAAAGATTTCTATTGTCTTACAAAAGCTGCATTTTAATCAAAGTTTTCAAGGCAATGATTCCTGATGTGAAAAACTCAGAGGAGCTTCACAGTTTGGTTTAACACTTGCTCGACAAGGACACACTGTTAACACACAGCTGTACCATCCACTCGGGCTCCCAGACTCAGTGCCGTTCACTATATCCAGGACACTTTGGAAACCAGTGTTTCTCATAAATACAAAAGCAATTGCTTGGCTATCGATGGAGAAAAGTCTTATCATGTCTAATGACGTCATTCTGAAACACATGGAATTATAGAATGTGAAGGGTTTGGAGTGGGCCTTAAAGATCACCTAGTCCCATCCCCCTGCCATATGCAGGTATACCTCACCCTAGACCAGGTTGCTCAAGGCCTTATCCAGCCTGGCCTTGAACACTGCTGGGGTTGGTGCATCCACAACCTCCCTAGACAATTTATTCCCTTGTTCCAGCATCTCACCACCCTCACAGTAAAGAACTTCTTCCAAATAACTAACTTAAAACTCTCTTAGTTGAATTTGTACCCATTACTCCTTGTCTTATCACTACAGTTCCTGACAAAGAGCCCCTCTCCAGCTTCCCTGTAGGATCCTTCAGATACTGGAAGGTTGCTATGAGGTCTCCACTCAACCTTCTCCAGGCAGAACAGCCACAGCTTTCTCAGCCTATCTTCGTAAAGGAGGTGCTCCAGTACTCTTTTCAACTTCGTGGCCGCCTCTCGACTTGCTCCATGTTCTTCTTAAGCTGGGGACACCAGAACCGTACACAGCACTCCAGGTGGGGTCTCACCAGAGAAGAGGAGAGGAGAGGGGCAGAATTACCTCCCTCGCCCTGCTGGCCCCGACGCTGCTTTTTATGCAGCCCAGGTTCGGTTGGCTTTCTGGCCTGCGAGCGCACACTGCCGGCTCACGTTGAGTTTTCCACCAACCATCACTCCCAAGTCTTTCAGCTCATCCTTCCGCTCTTCTAGCACTGGACTAATTTGGGGAGGGGTCCGAGCAACGACCCCTCGGGCACGACAGGGCCTGGCGGCCAAGGAGATGGCGGTCGGCCGGCCTCCTCCGGCGAGGAGCTCATACGGGCGGGCAGGCTCTGCCAAGAGGCCAAGCCTCAGCCCCATCGGTCCCTGCCGGCTCGGGCAGCCGCAAGCCCGGGTTCCCCGCCCGCCGTGAGCCGGGGCGGGGCGGGTGCGAGGGGCGGCGCCTCCGCGATCCCCGGGCCGCGCCGGGGGGAGGCGGCGGCGGCAGCGGATCCGGGCCCGGCGGAGGCGGAAGGGGCGGGCGGACGCGGCCCTGACTCTGCGGGACGCGCGATGCTGGTGAGTGCGGGGAGGCCGCGGCGTTGTGTCGCAGCGAGGCCCGGCCCGGCCCGGCCCGGCCCGGCAGGAGGCGAAGGCGGCGGCGCGGGGCCCGGCACTGAGTCACGCCGCGGGGAGCGGGGGAAGGGGCGGCTGGGCCTGGCCCGCCCGCCTGCCTTTCTTCTCGCGGGCGCGCTCCCGGCCCCGGAGCGCGGGGGCGGCGGTGGTGGCTGCCCGGCCCGCTCGTGGATCCGGCCCTGGAGCCGCGGGCCGGGCCGGAGCGGCGAGGCCGCGAACTGCGCACTCGGAACGCGTCGTCCCCCCTCGGGGTGCGGGAGCGCCCCGCTGGCTGCCCCGGCCCCGCAGGATTTGCCCGGCCGCCGGGGGGCTGCCCGCTCCCTCCCTCCCCCCTCCGTCCTTCCCCAGCCCTCCCCCCGTGACCGACCGCGGCCCCCGCATGGCCAGGGCGCCTCGGCGGCTGCCCCAGTCTTTCCGTCCCGCCCCGGCGACTCGCAGACCTCGGGCCCGTCCTCCCGCAGCCCCGCGGCCCTCACTGTGCTCTCCCCGGCCCCGGGACTGCCCACCACAGCCATCCCAGGCCCTGCTCGTCCCACGCCTTTGCTCTCTTTTTTCCTTGTGAGCTTTTGTCCATAACCTAACCGGGCACTGTTTTAGGGTGCTCACCTGCTCTCTGTCCTCCCTGTCCTTTTATGTATCTCTTCCTTTCACCCTGTCGTATCCCAGCCATCCACATAACCGTAGGGATACTCAGGTGTGTCTAGGGGCTATTTGGTTGTACCTAGAGAAATTCCCCAGTGTCTTCAGTACCATAGTGGGTGCTGGGGGATATTTGCCACAGTTCATCTTTGTCACCTTCTCTAGGTTTCTCTCGCTCTCAAGGACTGTGCACTAGGCTTCCCCTTGTTGCCACCTACTGTTGTGGCCTTACCAGAGAAGGTGCCCCCTGTAACCTTTTGTTTGTCTGTTTGTGTATTTATTGTTTCTATCGAGATGACTAGTCCTGCATTTTTTGTTGTTTCATTTGTTTCCCGGTAACTTTGTCACTGAAAGCTAACTGTGTCCTGATTGGAATCCTTTCTCCATTCTTCTTGTTTCCCCTTGAAGTTATATTCTAGCACCGTCATTATCCCTCTGTTATCTTTCCCCTTCCAGTTTTCTTCCTCCCAGTAACCATTCCCTTCATCATGTTTTTCTCCCCTTCTGATTGTACCTTCCTGTCATTAAAACCTTCCTTGTGATCTCACCTAATACTCTTTCCTTTCCACATACTCCTTTCCTTTGTAGATTTATGTGCTATCTTCCCCACTTTGTATTTAAATCCTCTAGCTATGCCTTTGAGGAGAAAGGAATTTTACCCTAGGTTATCTGTATACTTATGTTCTGGTTAAACACTGAAAGGCAGAGATGACTTACTTGTTTTACCTTATGTTGTTCTGGTTTTTTACTGACTTCCTCAGCAACCTTTCCCTTGGTATAGGGGTTCGTATATAATCATATACCTCAGCCCGAATACACACACATACCCTGGGACAAAAAACGCTGTATTGGAAATCCTTTTGGCAGGACTGGGAGGAATGGTTCACAGGGGCCAGTAATACCTAGTGGCTGCATAATTTGAATTAGGCCAAATAATGTTTGTAATACCATACTGTGAATTGGTACTTAGTTGATATGGAATGTATTTGGGATGCCTTCTCTTTGGGGAAGTAGTAAGATACTGTACAGGTACTGCAGTATGTAGTTTTTACTCACAGTGAACTGCTGTAATGTTGTGTGGTGATGGTTAGATGTCCTTGTGGCATCGGCAGTTTGTGTCTCTGGTGGTGACTTGACCAGAAAGAAGTCTTCTCCCTCTGCTTTGTAACTTCTTGTTTCCAGTATTTGTTGTCCAACTTCTTATTTTGTGTCTTGCTTTGGTTCTTGAGATGTGTTACATTTCACAGTCATGTCATGAAATGTACATATTTGAGGTGCAGTTGAAACTCTGGACATACTTGTCCCATGGAGGCATGGTGAACACATTTGATCTCGGGAATAATTTGTACACTTAACTCTAGAATCCGAGTTCAGTGCCTTGTGTTACCAACGTCTCTGGGGGAAACTTTCCACTGCCTATCCAGGGATCATGTAGAAAACAGTGTCTTAGTTTAGGCACCTAAATTAGTCATATGTATCCTGCTCCTTGGGTGACAAAACAGTGGTGCTGTTTTAGCAAAATGATTCTTCTTCCACCTTATCCTCTGTATGCTGCTTTGAACTGGCCTTATAACTTGGGCCTATTGCTTGAACTGTCAGCATGAGAAAATAGCATTGCTTTGATTTAAATAACTTAAATTCATTTAAGCTAAATGGATGCACACCCTCATTTGGATACTGCTTTGGGGGTGCCTGTTTTTGGATCTGGCTTATTCTTAGTCTTGGTGCAAGCTCTTGGATTTCAGCTGTATTGTTACAAAAACAATACTGAGTCCTTTGAGAAAGTTATCCCAGATATTCAGCTTAAAAAATGTTACCCTTCAATTTACATGTTAAGATCTCTGGGTACTGCTTTTCATCTGTTGCGTTTCTTAGGTAGTGTGTAGTTTTGTGTAGTTACAATTATTTCAGTAGGGCCCAACCTAATGAGTCATATCCCAGGTGTCAGTGGTTGCATGAATTGGGAATACCTGGAATCCTCTCTCTTGCCACTGAAGGTTGGGTTTGTTTTTTTTTTTTTTTTTTTAAATTATTGAAAAACCCCACAAAATCCTAGTGAGTTAAACAGCTTTAAAGATGTTCCACTTGCATTTACACCACTCTCAACATCAAAAATATGTTTTACGAACATGAGGTGAGGGATTTCCAAGTCAAAGGTTGTCAGTGTGTTACCAACTTTGCTGTAATGCTTCCCATGCTGTCCAACAGGGTTTATCTCTGTCTATCAGAAGGAAAACAGGGCAGGTGTCCCACGTGGACAGGATATCAGGAGGATGTGCATAGACAATCATAGCAGCCTGCAGGTGGATACAGTCTACCTGCTGCACAGACCTGGAGGAAAGAAGAGTGTGGAAAACTTGGCCTTGGAAGTTCTGCATGTGCTTTAGGAATGCATGATCTCATTTTAAACATACTTGGGTGCTGGCATGTGTTTTAGGTAAGAGTACACTAATAGAAAATTTTTAGTTACTGTATTTTTCAAACCTATCTCCATGTAAAGAAGTGGTTGTTGGAACCAACATTTAGAGGTACCAGATTTCATCTATACAGAATGCAAACTTAAACTACTATTTTTTGCTTTGTTATGGAGACCATTGAGTATCCCTTACTTGATAAAGGAGAATTTTCAGTAAGAAAATGTAATGATTGGACAGTTATAGAGATCTGTTGAGCTTGTCTACATGAGTAACTTGCTATTTTATTATACGAGTTGCAGGTTTTTCAGTAGAAGAACTGCTAGAACAAGAACAGATTGACTGTTCATGTTTCTACAGTGCTACAGTCCAGACCTGTTACAGACATGACTAAATGACTTGGTAATAAAATTGTTCTGAGCTGATGTGTCCCGCTGTAGTGCTGTAACTTGTAGCCTTTAATGTAACCACACAGATAGAACATTGTCAGATGTAAACACTCCTTGCATTATCCCAGCTTCTGGAAAGAGCACTGGTTTAGGAAATAATATGTGTTCCAGTGGGTAGCTTTCTGTCAGTTTTCTTTTTACGCACAGAACCTCTGATGTCACAAGAGTGAACCTCTTCCTGTTGCTGCCTTACCTCTTCTTAAAAATTATACAAGTCAAAATCAAATAACTTTTTTTTAACTAAACCAAACATTGATTACATTCCACTTTATTTAATGTAGTGTTTTTCAAATCCTTCTTTATCTATGAACCTTATAAAAAGGAATGGAGACTACTGTGAAAATAGGAAATTAGTAATTCGATTTTGCACTTCAGGAAATTAGTATAGATTCTTATGTAAATTTTTGCCAGAATTGGGATTTCTTACACTTTCTCTCCAAAACTGCACTTTCTTTGCTAGTTGTATCTAAACTTGTAAAAAGAAACAGGTGATTTTTGCCCTCTGTTCTGCTCTTGAGTGAACCTACCTGGAGCACAGCATCCAGCTCTGTGGTACCCAGCACAAGAAAGGCATGGACCTATTGGAGGAGATCCAGAGGAGGGCCACAGAAGTGATCAGAGTGATGGAACACCTCTCCTGTGGCTGAGACAGCTGGGGTTGTTCAGCCCGGAGAAGAGAAGGTTCCAGGGACACCTTATTGAGGCTTTTCATTCAGTTTATAAAGGGGGTTTATGAGGAAGATGGAGAGAGGCTTTTCACCAAGGCCTGTAGTGACAGGACAAAGGACATAGGTTTTAAATGGAAAGAGGGTAGATTTTGATTGGTTATAAGGAAGGAATTCTTTATTGTGGTGGGTGGTGAGGCATTGGAACAGGTTAACCAGAGATGTTGTGGTTGCCCCATTTCTGGCAGTGTTCAAGGCCAGGTTGGATGGTGCTTTGAGCAACCTAATCTAGTACAAGATGTTGTCTGTGGCAGAGGGGCAGGAAATAGGTGATGTTTAAAGTCTCTTTCAACCCAAACCATTTTATGGTTTTTGAATAAACAGTGTAACTTTGATGTGATGTTCTTCCAAAAACTCAGGAAAAGGATTTATATTGTCTCCTTTTCTTCCCCTTTGGATTGTTCTGGTTTTGGAGTCAAAAGGTTCTTGCTTTTAGCTCAGTCTAGGCATTGCTTGACAGCAGGACTAAGAATAAAGGGTCATTTTTTCTGACATCTTTGTAGTTATGTACTAGATTTGAATATCAGTTTGATTCCATTGACTTCTGTTTCTCCTTAAATTACAAGTACCTAAAGGTGGTATAAAATTCTCCTTGTCTTTGGATTTCATTATATTTTTCTCTAGTTTATGTTGCTGTATGTCTCAAGCTTGGTGTTATTGTGAAGAAGAAATGGATTTACATGTAGATGGTGAGGATCATGGTGATGGAAAGTTTTTGCAGTGCAGGGAGCTTCTCACTCTGCTCTGGTAATGTACTTATCTTTTGAAGACATGCATATCCTTCTCCCATTTTTCTGGAGACTTGTGGTTTTGCTACTGGGACCCAGATGTATTTGATTCATTAATGTACAAAGTAGACAAAAGTTAAGTTTTTTAACTTGAAGGAGGGACCTACAAGAATTTGGGTTATTAGTAATGCAATTTCAGCCATAATTGAATTCAGAAACTTCTTGTTTGTATTTTTAATATGCATTGGACGTAACTTGGCGTTTTGTTGCTCTGTGTTTCAGATTGGACAATATCTTAGTGTGGGTTAGAGTTCAGAACTAAGGCTGCTGGTGTTACCTTAGTTCACCCGGTTTTGCTCTGTAATTTAAACTTAATTTTATATGTAAATTTGTAAGCTCCTCTAGTCTTGCAGACAGTGGAGGCCATCACTTGGAAGTTTTATGTAAAGCTTGGAGGACTGAATTAGGGGGAAAAAGAGGGTTATAGGAAATAGTTCTTGTTTTGTTAGCTGTTAGTCTTTTCATCTTGCTTTTCATTGTAGTAATTTCATGGCAAATGCTCTGCTTGCTTCTGGGTAGCCAAAGGATAAACTTTTCACTGTACAATTGAAAATGCTTTTTTAGAATGTATGCATTTTCTTAAGAAAACAGACTGTTCTCTTACACTCCTTTTTTTGTTGTGTATTTAAAAGAAAAATAAAAAATTTTGTTATTTCTGAAAGTGTGTCTTTTCTAGGATGCCATCACTAATTGTTGTATAAAATCAAAATTTATATCCTTAAGTAATTAAATTGATTTTGTTAGATTCTAATGCAGGCTTAGCTTTAAAACTTAATGGTGCAAGTTTAGTCAACAAGAAGGAGGATTTAAACGTGGGTGTTAGGGATGCGTGGCAATTTTAACAAACTTAAGCTAGATTGTTTTACTTCTATACCGAGGGTGCCTGTTGCAGTCATTGGAGGTCAAAACTGATTAAGAATTTGCTGAAAATAATACTGAATTTAAGCAGAACTAACTTTTTGTGAGGTATAAATTCTTTGCTGTAAGTTAAGGCTGTTAGAATTCAGATTTTGTAGTTGAACCAGAAAAATTACATACGAATCCTTTTCTAGACCTTAATGAGAAAGTTTTCATTCTTTTTTGGGCTGGCTGTATTTAGGCATCTGGAATGAAATACGTGAGAGCTGTACTGTTCTTCACTAATAGTGTTTGCAGCAGGAATCAAGATCACTAGCTCTAGTATATCTGTGCACTTAATGTAGACATGATTTAAAAGAAAAATAAGAAAATAAAAAAGGGAGCAGCTTTCACAGGTCATGATTTTGTCACACATAGGAAATGAATGTAAGTAACTGCAACAGTCCTTGATTTGTCCATTATTTGTCACTTCAGAATGAAACATTAGTGTGAAGGTAAATACAGGAGGAAGCTCTTCAGTTTTAAACTGTGTTCTTGTGGTACATTTGAGTGTCTGAAAATATCAGACTGTTTGCAAGATGAATTGGTGTGACTGTCATCTTTATTTATAAATTGAAGTGGTGAACTGCATTGCCTTGATCAGTTGAGCTCTTGCACAAGCAACAAGAGGGAAGAAGTTGTAAAATTAGCAAGCTGTTTGGAAGAGATTCCAGCCAGAATTGTTTTTCACTTGTGAACAGCATGTTAATGGTTGTTTTAAAGTTACTGGTAAGAACTGCTGCATTCCAAGAGCATGGGAAAGCTCTGTATGGAAATATTATTGCAGGTGAAAATTCCTGTTGGTGTCTTTAACAGGGCAGTATGAAAGTGTATGTTGTGGTGCACTGATTGCTATTATAATGTTGGGGGATTTGTGTTAGGGTTCAGAGGGTTGTTCTGTGTTCTAGTGGAGGCCATGCTGTTTCTGAAGCAAACTGTAAGACAATACCAATGTTTTCTTGGTGGGGATCAGTAGGATTGCGATGTTTTAGCTTATTAAGTTGAATTTAGTTGAAGTTTTAATGTCTGGTACGGTTTTTTGGGAAAGAAGTTATGTGTAAGAATTGTCTTTGCAGGATCATTAAGGTCTCTAAACTGGCCCAAGGTATTTCAGAGTTTCTAGTCTTCTGTGTCTGTTCTTTCTAAATTTGTCTGCATTTGACTCCCTGCTGCTGTTGCTTTTCTTCCCCCCTCTCTTCCCCCCTCTCTTCCCCCCTCTCTTCCCCCTCTCTTCCCCCTCTCTTCCCCCTCTCTTTTTCCCTAAGAAAACAAGGTATATTGCTCTGTTTTCTGCTTGGCATGTTGGGTATTTAGCAATTTTCATGGCTTGTCCTCCCTCTTATTCCTTTCCTGCATCTTCCTCACTGATCTAAGAAGTGCACCTTCATGTGCGTTGTCCTTCGTGGTTTATGTTTATTTGGGTTTCATTTGGCTTTGTTTAGTCTCTTGCTTTCTTTGTTTTTATTTTTGGTTGGGTTTTTTATGCAGGTTGTATCATATGTATGATTTAAGCCAGGGAGAAAACGGGAATACTCAAGGCTCTTTGTCTTACAGTGGCAGTTTGACCCTGGCTGGATGCCAGGTACCCACCAAAGCCAGTCCATCACTCCCCCTCAAGTAGGCAGGGGAGGAAAAATACAATGAAAGGCTCATGAGTTTGAGACAAAAGGACAGGGACAGATCTCTCATTGATTACCATCATGGGCAAAACAGACTGGACTTGGGCAAACTAATTGAATTAATCAGTAATCAAAATCAGAGCAGGTTAATGAAAAGTAAAACAAATTTTAGAAACACCTTCCCCCCACCTCTCTCTCCTTCTCAGTCTCTACCTCCTCCCCACCAGTGGCACATGGAGACAGGGACTGAGGTACAGTGAGTTCACCACAGGCTATTTCTGCCACTGCTCAGGGAGAAGAGTCCTTCCCCTGCTCTGGTGTTGGATCCTCCCACGGGAGACAGTTCTCCATAAACTTACCTAGCATTAATCCTTCCCACAGGCCACAGCTCTTCATGGACTGCTTCAGTGTGGGTCTCTTTCCACGGGGTGCAGTCTTTCAGGCACAGCCTGCTCCAGCGTTGGTCCTCCACAGGGTCACAAGTGTGGCCAGGAAACCTGCTCCAGCCTGGGCTCCTCTCTCCACAGGTCTGCAGGTCCCTGCCAGGAGCTTGCTCCCATGTGGGATTCCCATGGGGTCACAGACTCCTTTCAGGCATCCACCTGCTCTCCTGACATGGGTCTTTTCCATGGGCTGCAGGTGGAACTTTGCACCCCTGTGGACTTCCATGGGCTGCAGATGGATCTCTGCATCCCTGTGGTCCTCCATGGGCTGTAGGGGCACAGCTGCTTCACCATAGTCTTCATTCACGCTGCAGGGGAATCTCCACTCTGGTGACTCCTCCTCCACTGAGCTTGGTGTCTGTTGTTGTTCTTCTCATGTGTTCTCATTCCTCTCTTTTCTGAGTGCAATTACATTTGTTCAATAACTTATTTTCCTTCTTAAATATGTACTCACAGAGCTGTTACTGCCATCTCTGGTTGCCTTGGCCAGTGGCAGATCTGTCCTGGAGCCGGCTGGCATTGTCTCTGTTGGACTTGGGGGAAGCTACTGCCAGCTGCTCACAGAAGCCACCCCTGTAGCCCCCCCGCCACTACCAAAACCTAGTCACACAAGCCCACTACACTTCTGTAAAACTGTCTTCCTTCTCTTCAGTGCACTCATATCTTGACTTGATTCTCTTTTTTTTCCTGATCTGCAGCCTTCCTTTTTGCAAGGTGTAAAAGCTGAGCATAATCAGTATTCTAAGAAGTCGTGAAGCACATTACTGCAGGCTCAGTTAAAAAATAGTGTAGTGTCTGCATCCTGTTTGTGACACAGGAACGTACAAGACCTTGGGTTAGAAAGGACTTTTCAGTTTAGGAGTAATCTACAAACTTTGTACATAAAGTTTACTTCATCAACAGCAAAGTGAACTCTCTCTGAAGATGGCCAAGTAAAACTTGAAAATTTTTACGTATATAGTACTTCAGGATATAGTCCCTTACACTGTTACCAAACCTGATGTTGATGCAGTAAGACTACTATGAAACCTTTATTGTTGGCGGGATTATAAATACTGACCAAAGTTTACTTGGTTGGGAATTGCAGAAGGGAGAGTTTGCTTGTGTGGAATACAACAGCAAACCTTGTTGAATCTAGATCTAGCCTTTGTTTAGGAGGTAGCATGTATATGTTTGGTGTGGGTTGGATTTTGTATTAGCTATGGCATTATTGTAGGGAGATACCTGTCAAAAGCTGCTGGAGTTCTTTGGTCAAGGAAGACACAGGTAAAGCTGAAAGGAAGAAAAAAGGAAGAATGTTAAAGAGCCGGTAAAAGAATAAGGAAAGAGAAGGGGAAAAGTGGCACACTCAAAGTTTCTTGGTGCTTTTCTCAGGAATAATTATTGGTAATTTGGAAAGATTTTTGTACTCTGGCATGCAGATAAACCTGTCAGTTAAAAAGGCTTTTAGTGAACACAGTCATGCATAATTTAAGAAAATAAGTGTGAAAACTGCAGTTCCAAGTTACTTCTATATATTGTGCTTAAATTTGAACATAAAAGTGAATTTTAGT
Source organism: Entomyzon cyanotis (assembly GCA_024500445.1). NCBI lineage: Eukaryota > Metazoa > Chordata > Aves > Passeriformes > Meliphagidae > Entomyzon > Entomyzon cyanotis. The sequence continues at coordinate 86,958,040 of JAKEPQ010001005.1, forward strand.
GTCTTTCTAGCTGTGAAGAACATGTCCAGACTTTTGTTTTATTTTTTTCAGCTGGCAACCGTATCGTTGGCACATGAAGTAAAGTAGGAGTGTATTCATTACAGTGCTTTAGATATCATTGATCAGAGCTGTAAAACATGGAGGAGAGGGTGTGGGGGGGAAAATTGAAGCCCTAAATGAAGAAATGAAGTCATCATTAGGGAGGTGCAGTATTAACTGCCCAAAATTTAAATCAAATTTACACAACTTAGTCTTAAATTACTGCCAAATTACACATACTTGCTTCTGCACTTTTTTTTTTAATGCTGCACAGAAGTTTTTTACAACCCAAAGGCAAATTTTGGAAGGGAGGAATGCATACATACATCTCTGCCTTTTCTCTTAATGAACTGAATTTAACTCTCTTGAAAATAAGATGAGCTAAAGCTTTCCACACTGCTTGTAACTTAGTATTTTGTAATAATGCAGAGGAACTGAACATTGTAATTTTTGTAATTTGTCTCTTAAGTATCTTTATTGAAAAGGTAGAAAAAATTCAGGTACTTCTCTTCTGGTACTGATTTCTGGAATAACCATTTTTTGCAATAGCTGTGTCATTTTCCTGGGGCACAGTGAAAATGTCTGCTATGGGCAGATTCTCCAGATGTTGATTAATTACACATTTGTAGCATGTGAAGTGCTAAGGACGTTATGCTTGTTCCTAGTCTTGCTTTAGGGATTGTGTCATGTAAAATGCATAAACTGTCTACCTAGCTTATAGCCTTTATATTTAGTGACCTAAAATAATTCTGGACAGAAATGTGAGTGCTATATAATGTTGCATGCAGGACCATGGCTCAACTAGGCAGTGTTACAGTTTAGAGCTCATAATGCTAACTTCAGCTGAAGGAAAGTAAACACCAAATTAATTTGCAGGTACATGGATATGAAAGGTGTCTTTAAAATCATTAATTGTGATTGCAAGTGATTATAGGGAGAAAATAGAATTATTTCTCTTGTCTCTTTCTACTCCATCAGACAAATATGTTCTGGAATGGAGGTTGCATCCTTTAGGAGTCAGGAAGCATTTTTTAACCAGAAAAAAATTTCAAAGAAATAGCTTATAAATTGTAAAAGCAAAGAATTAAAAGGTGAAAACAAACAGTTTTTAAATCTCTCCCCGCCTTATACTTAAATACTTATGTAAGTATATACCTATATAAGTGTACAAGTATATACTTATGTAAGTCTTCCAGCACTTATATCTAATAAGTCATGTAGATTGTATCTTACGGGCTAACTAGCAGTGGAGGGAGGTGTATTGTTCTTAGCTCTGTACTTAGCATTTGCATGCCTTTTTCAAAAGGTGTTTGCATGACTTCAAGAAGAGCCTTAAGCCTGGTTTGTAGGATGAATCATTGGCAGTGTCTCTGAAACTGTGCATGTTTGGTAAGAGAGGATATGTGAATTGACTACTTTGGTTGCAAGAGGGGTTTGGTTTATTTTTTGTTATGTTTTGTATCAAGCCTAATGCTGAAAAAATAGGTGTACCTTTGGATGGGTATTTCAAGGCAAAAACTTGCCAAATATTTTGATGTGGTAATAACCTAAGGGTCGCTTCAACTATAGCCATTTTGAAATTTCTGTGAGCTAGAAATATAAACTAGCAGGCACTGTTTTAAGTTGTTTTTAAAATAAGAACAAGCACACAGCTTATGCTAGACCAAAAGTGGTGTTTAGAGTGCTTCTGTTTCAGTTTTTTGAAAATACTTGTGTGATTGTATCATACAGTGTTCGATTAGTATTGAATTCTTGGGTAGCAGTAGTTACCTTGGCTCAGTGCACGGACTTTGAGGAAGTAAAACTGGTCAGGAACCTTATTGAGTGTTGCTGTTTGGTGAACACAAGAGCATCTGTTGAATTTCTGGATCAGATTTGCTGAAATGCTTTATTCTGCTCTCCTGTTGCTGTAAGTTAGAGGAGTTGGGCTGAAAAAATGGGGAGAAAAGAGTTTGTCAAGAGGAATTTCATCCTGCATTTTTAAGGGAGTGACTCTACTAAATTTAGTCCTCTTTCTTGACTTTTAAAGCCAAAGATTAAACTTCTGTTATGCTTTATTCTTGCAGCACAGAGGCCTGATATTTTGCTTTTAGTGGCCATTAAAGTGAGCATGGTCACTGCATCAGTTTTTCTAAAAGATACTGACCTGCAGCCACTGTCCAAATGAACTAGTACTGTACTTTTGTTACGGGAGAACTTGCATTCAGTTTTAGAAAATGGATTTGAGCCAGTGTACAGAGGTGAAATTCTGACCTTTAATATACAGGCTTGTAAACTTTGGAAATTTCATAATGCTGAAGGTTTTTGAACTTATTTTTAGTGACATTCATTGCTTCTCTTCCTGAATATGTTTGGGTTTTGTATGATTAAATCTGGTCACTTAAACACATGCTATGAGACATGACAAAGATGTTCACCTCATGTTTGAAATTAGATGAGAGATAAAATGCTTGGAAATTGCTAAGTCTAGGGATTGTGCCTCTTTATTGTGTCTTTAAAATAATGCTATCTGGGCTCTTGCATCAGCTGGGAGACCTTGCTCTGAACCTGTAAGTTCTTACTGTGCAAGAAGCTGACAAGTTCAAATTCTATTTGGAATTACCGAAGTAAACTATCTTGAAATAAGTAATTTATAAATAAGGGGTTGTGTGAGAACAACAGGTGATGCACAGGCTTTGGAGCTGTAAAACTGAAAGTTGTGTTGTGTTAGGATGTAAAAATTAGGTACTCGCTCCAGCAGATGGCTTGAGATGCTGAAAATCTGGTGGGGTTTATTATGTTCGTTAGATAAAAGGAGGGTTAACTTTCACATTTTCCTGAAGGCCTCTTCTGGCATATACATTGTTTTCTAAATATAAAAAAAAATACTCTTTATTGTTAGATTATTAATAAAAACAAACCCACTGTTTTCTGATGCAGTGTGTCTCTTTGCATATGAGGTTTATCATGATGTGTGTTCCCAAGTAATGAAAAAGAGGGTATAGCATTTCTTTAAGTCCTTCAAGGCTGTTTTAAAGTTTTGACTGAAGTGTTACCTCCTTTTGTGTTGGACTGTTTTAATTGCAGTACTTGAGTGCAGGGTTGAAAGATTGGATAGCATTGAACACTATCATACTGCTGCATCAAACTCTGCATGTAGTGTCTGGAAACTGCAGGGGTAATACTTTTCATGCAAATATAGCTGGTCCTGAAACCATAATGAGGTCTGAGTTCTCTGGTCCAAAGCTACCGAGTGGATGTTGCAACTCTGGCAGCTGGTCTTACCCTTGAAGCAGGTCAGCAGCAAGTCTGATCTGTTTGGGCGAGAAAGCTCGGTGATGGTCGGTTCAAGACCAGCTTGTGCGTAGTCCTGCCAAGAGCACTTTGCAAGGGAGAGATCTCACTGATTTAAAGGTCACGGCTTAATGGTGAGGTTTTAATTCAGGCAAATGCGCACAGCCTGGGCACTGGGAAATCTGGCGTAGGAATTCCTCCCTCTTTTTAGCAATTGGGATGTTGGGTGAAGAGATGCAGTGTAACTATGTAACTACTGTGGACTCTATTTGATCTTTGAGAACTGTTTGCCTAGGAAAGGGTTTTTTGTGTGTGAATCAGAGCAGTAGCACTTTTCACATGAAATAGAATTTCATATTTTCACTGGGAGTTTGTGTATAATAACTGTGCTGAGTAACATAGCCTTATGTTACTCCTGCTTTTTCTATATATTTAATACCATCATTTAGTTTAACCACTAAGTACAAATAGTTGCTTTCATAAATGTGCTTTTGTAATTGTAATTTTGTAATTGTGTTAAAGTATTCTTACATATTGAAACTTCACTCCTGTTAAGGTAATATATTAATAATTACCTTTTTTTTTTTTGCACATGAATAAATCTGCAAAAAATGATTAGTGGTTTATAGAATTATTCATCTGTTGGTCTATTTTCTGATTATTTTAACTAGTAATTAACTAGAAGAAGTAAATTATGTGAGTCTAGGAAGTTAGTGAGATTGTGCTGTCATTCTGTATTCATGTGTTTAATTGCAAAATTCAAATAAGAAGCCAGCCAAAGGATAGTGAGGTAGTGGCAAATGCACTGGAATTATGACTTACAAAGAATATTTTTATTTAGTGGAATGCACTATATAAAAATATAGTGAGAAAATAAAAACCAAAATTAAGTTCTTTTTCATAGCATTGTTTTTAATAGCTACATCCTGACTTAAATACAGAGGTTTACTCTAGGGGAAGGGAGGGAAATTAGTACAGTGTGAATGAGGAACACCTTGAGTTGAAAAGATTCTGGAGAAAGGTAGTATTTGTAGATGCATCAGGGTACATAAAAACTAGGAAATGTTTAATTAGAGAAGAGAGTTAAATATTTCCATCATCACAGAAGGGGAAGCAAAACATCTGCTGTTTATGCTTTCTGCTAGCTAGCAAGGGGTTGGTCGTTTGTTAGAAACTCTCATACAGCAGTGAAATGTTTTGTATTAGGTACACCAAAATGTTTTTTACACAAGTGCACTCTAACCCCAGATTACTTGCTTTTGACAGATGAATAAGAGAGTGACAGTCAGTTAATTCTCTCACATACTGCAATTGTCATGGAGTTGCAGATTCAGAACCATGTTTTCTCTTGTTCTATGCAGAGTTTAGACAGTACTAGATTTAAGGAATCAAAGAGTTTCTGCTCTCCTGGATTGTAGACATTGAATTAATTTTGTTGCTTTTATTGCAATGCTGACTTAGGATCATAGTCCAAGACTGTGGGTGTGTAGCATACACAGAGTATTTCACACAGTGGAGGTGAATGTCCACTCATGGACCTTTGTTCTTCCTGGCTTTTGTTGCTCAGTCCTTAATGTGCATCATCAGTAGTACTGCAGCAAGTTCGATTTCCAGAAATTAAAGAAGTTAAATACAAGCAAGGTGTGGTCTAGATTGCACTTCCGCATTATGATGCATGATTGTCATGTGTCTTTAATAACTAGCTTGCTGTAATTCAAGAAACTAAAAAGGCAGGGTTGGATTTTAGGTGTGTGTTTAGTAAGATGTGTATTGATTGAATTCTTGGTTTTCCACCTAATCCTCTGAGCAACTGTTACCCCTGTAAAAAGAAAATAAGCTGCATAAGCAGTTGTACATCAGATTAAAATGAGACAGTACTTGCTGCTGAGACTGACATTATGAAAATACTTCTTTGAGTTTTTACTCAGAGCTTGAGATTTAAATATGTGTGAGTGATGGGAAAGCAAAGGACTGTGAGGAGTGGTAATTCCTGTGTTACTGTAGTAAGACAGTCATTGGATAAAAAGAATGAAAAAAGTCTCTATCTCAGCTGGTCTTTTTAAGGTTCAAGAGAAAAGGCAGAGGAGAATTTCAGGTAATTGCATGAGGGCCAGGGAGGATTTAACAGAATACTTAATCTTCAAAACTCTGTGAAGCATGGAGTGGAACATGGAACTAGCCTAGAAGTGTCTGTGACAAAGCACTTATGACTTAACTGTAGGTCCTGAGGGAATATATTTTATTTTCTGTTGCTCAGAGATCAAGAACAAATAATACAATTTATCTGGTCTCAGCCTATACTATTCTTGAAATTATTGTAGGGTTCATATGAACCTTGTATGACAGGTTTCTCATAAAGCTGTATTGTCTATAGAAGACTGGAAAAACGTAACGTTTCCCTGTGGCTTGAATATACCAGTCAATGAGCTCTAGGGTGCAGAATGGTTTGGGATGGAAGGAATGATCTAGTCCAGTCTTCTTATCTTGGGCTTCCTTCCACTAGATCAGGTTGCTCAAAGCTCCTTTCAACATGGCCTTAAACACTGCCAGTGTGAGGCATCTGCAACTCCTCTGGGCAACCTGTTCCACTGTCTCACCACCACCCTCACAGTAAAGAATTTCTTCTTTATATCCACTCTAAATCTACCCTCTTTTAATTTAAAACCATTGACCCTTCTCCTGTCAGTACAGTTGTTAGTAAGAAGTCTTTCTCCATATTTCTTATAAGCTCTGTATATGAATGGAAAGTCTGCAGTAAGATTAAGTTGGTCCTGACTTACTACAACTCTCTTACTTGTGGGCTAATTTTTTACCTTGTCATTTTTTGATATCTTCTTAATTTTGTTTCTGTGGAGGATAAGACATGGTAAAATTACAAAAATATTTTTATGGACTTGTGCAAAAATGGATCTTCTCTGCTTGATGTTTTCAGTGGGCCTTTCCAGGTGACTGTGTTCCTACTCCATCATATCATGAGGCTGATGAATTGGCAGCCATCTTTTCGCTGTGTCTCGAACTTTGTGCACTTAAAACTCGTGGGAGTAGTGCATTTTCTTACTTTCCAATTGTTTCAGTCACAATTTATGCAATATTTATTCTGTGTACTCCTATTGGTAGTACTTCCCACCATTATTGACTGCATATTCTCTTGCTGTTAAAAAGACATTGAAGGAAGTGGTGCTCTTCTGCTTAGCAAATAAATTATTGTAAGCATATGCTTGCCAGATAGAAAAATTCTCTGCTTCCAAAATGCCTTGGACTTTCAGGTTACCTGTAAAAAAATCTCAGATCTGGAAGAGTTATTGATAACTGGAGAAAAAGTTATTTGTAGTATCTTCTGGGTAATCTTTGATATCCCTCAGGATGTTTGTTAAACAGTGAGCTACCAGAGAACCCAGGGCTGTTTAGAAGTACTGGAGTTTTACTGTTGAATGGGAAGGAAACACTTCTTGGTAAATAGTGTCTGCTGCTTGGAAAGCTTTTTACTGTTATGTTTTGTTGTTAGCATTAGGGTTTTGTTGTCAGCTGCACTGATCTAAGTACCTACAGCCTTTGGATAGCCCTGGGTACTAATTGTCTCATTTTGTAGTGGATTGCTGAATTGCAAAATTATGTTCCTTCATTTTGCTATTCCAGATCTCATGATGGATTTTTCATCTATTTAAATGACAATATTTCAATTAAATAATTAATTTTGTATCTGTAGTGTGGATGAATTTGGACTGTCATATAACATTTGTATTATCTTTTCCTCTTGCAGGTTATTTTCCTGGGAAACATCACTTTTTGCATGTAAAGAATATCTTGCTGAGTTGCTGCAACTGAGTTTAGAATGTTACTTGACTTCTGATTCTAATGGAGGAATAACCAGATCTCAGGCTGCTGCACTGGAAGACTTTACAGGAAATACAAAATGTCATCGAATAGGAGTCAGAACCCGCATGGACTTAAACAGATTGGTCTTGACCAGATATGGGATGACCTAAGAGCTGGAATTCAACAGGTTTACACCAGACAAAGTATGGCAAAATCCAGATACATGGAACTTTACACGTATCCTAATGCCTATGGCAGTTAGTACTTTCCCTGCTAGTAGATTAGAGAGAGCTTTTTTCTTTTTAGACTCAAAATTACTTCATAACTATTTCACTTAATGGTTTTTAAGAATATATGCTTTATTTTGAAGATTGGCCTTTTCTGTTTAATCTTATTGGCAAATAGCAGAAACATTCTGTTGTCTAGAAAACTGACTTCCATAATTATTAAGGCTACCTCTGTATTTCAGGTTTGATTACTATTATCTTTAATAGAGCACATGCTTAAAGTGGTTTTATTAATAGGTCAAATTTTGAGTCCACAATGCATGCAAAGAAAACAGAAACTCTTTTTCTTTTTAGTGTTTGTCTCTGGCATTATGCAGGTCTTACTGATAATCATGTCTAGTTACCTGGAAAATTTTTCAATTGTCATTTTCTAAGTAATGCTTTACTCTTTGACTTGACTGTATAATCCAACACGAGAGAGAATGCTTCCAGGGGATTTTGCTTTAATTCCTAGCTTGAACTGGGGAGCTATTTTCCAGCATCTCCCCATTCTGGGTGTTGTTATAAGATGCTGAAAGGGGGTTAACCTCCTTGTTCAAGTGTGCTGAGGTACTGTTTGGAAGATTGTAGGAAACTCGTTTCTGCCAGGTAGCACATGAAGATTTTTTAAAATTAATTTGAAGGAGACATGTATCTTGTTTTATTATAGCTTTGACTTTAGGACTTGATTTAGAAAGCAAGAAATTCTTTTATGTTTCACCTTTAAGGTAGCATGTAAATAGATTTGATGATCTTTGTTTTTCCTCTCTTCTGCATTGACTCGTTACCTTGTATTGCTCAATAGAGTCAGCACTGCTTAAGAAGCTATACACTTCACTGTACGTATGATAGAAGAAATAATGACTGAATATGTTTCCTATCTTGAAGTAATTCTGCTATTTTTCTCTATCAATATTTAGAGGGTTTTTTGTAATGGAGTTATTGTTCTGATACGTGAACTAATGTCTGCACTGTTGTTGGCACTGATTTGGAACTGCAGCATATAAAATTTTAGTCTGTATTAATTTTTTTGGAAGGACAGCTTTTATAAATAAAGAGGAGCTTGAAAGCTGTAAACTAGTCAATTCTGTAGTTCTGTGGACTTTCTCAGGAGGTAGAAAAGTTTTTCTGTACATGTAATCTCAGCATCAATGTGTAATCTTTTTCTATCTCTGCCTGCAGGATCCATGCTCCAGGGCGTGGTGGGAAAAACCCTGAGCTGCCTACTGAGTGTTTCTAGGATACTTTAATAGTGAAATAACATTTGTTTAGGGTCAGAACTTTTCCTAAGACTTAAAATTAGTGATTTCTTGCAGCACTAAGTTCAACATTGATCTTGACTCAGTGAAACAAGTTGCAGAAGTTGAATGTCTGATAGAAATTTGACCTGTAGTAGAACCTCTGAGAGTTTTTTTCTTCTGAGTGCCTTTAATATATTCTTGTTTGTGAGGTCTGTTAAGCAGGACAGCTGAAGACTAGGTATGATTATAATGGTAATGGTAAAACACTGAGTGTTTGCCTCTCCTGATGTTTTCAAAGGTGCTCAGAATTAAGTTATAAAAGGGATATGCTGTCTGTTACTCATTTCCTCTTTGTGTTGCTTCAGGGAGTTGGTTCAAAACTAAGGACTGTTTTTGTTAATTTCATAAGTTAATTTAGGGGGTAATTTTGGTTGTCGACTTGCATTAATGTAATAAGTTTGATAAATCAGAATATTTGATACTGGTTAGGCTGAGTTCTGAATCTACTATGAAGACAAAAATGCCTTTTGCATGCTATACCAAGTACACACTTTCAAAAGTTGTGCTTAAAAGATTACACCCCTTTCAGAGCAGTAACTAACATATTTGCTCAGTCTTTGTGTACAGCAAGTCTAGTAGTTTGGTGGACTTTTATTTCAGGAAGCTTTGCTTATCAACCAGCTTAGTTTGGAAAACAGAACAGCTGCAGCCGAGTGTCAGATGCAGCTGTAATTGGTCTGAAGATCAGCCATGCTTACATGAATTTCTTCCCCAATGGACAGTTTAGTCGTTCCTCATCCTCTTTTGTCCTCTTTTTTGCTGTCCACCCCCAACCCCCTTCCTTTTCTTGTCAGGATATTGTTCCAGAAGTGGATTTCATTTCATCCCTCTAATTTGTAAGGGGAGAACTATGCATAAAAGCAAACTTTCAGTCCTATATCTGCTATTGATTTTTCAGTCATTTTTTTCCCCACATGTGAATTCTTGAAAATGAAATCTGGATATTTTTCTGTTCCTTACCAGATATTATGTAATTTCTAGTACTGAAGAGCCTGGTACTTCCTACAACAGTAATTAACATCATCTGACAACCGGTATTACAAGCTATCTCAGAATTATATGCCAAGCATTGACTTTATGCTGAAAAGATAAATAGTTAATAAAATTAAATAGATTTCTAGGAACAGTAGACCCAACAGCACTACTAATATTGTGAGGGAAGGGCCTGTTTACCCTATATTCCATTTAGCGATGATTAGTTTGGGAGCTGTGAGCCTCAGGACTCGCTTGTAAGTCAGTGTTAGTGGTATATGTATACAGAACATCTCCTGGTAGCATTTAGTCTATTTGGAGGAAACTTCCAGTTAGTCTGTCCAGGAGAGAACTGTACTTGTTTGTACCAAGTTCTGAGTTTCTGTTTTGAATTGTTAGTTGAAAGCCTATTTTATTTAAACCGACCTAAACTTGGTTTGCTAGAATTATTCTTATTCAACTTACTCATTTATATTGCTGCAAGCCACTTGTCTTTATAGCCACCTCTTTCTGACTCCATTTGGCAGTAATAAAATATTCATACATCTTGTGCTATTTTCTTCTCTTTTGGCAGAAGGTGATGCCCATTTTTCAAGCTAATTGTATGGTGAGCCTGCAATTTATTTTCCTCAGGCCTCATGGTATGAGACAATGAATTGAGATTTACTTACATTTGTATTTAAACTTGGTGATGGGGAGAATGAAAGTGAAATAAATTTAATAGTGAAATAACATTTGTTTAGGGTCAGAACTTTTCCTCAGACTTAAAATTAGTGATTTCTTGCAGCACTGGGTTCAACATTGATCTTGACTCAGTGAAACAAGTTGCAGAAGTTGAATGTCTGATAGAAATTTGACCTGTAATAGAACCTCTGAGAGTTTTTTCTTCTGAGTGCCTTTAATATATTCTTGTTTGTTACTTTTCCTCTTTTATGTGTCTTTAGAAGATTCTCACACCAAGTACTAAAATGTCAGAAAGCCTTCCTGCATTGTATCAAAGTAGCGTAAGTTTTCACAATGACTTAGACAAGAAGCTGAGTAACTTTCTAAATACGTGAGTTTTTTGTTGAAGCACACATCAATTTAAAATTTTCAGATAACACTGGTGAATGGAAAGATTAGTGGTGTGCTTCTGTTTTGTATGTATGTACTTTTTATTTGAAATGCCAAAATTTTAACATAAACTCGTGCTTTCACTGCCCTGATTAACAGAACATAATTTGAGAAGCATTTTAGGGATTCTTTTAAACAATGTGGTTAATTTATGCCCTCACAGAACAGATAAATATTTTTGTCCAAGTTTAATATTTAAAGAAAATTTGAGAAAAATAAGACTGTTTAAAGATTCCAAATGCTATTAATTTATAACAAATAAGATTTATATCTACATGAGGATATCTTAAAATGTGTTCATTGATAAGAAGAGTTTATAATACTGTGGAAGGTGTCGTGTGGTTGCTTAACTAAGATATAAATTGCTGTGTCCAGATTGCAGTGTTCAGATTGGCTTTCAAAGTCTTTCAAATGTTATGTACATAAAAATTATACTGTTGATTTCAACAGGTTCCTAGAGTACATTTGAGTAGTTGATTGGCATCATTATCATATAGGTCTTATGTGGAAATTTGAAGAAAATGACTGAATTTATTATGACCTAAAATTTGCTCAAGTATTAAACCAGTAAATTGGATATTTCAAATGTGTTTCTTGTATTATTCCATTATTAGCCATCATTAGTAAATGTTTTCAAAATAATTGCTTGAAGTTTGTAAAGATTAGGTAAAGGTTAGGCTGTTTTGTCACATTTCATTATTTTATAAAAAATCCTTGCATATTGTAATTCAGTTTTGTTTACCTACTTAACAGAGAGGTAGCTACTGATTATCCATTGGATCAAATGTAAGTAATTGTACGTCACAAAAGGTTACTTTAATAATTTTATGAAATGGGATTTTTTTTCTCAGATATTAGCAATTGATACAGTAGAGTACTGTGTTGAACATTAAATAACTAAGTATAGTATGCTTGCACTTTAAAAATACCGGATGACTCAGGATAATCTGTCTGTTCATAAAATAGAAAGTATAAATATATTTAACTTTTTTTCCTATGAGTAGATTCAGCACCAGTAGTACATGTTAACCATGCAAAATCATGAAGCCCTTTTCCTGGCATCCATTTGCCAAGGTCTTTTGTAGTTGCTTCTATTGCAGTCTTTTTCCTTGTGGCTTTCACTTGAATTCATGGATTTGAGAAGGATTTTAGATCAGCAGGTGCATATTAAAACTGTGAAAATGTTGTATTTTCTAATCACATGAATCTGTTGTTGCCAGGCAGCATGGTATGTTCTTGCTTTTTCTTTTAGAACAGATCATTATGCTCTTTCTGTACAGAAAAGATACTGAGCTGTTAGGGCATGCACTTTTTATTTACATCTCAGAAACTGTTCCACTTTCCCTTAAGATTCTGTCACTCTAAGCCATCCTTTCACTTCAATGTCAAATTGTTTAAGGTCACTTTGAATGCATCAAGGCAGCCCTTTCTTTCTGTGTTAGTCCTGCTTATATTCAATATCCTATTTCATAGCCCTTCTCATGTTCCAGTTAGTGTTTATGTGAAACATGAAGGTAGAAGTAAAAGTATTTGTTGACATGTTTGAAGGGTACATAGTACACTTTTTCTGGTGTGTAATGGTACATATAATTGTATGCATTTGTGGGTAATTACAAAGATTGCATCTTCAGTTTGAAAGAAGGGCAGAAGATGTTTATATTTGTGCAACATTTCCTTTCTTTATGCACTCTTCCACAACAATTGCTTGCTGTTCTGCTTGCTTTTAATAGCAGCCAGTAATATTCTGTTCAAAAGCAACCTCTTTCAATGCAAAGAAAGCTAAATTTAAAAGCAACCTCAGTTACGGAGGTTCTTACTCCCCGGCATAAAGGCTATATACTTTGTTTATGCATTTTGCTTTGAAATTTTGTGTTTTCCTTGTAACTCAGTGTATCTCTGTGATGCTCTTGGGTTCATGCCATGAAGAGGGAAACAAGTTATCTGTTAGTCTTCAGATGGCTTTTGCTGAAAGTGTCTCTGATCTCAGACTTCTAGAAATGTGTTTGAGCTGAGTTATGCTTGGATTTTCATAGCAGCTGCATGGCTGATGCTGTAATAGCTCCTCAGACCCTGCCTCAGTCCTTCTTTGACTAAAATGGTTTGTTTAAAATGGGATGATTTAATAGTGCAGTTGTATCAAATCTAAAGATTTAAATGAATCAATTAAGACTTAATTGTTTTTTAACACAATTGGTGTTAAAAAATGTGGATTTTTTAATGTGGATGTGGGAGGTTGAGTACAGGTTCTTAATTTTGTTTGTTTTCTCTGAACTGCTTTATGGGGGTAACCCTTCCTTATTGGATGATGAACTGAACATATATAAAATCTCTTGCTGATACCTCCCTGAAAAGAATGAGGATTTCTGCGTTTTTTGTTTTACTGCTGCTCCTCACAAAGTTTGTGAAAAGTGATTTTATTTGGACAGCCTTATAATTTGAAAAACTCATGCAAAATTCCTCCATCCGTTTGACTCATGAAACATTAAAGTAATGTAGGCATGTCCACTTCTCTTAGCAGCTTCTCTTATGCCTGGGGTAATCCAGCCTAGTCTTCTGGATTTCAACAGGAGTTGAATGGCTTTAATTTTGAATAAAATATGTAAAGCTGTTCTTTAGTAAATATAATAAGCTGTATTGTTTGTATTAGAAGTGGTTCTACAATAATACATCATTCTATAATCTTCCCTAGCAGTTTTCCTATCAGTATTTTCAGTAACTCTCTCTATGATGTTCTTGCATGCCTTTGGTGTAATCTAGGAAAATACAGATATTTGAATAAAGTGGAAGTAATCTCAACCTAGTCCTGTAGGCCAGTTGTCAAGCATTGAGCATAGAGTTAATCACTGCCTATGGTCTGTGAAATCACAAATTTATGCCTAAACTGATCTTTATTATAAAGAGACTAGAAGTAATGAGAGAGAAATTATGGTTGGAGACTTGTTCAGCTTATGTTGTTGTTGCAGGCATCTCTGCACTATAGTTTTTTGCTGTGTTGTGTTAATTCTGCTTCACTTTCAGTTCCTTTAATTTTACATATCTGTTCCTCATGCAGACTTCTTCCAGTTATGTTAATTTTTCATAGCAAAATGGAAAAACTGTGGGGACTCAGCTGTGCTGGTGCAAGATGCATCAGTTATTACCTCAGCAGAACTGTTTACTTTAAGGCTTTGCTAAACTGAGTAATTTATACTCACTAGTGTAAAGTCTGAGTGCTTTCTTGTTGTCTGTTGAGTTACAAAATTGATAATATTTCTTGTATAAGTTGGGTTTACAGTTGCTCCCAGAGGAAAAAACACCTGTATGGAGTACTTTGGTACTTTTTGAGCGTAGAGAGTAGATTAGAGTAGATCATGGCGTGTTCAAGCTTGTGTTTTGTTGGCACATTTGCTCAGAAAATACGTGCAGTGCTGCTGAAAGAGCCTGTTTCAGTTCCCCTGTGTGAACATAGAAGTTCAGATCTGCTCACCAAAAGTCTGGGGACGGGGACAACAGTTGGTTGTAGTGCCAGTAACTTCCCCAGTCCACATGACTGACTGCCTGCATGAGCTCCCATGCTACTGGAAACCAGGTGGCAAGTAAGCTCTCCAGCTGGGTTGTGCATTAGGACCGTTTTCTTCACTGGAAGTGATCTTATACAAGGCCTTAAATTCATTAGGTTGTGGCAGCACAGGATTTTTTTTCCTTTGCCCACCTTTAGAAACAGCCAAGGTTGTAAAAAGTAGCGTAAATGATACTGATGACAGAGGTGGTAAAATCAATTTATCTTTGGCTATTTTTTGTTTCGAAGACTTTTGGAGGAGAATAAAGTTCTGAAAAGGATTTTTCATCTTGAACAGCACAATGGTGAATTATTTAATAAACTTTCTTGCAGTTTTCTACCTCAATTTTTAATTTAGACAAGTAAATTTAACTTCTCCTTCACTTGTAAGAAAGGTATAGAGGTTAGAGATTAATCTTGATCTGTTCCTCCTGTAAATGGTTTGTCTGCTGGGTCAGATCTGAAGTTCAGTGGACAGAAACTTGGGGACTAGCACAGCTTCACTGTGGTTCAAACTTTTCTATTGATGTGCTTGTTATGGTATGGAAATTGCTATGCAGAATTGTGCAAACAACCCCAAAAATGTTTCCTGGTGGCTGTTTGAATATTCATATAGCTTCCAGCATACAAAGCATTGTGGGATTATTTTGCCTGCTGCAGCTAAGAATTCTTTTCATAGCATTCCTCTGTGATTCTCAGATGGACTGTCATATACTTCGTTGTAAGGAGTGCAAGTCTGATTTTGTTTTGAATATGTCAGTCTTTCTGTCAGTGGCTGGCTCTAGCAGATGGGGACACAGATTGTAAACAAAGTGTGAGAGAGCATGCTTTTATGTAGAATATGTCAAAGAGTTACTTACACTTGCAAACTGCCTTCTGCGTGGGCAGACTAATTGCAGTTTGACTTGTATGGAACAATGCAACCAGAGCACTTCAAAGTGTTGTCTTGGACTCTTTGGCTAGCAAATCTCAAGTCAGAATAAAAGGTAAAGGTGGGCGTTACTGGAATTATTTTGGCTGCAGCTCTGCAGTGATTACTGTCAGGCATAGGCAAAAGGTCTCAGTCTCTGTGTTTACTTTACAAGGGATCCTGGGTTTAATAGTAAAATGTATGGGGTTAGAAAAAGGCTTATGTCTCTCAAAACTGCAAGAATTACCCATCATCCGGACAGTCTTCATATTTTCAGGCTTGCTCAAAGACCCTTGGGATAGGAGAGTAAGGGGGAAGAAGGAGGCAAGAGTGTCAACTGGGTATTTATGAATCAGCCCTAAATTCCTTATTGGATATCATTATGGACAGGTTTTCCATACACAATTTAGAGAAACGTATATATTAACTGTTTTAAAATTAAACTGTGAAGTATACCCTGCTTTTCTTGTTTGTGGAAGGAAAGTTGCATAATCTAGAGGAAAATAGTTGTGATGTGTGGCATTTCTTACTTGAACAGGGAATTTTGAAATACAAGTGTAGATAGTAAAAGTAGCAATAGTGCCAGGGAATTTGAACAAACAAATGACTGGGAGCTGGCAGAAATCATTAATGTCTTGGAAATCTGTAGCTGATAGAGATAAGAGGCTGATTAAAAGTTCAATATCTTCAATTCAGTACAAATGAAGGTTTTATGTTATGGGTTAACATTGTGGGAAATTTAGTTATTTGATTCCTGGATGAGGTAACAGATGAGAAATAAATATATACTGTGTATTTTCAAAACTTGTTAATCTTAGGCAAAGGGCATTACTTCTTTGCACAAAATGCAATGACTTTCTGAACAAGTATGTAAATACAGACTGTGTAGAATTTCCTTTCTGTTTGACGTGAAGACCCTGAGCCTTGCTCCAGGTGGCATGCAGGATACTCTGATCATTAAACCTAGTTTAAGGGTGTGATTTGTCTATGAAGCTTTTTATAAAATTAATTACAAAGAAGTTAACTGGATATTTTGAGACATTTTTCTTCTTGAGCTTTACTGTTTAGAAGCAAGTCTGTTTATAATGACTGTAATGCATCATATATTTGTGGTTTATAATTCCCTTGGTGTTCATTTATGCTGATGCCTTCCCATTTTATTGTGCTGGACTTTGTGAAGGGAAAGATAAAAATCAAGTGTCTGCAACATACTCCTAATACACGCTGTGCTGTGGAGGAAACCTGTCTAGTGGTTAAAGCTGGGTCCACTTGTGTTAAAACAAAGAACCAAACTAAACCTTCTAGATTGGTTAATACAGTGTTTTCTAACAAGGGATGTGACTCAAAAGCCTGTCCTTGGACTGTCGGTAGAAGAGTGAGTGCTCAGTAGTTTCATTCCCGTTGGCTCATTGTTGTCTGTGTGAGTCATTAGGGTGATTTTTGTTGTCAGATCTGAGTCCTCATCGAGTTCAATTTGGGTGGTACCCACTTAGTTTATTTTTCTTGCTTGTGGAATGCAGCTTCTTTAAGGATGCCTTCTTGTTTTAAGTGTTTGGGGCATTGTCGCTTCCACTTACTACTTTGGAAGAATTCTGAATATATGAATTTTTTAGATCAGAAAACTGAATGTGTTTTTGAAATGTTACATTAACAGTTATGGCAAGTCTTCCAGGCTGTATTAGTATAAGAAGAAAAAATGTTGCTGCTACTTGCTAGGGTCGTCTGCTGCCTCTCTGATACCTGGCTTAAAGATGTAAAGAGCAAAGTTCCTATCCTGGGCCACTTCTCAGATTTTTCAGGTAGACAGCTGTGAAGTTGCAACAGGAAGTCTAAAGGTAATCAAGAGACACTTCAGGGACTTGGGATTACTGGTTAAGTGATCAGAAGCACAAGTAGTTTTTTCCTTTCTCTTTCCAGTTGTGAGGAATGATGACAGAAGATACAGGAAGAGCCAGCAGATCAATACTTGATTCCGAGCCTGGTGTCAATGGCAGAATTTTTTTTTTTTTTTTTTTTGATGAGGGGTTGGTTTATATGACACTAGGTCTGCTGGTGATAGCCAGTACACCTGTGTCAAAAAGGGAAAACTATCTTTGCAGATACCAGAGTTACCAGGTCTTCTAGAGGGATCTTTGAACTGAATTTGGGAAGGGAAAATGATAAAACCAGGGGACAGCATGCCAGTGGTTGGGTGATGGTGTGTTAGTGAGGTCCTTCAGTCTGACATCTTAGTGGAGGTAGGGGATGGAGATCCATGCAGCAGCAAAGACAAAAGGGTCACTGATGTGTTAGAAACCACAGAATTGCCTGGTCACACAGGAATTAGGGCTTCTAGCCCCAAAAAAAAGTAGTGGGATCAACAGCCCAACCAAAGTGCATCTGTGTCAATGCATGCAGCAAACAGGCAGCCAGTCACAAGCTTTCTTCCCCCGGGCTCAGTGCTGGAACCACTTCTGTTTAATCTCTTCAGCAGTGACTGAGACAAGGGGATCAAGAGCACCCTCAGTGAGTTTACAGAGGCCACCAAGTTGGGTGAGACTGCTAATCTGCTGGAGTGTGGGAAGGCTGTGCAGAGGGATCTGAAGAGGCAGGATCAGTGAGCTGAGACCCGTGGTATGAAGTTCAACAAGGTGAAGTTCTGGGTGCTGCACTTCAACTACAACAACCCCAGGCAGTTCTGCAGGTTGGGGGAAGAGTGGCTGGAAAGCTGCCCCATGGAAAAGGACAAGGGGGTGCTGGTTGACAGCTGTCTGAACATGAGCCAGTGTGTGCTCAGGTGGCCAAGAAGGCCAGTGGCATCCTGGCTTGGATCAGCAATAGTGTGGTCAGCAGGACCAGGGAAGTGATGGTCCTGCTATACTCAGCACTGATGAGGCCACACCTTCAATCCTGTGTCCAGTACTGGGCTCATGAAAACAGGAAGGGCATGGAGGTGCTGGAGTGTGCCCAGAGAAGGGCAAAGGAGCTGATGAAGGGTCTGGAGCACAAGTCTGATGAGGAGAGGCTGAGGGAGCTGGGGGTGTTTAGCCTGGAGAAAAGGAGGCTCAGGGCAGATTGTATTGTTCTCTACAACTACCTGAGAGGAGGCTGTAGCTGGGTGGTGGTTGGCCCCTTTTCCCATGTAATAAGCAACAGGACAAGAGGAAATGGCCCTCAGTTGCATCAGAAGAGATTTAGATTGGATGTTAGGAAAAATTTCTTCACTGTAAGCATTGTCCTGCATTGGAATAATATGCCCAGGTAGGTGGTGGAATCAGTGTCTCTGGAGGTATTTGAAAGACCCTTAGACATGGTGATTAGGGAGATGGTTTAGTGGTGGACTTGGTGGTGCCATATTTATGGTTGGACTCATATTAGAAGTGTTCTAATCTAAACAATTCTATGACTCTATGATGATTTTACGCTGAAATTTTGGGATTAACTTGTAGCCTAAAACTGGGTTTTAGTGAAACTTATCTTATGCTGTGCATTTAAATGTGTGTGTGTGTCTCACCATTACTGCTTTCCAGGTTTGTCCCATGTGCCAGTTTAAAGTGGCCAAATCTTTTACAGAGGATGGTGTTTGAAGGAATGCAAAAATATTCTCTTGTGTTTTCAACTACTGAATGTTGCTTGAGGCTAGTGTTGAAATTTCTTTCAGTTTCAATGAAAGCTATGTATTTGTAAAAGGCCAATATAACAGATCAAATAAATTCCATTTAAACCTTGAAAATAATCTTATCAGCAAATTCCACTGCTTCGTTTTCTTGGTGGTCTTGTTAAGTAAGTACTAAATAAATTTAGTGTTGGGGTCAGTACTTTCAGTGCCCTCAGCAGTCTGACACAATTCTGCTGCAGATAATGCTGCTGAAAATTACATGATTTTCTTAGCTTTGGTTTGATTTTATGTGGGCTAGTGCATCTTGTAATGAATTATGTTTAAGTCATTCACAGTTGGATAAATAATAGCTTATTGAAATTAACATTGTTTTTCATGGTATTTTTAATGTCTTATGCTGGTACAAAGGTATTCCTTAACTTTCCTGTCAGTCATGTTTATAACTACTGTACCAGCGTACATCAGTCTAATCAAGCACGGGGAGCTGGAGTACCTCCTTCTAAATCGAAAAAGGGCCAGACACCTGGAGGTGCTCAGTTTGTTGGCTTGGAGTTGTACAAACGGCTAAAAGAATTTCTGAAGAACTACTTGACAAATCTCCTCAAGGTAAGATGGGGTATGAGATCGATATGAACTTGTTGTAAGTAACATAAACTGGGGTGAGAAAAGCTGTATCAACAGATCTACTAGAGGTGTATGCAGCCACTGGAAGCAAATTGAATGATCCTGAAATGTGTTTGTGTCTCCATTAGCCAATAGAATGTTTTGTTGGCTTTACCTTGGACATAGATCAGTCCCTAAGTTTGTACCTGTGAGCTGCTTTTCCTCTTCAAGCCAAAAAAGCATTCCTGTGTTTTATAGAAGTAATGTTACGTGTCGTCTTAAGGTGTCCTGTACTTGAGCAAGAATAGCTAGACTTTCCAAGCAATTAACCAGTAGATTAGGGATACTGGAAAAAATGGATGCCTATCATGTTGAAAATGCCTGATGGTAGCCTTTATTTTTGTTTAATAAATAAACTACTAATAGAGCTGGATTTTGTCTTGCATCAAGATGGGCAGGAAGTCTTCTGGAGCTTTATCTGTACTGTGCATTTTTTCCCAGCCTTTTAATTTCAAAATCTCATTCTGGCTTTTTGTTTTATTAATGTGGAACTAAATGCTTTAACACTATGTTTCCTGTAAATGCATTGCATAGTGTAGATTTATTGCACAGTCAGCTTGTGTAGGCTTAAACACCTTGGTTGTACCTTAAAAACTGCGCAACAGTACTGGCAAACTTGTAATTCCAGGATGGTGAAGATTTGATGGATGAGAGTGTGCTGAAATTCTACACTCAGCAGTGGGAAGATTATAGGTTTTCAAGCAAAGTATTGAATGGGATATGTGCCTACCTCAATCGACACTGGGTTCGTCGTGAGTGCGATGAAGGTCGTAAAGGAATATATGAGATTTATTCAGTAAGTAGCTTTTTGGAGTGAGTGATTTGTCCATTCCATCTGCCATGTTTGCATTATGATCCTGCAGATTGCTCCTTGAATCTTGTAGGAAGTTCATAGAAGTTTTGAAGAAGTGGGCAAAGTGGTATTCTCTCCTCTTTCCCTACTCCTACACCAGAACATTTCTGAAAATTGCAAGAGTTTCTGCCTGTGAGATGTTCAGTCTACCTTGTACATGTTGGGACTTCCACTAGTAGACTGTTGAGGGTTGTCTGTTTCCGAATATTTGCACTGTTATCTGTGTGCCTCAGTGTGGCCTTGTCATCCCACTTAGAATTCGCCCAAGTATTTCAAACACCCAATGAAGAAGTAAATAGTATTTTTTTTCTGATGACTTCAATACATCTCTACAAATTTTTTTAGCATCCAAGCTGCTAAGATTCAGACAACATTTGGTTTGTAGTGTAAGTTATTTTGGTATAGTTCTGAAAGACTGATATGTCATCTTGATTTTATTTTTTTAAATGTAAAGTAGTATAAATAAGAGAAGAACTTAACAGAAGTTCTGTGTCTCAGATAACTAAAAGAGTTTTTTTTAAATAAAGGATAATTGCTATCCTTGCTGGTGAAATATTAGGAAAGTGCTGTGCTATTTTCCTGCTTTACTAAAATAACTTTACTTATGGTAGAAAAACAGTTGGTATCCTTAGTTCCCTTCCTCTTAACTTTGCTAGGCTAACACTAAAGGACTGTGTCTGCTGGGAAACTGCCGACCAAAAAAGCTGTATGTTCTCAAAGTAACTTCTGTAGTTACAACAACGTGATAACTTGGTGTTATAAAGTAACAATATTTAAGTATCTCGTTAAATACAGTTCTGGGTTTTGTTAGTTTTCGGAGTTGTCAGTGGATCCCCGTTAGAAAAAGGAACAACTTAGTAAAGTTAGTAGTAAAGCAATTTGTAATTTTAGTGTGAAACAATCTCTTTGCTTGAGAAATGTGTGTGCCAAAATATAATTTTTAAAGTTCTGACTAGTTAGCACACCACATCAGCTTTCCTTAAAGAGAGTTACCCTACATGTGTATGTGTATATGTAAACATTTTCTTTATTCAGTCTTTCTTCTCCCTTCTTGTGCTTTTAGCTTGCCTTGGTGACCTGGAGAGACTGCTTATTCAGGCCATTAAATAAGCAGGTATGTAAATAAATATATTAAAACTCTAGTGTTATTTTATAGGGTTAATTTCATATATTGTTAGTTACTGCTTCAAGGAGTATTGGAGGGGGAAGGGGGGTGAGGCATGGAACAGACTCAGAATATAAAAGGGAGCCTTCTACTTCTGCTTTGTGATGTTAAAAAAAAGATAAATATTTGAAAGAATAGGCCTGTGCATGTGTGATTGAACCTTGATACCAAGACTGTTCTGTTATCTCTGTGCTGAGAGGATCCTTGACCTTTTTTTTTTTTTTTTTTAATTAGAAGAAAGCTAAAGGGACTCAAATGAAGCAACAACTTCAGCAGTTTCTAAGCTAGGCAGGAGTACAGGCTGATGACAGTCATATCTTAAGGGTAGGGAGTTGAGATTGAATGAGAGCAGATAGTGACAGGCTGGGATCTTGGTCTCTCCTAATGTTACTGTTAATTGTTAGATTTACACTGATGCCTGGGAGATTCAGGTCAGCCAAATGTTTAAAATTAGTGAATCAGCACAATGTAAAACGAGGTATTCCATCACCATTTTTAGGTACATGTGTATGTTGATTTCACTTCTTACCAGTACTTCGTGATGAAGTAGTTGCAGCAGATTAATTGTCCAAAGAACAGGTGGTTAGTTCAGCTCTTACTACAAAGTTTATTTGTATTTCAGGTATAAACCAAAGAGTAGTTTTGCTTAGAAGACTTGATTTTTTGAAATGAAAGAAAAAGAAATACTAAGTGCTTTAATATCCATATACACCTCACCACTAATTGGACTATAACTGTGTTGTTTAAATTGAAGGTGTATCATGCTCTGTATGAACTTTATGTGTTCAGATCTCCTAAAATATTGTTGTCAAGGGGCCTGACTTTTCTTGAATGTAGAAACACACTTTTGATTAAATATGGTGCTTGATCTACCAGCTGCTTTCTCTGTGCTTGACTTAACTTCTAATTCCTATTTTCTAAGGTAACAAATGCAGTGTTGAAATTGATTGAAAAGGAAAGAAATGGTGAAACTATCAATACAAGACTGATCAGTGGAGTTGTACAATCCTATGGTAAATGTGACTTCTTTAAGATTCTATTATTTTTTAAAAAATAAATAAATCTGTCCACCCCATCAGAACCCAGAAGTAACATCCCACCTCCTTGGATGTCCAGAAAAGACCTTTTTTCCTACAGTAACGTAAATGTAGTTACGTATTGTTTAACTTCACATTGGTACTGACACTTGATACAATAACAGTTGATTATACCATATTTGTAAAACTTGAGAGTGCAACTGATAGACAAGAGTGTTTATCATTTACAAATCAGTTATTAAGGAGCTAAATCTGGAAATGGGGAAAGACGGTAGTTTACTAAGCAGAGTGGGGTTGTGTTTTACTTTTTGCATGATATTGAGACCATTGCTTTCCAAATTACTGACCAGTTTAATTAATAAAAACAAAAGCATATAATCTGGAACTCTTAAGAGGGAAAAATGAGAGGAGAATTTGAACTAGCTTTTGAGATAGTGAAGTTTTCCAAATCCTATAATACATTTTAAAAATGTATCTAAAAGTGTAGGTTACATTAATAATGTCTTGTACTGATAATTTTTTAATGCAAAATCAATGTACATTTTTAAAAGTGGTGCTGATATAGTCCCAATTGATTGCTTTCATCTAAGTTAGAAGGAGTGTACTTGTTTATTTGCAGGAAACCGCTTTGTAAAAACCAATTTTGTTATTTTTTGGTCTTTTCTGTTTGGTTGTGTTTTTTTCCTGTAGTGGAGCTGGGGCTGAATGAAGATGATGCATTTGCAAAAGGACCTACGCTTACTGTCTATAAAGAATCCTTTGAATCTCAGTTTCTTGCTGACACAGAGAGATTTTATACACGAGAAAGTACTGAATTCTTGCAACAGAACCCGGTCACAGAGTACATGAAGAAGGTAAGTTACTTAATCTGCTTTGTGATTTTTGTTTTTCTGGATACAGATATCTTTTAGAGTTAAAGGAATATAAATTCTAGGCTTTTATTATCAGTTTCTTAAAATTATGATTATTTTACTGAAACAGCTAGCTGTTTTTCCCTGTAGTAATTTGCTTCTGTGTTTATCTGGTCTGAAGTTTGTCATCTCACTGCATTTCAGTGAGTACACTGAAAGTCTGAAACTTTCTGAACAGGGAAAACAGAAGATTAAGTTAAAATCAATTCAGATTTTATTAGACTTCAAGTCACCAAAATAGTAATTCTGGTATAATCCCACAAGTTTACTATTCCTGTACAAGGAACAGCATGTTGACACATTTATTGGAATATCTTCCTGAGCAGGCTGGCTAAGGAAATGCTTCATTAATTAGTTTTAATTCTCTCAGAATATTTTAGTGTCATGAACCCCTACACAGTACTTCTGATTAACAGAGGCCAGATTTAAATTCTTAACTAGTCTCTGGTTTTGGGGATCCCAGACAGGGCATCTAAGAGCAAGCAGGATAAACATTGACTATTTCTAGCCTGGTTATTGGGTCAGTCTTACTAACCTGATAATAGATAGGTCATCTTCCATCTTGGACAAGTGCTGCTTTATCAATTTTTTCTCAGCATATTTCTTCACTTTCTGAATTGATGCTTGTTTATTCCCCTCAGCCTAGTTAAAAAACAAGAGAGCTTTTTGAGTATGTAATATGCAGATACACATCCCTCCCTGCAGTGTTCTTTGTGTAATGCTTTTTACCACAGAACATATCCATTTCTTAACTCTTGGCATTAAAGCCAATGAATTACCCAAAAAGGGAAAAAGGTAGGAGGGGAAGTCCTAGAAATAACACAGTAAGAGGAATTGTGCCTTTAGTAGTTGCCCAATAATTACCAGACCAACCCGTGTTTACATTTCTGTGGTTGAATTAATTATTTTTTGCTACTTCCCTTTCAAGTTTTTATTTTAACTTCCATCCTAATGTATGTATAAAGAGAGAGTAAGGAAATTTCAGTCATTCAGAACCAGAATGACTGGCTCATCCAGACTTCCTTGGTACAGGACAGTAAAAAGCTGTCTGAAGGTCATTGCTATTTCAAGAACTAGAGATTACTGGCAAGTAGAAATAACTTGTTAGTACCCCAAACAATCATCAAGGGTTCAGAAATCCACAAAAGAGCAACTTGCATTGCTTGAAGCTGAAAGCACATAAAATCTTAGCAGACAGCAGGAAAAGTGTTCAGCAAGAAAGTGTGTAGCCTTATGTCTGTGCTCAAATTAATATTTTAGAGATGTATACAAGCCATTTGGGCACTCTTGGCATCTCCTTACACATTAGTGGTTATAAGATCTTACAAGTAATCTGTTGGAAGCATGAACTGTGAACAGAGTAATCTGCTGTCAGTACACTTGACATTCTTACTGGAGCACTGTACTTTGAGATCTGTCTGGCGATAAACAGCATTGCAGAATAAAAAGAAACCTTGGACTACCCTGGCCCACACCAGCATGGTATCAGTGTTACCATGTTATAGTAGGACTGTGGTCGTGTCTTGTAGAATACTTAATGAAATCTTAACTAGGACTAGGATCTGTGTATGTAGTTATATAGGCAGACTTACTGAGTTTAGGAGGATTGTGACTTTTTCTTCTCAGGCCAGAACTCATGAGTAAAGCTGGCATAGCCTGATGTGCTATAGGGGAAAAGGTCAGTATTGCTTAAGACTGTCCCTTGAAATATAGTCTTGAACTTTTGATCTTTATAGTTGAAACGAGTGAAGATACTGTTGTGTGAACTAATTATTTTTCCCTTGTTTCTGAAATGTGACTTTAAAAGGAAAATGGAGTTAAAAGAACACCAAAATAGTGAGAGTGTAAGGAAAACATGAAGTCAGAGTAAATATTTCTTTTCATAAAAGTGCTCAAATTGAGAATTGACTGTTAACATTAAAAACGAAGGTCTAAGGATATTTTAAGAAGCAGCATTAGAAGTGGCAGAATTTCCTAAACTTCAGAAATATAGAATTGGTTAAATAAAGGATAAGTAGTCCTCCTAGTCTGATTCCAGTTCTCAGTGTTCATAAGAAAGATTTGCTATTTGCTGTCAGTAAGGAACTTGATTGTTATTCCTTACTGGTAAGATTCCATACTGGCAAATACTCTGGAGCTGGAGATTATATCCCTTCTCAAACTGCTGATTTAATTTCCTATATTTTGATCAGTACTGGTTTAGCTCTAGGAGACAGTTTCACATTTCACAAGAGCTAAGTGCAAAATCACTACAGAATGAGTGAAGCTAACAGTGGCTGAGATGATTTAAAGCCATCTATGTATGATGGAGTGCACTTGCACTGTAACTGTTCCTTTTTTATTGTCTGGAATATGATCTTTCATGCTTATCTGATATTCTGGCATACTAGGGAAACAAATTCACCTAATTTCATTTTCTTGGTGACGTTGTTAATTTAAATAATTTGGGCTGACAAGAGAACATACACACTTTATCCCTAATAATGTGCTGCAGTTACAAACGGTTTGTAACTGGAATCCTTAACACTTCTGCAAACAAAATAGAGGTAATTGTTATGTAAACAATTTCAGTTTTACATTTTGGCATAAGTTTTATTCCTTGAGTGACATTTAGAATTTTAGTTTACCAGGAAGATATGCATATGTAGCATTTCATATATCAAATCAAATGCTAGTATAATTTAAATGATTGTCATTTATTGGGAAGCCTTTCCGTGTAAGAATGTAGATGAGAATATTCAAATAAATTTGTCATGGGCATAGTGTTAAATTGTAGTTTCCTGCCTTTTAGTTTTGTGGAACCATGAAATACATTAATGTTTGTCTTAAACAAAACTACTTCTGTAGCTGGAGAGCTTGCTGATTCTAAAACTGCCAACATCTCATGTCAGTGGCTTTCTCTTCTTCTGACAGCAGATTTCCATCTGTAAACTTCTTATTCAGAAGCAACAGGAAAACAGTCTTGCTGTGATTCTCCCCCACCATTTAAACAGTATATAATATTTTTGTCAACATAAACATCAATTCCAAATGTGTATTATGATTCCCAGAAAAATAACTGCTTAAGTAGGGGTCCATAACACCAAACTAGAGAGAGGTTTGCTTGTTGTTGTTTTCTAGATTAATTTACTGAACAGTCATCTGTTTTCTGCTGCTGGATTCTGCCTTCCATGAAGATTTCATGTTTATCTCTGTGTTCTGTAGGCTGAAGCTCGTCTTCTTGAGGAGCAGCGTAGAGTTCAGGTGTATCTCCATGAGAGCACACAAGATGAGTTAGCACGAAAGTGTGAGCAAGTACTTATCGAAAAACACCTGGAGATATTTCATACAGAGTTTCAGAATTTGTTGGATGCTGACAAAAATGAAGGTAAGGAGGTTCAAACACTGGCTTTAGGCTTACAGCTCTCCTCCCTGATGATTTGTGATTAATGTAAAATCTAGTGCTACCTAAATGTCATTCGTTCAGGAATTAGATTAAGAGAAAAGATAGTCACTAAACTGATGGACAAACAGGTTTTGATGAAATTGGAATGGCTGATGATACACCTCAAGGATCCTATCCCAATCCCAGATATTAAGGCAGGACAGCACTAGTTTGATTTCTCTTAACGTGGCTGGAAGAGTTTCAAGAGCACTTGAGCCATCCTTCCAGCAAAAGCTGAAGTTTGTGTGAGAGAGATGGGAGGCAAAAAACAGACCAGTACTCTTTCCAGATGTTTCTGTTTATTCATGGATCTTGCTGAGTCACCACTGAGAATTTTAAAATCCAAAGTGTTTAGAAGTATGGATGGGAAATGTTAAAAGAGGAATAGAAGCAAATAAGTAGCTTTTAAAATAGACTATATAAAATATATAATATTGCATATAGAGCACAAAGAAAGGGTAGAAATTATTAATTAATGAGTTAATTTTAGCTATGAAGATGATTCCTAAGAGTTGCTAATGGATCAAGTTTATATTGTCATAGAGAATACGTAGAATAAAGACTTCTTCAGCACTTACTCTGAAATAAGTGAAGATTATCAGAGTTTAGGTATCTTTAAAGAATTGTCAGTTGTGTCTGTTTGTATGAGTTTCTTCAGGAGTTAATACAGAGCACAAAATAACAGCCAGAACTAATTCCTGTGGATCATGCAGATAAGGATGAATGATGATTCTGATTTCTGAGTTGGGGAGTTAATTAGATCTGTATTTCAAGTCAGAGTAAGGCTGTATAGCTGAAATACTGCTCCTAAGAAAGTGGCTGAATGTAAGAGATGCTGTGGTTAAGCTACTAATGATGATACTGTTCGTTTGAAAGTTTTAAATTATAACTATGACTGTCTCATTGTATGTCAGTCTTAAAATAGCAACTATGAATTATTACTATAATAGTCATGTTGATAACTAAGAGATGCTTCAAAATCAAAAAGGGCAATTCAGCATGAGTAGTAGGTCAGAAGTTAGCTGATTCAAATGTAAATAATCTGTACCAGTATTTGAATCAGATGTTGTTAATGTTTGTCAATATTTACTCTGTAATTGGAAGAGATTTTTATGGGTGTTGATTTGTGAAATGACTTTATAAATGACTTCTGACAATTGAAATAGCAATAGAACAAACAAGAAAGTTTTTTATGAACTCAGGATGTCTTTGCAGAGTTTTCTTTTTTCCTCCTACTTAATCAAGCTCATGGGTTATGTGAGCCCTTAGTACAATCACTTACCATAGTGATGCAATTCTGTAAGTTTGTCAGGGTGAAAAAGAAAAGAAGTATCTTGGGGTTTGGGTCCTGTGTAGTTATGTGTCTTTGGGTTTACTTTCATGTAGGTTATTTCTAAGATTGGCTAGAATTTTTTTTAAATGCTTGATTTTTTTTTAAATTTTTTTTTTTTCTTCTTTTTCAAAATATTTTCTCTTCTGTTACTGGGCTTCACTTATGCAAATTGTAGCAGTTCCCTGGCCCTTTTTAAGATTCATGAAGTTTCAAGATTAGAAAATTTATTTTTAATAATAGTCTGATAATTCACTTTTTAATCACTGTAATCAGTGCATTCTCAAATTTGTCATATACTAACATAGCCTTTGGTAGACTATCCTAAACTTACAATAAAAGGTTGCTCTTGATTAAAATATTTATTGTTTTGCTCTTGAAAGTACACTGGTTTTGAGGTTCTCCCATGCAAACTATATTCGAGCTTATCATATTACAGGCCACTCCTGTTGGTGTTCTGTAACTTTTTAATCACATGGTGCAACTAATGTATGAACTGGTTATAAAGGTTGTGGGACACATTAATCACGTTACCTACTCATATCAGTATGATACCTATAGGAAACAATTAGGTTTATTGGGAGAAGCTGTAATGATGTAGGCAGAATTACCATGCAAATCTTCCTTGAGGCTTTGTAGCATCTCTTCCTTATTTCACCTAACACAGAAATCCTGGTAGACCATCCTGTGAACCCTTTTTGTGGGCAGATTTAGCAGCAGCTTATTGTATCTATGCATGGCATTATTTTCCTACGTTTTGTCTAAAATTCTGTGGGGTATTCTTATGTTCTTACAAAAGTTAACATCAGGTGGCAGTGGTTTTCATAGAGAGAAAAAGCATGTTTTGTTTTCAAATCCACAACTTTAAGCTTGACAAATTTTTAAGGAAAGGAAAGTGTTATACAGAAACCTAACTGAATTGAAATGTCATCCCTTCACTATTAAAAGGCATCAAACTCTGTGTGTTGTATTTCAGAGTTAGGTGGAGCACCAGCTCATTGATTGCTCTGTTTTGTTTAATCTGTTAATCCTGTGGTGGTAATAAATTGCTTACAAGCTGCTCAGAGAAGTCCTTACACTTCAGAAGAGCTAGATGCAACTGTCAACCTTAAGATGTGTTCCACAATGTGAAATATCCTCTTTAGTTTACAATAAATAATTTGATTGTTTACTGTTTCACTGGAGTGCCTGTTCAGTGAGGGCAAGATTGCAAGAGGTGACTTGTAGGTTTGTGTACCTGGTTTATGGCCAATTCAAAGTTTGCTTTTTTTTTTAAGGCATTCTGCACTCAGAAAATACAAAGTATCTATCCTGTTGAAACTAAATAATAAAAACCAAAACCCTTTTAAGTGTTACACTTTCCACATTGCTAATTGATTTGGAAAGTCTTGGCTGAAAACTGAGGACATTTTAATATGAAGCCTTAACGTACATGAAATGACATCCAGTTTATTTTTACCTTTATAAGTTCTATTGTAATGCTTTTCAGAACCTCTTTTTTCTTTCAGATACTATTATTTCTACGGGTAATCAGTTACTTAGACTTTTTATTTTTAAAGAGATGTCTTTTACTAACAGTGTTTTATTGAAGGAAATTTCATTTATAATGTTTCAATTTATCTGCTAAGGTCATATCAATACATAACATTTTGCCTTAAATTTCCAGCTCTTACCACTGATGCTGCCCAAAGTAGTAGTGTTTATACACAAAGGGCTACAAGTAGTGTTAAATCTCTTGAGAACTGTCCTGTTCAGAATAAGATTTGAAGGACAGTGGTCTGCTAGAAAATGCAGTACTTTTACCACAGCCAGCAGTAACATTAATAACAGTCTCTAATTCATAGCAGCACTTCATAATATTATTTAAATAAGAGAGGTTTAACACTGTTTTAAAATCATTGCTTTAAACCTGTGAAAACTAAAAATCAGAAGTAAATTTTCTGCCATTTGAATGGTGGTTTTTTTGTTCTTGAGATTTGTTGCATTGTGAAGCTAAAAATTAGATCTTAATATAACAGATTGTTTTCTCTTCAGCTAGTGTTATCTTTCCGGGTGAGTGCAAAGGTTTGCTGTATTATATAATTGTTTACTGTAGTTTTCTTGGGCTTTTTACAGGAGCAATTGCATGTGTGTTTTTGTTGACAGTGGATGTTTAGCTCCTATTGACAACT
This sequence comes from Entomyzon cyanotis, assembly GCA_024500445.1. Lineage (NCBI taxonomy): Eukaryota > Metazoa > Chordata > Aves > Passeriformes > Meliphagidae > Entomyzon > Entomyzon cyanotis. The sequence goes on from JAKEPQ010001005.1 coordinate 86,988,420, forward strand.
TGTGTATGAGAAATTGGAGTCATAGCCAATACAAATGGGAGATGTTAGCTTTTCTTTTTTGTTTTTTTTTTGTCTTTTACAGACTTGGGTCGCATGTATAACCTTGTATCTCGAATCCAGGATGGCCTTGGAGAGCTGAAAAAACTTTTGGAAACCCACATCCATAATCAGGGTCTAGCTGCAATTGAGAAATGCGGAGAGGCTGCACTAAATGCAAGTATCCCATCAAAACAAGTCTGTGTGTGGTTGCTGCCAGGTTTACTTTAGAGAGCAGTGAATGCTTCCTGATGAAGCTTCCAGTTTGCTTGTCTTCCCTCTTACTAATTTAACCTGTAAGGACTAGGCAATTCTCAAATGTTGACGGTAGGCTTAAAACAAAACTGAGATCCCTTTGTTAAGTACTCTTGGAATTTTGGGGGGATTTAGGTGTGGGTTTTTTCTTTGATTTGGGGGCAGGGGGAGTTGGGATGGGGGGTTTGTTTTTTTTGTGGGGGAGAAGGTGAGTTTCCTTCTGAGTTTTTGCTCTCTGTCAGGATGTCATGCTGGTTGGAAAGCTGTCTGTGCAAGTACAACACCCAACACTAACAATACAAATACATCTGAAAGTCCACTGTTTCAAGAAGCATTATCTCCAGTCAACTGTATTTCATCATGTTAAGGAATTCTGACTTGGATGGGACTGTCTAGAGAAAACTTCCGTTGGTTTGAGTTATTTTATAATGTCTTTTTTCTGTTTGGAAAAGCATGAGAAATAGAAGAAGAAGGAACTGAAATGGTTGGAAGGGTCACAATATAAGGACGAGGTCACATCTTTGGAAAGGCTGCTTTTTTGATTTTTATCCCATAATTGTAATTTCAAACTCAGTTTTGTATTGATTAGAGTTACATCTTGACAACATAAAGTTGTTTAAACCTTTGCTGACCTTTTTCTCTTTAGGCAATACAATGTTTTCTGGAGAAGAAAAGAATGAGACATTGCACAAAGCAAAATCAGGGTAGAATATAGATTCTGGTAAATTTTGTTTAAAGTGGAATTCAAGAAGTACTTGGACAATGCTCTCAGGCATTGTCACTGATGGTAACATCATCAGTGTGATTCTCAGGATGCTGCTGTGCAGGGTCAGGAGTTGGACTTCGATGATCCTTGTGGGTCCCTTCCAATTCAGCATACTCTGATTCTGTGATTAACTTTTGAGTTTTGATAAAGTTCATTTTAACCTCTTGCTGTCCTGAGAAATTCTTGAAATGGCTTCATGCTAAAGCAGTGATCTGTATTGAAGGATGTAGTGTCTGTTGTTCACTTCTGCAATTTTAAGTGCATAGCTTTTTATCAGTGTTGATCTTTTATGAATAATGAAGTAATCATGAAACGAGTTCAGGAATCTTCAGCTGATTCCTTCAGCTGTAGATGTCACCTTAAATTTTGACGTTAGATCTGCTCCATTCTTGACACATCACCCTGGTGGTCATCACTCTTGAGGTTTTTTCCTGTTTAGGCCTTGAAGAATTTACTGGAGAAAAAATGAAAGCTATTTCTCCAGGAATTATTTTATCTTTCAGAGAAGGGAGGCCCAAGATTTGTATGTATTAGTTCTTTTGACTCCAGCCATTTACAAAACTCTTCATGCCTCTGACACTTTTGTGTTTCCTCATCTTTTTTATTCCTTTTCTTATACCACATGTTTGTTCTTCATAGCAGTATCTCTGGCCATTTCCCTTGGGAACCATCCTGACTCTTCTTGCAGGATCCTTCACACCATTGTATTGCTGTTCATCATTGCCTTGGTAACCTTTTATCACACTTAGGTGGGATTGATTCTGCCAAGCTTCATTTACCTATACTGTGTCTAAACAGATAATCAGCTGAGCAAATGCCTCTCACTTTCTTTGCAGTCAGTGCAGAGAAATAGTCATACCAGCCTGACTCATCTCACCTACTTTAGATTTTTACTGCAGAATGAGTTGTGCTCTAGTCTCTGTTAAGTGTACTGACAAGACTGCTCTTCAGTCAGAGGATTTGCTGCTTTATGTGCCTTTGGTTTGGTTTGGTTTTTTAGTCCTTATAATCAGCAGATACTTTTTGAATGCCTATTATATCCACTTGCATTTCTTATCTCCAAAGTTCTCAGTAATCTCAGTTTTTTATCTCAGACATGACATTAGATTGGTGGTCCACATAGTCTAGGTCTGTCTTTAGTGGCAACAGGAATTGTTTTCCAGGATTGTGATAAAACCCCACCTATATTCCACAGCCCATTGGCTATTTTTTGCCTACAAGACCTTGTGATCTCTAAATTGAAGACTTCTAGCCTTTTTAGTCTGTTGTATAAGTAGCTGTCCTGTGTGCATGATGAATTGCTTGCCCATCATTGTCCTCACTCTGACTCCACTCCATTTTTACTGAGATGCAAAGATCAGTAACTGCACATAGAACTCAGTCTAAGTGCAACAAACTTTGTTTATTGGCATTTGGCTGCCACTGGGTGTCAAGCTGGTAATTTTTAAGAACTGCCAATGAATGAGACCTCTGTACTAAGTTGTGCCTATTGGATATACACCAGTTACATTCTTACTACGAAGATTTTCCTCCATAGCAACTGCCATTTTGTGATTGTCCAGCTCTCCCAGATGTGATTTGAAATAAGCTTAAGTCTTTGAAAATGTTTGCAGTGGTTGAGTAAATATTTTGTTGTATTTTGTACTGTATGATGTGTACACTCTGCACTCTGGTTGCTGTAAATGCAAGCTTGTGCTAACATCAGTCAGTCCTGGTAATAAGACCTGAACCAGTCTGGGTAGTAGTTTACCTTTAAAACATTTCTATTACTTTGTAGACTTTCCCCACACAAATTTTCTTGGGCCAGTGAATAGCTCCATTTTGGAGAAAGTAGAAAGCAAAAAATCAACAGTTTGCAAAATTCTTCTTTTTTTTTTTTTTTTTCAGGATCCAAAAATGTATGTACAGACAGTGTTGGATGTCCATAAGAAATACAATGCTTTAGTCATGTCTGCGTTCAACAACGATGCTGGCTTTGTGGCTGCACTAGACAAAGTAAGTGCATGTACTGGCAGATGCTGGAATTCTTTTTGTTTCCATGCAAAATAAAAAAAATTGTGTCCCAAAATTTCGCTGTCTTTTGTGATTTATAGGCTTGCGGTCGATTTATAAATAATAATGCAGTGACGAAAATGGCTCAGTCATCCAGTAAATCCCCAGAGCTACTGGCACGATACTGTGACTCTTTATTAAAGAAAAGGTATGTCCTCAAAGGCAAATTATTTCATGTTGGCTTTTGTTGTAAAATGTTTTAGCCTATGAAGTTTTATACTGTCTACAGAAACAGAACCTCACTTTGCAAGAAATTATTGTACCAGATTCTGGGTACAAAAATGTCAGTAGGACCATTCCTAAAGGTTATGTTGTTTACTTTTCTTCTTAATGAAGACTGGAGGAAATAAACAAACCTTTCTTGCCTTATGGGAATCTAAAGTTTTGGTTTTTCAGTAAAATGGAGGGAGGGATTTTAGGTGGGGTTTTTTTACACTGAAAATTTTAATTTGGGTTGTATGTTGTAAAGAGATGCACATTGCCTTTTTCCATTGAAACTGTTGCTTTCCTCCTGTTGTTTTTTCTATACCTTCTTTCATCTGGGCAGAAATTGAGAAGGACAAGAACTGCTTTCTAACCTTTCGTGGTTCATATTTTAATTTGAGGTATTTGGCTTTAAATGATTCAGCAGCTCATACACTGAGTTGGTATCAGCTCAATTCATACTGGATTGGTGTCTATTTTATCCCTGGCAACATTTCTGATTGTTTTGGGGGAGGAAAAGATGCCACCACCAAACAACCCAAAAATGGGAGAACTTGCACACTTTTCCCTTTGCCATCCCTTCTTTCCTTCAGCCAAGGGGTTATTTTCTCCTTTACAAATACTGTCTGTCTGCAGGGTAGGTTTGGGGTTTGCCTGGTGGACAAGCATGAGATGGAGAAAGACAACGTGGTGCTACCTGAGCTTTCGCTCAGTCAAGTCCCAGCTCTGGGAGGTGGTTTCTTCTCACTGTACTAAGATAAGACATAAAGATAGCATTTAGCAGCAGCAAGAGAGGGGTCCATGTTTCAGTCCATAAATCCTGAGAAGGATCAGGCTACTGAGAAGTCCCAAGCAAGTCATGGTCCAGGACTTCAACCTATGACATTTGGGAACTTCAGAATTGCTGACAGGTGGAGCAGTGAAGTGTTCACTTTGTTACATTGTTTCCTCTTTAAAGAGCTTTTGATCTCAGAACTACTTAAATCTGCATTCCTTTATTTCTGAAGTTTCCGTGTACATCCATGTGTTGATTTAATTCGGCTGGTTTGGGACTCATTAAAAATGTACTTCTTTAATTGCAGTTCAAAGAATCCAGAAGAAGCAGAATTGGAAGATACACTCAATCAAGTGGTAAGATGTCTATAAATACAGTTCTCTTCTGTGTAGGCTTTGGCAAGTTAGTAATATTTGATTGTCACACAAGGCAGATAAGAGAAAAATATTATTTTTTATTATTTTATTTAATTGCTTAATATTTCAGCTTTTCAGTAATAATCTGTGTGGCTTTTTAAAAATTACTTTATTAGAAACCGCTTTACAGGAAGTGGCTATATTGAAGCTATGTTTTTATTTAATCTGTATATACATACAAAATATATATAATTTCTACAACATCTTTTTGTACCATTATCTATCCACATATACATAAAATGCTGTACATGGGGAATATACAATTCATGTGTTTAAAATAGTATCCATATTTAAAGGAAACACACACCACCACCAGTCCCTCCACCCTCCCCCCATAAGAGCCAAATAAACCCCCCAGTCTTAAAAATTCAAGTACAAATGAATTAACTTCTGCTACAGTTTTTTCAAGACAAATGTTTAAATGTTTTTTTCCTTAAAAATTATCTTGGCTTTTCCAGATGGTTGTCTTTAAGTACATTGAGGATAAAGATGTGTTTCAAAAATTCTATGCTAAAATGCTGGCAAAGAGACTTGTGCATCAGAACAGTGCCAGTGATGATGCTGAGGCAAGCATGATCTCCAAATTAAAAGTGAGTATTCCACAGCTGCCCCATGACCTACTGCCTTGCAGGTCTTCAGACTGTTTTGGAAAGTATTGATGTATGTCCTCTCATCTGTTTACTTTATGCACAGAAAAATACACAACCTAGGTCTTTTTTTCTGTATTTTTTTTTCATCATAGGAACTTCTAGTACATGTCTATGTGATGGAGCTAAGCTTAATTATTCTCAACCAAATGAATGACATGGATTTAATTATTCAAGAGAATGATTACTGAAAAGTTGCTTAATTTCATTAACCCATATTTATGCAGAATTAAGCAATATACAATCTAGTACCTTTTGAGTAATCTGTTTCATTGTGTTTTGCTTAGTTTTTAAAAATATTTTCTTCAGTTTTCAATGACAGTTAAAGCTCATATTCCTAGGGGATCAGCACTTTTAGTGACAGAAATATGGAAATTTATACATCTTCTGTTAAGAAAATAAGTTCCAACACTTTGTTCTTCTCATTCCCCAATGTCAAAAATGTGTCTTGCTGATGTGTCTGTGCTTTTAAAATACAGCAAGCTTGTGGTTTTGAGTACACCTCCAAGCTGCAGCGGATGTTCCAAGATATTGGTGTAAGCAAGGATTTGAATGAGCAATTTAAAAAGCACCTGACCAATTCAGAACCATTAGATTGTAAGTAATACCTTTACCTAAGTTACTGTTGCGTGGTTTAGCTTCCTCTTATTTCTACAGAACTAAATGTGTGAGAGAAATAATTGACTTACTCATACTGCCACAAGTTAGACTTAGTGTTCTTCTGAGCAAGATAGCTGGGATTTTTAAATTAGTCTTCTAGGTCAGTTCTTTGTCTTCTAATAGCACTTCATATCTTTTGTGAGTAGCTTTCTCCTGATTTTGCAGTTCATTTTGCAGATTCAGTATATAACTAAGTGAAGTTGAATCCTGTCTTTTTTTTCTTTTTTTTCTTTTTTTCCTTTTTTTTTTTTAATTCTTGATTAGAGAGATGTTTTTCTTTAAACAGTTTTGATTTTGAACACAATGTGGCTTAGGTTCACACTTACGTGAAAATATTGAGGATACAGGTATGTTGTGTTCCAGGTCGTTAGATGCCTCTATCACTTTTTTATGCTTTTCTTTTTATTTGAAGCATGTTAAACCAAATTCTGTCAAGAGTTGGTAATTATTTCTTGGATTACAATTAGAGTTGTGTATAGACAGGCTTAAATTTTACTTAATTTTTATATTATTTGTACTTGACTTGACCAAAATGCCTTGTAAGTATAGATGTGAAAGGTCTGTTCTTGCAGTTGTGTACTGTAGAGTGATAATGAACACTTAGAATTTTCAAACACATGTGTGTTAAAAAAGAAATCCATTGTGGGGATAGGAATAGGGTAATAATTTCTCCAAATGAGAGAAAATTGAGTGCCTGTGACAGTAAATCTAAAGCTCTCCAACTGCAATGACATCTTTCATAAATAGCTTTGGTTTATGGTGTTACAAAAAAAAATATTGCTTAATGATTTTTTACCATGTTAGTTTGACCACAAGGCAAGAACGATTTCTGTGTTAGAACTGGGACTGTTTGAAGAGAGGATTAGGAAAAAAGGGGGGTAATGCAGCTCATCCTTTTCACCTCTCTTTCAGTGGATTTCAGCATCCAAGTGCTGAGTTCTGGATCGTGGCCGTTCCAGCAGTCCTGCACATTTGCCCTGCCATCTGAGGTGAGGCACTTGCATTTGGTTCATCTGAACATGGAATGGTCATGAGAGAAATTTGTTTTAAAAGGCTGGTGTCTTCTTCTGTTGTGTATCAGAGAGGACTACAAGTGCCTCTGATTTTTGCCTATTTGGCCTGAGGATATTTGGAACAAGATAATTGAGTAAGGTAGTAGGAGGGAACTGTGTGAAATCTGTGTTTTCACATCTTTCCCATGAAAAGTCCTTGGTTAATGTATCTTTCTTCAAAGTATTCAACGGCATCTAAAGCAAATCTTTGTTAGTGTGCTTTTCTGGGTATACTTAATTTAAGAAAATTTTTCATACCATTGCTTCAGCTTTGCCCAGTAAAACCTTTGGATATTATAATCATTAGTTTTCTGCTGAGCCAGAAGACACAAGACATGAATACTTAACATGAGAAATAAGTTTAGTGTTGTTACCTGGACAACGAAGGTGGTTAAAATAAATCAGTTTCCTAGCCATGCTTAATGTATCCTAAAAAGATGGATGGATTTTAAATGCTTTTTTATGTTTGTACTGTTAATGGTACTTTAAAGGGGAAACCTGTAACAGAGGGAAATTTTCATCCAGTCTGCTGAATTTGAATAGTTTGGGTTTTTGTTTGTGTTATTCAGACAACGTAGTGGTTAAGGGTGATTCAATTTGATGATCCTCTTTTGGTTCCATAGTATGTTCTAGTAATGGTAACTGAAGGTAAATAATTTTATTCATTTATTATGGATGTTTTTATACAGTTAGAACGGAGCTATCAGAGATTTACTGCATTTTATGCCAGTCGTCACAGTGGAAGAAAATTAACATGGTTGTATCAGCTGTCCAAAGGGGAATTGGTTACCAACTGTTTCAAAAACAGATACACATTACAGGTATGGACAAGTCATGCCAATAGAAACACTTGGTGATGGTTGTATTCAAAGGATTGGATGCAGCTGGTGGAACCTTTACTGTATGTTTATTTTATTTACTATACTGATACTAAAGATCTGTTTAAAACAAAATTGACTTAGGAAATGAAACACATTACCTGTGGTTTAAACAGGTGTTGAACTGCATTTTGTGAGACAACTACAACCTCTTTGCCTAGGATTTCATGTTGCTTATACTTTCCTGTGTGCTTTCTCTCAAAAAGTAGATGGGATGGGGAGTTCACAACAATGAGAAGAAACAAGATAATGTCAGACTTTGACCTTGTCATCAATATATGTTAACCCTGTGGTGATAGACATGGATAAGCCACTGGTAGCTGCTTTGTTTATGAATTTGGTTTCATTTTTCTGCTGGAGTTGGGAGGGTTGTGAGGATGAATCCAGTAGTCTGTGTTGGGTTTAATAAAGATTAGATGGGTAAGGGTCATTGTTTAAAAAACAATTTAAAACTATATTAGCAAGTAGAAGGATAATGCTCTGATACCATAGCAGAAGATTTGATGAAGTGTCTGCAGCAAGCTAGATGATCCTAATAATAGGGTTTATGTTTAGATAATGCTAGAAGGGGGAGTTCTGATTGTATAAGCAACATTAGATTTTTATATTTTTTTTATTAGCACCAGTTGGGTATTCTCTGTTGTCCAAATATTCCAGTGTTTGTGTTTAACTGGTGAATTTCAGGCTGTTGAAATTCAGAAAGTGTTTGTTCTCATTTTCTGATTTCCCCCCCTCTCCCCTCTGTTCTCTGTTTTTGGATCTGTCAGGCATCCACATTCCAGATGGCGATTTTACTGCAGTACAACACAGAAGATGCCTACACCGTGCAGCAGCTGACAGACAGTACTCAAATAAAAATGGTAGTGACTTTGCACATTTTACCACACTCTTGTGAGCAAGTGTTTTGGTCTTCAGGGCTCTTCCTGCTATCATAAGAAATTTGGATTACACATGCTTGGAGTCAGAATCAGTTTCTGTCCCGAGGAGACAGATGTGCTCTGTTCTTGGTCAATTCACTTCACTGGTTTACTTTCATGTAATCATAGCTACCTGGTCTTCTGATGAATATTAGTGCATATGCATTCCTGTTCATGATTGGAGTGAATTGTCTAGCTTCCTGCTGAGCTCTGGTTGGAAGTTTTTGGTGTTTCTGCGCATACATTTTAATGTTAAAAGACAACATTCTAGCAAAAACAGCATTTTCCCTAAATGATTCGTCCATGCATCTGTCATTCTTTTGTATCTCAAGGCTTTTTTTACATGAACATAGTAAATCTGCAGTTGATTGGCTAACTGTCTGCTGTGGAAAAGGTTTCCTCCTTTTCTTTCCAAGCAGACTTTATGGCCCACAGTTTATTTGGCATTTATTTGGCCTTTAGTAGTAGGTTTGAATCAAGTCTGCTCCAACTTGTGGAAAGTTAGGCATTTCCTATTCAGTAGAATGTTCACTTCTAGAAATGCATATCTAAAAAGTTACTGTTGCTGATAGTTTACAGCAAACCCAGAAGTCTTAGGGGGTTGCCATTTATTAGACTGTGGTAAAAGAGCAGCTTTGCAGGCCTGCACAGAATATTGCCAGTAGCCTTCTGGGTCACCAACCAGCAACAGCAACCATAACAGATCCCTGTTAAAAGAAAAAGATATTAATCAGAAAGCAGAGAGTGCTTGCTTTCTGAAGTTTAAACTTGCCATGGTGTATATGTATTTGCATGGTTTGGGAAAAATTATTTCTTAGGCATATAAATCTGCTTGAAAAATAGTTCCTAAAGCAGCAGCTGGAAAGATCTCTTGTTTGGAATTAGTCTTTTTTAAGAATTTTATGTTCTTGGACCGACCACAGGGTGGATATGCCATAACACCCAAAAAGGACATGGTTTCATTTCTGTGAACTGTTTTTACTGCTTTTTTTCCCCTGTCATTTTGCAGTGTTCTGCACTCATTAGTTCTTTGTCTAAATATGTGCATTCTTGTTCAAGTTTTTAATTTAGGCAAAGGTCTCCCTGCACTGATAATATTTTCTATAATTTTGTAGGATATCTTGGCACAAGTTCTACAGATACTGTTGAAATCAAAATTGCTTGTAAGTACTCTTGCTTTCTTATGATCTGCTTAACATACAGTGAAATATGTTAAAGACTATTTATTTATTTATTTGCTTATTTATTTATTTCTTGCAGGTTTTGGAAGATGAAAATGCAAATGTTGATGAAGTGGAGTTAAAACCAGACACTTTAATAAAACTGTATCTCGGTTACAAAAAGTAAGGAAAAGCTTGAGCAGCATACATCACTTACATATAATGGGTAGCATCCTCCTCTGCTTTCAAAATCTGGGTGAAACCTAATATACTTGGGATGAAAGCTTCAGGGTTCGACTGCCAATTCAAATGTAGATCCAATGTGTACAGCATTAAGGGAGAGGGCTGGTGACTGCAGGTGGATGGGTATGATTTCAGCTCTTCGATTCTTACTTTGTCATAAGGTCTGTCAAGGCCTGACATTTTTCATGTCCTTTTTGTTCCTTGATTCTCATCTAATTCTTTAATAATTGATTCAAGTGCTGCTGTTTCACCAAGGTACATGATTCACATGCATTTGGCAAAATCCGTGATACTTTGTAAGGTTATAGTAGTGTCCAGTGACCAGCAAAGGTCAGAGGCATAAATGTTCATCCACTACTGCTAACATGAGAAGATCAGACTCATTTTATAACCACAGAGTATACAGTGATTTAAAGACTTAATAAACATGATTTTCAGTAGGTTTTATTACTTAAACAGTTGTGTATTTTAGGCTGTTTACAGCAGTGTAGTACTTTTTATCATGCTTACCAGAGCATAGATGTAAACATACATAAATTCAGCGAGGAGTTCAGTACTTCCTGAAGATAAGATCTCAAGTGAAAGAAACATTATAAAACCTTTCCTTGTACCTCACTCATTTATCTGCTTTCTATCCCCCTTTACTGATAATTAAAGGTTTGAGAATTCATGATCAGTTACATTAATGCAGTGATGGAAACAGCTCACTGTTACTGCATTGTTTAGCTGCTGGTTCCCAATTTATGATGGAGAACACTGTGCTAAATGAATAACAGATCCTCTCCCCGGTGCAGCCAACAGGCTGAGCAGAGTCCTGTGCTCCCTGGTGCTCTGATGCTGAGGTTTGCTCCCCACTTGTGACACAGGACCTTGTCTTGAGATGGCCACATGTGGTAGTGGGCTCACCTCAGTGCCAGGGAGCGAAAGAAAGGCAGAACTGAGTTCTGCAGAATGAATGGATCTCTCCACGTTATGGTCAGAAACCAGTCTGTAAATCAGAAAGGGAATTCTGTTTCCATTGACTTCCTTTGTCCTCTTCACTGACTCAAAGCTTCTTACTAAACACAGAAATGTTTTGAATACAATGTAACTGCACAGGGCTAGTTAGACCACACAGATCACTAGGATGGATTCAGTAAGTTGTGAAATACACAGACACCCACCAGAAAGGTGTTTTGTTCCTTTGGTTGATTGTGGGCTATTTTTTTTTTTTTTAATCTTGAATAAGAGTGTCTATAAAGTTTTTAGAAGGGCCAAAGTCCTCTTTTGTTGTAAAGTAATTATGGTGATGCGGCTTTTATTTTGGAGTTGGGTTTTGGAGTTTTTCTGTCTTTCTTTGGTTTTTAAACAGGCTAATTGTTATTAACTTCTGCTTTTCTTTACAGCAAGAAATTAAGGGTAAACATCAATGTGCCAATGAAGACTGAACAGAAGCAGGAGCAAGAAACTACACACAAAAATATAGAGGAAGATAGGAAACTACTGATTCAGGTGAGTTTTATTGCAGAATGCTGCCATGAACTCAGAATCACAACTTTGTAATTTAATGAAGCTTAGTGTAGGATTTTCTTAGTTTTTGTTACAAGATAACATGCCATTGAAGTGCATGGAATGCACTTGTTCTTTAAAATGTTCTTAAGGGTGATTGGAGTCTGTAGTAGAAACTGGAGGAAGGCATTTCTACAGATAGGATGCGTTCTTCACATCTTTTCTAATCTGGTGCTGGTGAGTGTTTGGGTTCCATGGATGCACACGTTCACCAGACCTTGTCCTGGATGAAATTTGAATAATAAGAAAAATAGTAATACCCAGGCAGTATGAAATTAACAGTGGTTTTATATCAGTTTGTTTGGAATCCACTTAAGAGGCACTGGAAGGAAATAGATGTACCCTAAGAGAGTGTCACAGTAAGGTTAAATATATAAAGAAGGGTTTTTGTTACACAAGCAGTTTTGTGTGGCTCTTGGTACCAATTGGTGCTACTGTTATGACTGACTGACTCTAAGCACAGGTCTAAAAATTCATGTGTCATTCACTTCTGATGACTGTGTGCTGCGTAGAATCTGAGTTCTTGAAGTCTGTGCGTAGCTGACACGTGTGGGCAAGCTTCTCTCCATCTGCTGCTTGAGTTTGTTGTGGTTGTGCTTCAGCACAAGCAGATGTGATCTAGGGAAGTTAAACGGCTTTATCCAGAGGGACAAGTAGTTTGCTCCTAAACACACCTTCCCAATTTTGCTGTGCAGGCTGCTATTGTGAGAATCATGAAAATGAGGAAGGTTCTAAAACACCAGCAATTGCTTGGAGAAGTGCTAACACAGCTGTCCTCAAGGTTCAAGCCACGAGTTCCTGTAATTAAGGTATGTGAGAACCACATCTCTGAACCTGGATTCCAGGAGGTGAGGAGGATATATATACAGACAAAACACATGCTTCTGAATTGAAAAGGAAAGCTAAGGAGATGGGATGGGCAAGGACAGATTTTTTGAGTTGCAAATAGGAAATATTTTAGCCAGAAATACTGCATTTCTCTTAGAGTAACCCATGTTTTGCATTGTTGGCTGTGGTGGTAAAATAGCAGCAGGATTGCATCTTTTCACATTGGTGTCCTCCCAGTTATGGGAGTACAGTCAGCCTCGGGGCTGGCTTAATAAAACAGTTTCCTGCTTTCTTTTACAATAAAAACACTGGGGAGGAGGCATTGGATTTAATTATTTACTCAAAATTATATTGATTATAATGATTATTAATTTATGTATATTAATTTCTTCACCAGTTTGTTTAAGTGAGCTCACCAGCAGTTTTTACATCCACAACCAAGGGGCAGGTGGGGCAAAGAACAGGCAGTGAGCAGTTGCATAAACTGGCACCAGAGCTGGGCAGTGACACTGCAGCTGCTGTCTTTAGTGACCTTACATAAGCTCACTGCATCTTGGTGTAATTTTTTATTTGCTGTCTTACTGTGAAGTTGCTCAGCATACTGATGATCTCCCAGTCACACCCCTGGAATGGCATCCAGTAAGTGTAATTCAGTTCAGTGGATTAAAAGTCCTCTGCTTGGATGTGGTCAGAAAGAGGAGAGTGAACTGCTGTGGTTTGTGGCCTTTGCCTACTCCTGTCCTCTGCTTGGTAGGGAACTCCCCTGGGGGTCAATATCAAAGTTTGCAGGAACCCCAGAGGGCTTTTCAGCTCAGGTCCCACCACTGACCTCTGTTCCTCCCACAGAAATGCATCGACATCCTCATTGAGAAGGAGTACTTGGAACGTGTAGATGGTGAGAAGGACACCTACAGTTACTTGGCTTAACATTTTTATTAGCAATTACTTGACTGTGTGACACTCGGCAAGTAGGTATGTGATGGAAAGAATGAAATCGACAGAACTTCATAGCAGCCACCCTGCTGCCATTTGGACCTCCCTTTTTAATGACTGAGACCAGGACTCCATCAGCCAGTCTCAGATTTACATCAGAACTGCTCAGGATTGATACATTTCAAGTATGTAAATATGGACACCAATGCCATTTAACCTAATTTAAGAACAGAAAGGAATCAGACCCTTCTCATTTAAGGGTTGCATGCTACTGCATTTAAATCAATACATTGGCTATATGATAAACAGCTGCCATCACAGGCAGTACTTATACATGTTGGCAGCACTTGGAGAGCGAGTCTGAATGGACCCATGTGTAATCTGCTATGAAAAACCATTTGTATAGTGTGTTTCATTTTTTAATGTGTGATAAATAATAAAAAAAATTAAAAGATTTCTGTACAAGTTGCATTTGGTTTTATTGTTTTAAGTTTCATGACTTATCTTTCTAAATGTAAATAAAAGGTATAATGGTTATGAAAGCTATTAGAAATTCGTTTTGCTTTTCCTCCCCATTTTCTGGTGCTTTAAGAACATTTTGTTCTCTGAAGAAATTGTCATCTATCATTATCTGTGCATGTTATTTCTTTTTGAAGAGGAAATGTCTGCACTTTGAAAATAAATTTGTGATGATTTCACAAGATATGCAGAACAGAAAATACTCAGAATATATGTGGCAGTGCGTGGTCATCTGAAATGGGAGCTGGTTTTAATATTGCTCATTGTGCTACAAAATGCATCACACTTGCATAAATGCTGCCTGGAATAAAGGAGGTTTAGGCTGCCCATTTCTTTGATTAGAACAGAAAATGGAGTGTGTTCCTGAAGATTAATTCCCATTAAATGCAACCTGTGATGGGAATTACACTTTTGAGTGTTGCTACACATACCCTGATTGACCAGGCCTCCTTCCATTCTTCTCACAGCATTTTATGAAATGAGTATTGGCTTTCCACATGATACAAGCAAAATGCTGTCTCAGGTCTCATTTTTGGTAATTGGTGAAAAGAACTTCTGTAGCCATTTTACCCTCTAGAATCCGTGATTTGTTCAGTGTTTCTTCTCACAGGAAGGGAGCCAGGTGTTGTGTTGCTAATGTTTTTCTCTTGAGGGAAACTAATGGTTATAGTTTATCTCTGGATTTAAAAAAATAAATTATGGAGCAGTACTAGATGTCATCCAAACTGATTTGGAAAGAGGGAGGGGTAAGTGTAATCTGCACTTGAGATTTTGTATGCTTGCTATTTCTGTTCTGAAAGAGCTAAAGACTGCCATTATGGGCAATAGAAGCATCTTGCTGCTCAGTTCTAAAATTGCTTTTGGAAATTCAGAAGAGTGAAGCTTGTGATGCCTCTTTATTTATTTTTTTTAAGATGCTGTTTTGTTTTTGTAAACCCTTCTTGCAGAAAGTTCAGGGCTAACAGATTTTTGTAGCAAGATGTGGTATGATGACAGAAAAGGAGCCTGAATTCCTTTCTTGGTTGGAAAGCCAGAAATCATCTGCTCTGAGCTGCCTTTCAAAGCCCAGACTTTGCTCTGAGCTGGTTAAAGCAGTGCTTTGTGTCCAGCTTCAGACCAGGAGCTGTGCTCTATCCATGCTGGGAGAAAATCAGGTTTTTACTCTTGGGCTGTTGTTTTCCTCATGAACTCTTAGTTCTTGCTTGGGCCACCACCAAGCAGGAGGGCATGTGGCAGCTGCCTGCTGCACAGGGAGGGTGGAAGCAGGAAGAGCTGAACTCAGCCCCACGCTTAGAGCCCCCTCAGTGGAGAAGGTACATGGTCACTGTGGCCAGGATTTCTTGGAATCAGTTTGGCAATAATGCTACCCTGTGCCTGCCCTCCCACACCAGCTGGTTTGACCAGAGCATCATGTTCTACCTCACAGGAGGTTGCAGAGTTCACAAGCCAGGGACCAGTAAGAAATAAATGTGGTAGCCCTGTACAAGACCCAGACAGACATCTAGCTGCAATCTAAATAATTATTTTCTGCATCTCTTAATTTTTTAATGTATGTGTAATTACTGTTGTATTCATTCAGTTTGGTCCTTCAGAGAAGCCACAGTGAGGGCATCTTGTACCACAGCTTTATCTTGAAAGTTTCTCACAGAAATTACAGCTATTCTGGCAATTGTAGGAGTTTCTGGGCTGCAGCCATTACTCCAGAGAACAAGGATGCAGCCTCATGTCAAGGGTGCAGAGAAACTGCAAGACCACACCTCTCTCACTTAGCACCACAAGCACCTGACTGACATCTCCTGTGCTGTTTGCATCTTCACACTGAACATAAATGTGACCCAAAGTACCAGTAACAGAAGGAAGCAAGGATGGAGTCGCCTTCGCTCAGAAGTTACAAGTTAAATTCACATTGCTTCCTCAACGGGCTGACACAAAATTCCAACTCAGTTCCAGTAAAAATGAAGAAGTTCAAGTATCCTTTATTCAAGGTTGAAAAATGTACCACACCACATTATTGCAAAAGTTCATAGGTACAAAACACTTTGCAGCTGGTGAGAAGGCAATAAAAAGTTGGGTTTTTTAAAATTTGTTACTATAAATTACCGTTACAGTACTTTGCAAATACAGAATTTCAAATTGCATCATTTTTATTTTTCTAAAATTGCCCACAGTACTAGAAATTCCTGAAGATAAGGC
Source organism: Entomyzon cyanotis (assembly GCA_024500445.1). Lineage (NCBI taxonomy): Eukaryota > Metazoa > Chordata > Aves > Passeriformes > Meliphagidae > Entomyzon > Entomyzon cyanotis. Next base: position 87,004,502 of record JAKEPQ010001005.1, read on the forward strand.
AGCTGTTTGTTTAAAAGAAGAGGTAGCTGGTGTCAAGGGATTTCCATTTCTCTTTCAATGCCCACATACTTAAGGGCATCAGCTTGGCTATATCTGAAATTAAAAAAAATACCAAAATCACAAATGAAAAAGAACAGTATCAAGGAACATTGTTACCACTAATATTCTATACTTTTTCCACAGTCCTGAACTTCATTTTCACTACTGAAAGCAACTGCATTTCTCAAGGTTGACCTACACAGTATTGCCACTGGACAGCTTAGTTTTTGTCAAGTGAGATGACTGTAGAAGAAAGTAACACTTGCTTAGCAAGCACTTCTCTGTAGTAATGCAATACTTCTTGCCTATTTCTGAATGCTGGGGGAGTCAACCCCATAACTGGTACCTAGGGAACCCTACCAGACAAAGTCTGTTCCCATTTGTCACCACACTTTGCTCTGTACAAGCTGCTGTTCCAAGTTTGCAGGCTCTTAACCAGCTGCTTTGCTCAAATCAGTCTTGCTATGGCATCTGGCTTAACAAAACCCATGTGGGGAGTGCTGCTTCTCAGCTGCCAAGATCTGATGTTGCAAGGATCACGCAGGCACAGTAATTAACTATGAGCTAGGCAGATACTGAAAGCTAATCCCATCTGTGAAATCCATCTACCCACCTGTAGTCAAAGAACAGTTCTTCACCAGTCTGAATGGCTCTTTTAGCGAATATTCCTATTCTGTGATCACCATTAACCATCATAACTGTTTTAAAAGAAATAAGGTATGTTAGTACAAATACTGATAAAATGCACGCTAAAGAAGTATCTCACAATATTGCATACACTGATGAAAAGCAGGTAAATGTAAAACTTACCTTTTGCATAGCAGTTGGGATTTACTGAATGGTTTGCAAATCTAATTTTGTTGCCCTTGCGTGTTGCATCAACCACAAAATCTAGGGGGGACAGAAAAAACAAAACCCACAAATTATGGATAGGTCATCTACAAACACAGTTTTGAGTTTAATACCTAGTGTGCTTGCATCTGAGCAGCTGGAGAAGATAACTGCACAGCTTCACACTTGGAAGAGCTGGTGCATCATCCTACAATAGCTGTACTCTGCTGCTCCACGCTGTGCTTTCCCTCTACCTCCTGCCATGGTGGCACCACCTTACCTTCTCATTGAAGCTTCTCTACCTTTATTCTACAAGGACAAGCTCCATAGATATGCTAAGTCAACAGACATAAAACAGTGATTTTTTTCCTTGTTTCAACTATATTCTAGTATTTTATGGTTGACATAGTGCAGTCTGTATTTTTCTCTTCTAGTGGCACTAGCCTCATACCACATATCTGTATGTGCCTTTTTCCCCCTGACAATTACCATCATAACTTACTGCTGGTGTAAGTCAGTAAAATTATTTCAGACAATACCTGGCAAGCCTTTTAAATTCTTTAGTCTACTTAATGTCTGCATATAATTTTACTCCATGAAGTTCTACTTCTACTCCTCTTGTATAGCTGCTTGTGTAATAGGCTCCATCACTACATCTAGTTGACTAGCATTTAGAGAAAAAAGAAAAACTCAAACACTAGCTATCCAATAGGATGAATCCACACACTGAAAGGGAAAGTTGTGTGGAAAAAAAATCTCATTACCTGCTGTCTGCAGAAGAGCAAGGCTGAGCACAATGCTGAGCACACATACTTTACTTATGCTGCCAAGGGTTGCAAGTAATGCATACATACCATTATTCAAGTTAAACAGAAAGCTGCACATGTATTTGTCGTACACTTTTCCTCTTCTGTCTGCCTCATCCTGAGAAATTATCTGAAAGAAACAGTACTTGTGAAAAAGAGAAGAACTCTTTTGTTTTGTAACCACAGCAGCCTAATGTCAAATCCCTCTGTCAAAACATTCTGAAAGACAGGTGGGAGTTTTTTATTCCCTGGGATTCAAAGTATTCCCAAACAAAGTATTGTTTTCAGCAGGCATTCTGCACTCACCAAACATCAATGTTTTGCTCTTAGCATAAATAAACTCTTTCAGAGCAGAAGAAAACCAAGAATTGCTTCTCCTCTCAAAATCAGGACTGCATACCTGATTCAGGGCTTTATTGCTACAGAATATAGCTTAGTGAAAGCACCTGCTGACTTTCAGCACTATACTAAATTATTTGCTACCGAATTCCAAGCATGTCTGAACTGAAATTCCATATAAGATAAAAAAGACATTCCAGTCTCTCCTTCTTACAAGAACCTATTTCAAAATTTTTTTGATATTTCAACTGTGTAGCTTACTGCGGTCTGAGCCTATGACAGCGCTGTCTGTACACTCAGTCAGCCACATGGCTCTGTCTAAACGTGATACCAACTTACAGGCAATGGTATCCCATGGTTGCTCCCTGTCAATGCCTAACTTCATCAATTAAGCTCACAACCAGTGTTCTCCATCCTTACCTCACCACAGTATTCAGAGATGAATTCATTCTTCTGTACAGGATCTTTGATAAAAATTCCCCAGCCTGCCACATCTGAAGGTGCCAATAGTAAGTGCTGTGGAGCAGGAAAAAATGAAAAGTTTAGACATGCCTGGCTTAGATCTGAGTTCAAGTTTTTTTCCATTTTGTTTTGTAGCATTTAATTGTATTACTTAGTGAAATGTATATGATGGGACTTCAAGAGAGCAGACAAATTCAGTCCCTTCTAATGATCAAACCCACAATAAAATTAGAGCTTGTGGATCAGAAGATAGATGTAAAAGAAAAATTACCTCAAGTATGTGAAAACTACTAAAAATTTTAGTCTAACCTTGAAATGAGGTTGTTACATAAAAGATCATTTACTAAAGACTTCAACCTCAAAAGGTCTTCAGACAGGAGCCCACTGCTGATCAGCTCAGTAACCAACTGAACTATTTTATTAGAAGATGTTCCAGAGTAGAAATAAACTTTGGCTTACTGATTTATTGATTTATTTATCTGCCAGAACTGAATGGGCTTTCAAGATGTCCTCAGAAGACTGTATACAAGTTTATGCCTTAGAATCAACAACTGAAGAAAGAAACAGCTTCTGGACTCTGGGATAAATTTCCTTATGCTGATCTGGGGAAAGACTGCTGAGGTATCACTTTAAAAGAGCAGCCTATTTCCAATTAAGAAGCAAACCTTGGATGGGGAAAAGGAGATACTCTGCTGCAGTGCTGCACAGAAAACACTAATTGGTACACAACAAGATGTAGGTAGAGTTTAACAGCAGCACATGAGCAAGCCAACAAGTGACAGCTCCCTTCCTTGCTGTTTGGTTTGGGGTTTTTTGTTTTCTTTTCCTGATGGACAGCATGAATGCAAAGAAATTCCATTCTCTGGTTTGAAAATATAAGAACACCTCAAAACCCAGGCAATAGGCATGCACTTGTATAACTCTGGACATACTTTTTTGGATCCCCTCTGAATGCTGCAGTTCTTGCAAGAAACATTTTTGCTGTCCCAGTGGTCAGCTGCTCCACATGTCAGGCAGAGGTCAGGATCACACTCACGGACAGCCAGGTAACAGGGGCACTGCTTGGTGTTGCATTGTGCTTTACAACGACACCCAGGAAAACGATTTTGGCCTACAAAGGAATGTGTGGAAAAGGAAAACAGCAAGTATGAAAAAATACAGCATAAAATTAAGACTGTGCAGATTACAGCATATCGGAATATTGGCAACACCGCATTTGATACCTGCACAGGACATTCAGAAGTACTGTAAATTCCTTCCTTTCCTGATTTTAATTACTCTTCCTCAATTATAAGTCTGAAGACTGCTTCTGACTTCACACAATGGCTAAATACAAGGGCCAGATTAAACTGAGCACATGTTCACACTATTTGACACAATTTGCTGCTCCTGTACCACTGTCTGCAGTATGAACAGAGTGGTAGGACAGAGTTCGATGGTGGGACAGTGAGAGAAGTTTATAGTTAACTTTTAAATGTTTTACTTACATTCTGAGCTGCACTGACAAAACTTCTCACAGAAGTTTTGAGCAATTACACATGGGCATGAGCTATCACAAGGCTGACGTGGGTGATCACATGGCTGATAGTTGTAAACATGATTCGATGACCCATCTGAATAAAAATAGCAACATTTTGTAAAGTTGAAAGTCACAAACAATATACAGTTCCCTTACTCTAAGGCAGAAATTCCCTTTTAGTTATTTACCTAAGAAAGCCCAAACATGAACTAAAAACCCAAACCCACAATGAGTGGGGTTAAAAACCCACAAAACAGCAAAGCAGAACTGCAACAATAGTGAGGTGTTTTACACCATTAGCTGCCCTCCTAGCGTACCTCATTCTGCCATTGCTCAGCTGCTTTGAGTAGTCAGAGCTGAAAGCTGTTTATGTGGAAAACTGAGAAACGAAACTACAATGGTATAATTTCCTGTGCGAACATGTTTTGGAATAGCACTGATATTACTCAGCAAAGTAAATTTGCTTAAACACCCAAAGCAATTTTTAATGTGGAACAACAGTCAATTCTCAAACAAGTAATGCTGACAATGTAATCCCTTGTTATTATACCACTGTGCTTTCCCAAGTCAATTTTCCAGTACAGACAATGCAGAAAGTCTTCTAGGCAAGAAAGGAACTACCAGGGACTAAAGTCTAGAGCTTTACCTATAGAGAAGCTAGGAAAATTTGGTGCTATATAAATTTTATTTGCTATTAATACTCCTGAGCTTGTGTTGGGTTTGCATGAATGTGTAAATTTGTAAAAATGCTCAAGTTAGCAATCAGCAACAAAAAAGGAGAGAGACAAACTGATCAATTATTTATGTTACTAAAAGTTCCAACCACTCTCAACAAATTTTCAGATAATTATTTCTAAATCAAGCTGGTTTAAAAAAAAAAGAAAAAAAATGTACTTTTTACTGCAGCTCCTATCCTTAATACAGTTTTTACCTGTACTTCAGTGAGGCCATACTAGAAAGACTGTAAACTCAGCCTCCTTCCCTTTTCATTGAATTATACAGAGATTTCCATAAGTGGAAGAGCTAAGAGTAGCTTTTGTCCCTACAGTATCAGTAGTGAGAGTTTACTTTTTTTTACTTTTCATTCCCCTATAATTTCTAGCTCCCCACAGAACATATATAATAGCCTAACATAAAAAAAACCAACCAACCAGACCCCCCCCAAAAATCCAAAACCAGAAAAATCAATAGTAGAATCTTAAAATTTCAGGACATAAATTGAATGGAAAGATGCTAACCCTTTTTCAGCTGTATCTTTCTGCAATGAGCAGCCCACAACCTGCAAAAACACAAAACAAACAAGAAGGTTGACAGGAACTCCTCCTGCAGTGGGCTGGGAAAGGCAGCTGTATATTGCACCCACACTTGACTTGAGATGGGAAAGTTTCTGGAGACAGGAGCACCTGCACACAAGTCAGAGGTGGCTGCAGCAGAACCACCCTGTCCCAGTCTCTTGGGCTTGACAAGATCAGAGCTCTGCAGGCTTCTCCTCCCACTCCCCACACCATTCCTCTAGTCCCAGGATTGTACAGATGAGCAGTCCCCACCCAGCCCAGGCTAGCGACACTTAAATTCAGATGGCCTTGAACGAAACCCTGCCAAGAGCAGGCTGCTGGAGCTGTTCCTAGCAGGCAGGAGCAGCAGCAGAAGGAAGGATATGAAATTGCAGATCTGGAGAGTCATGCCTAAACGGGGGGTGAAAGTGGGACAGCTGTTTGCTTCACAGGACTTGGCCCCAGCACCACTCTGGTCGTCACCTACAGATCACAGCCAGGTCCTACCCTTCACTGAGGAGCTCCAGGTATTTGACAACAGGAGACAATGTCTGCCTGGCACAACCACTTTGATGGGACCTCAGTGTTCCCTCTGGCTGGACACTTGTCCCCAGAAGTTGTCTTGGCTGGTGGTGCTGCACTAAGCCTTTTTCGCTTCTGCTTTAAACTCTGCACTCCTTTCTCTTAGGTCCTTACAGGAATTCAGTGTCCCCTTTCTCAGGTAGCTCAGCCAAGCACACCCTTTGCCAGAAGTGGTGGTTTTGTTGTGTGTTGGGTTTTATTGCTTGGGTCTGTTGGTTTGTTGTGTTTCTTTAAGAGTAACATGCTTTTGGTTATCATAACTCACTATACTTGAAAGTTCTTGCAAATTACACTTATCCCTTTATTTTGTATCCAGTTTAGATTGCAAGCTCATTGCCCAGGGAATGTCAGCTAATACATAAACAGCATGTCAGATACAATCAAGCAATAACACCTGTCTGGACTTTGGCACCAAAAGGAAAACCAGACTTTTAATTTCAGTAGCCTTAAAATCAAAGGAGAAATCAATTGTTTTATTTTTTTCTTCCATTATGTGCATTTTAGTTATCATTTGTATTTCAGTGAACACACATAAAAAATTAAGGATTTTTGACGTTTATGCTTCTTGGACTTCCTTAGTATATCATATAACAACAAGAAGGCAATATGGGAGAAGCCTCATTCCCTGGCCAAGTCATATATTGCCAGCTCCATCGAGCAGCCTCACTTTCTCTGCAGATTTACTGAGCAGCCCAGAACACTCATGAACACAAGTACAAAAAATCCCCAGCACAGAACACCTAGAAAGCTATTCTGCCTTTTTATTGAATGTAACACTCAGCAGTTTGCACTCTGAAAAAATATTTCCTGCTGTAACTACTTAAATGGACTTTTTAGCTGCTACTTCTTTCATAAAAGCATAACAGCTTTTACTTCAACCTAATGGTCTGCTGCGCCCTTCAACAGCTTCAGATAAATAATGTTCTCTATGAAATTGCCCTTTTACAGCTTTACTGTGAGATTTAACTCAACAACCAACTTTCTTACAAGCACTGAAGGAGGCCATACAAGTTAGAAACCCACAAAGGCAGATTTGTCCAAGTAACTAAAGGCTGAGGGGAGGGAAGGAACCCAAAGACTATCAGCATCACAGAGCACTGTAATAAGTAGATGACATTCCTATTAAGAGTGACATTCCTATTAAGAGTGACTCACTGTAGAAGAAAAAGCTACCAACATATATTTATGAATTATGAGACATTGACTCTGCAAGAAGACACTTCCCATATACCTGAAAGGAGTGCAATTTTGACTTAAATTACTCTAATGCACATCAAACTGCTTTCTTTCTTGTCTGCCTGGTATTTAGAAAATCTAACAACACCATATTTTTGAACAAGTCTTTCACAGAACCTTGTCCGTCACCCCAAGATAATAAGGACCTACAAACACACCAAACCCTTAAAAGCTTTCTGTGGCCAGACTTCTTAAAATACCTTTCATTAGCAATTAGCAGCTTTACTTTTTCTCCTAAGGTAAACGCTATCCTAATACTTTAACTGTACACAAACGTACACATCAACAAAGCATTAATAGTAACAACTCAAAGCAGAAAGAAAACTACAAGTGGCAGTCACAGTGGGAAAGGCATGCATCTGCTCTGTCCCTCTTCTGGAGAGACTGGAGTCACAGGAGGGAGAGGCCAGCGAGACAGGGGCTGGAGACACACAGTGGCAGCAGGAATTGTGGGGAATGACACAAGGCAACAGGAAGCAGGCTGCCAACACTGACCAGCTCGACAGGAGCTTTGACTGGCACAATTCAATAGTACATGCACTGGATTGTAACTTCCAAAACCTGCTACAAAGCACTGCAAGTTCTCCTGGTTAGTGCACAAAGCTAAAGCCTGAGTAAGCACCATACCAAAGGCAGAGTCATTTTTGTACCTGTCCTGTAATCTGCCATCTCAAACAGAAACAAAAGGCAAGATCTGGTCCCATGCACCCAGAAGCAGAGGCGAGGAAAAGACAAAGTTGAGAAACCACTCACGACTTGAAGCTTCATTAAAAAAAAGCCAACTGGAAACTCTGTAGCAGGTTTCCCAGCAAGCCAGTGGATTTGTACATCTGGTTGCTGACATCTGCAGGAGAGCCAGCTTAGAAAACAAGTGTTTCCAGAAGCATCATGACAGAAGTTGTCAAAGATATTGTTCTTCTCTCCTAACAACCTATTAGACTTTGCCAGTGGTTTTGGGCAGTAGCAGCGTCAGCCAAGCTGGCACTAAAAACACACTGTCTGGAGGAAGCTACTCCAGCATTTCTTGCCCTGCGCAGTGACACTTTATCAGAAAGAGCACTGAAAATTCAAAATACATGCCAATTATGTCAAATATGTAGTCGAGTCTTTGCAGTGTCTGATTTTATGGTATCACTCAAAGACTTCCGTCTCCCAAATCATCTGATCCACAGCCTGCCCACCACTCCAGGACTCAGCCCTCCAACCAGGTGGCACACAAGAATATCTGTGCCAATGCCTCAGCTGCATCTTTTGCCTGATAACAGCAAGACTTTAAATCTGTACAAAAAGGCATCCTGAACTCTTGGCATAACTACATAAGCTGTTCAAACATATGCAGTGAACAGCAGTCCAGCAGAAGGTAGGGACAGGAGGAGGAAAATGAGAAAGTAGAGAAAAAAAAGAAAATATTTTCAAGTAAAATTTACTAAGTGGCCTCTGAATAGGGGTTGAGAGAGAAGAGGAAAACCAAAATAATAAAGAAGCAGCTTTACACGGCCTTAAAATCAGTACCAAAATAGAGGAAGGAGTGCTGATTAGGTAAAGCAAATATAACTCAGCTCCCAGCAATGGAAGGAAAACATACACATGAAAGAAAGAACAGTGCTGAAGTATACTCTCCCTCCAGCACACACCCATGCTTTTCACAATTCTTTCTTCGTTCAGAGTTTTTACTGGCTTCTATGCAAAGTACTCAGCTCTCATCAAGACTTTCTCAAAGTAACAGGTTGATCTGATACATAGGCTAGGCTCTGACACTTTGTGGTTCTCCAAAAAGCAACTATATTAAAAGTCTTCTTTTCCCACTGATCAGCCTTGTTACAGCTATCTTAACAAAATAACTCAGGAAGGAGGGAGACAAAATGTTTCATTATCTAAGAGGGGTGCAGTCTTGCCAGCTAGTTATTCAGTATGCCCATATGGGCACCAAGATGACATGGGAAAGAGGCAAAGTCTTGCAAGAAAATCTACTCTCAAATCAGTTACAAGAGGCCAGCAAAAGCAGCCTTTTGCTGCTGCTTTTCTCTTTGGTGATGCTGCTTTAGCTCAAAGCCTGTCTGCCACACACACAGACACAACCTGCAGACAGGTAAGAGCCCTGCAATGGAAAAGGGCAAAAGGAAAGGAAGGGCCTTCCTGGCACTAGGACTGCATTTATTCTAAGAGTGAGTAAACTCAATTAAAAGAAAAGTAAGAAACAGAGAAAGGCTTCCAAACTGTTGTCCCAATTGCTGGTTGTGGGACATCTTCAGAATGCTCAGATTACAGTAGGATGTAGGCAGGCTAAACTGCTTTCCTTTTTAAAAAGGCTACTGCCCATAGAATAATAGAGACAGCTTGATTGCCACATATTTTGGGACATGAAATTTATGAAACTATCTCCTTCCTTCAATGAGAGTTTAAAGAATTTAAGGGCATTTCAAAACTTAATTGCCACCATGAAAGGTTTTATATTGGCAACTAATAAAAACAAAATAAATTTAAGAAACCCCATGTGTGCTTTTATTTACTTGGGAAGAAAAACCCTAAACTAAAAAAAGTCTCAAAACTCCTCCAAAACAATGTTGGCCTGGTAATCATGCAATCCATTTCAGCTGCAAAAATACATTTGAGCCTTTTAGCTTCTCTTTCGAAATAGATGTAGTGGTACCATTTTTATAGCAACTTGTGTGAATCTGACAGTAAGCTAATTCTCAGCTGTATATTCCAAACTTGCACCATGGTTAATAACCTAAATTTAAACAGCCAAACCCATCAAATGCCCAAACACTTGAAAACTGTGCCAAGAGCATTAAAATCAATAGCTTTTGCTGAGAACAAAATCTCTTCCAGATGCTCACTGAATCTTTTCCCAGCTCACGTTGCCTGCCTCTATGCTACAAAGCAGAAATATTCTACTCCATGTCAACAGGATCTTTGAACCAGTTCAGGAATTTCACTAGGCCTGGAAATAATAAATAGGCAAGCTAAGACAGAAGCAAAAAGAATTGATGGGAGAAGAACTGGGGAAGAATTGATGGGGAAGGACAAACTTGGAGGAAAATAAGGCATGTTGAAAGGAGAAATAGGAAATTACATGGGGGGAAAAAGTGTACTTATTGCTTGCTAAAGAAATGTTCTTGCTAATTTTCAGTCAGCTTTTTATCTCCCATGCTCTCATCTCTGGGAATAAAAATAAATCAATGCAGAGTTGCATTTTCCAAACCTCAGAATTCTCGAAGAAAAATGCATTTCACTGACAGACAGTAGCCACCAAGTTTGCAATTTCAACAGAAATTGTTTCATATGATCTTTGTGGCTCCAGAAAAGCATCATTTTGTTCTTTCTTCATTGCACCTTCACTTCAAATGATAACTTGTTAACCTGATTCTTTAGTTGGTGTTCTAGGTGCTAATGAAACTGAGGTGCTACAAAGGAATAGTCTCTCCTAAAGAAGAAAAAGGCAATCCTACTAGTTTGCTACCTGAATCTTGCTAGAATACACTTCATCATTAAAACAAAAGGTTTCATTTACAAAATATCATATAATCATTACTGAATTCCATTGAAACACTTCTAAATTTGATGTTTATCGCTGCAAAAAAAATTATGCTACAGTATCTTGAATGTTGCAATAAGAAGCATAGGTGATTTCTAATGTAAACAGAGTTCTGACTACTTGCAGCAATAAACCTACAAGAATCTGGCTGGTAAAGAGCTTAGAAAGAAAGGAGAGAGAAAGAGAAGAGGAAGGTTGTATTTGCCAAGGCAGTAAGACTTTTGTCTGAAACTAAAACACCATTTTGTTTTATTGATGCAACTTTTTGTTTTGGAAGTAAAAGTTGCACAACTTTTCCTCCAAAATACTTTCTGTTCTGATCCCCTGTATCTCCAATTTATTGTTATGCTAAGGGTATTTAGTAACAGATTTACCTGTGTTTCCTTTTCTTCTTTCTGGGAGGAGTATCAACATCTTCAGCAGGGACTGGTGCAATAATACTAGATTCCTTTACTCTAAACTCATACACCTAACAAGAGATACCATAACACATCCACGATAAATCTCTCACTAGTACAAAGTTGCTCATATTCTAAGTTAGTATGATTTCCTCCAACCAACAACTTACAGGTTATATCCAGTTATAGTCTCTTTTCAGTACATTAAAAGTTGATTATATTTGTCATTTAAGAACTGATAGTCTAATTTTAACCTCCTATACGTTTAATTTTAAAACAGTTTTAAAACTAACTGTTATGTATTTGTGGTATGAATTCTGGACCATAGCATTCTTGGGAAAACCAAGAAAATTAATTACTTTTCCCTTTTAGTAATCAATACTAGTATTTGTATACTTTAGTTTCAAAAGTAAAGCACTATCACTCTTAGCAAGTAGCTTCCCTTCTTACCTGTCTGCATGTTTTGGTCCCAATCAGTCTGGCAATTGCACAGAAGTTGTCATAGTAAGTGCCAATAAGAACTCTAAACATTGAAGCTTCTGCACCACTCCATTCCACATTCTCTGGAGGCTCAATATTTGGCTTCATCTTTATTGGTGTTTGACACCTAGAATTTGCTTCTGTAATAAATAATCAAGAGTAAGGTTACATCTCAAAATTTACATTGCTGTTTAAAATGTCCAATCATTAACTGCACTTAAAAAATATCACAGTTTTTTTGTTGTTGTTTCCTAAGTGCCAGAAAAACCAGAACTTTTCAAATGCTTCTTACAGAAGCTAACAATAGCTATTATACAACAGTTTGAATGACATGACCTAAGCATAAACTGAGACAATACGAACATTTTCTTACAATTTGATTAAACTTATATTATTCCTCTGTCTTTTCACTCAGTTCCATACATTCCTAGCACAAGTTTTCTGGGATCGCACGGCTCAACTTGTTTTGCTTATTTGTTGTGTTTGTTGGGTTGGGTTTTCAGTTGTTTTGGTTTTGTTTCATCCTCTCAAGCACTACACCTCACTGAATGAAGCAGCACTGACCAGCCTTACCAGAGGAACTGGATGTTTCGTCTTTCTTTTCTTCTTCCTCTTTGTCGTTGTTCTCTCCGCCGGTTTCAGTGCCGGCTTCGCGGTCGCTGTCCGTGTCCTTGGACTCCAGCACGTTGATGGTGGGCGTGCTGGGCCGGCTGGTGTTGTTGGGCAGCCTCCCCCTGCGGCGCCCGCCGGGGCGCTTTGGCGGCGTCTTGATGCGCTCGGCCGTCAGGGCAGCTGCAAACTCCTTTGCACCTTCCTGAACGCAAAACAGCACAGCTTACGGCAAAAGAATTGACAAGTGCTTTCATGTGTGGTCACGGTTTGTGGCAGAACCCCTTCTTGCTTGCATACTGAGTAACTTCCCATTGTTCTACAAAATAACCACGTGCACGGAAATTCCAGCTAAAGGCACTCCAACCATGAACATAAATACTGTTGATACTACCACGAAAAATATCTACAGTTACAAAGTGCTCATATCAGTATTTTGGTTCACCTTTTACTTTGGCTGCCAAGTGAAAATTAATTCAGTAGTAAATTCCTACTTTCCCAGATGATGGAAAAAAATTAGAATTCCCCACAGAAAATACCAGTAAAAATACAAGAACTCTTCTTGCATGTGGCACTTAAACAATATGTGTTCCGCATTTTTTAAAATGCAAGCATTGGTAATTTGTTTTCTAGTGGAAAGGGGTATGACATTGTGTAGCAAGTTTTTTAGATGAGAAAATTGCATAGTTGCTCATACTAAAAAAATTAAGGGTATTATGAGAGAGATTTGAAATTGTACTACTAAGGATTTCACTTTATTCATTTCCATCTTGTTGTTTCTTAAGAGCACAAGTCCTGGATGTGGAATCTGCCTTTGGCAAACCAAAAAACCTTTATCATTTCAAGTTGTGATATAATTTCCAAGAGAGCTAAGTCTGCAGTTCCTTGACTAGACTGGATACAATAGCAGCAACACCATTATCAGGGGATAGCAATATTTCTTCCTTACAAATATCTCAAGCTAAAATCTACAAGTATTTCTACTTAAGACAATTGGAAATTAAATTTTTTTTCTTTCACACCCACTGAAGGTAACACACTTGACTGCAAATGGCCCACAAGCAGATGTACTATCCTAGATCCAGCATGTCCTTAGCTAAAGTGCATCCTGCTATACTGCAGCTAGCACTAGCACTCAGTGAATTGTGACATATAAAATTATCATCTTACCAAATGTTGGTAACAGTGAGGTCCACAAGGCTTATTATCTAATGCTGTTTCTGTATTCTTTCGTTTATAAGTATTAGGAGTTGCATGGAATGCTGTTGAATCAAAACATCACATTTTTAAGTTTTCATATAAAAATACATTAAATATCTAACCTCCAACAATATCCAAAACACAAAGTTACCAAGACTTTACTAAAACCAGAATAAAAATATTAACAAATTAAAAAAACCCCCACAAAATAAACTCCATGTAGTGACATACGACTTAACACTTAAATACACGGGGACAGCACATAGGTAAGTTTCACATATCATAGAATGGTTTGGGTTGGAAGGGACTTTAAAGACTGTGCAGATCCAATCCCCCTTGCCATGGGCAGGAACATCTTCCACTAGATCAGGCTGCTCAAAGCTCCATCTAACCTGGCCTTGAACACTGCCAGGGATGAGGCAGCCACAGCTTCTCTGGGCATCCAGTTCCAGTGTCTCACTTCCCTCACAGTGAAGAATGTTTTCCTTACATTAAATGTCAACCTATCCTCTTTCAGTTTAAAGCCATTAAACCCATTTACATCAGCAAAGACAATCATCACATTTGTTTCACGTATCAAGGAAGATTTGGTGTGCCATCTTTTCCAACAAAAGAACAGACTTTACTTTGCTGTCATGTTAAACAGAATTATTCAGGGCTTCTCCTATAAATGATCATCTCTTCAATGTGTAAGATTCAGTTGTTAAATTTCTATCTTGTCAAAAAATCCGATCCCCTGCGTGGTTTGGAAAGGTAATAGACCCAGTTTACATTTTCATCAGTGAAAAGGACACAGAAGCATTTTTGCTCTATTAGTTTATCAGCTCTCCAGCTAAGCTGACAAGATACAAGAATTCAGTTCCTGTATCCCAGCTGCAGGGTAAAAATAAGTTAGCATTGCACAGTCACTATGGATAAGTGAGCTAAGCCTGCAGCTTGCAGGGAAGTGTCTGGTCCTGTATCTGACAGCCTCTGTAGAGCTCTGTAAAAGCTGCAGAACGGTGACTCAGAGAGGAGCAGAACTGGGCACGTTGCACATGCAACATGAGCACCTTGAGAACAGGAGGGCAGAGCTTCCTACCCATTCTCTTTGCCTGAGCCAGCTCTCCTCCCGGGCAATCCCTGTCTCCCAGCAGGGTGTTTTCAGAGAGACTGACTTTTCACGGTTTTTCTGGAACTCTCAGGAACTTCTCTGCACCCCTTACAGAGCTTTTCTGAAGCCCGGTGCCACTACACTCTCATCAAAACTCATGTATTCATGCTTCCAAATTATATCAGGAGCTTTTTGAGATACTGTCATTAGTTTTCTGTAAGCACAAGTCATCTGTGCTCAAGGAAAAATTATTTTGTTTTTAGAGACAGACAGACAGATAGATACCAACAAATACTTTTTCCCTCTAAATGTGTTAACAGTGGCATACAGAACTGAAAGGAGCCAAAATGGAGAATTGATGGAAATTTAAAATTAAAGAAGAGACTATTCAGTGCTAGCTGTTTGCAAGCTCTTGTTTTGGCACCAGTGGGAAGGGTGACCAGTTCCACCTTGGAAGCATCACTTCATGCTTCCCTCCTGTAAAGGAGGGTGGGTTGAAAAAGCAAATCATAAATTCTATAATGTTGCACCTCTATTAATGATACCAGCACACAGAAATCCCCCCAGGAAAGCAATGTACTCTTCCAAGGCTTTCTTATAATGGTATAAACAATATAAAAATATCACTAATTAAATATTACAACCTTTTCTCCAGACAAATATGTTATATTTTATAAATCTGGGAACACCAAAAAGCTTCAATTTTCTATATATGGCCATACAGATATGCAAAAATTATTTACAAGCAAGTAAAGGAATGGAATTTATGCATATTGTTGCTATTAGTGCTCTTTCTCCCCCTAGATTCCAGTTAAAAGCTTTTATTGGTACATCACTTCTCATGTTTCACGCATCTTTCAAGCGTTCATATATTCTGTAGGTAAAATATGTTACACTTAGTTACAGTAACAAAGAAACCATGCAATTTAATGCCAAGTTATTCTACCTTTTCCCATCTTTTAAGAAACAATGAGATTATGGGAGCCATCTACCCAAGAGTGGGGGGAAAACCCCCACATTTTTCAACACTGCATCTTTAAGTTTGCACAGTATACCATTTCATTCAGTGTTTTATTCCATTTAACTGTTTTACCTTCTCTTCACACCATAAGAAAAATAACTCTTCAGCAATGCAAAAGAACAGTAAAACATTTGCAAGCCATGATCTATACCAGACTGCTGTAATGTGCAGAAATCAAAGCTATTCTTTTTACATGTCACTTGCAGATGCAATCATTTCCCTCACAAGTTCATTTCTGTGAGGTCCTAAAATGAGTACTTTTTAAAAAAATTGTTTTCCCTTAGACAATGAAGAAATGTTTAGTTTGTAATACAGTGAAACAAATCAACCTTTGATATTTTTAAACCTGTAAGACCTCAAAAATAGGCTACATCTGATACTTAAAATTAGAATCATATCTTGTGTTCAACTATTTAAAAACACCCAACATGGTACAGTAAAGAAAAGTATAGTCAAAATCTATCACCTCTGTTGCGAGGTATTTTTTTGGGAGGCTTGTTACAAAGAAAGGACCCAGGACAAGAATAAAACTATTTGCATAGTGGTACTGAGAATTTTTAAATATCAGTAGTAATTTTTTTTTTTAAATCACGGAAGACTTCATAGAATTTCCTAAACACCTAAAAGTCTGTATTTCTTTAACTATTTCCCTAAGAGAAATCATTTTATAGCAGCTTCACTGAGCATGTTTTCTATCTTCGAATTTATTATCTGTGTCATCCCCAATGGGCTCAACTCTCATTTTTCATAATGTGAAAGTACACAGGCAACAGTTTAGCCTGAAATGTACATTTGCTTCACAGTCAAGCTATTTGGGAAATTCTCCCTACCTGATATTTTTCCTTCTTCTAAATTCTTTGTTAGTCCAGACATTTAGGCATAATTCCTTGCTGTCAGCAAATGAAGTCGGTACACAAGTTTTTTCAGTTATGTCATCACCTGCACATAAAGGGATTGCCAGGTCGTCAAGGGGACTTGACACGTTAAAAATCTAATGATAACTTTTCCTATATTTAACTCAAATGTTCTAGAACAAAGACTGGAAACTCCATAAAATAAGGCTAACCTTTACAAAAATGGAATCTAAGAGGGGGAAATACAAAAAGCAAAACCAGACCTGATAGAATTCCTGTATTTTTTTAATTCTCTCTGCCTTCTCCAGAGACTTACAACCTTTCAAAGTACAAATCTGATCACTGTAGCCCACCACATTACCAAAGTAATTCATCAAAAATATCATCCACAGAAGTTAGGACATCATCCCACAGCACTTGACAAGTGCTTCAAAAAGAAAATAGAGGCAACTATAGAAATATAGTAAAAGTTAAATTGTAAAATTGTTGCAGAGACGCTGAAAATTGCTACTGCAGCCTTCCAATAACTAAAGCAGGTTTGTTTCAGGCTTTTTGGGGTTTTTTTTGATGAGTTACTTATTCCAAACAATGAGCCTGGTGAATTTTGACCAACAGCCTTAAAATTGCAGAAAGCAAAAAGGTCAAACAACTGACTGTCTCAGTTTTCAACAAAAAAAAATTCCGTGCTCTCAACAGACACGCAGACAGACAGACACACAGACAGAAAACAATCCTACTTCCTTGGTGTAACTACAGACAAAAGCAAAAAGAAGCAATGCATTCAAAGCAGTGAGCAGTCATTGTTGTGGTGGAATTTGGGTATGTTTTCAGGGAATGGCAACTGAAGCATCAGTTTGCTACATTCAGAGTCCAGTGTTGAGGCCACAGGGTGAACATCAAGAGATCTCTTTGCAGTGATCAAGTATCAACTACATTATTATCAGTGACAATGCATGTGCTGCATAAGCTGTCACAAAGAGCATTGTCATAACTGGCTATTTCACTCTCCACCTGACACAAAGGTACATCTTGAATGCCTCCACAGTGGAAGTGCTATGCATCCCTCTTTCTGCTATGGCCCTGAATCCTGAAGGGATAATTTCAAGTTTGGGCACTTTTAAGTATGAGGAACAGTTTAAATGAAGCCTTGGACATACACCACTTTGGAAGAACACTGACTTGCTTAAAAGATGTATCAAAACCCACCAGCAACAGGAACTTAGGCAGTCTTGTAGCATAAACACTTTGTCTTCCATCTCAAGGTTATGAACACAGGGAAAGGAGGCACAGTGCTTTTGGCTTAAAGAATGCTGCTAATGGGAAAACAAAGGTCCTTCAACCAGTCAGTGAAATGGCTCTGGACATTCTCACTGCCTGAACTTGGCACATGACAAAAAGTACAAAACTGTGAACCCACTCTTCACAGCATTAAAAAAAAAAAAACCAGTCTCCCAGAACTGGTGCCTCAAAACTGTGGTCTGGTAATACCAGGGTCCCCAGAGTAGCAGGTATGAACATGGGGTCAGCAAAACCTTTCAGTTCTACTTCTATCAGTCTGCAAACATGACCATGAAAGACAAATCTACATAGACTAAAGAAATAATGAAATATATACGTGTTTTAGAGGAGCCCCCATCTTCACTGAAAAACTCCTAAAAGTTTGTGAAATCATTAAGAAAAATGCCTAAATTCACTGCACCAGAAATACCTAAAGTCTTCAGAGGTGCCACTAAGATAAGTCTGTTCTCACTATATCCAGACAATGCTTTTTTTGTTGACTTAATAATCAAAATCCTTTTAAAATGGCACCCAAACTCTCTAATAGACTATTGAGAGTGTCAAGAACTCCTAAAACCCCGGCCAGACAAATGGATTGCCTAGAATCAGCACACAGCTTCACTTCCCTGTCCTACAGACCAAGTCTGCACACAGCACTTCCCAGAATGAGTTCTCCAGGCAGCTAAGACACTACAAGACCTACAGCTTCACAGAACACGTTGTGTTGAAGCTGGCCGGACAAGGCAGCAGCTGTACCTCCAGAAACTTACTGTTCTTACATGTTATGGAGAAGTAACAGCTTCCTTTTATTTTTTTATTTTGTATTTTTAACAGAAATATAAGGAGAAAGTGAAACTAACAGTCCTAACTCCAAAATGCACAAGTATTACAAGAACAAGGAGCATGAAAAGCTTTCCCCCTCCCCACCATCTGAGAACAACTCCAATTCCTCCTCAAACTGAAAGGCAACCAAGGGATACGAAAAAGCAGCAGCACTGTGCAAAGCCTTCAGTGTGGAGTACAAATACAGGCAGGTTGCATGTGTGCTGATGAGGATCTGCTGACAAAGCACAAGGATCTCCAAATGAACATGCACGCGCACTCACAGTGGAACATGCAAATGAACAGTTAAGTCAAAAGAGAAAATTAATTTGATATAGAGGGCACCATACTATCCTGGTACAAGTTGAAACCACTTCATATGTGGCTGTTAGTTTCCTCTTTACATTTAACTCTCTATCCAGAGTAAGAATTGTCTCAAGTAGCACTTCAGAATCTCTTCACACTTTGCAAGTGAAAGCCAGCATCACTGCTGAGCTCGTTAGCTTGTTGGCCCAAAAGAATGGGGCAACATGAAAGCAATTCAGTGGAAAGGACATCACAATTTCTAAAACTCAACTCTCTGAAACAATTCTTCAAATAACCAAGTACAAGTAAAATGGCTAGAAAGTACCATGGCAGAATAAAAGAGAGAACTGTTCATGAATGTTCATTCTCCCTGCTGAAAAATGAAGCAAGTCTGATGAATAACCAGGATTTTTTATGGAAAAGTACATTCCATCCTCCATGCACAAACTGAGAAAGTGTAACACAAAAACAATAGTAGAAAATGCCATTTTCTTGCAGAGTGCATAAAAAGAAGTGATATTACAGATTAGCCCAAATCAGGAATTCTATATGGATTCTATATTCTGTAATATAGAATTCTATAATATAATATAATATAATTCTATAATATAATTCTATATTCTAAAAAGGATAACAAACTACCCACATAGGTGTATTTGGTTTTTTGAGGTAGAGTTTTCACTGCAAAATAAGGTCAACATGAATAAGCTGTTTTCATAAACTTTACAGATATTACTGCTATTATTTTTTCTTTTCCTTCCTTCCTTCTGCATTGCATCTTACAGTACTTTTAAGTTTCCTGACTTGCAAAATAAAAAGTAAGATATATGCAAGCACACTTGAACTGTACTTACGATGTAAGAAGCAATCGTATTTAAAACAGCGTCTACAGAAGAGTGTGTGAAAAGAGTGCAGGCTTTGCTCCCTCTGAACAGATTTAGCATTTGGTCCATCTATGTTCGGTGTGCATTCAGGAGGAAGAGCTCCAGGAAGCTGCTGCTCAGTGAGTTCTTTGTATCTTTAAAAGAAAATAACAGAAGTTATTTATTAAGTATAATTTTTAAGTATTTTCTATTCCAGTACCATTCTGCATTTCCAATGACAAATTTTAAAAAAACCTAAGAAATATGTGCCAGCTACAAAGGTCAATCTGTTAGTGACATGACAAGTTATTGATTTCATATTCATCAATACAAAGTGACTAGGAAAGAATGCATTCATTTTCCAGATCATCATCATCTCATACATATTACTTACTGACTCCAAAAAGGGGATAATCTATTTTTTGAGGTGGTAAAATAAAAGCTACTGTTAAAAAAAAAAAACAATCTTAGTAGACACACACAAGCACCCACTTTTCAGTAGTTTAAAAGGAAAGCTAATAAACACTTCTGTATTGTTTGACTTGGGGGAAAAAGCCAAATCCCTTCAAGTGTCACTTGCAGTAGTTACACAAATGCCACAAAAATAGCTGCAAGGGGGACCATTCCTAATCAATGAATATTTAATGAAGGATTTATTTTATATAAGAATCTTTATTTCATAAAGCAACACAGCAATATGCCCTAAGAAATACGTTCTTACTTCTCTTTCAATTCTTCTGCTGTACCCTTGTCTGGAAACATTGAGGAAATGGCTTCAAATATCTTGTCAGAAGGAAATCTCCGAGGTGGGTGGGTTTCTTTCTCTGTCAAGGAAGAGAAAAATTTGGAAAACAAAAAAAATATCTTTCTGCTCCTCTGCCACCTCAAGAAGGTGTTCAGAGAAAGGGGGAGTTCACCAAAATGCTAATTTAAAAAGAAGTAAATGTTTTTATTTCTAAATTGCTTACAATTTCAACTGTGTTAAGTGATCTTTCCAGCTGAGAGAATGCTAATAGTAAAATTTGGAGAAATTATTATTTCACCAGCAGATGGAGATGGAAATTCAGAACTCTGCCTGCTTTAGAATAATGATACATCATTTTCTGAGGAGTACCAAAATATTTATTAAACAGATACCTGACTGATTTTTGGTGCATCTGACTGCCTCAGTATGCCAATAAACAAAAATTAGCAAAAATGCCTTTCATAGTGTTCTCAATACAAATCTTGAACTAAATGACAAAAGAAATTACAAAAATTATGCTGCTTTAGACCTGAAAACTATCACATAGAAAGTTGAGTTTGAACAGTTATTGAGTGGTTAAATGAAAAGCTATGGTTTTAATTTTTAAAGTCTGCAGATAGATGTACCCATCCTGTTACCTTCCCGATCTTTTTGCTTGTCATCTCTTTCATCAGGATTGTCATCTCCATCATCATCATCTTCATCATCACTATATTGACCAAGTGCATTGACCAGCTCAACAAATATTTCATCATTGATAAATCCACATTCTGAAATTCAGCAAAATTGGGAGTGAACAAAAAAAGCACAAGGTGTGCATGAAATATTTTTAATCCTCCCGACACTTTAATTAAATTAGGGCAAATGCCGTCATTTATGGAAAGCAATTTTGTTTTCCCCTCTTAAATTGCAGTGTATGAACCAAGACAAGTTAAAAATGCTCATTAATTTCCGAGACTGACAACTGGGAAGGAAAGAATAAAAATTTCAACAATTTTTTTCCCAACTCCCACATATATCTATACTGGTATGTACTACATACCAGTACACATATATAAATCTCTCTTTCTTGTAAGATAAAAAACACTACCAGCGAGATTATTTAAGAGATTTTATGCCAGAATCCCAGTTCCAATGTGGTTGGGTTAAGTCAGTCTGGAAATGCATGCTAATAGTGTATAAAGTAATCCTTAGACAACTAAGGAATCTCCAGAGAGGTTTATGGTTGGTAGTTCCTTAGCATCCATTTCCCACAATAGACCCCACTGGCTGGGTGGTAAAAAAAGAATACAGTTATATACAAAATATTCAAGAGAAAACTGAAAGATACAATGCTGCATATATCTACTTATTAGATTATATTCTGCTGTGACATTCAGATGGCAGAACAGATTAAACAATAAGGTATTTCTACACAAAGGAAAAATCATAGTTAGTGCTGACAGAGGCTATTAAAAAAAAAAAAAAAAAAAACGAAAAACCCCAAACAAACAAACAAAAAAACACCACATGAACTGTGTGGGAACTGTAGTGCTTATCACTGTCCTTTTGAACCTGGACTGGGTTTGAATGTCAAAATAACTTGATGGAAAATAATAGTTTTATTACTACGTAGACAATGAAAACACCACTTGGATGTTTTAAACACTCTTAAATATACACACACAGGTTAGTACAAATTATCTCCCAAAAGTGCAATTACAGAGCTAGTTTAGAATTCTGACTCTTACATGGCAATGCCACTGGATTACAGATTCTCACAGTATTTACATTTAATTACAGTCACACAACACTAGTTATTGGGAGACTAAGAAAAGTCTTTCTACTTCAAATATACTTTATATATTATGAAGAACCCATAATAACATTAATTGGCATCATAAACTTGGGTCTCAAGATGCCCAAACAGGAATAATTTTAAAGCTAAACTTGTTTAATAATAAATTAAATCACTAATAGAGACATTTACTAGTAATGTCATCATTTTGACACAGCCAGTTTTCTGACAGGGATATCAGCAATCAGAAATACCGTAAAAATACATGAGGGCCAAATACCATTAAACATTCCATGTTCCTTATGAAATACAAAGGCACTAGCTATCCTGAGGGCATTAACAAGTCTAGTGTAGGACTAAGCAGCATTTATGATTGAATCACAGGCTTAACCTTCATGAATGGTACATGATGAACTCAAAAATGTGGTTTCTCTTTCTCAGTCACTTCAGCATTAACAGGAATACAATTAATTTTAAGAAACTACTCTCTGTTTGAGTTAAGGGGTGGAGTGTGTGGGTACTATTTCTGTGAAGGAGGAATCACAGTAGTAAAGAGAAACCTTTGCAACTGTAAAGTTGAGGCTTGTGTAAGGTAGTTCTGAGGGGGCACAGAGCAAGTGAAAAGTTGCCACTTCACTGAGACTCCAGCAAAGCAAGAGACAGATTACACTGCATGTAGTCCAGCTCCCACACAGGAGAACAGGTAAACTACATCTAAGAATAAATATATGTAATGTACCAACAGAAGGATACAACTTTGGTCTATAAGCTGACTTAGAGAGGAGGTTTTTAAATAGCTAGCAAGTTCTTTAAAGAAAGGAGGGAAAAAAACCCACAAACTTACTAGAGGTTTTGAATCACATTTGAAATGTTGTCATTATCAGAGGTTTGCATAATTCTCCTGCCACTTTCTGCTAGGCAGGACAGGTATAGACATTATGGTATAGACATTATGTGTCACATATTCCAAATAACACATAATACATATAACAATAACATATTCCAAAGCTCTGTGCACAAAACTGAGTACCAAGAATCACTGTATGGGTATAGGGAAAAAGGTAATGTGCTTAATTTCTCCATACTACTGCTTTAAAACTTCACAGCCTTATGAAAATGCAGAACAATACATTTAAATAAAGAAGTCTGTTATACCCAGTGTTTACACAAATGTAGAGATTCTAGCAATACTACTGCAACAATAAAGCATCAGGCCTTAAGCAACACAACAACAATTATTTATATAGGAAGAAGTGATTAGTATACCTGAGTGTTTGGGCTCACCTCTGTCTCCATGCACTTTCCCATCATAGTTCTTGATCAGTTCTTCAATAAAGGTACCATCCTGGTCAAGCACTTCATCTCCCATATACGGAATGTTATGCAAAACTGTTTCATCCTCTACCTAGGAACGACAGTTATAATCAAACAATTTTAAATTGTGTTGTCAAGTGACCGTTTCTGCATTGTTTTTCACAGTCTACAAGAGTCAACCCATCACAGTAAACTAACTGGCTTCACTGCTCTAGCACATTTACCATTAGCTAAGAAAATAAAACAAAACCCTCAGTGACATTTAATAATTGTTTGCATTCTTGGTGGCTGGCTCAAAATACTAACGCTAGGTCCTAATCTTAAGGTCAGCAGAGTTTCCACAAAGCTTCTACAATGAAAACTCATTAAGTTACCTGGCTTTGGGAAGCTTGCATTTGGTAAATTCATTCACCATCTCTTAGTTGTCTCCTACAGTAATGTAGGAAACCACAACGGGAACCACCCTTTCATTGTTTAGCCAGAGATAAGAAAATATTTTACAAAAATACTCTAAATTAAAGTTGTCTAGACAGCAAACAGAGAAATATGCCTGACAATTTAATCTGAACTCCACTGTCTCTTTTTTTTTGACTGCATATAGACTAAATGCATTAATACTCTCATGTTTTATCAGTAGAATTTATGGACCTTGATACCCAGCTGCATCTTCCAATACTACAAAAGAACCTGCTATTGTTAAGAAAGTAAATGTAAACTTTCCTGCTGATCATGATTCTGCAGCAGTCCAAAATATCCAAACAATGATGAATTGAAAGCAAGGAGAAGAATGTGTGGAAGCACTCTGTACATATACTGATAAAAAAATGGTTGCTTAAATCACTTTGTAACAATTATTATCAAAATAACCAGTCAGCAAAGGTGATCATATACAAAATGATGTGACAAAGATTTGCAATAAGCTAAGCTTTTCAAGTCAAATACCTAATCAGAAATCTAACATTGTGGCTTCTGCATACAGTGAAGCTAATCTGAAAAAAAGGGTATACGCAGATATGAGAATGACCATTATGTGGGGAGACTATTTCAGGATGAAATTCCCTTTATACCACATGAATTATTATTCTGCTACAGATATGTTGGTCGAATGCCTTACATAAAAGCATTCATATCTCTCAGAAAACATTTCTCACTACACTAACTAGATACTTTCAAATACAACTACATTTGTTAAAGGCCACACAAAACAATAGGTCACCTGAATCCAATAAACTTTACAGCAAGATTTTAAAGATACTTAGGTACATTGAGGACAGAGATTCAGACTGCAGTTACCTTTTCCTTTATTTTATTTGCAGGAGCTTGTTTCTTATTATTACTGCCCTATTACTAATACCTACGGTAGGGAGGGTAATTGGCAGTAGATTTTTGCTGGCATACTTCTAAAATTAACACCTCCCTTTTCTCCATACCTTGCTCCTCCCAACACTTGTTTAAACTTACCATAAAATTCTGTTGAAGGGGAGACCAAGAATACATTATAGGCACAGAAGCAACAGCATTGAGTGTCTTCAGTGGGATGACTTGTTTTGGAAAATCAATGTCACTGGTAACAGAGCACTGAAATAAGAAGTTGAAGTTACACTTACATAGCAACATCAGAAAAAAAACCAAACAAAAATAAACCACAGAACACTCTACAATGTACAAAATTCAAAGAGTTTCTCAAAATAAGCCATATCAACCTTTGAAAAATAAATCAGTTTAAGGCATAATGGAAAAAATAGTTTTAGCAAGAAAAGAACCTCAAGAATTGTTTCTATGTCAATAGCCTTGCTAATAGGTCATGATGGGTTTTTTCCACTTAATAAGTGGCTGTAATAGTATTTCACTGAGACTATTCAACCTATGATACAAATTAAGTTTGGTATCTCAAAACAGATTTAGTACCTGTTGCTGCTGCTACACTGATGCTAGTGTATTTACTCAGGCCATCTGAGAGGCAACAGAATTCCCTGGTTTCAGATCAATGCACTGCAGAAATCATGTATTATTTATGTTATAAAGATAAATAAAATTTTAATGCCTGCAAGACACCTAATGTAAATAAAACCTCCATATGTCTTTTTAACTCCTGCCTTGTTTCCTCATTATTGTCTGCTTATCCCATTCTCAAGCTTTTTATTATGTTCACTGCTTGCAAAAGAAAAATGAAAATTAACTCTTTATATGCAATCCTGAACATGTCAATGAGTTTTTCAGCTACAGGACTTCTGTTTTGGAGATGCAGAGATTTATGTTGCCTACAAAGGATAAACAATCCATAGAAATACAGACAACAATTAGGTTATTATTGCATCTAATAATCAACAGTTAACAGACAGATCAACTTTTCTCAAATATTTGGACAGCAGTATGAAGAACTCTGGGGGAAAAAGTTACAAGCAAAAGCAGACAGGAACATACAAAGCTACGGGAAGTACAAAAGAGAAGATTTGGAGGTAGGTAAAACAAAGTTTAGAACAGCTATCATAGCTACCTGAAAGGAAAAAAGGAAGTGGAGACAAAAGATCTTTCTCCTTTCCAGAAGGGAAAGATGAACAGAGCTTCACATTTCTAAAGAAATACACAAAGTAATGTAACAAACAATATACAGAGACAGTACCCCAGCAGAATGACACAAGCCAGAATTATTTATTTTCTTTTTAATCTGCAGCAAATGAAATTAGATTTCTGCTGTGTATATTAATATTCTAGACACTGTCCTATGCTACTGCTTTATTCCCATTTCAGGTTAATGTTTAATCTTCTAGCTAGCAGCGATCTAGCATATTTTTCATGTATTTTTAAAGAAAAACACAAAAGTAAAAGGACTAATTACTTTTATCTTTGGAACTAGAAGTCTCAGGCTGACAAATGGGCTACGTCAAAACAACTCAGTGTTTGGTACTAAGCCTCAGTTCTGCTGCTCTGTTGTCCTGGTATGGAACTCAGGTTTATGTCTGGGATGCCAGCACAGGACATGTTACGGTCTCTGGCTGGTGCTGACTGGACTCGACACTGGAGAAAACCTGTGTCACCAGCAATGTCCTGCAGTCTTCATCAAACACAGGAAGGCTCTCACACAACTTTTCCATTTCTAGCCAGTGTCTTATGCAACTCTGAAGAAATTCAGCACATTGGGAAAAGATTTTAAAGCCCCCACCATAATTTCATCTCACTTCTCTCACTATAAATTATGGCATTAGAGTTCTGACTCACGAGACAGACACTGGATTGAATATAGTAATTAGAGTGCTCTATCAATACAGGCAGGAAATGAACATGAAGAATAGTGAACACCACACTTAAAAAGAAAGAAAAGAAAAAAGAAAGAGGAATGGTGAGGAATGATCTTCTATTAACAAAAAAAAGTGAAAATTGGATGTGTACCTGTCTCAATTATTATCAGTTCTGATCCCACACAATAGCTATAGAGCTGCACATGAGTAATTGCATATTCAAGAATGTTTAAAAGAGAACACCCAAAGGTCCTCATCTCCTTGCATCTGAACATGCATGCGTACAAATGCATCTGTGTGACACACTCTCACTCCCCAATTCTCCACTAAACTTTTAGGAAAAGAAACTCTGCAAATTTCCTTGAAGATAAAGTACTTTGGTTTGCTTTTTTTAACCTATTCACAGTAAAGTCTTTTCATTCTCACCCTACTGAAAAGGCTTAGCTTTCCAGATTATTACAGATAAAACACTTTCAAATTTGTTTAGTTTGAAGAAGTGCCTAAAGAGCAACTGAGAAAGGTAAATTAACCTGAGATGACTATAGAAAGCTGGAGTGGGCTTAAATCATTGTTGAAGCTACCATGACACAAGACACAATCCTGAGTAACATGTTCTAGGATGACCCTGCTTGAACAGGAAAGTTGCACTACATGACATCCAGTGGTCCCTCTCAACCTTACCAATTCAGTGGAAACAAGTTTAGGTGCTCAAATTATGCCACAACTATGGAAGTGTTTTTCATAAATTTAGCATCCAGTCTGCTTGTGCAACATAAGGATTCGTCAATCTAACTAACTCCTGTTAGGACCTCTGTTGTTAAATGACTTTAATTAGTATAAAGAAGACTGTCAAGTGGGTATGTTCACAGCTTTCATGTGCTCTAACTCAGGAAGAACCAAAGTAGCCACTCCTTTGTACAACTGAGGGAAAACTCCAATAGGAGCAAGAGTAAACTCCCAGTACCACGGAGACAGAACAGTTTCATTAAAGGATGCTGAGGTATGATCCAAGCATTATCAGAAAGAAGTTTCACTTTTCTGTATCATTCAAATCTAGGTAGTCTGCTACATATTTACTGTTTTACAGCAAGGTCATATGATCAAAGTACATAATAAATAAATTCTTTAAGACACTCATACAAAACACATTGAGCTGCCAAGTCACATCATGCTGAAAACATATAAAGAACAGCCAACTTTTCAGTAATAAACAAAAACGTGCTAACAACCTTGTAAGTGGAATTACCACAACACATGTTAACCAACCTCCCTGGTCCCGCGCAATGAGCTCACAGAAGTCATGATGTGAACAGGCTGTATCCTACGTTGTTTCCACTCTTGATTTAAGATTTCAGTTCGTTCCAGTATCTTCTGACGATTAGAATTAAACATACTCTAAAAATTAACCACAACATTATAAATAAATGAAAGACTTTAAATTCATCTGTTACCATCTTCAGGCATTATAACATTTAACCAGATATGCCATAGCAAAAAAAAAGTGCTCAAAACTCAAACGTACAAATTTTGTTTAAATGTCAGTGAGGTTCAATATAGTTCATTATCCCTCTCCTCAATTCATACCATTTTCTCACATTTAGAGACTCACATATTTAGCACAGAACTAAATTCTAAATGGAATTTGGAAGAGTGCGCAGCTAAAGAAGTTGCCACATTAGCTCTCCACAGTCTCTTCTGGTACTTAACATTCTCAACCCAATCACATAAAAATGTATCATACCTGTTTATGAGATCAGAGAGTTAAAACAAGTTTTCAGTAGGTTGACAAAATATTCAATAAAATTGTTATAGCAAGTGTTCACTACAGGACACATACCTCAGAAGAAAATCAATACTTGTACAATTTTATAAGCAATAGAACCAAAAGACAAAGTACCTTTACTTCATCAGCACGTCGGAACCTCTTCAGCTGCCTCAGTCTCATATATTCTGATTTTACACGTTTTCTCCAACAAATTGGTCCCTTCTCAGATTTTTTTCCGGTTTGACCCATGATTATCCTACAAGAGACAATGTCATGTTAGTATTATCAAATCTGACACCACCGCTTATAGAAGAAGTTAGAGTGAAGTTAGGTAGGACAGCAACATTACTTTAATATCTTTCTTATCAATTTCTTTAATTCCTTTCAATCACACACTTGCAATACCATCCCAATCCAACAGAAAAAAAAAAGGAAAACATATTTAGTAATAGGCACCAGAAAACAGTAATTTTAATTGCAAATCAGTGGATCCTTCACATTGGCACTTCTAATACCTCTACACAAAAAGGTATCTGATGGATCTAAAGGAGTGAAGAGGAACAAATCAAGATTCCCACTGCAATGATATACACTGGAATCCTTGTAAATAGCTCATAAATTAACTTCTGGAGAATTATGTTCATGGCAGACAAACCTCTTCCTCCTTGCAGAAGGGGTTCTCTTCACTAAGACACTCCTACAATAAACTTCTGGAGTTGACAAAGAAATACCCCAAGGAGTACCCAGTTCTCCCACCCAGCCACTCAAGCGTGAAAAAACTGTAGAAATGCAGACAATGAGTTTTGAAACAGCCAGAATAAGAGACTCAGCTCTTTTCTCAAGTATTCTACAAGACCACAAACTGCCCAATGATTCCACTTTTACTGATCACCCTCCTAGTGCCAAATGGTTTGTTTTTATGTTACAGGACTGCTGGCAGTGTAGCTGTATTTTTAAGTTATAATCCAAATGTCTTGCTAGAATATGGCAATCTGCTCCATATTTTTCAAAATCAAGGACCGTATGCTACAACTATGCTGGCAACGACTATTTTGACAGCATCCTGAAACTAAACCACTACATCAAAGACTGGCTTCTTCTCAAGAGCTGCACTGTAAAACCTACAATATTTCACTGAGTAACTCAAAATATCATTCACAATAGCCATTGAGGACTGAAAGGCTGAAACATCCAGTTCCCTAAGGTTACTACATTCTCAAACAAGCATAATCAATTTGAGCAGAAACAATTCCAGCCCTTCTAATTATCAAGGCAGGCCGACATTGAACAGAGGTGTCGAATCCAATGCCCAGTGCTACCTTCCCTGCCCCACACTACAGCTCCCCTGACAGTCATAAGCACAGCTGTATCCAAGTTACTGGAAGCTTACTGCTCTATTTTCAGCAGTTCTGTACAGGTCAGATTTGAGTTCTATCAGACTTTATGATGATGACAGGGAGAAATCAATACAGAACCTGTTTATTCTCAAGACTATGCATTCATTCACAGTGAACAAAAAGGTAGTAAGTATATAAGTATATAAAACCCAAAGCCCATTTTCATGCAAGACTTACTAAGATTTAATAATTGTATTTTGCAAGAAAAAATGTTGGGGTTTTAGACTTAGAATGAAAAATAATCTACAAACAGATGGCAGAATTGCCAACCCAAACCATGGGAAATATCCTCTGAGGAAAAATGACACACAAATAAGAATCACATAATGCACCTGATTAGACAGAGGGGGAGGACAGAGAACCAACATGGGCAGGTAAATCTAGAATAAAGTATCAAACACAGTTACTCTGCTTCCATGCACAAGACAGCAAGTCAAATCCACCTGTATCTCATTCACCATAGCACCAGTGGTTACAAAAGTTTAAAAAAAAAAAAAAAAAAAAAAAAAATCCTGGGCCATTCATGTTAGAACATAGACAAGACTATCAGTGATTCAAAGTGCACTATGGTATTGATTAAAGAGCAGCATAAAAGCATTATGAAGTATAGAAAATATACTGTATTATATGCTAAACTAAGCAAAGTAAAAATATTGAAAAAAAGCCATTAATTGGAAATTAACTAGAATAAGTACCATTAAATAACAGACAATCTGAATTTGTAAGCCATACAGAACATCAAAATTGCTTCAGTTATGATTCAGCCAAAAGACACAGAAAAAGTATCAGTGAACTCACATGAAAGCTCAGCTGACAATACTGAAGTAACATAGCCCATAAAACTGAAACACAGATTACATTTACTTACTTTAATACCCCATCAACCACAGCCCTTCTTATTCTAGTTTCCTGGATAATAACAAATGACTCCAGCTTAAAAAACGCTTTCTTAACTGAAATTAAATTGCCAGATAAGCCCTGCTCATCAAAAGCAGATTTATATAGAAATCACACATAATTGGATTAAAAACAACAACAAAACGAACAGACAAACCCAACAGAATTCTCATCTTTCTTTCATACAACTTAAATACAGCCCCCAAGAAGACCCCATAAACAAGGATTTAAGACCTGAGAAAAATACATCGCCATCCAAAAAAAAAAAAAAATCCTATCTATTAAAATTTTCCAGTAATGAACATCATTGTTACCTGCTGTACTAAAATGGTAGCAATATTTTGTACAATTTGTACTTCCTTTTAAATCAGCACAACTTACGCACACTCAGGTAATTCATCCAAAAACAAACGCGACTTACAAGAACACTCTCCTCTAGCACTAGTTTCAAGCTGCTATCTGGGGTACAGCATAGCCACCTTAATGGTCAAGGCACCAAATAACACAATAGAAAATGAAAAAAAGAATGCACTGTTGCTTATGTCTAGTTACAGCAAGAAAAAGTTCTCCTAGATAAAGCCATAATGTTAATATGCAGCAGTCAGTGGGATGTACATCATACATTAAGGCAAATATGCATGAACAACTTAGAAACTACCTCTTAAATGGCAATTCCATATTAAGAGAAAAAGCACTGAGCGGAAAAGAAGAATATGTATAGATAGAAAAATTGTACCTAAGGAAAGAAAGTGTTCTGGATGCATGTTTGTAAACTATTTTCAGATTGTCAAAATTAATATATTGATGGTCTCTGAGCAGCAGTTTTTCGAGGCAAGTGAACCATGTTTGCACGGTTTTGGGCAGTCTAATATAACCAAAGTAGAATTACGGTGTTGCTAACATAGGTACTGTGGTAGGAGACAATTGGTTTTGTGTCCCAAATCTCAGAAGAAGGTACAGAATAAAAATAAACCAAGGCAAGAGGCAGGGCAGAAAGAGCATATTCATAGAGTTAAGTCTCATAGTGCAATTGATCCATCATCTTCACATTAGGACTACAGACAAATGCTACAAATGATTTCTCGGATCAGTTCAAAGGCTGTCCATGAAACTAGAAATTTAAAAGCTAGACCTGAGAAACTGGGATAAGAAGCTTCACAGGCAAGGACAGCCAGTGTTGGGGAGCAAAAAATGAGACAGAACTATGAAAGTAGGGTGCTGGACACTACCTCCATCCCTGAAGGCAAAAGTAATTTGGAGAATTAAAAGACTTCAGGAAAACATCAACATCATAAACTCAATCTCTGAGGCAAGTTCAGGATTGCAGATGCTGTCTCAAGCCTACTAGTGCTCCACTTGCCTACTACCTGTGTGTAAGACAAACCTCTTCCAAATCACTTTCTTGTGCACATAAACGGTAGAAATGGTGAAAGTGCTCTGAACTGTAACAAACAGACTACACAGTTCCCACTTTGCTAGACAAGACAAAAAAACCTGTACATCTTCCTTAAACTGTGTTGTATGGGAGTCACAGCTAGGACTGCAGAGCAGAGATGCTAGTCAGTGTTAACATCAATTTGTCAGAACTAGTCAACTTTTCATATAAAGTTTCAGAATATTCCCTACAGCAGCCGAAGAAGCGGCACAAGCTTAATCCCATCTGTCTAAGAATAGTTAAGCCTGTCTTAAGACAGCACAGTTTGAAACAGTTTCCATTTAATAAATGAAACATGATACTGGATTGTCTTAGTGCAATGGTCTGATTCCGAGAGCCCCCAGGCCTTGTCCCTATTCTCCATCCCCATTTCCCCTTCCAAATCCCACTAGTTGTTTGTATTGTTTTGAAATCTTATTCTTTCCCATTTTTTAAATCCTTTTGATTAAAATGGTCCAGAGAAACGATCTAACTGCCAAAGAGCCAAGAACTGAGAAGTTTTATCGAAAAGATATTGGATATCATTAAGCACACATATTAATATATATATATTATTATATATATTATTATTATTATTATATATATATATTATAATATATTATTATTATTATTATTATTATATATTATATATTATATATATATATATATATTATATTATTATTATTATTATTATTATTATTATTATTATTATTATTATTATTATTAATTATTATTATTATTAATATTTATTATTATTATTATTATTATTATTATTATTATTATTATTATTATTATTTATTATTATTATTATTATATATTATTATTATTATTATTATTATTATTAATTATTATTATTATTATTATTATTTATTATTATTATTTTATTATTATTATTATTTATATTTATTATTATTATTATTATATATTATTATTATTATTATTATTATTATTATTATTATTATTATTATTATTTTATTATTATTATTATAATATATTATTATATTATTATTATTATTATTATTATTATTATTATTATTATTATTATTATTATATATTATTATTATTATTATTTATATTATTATTATTATTATTATTATTATTATTATTATTATTATTATTATTATTATTATTATTATTATTATTATTATTATTATTATTATTATTATTATTATTATTATTATTATATATATATACTATAGCCAACACAGTTATTTATCGGTGGAGTGCTGTCTCCCCAGCACAGATACAAAAAAAGCAAGCCTAGCTCCAAAGCAGGGATACTGTTTCTAGAGAAAGCTCTACTCCCAAAGTGCACTGTGACTTCCATGCAAAACCTGAGCTGACCTGGACAGATCTCACCCGGCATCACACTAAGGAAGGAAACCTTGCCATAACTCCCGTCACCCTCTTGGCAGAAGAGGGAACACTGTGGACAGTCTCATCCCACACTGGGCAATCACCCCAATGCCACAGCAAAGAAGGACATAATTATACTAACAAGAGGACCAATGTTATTCCAGACCCCCACCAAATACAAGAAAAATAACAAAGCTAACCCCTCTTAAGGGGAATGATAAAGGGGTATTAGGAAGGAGACATACTAAAGCCACCTAAACACTAATTTACATGAAAAATCTACAAGAAAATAGAAACAAAGACATAGCTATTCTTTTCAGTTTCTACTCATACTTGTGTAGCTGGAAATGAAAAACAAAAAATTGCAGTGTCCTAAAGCGTATACATTTGTTTATTAAAGAAACCCTGCTGAACATTTCATAATTCTGAACAAGCCCCACCATAAGTTTTTAAGAAAATTCATGCCTGTAAGCTCAAATCAGGCAACATTTGCTTTCAGCAGACAAATTGCATACAATACATCTAGGATTCACGAGACAAAGAAGAGTAGTACAATTTCAGCTCAAATTGCTGCTGTTTTGCCTACAGAACATAGAAATAGCCTTATTTAAAGACAACATCCTATTTTTCTTTGATCATTTTGGCAATATCCATCAGTGACAGACAAGCACACAGACAATTCTCTAAATTAGGCAGCCTATTCAAACAGTCATACGGCTGTCAAAAACTATATTTAAGCTCCTCTGGCTACTGCACCAAATTTCAGGAAAAAAGATAAATTAATGAAAATTCTCAAGTGAAAAGCATGGGAGAACAAATGAGGGGGCCTGCCCTTTTGAAAGAACACTATTAGTTTGTAATTGTGCTTAATATTACACAATATTTTAAACTGTAGAAATATTACATTATCTTCCCGCTACTCGCAATTCCTGTTTGGAGATATTTATGAATTAAAACATACCTTGTGCAGTATAGTATAATTTCCAAGTTCTTTTTTTGTGACTTAATATACACTCTTAAGGTTATTCACATACTTTAAATATATGCTACTACAATACTGCACTTCAGAGCACTCTTAACCACCGGTTTCAGTGTAGGGGGTGGGGGGACAGTGAGGTTGGAGGAGAATATAAAACCCAGTGGAGAAACTGCATTTGATAGCTGATGCAAATAATGAAATAAGCAATCAGGGGGTTTTTTGATGTCTAGAGTAACGGGAGAGTAATGAAGGAATAAAATAATTCAGATGGGGCATAGGGTAGGTAGGGGAGAAGTACTGCTTCTACCTCCCACAAAGCCAAATGCTTTCACACGTGCTTCTCAGAAGCTGGAGCTCTAAAGGAACACATTTAACTGCAGAACCCTGCTCAGTGGACGATACCACAGTGCTGCTTGATCTGTCTTCCAGCTCACCTTCAGCATGCCCACAGCCCTGTCTACAGTGATGTACTGGCACTGACTGGAAAGCTCAAAGCCCACACCTGAGCTGGCTTCAGGTGCTGTCATTTCAAATACTATACCCTTACTAATTTAGAGTCAATACTACATCATGAAGGTACTCACCAAAGAAACTTCCTCAGCAGCCATGGCACTGTACCATCATCCCACCCTTGCCACCTCTTTATTTTCACCCCAGTACGGCTCATTAACTGGATTCAACCAACCAGAGACAAATAAAAGCTCACTTTCCCAATTGTCTTCTGTAACACAGATGAGTTTCATGATCCCATCCACAGCTGCGGCTTCCTCTGCTCAACTATAAAGCAGGAAGAATTTTATAGAAAATCAGACTAACACTAGAGAAAAGCTAGTGCAGGCAACGAAACCACAAACAGGCACTGGTTTCATACATCAGTTTGCTCTGGAGTGGCAGGCATGCTCTTGAGCTGTAAGCTGTTATCAGATCCAGACAGCATACAAGTCTTTCAGCCTGAGCTTATGCAATCTTACTAATGGACAAATTATTATATAATAAGCTCTATCTGAAGTCAACATAGAACTCCTTCAAGCATCTACAAAACTTAAAGAGAAAAAAAACCAAACCAAAGAAAACCAACCACACCCCACCACACCCTTGAACGTTTTTCCACAAACTAAAAAAAGTTTTTACTTGGGCAGCAGAATTTAGGACAACTTTCATGTTCAACCCAAAAAAGCAGAATTTTAGCAACAGAAGGGATTAACAGTATTTTCCACAAGCCTGCAAAACATTTCAATACTTGCTAGAAAACAGAAAAAAAACCAAACACCCCCAAAAGAAGGCGTTTCAAGTATCAAAACACAATGCATTAAGCTCAGATGTAAAGTTGCTAACTTTACCAAACTACCTCATAAAGAATTCATATAATCTTTTTGTTACAGGACTTTACACAGCACAATACAACAAAATGATTGTTCAACAGCAGCTAACTATTTTTCAGATATGTTTAACTAAACTTCACTGCTTAGAAACTTAGAAATTTCCTTTTAGTATTCTACTTCATGCACCCTAAATGCAAAACAAGATAATACTGTCTATGAATTTATCCTAAACCTTTCCAGAGAAAGCAGTTTCCAGCAGACTCTTACTACACTTATCAAGCACCTGAAAAAAAAACCTCAAAAAACCAATAAAACGCATACGTATTGCCAGACTTCAAAAAAACTAACTTGAAAATTAATTATAATTTAATGCTCTAATCTACCAGATCTGTCTTCTACATTTATACCAAACTTTTGTTAACAGCACAGAGAGATTCATAGGAAAAAATAAAAAAACTGGTCAAAACCCAATATTCTTCTTTTGGATTAAGTAAGAAAAGTTGTTCACTGCTGTGATTTCAGAGCTGCTAAGTCCTTCCACATTAGGTTATGCAAGCTGTAGGTTGTGGGGGAAAACTGACACAACCTCAAAGGGCTTTTTACCTGGGCTATTACAGCAAACCACAAAAAGATATGACTAGAAGTTTTATACTTGCCACTCTGCTTTCTGGATTTTCTAAAGCAAAACAAAACATGGTTTTCTTTCAGACTTATCTATGTAGAATACCACATTCTCATTTCCATGGGAAGAAAAATATTCCCAAGGCCACTGTCAGCTTGGGTACTCTGAAACACCAAACTAGACTAACTAACAAAAATCTCTATCTCTGAAATACAGCACAGAAAATATTAATATAGTTTATTAATAATATTTCACTACAGAAATACTACAGAACATTTAATCTTTTACAGACATAATCAGCGAAATAGATGGGAGTAAACTGTAGTGTGTTTTTACTATTTTATATCACAGAAATGTGTTAAGTTTGTAGTAGTGTTCAACCTATTTTTAGACAAGAAATACCTAAAAATACTAACATATACTTTAAAATTTGCATGACGTTGTTATTCCATATGCTGAAGTACTGTATCCTTAAAGGCAGTCTAAATTTCGAGAAAGAATTTACATCAAATGCTATCATCAGTTCAACTGCCTTCCCCAAATGATATTTGTTGTCAGTTTGACCTGGAAATGATATCATCTGTCCACTGTATCAGTGGTCACTCATTTCCACTTCTACACAGCCTTCTCTACCGTGACTGCTTAAGTGCTTATGATTCTGTAATCAAACTAGGTCAGGAGGAAAAAAAAAATCTGTCTGAACAGACCAGAAAATGAACATACTTGGTTTTTAAATACATTTTTTTCAGCAAAATCAGTTCCACACGCCAGTTTGTTCAGCAGCCACGGATTTGTTCAAGTTTGTTCAAGCCATGAATTCCTGAATCCACACAAGGGACAGAGGGGCGACGTTGGGTCAGAAACACAAGGGAAAGAACTAAAACTGTAGAGGACAGCAGCTCAGGCTTCAACACAAGTGTTTGTCAAACCCATCCCTCTGACACTCAGTTTTACTGGTACAGATAATTATTCTTAAAAACCAGAGACAAGAAATATTTACTAAGCCATCCATGCCAGCTGTGCCACTCTCTGAGCAGATAAAAGCCAGCAGCTTGTATTTGCCTGCAAAGGCTTAACCAATACTGGGTTCTCTTTGGTAGTATCTAGAAGATCAGTTCATTAACTGATCTAAGCAGGTAACCCCAAACAGTTCTGTCCTTCCTCACTCTGACAGGCATCAGTGGTTGTGGATGATGCAGGTTAACAAAACTTTCATGATCAACTCTGACAAGATTGTATGTTCTGCAAGAGTGTCCTTGATCACTGAAGAGATGGAAATTTACATAAGCTATTATCAAAGAAAAAACTATTAACTTTATCTAATTTGATGTAAGGAGGAGAACTATCACCAGCCTCAGAGTACCAATGCCAACCCCAAACTGAGGAGCAATGAGTGTGCAAGAAAATTCAGAATATTTCCTATTTTTCCTCCTCAAGTCAGCAGAAAATCCCTGGCTTACAAGTAGAATTAAAAGCCTGTTCTGCGGTGTGGGTAATAACCACATCCAAGACATTTTAGCATCGGCCCTAACACCAACTCAGACTGATGAGGGCTATAGGCTTTCCAGGTAATATGGCAGCTCCAAAAGCAGAAGGTCTGCTGCTATAAATAGGCATGCTTTTATTATGAGCAGTCTCATAACAAGCAAGCTCCTACTATTGTGACAGCTCTTTATCTGCAATTACTATTTGCAATACTAAAATACATTTCAATCAGCAGAATCCCTTTTAAAATACCCTGTCACGACAATTTTGTGGGGGTGTTTATGTACCAACAACCTGAAGATTTTGCCTCCATTGGAACTGCTGTTAAATCCAACGCCAGTGTATTTTCTCCTCCCTGATGTAATCAATGGTTACTAGCATATCAGCAGTTACCTAACAGAATTTTGCTTTGAAGAACAACATTTCGACCACAACTAAACAGCACATTGACTTATGTGTTTGCTTTTGGAAGCTGATGACAAATACATCCTAGTGTACTTCTCAGCTAGAACCGGGAAAGGAAGTGGGATCTTAAAATGGCATTCATTTCCTCCCCTCATTGTCTGTCTACACTACTTTAGCATCTCAGAGTTTCCATAGCAAAAGTATGGTAAATTTGATTGTGTTGACAAGTTACTTCAAATCATATCTTCTCTGCACTCAAGCAGAGTTTTCTAACTGGACCAAAGCTGTTCATGCTGGCATCATAAATATCCAAACTGGCAAGAAGAAGAGGAACCATGAAACCAGAGTAAAAGGAAAGCAGAAAAACCTCTCCACTTCAATGCTAGCAAACCATTACAACATATCATCCACTTGCCTTAGACTAGAACACTTATCTTCCACACCATGTGAAACATATTATTCACACTATGTAGTTTTTTTGTTCTTTACAGCACACTTTGCACAATCAATGCAGTTAATGTGTTAACTACTTCTGCTGATGTAGCTTTCAAGAAGCTGTTTCCTGCTATCTCTCAATCAGCTAAAGATTGTTCTGAAAAGATGTAGTCAGTGGCAAACAATTACAGCAAACTTGTCTACATTAATAGCCAGTGCAAGACAAATGAAAAGCTAGTGTAGGTTCCTTCAATTCTGTTCTGTCTCATACATCCCATATCCAGCTACAGCCACTCAGCAAGTATTAGCACAAGTCTAAGGCTTCAAGGTGTGTTTTATTTATTCTTAACAATATTCTTTTAGAATACTACATGTAAGCTCCCCAAGCTCCTGAACACACTCTTAAGACCGTGTCATACTTTTGTCTGTTTCTGGACTTTATCAAAATTGGACAAGTCACTCCAAGAATTTCAAACACTGCACAATGTAATTAATTCCCCAAATAGCCTGATTCCCTACAAAAATCAGAGCTAAACCCAGACAATCACAGAATCTGAGCATTGTTCTAGCTCTTTTACTGAGACATGCTAATCTATTCTAGAAGGAAAATACGAGAGGCAGCAGACAAGACTCAGCAAGGGATTTCATTTCAATATAGGAAGAAAATGCTTGCCAGTGAGTGTGGTCCAGTATAGGAATATATTAAGCAGAGTTCAGTATAGGAATATATTAAGCAGGGTGTTAGAATCTCCATTCTTGAAAATATTTTAAAGGTGGTCCAGAAAACACAATTTCAGTGTGGGCCTAGCCCAAGTGGGAGACTGGATCAGATGACTTCTAGATCTAAAACTATTCTAGAAGTCAATGCATCTCTCAGCCAGGCCCACCATCTCATAGCCAAGGACCACACTATTTTTAAAGCTTATGCTTATGGAGTTTGTTTGCCTTTTAAACGTCAAGTAATATTCATAAGATGAAAACAATCAGTGCTGCATCCTAACACTCTTAGTATTTCAATCTGCTACAGACACAATGAAAAAACACTACTATTAAAGTAACAACAATTTGTGAATTAAAATGCTTAAGAGCTTAATCAGACTAAACTTTTCAGTTTGGTGTGCAATCACAGATTGTTACAATCGGTAGAAATATCAGTCTCCTGTAACAACTCCATCAACTAGCTAGTTCACACACTCCTTCCCATTACTATTCCATGTGTTGGTTCATTTGAAAGATGCCTTGTCTGGTTAACAGTACAGTTGGAACTTTCAGCTCTATCTCTTAGAAACTGTAATTAAAAAAGACAGATTGGAAAGCTCTTTGCTAATTAAGAAAGTAGTCTAACTAACAGGCTTAAATGTAACATTATGTTTAAAATAAATAAAAGATCACATATAAGGGCTCTTTTTGTCAAATTAGTTGCCTTCTTATCCTAATAGGGTTCTGCTTCTCTTTTACCTCAACCTTTGTGCCTTTGAAGTGTCACTCTTTTCAGACCTTTTACTTTCTGCCATTTAAGAGACTACAGCCTCAGCTTGCACTTGGCATACTTAAGATCAGAAGCCTGATCTCTACCCTGGAGCATGAAATGGTTGGTTGTCTTTTGGTTTGTTTAGGGTTTTTTCCATCTTTTTTTTTCCATTTCTAAACTTAAACACATTCTAGAAGAAATCACTAAGCAAGTGGTACACATGTTCACAGTAAGCAACTAGTCTATGATTTGCTTCCACAAAACTTGAAAATGTGCCCCCTCAATTATTTTTTCCCAGACACAATGGTTTTTTGGGCCTTGTTACTACCCCAGCAGCTCTTTAAGTTAATAGCTGCCAATTCATACTTCAAGATATTCAAGACTAATGAGGAGTTTTCTTTATCTTTTGAGTAAGAATTTCAACTTATTTCAAAACAGGCTTAAAGAAAAAAAAAATCCCCATTTTGTGGCAAATTCACACCTGGTCACGCTGTGCTACCTTGATCTATCACATACAAAATGACTACACACAGCCTTTTTCTTACAGTGTGTATGAGTGGCTATCTCTAGCCACTCAACTAACGTACAGTTTCATGGCATACTTAAATCTACTTATTTGTAGTAGTACTACTATGATGAAACTAACTTATTAACTGTAATGACTATAATTTTATTTGCAGTATTATTCCCCAAACTAAAACTAGTTACCACTGGAGGTGTTATTAAATTATTATAATATAGGCAATACCTTGAATCTGAGCTAAGCAATGTGTCAGAATTTCCTCTAAATGGCTGATTTTTAGTTTTGCTGTGATAACAAGGCTAATGCACCCTTCTGCACACGTCTACAGGAACTTCTGATGCAAATGGCAAACATAAACCAAATGTGACACAGCTTATAGCTCACAGAGTTACATATATGTTCTGCAACAGTTTCATGAAGGACTACAAGTGCTATGGTATTATAAAAAGCTTCAGCATGAACATATACTTTGTAAAACATAAAAAACTTAAAGATTGGGGAAGTCATTAAATAGAAAACTACGAGGGAAAAACACCACTTAGGGCTGCAGATACTGCTGTGCCAACAGAGAGCTGCCCCTACCCAAGCAATGCCCTTGCAGCCAACCACCATTCCAAAGATTCACTCTCATTGCTCTCTGCTCCAGTATGTAACATAATTACATGTAGTATTTTACAGCAGCTACAGTCCTGCATTGTACACCTAGATGTTGCTAGGGAATGCTCCTATCTTAAGTATTGGGAATTCTAACCTTCAGTCCAGATTTGGTAGGAGCACCTGTTTCCCCTCTGCACACTTAACTCCTGGCTTTGGCTTGCCTTGATCACAACACATACTTTCCTTCATCAATTACTGTTCCCAGTCTGTTTTTAACAGTTAAATTAATCTCTTCAAATACAGTTCCTCATTACTGCCCAAACATACCAGACGAAAACTGCATGGAGGACCAGCCAGCTTTGATTTTCAAGCATCACCCCTACTTCATGCTGGCATTGCTACAAAAAGGAGCACTTTTACTTGCACCTGTGCTACTGTTTCCCTCTTGACAGCAGGAGCATTTTTGCAGCCACTGACAGAAGCAAGGAAGTTCTCTGGCTGAAAATAACTTGCTGCTTTTGACTGAAGAAAATGAGCATCCAGCCACTCTGGCCCCACCTAAAGACACTGACCCATGGCCTTAGGCATTCAATTTTCAGCTCCTTGTGACCGTACTAAATGCCTACATCTGCAGATCAGTTTCTGGATATTCCCAGTTCATACCACTTATTTTTTTTAAATGCTCTCCCCACTTAGTAAGTCAGAAGAGCAGTTCAGTTTACTGACACACAAGACAGGAGGGAAACCTGTCAGCTCAAGGGCTCACAGGACTTATTTTTTTTCAATCATGCTTCCCATCTGATTTTTTTTTTTAATAGAAGAATTAGTTTGCCGCCTATGGCATTTTATTTCTTGCCTTCTCCCCTAACAGTCCATTCACATACATAGTTCAACCCTATGTTGCATTAAAATCCTTTTCAGGAGTTTCTATTGTTATTAGTGTATACTGACCAGGCAGATATTAGAAACTCCCAAGGACAAGGAAGAAAGAAAGGAAAGAATGAGGAGTCAAGCAGCTCTTGGATATTCAATAGAAAGAAATGGTGCTTCACTCTGTTTTGCTTCCTGAAAAAGCATGAGAAATCTTAATTTATCTTCT
Organism: Entomyzon cyanotis; assembly: GCA_024500445.1. NCBI lineage: Eukaryota > Metazoa > Chordata > Aves > Passeriformes > Meliphagidae > Entomyzon > Entomyzon cyanotis. The sequence goes on from JAKEPQ010001005.1 coordinate 87,046,894, forward strand.
TGCTCCTTGTAAATGTGAATCTTCTATTTTATTTGCATTAGAAACTAACAAAGCAAAGCAACTGCCAGTATTCAACATCCCTTACTCTATCTGCCAGCATGTTAAAAACTTTGCAGCTCAGATTTTACAAGTAACTCTTGATCTTCCAGAAGTATTTCAGAAAATACAGTCAAATTTGTGTTCCTTAGCATCTAAAATAATTTTAATCAATCTGCTTCAGAAATTTAAATAATAGTAATAATTTTTAAAACCCACAAGAACTCACTGGGTCATGACAAAACCCCCCAATCATTTTAAAAGTTTTTGGAACTAATTATAGGTTGATTAAACATTATGTACCTCAGCAAAATTCCAGAACTGTTTTGGAAATCAAGCTTATTTCAGATTTTCTGTAAGACAAAGAAGGAGGGCATCAGTTTGATGACTTCTTTTTTCCTAATAGCACACTGCCTTTGGATTTATTTTGACATTATCTCATTTTGTAGGAGCTCTTCATTTAGAACATTTACTCATCAAGAAACAGTGGTATGGATGCTTCTCAGTTTCATTCTCTTCAGTAGAGAAAAATAAAAATGTTATGTCTGTTTATAAGAAAACAAGATTTCAGTAAATTTCCTCAAACAAATACAACAGTAGAACACAAAAGGTAACACAGCATAATTTGTTTTCAGGCAGTCTTTAAAAGAAAAAAGATAAATCCATACTGGAGTGTTCTATCTGTATAAGAAAGTCCGCAACTTTCAAAGCTATTCTTCCCTTCAAAAAAATCTGTGTTCTCTACTTCAGGATTTAGAGAAATAAAAACAGGCATGAAATCATTACTGAATACCACTTAAGGAGTAAGAGTAACCATTTCAAAGAAAAAAAATTCTAAATTCCCTACATTACCACTTTCTTCCAGCACATTTCAACATTTGATACTTTTAGAAAAATACTGGTTTGGAAATAAAAATAAGAAGTTCAAGTACTCGTCCACCTCGGTGGGGAGAGGAGGAAGAGAGAACAGGGGGATCATAACCAAGTATTTTATATTAAAGACTAAACCAAATTGGCAGTAACTGAAACTGACTGACATCTCACTTCACTTTGAGCAACATGAGCCGAACACCATGCAGCAGGTAATGCAACGATTTGCTTTTCACTTGGATATCTGCATCTATAAATACTTCAAACATTTGCATGCATGAGTAAGACTATTTGGCTCAAAAAACAAATAAAACATTTTAAAACTCGAAGCAGCACCACAGCAACAAGAAGTTTCAAGCCCAAATTTGATCATACTTTTTTTACAAGTCACAATTAAAACCATCCCACGTTCCTCACAGCAAACCAAGCCTGGCTATTTGTCAGGAGAAAGCAAAGTTCTGTGCATAAAACTGGAGCTTCACCTTTGAGTTGCTTAACTGCGTACCTTTGGAATTTCTCTCCTCACACTCATTCACAGACACCCAGAGCAGTTAGATGGCTCCCACACACATTCCAATTAACCTCTGTTGCCTAACACCTCCATCTCTTAAAAATTTATCTTTTTTCAATATCCTGGATAAATCTGGGAGAAAAAGTAACACTTACTGGGAACACTTACGACACGTCTCCACAGCCAAAATAATGTATGATGTGAATTTGAAGAGCAGTGATTATTCCACCTGAACTTGTTTTGTGGACACACCTCTTATACTCTAAAAATTAAAATGGTCACAGGTTATTCTGTTCAATCCATACTTGCAAAAGCAACACACACTCCATACAGAAAAACCCTGATGCACAATTCAGGTTCAACAGTTATTCCATACTCTTTCCCTGCATAGGCATATAGCCTAAATTTCAAAAGACATTACACTTCCATATATGCAGAATTTACTGTAGAACAACCTGGCAAATTTGAAGCTGAACTGGTGTTTGCCATTTGCCTAAATAACTCCAAAATGAGCTTCAAATGATGAAAGTAACCATAAGTGTTATTTTAAAACGCTCATTTTAAATTTGACAAAATAACTGGGTTTAATGTATGGCAGGCATGTTCTGTATTAATCCCTATATGGGGATTAATTCACCTGCACATTATATTAGATGTTGCTTATAAAGGAAAAAAAAACCACAAACACTACTTTTCCAGAAGCTTGATTTAATGCAGAAAACTAATGAGAAACAAGTTATCTTGAAAAAAAAAGCCCAAACAAAAATCCAGGAAAAAAAAAACCTCAAACCAACATGCCAACCTAAAAAACTCCACCACCCTCCAGTGAAAAACAAAACGTTTCCCTTAGTATTTGCAGTTCTCTTCCACAGCCTAAGTAAGGTCTTGGGACCTTATGTCTCCCAGTTTCAAGGCAACCATGTACTGAACACCAGCAATGGTTAAACTACTTTAAGACTAAAACAACATATGTCGATCTCTTCTTCTAATAATTACTGGATTTAGTTTTGCACTAAACACTATTTATTGGCAATAAATACTCACTAGAAACATGGCACAAACTAGTGGACATACAACAGGAAGAAGTTATCACAAAGGACAGAATTTACACTGTCCAGGTTATATACTGTAACACTGAAAAAGAGATGATAATAACGACTTTAATCCATTTGCCATGGTACAGTTCCACGGGTAAATCAAGTATTTAAAACACACATTCATACAACTTCTGACAGAAGCAGCAAATGAATTCCAGCTCTAGAATTTTTTATCTTATTAGTAAAAACGAAATCAGACTACACACCAAAAATATAAAGCTTGCCAGATCCACACACACTAAGCAACATGGAAAGGAAACCAGCAGACATTAAAAAATTGTAATTATATATGAGTTGTAAGGTTTGAGTTTCCTTTTTTCCAAATACTTTGTTTCTTTAAATTACATCTGATGGCTTTGGGATTTAAACTGAACGTGCAGGCTGTGAAAAGAGAATGCATGGCAGGAAAAACTGAACTAACCGTGTAAAAGGCAGAATGGAAAAGAGCCAGATACAACAAAAAACTGACAAGGGAAAAAGGCCTGGTTCTAGATCAAAAAACAATTTAAAAGTGTTAAGAAATCATACTCTCCTGTAAAGATTTATTTTCAGTTCATATTTTAGAAAGCCTAGGATGTGGACTGCAATTTGTACTATTTTGCTTGCATAATTACACATACAACGTTATTTAAGCCGGCACCATATGTATATACCAAAAAAGAAAACTAATAGCAAATTCCAAAGTATTCTGTAATTGTGTATCAAGGAAGTCTTTATTTGCACACAGTAAGACACCAGTTTTACCTCATTTGCTAATGAAATCATATATATTCCAATTAGAAGCCTTGGAAGTGCTACATCACATTTTCAAGCAAATGACAACACTGTGCTGATCCACTCACATCATTACACTGTTATTTTTATCCACAGCATTCAGATCACGCGCAGTATCTATCTAAATGTCCAAATGGCCTTCTTACCTTAAGAGTACTACCGATTTTACCACTAGATAGGAAGCACAGAATGCATTATAAATCATTCCAAGTCAAGAGTAGTTTTCACAAACAGGGCAGAGGCACAATATAGGAAAAATCCTATATCCAGTCTTCCGCCAGGTAGCCAAAAGGTTTTTTAAATAGGGGTGTGATCCACACTAATCTGGGGGTGAGCATTATTTGTTTACATTTTTTTCTGGACACAGGAGGGACATTAATTGATATCCTCTTTCAACATTTTTAGATTACAATAAATTTACAAACCTGTGGCTAAATTCATTATATATTTAAGAATTCCTTCCTTTTTTAGTATTTTTAAGAGAAACTTAATTTGTCAATTTTATCTGTAAATTATAGTTTTCACTCTTCTTCTTCAGAGTTGCCTCTACCCAAGTTTACTAGTGTTATTTCACCTCTTAATTCACAACCAACCGCAGTCTGACCTGTCTCAGTAGAAACTGAGGTGTACAACTAGAAAAAGACTAAGCCAATCAAACTGCCTACCATTATCAGTTACAGAAAGCAGCATGTTTTAGAAAACTTCCCTGTTTCTTGCTTGGAGCTCAGTAGAACCATCCCTCAAAAAAATCCATTTTTAGTTTCACCTCATCAATACACAGACATACACAGCATCATCCCAAAGTCTTTAACTGATCTCTGTGAGAACAGATAGGATACCTACTTAATAATTCTGTACATTGTTTTCCTTTTAATCTTTAGCTCAACAAAACCCTTGGGCATATACTCAGACATAAAAAACAAACCTGAGCATTTGACTAATTTGTAACAAGTGTTTTCATCATTCCCCCCGCCCCCGCCCCGTGAAGCACCCGAGAAGAAGATTCTCTTCTGCATATACTTTACACAAGATTTTACTGGTTTGGGTACATTTTATACAAGATTTTAGCTTTCCTCACTGTTCTCCTTGCAGACATAGCTGCTTTAACTAAAACTATTCCTTAAACTGTGGTCAGCTCATCCATTTAAAGACTGACTAAGCCTCTCCAGAACAGTTGTACAAGTCATACACTTAGGTGTTAAATGTGTAGATACATTTATAGATAGATACATTTACAGATGCTGTCTTCAATCAGACACCACTTCAACAAGTCCCACACAACTCTCCACGGACCTTGCTGACGGAATGAACAGAAGGTTGGAAGCAGCTTTAACATTAAAATAAACCTCGTGTTACTGTCCTACAGCTTCAGTTAACAGTGGTCTTGTTTGTTAATGTAAGTATTACGCAAACGCCTCCATCAAATCATTAAGAATTGTATTTACAGCATGCAGCCCATTTCCTCCACTCTTTAAAAAATCTGGAAAAGTGAATTTTGCTTGGATAAGTAATACTGCCAAAATTACTTTCTCGATTCAGTAAACTTCCTTGCTTAGCAAAGGCCAGGTTCAGTTCCTGAGATTTTCAGCATCCCTGCAGGGGAAAATGTTATTCCCCCTAAAGCTTCACAGATACTTTCTCTCAAGTCAGCTAAGATGCATCTGTAAGTACTAACTGTAGAATTACAGAACTTCCAGATTGCAGCCAACACTAAAGTTTTCCACAGTACTTCAGCTCAAACACAACAAAGCAGACATTAAATGTGACTTCTGTCAGTATTGCAGCCATTTTTAAAAATAACTCTCACTGTTCAATCACATGAATATAGAACTGTCATCTAAATTGTTCTTCTAATCTAAATTACAGCTGTGAACTTATTAAAATGTATCCCTGATCTATACAGTTAAGGAAGCTGAATTGTCTCGTGAATGGTGACAGAACACTTCTTTTGACTAACTGCAAGAGGAATTTTAGAGTACACCAACTTTCCTGGGAACATTGTTGGTCTTTACTGGATTCTAGATGTAGCTTATTCTGACACAAGGTGCTTTACAGAAAGGGGCTTGCACACTCTCTATATCTAATACAGCTCATGCATTCAATAATGCACTACAAAAATTCCCTTCTCCCTAAGCCAAAGTTTTTTTGCAGGTAAGAAGTAGTGCAGGAATATTTACATTTCACCTATGAAGGTTGCAATGTTACGGAACAAACAAAAACCAATTTGAAAGCATATCTTCAAAGAAATCACCATATTTCAGCTTGCTGGCAATTTGAGCAAGAAAGGAAAAAAACACAGCAGGGGGGAGAAAAAGTTAGAACATGAATTTCAAGTCTGTGGCCTAAGTTTACACACCACCGCTTTAGCTCATTTTAAACTGAGCAGAGGCATTTTGAGACTTTTTGAAGGTGCAGATTTCCAGTGTTTGCCACTATTCAAGGTGAAATTACATATTTTAAAAAAATCTATGAAAACACACGAAAGTTTTTCCCAATTTTTCTCCTAAATTAAAGTCTTGAATCCTTTCAAAGTTCCAGACAAAAATAGCAGTTGGCATCTCATGGAACATTATAGTATCACAGATTTCTCCACAGGTTGTTTAGCTTTAATTGTAACTTTCATTTCTCATGGAGATGGAGGAAGGAAAAAAATATTTTTCCTTTTTCTTTTTTTCTTTTCTTGTAAAGGAGACTCCAGAACCAGAAATGTAATGGTTTTTATCCAGTACTTCATAAAGTACTAGCACTTCAAACCATTCAACACATCACGAAAACCTTTTGGGTCACATCTCCTAAAATACTGGAAGTATTTTTTCTGAAAGACTTTGTAGGTTTCAAATATTCACATTTTAATAATCACTAGTGAAACTACAGTACACTATGTACAAATAATACTCACCCTTCTGAAGATGCTTTATTGTTACCACAAATAAACATTCCCCGGACTCTCAATTTGATATAGACACTGGGGACAAACAAAGAATGACCTTTATATTTTTATAAATTGCATAAAGAATCTGAATGTGCCAACCCCTAAAAAAATATTAACCTATCTATGAGAAAAATGCCCGCTTAGAAGTGAAGGTTGCACTAAATGCGCTGGTAAGAACTCTTCACTGAAACGTATATTAGTAAGAACCAAACTCACAATAGCTGAAACTACAGTTGCTAGACTTAAGCAAAGACAAACTTACACTGCTATAGTTAAACTACATTCTCTAAACTCTTAAATGCTTCTTATCAGGAAGACCAAGAATCAGAACTTCCAACTTAAAAAATCCAAAATGCTTTTCTCTTGCTCTGATAAAGTCAGTGTGGTGCTTGTAAGTTTTAAATAAGTATCTTGAGTAATGTATAAGTTTGTTGCCCCATTCCTGTCGTATATCTACGCACACATTCCTTTTCTTTTGTGTATGAATACCAATTTTTGAATCGCCATGAAGATCTGGTAATGTTAAATACATGTGCGTGATGCCACAACACACCGATTTCTTTTTTCAAGCAGACATTTGTTGTTCAGGGTACAGCTCAGCCCAGTGCCCTCCTTCGCACCTCCCCAGGCACCCTGGTTTTCGACGGCGCTCCGTAACGCCGTGTTTGGTGACACTAGACCCGAAACCCCAGAATTTTCAGCTATTTATGAACTTTCTTGCGGCGCTCTGGAAGATCGGGATCGCACGGTGTCCTTCGCGACTGGGAAGTTCGGCGGAGCGGCCGGCAGACTGAGTTCCCCGCTAGCCCTGCCGAGCTCCCTCCCCGAGCCCGGTGCGCCCCAAAGCCAGGGCCGGGAGCCCCCAGCCAGCCCAGCCCCGCCGGCCCGCCCGGGGCGCGCTCAGCCTCCCCGCCCGGCTCGTCCCGGCTTCCGGGAGCCCGGGAGGACCTGTCCCAGCCTCCCGGGAGGAGAGGGACGAGCTCCGTGCCGCGCTGCCCACGGCGGGCACACGGATTTCCCCTGCCCGGCGTGCGCCGGGATCACACACACCTCCCTCTGCCCGCGCCGGAGCCGCCGCGTGCCGCCGGCTGGAGCGGAGAGGCGGGGAAGGCAATCGCCGGGTCTCCCCCGTTCTCCGTCTCGCCCCCCGCCCTTCAGAGGAGTGGCGGCGAGCTCGCCCCCAGCCCGGGGCTGCGCCCCGCCGGGCGGGGATCGGAGCCGCCGGCCGGGCTGGACGGAGCCAACTTAGACAAAGGGCACTCCAGACTCCATGTCTCCCCCCTCCAGCTGTCACCGGCCGGGAGCACGCGTGTCTCCCCGCCGGCGCCCCGCGGGAAGGGGACGCTGGGGGCGGCTGCTCCTCTGGAGCCGCCACCGCCCCCATCCTCCCCTCATTCCCTTCCTCCCTGCCGCCCCCTCCCCTCCTCCCCTCCCCCCATGACAAAGGACCCGGGTATAAATAGCCGCTCCCGGCGCCGGCGCCGCCTCGAGCCCGCGAGGTGTCGCTCACTCGCCCGCTCACTCACCCGCCCCCCCGCCGCCCCGGCTCCGCGCCGCCGCCGCTCCCGCCGGTGCCGCCGCCAGCTCCGCTCGGCGCTCCCGCTCTGCCTCCCTCCGCCTCCGGCTGCCGGATTCACCCTCCCGGACCGAGCGCCAAACGCGCCGGCCCAATCGCCATCGCGCTCATTGGCGAGCGCCGAGCGCCGCCCCCATTGGACGGACGGACGCGGCCGGGGCCCCGCCGAGCCAATCGGGCGCGGTGAGGGGCGGGGACGGGGCGTGGCGTCGCTCCCCACGTGCGGGGGGGCAGGGAGGGGTGGGGAGAACTCTTTGTTCTCGCGCTGCCCGCGCGGGGGGACGGGGGGCTCGCGCTCCCCCCGCTGCCGCCGCCCCCCGCCCCCCGCGCGCCCGCTCCCCCCGCGCCTCACGGCGGGGCTGGGCCCAGGGCTGCGCCGCGCCGGGGAGGCTTGAAACTCTCTGGCCGCCTCACGTGGAGAGGGGCAGAGGGAGGGGAAAGGGGAGGGAGGCAGGCGAGAGGATTGGCGGGCACCGGGAGGGGCCGCGCTCCCGCTCCCGCTCGGCGCCGCTGCTGAGTTTGAATCGGTCCGAGAGCGGGAGAGGCGTAACGGCCGTAACGGTCCCGGGGGGCGGGAATGCCCGGACAGGGCCCTCCGTCCCTGCCGCCGCTCCGCCTGTTGCTCCCCCGGCGAGGGAGCTCAGCCGCTGGAGGTCACTCCAGCCTGTCTCCATCTTCAGCAGGGAAAAATAAAATTGCCGAGATAAGTTTTCCTAGTGGGTGTTTAGTCCTTCCCTTGCGACCGCATCCCTTTCCGATGCGTCCCGCATCGAGTGCTACTTCCGAGATGTGCTGGAGCAATCGCCGCATCCTTGCTTCCACAAGTCCCGTCATTCACCAAATACCACCTCCCCCCTTCCTTGGGGATGCCTCAGTGCATCTTCAGGGTCAGAAATGAGCAGCGGCCACTGTGATGGGTCCTGACTGTTAAAAGTATCTCACGGCGGAAATAAATTACAAACGCGCCCTCATTCCCAAATCATGCCGTGGGCTTACGTGTCAGATCTGCGAGCGTGGCTCACAGATTAGAAACGAGGTGAAAGGAGGCTGGGGACAGCCCGCACCCCCGCACACGCCCGCGGACAGCCCCGCCGCTCCCCGGCGGATGTCTCGGCTGGCTGAGTCACTTTCCAGCGCTGCTGCCTCGCGTCCGCGTGTTTGACCTTTGCTTGCCCAAACTTTGCCGGCAGCAGCCCTACTTTCGTGCACTGCGCCGCTCCCCGCGGCTTCCTCTCCCTCGCTGCTCCTCAAGCAGCGCGGTTTCCCCTGCCGTGGGGGGATGTCGTTAATCGCAGCGGCAGCAGCAGCAAAGGGCTCGCTCCGCATCAGGCTCGGATCCTGTTGCTCGCTACGTGCTGCCTCCAGCCTCTAAGGTTCTCATCGTTTTCCTACGTTTCTAATCCGCTAGCCGTGCTCATCAACCTTGTTGCCGTGGTTTTATTTAAAACTTGAGGATTCGTGCACACTTGCTCTGCTGTCGTCCCGCTCTCTGGTCGCTCCAGCCTTTATTCCTCTTCAGCAGGGAAAAACATAATTGCCGAGATAAGTTTTCTAATGGGTGCTTAACTCTTCGTTGTGACTAGATCCCTTTCCGATGCATCCCACATCGAGTGTCATTACCGATGTGCACTGGAGCAACCGACACGTACTTGCTTCCATCACCCTTCCTCACCAAATAACAGCTCCCCTCCTCGTTGTGAATACCATAGTGCATCTTCAGGGTCAAAGCTCCAAAAATGAGCAATGGCCACTGTAATGAGGTCCTGAGCAATAGAAGTCTCTGGCAGGGGAAATAAATCACAAATGCACCTTCATTCCCAAATAATGCAGCTGGCTTACATGTCAAATGAAGCTTGGTGCTCTTCTACTTATAGGCGACGTGCTCATGTGTTTGTATAGCCTCTTTCTATGTGTAAGTACTTAAAATTTTCAGACTTCATCATGTATTAAACTTGCAGTGAGATCTCAAGCGTGGGCATTCCTACGCTTGTTCTTGATTTACCTCATGGCCTTGAAAAAGGGCTTCTAATAGTAGCTCATTTTATTTTTCTTTTAAATCTCAGGGTTTCATGAGTTATGAGCAAAAAACATGAAGCAGAAATTATTTCCTGTTATGGTTACATGTCATAGTGTGGTAGATAGCTATAAACTTCTAATTCTAGCGGAGTGGCTGACAATTGGGAAAATTGTCCTAAAAATACTACATTTGAAAAATATTAGTCATTTATGGAAATTACTCTATTTTGAATCTATTCTGCCCCAAGATGGCTGCCACCACCAAAATGGCTATTCAGTCCCTTCACAACTTAGATTTTGTAATTTATTTGGATCCTTCAAGTTGTGCTTCATGGGATCTGGTTTTGGTCAGCAAGGAAAATAACGACTGCTAAATAAGCGTGAGGTAACTTCATGTAACAGGTACACTCAGCCTCAAGGTGGAAAAATCTGCATTGTAGAACCTAACCTGTGAACTAGACCTCAGCACTGGTCACATCCTTTTCCTCTCTTGCACGGAAGATTATTCATCTGCTACACCTGAAACTGATGCTTACTAGAAATCGTAACATGTTTTGAATTGAGTTACTCTTTCTCCTTTGCACTGTAGCAAAATAACCTCTCCACGGTTCCATTCTAGGCTCATAAAGTAATGAACTCCTGTCAAGGAACTCCATTAGGTGCAGATGTCCTGATCCGTGGTTCAGGCTGTCTCGAACATCCTGGAGAATTTTAGCAGCTGTTTGATTCTCTAGAAGGGGGTTTGATGTTGCTCTGTACAGATTTTCTGTTTTCACCGCATAAAGCACCCAAGTGGTTTTCTGCTTCTGCTGTATTTTTGTGATTAAAGAACAACTATTTGAACAAGGATCTGTGTTATGCAGAGACATTCAGATTGGATCTTTAGGCAAAAATAGAGCAACAATTTTTGAAAGAATTACAAAATCTGGTATTTTGAGGAGCCCTTCTGAAAGGAGGGATTTCTGGCAGCAGCATGGAGCAGTGCTTTTGAGAAAAGTGTCTAACATTGAAGAAATATCCATGTCTTACATGACAATGAAATAAAATCAGGTTTATGGAGAAGGTATCAGTTTTAGACCCTTCTGGAATTGTTGAAAGCTTTTGCCCTTTATTTCATAGTTAACACACTGTAGAAAAGCTTTATCTATGTTCCCAGCACATGAGTGTAACGTGTATGTTAATACTGTATGTATGACTAAAATAGTAGAATACGGATTTGTCAGTCCTAGATCACCAACATCAATTAGACATAAAAATAATTATTTGACAGCATAGTCAGGATGCTCTGAACTATGATTGCTTTCATGGGGCGGAGGGGGTACTTTTGTGCCTCTTTTCACCCTTTAAAAGAATGGCATTTGAGTCCGGGGGAAAAAAGGCACAAACAAAATTTTGCTACAAAGCAAAATTAACATTTGGCTGGTTTCTTTTACATATTTTTGACATCTCAAATATATGTGGTATTTCCAAAGAATAGGTTATTCTTCATGCACTATTATTCTAAGATTTCCTTATAGTCAGAGTCATATGGTGTTTTTTCCATCTGGTGGGGGGGACCAAACAAGACCTGTCAGGGAACTACCTTGCCCTGGAATAACCAGAGATGTTGGCCAGTTTTCCTCTTGCCCACCCGGTTTCGTTCAGGAGAAGCGCATCAAGGCCACCCCCCAGCAGCAGCAGCCCGGAGCAGACACGCCGGTAGCTGCATCTGTAATTCTTGTAGATAAGCTGATGACTTGCTGATGGCTGCGTCGCTTTCCTTTGTGCTCCAGAATGGCAGTGCAACAAAGCTGTGTGCAGCTTTGGGCTGGGTCTCCTCTGTGGCGCGGGCTGGTAGACTCCACGGTTAGTCACACAGCCTCCGCAGGTTCAGGCTGCTTGTGCTTGAGCTCCTTGCTCGGTGGAAGGGGGCAGGGAAGGAGGGTGCACACCCTGTCCCTGTTACACCTACCCGTACAATCAAAGCCGACAGCACTGCAAGTAATATATCATCCAGCAGAACGTTTAAGAGCATGATCTTTGTTTCTATTTGGGCTTTTTACAAATATATTTTATTTATTCGAAAAGTGTCTTCCGTACATTAATCATTCATTTCCTAACTCAAATCTGTACTTTTCCTCATACCCTGGCTTGTTGTGTGTCTGAAATTCTGCATTTTGGTCCATGTGAATTTGATAAGATTTTACAAAATGTTTACATACATGGAAAGATAACTACAGTCTCAGTAGATCTGTGATAACATTAAACCCATGCCCAGCAATGATTACACAGAAATCATCGCTGTACCCTTTTTAAAGAATTGATCTCTTGTAACATTATTATAACAAAGCAGGGGGATTGTGTAACTTTTAACAAGCAATTAATGACTGTGTTTTGCAACTAGGCATTTTGAGATCAGCTATGTTTTAAAACGTTTTTTCCAGAAATATCTTAATGGTACTTAAGGACCAATTTCCCTGAAAGAAATTCAGCCTTATGAACTGGTTCACACACCATTTCTGACCTCTTTTTCCCTCCATTTGCCATATGCTTCTCTGCAGAATTGAATTTAATAATCAGAAAATCAGCCAATGTAACTTTGAGCACAGTGTTCATTAGGCTAAATGAGGAGAACAAAGGGACAAGTCACTGCGAGACGTAACACATACACAGTGTTTGTCAGACCTGCCAGGTCTCAGGAATGATGCTGGAGGGTCCTGCACTGTCCTTCCTGGCTTCCCTCACACTTGAAAGTAGAGTGCTATGGCCTGAAGGCACAGGGCTTGGGAGCTGGAAAGGACAGCAGCACAAACCCACCGCCAAAGGCGTGCCCCATACCGTGCTCTGAGGGTCCCTGCCAGCAGAAGTTACTCCTGCTGTGGACTCTTTGCCTGCTCTGCAACTAAAGGAGTGGCTGCCAATTCACTTGATGCAGTTGTCACAAGAGCCAGTACCTGGAAACTCACCCAGCCGAAGGAGATGTTCTCAGTCTAGGTGCAAAACGTGTTCAGTGGCAAGGGTGAACGTATTGTCTAACACTGAAGCACCATGACAATTAAATAGACCGTGTGCATAAAAAAAGGTTTAACAGTGAGTACCTTGCTAAATACAGCCAAGGTTTGATGCAGTGCTGTTTCAGGAAAATGCACATATTTCTGTGCCATTTATGAGCTGCCTGCGTCTGATGCTGTGAATGGTAATGCATGCAGTTGGTTCTGAGCTCTGCAAACCCTTCAGTTGCACACACACACACCTCACACACAACCCCAATGTAACAGAAAGCTACCTGACCTTTCACTGAATATTTGCTTCATGTATCATGATAAAGGTATGTAATGTATTTTGTACTGATTGTAAGTGTTTTCAACATGCTGGGCCACCTCAGCTCTGTCATACTGCGTTCAAGGAGATTTTATTTGAGATGCAAGACAAATAAAGGTGGGAGTAAGAGTGATGCAAACAACTAACTCATGACTTTATATTAAATTATATTTAATATAATCAAAGATTAATTATATTTAAATTAAATTATATTAAACAGTATCCTTTTGGCTAAGGAGAAATGTTGCTGAAAGGAAGATCCAGTATTGTTTTTATACAACAACTGAAGCAATGTAAGCGATCTTCCATTAACATTCTTTAACATGTAGAGATGAAGATTATTGCATGTGATCATCCATTTCAATCTGTGAAAGGGATTAATTGACTTCCCCTGCCTTCAATTAGAAATAAACTTGACTTCAAAACTATGTATAGTTAATATGTCTAGTTTTGCCTCAAAGAGTCTACTTCTCATTATTTTGTGGTCACAGAAGCTGCTTAAGTTGTGTGAGAAAAATACTTTCTCATCCTTTTCTGCTTGTATGCTCCTTTTCTTTTTATTCCTTACCTGACCTGCATTCACTGCATTCAAACCACTTAAAGGTCTAAATGGTATCATATCACAAAATTGCTGTGAAAACATATGCCTGAGAACTTAAATTGCAAAGCCATGGCCCCATTTCCAGGTGGTTTTGGCAATGTAGCTGTATGATACTGCTGAGTGTGCCACTCACAGGGGAGAATTTTGCTGCAAATTTAAACATTCAAGTGGGTATTCAATAAGTGTTGATGGATGATGGTCTCCTATCAGGCCAAATCCAAGATTAAAAGCCTGAGATCTATTTGAATATTATGTTTCTGATGTGTCAAAGTTCTTCGGTGGCAGTGGCTAAATTACCCTACAGATGGACAGAGTTCACTGAATAGAATTAAATCTTCATGTTTGGCTGCAGAAGGTACTTCTTTAGACAGCAAAGTGCAACATACATGTAGTGATAAATCAGATTGTTTGCAAAAGCAAATGCAGTTGTGAAATCTCTTTCCTTTGTTCATCATTTCACCTCCAAAGGATTACTTCCAAGTGTGACCACCCTTTCATCTCTGTCTGAATTTGCTATGCATGTGCCTCCATTTATAGCATCATTTACCCCTCACCATTCTCTCTGATATTTATGCCATGCCTCCTTTCAGCTCTTACTTTGTAAAGGTACAGTCCTGTCCTGTTCTGTTCTAGAATTACCTAATCCTTACATGTAAAATAATAGGAGGTATTTGCAGTTATGTCAAACCTACATGCCTGCTTTAAAATAACGCACATTATGTTATGTATATATACATAAGACATGACATATTCAAGGTTGGTAAATTCATAAATGTAAAAATAAAAATAATGTTCATCAACATAGACTTGATTGGACTGAAAGAAAAATACCCAGTCTTCTTGCCTTTATGGGAGAAGACTAGGGATACCTATAGTTTGAAAGTGGATTTGATAAATTTAAATCTTGCCAGAACTGGTAAGTTATATCATCAAAAAATCAGTTTAAGAAGATGTATGGTAAAGACCACAGTGAAAGTAAAAAGATAATGATCACTCAACCACCTATTAAATAAACTGTCTAATGCAAGTCATAAAAGTAAGATGTTCACAAAAGTTTATGGAGTCGTACAAAATACAAAATATGTATCCCACTTGCACCCTGGGCTTTTTCTTTTCCAACCTTAGCCCTCAATAAAAACATCCATAAATCAATGCAAATTTAGAAAAAGATTACACAGACCCATTCACTATTGCGATATTGTGTCAGTGAGTTTACTTCCTAGGTATAAGGATTTCTACTAATTTCTAGCTATTTCTACTTATTTTTGCCAAATATACGGTTCTTTGTTATATACATATCTCTGAAGATCAAAATGGTAAAAAAAATACACTCTGCTGCTGGTCTGAGAAATCTGTTACTGGGAAAATATTCTATTTCTAAAATCAGAAGATGATAAATGTTTTGTGCTTTATGACAAAAAAGGATTGCCTTTGCAGTGATTCATGTGTGTCTACAAATACAGACAGACCTGTACATTTAACTCCATCATGCAGTAATGCAAGTCTTGCTCATGGGACTGACAGACAACATTACATTTTAGGTGTCAGCTGAATATGCTGGTCAGATATGTAATGGAAAGAAAGACCAATTTGAATTTGTATCCAGCTTGTATTATAGAATGAAAAAGGTCATTGGTTTAACAATTTTAAAATGTTACGTATCACTTTCCTCTCTGAAGCCTTTATGCTGGGAATGAAACATACAATTAAGAGAAATTAAGGGAACTGGACCCTAGCCAAGAAAATTATGAAATAACTGATTGTCTCCGAAGACTGATGCTGGGAAATGTTTTTTGAAGGATAGATGGCTGACAACTACATAAGTGTTGAAACATCTATAATTTACATACAAAAAGTCAGATTTTGCTCTCAATAATGCTTACTTAAATAATACCTAGGGCAGAAACCCATCTCTTGCTTTCAAAGCAAGAGAGTTAAAGAAGGAGAAAAAGAGAAGGCTAGGCAAGGCCTGTGCAGCACTAAATTTCTACTTAAGATCTTAAAATACTCCAAGTTACATTGAAGGATTGCTTCCTGAAGTTTAGTATCTGTCAGACTGAGGGTGTAATTCTGATTTTCTCAATCCATGTGGGCCTTAAGTGAATTTTAATTGGCATTACTCACTGGGAAAGTGAGAAAAGATTCTAAGGCTGTAAGTATGAAGGACTGAGTCAACCAAGTGAGTGAAACAGTGACTAACTAATTAAGTGAATGAGTGAGCACGGCATTGTTTGCTTTTGTGATCATTTCTATGCATGAGTGAATGGCAGGGCTATTACATGTGTGTGAATGAGTGGGGTCAGGGTTGCTGAACAATCCATACATTTGTGTGGTCTTCCCATCCCTTGATTAGACTAATGAGCTGAGTGTTTGGAATATTAATGCGTGTAGACTGGAGCTAAACTTATGTAGTTAGGAGACAAATTAAAAAAATATGAACTATAGCCTGTCAAAGTCTGTTTTCAGTTTCATATATGTAACTCTGGATGGGATAATCAGCTGCTCCCTGGCAGGTTGCTTCCAGCTCATTGGCATCAGGGAGCTGAATGCTACACTATTGCTTCTTCCAGGATTATTGGTGTAAGTGACATTATCAAATCTGTTTGTAGTTTACTGCAAATCTAATTGTGTCATATAAACTGAAGCATTATCTGACAATGAAATGATTTTCTGTCTTATTACACTTTCATAAAAGAACAGATTTGGCTATCCTTATGTCAACTATTTTGCTTCCAAAGTAGTTAACAAGGCTAGCAATAATTTTGGCACCCTAAAAGCCTATTCCTTCAAATAGCACAAACAGAAGCAGAACAAAACCTTGTTCTATTATGTCATATATAAATTATGTTCTGTTGTCACTTTTCATTCAATAGCTACATGCAATTAAGAGTACAGGAGTCAACACTATGCTAAAATTCAATCAAAGGTGTGATGCAGGCATATAAAGAAATAGTCTAGAATTTTAAAAAATTTTGAGGTTTATTCCCCCTATGGCTTTTTTTTTTTTCTTCCTGAAGACTTGCCTATCTTGCCTTTTCTCTCAAAAAACCAAAAGAATAAAAAAAGATTTTAAAAAATTTAAAAAATTAAAAAATTGTGTAACTTCCAGTATCAGAAAAGGTCAAAGAAAATATATCAAGCATTAGTCGATACCAGCATTTCAACAACTCTGATGTCTTGACCTGAGTTGGAGAATGCTTTTAATTATTGTAAATTATTCTGAATTTGAAAGTCAAGTTTATGGGAAACATATGTATATTACATAATTAATCCTACAGTTTTTTCAGACTCTTTCTTGCATGTTGGCTGATTGTTCCAGTACAAGATATTTCCTGATCCTAAGCCAATTTCTGCCCTCTCATCTGCACTGCACTCTCTCAGACTGTTTCAATAAATTGAGCACCTGGCAGTGTTTTTTCCTATATCTTATGATCTGACAACATTTTGCTATTCTTTAAAAAGCATGAATCCTTTGCTTTTTGCATCTTCCAGGTTTGGGATGGCAGTCTTCCAGAATAGGACATGATTTGGCAAACAAAGTGATTTAGCAAAATGCTGATGTTCTGCATATGCTGCCATCTTTTCCAAGTGTATTTGGTCTTGATTTGAATGCCTTAGACTATGTGGCTAGCTTTACAGAGACTAATAGTTTTAGGATTCTTGTGGGTTTTCATAGGCAAAAGAGCTCTCCAATTTTACAAGCAAAATTGTCACTGATGTCTGTTCAAGCCCAATGCCAAAGGTAAAAATTTGTGACTTATGCTCTGATGGAAGTCACATAAGTATGTCCTAGTTATCCAGGCTGTGGTAAAACTAGGGTAGGATTTCATTCAGGTCTCATGACAAAAATTATCAAATTCAGGAACAAGCAAATGTTAAAATTATTGAAAAAGTTTTAAATGACAAAACTGTTTTCTAGAAAATAATGAATTATCAGTATATGTTTTAAACTGATCAATAAAGGGTAAAAATCTTCTTCAATCAAAAAATGTATTCCTATCTAAAGCTACCATTAGCAGCCACTTTATTAAGAACTGAAAATTGGCTGATGTTCTTCAGAGACTCTGAGTGTCCTTCTACCAATTCCAAACAGTGCTACTGAATAGAGAAGGCTGAACAACATTTTTATGAAATGTACTGTGTTTCAAAGAGGGTTTGTGGGTTATTTCAGTCAAGTTCTTCAGTTTAGGATTAAATGTTGGGAACTTGAGGTGTGAGGATTAGATGGTCCAAGGAACAGATGTGATTTACTCTTCCTTTAGTTTACTTTGTGGTTTTTTTGCAACTTCATTTGCATGTGCTAATTCTCACATTTTCAAAGTAAGGATGGTATTAATGAATGTTTATAAAGTGCTTTTGATGCCAAGAGAAAAGGAGGCTTTAGATCTCAGGATGTGATTGTTAGAGTGGAAAGTTACTTGTGAAACATTAAAATTATTTTCAAAGTACATTCTGTATTGGACAATTTGAATATACATATTGAAATACAGTATTGGAAGATAAGTATGAGTTAAATCATGTCATATTTATTTTGGGTCTCCAAATACGTGGAGAGAGAAACCTTGCCCACAGCTGGATCAACTTTTCAGATAAGAAAGGGCAGTTACACTATGGAGCAAAGCAAATGCCTCTCTGCATGTAATTCTTGCAGACCTTCAAAAGGTCACAGTCGGGCCATGGCTTGACGTCTACCACAGATTATGGAGGTTAACTGAAGAGCATTTGCTTCATGAAGTTATGTCATGGTTTAACCTCAGCCAGCAGCTAAATACAACACAGCCACTCACTCTCCCCTGCTTCTGTGGTGGGATGGGGAGGAGAATTGGAAAAAAATATAAACCCCATGGGTTAATAACAATTAAATAATTGAAATAAAGTTGATAATAAAGGTGATAATGGTAATAATAGCAATGAAAAGAAGGGAGAGACAGTGAGAGAGGGGAATAAAACCCAAGAGAAACAAGTGGCACACCACATAATTGCCCACTTCCTGTTGATTGATGCCCAGCCTGTCCCCCAGCAGTGATTGGTGGCTCCCAGTCAATTCCCCCCCAGTTTATATACTGAGTGTGACGTTCTATGGTATGGAATATCCATTTGGCTAGTTCAGGCCAGCTGTCATGGCCATGCTCCCTCCTGGCATCTTGTGCACCTTCCCTCTGGCAGAGCAACTGACAATGGGAAGTCCTTCTAGGGTAAGCATGGCTCAGCAAAAATAAACCATCAGTGTGCTATCAGTGTCATACTGAATCCAAAATACAACATTGTACCAGCTACTAGGAAGAATATTAACTTTATCCCAGCCAAAACTATGGCAGTATCCACACCTTATTCCATACCATTTGAGTCATGCCAGATCCCAGTTAATCATCATCACACTTTTGGTCCTTTGAGATCTATCCTACCATCCTCTCCTATCCTATCTGCCTACCTACCTACTTAGATATACACATGGAGAAATATCATTCCATCTATTCTATTATATCAGTCTATGGACCCTATAAAAATCTGTTTGGGACATTTTTCAGGGCAAGAAAAAATGGTGTGTGGTGTTGGATTGTTGCATGTTAATGCCAGCTCTTGTTCCATCACCAGTGCTCTTGTCCAGATTCATCCAAGTTTACCTTCATTGATCTGGGTGATTTTATCTGTGTTACCCTTGATATGGCATATAGCCACCACAGAAGTGATGATGTACAGTGTTGTGTAGCAATTAACATAATACAATGTAATTCACTGGCTATTCTCAGGTAAAATCAAATCCCTTGAGGCACACACCAGACTTCCCCACCACCCCCCATTACTCACCTAGTGCGCTAAGGTTCTTGAGTGAAAACAATCCCATGGATAGGTTTGCCTTTGCCTGAGGCAAGAAATAACCTGGTCTGTTTTCCCCAGCATGTTTTTATGTGCACTGCTGGAACTTTTTTCCTTTCTACAGTATGTAAAAGTCTCAGTTGGGCAGGGCCAGCTGGATTGGCAGATCCTGTAGTGTTGACTAATCAAATGGGTTTTGTTAAATGTGTATCCCAATGTTTGAAGGTGCCACCACCCATTGCTCTCAGTGTCATCTTTAGCAGTCCATGGTATCATTAGATTTTCCTGGAGGCTGGTGTGTGTGACACACCCACTCCATGCCATGTTCTTTAGCCCAGGTGTCTATGAAGTTGTTTTAGAAGTGAGTCAGATTGTCTCACTTTTTTCTGGAGTATCAGAACTAGGCTATGGCATAAGCCTTGCTTTTCAAGGTCCAGGATAGTGTTCGGCAGTGGGACACAGGATCTGTGTCTGACCATCCAGTGGCTGCTTCCACAGTGTAAGCACATGGCCCTGGCCCTGGTGGGTTTGTGGCAGTGTGTCATGGTCAATCTGCCAGGCCCTGCCATGTTCATACTGCAGACACCATCCTCCATCCAAGCTTGTCCTGCTTGATTCCAGCTCATGTGTCACATTCATGGAAAACCCTTGTGAGAGTGTCCATGGATAAGTTGTACCTCTCAGTCATGATCCCATCTGTGGGTTACATCACTTCCTTGGTGGCCCAAGGTGTCATGGGCCCACTGAGCTAGAAATAATTCACACTTTGCCAGTCCAGATCCACCTGAGACACTTTAATCTTAGCAGCCTGATCTATATGCTGGTTATTTTGATTTTCTTCAGTGACTCAACGCTTGGATACTTGAGCATCTGCATGATGTATTTGCAAACCCAGGTTCTCCACCCAGGCAGCAGTATCTCACCACAGCAGTGTCAATGCCACAATGGCAGTGCTGCCAGTTATTCTGCTTCCATCAATGCAACCACTCCCACAGAGCATTTGCCAATATCCATGAGTCAGTATAGAGATAAAATATTGGCCATTTCTCTCATTCAGCAATGTCTAAAGCCAGCTGGATAGCTTTCACCTCTGCAAACTTTCTCCTTCAGCAGTTTCTGTGACTTGTCATAGGGAAATCCCTACAACTACTTTCCATCTCTGATGCTTCCCTACAATATGACAGGAAACATCAGTAAACAGTGTATTTGCCTTCTCTCTTTCTGATAATATATCATGCAGTGGGGCCTCTTCAATACATGTTACTTCCTCCTCTGGTGACAAGCTATCAGATTGCATTCTGTTTCTTGAACTAGACTAATAGACAAAAGTAAATCAAAACTGAATTATTAATTCTGTATTTTATCTTTGGCCTTATAGTGTTGCCGGCAGAAAAGGAGAGCCTCGTGGAAACTTTGTGCAAGAGGTCACTAAAGATAATGGACTACAGTCTGGAAGTGCTGCACTTTTCCACCTCCTTAGCCCATACTTCATGTAACCTATTCAGAATTCTCCTCGTGCTTCCTCAGATTGTGGCAGTTGAATGCGTAGGCTTTGCACATCACACGCTCTCTCACAGCCCCTCTTTCACAAAGTGCCTCTCACAGGTCGAGAAGTTCACATCACTGTGAAGATAGAGAGGATCAATAATAAAGAACTGCTGTCATTTGACAGCTGCTCATTGACACATATTATGAGTATCCAAATTTATTTCACCAGCTTTTGCTGCCATTCTCTGTGTATAGACTCAAGGGACAAGAAAACTGCTACAGAAGCTGCATCATTAAAACTTGTTTGTACAATGTTGCAGGAACGTCCAGCGTGAACTGCTTCCGATTCATGCTTTTTTGCATGTTCTCAGAGCTGCAACTCAATTATTTATAGTATGTACAGTGTTTTCCTGAGAAACTGTATGAAGGCAGGTAAAGTGAAACTTTATTAATCCTGGGATTCAAGCTGTATCCAAAGGACACTGGCAGTTCAGAGGACTTTTCTAAACTGCACAGCTGAGAAACACTTATGCCTGTGTGCCTTACCCAGCACACAGAGAATACCACATCAAAAGCACCAAATCAGCTTCATTAGACTGCATAAACAGAAGGCTTTGTGTTTTTATTCACTCTCCCTCTTTTTAAAAAAACATCAAACTTAGGAAATTGCATGCAAAATAAATAAACGAAGCCCTACATTCATGCACATATACAGTTACTGAGTTAAAATGTAAGAAGTCAGGAAATGCAAAAGTTAAGGTTCTCATGTCAGCAATGCTGCACTGAATGGAGACAGTTTTCTCCTCTTGTTTCCCTTGTTACATTTATTCAAGACTGTGGCCCCTCTCAAACGGCAGTAACTTCACAATTTTTGAGAAAAAGATACTAGCATCTGAATCAAACCAAATAACCTACCCACATTTGTTTGGAAAAATGTGATTAAACTTCTACTTAATAATAAAATTCTAATCAAATTAAATGAATACATTGATTTCTATACTTCTGCTGTTTAATGTGTGCTGTAAAATAAACCAGGTGTACATTGTGACAAAATAATTATTGTTGTAGGAGCTTGATATTTGCATTTTATTGTTCTTCACATCCTGCACTGGTGAATTAGAGAATAATTCTGTGCTGTCAGATTTGGGTTTTTAAATTATTTTCTACTCATTAGCCCAAAGTGAATAACATCCAGCAAGTTACTAACAAAGAGAGGAATCCCAACACCCCTCTGCTGAAGGAGCTTCAAAATATATATCCTTCTAAGGACTGCTGAAAGATCTGCATTAATCAGCATATTTTCCATTAAATAATGTATTTTATTTGGCAATGTATTATCAGAACAATTTTTCATACATAATGATATATAAATAAATGTTTGAGACTTAAGTACTCAGCTGTCATTTTGAAGCATATGTATAATATGATTGATCACCAATATTGTGTAATGCCAAATATATGAACAATTTGACTTTGACTGGTTTAGTCCAGTGTATATCATATTCTTATAAGAAGATACTGGGGGCAGTGTGGCTGCTGGAGGGAGTGTGGTCCCTGGTTTTGCTTAATTTTTTTAAGGGAGGAAACATCTGACTCTTTACTATTTACAATTATTTTGAATTTGATAGTGGATATTTCATTTGACTGAAAGGACCAATAGAAATGGCATGTACAAAAAACCCCCAATTATATTAGGATAAATGCTGCTCTGCTGATCCCCAAACCTGCTTACAGTTCTGTCTTCTAATTGGAGTCAAGTCTGCCAAGAATCACACAATTTTGATCTGTTTAGAAGAAAAGGTCTTACATGTTAGAGCTGGATTTGCAACCTAGCTTACAAATAAGCCTGTCTTGAAAATGTGAATGTTTCAAATTAACAGCTAGTCCCAAGCTTCTTGTGTAAGTCTGCAGTGAGTGCTGAGTAAAGAAAAATGCAGCTTGCAGAGAAGCAAAT
This sequence comes from Entomyzon cyanotis, assembly GCA_024500445.1. Lineage (NCBI taxonomy): Eukaryota > Metazoa > Chordata > Aves > Passeriformes > Meliphagidae > Entomyzon > Entomyzon cyanotis. The sequence continues at coordinate 87,069,866 of JAKEPQ010001005.1, forward strand.
GGAGACCTTGAGTAGCTGTTATTTGGTTGTTCAGTATTCATTGTTCACAACCAATGGCAGTAAAAATGTTTATGAGTCTTGACCATTTCCCATGGGATTAATAATGAAAGAATTTGTACAAGAGCACTTTATTTTCCATTTATACATCACACTATGGTTTCTAAAGTTTTAATTACGTGTATATTTCAAAACATGATGTGACTGTAAAAGAGCCAGTTATTCTTTACAATGCATGTAAACAATGGAACACGCCAATTTACTAACAATGATAAATTCTTGTCTGCTTCATTTCAGAAATCTGACCCATTTTTTCATCTTCCCTGAGGAAGAACATATATTTAGTGACAGAAAAGAAAACCAAAGCTCATATTCTTGATATCCATAGAGTAGGAGAAGGAGGGATCAGAAGAGGATTTAGTCCCATTAATTGAGTAGCCAAAGTTTAGGCAGCAATCTTGTCATCAGTAGAGTCTGCTCTGGTACTAGGTTGGAAAAATGCTCAGACTTAGTCCCAGTCCCATACAAAATCAATAATATATATACAGTGTCAAATGTAAATGTATAAGTGGATAGTTGGGTGTAATTGAAAAATTATAGAGGGCCCTGTTGTGACTTCTTTAAGAACCATCTGCCACATTAGACATATGTAATATATGCAATATAGAGTAGGCCTGCAGAAATAAGTCCGCAGTTTTACAGGATATATTTCCATTTTTCTGTTATATTATATTGCCATGAATGAAAACCAGGGAGGACAGAGAACATCTGCCCTGCAAAATTTAACTCAAGACAAATTGTGTTTGGCTGATCTTATTTTTTCCCTCTCTATATGTAAAAAAAAGCCTAAACAAATTTTTTTCTAATGCTGCAATCTTTTGACAGAGGCTGCAAAAAGTCTTGCAGACGCTTAAAATTGTAATCCTTCTTTCAGAAAAGCAGCTGTTGAGCTGACTGTATTTTTGGTGAGGCAGTGGCTCCCCAGCCATCACTCTCTCACCAGTCCACTGTGCTGTCCCCACAAGTGTGTGCTCAACCCAGATGAAATGGCCCATGATCACCTTGCTGTTGACTCACTGAGGAGCTGTGCTTATTCAGACACTATTTTCTGTGCAGGCTCTGCATCAGCCGTGGTAAAACCGAGGCTCCGTAAGACACCTCAAGGTCAGAGGAGTTCAGAGAGGGACTCCCTGCTCTGGCACTAAGCCTGCTACTGCAGAGTTCTTCATCTGAGGCCATCAGCACACTTGAAACATTCAGAGACTTTACATTGGGTTGGCATTTCTAATTACAATGGCCATTGTGGTTTTTATGCAGCGCTGGTCCAGGTGTGTATTGGTTTGAAAACAAACCAGTGGGAGATCACAAGTCAAGATTGAAATTAAAAATAAGTGAAATAATACAAGGAAAAGTACTGACAAAGTCAGATACAACCTAACACCCTGTTAGGGTGGTAGTAGCAGTCCAACTGAAGTAGTCCAGTTGAAGCGGTGATCCTGTGAAGGTCTAGTCTCCAGCTGAAGATCCAGTGGTAGCTCTTGTCCTCTGGGAACCCAGTAGACAGGGCTAGCTCAGGCAGTTCCAAGGCCAGGTTATATCCAGGTGGGAACACCTGGCTCCTCCCTCCTGGGCAGAGCATCCCACAATGGGATGAGATAAGTCCATGAGTCACACGGTGGGTCCCTGATGGCCCATTGCCTGTCATCCGGAGTGGGTCATTAGCAGGTGATAGCAGCTAACGCCCCACAGCTGGTGGTAATGGAATACTTAAACACATCTATATTGCAGCCTAGGACAAGGTGTTAAATTCAAGTTTATGGTATCAGCAAATCACAGTCTGATTTTAAATTCATGTAGCATGGCATGTGGCAGTGAGCTGTGATCATACCTCATAAGCTGCTAGTGTCCTAATTCAGGATATAGTGTCTGCCAGAGATCTAAAATGGATTAGACCAAAATATTAACAATGGCAATAAAATAAAAATAATTCATGTTTACTATCCTTAAGGTCAATAACATTTTCTGTAAGCTTGAATATCTTGTAATAAAAAGGGCAGTTTATTTCTAATTGAAAAACTTAATTTTTTTAAAAAAGAAAGCAATATATTTGTTAGTCAAAGATACCAAGACGAACTCTGGAAAGGACTGTGCACCTCCTTATTACTGGAAAAAAATAATAGATGCAGCAGTTTAGTTCAGCATCTTTCAAAATTTGATTTAATTGTTGGTATCTGCCTTGCTTCAATAAAACCATAGAGTTGTGTAAATGGAACAATCCTAGTAATTTTCTGGATTATTTCCAAATGCCTCAGTTTTTGAAGGAGATCAACCTGCTGAAATGTCAAAATTTGCAAAATGGCAAACAGACTGTGTCCAATACAAAACATTTGTCTCCCTTGATACTTCACAGGAATTTTTATATTGTAAGAATATGACATTTCATCCAAGTGCTTTGTGGGTTTATTGGCTAAGTGGTTTGTCCTAATACCTACACCTGTTTTCTGAGTATAAACTAATTTAAGATTTTTGGATAGCAAGCAATAATTCTTCCAAGTTATGAATAAAAGTAGCATTTTCCATTTGGCAATTTTGTTTTATCTACTAATCGTTTCAAGTGTTTTTGGACTGTTACACCTCTTTCCTGGCAGGCTTGTCACACATGTTCAAATCACACACATACTGTTTTGTCCCAGAGGAAGAGTCAAGAGGAACAGCATTTATCATTAAAAATAAAATTTACAAAACCAGTCTGGTCTGAAACTTTGAAAGCTATGATTTTGTTAGATTTTATGATGCTCTCATGAAGTATTTAATTCTACAGTTAAATGAGATAATAGATACAGTTTTAGAATTACTGATGCTTTGCCCTGACTTCTTATTTTTATTGAATTATTGTCCTTTCTAATCATTGTTTTCAAGTTACTTCTCCCTGATTTTGTTTTCTGATGTGTTTTACTTAAGCTTACCCAAGCATAGATGAATCCACACCTTATCTATTCTCTCTTGCCTGAGTATCCTCATAATCAGCTCTTGAGAACTGCAGGTCAGGCTCAGCAAGTCAACAAGACCTTCAGGACCACAATGATGTGATTACACTGTGGTCTGAAACAGTCAACAAGGAACCAACTCATATTACTTGTTACCAACACACTGTGTACACATTCAAAATATACAATAAAAGGTATAATAGACTGGAAAGGGTTCAAGATGTTTGTGGTACAGCTGGTCAACTTTGGTATTTTACAAAGTGAACGAACTGTAAAGATTATTAGCAGTATAAACCACACATTTGTTGTGCAGCTGATTTAAATCAGTTATAGACTGTCAGAGTTTGTTGAAAAATGAAAGAGATATTTACCATTTGATCTGCTTTCTAATTTAAAGAATCAAGGTTGTTTGCCTTCACCTCTTTTATTGGAAGAATCAGCCAGTACCTTACTCACATGCCCAGGCTTTGGGCTCCAGATGCTGAGATGTGCTCTAAATCTCTGTTGGTCCCAAACCAATCAGGAGAGGACAGGAAGGCTGCATACTTGTAGGGGATCAAGGAAAAATATCAAAACTTGGGTCTAACGGTTAAAGAGAAGTTACTTTTAGCAGAAGCCATGCTTTTGTGACCTGTATTTGTCAGTGAAGGTATATACAGGAAAGGACATTTTTTAGAGGCCCTATTTTTTTTATAGTTAGTAGTTAAACTAGCAGTGCAGTTTCTAATTTAGTATGAATGCAAATAAATTTTAAATAAAGTCTGTCTTTAACTGATGGAATAAAACTCTAACCAGCAGTAAATTCATTAATTTAATAAATTATAAGCCTCTCTTCTGAGGTAAATGTGAAGTAACCCCTACTATAGTGAGCCCATGGATAGCTGAGATGTCACTTCAGCTGCAAGGTGCGCAAGGAAAGCCGCCTGAGGTAAGTTTGTCTAGTACAAATACACATTTAAGAATTAATTATGTAGCTGGGGATTTCCAGGGTTTCAGTTTGCTTCAGTATTTTTAAGTGACTCTGGTGTTCCTTAAATACATTGAAGTATTAAACGTTATGCAATTTTCCCTGAAATGGAGCTGCCCTGGTGTAACCAAAAAGGGGTAAGGATGAAAGAGAGAAGTAAGCAGCAGGAGGAAGGCAGGGATTTCTCTGCACCCCTGTCAGGAAGTCAGTGTCAAAAAGAAGAAGGAAATACCAACACTTGAGTGTAAATCGGTGAAAACCAGAGCAGAGGGACTATGCACAGAAGGGGGAAGGGAAGGCATTGAGATGTTGAGTAGGCTGTAACTGGTAAAAGGAGAAAGAGTAATGGACTTAGCTAGGGTTGAAACATAAATTACAGGATCTAGTGCTTGTGGTAGCTGCTGTTAGACCCGATGAGCTAAAAAAAACTTATAAAATTCTGTCCTAAATATAGCATCTTAGTAGCACTTCAGTCTTTGGGGCTTTACTTTATGGGGTATAGCACTGCTTGATTTTTTTCTCTTTGCTTTTGATCTCATTTTGTCTAGTGGATAATAGGTCTGTGCTGATGGGCTTTAGGAAGATCACCAGCCCATCTACCAAGCATAAATAAAATAAGTTCCAGCACTCTTTCACTATTACCTCCTATTCAAATCCACTTATAGAAACGTAAAGCCTACATATCCTTTTTGTCTCTCACTGGTGCTCTGTTTCATTGCTGACACAACAAAGGAGATGGATGCAAGTCAAGAGGATTTGGGTTTGGTCTTCAGTCTCCCAGACGTATTGTGACTTTTGGAACACTTCGCAGTTTTTACACCTCTTTCTTAATTTTTTTACCAGAGAATAACGATGAAATTCAGACTTTTTGTAAAATACCTCATAAACCTTGGCTGGCAGAACATCAGAAACATAATCAGCTTTAAAATTAGCCTACCTATTAGCTAAAAAATTATTTAAATTTTCCAATGTGATTTTTTAATATCATATATTCCCTACAAAAATAATAATAGTAGCAGTAGTAGTAATAACAATACCAGCAATGATGATGATGAAAATTCACAGCTCACTGCACCTGAATTTTTTCCCACTGTTATTTTTATCTTTTTTTTTTTTTTAATGGAAGTAAAATTTAAATATATGTCAGAATGCAAATGCTCAGACTGACTTCATGTAAGTTTTGATTACTGGTTTATGCCGGAAAATTAAGCAGTGTATTCTAATATATTCCTTCCATAGTAGGTAGGAGTTTTAACATATACAATCAATTACTGCAAGTTATGCAGTGGTAATAATGACAAGGGATTAAATGAATATTAGTGCTATTTTCTGGTTTGAGTTCTGTTAGTGCAGACAAAAACACAGTGTAAAAACACTGATTTGGAAGCATGCTTCTAGTTAGAAAAATAGTATTTTACAAAAATGCAGTTAAAATATTTGTATTTATAACTAAAATATTCGTTTTAGAATACTGTATTTATAACATATAGATATTTAGAAAATAGAAAGGATTTTATGTCTTCGTTTTCAACATTTTTAAAAAAGGGTTTATCTCTCCTCTGCCTGAATTTCGCATGCTTATACTGCTGACAAAACCATACCATTAACTACTTGTTAGCACCTCCAGAGCTGCAGAGCCGATGGAAAGTCAGCTGGGCTTTACTGAGACTTATGAATCCCTGGTGAAAGTATGATTTAAATTCCAAATCGCTGCCCACCGGCGGCGCTAGGTGAAGCAGAGGGGTGCAGGGCTCACTGCGAGGCCCCAGCAGGCAGGGCGGTGTGCTGCTGGCAGGGATGCTCCGCTCGCCACTCGTCCTGCTCGGGGCGCAGCCAGCCCAGCGCTATTGAAACGTGCCGCTCCAGTGCCACTTGGCACACGCACAGCTGCGCTCACTGGAGGGTTGGTAAGAAAGGCCATCCAGCATCCTGGGATCGAGGAAATCCCAGCCAGATTCTTTGCTGACAGACAAAAAAAAAACCCCAGTCATTGTCTTGACGAACGTGAAGGAAATCAGCTTGCTGTGGGTTCGGGGAAACTGGGAGCCGAGAGGATCCATGTTTATCCCAGGATGTTGCACGGGTGAACGCAGTCATGGAAAATCCAACCCCCTTCATACTCAAAACTATCGATTTTTGTACAGTTCTTCGCTTGCAATTAGTATCTACTTATACATTCAAATGCTAATTATAAATGTCCACGGAGACTACCCACTTAACATCTTGATTTATATGCAGGCTTAACCGTCACTTCTAATTAATATTCTGTTTAAGCCTGTATGAATAGTACATGCCATTATTTAAAGTAAAACAGTTAAAACAGTAATAAAATGAGGAGGTGAAATTTCCGTATGATGCGTACCTTTTACACCAACAGAACAAACTCTCATAATCCAATGCATTTCCCATTTTTTATTATATTCCCCTGCTTCCTACAGAGAAGGAATAAATAATTTTGCATACAAGAAGAATATATAGAATACATAACTCTATGATCTTAATTTTTTTTTTAAATTTGACTTTTTTTGCTTCATTGTTTGGGGGTTTTATTTTCCTTTTGGTATTCTGCTGTGTTTAAGAGAATATATTCTCTTCTTGGAGTCACCATTTCTTGCAATTATCCTTTCTAATATCTCTGCATTCATCTGCAGAGGCTATTGAGCAGTGCCTTATTTTTTACACACTGAATGACCCGTTGAACAGACTCTGTAATATAGCTTATCATTGGCTGATCATTTCTGTTTTACCATACTCGAAGAAAAACCTACATTAAGAATTTTTTTATTAAAAAAAAAAAAGGAGAGCATTTAAACTATGAATTTGTCTCAGATACCTCTTTGAATATCATTGGTTTGGGGTTTTGAGAAAACATCGTGTAAGACTCCCCATAAAAATAAAAAATAGGCCATAAAAGGACACTAAAGTTAAGTGACAGGCATAACTTGAAATTAAAATCCCCAAAATATGGGAAAAGCATTTTCTTTTAACACAGATGTACCTCAGCCTCCCACTACCAGCAGCAGATCATAGTCTATATGCCTCGCTGGCTGGGAAAAATGGGAAGATTAAATTCTGTGTTAAGGACATACCCAAGACAGCTGAGGTTATGTGAGTAACCTTCATGTCTTCTCTGTGTTTGTTTGATATACATGGTATAGTAACATCTTTCTTGTAAAGGCTAAAGAGTTGCTGTTTTAGTTACTGTGAAGCCTGTAGATGGTTTTACATAAATGCTTAGATATTAATTCTGAATGCAGCTCAGAACAAGACAGGGCTGTACATAATTTCAATTAATTTATTTTACAGCCAGAAGTATTGCTTTACATCCATCACAAAAGTGGTAGAAATTAGAGCTTTACTTTCTCTCTAAGTGTGAATAACATTACAGTGAACTCTCTAAGCAAATAACTTCCAAAGAATAAAAGATGTTACATGAAGTAATTAGATGAGATGCCAACAGGCTGGCCTCCAGGTTATTGTTAGAGTCATGAAATAATTACTTTCACTTTCATTGACTAGTTTGTTCCAGAAATTGCTTTTCTGACAAGTTGCAACCAATACGTAGCTATATGAAAAGCAAGACTCATTTTAAGAACACCTTTTTTTTTTTTCATTGTGAAAAGGAAAGTGTCACACTCCACAATGAGCTGAACTGTCGGTGAGTTGGGCTGATGCCAGACAGACAGAAAAGACACCTGGTTTTCTGTGCTGAAGTTTCTGGGTCAGGGGTCTGTTTGGTTCCCTTCTGGAAGTCAATGAATTCAGCAGGACTATTCCAGATCAACTTCTCTTTATCAAAATATTTTTGCTTAAACTTAATTCTAAGTATTGCACCTACCAGCTTTTATAGACCAAATGAAAATTAGCTCTATATGCACAAGTTTTACCTGCAGCATAGTTTCTGTTAGCATGTCTTAGTCATCCCTGGCTTGCAGTAGATGAGTGTTATCATCTAGTGATTTTAATTTGTTCATTTGTTTTGCAGTGGAGTTGGCTGGCTGAAGCAAAAAAAGTCTGGATGTCATTTTAAAAAAAAAAAGAAGAAACAAAGCTTTTATTTACTGTTCCTTTGTTTTCTATTCATTTGCTTTCCTGGCCACCAAAAAAAAGAGAAGAAGAATCACTGCTCCTTAAAAAAAAAAAAAGAAAAATCTCAAGAAAGACAGTAACTAAACCTGGTTTCAGTTCCAGGTATTAAGGCACTTTACTCAAACACTGGTAACTGATGGCATTCCTGGGACAGAGAAAAGTCAAAGCAAACCCTGCAGCTGGGCTACAGGAATGCCAAAGAGAGGCAGGGAGAAAAAATTAACTCCTCATGGGTGCTTTTTAATGGGTGCTTTTTAATGAGAGCTACGATTAACAATGAATCTCATCTGCCCTTTCTTTTAAAGCTAATTTCTTGACCTCTTGGTTAAAATCAAGGACAGATTCACTGTGAGAAGTGAGAGATTCAGTACCCTCTATTAGGTGCTGCCTGGGCTTTGCCAACTCACAGTTTGTTTCCATCCTTAACACAGATAAAATCATGGGGCCAAAGAGATCAGAAAACTGCAGCACATACATTTAACCCATTTCCTTCCTAAGCGCTGATTTCAAACCCATGCTCATGCCTTTTTTGGACACAGATTGGTGACGGCTGTATTTCCAGGACTGGCCACAGGGACCCCTCTGTGAGGAATTTCGGTCACCGCTGCGCTGAAAGCAAAGGCCTCCATGTGCCCTGAGATCACAGTGTGCTGTGAGATTCACCAGGGTGTAAATCATGGGCAGTTGAAAAGGCAGCTGCAGAGTGGCTGAAATCCGAGCATGCACAAGCCCATAATTCAGGATTTCTGACAACTCCCGTCCAAGCCACTTTGCAGCTCATCACTTCTGGCAATGCTGGCTCTCAACACTCCACAGCCAAGTCTCCAGGGTGGCCACAACTCCCTTGTCACAGGTCACAGCCCAACATTTAAATGTAGACCATCACTGATCTCAGGTTTCATTTTATATGAATACATATTTCAGCAGTGGCCGAAAAGCAGCACCATTCAGCTAATTCTTCTAAATCTGTCTATATCATAAAGCTGGGTCTTGCAGTGCTCCAGTGCAAGCTGTGAGTTGGAGCCCAGAGTTATTAATCTGACAGGATACAGAATGTGCAGGGACAGCATGGAAACAGGGAGTGGGAATGACTTCAGACACCTCTGTGCTGAAGGTCTTCTTAGTGGCATCAAAAGGAGGAAGATTTTTCCCCCTCATTTTTGGTCAAATATTGCTAAAAATTACATAATAGTTTCCCAACACCTGTCAATAATAAATACCTAATGTTTTTCTGTAAGACGTGCCCTATTTTAGATGACAATTTTTAGACTTTTTTGCAGGAAATATGTGATGAAATTCTGTAACTGACAGCACTGAGGAGAGTTGTACTGCTCTATTTTAAATAGACACAAATCCATGAAGTACTGCTTTTTAAAAACCATAAAACTGAATTTATCTGATTCACCCTTTTAACTGCTGGCACAGGTGCTTTAAAAATATTATTAAAATGAAGTCAAGATGACATTGCTGCTTCGAGTAGGTGTATCTTAATATCAGCAGCTATTTCTTTTCAGGTTATTTATTTATGCTGACAACATCTCGGTGATGTTCTTTTGAACTTGTTGTAAAGGCATTCAGCTTTGAATCTTCCTGTCTGATTCTTGATTCAAGACACTTGCTGACAAATAGACTAGAAGGAGTTGAAATCCAGACCAGCAAAATGGAGACATTTAGCAGCTTTAGGGCCAGGCAGTCGGTGTGAGGAAGGGTGAAGTCTGTGTGCTCAGAGTAATCCTGAGATCAGCCGAGGCCATGTTTCCATGTTTCCTTTGTACATTGCTGCCATCTGCTGCATTTCATCAGCAGCCTCGTCGAGTGGGTTTTTTTCTCAATCATCCGCGGAAGAGCTCAGAAAGCAGAACGAGCCCCACAAAAGCTGTGTCTCCGCAGCAGTTTCAAAGCAGCCCACATTCTTTTCAATTCCGTAACTAAACCTCTCTCTCCATACTCGCCCAACTCAAACAATGTTCTCACGGCACAGACAGGAGAGTTTACAACTCAGTCATTTGCTTACATTTCCCATCATGCAAATTTGTTGCAAGCCAAGAACTATTTCTGCCCTCTGAACTGCCAGAGAACTGCGGAGAGGGACAGGGACGCTGTTTAGCGGTGCTCACGACACAAAGAATATACTCTCCGTTAATCATCTTAATTGCTTGTGTAAGAAAAAAACCCGATCATCCTAACTAGAGTGGAACAGTGATTTGAGAGAGTTATATAAACACCAGGGTGGCCGTGGTACTGGCTGGTCCGATGGTAGTGGGTAACCAGAAACTATTACTGTTAGTTAAACTAACCTTTCTATATTCCACCCCACTGCTAACCTTGACTGGTCTTTTTAAAGCCTTCTAGATACCTGCTCTTCCCAGCAGGTTGACAGCTGCCTGTCGCATCTATCAGTTTATAGTTAAAATGGGATTGTAGCTTCTCAGGTAAACTCTACTGCCCCAATTAGTTCTCTCCACCTACTGTGATTTTTACAGAACATAGAAATTCACCATGTGGTACATTTGCCTCTGGAACAAAAATGAATAATAATTCTACATATGGTGTAAGGAACATTGAATTTCCAAGTTTCTGTGGTTTTTTGGCAGAAGTAATAACTCCATGATTCTAGGTACTTAGGCCATAATAGTCAATAAAAGAGACTACCTGGAAATAGAAATGATAAATTTGGCTTTGGGACCAAAGTAGAATCAGAGGTACAATGCTGATGTGGCATTTATCTGGGTAATTATGTTGCACAGAGTTTTTTTTTAATACAACAAAAACCCGAAGATTAGAAAGAAATCTTCTTCTTGATTCAAGATTCTTGCATTCTGTAGTCACTGGTCTCTAGATTATTTGCCTGGGTTATGAGCAATCATACCAGATAAATGTTCTCTGCAGATGTCTGAGAAAAACTTTGCTTGTTTCTCAATATCTTTGTTTTCTCGGACACACTTTGATTTTTTTTCAGTGATTTTTAGTTGAAAAACTCCTCAAATGGTAAGAATCTCAGAATGTAAGAATTCCTGACATTTTTCTCCAGAAGTCAGGAAGATTCCACTATGTCAAATTTATGAAACTCCCAACTGTCAGCAGAATGAGCTAGTATATTTATTTAATTAACCTGATTGTCCTCACAGCAGTTGAGTGTCAGGTAACATTTGCTAGGCAGAGGGGAAAGTGAAATACAAACACAAAAAGAAAATTATTTGTGGTTAGTAGACTAAAACATAGCCAATATCTCAAAAATTTTGGGGGTTTTCTTTTCCTTTTTTCTTTGCAACAGTGGTGCAAGACAGCAGAAATCACAATTCTGAAATTCTGCAAATGTAATTGTTTTAATCTGAGAGACATTTCATAAACTACATTTCACATTGCATTAAGGATACTGGGGCTCCCACCTGCAGCAAGCCTTGTCCATACTAGAAAGTTTAAGTATTTTGATGATACAAAGGAGTCAAGAGCCCATGCTGTTCATGTATTAGATGTCTTATGCCTGTAAGTGAACTAAATTGCATGAATACAAGCAGAACAATCTTAATGTCTCTACACTAGATGTTCTCACAAGTTTCTGTATGATCTTTAAATTAACAGTTTAATAGAGAAGACAGATTCATATTGCACCTGATAACCTAAAAGATATGTTTCCAGGTATTCACACAGCTGGAACAAAAGTAATAAAATATGTTGTGACAGGCAAGAATCCAACACTTTTAACTGAAAGGTAAACTGCTTTTGAAGAGAGGAGAAGACAACCACAAACACATGGGATTTTTGCACTGAAAATTACCTAAATGCTGTGGTTTGAACCCAAACTCAGAAGGAACTTAAATTTCTCCTTCTATTTAATGTAACTGATCTAGGAGGAAAAAAATTGGAAAAAATATTTACAATATGGGGAAAGAAAATTGGGAAGGAAAACCTTCAGAATAAGAATCTCAGGCTCAAACTTGGATAACAGTCTACAATACTATAAAAGTAAACTGAATCCAAATAAGGCCTCCTTTGGTCATTCCTGAGTGTTGTAGCAACATAAACATTACTTGTGCTTGAATATATGCAGCAATGTGTGTGTATGTGCTTGCCCAGTGCTATTCAATGCCTTATTAAAGTACATTCTCAAGGATCACATAACTTTATCTTTCTCAGGGACCTTCAACTAATGTTAAATTTCTTCATTAGCCTTGACTGACACCTTAGAACAATTTTTTTTTAAATGAAGCTGTTATTTTAAGGGTAACATACTGATTATTATTTTTCCCCTGATACAAAAACACATTAGTATCTTCCCAAAATTCAAATCCTTCCTTCCTTGTGCACTGCAGTCTGTCAAAATAAAGTGCTATCATATTCTGTAGCGCATTCTTGAAGTGTAGGAAGTAGACATTATTTAGGTTTCAAGAATACCAGATGTCTTATTTTTGATGTCAACATTAAACCTAAGCCACAGGTGAGATAAGAGGAAAGGGGAAATAAGAATTTTTTTTGTTTTGTTTGCATTACAGACACTCAGCAAATCATTGGGACACACTTTTGCAGGGACATTTAGGCATACAAAATTTAGGAGAGACATCTGCTTGCCAAGGACTGAATTATTCTAATTTTCTTGTATCTCTAAGCCTTGGCCTTTCCTAACACTGTGATTCTGGGGAGAGATGCTGTGAAAACTGGTTTCCACTTGTAGCACAGATATGAAACATGCCAAAGCCTTGGCAGGAAAACACCTGAAAGGGAGTCTAGACAACCAGCACAGATGCACCATTATTAGGCCTTGATTCAGGATTAAGCTTGTGCATAGTATTTTCAGAACTGAAAGAAATAGCTACATGCTTACAGTACTGTCAATATTTAAGTATTTTGCTGGATCAGAGCTTCAGTGCACATTGTTGCTAAATGAGATTTGATTAAGCGATGCTTTGCCATAAACAATAGAACAATTTGCATATAGTCATAAACCGACTGTATAGTAAAAGGTGGCAACTTTGATAAGAGCATGTAATGTAAATAAAACAGTAAATAAATAAATAAATAAATAAAGCAGAAGCATCCATTACTTTTTTTTTACTTGAAAGCCAGATGAGTGCCAAGTACTGAAAATTATTTGAAACACTAAGTTAAAAGCATCATATACTAAGCCCTTCTCAAGGACAGCCCTAAATCCTTATTAATTGGAACAGAAATATTTTGGAACATGATTGTATTGGCATCCATGCCAATAATTTATATTTTTATATTTGAATTCCTCTTCTTATTCCCTTCAACAGTCTTATTCCCTGATCAGGCCTACCCAAAGCAATTGAGCTGAGATATTCCAAATGACAAAAGTAATCGATGTGCCAGTTTATACACGGTGTAACATTGCTACTGCATTAAGATTTCAGCATCTGTCAGTTCCTGAATAAGATGACATGACATCATAAATTAGGAAATTGCAATATCAATTTATCTTTGGAAAAACGAGTTGGATTAGAAAGATGAAGTACAGGGACTATCAAGAGACTCCTTGGTTGGGGTTGGCAGTTTAAACTGAAATAAAAATTTCTGAGTGGACTTGGCCAGGGCTGTCAGAAGAAAATAAAAAGCAAAATAATTTTCTTATTTGAGATTGATATTTTCATTTCAAAATATTTTCAAAATTTCAAAATATTTTCTTATTTGAGTTTTCAGGTGACACTTCCTAAAGTTGTCTAGACAGAAGAAAATCAAATTAGCTTTAATCATTGAGAAGATCATTTTCAAGTAGCTAATAACAATGAACATCACAAACCTTTAAATATTTTGCTTGTGATCTCTTGCCTGTAGAGGTGGAAAAACTTGTTTCTCCATTTAATACTCTTACTAAATTGCAATATTTAGTTTACTCACCTTACTAAATTACACTATACCTTTAAAATAGAAAGAGAGAAATTAGAAAATAGTTTTTCCCATGTCCGGAAATGCTTGAAAAGAAGTATTTAAATTTCTAATTACATAAATGCCAATTAATAGGCTTTTCCCTCAGGTGAAACAACAAAGACTCCCTGCCCAACTCATTATGTCCCTGCCTGATCACTTCTTCAATCTCTGAAATATCCTGCCATTTATTATTGCATTTATAGACACAAAGCAAAAACAGAACAGCAGAGCACTTGTTCTGCTGCTACATATGGCTTCTGATAATTCTGTAGTTTTATGGTCTTTTTATAACTCCTGAGAAGAAGGCAGAAGCAGTATATGCTAGCAAGAAATTAAGTTATTCAGTAAATCACTTTGTCTTTGGTGGACACTTGTAAGTCTGTAATGAATTAGAGAGCTTGTGTTACAGAGAACAAAAAGAAGTTATTTCAAAGAAAATGAACACCATACTGTAATATTTAGTTAATTTTTACCAGGAAGCTCAGCCATCAGTGGAAATTTTCATCACCAAACACTGGTTTTACTACTGCTTCTTGATTACACTTACGATGTTTTTAAAAACCTTATGAATTCAGGGACAATGAGGAAAAATGATCACAAAACCCAACCAAATAAAAACCCCCATCCACAAACCAAACCATGTTTCTCTTGGGAAATATAAGGCAAAGGAGTAGAGAAATGGTTTGGGGACCTTATCTTTGCCCAATGCAACCCTGTTGCCAGATTAGTTCAGTTGGAAAGTCCAGAATAAATCACTTGCGTAGGTCATTTGACTCCTTTATTTTCTCTAGATAGATTAGAGCTGTATGGAAATCAAGGAAGTTTTACGTCTCAGTGCTTTGAATGAGTATCCTGATTAACAAAATTTCTTTCTGAGATACCAGCTATACTACTGTTTGCTAAAAACAGCAATATTCATCAAGTGTTTCATCTCAAACATTTACTTTTTTTGACAAAAATGCTTTGATTAAAGTAAGTTACTTTTCCCTTCCCTCCCAGCTGAGGGAGACACCTCTCATTCTTGAGATTGGCAGGTGTAAAGATGATGTGATGATGCTCATTGAATCGTGTGTCTTCTTACTTTCCTCAAACACTCTTAGGAATGTTGCTCTCCGTGTGTGTTGAAGTGTCAAATTAGGTGATTTTAGTGAATGCCTATACCCCATCACTACCATTAGATTTTCAGGTGCTGTGTAGCACACTATACTTGAAGCACATTGTAGAATCTCTGTCACCTTTTTTTCAGTCTGCAGAAATTAATTAAAAGTAACCTTACATAAATATTCACAAAGGTTCCTGTAGCAACATTAACTCACTGACTTAACAAGTCAAATATTTTGACAGTAGGTTAAGTCTCTAAAGACACAGTAAAACACAGAGATAGTGGGTCACAAGAGAGAAGAAGTCAGCATTAAACAGGGCTCATCAGAAGAGCAGTGGTTCACAACAAGCAAATTAACACAAGCCACATAAAGAAATCCTTTGAGCTCTTATTAAAAAAACCTGTCTTATTATATTCAAAGTGGGTCTTCTGGAATGCAGAGAGAGGCTCCAGCTTGTATTTTCAAATGTACATTCAAAAAGGAGATATAGGAGGTGACGCACCCCCCAGAATTTAGCCCTGAAGCCCAGTTCATGGTGCTGGGTATCTAATTAGTGTGATAAAATAATATCACATTGGAGGCCTGGAGAGTTGTGGCTGGAGCAAGGTCAAAGATGAAGCCATCAGAACAACCCTGTGGGCTATTTTAAGGTTCCCATTTTCTGCCAGTGTTTACAAATGTTTTGGGGCTTTTCCATGATAAGGGATTATTAGATTGAAGGATTTCATCCCTTGTAAATCTCTGCAATAGGTACAAGACGTATCTGTGAAGGTAAGCAGGGCCTTGCTGTAAAACAATACACATGAAAAAAAGCAGTATGAAAACTCAAGGGATAACTTCCAATGCATATTCACTTGCTGGAGCCTGCTGTAACAAAAACATGGAGAGGCAGCTAAGAGTGGCCCAATTTTGCAATTTTTTGAAGAAAATAAATTCCAAACAAAAACCCCCACGGATTTTGAAGTAGTAGCAAGTGAAATGTATTCCAACTGTGATAAAGTCCAAAAAGTTGTTGTCAGATTAGGAACTTGTTTGAAAAAGCCTGGATACAATATTACTGATGTAAAACATGTGCAAACAGACTGTGCTGCATAAACAAATCCCTAACCAAACATATTTGCAGCATTACCAAAGTATTTGACAAAAATGAGAGGTAGCAAATAATCTCAGGGATTTTTCCAAATTGTGTATGCATCCCTTGCATTGGATTTTAACTGATTTTATACAATGACATGCTCTTTTCTTTTCCCTCCCTCCTTTTTATGCTCAGAAGGTTTATGCAGCCAAAAAGAACTCTGCAGGACTAAAACAAACAAACAAACAAAAGAAAAAAAAACCCCAAACCCCGCTACTTTTGATTTTCTGATAAATCAGTAAAGGTAATAATGTCCTCAGTTTAAGGAGGAAGACCAAAGATAAGAGATCTGGCTGTTGTTGGGAGCTGGAAACTCCTTTCCCATGAAAGAGACACTGCTTTGGTGTCCCTACATGTTTTATGTTAAGCTTTCCCAGAGCCAGGTTGAACCTGCTGTATCTCAAGCACAACAGAATGTTACACCTTCAAAAAGAATTCATTGGATGAAGGTCTGACTCTTCACTTCCTGGTTTATCTCGATTTCAGAATACAAATATTCTGGCACTTAATGGGTATTGGAATGAAAGCACAGCACTGTTGTGAAGAAATTTGTCCATTAATCATTATGCCATCAGGATACCAGTATTCTTCTACAAAAAAAAAACCATCTAAATTTTTTTCTTCTGGTTCCAACCTAGTGCTATAAATATAGGGGCCAAACAGCCCAAATTTTGAAATTCAGACATTATTCAACATTTTTGAAAACAATTCCTTTTTCTGTTCTCATTTGGGAGCAAGGAATGGCTGTATTTTCACTTTTTATAGCCCAAAGAAGCCTGATAGATCACAGACATCAAGCTGAATTGAGTCTCTGGACTATTTTAAGCCAGTCTCTCTGAAATCACTAGGAGTGATGTTTACTCTCTTTAGGATTATTTAACCTACTCCTGAGATGTGACGGTGAGCTACTCTGCGCACAGCAATTTGAAGGCTATCTAAAATCATGCTCCTGAAGAGTTTTCCAGGGCAGTTCCTTTTTGCATTATGGCTGCTATGCACTCTTGGGCTGAAAAGGTAACATTTGAACTGCTATTTGCCACTGTATCTCTTTCCAAGATTAGATGTGTTGATACAAGGGAGAGGGTGGGACTGCAGGTGGGAAATCAGGAACAAAAGGTGTGACCTCAGGATCTTAGACAGGTCTCCTTTGCTAGGCTAGCAGAAAGGGGACAGTGGAAGGAACTGCAGCACAATGAAGCAGCAGTGAGTGAGATGCTGATTTTGGGAGGTGGAAGAGCTCCTGTGCCAGTGTCGTGGTTTAACCCCAGATGCCAACTAAGTACCATGCAGTCACTTGCTGAATTCCCACCCTTACACCCCTCCCCTGGAACGGGGAGAATGGGGAAAAATAAAACACAGACGTTGAGATAAGAATCACTTAATAATTGAAAAAAAAGTTAATGATAAGGAAAAGAAGAGAGAGAGGGGAAAAAGCCAGGAGAAACAAGTGATGCACAACATAATTGCTCAGCCCACACTGATGGATGCCCAGCCTATCTCCCAGCAGCAATCAGTGGCTCCCTGTCAACTCCTCACTGTTTACGTACTGGGCATGACATTCTATGCTATGGAATATGCCTTTGGCCATTCAGGTCAGCTGTCCTGTCCATGCTTCTTCCAGACTCCTTGTGCAACTGCAACCTGGCAGAGCATGGGAAACTGAAAAGTCCTTGACTTAAGGTAAGCACTGCCCAGCAGCAACTAAACCATCATTGTGCTATCAGTGTTACTCTCACACTAAATCCAAACCACAGCACTGTACCAGCTGCTAGGAATAAAATCAATCCTATCCCAGTCAAAACCTCTACACCCAGAGCTGTGGTGCATTGCCCTCACAGTTGTGCTCTTTTGGAGAGCTGGACTTTGAACTTTCTGGCTGAGCTGGTCTGCACTAACCAGTGGCCTCCACACACTGCACGGGTTTTTGGTTTACA
The DNA here is from genome assembly GCA_024500445.1 of Entomyzon cyanotis. Lineage (NCBI taxonomy): Eukaryota > Metazoa > Chordata > Aves > Passeriformes > Meliphagidae > Entomyzon > Entomyzon cyanotis. The sequence goes on from JAKEPQ010001005.1 coordinate 87,087,961, forward strand.
AAACTGAGACCACTTTCTCCCAGGGTGTGGAGATTTGCTGCAGAAGTAGTTGCTGAGGGGCAGGTGGATGAGGGAATATCTGGGGCAGGAGCAAGAGTCTTCTTCAGACGACTTTGTTTGCATGCAGAGCATTCCACTGACGCTCTACCTTTTGGATTTGCTCTTTCCTTGATGCCCTTTGGCTCTAATATAATAAAAGAAAAGAAAAGAAAGGAAAGAAAACATTAAAAAAACCCCGAAAAACAACTAAAACCAGCCAACCAAAACAAAAAAACTCACCACTACTTTTTTCTTTTTTTAGATGTTTATTTCATTCCTGGTATAAAAATTCTTTTTTGCAATGATAGTTACTTCGTAGCTATTGAGATCCGGATCCCACCCATGCCCATTTGCTCCTGGCCTCTCCATCTCATCGGCAGTGCTCCTCATGGGCAGCCCTGCTGGGGTGTGGAGCAGGGAGCTAAGGCTCCAGCAGCCCCGCTCCAACAGAGAAAGGTATGTGCTGTTTGCTACGAGCTACAGCAGAGGAAACTGGAAGGATGTAAATGTTCAGATATATCTGCGAGACTGCTTGTTTGTCTCTGCCCACACAGTAAACTCACACAGTAAACTCTGCATGCTTCACTTGTTAAAGATCATGGGTGAGCAGCCTTTTTTCTGGTGTCTGTCCCGCTGCCGGGCAGAAGAGCAGCAGCGCAGCTCCCTCCCCAGCAGCTTCAGCTCAGGGCTCATCTGCATAGCGCTTACCCATCAGGCAGCGCTGCCCGGCCATGCTTCCAGGAGAATGCCCACACGGAATTTATCACATCTTGGGCTTTTGGAGAGACAAGGTGCGTTAGTTTTGAAAGACAAACTCACAACCGTTCTATTTTAATGGATAAGGGTACGACCGCTGTCATCGTAAGCACCACAGTACACCCTTCTCAGAGCTATAAATACTTATCCTACCGCGGTGACTTTCGGCTGGTCCGATGGCAGTGGTATTTATAATTGATCACAGTCAGTTACAGATTTCTTTGTTCTTTCTCCACACCCACTGCTGCACTTGACTAGTCTTTTGCTGCAGAAGGTCCACATAGTTTTAATATTCCCTTTACTTTGCAACCTGACAGTCTCTTTTGTTAACCTCTGATTTTCTGGAATAAATGAGGATCAAGTCAAGCCTATACATTTTAATCAGTCTCTCATGGAACTGCCAGTGCCTGCTACTTCCTTGATTTTTGCCATTGTTAACAACACAGGCACTGTGCATCAAATGCATTTGTGCAGCAGCATTTGAAGGTATTTGAAGGTACTGTTGGGGGCAGAGGAGGAAAGAGGAGTCACTTACCTGAGATTCTGTTTTAATTATATGGTTTTCATTTCTAATACACAGCATGCTTTTCACAGATTAATGAAAGAATCACAAGGATAGACAGCAGAAACACATGATGACTGCCTAAACCTTTCACCTATAAAACGGAAGAATTTCTGCTTCAGGCCAACATGCCATTTGATTACCAGAGAATACAGCAAATGAACAAGGTGGAGGTCCTTGTGCAGAAAGGTACCTAATTTTTGGTTGTTGTGAGCCTGAAATATCTCTTTAATGATCACTCCCACAGGTGGTGACCCAGAACTGGTTTCCTTTAGCCTTCTTAAGACCCTCTTTCTAGACTGGAGGAAACATGCAGGGGATTTTTAAGCCAGCTGTGAGATGTTAATTGCTGAGAGGAATATATCCTCAGCCACCACAGATTCATTTTCCTGTAGGTTCTTTAATCAGCATTTATCATCCATTTTAAATCTGCATTTATTGTTTAATTATTAAATCCTTCTGGCTAAAAAGCTATTGTTCCTGTTGATCTTTCTCTTCCATTCCCCTTTGGGTTTTTTCCACTTCCTTCCTTTCAGCTACAGCTACCTTATAAATGCCTTACAGCCCCACAAACACATAATCTGTGAAAAAAAGTCTCCTTCTGTGGGCTGAGCTGCATAGGCAAAGTTGTACCATGTACTCCCATAACCACCTCCACAACCTGCCTCCAGCCGTGTCCGCAGGCTGAGCACACAAAGGCAGTGACAGCTCTCCTGTGCTCACACACTGTGACTGTACCATGAGACCTGCAGGCACAGCTCTGGAAATCGAGAACCATGTACCTCTCCATAAACCCAAATGACATTAATATGCCAGCAGAAACCTGCATGCTGTCATAGATATAAATCCTATAATTTTTTTTTTTTTTTTTCCCCTCACCTTCAGGATTTTCTTTGCCAGTTCCAAATTTCCCTGTTACAGTTATGCTACTACAAACCTCCTCCAAGGGTGTGGAAGTTTTTCTTAATGAAGGGTAAAGATAACCTTCCATTAACACTCCTTTGCCACGTATTAATATTTAACTTAACACAGTTGATCACCGAGGCAATAATTGTGCTCCATTCCCCAGCCCGGCAGTGGGTGTGGTAGTTGCAAACACAACTCTGTCTGAATCCCAGAGTGAGCCCTCCCATCCCTGCCACAGGGACACAGCCCTTCCAAATCCCAAAGGATATGCACATCAGAGATAATGCTGACAGTTGGGTTAAATTATGAGAGGTAATACATGAGGCATACCTCTGCCAAGCCATTCATCACAAATTCCCACTGGGATCCCAGCAGAGAACCTGCCTGTTCCCTCAGTGTTGAGACATCCACCTTTGCCTAACAGGTGTCCTGGAAGGCGTTTTGCCAAGCGGGCACAAGTTACGAAGCTGAATCCAAACTCGACAGCTGCTTTTTGCAGAGAAAGGGCTGCAAAAGCCTGGGGAAAGCCCCTCCTTGCCCTCCTGCCAGGCCCCTGCCCCTTTAGCTGGCACTGCCAGCAGCCATGGCCCGATGGCCAGGCCCACGTGTGGGCAGCTGGGAGCTGAGGGACCCCTCTGTGAGGTGCAGGAAGCATCCACCTCCTTTTTGGCATTGGCTTTTATCGCCATGGTGCCTCCTCCCTGCTTGTGCCACCAGCCCACCTGTCCTGCGGCAGCCCCCATTGCTCTTGCACAGCCAGGCCTTGATGACATTTTCTCTTCCCTGCCTCCTCCCAGCTTTCAGCCTCCTCTTTGGCCCTGGCTGGAGCTGGAGCCTGTCCCAAGCTGGGGTTCTGCCTGACTCCACAGAGTCCTGCAGGAAAGACACCTGCATTACTCATCAATGCATCCATTTACATTTTTCTGTTATCTTACAGTATAGGATCCTAGTCAGCTCTGCTTTCATGGAGAGCTTCTTTTTGTTTTCCCACTTTGGAAATCCAATCTTGATTTTGTTTTCTAGCCACTTCTTCCTACCACTTGCTGCATCCTCTAGGCAAGTGCAGTGATTTTTAAAGAAACCTTTTAAATAAGCAAGACACAGCAGACTTTCTGACTTGAGGAATTTGGGAGTCCACTAAAAATGTGTCAGCCAGCTCTGCCAATTACATCTCCTGGTTGGCTTTGCAGTCACTAGATCAGTAGACAAATTCCTACTAAATACAGCTCTGAGCTCAAGATATGTTTTAAAGCACTGTACCTTGCATGAGGAAGTAAAAACAACACCAAGTGTCTTTTATAGATGCATGATGATTTTTTCTAGAAAAATTCCTTGTTTTCTTACCACTTTGAACCTGCAAAATTTGTATCCACGTGTTAGGTTTCAAATGAAATTTTATAGGTTGGTTATATTAATCATCCAGAGTATCAATTAATAGAACATTAGTTACTAGGACATTGTAAAGTAAATTCTAGTGAACCTTTTTTTACTGTGCTATAAACTGCAACAGCTGAGTCTCACACAAATGAATGTGATAGAAAGGTCAGTGACAGTGATAGCAATCATCTGCTCTTAGTTTGATCACCCAAGTAGAACTTTCATTAGGGATTTTTAATCACTTCTCCCAGGCTCATAGTCCTTTTTATGATCAGAGCAGCTTATTTATGGAGCCACTGTTTTTCTACATCTCAGGCCGAAGGAGTTCAGCAGGCCAAGAAAGAAAGGTTAAGGTAACTTAATTAAGACCAACGAAATTTCCTCTGGGGAGACAAAAACCAGTCATGAGCCATTAGTCCCAGTGGTGTATGTTATAGAGCTCCTTCGCTCTGGAGAAAAGGAAATATTCTCCCTCCTGCAGCTCCAAGGAATTGCACCGCACTGCAGCAGAGCCCACTCTGCCTGCTGGGACAGTAACTCACTGGGGGAAGCCCAGTGTAGGATGATGGGGCTCCTCAGACCTACAGCTGATGTTTTCCATGCATCCCTGCCCCCCTACACAGGTGTGCCTCCTGCTCCACAGTCTGTCTTTATCACAGAAACAGTGTTCTGTTTCTGCCAAAAGGTTGTCTACACCTGTGCAGGAGGGAAGAGGATTGTCCCCAAAATAAGCTGCAAAAGGAAAACTGCTTCTTAACTCCCACATCAGTCTTTAGGCATCAAACACAATCGTTTTGGCCACATTTACACCACAAACCTGCAAGAGTCAAATGTGATAAATGAATATACACAAAAATAATCTTCCTTGTAATACAACCAAGTTTTTAGTGAAATTTGCTCAATTTCTTTTAGCTGAGTTCTACAAAAGTATCGTGAGGCTAACAGATTACAAAATTCTCTCATTAAAACAAAACAAACATTCTGAAGAGAAGCCAGCTCAAAGTACAGTTAGAGAAAGTACCTTCTCTCTAGGCAAAGTTATCCTTTCACTAGAAGTTTGTTTTGTTGTTTAAACTGAATTCTGGAAGTACTAACTTAGATGTTCAGTGTAAGAAATAATAATTGCAATATGCAACACTGTTACCTCTGCTGAAAAAGCTGAGTTATTTCTTCGGCAAGCATTCCCTAGGGAGAGTTGTTAGAAGACTGACTATACAAATACCTATAGTCCACAGAGATTAAATATAGTCATTTTAATTAATTCCCAAGGGGGAGAGACTCTTCCCAATCTCTAAATTGTATGGAAGCTCTGCAAGTTAAAAAAAAAAAAAAAAAAAAAAAAAAAAGGTGTGTAATTTCAGATACTTCACAGGTTTTTACACCCCAGAAGATACAAAACATTTTCACAGTGATACAGGTTATCTCTTTTAGGATTCACACCCTGAGTAGGGGAAAACCACATTTCACTCGGCCTCAGAAGGAAGCGATGCTAACAGCGTCACATGAAATAATTTTCTTTGTTTTCTTGAAAACACAGATGTATAATTTAAGAAGTTGCTCCCCACCTGATGTAAAACAACATCAGGTTGCAGATCTAAAGGAGATACGCCTTCAGAATGTGCTGCAGTAAGTGTGTATCACTCCCTGTCACTGTCCTAGCCCTGTGAATACTCCAAGGACCGTAGCTGCTGTAAATCAGAATGCATTAATTCTGTGCCTTAAGGAGCTTGCAGGGAAATGTCTCTTGCCTGCTGTTGGTACTGTCACCTGTCAGAGGGGGAGCTGGTTTGGTTGCAACGTGTGGGTGCTCTTTCAATGTCAATAAGAGCTAACAGTAATTGATGTTAATAACGCAATACTCTTTTACAGTTACTGAAGGCATGGCTCTAATTATCAGCAAGCGCAAAAATGAAGCGAAATGGAAACCTATCATACATGTTAGTTAGAATAGAATAACTACAGTACAGTAGAACATCCCCTTGAAAAAAATCCCCAAGTTTCAGGGAAGACAAACAGTATGGATAAAATAAATCATTTTGCAAACAAGTCTTTTTTCATGAAAATTTCTATAGCCATGATGAATGGCACCGTGGCCTCCAAATAATTTTTAATACTTTCTGCTGTTCTAGAGTTCTTTCCCTAAGTAGGAGGACTAGGTACAAGTCTGGTTTTATTTGTGTTTCTGTAATTGGTTCTTAAAGAGAATTCTGGTCAGATAAAAATCTGAGTCCATGATCTTCTAATGAATAAAAATAAATAAAAAAGAAACCCAGGCTAAGTAAAACAGACCAGAATTTACTCAATTTGTAGTAGTGACATACAATAAAACTTTGATAGAAGAAAAGAAGAAAGAATAAATTGATATCAAAGTGCAGGAACTTAGTGATCAGTGATCATCTGTGACTATATTTGTCACCCAGGCTCTGAAAATGCAAGGCAAAGATCAGATATGAAGGTTTCAAGCTTTGGATAACTAATAATGCTGCTGTCCCTGCTTAGGAAGAAAAAAGTCAAAACATTGCTACCAGCAATCCACCCAAACATTTAAGCACCAATTCTTTGCTAATCCCCACCATTTCACTATGTGTCTTTTCAGCTCTGTGTCTTCAGCAAAATGAACATTCAGAGGAAAATGCAGGAAACATTTATCATATGATTCCATGCAAAACACAGCAAGTGCAGACCTTGGAGGATTTCTCTCTGCTTTAACACATTCTGTGTCTCAGGTTTTACTGCTGCTGAGAAAGTTCATCTAGCTGATCTCTTTATGTGACACAGAACCCTTCTGAAAGCTGTCTTTGTGACAGAGTGATGAGTTTCCTTCCCTGTTCCAATCAGTATCTCAAACCTATCTCAGGTTTCATATTCACAGGCCACTCCAGATCCAAGGGAGCCACCAGTTTTTTTCACAACCTACTTCACCACTCTCCCTGGGGCTCCCCTCCATGGGTCATGCTATAGAAATTATAGTGGCAGTTTCCAAGGCCACAGAAGGAAAAGAGCACCTGTTGCCATGTCTGTGGGAAGGGTTAAGGAGGAGACATGATGGAAACACAGCAATGGGTGAGAGACAGATATTTTCCTCCTGTATATGTATGACAAGAACTCAAACTCAAGAACCAAATACTTGTGTCCTTTCTGCAGTGAGCATTACAGTTGCATGCAGCTTGGGCATGTTACATTTCACTATACACTCACCAGAGCAGGACTATGGGGATAAAACTTCATCTGCTCCTGCTAATTATTTAACCAGGACAGATTTTCCCCAGCATCTATGCTGGCACCCCTGGAAACTTTTAAGAGTTTGAAGAGAGACTGAGCTGTGAAGCATTCCTCAAAGTCAGTTATGGAAACACTTCCAATGAAGAATTACACCAACTGCTGTGGAGACAATTACACCCACAGGCCTTGAGAGAAAACCCAAGAATTCCTCCAAGCCCAGGAAAACCTGGCTTCCTTCAATAATGACAAACCTTTGGGGATGGAAATAGGTAGTAATTAGAGAGATTAACTATCATTTCCTTTAGCTTATTACATAAGGAGAAAATGCTGCTGTGCCTGGGTCAGATTTCCACTAGGCAGAAGAGACTAAGAATTCCCATAGCAAGAGCAGCCTTCTTAAGAAAGGAGAGAGAAGCCCAAAGGAAAATAAATCAGATGAATCAGTGCTTTTTGATGTCTGCATTCAAAAGATTCTGATCTTTACATGCAGAAGAAGCTGAAAAATACACTGAAGGGAAACTCTCAGACATGAAGCTCCTTTCTGCAGCCGAGCTTGCTTCTGGCAGGTGGGGATGCTCCCATCTCCTGACTTATCCTAACCATGTGCTGCCACTGCTCCCCTTGGGCTGCCTCTAGTGCTCATCAAGTTTCCCTGTGAGCTGATACAAATTTTCAGCACTGGCCCTTAGCACAAACATGTTGAATCACTGACGCTTGTACAAAGGCCAGCCTTTCAAACACCTCGGTTGGAAACTGTGGAGCTCCCCTCCATCGGGGTGCCTAGGAGCTCCTTCCTTCCTTCCTTCCTTCCTTCCTTCCTTCCTTCCTTCCTTCCTTCCTTCCTTCCTTCCTTCCTTCCTTCCTTCCTTCCTCCTCCCTCCCTCCCTCCCTTCCTCCCTTCCTCCCTTCCTCCCTTCTCTCTTCTCCCTTCTCCCTTGATTTTTTTTTTTTGCCATGCCAGCGATTAAAGCCATCAAAACAAGCCAAAGGAAGGAGGTATAAGCGAGAGGTGATTGTGTTTATACACTAGAAGCCTAGTTTTCTTCGGAAAACACAATAAAGAGATGTGAGGGGAAAAAACGCCGGCTGTGAGGAGGCTCCCGGAAAAACTCTCCAGAGCAGTGCCGTTCCGAGGGAAGGGCGCTGGGAGGTGGCGCTGGCAGCAGGGGCGGGACGGCTGATTTCCATACTGCTTTCCCAGAATGCGGCGGGGCCACCCAGAGGGAAGGAAAAGCTTTTTCTGTACTTAAAGACGTGTCTTTGCAACCGCGGCTTTCACCGCGCAGTCGGGATTAGAGACGCGAATGCCTGGGCAGTGGAAAAGGAAGCACCCCAATCCGCGAGTAGCCATAACTTGCAAGGCGTATTTCTAAGGAAGGTATAAATATTCCTTGGGTAGGAGTACCGCCTTGGCTGGTCCGAAGGTAGTGGGGTATCTCAATTGATTGTTCACAGTCAGTTACAGATTGATCTCCTCGTTCTCTCTTTCCCCCCTTCCCACTACTGCACTTGACTAGTCTTTTGCACCCCGAGCAGACCCTCTGGCAGGATTTGTTCATCACCGCCACCAGTGCCTCAGTTTTAGTGCAAGGGAAAGCACACACACACAAAACCCTCCCAAAAACTTTTCTAAGATTTATAACTGCACCTGTTACCGTAATATCCATGCTTCCAGCCAAATTCTTGGCGGTTCAGCTTGCCAGGCTGCCTGCAGCCTCCAAAGCACTGAACATAAGGTGGTTAATTCAGATTAACCTGGTGACATGCCAAAAGCACAGCAGGGTGCTCTGAGCAGAGGTGTCCCTGGGAGACAGGACTTGCTCCATGAAGCACCCTACAGCTCCCAGATGTGTTGGGAAGAACAAGGGCAGTGCACAGGGCCAGCATTGCTCCTGCCTCTCTGGAGAGCAGAGTGACAGAGAGGATGGAGAGTGCTCAGCCACAGAGACTCCATGCATTTCTTGCAGTCACTGCCCTGCTTTTACCAGAGTGCAGGACCCAAAACGCCCTACCCTTGCAGAGATACAAGCAAAAAAAGGGTGCCCTTGCACCCCTTTGCCCAGGGCTGTGAGTGGGGAAATGAGAGATGCAAACTGAGTGTGTAGTGGTGGTGCCAAATCAGACTTGACTGCAAGTAAAGGGTTTAATGTGCAGGGATTTACAGTTCCAGGAGAAGCCTAAAAGCATCAGGTTTGTTAGGAGAAGCTGCGAGGATTTTTTGGGAAGAGAAACTTTATGGATGATCCAAAATCAGGGCTCAGGTAAAACAAACACCTCAGGAGAGCCAAAATCTGAAGAATTTGGGGCAATATTAAGCTAATGGGGGTTTGGAGAAAGGCTAGACAGCACAAAAAACTACAGATGTAATGTAACTTGGCTTGGGTTTGGATTTCTTTTAAATTTTGAAACAATGGGAAGACAACTGTCTGTTATTTCCCAGAAAAAAACAACCAAAAAAAAAAAACCAACCAAAACCGAAAACAAAATGAAAAAAAATGAAAAAAAAAAAAACAGTCAAAGGATTTCTGAGGAAGATGGCAATAACTGAAGTAGTTAATTTGTTCTTGAAAACTTACTCCTACTTTTTTATGAATACAAATGCCTCTGTAAATACATACCACTCAGCACAATTAAAAGTGTTGCTAAGTATTTTTGAGGAGCAGAATAGGAACACCATTTTAGAACTACAGCTGGTCAGACAGGCGCAGCAGAAAAAAAGCAGAAGAAGGGACAGCCTAGCTGTCTCTGATGGGTAGAGAGCTAAAGCATTTTCTGAAAAGATGCACATCTGAGCATTTTTTGGGAGATGTGTCTCCTTAGCCTTGGGCAGAAGGTCTAACCACTGTTGTAAAAGCATGGAGGGTCACAGCTCCTGCTCAAAGATAAATTCTTTGATGGAGCATGTCAGGTACCTGCTTTCCAGAGGGAGTTTTATGCTGATGATCACCAAAGACTGCAAGCACAGTTCTGTGACCTCAAGAAATCTGCCTAAGTCTGAAAGAGAGGTGGTTTTCAGGTCCTTTTCTGCTGGCTGAAGCTTCATTGGGCTTTACTCACCACCCAATTTGTTTTGGATCTTGTCTGATTCTCCCCCTCCAGGCAGATTTTTCCCTTGTAGGTGCATCCCAAATACCAAACTTCAAGCTTTATATTCCAGTGCAGGTGCCAAGCACCTAATTTGTTGATACTGAATCTTTTACTGGAATTAATAAATCACGGCTTGGGATGAGGAAAGCTTTGTTGCCTCCATAATGCTGGATGTATCTTGCTTATTCTGAAAGATTAACACTGGATTCAATTTAACAGAAGAAAGAAAACTTAACCTAGGAGAAAGGAAATGTCACAGACAGCAGAGAAGCACATAATAACCACTCCTTTCTTGTGGCAAACGAATACAGCAGGATACTTATGAATGCATTTGATGGATCCTCTGAAGTCAAAGTGTCTGAAACAACTAAATTTTGCTGTTAGACTCTGTTGAATCAGGCAGTGTTCATTCATTATTTTATCACTATTAAAGTGTAGGGTCTAGATTGGTTACTGATTTCAGCCAGTGATAAGACGAAAGCAAGAAGTTAAATAATGAAAAAACAAAGCCCACTCTGACCTTTTTTTTTTCCTTTATTTAAAATGTGATTTTTCTATTTAAAGATTGGCTCGTTTGTCCAAATTGAACAGTAAGGGTGATCTCCCAGAAAAACAAAGAGGCAGGCAGATTATAGTAAGGCCACTTACATTTCCATGGGCTTGTTAGTACACCAGTAAACAGCTCACTTGATTTGCATCTGCTCAAGTTAGGCACTCTATTACTGCTCTTTCAGGCTCAGGGAAAGGAGCTTAAACAAAGCTGAACCCACCTGTCACTAGGCCTTCTGTGAAGATCTGCTGGCTGGGAAAAACTACAGCTTAATTAAACTAGTGGAGTTTTACTAGGAGTTTTACTTCAGTCATTATATCATCTTGACACTGGAAAAGACCAAAACCAACTCAAAATCACAAAAGAAGAGCCAACCCTCCTATGAATACAAATCACTAAAGTCCACTGTCCAAAGGCATCAGCAAATGTTACATATGAAGTATTTCACATGATGAATGCAAAACTGCCTTCCTTACCCAAATTAGTGGTACCACTTTCTGGTGGCATGTCCCATTTCCTGAATGCATTCTGTGGTTCAGAAATCAGTGTTAGTGCAGCAGCAGCACTTTGCAGAGTTGTGGAGCTTTGTTTGTGTTGCGTGCTTGTTTGGAACAGGTCCATAGGTTAAATGCAAATTATTAGGCTGAACACGGAAAGTAAACAGCTGAGAACTTGCGGTCTGATATGTAAACCAACAAGATTAGCTGAGTAAATGGCCCTGTCTTAGCCTTGATTTCTCTAACTTTAGGGAAATTTGAGTTATCATGTACCTTTTTTCCTCCCCTGAGACCACTTTCTGCTATATTTTCTTTTATTCTGCTTTTATCATTCTGAGCAGCATTTTACCAGACTCTATTGCAGAACAATTCTCTCCTGTTGTAAGGCAAAACATACTGAATTTCAGGAAGGCCACTGTAATGTAAAGGCAAGTAGGAGGGTATTAATGCAGGCCAGGCTGACAAGTGTCAGCTTTCACTATGAAGAAACAACTGGCTGTTCAAAACCCCAGCATATGGAAATCCATCAAAGGATTGGGTTACCAATTGTGATAAGGGTTTTATTTGCATGATTAGATTGAATATAGCTTTATCTCCTTTACCTTTTTGTTAACCAAGTCACACACAGCTTGGGATGTGAACAGCATTTCTGAAACTGAAACTCCCACCTTGTAAGGATTTGGAGTAGTTCACAGATCAGATACCTTTCTCTAGATGCAAAAATGAAAGTGGAGAGTGGTCATGTCATTCCAGACCCAAGCAGTCTCATCTAGCCTCTGCAAAGACATGATAATTTAGTTTTCACGGTACACAGAACTTGTTCAGACAGATTACAGCAGAACAGCTTTACACAAAACCAGGTGCTCCCGACACAGAAAATCCAGCATTAATGTTAACATGGCATCAGTCTGTGACCTGAGAGCAGGCAGAGCTGTATCTAAAGGGACTGGCTTCAGCACTGTGGTGGTTTTGATTGGCCCAAAACATCAGCAAGGTATCTTTAACATCTAAGAGAAATTTAAACCCCTCAGAAGCTGTTGTGGTGGGCTTGGGGAAGTGTCTGAGGCGTGGGGAGTGGCACAAAGATGGCTCCTGTGTGTCCTGAGTGAAAGTTCTGGAAGTTTTTCACCAAGTCGAGCAGAGCCAATCTCTGGTGGTTCTGAGGGTGATGGACATGCTGCTGGCCAAGTTTGGGCCAATTGGAGGTGCTAGTTACGCCTCTGTGAAAACATATTTAAGAAGAAATCAAAACAAGGTAGGCACGCACTTCTTTGTAGTTAGAGGAGGAGGAGGAGGTAGAGGTAAAAATATATGAAGGGAAAACAACATGGAGACACCAAGGTCAGTGGAGAAGGTGGGGGAGGAGGTACTCCGGGAGCCGTGAAAACCCTCTGCTAGCCATGGTGAAGGCCATGGGGGGGCAGGAGGTCCCCCTGCAGCCCATGGAGTCCACAGGGATGCAGAAATCCACGCACAGCCCACGCTAGAAGAGCAGGTGGATGCCTGGAAGAAGCTGTGATCCAGTGGGAGTCTCATCTAAAGACTCAAAGCTGCAAAGGCCTTGCAAGGGAGAGAAAAGCCTTTTCCTTGCTCCTGGGATGGAAGCAGCCTGGCCTCGGCTCGGCAGAGTCTGCACCTTATGGACAAAAGAACTCATGTTGCAGCAGAATTCGGGCGAGATGCTGCTCGTGAGATTGGACCCACGCCAAAGAAGTTCCCAGAGGACTGCCTCTCGTGGGAGGGACCCCATGGCTAAGTAGAGAACCCCTCTCCCTGAGGGACTGACCAGAGAAAAAACACCTCACCCTGCCCATGTTGTTGGAAGGGGGGTGAGAGGAGAGATTGCTTCTTAAGAGAGAGGGGGTGAGAGCAGAGAAACTGGAGAGAGAGAGAGAGAGAGAGATAAATAGAGATAAAGAGTATTTGTAGTGGAAGAATGTGGTGATGAATAGATTTATGGACTTGCTCTGTGGACTGAGAAAATACCCCACACACCCTGCCCCCCTACCCGAGCTGTTGGTTAAAAAGAGGAAAGGGGGTGAATAAAAAATGGGTTTGTAAGAGGGAAGGGGGTGAGTGAACAAAATAGTGCATGAAAAGTTTATTTTTGCCTCTCATTTATCCCCCGACTCTGTTAAGTAATTAAATCACTCTGCAACTTTAAGTTTAGAGCCTGTCTGCCCTTTCTTCCGTATGTCCTCCTACCAGTGTCCTATCTCACTTAACTCATGAAATTGGTGTGTGTTTTTACAGTTTTTTTTTCTTTCCCCTCTCCTGAACATCTGCAGCAGGAGAGAGCAGAAGTGCCTGGCATTTAGTCAGGGTCAAACCCTGAGAAGCACAGAGCAACCTTCAAAGATGTTGAAGGAAAACAACTGACTTGTGAGTGGGATTCTGGGCAGGTATCAAGACAGGTCATGCATGGTGGAAGAACATTACTTCTGCCCGTGGTTGCATGGCTTCACACAACTACCATGGGTCCAGGCAGGAAAAGAAGGGGAGCCCTTTGTAGCTGGCAATTGAGAGCCCTCCCCATAAATGCATTGCAGTGATGTGCAATGATTCCTGTGACACTTCAAGCTGCGCTGAAGTCTCAGAAAAGCCTGGCAACTGAGCCAAGATGCTACAGCATTTAATTCATCTAGGCTTGCTCATATATCACTGATCTGCTCTGACAAAGGGAGTTTTGCAAGTCAAACACAGCAAACCAAAGCCAAATTGCATAACAAATACAAGGGTCAACACCAGTCGGACTAAGCAGATTACATAGTTTGCACAGGGCTTGACTTACTCATTACCCACATCAAGAGCTGAGCATGCAGACTGCAACACTCAACCCTCTGACCAGTGTCCTTACCAATGCAGGCTGTCAGCAAAAGGCCTTCTGGAGCATGAACAGCTTGCAGTGGCTTCTCTTGACTACCAAAAAAGAACACCAGTCTGACCCCTACAGTTAATACTACTTTCTGAGAAGCCTTTAACCTGTGTCATTTATTCATGTTCTACTTTTCAGAAGCCCGTTTCCTCAACACACAGCCTCATGTACAAGAGGGCAGATAAAACTTTGTGGAGCACTCTCCAGCTCTGTAGTGCCTTGCTTGCTACCAGCCAAATCCTGGGCCATACCCAGGCACTATAATAGCAATTTTGACATACAAAATTGCTTAGAGTAGAAACCAGGTAATAACCTTGATTACAAACCCTCTACTGTTAACAAATCTCTTCCAGTAAAAGGAAAAAAAAAAAAAAAAAGCACTTAATGCAGTATCAAGACGCCAGGCCAGTATCTACTGTCCCAGACACACTACAGACAAACTCATTCCTCAAGGAGCACCATCTGTGCTACAGTTGCTGTGTACCTTAGTTCTTGACCCTTCAGGGAAAGGAGCTGACCCTGAAGAAGTCTCAAGTCTGACTACTTTAAGATGTACTACAGTTTACAGAAATAAATTTGTTTTCAAAAGGATGCATGTGTGGGAGATACACCAGGCCAGGCTCTCTGAACTGTAAATACTACAGAAATCAGTCCTGTTCTGAAGCATAAATTGCAGGATCTCTTCCACCTGGAACCATAATCAGAAATTATGCCATGTGCTCGTGCAGCTGTGGCTAAGAGCAAGTGAGGGGAGCTCCCTTATTCTCCTGCACTGCATGCATTTCTTTTCTTCTGTAAGAAGGGAACCCCAAGGCTAACCAGCAGCATTTAGGTAACCCTTTCATAGAAGAGTTTAGGATGTTTAGGAAAGCATCCTAATGCATCAGGAAGGGAAAAGCAGGCATGCACAATGCATGCAACAAATTCCAAGAGATGGTATGACCTGTTCTCCTTAGAACGAATCAGTCACATTAGTACCACTTTCTGTACAGAGATAACAGACCTGATGATGTATCCGTCCCAGTGAGTTTCACAGAGAGTTGATGTGATGTTGATAGTGCACACAGCAAAGGATAGGATACCGGATCTAAGGAAAACAATTTGCTTTCCAGTATGACTCTGCCCAGAGCTCAGAGGCAACAGTATCCTCATCTTGCTGGGAAGTGATAAATGCATTTATTATGATATACAGATGCCAAGGTGTGTGGCACAGCCAAGGACTCACAGGAAATATGGCCAGGTGACACTAGTGTAAGGATGGAACAAATCCTCATTCCCTCTACTGCTCAAAACCTAAACCAGAGTGGTGTCAGCTCCTGCTGGGAGGAAAAATTTTAAAGAAACAGTGCAGCATTGCAAATGACAGTTATTAATTTAGCACCTGTGAGAAGAGTGGTGAGAAACTCCCACGCTCAACTTTAACCCTTACTGTCCCAAGGAGAATAGTGCTTCAGCACTGACTGTAGTCCTTCACCACCAATACCCACCCATCTACATGTTCTGTATTTATCCATATCCTCCTGTTAATTAGACAGCATCTGTTTTGGAATAAAACCCTTTAAGCCTGCAACTAACTAACAAGCAGGAGCAATTTAGTTCCCAGCAGCATTATGTGAGATATTTGCTTAGGGATAGAACCTGAACTGTGTTTTAAGAACTGATTTTAAAAGCCTGTGCTTACTTCTTTGAAGAACTGAGTTGGTAACACTGGTAGAGAAGACAGAACTTGTTACTTGGCTTGTATGCATATTTTCTAAAGCTGAAAGAAGTCACCTCGTGCTCAGCTAAGTCTGATCTTGCTCCTGTCCTCTTGCACAACACATTTAGAACAGATTATAGCTTTTGAAAGCTCTATAGAAGAGCTACAAACAGAAATGGCAGTAGATGGGAAGATAATGCACTTTACCTGGTAAGAGTCTTGCAGGTGAAATACTGCCTGAGCTTAACAGGTATCTGTACATTCAAGGACAGTAGAAGAAAAAAGCCCTCTAAAGTGAGAAGAAGAGATGGACAATGTCAGGGCCTGAGGTGAATGATGACACTGCTTTAACACTTGATTGCTTAGCATTTCCCAGCTTTTGCTGATAAACAAAAGGAGCTGAATAGCATTCAGGCACACCCCACCACTCCCAGGAGATTGGATATTGTCCCTCTTATTTATAATCTGCTGGTGAGCTTTGTTCACTAGCTTTGGCCAAACCATTAATTAAGGGAAAGCCTTCATGCATTCCCATACACCTCTGCAAGAATAATTTTACAGTTATGCTTTGCTGTGTGGGTTGTTAACAGTGGGGACAGTGCCCTGTTAAAGCAGAAGGGAAGCACATCTCTTCAACAGGGATGCCAAGTGCAGTAGGAAAGTATGAGGACTACATAACCCCTTGGAGGCCCTTTTGGGTCCTCAGACTATACCTGAACAGCCATCTCCTGGACATGGGTTTATGCTTGCTACACAGAAGACTGCATCTCCCCAGAAGAAAAAAACCAAAAAATAGATTGGGTGGTGGTTTTAGATTTGCACACACTCCAAAAAGCTAAAAACTAATGCAACAAGCAATTACTGAAGGAAGACCAGTGATATTTTGCAAGACAGAAAACAGTGCTGCTAGGAGAAGCGTTCCCTGTAAAACAAAATGTGAACCAAAACTGCCTCAAGGGACACTCAAGTCGCACACACTGCAGCATCACAGCTTTGAGAAGAGGCAGACAGTGCTTCTAGAGTATGCACGTCTGCAACCTCAACAGAACCCATACATTTATGGCCATATCTAAACTGGGCCATTCAAGATAAAAGTCCACTTCTAAATGCATATACTCCCAAGGGGAGCACAGAGGGGATGTGATTATTCTTTGTACTTGCAGTACCTGCTAGAGGAATAATGGCCATTAGAAAGTCTTGGTCTGCTTGCCCAAAGAAGAATCACCTACCAAACTTTTCTCTCTGCTAAAGGAAAGGAGACAGTTACACCTACATCTGATATCAGAATCCCAGCATTTCCACCCACTAGATGCTCTTGTTCTGCCATACTCTAATTACTCCAAAACATATTCAGGAAGACTAAGATATAAATGGGCCAATATGGATGAGTAAAGAGAGGTAAATTAGAAAAACTTGCTATTTTAGCATCACCCTCTCTATAGAGAGGCACAAAGCTAAAACAGACAGATCTAGAGCACATTTAGTTAGCAAGTCCCTGTGTCTTATCTCAGTAGGACCAAATAATTCATCCACACTTTAGAAAACCTCCATTCTTATCCTCAGCTATGAATACAGTGATAGAGTCACATGAATAGGTACACAGAAACATAATAGAAAAGACTGGCTGAAAGGACTGTTCCCCCCAGTAACCATAACAACAAATAAGAGAAATCTGTTTGTCTGAGGGTTCTGCTTCTCCCTTTTGGTAGTTTCTTTCAACTTAAAAATAGCTGCATTGGAGTCAAAGAATAAAGCTCAAGATAGTCACAAAAAATAAAGGATGTATTTTTCTCCAAAGATCAAAACAGTAACTAACATAAGACATTCATATTAGAGTATTAAGTTCAGTGTCCAGAAAAAAACTTGTCTGCCATATTAAAAAAAAAAAAAAAAGATACTGCAATTGCTTTACTGCTCAAGAATCTCTTTGCTCAAAACTGCTTAATTCTTCTCTCACAAAGTTTTGTCAGTAACTTGATTTTAACTACATTGTACAAACAACTTTTCTTCACCACCCTCATCTTATCTAAAGCTCTTCTTTTGTTCTGGAGAGTTTTGTTGCATGCTCCTCTATAAATTTACTCAAATGCTCTAAATCTCTCTCGCCTTCATATTTAATAGGGTTGTTCTTCTTGTCCTTCGGAGCAAAGTAGATGGTGGGGAATCCCTCCACTTTGTAGTGGTCATTAGTCACATCGTTGGCAGTAGCATCCATCTTGGCTATAATTAGATTTTTCTCATTCTTGTATTTTTTGCCTAGCTCATTATATACTGGTTCTAGTTTCTTGCAGTGTCCACACCACGGGGCATAGAACTCTATGAGAACATCATTCTTTGGATCCATCACTATGGTATCAAAAGTTTTACCCACTACCAATTTCACAGGCCCTTTGTTATTTTTTGGCACTGGCTGGGACTTCACAATTGGCTTCAGTTTTCCTAGAGGAAAGCAAAACACACAACACTGTTAGAATGTGGAAAGAGCAGCCCTTACAGTGTCCCCTAAGAAAGGGCAGAAGTACACCCTCCTGCCAGGGAAAAAATCCCTGCACCAGCAAATGAACTTGCCTCAGCATGAAACACAAGCTAGTTAGCTGGTAACCTTTTAGTCCAACAACCTCGTGAAATTTGGGCAACAGTTTGTTTTGCAATTCCCTGGAACCTTTCTCCTCTTTTTATGGCTGTCCTTCCACAAAGTTCTAGCCAGTGATTTATTATAGAAGTCCCAAATATGAATGAACAGTTCACACTTCAAAATCACAGGAACATTTTAGGGTTGCAAAACACACTCAGTTTACTGGAGCCATTGCCTCAGGAAAGAACTCATGGAAGGGTAAACAAAATAGCTTAGATAACCCTGTTTTAGAAACTGTACCTTTTTTAAATGCCAGCACAAACTGCCTGAGTACATCAGAGTCAAACTCTTCTGGTTCCATGGCATACTTCTTGCCACCTTCATCCAGAATGGCAACATTGACATCCTCTCCACTCTCAAGCAGGCCCAAGTCTTTTATTTCAGAAGAATAATCTTCCTCATCAGAAACAGCAAACACGTATTCAGGGAAGTCTTTGGCCACTTCCAGAACTTTGCCTCTCCAGTACTGGGTTGCTGAAAAAACAGAACAGAATATAATTGGTAATTTCTAGTTGCTTAGTGCATGCTTCCTCTCAAAATGGAGGAAGGGTTGTAACAGCAAACTTACCAACACGGTAGTCAAAACTGAAGTCCACAGAGTAGTAGACAACGACCAGAGGACGCTTAGCGTACCTCTTGGCATCGTTGGAAGGCTTGCGATGACCAACTAGAGGCAAAGCATGTTTTAGCACGTGCTCTTTAATCTCAGATCCATCTGTAGAGTCCTGCTTAAAGAAATCGTGAAAAAGTTCAAACAAACAGATTTAAGCAGCATTTCACACTACTGAAAAGCAATATTGATACACCCATGAATGAGAAAGACAGAAGGCCATGTTATAAAACAATGCTGCCACCACATTCTTCAAAGCTTTGAGCACTGAATATTGTAAGGACAAATTATTATTTGAAAACGTAACATCTGGACCAATTTCGTAAAGTTCTCTTGAACAGAGCAATACAGTTTGAGGACAAACAGATTGACTCAAATATCTAGTGCAAGTACTTCCAACAGGAAGATACCAACTCATCATAAATACAGAGAAAGAGAACCTGAAATCCATACACAAACTTTTTAGCTCCGGACCAGCTACTCACTTTAAGATTCAGAACGTGCATCTTGGGCTCATGCTTTGACTGAAATTTCTCTGGCTGCATGACAACCAGTTTTCCTGGAGATGCTTTCAATAGTTTTGCAATCTCGTTGCTGAAGGTGTGATGGAACTTATAATCTTCTCTCAAACTGTTAGCTGAAAAATTAAGGTTAGGGTGAAGGAAAAGTCATTAGAAATGAACTGACAGCCAGCAACTGAGATCTTAAGACTACAACTGCAAGGCAACTCTCTTCGTAGTCTCAAAGTGAAGCAGAACAACCTAGTCTTGGACAACAGCTCTCATCCAGTGGTGAGAAGTACAGGAATATACATACAGTTCCAGTAGCACTATTTGAATGCTGTTCAACAACGCATCCACTTGATGAGTTATTCTACACTCAAACACCTTGAACAGCTTCCAAAACATATACAGCGAAAGAGTTACTCTCTTATCAAATCTCTTGGCTTCCACCAAAATAGGTCAACTAGCCAAACTATTTGCTTTGGGGCAGCCTGGGAAACAGTTCTGTATCTTGCCATGCTGGAGCAAACAAATCAGCTCCTAATCCACCTACGACAACAGTCCCAGAAGCAGGCAGACAGGTTGCCAGGAATGGTCTAGCTAAAGTGACCCAGAAGTGGGTAATGATTCTTTCTCCAGGCCGCTCACCCTGAATGAGTTTGGTGAAGACTGACTCTGGAGTGCCAGATATGAAAAAAGAGTAACAGAGAGCCAACATATCTAGGCTTTAAGCCAAGAAATTGTGGTTTGTTCCTCAGAAACAAAGGAATTTTCCCTCCCCTCTAGCCCACGTGTTTTTAGGGACACAATTACCAAGAAGAGGTATATTCTGTCTGACCCTTTAGTTACAGCCTCAAAATCTGGTGTGAGTTTATATTTTGAGTACAAGTAGAAGATCACCCTTCCTCTTTCTTATTCCTCTCCAACCTCTCCTACTGAACTAAGAGCAGAAATAAATGATTTCTTCATGCCCAGACTCTTAGGCAGAATCTCATGAAAACATACATTTCATTAATATTTTAAAACATTCTTTACCTGCTTCCTGATAGAGCTGATAGGTTTTGTCATTCTCTCCACTAAAGACACCAATGATGATGACATCATCCCCATCCTTCAGAAATTCTTGTACCTGCTTGGTAGCCTGAATCTGTTTGGATGGAGGACCAGCTTGTTCTATCATGTAGTCGACAATACCTGTGACACAAACACACCACCAAAACATAGCTTAGAACAGTTATTGAACTGAAAGGTTCAGGCATTCCATCTCAACACTGCTTAATACCACATTTCCCACGGACACCTTTCCTCCTGTACAGTGACTTAAAAACCAAATCAGCAAGACCTTAGTCCAAGCTTTTAAAGATGCAGTTCTGAATATTCTCCTTCAGGTTGGTTTCAGAAGAGGTGACCAAGTACACAATCCACAGATTTCAGCTGATCTTGCACACAATGCTCCTTTCTGAAATTCCAAACCCTTCACTGTCTCCTGAACCTGCTATGAGCCAAAGTGCTTCTTGAATAGTCTTAAGTCCTACCTCTTATTAAAACTTAATAATGAGTATTTTTCCAGCCTTCATGGTGCATTCCACTACAATTAAAATCTGCCCATTTACTCATATTGCCACCACTTCACCACGTGTATTTAACTCACTTTATGTTAAAAGGAGCTGCTAGTACCACCATAAGATGGTATAAAGATTAGAAGCAAATTTAAACTGCTGGCCTATGTAGGTATGAGAGCACAATTTTTCAGGTTTCCCAACTACCATGACATTAACAAGTCTGCAAAATATTTGTGGTCAAGCCCTCAGGGAATACGAAAAAGCAGAAGTTGCAGTACCATATTTTTCCCGTGGACCACTGTAGTCATAAGGCTTGCCCTTGCGGAAGATTTTGAGAGTTGGGTAGCCAGTAACATCAAACTTCTTTGCAAGCTCAGTTTCAGCAGTGGCGTCGACTTTAGCCAGAGGGATGGGAGGTGTGCGCTTGCTGAGCTCCTGGGCAGCCTTCTCATATTCTGGAGCAAGCCTCTTGCAGTGTCCACACCTAGGGAGGGAAGGCATAGGGCACTTTTTACAAGCCATTGAGCCTGCCAGGTACCTTCAACCTCTGAAGCAGAAAAGTCTTTCAGAATGAAGAAAGTAGAAATGGTGTCATTAAAACTACAGAGGACACTTCCGCCTAGGAAGACATGTCTCTCCAACTTGAAGCTGGCCTCTGTGCCTGGCCTCACACTACTATAGGTATCTTCATTTTTAGAGGCCATTTTTAAACTAAGGACCAAGTAATTATCTTTGGCTTTCAATATCCCAGTGTGTTCCCAAATCAGCACAAATGGGGAACCTTCAGTTTCTACCAACAGAAACCTTCTGTTTTCTCTGCAAACCACCCTTTGCTGAGAAAATAGATCCAGTCTAGTTTGCTAGTGATTTGCAGTGTGATCCCAGGTGCAGATTGTAACTGAGGTACACCAGAGCTACACACACCTGCACGAGGCAAAGGTGTGTAAAGAGGCGTAACAACGTAAGACAGGTTCACCAAGTGTGTTCAGGCCATCTGTGCTAGACAAATAGAGGTGACTGGCTTCTTGCTTACCACGGAGCATAGAACTCCACCAGGATTATGTCAGCATCATTCACAACTTCGTCAAAATTATCCTGGGTCAATACCAGAGTAGCTTCAGGTGGAGGGGTCCAGTTGGGGTCAGAAACCTCCTTGACTTTGGCTACAATTGCTGAAATACATTTCAATAACCCAATTAGCAGGCATGCATTTTATCATAACATGAGCACGTCAAATGCAAGATGATACCAAGAATTTGGAATCAGGGTGGCAAGCATGGTCTTGGACCAATGCTTACACATCAAGCTTACATGAGAACACTTTCTTAATCAAGCTCCTTTATGCTTTATTTCCTTGTTGGTATTGCCAAGAAGGTCTTCTCTTCACCCCGTAGAGAGTCCTATGCAAAGCACAGATCTATACTTTGCAGCACTGAATTCTATCTCAAAACAGACAGAAGAGGTAGCTTTTCCCTGGCTGACTGGAGTTGGGCATATTAATTAAACAAAATACAAGTGCGTTTATATACAGTCAATATACAGATCAAATGTCTATTGGCTGATCCTTCAGCAAACATGAGACTGCCTCCTCTTCTAGTCAAGTAATATTTCTAGAAACCTTCTGTCAGTAACAGCACTACCCACTGCCTGCAAAACTGTCCTCTAGCATGCAGCCCATTGAGAAAACAGGGAAAATTTCAGACTTCATAATACTACTATGCTTAAGATAACCTGACTTGAGAGCAGAGTCCTTCAAAACAGCCACGTACTAAGAAGCAAGGTCACATGCCTTCTTTGCTTTCTTACAGAGAACCGCGAAGGATTGGTGCTTACCCTCTTCTGTCCGAGACCCATCATAGTCAACAGCTTGACCTTTTTTCAGGATTTTGATGGTTGGGTAGCCACTGACATCAAAACGACTTGACAGTGAAGTGGCTGCAGTAGCATCTATTTTGGCTACAGGAATAGGAGGGTCATTTTCCTTCAGAGTTTTGGCTATCTTTTCATACTCAGGAGCAAACTGCTTGCAGTGCCCACACCTGTCAGAGGAAGACACAAGTAGATATGTAAATGCACGACAGACATGCAGACGTATCTGCTGCTCTGCATTTCCAGGATGCCTTCTGACAGATGTTCACATCATCAACACAGAAATGTTTGTCTTGCTACATGTTCAGATCATGGAGAGATAGAGAGCAATGTAGCTAATGCACTGTTTGTTCAAATCAAAATTTTTAATTTTTATTAAACATGGAATGTATTGCCATGTTTTATAAAATTATTGTAAAAAAATTAATCAACTGTTTTTACAACAAAATTGTAAACCTTGTATTATTCTCCTCCTTCCTTCCTCACCCCCACAAATAGGGTCTCAATTCAACTTCAGCTTCTCCCTAATCAAGGTTCATCTTCTCTCCCTAGCACCCTAAATTGAAGTAAAGAGAAAACGAACCAGCAGTAAAGCTGGCCTGTGGCAGCACAGATCCTTTCCCACGGGAATTTCTCTCTTCTTCTTCTATGTTTTATAAATAAAGATAAAACTTTCATGTTATTGAAACAGCCTTTTGGATACAGACATTTGACTGCCTGGGCCAATTAATCCCTGAGGGTGGATGATTATTGGTCCAATCCGAACGGCCCTCTAATGTGTATATAAATTGTTAATTAATTAATAAAAGCAGCCTTTTCTAGCACTCAAAAGGTCTTGCCTCTTCACTCCACTAGCAGTCCAACAGCAACACTGGCCTAATGAAATCTCGCACCCACCATGGTAACACAGCATCTGCTCCCTCTCTGGCCCCACCAGAACTCTCTGGGAAGAACAGAGGCTCCTGCAGGCATGACAGAGGACACCAGCACAAGAAAAGCTAAATATAGTTTGACAAGCTAAAGAAGAAACCAGGAAAATGTAGGAAAACCAAAAGAAGTGTGTGGCAGATAGCTTGTGCTCCTTAGCCTCTCTGCTGGCAGGAGGGGGATTAGAAAAAACAGGAGAGGTGTTTAATCTAAGATGACATACATCCTTCTGCTCAGATAAATTTAACTTCATGTTTAGTTTTCATGCAGGCAAACTACAGATGCAGAATTAGTGCCTACAGCCAAACAGGGATGGAATTCTCTGTGACAAGAAAGGCACAAGTTAAAATGCAACTCCACCTCAAGCAAGATCATATTCCCCCTCTATTCAAAGACTGCAAAAGGACCATTGAGTAAGTCATCTTTGTATCACTAAGCCACAAAGGAAAAGAGGTTCTAACTGCAACACTAACTCAGCAACTCTACTGAAAATATCTTATACTCTTGTTTTCCCCCAGTAACCACCCCTAATGTTTTTGTCCATAAGAATGGAAGAGAAGACACATTCTGGCCTAAATCCTTTGTGTTGGCTACATGCAGGTAAATCCATTGTAGCTCTCTGGAGCAGACTAGTGGTGCTGTGTACCCTGGGATGCCGGCAGAACTACCATCATTAGCTAGATGTATGAGGCACTGCTTAAATTGGTCATACAAACAAGCTATGGCCCTAATAATCTCACACCCTCCTGGCAAGGACAGAAATGTGAAATTGAAAAGGAAAATCTTCTAGCAATTCCCCTGCTAGGGAAGCCTTCATTACTCCATCTAGATGAGCAAATGCACAAGTTCTCAGTGGTCCAGCACCGGTACAGTATGATAGCAGGCTGCAAGACCACACTGCATGACTTTCCTGGGCCTCACTGGGACCATTGCAGTTCCCTAATAGGCATAAAACAGGGATAGAATCAGGCTGGTGCTTCCCTTGGCGTGGAATCCCTCAGTATGACCTACATCTGTGGAGAAAGAGCAAGCTGTTGGTTATTGCATGGTACAGGGACAGGAAAAAGGGTTCCTCCACACCACCAGAACCATCTCTTTCCCTGGACTATAGCAGAGTCCAGTGCATCTCCTGCAGGGATGTTACTGCTGCGTCATCTTTAAAACGGCAACCCAATTCACTTTTTAGCAGTGTGTCCTGGCAGAGAAGTCCTCTGATACTGCACCCAAGGAGATGCTGCTGTGAACCCACCATGGTGCGTAGAACTCCAGCAGCACAGTATCCTTGTCTGCAGTAAAGGTGTCAAAGTTTGCATCATTCAAGACTAATACCCCATTTTCTTCTTTAACTACAGAATCATCGTCATCTTCATCATCTTCTTCATCGTCATCATCGTCACCGTCATCTTCCTTTGTAACAGATTCTGGAAAAGTAAAAATACAATGAAGCTTAGACTGTGTCAAATTTAACAACAAAGTGACGGTACCAGATTAAAGATGGGTTAGATGTCTTCCATGGTTAAGAAAAGTATCCACACAGGTTAGTTTCTGCTCCACACACAGTGACAGCTATCTCAGTTTGCAAAAAGCTTGGACTCAGATGTTTGACCATTCCAATTTTGCCCACACTATACCAGCTAACAATATAAATATTTCAGTAAATTCTCAACAGGTGTTTCACATTTCAGGGTGAACTAACAAAATGGACACAAGAATAATTAGAATACACAGATCTATGCAACAGTTGCCACCAAGGTTTGTTGGACATCTTGTTGAAACGTGGGCAGGGAGACATGTATGTTTTGTTGGGCAAGAAGGGCACACAGATGATACCTGACTTCAAACAGAACCCCTTCATCATGCAGCAGAACAGCTGTCCTTTAAGTGCAGCCAACTTGAGGAAGGAAAAATTAGTCTCTTATACCAAAAAAGCAGGTGTTATCTGTCCCCAGTGCTTCCCTTGTACCCCTGTTCATGAGACCTGTAACACCACAGTAGCAATGTGCTGCGTGTCTGAAGGTCTAATAAACAGACACACTTGCTATAAACCTAAATGTTAAAATTTTGCTATTATCAAGGTGGTTTAGAGGCAGCACTTCAAAACTGTGCTTCTTTCCTGACTGCTCCATCCACCTCTGCTACTTTTGCTTTCAGTTACAGCAATGTTTCAGGTCTGCTATTCATTGAGGGATCTTTCCACTCACAGGAGCATCTATCACTCTGCTCTGGATCAGCACCAAGCTGCAGCCAGTGTAAAACCAAGGAAATGACTGCAGGAGGCCCATAAAAACCCACTCCTATGCACCTGGCAGATGCCAGGTACTCTTCTTAAAAGAAAAAAAAAAAAAAAAAGGAGTGAAAACTTCTTCTTTCAAAGAACTTTTGGGGAGGCCTTTGATTTAAGACCAAAAGCAGTGGTCCAGAACAGGCCATTCAAGGAAAAAGCAGATTTGTTAAATTACAGAAGCAAAATTAGCACGTGAAAGCTGACACCAGGACATTTCTACTGATTCATTCTTTGTTGGCTTGGAATTTGAGATGGTTTCTTTAATAGCTGACCTTTCACATGTTCCTTTAAACTTAAAAAAACCCTGCTATCTTTCAAGGAAACCAGACCTTCCTGAAGGACTTTAAAGGAATTTCAGTTACAGAACAAGTAGTGAAAATATCTCATCCCAAATGAAAACCGTAAAACAATGAAGCTAAGTCTCTTTTGACTAGTGGGAGTCCCAGGAGTAGGATGAAAAAAAAATTTTACGAAGGAAAAAGGATTAACGTTTCCGGTTCAAAATTGTTTTCTATTTAACTTTAACTGGCTTTTGACAAAGCTGAGAGGAGCTAACTACAGCAGTATTTTGAAAATACTCTGATTTCATCAGGAACTTGAACATTAAGAATGATGAATATGTGCTATCCAGGTATGAAAAAGTGAAGAAAACAAATCCCACTTTTCTCAGACCAACAGCAGACAATAGGAACAATCTCACCATGGATAAAATTATGCCATTGAATTTCAATAGCTTTTTTTTATTTTAGAAAAAAGTATACAAAAACAAGCCTATATGCTCTCAGGAAACAGTATGGACTCCTGGAGAAAATATGCTGATTTTAATTAGAGGTCAACTTTATGTACCACGAAAATATTAAAACTCCTGGTGAGGGGAGAGATCACAGGAGATCATTTATCACACAACAGTAGTCAGCTGGATTAGGTTTCTTTAACAAGTACTAGTGTTTCACCTGATCTTTGAAGCAGCTAAAAGCACAATTTGCAAGCAGACAATGCTGCCTGTGTTGCAGCACTTACTCACCCTTGCGTGAAGCTACGCAGTCACATACCTGCAGGACCGCCCTGGTGAAACAGCTGGATTCCAGGGGCTTCAGCCAGCAAAACTTGTGCCTTACATGGGTGCCCAGCACTTCTGAGAGCCATGTTTCACTGCAGGGTGTTCCTGGTTGGCCTGTGCCTAAATTCCCGGCCATTGCATTCCTGGCAAATTGCTTCAGACATGATTTTTCCTGACACAAAGGAATTTGAGCCAAATTCCAGCCAATTCTGCTCATGCATTTCAAACTATCCTCCAGGCTGTGACTCTTGTTCCTGCTTACTGTGCTCACTACCCACCCCCGAGGAGACAAAGACCACAGCAGCTACAGTGGCACCTGTATTTTGGAAAACCAAGAACAATGTATCACCTGCAAAAACATCCTGTACGGGTGGAAAACGTAACCATTAGATCCACCATCTGTCACTGAAATAATCCAGTGTCTTTCCCTGCAGGTGACTGTACAACCTGCCAGTGACACATTGTCATGGGCATGATACACACCCACTTCCTCCTCCCTGGAGATGGAGGCAGGACAATAGCACTGTAACAGCAGGACTCCACCTTTCCCCAAGTGGCTTAAGGAGCCTGTGCACTAAAAAAAAAAAAGTTAACCACACCTATATATTAAGAGTGCAGACTTACCTTCTGTAGCCTCCAGCTTCACCAACACCTAGGGCTATCATAGCTACCTCTGACATCCCCTTTTACTGTTGGGACTGAAAGACCTTTTTCAGGGACCCAACCAAGTATGGGAGAAGCAAGCAGAACTTTTTATTTCATTAAGAGCAGGAAACTTTCCTCTGCATTAAAGACTTACAATTTAAAGAGAATAGAATGAGTCTGTGACACCTGAAGTGGCAGAAGTAGGTAATAAATACTTGCATAAGTCAGCTCATGAAAATAAAACAGCTGCCCCCAAACTGAAGTGTCTTTGTTTCTCAAAGCAACTTGCAAAGCCAATGGACAAACCAACAGATGTGACAGCTGTGGCTAAAACTTGCCCTCTGGTAAAATATGGATAACCCCTTTTTATTCTAAAAAAAAAAAAAAAATTCCACAAATTTCAACACATCACTACGCAAGTCAAAAAACATGATCAAGAAGGTACTTATTTTAAGACTTGAACTACACAATGCTGGCTGGCAGACCTTCTTCAGGATGACAGCTACTCTGAAATTAATTCTTACAGTAACTTCGCTGAACACTCAGCGTTGATCAGAAACATGGCCTAGTAACGTTGTCTTAAACAAAGCAGATCCTATACAAAAAAGTTGCATCCAGACATCAATGACTTTGCGATCCTGCCTGAAAGTTTCCTTTTCACGAGCGCACTGTTCCCTGATTAGGTAAGTTTTCAGAAACCCAGAACTTAAGACTCATCATCTGTTGCTAGGGCATTCAAAAGACTTTCACCAATATCAGCCCCCCTCAATCTTTTCTGTAGTAGATCCTCTACATGATGCCTTCTTTCCCATTATCAGGATGCTAAGGGTGCAGCGGTCACAATCTGGGTTAACCTCACTTCGAGCATATTCACCTCCCTGCCCTGGTCAAACTTCACTTCCCAAATCATGCAGTGCAACAAGCTGGGTTTGATTAGAACTTTTCATCTTCCTAGCAATCAATGTGAATAAGATTACTTCCTTGTTGCAAAGTAAATTTATTCCACTTCACACAGGTCTGCGTTCCAAGGGCAAAAATGGAAATCCCCAACTATATGCACTTTTAAGGAACAGACTTCTTAAGCCTAGCTCATGATCTATATACAAATTCAAGGTACACAATAGGAACTGGAAAATTATTCAAGTTGGGCAATGGAGTAGTGTTCAGCTTCCACACAGCAGGAGATACTTCCATCACTGTGTACCTTTGATACCGAGAACTCCTATAATGAGAAGAACAGCAAGCATGGGAAATACTGATGAGAGCCTGGCCCACAAGAAGCTGAGCCACTGCTGTTAGCCAGTGATAACAGGTAACATCACAGGTGTTACTTCATCCTTTGAAGGTGGCAGGGGAAATCAGTACTAGGCTTTGTCACATGTTACAAAGAAACCATAATCAAGTGTTCTAGCAAAAAGCAGAGAAAGAGGCATAATAATTGTACTCCAGTTTACAACAGAAAAAAAGAAAATAGCTCCACAGGAAGACTCTGTATCTCCATCTGCTTACTGCAGATGCCATATCCTTTAGAACAAATCTCTTGATCCTTATCCTACAGATCATACAGTTAGTTACACAAATAGGGCTACTGATTTAAATGCACTTCTGCAAGTTTTAGTGCCTGTTCAGTGAGCAAGAATTTGCAGGACATGAGTTCAGAAGGTCATCCATAATCCAGTCTCCCTAGATGCCCTCTAATACTTAAAATACAGCAGTATTCATGTAGGAAATATGAAAGACACATAATTTACCAAAATCCACATGAAAGAAATTTAAAACTAAAAAAAGGAACACCTTCAAATGTCTGCCTCCTACATACAGGCACTATACTCAATAATCCTGAGCAGCTTTGTTTCAACTAATTTTGGAAAGGAGGAGACACACGTCAGTGAAATTCAAAGACAGTGGGAAGAAACACCACCATAACATTAGTCCTTCCTTCTGTGGAAAAAAAAAAATTAAATCACTTTAAAGCACGTAGAATGCACAGATTCCCTGAACAAAGGAGTACAGAAAAGAGTGCTCAGCCACAGAACCAGAGAATGCAATGGGTTGGATGGGACCTTAAAGACCTCATGGTTCCAACTCCCCAGCCATGGGCAGGGACACCTCCCAGCACACACCTGCTTAAGGTCTTGAACACTGCCAGGATCAGGGTATCCACAGCCTCTCTGCTCAGCCTGTTCCAGAGTCTCACCACCCTCACCATAAAGAACTTCTTCCTAACATCGAACCTGATTTTCTCCTCTTTCAATCCATACCCATTACTCCTCGTTTTATCACCACAGTTGCTGATGAAGAGTCCCTCTACGGATAATGAAATCGCAATCTGTCCGATATGAGTCGGAACAACGAAATCGCAAATTTCCTGGCGATTTATAAGCCGGGGATTGCTAACATGGCTAATTGTTAGTTAGCTGTTAACTCCGTGCTTGGGAGAGGCGAGGCAGAGCCGCCCCACGGCGCAGGACAGACGAGCAGCGCCGGGACAAGCGGCTCACACAGACCTCAGCGCCTTCACGGGGCGAGCTCCGCGCCCTGCCCAGGGCCTGCGAGGAGCATCCCAGCCGCAGCGGGGTCCGGCCAGCCCGGGCTCCCCGCAGCGCCCAGCGCCAGGGCCGCGCCGCCGCCTCCCGCGAGGCAATCCAGCATGCGCCGCCACCTCGGCCCGGCCTCTGCCCGTGCTCACCTCCGTCGCCATCCTCCTCCTCCTGTGCGGCCGCGCCCCGCGCCAGCAGGGCGATCTGCGCCAGCCCCAGCAGCAGCAGCAGCACCCACAGCCCGCGCATCCTCATCCCGCCGCCGCTCCCAGCCCGGCCCGACCCGTCCGCTCCCTGCGCTGCGCTCCCACCGCCCCGTCCCCGCGGCACGCTGCGCCCGCTGATTGGCTGCCGCCCCAACACGTGCTTGGCGCGGCCGCCAATCAACAATCGTCACGAGGGCCTCCGGCGTGGGGTGCGCGGGTTTCGCGGAATTCGCGGCGCTCCCGGGGACCCCCGGCGGCAGCGGCCGCGGTGTCGCAGCGGGACACGGGTGCAACCGGCTGGAGCGGCACCGGAAAAGCGGCGGCGCCGCCGCGCGCAAACCGCCCGGCCTCTCTGAGGTGCCGCCCCGCCATTGGCCGCCGCGGCGCCGCCAACCGCGGGCCGCCACGCGTGGAGCGCGCGGCCGCCTCCGGGGGCGGAGGCGGGAGGGACGGGGCGGCCCCTCCCCGAGCGCGTGCAGCCACATTGCCCTTCGGGATTGGCGGACCGGCGCCAGGGGGCGTGGCCATCGTACCTCGGCAGCCTATGAGAGCGCGTCGCGTGCGGTGGGGGCGGGGCCTCCCCAGCGCGGGCTGGGGGAGGTGAGGGCGCCATGAGGGCAGCGCTGGGGCTGCTTAAGCTCTTACTTCATGAGAGTAAGATTTAGGTGGATTGTCACCGCGGACGGGAAGCGTGAGATGGAGCCGTCACCCCTGGGGACTGCCGCAGGGGCCGGGGGGTTGTGGCGCAGCGAGCCCATCGGTAGCGCCGTGATGGCCCGGGAAGGTGTCACTGCACTGTTTCTGTCGGTGGTTGTCCAGATTTATGTGGTGAACATCTAAGATCCAGCAAGATGGTGCTAAAACCTGGGCTTTTGGTGCTAGAATTGCCACTCTGGCCCCATGCTTGGGCAAATCTCAGCTGCTCATAGGCTCATGGAACAATTATTTTAGTTTTTACGAAACTTTTGACTCTTGAATAGATAGTTTGTAAGCATAAAGCACTGCTAAGTTCAGTGTGCAGCGATTACACTGAAAAGGAGTAGCAGTAGCTTAGGATAAATACCTTCAAGGATTTGAAGTGCAGGCTTAAAATATAAATCCCATAATTCTAGAGGAATGAGAAGACATTGCATTGCTCTGAAAGACTGCTGATGTATGAGTTGCCATTTGGCATTTGTGAGTGGTCTGTAGGTTGAAAAAACACATTAAAGGCCTGCTGTGTTCTACATTTCTAAGTTACAGCCTGGAAGTCAGTGCCTTTCCTCAACTCAGCTGCCAAATAAGTTATCTTGAAAATGCAGCAGCTGATACAGGAGCAGTTTTTTAACTTACTTGGCATATGACTAGAATGGAGTGAAACCTGATCTGAACTAAGTTCAAGCTGTCTAGATCCTGTCAAAGTCGTGATCCTGATCCTGTCTGGTTTTGCTATCAATTTAAATATTAGTTTGATTAACATTGATGTTCAGTAATTTGGTGATAACACGTAATCAGATTGGACACTCCATGTTCTCAGTAGGAAAAAATTAGGATTATGGAAGGTTTTTATTTAGAGACTTGTTCACTGTTTAACACAACCTTTGATTTGAGTATCATCTTGGTGTGTGAAATATTTACTGTCTTTGTCCTCCAAGTTTATGAGAGAGATAGTGACTATTGTAATCCATTTTTTTAATTATTTATACTGGAGATTTTCCAACTGACAGTGACCTGTCAAGGTAGAGGGACACTGTCAGGCCAATATGTTGAGACAGACATTGTCCAGGCCATTGCAAAACTGGTTAAAATAGCTTGCAGAGAAAGTGAGCATATAAAACAGGGAAGTGGTGTCAGTATTGCTTTTGTCTGTTGGAGTGTGAAATACTGGATTAAATGCTTTTTCTTTCACGATGAGTTTCATGGCTATTGTGGTTTCTGTCTACACAGGTTGACCAGTTGAAAAAGGAGATCAGTAAATTTGCTAGGCAGTAAAAGGTGCCATGTACCAACGTCCTGCCAGACAGTGAAAAGAAAGTGCAAATAGTACAAATGTAGGGGAGGTGGGTTTATTATTACTTTTTTGAGCTGCAGGAGGAAAGCCTGGAAGGCAGAACCCCTGTGATCCCTGTTCAGCCAAGGACAGCCTGACTGAGAGATTTGCTGAATTGTCAGTTCATTGTGTGGGTAGTTACAACATTGGTAGCTCGGATGGATCTTAGACACATCCCACTAGACGAACAGGACCTTGGCAGAAGACCATGGTCTGGTCTGTCTTCAAAGCAGCAGGGCTGTGCCTATCTTCCTAGATTAGGGTTACACAGGGTGGCACAGCGAACAGAGTCACAAATGGCACACCAGCTAGGGTGCAAGCTCAATGCAATTATGAAATACACTGGGCACTCGGAAGAGTGTGGCAGCTGTGCAGCTCTTCCAAGGGATTCCTTCATGCACTCTAAAGGATTGCTTACCTGTGGGACTGACCATATGAAGCTGAAAATCCTCTGGGCTAAGCACTACTGGTGAGACTGCTGCTGCATACATAAGGAATAAGCCAAGTGCTCATTCCTTATGTAAGTTAATAACAGGAATACTTTCCTCTGCTAAGAGGGACTCTAGGCAGAAGGTAGGTGGAATATAGCCTAGTATAGGGTCATCTGTGGGTAAAAGTGAATGGCACAGGTCTCTTGCAGCTTGTCTGATTGTGAGAAATTGGCCATACAAATCCCTTGTCCTGAGACACACTGGAGGGCCCGAAAGCATGCAGCCTCACAGAGCATCTGGGGTGTAGTGTCTGGATAAAAGGCATTGCTACCTGATAACATCTGCTGTGCTGCAGAAAAATACAGATATTAGTGCATTCTGGTTATTTGAAAGTGGACTGCATTTTGTGCATAGTGTGTTTTCATACAAGCTGTTAGCATCACCATTGGCAGACCTGCATCCTCAGAAACAAGCAGACAATTGTAGTTCTTAAATATGCTTTTCCTCAGGGACATCCAGTAAGTGTCTTTCCTGTTGGTTTAAGTTACCAATGGCTACCTTAAATCTTCACAGGTTGTAGCTGTGTTCTCCAACATCGTTAACTGGTGGACTGTGGAAATATCTCTTTGTATCACACTGTACTTTTCTCCCTGAAAAGGTGGCCTAGACACTTGTAATCCTCTACATCATTCTGCACATTTTGTGGGGTACAGTTGCTGGTCTTAGAAGAGGCATATTCAGTGGTAAATATAAAAAAAAAAAAAAAGCCAATGTTCTTTCACAAAAATCATGGAAATTGTAAGGTATGTCAGACTAAGCTACATAGGTCTAATTTCTGCTATTAAAACATATTACAATTTCAGAAGTAAATTTGGACCTACCTGGCCTTTCACAGTGTGTGAGTTGACACAGGCAGGCAGCTGGGACAACCATAAACTCACAGCAAGCATTCAAAGAGTAAATTTGAGGTAAAAATATAAGGCTTAAAATGGCACAGAGTCACACAGGTGTTTTGAATGATTTTTCTGGTAGTTTTCTTGTGAAACTCGGTTTTCTTGTTTGCATAGTAGCTAAACTTTCCCATGTTGCTGAGTTGCCATGTACATTATCTTCATGTAAATCACTTCACTGAACCTCAAAACAATGTTTAAAATATCCATCCTAATCTAAATCTGAAAACCTAAATCTGAAACCTAAATCTGAAAACAATTTAGAGCAAGAGAGATACTTGTAGAACTTGTCATTTTTTGCTCAGTGGTTGATTCATGTATGATAATGCTTCTTTTAAAATGCCTTTCAATAATTTCAATAATTTTAAGTCATCATTGTTGGAAGAAGATAGCAAGTTGGATGTTCCACTTCAATACTACTAAATTCTTGCAAGTTAATGAAATACGGTAATATAAGTACTATCGAATCCTGTAATACTCTCTTGTTTTGCTGCAATGATTTTGAACGTCTATCTGAATGGCTTCTTTTTTTGCCTTTTTTTTTTCAGGGACCTGCTTCTTAGTTCTTGGTTCTCTGTTGCCACTTGTTCTGTCGCTAATGGCCTTGGTAAAAATTCTCTCTCCATCTTTCTTACAAGACCCCTTCATAGTTAAAAGGCCACAATAAGTGTCCCTGGAAACTTCTTCAGGCTGAGAATTCCCACTCTCTCAGCCTTTCTTCAGAGGAGAGATGTTTCAGTCCTCTCATCATTCCTGTTGCATTCCTCTGGAGCTGCTGTGACAGGTCTTTTTCTTTCTTGTTCTCCAAGAGCAGGATTCCAGAGCTGGACACAGTGTTTCAGGTTTTGTCTTACCAGAGCAAAGTATGGGGATCCCTCTGGATGACATGCCATCCTTCTGGCATATCAAGTGTATTTGGACACTCCCTGCTGGGAGGATTTGGCAGCATTTCTGGTACTCAGTTAACCAGTGCCTGTGCAAAGGAATGTGATTATCTATTCTCAGTAAACTGCGAGATGCTGGCTGGCACAATGCTGGCCTGTGCCAAGCAGAGCACTTCCAAGGAGTTCTGAGCATTCCTCTGGAGCTGGCACATTCTTGGAAGCTGTTTGCATGCAACTAGCCTGCTTAGAGAATGAGAGAATTTATTAGCACAGGCACAAGCTGTGCTAATAATGTGCTTCCACATTGGTTGGCCTGAGTGCCTAGAAATATCCCAGACATGTGTGATTTACTGGTATAGGTGTGGCAGTTCAGTGATTTGTAAGTTGGTGCCAAGAATAGCAGAGAACATGTAGGAAAGTATGTACTCACTGAGGTAAGCGGCCTAAATGCTGACCCTTACAATGTTTTTCTGAGGGTTCTACATTGTAAGAACCAATGGGTAATGAGATTACTTCAGGTGCCTGTGATTACTTCAGGTGTTGCATCCTAAGTTTGGATGACCACCAATCCAATACAGCTCTGTGCTTGTAGTCGATATCTAAACTGTAGTTTATATATGTTTTTTCTTCAGATGGAGTATATACATATAGAACACTTTCATGGAGTTTAATGGTAAATGAACATGGAATGAACATTAGAACATTTCAGCAAGGTCACATTCTAGTCCTTTCCATGTGCAAACCCAGTCAACCCTTCAGGGTGCTGATAGCTTCCATGTACAGGATGCATGTAACAGAACCTTGGTAGTGACTGCTAGAGTACCTTACTTTTTCAGAAATCATTTTTCACTTTTTTTACAGATGACTGAATGTCCTGCCTCCTGTAGAGGACAATTAAACATGGGGAAGTTCAGTGCATTGCTTAGTTGCTGGCTTCAAGAGGCAAGTATTGAAGGATGCATCTTAAGCAAGCAGCAGAGAAAAAGAGGAACTGTGTTTTTCTCAATGAATTCACTGGTGAGGGGGTGTGGAGGAGCAGTTTTGTTAATGGTGCTGTGCAGTCACTGGAAACACTGGTTTCATTTTGGGCTTGTTTGGGGGTGGGTTAGTGAAACAGATGGAACAGACTTCCCAGCATTTTCTGTTTACACTGAGTGGGTTTGTCTCTGGTATTCATTTAGCTCTGAATCTGATACTTTGGCCTGTGAAGAGATCCACTGATCCTACATGAAAAAAAGATGGGAATACAACATGTAATGAGCATCCCCTTGGAAGGAGGGTCCCATCTCCATCAGAGCAGGTGTGTTGTTGTATGCACAGTTGGTCACAAGATGTCAGTGTCAAAGAGCAATTTGGAGTGAAGGCCTGGGAAGGTCTCCCAGTTCCCCATTCTGGAAATGCTGCAAGGAACAGTTGCTGCATTAGCCCTTAGAGCTGAAAACTGGTGCAGTATTTTGGTGCTTGAGGCCATAGTACAGGTCAGGAATCTTTCCAGCTCTTTGCAGGGTGGGTTTGGTTTGATTTGCACATCAGACCCAGCAGAAAGCCGAGAACACGCTGAGGCAAGATGAGAACAGGAAGCAGATAGGATTAGGAGCAGGAACAGATTCTGACCTCAGGGGGAAGCTGTGGCCCTTTGGACAGCTATCCTGTGTGGTATAGTGCTCCACTAGGCAAAGGTAGGTATCTCACATATAGCTTTCAGCTGACACATGAAAGCACAGGTCTTCCAGGTTGCCACCTGCAGAGAACCCTTTTTTTTTTTTTTAATGCAGGAGTACGATACAAGGGGTTTATGCCTTAACTGTCTTGGTATGGTCTGTTCCAGATTACATCAGTGAAAAACTTCCTAACAAAAACTGCTGTGTGTAGCTGGCACAAGATGGCATGGCTTTTCCATCTCAGACTGTGCTGCATGGGAGTCAAGTGGATGGGAGCTTGTAAGGCCATGGGAAGGCCACTTTTATAAAGCTTTCATAAAGACGATGATTTTTGGCCCATCCCACTGTGATTTCCAGGAGCTTTAGGAAACAGTTGTTTTCTGGAAAGAAAATCATGTCAGGATAACTCATGGTTTCTACAGAAACATCATTTTCCAGAATTGTAGTTAGGACATGGTCTCCTTGAGATTCAGTTAGATGCCCAGTACTTCCTTCATGAAAACCCTTTGAAAGGATTATGAAGGAAGATTAGAAGTCCTGATTCCCTCTTTTCTACCACTGACTAAAGCTGAGTAACAAAACATGCACTACTATAGATCAAAAATTCCTTCTATTTATAGCAAATCAGAACTAGAATTGAACTGTGAGATATATTTATTTTCTAATTAGCATTGCATTTTTTCCAGGATGTTCTTGCTTTCTTATGCTTTAAAGGCTCCACCTAGTGTATTTTTCTCCCATTTCTATTCCCAAGCACAGGCTTGCATTTGTAGTTTGTTGTATATTATATGCTTAAAAGTAATGTCATTCCTGTGATGCTTCTAGCTTTTTTTTAGGAGTAAGAGCACCAAGTGACAAAGCTGTTGAGAAACTGCCTGTGTGAACACCTTGGCAAGACTTCTGCAATTTGTCCTGATCCAGATTCAACACTGTGCAGCTTAAAGCTACTGGAATACAAGCAAGTCTGAATTTTCCCTTGCAAGCCTGCAGAACTGTACACTACATTTATGTTACTGTGGTTTCCATTTCTCCCTTTTCAGAGCGTCTTGCCAGAGCAGTACAGTAAGAGTGGCCCTCTGTAATTCTACAGACTTCAGCCACAGTTCACCTGTATGTGAATACAGGTGGCAAAGCCATTTTTATGCTTATTTCTGTAAGAAAACATAATGCTCTCTCACCTCATTCTGTGGGTGGCAGCTGCTACCGATTTGTGGACAGTATTCTCGGGTGGATTGTGAGTGAGTGTCGCTGTTGAGCCGCTAGCTGAGGAATGACCCAAGGTCTCAGACAAGGAAAGAGAGGAGAAGAGAACTTTATTGTTTTGAATTCCATATATATAGAGTTTACAGAGGTGCACCCAGATTGGTCAGCCCGAGACCTCCCCCTAGGCCCAATTGGCCAAGCCCGAACTGACCCAATCCGGAGAAGTTGTTTGCAAAACATCCAAACTTTATCTTGTTTATGAAATACAGCAAAATGTTCCCACGGGAAGGACCTGTGCTAGCCACAAGTGAGCAAAGAGAGTCTCTAAAATCAGTCACATGTAGGGTTTGAAGTGTTCGGCATTTACACTGAAAAGCAAGAAAGAGTCCTGCAGTACATCCTCTCCTTTTGTTTGGTCTTCTAGCCCTCTGACTATTATTGAAAACAGTTCTTTCTTCAAAATCCTGCCTGTCTCCTGTTAGGGAGCCCCAGCCTCACCTCGCCTGGCATCTCTGGGAGGAGCCCATTGTTTTGGTGGATGAACCAGCAAGGGAGGCAGAATCAATCATCTGTGCTAGTATTATTATATTACCTGCTGTTACATTGTCTCATGATTGTAAGGCAGCTTTTAACTGGTGATTCATCAAAACTGAGTATTTGTCATGTGGCCCGTTAAAGTCTGAGATTGTCCAGCTTGGGAGCAAATTTTGTGTTGTTCTTTGGCTGTTTGAGCAGGGCCTCTGTCGGAGTCTGAAGATGCCTGGAGGGACTGTGTGGAAATCCCGTTTTTCCAGCCTGCTGGTGATGCCAGGTGGAAATAAAACCATGCATAGGATCATATTGATGAAGCTGCAGATATAGTGCCTGTGTCTGATTCGACTTCATGTTGGGCCATCAAATTGCCTTGCATTTCTTAAAAATTTTGTGGCTGTATTTCAATCCTACAATGCTGTACATCACAAATACTTTTACTGCTTCAATTTTAAGTATCCTCTTTTTGCTAATGAATATTTAAGTAGAACTTTCCCAGACATGGAAACTAATGAAAATGGGGAGATAATGTTGTTCTATAAGAAAGGCTAATATTTTTATTTCCACTCCCTTCCTCTTATGCTCATGGAAGGTCCTTCCTGATCAAAAGTCATCCCTGGAGAGTGAGGCATTTTCAACCTGAACTTGCCACTTTGTGGTGAAACTGACTTCCCTGCATAGAAGATAAAAATGAAAAGACAGGCAGAGACACGGAGACAAAACAAAGAATTGAACAATTGCAGAGGGAAATTCCCATTCACAGCTTGTCAAGTCAGCTTTGCAGAGCTTCTGGATCTCATTTGTAAACGTGCAACAAGAGGAGAGTGAAGCAGTGAGCACTGAGGAACAGAACTGCTTGGGAAAGGAGGGGATTGTCCCCAAACACAAAGAAGAAGTGGGATATGAGGCCGCAGTTTGCTAACAGGCTCCGCCAGCTCGGCCCTGGCCCGGGAGGGCATCGGGACCCGCGCCGGCTGCCGCTGTCCGCGGTGCTGAAACTCCGCAGGAAGGAGGAAGACGGGGAGCCTCCGGCAAACTGGAAGCTTTTAGTCTGCGTGCAGACGAATTATGAATTCTGTACATCGCCTTATGCTGAGGCGGTGGCCGCGGTAGGGCTGTGCAGGCTGACGGTAAAGCTCTGGTACTGGGACAGCCTCTTTAGCGGTGCTTGTAGCTGGCGTATTGGTTCAATGCAGAGATGCCTGGACAAGGAACCAGGGTGTAAGTCCTGCTGACAATGTAAAGCGTTTGGACTGAATCGTATCCAAGGCTGCACCTGTGTCCTGGAAGCAAGTCCAAATAATGGCAGTGTCGGGGGGCTTGCATATTACAAACTTTTATTTCCTGCAGCAATTAAATGGTCACATTCACTGTCCAACCACCCCCCCACTGAACCACCCCCCACCCCCCCAAAAAATATACTGTTTTTGTTTGAGAACAGTGGTTTTTTACAGTAAAAGTCAAGCTTTTTGTGCCCTGTTTCAAATCTGTCACATGGAGTCATTGCAGCAGAAAATTTACTTGGAATCAGCAAAGGACTTAATGAGGCTGTTAGCTGGGTTTTGTAGGATAAACAGGAATAACCTGTGTGTGCTTTGCAAGGTGGAAAAGATGTGAGAGCAGGAATGCTTTGTGTTTAAAAACCTCAGCTCTTCAGGTCACTTTTAATGGGTATCCTCAACCATATATTGTCACTGAAAAGCAGGAAGATACACAATTTATGGCCATGTTTAAGATAATGATCCTCCCTGCTGGCTAAGCCACAGAGTAGACAGCTGGGAGTAACCTGCTGGTGGGCTGAGCGTTAAGGTGCTCATCAGCCCAATGCAGGTATGAAGCACTGCCCGCTGTCTCTCAGAGTAGGTCAATCCTTGATCTTAGCAGGTGACCATCTTCTGACCCTCTGCATTTCTGAGGAATTTAGACCTTTTGTTGTTGTTGTTACTCTGGAGTATTTATATGACTGTTTCTGACTCCACAGTTTCTTTATTTGGGTGTTCTTGGGGTGTTTTATTTGCTTATCTTGCTCATTTTAGATTGCTCCATTTACATGAATTACGTAGATCTCTCTCTAGTGGGCTGCAGCAGGGTTTGGAGTCTTAATGGCAGCACTCAAAATGTGGTATCACAGTGTGTGCAAACACCAGCCTATTTAATACCCTGACTATCTGGACCTCTAGTGTTACCACAGCCTGCCCTCTTCTTGATCATTTTTATTCTCTTTAGCATTTTATTAGCATCTGCTTTTGGGCAGTGATGGAGATGTAAGACAGAGCGGGATATAGAACACAGAGTTCAATGAAGCTTTGGTCTGATCCGGTAGGGCTGTATTTTTGTTTTTAATATTCCAGGTCAGGTTGTCAGCTGATTTACAGCACCTGAAACACTTCCGAAAACATAAGAATTCAGGATCTTAGTTTTGCTCAACGACAGGTTTTACAAAAGCATACAGGTGCCTGAGGTCTAAATTCATTGCTGCTTCTGTAAAATTTAATTGTGTTTTGAACTGAAACCACAAGAGCACATCTGTTTTTCACAAGTGCCTGTTTTTTCACTACATCCTCTAGCATGTATGTTGGATTGGCAAATTGGATGGGTATTTGGTGTAATTTGATGCAGTCTTTGATGAAAACAGACTTCCTGAAAACATGCAAAGTCTTCTACATATTGAAAAGTAAAGGGATGATGTTAAAGTATCTGCTGGTCTAGGTGTTGACAGAGTGAATGTCAGCATGGATATGTCGGTCTGCTTACAGCAATAATGATAAAAATAAATATTTCCAATGCACACCTTGCTTTTCAACTCAAAGGATCCCCGGGTAGTTTTCAAATGACATGCAGAGGTTGCTCTACATGGCACTGAACTGCAGTCACAGGAGCTGTCCAATAAAGTTTATTGGTGCTGTCTGGCAGTCCTGAATGAATCTGTAGGGATTGTTTGAGAAAGCAGAATGTAAGTGGCAGAACTGAAATATAGTCAAGACCCAAGGGTTGGAAATGCTGTAACTAATAGTTATTATTATATTATTATTATTATTAATATATTATTATATTATTATTATTTCAATGTCAGTCTTGAAAGGCTGAGAAACCTGGAAGACCAGGTCCTCTTTCCGGTGAAAAAAACCAAAAAGACAACAAAACTGCCCCCTTCCAAACCAAAGCAAACCAAACCAAACGAAACTATAAAGTTTAAAAAGAAAATATTTAGAAACAGAATGTATGAAGTTTAACAAAGACAGGTGCCAGATTCCATATCTGGTATGGGACAACCCCAAATGTACAGACAAACTGGGGAGTGAGAGGCTGGAGAGCAGCACTGCTGAAAGGGACCTGGGGCTCCTGGTCGATGGCAAGTTGAACATGAGTCAGCAGTGCCCTGGCAGCCAGGAGAGCCAGGTGTGTCCTGGGGGGAATCAGGCATAGCATCACCAGCTGGGCAAGGGAGGGGATTGTCCTGCTCTGCTCTGCACTGGGGTGGCCTCACCTCGAGTGCTGGGGGCAGTTTTGGGCACCACAATATAAGAAAAATATTAAGCTGTTAGAGAGATTTACCATTACATAAAATAGGGGATGAGAGGTTTCGCTAAGCATAGGCTGTCTGAGGTCCTCAAAGTCCTTTGCAAATGATTCTGAAGGCAGTTAAGAAGTGGTGCTTCTCTTCGTAAAATAATGATTATAATAAGAGGTACTATGCCGACCTTCTTTGAGCACAATGCAATTTAGGGAGAGCCCAGAGCAGGAATCCTTAGTGCACTAATTCCTGATCCTTGTTTTCACAAAACTGAGCTCTCTTCCCATTCAAACAGACATTTTCAACTCACACTTCACGGCTGTAGAGTAAGACACATGTGCCAAAATCACAGCAGCCTTAAAAATAGCACAGTTATTCCAAAGAGCACAATAATTCACCATAGTACAATAATCAAGAACATCCATTTTACTCCACTGAATTTTCAGGATAAAGGGCAAGTGACTCCATGGCTTTTATCCCTGTACACCACAGACTGGTTTGAAAGAATCCTCACTATTTGAACTCCAATGCCTGTTAAGTAGTAATCACCAAAGGGAGAATTCCATTTCCCTTTACTTGCTGTTCCTGCTTCCTGCAGGGCCATTGCTTGCCGTGGAGACACCCTTGGCTCTCCAGCGATTCTGGGCATGAAACAGCTGACCAAAATGTTTGCAAGTCATCTTAAATTGTAGCATGTTATGTTGGTAAAGATCTGTGAGGCTGCAGCTTTTAACTATTCTAAATCTGCTTTCTTTGGGCTTGACATCTACAGGGCATTCCAGGGGGAGTGGGCCAGGCTGCTACAGAGCTCCAACAGAACAGAACTGGAGCAGAATCCGGCTGTCCTGGATGTTCTCAAATGTCAAGATTCCAAAGAACCAAAGAAATTCCAAATTCCAAAGAAATGCATTATATCAGGGGGTACATCTTGCTGCAAAAAAGGGATGTCAGGCTCCATACTCAGAGCAAAGTTCAACATTCAGGTGGGCAAGAAGTAACTTGAAACCATTCCACCTTGTGGAATACTCCTGAAATGGATTCTATTTCTCCTTTTGGTCCCTAAATGTCACTGAAACTGTGACTTCCCTTTGTTCCTTGTTTTCAGAACTAATGATGATGGGAGAAGCATTCCCATTCTTAGTTGGAAGCATTGGTGACCAAAGGTCGTGTTTACTTTCGTTTGTTCAAGTCCTTGTTTCCTCTCAGTGTTCAGGTTGGAGTACAGGACATACTTGTTTGGTGTGTTGTACTCTTGGATCTTTTGAGAAATAGGACTGTGAGGATGTTTTTTTCATTAGCTTTCCAGAAGATTTAGTTGCCATGCATAAATTTGCAAACCAGTATAGAACGCCTGCTATTGTGACGTCAGCAGAAGCTTGCCACTCTGTCGTGCTGGCAACGGAATGCTGCTGAGGTGCCTGGAAAGCCTAACTGCCTAACTGTCCTAACTGTCCAGTGTCTCTTTGGCACGCTTGTTGCAAGAGAGTTCTCCTGATCCAAGGGTTCTCAGCTGACAGGCTGCCCCTTGGCACTGGGGGAGTCATTTTTTCCCTTTTCAGTGCACAGTCTGTGAAATTGCTGCGCAGCATCGCTAAAATGTTCAAGCGAATCTCTGCTGCAGTTCGCCATTTTTTTCCATTGGCCTATTCTTTCTATACTTGTCCAGACAAAGTCTGGCTGGTGACCCATGTAGCAAGTGAGTAGAGGTTTTCGCTAGGTGCAGGCAATCTGGCTTTTGTATTGATGTGTTTTTAATGCTGTCCTTTAGTAACTGAGTTGGCTTTGAAACAAAAATGCCATTAAGATACCAGGACTTGGGTAAAGCTCATGTCAACAGCTTCAGCCAGAAAAGGCATGTCTGTAGCTGTTCAATGGGGTGTGGGCAGCTTTTGTAGTTGAACCTACAGGGGTCCTTTTCCCTGCACAGGTTGGCCTCTGGCAGTGGAGTCCATAATTTCCTCAGTTTGCTGGTTAGAAAAGACAGCTTCCAAAATGCAGATTGGCAGAGCTTCTGAAAATTCTGCCTAGAGACTCTGCAGTTATCTCCAGAACTGAGGGAAAGCAACTTATTTTCTGAATTCTGTGATTAAAAGATTTGATGGTCTGACTTTACATTGGCTGTAGAAAAAGTATAGCCTAACGTATTGTGTTGTGTTCTTGCTTGCTATGTAAAATAATTGTTTCTACTGGAGGGACATCCTGGAAGAAAAATGCTCTTTATTTGGGTTGACCCATTCTGTGGGATTCTCCACAACAGGCAGCTTTCTAACAACATCTGGTTTATTTTCCCTTGCCCATTGCAGATCAAGTCATACATGGATACAGAAAAGCCCATGCTTCGGTGAGTGGCAAAATAACCTCTGATGTTCCAACCATTTCAGAACCATGGAGCAAGCCATGGACTTTGCCTGCTGTGATAGGTGCCAGCCTTGTAGCCTGAAAGAAAGTCCATTTCAGTGGTTTTGCATCAGCAAAAATAGGGGTCCCTGGCTGTTTTGTAATTTTCTCTTGAAGAGCTTTTAAGCAGAAGAAAGTCTGGTTTTGCAGACAGAAAATTTCTTACTGTTTGTTTTAAGCCATGGTGGAACATACAGTTCACAACAAT
This sequence comes from Entomyzon cyanotis, assembly GCA_024500445.1. Classification (NCBI taxonomy): domain Eukaryota; kingdom Metazoa; phylum Chordata; class Aves; order Passeriformes; family Meliphagidae; genus Entomyzon; species Entomyzon cyanotis. The sequence continues at coordinate 87,132,180 of JAKEPQ010001005.1, forward strand.
ATGCATTGCTGTCCAATTAGCCCACTCTAATTTAGTTCTAGCAGCTTAGAATCCCATTTCTTTCAAAGTTTATGATTCCTCCTTAGTACAGTTGCTTAGTACAGATTGCTGCATATAATTAAGACTATAAATCATATGTAACTCCCTGTTGCTCACACTGCTATCTGTCCACAGAGTAAAAAACCAAAATCAGAAGCTGATTTGGCTCACTTTTTTTCTAAAGAAGATGAGGAGGAAGAGGAAAGCAACCAAGCTTCACCTGGTTTTGGACCAGAACCTGAACATCCAGAATCAGTAAGGGCCATCTTTGGTTCACATTGTCTTTGGTGTAATTCAGAACTGCCTGTTTCTGATCAGGCAGCACATGGTTGAAAATTCTGAGGGCTGGAGTCCTATCATGACAAAGTTCTTCCCCTACTCCTGGCCACTGACACCTGGAAAAATCAGCTTTGAATTTTCAAGTTTAGTCATCATTTTCCTGGCATTCCAATAGGGACCATTCCATTATCTTAGAATTGGATAAGAGGTAGCATTGTGCCTTTAAATACTCCCAGTGTAAGTACCTAAATGAGCAGCTTAGACTACACGTGTAACTTTTACATGACCAAAGTTTGCTGAGAAGAATCCTGTGGAGCCCTACCATGTCAAGAGAAGGTTGGCCTCTGAAGGGCGGGAACATGGTTCCTAATGGCCAATCCCTAAAGCTTGAAATACTGATGAGAAGTATATTTTCCGGCCACCTTTCTGACACAAACTGATTTCTTGTCACAGATCTATGCATCATCTGGAATAGTAGTTGACACTTCACCAGTATCCTCTGAAATAGGCATTCCCACACCTGAGAGCTCCAGCACCAGCAGTTTGTATACCAACACCTTCCAGGAGCAAAAGAGGATAGAGGAGGAAAATCTAGAGAAACTAAGTAGGTCTTCTGCGGTTCTTGTCTGATAGAGCAGTGTTAATGTACATAGATGATGAACACTTGTCTTGGTACCTGTTCTTTCCCTCTGTCTGGCTCCCCTGAATGTTTCTCCCTTTTCCTGGTTTCCTGTCAAAGTAACTCTTCAAAGGACTGTAGAAAACCAGTCATTGTGAAGGCCATCTGTGCTACAGAGCTGCCTGTCTCATTGTTACCCAAGTGACTACAGCTCACAGCCCCAGAGAGTGGGGCTGCATTTCTGATCTGCTGGACAATTGTACCACCACTTTGAAGTGATCTTTCATTTTGTTCCTTTCAGGGAGCATTGTGAGTGTGGGAGACCCTGTGACAAAATATGTTGGATTGGAAAAAATTGCCAAAGGGTAAGTCCAACCACAGTTCCTCCTCCAGACCAGGCCAGGTATTTGGCTGGTGTAAGATCAAGTGTGAATTCAGCCAAACTGCAAAAGTGTTCAGACACTGGGTTTAGATCATTCTGTCTCTCAGTACTGATCAGACTTTATAACTGTGATCAGAAGGTGTTATCAAAGAACTTCACACAGTATCTTGCCTTCAGCAAGGAGCAGGACCTGGCAGATCTCCTGTCCCTCCAGTGCCTTGCACCTCTTTACCTATTTTCTTAGGAGAAATCTTTTTAGTCTCGAAATAATAGGGCCCTGGATAGTTTCAAATTAGAGATCTGAGAACAGAGCAGTAAGAGTTCGAAGGACTCAGCAAGGCAACATGGAAAAAGAATGAAAGGTTACTTTGCAGTTTTTGTAGACATGCTCTGTGCCCCACCCCAGCCCCCACTTAGATTTTGAACTTAAACAAATCCAGTGTGTACATTTGAGATTTGTACCAGCCCTTCATGTTGCCCCTAAGTTTTCTTTTGGACACCCTGTATGGCAGAGGGCTGGTGGGCTACTGTACTGAAAAATAGGTGAAACCAGGTGTTTTATAAACACTATAGGCAGCAGAGAGCTCCTATCTGGGCTGGCTTTCTCCTGTAGGAACTAAATGGCTTCTCTTTTCTTTGCTACTCTTTTGTTTCTAGGGGTTTCGGAACGGTCTATACAGCAACCGATACTGCCACAGGAAGAGAAGTAAGTGTCAATTATTCTGGATTTTGCAGCTCTGGAGTGCTTTTCCCTCTGGTGTGGGCTGTGGCTGGAGCTCTGGGTCTCCAGGAGATCTTCCCTGCAAAGGCTGCTCCTCCAAAGTGCAGATTAGTGTCAGCCTGCCCAGTCCATTTTGGGCAACTCTTTGGAGCTACAGCTTAAGATTTCTGAAATATCATTTAAGGCTGTCAGTAAATACATCTGATTCTTCTCTGCAGCTTCTCATGCCCATGCAGTGCTATACTTTGTTGTAACTGCTTAGAGGTCTACAAGGGACCCAGGGCATATCCATAAAATGCCATGGAGTGGATTATTTATTTTTAAACCCAGAAAACAGTTGCAAATCTAAACTGTTTAAGAATGTTCTTTAGAGTTGCAAAATCAAAATTCAACAAGTTAGGAAGTGGTAGGATTGTGTTTTGGGGGATAACCTTAATGATCCTTTTAGGATGGCATTTTATCCGTAATGTCTGTCTGTGTTTGCTTTGTTATGCCATCAAGAAGAGCAACAGCTGTATTTGAAAAAATTATCAAACTCCATAGAATTCCTCAAGGATTCCCAGATATTTTGTGATATTTTCACAGGAACAAAACTGCTTTGTTCTTGCAAACTCTGTGTGAATGGTAATAGTGGTTATAAACTAAGGCCATTGGGAAAGAATTTAGGTGCAGAGCATGTTGTCAGAGCTTTGGGGTTGATAGCTTAAGAGACAATTTTTGCCAACCTGACAAGGCAAAATGTCTATGGCCATGTGTCCTAACTAGCACCTGAGCTAGCAGAGACATGGGCTGTTGTAATGTCAGTGACTAAGCTCTAATGTGTAATCCCAATGCAGTTTGGCATAGCTGGGCTCCATCGCTCCAGAAATGCTCTCTCCATGTTCATTCTGATCTCACTCCAGAAGCACTCACCCCTTGTTCATTCTGATCTCATGCAACAGACATCTCAGTTTAATGGTTTTCTATGTCATTTTAGGTGGCCGTAAAGCAAGTGAGTCTTGCAAAACAGCCCCAAAAGGAACTAATTGTCAATGAACTACTAGTTGTAATGGACAATAAGCACCCCAATATTGTTAACTATTTAGATAGGTAAGTAGTTCTGATATTGTCATGTGAATGTTCATTTATGTGCTGCAAGACAAAGGGTAGAAAAACCCCTTCAATCGCTGCTGGAGAACTGAGCTTTTACTTTTATTTATCTGTTTGTATACACTATATGAAAAGAGAGTGCATTTCGTTTGCATTAATCTTTTCTGGCATGCATCATTGGAATCCTATTTTGAAGAAGCTGGGTCAGCCCTATCTGACTAAAACAACAGCCTCTAAATTCACTACCTCCATGTGGTTTTGTTGGTTTGGGGTTGGTTTGGGTTTTTCTTTTTTTAAGTTGAACATATTTTCTGTGTCTTACGCTAAGTGCTGATAACTCATAATAGAAATTACTTCCATGCATTTTTCCCTTGCTTGCCATCTAAGACATCTCAGTTTTCACAGATGGGCCTTTCTCATTTAGATTGCACAGATTCCAAGTAGTGTATAACCTAGGAGAAATACCTCTTCCTTTTATTCTGTGTTCATTTACAAGTGCCCTGGAAAGAGGAATAAACTGTAGTGTTTTTCATGAGGTGATTTATCTATGCACTTCCATCTCCATGCCATTGTTTCCTTCTTTCAGCTACCTTGTTAGGGATAAACTCTGGATAATTATGGAATACATGGATGGAGGACCTTTAAGCAGTGTCATTAAAGAAGTCCATATGACTGAAGGAGAGATGGCAGCCATCTGCCGTGAGGTAAGGGAAGGGATGCCACTGGTGCTTCTGAGTGTTTGGGCAGGCTGGTACTTCCAGACTGGTGGTAAGAACAGGAGTGATTTCATGTTCAGAGCTTTGTTTCTGTGTTGCTTTGGTGATATGGAGAAGCAAGAGTGTCATAGGTAAAGGGCCTGCCAGCACAACTGTTGTGGTACTCTCTTTTTTCAAAATTTTATTTACTTTTCTCAACTTTGCCTCTTTGAACATTTGCCTGGAGCCTGTCTCTACTGCATTCCTTGCCTGTAAAAGTAAATGTGCTGGTAGCAGAATTTATACTAACAGCAAACCATTGTTTGTCACCTTGATGGAGAGAGCCCAAGCCCTGCAGCAGCAGTCATTCTCTCTGTGTTTTCAGGGAACAGTCTGTAACAAAAATTGCCATTTCTCTTTCAAAAGGTAATATGCCTTCACCTACAAAGATACTGTTCTACTACTTGTGAAGCAGCAGACTCTTCCTCTTGACAACACTATGTTCTGCTACTACTCACCTTCCAGCTAGAACTGAAGTCATTTAGAGCCATTTCCTTTCTTGGGTGATGAAATCAGATGATTAAGTTTTACCCTGTTGTTTCTTTTTTATCTATCAGTGCCTGCAAGCACTAAATTCCCTTCATTCCAACTCCGTGATTCATAGAGATGTAAAAAGTGAAAACATTCTTCTCGGAATGGACGGATCTGTCAAACTGGGTAGGTATTCTCAGTCAGGCACAGCATTCCTGGGATGTGGGGTGTGGGGCTGCTTAAGGTTTACCACCAGTTCCCCAAGAGTGGTGCCTGTGAGAGTGCACAGACCACTGCTGCAAGCAAAGAGTGCAGCAGAAACTTGCAGAGAGGTCTTGAGAGAAACAAGATATCATGAGTGTTTTGGTTTGTGTGTGACCCTTGTAGAAGGAGGGAGTTACAATCTAAAACTTCAAGTGAAAACCACTGAATGAAATGTGGAGGTTTCTATAAGTGGCCAATTCCATATTTCCTTGTCTACAACCCTGAGGAAACAGAGCATGCCTGCTTTTCCAGCTAGGTTCAACACCACATTCTCAGACTCAGAGTGGGAAATTCTTTTGCTTGGTTTCTTAATTCAAGCTGGCTTTAATAACACTGGGTTTCCTCCTCAGCTGATTTTGGCCTCTGCGCTCAGATGACTTCTGAGCAGAGCAGGCGGAATTCAATGGTTGGGACGGCTCACTGGATGGCACCAGAATATGTGAATAAGGATTCATATGGGACCAAAGTAGACATTTGGTCCCTTGGCATTGTGGCCATAGAAATGCTGCAAGGAGAACCTCCTTACTCTAAGGAAATTCCTCTTAAGGTAAGGTGCAAATACTAGCAGATGCCACTGTCTCTCTAATCTGTACCATGTTCTGTCTCCCATGAGACAAAATCCCATTCCCATCAGCTTGGACTAGTTCAACCAAGGCCCATCTACCAAAAACTTTCCCTGGAGCAAATTAGCATCTGGTGTAGCTTTGTCTGCATCTGTGGGAGAACCTCAGAAGAGAAGTGATGTGTTCCAGTTAAAAAAATGTGCCATTTTGACCTTCAGTGATGCTTCAAATTTCTCATGCACTTTTTGACTCTTTTTGAGCTGTCTCAAAATGAAAGAAAATGTTCAGTGGCAAGTTTCTCCAGCTGGGGAATTCGTATGAAAAGCATTTCAACTGTGTCTCCCACCAGTGCCAGTTACTTACCTGAGCCTTTCAGGAAGTGCCTCTAGTTCTAGGAATGCTTTAATTATTCATTACCAAATCCTTTTCTAAAAGTACGTTTTAGCACAGGGATTAGTTTCATGAATGCACTCACTTTAGTATCAAAACTAACAGAGGGTTACCATAGGGATGAAATTATTCCTTTTTCTGATTAGACCAATAAAAGTTTTTCTTTGACCATGGAAGTGAAGCTGATTGGGAATTTCGAGTCTGATGAAACACAGAGTTGCAGATGGCCTCCTGTCTGCCCAATAAGGCATTTTCTTCATAAAATATTTGTGCATGCAACTAAATGTGTCTGTGTTGAACTGAAGTTCCAAATGTTTCTGTTCCTTTAAGCAAGGAGTAAGTTGATGGATTTCCTCTTTGACATCTGGTTACCATTTTTACCGGGAAGAGAGCAAAAGATTTGATTTTTTTAAATGGAAGCTGTGCTTTAGACACCAGTGAGCACTGCAGAGATTAATTGTATATAACAATGCTTGGAAATAATGTAGTTAGACCAAATTCACTTTTTAAGAGAGTCTGCAAAGCCTGTAAAGGCCATAGTCAGAACAGCAAAATGTGCTTTTGGCTGATGTAGTTCCTACTAGCTTGGTCAGCCAATTAAATCAGCTGTCAAGGCAAAATCATTTGCATGTTGGAATAGCTGTGGCTGCTATTTTGTGGGGTCTTTTTGTTGGTGCAGAAAAATCATCTCTAACCCTCTGCTGGGGAAAAAAACTGCCACTGGAGGCCAGAGTTTTAAAAATGAGTTCTATGTGAGCAGTTGGGGATAAGAAAAACAGGTGGAGTCTTGTGCTTCCTTTTTCTCTAGGCCCTGGGTCTCATAGCTAAGAGAGGGATACCAGAGCTGCAGAGCACTGAGGAAACGTCTGCTGTGTTCCAGGACTTTCTGAGCTGCTGCTTGCAGATCGATGAGGATACTCGATGGTCTGCTGAGCAACTCCTGCAGGTACAATGCAAAGCAGCTGCAAGTGAAACAGCTGTCCAATGTATTGGTTTCCTCATCAGCTAAATTCAAAGGTATCAGATGGCCTTCCCCTCATATAAATGCCCAGTCTAGGTGCTTTTCCAGTGAACACTGAGTAGAATCATAGAGTAGTTTGGGCTGGGAGGGACCTTTAAAGGTCATGTAGTCTAACTTCCCCACTATGAGCTGGGACATCTGGAAGCAGATTAGATTGCTCAGAGCCCTGTCTGACCTGACCTTGAATGTTTCAGGGATGAGGCACCTAGGACCTCTCTGGATAACCTGTTCCAGTGTTGCCCCACTCTCCTCATAAACGGTTTCTTCCTTAGACCTGATCTGAACGGACCCTCTTTTGATTTGAAAGCACTTCCCCTTTTTCATAGACCCTGATAAAAAATGCATCCCCATTTTTCTAGGAACCCCCTTAAAGCATTGAAAGGTCTCAGTAAGGTCTCCCCAGGGCCTTCTCCAGGCTGAACAATTCCAAGTCTTGCAGCCTTTCCTTATAGGAGAAGTGTTCCATCCTCTGATCATTTCTGTTGCCTCATTTTGTGTTTTGGTAGCATGTTCAGTTTTCCCTGGTAGCAAAAGAACTGCAGTAGGATGATCTGAGGTATGGAGGCCTGAAATGGTGCTGGTGGTGAAGCCATCCTAGCCAAGTGGTTCAAGATTTGGCTGTGGAAAGGAAGGGCTGTGGGGTTCTCCCTGTGAGCATCTGAAGGACCCCAGCTTGTCCCTCCTACCCTACTCTCAGAGGTTTCTGCCACCAAAACAGGGACAGCAGAGCGAGACTCATCACAGCCCTTTTTGCTGCCTGGCACAGTTGAGTAGATGAGAACTGCTCCAGAGTTGCTGCCAGGTTTTGTGGCAGACTGGGAACTGCAGAAGGTGCCACTTGGCTGTCCCTGCTGTGAAGGTGCCAGCCAGCATAGGAGGTGCAGGGGATGCTAAGGCAGACACTGCTCTCCCTGCAAACCAGGGCTGAGTCTGTCAGCACTCCGCCACTTGTCTCCCTGCTCTTGTCTTGGTGCTGAAAACCTCAGTGGTCTTCAGATCAACACACAGGCCCAGATCCTGCTGGGATAAACATTTCTTAACTGTTCTTGGGTTTCTTGAAGAGCAGCTTATGCTCTTCATCTTTTTTGACTAAAATAGCCCATGTCTATGAGAAAGAGGACCCCAAGTCAATATTTTGAGTTTCCTGAAAGAGGAAAATTCCTGGAACAGCAAGTAGCACTCCCAGAGTCTAGGCAGGGCAGATATTGCATCAAGCTGGACACCATGATAAATGGATTAATAAAATTATGGGTCAAGTATTCCTGGGCATATCTCAGGTACTGGGCATGTGATAGCAAGGTACTGAACATGAATACAGAGATGCAGATAGTTCCTTCAGACCTATTTCTGCATCTTTCTGGTATCTTGAGGAATAGGGCTTGAGCCCATGAGGAAATGAGTTTGGAAAGTCATGGTTCATTTGTTTTCTTTTCCTTTGGGCAGCATCCATTTTTACTCACAGCCGATCCTCTCTCCAGCCTCACCTCTCTGATCATTGCAGCAAGACAGTTGAGGGAGGACAGGAAATGTGGCGATGATGGAACTTCTTTTTCCGGTTTCAGCAATGGGTGGGACTCAGAATAAAAGTTATTTAAAACCTCAATTCAGTTGGAAGATACCCTTCCTTCTCACACTGTGTTTAAGCTGTACATTCACTTTTTAATTGTCTCTTGTTTCTTAAAGATGGAAAGCTCATTTATGGGGGGGTTTACATATGGTTTGGAATTGGAGAAGGGTCTCTTTCATTCCTAAACTTCAGACTGTACTGCCTTTGGAATACAGCCCACTGGCTGGATTTTGCCCAGTCCTGGAAAAGGAAAAAAGCACATTTGTACTTCCAACCAGACACAAATGAAGAGTGGGGCAGACAAAATATTGTGTGGAGATACAGGCTTTCAGCTGTGACTCTGGAGGGTTGCAGCTCTCAGCCATTGGTTTTGTACAATTAACATTGATCGCTTTGTCTGGATGAGAGTCTTACTCAAATGCAAAAGCAAGAACATCAGTCAATGCACTCTGAAAGGTCCCATTCGATGCAAAGCTGTCAATGTGAGGTGAGAGTGGGCTCAGCTGTGCCCAGTGCTGAGCCCCAGCAGAGCTCTGGCAGAGCACAGCAGCCTCAGCATCTGAAGCTCCAGGTTGGAAGAAGGTGCTTTTAGCAGTAAGTGGCAGCAGACCAGCCCTGGATGCTTGCCTCTTCCTGGGACCAGACTATTCATCCTGTATCAGAGCCAAACTGGCAGTGGGCTGCTCCTGAGGTGAATTGTAGCCGTACCGTGAACTGTGCAGCCTGGTGGGATTGGCCACCTTGGGTCTGTGCAGGTGTAGAGAAGAGCAAAAGAGAGCAGAGTGGTGGTGGTGTCACTGCTGAGGAGGCTGCTCTCCTGGCAGTCTTGCTGCTAAATATTAATTAACTGTCCCTGATTTCCTGGAAAGCACAAGAGGCCTGATTTTTCAGATGGCTGCAGAGGTGAGCAACTCTGGTTTCCTGAACCAGAGGAACCACAGGGGGAGCTGAGAGAGCTACCAGGAGCCTGCAGCTGGCATAAGAGTGGCTGACAGGACCTAGATATGCCAGGAGACATGGTGGCCAAGTGTCCATTCTTCTGGCTCCAAAAGAATCTCCTGGGGAGAGCAAGCATCCAGGGCAGGAAAACAGGCTCTGGCACATCAGATCATGCAGAAGAGCATGCAGGAATGGCACTGAAGCTCTGCCAGCTTGACCAGGGAGCAGTGGTACTCAGCAGGGAGAAAGCCACAGCCTCCCTAAGCTCTGCACCCACCATGACTGATGCAGCTGCCCAGGGAGAGCTCCAGTGGGATCCTGCTGCCACCCAGGTGTCAGCTGCAGGCTGTGCCCTACTCTAGGCCAGTCCCAGACAGCAGCAGTGAGCACAGCTGTGGGAGGTGAGCCCCAGAGCTGCTGGAGGAGGTAAGCAGCTATACACGGTATAGAAGTGTGTATCTATACACTTATCTGACCACTTAGTGCAGTATAAATTAGAGGGTTTTTCTTCCAAGCTCTGCGTTCATAGCCCATCCTCATGGCCAAATCCAAATTCTTTCTCAACTGTTCAGCATTTGGAAAGTTGGCATGGGCTGATCCATGTTTTTGCTGGATGTTGTAATTGCCTGGGCTGTTGAGGGTTTTCAGATTTGTTGTTTTCCTTTGCTCCTTCACCTTTCTGAACAGAAGGGAAAATTAATAAAGACTCTGGTTTCCAGGTTGTTGATAGCCAAAAGAGGAGCTGTCATCCACTGAGGAAGAAAACACGGAGATGGAAAAGAAAGGTCAAAGGACACCCCTCAATTCTCTGTAGATTGTTTGAGACATATGAAAGTTATTCCTCTTTCTGCAAGAAACTTGCTGCTTTTGACTTAAAACAGATTTAAACCTCCAAAGCCATGCCAGGGATGCTGAGGGCAGTTGGAGGATCAACCTTCACAGCCCAAACATCTTACTGAAACCTCAACCTTCAAAAGGAAAACTTGGCATACCCACAGTGGGCAAAAATTCATAAAGGTCAAAATAATGCAACTGGGTTTAACGATGTTTGTGGAATTAAAGGAAATAAAAATGAAGGTTTGATTTTTCTAACTTCCAGGGTGTTTGACACAATGAGAGGGAGGAACATGCACACGAGAAGCCATAGCCTGTGGGAGGAGAAAGGGTCTCTCCCCAAGATTAAAATTTAATTTAGGGGTTTACTGAAGAAAGACTTCAAGAGGGAAACTCATGAGATTGCTTTTCTACTTAGTTTATTAGCAAGAGTTATTGATTAGTAAATGTAAGAGTTTAAGGGTTGTTATGTTTAGTCTTTCTGTCTTTATTAAATCATTAAATTAAAACACATCACACTGAAAATAGACAGAAATTCAGAAAAGTAGAACTGATCAATTGAATTAAAAATAAAGGAATTAAAATGCCTGGGTTGTTTACTCACTTCCAGGATAACTGCCACAACAAGAGGAAGGAACACTTCTGTAAGCAGCCACACCTGCAGGATAAGGAAGTGTCTTTTGCCAAGACTTGTGGAAGAATTTTGTGGCTAACAGGGCTTAGAGATTAAATAGGGAAATTAATGAGCTTTACTATCTGTTTTTGTCATAAATTTATAGTCATGTGCCACATTCCAGATGTCACCTGCTCCAAGTAACATTGTTTCTTTAATATTTGCTTTCTTTTTTCTACTTAATTTATGTAATTGTGTTTCGAACAATGAATGTAAGAGGGTTTGGGTTGGTTATGTTTTATAATGTGTTTTTATAATGTTTTATTATATGTTTTACTATGTTTTTTGTTTTATTAAGTTTCAGAATATGGTTTTTGTTAATTAAACTCAAATTTGTTTGCTTCTTTCATGTTCCAAATGCAGCATTGACTTGGAAAGAACCCAGGCACTCACTTTCTTCCCCAGGCCCAGTCCCTCACTCAGTGAGTGGGAACTTACTCCTCCAACCTGTGGGATTTTATAATTTATTCCTTAAAATTCTGAAACATAAGTTTGAAACTGCAAATCCTTCAAGCCTGGTGACTGACCCAGGTTCAATTTGCTGTTGCATGGAAGCTCCTTTTCTTTCCAGTCCAAATACAAACATTTCCTTCATTTTGCTATTTCAAATAATTTTGCCCTGATGTTCCCGGGGGGGGGGTGGGGGGTGGGGGGGGGGTGTCGTCAGGATGTTTCCCAGTTTATTTTACCACCCTGCACTGCTCCCTGTATTCCCTGTGGTGCTGCAGCCCCTGTTTCTGTGGCTCCCCTCACACCTGGGAATCTCTGACTGGCAGCACATGCCACTCAGATTTCAGCCCTCCAAAGGCAAGCAGCAGTTTTAGTCCAGCAAGACTGAATGAGTCAGCCCCAGATCCCACTGCAGCATCCTTGGTCTCACGCCTGTACTTATTGGAAAGGCGATGACTTTCCTAATTAATGGCTTTAATTAACTTTTTGAATTATCATTTTGATAATCATAAGCAGGGTATTAGTCTTTAGCAGTGTAATTCTTCATTTTAGCCAGCACGTAGCTAAATTTTTTTCAGGCTTATTTTTAGAGTGTGATTATTACATCCCAAAAACTTTAAGTTTTGATAAACTAACCCTGATAAGCTTCTATAAACAAAGCCTGGGGGAGTTAAAGGCTGCACACCTGGAATCCAGAATTTATAGCCCTCCAAAGACATGTTGAAGTAACCAGAAGAAAGAGAGAAAGATGATTCAACATGTGCCAGAGATTCCCTGTCTGGGAAAAAGATAGTAAAATACTAAAAGATGTGGACTAATGATCATGATGTAACATTAGATACACTTAGATACAACATTTCCAACACTTGCACCTGCAGGTAACTTTGGTCTCACAAGGGCAAGTCTCAGTTTGGAAATTTATAAGAGCCCCAGCCATAAAGGCAGCCACTGCAATGAAGAATTCTTGAGCAGTTCACTGTTCTCCATCCTGTGGCTGCCTCTGCTGAGGAATGTAGACAAACAGTCCAAGTATAAAGTGTTTGTAAGGAATAATTTTCTTCATGACTGGTCATTTAGGTCACACACCTAAGCACTGATACTCAGCCTAAGAAAGCAAAGGGATAGAGAACTACTCTTACTAGATCTAGAAAGCACAGGGTTAAATGTCATCTAGAGGAAAGGTAAATACTGGAACTGTCAAGGGTTTGGGTTTTTTTGTTATTTTATGGGGTGTGCTTTTTTGTTTTGTTTTTAATTACCTGTGAGTTCTACTCTGAGTTTAAAAATAAAAAGAATAGAAAAAGATCTGTGCCTTTGCTCTTTGTCTAGTTTTGAAGCCATGTTAGTATTTTTGAATGGTTCTACATAAGTTTTTTCCAAGCTGGAGGATTCTCCAGCCTCAAGATCACCACTGATCAGTGCATGTGTCCACAAAGGGCAGTGGAGAGAGAGCAGCGGGTCAAACTCTGATTGTGAAGTCTGGGAGGTTGCATATTGCCATAATGCAAATAATCTCTATGTGTCAGACTGAAAGAACAATTCTAAATATTTGTTTCTTTAGATTAGGAACTTTCAAGTTCTTTGGATCTACAGCTGCAGCTTTCCCCACTTACTAATGATTATTAATTAATTAATGTAGCTGGACATCAGAAAATGCCTCAATGCACTGCACAGAATCAGTGGAGGAGGCACTGTTGGCATTCTATAGCTCTACAGCTCACATCTGCAGTATAGTTAGCTGGCAACTATTCAAAAAAATGCAAAACCACTTTCCTTATAGATCTTCCACATTATATTTCTACAGGAAACCAAACATCAAACAGCAACAAGAGGTGGAAATAGTACTTACAATTCTGCAATGCCTTCTAACATCATATCTAAAATTCCAGTTTCAAGGAAAATAATGCCCAGAATTCTAGGAGTATTCCAACCATGTTCTTACCACTCTCCATCGCAATATGAATGCGTGAACAGAAGTCACGAGTTTTGTAGGTGAACACACACATACAAAAAAAAAAAAAAAAAAAAAAAAAAAAGGTACAAGAGATTGTTTTAGAATACACGTTTTCCAAACAAAACCCCTAAATTGCGGATGGCAAAAAAGCAATTCTCATGGACACTGGGAAAACACATAAGGAAGAATAATAAAAAGAGACATCTGAAACACACTAACAGAAAGTTTCCCTGCAGCCCTGACTGCTGCCGGCACCAGCTCCAGCGCCCCGAGCAGCAGCCCCGAGGCGGCCGGAGGAGCCGCCGCTCCGCTCGCCCCGCCCCGCCGCGCCGTGCCGCGCTCCCTCCCCGGGGCCGCCTCTCCCCCCGGCCAGCCCCGGGACCGCCTCTGCCCTGCCTTCTCGCCGGCCCGCCCGCTCTTCCCTTCCCTCCGCCCGCCTCTCCCGGCCCTGCGCCCCGCCAGCAGCAGCGACGTGGTGCCGTGCGGGCCGCAGGGTGCAGCCATGTGGGTGGCGGCGCTGGCGGCGCTGCTGGCGGCCGCGGGCGCGCAGTACGAGCGCTACAGCTTCCGCAGCTTCCCGCGGGACGAGCTGATGCCGCTGGAGTCGGCCTATCGCTACGGGCTGGACCAGTACAGCACCGAGAACTGGCCCGAGAGCGTCAGCTACCTGGAGGTCAGCATGCGGCTGTACCGCCTGCTGCGCGACAGCGAGGCGTTCTGCCACCGCAACTGCAGCGCCGCCGGACAGCCGCCCCTCGCCGCCCCCGCCGCGCTGGAGGAGCTGGAGGAGCTGCGCCTCCTGTCCGGAGTGCTGCGGCGGGCGCAGTGCTTGCGGCGCTGCAAGCAGGGGCTGCCCGCCTTCCGACAGGCGCAGCCCGGCCGCGACCTGCTCGAGGAGTTCCAGCGCCGCGAGCCCTACAAGTACCTGCAGTTCGCCTACTTTAAGGTGAGTCCCCCGACCCCTCCTTGGTCCCTCCTCCCATCCCTCCTCCTTTCTCCTCCCATCTCTCTGCCCTGCCTCCGCTGCCCGCCCCCAGCCTCCGGCACGGTCCCGCCTGGTGCGGTGCCACCTTCCAGCCACGCCAGGCGCGCCTGTCCGTGTCGTGGTGGAGGGAGACAGCATGGTGTGCCCTGCACGTGTCCCAGGACAGGCTCGACAGACACAAGTGCCTCGTGCACCTAACGCTAGAAAAACCTCCTGTCATGCCGGCCTCTCGCCTGGCCCTCGGAGCAGGTTACTCTGGGCCAAAACCTCATTACTCCTCCACACCAGTTGTCATCTGCCTCACCTCCGTGTCTTCCCTGCCCCCTGGTCAGGCTCACAGGTCCTTGCTTCCCTGGGCTGCCAACCCTACACTTCCTAATCTTCTTGACAAGCCTTTCAGTTGTCTCCTCCCACTCCTGTAACCCGCAGTGGGATCAGTGGGTGGCTTGTCTTTCTCCCTGCTTACCCACATAGTACCATCCAGCTTGTTCTTCACCCGTTTTCTCACAAAAGGACATCCAGCATGTCCTCTAGGTCAGCCCCTCCACTTCTTCCTAGACATCCGGCCACTGGACCCTGCCTCTGTGTCCTGTAGCTGTGGCATTCCTGCCCCTCTCATCTTTCCATCTGCCTTACTTGCTAACTTTCTCTGGAGTCTTTTTCAGACTCTTCATGTCACAGCTCTGCTATTGCAAGTGGTCTTTGCAACTTCTCCTTCAGCGTGTCCACCTTCTTCACTTGCTCGTTTCTGGTCGAGTTCTTTCAAGTGCAGCAGCCCCCAGCCTGTGACTTGCACATAGCCCGATGCCTGAAAACTCCAGTTTCATTAAAGCTGCGAGAAGGAATGAAGCAAAAATAGGCTGCTGAAGTGGGACACTATAATGCTAGCTCTGGAATGGTATTTACCTTTTGCTCTTGAATCAGCCAAGACAGGACACACTCCTCTCTTAACAGATTTCATCCTGTTTTTCTAGCTTCTTGTCATTCTGCTGTCCAGGATCTAATTGATTATTTTCTACTTTCTCATCTTCATCTTCTGTTCTCTATATCAAGGTCCATCCCTTCTTCCACCCCCTCAGATACTGCAGTTATTTGCATTTCAAATAAACAGGACATCTCTGTGGGGAGGAAACAAGCGGAGCTCTTTGGTTAGATTGTTTTCTCTTTTAGGGATTCACTCCCAATGTATCCCACTATACATTACATAGGATTGTATCCTTGTGCGTTATTTTGAGATTGCTTCTTGAAAACCCACATCTTCTTAACTGTTGCTGTGTCCTGGTTTTAGGAGTGCTGTTTTCTCAGCAGTTTTTTCCAAACAGATGCAGGGAAATGTATTCTCATAAAACCAGAACAGTATCCACATGCACAGTATCATACTGGCTTCCAATGCCTTCCCTAAGACCATAGAAAAGAACTTAACTTCATACATTAAAGCCTCTGCCCTTTTGACTGAGAGGGCAGGAATTCCTTGAATTCTCAAGGCCATATATGGATACCACAATGACATCACCACAAATGTTTCCTCATCTTGATTTAGCTATTAATTCCCTCCTTGTGCTACAGACAAAGTTTGCGGTGTATGGATAACATAAAAAATAATTTCTTCTTATCATTTTGAATACAATCAAGTAACAGCCTGGTAGGATTGTGAGAGGGAAATTGGAGGAACCCCTCCCTCTCCCTTTAAACTGTTTTTTCGATCACATTTGCAGTAAGTTTGTGCAGTGTAGTTTGGTGGGTTTGCCTTTAGTATGTGTTGTTTATATTATGTTTCATACTGTTTTTGTAGTCCAGATCTGAGCCCTTATCTCTCGCTTGGGGAGTTCTGAATGGGCCTTCTAGAGCTACAAACTGCTGCATCCAAAGGGCTTTTTCCTGGCTGGTGGTTTCTGCAAAAGGAATGTCCCTTCCCCCATGCCTCCACTTCCACAACAGCATTTATAGTACAGGAAGAAGTGGGAGGGAAACGCTTTATGCAGTCTTTTAGAGTGACCATCTCTGTATTCAGGTGAGCTCCGCAGAGAACTTTTGCCACGTTGTAAGATTCTGGGAGTAGCTGCTACTGCGCTTCTGCTTGCTCCTCTGGAGGGAGCTTTCTCAGAGCCACTGAGTTCACTTAGGAGTGTGTTTCTACCAAACCTTTTTTTATTTTTTTCTAAGAAGTGAAAATTGAAACCAAGAGTGAATCATGGACCTAAGTAAAAATGAGACTTGTCAGCCTACCAAAGAAACAGTTTTACAGCTACAGCACGAAAGAAACCAGGCATTTGACGAAAGTGCAGCTGAGATTTCCCTTTGCCTTTGGCACGGTCTGGGCTGACTGGAAGCACGCAGTTTTGGGACAGCCAGGAAGGGCAGCTGGCAGAGTTCCTGCGCTGGGACACTGCTAGCAGCACAGCAGCAGTGTGTGGGTTGAAGTCTTGCTTCGGTGCAGCCGTCTCTCAGGTCCCTTTCTGAACTGAAAGGGCGCCTTTTATGGACACAAACGGAAGAGTGTGTGTGCACATGTGCCTGTGATTCTTGCTCGTGGTTTTAAACGTGCACTGCCAGAAGCTGTTTCACGTATGAGGTGGAGCTCTGTATCCCCTGTACATCAATACACTGAACGGGCTGATGTGGATCTTGGCCTAGAAAAAAGATTTTAACATTCCACAAATACTCAAGACTTTTGCTTTCTCTCTCACTCTTCCTAAATATGTGCATATATACTATATAGTTCTTGAAAATATGCATGTGTGTATGTGGCTAGCACAGGTTCTTCCCGTGGGAACATTTTGCTATATTTCATAAACAAGATAAAGTTTGGATGTTTTGCAAACAGTTTCTCCGGATTGAGTGAGTTCGGGCTTGGCCAATTGTGCCTAGGGGGAGGTCTCGGGCTGACCAATCTGGGGCACTTCTGTAGACTCTATATATATGGAATTCAAAACAATAAAGTCCCTTTTCTCCTCTCTTCGCTTGTCTGAGAACTTGGGTCAGTCCTCAGCTAGCCGCTCAACAGCGACATGTGTATATATGTATATATATATAAAATAAAAAACCGCATAAATTGCATGCACACTGAAGTACATATGCATTTGGTACATGCAGTTGTAAATGAGATATGTACACTTCATAAAGTATATCTAATAGGGATTAAAGTTAGTTTAAAAATGGTCACAGAAAATTGCTTTAGGGCACAATTATTGACCAAGTCTCTGCAGTTTGCTCTAATTTTGTAATGCCACTAGGAAGATACATTATTGTAATAATGTCCTCTGTGCTACTAGGCAAATAAGTGACATAAACACATGTAAACAGTGATGCCTCCTGACTAGTATCCGTAGGTTATCATCAGTAGTTGCTGTGAGATTAATTCCTCCCAGGAGCCATGGCACAGACTTTTGCCTTGTCAGCCCTATGAACAGGAGAGAGGGTAGAGAAAAACCCTAATCTTTTTGACTTACAACAACCATCTATGCTATCTGCAAAAATAATACCCTTCTAAAGTTAAAAAAAAATTGTTCACAGTGATGCAGCTAGGAGTAAAACTGAGAAGAATTAGGTCAGTTTTACTTTACCATTGTACCTGCTGAGGCTGTGCTCATACTGGAAGTAAATTTGTGAATATAGAGAATACAGGAAAATTCATTGACAAAACTGGGAACCTGTGAACTGTTTTGGGGTTTTTTTCCCAATTAACCTTTTTTAACACCTTCTTTTTCCTATCCCTGTGTAGGCTAATAATCTTCCAAAAGCTATTGCAGCAGCTCACACGTTTCTTCTGAAGCATCCAGATGATGAAATGATGCAAAGAAATATGGCCTACTATAAGAGCTTACCTGATGCTGAGGAGCATATTAAAGACTTGGAGACAAAGCCTTATGAGGTATGCTTTTTTTATTCACAAGAGTCTGCTCTTTTGGAACTATTCTATTACTCCTCATATTGGGTGAGATTCAGGGATCTCATTTTCTTGTCTGTTCTCAATTCTTAATCTCCCTGTTTCTGTCATCTCAGTCATCTTTGTTCTGCCTTCTTGATGCATTCAGTAATTCTCACCTCTCCTGCACTTCATTGTTCCATAAATGAGTCACAGCAGATCACAGACATGTCGTACCTGAAAGCTCCTATATGCAGATCACTAGTGAAGCTAAGCAGGTGCAGAGTTATCCAAATTTGTGAGTGTTGTAGTGGCACAGCTTAAAATAACTCAGACATTTGGCTTTAAGAATCCATTGAAAATCTCTGTCACAACCTGTGCTTTAGACTCACACAGTTACTTCTCTCCAGCAGGCTTTTCTTTTGATTGGAAATGGAGTTACACACTCTGCTCTCTAGGAAATACCTGGTAAAATCCATTAGTCATCTCTATTTGTTGTCCGTACATCACCTGGAGAGCAGCTCATACAATCCTCCAGAAATGTGGAGACATCATTTATTGTATTTGAGTTTACACAACACTTCTCACGGGTCACTTACTGCTGATTCATTCCTGCCAATTTTTCAGAATCTCTTTGTCAGGGCTGTGAGAGCATACAATGGCGACAATTGGCGAACATCCATCTCCGACATGGAACTGGCTCTTCCTGATTTCTTCAAAGCCTATGATGACTGCATAGCAGCTTGTGAAGGCTCCCGAGAGATCACAGATTTTAAAGACTTCTATCTTTCCATTGCAGGTGAGCGGTTAGGGAACATGAAGGAAAGATGTTCCCAAAGTGAATTTCGATTTATCTGTAGGATTGGTCACCCTCAGTTGGGGCCAGTAGGAGGTTATTAGATTCACTGAAAACTTGAATTCTTGTTTACTTTTTTGCTCTTTTCAGTAACATAAATGAGGTCTATCAGGAAGTCAGAACAGAGATCTTACATTAACATGGAAGTTCTGTGTCAGAGTAACATAGATGTGTAAGTAACAAAAACTGCTCCATCTGAGTGGGTAGCAGTGGTTGTCCAGCCAAGTCTCTTGACCATCATTTCAGTATCAGTTTGGCCACTTTTGAGGCTCAGTGGTTAACCTGCCTTTGAAATCAGCTCTGTGGTTTGTATAGGTCTGGTAATTTTTATCTCCTGTCTCATAAATATGACAAGGTTCTGTTGCCTATTTTTAATCTTTCCTACATTAGCTTTACTAGTAGATAACATCTATTTTTTGTGTGTAGCTTATAAAAAATTCCATTGGTTTGCAAAGGAAAAGAGACATCAGCTTTTTTGATTGTTGTCAAAATGGCACATGCACATTTCCCGTGCTCTTTGGCAGCAAAAGAAACAAGTAATTTCTCCAGTGCTCTGAGCTCAGTGTTGTTGACAATATTTGTATGGAGAACACCTGCATGTTTCCTCAATAGACTTAGAAATTGTCTTACATTTTTCATGTTTTTAAGTGGTCCTAAGGAAAACCATTCCAACTTTTTGTCCTAAAGCCATAATATGTCTTGGTGAGGGGAAACTTTTGTGAAATATGTTTGTAGATGAGCAGCTCCAGTTTCTCAACAGTGTGCAGTTGGTATACACCAGTACAGCTGACATGGAATATTGTAGGCTGTTCCTCAAGCCTTGACTTAGTCTTGGGCAAAACAGGCAGGTGCCTAGGACAGCAAATGAGGAGTGAAGGTCAAATCACAGGTGGTAAAGCAAGGAACACAAGACTTTCTTCCCCAGTGGGTCAGAGCCCTGACATCAGGACAATCTCCAAGCCACTGTAAAGAGTACAGTGTCCATGCTCAGCTGTGATTGACACTTACTGTCAGCTTCTCTCTTCCTCCGTGGAAGGGAAGAACAATTCCCAGCAGTAGTGATGGGAAGGAAAGGTAGGAATTACTGCGTGATGTCATTATGGCCATGTGCATGCATTTCAAGTGTTGCACTCTTGAGATAAGAGCACTCAAATTTAATTGCACTGCCTGGGCTGAATTGTGCTCACATTTCAGGGAGAGATATTCTGCCCCAAGGGTCTGCAGAAAGCAGATGTAGCAGTAAGTGTTAACCAGAAGTATTTGGGTCTTGCACTAGGTATGTATTTATCACTGAGCAGTGAGTTATGTTTGGAAGCCTGCTGTCCTCATGGCATGGGATCACTTCATTGAGGGGCTCGCGTCTCTGGCTGGAAGTGCTGGCTGGAATTGAGCACTGCTGTGTCTGGAGTTTGCACTGCTCTTGTAAAAGATGGGTTTGGCAATTTCATTTGGCCAGTTTTTTAGTTAACTTCGGTGTTTTTCATGTTAGAAGTTTTCAGGGGTGAAAAGTGTTCTTTTGTCTTGGTCAGAAATTTGCTGCACAAGCTTAGCTAACTTGCTTTCACTTGCCAAATGTGGCTAATAGGAAAACTAAGGCTTTAAAATATTCCTTTTCCGTGCTGTTGATGAATTGTGATATAGCTGGAAAATGCCGAAAATATTTTGTTGGAAGGTTTTCTTGAAATGTATTTTCTTGAAGATAACATCACTTGTGGTCGTATATTGCATTATATATTGCAATTTTTAGACTGGGTAAGCTTGTGAACTTACGTGTTCCTGGCTGAAAATTGTTCTGTGGTGAGCAGCATATTCTCCTCTTTCTTCTCTCTTAGAACATCCAAACTCTGGGCCCAAGATGCAGCCAGCTCTGGAGGTTTATTTTGCAATCACCTGCTGCATCTCTCTGTGGCACAGTTGTACTCAGTAGCACGTGGAGCTTATTCCTGCAATAATTTAATGCAATTGCGAAGGCTCGCAAAATTTAAAAAATGAAAGAAAGCACTGTTACGTTTACAGCTAGGAAATAATGCAATATTCTCTAATATTCTATAAAACCCACCACCACATGCTGCCTGTAGGTGTCAGTGAAACCTATTTTCTGGAATTACATCTTTGATGTAATTCAGAAGAGTCCAAGACTTGAAGTGTGCTTCAGGTGGAGTTGTAGATTCTCAGTACTTCCAAGCAGCAAGGTCCAAATGCACAGGACCCAGGAGAGCATTATAAAGCCAAATTTTTGTGGATGGCTGATGGGAGATATTGTAACAATTCACTCTGTTCTATCCATATCCTCTGTTGGTGTTTTCTTCCTTCCAGATCATTATATCGAAGTCCTTGCATGCAAAGTGCAGTGTGAGAGCAATCTGACTCCCATTATAGGAGGCTTTGTTGTTGAAAAATTTGTGGCCACCATGTACCATTACTTGCAGTTTGCATATTATAAATGTAAGTAGTGATTTTTTGTGCATAAGTAACACTGGGATGATGTTGGACAGATTCCACTCATAATATTTTCCCTCTAATTTTATGCTTTAGAATGTAAATAGTGGTTTTCAGAATCTGCATTTTAACCTGTTCTGAGACAGAAAATCTGAATTTCCTGGTGTCTTTTTGCTCCTGTATCATTGTAGTTAACAGACATGGGACAGAACTTCTTCCACAGATGAACCTGCAGAGTATTTCATACTATTTGCTTTTTCCTAGTGGATTCTTGTAATCCTGCTGGAATGGGGCTAAATGTGTTTTGAAGAAAGAGCAGACCACTTGACAGAAATTGTAGTGTCTGGTGCTCAGTGATTACATATTTGATAGCTAAATTATTCACTGAATTTTGTGGTGTCTTGTGGAGCTACTTGCACTGTAAAGAGCACATGTAACTCTTACAGCTGATCCTGCAGGCTCCAATATCAAGGGGAAGATGTATCAGCCATGTAGTGTCAAGCCATTAATGACTTTTCCTTATGTTGTTTGACTGCACACTTTACACATTGACTCTTCCCTCTTTATCAAATCTAGTACAAAGAAGCAGGGAGGGGTTTAATATATTTTCGTTTTCTTTTAAGTAAATGCCCCTGTGCATGTCACCAAGCTGTGGGGTGATACTGGGGTACCTGGGAGGAACATTTGGTTAGGATTTTCATAGAAAACCATCAGAGGTTGATGATGAATTGATTTTTGAATCATGGCCTTACATGTTCAGAACATAAAAATAGCATATCCTTTCTGGAAAGCAATTTTTTTTCTCTATGCAGCTGGTGAGGGAGTATGGTATGAACTGTGTTTCCATTTGAGTTTTCCAGAGCTTAGATAATAGTAGGAATTTGTTCATTTACCTTACCTGGATTTTTTGGATGTGTTTTTATTACTTAGTGAATGACATGAAGAATGCAGCTTCCTGTGCTGCTAGTTACCTTCTGTTTGATGGGAAAGATGAAGTAATGAAACAGAACATGGTCTATTACCAGTACCACAAAGACAAATGGGGACTTCAAGAAGAGGATTTTCAGCCCAGATCGGTAGGTGAATTACCTAAAATGCCTTCTAGACTCATTCAAATATTTCTCTGAAGCTCAGTGGGTCAGAGTTTGGGAAAATGTGGGATACCTGCTGATTCTGGAGTTTACCGTGTACTGTTTTATTAAAATCATACAGAAAGTTGTACACAGGGGTGTAGTGTGTCATGTAAACAGTGAATGTCATTGTAGCTCTTTCCCTTTCTGTTGAAACATACTATGATAAGATATAATACATGGTGAGAAGTAAATTCATGCTGGTACTTCTCTGTCACTTAGGCATATTTATATCTTTATGTACCTCTATAAATAAAGCAGCTGGCCTCTGAAATCTCTGATGAAGAAATCTCTGAGTGACATTCAGGCTTTTGTGAATCATTATTTGCCAACACATAGTTGCCCACTCTCTTGTTATTTCAGGTTCTGTGGGCATTGGAATGTGTCTGGATATGGTAACTCCAGCTGAACTCGCTTTCCATTTACTCCATTTAGAACACAGTTGGGTGGATGAGGACGGAAAAAGGCGCAGGACTATATTGCATCTAATTATCTAAATTAAAATACTTGCTGCAAAGAACCCGCAGTAGACACCAGTCCATCCAGCAACTATTGTCATCTGGCTTTAGAAAACTATTTTAAAAACAGGTTTCCATGCTGTTCTTAAATTTCCATGTCCCAGGAAACTTTACAGCCTGGACTGTGACATCAAATTGGATTTTCCAACATTTCTTGTTACCAGTATTTAAGTCATGCAACTAAATTGTGACACCTCGGTGACTGCTTAGGCATCAGTCATATGGGCTGTACAATTAGATTGTTATTAGCAATACATGTGCCACAAATTAAATTTAGTGTCTTCTAGTCATGCCTCTTAGAGCACACACTTTATTGGCACAGTGGGAGCCCAGGCCTGCCCTGCTGGGCCAGCTGAGACAGAAGGCTGCAAAAGTGCATTTGGTTCTTTCAGGCAGCAGCAGCAGCAAGTCTGAGCTCACAGGGGAAGGGGACTGCTCCTTTGTCACTGCTTTTGGAAACAGAACTGTGCTTTATAACCATTTGGGAGACAATGTTTGATGGTGGCAGGAGTGAGGGGTAGCAACAGCATGAAACTGCAAACCGCAGACAGATTTGGCATACGTGTGCAGGGAGGGCAGAACAAGGGCCCTACACATGCACTCTGAATGTTTCATTGATAACTTTTGGAGCTGGGGACTACAGATCATTTGATTTTTAAATACAAAGTATTAAATGCACACAGCTGTATTTTTTTGTGCTTTGATCTGTGTAGCTATAAACAGAAGTTGCTTGCTGTTGTAATCACTTGCCATGAAAACCATAATGCCTCTGGTTTATTTTCAAAAAGTGGTAATGGGGTGACAGCAACATTTGGCTCTGGCTCTAATCTTTAGATGTTCTTGTGAAAGAGGGAGTCTCCTGTTTCCTTCCCCTAAAGGAGTTAAACGGGATAATCAAAGCAGATTACACTTGGTATTCACAACGATGAGAATATGTGACTGAGCTACACTGTGCTGTTTGGGCACACAGCCAGGGAGTGAGGAGGGACAGATGAGTGACCTTGCAGGGTTTCCCTAGGCCAGGCTCGGGCTGGGCTGGTGAGTCATTATCATGCAGAACAGCTTGGTGTCTCTCTTTCCCAGAACTGCCTGCTGCCATACGCCAGCGCGCAGGGAGACAGAGGCTTTCTCCTCTCCAAAGCCCCCTGGAATGCAGGCACAGGCTGCTGCTCAGCTCTGGCAGTCTCATTGCTTATTCTCAGACTTGCCAGTGCTTTGAAACATGAGAAAGAGGAGAGTGCTTTGTTCTTGCAGTGCCTGTGCTTAGGCAGATCCATGGGAGAGTTTGGAATACGCTGTTTGCTGTTTTGCTGTTTCCTTTCTCAAACACTATGAACCCTGCCTGGGATCTATCTTTGCTAGGTCTGGGTCTGACTTCACTGGAATAGTTTCAGGTGACATGTAGTGAGGCTCCCTTGTCTTCCTACCCCAAAAGTAACAGATATTTTGGGGTTTTTTGATAGGAGGCAGTTCGGTACCACAACATAACCACACTCCAGCTGGAGATCTATGAATTTGCAAAGGAACATCTGATGGATGATGATGAGGTGAGTTTTTTAGAAATGAAATCATGGGCAGAAAAGCAGCAATCACGTTTAAAGTGAAGATGATACATAGCTGTAATTCCAGGATTTCACTAATATGGAAAAATCTTGTAACCATGACCAATTTATAATAAATTTTTGTTTGGTAAGTGGAATATAAGAACAAACCCAAAGAACATAATGTACCACTTAAAAAAACATGGACAGAATTAACACAAAGGTAAATATATAAAGCACTGAGCCCACAGAAAAAAAAGAAAACCCAATTTTCAAGTTGTAACACCAGGGGGCAGAGAAGTGGTGTATATATATTTAAACCAGATGCTTTTCTGGGTTTGGGGTTTTGGGGGGGCAGGGGGTGGTGGATTTTTTTTTCCTGAAATGTTGTTTAAATTAGTTTAAAGAGCCTTATGATTTTGTCCAAAAGTAACCACCTAAAATGTAATTTTTGTCCAAAGGAAGTCTTGTTATCTGTTGGGTTTTTTTTCTGCTCAGTGGCATTTTGGTCACCCAGTCATGCTTTTTAAATGGTTGGAATTCATGGTCAAATAACATATAATGACTACTATTTACACTGGAAAATACACAAAATGGATTTTTTTATTTTGGTGCAAGGAAAGTAGTTAAATTGTTGAAAGGGCATTTCTTTTTCTTCCGCAGCTGAAATAAAAGTATAATTCATGGGAGGTTTTGGATTGCCTTTTGCTTTGTTTTTGGGACCTTTAATTTAGAGGTTTAAAAAAATCTTCAAATGATGAAATGTTGCTGGCATTGACAAAGAAAGAGCTATGCTCAGTTATGACATGGAGCAAGGGTACCTGTAATGAGCACTGCCAAGGTCTCTTCTAGTTAGAAAAGAAAAAGATGGTTTATGTTAAAAAAATGAAATCACCTTTGCAATTTTTATGTTATCCAACACATAGGGAGAGAGAATATTTTATAGCAGAGATGTAATGTCTGTGCTGCCTTCAGTGTTCTTGTGATCTGAAAACAATTCTATGTAAAATTCCATTGCAAGGTTACCAGACTTCAAGAAGACTTTCCGTTGTGATAAAACCCTCTGAAGGACAGCTTAATAAGCTTGCTTTAAGCTTAGATGTGGCCTGGTCTGTATGGATTTTCATCAAGGTGTGAAATACTTGAGCACTTTTTATATTACCTTGTTGGTTTGTGCTTTGTCCATAATATTTATGTTAGGCATCAACTTAATTTGTAATTTTTTTCCTTCTTTCATATCTGCTGCTTCAAAACATAAGGATGAGTAATTAAGGGGTGGGTGAAGAAGTCAATTTTGAGGACTTTCCCCATATGTTGTTACAAGAAGGGGTTATGGAAACAATCTTCAGCCTCCAGCACTGTGTGCAGGATAAACAAGCATTCATTTGCTGGCACTCATTCCTGCAGCCCCTTTCACCAGGGCAATTACAAATGACCTTGCAATCTGCAGGGGGGAGGTGCAGTGAAAACCTCAGTTAAACTTTTGGGGAGCAGATGAGGAAGTCGCATTACACTGGATTATATGCTTGGGTTAAACAACCAAAATTACTGGGCCTGCTCATGCCACAGATATCCCCACCTCATGCTCTCCCTGTATTAGGAAAATTGGCATTCTCCTTCCCAGGGGAGAAGCTGAAGGGCTTCTGTGCCCTCCCTTGCTAGGGCACAAGAACCTGGGAGGGATGGAGGCTGTCCATGCCTCTGGCTTGGCTCTAGCTTTTGGTAGTGAACTCTTAAATCCCTGGCTACCAGAACTTATCTTTGGCTGCAGGAGACTTCCATGGAGAGCAGACAGAACAGGAATAGCACAAAGGTAAAAGTACTACCTTGTAGTTTCTGCTCTATGGGCAGGACCTGGTAGTATAAATGGAATTTTATCTTTTTTTAATATTTCTCCTGGCACAGATAGAAAAGTTGGTTCCATAGGAATGTTGAAAACTCATTAAAACCCCAGATAAGGCTTAACAGTAAAAACTTTATTAAAAATTGTTAAGGATGGAGGCAAGCTCTCTTCTAAGTGCAGTCACTTTATTTAAACCATGTGGTCCTTGGGCCATAGGCCATACCTTTTGTGAGTTTCCATGGTTCATGTTTGCTGTCTGTGAAGTTGCTTGTGGGCCAGTGAGATTGCCCACAAGATAAGCTGCAGAAAAAAATTAATTATTTTTTCTTTGACGGAAGCAAAAGGATTGATGTGGCAAGAGGATCCCTTGCTATGTGAGTGTCCTTATTTTCAAGTGGAGAATCTCATTTTATTCAGACTTCCAGTGCTCCTGTATCCCAGATCATCCATGTGTCTTTCTAAATCCAATTAGCAAAGCGAGTGAAAACATGTGGCTTTTTCAGAAATACATAGCAGTAATTACAGAGGCTGGAACAGGCAGTAATGGTTTTTGCATATGTTACTACAAGAAATACTGTCCTGCTTGTGTTACTTTATTAATATTTTTCCACAAGGAAATGAAAAACTCTTAATTCAAACATTTAACACGGTAGAGGTGACAAGAGAATTTTAGCGCCAACTAGCTACAAATTACTTTTCAGAAAAAGTAATTATTCTCAAATATCCTTGCAGTTTTCCACTAGGAAGTTAAAAGAACATTAGAGTGTTGTCATCTTAGTTGGCCATGGATAGACAAGCTTCCTGATTTCTGTTCAGATGTGTAATGCATCAAGGCTATCATGGATACAGCTCCTGGTATTGCACAGATTTAAGCAGCAAACTGAAATGCTGTTAAGAGCCAGACACTCAGCTAGTGTAGATATAACTTCAGCGCCACACTAATTGTAAGAGACGTGGTTTTGGCCCATAAAATCAGTGCTCTTACGGAATTTTTTTTGGGGGGGAATAGCTACTTAGCTGTTCTAAATTACATAAGAACCACAGATATTTGGCAGGGATGAGCCTACAGTGTGATTTTTTTTCAGTACTTAATCAGTAGGTGAAAAGCTGTTGGCAGCTCTGACCCACTTTTTTTGACATCTCTTTCTTTTTATTTGTATATAGTGTGTGTTCATTTGTGTAGTGGCTGAAATTAAAATGCTCCGTATTTCATCACATCCATGTGATACAAAGAAGAATAAGTGCTGAACTAATGTGACTCAAGGAAAGAGGATACATGGAAGAGCATCAAAACACGAGGGCCCCAGTGGAGTAATCTGAATTCAGTAATCTGAGTTCAGCCTATTTTTCTGTTTGGGAATTGATAACAACATATTTTGAGATTTATTAACTCACACCTTGCATATGTTCAATGATTTACACAAGTGTGCTTGTAACAGCAAAGCTGTAAGTGCAGACTTGTAAACCCTTCCCTGCCTGTGACCTCAGACCAGCACAGCTCCAACAGCACTGCTACCCTGAGAAGAGCTGGTGGCAGCTGTCTCAGAGAGTTGCCAGCTAATGGGGGCAGTGTTATGGTGCCTGTTCAACACATACTTTTTTAAAGAAGAAAGAAAATGAGATTTTTTTTTCCCATCATCATTTCCTAGTGGAGATTCTTCCTGTGTGGCTGGGTCTTTTTGCTTTCTCCTCTTGCTTCTGCAGTGCTGGATGTGTGTCTTGCTCAAAGGTGTTCCTCCTTCCATTTAAGCCACTTCTCATGGGAAGTTGCCAGCATGGTTGGGCCTAAATGGCAGGATGACCCCAAGCTGCAGGTACTGGCATTAGCAGGAACTTCTACTGCCCAGATTTTCTTCAGCTCCTGCATGCAGCATAAAGCAGGCAAGAGAACATCAGCAGAGCTCAAAAACAAAGCCACTGGAAGGTTTCTGCTTTCAGTGCAATTGGAGCAATGTTGAAGTTCTCTGAAATTGGGTTGACTCATGTTTTATGGGCATTATAAATATGTTAAAAGGAAAGCACATTTACTGGTTTACTGTAAAATGCTACTGTAATAACGGCAGTGTACTGTAATCTCCTATAATATATGGGAAAAAAACAGTTAAGGGTTCAGAATATATCGTTAAAATCAAATGGAAAAATATTTGAGAAAGTAGCTAATATTAACGTAAAAAAACAACTAAGTTCTCTTAATATTAAAAAAAAAGCCCTAAAAGCACGGGGCAGTGGGTCACACTGTGGACTAAGTTTCTGGAATATAAATAAGTTAAGGGACAAATTATTTTTCTGCACAAAGAATTGAGGGTTTTTCTTGTTTTTTCCCCAGCTAGATTGTGAAGAATGTCCAGCCTGGACTGTACAGTTCATGGAGGTTATGGGAGGGCTTTGAGGTGGTTACAGTGAATTCTCACATTTTAACTGAAGGGTAGATGAAGAAACTTTCTCTTGGTCGAAGGCAGAATAAACCTTTCAGGCTGAGCCACTCAGTGCCACATGCCTTACTGTTACCCTGAAATAATATTTTCCCCCTTCAAATCATTGCTGGCCAGTGGGCTGTGTGGTGTGTATGTGCAAGCTCTGTCAGGTCCATGGAGCTCACGTCCTCCACAGTCATCCATGTCAAACCTTTGTCTTCACTCTTGCAAGGTGATTATTTGTTCTTGAACAAAATCCACTGGTTTTCATAACCTCACTCCGTGTGACTACTCCCATGATTTACTAGGGCAGTTACAGGACAATTACTCATTAATTACAGGGCAGCCTTGGCCTCTCCACACTCATGCAACCCTTCCCATTACCACAACCTGATCACCTACACCCAGTACATAAGGGAATCAAATCGTTGCTCTCACTGTTTAACAAGTGAACAAGGTCTCTGAACTTTAGCAAAATTTGAATTTTTGCTCTGGAGGACAACCAGGGAACATTTTGTGAGATAAATATTTTCCTTCTAGGTCATAGATTATGAGCAAACAAAGACACAGCCAATTTTTCTTCCTCTTTGTGTTGTCTCTTAAGGCTTTTTGTTGTATGAGTTAGAATAAAAGCTGTTTCTTATTCATTCACTGGTAATCACACATAAAGAATAATAGCTTTCTGTAGATCTTACTTCGTTCTAGAACACTTTTTTTTGTATTCTCTGTTGCTTCCCTGCAGAATGCTCTATCCCACTGCAGTACCTACGAAATCCCTATAGGAAAGGCCATTAGCAAATCTGCATTGGAAAGTTTGGGTTTCTACAAGAAAGCTAATTGTTTTCTATAACTTTTTCAATCTACACTGAGAAAGGGGAGGCGAGGATCTGTGCATGGTTAATGTTTGCATTTGCAGAAGGCAATCATTGCAAGCAATGGTGAAGTGTCTGGGTCTGTCAGTGAGCAGTGCAACTGCTGCTTGCTGCTGGTTTTAAATGATGCTGTTGAAAGAAAAGTTGGTGCTGGACCACTGGCCTCAAGTGTGCTATTACTGAGCTGGGTACTCGTAGCTCTTCCTCTTTGCTGTTTTATTTTAATAGCTGGCTAGGAGTCTCCAAAGTACAGATGTTTCTTTTAAAAACTTGTGTTTTGTGAGTGTCAATGTGACATTTAATATTGCATAAGAAAGGGCCTAATATATATCGTGGTCTTGGACACTCAGTACACTGAGGTGCTAAGTTAGGAGTTTTGCATTTTTCTCCTTTTTAGGTCTTTTTTTTCCCAATGCTCTAGCTTCACTTATAATAGTGTCCCAGTCTCACTAATCTGGGCTAGCTTATTCAGAATTGACCAAGAACTCTGTTTTAAAATTATTTTTTATTACAATCCATCTACTCACATAACGTCTGTAAAACCGTTTTGAATTAATTACTGTGGCACAAAATTTGTTCTTTCTGTCTGTGCCTCTGTTCAGTAGTTAAACTACGCCAAAAGTGCTCACTTTGCACATCTAACAGATAATTAGAGGTTCCAGTTGGTCAGATCAACTTCTCTGACTCTTCCTACCACTCACACCAGTCTGGGAACATGCCCCTTTTTCTGTTTGATATCACACCTCCCATATTTCAGGCTATACCTGTTCCTTCTTTTCCCATACACCCTTGATCTGTCAGTCCCACTTTCCCCTGACTGTCCCTGGACTGGGAGAGGGAGGAGGTTGGTAGCACAGGGAGGGAGGCTGTGGGGTGCCACAGAGCTTCTGAACCTCTGCCTGGAGGACACGACTGGACCGAGAGCCAGGCACGGGGAAGTGCTTCCCTGCAGCTGACCAAGCAGCCCACATGTGTGCTTTCCACTTGCTGGCTGCCTAACTATCGCTCACGTACTGGTCTGGCAGCAAACCCGGCTCTTCCTGACCTTAGTCAGACTTCACATCCTGATTTCCTAGCTACCAGCCAGACAGCTGCATTGTGCTTTGGGCCGTGGGTTGCTCACCACGATTTACATCAGCACTGGGCTTGAGCAGTGTATTTATGTGACCTGCCTTGGAGTTGGTGACTGTTGTGCCCTCAGGTAGCTGGCAGCAGAAGGAATTAGGGTTTGCAGCCGGCTTTGCATGGAAAATCGGATGTTCTTTCTGTAAAGGTAGGGAGGAGCCAAAGAGCACACCAGGTAGCTGGAGGGACTCTGTCTCACTGAACGGGTAAATCGTATCAAAGACTCATTTCAGACTCCAGGTCTGCAGGCAAAGATCAGCACGAAGTTACTAGATACCAGCAGACAGAAGGCTTTTTCCCTGGAATGAGCACCTGTGGAATATGTGCTGATTTCAGCCATGTACGGTGTCAAGTGAGTGCTAATGGAACAAGGACAATGATCAGCCTGGTCACAGCTGCCAGTGGGACAATGTGATCTGCTCCTCTGAGGCAGCATTATCACCTTTTCCTTGGGCTGCCAACCAGCAGTTGTCGCCTCTAATTACAACTCGCAAATATTTTACATTTTTATTGTGAAGGCACAGGCAGAAATATTTTAGCTGGGGTTTTGTTTGTCTTTGATCTGGAGGTTTTGCCTTTTCCAGAACAACCAACATCCAGACAATTATTCGGTTGTATTGCAGCATATTTTTTGTATGTATATTGTTTCAGTAACTGTTTGTTGTATTTTCACTATATTTCAACCTCTCTTACTCCTCAGTACATCTAATTAGACCACAACAGCTTCTGCAATGCTTTCCTTTGGAGCTCAGTTTCAGGCACTAGCAATTTCAGATTTTAGGTTTATTTGGGTTTTTTTTTTCCCCTAAAATTATTACATTTAAATATCCTTTTCCATTTCTTATATGTTTCTGGGTTGAAAACGTAGCAGAAACAAGAAACTGGAATTTTGTCTGTATGTGGTGTGTCTTCTGAAATACTCTATCTTACTGATGAGTGTAACAGTAATATGAATTTGGATACTTAAATGTTTTGAACAAATTCAAAGCACAACAAATCGCCATCCCTCAGGACTTGCTAAAATCATTTCATAGTTACAAAAACTCAGTGGTCTTTTGAGATGGAACAGTGAAGTAGGGAACAAGAACAGCAGTTATTTCAGCCAGCTTTCCTCCCGCTTTTATTTTTGTTTGTTTAGTTTCATTTTTTCTCTCCTGGCTAGTCATATGTCCTAAAAATGTGATGTTAATACTTTTATAATCACAATATCCATAACACCATTATCATATTCAAAATAGACAAAATTTCTATTTCCTCTTATTAAGTTCATTGACTGAGCTTTTAATGCCTTTTTCTTATCAGAATAGAAAACTGTAAAATTTTGACTCTCAAAATGTGTCTGGAAGGTGCTGTCTTTTTTAGATAAAAATGTGCTAAAAATGTAATTGTGATTGTAAAACACTGTTTGCAGTCTTCATTGAACAGACACAGAAGCCTGATACAGTTCATAGACTTGAAATGGGTGGTGAAGGAAAGAGGGAAAATGAGCATCCAAACAAGGATGACTTGCTTTCAATATAACTGGAATGACTTCTTATCAATTTAAACATGAGAGTGAGTAGGAGCTGATCAGATTTTCCAGCAGAAAGTGAAGATTTGTTTTGGAAAAAACCTAAATGACATTTTAAGACCTCTTTAGACCATAGGTTTATGTCAAGAAAGAAAGGACAAGAAAGTTAAAAGAAAACACAGATAAATTAAGAGCTTATCAGAACATTGTAGTGACTAGAATAAAAGGTTGGAAATGCAACATTGAGCATCTGCATCTCTCTGCTTACAGCTGAGTTTTTGAGTTGTATCAAAAAGTGACAATAGGCACAGGTGTTCCCCCAGCGTCTCCCATCTCAGGCAGTATTTCAAAACTGTGCATGGAAGGCAAACCGGACAATGCTGGTGTTTCTGAGGGTGCCAGCAGATGGGCTGCTACAGCCAGTTCTGAGTAGTTTGAGATGCTGCTGCACATTTGCTGTTGACCACTTGCTTTTCACCACTGAAGGTGTTACTTTGGGAAAGTGATTACAACAGGTTTTAGCTCATTTACTGGAGCTGCATTGACAAGACAGCAAATTCCAGCCAGTGGGGCTGTGTCATACCAGAGTACTCAGGCTTGACTGCAGGAAGACATTTTACTATGGTATAGGACATAGAACTACCTTAGGAGTAGTTTAAAGAAAGCTGGATTGTTACATGGTGTTGGTGCTCTGCATTAGCAGAGCTTGTAAATGTAGTATTTTCTGGTCTGAATCTAAACCCAATGTATTTGTTTCCAGTATGGAAAACGTTCTAGTATCTCTGGTTCTTCACATTTTTGCTGCATTGGAGCATGGCATGTGAAGATCTGTGGTTGAAAATGGAGAAGGTGTTTGTTGAAGGGTGTGACAGGGGACATAAACAGTTAGAGCAGACATACAAAGTCAGAGTCAAGGTTCTACAAAACACTTTGGCTTTGAATTTTGAAGCTTTCTAATTTTTTTAATGTTTTATGGTATTTTAACAACTTCCTAATTTAACAGGTGCTTTAAACATTTATAACTTTCTACGTTTGGGGATTTCATTGTCTATTTAAGTACCTGTAAAAGTACAAAAGTATTTACTGTGAAGTCTATAACAATTTCTTCTTTTAAGGTCTGTGTCATTGAAAGTACTTATGCTACCCCTGTATGGGCAACTTAATTGCATTTTATAGGCTTGTTGTGTTAGTGTCTGCATGGAGGGTGTTAAAATTATTTTGACAACTATTATTACAGTTTATTTTTTTATTAAAACAGCAGAAATTTTCCAATTTTGCAGTACAGGGTTAATTTCTTTTTGTTACATTTAATCATTTATAGGGTGAAGTTGTGGAATTCCTTGATGACCTGTTAGAAGTGGAGGAAAATAAGGAATCCAGATGAGAGAAACCACCATGAAGTATTTTACAGAAGTGAAGACTCACCATTGCTCCTTACTATTTTTTTATCACCTGTAGTTCCAGTTAGATATACCTCAAAGGTGCTTCTTTAAGCTGCACCTTTTGTCCCAAGATCCACTCCTGAAAGGTCACTTCCATGCTGCACTGACTCTTCCGTGAGCATGGCTTTTCACTGTGCAGAAATGGTGCATGTGAGTTTCCCCCTTGAGCTTGCTTTCCTTTACACAAACACAACAAAACAGACTGTTTCTGTTTTCTGGGATAACACTAAGGTTCCTCATTTTGGTGCTGTTCTGCTGCGTTGTAGCAGTACAGCTAAATTCTCAAGAACTTTTGTCAGATTAAGAAATATGGAAGACATAACTGTTCCTCTTTCTGAGCTATGAATTGTATTATTTATATAAGTCTTTTTATGTGATGGTGAATAAAGTGATAATGAATCCCAGTGCACCTGAAAGATAGTAAGGTACATTTAAATAGCTGAAATAAGGTGATTAAAAAAGCACAACTAGTGATCTTGTAAACATTGCTTAAAGAATTCTGAAAGCAGTGTTGATATTTCTTGAAAACTAAATTAAATTCCATTATGTGAAACTGAGAATAAAAATAATTTTTTCTTCCTACCAGTTCTTATTCTTTCTGTTGAAACAACCTGTGGTCCCTCTTGAGATTCATACAATCTTGTATGAAATACTGATGATTGATGTATTTAGTATTGTCTTCTGTAAAAAACAGTTTGAGTGTTTTTTTCAGAGTGGTGGGGCTGCACAGTTTTCATCCAAAGGTAAGTACAGGTAGAAACTGAGGTGATTTTCAATGGAATACTGAAAAATATTTACATGTGAATTCCTGTCATTTTATTAATTGTATGGCAGAGTCCAATACAGAAGTAATGGTACAGACCAGAAAAAGTGTGATAGAGAAATGAATTAGTGCCTAAGTCTACTGAAGAGCAGAAATCACCTTGAACTTAGAGAAGGATACAAGGATACAGGATTTCCTGTACTTTCTGCTTTTGTTTTCAAGGATTAAGTCCTGCAAGGGGTTTCATCCTGCTTGCATTAAGGGGAGGTGAGCATTCACCTCCAATGACTGAACTGTAATTCAGCTGAATGGAAGTGAATTACAAATCCAAAATCTGCTTTGAGTTTTTAGAAAGGCAAAACATGATCTACACTAGCTTACCGAGTTGTTGCTGTTACAGCTTATATAAGCTGTAGTAGTCTACATTACTGAGTGTCTGCAGGGAATAAGGAGAATCCACAGGATGTTTCAGTGTCCTTCAGCATATGATAGCAATGCAACATTTGAATTTGAGTGTGAAACAGGTTTGGAAGGTCAGATTGTTTTTTTTAACTGCTTTAATATTAAGTGTAACTAATCCACTGAAGTTGATGGGCATATTGTTTTAATCTCAAAGTTAGTATCAAGAGCCCTTTAACTTTAGGAGATTTGCCCAGCTCAACTTGTGGTAAAGATTCTGGCTTGCTGTGTCCCTCAGACTGACAGAGAGTGTATCACATTTCCTCACGGTTTTGTGCTACACAATATTAGCACTCCACTCATTGTGATTTTATGTAAGAATTGAACTTTGCTTTTAAAAGTTGCTTACAAGCAGTTGATTGTAAACCTTTGCTTCACCCCATGAAATGCACATAATACCCTACTGGGATAGCTTCTCCATTTATCCTTAGTTTCCTCCATTGGAGGTATATGGATGTTCAAGAGAGAGGTTAGTGCTCTGGAGTCCTCTTTTGTCCTTTGCTTTCCAGCCTGCATGGACAACTCCAGATTTCATCCTCAGGCACTCAACCATTGATAAGGGGAGACCTCACTGAAGTCTTCAACTTCCTCGTGGGGGGAGGCAGAGGGGCAGAGACTGATCTCTGTGGTGACCAGGGCCTGAGGGAATAACCTGAAGTTTTGTCAGGGGAGGTTTAGGTTGGAAATTAAAATAAATGTTCTTCCCCCAGAGGGTGGTTTGGCACTGGAACAGGCTCCCCAGGGCAGTGGTCACAGCCCCAAGCCTGACAGAGTTCAAGAAGCTTTTGGACAATGCTCTCAGGCACACGGTGTGACTCTTGGTGTGTCCTGTGCAGGGGCAGGAGTTGGGCTCGATGATCCTTGTGGGTCCTTTCTAACTCAGCTTATTCTGTGTTTCTGTGATACCCTGAAGCTTCATCCTTGATACTCTAGTATTCAAATCCTGAAATCTCACCATTAAAGGGTGTGGAGCTGGATGTATCCATCTACCTTGACTTTGTTTCACAGCATTTTTAGTTTATTTTTTTGCTGTCACCATTTACCTAACTGCCTTCAGAGCTCTGCCAAGCTCTGGCTGTTGCCTGGCTGTTCCTGTGGTGCCCTGTGGTGCCCCAGCTCTTGGGTGCTGTCTTTAGGTATTGCAGTGCAAAGCCTCAAAGGCTCCAAGAACGATGCTTATAATTCAGGTTCCTGAGCTGGAGGTGTTCCATGACTGTACATCCCATGTGGAAATAACATGTGCTTAAAGCTTCTAATCAGGTTTTGCCTGTTGGTGGAGCGAATAACATAGACTGCAGTAGGTACGAGATGACAGAAAATAAGTTCTGGGACCCCTTTATTTTGCCATGCAGAATTATTTCTCTCCAGTTAAAGAACTCCATTCCCCTTTCCAGCACTAATGGTCTGAGATTCCTATTATCTCTTTTAAAGAGCACAGTACATGAAAAAATACTGCCCTATTTTCACTCCACCAGTAAAACCTGAGCACCAGAGTTACCTGTCTTGTGATTCATTTGACTTCAACAGATTACACTGGGGATACATTTAGTGCCTATGAACCCTGATTTTTCCTCTTCATCGAACAGTTTTTAAATTATTGCAAGTCTCTCAGGTATTATCAATTTTCTGGCAAGCTTATGATTTGTTCTTCAAGGCTTTCTTAGCTGATCTCTTCTCATGTTCACTCATTTCCTCAGCTCTTGATCTTGCAGCTAAAATCCCCTGCCACGGTGGCTTCTCTGGTGGGGATTTGATGATTTACTAAGATGTTCATTAGTCAATGATTTACTTTTCTTAAGCTTTCTTAAAGTAAGTCTGATGTCCTTTACCATTCCATTTAACTTGAGGAGGCAACTGTTACTCTTGTGGCCTCATGAAATGGCACCATGATCCCTTTTTCATTTTGTTCAAGTGTCTGTGGATATTTTTCTGGCTTTCTCAGTTTCCACTACATATAGTCCCAAGCCAGTTCCGTCTTAATAAGTACAAGTAGTTCTCAAACCCTTGTTCTTTTCTAATGAAGAATATCTCCTCTTCCAGTTCTTCAGTATTTTCTGTGGCTTTCTTCAGCATTCTCAGGTTCTTTTAACTGATTTTTCTTTTCCTGCTGCTATTGGTAAATGCCAACATTTACATGTGACTGTAATAACTTAGTGTCTCTTCTTCCACTTCTCTGATCCTGCCAGCTCTTCTTGGGAGGCTGTGGGAATATTCTTGGCTCACTTCTGCCACCCCAAATTCCTGCAGCTGAGAGTTTTCTGCCTCAGGTGTTAGCAGCTTCTGCCTAACTGGATGGGATATTTAGATTTGTCCCCATTTCTTCTTTTGGCAAGGTTTATGGTATGATGCTGACGCTCATGGAAACATCATCTTGTTGAACACACCATGTTCATGTGACAGGCTTGAACACGGCATTGGTACTGTGTCTCTGTCCACCTTGGTGATATTAGAGACAAATGGTGGGTGAGGTCCATCTTCAGGCAGATTTGTAGCACAGGGGTCTGCGTGCATGTGAGTCCTGGGCTTGTTTTCATGTTGAATGGGGTCCTGCATGATGGGGAACTGCTAGGAAGCTGAAGATTAATCTGAGTCAGAAGCAGTGTCACACTGAGGTGGATATTTGTTTGGGTGGAAAACACGACCGCTGGCTGTCAGGACAGTCTTACGTAAGAACTAAAGCTTGGACAAGGGAGGACAATCACAGGTTGAAAATCAATGCATCCTGCAGACTCTGCTAAGAGTGTAATCCTTTTCAAATTAATGCCTACTCTTACCGATAGCAATTCTTTTTATTACTGGCTCCTTGCTAATCCATCCTCATTAATAGCAACATTCATTAAAAGAAGGAAGAAATGCAGTACTGATTTTTCTCTTCAAAGCTTAGTTTTTCTCCCATGAAACAGCATTGCAGGCTCCATACTTCTGTGCCTCAGCAATTCCAATTGCCAATAAAGTTAGCTACGAAAAGCAAATACTTTTAGAATGATCAGTTCTGGCAAATTCAATGGGAATACAAATGTCCTGCTGGGCCCTTTCATTTGCCGTAGCAATTCTGCAAGCAGACCTTCATTACTTCTGTTGACAAGGCATGAGCCAAAAGCAAATTCAAATTGCTCCATTTTCCAGAGCTTTACTGCTTTGGAATGCTAGAATATAAACCCAAAAGTTAGTCAGTTGCTGTTCTTAATTCACCCAAAGAACCCATCCAGCCAAGGAGATGCCATGTCTCCATAGTTTCCAGAGTACATTTCAGACAGAATTAAAGATGAGTTCCCTCAAGACATGCTATCCCCCTGAAAATCTGATAGCATGTCCTGCTTTACAAAGTTTTTTTCAGTAGACTGTTGCCATCAATACCCACCATATATCTTCACATCCTTTACAGTGAATTATTGGTCTGTATTGATAATGGAGGCACACTTAGAAAATTTTTCCATTTCAAGACAGTCTTCATGAAAAATGGTTTAAATAGCATGCAAATTTTACAGCTCTGAAAATGGAGTTGTGATTAGACAAAGATTTGTTGGATAATAAAAGTACAAGTGTTTATTATGGCTGGTACTGAGAATAAACAGTTGCCTGCATATGCCAGCTACTATGGAAATATGTTTTTAAGTTCTAATGTGAGCTGTAAACCAAAGCTACTTCAGTTAAAAAAAATCAATACTTAAACTGTGGGGAGAAGCAGTCAGTGCCAGAGAAAACATTCCCATTTAATAATGTTTGAACATAGAGCTGTGATGCAGTTTGTAGCAAGGCAGTGAGAAAAACCCACAACTAATCCTTCATTGCAGCTGTCTGAACTTTTGGTTGTCTGCCATACTTTAAACAGCGACTTCTTTTTCCTGGTGACTCAAGACTTGAATGACCTAGTGTGGGGAGTTTAAGCTCTATACAAAAAAAGGAGTTAAGTAAGAAATAGCTGAAGTAAGTTGGGTTGCACGCCCCAGCAAATCAGGGGTTTGTATCTTAAGTCCCCTTCAGTGCCTAGGAAAAAATATTAAAATAAATAGATACCTTTTTTTATTTATTTATTTTTTGGCAAGGAAATATTCAGTGGTTTAGGCATCCATCTCTCCTCCTTCCTCTCTTTTCTCTCCCTAAAGTACTAATGTTATATGGAAATGAAATTCTGTAGAGGATTCAAATTTTAAAGTTTATACATGCTAACCTTTCCTGTTGAAAAACTCTGTAAGTTTTCTTTGATTATTTTTAACTTTTTCTTCCCATTCATATATCTCATGGGTAGGTCTTTTCAGCATCATGAAGTAACAAATGTGCTTTTTTTCCCCTGATTAATTCTTTTGCAAAGTAATAGAACTTGCTTAGTTTCAAGTGGAAATATGGGAGTCAGAGGAGTAATTTTATATGACTGTTAACTTCAAAAGAAAATAAAAAAGGGGCTTTCTGCCTTTGCCCCATTCTCACTATCACTTATCTGAAAAGGGAATAAACATTTAAGTATTACCCTGAGCTGGTGGAAACCCTGTAGTTGGACAAGTCTTATGATGGTGTAATAATTTCTTATTAAGGGTAATTTTTAAATGGTCATTCATAGCCATGTATTCTGCTCTTTCACAGCTATGTATTATGTTGTATCTTTGCATTACAAATCATTGGATATAAAAAATTGTAAATCATTGAAGAAAAAAATTCAGTCTATTCTGGGTCCAATGCCCATGGCAACAAATCTTCAGCATAATAGCTTTTGAGGTACAGTAAACAATAAGGCAGTACAACACAATAACCATATATTGCTAGGCCAAGTACAGAAATTGAGGGGATTTTAGCCTGAGAACTTAGCAAACACCTCAAATACATGAACTCAGTGTTTCCATACAAGGGGCAGCAAACACCTTTTGGTTGCATGGGTTTGAACCCCCAAGCACTGTCAGTAGCTTTGGTGTCACACCCCACAGTGTCACTTCTCAGCCTGCTGAAGAAAATTTGTGCAGTCTGTCCAGACACCATAGCACAAGATCTGTATGAAATGGGGGCCAAGTTAATAGGTTAATAAAGGAAAAGAGAGGGAAGGGAGATTATGTCTCAGTTGACCCCAGTGGGCAGAGTCTGACCAGCCTGTTGCAATATGTGGTTTCCTGAGAAGAGAATAATACATGACTTTTATCACAGAGTAACAGATCATTGGCTAGATGTCACCATCACAAGCCCTTCCAATATTTCCCCCTTTTTTTTCCCTCTCCTAATTTCAACCTGCAGCTGGCAGTTTCAGCTTTGATTGATAAGTAATTCATCTCCTACTGTATTTTGAACGTATCATATTCAGATTTTGTAGTCATCGTATGATGTATATATTGTTTGCTATTCCCGTTATCTGTGATTAGCCAAGTTTCATACACAGAAGGAAGTCTAAGTCAAATGTATCATTGAAAAGTCGTTTATCCCCATCTGTTTATTAGTTTTCCCAAACTCCCTGAATCATTCTGGTAAAGTGAATACTGTGAATACAAACAGATGAAGCTGCAAAAGAGGGTAGATATTCTAAAGTAGAACTTGGCTGTCAGTCTAAGCTAAACACTTTTTAGCCAATATTTTTAATAGCAAACTGTCTTCTACAAGAATTATGAAAGTAACAGACCTATCTTTTCTCCATAAACTTGTGGGCAAACTGGATGATTTACACAAGAACACAAGCACACACTTCCTTTCCTGGTGTTTTTGTAACTTGATTTTTATTTAAATATCTCCAAAGCATTATGTTAATGTACACTTTCTTCTGGTTCATGAATAACAAGTGTTTCTAAGTCTCAAATAAGATCCTTGTACAATTTGTGTTTGTAATTATATTTCAAGTCTCATTTTTACATGTTCAGTTCCTGGGCCAAATGATATTGACTTTTCATTTTGAATGATGCTACACAGAATTGTAACACCTATTTGTACCTTTCAGTTAAGCAATGTTTTTAATGGATGTTCCCATGTTTATTTTTCAGCAGATTTCCATGGGATTACAGATGATATGTTTTAGTTGAGTCAACAGTCTCCATAAATTTGCTTAGTGTAAAATCCATTGTTGGGTTTTTCTTTTTAAACTGCATTTAAAAAAAAATAGTTTACAACAGAAATTCTAGGTTATTTCATAGTGTAGTATGCATTAAAAGCAAAAAGTCATGCATATGTCAGAGACATATTTACAAATCTGTACAGTTTCTGTCCTTTTTTATTTACTGTGGCTCTTGCCAGGCAACAAGATTCAACTCTTCCCACTCTGAGGTCAAACTCTCCAAGATAACACATAGCCATTGTCTAAAAATGCTTTGTTTTGCTAACCAGCCCTGAGATTGATGTCTGCATATAAGATGGGCCCAATTCTGCACTCCATTTCATAAAGCCTACCTTCCATGGAGCTAGAGACAATTACCACTGCGGCACAAGGCAGAACATGGAACAAACTCCACCCAGGCACCTTTTTTACTCTCTGACTAAGGCTGAAGGGCAGATGAATTTATTTCTGACCTGCACATTATTCACAGTTGCCAGATTTCCTCTCATTCATTCAGAAAGGTAAGGAAGACCTCATACTAAACTCACACAAACTATGCTAAGGGATTCTAGAAAGCATGTTCCCCTCTCTTCCTGTTTATTTTCAGAACTGTTGGAAATGGAATGTGCTGTTGGAAAAGCCTCAGTGCTTTTACACCAAACCCAGTCTAGAAGCTGAGTGAATTTTATCAACTAAATGCAATTTCTTTCATTTCCAGGTCTGCTTAGTCTTTAAAACCACAATAAGCAGCATGCAAAAGGGCTGCCCATCTCCCACAGCCAATGTCCACCCCTCCAGCCAATGCAAGAGCAGAATGATGAAAATCAGCCCTTCCGCAGAGTTCCCATGGCAAAAGTATTATATATGGCTTCAGTCGCCAGAGGTAATACTGGCTGTGAATTAAAATTCAATATCTTGGTCAGTCAACATGGTATTCAGAAAGCAGCCGACTTTATATAGGATTCCCCTGGAAAGTGCTTCATCAGTGTTTGGCTCTGTAATAAGAGGCTATTCATCATACCACCTGGTTTCAAAGGTGCTCTGACTCCTCTCCTGCTGATACTCAAGGAAGAATGGCACTTACAATATTCTCTGAATTCCAGGAAAACATCATAATTTCTATAGGAAGATTAGTTATAAGAATGGAATTTCTTCTCTAAGGCTAAAAGAACACCGTCCAGAAAAGTAGCATAACAATCCAACATTTGTGGCTTGTTAAATTCACAACATTGAATTACCTTAGTAATCATTGCAATACTATCCATTAAAGTCTGGTAGCAAATAGTGTTTCTTTTAAGACACATCAGGTAACAATTTGTTATGGTGGTTTATCCTAACCAGTTTGGGCAGGTTCTAAAAAAGGAGCAAACACCAAATGTGTGGTTGCTCCAAAAACATCCTTCTTCTCTTCTTCCCTCCTTCTTTTCCTCTTCCACTGAGAATAGACCGAAGAGGCCTGACCAGCCCTACCATTACATTATAACCAGGTAACACAGAAATTAATCAATTAATTTATTATTAATAGGAGCAATATGTAAAAGCGGAACAAATTGAAGATGTACTACTGAGCATGCTGTGTCCTGCCAGTGTCTCCAAAAGACTTTTGTGATAAAAATGTACAGATTCTTTAGCTCTGAAAAGTCAAATATGCTAAACTGCAATTTCAAAAGGATGTAATCTTTTCTGTCTTCTATGTTCTTTTAGCATTCTTTTTTTCTTCTGCTTTCTGCACTGCTGGATTTTAGCATCCATGAGTCATGTGATCCTTCTAGCATCAATATGTTTTTCCTTCTGATCTCTGCCAAAAGGCCCCTGGTTAGACTTTCTGCATTTCGATGTGCTGGTGGTGGTAGTGGTGGTAACAATGATGTCTGGGTTGACACCTTCCATTTAATTTATAGACAGAATTTTTTTGCTGCCGTTTTTTGAAAAACCACACTGCCAGTACAGCTGCAACCAGTAACAAGAAGAGAAGAATCACTATTACTGCAATGATAGCACCTTTACTGGACCTGGGGCAATCCTCTCCCTCACATGGCTCAGAAGTGGGGGCAGGCATTTCTCCAAGGCCCTGGGTGAGGTTTTCCTGCTCAGCTATTTCCTGGGATGCTGTGTCAGTAATGATGTCTGGAGCTGGTGCGGTGGTTGCTACTTGTTCTGGGTACATGGTTGTTTCTCTTGGTTCTATGTCTGGACTGTGATCAGAGGGGCTGACAGTCACCGAGGTTTCTGACATGGATGTTTTTAAGCTGGTTATGTCAAACAGCATTGTTGTACTGGGCTCCTGGGTCACAGTTTCCAGAGATGAAGCTGGAGGTTCCCATGTGGCATCATCATAACCCCTGCTCACACTGAAGCTCTCCAGACCACTCACTGCTGTAGGTGGTACTGGTGTCTCTTTAGCCCCTTCATCATCTGCACCTGTTGTTGCTGCCACAATCTGTGTTAGACCTTCCTCTGGAGCTGGGCTGCCATTTCCCGATTTTCTCACTTCCACATGATTCGGTTGGTCAGTTGTGAGGATGATATCATCTTCTGTTCCCATGGAACCATCAACTTTATCACCCTCCTCTTCATCATCCTCTACCACCTCTTGTGTTACTGGATATCCATCTAACCACGACTCGTCAGTGATGGCCACTGCATCCATCGCTGTCTTTGTGTCATTGGTTGTGAGAATGGGTCCAATGGGGAAATCCTCACTGTCATAAAACATTTTGGCACCAGGTTCATCATAGACTGTCTTCACTCCAATGTGGTTATCACCTTCAGAAAACTGTGCTTTAGTGGAATCATCTGTCTCTTTCTCTAATTCAGGATCACTGAAAGTTTCTGATGGAAACCAAAACAATTTTTTTTGGCTAAGCAGTGACACAGGGGACTCAGTTGGTGCTCTGCTTCCTTTTTCAGCAATGTCTGTGTGCTGAGTAAACCCTTTAGTACTTCCAGTTTTTCCTTCCTCTGAATTTTTACTGAAGGAAAGCTGTATTTGCTCCTGCTCAATTTCCTCTTCACCATTGCTATGGTCATTCTTGACAACAGGTATTGATCTGTCATCAGGAAAGTTATCTTCATAGTCAATGTGTGCCTCGGTTTCATCTAGAAATATTAAAAAAAAACTTCATAAGCCAA
Organism: Entomyzon cyanotis; assembly: GCA_024500445.1. Classification (NCBI taxonomy): domain Eukaryota; kingdom Metazoa; phylum Chordata; class Aves; order Passeriformes; family Meliphagidae; genus Entomyzon; species Entomyzon cyanotis. The sequence goes on from JAKEPQ010001005.1 coordinate 87,176,088, forward strand.
CATTTAATTTCTCTAGAAAAGCACAGAGCTCATTTCTTACAAGAAGCCAAGGTGCGATGAGAAGTTACTTTTAGGCAGTATTTTTCATTCTGTTATTGTTTATTTTAAAAGGGCATGGTCCTTGAGCTGTTACTCAATTTCAAGCTTTTTTTAAAAAATCAAAATAGGTGTCAATGCCAACTGCTAATATTTTATCTTTCCAGATTTAAAAATGCGTATAAAAAACTCACTGTCTGCAGTTAGAGGACTTCCTTTGGTTATTGTTTTCTCAAACCTTTTCTGTCCCTAGTATGACTCTTTGCAAGATTTGAGAAAAAAATTTCATCTTATTTAAGCAAGAAATGTGTGTGGAGAGAAAAGTATAGTGAAAATCAATTACTAATTGGTAATTTAAAAAAAATACAACCATACAAAACTAAAAGTTTTACAGCAATTTCATCCCTTTTGAGCCAGATGATTTTAAAGAATTATATCCAGTACCTTATGCTCAAGATATCAAGGCACGTTCTTATCATTATACTGCTTTTCTTCAATCACCTTTGTGTTACAGTGATACAGCCCCTGGGGCCAGAACAGTATTTCTTTTTCCATAAGAGCTCTTCAGAGCTCACTGAGGAAGACTCCACTACCAAGGCTGACACTAAGTTCTGCTTGTTTTCATCTGAAGAAAGCAAGATGCACCTGTGATTGCAAGGCTGGAAAACTCTGTCTTGAACACTTAAAGCCTAACACCTAGTTAACATGACAATACTGTCTGTAATCAACTCTCATGCTTCCAGTTTTAAGGAATTAAATGTTGCCGCAGAGAAAAGAAAAAAAACAAACCCAACACAAAACCAAATTTGTAAAAAACCCAAGTGCAACAGAGGGGCAGATTCACTGCAAAGCTTGAGTTTGATTTAGAAATACTCCCCATGCCTCAACAGACCTACCACTCATAGCAAAATAGACTTGACTCAAAGCACAAAGTTAAATGTTTGAATTTGAATGGAATAATGCATTGTAATTTATATTTCTTCTATTCTAAAGCCTTAGCTCAATGAAAAATTTTCCAAACTAGACAGGGTGGTTGATTTTCAGCTCACCCAAGTTTTACTCCATAGAAAGTTGATGTAATTGCTGAGATTTATGCTGGCATTAAAAGTAATAAAAAATAGTGCCTTGTAATATGGAAAATAAAACAAACTGAATCATGGTGAGAATTTTTCTTTTTAAGAGGGTGTTTAGTCTTTTATGAAGACAGTGAAGCAATAGACCTGGCATGACATGGAAAACACAAAATTAATAGGAGAACCTGTATTACAGATCAATGCCTTTATAAAGCCTTATCTTTTTTTGCCTTTTTACACTCAACCAATTCTGAATTACATTTTCGTCTGGGGCCTACCCAAATTTCTGCCTGAGTCACATTCTCCTTGGAGACTGCTTCCCAGACTTCTGTCAGAGCCATATTTGGTCTACTCTTAGGAAAGATTAGAAATATTGTCAAACCAGTCTGACCAAAACCACTTAGCGGTGATACAGCTCACACCAGCTCACTTTTTGCCAAAACAGCTTAAGCCAGGTGCCAAAACAGAATGAGCACTAGCAAAAGGTATTTTCCTTGGAACAGCATCTGGGTCTACCAGAAACCAAAGCAGTTATGCTAAGGAAACCCAAATGTGTGACCTAGCCTGCAGAGAGTTAATACCTCTGTGAAAGCTATCATGCTGGAGAGCTGGATGTTCTTAGCAGGTCCTCTCATCTCACAGGAAGTGCCAAAACCAGACCTCCCTCCCTCCTGGTCCCAGTGTCCTCATCTGCTTGTGTAATCCTCTGAGTCCTCCCCATCCTCTCCAAAGCAGGAAAGAACTTCATTCTGGTGCAAGGATGATTTAACAGTCAGGGGAATACAACTCTTAGAGTGGAAAGCTTCCTGGTAGGAATCTCACTTTTCTAATTAATCGTAAAACCTTTTCCAATACTATTTCAGACCTTTGCAAATGAATGGAGGATAACTCTGAATATGAAAGCACTTTCGCAACAGATTCATGAAGCTCTGCATGGCACTATCCATCACAATACAGCACTTCTACTAACCATCAAACACTAGTCTCACTTTGTCCTTTGTCTTGCTTTCACTTTAGAATTTTTCTACCCAGCTGGCAGTCTCTTTGCATGGAAATGGTGCCTCAAACTATTTTATCCTCCTATCATCCATACTCCTGCTAGAAGTTGATATCTGGCATGCCTGCTTCACTAAAGTCCAGTGTGTCTGAAGGCAGTGTATAGGTGTCTGCTGTGTGTATATAAACTGGACATCCTAATGTCAGAAGTCACCATTTACCAACTGTTACAGTCATTGTTTTACTGTTTGAGTAGAATCATCACACCAGTCTGTCTTCACCTCCATGTCTCTTGTACCTCTATTTTTGCCTCTCCTTTACTTTTCACACTATGGTAGTCCAGCTGAGGTTGAAACAGTAATTTTAATGTTATGGTGTTCTAAAGCAGGCACACATATTCACGGACAAAGATTATGTCTGCATGCTTGTGTTGTTTCCTCCAGACCTACTTTTCAGTTAGCAGTATGAATGGGCAGCTAGCATTCATCTCATTGACCAGTACCTTATGCATGAGTGGATCATTGGTGAATGCTTAACAACCATAGTAACATGCTTTTTATAGATTTTGAAGCTCTTTCCCTTTAGTGTTTCTCCTGCCATGTAGTTTCAGCCCTCTAGGAGAAGGTCCTATGGAGGCACATCAGGAAAAGGCATGTGGTCTTAAGAAAATGCAAGTCCTCAGTCTATCAGAACATAGTAAACATTTGGTGAACCATCAATCGAGTCTCCATCAAGCGTTCTGTCCTTGGGCCCCATCCTGACTGTGGAGAAATGAATTGGTGTTTTCTTAATGCAGAGCCGAGGGAAGAAAAAGCCCATTGTAGTCTGAAGAGATCCTGAGATTGGAGCTCATTATGCACTGCTTGTCACCACATAAGGGAGTCTTGTTCCCTCTGACAATCAGATTGTGGCCCAAGTTGTAAAGCTGCTCTAACATATTTTCATATTCAATCTCTTGTATTTGTATAGTTTATAGCAAAGACTATCAACATCACTAATGTTAGCTTTTGGAATGCCAGAATGAAAGCTACTATTGAGCTCTCTAACCATCAAAGGAAATACAGACCCCCTTACTCTGAAGCTTTGATTTATATGATCTTGGATTGACTTACACAGTAATAATACTCTACTCTTTCTTCTGGACTTCAGACCTTCAAATGGGACTTGGACTCAGTATTTAGTGACTTTGTGTTACCATGACAATTTTAAAGCCCACTGTCAGCTTGATTTTCCTGGGCTGTTTTTCACAACTTCTGCACTTCTTTTTGCTCACCTCCTCAGCACTTTCCTGAACTTTCCAGCTCCCTGAGTGTTAGTGTTGGTACTGAAGAGCAACAACCAAACTAAATTCAGCTCCACCTCTTGTCCAAAAAGTTGTAAGCATTATTTACAAACATTTTTAAAACCACCAGCAACTGATTTAAAAGGGATTGAGTCTTCCTTTCTACCTAGGCAGGGTGATTTTAAGAAGAGCCAGCACTAAAATTAGTTTATCCAAGACCAAAATCTTTCTATATTTGGTCATTGTTATATCTCAACCATACCTTTCTCTGGCAGACACAAGGATCAGTGAGTTTTCATTCACTGTCTGAGGGATTACTGAGTCTGAAATTTACAGCAAGGGATGCTGAAATTACATACTACCAAAGATGTGAAGCTCAGTTAAAAGGTAAAATACTTTTAATTCTTAATTTGGTCTTTCTGGGAAGTGTCCAGTCCTAGAGAGCTTTCATCTCCTTTAGTTTTTGATCCTAATGTGAAAACAGTGACCAAACACAGACAGGCAAAAACAAAGAGCCTGATTTTCCACCCTCTAAGATCAGTTTAATTTTTCTTCTAGATAGCATATTGGCATCCAAGCTCTATTTTGAGTGTTGCTATTTTGGACAACCATAAAGTGCACTGCATATTTTATGTGTGTATTTTTGGAGTACAGGAAATTGAAACTTGATTCTATATAGACCATCATTATAAACATTTGTACAGTATAAAAACATCTTTATTCTAAGAATCTCAAAGTAGCTACAGCAAACATTAACAAGACAGCATCTGTCTTTAAGGGTGGGAAGGAAAAGAGCATGTAGACTCATTTGCCTAAGATCAGTCAGATTTGTGAACTACAGCATCTCAAAGAATTATCCATTTGGTTTGGATCAGGCACACAAACTTCTCTCTAGTTAACCACAGCGTGCTAGACAGAAATTCTGTTGCCTTTTGTCTTTTACAACAGCTACAAGAAAGAGTATATTTTTTATTCCAGCAGAGCCTGCGAATATAAATAAATAACCCATCAAAATTTTTTTAACTTATTCCATTTGGCAGAATCAGTTCATGCCAGATCGATACTTTACATTAATCTAATAAAACCTCTCAGTGACAGGCCTGAAAAGGAACCAAAGTTTGTCATAACAATTGTTTTGACAGGCCATGGACATATTTGTTGCTGATTATATTTGTCTGTCACAACTATTCCTTTGCACTCTCAGAATGGAAAAAAAAAAAGCATTCTCAAAGAAGATCAAAAGCCAGAGACATTTTGTTTGATTCCCCTCATTTAAAAAAAAAAAATAAATAAAAAGAAAGAAAGAAAAAATAATCTGCTAACTAGTTGTGCTTACAGACCACATGAACATGAGTCAATATTATTCTTGAAAACTCAGAAAGCGATGTTTGAAGCAATGAGAATAATTGAGCCAGGCAAAAACACTCGCAGCAGCAGATTAAGTGGTCAAACAAATCCTTACACTGACATCAGAAGGATAGTCCTCAGCCTGGAAAAGTTAGGCTACCTCGGAACACACTAGATGAGTATGCAGTTGTTGACACTGGAGAAGTTCCTTAGGTGTGTAGAAGATATGAACTCTCCTGCCACAAGCATAGAGCTGGAAAAACCCAAAATAATCCAGGGAAAAGGACAGATATATGACACTCTTCTGAGCCAGGTTTAGGGCAGAGATGGGACAGGATTTCCCAGCCATCTCATCTGCCTTCTCTTTGAGGAAGCAAACCCTAGAGAATGCAGCCTAATGCAGTCCAGCCCTGACCCCCGCCACTGAAGTGTTGGTATTGATGCTTCTGATATTGAACTCATGGTTTATTTTGGGAAAAAACCAAATGTCATTTAGTCTCTGTGCTTGCAGGACAGCCACAGCACAGCACATGTACATGTGCTTTCAGACCTTACTACAATGCTCTTCAGGATATATTTTGTGAGACAAATGCATTCCCTCCACAGAAATAGAAAAAATAATAAATGGCAAAATCCATGTATTTCCCTGTTCTCTCCTTAAGGTCACTTTGTTGGGCTGAATATCCCTGTGTTTTCAGCTAGAACACCGTGTCTTTTCATGATGAGGAATTACAGGAAATAGAGTCACATTTTTTCTTAAAAAGCATTCTTAATTAAAAATTACCGTCCATTAGCTGGTGTGCACAATGTACATTACAGCCATTTGTAACATACTGCTTTCCTAATTCCCATCCTCCTTTACTGTATCCAGAATCCACTTAAATTTCCATCATACTTCACTGTATCCAGAATCCACTTAATATAACTCCAAACTTATTTTTTTCCATTTTGCCCATAGCCAAGTTTCGCCACGTATTTTGCATTATATGTCTATTTGATTATATGTGCATGCTTACATCCCAGGTGCCAGAATGGACTGTATCTCTCCTTACTGGATCAAAACAGAGAGGAAAGATGATCACAAAGAGACTTCAAAGAACATTTTAGTGCTATATTTAGACACTGCTATGATGATAGTTCTGTGACTCCATATTTGCTCTGCGTGAGCAGCTGGGAACGTAAAGCCAGTCTGATGCATTTACACAAACAAGAAAAATATGAAATTGTTGCTGTTTAGTCTGATATTCTGCCTGGACAGCTGGGTATGATAATGGGGCAGTTTTCAAGTAGAACAATGATACTCAGGTGTAACACCCACAAATCTCAGAAAGCTTTATGAAATTGGGTAAATGTCATGACTCTTCCACAGGTGAGGTGGAGCAAGGGAGAGAGAGCAATACAGTCACTTGTCCCTAGTCTCAGAGGCAGTGCAAGATGTAGGAACAGGCCTTAGATCTCTTAATGCTCTGACCAGAGTTTTGTCCCCGTGGTTCCCTTGTGTTGGAGTAAGAGCATCGGGACCACTTTACATTTCCCAGTTTCTCACCCAGTGCAGATGCAGAGCAAGGGCAGTGTATCATCTTACCAGGCTCTAAACATAGCACTTACATGTTCACTGAAGTGGCTCCATGAACATCTTTCCATTGATGTCAGCCAGTTAGGACAGAAGTGGTCCAGGCTGCCAACAGCAATATAAATTCTCTATTAAGCCCCATCATTAACCTTCATGACAGGGAAGGTGCTCTCTTGCCTCAAAGCACTTAAAAATCAGTCTGTGTGCTGACTTCTGGAGTACTTAATAATTGTTCTTCTCTCTCCTATGACCCTGAAATATCAGTCAACTCTAAATAGGCTTCCTTTTAATTAAATTCCTTTTTTGTTGTTCTTTTTCACTGGATTCTTACTTTTTAAAATATAATGAATCCTGGTATCACACATTTTAATCATCTTGTAGTCTTCTTTCTTGAAGAATTATGATCAGGAGGATTAAATATGTAATTACTACTTGAACACTTTATTATATTTTCTATCCCGTGTCCATAAAACATTTGAAAAACATTAACCAGAGGAAACCCCCAACATTAAGTCTATATCAAAATAATTTTAAAAATCATAGTCCACAATATCACATCTGCTCCCAAGTTTCAGTGTTGATGTTTGTGATTTTACAGCCACACTTTCCTATTTCTTTTAAAAATATTTTTCTCTCCCCTGTAGCTGTGTGAAGGGCTCAGGCAAAACAGGGGAAATAGACTATTTATCCAGAGAAAACAGTGAAACACACACAACTTAAACAGCCTGATTCTTTGTCTTTCTTACTTTCGTGTAATACAGCTTTATATCCATGTGTGATCAAGTTAGCATTTCCACTAACCTCAGTGAAGGAAAAGAATTGTCAATTTGGTGCAGAATCTGGGAGATTCAGACTTACTGGGTTAGTTGAAGATGTCCCTGCTTATTGTAGGGGGGTTGGGCTAGATGAGCTTTAGCAGTTCTTTCCAACCCAAACTGTTCTATGATTCTTTAGTCTATGATCAGATGAAGATACTCTTTTTTCTTCTTTTTCTCTCCCTGTTTCGCCTTTATGTCCTGCATTATTTTGCTTAATCATCCGAACTGCTGCTTGTAAAAACAGTTTTAGAAGCTGCAATAATTCAGAAAAATGCTGGTGCTTTCATTTGTTATTTTTTGGTATGTCTATCCCAGTTGGATGGGTTTGAGAACCTGGTTCCCTGGTGCACAGACATGACTTACTTCTTCTAGGAACAAGTTTGACTTTTTCTCATGATTATCCATTGCCTGATGGTATATTCATGAGTAAAAATAACTCCTTGCAAGCCTCTGGGCATTAAGGAATATATAGGTTCTGAAACTGATATACAAACTCCAGCCCATATAGATAGCTCAGCTACCCAACAGCTGCCCATTCCTTTGCTTAAATTTTAACCATTTTGCCAGAAATACTACCTTAAAGATTGTGGCTAGCACAGGTCCTTCCTGTGGGAACATTTTGCTATATTTCATAAACAAGATAAAGTTTGGATGTTTTGCAAACAACGTCTCCGGATTAGGTCAGTTCAGGCTTGGCCAATTGGGCCTAGGGGGAGGTCTCGGGCTGACCAATCTGGGTGACCTCTGTAAACTCTATATATATGGAAATCAAAACAATAAAGGCTCTCTTCTCTCTTTCCTTGTCTGAGAACCTGGGTCATTCCTCAGCTAGCGGCTCAACAGCAACAAAAGATGTGATATCCTTCTGCAGAAAATACTAAGAGACTCTGATGACCATTCTTAAATACTGGGGAAAATGGTGGGTTTATGCATTGAGCAGGGTAACGTGAGAAAGCAGAATTCAGATTACATCCACAACTGAACTCATGGTACTATTTAGCTTATGCTTAAACAAGGGGAAAGTCAAAAGACTGTTGTAGAACTTAACTAACACATAAAGGTGGATTTTATTAAGGGTTTAAATTAAGGAAATGTCATTTTACAATTTGCTTGGGGGTTTTGTGGTTTGGGGTTTTTTTAGAAAAATCTTTTTCTGAGTCAAATAATTTGGTAAGAAAATCCACTTTCATTCTTTTTAATGGAGTAAATATCTGGGCAGCTACTCTCCTGTTTGTAGGCAAAAGTCCTGGAGGCATGGTACAAGATAAAAGCTGTTTGCCATTTTATTGGGGCAAATTAAAAAATCACACAATTTTTGTGTCACAGTTTATTTGTGTGGCACAGGCAGCTCTGTTAACTTACATAGGTCTTTAATGTTCCCAACCTAATGAGAGGGAGCAGCATTTATCATACATGTAAGGGCAGAAGTTCAAGAGTGTTAAAGCTGAAGGAAAGGCCTAGTACAAGCTCTGATCAGCCAAACTGGCTTATCATAAAAGGCTAGGATACAAAGGGAAGAGCTTAAAAGATTGTTTTATATTGAATGGATTCTGCTACCCAGAGAGAAATTTTATGTTCATGGAAGTATGAGAGAGTTATCTTTTCCTGTGGTTTCTTGGAGATGCCTACCAATGGGATTGTAAAAGTCCTGTAGGGCCAGCTAAGACATTCACCAAGACCTCCACGAGCCCTGCAAGTGCCCAGGACACACCCCCACAACCCTGGAACCACCTGGGTAGGCTGCCGGGAGATCATGACCTCCCGGAGGGATGCTCCAAGGGCAGGGTGAGCTCACCTTTGACACAAGCCTGGACCTGCCCGTACCACTCCCCGCAGCTGTCGCAGAGCAGCGTGAAGGCTGTCTCCTTGTTGGCCATGACGTACCCCCGCGGCACACACGTACAGCAGCTCATCCCCCATGTCAAAGCCAGTGTGGCCATGCAGGATGGTGTGGGGGAAGGATGGCGGGTCCCCACAGGGTTTGTCTGAAAGGGAAAAAGAGATGACATTGTAGAGGCCTTGCCACAGTCTTTTAGGGCAGTACTAGCAGCAGTGCTAAGAGTTACCCTGAGGATAAGTTTATACATGTCCACAGAAATTGTACATCTCATCTGTTTCATGCCCTTATGCCCCTTCACAATTATTTCCAGCTCTAATTGGGAAGGTATGTATTGGGCTATAAGTGTGATGCAATATCTGTTGTGTGATAATGGTGATATTATTGACGTCGGACAGTCACCCAACTATCTAGAAGGGCTTTGTTTCAAACAAGTCAGGATGCCAAAGCACAGCTGTCTTCTCTGCCTGATTCTACAAATGCTAACAAAAGCCTGGGCAGGTTGGGCCTGGAAAGCAACGGCTTGGTCACAGTCATTTTTCTCAACCACAGAAATGCTTGTGAAATTGCTTAAGACCAGCATTTTGATCTCTTCTACACTGTAGGAAGCCAGCAGAGGCTGAACCATGGCCCAGTCCACATTCACAGAAAGAAAAGGTCCAGGTGAACACCAGTCTATTTCTATTTCTATTTTCAGACTGTTTCTAATCTTCTAGTCTCTCAAAATCAAGTGTCTTCCCAGATATTCAAATTTCCCTTTTTAGGCTAGAGAAACCCTAAAATAAATAGTGACTTGTGCTCTTCAACTTAAGAACACCTAGGGGCAATACAGCTCTGCTGTCTGTGAGAATCTGAAGAGCTAAATTTATCAGGGTGTAAAACTCAACAAGATGTTTGATAATATTTTTGCTGACAGCATTAGAAGCCAGGAAGAAAGATTACTATGAACAAGAACAAAACTGATTTTGGGGCTTCTTTGCATTAAAGAAGTGCAGAGGGGAGGCAGGCTGACAGCTGCCACCACCAGTGTAAAGTGAATTTTAACTCTCTTTTTCAGGTTTCAATGATCTTGGCCATTGTTAACAAGGAAGATCAAGATTTTCTAGGGAACTTCCAAGAATTGCAGATTCTCTTCTTTCATATGCCTTCCTCTCTGAAAGTGCTCTTTGAAAGGGGTTTGTCATGTCCCTTTTCCCTCCATGTTTTTTACAGTCCTTTTTGGAATAGGTACCTCTTGGCTACAGAGAAACAAAGCAAACAACAACAACAAAAAACCTATAATGCAAGAACATGGATTTTACCAGCAAACTCAATGGTCAAAGTATGAAGTGTTGGTGTAAATTATCACTTCTATATTTTTTCTCAAATCTGGGAATTTTTCCCAGTGGTCCTAGGACCCTTATGGACTGTGTTAGGAAAAAAACCTCTTCCTCTTGCCAACGTAGCTGAAGATCCAAAAGCTGCTTTTTTCCAGATACAGAACAACCAAAATGAACATTCGCATTCTGGAAATTATATATGGTGAGGGAAGCATAGGGCTAGGTCTGTGTTCTAGTATTGATCTCTCCTGTTGAAATAGTTTGCCTTGGTACAAAAACCTTATTGCTTAGCTGGTAAAGCAAAGATCATGTTCCTCGAAAAAATTTTTGTTTGGAAGCTGAAAAGACTCCCAGACCATGTTCCTAAGCATGCAGAAGGAGAAATATCTTCAAAGAGCATCCTTGCTGTTCTGCTAGAGTCTGCTTTTAGGGCATCATCACCAGAGGATCTTGCAAGCAACAGTTCCACTGACACCAGTTCATGACTGGGGTTTCCAGTGGGCAATAGGCTTGACAGAAGAGCTTTTTCCATCTTCCTTCTGCAAAAGCTCAGGCTTTCCTGCTTTTGCCCCAGGGACATTTATGCAAAATCCTTGTGAGTCCCAGGCTGCAGCTTTTCCCATCACCTACCCGCTTCTGACCCAGGCACAGTTAAACTCATGTTTATTTAGAAATACGATGTACATATTTTGCCAGTTGTGTACCTTGTAGTGAATGAAAATCCTGTTATAAACATCCACGCTCTGTGAACGTTCCTTTGGATCAGACTTTTGGAAATTGTCTGATAGACCTGACTAACCACTTCTCTATAGGGTATGCTGAAAAATATCAGCCACTAATATAAGGGACATGCTACTGAAGTCAAAGCTTTGAAGTCTTTTCTCTATGCTCTACACACACACACATATATACACTGTCTAACACCTTCAGAAGTTAGTGGGAGTTATGCACACACACACTGACAGAAAAAACAAGTTCTTGAGGCTACACAAAGCTCATTTTATATAGAGTCTTATGGAGGTTTGGCATCCGAGGAAGTGAGGAGCAGTTAGCAGCTAATGCCTTTCCTGTGAACTGGTCGGATGAATAGAGATTGATGTGGATGAAAGGAATAAAAAATTATTCTATCGCCTCATAGGAAGGCTACAGAGCTGTGCACTTCATGTACTTTATTTATGTAGCTACTTCCATCCGTACAAATGGGAGCTTTGTATCTGTTCTGAGGGAGGTATTGATCCCAAGGCTATATGGGACAATTATACATCAGAGAGTATTCTTATCTACAAAGCCTTGCTTCTTAATCCTGTTGCCAGAGGAAGCAGAAAAGCAAAACATTAGTTAACTATGGCAAACACATTCAAAAAGCATATTGCAAACTTCCAGGAAAGAAGAAAGCTGAAGGGATCTTTACAGTAAAATTTGACAACAAATATGGTAACAGAATTATGAGAGCCTGAAAGAGAGATCCGGCTGATGCATGAATAGAAAGAAAAAGCAGGGATTTTAAAGGTGTTCATGGACCAGCACTGTATGGGGAGCTTTTGACTCTCTCATATGAGACTGTACGGTCATGCCTCTGCTGCAGAACACATTGAGTGACAGCATGGACAAGCATGAGTGAAAGCTGGTACACTGCAAAGACAAACTCAAGTTCCTACGTCCATTTTGCTGCTGTCCTCTCCTGCATAAGATGTACAAGAATTTTTCAGGTTACAGCATCTTATGGCTCCGTGTCCTGCTGCAGTCTCGGTTGCTATGACAATTCCTGCTCAGCCTTTTCCCAAACCTGCTCTTTCTGGCACATATATAGAAGTGACACTGGCACAGCAACTCATCTAACTGAGCCACTTCTGGGGACAGGCTTCAGGTTTTTGTCTGCAGCCTTTGTATCAGGAGCTGGAAGAGCATGGGCTTATTTGGAACAACAGTCTGTGCTCAGTGCTGGAAATCAGGCCATTTTCCTGCTGGAAGAGAGGAGGCAGATCTGGGCCATGAAGCGTGACAGAGGGTGTGTTGGCAGCAGCTTGTCATGTAGAGGAACAGTAGCACTCTTTGTTAAGGCAACCACAGAGGTTACCTGCAGTGGTGGTGTTGGTAGATGAGGGCTGGGCTCCTCCATCCATCTGGAGCACTGATTTTTCCCTCATCTATCCTCCCATAAACCAGCATATTTTCTTGCTACGTGCTAAAAAATTAGCCCAATTCATGCTTCCCAGTAAAAAAGCCAGATCTGCTTGATACTCCAGGGCCATCCAGCAGGACCCATGCTCTGCCTGCTTGTGTCCAAGATCACATCTTAAACCTGGAAACTTGGAATTGGTTTCTGGACATCGTGACCCTTCCAAAATTTTCTACATGTTGACACTGAGATCAAACACATAACAGGGCCCCATATAGTGATAAATGATCTCCAGTAAGTGAGGGTGAATTTGGCTTCAGAGCTACGCAGCACAGCACAGGTATAAGGAAATTAGTTAAAATTCACAGGAGATCCTCATGTCAGCAGTAATTTGGCACAGACTGTCTCCTGGAGTGAAAAGTCACCACTACAGTCAGGAAAGACCTCAATGTACATATGTGGAAATCAGAACAGGGTCAACATCCGGTGAATTAATGGGAATAAGTGGCAGAGCAAAGATATGGGTGTTGAGCATAGATATGTTAAGGCTAGTGACAGCTCTGGTTACAGACCTCTTTAAGACTCAGTAACTATTTTTTACATGGGATGAAAGAGGTCTCCTGTTAATTGAGTTATCACATTCAGTCATGATTGGCTTTTAGGAAAAATACCTCCTTAGAGTAGTAACTTTAACCCCAGAGCATGTGTGGAAAGGAGTTTGTGACAGGTGATGCCTGATGAAGAATTGACACATCACAGTAAGAACACAGCAACTCTCCTCCCCAGTCCAAATTACACCAGAAGCATCTTCTTTATTTGAACTATGAGCATCCTATTAGTCTGTAAGATTTTTTTTTTTTTTTGAGATTTCTTGATAAAATACTGTCTATAGAAAGTACAGCCTGAGATCAATGCAAAAAGAAATCAACAGAAAAAGGATCCAGACTTCAGCTTCCACATCATCTGGCAGAACCAGAAGTTTACTGAAATCTGATTATTTACAATTGCTACTTTAACTGTTTACCATGCTCTGAAAGCTGACGTGAGACATCCACTTTGACATAAAACATCTCCTGTTACAACCGTCCAATTCAGCAGAGTTTTTCCAGAGAGACCACTGGAATTTTTAGGATGTCATCTTGTCATTAAGAAATTAGAAAATGCAGCTCTTAACAGTCAGACCTGTGAATGAGATGAGTGAGGATGTTTATCTTTCCCCTTGATTGCAGAGAACATAAAGTATATGGAATTTTTCTGTTTGGATAAAAGTGCTGCGTACAAAAAATCAAAACTCAGTCATAGCCAATGTAAGTCTTGCTTGTAAGCTACCCAGGCTGCCAATACCTCTTACATCAGGCAGGGCATGTAGGACTTTATGAGCTTAAGTGACATCACCAGAGAAGTGGAAATTAACTGTCACCATTATGCAAAGCTCTGAAAAAGAAAGCTGTAGCACAAAAAAAAAAAATTTAAAAAAAATTAAATCTACAACAAAGCATGACAAATACAAAAAAATAGTTCAAATATTACACAAAGCAAACTGCAGTTTGATTGGTCTTGTAAAGTACACTTAATAGATTTGCTGTAAAGAACACACTAATTTCTTTTTTTCTTACTGCTGAAAAAGGCTAACTGAAATATGTACATAAGCCATCAAGCTTTGACAGATATCTGGAGCCAGCAGTCATGTTTAAAAAATTTGATTTGCATTTATGCTCTACGCTACTACAAGTTGCTGCCTGTTTAGTTTTCCTGTGGTGGCAGCAAATCAAAGCCTTATGGAACAGAGATCTTATTTGTTTCCTCTAAATATCTGTGGGTCACTGAAAGAAAGAACCAGTAAAACTTGGGAGTTATTAACAAAGAGATCTTTCCTTTGGTGCAATAAAAACATACGAAAGAAAACCAAGAGGATTATGTATATAGTATATATGGAATTGAATGGTGTGTAGTATTAGAAAAAAATAAGGCAGGAAAAATTCCAGCTTTCTGGTCTTCTTGCTTTATCTACTTAGAGGCATTTTCTAATGAGCTTTGATATACACACTCTGTGTGCCAGATCTAACTTATGTGTGATACTGCATTTTCAGAATTGGTAGAATCTAATGTATTTTTAGGTATTTTTTGGCACTCACGGCTAAGAGGGAAAGTTTCTGATCTCAGCAGATCCTGAGCTGGTACAGAGTTGTCTTGCTCTAATGGCTGCATAAAACATGTGTTTATGAGATGCTGAGAAGACACATTTCTCTGTACTGTGAAAACTGCAGCTCTACTCAGAGCATTCATGAAACACTGCAGCTACATCTTTCCTTGTCAAACAGAACCCTTAGAATCAATTCCCCATAAAAGATAACTCTTAATCTCAAAGATTGCTGTGATTCTTCTGTGTGTACAGAACAAAATCCATTTCAGAAACAAAACAAAAAACTCTCTTCAGGACTTTTATTTGTAACAGCCTGATGTTATAATCACACCCAGAGCTCTTGCTAGCATCTACTGCCCTGGTGTAGGGGCATGATGAGGTGTGTGCTTAAGGAATTTGACTCAGCTCATTTGCAGGGTAAACGTTAATTGGGTAAAGATTAGTTATAAATCAAGGGCCAAGAAGTGAATTTGTGATGGTTTGTACTAGAACTTTCATGGTGTTTGGAGATGCACTCTGCACAGTCCTAAGAACCGAAAGTAGAGTCGCGAAGAGTTACTAACATCAGCTTAGTTTCTGAAGTAGAGGTTGATGTGACAGTTCCTCTGTCTGTTTTCAACCTAAAAGTCTGTCTGAGCCTATGGCTCATCTCAGCCAAGTCTGACAAAGAAAGAAAACTGCTGTCTGCTCATTATTAGTTGGATGGATATAAAAGGAATGAAAGAGCTGGAAGAAATTAATATGGGGACATAGGACTCAGTGTAAGAAACCTGGGATTTATCCCTTCCAGCAGGGCAAAACAGCTTGCCTTTTGTACTTAACTCTAATGTATTACTATATTAGAATTGCAAATGTATAGATTAAAAGTGATGTCCACTTTTCTAAGACTAAAAAAAATGTTCATGAGGTTTCAAGTAAGAAACAACTCATTAATCCAAACTTAGATGTGTAGTTATTAGCCACATGTACATAAGATCGGAACAGATATGCTGTGTGTGAGGTTGTGGTGCAGAGTTTGCTCTTGCTGCTTCTTACTGGATATTTGCTAAAACTGGAAGTGGCATCCCTGAGGAAGTTCTTTCATCAGTCAACAGTTCTGTGCTGGCTTGTGTGTTTCTGTTGTAATGTTAAGGCTATTTCCTTTCCGGACTTTGCTCTTTTTCATACAAGCTACAAACCAGGCTTGGCCACACAACTTCACTTAAGTCTTTTGGTTCAAACATCAGCTCTGCATCCCAAATCTTTACACATTTAAAGAAGAGGTAACCTTAGAGCCATCCAGAAATGTTTCTGTGTGTAAGGACTACTTGATGAGTGCATTGGGATGACCATCCCTTTCTGTCATTAGAAAACTCCCTGAAGAACAAAACAAGTCCTTCATAAACTTTTTCTTCTTTGCAAACTATCTGAATTTCCCCAGAGTTTAAACTATGCAGTTCCTGAGTCCTAGGTAGTACTCCTTTCCAGCATAACCTTGTGTGGTTATGTTTTTGTCTTCACCTTTACTGCCCTTTTACCACGAGCACTAACCAAATGCAGGAGGTAAACACAGCTCCTTCTGCAAGATCCAGCTCGGCGGGAGCAGGTGGGGACAGACAGGGGAGCACAATGGCACAATGGAACAATAGTGGCCAGAGCAATGATTTCAGCGCCCCACAGCTGTCCCACCCACTGCAAGGTTTCTCTCGGCGGGGGCGGGGGGATGATGACAAAGGAGATTTGAAGGAAGACAATGAGAGAGTTTTGCAGATGTTTACAGGGAGCTGCTCCTATATGTGAGGAGCAGCATGGAAGAAAGCACAGAGGTGCTTGTGTCACCACATTAGCAACTGCTAGACAGAGCTGGCATCGCTCACAGCAGCACGGAGCCTGGAGTTGATATCACAAGGGTTGCTTGAGAGGATGGTCAAACTCCACCAAATCATTCTTTCTAAAATGGATGGTTTGATACGCATCAAATATGCATCACCTCTGCCACATTTCATTTCAACCCTATTTTCATCCACACTGCTGCCACTGACTGTTTATCAGAATGCCCCCCTGTGTTGTGAACTTACTGTTTCTCGGTAAATGCCATCTGCTTACCCTTGCTTTTCTTGGAAATCAGATGCAAAAACTCACTGCAGACATCAACAATCTGTTTCAGGGTTTTCCAAAATCCTTTACACTATCCTGCCTATCAGTAAAAATTTACTTTTGTCTTCAGAATTCGTCCTTGCTTCTGGGTTCTGGAATTTAAATATCAAAAATTAAAGCACCAATTTACACTGGAAATAATTTGGTTTTCAGAATCATCTGGGACATATCAGAGTCCCTTAGCAGGCTGGTCTACACTTGTTGAAAAAAACACCCAAACCAACCAAAGCAAAACTGAACTAAAATGGAGGCAATGAAGCTATTTGCATACAAATGTTGTATACGGATAGATATGCAACAGGGTGGTGTTTTGCAGCTGGAAGGCAGCTTGCTGAGTTACATTCAGCTACAGTGCTGAGTAAGGGACATGCTTCAGGCATCTCCATTATATTGGTGCCAGATATATTCCTTTCCATAAAGTACGTTCTGTGAGCTCCAGAATGGGTTCTGTCAGGTCAGTAGTGCTGTTTGAACTCACTAAACTGCAGCAAAGACAAAAGATAATGCAATTTATTTGCTGCAACCAATATCTTTGAAGCAGTTGGTTCTTGTAGTGGGCAACTACTACAAAGATTTATCCCTTAATATTCCCTCTTTCTCTCTCAGCAGTAAAAACTGAAGGCAAAACTTTTAATGTTGCAAGACAGCAATGACTCTGCATTATTTCAAAAATATATCAGTGCTGACCTTCATCCTTCACACAAAAAGCATCATATTGGTCATTCACAAAGGGATCGGTTTCAATTTTAACATCAATGGCTTTCACGCTCTGCTGTTTGCTGCCCGTCTTTCTGCATATAATTGTCCTAAAATAAAGAAGAAGAAGAAAAAAAATCAGAAATCTCCTGGAGTTGTACATGCAGGTGAAATTTGGAGATTTTTTATCAGAGTAGTCAGGCTTAGCCTCAGCTTAACTGTTTCAGAATTGGCACATAATGTATTAGTGTGGGAAGATCTATGAAAAAAAGCCAAGGGAGAAATAGAAGTAATTAGAAAAATGTTTGCTGTAGATCAGTTCAAGGCATAGGGAGCAATAAAGAATGTTTATCTTATTATATTTTGTAATACTTCTAAATATCAGACCTATACCCAGAGTATTTAAGACCATGTTTTGCTCTCACATTTCAGCAATACATATTCCTACCAATGGCACTGGGATAGAAATGAATAGAAAACTCAAGATTTGATCGGAGAGATTATAAATCATTAGGATTTACATTAAAGAACCATTAAGGTTGCATATTTAACTGCTCAAAAGCTAACACAGCAACCTCAAAAAATTCATCTTGGGTTCTTGGAAGAAAGACAGCTATTTTTTTTTTAACAGCAATTTCACACTTTTGAGTAAACTCCATTCCTTCTGGTTTTGTACTCAGCAGTACCTAATCCATCCTGTTACCCCTGATACCTTGAAGAAAGGTATTAGATCTGCAGCTTGTTTTACAACCGTGTAGATGCTGATCATGAAGGAAGAGTTTACTAATTATCTCTTCTCTCAGCTGTATTGGCTGCTTAAAACTAGCAAATAAAAGAGAGTTTGCTGTAGAAAACACTAGTCTTACTGTTACATTGAAGGTTACAGAGGCTGGGAAAGTAATTTCAACCCAAATTTTTGCAGCTGGATATTAATGGTGTGGGTTTATATTTTTGTGGACAGCAAGCTTGTAGAAGTGTTGCATGGTCAGCCATTCTAGTGAAAGGAAGATAAAAATGCTTTCCACAGAACAAATCCTTTCAGTGGAGGAAATCTATAATTTTGCATTGTGCCATGGTTGAACTAATGTGCCATCAGTCCTCCACTAAATTTGAGGAATAAAATAAGATAAAACAAAATAAAATACAATAATATAAAAATAAATAAAATAAAGTAAATAAAATGCCCATTCATTGAGGGTGGTAAAGATCCGAACGAAATCTAGTATTTGATCATGCACTTAAATACCATAGAATAATTGATTTACAGAAGTAGGCTGCACTATGGTTGTACAGACTGTTTTCATTCTGGCATGTGTTAACTTTTGAGTAGTTAAATATGCAACTTTAATGTTCATTTAATACAAACAAACAAAAGCAACATGAAACAAGCTGTATGGTGGTGGTTACACATATGCACCAGGATGGTTCCTGCCAGAATGGTTCCTCCTCTGGAAAACAACATGATGTCATTCCGTGCTGAAAGCCCCAAAATGATTTCAAATCAAATATGTTTCCTTTGTAAAGAAAACTCAGTTTGATTTTTTAGGGGACCAAAAATTCCCTCCAAAAAGTCCTTTTTTGAAGAGCAATATTATCCACACAAGTTTTAAATCCAATTCTCTCAGAATTTAATGGATTTAAAGTCCGAGACTTCTAAGTCAGTAATTAAGCACCTAGACAGAAGTGACTTGATCTGCCAAAATGAATTCAGATGACTGGGAGGATTAGGACATCAGTTAAAAAGTTTCTGTATGTATATAATATTCACATATTGTTCCACAAGGTTTTACAAGGTCTAAGTGAATGACACACTTATGCCTCTCTTCAAAAATTAACTCATCAACCTTAATCTTTCCAATAATTACTCATTTGCTTAGATCCTTGGATCAGTTATATCTTGCTACCCTGAGTAGACAGATAATGATATGACTGCAAAAAAATGTGCTTTTGGTCTGTAATTGTGTACTTTAGGTTTCAGGGTCTCTCTCAAAATAAAAGCCCCAACAAAAGAAAACAAATTAGTTTTGAAGATGGTTGTCATCCTAAAACCCTAGTCTCTGAAAATCAGACCACAATCATTTCTATGTTCTACCAAAGAATAAAATTCCTGAGACCTGGAAGCCACTTTTGAAAATCTTATCTTGAATTTTCTGATTTCTAATTCCAGTTTCTATATTTATATATTTTGCTTCTGCCCAAAGCAGTGTAATTTCGTTATCAGTTCTTCAGCAGGCTACAAAGTTATCTGTGGGTGACACATCCTTGGTATAATGAAGCCAGCACCAAAACAGGATACCTGGCTCAGGTGTAAGATCATGTATTTAAAGTGCTAGTTTTTATAATTTTTCTTTTTTTTTTTTTTTTTTTTTGTGCAATAAATTACAAGTTTGTAGTTGTTAGAATTTATTGATTTGCTGATTCATTTTAAGAATATTTCTCAGCTGCTATCCAGTGTGACCAAACTTACAAAGGTGTGCCTTGAAGGTAGTTTCAATATTATGCATAAAGAAAGTCTTTAAATTCAGATTTTTTTTTTTTACATGCATTTACATGTATCTGCTAGTTAGGACTTTAATTTGGACTCCTGTTATGTTGAAATTCTTCCGATTGAAACTGCAAGCACCCTAGTGCAATCCTTCTGAAATGAAAGAAATCTTGTCTTGTACACAAGACCCAGTGCTGGGTTAATGATTGGACTTGATTGTCTCAGATGTTTTTTCACACCTTAATGACTCTATTATTCTAAAAACTGAAGGAAGTAAAATATCTATTTAATCTCTTTCATTCCTTCTCTGACAGTAGTTTCCCACCTCAAGCTCAGTCCTGCAAGCTTTAAACATCTTCAGGAACTTTTATTGCTGCTGCTGAGCAGAGCTTCAGGAGTGCTCATCATTTCTCAATAGCAGGTTGATCAGACCTGCAATGCTCATGGCATAGAAATAGTCTCTTTGCAGTCAGTAGGATTTCAGGTATGACTAAAAATACACATTAATAGTCTATTTTCTGAGTTCTTGAGGGCTCCCCTAAATCCTAAAATGCTAGCTTTTAGTCTATAATTACAACTTAAATACACAGGTACACTTTTGTCACAGTTCTAAAAGGTAGAGTGTGAGGCTTCAAAATTTGTTACACTTTTCATGACTGAAAAATGGCTACCAGTTCAGAATTCATCATATTTTGAAATTTCTTCAGCAGCAGCCCAGCCATACTAAAATAAAAGATGAAAAATTGTACAGTTTTCCTACTCTTTCCAGCACCCTTTGGAGAGGTTCTGGGAATGTGTTGCTGCCTGGTTTTTTTCTATCCTCTTTTGAAATATTTCACTGGGGCATGCATCATGGCTGAGAGAATGTCACAAACTTTATACTTTTTTAAGGGATACACCCACCTACACAGCCACTCAGAAGAACCTAGTCATGTACATTTCATTCTATTTATGGATACTTTCATGCATTAATTGAACTTAATCTCATTACTCAGCATACAGTGTAATCTGATTCCCAGAGCAGTGTAATGCCTGATTTTGTGCCTTTTCGTTAAGAAACAGATTTGATTTTATTTTCCTTCTGTGGAGATTTCTGATGAAGGCAGATGTGCTCAGAAGAAACACACTGAGTTCTGATTGCATAGCACCCGTAAAAATCGTCTGTGATACACATCTGCCTGAAACAGCTATGCATCCCTGAAATTTACTCTTATATGGCCTTGAACTCACAATCTCAGCATAAAAATCAATCAGAAACACTATCACCATAGGCCATGTAAGTACTACATGCTATCCAGTAAGATAAAAATATTTTTGGTGGTGTTGACAACAGCCCTTGCTCTCCGATGAAAAAATCAGAAGGTGCCTGAAGGTGTCTCCTTCATTTCCTTGACAAACTACTGAGAATCTTCTCAGTCTACTGCTACCCAGCCTGGAAGGAAAACCTGCTTCTTGATGCCTCTTCTCCTCTCAAGAGAGAAGACAAGAGGCCAGGGATTCTGCACTGTGTTGAACCTCAGCTTAATTCCTGCTGTACAATACAATTCATCCAACTAAGAAAAATTACCAGTCCTGCTTCTGCACCTACCTTAAAAAAAAGATCAGAGCTTGGCCAATCTCATCATTGTTTTCCTGTGCCATGACTCAGATATTGCAGATATCATGTGCACACTAGAAGAAAATCTAATATGTAGCACGATAAGGTATGAACCAGACTTCCCAGAAGCCTTCTGCTTACTCTTGTGCTGCCTAAATTTTTTTCTAATGTATTATGCAATGAATGAGTAATTGGTATATTTTACTCTTCTCTTAATTCCTCTGTTCAAAGAAGGAAATAGCAGAAAAGCTGGCATGGATAGTATTTGTTTTACAATGTACCATAATATGCCATTATATAATATGTATTAATAAATACATAATAATTATATGCTCAAACTGTAGTAATTATAGTTACTTTCATATCTTGTGTGCATGTACATATAATAAGGGTATGTTTAACAAAATACATGGTATTTTTATATAAATTATAAATTGTGTTTATAGAATTATCCACTGATATTTTTGCTAAGATAATTACAAGGCAATTTTGTAATACTTGAAAATTTTTCAGTAAGCCCAAGTTAAAACATATGGATTTGACAGCTGAGTTTATATGATAAAGCATGATCCATCAGCACAGAAAACTGTAGGTGGGACATTTTTTGTAATTGTTACTTTATCTGCCAGTTGATTTTAGGTTTTGTAGTCTTAGTCAATAAATTCACTGAACTGAGTCAGAATGGTCTTATGACATTGATTCATAGTAGTATGAGCTTGCAATATATTCAGCTCAGGAGAACATCACCAAAAACATCAGTGTTAGCTGAGGCACTGTGAAAGTCTGGTTCATAACATACTGTAAGAAACCTTCCCCTGTTTTGAAGGTTAAAAACTTCATCGCTTTTACTAGTCAAGATTAATCTTTAACATCTTGTGCTAATTTTTTTTCATGGGCCAGCTTTACTGTTTGTGTTTCAGTAACTAGGTAAGAGAAAAAAAAACCAACTGTAGTCTGGAAGCCAAAACTAGGGGATTTTTATTCTTAGTCTTTCCCTTCTGTATTTTGGGAAACTGCAAATTACAAAGCTGGCTGTGATGAGGAATAAAATATAAATGACATGTTCATGATTACCAAAGGGAAGAAAATTTCCCTGAAAAGTCATGAAGGGGAGCACAGGTGGGCTTTGGAAAGTCCATTGACTGGGAACTATAGAGGCTAATTTTGGCTGGACGTGACCCAAAGAAAGCAGCTGCTAAGTGTGACATGAAGACATTCCAACAGCAATACTGCCACTGGAAATGTCAAAAGGAGGTCTTACCAAGGCAGAACCAATATCCTTCAGATTCTTAAAAATATACACCAAAATGCAGCCTTTTGTGCTTAAAATTGCACATATGACGACTGAAATAGTAAGGCCTCTGTTCATTAAGTAAATATGGCCCATTCATGCAGATTTTCATACTGTAGCCTAGTATGAAAGATTTTATATAGCCATTTTACTCTAATATCACTAGGTACATATAATTTGAGCATTCTTAGTGCATGTAAAGGAGAATCATGTTGCTTCCTGGCCTGGACTAGTTGGATGCTCAGTGACATGTCAAGCGTCACTCGAAAGTTGGTTTAACCCAACTTCACTTTATGGGCTCCAATTTAACCCATGGCTTTCATAACAGATGTTACTGATTAGTTACCAAACGGTTTAAAAAGGTGGAGAAATGTTTTCTGAATGCGACTAATTTACGAAGAAGCTCCATTCTCAGAGTAAAGGCTTTCAGATATGACAAAGCATTAGAGTGGTTCTCAAAAAACCAGCAAAATATATTAATTTTGTTTGAAAAGTAGAAAATCAACCTCATTAGAACTATCTGGCAAGTTAAAATCCTGGTATTAGCCCCTCTCATGCATTTGCAAAGAGTAGGTATATCCCATTTCTGTCTTCATTTTGTTCAGCTAAACAAATGATCACTTTCAATCGCCTTTTGGTAAGAGAGTCACTTCTTTGGACTAATCCTAGTCTGAGCTTAGACCTCCTGAGCTTGGATGCCAAGAATTACATTGCACTATTGCAGGTGATGTCTCACCAGTGCCTCATTCAAGCCTTTCAGTACTGCCCTCTTTCCTCTGGAATTGCTGCTGTATGTCGTTTAGGAGGACTGCGTTTATTTTTCTCACAAGTTTTATGTGAGTTATTTCATTTTACAACAGGCCCACTGCAGTCCTGTGTTCTGTGACTACACCCAGCTCTTTCTCCTGCCATACCTTTCCAGCTGAACTGCTGGTTTAAGGTAGAAATTCCTATTAGCCTTCATACAATACTGTTGCATTGCACCCCATTTCTGTTACTCCATCTCTAAAGTCAGGCTTACCTTCCTGTTCAATACTGTGCTTTTCTTTGGTCTTAAGAATGATTTCTAACATTCTGGCATTAATTAATTTCACTAGAAAACCCCTACCTTTTGTGCCAAAGCTTGCTAAAGTTTTGCTAAATCCCTCAAAGTTTGTTTAAAAAAGCTTCCAGTAAAAATACAATCTAAAAGTGAGAGTTATATCTCACTTAGTAAATGGCAACTCTGAGAACTATGATGCTGCAGTTCAGCAGAGAGTGGTTTGGGTGCTTGTCCTAGAAAATACATCAAAAATATGTATCTTCTTTTGTACAACACTTTTCCTCAAACAGTACATTTTCTAAAAAGTGAGTCAGTTATTGGGCTGTCTCTTTTACAAGCAGCATAGATGTCATATTTTGCCCATGCTGTCTTCCCTGGTTGTGCTGACAAAAGATTTGCTTCTCTCCTCCCAAAGGTGATGGAAAGTGGCTCATGTTCACACTGTTCAGTGATACCATCCCTTGGAGTAAACTGGCCATGCTCATTTCCTAAATTTAAGTCTCTTTACTGAGCTTTATGTAAAAATCCCTATTACTGCAACACAATTACTTTGTTTTTACCTTGCATGTGACTTTCTGAGATGATTGACAAGAAACAAAAAGAAGACAATATTCTGGGAGAGCATGACACAAGCTGTGAGCTGAGGGACTAGAGTTTGTGACATGAAGGCATTTTGGAGTCCAAGACCTCTCCAGACAATTTCATAAGCAACTTTAGCATTTTTAATTGAAACATGTCCTGCCAGCTATGTCTGGATTTTTCTTTTGAAGGGAATTGCTTGACCTGCCTCAGATACATGTCTGGGAGCAAATTCGTATGCATTATCATCAGTCAGCAGAGCACAGCCTTGAAATAAAACAGATAGTTTGCCAAAGTGACTTATCACCATGACTGCTTCTCTGCAAATAACTAAGTGGGCCTGTTTGAGCACTCACACCTGGGTGAATTTCAGGGAACCCACAAGTCCAAGGCTTTACAAATACAGATGAGACAACTGGCAAGCGTTAGCAAATGTCCCTTTATTTAATTCCTGGGATATAGCTTTTCTTTCCCAAGAAATGTGCTTTTATTACCATACTGTCAGGTGCTGGGCAAGTCCCCCGCAGTAGGAAGAAAAAGAAGTAGGTAGTCTTGTGAAATGCCACTTCTGAGTGTTATTATTACATTTCCCACTGGTGTCATCTGCAATGAGGGCCCTGTTGTGTTTGACACTGTAGAAGCATTCAAAAGCAGTCAGTGCAAAACCCAAAGAGCTAACAAAAGGAAGGAAAAATAGAGATGAAGTAATTTTCCTAGTAGCAAACATCTGGTCTGTGGTCAGCCAAGAAAAGAACTCTAGTCTTCCGACTCTCAGAGCAGAGCTTATTCTAGCTGACTGTGCTTGCTCACTCCAGACTTATCCCCGCTGGAATAAATCCTCCAGGGACTGGGTAGGAACCAGCCCAGGGCAATTTCACACAAAGGAGCAGGTTGACAGCCCTGCAGGAGGTCTAACATAGAACAGAAATTCTATGCAGAGCTTCAAAGCTGATTTAGAAGAGCTACATGGCTCCACCCTTTTGTAGGTAAATAAGGAACAGGACAGGGAATAAGACACCTTCAGCTTTTCCATCCTACAAAAGCACTGGAAATGAGTAAATTTACTATGGGTATATTAATACAAGCTGTTGAGGATGTTAATCAAGTTCTAAAATTAATAGCTGCTTTCTAATATTCTGTTGGTTGATCATGAGTGACTGCGTCATGTTCACTTCCCAAATTTCAAAAACCCCAGAAAATAAGTAAAGACCCTATAAGACATGCCTCCCAATGCTGGAAGACTCAACACAAAGTTTTCCAGCATGACATCTGAATTCAAAAGATAGCAGTGAGAACCTCTCAGAGAACTCTGCCACCTTTTTTCATTTATATTCTGGCAGATCACTTGATGGTTTTACTGACTCACTTGTCTGACATGCAAGTAAGTCATAAGAGTGTCATTTTTAGTATAAATAGCTATTAGGGCTCATCTGACAAATGAGACTTGCCTAACGACATTTCATTTCCTGAAATGCAACAATGTGTAATGCTTTATAAGTTACACATGTCAGGACTGCCTTGTAAACGGCTTACTTCTGGCTTGCTGGGAGAAGTTATCCCTTCCTACTTGTCAGTGGCTCTTCTTAAAGGTTCCCAAGCTCTGGACTGCCAGTGACTTGTCTGTGCAAAGAGCCCTGAACCCTGAATTGTGTTGGTCTGAACAACTGCAAGGGGAAGACAAGAACATCCCCTTATTCCTGTGAAAGAGATTCTGTCTCAGGCTGCTCAAACCACAAAACCACCCAGTTTATTGTGTCTTTGGATTTGCTGGCAGGGATCTATTTGTTTAAGCAATTTCCATTCTACATCAGTTGAAATGAATCCTATTCATCAAGACCTGCTGCCTGGGCTAGCCCAGTTTGCAGGGTCTGAAATCGGCATACTTAAATATGGATCTGCGTTTACATGAGAGTCATCAGAAATTTGACAGTCACCCAAACTGGGCTGGCTCTTCAGCCCAACTGCTCCTCTTTGCCCATAAAAGAGGTATAGCCTAGAGGGCAGGCAATATAAACATGCTCTCACTGACTCAGTGATGTGCCTCAGCCATAACAGGAGAAACTCCCACAGGTTTCCAGGCTCTGATTCGGCTGTAAAAATAGTAATAAGGACACAACCACCAACAGTGATGGATATCTTTACAAGGAGTGGGATTGCACTTATTCACTTAGATTATAAATAGTCATCAGAAGTGAACAAGTCACAGACTTGTGCAAAACCTGCACAATGGATGTAGCAGTGAAGAAGTTCTTGCATGTCTGCTAGAGCTCCTGTTCAGTTTTAAGTCTAAGTGATGAAAGGAGGACTGAAGCATGTCAGAAAATCTGCAACACTGTAATGACTTCAATCACATAATTTATTTGTGTTTACTTCTACTGCCAATGTCTAATCCATTCTTCCTCAGGGGAAAGACTGGGATACTTTTCAAGCACCAAATAAATAAACCAAACTTCATTCTTCTTGAAATTGGGAACTTCTTTTATCCTGCTCCCTCCTATTCATCTCCTTTCTGATGGCCAAGAGGATATGGGAGAGTATTAGACTAAAGCTCTGTGATCTACATTGGAAGCCAGTCAGCTGCTAGGAGGATTCCAAGGTTTTAGAACCAATTTATAAAGTCCTGAACAGTTTTGGACTTGGCACATGTGGGGAGGTCATTTCTCATTAAAAGATGTGGAGGTTCATCAAGATAAATATAAAAGGTGTGCCCAGCAAAGAGTCCTTTATTTCAGAAATAATTTTCCTTACTTCTCTAGCCTATGGGCATGCTGTGAAGCCTTCTTTCTCTTCTCTGTGTTAAACCAGCTGGTGTGGAGAGGTATACCATCTCTCTTTTATCCCTGCTGTCATGTTTTCATTTATCAAGTAAATGCCCAAAGTATTTCATAGGTAAATTTTTTAAAATAACTAAATAATTTAATAAAATAATTGGAGTCCCTTCCTAATAGATTTTTCACTCCTTTAATCATTCTTGAGCCTTTTTTTGAGACACTTTGACTACCTTTCCCAAGATACAGTAAAAATACATATAGTATTCCAAAGGAGGTTGTTACACTGACCTATGTGTATATATCTTTTTTTCATATTCTCCATCCCATTCCATAAACACTCTGGCAACTTCTTTGTTTGCTTGCTTGTTTGTTGGGTTTTCTGTTTTTACTACAGCTGCAGTCTGACAGAGGTTTTCTTTGTGCTGTCCATAGCGATGTCCTCATATCTTTTCTGGACTGACAGAGGTAAATCAGAACCCTTTAAAGATATTTTCAAGTTGATTGCATGTTCCTCCTGCATACATTATCATTGAACTCCTTTTGGCATCCTTTTACCCTTTCTTCTAAATGTCTCTGTAAATCTCTATATTCAAGTTGAACTTGCGCCACTTAAACAACTTTGTCCCATTTGCACACTTTGCACTTGACTACCCACTTCTTTCTCCAGAGCTGCATTAACTCACAGTGAAAACAGATTAGCCTTTTTAGGCAGTATACAATTCCTGTTTTTCCCCAGAGCCAAAAATATCCAGTTCAACGAACCAAGTAACATACATTCTGGTGTTTGCCCAGCCATGGGTAAAATAGCCCCAGAGTATAAAATTCCAGCTCTGAAGAACTTTTCTCTGGGGTGAAGCTCTCCAGTGAAGGTCAGATGTGGTGACTGCACAGCAATGGCGTGCTGATGTGCCCCCAAAAAGTTCTTTCTGATAAATAGTTTAGAGACTTCCATACTAGGGACAGGTTTACTGGAGGAGTAAGGGAGTACAGCAGGTTGGAAGGGATGAACAATCTTCCTTTCCTTCCGATCAGTATTGATGTGTTTTTATCACTGTATACAATTTTGATCTTGAGGATATTCAGGGGTAGGTCCACAGCTGGTCTATTAATAGTCACAGCTCCAGTGCCTGCAGCAATTCATTGAGGATCTCACTGGACTTAGATTTAAAAAAGAATGACTTCTTCTCCTACCCACCATAATTCCTTACTTCCAGAACACAGAGGTTGTATAAAAGACCCTGTGCAAAAGCTTTGTCATGCATTTCTTACAGTTATATGGTTTTCCTGGCTCTTCAGCCTGCATGACATCTCATCAAGTGTCTTGGGAAAAAAAAATTTAAGGGTTTAGATCACTGTCTTTTATCCTGAGACATTTCTGGATTTTTTTAATGACCAAAAGTACATACAAATAAATTTTCAAACGATTTTTCACCTGGGAAAAAAATATAATCACAGAAAATAGTTGCTTTTGCTCAAAATTTTTAAAATATCATATTTCGTTAACAGTGGCAATTTTCTGTCCTTTGGAAATGTTATCACTAAAAATACAGAAACACCAATGCTTATTTTAAAAACTGGTAACTGTCCCAAAATCCAAAAATATGCCAAAATTTGGAAACATGTTTTTGATAAAACAAAGCTTTATCACCATTGAATGCTGACAACAGACTATATATACTCCTTCTGGGTAATTCCTGTATGGTCCCAGCTCCAGTGGCATCAGACATTCCCTCAACTCCTCCATTTACATTCCTGCCTTAAATTGGTCTCTACAGAGGCAACAATGCTTTGTGCAAGAACAAGCTCAGCCTAGTGCCACCTCGAGTCACCTGAGCTACCTTGAAGACATTGAGGGAGAGTATCAGATCCCTGGTGAGCTATTCCAACAAACTCTCTCCCTCATGTAGGTTATCATATCTAAGTGCATCTAAAGCCGTGCACTTTTGAACATGCCTGTTGTCTGTTCAGCCATGCATCCATACCTTAGACAGACACATGGTTTCCACAGGAGGTTTAGTTTGCTGAGCTTCTTAAAGACTGGAGAATAACAGTCGGTGGGAGCACTGACACCAACTCCAGCACTGTGTCCTCAGCCTGCAAGGCTCTTTAGGGCTCAGCACCCCGCTACAGGTCAAGTGAGCATGAGCCACAATGATCTCATTCAGCAGGAAAGAAGAAGAAAATGCATCAAATCTGTGAAATATGTGAGAGTGATGAATACTTGTGTACCTGCAATATTAGCTGTAGAAAACTAATTCTGGGGGGAGAGTGGCATATTTAGCTATATGTCATGGTGCTTGAATTGTGGCCAGTGTTTTCCAGTAATTCTCAGTCAAGGAGGAAAACTTGCTTGACAACCATCATTCATACTTCCCAGAAAGTGTTATGCTGCTGTCCTTACCCAGCAGAGCCACCAGCGAGCCATCCTGTGGTGCAGCCAGCAAAAGAACAGTCCAGAACAGCCCTTTTCAGTTCTTCTGCAGTTGCTAAGCGAGCACTCAGGTCAACACAAGCTTTCTCAGCTTTGGCTAAATCCAGACCCTGAGAGTTGTTCTTGGACTCAAGTGCAAACACTTTCCCTGCAACACCAAGAAAGGACATGTCATTCGTCGTGGAATTGTACTCAATATATATTCAACAGAAATATTGCAAATTATCACCAAACAAAGCCTTCATGCTTTTACTAAGTTTTTTTTTATGGCCCATCTACTTTTT
The DNA here is from genome assembly GCA_024500445.1 of Entomyzon cyanotis. Taxonomy (NCBI): domain Eukaryota; kingdom Metazoa; phylum Chordata; class Aves; order Passeriformes; family Meliphagidae; genus Entomyzon; species Entomyzon cyanotis. The sequence continues at coordinate 87,205,943 of JAKEPQ010001005.1, forward strand.
GGAATGGGTAATTTTATCAAGACTGTAGGTATCCTTGTGTTAGCTTTTCTTTGAAATTTCTTCACCTACAGGAAACCAAGTATGGCTAAGCCACTAGTCATTCCTGACTCAGAGGAGGAGCTTGTCTTGCTTCTATAGGGCTGTGCTTAAAATCTGGAGAGAGAAAGCACAACACTCTCTCATATGCACATACAAAGTCAAAGTCAGAAAGAACACCTCCATCACCTCCATTAGGCTACTAACACCGGAGTCCATTGCTAAACATTTTAGAGTTACTCTATAACAACTATATCGATAAGGTAAGCACATGCTTAAAACTCAGTATTGCAACCCCTTCTTCCATGTCAGAAATAGATCTATACTTATTCTCTAAAATCAAAATGATGGCATTCTATCACAGCTTGTGTTTAAATGCAGACTGCTTCATTATCATGTCTTTTTGGAAAGGCAGACAAGTATTTTTCTTAATGGAAGGTTGTTTTTTTTTTCTTGAATGAGCATGAGAACATATTTAGCATACTTTTTTTTTGGTTTTTTTTTTTTTGGGGGGGTTTTTTTAATTTTTATTTTCAGTTCAGTTTATTTTACTTTCATTTATCTAATACCGGGAAAGCTGAAAGAGTGAAATTTAGAGGTTTTGGCAACTGGGAACAGGGCAGTTGGGGTTTTGGCAATGAAGCTTGAGAAGTTACTGGGTTATGGAATAAACATATTAGCTGCGTGCTCCAGAAAAAGAAACAAACAATGAGACAGCTTACAGCTGGTATTTAAGTTGCCATGCTTTTTTTGATGATAACATCTGTCAGAATACCTTCTAGATTTCAAAGGTATAGATTGGGATTACTTGCAGGTGCAGGAAGAAAATTTTTAAGCACTGTTCATTTCAGTAAATGCCTGGAAACACTCATTTATGCCTTATTTCCAAAGTGGATTAGTGGTAGTGATTATACGAATTCATAATTTCCAGCACATACCAAGTGTTCACTATATAGCCATCTTCACATGACCAGTATTGGGAATCCTTCAGACTGATTCAGCATGATTCTGTACCAAGGGCCACTCTCACCACATACTGTCCCAGCAAATTGATAAATCTGATTCTAATCCTCAATACAGGAAACTTATACAGGGTAGATCTGCCCCTGACAGCTTTCTGTTCTCACCTGTGCACAACTAAACCCACTGGAAGAATCACAGTCCTTACATCAAAAAATGTAAAGTTTCCCTCAAGTAAACATGTCATTTGCATTCACATTAGCTAGCAAGGGTAGGTGGGTCCCAACGAAGACTACTACTTTGGTGGGAATTCTACATGTGCCCAGCAAGAAATTATCCTGACTTGGGAAAACGGCAATTTAAATCAGCAGGACAATCAGCTATGAAAAGGAACAGAAAATTGGAGTACCCAGAGTGATTTCCTCAAGCAGTTAACAGTAGCTGACCAAGGAATACAACCAGAAACACTGGTCAGTGTGATAACCACTAGGTGACATTGTCTTTGGGTTCTCCACTGTAATCAATACCATTAACTGCAATTAGAACAGGGGCTTTTACACAAAGTAGTGAAAACAGCAGTCCTCTACATTCCTGAGTACACAAACATCAGGATTCTTCCCAACACGCTCCAAAAAACAGACATGACACTATTGTAGTTCCTGTTTCCAAAACATTGACAGACATAGTGAAGTGGGCATGGCCTAGGGAGAGAGATAGAATAAACAGAAAGATGATGGTTTGGAACAACCATTCTTAAGTTGCAAAATGACTTTCACTCCTGAAGGAGAGTGGGGATTAAGTGTAATGCTTTACTGTGGCTTTGTCCCAACTAAAAGCTTGTCCACATTCTACATTTCACCATTTTACTGTCAGGAGTGAGATGCATCATGAAAGACACATAGAGCTAGTTTGCACAGCATCTGACTTAAACTGTAAAGGTTATTTTGACATGGCAGTAACCCTTATTTTCCAGCTATTAGTATTTCAGTTAGAAGACTTAAAGAAAGGAAAACCATTAAGTTTTGCATTCCATCCAGATATAATTAGAAGAAATTAAGTTAATAATTTAGTCTTTTTACCAGTAAGCAACAGTTACAGTTACATTTTTAAAGGAGTTTAGCTATCCAAGACAGAGGCTGAGACAGCTTTCCTTGACTACAGTTATGTTGTTTGCTAGTACTTAAGATACACTAAATCTTTACTAGAATCTATGAAGATGCTATCAAAACAGTTGTCCTTTGAACAGGTATCTGGGATATTCAAATTATATAGATAAGTGAATTTTAGAGTAATATAGGAAAGACTTACTGGTTGGGAAGTTACAGTAAACTGCTTTATTGGAAATTCTGGTTGGTAAGAAGTGGGTAAAGGAGACCAATTTGCTAGCATTTTAACAGGAAAAATGCAAAAGCACATCAAAACAGGAAATCCCCTTAAACAAAAACCACTGCAACATTGAATTCTGCACCTGACAGTGTCATGGATAACATGTTCAAGATATTGATGTATTGAATTTTTCTCACCTTTTATCTCCAAAGTGGTATCATTTTCAGTCTAAGGGAATCTAAGGATCCTGGTCAATTATTCGTAACATTTTTATTGGTGCTAGTTGTAGTGAAAGTTTCTTAAAAAGGGATTGCCTTGAATTCTTGATGACAGATTGTTTTTTTATATTCGGGTGGTTGAAATCAGTCTCATCTCTGAGATAGTATGAAGAGATGTGTGGTCATTCTGTTTTAAATATGAGACAGTTCTGTATTTCCATCAGACACGGGATGAAGGATCATGTCTACACGAAGAATGTAGTATGCCTTTGGTTGTGGCACCTTTGAGCAGCCACCATGCCTGAGCTCCCTCTCAACTCTCTCCCTTCATTTCTTCCCTGTAACATTTGTTTCCATAATGCTTCCACCCCTGAAGGGGGAGGGGGCGGAAATTTGTTACCAAATCTCCACACACTTTTCTGAAATTTTTCTATAAAAAGCAAGTCCCTCTGATTTAAAAATTAAGCTAAAAACCTGTGCAAAGTAATATTTCTCAGGATGCTAACTGAGCATGTTGAGCTTAGCAGGTTCAGAATGAAAAAGACCCTCATCACAGTAAGGATCTTTTAGATTCCCATTTAAAACCAGTGATAAAGCTTTTAATTTCAATGATGAAGCATAAATAACAAGACATCATTCTTCCAACTGTTATTTGTCAGCGGGATAAATAGTTCATGTGAAAAATTCATACTTGAAAACAGAGATTCCCTCTTTAATAACTAGCCCATACTAGATTGCTAACCTCTACCATTATCTGATCACTATTATTACAGAATATTGATTGTATTTTGATGTACTGATAATGTTTCAGTTATTTTTCTGCAATTGATTTTTACTTAAGAGTACCCCAGTGTATTCTGATTGAAAACATACCCATGAAAGCATAGATCTCAGGGTTTCTAGGAATCATTTTTATCACCTTATTCAATTCCTGCATAACTAGACTGTAGATTTTCCCCTGTAATTCCACCATCAACTCCAAAAATTCATGGTTGAACTAGAGCATGTCTTTTCAACATGCATCCAGCCATGATTCAGTGCCTCCAAGTAATGGAGAATTTACAGCACACTTTGTAGTAAACTGTTCCAATGGTTCATTACTCTTACTCCACCTTATTTCCAGCTCCAAAATTTGCTAAACTCAGCTTCTAACAACTGATCCTTGTAATGCTTTTGAGACATAAGAGACATCTACAATCAGATATATGGAAGTGCCAAAAAAGAGTTCTTCAAAATTAAAACCAGTCCAAGAGCTGTTTCTTCATATTTTATGGAAGATCAGTGGGTTTAGCAGAATTCTCTTGGTTATTAAGAAGACAGTTTGGCTGGTTTATTATTTTACAGCAATAGATACAACGAGAAGTTCTTCTGAGGTGCACAGGCACAGCTTATGAGCCTATGAAGCTCACTGAAATGAGTTCGAATTTCTCCATATCTTCCACAGGACTTGTATTATGCTTGAAGAAGGAACATAAAACTGCATAGTCAAATATACTTTGAAGCAAGAATGTCTCTCAAAAATAATATAGAATGAAAGCACTTTAAAAGGCATGCCCAGTGTGCTGATTTCATGGCACTTCCCATTGCAAAGAATAAAAACTAACCAGTTTCAACAAATTAAATTTGGTGAAAGACGTGCAAATGTGAAATCCAATGCATTTTCACTTGAACGCTAAAAATTTCAAATTGAGGTAAAAGAAAGCAGAGGATGGGAAGGTCACTTCTGTACTTCGAGAGCAATTTAATTTCCATTTCAACAGCTGTGTGTAACAAAGTAACTTGATTGCAAGTATAAAGGTGGAGACTCCAGTAACTCTACAACTGCGGACAGAGACTAGGTTAATTACCAGTTCTACAAAGTATTCATGAATGTGGAGTTTATTTCTGTGAGAAACAAAAGTGGGTGATGTCTTAATAATTTTTTTTTAATTACATCAACAGAAAATTAACAAAATTGAGAGGTCACCTTTGAGTTCCTCCTCAGCTAAACTCAGCTAGAGCCTAAATTTTGATTTTACTACACATTTTAGGATCAAATAGTTGGAATTGTTGATGCAAGAATGTGGGCTGTTTTGCAAGCAGGAGATTGAAATGTGTAGACACCTGCTACTGAAATGTGAATGCCTAGAGAGAACAGCAGAGAAAAACACATGTATTTTTTTCCTTTAAAAATAGGATATAAAACAAGCCAAGTGAAAAACTATAGTAGTTTTTTTCCTACTTTGGACATCATCAGTTTCTAGTTAGAAGTATGTCTCTCAGATCCTCACCTATTTGTGCCCACCTTCCTGGATTCTGGATCCTTTCACTTGCAGCCTCTGCAGTCACTGTGCATGGTCACTGCTAATGATTGGCTTGACTAATGGGGCTTCCACGTAATCTAAATTTAGCCAGCAAACCAATTCCACTTTGGAACAATTAGTAAAATTTTGAAATCAGCATATTTTTTCAATTCAGATGTGTCACAGTATGGTAGATGATTCACCATCGCTCTCTCCTGACATGCTCTGTCTCAGAGCAAGTACTCTGCAGAAAACTGTGGTTCATACATGCGGATATTTTAGGAACCATGAAAGGACAAGACAGAGAGGCCAAAAAAGCAGAGGCAACTCCTGTGCAGGATGCAGGCAATCATATCCATGTTCTCCCATTCCAGTGCAAACAGGAAAAAAATTTAAACCCCCATAATTTGCACTGATACAATTGTGAACTGCCACAATAACCCATATTATTCTTCAGTAACCAGTGGCACACCATGGTACATCAGAGCAGGAACATGCCCTTTGAGGAGCCTTCTGTCCATCTGACCTGGACCATCTGACCTTTGAGCAAGCACATTTTAATTGGGGAAAAAATGCTGCAAAATGAAACAAAGTGATATTTTATTTCTGCATTTGCCTGGGTTTTTCTGGAGCCTATTTGTGTTACAGCAATATGTGCCATGGTAAGTAATGGTCAAAAGAGATCAATTAAGCTCCAAAGCTTTACACCTTCACCAGACCTCGATGGTCACCAGTTTTATTGCCTGCTCTCTGTCATTATTTTTGCGTGAGATAATAAAGTGCAAGTCTTCCTTAGGGAAATATATTGTAACCAGTTTCAGAGGTTTGACTGTAACAGGGGCCAGTCTGAATTTCACAGGTTTTTTACAAGGGAAATTCAAAATCCCTTTAGCAGTTTGCAACACAATCAGATACTTTCCGTTAAAAATAACAAATACACAAACATGTGTGTTCTGCTCAGAATGGTCCATTGGCACTTAAGTGACATTTGCACCTATTAGAAACTAGCATAATTCTATTTTAACCTACAACTTAAAAAATGGGAAGGCAGTTTCTGACTGGATCAGGCCAGAATCTGCTATAAAAGAAAGCATTAATCCTGTTTCATAATCTCAGATCTTCTTAAATACATAGCAGTAAATTTTAAAGCTGACATACAGCATTTTCTTCTATTTTAACCCAGATGGCTTGTAAGGCACTGGTACAGTTATTTGTTTGTTTGAATATTAATATTAGGAGAACCCACTGAAGACCAAGTTAATAGCAGACTTATACATCCTTCACAATGCTACTTAGAACTTGAACTAAAATGCAAACCACATAATGCTTAACAACTGTAAAGTACTTCAGATATTCTACCCTTTAATTCTATAAATGTTTTACCACATGTGAAGTAAATTTAACAAACTGTTGAATGACAATTAAAATCTGTCATGAATTTTGCCTTAAAATGATCTCCAACATTTTTTTCCTTTCTCATTTAGAGGATGCTTGTTTAGGAATCAAGAAGTGAGTTTGGTTAGTTTTATAGAAATTAATTTTATAGAAAAAATACAATGTGATTGGAAGTTGGAAGGTGCCCCTGAAAAAATAAGGGGATCTTCAGGTGAAACATTCTTATCAAGGGAAATTATTATTCCTGTCCTGTGTCCCTAAGTTCTGTGAAGAATCCTTTTTCATGGATATGCTTTTCCCCCCTCATTTCAAAGGCATTTTGCTAGGGAGAGAGTATATCCTAAAAACAGAATCACAATTTTGCCTACTGCAACACAGTGCCGTTTCCTGGAACATTAATTTTACTTTATACTTAATGCAATGTAATTTTCTTAAAATTTAGAAAACAGGGTTCTGTTCTATAAATGGTATTTTACTTGAAGCTGTAGAAACATACAGGGAAGATTAATTTTCTCTCTTTCCTTTGCCATATTTTGTCATCAGCTGAAAGAAATCTAAGTCAAACAGGAAAAATACTCTGAGAACAAAGAAGAAGAGATTTTTATTGCCCTATAATGTTTAAGATCTGTTCTTTGGAATAATGCAGCAAACATCAATAGTAAAGGATTAGGGTATGGAAATAAAAAAATACTGAGATTGGGCGTAAATCTATTGCAGCCGTGAAAGTGGAGAAAGGTGACCATTCAGCATTGCTCTCCCAGGAAAAGACACAGTTGTTTCAAAAATAAGCTGTGCTTTGGTTAAGGCAAGTTGGTCATCATTATCACAAGCTGAATCATTAAAAGGGCAGTAGGCTACTGGAAACTTTTAAGGGATGCAGCTATTCAGGGTTACTATCAGGAAGGGAAAAGTCCCATTTCAGAGAAACTGGTAGCTGGTGCTTCAGCCAAACTCGTGTCCTGATCACATCCCTCAGCAGTGAAGTGCAGACGAAGCTCATGTGCAGAAAGATGAGCTGTCATCTTCAGTGTGTTTGCACTGAACAAAAGAGATTATCAAAGTCTTTCACTTCTTGGATTCCTTCCCCAATACCCGCCCGTATAAAGTGACACAGTGAGGTACCTGAATGGCAGATGGGAAAGTTCTTTGGAGAAAAGGTACTTTTAATTATAAGGAGAGGTATCTAAAATATAGCTGAATTTTCTTAGTCGTGTTATGGCTTTGTTTCACTATTCTTATTTCCTTTGGAAAAGTTCACTATCCTGTCATTTTGTTGTAATAAAATAATCGTAGCCTTCTGGGATCTTATTTCCTTTCTCTGCTTAACCCCAGGATATTTGTAGAGTCTCAAAAACCTCTGAATCAGACGTTTCCTAACACAAAGTGGGGCGTGTATTTAAGCTTCTTATTAAAAAAAAAAAAAAAAAAAAAAAAAAAAAAAGAGTTGGTTTGGGATTTTTTTTTGCAATAATACATTTCAACATACAGCTTTCATTCCAGCCATAGCAACCCAGCCCAAACTGAATGGGACACTCACCATCAGCCTGGACAGAGATGATCTGAAGTATGAAGAACACAGATCCTACGCCCTGGAGAAAGGTGAGAGAGAATCTGTGAGAGCCTGGAGCCATTGCCCTGCTTGCAAAGCCCTCAGCCGCAGGAGGTTGGCTGCCGAGGCTTTTTCTCTCTCTCCTCTGCACTTTCGCAGCGGGGTCTGCGGTGATGATTTCAAGGAGCACTTTCCCTCGGCAGGATCCTGCGTCTTGGGCTTGCACTGAAGGCGGGAGGGGTGGAAAAAGAAAGAGGGAGGGAGAGAGGAATCCTTGGCTTGGCCAGTGTGAAGGGGAGGGGAAGGTGGGGGGAGATGTCCAGCCAGCTGGGGTTGGGGAGAGGCTTTATCCAGCCCAGTCTGCAGGGCAGTGCACACAGAGAACCGGTGTGAAAAGTCACATTATCCTGCCGGTAAATACCTAATGGATCACGGTGGAAGACACGTAAAAGCCAGGAGGGAGAGAGAAGGGGGGAAAAGGACCAGCGATGAGCAGAAGTAATCCCTGGCTGAGAGGAGAAGGGCAGCCACATGGCTGGTGCAGGTACTCGGTGAGTTTGGGGGCTTAGCTGTGCATCTCCAGAGGGATGGGGGCAGGCGTGGGGAGGGTTTTCCTCTCCACAACACAAAATCAGCCCGCAATGCCTTGCTGAGGTCAGTGACTGCTGCAGTGAGAGTGACGGTGTTCAGGTGAGGGCTGAGGAGAAGTGCCAAATAGCATGGGACCCTGGTGACCAAGTCTCCCTGAAGAGCAGCACTGGGATGGATTAATCCTGCTATTTCAGATTCCAGCTTCAGGATGGGCATGAGGAACTGAAGGTTGAAGAGGAGGTCTGTCAGCTGAATTCCCTCAGCAGTCCTGGTCCAGATGAATGGGCTTGGTCAGATTTGAACACTCTGAAAGCAGCTGATGAAGGGAGTTTCCAGTTCCTGCTAGCACTTACAGAACTGACATCTGCCCCTTATTCGTCTTATATTTGTCCCAACAAAAGTCAAAAGAAACCCCCACAATGAGAGGAAACATACTAGTGGTGATGCCAGGATTTATTTAGCTAAATATATAAATGGAATAGTTTTGTGTTGCTGTTGGAACTCAGTAGGGCTCAGAAATGTTGTTTTCATATTCCCATCCTATTTTGCTGTTATTTCAGCTTCTTAAAATTTTTTCCCTTAGAAATTTGAAGCTGGGCAGAAACATTCAGTCTGGCAAGAAACTATGAACCACCAGGAGCAGAAATAAGGACCCAACCCTTCTCACTGCCAGAAGCCCTGGCGTCATACAAGGCAAGGTGCTGGTAGGCAGTTGCAGGCATCATCTGAGAATGATGAACCTGTCCAGCGCTGGTTTGGGTCTCACAGAAATGACTCAAGCTCAGGAACTCTTGTATAAGAAATTCAAGGAAGCAAGTAACACCATAGCACTAGAAGTTTTAAAAATACCTGCATTTGATGAATTTAGGAAGATAGTGCTCTGATCTTGTGGACTTGAAAAGCATTGTAGCCTTCTTCCTCTTCTTTATACCCATATCTGGCATGTGAATGTACATGCTGAAAACTTGCAGATATGTTTCAGGTAGCTTTGAATTCTCTGTTTATCCAGAGAATGGGAAGGGCAGCAGGGCTGGTTGGTTTTGTTTTTTTTGCATTGCCTTGCCAGTCTAACTTGTAAGGAATACCTTCAAAATTAGAAGGATGGGAAATCTCTTTCTAACTTCATCCTTAACACAGAATGGTTGGCATAACACAAATATGAAAGTGCATTTCATTTCAACTGAAACTCTATGTATAACAGGAAGCAACATACAGCATGACAGAAAGGAAAACAGAAAATTGTAACACTCATTGAGTTTATGTGTCTTTTACTGGCAACATAGCTAATGGTGTAAAATGCAGTTTTAACCCTCTGATACATTAATAGTTCTACCCCTATTTTTAAAAGTCGTGGACACTTTTAGTGAGACAGCAAGGAGAACCCATGAAACTAAGTAATTACAGCAAGACTCACAGACATTAACAGAGACCTAACATGACCAGAGCAATAGCTCCAGGTTTCCCTAATTCTTGTCATAAGTATGATGACTTTGTTGGCCCTTTGCTGTCCTCATGAGTTTGGCCAAAGCAGGTGAAGGAAAAGACAGTATCTTCCAGATTTCCATCTAAAATTCCTAAGGTCTGTTGGGTTAGTTTTGCTATAATTGGCCCATGTCCTTGTGTTGATATATGTTAAGGCATGTTGCCCCTTTGGCTCCTGTCTTGGAAAATCTCAGCTTGTATTCTTGAGTAAAACATCTTACTGATTTTAAAGAATTACCACAAGACCATAAGATCTGTTCCTTTTCAAAGGCATGAACAGTTCATAGAATGACCTGGCTTCTTCTTGCCATCCCATCTCAACTGTAAAGTAAGTCTTTAAGTGTGGAAAGGTAAGGACATTTACCAGTTATTAATTCCTGGAAGGTAAGTATTTCACTGCCAAACAGTTGTCCTTCCAGTCTTATATTTCTATCAGCAAAAAGTCCTGGTCTTAGTGTATTTTGGAAGATTTTTATAAAGCTCAGCAGAGTAGCTCTTATACTTAAAAGATATGCATGGTTTTGCATTGAAATCAACATTAATCAAGAAAAAAATCCTGCTTTTAGAATCAAATCCTTCTAGGAACCAAAATCTCAAAATGAAATCTGGAAGTTAAGATGCTCAAAACCTCTGGCATTCATAGCACTATTGTGACACATCAATCAGACTATTCAGCGTACAAAAAACAATATATTATGACAGATTACAAAAGATTAATTGTGCCTGCAGGTTTATGCCAGTGATAGATCATGCCTGCTTTGGGAGCTTTGACTGTGCCAGTTGGGGGTATTTTCTAAAACACTGCTTCACTATGTGCAAACTTTTATGTAGTGAGTAAGACACGTGAAGACACTGGGCTATAAAGTACATACATACATATATGAATGCACACGCACAAGACACTGGTGTGCTGTGAAGCACACAACAAAGGTTTGGACATCTACTACCCGAACAGCATCTGTGCACATGTACCTCTGGAATATGTCATTCAAATTAGAGTGGGTTTTTAAGACTAAATAAAACACCCAAAAGAAATACAAATGAATAAACACACATTTGCAAACAGCAACACTAGATTAGATAGAAAAATTAGATAGAAAAAATAGATTAGATAGAAAACCAGTAGATACTACTGTGTTTGGTCTCTTCATATATACTATTAGTAATTTTTACTTTCTGCTATTGAAAATTTATGTACTGTAAACATTGCTCCAATTCTGCGAACTATAACACATGATCTTGAGCCTTTGCAAGATAAGGACTAAGATCCTAAGGCCTTGAGCAAAGAGATACTCAAACATTTGCTGTCTCAAGCCAAGCTGGGCAGATGTTGGGAGATTCATTCAAGTGCTGCAGCTGACCAAGAAACCGGTCTTTGAAGAATGCTAGAAAGTCATAGGGAAGGTCACTTTTCATATCAGAATAAAGCACAATAGAAATAAAGTTTCTGTTCAGAAAAAGATACCTCTCTTCTGTCACTAAAGAATGAGATTCTTTTTAACTTGTTTCTCTGCATAAGGTTGACAGTCTGCATAATTTAGCTTGAAGAACTGAATTTAAATGGGATATAGGCTTTAGGTTAACTTATCATCCTAAATTTTCATTACTTTTTTTTTAAGAAAGAGATGCACATTAATATATGAGCAAGGCAGTGACTAAATTGCTCCAACCAACATGATTATTAGAATTTATAATACAGTTTGGAAGTTCTGAAGTCCTGTCTTGAGATGAAGTTGAAAGGAGATAAATACAGAAATAACTGAGGCATACAGTTTGCTAAGTGTCCTACACTCAGCTGTGGCATCTACATAAAATTATGACACTATAGGAAAACTCTGTAACATTTTGTGGTGATCCATGCCCAGGTATGAACTACCATTTCCAAACTTTCAGATACCAGCTGATCTATATAAATGCAGCCAAATAACTGGTTTCCTAGAGCCAGACATGTTGACAACGGCTCTCTGTAGATACAGTTGTGGGGACTGTGGAAACCAAGTGGATTTGGGTTCTGCAGCTCACTAGCACATCAACTTCTAAGCCTGCACAACCTCTCCAAACTCTCTCTCTTCACACATAAACAGAGATAACCAGCTTTACACACCATTCTAATATGCTTTTACTAAACCAACATACGTTCTTTACAGATACTTTTGTAAATATCATTGTATCCCCATATCATTATAATGGGGAAAGTCTATGCCTTGTGCCACTGCGAGAAACAGAACATAAAGAGTTATGGCTTGGCTTCCCAAGGGCCATGTAAAGGGATCTGAAATACCTAATAGATGATATAGCATTTACATACAAGCACTGCAACAGCATCTCCTGAAGGATATGGAGTCTCTGTGACTGAAAGGCAGGCAGGAAACCTTGGTAGTACTGTACACTTATTGTTTTCATGGATAGTACACCTACTGTATACTGGGATCCAAACTTATTCTGCAGCTGTATCCAGGCTTCTAACCCCCAAAAGCTAACTGGAAACGTGAGAGAAAAAAGAGGGAGAGAAAGATTTCTTTGTTTATAAAATGTGAATTATTAAGCAACAGTAACACAGACAAATATTTTTCAGTGTCTGGCAGTCTGCAACAGTCTACTAGCTGCAGGGAACTTTTTATTTTGTTTATACAGAGTGTTTGCACCTAATTAAATGAAAAAGTAGAAATGTGCAGAACTACCTGAAAGTAATTCAGGGAGCTGAAAAAAAAATCTAAAAAAAAGGGAAAAGGCATATTTCCCCCACTTTGTGGGTGGTGGGTTGAACACAGGGACCTGTGTCATGGAGATGCTGACCCTAAGAAAGAGTGTAATTCTTACACTTACATCATGTTACATGGGGTGAGGTGTTGTCATGTGACAGGCCATGACCCTAATATAAATCACTGCCATGTAAATTGTAAAAATCACACTTCATTTCTTGGAGACTGAGCAGCCTCAATAAAAAAATGAAGATATCTGGTCATAAAACACCAGCTGCAATATTACTGATATACAAAATTAATTCAATTCTTTTTTCTGACAAAGAGAGAGAAACCAAACTTTTGGCTGCACTTGGTTAGTGTTATTTGGGTGGGGGAGTGGGGTAACTTTTACTTTCTTCTTTTTTTAAGGCCTTGCAGCAGTTCAATGGGTGAAAGTTATATAGCAGTGTAGAGAAGTACCCAATTTTACCCAAATGGTTTCTCTTTGTTTTCTGTGGGCATCTGTAAAAGTCTAGGTAGATAAAAACCTAACCCTTTGCCTAGATTTCCATGTTGACCCTGCAGACAAACCACTCCCATTTCACTATTTCATCTGGTCTCTCACACTCTCCAACTTTCACCAGCCATGATCTGCAATGGCATTGCATGAGCAAGCATGGGATGTGGCTCATCTTCTCACAGTTCCAGGGCAACAACCAGATAAAAAGTCCCTTTCTGAGGTCTCACTGATGCTGTAAGTCTCCTCCAAGCAGGGCGCCCACACCAGCACCTGTACTTGCATCAGCAGGTGATGTGCTGCACCCCCTGCACACACAGGGCCAGCAGGGACCAACACACAGCAGCAGACCTTCAGCATTTATCACAAAACTTCACACTGTCTCCATCCACTCCCACTCTGAGTGCCACCAACTACCTGTGAGCCACACTGCATGGAGACCCAGGAATGCTACAGGGCCAGTGGCAAGAGGACTTTGGCCCCAGCAAATGTATAGTTGCCACCTCCCTGGCACACAGCACATAGCATGGCGTTTCCTTGCTCTTGCAGAATTGTTCTCCAGCATCTCAGCTTGTTTTCACAGGGACACATCCAGTCCATCTGTTTGCAAACAGAGTCTTGCAAATATGGGAGAAGGAGGGGTCCCTCAGAGCAAATAGTCACAACCAGCTGTGGGGAGTATACAAGGCCATAGTTGTAGTGTTTGTCATGCTTCCAGCATAGCAATTAGTTTGCCATTTATTTTACCAGTCACCTAATACTTTGACTTTTGTGTCTCAGTTTCCTTCTCCAGCTATTTCCTAAAAGTTTGTTGAACTGCATTCTAAGGTATGTTCCCTAGACCTTAAGGCACCCTAATTTCTCCCTGGGTGTTAGCTCTGCCCTCTAGTGCTGTGTGTGACACAGGGATTGGGTGTTGTGTCACAGAGCCATGGCTGTGTTCAAAAGCTGACGGGTCAAATGCTAAACCGCCAAAAACTTACACATTGACTAAACTCACTTGACATTTTTTTGTGCCTCCTGGGAGTGGGTTACCAGTCTATTTGCAATCATTTAAACAGCAGACCTCTTAAATAGAGCCCGCCTAAACCCCAGCATTTTACAGCACCAACCGGTCCTACTAAAATCTATTTATTGCACGTTTATGTGGCTCAACCTGTGGCTCTGATCCACCCCACAGGTTCTCAGCTCCTGGGGGTGTGACCAAGTGCTGTGTTGAGCAAAGACAACTGAGAAAGTTCTTCACCTCAGTGCCTGGAATTCAAGGTCACTGTAGAGGGAACAGCTGAGCCAAAGGGAGCACAGTGCTCTGCTGAGGCAGAATGTTTTTATGGCGGACTGTCACAGTAACCAGACATGGTATAGTCATGGAATGTAAGTGAGTTTGGCCTGAACACTTTGCAGTTTGCAAACCTTATGAAAGAACTTGTGATAGTGCTTTGCACATAGCCAGTAGTATTTTTAAGTAGAGTTTTATGTAGGCTCTAAAATGCTGTGTTTTCCTAATTCCACTTGGGGAAAATGACATTGCTCAAACACGCTGTAGCAGCTCGGCTAAAGCTGTCATGTTTCTGAACTCAGCAGAACTGAGTACAGGGATTTGAAAGAAAGGCTGTTGATGTCAATATTTGAAATGCCTTCCCTCCTTGCACAAGGCAAGCATGCCATTACTAAGGTCACTATAACTTTTCGGTAAGACAATAAAGAATAGGAAAATGGGAAATGCTGAAGAAGCTTTTAGTCTTTCTTGTCATAGAAAAGTTTGTTCGTTTGTTCTTGGGAAGAAAATGACCTTCCACAGCCCCCATCTTCCTTTTTTCCACTGCATGCTTTTAGGTCAGACCTCTTTCACACCGCTCCATGATCTTTCTAATATGTATAGGTACTTCAGGAGCATGGAACTGAGCTTTTGGGAGCATGAGGCTTCTAAATGATATGTAAAGGGCATTGGAAGAATAAGTATAACAGAGAGCAGATCACAAAAGCTCATGCAGATGCAGATGTTTCCAAGCTACTGTGGCAGTTTGGGGAATTGAAGCATGGAGAATAGGATAGAGGGGGAATTATCAAGTTCTTTCGCTCTTAGGCTGGACAAGCCTAATTTCTGTTTTCTCAGTTCCCCCACCTCCATCTTTTCAGAGAATATGTTCATCAGATTCCTCTTCATCTCTTTTCCTGCATCTTTTTGCATCTTTCCTCCAACTCTTCAGCTTCTGAGTCTCATGCTGACACTCAGCTCTTTTGGGGTGGGATGTCTGTGTGTGTGTGGGGATGTATCAAATACCCAAGCAACTTTATATCAGCAGACCTACCTGCCACCAGTTTTACAATGGTTAGGTTACACTTTGGGAGCATCATCTTGCATCTTCTCCCTTTCAATGCATCCTTCAGTTTGTGTCTAGAAAATGGATAAACATTCAAACCACGCTTACGCTACTTGCCAAATATCATCCAAAATATCTAAAATTCACTACTCTTCCATCCTTGCAGTAAGACCAGTCATCAGGAGCTGACTAACAATTTAACAACTGTTAAGGCAAACCCTACAACCCTCTAATGGTGGTGGGGGTAGGGCAATAACATAATTTGTGTATCAAAATATGGTCTTAACAGTCTATGAGTTACTGTCAACCCCTTGAACTGGTCAGCTCTTGCAAATGGGTTTGAATTGAATAATGTAAGGAACTGTAATTGGTGTGTCCACAAATGCCAGCCTACTAACATTGCAACCATTGATTTTTATTACCCACTACAAAAATAGTAGTGGATTATTATTAGCTAAAGAAAAACCTGAAAATATAAATATGTTACATTAAATTTAAATGGACACCAAAACATGCACTTTTAGCAGTGGAAGTAGCCAGGATATTTTTGATATTAAAATATTTATTTAGATTAAAAAGGCCCATTATCCCTTATTTGGAAGGGGAAAAAAAGAAAAATCAACACTGTGTGTCCTCAAATAATTGATCATTTAAACTCCATAAGTAGAAGGAAATTTGTAATAACTCTGTATTCCTAGTCAAGTCCAGGGATTGAATGTTCCTATTGAGAAGATGAGTAATTTTTTTTTAACGTATTAACCATATATTTCATTTGCAAACAAAACCGAACCCTACCCTGAAGTTTGGAACATCTGCAATTTGTAATTGTACAAAGAAGCTGGGAGAAGGGAATCGAAACAGAAGCTTTTTGTGTGTACGTGCATGCATGCACGCACACCCACATGTGTGAGTGGGTGTGCTCGTGTGGGTGTGGGAGAAGGAGGGAGGGAGAGAATAAAGGAGAAATATTTTCCTTGGTTCTTTATTTTTGCTGCCCAGGACCTGGCATCAGGTGATTTCCAGGCATGGATCTAATGTTGCAGACCTCATCACATGCTGATACTGACAAATTTACATATGTGGCTAAGGCTTCCCACTCGGAGAACGTTTTTATTTTTCTGTGTGCCTCATGAATATGTGATATGTTTCATTAACTATATCAAAAAGATGTTCTAAAGAATGAAATTAAGTTAGATTTAAAGTTCAATATTCGCGACAAAAAAAAAGCTTATGGGATAGGAAGGTTAAATAGCAAGCTATCTGATAAAATACTTTAATAAATAAACCAGGATTTAATTGTATTATATTATATTATATTATATTAATTATCTAATAACTTGCTGACCAAGTAACTTTGCTAAAAGTCAATTTTAAATCAGCAATGAATTATTGACCAACACATAATGCCTAAAATAAATACTGTCTCAATCTTTTTTGGTCTTTAGTCATAGCATATTTATCAATTTTTCTCTTTATTTGCCTGATTTTTTTGGTCTCTTTTGGTCTATTTGTTGTCCTTGCAAAACACAACCAGTTCTTACTACTAAGCCAAGCAGTCTTAAGGGAGGAGAGATGACAGAGATCTTTGCATGTGAATGCTGAGTGAAAATACTCCGTGCGTCTGTATGCAATAGAGAGAAGTTAATGAAAACTCAATTTTTTTGTGTTTCTACCATTTCCTGGTAAGAGTTGTATCACAATAGCCATCTTAGCTTCTCATCCAAGTCACAGAATCAGTGATTCTCTGGTTATGTATTCATCACACAGTGAGAACACTTCCTTCCAGGTAGACTGTGTACAAGGAGCTTTCTAATTTTGGCTTTGCACTTGAAATCTCAGGGAGAAAAAAATCCTGACATTTACTCAAGATTAAATATGGCTCACCAACTACAACAAAACTAAATCCAACCTCCCAAACTAGATAACACATTACTCTTCATTCCATAGGGGCACAGGATACATGGACTGGCTAAGCAGGTACCAAACCTGACACATCTGTTTCACAAGGTGTAAGAGTAGATGGTTGCAAATAGAACATGTTATGGCTAAGGTTATAGAAATCTTGCAAACTCACTGACATATTTAAAGAAGACAGGAGGCAGTTCAATGTACGTTAAGTAGGACGTCTCCAATTTTTGGGGCAGAAAGAGAAACATAAAAGAGTTAGAAATGGAAACACGATTCTACATCAAATGAAAGGGATAAGAATGCTACAGGAGATACAGTAGCAAAAATATACAGAAGAGTAAAAGGGGAAGAAATCCTAAAATAGAGAAGAAACTTCTGCTTTGAAAAAATAGCCAGACCTCAGTTTTTTGCTGAATCATTCCTTCAAATCTTCTGCAAGTCATGTATCACAAATACTCAGGCTATCAAAAATCAGACTGCAATAGCCCTCAGCAGAGTTAAATACCTGC
Source organism: Entomyzon cyanotis (assembly GCA_024500445.1). Classification (NCBI taxonomy): domain Eukaryota; kingdom Metazoa; phylum Chordata; class Aves; order Passeriformes; family Meliphagidae; genus Entomyzon; species Entomyzon cyanotis. The sequence goes on from JAKEPQ010001005.1 coordinate 87,223,724, forward strand.
TAAAGAAAACAAATTTTGCAGATTTAATTTCAGACCTAAGAATTTTAAGAGTGTCCCTCCAACCCAACTCTCCAAAGATCTCTGCATTTCAAGTTAACTTGGCCCTCTAAAAGACACATATGCAGAACTACATGGGTGTGCAGTATTTAGAAGTTTGAAAATACCTGGTCTCCAAAGGTCCACCTGCTGTTGCACATTTGCTTTGGCAGGGCTAATCCTTGGTTAAATATTGGCACAAATTCAAATAATTAATTACAGATACATAGCTATTTACAGCCCAGATAGATTCCAGAGCTCTGAAGCAGCTGTCATACTAAGGGACAGGTATTATCAGAATTATCTTTGGTCTTTGCTAGCTTTGCTTTCTCCTCCTAAAACTTTCACATGGCGAATGTTTCCATCGTTCTGCTTCATCTTGATTTCCACCCTTGTCTTCCTTTCCCTTTTTGTTTCCTTAAGTTGCTGCCTCTCCTTCCCTAATTCTCTGTTCTCATGTTTTTTTTCATACGAACTTGTCCGCTTTCTACTTCTTCTGTCCTATCCTGGACTACAGCAAACAAACAAACAAACAAAAAAACAAAACAAACAAACAAAAAAAAACCACCCAAACAAAAAACCCCCCAAAAACCCATAAAAAACATGGGGTGAACAAGATGAATTATTTCATCTATAGTGAGCCTATTGCACATCTTATGCTATTTGGTGCAAGAAAACTTAGCGTAGGGCTAGGGCAAGAGTTGAGAAATAGTAATTTTTATTTGGAAATGAGAAAGCAGCTTTCTAGCATACATGGTTTCTGAGAAAACATTATCTGAGTGTACCCTGAAGGCTAAGAAACCAAAGGCAAATAAAAGGAACCTCAAATTGATTATTTTTAAGCCACCCGCATCACGTATGATTTTGGAACACTTAGTGCTGGCAACAGTGTGGCACAGATCAAGCAGAGGATTTGCCAAAAATCAGTCTGAGCTTTCTCCATACATTTGCTTCCTCTTCTACTCTTACCTTAAATCTTAGTGCAGGATTTTTTAGGACTGACTGTTAAAACCTATTCACTGCAAAACAGCAGTGTGCATCCTGAAAATTGGTGAAAAGAAGAAGTGACAATTGAAATACGGAATAGAGGAATTTTGTGACTGTTATGCTTCCTCCTTTCTCAATTTCCAAGTGTCTGAGTCTGGCTCTGAAAATAATGTACTCTTCTGCCTCATTTCTATGTGCCTGGTCCACCAGGCCACCTGTCCTCTCGTGATCACAGAGAGCAAATAAGAGTGAAAAAGAGTGGTGGTGGGACAACACTGGTGAGTGGTGACCATTACCTGTCCTCAGGTTCCCAGGGATGAGAAGAGAACATTGTAAGCCACAGCACCATCTTCCTCTTGGGTGTGAGGGGTATTGCTTAGCTTTGTTTCTAACACCCTTAATGATGTCTCAGTAACAGCTCAGCTTACATTAAAAAAACTTCTCCAAACTTGATCAGATCTTTGTGATGGGTGGAAAAGTGTTTAGCTCTCATCAATCCTTGTATTTTCGATTTTGCTTTACCATGAGAGGAAGCAGGACCATCAAAAACTTACCTGTGCCAATGTTCTCAGTTCTCAGTCGTTTCCTTCTGTTTGTGTATGCAAGGTGCCTGGCACCCTGGTCATACTGGAAACACCCCACGACATGTGCCTCTCTGTGCAGCTGCTATCTTATTTTTCAATCACTTTCAGCCGTGACTTTATCTATTCCACTCTGAGCTGGTTTAAAGCTCAGAAATCAGAAATTGTGGAATCCGTAAGGGAAATAGCATACAAAGAAGAAAAACAGCTATTTACAATTACAGTGACTGGGGTTTTTCCAAGAAATTCTGATTTTGTGTATTCCTCTGCCCGTGGTGTTTCAGTTTCTGCGGTGGATAGTTTGATGGATCTGAATTGGAATGACGTTTAACACCGACAGGGCAGAAACAAATGCTGAAACCTTGGCAGTGCCACTGTTGGCTGCCTGCTGGGGTCGAGCATATGGAGGCTAATCAGCAGTGTAGCTCAGGACACAGTGAGTTAGGGCTCAATTGCTGAGAGTGAACCATGGAAGGGGTTCAGCAATTCCTGTCCAAGCAGAACTGAACACAAGGCTTTTGTAGGTGTATCACAGAGGTGTGTGCCTGCCATGATTGCAGGTATGTCATGAGGAAGAAAGATATCTCCAAAGTCTCAACAATGCTTGGGAGATCATTGGTTCAGGTTCACATTTCCAGAAGTGCATCAAGCTCTTTCTGCTTATTAACACCACCCTGTTCCTCCTCTACCTGCAGGCACACCTGTCTCCTTCCTAAACATTCTTGCCTTTTTTTTTTTTTTTTTTTTTTTTTGTGTTACTGAGTAAATGGGAATAAAACAGGCTCTAAATTTACCCTGCTTCTTTTCTGGGCTGCACAGGAAGATAAAGTGCTTAAAATCTGCAGTAATATCCAAGGCTGAATGGTGCATTTAAGAGCAGGCAGAAAGTGTCCTTTGAAGCAGCACCTTTTCGAGAGTCAAAGGGTCTCTCAGAGATAGAGCCAAACTGTTAGAAAAATTCCTGACTGTAACGCTTATTTGTCCAGTTCCTAAATCTGCCTCCCTATTCTTCAAAGTGCCAAAAGTTATCTAGCCAGACATCCAGCTTTTATAAGACAGTCTAACAAGCTGTCTGGCTCAATTAGTTGAACTCTGATGGTGCTCCAGACTTTCAGTCAGCAGACCACTTTGTAAGGAAAATATCTACTTGCAGACTCAGTTCCCTTCCAGTACTGGTAGCTTAAGCTACGACGTTACAGTTCTTAAATTTTTTCAATGAACCACAAGAAAAAGCTCTGCAGTCCATCCACACACCACAGTTTCAGCTCCTCAATTCCTCTGCCCCTTTTTTTCTTGGCCTTCTTCACTGCAAATGGTGGAAGCAATATTTTCTATGGTCTGGTTGTACAGAACACAATGTGAAAAAAAAGCTACATGCTTGGTTATGACTGAGAAATCCTGAGTACAGAATTACTTTTTGGGGTTTTTTCAGCCTGAGCTCACTCTGTTCTTGGATAATCCCATAACAGACTGTTCTACATGACCACAAATGTAAATGGTCCCACAGAAGCTGGACTCTAGCCAGGTCAGGCAGTATAGCCAGGTTATACCTAATTTCTGTTTCCATTATAACTTCTAGTACAATGCTGATATGGCTTAGTTAAACAGAAGCAGTTCTTATAAAACCACAGTTTGTACTTTTGATCAAAAAAGAGTAAAATAACTACTAGAATTACAGACTTCATGTGATGCATCTTTCTAAAAAAATGACACACTTAAGAAAGTAACGTCTTTTACTAGCCGCCCAATTAACCTAATTCTTCAAGTTTTACCTGTGTCAGTCAGCATACAAACTTAGAGATTCACTTTCTCTCCACGCAGACAAGGGGCAGAGATGCTTTCCCCTTCCTGTGTTTCTACAGTTCACCACTAATGGCTTCAGGAACATTCCCACCAGTGGCCCCAAGAACCCATCTGCTCTGGAGATCCCTCACTAGTGATGTAGGCATCAGTACCACAGCCACACAGGCAAAATTTTAAGGGACAAAATTCAACCAGAAACCTGAAAAACTGGAGTTTTATAATGAATTGCTCTCCATCATTTCATGCACTGTTTCCTTTTTTTTTTTTTTACATTGGCCATGAAAAGCTTATTCAAATATGTTCTATACTCTGACTGAAATCTGACAGCGATAAAATTCTCAGTCATGCAAAACACAAAGAAAAAAGGTAAATATACAGTAGGAATGCAATGTTATTAGAGCACTTATGTGTTTAAGATTTACTACATTTCAGCAAGCAAATTCAGCAAAACCATGAAGATTAATTTTTCTCTGTGCTTAGTTTTTGGATTTTGAACAACCTTTAGCAATACAAAATGAATCCAAATAAGATGCTACTTCTCTATAGCACATTGTTAACTTAATTCTCTACAAATTTTACAACTAAGGGCTTAAAGTATAAGACAACAACTTATCATCCTGTATGAAGAAAATATCAGAGAAGAAAAGGTTTTCTAAAACTAGTTGCATTGACTTCAACACATTCTAGAGCAGACCTTATTTTCATAAACTTCACAAGTTAATATGCTATTTTTATGAGAGATAATCAGCATTATGAGGAAAGCCGTTGGCACTGTAACACACACAGTAAAACAATTCTCAAAATACTAGTCTATTTTCAATTATGTTTTCTGTTTGATTGTTAGAAGCCAATCTTGTTGATCCAACAATATACACTTGGCTTTGCAGCTACTGTTGCTGCTTAGTAATGTCTTGGGAAATCCTATGCCTTTGAAACTCCATGCAAATCATCTGAAAGGAGCCAACATTAACACTCAAGCTGAATTAGAAAATAGAAAAATACACGATGAAAGTTGTTTAAGGACAAAGTTGTCTCCAGCTAAAATTAAGCACTGATTCACAGTGACATTATGAAAACACTAAACTGTACATTAAAATTCCTAAACATCGCTGCTATTCACAACAGGCCAATGCAAACATTTGTTACTTCTCCATCTGAGAGGGAATTTGTAAGTTAGGAAAATGATGTCAGTATAAAAGAATTCAAAACTAATTTTATCTGATTGGCAAGTGAGTTAAAGTACTGAGATACTAAATAAATATTTGACAGCCCCATTCCATAGTATAATTTATTTCACATATGCACTAAATTAAAATGAAAGCTTTCCTAAACGGCAAGCAATTTCCAGGCAAACCACTAAGCAGGATGACGGTGATCACTGCCATTGTGGCATGGTAGAGCACCTTCTTTCCCTTACAAAGGTCACCAGAGTTTTGAGCAAATAATCAAAACCACAAGGCAGAGAATAGTAGAGTAGGTTCAGTTTTGTCACACTTGTGACAGGGAATATAATTTTACACCACTGAGCATTTCTGCTTATGAGGATGAGGAGGCATTGCTGAATGCCTGGTCTTGTATTTGTGTCAGTGGGGCTATCGCTGTTGATAAGGAGTTCAGAGTTTTTCCTAGCAATGGGCATTGCTGAGAAAATTCATTCCAGCATTATAGGGCTGTTGTTAAGATCCCTTTTTAAATCTTTGATGCATCTTAATAAGGGAGTACATGGAAATGTGTTATTCATGCAATGACCATGTGTCATTGGCACATAATGGCACAGGCAGAGACAAAAGAGGTGTGCAAGAACCATTAGATGTGATGCACAAATAGACCCAGAACTCAGAAATGCTTTCAGAGAGTATATCAAGATACAGTGTAGGCCATTTCTTGTTGTGTGCCAAAACGGAAGTTGCAGGGGCACTACACTTTTAAGTGCCTACAATTTTGGCAAGATAGGTCTATTCAGTGGTTTCTTCCAAAGTAGACTTTCTATGAAAAGTTTGGTTATCTGAGATAGAAGCAAAGAAGAAACAGTCTTGCATCATTGCAAGGGTATAGAGCTGCATTTGTAATGCTGTAATTATGGAGACAGCTCAGCCTGATTTAGACCTTGCTGAAATTCTAGGGTCAAAGTTAGAACTGAAATTCCCTGAAACTGAGAGACTTTTATGCAGGATTTTTATTATATCCCCTGTAGAGATAATAAATAGCTGCAAAGTTCAGCTGGTTTATATCCCAGAGGACTTATCAAGGGCAAGGTTTAGAACTAATTATGGGGAAGTATAGGTAACATTTAAAAATGTAAGCCTTACTTATATGTAATATCATATAGTTTGTAATATCACATGCTTTTAAAATTGCTGCACACCTTACAACGTTTCAGATATTAGATGCAAACCAAAAAGTATTCAATATTAGTTTCACTTACAAAACAATCATCATAAAATCTGTGGTTTTTTGCCCTTTATAGAAAGAGGAGAGTTGTAGACATCTATTGCCAAAAAACCAAAAGAAGCGAAATGCGAATGGAAACCCGATTTATATGGTGAGATTGAATTTAGAATGACAATTTTCTTTTTTTTTTAATAGTGTATATTTTATGGGTTTTGCTTTATTTTCTCCCATAACTTAGAAATGCCAAGGATATCTACTGATTGTCCTACAAATCATGAAACCTTAACTAACATGTCTTTAACATGTTTGAACCATTAAAAGGAAAGTGAATACAGACAGCATTGAAGGTTCTACATTAATCTTCACTCTTGATTTAACAATTTACATCATATGTGAAAATACATGCTCTCCTTTTCTTGATGTGCTTTCTGTCATGTAGACAGGGTCCTTTTTCTAGAGAGTGCTAATACAGAAACATGCATTTGTTGTAAAGCTTCACTAATACAATGCAGACTCTGTATGGCACTTTGGCATTGTTCTGGGTGAAAGGCATTACATGCACGTAAGCTGTGTCATTAAAAAAAACAATTTGGGAGATTAGGAAGTGTGAAAGCGAGAAAGAAATTGGTGGTTCTGAAAGAAAATAGTGGTGCTAGGAAGTCAACGTTTTATCTTCCTAGGCTTGCAGTGCAACATAATCACCAGTCTGAAGTAGCTTTTGACTTTGTTTATAATTGTAAAATAAACACTCTTTGTGTGTATGTATGGTGTGTTGCACTTTGGAACTGACTACAAATCAAATCTGTGGAAACAGCAGCAACAAACCATTTTCTAACAACATGCAGGAGGAGTCAGAAGGTTGACTCATAAATCAGTACTTACTCAGTTACCTTCTACTAGCCTGAGCCAAACCTCAGAGGTCTCAAGATCTTCTTTTGTAATTTCTCCTGTTTTAAACCTTTTAGCCTAAATGTCCATGCACAGCTTCTATACATGCAAACTTATAGGTAAGTACACCTGTCCCCAGACTGGACACAGATTGGATACAACTGTTTGGTTTGTAGAAGTTGGAAGAGTTATTTGAATGACAGGTTTAGGTAATTTGATATATAATTTGTAGCAGATGTTTGGACTGTCTGTATTGCTTCAAACTACAGGGCAAATAATAACGGTTAAATTTAATAGCATCTCTGAGAATATGAATGTGTGGTATAAAGTTGTGGCATACTGAATGAGAGTTGTTTTAGTAACACTTTAATTAAACAGCTACTGTGAATGCCAAATCATGTGAGCCTAAATTGGTGAAATTCAATGCAAATATATTACAGCTACACCTGCCTCTGACCACCCCGGTGTGAGTTGAAGCATGATACGTTCTGATATCTGACTAGGTTAAGTGCCACACAAGAGCTGACTTATCCTTTGGTTACTATAAAATTGACAGATAACATCTTGGTTTTGACAGGAAGTAACTTCAATAAAGAATAGAAAGTATTGTCACCACAATACCTTACTGTTTTCAATGTAATATTACTGAAAAATACATTTTTGGTAGGTGAAAACTTTTACCAGGGGTTCTAAAGGCAATTGCACTGCTCTTCTTTCTCTGATCTTTAAGTACATTAACTTCCAGCTTTTCCTCCACTGTTCGTTCCTGTCATGGCCCCAGTGCATTGCTGGGTAGTCCATCAAACTGTTCTGGTTTCTCTTCTGGCCTTTTTCTGAGTACAGGCTTCACTTCCTGCTGATCTACATGGTGCCTGGAGAATTGGTTCATTTTGAAACGAGGTTGGTTTACCACCCTGTGTTGTAAATGTCAATCTAAACAGCACAAACACATACGTTGGTTTAGCTTATCCATGTCTTTCAAATCCTCTATGTTATGCTCCAGTAAATTTTACCACAGAACCCTTGCACAACATGCACATTCCACCCACCCAAAGCCTAATTCTCTACAAATATGCTCATGCAAATACCTTACTTCTCAGTATCATTTTCTAGTTCATTTCTATAACTTGGCCATTCTCGCTGCCAAGTGTCATTTTCATTTTCATCTGGAAAGGGTAGAAAGACAAGCAAAGAAAAATAAATATGTCTACAAAAATAAAAATTGATAAGGCAACTGGAACTGTTGTTTGTTTGTTAGTGATCTCAGATTTCCAACAGGAGTGTGAAAGTAGGATTCTCAGACTTTTGCTTAGCTGAGGAAAATCAAATGGTGGGAGTAAAGGGATTGCTAAGAAAAGTTGTTAGGACAGTCAGTGCCTCACTCCTGCCTCGCTGAACAAGGAACCTGTCTGTCTGCATTTATTACAAAGGGAACACAGACACCATGTTTGTAGAGCCAACACATGCAACACATGTACTTCTATGGCACCCATTACACAAAGGCTGCAGCACATCTATCAGTATCTGCAGCTCTAGGCTATCTTTAAGTTTTCTGAGTAGAAATACCCTTTGATTCATCCATCTGCAGGACAGCTGGAACTTTCAGGCTTCAGGACCATGCCAACAAAAGAGGTAAGTGGAAGAGATAAAGCCAGAACAAAGTGGCATCCCCCTCGACTGGGCCACAGCTCTCTTGTCCTGGGGGTCAGCATGGCAAAGCATGAGCCAGCAACAAAGAAGGCCAACTGCATCCTGGGCTATATTAACAGGAACACATCCAGTAGTTTCAGAGAAATTATTATCTCCTTCTTCCCAGTACTTACTAGACCAGATCTGTAATACTGCATTAAGTTTTTGATCCCCAGTACAAGATAAATTGGAGTAAGCTCAGTAAAAAGCCACCAAAATGGTGAGACAGATTTGGAGTGTTTCTCCTGTGGGAAAAGGCTGAGGAACCAAAGCTTGTTAAACCTGGATGAGGGAAGAATTTGGACCTTATAAAAGACTGCCAGTGCCTGTGCGGAGGCTGTTGAGAAGAGAGAGCCAGTGGTACAGGATGAAGGAGACAACAGATACAAGATAAAAAGCAGGCTTTTACCAGATATTAGGAAACCCTTATCCTCTATTAGGATAATCAGGGAGTGGAACATGTTACCTAGAAAGACTGTGTCATCTCCATCATTGCAAGTTTTAAAGACCAAACTGGCTGAAGTCCCAAGCCACCTGCTCTGATCTTAGAGCCAATCCTACTCTGAGCAGCAAGTCAGACAGGATGACTGCCTGAGATCCCCTCCAAGTTGAATTACTCTGTGATTCTGTAATACTAAATCATTATGTGTGCTGTTCAGAAAAACAGCTGCTGGAAAAGGCAACTTTAGTTACCTCTCATGTGTCGATTTTACCCTGTCTGACATTCTGCATTCAAAAGAATGCTGGGTTGCAGTCTGAAAAATTTTAAGGCTAGTCAAAAAACATGCCTCTCTTCTCAATTAATAAACTCCATGGAGCTGACTCTTGGGAAATGTAGAGACTTCTGGTGCTCCTATTTGAATTTTTTCTTTCAACACCCTATCTCCCAAATCCACATTTTAACACTGTTCCGCTGCTGTAGTCAGTAAATGCCAGGAATACAGCAGGAGGATGACCATGGATAATTCCAGTGCAACCACATAAAATCAGAGGGAAAACATCAGGAAGAAATAATGCTGCAGAATGTTATAAAATAAGTATTTTCAAGCCACGTAATTTAATTGGTATGTAAAAAGCTTTTTTCTGCCTTCCTTGCATAAGATTAGCTTGTTTACCATCACTTTAGGATTGATGCTTTTTCTCAGAACAGAAGATTGTACTACACAAAGTCACAATGTACATTATTGGTATTAATACCTTAGCATCAAATTCCCACTTTTAACAATGATAACTCTTTCTGCCTGCAATCTGCTATTGCTTCACCTCGCTGTCACCACTCCTCTGTAAAACATCTGTTTTTTATCCATCCTCACTCTTCTCCAAATTCTGACTCTTCTCCCCACAGTTTCAGTGATCCCAAGTCCTCTCATTTTCTGGCTGCTTCCTGCCTTCCTTGTTAGTCAGACTGTGACTGGCAGGAAGATAAAACATGTAAGGTCAATCAATCTGCTGCAGAAAATACCCACAACACATGCAACAAATGCACAGGCTTCGTAATAATCCTATAGACGAAAAACACAGGAGGTAAGGCACGCTCCAGCAAGTGACCTTGAATAACACATTAAATGGCATAAAAAAGGAGGCATTGCAGTTGAATTGGCTATCTGTGAGAAGGTGAGACCTGGCACTCAACATCTGTGTTGTCTGTAGATGTCACTTATGTTTTCCCTAGAGGCAGGTGTATCTAGGCTCTTCAAGGAACAACCTGTAGGAAATCTGTTTGCCTCCTCACAGTGATAGGACATCACACCTATGTCACCAACAGCACCAACACCAACAGCAATTATTCAAGGGATCAGGGCCTCTCCACACACAAGGTAAATGCTTTTCTACCACTTAGCATTGGATGTAAAATGTTCATGGATCTCCAAGGAAATCCTAAACCATGCCAAATCTTGACACACTGATATCTGTGTCATTTTTCCAATGGACTTATTGAAACTGGGACCTTTCTCCTAGAGTAATTAAAATAATTGTTCCATTCTGTATCTTTGAAATGTTTTCCCTAGATGAGGTACACTGTAGGTTTTATTTGATGTAATTCTGGAAAATCTCTATTCCTGTAAAGTGCTCATCCTCCAGAAAATTAAAACAGCATCATACTTTTCTATTTTACAAATAAAGTACAATCAAAAGGAAAAAAAATAAATTGCAGAGTATGAATTCCTGAACTAATTTCATCAATGCCAGTAGAATTAGAATGCAGATTAATTTAATTTTGTGACTGTTGAGGAAAGAAACTGATAAAGTTATGGTTATTTTTGGTGTGCCTTTATTTTTATGGTAATGAAGGGACACAAAAATATATTCCATATGGATCCCTACATTGTCTAAATAAGATATTTAATACGAAGTAAGTGTGATTCTATATTGTCTAAATAACATATTCAATATGAAGTGTGATTCACCCTTCAGAATTTATTATTCTCTTCAGTAATGTGCTTATTACAACAGAGAGTTGCAGCATTGCCATTAGGATTTTGTCACCATTTCACGTAAACCAAACAGAAAGCTATTTTTATCTCTTATGTATCCAATATTTAAGAGATATTTCCTACATAAAAATGTAGAGATTATGGAAATTCTTTAGAAATATGGTCTTGGCCTTGGTTTTGCATGTTCTTCTGTGTTACTGCATGGTTTTTTGGATATGCTACAATATTTCAAATCAACTATTAGTAATAGGTTTAGCAGTTGTTTCAACCTCCCTCAAAATTCTTGTTCTCATTTTTATTCCACAGAAGGCAATTTAGGGATCCATCTGCAAACACTCGCTATGCAAAGCAGTGCTTGCTACCATTAATAGTCCTTGTGAAATCAAAGTAGCGAGTACTTTACCCAGTAATGGGTGTCTGGAGGACTGGAGGTGAGGTTGCAAATGTTCATTTAGTTTTGGGAAGACATTCAGGCAGGCCATGTTTCACACTACAAATGTATACCACATTCAGTAATGCTTTCATTCTTTCTGCCCAGCTGTATGGCATTCAACAGGGGTTGTACCAGTCTGTGCTTCAGTTTATCTGGATTTAGAATAGAAACAAAAACTGTTCCTGGGCATTTGGGAACAAAATGCTTCATTAGATAATTTGAGAACTAACAGTGCCAATGATAGAAGTACGCTGAAGTTTTCAGTCAAAATGTACCCTTCTGAAAATCCATGAAAAGAAAAAAATTAAAAAAGATCCTACCCTGTCTATCATTTCTATATGGGCATCACATTTATGACTCCCACTGTTTCTGTATCCAGTGGTCCCACTCAGGGGCCCATTACACTAAACATGCTGACAGCATTAATATTTATGCTTCACTTTGTCCATATAATTGTGTTTATATCTTGAAGCATTTAATTTCAGGCTCCCCATACAGTCAATAGGGAGCACATGGATTCTTTATTTTTCACAGGTCATTATAAAGACAGTATGTTCTTCTAGCCTAAGCAGCTAATTTAGATGCCTAAAACTCAGCTGTTCCAAAACTGTGCATTGAAACAACTGAATGCTAACAAAAGAAAAACCTCAGGCATGAAGTTTGAAGTGGTAATTTGGGAAGGAATCATTACCAAAAGGAGCAATGACTATATAAATTAGGTATCTGTGCTGTCTCTTCATCTGTGTTCTGTACTGTGATCCAACCTTTTGTTGGTGAGCCAGACGAGAAGGACCTGTCTGCATTTAAGTCTAATCCAAAAAGTTCAAGGTTTCACAATGCTTGCTTTTTCAAAGAATAAAGCACATTTTTCAAATTTAAGAAATCACAAATAAGAAATATATGATAATGGAAATGGCAGAGGCATGAAACATCTCTTCTGTTAAAGCAACAGAATGTTTTCAAAGTTTAGAGAAAATGGACATCCTGCCAAGGCATTTGACCACAATAATTTTCATTCTTCATTTAAAATTCTAGTATTTATCTTCATTTTTGCTTTTATCCAATAAAACACCATTCACATTTTTTTCATGCTGAGACAAAACAGATGCAAGGATTTTTAGTTTAGGTGACCAACGAATAACTACATTAAAAGGATTTTATTTCACAGTTGCAAACTAGCATTATTGGAAAATTCCAATACATGATTTACAGCATAGACTGGGTTTATCAAACATAATTTTCAAATTGCAGAACAGTTGGAAGTGCCAATGCACATAAACTAAATTCAAATTTTAGGTCTGCTAAATTTTATGAGTAATTTGAGTTCAAAAAGCTGAGGTTTTTGCTGGTACTTTTATGCAAATAAATATATATATATTCCCCCAAAATACAACGCTCAAGAAAAGAAATCCTTGCAAAGTATATTTAAGAGTTCACATTTGTATCCTTTAGTGAGTGGTTTATAAAGGATTATAATTAAAATTAAATTAATTTTAATTTAATTAAAATTAATTTAATTTTAATTTTATTATTATTATTAATTTTAATTATAAATTAAAATTAATTTTAATTTTAACTTATAATTAAATTAAAAAGGAAAAAAACCAAAAAGCACAGCAACACAGTGTATAAACAAAGGATTTTATTGTACTTTGCAAAGGGTATCTGATTCCATCACTGCTTCTGCCACCCTAATATGTTCACATGACTGCAACAAAGGGGAACTAATTCAAAGGAGCATTGAATAGTAAGTTTTACTGGCATTTATTATGACACAGACAGAACATTAGGACATGCAATAAAATACCACTCTGCTTGTGAACTTAAGTTGTTTTTTTCTTTATTTGCAACCACACAAGTCTTACTACAGTGACTTTTTATACCTCTAATTTTGACTTCATTTTTTTAAACATAGCTCCAAGCCAACTATGCTAGGCTACTGGGGAAACCATACATGGTCAAACTGCTACCAAATGTTGTTCCCTGTGTACTGTTGATAGACATGCAACAGCAGCTAAACATATCTACTATGTCCTTGTCTGAAACCCAAGCTAACTTTCCAAGCTTTTATCAAACTAGTTCTCCCAAACAAATATTTTCTAAGGGCAAATGGGACAGAAATTTCAACACCTCTTCCTTAAAGTGGAAATGAAATTAAAAACACCTGAGCAGAGATCCTTCTGCACGGCAAATGAAAGTGTGCTCTGAAATGCAATTTAAATATACCATGTTAGAAAAAATATATAGAGAGAAAATTCTGGAGCTGGATATGGAGGAACCTCTATAGCAGCTCTCTGATTTTGTGCTTCCTGAACTACATCAGTAGGTGAGGGTAACCAATCACACAGACACTTACAGGACTGGTGCCATGGCTCACCAAAGTCTCTCACACTGATGATAATTGTCAAACTTTGCCAGCTCATTATTATTTGAGTGATTGTGGTGAAGTTCAAAGACTTTATCCAGTTTAATCTTTGTTCTTTGTTTGCATAAAGTAATTTTCTGCTGCAAAGATTCACTGACATAAAACTGAGTCTAAAAACACCACTTTGAATTTTTCTAAAATAATAAGAACACAAAGGAAGCACTAGTCTTGGCCTACCAGAACTAGTAAAAATGGGTGTTACAGGAATGTCTTAAACACAAAGCCGTCACATATTGTCTATCTCTGCCTGAAAATACTGTCTGGTTGACATTCAGAAGACTTCCTGTATGTCCCATAAGTGCAGGTTACTCGTGACCTTATCCAGCCATGTTCTGAAATTCTCCAACACTGGAGACACCACTGTCTCTCTGATCCCTGTTCTAGTGCACAGCCACTCTTATTGCTGCAAACCTTCTTATATCCAACTGGAATTTCCCTTTTTGCAACTCATGACCATTATCTCTTAGTCTTTCACAAGACATCTTCAAGGAGAGTCTGGCTTCATCTTCCCTACAACCCCCATTTTAGGTAGTGAACCTACATTTTAGGTAGTAGAAGCTTGCACTTAGATCCCACCTGGATGTCTTCTCTAGATTAAACAAACACATGGTCTCCCCTTGCTTGGCACGGTCTGCAGACCTTAAACAGTGGAGTGTTTATATGCTGGATTCTCTCCATTTTGTCAACACCTCTCTGATGATCAGGACCCAGACCTGCTCACAGTATTTCAGATGTAGCCTCATGGGTGTTGAACAGATGGTCATAATCACTTCTCTCAGCCTCCAAGCTACTCCCTCACTAATGCAGTTTTTTGTTGCTGCCAGGGCTCATTTCTGACTCATATTCAGCTCATTGTCCACCAGGACCCTCAGGCCCTTTTCTACAGAGCTGCTCCAGCCTGTGCTCTTGCAGAGGGATACCTCATCATAGGTGCAGGACTTGGCATTTGCCTTTGCTGAACGTCCTGAGATTCCCACTGGCATTTGAGGTTCTCAGTTTCGCAGCTTGCAAAGGTCCCTCTGATGGCTGCCCTGCCTGCCAGCAAATTACACTCTTCTCAAAATCCAGGAGTGAGATGGCTCAGGTTTTGTCACTGTGTCACTTTGTCAGTATTGGGAGGAATGCCAGAAAACTGGCAAGGAGGGCTGTGAATCACTCAATTGACCTTGTAGATGGGAATAACTCTTGATGAGCCCGTGTGAACAGCAGCCCAGTGATCCCCTAGCATGGATCGAGTTTAACAGTGTCTGTGTCTCTGTTTGGGTACTGCCGCCTAGGTGCTGCTTTGAGGATCCCCTGGCTAGGGAGGTAATGGAAATAAATTTAGTCTTAAATTTAAAACTCTTAAATAAATTACTTTCTAGCTGTGAGATTGTGGTTGTACCAGCTGCTGCACTGTTCTAGCTCACAGGGGATTTTTCATTAAAATTGTCTTGAATTTTCAGGTGATACCACAATACAGACAAAAAGGAGTCTAAAAAGTCAGTAGTGTTGTGCTAGAACACCATTAGTTGGTCCAGAAGAAAAGGTTTGGATTTCTGTCTCTCACATCCTAAACAAATACATAGTTGGCAATTGTATGGCTGTCTTCTCTTTCTTGTGGGACGAAACAAGGAGCTTTATTTCATATAGTATTTTTATACAAAAAATATTGCTTCAAATCTATTTTGCAGCAATTCACTCATTCTGACAATTTTCAATCAAATGAGAACTGAGGTTAGGCAATGGACTGTCTACTTACACATTTGCCTCCTGTCTTGCTTCTCTTGCACAAACACATCCAAATTTAACTAATTATCCTGAATTCCCCTTCATTGAGCATGGCTGTAGTTTTGTAATGTCCCTTCTTTTTGCAAAATCAGATTTTTTTTTCCTTCAGGTTGCTACAACTTGGACTGATTTTAATTACCTACATTTCTTTCTTTTTACTGTAGTGATAGGGAAATCTGTCACTATCCTTATAATACAGTCCAGAGATTTGCCATGGGAACTAAAAAAATATATGTACATGATGGGGTAATAATATTTTCTTTTTTTTTTTTTTTTAACATGAACCAAGAGAATTTAGAAACTGCTAGTCTGGGCCTTCTAAATTCAGCTGAACGTGTCTAAATTGTTTATACATATTTCCCATTTCTGAGGCTTTCTTCCCTACTATACAAACCAGATCAGCTGTATCAACCAGGTCATTCTCCAAAATCTGGAGAGTAGAAGACAGCAGATTCAGAGATGTGCCAACAAATGGTATGTGCATGTACCAGCTATTTCCGTGCGGGTTCTGAGAAAGGGTACTTTCGTAAGAAACTATTTTTTACTGTTAATCAAACCAGAATGTTTCATTCCTTAAAGGAATGAATGCAGCCCGTTCCAAATAGCAAACTCCTGTTACTCTGCAACAACCGCTTCTGATTCTTAGAAATCTGAAGGACTGAATCAACAGAAAACAATACCTGCTGGGGCAATTTTTTCCTCACAATGTTTCCCATCTCCTCCTTTTTGCATGTGGTATTGTGACTGCTGAACAGATATGACCCGTAAGCACGCTACTAACAATGTTGTATTTGGCTTTGACAGTGGTTTTACGCAGAGTGGTTGCAGAAGCAAGCCGTGCTCATACCGACAGCACGCATCGCCTGAAAGCTCTTGGCTGGCTGACAGACCAGCTTTTGTGGATTTTTCCATAGTGGTTTAGGATGTTATCGTCCCCCGGTCATCTACAGCCATGGTCGCAAGTCGCAGGCCCCGTGGTGGCCAAGGCGACCTCTCGGACTGAGCTTATCATCGCTCCCCACAACTACTGAGGGGAGATTGTACCCAGGATGGGGCCGGCCTCTTCTATCTGCTTGTAGGGAGAGGAACAGAGGAAATGGCCTGAAGCTGAGACAAGGGAGATTTAGATTAGATATTAGAAAAAAAAAAAAAAAAAAAATCACTGTTAGGCTGGTCAGGCATTGGAATAGGCTGCCCAAGGAGGTGGTGGAGTCACCATCCCTGGCGGTGGCTAAGAGGTGTCTGGATCTGGCGCTGGGTGATGTAGTTTACTGGTTTAGGGTTCCAGTGGTAGTGCTGGGTTAATGGTCGGACTTGATGATCTTTAAGCTCCCGTACAACGTTGAAGATTCCATGACTCCGTGTCTCCAGGAGGTCACCCTGCCCAATACAAATACCACGCCAGGCTGCAAACGGGAGGCGCAGGGTGCAGCTGCCCGCGCTGACAGCACGCAGCACATCCCCGCAGAGCGAGCAGCCGCCCCAGCCCCTGTCCCCCTCAGGGCCGCTCCCGCCGGCTCCCAGCGCTTCCCCCGGCAGACGGCGCGGGGCGGGACGGCCCCACGGCGCAGGGGCGGTGCCGGTCACGCGGGCGCGCGGCGGCCCCGCCCCGGCTCCGGCGGCAGCGGCGGCGGCGGGGGCGCGCGGGCGGGTGCACCTGGCGCCCTCCTCGGGGCTCCTCGTCGCCGGGACAACCGGGATCGCCGCCGCCGCGCCTCTGCCATGGTGAGGAGCCCGCGGCACGGCCCCGCCGCCCGGCCGCAGCGGGCTGGCCCGGCCGCCCGGGGCCCGCGGCGGGGAGCGAGTGCCGGCCGGGCCGTGCGGAGCGGCGGCGGGGCCGGGCGGCTCAGCCCGAAGGGAGGGTGGCGGGCGGGGGAGCGCGGGGCGCGGGCGGTGCGGATGCGGGGCTGGGCGTGCGGCCCGGCGCGGGGCTGCGCCCACCCACGCTGTAGACGAGGGGAAAAGAGAGTGTCTGTCTGTTCCTCTGTCTGTCTGTCTGTCTGCCTGCCCGGAGCAGGTGGGGCCGCCCGTCCCTCGCTGTAGCACATGCCTGCGTGTCTGTGGTGAGGTGTGACGGGCGCCGTGCCTCATTCGCCTGCCCGTGTAACGCGGAGCAGCCATGGCAGGGCTCTGCCTGGCGTGTGGCGCGGGTCAGGTGTGTTGTGCGCCTGGATAACGCAGGCGGGATGGTGTGTTTACATGGGTGTGCTAGGCGGCTGGGGAGTGATGGAGGTGTGTCGTCCCCCTTATAAAGTAGAGAGGAAAAGCCAGGGCGTGTGTCGGTGCACAGGGCAGGGGTGGCGTGTCACCGTGTGGATGCACGGGCTGTTGGCTTTGGGCGCTGTGCTGTATCCTTGTGCATGTGCCGTGAACCAGGGTGTGGCCTGGGATGTGTGTATGTAGCAGATACACAGTAGGACATGAGCGTAATGCTGTGGCTCTGAGTGTATCTGCTGTGATTTGAGCTTCGGGTATGGTGTGTTTGTGTTGTAGCAGAGATGTGACATCGTGCGCAGGGCCATGACATGGCATCGTATGTATGTAGTTGTGTCTGCCGGCTGCTGTCTGGCATGGGCTTGTGCTTGTGTGTATATATAGTGAATATTGGGTGTGGCATAATCTGTGGATATTTTTAAAGGCATGTATGCTCTGGGTGTGGCAAGGATTATCTGTACTATATGTACGTAGCAGATACAGGGTATGGTATTTTGTGTGCATGGAGCAGCGGTGGCTCGTGTGTGTGAGCATGCACATCTGTGATGTGATGTATGTGCACAGATACATTTATAATAGATTTGTGGGATGAGTGTGGTGGGCACGTGGTTTGTTTCACCTATATGTAGGGACAGCATGACATGGAGCATATGTGTGTGGAGGGTGCAGTGGAGGAGGAAGAGTGGCTGTGGTTTGCTCTGTGGGGAGAGCATGTGGGGATGTGACACGGTACGTGTGTGCAGTGAGTGGCAGGGCAGAGATGCATCAGGATGTTTGTGAAAGGAAGATGACAAGGCATGTAAGGGGGAGTGTGTAGGGAGAGGCATGGCATATTTGGAAAGATGATTGCTTTGAGCCCTGTTTTCAATGGTCTGATGCTTTGTTGCTTCACAGTGATAGTTACAATGATAGATGCAAGAAGGCACAGTTGCTGGCCTTTCCCACATGGGGGAATGCACAGTGTTTTAAGGCAGACAATTACTTTATGTGTATATTTATGTGTGTGTAATGATAGCAGGTTTCCTGTATCAGGTTCTGGGAAGGCAGAGGGAGTGCTCAACCTCACAAAGGGAAGAACTATATTCCTGTGGTGTTGCAACTTTTTTCTTCTTCCTTTGCTTGAAGGCTTGTTCATGTGCCCTCTCTTTCTTCCCCTACACATTGCCTTCTGTTCCTCCCGAATTCTAGCCTGTATGTTCTGAACCTAAACGAAGCAACCTTGAAAACTAAAATGTGAGCTGGAATAAAATTATGGAATAAAAATATAGATAGACTGTGTATGATTGCAGTATGCTTCTGTGTAGAATCAGTTTGGATTTGCTTTGCAAAGGTTTTAGGATGTATCTGTTGCTACAAGGAGGAGTAAACCTCAGTGAATGAGGCTGTGGATGGTGTAGTATTGGTGGAGTGATTGTGATGTGACTTAGTGAGTGTCCTGCTTCACATTAATATTCCATCAGAGAAGATGCAGTTGAATAAAATGGATTTATCTCCTTATAAATTTAAAATAGATTACAGACCAAAAAACAACTAACCAAATGTTTCTAAACTGCACCAGGGGAGGTTCAGGTTGGACATCAGGAAGAATTTCTTCATTGAAAGGGTTGTTAAGCATTGGAATGGGCTTCCCAGGGAGATGGTGGAGTCACCATTCCTGGAGGTGTTCAAGAAACTCCTGGATGTGACACTTAAAGCTGTGGTTTAATTGACCATATGGTGGTGTTTGTTGGAGGTTGTACTTGATCCTGGAGATGTTTTTCATTCTTATTGATTCTATTATTCTCTAAGTAAATATTTTCCGTTTACCAAACTCCAGGCATGGAGTTTATGGTCCTTTTGACATTCCCAGTGAGATACTTTCAGCAGTCTAAACTCAGCAGATGCAGAATCTGCAAAGCAGTCCTGAATTGGTGCTGTAACTACACAGGTGAAATCTCAGAAAATATACCATCTGCTGTGCAGATTCTTGTATTGGACAGCTTCTTAGTTGCACTTGACAGCTGTTAAGAACAGGATAAAATACCACCATTTTGTTATTATTTTAATGTTTTCCAGATATTTTATTCAATGCAGGCTTATACTGGAATTGTTCTGTCTTACAGGGGTAGTCCTATTCAGGTTGTTCTTATCTTCTTCAGTCTTCATAGCTACACAGAATAAATTTTGAGCAATTAGCACCAGACTTTTTAGTACAGGGAATATCAATGTTCCTAAAAACCAGAAGGACTATTGGCTTACTGCTTGCTTATTTTGACAACAGACTGGAAATTTAGTCATCGTAATTAAAATGAGGGATAACATGGGGCTAGCAGATGTGGAGAGTTTAAAATAAAAGGTTTTCACTGAAGCATGGCAACTATTTTTAGGTAAGTGTAGAAAAGTAGTAGTAGTCTTGGCACTGTGACAGTATTGATCTGAATCTGTAGCAGAAGGCTACACATTAACAGTACTTCAGCTCTTTCATCATTTGGAAGTCAGAATAACTGCATTAATTTAATATTAATTGTTATCAACTGGTAATTCCAGTAGTCTTTCTACTGAATTAGAAATTCACATAAGTGGGATATGCTAAGTAGGACAAAACCAGATGAAATTGTGACACCACAGAGTTCTCCCTCAAGCTAGTTTAGACAATAGCCGTGAGATTCACTTGCATTCTTTCCATTAATCTTTTTAGGAAGGCGATCCATATTCTCCATAGATTTCTGCTTTCCCCTTTTTTTTTTGTTTTAACCCCTCCATGTGTTTTAGGACAATGCAAAAACTGGTAAAATTTCTGATCATATTTGACCTGTGTATTTTGGGTGACTTGATGTGAATGTGATAGGGCTTAAGTCCACCTGAGCTTTTACCAAACATCTTTCCCAGTTCAACTTTTAACGCAGAGTGGGACATTCTTATTGTTTGTAAAGCTTCTGAGAAGGAATATTGTAAGCACAGAGTAACTTCTAAATCAGATTTGCATTCTTAAAAATGCAGAAAAACGTATACATAAGGCATTAAAAGAGTATAATGATGAACTTAAAATTCACTGTCAACTAAATTGTTTTTCAGGACCAAGAAATTACTAGCATGTCTCTCAAAGCTTGAACCAATTGGTCTTGAGACTGAAAAACAAATAGTTTGTAAAAGATCAAACCTTTTCTCAGCCTAATTTTTTTAAAAATGTACTTTACTATAAATGTCTGAAAATCTCTGTATATAGTGTGATTCTACCAGAGTGTGTAAAACCAAATGGATTATTTTTGTGATGAGATTAATTATAATTTTACTACAGTCCCTGTGAATCATTTTGTGGTGGAAACTGCCTTAGATTCTATTGCAGTATGTCTCTGTAGAGTCTCAAAGTTACCTGAGTGGTCAAAGGAAAGTACCTTTCTCAGGTGTTTTGAACTTAGGCTTTTGCATCTTACATTTGAGTGTTTGATACTTAAGGAGGGATTTGTTATTTACCTGATCAAGGAAAAGAAAGCACAGGATCTGTAAGATGCTTACATTTGCTGTCTCAAATGACTTCCCTCTTATGCATCCTCCCACACACCCCCCCCCCCAAACCAAAACAGAACAAAACCCATCTAAACAAAGCTACAACACAAATTTGAATGTTTAAATTGATTAAAATAATTTCTGTTGGGTACTGGGAGGTAATGGAAATGTAACAATAGTTGATACAAGGGCATCTCAGCTGACAAAATCAACTACAGCAAATTTCTTGAGGGCTTCCCCCTGTGTTTGTATTTTTACGTTGGAGGAACCACTACTAGAGGAGGTCTGGAAGTTTGCCCTTTTCTGGACTTAAGCATTTATGATTGTTTGGAACTATGAACTACTGCTGTGTAGCCCACAAGAAAGTACTCAATATTTGGTATCAAGCTGCAGCACTTAAAATATTTGCCATACATCATGTTATATTCTTTTTCTATTCCATTGTTTTCCTGTGTTCTCCTTGGTAGGCAGAAGGAAACAGTAAATTTGGTTTTTGTTGGATTTGGTTGCTGTTGAGCTGGTTAACCAATATGTTCCGTAAATTTAAATAAAGGAGACAAGGACATCATCAAATCTGCATAAATGTGAAACTCTACCAGTATGTCAAGTTTTTCTGTCTTCAGAGGTTGAAATTGAGGTCAGAGCTTCACAGAGAAAAGGCATTTCCATATCATAGCTTGATGTTACATGGTAGTTATGTAAATATTAAGGGGCAAAATGTCTAAGTGCGCTTGTAGGTTATAGACTATTTTCAGAACTGCTTCTGAAACAAAAGTATCAAGATCATTTTATTTCTGCAGAAATTCAAGAAACATACATTTTGGCAAATACTGAATGTCCAGTTTCTCTTCTAAATCTCAACCTGTTACCTTTCTTGGAACAGTTTGAAAAAGATGTTTTGGAAATGCTACTATGATACTATTTCCTTTGAAGTCAAGTGTAATTACTGCTTGTAACCATGAAGAGATACCTAATTTTATGTCTTATAATTGAAAGCTTTTATTAATAATGCATTACATATATGGAAGCTTTTATTAATAATGCACTATATTTATGGCATGTGTAGCCACAGTGCAGATTTTTGGCTTTCTTTTTCATGTTCATTTTCTAGGGAGATTTGCCTTGCAGAGAAGGCTTGCCCTTCATAGTAAAGATTTCATGCTCACTACTAGGAAAAAACTCAGTTCTGATATAGTGTTTATGAGGCAGATCGAGCACTGCTTTGAAATGGCTTTGTAGAAACTATAGAGCCATTCCTGTAATAAGCCATACCTTTTATGTCTCAAATGTGTTTTTGAAGAGCAGTTATGGAGGGGGAGTATTAGTACTTAAAATTTCTGTTTGACAGGTGCTTAGAACAAGGGTTCTGACTGCTTCAACCATGCAGTCAGTACTTAAGGTGTAATTTCATTTACAGTTTGAGCTAAGTGTAATAAGAAGAATTGCCTTTCTGGATACGGGATTGCGTGACTGGAGGGAGGACTCTGTCAGTTCAAATTAGAATGGTGCAAATTCGTGGCGAAATGGACCTGCAGAAGAATCTCTGTATGAACACTCCAGGAGGATTTCAGGTCTCTGTTGTCGTGCCATCGGCCTGTTAGTTTGAGTGCTGATATTGAAGACTGGGAATAAGACTTAGCCATATGTATGTCAGTAAAAACAGCTATATGCAGAAGTGGTGATTCAGAGGAGTTTTGAAAGGTGTTCTCCTAAGGGCTCTGATGAATCTGTGATGTGGATTAAATTTGGATGGCTGAGACTTATGGTAGTCCCTAAACAAACATTGCTATATTAAAATGAATGGACACTAACTTTCCTCTTGGACTGAGTTTTTTCAGAAACATATCATGCTCTGGATGCCTTTGAGAACATGTATTTATAGCATGATTCTGCAAGATTGCATGACACCAGCTGGATTATTTTTGTGATTACACAAATTGTAATTTGAGCACACAGTCCTTGTGGATGTTGTGATGGAAACTGCCTTAGAATCTACTCCAGTATTACTGCTTACAGTCTCAAAGTTACTTGAGTCGTCAAAGAAAAGAACCTTTCTCAGGTGATTTGAACTTGAACTTTTGCAAATTCCATTTAAGACTCTGTTTGATGTTTAAGAAGGGATTTGTCATTTACCTGGTCAAGAAATACAGAATCTGAGAGATGTGTAATCAACTTTGGGATGGGCTATCTTGTACCCTTGGGATGAGCTACTGGAAATAACTGCTTCTTTCATCTGATCTTAATTTTCTGCCATGGGTCTGTTGCTCTCCAAGCTCATAAAGAAGAAGATACGAGTTTCCCCATATTCCACTTTAAAGTGCTTTATAGATTGGACTGCTAATGGAATGCTTTATTTTAGTTTCATTTTTTTAGGAATGCTGTCTAAATGCATCATCGTGTACTGTTTGGAAGGGTATAATCTTAGAAGACGAGTAATGGATAATTATCTGGAAAAGGAAATGTTCAGTCTTTATTATTTTTTTTAAAGAGATAACAAACTGAAGGAAAGATTTGCCAATCAGTATATGACTAACAGATGATGGGGATAAAACTTCGTCCAACCTGTTGTTTCAGCTGTCTCTCTGTGTATGTTTAAAGAATATATGGGGACACAGTTAACAGCTTTTTCCAAATTTCTTAGTGTTTAAATGGTAGTTGTTGGATTTTTTTTTCTTTCCTGATCCAAACTAGTATCTAGTCATGGAAGATTAGGTAAAGAATATTTTATTTTTCTATGTGGTTCAGGTTTGTTTTGCCATCTCTGGTAGTGGTTAGAACATGATGCCTTGAAAAGCAAAGTGTGAGCTGGGTGCACCTGAATGAAGGGTTTGTCTTCCATGAAGCTCCTATACCAGAGCAACGAGGGGAATCACAGAGCTTGCAAACCTTTTTGCCAATAATAGTGTGATGCCTCTTTCTTTCAGTGAAGTATTGGATTGAACATAATGTTTTCAGTCATGCTGGCTACCAAACACCAGTTACATGATAGTGAATATTGATAAAATGTTCTCTTTCAACTGAATTTGCTGAATTACTGCAAATAATTAGGTCAATCACTAATTCTGCAAACCATTGGATTTCCCCTTTTTAACAAGATAAAAATAGGAGCTATTACACTGGAGTCAGAGGATTTCTGTCTCTTTGGTGACTTAGTAGGAGACAAGGCTGAGTCTTGCATTAGAGGATGGGCATCTCAGCTAACCAGTCAGATTAACCTGTTTGACCTTAATACCCTGGCTGCTTGCAGGCATGAAGCCATACCCTTTGAAAGGTGTGATTGGTGATTTCCAAATATATTGTTGGCAATAGGTAACTGTGCTTCTGAAGAACACACAAGAATGTGTGATGGGAGCTGTTTCAGCAACTGAGGATGAGCTGGTGTGCTCGAGGCAGCAGGAAAGGCAACCTCCAAGCATCTCCTGCTCTGCACTGGGAGGCACTTGAGTTGGAACAGCCAGAGGCCTCGAGGTAGAGTTGTGCAGCTGCAGACATCAGCTCTGAAGTTCACAAATGACCTTGATCTGTCACCCAGTAAGAACAGGACCTTGCAGAGCCAAGCTGATGCCCTCCAGTAAAATGTGAATGATGTGGTATGAATACCAGTGCTGGCAAAACAAGAATGATGGCTCTTCTGGAAGAAAATCAAGCACCAAAATGGGCAGTGTGGCCAGCTGCTTCTGCCTGGAAGGTTTTATTATGTTGGACAGCACTTATTCTGTGGAAATTTTAAAAGCATTATGGCTCTTATGAGCAGCCTTAGGTCATTGGAAGGCATTAAGGAAAGACAGGGATGTACTCAGGTGTATTTGATCTTCTTTGAAGGTGAGCCTTAACTGCTTAAGATGACTAGCACAATAAGAACAGAAGTATTTGATATGAGATGTTGCTTTTGTTCAGTCAGTTTGTCGTCACAGTGTTAGAAGAGAAAATATCCCAAGGTTCAAAAGATCCAGTGGGTATCTGGCAGCAAGAAGGAAGCTATAAGGCTACTGAAGACCATGCCCTGGGCTGTAGTAGCGTGTGTCCAAAGGGAAGGAAAGGTTAGCAGCCACAGCGGGCCAGGAAGGCTGGATTTTAAATTTCACAAAAGCAAAGCCTGAGCCAGAGCAGGGTGAACAGCTGGAGCATAGGAACGAGAGCCTGGAGGGCAGACAGTGTCTGTGTGTTGAAATAAAAGACTTTGCCAGTCTGTCTCTGCTGTAGACAAGCTTGGTTCAAGATGGGATTGCATTTCAAGGTTCTTTTCAGTGTGTCATAATTTTTATTGATTATACAGAAAGATTTACAATGGGTTCTAATATAGCAGCAGTCCTGTGCCATCAGCTGTTGTGTCTTCGATATCACTTATTTCAGTTCAGTTGGCAATGTATATCCTGTCTAACACTCCCTTTGTTGCCTGGATACAGCTACGTTTTGCCACTTGCATGGTGTTAAGTGATTCTGCCTGTCTGATGCACTGATAGTACATTTCTGGAGGAAGCCCCAGCTAGCAGCAATTCTCTGAGCATTAGAGAATTTTATACACTTATACTAGAGTGTAACATGAAATAATCTGAAATTTATGGTAAAGGAAGGTTGTTTTACCTCTTCTTCCTCCTCCATTTTTGTGGTGTATTTAAATAGAGAGTTTTTTAGGATGCCATTCATTATTTTAGTTGGCTCGGGAGCTGCTCTGGGTAGCAAAGCCAATTTGGTGGCTTTCCTACCACTGTAGCACTAGGCACTTGCAATTGCATGTTAAAAGGAAAATTGCACAGGCAACAATTGGGTGTCTCAACTGACTAGGAGACGTATGCAACAAGCTGCTGGGTTTTGTGTTTGGCAGCAAAAATCCTCACGCCGAGGTACTCAAAAAAACTTTGATTTTATTTTCCCAGTATTTTCCTTTAAAATATCTTGGTTTTACCATGCCTGTTACTGCATAAATAGTACTTAATAAAAACTGTTCTTGCCGGTAAAAACCTGAAAGTCTTGATGCTTTATACATACGGCTGTATTTACAGTTTAAATAGGATGTCTATGGCTTTGTCAGCCATAGACGGGAAGGAAATATATGGATCTAATTCCAGCCTGCTGTCTCCTTTGGTGAAAATGACCCAATGTTTGGGTTTTTCCTGACTTGATAAATATTTAAGCCTTGTTTTCAATATATATGTCTTCTCATTTTGCTGATGCTCTTTAGAGTCTTTCACACTTCATCTTCCATCTTTCCCAAGTCTACTTTTCCCATAATTCCTTTAGCATGCCACTAAGAAAGGCTATTTTTGAGAGTCTGGGTTTTTAATAACTTTTGATTTGAAAAGTTGACAGGGTGAAAGTCCTCATCTCCTCTGATTTCAGTGGAAATTAGATACATAAATATCTCTGTGAAACTGAGCCATAATGGATGAGCTGCTAGCAAAACTGTTTCGTCTGTTAAGAAAATAGACCTCTTCAATAGAGGACTGAATGACAACTGAAATTGCATCCTTAAAAAAAAATATAAGGACTACCACCAAAATTAGTAGTATAACCTTATTTTGATCTTGAAATAACTCTATCAGAAAAGATTTCTTCATCTCGTTAATTCTGGTGAAAGCAGTTAGTGATTAATTTATCATTAACTGTTAGACCAGAAGTGATTAATGGGCTGCTGTCAATGGTGGCAAGCTAACTGTGGTGTACTGAGAAGTTGTGTACCAAGAAGTTATGTTCTAGGACTAGTGGCAATTAGTGTGTTTAGTAATATGGGAGGGTAATTAAAATGGGGAGATTATCCTTTTTGGGTTTCACAGATTTACACAATGGATGCTTTATTTATATAATAATGATATTTTTAAAAAGTGTAGTTGCTAAAGAAATTTAATGTAAAAAATTATCAGGTTTTTTTTGTTAAGAAAATACTCCCTTTTTTGTTCATTATAACCAATGTTTCAAAAGTACAGTGAAGATATTACCAAGAGAGGTCAGTTAAGGAATGTAAGAAATGGCTCAAGATTCAAGTAATAAGCAATTACAGTTTTCTCTTGTGGATTTTGTTTTGTGTTATTTGTTCTCACAATTTTTTTAAGAATGTAGAGATCCTCTATATCTCTTTTTGTGTTTACAGGAAATTTAAAACTGCTTTTAGAATAACATTTATTACATATGTTCAATCTCACCCTTTTTCCTTGTGCGCAAATTTGTCTGTTGTATTTGGGGTTTTTAGCTGATTTTGAGATACCTTGTTGTTAACGCAGTCAGACTTGCTACCAAGTGCAAAAGCTAAGAGAGCAGAAATATTCTTTCTACATTCAGGGTGTTCTTAATTGTTATTTTTGATTGTACAATTCTGAGGCCATGTCACTGTCAGCACAATCTGTAAGTGAAGAAAAAAAATCATATTTGACAGGAATACTAGAATATTTTTTACAATGATTGAACGCTTCCTTGACTGAATGTTTTTGGTGGATTTTATTTTTTTTTTAATAAATAAAAACAGAAAACTGGAGGTTATGTAATAAAAATTAAGTAAAAAATAAAAAGAATGGTATATTAATGTACTGGGGCTTTTGCTTCATTAATGGAAGTTTTAAATTACCGGGAACTGTTCAAAGAATGGATACCTTGTCCTGTTTGCACCTTCTGTCTTTTCTCTCTGCTTGCATACATTTGAAACAATGTTACAAATGTTCATCTAGAAAATGACTACCCCAGTTGTCTGTGTCTGTTCACTATTTGGGGGAAAACTTACTGAATAGCCTTTAAAGCAGCCCCTCTCTTCTTCTGGGATGCAAATGCAATATGGCTCTAGAGGCTAATGAACTTTCACAGAGTAAAAGAGTACTATAAAAAGACACTTCCATTTTTCTAGATGTGCTTATTCCATAATAATAATACGTTATTATATGAGAACTGCTGCTAATGTGTACAAGAACACATGAAATTTAGTGTTTGAGGGAAAAACAGCTTTAAATGTGTGGCCTCATCTGTGGCTGGTAGCAGGCGTGGTACTTTGTGTGGCTTGGCAAATCACACGCTTCTCACAGTATGTAGTAAAAGCTGCATTTTTTCCAGTTTTAACTGGGATTCCTAAATGAACCATATTGGTCAGATATGCTGTCAGGTATTCAAAATAGTTTGTCTGTGCAGCTTCAACTTCAGAATTATCTTACATCAACATAAAGATTATAAGCCTTTTTCCTAGGAGTTGCTGGTTTGGTTGTAGCTTTAGCATTTCAGCTTTGCCTCAGTGGGAAAATACTTACCACTGTACTATGATTTGTAGCAATTTCACTTTTATTGATGAGTAGTTGGAAATACTGTTGAACACAAAGAGTTATAATACATGCTCAAGTCTTTAGAGTAACTTGCTTCATATCTTACGCAAATCCTGTGTTACCTTCATGCAGTGAGCATATCTATATATCTATATCTATATATCTCCATGTTACTATATATTTGAGAATCTGTGGTGTAAAGAAAAAAAGAACACTTAGATTTTTTTTTTAATATAGGCAAGGTGACAGGACACGTCAACTAGTAGTAATCTACAAAGTAGCTTTATTTAAAAATATATGCTTATGCATATACGTGTGTGCTAGATGATGTAACTTTTGAGGAATTATCTGCAGCTGTAGAATAATGTAAGTTAAAAGAGGATTTTTAGGTCTGCGATACTCTGGTTCAGATTCTGAAACAGAATTAATGAGATCTAAGTTCACTTGTCTGTTTTACCACAGACCTTGTGTGCTCACACGGAGTTAGCATCCCTTTTGGGACTTACGTTTCTAACCTGCAATGCACAGGAGTATTTCTTTCCTTGGCTCTTTAGTGATCCCAGCCTCTATGAGGATGACATATATGTCCCTTTTTTCTGGATGAGCTCTGTACTAAACACAATTAGGCATATTGACTGTTCTTAAAAGAACAATCCCAATATATGCTATTGTTTTGAGGCTACAAGCTGCAAACTTTGAGTAGCATATAATATAAAAATGACACACATGAGGATAATTCATAAACCTATGAGTTGTCAAAGTCAGAAGCAGTCAACCAGTTCTAAAATTGTTGATGTAGATGGTGTATTTCAGCCTAAAGACTGAAAATATCAGCAGCAATGGGTATTGGATATAAAACAACCAGAGCAAAGCTGAACCTGTGGTCAGTCATGTGGAATTGCTTAAAGCCAACGTCTCTCTTCTGAAGGAGCTAGAATTGTCCAATTGAAATATATATTAATAGTTGTTTTATGCTTTGAATATCTGCAGTCCCTAGTCTGTGAATAAATGTTCTGCTCCAGTTGCTGGAAAAGGAAGCTTGATTAAACTTGTCAGTCCTGTTGAAAGTTGACAGCTTTATTGTCCTTAGGTGTATGGATAGCCATGCACAGAGGTAGTGCGTGAAGAAATCTGTGATAAAATTGAAACAGTAGTATGCAGTTAAACTTGAAATCAGTCTAGGATGCACTGGAAAAGAAAAGATGTTCTTGGCAGCAGCCAGAAGGAGGTTCAAGTTTTCAAATCTTACAGTATTTTTTAGGGAGATATTTTCAGAATTCCCAGATGTGTAATTTTTGCTGTCTGCCTTCTTTTGTGAAGACAGACCCAAGCTTGTATTCAACATTTTTTTCAATCTTTGCTTTTATGGATCTTTTTTCGGAACCACCTTCATTTCTCTTTTTTCATTTTTTTTAAACAAAGAAGCAAAGCAAATAGTTTCCAAGTATTCAACGTGTGTGGATAGTAGGATGAACAAAGGATGATACTGTGATGTCAGGAACAGCATATGCTTAGTAAAGGGAGAAGATTTGTTCCAGTTGTTTTCATGTTTTGTGTGATTTTTCGTATTTACCTTTTAGCATTCAGAAAACTCATCTATTTTGGAACCTTCTTTCTGATTTTTGTTTCTGGTATTATGGACAGCAAATGGACTCCATAAAGCTCTTCTCTTTACACAGGAAACAATTGCTTTTGACTTTGGCATTTTCCAGTCTTTGCCATGGATCCTTAGGTTCTAGTTCACATTCTGTTTTGTTTATTGCTGTCTTCCTCTGGTAAAATTTCTCAAACCTAAATGTTTAGACTAAGTTGTAAATCTGGTCAACATCTTTGTTTTAGTCCTCCTATTTAGCTGTTGACTGTGTAACCTTGGTATTGCCTGCTTTTTTCCTTGGGTGTTTTCTTTTAGTCTCTCCATTTTCTTTTTCTTAGGTTATATTATTAATGTGAAGTTTGGGTGAGAGGCATTTTCAGTTTTTCTTGTAGCGTTTCTTGACATGCTTGCTTTGCTTATATAGCAGTTGCTGCCCTATCTGTTGAACTAAATTCTTTAGATGTGTATATAGTTATTTTTTATCCATATTCACATACCTGGGCCAAAGTATTTGCTTTGTAGACAGTGAAAGGAGGGACCTGAATAACTGGGAAGTGTCCAGTTTGTTTTCTGTAATGGGACGGTTTTAGGACTGTGCAGCCACTATGTGTTTGTATGTGTCTTGCTATTGCTTTAAGTTTCACTACTGCTTAAAATGCTTCTTTGCAGAGTGTGTGCTTGTTTCATTATTATTAAATTGCTCCACAATTTTTTTGTCATTAGCATTAGGGAAGAGCAGGCATATGTGGGGGCGTGGCTGTGTTTTATATATTGAAATAATTTTATAGTATTAACAATTAATGTATTGAAAATGACATTAACAGTAATTTAAAAGAATAAACACCAAAGTAGAAGGTGAATAGCCTCTTTGAAAATGTTTTTCTTGTTAGTTTTTAAAATAGTGTTTTTTCTCTCTGTTTCTAGGTTTTCTCAAATAATGATGAAGCCCTTATTAACAAAAAACTACCCAAAGAACTTCTGTTAAGGTAACTCTACGTAACATTTTAAAGAGTAAAAAACCTGAGGATTGTACGTTGCTTATGTGTCTTACAGGCTATCACGTGCTATTCATTCTTTCTTAAATCCTCTTGAAATAAATAACAACACACCTGATTTAGTTCTTGGAATTCTTGAGCTTGTTTCCTTGATTTGTTTTAATGTGTTCAAATTATACCATACCACGGAAGAAGTAATTTAATTGTGATTTTTGACTTGCATGTCAGAAAAAGAAGTGAAATAAAACGTCAAAAAAACTTTGGTGTACCAAGTAGTCAGCTCTTCCACACTGCACAATCTTTTATATCTGCCTGAAGAGCCTAATTCTCTAATGTAGTTCACACTCTTTATGCCATGAACTTTATTATAACAAAATAAAGTGAAAATTTGATGTCAGCGCTTCCAAAAAGTCGCTGCATTGAAAAGCTCTGTTACCATTACTGCCAATCTGTGTTGTGTAAGGTCGAACCTACAGGAGGATCTTTGTTATTGTAGTCATTCAGTTACTCATAAATTTTATAAGCTTGCTGGTGTATGAGTAGATTATCTTTGCAAAAGTTAGCTACAACACCATGATCAGTAGGTTCAGCCCATGACTGATGGATGTCTTCTTGCTCTCATATTGTTGACAGTTGATTTCAAGCGAAGTATAAACTTAACTGCGAAATGTGGAGCTATTGCTTGGTGGAATGTGGCCACTTCAGCAACATCTTCTGTACCTACACATAGGTTTTGTTACAGACCACTCCTTAAGGTGAAAGAAAAAAGAATGTTCACTTAAAATGGTGCAATTACAGTTTTTACAGGTGGTGTTATTAAAATGGAGCTGGTGATTTTTTTCTTAATGCAATATAGACATGTTTGGGTCAGCTTGTTGTATGTCACTGCTTCCAGTGTGATTTGAAGTGGAAGAATGTCTCAATGGTGTTTTGCATCTTGTGCCTGAAGAAAATGCTCCTTAAAACATCGTGACTGCACTATCACAATGCTCTATTGGTGGTATTAAAAAAGCAGACTGTTGTTAAAGGAATTGAATTTTAAAAAGCTTTTCATTTTTGTTGAGAAACATTCCATATGGTAGCAGATTGTAATTTAGACTCTTAGAACTATTTAGAAAATGTGATTAAAAGAGACATGTCACAGAATAATGCCCTGAATAGAAATTCTCCTACCTTTGCATTGCTGCGCTCAATGCCCCACATGAACCACAAGATAAAGGTCAATGTAATATGTTGCCTCCTTAGCTAAAAATCATGATCTTCAAGTCCTTCTTTTCTAGCATTAGGATTCTCCCAATATTTGTGGAAGTGACTGACCATTTCACTGTTATAGATGCTAAATATATAATTCATGTAATTGAACAGGATTTGTTGGTATGGTTTGGGCACTGAAAAGTGTCATGCACTGAGATAGTAAGGACGTCTTTTGGAGCATCTTTCTTCTGAGAGAGGCCGAGGGAGTTGGGCCTGTTCAGCCTCAAGAAGAGATGACTGAGAGGGACCCTCATCAATGTCTATCTGTACCTGAAAGGAAGGTGCCAACAGGATGGAGCCAGGTGCTTCTCAGTGCTGCCCAGCAACAGGACAAGAGGCAACAGGCAGAAACTGGAAGTTTCTGGAACAGGAAGTTCCACCTGAATATGAGGAAGAGCTTTACTATGCAGGTGACTGAGCACTGGAACAGCTTGTCCAGAGAGGTTGTGTAGTCTCCCTCACTGGAGATATTCAAGAACTACCTGGATGCAATCCTGTGCAGTGACCCTGCTTGAGCAGGGAGGTTGGACCAAATGACCCACTGTGGTCCCTTTCAACCTGACCCATTCTGTGTTTCTCTGATTTTAAAGAGGTCGGCAGGAAAAAACCCCAAACAAACAAAGATTTTGTAGTAATTAGACTCTACCAGTGGCTTAGTTGTTATTTCTTCTATTCAAGGTAGCTTCTTAGAAAGCAGCTTGAAGGATGTGTCGGCTTATCTTGGATTTGACCAACTGAGGAAGTGGTGCAGCTAGTCCCTGCTACTACACTGTTATGGCAGTGTCTAAAGAAGCCTTTAGGACAATTAAAAGGCTTCATGGGGCTGGAACAACAACATAAAATATCCCAGGTCAAGCATACACGGAACTGATTCAGCCAACCATCTATTTTTTGTGCACATATGTCCTTTTTGCAATTCCACACTGATTTACCAAAGTAGTGTTGCAGATGTAGCTAGAAGAGTTGATGATCTGAGAAATTGGACTGGGACTGTCAGCTTTCTCAATAAAGAACATGATGATCTCATGCTGAATGCTGGGACTGGGTCTGCTCTGCCAGGAAGAAATAAAGTGCATATTTCATTATACCCACAATATTGTGCTGATCACCAGGGTTTTGAAATGGAGTGGAAGGGGTTGGGTGGGAGAGGTGCTCTGTAAGTCTCCTTTTGAAATTGTACTGCTGCAGGGACAAATGCACAAAGCCAATGGCAGAGCTTGTTAGAGAGAGGATCATGCATCTGGGTTCTCATCCCTGCAGGGTTTAGATACCTAAGGAAGTTTCAGGGCACAGACCTGCCTGTCTAAAGGTTTGTCAGTGGGGAATTTGTTTGATGAGCTTGCATGTGAAGGCTTTTGTAAGACTGCATCTGAATGCCTTTTAACAACTGAAATGTATGTGCTCATGCTGCATCATGTTTTAAATTTGTCTTGTCCTATGGTTATGACAGGAGAGCTTAAATATTGCCACACTGAGGGTAATTAATATTCTAATTATTTTTCCTTTATTAGCTATGCAGTCTACCTTTTAATTAAAAGGAGAGTAAACCAGTTGCATTTTTCTCACAGACCTGGAACTGAATAGTAAATCCCACTGAAGGTGTCATCTAACGCACTTAGTTTGCTGCTTGATTGTATCAGATATGTATGAAAACTGTTAGAAGGCACTACAGCCCTCTGTAAAAAAACACCCCATAGTATTGGACTTGCAGGAAAAAAGTGGTTAATAACTTGTTACAAATTTCTGGAAATTAAATGTAAACACAGTTTCTTCTATTGCCAGAATTGGTCGTGTTCTCATTTGCATCAAGTATTTAAATTTACGTAACAAGCTATAATGAGCAATCCAGTTTTTTCCTCCAAAACTGGAAAATGCTTTCCCGATGGTAGACTTACGAAATAAAACTGCTTTGAAATTTATTCACAGAATAGTGTTACTATACTTGCATACTCTAAAGTTGAACAAAGTAAGCCCTTGGTATTTTACTTGTTTATTATTATTATTACTACTACTACTACTACTAATGTAACAACCAGAATTATATTGGAAGGTTTTCAAGCCAGTGTCATGTCTGTTGCATGTTTTCTGTGGAGTATCTATGCTTGTAAGTTAATAATGTCAACCATTATTAACTTACAAGCATAGATACTGTAATTCTGGTTGTTACATTAGTAGTAGTAGTAGTAGTAATAATAATAATAAACAAGTAAAATACCAAGGGCTACTTGTTCAACTTTAGAGTATGCAAGTATAGTAACACTATTCTGTGAAAAATTTGAGACCCTCAGCTTCTCGGGCAAGAAATTCATTTGAAAGGACAAGAAAATGGAGATTATTTTTTCTTTCTCAAGTAGACCCAGATAACTGGGCACAGGAGGAGGAAGAGGATATCTGATTAATATTGACAATGGTGGTTTTGAACAATACCCTTATTTGGAGGGGCCATTTATACTTTGAGGTTGATAGTGTAGCTTGAGTGGAGAGAGGGAGGTATTTAATTTGTAATTTTTTCTGGTTTATGGACATTTATTTTTATTTGTAATATTGGAGTATATTTTTACCTGTGAAAGAAATAGTCTGCTTCTAAAAACTTTGCTTTGTAGTTTTGTTCAAGCTGAAGGAAAAATTATGACCCCTGTTAGCTGTTGCAGAGCTATTTGTTTGCCAGTTGGCAAGGAATGCTCTTTCCCTTCTGCTATTACATATTGCAAGAAGTAAAAGGTAGAATAAATGCTCAACTGTATGACATTTAACTAAGAATTGTGAGGTGGTATTATAAATCATGTAATTTAAACAGTTTTTGGATGATTGTAGTTTTATTTTGTTTTCTTAGCCTGTGTGTTTATGGGAAAGCATCAATTGAATACACAGGACATTCATTGTAGAATTGCACTGGTGTCTGAAATTCATAATCCCATATCTGTCATACAAGAATCAGAAATCAAGTCAGGCTAATACAATTTTAATGGTAACTTTCCTAGTAAGATGTCATAGCTTGAAAGTGGCTCATCTTTTTTTTTTTTTTTTAATTTATGTAAATTGCTGGGGAAAAAAATCCTAAAACAATGTATTAATACAGTTACAGTGTGAATTTGAAAAATAATTTGAAACAAAAAAATAGTGTATTTCAACAGCTTTTTTTTTGGTGCTTGATAAAAAGTAATAATGCACATTTGAAAAGGGAGATACAGCCAGTACTTTTAGCATGTAGAAGGATAGGTAACATTTGTTCATTTGTATTTTAACTACTAATGTTCTATACAATAAGTTTTTTTCACAAAAGTGGCAAGCTTAAGGAACAAGATGTTTGTTCCTTTCAGCCACTTAAACCATTTTTGGTTCCTTTCTGCCTACAAAGTACCAACTTCATAAATTGTACCACAAATATAGAAACTATTGTGAGTTCTGCTATAAACCATACTTTTTGAGTGCATGTACTTAAGAATAAATGTCAGCCATCAGACTCAAAATTTGAGTGCTCGATCAGATTTAGAAGAGGATAAGCAGAGTTCTGGGACTGAAATTAGGAGAGGAGCACAGGAGTGGTGTTTCAGCAGCAGCTTTTCTTTTAGGCAAGATTATGCAGTTTGTGAGTTGACTTAGGAAGTATAAGTTTTCATGTTTCTGTTCTTTGTTTTTGTTACTGCACATTGCTTTTTGCTCAGCTTTTAGTGTGTTCATTGTTGTAGAGAAAAAAATTACCCCAAGCTTAAAACTGGTGAAGTCAAACATAATATTTGAAGTGATGCTTTACCACCTGTGTGCTTAACTGTGGGGGAAATAGAAAAGGAACACAGCAAAGGCTACAATAAGAAATTGTTATAATGCCATCGGGATTTCTTATCTAGGTTCTGGAGGTACTTGGATGGCCCACGATTGCTGTAAAATTTGGCTGCTGTATCTTAGCATAAAGAGCACTGACTAACGAGTCAAAGAACTGAAAAATATAAAACTTTTGTCTGGAGCAGTTCTTGATTAGTAAGAATTTTATAAGCAGAAAAACAATATATGTGTTTTGAAGGCAAAAGGAATAAACAATCTGTCATCTCAGACATGATTCATTTTCCCTGCTACAAGAATTTATATAATTAAGTAGGGAAATATTTCACCCTGAATAGCTGAGACTGCTGTTTAGTGTTTGACAGTCTCAGGGAAACATTCCAGTTTTATAATGCACATGCAATCTTTTATTTTGATTTTAGAGTGTTTTCCAAGTCAGAATTCTAGGCCCTCTATAGTAGTCTGCCAAACAATTACAATATAACTATTTAGAATTAGAACACCCAAATTGGTACAAGTATGTAAACTATTCATACAGATTATGAAGTGAAGTGATTGTATAGGAGTTTCTTAGGAAAATAAGACTTCTGTATATTTTTGTGAATCTATGGTTTTTGTAAAACAAAATCTAATAGTGCCTCATACAAGTAATTTTCATTAAGTCTTTTGATTCAGCATGCCTGAAATACATCTGTCTAAAGAATTAGTGCAGAGCAGCACTAATTCAAACTATTTAGTATAGTATGAGCATCCTTTAAATGTTTGTTAACTAGAAATGTGGAGACAAACATTGACAAGAAGCAAGCAGAAACAATGCAACTGATGACAGCATAATGTCAAATCCTGGCTCACTTCTGTGGAGACAGATATTAATTTCCAGTGGTCCTAACCTCCAAAAAAGTGATCAGAGAATCAACTGAGTACGTGATCCAGATGAGCCACATGCACAACTCATGGACCAGCTAAAAAAATGAGTTCAATATTTTGATCTTTAGCTAGAGAAACAACAGAATTATAATTATTTAGGGCTATGCAAGATATACTGGGTTCTTTCAGAATCTTTATGTGCTTTGACATCAATTTGAAAAATAATATCACATTATCAATTTTTATTTGTTTTAACATGATATATATAATGTTATAATGTATAGTCATTTAGTTTCTCTGTATCTTCAGATTTCAAGGTAGTGTATATAAGTTCAAATATACACAGACAATGCAACAAGTTGCAATTTTCTGATTAATCAGCTTTTGTTGCAAAAATTATCTTTTATTCTGAAGAGGGATTGGGTTTTAAAGCTTTCCAGTGACTTACCTCGTAATCAGGACAGAACTCAGGCTCTGCCTGAGGAATCTAAAGACTCAGTCAGTGCTTGGTGGTCAGCATATTCCCTTCAGAATGTGGAGGTCTCATGCTGACCTTTTTTTTACACTGCCACATGCATTGTTTGTCTGCTTATGAAATTCTTACCAAGATCGGTTCCAGATGCAAGTTTATATTTTTCAGTTCTTTGCCTCACCATTTGGCACTTTGTACGCATTTTCTGGCTTCTTTGTATGAGATGCTAAACATTTGCAAATGATTATGTGAACAATTCAGTTTGGACTTTTGAAATTGGAGTAGGTAATTGCCATCCTCTATTTGGTATGTTTAAGTGATTTGGTTTTGTTCATAAACAAAGTTTAAGTGCCAGTGTAAGCTCAAAATGGAATGTTTTGGGCAGCAATATTTCAGATGGAATTCCTTTAAAAATGTGAGTGAGATGCTTGAAGAACAGAAGCAGAAAGTTGCATACTAGTGCTGTTGTATAGTGTGTTAATGAGGAAGAGGAGATTTGGAAATGGAAGAGGGGTTTTATTGTGTCAAGGTGCTAAGTAAGATTCATCAGTTTTGAAAAGAATATATTTTCTTTAATCTTTCTGCTTTAACAGTTGGGGTTTCCTTATAAATTGAGTGCTTCACTATTACTTGGTTCAAGTTACAGGTATTATCTCTTAAGAACATGCTTGTGACAAAGGATTAGTCACACTGGAACAAAAGTAAAAAAGCATTTGAAGCAGGAGTAACAGCTAAAGGGGATATAGCAATGATTTATACAACCCTTGGAATTGTACTTTACCATTTATTTTGTTTCACTTTGTTTTTCTTTTATTTGCTACTAAACCTCTCCTTGGAACCTCATATTTAATGAATATTTAATTCCATTTAGAGCTTTGTTTACATTGAAACTGGAATTTATTTTAACTCAGTCTCTTAATTTGTTCATTATCAGAACAAATAATGTTCAGAAGTACTAGTGAAGTAATGAAATCTGCTTTTTACACGGAGCTATGGGAGTCAGGGGAGGAAATGTTCTCCTTCATTTCCATGTGAAAAGTGCCATCAAAAAACAAAAAGGCAGTACTCTTACATTCTAAAAATAAAAAAAAATTGCTTAAATATTTGGTGCTAGACAGTTTAAATAGAAAACCGTACATGAAAATTCTTAGATTTTTTTGGTCTGTAATCCATGAAGTATTTACAGGAGAGGTGAGCATTATTATCTGTGTATTCATGATGCAGACACAAACTTCAGGAAGAGAAGTCTTTTGTTCAGGATCATCCTCCAGGCCAGTAGCAGAGCTGCAGGTTGGATCAAGTCTCCTGGATCCTACTGCACATAGCATCTATGGCAGTAATGATCATGGTTTGTGGAGCATCCCTGGGCTGCATGTCGCCAGTGCATCATGTTATTTGTCCACATCTCTACCTAGACACTAATGTGCAGAGTGGGTATGTATAGTGGATTTTTGGCTGTTTGGTGCCCAAATTATAATCCCTTCACTCATGGGGAAAAACAGACTGTAGGATAGTTGGAATGGCCAGCAAGGTTGGATTGGGACTGTGGGCTGCAAGTTAAACCACTGTGAACTAATCATTACTAACTGATTTTATTTGATGAGGCTAACTGCTTTTATTTAGTAAGATGTGTTATAGTTGCCAAATTTGTACTTCATAAAATTACTTCATAAATGTAAAATCTATGTTAAAAAATTATAGACTAGCTGAGGGTGGAAAATTAAACAGAACTGGCCCTTCTTGAATTTATCATTGGGCATTTTGTTTCAGATACTGAGAGTATCTGAAAAGGTTGCTGTTGTGTTATACATGATCATACTTTACAAATAAGTAAAACTTATTTTTAAAGAATGAGTAAGATAATGCACTTGTCTTTCAAGTAACATAGAGGCCATAAAAAGTTAGATGCTGGTCTCTGTAAAGTGAATCCAGCAAAGTTGATTATTTGTAAAAAAAGCTGATTACTGTTTCAATATGTTGGGGGTTGAGAATTTCTTCCCATTCCCGTTACTAAGCAACAAATAGTTAGATGTTTAGAGTAATCAAAAGACAAAGGTAGGCTTGGGCGAGGCAGGGTAAGGGAACACCCGGCCCTTGAAACGGGAGTCTCGCTCTCTTGTGGTTCGGACGCTGAGAGGAGAGGCTGCTCTTTGCTTTTCGGCTGGACCAGAGGGAATCCAACTGTGCCCTGTTCTCTCTTCTCCTGACTGGGTGAGCTTGGATTCAACCTTTTCTCCCCACGGGGAAGGGCACGTTTCCCCGGGCTGCGTTTCCTCGCAGCCGCTGCCGGGAGAGTCCCGCGGCCCCTGCTGCCTGCCCCCGCCCTCTGCCGCACGAGACCGCGGCGTCTGCTGTGACTGCAGAAAATCCTCGCTGGCTGGCTGGGGAGAGGGCCAACTCCTGACCCGCCGCTCCGCTCGCCGCTCCGAGCTGCTTTGCTGCCTGCTTTCTCATCTCTCCGCCATTATTGGCTGCCACTACCTGACCTGACCCTGCGCCACAGCGCCACCTGCAGCTGCTCGGGAGTCATCGCGCCTGCCCTGCCCGGCCGGGAGCTCAACAGCGCCCCTGCTGCTTGCAACCGTGATTACACCACACGGGCAAAGGTTCAGCAGCTCACAAGCCATCTGCTATTGGTTTTCTGGTTCTAGTTCTGGTTGCTATTATTGTTATTGCTTGTTTATAGATACTAGTAAAGAACTGATATTCCTTTTTTCCATACCTTTGCCTGAAAGCCCTTGATTTACAAAATTGAATAATTCGGAGGGAGGGAGGAAAGGAAATCACATTCTCTGTCCTGGGGGAGGGTTCAACCTCTCTTGGCAGACACCTGTCTTTCAAACCAAGACACAATAGAAAATAGGTGTCAGGCATCCTGCAGTCAGCCTATTATTTTGCAATTGCCAATACTTATGTAAGGGTTCTGTAGTAATAAGTACCTTGGGGAAAGAAAAGGAGGTTTGGCTTGTAAAGAAGTTGTTTCCTTAAGATTTAAATATGCCTCACTATTTATCTTTCCAGGACAAGTGTTATTTTGTGGTTCTATTGATTAAGACATTACAGGACTTAGCTGCAAAGTTGGTGAAGTTTGGAAGCACACCAGCATTAGCATTGTTAATTTAATCATATAGATATAATTTTTAAATTGAATTTAATATTCATGAAAGATTATGCTTTTGTGGATTATGGCTATGGATTATTTCTCTTATCTGTGTGTGGTTTTAGCCTGCACATTTTTATTCTACTGTTTGTATGTACTGCTGGGCTATGCTTAACCGTGAGATGCCTCATACCTCAGTCGAGTGTTTAGTAAAGTGGAGGACAAAGGGTGAAGACAAACCTTCCGTGTGTAAAGAATTGTAAATATGGTTCATATTTACTGAGTATGACATTTTAGGAGAAATACAAGACAGTTTCTACAGTGGGTTTCAGACTTTGCCACTGTGTGTGTTCAAACATGATTAGTAGTGAACTGAGAACATCTGATGCCCTTTTTCTCTGTTGCTTGGGCATGCTTGGAGAAAATCCTGAGAAAAAACTGCTAAAAAAGGAAAATCAAAGCTGTGAAAGTTATAAGTTGTCTCTCTATGATACTTTTCCACGTATGTAGGCTTTACTCTTCCATATTGCATGTGAAGGACTTTAATGAGAATAGATTTGCTATTCAAGGAATTGTACAAATCAATAAGGAATCCATAGTCTAAAATGGGGAAGACGTAACAGATTTGTTGTGTCCATGTTTTGTAACAACTGGACAGTGTGGTAAAGTTGAAAGGAACTTCTAAGCAGCTTATCTAGTTGATGTGCTGTCTTCAGTGAGGCATTTCTTATCCTTATTACTTTGTTTTTTATTTTGATAAAGTTTGTTATCGTTCCTTGTGTGCAAAACCACTGTACATTTTAACAGCATGAAACACAGTTGTTCTGAAATGGAGTTCCACTCACAGGTCAATTGTAAACAAAACCATAATGTAGGTTTTTCGTGAGGCTTTTTGGAAGTTACCAGGTGTTTTTCATACCAAATTTTGGGGGTTGGGTGAAAGTTTCTAGGAAGTCAAGTATCTGTGTGTAGTACTCACTGTATACATCTTGTTATCCACTTTTTATCAATCCTTATAGCATTGTATCAAAATACTTAAAATGCGTAATTGCTGGGCCATTACTTCAAAAGCTTATTCCTCATGTGATCAAATGTAGAAGGGCCTTACAAAAGCAAGAGAGAAGCAGTTTGACTCTTGCACAATTTGATTTCTGTCTCTGTAGGAGGTACACTGCACAGTGTTGCAGTTTTGAGGAATAGCTGTTTCTTTCTGTGGCCCCTTAGGGAGGGAGACAAAATGTGAGGAGTCAGCTGTCTCTGTGTTTGGAAAGACATTAGATAGTCTGTTTATGGTACAAGGGAATAATGAAGCACATGTGGAAATACATGGGAAGATGATGGAGATTGTAGATCATCACTTC
Source organism: Entomyzon cyanotis (assembly GCA_024500445.1). NCBI lineage: Eukaryota > Metazoa > Chordata > Aves > Passeriformes > Meliphagidae > Entomyzon > Entomyzon cyanotis. The sequence continues at coordinate 87,265,523 of JAKEPQ010001005.1, forward strand.
TTGTTGGCAGAACCATATAAATTGCAGTGAAAATGCCTCAAAAAGGTGACCTAGAAGATCTGTGGCCCTCTTATGCTGAGCTTTGGCGAGTCTTGGGTATCAAGAAAATTCCAGACTAGAAGAATATGAATCCTAACTGCAGCACTTTAAAGTAGGCAAGAGAGAGATGACCAGAAATTTCAGCCTCCTATTCAGTATGCAGTGGAAAAATTCGCCATAGATTTGTTTGATCAGAAATTAAGAGAGAGGAATATGGCAATTGTTGTGGATTTCTGGAAAATAAGTAATTGGACAATATCATTCTTAGAGATTTAAAATTTAGTTGGCTTTACCAACCAAAAGTACTTGTTTCTACTTAGGCACTTGACTTTTAATGTTTGATATTTTCATTTTAAACGTCAACTGTGTGTGTGCAGTTTATCAGTGCATGTTAAGTGTATTAAGTTGTAGATGACACAAAAGAACTGTAATGGTTAAACCCTAGGAACACATAGCACTCCTAAAGAATTTCATTAATAACATGGTAAATCGTGTGTGTACAAAAAAAGAATAATTTTATAGATTAATTTTGCATGGATAGATAAGTAGGAGTAAGGAATGCACAGAAAGAGCTGTGGCCTGGGCTGTGTACTCCCAGAGCAGGGTGTGATGCTGAAATGGGTGATATACTGTAAGATTCTTGTTTGATGCTGTATCAAAAACACTGTTAAAATGGCCTGAAATGAAAATGGAGGTAGTGAAATCACACTTTATGTCTGTGTACAGCTTTGTTGATAGTAATAAATTTTTTAATGTTGCACATGCTTCTGATGTCTACATTCAAAGAAACATGCTGAAAAAATAATCGACAGAGAAAAGGAAATTTAAAGAACTAAAGTAAAAAGATTCTTAAAATAGGAATTAAAGATGACATGATAAGTGGCTTTTAAACTCAGTAAAGAGAAAGTATGAACTGCTAAAGCACTCTTTAATTTGGTGAAGAAAAGTAGAAAACAGCATAGAGCTGGAAGCCAGACGTTCACCTTGGAAATAAGGGAAACATTTTGACAGAGTGATTAACCAGTGGAACAAACTACCAGAGAAGGTGATGATTTTCCGTGTCTTGAAGGCTTTCAAATGAAGAATAGGTCCTTTTCTGTAAGCCAGGCTTTAGCCAAGTGCAAGTTTGCCATGAGGGAGTTGAGGAACTCTGAGCTTGTACAACTCTTTGTGCCTTTGGCATGAGGCTCAGTGTGCTGCAGGTACTGTTAACATTGAAAGGTCTCCAAGGCCAAACTCATGAGGCACATGTCCAGAGTGGTGTGTGCCTAGGGATGAAAAGGCTCCAAGGGTTCCAAGTGTTGGTAAGTGTATTTTGCTTCCTGAGCTCGATACAGGATAACTATGGAGAATTGAATAGCCTGGGATACTAGAAACCAGAACAAATGATCCTAAATGTTACTGTGAATTTATTAACGTAATTTCAATTTCCTTGTATTAATACATGCCGAAGACTGAAGTGGAAATGAATCCCGCTGCTGGCTGCATTAGCTTCCACCTATGTATCTGTGGTCATAGAGGACAGAAGTGCTATACAACCAGCAGCTGCCCTGCTTGGTAGTTTTTTCCACATTTTAAAATTGCAGGTGCCTGCTGATGGTCCTTCACCCAAGTGCCAGACAGTGTCAGTGTCTGACACTGACAGATGACTGACAATGTCAGTCTGAGATGGTTGTACTTAAAGTCTTTAAAGACTCCGAGGTCTTTTAAAGACTTTAAATTGCTTTAAACGTTAGAGTCTTGTGCCTCATTGGCTAGTTTTCCTGACCAGTAAGACATTGTTAGTAATTCTGTGGGACTGCAAGGAGACAAGCACGTGTAAGTGGTGCTAGTGCAACACTGTACTATAGAGGGTAAATAAATAAAAAAGTGTGGAAAAAAGTGTGGAAAAAAGTGTTTTCAAAGATGCCTCTTTGGAATTATAAAAGTATTTATTTGCATCTCTTGCCTATTGTACTGTTTAAGTGAAGGGTAATAATTGTGCATTTGCTTGCTGATAATGCATCTTAATGTTGTTACCTGTTTTGATTGGGACAGCTTGGGCTGCCTTGCCGAAAAGTTTCTTCTGTAGAATAACAGAAAAAAAACCCTAAAGGCATCATGAATGTTTACACTTACTAAAATTTTTCTTCTCTTAACATAGAACAACCACTTCCAGTTTTTGACTTTTTGAAAAGTCCTTTTATACAGAATGAAGTAAAAATAAATACATCTGTTCTCCATTTGGTTTTAATTTACCTTTTTTTTTTTTAGAAATCATGCATCAGCATTAATCTCTTAACAGCAATAAACAATGAAACATGGGGACAGACTGCCAGACAACTCAGAGTACTGGGGGGGAGTATAAAATACCCTTTCTTCAACATCTTACAGTTTCTTCTGTTGCTTCTTATTTCATAGAACTTATTTCATAGAACTTCTAAAGCATGTCACGTTCTTATTTAGGCAAGAGTGTTGTGTCACAAGTTCTTTCTTTGTTAAAAATAACATGGAAATCTGTCTTTTGGGCTTCTGTAAATCTGAGATAACCCTTAGGTTCCACTCTCACGGTGGTTCTAGGAGGAAGTTTCTACAAGCCAAGAGGCTTCTGGAGCTCTCTCTCATGTAATCTTCACACCCTCATCTGCTGGCATTTCCCATAAGGCAGGGCGAAAGGTGATTTCAGAAGAGGGTTCCTGGTGGGTCACTGATATTTATGCTGCTCTTAAAAGAGAGAGAACACTTTTCAGTGTTTATCTGAACAGTCCAGCAATTTTCTGAGCACATTAAGTGTGTACTTTGTGCATTAAATTCCACTACATTTCCTAAAGTGGACAGGCCTCAGAAAGGATGTTCAAATCACAAAATAGATGCTATCAAAATAAATGGTTATTGACAGGATTTTATAAACTGTTTTATAGCTTCTGAAAACATGTGTCCTTCTGTTTGCTTGGCTATTAGTTTTTTTTGAGAAAGTGTATTACTGTATGGTAAGAAAGAAAGAAAAAGAAAGAATGAAGAAAAATAAATGAAGAAGAACAGAGAAAGAAATTTCCATGTGTCAAATCAAATATTGGAATACAGCTATCTGAAGTGATCAAAATAAATGTCCAGAAGGTTGTTTTGTTTAAGAATTACTTTCATTATACTTTTTTGCTCTTACCACAGCTAAAAGTCACAGTGTTTAAGATACAGGCATCCATTTTGAGCTCTAGCTTCAGATTTTCATTTGAAAAACAGTAACCAGAATTTTACGTTATTAAATTCAGCATCTCTTACCAGTTGTTTGCTCCTTAATGTTAACATCTCACTATAATATGAAATTGTTCTTATTACTGTTCATTGTTTTGATGACTGAAAAAGTTCCTTGGCAAGCAGGTAGTAATTTATCAGTGAATAACAGGAACATCTTTCATATATTTAATAACTTTCATTCTCTGTATTCTTCTCTTCTTCAAAAAGAAGAAAATTCTTTTTGAATAGGATCTATATTTGATGCTTAACCTAATGATTTCTTTGTTACTGAGAACATCCTTTGAACCAATTTCATTGGTGTTTCGAAATGGTATTTAGTAAAATTAATTTTGACAGTGAAAAGTTTCTTTCTGTAAACTATTAAGAGTTGACAACCCTGAGAAATTGGTTCTGTGATCAGAATAGTAAATCTGAATTTTCAGCTGTAGTTGTTTCTTGTAGAGTAAATTTGAAAAAAAGATACTGTGTTAGACTTGGTAATCACTGTGAAACCCTTTCAGAAATTTGGGTCATTGTCCCTTGTATTAATACTTAGATTCTTGAACTTGGATTTTATGTGTTATCTATTTCTTACTCTTCACCAACCTCTGCAATCTTCATCTGTATTTGTGTAAGTTATTTCTTTAATTGTAGCACAATTAAAGGAATATAAGCTGGTTTCTCTGAATTAAGAAGAAAAAATTATTTGTTATAGTAGGGCAAGGGAACAGAAAATAGATTTTTCAGGAGCAGCACCTGCTGGGTTCTCATATGTTGTTGTTGACAGTCTTAAGATGATAGCTGTGCTATTATTCTGTAAGTCTCAAGAACCAAAAATAATTTGGTGAAACACTCATATAGCATTTAACTTGTTTCTTGTGTAACGGGTGTCTTTCCATAGAAGTACAGAACTGTGAATTCATGTATTAGTCCAAATTTATAATTAAACATTTTAATTATAGTTGTTTTCCTTTCTTTCTAGAATATTTTCTTTCTTGGACATAGTTACTTTGTGTCGCTGTGCCCAAGTTTCCAAGGTATGTATTTCTGTTGGGGTTTTTTGGTTGTTCCTTGGGATACTATTTTCTTAATTACATGCAAATAAGGGGGTTCATTGCAATCTGCTTCCCATTAAAAAAAAAGTTTTCTCAGTCTCTTAGTTTATTATAGCAAATGAACAGTGGTTCCAGTTTTGCATTTAGCTGTGTACAGGACTTCTGTCTAAAGGCTATGGAAAAGATATCCAGTTGTCTATGCTCTGTATCTGGAGAACGGATTAAGCCTAGTTTGGCGTGATGGCATTTGCTTTTTATAAAGCATGTGGCTGTATAACACTTATTTTTCAGGCATCTTTGCTGCTTAAAATTCCATGTAGTTTGGTTAATGTGCACCATGTGTCTAAGAAGTACATCCGTCATTTTGTTGCCAAGTACAAAAGGTGGTAAGTAGATGGACTACTAACTGAGGAAAAAGGCACACACAAGATATTAGAGAAGGCATGCTAAGTAACTTTTTATGTTTAGCTTGTCTTCATTTTTTTCTTGAAATTAAATGAATAATATTCTGTTTCTACGTCAACTGTGTACACTGAACTGTATTATTATACAACATGAATGAACTTTATTTCATGTTTTTCTTCTGTTAATTACATTTGGGTTTGGTTTTAATTGGTTTTTTGTTTGTTTGTTTGATTTAATGTGTAATTAAGTGTGTAATTATTTCATTCCTATACCCATATCACCCTGGCCTACAACTTCAGTAAGTTTTGTAAGTCAGGTAACATCAGGTTTCAGCTAAAACCTACAAAACTACATAAGAAAACCAAAGCAATTAAATAAATTGTGTCTTTCACTCAGAACTACCTGTCAGTTCGATGCAGTATTCTTTTTTTCCTGATTTTCTGCATGTATTTGTGTTTCTCTGGCTTTTTTATTTTGCTTTACTTTGAACAACTATTGCTTCGACAGTGAAGGACAAGCTCTCAAACACGTACATGTAACTTAGCACGTGTAAAGGAAAGGCCTGAGCCTAATAGTGGAAAGTCAGCAATTTTCTGAAAGGTTTCTGTTTTCTCAGAATAGTAACTAGTGAGGTTAAGGAACTGTGGTTTTATTGAAAGGAGTCTCATCTGCCACTACTCTTTTTCCATATAGGTCTAGCAAAAGTAATTCATTAGACAATTTTACAAAACCTTTTTAAGCATGGAGGGTTAAATCTTTCTGTGTATGTACTTCACATTTAATACCTTGTTTTCCGGTATGTTTTGTAGCCACAAGTTAGCCTTTAAAGTGTAATCCCTTTAGGAGATTTGAGATTAATTTCTGCAAATTCTATGTTTTTAGCTAGTTGGTACTATGTGACTACTAATATCTACAATTTTTTTTTTTAAATGCTGCCTGAAATTTTCTAGTTTGTAATATTTGAATTACTGGGAGGAAAATGAAGGGAGCAGGCAGTGGAGCTAATAAATAAACTGTATTTGTTTTCTCTAGGCATGGAATGTTTTAGCTCTGGATGGAAGTAATTGGCAAAGAATAGACCTCTTTAACTTTCAAACGGATATAGAGGTTAGTGTCTTTTTCATTTTTAGGGTATTTTTCATTGCTATGGAGAAGTGTGAGAGCATAGCTCATTTTGAGTGCCCCACAGACTGTGGTTGTGTTCACATGTTTTAAAGACTTAATTCAAGAAAATAATACTGTGAAGAAGCAAATGAAAAAGAACCCTGTATTTGCCTCTTTTTTTTTTTCCTGGATGAGTGTTTCAGTTTTGGTTGCCAGCTGTGTATAAGATAATTTTCATATATGCATACAGAGCTCTAGAAATTCAAACTTGCTCATTTCCAGAAAGGAAAGGTGTAAACAGTGCCTCTGGATGGAGTGAGATTCTCAGAATGACATTTACAATCTAGAGGATAATTTTGTTGCTGGTCCCAAATCTCTCTGTGAGGGGGCCATCTAGTGCTGGAAGCTCACTGGACACTTGGCTATAGGATTTGGAGATAGAAGCACTAAAATGCTGAGCAACTTTCCTTACTGCAGACTTGCCTAGATTTGATTTGGTGTGTATCTGATCACCATTTTATGACCATTTGTTTTATAAGGTTTGAACCTTGCATGAAATGCAGGTACATGTGCAGTAAAGTCCTTTCCAGTATATAATGAAAGGTTTTAGGACAGACTTGTCTTCTGTAAGAAAAACATGTCTGCATGAGTGCTATCATAGGTGTGCATAACAAAATATAATATGACATCTGAAAATGAAGACAAAAATCAGTGGGGAGTGACAATTCCTTGATTCAGTCTGAACTGGTTTATTGTTTGTTGTTTGATACAAATTAAGTTTAGACTACAATACTAGATTTGCTTCTTTGTTTTATGTTTTGGCTTCTTAGTTACATGAATAGAGTCCAGATGTGTTTAATTTGCTGTATTTTGCTAACTGTGGTACAAACTGTTCCTAGAACTTTACAGTAACATAGAGGATAAATTTTTTTCACCACTCTTTTAAAACTTTATTGCCAACTCCTGTGCTCTACTCATCTTAAACAAGGATCTTGCAGAGGTAGGAGAAAGATTTTTAGCATCTGCCTCAATCTAAATGTGTGAAAGAAGTCTGGCAGCTTTAATGTCATCTTTTCAGTTGCCTTTAAAAAAGCTTGTATTCCTCATTTGCTAAGAAATGAAGAAAAACCCCAGAGGTCTGCAGTCCTTCTGTTGATAGGCCTTTTCTGTGCTTACAATCATTTTGGTATTTAGAAACACAGTATTTTTTTCCCAAATTTTCAATTTTTTTCATATATTTTACCTAGTGTTGCCCTCTGAGATGCTATATTTGTAGCATAGGATTCAGGAGAAGGAATGAAACTAAGTTATAATCCTCTTTTGCTATAAAAAGCTATTGTGGTTTGGAGCAATTTAGTTACTTCAGTATATTGTATTTAAGTACATTTTTAATATAATCCCCTTAAATTTACTCATAGGAGTCTATTTAACCAGAAATTATTAAACAAGTTGGTTCTTAAATAAGATACAGTTTCACATTTGGTGTCTAAGAACTCTATTTAGATGTTTTAGTCACATATTTTTTTGTCTATGGATTTAGGGCAAGTAAAAGCTGCTAATTGTATTTGACAACTTTGTGCTCAGTTGGATGTTGTGCTGTTTGGTGGTTTTTCAGTTAGTACTTGGTCTGAGAATCAAATAATGAAAAATTGGGTTTTGTGAAATTTTCTATATTTAGGACCTCATATGGTAGAGAATAAAGGGGGGACCTATTAAAAATGTTTCTTTTCTATCAAAAATTTGTGATCTTGAAGTTAAGTGTACCGTAGAATTTCTTGGTATGTGGAACCAACTGTAAGCTTGGGTAGGTTGAAGAAATACTTTTTGAGTGATTAATTATTCAAACAGCTAAATGCATTTAAGTGCACTAAAGTTGTCTTCTTTAGTATGCTGGCTTTTGGGAGGTATTACATGGTTAAAGAAATAAATGGGTTTGGGAAAACTTATTATTTGTTTGTATTTTCTTTGAATAATTCTTTAGGGTTTGGCTTTTTTCTGCAATGTAAAGCGAACTTGCATTATATGCTATTCATTGAAGAATTTATCCTTACAGTAAAGGTATTTAGCCCTTGCTGAGAAATAATTCTGATTAATTGAAAAGCTTTAAGAAATACATAATTTTCAGTTTGTTTGTTTGGTGTGAATTCTTCTGAGAGATAAGATAAGCAGTGTTACTTATGGACCAAGAAACAAGCTCTGATAAGAAAATATTTTCACATAATAATGGCAAGGACTTTAGTATTAAAGAAGGACAATAAAATGTAAGAAACATTTTACTGTTTAAGTAAAATTGTTACCATCATGGTAGCATGAGATGAAAACAACGACAAGAATTCACTGACCTGTAATTGTGTATGTATTTCTTCTTTAAAGGGAGAGAAAAAAATGTGCAGTGCTGTTAGGTATTAGTCCTGTTGTTGCTGCTGCCACCAGGGTGTTTGGCACCTTTCAGCTGTAATTATCCCTAGGGCAGGAGCTGTAAAACAGGGACTTACTGGAGGCCACTGTGACATACTGGCCTAAGCTCGTCTATGTGGGTAATTTAAACTTACGTGCTGTAGAAGTGACTGTGACTTTTGAGGAGTGGTCAAGCCTCCCATTCTACCTCTGGGGCAGTTCCCTACTCATCTGACAAAACTTGAATTTGGTGGTATTAATGGGTCGGGCCTGCTGCAACAAAAAGTTGAGATGTGTGTGATCAAATGAAGAAAAGGAAGACAGAATTAAAAATTGAATTGAGTATCACCTGAGTGTGAGTGAAGATTCTCAAAGGTAACTGTTTTTTCTTAAAGTAGCAAAAGAAATTCAAAGAGTTGTAGGTCTGGTGGGGTATAGCTGGGACTGGTCTTATTTCCTGGGATTTTCAATTTGGTTAGGATATTAACTCAGAATAAAATTCAGCTAAATCTTCGTTCTATTTGGTCTAAGGGTCGTGTTGTGGAAAATATATCGAAAAGGTGTGGTGGGTTCCTGAGACAGCTTAGTCTGAGAGGATGTCTTGGTGTTGGAGACTCATCTTTAAAGTAAGTAAAATCCTCAATGGAGACATCTCTTATTTCCTAATATCTGTACCAAATGCAATTAGATTACTGTTACATTTGTTTGTATTCCTGCATACTGGCTGGTGACCAAAATGGGATACTTAAGTAAGTACTAAGTACCTTAATAATGACTAAATGGGACGTCAGTTGAGATCAAAATATGAGATCAAATATAGCTTCTGTTATTTTCTGAAAATGAACTAAGAAATGAAAGCTGTGCTTTTCAGAAATGTGTCCTTTGCTTTTGTTAGGATTATGTTGCTATTGCTCCATTTTCAAATGATTAAAATGTTTTCAGACTATACTCTGGCATCCTACAGTAGTCAGAGTCTCAAGATCAGTGGTCAGTGTGTAGTTTGTCATCTAATTTGGACAAGAGGTAACCCTAGCAATAGGAGGAAGGATAAAGACTGACACAATTGAGTGCCTACAAAATCAGGAAAGACCTGGGATTCTCTTCTTGGTCTAATATAAGAACAGGCAGGCAGCAAAAACATTTTGGGAGACTATAGAGAGGACAGTGACCCTTCTTTTTACATAGTATATGAACTGAACTGTGCATTTTGTTCCCAGAAGATTGTTTGAATCTATATAAGCTTTTTGTAATGCAAACTGTTTAGCCAGGTTCCTCTGGATATTTCTGTGAGTATTTAAACACAGGTGCTTTAGGGCTCAAAGAACATTTGGAGGAAGGCTTGGGTCTGTCTTTTTGCAGTTGTGTTTTTGTCCTCTGTCCCAGGTGCCTGGGGTGGATGGTGTTCTGTCTGATGTACTGTGGCCCTTCTCAGGTGGAAAATATAAGCACAAAGATTTTGCTAGGCAGTGGGCATTAAGCTACTGTCCTGTGACCTTAAGCTATTTCTAAAATTTATGAGTAAGTCTAATTCATTAATTTTTCTCTCTCAAGTAAATTTTTCTCTCTCAAGCAGCAATAATTTTCAGATACTTGTTCTGAAAATTACTTTTCCTATAAGCCTATTTGTGTTGATTTGTTTCCAGATTCCTTAGTTTTGTGGGTGATATTAATTTTTCTATTTATCCTTCTTCTATACCAACTTTTGTGCCAGATAGCCAATTACTGATGTTGCAGGTATTGGCCATGTAAGCACTGAATGTTTGTAGCAGGTCTGTCAGGACATGCCCCACACTTAAATCTCAGAGGCAGTTTGCTGTTCCTCCAGAATGTAACATCTTTCCAAGTGATTTGAAGAGTGTCTTGATTGTAAATCTCCCTCCAGTACATGAATTTTTGAATAGCTGGTTTGAGAATTCAAGTGGAAACTCTCGCCAGTATAACTGCTTGCTGGGGTTTTTTTCCATTGTTTTCAATCCACACTGGAGAGCCAGAAGTTGTTACCAGCTGAGTGTGTAGTCGGATCTGTTAATTGGGGCAAGCTTCCAGACAAAACTGTTTTTATGTGTTTCCTTCCCTCCTGCCAATAAAATCCATGCAGTTGAAGGAAACATGGGCATAAAAACAGTGCTCTAAAATGCAATGCAGCTGTAAATATTACTTTGCAGAGATAAAAAGAAAGTTTATGTATTTCTTTAGGCTAATTAGTATAATGACACATACAGGCTCTCAGCAGTATAATAGCTCAAATCATCCTTAAAGTTCATACCCAGTAGTGCACACTGATGCTTTTCAATTTTTAAAATAATAAAGAAGTAATCTGCAGCGTACAGGGATTTCCACTGGTAGTCTAATAGGTCTAGGTCACACTTTGGTATTACACCAGGTGTGTCCTTTTCCATTTGGTGTGGGAGCGAGCTCCTTATTAAGAGCTACAAAGGCTTCAGTAATGCGATGTGCAAAAACTCTTCCCAGGAGCCTAATGTTTAACTGATGTGACACTTAGAGCTTTCTGTTTATGCCCTTTGAATTTTTAGTTATGGTATTTGAAGTGAATAAGTTCTGGCTTATACATGTCAGAAATAACCACCTTGTCCAAGTGGTATTTGAGAGAGAAACAACACTTGCCTAACTCCAGAAACTTGCAGTAGGAAAAGGAAGAAGCAACCACTGAAACAGATGTATTTTGAGGCATACTTTGCAATTACTCAGTGGCTTGAAGATGAGGCTTTTTGACCGAGGTAGGAGGAGGTGTGGGACAGAGCGCACTCTAGTGACTGCATTGCACTTGGGACATCATGTTAGTTCAGCTTTTTGTTGCTGTTTCAGGACCTTTGCACAGAACTGCAGAAACATCGAACACTTAAATCTGAATGGGTGCACAAAAATCACTGACAGGTAAGTCAAAGAGGTTTTTTGCTCAATGGGAAAATCTGGAAAAAGAAGTAGCTGAAGGTATTTTTAGTGTGTCTGCTGTTTTGCAGCACGTGTTACAGTCTTAGCAGATTCTGTTCCAAGCTGAAACATCTGGATCTGACATCTTGCGTAGCCATCACAAACAGTTCTTTAAAAGGCTTAAGGTAAGAAGATTCAGTGTTCTGTGTTAAAGAAGTGTTAAAGCTGTTCAGCATTTAATAAAATTAAAAAATGTGATTTAAATTAAGTGCTGAACCTTAATACTGTGAATCAGCACTGGCTGTATTCTATATCTAGGACTTCTTGGGTGTAGACTATGGTGTTTGTGTGTGGTCTTTTCTCATGACTTTTCTGTGGAGGCCTGGCACAGTCCACTGGCTATCATTAATTTCTAACAGTGTGTTTAATTTGGGTTTCCCACTGTTATGACTATTTGAAGGCTGGATTTAACTTTATGTATTTTTTTAATTCTCCCAGTGAGGGTTGCAGAAATCTGGAACATTTGAATCTTTCCTGGTGTGATCAGATTACGAAGGATGGTATTGAAGCACTGGTGAAAGGGTGTAGTGGACTAAAAGCTCTATTTCTTAGAGGTTGCACACAGGTACATAATTGCTTGGGTGATCCTTTAGGAATAAAATTTTATTTTGGGTTTTCGAAATCTCCATGAATTAAAAAATACCATTTTTGTTATAGTATTTTGTTCAATATTGCAAGATGTGTACATTATTTGGGCTGCTTTGCTGTGCTTTTAATTTCTTGTTTCTTTTCCTATGTCCAATTTAATTACTAAATACAGTTAGAAGATGAAGCATTGAAACACATTCAAAATCACTGTCATGAGCTTGTAATCCTGAATTTGCAATCATGTACAGTAAGTATTTGAAACTTCTAAAGGCACATTCTCTAAGAATCAGAAATTATTTTTTGAATGCTAATGAATTGATCTGCTACACACTTAAGTAAGTCAGATAGCACATTTCTGCAGTTTACAGGATTTTGTGTGGAATAGTGGCTTTAAATGAGCTGGCTGTTTCTACTGTTAAGTTTTGACTTGAAGTGTTGGTTACTTTTTTCTCCCTCATTACATCTTTTAACTGTGGTAAGCTCTAGAATAAGAACTAACTGCATTCATTCTGATTTTATGAACTGCGTAGCATTTTGGTCCATTCATAATTCCAAAGTTTCTAATTGAGCAGAAGTCATGTTCTGGACTACATAATTGAGAGTAAAATGTAATGGCATCATAATTGAAGATGATTCAGAAGCATCTAAGTAGCAGAAGGGCATGCTTTTCTAATATTAATGGAAGAACACATTCATTAGTAATGAAATGACTGGGAATCAGTCATATGCTTTTAATTCTAACACATATTATCTTGGCTTTGCTTTATATTTGCTTTTTTGTTGTTTCTGATGTGACTTTTCCGGAATGGGAAAGACCTTGTTTTAGATTTTGAATATAGCTCAGTCATTCTTTCCCAGCAAATAAACCTTAGAAAAGACTGAAATACATTAGAATTTCAGTGTTTCAGTCATGCAGATTTGAACAATGAAGTTGTAATTTTGTTGGTTTGTTTTTGAAAAGTTTTCTGGTTTTATTGCTAGAAGGTATCATAAAAACCAGTAAAACTTTCAAATCTGTTTTACAGGTTATTCCTGAATGAATGTGGCATGGGAACATTTTTTGTTAAGGCTGAACCTAATAGATTTCTTGAAAGTGTTGAATATATTTGAGTGCTAGGGATTATTAAAAGTTACATTAAAATTCAAAAAAATAAGAACAATACAAATACAAAGCTTGAGCTTCCATGGTCCAGATGTTCAGTGAAAGAGAATTTTTTAACCTGAATGTTGGTGCCCACTGAAGCTTGGCACTTAAAGAGATCAGCAGTGAAAGAAGGTTCCTTCTTTTGGTCAGAACCATACTGAAATAAATAAAGTCAGTACATAATTTCCTTCCATTTGCTCTTCCTTTTGTTGTCCTCCTTCTCCCAAGTTCTTTTGCCTGAGACTAATGAGATGTATCAGTTAAGGCCAGCCTTTTCTGGCTATTTTTGTGGAAGGCTCTCAAGGGATCTGATGATAATCAGTTCCTATCTCTCCCACTTAACAGTGGCATTGGCATAGAAGTGCACTGGAGTTTTCCCTTGGTCAGGATGTCTGTTGTTATGTAGTACAAACAAAAAAAAAGCCTTCTGAGGAAAGTATTTTTTCCTTTGAGTTTTTTGAGTTGCTAGTCTGTCTGTCCTACCTAGTTACAAGTGCTTTAAAGCTTTATTTCACTGGAGATGTGTCCTGCTTGCTATGACTTGGAAGCACACTTCCAGAAGCATCCAGGCTCCTTATGATCAAAGGGCTAGCACCAATTTTTACACAGCAGGTGTCCTTGTGCTTTATATGAGCCCCACTGTAATTCTAGTGACTGTGTTTTATGGGCCTTGTAAAAGGCCAGGCCAGCTCCAGCAGCTATGGAATGAATTTGCATTAGCTCTGGAAACTGCAAGTCTGAAAGGTACTGTCTTTAGAGAAAGATTTTAGAAACTGGGGACTTGCAGGCATTTTTCAAACACTTTTCTTTCCTAAGAGGGGTATAGGCATTGAAATCACAAGCGATTTCAGAATGGAAGATTTTCATATATAACCTGAGGGCCTTTTACAGTGGCATAAAATTTACATAGTCTTTACCTTCAAAGCAGTCCATTTTTCCAGTAATAGTGTCATGAGTATTTCTCAAAGGAAATGAAACAGTTCCAGAAAATACCATGGTTTTGGAGACTCAAATCCAGAAGTACCTGACTGATGTTGGACAAAACTCCCAAACTAATTTTCTTACCTGTAGATGATGCAAATCCTTCTGGATCCACAAAAATAAAATGAGACTTCTAGTTTTCTGCCTATAATAATTTAAATTTGACTGAACAAGTTGCAAATCTAAACTTCTGTTATTAAAAAGTGCTGGGTTGGGATGAGAAGCATAAGCTAATCTCCCTTTGTGCTGAGCTACTGCTATTTCTCATCCTGTTTTCATCTAGGAAAGGTCATGTTTGTGGTAACAGCATCAGAAATACGCTACAGTTAGTTATATGAGTGTACTTATATGCGTGGCTTATACAAGGATTGTGTATTCTCTACTAAAAATACATTGGAGGTCTTTGTTACTAATGCGAGAGTAATATTATGCCAGGAAATAAAACAACCTGTTCCACACAGCAGAAAAATTAAATTCATAGTGTTAGGAGGAGGAGGAGGAGGAGGAAGAGAGACAGCTTTTTCCAGAATAGAAGACTTGTGAACAAAATCGTGTTTGCACACACACAGTAATCCAGTTCCTGTTGCTATTTTGTGTGCAGTTGGAATGGGGATATTTCTTATAGTTCCTATAAGAAAAGTTCCTATAAATTTCTTATAGATATTTCAGAGAGAAAACTTACTTATTCATATTTAGGGTTACTCTTTACAGAATATCTACCACAAAACAATTTTGAGAAATGAAAACTCCTCTTGTGAGTTTAATCTAAAGACAACTGCATAGGGTAGGGCAAACATGACTTTTACACTTATTTTCTGTAAAGAGGGGATTATCTGTAATTGTTTCCCTGTAACTCTTACTTCAAAAACTTACTGAAGGTGTAGGATTTTGCCATTGGGTCCTACTGCTCCTTCTGCAAAATAGGTAGTTAGCTCTCCTGCTGTGGGACTTTAAGGTCTTTTTTGCACTGTTCCCCAACTTACACAGTCACTGGAACAAAAGAGCTGGACCCCCCCAATATATAAGAAGGGAGCATGATTTAAATTAAAAAAAAAAAAGATATGTGAAAAATTATAAAACAAAAGCAAAGTGAAAGTGGAAATCAACAACAAACAACACTCACTCTGTGCTTCAGACTGCCTTAGAGTGGGACTTGAAGTCTATGGGAAAATATATAATTAAGTAGGAATTGTGAGTGTTGACTATCTTAAGTGTTATCATTGTATGCGGTTTCACAATGGTATTTATTTGGTTCAAAATATGTGTTGCCATGGTTATATATAGTGTGACAGTAGCAGTTCAGTAGCACTGTCTTGAGTTTTGTTCTTGGTTGATTACTTGACAAAGAAGTAAGTTCAACCTTCTTCTGTATTGCAGCAAATTTCAGATGAAGGCATTGTGAAAATCTGTAGAGGATGCCATAGACTGCAGTCACTCTGTGTTTCAGGCTGTAGCAACCTGACAGATGCTTCTCTCACAGCACTTGGTCTAAACTGTCCAAGGCTGAAGTGAGTATGCAATGAGTCTGTTGTATGTCATGTTCTTACTGTCCTGATCTAAGAAATTCACTTCTGAAAATGAGTTGGTAGCCACAGGTTTGATTTAACTCTGTGCTGTTTGCATTACCTGTGCAATCAAAACATTAAGTTAAAAGTACATAAGCTTGAGGGCTGGTCCTCTGTAGCTGTCATTTTAATGTTATTCACTGTGTATTGGAAAAACAGGAGTTGATCTATGAAAAATAAAATGTGCTGAGCCCAGCAGTTCAATTCTGTGCTTCTAGCTAAGTATTTTAGGTACTAAATAGAAGCTAGAAGAAATGAAGATATAAAGCCCATTATTTTTTTTAAAAGTAAAAGTATCTGTAGTTGTTTTGTGTCTTGTGATGTTTGTACTCTGATGCGGTTTTATGCAGTCATTTGTCTTACAAAAAAATAGCTGAATAGTATCTGATTATTATATTTAAAGATTTTGTTATAAAAGTGCTTTTAATATGCTCTGCAGAACAGCCTGATGTTCTTAAACTGATATAAAGTGTGCTATTGTCTTTGTTAGCACTGAGGATTGATATTTATGAGAGATGTTTTGTGCAATAGGAGCTTATCAGTTAAAAATAATATAAACTTCCACATTGGTGTAATTTCTGCTAATGTATATGTTATGGTGGGCTGTAAAACCAAAGCACAGTTATGCAGCAGCTCCCTGGTTGTGGAGACATATTGTAGAGACATATAGTACTATTTCTAATTTTAATGTAAATTAAATAAAAAGATAAGATTTTTGGATGACATATTGCCCTTTATGACAGGAACATGCAGGAGTCAGAACTTGTTATCCTTAAATCACAGGTAGTGGAGGAATGTGTAATCTGCAAAAATTCAAATGCCAGTGTGCCATATGCTGACACACAGTGTTCCTTTAGCTGAATGAGTGAAAAAGAGCTTTTGTTACTGTAGAAGACCTATCCTTGAGACAGTTCCAGGCTGACAGTCCCCTTTGTCACTGTTCGTACTTATTAGGGGCGTAGGAGTCTTCTGACACACTCAGTGGTGTTCCTTAGAAAGCTGTGCTGTTGTTGCTGGTCTTTTCCCACTATTTCTCTCATTTTCTCGATTAACATCTCAGATGGGAAATAAAAAGAGGTCTAAACTGTTGCTAGTTATGCAGTTCCTTCCAACGGCAGTACACTGCAGCAGGAATTGTTTTGACTTTGGTGGGAAAACTGTCAGCCCCTGCCTGTGCCACGAGGGGGAAGGCGTTTGCCGCTCTCCTATAATGAGGAACAGCACAAGGAAAGAAAATGACCGTTTGCAGTGATTACTGCTGAGGATTACTGCACGTTGGAAGGACAGATGATTCAGCTGGTTACATCTAAACTTTTGGGATCATGGATGGAAAGTACTTCATAAAAATTATGTTGGAAATCAAAGGGAAGTGTAATTCAACACTTGTTCTGTACCTTCTGAATGTTTCAGTGTTTAGTGTGAAAGAAAACTCTGCTGCCTCTGTTGGAGTTGTTGGCCCTGTTAGGAAATTTCTGAATGTTTTCTATGCTGTGCTACTCCCACATCATTTCAGGATCTTGAATGTCCTGCTGTGCTGCTTCCCATGATACTGCTGCATTTCCATGATGCAGCTGTTTGTTACCAGTCACAAATATCTCCTTGGACAAAAGCTTAGGTCAAGTTTTCAGCAGAACCTTCAGCTGTATTTCTTATCTCACATGAAGATAGAGGTGTCTTGTCATCCCTCTTTACATTTGCTCTTTCAGGTGCTTGGCACCTTCTCTTTTTTTTCTTTATTCACACTTTTTAATGGTAAAATACTGGTAGGTGTTTTGGCAAGGCTTGTCAAGAAAAGCACCTGTGAACCATGAGTGTCTTTGTCTGGATAGGGCTATCCTGAAAGTTAGGATCATGTTCCTTTTAGCCCCAACGGCTGCTAATTCCAGAAGAGTAGGAATGTGCTGGGTGCAGAGACATTCCAGGTGTGCCTAAAAGGCAGCTGTAGGCAATGCATGCAACTCTGAGTCTATCTCGAACATTCCTTTGTAAGAGTGGGGAATCTGCTTTTGGATATCATTTTGCCTCATCAGCTCATATGTTAGGTACTTTGCATAAATCACTGGGTGGGAAATTCATGT
Organism: Entomyzon cyanotis; assembly: GCA_024500445.1. NCBI lineage: Eukaryota > Metazoa > Chordata > Aves > Passeriformes > Meliphagidae > Entomyzon > Entomyzon cyanotis. The sequence continues at coordinate 87,283,044 of JAKEPQ010001005.1, forward strand.
CAGCGGTAACAGGAAAAAAAGAGAGCCCTCTGTATTTAAGCATAATCACTAAAATAAAAGCAAAAATTAGAACTTTGCTTGTTATTCTCGTGCTGCCCAGTGCCTTCCCACCTGTGTTTTCATACTGGGGCCTGATAGATACAGCATGTGTGTGTACAGCTCATTCCCCATTCTCCTGCTGACTGCACAGCCAATTTCAGGAAAGCTAGAGCTGTTAATCTTCTGGTTTTTTATTCCTCTGTTTCTATAGTCTTCAGCTGGGTGTGCAATAAGTAGGATCCTCACTGTTTTGCATGTTGCAGAAGTTATTCCCTCTCCACTCCCCTTTAAAATCAGCCCTGTAATGAGATGGGATTTGTAGCAATCAACTGATGAAAGGAGTTGGAATGGTAACAAATGTGTCCTGAATCATGGGGGATGTTTTGCGGTAGCTGTGTTTCTGCCCTTCCTCTTTGGTATCATAGGTGATTTTCAGAGTAGGTGAGAGTGTTTTATGATAGGCTGCTAACTGCTCTTGATGGAAGCGGCAGAATTCCTGTATGTGAATCTGAAGAAAGTCCAGAGGTGTTAGAACCATCCATTTGGGAAGAGGTGCCTGTCTTTTACTTGGCTTGAGTTTCCCTTATACTTCTGAACCTGGTTGAAAACTGGAAACCTGGAAGTGGCTTTTCAGGCCTGTGGGGCTCAGCTCTAAATTTGGCTGCCCTCTTGCTTCTGGCTTGGAAGAGATTGATCAAGCAAAGTCATAGTTAGAGCCCCATGTCCTGTACTTTGATGAGGTTGTTATTTTGTCCATGCATACATGTGGCTTTTCTCTTTGCACTTTCTCTCTAGAGAGAGAGTGTTCTAATGACCTCCTAAACCAGTGGAAGGATCAGGACGCCTCTCAGTATTGCCACAAAAAGTTCTTTTATCCCTCTTTCCCTGCATCCTTCCCACCAGCCCCAGTATAGCAGCAGTGTTTGCTGTGGTGAGTAAGCTGCACTTGGTTTGTGCTGCTCATTCCAAGGTGCCGTGGTTTGCCCTTATTCATCTTGATACCCACTCCACCTGCAAAGGAAAGTGTTCATTAAAGAAAGGACAAAGACAACAAAGACAGCAAAACATTAATGGGATGGAGGCCTGTTGTGCATGCAAGTGGTGCTCTTTGGGGCAGTTGACCTTTTGGGTTTGTTTTTTTTTTTGTCGGTACTGCTTCCCAGTGCCTCTCAGAAGACTTAGGATTATCTTTCCAAAACACTGTGTAGTTTTCTTTAAGGTTGTGTTGGCGTAGTTTATTGTTTTTACTGTGGGCTTGAAGATTTCAAGCTCCTTGCTTTCTGGTAAGTTGCTTTACTGTGTTTCATGCCGAGGCTTTGGGGGGATTTCTAGTAAGCAGTTTCTCAGTTTTGTAGCTTCCCAGCAGCCTGTGTTTAGATAACAGGTTTTAGATGCAGGCTTCATCTGCACTTTCCTTAACTCAGGGTTTATTTTCTCATATCTTTCCTCAGATAACACATGAGCAAACTTGGTCATTTTGCTTTTACTGAAACAAGAGGTTAAAATGCCTCTACTTGTGTATAATTTTTTTCCACTAAATGTTCTGTGACTGTCAGAATCTTCTGATAAACTGGATTAAAAGTCTGCTTTTTAATTTCAAATCACTGTGAAAAAGGGGTGGGGGTGTATATGTGTGTATGTGTATCTATATATATACACATACACAGTTGCTATTGAGAACTTTTAAGTTGTAGAAGACAGATTTATATCTCAAATGCATTTGCTTTTCTCTATGATAATGTTTTCTTTCACATTTAAAACTTTTCCAGGATTTTGGAAGCTGCAAGATGTTCACATCTTACAGATGCTGGGTTTACCCTCCTGGCACGGGTAAGGGTCATTTCAGAAGGTTACAGCTCATCCTGTTTCATTGCTGCTGAGCAGCTGTGAATTAATGTAGTCCTGCTGGGAAGCAATATGAGAAGAGGAAATTCAAGTAGAAAGAAGCCAGTGGAGGAGGGGACTGAAAAGCTATTTTATTTCTGGATTATACTTGGATCTGCAACTTGATCTGATTTGCCATCTATCGTTGCATTTTTCACTTTTTTCTTCTCTTTTTCAGTTTGTTTCAATTGTATTTATTACGATTATAACATAATTCTAAACTCACGTTATGTATTCTAGCCAAATTTCCCTTATATTGGTTACACACACCCTTGTGATATTTGCATAAAAAAATCATCATAAACAGTTCTGAGGATAACTTTAAATTACAGAACACTTACATTATATGTTATAAACGATAAGCACTTGTGCCCTGGTTCTTGCTGTAAATATGTACAGTAAGCATACTGTTGATATCAAATGCTTCACATTAGACTTGTGTGCTTGCTGGTTGAGGAAACCTAAACACAAAAATTACGAATGGGATTAATTTATGCTTCTGATATTTAATCTGGATGAAGGGTTTTTTGGTTTTTTTTTGTCGCCACAGTGGTTAAACAGAGTGGTTTTCTAATTGTTCAGCACTACAGCCTTAGGCTCTTGGTAGTCACCTCAATCCTGCTCTTGGGGGCTGCAAGTTAAACCTTTTTTTTCTATTCGTGGAAAAAATGGGTTGGGAATTGAGCTGAGCTGCGGCACTATGTGGTCTGCTGCAAGGTCATAAGGTTTCATGATTTTCCTGAAATTAGTCATGATCAGATACTGAAAGCACTTCTGGAGGAGTGCTGGGGATCTCTCAGAATGTTGGGAAAATTACTTGTCGAAGATGTGACATGCAGCTTTCTCCCACCCTTAAAGTAGGCCTTATTTTAATATTTTCGGCATTCATTGGCAAAGCAATTTGGTTTTAAGGCTTCTTTCTAATGTCTGACAATGAAGAGAGATGTGCCATGGGCTTCAGTGTATTCCAGATGAGTTTGGTGCAGGCTGATAAATGCAGAAGTTGCACTTGTGTGTGTGCAGATGAGTTGACTTTAGTGCACAGGCTGTAAATACCATGGGTTTGGAGTGAAGGGGGAAGGGAAGCAGGGGTGGTGAGCACTGGTATGTCCTGTTCAAACCTTACAGGGCAAGAGAGAGACATTTCACTCAGTGGGAGAAAGGCTGAAATGTAGACGTTTCAGAGGGAGGTGGGGTATTTCTTGTTCATTTATCTGTTTATTATTTTAACAATTTTTTTTGTCTTTTGATAGTGATCAAATATTTGAAGGGATTTAGATCTCAGTTTCCTCTTGCAAGCTGTGCTATCCCATGTTATTAGCCCTGTGCATGATTTCATGTCTATATGTTGGTTTATTTAATTTTTTGTTTATGTGTTCATGTTTTGTTTATTGTAGAATTGCCATGAGCTGGAGAAGATGGACTTGGAAGAGTGTGTTTTGGTGAGATTTAATATGAAAATGAATATTGAATGTCCAGTGTAAGAATGCAATACATTAACACCTTCATGTAGATGTTCTTTGGTTTTTATAAATAGTGTTGTGTTTATGATAGGAAATAAAAATAATTGTTGGGAAATTCTATACAGGGAAATACATGGAGAGTAACAGGTGATGGGTTGTTTTCCAGAAATAACAAAACCCTCACTAGTAGAGAAAGAGATCCCTTATTTGAGGGTTTCCTCTCATGCTGTCTGTTGCTTATGGCTTATGTTTGGTTTCTTTTATTTCTAGATAACTGACAGCACATTGATACAACTTTCCATACACTGTCCTAAGCTACAAGCATTGGTAAGTGTAACTCCTGGTTTGTGGCCTGTGATATTCCCCCCAAACCACACACAGAGACAACTCCTGTGATACAAACCCAGGCTGTTCACTCTGTGTCTAGAAATCATTCCTGATGTGCAGTGATACTGTGCAAAGTATGTGCAAGTTTCATAAGTATTCTAAAAGCAGCACATTACTCCTAAAATACATACATGCATTGTGTGCTTTAAAAAAATGTTACCAAATCAGTAATAACCAGAAAGCTTTTATTTTATGGTTAGCATCCTTCATATTTGATTCCTTACATATTTGATTCAACTTAAAGCACTTAGATGCTTTAATGGATATTCTCAAGTGTTCAGTAATGGTTTTTTTAGGGACTGTGACACTTCACATCAAATATTGATTAAACAAAACCACCCAAAGAAGATAAATGTAATCACTCTGTAAGCAGTTTTGCATGCAAGCAGTTTTTCCAAGGACTACATTTACATAATAAATTATGGAAGGTTTCCTTGGACTTGACTTTTGAACGTAATTGGAGAGGATTGAGAGTGTGATATCCTGCTTACTGTAGTTCAAAGAACTCTTTTCTAGGGAGTGGTGGCTTGGATCTTTTAGATCACCAAAACCGATTTGAGGTAATGTAAATTTGTTCTTCAAGATACTTGAAAATTACTGGATTGTTCAGACAGTAGGAGCTCCTGTATTTCAGGCCAGTTGTCCTTTAGTGTAGATTTGTTATAACTACTTAGATCTACGTGAGAGAACAAGTATCTTTATAATCTGTTCTTAGATGGGATTAAAGGAAGGTGTTCTGCTTCCTTAATTAAATTGTGTTATGATTAGTGTTACTCACTCAGTGTTACTAAGGTAGCAACAGGAGGAAAGTTGGCTTTTAAAAGGAGCTTGTTCACTATTTTTATTGTTGTTTTTTATTTTTCTTTATCAAGTGTCTGGCTTCATTTCTGAACCATCATTCTTAATGTTAAACCAAATGAGTTCTCAGATGTGGAGCCATTTATGTAGGACACATTTTTGTGTTGTAATCTCAGTTCCAACCAGTTCTTGCAAGAGATCTTTTGTACCAGTTGTCAGTGGTTCAACATAGATACCATAAAATATCATAATTCCCAAGCATTTTTTCTGAACCTGCTCCTGTTTGCTGGCCTTTTTGTGTTTGCCTACAGACAGGGAAGTGTAAAACATCACAGCTTTTCTAAGAGAAAAAGAAAACCTGATTTCTTTGGTATATATATCTTTGTATATAACCTGTGTGTAGGAAGGATACATGCTCAGAGACTGTGTGTGAACAGCAGTGGCTGAGAATGACACGAAAAGATAAGACAAGACTGGCAGGTGCCAAATACATGAACTAATGTTGGTGCTTCCAGTGTCCTGTAAACTCCTGTGCAGCTGTGCTTTAGTGTATGTTTATGTGTATTTGCAGATAGAACAAACATTTTGAAGTTGCAGAGATCAACTTTGAATTTGCTTTTTTCATGTTTGGAGACTCAGTAGATGGTGGAAATAGGCAAATCTTCATCAGTATCAGAGTACTCAGGTGCTTTATTGCCTAATGTATTTAAGAAGTAATTTCTGGTGAAAGTATTTAATAATTTGTGCATTCGAATTAGTAGAGAAACTGTGAAATACTCATGACAGTCCTGAAGATGAGAAGACAATTGAATTCTTCACAGCATGAGAAATTCTCATAGTATGTCATGCCATACTTAATTTATACACAGCATTTAGTATGTATTAGCACAAAAAAAAATGACCATATCTCTTTGTTCTTAAGATTTCAAGTTTTTGTAAAATTCCACATTATTAACGCTTTTCAGCAGGCTTATGAAGTCAGAAAAATCATGTGGTTTAATATGAAGTGTGTATAATTTGGCATATTTGTTCTACAAAGTTCTACGAACTCAGCTGTACATCCTGTATTGTCCTTTCAGTACCAAATACTGTGTCCCAGGGAAGCTGATTTTATAAGCTGCTTACTTCCTGGGATGGAATACTCCTAATTAGCCAACAGCTTCACAGAACCTCCTGTCCTTCCTTGGAACAGCAGCTCTGTGATGAATGTTGGTTAACCCTGCAACTGCTGATTGTTCCCAGGCTCTGAACCAAACCAAGCACTCTGAGCACATACACAGAGAAAGGAGGTACAGGAGAGAGCTGACATGTTTGAAGACGTGAGAGACTGCCAGAATGGGTGTCGGGAGTTAAAACACTGTTGGTAGGGGCAAGCACTTAATTTCTGTTGGCTTTTGGAGACAGTTTGCACTCATTGTGGTGTTGCTTGGAGTCCCTGCTGGCTGCTCACGCTTGGTGAGTTAAATTGGACCAGCTGGAGCTCAAGGGAAGCTGCCGAGGCAGCTCTCCATCAGACTCCAGGGGAGGTGCAGACCTGTCTTCCAGCCTTTCTCTGGTTCCCTGTTCATCCTGTAAAGCAAAGGAGAAAAAACTTGAGGGACAAATTATTTTAAAGAGCAGGACAGACCCCATGTGTCTGGTAGCAGGCAGGAAATGTTCATGACGTTACCTGAGGTGAAGTAAGGGTAAGGTTGGTAGTCACCAGGCTGCCTTGTTAGACTGGAATAAAAAGATAAAGGAAATGGTTATGTGTTAAGAGTTGGTGGATTGGCAGGAGGTCCTTTTGAGCAAGACTGTTTGCTTGCTCTGAGTTAAAAGGTGGTTTTGGACTGCTGCAAGTGTTTCTTCTCCAGTTGCTCTCTGAAAAAAACAACTTGGGGCAAGGAAATGTAGGCTACTTCAGAACCAGACACTGTTAGACTTAGGTACAAGTACAGACAAAACACAGGGCTGAGCATAAAGCACAGCACTAGCTCAGAGCCCAGGGCAAGAGGAGTAGAGTTCACAGATCCTGCACATTTCACTGGGGAAGACTTGAGAGCATTCATTTCAGTGGTGACAAAGAGTGGTTTTTAAGCCGCCTCTGAGGAATGTCTGTTTCCTGTTGTTGTCATCATCCGTGCTTCTCCAAAAGTCATGAATTCCCTAAAGAAATGAGGAGAGTGCTTTATGTGGTGCCACTGCCTGAGATGCAGCATCATTTTCCATGTTCTTGAAATTCAAGGGAGTAAAAAAATATGCTGAAGAGGAGCAGATTTTTTTGGTTTATTATGCTGTTGCAGAAAAGACTGCTCCTGCAGCTGTACAAGATGTTTATTGCTCCTTGTCTGTACAGCCTGAGGTGACAAATGCTCATGGTTTGTTTTTTCTAAAATCATTGTATGTCAAATCAGTCCGCTGTGATTGTTCTGTATCTATGCAGACTTGCATGGGCTTGGTCTTGGTGTATGTTTGAGAAAGTGGTAGCTGTGAAACAGTAACCCCTAAATAGATACTCATCTATTCCCCTATGCCTCCATTATCCTTTAAAGTTGTTTCTGGCACAGTGCTGTTTGCACTGTGTGGGACAATTGGAAAAGAATTCCCACATTCGTAGAGAGCAAAGGGGCCTGAGGGGTTTTGTGTTTTGGGACTCAACTTGTTTTGAAGCAAAATTAAAATTAAGTGCAGCCGTTTTGTTGAGCAAAGCAGTTTCTTTTTTACTCTTCTGGATTTCAGTGTATTATTTGTAGCTGTTTAACCACTCGAGTGAAGGAGGTTGAAGAGGACCTCTGATGTCTAGAGGATTAAGTAATTTAGGACTGAGGAACGTTAATTGTTTGCCTCTCTGTTCTAGAGCTTATCTCACTGTGAACTGATCACTGATGATGGGATTCTTCACCTGAGTAACAGCACCTGTGGGCACGAGAGGCTGCAGGTACTGGAGCTGGATAACTGTCTCCTCATCACGGATGTGACTCTGGAACACCTGGAAAACTGCCACAACTTGGAGAGAATTGAGCTGTACGACTGTCAGCAAGTCACACGAGCTGGAATCAAACGAATCAGAGTATGTGTTTCCTGCCTTGTTCCCCTGGGAATGCCAGAGCTGTTGGTACTGCTTGAGATTGTAGAAGTCCTAGAGGTGTCCTAGGCAAGGAAGGCTGGATAAACAGTCTGACTAGCCTTCTGCTAGGTCCCCATGTGTGTAACTTTCCTGTCTGAACAGCAATTATTGTCAGTTCTGACTCAGGACATTTTGCTGGTGGAATGATAAGTGCTTATCTTCTGCTTTCTGTATTTTTTTCAAATACAGGCCTCTGTTTTTAGGATGGTGTAGTGGCATGCTTAATCCTAAATATATGTGTTATATCTTAAAATACACGTTAATACACAGAGCCAACAGTAAAACATCTGCATGGATATTTCAGTTGATGGGCTGGGCTGCAGGGCCCTCAGGCCCTGGAATCCAGCCCCAAACCTTTTCCTTGCATCTCGTGCCCATTAGGTCTGGGACCACCTGCCATGCAGGGGCAGCTTTTTAGCCTTGAAGTTAAACTTGTCTGCAGTTTTGTATCCCAAATTTGTGTCCAAACATTTTTGCAACTGGAAAGCTCATCCCTGATAGTGACTCGAAGTGGGGGCAGATGCACAATTCTATTTCATTGTGCTTTCCAGGATGAGAACAGCAGCGGGAATGGGGGAGACAAGGTACAGAGAGACAAGTCATCCTTCAGTAGCCAGGGTCCATCCCTCTCTCCCCTGCAGCAAAACATGTGCCTCTCCTGATGCAGAGCTGTCTGGGCTCACCAGTGCTTTGTTGGGAAACCAGGGGGAGCCCTGTGCAAGTCGAGTGCCCAGACAGTGGTGTGCCTTAGCTGGATAGGACAGGAGGAATTACATGGGAGGAGAAGAGAGCTTGGCTGGTATCCACTTTCTTTTTAGCTAACTAACCTTAATGAGAGACCACTTGTTGGCATAGCAGCTGTGGTGTGCTGCTTCTCTTTTCAGTTGTGTTCTTTCTCTCCCATTATAATGCAGCCTTTTCACCCGCAGGCTCATCTACCTCACGTGAAAGTTCATGCTTACTTTGCTCCAGTAACTCCCCCTCCGTCGGTCGGGGGGAGTGGACAGCGCCTCTGCAGATGCTGTATTATCCTTTGACAGTGAGTGCAGCCACACAGAAATGTTGTTGTTGAAGAATGGGACTGCAAGTCAGTGGAAGGAGTTGTTTTCCTGACAAGTCCTAATGGTGGTGTTTGGTCATCCAGTTTTGTGACAAGAAAAGCGTTTCTTTTTTTCCAGGTAAAAATCTTAACGTGATGTGCAGCTGTGGATTAAGTTGGTGATGCTTTGGTTTGTATTAGTAACTCCTTCCTTCTGTTGGCATGAGAACTGCAGTACTGTGTCAAACGTGTGGGCATTGCAGCGTAGCAGCTACTTGGTGGAAGTTCACGAAACTTGGAAGTTAATTTGCATTTGTAAGCTCGGTGTGAAGTTCTGATGTAACGTGGGGCTTGAGGCTGCCAGGCCAAGGAACTGAGCCTGCTGTTCTGTAATATACACCACAGATCAAATACCAGGTTTAAGGACAAATCAGCTTTAGCAGATGTTGACCAAAAAATGCAAAGTAATCATAAGCTCTTACAGTGAAACAGCAGCTTGTTCTTTTTCATGATTCAGCTTCATATTTAATTATGTAACAGGACGTAATAGGTAATGTCAAAAGGTAAGGTAGTACCTCAAGATAACCTTAGAACTAGAAATACTTCCCAAGTTTTTTGGACTTGGTTCAGTTGAACTCTGCTCGTACAAAGCTTGCCCGTCACCGACGCTCGTTCTGCCCGATGCCATCGGCCTTGAACAGGGGTAAGAAATCCACTGTGGTAGAGCCTGTGCACTCTACTGTACTGCTGCCACAACCATCCATGGTGCTCCCGGTAACGCCATCCCTGCGGGATGGAAGGAAAGGATGCAGCGCTTCCAGGAAGAGGGGTGTAGCACACGTGCTTTTCTACAGATGAATGGAAAACAGGTTCAGCTACAGAAAACAGGATGAAGCAAGGAATGTGGTTTGTCCCACCCATTTCAGGGACAAGCATATGGGCTTATCAGTCTGTAGGCAGGAGTTGAACCAAACCAAACCTGTGGTTTTCAAACGTAGAAAGCCAAACTCTTCACATTTGGTTAAGAAGCGGTCAACTTCTGAATGATAATAATAATGATAAAAGTCTATGTATTAACTCTTAAGGCCATGCTTTCATCCTTAGTTTTTCAGTGCTAGACAATTAGATAAACTTTTTTATATTACGCAATTTAATTATCTGAGAGAAACTACTTGACAGTTCAGAAAGCTTTTTTTGTGTAAGTTTGATGGCGTGTGTGTGTTTCAAGAATTCAGGGCCTGTGTTTACTGAAAATTAAAAAGCAGTTGGAAAAGCTACTACTGGATAGTACTGCAATTTCCCTTCAGAAAATTTTAAACTACTTCTAAAAAGGAGTGCGTGTGAACATCAACTTCTACAGCCAGCAATGGCTGGGTTGTGTTGATGACTCACAGAGGATGGGGACAGTAAATGAAAACCTCAGCTTTGGGGTTAAATTACATCTTAGACTACAGTACATGGATTTCTTTGCTACTATAAAGTAAGCCAATCTGGGCTTCTTTTGTACAGTAGTGGAGTGCTGTTACAATTATACGTAGAGTTCCATTAAGATACTGCTGGTGTAATGAGAGTTTTAACCAGATTTTATTCTCAACTGTACCAGGGAAGTCATTGGTTCCAGTATGTCAAGATGTGTTGCCTTTTGTTGGCTCATTTTTTTTCTAAGAACATAATGAACCTTGTAAGTATTGCATTGAAGATGTACAAAAACAAATGGAACCTACTCTGATATAGGACACTTAAATAAACAATCAGCTGATGTCAAACTTGAATTTGTTGGAATTATTTCAAATCTAAGCAAGACTTGTACTAGAAGCAGAAGATCTATGTGAATGCACTGTATGCAGGATATTCTACCAGGGTTGGTTTACTTCCCCTCCTAACCTTGACCTACCATTCTTGCTAGGGCAGGTCTTGCAATTAATCTGAATCTTAACAATGGACTATCTCTAGGAAAAAAAGAAGTAAACAAAAAGAAAAGCACATTTACAAAATTATTGAAAAACATTTATTATACTTAAATTGAAATGTGTACATCTTATTAAAAAACAAAAGCCATTTGCTGGTGCCATAATTTAATTCCAATTTCAAGTGAGCTGGACAAACTACTGTACAACTTTCAATATTCTTTAAAATTAGATATTTGGATACTTTCCAATCAAGGATTTTTCCACTTTTATAAAACATTTGGATTTGAATAGGGTGTGAGCTAAAAAGACACAAGTGTCAGTTCAGGAAAATACTAGGACCAAACAATACCCAAAGATGAAAAACTTATAGGCAGAAATGTTTAAGAACATAAAATTTTACTTTCAGTGCAGGAAAAAAAAACAAAAATAGGAAAAAACCTCTATGTTTGATGAATTTCAATTTTCAAAATGCTACAGCTTTCAGAAGCTTTTCTGCTAAGCACTTGAGCCAGTTATGAAAGGGGAAATGGAAAAAAATTGAAGTTGCTTTTTTACATGCTGTAGTATTGGTTTACATGGAACACCGCAGCATAAAAAGCAAACTATTCCCAAGCTTTTAAGCGAGAGATCAAGGTGGAACTTTCCAAAGGCACCGAATGACAGCTCTGAAACTGCCACCTAACACCTTTGGAAATACTCCCCTCTGAGTACCTAACCAGTTGAAACTTAATGTTGTGCCATGACTTTACAAGACACATCCAAAATATCAAGAAAGCACATTGCCTGTTTCAGAGAAAAGTAAATATTTGGTCATATGGAAGAGGCACTGTAACAGGTGTACAGTATGGATGGATAGAGGGTGCAGGAAGGTCAACAGAAAAGGTAAGGAGAGATTTGTCCAGAATAGGAACTCCAGCAGGGCATTCACCTGCTGGGAGGACTTACAGGGTGTATATTTAGTGTTTCTCAAGCAATTTATTTGATGCTGCTGAAAGCTATGACAGCCCTGTGGTGCCAGTGGGTCATCTTCCCTCATCAGCATAATTCCACTGAAAATCCCACCTCTCACTGCCAGCATTTTTAAACCCACAATTTTACAAGCAAAGAGTTAAACTGCAGCAGTGCTCCACAGAGAACCTAGGAAACTAAACATAAAGGATGCATAGGCAATTCTTTTCCATTAAACTCATTAAAGCAAAACACAATTACTTGGTACCCCACAGGATTTATATTAATCCCTCCAATAAGGTACTATTGATAATGCAGTTTGCTGCATGCATATATTGCATCTGTCTAGGGCTTCTGAAAAGCCCTGTTCTGGCATTTACACTTCTTACATACACTCTTATACACAATTTACATGGGAAGCTGTTTTGACAGCTTTACTCTCAAAGACCTGACAACCTGATCACTATCACCTCAACTACTCATCTCCACAAAGATTAGCATGTGCTCTGCTAACATCAAAAAATAAAACCAGCATAAGGTACAAGCATGTAATAGACAAACTGGCACAGAAAGGTAAATGCCCCAAAATAAGTTTACATTCATCTCCAACTGGATACAGATAATAGAAAAGCAGCGCTGCTTCACTTCTACAAACTGTATCTACTGGCCATAGTTTGCCTTATTTCAGTGAAGGGCAAGCACCTTTGCTTACATTGTCTTTCATGCCTGTACAGAAGCTGTCATGGCATTATACCTCTCATGAGGACACTTAGCTATGGCAGTGATAAGAAAGTTCACCTATCAAACAGCTCATTAGAAAGGTCATTTTGTGTTTTCAATATGAAACATCTTATACAGTGAAGTTAGATCCTAAGGTTTTGGATGATCTTCATAATCTTTAGGCAGGACTTCATTCTGCGTTGGAGTATCAGTCTAGAAAGTGTGTGCTGTCACTTCAGAATTATATGGAAGCCTTCTCCATTTTCAGCTGAAGAAAAGAAGGAAATGTTAGTCTCTCTCTTGAACAGAATCATAGAAATACAAGCCATTGCACCAAAACACCCAAGTTTTGAAAATACAACTCATCTACAACAAAAAACAGCTCTTAAAAATTTCCTATTTGTGCTAAACAGAAATGTTACGATTAATGATTTGTAACTGGATCTTCAAAGTTTGGACAGTTTCTGTAGGTAAAGCTGGCACAGAGTCAAACTTGTCCACTGATTAGAGCCATTTGCTGGCACCTTGTACCAGAAATAAACCGGACTTCTAAGAAGTGTGGGATTCAGCAACAGCCCACTGAAGATTATTACTGACTACCAGAAAAATAACAGAATGTTACACCCAGTTTGGCTGACCCTCAGGACTCAGTTAACGTTCAGTCTCTGAACTTCAGAGGTCCTATTATCAGGACTTTAATTTTTTAACTTATTTTGAAACTTCACCATTCTCAACCATTATTAGCAGCATCACTGTCCAGTGATGGTTGACTAAATTTTACATAAGGTTTGTTACTTAATCCTGCACTGGTTCTGAACTGAGAGCTTGGAGAGGAGCCCAAGATGCTACACAGAGGCTGAAATCTGGCGAGGAGAAAAACTCTGTGGTGTTTTCTGCCATTGTTTATACAGATCTTTTTTTATTTTTAAAGAAGGCTCCTTGCTGGAATAAACACATTTTAGACTGTCAGGAAAGAAAAGACAACATACCTTTTATTGTGGTGAATAAGAAACAACTCTCATCTTGAAAGTTTTGAACCATCTACAAAAAGAAAGGTTCAAGACTCTTTGGAGTATAAGCAATGCAAAAAACAAAGCAAAACAACAACAACCCTCAACAACTCTGATGTTAAACACAGCCTTTTGTGAGCAATTGTGTATTTTTGGGTTTGTTCAGCAAGTGACAGGCATATACCAAATTAAAATCCATTGCTATCAAAATACTGCTTTTTACTCTTGAGACAACCAGTTGGGAGGTATTACTGCTGGCTGTGCTTTTACAAGACACTCAAATAAGCAGAGTTCAACAGTGTTTAAATGCTCCCTGCCTTTGGGTGTGCTCAAAATAAATACATACTAAATAATTACTGCAGCATCTCAGAACTATATAAACCTGTTGCATCTGTCTTCTCATAGTTTCAGTTTAGTCAGGCAGAGGAAGAGTCACATTTAAAGAATCCTTCTGCTCATTTTAATGTAAAGGAAAAAATACTCTAAATGTCAAAAAATACTAGGGTTGCATTATCAAACCGAAAAAAACAGTAATAAATAAGCAAGCATAAGAAAACCCTCCACTCCCAAGTCATAAATAAAATGCCAAGAAAATGGAATTTCAATTACCTGATCACTAACAAGAATGTGGATGCCTGTGGGACCCTGTCTGTAAACTTGGTTGATCTGATGCAAAGGAATATTAAATGCCAAAGCAAGCTTGCGTGTGACTTCTGAGGCTGCTATTTCCTCTAAGTAGATTGCATGATAAACTACAAGAAAAAAATAATTTACATAAGCATGGTACTAGTGGATAACAATAACTATATGAAAAAATCTGAATTTGTTTATACTCAGGCTTTCAAAAATTTTAAAACCTTAAACTTCCAGTTTACTCTCTCCCTGTTCTTACTAAAAAGCATGAGCTGCCCTGACTTTTCTTTCAAGGAAAAGTCATAAACACAACTCTGACAAAGGGGAGGTTTTTATTTGCTCTGAGACTCAAGGCAACTTCCACATTTTTTCCTGTATCCTGCAAAAAAGGCGCAGTCATGTCAAACAGACTTAAAAATGGATCTTTAGAGAGTCCCCTAAAGATAGTTTTGGAAGTAATTTTGGGCAGTGTCAAAAGAATCAGGTAATACCTACATCCCACTTATGTGCCTACGCTGTTGCTTTAAATACAGATATAGATTTTAATATTTTTGGTAAATAAAGCCTTTTGCAACTGTCTGAATAAACTTTCTACACATCATCTCAAAGCTGAAGAGTGGCAGGGGGGAATGCAACACAGAAAACAGAACAGTGAGACCAAGCAGCTGTTCAGTTTGATGCTGTATTTACAGTTCTATAGCTTTATTTAACAGTGCTAGAAGCCCTTGGCAACTCCATATTTGCACATTCTTCTGGCTGAAGATATCCTGAGGGAAAACCTGTATTTGACAGTGGCAGTATTTTATTTACAGATCCTCCTCCACCTCAGTTCTTGCATGGAAAATACACTACTCCTGCAGTAGCCTGTACAGATGGGGGACAGGTCTCTCAAAGCCAAGAGCAAGAAAAGAATAATTTCAAATAGCTCTCTCCATTCTCTTGATTGTAAGAGTGACATGAATTTACGAATAAACAGTAACATTGCCATCTGTGTTAAATCAGTAGCTGTCTGTCAGGAAAATAATACTAAAATCAGGAGCCCATTCACTACTTGGCTATTCTGCCTTGTCCAGACTCTACAGTTTTAGTTCAGTTGCACAGAAAATGACAACAAAATCTAACAGAAAATGGGAAAGAATTGTTTTATTTGCATGTAGCTTTTACATGCACCTACAACGCTGATACCTTGTCTGTAACAACACAGCTGATTCCAGAGCTCCTTAATTCGCTACCATGTGACTGCAGTTTTATCAACAGACTGAAAATACGCAATGATTTAACCTTGAGAGGTTTTAGGTTCTTTCTGTTTGCTCTGTGCTGTTAAAGCAGCAACACCACTGTGATACAGCTGCCCATGGTTTCTTTGTACAGCAGAACCAGCAATTAAGCCTCTTCACTCCTGTTTTTCCGTCCACACCTATCTTGTTTTATTGTTTTAAGACCCAGGTGTGGCCTGCTGCCAGCAGCCCGTGCCTTACCATATATTGCACCGTTGCTATCTCCACTGCCTGCATCCTGTTGTTCCAGTTGTATGCTCTGTAATGGCTCTTGGCACACGTAGATTGTTAAACGGGGCCTAACAGACCTGCAATCCAAGGAAATCACACATCACACAAAAGGCTATGTGCCCTGGAAATACAGAAGCTGCTATGCCACAACTGTTGATTTGTTATGCTAACACATACACTTCACATGCTTTCTTTCACTGACCCTGAAACATTAAATTATTCTCTAAGTAAGTGGTCTCAGATTCTGCTGGATTTAAACAAAATTTCAATTCATTCAGAGCTCCTCAGGACACTGCTTGCTGGAACAGTACTACTGAGTAACAGTACTACTGAGTAACAGCAGTTACTCTTCCAGAAGGGCTGATGGTAACACCCATTTCAGACAGAATCAGACACCCCCTGGGATGCTGCCTGTGTTAGCACTCAACACCTGTAACTTCAAAAAGCCCCAAATTGTTAATGACCAGTTTTGTGTCTTGACAACAAATCCAGCTGTATACAAGGAACTGGCAGGGCCCAACTGCATTGGTGCAGCCTTACAGCTCACCTGCACCTCACCTGTGCCTGCCCTGAAGGTGTGCACAGGAGGAGAGCTTTAACCTTACTGCTGCCAACTCCTGAGGCAGATCACACAGGCACCAAGGCCCATCCTGACACTAACGTCCCAAATCTCCCAGTTCTAGAATCCCCATCTAAACCCACTGAGCCTCACAGTAAGCACATCACCTGGATTTCAGTGCATTATACAGCCGAATTCCATCGGCCGGACCACAGATTTGTACCAGATCGTCTCTTGTCAGCTTTAATAAATCAGCACCTGGACAAACACATAAGGATTTAAAGAAGATTACTGTAGCACACCAATTCTTTCTAAAATAAATTGCACATTCATTTGAACCAAGAGTAACAAACTTCACCATGACAAAAATGAAATTTGGGAAACAGGAATAAGTAAAATTCAGACCATGCTCTAGTGAGTGCTGAATAAATCAGCCTCTTTTCCAAAGATGGTGAGTTATACTTTATGGTGTTTACAGCTTTTGAAACAGTACGAGTCTGCAAGGCATACAGCTTCTGTGGAGAGAGTTCACTGTTCTACAGACAAACAATGATTTTTGCTGGCACCCAGCATAGTGTATTTTGAACATATGCGAAATACAGAGCAAAAATATCCCATGGTTTGTCACTCAATGAATTATCCCAGGCATTCAACTCATCCATCACTTCCTCTGGGCACCTAAGTTACAACAATTCACTCATGTATAGAAGATGCTGCTGAAGCAAAAAATGGGAGGAAGGATTCTTCTGAGATGCAGCATGCATGTCAACAAAGAAAACAACACTGAAATACCAGTCACTGTAATAGATGAGTGGGAAAACAGGAATAATAGTCTTTATTAATGAAAATACCCCACAGACTATCCAGGAATGCACAAGTAAAAGCCAGCAAAAATAATTTATCATAGACCCTAAATACTATAATAAAAAAAAATCCCAGACCTGAGGTAATATAAAAGCCACATATACCACACCTCCTGCTTAAAAAACCATCCCAGCCAGCTAGTACTTGACTTGTAAAGATAATAATGAAAAAGAAGAAAAGTTTTCCAAGATTCTTTTGTCAGAAATTTGGTACTAAAGTTTCTTGAGAAAGCTTAGCAACCCTCATAGAAGAAGCACAGGTCAAAAATTAACCAGCAGCAGCAGCAGAATAAACCTTCCCAAAGAAGCCTGGTACAAAGGGAATCCTGACAGAAGCATGAGCTAAGCCAAGAGGCAGAGAGCTGCCATCATTCACAACATTGTCCCCATCACATGTCACCAAAGAGAAAGGAATTTTATTTATGGTGTGTACTACTATGTCCTGCCACCCTTTGCACAATTCCACGGAAGACTGAAGAAGCAAACAGCAAAACATTGCTCCACACAGTGCATCTATTGCCATGTCTTGCGCCCAGACACACAGTGGGAAGTGCACTGCTCTTTAACAAGCAAATTTGCAAATAAATATGTATACCATATTGTCCTTGGAGAACTCTTTTTCCACACAGAACTTGCTCAGCAACAGAAAGAAAGGAAAAAAGTAAACAAATAGGTACCTGAGAAATTTGAAAAAAGCCTTGTATAGGCAGAGAACCTATTCTTGAGCAACCATTGCTGAGTTTCCTGGATTGTGGCTGAAGGATGAAGCTGCTGTAAGAAACAAGAATGGATGTGATAACTTGGATAGGAAAAAAGCCAAACAAAACCCAAGCCATTAAAAAAAAATCTCCCTCAGTTCAAAACTTTCTTAGTACCTACTAAGATCAAGTGTAAATCAAATATTCTGACACAGCTATACAAATACAGTCATAGTCAATACAAAGCAAACACTCACATCTCCTGCCCCTTGAGAGGTTCCATCTCCTTGATGATTTGGGGAGGAAGAATTGCTACAGATTAAAAGAAAAAAAAAAAAAACCAAAAAAAAGTATTACTAGAATTCTACAAACCAAAATATTTAAGCATTGTTGAAAAGTAACTTGAAATTCCCGAAACAATAAACATCACAGTTGAAAGAATTAAAATACTGAAACTTGTTAAACTTTAGAGAAAGACCATTCCACAGTATATGGAACAATAAATACCACTGTAAATAATTTTTGGATGAAGTGCAAGTTTGGTTACAGTAGTTTAATTAATGCCTCAATCCAAAATGTTTTCATCAATGCAATTTTTGATGAAAAGCTTTTGAAGGTGTTTGTTGGGTGTTTTTCTAGCAAATTATACAACTAAATTAATTGAGAGAAATGAAGACTGTTCTTACTGAAAAAAGCTAAAAATAGTTTCCACAGACAAGGGCTAAATTACAATAGTTTAAAGGTAAAGTATTTACCATATGACAAAGGACAAGAAGTTGTTTTAAAAAATGTGTAGTAAGAAAGAAAAATGGTGAGGCAGAAGTAATTGCCTTAAAACTGAACCACGTGATACAAATGTCATACTCTAAAATGAATATGTAGGTCAAAACAATCTCCCAGTTCCCCAGCGGAAATGGAACACCATTGAATTTGCCTTAAAATGTTGCCTTTAATGGAGATACAGAACAGAAACCTACCTGTCTGGGACACTGTAGGTGTTATGCTGAGCAGAGGTAAAAGTTGGAGCAGGAGTAGGACTGTTGTTTACAAATGTTGTAGGAGTATCAGGCCATGGTGAGCACTGAAGATAAAGAATTAAAACTTAAGTTTCTCTTGACAATACATTTTTTACTCTGATGCACACTTCTTTTATTTAAAGCCAGGGTTTTATCCACAGAGTATTCTGATTTGCAACTCCAAATAAAGACTCCCTCTATCCCACACATTATGTCCAGATATTCCAGGTAAAAATCAGCTCTGTTTTATGTTGTTCTTTTATGAAGACTCCTATTTATAGTGTCTTCTGTTTAAAATAATGAAGGTATTGGTGACAGTGACAAAAGACCTGCCCAGATTATTCAGTTTAAACCAAAACCAACCAACCCCCAGCCATCTGCTGGAAAAAACATCTTTTATCCTGCATGGGATGAAAGGGCTGTTTAAACTGCAGGCATAATGACATGACAGAAAGTGTTCCGTAATAGTAATAAGTAAAGCTATGAAGCCAGACTGCACCTTGTGGGTTAACTGAATGTATCTGAGAGCAATTAAATACAAATAGAATTTTCAGTAGAAATTTTGTGAATTTAAGATTTTTAATAATTTACTGCAAGACTAAAATTATGCTTACTTACATCGAGTGATTTTTCTAAACCACTTAGTAAACTGGAAATTTTTAGACAAAATGAAGTCATCATAAGTATATGATAAGGTAGCTGTCCAATTTTGTCAGTCTTTTTTTGGCTATTTTTTTTAAATTATCATGATAAAGCTTTTCAAAAAAAGGCTATCCTATAGTGCTTCCAACAGGATTAAAAACCCAGTATTTTAAAGAGAAACAAAAACCAAACAGGTTTTGATATGATCAAAGACATGATTCAAACAAGCAAGTAGCCCAAGATCAGGTAAGCTAAGACCATGCCTCTTACGACAACAAGCATTTCTGATATACTTATCATGCATCAGCTAAATACCTTGTAAGGAATTTCCAGATTTAAATCATAGTCTTGTAGAGGGAAGGAAGAAGGAGGGGAACAAGTATGACTTAATATCAGTGGAAACTTGTTTCAACAATTTTGTGTTGAAAGATCTTTCTGCTATCTGGGGGAAACAGTTAAGTGAAGTGCAACACCAACTGCCACCTTCTGTAAGAGCTAACAACATTTCTGCACTGGACCCCAGTCTTCACTTGTCAGCATAAGATGGCAAGTTCCCCAGCACAGCCCATGGAATTAAAATAAATTAGCCTTGCATGCATGCAAATAGCTTAAAAATGAGGAAGATTCTTTATCTGTCTGAGATTTGACTCAAACCAGCATTTTTGTTAGCCACAGTGTCCACAGTCTTTGATTACATGGTCAAAGCCACCCTTTGGGCCACAAGCAGTGCCTCTACACAGAGCACCCTCCTCTGTGACCTTGCAGGGTGACACATTCCTCCTCCATTTCTGCATATTCCCACCTGCTGTCTCTCAAGCTCATTTTAATGTTAACCTCAAAGATGTTACATTACATCCGGTAGTTAAAAGTAGACTTCATTCCCTAAATATGTGGTCCAAAGCCATAATTTTGAAAGAAAAGCTCAGCATAATAATGTTAACTTTGCTCTTCTAAAGTATTCTAAAAAGCTCAATTAAAATTCTTTAATTTTCTGACATTCTCTTCCTAAATTTTAACCCAAGATGTTTATGTGGACACACAGATACAAACTCCACATCCTTGGCCACCATTCCCTTACAAGATTCTAGCCACCACTTATTTGAATTCAGGGGCAGAGAGGAATGCACTGGTGCAAGAGAACAACTTCTGAGCCATTCCCAAGGTAGGTACTGCAGTCATTGCTTCTGTCCTTCAAATCCAGCTGTAGTCTTCACAACAAAGCTCTGGGTTTAAATCCAGGAAGAAGCACATTTGAAGTATTTAGAAAAATAAAATCCAACCCAAAGCAAGTAGCCTTTCTTCTAGCATAAACATGCTTTCCTGTCTCCTATTCCAGCAAGAACACCAACTATCCACTGAGACTGAATAGGTTGGCTAAAAAGAAAAAATAAAAAGTAAGTGTAATACTACTGCAACCTATTGCCTCTGTTCTCCTTTTTTCAGTCTTACAGGTCATGGAGAGAAAAGTGAGTATTTGAGCACTGAAATACTTAAATCTGAAAGGTCCAAGGAACAAGAAATTCTTACAGCAATTAACCCGAGCTCGTTATGCTTTTGGAATCACTCCCATGCACAAATGTCCTGCACTTCACAAACTGGATCAAGCAAATGCTTGGCCACCAAATCCATTAACACTACAAAGACTAAGCAAGGATGTGTTTTCTTTTCTAACATCCTGCATGACGATTCTGGATTGGAGGGGCGGGGGGTGGTTACAAGGGGAATGGATCACAAAAGTGGCATTGCTTCCCTGAAAAAGCACCTGCCATTGTCACTGTCAGGGACACAACACTGGACTTCATCCTTGAGGTCTGATCAATCAGGGTATTTCTTATAATCCTAAAACAAAATTCAATTAACCAAAGTATATTCAGGAAGCCAATGATACTAATACAGAAGTCCCTGACCAGTGGGCACAAACATAGGAGAAAATGTCATCCTGTCACAATGAAGCATTCAACTCTGTAAAAAGCCATCACAGAACAGAAAGAAGATTGGCATTGTATCTTTACCAGTAATAAACAACTAATACATACTGATGAATTCACCAAGATCATGTTTTTGAGACAAGACTAACTGCCCTCCATTACCAGCACATTTCTACTGATACCACTATACTGCAGAAACTATGTCTTACTAATGTAGATTAATTCAGAAGGAGAAAACTATTTTGGTTTCAGATGTTTAACAGCCTTCTGTATAGGCCATGAATGAAGTTATGAAGTTTTACAGAGTTAAAAACAAAGAAAAGAAATCTCTCTAAGTATAACTTAGCAGATTTAAGATATACAGCATTTAAACTCAGGAATTCCTAACTGCAGAGAAACTGCAAAATCTCAAGTAGCCATGGTTTAATGTAATATCCCTTCCTATTTCCAATATACTGGAATCTGCCCAAATTCATGCCTTACAAGACAGTAAAGCTGAACCTTGGCAAAGAACTCCACACTGTATTCAAATATCAGATTAACATGAAAACAAAATACAAAATCAAAATACAGTAAGTCTAACTTCTCCAAGTTAGACGTAATATATACTTGAGTACACAGCACCTCCTTAGAGAATAAAGTATCAATTTTATTATACAAAGTATAGAGCTTTTTCAATCTTTCAAGGTATACAACTTAATGTTCCAATTTATTTCAAGGTCTATACCGGTAGGTCTTTTAACTTCCATGTGCTTTATAATCATCTCTACCTGCAAAAAATAACCATTTGACCAAGTTTAAACAAACTGCAGTTTATATATTCTAGCTTGTGACATGTAACATATACTAATATAAAAATCAGCCAAAACACCGCAGACAGAAAAGAACTGCAAAGGCCCAACTACCACAACACAAATTTTCCTGCTTTTACAAATTCAAAGCAGGGGAAAGAAACTGGTGGGTTTTTTCCCTTCTTCATTAGATAAGCACTAACTTTTATATACTGAGAGAGAGGAAAATGAAGGGCCTCGTTCATAAAATGGCCCCTGAAAGAAGGTCACCTGTACAGAAACATACACTCTGAGGTCCAGAAGGCAAAGTTAAATTTGTAGCCTTTTATACCTACAGAAAAAGTTAACCCTCCAGAGTGTGAAGAACAGTCTAACAAGCAGTTTATTGTCTTTTGGACAATACTGAGATAAACAATGCAGAAATGACAGTGAATGCACTGAATTTTGATAAATCAGGTGAATTCAAAGAAGTAATGGAAAAGCTTATCTAGATGGCATTCTTATTTTCATAAGTAATAAGGGAAAGATGGGTGATGGTAGCTAGAAAAAAAACCCTCTGGTTCTTTGCAAGGACAGAGGAGCAGAGGAGAACAACCATTCAGAAAGGAAGCTTCACCAAACTCCTTGCATTGTGTTAGAAACCCATACGAGTTAAATTGGAAAGAAAATATATTAGATTCAATGTTTTCTGAAGGAAGCATAGTAAGAAACCAATCTGTCCAAATCCAATTGTGACTGAGCTGGAAATAATCACAAAGGAGAAAAAAAAATAAAAGAAACAAAAATGGAAATATCTAATGAATAAAACAGCAGAATCTTGGAGGGACAAAATAAAAAGCCAACATACAAAATGAGATGTAAAAAAGCAAGGAATGAAAAGGAAATGTTAGGTTAGGTGTAGCAGGAAGATAAGAATTCACGGCTTTAAAAAGGAAGAGAACTATAGATTGGATCAACATTAATTTCTGAAACTCAAGAAAAGGTAACAGAATACTATTTCTAGGCATCTAGGAAGCAGCACTAAGAAACAGTCAGCAGTCTTGACTGCATCTAGTAAAATAAATTTCAAACAACTCTGGTTTGGTTGTTTTTCTTTTCTGTAATAGAGCTACAGTTCCTACAGCACTTGTGAAGCAAAAAGGTCCTTCATATACAAACACATAACACGTAAAAGAGTGTCAATCTCAAATGTAGGGAAACAGGTCTTCACTTCTTGTGCCTCAGCACCTCTGTGACCGTGGTACTGCACATACCGAACGTTTGATCTGCACATCTCAGGGAAGTCTGGAAACAGCCAAAGCTTCTGATGGCCTTGTTTGGGAAGACAGATTTGCAAGGACAGAATTGCTTTAAGTAAAAACATTCATCATCCTTGTCCATATTTACAGGGCCCACAAGAATAAGCCAGTCCAGTGACAAGAGAAAAAGGCTGATGAATTTGCTTTCAAGATGTAGATCAGATACTCCTTTTCTAGGTCAAACAAACAAGTTTTACATTCAACTTCTATAGCTAGAACCAGCACTGAGTGCATAGAAATTATGAGGTTTCACTATGAATACAGAACAAATAGCATTTCTTGGTATTTTTTATGGCCTTGCCGATTTCTAACAATTTTGCTAATGATAAAAATCATTGTAATGATGGAAATACCATTGTGTTTAAATCCACAAACAAAACTGAGTTAGCAAGGCTGAAAGGATTTCATCCTACATGGATAAAATTCAAAATGGTCTCAATAAACTGACCAAATTATCTCAAGACTGCATTTTATTATGGGCAGATGTGAAACAGGAATAGTCAGGCACACAATTAAGTGGAAAGATGTACATAGCTGCTATTCACAATAGGCTGTGGGTCATTACCCTTTGTGTCCTTTGGGAAAGGCATCAGATGTTCAGTACTGTCCTACCTAAACTTCTCTTCACTACAATTAAGGTAATGCTTTCATTCATAGAGGCTTAGTATTCCAAGAGATTGTTAAGTGAAGGTTAGACAACTGCTAGGGAATGATTTAGCTACAATTTGTCCTAGTCTGGGCAATGGATTTGTCCTGTTTAAAAATACCTTTCTCTATTATTCTTCCTGTAAGAAACAATCATTTGATGAAATACTTGTAACAGCAGGAGAAGAGAAAAACACAGAAATCCCTCCAAGGACAAGCTTCAAAAAGATGCTTTATAAGCAAAAGTGATAAAAGCCTGTTTTCTCCTGCCTCTCCCCCAGGGCCAGCTGGAACAAGCAAAATAATGCACTGCCAGAGAATCTTGAAGGTGCACCTTAAAAGAAAGAACAAAAAAAAAACAACAGCAAAGAATAGTAGAAGGTAAATTCAGACAGTTTAGTGCATACAATAGTTTTGGGTGCACAAAACAAAAAAATTCAATTATCCTCCAAAGAACGCATCTAACTAATATTGCTTGCTCCTTCCCACACAGTTACACGGGTTATAAACAAGAGGCACACACTGAAGTATTTTATAACCTAAATATAAAACCTTATACATCATTTTCGCAGACCATAAACACAAACCAAATCACACCTGAGGGACAGGAGTCAGACAGTCATTGCTGAAGCATTGCTGAGAAAGAGCTTCAGCACAGTATGCCTGTTCGAAGAACAGGCAAATAATTGTCCTCCACAGTCACATTATTAATTGACATTTAACCTTGCCAAAAAAAAAGATGCAGAATTGTTTCTCCTTAAGGAGCAGCACCTAAAATATCTAAAATGCTAACCTTTGGCAGGATGACTACATAGGACATATGTTAGGGAAAGCACAGGATATACGTTAGATTCATTCTGAGATGTGCATATAGGGTTAACATAACACAGATCATGAAGATGAGTTGACTCTTCTGAACTGCATTAAACCTGCTTGGAGCACAGTATGTAGATGGCTAAAGGAAAAATCACTAACAATCATCTGCAACGACATGGCTTTTTAAAAATACTGATGCACGTGAAAATGTCTATTGAATGTAAGTACAAATAGGAACAAACCACTACATTTCACTCTTTTTACTTCCACTAATTACACATGTATAGGAAAGCAAAAAGCTATTTCATTTAAAGTCATATAAACTGAAAGCTCTTGACTTTTAAGTTACACAGTCCCTCCGCAACAGTTTAAGTGTTAGATTTAGGAAGGATTCCTTTGCTGGAAACAAACATGGAGTAATTGGTACACACAGAAGTGAATAAAATTAAGACACAGCAATCAAAGTATTTTTACTTTATATAATGGAAGTTTCTCCTATATCTAACACTGCACAAGGTATCTTGCATAATCAAAAGGTAAGCAGAAGTCCCTTACACTGCCTCGCTTTGCCAGAGAATCACCGTAGTCTGCTGGCAAAGTCCGCTTGCTGGACTTTTTCTGCTCATGTTCAACTGCATCTTCAATTATAGGCTCAAGCCTCATCTGGACAAACACCAAAGATGTGGATCAATTTCTTTTCATTATACAGTGAGGAAAGATCTAAAAGCCTTTAAAAAACTTCTGAAATATTTAGAAAACTGCATAGAACTCACTGATGTTTAAATAAAAAACCTACTGAGGCTCTGGCCTTAAATTAAGTAATCTCTGAAAAATAGACTTTGAAGCTCAAATTTGGTAATTAAATTTTAGAGTTCCCCCCTCTTTTTTTTTTTTGCTTTTCAGTTGCAAGATTTTGAAATCTGTATCAAAAGTCTTGCTAAAGGGTACAGTACAGTCAGTCAAACAGTGTTCAATCTTAAGTGCGTTTTAATACAAGCATCTATTGAGTATCTAAATCCAAGTTTACTAAAAAAAATCTTAAATTTTAACATTGCTGCTTGCTGGACAAGTTTGTCAAATAAAAAACTTATCTTTATGCAGAACTAATTCTTCCCCAACCCTTCCAAGACTGCAGCTAAGTAATGTTCTATATCTATGTATTTTCTCCTCAGTCAGCAGATGCAATTTTATTTTGTTACCTCTGTAAGAACTGTGGTGTCATATGAAGGCTGATACTTTTCCTTTTCATGTGCAGTTCGCTTTTCCATCTTTTCTCTGTCTGTTTTCTGTTTTCTGTCTGCTCCTTTGGGCTAAAAACAAACAGTTATGTGAACATGAACACAACTGGAAAATGGTTTTGTAACTGAAATCAGATCTCAGATGTGAAGCATTACAAGCAGAAACAAAGATTTCCCATATCTTTATGCGAGCTTCACTTAGAGACTTAAGGATCTATTTTCTACTGTTACCTTAAAAACTTTGATTTGACAACTGGCTGAATGCAGATGATCTGTATATTCTCCATTCTCAGTCTGTTTAAAGGTGTCAACCTGAATCCTAAAAGGAACTCCTTTCTCTCCTCCATGTTTACGAGGGGTAAATTCAGTGCTGATACAATGTACCTGAAAAAAAATAATGACCAAAACAAAAAGGACCCTCAGAAGCATTTCAGACATGAACTTTATTATATGTGACCTGCATCACATACATTTTCTTGTAATAAATATTAGCAAAGCTATAAAAGGTCATTGACTGGCAGAGTTTTTATTCTCATGCACCCTCATCTCAGGGTATTTTCAAACATGCCCAAGTCCTTTAAAAATCCACAGACCGTTTAATCTGTATGTAATTGCTTCAGGTTCTACATCAGAATGAAGAGTGGGTTTATAAGCTACAAAGACCCCTTAATGATATCTAAGGAGAAAAATCAGTGCAATAGAATGAATTATGAAGAATCTCACTGGAGAGTGCTCCCAATTTTTTTTCTTTTTGCTTCCTTATGGAATTTTAAGCAAGCCTTTATGAGTGAACTATACTTGAATAATATGTATCAGTTCCATTTTTAGTCTGTTATCATTTCTTCTAAGGAAATGAATAAACAAAAATATTCCATAGTTTACTTTTCCATAGTTTACCTCTCAGTTCTTCAAGAAGACTACATTTTTAGCAATTATATAACTCTTATTAAAAAAAAGTATCTTTTACTGTACTAGGCCGAAGTTAATTTACTGACTGACAACATGGAATTTAACCTATTTTGACAGCCTGAGTAAGAAATGTTGCTATCTGAAACTTTACACCTATACTTTTCTGTAATAAAACCACCTCTGAGACAAAAGTGAGCAATGCAAATATGAACATTCTATCCAAATAACTTCCAAAGAAAGTACATTTAGGTCAAATATACAAATAACAAAATTCCTACAAGGAAGCTTACTGACATAGTGAGAAACTTCTTTGAATGTCTGATTTAAAACCCTCTTTTTGTAGGACAATACTTTTCATTTTGAATCCTTAAGCCAAGCTTCTGCTGCAAGTAGTAGTAGTAATTACTGAGAGGAACAGATGTTAATTCTTATACTTCATACAACTAAATATTTTAACTATGACAGCTTTCTTCAAAGAGCTTTCTGAAAGCTTTTTATTTAAATTTTTCTATAAACCCAAAATAAGTTGAAAAACCTTTATAGGGACTCTACTAAGACCTATGAACCTGTGTTTTTTCACAAAGGTGGTATTTAATGGCCATCCCACAAATAATAAACTGAGAAGCTTTGCAGTTCAAATATACTGCTGTTTGTGACCTGACAGGCACCACACACAGACATCCAGTCAAATAAAGTTTCAAACCTGAATAAAAGCAGATGTACATTTTGTTGGATCCCATAAAAATTCAACTGCATTGAGCTGGCTTGGATTTGTCTTGATATCAATGACTCCAACAGACATTGGAATATCTATTAAAATAAGTAGCACATATTCAAGAACAATCATATTGCAAGAAGACACTATAAATAAATTGTAATACAAGGTTACAATCTTCAGGTAGGATGGAAAAATGTGGGCTTTGGTGGCTTTGGTCCAGTTTCTTAAGACTGATACAAAGAATCTTAGTAGATTCAACATACAAAGTACTCAAGGTTTTGGGTGCTTTTTGATTCTCCTCCCCTGCTGCCACCCCAGAAGTTATGCACCAACAGCAATCAAGTTATGCAAAGTACAGAGATTATGTTGGTGCCATTTTCACAATCTAATAGTGAAAGTTACTTTTGTTTGTGTTCTCCTAATTACTGCAACACTTAGCAATCTAATTCGACTATTAAATGCTTAGGGTTGCAGAGTTTCTCTCTTACTTTTATAGCACTTAAAAGTTTTAAAATAATGTGAAAGCTGTAAGAGTATTATATTCAAAATACACACTATGACAAAGCAGCATCCAGAATTCCGGTCTGTCCTTTTTCATCAGCCCCAGCATAAATGTGAAGGGGGACCAATTTAAATTTGGAAACAGAATTGCATACAGTGGCAACAAACAGACACAATTATACCTAAGTCCAGAAGTCTGTCCCCAGGGCGGTTCCACTTCCAACCCTCTAGCTGCTGGTGCTCTGTATATTGCAACCTTCTGTCATGGAACACAACTCTTATAATGCTCTAATAAAGAAGAAAACAAGCCTGTGATGAGCCAGAGAGTCACTACATGTTTAGAAACAGCCTAAAGATAAAGCACCTAAACATCCCAAAATAGCCACACTGCCGATAAATACATATTTACAGCAAAAAATTTGGCAACCATCAGTACCCCAAAATATTCCAAAATACAGAAATAGAACTGAGCAGCAGGAAATACTTGAAAATGTGGTAAAAGTGCAAGGCAGAATTACATCTGATTGGATACTCTAAAGGTCACTCTGAATTTCATATAGTGAACTAAGCAACACTGACAGCACAGTATGAACACTGTGCAGGCAATGCCAAATTATTTTAGAAAGCAAATACCAAAAATTTCATTTATTATGAAAAGTGGTGAATATTACTTGATCATTCTTTCACTGGGTGTTCTGTGATTTTTTTGTAGGATAGTTTAGGAAATAAAATAGGAAATTCCCTTCCTAGTACTTATAAGATATTTACCAAAAATCCATGATTTTAATTAATAGCAAGAATTAAAAAGTTCCAAACTTTCTGAACTACTCTAGATGAAATACTCATCCAGAACAACTACAACATTATTAACTTTATTCAGCTAGAAGTAATTATCTAACAATGTCTATTTCTGTGGCCAGTTTTGGTACTGCTAAATGAATGCACATACAAAGCAAGTTGTTACACAGAGGCTGGGAAAAATACCGTACACATTGGTTGTTACCTAACATATAGAATGTAGACAGATTTGCATGGCTTTTTTTCCATTATTCTACAGTCTTCCTTGTCTTAACAGCAGCTAAAAGTGTACATAAAATCCAAGAACTTTCAAATGGAGTGCCCCTTTAAGATGGATTGCATTGCCTTGGGTTTGTTTCAAAGACAACAGAAAGCAAACACGTACAACACACACACACACACACACACAAACACACTATTCCTTTTTATTGCAAACTGGCAAGTTTGAAACTTGGAAGTATCTGCAGCCAGCTTCACCACCACAAAATTACTTCTTTGGTAAAGTACTGGGAGTCCAATATTTAAGCATTCAAAATGGAAAATTCATTGATGCAGCAATACAATATTTCATGATGGTTAAATTTATTGTTCTATACTTTTACACTGTGCTTTGCCCTATTCTACCTACCAAATGACTCATCATCCACATCCAAACCTAGAAAACTACAGCAGAGAGACATCCCAAGGCTACAAGGAAATAGCACCTAAGGGGGCAAAATCATCCACATGCTTATTACAGCAAGTCACCATGCCAGGTTGTAAAAGGTTTAATTACAGAACTCTCAAATCCCACTTTTATGCTTGTGCTTAACACTTCCTGAAATGATCTCTGAACAAGCATCCCACAGACAAGTAAGAACAAGGCATAGGACTATACAAGCAAGGCAAAGTTCACAAATTACACAGCCCAAAGCTGGCAGGTAAAGATTCAGCCTCCCACAGGCACGCTGTTGTGGTGCACTTATCAGCAAAATATTAATTGAAGTTTTTCCCTTCTTTCCTAATGCCTGAATAAGGTTTTTTAGAGAATTCAATAAAATCAATAATCATCAGATGCTTAGAAAAAAATCCACACCCCTCCATCAGTTCTTTTAATTGACTGTACTCTGAATTGAGTAATTTTTCAGTTTGCCTCATTTCCATACTTCATACAATACCTCAGATCCACAGTATTTAGTGCTAACATAGAAGCACAAGGACACAAATCTGGAATTGAGGAAAGGAGATTAGCTGTGGAAAAAAATGCTCAATGAGCAGCAAAATCAGAGATCCATTTTTCTATGGATATATTTCCAATATTCCACTGCTGCAAAACCCACGGGTTGGTTCCATGAGTTTTCTGTAACACTTCTTAAGAAAAACATTCACAATACCTCCACTTCTATCTAAATGATCCTCTACTTTCCTGTCACCTCTCCTAATCACTTGAAATGGACAACATAAGGGCTCAGAAGACACTGGATACAAAATCTATAGAAAACTATCTTAGGCTTTGCATAAATACTTAGGTCTTCTGTTCACACAAGTATGCACTGTATCTATATCCATATGTTTTTATTTGTAAACATCTCTGGCCCACATATTCTAACCAAATACCTAGTGACTGCAGAAAAAAGAAATTCCATTAAATATACAGTCTCTGGTTTGTTAGTAACACTATCTAGTGAAGTTAAATTCACCTTCACCAGTTTTCCATTGATCTCTGGTATGTCTCCAGCTTTCCGATTATCTAGCATCCGTATCTCATAGGACTGACCTTTAAAGAGAAAAAAATTGCATCACTAAAAGAGTAAGAGCACAAGGTGATTTTGTGGTTAATCCATTTAGATTAGCTTTCGTTTCACAGTCTACAAGATTACCAGTACCTGAAACTTGAGTTTGAGAGATCCAGATAGCAATGTGCATTTCACAGCATGAGAATTAACAAAACAAAGTGAAACTTTTTGGTCCCTTTAAAACTAGAGATATTTTCAAAGTTTAATCATTTCACTTTGCATGAAGTGCAGGTACTTGCTTCTGTATTTTTTTCCTGAAGAGAAACATTTCAAGGCTGAATTCGTTTTTGTTTTTTTTAACTGACGAATGGCAGCATACTGAGAACCATTAACTGGTCTTCCAAAACAAGTTCTTGCAGAGTTTGTACACTTTTCCCAGAACATAAATACCATTCTCCCATGTTTAATTTTGCCCATATACGTGCTGCCTTTGTATGATTCTTATGCTTTGTATGATTTCAGAAATAGATCTTCAAAAAACACAGTTACTGTTTATATCAACAGAATGAGCAAACCTATCTTTCCAGTGAATATGATAAACTGTCATGCTTCAAAAGAGCAAGCAAAGCTTGTAGCAATTTATTTAACTATCAGGATTTTTTTCCCTCCAGAGTGAGCAGCACATATTCATTTGCAAAATCACATTTCCCTAACTAAAACATAGGACAAAATAAATTTCAACATATTCACTAAGAGCAAAAGCAGTACAATCATCACCTTCTACACTGCCCTTCAGGCTACCTTTATGGTCCAGTGTGTAACACATGTAAAAGACATTTTGACTTGCCCTACAAGGCATTTCATAGACTGATGTTAATTCCAACTATGGACTGTTTCAGGGTTTATTTTTGCTGGAACACAATTAGAATATTTATGTACGTACTCTACAGGTTTTATCCACGCAGCATGTGAACATTGATATGGTCATTGATGACATAAATCCATATAAATTAGATGTTAATCTCATGGAGCTGAGCAAATAATATATAACTTCTTCTTCTATATTTAACAAGAGGGAACTTTTCCTGTTAGTGTGATTCGTTCAATCACTACTGTTATTCTATTCATACAGCTATAACATGTAAGTCTAACTGTATTTATAGTCAGCAATTTTTAAATCTAGCAATATTAATAAACTTTCTCAAGTACTTCTCTCTCAGCATTTTTTGGGGGGTGAAGAGGTGGCTAAAGAAAAAAAAATCTGATTGTTTCCACAAGAAGTGTTGCTAACCTTTTATAGGTACAAAATAATATTAAGACTGTAGGTTTGATAAAGTTAAAAATCAAAGAATACCCCACTTGAAAATGTAAAAACAGCTCTGGAAGCTTGCAAGACAGAGGAACATACATTCCATTTTGGAGTTTTGGACATGTAGCTGCTCTGAAAGTGTGAAAAGCACCACAGCACTGATTTCTGTCATCCCCACATGAGAACTATATATGCTACTTTCTCTGCTCTTTCTTGGAGAGCAGCCAGAGGAGCAAGGCAACAACACAAGCTACAGATAGTAATTGCCCTCTGCTTCACACTGAATCTGAGGTAACTTTGTTCACAAAAATCCCAGAATGGTCAGGTTTGGAAGGGAGTTCTGGAGGTCATCTTGGCCAATTGCCCTTCTCAAGGCAAGGCCACCTACAGCCAGTTGACCAGCTCTAAGCCTGGCTGGTTCTGAGTATCTCAAAGGATGCTCATCCAGCCCATACTTCATTAGCTTCTCTGTGAGGATCTTATGAGAGAAACCAGCACAAACCTTACTGAAAGGAATAATTTGCAAACAGTATCTACTACCTCCCCTTGTCTACCAAGCCATCCAGCTCATCACTGATGTTTATCAAGCTGGTCAAGCACAACACCACCTTGGGAAACTCTGCTGACTACTCCTGATGATGATCTTGTTCTTCATGTACCAGGAAATGGTTTCCAAGAAACATCGCTCCACCACCTTCCCAGGATGCCCTTGGTCCTCCTTCTTGAAGACCAGAGCAACGTTAGCTTTCTTGTAGTCTCAAGCACATCTCCTAGTCACCACAATCATTCAAAGACTATCAAGAATGGCCTCACAGAGACATCAGCCATTGCCCTCAGCACCCGTGGGTGCATCCTATCGGGACCCATGGATTTAGGTATGTTCAGTCTGCTTAAGTATCCCCTGACTACTCCTTTTCCACCAAGAGTACATATTCCTTGCTTCAGACTTTCCCCTCATCTCTAGGGCCTGGGATTCCTAAGGACCAGTGATACCAGAAAAGACTAAGGCAAAGAAGGGATTCAGTACTTCAGCCTTTTCCATGTCCTGTGTCACCATGGCCTCTGTCCCATTCAGCAGGGGGCCCGTTTTCAATAGTCTTCCTCTTGCCATTTACACACTTCGAGATCATCTTGTCATTGACATTCCTCACCAGATTCATTTCCAGTTTGGCTTCAGCTTTTCTGATTGCATCTATGAAGGCTTGGACAGTACCTTTGTACTCCTCTCCTATTATCTGTCCCTGCATCCACATTCTGTATGCCTATCTTTTGTATTTGAGTTTTGCCAGGAGTCCCTTGCTTACCCATGCAGGCCTCCTGCCATTTCTGCTTGACTTCCTGTTCATTGGGATTCACTGCTCCTGAGTTTGGAGGAGCTGATCCTTCAGTGTGAACCAGCTATCTCAGGCCCTTCTTCCCTCCAGAGCCTTATCCCATGGGACTCTGCTCTCCTGAACTCCAAAGATGTGATCTTGTCTTCTGCCCTGCTTCTTTGTCTCAGGATCATGAAAGTCCACCATCTTGAAGGCAGACAAGCCTGACTGAAGGAGACATCAGGGTGGCTGAAGCTCTCCTACAAGGACCATGGACTGTGAATGTGAGGCTTCTTCTAGCCATTCAATAAGGGCCCATCTACTTGTCCTTCCCAGTCAGGTAGTCTACAGTGGACATCCATCACAGTGTCATCCAGATTGTCCTGCTCTTTAATCCTTACCCCCCTAAGCTCTCAATTGGCACATCACCTATCCCTAGGCAGAGCTCCAGACATTCCAGCTGCTCTCCCACATAATGCATGACTTCCCCTCCCTTATCCTCTTGCTCTGCCTCTCCTAAAGAGCCGATATCCCCACATTGTAACACTGCACTTATGCAAGCCATCCCATCGTGTCTCCTTGATCCCAGCATCACACAGATGTCTTAATTTCTCATGTTTACTTCCTATGCCATGTGTATGTATTTCAGAGGCACCCCACCATGCTGATTTACCACAAAGGGCTTTGGTGTTTCCTTGCAATGATGCTTTACAAGCACCTACTTGCTTACATCCAAATGCTGGAGATGATCCTGTTTAAACCTCTTTTTGTTGCTGTTGTGTTCCCTCTCATGCTCTCTGCTTATCAACCATGTCCATCACTCCCTCCCAGTGCTGCTGGTCACTCTCTCCCTCCCTCATTGTTCCAACTTCACAACCCTTCTTACCAGGTCAGCCACGAGCTGGCAAAGGTACTCTCACCCGCCTTTTCCAAGCTGGATCCCATCTCTCCCAAGCAGCTCTTTGCATTCACAGAATTCCAAGCCTTGCTGCACTGTGCAAACCAACCCAAAGAATGCTTCCCCTTTAAAAGCAATTCTCTTCCATACCACTTCTGTATTCCATATACATCTAGCTGAACAGCAACCAACTCAAAACACTGTCCCACAACTCCAATATGCATTCCCAACACCCATTTAACAGACTTCAAGGTAAGAACCCTGCAAAGCCCTGCAACCAATCACCACCACTCCAAGATCTGAACCTCTGGAATCAGCTTCAGCTGAACACCTAATCATGTTAAATATTCCATTAGCTCACAGAATGTCTCCAGTGGGAAGGACCGCAAGGGAATCGAGTACAAAACCCTGCTCCTCACAGGACTACCAAAACTTCCATCACATGACTAAGAGCACCAGCCAGATGCTCCTTGAACTCTGAGTAACACTCTTAGCTATACTAATTAAAATACTTACTGACAGAGGGTGAAGTCAGGGCTTGCTTAAGTATTGCTGTAGGGAATGCCACCACAGATTAACAGATAGGGCAAATGTTCCCAGTGCTTCTGATATTCCCAAGACAGGAAACTAAAACAACTGCTGACAAAATTAAAGAGGGTACTTCCTCTTGAAAATTATTTCAGGCAAGACATTGCCTGAAAATGGGGCCAAACTAGAAACCAGATATCTGAACAACCAGGACGTAAATTACTCTTTTGCTAGAGGACTCAATCCAACTCATTACACAAACATATCTATCAGCACAACTCAGTGTTGCAAACCAATCCTTATTTTAAGCTGCCTTCAGTATGAAAGAAGTCATGTGTCAAAACTTTTTTTTATGTATCACAGAATATGCTGAATTGAAAGGGAACCACAAGGATCATGGAGTTCAACTCCTGGCCCTGCACAGGACATCCCAAGAGTCACACTCTGTGCATGAGAGCATTGTCCAAACACTTCATGAACCCTGTCAGGCTGGGGCTGTGACCACTTCCCTGGGGAGCCTGTTCCAGTGCCCAACCACCTTCTGGGTATATACATATATATACACACACACACTAACAGCTAATAGAAAATTTTTAATGAAAAGGTCTTAACCTAGCCAGTGAATGTACTGCCTTTCTGTCTGAAGTACTAGCACAGAAAGGAAGCTGGCCAACTATTTTTTTAATTCCCATATTTATTTAGGGAAAGGGTATACCAATATTCTCATTTTTCAACATCAGGAAAAGTTACCCAGGACACCAAAAAACACCGAAACTTCTTTGCCAATAAAATCTTTATATTAAAAGCTATTTTCAAGGACAGATGAAACATTTACAGTCATTTCAGACACTGTCACTTTAAATGGCAAACTCTTCTCAGAAGCAAGACAGCAAGCACTTTCTTCCTTCAGCCTGCTGCCTTGTGCTCTGTCTTTAAACTACAGTGCAGTCTATTGAGACTTCAAGTCAAAATCCATAAAGAAAAGAAAGCTGAACTAGATATAGGAATGGAGATCCTAGGGCATTAGAGCCAGAGGAGGGGGATGAAGGGGTGGGAGGATACAAAGCCATTGATATGGTCCAAACCAAATGATGAATGATTTTAGTTGAGTTCCGAATACTAGCTGACTAAACTTAGGACACCAATGTAATTCTCAAGAAGTGAAGAATGTTTTATCATATGGCAGTGACTAAATCCACATTATTTTACCCAGTGCTCTCTCTAGAAAAAAAAAAATCATATAATTAACCACAGACTATGAGGAAAAAACCCCAGCCTGATTAACATGAATGATTTATCTAGTTAATTTCTGATAAATGTACACAAACAAAGTGAAATACACACAAACTCCCAAGGTAGCTGCGCTTGTGTTCGTGCTCAAACATAATACTGTTCTGGACAGACATGTAGCTAAACTGAGAGCAATTACAATGGCCTGTTTTGTGCCCTTCTTGTTCAGGGACTGACATTTTAACATTATGACTTTTGAGGGCTGTTGACGTGTACCTTATGCAAATACCCAATTAACTTACTACTATCAATCAAATTTAAACACAAATGCAAAATTAGTCCTATATTTTCCACTATTATTACCTGAAATTTGTCTCCTAAAAGCTCTATTGGCGTGATTTTATTGGGGGATGCTGGGGATGAAGAGGGGCATCACACAACAGGAAAAAAAAAACCAACAACAAAGCAACAAAGAAAAAAAAAAAAACCACTCCCACCAGAATCCAAAGGGGAAGTAATACCATACTATAGCTATGAGCCTACAAGTTGGACCAAAAAAGACTACTAGGAAGGCATACAACCACATTTCTAACATGCATTTATTTTGGGTATACACACATGTATCAAAATATGAAATACCATTCCCGTTTTAGACTTGCACCACAAGCTGTATTCACATATGTATACTAACCTTGATTCAAGTATGTGAGAGTTTCATCATATAGTTTTACTGCTGGAGATGTTGCAGCACACATAACATACTGGAAAGGTGGATGTTTGGTCTCATTTTCTTGTGGAAGGCTGGAATCTTCCTGTTTGAAAATAGGCAGTGCCAAAACATCACTGAAAAGAAAAAAACAAGTAACTTTGAGACTGTTGGTCCTGTTTTGCCTGAAGTTAAAGAAAAAAGTTATTTGTAACTTAAAAAAACCCCACAGTGAAATACATACAGAATTTTGTTACTCATTTTATTAGTAAAATATATGTAAGCAGTATCCAAAACATTTTCCACCAGAACCTTAGGATACATAAACAATGCCATAAGACCTAAGCAGACAGTTGTGCTGATCCTCTAGAAATTTAATCTTTGTTTCCACTGAAAAAATTCAGTTTTAACTTTTCACTGGTCAAGACAGCCAAGCTTGCCTAATAAACATGCAAATGAAAGCAAGGCTTTTACTTACTTCTTTGAAATAATGTATTCCCCAAAGTTACCTACACTGTGGAAGTATCTCTCTTCTCATTTAGTACCATTATATCTAACATATTAATTCTGTTAACGTGGTCAAACTTAACTTTTCTTCGGTTTTAGCGCACTGAATAGCCCAAAAATTATTAAGCAGCAGATTCACAAAACATAAGATATAAAAAGTTTGTGCCAAGATTCACTTCACTTATCCAAGATTCACAACCACCAGAAGAACTCTGGAACCGCTAAGTTTCTGTAGAGTAAAGAGCAATCCATATTGTCCACAAGCTGTGGTAAGAAAGACAGCTTCACCACAACCAGCAAACACATCTGCTTTCTACAGAAATTAGTAATCTGTACTAGCAGTAGATTAGTTTTCCTTTTATACAGAAATCCTTCATAAACTAAACTTCGAAGAGTTTTTCTTGCACTGAATTTCTGTTTGTGATGAAATCATTTGCATATCCATGAAACTTTCCTTGAAAATGTTTCTAAACTGAATTAACCTCCCACACAACTTTGCCTGTTTATTCACTTTTTAACCAACATGTATCTTGTTTGTATCTCTTGCATTGATGCAAATACAGATTTAATATATTTTGTAAAACAAGTATAAATGTCTTATCTGCATTGCACTATTATTTGTACATTGTACCCTAATTTTCTTCAAGTAAAACCTTTTTTTTACTGTTCGTCATTTCTACAAGAGTCTACTCTACTTAGAGAACACTATTAATACCTCTCGAATTCCAGCTCATATCTGAAGAACCAGAAAAGTGTCAGTATAATAATAAATTCGAAAACCAAAAAGACAGCCAATATTTTTGTGTCACAGAAGGTTAGAATGTAAGACTCAGTCTACCTAAGTCTTAGATATGCAGAGTGCAGGTGGGGCACCCCAACTGTTCCTTCAGAGCAAGTGTCACATTCAGTAAGGGATGTCACTCCCCTGGCTACCTGGAAGAAGTTACATTGACTGGAACATGAAAATATTTATGAAGGGTGAAAAAGCCTATGAAATTTGTCTATACCTTGTAGAGACTGTACAGTGTCTCCCCCAACAAACCAGCTAGAATGACACCCATACAGGTTCCTTTCCACTAGGAAGAAACCACAGGAGATGCTACAAAGACTGATGTAAGCAGGACAAGGCAGTACACTGTCCAAAAAAGCATTACAAGGCTGCTGAACCGTGTCCTAACTACTTCGTACGCCAGCCCACCAAGCTGGAGCCCAGAGAAGGCTTAAGTAAGTTACAAAGGAAGATGTGAAATGCCCACTTAGGAGAAGTGGACACCCTTAAAAGAGTTTCCTCATACAGAGACAAGGATCCACGAGTAGGACAGAAAATTCCACAGACTGGTGACTGCTACTCGAGGATGACTTAGAAGAAACAAGGAGACGCTTCAAGCCTTGGTGCCAGTCAGGAGGGCAGCACGAGGAGCCCAACACAAGAGGGAGCACCGTGACAAGCAGAGGGAAGCAGGGTCCCAAGACTGCTACACCAGGAGCCCAAGCTCACCACACACTTCAGCACACAAAACAAAGTGCTTTTACAAGGAGGAACTCTAAAATGGCAGGACCACAGAAACAATGGTAACGTTTAAAACACACACACACGAGTCGAAGTGCAATAATGAAGGCACACGAAGTATCTCACAAAAAAAATTATCTGTAATTCTCAACTAAGTTCTGCAGCACTTGCCTTCATATATCACACAAGATTAAAGAGAAGTCTTTTGTGTATTGATGGAAAATACCTTTACAGCCTTCATTTTCCACTCACAATTAAAAGTTTAAAATGTAACTGGTCTGGCTTAAGAAAGCGTGATGTGATTAATGAATTATTTAAGAGACGAGGCATTGGAAGCCAACAAATACACCAATTTAGGCAGCTTTAAACCCACTTTTGCTAATACTTACAAAGCAGTAATGACTAACCACCACTGCAGAAGAAGCAGGAAAAATAAAGACATCCAACTTTACAACTCTACAGTTTAGCTGTAAAGAGAACATAATGTTCATTCTTAAATGCCACCATTTCAAAAACCACTCCAAAAGACAGCACAAGGCAAATTTTTCCTATAAAAGTCTTCTGGGTACTAATACATTCCAAAGGAAAAGAGAAGCCAATGCAGTATGAACCCCTTCCTAGAGCATCTTTAAATAAATATCATTTAAATAACATTTTGATTCATTCACTTGCAAAGAATGAAATACTTTGCAAAGTATCTGCAAAGAATGAAATGGTGTTTTTTGCATTTCAGCACTCTTTCCCCATCTAAAAACAGATTAAAGCTGTGGACAATTAAAACAGTCGATAAGGTATGAGCAAAGTATTTCAAATTAAGACTTGAAGTGTCAGTTTAAATAGGGACTAGCTAAATTTCACAGTGACAAGCATTTTCTACAAAATAAAATTCATTGCTCATGCAGTGCAACTGTAGAAAAGATGCAAAGACTGCTCGTAATTCAGAGAAGGAAAACAATGGGAAAGAGAAACTTAGTATTTTTAGTAGTGCTCTTTA
Source organism: Entomyzon cyanotis (assembly GCA_024500445.1). NCBI lineage: Eukaryota > Metazoa > Chordata > Aves > Passeriformes > Meliphagidae > Entomyzon > Entomyzon cyanotis. The sequence continues at coordinate 87,322,619 of JAKEPQ010001005.1, forward strand.
CTTAAGCTAAAGATGATAAACTGCATATAATATATGCTATTGAGTCAATCACATTCTCAGAAACTCTGGAGATTCTAAACTAGTCTTTTAACCACCTCTAATCTTATACTGATTCTATTGTAGTACCCAACAAAACAAAAAAACCAAACAAAACCCAAAAAATCCCACAAACAAACACAACTCAGAGAACAGATCAGCCTTGTCAGTTCCACCTTTTCCCCCCCTCAGACGTTCCCTGGCAGCCTCCATGTTTATGTATACTTACGTAGGCATCTTTTAGTCATTTTCCTACTCACCTGGTGAAATCTTATTTTTGGTGGGCCAGTGCAGATTGGAGACAGGGACTTGTAGTGCCAGCTTTGCTCAAGTTATTTCACACAGCAAAGAACCTCTTACCTAAACTGAAGCGCCCACTAGCAGAGCAGCCCAGATGGAGGAAAAGCAAGTGTTCCAAAATAGCTACTGTTGAAATTATTTCAGACTACAGGAGAACAGAGAGCTTTAAGAGACTGGTTGTGCTCTTTTTTTTTGGCATTGTTAACTTTTGATCTTGTGAAGTAGACTCATTTACTTCGCTTGTCTCATTTAAGTGACCTTCAGAACTACAAGCAAAATTATATATATGGGCAAGTAGCAATGTTTTGAAGGGCAAGAAGCATCTTTTGTTATGTTTCTTGATATCATTTGAGAAAGTCCATCGACCAAGGTTTACTCTCCTGATGGAAGCAACTGCCACTAAGTTTTTTGAAACTATTAGCTCTAATAAGAAAAGTCTTATCTCAGGTCCTCAGAATGTTATCTAAAGCATTCAAATGGAAGGCATTCTCTTCTTCCTCCAGGAAGGAGGAAAATTTACCCAGAAAAAAACCAACTGAAATAGTCTTCATTACACCCCAGATGAAGGCATGAAACATATCCTCCAACACACGTCTTAGCTACTTATGCTACAGAGGTGCATACATGAAACTTCACCATACAAAAGCAGGAAGGCTTAGAAGAGGAAGCAAGGTGAATGTTAACACTTAAACTACAGCATCCAGTGGGATGCATCACATGTGAGAAGCTGTCCTATGTCATGTAGCCTTTATGAGCATAGTACAAAAAGACCAAGAAAAATGTAACTTATCCTCCCATACTTGTGAAATGTTTGTCAGCCTTCAAAATCACCTTCCTTACGAATTTAAAATCCTCTTTCAACACTTTGTCCAAAGCATTTAAAAAAAAAAAAAAAACCACAAAAACACACACACACAAAACCCTCCCTAATAATTATAATAGGGTAAAAAAACAAATTAAGAATATCCTTACAAGAACAGGAACTACTATGTCATCAAAATTCCAAGTGATGCTCCATCAATCATCTGCCTTATCTGTCTTCTGGATTGTATACTTTTGGGCGTGAGTACTAAAGCATCCCAAGAACACACAGGCCTTTTGAAACTTTAAAGCACAGTTTACGAGGACAAATACCTTGAGAAAAAATTTTCTCAAGCAGGATTTGAATTAAGAGTTATGATCTTAAAGCCAAACTGTGAACTGTTCAGAGGTGTGAGCAAGCCATAGGAAAATGCAAGGCAATGGGAGAGCTGGTACTTTCTAACCTATGCCCACAAAAGCAAGTCTGATGGGAAGCAAGACCCCTGGAATTCATTTCTGGGAAATAACTTTCTCTGCAGCAGCTGTCAAGGAGTCCAACTCCAATGTGAAACAGGTGCAAATGTGATGCTGTTCCTGGGAATCCCACAGACCATCACACAGAAACTCAGATGATGAAAGGCCTCAGTTTAAGGGGAGTCTAGCACAAAATACAAGAAACAACCAATCAAACAAAGAAGAAAATGCCAACACTAAAACCTGTGTCCTTCCGACCAAGGAAAAGAAGTAAGAATATTCATCACGACAAATCCACGGTTCTGCAGGCACTCCTCCAACACAGGGAGGTCAGGCAGCTGCTCTAACTTGCAGCAGCTCCAGTACAGATGGCTTTACATAGGAGTAACAGATGAAGAGCAAACAAAGGCAGACCTGCTGCCCTGCTCTCGATCTGGTATGTCCATCCACCACGAGAGGTGACGGAACAAAGAAGACAGTTCTGCACTTTGAAGGCTTTTCCTTAAAAATTAAACTGGCCCCTGACTTTCTGTAAAGTATTCACACACTCAACTTGGAAGAAAAGAAAAGAAAAGAACAACAAAATCTCAACAGCCTCAAGTCAATGTCAGCAATCAAGAACATGAACTTTATCTTGCAACTTCTTTTATGCGTGGTGACAAAGCAAGGAGGTTTAGGTTTGTGGATTCTCTTTTTCTTCAAACGTCTATTTCTTGACAGGTATTTAGGTATCTGTGTGCTTGCACAAATAATCAAGCTCCAATTCTAATCAGTATACAGTATTTTATTTTAGAGTCTAGACGTCAGTGAAAATTACTTTTTCTACAGTGCAACACATAAAAAAATAGAACAGACTACTGCAACAGAAGCTTTATAATGCATTCTGCAGAAAACACTTTGTACATCTGAAAAAGAAAAAGTAAAGAAAAGATTCAGGATACCTTATATAAGCATTCCTCTTTAACAAAACCCAAATATAACAAGTAGAGTCTCAGAAGAGTGGGAGGCATTAGTGGAAGCAATTTTGTCTGTCATAATGTAACAGCAGCCAAAACCAGGGCCTGAACAAGATAACTCTTTTTTATTATTTGTTTCTGCACAGCAACTGTAAAGTTAAGGCAGTAACTGTCATGACCCAATCATGTTCACCAGAAGCCAAAAAAGACATCAGGGACCCAAAAGCTGTTAGAAGACAACACTCTCCCTCCCTCTCTCCACCTGAAAACGAAGTTCTGAGTTGTACAATGACGTTTCCTCAACTCCCAGCTCACCATCTCAGGGTTACTTCAGCCTGGACTGTACTCAGGGTGGTACCCAAAGTCCCCTCCCTACCCAAGGCTCTCCACAGCACAGTAAGGAAACAAATCTGAAGACTGCATTAGGCTTTCCTTCTTTTAAACCAAGGCAACACAGCTCCATTCTCTGAAGACACTTAGGTGTTTGGGAGATGAACAAAGGCCAAACTGACTTGATTCTCCAAAAATGGAGGATTGTCTGGATGCATTTTCATACAGTCTTTTGTAGAGGCTTTCCCATTTCAGAACCAGAAGTTGCTTTTTCAATCTAGTTTAATGAATTTCAGGTTTGAACATACAAATATAGACCAAACCAGCTACTCCTGAAGTAATTATCAAGTTCCCCATGACAGGCTTGAATTTTAGCACTACAAGCACCATTAGAACTGCAAGCATTTAAATAAATTCATATACTAAGCTTCCAAATTACACATAAAAATATAGTCATTAAGGCACTTGTCTTTCTATTAATGCTCAATCAACCTAATTTAAATTGATTCATTAATCAAATAATTCATTTTTAGCAGTTCACAGCAACCATCAGTGGTCCTCAAAAGTACACAATTCCTTTTGTGTTACAATGAATATTATGAGAGATTTGTAAGAAAACATGATGGGTGTCATTATCAACTGAAATTAACATCAATTCCCTGAAATTAACTCAAAACTCACCATCACTAAAGGATACAATGCTTTTATATAGGTTTGGTGGGGGTGTTATTTGACACATCTGACAGCTGTTATAAATTGAATTTAATTTTGTGATTATAGAGGCAGTTTCTTATTGCATGAGAACGTGTTAGAACAGCAATCAGAAAAATGTATTTCAAGACTTCATAGGAAAATTTCGAAAACTATTTAAAACCATGTGAATCTGCAGGGAAATTTAGGAGCCACTTAGCTGCCTTCTAAAATAATCCAAAAATCCTACAACAGATTGATGATCAATGGACATGTGCAACTTTCCTAGTAAGAATAAACAGAGGACTAATGCCACATATTCTGCCTAAGGGCACTGACTCATCATCAGCTCCAGGAAGCATCAACTCCTTTATATATAAACCCCAATAGTTAAAAGAGTTACATGCAGATCTTCCTAACAAAATCAAGGTGGCATACACCTTGAGGAGCTCTCCTAGCACTCTTCTCTAGGCAATATTTCACCTTCTTCTATCTTTTTTGTAAGAAAGTGACAAGTAATTAACTTCTAGTGGCACAGACTGAACAGTCACAGACCAGTATCTCTCCTCTTCATGCTCTGCCACTTCTCTTAGTTTTCCCTTCTCACATTACTTAACAGGCCCTAATTTCTCTAAAGCAGAAATCTAACCAATACACAGAATAAGACATACTTGCTGAAATCACTCTGAATCCAGCAAACACTAAGGGCAGTTAGGTGAACCCTTTAACTATGGGGTCCATTATTAAACTTTAAAATACTACTATGTACGTTTTCCAAAAATGCACTGCAGACAAAGTGTGCAACAAAATTCAAGACTAAAGTAAAGCTCAGCTTATACATTACTTTTTAAATGCTGTTTTTAATGGCTACCACTCTTTCTGTGGTAATTCAGAGTGTCCTAACAGGCAGGTATATGTAACAAAAAGCCACTTAGGATTGCCGCCCACCATAATACGATAATATAACCAGAAAAAACAACCTATCCAACAACAATAAGAATGGTAACTCTTACAGTTCCTAGAAACCGAAGAGTGTGCATCACTGAGATGAGAAATGAAGTTATGAAAACACAGGAAAATATAAAAAAAAAAACAGTCAAAGCTCAAAATTTTTAATCTTAAGAGATTGTATGAAGAACTGAATCGAGATAGAGAAGGAAGAGCAGTTCCTGTATAGGAGCACATGCATTTTCCATTGGTGTTTGCACACTAAGAAGCCATCCAGGAAACAACCACACAGCTACCCACAAAAACTGGCACATCACTTCATGGGATAAATGTCTGAATGTTTGCTAAGACAGAAATGAGACAGAAGTGGGACAAAATCCAGCTGAATATATATATATATATAAAAAGCTGAATATAAAATCAGGAGTATTCTTATCAAGAGAGATGAATCACCTTGTTCACTGAACTGGCAATTTTTTAAAAATAAAAAAAAAAAATTAAAAAAATAAAGCAAACAAACCCTCCCCCACAAAAAATAACCCCTCCAAAACCCCACACAGAACAAAACCCCCATCAAATACATACCCCACCATAAACCCACTGAGTTCACAATCCCAAATACTATCATAAAGGTCCTTATTTCTATCCAGCAAAAGTCTTTTTTTTTGCAACTTCCAGCAAAGACGCTGCACTTCCAAACACTTTACCTGGGAAGTACTGCCTTAAAATATACATAATAGATGAAGCTTGTGGTCACTTGCAAGTTTCAATTACCCCTGAGAAAGAAGGTGCCTTTTATAAAGGCCAGGCCATCAAAACTATCAAATGCAACTGTTTTACTTCTCCATACTTAAAACACTGACTAACCCTGTCAAAACCCTTGGACTTAAAATGTCTCTTGGTGCCTCCAAAACAGTTTTTTTCCCCACACTAAGTCGTCACTCAGGAATCCACACACTCTGCCCGTGAGCGAGACAGAATTTACTCCAACAAGTACAGTTTTATCTTAGCTTCGAAAAAGCACATCCAAACGCTACTTGAGCGCTCTAACTTTGTGACACCTGGAAAACAGTCAAAAGGTAAAACCGCCAAGCTGACTATGAACAGAAAGAGCTCCACGGTCAGAAAAAAAGCCCCACCACTAAAGACATGGAACATAGGAAAAAAAAAACCATCACTACACAGAAATACAAACTAAACAGACTGATTAAAGTACAACCATACTACTACCCTATTAACTACATCGTTTACCTGCTCGGGAAAGCACGGTTTTCAACCTGGCAGAAAACACCTATTGCTTATTACGAACAAGAATTACATTTGTCGAATGTGAAATGATTATCATTTGGAACGTGGGGTCCGATTACATCCCGCGGGGACAGCGGAACGTCAGTTTCAGGGCAGATTTCCCATCTAAAGGGAGCAGCACCCAGCACAGGCAGCTGCCCCACTCCCAAGCGGCCACCTGCCAGCAGCACGGGGCAGGGCGGGAGCTCCTCCGACACGTGCCAACACCTCGGGAAACGCTTTCCGAACGAAAAACAAAGAGGGGCGAAAGGAGAAAGCCCGGCTGCTTTCCCAGCGGCAGGGGCAGGGCAGCGCGGCCCGAGCAGACCGCGGGACGCGGGGCCGGCGCTGAGCGGCGGGATGAGTTACCTCATGCTGTAGGCACCGGCTCCCAGCTCCTGCCCGATGCCCGAGAGGCTGGCGTCGAAGTCGTGCACCAGCCCGGACTCGATCACCTCATCCATCTTCAGCACCCACGCCATGTTCCGCCGGGCTGGCCCCGCCGCGCTCCCGCCGCGGGAGGAGCCGGACGGGGCGGAGCCGCTCGGCACCGGGGCCGGGAGGCGGTGCCGGGAAGGCGAGGGGCTGGCGGAGACGGAGGGAGAGGGGGAAAGCACGTGCGGGGCGGGGGGACGGGCGCGACCGTGCGCTCAGCCCCGGCGGGGCCCTTTCCTCGCGGCGCGACCGGGGCGCGGGGTCGCTCTCAGCATCCTGCGCCCGCCCGGCCGCCGCGGGGCGCTGGGGACCGGGCGGCCGCCGCCTCCTCCTCCGACCGGACGCCGCCCGGCGCCGCCGCTTCTGCCGCCGCCCGAGCTCCGACCCAGCCCAGCGGCGCCTCCCGCCGCATCGTTCGCAGGGGGGAGGCCGCGGCGGCAGCGGCAGCAGCACCGCGGGCGCCCGCCGGGGAGGAGCCGCCGCCGGAGGTCACGGCCGCCCCGGGGGCTCGCGCCCGCCGCTCCGGCGAGTCCCGCAGCGCCGCCGCCGCTCACGACAACATGGCGGCGGCTTCCACCCCCGAACGCCTGCCGGGGCGGTGCCTGCCCGCGCTCGGCGCCGCCTATTGGCCGAACGCCGCCGGGAAGGCCAATCAGCGGCGGGCGCGGAGGGGTGAGGGGGAAGCCCGGCCAATGAGGGGGCACATCCTCACGCCAGGTGACGTCAGGGCTGAGCGATGCCTTCCCTCCGCCCCCGGGCCCGCGGCATGGCGGGAGCGCGCGCCCCGGAAGCGGAGGCGGCGGGGCGGAGAGGGAGCGGGAAGTGGGAGCGGGGCCTGCCCGCCTGCCCGCCTGCCCGCCGGGAATGGCGCCGTCTGCGCCCCGGCCGGGCCACACACCGCCCCCGCCCTCCCCAGGTACCTCCGGGGCGCTAGCTGCGCTGGCCGCCTGCTCCGGCGGAAGGTGTCTCTGCCAATGGCAGGGAGGCTGGAAGGAGATAAGCTTTAAGGTCCTTCCCAGCCCAAACAGTTCCATGGTTAAGTTTTCACAGAGAGCGCCGAGAAGCCTTTCCAGAAAAACACGCAAAGCCCGCAGAGTCGCGGGATATTATGAGTGGGAAGGGATCCCCAGGGAGCGCAGTGGGTCGGGTGGAAGGCACCGCAGTGGGCACTGGCCCAAGCTCCGGCTCAGGCAGGGCCATCCCCGAGCACATGGCACTGCACTGAGTCCTGTGAGGGACACTCCACAGCCTCTCTGGGCAGCCTGTCCCAGTGTTAGGTCACCCACACAGTAAAGAAGTTCTTCCTCATACTCAGGTGGAACTTCCTTGCATCAGTTTCTGCCTGTTGCCTTTCTAATCCCGTTGCTTGGCACCACCAGGAAGAGCCTGGCTCCCTCCTCTTGACACCCTCCCTGCAGATACTGACCGACATTGATGAGCGCCCCTCTCCGTTCTCAAAACAACCCCAAAAAACCTCGTATGTTAATAATTCAGTGAATACTTCAATAATTTTGTGAGATGTTTCATTAAAATGATATGTCCTGACAACAAACTACTGAGCAGTATTAAGACTGTAAAGTGTATTTTGATCCTATGGTTACGTGCTTTAAGGACAATTGCACGAGTTTTGCAAAAGATGAAGGCAGGAAGGCCCTAAGCTCATTAATGGTCAACAAAATACTAGCTGTTGTTCAAAATGTGTGTATGGCATGCTCAAAGAGAAGTACACAGGCCATGATTTATGATCTTTAAGAGCAGTTTGTAAGTTAAAATATAACTGCCATCTTCTCCAAAAAAGGGATACTGATATTTTTGCTGCTGTAATTGCTGTAAGAGTTCTCTGCCTGTCCAGGGACAGATGAACAGTTAGTTCATCTGCGTGTAAGGGGAAACTTAGAAAAAGTGAAATTTGTGAAGAGGGCATGGGTCATGGACAAGCCACTAGCATAGGCACTAGCTGCCATGTTACAGCTACTAGTGAGAAGAACTGAAATTACCACAGGCAAAATTCCTTTTGTAAGCCTGGCAACAATACCTTGATTTTATTTGTTTACTATTATTATGAAAATATTTTTAGCACTTCCAAAAACGTCAACAACCCTAGCAATGGTATTAATTTCATTCACTATTATGAGATGTTTATGGTCCACGTGATAAATCAGTAGGTATTAGCTACAAAGTTAGCTTAAACTCCTATAATTGAAGGGTTAGAGTTTTAAATGAGAAGTCAGACCTTGTGTAGAACTAAAGTGAACCTTGAGAAAAGGCAGCAGAAATAACACTAAACCCCATTTTTGTAAGTTTTACAAAAGAATGTTTGTGGGAAACTAAAAGTAGTGCACTTTCTACTTTGGACAGATAAGACAGGATCCAAGACCAGAGAAGGCCCATACAGTTTGATTTATGCAGAGCAAAACTGGTTTATCTACTTACTAGACCTATGCTAACATAGCTACATAGCAGTTACAAGATCATAAATTGGTGATTTTTATACTGGGAATTGTTTTCTTCTGACATAAATTCCAACCACTCCTCAGGGTATCTTGAGTGGATACAGTGAAACCCATCCTCTTGCAGTGCAGTCTTTAAAAGTTGGGTGTAGCTTGTCCATGACAAACAGAGTGCTAATATTTCTGAAGATGTTATCTTGAGCTATTTTAGGACACAAAACGTCCTTTTTCTTTTAAAATATGCATATTAAAGTGAAGGCATTTTTTCTTTAGCGTTATTTGTATCCCTAACTCATTCACAGATTTTATGTATAGGTGTGTGTTGTTTACTTTTTTGCTGTTTTTAAAGTACAGGCCTGTGATGTGTCTCTTTCTTTGGGGCAGGTTCCTTGATCAGTCCCATTCTCAGATCCTCAGCTGAGGATCAGCAGTGCACACAAATTCTTTCTCTAACCCTCTGAGCAGGCCAGATCCACAAGTCTAACCTGTCAGAGATGACACTGCCTGTGGCCCTGCCATTCCACTTCTGCAGACCCAGTAACTGCAATTGGAGACATGATAGGATGGAGAGCAAGTGCAGGCAATGGGAGCCTGATTTTGCCAATAGGTCTGCAAAAAAAAGCATTCCAAGTACAGTTCTGCTGGGATGTGGGATCCTGGGACACTCTCCACCTGCTCATCACTAATGCTGGCTGGCATCCTCCCCTGAGGTTGATTGCTTCTTCTCTATCACCTTTGCTGATGTCCAGGCGTGGGACTGAAGTGTGGTGTTTCACCAAAGGTGAAGCACTAAGGACAGAGCCAAGCAACTCAACGATTAAGGCCACACTGAAGCCTCGTGCCTGAGCTGATTTGTGTTTTTTCTCCTCGAGGTAGCTGGCCTCGAGGGTCAATGTCATTAGAAATCAGTTCCCTGTACACAGCCCTTACCTGATGGAAGGGTTGCCCCTACGCTGGATTTCATTACCAAAACACAGATGCAGGCTGCCATCCAAACCTAAAGGCAGGTGCTCAAAAGTGTGTGGGAAGAGCAACTTCAGAGGGACCCAAATGGCAGATTTTTAGATAAGGGTGGGAAAACAGAAGCAGATATAGGGAAGCAAAGGCGAGGAGAGGAAAGTCAAGGACATGGTGAAAACAGGCCCTGAGAAAAGCTGGGAAGGGACCAGCCCCCTCGAGGCTGACAGAGGCTGAAGAAGGGAGGACTGGAGGAGTGAGTAGACACCCTCACTTTCACTTGTGGTTTGGTTCCTTTTGCACTGGGAACTGTGCATATCACTTGTAAACAAGATTGCGTCAGGGAACTCGAGCACCGTCCTTAATTTCTGCTTTATTGCTTGAGTCAATATAAACAGCACTGTGTTTGCTATCTATTTGTGTTAGCCAATCTAAATTTCAAGTCACTCTCACCTTTGTACTGAGATGGATTGATTTTATAAAAGTCCACAGCAGTTTCATTAGTTTTACACTTTGGAATCCACATATAGCCTCAATTCCTTTGGGTTTCTTTTTAGTTGGTTTGTTAATTTCAAAATATAAAACTTAACACATTTCTAATAAAAACATGCTACTACTCAACAATGCAGCAAGAGAAGTAGTAATGCTGTGATGCAGCAATAGGTGTGAGACTACCAACATAGAAAGAGCCAAGTCAAGATAAGTGATTAAACACTCTCATGTTTATGTACATTGTATTTAGCCAAAAAGTCATAAGCTGAAGTTTAATACAAAGAGGGAACCACATTATAAATTGAAACTTAATTAACATCAAGATTATCTGGAATCTTTGAGCCTAGCTCTTGTCAAAGCACAATCATTTTTAATTATAAGAAAATTTGAATACTGTACACAAATCATATTTCAATCATGAAGAGGTAAAGTAGGTTCATAGCTCACAGGAATATGCTGATGCAATAAGCTGTATATTGCATCAGAATTTCAATGCAAAACATTTAGCCTGCACTGATATGACAAGCAGCCCATAGCCCTGGTCCTGCAGATCAGTTGAGCTTCAGCAAATAATCAAAGTAGATGTGAGACATCAAGGTATTTCTGAGTATGTATTATTTCATAGAAACAGAATTTTATCTACAGACTGCAAATGCAATTAAAAAAACCACAAACAAAAATAACACACCTGTGAATATCACAGTAAGCAATAAAATGTTCCTAACACTGTTAGTAGCATGCACAGCTTGTGAAAATTGTAGAGCTATAGTAAACCTCCACTCTGTTTACTCTATTGCTCCAATTATTTTCAAATCACCAGCTCTATTTGAAGGCTTCAGCTTGTGAATTAGCACAGGTTGCATGTACAGTCTGCATTCTTGTGTATTATAGCATTATAATTATTATGATTAAAAGTCACTCCTATTCTTCACTTACCGCAGGTAGGTGTTGTTACTGGTGGGATACTGGTGGTGGTGATAATGTTCAGGCTGGCTGTGCCAGAAAAGCATTTTGGGATGAGGTGAAGCATTGTGCTCAGCTAAGAGATGGTCACTGCAGTGATGGGAAACAGGAAAGAGAAAACAAATATGCAAATTCAGATTACAGTTGCAGTTAGGTTCTTCTCAGGCCTTTACATTCAGCTGCTGCCAGCAAGTTGTCCCTCTCTCCAAAGACCTCTTTAAGGGAGCAAGAAGCCTTCTCAGCAGTGCTTAGACTGCATCCTTTTTGCCTGTTCATTTCGTTTCATTCTGGTGGCAGGCAGACTACAACTATATAGTTACCTTCTTGCCATGAAGCGAAATTAAAAAAACCCAACCCAACAATGAAAACACTGTCAAATTGCAGGATAAATATTTAGTCCAACACCTACCCAACACCACCCCTCACACCCACACTTTAGGGAAAAATCATATTCAGATGCAAACCAGCTGCTTGGTGCACTTACGTCTCAGTGCCATTTTTTTGCTGGGATGTGCAGCCAGGATTGCAGTATCATTATGAAACACACAAAATAGTACAGGTTGGTCCTGCAAAGACCTTGACACTCAGAAATAAAAAGGGGCACACATCCAAAATCCTCATCTGAAAATAGCTACCTGCAGAGGGCACCCATTCTGCTTGAAATAGGAAAGACTACTGACAAATAGTAGTTCATTGGTGGTTTTGTTATTTTTGTTTTTTAAGTACCAGCTCATTCTATAAGAAGATACTTTTAAAAGGTATTACAATGTTGTGGCAACACCCAAGCTATGAAAATCAGAACATCAGATAGCAAGGTTCTGGGAAACGAAAAGGAATTATTTAATATTAAAGTGATAATAACATGCAGCAGTCAAAAAAACTTCAAATAAACATAATTGGTTGGGTTTTTTTTAATAGCATCTCAGATAATTCTCCCTTAATTGACTCTATTTACTTAACATTAAACAATGCAAGCAAAACGCAAAGACCAGAATTATAGAATGGTTTTTGCTGGAAGGAACCTCAGAGATCACCTAGTTCCAACCTCTCTGCTATGGGCAGGGATACCTTTCACTAGACGTGGTTGCTTGAAGTCCCATCTAACCTGATTTGAACACCTCCAGGAATGGGGCAGCCACAATTTCTCTGGGCAACTGTTCCAGTGTCTCACTACTCTCACAGCAGAGAATTTCCTTCTAATACCTCATCTAAAGCTACTCGCTTTCAGTTTGAATCCATTCCACCTTGTCCTGTCACTACATGCTCTTGTAAAATGTCTCTCTCTGTTTTTCTTGTGGGCTCTTTTCAGGTTGGAAGGCTGCAATTAGGTCTCCCCAAGCCATCTCTTTTCCCAACTGAACAAACCCAGTTTTCTCTGCCTTTCCTCACAGGAGAGGTGCTCCATCCCTCTGATCATCTTGGTGGCCTCCTCTGGACTCACTCTACCAGGTCCATGTCCTTCCTGTCCTGGGGACCCCAGAGCTGGATGCAGCACTCCAGCTGGGGTCTCACCAGAGAGGAGTAAAGGGGCAGAATCATCTCCCCAACATATCATAACACAGAATAATAGTAGAGGAGCTGTAAATGTGGGATGAGAAACAAACACCCACATGTGACGCTGTCCAAGAAAGCAGACAAGAACTGGGACTGCTGCCTTAGTGATTCTAAGAGATTATTCTCTTCCAAGAGGCACGTAAGTACCTCAAGGAGGGCTGTTATGACACAGATCTGCTTCTGTACACAAATTGATCTTTACTCCAGGAAGGATGAGAGCTGAATGAGTCTTTTCAAGGTTAGTTGTTCCTCTTACATGTCTCTATAACCGCATACTTGTAACAAGCACCCTCATGGCAGATGTAAAGAGCTGCATGTGTCCCAGTGATTGCTGTTGTATTTTCTTAATAATTATTTTGATTTCAGTAACTGTTGGAAAAGAATGTGTATCCTGCTATCCAGTTTGCTCCATATACCAGTAAGTTGTAAAATAGAACTACTCAGTCTTTAGCCCTAGGTTTAGGCAAAGGAGTTAAATGCGTCCAGCGTGTTTTATTTGGAAACTCCATTTCCCTTTGCGCTGATTATTGTCGAGAACTGCACATCCCACAAAACGCTTTCACAACCTTCCCTTGAGGTTTGCAAGAGCTTCTCATATAGAGGGCAGGCATGTTTTGTTCTGTGACTTGTATTTCTGTGAAATGGAAAGGGTAATACCACAATTCCCTTTCACTTGAAAAGCCCTGCCACAAAATGGTTCCCACTTCTCTGAGCACATCCCAAGAGCTCATGTGGCTTTAAATTGTCCAACACTTTTTTGCCACCACAAAGCAGCCTGTTGCATTTCACAGATGCTCATCTGTCAGAATACAAATGGGAATACTGCAGTTTTAGTCTTTTTTTTTTGTGAAGTCCAGGAGAGAACTTGGGAGCAAAAGCAATCAAGACACCCATTTTTTTATCTTTCCACAGTAGACTTGGTTTCTAGCCCTTTTAGAATTAATTTTGATATTAAGTAACACAAACACCATATATCAGGGTTGCAGATTTGTTCTTAATATCAAGACAGACAATTTACTGTCACCCCAGGGGAGCCCAGGCAAACAGTTGCAGATTTGGCTAGTGGTCTGGGTTCGCACAGTGTATTTTGAATGTGGATAGTGAGAGCTTTAGATGTCTGATTTCAGTTCTCTGTCATTAGCTTGCCCAGCTGTTACCAGAGCTTTGACTCTCCTGACCACAGAAGCAGGCTGTAATAAAACACAGGAGCATCCGAGCAAATATGCCCATTCAGTCTCTTACCTTCATTTGATTCTTCAAATACTACCCTTATGCAGACAATGAGTTATTGGTAATATCCAAAAACTACTGCCTCGAGGAGATGGGGTGTTTGTAGGGATGGTGAAATAATGGCAGCTCTTCTGATTTAAGTGCCTGCTTCTTATAAAAGGCAGCAGTCCCTAGGCCTGTGTTACAAATGCCCCTCATGGTAAGCAAACTATTTCATAGTTGATGGAGTTTGACCACAAAAGCTGCTGCTACAAACCATCCTATCCCACTATGACCACTGTTCCTGATGGTATAAAAGAAGCAAGGCACAACCAAACCTTGTGGACTCCTATGCAAAAGCACTGTGACAGAGGAAATTTTGCTTGTCTTTTATTTCTCTCCAAGGGTTGACAAGAGATTTACCAGTCACAGATGCTTTGAGTTCCTTCTATGGAATATAATAGAGAGAACATGTAGAAAAAAGAAGTTGTTATTCAAACCAAAATAATAACTCAATGTTTCTTTTCTTTGTCCTACTCAGTCTTTGTTTTGACTGATTTCTGTTGCAAACAGTATATGGGTACAGCTTCAAGTACACAGTAACTCAGTCTTGAATATTAGGACAAACTTCCCAAGTTATGTCTAATTCTGGTATTTTGCCTTGTGAAACACTGTATATTCCCCACACCCACACCTGCTGCCCTTGACTAACCTCTAGACATAAAGGTATGTGATTACACGGTCCTTCAAGTTTGGGGACAAATAAGGTGAGTTTTTTACCTTGTACTGTTTATTGTTAAGGGGCTATTTTTCTTTCTTGCTTTATGATCTGCCCAGTAAGTACACAGATCTCAGCAAAGGAGCACTGTATACACAAACAACAAGACATTATTTATTTAAAACATCTCTTGCTCTAAGGCTTGTGTATGGCATGCAAAGTCCAACCTGAAATTTAAGGTGGGGAGGCTCATGTTTTGCTAATGGGTGGATATGCACTGAAGTCAAGTACTTCAGCATATGGTAACTGGTAACTTGATTGGATTTTTTTTCCATGAGCCGCATTCAAAATTGGACTCGTAAGGCATCACTCAACTTGCTAATCTTTTTTATAGTGATCACTCCTCATATAATTTCTCTGATTGCTCTTCTGAGAACTACAACAAATGAGCTTAAATACTGGTATTATAACTGGTTATATAGCACCAAATGTCATCTTTCCTCTTTGCTTTGAACGTTGAAAATTCTTCCACAGACAACACATGGAAAGCTTTATCAGGTACAATATAAAACATTGTGAATTCAGTATCTATTCTGAAAGTTTTATTTAATGGAAGTTTTTGCTGTCCAGTGATGATTTTCAGTTGTGCTTAAAAATACTAGTTTTCAGTTTAAAATCAGTTGTTTTAGATTTACACAGAAGCAATCCCTACATACTTCATCCCCAAAACAAAGTTTAGAGAAGTATTGTTATTTTGATGCATCCCATTTATTCTTTGGACTCTTTTGGGTTGTATAGCAGTTACTGCCTGATGCAGGGTGACTTTGGAATGAAAACTGCTGTCAAACCAGACCCCAGTGACCTGGTTCATCTACATCACTATGTAACAGTGAGTTATTAATGTCTAGGTGATACTCCTGGCTTCGATGGGCTATGAATCCATCATACATCTATGTGAAAGGTGCTGACACACGTTTCTAAACCCACTATTTCTGAGTACACAACCTCTGTCTCTCCTATACACCTAGCTAGTGGGATTGTATTCACTACTGCAGTGAACTTCAAACAGTGCTAGGTAACAACCACAAGCAGGAGTAACTTCTGCATGTGATCCATCACTGCACCAACCTGCAACTCCCCACACGTCTAACACATTAAGGGCTGACCCAGGCCAGTTCTTTTGCCATGTCTGGTCATCTGAAGGTGGCAGAAGTACAGGGACACTGCTGACAGCCAGCCTCAGAACAGCAATGCACTGTGTCTGTGGAGTGCAGCAAGGGATGAGCAGCAGTGTCCCCACATATTCTTCATGTCCACCTGCCACCTTTAATCTGGATTCTTGGATGGTTTTAGGTATTGTAATCTGGGTCTGCTGAATGTTGAAGCACTGCAAGGACTGCTGTATTTACCAGTCCTTCTGTGATACAGAACTCTTGAGAAGCAGGCCTGATAACAAAAGTAAAGGGGAAATGGAAAAACTCACAATGAACACTTTTAGTAGACCTCCTAAATTCCAGTAGAAGTCTTAGGACACTGCCAGCATAGAGACAAGGCAACATACCACAGGGTATCTGACCAGACCTCTGCTTGATGCAAAACACTGCTGAGCACACAAAATGCTTCAACAGACCCTTCTGACCAGTTTGATGGAATACACCAGATACGTAGCACACCCCGTGCTTGGACTTGCTTCAGTGTCTCCTTGATATGAGTGAGGCACTCGGAGAAGTAACTTCAGATGGAAAGGAGAAATATGGATTGCTTCCAATGCTCCAGTACCAGGTCACAAAGAAACCACAGCTTTGGCTGCGTCTGAAGAATGCAGCAGGATATTCTCCTTTCCTCATGGGGTCTTGTTCCCTTTTAAGAGTTTCCATGGCAAGGTGTTCCTGGTCTGTAGTTGATTCCTCCATAGTCATATTTCTCACACTACCTACCTCTCAATCTCAGGATGCAGTAAGGTGCTGAGGCATGAACTGAGGAATAAATGTCTTACTGACTTACAAGATGGAGCACAGCAAGTACTACCTCTGCTTTCTTCTGTTTCATCTTCTGCCTTTTAGGAAGCCCAAGGCCTATGAAAAACCCTATCACATGGAGATCATTTGTAGGCACTGAGATTTAGACAGCATCACTGACCAGAGAATACTTTGACTTAACCCATCACATCATACCCAAATCTAAACTTAACAGGTTTTTATGATGGTGGCAGAGGATGGAGTCCATTTTAGATGATTCAGAAGTCTGTAAACGTGAAGAAGTTCAGGTAGTTGTTATTCTGCTATTCTGTGCTTATGTGGTAGGCTAAAAATCACAATTTGGGCTCCCAGACTGCTGTGGCAATGTAGGTTGCCTGCATATTATGACACAGAAAAGAGCTTGGTAATTCCCCAGTGCTAATAGACTGACTCCCTTTTCCCTGAGGCTCTGAGAGAGCTTTGGTACCCTTCCAGGTCAAACATTTTCTAGCATTAGGCCAGCATGGCTTTGTAGACAAAATCTTCCAACATCAGTATTTTCCTCCTAATTCCCAAAGCAGAAAGCAAGACATTGGGTATTCCAAGAAAATCCCCTTCCTAAAAGCATCACAAGCCACACAAAGGCTTTAAGGTTTTTAAGAACAATAGCTGCCACTTACAAGGGGTTAAATTAAGTGTATACATCAAGTCTTTTTCCTCATACTTTCTAGCAACCCTGTGTTTTCCACCCCCTAACACAACAAAAATCTTCTTATATGGCTCAAGAGGCAGTAGCTAATTAATAGACTTCTGAGAAACAGCAGTCTCTGATGATACCAGCTCTTCAAGTAAGGTTTTAAAAGGTTTAAGCTGGCACTTTCTGAACAGTCGTGTAACATGCAATTTAGGTATCTTCTCTAGGGCAGATTCAGACTATATAAATAGTGATGCATGAAAACTCCTTAGGGAAAGCAGGTAATTTTGTCTTGGAAAAATACTTCAATTGATTAGCTGGCCAACATGGCCGCAGCTGTCATCTGAAGGATCAAGAACTGTATCAAACAGCTCATAAATTCTTTATGTAAGATACAGCCTCTATAATGGCATTTATTATGGTATAAAAATGTTTTAGCTGCATCACTTTAAACTGTGCTGAAAGGATACAAAGTAACAGACCAGAAATTACTATTTTTCCAGATTTTTTTGCAGTTGCACACCTTCAGTTACATTTCAAATAATACATTTATTATTTCAGACTAGCATATACATTAATTAAAACTAATAAATTAAAACAAATTAAAACATTTTAAAACCTGCTGATCTGCAATTTTAAATGAAACACACATCCACTCCCCTGCAGGCTTACTCTTGAGTTGTTGATCCAAGCTGAAATCAACAGCTTCCTCATCTTCCCTGGTATTTTGACATGAGCTACACATGCTCAGGCTAAACACAGTACTAAGAAATAAGTGTGTTTTCTTGTATTTCCTCCCCTGGCTACAGGCAGACCCTCAAAGCCCACGACAGACATTCATTCATTCTCTGGCAGAAGTCTGTGGGCCCTGGGTGCTGCTGGAGGACCAATCTGAGATTGTTCCCCAATCTGATTTGTCTGGAATAGAGTAGGGGAGCTCCCACAAGGTATTCTGCTGGCTCTGCCACAGGCTGAGATGAACAGATTGTGAGGAATACCTAAACCAGTCCAGGTGACTTTTAAGAATATCTGTCTACTGCATAACTTAAATGTACATATTTGTTTTTACTGCTACAGGTCTTCCTTGGACAGACAAACACTGCTTTTGAATTTATCCTGACATATGGTTAACAGAACTATCTCCAGTACTGGTTGTAATATGAGTTTATACAGGTCCAAAGATGTGCACTGGTGGACAATATCATGATCTAGGAAAGAAAGGATACTGAAAAAGAAAACTTGGAAAACTTTGATGCCCAAGATCAAGTTTTGTTATCTTTCTACCTCCTGTCTGATAGCAATATACGGGGATATGAAACATTTACACGCAGGTATGTTCCCTTTTCCACTCAAGGAATATTATCCATATTTCACTATCCATATTTTTTTCCAATCTTATTCCCTCAAAGTATCTCCACTAGAATCACTTGTATTTACCTAAAATGCATCAAAAGCCACAGAATTTTTATATTTTATAGAAATCATACAGTATTCAAAACTGTTTGCAAGCTTCTTAGTAAATACACTTGTCCTAAAATCCTATCAGCAAATGAAGAAAGTTCTTTACCTGGGATAATCCAAGCTGCACAGCTTGGAAACTCTGAACTCTTAAAGTACACTTAAAAACAGCAACATAAAAACAATACAGAAGAAGAATAAGTGAAGTTTGATTTTTTGCCAGACCAGCAAAATTAGCTCCTCAAACTTTGCACATTTCTGAAAATCTTTTGTGTTTAACAAAAAAGAAAACATACATAAATTATGAAGCAAATCTTTAAAGTACATGCTTTTAATGAGTTGGAAAACTCGAATACAAAATGTAGCAGGTGGGAATTTTAAGACGTTTTCGTTAGTGAACATAATATGAATATTGACTTTTATCTTACCTGGAAGTAGACTGCAATTGCCAAACAGATCACTTACTGTTTTAACTGGGAGAAAACAACACTTTTTGTTCTCCAGATAATCCTCCAGTTCCAAACTGCTTATTCATCCCCATCATATTTATGTTTATTGTGTTCTCTGTGTTTGTTAAGTTCCAGCCTAACACACTGAAGTTACCATAGCCAGGGAACCATTCTCACTTGCCTACTACAGGGAGTAACTGTAGTGTAATTGAACAGATTTATTTCTCAAAATTATTTTCTCTTTTATGATTGTTTTCAAAGGGACATTGCCACAGTCAGCATTTGAATTCCTTTGCTGAAAATTCAAACTGTGAGCAATTTGGGCCTGCATTCTCAACAGACTTTTTTCATGGGTGTGTTTGTGAATTTACTTAAATGATTAAACACACATAGAAACTATTAAGAATATGTAAGTGTTTCAGGATACAGATGTTTGTCCTTTTTGCTCTGTGACTCAGACCACAAATAATAAACACAACTCAATCTGTTCCAACTTTTATCTTCAAAAACAAACAAGCAAGCCAACTCAGGAAAATTTACATGATCAGCTCTCCTTTCAATTTACATTTATTATCCCAACCTCCTTGCTAAGACTTCAGCTGAACATAATGTGTTACTCAAAATTCTTTAAAGCAAATGACATCCAAGTTTGAGATATCCACGATATCCATTTTCCATCCTGATTTTGCATGTAGCTTCTTCCTCTTTTTTTAAACACAAACCCAACCTTTAAGAATTACATGTCAGTACTCAAATGACTGCAATGTCCTATCTTCACAGGATATAAGAAGGAACACAGAGAAACCCTTTCTGAAAGAACAGCAATTTATAGCTGTCCTAATTTTTCCCAGATATTTATGCTAATCCATTAGACAAACTATCTCCAGTGGGAACAAAAGGCATGACTAATCATTGCTTGAATTTAAGTGAGCTAATGTCTACTTATAATATAGGAAATGGAGGCAAAAAGCAATGCACTGAATCTGATAACTGGCTGCTGTGGAAATAATTTTCTTTCCAAATCCTTACATTCTGATGGCTTCATGTAATATAAATAGATTCTATCTGTTTACAAAGATAGCAACCCCATCTCTGCTGGAAACAGAACTAGTCATATCATAAGTAAAATATTCATTTAAATATATTGCATTGAGATTTTTAATACACGGGATATCTTTGCTTAAAACATTTAAAGATGGCTTAGAAGCAAAACTGATGAACAAACCTTGTGTAAATATCTTCCTCCCCTCTACCTGGAGCAAAATTTTTCAGTCATATAGGGGATAAAAAACATATCTTTTGTTTACACATAAAAAAACTAGGTCTCATCCAGAATATATACTGTATGTTTCAATAACTTATATTTTCAGTATGAAATAGCATCTTCAAAAAGATGACAAGTAACAGTCATCTTGCAATGATTCTCTGAAAATAAATATTACCTATACAAAATGCAGGAATACCATACAGGGCTATTAAGCTTAGAATTTGTGCAAATTTTTTAAGTGACTTTTTTTATATTTAAAATGTAAAAACTCAGACTGTAGACTGAAAAATATTTTTTAAATATTAAAAAAATAAAATGCAAACGATGTATAATGTACAAATAAATGAAATAATAAACAAGAAATCTGCCTAAATGAAGGAAACTGCGTTCATAAAGATTCTATTAAATTTTTTAAAATTTTGTCTAGCATAGCTATAGTCACAGCATGTTCTCAAATGCCAAGTCAGATTTTGTAACAAGACTATATTAAAGAAACATCATTTGGACACACAGAACATGAAGATTACGATAAAATTTTTTTAACCAATGTTGTATGAATCACATTTATAATTTTTCTTATGGCATGTGATCAAATAAAACAGAAAAACCAGAAGGTATACATTGCTAATCTTTTAAGTAATGTTATGTACATTTTATTGCCAGTATATGCACAATGGTAAGCATAGAACTATAAATACACAATGTAATTAAACAGTAGAAAACAACAAGGATGTTACACGGAACAAAGGAAAGAAGGAGGAGATACTATTTTCTTGATGCAGCTGCTAAAAAGGGCTAGCGACGAGTTATGACAGTCTTGGGTTTAAGTCTTTACACATATTTCTACAACTTTTCCTCCAAGTAAATCTCTGCAAAGGCATTGCTTCTTTAATAACCACATCTTAGCTCTTTCTATTGCATTCATTTCAAACTAAAGTAAAAACAACCTTTCCTGTTAACTACAAGCATCTGACTTAATTTTTTATTCAGTTTTGTTTTTCAGGGTTCCTAGCAGGTAAAATGTGGAAGTAGTTCCTTATGATATTTGGCTGCAATGTTGAAGAATAGAGTTTTGAATACACATTAAGTGATAATTTGGAAAAAAAAATAAAGATTTTTTCTGTAGATAGTTCTTCTACTGGGTGCTATATGCAGCAGCTCAGTCAAAAATTAGTCACCCTGAAGAGGTAGAGAGAATTTTAGCCTAGCATAGATCATCATCCTTGGCACCACTATTTTCTCTCTTATCAGGATATACTTCCTACAACTAGACAACATCACAGTCAAAGGGAAAAAAAAGTCAGGAAAAAAAAAGTTCTGCTATTCCTGGGAAGGGCACTGTTTCATCCCATTTTTCACTTAATTAGCTTGCTGCTTTTATAAAAAAAGGAAAAAAAAAAAAGGAAAAAAAAAGAAAAAGACAACATTTAGGGACACAGTTACTTATCTTTGTTCTCTTTCCATTATCAACTTCATAAATACAAAGAACCATTATTCACAATATACTAACTCTTTTTCAAAAATGGAAAAACAAACCCTTGAAGCATTTCCACACCTTAATCCAGATGGGTCTTGAGGATGCTATTCAAGAAAACCATGCAAATAATTTGGTGCAGCTTTTCCTACTCATCCAAAATATATATTTTTCTTTAAATTAAAAGGTGGCAAGATCCATAGCATTTGTGACTATTCCCCCTCCCCCCATTTAAATTCAATGCAGAAAATCTTGGTGCTTTTTGGAAGGTAAGGAATAAATAGTTTTCTGCACTGTTGTCATAAGATCCCATGTGAGTTACAATACAAGACTACTTGTTCCAGCAATTAGGTTGAGAGGAAACATTCTAGTGATAAAGATAAATACATACTGAGCATGCTTGGGCAGAGCACTCCATTCTGAAGCATCCTGCTTGAAGAACGAAAGGTGACAAGGATGGTTCACGTCCATCAAGTGACCATGAACTCTGCTGCTCACCAGCAGGCTGCCACACTATCACCAGGTCGGCAATGCTGCCCTGGCAGGGCTGTCTTCCACATTAAGAGGTACTGGTTGTTCCAGTCCTCTACTGCGCACACTAAATTCTTATTTATGCAACAAACATACAACCAATGAACAATATCACTGTGACAGAACTGGATCAATCCAGCTTTCTTTTTATAGGCATATTTCTCAATCTCCAGAATATCCCAAACAAGCTGTAAATAAGATGATGAACCACCAACACAGTGAACGAGTCTCACTGCAGTTCAGACTAGTTCAGCCTTGTTTCACATCACTTCTTGTTTCTAGCGAAGGACATGATACTTCAACAAAACAGCAGTAAAAAAGTAATGTTATCTGCAGCTGGAGAAAAGCAACAGAATTTATATTTTAACTTCTGAAGCTTAAAGCATACCTTTTTAATTAGCATTAAAAAATCGGTTTTTTAATACAGTAACACTGGCAGAAGTTAATGGGAAGACACAGAGGATTATGAACAGGGTAACTGATGGATAAGATTATTTTAAAATTTTATTCTGCTTTGATCAACTGTTGTTAATACTGTTTTTCCTTAGATTTGGAATAATTCTATTGCAGCAGTCTCATGCAGGCTGAGGACAGCCGCTGGTTAAAGAAAAAAAGAACAAAACCCCAAACAAAAGAATATAACAAAAGAAAGGGGGGAAAAAAAAAACCAAAACAAGAAAAAAGTTCCAGAAGATGAATGTAAGGATTTTCCTTTCACTGAAGAGGGCCTTGCCCTTGCTTTAGGAGACCTGGTTAACTCTTGTCAGCTTCATTAGCTTTGTCCAGACATATCTGCTGCTGTATCCCCTGCTCCAGAGCCTGTTTGTGCACGTTTGATGTAAAGGTTCAATAATTTCATCTGCAAATTTAAACCAGAAATTAACACTGTTTAGTGTTTGCAAACGGTACAGACTGACTACAGGAATGGTACAACAAAATAGACATTTACCATTTTTCTTTTCCCCAAAAGCAAAATTGCATTTTACACAGTTGATTCAAAAGGAACATATATGCCAATAAAAACATCAAACACAAGTAAAATTTGTGACAAGGAAACTGCTCAAGCTTCTCTAAGGATATAAAGAAGATGATGATATAAGGTAGCTAGATTAGGATAGATGGAATGTTTTCCTCAAATTACAATGCTTTTCTAAATATACGGTAGTGGTTTAGGTATTTTTCTTTAAAGTTAATGTTGAGGTTTAAGCCTCTAGTCAGAGTTGCTGATGCTGGTACTTACTAAAGCTTCCAATATTGTCTAGAGTCACTTAAAATACAATCACTGCCAGAGACTATTTAAAGATAGAACTGTCTTATTCACAGACACACAAAATTAATTTTCCTGTTTTATTCCCAAGGACGAAGAGATTCACAATTAACATATAGCTGTGTACATACAAAAAACTGCATGAAAATAAATAAATGTTGTAAATAAAATCACAAATATCCTGAAACAAAAAGGACCACAGACAGGTTCTAATTATTTTAAGTCAGAAGCACTGAAAAGACTGGTGAAAGCAAAATAACAAGAAGGAAGAGCAAATGAAAGTGCTGTATGTAACGTGGACATATTATGTTTCTTGTTTTCGAATCAGAACTTGCATGAAAACAAGGAGAGAAGTACTGATAGGAAAAGCCTGCTGAATACAGCCATTATCCCTACTACCAGCATACAAGGAACTGAATGCATTAAAAAGCAGTAAGAAACACAGTTTAGTAATTATCTTAATGCTAAGATTTGTACACTTGCATAAATAAAGATCTGTGGAGTCTCAGTTTTGTGTATTTTATGGCAAAGTTGTATTAATACAACTGATATTCTTTATTGAAACCTTCTGGCAATGACATCCAAAATGCAAATACATAGGTACAATCATAAGCCAAAATTTCTTTCAATGGTATCTTTTACTTACTTTACTGCCAGTGAGTTGACTGAGATGCGGTTTTAGTTCATCACCAATTACTGCATGAATGGCTACAAGGCAGAAAACACATGCCTTACGAACGCTGCTCTCTGAATTATCATAACCCTAGAAAGCAATAAAATTCACATTAATACCTTATCAGTTAATGATTAAAAGCCTCAGAAAGCTATTTACTTATTTACTCTAATTAATACATTGAAGTCTATGGTAAATTAATGTCAGTGTAGCCCAGTGGAGTATTCCAACAAAAAAACAAACACACAAATACAGAGCATGCAGTTAAAAAGCAGGCTGCTTATTAATCACCATTGACAATCATTTTCTAGGCTGAGTTTAAAACCCACACAATCCTGTTCATAAGTTACACTGAAAACAGATCTGCTGCCATGCAATAGGCAAGCAGGTAAGAGAACTGTTTTAGATTATACAGGTGTTCTCTTAAAGCAGAAGACCACTCACAATTTAGAGCTTCCTGACTCTGAAAGGAGAACTCCCTTAGCAGTTCAAGATTCTTTTGTTTACTCCCATCTCATTCTTTAATGATTTTTGTTTCTTTTGCCATTTTTCTATCACGCCATGCCCAGCTGTCTCTCTCACACTCCCTTCTCAGAGGGCCCCTTCTCTGCCTCTATTTTCCTGCAGGTGTATGACTGGATCACACCCATTAAAGACAGAAATCTGCAGAATATAGCTGCCAGCTCCAAAAAGTCTTTATCCATCAGAAGGAAATTAATGTATTTTGGCTCTTGATAAGGTGGTAAAAATTTCAGTTTTAAAGACAAAGGAAGAGAAGCCTCTGATATCCTTCTAATTTTATTCAACGTTATAAAATTGCTTCTTCCCTCTTGCCTCCCTCAAACCCCAACTGATCAAACCCTGCAATTATACACAAATACAACACGGACAATATCAGACCAAATTATGTAACTTGGAAAAAGGTACAAACAACAAAAAACCATCTTATAACTAAAAGTATCCACCAAGCTTAACTATAACCAGTACTTCACATCCTACTGAGATTTCCTTTGAGTCCTAATCAGGGCTTTAGCTACCTGCTAATCAAAGAGATTGTTATCTCTATCCAAGATATTTTGGGTCAAGTAAGCCATCAAGCATGAGACAAGTGGAATCCTTCATGAGAACCAAACGATACTATTTTTAAAAAGTCTTTGTAATTTGTATGTATACATGCATGTGTTCGTATTCCTTTTTGTTAGTCTGTTTGGTCATTTTCCCTGATTTTGTTCTTTCTTCTCTCCTTACCTGTATTAGACCTGGCACAATCTCTGGTAAAAGCTGAGTAAGGGTTTCTTTAGATACTCTTTCTATAACTTTTGTCTGCATTTTGATTGCAGCCAGGTTAATGGGGTAATCTGCAGTTTGGATAATTGGACAGAGAACTTTGATGCACTGATCTGGGCTAATGGAAGTGGCCAGCATGGAAGCAGCTTCTTCAGCAGATCTCACCACCTATTGAAAGAAAAAGACATAGAAAACTGATTTTTAGGAGACTGTTACACTGTGGTATGTTTTCTGGCAGTAATGGTGTTGAGTATACAAATTTCTTATCAAGAGCTATACAATATTATAGAAATACGTAAAGAGTCTATTGATACCAACTGCTGGACATAATTTCTTAAAAACAGAACTCTTCCCAATATTCTGTAGCTACTATGCCCTTGACAATACGCCTATCAGTTTTTCAAATCTTGTTTAATAGGATCTGAAATTTCTTTATTCTGCAATACCCTCCAACTAGATCTTGAAATATCACCACCTTTTTAATCCTGTAATTTCTTGTTATTGCTTGTTAGGTCAGTGATCACTGATAAAACTGTGTTTTTGTATTAATTTCAAAGGTGTGCCTAGATTGCTAATTGTAGAAGCCAATCTAGCTGTTTTTCTTCCCCTATAATTTTGAAAGAAACTATGACAAAAGAGTACTTTAAGCCTGAAGAATAGGCAGAACAAGCAGAACAAGAGTAATTAGGTAGAAGTAAACAGGTACAGAAGCTCAAAACACAACATGGGCACAACAGAGAAAATTAACATCTGATCTTCACATTAGTGCTGTGGTGGCACCTGCCATCTAAGAAGAGAAACCACAGTAGCAAAAGAGTGGCTGTACACCAGTGATGCACAAAAACCTCCCGAACTTTCTCTCCACCCTTGTCCCCTTTACTTGCTCAATCCTAACACATGAAACCATGAGAGAGAAAAAACACAGGAATACAGAAGGAATGATGGGGAAATGACACTGTAATAAATACAGTGTATGAAACGAATCCAGAGAGCACAGGGAAAAGAGACAACAAATATGAAATGAGTGATAGAGTCATGGAATGGGAGGAATTGCAGTCGACTTCAAAACCTGAAACTCCACAGTAAATTCCACAAAGTGCCCTTGCATGGGGAAGATGTACTTACTCATTTAATAATAAACCCGGATTCTTTCCATAGCATCAGTGACACTGATGTTGGAAATTGAATACTGGGTTGGTTACTGCATTTCTGTTTCCTACATTTACATGCATTGTCCTTTGTTGTGTATTCAGACATCACCAATAAAACTGACCAAGGTAATATTTACCCTTCTCCTTCTGAATCTCCTCACTATTCCTGGCACAAGCACCTCCCCCCACTGATGTATTTCTGTGCATTTTCCACTAACACCGTTCAAAGCCATGCTCTCAAATGCAGAATGGAATGGGCTGACAATTCCTTGCCATGTTTAGTATCTCTCAACCATAAACCTTACTGAAATCCAAAAGCTTGGCTTAGAGCTCCAGGACACCTATATTTGGCTTAAGATGTCAAACAAGGAAAAAGCTCCTTTCAGTTATTCCTTGAAGAGGTATGGTGACACACTGTTGGTTGTGCTGTCCTCTGGGATGGCACCCAAGGCAGTTGTTATTAGGGATGATATTAACCATTCAAGAGCTTTTAGAACTGCAGGGGTTTTTTTCTTGCATACCCATGATAACTAATAACATCATTATTAAACATATAATAATATGCTTGTTATTAAGCAAATTATTTCCTCAGTAAGAACTGATTGATTTCTCATTTCCTGGACAGATCTTTCATTTTGTAATAATCTGTTGTAACCTTAAACAAATAAAATAACTGATTACTGACCTCCTTATGAGGATCCTTATGCGCTTCTAATGTCTTCATGATTGTGAGTTCTGCATAATTCTTAAACCTTGCTGGCTGGTTTCTTAGAATTTCTCTTAGGACTTTCAGTGCCAAAGCTCTAATTGCATGCTAAAGATTAAATATGAAAATAAATGAGTTATGCATCTTTAAACAGACATATGCTTTAGCATTTGTTCAGCTGCTGGAAAAATCTTTAATAATGCAAAAAATATCAGATTATGCTCTGCACACATATACAGTCTGAATCTAGTGTTAAAAAATAAAGGTAGGAAAAAAAATATCTCTTCAATCTCTCTTTTTTGCAGAAAATTCAGGTGGCATGTCATAAACACACTGCTAAACTAATATGACTTACCTATGCTACCGAGAAGTTAAGTTGAAAACACAATGGCTGATTGAACCATCATGCAAATACATTTTTTACTTTTTTTTTTTTTTACAACTGTTTTAAAAATCAAACGCAAGTACTAGTATCTTTCTGATCCTCAGTAACTTCAAAAACATGGGCTTTGTAGAGAGCAAATACACAGAACTCAGTCTCTTCTCAATGAGCATTACTGTATTTTAGAAATAGATTTTTAAATGCTTTGCCACATGATGTTTTGATAGTCTAGATTTCTTCAGGGGCTGTAAAGAGATAAGGTTTGAATCCTAGTCAAAAAGTTTCATTCAGTCTACCGTGTCAGAGTCCACAAACAGAAATCCTGGAGAAAGTAAGCCTCAGTGATGCCCTTTTCACCATCCTAGCAATCAGACTTCATGACATTTTTGTATTCCCATAGCTTTTTGTTTTTCCGCCACTAACTGGAATTTGTGCTCTTTCTACAACTCATACAAATGTCAAAGGTACTGAAAATAAGCCATGTGCTTTGTTAACATTATGGATTAATCCGAATTTACCTCTTTATCTCCAAGAGTTTCAAGCAGCAGAAGTAATATTGTTTTGAAGTGCTCATCCCAAACACCAAAAGACTCTTCCTGAGTTAACTTCATGAGCTCATAGAGGGCAGCCTTTCTTTCTTCAACTCTTTCATTATGGTTTGACAACTCTTTCAGTAGCTCTGCAACCAGATCGGAATGGTCCATGGGAGGCTCTGTCAAAAAGGAATGCACAAACACATTTCTCTGATTATTGTAAATAAATATTAGTGCCGGTTGTACAACTGAAGGATATTTTCCACTATGACTTGATCACTTTCTAGCGTGCTTTTGTTTCTTTCCCCAAATATGACTGCAAAAATTGCAGTTTGGCTACTACATTTTCAGTGCAGCCACCATTGCTGAATAAGCTTACAGTCCCCAAAAAACCCCTACAATGATATTGCAAAAACCCCCTTGCAGGAAAGTCTATTGCAGGAATTATTAGGCTTGCAGTATCCACTAAGTACTCTGCATCCTTTTAAATCTGATCTATGCACACGTGCTATCTTTCCAATAAGACCCTTCCATTCATAATGAAAAATTTTCTCTGTTAGCATTACTGAGTTGTTCAGACTTTTGTAAGCCATGACTCCACAACAATAGCTAGGCTGCTAAAACAAACGGGGTAAAAAATGTACAACAATGGTTCTTGGTACAAAAGTGCTGAAATAAAGGCAACCAGGGCTATTAGTCCCATAGAGATTCCCAATAGCAAATCATTATGAGATGGCCCTGGATTTTAGTTTTGATTAGATGATGGAAAAACACATTAGTAACAAAACCTATATTTGTAAATATGGGACTGCAAATAGAGTGAACTGCAAAAGTCAAGAAACTTAAGAATGGTCTTAATGAAAACTTGAATATCAACTGGTTGCCTTTACTCCATCATCAAGACACATTTAGCCTTTAAGAAAGAAAAGCGTATAGCTTCCATATTTGCACTGAGACTTTTGCATAAATTAACAGAAATTAACACACTTTTTAAATGGAAAAAGTTAGGAAGTTCTGGGGTAAAATGCAAATGCATTGCACCTTTCCTGAAATGACTGAGTGTATTAACTAACGCATCAAATACATCCTCCATAACAAATAATTGTATAACATACTGAGAAACCACAGCCCATAACAAATAATTGTATCATATACTGAGAAACCACAGCCCTTCAACATCTTGTATTACTATATTCAATACTGTAACTTATAAATGCTGTACAAAGCACTTGTACAAAGAAAACAGTAAAAGCTGAATACCACAGGATTAAATATCTTAGTATCACACATCAGTTACTGTAAAAATCACGCTCGTTTTGAACCCCACATTCCTATTTGCATTCTGTTTTGTATGAACGAACAGAAGCTTGAGTACCTGAAAGCAAACTGAAACTTCAGAAAGCAAACTTCTGCTGCCTCTATATTAATAGATGATTGACTAAGGGGCAGACTGAAATTGCATTAGGGAAGTTATTATTTAAAGCAGATGAGTAGAATGTACAATCATTTTTATGGAAGCAAGATCATTACTTTTACTGCCAAAACTATTACACTTGTTCAACCAAACTGTGAGGATTATAGTTATAACAAATCCTCTTTCAGGGAATGCATATTGAAACTTAATTAGCAAAACTGCTCATATCTCTTTAAATGAAGTATTTTCACAGTGGTGTCATCTTAAATGTATGGAGGGAAGGGGAAAAGAGAGGGAAAGGTAGCAGCCACGTCCACGCAGGAATAAGGGGAGGAAAGAAGCTCCAGTAATGGACTAAATAACTGAAAAACACGAAGATAACCAAGATGGTGTGTGCTTTTACAGCTTGTATGTTCCATTCCTTTGTATGACTAAGCACCCAGTGTTTAATTTCTAAACAGTCTCCAGATAAGAATGGAGGAGCATAAAAGATGTCATGTTCAAAGTCTACTCTCAAAATTTCTTTTTCAGAAAAGAAGCAAAACTCAAATGAAAAGGAGCAGATGCAGCTCCTTTAGAGTGACTTAGAGAGCCAGGTTTCCCTATGCTTCAGATAAAGAGCATTTCCCTCAGGTAAAAAACAAAGTGCAAGTGGTTGGAAGATTTAGGGTGTTACTCTGAAAATCTTCATACTGTAAGAGAGAAAATCCACTGAAATGTGAGTCATGTGAGGCACACTTTGGCATCTTCTCCACTGAAAATTTTCAACTGCTAGACAAACCATCTGCAGGTTACACATTTGTGCCCCAGTGCTCTTGACAGGACTATATGAGCAGCTAAAGTTTTCCCATCTAGCCTTTTATTTCCACATCTTTCTCCCAGTAATACGTGATGCAATAGCTGAGAATCCAGTACTAACATAATTTTGTGTCATGAATAAGCAGCAATTCTGTGGAGTTTCCAAAAACTGAAACATCCAACGACCCCCTCAGGTTTACAGGGAAAGTGTGTAGCTCCTAGGAGTGGCACAAAGCATTTTGCCAAGTGTATCTTTTCTCATGCAGACTTTCTCTATGTTATCTCAGATGAAACTCTAAAAGTAACACACAAATGAAACAATAAACATGCTGTAACTAAATCCTAAGGGTGAACAACACAAGAATGAATGCAAGTACTCCATTAAGATCCATTAAAGAGCAGACCTAAATAATGCATTCCACTACTCTTCCAACCAGGACAAACTAATATTGGATAGGGATGCTTCCTTCCAGCTAGTCATGAGTTTTTACAAAACTGGATCATGCTGACGCAGCACAGACTGCATCTGGTTTAACGCAATATCCAAAAATAAGTTGTCAGAAGGTAGTAGGAGGCTTCTCCCATGTAAAACAAGATTCCTTAATACAGGATCTTGAACATAAACTGGCTCTGTATGAGGATGGCAAAGCTGTTTAATTATTAATATGTACATGATATGATTGGTAAAAATTTGCTTTATCCTCAATCTTTTTCAGAAGATAATTGGCTACATTATATGTTTCTTCATTATATGTAAGAAAAAACGAAGAGAAATGCACCATACTTGGATTTGTTTTTGATTTAATGCAAACTGAAAGCCAACTTACAGAATAGCTGAAAAAAACACCATGTCAAAAAATAACTTTGTTTTTCAGCAGCTTCTGTAAAACATCTTTGCAGGATGACAAAAGCAAAACAGGCAGAAGGGAGATGATTAGTTTGTTCCTTGCTATTAAGTGTTTACTTACAAACGTAATCTATAGCTGAACAACAATGAATACTGATTATGAGAACCACTGAATATTTATTAAAGCAATAATAATAGTGGTACTTTGGAACCGTCCCAACATACAGATATAAAAAATTACGAGCCCACGTTCCTAGATTTACATGGGCTAGATGAACCACCTTCCCGGTAAAAAGCTGGTTTGTTTTGTTTCATTTAAAGAGAATGTTTAGTCAATAGAAAATGCCAATGTCATGTTTCAAATATAAATATATTACTAACAAAATACTTAATCTTTCACCTAATTCCCAAACTGGTTTGATCCAGTTTTACTTCCTTGCTGTAAATCTTTTCTCTACCCTCCCCCTTTAAATTTCAATCATAAAACAATCTGATAAGTAAATTTATAGTGGCAATACTGATACAGGATGTGCTACCAGATGTATATAACATAGTTCAGCATTTCCTTAATTTTTACCCTTAGTCTCTACAAATACCAGGTAATCCAACAATGTAACTCAAAGAGATTACTAACAAATAAACTAATTCTAAATACAGCACTTGGAAAAACCTCTCAAAGAACTGATACATATGTTCCTAATAATAAATTCAGAAACTGAACTCAAAGACAGAAAATGTCTTTTTTTTTCTTCTAGCACAGAATGTAACTTGAATCTTACCATCAGGAAACTGCTCTGCATCATCATCAAACATGGCTTCTTTCAAAGCAGATTTATTAAATGGACTGATACCATCAGAATAATTGTATGGGTTGTAATCTCGTGAGCGCGGTGAGGAGTGGGGAGGCATTGTGTTGAGTAATGATGTTTTGTTATCCAGAGCTGTCCGACCTGTATCGCTCACACCACTTCCTGCTCGCACGTCAACTATTCCAGCAGCACTGCAAATCTGCAGGAGAGGAGGAATCACATGAACATATGAAATACACACTTACACCGTTCAATTAACTACATCTCAAACGCACTTATTTAGCAAAAACTTACAAATTTCAAAATGCTTAGAATTTTCAAACTAGCCCTCAAATAAGTCTTAGTTCTCTAAACTTTGCTTTCCTTAAAGAACAAACAAAAACAAAAAAAAGGGAAAGTGTACTTCATCCAAAAAACCAACAGACCAGAAACAGTTGTATTTTATTTTACAAGTCTGATGCAAAATAATTAAAAACATGTTTAAGCATATACATATGTGGCAAGTTCAACAAATCCTAAAGCCAAAGTTTCATAGAAACAGAATTCTTAAATACTGCATGTTGCACTTAAGAGCCAACAGGTTTTGTACAAAATAAAATAAAATAAAATTACCAAACCTTCAGAAAAACATTTATCAGGGTGCAAACTTCTCAAAAATTTAACTCTAGCTGTTTTGCAAGATCACTGGTTTTTAAACTGCTAACATGTGAAACAAACAGGCAGTGCTACTTAAAATTAGCATTTACATTTTCAAAATGTGGTTCAAGACTAGGAACATGTTTTTCTAAAGCTCTTCAGTAACTCATGAGAAATGTCCAATTTCAGAAGAATACAAACCTCCTGGAATAGATGCTTTCTCATCTGTAATCAATCAGACACTCGCTTAGTTTGTGCATACCATGATATTCTGAGTGTACTCACCGAATCGCCATCATCTTTTTTAGCATCTCGTTTCACAGGCTCATTCATATCTTCCTGACTACGAAAACTGAAATTCTGAATGGCTTCCGTGACTCCACGAAGAGAGCTGTAAATATCTTCAGAATTCATATTTTCAGTGTCATAGTCAAATGCACTGTGGGCCATGGAGAAGGACACAGGAATTAAGATGGATTTATTTTGTGATTCTGTATTTTTAAATCACATTAGCAGGCAACTACAGAGACTCCAGAAATATTATTAAAATTAGTACTTCTCTTGAAACACATGAAGTTGTCTCTTCACAATACAAAACTGTATTTTGGTATGCCTTAGTAATTGTACTGCCACTGACATAGAGAGCACTGAAAGCAGCTAAGGGAAAGGCTACATTAGGTAAGAGCACCTGCCAGAACAAACAAACTTCTTTTGCTCTGTTTTACTCTGCTGAATGTGAAACAACTGGAATTTTTACAACATCCTTTCATTCTGAACGAAGTCCAAAAGTAGGGAGCACTGATAAAACTCAACAGCAAGTCGACTGGTAAAAGCAAAATTACAATGACCACTTTGCTGACAACATCATTACTACTAAAAACATTTATAAACTATTACTTATTTAGTCTCCCCAATATTAAATCTGGTTTGATGACCCAGTGGGCTGGTTTTGGCTGGGATAGATGTAACTTTCTTCACAGTAGCTGGTGTGGGATTACGATATGCTTTGGATTTGTGCTGGAAACACAGTTGATAACACAGGGATATTTTTGTAACAGCTGAGCAGTGCTTACACAGAGCCAAGACCTTTCTGCTCCTCACACAGCCCGGGCAGTGAGCGGGCTGGAGGTGCACAAGGAGTTGAGAGGGGACACAGCTGGGACAGCTGACCCCACTGACCAAAGGGATATTCCATACCATATGGCATCACGATCTAAGCATATGTTGCTGAGGAAGAAGGAAGAAGAGAGGGATGTTTATAGAGTTATGGCACTTATCTTCCCAAGTCACTGTTAAAAGTGATGGGGCCCTGCTCTCCTGGGGATTGCTGAACACCTGACGCTCCACTGGAAGTAGTGAATTCCTTGTCTGTCTGTTGCTTGCACACACAGCTTTTGCTTAACCTATTAAACTGTCTTTATCTCAGTTTTCTCACTTTTATATTCTGACTGTGCCCCGCTATCCCACTGTGGGGGGAGTGAGTGGCTGTGTGATACTTAGCTGTCGACTGGGGTTAAACCACACCACCACCAGATGACATACTCTAACATTTGTTAGAGAAGCACACTTTGGTTCCTTCTCTTGCCTAATCCATTTGCATTCCAAGATGCGCAGCCCTTTGCCACCTCATGCCAGCTTTGGCACTTGTCAGACCCTTCAGGGAGGCTAAGCAGTTCACTGTCATTTTGTGGAGGAAGGGGATTGTTTTTGAGCATCTGTCATTTTGTGCAAAATTCTCTCCATGCTTTTATTGTTGGGGTTACAACTTCAGACAAAGTGTAAATGCATTCTCAGATGCAGAATTGTAGCACCACCAGCCTACATTACCTTGGTGACAAAGTGTTCTGCGATGTATTGGTTGGGGAAGTGAGAGGACTCGACCAACTTGCTGGGGAGCGTGGAGTAGGTCTTGTTAAAGGACTTCCCATTGATCCCTAGAGGAGGAGAGGTGAGAAAAGATACTCTAGTAGGACTAAAAGCTTCCCTTTTAACTTACTATTGTATGTATTTTCTGGTGCCCAGAAACATTTTAAGAGCTTCAAGTAAGTTTCTGGATTGTCTAACCCGTATCTAGTAACTTCAATACTGTGTAACTTTGAAATTAGAAAGTACAAGATAAACTACTTTTAAGAAACACATTCAAACCTATTAAGTGACTTGGAAAAAACATACACTTAGAAACTCTTAACTCTAGAGGAAAAAGAAAAGGCATTCTATAAAGAGCTACTAAGATAGGCTTCTACATAAGAACTTCAGAAAGAAAAGTAACAGAAATGTGGATACCTGACCACTGTTGCCTGTATTCCGGAGATGATTATGGAGAAGCTTTGTGGCTCCATCCTGAAATGTTTTTGGTAAAGCACCCAATAGCATTGTAAACTCTGGAGTGTTGAGTTCAAAAAGGGAAATCAGCACTGACTGTGCAGCCTACAAGAAGAAAATACAAACTGAAGACATTAATTAGAGTTTCAAAGTAATTGTATCAGCAAGAGAAGCTATAATAAGTGGTAATCACAAAACGTGACTTAAATCTTGATCAAGCTTGAACAAAGATGTTAACAGATTTGAACAAAAGCAATTCATATTTGCTGATAAGCTGGAAATTCTGATTTTGAAAAATTCAGGCATACAACAATCATTGTAACAAGCAGTCTTTCAGAAATGTGCTTTTCAACTCCCCTAGCCCCAAATCCTTACTCAGAAAAAAAAAAAAAATGAAGGAATTTGCAAAGTGCCTTTTAAGTGTTTGGGAAGTTAAAAAAATTTAGAGAGAGAAATAAAACACACCAGGCAGGAATGAGCAAGCATGTGATCCCTTCTACTGAGTTCTGCAAGTGGTAATCACAGATGATAACATACTTGCTTGAAAAGGAACAGTTAGCACTGCAGAAATTAGAACAAACCAAACAAGATACCCTAATTTGGAATGGACAGTAGTGATCACAACACTCGATACTCCTTATGACTTACCCTACAGCCAAGCTATAGTTAACCTTGCCTTTTTAACCTTTCTAAAAGGTAGGTAAAGATAATGGCGAATGAAATTTAGCTGACTACATATTCTGAAGATGAAAACTGTTGAGTAGTTTGTACTGGATGTCACCTCCCATACTGTCAGTTCTTCTTTACCATCATCTTCATCCTACAGTATGTTTTACTACATATGTTGGGTTTTTTTTCACCTGAATAAAAAAAACAGCACTCTCTAGTGACAAAGCAAGACACAG
Organism: Entomyzon cyanotis; assembly: GCA_024500445.1. Classification (NCBI taxonomy): domain Eukaryota; kingdom Metazoa; phylum Chordata; class Aves; order Passeriformes; family Meliphagidae; genus Entomyzon; species Entomyzon cyanotis. Next base: position 87,358,780 of record JAKEPQ010001005.1, read on the forward strand.
TAAGTTACACAAGAGTTGGATTCCCTCCAGTACAGGAATGTTGATTGAATGCCTTAAGTAATGTTTGTACAGTTTGATGAAGATTCACTGGATAGTGTAACAAACCTGTCAACATAGTAACTAAACTAACAAGTGCAAAGGAGAGCTGGAGGAAGTTTGCCAGATTAACAGCTTCTTTGCAGTAAAAGACGGTGGTTCTAAGATTAGCTAGCTACGTGTTGTTTATGCAGCTCACTATCAAGGTCTGCCATGCACTGGAGAGAACCAGTGCCTCATGCTAGACAGAATGATAGGCAGCTTGCTTAACCACCAATATACTCCAAGCAAGTAGTTTAAAAAATTCTTTGAGACATTTATTTCCCTCCTTTTGCTTCCAGAGCAATGAACTGTAGCTTTTTTTAATTAAAAGTGGAAAGCCAAGGTATGAGCACACATACCTGCACACATCTCAGTATTAAGTTTAACAACAAAAATCCTAGCATGTCAGATTGCCACCAACTATTTTTGCATACTCATGACTGGTTGTTATTTCCTTCTCCCTCTGACAGCCTTCCGTTTAAGTGATTACCCTGAATGTCCTCTGCGATCTGTCCTTGATGTTTCTCTTGTCCTTGTTATTTTTAATGGCCAGTCTTTTAATCAAAATTGACTGAAAGCAAAAATCAAGACAAATCGAGCAGCTTAGCAAAGGTTTGGGAATCATCACTTTGATTTTTCTGTCCTGTTACCCAGCCTCCACTCCTTAACACTGTGTCTATTTAAGCTGCTAATAAAAGAACACAGCTCTTTTAGGCAGTCCAGGATTGTAACAGGATAGAAGCTGATACCGTCCAGTCCACCCAAAATGAAGCTTTGCCTGAAGTATCAAAATAGATACTGACTCGCAGAAGGTTTCCAACTATGCAACTATCTATTTTCTCTTTTTTCCTTGCCAAAGAAACCCCACATTTTGGAGTACTTGGAAGTTTTTATTCTCCCCAGCATAAGGTCTCTCCTGAGATTTAAATTCAGTCACACAGAGATCATCTTTAAAAGACTGCAATAAGGATTAGAAGTATTTCTTTGGGTTTGCTTTCTTCTTAGAAGAACTCTAAGAATAGTTTTGAACTCTTTCCAAAAGCATTTTGATAGTAGAAAAAAATCTAAATTCTGAAACAGAATTTTACCTTCCAGAAAGTAGTCCAATGTCACTGAACTACACTAAGAGTGCCCAACTTCAGACTAATAAACTAGGATTTTTCATAATACTTAGCACTGGAGCTGTTTACACTGAGGAAAAAAACAAACCCAGGAATTACACAGAAAATACTTGGAAAAAGCTTTTAATTTAAAGAAATCATACTAAATGCTATAAAGCATAAAACTTATGCTTATTTAACCAAATAAAATTAAAAAGCCTCTGATAGCAGGTTGAGAAGATTGTTAAGAGAATTAAACATTTTATACCATCAGAATAACTCTTTTGACTTCTCACTGGTCAAATTTTATTTTCAAGAGTTAAAGGATTTTTGCAGTTAGTTGCCACTAACAGCTGTGTTATGGAAAGAAAAAATAAGATGAGAAAACACATATAATTAAGGTGTTCCAGATGATTAAACTCACTGGTAATTCTTTCCATGCTTCAGTTACTTATTGACATAAAAATGCTTATTAGAGATATGAGCCATCAGATAAGACAGCTTGCCACGTGTCTTAGTACTAAAACTTCACTGATTTAGAAGATAGTGCTGCTTCAATTCTCCTCCTGTTTTATGATCTTTTATGCATTACTAGAACATGATACCCAGGCAAGGAAAGTCCATTGGATATAATCTATTACTGTTTTCTCACACTCATGAAGTTCTTCAAGAAGTGAAAGACTAAAACACTACCTCCAATACAAAAACTCTCCATTGTTTTTTTTATTATGCATTACAAACATTCTAGACACCAAGAAGTCATGTAAGTTATTTTCATTTTTGTTTTCTTTAGATGACAGTTTCTAAGACAGCTCCTACTATTCTCTCATACATCCCTCCTAAACAAAGGAAGTTGCTCTTTCCAAAAAGGATGAAGCTGCCAAAACGCAAATGTAATTGTAAACAGCAAAACAAATCTAAACAAATTAAATGTTGCAGCTTTTCAAACTGCAAAAATTAACAGGAGAGAGAAGAGTTAGTGCTCTGTGTCAAAGACACACTGACGAAGCACAAAAGTTAATATATTTATTTAGTGTTAACATGCTGAAAATGGCAGCTACGACAGAATGGCCAGTAACCTTCAGAACAACAAAACTCTATTTGGTTGAACTGTAAATAAAAGATTTTTTGCTTTCTATAAACTGAAGTACTGTTTGGAACCCCCTTCCGAAGAAATGTACTGCAGTAGTACATTTCTTACAGTTATTTAGTATCCCTGGTATACCTATGTAGCTCACAAATATGAATTTTCACTTCAAAACATTATGTGGAAAAGGGAGGTTTGTACTGGAACTGCAGCATTACAAGAACAAGCCTTTGATACTACCTTATCAAACCACAACCCTTCTTTGTCCAACAGCTATCCACCTACCTTTTGTTAAAAATAAAGGACTCCAGAAAATCCAACAGAAATTATATTGTGTTTGTCAAATTTACCACTCACTCCTGTTATGAACGCGCTATTTAGTATCACAGAGAGTGGTCTCTGAATTAATACCAAAACTGCACAAAAAATGGCCACTAAAAAGATTTAACTACTAGATAGTACTTGCAACAAAGAGTGATAAATTATGAAACAGAATCTCAATGTATTAACATATATAAAAATACAACTCTAATGGAGAGTTTCAAGATATGTTAATTTAAGGTTTTTACTTAAATATTCTTAATTACCTGGAATGTTTTGCAATTCTAAGGACACATTAACAAACATACCTTCCTAACATCTGAGCTTTTAGGTTCTGTGGTCCAGGTGATGATTCGAGACACTGCTAACCTAGTTTCACTTGAATTTACAAAATCTCCTGGATCCATCTGTTGCGCAAGAGTTTCTATGTATTTTAGGATTGCAACTTTGACCTGCAAAGAGAAACAGAGTCAGGCAGACAATAAAAATGGTGCGCTGCAAGAAAAAATGAGCTCACAGAGTAGAGTGTTCATTCCCTAAAATAAAGATTTTTTTCAATTAAACTAGGCATGTTTTCAGCACAAATATAAAACTTTTTGCAATAAATCTATTTACAAGTGGATTTAACTTTTGAAGAAGGGAGTTATTCCACAGAAATTCAAATAATCATAGAAAGCTTACATTTCACTGCTAGCCACTAAAAGACATAAATCACTGCATATGCAAAAGCTTATACTTTAAAAAAAAGAAATAAAGAAAAGATCTATTCAGAATTATTAAGTTTTTCAAGTACTAAAATGAAAAATGAACATCATCTGATGAACCAATGATCAGTTCTTGGTAGTTCCTACTAGGTAGTTAACACTCAGTGCTTTTTCATAAAGCATCAGGGGTGAGCAGTCACTGTCTTTGGGAATAAGCCACAGGAATCTTCCCATTAAATACTAAAAATGTATGGAATGGAATCTCTACAAAAGGAAAAAAGAGGGGTCACATGCACACTTTGTTTGAAGATATTCAGATGATAGAGACATGGATTTACCAGGACAGAAAAGGTCCTGTACTCCCTCATTTATCTGATCATTCTCTTACTCCACTAACTCGCTCTATTCCTTACACAGAATCCCTGTTTCGTACATCCCAGACTGCAGCCTCTCTCTAGTTTCTCCAATACTGCACCACTGCACAGTTATGGGCAAAGGGTTGTTCTGCTTGTACATGTCTAAAATATTTATTTTTTAACTACTGCTGCCCCACAGATCTGTCACCCAACCTGTCAACGAAAGTTGTGGACATTTATTTAGGCCACCTACCTGACTTACCTGCTTTTATTTCTGCTAATTAATCGTAATGAACCAGAACTACCTACCAGGAAGGAGAGACCTATGTCCATCATAACCAGAGACAAAAAGAGTTCTGGGTGCATTTCTGGTTGTTCATGGCTTGTGGTACAACTTTTCTGAGCAAAGCTATTTAGATATTTCTCTTGGTCATGAAACTTTTAAGCTTTTAAAAACTCAAAACACAGTGGCACGCATATGAGGATTAACAATGAATACTGAATTTTCAAAACAGTTGTTAAAACACAACTTCTCTGAAGTTACACAACAAGCAACAGCTGGAGGCTTTCATCTTATGAAGATCAATACCAACAAATACACACTATTTGCTAGATATTTTCTGAGGAAAAAACAAGCCGTGAACATCTCTGCAGCAGAAAACCTCAGGCCACATGGTTTTCCAAATTCAAAGCAATAGATGAAATTTCTGGATTACCTAGTGAAACCATTGTGACACCACTACATTTGACTAATTTGAGGATTTAAATAAATCGAATGTAACCTTGCAAAAGTTGCTGTTAAGGACTGTAACACTTTTAGAAGACCCAGAGATATTTCTCCCAATGAAGAGGCTCTGAAGTGCTGTATCTGAGAGAGCAGGATTATTTAGTATTTGAACTGCTTCCTGAGGAACTCACACAGACTTCTGCGAAGATGGAAGCTCTCAGACAGAAGAGCACTGAACAGAAGATGAATGGAGGAAGTTCTTACTAATACAGCTTTTCACAGTGAGACAGATTCCCAAAGCGAAATTTGACAGCTATTTTGAAAAAAAGCATTTTTCACTAATTTCTTCTGAGAGAAGAAATTCTGGAAGAGCTACACCTTTCTGTGGTCAGATATAATGAGCCACTATTATTACAGATAAAAAGGCCACATTGAAGTAAATTCCGTAAGAGCAGCAAATCTACTTTAGATGTATCTTTGCCAACATTTTCAGTAAGTATTTACAGAGCTGAAATTTAGAAATAAAAAGGCTAAGATCTTCAACAATCCATTTAATCTCTTCAACAATCCATTTAATCCTTCTGAGAGAAAAATTTTTGGACTGCAATGAAAGCATCTCCAGAATTCTTACAGTAAGTATTTGCTGCTAAGTTGAAACCACTCTCTATGAAGTTGTTTAATACTGTCTTGACTTTCTTTGTACTATTCTAAATTGAAATTATTGCACTTTTGCTGGATTATAAACTGGGGCATTTTTCCTGTACAGCATATGACACGGACAGGCATTTTATTTTAAGAACAGCACTGCTGTAGTAAGTGAGCTGGAATACAGATCAAGCCACAATTAGCACTGTGACTTACAAAAGAAGAAAAAAAGGATTATACATAAATAGAACTGAAGTGCTTCATAAACATCTTTCACATATACTGAAACAACAAATTCTGTCACAAAAATATGTGCAACTACCTCCAGAGATTCAGGAAGTACTGTAAGGATGCTACACAGTCACTACCAGAGGGCAAATTGTTTTCCTGTCCTGCGAAAAATCTGACACATACAGGGTTTTTCTGCTGCATCACAGTAAGAGAACAGCAACATTTCATGTAACAGGGAAACAAAAAGGAGAAAGGAATATAGAGAAGGTACTTTTACTTAAACCAGAAAACAGTCTGGTTTAAACCTCTTGCAGTGGTTTTCTGGCATGTGAGAGACTGTACTCTGCCTTACTCAGGCTGAATACAAGCAATCACTCAAAGTGATTTTCAGACTGATACATCCCAGGAGTCTGTCTCTAAGTTACTGGATACTTAGGAGTGATTGCTTGTGCCATTATTTAACCAAATGACTGAAGTATACACTAAAGATAAATTTTGGAGGGCTCACTCGTTGAAAATCTGTGTTATTCACGTTTTATTAATCCAGAAATTTTAATATTGACTTAGATTAAAAAAAATCTTCTGGTCAACTGTGGCAAAAACCTTTGTCAACAAATCAGTGTTTTCAAAATAAAGAAGGACTCAGAAACTTGAATTTTGGTCACAAGACTTAAATCAACTCATCACTGAGGCTGAGCCATTTGAGATGAAACCCAAGAAAAATGAAGTGATGATTGGGAGTGTATTTCAGGACAACATCCATCCTTTGGAAACTGTATGTTTTGCACCTGCAAAAATAAACTAAATAGATTATATCCTATCTAGAACACTTGACTATTATGCCCACCCAAACATTTGACCAAAATAGACACATGAATCTGGCCCCTCTAAACCGAGTCTCAGCTGTTCACCACACCTAAGTGTAAAATGACTGCAGAAGTAAGATAGATAAAGCACAATACACTAAGCTGCATCCTCCATGGATTAGGTCAGCAGAATTCTATCTTCTCTATGGTTGGTCTTCTTACTGCCCAGCTATCCGAATCCATCTCTGTAGCCACTCTAAAAGCTCAAGTTTTATTGTCCAAGACCTAGCTGTCTTGCTAAGTGTATGAATGGCAAGGACAGTTAACTCCAAAGGATCACGATTATTTGCTACTATCATGTGAAAACCAGAGGAAAAAGTCATTTTTAGAAGGGAATCGTTCCATGGCTCAGATTTCTGATTTACCATCCCTCTTATATCTGACCATCTATAGGGATGCTGAAAGGCCTTTCTCTGATTTTCTCCCTGACACAGTGAATGCTGCTTCTCAGTATTCCTAGACCAACGGCAATGAGATAATAATTTATCCAAGAATGAAAGTTTAAGACTTCAAGAACTAGAGTAGTCCTCTATGATTATCAGTAATTCTGTTAGATATCTGGGTACACTGAAGATGGGATTTAGGCAAAATATTCAATAATGTGGATATTAAATAGATACTTCTGCAATCTGTGGGCAGTAACTTTACTGTCTGAATCCTGAAGTTGCAGTTACCACACAAAAAGGAAGCAGAGGATAGATTCCACTTTCTTCTGGGAAAAAAGCTTACCTTCTCTCATACAGTTACATACTTTACTGTCCAAAAAATTCATTCTAAATAGTCTTGATTTTGTTTCAAACTAACAGGTATTCTTCTTCGGAGGTAACTTTTACCGACATCTTGATTTCAGCATTCTCTCAAATACTAGAAATTATTTTCAGAATGTCTTTCCATTAAGTGTTTCATGTTTCTTAATTCCTTCTAGGCTATACTGGGAATAATCTTAAACTTAGTCCCAACTCAGCCACGTAGGAGTCCATGTCTCATTCCAAATCTACACTCTCAGCTTTGAAATGTGCTTGATATGCCTTTCCCAGCTATACACTAATGTATGAAAGAAATAACATCTCAACCATCAAATTCACCTTCCTGGGGAGGAAAACCATGTAAAACAAAACCAATCTCAATTTGTTCCAAGGATTCATTTAAACAACAAACTGATTTTTACTACCTCATTTGCTGTCTTCAATAAATGACAGCAGTCCCTTTTAACACAGCTCTACGAAGCAACAGTGGTCAACGTATCAACTGTCCTCAAAAGCTTAAAAATGTAAGTTTTACTGTATTGTAGACAAAAAAGGCATATTCACATGACTTTACGTTCAACACAACTTGGGAAAAGTCATATTCTTGTGCAGTATCAAACTGTGTAAAAATATTTCGTGCAGGATAGAGCAGAAGATGCCAGTTATCATATGCTTGTTATTTCCCCATTCACATCACTTATAAATCTTCTTAGGATTTGATGCACTTACTCTAAAATCAATACTCTTTGGAACCGCAAATGTACTACAGAATTCATTTTTACTTTTCAGGTATGCTGGCAGATTTATGGACTATAGATTGTTATGTAAAAATGTGTGTAATAATAAAGCTACACACTGCTTTCAGAGAACTAAAGTGTACCACAGAGGGAGCCGATTTTTAATATAGTAACTCAAGTTCATATTAATATCAGAATAATTTAAAATAACTCAAGGCTATCAGGCCGAACACAGGAAAAAATATATACGAACTAGGAAAAAAGTATGGGAAATCACAAACATAAAATTAGAGAAGACTTGATAGAGTGAGTTTGCGTAACCAGCTTGTTGTTAGGCAGCCACATTTTTGTTGCTCATTTTTACTGAACTGTGTTTTTATTAGAGCTCTCTCACATCAAACATTTTCATACTAGTGTCATGTTTAAAACTGAGCATCTGCATGCTTGAAGTTTCCCGCAAAGGTTAGTAGCAGCATACAATGCATTCAAATAAAAATTATTGGTAACACTGTAAGAGTTTCACATAGGGTTAAGAATAAAGACAGTAATTCAGACAAAAACCTTTGAGCTCCAAAAAGAGCGAAGCTGGTCCTGCAGTGCTGGCTTGACTGTCTGAAAGTTTACAAAAACAAAATCCACTAATTGAAAACCTTCTTTTCTTTGTTTTTACACAAAACAAAAATAACAATCCAAATTCAAAAATTAAGACAAGCAAATTTTGATCAATGAAGATTTCTGCCTGCAAAGCAAGCCTAGAAAGTCTTACCTTCAGGCTGGGTGTTTGGGTCTGGTCAACAGTAAATCTCATTAGAATACTGAACTGGAGGTCATTTGGAAAAGATTCCCTGTAATCACACAAAATAACACTAAGTTATGTGGAATTTTTTTTAACACCTGTTGAGAGGCACCAAAGAAGCCCTCACCCTACTCAGTAAAGCTGAAATTGCTACCAGTTGCTACTGTATCTGACCTTTCAGAAACATTTACCTAGCACATAAAGGACAAGATTTAAGGAGCTGCTATGAAGCAAATACAGCTAGAATAGATAATGCAAGTAATACAGAATGATACCATAATGATATGGTAGTATTCTGATTCTAAATCAGGCTATTAGTGAAGTCTGGGAGAAGGCACGGAAGACAGAAAGCAAATCTATTATTACCATAATTCCTTAAAAGTTATGCTGACACTGAGAGATGAATATTCCAGTGAAACTTCTACATCAAAATAAAGAAGTTCAAACACAATTTCTGCATCACCGAACACAAGGCAAGACAACAGTCGTACATGGCTCAGATGCACATTTTGGAACAGGTAAGTAGTAATATTAATTGTTCAGCACTAAGGACTCAAACTCTTTCAATGAAGAGTCATTTTATGAAACCAAAATGCTAAAGCACCAAGGTTTACTGAAGTAAAGATCTGTTATGAGCTGTGCATTTTTCCAGAAATCAAACAGCACATAAAAAAAAAAGAAGAGCAGCAAAACACCTGGAAATAGCTAACAACTATATTGTTGTTACTTTTTAAGAGCTCATTACCTTGTGACATCAAGTGCCTTCTGAACTTTTGCTTGTACAGAACCAAGCAAATCAGCACCCATTTTTTTCAACAGCTGTGTCAGCAGTACAAACAGCCAGTCCTGCAGATCTTCTTTATGGACCTGGATGAAGTCCACCAGTGTCTCCAAAAACATACTGAACACCTAAAAGGCAGAAGAAGATGGAAAGAGGGTAGGATGGGGCAAAAGAGGAAGCGACACTGACATATGCTGAACTTACAAACGAAGAAAGCAGTAAGGGAATCAGAGGCAGAGAAAGGCAGTGTGTTGCAGCCAAGCAGGAAAAAAAGAAAAAAATAAAAAGGAAAAGAAATCTGCCTTGCTTTTTCATTGGATTTTGATATAAGAGTACTTTGGAAATGTTAGGCGACTTCTGTAGAAGTTTGACAATTAGGTATTCCATGCAGTTTCGTCAAGAAAAGGAATGTTTACTGTGATGGCTGGCGCAACCTCAATTTTTCCAGTAAAACTTGATTTTTCACCTTTTCAAGCTCTATCATTAAGTTGATTTGACATATTCCTCAAAGACTACAAAAACATTTTCTCTTTAAAACAAAAAAAGCTACTACAATTGTTTAGCAAAATATTAATTGTAAATATCTGTATTACTAAATACTGCAAAATCATGAGAGCTGGCCAATTCCTTTACATAAAGTATTTGTGGAAGAGAACAAGCTTCTTCTGCAATTGCAGGTATCCCAACACGAAATTATTCACCACAGTAGGGAAAAAAGCCACAATACATTTCAGATTGGCAGGTGTTCAAAACACAGAAGTACTTTCATTTTTTTGAAAACACAATATCCATTGTCTTCTTTTCAACAAATAATGTTGAAAAGGCTGCATTCAGTAAAAAACAAAAACAATACCAAAACCAGAAGAACCAAAACCATGTATTTTTAAATCAGACTCACACCAGGAAGAAGGGCATTTTAGAGGGAAGTGGTCAAGGAGGGTGTGGCAAATAGGTAACTTTGTATAAACAGCTTTATTAATTTATCTCACTAATTTTAAGTTTTTTCTAGAGCTAAGAGTGAAGTAGGATGTATACGCTCTATACTTGTGTGGCTCATGGGTTTCCTGTTTGTCTGACAAGAGAAAAGGGCCAAAAATGGGCAGCAAATGCTTCCTTCTCAACTGACAAACACTCCACCTCCAGCACTGAGTTGGGGACAGAAGTATTGCTGTGATGCCAAGAGAGTTGGGCAGATATTGCCTCCTGGGTATTTCTAACACGGGTGCAAGGTAGAAGCAGCTGGTGCAAGGCAAGGCTTGGAACCCACATCCTCCTGCAGCTGACCTGGCTTGTCATTAGGCCACATTCTGCTGCTTCTGTGAGAGTGGATAATCCCAACGTGGGATCACACCTCACACAGCTGCAGACACTAGGCCATGGAAGCAGACTTTCTTCCACAGTATGGAGGAGCTGGCATATGCTGCTGCACGCCTTCTTAGCTCAGGAAATTCGATTGCTTTTCACGCTGATAAGCAAGTCAGGGTAAGCAAATTCACACCATAAAGCGGAAAAATCCACACAAGTATCTCCTAAAGAAGCACCTCCAAATTCACACTAGAAATAAAAAATAAATTCAGATTCATTTTATCAAGAAAGGTTGGACCTTGAGGGAACCTTGAGGTTCCCTCCTCACCAGGTATTTTATGATTCTTTCATGATCTACTAGAGACTAGGGAAAAATCCTTCATAGACATCTTAAATACTGAAAGTACTTAAGAAACAAAGCAATACAAATCCCTACTCAATATAAAGCCCATCAGGATTATCTACTTTAATTAATTTCCCTTTTGGGGCAAATTACATTAAAAATTGGGAAAAAAAAAAAGCCAAATTCTGTGCTACTTGTGTAGATCTATATTCACGTCTGAGGTTTCAAAATTACCCTGTCAGTAATGGGACAAGACTTTTATGCTCAGGACTGGAAACATCCATCTCAGGCTAAACTGAAACAATACATCATTTTGTGGATGTACGAGCGATAGTCACAGCTATAAGACAGAGGCAAAACCAAATCAGTGTGTACTTTCTGTACAGTAGTATGAAGTCTTTGGCTTTCACAGCCCTGAAGTAAGGCAAAAATATACTGGACTCAGGCAAACAAGCAAACAAAAAATTCTGGTGCCATAAAGATAATATCGTGTGTGTGTGTAGGTGTCCTACAAAATCCTTCAAATTAAACTGCACAGCTCAGATGAATTTAAACCTCCACCTGTTTCTTTGAGTTTGCAGACACTTGACACACATGGCTTTCCCCATGAAAACACGCAGGCTGAACAAACTGGTTACAAGCTCTTATTTGATGGAGCAATATATACTTCTTATGACACTTCAAGGATGTGAAGTGGCTTAAACTGAAATCATAAGATCCTGTGCTGATGTTCTAGCTGTTAAAAACACACATAACTGAGGACTCAGCTTTGTTTTCAAGCTTTGTTTTAGATTTACCAGAGAGAATGTCTAGAGAATACTGAAATAAGCTGAGTAGTTTTGTTGCATTGAAAAAAATACTAAACATATAATTTTGTCTCAGCATGAAGAATTAAGAAGGCTGAAAGAGCATTTAAGGTAAAGGATGAATTTGGAATGGAAAATGGAACTCTAACACCTATATGTTGAACAATGTATGTGGATACTGCAAAAAATGCAGTTTCAGTTTTTATGATGCAAACTAAAATTCTGAAATCAACCATCTAACGTTGAAGTTTTAATAATTTCATAGTGGAAAAAAATAAACAGATATGAAAGTAATTGCAAGTGATCTACCTCTAAAGTGAATTATTTCAGATGTGCCAACCACCACAATATAAAGCAGGAATGCATAACCAAACAATGTCAGTTAATTAGTAGATAAAGCACATCTCGAAACTTTACCACACAGTTTACTAACTGTTTATAGCATTTTATGATTGCAAAAGGCTTGACACTGCATGAACTCTTTGGGGAAGAAAAATAGAGAAAAAGGGTTAATTGCACATTCATGCAAGTAAGGTTAGGCTTCCAACAAATATTGAACCAACTTACTCTCTAAAGAGAGTTCCAACACAGGGGACAGCATGCAAAACGAAACAAAAACAGAACAGAACAAAACAAAACAACAAAAAAGGGAAAAAGATAAAAACACACAAATTAGTGGCCATCAATACAAAGTTCCTGTATGGAATATAAACCAAAATAAAACAAAAAAGGTATTTCAAAACTTTTATGACGAATTTTGTAATTTTATTGGGATACCAAATGTATTTTTTAAATAAGCACTTGGCATGTCCTTTAAGTCATTCTCCCATTTTCTCCTCCAAATTTTTACTCTATTATTCTATATAACTTCCTTCATCCAGATATCATGTAAAGTAAACCTTAAAAAAACCCAACAGAAGTGATGACAGAATAATTCCTACAGACACTTCAGTAGAATCTAAGATGAGAGTTATGTAAACGTATGCGTGTGATTAAAAAAAAAATAATCACAGCTCATGAACTTTTAATACTTCAACGATTAATTGACTATTAATAGTTTTGCAACATCAAAAAGCAGGCAAGGTTTCAGCGACTGGAACAGGTGTACCACATGTTACAACACAGGCCAAATTTTCAAACTTGAAGCTACATTACTTCATATCACAGTGGCCAGTAAACAGAACAATCAACTAAAACAACTCAATGTAACAATCTTAAAGGCTTATTAAAAAGGCAAAATGCTCTTCTGACACATCCAACTGAAGTTTGGAACATTTTCGTTATTCTTCCCTGGCTTCCACACTACAATAAAATCTCCACAGTAGCTCTGACATATGCATTGCTGCAATATTAATTATCACAGAATAAGTACAATTAAACCAAGCTGCTATTCACAATTTTGTCATTGCTTCATTTAAAAACCAGCAGTATTTTAACATTTAATATTCTTTCCTCTGCTTTGACTTTTCTTTTACGTAACGTCTTCTTTATAGCTGCTTGGTTTATAGTCTTTTCTTCTGGATTTCTGCAGTATGTGAGCAACTTTAATACCATATTGCTGTCTGCAATCCAAGTTTTTTTCTAGAATAGATGGTGTCAGAGATAGCAGCTAAGTTACTTTTTCCAACAAGAAAAATAAAGAGGATAGGTGAACACTAGGTTATCCTGTCAAGACTTGTCATCACTCCGAATTTAATTTTCCACATATGTAAAATGCATTGCATAATCAAAGTAGTTTTTCAGAACTCTTCTTGGAAAAGTCAATACTTCTGAAATAATACCCTGCTCTGAATTTATCTGGGTTATAATTTTATCAATTCTGAAATACGGACACGAAGTGGGATGTTATACTCAACATAAATGATACCATTTCTACCAAACAAGCCAATAATTAAATTAAATATGAAGCTACATTTTTTTACATTATTACATTTATTAGGCTCCTCACTTACCTGTATTCCTTCTGCTATGAGAAATTGTGGCATTTAATCAAGCTGTACTAGTAACCCACCTCCCACAAAAACAGTAAAAATACTATCAAGCAAAATAACTCACTTAAAAAGATTTTAATTGTCTTAGAAAACATAAGCATTATTTTCCTTGTTATATCATCCGTTCTGAGTCTTTATCTAGGTAAAACGGAATAAAACATCACATTTTCTTTTATATCAAATTATAGTATCCTTAGGGAATATTAAAAAAATCATGTAAAAATTATTCATCAGTCTCAACTGCCAAACCTATCTACGACATTCATGGAAGACATCATAAGCTAATAATATAATACAAAATATTGTGGAAAATAAGTAAATACACATTCGGCATAGCTTATCTGATGATGCATGATTTAGTCAGACAACCTTCTTTATAACTTAAATTACTGCAGAGCCTTTTCTTTTTGATTGAGAGAAAATCTTTAGTTGTGTTGAAGTTGCCTCTGTAAACAAAGACTTCTTAAAAACACTAATTTTGAGCACAAACTGCTGAACTACTTCAATGCATTTTATATGACATTCATCATCACTTTATTTCAATAATGCTGCAGAAAAAGGGGGAAAATGATCTTGTTCGAAACTGCAAATGAAATGAATTGAAATCTGATACCATTAACTACTTTTGTCAAATTTTACGTGTGCAAATATCACTGACATAATTTACCATCACTGCCTTTCTATTAGCTTGTTTTCAGACATCAACTGAAAATAAGGAAAACCTAAACATACCTTACTGTGAGGATCAGCAAACATTCTTGTGAAGATCTCACACAATCTTTTCAACTCAACACGACTGTCAAAGTGACAACAACACATTAGTCAACTCCCTTGCTAGTTCTCTTAGAACACTAATGCATAGCAATCAGTGAAATCAAGCGTAAATATTGAATCAAATAATCTAGTAAATGAAGTAGAAGAAAGTGTTTAAAGACATGGGTAGAAATATGATAGATTTCATCTAAAAAGAGACTTTAAACCTAGTAATGTCTCTTCAAACTGTCTCATATATTGTACTATGCTTTTATAACAGAGCAGATAATGAAAAAGGCGTTCTTAGTAGTGAATAGTAAACAATTTTTTCTGAATAAATACCCCTAAAATTATAGTAATAATAAAAAAAACCGAATCAATGGAAGGCCTTCCATTGATAGTAGATGGATTATGTATCTTCTGTATTGCAAGAATTCTTGATTTTGAATTCACTACATACACTAGTATATAAACATACCTTAATAGCCAGAAGTGAGAAAAGCTTCCTTATTCCTTCCCCCATCTTACTCTCAAAGACACATTCTGCTCTCTTTCCCCCGCTGCCTCTCAACCATTTTGCTTTGAAAACAAAATGTTTTTCCCTATTAAGATCTTACCTTAGAGTTCTCTGGTTCTTCAGTAAGTTTTGCAGGCCTAGAAGGCCTTCTTTCCTCTCTGACCAGTTGGTGCTGGCACAGCGGTTGAGGACTTCAGCCACATCTTCTGTCTGCCTCATGTAGGTTGGTATGCTCCCATTCCTGGAGCTATAGGACCTTTCTGAACAGGCACTTGATGCATCACTGTTGGCATCATCATCTGAGTACATCCCATACGATTCGTATCTTCTTCGCACGGGCTTCTTCTATTGTACAGAGACACCCCAGATCAGCACAGATTCTCAAAGAGACAATGTAACACACCCATAATGGGTCCAAAGACCAAGAGTTTAAGTAACTGCTGTGACCCCTACTCCCTGCAGTGACAAATGGCTCCAACTGGTCAGCAAGTCAAACCAAGTTAATGAAAATATTTTAAAGTATGGCTTACATAGTATTCCAAATATAAAACCAAAGCAAATGCAGGGAAAACATATATTTGATGAAACATTTAACTTAGGGTTTTTTTGCAAGAACCCGTAACACTTCATAATAGAGTGACAGAAGACTGTTGCAAGTTAGTTATTTCACTTCATAGCTCTATATAGGTTACAGAATATATAAGAATATATAAGAATCATGTCTAAACATATTTTGACATTTTAATTCATCTCGTATCAAACATGTTAATAGCAAAACATTAAACTATTGAATAAGAAAAACAGATTCTATACCTTAGTCCGTATGTCTCCTAAGAGCTGTTAGCAGTAAATTATTGAAAAGAAACAGAAATTGAGAACAGGAAGGTAAGGCATAGCAGCACTCTGAATAATAAACTCCCTGACACTGGACAACACATAGTCTTACTGTAAATTTTGTTCTTTGCTCTGTGTCTGATTAGCATATCACACATTGTCAAGAAGTAGTTTGCTAAGCTTCCATTTCCAAGGAAATATTACATATCATGGGTGGGTTGGTCACAAAGACTTCTCTGTCAAAATCTTTGTGTTTTACACAGTGATATTTGAGCATGAAGATTTAACACATGCAGTCAGTTGTTATCTAAGTACAAAACCTTGATATGAACTATTTAACTTGAATATCTAAATTTTGTCACTGCAACAATTACAGCCAATGTTATGCAAAACAATTGATTACATAATGCAAAATCCCAAGTCCCCTAAAAACAAAAACCAGCCAACAAAACACAACATACCAAAGGTCAGAGGGGAAAAAAAAGGCTATTTATCCTAAAATTAAAAAAACCCACAGACCTCTGCAAAACAGCTCTTACCATTCAAACGTTGAAGTTAGTATTTAAAAACTCCATTTCCTTACACACTCAAAGAAGCAGCAGTATAAGGGATCGTTTTCCCCTTAATTACCATTGGTGCTTGCACAGGGGTCTCACTTTTAACCACAGAATAACTTAAAGGATATCACAGCACTAATCACAAACTGATCAATACAACAGGTAACAAGCAGGCTTATTGTCAACAGAACGTGCATACAAACGTGTAAGAGAATAACTGAAGGGGAAAATCACAAAGACATTAAGTGTTTTGGAGAAGAAACACCATAAGGAAAAAACTGGTTTTTTCAATAAATGAATCTGAACTGCCAAAGACTGTACTACAGTAAAAGACATAAAAATACATAAAGATTCCCACTATTGCTGCATTTTATGCAGCATATTCAAAACAGACCTTGGGCATACATACTTTGCCCAGCTAAATTTGAGTAAGCTAGGAGGCTGCTAAAAGTACTAAAGATACTCTTTTGTGAGGCACCTGTGTGGAGAAGACTATAGCACAGGCTTTCCAGTTACAGACAGAAAACTTCCATGTTCCTTGGACTGTTTTTCTATTGTTCCCTATCCCAGAATCCAGACTGACTTCTAATTTACAAGCCATCATTCACCACCAATGCTATCCCATTTTGTAGTAACAGAAAGGGGAAAATGCACTCAACTTCACCATGACTTCTTAGGGAAGATTTCACAGCATTCTGATCTCTATGCGAGTGAAGGCACACAAATTTTAAATGGATGTGTCAAGAAAAAGGCATTAACCAAGAAATCAATGAAGTGTCATACTAAAAATATGCCAGAGTTCTTCAGATTTTGAGATTTTGTTTCTCTCTATTCAGTTATATCTCTCTGTAATTATCTTTTTAGAGTCTAACTTGTAGTTTTTTACTAACTTTCAAAATAACGGTTTTTCTTAAACCAGAGAAATAACCATTTCTTTAAAGCATTCTGGTAACTAGAAAACAGGTATTACAAGCATTTAATAACATGCAAATAGTATACAATACCTGGTGAAAATGTATCTGCTTCATAGCATCAGTATTTCAAATTAACTGAAGATTTCAGCTTGCTGATGTAAAGGTCAGAATAGCAAAATACAGGATGTGCTTGGTTTGGCTAACTGGGACAAAAAGGTAGAGGAGCCAAACCCACCCTTTTAAAGAACAGTATAGTTTAACAAAGAGAATGGCATAGCCGATTTAACTTAAGTGCAACATTTTGAAAACAAAGGAAACAAAAAAACTAAATTTATGAGATACCACCTGCTGTGCTGGTTTTGGCTGGGGAAGAATTTTCCTCACAGTGTCTGGTATGGAGCCATATGTCGGATTTGTGCTGAACACAGAGTTAATACAGAGAGGGCTTTGTTATTGCCAAGCAGGGCTTACCCAGGGCCAAGGCCTTCTCTGCTTTTCACACTGCCACACTGGCCTGGAAGCTGGGGGTGCATGGGAGGCTGGGAAGAGACACAGCTGGGACAGGTGACCCAAACTGACCAAAGGGACACTCCAGACCACATGACATTATGGTCAGTATATAAAGTAGCACGAAGAAGGAGGAATGGGGGGACATTTTTGAGTGATGATGTTTCCCTTCCCAAGTCACTGTTATGTGTGATGGGACCCTGCTCTCCTGTGGATGGCTGAACACCTGTCTGCCCAGGGGAAGGAGTGAATCAATTCCTTGGTTTGCTCTGCCCGTGTGCATGGGCTTTGCTTTCCCTTTAAAACTGTCTTTATCTCAACCCATGAGTTTTCTGGCTTTTACCCTTCTGATTCTCTCTCTGACCTCACTGGTGCGGGAGTGAGCAAGTGGCTGTGTGAGGCTTAGCTGCCCAACCATGAGTTTCTCCCTACAGCATCTATGTCACCTGCTGTCAGACAGAAAAACTTTAAATGGCACCTAGGCTCATGGTAAGCAGAGTGCTTTAGCTGTCATTCCCAGCTCTAACAAGCCTTCAATCTATCCTTAAGTTTTTCTGGCCATTGTGAGAAACTGCTGGTTACTGCTCCCTGCTTAAGTGGCTCCTTGGGCCACTCCAGCACAATAGTCCAAAACTATTTCCAATCTGCCATGGAAGAAAGCACACTTCTCAGAATTTAAAACTTCTGTAGGGAATGAAAATTCCAATACTTGCAGCTACAACAATTCAGTTTCTTCTTTTTTTTGGTTTTTTTTTCTCCAAGAAGCCAATAAAATAACAAATTACAAGTTCTTTTGCATACTTTAATATACAGGTACCAAACACTTTAAGAGCCTGTAACCTACACAAGATAAGTGTGAGATTCTTACCAAAGCATCTGCTACTGCCTCTTCCACATCAGAACCTGTGTTCAGAACTCGCATAGCACTGACTGATGACGACAATCTACTCGACTGACTAATTCCAAAGCCAGTACCTGTTATAACAACAAAAATAAATACAAGAATTCAATCAGAATAGAAAGCTAGGATGTAAATATCACACTCACTTATAAAAACCCAAGCAGAAGAAAAGCATTTGCTTAACATTTTTAATTAATTGCGTAGTGGAAAAATAACCATTTTCATTCTGAAGTCTTTAGTGGTACAGACAAAAGAAAGAATTCAAGTAAAAAAACCAGTCACCTATAAACATTCTGTTTCAATATCACATGGAAAAAAACCTCAACAAAACAATGGTTTTACTTGAAAGAAACGTTGACTTTTTTCTTTTTTAATTAGTGTCTTCTTCATTTTGGGTTTTTGTTTTCATTTAGAAAGAAAGCAAATACAATAGGAAGGCTATTGAGATTGCTGATTAGAGAACTACATGCATAAAGAATGCTCTACAAATACTAAAAAAATGGAAAACTAAAAAAAGTTCTTCTGCAAGTAAAAAAATGTTGTTAAGGAGAAAATGGATTAACATTGGAGGATGAGGGAGGTGACAAAATCTAGCAACATAAACACATCTATCTGGATTATTAAAGCCACGAAACTCAAATTAATATAAATAATGCTTTCTAAAACTGAACTATGAGAATAATCAAGTGGGTGGGAAAAAAAAAAATCCAGGATGACTGCACAGATGACAGCAAAGGGTACTCATCCTTCACCTGTGGCCCCATAAGCATCAGGAGCGTAGAGGGCACCAGTGGATCTGGAGTGATGTCTGGAAGCTGCAATAACAGGATTAAATAAACCCTATCTATGACCATGGAATCAAAGTGCTGCAATAGCTGCTCAGATGAACAAGAGAATATTGATCAAAAAGATTCAGCTTAAGCACATGAAACTGAGTATTAAACAGAAGCAAAAATCTTCAGGGAAATTCTTTGATTATACAGAATATGATTATGTAGGTTTATATACACTGGACATTTCATGCATGATTTTTTTTGTAATTTAAAAGATTAAGAGCAGGGTAAAAGCAAGTATGTTTAAGTTCAAAGAAGAAAAGGTGCACAGACACTCATGCACACACCCACACACAAACAGAACAATCAGAAATACCTAACAAGTCATAAGTGCACAGACACTGGTCTTGCACTGTAGACTTAACCAAATTCTGCGTGCTCAAGTCAGAGCCAGAGCTCACATATCAAACATTATCTGCAAAAAGTGTCTCCTGCACAAACCTGCTGCGTTGGCAGCTGACAATTTGTACACACTTGAATTCTTACCTACGTTGCCAACAACTCAACTTCAGATAAAACTTATCACTATGTACATCAAAGTTAAAATTATCCAATTATAAATAAAAGTTTAACATAAGTCACTGCAAATACTAATTCACATACTTACGGTTTTATTTAAATAAATAAAATGTGAAACTGAAACATGTTAATTATGACAGCTCATTAAGATTCTTTAAAGTTATGGAAAGTGAAGAACCTTAAGGATTTCTGAATGAAACGGAGTATCCCTCTCCTTATGTCACCTGTATAAAACTGGGGTTTTTTTAGAAATTCTAAAGAAGTTGACTCACCATTGCTAGTATTTTCTTTCTTAAAACAAGCAATTTTAAAATTAAATATGTTTTTAAACAATTCATCTTCTTTCTTCAGTTGTTTTAAGTTAGCATTTTAGTGCCACATAAATGACAATTTTAACTTGAATTCAAATGTCCACCCACAGTGGCATAAACCCCAGATATAATCTCATGATTCAATAAACAACTGTAAATGCAAATATTTTTCACGTTTTGGATATATAAAGTAGCATAAATAGAAACCAGGAAGAAAATTAATCATTCTTTTCCCTGATTAACAAAGGCTATTTAAGAGTCTGATTTGCATTACATAAAACTGACATGGATCAAATGGCATGTTGGGAAGCACACCTTTTAACCTGAGTGCACTTCATAATGATTTTAAGTCCCATAAAGATCCCAGAGACAACACTGAGTTTCTCCACATTAAGCTCTCCACTCCTTACATAAAGTACAGGGAGGTACTTTATTTCTAACTAATCCTGCATGAAGATGTCTGGCTAGGGCATTTTATTTTGGAACTAATGCTTTGTAGAACACTTGGTTCTTTAGAAAGTGAGTCTCGGCATCAAAAAGGAGGCATGACTGAGGATGTCACAACACAGACATCACAGCTGACAGTTCTTTAAATACAAGCATTTATGGGATAAACCTTTCCATTACTTTCCATCAATGAGCCCTAAAAGGTACAATTGAAAATTAAAAATTCAAACTTGAAATGACTCCTGCCCCTATATACATTTGAAATATGCTGGACAAGTTTTTAAGACAGTGAGAAAAAGCATGATATATTGGGTGAAACATACCTCATTCCAAAACATGTTTTCAAGAATATTGTTCACACCCTCATACTGCAGAAACTGTCCAGTATTTACTTTTGCTGTTTCATTTTTTTAAAGGATGAATCAAATTAAGACTTTAAATGGACTCAATTTCATAACTAAAATATGGACATTATACTAGTCTGATATTTAATATTAACTATATTTAACAAAAATAGACACTTCCATATAAATTACAAATCACTTGCTTCTTAGTTGCTCTTATCTCCCAGTTTATAATGTTACACTGAGATGTGAGATTATTACATAAACACTTCATGCCAACGTATACAGTGACACAATTACGTAGCATTTAGGTAATTTTATACACTAAAGTGGATAAAATCAATTTTATTTTATTTGCGTTTGTAAGTAAAAATTTCTGTTCTGAGAGGCAATGCAAGTTATATTCCCCCCTTCAGCCCCATGTGGAACTGGCCTCTAGCTACACAGAGCTGAATTTGCCTTATTTCATCTTTCACTTTTTCCCTGAAAAACACTGTATCTGGTATTTTTGACAGAAGTTAATTGCATCCCATAAGATGAAACGGGTCCAACGAAACACTGAATGACATTTTAAATCATTCAAATAAAAAGTCATACTAAAAGGAATCTTCATTTTTTCCAAGTATAATTGCCTTTTTTTTTTTAAACCAATGCTGGATTCCTATACACGTTACTTTGCATTTTCTGTGCTATCAAACAATTCCACCTATTTCACTAATACAGGTACTTGTTTGATTATCTAAATTATAAAACTGAACTACATAAATTAAAAAACCTCCAGTGGCATCCCAGCAACACATCTCGTGGTATTGCCTTAATACAGTGTTCTTAAGATAGCAAGCATCTGACCAATTACAAGATGTAAATCTGATCTTGCATGCGTGCAATTCAAATCAAGGCAGCACAAGATGCACAAAGAGTTCTGCAAAACACCCTCGTTTTTAAAAGAACAGAAGGTACGTGTGTACTTCAACAAAGTCTTCCAGCTGTGTTTTAGAAAAAAATATACAAGTTTCTTAATGGATCCTGCATAACATCGACTTTTAGTATCGCTTCCCAATTAAACAGCATCCAGGCAAACTAGCATTAGTTATTGAAACAGCCTTCATTCAATTAATCTGTACACTCCCAATAAAACCACAGCTGGCAGGAAGCCTTAGCAGACTACAACATATGTCCAGTCCTAATTAGCAGTACAGTTGGGTGCCTCAATTTGAGATAGAAACCGGAGATTTACTATTTTCAGACTATGTTTAACAGCTAGTATTACGAAGTCCTTAACTGTAAGCTACACTGAACAAACCAAATAAGAAGGATACATACTAAAGACTATTTCCGACAAAGGTATCACCAAAAAAAGATCTGTTTCAGATATAACTGCAGAGAGTTTGGTATTACCAAACAATTAAAAAAAAAAAACCCCAACACACAAACTCTGTGTGTAAAAGCACTTTAACAAAAATTTACTATCAACTTCACAGTAACCTTGACAAGGATACACAGAGATGAGAACCTTCCATAATCCTTGACCAACAACATGTTAAAGTAATTATAAACTAATACTCTTATGCCTTATTGACATCTCAGAAATGCCTTGATAATCTTGTAAATTCTTACAATTTGTGTCAGAATAATAAACTGCTGACCATATAGCTAAGGACATAATTAAGTGTGTTTTCTTCTTACACACTAAAAGGATTCATTCACTGGGCAGAAAATTTCAAGCAACAGCTGACCCTGCACTCAAGTACCCAAGCAATGAGAAGAGAAACAACATGTAATTTCAAAAAAATTTCCAAAACCTGAAGTGCCTTTTTAAAAAGGCATCTAGATGCTGCACATCACACACCTTTCTAGACTCGGCAGTTCCGACTGACCCTAGCAAAGCGTGTACTTTTCCAGTGTGCAACCCATTCACACATTGGTCAGTTCTCCATGGGGTAAGTGGGGAGAGAGCCAAAGGAAGGGAGAACACGGTGGCCAGCTACAAGCTAAACGAAGGAGGCATGGATTCGTTAGGCGCACATAACGAAGGGCAAGGACAGCCATGCACGACAAGGGGCTCCGAGTACTTACCAAGGGGTGGGAAAGAGCGGACAGGGCTCGTGTCCCTGCTACTTTCACGGCTGGCTTCCCGACTGCAGCCCTGACTCACACTAGGCCGAGGAATGCGGCTGCCTCGTGCTAGTATGATTCAGGGCGCAGACAAACAGCAGCACAGAAGGGAGAAGACATAAGAAAAGTTGCAGTTTTAACGCAATTCTGTTTTGCAGTAAGATCAAAGACGTATTTCTAAGAAAAGACATTGATGATTATGTCACATTTTAAGTCACAGCATTTTCTACAGACTTTCTTGATTGTGCTAGATTACTCTTTAAGTGTAGCCAGTTCAATGAAATTATTTCTTTGCACAGCTTAAAATGGAAATTTACTAATTCTTTACAGAATGGCTGGAAGACCTTTAGAAAGGATGGAGAAAAAACAAGCAACATTGAGTAATGATTCAGAATTTGTGCTCAAGATCAAGTTAATCAACAGTAGCACCAACAGAAAAACCCACAGCTTTCTAAAGAAGGAAGATTAAAAAAATTAAGATGCTACAACAGAAATCAACAATAAAAACAAAGAACAGCATCAATACCGTTAAAATCAACAGACATTTTTCAATAATATTGTTTGCAATAAAATGTAATCAGATTATACTGTGAAGTTGAAGACGTAACTTTCATTTTAGCATCACGGCATTATACACATGCGCGCACACACAGAGGACATGAAAAAATGAGGAACATATTTTCAAAATGGTATCACACTTTCATTCAGTGGATATGGGTATTTTGGGCATGAAGTGAAAAAAGAGAAGGAAGAAAGGGAGGTGAGGAAAAGAACAATTACTACATTCTGACAAGAAAAACTTCAAGTTTCAGCTTCAATTTAAAACTGTCTTGTGTATCAGGGACTAGCCTCAGAAAACAGACTCATTTTAGATTATCACAATGTATTCTATTTTTTTCATCCACCTATAACTAAATAACAGTTGTAGATATCCTGCACTTAAAGTAAGAAGGGCTATAAAGAAACCAAGAGTTAGTTGGTGACTCTTACCTACTGACAACCTAGAAGGACTAGCTTCTCTACTGCATCCCTGACTTCGTGGGATTTTGCTCCGTTTTTGTGCAGCTGCAGGATTCACCAACACTCTCTGAACTCCTGTGTTCATAGTAGAAAGTGTGGTTGTTGTCAAAACTCTTCCAGGAGACCCAGATCTACTGCCAGCTGAAGATAAAGTGAATAAATATTAGTAACAGCATAGTGGATAAACAATCACGGTTAAAAAGAAAATAATAGCTGAAGTTAGTAGGAAGGTGGTGGTAGATTGAAATGATCAGGAAAAACTTACAAGGTAAAAATATGAAATAGAATGCCTTGGTACAAGTTCTTACAGTACTACATACAAGGTAGTTAAAATTATCAATGCAAGGAAGGCACTTGACATGGTATTTAGCACTATGTAAGCTCAAGAAACCACAATTATTATTTCTGGACTTCATCAAGAGTTCAGGGTCCCTAACACGAACACTGCTGTGTTCATTTTTTGTAAGCTACATGGGCTCACTAATCACATTTTCTATATAATAGAGAAAAAGAAACACACCAACCTGTTAGAAAGCTAAAGAGAAGAACTTTAAACTAGGATTTAATAATTATCCCAGCTCTTCCAATGCAACCAATGTTATAATTAAATTATGTGATTTTCCTAACATTTAAACTCTTCTCCCTTGCTTTTAAAAGCATGGGGTCTTCAAGTACTATTCTGATGTTAAATAAAATGTGACTGAAAACAATTAAAATACTTGTGTAAATTTCTGTGGAGGTTACCCCACAAATTACAGAAAACCTTCAATTAGGTTTAAAGAAGCTAAAAATTTATTAAGACATATTTAAGTGTCTTATATTTCTGCTAATTAGAACCATATACTACAAAGTACTACAGATGTTCAAGGTACTGTATCACTACCAGAAACTGTGGTTGCTCATCTTTCATTTTGATTTTTCAGTTACAGAACATTTAAGTTGTAAGTCCTAACAGAATTCATTTTTCCCTAGCTGAAACTGATTTATATCACCAGCTGATATTAATATATTGTTTCCAGCTGCAGAATTCAAGAAATATGACAAAATAAAAAGCAAAACAGAATTTCAACCCAAGATTAATTACATACCGATCTGAACCCTCCAATAATCTTTAAAGTACAATCAGGTAACTGTATGACCACAGTGATGCTATCAGATTTACAGACAACATGCAACTTTTCAAGTGAATTTCATGGGTTATTTCTTATGAGGCACATTCAAAAAAAGATACAAGTTGACTAAAGCTTCACTATATGAAAAAAAAAACAAAATCCCAAACAAAAAATATATGCTGGGTGGAAGAGAGAAATCTAAAACAATGTACCATGCATATACTTTCAGATTCATTGTTTGAATTCAAACTTGAAATGATTATTTAGCAAAATCCCTCTTCCAAACTATGGACCTATTCAGCAGAAATAATAAAGTATTACGCAGCCTGGAAAAAAACAAGCACAACTTCTATAGCAACAAAAGAATAAGCAAACCTATAAAACTGTTGTGGTCTGCAAAATTAAGAGTTTGACAGTTTCTTCATATCAGAGTATTTCAACTTAGACCTGATATTACTATGCTTTCTTCCCGTTTTGTACCTCTTTAAAACAATAAAAATATTGTAAAAGGTTTCACTGTGCTGGAGTCTTGTTGATTTTCTTCAATGGGTCAGAAACCTGAAAAACTTACTCTTCTCAGAATATTCAGAAGAAATGCAGCCTCTCATTCAAATACTTTATTTAATCTTTCTATAGTCTGACTTGCAAAGCGTACCACTACAGTGTAAATAAACAAAATGTAGCTAAACATCCTGAAAATACTATGCTAGTAACAGCATTGGCATACTCTTGTCAGTACTACCACCACCAGCAGATCTAAGTGAGCTCAATGATGAAAGAAAGATTACTAAGGCACTGTTCTAAAATGACAAACTCTTCCCATCTCTCCTGCTTTCCACATTAAGGAATACATCCAATTAAGTTATGTGCAGCATATGGAAAAAAGCCAGCCAGAATTTCTGCTGAATAGGGTCCTTAAATGAAGTATGTCAAACAGGTGATCAAACAATGATGTATACACGAATTCTGTAGACTCTTACCACCAATGGGGTTAGCAGACTGTGATCCTGAACAAGTGTAAAGGCAGGATTAGGGTAGGGATTTATAATCCATGAAGAGGGAGGGAGCAGAGCAGATTAAAAAATGAATGGCAAATGGAAATAAGAAAGCTTTAGTCATTTCACACAGGAAAAAAGCCACGAGGGGGTTATGCTAAAGCAGTGCTATTAAGTAGCTTCCACAATTGAAGAATTAAACTCATATGCTATGTACAAAGCAGATGAAGCAAAGCTGCACAAGCAAATTACAATTCTTCAGCTTTCTAATCAACAACTCCACACTGAAGAATTAAATTTCAATTAAGCATGAAACTGTAGCCTGCGTATTACTTGAAAAGAGTATTACGTTGCCAAAAAGGCTCAAGAAGTTCAACAGCTGAACAAAAATTACACACAAGATCAAAACTTTTTTTTTTTTTTTTGGAGACACAACAGTAAAGGAACTGAGCTGCAGGTGCGGTGGATGACCAAAACAAAAAAACCAAATTCACAATGGCACAACTGAAAAGACTTGCATAGAATTTTATGTTTTCCTCTTTAAACTTAGTCTGGAGTATAAAAGTAAGAATTTGTTTCCATTTAGAAATTCTCTGAATGATGACTGCAATGCAATTTTAGCAGACCTTCTGTTGAATTACCTGACAACCAAACTGGGAAGAAGAGGAAAAAAATGTAACCATTTTTTTCCATAGGTAAGAATAAAATTATGAGGCATTTACTTTACGAAATTTTAAAATAGAAGAGGATGAGTAAAGGGCTTTTGAAACCCTAAAAAAGTATTTTTTGTAAAAGCATTCAAATTTGCAAGTCTTTCATAAAATGATTTTTGAACAAAAGATAGCTGTAACCGAAAAATTAACAAAAGCATCTGTGCTACAGTGGGTTTGGAAAAAAAAAAAAAAAAGCTTAAATCTAATATGAAGCTATTCTCTCATTATATAAGCTGGGGAATTAAACAAGCCCCTGTATGGAAACATCAAGCATCACGCTTCACACAATGCTGTGAAAATTTTCAGTCACATAAAGAAGCATCACCCAAATAGTTGGCATACAGTGCCTGAGAATTCTCCTTCGCCTGTCCATTTGTATTTGCCCTGTTTATCTTCCTTAAAACATCTCAGAATTCTTGTTCTCCCCCACTGACAGGTTATAATGAGCTATTTGAAGCTATCGGTTCTGAACAGAAGTAGTAATAAAAGGCTGTAAAGATGCATTCACGCATTTAATTTTCACACATCATCACATGTAGTCAGATCTAGTTATCTGAATATCAATTTATCTCTTTAGACATTAGTACTGCACAAAAATGAAAAAAACCCTGTCATTATTAGGAAAAACTGAAAAGGCTTAATTTTACTTCTCTGGATATACAGTTATTTCATGTTATATGACAATGATCATCACTAAAGTCTTATATTACTACCTAAATTTACTACCTCCCCCAGACATTTATCAAAAACCTTCACTTTTTAAGAATTTACCGAGTTTATTTGAAGTATGAAGGTATTTTCAAAAAGCTTAATTCCAAACTTTTCTAATGCCAGTGAAAAAATTGTTACAGACACTGCTTATAGCTTTTCATAGAGGGGAAAAAGGGATTTAATGGAACTTTACTTTCCCTCCCTCTTAAATTATTCATATATTCTTTGCTTATGATTAGCATAGCCATCTGTAAAGCAAGTTTTGCCCAACTTCTGTCACAGCCAATAACTAGACTCATTTTCAGGCTCTCATTTCCATTCTGGCTTTAGAGCACTGTCAAAGCTCTTAAGGGAACTTCTGTTGATGGATATTAGATTTCAGTATGCTATATTTATCTGTTCACATTGTTTGAAAACTTTATTTCACAAAACCTGCAAACACCGGATCAGGTTTGTTCCAACTGTATTTGTTGGAAAAGGAAATGCAAAACTGAATGGCAAGTACTCTAACAGAAAATGAAAAACCTTTTTCTACCTGCTTTTTAACTTCTAAAATCATTCTGTTTATGACAGATGCAGTCACTGCAATGAAGACAAATGTTTCTGCCATTAAACACATTATAATGAGGTTTTACTAAAGAAAGGGACTACGTAATAATTATTAATAACTGTATTGTTATTAAAAGTAACTGTATAGTAAATTTCCAGCCTGGTAAAATTTACTGGGTTTAGAACACTAGACCTGACATATTATATGACTGGGAAGTTTATTTTAATTCTACTGCGAATTTGTCCTCCTTTCATTAATTTAGTTGCATTTCACTTAATTAGACAAAGGTAAGAATCTAAAAATGCTGCAGAGCTTAGTCAGAAAATGTCTTTTGGAGACATCAGATGTGTGCACAAATTGCTGTAGGTCAGCCACTGCCAAAGAATGTGAGGTAATCAGGTCTTTTTAATTAGTGACCAAGTGCTTGGCTTGATGGAAAATGTCTCATCTGCTTTGGTTATTAAACACACAGAGAAAATTACTGTGGATTAGCTGACGTACATTAAATTGCTCATTTTAACCCTCTGACTCAACACAAGCCAAGTAACTGATTGTAAAGTGAGGGTTTAGTAGTTTTACTCCAAAGAAGGGTTAAGTAAAGGTAGTACCTATAATACAAAAAAAAGGAGGTTATATACAAGAGCTAGAGCAGTGACTAGCTTAAAGTGAAAATGGGTATTTCTGGCTAAAATAAGACCTCTTTAAAAATGAAAAATTAGGTGTTGCAAGTAACACTGAGAACACCATTCAGCCTACCCTTTCTTTTGTATTACTCATCTGTGTTTGCTGTCCTTTCCTATCAGGGAGGTCAGAAAAGGGGGAAAAAGAATGTTGAGAAGTTATAATTGAAGACAGAATTTAGGGACCGATTTCACTTCCTGATACATTATCTAATTTAATTGGCAAACTAAGACCTAACCTAGTATTTTGTCCAGAGGAAAACAACATGAATCAGAAAAGCATGCAAATACCACTGACCCAAAACACTGAAAAAAATACCTTCATTTTGGTCTGGCGATGATGAACCTAAGGCACAGAACAACAACTCAGTATGTAGCTTTTTTTTAAAAATTAACTTTGACTGTAGCCATTGGTCAATGAATATATGCTAAAGCATTTGGCCTCTTTATCAGGTATAACTGATAAACAGAAAATACATACGCTGAGATTGTGACACCACTTTGGTTCTACTCCGTCCTCTAGAATCTGTTTTAGAACTTCCAATACCAACAGAAGGGGTTGAGAGCTTTGATCGTATACGACCTATAAAAGAAAAATGACATTAAATTAGTTTTTCACAGTCAGGTAGGAAGCAGACCATCATTAGTATTTACTAAAATTTTCTTACATTTCTGCAGATAAAAGAAGCGCAATGTAACTCAATTGGTGAAAATTCGCTTGGGATAATTAGTAGAAATTTGAACACCTTGAGGGATTTAATAGCTGAGGAAGCAGATACTTTTCCTCTGATGCTACATGGTTCAGCAAACAATTTGCACATTACCCCTTCAACACCCTGGACTGGCTAGCTAGTTCTTCCTTCCTACATATATATGTCAATTACATTTTAAATAAGGGAACTTTACTCAATACAATAGGCCATGCAACCCCTAATGTTGCTGTATCAGGTACACTCTTCTCCTGATTACCTGTGCTTGTAATTCTACTTCTGCTGTCATAAAACTTCAGAATAGGATCCTGAGCATTCTTCCTAACTTCACCCCTCTTTTTAGAAATCTAAATACTTGCTTTTTTATTGCTGAAGGTTCTACTGCTTTCCTGGCCACGGTCATACAGAATTCTACAAGATGTCCCACACCTTTTAGAGCATTTTGCAAAGACTAAATACACTGTAGTATTTCTTGAGACAGCATAATATAAAGAAATACTATTCTCCCCAAAAGAAAAAAAAGCCAAGCAAGAGACAAATTAAACAAAGTATCTGCAAATAAAACAAGAGATTCACTTTTTTCTAGAATGCCAAATGGCAAATGACAAATTCTCTGGGGTTTGGTTAAACCTTTCTGCATTGTTAGTCATGTTCCTTGTAACATCCAGCACATACAAAGAAATTACAAAAGAAAGGAAGACCCCGGCTGGATGAATTATAGGTAACTGAAAGATCATTCATAAAAGAAAATAGTGGAGTTGTACACTACATTTCCTAAGCCAATCTCTCAAGCAACAGGAAAATGAAATCAAACCCAAACTCATGCTAACCATTAACTCTTCTAAGTTACAAAAACAAACCCCAAAAAGTCAGTACAGGGTGGATCTAGCTCAACAAGCTCAATACTTTTAAACACAGCGTAATTACAATATTTTCTAGACATGCTGAGTCAATATTTGACCTAAAAGAATTAGGCACAGAGACTGTTATTTAGGTATAGCCTCTCTAGGCTTTCCACAGCAGAATTTGGAGACCAACCAAGTTAATATTACTCATCCAAGCAGAGGGAATAGCCATAGATGAGAGTCTATAAGAAGAGAATCAGGATAAAGGTGGTTATTCACTAAACTATTAGAAAGCAACAGGCTTAGCAAGAATGGTTAGATTAACTAGTCCAAACTCTACTAGTTATCCCCGTGCAATGGCAATGTTTTCCCAACGAGTGCTGTGAGATTGCAAGGCATGTAGCTGCATTCAGAATTTGGCCCAAAACCTCGGAATACAGAGTGCCACTATTTTAATACTATGTTAAATTATTACTTGGAACATGTTTCAGTTTTATCAATGTAAAATAAACCAGTTTGTGTCTGTGAAGTAAATGAACTGTTAACTAATTTGGAGTCTCTACATCCATTCACTAATGACAGGTTTAAATGTTAATAACAGATGGAAAATTAGCTTCCAAGTCTCACAGAGATGAGTAATAGTAGCACCTGCTTCCCAGAGCATGAACACATTTGATGAAACATTCTGTGACAAGATTCGCTTTAAAATATAAATGCAAAATTATAAAGCCCCTATATTTGCACAGTAGAAATGTTAAGCAATGATATTTAGACTGCAGATGAGTACTTGAGAATTAAAATAAAAGCAAAAGAATTTTCAAAATAGTACGACAACCAAGTATTAGATGCGTAAGCTCTCTGTTATGAACCTCCACAAAGCCCCAGAAACACCATGTTCTACTTTTAAAGCTCAATTTATATCAATGAAAATATGAAGCTGAAAATATTAGCTAGTCTAACAAAGTAGTTTCTTACCATCTTCAGAAGCTGTTCCTAAACAGAAAAAATAATAAAATACATGATATTCCAAACAATACTATGTCTTTTAAATTCCTTTTTGAGGTTAATCTTGGGAATCTTGACAAATTTTATCATGAGAGCTAAAGCTTTTATGTTGCAACTCCATAACTGAACTGAAGTAAAATTATCAAGAAAACATCCACACTACACTGATAGCAATTTACAAGAACACAATGCACAGCACTGCTTTCCAAACTTGTTACAAACCCACAAAAAATTCAATAGAAAAAAATCACGTCTACAAGATCAATCAACAAAATGACATATACAGATCAAAGCATACATTAAAAATGCTGTAACGCAAGCTCTTCTGATAATATGAAACATACTATTATACACAGCCTCAGAGAAAACACAATGGCAGTGTTTCCCACACTGGACAGTGATAATTTGATAGGAACTGCCAGCAAGCAGGATTTCTCTGAATTAAGCCAGTGATTACTCTGAGGATACACATGCACAGGATCAAGTCTTGCTCAGAGACGTGGAAGGAATATGAGCTTTCTGAAATCAGTTCACACTTGAACAAGTATGCCAAGCTTAACAAGGCTTGATTTTTGACTATGTGAGTCAGACAAGCCTTTTTCCCATCAGTACCTAGGAACTGATGGGAAGCTGCCTAATTGGCAGTCCTTCCTTTTAAGCTCCTTTGAAACAAATCTTATTAGGGAATAAAAGATATACTAGTAATGACAAAAATGTTAAATGCACCTCCCCCCCCCCAAAAAAAAATCAAAGGGTACTTCCATTTTTATTTTCACTCTCTGCCATTTCTGCCATGTAAGAGAACTACAATGATGACAACGTCTGTCAGTGTTTTTGGCTAGCCTGAACTTTGCCAGATTTGCTGGGGAAGTTCTCTCATGTTACAGTATCTTCAAGGAACTATTTTCAAAAACTCCCTCTAAAAAATTAGTTCAGTGTAAACTTCAATGCTTCTTCACAAAAATCAGTTACAGTAACAGGTATGTAGGAGTGCCTCGAAGTTTTCCAGATCAAATTTGCTAGTTTGCAAAGAGCCAAAACCACATCCCCAAACCTTGAGCTACCCCTCCTAATCCAACATTCTTCTAGAGCAGGATCTCAGAAGGCAGATTCTACGCAACATCTAAGCCAGGCTAACAGACAGCTGCTCCTAAAAGGTATGGTTCTGTTTCTCTTTCCTCTCAACCTTGTAGTACCACTGGATGGCTAAACACTCACTGGCAGCTCCAAAAACCAAGTAACAGAATATAGATCACTTTTATGAAATC
Source organism: Entomyzon cyanotis (assembly GCA_024500445.1). Lineage (NCBI taxonomy): Eukaryota > Metazoa > Chordata > Aves > Passeriformes > Meliphagidae > Entomyzon > Entomyzon cyanotis. The sequence goes on from JAKEPQ010001005.1 coordinate 87,391,561, forward strand.
AGTTTTATGGAGTTTGTTCACCTACAGTAATTGATAAGGGAATACCACAAGATGCTAACAAAAGAAGAGATAAAAACACATGGACAAGGTTAGTAGGAAAAGGAAAAATGATTAGTTCTTCCTGGTGGTGGTGAGATGAGAACAGCAATATCATACAACTACAGTTAGCAAGCTAAGCTGTGTTCATTCCATCTTGCACATCATAGCTACAGACATCCTCTAGAAAAAAAGCCACCCTTTTATTCTGATCAATAGTGTAGCACTTCCCTTGCTGTTTTTAAACAGAAATGTGCAACATGTCATTAGCTGTGACTTCTGGTCAGAACAAAAGAAAAAGCCTACATGGCCCCAAGAACCTTTATTTCTGGCGACAATGTCCAAAGCTCAAGATTTAACACAAATAACTATAAATAAAGCCTATTATATGTAATATAAGGAAACATCATATGGAAATAAAGTGATGCAGTCTCTATTATCCTCCACAAACCCTTCTCATTTTAATATACTAGTACTGATATCTTCAATGCTCAAAACCAGCTCAAATTCATTCAAAAAACATCTATGTTTTAAAATCATTCAGGATTCTGTTTGAGAGATCTACCTTCTTACTCTTTTCATTTCTATGAGATAGTTTTGCTTCCAATAAACTACTCATTCTTTGAAACATGCACAGTTAATAAATACATGACACAAAATATTAAGTAAGCGGCAAACTTGTTTAGTGCTTGTTAAGTGCTCCCAAGCAATAAATTAGAACTAGAATCACCAGGCAGCAGGCTGGGATCCTGTCACTTTATTACATGTGAAGCATTATTTGCACACACCTGAAACAGACAATTGCTACGAGAAGATTGATGCTCAACTGCTTTGCAGTCCCTCCGTGTGTTTGTAACAGAGTGAATTAAGAAAAAGCAAGTACTAAAACTTAGGTGGAATACTTGATAAGGTATTTTAACAGGTAGGTCTTCTTTGCAAATGATTCTTTAATGGAATTACATTGTATTATGGAATTTACAGACACTTAAGTTTATGTAGCAAGGCTAGATTTTGATAGAGGAGATTTTAGGATTGTTTTTTGGGTTTTTTTAATACTTAATTATGTGGTCAAGCATCCTTCTGCTCTACCACTACTGTTCTGCCAAGCCAAAAAAACTGACTTTACATGTAAAACTATGGAATACACTGCAACTAGGCTAATTTTAAAAGCATGTATTTAACTAGTAAAAAATCAGCAGGTAACAATTACAGAATTGCTCTGTAATGAATAGAGCTTTTTTTAAAAAAGAAGGGTAATGCCAAATTTCTGATAATGTTTCTGTTGCTGATACAGACCAAACATTCACAAAATTGACAAATACAGCAGTAATACACAAAATAAGATATCAAGATTACACAGGAGTTAATAAAAACAGCACAGTAATTTGTTAATGAACAGACAAATATATTAAACATCAATATTTTTACATAAAAGACACTTTATTAGATATTTAATAGAATTAGAGGACAGACTAAATGATTTCTTACCATCCATCTTGTCAGAAGTATCCTCTTTGTTGAAAAAGCAGGCAAAGAAACATGGAAAACTTAGTGTGTTAGAATAAAGGTGTTCACAGCAGAGTCATAAAACATTAATTGAGGAAAATACATTAATATTAAATACAGCAGACATGTTTATCTAATTAATGCATGTGTAAGCTACCTTAAGCAAAGTTGGTTTTGCTCAGTCCAAGGTACAAAATTACAAAACAGGGTACAAGTACCCTGCACAGGGATATTGGTTCTCTCTGTATTTCCCAGATTTGAGAAAACCCTTACAGTATCACACATATAAATGGTTTCATTCTTGGTGTAAACAGTTACTGAAGCATCATTTATATCATTACTGAACCACATATTTGTATTTCTTATGAAATTTGCTACTGAGCATGAAGCCCCACCTGGGGCAAGGGACAAGAGGGGAAAAAATAGCACAGTTAAGACAGAGGACAAATGAGAGAAAGTTTCACTCTAGTTTAAAAGCATTAAATATTTACCAGTTCAGCTGGAAGGCACTGCATAAATATTCTGACAGTAACAATCAAAATTAAAATATTTAGCATGAGATACATATAATTACAGCTCAAGCCTCCTCAACAAGGACATTAATACTTAAGAATGTCAAAGATAGTCAACATTTAAAGTAACTAGAGAGTATCCTCCTGCTTCTAGAATAGTCTTTTAAAAAATCATAAATAAGCAAGAGTTGTTCTATTAATAAAAAAAAGGGAAGAGATGGGTGAACACAATTATAGATTACTATGCTTATAAGCTTCTGGCCTTTTGAGGCTTTAAATTTGGTAGCTGTGTAAGCAAAAGGTGGATATTTCTGTGCAAGCCAGGATGAAAATAAATTCAAGCTCTGGGAGACAAGACAATGTCATTTATTTTGGTACTGACTGCAACACCTAAAAGAAGGGGAAAGCATTATGGAAATGTAATAGCATTGCCTAGGCCAGTTTATACCACGGTCAGCATTATCTTCACAGTCCTGTCATTTAACTTTCCACATTTGAGCTACTACAAATAAGCCCCTTAAAATGAACAGAGAGAAGAACTTTAGAAATGAGCTCATTTTCTGAAACATGGCACTTGCTTGGATTTGGACTCCATTTTAAGGTTAGCTTTTGAAAACTAAGAGTTAGCTATATTTTGAAGCTAATCCACAGCCAAACAAACAACAGTCACTGTCTACATGGTGTGTATCATTTAAATTACCTTACAACAGTTAAAAAACTGTTAGGAGATTGAGTCAAGATCAATCAAGCAGTACTGCTTTTGTGTGACTGTAAACAAACCTTGGTCTCCTTGACTACCACTGCCCTTTCACTGCCTACACTAGGTTTTGACTTTTACTATACATTGCCAGTATTACATTATTTTGCCATTTCAAATGACCATCATACTGTTCTCCACATGTGATTGCATCTGCTAGCAAGGTAAAGCTTTCCAGCAACTCAAATCCTTTGAATGAATATGACCTGGACTTACTGCTTATTCCTCTCCCCAGTCCTGACTCACCCAATCAATAAATTATAAAGAGTATAAGCTATTTCTGTTATTTTCCTGTATAAACCTACCACAGTTTGCTTCACTGGAAACCTCTGTGCCCTTCTCAACCCTTGCTTACAAAATTTTTGGCACGAATCAGATTTACTTAAGATGTTCTAAAAGCAAATCCAATTAGCTAATTTTCTGTGAATGTCTTAAGATAACATAGTCTCCTCATTTCAACAGCATAAAGAAGCCATCAACAGGGCAAAACAACTCTTTGTTTTCCATCTGACTTTCCCTTGTCACCATGCTCTGTGCCACTTTTACTTCTCTGAACATCAGCTTTGTCTGAGGTTCAAAATACATCCATCAAAACACACTAGGCAGTACTCTCTGGTCTTGGAAAATAATCATCCCACATATTTCAGGCTTCTAGGCATTAAGTTAGGAGGAACTGAGAGTTCCAGAATCATAGAATGGTGTGGGTTGGAAGGGACCTTAAAGATCACCTAGTTCTAATTCCCTTACGGTGGGCAGGGACTCTTTCCACCGGAGCAGTTTGCTCCAAATCTGATCCAGCCTAGCCTTGAACACTGCCAGAGATGGTGCATCCACAGCTTCCCTGGGGAACCACAACTATATCCCCTCCACCGAGCAGCCTCATGTCTGTGTCCTCCCGTGACTCAGCAGGTTATGCTGCCCCCGCTGTGGGCACCAGAGGGAGCCCACATCCAAAACTGCTATTCCAAAGTACTGAGTACTCTTTTTAGTCGGGATTGCTCACACTTCTTAACACTAAAATCAGCGCTGTTCAAACCATTTCAGGTAGGTCCTGATGACAAAAAGAATCAACTTCAGTTTTGTCTTGTAAAACCTTAGCCTACATGTATGCTAACATCTACTCAAAAACAATGCAAATCAGAGGAACTATATAGTTTCTTCGTCTCTTGGATCATCTATGGCCACACTGACATCAGAACATGTCTTTCCTCAGTGATTTAGGTGGCACAGAAGCTGAGAAGAAAAAAACCCAGTTTTGCGAACTCTGAACCTCTCTTCCCCCATTGCTATTCCTACACCACTGACAACCTAAAAATTTAGGACAAAAGCAGGTTCACGGTCCTCTACCATCCCCACTCAGTGGATATCCTAGCATCTACACCACCACCACTATCACATACTTTTCTGCACTCTTATCATTTGTAGCACTTTCTATGTCTAACAGAAAGTATCAATGGAGACTCTCACCTAAATAAAACATACACAGGTTCCATAAATGCCCTTAGGAAGACATTAATGAACTCAAGGTTTTAAGTTACTGTGTGAAACATCTCTGCATTTCATGAAGAAGCCACCTCTTACTGCCAGGGTAATAGCTTCAGCACTGTTGCAAAATACCTGATGAGCTGAGAAAAATGGAAAATCAAAAGCAACCTCACACATTAACAAAAAAAGGAATGATCACCACATGCTCTTAAGTAAAGTTACCATTCCTTCCAACACTTAATATTAATTCCAGTTTAAGACATTTAAAGAGCATAGTATGGACACATTGTCTGCACTGGCATTCTTCCAGAACAAGAAAAATAAAGCATCTAGGAAAGCTTGTGACTTACGTCAGAACGCCTGCTCTTTTGCCATACTCCAGAGCTACTAAAAACAATGACCGTTTCTCAAATACAGGAGTATTGTGCTGTAACTTTTTGATGAAGAACATCACAAAAACATCTCAGAGCAGTGCAAAGGTGCTTCCCTTACCTAGGGAGGCGTAGGATCCCGGGGGCAGCCCGGCTGTCGACAGGCGCCCAGCCCCAGCTGTCTGCCCAGCAGCATGGCGTGCCTTCGCGCCTGCCGCAGCGTTCACATCGATGTCACTGCGAGACCTCTGCAGAGTGCCTGGGCTTGGAACACCCTTGCTGCTGCCTGAAACTGCCGGAAAAGAAAAAGAAAAGAAAGAAACGAGTTGATATTGAATAAAACTAATTATATCTAGTACTGCAGCATGCATGCAGAAAGCACAAAAAATTACATCAAAAAGCTTAAGTCAAGTTAGTATTAAACGAAGTATTACTGAGACGAAAAAGCAAACTAGACCTGGTCCTGCCATGAATTGTGTACATAGGACAGTTTGTTTTACAGTAGTATTTATTCAGCATGAAATTTCAGCATTATTTAATGCAAACTGTGTGTTCCCACCCTAATACAAATGACATAATTCTGATCCTTTGTGTGATTTATTCCATTATTGAATGCTAATACAATGAAATTCACATCATTCCTTGAGATACTGAAGGAAGAAAATATTCCCACACTTCAGCTAAGGTAAAGCCACAGACAGGTGAGCCGAATGCATACTCTGAAACGCTTTAGGGTTTAATCTTCAGTATTTTCATATTCACTTGCTATTAGTTACTGTATTTTAACTATTTGCTTCAGTTAATTTTAACCATTGTTTTAGGTCTCCTAAACTTGACTCTCCTTAACAGTTTCAGTATCCAGAAAACAAGCACACTCAATTACAGTCCATTTGTAAAAAGCAGCTCAATTACTTACTCTCCAAGTTACTAAGACATTACGGGAAAAGAGACTGAAGTTATTAAATCCTGAAAACTGAACACACAATTAAACTCTTTGAATTACAAATATGTGGTTTAGGTTGGTTGTTGTTTTTTATTCATTTATGTATTTAGAAAGAGCAACATCTACATAGGAACAGATGAAAGAAACAGTGAGTCTTTAATTTCCAACTACAATAAGCCTAATCATGAACAGAGAAAAGAACATTATTTTGCTTCTTTCAGAGTGACTGTTCCATGACAAAACTCCAGGACAGATGATCACTTAATACTGAATTATGTCTCATACTTGAAAGAACTGAAACTACATAAAATGTGAAGTGAGTGTGAGGAAATCTTAGCTCCAGTTTATAGTGACATATACCATTATTTATCTTGGAAACAGGGCAAATGCTGAGACAGTCAAATCTGAAGATGCATTTAGAAGTTGTAATTCAGAGAACATGGAGAACATTAGCTGTGCACTGCACTACGTTAGTTCCACCTTACCTCTGCCTGCAAAACTTGCTTGGCTGGCTGCAGACCATTTAGAAGATAGAGGCCGACTGAAAAAAGTCAATAAATCCAGTAAGTCTCATGTATCAGATGCAAATTCAACAATAAAAGAGAGGAAAAAAGTATTTTGTTCTTTTCTTCCCTTCAACCTTCTCAGGATATTTTAGATAAATATTTTAAATAGAAAATGATCAGAAACCAGAATTATCTTATCCTTTATATTTTATAAAATTACACCTTCATCACAAAGCACTGACCCTTCAGTTACCAGCAGGCAGACTTTGTTAATGAAGTTCAGGCATTCCAGACGGTCACAGAAACGTTTAAGGTGGTCAGTATGAGCTTTTAACCACAGGACAGATCGTATGAATCAAACAAGAACAGGCAGAGCTAACCATAAAGCTTTATTTATGGAAGACATTATGTGAAGTGGTGTTTGCAGTAACAAGAAAAACAGGTGTCCAAACTCATAAGCCTCCTCCAGTCCCAGATGTCCCAAGAACTAAGTAACAAATTAGAAAAGGAAATGCTGAAACTTCCAAGCAGCTAGACTCCATTTCCCCTGTTGGAATGTAGAGGCTCCCATAATTTATGAAAGGAGAAAAACCCCATGTCTTTTCCTCTATATTTTCTCTCCATTTCCTTTTCACTGCAAAAACCAGTAGTTACTGAAGCACCATCTTTCAGTCTACTCAAGTTTAACTGTGAGCCCATCCTTTAGCCTGGTTTGGAAAGGTAAAATGCAGCCAGAGAGACCAGGAACAAGCAAAAGACCAGAAAAAGAAAATATAACAGCTTATTCATTGGTTGAATGATGATGAGTAAGGTCTGTATTTGATGAAATATTTGAGTATTTCATCAACAGTCAAATTACAAACCAAGTCAGTGTCTCAGCTTTAGTAAAAATAATTCCTCTAATTTTGAACCTAAAAGCAGAAAGAAAAGAGATGCCTCATACTGTATATCTACCCCAGCTATGAGCTCAGGTGTTCAACAGTAATGGAGGTCAGCACTATTACCCAAATCCTCAGAGAAGAACATGTGTTTGCAGCTCTTTCTGAATAAACCTGCTTTTCTGATATGACTAACTAGTGTTTTGAAGCTAGTTTGTCTCGAATAAGTTGAGGAGGCTGAGGTAGAGCTCCTGGGTGCATCCTGACCTTACAACTTGCTCCCAGACATCTGCCACAATCTATTGCAATTGACATTTCACGTAAGCAGTTTCATATAGGTAGGCAGAAGTCACCACATTTCTCTCTCATTCCAACCATCTTCTTTAAAACAATTTTGGATTAATGATCTGTATGAGATGCAACTTCAGAAGGTTGAAAACCAAAAAGGATCAGAATGTTAGGAAAATCATGCCCATATATTTCCTAATCTGGCCTATAAAGGGGGAATTCAGCATCTATATTAAAAGCCAGAAACAAAATTTTGGGTAACAGAGCAAAAATAACATCTATCTGAATGCAAAGTTAGTAATGAATCAATTAAAATTTCATTGATTTCCAATGTCATAATCTGTTCTGTTAATTTCTTATTTTACTCATTTTCGTACAGTAGCACTTAAGATACCTTGCAATATAGGAAGCAACATTTGAAGATTCAAGACTATTTTAATAACCTAATCTCCCTGTAACTAATCTCCCTTAAACTTAGTTTATTACTAGTAACTCATTAACAGCACTTGGGTTTTCAGATGGCAAATACAGATTAAACAAGAATATTTAATTTTTGAATAAACATTTGTTTGTGGAAAATGAAGTGCCAACAATTGCTTACATCACAGACAATTATTTTTAAAATATTTTTTATAACTATAAGTATCATAGATAAGGTAAACCTCTGGCATTTAAGACATTAGCAAAAAAAAAAAAAATCAACTTCCAATATGCTAGAAGCAGTCTTTGCTTTCAGGTCAAAAGTGAGCAGACAAGCTTTCTGGTTTTGGTAATGAAGCATCTGAAATATTTAAACGTTAAAGTGCTTTGAGGAAGCTTTCTAGAATTTAAAGGCAAAAATCACCACATACTACCACTACTACTACTTCACGTTTCTGCTAAAAAGCCAGTAGATTTCTTTTGCTATTGATACCTAAGCAAACTTCAATTTATTCAGCTCAAGATTGTCTATGCATTTTAATACATCACTGACTGCAGCACAGACCCACCCTGTAGTAACTGGCATAGCTGCAAAATACTGCTAATACATATTCAGTACTGTGAAGACAAGGAAAAACCAAATCAGTCTCCAATCTGAATAAATCTCATCATTGATGTCCCATTTTCATACTTGCCAGTGAAAAGAGATAAAAAAGGAGTAACACCATTATAGCTTTTCTGGACCTATCCAGCGCATCAGAATGCTGGACTCAATATGAATCTTGAAGATATTTTGGTGTTTAAAGCAGCTGTTAAGGAATGAATATATGAATATGAGCAGTATGCTAAAAATCCTGTTAGACTGCCCATACTTTTCACCTTGCTGCGGTAACACTGTCAAATAGCAAAACACCATAGAAGAATTTTTAATTAAAAAAATTAGAAGTTACAAAATGAAATTGAAGCTTTTCTGTATTCCACAGGAATCTGGATAATTTGCTTTTGAGAAATTGCTTGCATCTGTTTCTTGGCTTAGAAACTGTGAAGTGACCCTTACTTGAGGCTCTCCTGTGAGCTGGAGGACGACCTGTCTGACTGAGGGAGAGACGCTATACTGCCAGAATTCTTCAGGTAGGTCTGAAGGCTTCTTTGATAGGGTGGCTCCAGAGAATTGTACAGAGTCTCAGCTTCACTAGGAAAGTGATTTCTAAGACCCAGATAAGCCCTGCAAAAGAGAATAACCACATGTAAATGCTCCATATTTTCTTTAAAGGGTGGAGTCAGGAAGTAAAGATTACTGAATGAAACATGGGTGGGAGTGAAAGGAACTGAGACTGAGAATATGTAAAGCATACAACAATGCTCATCACATCATAAAATAAACCACCCACATTGACGCAATTAATCTTTTCAAAATAACTTAAGTATACCCTCTGAATGTCTCACATTCACCTACGAGTTCTGTGGGGAATCAAAAGGAATTCTTTTCCGGCCTTCTCACTAGTCAAGTGCTGCAGTTGTTTAAAGACTTAGTTAATGTGGGGAGAATGATTATGCAGCAATTTCAACCTTTCTAACTCTCCTTTCAGTAGAATCATCAAATGCTGCACAACATTATTGACTGACTGAGCTTTGAGAATGTCTTTTGCAAAAGAAACTAGGCAGTAATTCAGGACAGAAACATCAGTTTTCAACCAAACCTGTGTCCTCCTCTTCAGCCACAGACAGCAGCTCACCTTGGATTAGAGCCTTCTATCACTCACTTAGCACATACAATTTTTCAGAGTAAAATGAATCAAAACTCACTTTCTTGCCTCCACTCTTGCTTCAGCATCAGCATCATGAATGCCCTTCTTGATTGTTTCAACCAAGACAGCTGCATGCCTAGAAGAAAGACATTCTTCATGCTATTTTGCTACTCCAAATTCTAAGCAGTAGCTTTACACTTTATTTACCACTTCACCAAGTAAAAAACAGCTGCAATACTAGTTCTTTCCAAGATATGCAGTAAACAAACATGTAAGCACATGGATGACATAACTGTACCTTCTGTAAAGGTTCAGGTCAGCTTACTCCTTCAATCTAAAAGGATTTTAATCTACTTTTCTCACGTATGTCCACCTATCACGCTTAAAAGTTATTTAAAAAGACCTTTTTTAAGACACCTGCCTTCCCGAAATGGAAAAACTATTTCCACTATTATATTAATAGTGAAAAAGGGCAAAATTAAGACCAGTACATTTTCTTATTGGAAATTCAGTTCTGAAAGCTTTTGGCATATGAGTTCTAAACCTTAATACATGCTCAAAGAATAGCAAGGTACCCATCAGAACACAAACTTGTGAAGAAATTTTAATTCCAGTTAAGTTTTAGGTGGGAGGTTTGTTGTTTGGGGTTTTTTTTCCTTGCTGGGGGAGGGGGTGGTGGTGGGTTTTGTAGGTTTTTTAGATACTTTGGTATACATGAAGTGATTTCCCCATTGCTCTATTTCTCAGGAGCACCTTGAAGGATAGAAATGTGACTGGATCTGGATGAACTCTTCAGAGTCTTCTCTGGATGCCCTTTAGTCTCTTTGCTCTTACCCTGTGCTTACAGAGACCATCCTGCAGAACTGATGCACATACTATTTTCCCACCTATCTGGACAAGCTAAAGCATACCCTTACTCATTACCATAAAAAATCCTCCAGCCCAAGCCCACTTGCCCTCTTTTACAGCAAACACACAAATTTCCTCCTTCCAGGAGAAAAGACAGATGCTTACCTGTGTATGCATTGCTCACATGCAGGACAGGAGAGGCAGAGGGTAAGGAGAGGAGGCAACAAGAAGCCAAAGCTGGAACATACAGCTCTCCTTCCCCCTGGCACCTGAATGAGCCACATGACCTGCTGTGCTAGAAAGGCTGTCTGTGCCAGAAAGGCTGTTCAACACTGAACAACATAATCCAATTAAAGGATTCAATGACAATATTTCTGTCTTAAACTACATTAGCAGTTTATTTTAGGGGAAAAAGTATACTGGCCCATACCTTTCCAGTGAATGTGTTTGCCATTCTTGTAATAAAAGGTCTAAAAATTCAAAGGAGCGCCTAAAAACACAGAACAAAAGTTATAATTAAATACTCATTTCTCTACTGTGCTTGTGGAAAAACACTAACTTTATTCTTTCCCCCTGAGGGAAATAAATAAAATAAAAGTACATTTATCCATCAAATAAGGGCATTGGTCACCTTATTGCAAAGTAAAAATATAGAAGGCAAATAGGCACGCTCACTAATCTTAAACTTCAAAACAATAGATGTGATTGAATTAACCACGTGCTGCTCAAGTCATGTTATTACACATATCCTATGTTAACTGTATTAGTTCCAAAATAACAAACATAAATTAATGAAGTTGAAAAAACTGTACAGAGTATAAAACATAAATATTAAAAAAAATATTTAAGACACAATATAGTATTTCTATGGCAGTGTACTTTTGTCCCAAACACTATTCCCACCCTTCCGTTATTACTGAATATGTAGCACAAAGGAAAACATGAGACCATCAGTACAGGGCTCTGCATATAGAAAGCACTGCGAAAGATTTGCTGGCAGTGCATTAATGAAGTTATGTAACCGTATTCATTATTAATTTGGGCATCCTGACAATCTAGCAAACCACCACTAGCAAAAGGCATACTTTTAAACTATGTCTGAATCTAGATCCTGGTGAAAAATCAAACTGACACAGATTAGGGAGGTGTAGATAACAGTTTTCAAACAGGCAATGAACTTGACTGCCTGCAGTCACTTTTTCTGGTTATGCTGCACCTTTGACCTTTTCTGGAGGGACAAATTTGATTTTTATTCTGCCCAAATCCTTTGGACACCAGCAAGGCACAGAAAGAAACCCTGAAATGCTTTTCACTATTACAGCCCATCTAGTGTTTTGCTGACTTTCCAAAAGAAGGACAGCAGTATCGAATCAATGTCTTCACTGATGCTCACTGATGCAGTGCCAAAGCAACCTACAGTCTTAATGTTCCTCAGTAAAGCCACGGCATGTGGAGGCACTAAAGCCCTGTGAATTGTTTTGTAGTCAAACCTGAAGTTGTGACAGGTCACTGTAACGTGGGTTGAGGCACACTTCCTTTGGGTGCAAAGGCAGTTCAGACTCAAACAAAATAGTTCACATGCTCAAGCTGTTTCCTGCATACACACAGTGACATCACTTTCAGGACTAGTGTTGGTCCAGAAACAGCCCTAACTGCTTTGGCGTGATTTTGTGCAGAAAATGACACCCTGTCAAAAAAACAATTAATTTTCTCAAGAGCCAATCCAAGTGTCCAAGCATCACATCCTCAGAAAAAGCAACATACTGGAGATGTAGCTGAGTTGTTGAACATGACAACACATGGATGCTCTAAGGTAGCAGCCGCTGTCTCAAGGCTGAAATTAATTTTTGTAGTTTGCAGTTTACCCAGAAACAGTTTTGCGTGTTCAGAGTTAATGTCTATAAATCTCCTAATCGGTTAATTTTCAACATGCGACAACCGTATTTTTAAAAGCAACAGCTATAATCGTTTTCTACTTAAAATGTACTCACCTCCTAACTGCAACTGATTTTGAGGTACAGTTGCTTGTTATTAAAGGTATGAGTCGTGGCACATGAGTATGCTAAAAAAAGAAAGGACAAAGCAGTTAATGAGAGAAGCATTCCCAAATTCTGTATTTGTACTGTACTAATTACCTCAAACAGAATTAACAACATAATAAAACTGCAATCGTTTAAAATGCTTACCAAAACTAAATCATAGAATATTAATAAACGAAAGGCTGCTGCTAGCATGCCAATTGATTACATCTATTTTCTTCCAAAACGTCACGCAAAAACCACTTCCAACGCCATGAACAATCACATCATGATACGCAATACTTTGCTGTCAAAATTAATTTAAGAAGTTAAAATGTAGCTGTGTCCTCAACGAAGTTGAAAGCTGATGCTATTTTAGTTTTGCCACAGGAAAAAAAAAGTAATAGATGTAGTGGTCTTAAAAATCAGGGTAATAGAGCAAAAAGGGAATCAATAAATATGAAAATATGGACATTCTTATAGGGATCAGTATGATTAGTGCTACAAGGACCAAATTTCCTTTAATGCAAAATATGTCAATAAAGTAATAAAAGAACTGACATATAATATAAGCAAGCTTATGTATATAATCTATATAGAAACACCTGACATCCTGATAGGAAAACTAATAAACTACCATTTAAGGTGCGTAAGACAAACTCCATTAAATCCAAATGCATTCCAGAATTCAGAATTAAAGCTGCCTACTTCAGATTATCTTAACTAATTGCAGACACAAAGTATTAACATTTGAATTCCAAGTGAGAGTAACTTGGATTAACAAATCTATTTTCGGTTACTTTTTTTAGTCCTTTCTTGATTAAATACCTAAGGTAATTTCTAAAACAGTCCCCAATATCGGGTGAAAAAGTAGGCTAATTAAAAACAATCCAAGTGTTTAAGAAGTGCGGTACTGAAGAATTCTTACTATCTCACATATCACAGCTGCAGGATATAAACACACAAGTCACCAAAAAAGCAGAGATAATCATCAGCTCACCAAGTACTGCCAATTTCAGAATTACATGGGAATTAACAAAAAATTCTGGAAGAGCCTGACAGTTACATTTGTTCATCCTGATATATTTTTAAACATGGTTTTAGGGGATTTGTTTGTGTTTCACATAGTTTGCCAATTAAAAAGAGGCATATGACTGCCAGAAAGGGACAACAGGCAAATCAGGGGTAAAAAATAAAGTTTTTTTACAGATGAAGAAACCTGTACATTCCAAGTCTTTGGAGCTATTGACATTGTAATTTCCACAAAGTGTTTTGCAAAGGAATCAAAGCCTCAGGCTTGCTTTCATTCAGTTGTTAAGATGGCACATTTAATCTGCTACTTCTTTGAAGATATAATGATACATGCTTCCTCCCAAACCACACTGCAGATCAGTTGACTAACCTGAATCCCACCTCCTTCTGAAAGATCTCTGCCACCATGTCATCTCTCCATGATTCCCTCCCTGCCCCCACCTTCTTTTTTTTTTAATTGGTTTCCTGATGTACTAAGAGTCAAGAAAAAGAAATCAGACTACAGTGTAAGAACTTCCTGGAGAAGAAATATGAAATCCAATAAAGGCACAAAGATGAGATGATGATCTTCAAGATCACTGGTATAATACAGCCTCCCTCTTTTTAAACAGACTCACTCTACAGCAATTACACAGTAAAGCACCAGGAACTGAACTGGTTGTCACTGGATTCTGGTGGGAGTTTTTGAGCAAAACACTGACTCCAAAAATTGCAGTAGCTTGGGCTCTAACTATTCAATTGATCAAATTCAAAGACACTCCAACCAATACTCATTTAGACCAAAGGGGCATGGGGCCAAACTCCTCTTTGGTATTTAACTCTTTTCCCACTCAAACCTGAATTTTCTGCCATAACACCTCACATATGCCACTTATTGGTTGGGTATTTGCGCACTGTGGATAGAGTTTCCCTGCTTTTATCCTTCCAATCCACTGCGTTAAGTCACAGCTAAGGAGAAAAGAAATTTAAACAAAATCAGGGCAATAGATGATGTGTAAGCTTGTCTTCAAACAAACTGAACCAATAAAGCCCATTTAATGTAATTGGTGAATTTCATGCTGCTTTTCTGGCGCTCGATTTGACACCTGCGGACAAGACAGGATTAGTTTCTTACATGCCTGAGCTTGTCTTATACTACTGCAAATGGTATTGTTCTCTTACAACTTTAAGGATCATTAGTTAGCTGTGTGACTTCTCTTCAATCTCAAGTCTGCGCCATCTCACAGTACAGTGAAAGAGTCTGGGGGAAAAACAAGGGATTTTATCTTAGCCTAAGTGCTGATGCAAAGGTCATGCATGCAAAGGTCTCAGAGCACATTCTCAGCGGCACAGACAGACAGAGCAAGTGCAGATTCCAAAACATACTGAGGATGTCAACAAAAGGTGTAAGTGATGAAAACACTTAGGTTTTCCAACAACTTTTAAAATTAAAACTACTGATGAGATCACAGTAAACAGCAGTAGGTGCTTAGCATTAAGAATGCCACAACTCTTAATGTAGAAACTACAGGCAAACTACCACTTTATGTGAAACACAAAAATATCAGTACAGGTCCCAAAAAAATCTAAGTATCTTTGCCTCAGACACTAGTCATAGACGATGCTCAAAGCACATTCAATAAAAATGAGCTAGTATAGAGCACTCCTCTGTTCTACACGCCATAATTTTAAGGACTCAGCTTAGAAAGTTCTTAAACCCAGGGATTCAAGTCTCTACTGGATTTTTCTTTCATGAATTTGTGCTTTCTGAACTGATCCATGTATGTGTGGCCTCTTCAACATTTTATCATTAACTCCACGGTTCCAAAATTTTTTGGGGGGCAATGTACACGTAGGAAGAAATAGCTTTGTTTTGTTTTTTGCACTTTTTAAAATCGCACTAGTTTCTTAGCTACTAGCTTAACTTTGTCTTTTCCAAAAAGGCAGTTAAAAGCAGCTACCCTTTGAAAACACACGCGGTCTTTTTTCAATTAACACATTACAAAAAAACCCTCCAAAACTATGAAAACAGACCTGCATTTCACACCTATTCTTCCATCTTTACTATGACAACGCTGCCAGTTGGTTTCAATGATATTTGACCCTCTGTGAGAAACATCACTCCTGCATTAAAGAATTATTTTAAAAAGCTGTATTTCTGAACTGTTATTATCTCTGCTGAGAGCCACTACCAGAAAATTCCTAGCAGGCAAAGTGAGACAGAACACGTACCCGAATAATGAACCTGATGGCTGCACACCCAGAGGTTGCCATCACTTTGGCGCTGTTGGGAACCAGGTTAAAAAGAGTAGGCACAATTGCTTCAGCGCCATGGTCAAACTTGTTTCCCAGAACAGTCGAAAGGTGGCTATTTAGGGAAAAGAAATGCAACTTGTTAACATAAATTTATTTCTTAGTCTTAAAATAACAAATTCACTGAGGATTTTAAAGATTTATCTTTCCAAACAACAGAATTTCTCAATTTCATGATTTCCAGACACACCAAGAATTAAACCAATAATTACTTTATTTCATAATGAAAAACAAATACCACCATTGAAAAGCCTAAATTCTCATGTCCACATGAAATATCATTTTCTTTCTGCTTTCTAACACGTTTTGAGACATATAAATCTAAAATTTTACATAAATCATTGAGATTTCTTTTCCTTTTGAATGTAGGTAAAACCACTAAACTCATTACAAATAGCCAACCATAAAATTTGATTCCCTTGTCTGTTAAAGGTTATATCTTTAGTTTTAACAATTACAGAAACACATACAACACACAGCAACTGCCCACTGGTGACACCAAATGCTTCTTTCGTGCAAAGAGATTATATAAAAAGAATTTGTAGCCAGCAGCAGATGACACATCAAATATATCAAAGTTTTAGAGATCAAGGAGAATTCCACGTTGTTAGGCCTGGATGAAAACATTTGCAGAGTACTTTTACACTACTCCTGACTTCATGTTAGGAAAGGATACTTTTATTTCCTCAAAATCTTGATTTCCTTGGAAAAGGCAGTTGTATGCTTCAATATTTGCCCTGAGTCTGTTTAATCAGGAGACCAGAATTGCAAGGTTGAACTCTGTGGCATTCCTGTTTCAGATGGCCACCGAAAATCAGTGGTTACATTAATGCCTTTACAGAGGACAAAAACGTCATGGAACACATGAAAATGGGAAAGATTACTCTGGCTTTTCCATCTGCCCTTGAATTTAAAGATGCCCACAAGATGCTGAAGGTGAAGATCTCATTTCAGTTTAGCCACAGCTTCTAAAACTATCATGGTCATCTGTCTCTTCCCCAGAGACAACCCTGCAAGTGTTCAAGGCCAGGCTGGATGGGGCTTTGAGCAACCTGGTCTTGTGCAAGGTGTCCCTGCACTGCCACAGGGGTTGGAACTAGATGGTTTTTAAGGTCCCTTCCAAGCCAAACCCATTCCATGATTCCATGAAAGGTATTACCTCACCAAAATGCTGTACATTCAAACCACTACAGGCAATACATATTGTCTTTACAAGCAGTCCCAGTGAAGTTCTGTGCTAATCACCCAAGCATAAGTGATACTAAGATTAGTCCCCAATATTATTCACAGCAGTTTGTATTAACGTGCACTAAGTACTGAGTGTGACGATGGTAACTGGCTATTCACATACAATCTGTTACAGGATTATCAATTACATGTATCGCCTAAGAGACCAAATTCCTTTAAGCATTCGTTTTTCTCTTTGGCTTCAGATCCTGACTTGACTCTATCAGTCACAGTGTACAGCAGCCCAACAAGACAATCTCTCCTGCAACACTGATAAAGCACCTCTAAGTCAAACCCACACCAACATCCAGCAAGGTGCACAAAGGCACATGGGTTGTACTTACGCTACAGTAATGCAGGCTTCTCTAACCACCTGGGATCTGAGATCCTTGGCTGACAGCTTGAAAGCACCATCCAACAGCCGTAAATGCTGGAAAAACCCATCGTACTGCGCAGCTCCAGCAACAAGCAAGGACCGAACTTTCTTCAGCTAAAAAAATCAACACGTCTGGGTTAGGACAGTGCCAATATGCATTTCAAAACAAAAAGAAAGAATAGCTTCACTATGTAAAAACATATGTAGGCATGTCTCAAAACCATGATTTAAAAATATATGGCAATAATTTAAAAAATTGTAACAAAATTATATTATTTAAAATCCAGAGCTAAAAAAAAATCCCAGAATACAAATACCCAAACACGTAATTCTGCTCACCTGTTTATAAATGCTAAGATGCCATAAACCTGATAAAAATATAAATGCTACATACACACAAACATTTTAATCCTGTAAGTGAAGCTTTTCATAGCCTCAAGAGGTACTCATGCAAGCAGTTAATCAGTAGAATACGTAATTTAACATAAATGCCTAACTGAAACATATATGATGGCGTTTTGGTAAGCTTTCATTTAATTGTCAGAAAAAATGTATTTCAGCCTTTTAAAAATACTTGCTCAAACTTACTTGGTATACAGAAATTCAAGGTTTAAAAATTAAAATTTCTTCAATTATCTGGAGTGTAGTTACTTCAAGAAAAAAACATTTGAAAATGTCTGCCTGCCTGCATTCTATAATATAGACCCACCCAAACCTGAAAGCAGATAAAAAGTTTACCGCATTAGTTCGTTGATCCCAATCATGTTTGTCATCTGAGAGAATTTCCCTGATTTTGTTCAGCGTTTCTTCAAGTTCTCGACTAGAATAGATCTGAAGTATTAAAAAAAAAAAAAAAAAAATCAGAAAGTTCGTATTGTTAATATCCCAGGTAATGTGAGCAACAAAAATAGCTTGATAACAGTGAAAACACAATGGTAATCCTGCAAATCTTCCCCCGCTAAGTTCCAAAGAACTGTGTAAGTTATAAATGAGCATTTTAAGACCTATCTGTAAGGATATCACTGAGTAGTGAATATTCATTTAAAAAAATAGGCTGAAGAAGCAGCATTTTCCTCAAGATTTACCTTTCACTTTTGTGATGAGCTACTCACATCCACAATTTCATTAACTCCATTAAAAAAAATAAATAGTTCAATAGCAGTTGAGGTTTTAGAAAATCCCCTGCAATATTATTGCAACTCAATTTCATTTTCATACTCACTACTATAAGGAAACTCAACCAACATTTTAACTCATTGCAACTCTTTTGGGGCTGGGACTCTGAGGAACTAACTGGGCTGTGAGAATGCTAAAATCAAAATCTGTCTGAAAAATTAAATTGAAGGTTTCCATAGCTTCTTTATGTATTGCTACCTTAGGACTATAATTTATTAATGTATATAGCCATTAAATAAATATAAGGAGCCACCTCCAGTCAGAGTTCTCACTACAGAGTAGGACCATCAAAATTGAAACCTGAACAATCTAATCATGCAACAGTCACTATTTAGTTATAAATGAATTTATGCTTTTATTGATAATTGCATATGTACAAGAAATGATTTCTAAAGAATAAAAAAACCTACTCATGGCAATATGTTATTGTCAAATAAACTGATTCTCCTTTTATTTTCCTGGACATAAGTGACAGCGTGGTTTTTTTTCTGCTTCCACTGCATACACTAAATTTAAAGATATTTTTTTTTCCTCCAAACTGAGAAGTTTAGGAGGATATGAAGCAAATTACTAAGCAGAAACTTGATCTGGCCAGGTTTTTTGTTGGTTTTTTTTTCAAAAACCGTATTTTCAGCTAAACATTTCCCGGTTTTTGGATCAGAAGTTCTTTCATATAATCACATGGGGCAAAACTCAGTGGCCCATTCAGAAGCGCCAGGGGACAACTGAGGCACATTCAACACACAGGGCTGGCAGATATGGGTCAGGACTTCAAGGGATGTCATACCTTTCTACAGAGAAAGCAGAGGCCAGCATGATAACTCATGTAGCACTTAAATTGCAGGGCCTGATGCTCCCTCATTATTTAAGTACAGGACATAATTTTTGCATGTGCAAGAGCACACAGACGAAACAAGGGCCAGTGGTTAGGACACCTTGCTCTGCCTGAATTGCTGGAGAGCTTTGATTCTGGTCTCTGAAACACACTGTTCTGTGTGTATACATGCATCTTTGATCTTACTGTAAAAACCACAGAATGTCTTTCTTCTGTTCTGCAGTTAAGCAGAATAATTATTTTCTTTAAAATACCTTAATTTCCCAGGCATCTTCAAATTACTATGAGGGTTATTCCAAATACAGTCTAGTTCTCCAGTTTCCTGAGCATATCAAATTAATTTAACTTAGAGAAGATAGGGAACCGTATCTCGACTGGCATCTACTCTTTTTCCAACGCTTTAACAGAATATTGTTGTGGAGGCGTGCATATTTCATGCTGGAATATGGAGGAGGTGAAAGACAGCAGAGCTCTAAAACACCGGCACGCTGGGTTTCCAGAATAAACAGGATAGGAACCTTTCAGAAACAGATGAACTAATACACTCAGATCAGCTTCACTGTAAGGTGGGGAATGATTTCTGAATACACTTTACCAACAAAACTGAGATTTTTACTACCACACAGCTGTGTACGCTCTTCCAGGACACACTGTTGAAGCAGCTTTGCAGTTCTATACAGGAGACATGATGGCATCCATAAAAACCAGAAAGCTATTCCTCATGATTACTGTTTTCGTCACTGGAAGTCACTAAACATCTGATGTATAACTTACCTAAAATGAGCAAATGACTTAACAGAAAGAGTGGGTCCAAGTGTAATAGACTTCCTACTCCACCGGCCACAAATTTTAATCATATCACCATTTAATATATTTGTGTATGCTGGCAACCTATTAATAGTTGTTACACAACCCTAGTTTACTCTAATTCTGTAAGTAAAATACTCATTAAAAAATTATGACATGTCACAGTAAGCTTTTTATATAAAATTTAATTTCCATTATGAAAGAAAAATTTTTGTTTTTCTTTAAAAGTGTAATGGTCTAATTACCTATTAACTCAAGATGCAGCTCACATTATGGTATCACTTAATGCCATCAGAATTCATGACATGATTCAACTTCCTCAGGATCTCTCTTTACCATAACCCACCTTCACCTGTCTGCTGCTCAGTTCAGAGCTTTAACATGCAGAGAGCTCATTCTACAAGAGGAAAGGAAAAAATTTCTCTGGAAACTCAGCCTTTCTCTGTGAATTTATAAAGAAGTGAAGTGCAACAAAAAGGAAAAGCAGGATGATGCCTTTTGGTGGCATCTAACTGAGGACAGTTCAATGCACACTCAAAATGCAGTCTGAAGACCGGGTCAAGGTACAAAAACCTTTTGCAAGCTGTGTAACTGAGAAAATCCTGAAGATAGGGCTTCTTTGCTGTCAGCCTCTGTGTCATTAGAGACCATGTTGCACAGTATAGTAACTGCTGCAAGACTAAAACATGCTGGGCAACAGACAGACATAGAAACAATCTGTACAATGGGTTTAGTCCACCCTATTAGCATTTCTGGGCAAAGAATTTAATTTTTTCTTTAATTACCTGGCACAAATAGAAACGGACTGAGGTATATTCAAATTGACATTGCAATGAAGAATTTAATAATGGTATAATTTTATCTTGTCATGAAATAAAAACCGTAATTCCACTGAAAAATCCTGTATTTTCAAGGTCGTCCATACCTACTTTAATTTCACAGGAACAAAAGGCAGTATTTTCATAATTTCTTTTATCCCTGCCTTCATTAATTATACTTTTAAGAGGCCAAGATGAAATTATGCGTTCGGCCAATGACATAATGCATTTTTTGATCACAAGTTCCCACATCAGACTTCTATAAAAACAACCGAACTTGTTTTCAAAGAAATTTGAGTTATTAATGTGAGTTACTCCTAATAACCTGAACACAAAATTTTCTTCAGTTTCAGCGAAGGCTTAAGTTGTAAAAACTGTATGATTGTAATCTTGTATATGAAGGCACAATCCTGTCACTACACTACTTCTCTTTTTTGCACACAGATCCATCAGACTACATCTAAAAATCACCCATCATCTTCATAAACTACTGCTATCCATTAGAGGGCAACACACACACACACCATTAAAGGTAAGTGCAACATCAAAGAAAGAAAAATTAAAAGCTCAAACACAAACAAGAATAATAACTACACATATGGAAAGTATTTTCAATATGGGGATTAAGAACTAGGTACAAGTAAACAATATGACATTCCTAAAAAAAGATGACCAGTCATATGAACAGCTTACTGGAAAGTCAGATCTACCATTGGAGGCTTTTAAGAATGACTTAAAACATACCCACAACTGTAACTAACCTCAATTTATTTGATTAATTCAGATGCACTTAATCTTGATCCAGAATTGGATCTGATTTTCCATGTAGTTTCCCTTCTTACTTTCAATGAAGCCACTACTCAAACCCATAAATGTTAATGAAAACAGAAGACACAGGAATGGGCATAATAACGTATGAACATAATCTCTCCTCATGCTGTCCCTTTGCTTTTAGGATAATTTGGCAAACTACAATAAACATTCTTTCTTCACAAGTGTAACAGAGAAATTTCCCGTTTCCTTAGTATTTGACATGGTCTCAGAACGTAGAATCTGCCTTGATTTTTTTTTTTTTTTTGGTTTTTTTTGAAAGATCAGAGACTGTCCACAACCAGTAGCACAAAGTCATTATTCCCAAGGATTCTAAGAAAAATCACTTTTTATACACTCATCCATGAAACAAATAGGTAATTTTGGAGTCAGTTACACATTTCTGTCCTGCCTCCTCACCTCAACTCGAGGGAGATTAGTAAAGACAAGTGTCTTTCTCCTATATCTCCTGCAATTTAGAGAATGACCTACCTTCCTAGGCCATTCAGCACACAGCAAATAACATGTTCTGGTCCATGTCATGTGGTCACCCCACTTTTGTTCTTGCAATGCTACCAACCAGCCTGACTAATTAGTTTGGGACAGTAAATACTAAGGCACTCAACTATAAGCATCACATTCTCTGCTTTCTGGAACATGGCTCTGTTCAACATAACAGGGATAAACAATATTAAAAGCTGCATGTTTTGGTCCTCCAAAGAATTCTTAACACAGTCTGAAGAGGCAAAGAAACATAAAGCTCTTATAGTGTAAGACAAAGACTGCCTTGATGTGACAGGGATCACGGAGATTGAGTGCTCCTTCATGAAAGCAGACAGTATTGCTGCCTGCAGAAGCAGATCTAACAAATAACCATGCTTGGAAAATAAAAATAGGACAAAAATACGTATCAAGAAAAGAGAGTCTTACAAAATCCTTCTGCCATTTGGGAACTATTGCTTTCCTGAGTTTGTGCTTGCATTCCACACCTCAGCTGCTCAAAGAAAACTTATTCAAAACAGGCCTTGTAAGCTACATGCATATTAAGTGACTCAACTATGTGAAAGCACCAAATACGTGCAATTCCCACACTTGAAGAACAGAAATTAAAATCTGATCTTTTAATTAAGAACTCAGAATCCAACAAGCTCGTTAGTATGAAAATAGGGCACTGTATTAAATTTTTTTAAATATTGCTAGAATGAGGACACGTATACCAGACACACATCATTACATTAAGCACATTTGAAAATACAATCCTTGCTTTCGGTGTTATTTGCCTGCATTATTATTACTTGATTACCCCTTGAAATTGCAGCCCTAAATTTTCCAAATGTTATGTCAATCTTTTTCTTATTAAAACATACAATTATTTTCACTAGTTGCCTGGAAAAGTTTAAGAAAAGCAATAAGGCATTTTAGCCAAAATACAGTGTGGTAATAATTAGCACGACAGTAAAGAAAATGTGGCACTTTTTTTAGTAACTAACTGGAAAGAATAAAGAGCTTTCCATGGAGACTCTAAGGTCAGAAAAAAGGAAAAGTAATGACGCTTACCTAGAACACTGTAAAATTAGGTAAGTTTAAAAAGCAGACTAACACATTATTGCAAGTAACATATTTCTGAAAACAAACATGAATATAGAGAGCATCTTACCTGTACAGTAGGAACATCTGTAAATGCCTTAATAAAATCATCCTCATCCACAGCTCCAGCTCCTCCTTCTTTAGAGGAACCTAAATAAATGTAAAATACTGTTAAAGAGGATGTAACATACATCAAGGTTTTAAAACTGACATAAGCATCTTTACCACACCTACTTTCAAACATTTAATACAACTTTAAAAACTCCTGAATTTCTATGTAGGATTGTACATGTGTAGAATCACAAGACCTTGAACTCTGACTTCACCATAAGAAAAAAAATTGACCTTTTTCCCAAAAAATGAACAATTCCAAGCAATTTCCAATTTGACAAATGTAATGGTTTCACAATTTTTATTTTGGAAACATTTTTCATGTAACAATCCCCTAGCAGTTCTCTGCATTGAGTTCTGAGACCTGCACCATGATAATAAACATGTTCTAAAATAAAGCACAGAATTTCAAATTATTTACCAAAGCAAGAGCTATTCATCACTAAATGGAATTCCTCAAGATGAATTTTCACCTTAACATATGTGCCTTAATAATCAGCCCTGAAAGCTTGGGGGTTGTTTTTTGTCTTTTTCACTAGTCTCACATGGAGCTAACAATTGTGAGGTACTACTTCCTTAGTCTTAAGGTTACAAGAACTTCAACAATGAAAGAAAAGACACAGTGAGGATAATCTGTAGAGGAGCAGAATCTGAACTTCACTGACCTTGTTTTCAGACCACTCAAGATGAAACTATTCTCACATGACAGCCAAAGATGCCCAGCAAAAGGACCAGGGAAGAATACTGACAGGTAACCTGCTGCTTTCATGCTGGTATATGGTTGCAAATTTCATTAAGATCTTGGGTAGAAACTAAGACAAGTCTAAGCAAGAAAACAATTTAAAAACCGTGTCTGGATTTTGCTTTCCTGCAAAAACTCAGGTTACCAAGAAAGCCCCTTTTTAAAAGAAATTAACTCAAGTTTGCTATCAAATCAGAGAACAAGGTCATTTAGTTCAGGCTACACTACAAGCCTAGAACGCCAAGCACAAGGTGAAGCTCAGCAGAATCCTCCAAGTATCTTCAATAATTGCATCAGGAAGCTAATATGACAAAACATATTAACCACATGGAGAGAATCAATCCAGTTGAACATTTCCTTCTTGAGAGGAAAAACATAAGCTCTTATAGTAAATGAGTTCTCAGGAACAAGTGTCTCTTTCAGAGGGAGGCCAACCAGATAGACGGCAGAATGTCCTCCCTAACTGACAGAATGCAGCTGAAATGGAGGCCTCACACAGAGAAAACACATTTTACTAGCTACTGAACAAATAAAAACCGTAAAGAAAAACCATTTAAAAGGCTGAGTGGTCAATAAGAACAAAAAGCTAGGAATTTTTGATAATTCAAATTCTTGGTGGCTGCACTCTAAAAAGACACTTCATGGTTTACAGTCCTTGATCTCCTAATTATAGTGAAGGAAATGATGTCTGCTATGTTTGTATACATGTGCAGTTTGGAAGCATGAGGATGTACTACTACTACAAATTTGATGGCAGCTTACTAGATCTCAACACTGCTATACAGAACAAGATCTCTCACGTACTTTTGTGGCTCATTAGTGTAAAATCACAGAATTTGGACACGGTACCTGTAATATGATATAAGAACATCTAATAGATTTTGACTGCCTTAGCTCAAGGATGCTCTAAAGAGATGCTGTACAAAAAAAATTTCTACATGTGTATCTCCAACACCACCTGTTACAATTGGCAGCGCCAGCCAGAGGAGAAAGAAGGAATTATCACCACCTATTTCTTCTCCTTCTAGAGAGCAAAGGGAACAAACCCTTCCATAAAGTTAATGAGAATCTGATCAGCTAAAAAAAAAACAAAGAGGGAAAGATGCATTTACACCCAGAACACACCCTTCTGCCACACAAACTTGTACAGCTCCTCAAAATACCCTGGTCAGAGCAGAATTTTATGGAGAGACACCTTGAAAGAAGTCATTTGGCCTAGCGGCACCATGTTAAAGCAGGTGGTACAAACAGCTACCAAGATGCTCAGGTCATAACCTCATTTGTTCCTCCACAAATACTCCAACATTTAAAAAAGTCTCATAGTACCAAAACAATCAGAGTCAATATGCAATACATACTCTGGAAAAGTAAATGGAGAAGTAAGCTTATACAAGTCCTATATTATTATTCAGTTACATAAAAACACAAACACTTACATTAAAGCAGGGAAAAAGTACTCTGTATTCCCATCCTTCACCTGCCTATGTTTTTTCTCTAGGGAATAAACTACAGAAACATTACAAATTGACACATATAGGCCATGAACATAAAAATACAGAAAAATATTTGGATTTCAAGTATTCCTAGTTCAGTCCTGTACACTATAAAGAAAAAGATTAAAAGGAGATGAAGTTGCCTTTGCGAAGTAAGTAGATACTGTCATCTTTAGTCTGCCTTGAAGTATCCTTTTAAAATTAGGAAATAGCATGGGATACATGACAGGTATTTCTAGCACTTAAACATATAGTAATGCATCCTAAGCACTAAGAGAAAATCCTCTAAGGAGGAACAATTTTTTACTTCAAAAAGAGAAAGACAAGGGATAGACTACTATTTAAAATCCATTGGACATAGTCCAAACTCAGAAATTTCTATCTCCCCTAGTTACAACAACCAGTTCACTTCCAGAAACTACTTTTCTTTTAAATTAATACTCTCAGAAAATGGTTTTATTACCTCGTTGCCTGGTAGAAAAAAAAATGTTATGTGGGATTTTTAGCAGGTGACACTTTTTCAAAGTTATCTGTAAAACCACTTTCTATTTTCACTGATTTCACTAATCTTTCTCCTCCTCAACTGCATGATCACATACGAATACCAAAACAAAGTGTGAAGTAACTTCTGTTCATATTGTTTAGAAGTAAGAAGTCCACACTGCCTGAGGACGAAAAAATACTGTTCAGTTTTTCCCTTCCCATCCCTATCTCCCCATAGGTATCTCTAACAATTCTGTTTACCAAGTCACTGTTTCTGTGGAGACAATCAAAAAATGACAGAACTCCACCTGCTGTTTCCCAATTCAGGAGAAAGTATTTTACTGTGCTAACAAGACACATAACAGTCACACACATACAGATGCCTTCAAAGAATCTCTCACGCTTTTGTAAGGCTTCACTCTCCTCCACAAAAGCAAGAGCAGAGCTTTACTAAATTCTCAGTTCAGACAATGCTGCCTCCATACCCAAAACTGATGTATCTGACAGAGCACACATATAAGCTGTTTTGTTGCTGTTGTTGCTTACCTTCTCGGACCAAGCTTGTGATTACAAATTTCTTAGATCTCTCTAGTATTAATTCCTTGGACTGAATAGTGCACGTTCAATGCTCCCCACGGAACACACAATCCTATCCTTTGACCAAATACGGACAAGTTCAGTTACTGCATTCCTAATGGCAAGAACACTATAAACAATGCTAAGGGGCTTTAACCCCACTGCATTTTTAACATCTTTAAGTGCTCAGCACATAGCTAAAACTTAGAGCATCATCAACTGGGTAATTACATTACCCTGGACATTACATTTGGACTTGAATCCAACTGAGCTTTTTTCACTTGAGACCCAGAAGAAACAATTCACTCAAGGAGAGGAAGAAAAATACAGACAAGACATTTATTTACATTTTCTGTTAGTTTTCATTCCTAACCTTTATTTACTCTTTGTTTTTCAAGGCTTCTAGTTAGGCAGACTCACAGAGAGCCCTTGGAAGTCTCAGTTCCACTTCAGGAAGCTGGTGACAATACACCAAACATAACAGACAGACTTGATACGGAAGCAAATCACAACAGCTGAAGCCCCTCTCAGTTTTACAGTGGAGTTGGCGGGGGGTCGATTTTGAAGTTTTGATAGGTTTCCCTTTCTTTGTGTGTTGCCTTTGCGTTTGTTTTTTAAACCGAAGTTCAGTGAGTTTGAAAATGGAGGCAAAGAAAATAAACCCCTCACTTCCTGCAGACTGCTAACACAGATGACACTTTCACGAGTTAAATTTAAGGATTTCTAACATTTTGCAAGGCCCTAGGAGTCTTTTTTGGGAAGAAAGTTTATTCCAGTTATACGGCTGAGTTCAGCACAGAACTAACACCAGAAACGGTACTGTATGCAAGCAAGGGAATTACCCAGCCTTTTGTGAAATCAAATTTTTCACCCAGGAGTTAATTCCTGTGGTTGAGTTCTTCCCCTCTTCAGACTGAAACACTTGAAATCCTTCCAATATATCACAGCTTTGGAATGCTCACTTGCTCTACTGCCTTGATGCTCTCCCCACTAGTATCTACAAATCTGTACATCATGGGATAACACTGTATGGGAAAAGAAAGGTGCTGAAAGTGATTTTGGACTTGTATTTCTGTTTTGAAACAGAGACTTGTTTATTCAAAACACACCTAACTCTTAAATAAACTACACAAGTGCTAGCCTAAAAGTAAAAAAAATTTGCTCGATTTGTATTTGGTAGCAGGCCTTTACTAGTCAAATTAATTTTTTTCTACTTTTGTAGGTCTTTTGACAAAAATTTCACAACAAAAAATTTCCATGTTAAAAAAAAAAAAAAAGGGAATTTCAAAACTGGTATAGAAACTTAGCAGTAAGTAACAAAAACTCTAAAACTTTGTTTCACTTTTTGTTCCTAACCTTTATTTATTCTTATCCTTCAAGACTTCTAGTTAGACAGACTCACAGAGAGTCCTGGAAGTCTCAGTTCCACTTCAGGAAGCTGGTGAGAATATCACATGCAATAACTATCTTACTGGAGAAAACATCTAGAGTAAAATGATGGGGATTACATTTTTTTTTTCCTGAAAGGCACCAGAAAGCTACGCCTTTCCCTCAGCTAATTCAAAAGCTTCATTTCTTATCTATCAGGGACTGAAGCAAAAGATGCGGATCATTCTGGATTGAAAGGAAAAAAGAAAACTACTGTTAGCCTTTTGGCTTTGTAGGTTAATAAACAATCAGCTGTAAATTAGGAACAGACAGCAGCTTCAGCTCTGCGTGGGATAAATGGCCAGGATAAGCTCAAGTACTTACTCAGCTTTTTGTATAATAGGTTAACTGGCAACTCCCACTCACTCCTACTGACCTCTCTCGCATTTCTAGCACTGGTACAGCTGAGCACTAAGTCAGGACAGGGAGGCGCTAAACCGAGAATAAAATAAAACGGCCAAGATGAGTAACAGTCTCAGTGAGCAAGTTGCCTGGTCTGCCTCACTGTGGGGCCATACAAACACCATAGCAGCACAATCCAGGGGCTGACTCAGGATACAAATGAGTTAGAGGAGACAAGGAAGGAAATTAGCCCAGGCAGCTTAAAAAGTACAGCTGCTGAAAGTCTAAGTATAGGCTCAGGGGAGTAGAGCAATACTTAAAATGAACTCAAGGAAGGACAACTGCAAAAACTACATGGTGAAATGGACAGTCTCTATCACAAGACACTGAGTGGAGTGAATCTAATGAAAGCGCTGATATCAAACAAAAACAAACAAGCAAGCAAGCAAATGTACACACACACACTATAAATAATAGATCACAACAACCCTACCAATGATGAAGACACAAAACCTAATTGTTTCTTCAGCATGGTACTTAGCAATAATAACCACGTTCTGTTCCCAGCCCTAGTGGGCAGATGTTGCAAAGGTCATATTTAATTCTTTCTTTGAATGTACACTCTGCTGTTAGTCTCTGTAACTGGGATTTTTCCTGAATCTTTTGTAGCTCTCAGTCTTTGCAAAATCTACTCATTTATCCTTGGGTCAGGCCTTATTACTTACTTTTAAACTGGTACCTGTTGGGGGAACGAAATTTCCAGCGCTTCATGATGTGAATTACCACCACCTCTGAGATGGGAAGGATGACTTTTAAGACAATGACTCTGATAATGCCCTCCTGTATACAGTGATTTCAATCTCAGGAGCTCAGGAAGGAGTCTCTATCTTTCCAGGTATCAAAAGCTTACTAAAATAGTCTAGAATAGCATCTTTTCATATGCATATTTCGTAAGTCTGCTTCTGTAAAACAGGAACCAAATGTTCGGAAAATTAGCTGGAGATTGAGATGTTTTGAAAATTCCCTTCACATTTTAAGCTACTGAGCTATCTAAAGCTATTTGATATACTGTGCACAGAGACCTTGAGATAGTAACAGATTCTAACATTCTAGATGTTCGAAAAACTGATCTGTGGACTTCAACTGACGCTTAAATAAAAACCTCCAATTAAACAAGCAAGAAACTATTCTTCAGTCTCAGCATCTGTATAAAGCACAAAGGCGTTCTTTCATCATCAGGTGATTGAGAGTCCCTTAGTATAGATGCCTTCAGTTTGCCTGCTTAAGTTAGGAAAACATTTGAGAGCAACAAAGAAGTAGCAGATGCTCCAGTAAAAAACACTTTGATCAACATTAGACAAGATTTTTTTTTTTTAAACAAGACACATACTTTCAGATAGTTACACTGGTAAATCCTACAGGATGGATATAATTAGACTAACTTAGATAAAATGATGTTAATTTAAGTAACTTGCACTGTTAGTATCACTGGCTTTTCTACACAAGTTAAGAAACAGATTATGCTGCTAATTGCCACACCTCTGCCAATAAAATCTGAGGGAAGACCAAACCATGAAGAGCTGCAGAGATCCTAGCTTATATAAAAGTTATCAGCAACTGAATTTCAGCTGCCTTGTGCCCACTTCCTGAGAAAACAACTGGATCTGCAAACAAGTAACTCCCCATTCTCCAAAACCTCTCTGTTATTATCAACTTTTGCAAACACACACCTTGTCTATCAAAGAAACCTCACAAATGTAAATTCCCTGGGAGATCACCTTATTGGGTTGCTCAATACATTTGTCTGATGGTAGTTACTACCTGCATAAAGGGAAACAGGAGAGCCAGAGGAAGAGCAAAAGGAACCTGTACCAGTCTCATTGGCCGCTGCAGTTCACAATTCAGTAACTTAGCCTAAAATGCCTTTGACTTCAGCTGAACTGCCTTTGACAAAGACACCCAGGCAGACAATTAGGGTCAGCAAACCTATTCAGTTGCTCCAACACAAGCCACCAGAGTTTTAGAAGTAAGTTTCAAAAATGTGTTTTTAAATCATCAGATGCAATATTAAACCCAAATGAGCCCTTTTTTTTTCCTCAGAATCCGGACTGGAAAAGCCCTCCTGCTGTTTTTAACCAGCTTAGGAAACAATTCAAGTGACTTAAGCAGAGTAGAAATGCATTCACTAGAAAGCCCACTTTAAGGAAACTGACAGATGAATTCTGTCATGTTCAGCTCCAGTGACTGACACTCATTCTGAACTGACTTGTCCACCCCACTTCCTCCAGTGCCAAAAGTCATCGTCCCTGAGGCACCCAGAAAGTCATTCAAGCTGAAACAGCAGCATGAACTGAACAAAACAGCACAATTATCTTAGAATACCTTTACAATACCTTGTATTCCTTACTTTATCTATGTTAGAAACTCGGCAGACATGGTTAGAGAACTTCCCAAGAGATCCCACCTGTACTGCGCCTGTTACATTAAAACATTCCTCCTACATGCCAGAGACATTGCTCATGAACAGAAGTTTCCACCCAACAAGTGAGTGTGCTGTCTGTGAGGACTGAGATGCTAAGCAGATCTCTCCATATAATTATGCACCCCATGAAGGAACAGGAGCAGGAGGGACAAGCAGAAATTAGGAGTGAGCTGTGCTTACACGGAAGAAAGTGGTGCCAGGTTTTCAACTATTAGGATAGCACATCTCAAGCCTTGAGGAGTGACATGTTAGTCAGGCACAAATACAGGACTCCTGTACTAAAAGGAAGTACGAAATAATTCTTATGTGGACTGAAGATGACTGCACCAGCGGGCATACCTTACATTTTGAAGCTGCTCTTGAGCACGAAAATTCCTTTGGAACTATGTACAGACTATTACATGCTCCAAGAAACTTGGTAGTACTTGCAGCTGATTTTTAATACTGAATGCATAGTTTCAACAAGTTTAGCCTCAATTCCTTTGTACACAGTTTCACAGATACAGAAGATTAAAAATACTACCTCTTCACAGACATCCTGTGAAGATCAATTTAATTCATAAACGTTGACCGAACACACAGTAAATAAGAAAATTATAAAACAAAGAAATTAATAGTGTTATACTTAGTACAAGGTTTGGACAGCACACACTAGGTAAGATCAAACCCTGGATGTGGAGGAGAACAAGCAGTTCCATGAGCAGCAAGAATACAGATGCCTGACTTTTTAGGCTTATCTCAAATTGATTAATACTGATTTCTACTCAACTGGAAGCTCATGTAGTCATCTTTCAACTCATGCACAATGTTCACGCTCCTATGGCAATCTTTCAAAGCACTCAGTATTTCTTTTCTCTCCTGGCACTCAGTTTTCATAAATAATTAAAAGGACATAGATTTGAGACTCTGGCCCATTTGTCCAGTTTCAACAAGTGAATTTTGAAGTTATGCTGATTTTATGAATATGATAGCATTAGTCTTATTTTCAGTTTTTAACAAAATTTCCTAATAACCTATTTCCATTTTACTTTAATTTAAATAGTTTTACACTTGAATAGGGCAAATTGCACAAATTATTTTAGATTACAAAAATTACTGAGAATAACCAGGAGGACAAACAATTCATTTGTATCATCTGTAATTCTCTTGCCAAAAAAGAATGATTTGAGATACTGTGATGTAATACTTTCAGTAAAACAGAATTTTCATTACTGTTGACAGTGCCCATTTGTGTATTTTATTCTGGAACAATTTAAACAGATACTCTATTAACAACAATTTACATCACCTGTCACCACAAACGACTCAATTACCATTTTTACGTGTTCTAGATAACACATTTTTACCTTTTACTTCTATAAGTTCACTAGGGCAAGACAGAAGGTCAAAGTGACTTGACTTTAATGTGTGGTTTTTCTCTCATATTTTAAAGAATATCTAATTTTTTTGTAGCTAAAATACTTCCACCATAGGTGCAATGACTTACGTTATTAAAAAAATTTACATTCCCTACTTTTCTGTTTGAAAGTATATACAATTGTCAAAAGAAATGAAACAGGTTTTTTAAGACACTTCTCCCACGCACAGACACACCACCCTACAAAGAAGGATCACACCTGCTACTTTGCAAAGCAGCAATGCAGGAACATTTTAGAATGGTCGTCTTTGCTCACTCTTCAACACACTCACAGTCCATAAGGACTCCAAATGGCAGGGTTAGCTGATTTCAGTCCATCTTCCTCCTCCCTCCTTCCTCTTTTTCTTTCTAGATTAACCCACATGAAAATATAAACAAATTGCTTCCCCTTCCTACCGCTTGAAAAAATCAGTACTCAGTGTCAGCAGCTAAACAAGGGCTGGGTTGTCTTCCTTGCTCTCATCACTGTCTGGTACAACCATGCCTGCCAGTAAAATGTCTGGGACCAGAACTCAAGGCAGAGATGTCACAAGCAGGTCATGCACTGAGGTGTGCTTTTATCTCCAGACCTCTACATTCATGCTCCACTGTTACTCTCTCCCTGTTTTATCCATTTATAAGCTGATTTCTAGTCTTTTGAGTCTTTTGAGAGAAGACTGGCTGATACAGTATCATGCTTATACCAACACAATGAATCCTACAATATAACTGAAACTTCTGGAAATTAGGTGAAAAATAGGGTTGTATGAACTATCACTTGGGTGACACAGAAAACAGAGAGACTAATGAACAATGCTACGGATAAATATACGTATTTTCTGAAAGTATACGTATAGGTGTGTATACATATACATATACACACCTAATTTATCATGTTTGAGTGTTTTCATTCAGATTCCTCATTAAGGTGAATTTTTCAATCTCCCTGCTGAGGCAAGCTGCAAAGGAAGGTATTTGCTACAGGAATGGAAACCCCAGTGACTGCACAACCATTTAAAATGGTCAAGGAGAACAGACCACCCATCATGTGCAATGGAATCTTAAGCTCAAGTGCTGTTCTGGGGAATAAACAACAACAAAATCCATTAACTCTCAGAGGACATGGAAAGTTGAAAGTCCTACTACATCCCTCAACCGTGGATTATGTTAAAATAGCTGCAGTTCATGACTACAAAGTTGCAACCCAGCAATTCCGTGGGCAAGGATCTCTTGGGATGGAAGTTAATTGACATTAACTGTGGGGAAAAGGAAGCAAACAGGCATTCTGTAGCAAATTCTCTGATTCAGATACCCATGGCTAACCTCAAAGGCTGCTCAGAAAAACAAAAAGACTTTTTAGCTGGGATGTTGAAGAAAAATCCTTGAATTTCACCACACCATGGAAATCAAAAAGGAAACAAAGTGCCACAGAATGTCAGGGATGCTTTGCTGACCATCATTATCTCAGAGTAGTTTTATGTCATACAAAGGGCCAATGTAGCACAAAATAAAACAAAAAATCCTAATTTATTTTACACAATAAATACAGCACTTTGGAAATCATTTAATGAGGGCTAAGAAACATAATAGAGGAAACATTAATGAACTTATTTTCTGCAGAATTCAAAATTTTAGAAAAAACCTTGTGGGCATTGATTATTATGAATCCCTTTTTTTTTTTTTTTTTGGACAAGTGAACATAGAACTCTCTTGAGTCTGGAGACAATCAATACAGTGAGCATGAATCTATCTTGTTTCAAGTCCATTCACTAACAATGTGTATTTACAGTTCCACAATTACTGAGGCCCTTTAAACACAAACATTTCTTAACTACAGCATGTTGTTTTGATGAGGTTAACTTCAACTGGCTGAGATTTCACCTATCTTTCAATCTCACATTTGTTTTATGCAGAGCCTTTGCATTTAAATTTTTTCCTACTAAAGCCTCTAAAGGCTTCAAAATGTCTTCTGCTAGGAAACTGAGCCAAAAAAAGCAGATAAGCACCATTTTAATACTTTTCAACAAAGAGCTGTATGTCTGTTACTGAGAAGAGGGGAAAAGCATAACTACATATACAAAAAACTAACTTAAAATTTTCTTAAGTTGGGAACAGCTGCCTACACAGTTCCTTCATGTATGGTGTTACTATAGTTCTCACAGACTTCTTTCACCGAACTGTTCACCTGGTTCAACCAGGTTTTCCAGTTACTTGATTTCTACAGATAGGCTGTTTCAAAAAGTGTAACCATGTTGCCAGCGTGAAACAGTAAGCAATATACAATAATGCCAGCCCACCAATGTACTAAAGATTTAAAAAACCCAATGAACTATAGATTAAAATACACCATGCAGTATCTTCCTGCTGAAAATGCTGCAAAAAGTAGGAAGTTCACCTTTTTTCAAATTACAGCGCTAAGAATAATGATCCAGCCCCAGAGGTTCTCATAAAAAATAAAACAGAAAGTTAACACAAACTTCTGTCATGATTAGGTTTCATCACCAAGCATTTCTTCCAAAAACCATGTGGCTCTTTTGAAGAATCACCATTTCTACATTTAATCTATTTTAAAGATTACTGACCTAAACTGACATTTTGGGAAAAGAGAGGATGCCAGACTCCTTGTTGAGACAGCCTGAGGTTTCCTACTAATACCTAGATTACATGAAGCTTCCAAATGGTATACAAGCAGGCAATTTCTTAGAAGACTTGGAGCACGGCTCTCACATTTGCAAGAGAACTTGCCAAAGACCTATAAGAGATCTTGAAACAGCACAGGGACAGAAATATAGCTCATTTGGCTGACATACTCAAGTCCTTTTCTACTGTAAATTATGGTGTCCCTTACAATTTAAAAACTGCTTGTGCCATACTGCCAAGAAAAAGCCCCTGAGTATCCACTTCTGCAAGGGTAGAACACAGAGTGCACATTCTCAGGAAGCAGGCTTTAGAGCAAAGAGGTATTTCCAGAGGCTCTGCCACTTGAATGAAGAGCTGAGAGCAAGTGTATCAGAAGTAAGTAGATAGCTGTGTACTTCCTGGCAAAGGTCTAACTTGGGCAAGTGTATTGACCATGGAATATGAAATATGCCAAACATACCACTGCCCCGTTAAGTTGAAGACCTATCACTTCTCATTCATCATGAGCAAGAAGATCAGTGTCTGAACATTTCCAAGAAGAAAAGTCAGAGGAGAAGCAGCCTGCTGAATTCCTTACACCCAGGGCGGTAAACCACTGCAGCTGCCTGATCTGGTACTTTTTTGGCAAGCTGTCTTCAGCAGGCTTGATCACACCTTGTCAGCAAATGCACAAGTTCTATGAGCCTTCCCATCCCTACTGCCAGTAGCAAAATGTGTTGCAGAGTCATTCCCAGCACAAGGAGAGAGAATTCCAGGCTGAGCAGGACACTGCTATTGCTCATATAAATACCTGTTTCACCTGCCTTCCTGGACAATGATGTTGCACTTCCAGTGCCAGCAAAGTACATTTCCTACGTTAAATGGAAAATGCCCAACACAGTGAAAAGTTCTTTTTTTGAATATCAGATGGGTCCTTTCACTTGAACAGCATATCTGGGCAGTAGTGGAATTACCCATTTCTTCAATAAGAAACATCTCCATCTCTTTTCATACAAAGAAAAGCCAAGCACACAGGCTTCTGAGGTCTAATTCATCAGGTGTCAGGAGATGAGAAAGCCAGCAGCATGGCTAAGGAGTTCAATTTCCTTATCCTCAAGACAGGGTAGCCTCAACTCCTTTTTGGACCCAGGAAAAAGCTGTACTTCGTCACCTACAACTCATAGGAAAATACACCTTTATCAAGCAACATCCTATGAAAAGGATCTCTGAGATGCAAAAGGCAGTTTAAATGAATGGAACTTGCAGTAATCTCAGCCTACGCTCAACACAATTTCTATCTGCAGTAAATTCTGCCTGGTCACAGAAGTCTGAAAGGGAGAAACCACAGTGAAGGACTTGCTTCAACTGCAGGTCACTTACATGACTGGAAATTTTTGTGAAAGGGAAATAAAAAGCAACACAGTTAAAGGAGCTACTGCTAGCTCTTCCTCCAAGGCTGAACTGCAGCTTCTGAATATGGATTCATGGATATTTGAGAGTCAGAGAAAAGAGACATGCAGGACCAACAGGTGGCAGGAGCACGAGGTAAGCAGTGAAAGCCTGAAATACCCATCCAGTGCTTATGAGGGAAAGGCGAGAAATGGCACGCCCACTGACTACTGCCTTGGAATGCAGTGGGGAGCAGAACGATTTGGGATTGTAGGATACAGCAGAGCTGTACTACATCAGCGACAGCAAACAACTTCCAGAACTCTAAATTTACTCCACAGAGCGGACAATTTTGAGGCTGGAGAAAAATTTCAGGTGTCCTTTAGGCACCTGCAAAGTAGATCCTAGAGAAACTGGATGGAAAAGAGCATCAAGGTTTGGCTGTAGTCGTAATGATCCATGAAGTCTCTAGACAAGCTGAACAGGATGTCCAAACTGGACTCTCCAAAGACCATGGTTCTCTGTGGAATAAAGCTTTCTAAATCCAGCATTTTGTCCTGTAATGACTGTGCCTCTAGACACTTGTCCTGTTCCATGTACATGTCTCTAGTAGCCATTTCTGACCATTGTCAGATGGGACAGTGGACTTGCCCAGACCTCTTGCTTGACCTAGTGTAATTGTTCATATGAAGATTATTACAGGAAACATATCACTTCTGGAAGAGATTATGACCTTATCATTTAAGAAATACTTTGGCATCTACACTGATGTTCTTGATTAGGCTAGGAGATTCAGGATATGTAAACACTACAATAATATTTAAACCTAAATTTTCAACATTCTGACTACAGACATCCTACAGAATAAAACAAGAAGGGAAAGAGATGGCTATGTGAACAAGCCCAAATATTTTCCAGAGTTGAAAGGAGATGGTATAAAGCAAGGAATGACCAAAGTACTCTAGTTTTGGCATGCTTAATTATTTTTCCTTATTCCATGCATTTTTTAATTTTAATTTTTTAAAAGTTTTGTATTTTAGGAAAAGGAGAAAAAACAACGTAATAATTTTTGGGGGTTTAATCTGCTTTACTACTGAATTTTTACATGAACCGAAAAATCAGTTGAGTGGTTACTCTGTTCTTATCCTCCCTTCACCTGCTCTTGTATCTCCATGTTTTTACTGCAGAGCATGTAAAGTGAAAGCCTACAGGTTAAAAAAAAAAAAAAAAAATTAAAAATCCTCCATATTTAATAAAATTTTAATAAAACCCCATACTGAAATAAACAGAAATCCTAAGTTTTCAGTCCTGGTACTATGTATGTTAGTCATACATGCAAAAAAGACCATGGTTCAGGTTAAAGGAGATTATATTATAATTATTTATTTCTATTTACTTATTTATAATATTTACTATGTGCAATAACAACAACAATAAATATTAAAGAGATAATTTCATTCATGGAGTTTTTTAGGTGGTATTTTCTGATGCCATTCTGATATACATTGCTATCAATTCTCAGTTACCTTATGACAGTGCTGATCCAGCCCTATGGAAATCTTTTCAATTTATTAAGAATTCTTAAGATCACAATGGAAAAACAATATATTGTCAAAACATCAGCTATATCTTAGTAATGTGAAAATACTCAAGGCAGCTTGTTTACCATGTGTATCTTCTTCCAAATTTTATATTTGCTTTGCAGATCACATATGGGAACCTTACATGAATAGGAACATGAAAAAATTACTTTCTTTTACAAAAATCCCTTATTAAAAGAACCACTTACTCATAAAAACCTTGTACCTGAAGTATGGTGTATTTCCACAGAATTACGTCTTTTTTCTTAATGTGTACATTAACCATCAAAAAAGCAGCCACTTCTTTAGCAGTAAACAGTTGCTTTTGTTAGACTACCCCCGCCCTAAAAAAATGCGCATTTCCCTGTTCTAAGAGCATAATTACTAAGCATTCCTCATTACACTGCTTTGAAGTTAGACCATGCAAAAAAATCCTGGCAAGGGTTTTTGGCCCTCATTTTTTATCTTTCAAAACCAATTTCACAATACTGACAGTTAAAGGAATAAAAATAAAAGTCAGCCAGATGTAATATACACCTCTGTTGAAGGCTGTGGGTGATGGCCAGCTTTTTCTAGCCATGTGAAACAGTGCAGAACTACAGCAAAAATTTCATCTATACAGACCTACTACAGAATTCACAGGATATTTAGATACACAGTAAGTGCAGTGTGGATTCCAGCAGAGACACCCATATATACATATATATATATTTCACCAATACAAATGCTATCTCCGGATGTTAATTTTATTTATAACACGAGAGACCTTTATAAGCTCAGTGTACACTAACAGACAGACGTGCACACACCTTTACAGAAGAATAATTACATAAAACAGGGTCCCTTACTGTTCACAGCTCTGCAAAAACACTGCAGTCATGAATTAAACATCACCTTCCAAAGTTCTCCGTTTTGTGCCTGCTCTGGCAAGGTTTCTGGGAACACTGATTAGAATCTGAATAGCTTTACATTACCTCCAACCTTAGGCCCACCAGCTGATCCTGGCTTTCTTGCACTGTTTGAAGGATTTCCTGGCTTTTTAGGTGCCGGAACCTTGAAGGCTGAAGCAGCTGATGATGGCCTATTTCCATCCACCGACTCTTCATCATCAAAGCTTTTGTCTAGAAAAGGATACATTAAATAAAAATACAGCTATTAGAATGGGTGTATTTTCATTTCCTAATCCATTATTTTGCTTCACATTTCACAGAAATTCACATAAAGCATAAATAAAAACAAGTATTTATCACTTTGTCCTGTCTCTGAAACTAGGCATAAAATGACAATGAGAGATAAACAGCATTTTCTACATCTCAAGTTCTTATAAAATATTATTTTACCTTCATGATTAACCACAGTAAAACCGAGAATAAAAATGAATCCTACACATTCATTCCCACAAAGGAAAAATATCTTTGCACAGACTGAATTTTTTTAACTATTTCTTAATATTTTCCCAAAAGGAAAGCCCTTAATAAAATTTTTATCATTCTGGTCTACCGAAGAAAAATGCTTCTCCTTTTCCTTCTTTCACTCATGCATGCATTTTTTGCTACACATCCTCCCACAATGTGTCTAACCAGCACTCCCTGTCTCCTTCCTTCCACCCAGATTTTTCCAACTTACAATCACAGATCCTCTTGCAGATCAGTCGCCTCATTCCTCTGATAGCTCTTCAATCCCCTCACCCTAGGATGGACCCAGCACCTCACATGGCCACATGCAGTAAATTCTTCATACTAATCAAAGATTTTATCAGAATCTGCTCGCAAACACCCTAGATCCACCACTGAGATTTGTGCCGGCATCTTTCTCTCCCTTCCCTGCACTAGGTGCTGCACAACCAATGAGCTGCAAGGTGACATCATCTTCTGGGAGCCAACGCCAGAGGAAAAGGTGAAAATTCTCCATGCAAATAAATTCATTCCCACACACAGTATTTGCCACTATTCCAATCCTTCGTTAAAAAAATTAGACAGGCAGACAATATTCCGGGGCTTGCACTCCTCTTTCCTATAATTTCAGGTTTGTGTATTTTTAATCACGAAAGAAATTCATCTCTAGTGACTAAACAGTCTCAATTGAAAACATT
The DNA here is from genome assembly GCA_024500445.1 of Entomyzon cyanotis. NCBI lineage: Eukaryota > Metazoa > Chordata > Aves > Passeriformes > Meliphagidae > Entomyzon > Entomyzon cyanotis. Next base: position 87,431,571 of record JAKEPQ010001005.1, read on the forward strand.
GTGCCTTAAAAGAATCCCAACATATTCCAAGAGTAGAACATGTTATCTCCACCCACTTAGGGAAGAAGGATTTATCTGTAAGCTTGAGCACAGAAAACATACCAGCCTATGGTTCCTATAATAAATAAACTGGGCGAGGCTGAGACACAGCTGCACTACAGTAATGAAAGACCAGTTTAGCATATTACCTGCTCTAAAACCTGCCATTTGTTAAAAAAAAATAATTGCAAAGCATCATCTCTGGAATGGTTAACTGTTTACCCATCGCTTATTCAGAACTTGCTCCCAGTGAAATGTCAACTATATTTAACAATTTAGCCTCCCAGAGGAAGGCAGCTTGCATTAAAGGGTATAGCAAGGTTTTGTCCAGCAGCATTCGCAGCACCATCGAACGTCAGAACGCCCTGCATTTAACATGTCCAAGATCACTGCTGCTATAGTTAGCACATTTTTCTAGCATTTACCAAAAGCTGTGTTTTGCACTAATGAATCTCCATGATTAAAGAAACACACCATCACAAAAAACATACAGGTGCACATAAACAATTTTCATTAGCATTATTTCCTTCTCTCCTACAAAACACTGATTTTTAAGAGAATCTTCCTAAGAATAATTGTATTTGGATCTGTAAACTCTCTGAATCAGAGGAAAAGGCATCAGCCATCCTCCCCACTGTCCTGTTTGTTGCCATGGAAACAGCACTCCGCTCAGCATACGGGCTGAGCCAGAATACATTTTGATTCCTGATGCTTTTACTCTCAGTATCTTAAATAGAGCCAGACATCAAGATTTCAAGCAGGGAAAACCACTAATACAAAGGCCAGATTAAATGAAACTACTTAAACACAGTAATAGAAGGGTAAATGGCAAGAGTTAATATCTAGGATACCTGCAACATTACAGGTAATTTTAAAACAGCATTAGAAATATCTTGCAGATTTTTAAACAGCATGAGCAGATCAACACTGACACATGAGCATGGAATCATGAAAACTATCTAAAAGTGAAAACACGCTTTTCAAATAAAAATGCTTTTGTTGCTGCAGTTTGAGATCTGATGAAGAAACAGTCAAGACTTTCATGCTACTACCCAGCAGCTCTACAATGTAGCACTGACATGCAAATATTGCACAAGCCTTTGAAACAATAAAGTTATTTGCAATACAATTTTAAAAATAGAAAATGAGCATTTGCTCATTTCTGCGAAATCTCCTAATCAAGAAAAATCTAAACAACTCCAAACAACTGTGTGCTTTGGGAACCAGTGACTCAGACCAATTAATTTTATTTTTACCAAACAATTCATTATGAAAGAGTATTAAAGATGGGGAATTGTGGAAGTTATTGCTGAACCCCAATATGTGCAAATAGAATTTCAGAAAAAAATGCAAACACAAATGTTTTGACCTACTCATGTGTGTATTAGAGGATGGTACATTAAATAATGTTCTTGGTAATACTGTCAAATTACTTGGCCAAGTTAAAGAATAGTTTTTCATACATTTAAAACATTGTTAACACTGGATTAAAAATCCACACCATGAAATAGTTTTATACAGTTTTTCAGTCCACATGAAACTTATCTTTTTAACATAAATGCTTTTTTTTTTTTTTGAGATACACAGAACTGATTTTAACCACTGATACATGGGTGCTCTTAATCAGACCTTTCATGGTTTATGTTAAAATAAATTAAAAACCGAGGTACATTTACTTGAAGTGTTCCAAAATAACAGCACAATACCATATGCATATAAATTAATGGCTGAACAGGATCTGTTTTAACTCTATTAAGGCTAAAGGGATAATGCAGCTGGAGCCTCTTTTGTTCTAGATTTGTTTGTTTTTTAATAAGCATAAGGAGGAAAATTTTGTGCTGTCTTTTAAAGAAAACAGAGGTTTTCCCTACCCTTTTATTTCCCTAGGATTTAACATCAAAATCCCAAGTGATCTTTAGGGACATCTGATGTCCAGAAATATGCTTTACACTGTGAAGATCCAAAACCTGAAGTCTGTATTTATAGCACTCAATGAAACCAGAGCATTATATTTGCTTCCCCTACGATGTGCCTTCCACGTGCTCTCACTCATCTGCAATGATCCACTTGTTTGTAGCTCCTATAAAAGCATTTCCATGTACTTCAGGATGGAGAAGCCCAGCTCGAGTTGTAATTGCTGCTCTCCAGGGCATAATCAAGGCGCAGCTCTGCTCAATCTGGCTTTACAACGTGCCTTTGGTCGGCCAAAGGACCAGGGATGGAGCTCCTGACAGCCAACACAGAGCATGGGGATAGCTGTATTTCAGTATCAAACCGTGCCTCTAATGTTAGTTTTATGCAGTCTACAAACAAAATATATTTCTACGACGGAAGTCATAAATGTAACTGCTATTTCAAAACAAAGCCATCTAACTGATGCAAACTTTTGTCACTGTAAAACAGCTGGATAATTTTCATTCTAGGTAATTTTAACACCTTCAGAGCATCAGATTTTACATATGCAAATACACTTGTCAGCTGAGAAGGCACTATCCAAACAGTGTTTCACAACAAAGCTCCAAGGTACTAAAAATAAAAAGTCATATGAATTGCTAGCAACACACAGAACATCTTAAAGGAAAAACACAATAAATTAAAGACACTGAGTATCAGTTAAACCTCACAACACTCTTCTTGCACTTGATATGTACTATTTGAAACCACAGAGCATAAGGTCTTTTGGAGGTAAGCATACAATAAAGAGCCTGGAATCTAGTACTGCCAAAAGGTCCTGAAGAAACCTTATGAGCAACAAATGGTTCTCTCTCTGGTACAAGTTCTCTTCCAGATGAACAATTTCAAAGCAGGGGAAGAATAAAATCAAGAAAAGGTTGTTTTTATCTTCAGAAAGCTAGAAATTCAAGATTCAACATCCAAGCATTAGAAGTTTTCTCTTCTAATGGAGGGCAGAGATCTGTAGCATAGAGGATGTTCTGCAGGTACAGTGCAGCAAGTGAACTGGTACCAATGAACTGCTCTGCATTTCCACAAAACCCTTCAAGAGTTGTCTAAGAAATCTTTGCACGGAAGGACCCTCCAAACCAACCTGCAGGATACATCAGAACCTGAAGTCTATCACACTTTCAGAAATTAAGATTTACCGAAGTTATTTGAGGATTAAATCCAGGCAGACAGACCAAAACTCTTAACTATCACAAAGGATTAAATACTAAAATTCTTAAGAAACAAACTATGCCACTTGAACCAAAAATAAACCAAATATATGTGCTATCTTCCTGCCTTGTAGCATTACTCTTGGGGGCCAGATCACAAAAATGCAGCATATGTTTTCTGAAGTATTCAGAGAGATCAAAGCATAAGCGTTTATAATGAAACTTGATATTCAAAGAACATTCTAGTACTCCCAGTATTTTAAACTTCAAAACAATATATTTACTGTGATTTGGCTAGAGAGCAGTAAATGTAATTAGAGATGTATCCAGCAACAAGGAGAATCTAGAGAGAAGTGTAAAGCTTTTCATATCCAGAGAGAAAAAATATTTTATTTTCAAAGAAGATTAAATTAAAATACATTTATTGTTACTGCAGCTCAAGCCTCTATCTTAGCTGGCTTGAAGATTCATATAATTAATGTGACATTTTGATAGCTAACATTTTGCAAGTGATAGTCAATAACCAAAGAATGAAACACAGTATCACCTACACAGCTGTACAGAGACAAGATCTATATTCTACTTGTGCTACTCAACAGCAGGAAATCAGAAGTAACTGACTTAAAGCAGATCCTCAAGTGACACCATAAGGGTCAAAAAACTGGATCCCCTGCAGTAATATTTAACCAGAGCTGGCCATAAAGGCAAATCTTGAATACTGTTTTCAGTAGCAACATCTTACATATCTAACACAACTAGGGCTGTAAATACCAACTTGCAGTATTTTATTGCGGATTGACAACAGTCAAATCAGGGAACACAGTATATTTAATATTTACATATTTAATAAAACTGCTTTCAAACTGACTTTTGTTCAAAACATTTGTATCAATTTTTACTTCGATAACTGATAATGATAACCATTGCTAACAAATACTAAGTGTTCTTCAACTCCTGTTAATAGCTCCTCTTTCACACCATAAAATGTTAATGAGGACAACTGCAAAATCTTACCCAAGTAAAACAAAAAAAAAAACACCAAAAAAGTAGATGAACTCCTTTTCCAAGTCACTCCCCCATTCTGTGCCTACCAAGACACTAATTGCCAGTTTCCCTTCAGTGACTTACAAACATAGACTGCATCAATTGCTTGGAACATCTGGGACTGGATCATTAGCTCAATTCCAGATGAACTGGTGCAGCCTACAACAATTTCTGTCAAGCATGAAAATGAAGCCACAAGCACTACACATGCATCAAGTTAGTTGATCCTTCTAATCCATACTTCAAGCCAATGCCCCACATCATTTAGTGAGAACTTTATCCCTTACACATCAGGCATTCCGTACAGTCCAAATCTGTTTGTCCTGACACAAAGAACAGGATTCATTTGCCTAAGCACAGTCATCTAAAACCAGTTTAGACAGTCCTGGGTATCCTGTCTGGAGGCCAGCTGACATTCCAGAAGGCCACAGATCTCTTGTGGGTCTCGTGTCACGCCTGTTCACTCCGCGTGCCTACTGTGGATACTGCAAGGTGCCTCGAGTGGCATGGGACATCTATGGCTGGACAGATGAACCTCGCCCAAGCAGCTTTAGATCTACCACAAAGGCATCATTCCTTGGCATTCTCCCTGTGCCACAGCAGGTAAAGGGGTCCTGAACCATTAGGAGACAAATTGTCATTCACAAACAAAAGCCTGCTTCCCACAATGATGGAGCATGGCTCTTCAGGAGATACCAGTGCAGGCACAGAAGTAACATGAGGCCACTTGTTGATGGATTTAACTTAACTTCGTGTTACCTCCTTTGCCTCTCTTTGCCTTCCGGAAGGAGGCAACTGTACCAATGATTCACTGCTGGCAAATGGTTTTTCTCTTCTGTGCAATATATCCTGATACTCCTCAGCAAAATCTCAAACTCCTACCAAAAGAGACTCCCTTTCCACAGCAGCCTCACAGCGGATGGGCGAGACAAAAGATACCAATGAGAGCAGCTGCTAGATAACAAAACCTGGTTCAAAAATCACCCATTCCTTCACACGCTATTTTTTCAGGCAGATCCAGGGAATCAGTGTCTTCAAAAAAAAAAAGGAGTAAGAAAGGCAGCAAGTAAGGGGAGCAGGAGTCAGTAACAGGAAGAAGGCAGATATTTATCAATTAAATTTTACTGTTGATCCAATCTCAAATTATGATAAAGCTCCCTTAACTTTTCAACAAGCAAAGCAGAATACAGCTCTCCCTACATTTCATTGATCAGCTAGCTACAGTGCACTGAAAGAGGCTCACACCTGCTTTTGAGGTTTTTTTTTTTCTGGCGTATGTGTTTGGACTTTTTTAAAACATGACTCTCAACAAATAGGACAAAAGAAAAGAAGGAAAATGAGAAAGAAAACACTGGACCTGATAGACTTTTAAAAAAGAAATATTTAGGAGTGGCAACAGCACATGCCAAAATAATTATCCACACATAATACAGGCCTAGTCTAATGACATTAGTGGTTTATCCATTCTGCTCCACAGTTTCATGAAGGACTATGTTCAAAAAAGATTAACTGAAAAAAAAAAGTAACATATCCCCAGTACTATTTTCCTAACCCCAAACAAAAGCTGGTCCTACAGTTTATCTTATTACTGTCTGGCTGAAAGACAGGATTTAACTACAGGTTTCAAATACAGCTGCAATAAGCTCAAATAAGGAACTGAGCTAATTTTGCTCCCAAGTAAAGCTTCATTCCCATTTCTAGCTCTAGAATATCTCCTGTAAACCAAAGTAATTTTCTAATATTTAATTTTCTAATATTTCATTTTCTAATATTTCATTTTCTAATATTAAAATTTAAGACAGTTTCTGCAAGTCTTGCCATATTTTATACTGTTACAGCATCTGTAATTTAGTCCTTTTTTAAATTCTTGCAATTGGACTTTGCTTTATTATACACGCATAAAATTTCCCAAATGTAACTCCCAGGAAACTTACTGAAAACTGAAGATGCAGTCAATATTACTGTACTTTAAAAATCATCAATTTCACTATTTACATCTTTCCTGAGGCACATTCAATAGCCTTCTGAGACAACACCTCACAGTCTATAACCTATTAGTAACCAAAGCACAATTTTCTCAGTAAAAGGCAAAGAGAAAGATGATCAGGTTCTCCAGAATTCATGACAAGGCAACACCTAAAATAGGATCCAAGACTAAATAGCAAGGCTTAAAATAAAACTACATAGCATTATTGTTCTTCAACATCTGTGCTATGCTACTGCTTTAAGCCATGCTATTTGGACCACACTGCACTATGCCCAGTGCTGACATATTAACCAGTCAGGTAACTTTTGGGCAGGAGGAAGGAAAAAAGGTGTAGAGAGGACACAAACTTGCCTTGCATAAGAAATCAAAGACTTCAAGGCTTTGACATGTTAAACACATAGGTTGACTCACTAGCTGTAACACCGACACTGATGAGATACTCCTCTGTTTTAGCACAAAGTAAAACATGCCTACCACAGCACAAATGTTCTGCTCTCCTATGAAATATCAGAATTAAAGCTGAGCAAGGCAGTAACCTCTGAAGCAATCAAGATTTCTGCTAAATGAGTGAGTACTCCCTCAGAGAGTCTCCCTATCCAGACACTGATTAAAATGAAAGCAGGTAGTTGATGTAAAAATAGTGATATAAAATGAAAGAAAAAGCTCCAAGAGAATTTTTACTCAATGTCTGGTTAATTATTGTGAGCCACTTTACACATAGAAGACTCATAATTTCTATCAAAAGTGATAGTTTATTTAACTGTTGTAGCCTGTCTGAATTCAGACCTCATTTGTGGTCAAACCCTTCACTCTGTTGCTTAAGTTGCCCTCTAAAAATCCTGTCACTTCAAGTATCTCCTTGAAGTGTCAACTCCACTATTGCCATTTAAAATATCCTGTAATCCAGCAGCCAGTTTTTGCTAAGTAGGCCTGGTTTAATCACTGTCTTCATTATCGTAGCTTCAGAAGTCATTTTATTTCTTTCTTCACAAGTTCCTTTTGCTTATACATCAACTATCTAACTCTCAACAGCACCAGCATTTTCTTCAGTGAATCTAATGACCTATTTTAAAACCAACATGTTCATCACAGAAACACATTTCATCTAGAAACCACTATTCATAGACTGCAATAATATGACTAGCATTATTGATGCATTTAAGTTCAGAAAAGCAGACAAAAGGACCAGCATATTTATCTATCTGCAGCTAAGTTAATCAAACAACTGATATCCATCGAGGAATGGTTTCACTCATGACACTTCCAGTACTTAATTCAGCTGCACAGAAGCTCCTGGATTTAATGATTTGATTTTTCAAACTATCAATTACATCACAGCAAGTGTAAGAGAGGCACTCATAAGTACCATGTTCGTTCATCTTTAACATATATCACAAGTATATGTGATAGTGAAGGGCCATGGGATATATATAATATCGAGAATGTTTACAAACAGGGAGGTTAAATTGTGATTTACTATTACAGGCTGACAATGACAAATGTAATTCTACCATCAGAGAGATGATGATAGTAGTTAACATTTACACTAATTCTTAGTATGGCAAATTTCTGCATGTTCAACTCGATTTGCATGTTGAAAATGTCCAACAGCGAGGCAGACTGAGAAATAAAACATAGATCCTAGAAGCAGAAAGTGTAATACAAGCACACAGAATATAAAATTTTGAGAGATTTATTTTTCTGACTTTTTGATCCATATAGTTTAGGAATTAAAAGTTAATATCTGCACATGAAAACATGCACACCACAGCACAGGATGAAAAGTGCCCAGCTCACTGACCCATCTGATTTCTGCCTCACATAGAAGTGGGGATGAAGAAAATATGGCCAATTATCTTTATTTTACTCAATGTTGCCACTTCACTTGTGGGTAATAAAACTGCTGGTTTCAAGAGGCCCAACTCTCCTCAAACTGGACTTCTTAACATCGAATCATAGAATGGTTTGGGTTTTAAGGGACCTTAAAGATTGCCTAGTTCCAACCCTCCTGCCAGAGGCAGGGACACCTTCCACTAGACCAGGTTGCTCAGAGCTCCACCCAACCTGGCAGTGAACTCCTCCACGGATGGGGCATTCACAACTTCTCTGGCCAGCCTCCTCCAGTGCCTCACCACCTCAATTGAAAAACTTCTAGTCTAAATATACCCTTTTTCAGCTTAAAGCCATTCCGCCTTGTCCTATCACTTCATTCTCTTGAAGAAGTCCCTCTCCAGCTTTCCTGTAGGCCCCCCTTTAGGTATGGGAAGGTGCTAAAAGGTCACACAGTTTTGATGTAGCCCAGGACAGAAACGGGGTTTTGGGCTGCAAGCCCACATTGCTGGCTCACATCCAGCCTCTCATCCACCAGCACCCCAGAAGCTAAAAAACTCACATCAGGTCTGGAAAATCTGAAGTGCTTGGTATATGGCTAGGCAGCTTTAGTAGCTGCCATTTCTCTAATCTTGGGAACATGATCCAATGCCAAAATAATACAGAGACTGATTCCCGCAGTGTTTCTAATGAGTTTGTAAAAATCAACTCAACAATACAAAGAGATTCTAAACAAAAACAATTACACAGAAATGCTTTCGACCTTCAAGTTCAGTAGCAAACCTCACACTGTATAAGTTGGTTGACCAAAGGACTTTTATCAGGTCAACACACAAAGCAATCCATAATGATAAAAAGATTTTTTGTCAAATATAAATCTACTCATGTTCATTATTGAGGTGATCACGGAACACCATGGAGCTCCTGACATTTGATAAAAGCGAAATTATCTCATTTGAAGAAAGTAAGTTTCTTCTGCAGGCTTTGTTCGGCATCTTCAGCCCTTCTCCTCACTTTTCCTCAGGCTCCAACTATCCATAACTTTGAAGGCTTTTAAGTGTTTCCTCAGTTGTACAGAAGAATTTTCACATCAATTAAATATACATGAAGCGGTACCAGAGAAATTCTGGTACCACAGAATTCTTGCTGTCTACACTCCATATAGCTGGGACACTTCTGTGAGTTTTAAGTTGTAGTTACTTCCTGAAAGAGTCTATACACAGAGCTAGTTTTCAAAAGGCTCTTTTCAAGTTAGACTGCTCTTTTCAGCTGTTGCTATGAAAGTGTATTTTGATGAAGGAGCTAGGCAAAGAAAACAGACACAAAATCAAAAACACAAGTCTTTAAAACTAAGATACTTTTATAAATACAATACACAGAATGGAATTTCTGATTCAGATCAATACTACAGGAGACCCTTCACCTCTGAAGGCATTTGAGACACTGAAATGATCCAAATGTAGCCTACTTGCTCATCAGTATTTACTACAGGAAGACTTTATTAAAAACAACATGAAACAGTAAGGAAATACTCCTCATATTTCATAGATAACAAAGCTGAAAACAAACCCTGCAAGGCAAATATCCAATCACTCAAGTGGAAGATTCTTGCAATATCTATCAAAGGAAACCCTTAGTAGGCTTTAAATTTCTCCTGTGGCTGTTCACAATTCTAATGGTTTTTTTCCAAAATGTACCTTAAAAAAACCCAAAACATCCAAACAACCAAAAGACATGTAATATTAGCAATAGTCTGGAATAATCAAAAACATGTAGATAGAACTGAAAACACCAAAAGGAGGGGGTTTTTTATTATGTAACTTGTTCTTAAAAACTGACACTAACACTCCTGCCAACCAACACTTTTGAATGATAGATTAAACATATCTGCAAATCTTTTTAGTGGACTCATGTTTCAAGAAATCAACCACCACCACCACACACAAAATTCCTTGACACTTTGAAAATGTCACTTAGAAACAGGAAGACAAAACTTACTTGTAGTTATTACATTAGAATATATAAAAAAATCAAGTGCACTTAGCACTCTAGAAGCTATACTGGTTTTGAGAAAACAACTGTATCTGTCATATGTTTGCAGGTTTGCTTTTTAAATAAAAAATGCTCTGAGTTGCACAGCTCTTCCTTGAACTATTTTTTCTATTCACATCAGTCTTGAACCTTGCTGTATTCATCCATTCTCTTAGTAGAAACTCTGTCTTTTCATATAGCCCTTGGCTTGTTTACACATTCCCTCTCTCTCCCACTCAGCTGCCTCGCTGCCCCACTGTTCTTTTACTGCTACTAGCAACAGTACTTGCACTTTATAGACAAAACACAACTCAGAATCTATGTTAATCACTGGGAGTAGCATATGACCTTACTGTGAGAAGAAGCTTTGCACTGGTTTGGTTCAGAACAACCACCAAATTCCAGCTCACGGTATCTGTCCTTCCTCTCTCAGGCACAGCAAGTAAAGCCATTTCCCAAACCAATGTGCCACCAACTGCTACTAATGGAAGAGGAGTGGTGGGGAGCAATTACAGGAAAAGGAGACAATGCAAGTGCAGTCAGCATGGTAAAAAAAAAAAAAAAAAACACAGGCCCAAACAAGAACAGAAAGGGAGTAAGTGATATGCTTCTGTCCCCCAGAAAAACTTCTGCTACTATTTATATTCCCACACCCAGGAGACAGCTCTGAATGGTACAAAGCACCACAGTTACAGCCTGACCAATTTTTAGGCCAGTGTAGCAATTGCATTATTATCATCATTCACAGGATTCTGTTGGATTAAAAAGTCTACCAGAGGATAAGAAAAATCAGAAACACAAGTTAGAAACACACATGCACTAAATTGACATATATTATATATCAAGCTAATGTCTCAAACATCACTGTAGCTTCTGTACCTTTAATATGACCAATCCCTTTTTCAGTCAAAAGTAAAATATTAAAGCTGTACAGCACCCACACTTCACAGAAACTACCTAATCAGATTAAAGACTTAGGAAGACAGCCTTCCTTCAGAAGAACATCAGGGAATGGAAGATAATTGTTCTCGTGCTTTAGGACCATTCACACATTAATAAAGTATTTTGAAAGAAAACAAAACACACCATTTGATACGCATATGCAGTAAGATAGAAGGATAATTTCTATTCATAAACCAGTCACATATGCTTTATCATCTAAAATCTGGCAAGTGCTTTAAGTCATGAAACATCATTACATTGTATGCCATTTACATGAAAATACACTAAAAAATAAAGAAGTCCTTTTTCATTATATAATACAAAATAGTATACTTAGTGTACACTAGTGCAACAAATGTGTGCACCAAATATGTCCTCTTACAAAGCTGATTATATGCTTTTATATAGCTCTCAAATACCTTATGTCTGGTACTGCAATATGTTTAGTACATCTTAAGAAAACCTATGTCTAATCTTCCCTTTAAGGCCGTTTGTAGTTTTAGGCAGATAATTTTGTTCTTACCCTAATTACCTTGCTCAACTGGGATCAAGGCAGTCCCTTACCTACGAAATAACAGGGTAACATAGCACAGACTGACAACAAGGTGAGGAAAGACCGATGGAAGCTGCTAAATTACAAACCCCGAAGAGAACGCACAACGCGAAGTGCGCACCACGATTCCGTTCACCACCTCCTCAGCAGCCTAATCTGTTTACCAACAGATAATGGCAGAAATGCATTATCCTCTCCAAGGAACGAAGAAACCAGAGCGAGGAATGGTTCCCGGCTGGTTTTCCTCAGCAGCCTCCGAACACAACTTGCAGGGCAAACACAGACCTCCAGTCACACAAGTATGTGAAATGCCTTTAACACTGAGGCAGTGCATGCTTTCCCACTGGCACGCATTCAGTACAGTAGAAGTTACGGTCCATTTGTTTGCTGGGCCACAAGCACAGGGTTATTTTTTTTCTCCTCTGCATTCTTGCAACAATAGCTTGGAGAGATTGAGACAGTTAACATGGGGGCAAACAGAAAATCTGGTTCTTCCCTTCAATCTTCACTTGAGAGATCAGATTAAGATTCAACTGTTAAGCACCATGTTTTATTTACATTTCTGCTTGTGCTCAAGAAAACTAGGAAAAAAAAATCCAAAAGGTTCCAGTAAGACAGTGTCTTGCATTCAAGATAAAATTGACAATACGACTTCTAGATAGCATTTCCAAACATACTCTGCAATTGTGTAACACATCTAGGCTGATTAAGTGAGCAAACCAAGTAAGAAAAGTGAAAAAATCTGTTCTCTGGAGTATCTGTACAATTACTTCAGCCTAGTCTCACAAAGATGAAGTTCAACATACATACTGACCACAACATTTTGCGAAGAAAAGACATTTCTCAAAGGCTGCAAAATCATTAACCTTAAAACAGTTTATTCTATGTTGCATATATATTAGGAGAATACACCGAATATTTGCAAAACAAAAGACCACAGCAAAACCATCACTAAATTTAGGAAAAAAATCAAGAAGTTTTCTTAATAGTAACTAAGGTTTTGTTTTCCCTCGCAGTTTCATAACACAACATCAGAAGACTGAATTCCTTAAAAATGTGGTAAGCAGTCGTTTTAAGAAAGACCAACAGCTACATAATCATCCTACACACTGTTAATTGTATCTGGCATTATTGCTCAAAGCTCCTACACAGAATGTCAGCTGACTGCCTGAACAGTACTTTGTTCTTAGTGCCTTTGTTAATGACGAATTAAATTATACAGAAGAGAGCTCCACAAACACCCTCACTTTATAAACCTCGACCATTACAGAATGACAAAAATCCTACAGCTTTGCCTAGAGAATGCAGTTATTTCTTAACATGCCACAACTTGCATTCTTAGTCTGCAAGTTACCACAATTCATGTTTACACCATAGAGAACTGCGTTGCTTTACAGGAAGGAAACAACGATGAAGAAAAAACATTTCCAAAAAAAAAAATCTCTGCGAGAGTGAGCTTGCTACATATTCAGTTCTACCAAGACCATGACTTCTCCTGCACCTTGCAAAAATACAAACATCGGAGAACTGCCCAAATTTTTTTTAGACTGTACAGTCCAGACATAATTTCACTGCTCTGGTCATGCTCATTATCTCTTTCAGTCTCTGACATATGAAAGAACTAAGTCGCCTTTCAGGTCATCTCAAGAAAGGGTCTCTCTCAGGACTCTTACAACTACTGTTTTAGCAAATTCAGATAAAAGATTTAATCTTTATCTGTGATCTTTATAAGACTATCTTCTTCATGCAAATCTGCATATATTGTCACTTGTAAAAGCACAGCCAACCTACTTCACCACTAAACTTGCTGCAAGTCCAATGAACGCATCCTGTTTCTCTAAAAATAATAATGCATATATATAAAGTCATCAAGGTATTAAGCTCAGAGAACCTGGCTAACATGCCAGCCGAAGAGGTGTGATAAAGATAAAACATACGTCTAGTTTTTAATGTAAACACAACCATATAGTCTGTATTGCTTTACTGACCTACTTTCCATTGGTTTGTGTAACAATACACTGTGCAGTGAAGGAAACGTAGTAACATCCCATGTCTTTATTAAATATACATCCTCAGCTCTAGCAGCAAGGCTCTTCTTTTATGGCTATGCTGAGTGAGTATGAATTTCTTCACCAAACGGGGCAGGTTAACATCCGCTTGTTTACAAAGCGGTACGGTAAATCCTGCCTAATCTTGCAGAGGTGGCCAATTCAAGTAACACTGAGGCGAGAGGGGTAAACACAGCGCCAACATAAAAATGCACAGCGGAATCTGCCGGCGTAGTAAATAATTGAGATCGCGGGTCATCCCAGAAACGCAGGCACGGTTACAATTCCAAGAAGGGCTGGAGCTGCCACGCTGGGTGTCCCGGTACCCTCCGGCTGCTGCACGCAGCATCCATCGCCCAGCGCCCGGCTCGGGCGGCAGCCAAGCCCCTCAGCCTTGAGATGCCAACCCGCCACACGAACCTGCCCGGCCCCCCGGGCTGCAGAGAGCCCCCCGAAGCCCCGCGGCCCCTACTCACCGTCCCCTACAGCCATCATGCCCGGCGGTGCCGCGGGAGGGCGGGCGCGGCAGTCCCGGCCGGATCCCCGCCGGATTCCTGCCGGCTCCCTGCCGCTCCAGCCGCCGCCTCGCTTCAAAATAGCAGTCCCGCCTCGCCAGGGAACCTCCGCGCCGGCCCGCCCCGGCCCGGCCCCCCGGGCGCTCCGCCCCCGCCGTCATGTGCCCGCCGGGTCCCCTCTCCGCCCCGCCGCCACAGGCTGACAGCCGGCAGCCCCACAGCCCGCAGCCCCGGGGCCAAGCTTGGCCCCCACGCCACGGGAAAAGAAGCCAGAGGAGAAGCGGCAGCCTTGCTGAAGGACGAGCGCTCCACACAACAGAGGTCAAACACAACGTAACGTAACACAGAATAAAACAATCAAGCCGCAGGAAGAAGGAAAGGGCTTCGTTGAAGAAAGGTGCTGCCTGGTTTCGTGAGTTTTCGGAAGACTTGTTTGGACGACCCCCACCCCGACACTTTAAAGAGAAACTGCTTGCAAAGCAGGCGTGCAACACATGCTGGAGAGCAGGAATGACAGCCGACCCAGAGCCTGTGCTGCTCATCATAGCTGGCACCCCAATCTACATTTTAGGTGACACACTGAAAGGAGAAAGAGTGCGATCTACTGTGATCGTCTGTAAAAGTGATTTTAAAAAAAGAGAGAAGTAGTATCAATTTACTTAGTCTGGCCTATGGAAAAGTTTAAAACTCAGGCAGGCTGTAGTATGTGCTGTTGTACACTGCATGAGAACCATTAATTTGCAAGGAGCTGGACATAGTTCTCAGTAATAATAATCCAAAAACTCATGCAAATTCCTAAAAAAACAGTGAAAGCATCACCCTGTTGAGGCCCTTTTCTTCCAAATGGGCTTGACTGGACCAGTACACTTCATTGGTCAGCAAATTTTCCTATTTAAAATGATAAACCATCAAGAAGAGCAGCTGAAATTGGAAATCATGTGACTACATTTTGACCACTTGCATCGAGCAAGCCAAAGAAATACATGCAGCTCAAAACCTCTATAAAATAATCATGGCAGCTATCACCACTATTCCCAGACGATATATATTCATGTTGTGCCGCACTGGTGAGCTCTATTAGAGTCTGTCGTCACTGTCTCCATAGTAACTATATTTCCAAATAGAAAACAGCAAAGGGAAATAAAAAACAATAGCGTAATGTGGAAAAACAGATACACACTTGTGCTGTGGATTTTTATTTGCCCCTTTTTTTCCAGGAGAACATGTATTTCAACTGCATTTTTATCACATATAACACAGCTCCCCTGCACTGTGATACTAATATCACACATCCTACCTGTAATATTTTGTGCTTGTAAAGCCACTCCTTTGAGCCATTAAACATTAAAATGGAAAAACTGCACAGGTTGAATAGAGATGTACAATTCATCTTCAGTTCAATCACTCTGCTGAGTGCAGCAGAGAGCTCAGTATTAATAGCTTCCCTACTTTTGTTTTAATTCCCCATCTCAAAACTGACACTACTATCCAATATAGGAGTCTGCTTGAATTCTCTTAGAGAAAACAGTATTTACAAATCTCAGACAGCAGAAACAAGTGTCTTTGTAGTGCTGAGATTGGCTGCCAGTTCTGTTTCCATAGAAATGAACATTCACTTGCTGAAAAATAGGGGGGGGTGCTTTAAAGAATCTTCTCCAGTTTGGAAAGCTATGTATAATTCTAGTGGAGTAAAAGGGCAAAACTAGCAGCACACATAGGATACTGCTTAACAGGCAAACACCCTGATATGATTCTCTTAATATCCATAATTATGAATGTAAACAAATCCAAGGTTTGCATAGCAGCTCATTCATTCACAAAATTCACATTAAAGAAATGATCTCTGATTTTACTATCCACATCTGAGAGTAAAGGAAGATAGGCAGAAAATAATTATTAAAAAAAAAAATTAAAAAATCAAAGGTCAGCTGGAGAGGGCAAGCTAGCAGTGGGATATTATCTACAGCTGTAAGTGATTCTCATCAAGCAAAACCACTAAGATTCCTGCCCAGTTCCCTTGTTAGACATGGCATCTCCTCGTATGTTGGCTTTTGAAACTCCTGGTTACATCCTACCCCAATTATTCCATCCATAAATGTTTGAATGTACTTTTCACCTCATCTACCCTCCAAGAGGATCTGTCAGTCTCTAATGGTAACTTGTTCCCCTCCTCCTCTTTACTGTTCCACCACAGATCAGATTCAATAAAGGAAGGAGGTAACACAAGACTAAAGGGACTGTTCTCGCTAGATCCTCTCTAGCACACTCACAAGGATAAGATATTAAATCCACCAGTGTGCTAAGACTGCAGGAAGGAGAGCTTTTCCTGTCCTACCTGTATTTCTCCCTACATAGCTAAGCATACCAGCAAAATGTTTTTTAAAACTCTCAAGTGTTAAATCATGTTAGTACAAATGTATTTTTTTAAATATGTATTTGTTTTGATTATCAATATACTACAGAAAACATTTTTGTATTCAGGTTGTTTAAAGCTTTGACTCTATTTTTTTTTCTTCCTAAGTACATACTGGATAAAAAGACTGAAAAACTAACGTTAGTATTATGTGATGAGAGAATCCTAAGTCACATCTCTCGATTCTCAGAAACTAGGTCAACACACCAAATATTCACTACTACAGCAGTGTCACTCAGGACTATGAAGAAGATGACATCTTCCAAGGTTGTATTAGCAATCTCTTCCCTACCCATCACACACCAAACAGTACCCCCCACCAGTACAGTCAACCTACTTGGGACAGTAACTCCACCTGGCAAAAAGCCATTCCTTTTGCAGTTAAGAAGGCCCACTATGGAGTTTAGTTATATTAAAGCCAGTTGAAGAGTTTTTGCCCCTTCCACTCGCCTCCACCCCAACCCCCCCACTTTGGAAAGGTAAGTGTATTTCCCCCCCTACCTTCCCAAACCCTACTATAAAATATCTAAAGCATGAAAAAAAATCCTCAACACAGTAACAGATGTATTTAGCCACTAAAATTTCGCCTTTATCCAGAGATGTTTGATAAAGCTCCTGAAAGGAAAGTTGGAAACAAGGCTACAGGAGTTCAACAGTAACTTTAAATCGACACGTGCAAGCAGTAAATACAAATTGTCCTTCAGAGAATAATGAAGCACAAAGCCAAGATAAAGCACTAACAATGGAAGAATACCTTTTCAATAACATTCCAAAACTGCCTAGATAAAAGCAACAGATGAACTAGATTCACGCAAAAATACTGAAACCAATGTACTTAGAGGGATTCTGTCATTTATGGTACCAAAACAGAATCATAGTAATGTTTGCAGAGAAATTGCCACCTACAAGACAAAATACATGGTTTATATTGTCACAGATCAGCATTAGTATCTGTGTTTTGCATGAGATAAAAATGGCTTCAAAATAAACTTTGTTAACTCTCTTAAACAGAGACTAAAAGAACAGAAGCGCTATGTTAACTAGTCCAGCAACATGGTACATATATTTTCATATATTTAAATTATTTCAGTGCTTATATTCCCCCGTGTGACTTTCTCTGTTCTCCTGAGAACCACCAACAGAAAAAATACACATGTAAAATGCATCTCTGCATCTCTCAAATCTACAAAACCTACACAGCTGTATTAGCTTTAAATGCAAAAGATAATGGTTTACCCTTTTCATAATGAGTAAATTTACCATCTAACAAAACAAAATATTTTTATGTAAAACATCTTTTCCCAAATTAGAATGCTTTAGGTTTTTTAAAAATACATAAATTTTTACAAATCAGTTTTTGTTTTAAGTGTTCAAGAATAGCAATGTTTTATTGCAAAGCAAAATGCAGCACAGAGATTCTTCTACCTCAAAGAAAAGGTTATAAAAACATATCCCTTTGAACCTACAGTCACTTCCGTTTTCACACTAAGAAGGGTGAGAAAATTTAAAATGAAAAAGGTAGATTTAGGTACATTAAGGAATTATATTCCTCAAAATATTTCTACTCTTGAACAGTTACACTTTTTAGATACAGCAGAGCGTAATCAACATACCTACTTTGAAAGAAAAATTAACATGAGAAAACTCCCCTGATAAAACAGTATCTACCGATTCCTTGCAGAAGACAATGAAGCTTCCAAAACCAACTATGTTAAAGCTGCTGCCACAGCACCTCCCTTGTTTTGCTGTTATGTAACATTTTTTTCATAATTTACAGTTTGAAATTAAATTTTCGTACTAAAAATACTGTAGCAAAAAAGCCGTAGAGAGCAACAGGGATTCTCTGTGTAACAGGTTCTCTTTTCTTGAAACACACCAAAAACAAGGAGCTCAAGCTCGAAGTTAACTTCAACATTTAAGTGCCTTTGAATGCTGCAGTCTCCTATTTCTATAATTTGAAACTCCATGTATTATAATCATGATACAACATCTTAACAGAGAGGATATCAAACACACTCATCACTAAAGTACATTTTTCTCTTAGAAACCTACTAAGATAGGATAAAGGTTCACCTGATCTTTTTTCCCATGCATGAACACTTTGCAGTATTCTGTCCTCTACTGAGCACATCTGCAACTCGTTAAATATTCACTCCTTGTTTCCATGCAGTTTCAACACCTTTTCCAATTGTATTCTGACCACAGTCCAGCAAATATTTCCAGTAAAGAGTACAAGCTTGTTTCACCATGTGTCTCATTTTCTTAGCATTTACGTGTTTCTTTTCATCCATCTCACACTGATAACACTAGTATTTAAACATTTATCTTGTATTAACATAAAGCTGATTGTAAATATATGATCTTTGATACTCACCGCTGACGCTACTTAAAATCATATTGTCAGAGTTTCTTATTTCATCAAATTTTGCAAAGATTGTTTGCAACCTATAAAGAACAAAAATAAAAAAGTATTTATACATCTCTGAACTCCCAGGTAAAAACATAAATCAGTTTATTAGCATATACAAAGCAGCAATGCAGAATATACAAGGGAGTAAGAGTACGAAGAAACAATTCCTAGAGGATTCCTCTTTAGCTGAGCATCTTCACAGAAATGCACAGAAAACTAAGTCAATTTAGCAAAGAACAAAACTGAGTATTGCTATTAGCATGATTAAAAATAACATTCTAAAGTTCAGGTTCAGTAACAGCATATATTGTGTACTCATACTCAACAACAAAGGTTACAATTACAACTATGGAATGTTCACTAAGAAGAAAAGAAAAAAGGATTACTATTTCATTTGTTCTGAGACAATTACTAATTCCCGTCAAAATTTTTGTTCCACAAAATTTCCTCAGCTCAGTTATGAAAAGAGCTTTGTGGTAATTAACACTTCCACAGGAAAAAACCAAAACTTTCTTCTAAAACCTAAAATACATTACACACTTAAAAGTATCCAAACCTGCACACTACTGATTTTAACTGTCACAATAGAGAATACACTGCAAATGCTTTGCTACATGTAAACAGCAAACAAACAAAACTCCAAATAAACTAAATTAAAACCTCCAAAATTCTAGATTTGCAATCTAGTCCCACAAGGCAAAAACTGGTATTCAAGGAAGAAAGCTGGCAAAACGCTTCAACAGCCCTTTCTCTTCACTTCAGCAGAAAACTCAATAAAAGCAGTGGAAATTTCTCACAGAAAAACGTGACCCATGCATTAGCAATAGATTTGTACTGACATAATACACAGTTCAGCTGTGAACAGTTGAGAACATTTTCTTGTATTTCTCCAAAGACTCCTCTACATTTTAGCCTACTTGAAATACGATAATATGTAACAGGCACATGGAAATTTTAGCTTCAGGACTATCAGGAGTGAATCCCGATTTTAAATTAACAAAGTTATGAACTACAAATCACATGACAAGTCTTCAGGTCTCTGAACAGGTACAGTTCAGCTACCTGAGAAGAACTAGAGACTATACTACCCAATTAAAAGTTTGCTAAAAATTTGCACTGAAAGGCTGTCTTTACAACTCACAATCCAAACCATTTTATGACAAACCAAGAAAAATGGGTAAGAACTATGCCTGGGTATGAAAATTCTCACAAGGAGAAAGGTCAAGGACACACAAAGATTTCGGTTCAACATTTCATTATGCACACACCACTTTTACTCAATGATCCATGCAGAGAGGCTGTGCACTTTTCACTGCATACTCTACATTCTCTGAGAACACACATCTCTTTTACTCACTGGGACCTAATTTATCTGAAAATTCAGAATGTGATAACATAACGAAATGCAGACAGACAACAGTATAGAAAGTTTAAGCTTTCCCCCCCACCTTTCCAACAATTTAGGACTCTCACAATGCATTAATTTTTACTTTCCAGATAGTTCAAAACAATCTGCTACAAAGCAAATTTGTCCTGGACTTAGCAGCCCACAATAAGAACTATATGGATTTAGCTGAGAATTCCACAAAAATATCTACCCTACTGCAAGCATCTAAAAAAACACAACCAAAACCCCCCTTAATGATTTAAGTCAAGAACTCACAACACAAACCAGCAGTAATTCTACTATCTCAACTTATCTCAAAACTATATGTAGCTCAGTAGTAGCTTGCCTAATCTTTCCCTAGCATACTTGCCAGCTTCTCTCTGGAACCTATTATCCTCTCCCTTTTGCATCACCATTGCATTTAGAACCACTGCTGCCACAGCAAAATGTCTGAAATGGCATCAATTCACAAATGTCATGGCTTTACCATTAAACCTCAAGTCTTTTAATGAAAAGATAAATTTTCAAACCAAAGGCTATATATATTGAAATAGGTTTTTCTGCACTTAAGACCCGAAAAAGTAAAACTTTTGAAATGAAATGCTTTTTTGGGTACTAGAATTTACTAATGACACATGAAATCCCATTAACATGCTGTGTGCTTTCAACCGTACAAAGTGAGAAGTTTACACAAGAATCAATACATATAATAACACATTAGGCCATCTTGCTTTCATAACAAGAAGTTAATGTGTTTGCCTCGTATGTTTGTGTTTACCAGGGATTGTGAGTTCCCCTCAACAGTGCTGGATTCCATAGCAAACACTGCATTAACAGTTCACCTAGTTAATGGGGAAAACTTAACACTACATCTGAAAGGCTGAAAAGGTCATCCTGAGAAAAACTGAATATGACTAGAGAGATTAACAGATTTGCTTTAAAATATCGCTTTAACTTTTATATCCTGTAACGCTGATGTTCTCCATTTGGGACAAATATTTTAGAGAATTCAAAAGAAAAAAAAATATTTCCTGCTCTTTTGAACTTTGTTTTCAAAAATGCTTTCCCGAGTATTTTAAGCCTAAGATAAAAACAAAATGCTTCCTTATAAATAAGCTATAATAATATATATGTTCCCTCTCACTTTGGGCGAAACATTTGATAAGGTATGAACTATGAACAATAAAAAAATGTGTTTGTCAGCACTGGACTCTATGTTGTCAGTGGTGCAGGCTGAAGAACACCACAGTACTGCCACTCCTCAAACTTTCAAAGCATGCCTTTATGATCAGAGGCACACTCCACATTACTTGCTGTAATTGCAACAACAACAGAAGAGTCCATTACAACACAGCTGTCAACATGGTAAAGCACTACTGTAGATCCAACCTCCTCTTTAGAACAGCTTCAAACTACTACTTTGCAAAGTCTCTCACAACAAGTTTCTTCCTCCCTCTCCTCCCATCCTGCTCTTCTTGCTACCTTCTTCTCATATTTCACACAGTTACAGGCGGCAAGGCAGTATGGGCTAGAGTCTCTAAAATTATTGCAACCACAGTCAATTTAAGAATGTTTACAGGAGTTCAGCTCCTGGCAAAAGAGAGCCTGCCAAGAGGAATCCAAGAAAATTTACCAGGCTGCACAAAGACCAGTTTTACTGGCAAGGAGAAATATTCTTTGAGAAGAGCAGCATTATTACTCCTTCATCTCATATCTGCAAGCCCAACTCTGGATAAGTAGCAATCACAATCACTCACTGAAGTCACCACATGTCACGGGTGGACAGAAATATTATCTTCTTTTCCCAAAAAGGCACCGACAGGTCTTCTCCCACTTCTCATATAGAAGGGAAAATCCCCACTGACAAAAACCAGGTGTTTGGGACAGCAGGTACTTCTGCATGGGCTGTCAGTGAATGAATGAATGCATGAAGTTGTAGCACTTTAAATGGGGACTCCTGGCAACCTGCCAAACCCTTTCCTCCAGCAGGGGACAGATCTCTGTCGAAGTATTACCATATTACGGTGAGGACAGTTAGTAAGAGGAATACCTACCCTTCTAGGACACAGCTTGAACTGACACACACACACACACAGAAACATGGATGCTTCCACAGAATGTGCACAACAATTCAGAATGAAAAGCTGTCATTTGCGACCATGCTTGATGGAGTTCAACATCAGAGGGGGAAAGCTAAGTGTGGACCTTGTGATGAAGAGGCAAAAGAGCACCACTCCCCTATCAACAGCAGAAGGATAAAGAAGAAGAAAGGGTGGTAACTAGTCTGGTTTTATGTCCAGAGTCTGAATCAGGAAATGGCCCATATGAAACCTTGCAGTTGTTTCTCCAATTTCTCCCTTCCAAGAAAAAAAAAAAAATCTTGAAGACATGTGTCCACATCTGGACACACAGATGGACCTCATCTACAACTTGAACTAGACAGATAAGTAGAATGTGCATACCACATAAAATGTGGTATTCAGAAATGCATACTGCAATATGCTTCAACATTTCAGGATATGAAGTTGTGGCCCTAGATGTAAGAAAATTAAACAAACGACTAATTTTATACACTTCTGTCTCTCAAGTAACAGTGGAGAAATTTGTCAGATGAATTCCTGAAAGATGAAAGCTTTTAACACTCAGACTAAGTAACTGCTATCCAGTGCCACGTAGACTATTTCCATTCAGAGAAGATCAGCCACACAGATTCCATGCTGTAAAACATTCAATTTGGCCCATAGAAAACAAAACCTCTTCATTATTCTTGGCTCACTTAGCAATAAATATAACATCCACTTTCAGTATTCACAAATATATTAACACTACTACTTTCAGGTCTGACACCGAAGACTGTAAAACCTCTCTGGCAGCAATTATAAAAAAAGGGAAAACAACACCCAAATTTCCAACCACTGATTTTACACTGATTTTTCTGAAAAAGGAATGGGCTTCAAGAAAAAAGTGCAAGAGTATTCTGAGATCTCTAAGTTGAAAAATAACAAATAGAAAGACGAACTCACTGATTTTATTTATAAACAAACTCACCAATTATTCTCAGTAAAGAAGAGAAACGCAGTGAAGGAAATTAAATGGTAAATAAATGGAACTGAAGTACAAAAGTAAGATCCCGTATTTAATTCATTACCTAGATTCTGACAGATCCAGTAAAGCCCTCTAGAAAATCCAGTATTTTCCACAAAGGCAAACCCTACCAGGTGCAGATTACAAAACCTTTCAAGACTACTATTATTAAATTACTGGCTGTATTTGGCTTTATATAGACACAACATGTATACACCATTTGCATATTTAAGGAAGTTGAACAATTTCTCAAAACAATGCTTGATTAACTTTCCTGCCTTCCTTTCAGCAGACAGGAGCTCTTATTTTCAGTGCTTTAAGATACAGTGCATTCAAGCAGCAACACACAGCTTTCTAATATATGATTTGTTATGCAAACTAAACAAGCCTACATTCTATTAACTCGTGTGCACCAAACACTGAAATAATAGGTTTTTCTGCTAATATTTATGTTTGCACATAATTTTTAATGCATTGTCTTACAGTGAAGGAGCTGCAATGTAGCTCTTTAAGGCTGAACTCAACAACTGAAAGCAGCCGTGTCTGAACTACAGATTACCTGTAATACTTAAAACCCCTAAAACCTACCCAGACACACAAGCATGAACACAGACTCCCCTGAAAATAATGATGATACTGTACATCAAAGGGTTTTCCCCACAGATCATAGCTCCTGCATAACCACATGAGAATTTTACTGCATCTAAGCAAAGGGAAAACCTCTGACAGGCACTAG
Source organism: Entomyzon cyanotis (assembly GCA_024500445.1). NCBI lineage: Eukaryota > Metazoa > Chordata > Aves > Passeriformes > Meliphagidae > Entomyzon > Entomyzon cyanotis. The sequence continues at coordinate 87,455,703 of JAKEPQ010001005.1, forward strand.
GGAAGAATTGTCTTAAATTAGGTCTGCCTCTGAAGGAACAACAGTCTGAGCTAACATAGAGCTAATCTGTCTTTCCTGAGCTTTGTCAAACGCCTTCTTACTTGTGTGAAGGAGTTAAGAAAGGACTACAGGGACTCCGCTTTCTGTCAGGAATGGATGGGACAGAGACTAACAGCCTCATGCTTAACTCAATCAAATCATAACTCCCCTCTTTATCCCAACCTGAAACCTATTGCAGAGGACACAACACTGACACTCAGCTCACGTACTATTGTACACTAGTCCTGACTGTCAGGTGCAAAACTGTTGGAGATTTAGTGGCAACAACCCATTTCACATGCACCAAATAGAGTCGTGCTTCTTTATGTAAATGCAAATTATACAACCATGCTTGCTTTCAGATCACGGGGAAGACAGTAGAAACAACAACTTGGCACCTACTGCAACTAAATTAGAAGCTGTTGATTGTCCTGAGGATACAAAGCACCTATGGTGTTTAATCCTATTTGGATCCCAAGATGTACTCAGCTTGTATCACACAGAATTGCAAATGGTGAGTGCTGAACCTAAACTTACAGTCAGATCCAACATTCATTGCAAAAAGGCTGTGTTATCTGCACTCTTTTATTCTCTGTTCCAAAAGATGTCCAAGGCCCTATGTTAATGCAAAAAAGATCTTCTCTGACATGTTCCACTTATTTTGTAGGAAACTCAATTTTTGGAATTGTAGTAATAGTATGGCTTTAACTTCTGTGGTAACCATATAATCCATTACTAGTCTAAAAACATGACAGTCATTAAATACAAGAGAATGTGTACAACTTCTTATTCCCATATGCAGGGTAAACTTTTGTCTAAACAGGCTGAACTCTGCCTGGAATGTGAAACAGTAAATTCAACACCCTTCTCCTACAACACTTACATAGAATCATAACATGGTGTGGATCATCCAGTCCCAACCCCTCTGTCATGGGCTGGGACACATTTTACTAGACCAGGCTGCTCAATGCCCCATCCAACCTCATACTGAACACTGACAGGGACAGGACACTAACAGCTCTGGGCAACCTGTTCCAGTGTCTTACCACCCTCAGAGTAAAGAATTGCTTCCTAGTAGCTAACCTAAACCTATCCTCTTTCAGTTTAGAGTGCTGACCCCTGGTTCTATCACATCCTTGTACGAAGCCACTCTCCAGCTCTTTTGTAGGCCCTCTTTAGGTATTGGAAGGTGCTCTCAAGTGTCCCTAGAGCCTTCTCTTCTACAGGTTGCACAACCAGTCTGTTCCCATAGCACAGGTGCTCCAGCACCCCAATCAATTTAGTGGCTCTCCCCCGACTAATAGGTCAACATCCTTCTCATGTTAGGGGCCCCAGAGCTGAATATATCCTTTGATATATTATCAAGCTGTATTCTCCTATCCTACAAAGGACCATTAAAAACTAGGGCTGTTAGTTTTTTAGAAGGGTCTGATGAAGCACAGTATCCCTTCTGATATTCTCTCTGACCCCAAGCAGTAAACACATTATGCTCTACCAAAATCAAGAAATGAGATGCAGGTGAAGGTAAAGTGGTATGTTAATTGATAAAGGGTTAACACATTTTAAAAAGTATGAATTGTTTTAATAAGAAATTTTAAAGGTTTTATGGAATAAACAGTCTTTCCCACCAAGTACAATTTCTGGCTTTCTTAATCAATCAAAGGTAGAAACAAAACAAGGTCTACTTTATTTCATATGAACTAATCTACATACAACACAGCTGGGAACTCTAGTGACACCACATCGGAAGCAAAACTAACTAGAAGATAAAGTAAAAAATATAGTAATTTTAAAATTAAGGTTTTTGTGAGTTTAAAGTTCAGATAACAAACAGTAAAACATAATGGCTCAGAAACACAAAATCAAAACAAGTAACTCACCTTCCAGGAGGAATTCCTCTCTTTGTAAGATCTATTCGTACTTTTTCTCCCACATGTCTATAAACCTCTACAATGGCTAGTATGGCAGCATCTCTCACCTGTGAACACCGTTTAAATAGTCAATTCCAGGGTTACAGAAACCAAAATAACATTTGCTGACAGGCCATTAATCTTCCAGTTTCTATGGCCCTACATGCCAATTCAGCTGAAACAGTGAGGATGAAAAGGATAGCAAATACAACTGTTGTATCAAGATGGTATGTGTTCCAAGTTAGAGCATCCCCAGATGGTAAAAAACCCTGGAAATAACAGCTTTAGAGGGAATTACCAGGACTGACATAAGAACAGTATTTGTGGAATAAATGTGCTTTATCTAGGACTTGCTTACAGTGGGCAATACTTTCAAAGGTTAGCTCCTGCACTCAGTCTTGACTTTTCATCTCACTTTCCTGTTTCTACACACAGCAAAGTCCTTCTGGAAAACTAAGGACCTGACTGCCCACAAGAGGGGACCAAAGTGATCAGCATTTTCTTTATGTATTTCAACTGGAATCAGGTAGCATGACATCAGCACAAGAAAGGGAATCAGCAGGACAGTGGAAGGGGAAAGAGCAGTAGTTAAAGCAAGTAGATGGAGCGCCTCTTTAAAAATTTTAAACAATTGTCATCACAATAGGAACTGCCAAAAATGCATTTTAGTAAATACCATTATTCTCTATAAAGAATGACTGGAATGACTTCAGTATTGTTCTTTACAGCAGTTCAAACTACACAAACAATTGCTCTAGCAAGATGTGAACTACATCTTTACTAATTATGAGCAAACAGGACAAATTCTCAACAGAATTTCTCTAGAGCACAACAGTGCTATGCTATTACAGAGGAGACAAGAACTTTGCTGCATTCAGAAATTAAGTATAAAGACCAATCCTGTTTATATAGGATATACCACCTCCTACCAATGCTATCTTCTCCCTTACTGTATTCATAGTCGTTTCTCTCAAACATAACTTCAGGTAACTCAAGATCCTTAACCATTTCCACTGGAAGATTTTCTGAAGTTCAGATGTAGCCATTGTGAACTACATCTTGATTTTCACTGCAGATGTTTTTGCTTACTTCAGTGATTTTAATGACAGTTCTTGCATGTTCTCAAATGCCATTTAGGTTCCAGTTAGAAAATAATTACACATAATAAGGTTATCTTCAGCAAATTTGGCAAACTATTTCAGGTTTCATGTAAGGGCTGTTCTGGAGGTAATTTTTTGTGTCAATAACTTTTTTATTTCCTTTCAACATGTTCTCTAAAAAACAACCACTTCCAGTAATTACAACTATCAACTTCAAAAGACAAAACTAAAGGGACATCACAATACTGCTGCCTTTGCAACTCTACTTTCATCTTCCAGTAGATGGACTGATTAAGAAGAAAATGGGTTTACTGTTTCTCATGGTAGAAAATAATGATCTGCTGTACACAAGCACTCTTATCAGCTTTTCTTTGAATGCTTATAGTTACTTTGCTTTCCCAGTTCTGTCAAAGTATAGTTGTTCAAGGGCTAGTAAGTACTGAAATCCTTACCTGACTGTTGGAGTCACCAAATGCTATACACAGATGTGGTACCAACTTGCTGAGGATTAATGTTTGTGCACCGTAACTAAAAAAAAAGAAGCATATTTTTTAAGAAAAAAAGAAAAACTAGAAAATAATTTTTGTGTAAGTGAACTTTTAGCTTAGTGTTTATAGAATACAAACTGACATCAACTAAGCCCTGTCTCCCACTTGTTCTTTATCTACGTTTAAGTAAGATAAAAATTCTGTAACTTTAGTCTTTCTTTCAGAAAGCTTGCTAGTTAAGTTGTTTGATTTTTCCCATGTATTAATTTAATTGAACCAGACTCCCTAAAGAATTACTTTCAGAGGAAAATGACATTCAGAAGAAGGATAGAACCATTACATCTCCATAGAAACAAAAAGCTTACATGTTTAAGGTAGAGACAAGACACAAGCACACTCCTTCTCGGGATCGGTAATTCTTGTGTTTAAAACCAACAGCAAGGCGTTCCCAAATGTACTATAAAAGCAGAAATAATGGTCTTTAATTACCAGGAGCACAATACAACATATTTCTATTCCATATAATTACATTCATAATAGTTGCAAAAAAAAAAAAAAAGCAGAAGACAAGTCCACTGGAAAAGTGATAAAATTAACTTATGAAATGCACAATATAGAACACAACACAGATTAATTGTATGCTAAAGCCAATTCCTAAAAAATGTCCTTCAGCAATCTAGCTGCGTATTTTTCTTGTTTGAGGAACAGTTCTTAAAACATACAGCATTGTTACAGTTAATGCACACAAAGCAAACATTAACATTACAAACTACTGACTCAAGCAGAAGTAACTATATTCTTTCTGCTTCATATTCTGTTTCCCTGCCAAAATTTCCTCACATCCATTTTAGCTTGCCCTTATCCATACTCCTGGCTGTCCCACTTCTCCCTTACTTTTGCTTTAGATCTATTTCTTCATTTTTCGATCATTTCTTGCCCACTCGTTCTAATTCCTGCGCTTCCATTTTCGTTCTGCTTTCGGTTCTCCTCCCCGCGCTGCTGCCGCTTCCTGTGGTTCGATCCCCTGTCTCGCTAACCCCTCGGTCACCTCCTTGCGCACTCGTTTTTCTCTGCCTGCCCCGGCTCTCTGCCTGCGGGCTTTATCCCGTTACCTTTCCATCTCCTCGCCGTGCTCTAGCTGCGCGTTACGGCGGCGGCAGCGCAATCATGGGGCTGAGGAGCCGCGGGGTTCTCCTCGGGAGCAGAACGCACAGGCTCAGGCTGCAAGTCGCCCCAGCTGCAGCGCTGCCATTGCAGCCCGGCCAGCATCCGGGCAGCGTTGCCTAGCGATGGATGGATGGCTGCACACCGCCGGGAGCTGCACACTTTGCAGCCCAGGCACCTCCCTCCTGCCAACTGCAACCCGGAGTGCTGCAACTGCAACCTGAATGACGCCACGCAAAGCTGCTAAAATGTATTACATACTAATTATTGCAATCGGCTTTCTGGGAGCAAAAAAAAAAAGCCCTCGCAAACAGCTTCTGATCAACAAAAACAGAGAGCATAAGAGCAGGGAATATGCACCCCCTTTATTAATGAGGTAGCACGCTTCACAGCAGACACAAAATTTGCCAATTAGAGCCCTGCTTGATAATTTTGTCCCGTCTGTGGTTTTTTGTTTGTTTGTTTTATACTTCATTGCATTTAGAGAAAACAAACCGTAGACAAGCCGGATATGGCTTGCCAAAACTGCATAGCTTAACAACAAAGAACAGGATTTTATGGAAGAAAACATCCTTCCAATTAACCCACTGTCACGGACAAACACGGGAAAAAGGAAATCTCCTTGCTAGATGTATAAAAATACAGGTAGAGAGGGAACTGCAGAGTACTGAAACAAACAAAGCAGACCAAAGAGAAATTTAGTCTTCCACTAAATTATCCCTTAAGAACTGATTTTTTTTTAAGCAGAGAAATTCAAATGACTGCTTAGAAACTTCAACTCTGAGAAGTTCCTAGCAACAGTTGATGTCAACCTCCCTTTGTCCCATTCATGCACACTTATACCACCTATATTTTCATACCTTCCTGCTCATAAAGAGCTACATCTAGTTCTGGATCATAAAAGAAAAAAAAAACCCAAACATCTAAAACAAGTGAAGGGATTTAAGAACAGGACAAATTAATTATTGAACAACATGCTAGAAGAGGCAAGATGAGTTGACTAAAAAGAAATTTACAGGACTTATCCTCAAAAAATTATCCCACTCAGCTCTTCTGCAGCAGAGAACCTAGAGCTCTGTATTTCAGTGTTGGAGGCACAGGAGAGACTTCTCTGTTTTGGTCCCTGCTGTGAGGATGATTGATGCTTTTCATCTGAGTTTTAACGACCCATAAGCTGTCCTAAGAGCAGACAAGCAAAGCCAGGTTTCTCCCACCTCGGGGAGTTACCAGGAGAGCCATACTTTGTCTTACATACACATGCTCTTCCTTGGACCCCACAAACCTTTTATGCCTTTCTGACACCGACAGTCATCTTCCAATGGGATGGAAACTTCCTTTCATCACCTCTATGTGCAGCCTAACTGCACAAAGAAAGATGGACCAGCAATCTAAAACTCAATCATGACAAGGGCTTAGCACGAAACAACTACCATCAATTTCTTTATCAGCAACTGTTCAAATGAAGGTTTCTCCAAGGTGCTGTGCACTTGTTCAAATGCTATTGCTGTAGAGGTTCTGACCTGTATGGCAGGTACTTGGGAGCATCTTGGGAACATGAACACATCATTTATGTACTATGGCACTTTGCCACAAAAACATACTGCCATGTCTCTTGGTCAATGAATATGACCAACACTGCAGCTTGTGAATAGATAAAGGCATGTCTTTGTGGATGACACTATTAGACCTTGATACCTAAATCCCAGTCAGATCTGTAACCAAAGGGAGATAAACGTGTTCTAGAGCAGTCTAACATTTTATCAGGCAAACAAAGCAACTGAGAATAATGTTCTCACTCCAGATCAAGTCTGCAACATCTTATTTACTGCACACAAACATTCAAACTAGTATCTATGAATAAACAAAGCCAGGAATTAGTACCTACAAAAATCCCATAGAGAAAAATTCCTATTAATTCCTGGAATTGAAACTCAGAAACAGACTTTCCTCAGGAACTAAAAACTCAAATAATAAGTTTCTACTCACACCCAGGGTTCTCCAGACTTCCAAATAACATCACTACTCAAGAATATAATTTTGTTCAACAATCCTACATTTTTCAGACTCAGAGAGATGTAAGATTAGGCACTTGGAAGCCACATAATGCTTGGAACTGAAGGCTGAGTTAAGCAAGCCTCCTTACAACCAAAGATGACAAGCCACAGAGCAACTTATCCCCACCTCAGTTTGTCCATGGTTCACAGAGCATTGTTGTAATACAGCTAGAAAGCCAGATTCTCTTAAATTAGAAAATGCACATCTCAGCTGCAGGATTAGTCCTACATGTTCAAGTAAAAATCTAAATTTAAAAAAAAAAAAAAAAGGAACTAATTAACCTTATTTACTCCCATTATTCAAACCCAGAAGATGCTTCAAACATGCTTTAAAATTCAACAAAGTCCTGTCAGATGGCATAAAAATGTCTACTCAGAATTCAGCTGTGATGTGCAAAATATGCAGAATCACATTGTGCCAAGATTTTTATCTCTAGCTGAACAATACATAAGTGTCAATCCACTGAGAGCATCTTTAACATTTACGCCATTAACAGTCGCCATAACATTGTGACATGTTCAAAGTTCACACAAAAGTCATGAGCTCACTGGAGGCCTCCATCAGAATCTGCATTAAGCAATCATACCATGGGCGGTGCTGCTTCACTCATCAATTTCAATATAAGATTCTGTGCTTGCTCTCGAACTTGGTCTTTGGCATCTCCCATCCGGTCTATCAAAGGCAGGAGAACTACAAGAGAGGGAAAAAGTAGAGAAGATAAAAAATAAGGCACCCAAGGGAGATTTTCTAATGCGTAATGATATTTCCTGAAATAGATGTAATATACATGTCATTCAAAAATAAAAACTGATTTTAAGTAGGTCACAATATTTTAAAGTCTCAAGTGCATTTCTTAGTATTTTATAAGACTAACAACAAATGCATAAGGCTGAAATGGAAGAAAATAGTATCTTTCAACAGCTTAAAAAGAAAGCAAGCTTCCCATCTTCAAAAACTGTGTGAATGACTTTGATGTCATCTTCAAAAAGTGCTCCTGTTAGCTTCAGAATGTCAGGCTTTTCTAAAAAGTAATCCTAGGCATGGTGAGTGGCAAAGAATTGGAATAGGTAAATAAGACTATTTTAAAATCGGTGGGATTTTGCTAGTTAATTGTAAGAAAATCAGAAGTTTTAGATCTCTTTATTCACACAGTGTATCTTCTGGAAACCCAGCCATACTTCACTAAAAGCATCATGAAAAGTTACAATGTTAAAACAAGCATCCTCAAATAATATTTATGAATGAAATTGAATGATAGCTGATGATTTCACATACTAAAAATCAGTAGAAATCAAAATAAAAAATCAAGATTGCTTGCTTTTCCAGACAGAAGTTTATAATTACATCAGATAAGTTAATGCTATGATATTAGGAAAGATATCCCAATGAACACATAGCTCCATGTTGTGCAAGACATCCTGCTGTACTGGTTTCCCAGTCCTCCATTTGGGGCCCATGCTTTGTGAGATTCTTCCCCCCAGTGCTTTCAGTACCCCTTCTTCCAAATGAGGGATGATGACACTGAGTGCTCTGCCTTCCTTCAGGAAGTACAGCTGGTGGAATTGGTGAAGATGTCATCCCTCATGGGAGAGTGATTTAAGGTCAGTATAAGCACGTGACAGACCACCTAGGAAAAGCAGTGTCATGCTAACGGTGACATTTACCTGCCAACAGCTCAGCCTTCTGTGCTAGCTTTTGTTTCTGATCTGATCCACAGATTTCTGAGAGCTCCAAGTATCAGCCACACAGTCCAGGTGGATCTTACTCAACACAGCCCACAATAATCACCCAGCACATCCTTCCAGTCCTGCACTCTTCTTAAGCTGTGGCTAAGTTTGCAACTGCCTAACATTTATTTCAAATTTCTAAAGCCAGCCTTGTGTTTCACTTGAGTTCTTTTGGAGACTTGCTCATATTACAAGACAGAAAAGATACATTAACAGCTAAAATAACTTTTTGCTGCATTCGGTGCTACATCACTGAACACCTGAGAGTATTTTACAGCTGCTGCCTGACCTCAACAGACTGCTAAACAATTAATTTTCCTTTTCTACTCACAAAATAACTAACTGTATTGTGCTATTGTTTGAAAGACAGACCTGAAGTAATTTTGTCAGTACTTGATGATTTTATAGTGTTAACTAAACAACAGATTTGCCAGCAAAAGAAAGGGAACTATCATAAATTCAAGAGACCTCCTTAGTTCCCTGTTCCTACATTAAAAACAGCAGCCATTTCTGTACCATGATTGTTACTGGACAAATACACTGCTGAAGTCTGAATTTCCCCTCCTGCAATTTCTGAAGGCTTTCTTAGTGTCCTAAGTATTTAATTCTACTGACTCTGGATATTCCACTGATATTTTCAGCCACTATTATCAAGGCTTTGTTTTTTCATCAATCTTCTCTACTCTTTCTTCTCCGAAGAACTTAGTACAGCTACTTCCGTTTTACAGTTTGAAAACAAGAGTCTGGGGCTTTTTTATTTGGGTTGGATTTGTTGTTTTGATGGTGTGGGACATTGTCTCTATGGTTTGGGTTTTTAAGGGATGTTTCTGTTTTGTTGAGTGGTTGGGTATGGCTGTTTGGGTTTTTTTTTTTCCCATTTTGTGAACAGAGAAGAAACATGTAGAACTTAAGAAGTTATTTCTGGGAGTACACAGCTGACCACTCCCATGAACGTCCAATCACTCATATGCCTACTGATTATATTTTTCTTGCCAACAGGACTTTCCATGTTCATTTTCAGCACTTCTGAACTGACCTTGTCCCCATGCCTGTCTCTAATCCAGTAAAATATCACACATTACTAGTGAGGTCTGTACATAGACCTGACTGCTGGGCAGCTGAAGGCAATTCTAGCTTTACAGAGAGGGAAACATACACAGCCAGTGCCAGTCCTGGGGGAACACGGCTCCTTTGTGACTAATTAGCACTCTGAGTCATTTGATGGAGCTGCAGATACCAGGGCTCCACTCAAATCACCAAGGCAAGCAAAGAGAACAGCTACTAGAAGCTGCTGAATGGAGATGAGGTCACCAAGTTAAACTAAGCTATGACACAGCCTGCAGATTTCAGTGTGTGCAGCCACTGAACACACCAGCTTTTGCCACTCACAGTTCTGACAGAGGGACTGTCAGAGTGGCTGAGGGAGCTGTTAAAGGGCCCAAATGTCTGACACAAGCTTGGCTTTTTCCCCACTAAATCTCAAGTTTCTATAAGACCCCATCTAAGGCATGATATATTCTGTTCGCACAAGACAAATGAAATTAGGCTGTTGAATGCTGGCAACCACCAGCTGGTTTTCAGTGTGGCTGTTCATATTTTCTGGCAGAATAAGCTCCAATAGGCAATTATATGAAGTTGGGTTTCCTATTGATCAGGTTTCAAAACTGAACATCATTTTGGCTGCTACTTTTCCTTTAAGCTGTACATGCTTTCTCCTCAGCATTACCAAAGTAGTGTCCCTCTTTATACTGCAAAGCAAAGACACGTGTCTGGTTGGTCCTGGCATTAGCCTGCAAACTGAAAAATCTCAAACAGATGGCAGAATTAAAAGAAGGGTGAGGAAGGAGAAGTAGGACCATACATGAAGGCTGTTTTCAAAGTGGTAGCCTTCTAACAAGTTATACAGTGAGGTATATAATTTGTCAAATGCAGTCTGGATTCATACATTCCTACTGTTTTATATTAACCTTATCCATCTTTTATCTTCTGTTGCCTAGATTCTTAAATAATTTCAAATGGATTTTGGAAAATCTGATAACATATGACATCTTTCTGTTATTTATTTCTGCTGATATGCTGAGAAACACTACACTACGTTTAGGAGACAGTGATTCCTCTTGCAGCCGTTGTTTATTTTTTGTGAAGCACTGTATTCCATTCAACTTCCCTTTTTGCCACATTTTAGCATGTTGTCAAAGCTTCTTACCAATTCCAGTCACTCCTGAGGTTTTCCTGTTCAGATTTCTACATGGTTATACAACAATTTTACAGGTTTTGATTACTGAAGAAAACTTAGAATTGTTAGCAAAAATACTCTATAGCGCACATTAATTCTACCAGATCTACCTCAAACTGACCTGCTCTTTCATAGAACCATAGAATATTCTGTGTTGGAAGGGATCCATCAGGATCCTCGAGTCCCACTCCTGACCCTGCAGGGACACCCCAAGAGTCACACCATGTGCCTCAGAGCATTGTCCAAATATTTCTTTAACTCTGTCAGGCTAGGGGCTGTGACCACTTCCCTAAGGATCTGTTCCAGTGCCCAGCCACCCTCTGGGGGAAGAACCTTTTTCTAATATCCAACCTAAACCACTCCTGACTCAACCTTAAGCCATTCCCTCAGGTCCTGTCAGCAGCCACCACAGAGAAGAGATCAGTGTCTATCCACCTCTTCCCCTCACAAGTTACAGACTGCAACGAGTCTCCCCTCAGTCTCCTCTTCTGCAGGCTGAACAGACCAAGTGACCTCAGCCACTCCTCATATGGCTTCACATCCAGGCCCTTCACCACCCTCATGGCCCTCCTTTGGACGCTCTCTAATGGCTTAATGTATTTTTTACATTGTGGTGCCCAAAACTGCACACAGCACCGGAGGTGAGGCCACAGCAGTGCAGAGCAGAGCGGACAATCACCCCCTTTAACTGGCTGATGATGCTGTGCATTTACATCTGAGCTGCTATTTATGCCTTTTTCCTTTCTGCTATATCCATAACAGAGCTTATCATCCCATCAGTTTCTTTTTTCATTGTCTTCCTTCTCTTGTCTTGGGAAATCTGAATAAATTTTCATCCAAATTCACCAAATAATTTTATCACCGCTAGCTGAGACAGTAGATGCATGAGTTAAGGCCAAAACCAGCCTTCAGAGTCAGAATACAGCCTTGAGAGATTCAGTATTTCTTTCCTCTACCAGGATGGAAGACGATTAAACAAGTAAATCACAGAGTATATTTTTAAAAACCTAAGCAATTTAAACTATATGACCCCTGCAGCAAAGAATGTCATAGGTAGCACAGGCAACTTCTTTTTGTTAAACTTTAACAAGAGTTCCTTCTGGAGCTTTTCAGTTTGTATTGTTGCCTTCTCTTCTGACCACTCACACCTGCTGCCCTTTGTATACTTGTGCTCATTTTAAGTCTCAGGTCTGCCTACTTCTATGAACCAACTTTAGATACTCCATTACTGCAAAGACTTAGAAAATGCATTAAGTAAAAAAGAATCTTTACCGAGGAAATATTATCAGCATTGGTAAAAATTCTGTTACTAAAAGGAGAAGTTTTTGAGGACAGAAACAGATTAAATCTAGGCAGCAGTATCTTCCTCGTTTCCTCAGAAACCTTGCCAGCTCAGGCAGCATCATTAAACAGCTGTCATTAGAAAGGAGGGAGGGAAACAGCTGCCTCTACAATTAGGGCAGTCTCTGTTCTGGGCAGGATGCACAGGAGAGAATGGCATCCCACAGGGGCTCCTACAGGGCCAGCGTGACAGATCCACGTGGCCAAGGGGCTAGTTCTAAGCAAAGAATCATAAGCAGGCTCTCAGAGAGGGCCTCGGTGCTCCCCTCCTCAACATAAAGTGCAGGCCAGTTTAATCAAAAGCAATTTCAGACATTAATGCGCTTCTTGGGGTCTCTCCAGGCGCTAATTAAGAAAAGCATTAGTGGGATTAATGACACATACTGTTCATCATCAGTAGCAGAATGGAAAAAACAAACACTTTTTTTTATATGACATATCCATGAGCCTATCAAGGGGTCAGTTTCAGGAACATGAGAACAGTTTTCAAGGCAGAAAAGTTTCAAGAGGTGTATTAAACCAGAGAGAAAACTAGAAGATAGAGAACAAATGTTCATGTCAACTTCTAAAAATTTATAAGCTCTAGGCTAGGTTTTTTACAGCACTAGAATTAATTAGTATCAAGTAGAAACCAAAGAAAGCTAGGATTTCTCTACTCTAACTTAAAAGCACTGTGTTTCTAGGTGTCATACAGTGAAATGCCCACGGACAGCTAGCAGATGGTATTCTAAATCACAGCCTATCAGTCAAGCATGGATCACTTCAGGTAAAATGAATTCCCACTACTAATAAACTCCAGCACTAGCCAGCCAGGACAAAAAACCCCAAAAAACCATTAAAAGACTGCACAGATTTTTACTTTTTTTTTTTTTAACTGAAACATAAGAGAATCTAATCACAAAGATGAAAAAAAATTGCAGCTTAAATCAGTTAGGACCTTTTATTGTGACTATTAACTACAGAGGAAACCGAAGAAACTGTAATAATTTTTCTGAGGTGTTGCAGGAAGTTAGTACTTTTGTTACATTTGAAAATATAAATGCAGCTATTATTGAGAAAAAAGCATACAAATAATGGACTGTCCTCTAAAAGCCTTTTCTAAAAAAAAATCTGAAATAGTCGGCATTGTATTGTTTAAGAAAATCCCACAACAATCCAACACAGCTTTCCCTGAGGTCAGTAAGCTATAAAATGAAAAGGCAGTATCAGACAAAACACCTGACTTGCATTTAGATGCAACAAGGTATCCTCAAGACAAGACTTCTCTCATATAAATAGAAAAGACTGCTTTACATTATCTGAACAACTCCATTTCTTGAGTTATTTGGTTTAATTTCCAAGTTTTCTCTAACATCTAAGCTTGGCCTTTTTTTAAGCAAAGAAATGGAACAGATGGTTTTGAAGGTCCCTTCCAACCTAATTATTCCAAGTTTTATGTTTACTTGTTCTGCACTCATTTTTAATCTTGACTCCTCGGTAGAATGTGCCGTTAGTCTCTACATTTCAATGAAATTATTAAAAATGAGAAAAAAAAAAATTCAGTCAGGCCCACACCTGAAGATCCAGCATTTTTCTACATGTTATATATCCATGGTAGCTCATGCCAATAGAGTTCTTGGTTTTCACGGATTTTCAATGCGTTTCTCCATACCACATTAAACCTACTTATTAAAGAGTCACAGCCTGAATAAGCGGCACATTTGAGCCTTTTCCACCCCCCCAAAAAAATCAGTAATTAAGTAAGAGAAAAAGCAAAAACTTACAATGTGGTTGTCACTTACTAAATGCTGACTTCCTCTAACAAATATTTCCAAATTCTTGTACCAACTGCTTTTAATCCAAATTCACTCGAAAAGTTAGTGCATGTTGCAAGTCCTTACAACTGCTTTAAAACACATCTGGTAACACAGAACCATTTCGGTCAGAAAAGCCCTTTAAGATCGCCAAGGCCAACCACTAACCCACCACTGCCAAGGCCACCACTAAACCACGTGCCCTAGTGTTGCATCTACACACCTTTTAAATACCTCCAGGGATGGTGACTTACCCTCTTCCCTGGAAACTTACACGGCTTGACAACACTTTCAATGAAAACATTTTCCCTAATATCCCATCTAAATCACCCCTGGCACAAATTGAGGTAATTTCCTCTTGTCCTATCACCTTGTTCCTTGGGGGAAGAGACTGACCTCCACCTTGCTACAACCTTCTCTCAAGTAGTTACAGAGAGCAATAAGGTTCCTTCTGAGCCTCCTTTTCTCCAAGCTACATAATCCACAGCTGCTCCTCATCAGACTTATGCTCTAGACCCTCTAACAGCTCCACGGCCCTTCCAGGACACACTCCAGCATCTCAGTGTCCTTCTAGCAGTGAGGGACCCAAAGCTGAACACAGGATTTGAGGGGCAGCCTCACCAGCACCAAGTACAGGGGGACAGTCACTGCCCTGGTCCTACTGGCCACAGTATTCCTGGTACAGGCCAGGAGGCCATTGGCCTTATTGGCCAGGCAGGCATATGCTGGCTCATGTTCAGCCGCAGCCAACCAGCACGCCCAGGTGCTTTTCCTGTAGTGCTACCTGGGGCTGTTGTCACCCAAGTGCAGGACTTGGCACTTGGCCTTCGTTGAACCTCATACAATTGGCCTCAACCCCTTGCTTCTGCCTGTCCTGATCCCTCCACAGAGCCCTCTTAGCCTCCTGCAGATCAACATTCCTGCCCAGCTTGGTCTGATCTTCAAACTGTCTGAGTATGCCTTCCATTCCCTTGTCCAGATAACGGATGAAAATATTAAACAGAACCAGCCCAATGCTGAGTCCTGGGGAACATCACTTGCCACCAGTCACCAGCTGGATTTAACCCCATTAACCAACCCTCTCTGGGCTCTGCCATCCAGCCAGTTTTTAAGCCAGCGAAGAGTGCACCCATCCAGGACTTGAGCAGCCACAACTTGCATGCTTCATTATAACAACAAATTTGACAGAGCACTTAAATTAGTTTGAGGAGACTAATTTAAATGGTCTTCCAACACTTCTTGAAGCTACCTGGTAAAAAATTTACACACTTCAACTTGGTTTCACATCGTGGTATATGGCACTACAAATATCTTCCAAAACTATTTTTGCCCAGTGATTTCTCTTCACAGTAAGAAGAATTTGAAACCATTATTAAATGTATACACACATTTACATATGAAGATTTTGTGTGTAAAATGTGTATCCCTATTCAGACCTATACATATATGTACATATACAAATATAACCTCTCTGTGTTTGGTCATTTTAACTGACAATTACATTTCCTTTAACTTTCAGGTAAGTAAAGTATTTTGCAACAATTTATAAGGTTGTATGCAAAAGCTAATGTCAATATAGTTATATAACAGACTAATGGACAGTTCAATATATGCAGAAAAATATGTCATGGTCTAACACTGCATAGTAAAACCAAAACAGATTCTGCATACTTTTGCTGTATTTTTTCTTTTCCCATTCCTTTTGACAATAACAAGAGGGCCAAGTCATATTCACTTGTTTTAAAAAACAGAGTTAAAAGTAAGAGTAGACACTTTTCCCAGAAATTCTATCATTCTATGCCCATAATTCTAATAAGTATCTTTTATTTTGGATATATACTATTATTTTAATAACTAATGTGATCACCTGGGAAAAGAGACTGTGATACAGTAATTATATACTCTTATGTAACATCTCTTTAAATCACAGAACAAGCAGTAGTTTTAAATACCATGAGATATAACACTTAAACACTGCTTCATTTTTCCCAGAATATAGGCATGTACTCTTATGAAGGAACACACATCCTGGTATTTATTGCTTCCAGTGTATTTTCAAGGATCTTAACTGGAAGTACTAGAAGAAAGATTCCAAATTCGTGTGTCCAGGCTCCCAGAACACTGATGCCAGCTGCAGAGAGCGTGCAATCTGGTTAATCATAAAAGGATAACACCTTAGAAGAAATTTACTGCAACATTAGATGGTTGCCTAGGAAACTGAATTAAGTCTCTTATCAGGCATTATACTTCAATACAAAGATCACAAACACGCACTTTGGAATACTGGAAAATATCTGTCCTACAAATGTGGTATTGATTTTGCCCAAATGAAATTTACAGCATATATGTAGGTTGCAAAGACTGAAGTAATAGTAAAGCATTCATGTTTTTCACTTCATAGAAGAGGCCTGTAGAGCTTAAGGGGGTGAATATTCAGTGACATTTGTTGTTCTCTGCACTTCAAGAAATCTATCCCCATCAAAACTGAACAGGAAATTAAATGGGGATGGAGTGTGAAAGGCAGAACGTGTTTTGCTATATTGCAGTTGGATAATACATTATTATACTTCCATCATTTACCGAGATCTGAATCAGAATAAAAACATCTCAGGGTCACCAAAATGTAACACTCTTTATTAAAAGAAAAATATATTTAAGGTTCCAGGTATTTTATGAGCAAGAACAGTTATAAAAATGAAACTTCACCTAGAAAATAGGATGTATTGTATTTTAAAAGAAGGCAGTGAACAAAGCAGGTAGGTGTTTCATATACATCTTTCTTTGCTATAGTCATGGTGCAATCCTGATCTTTTTTGAGAATGCAAGTACCTACAATAACTTACTGCAATAAATGAGAAGTTAACTATAGTTTGATTATTTCAATGTATTAATTAAATTGCCTGGAAAATTCTGTTACATTTCTCTTCAAAAAATAATATACTCACATTTATTTAACCAAAATAGAGAAAGTAAAAGCCTACCATATAATATACTACTAAGATGGCCTGTGGGGCCCTAAGAACTTACTTAGCTGAAATACTTTGCTTACAAATTTTCCCAATGTTTTCAACCATGTTTTTTATTTTCTCCCCATATCACCTGTATGCACTGCACATCTGCAATATATAATTACGTATGTCATTAGCAATATTCAGACTAAAGAATTTCTTAACTGGACATAACCAAGCTACAAAAAAAAAAAAAAAAGCTAAAATGGCAGTTTACCTAGAACAGTTGATTCTTGTCAAATGCTCAACTATGGATATGGATTGAATGAGGTTCAACAAGGCCAAATACAGGGTCCTGCATTTGGCTCACAGCCACCCCATGCAGTGCTACAGGCTGGAGAAGTGTATGGGAAGTCAGGTAAGAAAAGGAAGTGGTACCTCACAAACCTGTAAGAGCTCTCTGCAAACAGCTGTGCAGAGGTTTAACTCGGCTAGTAAGAGTGCATTTGGACTTCCACATAGTTCTCAAGAAGGAGTCTTGCCCTAATGACAAAGGCATGGAGGAAAGACAATGCCCTGAACAGTGGGTACTAAATTCACCATCACTGCACAGGAAACAGGCTCTTACAGTAGACAGTCTCATGCCTATACTGGGTCAGTTTCCAGGATGCAGCTATGCAACAAAGAAGTCTTTTATCAATAATTACAAAAGTAATAGAGGACAAATAAAACCAAACAAAAGTATGCCATTATAAGCATATGCTGCCTCTCTGGTATGGTATGGCTGCTGAGGCTTCCTCAACTCAAATGCACTGCAACAGAAAGGCACTGAAAGGGGAAACAAGAACAATAAAAATCAGCTGTATGCAAGAAACAACTCCACTGGAACTCTCAGCTGGGGGAAGGATAGCAGAGGACAAGCATGGAAGAGATGTGTAAATGGAAACTGGCAGGCAGGAAGGTAAGAAATGTTGGCTCACCTCTCTAACACAAGATCTAGCAAGCACCAGGTTATTCAGGCAACCAGTCCAAAAGATTTTTGCATAATTAAGTACTTCTGCAGAATACTGCAGAAGCCAAAAATCTGTGTGGGACACAAACTAACTAGCTAAAGCTGTAGCAAAACAAAGTGACAGGGCAGACATTGAAGATACCATTAGGGCCCCAGCTGGCCCTAACCTGCAAGACTGCTGACAACTCGTTCTGATTGAAAGAGTTATCACTGCATGTTTCTCCCGTCCTTACGTTTTTCTCAGGCATCTGCAAGCAAATCAGTGTCAAATACAAGTCTTAGGTCTGACTTACTGGAGTCAGATTACGTTAGAAGACAAATCTGCAGAGTCTACAGAACATGATTTAGGAAACTGCTGGTCCTTTAAGTTTTCTTGAAGGAAGCAGCTTAATTGTTCACCAGTGTGCTTTTAATTACTCTCACAAACCCTGGACTATACAAGCTCCAGACACTTACAATAATGTTTTTATATTACTGCTTCACTGACAAAAACTGAAAATTGTTCCAATCTTCTGTAAAACTTGTAGAGAGCTACCAACTGATGAGAATGAGAACTCACTTTTTAAATCACTCTTTTTAAGAGTAACCTACAATACTGTTTTCTGCCTTTACTGAGACTAAGATTTCCATGTCTGTTCAGTTTATACAGAAGTTGATCATGAACAACAGTAACTTGCATATTCTAGAAGTCTTTATTCTGGAGATGCTCTGAGGACCAATTTCAGTTGAAGGCATTAATGCTTAGCTTAACTAAAAAATACTTTTTGAATATAGAGCTTCAGATGTTAGGTGTGTTTGACAGTTACCCAAGTGTCAGTACACGCTTTCTAAAAAAAAAATAAATACTACTGAAATTTAAATCTTTAATTTGTTCGTTATCTCAAACTACTCAATGACTGTGACAAAAAAAACCCCAACAACAGTGTTTTCAAACTATTCTCAGTTCACACATAAAAAAAGAGAAAAACTAAAAAAGCTTCCCAACCTTTAATAAAGTTACTGTAATTTTAGGTTCTATGCAGTCTTAAAATAAAAATCAAAGCACAGCCAAACTCTGGAGCCAAACCCTGTTTGTAGCTACAAATGGAGACTATTCAGAAATCAATACTGTGCATAGCACAATACGCCTCCAGTTCCCCTACACTGCTCCAATACAAAATTAACCACCCAAAGAAAAACTCTTCACAACAAAATAGATTTAAATTCTGTAGCACTCTACTGCAGCAGTTCCACAGCATACTGAAATATGCTTTCAATTAATTTAGTTAGCGCTTGTCATGAACTATACTTTGTATTCCTAAACTTTGAAATTTTGTTTCTTAGCTCTTAAATACAAAACTAGACATGTAAAGCAGAGGAAGCTTAAAATTTTGACAGACAATCTGAGATAGCTGGGGATAAGGGAACTAAATGTAACTTATCTCATGCAAATTCTGAAAAAGGACATTAACTAGAAACTTTTGTTAAAAACAGCCAAAGGTAAAACATCAACATTAATGTCCTAATATCACTATCTCTTTTCAAAGACAACAGCAAAATGAGTTCATCAGTGTAGTTTGCTTGTACCTCCCAGCATAAATGTCTCATAGTCCAGCACATGTAGATCCATTAATCTGGAATTCATTTGAGTAAACATTTCACACAGGAATAACAGTCAACACCTTTTTTTTTTTTTCATGCCATAAAAACTTCAGACTACTAAAAACTACAGTCCAGTTATCTAACAGAAGGTGGATCACATAATCCTCTGAGACTACAGACTTCAGCAGACATAAAGCTCCGATTAAAGTGATCTGCAAATAAAACCTTCCATCTTTAACACAACTTACAGGTAACACTTGTGTTTCAATGTAAATTTCAGCTGACTGTCTCAGGGAGAGTTAAGCAACCATATAGAATGAAACTAATCACTGGAAAGACACTCTTGGAACTTCTAAAAAAAATCCCAACTACGACCTAAGAAATCAGTGACTCCATCACAAATGAATACTGACATGCTACTATACAATTATTTCAATTCCAACACCAGTAAGATGCCTGCCAGTACATAATACTTAGCTCAAAAACTTTTCAACATGTTCCACTTCAGCTGCTAAGGGAGGGGGAAAGTGTCTTTTACTGTTTGGTCTTAAGAAAAAAAGTTGTCTTTCACTTACCAGTTCCTATATAGGGTTTAAAGCGTCCTGATAGTCTGTCGACAAAGGCACCTAGAACTTCTAATCCCAGTAGTGCTACCTGTTAAAACAAAAGCATTAGATATTATAAACCACATCACTAAAGAATTCATTAGAATGTATTTCAAATAAATCAGACATACAAAAGCAAGCATGCTGAAAAAACCACCTTAAAGATAAATTAAAGTTTCAGTTAAAGACGTAATAATTCCTTCAAAGTTCTTATTAAGACAAAGTTATCAGAATATGTTTAGAATGGGTCGAGTTTATTTACATATACCAGAGCAGTTCAGATTTTTTAGTTCCTGTCTTAAAACAGAAGAAAATAAATATTAGAAATCCAATGTTTTCATGTTTTTAACTACAAAACCCAAACAAAGACACAGTTTAAAGGTTTCCCAGATGCTAAAAGCTTACTTCAGTCTGGCCACTTAGCTCATCCACTAAGGTCATTACATCATTTTCCAAACTCCCAAAAGTAAATAACTGAGAAGCTAATTCCACATTCCCTAGTGGTTCAGAACTACACCATTTGTCCACCTGCTTGTTAAGATAGGGAAGCCTAATTTTTCATTTGCTCATTAAAAAAATAATAAAGAATCCCCTCAAATGAAACAAAAACAACAAGAAAAACTAAACCAAAACAAAAACCAACCCAACCCACAACAAAAAATACCCCAAACAAAAACCAAACCAAAACACGGGAAAATAAAGGAAATGCAAAATACTACTGGAATTTTGAGGACTTTCCCATCCATGAACAGAAGCCAGATGAGACAACAATATCCACTAATACAAAAACATGAACAGAAACTACCAGTTAGACTAAATTGAAGAAGTCAGGACACTTCTTTTACTACATACTATATACTACTACATATTGTTCCAAGATTTCATTCCGTATTTCCTGTAATAGTTCATAAGGAACATGAGAACCTGCCTTTTCACAACTTGTAGTTACCTCCATTTTCTGTCCATGAAGGTGCAAATGGAACAACCGTTTGTCAAAGGAAGAACCTCCTCAAGCTTGGGCATTCCTTACAGTTTTCTTCCTCTTTATTTTCTAGTAGGATATGCACTGCAAATGTTTTCCCATGAACTCATGGCTAGAATTCCTCTCCTTTATTACCTGTTTATTTTCATAAAATTTGGAACCATAGTTTTTGGACCCCTCTGTTTCCATAAGATCCCCATCTGTCACAATTGTCCACACTAGGCAGCAGGCCAAAAAAATTTTGACTGGATGTGCACGTGCATACACACAGCCCATGCACACAGTATCACATGAGCCTTGTTTCCATAGGAAACCAGACTAATTAGGAGCCTGCAAAACCTATGATGTGAAGCAACTACACAATTCAGGTAATTTCAATAAATTTGGTATTAGCACAGCTGCTCCTCTCTTAAAAAGGAGGTATTAAACTTAGTTCCCAGTTAGTACAACTTACCTGGATACATTACATACTAAAACATACTAAATGTTTTATTACATACTAAAACACAGAAAAGCATATATAAGTGGATGGCATCACTGGCTTAAATTAATATACTGCCATCAAGTAATTCTATGTACAGATTAGGAAAACAGAATACTGTAACTAGCAATTTACTTAGGAAAAAATACATATAAATTATCTTCTATGGTAATGTCAAGGCTTTCCACAAGCTTTTTCTTTTAATGTTATTTTCCACATTATCAAGCAACATGAAACCATAGCCAAAAGCTCCATCTAAAAACCAATGCCTGAAAGCAATAAATTAATTCTAGACACATTGTTTTCCTATTATTCTGTTTCCTGACTACAAGCCCCACCTGACAACTTTGAAGACACCTTTTCATGCAAGTGTTTTGCAAAAACAGGAGCCTTTCCTTCCATAAAGATACTTTTTACAAAGTTTCTCTCTTCTCCGCAAATTTGATTATCTTTGCAAAATCCATCTTGAAGACTTCTTCCATTATGAAGAACAGCAACTCAGAAACTTAAAGACAGTCAAGCATACATGCAAGAGCTTTACCTCATACAAAGTCCTCTATGGCCTGCAACTTTGTAAAGGTAACTGCTATGAAAAGTCACAGTAACTGCAAAGCTAGACCGTGTGACCACAAGCTGAAGAAACTGCTCTAGCGACAAAATTTGCTTTCATTCCACACTACAAAACAAGCCAGCTGAACCACACAGTTACAGAGGATAGCAAGTGAACTACCATCTACTGGTTTTGTAAATCTGTTTTAGTATTTCTCTGTTCTGATACACAATGCTTGAAGCTTCAGCCATTTCCTGGTAGGTATCATCTGCACAGTATTCAAACAGGCCCTTTGGAAGGAGTCCTTAATTTATATGGGGTCACATAAACAGCATAAAAAAAAAAATCCTAAATTGAGGCAGATCTGCAACAAAGAGGTTCCAAGCTCTGACACACTGTATGAGACCATTTACCAACACAGGCCCTCCACTATCAATAGAAAAACCTTTCACCAGCGTCACTGCTCTTTCCCCAACAGCTCCAATGAGGGATGAATGCCTTCTGGGATTAAAATCAATGGATTTGTTTCTTACTCTGCATTCATTAAGCCCTTTGCTTGCTGTCCAGAAAGAGCCTTTGTATGTTGAGACTGATTCATCAGCTCACCATTGTTTGAAGCATTTAAACAGTGCTTTTAAAGTTCATAGGGGAAAAGAAATTTAGGCTCATTTGAACTGGAGTTGGTTAGTTCCTCTTCTTTAAGAAACCAATATTAAGACCATCCTTGACTTCTCAGACCACAACAAAGTAGCCAAACCAACTGACAAATATTTTATCTGTCCTGGATAAAAAAAGACCAGACTCTTTGGTGAAACCAAGATGTTCCAACAAAAATATGATTATGAATTGAACCAGTGATTAGTAATTGAGCCTATTCTTGCTCTGCAGCTTGTTCCTTTTTCAGATCTCCTTCTGCACACGCTTCCCAGCATTGCCCTTGCTCTTCTGTGGACAACTTCCAGGCACCTACGCTTTTCCTAGGAAAAGAAATACTGTTCTTCAAACCATACCCGGATGACCATGCATGCTAACTATTATTTTCACTGTGATTCTGCAATTTCCCATCCCTGTAGGGGACAGCTAGATGAAGGACACTACCAGGAAAACATTTTTATTTGTCTAAGTTGCCAAATGACCTTAATACAAATGTCCTTGGATTTGGTCATAGGATCTCTGAACTGTACATGGAAATTCAAATTCTGTAGATCATGACCTGTGAACTAATCATGAGAATCTAATGCAGGAATTATGGAGGTCACTATCTGGAATTCCAAAGAATGAAGTTAAGGCATTTGACTTCCTGTCACCATGGGGACAGCTGTGGTATCACTAACAAGTAGTGACAAACAGAATACAGCATGCCAAACAACTACGCCCTGCAAGAGCAAGCATTGTTCCGGCACTGCAGTGCTGGAACAAGATATATGCAAAAACTTCATGAGACTTTTTTCTTAAGTATTGTCAGCCAAGACCAAAGGTAAACTTTCTCAATTCTCATAATCTCAAGAACCTTGAAATCAGCTCAACATGAAGCAAGAATACACATGTACATGCAGTTTCTTGTACTTTGCTTCTTTAAGTTTTGTATTTTTAGTTCTCTGTACTTACCTTTCTGGACACACTTCTGCCCCCTGACTCCGTATTTTTTGCTCCCTTTACTGTTTCCCATTCCAGTTCTGTACACTTCAACCACTTTGCTGAGATCTACCCATAGTCCATGCCCTCCTGGAACTCCAAAGCTTGCAGAGATACAAAGCCATGCCCACATGGGCAGAGGGAAGCCTCTGCTTTTCTGGGCAATTTCTTCAACTCCTGTTGTTCTTGAGTTCCAGCCATGTCACCTTCAGACTCCATTCCCCCTGTAACTCAGCAGCAGCTGGGCAGCTGCCTCTGCTGACAGAAGCCAAAACTGCAGTCCCAGCTGCTGAAGCTACCACACATCATCTATACTTTAGATATTTCAGCTGACAAGAAAGTATTATTTCCATTCTCTTGCTTGTTTCATTTTCAAGGGCACTAATAAAATACTTCCAATTCCAATAGTGTGGAGTTTTTCTACCATTTATCACATCACATTGCAAAGAGACAGAGTTGCTAGTATCTAAAAGAGCTGTCAAGCTCAACAGTCCAAGTTCATTAGCAAATGCAAAGCCCCCTCTATCTAAAAATGCAAGGTTATGGCCTTCAAAATGATGTTTTGCAACTCTACTTCACACAAGGTAAGATTCTCCCAAGTATCCAATTTTTGCTAGTGTTAAAATTACCCATCAACTGCAACCCTCATTGCCTAAAAAGGGGCATAGACCACCCTCATTGCCTAAAAAGGGGCATAGACCACCAAATTTCTGACAACCTTCCCTTCATATAATTCTCCTGTGATGGCCAACCACAAAACATTTCAGCATCACAGTGCAAGTAACCACACTACCAGATGATTGCTGAATGAATTGCCCATATTTATCTAGAGAGTGACAAGTGTATTTCTGCACTGAAAAGGCTTGGCTTCTTCAGGGGACCTCTCAACAGGCACAATTCTGGGAGGTCCCCATTATGTTGACTGGTCCTGCACTGCAGCCAAAACAAACAAGCATAGTGCTCTCATAAAAAAATTAGAGCTCATTAAAAAAAGCAAAAAAAAAGAAAATATGTTTTAATGTCTTCCTCAAGTTGGGAACTTTACCTTCCGATCATGTCAGCCTGCATGAATTAAGAAACACTTAGACAATTCTGAAGAGTACATTAATGTAACACTCAAAATGGTCACTGGAAAAAAAAAAAGGTTTATAAACATAAATAACCTTTGTTTTTTCAAAATCTCTCATGATCTTCAAACTGAATTCAGACTGCAAGCATGATCTCCAAACTGTTCTGTATTCTGTGGACAACACAGTACTCTTAATTTTTGTGCACTGCCTTCAGTTTGATCCATTACAGGAACAGCTCCAGTTTGCTTCACATGTACATTAAACATTCTTCCCTTATGTATTGTCATAAATTTTTCATTGATCTTGTTCCAAGGACAGTGAACAAAACCCAAAAATATATGATGCAGCAATACCTGACATTGTGAACCATTTTCTTTTTGAGATTGTCTGGCTGAAACTTTATGTGCTGCAGTGGGAAAAGTTTCAAGACAGAGCCTCTTTGAAGCAGGGTTCAGTGGGAAGACAATGAGATGTATGGTATTTCTCTTTTGAATTAATAATTAAAAAAACACCAACTTTTTTTCCCCCAAAGAAAATTGCAGTCAAAAGCACACTGATGGCGCAAAACAAAGAAACACTTTATTTTAGGACTCAGTTCTTCCAAAAGAATTTGATTCTTTTTGTGCCCAAGGTCTCTTACTTCCTTTCCCATTTCCTCTTATTTAAACTGTATCAAACATACAGTGATCCCCATTCTCTGCTACTTACTCCCACATCTGCACCAGCTCCTCGGCTGTGGGACGACAAGCACTCATGCAGCTGAACGGCAGCCTTTAGGAAACCAGTCCAACAAATGAATAAGAGTAGGCATCTTAGTCACATCTCCTCCCTGAGCCTGCTGGCTGTGCAGCCTCCCAAGCACTCCCATCAGAGCAATGCAGGCATGACGCACCAGCACCATTCCTCAGCCAGGGAGAGAAACTGCTTGAATCAGCAGCGCCGCTAAAATCGCGCGGCTCACACACGCTGACTGCTGCAAATTCTGCTCTGAAGGATGCACCTCTCCTCTCACACACTGCACAGTGCTTGCAAAGGCTCTCTACCCACACCCAGCTCAATCAAACTGCAGGCTAAAAGTGATGGTCCCCTTATCCCTCTCGACCTGCAGGCATATTTGATCTGATGCACTTAAATCTCCTGTAACATGATTCAAGTCAGCGTACTGAAACGCTGGAAAATTAATTCAGCATCTTCAAAAAGCTAATTGCCTGAAGAATGACAGTGAGAACAGAACACCTGGCCACATGAGCAGCAGAACTGCGGTTTCAACAGGGAGTATAGCTAGGCTGGATAACACAAACTGAAGCTGCAAAACAACTAAGAACTGTCAATTCCACCTCTGGAGGAGACACCTGAGACTTTGAGACTATATATTCCCCATTCCAAATTAAAGACCAGACAAAATTAGTTTTAAATAAACTTAAAATAATTAAAACTTCTTGCAAGTGTCCCTTGCCTTCTGGAGATCTGCTTGATTATTTGGCTAATTTTCAATAGTTGATTTAACATATCATGAATAGAATATAAATAATAATGAAAAAAATAGCAATTATTACTCAAGAAGGAATCAAGTCATTGAGCTTGAAAACTAAAAGTGGATTCATACATGGACAGGTCAAACCACATTCTCATTATACAGAAAAAATAAAGTAGCTCCCACACAGACAAGATCAAACAAAACTTAAAGAAAGAATGAAATTCAGCAAAGAGCTAAAAGTCAAACATTTCTCCTTCAACAAAGACATTTAAATTACCACTGTTTGCTAACAAAGACTAAGGAAATACCGGGATCTACACAGTAACTGAAAAATAAAGGTTTAGCTGGGTCCTCTTTTAGTCCCTTTCTCTGTCCTGCACATTAACAGTCTTACAACTCACCATGGCATTCACCCTTTGTGTAGCATATGCTGGCTTCTGTTCAACTTCAGATCCAAAACAACTCACACACTTTCTTCCTAAGGTCTGCTACTTAATCACACGCCCCACATCCTGCATTTGTACGTTCAGTTATTTGTAATGAAATGTGCAACTTCACATTTTTTATCTCTGAACTCTTTTTTTCAGATCTCAGAATCTCCCTTTTGTTCAACTCATTTTAAATTCTAGCTTCCACCTTGCACAAATACGTGCAGTCAACCAAGTTTTAACTGCTGCTATCTCTTTGCAAGTATTTCAGACAAGCATCCTAACCACTTACCTTTACCTATTTGCAAAATTACGTTTCAAACCTTCCCTTCCTGTCTGGAAATTGAAAGCTCCTCCTGCTGGCCTTTTGTGAAACTAAAGACAAACAGAAATAAATACTTGCCAAACTAAGGAAATAGAAAAATGCAACAGCAACATTACTGGTATTTCAGTATCTTTTGGTATTTGGTGTTGAAACAAACAAAAGCTCTGAAAAAATCTCACTCTTCGAGAAACATAGAATAAAAGATAATTCCAAGGATTTGTCTATAAGAAACAGATTATCCACACTATCAGTAAGAGATAGAGTGAAATCAGATTTTATTCTTCCCATGGCAAGCAATCTCCTGTTCTGGCATAAAACCAGTGATTATTAATTACTTTTCTACTGCAGCTGAGGAATAAAACAAGCTAAGATACTGACCACAAAGGTAAGAAATCCAAAGGTGACTCGTCGGCACAAACATTCCTGATTATTCTTCTCACATAAAATTACCTTGAGAAACTACCATCATTTTAGTTATATGTCTTTGTTACTTCTGATCAGGTGAGATTTGCTCAAAGAACCGAAAGGTGGATTTATTGCTCAAAAAACAATTTTTATGAGGGTAACTGTTCAGTTTTGGTGTTCTTAAAAGACTCCACAGCATGTCAGCAGCCAAGAGCAGATTTGCAAAGCTCTACATGAAAAGCAGTATTTCCCCATCCCACATCTCTTCAGCAGAAGTTCAAAGCAGATTTCCAGATTACTCGAGTCAGACACAGAACAGTTTGAGTCACCAGACTGCACAGCTAGATAATCTTGTAATTATTTCAAGTGACTATAGAGTATGAGAGTGACCTAAGAGATGTGTAAAACAACACTCATGCATACATAGAGGAAGATGCAGGCTAACCCACCCGCAAATATCTATCAGTAGTGCTATCCTCAGAATGGGAAATTAATTTACTGTTTGAAGTTCACCTGAGAGTCTGAACACAAACAACAGCATTGTTCCCGTTTTCTGGGATTGCTAAATATTTCATTTTTAGAACAGATATCAGTGGAATAACACCATCACTCAACTCTTAATACTTTGCATTCAACTTACCTACTCATATTCCTCACAGACTCGGGACAACAGTTGAGGGAGGGGACATGGGAATTGACATACACCCAAGAAACCAAATCTCTGCACTGTAGAAGGAGAGAGGTCAGACCAAACCAGTACAAAATTAGCCAGACCACCAGGCAAATGATTTTCAGTTCAGTGAAGAATTCTTTCATTCTAGCGAGATACAAAATAAAAGCTAAAATTATGCACATCTTCTATGTATTGCTTGACATTGCATAGCATTCAAGAGTGTTTGGAAGCTGATTTATCACTGACCGTATAGACATGGTAAGTGAAATACTCGTAATACAACACTGACTTGTCTGTCTCTAGGTCATTCCCCATGTTCTGCAACCAATTTTCACTACTCTGAACCACCTGCAGATGAGTCAACACATTCTTAATCCCACCTTTCTGATTTGCCAATAACTCAAACTAGTAATTGTGTTTTCCACTTCAATGAGCTAGATGAACTCAAAAGTTTTCCTATCTGCTCTCTCAGTTTGGAACTGCCAAGTTGTTTATTAAATAACTATAAAGAGTTGCAAACTTCAGAAGAGCAAGAGCACTATTTCATGTGGCCAAAACCTTTTTGAGATGAGTTAATTCAACCTTACTGATAACTAGCCCACACTTAAAATCATAAAATCGTTTAGGAAAAGACCTTTAAGATCACCGAATCCAACTTGTTTACTGAAGGCTTATTCTCTTATTCTCCCACTCATTATCAAGCCTGCTAAGTCAACCCTCCTACTACCTCCAGATCCTTGCCCTTCTGGTTATGTGAGCCAGAAACCTTCTAGGGTGGCATATCGTAGAAAGTTTTCTCTTCACAGGCACACCATAAGAGCTGAGAACAGAGCTAACAGATCGTGCATCTCCTCTTTCAGTATGGTCAGCAGACTGCACTGCAAGCACGAACTGAGCTTTCAGACAGAATGAAAGATATGGCACATTCAGGGCCAGTCACATTAGTTATCCCCTTATTATCCATACCCCTCACCAACAGCAGAAGTAATGCTCCCCCTCAAAACTTCCTCCAGCATTGCCCACTTGTATCTCCAATTCATCTAGCTCAGCAGTTCTGGTAAGTACGTCAGTCTCCCGCTCTTATCGCTGTTCATGGTATCACCAGTCATGTCAGCTGGGAGGGATTCATTACTTTGGAACTCTAGAGACCTGCAAGACCTTTAGCAAGATACAAAAGGAAGAGATGACAGGCAGAATTGCCTGTGTGCTGTTTATATCCATTCCTCAGTAAAGAGTGAGCAACAATACATAAAATAATACAGCAATCAAAAATCCCTAGGGGTTTTTTTTTTTTTTTTTGAGAAGACACATAAGCCTGTGGCACTCACTATTCTATTGTTCAGGGCCCGAGTTTAATAATAAAATAGGATGTAACATTTAAATGTGTAACATCTATGCTTGCATGAGACAAAATATTCAACTAAGACACAAACCACTTTTCTAGAACATTAACTTTCATTTGAAACAGCACATGCTGGCAGTCACCACCACAGCCAAGAACACTGGAAGTGATCATGAGCAAAAGAGCCAAGACCTTGTGCTGCTGCCATTAATATAATCACAGAATCTTCCACGCTGGAAGGGACCCCCGAGGATCATCAAGTTCAATTCTAAGTGATGGCCCCTACAGGGATCAAACCCGTCATTAACACTACACTCTAACGTACATGACATGCTTTGAAACACAATGCTATATGTATAAACAGCCACCAGTAAGCAGATATAGAGAAGACGTAACAAAAATACTTTCATGCTTCTGCAAGCTATCTTTAAAATTCTTAGAATCTGTAATACTCTCATTTGACATGACTCTTTTCAGTGGTACCCAGCAATGTAACAAGGGGCAACAGGCACAAACTCAAATACAGAAGTTCCATCTGAATATGAGGGAAAAATTTCCTTTACTTTGATGGTGACAGAGGACTGGAACAGGATGCCCAGAGAGGTTGTGGAGTCTCCTCTGGAGATACTCAAAACCCACCCAGCTGTATTTCTCTGCAGCCTGCTCCAGGTGAATCTGCTATAGCAGGGAAGATGGTAGGGGATCTCCCTTCTGTGACTGATGCTTGTGGAGCACTGCATAGTTCTCATTCATCCTACAGTCCAAACAGCTAAGGAACTCTTGTCAGCTTGCACCAACAGCAAACAAAACGTCTTGCACTACGAAAAATACATCTTGAAAACTGAATTTCCAGTCTTAATGACAAATTCTGTTAATTTACAAGTGCAAGAAGAAACTTTTACATTGCCCCGTTAAGTAAGTAGTCAGCCCTCTTCATGCAAAAGAGTATTTTTAAAGACCTGTCTACGTCTCACAGTAAACAATTTCATCCCCAAGAGCTGCCCTCAAATGGTGAATTTAAAGGCAAATAAATTCTATTTGTCCAGCACACGGTGCTTCCTCAAGCTAACCTAACCTTTACTTACAAACATGCTTCCAAAATAAATAAATCAATGCGCAAATCGAGTTAAGCCTTTATTATTTCCAGACCTCAAACTCAGAAGTTGCTACGTGCAAACACAGGCGAAATAAAGTCAATGGAGAGGGGGAAAAAAAAATCCATTTCAGGAACATACTGCCATGAGAGGTTACTCTGCGGCCTCCTGCTGTGTCTAAGAAAATAGAAAAAGAGCGAGAACAAGCTCAGCGCAGTGAGTTTGAAGGTGCAAAGTGCGAGTCGCTCAGGTTACGAGCGCAGGGCGGAGCTCGCCCTGCAGAGAGCCCCGGGCACCCAGCGCGGCCCGCCAGCGCCCCCCGGCGGCCGCAGCGCACACTGCCCCGGCCGCGCCGCGCACACGCACCGCTGGGCGGGGGAAAAATTCATGAAAATAAATTAAAAAAAAAAAGTCGCCAATACGAACACGATTGTCCTTGGCACTAAAACCGCGCTGTCAATCGCCTTATCGGCTGAGCGACGTCAGAACAACTCGCGAGTACTACACGGCGAGGGAGCGATGGCTCTTTTGCCGTGGCTCCGTCTAAAAGACACACGCACACCGAAAAGAGCCGAACGTGAGTCATCATCGGGCCGCTAAAGCACACCGTGTAACTTCCCAGGTGCACGGAAGTCACCTGAAGACGACACAAACAACTTTAAACTTACAGTGGGAACCCCAAGAAGCCAATAATTCATTCAATTGTCTGAAATACACACAGCGAAATACAAATCCGGTGAAGCAGCGCTCTTTACGGCCTGCAGAAAACGATGGCAATCCCGTGAAACATTACACCCGAGTACACAGACCATGGAATGGGAGTGGTAGCGAGAGAAAAATAAAAGAAATAATCATCACCTATCTTGTTTCTGAGTAAGAAACACAACCCGAGAGTGTATTATAGTTGCGGGGGGGGAGTTTAACACTATGCCTTAAGAAAAACCCCAAAACCAAACCCAACCACCACCTAGGCAACTATAAAGGCAAAACCAAAACCCCTATTACTGCTTCTTTGAGGACACGGGAATAGAAACAATAAAACATTAACCACCCGTCCAAAAATTCGGAATTCCCCTTTGTGGGAGGACGGCTAAAACTGGCACAAATGTAGTTTTATTTCTGTTCTCACCTCATTAAAAAGTAACCCGGGGCTCTGTACCTCCCTACCATGATGAATCATGGTGTTCCGTACCGAGACCCGCCGAGCAGCCTCACCTTAAAATTACTGGAGTTGACCCACGCTGTTAATTCGTCGATCACTTTGTCGAGGCGCTGCTGGTCCTGCTCCAGATCGGTGGACCTCGCCGGGTCGCTCAGGTACTCCAGCAGCTCTTGGCCGACCTGCATCCTGCGGCCCACGTCCTTCTGCTGTACCTGCTCGCAGAAATAATCCATGCCGCCAGGCTCCATCTTCGGACGCTGCGGAAAAGTTTTTTCGTAGGCGAGCCGAGGGCCTCAGGGTCGGAAGCGCAGGCAGGGCAGGGCGGGCGGCGGGGGCGCGGACAGGCCTGCCGTCCTCATGGAGCCGCTGCCGGCGCTCCCCGCCCCGGCTCCGCGCCCGCCGCCCCCATGCGCACTCGCAGCCCCGCGGGGGGAAGCCCCCGGCGGGAAGGGAACGCGGCGCTGCGCAGGGCTCGGCGGGAGCCGCTCACTCCCGCTCACAGCTTTCCAGCCGCCTCCGCGCCGTCCCGAGGGATCCCGACAGGGCTCCCCGCCGCCGCCCCTCCTCTTCCCCCGCCGGGGGACGGGAAATAGAGCTCCAAACAGGCGCTGCGGCTGGAGGGGCTCGCAGGCACCCCAGCCGCGGGTTCGGGGAGACTCCGCGGGAGGTGCTGCCGCCTCCGCTCGCTCTCCCTTCTGTCCTCCCGCCCGAGGAGAGATACCGGGCCGCCGCTCACGGGCACCGGCGAGGCCGGGGCGGACCTCTCATGCTCCTGACGCCGCGGCCTCCGGCCCCTCCTGCCCGCCCGCGGCCGCTCCCAAACTTTCGTCCCGGCGGGTCTCGGCGCCGCGAACCGGACCGGAGCGGACCGGGAGAGTCCCACGGGGAGCCGCTCACGCTTCGCCGCGCCTTCCCCCGCCGCGCTCTGCGGAGGCAGCGCCACCTCCGTCCCGTGGAAGTTGCGCCTCCCGCCGCCGCCGCTACCGCCCCGGCCGGCGCCAGGCGGACACACCGGGCGTGGCCCGCGCGGCCCCGCCTCCCGCCGCGTCTGCCGCTTCCCCTGGGAGGGCGCGCGCCCGTACCGCGCCTCCCGCCCCGCGCTGCGGCGCGAGGAATGGACGGAGGGACGGACGGACGGAAGGATGGACGGGTGGATATACGGGTGGATATACGGGTGGATATACGGATGGCTATGGGCGGGCGGGCGGGCAGAGGACGGGCAGCGCGCGCTCCCGCGGGCGCTCCGGCGGGACCCCTGCGGGTCGTGTCCGGCGGCAGTAGGAGGCGCATGCGCACTCCGCCGCGCTGATGGCCGCGGTGGCGGTCCGGCGGCCCTGGGGAGAAAGGGGAAGTGAAGTGTTGGAAGAGCGGGGGAAGAGCTGCGAAAGTTGGTCGGGTGCTCTCCTGCCTCCTCTCTCCCCCTTCCGAGTGTGGTGCCGGCTTTGCCCAGCGATGCCCTGTCAGGTGGGGAGAACCCCCTGGAGCCATCCCGGTACTCCTGGTGTGGTTTGGCTCTGCAGCGTTGCTGTCCGCAAAATCGCGTTTGTTGTCCGGAGTGCGAGAACACTCCAGAGAGACGCGGATTATTAATTTGAGAGTTGCTCAAGCCTGGCTGCTCGGTGCTATTCCATAAATGCAGCACAACCCACCGGACTCTCCGTGCCGTTATTTACACAGATCACTGAATCACAGTCAGGGTTGGAAGGAGCCTCTGGAGATCATCTAGTCCAACCCCCAAGCCAAAGCAGGGTCGTCTAGAGCAGGTAACCCAAGCACGTATCCAGGTGGGGTTGGAAAGGCGTGGGCAGCCTGGTTCAGTGCTCCGCCACCATCAGCATAAACAAGTTCTTCCTCATGTTGAGGTGAAATTTGTTGTGTTTATTTATGGCCATTGTTTTCATTTATGGCCCTTGCTCCTCCTTCTGTCACTGGGCACCACCAAAAAGAGTCTGGCACCATCCTCTTGGCACCTGCCTTAGAGATATTTGTATGCATTAATGAGCTCCTCTCTCAGTCTTTTCTTCTTTGGACTAACCAGGCCCAGCTCCTGCAGTCTCTCCTCATAAGACAGATGCTCCAGACCCCTAATCATCTTTGTGGCCCTCTGCCGGATCCTCTCCAGTAGTTTCTTGTGTTTCTTGTACTGAGAAGCCCAGAACTGCACACAGAAGTTCCTAGATGGCAACTTCCCAAGTACAGCCCCAGCATGGCTGATGCACATGCAGACTCCCAGGAATTGACCGGAATATGACAGACCCTTAAGTGAGTGACTTTAGGTGTTGTTTCAGGACCAGTTTAAACTGGTCCCAGTCCCCCTGATGTTGGGAAAGGCAGCCCTGTCTGTCCCTCTGCACTGGCCTCTGAAGCCTCCAAAGGCACAATGATGGCTTTCACGTGCAGTGAAAGGAAAGCAGAGGAGGTCGCTTTCCCTCTCCTCCCACCCAGGCTGGCCCCTGTGTCTGCCCCCATGCCAAACCTTGCACAAACTCACCACTTGGGTTCATTTAATGGGCTAAATGACATAGTGAAGTTGGCTGGCTCTCGAGTCCTATGGGCAGAAGCACAGGACTCAAGAGATGGGAAACATAACAACCTCTTGTCAATGGCAGTGGACAGCAATGTTGGCCTCCTGCCCCTCTGATTTTCGGAGGGCTCACCTTATACTAAACTGGGAGCCACTGCTGGTACAGGCAGTCCTTTTCTACCCCTGCTGTCATGTATACAGTTCTTCTCTTCCTTACACCAGAACTGTTTTTTATTTATCTTTGCTTAAATAGTTCAGAGAAATAATATTTTTATTAATTTTTCTCCTCTTTTTTGGTTTTTTTTTTTTAGTTTGTTTTTTAAACACGTAACTAGCTTTTTGCTGATTTGGATTCCTAAATTTTCTCAGTCTGGGGTTAAGCAAGTACTTGAGCTGGAGCAGGTAAAATAGAAGCAGACCGCTGGAAGCTAGATGGGGAAGATGAGGGCTGTCATTCAATGACAGCCTTTGTGTTATGAAAGCTCAGCTTAGTTTCAAGACAGCACAATCTGGCTGTCTCACTCGCCTTATTAGTCCTTACACTGAGGAAGAGTGAACCTGCAGGAAAGCAGGGTACTCCCTTCATTTGG
Source organism: Entomyzon cyanotis (assembly GCA_024500445.1). Classification (NCBI taxonomy): domain Eukaryota; kingdom Metazoa; phylum Chordata; class Aves; order Passeriformes; family Meliphagidae; genus Entomyzon; species Entomyzon cyanotis. The sequence goes on from JAKEPQ010001005.1 coordinate 87,490,440, forward strand.
CTGCTGGACTTAGACTAAGGAGCCACACCTGCAAATTGCTATTTTGCAGCAGTGTAAACCAAACTAAATTGGTGCTGCAGTGTTCCTACTTGTCTGCTTCTCACAAATCCCTTTCTCAGGAGTTCTCCACTTTCCTTCTGTCCCATTGATCTGGCCAAAAAAAAAAAAAAAAGTGAAAAAGAGAGCTCTCCATCCATACGCATGGTAGGAGGCAAGACAACAAGCAGCCTTTTGTTGATTTTGGTGAGATGTAGCAAATTGAGGATCCCATGCTTCATCAATCCCTAGGCATTACAATAATGAAGATGGTTCAAAGGATTAAAGATGCCTTTAAAACAGAAATATATTTATTTACTTTGAGCTCATTATAATTGTACAAAAAGATTATGAACTACTCATTATGAACTATCATGTTTTCACAATGGATTTCCCTGTGCACTTATGAAAAAAAGGAATTTTGGATTGAGCTGAATAGTTCTTGTCCTATGTGTGCAATGCCATGTATGAACATATGGAATTACAGATTGCATTTCTAGGAAAATGGGACCCAAGAAACTTCTGGAAGTGAAAAAATAAATAGCAGAAAATAAAACTAGATTACTTTTTTTTTTTCAGTGTACTAGAATCTGATTCACTGGTGTTGTATGTTTAAAAAGCAAATTTCTTGCTATGAAAGTTTTAAAAGTAACTGTTGATCCAATAACACTGGCTAAATAGAAAAGAGCTGAATAGATTATACTGGACTCTTGGAGTATAAACAATTAAACATGTTCTGTTCTTGTCCACCAAACTCTTGGAAGAAAAACCCAAGTAATATAAAATTCACTTTTCATTACAGTTCAAGTTAGGGTCAATCTCTGAAGAAAGAAAATTCTAAGCAAAAAGAGGGGGTAAAGCTCGTGGCACTACTTTTTTTGGATTTCTCTTGATTCAAATCATATACACTGATTAGGTAATCTAGTTCCTGTGAATGGCACTGAAACTGAGGGGAAGGGTAAAGTATAATAAGACACACACTTGAAATATCAAAACTATTTTGTCAACTCAAAGACGACATTGCAAAGCTATGCTAAGGGCAAAAAGTCATGCTGGGCTATGTGGCCTTTCTTTTTTTTTCCCATTTCACGTAATAAGTGTTCTCTTAAAAACCACAGTAGAAAATAATTGCCTCGCTGTAAAATCAGAGGCTTAGACCACTGTATTTCATCCTGTTGCTGCCTGCCATGACTGGTGCCTTTATACTGTGTTGATTATGGATACAGTATTTTGATGTTCTGTGATTGATATAACAGCAGCAAATTGGTAGCCTGAGGTGTTTTGATAAGATCAAGGCAATTTCATTTGAAATCTTAGCACTTAGAGGATTTTTTTTTAAATAGGATTAATAAATGTTGGTTGATTTTTTCCTCTGTAGACAAATAGCATTTGGATTTGGCAAATAGAACTTCTGGATGCTCATTTCCTTTTATAGCAAGGCAGGAGTAGCACTCCAACATTTAATCTAGAGCAGTCCCCCAGCTTGGACAAAGGACATGGTTTTCTTGTAGATGTTCTCACAGAGTCCTAGTGGACTTTATACCTAGGGATGTGGGCTAGGCTCCAAAAAGAAGGCATTTTCATTCAAGACAAAGATCTTTTAAAGCTTCTTATTCTCAGTTAAGGAGATTGCTTCCTTTGGAATGCAATCTTCTTTTTGATATGCAAGCATGTGAGCATAAATCCACTCCTCTTGTGTATTTGTACAATGCATAATATTTTGTAGAGCAATTAAGCCCTGCAATTGAATGCAGAATCAAAATTTCCCTCAGTCTTCTCAATGTGACTTGCTAGCAACCAGAGCAATTACAGCAGGAGCTGAGGTAAATGACACTAATCCAGTGAGGCTCATTTCCAACCTGAATTGCACACCAAACCCGTTTCTACGCCCTCATTCTATCCAAGTGTGCTGCACAATTATCACACATATTATCCTGTGCTGAAAAACGTAAGAATTGTTCTGGCAGGCTGGGGAAGGAAGATGCCGTGCTCTTTGTTCCTCGGGCTGCTAAGAGAGCATGTAGTGTGCTTTAGGCTCTGTTCTACCCTCCTTCCTTTGCTAGCAGTAAGCTTTAACAGGCTCAGACCTCTGCAAGCTGGATATCGATCTTCTGTAGTTGGCCTGTCAGTCATTCCAGCAGAAAAGCTACTTCCACAGACTGACTTCCCCTTCTGAGAAATCCTTCCCACACAGAGGATATGATCCCATCACTGAAAGAACCATAAAAATCCCCTTAAAAGCCTCTGATAAAAAGTTCTCTTCATCACAAATAGCAAACACAGGCCATTATAATAAAAACAGTGAGTTTAAACATGAGTCACTCAGAAAGTTCCCATAAATTACACTTGATGTAGCCTAGGTTGACACTGAAGAAATCTATGAGAAAGTTGTCCTTGCTGTTGGATTCCCCAGCAGCTGGATCAGCACTTCTACAAATGTTCCATCCTGGGTGACTTGAATCAAATGTTCAGATTGTGTTTTGGATGTAGTGTCCATCAGTCATGTACCACCATTTAATGTCTTCTGGAACAACCATAGGCTTATATTTTTTTCTAAGTTGGAGATCAGTACACTGAAGATTTTCTTAATACTGTCAAGAGGTAAAATACTGTGCTATTTTAAGCAGAAATGTGGCTGATTTTGTTACCCATGTTGTATAGGTATTTATTTTGCATCCTTTCTGTCATTTATTGCAAAAGGATGATGTGTATCCTTTCAAGCTGAATTTATCACTGATAACTTTAAAGTATCATTTGAATTTTTCCCTCTGAGATTAAAAATATCAGAATAATGAAGTAATAAATATCTTTTGAATATAAATAAATTATTCATGAAGGAATGTTCTGATGATGATGTTGCAATATATGTACCAAGCTAGTTGAAGTGTTGCCCATTTTCCTCACAAGGTCTAAAGATGAAATTAGATTTAACTGTATTTAAAATGTACTTGGTGAACTCTGCTACATTTAGGCTTGTGCATGAATGTTCTTGATATTATGCATTTAATAGGGATTGCTTTTATATGTTTATTTATACAACAGTCAGGTGTTGAAACTAGTAGTCTGGTATTTTTCCTGTATATACTAAGGTAATTTGATCACAGAAATAGGGTATGAGGGGGATCAGACTGATGCCTGATTACTGGATTACTCCAAGGCATTAATTTGTTCCTTATTGTCAAATATATTTTAGCATGTAGACACTGCAATTAAATTATTCACCCTGATAAATCTTTTATGAGTAATTTGCTAATTTTCTTGATTCACATGATATAGAGAAGGAAGAACAAATTAGAAACTACAGGTAATAAAAAACAGTGTCAGAATTAACAGGTAAATGACAACTTCTCTTTCATCATGTTATTCTACCATGCCTTATATAATTACTTAAAGCACTGCTGCATAAGTTAGTTATTCTTTATGCCCTTTTTGCACAGCAGCAGAGGTGTTTGTCCCCAGTGGTAGAAGTATTTGACTGTGGTTCATCAAGCAAAGGTTTGTGTCTGTTTTGTGCAGTAGGTTAGTTTGCTAGACTTTTGTCAATTATGATTTTCTATCTTTAAATTTCATCGGAGGAATATAGTATGCCAGTGTTCTGTGTAAAACCTTAATTGCTGTATAATGATTTCAATATCATGTTGGAAAAAAATTGGGATGTAATAGCTCAACATAATAGAGTACATCAATATAAAATTTTCTGAATTTTTAAACTTAATAAATTGATTAAACTTTTAGTTAAAATACCTGTGAGAACTATCTAAATCTAGAGGCTTTGTATTGTCATCCCACTGTTTGTAACAGCAGCATGAAAGAACGAGAAAAGTTCCAAAATACTTGTATCATCTGACCTGAAAAGTAAAAGCTAGGGAGCACACAGTGTACTGCAGAGCAGTATCAAGGGACATGTAGCTCAGTGCATTTTGGCCTTGGAATGGCAAAATCTCTGTTCTTGCAAAACGAATAGCGGCATTTTCATTATCTGCAGGAAGATTGCAAGACAGTGAATGCACTGAAGAATATGAAAAAGCATGCAGAATGGAATCTTTCTTATGACTTAGATACAACTTTCCAAGCCAGGCAGAGCAGCGATACTCATCCTAGTTACACTAGTGCAGAGCCAGACTCTGCCCCCGTTTACACAAAGCAACCCACTTCTCACTGCATGGGAATGAGAAGGGGAAGAGAAAAACATGTGCGATCTGATTTGTTGGTCTCTGGTTGGGGCTGCTTTTGTTTCTGTAATGCAAGCCCTTCTATAAATAGGACAGACTCAGCAGTCATTTACTACTTAAGGAACTCCTACATCAGCAGTATTGATCCAAGGAAAGTCTTCTCAGGTAAGAAATGGCAGGGTTCTTCCTCAAATGGGGAGAAAATTCTCTAAACATGCATGTGGTTTAAGGCATAGAGACGTATTTATATACATATAGTTTAAAAACACTTTTTTTCCAGAAAGAATTGTGCGCATTTACTTGTTGGGATTAGGCTGACTGAATTTTTTGCCTCTTGCCTGGGTCTGACGCGTTTCTGCGCTGTAGTTTGCTGAAGTTAGTTGTTTGGCTGCTTGAGAGCTCCCTCTCCTGGTAAACTCTCCCGTAAGGATATTCCCGACCGAGTATTCCCGACCGAGGGCATGTCGTTGGGACTTTACCTGCTATATCTATTACTGATAAAGCTGTGCAGCAAAAGAAAGAAGCCAAGCTAGCAGTTGTTGCAGACCATATTTTTTTGCTTGGCTGTCCGCCCTTCTCACATAGAAACCTGCTGGTTTGTATGGATGCAAAGATCGATTGGTATTTTGGGGGGAACTCCTGTAAATGAGTATACATGTGAAAAAAATGTAAGTATTCATCTGTGTTCTGGGGGAAAACAGTTGTAATGGATGAGTTTATTATTTCACCCTGAAAAAAGTAAATTACTGTCCTTCTCTAGAATAGTTCAGGGTCTCTCGTGTCTGGTGCTGCTGAACCTGCTGTTTAAAGCAGGCTGTATTTACTATAGCCATCAGCAGCTTTGACCACATACCCACTAGTATGGGCCTGTGCTGTACAAGGATGTGTTTTAATTAAATTTATTTGCAGTTCAGAACGGTCACCCATTCTGTGCAGGGGAAGTACTGAGAGTTTCAGAAAGAAAGATTCAGACCATTCTCCTCTCTCCCCCACCTCCCCCACCCTGGGATCTGACCTGTGCCTCACCTGGGAAGAGCTGAGCATCTGCAGCATCGCGGGCTAAAGCAGCTAAAGCAGCAGTCACAAACCCTGCAAAGCCTTTGGCACACCGTGGTGGAGTCACTGCAGCTGGCTCCTTGTGTCTCCGGTGAGATGCTGAGTCACGGCTTTTTGGGGTCTGCACCAGCCAGCACAAGGCGAAGTGAAGGTTGCTTCGAAGAATGCACAGAGTGCACCAGTTCTCCCTGTTTTCCTATGGTTAAAGTGTTATCTGGGCAAATCTCCCGAGCTAGGTGGGATTATACATTTTAGAACGAATATTTAAATGAGATAGATAGTTATAAATACTGCTCTGAAAATAATAGTACTGTAAGTCAAGTAAAATAGTGGGAAAAGTAAGGTAAAGTAAGGGGGAAGACAGTAAGATTGCATTTGTGTGTGTGGGTTCTGAATTGGACTGTTTGAATTACGTGTAGTTGAATTCATAGTGTTTTAATGATCAATAAATAGATCCCATTGTCAAGAAAATACAGCTTTTAGTCACATCTAAAGGTTATCTAACTGGGAAACAAGTTACAAAACCACATGAATCCAAGCAGCTCAAAATCGTGCAATTTTTGAAAACTAAGACTGGATTCAGATCCTTTGACTCTGACCAGTGTCAGGGATTGAACTTGCTATTTTGGTTTTTTTTTTTTTTGTTTGCTTGCAGAAAGAGGATGAGGTACTGATGCATTTTGTATGGATGAGATCTCTCAAAGAAAGCATGTGGAAATAAATAATAATTACTTGAAGTAATATAAAAGTGTCTTATAATTAAAATGTAATATAATTATTAGAACTTAGAAGAAATTTTTATATAAACATAAAAGCACAAACTTAATTAAAAACCCAAGGCGTTTCAAGTAATTATTCAGAAAAACCTTCAACTTTTCCTTGGTGTTTATTGAAGCCATGTATATTTTCAGTTTACTTCCAAATAAATCCTATAGCCACTAATTTTAGTAGTGACCTTGACAGTGCTGGGTTAATGGTTGAACTCGATGATCTTAAAATTCTTTTCCAACCTAAAATGATTCCATGACTCTAATTTACTTACTGCTAGCAAACACACCGATATAAGGAATTTGATATTCATTTGCCCTAATGCATAAAGTTGCAGTTCGAACTTCCATAAGCCAATGCTTAGGTGACAATTTATCTATATTTTATTTAAACATTTCGGTACTTAACCATTTCTACATTCTGGAATGAAAATGGTTAGAGAAGTGAATGTACAGATTTGAAACACAGGCACTTTGAAGAGACAAAATTTCTTAGAGTCAGATTATGAATAGGGGTTTTGTTCCCCTTTCAGAGGCTCTGTTTTTCCACTTGGAGAACTCAGTTATCCACACTGCAGGTCTGGAGGCCTATTTCACTAAAGACAAGTCATGAAAAATATATCATAGGCAACACTATAGTACAACTTTTTTTTAAAATATAAAATCCCAAGTAATATCATGCAAATTTGTGGCAGCAACAGCGGACTCTTTTTAATCTGCTTTTGACTGAGTAACGATAATGTCTGTGATGTCTCAATTATGAATTCCCTTTTTTTTTCAATACTGTATGACTCATAGCAGAGACATTCTTGTATTCATTGCCAGCATTTAAAGACAATAACCAGCCTATTTAGAAGTAAATTCCTATTGAAATCAAAATTTCTGCATACGAGTGTTTCTGCACACAAACACATCCTGTGCTATGGATTTTCCAGAACGTACACCCAGTGCATAAGTGAGCAAGCATGTCAGTGCTGTGAGTGACAGCAGATGGAAAGCCCTACCACCCCCAGCATGGTACACACCTGTCTTTGCAGTGGATGTCTGAACCATCCTATGTTGACTCTTAATAGTTGTCATGCCAGATATTCATAGCAAATCAAGAATGAATAGAAGTGAGGGTGACTAGCTAAAAAAGTAATCTAAAACCAGACTTTTAGTTTGTTCAGTTTAGATACTTGCTTACATTAAACATTTTGGCTCATTTCAAACTAGTTTAAATGCCAGTCTACAGGCTGATCCTTTTGGAAGGATACCTGTGCAACCTCAGCGAAAATAATACCAATTTAATGACAAATTTAGTAGCTTGTGGTTTTTGGGTTTTGTTTTTTTAATAAAACAATGTTGTTCTTTGTCCTTAGGTCTTGACAATGTAACTTTTATTCAAGGATCTTGGAGTCAGGCAGATGGATGTTCTTGCAAGTTCACATCAAATCCTGTGAACTGCACAGGGGTCACTGCAGCAAGGACTGCAGCTGGAGCAGGCTGCTTTGTAAGGGAAGGAAAGCCACCAGCTGAGCAAGCTGGAGCAGGGTCTCATTGTGCCCTGTGCCCGAGCAAGGTGAGCAGAGCAATGCCCTGGCAGTGTCCAGGATCAGCCAGAGCTGGGGAGCTGCTACAAGGGTCACAAGGCAGGTCCCAGATGTCTGATTTGGGCACACCATGGACCTCTGCCGAGGTACATGGCTTGGGCACACCACAGGGCCACAGATGGAGCTTTAGTGCCACTCCCAAGTGAAGCAAAGAGGCCTCCAAAGGGGCTTCTCACAGCTCTTTCTCACCCACCTGCTTTTCACAGCCATATGATCCCAGGTTACATAGCTATATCACATTGTGCTGGCTTCCAGCACAGGCAGTCAGGTCTCTGCTGGGGCAATGCACCCAAGGATTCTCATATTGTGGATTTAATGGTATTTTTTGTGGTCTCTGAACTCTTAGTTGCAATTAAAATAAACTAGTTTTGTCTTAAATGCTTTGAACATCTGAATGTAGAACTTCTATCCCACTTCTGTCACAAAGCTACATGGCAAAGGAGGAGTAAGAGCAGTGGAACCAGTCCATCCAAACTTCAGGTTTGAGATGGACCTAAATGACAACATCCAAAATTTCAGCATAGAACCTGATTTTCCACCCACAGTTCACTTTTATTCATCTCTGTGGCTTTGCTGTGGACCATTGGAAGTCTAAGTACTAGTTTCAAAACTTTAGCTGCAGACTTGCATTGAGATTCAGAAATCCAGAAAATCCTGTTATGATGAGGCTTAATGTCAGTTCTTACCTAAGCACAACTTCTCCTGGGTGCAGTGAGTTACTTAAGTATGAACTTCTGAAGTATGCCCAAAAATAGGAATGAAGCACATCTTGGCAATGGCTACAATTCCTCATATTTATGAAAGCAATCCTGGGGAATGTTGACATTTACAAAACTAGCATCCAGTTATATGTATTTTTGGAAAAAAAATTGAGACATACTTCAACAGAAAATGTTTCATTCTCCCAATCTTATTTTTCTGAAGCATGTATGGTGAAAGGTAAGAGTTGTCCAATAACCCACTTTATTTCTTCTAGCAAACACTTTAAACAAGATTTTGCTAACAGATTCAAGCAGATTTTGCTAAACGAGAAGACTTTCAGAAAAGTTGCAACCTTTCTCACATTTTGTACCACTACTTTCTTTTCCCTGGGATCCTGGAAGCTTCACAAAGACTGTGCTCTCTTGGGTTTCACAGAGACAGATTAGACCAGCAACATTTTCTTTCTTTGATGCAATGTAATCGATATCTTGATGCTGCTTCAAGTGCTAACTTGAGCCTAGAGAATGAAGCAGATACGCTGGCTATGTCTATACTGCATTTGAGGTTACTCTGTCCATATTCACACTGCTGACTGCAGCATGCTTCCAGGGATGTCCATACATAGGGATATACTATAGTTACATCAGAAAAAAAAAATCAGACCTTTTGGCTTTGAAAGCCTTTCTGAGTGCATATTTGTGCAACCTTATGTGTTTCAAGTTGCATATTTGTGCAGACCAAAAGCTGCCTTCAAGGCAGCATTGCAGGATGCACAGTATTTGTGTGGTTATGTGACCATATTTCTGGCCAGCCCAGGAGTTTATTCAAAGAGTGTTATTCAACACAAAATAGTTTTCCTGTTGCCATTAGCATAAGTTGTAGCCAGAGCCTGTCACAGTCAGCTCCAGAGAATCTTGCTAGGCAGTGCTTGGCGTCCCAGGGTCTGGTGTTCAGCTGGCATTGCTGGAGGAAGGTCTGCAGCTGCAGGTGAAAGCCAAAGTGAAAAGAGGTATAGCTGCTGTGGCTGTGTTTGTCTACTACCAACACTGCTTTGTGCTTGTCACTGCAGGTGCAGGGCAGACTCTGGCTCCAACAGTCACCAAGCACCTGGCCCTTCTGGAGCTGGAGTGTGGTGTGACCTCCTCTCCTGTGCCTTCTCGGTGTGTAGTCAGCCCAGCAACAGGACAGCTGAATAGCCCACCTGGGCTGCAAGAATACCTGAAGAAGCACGTGGCAGGTGAACGTGGGTGCTGGTGGTGCAGGCTGTGGTGTGGCCCTGTAGTTGTCCTTGCAGCAGGGCCCAGATCTCCTCACTCCATGCACTGGTGGACATGTGAGGAGCATCCTCTGACGCCTTACAAGGTTGCCCTCTCTGCTTCAGGGTGTGCATAAATAATTGACCGTGCACAGTCAGGGATTCTGGCCTCAGGCAGTGTACAGTCTAGTATGGAAATACAGCTGAGATCACAAAACCTCTATCACAAACCATAGTTTTAAATATACTCTACCTTCCATGCCGAGGCATGGCCATTACATGAAAATCCAAGAACACAATTATCACAAAAGGTTTTCCTGAGCCATAATTGAGTCCAGTAGTCCATGTGAATGACTATTTAATCCAGACAATATTTTTCCACAGAGGCAAGATCATGCAAATTTTATTCCACAGAACTAGGCAATAGCTATGTAATCGTTGCTTGAATCCAATCTTTATCAGCTTTAAAATGTGTCTGTAATCTCTCTTTACAAGCATATAGGTCTCAGCAGGTGTTTTGCCTGAGGGGTTGTATAGCAGTGGCCCTTCTGAGAATAATCAAGACAAAACACATCATATGGTTTCAGTATAAAACTTTTCCTGCTATTTTAAATATTTCCAGCTGTAATTAACTAAGTTCAGCTACCATTACTCACTCTTATTTAATGTACCACCACTATAGTTTAATTGCAGATTTACTTTCTTTCCATAACCACTAACTAGCTGTTGGTTTTATGAACCCTGTTTTCCCCCCACTCTGATAAAAGCCCATTATATGATAAAATCTGACTTAATTTTAAATGCGTTCTGGTCACTGTTCTTTATTTCATGTGTCAGTAATCATAAAAAGAGAGCTAATCCTGCAACAAGGAGAAAATCCAATATTAAATTACATAGTAGCTTTGTACAGTGTGATCTTTTCACTCTGAGAGATGAATTTTATCAGCATGGCATTTGCAGCTGTAGTAGATTCAAGAGATACACTGCTCCTCTTGGGAAATAAGTCAAAACCGTGGCATGAATATTATTACTTTTAGCTTTATCTTGTGGCTAGGAAAAAATGAGCTCCCTATCATTTTTATCAGTATCCCCTATTTATTTACGCAGAGCTGAGGGTAATGGTGGAAATGTGATTCACATTGTAATTGTTTTAAAAACTTTTTCACTCCCTTCTGCAAGTGAGTTTTTAAGTTAGAAGGGGAAAAGTGCATTTTGCCCCTTGATGGTGACAATGTGGTATGTTGTACAGTGACAATGGTGTGACAGCTACCTCTGTGCTGTAATGCAGAGCTAATCGGCTTGTAGCAGTGTTTCTAGAGCCTTCTAGAGGCATCTGCTTTGGGAAGTAGTTCTGCTGGGGCCACCTCAGGAATCTCTTCACTGCACATTAAATAAGTGACCTTGTACATTTCCATCTATTTTCATCTGTTAGATCTTTACAGTTACATGGTGCTTCAGACAGAATTTCTTTTTTTTGCTTGTACACTATTTCATGCAGTTGTGTTCTTTCTCTGCAGCGTGCTAATATTGACAACACCACGAAACTGAGGCAGTCAGACAGTTTAGTTCCTTTCAGGTTCAGTACAGAGCAGAAAGGAGATGCAAGGAATAGGTATTTATCTGTATTCAAAAATTGCGATGGGCCAGTTTGGTTCCTGGAAAAATTCCAGCTACCTTAAGAGTTGCCCTAACTTGTACTGTAACTGCTGTGTTTCCCTTAGCACTTTTCAACACCGCATGACAGATACTGAAGAACATCCTCGCCACACCTCAAGCTGCTCTCATGCTGGCTCACACACAGAAAGGTCTTTAGCAAATATTACCAGTCTAGCAGTTTCTTCATCTTTTTGGGAAGACTTCTTCTCATGCAGGTAGAATGTGAAGAGGAGAGTCAGGGACAGCTAATGACTACAATATGTTAATAAATTCTACTGTAACAGAAATCCCTGGTTCTCCTGCTGGGCCTAGCATGAGAGTTCTTCTGGAAAATAAATTCTCTGGTACATTTACAACAGGTCTATTAATATATAATTGCTTCAATTGTTGTCTAACTTAAAAAAGTGTTCCTAAGTCTCTGCAAAGACCCTTCCATGCATCTATAGTTATTTATTAGGTATTATGGCAAGTAATACCATGCTCCTTATGGACTTCATTGAACATGCAAAAGCCCTAAAAATTTTACATTCACCTTAATCAGGACACCCTAAGCTTCTCCTTTTTCACAAGTATTGTGTCATCACCTCAGCTTCCAATAATTGCCTACAGTCCACCATTCTTTACAATATTCATTTTTGCATTTCCTAAAGAGTCACCATTCATAATTCCTCCATTTCCCTGCATATAATGTGGTAAATATGCTATTCTCAAATATGGTTTGTTATTCCATGTGAGCAAACAAAAACACAGGAGAGGAAATGAGCTGAAGCAACCTTTTTGTTTGTCAGTGACAAAATGTGTTGGCAAACTGTCACAGCCCAAGAGTGGAGATGACTAGGTACAACTGTATCACTCCTGAAAAAATAATCTGGTGAGCCTTAAGTTTTCATCTTTAATTTTTACCTTTGCTCTTAACAAATAATACATCTCAAGTAAAATTTCTCATCTTCCACTGAGCGATCTTTTTTGCATTTATTTTGATGTGCATGTATTTAGACCTTGTCTATGAGTTTTATACAGAGTGAGACAGTTAACATTGAATCACTGCATACATTTCTGGCCAAAAAAATATAACATTTAAAGAATTAGCATATAAACACTAGGTACATTGAATGAAAAATCATATTGAGTCATTTACATAGCAAAGAAAAAATTCTTTAGCTGCTTCATCCCTCCAGTCACTGATAAACTGCCATGCCAAGCAGGTAATACTGGTAAGAGCAAAATGGAAAAAGTGACATGCATGAGGTGGAACAAAGCACACCATGGGAAAATGAATTGACCTGTTATGATGACTCACATCCAGCTAACCAATCCAAAGTACATCCTTTGAAGCCTGTGAAAAGTGGAGGAAGTAGATGCTGTAAGTGCACGACGACATAGAGTTACAGAAAGGATACTCAAGATCAGAAGTCTGAAAGTTAACAGACACATATACATCTGGTTTTATCAGAGTTAAAGAAGCACAAAGGATTGTATCAATAGAGAAGTGGTTAGTCTTTGATTTTAACTCTGTGAAATTCACCTGCTATCCTAGAATGATTCCAAGGGCAATTTAATGTCAGTTCTGCCTAGTCATAGTCAAATTCCTAGCTGAGTAGGTTGGAGGTAGTGCCAGCTGATTGTGAAAGTGGCTGCTGATAAGCCTGTCAATGCTTGCACGGAGAATGGATAGTAATGAAGCATTTATTTAAACATAATGCTGGAACTAGGAGTAACATATCTCGTGTTCCTTGAATTATCTTATTTGTGTATGTCACCACCTCTGTATCTGAAAGGAAACAGTGTAAAGTACCTAGGCCTACGAACATACTTTGAAAGGAATGCAACATTACAGTTTATACATCAGCCTGAATGGAAATTGCATATACAAATCCGCTGACTGTTGGATTCTACAGAAGAAAATACTAGTTAGGAAACTCATTACAAAGATTTCAGTCTGTGTATATGACACCAAGAACTTTCTGGACCTGCAGAGGGAATCTATGAAGTAAGTATTAGGAATAAACTCATGAGCTTGTAAAATATAATTTGCATGGTAAATTCCTTACTGTAATGATTACATACTGGCATTAGTAAAGCCCTGTCCAGCTACTTTATGCCAGGATGAATCATATATGACAAATGGTGCACTGAAATCTGCCCTAATTTATGTAACTTTTGCAAAGGTGTTGACTGAAGTGCAGTGTCATAGCACAAACTGGCTCATCCAGTGTCTCAAACTCTCCTCTTTAATGTCTGAGTCAGACTGTGGGAGTCCACATCCATCTGACTGTGGATGTCCTACCACAATTAGAAACAATGTGAGCCACAGTTATCTCCCCTGATGAAAACAAAAATTAGAAAAAGGCATGTATTGTAAAAATGCCCTTCATCAACTCATTCTTTCCTTCGATTTTTTTGTGCAAAATCACACTACTAATGCTGCATTTTGTTGCCTGCTTGTACCACACACATTTTTATACAGCCAGGAGAATGATGAAATAGAAGACTAAACAACACTTTTGCATCTCATTGTTTTTCAGATTGCACTAGCTCAAGTTTGTCTATAATTTCTCCTTTCAACATTGCCAAGCAAGCATTTTTAGAAGGAATCCTCTGGCGGTGTGGTCAGCAAATCCTGTTGCCATTTCTTTATCCCCGGATTTTTGTGGTCGAACCAAACTTTTCAAAAGAGCTGGCTGTACTGGCATTTGTTACATTATGTAACAGAGAAACTTTGTTCTGATTCATTATGTTTGGAATGCATAAGATAAAAACCTCATATTATGGACAGGTTTAACAGCAGGACATGAGGATCTTCACAGCTTTCAGAAGTTATTAGAGGTGGCTCTTTGCAAACCCATCAGTATGTGTGTTAAGGAGATGTTTTAAACTGGGAAAAGTCATAAACTCCTCCCTGCATGGACCATGGAACAATTCTGAGCTCAGGGTCTTCCATCTTTTTTTTTATCTTCCCATTTTTTATAAGGTCTCCAAGTGTTGTGCATAGGATGTGTTGTTTCCAGAGAATAAGGACTACAGCTGTGCTTCCCGGACCATGCTCCTGGGGAATGATTCATTCAATTCTCACATTATTAGGAGGAACTTTGAATTGACAGCTTTTAAAACACATTTAAATTAACAGCTTTCCTCCTTACATGCTCGTTATCCCCCTTGAACCTAAAATTAAGCCCTTGTTGTCATCTCCTACTACCTTTCAGCAGTCTGTTTCTGTCTGTCTGGAGCAGAATGGCAAATTCTTTCCCCTGGCTGCCAGGTGCTGTCACATAATAGATTCCATCTAGGCAGTGACAGTGGCATTGTGCACAGATGCAGATACGGAGGGTCAGCCCACGCAAACGAGCTCAGAGTGTCTGGCTTCCGATTCAGCTGTGTTCAAAACCCCTCAACACCACTATACTGAGTGGGCAGAGCACATTCAGTGTCTGAATTAGTGAGAAGGTGGCAAATAACCTGGCAGTGAAAGAGCCGAGCTGCCTGTTTGGGCAGCCACTGCTACAGGCACAGGAACAGAGGGACATCCTTCCAGCCAAAGGACAGATGCTTCCCACCCCACACAGGAGCAACATGCTTGTCTCTCGTGGGGCACAGGTACACAGCCCATAAGAGGGGCAAAGTTTATTTTACTGTCTTCTCAAAAACCACTGCTTTGTGCAGCAAAGGAGTTCTAGATATTTGAACAGAAACTTACAGGCTCTTCCCCATCTGAAATGCTGAAAATAAAAGCTTCACTGCCAATAGAGAGGATTACTTAGTGGAATAAACCTCTCACTTGCTGTATAAATCATCAATTAAATGACAGAACTGAATTTCAGCAGTGTTTTTTAGGGAAATTTACCAAGTGGAGATATTTCTGTTGGGATCTTATTTACTGTCCTCCTTGTTCCATGTAGCAGGAAGTGATGTCTCTGTACTAGCAAGTATTATGCTAGATAATGACTGACCACCTAATTCCCTACCTCCATCCAGACATATTGCAAACTATGTAAAATTATTTATATTTGAATATTTTATAAGCTATTTTAGAATAGAAAATACTGTTGAAGTACCTGCTATGTCAATGATGAGTTAGAAAGGATCTTCTACAATTTAATTTCTTCCATATCTTCAGTGTAATATACCTAGCAGTCTTGGAGTTATACATGCAGTTTTCAAGACAAGCCTTGTAATTTTAGTGTAATAAACAAGAAAAGGAAGTTTTCTTGCATTGAATATATAGGCAAAACAAATAAAAAATTTAATTACATGTTGTAAATTACCAACAAGTGACAAATATTAATTTTTGCCTCTTTGAAGGCTACTCTGTCCTTTGGTTCAAAAAGTATTTGGATTCAATTCCTGACAAAGTTGAACAAAATTCTTTATAAAATATGAAATACAAAGCTTTAAATAAAGTAAGCAATGTTTTGAAGTGAATAAAACAAAGTTGTTGCTTTAGGTATACCCTATATTGCAAAAATTTAGAGATTCAAAGTTACCCAATTATCTTTCTTCTATTTTGTTACTTCTCATGATTGATGTTTGCATTGTTTAGTAATACAGAATTCAAGTGAAAACTTTCTGACTTTCAGATCTTTAGGCCTTAATCAAAGCTTGTAAGAGCACTTTGTAAAACAAAAAATTCTTCTATCTTCCAGAATTAATAAAGAATCACATATTTAAGTTTAGTTGTTTATTATTTTAAACTCAGAAGAAATAAAACCACAGCCCAGTTAGGGGAAGGCTATATTGCAAAACTCTTCTGTTTCAAGGTCATTAATCCTTTCTTTTTTAAACATTTAATTAAAGATGTGATACCATTAGAACGTTACCCATCTCCTGTTGGGGCTTCTGAAATCCTATGACACTTCAAGGAAATGTTCATAGCAAGAATAAGTGCAGAGTGAGGCAAAATTTAGTCCACTATCACAAAAAGCAGACATTTGATTTTTCATCTGCTTTTAATGCAGTATGGCAGGTACTTTGTTTTCCGTTCCTAAGGGTAAAAATTATTTAAAACTCCATGATTTATATATGTAAAGCAGAATTAATGATTTAGTACATAACATCAACAGTTTGACATTGAACAAAAGTAGAGCAAAACTTTCCTTTGTTTCAACCAACTCAGAATTACAGAATCATAGAATGGTTTGGATTGGAAGGGACCTTAAAAATAAATTTGTTCCAACCCGTCTGTCATGGGCAAGAACATCTTCCACTAGAACCCATTGCTCAAAGCCCCATCCAACATGGACTTGAAGGCTCTGAACTTTTTTCTGACAGCCCACCATAAACATTGCAATAAAATCTGTTCATTACAGATTTTTGATGTCAAAATCTAAGTCAAACACTTATGCATGACTTTGGATTTTTTGGAAACTTACACACAATGTTTAGTTCAGTAAATACCTGTCATCAGTGTAATCTGCCCAGGATTAAATTACAAAAATATTCTGTATTACATCCACTTCTTCTTATGCGTAGTTGCCCCATTACCAATAGAGGGGAAACAGTATAAACTTATATTCTCACAAATGCTCCTATTTAGAGTAGAAGTGGCCATTTTGGGGGTTACTATTCACCTGATTTGTATCAATAAATCTACAGCACTGCACATTTATGCTTTGCTTTCTTCTGGGACAGTCACCTCTGTAATCATTGTCTCATGTGTATCTGGAGACAATGCACCCTAATATACACCCTAATATACAGTACACAGTACTATGGCAGTACAGCTAATCAGCAAGCAGTTTTATCCAATACACTGTGAAAAAGCATTTCATATGTTTGTATTCACAGATCTTGAACTAATTCTGATCTTCAGCTTTTGGGAAACATGTTTTAATAGCATCTCAGCTATTTTCTACCCAACTAGAAGTTGCTGCTGTCTTCCACAAGCTCTTCTGTTTTGTAAATCTTCTAGAACCACTGTAATATGAATAGTCTAAGCAGTAAAAATGATAACATTTTTAATAGGATATATGAAAACACCCTAGCAATGCCTTGGTGCTTAATATGAAGATCCAGTACTATAAACCATGACGTGAGACAGGGAAGAGCTGTTTGCTCCGGCTTCTGTGGTATATTATTAACAAGCACAGGCTCTATCATTATGTGATCAGTTATATGGCATATTTCAGAAGCCTGCTGAGACTTGAGGAAAATTCTAAGCTGTGCTGTAATTGTAAGCTGTGCTGACATAATAGCTAATATTCTTGTAAGCATTTATGGAAAATATTGCACTAATGCTGGTTGGATTCCCTGTTTGCATGGCTCTAGTTCACTTACAATCATCATGGAATTGTAGAATGGTTTGGGTTGGAAGGGACCTTAATACTGATCTAGTTCTAACCCTCCCGTCATTGGCTGGGACATCTTCCAAAAGACCAGATAGCTTCAAACCCTGTTCAACCTGATCTTGCACACTGCTGGGGATGGGGCATCCACAGCTTCCCTGGACAACCTGTTCCACAGTTCGCACAGTAAAAAAATTTTTCCTAATATGTAACATAAACCTACCCTCTGTCAGTTTCAAGCCATTACCCCTTGTACTATCACTCTATGACCTTGTAAAATGTCCTTCTCCACCTCTCTTGTAGCCCCCTTTAGGTACTGAAAGTGCTCTAAGGTCTCTTTGGAGCCTTCTCTATTCCAGGATGAATAACCCTAGTCCTCTCACTCTCTTCATAGGAGAGGTGCTCCAGCCCTCTTATCTTTGTGGCCTCCTCTGGACTTGCTCCAACAGGTCCACGACCACCTTATGTTGGGGGTCCCAGAGCTGGATGCACGCATTCTGGGTGGGGTTTCACCCAGAGTATGAAGGGCAGAATCCCCTCCCTTGCCCTGCTGGCCTTGAGGCTGATTTTGATGCAGTCTAAGATGAGGTTGGCTTTCTGTGCTGCAAGTGCACATTGCCAGCTCATGCTGAGCAATGCATCAGGTAAAATTATTTACTTAGGTCAACAATTTCCAGGTGTGGTATAATATCTTTTTATAAACATCTACAATGTTCTTTTATATGCCATTAAGCATGTGATGCTCTTCTTACTCTAGACCATTTTGCCAGCACCCTCTCCTCAAGCAAAAATCAGACATAGTCACTATCTTCAGCTTGTGGCTGAAAGGCAACTTGGTTGTAATTGCCACTAAACACAAGTGCCTACCCTAAGTAAGTGTACCAACAGCATTGATTTAGACCTGTTTTCCCACTTCTCCAGCCTCTAACTTCTTCATCCTGACCTGTATCACATCTAGAATGAGGTCTGAAGATGTGTTTTTCTTCTTTAGCATTGGAACAGCAGTAAGATAATATATTGAGCATTCTTGTGATTGTGGTTGTACAAGCACAAAGATAAGCATAGCCCCTGCCCAGCTGAGTCCACTATCAATGTATCTTCTGGTGCAGGTCTCACCTCACATATGAGAAATACAAAATTATCATAAATGCAAGTTAAAATTGAGGAAATTAGGATTATTAATTCCTCTAAATTTTGAAACAAAAAGTATAGGAGTGTCAAATTTGAAGGAAATAATAAGAATTCTTCCTCATACTTTTGATTATGGGATGCTAAGGAGAAATTTCATTCATAGGTCATAAGAATTTTACAATTTCTTCTAAATGGATAATAGAACTATATGGATTATTTAGATCAAATCAGACATATACCTTTTTTTCTGCATTACCTCGTTTTGGTAACTGATAATAATCACTCCTGAAATTCATGGTCGAAAGACAATGGTGATAAAATAATTAGTCCTTACCGTATGTCACCAAAAAATTATGTTAGGAATATCAATATGGGATTGGATCTGAGTGATAAAATAAAACTTAAGACAAGAGGACCATCAGATTTAATGAAACTAACAACTAGCTGCCTTATCACTTCCTTTGCTGATTTTTGATTTGTTTGATATAGCATCTCTTTGCCAATTAGGGCAATTGCTACAGAGCAATTCATATGTTATGGATAAAGCAGCAGCATCAAACTGTACAAAACAGAAATGGTTATTTAGGAAAAAGAGGAAAGCTGGGGACATCTAATGGTATAAAATTAAATGTATCAGTGACTGTGGTAAGGCTTAAAATGCCTATAATGTGTTTATGTTGGATCACTTCAGACATTTTAGGAGAACTTGTCTTAAAGTGGTTCCCTTAGATACTATCATAAATCTGTTGAAGAAGGAAGTATGGTCTTGCTTAAAGCACAGGACTCTGAGTCAGAAGCGTAGATTATGCCCCCTCTACTGATAACTACTGACTGTGGCTTCCTCATCTTTAAATTGGGAAATAGTACTTAACTAGTCAGAGGTAACAAGGAAACAAGTCATTACTTCTTATAACATTGTAATTGTAATAATCAGAATGAAGCCTTCAGAGGAGCACTGATTCATTAAGAGATCTGTGGGAAAGAAGCAAATCACTTGTTTGAAGTTCTGGTAACTTCAAGAACCTGGCAGGTTCTAAGAAAAGTGAAAAATTTCTGTGCTGTGTTGGTGGATGTTCAGGAATGCAAAGTATCAGTCTTGGCCTTCATCAAGCAACAGCTATCTAAAGGTCACTGTGGCTCTAAAGTAGAACCATGATCTCATGGCTGCAGTTTTTGCCCTTCCCTGTTCACACCCTTTCCGTGTTTATGAGTGTTACACTGGAAGGTATTGATGGCTTCCATCTTCCATATATAGGCAGTCATGTATCTTGTAATGATGTGTAGGCTAACTATACTCCAGAAGGTCTTGACGTTGGAAGCTGTCCAGACTTAAGAGTATATCTTAAGATCGATCAGAATGCGAGCTTATGAGGCAGGAGGTTTTCCCTGACCAGGAAAGTTCACCCAGTGTAAGGCTAACTCAAGCTAAGGGATCAAATGCTTGCAAGTGTATGTGGGCAATAAAACCTTGGGGGAAAAAAGCATGATATGAGCATACTCATATCACGCACCCAGATACGAGTATAGCATGACTGCCTACTTTTTGTATTCATTGCAGGATAAAAAAACTTTTTAAAAAAGCAAAATTAAGTCAACTACAACTTGGTTTTGATTTAGCTGGGTATTTACTCAATACAGAGGTGCGTGAGTACAGGAAAGCACCCAGGAACGGTTAACATATATTCACTTTTTGTGACTGTAGCAAAAGTTTGTAACAGAAGCAATCTGGCAGAGCTCTGACAGGTACCCACTTGAGCCTCACAGAAGGCGACTGGATGCAGTAGGAGGACAACCCTTCACCTCCTTCCCTATGCCTGTGCCTTGGAATGCCTGGCTGCTGTTGCCACAGCATCTTTGGATTGCATACAAGAACGTTTAATACTGGACAAGCTGCCCCTCCCAGTGGTGACAGCAGTGGTTAAGTGATTTCCCAGGCTCTACCCTTTCCCTCTTATGCCGCGCCACTTTAGTTGTCCATGAGATGAAAAAGACACTTTCAGTAAGGAGGGATCACCTGCTTTACAGTAAAGCTTGTGGTCTGCTACAACATGAGAACAAATACGTAATTTTAAAAGCACTTTCACCATTCCTTTTTATGGTGTCCTCACCTGGCGGCTTATGTAATATGAAAATATCAGGCTTGGAGCCTCAGCTGTCTGGAACAACGGGCAGAAGAAAAGGGGAGATGAGAACATGGCCTGGATATTCCCTTTTAGTCCCCAGACCAGCCAGCCTGGCAGGCTGAGTGCCTGTTACTCTTGTCTGAGCCATGCTGCACTGAGTCAGCAGAAAGCAGGCGTGATGTGAACAGCTGATCCATGATTACACAACATATCAATCTGTTCCTTTTACTGCCCATAGAGATATTTCAACGTTTGCTACCGAGAAGCCCCGTTTCATTTTATTTAAGGCACCAACCTTAGGGTCAGTTGAGAACAGCACTCCGTAAGGTGTGACATGCCTTACAGCTGCACCGCCTTTCTCAGGGCCACCACTCTCACCGCCGTGTCACAGCTTGTGTTCCCAGCTGGTGAGGTTTTCCCTTGCCACATCTGAACTTCGCATCCCGAGAGCTCGAGGTCGCTGCCTTCCCCAGGGTCCTGCTGGCTGTGCTGACCCTCTGACACCTAGGATACTGAGCCCCACATCTTGTAGTCTTAGAGGGTGGAATGATACCGAGCCCCTCAAGATCTGAGTCTCTCAAGGTTTGAATAGAAGATTATATTAAATTTTGTACATTTTTGGAAGTTGTTAATCAGTAGCTGTAGCTGGACACTTACTGCATCATGAGCATTGTATGGTGACGAACTCCTTTTCACGGTGCACAGTGACAAGATGAGAAGTAATTGCCATAAACTAAAACACAAGTCTCACGTCAACAGGAGGAAGAATTTCTTCACATTGAGGGTGGCAGAGCACTGGACCAGGCTGCCCAGGGGGGGTCATGGAGCCTTCCCTCCGGAGACATTACAAACCCACCTGGACATGTTCCTATGTCACCTACTCTAGGTGACCCTGCCTTGGCAGGAGGGTTGAACTAGATGATCTCCCTTCCAACCCTGACGATCCTGTCATTCTGCCTGTTTTGCCCGCTTGGCTAATCTCTTGAGGATGAGAGAAGATAACCCCGCGATGGTCTGTCCGGACAAGAGTCACCACGAATCGAGCCGGCAGAACTGAGCAGATCGCAGACGCAGATGGAGGGAAGAACTGCGCCTACGGACTAATTAGCACCAGAAGCGACCGATATAACTAGCAAATAAGGATTTGAATACTAATTAACAGGAAAGTTATTTAATTTAGAACCAGAAACGCTGATGCCTTTCTTTGTTACCATATGTAAACAGCGTGCAGTTCTGCTGAGGGGTGAGCGCACCTTCCGAGGGTCCCTGCCCGGTTCCCCGGTGCCCGGCGCTCGCTGCCCTCAGGCGCCTCTCGCACAGCCCCGCTCCGGGGGCGGCACCGGCACGGCGCAGCGGGCGGGAGGCGGGGCAGGGCGCGCGCGTGCGCGGCGCTCCCGGAAGCGCGGCGGCGGTCCGGCAAGGGGAGCCCCAGGCTGCGGCGAGGGGCGGCGGCGGCTCTGCCCGCCCGGCAGCGGCGTCGGCCATGACGAACTTCATCTCGGTGCAGCTGAAGAAGGCCTCGGAGGTGGACCTGGCCAAGCCGCTGTGCAAGTTCATCCAGCAGAGCTACCCGGGCGCCGAGGCGCAGGCCGAGCACTGCCGCGCTGCCGAGGAGCTCAGCAGGCTCCGCAAGAGCGCGCTCGGCCGTCCGCTCGACAAGCACGAGAGCGCGCTGGAGACACTCCTCAGGTAGGAGCCCCTCACCCCCGCCATCCCCCCCGTCCTCCATCTCCCCCAGCCCTGCTGCCCTGCGGGGCCCGGCGGCAGCTCCGGGCCCTGGGCGTGGTGGAGTGGCAGCCAGGTGCGGGCGGGCCCAGGTGTGGGCGGCCTCTGCTGCCGGCAGGAAGCAGCCGGGGCTGCCGGGCCGGCTCCGGCGGCCTGTGGGATGCAGGCGCCCCGGCGCTTGGGTGTCCTGCAGCATGCCGGGGTCCGCGCCGCGTCGCTCGGATGTCGTGGGATGTCACATGGTGGCACCGCAGGGAGGGGGAGGCCTTGTCCCCATCGACATCCCCTTCCCGGTGTTAGTGTCGTGCCAGTAGCTCCTAGATGTACGTAGAAACTGTAAAACCGCGGAACTTTAAGGGTTTGGGAGAGAGTTTAAAAATCATCTAGTCCCAGCCCTCCTGCCACGGACAGGGACACCTCCCCCTCGACCAGGTTGCCCAAGGCCTTATCCGCCCTGGCCTTGAACAGTGTCAGGGTTGGGGCATTCCCAGCCTCCCTGGGCAAGGCCCTGTCCCAGTGCCTCCCCTCCCTCACAAAAAAAAGTTTCTTTGAATGTAAATTTCCCTTCTTCCAATTTGTACCCATGACAAACCATGTTGCTTTCCTGAGAGAATTGGTGTTTCTTTCTTTTCAGTGTTACCTTTTTCTATTACGGCTTTCTTTTCATTTCCTTTTCAGTTTTGTGTGTGGGTTTGTTTTTGTATTTTGTTGCTGGCATGATTTCCTTTTGTTTTCTATGTTTAGCAGCTTCTTAATGTATTTGCAAAGTCACATCCTTTCTTTTTTTGTATTTAAAACAGTTAGTTTGCTTTCAGAAGGTTTAGTGGGGCCTCTGTGGTGCTGGAGTTACCATAGGTTAGATTAGATGTGTTTTCTGTGTGCTAAACTGCATAAAGCCTGCATTAAGACTAACAGCTCCACTGTCTTATCCCTCTAGAGCATTTATGGATTGCAGTATTGAGAAGAAAGAAAAGGAGCTACTGGAGAGGGTCCAGAGCAGGGCCACAGAGAGGATTAGGGATCTGAAGTATCTCTCTTACGAGGAACTGGGCCTCTTTAATCTGGAGAAGACTGGAAAGGATTGTATTAATGCACATAAATATCTCAAAGGCGAGTTTTAAGAGGGTGGTGCTGGTCCCTTCTGCAGTGATGCCCAGTGACAGGATGAGGAACAGAAACACAAGAAGTTCTACCTCAACATTAGGAACAAGTTGTTTACGTTGAGGGTGACAGAGCAGGGGAGCAAGTTGCCTAGGGAGGACGAGGAGTATCCCTCTCTGGAGATGTTCACAACACACCTAACAAGTGCCTTGTTTAAAAGAAGGCAAGTTTTGTGAAATAAATTACTGATGGTTTTTGAGCTTATCAAGCCTTCACTGGGTGTTTGGGCCGTAAAAGCTCTGACTCTACTGATTGTGTTTTACAGTAGCTTTGAAGTTCCCTGTTCTATTTCTGTCTATGACTATGTATGCTTTTGAAGGTACTTCTGTTTATGCCTTTGAAGGTCAGGGAATTTGTGAGCATCTATGAACTGAGAAAGGGACTTTGAGAGCCAAATTGAAAAGCATACTATTATGTTCCCTGGCATGCTGGAATTGAGCTTCCTTTTCTGAAGGTGCCAGTCAGGTTTGTTGTTAGTTTCTGCTTGAAATCCCTGTTTGGCCCAGCCACATGGTGTGACTTCACCCTGTCTAACAGTTGCTCTACAGCACCTAAAGAAGGCATCCCACTTTCCAATTCTGATCTTACGCCTTTTCTGGAAGGCAGGATGTATACATGGCATTCTGAGCAACTTGAATCAGTTCAGTGGAGGGTCAATGAACATCAGAGCTAGTGCAAAATAAATAAAAGTAGGGTTCCAGAAAGCCAAGAGGCTAAGCAGAACTTCCCTCTTTCAGTGCTAGCAGATTATTAAATGAATTTATCCGTAGTATAATCAAGGGGAACCACTTGCAATTGCATAATTACCAGCTTTGAGTCAATTCCATATGCAGCGATCTGTTCTCTCTGCTGGTGATCAGTGATCAGCAGATGAGTTTAGCTGGCCCAGATGCTGTTGCAGTAGACTGGAGCTGTTGATTGTAGCTCTGAACTGAGGTAAACATGAAGTGATATCCCTCCCATGCAGAAGTTTCTCTTTTAAAACATCTGCATTTTTAATTGTATTGCTTGATAATATTTGTTCCTTTTATAGTGGAAGTGAGATTAGATGAAGGTCTGAATTAACTGTAAGTTAGAGAAAATAAAACAATCAGATGCATGTTTTTCCTGATTTCTAAAAAGTTATTAATGTTTTGTCCATGTCTGAACATTTATATTTGTTACAGTTGCTAGAAAATAAGTTTTCTCTTGCTCTGTAAGAGTATTCTGACATATTCTTTTAATTATTCTGTAAAGAACAGTTGTTTTAAAAAGTCAAACTGTCTGCACATCCAGAAGTTAGAAGTATCCAGCTAAGATACACAAGTGCCTAAATGCCCTGTGCTTCCTCTGAAAATTTCCTTGCCTCTCCAACTTTCAGGGTTTTCTTGTTGGTATTTAAGAGCAATACTCAGTTGTAATGTTTAATTTCACTGAAGTGGGAGTTTAAAACTGGTTTGTTGGTGAAGTGAGGTTAGAAGAACTAATTAGAACATGTCTATTGTTTGCATACTTCTACTTCCTTGTGGCTTTTTATAGACCATAATACCTAGTAGAGCATTGTAGACTATTTAACTGTTAAGAAATAAGGCTTAGTCTTCTGCTGACTAATCTAGGATTTGACCATGGTTTTGTAATTTCTAGAAGCCTTGTTTTGCTGAGTAGTCACTACTGACTTTTTATTTTGTGGAAGAAATTAAGTCGGTTGCAGCTGCATTTCCTAGACAAGGATTGACCAGTAAAGCTTGAGAATGGGTGGTGTGCTGTGGTTCAGATGCTGAATGCAAATGCTTCTCTTGGAGAAGCATTTGAGTTAGACTGCCCCTTTTCACTGGGTAACTGGGAAAGACCTCAGCCTGCTTCCAAGCTTTCTTTGTTTTGTGAGAATCTGAGTGCTCTGAAGGTGATGTAGGTGAGCTTGGTACAGATGTTTCCCCTTAAATTCTGTCATAGCAGATTTGATTTAGTGATTTAGTGGTGTTTTTCTCTTTTTTTTTTTTTTTTTTTTTTTTTTTTTTTTTAAGTTCTGAGTATAATTATAGCTTCAAGGGATTCTTTGCTTCCTTCAATATTAAAGATAGCCTGGACTTAATTTCCTTTTTCTGGAGACATGGAATACTGGTGCAAGTTTAATTGGTTTAATTTTGCTAACAACTCCCACAGTTGCTTTTAAAAATGAAAAACAGGAGGAAGAAGGGGAGTGAGGAGCAGTCAATAGTTTTATTTTGAATGCTTAAGTTCTCTTAGGGCTGAAAGTTGCAGTTATGGTTTCCAGCTGTGAGTTCAGGACTCTGGTTCTTATCTTGAAGAACAAAGACAGATCTTTGCTCTTTTTGATGTTCTTTTGCAGGAGATTTTTCTTTATGATTCTTTGGAGGAGGAAAAGTAATTGAGTTTCTTAATGCAATAGATGTATTTTGGTTAAATTCTAATTTAAACTTTGACTTCCAACTCTTGTGATGGCTATTTTTTGCTAGCATTTAGGAGTGTATAATGCCTGTTTTGATGAGAGATTACTGTATTTTGAGCACTAGATCTGTGTTGCTAACATCTGTCCCGCTTTAACTGCTGTAGTTATAGTTTCTCACTGGCGCAGCCAAACACAACACTTATCTGTGTTATGCCTTGTGTTCTTTGTATCTCGATAGTTAAATTACTGTAAATTTAGTTTTAAATGATACCTTTATGGTTACCCTCATCTTTTGTGTGTAACTGACTTGCACACCCGTTGTGGCTTTTCTTTCTAGAGTTATTTTCTCGTTTTGTACTGCTAGTTTTGTGCTGTTCTGTGGTTAACGTCTTCATTTACCATTTTTGTATGTTTAGTTTATGCATGCTGTTACATTTATGCCATATATATTTATAAAACTAAAAAGCTTGACATGTTTGTGTTCTGGGTTTTTTTTTAGTCTGCAGTGTTTTAAAGGGTTCTTAAATCTTGACTAGAATTTCAAGTTCTCCAATAAGAAATGACATCACATGCTTAAAATAATAAGGAAAATAATAACATAAATTCTGAACTTGTTTAACCAACTGAAAAAAAGCCCTGTTTAGGAGGAGTACACACCTCTCTGGCTTATTTTGTCTGTGGTTATGTTGACACACAAAGAATAATCTGTTTGCAGGGAGCCAAGGCTTGGGCACACCCGGCTTTGCAAGGACATTGGACAAGCTTTGCTCCTTTACTCCATCCTCATGGTAGATCAGGACAGTGTAATCATGGAATGTGGGAAGACAGCTTGGCTTTAGTGGTGGCTTTTGGTTAACAAATTAAATTGAGGCAAGAGCAGACAGCATGCAAAGTCTCCTTTTCTTTGTGATACTGTATGAAAACAAGTGTGTTGAGACCAGATGAAGGCAATGAAGGAAGTATATTTAAATATATAGGTTGCATTGATTTTCAGGGCTAGTTATTATTTTTAACTATACCCTTCACATACTTGGTAAATTGTTTAATCTTGATTAAACTGCCATCATAGTAAATATCTGCAGACCTTTTTTTTTGACTTACAAGCAATTTCTTTCATTTCAGTTATTAGTGGCAGTCCTGTTGCCATTGCAGATTATTTTAGTTTTTGATATGGCTTAGTATATTGTGTCTTAAATTGCAGTGGCTCAGTTGAAGTAAGAAACCTGTAGTCTTATATGCATCAGCAGATAGAATTAACTGAAGAATACAGTAACACTATTTTTGTTGTATATGAGTTTTGGAAATTCTTATTGAGCTTTTAAACAAATGGTTGTTGCCTGTACAACACAGGTGTTGTACATGAGTCTCATGCTCTGATGTTACCAGTATTTATTAATGTAAGGAGGCGGGAACAATATTATGAATAGGAAGAATAGGAAACGGGCTCCACATGTTATGTTTTCTTAGCAGTTTAAAGGTTTCATATTCTGCATCCAGCCTGTCATGTTTAACAAGTGGGGCAGGTGTAGGACACCCCTCAGGAAAACTCTGAATTCCTTACTGTTGCCTGGATAGATTGTGAGGTACTGTGCTATACTCACTATATTATCTTTTTGGCATTCTTTCCTAAACATTTTCCTCTGTGACTAGACAAAATACTGGCACAGAGAAATTGTGATTTTAATTGACTGTGACTGGTAGAATATACTCCAATGAAAATTAAGTTTACAACTTAAAACTTTTATCAAGGATTAGTCTCTCCAATTGGTACTGTGCTAGGCAAATGACATCTATTTCAAAGACATTGAAATTGGGTTATAATGTTTAGATCAAGAGAGTACAGTGTATCATGTTAATAATATGTTAAATGCTGTACTTAATTAACTTTTGCAGCATGACTTAATGTACTCAATGTCTGCCTGTATGTATACAGGGACTCCTTTGCATGATACTCTACTAATCCACCATCCATCAGGTGGTGATATCTGGGTGGGCTTTGTCTGTGATACTGTTTTGACTGAGTTCTGACTGAGACAGGGTTCCCATGTTATCTGTGAAAAACTGACTCCTGTTGAACTTGTTCCTCTACTGAAAAAATCTCTTTAGACAGAAATTCTGTCTGTCCTGCAAATCCTCCATTGCTACAAATGAGCTTCTCGACTTGTGTGTAGGATTTTTGTGCCCTTTTCTCCACCTTACATTCCAGTTTAATAAACCAACACCATTAATTTAATTTATCTAATTGCTGTGTGTTCCTTTTCTCTCTTTTTTTTTTTTTTTTTTGTAGATACTATGATCAGCTGTGTTCAATTGAACCAAAGTTTCCATTCTCTGAAAATCAGGTAAGAAGACCTACCAAACCAGTAAACTGAATCATGGCACCAACAGTGTATGACTTCCAAGCTTGTAACTAATCCTCTAACAAGTACTTTTATTGAACAAGACATCTAATCTCTTTGATCCTTATTTTCCTAATCTCTGTTTAGTTTCTAGTCAGTGCTCACACACAGTCTGTGCTGAAGCTTCACCTCTAGTGGCCATAGTTGCCTTTGTTTTACAGATTGAGAAACATTTTGGTTTTGGCTAGTGATCACTGTGGTCTAGGGCAGAAAGAGTTGGGCTGTGCTGATTCCTCTTCAACTCTCTGCTTTCCAGGAAGTCTGTTTCATACTATGTTCTAAAGGCTTTTAAAATCATGATTTCTATGGGAAAACCTATAGAAATGGGTGGAATATGATCTTTGCTTTTTAAAGCAGGACAGATGTTTCATTCTCAACAGTTAACAGAATAATCTGTTTAAGAGCTTATCACTTCATTCCTGCCTCTGCATGATGCAGTTTTTATATAGGTATGGAGTTCATTAGGGTTTGGGGTTTCTTTTCCTACCTTTTTTTTAATAATCATGTATCTACAGAGAAATTTAGCTTAACTTCTATCTATTGAAGGCTTCTTCAGGTAGACACAGGAATAGATCTGTAGGCTCCTGTATTTTGGGTTTTCTTTCAATGTGTTTACAAATATAACATAATTTATATTTCTCTACTCATCAAATCATATTTAAATGATGTTATGATTAAAAGGCAAATTTCCTTTCAGTGTTACAGGTTATAAGTAAGGGAAATAATTTTAATCTGTTTCTAATTTCTTCATGAGTTTTGCATGTAGCTGCATTCACTTGTAGCCAAGAAGTGCACTTTTGTTTTCAGTGAGCAAATGTTTTGGTAGAGTAACCTACAAACCCTGGGACAAAGAAAACTGGAAAACTTAGAGAGATCTGCATATCTGTAAACTGTTCCACTCAAGGGAAGATGTAGTTAGTGGAAGCAGCAATGCAGCTGGGGACCAGAACATCCTGCATTAGCACTGCTACTAGAGGACTGTCAAGCAGTACTGTTGCTCTTTCTGTAGTAGTTCTCCCTGAGCACTTTAGACTGAGGAAGTTTGCCATCTTTTCTGGTTTGATACCAGTTGCTTGCAATTAGTTGATCAGCTGAATAAGGAATCAAACTGTGGAACATGAAAGCAGATTTTATGAAGTATTTGCATTGCCTATGAAGTATGTGCTGGAAGTATAAATAAAACACACTGTTTTTACCTGCACTCTTTTCCTGAGGGCATTTCCTAATAATGCTGCTATTGAATTCACTCGTAACAATGAGTGGATTTTGGTATTGCACAACAGATTCACATACACTGGTAATTTGGCACACTGCAGACTGCCTGGTTGGATGGTTTTCTTAAACTGTGATTATACCAACTGATCAGACTTACTGGGAGAGGAATATCTTGGTTTGAAAACAAATTTATCTGATGCTCGGAATATGAACAGATCTGAAAAGTAATTCTGAGAATTACTGTCTTGTCTACTTGAAATGTTTTGAGCAAGCTAACAGAAAAAAAAGGTAGGATAATTTTTGTTTTGAATAACTCTTGATGATTCCCTGAAACTTCCAGGATGTTTGTAATGGTACAAGTGAATGAAAGGTTTTATGCAATTAGTGTATAAGTTAATAATAATATAAGATAAAATCTGGGCTATTTTAAGAATATTTCCTGTTTGATTTTAAAGGTAAAGATCTTTCTTTTTCACAACTTTCAGGTCTGTGTAACATTTACGTGGAAAGATGCTTTCGATAAAGGATCACTTTTTGGGGGATCTGCCAAATTGGGTATGTGAATGTACCAAAAAATCAAATATTAATGATACTAAACTTTGAGAATACTTTTATATAGGTGAATTGATAAGAGTATTTCTAGCATTCTCAAAATAGCTTTTAATGAGTTCACCTGTATTAGTAATGAATTAATCACTTCAGCGTTGGTAATGAACATATAAGCACCATGCAAATAATTTTTATAAAATTGAGATTTAATTATACATTTCCAGAGGCACAAATAGATGTGTAGTCTGATAGTAGTTGTACTGTCTGCTTCTCAGACTTTTTCTGGGAACAACCCCAGTTGATACTAATCAAAGTTGTTCGGTAGATTTTGGGTAATCCAGCTCTTTCTGTTCTAAATGAGCAAGATCATTATGACGTGTGCTTGTGAGTGAGTGAGTCCCCTCCAGAAGGGGAGTGATGGTAGCTGGCTTCAGTCACTTAGTCTTGATACGACATTTTGTTCAAGAGAATAGAATTATTTGCCTGTGCTCTGAAATCACTCTTCTATCACTTCTTTTTAAAATACTTTCATGCGAATTTGAACACTTGGAAAGAAAAAAAAATTGCTTCCTGCAAACACAAGGAGTTTGAATCTGATTTGTTTTAGTCATATAGGGACAATTCTGCACTGCAAATTCAGGGTCATGAAATCAATGTGGAACACTTGCCAATAGAGGAGTAAGACTAAATCCTTTGGAGTAAGTGAGGAGCTGTTCAGTCATGTGTCATCATCCTTTAGTATTTCTATTTATACCTAGGTGTTCATCATGATTAGCATTGCAAGATGACCACTGCCATTTTGAAGCTCCAGACAAAGCCTGAAAAAAATCTTTGAGTCTTACTTTTTATTTTTATTAAAGTTTTTGCCTCCTTTATGTAGCTCTCTGTTAGCAGCTCTGGAAGTCTTTGCTGTTTTCTGTGTTCTGAATGCACATGCTAACAGTTGTGCTTGTGTGAACTACATGTGTAACAAGACACCACGTAGCTGTGGATAGTCAGGTGATCCTCACTTTCTGTTCCAACTGTTCTAAGAAATCCTGGGTAATTGGAGACCATCCTGAAGATGCTCTGTTGTTTTTTTGAGGTTTTTTTGTTTTGTTTTTTCCTCAGAATTTGGTTCATTCTTTCTCCTTTGGGGCTAACATTTAATGAGGATTGAATCTGTTTCATATAAAGTTCAGGCTGTTTAGTTATAATTTATAGTCTGTGAATCACCAGAGATTTGTAATAATTGTGAGAAAAAAATCAGTAATCATAACATTTGAATTTGAATAAATGTGATGTTACTGCAGCTTGAGGAAGCTTGCTGGTCTGGAAGTTAATTATATACTAGTCTAAATAATCTGTGAGGTAGATGGCCAGAGATTTATGTAGCAGTCCATGTCAAATATCAAAGAAATTCTTAACTGAGATGTGAGTAATCTCAGTTAACAAGCAATGGGATAAGGGTTATTTTGAAGCTTTAAAGTAGATCTTGGTAGAAAGAAATTTAACAAAAGGAGATCAGAAGTGGTGGTGAGGATTCTTAATGTAAAGCAAAGCTATCAGTAACCAAGGGAGCAGAATTTCTCTTGGCTTCTAAGAGGAGTCTCCAGATAGAAATTCAGTGTAAAAGTCCTGAGACTTCTGTGGAAACAAGATGCAGGGATGTGACTTGAGAGTTCTTGCTCTTGCTGTGGTACTGAACTGTTTGCTTCCCACCTTCCCCTGGATCCCAAGTCTGTATCACAGTGCTGGCTGACAGATACTGTGACTGCTTGAAAAGTGACTGAGTTCACAGCAAGGCACGTAGTCTGAAGTATGTTGACTAAGTTAATAGGTGCTATAAACAGATGAGTCTGTGGAAAATCTATATCGCTAAACAGCTGTTCTCACTGTAGTAAATCACACTTGAGGTGCAGTCCAGAGTGTAAAGTACTGCTGCACTTCAGAAACTTTAAAACCATATATCCTTTCCTTTTTCATGTTTTAATCTTTTCAGTGTTGTCTAAGTGTACAAGATTTTATTTTTAGAAAAATTCTGGAAAAGAAATATAGAGAAGGGAGATTATCTAGATAAACAACTATTCTCACGATGACAAAGTGACTGTGTAGCTCACTTGGAAACAAATGGGAAAATTGGCACGTCAGATTTAGTCCTGCTTGTCCAAAAACTTAGTGCAGGTTAGTGAGTGCTAAGTTAGAATCTTCAGAGGTGTGTTAGATACATATGTAGCTGTTCAAGGAGGCTGGATGTCCTGAAATGAAACAAATATCTTTAGTACCTTCATGTTTTAAGAATAACTGTACCTGGGATTGTGAAATTGAAAATCTACTAGTTTTCACTTCTGTATTCTCCAAGAGGAGTGTCTAGACGCTTTTTAACACTAGTAGGTGACTAATAACTGCAGTATTTGGTTTGTCAAGCACTTGCATAGGGCAGGTAAGCTTTTGAAAGGAATCAATATTCAAAATGGTTCCTGTTTAGGTATTTCTAGTTTTAGAAGTGTAGGCTCCATCCTCTGGGGCTCTGAAGTACTGCAGGAGTCGCTTCTGAACAGGCTACACTGCTGTTTAGTGAGCTCAAATTTTAATTAAATACTTAACTGTTTCAGTACATGTATAATGAAGATATTTGTCAGTTCAGCCTGGAACAATAGCTTTTAAAGTGAAAAATTCTCTACATTTCAATAGATAGAAAACAAAACATGTAAAAGTCTTTGTAACTGGGCAGTTATTGCAAAGTGATCAATGTGTGGAAGTTTGTATTTCAGATGACCTCTCAGTAATGCTTCAAGAGCCAAAAAGCCACACTCTAGTTAGACAGACTTTGAAATTATTTTGTATACATTTTCATGCTACCGCTTTTATGCATTGTGTTGCTTTCTGTAGTTTCTCACATGGAAGCATTTTGTGGAAATACTAAATTAGACTTTATAAAGCCTTCAGAATGAAGACGACTTAGACTTTAAAAGTTCAGTATGATTGGGGTTTTGTTGGTTTTTACTTGAAACTGTTGATACCTTCACTGATAGTAGTAATGTTGGCCTCATCTGTAGGATGCTAGGGAACTGAAGTTTATTTTCTTAACAGTCTGGCTAACTGTCTGTCTTTCCTGCAGCTCTGGCAAGTTTGGGATATGAGAAGACCTGTGTTTTGTTCAACTGTGGAGCACTGGCAAGCCAAATTGCAGCAGAACAGAATCTGGATAATGATGAAGGACTAAAAGCTGCAGCTAAGCACTATCAGGTACAGAGGTTCCCTGCATCTGCTTATGAATTCAGAATTAGCATTCTTAAAACATCAAATAAGTATCTTTCAATTTTAAAACTATATATGCACGTATTAAAAAAATATACATGTTTTCCTGCTCTTAATTACAAAGATGAATTGGCTGTGTACCTGTTCTTGTCTCATATTTATCCGATTTGGAGGATATAATTCTATACAGTTCCCCATACTCCTTTCCTCAAGCAAGTTGGTAACTAAATCTTCAGCTTAAGATTTAATAATTTTAGCTATTATAAATTTTATTTTTCACAAGTTATGCAGTAATAATCTTTTCTTTCTGTAAGGGTTTAAAATCTTAGGCTATTAGGTGTAACCAAGATACCATTATTTATTGTCTGTCATAATAAGTGTTGCAGTATAAGTGGCTGCAACAACAGGAGGTCACAAGGAGTTGTTTTTAGTGGCTAAAAAATAAATGGGAGACCATATACCAAAGAAACTTTTTTTTGTATTCTTATATGTATTATATTTGTTAGCAAGAAAATGTGTATGAAAAAAATGGATGATTAATATATTATTTTGTTTTACTTAGTTTGCTAGTGGTGCTTTTCAACACATTAAAGACACAGTTTTGTCAGCTTTGAATCGAGAACCTACAGTGGACATCTCTCCAGACACAGTTGGGACTCTCAGCCTTATTATGCTGGCTCAAGCCCAAGAAGTCTTTTTTTTGAAAGCAACAAGAGGTATATTTTAGTTTTTGACTTGTGTATTTAAGTGCACATTACAACTTCCACACTTCCACACTTAGAAGTTTTTTAGTTACTAAGAGCCTGTGAAGGGCCTTTCAGAAGTTTTTATGCTTGCCTTTACTGATTCTTCCCATGCTCCTTGCAGGTCATTAAACCCAAATTACAGATGTCCCTTAAGAATTTGTCTAAGGTTCACCTGATAATGTGATTCTCCTGTCTGCCTTATGTCCAAAGCCATTAGTCTTTCATATTGACACAGGATATTGCTGGATTATGTTTTTTCCATTCTGCCTTGAAAACAAAAGACATTCTCTGAAAGAACTGAGAATACTAAAAATGGTGCATAAGGGGTTTTGCAAGTACTCCCCTCCTCCTCTGTCTAGGGAGTCATTTTATGAGATTTTAGAAAGAAATGACTGTGCTAGAAATAAAGGAAATTTCCTAAGAGTTGAAGGGAAACAAATTCTGTTTGGTTGGTCCTACTTTTAACAGAGGAACTCTTTGACCAAGTCTAACTTTTACAATGCCCAGCTGATCTTGGAAAGGGAAATTCTACAGGTAGAACAAAAAATTATTTGCCTAGTTGTTAAGGGTTGATTGTGAAATACTCATTCAAAGTCTAAGGTGTCTTAATACAACTGTTAGAGAACTTGTGGAATGGTACTGTCTTTGATAGAAAAGTTCTTACTCTTCTGCTTTTCTCTCTTTGTTCAGAAAAAGTTGTGCATCTAGAAGTTACAGATATCTAAAAGTAGAACTAAGGACACAGAGGTCATAAGAGATTGCCCACAAATGGCTCGCTCTCCTGACATAATTTGGAATACTTTGGTGGAACACATGGATTATCTGAACTGGAATGTTTCTTATCTTCACTGGAAAGATCCATGAAAATTCTTGTAGCCTTTCTGCTTTTAGGAAAATCTCAAGAAACTATTGTCCTTCAGCCAACTGATAAATTGTGTTTGTCCTTTATCATGCTGGTAGCAGTATTTTAGTCTCTGGCTATTTGGACATTGCTTTGAAGTAAATTTGTATAACAAATGCCTGAAATGTTTCCTTCAGGAAAGGAGAAGGTGCTTCCCTCGTTTTGTGTGACAAGTAGATTGTCACCCTCTTGACTTCTTCTTTTCCAAAACATGAAAAAGACAAAGCAAGGCTAATCCAAATCCCAGATGTGCCCAGGGAACTGAAGATTTTTGTGATTATGCCTAAGACCACAATTCTGACAGTGTTTGAAGGACAGCAAGGTTGATAATCATCTGATTATGAAGGCTGTAGTTTTTGCTAGATTTAGGTTCTTTTGCCTGGGGTGAAAGACATTTTATGAAGAATCATGTTTGACAACATGATTAACTTCAAAAACCTGTTTTTCAGGCACAAGTCCTTCAAAGTTAGATTTCAAGACAGAAATTAAGCTTCTTGCTGCATTGACTATGTACCTTACTTGGAATTTTCTGGGTTTTCTCTCATGTGAGACAGTCCATTTATCAGTTTACCAGCTATAATGGTATTTCTGATAGAACTCAGCTTATTTAGAAGTTGAAAGAAAGCAGAAGTATTTGGCAAAAGCCAAATTGGTCAGTCATATCAACTTCGTTACCTAACTACAGATAATTTCTTTAATTTCTGAGCCTTTTAAAATGTTTTCTTTAAGTGTCTTTAAGTCTGCACGTTTGCTTTTCTGAATCAAGACTTACATTGTAGCTGCAATATTTTAAAGGTACCTGAGTAAAATCTACAGCTTCTGATGGTCAAAGATATGTTCTGAGTTATCTGCATGGACAAATGAGTCTCCTCTAACTTTTTCTTTGTTTATGGAAATGTAGTTAATATGCCAGTATTTTTTCCTTTCTTAATGCTTCAGCTGTAGGAAGGAGGATGCAGCTACTTCGCATTTGGTGGGGCTAGAAAGAAAAGTTATTTACATTTTTTTTGTGTGGTTTCATTTTATTAAATATGTAGTGCACCAGACAGGAACATTCTAGCAAAGAAGTGATAGATCTCATAAACTCCTTTCTCCCAGTTTGTCCTCTAAATTCTGTTCTACAGGGGAAAGATCTTTCTGGCATACCTTAAATATGTTTACCTCGCTAAATCTATTACATCACAGCTCATGTCTGATATGTTGTAGATAGATGTGTGAGAATGCTGATATGTGCAGACCACTTAGACATTCTTTTGGTCGAATTTTGGCAGTTAAGCATACTCTGTGGAATTCCTAATTTCTCCATAGTCCACAGTCATGCTTATTAGTATGTCAGTACCTAAGGGTCACCTGAGTCAGAGAGTGCTTGTTTGTAAGGGCAGCTATGTAGAGTGGACAGCCAGAGTTTGTATTGATCGCCTGCCTTCCCATGAAGATAACCTCTGGCCTGCACTTGCAATAGTGCATATCTCCTTTATAAAAGGAGATAGAGAGTTGCAGAATGTTCCTATTCTAGCAGTTTTGGCTTCAGGAAAAGGGTGAGGGTGTGAGGCAGGAAATGTCATGCAGATGGGCACATACAGTCCGATAGGAAGTAGTGTATATGACTTTGAGGAGCTGTGGTTATTTATGTCTAGGAATGGTGTTTCTATGTTTGCTGTAAGCCACAGTGGTGTGGACTGCAATGGAAAGGACCAGTCCCTTCACTTCTGTTGCAGTTTTTCAGAGTCCTGACATGGAACTGGGTTAGATCCTGCTGAAAATTAAAATCTATTTTGCTAAGTAGATTTCAGCTAAATTCTTTGATTATGGCTGCACAAGTGCTTGTGCTGGCACAAGGAAGGCCTGGGAACAAAGCTGCCAGAGTTATGAGTGAGATTGTTGTGGCTTTTTGGCAGTTTACCATTGGTTTGAGGTAAAGCATCACTCTTAATCCTGCATAAATGCTTGCAGCTGCCAAAAGGTTTCTTGCACCACTAACTGAACCTTCGGTGTCTTGACTGAAGTAGAAATTCTGGAAACTGCTGCTGGATGTCAAGAGAGAAGAATGGGATCCCATCTTTGAGCTGTAATGTAAAGCTGTACCTGTAAAATGCAGTTATTGCTGCTTGAAGATGAAATAAGCACCTGTTCAATTGTAAAACTGATGATGATCTTAATTGTTCTGTGTTTTTTTTCCCTGTTCCCCTCAGATAAAATGAAAGATGGTATCATAGCTAAACTAGCAAATCAAGCTGCGGATTACTATGGTGATGCTTACAAACAGTGTCAATATAAAGATACTTTGCCCAAGGTTAGTAACTCATGGAAATAATGTGGGATCTGTGGTTACTGTGAAAAACTGTTATTATTTACAATGTACTTAATGAAATACACTTAAAATATATATCCTCAAGAAAAGCTGACATACTGCTGCTTTTAAGGGAAGTGAACCTGTAATTTGAAAAACAGTGGAAAATCAAAGGGGCAAAAGAATGTAGGGGGTTTTTTATAAGTAAAATCTCATTACATGACGTGCATTTATTTGTAATGCATTTCATTAAAGTGAACTTGAAATGCTTATGGTGTTATTTAGGGATGCATTCTTAGAACTTAATGCCTTACTAAATCTGTTTTCAAACTAACACTTTCTATTTAGGCTTAATTGGCTTCTAGTCTCAGTGTTTTCATGTGAAATTTGCTCTCATGTTGAGTATGGCACAAATACAGAGGTACTGTTCATTCACCTGTTAGTGAGAAACATGACTGGAAGTCAGTGTGTGTCCTCTGTCCTTCTGCCTGCCTTCTCTTGCACACCCAAATCAATCTTGATACTTGTAAAATATCCCAGTTTAATCCTGGCTGTTCATTTGAATGCTGTTGGTTTTGGAAGAGGTAGAAGGATCTTATTCATGTTCTTTGAATGTTTCTCACATAGATGTTATGTTCGTGGTGATTTTTGACAGGCAGTAAGATATAATAAAGCCATTGCTTTAGCTTTTGTTGTTGTGTACCTTTCTAAGCTGTAGATCTGCTCCTTGTTCCAGTTGCAAAGTAATCTGTCAATTGATTATTTGAAAGAACATAATAAGGTTTGCTGCTTAACACTAGCTCTCAAAAGTTACTTATTTAGGAGTGGAACATCGAGGTTGATTGGATGCGTCGAACTCCAGTTGCAAGGCCTTCCAGACAGCTTTGTCTTCCAAATTTACCCTTTTGTTTTAAATTTTATTTTTTCATCTCTGGGGGAGCAGCAAGTTTGCACAAATGTGAAAAAGCAGGTCTTGGTACCCTGAGGTCTTTAAAACATCACTCTGGTTTTCCAGTGCTCCTTGATTTAAGAAATAAAACAGTAAGGCCAAATCCTTGATCTAAGACCATGTCTGTACTGTGCGCTGCAGCATAATGTTTTCTTCATGTCTTGGTTGGTACTCCTGCAAAGATAAGTGCATTTATATAAAGTCTAAAAATTACTTTTAAGTTGCTTTCCATGTCAATAGTTACTGGTCTTCTTTGTTTGTTCTTTCATAATTGTAGTTCCTTTCTTGATAGGCCTGCTGCTGTTTTAAGTGTTTAATTAAAAAACAAATTAAAAACCCCTAGAAGACCTATCTTTCCACCCACCTCCATTTCTAAAGAACACTGTCTTGGCTTTGTCTTGGGGGTATTTGGATGTGCTCTTGCAACTGTCCTTTCTAATTCATGCATGCATTTCTAATCTTTGAAGTAAATGTTGTGACTTCATGGCTTGAATTTAAATCACAGTTCATCTTAAATAATGGACACCAAGAATTTTGCAACAGTGGATAAAAACATTCAACCCATGCAAAGTCACATGGTCTCTGACATTTACCTCTAATGTTTTAACCTATCTAAACCATTAATTGTGTGATTCTAATTTCCTTTTCTTCTTCCTTTTTCTTCCTGCATCCCATGTTGTCTGTGGTGGTTAATGTGGTTGGACTTTCCCCTGGTCAGTATTTTTATTTCCAGGAGGTGTTTCCTGTTCTGGCTGCAAAGCACTGCATTATGCAGGCCAATGCAGAATATCATCAATCTATCCTGGCAAAACAACAGAAGAAATTTGGTGAAGAAATTGGGAGGTTACAGGTGGGTAGCTTTCTTCTCCTAAAAATATAGAAAAACTTTAAATCCTGAAAAGCTAGCTCAGAGTTCTGAAATCCAAATAACCAAGAATGAATGTATTCAGAAACTGTTGAGCATGTTTGTCACATGAATCAAATTATTATCAGCTGCAAAGGATGAAAGGTACCTTTCTAACTTTTATAAAGACATATTTTAATGATTATTGGGCAATTTGATACTGCTTGACATGTAAAGTCTCTGTGTTTGCATAGGCTATGATAGATTTGTTAATAAATTTTCCTATGTAATGTTGTTAAAAATCCCCCAAACATTGAAATTCTACCTTATCTATACCTAGTTCTTTTGCTGCTGCCCTGCTTTAAATGAGTAATTTTTAAAAACTGTACAAACAGTTCTCTTTTTAGTCATCATAGTTTTCTTTCCCCTATAGAAACCCCTATGGTTCTTAGAGGGACTCAGATACAGATGTTGTAATGAGTAAAGTCTTCTCATGTTTTAAGTACATTAGAGGAAAAAAAAGTCTAAAATAAGCTACTTTCTTCAAGTCCCCTGATCCTTTGGAAGATAAATACATGAAATGGTGCTTCAGCTGATTTGTGAAGAACCATGTGCACTATGTATCTGTTGATATGCAGGAGAGTTGACAGACTTACAGAAGACAATTGTGTTGACATATTGAAAGTTACCATTATTTATCAACTTCATGCAGGATGGAGCTTGAAACTTTTTTGTATGCTCATCTGTTTTCTTAAGAATATCTTAAAGGTAGAAAGAAAAGTTACTATTTTAACTGTATTTTAAATTTTTTTTAGCATGCAGCAGACTTAGTGAAAACAGTGGCATCTCGCTATGATGAATATATAAATGTTAAAGATCTGGTTGACAAAATCAACCGTGCACTTGCAGCTGCCAAAAAAGACAATGACTTCATTTACCATGACCGAGTTCCTGACCTGAAAGATTTGGAGTCCATTGGAAAAGCCAGTCTTGTGAAGTCTACTCCAGTAGTAGTTCCACTCAGTCAGAAATTCACTGGTAAGCGAAGTGTGTGGAGTGCGCAGTGTAATTGTTACCTTGTGAAACACGTAGCTAACAAAGTTCATTTGTACCATGCAAAAATAAACATTTACTTTTTGCATTGTATTAAGTGTGCAGCAGTGTTTTTGAAATTGCTGTTTTTCTTCTCCAGTTTGTTGTTGCTGTTCTTGATGATAAGTGTAATAAAGCATAGGTTGAAAATTCCTACCTGAAATGTACAATTCTCTTGAAGATCTTTTTTAAGACTTTCTCAGCAATTGTATTTTCTGTATTAAACCAATCTTTTTAATTTCAGAAGGAACAGTACTATAGGGGACAGTGTGAAGTTGTACAGTATTAACTAACCTAGTTGCTGGTCTCCCATAAAGTTGAAAAATTTCAGTTTGTTGGCTGTACAGATGAGCTGTGAAAAAATTACTCTGTCTTCCCTTTCTCATCTTTTTCCTTTAAAGAAACAAAATTAGAAATGAAGCCTTAAGGAAAATCTGATTTGTAACCCTACAATTGTTTTAAATATATTGTCTTTAAATTATTTCTAACTCAATTTCAGCCTTAAAAACTGAAATTTAAAGGCCTTTAAAAATAGGTTTTTGTTTTTAAGACATCTTGGGGAGTAAGAGGAGAGTATCTTAAACTGTTTAGGTCAGTCTCTGTAGTACAACCTGTATAAAAAAGCTGTGAAGATGTTTGTGTGCTTTTACTTTCATGGTGCAGCTTGTGTAATTTATACTACTTTAATTGCAGACCTGTTTGAGAAGATGGTTCCATTGCAAGTGCAGCAATCTGTGAGTGTTTATAACCAGAGGAAGGCAGATCTGGTAAACAGGTCGATAGCCCAGATGAGAGAAGCCACAAATCTGGCAAATGGGTAAATATGGCTTCTTGTAAAGTTTCTCAGGAGGGTTTGTGCATGGCCTATAAGCCCTGGTTGCCTTGCAGCCTGCAGATATCCAGACTATAGCAGTGTTTTTTCATTACTGTATGGTAGGCTGGCAAACTTAAACCTTAACAGGGGGATTTAAAACTACTTTTTTGTAGGTGTTAAAATCGAAAGTGTTTTAAGAACAAGTAGTATTTATTTGTCTTCCATTTTTCCTCATTTTTTAGCAGTCCAACACTTGCTCAGAAAAAGTTCCAGTACTGTTAATCTAGAAGTATTTTCATATTCCAGTGGTCAGCTTGGTAGTAACAGTGACTTGATAAACAATACTTTTTCCCAAAAATTTTGTACTTTGAAATAAATAATTATAAAAAATTTGTACCAAGCTGAGAGATAGCAATGCAACTTAAGGCAGTTGTTTATCTA
The DNA here is from genome assembly GCA_024500445.1 of Entomyzon cyanotis. NCBI lineage: Eukaryota > Metazoa > Chordata > Aves > Passeriformes > Meliphagidae > Entomyzon > Entomyzon cyanotis. Next base: position 87,531,963 of record JAKEPQ010001005.1, read on the forward strand.
CCAGACAGATACTACTTAAAATGTTTGCAATGGCTTGTAAATGCTTAAAAGACTAGGATTTCTTTAGCTTTTTAAGAGCTTTGAAATGTATTTTTAGTGAGGTATACACCAGGAATATATTTAGTGGTTTCAGTTTGAAATTTCAGTTCAGGACTACATTACACTCCAATTCCATTATAACTGACTGTGTGATTGTTCGTTTGGATTCCAGTGTTATTTTCAGGATAAAAGTTGTTTATTTAATGCGTTGACTTTTTCAGTGTGTTGGCTTCCCTCAATCTTCCTGCTGCTATTGAAGACGTGTCTGGGGATACTGTTCCTCAGTCTATTTTGAACAAGTCCAAGTCTGTGATTGAACAGGGGGGAATTCAGACTGTTGATCAGCTGATCAAAGATTTGCCTGAATTGCTGCAAAGGAACAAAGAAATTTTAGATGAAGTAAGACCAAAACCTACTATACCAAAACATTCTTAAAATACATCTCCCCTGAAAGTTTCTCTTTAAATGACAGTAGAAAAACTGCACAGTTATTCGAATGCTTGTAACTTTAATAGTGCTTTGAAAATATGCTATTTAAGTGTTCAGCCTATACAAAAACAGTCCTGACACATAGAGATGTTTCCTTACAAATATTTTGTTTTTAAAAGAGTTGGTGGAGAGGGGAAAGCATTGGGAAAACATTCTAAAATTTGGGTGATTTGTCCCTTTCATGCCTGTTTTTTATTTGTCAAATTAAATTTATAAAGGATGTATAGGCAGTTTTTGTTTTCTACACTAGCTGCATATTTTGAAGCTATTATATGTTAAAACCAGCTTACAATGCATGTAACATCTTACTCTTGCAGTCTCTGAGATTATTAGATGAAGAAGAAAATACAGACAATGACCTGCGAACAAAATTCAAAGAACGCTGGCAGAGAACGCCATCCAATGAACTCTACAAGCCTTTGAGGGCAGGTAAAGTCCATGTTTCATGCTTCGGGTTCCGGGGATCCTCTAAAGATGTTCATAGTGTAAATTAAAGAAGGTTTCAGTGCTCTGATATTGTCTATAAATATACCGATTTCAGTTTGAGGGAGGTTATGCCAAAATACCCTTATTGCAGTCTGCACTGTTATTTGGAGCTGAGAGGGGATGTGAGAGCAGGGAATTTGCTACTGCTTTTGTGTCCTTGGTGTTTACATACATCCTAATGTAATGAAAAAATGGCTACCCTCCTAAGAATCTGGTTGCAATTACCTCTTAAATACTTTAGTGTGTTTTTCTTTGTATGTGAACCCTTTTGTTTTGTCCCCATCAATGTGTTCTTGTCTCTTTAATTTGGTGTTTTGTTTTGGGGTTTTTTTCTCCAATAGTTAGTTAAACTACTATCACTATAGCATGTTTTCTGTGTGCCTGATACATGTGGTTTTTTGAAGCTAACAAGGGACTGATATCACTGCCTTAGTTTTGCAAACTTACGAGGTTTAAATCTGCAGAGTAGCTCAAACCAGTGGTCATTCATATACCTTTGTATGCTTCACTGAAGAATTAATATAGGTGCCTAGTGTATGCACTATTTGAAACATAACTTGAAGACTTAAGTTTTATATATAATCCTTAATAAATAACTTCATACTGTGCAGGCTGATAAAAATGTAGGAAGACTTACTGAAAAGCACAAGAACTGCCCAGGTGCAAGACTTGGATAAAATAAGTTTTGAAATTGTATAAACTCCCTTTTTTCCTTCCACCCCCAGAGGGAGCCAATTACCATAATATTTTGAGTAAAGCTATGCAAGCAGATGGGCAGGTGAAAGAGCGCTATCAGACTCACCGGGATACGATTGCACTTCTGTGTAAGCCAGAGGCAGAGCTCAACGCAGCCATTCCTTCTGCCAACCCAGCAAAAACATTACAGGGAAATGAGGTAAAGCAGTGAAATTTGTCTCTATTTTGAATAGAAATGCTGTTTGTCTAACGAAGTAAAGTTACATGAATTGATGGGGAAGCTGATCCTTAGCTGCTCTAGTTTCTGTCTCAATTGATACAAGAGGTAACTAACATTTGGAAAAGAAGTTGTCTTTATGTTGAAAATCTTGAGTATAGTTTGTTACTTTTAATGGGAAAAAAGTCAATCACCATGGACAGCAAAACTGGTTGACTATTATAAAAGGAGTAATCTTTGATGAATATAAGTATTAGGCAATCACACCAGTTTGCCTTCCAATAAATAAATGTCTCATCTACAGCAAAATGATTATTTTTCTCATAGAAATGATTTGAAGTCAGTGGTTTTTGCTGCCATCGTAGAATATCCTATTGGAAGGCATCTGATCAGCTCCAAAAAAAAAAAAATCCCCAAACATTTTGCAGTAATTCAGTCTTAGCAAAAGCAAACATGTAGAACAGAATATAGATTGAGAAATGCATGAAGGTCTTTGGTCACATTTTGTCCTGGTTTCTCACCTTAAACACATTCATAAACATAGTTAGGCAGAAATGTTACCAGCATCAGTGAGAAGTGCTAGATGGCAGCAGGTTATTAGTACCTCTAAACCTACTAACTTAGGACATTTATATTGCCTAGGTTGTTAATGTCTTAAGAACTTTGCTGGCCAATCTGGATGAAGTTAAGAAGGAGAGAGAACAACTGGAAAATGACCTGAAATCTGTAAATTTTGACATGACAAGCAAATTCCTGACTGCACTTGCACAGGATGGTGCTATAAATGAGGAGGCTATCTCCGTGACTGAGCTGGACAGAATTTATGGAAGTTACACACAGAAAGTGCAGGAGTCCCTAAAAAAGCAGGAAGAACTTCTCAAAAACATTCAGGTACAACCCTGTGCATGTTTTCATTCCTCTTAAGCTAAGAGCAATGATAGTTCTACCTTTCCAGTGCTTTAAAAGTCTCATTCTGCTTTCTAGTCTGTTTTACTTGATATTCTGTCGTATGTCAGTTGGTACTCCTTTACTCCTTGATCACTGAAAAATACAGAGATGTCTTTTTGTTCACTGTAAAGAAATCTGAATTTTTAGCAGACTCTCCCACAGCTCCAGTGTAAATTCTCTTGGACCTTTTCTTAGCACAATTGTGCAGATAGTTTTGTCCTTGAAATAAGCTTAAGTAGCATGTTATGAAGTTTTTGGGTTTATTTTGATTTTTCTTCTCATTCTGTCTTAACTCTTCCTGGGATAACAGGAGACTTTTCCATAGTGTCTACTAGGAGACATTTTGGGTCTCTGAAAGTACAACTTGGTTTATTCCTAATTGCTCTTATTAATGTGCTTGACTTCCAGCATATGCAAAGCTCATTGAAGTAAAACTTAATAGAATTTCCCGAAGTTTATTTATAAATTCAGTCTTAGTTTGTCAGAGGCAGGTACCTGAAACATCTGGCAAAAGAGGAAGCCTTAGTGTTTGGAGAAATGACAATAGCAGCTTGAGTAATGATGGAGACCTTTTCCAATAAGCTAAAAAAAAATTTTTAAATGACCATATGCACCATGTTTAGCAAGGATTTTATATTTGTATATTTTTTTATCACAATATACTTGAAAAATCTTCATGGATATTACTGTAATATTTGAATCTTTTGGAGTTCAGGTTTGTTGACTTCTGGCAGTTGAAACAGTCTTTAAGTTTGCTTGTTTATTTTCCTGAAAGAAATGATATGTAAATAGGTGATCCTTCTGTAAGTTTTCCTCTTCCCTGTCCTTTTAATAGCTTGCCAATGTCAACCAAATTTGAAGTAATGCTTCTTAAAAATACTGACTTTCAGTATGGTGTTATGAATATCAGTGGAAGTTAGTACAGGAGAGAGCTTAATTAGTATAGCCTTGAAAAGTCAGTGTGCAGGATGAGCTTGAAAATTATTAAAGGCAGCCCACAACAGAACAGGTAATTAGCTGGTGATAGCTACTGCCAGTGAGTTAACATATGTACAGTTCTGAAATACACATTGTAACAGTCACTGTGCTTGGCACATAGCAAGTATGGAAGTCCAGTGTGCGGATGGGAGGTGAGGAAAAGCAGGCACTGGGGAAAACAGAAGCAATGAGTAAGAGGAAAAAGAAAACTAAACATACAGAATCTCACCTGGAACCAGCTTGCATTATTTGCACTGTTTATTTGTTCTCTTCTTTTAAGAATGCGCATCAAGATTTTTCAAAGATGAAACAATCAAACAATGAATCGAATTTAAGAGAAGAAGTCTTGAAGAACTTAGCTGTAGCAAATGACAACTTTGTGGAACTTGTAGCCAATTTAAAAGAAGGCACAAAGGTATGGTAATGCTTAAGGGATTGAATGGACTTTTTTTTATTTATACAATGAGGTATGAATCAAAAATCATGATAAACTTTGCAGACATGCTAAGTGACAGGTGTATTTTTCAGGATTTTACTACTGAAGTGAGGGCAGCAAGTTGCTTGAATTTTGATTGTTTCAAAAGTTGTGAAAAGCTTCTTTGTTCCTATCTGAAAAGTAAGCTTTCCTGAGCAATAGAGTAAGTTGTTAATTACAGCTGAGTAAATGATGCTGAAGCACCCAGATGAGCCATGTTATCTGAGAAATTATTTCATCTGTTCTCCCATGGTATTTAATCCCCTTATAAAATTGGTGTTTTAAACGTTGTTACTACATACATGAGAAGTGTTAAGGAGAGCTGTATTTAGCTTGCTTTTTTTGATCTGGGCTTCTGGAAGGTATCTTACTGCTTCTGTATTAAGTATTTTTTGCTAGTTTATTGATAGCTCGTTAGAGGGAAAAAACCCAACCTCTGAGACACCTATAGAAATTAAATACATGGAACTAAGAGCAATAAAATGAAAATAAAATTAAACAATTACCCTGTGCAAAAATAAATAATTCATCACCAGAAGTGATCTAGTTTTACTCTGGTTTTAATATGTGTTTTTAGTTGTCTTAAACTACTTTTATATTTAGGCGCACACAAACAAATCCCCACAAAATTCTATGATATTACAGGGATGGGTAACAACAGCTGACTAATTTTGGTTTTGAAAAGCATAATAGAATGTACTAGCAAACTCTATTAGAATGGCAGGTTCTGGGCACTGTAGTAATACAACACCTGTAACTGGATCAATATGTAGAAGTGTGCTAGCATGGAGTCTGAAAGTATTGATTGAGCATATTGTGTTTTTATTTTTCTTTACTAGTTTTACAATGAGCTGACAGAAATCCTGCTGAAATTCCAAAACAAGTGCAGTGACATTGTCTTTGCTCGCAAGACGGAAAGAGATGAACTGCTCAAGTAAGATTTCAATTCAATGTTCTGTTTAAGCATTGCAGAAATGGTTAAGTATTTATCAGACAAAATTTATCTTTGGGAACATGTTTAGTATGGTACTTGATGAAATGAGAAAGGAAGAATAGGTGTGCTAAGCCTATTACTCATTTCCTTTAATGCTAGTCCCACTCTTCTCTCCCCTAGGAAAGTGATAGGAGAAGTAAATGGAAAAATCTACTTTGAAGTCTACTGTTCGTACATGCAGTTCAGCATGAATCTGTTTCATGTTATAATTTCATTCTCTATTCTTTTTGCATACATTTGTTAGTAATTTTATTTTTTTCTTTCCTTTGAGGAGCTTCTGATTTCTGCACCCTGCTCCTGCTGTCAATTTAGTTTGAGAAATTGGAAGGCAATCATATGATGAAACATCTATGTGTTCAGTGTGATGGGGAAAAGCATTGGTATTTTACTTCTGCTCTGTAGTCTGCTCTAATCTCATACTTTATCATTGCTTAGATATGTGGGTTGCCCACAATGCTGGGGAGACAAGCAGATTTTGTCCTTCATGTGCAGAAGAATGTTTGATATTGTCATTGTCCCCAGCATGAGATCAGAACTGGTATAGTGTGTTACAGATGTGATTCTTAGGCTCTTCTCTTAAGAGGAAAGCATAATTGAAAAGGTTTACTTTTTAATCAATGTTCATTGGCAAAGCACGTAGCCTTTCATAAGAAAAGACTAGTTGTTACTAAAATTTGGGTTGGTGAAACTGCAGGTGTTCTGTACTGACCATGTTGCAAATAGGATGTTCAGCCCTCAATTTTTCTCTTTCCTAACTTGATGCTTTGTAGAACTTACTTTTCATTTGGGCATTGTGCTTGTAAAGAAACTCTGAGTTACAACCCCTTCTGCCTTTATTTGGCTTCCCACATTCATGTAATTTGGAAGCTGTTAGGCTGCCTAACCAAGGCAGAGGTCTGAATAGCTCACATTTCTAATATGTTTATGTTCAGTGTTGAGGCTGTAGGGTTAGTGTTGATAGCAGTAAGACTCAGCAGAATGTTCTGTCTTCTACTGTTTTGACTACTTTTGTGATCTATACCCAGTATTGAGTTAGAACATAAAGACATTATTAGAAAATAAATGTAACAGTTAATCAGAGAGTTGACTAGAGGATGGTTTCTTTGGAAGTGATTTGGACTCTAGTTTGAACTAGCACAGTGATCATGCTTTAAATATTCGACTTTGTTGCGTCTTTTTGGCTTAGCTTGCTGCAGCATATAACGATTCTTAAACGAAGTTGCATGTTGGCTTGTTTGTTTTTAATAGAGATTTGCAGCAAAGCATTGCCAGGGAGCCCAGTGCTCCCTCCATTCCACTGCCTACGTATCAGACCACGCCAGCAGGAGGAAATAAGCCAGCAGCGTCACCGACTCCCACTCCAGCCCCAAGAACCATGGTGGTAAATGCATGCTACTGAATTAGTAAAAATACTGGGTCCATACTTGAGAACTCTAAACTGATCTGTAATTTGTCTATATCACTCTTTAATATACTGGTGTAGTGTTGCTGTTGAGCCGCTAGCAGAGTAAGAAAAACCCGGGTTCAAAAATGGCATCCAGAAGAAACTTTTATTATTTCATTCCATCTTACGTAGACTTTTCAAAGGTCACCCAGATTGGTCAGTTTGAAGCCCCCCCCCGGCCTGATTGGCCAGGCCTGAACTGTCCACATCTGAGAAACTGTTTTTAACAACATCCAAACTTTATCTTTGTTTATAAAACACAGGAAGAATTCTCATGGGAAAGACCTGTGCTAGCCACAGTGTAGTTGGAAATGTGTTGAAGTTAAATAGAGGGCAAAATCTAAGGCTTTGCACAGAGGTGCGTTACATGCTATTCATGTTCATAATTTATAGATTTCACATTAAAAGCTTGTTGCCTTTTAGATGCTTTGCATTATCGATATAGACTAAATACAGAATGTCTGTTTAAAATGAAAATAAAGTCAGTTAATCATATAACCACAGCTTTTGATTTTAAGACTTCCATAAAAAAACTCCAGCTAATTTCACTTTCTCTTGTTAGGGGACTAAACCACAGCCACCAGCACGGCCACCACCACCGGTGATTTCTGCAGCAAGCAGCTCCCCCTCTGCATTAGCACCCTCTGGAACAGCTGCAGCTCCTGCTGCTGCTCCGGCTCCTACTCCAGGAGCCACTGCACCTGCAGTGGGCACTGCACCTTCACAGGCACAGGGACCACCTTACCCAACTTATCCCGGTTACCCAGGGTAAGTTGTGGGAGCACTGAAGCAGATTTTTGTTGTCCTGTTACTTAAAAGCATATTTTTGTAGTGTGTGTGACATTTTAAATTTAGTTATTGTTACAGTTGAAGTTGTGTTCACTGTTTTAAGGCAAGGGGTATGTTTGTTTGGTTTTTTGTTGGTTTTTTTTGTTGTTGTTTGTTTGGATTTTTGTTGTTTGGGTGGGGGGGTTTGTTTGTTTTCTTGGGTTTTTTGTTAAGTTTAATCGTGTAACTCTTGTAGGAATCATTTGCTGGTACCTTTTATGGGAGGGTTCATTTTAAGTGTTTACTGTTAATTGTCTTTAAAGGAGAAGGAAAATAGGACTGCATTTCCTTAACTGTGGTTTGTTGGTTATTGCAAACACTTGCATAATCAGTTGGTGGTGTTTATCTCAAAAGTGTTGGCATATCTCATTTTTCAAATCTTTAGCATAATACTAAGATGATGAAAAACACTGAGAAAATTCCAGTCAAATAGTGTGCTTGCTTCTGATGCTTTTTTCCATCTTCCTGGTGTCATCACAAGGAATTGAAGGCAGCTGTGCTCCCCTTTGGTAGCAGGCTCAGCAAATGTTGAAATATGCACAATGTTATTAAACATTGGAGAATTGATTTAGATCAGTTCTAGTTCCACCAAGTTGCCTTTACTCCACCTTCTGTCTGCATTTCTGTTCCATGCATTGTAATAGTTTTCATGTTTGCTCCTTGAAAGTTACCACACTTTTGCTGCACTCAAAGCAAAATGAAAGGAAAGCATTTGTGGGGATTGCATGTCCTTTTGTATCTAATAATGAGCTGTTTTTGCAAATGAACATCATCAGTGTTTTCAACTCAGGTATGCTTTTTTCCACCCCCCACAGGTATTGCCAGATGCCAATGCCAATGGGCTATAATCCGTACATGTATGGTCAGTATAATCTGCCATATGCACCCTCACCTGTGTATCAAAATCCTGGACAAGCACCATATCCGCCACCTCAACAACCTGGATACCCTTTTCCTCAACAGCCTTATTACCATCAGCAATAATGGCTCTGCAAAGAAGCTCTGCTTGTTAAGATTTGGGAGAAATTGGCAATAAGTGTACTAAAACTTTGGTTAGCTTTGGTTAGTGTACCATACTGAACTGTATGCAGCTATAACTCCTGTCTCTTGTTAACTGCTCCAAAATGTCTAGATCAGTTTTTATTACACTAAACTCTTTGAAAGATCTACTGCAGTGGTTTAGACCATAGACTAATGCCAGAATTCAAGCCTAATTCAGTGGTCTGAAACTGTACACTACATTTTGGTTAGACCAAAATATTTGTTTGCAAAAATCCTGTAAGTAACAAATAGGTTCAGATAAGAAAAACAAAGCAATGTGTGCACTGGGTGTGATATATTCTACAGAACCATATAGCATTCCCTTCTATACTCTATTGGTTTGTATTTTTTTTTAGTTTAGTTAAAATATGCTATTTTGTCTAATAATCAAGGCCTTGTAAATCATCAGTAAAAAGAAATAAATTACTTAAGAACGGTTTAAACACTTGGCATTCTCATTACCATAAAAATGTGTTTTGTGTGTCTGTAGATTGTTTCATTTGTCCCTTGACTTCCATAACATAAATAAGTTCTCAAGAGTTTAGCCTTACAAGTGAATTTCCACCTCTTTTCCTTGATTCTGTGTTTTTGTGACAGAATCTATAATTAACCATTTAAGTGTTGGTAGGTGAAGTCTTACAGGTAGAGTTTTCGTATAACTTTGAAGTGTATTGGACTGAAATACATTCATTACCATTTTTAAAGAATGGTTACTGTCATCTGCAGGATACTATGTAAAAGAAGAGAGGTCAGGGTCCTCTGATGGGACCAGTGAATAGTTGTCCTAACTTCTGTTTTCCAAAGAAATGTTGGTGGGAAATGTGTTATGGCTCAAGATAGGGCAACTATTGATTGCTGGAGCTTTGCAGTTCATGTTTTTCAAATGACTGATTTTTTTTTTTTTTTTTTTTTTTCCCTTGAAAAAATCGATGTATTCCCTCAGGGAGCTTGTTATCAATGGAAAAACTTTTTTTTTTTTTTTTTTTTTTTAAAAAAAAAGAAAATCTTGTAAATTAAAGCACATTGAATGTTTACTTTTGGATCCATCATCTCAAGGGATAAGTAACCTTGCACTGCATTTTACATAAGATAGTGAAGAATCTAAGTTTGGGGTTAATGGCTTCTACCAAATATTTGCTAACCATTTTTCAGCCTTTTTTTCCAGCAGGCTTGTCTAATGAGGGATTCTCCTTTCATTTAGCCCTTGATAAGAGTTACTTGGTTTTGTGGGACAGTTAATTTTCTAAATGCTTCATACAAGATGTTCTGGCCTTACAGAATAACTATCACAGTACCTGTGTTACTAAATGTTACTCCTTTGTTTTTCTATTTAAGTGCCTGATGAAGATATTGAGGTATGCTTTAATGTAGGTGTTTAGAGGTGCCAGTTATCGTAGCATCTGGGTGGAAACCTCACTGAATCATGAATATTCTTCCTCATAAAGAAAGCAGCATTCGTATTCATATGAGCTCCTTTCTGTCTCAAGTTCCTCTTGCTGTGTGATCATTCCGACTACTGTGTGAAGACTCCTTGTCTTTAATACTCACTAACCCCCATAGAAAATGTGGATCAAAAGGTAGAAATAAGCATCCCTTATAGAACCTATTGAGTACCTAATTCTAAACAAATACACTAATCTGTAGAACCTCAGTGATGTGGGGAACATGATGAAGTAAGGGAATACAGCACCACAGATAAAACCACTGCACAGACAGGTGCTTTGCATTTCTTTATAAACATTGCTGAATGGAATGGCACAGGAACCTATCCATTTTTTTTCCCCTGTTGAGAATACATGAGGCAAGCGAGGACAATGAGAAAAAGCTAGGAAGATAAGTGTTTGGAAACAGCAATCAGAACCTGATTTTATTCTAGCTGGAAAAACAGTAGTTTTCCACTAATTTCACTGTGTCAATGTAAGCAAGTGCAAGTCTAATGCAACCTTTTAAATTCTAAATTTTTAGTATGCCATGGCCTGTAGGTTTTTCAGTTCACACATTAGATGCATTTGAGCTGTTGTGTAAGTTTGTTTCTAGTGCCTCAATTGATAAAACTTATTTTCATGCTGTATAAAAATAATTTGGTTCAGCATAAAGATTCTTTAGAACTGAAATTTCCTTTTTAAAATTTCATCGATCTGAAATTACTGTCAAAACATTTTTTCCAGTTGTGTTTCTGCTTGCTTTAGTCTATTATTTGATTATGTGTAGAAATCTATGCATTACGTTCAGTTTTTCTCCTTTTTTTTTTTTCCTAAAGAAAACAGAAAAATCCAGAGACAAGACATGTTATGTATCTGCTTTTAAGCATGCAGTTGTCATGACTTTGGTTGAAATGTTACCTTGTTCTTCTATAGTTTATTAAAAAAATCAGTTAGAAAACCTGATTCACGGTGTTTCTCTTGAGTCCTTTGGGTTCAGACAAGTGTTAACTTTGGAAAGGATGGAAACAAGTTATGGGCCCCCAAGAACGTTTGTGCTGTGGTGAAGGCATATCAGCTCCAGCTGCTCTGCAATAACAGCCATGTTCAGATTCTGGTAGTTGTGTTTATTTGCAGAGCTGATGGAATGTATTTCCCTCTGATTATAAGAGGAGGAAATGGTTAAGGTTGTGCCTTCAGAAATTTGGATTTGTTTTTATGAACTCATATTAGGCTGGCTTTCACGAGACTCCCTGCAGCGTGGGTATTAAAGCATGGGTAGCAAGAAAAGAGGTTGTAACGGCAGCTAATAACAGCAGACAAACAGTCCCCATGGGCACTCCAAGAAGTCAATATATATATTTTTTTAAAATCTTTATTTTAGAAAAAGACTGTATAATATCATGCTTGTTTCAGTTTCTGTGTGGAGGGAAGAGTTTACAATCTTGTCCTTTTAGAGACTTTGAAGTTAAGCATTTATTTAATCTTGCATGAAAGCTTTCAATGCAATTAGTGAGAAAAGCAAGTCTTAGGAAGCAAACTAATTGCGATCATCAGTGAAATACCAAGCTGTTGCAGGGCTAGTAGGTCTTTCCTCAATTTTTTTTTTCTTTTTTACCGTAGTTTCAGGCCAAGTGGAAAAAGTGTCTTCTTTCCTGACCACTGATTTGACACTGCCAGCTAATGGTGATTCTTCGACTGTTGTCCCATTGTTCTGAGTGCTCTTAGGGCTGATGAGTGGGATTTAGTTTGAATTAGACTGAATGGAGTCCTTTGCTATTTCAAAGTACCCTGAGGCAATATTTGAACCTTGACATACTGAAACAACCTCACCCCTTGTCAGGTAGCTGAAAAGCACAAGGAAATTCTTTGGAAAACATTTTTTTTTCTCTGCATTACCTGAGAGATGTGCTTGTTTGTTGCTATAATATGTTCAGTTCTGAAATGACTTGCATCTCAGAAGCTGTTTTCTGGCATGTATTTATCCTAGCAGAACATTAAAAGAGACTAAGCTGAGCAGTTGTGGGTTTGAGTTATGGTTGTATACTATTGAGTGAAGCTGGCTGAATTTTCAAAAGTTTACTGTGTATAGTTTAAAATAAACGGTTTGGAAAGTTTCAGTGCTTGAAAAGATGAGCTCTTACAGCAGAGCAACACTGCTTTTTTGTATTGTTGATGGGGAAGGATTTGGGGTTCCTGTTGCTTTTGACTAACATTACTCAATGTGCTAACTTTTTAGGCTTACTATGACTTTTGAAACATATATTTGAAATTATCATTGCTTCTTTTTTGTAAAAAGGTGACCTCTTTTATAGTGATAGCTAAATACTGCTAGATTAAAAAAAAATTACTTCTTTTTCAATTGCATTGTTCTAAGTACTTTCCCTTACACTTTTATGTTCTGACAGTCAAAAACTATACTCAAGTTGAGATCTTTCTGATTTGAACTCAAATTTGTAACTCCAGTAATTTACTGGCAAGCATACAGTTACTGTTAATCTCAAATTATGATTTTAATCTTGCATCTAATTCCCCTAATTGAGTATAATAATTCCTGCTGCCAGCAACTGTATCTCAGTTGTTATATTGTGCTATTTTTTTCCATGTTTCTAAATCCTTGTGAGAAGCTGGCCACCAATTTTATTAACCAGGTTGTAAAGTAAAGCATTTTTTACTATCAAGCATGAAAAGGAAGAGGCAAGTGCCATTGCAAAATCAGTGCTGAGGCTTCACCACAAATTACTGCTGTCAGTCCCTTCAGTCCTTTCCCCTTCAATCCATTCAGTGGTTCTGCATGGCAATGCCTGTCTACATTTGCATTTCCAAGTTAAAGCAATCCTGGGTGCTGGAGTGCTGTTCTTGGTGCTGGTAAGCTGCTGAAGTGTTTGCTGAAGGTAGCCTGTTCCCAACAGTGCTTTTTCCACCCAAGTGCAGTGTGTTGGAAAGGCAGGGCAGTGGAAGGGCCGTTGGTAGTGGAAGGGCCATTCCCAGTGGGCAGCTTGCCTGCAGCCCCCTTCCTTGGAGACTGAGGTGGTGGGCAAGCACATGGGCATGGGTCTGGCAACCCAGCTGGTCTTGGCCCCTGTTTGTGTGACACATGCACGCAACAGCTGACAGCATCCAGGTGACACAAACATGCTGGAGAATTAGCTCTGGTGTCAGTATGGGCACTGGTGAGATTTACACCAAAACCAGATTTGACCACAAGTGACCTTTTACCTAGCATAACCTGTCTGTGACCTGAAGTAACCTTTATCCTAGAGTAACTTTTGTCCTGTGACTGTGAGGAACTTTTGCTATTGAGGAGCATCTGTCCTTGGACCTCAAGTAACCTTTGACCTTGAGGATTCTCTGTCTTGTGTCTTCAGTTAAGGCTTGACCTTGAGGAACCTGTCACCTCAATGACCCTTTGACTTGGCAGTAACCTTTGACCTCACATAACCTGTGTCCAGTGGCCTTGAGTAACATTTGAAATAAATTTACCTTGGCCCTGTGACTTTGCAGAACCTTTTACCTTGAGTGACCTTTGTCCTGAAAGGACTTTTGACCCAGTGTAGCCTCTTGTATTCTGGCCTCATGTAACCTGTGAGCTTGAGTAACCTTTCTCCTCAAGCAACCTCTGTCCTGTCATCTCAATGAACTGCTGTCCTATGACAGAGACTGGACTAGTCTCATTCTGGAAATCTGCCTTAGAAAGTAACCTTTGACATCAAGTAGCTTCTGTCCTCTGACCTCAGGTAACCTTTGATCTCAAGTAATATTTGTCCTATGACACAGCCTAGCTTGGGCTCATGCTGGAAGGATGCCTTTGAAATTGTTGGGGACAAGCAAAGCAGCATTGTGTGATCCATGCAGAAAGCACCAGGCTGTTACATAAGCAATATGAGGGCAAATGGTTTCCTCTGCCATGGCGGAGCTCCAGCATTTCCTGCGCCATCTCAGGCATGCTGCTGGCAGGGGGACACCCTTCTGGCTTCAGTGTTGCCAGTGGGCTCCTCTGTGGACCTACAACTCTGGGGCCAAAACAGAGGACAGGAGCTCGTGGCGTGTGAGTTAGAGTGTCCAGGTTTTGCTGATGATGGCTTCCACTGGAACAGAAAGGCTGCCTGAGGTAGGTAACTGCCCTGTGTTTTGGCTGGTACAACATTTACAGGTTATTTCATTTAACTGAGATTTGCCATCGGTCTGCCTGCTTTTCAGTGTGTGACAGTGAGAGTGTACATGGCGTGCGAGGTGGGAGGCCGAGGTGTAAATGCCAGCTACCTTACACCTGGGGAGTTCACTGCAGCGCTGTCTGCCTGAGGGTGGGCCTACCCAGCTCCTGTTACTCCATTTCCTACTAAAGGTTTTTAAGACTCCCCAGTGTAACACCTGGTGGCACCTCTTACTTTCTGCTAGTTTAAACTTCTCTGATGGAATATACATTTGTGTATACATTTATGGACACGGACACACACACACACACACACACACACACACACACACACACACAATATCTGAGTTGTAAGACAGAGCCAGCCCGTGCTGTTTGTGCTCTCAGAAGATGAGCAGCACTGGGCCGTGCAGCAGCATCATGGAGCTGCCTGCTGAGCCTGCAGCAGAGGGCAGACTGAAACCGTGTAACCATCAGATCTTTCTCGTGTGAATATATGCGGAAAGAGATTTGAAGTTTATGTTGGTGGAAGGACAGGAAAATGGCTTTTTAATTAAGCATCATCAAATTTAACTACGTGTAGATATCACGAGTGCCCCTTGGTTGATGACCTGGAGCCTGAACTGTAAAACCAGCCAAATGCGAGGACAATTACGTCAGCTGCCCACATCCACTGTCCTGACCAGCTGCGCACTGAATTCGGAATACTGTGCTGCGAAGGTGAAGGGATAGGTAAGACTTCAGGCCATCCTAAACTGCTTTAGTGGCCTTCTGGAGTTATGTAGCTTTTGGGAATTTTCTATTTTTATTTTGCATACTTGGACAGTCTCTTTCTGTATATACCCAGTGTGATTTAAACTCATTTGGCATGATGTCTGCTTTCCTGAAGCGGTGCAAATTTAACTGATTAGGTTTAAACAGCTGCAGCAATGAGGGGTCAGTGGAGCAAAGTGGAGGGTGGATGTTATCATGACCCACTCTGAGGAGGAGTAGAAAAAAGTGTCCCATGCTGCTGGCAGGAGAAAAGCCTGTTAGGAGTAACAGCTCTGTCACTGTGTGGCAGCTACAATGCTAACAGCAGATGTTGCACCAGGGGGATGAAAAACACTTAGGGAAGATGTCAAAGTGGTCAGAGAGGAGAAGGGGCCAGGAGAAAATGGAAGGAAAGCTGAGGGGGGAGGGACAGCTGATGGTTGAGGAAACAGGAGGCAAATCAAATGAGTTTAGGAAGAGGAAGCATGGAAGAAAAGCCCCAAGACTTTGACAGCATGAACCATAACATTTTAGGTGGTGCAAGGAAAGCAGAATTCAAGCTGAAAGGACTCAAGTATCAACTGAAGCAGAAGAAAAATCAATGGTGGTAAAGGGAAGGGAAAAAGGAGCTTTAGCTGTACAGGCAAGGAGAGAGAGTTCAGAAAAGAAATTTAAAGGTGAAGAAAACTATTTCTTTTCCAATGGCTCTGAAGATCTGGGTGAAAGCTGGGGGTTGATGATGGGCAGAGAAGGTCTTTAGAGGGGAAGACAGAAGATGCAGCAGATAACATGTATTTGACAGTGTTGGTGCAGGCTGGCTGTAATGAGGATTTACATCTGAGAAATTAGTAGGATCATCAATGGGATGACCAATTGATGAGTATGAGTAGAGGAATCAAGATTGGTGCTTATGTGCCAGTCTCCAGTGTTGGAGTCAAAAAGGGGTGATGTGAACCTGCAGCCGTTAAAGGAAAGGAGAGACAGCAGGTCAAGGTGTAACAGCCGAACACCTGGTGGTAGACAGGAGTACCTCAAAGCAAATGGAGTTTCTTATTTAAGAAAGCTGAATTTCTTCTCTAATCAGCCTCTTGCAGTCACTAGTTAAATTGCATTAGTGAAGGAGCATTTCATATTCTATTAGTAAATTTTTCATTAGCTAGCAGTTTCCAGCAAGTATTAATTTCCATAAGCAGGAAAGGAGTGTGATCTATCACAGAAACAGATGTAGATCCAGATTAAAAAAACTTCCCTGGTGCCTTGCTGTTTTCCAGGGTTGTCATCTGGCCACATTGAAACACTTTTTCTTGTTGCTTTGAAGTAAACAAAACTTTCCAGGACACTTCCAATCCCCAAATGTATAAGGAATACCTAACAAAGCGTGTCTAGCAGTTCCTTAGCACTAGATGGCATTATATGGAAAGGCATAACCTAAATCCTGATCATCCACCACACACTGCACTGCTGTTAAATCTCCGCATCTCACCAGTATCGTTGGCTTTGTGTGGAAAATTTTGAGCTGCATCGTTAAGAGTCAAGACAAAATTGATGCAAGCTGATGGGAAAAAAAGTTTTGCTGTGCTATAGAAAGAGATTGTTCTGAAAATATTAGAGAAATTGGAATGCTACCTGTAAGTCTCTAGAAGAAGAATGTTTTCTGGATTTTTATACACACACACTTTGGCTACATTAACCATATGACATTTCACCACAGGGTTGTTAGTGGGGCTTAACAATGGAGCCCCTCCACCGCTTCCCCAATTTTCTGTGAAATAACACCTTGTGCCTTTTGTTTTTAATTAAGGCACAGAAGGGCAGTAGGTTGTGTGAAATGCTGATAGCTATGACCTCACTATCAGTTAATAACCTTGCTAGTATAAAACACTTTCCTAATCTCTGAAGAGGAGGTAATAGCATACATGGAGTCTTCCTCATTCCTTCTGAATGAGTGCCACAATTTTGGACAGCTGTTTATGCTGTTGGGTAAGGAGAAGTGTCCTAAAGGTGATTATTGAAGTTGTACTGGTTTCTGCCACAATGTAGATCTGACAGTAGGGCCTTGAATTTGATACATGCTCTAATAGGCTGGTTATGGCAGAGTTTGTGCTCAGGGAGAATTTAGCTGGGCTAATTATTTACCTCCTGTTGCTCCATGGTGGCTGTGTTTTGTGTAGCCTCTCATCCACTGTGGAGAGGAGTGTGAGGGGGTGGGCTGGAAGCTCGGGGTAATACAAGTAGAAACTTCTTGTGCCTTGGTGTACTTCCCTTGAGCTGCACTTGCTGTTCTTTGGGGTGGTGTGAGGCGATCTGCTCCCTGCACAGCTGCAATAATATTCATATCACATGACATAGAAAATGGGCAGGCATTTGGACCACACTCAGTTGATTTTTCCCTGTTACTGAATGTTACCTGCACACAGGTTATTGAAACTGTCTGTGTACAGCAGAAGTTACAAAGTCCCTGTTGTGAAGAGGATAATCCTCAAATACTTCTCAACAGTCATACAGGTCACTTTGAAAATGACTGCAGGTGTAAATAGAGTTTTGACTCCTAGAATACTGATTAATACAGGTCACAGTGATTTTCTACAGCTAGTCTTAAGCACGGATGATTTCTTAAAGCATGTTCAAGATGAGGTTGGTGGGGCTTTGTCACAAATAACTTACATTATAAACTACTCCCTAAAGCTTCAGAATAAATGCAAATGCTCCAACTTGCAGGTGTCTCCTTCATGCAGATCCTTCTGCTTCCATATGTGCTCTGAGTGATACCTGTTGTGGCAGCTTTGCTTTGCACACTGTGAATTAACACTGCGCATGGGGAAGACCAAATACAAACAGAAATTTGCAATTGGAATGACCTTGACTTCTGGTTGAGAGCTGTAGAGGAAGGGCAAGAGCAAAATCGAGCTCTGTGGGAAAGCATCTGGTGTGTATCTCTGCTGACAGCATCTACCGCAGCGAGCAGAGAAATGGCTGGCAGTGCTTGCGGAGAGCGGATTAAAGATTGGGAGGTGTAGGAAAAGAAGACAAAGGTATGGGTTATACGCTTGTATGCTCTTGCAGCCTATGAGAGTGCAGTCTTGTGTAACTTAGTTCTTGTAATTGGATTACCAACTGTGACAGAGTGGCATAAAAACTATGAATATAAAGGTATGCTAAAGGATTTAGTATCTTCCCGAAATAATGAATGTACTGATGGATGCTCAGCTTTTCCCTGTAATTTACCTTGATGATCCTACCTGTCCTTTTTCTTGTGTACATGGCTGTGAGAGGCAGCATGGTAGCTTGTTTTGAAGAAATGAAGAGATGGGCCAAACTTGGTTGCCTGCTTAATTTTCTCTGGGTGCTGGTGATAGGGCAAGGCACCCCAAGGGATAGACAATGGGACAAGACAGATGTTACTTACTCTGTTGGCCTCCTAAGCTTTCAGACAATCTGCCTTTTGTCTCAACAGTTTCTAAACAGGACCCTTGACTTCCAAACCCAAGAACAAATTTCCCATGAATCTGTGCCTTGTGGCAGGCAGTGCATGACAGTATTGAATATCCAAGAAAGTATTTTTCTACTGAAGCACCTTCAGGAGTTGCAGCACTTACAGGGGTGGCCTCGTTCTCCTCTTGTGCAAATTATCTAATGAGATTTCTTTGGCAGGAAAGCTTACAAGATTACTTCTCCCTTACCTGAACACTTTCAAAACTCCTTCTAACTGTCCTCAGAACCACAGTTTTCCTGGCAGGTTTGTTCAAAGTTGTTGGAGTCCAGGAGAAGAGTACACAGAGGTACATATATATGTGTGCATCCATTCACTCCCTTGCAGGACAGCATCATTGCACAAGTGCTGTTTCCATGGAAACAAGGATAAAAATAATGAATAATGGAAATTAGAGACTCGTCTAACAAGTATTTTCTATCCTGGACAAGGTTATTCTCATCTACATTCTCTGCTTGCAAATGTCTTCTGGATTTTATTTTATTTTGTTAGTACTTTTCTCCTCTTATACGCAAATAAGGACCCTCAGCACTAGCCCCTGTTGTTATTCATTCTGAAGAAAAATGCTGCATTGCATCACTATGTGCTGCTGAAGCACCTCGATGAGATCAGAAATTCATGTTAAGGATTCTTTCCCTGTGTTGGTTGCTCTGCGACCACATCCTGCAGAAAGCAGCCTCTGGGGCACTGCAGTAGGTAGCCCAAAGCAAGCCATGCTTTCTTGGTTCTCGGTTTTTGAATCAGGGACAAACACTTGCTTCATGTCAGCACCGGGAGTGTCAAAAAGGCACATTAGACACTGATTTATCCTTGCCCTGCAGCTCTCCCAAATGGGTGTTCAGGACAGCTGGGCTCTGAGCCAGTGGTCTAATGCACACAGCAACTGGCTGTGCCTGCCCTGTGCCCTGCCCCAAGCAAGCTGACACGGCCAAACAAAGCCTTCAGAAGCCTGAAAAAGTGCTCTTGCAACTTGCATACAAGCAAGGCTCTGCACTTTAGAAAAATCTTACATTTTATTTCATAAACATAGGCATCTGCTGCTAATTAAAGTAGCAGCATATAATTATACCCTTTCTTATTAGTAGAGATAGAGTATGACAGTTGCTTAGATACAAAATAAGCAACTACAGATAGTCTTCTGCACTTTAACAAGCACATTGAGCTGGAACAATAGTACTGTAAACTTATTCTGCATCATCTTTGGTAAATGTGCCTGGGAAAAATATGTTTAGTCTCACTAGTAGCTTGTAATGTCAGCTGAGAGGTAACTGAAGGTTCTTCAGTTACCTCTCAGCTTTTCTCCATGAAGTACCAACCAAAAACTTTCTGTGGAGAGGGCAGGATACCTCCTTGGGGAAAACGTTAGACAGAAGGAACAACAGTGCAGTTAACAACTACCATTTTGCTGAGATTGCCTTTTCTAGCTTTTTATATCCAATGAAAGTAAGTTTCTTCTTAATGACTGAAAATCCAGGTGCTAGTGCAGTTATGCTGTGACTTAACCTCAGCTGACAAGTAAGCAGCACAAAGCCACGCACTCCCATCATGGTGGGATGGGGGAGAGAATCTGAAGGGTAAAATTGGGAAAATTGTGGATTGAGATAAAGACAGATCAATGGCTAAAGCAAAAGATGCACATGCATGCAAAGCAACGAACTCATTCACCATTTCCCATGACGGGGGCAGGTCTTCAGCTGTCCCCAGGAGGGCAGGGCTCCATCATGTGTAACAGTGAGTTGGGAAGACAAATGCCATCACTGTGAATGTCCCCACTGCCTCCTTCTTCCCCCCCACTTTATATATTGGAATGCTGCCATAGCCTATGGGTCCCTTTGGTCAGCTGGGGTTTCCTTCCCAGCTGTCCTCCCCTCCAGCTACCTGAGAACCCTCAGCCTGCCTTGCTGGCAGGGCAAGATGAGAAGCAGAAAGGGCCTGGACCCCTCTGTAAGCCCGGCTCAGCAGTTATTAAAACATTGCTGAATTATCAACACTGTTTTTGAAAGCACAGATCCAAACCTTAGCGCCATGGTAGCTATTGTGACAAAAATTAATTCTGCCCCAGCCAAAACCAGCAGATAAATACGTACATGAAGAGTCCACATACTGTAGCTATTATCTTTGAAAGGCAGGTGTTACAAAATGTGGTTGCCTTCTTTTTATGGGTTAAGCTCACAGCCAAAGCCCTCTGGATGTGACAAGATGGATCTACAGCTTTGCTAACAAAGTCCCTGTTGCTTCTTATCAGAAAACTCATGATGTTATATTGAGAAATCACTTCTCTTGCCCCACAGAATGTCAGCTGTATCCTAAGAGGCACATTTGAGTGTGTGACCTTTTCTTTTTTCACATTCTGCTAATGACCCCCAACTTTCTTTGCTCACAAATCCAAAACTCTGTTGATACACCCATAGTCTCACTGCTCTTGTTATTAAACGGTAGGGAATGTAATCAGAGCAGCTAATGCCACAATAATCCTCCTGATCCTTGCAGTTATCTCTGAAGATATCAGAAACGATGTTGTCTGCAAGAGAGGTGATGTATTTTGGTTAATTCTGCACCTGCAAACCTTTGGAGGAATACACTGAGCTTCCAGATGCTAAAACACTTGAAGATGCAATGAGATTTCAAATGCCTTTGTTATTGATTATCAAAATTGTTTAGTATTTCTCAATGGACAGGACTAGCTCATTCCTGAAAAAAAAAAGAAGTTAATTTTTGACAAAGTCTTTCTTTCATCTCTCTGCAGCACTGTTTTAAGAGACCTAACAAACAGATTGCAGGGCTCATAGGGATGCTGTAGGGCTTGGGCTACAGGGGGTGCCTGGTGAACATCACAGCCAGCCTTACTCCTTGAAGAGCCAAACTGCTGTGTTCCTTCTGGTGGACAGAATTCCTTCCTCCTGTTTGAGGAATTAGGGGTTGGACAAAAATCTCAAGTTTTTTCTTCACTTAGGTATAGCAGCTTTGCCAGAATTTTGGGCACCATTCTGTGGCAACCTGCAGAGAGAGGTAACATGCAGAGAAGCAGCTGAAGCTTTCTGCTCAGCAGAGCAGGTTCAGGCAGTGCTCTATTCTGCTGCTGAATTATCTGTCGGATCACCGATACATCAGCCTGCTCGCACAAGGAGATTAGTGGGTTTTTCCAGCCACCTGCATAATTTCTAAGGTCTATAAGTTTTGCTAACTGTGACTCTTTGCCACCCTGTGACAGATGTGAAGTGACTCTCCACATAAGAACCTTTATTTTGGATTTTCTTCCTCCCTCCCAAATACATGATAAGAGTTGCCATCTGTGCTAACAAGTAAATATTTAGGCCAGCAGTGTGTCAGGCAGGAGTTTGGGTTCAATATGAAGGTGGCAGTGTGGTTTGTTGGTTATAAGTAACACATCTCCCAGCAGACATTACTGGTGCACATAAGTTTGGAAACAGGTTGATGGTGGAGAGTGGATAGTTTGCTTATCACTGCCTATGCAGCCTGCTGGGGCTGACAGGTTGGCCTTGTTTAGAGAGGCAGAGAGAGGCTGTGCAGCTGGAATTGCTTTTATATACTTATTATCATCCTAGATTTAAAAAAAGGGAAGGGGGGAGAGGAAAAATAATGAGGGGAGAAAAAAGAGAAAAAGGAAAAAGAAGAAAGAAAAATAGAAAGAAAAGAAAAAAAAACACCCAAAATACAGATTTCTGAGCCTGATGCAGTCATTGGATGCAAATATGGTCTAAGTACCCTGTTATGGCTGAGTGTTGGTGGGTTTGGAATGCCACTTTCTCTCTCCAGATTGCCTTTTAGTGTTGGTGGGTTGTTGCTGTTGCTTTCTCCTCTGAAACATGACCACTTTTAGATTCTGCCTTATTATTTTGGCAAACATGCCTTTCAGTAGCTGGCATGAATAGCTGAGCAGGCTAGTTGGTGCTTTCAAGTTGGGCAGATCAATAGAACAGGCATTCCTGAAATGCAGATGAAAATGCTTTCAGGTTCAAAGTTTTTGAGCTACAAACAGCCTCAGGGTGCCAATGGGTAAAAGCCAAGGCACCTTTTACACTTGCTGTGTCAGCCCCTGGAGCCTGAATCCTCGCCTTCTTCCAGTCTGTATGTGAGCTAGATGGTTTGCTCTGCTCTGCATGTCGCCTTACAGCCCACTGTGAACTGACACAGAGAGGACACAGATCAAAAGATACCAGTACATAGAGATATGGGCAAAACATTACAAGAAGGTAAAGTGCTGCAGCGAAGAACTCTTAACATCTTTTTCCATTCCCAGATTTTGCTACTGGGCTATTTCCCTTTCCTTCCCAGTGTGATATGAATTTTATCATCCCAGTAACATTAATTTGCCAGATCTACCTTTTTCTGAAAGTCTCCTGACAAGAAAGCTACACTGTGAGTTCTTGTGCTCTTTCCCTCCCCATCAGAGTTTTCAAATATTTTGATGTGGGTTCAGAAGCTTCTTTCTTCTGCTGTTTTTCTTTTCTCAGCACGAACTTTATGGTCCCAAGAGGTATATTCAGAGTACAAAGGTAAGCAAAATGCAGTGTCACTGGATATGCTTCAGGCTCTTCCACATGAAACAAAGAAACGTAACAACCTTCACCTCCTCCATACATAAGGATCGTCCTACTTCCTGTCAGACAAAGTCATGCAAAAGTCAGTAAAATCCTCAGCCAGCTGAGCTGACTGCTCATCCTTTTGATCTGTGGGCAGCTGACAGTTGTGTGAGATGGTTTTTAGCAACTTTCCAATGAAGCTGCTTGTAAATTCTGTCCCCTTCAGAGCACCATAGACCCTTTTCAGGAAACCAAATTTCAAAACAAGGTAATCTAAGAGGTTGCCTACTACAGTCTTGCTTGACATTTTGGCTTCAGGCAAGACATGCAAGTGCATTGGTGTGCTATGCCAACAAAGGTATATCTGTTTTGTTTTATTTTCTTGATATGAAGCATCTTCTAGGCCAAGCTGAAGTTACCTGGTCACTCCACAGATGAGTTGTGGGAGTTTGCTTTGTGTTTGGATGATGATACAGGCTCTACTAACAAAACATGCATGCAGGGCTCATGAGTGATCAGAAAACCAACCTCCTATGAGCTGTCATAGACCTCCCTCTCCTTTTCTGTACTCTACAGTTCTCTCATCTTTCCTTTTTTTTTTTTTTTTTTTTTTTTTTAAAATGAGTAATCCTCCTCAGCTGGTGTGTCTCTTTGCACACAGCCGTTCAGGAATCTGGCATAACATACCTGTGAGAGGCTGCTGATATCCTCTCCAGTGGTTCAGTGTCTGTTTGCCAGTCCCCCTGTTGGGGGTTTTGCCACTTCAGCACCAGAGCAACAATTAGACCTCATCTTTCACAGAAAGGGCTTCACAACACTGGAGGAGGCTGTTCCCAACCATCTGTAGCTGCCAGGCTGCAGGAGAAGGCTCTTCCCATGAGTGTGTGCTTCCCATGGCCCAGCTGGAGTGAGGCCTCCCGAGGCTCAGGCAGTGTCTGTGTGGGGATAAGGAGGTAGGGGCTGGGTGGGAAGGGGTATGGGCTTATGGCACCAGAATAGGATGGGAGGGCAAAAAGGCATCCTTTTTGCTCCATCAAAGGTCACACATGGGCTGGTGTAGGACTGGTAGCACTTGGTCCTGTGATCACTGTGGAGGGACCACTGAGGGACCCTAAGCAGGTTTCATCTGAGAGAGCTCCCAGAGGAGATATCTTTTTCACAAGTTACAAGTTGCTACAGATCCAGGAGTGAGCTCCTAATGCAATACATGTGAGCTAGGAAAGAAGATATCTGAGGGGTGGAAAGGTGGTTCTCCAGCTGGAGTGGGTACAAAACACTAAAATGCCAAAATGGCTTATATCCCCGCATGGGCTGAAGCGGTATTTAATTTGTGCTCTCACACAAATGCACAGACACCATCAGAGCTGTAAATGCAATCAGCCTCTGTAAACTGACTAGCAAAAATGAAGGTCCCAGGACCTCGCAGACTGTTCTCTTCAGTGCTTATCCCTTGCAGTTAAGGGATGTCTGAAAGATACTAGCTGTATCTTTGGAATAACTTCCTGTATCTTGATGCATCTTATACCTCTAGCATTGGAAGTATCTTTGCTAAAAGGTGTTTTTGAGAAACTTTAAATAATTCCTTGGCAGCAAATTAGATTCCAAGTACAGCTCAAGTCTGTCTTTACTCATGCCATGCTTTTCTTTCGTGACTTTACTTCCAAGATGTTGCTTAAGAGCTTGCCTCATTGCTTTGCCAGGGGAAAAAAAAAGAAAAAAGTTGCCTTTTTCCAAGGTTTGTTGGCTGTTCAGCATGAACTTCAGTGAATCTGACAATTCTGGGATGCTTTTGCATCAGTGGACTATAAGGTACCCAGATAAATGCTGCTAACACTGAGAACTGTCTGGTGCCTGCAGTCCAGGCAAAATGGGGGAACATCTATATTTGTCACAATGGGGTCATGTTGTTCCCTCTGTTAAAAAAACAAAGGTTTTTTTTCAGAGTGTAAGTTTCAACAATTTGTTAGTCACTGTGGTTTTGAAAAAGAACTTCCAATTTTCCTATTTGTTAGTGTTCTTCTTGTGCTGTAACTTGATTAAATATCCTGGCACCATTATAATGAGCTGTACCTAATACCTTAATGAAAACATCTGTGTGTAGGCTCCAGGGGAGGTGAGAAGCAAGAGAGACTATTTTTCTGACTGTATCAGCATGTTCAAAACTCTGTAGCTTGTATAGTCCAGCCTCACTGTCTCTCCTTATACCTATTGTTTTTCTTCCTTTTTCTGAATCTGCTCTGGGTATCCAGAATTTGGTATCTAGTCCCAGTCCCAGATTACCAACTTGAGTGGCAGTTCTGCTGCTTGGGCTGTACTGGCAATATTGAAGAAAAACAGCAACCAGGAAAGGCTGTGGTGACACTCTGTGGTTTCCCTTCAAGGACATCCCACATGCCATATTCTCTGCATTCTAACACCCTTGAGCAAACATTTTGACCCCCACTCCATACATGTTTGACTTAGACCACATTTATGACCTTTCAGCTTCACCTCCACCAGTTAGAATGTTCTTCACGTTGTCCACACATCCCTCAAAGTCACTACGGCACACAAGGGCATTGTTCTGTGCACAGTACCCCATTCATAATTTTCACAGGCATTTTTCTAGACCCAGCCAACAAGGGCATTTGTTAACTGAAAAGGGATTTCAACCTGTATGATACAGTAACGTGGGGTTGACTGAACCTGCAGAAAGCTGACAAGAGATGATTTCTTTCAACTGTGAAGCCTTGAAGCGTGAAGTTCGCAGCATTTCTCATCCTTTCAGAACACTGTCATAATTTGATGGATTAATCAGGGTTACTTAGCAGGGATGCTTACCTGGCAAGACAACTCTCCAGCTTTTGTGCCTCTCCTGTGCAAAACTCAAGGCCAGTGAGCAGCTGCATCTGGCTCAGTACTGTTAAACTTCAGTACCAAGACCTATCTGAGTTTTATGTTTCACATGTGAGTTTTTTCCCTGTTGAAGATGCTGCTGTGCTTTGTCTTAGCTGAGGTGCACAAGTTTTTGTAACCTGCATCATTTAAACTGACGACATGCATAGAGCATTTTGCCCCAGCAGTGTTGAGGAGGCATGTATTTTCTCTCTGTGGTGTGTATTTGTTACTAACAGTCCAGTGCAAGTCAGCATGATTGTGTAAAGGATAATCTGCTTCAAACCCTCTGGTGCAAGTTCTGTTGTCAGCTTTTAAATCAAACTTTCTGCCTTTCCCCAGTAAATCTTCAAGTTGCCTAAAGCCTGCCCTGGGAGATGATCAGCTCTCAGACACAAGACTATGCATAATTGGGTGTGTCAGTGTCCTGAGGCTCAAATGTTCTTTGCCCTGAGGAAAGGTCATGAAATGCCTTTTGCTAGTGAAGCTGGAGCCTCATTAGGATTGGCCGTGAGATGGCAAAGACAGGACCCTTGCTCCTACCTGTGTGCAACCTTTTCAGGTTGGACTCTGTGGCTTGTGATTCCTCCTGCACCCCTTTGTGCTGCAGCCTGACCTTCAGGTTTCCTTCTTCTCCTACCTGATGGAGGTCAAAGCAAGCCAGCTTGCTGCTTTCCCTCCTGCCTGCCCTGGGCTGTGTACTGTGTTCTGTGCTAGTGGCACCTGCCTGGGCAGCTAGTATTAGTATTTTCATTTTAGTTTTCAGCCTCTGATCTGCTCTCCTTGAGCCATTAGTCATCTTGTCTCATTCATTGGTGAGACTGCTTTCCCCCTGTTGTCTTTCTCTTCCCTGTTTCCCTTCGTATTAGAGCTACACCATAATCACGGTGCCTGAACTTAGCTGTGCCATATATTTTTCTCCAATGCACTTTATACCATAGAATGCAGCTTCTCCAATGACATCTCACCTGCAAATGGACCTTCTTTTAAAAAGTTTTAAAATGACTTTTAAAAGTCTTTTTCTAAGTCTTTTTCATTAAGACCATGCCAAAGTTGTATCAGGACCAACAGGAGGAATATGTTTTGCAGAATGGGAGAGTTATATTTCAGATTGGAAAGAAAATGTGAAGCAAATGACACTTCTGCCTCGGATCAAATGCTCAGACTAGGAAATGCCGATCTCTCTCTTCTGTGACTCACCTGGGGCTGCAAGTTCAACTTAATAGAGTCTTATTCCTGGTAACAGAAATTTCCAGAAGCTCTGAAGTGTGTTGAAAGGCTTGGCTCACCTTTTTCCCCCAAAGAACTCCAACAGATCAGGAGTGAGCAATAAGGTCTGATTAGGGCTTCCAGACTAGACCTCATGACTGTTTTGTTAAACCCAAAAGCAGAAGCTTAATCTTCTTCCTAGGCATCTCCCTACAAATTGTATTCCATTAATTGAAAGCCCTTTTAATTAACATTTTCAGAGTACCCTTCTTGAATAGCCACTAATTAATGTTGGCTCTATTTTGGCACAGAACCCAGTATAAAATCTTTTTTTAAGTATAAAAGGAGTAGTATAAAACCCAGTATAAAAACTCTTTTCACATTGCAATGTGAAGAGTTTTACACCTTCCAAGTGTTTTTGGTTTTGAGTGTTTAGGTAGCTTAACTATACATGCTTTTAATGCTTTTGTTTTTCCCTTTTCTTTTTTCCTGCAGTTCTGCTGCAGTCTGTCCTAGAAATATCCTGATCTGTAGAGTTCTCCTCCATGCTAATTCTGTAAATGCCACAAAATCTTCCTGCGTCCACATGAAGACTTTTCTAACCTTTTCTTACCTAGAAAACAGTGTCTGGCTGCTGCAGAGAAATTCAGCCTGCTCTTGGCCATGCTGTTTCAGTACAACCACATCTTATGTCACTAAATATTCCACTTCTAAATGAGAAGTGGTTTTAAAAGTAAATTTTAGTAAATCAAGTATTCCCTCCCTTTTTCACAGCAAAATAAAACCCCTTTCAACCCTGGACACACACAGCTTGTTGCAGCCTCACCACTGCTGAGCCTCAGCAGCATGGTGCAGTGAAGCCTTATTTTTCTGAGTTACAGAAGGTTTTCTCTGTTTGCACCCTGTCGGATGTCCACCCTCTCTCTTTCCATGCCTGCTGTGCTGCCACATTGCATGTGGGATGCCCCAACCTTCCAGCAGCTGACCCTGCTCCAAACCTCAGGGCAGCTTTTGAACTGGGAGAAGTAGGCTCTGATAGTATGATGCCCAGGCTGATTCGCTGTAGGGCTTGTGATGTGACCTGCCAGGTTCTGGAGGGTGCCAGCCTGCCACCTCCCACTGGCAGAGAGCACCTGGAGTCAGAGCCAGTTTGGAAGCAACGGCAGACAACTATTGAGTGCTCCCAGATGACCCCAAATATGGTGCTTTTCCTATCTAACATTTTTCCCTTGCAGACACCCATTTTTCAAACCCATCTGCACAGGCTGGTGTACCTTGCTCAAATAAAGGTGGGTCTGGCTGCTCCTAAGAGGATGGACTGTAGTGTTCTGCACTCCTCTGACTTAGGGTGGGTCCTTCCTGAGCACTTCCTCTAGCAAGTGAGGCTAGAGCCCCACTTGCTCCAAGATTTCCAGATAAGAATAGACACAGGGATGTTTCATTCCTAGTTGTCAAAAAGATTGCAAGAACATTTTTTCTATGGATGGATGTGAACTTGCCCTAACCATCCAAGCCTTTTTCATCTTCATATTAAATTACTTCAGCATATTTCTATATAGGGCTATGCCAAGTGCAGCATACAGCAAAGTTAATAATGGAAGAGCATAGAAGTTAAAAGTAAAGCTGGTGTTTTAAAATTCATTCATGTTAATAATGCAAACTGCTACTTTTTAAAATTCCTTGATATGTTTTTACAGTGCTACTTCAAAAATCTCTTCATAAAGAAGGCTAAAAATCAAATACAACTCATAACTTTTTAATTTGCTTATGATTTTAATGGAGAAGCTGCTGGTGTCCTTTCCTTCAATGATTCTTCTGAAGACCTCAGGGCCATGGGATGAAATCAAGGAAAGTTCATGTATTTGCTTTTGTCTTTCTGTTGCTTGTGCCAGCTGTACAACACATTGCAACACTCAGTGAGGCTTCTCTGCTGATGGCTTGTGAGTGGGCTGGCAGCTCCAAATGACACCTTAGTATGAGGTTTGAAAGAGAACAACCAAATTGGTTCTTTTTAACCTCTGCTCTGAGTTTTGAGGTCTAAGTGGGAGTATTTTCAGGATGTTTTCTCTTTCTTTCTAAAAGGTGGTTAAATTTCCCATGGGATCACCTGACGTAAAAAGCCTGAAGAGATAGAAGTCTTTGAATATTTGGGAACAGTATGGTGTTGGATGCTCAGATGGGTGGGTAGTCCTGTAGTCACACACAGGTTGCTTTTCATGTGCCTTCATACTGCTAGCAATGCTCAAAAGCTATTCTTTATTTTGTAACACTTAATGACTTAAAGAACCTTTGATATGGGGCATTTTGGCAGATTAACACGGACTTAGAGCAATTTAACTGTTGTTAGGTGCTGTATGTTCACTGAGCTGGAATACTTTGCTGGCAAAGTATATATGGAAGAAAGGAAAGCATTCTTAATATCTTTAAGTTACGTTTGATTAAAAAGAGGATGAAAAGGCTTGGCAACCAGAATTTGCACCTTCTAAACACCAGAATGAGTAGAAGTACCAGACCAGTTCTGGGGACTTGAATTTTAATTCCCAAAGAATGAAGGTTGGAGGGTGCAGCTGCAAATAACCAAATAAGGTGGTTCCCAGTCAGTGCCTACAGCAAATGAAGGAATTCCTGCAGCCACCTCTGTAAGGCAAGGCCCATGGACTCGTGGACAGATCAGGAAGGTGGTCTTTTTCCTCATGCCCAACACTAAAAGGAATTGAGCTCCATTTTGTTTGGGATCTTTCTCGTTGGAGACCACAGGCAGCAAATGAGAAACACCAGGTGGAAGCAATGCCCCCACCAGGACCACACCAGCCCCTCAGTACCTGCTCTCACCTGGCATTTTTCACCACCCTTGACCATGCTCCAGAAGCCTGTGTGTGTGGCAGACACACGATAATTTGAGTCTTTTGCTGGGGTTTGCACAGCTCTGGCTCCATAGCTGGTGCTGGCCCTCTTGCACTGTTAGACCCAGCCTGGGTGTGCAGAGTGGTGGATACTCAGGAACTGTCTGTCCCTCTGAAAGCCATGTGCTGCCCGCTTGCTGAAAGAGCAAGTGTTGCAGTCAAGACTAGTTGACTCCACAAGCTCTCCCAAGGAATTCTCTGAGGATGAAATCTAATAGGGTAAATGAAATCCCCCTCTAAGAAGGGATCCCTGAGAAGGAAGTGGAAATAAGTGCTGCCTTTCTCCTACCTACAGAATGTCAGTGCTGTAACTTTGGCTCCTTGCAAAGGGTCTGTAAGCCACCAGTCCCCTTTGCATTTGCTTTGTAACTAAAGGAATTCTTAATTTGATACCTTACATTTCCCTGATGACCAGATTGTTTTGGCCCTGGAGCTGGCTGGTCTCAGGCAGTGCATGTGCTGGCCGTGGAAGCAGTGCAGGATTTTTCCCCAACTCACTGTCTGTTTTTCATAATGTTAAGTGTGAGCTGAAGAATTTAAAAAGAAAAGGGCTAGTTTCTTCATTTATGGTCACTGGTGACTGTGGGAGGCCTTTCCAGGCTTGTATTTGCCATCCCCTTCCCCAGTGGGAAGCCAGAAGGAACAAGAAGGATCTATTTCCGACTGCTTAGCTGTATTTATTTTCCACTGCCTGCCTCTCTGCCTGCAGTACTGCTAATGTTCCCAAAGCACCTGAAGTCATTTATTTTCTACCTCTGCCTGTGGCAGTGTTATTGCGCCCTAGAAGGTTTTGCTTGAGGCCTTCTGGGCTTGCTCTAGGCATGTGAGAAAATAAATAGACTTAGGAACAGCATGTGTTAAATCCATGGTGGGTGTCTAGACTGCCAAGGTTTGTATACATTTTCACTTTTAATAAATGTACATAGGTATTTTACCAAGTATCTGCCTGACAAGCATCTGCTAGATGCTGCAAATGTGCTCTTGGTGTTGTCCTCTCAGGAGCCATTTGAACATCAGCTTCCCTTTATATGCACTAACATTTCTTAAAAAACTTAAATTACTTTTGATGGTCTCCCTTTAATTAGGAAAATCTTTGCTATGTTTGTCTTGTTTTATGAGCTTTTCTGGGTCATCCAGAGTTCTCCGTGAATTAGGAGGATGCTCTGCCTTTGCCAGGGCTGTTCAGGTCTTACTGCTCTGACCCAAACTGTGCATGCCCAGTCCATGGTTCAGGGGTTTGGGAGAGAACAGCTAAGGAAAGGGGCCAGTTGGCAGGCTTTTTGGGTTTTTTGTTGAAGAATTATGAGGTTTTGCATGATAAAATGGCTACAGGCTTCCAAAGTAATAGGACTTTCATTCTTCTCTATGATTATAAATGGCTAGGAGTCAAGATGGGTCCATTCATTTCCACAGCTAGCTACTTAGGAAGTGCCTGGTTCGTGCTTTGAATAATTTGTGTTTTCTCATCCTTCTGATGGTCTTTTGCAGATGTACCTACACTTACCTCACATTTCTATCAGCTGTGTTCCTTTAGCCCAGGTGGAACCACTAATGGGATCTCTACGTCTTCATTGGCAGATTTCCTGGCTGCTGGCTCAGTCATATAAAAAAAGAAGAAAAGCTGCTGGCTTTAAAGTAGTACAGGTGAGCAGGGCTGCTGTCCCTGGTTTGTAGCCAATCAAACCTCTAACCTTAAGTCTCTAACCAGGGAAGATATAAGGAAGGAACGCAAGAAGGTAAGCCAAACCAGTTTTTCTCTTACTTCACTTGGGCGCTTTCCTTCTTTCTCCTATATCTTGCTAGCAAAGGTGCCTGTTGCTTGTCTGACAGCTGGCTAAGGCTCAAGCTGGAAAAAAGCCCATGAGATACTAGAAATTTCTGCAATGTGAGCTCTGGTGTAGCTTCCCTACTTACCACAGGAGAGACAAATCCTCTTACCCAGCTGTCAAATAAGCCCAGCAGCAAAGTTGGACACGAGGAAATGAGCTCTGTGTGACTGCCTGGTTACCATGGGAGCTCTGGGTAGTGTGCTTGGCCCTCTGCTTTAGAGGTGTTATCTGGAACTTTATGGGGACCTTCAGGGTCATCCTGGGCACTCTGGAACCAAAAAGATCCACTCTGCTTAGCTAACTCATCTAAGGTGACAAAAGGGATTTGAGAGATTGATGTGGTTTGAAGTTACAGATGAAAAGGGGAACTTTTGATCAAATAATTTAATTTTTCCTATGAGACTGCTGTCCCCTGACTTGCTCTCCAAACAATCCTCTGGTGGCCTGTGCTCGCAGCGGTCACAGTAAAACCTCTCTGTCAATTGAGGAAGGGGTGGTGGATGAGAAAAGACTAAAAAGAATTTGGTCTCTTTTTTCCCCCGTGAAATTGAAAGACATCAAGTTTTGTCAAACATGATGTCAGTTTGGTCTTGCTGTGGAGTAAGACCAGTGCTATGTATAAATAAAGATATTAGGCTAAAAAAGTTAATGCAAATCAATGCCTTATTTTGGTACAAGCTGGAATGGCTGCACAAGAAACACAAAGCATCTGGTCTTCGTTTAACAGAAGTTACAAGAAACCATGAAAAAATAAGACTTCTTTTCCCTTTTTCTAAAGTTACTTTTAAAGCTACAAAATTAAAAATAACAGATGATTCTTTTGAATTTTCCTTCCTGGGAGTTTATAAATACCTCAGGTATTTTTGTTTTGGACTGTGTT
This sequence comes from Entomyzon cyanotis, assembly GCA_024500445.1. Classification (NCBI taxonomy): domain Eukaryota; kingdom Metazoa; phylum Chordata; class Aves; order Passeriformes; family Meliphagidae; genus Entomyzon; species Entomyzon cyanotis. Next base: position 87,564,654 of record JAKEPQ010001005.1, read on the forward strand.
TGACATTCACACAGCCCTGTGCAGAAGGTATATATAAGATAAGTAGCTCTAAAATGCCTCTTTGAAACATTTTGTAGGCTTTTGAGTGGGCTCTGCACTGAAGCATAATTGACATTATGGCTTCTATCCTACCTCTCTTAAAATTTAAAAGTGAAACATAAGGAACCGATTTCTCCAGTGTGCTCCCTCAGGTCACAGTCCAAATATGGCTGCTTGTTAGCAGCATGGGCTTTTAAAAAGGTACCTTTTCAGGAGGTGAGAAAAGGTGTTCCATGAACTTTTCAGCCCCTCTAGTGAGACTGCACCTGAGGCAGCTGCTCTCCAGGTCATGGTGAGGCTGGTGTAAGGATGACTATGTGATGTTTGTCTCCAGGAAGAAGTGGATTTCTCAAACAAGAAAGGTATCATTGAGACCTTTTAAAGCTCTGGGTTTCTCACCTTGAGTGAGGTAACTGTCTGTAAAGCAACCAGGCACCTGGTAGGAAAAATCACTCACTAAGGCAGTATATTGGAATTTGCTAAGACTGGGCGCTTATCCGCTGTTTAGTCGGCACCCATCAGGATAGCAACTAATTGAAGCCAAAGGGACCAATCATGGTATACGATACTGGGCAATGTAAGTAATGGTAATACTATTTGGCCTTTAATTAGTCATTTAGAGTTCATTTCAGAACTGTAGAGCTTAAGCTGGATTCACTGCTCCTGCATATGGGTTCCTTGTGGATTAATTTGTGGCTCCCACAGAAGGGGGCTGGTGACTGCAGAGCTGCTAATATCTGCAGGTGTTTGCACTACTTTCCTACCTCTTCCATTCATCACTGGAGAAACTGGGATTTTTCTCCTCTTTTGTCACAAAATATCTGTGGTCTCTCAGGTGTCTCCAATCTTGCAGATTTCTCTAGGTGCCAGCTAAATTACAGCAGCTTTGCTGCAGGATAACAAGCCTGGCTACCTCCCAGCTGGTTTCTTTGCTGGTTGTCCAGGTGTTAACCTGACCCGGAAAGTGCTAGGGATGGATGTCTGTCACAACACAGTGTTTGTTTTTCCTTACATTGCTGTAAGGATATTTGATTAGGGTTAAACAGCTGAAGTCTGTGAGAATTAAATTTCTTCATTATTGTCCATTAACATCTGTGCAGGGAAACTAGTTTTAATAAGAATTGCGGAATATCCTAAGTTGGAAGGGATCCAGAAGGATCATCAAGTCCAACTCTGTGAAAAGGGATGGATGGCAACTTTTAATTTTTTAACCTTTTGTTTCTCTTTGCTGCTGGATTTCTTTTAGGAATATATTTTCCCGGAGAACTTTTTTTGTTTTAGTTCTACCATTTCCTGTATACTTTAACAGGATGAATGACTACTGTGATGGTTGCTGCTGAAAAATTTTGGGTGGGCAGATAGGATGAGTGATAAATTTTGGTCCATCCTTAGCATGTGTCCCTTGAGGTCTCATTTTTTTCTCCTGGGATCCTGTGTTCTTGCTATTGTGATTTGATATGGATTGTTGCTATGGCATTGCCTCTGATGGTTAGATTTGACATTGCTGGGAATTTAGAGAGGTTCTTTTGTGTTAATCAGCATCTCTGTTTCTCTGTTAAGCTTACATGTGCCCCCCTGCCGTGTGAAAGCTCCCCGTGAACTTATACTAGAGTCTTTTCTAGGCTTTGTCTCCTTGTTTCTGTTTGTGCTTGGCTTGGGCAATTTTAAGTATTGCAGTGAGTAACATGTCATTTGCTGAATCCTGCAAAGAAAAAAGTCTCCTATTGTTCATAGTGGCTTTTTTTTTTTTTTTAAATAAGCTGGCATCTGTAGTACCAGCCTTTGTCTGTTTGGGGAAGGGAATCCTTCACCAAAAAATGGTTTTCACCAATACATCCTGCTATACCAGTATTGAAAGACAGTCTCATAATGACAAGGGTACACATATGTTTTAGCAGTGGTCCCTTTAGAAAGTGTGACTAGGGCTGAGCAATCCATTTTGGTGCTTTTGGTCTTCTTTATTGCTACTAATTAATCATCAATAGGACAAAGTCTTGACTAAGTTCTAAGTGGACACAACTTCAAAGGAGAGCTGCTGTTACACCAGCAGTGAAACCTAGTGTCGCTGTTGAACCGCTAGCAGAGAGAAAGAGTCAGGCTTCCAAATGTGGCAAAATTCTAATTTTATTAATTAATTCCAACTGATATAGACTTTCACAAATCACCCGGATTGGGTCAGTTCAAAACCTCCCCCTAAGCCGATTGGCTAGGCTTGAACCACCTATGTTTCCAGAGACCATTTTAATAACATCCAAACTTTATCTTTGTTTATAGAACACAGGAAGAAGAAGAGAAAATTTTCATGGGAAAAGTCTGTGCTTGCCACAATCTAGAGCTCAGTATCCTGTGAAAGGTGAACTCCTTTTGTGTAGGGGAGTGGCAACTTGTCTCAATGCTGAGCTGAAGCACAACAGCAGCAATCAACTTGAATATGATTGCTACAAGATCTGCTTGTTCCCATCAAAGATGATCTCTAACAGAGCCTCCAGTATGGAATACCAGGCCTAAGGTTGGGAGGGAAATTGCTGAGGGTAGATGGGCAAAGCAAAAGGGTATGCATTTTTGCCATATCTGACACAGAAACACTAGAAATTTTGATCCTGTCTAGAGCCTTACCCTGTAAAAATAAGTCACAACAGCACAGGAGTAGATCCTCACCCAGCTCCAATTTACAAAACTTGGAGGTCTGGTGTCTCTCTGTCCCCAGCTCCTGCTGGCTAAAGCTGCTGCAGAGTCTCATAAGGATGTGTGGGTACTATTATTGCTATTAAAATGGGCAGGAGAATGAACCAGAAGCAGTCATATACTTTATCAGTTAACAGATTAAAGCTATAAAAAGAATTATGCCTGCCCATCCTCAGCAGTCTCCTGGTTGCTGTATTTATTGAGCCTATTCCTCTTGTCTGAAACATACATCTGAGTATGCAAGTTTTCATGCTGCTGCTTAACATGGGCAAAGCAGAGAATTTTAAAATCGACCTTTTTGTGGAGGGAATATTTTCAGCCCTCCATTCTTTCACTTTTCTGTTTTTTCACACTGTTCTCTGAGCTATGAAAGCTTTTAATTTCTCTATGTTTGACTGTCACCCCTGAGGACGTGACTCATCGGTGAAAGGATGGACACCAAATCTGTGTTATGCAGTTTCTTTGTAGGGACACATCTGTCCTGAGGCAGTTCTGCTTTTTAAGTAGCAGGGGACTTTAGTGAGTAGAAGAAAGGTGTTTTTGACTAGGAGTGATAAAGGTTATCTAGTCAAGGCTTCTAAGAAAAATGCTCGCCTAAATTCCTTCCATTGTATGTTAATAGGGTTTTGTGTCAGTGTGGTCTTTCCCTGTGTAGTTCTGAGACTGGAAGGGTCTCTTCTCTGCTTTTGAGCACCATTCCAGAAAGATTGAGATAATCTTATTGATAGTACAGAAAAAACCCAGTGGGGTGTACCTGGGCTCTGACACAAAATGCTACAGAGAGCTCCCAGCAGCATTATTCTCTGTGCAGCCATTTACTCTTTCCTTTGTCCCTTAGGTTGTTCCCACTATCCTGGTGTCAGAATGCCCCAGGGCAGTTTCACAATTTCCATGAGTTTGGGCTGACTAAATTAAGAGTATGTATCAGGTAGCTGACCTGGGGCACAGGTGGTGGTGGATTTTCTGGACACCACTTGGAACCAAGTCACAAAACTTTGCTCCTGGACAGATACAAATCCCTTTGGAGTGCTCAGTCTTGCCTATGAAAAGGCTGTGGCTATGTCAAGCTAGCTGGAAATACTGATGTATTTACTTTTTAGAATTATGTTGTGGTCATCCCTGGCTCTGTTCAACCCGAAGGACCAGACAAAGACCTTTTTCCAATCAATCAATTTTACTAATTGGCGAGAAGTACTCTGTCACATGATGAATAGTTGTCCTGATCCTAGAGGATTTACAGCTGGCATGATGGGTGCAGTTTGAAGTAAATGGAAAACAGGAGTATTAGACTGGAGAACACTCATGAGGCGTCTCCACGATGCAGTGACTTTTTCTGATTTTTCATGCCTAGGAAGGAGCTTACCAATAATGAATCTGGAAGCACCTTGCACCTTTAGTATATCCATTACACAGATCACGATGACTGATCATGTGTAATGGATATAGTAAAGCTGTAGTATCGAGTCTTAGTCATAATGGTTATTTTGAGTGATGGTGTGTGGAGCAGGGAAGCATTTTGAAATATACGTCACCTTCAGACCATTTTGCTGACTGGCATGTGTGGGAGATGATGGGTAAGAGTCCTGTGGAAGGGAAAGCTGCTCAAAGCCACTTTTGATCTTGAAAATGTGGTAAGTAGTTTTCCTCTTTCAACAAATGAGGCCCAGAAATGCTTATTCTCTGAGTGTCTGCTGGTTTAGGCATCCTGGGAAGGCATTTTATGTTGTGAGTGATTTCAACAAATGCATATAATGTTTCTCAAACTCTCTCACTACCATCGAGGGAACTGCTGTGATTTTGCTTTTTCTATTAAAAGTGACTACTTGGTGTGTAGGAATCTAACTTTGTAAGCCCATGAATTTGAAGCAAATGAGTACATTTCATCCAGCTTCTTGTGGCTTTAATCTTAATAGGTTTTGATAATATGAGAGCAGGGGAAGGACAGCTTGTTGTGATGGACAGTTTAATCTTTCCTACTGGTAAGATACACCAGCCAGTCTAGAGAACTGAGAAGTATAAATTGCCTTTTTAATACTGATAAACAGTAACAGTGGGGGAGGGGAACTTTAGAAAATGTTACATCTTAATTGATACTACATCTTAATTGTTGTTCTCTGATGATATCCACAAATCTGCTTCATCCTTTAAGTTTGCTGTTTACTAAGTCTCTCCACCCCACAACAATTGTTTCCTCAACCCTTAGTAGACTGGTGACATCGTCTGTGGTGCAGCAGTAATTGTACAACAGCTTCATGATGGGATTTTTGGCCATGCTTATATGACCAAAGCAATCAGCAGGCTAAGTATCTGTCTGCCCTTTCTGTGACTTCAGGCAAACTTATAATGTAAATGATGTCTTAATACGGAAAGAGGGAGGTTAGATAATCCCCCTAGTACGTTACAAGAGAGTAAGCTGTGTTTCTTCTTACTTCAGCCTCTGACTGAATAGAAAAGGAATAATTGGGGAACAGATGGAAAATATGCAGCTTGACCTAATCACAAAACTGTAGTACTGCCAGTGACACTTGAAGTGTTTGTTACACCCAGCCCTTCATTCTGCCCTGGGAAAAGACAGGTCCTTGTCAAGAACTTCTTACTTGCATCTTGCCTCTCTAGCAGGCAGGGTAGACTTTTGTCAGATTAAAAATCCTACAACCAGCCAGTTGATGACCAAACAGCCTACAGATGCCACAGCTTGGGAGTACAAGGATGGATATTATTTCAGAAGATCTAACATGGGAACAGAGAAAGAAATTGAGTCTAGACTGAATATCAGGTCAATATTTCCCAGCAGCGAGGTCTAACAGATTGCAGAACACCTCTGGGAAACAGTAGTGAAATTCTGCTACACATGGTTCTCTGTGTGAGTGTTCAAAACCAAAACCCAGCATATGGCCCTATAAAGGGCAGTGCTGTGCTGTTAGGGCCATAGAGCTTAAGGAAAATTATCCCATTCAGAGGAATGGGACTGCTAACACTGTGGTGTTGCATGGAAGGGGTGATGTTGGCATCTGAACAACTTTCTGTAATGCCTGCCTGGGTCACTAGTGGCTCCCCACTTAGCTTGCTGCTGGGACATTGGAAAGGATGACTGGACTCTGGATTTTAAGTGCAGCCTGCGAATACCTTCTGCAATTGTTTTATTTGAGCCTGGGAGGGCAAGCATGGAGGAATTCCTTTCAAAGGGCAAAAAGGGGCTTGCTTGAAATTTCTTAGTGATCTTGAGAGGTGGAATAGACTTAAATATCCCCTTCAATTTTGTTAGGAGAAATTCCATTTGTGTGTTACGCCATTATTAGCAGAGGCAATGGGACAAACATTGGTATCTTATTAATTATAGGCATGTTAATGATATATATTTCTGCAGTCAAATAGCATTGTGAGTCTATTTCCTGTCTTAATTTTGTGCTGTGCTGTTTGAAATGTTAATGAAGCCAGAATTCTCAAAGGTCATCCTCTGAATGCATTTGCTTTTTCTCCTGTTTTGTTTCAGAACAATTTAAATGAGGTTTTGTACCTAATGTTGCTAACAATGTTAACTTTCCTGTTTAATTAATGAAGGTGTGGGAACATCTCTGCCCTGGTCAGTGAGTTAAATGAGAAAAGCTCTGTATTTTTCTTTTAAACCATCTCTTGGCATTTTTCTTCCATGACATGTATCCTGTCTCTCCACTTCCCCCCAGCATCCCCTACTATTCTTTTTTCATATGCTTTGTGAAAGAATGGTTAAAAAAAACCTAAAAAAACCCCACAACCCAAAAACCAATAGAAAAGTGCAAATTTAGCAGAACAGAGCATTGTGTTTTCCAAGGAGCTATTCATCATCCTTGGAAAGTTTTGATTCTTTACAAATAATAAAGGAAAGGTCTGGTAATTGCTGTTTTCAGCTAATTGACAGAATTGTGTCACGAAAGAGGGAGAATTTCTGAATTACCTTTGTTGATGACACTTGAAGGTTGTTTTAAACTTTCAATTGCTACCAAATTGAGAGACTGTCCCTCGTCTGTGCTCATCATTAATCCAGTAGGTGAGTTTCATTTGTTTTTAATACTATTAAATGACAGGCAAATGGTAAGTATAAAGGATGTTTCTATTAACTCGGTTTAATATTGTGAAGTAGATCCCGATTCAGCTTCTGCTCTGCAATCTTTCTGTGGGTTTCACTGAAAAGTAGATGGAGGCTCTCAAGTATTCACTGGGGGAAGCATACTCTGACCTCTTTGGAACAAAAATGTCAATTAGGTAGAAGACATGGCAAAAGGGATCCTACACCCTCTCCCCACCAGGCAGAAGGTGGGACACAAGTGATCAGATATACAACCCTGCTTGGGGCAGTGGAAGAAGTTCCTCTTTGACTACCTTGCCTTTCTGGGTGCCCTTATACAAAAGATAACAGGCTCTGAAATGAGAAAGACGGGGACATGAAGAAGGACAGGGATGTGATGCTGGAGAAGGGTCTGGAGTACAAGTCTGATGAGGAGTGGCTGAGGGAGCTGGGGGTGTTTCACCTGGAGAAAAGGAGGCTCAGGGGAGCCCACATTGCTCTCTACAACTTCCTGGAAGGAGGTTGTAGCAAGGTGGGGGTTGTCCTCTTGTCCTATGTAACAGCAATACGACAATGGGAAATGGCCTCAAGCTGTACCAGAGGTGATTTAGATTAGATATTAGGAAAAATTTTTTCACAGAAAGGATTATCAAACGCTGGAACAGGCTGTCCAGGGAAGTGGTTGAGTCACCATTCCTAGAGGTATTTAAAAGATGTGCAGACAGTGGTGCTTAAGGACATGGTTAGTGGAGTTCTTGGCAGTACTGAGTTAACAGTTGGATTTGATGATCTTAAATGTCTTTTCCTACCTACTCTGTGATTCCATGCCAAAGGAGTTGGTGAGATCAGATCAGCCTATCCCCCACTTTATGTCCACATTCCAAAGAAAAAATGTTGTCATAGATAGGTCCTTTCTGAAGACAAGATGCAGTCTGCCAACCAGACTCCCCTTTCAGGGATGCTTTGGGATTCTAAAGATGTTGCCAGGAAACTTCCTAGTCTGGTATATCCCTCAGATTATTATCTGTTACTGCTTTTTCATGTGTGTACCAATGAAATTATGCTGAGAAGTCCAAGAGAGATCAAAAGAGATTTCAGGGCCTTGAGGAGATGGGTAAAGTGATCAGAAGCACAGCTGGTATTTTCCTTTATCCCTCCCAGCCGTAGAAAATGACTTCAAGTAGATCCAGCTTACCCATACCTCCCTCTGAGGCTGGTGTTGCTGACAGAATTTGAAGGTTTTCAATCATGGGAAGCATCAGACTTGGATGCTGTTGTGGGAGTCTATAGATTACTCAGCCAGGATGATGACACCAATGTGTTCTATAAGGAATTAAGGGATATTTGTACATCAGGTGCCCTTATGCTTATGGGAGACTTCAGTTTAACTGGGACAGCAATAAAACAAATGCAAAAAAGTTCAGGAAATTCCCAAAGCATGTTGGGGAGCTAGACTAGAAAAGGTAGCCTCCTGAACCTGTCCTTTGTCAATGGAGATGGCCTCATGTGTGAAATGATAATTGGTGGCTGTCTTGGCTACGGTCATCAAGAAATGCTTGCTTTTACAGGCTTTAATATGAGAAGAACTGTCAGCACAGCTTCTACCCTGGGTTTTTGAAAAGCAGCCTTTAGGCTGCTTGAAAAATTAGTTAGTAAGGTCCCTTAAGAACCTGCTTTCAAGGGTAGTGGGGTGCTGATGGCATTTTAAGAACCATCTTTAGGAGTGCAGTAGCAGGCAATTCCAATGTATCATATATCAAGGAAGCAGTACGGAACTCTGGCTTGGCTAAACAGGGATGTCCTGGAGCTTTGGCAGAAAATGAAAGTGTATGTACTTTGGAAGCAAGTTCAGACTATGCAGGGAGGACTACAGAGATGGTCTTCACTAGTGCAGTGAGAAAATTTGTATGGCCAAAGCTCAGTTGGAATTAAAGCTGGCCAGTAGTGTGGTGGATAACAAAAAAACTTTTCAAAGTATGTTAACAATAAAAGGACCCCTAAAGTAAATGTTGGCCTGTTACTTGATGAAGTTGGCACCTCACAAATATGGAAGTTTAATGCCTTTTTTGCCTTGGTCCTTAACACTGATGATAGGCCCTGGCACACCTAGAGGCCTGGGTTGGAGGATTTCAACTGGGGGAATGATAAGCTCCCAGCTCCGTTCAAACTGGTATAGGATTTGTTGCTGCAACTGAATGCCCATAAATCTGTGGAACCCAATGGGATTCATCCCAGATTACTGAAAGAGTTGGTCAAATGTTGCTGTGAGACCTCTCTGATATTTATCAACAGCCTTAGCAATCTGGGGAGGTCCTAGTTGACTGCAAACTAGAAAATGTTGTTCCAGTTTTCAAGAAGGGCAAGAAAGAAGACCCTGATAATTACAGGCCTGTCAACTTCCCTTTGGTGCCTGATAAAATTATGGAGAAGTTTATTCTGGGAGTTACTGAAAGTGCCACTTGAAAGACAATGCAGTCATAGGTCAAACCCAACATGTTCATGAGAGGAAAGCCATGCCTTACTAATTTAATATCCTTTTCTATCTCAAGGTTATCCTTCTAGTTGACAAAGGGAAGGCAGAGGATGTTATTTTTAATTTTTTTTTCATTTTTAGCAGGGTTTTTGATTCTGTCTCTCACAATATCTTGCTGGACAAAATGTCCAGCATACAACTAGACATGTACACAATATGATGGGTGAACAACTGGCAAAATGTTGGGCTCAAAAAGTTGTAGTAAATTGGATAGCATCTGGCTGGCATCCAGACACTAATGGTGTTCCACAGGGCTTCATTTTAGGGCCATTTTTCTTATGGTTCAATGCACTGTAAATTTGCTGATAATACTAAATTAGGAGAAGCTGTTGATTCCCTCGAGGGCAGAGATTCCTTACAGAGAGATCTTGATAGATTAGATAGCTAGGCAATCACCAAGTATATGAAATTTAACAAGAACAAATGGCCATTTCTGCACCTGGGGGAGAGTAATTCTAGATATCTGTACAGAGGGGGAAAGAAGAGGTTGGAATTAAGCCCTTCAGAAAGACATTTTGGGCGTTTGGTTGATGATAAGATCCATATGAGTCAAAAATTTGTCTTGGTGGCCCAAAGGATCACCTGAACCCTACCCTAGGATGCACTAAGCATGATATAGCTAACAGATCAAAATAAATGATATATCTCAATGTTGGTGTGGCATCACCTGTAAGTACTATGTGCAGCTTTAGTCTCCATAGAATAAGAAGGAGTATAAAATATAAGAATATGTCCAAAGATGGGAAACAAAGATGGGGAAAGGACTAGAGGGCATGACTTAGGTTCTGAGGGTACTAAATTTGTTCAGCTTAGAAAAGAAGAGGCTGAGGGGGTGACCCCATTGCTGTCCAGAATTTGTTCATGATGGGGAGCAGAGAGGGAGGGAAGTGCTGATCTCTTCTTTCTGGTGTCCAGTAATAGCAAATAGCTTAAAGCTGTGTCGTGGAAGTTCAGGTTGGACATTAGGAAAAAGTTCCTCACTGAGAGGGTAGTCAAGTACTGGAACAGACTCCCTAGGGAACTGATCATGGCCCCAAGCCTGTTGGTGTTCAAGAAGTGTTGGGAGAATGCTCTTAGATTTACAGTTTAACTTGTATGTTGCCCTGTGTGGAGGCAACATTGTACTCTATGTCCATGAGTACTGTCATTCTGAAACTGTAGCCTGACTCCAAGTTTTTAAGCCTCTGATATGGTGGAGTGAAGAAGAAAATGGCTGAAATGGTAATATGCAGACTTTGGTCTTTACTGTTTTAATCAAAACTGGAGGGTTTTTTTTTTTTTTTTGGTTTTTTTGGTTTTTTTGAAGGGAAAGAGCACACAGTTTTAATGAGGTATTTTATTGTTATGCTTGAGTGTACCCATAAATCTATGCAGGTGAGACAAGCCTGAGACCTTTTGAAGTAAGCTTATTCTTGTTCTTGTAATTTAGACATCATGCTCAAACTGCATGTCGGTGGCAAGCGTTCAGGTGGAATTTTACCTGCTTCTAATATGAGCAACCCAGAGTTTACTTCTTGTTTCTTCCATGAAGGTGACTTTGGTCCACTCCTTACATTTCTCATTTCACTACTGAGATTGTCAGTGCTCTTTACCTTCACTGCCTAGAGCTGGAGAGCTCCTCAAATATTATTTTTATAGCACGTGTTTCCACCCACATCTTTGAATTTGCATATAAGAGCACCTCAAGGGCAGCTTTCCAGGCTGCAGACCCAACTGTCATTCAGGTGCAGGTGGCGCTTTATCAAGCCTCTGAGTGGGGTTCAGCATGTGCATAGCATGCAACCATGGCACAGGCACTGCTGCTTTGTCCCTGTGTGGAAGATGGGGAAATATTTTCCCTGTGGACAACCACTCTGGATACAGACAGGAGAAGTCTGTGGGACTATGGGGAGAAGTCTGTGTTATTCGTAACTCAAGAACACATATTAGCTTAAAACCAGGGTTGGGGCCATGCAACCCTCTAATTTAACACAACTGCAGAGGTTGGGGACCTCTTAAAATAATAGTGCAAATGAAAGCTGGATTTTGCTAATGCCAGCTACAGGCAAGGTCATTTTCTGAGGATATGGCATTACTGGAAAAATTAGTGCTGTTGGACTCGGCAAAGCTCAGGGGACAGGTTTGTGGGAATACTTGCCCCTGGAGTGCAGCAATAGAGCTGCCCTAGATCCTTTTCCTGATGCTGCAGGGGAGAAAGGCTCTTTTTCTCCCTGCTTCTTGCTAGGGTTTTCAAGTAGCAATTGATGCAAAGGCTGATCTCAGCTTAATTTGCAACTGAAAACAGACCAGAAAACCTACAGGCAGAGATTGTCCTCCACTAAATGTTCAATGAAAATGAGAGTTTGGAAGAATGTATACTGGTGTATGTCTTAGACAAAACTTTCTTATGTTTCTGCTCACAAAGTTTAGAGCGGTATTCTCCCCTTTGCCCTCCCTACCCCCTGCCCCCCCCCCCCCCAAAAAAAAGGCAAAAAACCTCCCCCAAAATTGCAAAGAAAAAGACACACTGCAGTGGGGTTGTGGGAAGTCCCCAACCCAAACTACTGGGCAATACCATCTGCTTCACCCTTGTTTTGGGAGATTAAACAGTTTCGCTATGTCTGTGTTAGCCACACTATGCCATTATCCAGCTGGGATTTTTTTCATCATTACAGATTTAATCACAAAGTCTGGTCTTGTACCCAAAGCACTAGCACATCCATCAAGATGGATTTTGTTCTTTATGGCTTTTTATTTTATTTTCTTGAAATAAAGACTGTATATTTGGTTTCATATTAGAAATCAGCTTTGAGAGAAGATGGATGTTTTTAGCAGGTCTTGGTATTTTATGATATTTACAAGGTACAGAAAAGTGCAGGGGAAAAAAAACAATGTGGCAATAGCTTTTCCCAAGTAGCTCAAATAGTTAAATGGAAGTTTTTTGTAGTTTCCTTACAAAAAACGTCTTTTTTGTTTTGTGAGGTAATTATGGATTTTCATGAGCACTCCTTGCTAATCAGGTCTAATGACACTAAACCCAAATCACATTATAGTTATTTTCCAAAGCTGTGTTGGAGACATGCTGCATTAACCCAAGAGAACAAAGCATAGAGATGACAACAACAAGAACAAGAGTAAAAAGAAAAAAGGAAACCGTAGAGAAGCAGAATCGCTTGTGGCTCTACCTCCTGCACAATGAGGGTGGGACAGCATTAGAGGAACAGCACTGGTAAAATTAATGATAGATAACACTGTCCTTGACTCTTCTGGGAATCTAAGGCACTCTGAAAAAATATTTGCTCTTAGCTAGACTTTGCAATAAAAATTGATTTAACTAACAGAAAACCTGTGTATTGTTGGGTTGCATTATTTTAGTATGATGCATTACCACTTCTTGCTCGCTAAGTGTAACCTTCAGTAGTTTAGTACCAGGGCTCATGGCTGATCCTCAGTCATGAGCTCCCAAGGTGAAGGAAAAGGTTGAAGGTTTCAGGGGTGGAGGAAACACCTACAAGAAGCTGATGGTAAAATCTCCCACCTCTGGTGATGTGTAAGGCTCCAGCAAATGGAGCCTAGTGAAATCATAACACTAGATCAGTTCTGCTGACCGTAGGGAGGACTCAAAGGTGCAGCCCTCAGCAGGTCCCATCCATGTGGGAATCTGTTTGCTTCTGGTCTCTGCAGATCTGTAGTGTCTTCTAAGGACAGCACGTAACAGTAAATGCCAATGTGTGTTGCCTACTTTCTTCTATACTCTGTATGTGTAAAAACACATGCATTTCATATTTGGTTGATGCTGAATAAGCATTATCTGCCACTTAACATATTAGGTTCTGTCTCTCTGGAAAAGTAATGCTTTGTAAAATCAGTACTAATGGAATCAGTTTAAAAAAAAAAAAGGGTTGACTTCCCCCCCCCCGCCTCCAAGAAAAAACCCCACAAAAACAAAAACCGAGAAAAAAAACCCAACAGACCTGGAGGTAATACAGTTTGCATGTTTTTCTCCTGGCTGGATAATAATTTTGCAGAGCCTGTCCTTATAGGCTGTGCTTTAAATATAGAGCTGATAGGGATTTCACTGAGTTGAGGAAGGGGTATGATCATGTTGGAAGTATCTTAGCATTCATACACGGAGCATACTTTTACATATATACATCTTCTTAGTCCTGGTAAGAAAACAAGACAACACGCTGACACATTTATTTCAATTTTGCTATTTTGTCATGTGCACTCATTACTTAAAACCCTCCCTGTCATCCTTAATATGTACTGTGGGGGATAACAAAAATTACCTTGTGAATTTCCCTCTGTTATAATTTTGCTTTCTAACCTCCATAAAACACCAGGAGCACTTCACCTGTAATTAGTAAGTGAGTTATTTGTGGTATTGCGAAGTATTAACTGACTTGTAACTGTTGTCTCTTGGCACTATGCATCTCTCACAAATGGCATTGTGGTCTAGGATATCATCAATCTTTTCTTTGTGGTTCAGAAAAGGAATCCATTTTCTTTGATAAAACACCCATTGGTCTTTGTGATCTATAAATCATTCTTTCCAAAGAATCCCTTTGAAATACCAATTCAAGGTAGTCCCACAGAATATCACTTTATAGATTTTTCTCAGGATGGAAGATAATCCTTGTGCCTATCAAAAAGCAAGATCTGTACTATTTTTCACTGAATTTTGCTACTTTAGTAGAAGCTCTCTAAAGGCCCAATATTGCCATCTCTAGTCTTGTGTCCTGCACAAATTTGGAGCTTTTTATCAAAATAGCATTTCTGTAATGTCCAAGTATGAGATGACTGAATTAAAAGCAGGATTCTATAAGACAGCGTTCCTTACAGCATTGAAAATCCTTAGCCCTGTTAATTAGGAACATTGGCATCTTGTGTGTGTGTGGTTTTGTTTGTGTGTGGGTTTGGTTTTTGTTTTCTTTTTGTTTTGTTTTTTCCATCCCTACAATAGTGCTTTAGAGGCCCTTTTATCAGAGGCCTCCCATGCTACTAATTTTGAACATATCTTACATTCTGTGAGGAAATATTTGATATTGCATGAACTTGTTCTGGCTGTACCTGTCTGTATAAAGGCTATAAGCCAGTTCTTGATAATTACATGCGTGGTCCTTGGTGCAGCAGCTGAAGAGGAAGTTGCCAGATGTTGGTGTCATTATGCCATCACACTCCTGTAGATGGAGTGTGTGGTGTTGTGCGTTTTTTGGTTTTGTTCTTTGTTATTATTCCAAAAACATTCCCATTTCCAAGAGCTTAGTTACTCTGTGAAGGACAGAAACTTTTCTCCATGTAATTTTGAAATTTCAGCCACACCTTTAGGGAAAATGCCACACAGTGCAAAAATGACTGAAAAAATCACCAGAGGAGACAGCAAAGCAGTCATAGGGTGTCTGCCTTTCAGTGGTATAAGAAATAAGCAGCTCTTAAATGTGCAGAGTTTATAATTTCTTGGAGGCCTTCAGGAACCTGCTGTACAAACCTAATAATAATAAACAATGTAGCTCTTCTACATAAATAATCCTTTCTGTTTCTAATCTATTGGTTTAATTCCTGCAGTGGCATATTGTTTGCAGTATTTATTTCAAGGTATTGTTATTAAGCTCTATTGTGCAAAGGAAATTAATTTATCTGCATGAAACTACAATGTTAGAGAGGCATTATATGGCTGTATTTACATTTTTCTTCTGTTTAGTGATTATACTGTATCTTTTTCCCCCCTGTCCCTCAATTTATCTTTTGGCTGGCTCGGAGCAGCAGGATATTTGGTGTGGGCTGTGAAACAGATTTAAGAAGTCAGAGGTACTTTTAATCCAGTCCTAACTTCTTCAGTCCATAATCTGCCTGTGGAAATAATATTATATTTATCTTTTTTTTTTTTTTTCTAGCTTCCTCACAGGGACATCATCAATCTGTACTTAAAGCATTTCCAAAGAAGTGACGAGAGTCATTAGAAGAGGGGAGAAGGGTGGTGGTGGGGGAAACCTACTGAAATTGTATCTTGAGTAAAGCTTAACGCCATAGTCCTAAAGGGTAAGGAAGGGACCAAGATTCTAGCTGAAGGCAACTCAGGAGGGGTGAGGTGTTATGGCAAGCATTTTCCTCAGTCTATATTTCCTGCTGTGAGGAAAATGTGGCGATTGAAGGCTTGTTCAAAGAGTGGGGCCTTCACCACACAGTTGTCTCATCTAAAACTGTATAACAAAGAGCAAACCCCTTAGATCTGACTCTAAGATGAGAGGATAAAAGAGAAATATCGCACTTCTATTTCTGCTCACTTGTCCTTCACGACATTAGAAGCGGGGCGGTTGTTTTTCAGATTTCAGTAAGTCAATTATTTCTTTGCTTTTTACTTGGCTTGTATTATGGGTGGTGTCAAGGTAACCGACAACTACCAAAGCTTGGTGCTGTTGCCATCAGTTTTCTCATCCTTATAAAAGGGAACTGAACTGCTTTTGTGAGACCCAGCATCCCGAGCTGATTCTCCAGAAGATCCAGAGCAGCTAGCCACAAGGGTTGGCTCAGCAGCTTGTTCCTGGGGCCTGAGGGGAAGATGAGCTTTCTGGTGCTTGGCATTAGTCAAAGGAAAAAAATTAAATCTCCTTGGCCTGCAGCAGGATGTTGGGGAAGGGGTTTGAACTCAGGAGAGTTCTTAAAATTTGCCTTTAAAGCACCCCTTTGCTTTTCCTTATGGAACTATGGTGCCAGTTCACTTCTTTCCTCTGGTTAAGTCAGCCCTGCAGAATTGCTGTGGAAATCTACTGGCTTCAGCTTCCTGTTTGACTGCCGTAAACAAGGAAATTCATATCCTCCTTGCCAGTTGTTTAGCAGAACCAACCTGTTTGTTCCTGGGCGGCTGGGTGAATTGGATTTTGGAAGGATGCTTTGTGTCTTTGAAGTATTTTCTGGCTAAATACCATTAATCTTCAGAGTGATTCAGTTCTTAAGGTAATTTGTGGCTTTCTTCTTTTTTTAAAATACTTTAAAGGCATGCTATGGAAAAACTTCTTTGCTCTGAGATTATCCAGTATAATTAGAACAGTGTCACTCAACTTAGTAAAGTTCTTTATACATGTTTTTTTCTGTCTTGTTAAAATTTAAATCCATGGTAGATGGGGAAAGGTGTGATTTATTGTTCATTTATTCTCTCTTTCCCCATGCACTGTAGTCCTAAAACTATTCAGCACTTTTTTTGGTTTTGTGACAATTAGGATGTGATGTTGAGCACAGTTACTTCTAAGAGGGGATATTATTAGGGTCTAGTGTTGGTATATCCCCATCCTTGCAGTGTAGGAGACAGACTGGAGTGAGGGATGTTAATATGGTGAGGTGATGGACCATGGGACATACTGGGGAGACTGAAGGACTCCCATATCCTTCTCCGAGGTTGGTTTTAGCCAAGAGATGGCCAAGCTGGGGAGCCAGGGATCTATTTGCAGCCTTTCCATCTCCTAATGGTGGGCTGTAGGGAAAATAGAGTTTTCTTGGTTGCACAGTTAATAAATAAGAAGCAGTGGGCAGAAACAACTGCATTGGAAATTCTTATGGGCTAAAGGGCAAATTCTCCACAACAAAGAGTACTTAAGCAGAGGAAAAGGGCCCAGAGAAGCTGTGGACTCTCTAAGACTTTCAGACCTTGATGGAGTGAGGCTCAGAGAAGCCTAGTCTAATTTTGAAGTTGGCATGGATTTGAACAGGGGCCTAGATTACCTGTGGATATTTCTTCCAACCTGTGTTTTTCTATGATTATTAAAATAATGGTTTTTCTTTTCTTTTAGAAAGGCTAGCAGCAGTGTTATTTTTAGGTAATACCTTGTCTTTGGTGGTATAACTGCTGTGAATCCTTCTGGTCCTCCACCAGGAGCTGAATGTGGCTTGTTGATCTCTGAACTCCAACTTGAGCTGTGTCTTTGCAGGTTCTGTAAAACAGGTTGCTCTCAATTCCAGTGCCTGCAATGATAAATAAACTGGCTTTTCTCTGCTTCAGTGCTTCACCTTGTTGTGGAAAATTTTATTGCCCAGACATAGCTTCTGTTTTCTTTCTGTGAATACCTTAGTTTGGTGGAAAGCTAACTGAGAAGTCATGGGGTATTGTTCCCTTTCACTTTCTCATCACTTCAAATTTTATTCATTTAATACTATTTAAGACACTATTAATTAATTAGAATTTGTGTTACTGAATGTGACATTCTCTCATGCCTTATGTAGCCACGCTATTTAGTAAACATTGGCATTTTTTACTGTAGAGGCTACAAAAGTATTTAATCCAGCCCTGAGTTAGCCACATATTTGTTTTCCAAGTATTTTATTTGGTTTGGTGTCCTTATTCTTCGCACTTGTCTTATTGTTGAATGGCTTCTTTGTTTTTAAGTATCAAACTTGATTCCTCTATGCGTGCAATGATAAAACCATCTTCTAGTTTTTTTCAAAGATTTGACTGACTTTTTCACCACTTGGTTCTTGAAAAGGAGAGTTTTATTTGTAGCTTGCCAGATCTGTAATGATTCCTTGACCATGCAGCTCTCATTCTGTGTCAGAAGTTGTGATTTCTTACAAGTTCCTGAATAATTTCCCAGTGTTTTGCTCACTTTCTGTTTGTACTGATTTCCTAGAAGCTTCCACCCTTCCCTATTTGTTATCACTGTAGTGTGCTCTCTGTTCAAAGTTCAGTTTTCTTACTTCTACAAGCCTTTAGCATATTCAGTTGTCCCATGTGAAGCCTCTCACTAGCCTGATCTTACCTAGAGAATATGTTTCCAGGACCTCGTGAGTTATCTTTCACCTCACAGTCTCCTAGGAAGGGCTCTACCTTCATGACAGGAGGTGGTGGTGTAGGGCACCTGCCTAGATTGCTCACTTGCCAAAAGGATTTTGTAGAAAGCTGTTATTTGCAGACATTTCTCCTGCTGTGTTTGAAGGGCAGGGGAAGATAACTGAGTTTTCTCAGGAGCCTGTGAAGGCAGTTTAACAGAGAGTAGTCATGCAAAAGCCTGTCTCTGGGGACAGGAGGAGTGAGGTCTATAAAAGTATAATATGTTTTCATTCTTCTTAGACTCAGAAGAATGAGTCTAATTCTCATTCTTTGTGGTGTAAGAGAGTCAGAATTCAACTTCTTCTTCTGAACACTCTCGATGTGACAAAATGCTGGAAAATATTGGGAAATGTTCAATAGTCATGCTAAATGCCAATTAAATGTTCCTCCTAAGTGCTTTGAGCTTAGAAATATTTTGTCATTTTGATTGTCCTCAAAATCCATTTGAGTGCTCTTAGCAGCTCAGGAATTGCTGTAAACTGCCAGGTGCATGGTCCATCTCACAATCTGTCCAGGAGTACAGGGAAGAATACAAAGTTACCCGAACGCCAGTTCTGAAGTGCTACTGGTTCAGTTAACATCGTGAGACGTGATTACATCCTTAATACTTTTAAATGGTTACTCTGTGTGATTACAGCATTCTTTCTGTTAATCTTGACCTAAACCCTCCATGGCAAGGCTTTTCAAAGCTCAGCTATGCACTTATTAAGGCTTTATTTGTAGATTATAATTGAAGGTTTAAAAAAATACAAAATCTAATTGCTACAGTTATGCAGCTGAGGTAAAGGAGATCTTTAGAGAGGACCTGTTAGTGAAATAGAGGGTTAAGGAGCAAGATGTCAGTAATTCATCAAAGGACTAAGCTCAGGCTGTGGAAGACTTCTATGGCTCTGTACAAGAAGAACAAGTGACTGGAAAAATTCACAGAGTAACATCCCTAGGTAACAGCTCATAATGTGAGCTGTGTCTGTGGTGCTGCTAATCATGAGAGTTTGTGAGCATGTTTTTGCTATGGAGAAAATAATTAGCCAAATATAAAAAATATCATGGATGGCAATCAATAAAACAGTGTGAAATACAGCATACTGATAACATACATAGGGTACCACCCACAGTTTGGATTCAAAGAGCTGGAGTGCTCTGGGTACAACTTCTAGTTGTTTTGTTACCAATGCTGTGATGTGTTTACTATTTGCCAAATGTAACAATAAGTTCAATATTAAAACATGATAAATTAAGGTTGATAGAGTCAGATTCTTTGAAAGAGATGGGATAAGAAATGTCTTCAAGAGCAGTGAAACAATCAATGGGTGATCAGTTCTATACTGTTAGCAGATTAGGGGTTTTTTTGATTATGGGTTTTTTTTTGTTTGGTTTTAACTTTTTCAAAATTTAAAAGGTTATTGCTATCTAATCTTTTTCCAGCCACATTTTCTTAAGGGAAAATTATTTAAGTACCATCTCTATTTACCCATTTTGTTTGTTGTGGGCATGCTCCTTTGCCCTCTTAATTTTTTCAGTACAGGGAAATGTCTCCTACTTTACGAGGAACTTTTCTAATGTGTCATTTTGCAGCAAAGAAGCTTAGATATTTTTCACCTATGCGCAGTGGGAAGTGCTAGCATTTAAGCCAGTAGAACTGCTCTGATGCAAAAATCCTTTATATATATTAGAAATCAAGTTAAAGGAATTTTTTCAGCTGCTTGGACCAAACTAGTTCCCTGGTTTTAGACCCATTTGCTCCTTTGCTTTATGTATCATAGTTCTACAATCCTGCTTTCGTATCTGAGAAATTTCTGGAGCTCTTGCAGATTTTGTTTCAAGAAACTCTTCCCCAGTCTGAGTGGGTGTTTCTTGTAGGCTTCAAATTATAATCACAAATAACTTGTCTGCGTGTATATACCCCCCCACTGGATCTGTGCCTCAGCACACACCATAGTATTATGGATGAATTCATTAAAATGTTCAGGCATTCATTGCTGACATTTGTTCTGTTTAATTGAAATAATTTCTTCACCTTTTAAACTTAGCTTTTATACACATCAAAACTTTGGAACATTCTCTGTTCAATTATTTAAAAAGCTTACAAGTTATTTCTTAATTTCTTGTTTAGTTGTCCCAGATTGTGTTTTTATGTGAGTATGTAGTCGTATAAGAGTGTGCTCTTCATCTTCAGAATACTGCCTAATGTCTAGATTCCTAGCAAATGCATCTTCTATGGGCTATAGGATGAATGTACGACACAAACAGCTGTGTTGAAATGCATAGACCATAGTGATGTTATGTTTTTGAATTAGTTTTAATCAGTTTGTGTTTCTTCGTGATGTAACTTGTCCACTACTGCAAGCAGCCTGGCATGTGGAGCCACATAACTGAGGATTTCTTTGTGACTCAACTATATTGCAATGACAGAAAACGCAGGACACCTTCTGTCTTCAGTTAAGCTTGTTACAATTTACTGAAAGCATGGAGATTTTCATGGCTGAACCTAAGCTTGACTGCTTGAACTTACTGATGTATAAGCCTGCTCTACCTTGAAACATCCATTCTGCTGATTTGTAATTGAGCTGGAACAGAGAGGGAAAGGAGGCTAAGGTTTTATTGACAGAACAGCATGTTCTGTGTTCACAGGCTTCCATGCAGTCTTGTATAATCAACTGAAACATTCCTTCCCCAGTATACAGCTTCTCTCTGGCTGTCTTAATCATCTTGCATTCTAACCTCTAACAGTGCCTTCAATGTGTTAGTACCAGCAGGGTCTGTAAATGAGCCTGAAGAAACATATCCTTTTTGTTGTGTTTGAAGGGGAAGCATAAAAGCCACTTCTGCAGCATAAATAAGTTTTGCCTGAGTGTAGAAAACCCCAAAGACTGTTGTGTTTTTACACATGTGAGTCTTTTCCTAGATTGCTACCTCTGTAAAGATACTGGGGAAGAGCAACCTGGTTAAGCTCATCTCCCTGTGGGAGTCCTCTGCTCCTGAGACAGGTGAGGGCTCAATTTTTTCAGATTGAGCGGCTTTTTTTTTGCTTCCTGACTTTTTAAACTTAATTTGTCCAGCCAGCCACTTGAGAGGGCAGAGATAGCATTGATGTAATCTGCTGTTAAGGCCAAGTCCTCAGATGTCCAAACCTCTCCTTTTGCTCACATTGAAATGTGCACCTCTCTGGACCCCTAGTTTGAGGCATGGGTTTCCACTTGCAGTGCATAAGTTCTCTCAGAGTTTGGGACCGTGCTCTTTCTATACAGGAGCACTAATTTTTTTTGTAATGCTATAATTGATGATCAGTGTTGGCACTAATGCCTTTGCTGAGGGCTGCACAGGGAGCTTCAGCAACGCCATAGGGTTGTTGTTAAGTGCAGTGAAAAGCAGCAATGTCTTCTAAAACAAAAAATAACTTGCAAGAGTTCCTGTGGAGATGTCTGCTTTCTTGATCTTCATGTAAGTGCTGAGAATTAGTGTTCATAAAAGGATCTTAGTACTAATCGTCCTGTAGGTTCTTTTGAAATATAATGTTTAACTTTCTCCCCATTCCCTGAAAAGTTTTTAACATTGCCTCCTACACTTCTTTCAATGAACACAGTCTCAGATTTATTAACGCATAATGTGTCTCAGCAATCAGTTTAACTGATTCCCATCCATCAGTCAGCATCACCTGTTTCAATTATTTGGCAGAACAGATTTCTTTGAAGCTGCTTTTTGTAGATGCTGGATGATATCTCTGTCTAAATTTTCTGACGAAGGGAGAGAACCTATCAGCTTTATTTTCTAATGTTGAAGGGTGCATTAGTAAGAGCCAGAAAACTACTTTTCATATTAATATTGAGTTCTGTTCTTCAGAAGTGGGCTTTCACTCACTCTTAGCCATGAATTTAAGATCAAAAAAGGACTACCAACACTAGTGAAAGCAATATTTAAGACCAGGCCCGTGTAGAAATGTGAGATCTGTAACCATAGAGTATGCTTTCCAAATAAATCACAACTGGAAATGTTATGCCTCAGAGGCACACAGCGCACAAGCCTGGTGTAAAGACTAGATTTATCTTGATGCATTGTCAGGCAATTGTCTTCAGTCCTGCCATTTCATGTCCACCCTTCCTCTAACAATACTCCTAGTGACTATCCCGAGGCACTGATCTCTGAATACAAAATAAATTGATCTGCATTTCTGCTTTGTGGCATTGTTGAAGCCTACATAGAGGGATGCAAAGCTAGTATTATGCCACTTCAGCTACAAAATACTTATGGTACTAAAGCAATCTGGTGGTCTCAGGTCAGACAACAGGCAACCATGGGGACACAAAGACAAACCTTTGTTTTTGAGGACCTGTCATCTTAGCTGGCATCTGGGAATGATTTAGAGCCTCCCCCAGCCAAACATATCCAAGCCTATATCTGGAGCAGAAAGAGCTCAGCTGCCACGTGAAAGACTTGTATCTCCAATGGAGCAAATCAGAAGACAAGCACTAACAAAAGCTGATCAGCAGTGCCTTATACCCGATCTAGAAATACTTAAAGCAGAAGCCTGGAATCTGCATCCCAGTAAATGTGCAATTTCTTGTGCTTAGCTGTATGCTCTGGGCATGAAGACTAGGAGTAGTTCCCTTAAAGTGGCTCCATTTGCTGGTAGACAAGCTGTATTACCAGACCTCCCTCTCTATGTACTGAGACAGTTGAGGCTGTCCACGTTTTGAATCAAGCAGCTTCCTGCCTTTCAGCAAGAGTTTGCAAAGCCTTAGATTAGTCACATCCTTGTTTCTCCTGGGGGTGAAAACTCCATGCAAGATGACAAGCAAGGCTCTATTTTCCTGTTTCACAGTAAAATGCTGCCTACAGCTTTATGCTTTTTCCTGGACCATGTGGGTTAGATGTGGAATCTATACTGAACAGCAGCACTTAGTTAGCTAAGAAGCAGATTGTGTATTGAGAAGCAGCTCATGGCCACCCCACACAACTGAGTGCTAGAGTGCTATCTGCTGCACTCCATGCACAGAGTTAAACAGGAGAGCTGGGATTGCTGGGGAGTGTAGGCAATTTAGGAGTACAAAAGTGTGTGCATCAGCATCCCTTAAATAGGAAAAGAGGTAGAAGCCTTGAGTTTGAAAATGTTTTACAGGCAGGCAGCACCCACTTGCTTTAATCAAGACTAGAGAAGAAGACCTAAAGGTGACCTGTAAGGGTCTGCTTCTATACCAGGTGTAAAAAGAGGCTTCAAGCTGGTGTGGGTAATTGCACACAAGTTACTGAGAGACCTAAGGGAAAAGAGCTCACTGATACTTGCTAGTGAGGAAGAGGAAGGCACAGCTTTTGGATGAGCAGAGACCTGACTCCCTGAGGACAGGTCTTAGTTCAATTAACTATTCAGTAAGAATTCCTATTAATTGAATACAGCCCTTTTCTTCCTGTGAAGCAGAAGCTGACAGAATATTGCAACACATTTCAACCTTTTTCTATTTTGTGTTTTTAATAAGATTGTGCCTAAAGGGAGCAGGTTAGCCTTGTGACCATTTCCAGAGGATGCAGTTCAGACATGGCGTGTACAAAGAATGACATCTCCCTTTTCATAAGATGTATGGCTTGTGTTCAGAGGTGGATTCTGGCCTTTGTGAGGCCCTTAGGAAGATCTGTTGAAAACTCTGATGCAACAGGTAGATAAAGAGTGGAAGATTTAATTAATATTTAACATCAAGAAGCCTTGGTCAACTAATGAAATGAAATCCGTGTTGAAGAACAAACAGGAATGGAGATTTGATTAGCTCAGGTTTTCCTGAGAAAAGGAGAGCTATGACATTTGAAAGTCAGGTAGTGCACTCTTTATATAGAAAGAAATTTCTGGCTGCTGTTCTGAACACAGATGTAAATACCTGGTTTGTTTTCCAGGCTGTGCGTACGCAGGATAATTTCATTTTGATAGGATCCTGGTGGTTGCTAGCGCTGAGATTTCTGGGCCGTTTATGCCTGAGGAAGAGTCCCAGTCTTGGCGTTTGGGCTGTGTGCTTTCCATTCCGTGTGGCTGTCAGCATTTGGGCCTGTGACCTTCTTCTGACTGATGCATCCTGTGCTCTGGAAAACACACACAAGCACACCCACTACTACACAGAGTTCGTAGAGAGGACACATAGAATCACATAAACTTTGTTACTGAAATCTGTGGTCTTTGCCCTTTGCTTATTTGTTTGCTTTTGTACAAGAGCGTGCTCTGTGCATCTTTGTCTAGTTCGCAATTGACAAAATCTGATCTCCCTTGGTGCTAGCACTTGTTTGCTTCCAGAAGGTGATGAGATACAGGTGCTAAGAGAGATATATCCATTGTGAAAACAAAATTAAAAGGCCCAGATGGGCTTGTATACTTTGTTTTTGAGATTAAAGCTTTTCCTACTGCATTATCTTCAAATAAAACTTACTGTCAGGTAGTAGGGAAATAAATGTCCTAAGCAAAGTCCACTTATTAGGTAATCTCTTCAAAACACAGTCATAGCTCTGGATAGTACCTTACGTGACACTTGTATTAGATGATGAGTTAGTAAAGGACAGGCAGTTGCTGTAAATAAAACTCAAACCCCGACTGGCCTTTAAATCCCAAGTTATTAGAAAGATGAGTCCTTAACTTCCATGTAATCACTAGCACCGGGGCAAAGTAGATGAAGTGCACTGTGGCTAACTCTGCAGCTAGTAAGCAGCAAAGGATCATAGAAGAATACAAGAGAATTGCATGCAGATGTTTGTTTAGTACTTCAGGTTGCTATAAAACCTCAAGGATAAGGAAAATGAAGAAGAATTAGAACAGTTTTTACTTGGTAACAAGACAAGACATTTGCTTTCCCTGGTAAATAACTTCAAAGATCACCTGTGTCATCAGGGTACAATTGTTTTTCCTTTGAAAATAGTGGTGTATTGGATATAAGTTCACTGTTTAGGTGCACAATCTTAACATATTTTCCAAATCAAAATGACACTACACAAACTTGCAGATGACTAGTACAAACTTGGTTTAATCAGGAGAGAAGCTATTGGCAACGACTGAAAATACTGACTTGAATGTGCAGTTGTGGTTGCATTGTCAAATGTGAAGTTCATTTGTGTTTAATGGTTTAGTGTGTGCTTTTTCATGTGCATATTTTGCTTTTCCTTTGGAATTTTTCTCCTTTCCTTCTCAAAAAGGAAGGTCAAGAATTATGTGGTTTGTGTGCATATCAGCATTTATAAAGGGCAATTTTCCTGGGGTAGGATGCTAATAAAACTTGAATCAAAAAAGAACTTGAACATCTGTTGGGTGAAGAATGTGAAATACTCTGAAATGCCACAAACTGAATTTGAAAAATATTTCACAAGGCACAGTGGGTGATAAATTGGTCTTTTTTTTTTTTTTGGTCCCAGTGATAACAGAATGATCTACACTACACATTTAGCCTCAGGTAGTCCTACAGACTCCTCCCAGACCTTATTTAAAAACATTATGGAAAATGGGAGAAGTGGTTGAAGTGTTGGTAAGCTAAGGTCCATGAATTCATTGACTTACCAAGACTTACCACTTCCTGTGCAAATTAAAGATTTCATTACCTGCATGGATCTCCACCATCTTCAGGGAAGAGTGGGCTTGTTGTCCATATAAGAGTGAATGAGGGAAAGAGGAAATTTCAAAGGAGTTTTAGGCTGTTAATTGCTTAGATATTTATGACTTTAAGGAGGTACTTAAATTTTAAGTGTTATAATTTTTATCTCACTTTTAAGAGTGTGCTATTGACTGATGGTAGATATCCCACCTGTCCTTGGTGTGTTTCTCTCAGGGAAGCTGTTTGCACTACACGGGAAGTTTCAGTGCTGGACTTAAATTGTGAATTGCAAATTTAGTGGCCAAATTCTTGAAACTTTCTCTCTGGATCAGGACTGCCTTTCTTCTCTTTGTGTGTGTGCACGTGTTTGCTCAGCTGGTGTCAAGTGTGTTTATTTGTGAAGCCCTGGTGCAGGAAAAAGGCAGTCACAAAGTAAAGTTGCATCAAAACAAATTTTTTTTAGGCTGTACAATGTCCACAGCAGGTCCGTCTGTCTTGTATCACATGGATAGGTAACGAGAAATCAGAATTTCCATGTTCTGTGCTGGACTATTTGTTATGAGTTACTTACACCGCTATATTGCAAAAGTGTAATGGGCTCTTTCTCCTAATTCCATGTTGTTTTCTCCCTTGTTTACCACACGTTTATGACTATAGAACACAGTGTATTATCTCTCTGTATTATCTCTCTGAACTATCCAAAGAGATTCAGTGTTCGCAGCCAGAAAAATAGCTCTTCAAATGCAACTGATGCAGGGAAAATGCTCTTTGTGCTTTACAGCCTATTATTGTCAAACAACTTGATATTCTTGACCACGGAAGAGCTCTGATTAGTGTTACTGTAATGCATACAAAATTATTTAGGGAAGTGGAAATTCACGTGGAATCAGGATAAATATTCTTAATAGCCTTTATTATTTGACCAAACAGTAGTAATAACTTGTAATTGTTGTATATGTTTTTCTAAGCAAGTCAATAATTCATTTCCAAAACCACTTGTAATTGTATGTGGCCACTTATAATGAAAAGGCTTGTTCTGGTTAATTTTCAGCACATATCTTTTGATCTCCCACTGAAAATTGAACCATGACTGAACTATGAGCTTAGTGTGGTCCTTGAAAGGGACACCCTTGTTATGCCTTACTAAAAGAAAGAGTTGTTCTTATAGTTTTAAAGTGGATTAAATTAAGCTTGACAATGCTGCTATGAAGAGAGGGAGTGGGGAGAGACCGGGATCCCTGAAGTCATCACTCAAAAGCAGCACAGCTCTTCATCAATGCCCTGCTCATTTCTCTACAATGAGGTATAGGCAGAATCAAAAGGAAAATTGCATAAACTCCCATTTAGCCTCGGGGCCTCTCAGGTAAAAAAGGTTTGCGAACCTGCATAGATTTAACAGGACAAAATATGTCCTTCTAAGTGCCTTTTCATGGTCTAGTTTAGCTAACTTCAGCAAAATGCCCTGTCACCTGAGAGGGATGCCCTAAGTACCAGTAATGCCATAAGCTTCTTATCTTGTTTTGTTGATGGTAATTCAAAGTGTTCTAGTAAATGTACAAGATAAGAAGGTCACAAAGAAATGAAAAATATGAGTCCTTAATTCTCAGAACATGCAAAACTATTCTGAGTTTTTGGTAAATTTGAAAGACACAGGTTTCCTCTATCGCGAGCAGAGTTTGAATGTTTTAATGAAGTCTGTGCATCCTGGCAAGTCCCATAGAGCACTTGGCTGTTGGAAGGACAACAGACTTGGAGTGTCTGGGTGATGGACAACCGAGAAGGAGTCTGCTCTGTATAGGTGCTATAGTCTTGTTCCTTACGCCAGCCTGTTGAGTCTGCATAAGGAGAAGCCAGATGCTTTTGAGGTGGAGATGGGAGCCACAGAAACTTGGCCCAGAACTGACAACATTTGATTAAGTGGAATTAATTTGGGATTGAAAGATTGAAATGTTTGTAAATATCCTTTACAAGGACCTACCCTAAATACGACTGATTGGGAAAGAAACCTGAGGCTGGTGGCTCCTCAGCACATCAGCTGCAGTCGTGTGGTTATTAGGTACGGTTACTGATAAAGGTCACCTGGTCTTTTTTTATTAAAAACATCACAGA
Organism: Entomyzon cyanotis; assembly: GCA_024500445.1. NCBI lineage: Eukaryota > Metazoa > Chordata > Aves > Passeriformes > Meliphagidae > Entomyzon > Entomyzon cyanotis. Next base: position 87,592,418 of record JAKEPQ010001005.1, read on the forward strand.
TGCTGAGAAAATTAATAAAGGAAGTATTGTATGCTTGCATATCACACTAAAATAGAAGACTTGCGGTCTCTATTGTTAATGTATTAAGAATGTCAACAAAAAGATTATAAGAGAGTTTATCTTAGAAGGAGCAAGGTGAACAACAGATATCAAAGACCACAATTTCAGAACAGTAATTATTTTTAATGAAAATTTTGACTTTATTTCTTGGTCATTTTAAAAAGAGATTAAGTTGCCTAGTTTAACTTTTGCTCCTGTCTCCAGAAATACAGCGTGGTTAAACATAAAGTACCTTCAGAAAATAGAACTTTACTGAAGTCTTATATGGGCCCTTGATGTTGAAACAGCTTTATTACCAGTTTATAGACACTTAAAATGTCATTGTCTTATAAGGTTAATTGCTCTTACAACTTCAGTAATGACAACTACCTGGTATGATTTGTGTTGAATTAAGCCATTGTATACTTATGTCTAGAGTCATATGCTTCTTGCATTTTAAATACTCTTATGTAGGTTATAGAAATTAGCAAAACCTTTTTAGACAGGCTTTCTAAAGGCTGATGTAACTTTTAAATTGTATTTGTCTTCTGCTTGTTTACTTGCAGAGCTATTAAAGAGAGCGGACAAAATGTAAATTATGTTGTAATGTACTTGATGCCTAAGTAAAAGATGTGTCTTGTCATCCTCAAAAGTTATCCCTGTTCACACCCTTGTACCCTTCTGCTCTTTTAGGGAGGTTGAAGAGGGTGTTTACTGCTCTTAAGGGCTCCGGTACAAAAAAAGAATCTGTAGGAAATCTTAAACTGATTCATTTGCTATCTACTTTAAAACAAAAATTTAAGAACTATTATGCCCATAGTATGGGTAAGGAGGAGAGGAAAAGACATCAAGATGAAAAACTGTGAGGTGTAATGAGTTGTCATACTGGCATATAAACATCAAGATGTTTTGAAGGGACATTTGCCTGTGTGCAGTGTTCCCAAGCATGGTAGAGATGCTGTTTGTGTTTTCCCACAAGGACATGGGCACATAGCTACCCACTATGTGCACACAACAGCTTAGCAAGGAGCACAAAATGCAATTTGTGGATATGTTGAAAAGTATGTGTTGAGAATGTAATTCCTCAGAAGCAAATGTATTGATTGTTTGACTCAAATTGTTTCTTAATTGAAACACAAAACAGCTCCTCTTTAAAGTTTAGACTACTTGAAATCAGATCTGGTAAGGAATATATAAACTGCATCTTTAAGGAATGGTGTGTCTACCTTTTCCACCCACTAGCAGATGCTATTTGTGTTAGTGTACAAGGATTGTTGTCACAGCAGCAAGACTTGATGAGGTTATCATATTCTCCTGAATTAAAGAGAACTTGACAATGACATAAATCAGATGTTATTTCTGCCTGTATAAATGTTCATTTGTTAGCCCAAGTGGTAGTTCACTTTTGCACAGCTGAGGAATTCCTTTCTTACAAGATATGGTAATAATTCAGCAGGTTTAGATATGTAAATGACTTCAATAGTACCCAAAAATGTTTGTTTCTCTTCTGGGGCTTTCCATGATCAGATGTTTGTCTTTTTTGGCCTATGGCATGGGACAGAGTAGTTTCAAGCAGAAACTTCTTTTGGTAGATTCACAGGTACGTGTGTTTCACCTACGATTTTGTTAAATTAAGCATATGTCTGAGATGTTAAATTCCAGTCTTAATTAAACCTATATCAGATCTGAAGTGTCTGGACCTGGAGTTCTTCACTTTCATTTTATTAGAGTAAGGAATGAGTCTTAAAATCCCAGCTTTTATTCTTAAACTTTGGGGGTTGTTCAGCACTAGACTTTTTTTGGTAACCTTGCCTTTGTGGTTCTAAACAGAGCATTGTACGAGTAGCTGTGTTATGTAGTTTGGTATAAGCATTCTCTATGTCGATAATTCCTGGGATTAACCGTTTCCTTTGTTCACAGCCTTGCCAGGCATAACAACAGCTCCTGTATGTCAGAAGCTTTTGCTTAGGGAATATCCTCTGTGCTCTTCTGAGTCAACCTCCTCTTACCATTGAGTTTTCCAATAAGAAAAAAATATTTTGCATGCCTTTCTGATTTCCCAGTGGAGAAGATGGTCAATTCTAATGTTTCTTCAGGCCTTGAACTTTGAAAAGGTCCTTTTCCTTATGGTTATTTTTACAGGTACAGTTAAAAAGATCAGGGAAAAAAACCCCATCACCTGACAATAGATGTATGTTATCACTTGGTGCATTACATTAACTTCTGTGCTGTTTCACTAATTTAGCACTGGTTTTCAGTGTTTAGTAGGTGGGAATCAAAAGAATGTTGGTATTTTTGTTTCTAACAGGTTGTGATTTAGTACAGTTTAGAAATTATATCATGATTCTTCCATAGTGGGTCATGAAGGTAGCTACACCTCTGAGTAAGCATGGCCATACTGGCACTTAGAGCCCTGTGTGGAGTGATATTAGTTAGTGGAGAAGGGACCCTACTAGCCACACTATTTCTGACCCATAAGAATTCAGTTTACTTTTAACACATTATAGCAAAACAATTAAGGAGCACATGTTGCTGCACTTTTCCTGAAAGTATGCGTTAGGGCAAAAGCAAAGGGAACTTGGTTAATTCCCAAGGGTGGCAGAGCTAGCAGAATCCCAATCTGTATTTGTGCTTATTGCTGAAGGGGACAGATGCTTGATGATGCAGAAGTTGCATATGGAAGAATCTCCAAGAAATATTTGCTTCTTTAGATAGTCTTTTGGACAGTGCTTATATATATATAAAATATATATATATATATGTATATATGTTTTCTCTCTAGAAAAATGTTCTAGCTATTCTCATTCCTTTCCAGGCTCCTGCTGGTAGAACTTGCTTTGAAAGGTACAATCTGGCCTTGCTTTGTTCACATATGCACATTATTTCTAGCTTAAATAGTCTGCAGTGACTAAAAGCACTTACAGGCTAGGATTCATCTGCCTACAACTGAGTTTCCTTTACAGTCAGTGGAGATCAAATCAGGACAGTCAAGAGATCCTAGAGTGTAATTCCTGCTTTCCTAAAGCAGCACTTCTTAAAGAGGTCAGATAAACCGTGCCTGAGAGGCTTATTTCTTTCCACTGATTTTAGAGGGATAGTAGATGACTGTTACAATCTTCAGCCCTGTAGACACTGAAGTTTGGTGATGTGCATCCCACCTGTTGTGTCAGTGGAGAGTGGTGCCTTCTCTTATGAGGCTCAAGCTCTTCCCTTCCAAAGAGCCGGGCTCTTCTGCAAGCCCAGACATCAGAGTTTGTTGTTATTAGTGTGGAGTTTTCCTGTGTTTTAAAATGCTGCACTTTTATTAAAAGTGACAAGTGAAAATTAAAACTTTTGAGTTTACATAACCTATAGGAAGGGGGTGGAGGTGTGCTGTCCCAGTTTTTGGCCAAATGGGATTTTTGCTGTAGGAGCAGGGGTTGGGTTATGCGATCTCTGAAGGCCTTTTCCAGTCTAGTTTATTCTGTGGTTCTTCTGCCAAAATCTTTCTACTGCGTGATTATTTAGTGCCAGATTTGGAACTGGTCTGTATTTAGGCAGCTATTCATATCACAAAACAACTCACAGCCTCAGGTGTGGACCCTATCACATTTTCTGACCTATTGCTGAGGCTAGATGAGGAGCTCTGATCAGCTTTTCTTCCAGAGATTAGGCTGAATCGTTATAGATACCCAGAGCACTGCTTTGTAGTATTCAATTAATTTCCCCCCTCCTCTACAAAGACTAGATATATAAATTTCGGTGGAAGATGATATTTTCCTGTTCTGCTAGGAACATATTATAAGACCTGGCATGAGTATCCTGGGAGCCTGAGCTAAAGATGGTGAACATATGGGAAAACCCAGGAGGAAGCACACAGTTTCAAGTTCTTAAACCTAGCTCTTGGATTGTCACACTAATGTAATGAAAGGACATTAAATGAGCTGTGGTTATTAAACCCTATAGGTTACTGAGTCCTATTGGGGATCACATTAAGATATAATTAAACCAAGTCCAGATATTTTAATTTCTAGCTGGAGATTCATGCAACATAAACTGAATCTTTTTCCAGTTCTGAACTTTATGGAAAATGGGCATGTTAATGTGCTTATTTCTTTTAAATATTAACTGAATAGACATCTTTTAGGCCCACTTGACTCTAGTAAAACAGTAAGTATCCATTTCAAAATCATGGTTCAAATCAAGTATCTGCAAAGATAGAGGCTTGCTCACTGTTACTAAAATCTCAGTCCCCCAAACTGTGTAAACTCTGCAAACAGATGTCCTCTGAGGCTGTGTATTGTTCCAGACAGTCCATTGCTGGTGTCAAGCTTTCCATTATAGTGTGAGAGGGAACAATAGCCTAAACTATTGATTTCCCTTATTAGGAATATGAGATTATGTTTCTGAATATGGATTGTTTCCATCTAAAATGTTCCAGTTACATCGTGATGTGAACTAAATGATTTTAACTCTTTTCTTTAAGTATCCTGCAAAAAAGAAAAGAATCCAAACTGGTTTGACATCATTGCTCCATATATTTCTGTGTGGAACATGATTTGAGTGAGCATGGGATTTTCCTCCTGATGAAACCATCTCTTTGATGGAGAATATTTTGGATATAGAATTAACTGATGGAAATAAATTGGGAGAGCAAAGGGATAGCTGCAGGATGACTGGTGCACACACTTGGTGGGTTTGGCTGATCAAGGATGATCAAGCACTGTGGCAGGGTATGGCAGGGGACAGTGAAAGATGTGGATTAAACCCCCTGGAGTCAGGACAGAGACTCCAACCTGACTCTTACACCTCTAGGAGTTTTTCCTGACTATTAGAGAAGATGGAATGGTACTACAAAAATGTTCAGGTTTTGAATTTAGAAACAATTCTGGGATAACCAAAGCTGCCTTTTTAGGAAAACTTGCTACCGACTCTTAATTTTTTTGCCTGCTGCACATCTGAGAACATGAAAAGAAGGAAACATAGGACAAGGAAGAGGATGGGGAATGTTTTCAGGGAAGAAAGATACTATTTATAAAGTATCCAGCTGTTAGATAAACGAGGTACCCGAGACAAACGGGGTTAAGGAAAACTTTTAAGAAATTTACTCTCCTCTAGAAAATATTCCTGTTTGAGGTTACTAGACATGATTTAAGTTTTAGATAGGCTGTAATAAAAGTTGATTCAAGGTCTCAATTCAGGGAGAGTATTTTGTATGCAGAGCGATGAGGACATGAACTTTCGTTTTTTACTGCTCTATGTAAAAAGTCTTCTGGGCTGTTCAGGGGTTGGCTACTTAAGTGAGCAATTGTCAAATTAGGAAAAAGGTCAATTTAGGATACTCTCCCCCCTCTGTCAGCGATTAGAAAAAATCTAGACAAGTGGAAAGCATTTGGTAATGTGTGACAGTAGCCTCGATATGCAGAACAGCCTGGAGAAACTGGCTCAGCAGCAGATCTGTAAGTGGGAGTCAGCCAATAGCCCTACATTAATTAATGAGGTGAGGAAGGAAATGGAAATGCTTTCTCTCCAAGTTCATTCTCTATGGAAGATTTATCTGGGAAAGCTTCTATGGAGATTTAATGGAAATCTAAACACTTCTGAAAGGAACTTGTATGCACAGTTCTGGGCTATTCACAAACAGGTCCCAAAAATAGAGTAGAACAAGTAAGAAAGGTTTCCCCCTGTTGGTTATTTCAGGTTTTATTTATTTCTCAACAAGTGAAATTCCAAGGAATTGGAGGCAATATTTGAGCCAGTTATTCTCCTGTCCTCCCTTGGAGCTGCTCCCTGCAGGAGTGTATACCGAGGAAAACTAATGAAAGAACGGCGATTAAGGAACATGATTTACCCCCAGAAGAGCAGTTCTGGTAGTTTTGTCTTGACAAGGTACATGTTAGCACAGGCCAGTGTATTAATTTATTCCACATCCAAAATATTTCCTTTCCCTAATGCTGGCAACATGACAATGACCTAAAAAACCAACAACAACAACAAAAAACCCACAAACAAACAAAAAAACAGGGAGGGGGAGATGAGTGGTAGTGGGAGATGAGACTAAGCAGCAGCCTGTAAAATACATCCAACTGAACAGGATAAAATGAAAACTTAATGTCCTTTGGCTAAGGGGAACTATTTTGGGTGAGGTCAAAACTGAGGGGGAACAGGTCATGAATGCAAGCTAGAGAAATTTGGATTTGAAAAGCACTTGGGTGAGTTTTATCTGCAGTGAAGTGAGGCAGCAGCCAGTCATGACTGCTGTTGAGGTTGAGTTTTGAACTACTGCTTGTCACAGATGAAAGATGCAAGAGATCCTCCCCAAGACGCTGGCTGAGTGTAAAACTGGGTTTCCATGGAGTGCAGGAATAAATCAAGTGGCTCATGAGCTAAAATGAATGAAAAGTGGGTCACCATGGACCGTCAGTGCCCCACAGCAGCCTGTCAGTGCCCCACAATGGCTTTTACCTCAAGCGATCCCAGCAATTCTGTGTGCTCTCTGCAGGCTCTCATCTGCATGGCTGGGTGATGCTGGCAAAATAGATATAACACACAAGCAAGGGATCCACACTCGCTTGTATGTTAATGTGAGCTTGATGCTGTACTTTGCTCCTATTTCCTTTAAACACAAAATTCATCAGTCGTTGCTGTGGCAGGGGGATGAGAAGCCCCCCTGCTGCCTCTGCTGGGCTTGGGTGGGTTGGTTCGGGCGCTGCTGGGGCTGCTCTCAGTCCCGTGTGCAGGTGTGGCTGGAATTTGCCCTGGGCTGTGGAAAGAACAGCCCCTGCACGTCATGCTCTTCTGGTGAGGAAAGGAAAGCACTGTACCAGAAAACCTTATTTTTATAAACACAGTAAACGTGCAGTTAATGCTGGTGCTGAATGACAATAAATGCCTTTAGGAGACTGTAACATCCAGAACAAAGAACTCAAAACACAGAAAATACAGAAGCAGTCAAAGGTGAAACAGACCTAAATAGTAAAAAATCCTGGAAAAAGACAGCTGGGAAATATCTGAAGCTTTAGTTTTGACTTGCTGTATAAGGAATCAAAAAAAAAAAATAAAGCATTTCTCATCTTGTATAAAGTCCTCCACTACAAACAACCCCTTCAGGTCTCAGGTGTTTTGAAAATTAGTGGGATTTTTTAAATATACAGCACTCTGAATGGTATCATTACACCTTTCAAAGAGGAAGAAATTGTATTGTGTGACTTAATAAAAAATTTCTATGCATCACATTTTGCTTGAAATTCTTTTCAATTTATACTTAAATTGGAATTTCCTTAGCTTTATGATTCTTTTTTGAGGAATTATAATAATGTTGCTATAGTGTTTTTGCCTTCACTATACTGCTGTAATTCCAGACTAATAGAGGTTTTATTGAAAATATAGAATGAAAGAGAGCTAATGCTGGAGTTTGAATGCACTTGAAATTATGTGCATATTTAAAGAAGCCTCCTCTTTGATAAATTTGTTTAAATAGTGGAGAGATGGTACCTCTATGTTTTTTGGCCATTGATACAAAAAGTGCTTGAAAAACTTGAAATATTTTTTTGATCGGAGGGTATTGGCTCTCCCTCTCATGTCGCTGTTGAGCCGCTAGCTGAGAGGAAAACCCAGGTTCTCAGGCAAGGAAAGAGAAAAGTGTGTTTATTATTTTGATTTCCATATATATAGAGTTTTCAGAGGTCACCCAGATTGGTCAGCCAGAAACCTCCCCCTAGGCCTAATTGGCCAGGTCTGAACTGCCCTAATCTCGAGACGCTGTTTGCAAAACATCCAAACTTTATCTTTGTTTATGAAACGTAGCAAAAATGTTCTCACGAGAAAGACCTGTGCTAGCCACACTCTCACACAGTGCTGAGCTCAACTGGGAGCTCTGGGGACTGGAACTGCTTTTATGGAGTAAACCAGCTCCCTTTTATTAGAGCTTGTTTTCTCAGCTTTGCAGAACTAAACTTGGTGCCCTGCTGTTGATGTCGTTTCAAAACCCATCACTTAGGCATTTTAAAATCTTTGACAGAACAATTATCATTTACGTGATGGGCCTAAATCACACAAGAATTCTCAGCTCTTCTCTTGAAGTACATGGTATGTCAACCTAAAAAAAAAGGTAAATACAGTCTCTCACTTCATAAATTTCAGGATATTTAGTCTTTCACCTTTTGATAATTATAGCTCTTGAGATACTTGTGTGCCTAGTTTTTCTGTTAGTTGTTTCTTTTAGGCTTGATACCTAAGACTAGCAGGCCCAAATCGTTGCAAATACTGTAATGAAATTTGAATCAGTCATATTTTAGCTCCTCTCTCTTTGTCTGAACTAGCATAGATTAGGTGGTTCAGGGTGCATGGCACATAGATACTATTTGGATACGAATTTCCAAGCGGGGCAATGATCCTCCTCTGGAGGAGAATCCCTTTCAACAAGAGCTGCCTTGAGACCCCAGGAACTCTGGAACAGCAGCCAGCGATGCTTCGCAGTGATCTGGAAGGCATGATGAGGCTGATCAGAACACAAACCTGTAAACATATAGAGCTTTTGAGATGGGCAACTTTCCTGCTGTCTCTGCATATATTCAGAGTCTGTGTTTGGTAATACCTCTGTCCCACTCACCAAAGGTTTTTTTGTGTTGCTGTTCTCTTTGAAGCTCTAGTAGAGCACTGCTGTGGTACCAGACCTAATCTGGAGGTTGACAGACTGGTCTCATTTGACAACAAACTCTATGGTCACCTAAGCACCTGGCCCCAGATACATCCTGGTAGGTTTTTTTGCAGACAAAAAGATGACAGTTTTGACAAAGGCCATGAAGTGGGAATTACCAAAGCAAAGTGTGTGTTCACTGCACAAAGGAGAACTTTCCTGCTGAGACTGAGGGCAGGACAGAAATAAAATTAATTTTTCTTCTAAATGTACTGGGGGGGTGGAGAGAAGCTTTGCAGGCTTGGCTGAATTATGAAGTTAGCATGAAATGAAATAGAGAATTAATTGTATAGACAATCATACAGGTAGACCCTGAATTTTTTCATAAACACAGTTTCTTGTGTTATGTGAATGCCATTGATAAGACTCCTAATTCCAGGTTTGCTGGATGGTTATAACAAATTTTCCACAGACTGGGAGATCTAAGTGTTGAGTTTGAACTCTGTTCTAGCTGATTATTTTACAGCCATACACTGGCACCTAGATGGTGGATTATTGTAGTGGTTCAATTTTTTTTCTTTACTACCTATTTTTCTGTCACTCAGTGTCAGTCTGTGGCAATTTTTGATCCAGCATTATAAGTGTGAGAGTGTTTCTAAGAGCAGTCAGACCTTTTGAATAAACATAAGTGGAAAAGAGATTTTTCTTGTTGTCCTCTGGATACAGAAACATGACAGGACCTATAAAAAGGCAACAAAAAAATCATGAGCAGAATGGGAATTTGCTGTAAGGGGTCATTATAGTCTCCTTAGATTAGACCAACTTGATGTTTCCTTAGTGTGGAGACCTTGGAAAGGCATTCAAAGTGGAGGACTTGATTTGCTTGATGTGAAAAGATAATGACTTAGTGGAAGCCATCCATGGCTTTTTAATATTTCCAGCTTTGCCAGGAGAGGAAAAAAATCCAGTACCTGTTTCTAAATGATTTCTAGTGGTCGCTCATGCAGTCCACACTCTTTTAAGCACACAAGGGATTTCTCAGAGTAAAGTGTGCTAAGTTTGCATGCTTTAATTTAAAATCCTGCTCAAATAGAGTTTAACTGAGACCTTAACTCTCTTGACTTTAGACATAATTATTAGGCAAAGCAAGTACAATCTTTTATTAAACTAACTAGCAGGAGGGAAAAAGTAGGCAAGCTCCTGGGCATACAAGGAATTGTCTGCTTTTTCCATCTCTCCTAGTTTCTCAGTTTTTGGAAAAGAAAAAAAAAACCAACAAAAAAAGTGTTTTCTCTTTCCACTCAGATTTTGTGTTTCTCATGTGCTCAGATCACCATAACCCCATAAGGGCTGAAGTATATATTTTGATTAACTTGTACTGAAGTTGATCTATACAAACACATTGTAAGAGATGGGTCCTGCTGGGAGAGGCAGCAGTCTGACTGGAAACCAGACTGAACTGAGAAGTGTAATACGCAAAAGAAGAGGGAGCACCATAGAAAGATTATCAAAAAGTGTGGTTTTGGATAGCTCAGATCTCCATGCAGCTCATTTCAAGGAGCAAGCATGTCTGGCATACTCTTTGGAAGCTGTCAGGAGCCTCTTCTTCATCTTGCTGGAAGCTATCAATTGGCCTGATGGTAGAAGAGACAGTTTTGTAGGATGAGTCAAGGGAAATGGCTGGAACTGATAAAACTTAAGAGATTACATGTTAACATCCAGTAGATGTGGTCTTTTAATGCTAAGCTGGCTTCTGTGTCCTGCCACAGATCCCTGGAAAATAAAAGGTTTGGGAAAGCAGGGGGAGTTCAGACCTAGGACCTGGGTTAGACTCTTGAGACAGAGAACGCTTAAAACAAATTGGTCTGAATTGCACTTTTTAGCAACCAGAAGATCTGAGAGGCTGGTGAGATACTCAAACTTCTCTCTCCTGCTCAGCCAGTAAAATAGAGCTGAAGTCTGCTTGGAGTTTCCAGCTGTAATTTTCCATTTTAGCAGAAATTTAACTGATGCAAGTAATGTATAAATGGTATCTGCAGTCTGCTCTGAGTCCCTGATCCACCCTGGGTGTACACAGCAGCTGTGGCTGCTGTGTCCTATTCTCCAGCTGTCCCTGGTCTTGTGGTGTGGTATCTGTTAGAGACTGATGGAGAGATCCCTGAGCATCTGGAAAGCCATAACAAGCACACCTTGCTGCAAAAATTACTCTGGCTTGCAAGAATAATTAATTCGCCTGCATTGTTCTGAGTTCATGTTTTTGAGATTAAAATGGATGCATGGCTAACGAATTTCAATAGATTTATACATCAAATCTGATAGAATGGTGGTCCAATATGTAGTAATTAGCATGAGAGTCAGGAGAAGGCGATTAAGGACCTCAAAAGCCAACTTTATATCCTCTCTCCTGCCCCATACTTGCCAACATCACCTCCTAATGAAGCTTTGTAGAGCCTTCTGCAAGGGTGCAGCATGTAGTGCTTGTCCTTGGAACTAGGCCTGGATCAGAGCAGACTGATTTATATCGGGTTTCAAAACATGTGTAACCCATTTCTGTGAAATATTTATATTCCTGAGAAGAATTTTATCATGGGAGGATTTCCCAGCAGGTTAGGTGCATACCTATGCAGCTTTCATTTTTCATACTCTGATGGAACTGGGTCTGGTCAGGAAATGAATAATTGCTATCCCATCGTGATTTTTGCTTTCTCTTAGAATTACAAGTTTAGCTGCTGACTGTGACACTCTAAGCTGAATCTGATAAAGCAAGAACAAGGTGCTGCCTTGGACTATAGGTCAAGTCAAATCTTGACTTAGAATTTGCGTGATTCGAAATGATATGCAATGTCTCCAAGACCAGAGCTGCTTAACGTCAAAGGATGGTAGGCAGCGACTCCATCCAAGCCAGGAGTGCTTGGCTATGACAAATTCAGATCTCATGGCCCCAGTAATGCTGTGATGTTGTGGCAAACCATCCTTAGCACTGGCAAGTCTTGCTGCAAGGGATATTCAGTCACTGCCCCTGGGCTGTTGGCTTTCCGCAGCTTGTGTTTACAAGGGGAATGCTCACCAGGCCCAGACAATTCCAGGCTGTTGTACTCGCTACTTTTCACATAGGACTGGAGGACTGAGGAAAGCATTCTCAGTGCCTCCCACCTGTTAACTGTTGTCATCTATAGCCCTGTTTATCTGATGCTTAGAGAATGCCCTGAGTCCTGAGGAGTAGCTCAGGCTGTATTGTCTGTGAATGATCTGACCCATGTCTGCTGGTCATTTAACTTTCTCAGTTGCCTTTTTCTAGAAAAAATCCCAGGGCAGTGGAAAAATATGTAGGTTTTGCAGTAATAAAGACTGAAAGATTTTTCTGTAAAAATATTCCTAGTGGTGTCTGTAACAGCAACTGGGGATCTTTTCTTCACCTTCTCAACGTTTAACTCCAAATGGTACACTTTCATACTTTCATCTAAGATGTGTATTGATTTTTTTGGGAAGGCTATTTTGATGATCAAGTGTTCATTTTCTATATTTTTAAAAATTTGTTTATTTTTTTTTTAATCTGGAATGTTGTCTGCCAACCATGATCATTCAAATAAGCACAAGAAAGAAAAATAAGGAGTGAAAACTGAGTCATAGCCAAGATCCAAAAAATCCATCAAGTACTAATATTGCATTGCAATACAAATCACAACTCTGACCAGTGTAGTTTTGGTTTCTTAAGCTTACCTATCTTACTCAAGGCGCTCTGAAACACAAGCCTGAACTAGACAGAGATAAATCTACTAGGTGCCGTTATTTATAAAAATGCAAAGCCTATCCTACTTTGCAGCATAATATCCAATTTTTCATCTTTGAAATGTTTTCAGACCATTTGGTTTTAGTCCCAGAAAAAGAGGCATTATGGGAGTCAGAGCAGAGAAGAAGAGGTTGAGAGACTTGCTTCAGGCCACAGAGCAAGCTGGTATCAGAACTAAAACCTGCTTGGTCACTCCTGGCAAAGGGTTTGAAGGTCTGTACCGTACATTTGATTCCCAGTTACCTCAGTGTTTGGGCCCCCCAAGAAAAGCCGGCATCTCTTTTTTTTTTAACAGAGCAATGTCTATATTTTGTTGCTCCACCTCCACTATGGCAATGTTAAGGCAAGTTCCAGCACTGCAGAGGGGAGAATGTGAGGTGTTTGTCAGGCAATGGTGTAGCATTTCTAATATTGACATCTCCACACAAATGATAATTCAACAATTCCATGTTTGCATTATCTGATGGCAACAAAACTTCCAGAATTCATGGTATGAGGATAATTAGGACTCTTGCTAATAATTCTGTGCACTTTTTATTTTTTTCCTTCTCAATAAAATGAGATTCACATGGATTAATTACTACCTGCTATAAATAAACCCTGCGAATGGCAATCTACATCGCAGAAACAGAGGGTAGCTGTCGTTTAATATATCACAGCTTTCCACGCACCTGTTTGCCTGATGCTGTTGCCATGGGAACTGCACTTTATAAGAGAAGCTCTGCATAATTAGCATGGATTGAGGTCTATATCAATCAGAATAATTTGGAGGAGCAAGAAGAGCCCGAAGGAGAAGGCAAAGCTACTTGCCTCTGTAGGGAAGGTATCAGACCTCCGCTGCGTGGTAAATAGTCAGGCAGTTACTGGAAGAATTCAGCAGAATTAGCAAATTTAAGGGAACCAAATTATACAAAAGACAGAAAGGCTAGTCCCCTTGGTTTTCATTATGAAACACTATTAGGATAGGCTTTGAAAAATTAACAAAGACAAAAAAAAAAGATGTTTGTGTAATGAACTTGGAGGTTTTGTCACAAACTAAGAAGTTTCATAGGCTGCACTAATGCCATCAGTCTGGGAGTCTGGCAGTGATGCACAGCATTGCTGGCAATGCATAGCTTTACCTTTTGGATCTCCTTCTGACTATAGAGATAACAAAAATGAATACTCTGAAATGGATGAGAGAAGGATAAGAACTTATAGATTCCCACACATTGGTTTCATAATAAGCCCTTGTACCTAGAATTAACTGCTTTCTGCCTAAAGCCGCAAGACACATGGCAAACCTGCAGATGCAGTTATTCAGTCAGTGCATCATCCTAACCACAATGCAGCAGATTAAGGATAGAACAGCAGCTTTAATTTTAATTTGTCTTCCTTCTCGTCAGCTGGTGTCAGAAATATCACTGAAAAAGAAAAAGGCTTAATGGCTTTGGAAAATGCTTGAAATGGAAAAGTTGTTATTAAAAAAAAAGTTGCAAGAACTTTATATGCGTATGCCTGTGTCTATGCACAAGTAAGTGACCGAGTAAATCTGCTAATATTGGCTTGGCTGTGAGTCTCAGCTGGGTGTAATACAATATTAGTGGAGTGACTGTAGTATGGGAGTTGCCTTAGACTGTAGCTGTATGTGAAGTAACACCCTTGAATTCTTTAGGGGTCTGCTGTGAATGCAAGTGTAGTATTTTATTTCTGTGTTGGTAATCAATGCTGATAATATGAGCCATCAAAACAGCTCAGAAGGAAAAGGTAAGGAAAACTGGAAAGTCTCTTTTCTTTGCTATTAATAATGTCAGGGAACCATTTCTAACATAATGGATAGTAGAACTTATCCAACCGAAGAACTTCTGGTAAAACAGTATGTGATGGGGTGTAGTATGTGTGTTGTATTGGCTTGAAGGTGCAGTTACTGAAAGCATCTATATTTGAAGAATTTGTAGACAATAGACAAGTTATAGGTCTTGGATGATACTGCAATGGCCTATGGCACTTTATTTAACTTATGTAAGAAGATCATGATAATCTTCTGTAGGGGGAGGATTGTGAGAGGGGAGAAAAAAAGGGAATTAAAATCACAAATTGCTTTAGTTCATTTCCGTGGTATTTTAGTCTGTGAGTCTGTGTTCTGGAATCCTCCCTTATCCCCAGGGTTTTATTCATTTAGAAGCTTGTTGCAATGTGGAGTACTGCACCAGGGTGTGAACTGGAAAAAACTCCTTTGCTGCACGTAAACAACAGATTTGGGTGAGAAGGTGAGGTGGTCCTTTACCTCTGCTGACCTTGGTACTGGATGGAGAACCTTCCACATGTGCTGCGACTGTTATCAGGTGAAGGGACAATTCATAGGCGCAAGCACAAATTTGGATGCAACTACCACAGAATATCAAAAGAATGCATCTTATAACTGCTTCTGTGGAAGGGCAGTGCAGAGACTTGAATCCTGGCCCTCTTGACCAAGGGATTGTCCTCACCAGTTTCAGAGCTGTGCTGCACTTGCCACTCTTCTTCCTCCTGCTCAAACCCCTTCCTGCATGGCATTGCAGTTCTGACAGTCAAACCTGTGCATGCCTTCCCTCAAAAAGGGTGGCTGGAGTGCTCATTTTGGAAAAAACAGTTTTGAATCCCTTCTCCCTAAAGAGGGACCCTAGAAAGAAGAGCCATGGGTGCAGTCTGTAGCTGCTCTTGCTCCAGTCTGGGTTTGCATCAGGCCAGAACTGGGTGCCACTGCCATCCTGGGCAGGCTTGGAAGAACAAGCTAAGGCATGTGACAGTTTTCACTTAAAAAACAAAGTGCTTCAGGAGTTTAACTGCTTCCAGAGAAAGGATGCAATTGAGCGAAATCTCTTGAGTTGTAACTTTGAAAGCAGGCACCTACATTCAGGAGAAAAATCCTGCTTTTTAGAAGCAAATCTAGCTTTAAGTTGCTATTTCAAGTCACTATATCAAGCATTATAGCTCTGAGAGTAATGATCCAACCTAAGTGCTTCCATAAATTCAATTCATTAAAATAATATTTCCTCTGGCCCCCAAAGTGCCAGATCTCATAAACTACCCATTTGAAATTGTTAGATAAGTTTGGGGGGTTTTATTGTTTTTCAAGAGAAAAATGTTGCCTCGAGACTAGGAATGTGTTTGGTACAATTTAGTCAATTTTAGAGGCGTTCTCATTGGAGTTATTCCTCGTTTTACTTGGTATAAAGGAGAGGAGAAACTGGCTCCGTAGCTCTAGTGCTGCAAATCCATTTATGTCCGAACAGTCATAATTTAGAGAGAAAGAAAAAAAGCTTAGAAAAGCTTAAATAATGTGGGAACAAGTTTGGAAGGTTATCTTTGTACCTCATTAAGATTGAAGAATGGCATAGATGAGCAGTTATAAAAAATTCTTAGCCTATGTCAAATTATTCTGTGATCTAGTAAAACAGTAAGCTATATTTTTCTGCATATCTGCTTCCATCTTTTTCTATTTTTTTTTTAAATCAAAAGCTCTAAGTTTTGTCCCGTCTATTAAGAATATACTATCATCTATTTACATGTGTACCATATACACATCTGAGAGAAGAAGATGAATAAAAAAATCTCCTGGTATAAAGCCTTGAAGAACTGTATGGAAACATTATTTTTAACCAGATGTTTTAGTGTATAATATTTATATGTTAACTCTTAAGTATGTTAGATATGTTTGTAAAGGGGGCCGGATTGTGACAGCAGGGAAAAAACTACTGCAGTTTTGAATTATTAAATAAGGAAAAGCCCATAGATTCCCCAGCTGCAGCAACATTGCTGGCACTTTAAAGGTGATTGTTGAGGTATCATCCACCTTGGAGATGAAATAAGAGTTTGGTCCCCACCCCCCCCTCTTGCACCTCTACCTCTGTTTGGTGTTATTGGAAAGGGACTGCTATTATGCAAAAAAATAGAGTGAAAGCACTGATTCATTTCCTGTGTGCCTTCAACAGCCTCATTCATTAAGACAGACTTCAATCCTTATCAGTACCTGTCCTTTTGAGGTGAAATGAAAGCCTTGCGTGTACATTTTCACTTTGCCAAGCCAGCCAATGTTTTTACCATAACAATATGATCATATTCTAGGTTTAATTTCAATGTGTCTTGATGAAAATAGACTATAAGAAAATTATTCTACCTGGGAAGTTAGAGCTCATTGTTGAAAGGTGCTAGAGCCTTCCAAGGTAGGAAAATGGAACTAAAGATGTCCCGAGATATCTTCTAGTCTGTGATAACAGCAGCAACAGGTTGGTACTTTTTGTAATTTAGAAAACTTCAGCAAATTCAGAAAGCATCATCTTCTCACTGAACAGTGAAGAGCATTTAATAAACACCAAGTGATGAGGCAGGCACAGTTACAGGAAGGATATTTAAAGTTTGAGGATTAACATAATGTATTTCAAGTTCTGGTTTTGCTCAGAGACTGCTTGGTCCAGTTGGATCTAAGAGAATAAGTTTCTTTTGGAAGCATGGTTTATTTCATTGTTGCTGTTGATTTTTGTTTGAATTTCCACACCTGAGACCTGTTTAAATCTGAGGAGAACACTGAAGAACAGCTGTTGTCAGTGTGCTTTTATTCCTCTTGCCTCCCTCCCTTTACTTGCCTAACTTGTCTCCAGTTTTATTGCTCTTGTGGGTTGTTTTAACTCTTCATTCAAATCTGGAGATCTGTAATGGGAATTTTGAGACAGAATCAGGTGTGTAACCTTCAGCTCTTTGGCAAAACATGTGGCATTAGCTCTAGGTCTTCATTGTCTCTATTTCAGTGGTATGCTGGGTTGCTACACTGACTTTCCAGTGTAAACCTGGCACAATAGGCTTTTAGGAAGCAATGTGTAACTCAAATACATCTTATATAGCCACAGAAGGCATATTTTGGTGTTTTACACTGTGGTAGAAGAAGGGAATGAGAAAAGAGGCAAATCTCCAAACAAAAAATACTGCTGATCACACTCAGTGGGTACATCTGCTTCTGCTGGCATACGGGGTTTTGAGGTGCTTTGGAGAGAAAAGGGATGCAAAATTTTCCCGAGTGAGACTGGTACTGAAATGTCGTACATCTTTATCAAGGCCTCATCGAGCCATTTAGAGATGCTTATGTTGGGCTTGCAACTGAGCTTAGTACTTGATGGACAGCAATGCAGTAAAAGGAAAAGACATAATGGTGGTGCAAGAGAAACACATCCTCCTATGCCTTCCCTTTGAAACTCAGGGAGTCTTTTAGTGCTCTGTAGGCAGCAGGGCTGCTTATCTTACTTAACTATGTCTGCTGCCACTGACACAGCAGCACCTTGTTTTTATATTTACCGTGGCAGATTCTCCATTTTTATCCCCATTTGGCTACCCATGGAAGTTATTTACAACCTCAGCAGAAAGATCAAACAACACTGTGATAACTGGCCCCTATCGACACTGTCAGGTTTCCAGGTCTGTTAGACAAATGTTGCTTCTGGTTTGCAGCACCCTGTGTGCTGTGCATTTTGATGCAGATTTTTATTACCTGGCAGGTGGCTTGGGAGTCACGGATGGAAAAAAGAGCTGAGATCAATAACAGAGAATGATCAAGTTGTGTCAGAGAGGGGTCAGCAGGCAGCAGTTGTGGAAGTTGCCCCTTGACATGGCTCTCAGGGGAGTGGGAAGTGTGGGGGAGTGCCTTGATTTCTGAAAGGTATCATGCTGTGCTAAGAGTGCCTAATTATAGCTGTCACCGTGGCCAGCTAAAATAATGAAGGGCTTTGAAGAGGGGTGGTGAATAACTGCATTTTGTTCTGGCTGCCGGTGTTGCTGCTGTCTCTCTGCCGTGCACTGGGATATGTTGGCATGGGTGCCCTAATGTACAGGCTTTATTAGTGCCATAGGGCTGGTAGAAGCGCTGAGAGATACTCTAGTCCCATGTAACCATTTTATTCCTGACATGGTCTCATCCTCCCTACTCTTAAAAACTCCCACTGTCAATTTCCTTTAATTCACTAACTTCTATCAGCTGGTGCTGCCTCTGTTTTATCTGTAGACATTTCAACTTCCCAACTCAAAAAGGCAAATGACTAAGACTTCTGGCAGAGGATATGGGCTGCTGTTGTGATTTAATCCTGCTTTGCTTACTCCAGGATCAGAGAAGTCCTGCTTTCTGCAGTCAGAGCTGCAATACTGTTATTTGATTTCAATCATTTGCTAAAACCCTCACGGTTTTTGCTCTGGTTGCACTAGCAGGGCTATGTCAGGGAAAGGTCTTGCCAAAGTTACAGGCAGAACTCAGTAATAGATGTAGCTACCTCTTTATTTTATCTTAGTTTGTGTCTCCTTGGAATTAGATGAACAGCAGATTCTGCACTTTTCTTCCAGCACAATCCAGGAAGGTGCCTGTAAGCAATTTCTGCATTATGGTCCCTATTTATATCTGTAATTAAAGAAATAAGTATCATAGTTATATTTCTAAGTTCATAATTGCCTCTTCGAAATAATAGCCCTGTTCCAGGTGTTTTCTAAAATAAAACAGCTAGGGAAGTTAATTTCAATTAGAAAGGAAAAAATATAAACTAAAATGGAGTTTTATTTAAGAAAAAATCAACCTAAAAACACAATCACAAAAAAACTCCTAACCAAAAGCAATGTGCTTTTCTTGGAGGGTACTTCATTTAGGTAATTAAATCTGTGCAGTGTGAATGAACCATTGGCAGCAGTACCCTTTATCAAATGACATTTAGAACACATTAATCTGCTGAATTCTGAGGCTTCCCAGCAGCTTAAAACACATCTGGAGGCAAAAAACCAGTGAATTCTTAATGGGAATGAATAGTCTTTTGGTATGTAGTACAGATGCTCTAGGCTTTCTCACTGGGAAGATTAGTAATGTTGAGAAACCCAAGTTGTATACATGCAAATTCATAAGCAACCACAAGTTTATGGTGTGTGCATGTTGGTGTTCAGAAGAAAGATAAGTTTTTAATCCAACAGAAAATGAGAGAACCCAAGAAGGGAACACTCTTATCTCAACCACTGCTCTCTGTTGTCTCTCTTATATTTCTTCCAGCACCTTTTGTACTGCCTGTGACCACTGCAAATCCTATTTTCTTCCTGAGACAGAGTTTCAGAGAGAAACTGTTTGATGTTGGTGTGTGGAAAGGAGATCTCAGAGAGCTGCCAAGCCTGGCAGGTTTTGGAAGAAGGTCATGCTTGTTAAAGCTCAAAGTCTAAAGCTGAATTCCTCAGCAGCTCTTCTTTCTTCAGCTTTAGGCAACCACCCCAAATGATCACTGGAACAGAGCTCATGAGAACAAATATGTCCTGAAAGGAAATTAAGGCCACAAACCTCTTCTGGAGTTTTTCAGTGTCTCTGTTGCTATTATTTTTGTAAGGGTGCTGCTGCTGTCAGGAATTACATCAACAGGGTATGGTAGTACCCACTGTCAGGCAGGACCCATATAGCTATTTAAGTTTTCAATGTTAGCAGTGTTTCTTTCTCCCTAAGTTTTAATTCATTCATGCAGCCCTGGTAGCATATGGAGAGTCCTCAAGGAAGCTTCAGGTTTAACTGTTTTGTACAGGTGAAGGGCTCAAAATTGGCAACTTTGGAATTGTGTATAACTGTTGAAACTGGCCTGGCCACCTCTTAAGAAAGCCTTCTCTGGTTGGATCCCTAAAGCCTGTCAAGGGTAAGAATTGAAATTGTTCTCAACCAGAGCAGGGAAGTGCTATAGCAGAAGGTGAAAATGAACAGGAGAGTTGACTTTACCTCTTTAGAAGTAAAATGAAGCCTTGGGGATACTGAGTGTCTGAAAGTATGTGCTTTTAGGCTTAGAGAGAGCTTACCAGGTCTGCATGTTATGCCAGCCACATGTGAATTCCATTTGGGGATTGGATTTGGCACATGTCACCTTGTCCCACCAGACAAACCACCTGAACTAAATGACTGTGTTCAATTGAAAAAGTTCATTTGAATTAGGTATCAGCCCTTTCACTAACAAAATGGGACTGCAAACTTGGCAAGGAGGTCCTGAGTGGGTATTGGGAAGGGATGGAGTCAAAAATGACCAGAATTTATTCACAGAAAGGGCATGTTTTAAATGGTGAATGGTATTACAGATTGGAAGAACAGAAACTAGGCATTTAGGCTCTCTTTGAAATTACTGCTTCAAAAAGCATTTGCCTTCTAGGGAAAATATTCTTTGAACTTTGCAAAACATATGTGAATTTGCCTCTGATGTATTTTTCAAAATTGTTCTCTTTCTTTGTGTTAATAACTAAGGCTATTGCTGCTTAAGGACTTGATCCCATACAGCCTGTCTTTTTTTCTCTCCTTGATCCTGCAGTGGACTCATAATACTGCTTTTTTTGGTGATGTTACGACCATTTCCATGGCAACAGACTGGTGTCCAAAGTATAGGATCATGACTTTAGTGTGGGATCAAGCAAGAGGAGATAAAATCCTTATTGAAATACACTTTGTCAATAAGAGGAAAAGGAACTAATAAAAAAAATCCATAAATTTTATTATGCATTTCCTTTTCTAACTGAACATAAGTGCAAATGAAAGTACTTTTTTAAAGGATCCATTTGTTTTTTACTCATTTATGTTGATCAATAAAATGTAAGTTTGAAAGGAAACATGAAATAAGAACTGCAGATGCTATATATAAAAGACCTTACCTAAAGTCCTGGTGGTAAATGCTTTTATTGAAATGGAGAAGAGCTTTCTAATACCAATAGACCTGTATAGAGCAATGGCCATGAAAGTTTGGCTTGGCAGACTCCCCTTCAGTCAAGAAGTGAGTGGTTCATAGAGAGAGGATAGGGAGACTTCCTGATCATGAGGCAATTGTCAGCCCTGTCAGCTTCCTCCAACACCTTTCTGAACAGTTTTCACCCCAACAAGGAAATACTGGGTTATCTGTACTTCTGTAAAGCACATGTGGAAGGGCCAGCAGGTGATGGTGAGGGAAGGATGGCTGAATTTGGTACACGAGTCCAAACCTATCCCATCCATGCCTTCAGTTTCTGTGGAGCCATTATGAATCAACCTGTATTACCCTGAACAATCCTTCTGACCTTTGCCAGGACTTTGCCAGCAGACTGAGATGCCGAATTCTCTATTCTCATCCCATGGTCCTGCTTTTCCTCTGGCTTACACTGACACATGTCAGAAGAGCTCCCCCGAGGCCAATATGTTAGAGTAAATGAGAAAAGAATCAAGCAGTGGGTGAAGACAGTCGTGGGCTACAAGTTCTGTCCTCCCTTTGGCGCATGCTGTGATTTATGCAGAGAACTCCTATTAGCAACAGTGAGAGGAGAGATACTTACATTGCTAAACAGGATTTTTATTTTCTCAGCTGCCTGAAGCTACTCAGTATAAGCCTGTTGTGAAAGTGACTGGAGATTTAGGGGAAGGAATGCCAAAGAGAAATAAGAAAAACAAAACTAATCCTGAACGAAGCAACAGTAAGAATTGTGGGGCTTTTGCTATTTATTTTTTTCTTTTTTCTTGAAACATGCAGGGTTTTTCAGCAGTTAAATAATTGTTCTTAACAGCTCTGATTTTTTTTTTAGTGACTCTGTGGGTGGGGATTTGCACAGTCACTGATGAGTGTGGAAGTAAAAGGACAACAAAAGTTGAAAAGCTGGACTCACTTTTCTGCTGATTTTCTTCATTGCAATTTGCCTTATAGTAGCAGACCTTTCTAGAAATACAGCTGCTGCTTTTGTTGTTTTGCAAACCAGGTTTTGCTCTTTCCCCCCCTTTTAATAGAAATCTGATTGCCAGCTTCAGAACTGTTACAATTAAGAGAAGTTTTTCCTCTCTTCTGCCTTCTCTGCAATGTCTTCTGCTTTTTTAGCCTCTATAACAAAAGGCTTATTCTCTTGCCTTGAGGTGTATGCATAGGGCCAAGCTACTCCTTGACATTATAGGGTAGAATCTACCAGTTCTGCTATTATTGAGGTCTGGGTATTGCAGCAAACTGGCAAGAGTTAATCTTTATTAAGCAAAAGCATACAGGACCCACACAGGCTCTATAGTTGCACTGTATTCTCATGCTTACCATTTCCTTTATTGATTTGCCTGTCTAAATGAGTACTTCTAAACTCTGTGGGTGTTTTCCAATTAGATAAAAGGCAATTCATGTCACCCTGCTGCATCTGTAACAGCCATAACCAAGAGTGTGCACAGAGGACTTCTGAGCAGAACAACCTGGTTTAATCAAGGCGGCCCCCTTCAGCGCTGCCTCATCTGCAGGACATTGCTCCTTGCACAGAATTCTTCCCTTGTGGGAGCTTTGGGGAAAAGGGATGCAGCTACACTTACTGCTGAGGCTGCGCTTTGTGGGCCAGCTATATAGTTAGAGGGGAAGATGCATGAGCTTCCCTCTCTCAGGCTGCTTTGGGAGAGCACTGCTGTCAGGGCATTGCCCTTTCCAAGGGGGAATAAAAACATCTCAGAGGATTTTCAGTGCTGCTTATGTGAATGGTGCTGTTGCTGTGAGAGGTGAATCTGATAAACCTCCTAATGGTCAGAACCAAGCAGACATTTGCTTGAGAATGACAGACTGTGCCTTTTGTGGGATAATCATGTTTTACTGCATGTCCAGAGAGCTCTTGCTTTCCCCTTCCTGACACTATGTGTAGCTGATCGACAATCTCTGAGTGTGGCTGAGGAAAGCACAAAGGGAAGTGAGGATTTTACTCTGAAATGCTGTTTAGCTTAACACTGCCTCCTATCCTGATATTGACTGCATTTCTCCTTGCTGGTGCCTTTCACAGTCTGCCTCACACTCTCCCAGCAAACCACCCAGCTGAAAGAATGTGGGCAGATGCTTCCCTTCTAACCTTGAACAGGATTCCTGTGCTTCTTGCTTTGCTATCTAGCACTGTGTTCCCACACTCTCCAATTTCCCTGGTGACACATCCCATGGGACCTCCACAGAAGCCTTACAGATCTGAGCCTGTTTGTCACCTTTAAGGAGGACCACTGGAGTCAGCCTCTAATGCATTAAGTGAGCAAAGAGCTGTTCCTATTGCATCAGCTAGAGCTCTGTGCGGGATGGGGAGGGCATTCCTGGCCCCATGTAGTTGTTAGTAAAAGAGACAGAAATGTGGTTGAGTACACAGAATTTAATTTGCGTTTCTTTCTACCAGTAGATCCCTTGGAAGATCCCATAGCTTCATACAAACTCAAAATTACTGAATGGCTCTGAGCTAAGGGGGATGGGTTTCTCCTTCACTATCTGATATACAAGGTATATCTGTAGTGTCCTGCAGCACCAAAAGAGCTTTTAGCTTAAACAATGTGCAGAAGTGCCAGAGTATAAATTCAGGCGAGATCTGTCTATATGCTGTGCAGACCTGAAATTTCTTTACCTTCATAAGGTCTCATCCAGAAACTTTTCAGTAGCACATATTTTTTCTGAAGGAGCCTGTCCATCTGAGTGCTCCTTGAGCAGCAATGCTGCTATAGACCCCAAACTGGGATTGAGTCTTGTGGAGCAGCCGGTGGTCAAGGAATCCTGTTCAGTTGGAATTCCTGCATTGTAACCAAAGTTGCAATGAGTAGTGTTTTATTTACCATCAGTATATTTGACTGTTACCAAAAGTAATGATATATTATTTTATTTTTCAGTAAGGGGAGAGAAAAAAGTATCCTGTTAACATTCGATGCAAAGGACAAGATAATACTCTTTGTTATTTCTGTGAAGGTTTTTTGTTTGCTTTTGAGAAAGGGCAAGAGAGAGTGAATGGCATTTGGTTATGGTTCTCCATTATGTTAGGTAAGGATCTCACAGGAGTGCTTGTGCATTGCCTGTGCAGAGCAACCACAGGAAGTATGCCATGATTCCAGAAATTCTGGGGGGTGCTTTGGAGTGGGTTCTCAATTTTTTTTTTCCTGGACTTGAAGAAAAATAGCTGGTTCTGCTTAATTCAGAAACTGCTAGGGTTTTTTCTGTGGCGGCATGAAGTCTCAAGGGATGTTGTGAAGGGTGCTGGACTAGGCTGCCTGTAAGAGATGATTGGGACTCTGGGGTTTGGAACTCTGGTACCTTCTGGCTTGGGGCAACGTGCCCAGAGCCAAGAAACTTGCCAGTGCTCTATGTAGCTCACCAAAACTCACTGCTGGACTCCACTGTATTCATGAGAGACAGCTGCATCACCTTCACAGTGTAAAGAAATGAGTCCCTGCTAAAGGTAATACACTTCCTTTGGGTGACATAGCTCTTTGTTCAGTGTGAACAGAAAGTGCTCCCAGCAGTGGTTCTCCTCCCACTGATGCCAGTGTCAGCCAGGCTGAACGCTGCATCAGCTCCTCAACCTGCCCCCCTGCAGCCCCTTTTCAAAGTACATTAACTGGCCACTTTAAAAGTCTAATTACTTCTGCCCTTATTTGCAAGACTACTTGAATCCTTCCAACCTGTACAACACCCCTTAGGTGGGAAGTTTCCAGGCCACAGCCTTCAATCCTCAGAAGCACTGCATTTTTTGGAGAAAAGAGTGCTGAGATCTGGCTGGTAAACCTTGTCAGGAGCATTAAAGTACAGTCCCACTGAGAAAATACACAACAATTTGTAATTCCTTTCCCCACTGCTGCAACAAACCCCTGGCTAACCTGCAGCTTTGCATATCCAACGTGCTAATGCCACCTGGTTGCTGTGACACAGAATGGGAGATGGCTCAGCTCTACTTACCTTTATTTTGGGATGTCACTGGCCACATTAATTCACGTCTGTCTCCTTCTAGCCTGCTCATTCTTCCATTAAAGTTGTAGGAACTCAATTATATTGGAGGCTTTCATCCTTGGATGAAATTAGGCATCGAGCTCTGAAGATGAGGGAGGACCTGCTAATTTACACATTTACTGGACAGACAGCATGAGTGTATAAGCCTCCTATTATTAGAGTGTTATGCTAA
Organism: Entomyzon cyanotis; assembly: GCA_024500445.1. NCBI lineage: Eukaryota > Metazoa > Chordata > Aves > Passeriformes > Meliphagidae > Entomyzon > Entomyzon cyanotis. The sequence goes on from JAKEPQ010001005.1 coordinate 87,617,755, forward strand.
AAATACATGCTAACCTGCCTGGAAATTTTACAGGATGACTCTACGTATCTTAAACATCATCATACAAAATCCTACTTGTCTATAAAAATAATTATAAAAACAGCCCTGTGAGGAAAAATAAGGAAAAAACCACCCAAATAATCATGGTAAATGGCATTTTTCAGCTCTCATTGGAGCATAAGCAAAGAAGCAGAGACTAATCACTAAAAGGTAAAATGAGTAATGTGTTACTCTTCTCATACTGAGAGACTGAGAAAAATGGGGAAAAGGATATGCTAAGAGATGAGTTGAAAATACTTTGACGGCAGTTGCATTTATTGCCTTTCAAAAATTAAGGCAGTTAATTTGTTTCTTCAAAATATGCATTTGAATGCCTCCAGCACACTTACAAATATGCTGAAGGACTTTATTAATTTTAAGAATTGTTTAACCTTGCTTTACATCATCCGAGAGATGTAGATTTACTTGGGAATGTGAAATCACTGAAAAAGAGCTGCATCACAGGGCAAGATGAATAAAATTAAGGTTGCCATGGGTACTTCATTTTTGAATTTTTTCACTTTTGAGTTTAAAGTCTAAACATAAAAATCCCAGTAATTTTTGGCTTTTGTAGTTTAGCACTGAATACACACATAAATTAACATCTTACTTGTGGCTGTAAGTGTAGCTATTACTGTCTAATGTATAATTCCCTGTGCGCAGACAAGCTTTGTTTTTTCCCTTGTTCTGTAAGCTTTTAATTGCCTACTGTTTTGCAGTATGACATAAAGAGCAGGTGTTCAGAAATAATGTAGAAATTAAAAAAAAAAAAAAAAAGCAAGAAACAGGTTATTTTTTGACTGAGAAATTTCCTCTGGCATTTGGAAGAATGGAAGAAAGATAAATTAAGGGCAGGGTTTTTATTGATACTAGTGTAGGCCATAAAAAAATAAAATCAGGAGAAGAAGTAGACTGTGAATAAAGACATGTAAATGACACGGATTTAGGGAATATCAAATTGCAGAGCATTTCCTCTCCTTTATGCAAACCCATGAAAGCAATCTGTTGCTATGAGATTAAGAGATTCCAGGCTGAAAGTTTCACAAAAAGTTGTTTGATGATCACACAGCTCCTGTAGAGGTGTGCAGATGATGTGGTAGTTGCTGCATTGAAATACAGAAAGCTGAACTCATCCCCGGAGGCCTGAATTTGCCTCCTGTATTACTTGCTGCAGGGACCACAGTCTTGAAGGCTGGAGCTTTGAAGTCTGCTTTTTGTACCCCTTCAAGCTTAAAATATTGGGGTGATGCTCTCATCTCCTATTGCATAGGCACAAGGTGAGACCTAGCACGTGCTGAGCCTCTGGCTGCAAAACTCTTTACCAAGTAGTTCCTCTACAGCCTCTATAGACAGAGCCAGGCAATTACTGAAGCAGCTGCTCCAGTCCTCAGGAACAGCAGAGTTGTCAGATGAGTCTTTCCCAGTTCTGGGGAAAGTTTTGCAGCCCGGTTTCAGTTATGCCTTGCAAGACTTTGTTAGCCTGTCCCAAGTGAGCAACGTGGTTCAGAAGTACCCTGGATATCTGCAGGAGCCCCCATTGCTGCTGCACAGGCACAGTCCTAGTCCTGCTCACGGTCTCTCTTTAGGCTCATGGGAGCTCTGGAAGGCAGGATACGCCTGTTGGCATCCCTGCTCCCCATGGCAGTGCTGGTTTGTTCCCCAGATTCTGGAGATGTAAAGAACCTAGAAGATCATCTTGTCCATCTGTCTGGCTGGCAGAGGACTGTTTCCCCCTGAATATTTTTAAGCGTTTTATCTCACTTAATTGATCCAAGGGTGGGGCTTTTGTTACTTGTCTTTGGAGACATGTTTCAAAATATAATAGACTTGCCTGTTATAAAATACTTCCTGATATGCAGCCTACACTTTTGCTGGTTCATTTGCTGCTGCCACTTTGCAATTTCCAGTGCTAATTAGCATTGCCATGCTAATTCTTAAAACAATGTAGTGAGTTCTGAGGTAAGCTGGCATTTTAGGATTCTGACAAATTTAACTGGATGAATACTCATCCAGTGGGAAATTCTCCAGTAAAATGTAGTATTCCATTATAAATCAATGTAAACCACTGAGATGTAAAAATTTCTGAAATGAGGGGTTCTGGGGAAAAAAACAAACCCAAACACTTCAAATCAAAATGAAATGTTTTTCCCAACAACTGATATTTTGGAGTAACAGAAACATCTTTCCTGGCTGACATGTCCCTTGATTCAGATGTGTGATGATGTTTTATCCTTTGCAACACAGAGTTGTTTTCTCACAATCGCTGGAGCACCTGGGGGACTGGGATCCCTGCCTCTGAGACAGTCCCCTGGCAGAATGTGTTTTCATACTGATGCCTGATGGTTTTTGTATTTTCTTTTCATACCCTTTTTATACATCTTTATACCCTTTCCCATTCCCTGTGCCTTTCACTCCCTGTACCTTAGCCCTATATGTCTATAACCCTTGTACTCTGATATTTAGCCTAGTTTGAGGCTCTCTGAAGAAGATGAAACATCCCTACTATGTCAGAACTAGAGGCTCCAACCTTGGAGGGGGCCTCTTCTCTAGAACATGTTTTTGTAAACTAGACTGTAGCCTCACTTGAGGAGAGATAACTAAAATAGGGAAATAATTACTTCATTTGTTAAGTTTCTTATTGGAAGATTTTAAGTAGATATGCTAATTTGTAAGGTCCATAAAATTGTATACACGTGGTACATGGAGTGTATTCCTTGGCGTTTTTCTACCTTTGACGAGAGTGCACCTGGGATCCTATTAAAACCAAGGTAATACCCCTTTTTCCCTATACTGCTGTGTCTGTCTCTTATTTTTACCAGCTTTTAAGGCATCAATACAAGCCCACAGGTCTGACTCTGACTTCAGAGCAGTTCCTCTGCTGTTCAGCCAAAAATCCAGGGAACCTAAGTAACCCTCACTGCTGTTGTGCTGGAGGTCAAGAAGAAATTTGGCTGCAATTATCTGCAATTGCCACAGTGCCATGAACAGCTCATTTTTTAGCCAGTAATTTCCCATGGAAAACTATTTTGTTGGGAAAAAAATCTGAGCAGATGTTGGAAGAGTTTCTGTGCAAGTGAGCAGAGAAATGATGGTTATGTCGGAGCACCACTGGCAGGACTAAATACCTCCTGGTTACTGGAGATACATTGATATGCTATTCTGCCTCTTCTCATCTTGTAAGATGTTCTGGGGGATATCTTTTTAATGATAATGGCCACACATTATAAGATGTGCCTTGAAATGAAATGGATTTTATATACTCTTACCTGCATTATAAATGCAGCACTTGTGATATGAGTTGATGAGAGTTATTCTTGATAGAGTTTAGCTGTTATTTCAGCTTCAGTGCATTTTAATCATGCTCCCTCTGTCAAATATAGCAAATATTTCCATTCTTCACTCAGGTAGCTTTTTCTTTTTCTCAGTGGCTCTGGGAAACTAAACAGAGCAATAGAATTATTTCCATTTGTCTGTATGTTTGTGTGTTTCTGCTATTCACTGAAAGCACAGCATTTAAGAATCCATGGTTTTTTTGGGAAATATTACTATTATTCCAGCTGCAATGCCTGTAAAACTGAAGTCCACTGGAGTGTTTAAGGCTGGAAGAATATTTAAGAGTGGGAAGAGAACCTGATTTTATAGGATTGTAGATTTTAAGTCCAATTGCTGAGAGGGTTTGCAATTTCTAGTCAAATAAAAACAATAGTGGGTAATATTAAGCAGAGGAGCCAGAAATCTCAGTAGGGTCAGCAATGGTCAAGCTGGGGAATGGAGGCAGTAAGTCTAAAATTCTCCTCCTCATTATCTCCCTGATGTATGTTTTAGTCTGGGGCAAGCCATTCACTGTCTTCGGCTTTTAACGCTCTTCTTTCTCTCTCTTTTTTCTACTATAAACTGTTACATAATTCAGCTTTCAGAAAATATCTAAAAAAATAAACCTGCTTTATATTCCTTCTAAACCTGGGAGAAACAAAAAATCAATCCTATCTCCCCCACAAAACCAAACCAAACCAACAAACAAAAACACACCAACCAAAAAACAAACAAAAAAACCCCCCATGAACAACTCCCCACCAATTTGCATTACCATAATCATCCTCTTCTTAGTCTTTGCAGACATTCTCACTGTCAGGAAAAGAGAAAAAAGAGAGAGAAAGCAGCTTGTATGTTCCATGGATAAGAATCAGGTGGAAGGCCACAGGGCAAATATCCTGGTGAGAGGCTGTTAAAGACAGCCCAACCAGGATAAAGAGGAAGATGAAATATTTTATAAGCAGCAGGGAGAAATCTCAGTCACTGGTCCTTGTTCTCATGGGGTACTTCAACTTACCAAATGTCTGCTGGAGATATAACACAGCAGACACGAAAGAGTCTAGGAGTTTCCTGACACAGCTGGTGAGGGAGCCAGCTAGGGAGGGTGGTCCTGCTGCACCTGTGTGTGAGCAGAGAAGTAGCTGTGGGTGATATGATGGCTGGAGGCTCTATTGGGCACAGAGACCACAAAATGACAGAGTTTTTGGTTTGTTGCGGTTTAAGAGATGTTACAGCAGACCTTACTGAGAGCGTCTCTACCCAGCCCAGTTCAGCACCTCAGTGCACCGAACCCTCTGTCCCGAGGCTGCACACTGCGCTGTCACCAGCCGGGGAGCCACAAGGCTAGCTCTGGTTCGTCTGCTTCCACAACCGGCGGTGATAAAGGAGGCGAGGAGGGTCTATGCGTTATGTCCATGGAAGATGTTTATTCGCATGGTGCAGCAGAGGCCAATGACCTCCCAGAGGCAGAGATGCCTCAAGGGTGAAGGCCTCACATGCACAGACACATGTGGTGCGTAGACAGCCACATGCATACACACATGTGGAGCATAGACAGCAAGATAGCGGAGGGTAAGGGGTTTTATAGGGAAACAGAGAGGGGCAGGGACAGCACACTGGCCCAGTGACTTCTGGGTACAGGCGAGGTACATGGGCAGAGTTAGGGTACAGGAACCAATAGGGAAAACCCAAGGGAGTGGCCAGGACCATGTGGGATGGGGAAAGGCAGGACAATGGGAAAGGGTAAACACAGTAAGAAGGACACAACATAGGTTCATGGAGAAGTAAGGAGAGGGATCAGCAGAACTGTGACCTTGGACTTCCAGAGGGCGGACTTTGGTCTGCTTAGGAACTTGGTTGCAGAGAGGAGGTAGTGCTGAAGGGCAAAGGAGTCCGGGAAGGAAATTTTAAAGGTGCAGGAGCAGGCAGTCCCTGTGTGCCAAAAGACGAGCCAGTGGGGAACAACACCATCCCAGTTGAACAGAGAGCTTTGGCTGGAATTCAGGGGAGAAAAAATAAAAGAGAGTTTATGACCTCTGGAAGAAGGGGAAGGCTACTCAGGAGAACTACAAGGATATTGTCAGGTTTTATAGGGAGATAATTAGAGGGGCCAAAGCCAAACTAGAACTTAATCTGGCTACTGATGTAGAAGGCAATAAGAAATGTTTCTATAATTAAATCAGCAACAAAAGAAGGGCTAAAGAAAATCTCTATCCTGTAATGAATGTAAGGCATCCATAGTGACAAAGGCTTAGGAAAAGGTGGAGGTATTTAATGCTTTCTTTTTCTTGGTCTTTAATATCCAGACCCATGGTTTTCTGGATACCCAGACCCCAGAGCTTGAAGACAGAGATGGGGAGCAGAATGAAGCCCCCATAATCCAAGGGGAATGGTCAGTGACCTGCTACACACCCTAGACATGCACAAATCTCTTGGGCAGGATATGATCCAACCAAGGGTACAGAGGGAGTTTTCAGAAGTGCTCACCAAACCACTTTCCATCATTTATCAGCAGTCATGGCTAACAAAGGAGGTAATAGTTGAGCACAAGTTAGCAAACATGATACAAGTCAAGAAAGGCTGGAAGGAGAATCCAGGGAACTACAGAGCTGTCACCCTGATCTCAGTGCTGGGGAAGGTCATGGAACAGATCATATTGAGTGGCATAACAAGCTATGTGCTGGACAACCTGGGGCTCAGAGCCAGACAGCATATGGGCTTATAAAAGGTTGACCAGAAGATTCAGCTGACAACCTGTCACGAGGGATGTTTACTAGGGCTCAGTTTTGGGCCCAGTTCTGTTTAATATCCTTATCCATGATCTGGACAAGGGGATCGACTGTACCCTCAGCACGTTCACAGGCAAGACAAAGTCAGTCAGGAGTGTTGATCTGCTGGAGGGCAGGAAGGCTCTGCAGAGGAATCTGGACAGGCTGGATCAATGGGATGAGGCCTGTCATGAGGGTCAGCATGGCCAAGTGCTAGGTTCTGCACTACAACAATCCCATGCAGTGCTACAGACTGGGAGAAGAGTGACTGGAGAGCTGCCCAGTGGAAAAGAACCTGGGGGTGCTGGTCGACAGCTGCCTGAACATGAGCTAGTATGTTCCCAGGTGGCCAAGAAGGCCAATGGCCTCCTGGCCTGTATCAGCAATAGTGTGGCCAGCAGGACCAGGGCAGTGATTGTCCCCCAGTACTCAGTACTGGTGAGGCCACGCTCCACATCCTGTGTTCAGCTTTGGGCCCCTCACTGCTAGAGAGACACTGAGGTGCTGGAGTGTGTCCAGAGAAGGGCAAAGGAGCTGGTGAAGGGTCTGGAGCACAAGTCTGATGAGGAGAGGCTAAGGGAGCTGGGGGTGTTTAGCCTGGAGAAAAGGAGGCTCAGGGGAGACTGTATTGCTCTCTACAACTACCGGAAGGGAGGCTGTTGCCAGATGGGGGTTGGCCTCTTCTCCCATGTTACAAGTAATAGGGCAAGAGAAAATGGCCTCATGTTGCACCAGGGGAAGTTTAGATTGGATATGAGGAAAAATATCTTAATGGAAAGGGTTCCCAAGCATTGGAACAGGCTTCCCAGGGAAGTGGTTGAGTCACGATCCCTGGAGGTATTTAAAAGATGCATGGATGTGACGCTGAGGGACATTGTTTAGCGGCAGCCTTGGCAATGCATGATTAATGGTTTGACTTGGTGATCTTAAAATGCCTTCTCCAATCTAAACAATTCCATGGTTTTACTGTAATTATACTATTTCCTTTGGGTGTCTCTTCTCTTCTGTGAATAACTAACCATGGACTATCTTGAACTCTTCTGAATTTTAGGCACAGTCATATTATTTTTAATATCAAATGGAGATTGTTTCCATTGAAGAGGCTATGTAGTTTTTGGCATAGGTACACTAAATAAAAAAATAGGCCTAGTTATGTAAAAATTCTTTGGAGGATTATTCCATATAGTTGAAATTTACAAAGCCCTGCTAATGATAAGCTTGAAACATCAATTTGAAGAAATTTCTTCATGCAGTTTTACTATTAGTCTGGAAGATACTTTATGTATATATTCTTTGGTGCATGGGCTCCCTCTGGAGCTTTATCTTATTAAAAAAATCCCCAAACCTTAAAGTACTTTTAAAGGTTTTAATCAAAACCATCAAGCAAACAAAAGACACAAAGAAATTTTCTGTCGCTGCAACATTCAGTATGAATCTTTTCTGCATGTATGTTTGATACGACTGGAGTTTCACCATATTGTGCCAGCTTGGGAAAGGAGCCATTAGAATTAATGTCCTCTAGTTGGACATTAAAAGAGCCTTGTATGAAAACCATGCCATGCAGCACACAAATAATTAATTACAGTGTTCTGAAGATGCAAAGTGCTATGCAAATCCCAGGCATTCATCACACCATTGAGAGTCTGATGGCTAATAACAGATTTGATTTTACTTTTAATGCTTCCTCAACAAAGGAGATTTTGTTACTCTGGATATTTTCACTGTCTTCTATATGTATTTTAATAAAATGTGAGCACAAGCAAGAGAGAAACAATTAATTAAAATCTGACACTACCAGTATTGGTGTGGATACTTTCCATGCTTTTCTCTGAGAAATTTTAGGTAAACTTGGACAGAACTGCATGTCTCAAATCTATTTAATGATTCTGATATATTTAACAGCTTTTTTTTTTTTTTTATTAAGAACAAAGTAAGCAATAAGATCTGTATTAGTTTTATGAGAGGGGAAAGCAGTAAAAGTCATATTTCCTTGAAATGTGTTATTACTATTTGAAGAGCTTACAAATAATGCTATTCTATAGTGTTATAGGAATCGTTTTTCTTCTCTTTATTTTCATAAAAACGGAAGTTACTGTACTTTAACCAAGTGCATTTCCTTTTTGGGATTCTGATTGATATCAGTAGCCAAGTATAGGTTATGTACCTGAATTTTTATATCTGATCTGTATACTGTGCTGTCCTGACATGAGCCAAACTGTAGTTTTGCCCATCTCTCAATGCACTCTATGGGCAAGGCAATTCAGAGATTTTGTCACACTTCTGACCACTGCTGTTCTCATAAAAGAGGTTTTTAATTTCTTATCGGACCTGGAGGCATTTCTGTTGCATGGAGGCCTGACTGGATTTCTGTTTCTTTTTTTTTTTAAAGGTATTTCAGTGTTTTCTTGGTTTGACTTTTTTTTTTTCCCCTCCCCATAACATGAGTATCACCTTGTAACATTAGTTTACAGACAGTGATGTGATGGAGGTATTTCTTCCTGTAATGGGTTTGTGACTCTCCCTGTAAAGACATTCTGCAATAAGTGATTCTTTTCCTGTGGAGCTCAGGGAAGGGAGTCAAGATGTTCAGCTCTGAAAACAAAGACTACCCAGTCATTTTTCCTGAGAAAAAAACCCCCGAAGAAAACCCTAAACTAAACAAAACTCTTTTTCAGAAGCAGATCTTTTGTCCTCTGTGAGTGACCCAGAGTCACTGCTGTTCTGTCCATGAGGATCTCTCATCCCAGCCTGCTGCTCAGGTCCCCTTCACATCTTATTATATGGTCTGTTTACTTCTTGAAGGCTGGTCGACTTTTTTGAGGCTAGAATGTCGTGGATGCTCATACAGATCAGTTTCTTTGTAGCAGGGGCTGTCTGCTCCAAGTGTGTACTCCAGTACACTAATATTCATCTTCCTTGTTTCTGCATTTTATTTTTGCTGTTATTCTTTCCTTGTGTCTTCGTTTAGAGACAAGATTGGGAGCAAACGCTCTGGAATGAACATTTCCTCTAAAGGAAAGGGTTTCAACAATCCCTTCCTGCTGATATGAAATGAATTTTTAGTGGATTAAAGTGAAAAAAGCATGTTTATTTGACAAAAAAGGTGCCCTCGTGGCACAGGAAAAAATGAATAACTGTTAGATATTGAACTGTCAGACCTTTACCCCACACACACCCCCACACCCACAGCAGAAGGAAAAAAAAATAAAACAAAATGCCACGGGAAGGGAAAAAGAAACTGCCGACTATATGGTAGGGAAGAACAAAATGACAGACAGCTTTGTCTCAGGGAGGGAAGAAAAGTCCATGCAGCAGCTCGGGGAAGAAGAAACAGATGGGAACCTGGTGAACCTCTGATGTTGGTCTCCTCCTGGCAGCAGACTAAGCTGGTGGATTTAGAGTCCTTTCTTCCGCTGGCTCGGCTTGTCCTGAGGTCCGGGGCCAGACGGAGTCACTCCATCTGCTCTCCGCAGGTCACCGACTGTCTCCTGGGGCTTGTCTGATCTTGGATCAAAACCAAGTCGAACAGTTCCAGAAGAAACAACAGAAGCCGCTGGAGGAATGCTACTGCAATCCAAGGAAAGAAACTTCTTGGCTGAGCGAACCAAAACCAAGCTAGATAAGCAACAATGTAACCCCAATCTACTCCGGAAACTGAGCACAGGGGAGTGAGAGCTTGAGCCCAGCCATGCTGGAGCTCCCCCAACTCCTGCCCCTCCCCCAGACCCACCTAAAGTTACAGCACCCATTTCTGGGCAGAAAGCAGACGATCAGGAATAGGGTATCATCATAAAATCACCCCAAGACACTTTGTTAGGAAAAGCTAATAATGGTTATGATAATCTCGCTGTTTATTTTAGTTTATTAGCCGATGCAAAGCTAATAATATATGGATTTAAAAAAAAAAGAGACATTATCCTTGAGACTATTATAAGGTGCATGACTTCAGTTAATAACTCACATTTTTAAAATTTAATTTGCCAGTTAAACATTCCATTTTAATTCTTAACATTTAGAGCTTTTTGGAAATTTTTAGTTTCTCGGCACTGTCTCATAATTAAGCTCACTGTGCACACTGTGTTACTTAAAGAGCGCTGATAAGCAGGACATCGCGCAAGTTGTTTCAAATCACTGCCCTTTAAAGGAGACATAGTACAGTGGTTAAAAAACACCAAACCAAAACAACAACTAAGAGAAGCAGCAAGGCCCAATGAGGAAAGTTGCTGTACTGAGTGTTGTGACTATGGTTCTACCTCACGAACAAAGTTTGCTGAGACTCATGAAAAGTGGATTTCCTATCAGACTGAAACCCAGTTATAGTCAGGTTTGGGGCATGGTGCACGTGGACATTTCTGCATCAGGTTTCCTTTTGTCGGTGCAGTCACTTTTCTCACTTGGTGGCAAATGGCGACAGGGGCTTCAGCCTGGCAGTTACCATGTGACTGAGGTCCCACAAGGCTCAGACTTTGGATGTAAGTGCAAAGCGTCTTCCCCAGGCAAGCACAGAGCTGCAGCAGGAATTGGATTGGAGTAGAGGTGCAAGGGTAAAGGGGGCAGGTGTAAGATCAGCAATATTAGTAAGTGAAACTCATGGGCATCTAACCAGATTCCAGAAATTGGAAAAAGTCTAATTTTACCTTGATGACAGACCCATCATTTTGTCACTGGGCGGATAATGCCAGCATCCTGAGATTTTCCCATTTTGCTTTGCAGAGTGGATCTTGGGTATTTTATGAACAAGTTCATATAGCTCACCGTGATTCCACTCTGCCAACAGGGACTCTTTTCCTTTGTCTGCTGGATCTGCTACTGATGCCACAGAGATGTGTCGGGAGAGCTCAGCCGGTTGTGCGGGAATGGGAACTAATATTTTGTGATTGATCTGAAAGGCAAGGAAGGAGTAAATGTAATTGTGTGTTCTCAGCTGTTTACTATTTGCAGTGTGAGGCTGCAATTAGGAGATTTTTTTGAAACACAGACTTCTTAAGCAAACCTGGTGAATTGAATGTATGATGTTAGCTCAGGCCATAATGCCTCATTTTTCTGTGTTTTGGTTAAATAAAGACAGTGCTTTCATTTGGTTCCCTAAACCCCCACTGAAAACTAACTGAAAGTTGTTCAGTCATGCTGCATCTGCTATTACGCTTTTTTTCTCTCTTTCACAATTAACTTCTTACTTGATTAATTTTAAGATTATTTGATGAAGAGATCAAAGTTTCAAAAATAATGAATTCCCATTAGTTTCATGAGAGTAGGTGACTGGTCAGAGCAGATGAGGAAGCAGATTCCCACCATGCGTGTCCCATGGTGGGAAAAGTTTTGTAAAATCTGTAGAGAGCACAGAAATGTGGAAAGCATTGAGTCAAAACTTTCATGGAACAAGGCTTCCTAGTGCCTGCTAATGGTGCTGTTTGCTTTTCATTTTAAATGCACCAAGTTTGTGATAGCAGAATGGGGGTAATTCTGATCATTTGTTTTATGTGAGGAAATTTTCCATACAAATGGTGCATGAATGGATTTATAGTCCCATTTGAGGTAAGTCTGAGGCTCTTGAAAGCTCTTTTCAGCCAGAAAGCTTGGTGATTCATAGTAGTTTGACAGCATCACCAAACTTTCTGATTTATGAGAATATAAAATGTTAAAACATTCCTGTTCTTGTTATAATTGGCCAACCTGGGTCTCCTGTGGGGAAGGTCTACTTCACATTAAAACAAAATAAAATAAAATGTCAAAGTTATTTGAGGATGGAAAAGATTTTTTTTCTTTTTAATTAACCGTAGCATTGTTTTTACACTTGAAGATTACTCATTTCCTTTTTTTGCCTTCTACAGTTAATATTCAGAGGAGGCCTGTATGAACCTGCAGTTTTTACTCCTTAGTTTATATTCCAGAGAGATGCACCTCACAGAAACTTTCTAAGAAAACACCAGAGAAATCAGAGTTTTTGAAGGTCTTATAGCCACTTCACTGAAGTATGTTTAATCTCTTTGTTGCCGCATGGATGCAAGCCTGCAAATATTCCCACTGGCCCAAGTTTGTTCTGGGTAATATAAATGGCTGCTTTTGATAGATGGAACTTGTCTTTGCAGAGACCAAGAGGCCAAGTATTTTAGATCTCAATGTGATTATGGTTTTGTCTTTTATTCCTCCTTATATAAGTCTAGTCCAAAGTCCAGTGAATGAGATAAGTCTTCCTTCATGAGGTACTAAAAGGAACATATAGATAGAGCTTCCTCCAAGAATTTGGTACTTCACTTTTGTTGAAACTGAAACAGCTTTGTGGTTTCTTTGAGGAGCAGGGAGAGATTCTTGATTTAATTGACATTTAGGGGCGAACATTGGTAGTGTTTGTATAAAAGATCAACCTTTGTACTTTTGTCTTTTCTGGTGTTGTGCATGTCTTCTTTGCTTTGGTGAAGAATCCCTACTTGATTATTTTCATGGAAGCATAACTTGAGTTGTTTTCAGACCTCTTTCTTTCCTCCTTCCATACTCCAAATAATAATTTCTTGACTAATTATGTTGTATGTTAATTTTCAGGAAGGTATTCTGTTCAAGCTGTCAGGTAGCAATGCAGAATTTGTATTATGAACAAACATCAAGCTTTGGAGGTAAAATATGAAATAGGTATGCATGTGCAATGTGTAGGTCTGTGTCTCTGTGTATATATACATAAATTGTGTTGTATGCATATTCATATATGAATATGTGTGAGTATGTGTACATGTACACACATAAATATATTTGTATGTATATATGTAGGGAGGATTTTCTGCTGCAAGTGTTATATGTCAGCAGCAACCTGTGTATCAGTCTGAAATCTACATATTGTATGTTGAAAATATAAGAGTTGTGAAACAGCGAACGTGCATAGTGAGAATACAACAGAATGACTTGAAAGGTCAGGTAGTTTTACAGTCAAATGTCTCAAAGTTTTAAGAGAATGTAGGAATAAACCTCATTACAGCTGCCTGCTTTTGCAGTTGTTGTCCTGTGCAAACAGACAGCAGAGCATTTTGGAAAAGAGTAGCAATGGTGTGTTTTCAAGAAACTGCTTCAAAGCCAAAATGCGTTAAAATGTAACATTATGCATTGAAATGTAGCATAATGCTGTTTTAACTGTATTAAAAAAGGCATACTTCAATTAGGCTCACATTGAACCAAACATTGTCTCTGTCAAGGCACAGAAACAGCAACATAAACCAGCAATAAGATGGCTAAGGTAAGAGTTGGTCATCTGCTCCTGGATTTAGGACATCTGAGCAACAGATGATGTTGAGAAATTACTATAATTGCATCAGCCTTCACTGACTTTGTGTCAGACACACTTAGCATATGGGACAAAGGGTAAGATCTCTGCCTTTACCAGGGAAGAACTGAATGGAGATTTCTTGACTAATTTGATATTTTTAAAATTAAGCTGGCTTGAGAAACATCATTCAAGGCTAAAGCACTGCTGAAATGTCACAGCAAGTTGCTCGTAGTCAAAATACTGAAGCTGTCTCAGACCCAGTATTACTGAACATTTTCATCAGTCACCTAGAAGACAGAGAGGGTAGAGAGAATACTTGTTAAATGCACAGATGACAGTAATCCACAAGGGACCTCCAGAGTATTTTATGGGAAGACATGAATTCTAAGTGACAGATTGAAGCTACTGTCTGGAAGAAAAGAAAAAAAAAAAGCTATGCAATAACAAAAAGGCAAGATGCTACAGGTAGATAGGAGAGATCAATCTTGCAAATCCAAAATGGCTAGGTTCCATGGAAAATGGGTGAAGTGGAACATGATAAAGGCACAAAAACAAAAAGAAAAAGAGAAGTTCAGTCTGGGATGCATAAATGTGAAGCAATTTGTTGCTCAGATACTGCTAAAACACTTGCCTAGAGTGGTTTGCCCAGTTTGGGTGCCACAGTTCAAGGAAGATGTTAACCAACTGTAGGGAGTTCACAGAAGAGCAAACAGAAAGATCAGATATTCAAAGACACAAATGTATGAACAGCAGCTTTTTAGCCTAGAGGAAAGGTGAAATCTGTTCACATTTTTCAAATATTCAACATAATACATATAAGGTTGTGAATAAGGTTCAGAAAAAGAGTTGGAAGGAACACGTCAAGTAATCAGGGACTTGTCAAGTAATCAGGCAATGCATTTTTGTAGCCAGTATGCAAGCAGTTGAGGCATGTACATTTAAAGTCACAAATGTGAATGGAGAGTAGATAGTTTCAGGCTTTAAAATTATTTCTTTAAACTTGGCTCACTTAAGTATAAAGCTAGGAAATTGACTTGGCTTCCTGGGTAAACGTCAGTCATCCTGATGAACATGTGCAATGATGTTTGTATAACAAAGGAGAGAGCATTACCACAGTGATGCTTAATTGAGCTAAATCCACATATAATCATTCCTATTATAGTGAAGTACTGTAGCATTTAGATTAAGTAAACTACTTACAAGATCCTGCAAATGTTTCATTGTGTGGCTGTTTCTTCTCTAAATTATACTGATGGGGATGAGGAAATGCTCTATTGAAATCCATGGTGCTAGGCAACTGTTAAACATACTTTAGTATGCCAATATTAAGGCAGACTAATGTTTTATTTTATTTTATTTTATTTTTAGTAAATTATTTATTACTATTATAAGTGAATAGGCAGAACTCAAAGAAATGCCCCAAAAAATAACTAAGAAGAACTTATGGACCTAATGTCAAACTGCTGATGCTCAAAGGGCAGGACTTTCTTATAAATCAGGAAGAGACAAGTTGGTGTAGCCTTTGTCCTCAATCACCATTGGTACTCAAGTTTCTTATCAAAGGAGTGTTACACAGATTCTGACTACATTTAACATGAGTTTTATACAGCCTAATTAATCTGTATCTTTAGGAAAAGCTGTTGCTGCTCAGGTGCCAATCTGCCTAACCCAGGCAAGCGTGTGGGTACTATCCTACACTGGTAGCAGTCAATTTATCTGGGAAGAGAGGGCATGCTCATTCATTCTTGCTTTTTTTTTTTTTTTTTCCCTAATAGGAATTTGGTAAACAGTTAAAAGAATGGAAATGAACAGTGAAGTTCAGAGTTATTTCACATTTGTATTTAGAAGTTCTTTTCTGGGCATGATCTGAATTCTTTGGTCTTGTCTAACTCTGCCTGTAGTGAATGGATATGGAGGGCATAACCCTAGTTTAAAACCATTATCTGCTATTTAACTTTATTTCTATTATTTTATTCTTTGTAGGCTTCTCAGCTGAAGTTAATGTTCTGGAATTTACTTGAATACCTCAAGATTTTTTTCTACAGAAGAAAGTGAAATATTCTTTATCTTCCTGAGCAATAATTTTCTTTAAACCCTTTTCATGTGCTTTCTGTGCACTTGCGTTAAACTTTCCCTGCACCCTTTAAAAAAATATGCAATCTCATCCAAGTGTGAATTCAGAAAAGTAGAGAACCATGTTTGGCTCTTTTCCTGAAAAGGGCAGATGGGGTTCTTGGCATCTGTTCATTCTTTATTTCTGAATATTGGGTTGGGTACAGTTTTATACAGTCTTTGCCTGGTTTTTTTTCCTCCAAGATTTGGTCAGCTGGAACTTCTGTGAAAACTAAATGTCAAGAAATCCCTTGGGTCCTAGATCAGCAACTTCTTTCTTCCAGTCTTTCATGTTGGAGAGTGACTGATTGTGCCTGACAGCGCTGTGCTTCATAAACCTTTCTTTCCAGTTGTTTCTGACAAATGTAAGGAAATATCTTCAGATATTGCTTTAGACTAACAACTTGTCCTTGGATTTCTTGCTGAAATTCATTAAGATCTCATTATTCAGATCTCAGCAATTCCTGAGAGGAATAATTTCTTTAAGCTGGACTGGAAATGTAGGTAATATAGCAATATTTTCTTGAGCCCACTATTTACAGTGAAAAAGAAGAAGAGGAAAAATGTGGATGAAACAATGAAAAATACGTCAGGTATTAGTTAATGCGAATGAAGCATTCTGTAAGTTTGTGCATATTTTACATTAAAACAGGACAGCAGATCTGGTTAGACTTTAGTCCATTAGAGTAGTGCTAAGAGTTACATCAGAGAGATCTCACTTTGTACTTTAGGAGAACTAGAAGTAATTGGTTTTCAAAATATGAAATAATATTGGGATTTCTTTTTTGGGATATGAATACCTTCAGCTTTCCTAAGGACTTGTGCACCACCTATAGCTGTTAAAGATGGAAAAGCCTTATTCAGTCATGAACAAGGCTGTTATGGATTTTGTTCACTGGAATAGAGTTTGTAGTATTGTGCTCTCCTAGTTTTGTATTCTCTCAACAATAAGGCTACCTTATCTTTTTCTCAGGAGACTATTCCACTGCCTGATAGGGATCACTTTCAGGAAAGATGTGTGTGTATCAGCAACAGAAGTTAACAAAGCAGCTAAGACACTGTAAACCTAAAAGAAGGTGAATGAGTTGACCACAAAAGAGAATGAGACTTTACCCCAGTGTCAGTGGTGGTGAAAAACAGGAACAGAGTTTGTTGACCCGATGTCCCATCCCTGCAGTGCTCAAGGCCAGGCTGGACAGGGCTTTGCTCATCTAGTGGAACATGTCCCCACCCCATGACAGGGAGGTTGGAAGTGGATGATCTTTAAAGGTTTCTTACAAACCAAACCATTCAATGAGTCTATGAAATAGGTGAGATATTAAGTGTACTGATTCCAAGAGCTCTGATGCAGCAGTGTATGGATAGTCTGCACTGAGCCGGTGCTGACCCTTCAACACAGGGAAGCTCAGCCTGAGCTTTGGGCTGCTTGAGTTTGCAGCAAGGTTCTTGTCAGAGAATAAAACTTTACCACATCACTGCTGGATTTTTATCACCTAAAATTAATTCTGCACAACACTTCTGAAAATTCATCATTACTTGTGAAATATTCCAATTAACTGGAGGACAGTGACTGATAGCTAATCAATGCTGGTGAAACTGGGCTTCTCCCAAAACTTGTCACAGGAGTCACAATTTCACACTGTGCATTCCAGTCATTCCCCTGGAGCACATTAAATATATCCTCTCTGTGTTTGTTATTGCCATATTTTGGGTATTCTCAGGCAATCAATATCTGCTTTTCCTCGTGGCTCGAACACATTGTGGACACTTGACTCTTTTAATTCTTCTTTATAGCTGGGATTTTTACCTCCCTGATTGCTAAGCAGCAGCCATAATAAGGCTGAAATATGTGTATTAATTTTTCTGTAAGTGTGCTCAGTTATGTGAATCTTTCAGCTCATCAATAAAGTCAGTTAGAGCAGTGCTTGCAAAATACCAAGAAAGCAGGTTACGTTGTTAGGGATGTTTTAATACCTACTTCAACCCAATCACTAAACTAGTAATGAAGTTTCTCCACTGTAGTACCTTCCCAGTATATTTTTGATATGCTTGTAATCTTTGTAGATGTCTGCAGAATTGTTAAAATCTCTGGTGGCTGATAGCATTTGCTGAGGTGCCCTATTACTGATTTAATGAGGAAAGCAGCCGAGAGAAGGAACTTTCTGATAGATAAAGCTAATCAACCAATAAAGGCCATTTAGAAATCTGCTGCAGCATTTCTTGGCCTAGGGCACCCTGGTTTTGGGAAGAAGCACTGGAAGTAGTTCTGTCTGCTGGAAATATGGATGTGTTGTGGCTTATCTTTGCAGCCAAGCCCACTCACTCGCCCAGAGTCAAGGCATTACCAGCCAGCATTCAGTTGTTACCACATCACCTCCTTAAGAGTATGCAAAGTGTGACTGTATTAATGACAGGGAAAGAGGGCTCTGTGTGTGTGTGTGTGTGGCGTGTTCTGTGCATATGTGTGTTAGTGTGAGGGGAATATTAACTGAAAGAATCTCCATTTTGCTTTGGTGGGAAGTTGCAAAATTTGTCTTTTTACTTGAGAACCAGATAAATAACTGGACCAAGTTTTTTTTTGTTGTTTTTTTTTGTTTTTTTTTGTTTTTTTTTTGCTGAACATGAACCTGAATTCAGGACGTTGAATACAAGAAAGGCTCTGTGAATTTTATACTGGTAAACCTCTGCCTGCACAGCCTTTCCCATGGTACTGAATTAAATTTTTTCTTTGTTCCAAACTGTTCTCTTTGCCCATATTGCCGTGAGCATTGAGTCTTTTAGAGTGTGTCTGAGAGAGGAGATCCGTGGTGAGGAGATGGATCAATGAGTCTGGCAATGTGTGAGATGTGCATTGACATCTACTAACCAAAAAGTGGGTTATACTAATAAGGAACTCTGCTCACAGTGTCTGGTTAACCTTTGAGTTCCTGTGAGTTCCTCTACCCAACAGCGTTTTGTTGATGAGGATACAAGAAACCCATCTGTCCTCCATGTGCCTTGTTCACAGTCTTAACCTGCTCCTGTTGTGTTATCTCAGTTTCTTTCAATCAAGAGGGCAGATTCATTCCCTGTCTCTCCTCTTCTTGTGTGTTTTTGTGAATCTGTATCCTGTTCCTTCATAAAGTACATCTATCTGCAGTTGCAGCCACATATAATTGAGGGCAACCTCTTGGGACAGTATTGCTGTGCACAACCCCTGCTTCTCTTCATCGAGGTGCACAATGCTATTTTCAGGAAGTAGGACAGTTCCCAAGGCTTTGGATTGTGTTATTTTATTTTTGTTTTTCTTTATTGGTTGCTTTATACACATGTAAATTTGTAATGTGTTTGACATCAGGTTTTACTGCTGCAAGTAAACATTTTGGTTTTCAATCCTCTGTTGAACAGAAAATTGAGTTGGTCAGAAGAATAAACTCCATATTTCAACTGCATTGTTCCTTAATTAAATAGTGCTAAATATGGTTAGGAATCTGATTCCAGGGTCTTTCAAATACACAATTTATTTTTATATTATTTTCCAATATTTCTTTGAATTAAGGATAATTGAGATTATGGCCTGCTTCTCACTAGTGTTTGAATACATATCCATTAAATTCCAGCCCGTGTCAAACAAATGTCTGTGCAGGTAAAATACACAAGAAAAATGGATTTGATAAAAACAATTGTTAGTTTTGTTGCACTATGTACTATGGAGACTATGTCAAGGAAGTGCAAGTAGCAGTAGCGATCTAAGGGAAGTTTTTGTTCTATGTGGGGTGAACAAGGGTTGGAAATGTGCTTTTCTATCCATGTTCTACTTTGTACATTACTTTCTGTGTGAGCTAAGCTTTTCCAATAGTTATAAAAATGGACATCCTTGTGTATTGGTTTGAAAACAAACCAGTGGGAGATCACAAGTCAAGATTGAAATTAAAAATAAGTGAAATAATACAAGGAAAAGCACTGACAAAGTCAGATACAACCTAACACCCTGTTAGGGTGGTAGTAGCAGTCCAACTGAAGTAGTCCAGTTCAAGCGGTGATCCTGTGAAGGTCTAGTCTCCAGCTGAAGATCCAGTGGTAGCTCTTGTCCTCTGGGAACCCAGTAGACAGGGCTAGCTCAGGCAGTTCCAAGGCCAGGTTATATCCAGGTGGGAACACCTGGCTCCTCCCTCCTGGGCAGAGCATCCCACAATGGGATAAGTCCATGAGTCACACGGTGGGTCCCTGATGGCCCATTGCCTGTCATCCGGAGTGGGTCATTAGCAGGTGATAGCAGCTAACGGCCCACAGCTGGTGGTAATAGAATACTTAAACACATCTATATTGCAACCTAGGACACCTTGTGTCATTGGAGACACGGTTTGTACATGCAGACTGATGCCCATGAAATCTGATATTTCTCTCGCTGCAGGAAAAGGCTGTTGAATAGATATTTGCAGTCACCAAAGCTCTTTATTCCTTTGGTTTCTCATGTGTATTTTCACCATGGCAGACTTGGTCATTTGGACACCTGGTTTGGGAACAAGACTTTCCCCTGCTTTATATCCTTGAGAATCTCCATGTCCTACCTTCTGCTGGGTTGTATGTATTGGTGATGGCTTCAGTGGTCCTGTGCCCCCCAGTACCAGGGAATATCTCAGGCATCCCTCAGCACTTTTCTTTGCCTCTGAAGGGAGACTAAAAAGCCCCCAAAAGAAAGTAATATTATCAACTCGATGCTGCCTTGACACCTCTTTTGGTGTCTGTTAGACAGAATATGACTCATAGGGTTCACTAAGGTGTGTGGGATCAAGAGGTCAGTCACACTGTCCAAATTGCATGCTCTGCATGGCATCAGGTCTCGCTGGTAATTAATCTTTAGATTAAAGTGTCTGTCCTGGATTTTAACCTTTCCTGCCTAACTAAGGGAAAAAGTGCTAATGCTCTAAACTAGCTGATACAGAGAAGCACTGACATGTCTTGGTAGCTTAAAGAATTGCCAAGGTTTATTGTAGTGAAACAGACGCTGTATTTGCATTTGATTCTGCAAATCTAATCTCATCAAAGTTAAGACAGCCAAGATAAACCTAAGGCAACTCCATAGTTCTTTATGCAGTCATGCTTAGCAGTGCAGCTATATATTCCCAGGAAAACTATGGCCTGTTTTTTAGTGTGTATTGGAGTGTTTCTGCTTTTAATATACAGGTCTGACTTTGAGGAGGAGAAAAACATGCCTTTTGAAAGTTTTTCCTGCTGAGAAGCACAATTAAAAGTAATTGCTTCTGTTTTCAAAGTAAAACATGCCTTTTAAAAAGTATAATATTCACCAGTACCCAGGGAGACACTTCTGCCATGTAGAGACAGTTTCCATATTTCACTTTGTAGGTGCTCCCATCTGCCCCTCTTAGAGGAGTTCTTCCTGAGAAATAATGAAGCAGTTTCTGGAAAAAAAGCCAGTTTAAAAGGAAACTCAACATACCAGAAGTAGAAAAGTGAAAAAAAAGTGATCATTGCATCAGTTTAAAGGCATTTGTGTAAATTGCCTTATAAATATAAAGAGCTTAGACTGCTGTGATAAGCGGAGACATTTTAAGGTTGAGATGTTTCATATACAACTCTGATGCTAATTGTAAATGGAAAAGATTATATTGATAAATTAATTTTGTCTAGCTTTTTTTTTTGCTCATAACGTAAAGATAGAGATTTCATGAACTACACTTGTTTTACCTATAAACCATTAAAACTAGAGGAAAAGAAAGTTGCTACTTGAACCTTGAGACGAGACAGAACAATGTCTGGATGGATCTGGAAATGAGTCCTGACCTGATGAGTAATTTCTATGAAACAGTCTAAAACAGAGTCCCAGAACAGAGTATTCCACATTTTAAATTTGCAATTTTATGCCCAGAAATAAAGATACGTATAACACACATGAAAGCACAGATGTGGGACACACTTTTGCTCTTTCCAGGTTATGAGCTTTATTTTTTTAGGTAACTATTTCACAGGGGAGAACAACTGGACAGGTATTAGTTTTGCCAACTACCTTAATGCTTATGTTCCCTAGAGTACAGGGTAGAAGTTGGATTCTTGCCAAATACTATGGGGCCGGGGCGGGGACAGAACTGGTTCCCTTTGCAGCCTTTCAAATATTTACAAACAAATGGGATTTACACAGTGTCATCAGTATTTTCTGACTTACTGAATTGGCCAAATACATTTTTTTCCCCAATTCCCTTTGGACTTCCTCTGTAGTTCAACCTCCTGCACAGAAAATCTTCCAATAAATAAATAAAACCATCTCAATTGATGAAGTGAAAGTAGATTTAGTGGAGGCCTGACCCTCTTCATGGAAAAGCTTGGTTTTCAGAGTCTGTGCTGGTGTAGCCACAGAAGGTAGTTTTAGAAGCAAGGATGGAGTAGGAGGTTGGGGCACTAGTAGGGTGCTTGGGGAGAACCAGTGCCCTGACATCCCGCACTCCATAGATTTCATGCAGGATTTGGGGCCAATCCCTTTGCCTCTCTGCATCACAGTCACTCAGTTGTAAAATGGGGACAGCTGTCCTCCTCTATTTCTCAGAGGACTTGTGAAAATAAAAGCATTAAAGATTGTGAAGCCATCTGTTGCTATGGTGATGAGGCATATTTAGGCACTGAAGAACCAAGATTAGAAACTAATATGTTTCCTTCTACAACTTATTTAGAATATGGATGGGTGGTGCTGACGTAGAAGGTCTGGTTCTGCCACCAGTAATGTGGTTACTGATTCTCAGTGGGGACAGGAGCAGTCCTCAGTAGATTACAACAGACACGTTTCATTAAATTCTATTATTTTAAATGCCTCAAATTGGGTCAGTTGCATAATGCCTTGTGGTGGCCTGTTATACCAGATAAAAATTATGTGCAGGATTTTAACACCTGCCATAATTACTAGATGCTTCTGCACTTTTTGTCAGGCGTTTGGAGCTAAGGTGAATGCAGTGAAAATACAGAAATTCAGCAGCGGGGAAGGTTTGTAAAATTCCTGCCGGTATTGTGAGATAGAGTGGGGAAACTTTAAAGGGGAAGGGACCTCCTTGTTGCAGATATGTGGGAGAGCTGTGACAGGGAGCAAGCTGCGGATGAGTCAGAGGACATGGAACAAAGGGCTCAAGGAAAATGGAGTCAGTGGGATACCTGTTATACTGCCATTGCTGGGGAACAAGAAACTGCTTCAATGAAGTAGTTTGGCCAGCAGGAGTATGTTTGATATCCAGAGACTGATTCTGCAAATCCCATTTTTTTCCCCCGTCTTCTCCCAGTACTGTGACAATATCATCAGTACATCAACACCATTTAATACTATTGAACAATTTCAGTTGAAAGCTACATCTAGGTCCTCTGCTTTGCCCTCCCTGTTTGTGCCTGGGCTGATGTACAAGCCTTGCTGCTGGCTGGATCCAAGTTATAGCTCTGGAACTGCCCTGTACCCCCTGCACACTGCCTCTTAGCCTTGGTTTGCCTAGGTATCTCTTGCACTGCACACTTTCCACCATCTCTGTTTCCACAAGAACATATTTAGAATGGGGAACTTTAATAACCACTTGGTTCTAATAGATGAAACATTTGGGGTCAGCTATAAGATGTTTGTTTTTAAACAGCCTATCCAAGTATGAAATACTCCCTCTAAATCAGATATTGAGAGAACTTGCAGAGATCTATGTCTCATTTCCAGATGGACTAGCTTAATATATCTGTGAATTATTTGGCACATTTTAAATATATTCCTCTGCACCTGAGACATAAGTATCATAATACTATGTCAGGAATTATGCTAGGGAAGCAGCTATTCCTTTCCAGGCTTTTTGGTCCATCTTGAATATTCTGCTTCTTTTTAAACCTGACTTTTTTTTTTTTTTTCATGTATTTGTGTCTCTGGTTTATTCTAATATCCACTTCTCACCCAGCTGCTTTTGTCCAGTTTTGCTCCTTTTCCATGTGATGGCTGTGATACAGCAGGAACATAGGAGCTAGTAAAATAAATAGAGCAGCTAAATGTATGTTCCTGCTTGACCAGTGTGAGTTTTTTCTGTTATTTAACCAAAGCAAATATGACCAATAAATGTAAAATTCTCTAAAGAAAAAGAAACACAAGAAGCCTTCCTTATTTTTTATATTTTGCCGAGGGATTTTGGTAAGAAGCAATAGGAAAACACATATTATTTTCTCACATCTGGGTGAGACATTGATTTTAATGCTGGGAACAAATTATTTTGGTAGTTATCTACATCACAGGTAGTTTTGCAAGTAATTTTCTTTAAAAATAATAAAACTGTGTAAAATGACCAAGTAAATATTCTTCTTGACTGTTGTCTAGTGTCTGGTAAATAATTTTGGGAGGAAAGATTCCTGTTTCCTAGAGTTTGTAATTAGTTTGTTTAGTAATTCTTTGCTCTTTCAGGTGATTAAGTTCAGGCTCAAATTTTACCTCCCTGTGCCTTTGAATCATTGCAATGACTTGCACTTTCATTTGCTTCTCTTGCCTGAAGTAAAAGCCAATAATCCCATGTGAATGCACTTCAGAAATTCCACAGGTGCTACATGGAAAACTGACTTATAAATTTAATTAAGAGTGAGTTGGATGCTACTGAAACATAAAAGTGAAGTCTACATAAATGTGCTGCTGCTACTGGGGCTGTGACTTGGGAGGCATTTACTCCTCCTGAGTGGGGCATGAAAACCCATGGGAAAGCAACGCTGGCAGGGTTCAGGCTGATCCTGTACTGGCTGCAACACCTCCACAAGCTCCACCACCTGGGCTGGCCTCTAGGGATACAGGAGTGACTGCTCCCAGTGCTAATGAGAGCATTTGGGATATGAACGTTTTAACCTCATCCTTCATGTCAGTGCCTCTGTGTTGAAGGGAGCAGAGTTCCTGGCTTTCCCCTAACAGTCTGTTGGCCCGAGTCTTAGGTTCACCAGGGATATTGTCACTGTGAGATTGCAAAGCTCTCTTCAGCCTGCTTGTAATTAGCAGACTGTGGCCCAGGGTTGCTGAGACATGGCATGTGGCCTTGCAAAAGCAGTTACAGCTTAGAGTGGTTTCTTTGCCACACTCTCTTGGACGATGATTGAGTGCTCTGTCATCATTTGAGGCAGGGAGGGGATGAGCACATGCAGTGCTATCACCAAATGAGAGGAGCGCATCATTCTGGTGTGCCCTGCTTGCTCCAAGCACCTGGGTGAATCCATAGGGAGCAAAGCATGCCTGTAAATGGCCCAGACTATCTTTTAAATTGTCCTGTTTCAATTTTCTTGAAACAGCTCACAGCTTATTCAAAGGTCAGTGTTATGTCCACAATGTGGGTTTCCATTGCTGTGCCCAACATTCAGTGAAAAGGTTTCCATGCCAAAAGCCTTTGGACCTTCATTGCATTTCCACATTGGAAATCAGTTTAAACACTGCATCTCCACTGCAAACTTATGCTCTGCTTTAGAAACTGGACCAGTGTGGTTCAAAGGCCTGTGGACTACACCTGAAAGAATGTTTCATGAGGAATGGCTGCTTCAAAGGTAACTTTGCCTCTGATGGTTGTATCCCTGGCTGTACCAGAGTCATCCCACTTCAACCCTCAGTGACTCAGTGGGTCTGATTATAGTCTCACTCAGATGTGCTTATGCCAGGAGGCTTCTGTGAGGGTGTTATTTTTTGATTTTCACTGTGTCAGAACAAGAACGGAGCTTTTGGGGGCAAATCTAGATATCTAGAATATTTCTGTGGAATTCAGCTCATTCCTTTCTGTCCCTTATCCAGACTTTTAGGTCATCCCTTGGTATGCCATGGGGCATTAGAGAGACCTGTCACTAGGAGTGGGAGTCTCTGAATGTGAACTGTGGATATTACTGTTTGCAGTTCTGTGTTTAGTGTTGCCTTCTTTGCCCAAAGATGAAAATTATTTTAATTGTTTTTATATATTCTCTAATAGCTGAGATTTTCTTACTGTCTAAATTAAGAAGAGCATTTGCTTTGGTAAAATAAGTAAAAAAAGATAAAGATGTTTTGTCCCTCCATGTATTTTAAAGAAAATTTCAAAGATGTGGTGATGTGCAGAAATCAATGAAAACTAGATGAGATTTAAATATTAAGAGGCAGGAATTTTCCTTCAGGTGAAGGATGACATTTGCATAGAAACAAGAATGACTCATATGTTGTTAGGTGAATGTCTAACTAGAATCTAAAATTCATTGCATCAGTCACCTTTTACCTTCGATGGCAATGGGAAATATGCTAAGCAGGATACCTGACTCTCCATCCTGTCTTACCATAGGAACTGACTGGAGAGAATTCATAAATAAATTGTAGCAAAATGAGATGCTGAACCAAATTTTATCACTGCACAGGCAAAACTTTCATTGCTTTTTATAGAAAGACTGAACTTTTCTTTCCTTTTTTTTTTTAACCACAAAAAACGTGCAAGAAGAGGGTACCCCTTCTTGTAGCAATTACTTTAGAAGCCATTAACTTCACTGCAACTTCACTTTTGTAGTTTAAATTATATGAAAAAGTGTGCTGATTTATTTTATTAACTACATCTATTCTCTGCCTAGAATTATAATTTTCAAAGGTAGAAAGACAGTGAAATGCCTCTATTAAGTTCTGTTGATCTGTGGTACCAAAACGGAAGTGATTGTTTGAGACATAACGCTCTTTCTGTAAATATTTGAACCGGCTTCCCTGCAGAGAATTTGTTTCAAGTTCAGATCTTCATCTCAAATTTTTATTATGAGTTAACTGTTCAGGCAGGTTAACATCAACTCATTTTATTAATTCTTTCCCATTAGGAGGGCAACTCAGCCAGAACAGGAGCCTGACCCTCTCAGCTACTAATCCTGTTGCTACAACCAGTAGGTAAGGTCACCTTCTTTTCTGTAACTCACACTTCTTCTGAAATGCTATATTTCTGTCACTTGCGAAAATATATATCCAAGGCCAACTCAGGTCTTTAATACTTTCCCCACATTTTTTATTTTCCTTTTTTTTCTTGTGTCTATGAATTACCTGCTTATTGGACTTTGAAGACACCTCATACAACTACTGAATCTACCCTGCAAATAAAAATATTACTTTCATAATGAGTGCCAGGTAAAATAGATGAAAACTTTAACTTTTATTCTTTTCTCCATTCAAAGCATCCAAATGACTGTAGCATCTATACTACAGAGACTCAGGAGTTATGGTGTCTGCTGGAGTCACACAAAGAGAAAATATGTGACACAGAAACTTACCCAGTTTATACTGCCAGAGCCCAGCATTGCTCATCTGCAGTAATTCTCATTAGTTCTGGGTGAACTCAAAGATGCTTGTATAAGTCCACAAAACACTCTTCGCTTGAGATTTAAATATATAGTCTGATAATGAATTGACTTTAGGAAACTTGTGCAACAGCAAAATCCACCCACTGGTGAGCATGGATGACGAACTTTTGTTAGTTCCCTGGAGGGCAGCACTCTGCAGTTTCTGATCCTGCAGTTTCCCACTGATTCAGGATCCTGGGTTTTTAATTAAAAAATGGGGGATTTTCCCCTCATTTCTATCAGGGTGAATAAGGAACTGTTCCACACCTTTCTGGAAAGCAATGGAGTGGAAAAAGTCTTAATCAGTTTCCACAGGGAAATTTTTAAGACCCTGTTGCTGGACTGGTACAGCAATACTTTTCTATATGCCTTTTCATATGCCATGGGATTATTTCTGCATAAGGAAATATTGTATGTTTGAAGATGTTTGCTACTTGGAATCATTTTGGAATCATTTTGGCCTATATATTAAAATACCTTTCTGGGTAATTTACTGACTTACATGTATATCTGCAAGTTTTGTTGCAACATAGAGACTTGCAAAACTTCTGTTTTGTCCCAAGAGCTTCGAAAAAAGATAAAGCAAACTTACCTTGTCTCTATGCCTCATAAAGGAGTACGATTGCTCGTGGATGTCTTAAACCTTGTTTTCAAAAGTTGTAGAGTACATCAAAACCCTGACCAATTTACAGAAAAGCATTAAGTGCTAATACTATCCTAACACTGTAGCCCAACAGACAGGAGTTACGGAATATTCGTAGTTGGAAGGCACCCACAAGGATCATCAAGTCAAACTCTTAGGTAAATGGCCCATTCAGGGATCAAACCCACAGCCTTAATGCTATTAGTACTGTACTCTAATCAACTGAGCTAATCTCAGGACCAGATTTTCAGTATTTCTTTTATGGCTTGTCATGGTATTCAGTGAAGGTTTCTGCCCATATTATTTGAGTCAAATTCAGCATGACCTTCATTCACTGCTGTAAATTGGGTTTGAAGATACCTTTGTGTTATTTCTCCCTCCCCCATGGTTCTTCTTCCAAAAGAAGAACCTCTACCTCATTTGTTGGTATACTTAAATCTTTTCATAATCAGTGCTTAATTTGGGTTTAATCGTGACTCTCTTATTTCCTCTGCTGTAATATCATAGACAAAGATCCTTAACCTGTGCCTGTCTTCCATTATCCACTTTAAAATGTTTATCTAAATAGCAGCCTACTTACATTGTTAAGGATCAATTAATTTATTAACTAATTAACTGAAAGCACTCTAAAAATATAATGTGCTACAGATGTAATTTTTGTCATTAACAATGCTTCAACACTGCTAATGCTAAAACATTCATTGGCAAAGTCTAGTGGGTACTGAAAGAATATTAAATCAATTAAAAATGGGGAGGTGTGTTATCTGAATACATGTGAAGGCCATTACAATATTGGGAGTGGAAATGTCCTGATCCTGGGCTTCCCCTATGCCAACTCCAGTTGGGGAAAGTATCTTTTGCTAATACTGACCTACTCTTATGTAAATCTGGTGAGAATTATATGAACAGTTGGGGCTGATTTTCAGTAGATATAGATCTATATTATGTAAAAATATTAAAGTTTATTCCTACCTTATGGTCTGTTTGTAATGCTTCCTAATGACCTTTTAGAATATTTTCCCCCTGATCCTATTCTGGGCTGTGTATTTGACAACATGAAAGGATTAGCAGGAAATAGAATTTGTTTCTTGGTATTAATTGCTCCAATACAGGGTGCTTCTTTGCATGGCTGCCTTCTTCAAAGTTTGCTCCTGCTCAAAGTGTGTGCTTCCTGCTATGTTGTGTTAAAGGGCTTTTAGCAAAGGAACGGTGGCGTGCTTGGTGATGGGGAGGATGTCACTCTTTGATCAGCAGCTTCTGTGCCTACTGAACACCCTTGCTCTGATCTGAATGCTGTCTGCAACCCTCTGGATTCTTGATCTGCGTAGCTTGTTTGCTGTAGTTCTTGTCACAGTATTATGCAAAGCTTGTTAAAACGCTGACGCTTCCCTCCGCCCCCGTATTATTTTTCCTGTGTTATTTTTGTGACCTCTGGCTGAAGCATAGCCTCTGTATACCTCATCTACTAATTTGCTGCTGTTTATATCAGAAATAGGATGCTCTAACTTGTTAACTACAGCTATCTAGGTTATGAAAATATGTACTCAGCAAATACATCCTCTTAGTTTTGTTACTTTTCTACCTTCTCTTCAGTGCTTAAGTACAGCTCAGACTGACCAAATCTAGCAATAGCTGCCCACTCCTGGCAGATTTTAATCCTCATGACAAAGACCCAAAGTTCTTAATCCCGATGTCTCTGCAGTCTTTATACACACCCAGAAGGCAATACTCACTACAAAACATAACTTCATTGCATTCTGTCAAAAGCAGGTGATGATGCCTAGATAGCCAAGGTGTGTCACTGGGCAAGTGGGAGAATGGCATTTTTTCTTACCCCATTGGAGGGGATTCTGTGGGACAGAAGTGCTTGCCACATGAGTCATTTTGTGCTGTTTGAGGCCAGGTCCCAGATGTCTTTTCTAAGGTGCTGAATATTGCTAGCATTAACTTTTTTAACCCCACAGTAAATGTCACACTTTCATGATCATGAAGAAAACATAAGATACCTTAGTTTTACCCTAAGATAAATTTAATGAGATAAGGGACAGCATGGACCTCATGTAATTTATCTGCAATAAAATGTAAGTGGCAATCACCTTGAGATCTAGGCTGTAGGAAAGCAGGTGTTTATTACTTTTGACATATATTTGCAAAAAAAGATCCATTTGCATGTAAAATGTATTGCCAAGATTGATCAAATACGGTATTGGCAGCAGTGATAAGGCACTTGACCATGTGGTGTGGTTTGCTAGTCAAAGAGAAATTGCTGCTCTATTCACCTCTTAACCTTTGCAGACACAAGGTCAAGGTGTAGGGAATGCACACAACAGTAGATTTGACTCTTTTGCAGCATCCTGAGTCCTATGTTTGCTCTAATTTGCCAAATAGACAAGAAGCAGCATTTATAATTTTCTGAGAATCTCAGTCAAAGACTAAAAGTAGAACTTTTATCTACCCTTTAAGTGCCATGTACTGCATTTGTTGTCTTTTGCTGCAGCTGAGCCACCCTGTGTTGCAAAGAATAAATGTTCTGCCTTTACCCTTAAATCATATTGGTAGGAATAGTGACCCTGATTCTGCTCTCACACCAGCATCATTCTGAGTGAAGGTCATGGGGAAAATGCTCTTTCTTTAGAACGTGTTATCTACTTTATTAGTCTTAAACTTACTTTTATGTATTATGTCACTAAAAATCCCTCTTTCTGTCGGTTGAAATAAATCCTAACAGCTTGCAAGCATGAACAGCTAGCAAACAGTAAGAACA
This sequence comes from Entomyzon cyanotis, assembly GCA_024500445.1. Classification (NCBI taxonomy): domain Eukaryota; kingdom Metazoa; phylum Chordata; class Aves; order Passeriformes; family Meliphagidae; genus Entomyzon; species Entomyzon cyanotis. Next base: position 87,647,940 of record JAKEPQ010001005.1, read on the forward strand.
GTTTTACCTTTGCAGTATAAACCCTAGCCATTTCTTTAAGTTATGCAAACAGTTTGGAGTGCAATAGCATGGAATAAAATGATTTTAGAAAGGAAAATTCTTTGTTCTTAGGGAAAGCTGCTCTAATTGCTTCATCCTTGCATACAGTACTTGTGCTTGGCTGTGGAAATATTGCAAAGTGCTCATTCCTATGGCAGTCTAAATCAGCAGTGTGGGAGCTGGCTGCTCTGCAACGGCAGCTGAAGAGCCGATCTTTGCTTTTCCAGCACTGTAGCTATGTAGAGAGGGACTACAGAACTGTAAAATCACATATCATGTAGCAAACAAAATTAAAAAAAAACCCAACCACCACCATAAATGCAATTTCTTTTAAAATGGAAGCAAGAGAACATCTCTGTCTTGTTCTGTTAGTGTAGTAGGACCCTGGTGTTAGTTTCATAAGGCTGTTCAGACATATAAACACTCTTTCCTCTGCAACCTCTCAAATTATTCCACAGTTCCACTGGAAGAGATTTCTTGTCCAAAGAGATATTCCCAAATCCCCTAGTCTAGGAGCCAGGTGGATTAAAAAAAATGAATAGAGATAACCCCTCTGCCTTGAGGCAGCTGGATATTTAGCCTATTATATGTTGGGTTTTTTTTTTTAAAGCCTTATCTTCCCAAAGCTCTCCTTTCCCCCTCCCTTTCCCTCCTTTTGTCATATGAAAAGCTCAGTAAGACCCAGGCAGCTGGCAACCTCCAGGTCCCTTGGATGCCACTGCTGCCTCAAAATTATCTCCTTGATACGAGCAACATTATTTTTTTCTCCCTTGGAACAGAATCTGACCCTTTTCAATCTCATCTGTTAATGCTGAGTCTTCCTTGTGTCTTGATGTCTGTAATAACATTAATTGGGGCTGAACACATGCAGCTAGGTTGGGTACAGCATAGGTGACACTCTGTGGGTGCAGAGAGATGTAGAAGGCTGGTGGAGATGTAATGTTCTTGTTATTTAAGGCTCACTAATAATCGCAGTAGTTATGTCTTGGTTGCCAGTTTTTAGATTTGTGTGTCGAAACATCTTGAACAAAATGTTAGTGAGAGCAATTCTGCAGCATCCTGCTGACTGAATTCAAGGTGCTGCCTCGTTTGCCATCTGCCTGCAAGCTCACAGTAGTAATTATAGTGAGTCTCGCAAGTGCTGGAAGAAGAGGTATGTCAAATGCATTTTCCTTCCATTTGAAGGTAATTTTCATTTTCTCAACTCATTTGAAACTACACAGGATTATGAGCTGCAGGTGTGAGAGCCACACAGAAGCAGACAGACATGTACACACTCATGGAGCACAATATCAACTCCTCGAGTGTCCAGAAGTGCTTATATACTTATCTTGGCACTCTTAAATTAAATGTAGCTCTGGAGAAACTTCCCTTGTTATTACTACTCCTGTCCTTGTGCATAGAATCTTAACATCTCTTATTAGTGTGACAATATATTAAAAAAAGCATGCTTGATTTTGCTGAGCATCACCAAAATAGCAACACATGTATTATAAAAACTGCTGAAAGTGAAAGTCACTAGCAGTTTGTTGAAACTTCCATGGGTTTCTAGTTTTAGATGAGTTGCTGCTGTTAGTTGTGGGTTGTTTCAGATCCTTGCAGGGTTAAAAGGGATTGTGGAGAGCAGAGAGTGGTGAGTGCAGTAGATGTTATTAACAGCATTCTGCAGGTTGCTGTAGGCATTTCATTTAGCTGCCATTCAGAGCACCCGACTGGATTCTGTGTAGTCAGTGGAGGAAAAAGGTGAGCCTGGACACCCATCCAGAAGACTTAAGTTGGATGTGTGTATTCCATGTGCAGTTGCTGTGGGGTGTGATGTACAGTAAAACGCGCAGGATCCTTAACCATCCTTGAACTGCTGCTAAAGCTGTGTTCTTCCGCAGAGCAGAAGGCAGACCAGTGGACACTGCCATGGTGAGGATAAGCAGGGTGAAAACGTAAAATTGGCACTATGTGGTGAACAGTTTCATTTGGTGCTTTAATTCTGCTGAGAGTTGGGGTGCTGGAACTGACTTTTGTTTGGAAAGTGATTAAAGACCCGGTGCATTTGAGCACTGGACACCTTGGAGGAGGAGGTTTGCATCTGGTATGGCACATGAGAGCAAGGTGGAACCAGGACCTGCTCCAGCTCTTCAGGAATCTGCCTGTCCTCATGTCAGGGTGTAGAGGGAGCCATCTTTCAGGGCTGTGTCTGGAATTCACTTTGAAGCAGTGGAAGAGTAAGCAGAGAGAAGGAAGGCTTGTCATTACATACCTTCTTTACTGATCCACCGAGAAAACTGGGGTATGAGAAAAGAATGAGTACAAGTTTGCTCTCCCTGGATTTCCTGGTGGGACCTGCTTGGTGTCACCCACTGGAAGAAACAGCATTCAAACATCCAAGCTGCACATTCTCCTAAAGGTGATGGTTGTGGCTGTTTGAACTGTTTTCCACTCTGCTTAACCTCATGAGATTGGAAAGATAAGAGCTGTGTAGGGAAAGAGCAACTGAAGCTGATGGGCTCAGTGAAGAAGACTTACAAACCACCCAGGCCATGGAAAGATTTTAAGGAATATAAAGAGGGGTTATTTAGGAGATTATGAACACCAGGTTTCTCTCAACCTACTTAAACAGGACATTCTTGCATGCCTTGAAGTAATGCCTCTACATTTGTGCTTGCAGGTTCAAGAGTCAGGCATGCTCAGCAGCTTTGTGTCTTGGGTTGGAATTTTTAGAATCACAGAACAACCTGAGTTATATGTCAAAGGCAAGAGCTGATTTAAGCTTTCCTCATTATATGCCTTAACTGAAAGTACCACATTAAGGTCATCTTTCTTGTTCAAGATTTAAATTAATTCTGGGCCAGTGGAATATCCTGTACTCTTCAGACAAGGGTTTCTATAATCATCTGGACACCAATGAAGTCTTGATTTCCATGGATTTGTGTTTCATGGTAATTCATGAGCTCTAAATGACAACTTTCCCATGGTGGGGGTATGTACCATCTTTTTTCCTCACGTTATTCTATGTTTCAGTCAGTAGACTCTCAGGTGGCTAATGCGAGCTGAGCTGATTCAGTTCCACAAACTGAGGGAGTCCACCATTTTGTCAGAGGTAGCTGAAATTATCCGATGGGGTCAAAAGTTATTGAGGAACGTATACAAAGTGTGATCACATAAGTCACGTTTCCATAGGAACCGGCTAAAAATACATCTGTATGAACACTTGGCGTCTATCATGATGAACTATTATGTAAGTAGGATTTTTTTTTTTATTCAGTAAGAACATTGCAGATGCTTGTTAATAATTTGTGGCAGAATTTACAGACAAGTTTACAAGTCATCATATGTGCAATCGGCTGTGTGCTTATTACATCGTCTGCCTTCACTCCTGCTGACTAAAATGGGAAATTAATAGAGCATCCTTTCTCAAGGCTTAAAAACATCCAGAAGATTCAAAATAGCCTGAGGCTTAAAAACTTCTTCACCTGGTAAGACAAACAGAGTTCTGTACTAACAGTCAGCTATATGTGAGTGTTGTAACTCTAAGTGCTGCATGTGAGAGGTGGAGAGGAAGGCTTGGAGGCCTGTACCTCATGGAAAGTGTGCCATATTGCACCATGGCAACATGTGAATATTTGCAAGTAATGAGTCTCTGCAGAGCAGGAAATTGTCACCAAATAAATTATTCAAATTGTAAATACATTTGTACCTTGGGATAAATGTTGTTAGGATAGCAGATTTTTGTGGAGCAGTGCTTTAGGTTGTATGAGATCAGACAGAGGAGTTATTTTTACCATGAGGTGATGTATATTATAACACTGTACATCCTCCATGACTAAGTTGAACTAAGTGTTTGTAACTACTTTTATCTATGTTTCCAGAAGCCACTTAGAAATAGTCTTTTGTGCCATCTAAAAGATGGGACTGGATGATGGATTGTTAAGAAAAAAATGACCGAAAACATCTGTGTTGAAAAATTGCATAGAAGTGTCCACAACTGGACTTCTCAAAATAATTCTGTAGCCTGTTATAATAATTTTTCACAAGTTCCAGAATTTATTTTCTAAATATCAGGAAGCAATTTTTACCCTGTTCTGATTTTGTATTTAATTTTCCTTCAAAATCACATCAGGGTTAAACAGTAAATCTTAGCAACAGGGGTTCTTTTTTTTTCTAATTCAGTTTTTAACAATAAGACAATCTAAGACTGTATATGTAATAATACAAATTATAAAGTGTACGTAATGCTGTACTATGCTCATTGTTCCACAGAGGGGGGAGGAAATGGTCCCCCTGTCTTCTGAGCCTCAGAAAATAGCATGCCGCTGGACAAATTCTGAATTGTGATTATTAGCAAATGATGAATAACTTACAGACCTGGAGTTAATCATCAAATATATTATTTAAATTAAAAATGAATTCAAGAATTCAACATGCTGTCCATGGACAATTCATTGATAGAAAAGAAAAAAGGATGAAATTAATCAAATAAATAATTCATTGTAAATCATGTGGTTCTAATTATAATAAGGTGCTAAAAAATAGATCAGCTTCTCAAAGCACGGCAGAGTTCTGCTACGCGTACGTATCTCCACAAATGCAGCTGTCAAAGTATAATCCCTGTTTTAATTGCTTTTGGTTCAGGACAATAGTCAGGTACAGGAGCAGTAACAAAGGCATTGACCTACCCCATTTATTAAAATCTATTTTGTTTGCGTGCTTGCATGACAGAGCATCCTGAACTAGTGCTTCTGCAACGTGAGAAACACCAGCCTACCCTTCCCAAATCCTCAAAGCAAAAGTTTGCATAAAAGTGAGGTTTTATGACCTTCTCTCTCACTGACTGCCAGCTCAGAGGTGTGTAACTCTCTTTTCTGAGGGGCTGCTTATTAAAAAGGTGAAGAGCAGGCCTTGAGCATTGATCAGCAACCGTGTGCTGCTGAATTTTAGGTGGAGGATGAGGGAGAGGCAGCACAGAAGCAAATGAGACCTGTATGAACACATTTGTTCAGAGGCCTCCAGAACACCTGATCACCAGGCACTTCAGCTTCCTGAAGTCTTTGATAGCTGAGAGCTGGGTTTAGCAAGCCATACTAGTCCAACTGTGCTTCTGCCAGTGGGTTGGATCAGTTGATCCTTGAGGTCCTTTCCAACATGGTATTCCATTCTGTGATTCACTCCCCCATCCAGCTGAGCCACCAGCACCGTTAAAAAGCCTGTACCAGTGGATAGGCAGTATCCAGCATATATTACTCTTTTTTTTTTTTTTAGCTTTCACTTCTCTTCCTCCCTGTTAGTAGAATGAGGAAGCCTACTTCCTCGAGATTTTTTCTTTTTTTAGTTTGCAAAGCAAGTCAGGGTTGGATGGTACTCATTTGCAAGAGCTGTGTTACTCAGCCAAGGACAAATCCAGTGCTGTGCCCCGAACTCACAGAGGTCCTAGTTCAGTTGCCATTAAATGAAGGGCTAGCAGCAGTTACAGTGAGAAGATGAGAGCATTTTTCATAAAATATTTGTACAGATTTTGAACAAAACAGCTTTTATTGCCTTAAAAACTTTTAGGGCAGCTCTGGAACAAAGGCAGGAGAGAAATCCTGAGTGCAAAAATAGCTGACGTGAACTGGAGCATCTCCTTAACGACAAATGGTGCTTTTTCCAGAAAGCTATAAAGTCCCTCTCCTGAAAAAATTGATTGGAGTGATGGCTGAACATTTGGCATGCTTCATGGTGGTGGGCTCAGTATTTTTGAATTTTGCGCAGTCTCTTGGATTTGTTACATCATAAGGTCAGGCAACAACTGAACAACTGGTTGTCTGACCCTGTGACCATGCTGTAAAAGTGTCTAGTCCTTTAGCCATCAGAAATTGCTGAAGATGCTAGTTTTCTCTGCAGTCAAATAATAAAGTAGAATGCACCTTGTGTACAGTATCTGTAAGATGATTAAAGTGAGGTGGAAGAGCAAGAGGATGAGTATAAAGGGGATTAAAGATACCTTTATGTCACTTTTGCCATATCATATTAAATGCAAAACTGTTAGAATAATACAATCTCACAAATGTTTTTGCATCAGCATTTTGTCCTCTGAAAATATATTAGAAGCAGCTTTTGCACTGTCCTAGTAAAATTTCCAGTGGCAGAAATTTGCTTACCATTAGTAGACAATAATGCTTCCTTTTTCCCTCAAATTTTGGATCCGTAAATACTACAAAATAACCCCCAATATGCTGGTGATGATGGGATTTTTCTAATGTTAGCAATTTTGAATGTACTCACAATGTTTTTGCCTTAGTGATATGAAAGCAATCAGCACTGCAGAACAGGAAAAAAACGAAGTAAGAGACCAATACTATGTATTAGTCAGACTCAAAACATGACAAAATTCAGATTACCCCATGCTGAATACAAATGTGGTAGAAATGTTCAGAAACTGCAATCAAATAGCTTTGAATGTCAAAGGAAATTACTTTGGGAGTCTTTAAAGCCCTCTTCTTAAAGCACACTGGAACATAAATCCCCTACTTTCATTTGATTAGTCCAAAAGGCTATAGGATGTATTATTAAATCTAGAAAACATGACCAGAGTCTTAGTCATTAGTGTCACTGAACATACAAATTCCTTTAGGTCTTTATTTTTTCTTGCTCTGTACCTTCTGAATGGATCATGATCAGTTAACTTTTAAAATAAAAGCATACCTGAAACTCACTGACAGTTATAAATAATTTATTTTTTGAAGAAAATGCTTTGTGAGGCTTTCGTCTGCTCAATTTGAGTGTCACAGCAAAGTAAATACATATTATATTATTAGTGAATATTAGAAACTGTGGATAAAGATATTTTGTTCCTCATAAATGATAAGAATCTTTGGTTGACAAACTCCTCTGCAGTACAGGGGAGCTATAATCAGCTTTGGCAACAAAGCTTTGATGTAATTAAGTCACAGAAGTCTGCCCTTAATGAATAGTTGCAACACAGTGCACATTTTACTTTTTTAAAACCTGGGAAAATGATAACAGAGAGTGAAGACAACCGTGCAAAAACATTGATATAAATAGTAATAACAAGACCTCCAATCCCATAAAAACCCTCAGTTTAAAAAAGGATTTATGCCTGTGCCTTAGTTCTATTAAATTTAAGAATGAGCTTAGAACTAAGCATGTAGTTAAATGCTCTCCTTGCAGACCCTTGAGTCTGCAAGAAATCTCTGCTTTCCTCTCATGGCTTCTCTTTGAAAGAGGTTGAACTGGTTATTAACATGAGTGATTGGTCCATGTAGCACAGTATCTTGCACTGGACAGACCTACAGGATATGTCCAATACTTAAGTATAGGGCAATTGTTTAGTCTTCCTTGCTGGTAAATTCTTCCAGCCTCTAGTGCTTTGAGGTCCTCAGCCTGGCATGCTCTCTTGATGTTTAAAAGCCTTTGATGGATTAATTAATTAATTAATTAATTTTTTCTGATCAGTTTTTGCAGATGTGCATTCTAGCATTCCAGAGGTTTGATAACAACTTCTACAGCTGAGCTATGCATTCTTTGTTTTGAAGGTACATTCTGAAAACTTTGTTTGATGCCCACTAGTTCTTGTACTAGAAAAAAAATTGAGCAATTGTTTCCTGATCCCTCTACGTCTTTTGTGATTTTTCCAATGCCTCTGAATCTCCATCTCCATAAAGCTTTTTTTTTTCCCTCCAGATTGAGGAATATCAATGTGTTAGTTGTTCCTTGTTTGGAAGCTGTGCCAAAATTTGCACCTTCATTATGTTTCTTCTTCAACTGATGTTCTTTCTGAGATGAGTGGCTCTAAATTGAACTCAGGAATCAAGATGTGGGCATAATGGTAGGTTTTGGATTTGTTCTCTCTTTCTTTTCTTTCCTGATAATTCCTAACACTGATTTTTTGTCAACTACTGAGAACCAAGCTGGCATGTTCGTGACACTACTGATTATAACTCCAACATCTCTGTCCAGAGTGGTAATAGCTAGTTCAGAGCCCATCACTAGATCTTTAATATTAGCAATATTCTGTTTTTCCTCATGTATGCTATTTTTCATTGTTGCTTTCATACCTGATACAGAAGGTGGTAGTGACCCTTTTGCTGCTGTTTGTTACTGTAAAAACATGAGGTCGGAGTTAAAACAATCAAATGCATTTTGGCCTTGAGGACTGTCAATGGAGCTGTGGCCCATTGCCTTGACAGAAGAGCTGTTTGCTGTTTGGAGTCCCTTTAACTTCTTGGCTAAACCAATAGCTTGAATAACGTGACATACAAGATAACTGAATATAAAATGGAAAAACTGGTCTGTGTGGTGGACAAAAGGGAAAGATATTCTGGTATATCACACATTGCCTCATGATTCTCACCAGGGAAGATGTGATGCCCCTTTTGGTTACAAAGTCCATGGTGTGTTCTCACTGACTCCTGCTTTTACAGCTGTCAGGGGTAAAGCTGGGTATCAGCTTATGCTGTGGAAGGAAATGGCTTGAACATTAGCTTTGGGGTCAAACTCTGCAGTTGTTGGTCATATAAGCATACATGAATGCACCTTCTTGAACAAGTCTTCAAGGCATGCATTTTCTTGACATACATTCCTAAAGGTTTCTCTTGAAGATCTACCTATCTGTGTGGATGTCTTACAGAAGTCTAATGTTGTTGTGGTAGAGGTGTAATTTCTGTACTGTTTTTCCTTATTGAGGAACCTTATTTTTGGTTTAACATTCTCCCAATCTACATCTGCATCTTTCTTGAGGTTGTGACTATAACAACAATAATAAGCCATTCATTCTATGGAGTGGTTAAATAAATGTCAGTGATGGGATCTTTCCACAAATACTTTTTTTTTGTTTTTTTTTTTTTGAGAAAAATAGTCCATATCGTCAAGAGTGAGAAATTATCTAGTCTCAGCAAAGGATACTGTTATTATTCCTAGCTGAAATACAAACACAATAATTAGTGCAACACTCTTTTTATGTTTGCAAATAATTATTAGGATGAAAAGGAAAAATAATAGTGTCCAGACATGGGCCTGGTTCTGTCTAAAGATGCTACTGATTATTTTATTTCAGTTTCTTTGTACTCAGAACTCAGGTTCTCTTAGTGAAAAAAGAAAAAGCAAAATGTGGAAAAAAGAAAAGGCAAAATCAGCACTTTTCCCTCCAACCAAGATTTCGTGTATGTTGCAATTAGGAGAACAGATTATGCTCCAATTTTAGAAAATTTTATGTTTAAAATTGCAAGTATGTGTATGCCTCTACAATATCTGACATCTGCTCGAACATACAGATATTTGTTTGGACACTGTGACTGTAGCAAAGTTTTTTTTTTTTTTTTTTGGAAACATGTCGGTGCAATAACACAACCCTAACTCCGATTTGCCAGTTAGAGGGATTTTGAAATAAAGGATTTTCTTATTTATTGGCAGGCCATTTTCTCTAGTCCACACCAGTTGCTTCCAAAACTTGCGGTATTTCTGTAAGGTGCAAATTTTGTTCAATAACCTGCTCATTCTCTCTTCCCTTACTCCTCCTGCTTCAGACCTGTCAAAGTCATGACTTCATTGTTCCCTGCTATTTATCTACTGATTAGTGAAGGATATATGGTCTCTAGAAATCTTACACTCCAAAATACAAGATGACCTTTGTCTTAGTGTCTGAGTCTGTATAAACATTCTATAAAGCCCTCAAATGCCTACTCCTTTCCAAACATGGTAGATGTGCTCCCACGCCATACAGCTTAGATCACATTAAGTCCATCTGTGGGCCAAATGATTTTCCAGTGCTGACATGAATTCTTGCCCTGAAGGGTATACACAATGCCATGCGAAGCCACAAAATAGAAGAGGATTTTCCACAGCTAAGGGACTTTATCAGCTACCCCAACTATGTTATAACCATAAGAGGCAGTCTCTCCTATATTCGTTGTTTTGTATATAAACTTGTCTGTTTTAGGTTATGCCTCCTGGGCTGTTAGTGACTTGTAACCTGATGGTGTTCTCCACAAATTACTAGGAATTGTTTCATTTCTTTTACCCTGTCTCCAAGTTGCTGGCATTGTTTATTTCTCCTGATTTTGCTTGGCAATTTCAGGAATTTCATCCAAAATGTGCTGGTTCCTCAGACTTGTGAAGAAAAGATGTTTTTTTGTTCTTTGTAACCTTTATAATTTTGCACTGCTCCTGTAGTCATGAACATCTCATGCATAGCTCTCCCTTCCTACAGATCTTTCTTCTTTCTCAAAAAATATCCATTCTCTTTCTAGAAGCTGTTTGTAACAGCAAGGAAGACCTGAATAACATCACAGCAAAAGGCAAAGGCAAGCAGAAAAATGTCAGAGTGAAGTACACTTCTGGAAAAGTTCTAGAACCAAAGCTGGGAGTTGAGATCATTTGTGATGTCAAGGGAAAAACATCTCTTCTTACACATGAGTTTGGCATTATGGGATTATTAGAAGATAATTCTGCTCAGGACTTGAGTCTTGGATTCTTTTTTATTTGCCTTGTAGTAGTCTGCAGCATTTTGGTGCTCCAGAGCTCTGGCCAAGTCTTAAAGGAGAGTCTCATGAGGTGTAGAATTTTTGGATCTGGACACAGGAATAGTTCAGACACTTTGGAAAGTCTGAGTCTTTGTTGAATGATTTGGATGGAAACAGGTAATCTTCCCAAACTGCGTAATGCTCCTTCCCTTTTCTCTGTTTGGTTTGCAAGTTCTTTGAGGCCAGTCCCTACGTGTGTTTGTATAGCACACGGCACAGAGGGCTGTAGTGTCAGTTGAGTTCCTACTTCAGCAATACATAATCTCACTATTTCTTTAGAACAGTGATGAATACTCAGTCCACCAAAAATGTAACATCAAACTGGTGCCTTACAACAGATATGTGAGTCTCTTTACTACATTCTTCCTGCTGTATATTATAAGAAAAATATAGTTTCTAGTTTATATTATTTTGTGACTGACCTGGGACAAAATTGCCCACTTCTGGGGATTTTTTTCAAACTATTGTGTTTGCTGACTCCTGAAAAGGAAAGCAGGAGAGGTGTATTTAAGAAGCTATTTTACATGTGGCTGCAGTTTGCTGCATCTGTTATTCCTCCTTCTGCAGCCTCCACTCCTGCTGGGCTGATCCTTCCTATGCTCTGATGCAGCAGCATTTTCGTGGGACCTGTGTCCTGTGGATGTAGCAGCTAAGGTGCACAGTCATGGTAGTTCTGTGTGCCAAGGTGCCATTAGATCATGGTGTGGAGAATATGGAAGGATAATGTGCTTGCTTAAATATGCTTACTGAGGATTTGATAAACTTTTCTGTCTCTGTTCAGCCCTGGTGAGCTCACACCTGGAGTGGGGTCCACTCCTGGGCTCCCTGGTGCAAGAGAGACATGGACACACTAGAATTAGGTCAGTGAAAAACCACAGAGTTGATTAAGGAATTGGTGCATCTCTCATATGTGAAGAAACTGGGAGACCTGAGGTTATTTGGTCTTGAAGACAAGGCTTAGGGGGATCTTTTCAGTGTGTGTATTAATACCTGAGGGGAGTAAGGCAGGGAGAGCTAGAGTATCCCTATAGTACCCTGTGACTGGACAAGAGATAATGAGCACAAGAGATTTCACCTAAACATAACTTTTTCTCTGTGAGCACTGGCACAGGTTGCTCAGAGAGGTTGTGGATTCTCCATCCCTGGAGGTATTCAAAACCAGACTAGATATGGTCCTGGGCATCTTGCTGTAGCTGACCTTGATTGAAAAGTGGAATTGGACTATATGATCTTCAGAGGTTCCTTCACACCTCAACTGTGATGAGATTCTGTTCTTCATATTGACTTTAAGTTATCATAGAGTCAGAGAATATTGAGTTGGAAGGGACCCTCAAGGAGCATTGAGTCCAACTCCTCGCCCTGTGCAGGACCGTCCCCATGAATGACACCCTATGTCTGAGAGCATTGTCCAAATGCTTCTTGAACTCTGGCAGGCTTGGTGATGTGACCATGTCCCTGGGGAGCCTGCTCCAGAGCCTTACCATCCACTGGGGGAAGAACCTTTTCATGGTATCTGACCTAAACCTCCCCTGACTCAGCTTCATCCCATTCTCTCAGGTCCTGTCACTGGTCATGAGAGTGAAGAGATAAGTGCCTGCCCCTTCACCTCCCCTCACAAGGCAATGGTAGTCTGCTACAAGATCTCCACTCAGTCTCCACTTCTCCAGGCTGAGCAGACCAAGTGACCTCAGCTGCTCCTGATATGGCTTCCCCTCAAGGCCCTTCACCATCCTCATGGCCCTCCTTTGGATGCTCTCTAATAGCTTCATGTCTATTTTTATAACTTGTCTCCCAAAACTGCACACAGTTGTCCTTAAATGGCTCATTAAATGAAACTTGGCTTTTAGAAAGGGAAAATAGAAGTCTGCGTTGCTTCCAATGGTTATAATGTGCTACCATGTGAAAGGCTCGGTTCTAGGGAATATGGTTTTTTTGGTCTCTGCAGTAACTCTCATCCTTTTCCTGAGGACTTTGTTTTCCCTCTTCAATTCTTTTGACAAATTAGGGAAGGATTTCAGCAGAAGTTGAAAATTCTTTTCCCTGCTCTAGGGGAAGAATCCTGGGCCCAAGTGCTCATAAATTTTGTCTGATGATACCTGGATATACTTTTAGGGCTATTAAAAATAATAATTCAAATAACAGAATTGTTCAATAATAGAGTCATAGAGTACACTTTTGTGCTCTGTGTAAACTTCTTCCAAATATGGAGGGAGGAAAGTGTTAAAGTCCCACCACGGGTTCATTTTATTATTTTAGCTCAAAATTTACCAGCCCTGTATCAGCAATTTAAGTGTTTACTAAAATGGTCAGCTCCACAAAGCCAAGTATTCAGCTTTTCAACATTTTATTCAGATATATTCACTGATTAAGTCTCTCAATATCCCTATGACGGGGATGAGTTCGTAAATATTGCAAATTAATAGCTAGGGAAGTTAATAATTCAGTCACATAGCTTTTTTAATTTAAGCTTTAGTCTTTTGACTTCTAATTACATGCTGTAGCAACCACACTAAGCTTCCCTGGTAGGGAAAGTCCTTTAATGAAGAGCTTTATTTCAGGAAATATCTTGTTCCCCTCCTGCTGATCAGCAGAGCTTGTTGGATGGATTTCTGTATCAGTGTTGTAAAAATGATGGATTTTACTATGAGACAAACTTCGGAAGGAACACTTGAGGTTTGATTGACAGAAGCAAAGGATTTGGGTATATGTGGCATTAAATAAGGGCAGCAGTTGGTTAAAGTGTATGAAGCACTGTCACTCATTTACTAAAGACCTACTCATGAAACAAGAAAATATGCTGGTAGCAGCACCTGGATAATCTTTCCTTTTGCTCCCCCTCAAATCCAGGGTTGGACAAATTCAGCAGCCTTTTAGCTCTGCCTTCTGGAGAAGATAATCTGCACCCATGGCTTTCTTTCTGTGTGAGGAAGGATTTGAGTTGAGGAAAAGGAAATCCTGACAGTAGGTCTGAGAGGGGCAGGTGTGCAATATTAAGCCAGCAGGTTTAGCTCTTGGAATGATTCAAAGAAGCCTTAAGATTATTGTAATATTTTCCTGGTCAGCACTGTCTCCAAGCAGCTGCTCCAGCAGCTGGAGAACTGCAGTTGTGAGTTGCTGCTGACATTTGCCTACATCACCTCCACAGGGAGGAAGAATGATACGGAGTCAGTGTTTCTGACTTTGCGGTGCATGAATTCCCCATGCAAGGAGAATATCTTGCTTGTCAGCCAGTGTGACTTTATGGCTCCTTTGTGCTGCTGCAGAAGTGTACATTAGAGCCAAGATTTGTGCTGAAATAAAGCAGGACATGGATGCTACTACCTGTAAGGGCACAGCTAATTATTTTTACCATTTCCATCCTTGCTTGAACTCAAGGAGTTTGCCAAGTCAGTTTCACATTTTGCACCCTCTATAAAGATACGTGGCTGAGAAACATTTCCAGGTTTTATTCCAAGAAGCTTGGAGCAGCTGTGAAATTGTGTATAAGAGTGCTCAGATATGATTTTCATCTCTGTTTCTTGTAAAAGGTGGTCAGATGTGAGATCTGTGTTGATACACGTTTATAGTGGGTGGTGATGGTGTGGCAGAACCTGGGTCAGAAAGGCAAAGACCAGTACAGTTGCCTTGATGCCCAGACCCCAACTTTTTCTCCAGTGCCAGATGCATCAGATGCTAAATCAAGATTCAAATACTTCCATGTCTGCTTTTCTGTCAGAATGCCAACAGGACACTTTCTGATGTCAGTGTCATTGCAGCTTATGTGATGCAAATTCTCACTCTCTGCTACCTGGCAATGTCTCTCAGGGGACCTATTTCATATTAAAAGATTGGTCTCTGCTCTCAGTAACCCCGGAATAAATCTAGAATAAATTTTATATTGTCAACAACAATTATACGTGCCATTGAGGGCACAAGTTATGGATGCAGGTCCTGCCCAAAAGTTGATTCAAAGCTGTGATGATTAGAAGGTTTCTCTCACTGCCAGTACAGATACTTCCCATCTGCTTAATTTTTGGCATGGGCTCATTCTTTCCTTTGGATCAATGTTTTCATTCTGTTATGCAAAACCAAACTTGTGTACGAGTGCTAAGTATGACCTGGCCACTCTCATTTCCATCCTTTGTCTTGGATTTGAGCAGACTGTCCATCAATAACTGTGACCTTTAGCATTTTATTTCTTCACCTGGATGGCATATGTTGGGCAAATGAATACTGCTTTGGATGTCTCCTATTTCACCCACAGATCAGGAATAAAGTTGTCTAGTCTCTCTTCCAAACTCTACTTTTTGTCCAATTAATTTGAAAACAAACAATACTTTCTTAAAAGAAGAATGACCACCAAAAATGAACAACAAAGAAACTTAAAGCTAAACAAGACTGCATAATAAGAGTCATGAAAAATGTAACAGGTACGCAGTAATCTGAAACTCTGTTTCAGGTGTGCAGATGCTGTGATATCCCCCCTGGCTTTTATGTCAGCCAATGTTACTACCAAGCTGTTGGAGTTCACTGAATAAACCACTGAACACTGTGAATTCTCCCACTATATCACAATTACAGAAGTAGAGGCACTAGGTAAGTTTATGCTGATCCTCTGGGAACATTTTAAAAAAGTTTAATAGCCCTTAAAATTTCTCATTTCTAACCTGTCATAGGTTTACCTCATGACTGCTCATTTTGCTGTGTTATAAAAGCAGATAGAAAATTAGATTTCTGGCTCAAGATCTCACTAAAACCATCATTCCTGTTTAAGTCAGCAATAGCCACATAACATTTAAGCCTGGATAGTAATTTCTTTCTATATCTACTGCAGCAACAGAGAAACACATTGCATGGCTTGAAATGCCTCTGGTCTAATTAGAAGAGCTTACAAAATTCTGTGTAAAGATTATCTGAAAAGATCACTGGAAATAATAAATAAGAGGAGTCTAATTTCCCGTTCTGGGTATCTCACAAATGAGAAAGGCATCTTTAAAATATGGATTCTGTTGATAAGATCATTAAATATCTGCGATGATTACACAGGCTTTAAACCCCAATGAGGAACTTCTGCTATGATTCACAGAGAAAAGGGGTTTTTAACTGTTTGGTACACTTCCAGTCTGGTATCTCCAAGTATCTGGATTCTGTCCAAGTGCACCTGAGCACAGCACCTGTTGAGGCAAAGACCTTAACAATGCACATAACTTTAAGTACAATAATTATACCCCCATTTTAGAGAGCATTACTCAATTGAGGGAAGTGTCCTTGAAATGAAGGACATTCATCTAAGCCTTTTGGATCAGAACAGAAGTACCAATATATTATAGGATTGCACTTGTGAAATAAGGACTCATTTATAATTTCTTTACATACATGACTGAAAACACAAGCCCTTATTAGTTGATTCAGTCGTCAGTGGAGAAAGTTGGAAACTAGCTGATAAAATCACTCCTGTTGGGATGTTAAACAGCTATTAAAAATTGAATTGATTAAGGGTTCAGTAGAGTTCCAGAGAAAGGTGGTTAAAGACTTAAATATCTGCCTTCTCAATAGTTGACAAATCAAAAGAAAGGTCAGCTGCTGGGAAGCTGCATTCAGAGAGTGCATTTGTACTTTTGAAAGTTAAATGCATTGTCAAATATATCAGCAAATTAAGCTGGCAAATGGGGTTTATTTCTCTGTGATTGTTTTCCCTGCTTTATTCTGTACCTCTTGGGTGGCTTCTGCTCAACTGAAGCAAAATGCATGTGCAGAGAACAGGGAGGATGGGAAAAGGCAGGGATCATTTTAGGATAAGTACAGTACTCCTCCGCACAAGCCTGGCTTTGGGGCATAAACTGAATGTGCTGTAAGGGAAGGGTTGGTTTTGGTTTTATCTTTTTGGTGGGGTAGAAGAAGAGTTTCAGGTCAATTGTCTCTCAGCAAAGCCTCTGCCACTGCTCCAGGAATCCAGTAGTAGATGGTCTTTATTCTTTTTCAAACATCCAATGGGGCTTTGCACTGTTCTTCCTAGAGTGGACAAGCCACCCTTTAAACCATGCCAGAAGCTGAGTCCCCATTACTGTAGCTGTGGTAGGTGGTATGGTAGTTGGATTGGATCAGCAGGTCCAGGTTTAAAAACAGGTCGTTAAGTCTTACTTCTACAAGGAGACATGATCTGGTTCAAATCTCTGCTTACCTGGGATGCTAGGACCTTCCTGAAGTTCTGGATGTACCCAGGAATCTGCTCATCTGCATTTGAGTGGGAGATTCAGTCTGATGAAAACAAAAAGATAACATACAGTTTACATTGTTGGCTGAGTATTTTACACCTGCAGGGGATGATGTCTGAAGGAAAAATTTCATGAGGTCCCTTAAAATATTGATCTCTCACACAATTTCATAAATTCTTACTACATTTCTCTGAGAGTGCAAGTTAAGGACCTATCTTGGCCCTTGAGGCTCCTTATATCTTGTTCCTCATTATGCTCTGGTTGTCTAGGTGACCTGTAAAGGTCCTTCCAACCAAAACTGTTCTATGATGTTCTGGAGTGAGTTCTGCACAGAAAACAGTCTGTTACCTTAACTGAATAGAACCCTAATTAATCAAGAGTTAAAATTCAGCCACATTTACACCAATGAGGATTCAAAGCTGGACAAGATGGAGGAAGCAGTGCTGAAGATATACTAAGAGTCCGTAGGACATGATTCTTGGCTATTTTGAGTTCCCCCTTTTCTTTTCCAGAATGGGCTGTGGGGAGCCAGGGGTGGTCTTGTTGAGGCGCTGGTTGCGTACAGTTTGTGGGAGGGGAAGATTTTGGATGGGAAGCTCCTCCCACTCAAGTTCTGTGCTGATGTGCCTCTGCCAGCTTTAGCATGGCTTCTCCTGGTGAAAAATCTCTCTCTTGTCCCACATTTTCTCTTCCTGTGCTATCTTTTAAAATCTGAGATCTGTGTGTTTTAAGATTTTGCCTAATCTATGTTTTCTTCTATTCCGTTAGTTATTGCACCCAAAACATAGCCAGCGACAGGAGGAATGTTTTTCACTTTCATATATTTCATTGCTCATCTGAGAATGAGTGTGTTCATGACCAATGAAAGTATCCTGCTTGAGAAGAAATCAAAGTTTTGCTCAGTGCTGACAGTAAAAGTGTCCATCCAGGATATAACTAGCTCTTACTGGCACCCCTGGAAGACAGAGTATTCTTGGTCCCAAAAAAATTGAAAAATTATTTCTTGCTTCTGATGTGTAAATGAAAATGAAAACAATGTACTCCCAGGGTGATCCTGTGACGATATCCCAGGCCTTTCTGGCCCTAAGTCAGACTGTAAAAGAAGCCTTATGCAGTAGCGTTGGGTAAAGAAAACTACCTGACCATTGCAAGCAATAATAATATGAGACTGAACCTCCCCTTCATTGAAAGGTTTTAAAAAATATAAGACTCTTCTCACAATATCTTCCAAGCCATTCATAAACATATTCTTAGCCATTATCTGCTTAGATTAGTACTCATATATTAGAAGATTCAGTACATGTAACATCACAGAAGATTATGTAAGATAAATCTTTGTAGAATTGCTATAGTCAGGTGATATATTGACCCTTGTGGATTGAATAATTTGTAACAAGTTTTTTTTGTCTGTTTCTTTCTTTCTTTGTTTTTTAGAGCCAAAGTACACCCACTCCTGCTATGGTGTTTTATTTTCTGGTAACAAGCATATTTTTTAGTAGGACTAAAGTCTCAATTTCACCTGTTTGATTTATACCAGGACTTTATCAGGCTACTTCATATAGTCATAGCAGTATTTATAATTGAGCCAGTTCAGAAAGAAGGGCTGAAAAAGCTATGTACAAAGGAAAATAATATCTTTTTTGAGTTCTGAAACATCCACAGATTTCAGAGCACCAGTTAAGTCCAACTGTCTGTATTTGTGTTTGGAATGCAAATAGGTGAATGGGAGTGAAATATTATTTTTTAAGAGCAATGTATAGATATATGGAACTGTAAGGGTCCACTTGGGCTGAGGCAAGTCTTCTGTTTTGCAAGTACTTATGTCATATAATCATGCCAGGAAGAGGACCACATTGAACCTTAAAACTAGAAGAGTTTGTGTTCCTTTTTGAGTTTGTTTTACTACTTTCCCACAGGAAGAGGGCTCTTCTGGCCATCTTGTCTTTTGAGCTCTGTCTTAATCTGTGATCATGACAAATGGATGATTTTCTGTGCATGTATAGTCTTTTAGCTCTCTATCTTTCCTAGAAGGTGTTTATTCTCTGTTAGGAATACTGTCATAGCTCTTGAAGCCTTTGTTTCACTTCTGCTCACATCCTTTTGGAAGATAAAGCTGTTAATTTCCTTAATTATCCTGATTACCTGCTTGTGATTCAATTTTTTTTTTTTTTCTGTTTAAATAAGGCTGCCTGGGAGTGTACTGCAGTTGGTACCTCTGTGACATCTATGAGCTCTATAATGGCACTAATACTTCCCTGTTTCTACCAGAAACATTTTTTACCTGATAACAACAACTGTATTTACACTTTCCATCATGGCACAGTCATCCTGTCTTCCATGAATAACCCTCAGGCCTTTTTGCCTGTCTGTCATCACTGACTAATGAGTTCTCAGCTCAGAGAAAAGCTTCTTGTTTCTAGTCTGTAAGTGCAAGCTGATGCCACTTTTGTACTAGGCAATTTGATTCCATTTCCACTACTCCTGTTCTTGAATGTCTCAGGTACTTCCCACGCAATATGCTAATGCTCATCTTTACCGGTGACATCCCTCAGCAAATGTTGTAGCTCAGTCCCGTTTTTAACTTCAGTTGTTATATGAAAATATGAGATGTGAATGGTTCATGCTGATTTTCCAGCTACAGCCATGGTCAACTCCATTTTGCCCAAGAACTTCCTTTTAAAATCCATATCACTATATTTCTTCCACTAATCTGATTTTTCTTGGTTTATAAATATTTTCCCATATGACATTTCATCAAATGCTTTTCTCATGTCAAATTTGATGAAGGCCCTGCATTTATTTTATCTGGAAAGTCACCTATAAAAGAAAACCAGTAATTTTATTTTATGTTGTCATCCAAACTGTGCCCCCGATCATGAACTCTTCCATGGGCTCTTTTTCCTCTGTCTGCTGCTGCTACTGGCATTACACATAGACCTAAATGTCTTCTGGTAAGAAAACTCAATCACTCATTCAAAAAATCCCTTGCTAATTTTTGAAACACTTACTGTGATGTCTTTTTATCCCTTTTAAAATGCCAATTTCTCTTCTTTTATAATCTATTGAAGGTTTGCCATCAAATCCAGGTTGCAGGAAGACTAGAAGTCATGATCCTTTACAACAGAAATGTTTTAAGTGATAAAAGTCAAAAGGCTGCCAGATGAGGTATTCTTTATTGTGTTCTACTACTGCCACATGGATATTTTTCTGCACCAAAGTGCCTTAGACAGCTAGAAGGACATTAGCTAATTATCTAGTTAAAAGGCACCCAGATGTGAAATGGATGTGATTTTTTCCTTGCTTTTATTTTGTCTTCTGATTAGGTTTAAAGTGAAACGTGGAGGCAGAAGAGTAAGTTTGAAATAGCATCTGCCCAGGCTATGCTTGGTTTTATCTAGGGCTCTACACACCAGCCTTCCTGAGCTCCTAAATTCATTCTTTATTGCAAAAGAATGAATGTTAACACTACCTTTCATTTCAGTCTTGACATTTCAGCAAATTTACCTCTCTGAATCACTAACTGAACTCAACAAAAGGTTTTTATCTACTGATAACTTTCCATCGGAGAGATTTAAAGTGCCAGATGACATTAGCTCTAGCTCAATGATGTTATTAAATTCTCACCTTAAATCTCGCATAGAGAAAGCTCTTGTCAGGTCACATGAATGAGATGATTGCATTAGTCATACTACAAGAGTGATACTCATTCCACTGAGTTCACTGTATTCAGGCTGAAGTTTGATCTATGAGAGGACACTTCATATCTAACATGATGTGGTTTCTTTACATCGTGGTGTTTTTATTAGTTATACTCTTGTCATTGCAATTGAAACTCCCTTTGCTCTGTAGTATGCAACCCTCAGTATCCTTGCTGCTTTTGTTAAACTGATCTGCTACAGTAAAAGGAAACACTTCATGATTAGTTTATTCAAGACATTTTTTCTGTTCATAGTTCAGCTTGAGACTAACTACACTTTTGAAGTACAGTGTCCCTGAACTGGCCTCTGAATTGCAAAACTAAATTAGCATGAATGACATTTTGCATGTGAGAATTTATGCAAGGATCTACTTGTGAAAAGTTTAAACACACCAGCTGAAACATTGATGAATTATGAATGATTATAATTAAATGGTTTCTTGTCTTCATTGTTTTTATTTCTTTTCCTCTTTTTTTCTGGCGTGTCTTAACCCAGTAATATCCAGATGGCTTTGGATAGCGAGATTTTTGTGTGTGTGTGTTGGTCTTGTAGGAAACCAGTGCCATTAACTAGATTTGGGGATTAAAATGAATTTATCTATGGATTAAGAGCTCCGTATGCCAGTTTTAGTGGGTATTATGAAATAGGAATCAGCTAGCTACAGAATTCCTAATACACTTATGTACTTTTATAGCCCAAATCATCTTAGTATCAGAGCTCATCAGCAACTTGAATTCACCTACAACCCCATGTGGGTTAAAAGGGTTATCTCCTGATTCTCCTAACAGGATAACTGAAGTGCAGGAAGATTAAACAGCTAAGTCAAAGCCAGTAAGAAATCTGCAGCAGTCTCAGAGCTAAAAGACAATTCTCTGGGTTCCAGGTCATTGCCTTGAATGGAAAGTTGTTTCTCCCTCCTTGCATAACAACCTAACTGAAACCAGCAGCACACCTCCCGAAGTGTTCTGTGCAGGAGAGCTCCTTAGGCTGGGCAGAGCAGGGAGGCAGATGCCTGTGCTCCCTGTTTTCAGACCTGTATATCTGTTGATGGCTTCTTCTGTGGAAAATCACACGATGCTTTAACGACTTAAATTGTGCCTTCCAGCCCTTCTAGTAATTACAAGAGGTTTGTAAGTATCAATGTTTTATAGCTGGTGAAAAGGGAAGATGTAGTGCTTGGTCATTTTATTGCTGTGAAGTGAAGCTGTGTATGAGCCAGGCACAGACTTTTGCTTTCCTGACATTGTCCCATGCCTGATCTGCTGGACCCAGCATGATCTCTGGGGGAGACCTTACCTCACTGGTGCTGCCAAGGCAACAGCCACAATGCTCAGCAATGTAGCAGGGATCTAGCAGTTAGTTAAGATTTGCATATGGCTTAAGAGTGGTTTTTTAAGTAACATTGGGGTATCTGTGTTGCATCTGAGTCTCACAGAACAGTGGTGCCACTGCTTTCTCTATGTTCCTTAACTCAGTTGCCCCAGCCTCCTGTTAGCATGTGTGCCACAGCTTGCTGTACAACCTTATTTCCCTTGACTCAGAAGCATGAAAACTGAATAGCTACATATACCTATGTCACATTTGTGCAGTGAAAATGTAATTTAAATTCTGTGTTGAACAAAACCAGATATGCTTATTTTGGTATCTTTTTTTATGTTAAAAGTTCCAAACAAACACTATAAGGAAATTTCTGGGAGTCCCAGGGCACCAGCAGATGTGCCTTTCTGGTGCTGGGGCTAAATGCCTGCTTCAGCAAGGACTATTTTGTATTCAGCCTTTCTTATCATCTTACCTTTCCTCTTTCTGTTTAAATATTTTTGCCTTGCTCTTCCCTTTTTCCAATTTCTTTCTGAGATCTAATAATAATAATATAAAGTCATTTTGATGCACAGCACTGGATTATTCAGTACATTTTCCATCCGCCCTGGGACTGTTGCTCCTCAATTTCAGTCCTCAGCTGGAGTACTTCTCCATGTCCCACAAGTCTGGCTTCACTCTCTCCTGACAGCCCAGGCTCTATTTCCTCCTTTATCCAGCTGCAGGACAGGGCAGTGAAGGACTTAATTTTTGATACAGTTTTCCATCAATGTGACCACAAAGCTGGAATTGTTCTACCTTTTCTTGGTGTCTCACCAATTGTGGCTGAACAGGGGCTGTCCCAGCCTTTTGTATGGACCCATGTAGCTGATAAGGAGCTCCCCTCTCTTGAAGTGCAATGCTGAGATCGAGGGGTGAGTGGGACCATACTAGGGGCTGGTTCCTGCAACACCCTCCACATTCCAAGACCCCAGGACTGTGCCTTTGCACTGTGCTCCAACAAGAGCAGCCAACGTTGAGTGCTCCAAAGTATCTATACAAGTAGGGTTGAATGGCTGCTGCTGCCTTCAGAGCAGTAGTGCAATGGTGCCAGGCCCAACAGGATGGCATTTTTCCTTCAGCCTTGTTTGGCTATGTGGACTGTGATGCAAATGGATGAGGATTAACCTTTGTAGATGAGCAACCTTATCCTTGGGATAGACCCAAACCTGTGCCATGTGGTGCTGCGTCAAGCGACACAGGCCATGGTGTGATGTGTCACCAGTCTCCTGTGTGTAAACCTCATGCTTCCAAATTTTTTGGCCTTCCTTGTTGCTGACAGTGACACTTTCTAAAGCTTTTACAGCTTCATGTACTGGCATTTATTTACAGCTCCACCTTGACTGAGTTTTATGTTATTATTTCACAGGAAAACATTGTTCAAAAAAACAAGGGACTAATAGCAGACTAGAGCTAAACCTAGTAAAAGCAGGTGTTATACAATTTGTCACTGCATGACTCTGCTAATGCATCTTTAGTCCAGGACTGTGGTACCCCTGCCACGTTTTAAAGTGCAGAAAGATAAGCGTATGCTGTACCCTGGAGTGCCTTAGTCTATAAATGTAATTCAGAAATATGGGAAACAGTGCTCTGACTCTGATGGCCTTTTTCGACACAATTACAGGAGCAGCGTGAGGTGTTGAACATTTGCAGCAAGGGTGCACACAGCAAACGGGAAGTTGGATGTGCGGGCTGTTAATTCAAGCCTAGATAAGCTTCTGACTAAGAGGGTTTTAATTTGTTTTTTACCCTAATATGATGCTTGTATGATAGCAGTTTTACTGAGAAGAACCTATTACAACCTGTGCTCATCTGTAGAGCCACATTTAATGATGAGGATGCCTCACAGCTTTTAATGGGCCTCTACAGACTTCCAGGATACGAATCTAAAAATGCCTTGAATATCAAAATGTTTTTATTTGGCTGCAGATGAAGACACTTTAATCTGGAAAAAAAAGTGTGTGGTTTGAAATGAAATGAAAAGCGCAACAGATGAAAAAGAGTATTTTCTCTCAAAATAGAGAGAGACAGAGACAGACAAGGCATTTGATCCCTTAGTGCCACGTTTTTGTCTGTCTTTGTGCTTTCAGGATCACTTTCAGGGAATGCACTGGGAATATCAGTCCAATACTCAGTGTTCTCAAACTCCTGCTGAATGAATGGGGATTGAAGACTTCCAGTACTGTAGAAAAGAAGCTTAATTCCAGGGGTCACAGATAGGAAAGCATATGCATGGGCTGCAACCTCCAGATGCACACCCTCAGTCTTAAATCACATTGGCAAAACAAGCCAGGCAAGGTTGCGCTGGTCACTAACAATTTTTCAAATGGCTGAACAGTGACAAGCCATTCCTCTAGTTACCCACTGAGACCTCAGTGAATAATCAGAGCCTGTAATAAAGCCTGGAAATCAATAATCCCTGGCTCATGAATAGTTAGGAACTAGACAGACGATGGGCAAAGCAAGCATTAGAAGGCACTGGGAAGGCACAGTCTCCATCGTTTCATGTTTATGGAATCAGAGGAAGCTTTTTTCTGATTTCACTCAGCAGCAGTTGGTTAACTGGTGCATATGACAAGTCAAGCTTACTGGTGCATTTGTCTTTCTGGTTCTTAAGGGTATAGAAGCAGAGAGTGTGAACAGGTAGATGGAGAAATCTGTTTTTCTTACATAGCTCCCTTTGGTCTTATCTGTTGGAAGTATACGATATCGAAGCAATTTTCCTGGAAATGGGTTATGACACCATCTCAGTAGAAGGTTTTGGGATAGTCTAGAGTCCTTTGATCCATGTGTGTGTGCAAATTAGTGTTCATGCAGCTGGATGGCAGCTCTTTTAAGTTGTGTCATGGGAGAAACACAGCGCTCTTGCTCACTGTATATATCTGAGTCATTCTCTTAGTATTAATATTTTGAGAATTTTTTGCCCCACTCCCATTTTGCATTCAGCAGAGAGTGTGAGAAATAAGATATTCTCTTTGCATTCTGATGGGGAAAAGTTCTCAGGACTGGTTACATTTCAAGTGCTTATCAGTAGCAGATGCTGGACCTGATATTATTTGGTTTTGCTGCCTTTTTCCAATTGTACTGTTATGTATCTCCCAGCACTGTGTGTGCTTGACCAGGCACTTTTTTCTACAAAGAGCAGAGATTGTGTTCCCTGGGGGAAATCTCATCATCAGCCCCAAGGGTTGCTCTGTAATTTTCTCGGCTGTAAGGAATGTGGTTCTTCTAGGCACTGCTACCAAGCATGCCAGGTTGTCTCCCTTTTCCTCTCATGCACTTGTGTTGCTAAGCCTTCATCAGGAATACTTATTCCTGCAGACAGGGAGGTGTCTCTTGCATAACATGGTAACAGACATGCACTAAGGCAAGCAGAAACTCCATGTGGTCCTCAGCATGACCAAGCCCAAGGCCTAGGTCCTCTTCAGAAACGCTGAACTCAGATGGGCTGTATCTTTCTTGAATTTTACTAATATTTTGGCCCAGGTTTGGATGATGCTTTGAAGGTATTTCTGCAAGAGATGCTGAACCTGCCAACTTTCGCCCTTCCTCAGCCTTGTGGGCCATTCTTCAGGGCTATGCAGACACAGGGGTTCACACAGTTATTTGTCCTGGCTGTGGCTCTTTCTACACAGCATAAGGCTTGAGCCTGTGCTAGTGATACAGATGCAAAGCAGAAAGGACATGCCTGCTGCTGCAAAAGGGTGCTTCTGCCTCTGAGGACATCCTCTATACATTTCTGCTTCAATCAATCCTTCAGATATTGCTCTAAAGATTATTTGCCTTCTTTTGTTATGCCAGGTAATCCCAGTGTTTAGCAATGAAGTATGCTGTTCCTGGCTGTTACTAATTAATATATTTTAACCTGTCAATAATTAATGTGGAAATTGGGAAGAATAATGCCGTAGAGGCTACAGCCTGAGATCTGCTGCCTGGCAACTGTAGATGTGCGTATCTGTTATATCAGGAAATTAGAAACTGGAGCAAGAACTGATCTGTCTGACATTTTGTAAGATGATATAAAGGGGCCCACTCAACAAACACTAGATTTATGTGAGGGTATGAGTGATATGTGTCTGGGGAAAAGATATTATCTCTCTTATGAAGGTGCAGTTAATACCAGACATCAATTAAGTATAGTTCATTAAAGCCTCTGGGTAATCTTATTTTTGGATGAGATCAGAGGAGCAACTTACAAGGACTGACTGAGGGGTTATCTTGGTAATAAACTCCACTTTTGCATCTAGCATCTCTCATAGGATGAGCTAAGTAAAGTAGCATCTAGACTGTAACAACAATAACCTTTTCAGATGGAGAGACTGCGCAGTGAAATGTAATAGTGGCTTACTGCGTTTGAAGTAGTTGCACTAGATAGGTTTATTGAGATATGCCAGTAGTGCTGATATGATAATGGTTGGTTTATGCACTCACTCCCCATCCTCAGAGGGGTAGACTTGCCTCTGCCATGTTCATAGGATGTGGCTTTATCTAAAACAGATGGAGTGACTAGAGGCAGGGAAAATTATGGTACTGTTAAAGATAAGAGGGTGATGTTTTATTGCTTCCTCCTATTCTGGCTAAAATATTCCTTTATATATTGAGAGACACAGCGTTTTAATGGAATAAGTTTGAGTGTTGTTTTCTTGAATTTGACCTATTGTCTCCACATTTTGAATCCTAAGTGTAATGCACTGGTTGCAGGAAATAAAGTAAGTGTTCAATAAGTGAGGTGCCAATGGCAACTGACATTCCATATCTTATTTCCAGTTAGTGATGTGGCTGTCAGGCAAAGAGACAGAAGAAACAAATTTCTTCAACACACCTGGAAGAAACAGGGTGAAGCTTGGCATGGAGCCTAAATTTGCAGGGTAATTTCTGAGAATGTCTCACCTTCTTAGGTTCTGCTGCCAAAACAGGCTCCACACTTGCATTTTGACATTAAAACTAACCACTTCTGGAAGTGACTATTTTTTTCTATTTTTCTGATCTTTCTTGTGAACTCTTCTGTGGCTCCTTGCTTCTGTTAAATTTGTGTCACAGCTGCTTCTGTGGAATGAAGCATGTGGGGTTGCTGCAGCTCGGGCTTGGGGGTGCAGAAGGCAGTGAGGAGACTGAGCATCACTGGAGGCACAGGGAAACAAAGGCCCCCAGGGGGCTGCTGGAGGGTGTCAGGAGAAAGAGAAAAATGAGGATGGGCTGTGTGCCCATGGCAGAGCTGGGCTCTCTGGGGTCATCCTTTCACCAGAGAGAGACAGCTAAAAAGGAGAGAATAGAGAAACAATGCTCAGGAGAGGCGTATGATTTTAAGCCTCTAGATGTTAAGACAAAGTGTGCTGCCTTTCAGAAAGTAGCTTGCTGAAACTGCAGCTCTTTAAGTGGGATGATTTTTCCATGCCACTTTTTACGTTGTTTGAAGTAAAAGCTTTACCAGCATTTAGCATTACCAGCACTGGCACTTTTACTTGCAGACCCTATTTGCAGGGGAGAAAAATGAGCTTTCCTGCTCTGGCATCTCCCCAGAGGTTACATCTTCATTCTCCTCAGATCCCCCAGCCCCTTGAGGTAAGAGGTCATTGGAGGTATTCTTACCAAAAGCTGCCACCCATGCAGCCCACAGGGCCCTGCAGAGGACTGGTGCTGCCAAGCACTTTTGGTTAAATGCTGTGGCATTGCCATCCACCTCTTCCTGACTCACCAGCTCCTTCCTTTTCCTGTCTTTCTGCAGCACAGTGCCTCAGCCTTGCTTGCTCTGGGTGTAATAACATCTGCAGCTCTCCAGAGCTTGACACAACCTAAAGTAGGCTACATTTATGGCAGTGTATTTCAGCTAATCCTTGTTCATATCTTGGGTTTTCTGTTTCAGAGACAAGTCATGTCAAATACAGTATAATGAGAGAAAACTGGAAATGCTGACTTACTGAAAGGATTATTTCCCATGGGCTGTTCATACCATCATGCATCGTGTTCGAGTTTTCTGTTTCCCACAACTCTCCTCAAAGCTTTTGGGATCCTCAGAAATCTTTTTCTAGTAATTATTCTGCTTCACGAATTTGGGTCTTTTCCACTACCTGTGTTAATTGGACAAACAATCATACACCATATCCAGAGGAAAGAGATAATCCATGGAAGTTCTTAGACTTGAGGGGGATATTCAGAATAGCATAAAAGCAAATCTGGTGATACAACATGAGGCAAAGTGTGGCTAGCACAGGTCTTTCCCGTGAGAACATTTTGCTACATTTCATAAACAAAGATAAAGTTTGGATGTTTTGCAAACAACGTCTCCGGATTAGGTCAGTTCGGGCTTGGCCAATTGGGCCTAGGGGGAGGTCTCGGGCTGACCAATCTGGGTGACCTCTGAAGACTCTATATATATGGAAATCAAAATAATAAAGACACCTTCTCTCTTTCCTTGTCTGAGAACCTGGGTCACTTCTCAGCTAGCGGCTCAACAGCGACATCAAAGCAGAGTCATTTCCAGAAAAACCCAGCTTGAAACATCCCTATTAACAAAGTTTCTGCACTCTACTTAAAGAGCTGGCAGTAATATAGCCTGCTTCAAAAGCACTCAATTTTTACTGCATTACCTGCCTTGCTGCACTATCACCAGGGCAGTCCTCTGTTGGGCCATGCTGTGTCTCAGTCCCTAACACCTGTCAGCTCCTATGGCAGAGAAGATAAGACAGAAACATATCTCATGGTGCCAGACTCTGGCCACTGCCCAGCTTGCCCTCATTTCCAGGGCAGCCCTGACGCAGATTTCTGCTGTGGGCCTTTGAAGTAGAGCAGTGCTGGAAAAAAAAAGTGTCTGTGGGACTGCTTCGCTGCTTCCCTGCTTCAGTGCTTCACTGATTCACTCTTTCAGAGCACAAGGATTCTCACAGCTTCCTGAAATGGAAGAATTTTAATTAACTAATCTCCCCCCACCCCACCTCCTCCTTTTCCTTCCTGCCAGCCTTTCTGCTGTGGTCCAACCTGATGTTGTTTTTCAGGTTTATTTGCTTTTGCCTACATATGACAACCTGATGTTTTCCTTGCCAGAGTGCTGTCCCTCACACTAGAGGAGACTAAACAGGCTTTCCTGATCTGGGTGAGGCAGAAGGACTCTGAATCTCTTCCTGACACCTTAAGTTAGCCTGGCTGCTGCTGCTACTTGTCACCACCTGAGGTCCCACTGAAACCTGAGTTCCTCTTCCTTGCAATGTACAATTAAATTAAGTCAGCACTGAACCCCAGAGTATGCATGGTGCAGAAGGAGGAAAGACAGGAGGTGCAGAAGACAGGAGAGAGTAGATGGTGAGCTAGTTATTCCTTCCATTTATGCTCTTAACGAGATGAATTAAGAAAGGCACATTTAATATCAAATCTCACTACAACTGTTTCTGAAACATCTTTGCTGTGAGGCTGAGAGAGACTTCTAAGGTTGATATTCTGATTAGACAGTGTGTTACTGAAGGGCAGCTAATTAGCAAAGCCACAGTATTTTGGCTGTTATGGTAGGTTCAATCACATATTGCAAAAATATGGGAGATGTGAGCATCTCCCAGTCTGTTTTCAAAATGCTTCCTTTTCTTCAGGCTGGCTAAATACATAAATTCAGGGTTTATTCCAGTTCACATCAATATCCCAAATTCTCACAAAATATATATGTAATAATTTGCTGTTCCAGTACAATTTCTGTAAACATTTAATCTCCTACGGTTTTTGTGTATATGTGTTGCCTTTTTTCCCTACTGCTTGCATTCACTGGACATCTCTTAATGCTCTGTAACCAAAGGAAAGAAATAATCTTTTGAAGTCTTGGCACTGGAGGCAGAAGCTTAGAATGACATAAAATTATAATGGTGATTTGTATAAATGATTAAAATTTTTCCAGATTAGTTTTTCAGTTTATGTATTTGAACCAGTCAAAAAAACCAAACAACAAACCAAAACAAACAAACAAACACACCACTTAAACAACCCCCCTTGAGCCCCCTGCAACTAAACCCCCATAAAATAAATGAGCATGAAAAATATGATACATTAATTAAAAGATCCACAGACCTTTATATCTCCATCAAAACTTTGTGCAGTTATGTTGAGCATGGTGAGTTCATCTCCTTACACTGCCTTTTCAGATTTCTTCTCAATATATTATTTTTTCCAACCACATTTCATCAAGATTGTCTCCTCTGTAAGTCAGAATCCCGATGATGACTGTCTGGTACATGGTCTCTAAGACCCTTTATGGTCTTCTTACATTTCTCATCTAGTCCCATTGCATATCTTAGGGGTCTCAACAAGCCTTAGAATAAAAAGTAGGAGTATATGATGGCATAACACATTGCTGTGGAATGCATAAGCCAGAAAAGACTTCACAAGGAGTATCTGCATCCCTTTTTCTGGGTGGGTCATTGAGGCACAGCAGAAAGCTTCAGCCTTGGTCACCTAGAAGGCAAAGAGCAGTGCCAGGATCCAGGATGAAGACCCATGTATCCTGAGCTCTGATTTAACCTACATCCAACTGGACAACCCTGCCTTTGAGGCCCTGTCATCTGGAGAATGTTGGTTTTGCTGTTTATAAGCAGAGAGCAATCCTACTGAAAGCAATGAAGATTACTTATTTGGGTCTTGTTTTCTTACCTCAGTGGTAGAGACAAAAAAGAACATGAATCCTCTCATTCAAAATAGAATTAATAGATGGAAGTGTAAAAAGATACTGTCTTGTGCAAAGAGAGAAAGGTACACAAGCCAAGAAGGGGCAATGAATTACACGTTGATGTTAAGTATCCTGCTCATAGTATTATAACTCTGAGGATCAAGAAATTCCTGTCCTGGATATGTGTGCTGATTCACTGAGAAAATGTGCAGTGTTATATTACTGTGTCATATTTCTTACTCATGTTGGGTTAGACCAGAGGTTGCAAACTGGGTTGTCAAAACAGCACACATGGGATTTCACCACTGTGAAATCTGGCTCTTTCAAACACCCATTCAAAATATGTTGTCACCTAAAGAAGCTAGAAGGTGGGAAGATATGCCAGCGGAAGGACCGCCCTGCTGAATGTGTGTTTTACAGCTCTATTTCCCCAATCATCTTCTTCTGGCAGCCAACTGAAAGTGGCTACAGATGATGTGAACCTCTAGAGTGAACCTAAGGAGCCATCCAAAACCCGAAGAAAGAAGCAGCAAGCATCCAAGGCGCTAGAGCATGTAAAAGAACCTAGAGTCAGGAACTTGCCTGATGATTTGTTGAACTTGGGCCTCAGATTTCAGTAGCTTTTGTGGTTTTTGATTTTTTTTTTTCCCTCAGAAACATTACCATGAATAACGTTACGCCACACATACACATTAGGTATATAGATGCAATTTTTCTGGAGTGATAACCTACATATAATGAAAAATGATTGAAGGCTACTTACTTATTTTGGAAGAATTGGGTTAAGTACTACTGGGCTGCTACAAAGCATTTGCCCTCTGACATATTGATTAGAATATTGACAACCTGGGCAGAAATAGCTGTTTAAAAAGCACTGAAGGATTTATCAGTAATCTCATTGAATTTTCAAAACCTTAATTTTCCCAAAGTCAACACTGAGAAACATGCTTCCTTCCACACTTCTTTCTTACTGTTATTGTGAACAAAATTGTTAAGGATTTAAAAGCACAAAGACTGTCCTCCTTCAAATCAAGACTGGAGCATGTTACTGAAATGATGTGATATGGTTTGCAATATCCTCTCTGTCCAGGCTTGGTTTGGCAGCTTGCATTGGTGCTGGGTGGCTGGAGCAGATCACGTAAAAGGTGCTGCATTTGGCATCTCTGTGACTTCTTGCTATCTCTTTTGTAAGTACTTCATTGGAATTTTGTTGCTGGTCTCGCAGACTCAAGTAGTAGTTGTCCAGGTATTTTTAAAAAAATTATATTCCAATTTATACTTCAGGTCTTGTTCCTCATTGCATATTAA
Organism: Entomyzon cyanotis; assembly: GCA_024500445.1. NCBI lineage: Eukaryota > Metazoa > Chordata > Aves > Passeriformes > Meliphagidae > Entomyzon > Entomyzon cyanotis. The sequence goes on from JAKEPQ010001005.1 coordinate 87,679,687, forward strand.
TAGCAGGAATATTATATGTTTGGCAAATTATATCGCAGCTGAAATCTTCACACGCAGTACAAAACAATTATTTGTGCTGAGATGGATGGATGATTATTACCTCTTTGTTTTCTTTTTCATTATCCTTTTGAATTAAAATCTCCTTGTAAAGCCATTATCCTTGCTTTAACAGCTCTCTATATTGAATATGTCTCTGCCTCTCCTACCATTTTTTCTTTGCTTATATTGAGTTTTAATTTTCTGTGATTTCTGAGCTCTAATTTCCTTATTGTTTCATATTTGTACAATGTCCTGTTCAAAAATTCAATATTCGCATACTCAATTTTGTTTCTCAAATGCATGTAGGCCAAAAAGTAGCAGGAACCTTCACTAAAAACTATATTTACAGCTCTAGTGGCAAGCACTCTCCTCCTACACTGGAAAGCTGTGAAAAACTGTCAAGATGTGAGCGTGCATAACAATGCTCCTGACGACTGGAGCTGATTTATTTTTTTACCATGGCTTCATTTTGTCAGTTACACCAAACAGAACGGGAAAGAATTTCTTCCAATAAAAACCAACACAACACAGACTACAAAACTACTTATAATTACAGCATCTCAAACTACTTCATCCTGTTCTGTAGTGCTGCATAGAGTGGACACAGGTACAACCATGCCAAGAAAGTCCGGTTGTGACTAGGACTAATTCATTACTTTTCCAGTTCCAAAATAATCAGAAGGGGTCTCCCTGTGTGTGACAGTACTTGATGACCTCCAAAATTCATCCTACCACCTACAAGACTCACTTGGGGACAAGAGTCAAAGAAGACCTCATAATTGCCACCTACCACAGGAAGGAAAGAAAAATGGCTGTGGTTGTCATCAGTGCTATAGATGCCTGCAATGGCATTAGGTGCACTCCTTAAAAGTGGGCAGTATCTCATAATACAGAGGAAAGCAAATAACTTCTCTATCCCCTATTGGTTTCTTTCCAACATGAACAGGAAAGAAATACCCCTTCCTGTCCTTAATTTAATGGTTGATTTCACCCTAATCATCTGATGCATACGTTTCATCCTGTACATCAGCTAGGCACCTTCGACAATGTGAAGACAGTAAGGGGGCTAACTTTCCATAACTCACTCATTACAAGCCAAATTCTGATACTCCTCCTCATGCTGAACACTATCTTACCAAGGGCTGATTTGAATTGTGAAGTCAATACAACCATTGGCTGTGATTACAGCATATTTGGAGTCATACTCTAATTGAATAGTCCTGTTAGAGCCAATGGGAGTTCTTGTGAAATAGTGTCATTATCAGATAAAAGTATTGGAAAGTGGCTCTGTGTCATCTGGATGAATAACAGAATTATTTCAATTCTGTATATGTAACATTTACCTGCAATGTTACTTTTTTTTTCTGCAGGGTTTTCTGTACTCAGGATACATAAAACCGTGTGCTTGTTCTAAACGGAAATATCAAGATACAAGATATGATTGGTTTATGCTTCAGTTTGTATAAGATCTTAAGCTGACTATCCAATGGAAATTTAAAAAATCTAATAGTAGAGAGAAAAAAAAACTTAAAGCCTTTGGCTACAGCCCTGGTTTGTTTTCTCCATTTCATGGTCTTAAACTACTGGTGGTATTAAGGCTGAATCCTTTAAAAACCCATCTGACCTCAAAAGCAGCTAGTATGAAATGGAGATAGGAGTAGTCTAATACTGTGCTTCTGTCAAAAAGATGCAGTAGTGATGCCTGTTTACTGCATATTTCTGTGGTAACCACTTCTCTCTTGTGACATGTTCTCTCCTAGACAGCTTTCAGGTGGGGTTTTTTTTTTTTTTTGTTTTGTTCCATGAAACTTGGTTTTGGACATTTAGGGGTGTTTTAACAAAAGTGCTGATTTGATTTTGCAAAGGTGTCGCTGTATAAAACGAAGCTTCTTGAACTTACTGGATGAGATAACTTCCCATGGCTACATGAGCTGCCCGGCTGGTATCAGTTTGGTACAACTGGGAAGAAAACCTACTTGACTTTTTGGCTGAGGATTAAGCACTCTTAAGCCTTTTGTCTGGTTTGTGAAATATCTCCATTCTTGGTCTTTCAGTGACTGATTTCTTAGGTGCTTTCTGTGTTCATTGAAGACAGGCCTGCATTCAGCCTCTTCTCATGGGCTTCTCGTTCACCGTTCTTCTCCTCTTGGGTTTCTCCAATGCTGGAACTGACACCCAAGTGGGTGTGCAGCACAGGAACCGGGAAAAAGGAAAAAAATGTGGAAAATCTCCAACAAGGAAACACAGCATCAAGAAATGGTAGCTACTACCTTCTTTGCTAGGCAAATGATGGATGGGAAAGAAGGTTCATGGAAGGGTGAAGAAGGGTTAGATTCAGGTGTTTGGAAATTTGGGAGATGGAAAATAATGTCTGAGCTGCTGGGTGGGCAGCAATCAGAAGTGGGGTAAGAGAGTACAAGACTGGTAAGGGCTGAAAGATATGAAGGAGCATCAAGGGGAAAGGGACAAAAATTTAAAGCAAAGAACAGACGTAAGCAAAAGGGCTGGAGTTTATTCAGAGGCATATTTTCACTTTTTCTTATGCAGTATAAGAGAGTACTGGCTCTGAGGAAGTTTGTGCTGGAGAAAGGGTAAGGAAAGGGGAAACAATATGGGAGTAAGAGGAGGGAACAGGTTTTCCACAGTCAGCTTCTGTAGGCCTGACAAATAAAACACCTTTGCTTATCTGGAGAACACATCCAATTTGTATAGACAAGTGTCATTGTTTATTTTCAGGGGACAAATAAGTTTGCTATGGTAGGTGCACATAGCTGCTTGAAAGTCTGTTACTGGGACATTTACTCAACACCCCTTATCACCCCTGTCTGTCATGTTGTGAGTGGGTTACGTCTTCAGCAAGGGCATCTTGTTTTTCTAGACCTTAATTGAAAAACTTGGCGGAGCGTTTTAGAACTGACTTAGGAACTGCAAATGAATGTCACACCAGACTGGCATTTTCGTGTGCCGGCACAGCTCTCCAAGCACTTCTACGTGGTCTGTTGTAGGATTTGTTGTTACGAGAAAAGATTCAGCTGTCAGAAAAGAAAAGCAGGGCACAGACAGTTGGATACTGACCCATCAGATCGATGGATTGGCAAGAAAGCACACAAAGATGCTTTTGAAATTTTCAGGCCATAGTCTCACTGAATCACTCAGAGTAAGAAAAATAATAATTTATCAGTAGCTTACGTAGCTCTCAGGGTGCAGAGAGACAGATGCCTGTGTGAAAGGTGCAAGAAATATTTTCACAGTCGATTAAGGATGAGCTTCTCCATGGAACTTTTCTTCTAAATTTCAGCAGCAGCTAGTTTGTGTCCTGGGGCACAATCTCTTACTCTTTGTGTAAACATTGTAAACAGTGTAACAAGAGATTAATATCTTGGTGTCCCTTTAACTTGAAAAAGTCTGAATAAAAATTGCTTATTTCCTCCTATTTCTGGTCATTACTCTTTCATAAGTGTGAAAGTCGGTCTTGCTTTGTACACAGGAGTCAGTAGTGTGTGGCCCTGTTGTTCATGTTCTGATAGTCTCCTAGTCCTTTAATGGAGAACAGCACTGAATGTGGGATGCCTGTGTGATCAACAAATTGCTCTGGCTAATCCTCCTCCGTGCACTGCTTTTTAACAACAAATAGCAGCCAGTCAAGAAATGAGCAGGAATACTGGCTTTTCCCCTCGTTTTACAGATATTAGGAGGTGGGTTTGGTTTTGGGTTTTTTTTTTTTTTGGTTCTTTTCACATGAAATCTTCATTTTGCACAGCTTGAAATGCTGATATTTCAATATGGGAAATACTGACTTTTAAGCCAAATATAGAATTTTCTGAAACTTGTTTTGGGGCATGGACATCATCATTCATCAGGGAAATCAAGCTTAACTCAGTCCTTGAATCTGTCTTAGCTCAAAAATGAGAAAGATCAGTGGACCTAAGCAGACATTTATTTGGCTTATTGAATGGCTGAGCAGTTGATAGACCTGGGAAATTGGTATGCCACAGGGAGGAAAGGACCAATACATTTTCTGGTGGGAAGTTTTGTTGTAAGTATGGGCGTCTTTTACAGAATCTCGTGCATTTTAGAGTAGTATAAACCCCCTCCAGCAGTGGTTTTATGAATGAAAGATGATGATAATAATTCTGAACCTTTTCTATCTCGTCATGGATAAGTTAGCAGAATCTCAAGATTGAAAGGATTTACTGGAGGGTCCTCTCTCCTTTATTCCTCAACTTCTACAGTTACTCTAACTTCAGTGATTTTTTCCAAAGTGTTAGCTAAGTGCCCTAAGATCTAACATGGAAAGTTTATATTATTTATGTCTGAAACCTATCTTACATAAAAGCTGTGTCAATATTGATATACATTGAATTGACCTGATTTTCATTGATTTTTTAGCACCTTGCCCCTTGGTTATCAGCAGAAACAGAAAATTAAAGTTGCTATGCAAAACATTAGAGCCTCTAGTGTTTAATACTAGATTAATTGGCTTAATGCTTGCTGATCTTATGTATGAAAATGAAAGTTTGGTGACCTCCAGTTAAGTAGAAGATATCTTTTCCTCTTTGAGAATGACCTAATTGTTCTTGCTTCTAACTTGCCAGGTCTGACTGATTATTTTCTTCAGTGCTGAAAGGAACAATCCTCAAATTCGCAAAAGGCTGTCCCTTTGGGTTTTCTTTGGTGTTTTTTTTTTTTTTTTTTTTTTAAAAGCAGGTGGGCAGTGTTTCTAACCAACTGGGAATTTGGTTTTAAGGAAAGGAAGGTGGTCTGCACAGTGCTGATGTAATGCAACAAGGAGAAGTATTCGAACCAGCCTTGAAGAATATTTTTGAAAAATCCTTTTAGGAGATACATGCTCCAGTATCAGAAGAGCTGTGTGCCTGTTCCCTGCCTTCCATAGATATAAGACCACCAGGACCCCAACAAAACCTGCATGTTACCAGACCATGTAATTCAAGATCATAGAGAGTTTGTAAAATCTCTCTTTGCCACTCATTGCTGTACAGCGTACAGCTACATTAATACATTTGTTTTCCATCCTCACAACTTCACACTTGCCTGTTTAGTTTCTGATGGATTGGTAGCAGATCACTTCACAGCTGAGAAGTCACACACAGCCATAAAAGAGTTGTGGTCCCTGCAGTACTTTGTAAGAACACTTTGGAATGTGTTTCTCACATGAAAATCATGGATGGGTTTCACTTGTGAGATGGCAGTAATAATCCCTTCTTTGGTCTGTCTTCAAGGCATGTCATGTAGTAAAGAGCTGAGCTAATGTTCCACACCCCCTTTCTGAATGCTTTACTCTCTACTGGTGTTTCTCCTCCTGGTTTTCAGTTCTTAATGTGCCAAAGAGAACAGATCACTTCTGACAGTGAAATCACATTTGCAGGGATTGACAAAAGAAAACATTTGTCCTTATCTTGTTCCTGAAGACACCAGCTGCCCCAAAATGTGCTATCCTCTATATTAGGTTTCTCAGTTGTCCTGTCTCATGTTGTGGATGGATTCTCTCTACACCCTCACACCCCTTTCCTCCTGTCCCTGGCATGGGACAGGGAGGAACGGTTCAGAAAGATATACCATATACTGTTTATTTATAGCCCAGGAAAACAAATGGAGAACTAAGCAAATCATGAAAGCAGATTTTCTGCCGCACACAAAACAGACTGGAACTGTAACACAGCCAACACGCTTAAATCCAAAAGGCATAGCATTTTAGTGAAGGAGTGGGATCAGATTAGGCAAGAAAAATACTCAGGTCTAAAGCTTAGCTAAAGTGTCTGGTAGAAATGGTAACTGACATGGTTTCCTCTGCAGACAGCTACACCAGAAAAGTGAAAGCATAGTGTGGTGTGAGCAAGTGATTCAGGTGTCAGAGAGGGGCACTGATTCTTCTCCTGCATGCAACTAAACCAGCACTAGTTCTGCCTTGGAGGCACAGACAACATGAGGGGATATTTAGACCTGGAAGTGAAACATAATCTCTACTTAGAGATGGAGATATTTATGTAGACTGACCAAAGGGGTTAAGATCTAACTGAAACTATATTATTTTCTGAAATACTGCCTTCAGGTGTCCCAAAAATCTCAAGGCAGTGACAGAGATGAGCAACTTATTTTGCACTCTTTCAAACACAATCTGAGGATGAAGATTTGCATTGCATTTTTGAAACTATATGAGAAAAGGAATGTAGGTGCAGGATGACAGAAAAGAATGCAAGAAAAGCAGCTGTGTAAAATTAAAGCAGATATTGGAAAGCATAAATGACAGGGGCACAGACTAGAAAGACAGTGAAGCGCAAAGGAGATACCAAAGACAGATACATGCCATATATAAAAAGTTAAACCAGATCGGAAAATACATTTTAAAAAAGAACAGAAACAATTGACATTCCCTAAATTCTTATCTCCACACTGTTTGGCTCACGATTGTAATTTAAGTAACAAATTTGTTAGGTGGGCAGGTAGCTACAAACACCAGCCCTAGTTTCTAAAGATTTTTGTGATTTGTGATGATTCATGTTGTTTCCTTTAGGGTACCTAGTCTTTCTTTTGTTCCCTCTTCCAAGTTCCTTCCTTCATTTCTTGCTTGAAAGAACCTTTCTGCGTTATCTACTTTCTGAGCAGTATCAGCGACTAATACATTGTTTATCCATCATAAGGAATTAGCAGTATAGCCAAGCACTGTCACAAGATCCCAACTTGACACGTATGCATTATCTATATGTAGATTCCCAATGCCTGCAGAAGGAACGTATGAACCATTAGTCCACACTGCTCCTAGAATTGTCACTGAAATGAACTGTTTCTTGTAAAATTTTATTATGTTGAAAGTAGAAATAGAGAGAAATATCACCCCGTTCTCCTGAATATAAATTCTCCTAGCAAAATGAGAGGTATCTAAACATGGATTTCTCTTAAGCAAACAAGTATTTGCAAACTTACTGCTGGATTTTTCATAGGGGAACAGTCCAGCATTTAGTCTCCCCAGGCAGCTAATCCTCAGCCTTTGAAAGATATGAATAAATCAGTATCATTTGACCATCATACAGGTGGATAAGCTGAAGCAAAGCCTTCACTCCTTGGACACCACAGATGTAGTCAGTGCTTTAGCTAGGCAGTCTTCGATCATGGTAAAACACATATTTCAATCCTGAGGAAGGCTGGAGCATTTGTGGTGTAAATGCAGAAGAGAGATGCAAAAAGGCATGTACAGAGTAGTTCATCTTTCTTAGAACTGATTAAGAATTAGACAAAGAATTTATTTTTTGAGCATGAGTCATTTTGATTAAACATTAAACTGTAATATCAGTCTTCTGATTGTTTAGTCATTATTCCAGAGGAATGGAGATTTATTTACAGTCTCTTTCATTAAGTGCCTTTGCTGTCCTTTCCACAAGTGACATTTTTCAGAAGGTTACAATAACTTTATGCATGAACCAATATTTCTTCCCAAACACAAGGAAAATATATTTACTTACATGATCTATGAACTGGACCATGAGAATGTGAATCAGGAGGTCCCATTTCTTATTCCTGATGTTGTCTTAGACTATAGAGTCTTGGGCAAATCATGTTAAAGATTGTTGTATGTATCTGGATTTTGTGAGGAATTAGATCTGTGGAAAGGACAGGCTTTTTTTAGAGAAGGCTTGAAAAAATAAATTGGGGTTTTATTTACATAAGTGCTCATTATGCTGGTGAAAGGCTTGTTATTTGATCCTTATAGCATAAACTTCAGGACTGTTGTGGAGATTCCCTAATCATTATGTGGCTACAGTAGCAACGATATGCATGTCATTTTCTTCTGAAAGGCTTAAAGGACGTCATGTTTCAGGAAAGATTGTTGTTAAACTGTGAAAAAGAGGACTGTAGTCCCTACCCATGATCAGGCTGTGGAAAACACATTGCTAGTGTCCACAATTCTCCATCAGGGCTTTTATCTCAGGTTCAAGACACACTGAAAATCCAGACTGGGATATGTGCATCATGTTTACGGAGCAGCTCAGAATGGAGTTCTTCTGCCAAACTGGAGATCTTTGCTTCTGCTGCTCTTGTGAGAGAAATATGCATTAGCTGCCACAGGCACATTCATTGTGTGTTGGTTTGTACATGTTCAACTGACTGCAAAACTGAGATGTATGTCCCAGAAACAGAACACATATTTTATGGATAAGGTAGGAGATTGGGTGTTGACTGCCCACTCTGTTGATTGTACATTCACAAATCAGAGTCAGAGGATGTTTAGTCTGGGGAATTTTGCTTGACTTTAGCACCCAAATATGGCATTGGGGAAGCATACCGAGAGGAAATTGTTTATTAGACATATTATCTGTGTGTGTGTGTTTGTGCATATGTGTTCCGCGGTGGTGTTATATATACATTTTATATATTAGCTGGATGTGGATGAAAAGAATGCTTTTTTGAAAGGTTTAATCTCTGGGGAGTTGAGAGAGAAAAAATGGATCAATTTGCAAAAAGAACATACAGTAACAGCAAATCAAACTGACAGTTAAAAACCCTATAAAATTTCTAGCACATTAGGAAAGCATTATGTATCTCATTACATTCAGACTATAGGAATAGAGCAAAGAAAAGATGGCTAATTACACATGCTCAAACAAAGCACTTTGTGCAGATTGGATAGGATCATGAAATTAATCAAGTATACATGTTGAATTAGCCTTCAAAGGTCAAAGAAAAATAAGCAGGACATGTGTGAAACTGATCTTCCCCTGAAAGCAAGTACACTGTACAAATTAATGTCTGCATCAAGATGCTTTGTTAGCAGTTGACAACACTTTCACACATGCTCCTGTCTCCCTAGGTGTATTAAATCTCCCTTTTTCAGAAAGAAATTGTGGAGTGGGGAAGAAGCATGTGATCCCTTACAAAGGACATTTGGAAGTCAACCAAAGAGACCTTGCTATGAATCTTTTTGATAAAATGTTCAATCCTCTTCCCCATGCCCTGTCTATTAAGAAAATGACATGATAGGGAACTTGGCAGAATATTGAATCTGAATGTGTGTGAGACTGCAACACCCCCAACAGCTAAACTACCTCTGCTGCTGAGAAGCCAGCAGAAGTCTCTCCTCCATTTGTATCTATGGGGAGCTTAAAAAAGTTTTTGGACTAATGTGCTTTATTGCTTTTGTCACTGACTCAGAAAGTATCTGCTGCCTTAATTTGATTACAAAGACAAAGGGGAGACTTTTTGTAACTTCTCAAATTATACGTCTTGCACATATAATTTTACATCTTTTCTCAAAAGATCCTCTGCTAATGCAAAAGGCCTCTATTTTGTCACATAGTGAGCTTTACAAAAGTCAAGTTACTATAACAACCAAGTACACCTTTTCAATCCAGAAACCATGCTCTTATGCTGGTCTTCCTCTTTCTTTTAGAATCATAGAATCTTTTAGATTGGAAAGGCCATTGAGTCAAATCATTATCCTAACATTGCAATGTCCACCGTGTTTGAATAAATGCCATATCTACATGTCTTTTAAATACCTCCACTCCACCATTTCCCTGGCAGCCCATCCCAAAAGGCTGGATAACATGGACAGACACCCTCACAGATGAACACCAGGTTTACATAGACTGAAAAAGTTTCTCAGTTTGCACATATATTTGAGAGACATGCAATGTTATGCAGACATATTTCTTTCCTCATCTCTGCAACTAATCTAGAAATGAAGGCAAGAATAGAGGAAGAAATTTGCTTTAGTTGTCTCCATACCAAAATACCTACATTCTTTTAATATGATCCTCCTGAATAGCCAGTGGAGAATATTAGGCAGGATCATCTTTGAATGAACTGCATTATTTACCTGTGTGGCTGGGATCCCACTGTGCCTCTTCTTTCTCTTTCTGTGCTGTGGCTTCTAAAAGCTGCTGGCAGTTGATGGAAGAGGAGCAGTCTTCAGACAACTTTATATATGTTAGAGGACTAACTGAGGCAATTTTCAAACCGGGGCATGGGCGAAATTTTGTAAATTATCCTCTCTCCATTTTCCTCACAAATTGCTCTCTAAAGTCCTTAAAAGCACTAAGAATTTGACCCTCTAACTCAAATAAGAGGGCACAGTGTAGTAAAATTTAGTTTATGACCTATCTGTTTGCTAAACACTGTTACCTTTCTAACTTTATAATTCACTGTCTGAAAAAATACCAATAGTCTTAGAACTGCATTGTCAAAATGGAAAAGTAGCACAGATGAATGCACACAAAAAGCCACAGCATGCAACTCAGCCTTGACCCTCTCCACTTCCATCTGTTCTCCCCAAGTAAATTATTACAGTGTGGGCTCTCTACTTAAAGTGCTGCTGCTTGTGAAAGAAAACAAGCTGGTGTAAGCTATTAAGAAAATAACACTATTTTGGCTTTAAGGCTAAAGTGGGGAAAAAATAACTTCATTTAGGCTACTCCAAGATTTTTAAACCTGGAGTTGGTCTTCCCTGGTGTCTCTTAAATGAACAAACCCCCAACCTTTCTCCAGAAACCTGTCAGAACTTCAGATGAAAAGCTTTTGATGTATGTCATAATGATTGGTTTGGAAGTTGTTGAAGGCAGCAGGAGTGAAAATACTGGGGAAAAATTCTGCCCTCCAGGGCTAGAGTGTGCTGGAGAGAATCTGCTACAAACAACCATTGTGGTAAAGGAACTTTCCCATGTCTCATAAAGTGCAGATTGAGACTTGAAAAGCAAAAGTGCCTTTTTATGTGCATCACAACATTTTGCGTGAGTTGTTCCATGTTGCTGTGTGTACCTTTGTCAAGCTGGACTGTGGCCTTCCTTTGTAGATGTGAGCAAGGGATTTGGAGGGGGACATGGCAGGTGAAAAAATGAAGAATTAGAAAAGAGCTAAGATGTGATCTTTTTGCTTTGGGGCACTGCTAGAAGTCTGAAAGAGAAGCCTATTGCCAGTGGTCAGTCAAGTAAGAGCACATTTAGCAGTGTGCTCTGCAAAACAGAAACAAAAGATATGGCAGCATTTAAGATTTTTGGTCTGCATTTCTCGACTACAGCACAGAAGAGGAAGAAATAAGGACAAGTATTCCTTCTGAGTTGACAAAGGAGGTGGGATTGTGTGGCTAGCACAGGTCTTTCCCATGAGAACTTTCTCCTGTGTTTTATAAACAAAGATAAAGTTTGGATGTTATTGAAACAGTGTCTCAAGATTTGGACAGTTCAGGCCTGGCCAATTGGGCCTAGGGGGAGGTTTCTGACTGACCAATCTGGGTGACCTCTGAAAAGTCTATATAAGTTGGAATCAAAATAATAAAGCTCTCTTTTCTATGCCACGCTGAGAATCTGGAATTTCTTCTCTGCTAGTGGCTCAACAGCGACAGGATTGAAAAAATGGGAATCCATAGTATTTTTTTTCATGTTTACTGAAGGTCAAAAATGAAAACTGAGTTGAGATTCTTGCCTGGAATGATGCAGAAACAGAGAAAGAGCAGAGCTGACAGACACATTCAACATTAGTGATCCCAATAAGACTGTAACAAGCTTCATAATGGAAATGAAGAAGTAGCAGTGGAAGTCCTTGATCAAGACACAGGATCCATGTATGCTCTTCCTACAGAATGGCAGTGAGACACCAGGTGTCCTACCTTGAGAAAGGCCTTGTGATTCTGGGTTTCATTGGCAGAGAACTTTCCAATACAGGAGAGAAGGGCTCATGTTTCTCTGCAAGGGATGTGAAAGTCTGTGTGCTCTTCTGATCACCCCTACTCAAGAAAGATAATTCAAACTGGAAAAGACAGGAAGGAAGGATACTAGAGTAACTAAGAGAATGGAGATCCTTATCTTAAAAACAGAGATTAAATGGATATGCTTTCTTTAGGTTACCAGTATTAAGGATGAGCAGGGATGATTGCCATCCACACACATCAGGTGAGTAAACACTATGGAGGGATAAAAACCACATTAAGACAGAGAATGATGATGGTAAATGAAAAAAAAAATCTATGCTTTCTGTTAATGAGAAAAATTCAGAAATTAGAATAAGATTTTCAACCGTCAGAGCAACGCAGAAAATTTCTTCCTGAAGGAGTTTGATAGGTTTATGAAAGGAATTATTTGATGCCTTGTTTAAGATTTAGAGTGCTGTCTCTGATGGACCAGACTTGCCTGCTTCATCGCATGCTCCTGGAGTGAATAGATGTGTATGTTACCAAGCTCAGAACTCTGCCCTCCTTATGTTACTTTGAAAACATAATAGACTGACTAATTAGAGCCAAGGAAAATCATTGGTATGACCACTGACATCAGTTTACAGGAGAGATTCCAGAAAATCTTGTTAGCCTTAGAGAAAGGCAGGCAAAATAACAGGAGGAGATCAACTGTACAGAAAAAAAAAAGGATCAAATGAGACAAGCAAGTAGTGGAAAACATGTACAAGGCCTTAAGATAAAAGTTTAATGGGAGCAAGGAGAAGGTAGAGAATCTGAGAATGCAGAAGGCTTGCTCTTGAGCGTGAGTGCTAGGGAAAGTGATGGAGTAAGGCTTGGCCACTTCCCAGGAGTCCAAAAAATGGGAAACAGGACAACTTTATGAACTGTGGCTACTACTATGCCAGGGAGAAAAAAGCAGGAGAACATAGAAAGGATTGATGGTAATATGAGTGTGGTCCTGAAGCTGTGCTCAGGTTGAAACTTCCCTTGTATAAGAGTTTTTAGATGCCAATTTGTGCTCAGGTGAAAACTGAATGAGTTTTATAGCATAGGTGGAGAGAAAGCTTCAGATTGGGCTATTTTCTTTATATGGGCTGAGCTGTTGCATGGAGTTTTCCTGACTGAAGCTGACTTCAGGAGTAGATAATCTGCCTTTGCAGTGACAGCAGGTGGCTAATGTTGAGTTTATAAACTGGCCACAGAAGGCCTCCTAGAAGGTTTTATGTTGTATTTGGCACAATAAGACTGCACTGGTGAGTAGTCATGGAATAATGCTAACATTCCGTTTGAGCTACAGGTGTCCTGACTCCCTGGCCTGCGCTCCTTAGATATCACAGAGACATCCATGCAAGATATCTGCAAGATGTTTAGAGAACTTGCATCTCTGGCAGGCCCAAAGGGTCTTAGTGGAGCTGCTGGATGATGGAGGAGCCAACAGGAACTACAGAGAACATTACATCAGTGACCAGATGGATTTCATCTTCTCTGTGGCCCCACCTCAGTATAGTCCTGGCAGTGCTGATAAACAACAGGCCTAGGTCAGAGAAAGGTGAGTAGATCCCACTGCTGTGGAAGGAAACCATTTAGAGGCTGGTAGCATATGCATGATGCTGGCAAGAAAAGCAGCAGAGTATCTTGCCAAGATAACCCAGTACATTAAAGATCCCCAGCTGAATGTGATCAAACATCTACTGCTTGTGTTGCCAAGACCTCAGTATGTTGGAATGAAGATAAAATTATACTAGGAAAACACATTACTGATGGAAGGTACCAGAAGCTGGAAATAACTGCCTAAGTACTAGAGGTAGCTATGTGGAGGAAGAAAGACAGCATGGTGGTATTAGCTTCTTCTGTTTTTATCAGGAATATGCTAGTGGTCCACAAAAGTACTGAATAGGCTGAGTTACAACAGGCAGTTGAAAGAGTCATCTTGCAATCCTGAATAGACCTCAAAAGTAAGCAGCACAGAAGATTATATTGTAGGATTGGCTGTGGGAGCAGAGTGGGATTTAGTTTAAAGGGGTGAATGTGAATTTCAGTGCCATTAGGATTTAAGTTTGGTAGGTGGGTTAGAGTTTAGTACGCTACAAACTTCTAAAAATTTGGTATGACTCAAACTATTAGTTTCTTTCTTTCTTTGCCCAGGAGTTTGGTTTGATGGCTGCATTGAAAAGAAAACCACTTCATGCCCAAATTTGAACTTGGAGAATACTTTGTTAGGGACTGAGATCAGGCAGCTGAAAAAGTTATATGCGACAGAAATGAGACAATCTTGAGAAACTTTATCTGGGAGATTTCTGAACTCATTTTGCACAGAGTGAAATAGGTTTTAAATAACTCGGATGAAACTTGCACAGATATCATATACATTACAGCTAGTCTCAGATGAATTCTTTATACTGGAGGGTCAGATTTATAAAAAATTCCTACCCATAGGAATGAAATGGAAAATACAGGGGTTTTTAGAATTGATTGACATCTTCATGGTACAATTCTGCAAATCTGGCTGAGTATTTTGGTCTTTACGTGACAGTAGATCTCTTCTGAAAATCTGTCTTTAAATATATATTTCAAAGACTCAGAGGGTATAGCTCTTGTAAGCAAACTTATCCAGTGCCTAATCTCTTGCTACTGAAGTCTTACAGACTCAGGAGTTTGTGAACTCTAGAGTCTCACAGATTCCAAAACAAGGTAGCTATGTGCAACCTCCCTGGAGAACTTGTGGTTTGTCACAAAGTGGGTTTGGGGACTCTTTTAGAGCTTGAGTGTGGGCAAAAGGCAATCACTGACCAGTGCTTGTGAACCTTCACAGACTCTCTTTAATGCACTGAGAGGGATGTAGCCCCAGAGGTTAAACTTTGAGTTACTGATGTAGTTTTGGATTAGTTCTTGCACTTTAATACACAAAATTATGGTTTAAGCCAAAACAAAATAAAAAATTCAGGATTACAGCCCTGGTATACAGCTGCAGGAGAAGAAAACCCAGAAAGCTTTGATAAATATATTAGGTAGTTAATTGTTCAATTTAGTGCTTGGTTGGTAACGAAATCAGACACATATGGTAATAAGGCTGTTTTTTTACTATTATAATATACTTTGGGACATTTTGGATATGCAGAGTGCAATGGTATATTAAACCAAATTGTAGTTTTGTATTTGACAATTTGGCTTTGTTAGCATAATACAATTTGCTTTTATTGTAGCAGTGAAGAGGGGAACATTTTGATAATAATTTGCTTTCATTATCCATTTATATTGCTTCTTCCTACTCAATATTTTATTTCTAAAGCAAAACAGAAAAACTTTACAACCAAGGGGCTGATTGAACAAAAAAAAAAAAAAAAAAGAAAAGAAAAGAAATCCCAGTTGATTAGTTCTGTTTTCAATAATATTTAGTAAGGAGATTGTTGGCATAAGAACACAACTATAATATCCATCCATTCTTCACATCTTCCAAATATGTTTACAGGAAAGACTAAATATTATATTTTAAAATCAGCATGATAGTAAAAAGTTATTGCACTTGTGATTCTCTCAGGATGTAAGAGGGAGATGCTTTGGAAGAAAATATAACTTTTATTAGGTCAACTGGTGTAATTGAAAAAAAGGAAAGAGAAGAAGCATCTATGAGATCTGCTTGGTTTTTTTCCCACCTGTATCTGTCTTGTCTAATATAAAGTATTGTTTCTTTCTTCAAATCTTGCCTCTTTTAAATATCTCCATGCAAAATCTTGCTAAGATACTATTTGCATCTCATGTCCCTCAGTCTTCTCCATTATATTCAGCTAACTCTAGAGCTGGTAATTTTCTTTCAGACTCCAGTCCTTCCCTATGCAGCTGGATTTTGGCCATGGATAGCTCTGCCACTCCCTTTCTGCTGCTGATACCTTGTCTTGCTTTTCTCACGATCCGCTTTCTCTTATTTCTCCCTGGTGTCAGCCTCAGAAAAAAAAAACCAACCCAAAAAAACCCCCCAAAAAACCCAAACCCTTTTCTGTTGGTGGTCTGCCAACAGAACACACCTTCTCTGTGTTTTGTCTCTAATCTGAATGTGGGAGACACAGCAGGAGCAGGGTGAAATGTCCTTTTGGTTATCCAGGCTTTCAGACCAAATGTGCATTACACACCTGCTGTCTTGCTGTCCCCTGTAGGGGCAATTGGAAGGATGCTGGATCCTGCTAAAACCGTGGCTGGCAGACACCAGTGTAGTGGTCTGGCCCATACTTAATGTGTCTAATTGTGGGTCCTACCTGCCCACAAGGGAGGAGTAATTGCAAGTGGGACTTAAAATCTGTGGCTGGACATCCTTTGCTTCCTTCAAAAGGAGAGAATGTCTGCATTTTGGTATCCAGCATTAACCAGCATTTTGGATTCCCATCTTACGGCTTTGAGTTGCTCTTTTTGCAATGTAGGCATAGTCTGTTCTAGCTCTTATCTGTGGTCAGTCATTAAATAAGATGGTGTTATTCAGCTAATTAGAAAAAAGTCTAGTGGGAGAATGGGGTGCAGACTTCTGCAGGATATACAATTAACCTTAAGTGAGTGAGGAAGGGAAACATCAAATTAACAAACCAGCTGCCATTATTCTGTTACCACACTCGGCTTTCCTCTCTGCGTTAATCAGACAGATTGTTACATGCTTTGAGAAGTTTAGCTGACTTGCCATATCAGCACAAAGCAGAATCTCACCGAGGAGATCACATAGTGTTTCCAAAAGCATCTGAAGGAATTTATAGCTTGTGAATTACAAAAGCAGCTCTAATTAGTCCCGAGAGGCAGTTGCGTAAGAAAAACTGAGAAGACTGCCTCGTCATATTTGCTGTCTTCTTGTGATTTTCATAGAAGATTCTGATAATGAATGTTTACTAACAACTGGAGCTCAGAGACTCCATGGCTAATAACGCTCCTGAGTAAACAACATCCTGTATTTGCAGTCCCACAAAGATAGGTAGGATACCAGTGCTTCTGCTATGTGTCAATATTGCCACAGGAGCACAGAGGTTTCAGCTGGAAGATTCTGTAGCCACCTGGGAAATGCCTGAAGGAAAATGAATGTCCTGGCAGTCTAGCAGTAGCCAAACCACTTGGCAATGTGACATTCTTCAGTATGGCGTTTTTTTTTTTTTATGAGGTATAGGTTTTATTCTAAGCTCAAGAGCTATGAATTCTTCTCAGTGCTTTTCTAATAGGGTATGTTCCTACATTTTGGAAATCAAAGAAGTTTTGCTATGGCATCAGTGATTTCAGAGAGTTGGGAGCAGGAATATGGGTGAAGGCAAGCCATCACTCTTGCATACTTTTTAGGTTTTACCATTCCTTACCATTCCCTGGCTCATTCTCAGATGTGAAATAATGCAAACCAGCTGCCTGCAAAAATCTAGGGAGTCTGAATTTAGAAATTCCTCTATGTGTGACCAGTTGTACAGGGATTATAGGGTCAGGTTCATTGAGAAATGGCAGTCTGAGAACTCCCTAATCTTATGAGTTTCAGTCTAGTAATAATTTTCTTGCTATCTGCTTCAAAAGCAAATGTGAAATCATGCAGTGTCTGTCTTAGGCTTTGCAGACCTGTATGCTGTGATTTACCAGTCATGAGGAACACTTTTATTTGTTAGTTACCTGAAATCTCTCAGGTCAATCTGCATAACTCAGTGGCACCATGAATCAATAAGTTTGACATTATATGAGATATAAGAAGTTATCTTCTTAATCCCATAGTTTACAGTTGTCAACATAAATTTGGTACTTTTCACTTCTTATATTGGGGCAGAAGTTTCTCAGAATAGTTGAATAGTTTTTCCAAAGTATTTTCAAATGTGAATAACCACAGTTAGGCATTGTGTATAAGTGCTCAATTTTTCACTAGCAATGAAGAAAACAAAGTGACTAGGGAAATCAATGGGGATTGCTGGAAGTTCTGTATTTTTTTAAAATTGGGTTGTTTATTTGGTTACTTATATATGGATTTATGTGTTTGTCATTAAGCACCCAAGTACAAAACTCTTGGCCTCGGGTAGTTTGTGATTTCTCTTCTATTTATCTTGATTAGTGGATGATTGCAAATCCCTTACAGGAAAGTGAAGAAAATGTTAATTCTCTTCACTAGTGACAAAGAAATATTTGAATTAACAGCCTGATGATTAAAGAGTTTTATTCGTTTTAAAGGTGAAACAGTACCTCAGAGGTTCAGGGGAGAAAAGTAGGGAAAGAAAAAGAAAAGATATGCATGGTAGGAGGACAAATCTGAAAATCATAAAATGAGATTAATGAGAGTATTTCTCACTTAAGGTTTATGTTTGATCTTGAATTAAAGACTTTGGAATCAAAAGAATCTGACTTTTTTTATTGTTTGTTAATTTTATTTTTAATTCTAAATTCAATGGCAGGATTCCTGATCAGCATTCAGGTATAGAATTTAACAAGACAAATCGGGTTTTCTGAAAAGATATGTGCAGAACTATAATATTACTTCCTGTTTCTCAGTCATGGTCTTTGTTATGTATAAAGTGGTTTCCAACTGACTGAAACACAGAACAGAGACACTTGTAAGATCACATTTCTGAGCTGTGCTGAATGCTGCTGAAACTCATTGACTCCTTAAATCAGCACCTCAGGCAAACACACCTCAAAAGGTCAAAAAGCAGCAGGTAAGTAACAATTCATTGAAAAACTTGCACTCTACCACGCCAATAGATTTATTTGGTAGGATGATTGTCTGTGCTGTGCTTTTCTTTAAACACAAATAACAGAGTATTAGCACAGTATCTTTGCTCTTACTCTAATAGACAATAAGTGGTGCTTTTGCAATGGTATTTGTTCGTTAAGTGCACAAGAAAGGTGATCTATTTTGCCACTGCATGAAGTTGTAATAATACTGTAGTCCTCAGACACCAATTCTGCAGTTTTATATGCTAAAAAGCATATTTTCTAGGCCATTAAATAAAATATGTAAGATATTGAATGACTTTGAATATCTAATTAAAAGCCATTCAGCCTCATATTCCATTGACGCTGAAATGCCATCCTAACATCCCTCTATCAGATTAAAACACAACTACTCAGAGTCTGCACATGCTGAGAAAATTGCATCAGGACCTGTTTGATCACTGAGGTAAGAGAGAAAGGACCTTCATACAGTCTTGATCTTTGTCTGATCCCTGAAACAATATTGGCTAATTGATCAGGGCAGCAGTATGTACAGGTCCTAGTAAGAGAGAAGTGCATCAGGTGTTATGGAGAGGAATGTGAGAAGAATGTGGGGAGTAGTCTCTTATCAGCTGCTTCCCTGCAACTCTGATCAGTCCCTCCTCAGTAACACTGCAACAGAGAGGTTGATGTGAATCTCAGGGGAGCCTCATCATATTCCACTGCCTGGGCTGCTCGCTTTGGTTGTTCTTAAGCTAAAAGATGTCTCTTTTGTGCATTTTCTAGTAGCTACTTTCTTGAAGTTGGTATATGACCTTTGCTTTTCCATTGCTCATGTCTGGGTTGCTGCTGACTCGTCAGACAGACCTTGTGATTTTGGCTCACTTGCTTCTGCCAACGGGCTGCCCAATTGCCACTTCTCAGGTGACAACCTTCAGAAGGTGCAACAGAAAAAGCAATGCTGGTAGCAAAAGAAAAAAGTTGAGAGAGATATTTTGAAGTGCCTTGAGCGCTCCGCAGAAAGACTGAAAGGACCCTCTGGCCTTTCCAGCCTGTTAGCAAATAAGTTGAATGGTTAAAAGTCAGTCAAATGATGAATTGAGACAATGGTTATCTACAAACGCTTTATTTACTGTACCTTTTATCTTTGAGGCAGTGATCTTTCTGAGACAATCTGCAGATGGCTGCCATTTATCTAGACAGATGAACTCATTTACAGGAAAAGGAGAGGCAGAGACACACAGACTGACATTTCTACCAGGTGGTTTGAAGGTACAGTGTAAAGCCCAGGGTCTCTACTGTCCTTGGGATGCGCATCTGTGAAGGTGAGTAAAACGCTAAATGGATCTAGAGAAAAACTGCAAAGAACAGATAAGGACTATGTTCCTGTGAATCCATTTCTATGCAGAGATGAAAAGAGGATGAATGCCAGAGGACTGCTGACATGCCATGTCATGACAGTCACCTTTGAAAGTGAGATTAATTGGCAACAAACCTAATTTGAAGGGATCTCGATGGCTGGGTATGAATCAGGAACATGTGAGTGGCAGGCTGTGGGCATCTGTGGGCAGCTCTTGGGTGCCTGTGTCTTCTGTGGGTCACAGCTGAGTTTGAAAAACAGGCCATTCTCAGGTAAAGATGGGGAAGGACATTCAGAGGGAACGATGAGGGGAGGCAGGGAACCTTAGCAAAGGCTAGGGAGAGGTGTTGAAGAAGGGCTGAGAAGGGAGGTGGGAGTGGTGCTAACATAACACACAGGCAGGCAGTCTGCAGCCTTGAAAATGAGAGCTAGCCAAGAGATTTATAATCATTTAATTGAAGGAATGATGGTGATCATCCAGGAGAGCTGGCCTGTACCAATTAGATTGAACAGAGCGAGGGAGGGAGTGTTTATGTAAAAGAACAGCACCCAAATGCTCTCTAAATTGGAGGGAGATGTACAAGAAGAAAAATGTTTGCAATGACTTCTCTGAATCATTAGCAATGCTCCTCCAGGTCATTTCTGCACTGTTCAGAACTCGGAGTCCTTTACTTTCTCCGTTCAGTCTTTCCATTTATTAGCATTTTTTGGCCTGGTCATGCAGGTTTTATTCAAATAGATTTCCCTTTCAGGCTCAAATTAGTGAGGGTTTCACATAAGTAATGGCTAAAGTATTTGGTTCTTCAAGCTATTATTTCAGTATTGTAGAGCCATTATTCATCAGTAGTCAATTTGTGTGTGTACCTGACATGCCCTACCTGAATTTAAAAAAGGACACTGCAAGAAACTGTAAGACAAAGCCTATGGACCAGGAGAGAAAGGTCTGCCTCTTACAGGGTTTTGAGCACTGTCAATGCAAAGTGCTTTCTAAGGAATAATTTCTACTAATGAACAATGTATCATTATTTTTAAATTTATTTCTAATGTTTATAAAAGTTGTAACATCAATCAAGGGAATTGTGCTTAATTGAGGACAATGTGTTTGTTTTGGGTTTTTTTGTAGTTTCACAGTTGGTAGAAAATTCAAAAGGAAGTACTTCAAATTTTGAACAGGTACATTCAAACCTTTTCTGTGATAAAAGGTATAAATGCTGAAGACATCTGAAGTGACTTTTGGTGGGTTTCTAAAAAAATCAGAACATTTTTTGAGCTCTTTATCATTGTGATGCGAAGGAAGTTTTGCTTTACTTTGCTTTGCTTTGCTCTGCTCTTGGATGTCTACATTTCTGCTGCCCTTAGCATGTGAAGTTCTCCTCATGACTGTGTCCTTTGCTGAACTTTTCAACTGTGCCACTGGCATCAAAATACATTTTAGATTTTCTTCTGACTTTCTGTCAGCAAATATCCTTCTATGCTCACCTGATCTCAAGGGGGTGAATATCTCTCCATGGGTTGCATAGTTCTTTGCAGAGTCTCTCTAATTTAGAATGCATTTTTACTTTTAACATTTTTTATTTTATGATGACTTTGGCTTTCTTTTTCTTCACATTTTCCCAATTTTTTTCATAGCTGTGTTCATTTACCTTAAACTTGAGTTAACTGTCCTCTACCTTATCTGTACTTGTTTTAGAAAGTAAAAAAAGCCCTGTGATGTTACATGTGCTGTGATTGGCAAGAACATTCTTGCAACCTGTGTTTTTCTAAAAAAAAATCTGAAGAGTTTTTTTACTTTCGATTCTTGTTCTTCAAGGGAAGTGAATCTGCTTTTTGGCTCAGAAGCTCATTACTAGGAGCAGAGACTTTATGTTTACTCATTTATTTTCATTGTTTGGTACCATCTGAAGGTGACTTATTTTGTG
Source organism: Entomyzon cyanotis (assembly GCA_024500445.1). NCBI lineage: Eukaryota > Metazoa > Chordata > Aves > Passeriformes > Meliphagidae > Entomyzon > Entomyzon cyanotis. The sequence goes on from JAKEPQ010001005.1 coordinate 87,701,330, forward strand.
TTAAAAGAAAAATGAATCAAACTTTGCAATGACAGAGAACCCCAGGAACTTCTATTACTGTCCAAAACATTTTGAGAGACAATGTGCCATTTCTTGATGATATCTATCCTCTTCACACGTTTTTTCAGAGCTAATCCGGTGCTCTGAGATGGGGTTCTTGTGTGTGAAAAAATGAGTTCTTCATTGTCACAAGCCTTAGCATGCTGCTCTGGCACACGTGCCTGTGAAACACATTTCATGCCTCATCTGTTACCTAAATGAGATGTGAAAGCAGTTCACACCTCGTTTACATTTGCGTAGTTTTATGGAACAGCATAGATGCAGTTGCACTGAAAGCAACGAAATGAGGTCACCAACCCCCTTCTCTCTCCTTGTATTGAATCCACATGGCCTGATCCTTTCAGTTCACTAAACTGGAAATGCATCTATTTCTCTGAAGAAAGTTACTACAAAAAGCCAGCATCCTCCAGCATGCGGCAGTCATTGGCATTTTGCAGAGATGTTAGCTGTCTACACCGAAAATAAAAATGTAAGCTATGCATTTACATGAGATATCTGAACCCAGAGTGATTTCTCCTGCACTGAGCAGAATATAATCAAGGTGAATAAACAGGAAAATTGACTAAACTGATATGGAAACAACACCATTGAAAAGGCAATAAGCAATCCATGCACCTGCGCTACCCCCTCCTTGGCTGAGTTTGCAACACAAAACTGCCAAGAGTGTGTCGAGGGGTCAAGGGCAGCTGAAAGTCAGGGCAGTTCCATGGCTCTGGAAATCCTGGGTGCCAGTTCAGATCAATTCCTAGAGAACTGCAGGGATTTTAACTCAAGTGCCTGGGTCTTTGCTGCCTTATATTTTACACCAGAAGAGAAACCCACAAAATCCTTCCTTTTAAAAAATATTTTTAAATTTTTGAAACTTTTTATAAATAGCTGTGTAACAAGAGGACAGTGAAGGTCCAAGAATGTACTGACACAAATTCAGCCAGTTCTGTTCTTTCGTCATCTGAGCTCCCAGTTTGAAAATAGTGGAAATACAAATCTTACAAAGTGCCATCTCCATTTGTCATCTTACTGTTTCAGAAGACACAAACTGAAAATACTAACTTTCTTTGCAAGGGAACCCTTGTTTTTCTTCTAGTGTTCTGTGTTTTTTATGTGATCAGGATGCATTGGCTGGACTTCACCTCATGTAACTCTGAGAGTATGAAATAACCATTTACATCTGAGCAGTCAGCCTTGACTGCTGCTGTGAATGGAAAGAGACCATATTTCAATAACATGGCTTTTCTCATGGGAGAAGATGGAGCATGGTATAAAGCACAATAAAAGGCAAGAGCCTTTTTCTTTATGCGTCTACAAAGGAAATCTAAGTTGTGTGTGTGTGTACTGATGTTAGGCAAGATGAATTCCACTCCTTTATCTTCTAATGTAAGGAATACATTAGGATAAAGGAGAAAATTCTCATATTTTCCTGGGACGAGGCCATGCACACCTTTTCAGTGTCCTGCACCAGAGATGCTAATGGTTCTCATTTCATTTGATATCTACAGGAAAGGCAGATCAGGGATGCTAGTGTATAAACGAAAAAGCAAACAAACCAAAGCTGTCTTGGCTCCCACCATGTGACAGCAGAAATATTATTGGCCAAGTGGAAAAGGACAAAATCTTTTGAGGAAAAAGTGCTATTTCAAAGCTTTATAAGAGGAATCACAAACATTAGGAATGAATGAACTGGAGAATATAAAATACTGGTTGTGTTTGCAAAAATAACGAGATGGAATGTGGTGGACCTGGTGGAGATGTGTGAAAATAATGTGCTGAAATACTTGTCTTACAAGGCTCTGGGGTTAAATCACTATATGAGCATGAAAATTTAATGAGCAGGTTTCTTTTAATGGTTGGCTCTTGGCTCTCTTCTGTATGGTACTGTGGCCCCGCAGGCACCACTGGAGGAGGTGCTTGGAGTGACTCACAGGATCCCTCTCTTTGTGTTCAGGTGTAACAAAACAGGGAAAATTGTTTGGTTTGCTCCATTGTTCAAGGATATACCTAGAAATAGTGTTAATGCGTTTCTCTCTCTCTGCTCAATGATACTTTTACATTTTTATGTTATTGTGGGCCTGTTTTTTCTGCAGCTCTCAGGCAGGGCCAGTTTGTGAGGTGTCTGGCCTGTACTATAAGGCACTTGCATACATGGATTAACACAATTCAAAGCAGATTTGAAGTACCTTGCTGTTGTGTGGGCAAGTATCTGGGCTGTGTCCCTGGGGAGCAGCACCATGCTGACTACCTTCCTGACAAAATACCTTCCTCTTATTTTGCAGCTTGCCACACCATTGAGAGGTTCAGAAAAATCCCAGCCCAGTGCTTTTGCTAGCCATTGTAATGCTTAAAGTGTTAGGTATTTTCCATTTTTGTTGTATTTTGCTTTGCTTTCACTTTGTTCTGACTGCAGTACATTGGAGGATTTAAGCCACGATTCCACCCTTGCATTTCCTCTGCAAGGAAACTTTCCTGGGAAACACACTGGGAAAAGGATGCTCCTTCAATACATATCAGGGAAAATTAATTTCAGTGGAAACACTGAAAAGAAGAAGCAGTATATTCTTTGATGAGGAAAAATGTCTCCAAGGCTAAATTACTGTGTGTGGATGGACCGGAAATGTTTACAGTGAGTCCTGCCACACTTGAGGAATTAGGTGCAGTGCTAGTTTTACAGTGAGAAATTTGACTAACTCTAAAAGTACTAAGGAGATTTGGAGTGTGTTGTGAGCTGAAAAGAGTGGGAAAAAATCCAGACCATTTCCTCTATTTAATTAAGGGAGACTAGGTTTATTAAATTCTGTGGCCCTGATATGTGCATGTGAACTGGTATCCTGACATCTCTATATGCATTTTGATCTTCTGTGTGGACAACCAAACACCGTGCTGATGGCCAGTGCACTAAGTCCTCTGCAGACTTTTGTAACCTGCCTGCATGTGCAAAGCAGTGCCTGGAAATAAACCAGGAGCGCTAATGGACAGTGTGTGTTAGCAGGAAAATGGTTCTGTTGGCACCAAACATAGCACAGGAATATCTTCGTGAATGAAGGCCAGAATATGTGGAAAAAAAATAGAACTCGTTATATAGACCTCGTGATTTCTTTTGAGGTTTTTCATCCTTCTAATATTCATTGGAATTCAAGTCTCACCTGAGACAGTGGTGAGCCAAACCATGCATGGTTTTGCTTTTGCTTTCCAAAATATTTTATTTTTCTTCAGCTGTGTCAGTTTATTCACAAATCCCTGGCAATCCTGTATTTGAAGTTTTTTCAGGTCAATGTAAATGGGGCAAGCAGTCAGGTGACACTTTCCCTGGCTTGGCACCAAAGTCCTACTGGTGACCTAAATTGTAAAGCTCAATATTATGAAAGAACTTCACTGAGCATATTCTTCAGGTTAGTGTAAAGGTCAAAAGTAAGTATCCTTGAAGGGTTCGTGTTGATCTGTGGTGAAAAGTTTCTTAGCTTTAGCTCTGCAGTTTCCAGTGCTGACCTCAAATCTGCCAGACCTCTGCACCAGTTGCTTGTAGTAAATGGTTTGCAGAGGAAATCTCCCTACTCGGAGCTTCTGAGCAATAAAAATAATCAGACTTTAGATCTAGACACATCTGCCAAAAAACCCACACGACAGCCTCTTGGAGCAGTCTTGGACCACCATGACTCTACCACAGGCTAAGCTGATACCACCACAAATGCTAAATTAGCAGCTTATGAGGAGCAGAAGAGAGGGGAGAAAAGAGTGGTAATGGGAAAAATATGGAAGAGAACTCCTAAGTGGGTAACAGGACAAATGAAGAATTTGAGATGTAAAAAAGTCTTAAAAGGATAAGGGGAAGCTGTGACTTGTTTAGATAAAAGATAAGGCCAAATAATTATAATTTTGCCTACCAAAGTACCATTTCTCTGGAATGATTAATTTTTTCACCCAAACTTCTGCCTTGGAAAGATGCATAGTTTTTTTAACTGCTAAAACTGCAGTAAGACTCTCTTATATGACATAAAGACTTCTGTGAAGAGCCTTACATCTGATGTGAAGCAGAAGACTGCTGACCTCTGACTCACCTGGCTACTATTCAGTTTCTCCTGCCTAGATTAGCCTTTTCAAAGTATCTGCTGGGCACTTGATTTTGGAATGTTTTCCTGTTGTTCTGCAAAATATTAAAGGCAAATGGCAGTGCTGCTAGAAAATGCCACTTAGGTTTGCTCTATATTCTACCCTGACACCGGCAGAACTTGTGCTACCTAGGAGGGACAGGGGAGAAGGGAGAAAGCTTGTAAATACATGGATATTTAAAAAATTTTGATTCTTTTTCAACCTATCTGGAACTTCATGATCTCAATCCAAGGGTTATGGAGTGAAAAGCTAGTGAAAGTCAGGGGCCTGAAAAAATATTTTGGTTTTTTCCATCTGTCCATTTCTTAGCAACTGTGTCTCATGTAGGCAGATCCCCAACTAAATTGTGAAATGTTGCATCCATTATCACAGCATTTACTGTTTAGACGAACATCTTAAGCTGCCAGAATATTCAACAGTGGAGCCCTTAGTGAAAATATAGTGTGCTCTATCAAGAACTTGGCTGTTCTTGCATGTCAAGTGTTTTTCAGAACGATAGTGCTTTATTTTAGGCTTTATTTAGAAGAACGTGGAAGTGTCAACAATTTATTCACAGTGTGAGACAAATAGATATTAATAGAATTTTAATGAAGGCCTTTCTAACAGGATTTGAAGGGTTTTTTTTAACTGAGTGTTGTGTGTGTTCCTGTTAATAGGGGGAGGGTGAAAAATTCAGGCATCATAGGACAAGTATGGAAACAACTTGCCAGAGACAGCAAGAAAGAAGAAAGTAAGGAGAAAATTTCAGCTGGACAGTACCAGAGGCTCTGTCATCACCAAAGCCAAGGCAATTATTTCCAGATTTCCTTACAAATTATCATGTAATGGAGTGAACAGGCTTGGGGACACTTGAAATGCATCTTCACATATTGTTCCAAGGTAGAAAGGGCTTTCTTGTTTTGGGTTCATCTTATGTCTCTCTTTAAAATGTTGCTTCTCAGTTCTGCCTTTTACATATATATATTTTAAAACAGCTGCTATCTGCTGGTACTACTGTAAAAGCCTACATTTTAAAATACACAGGGGTACAGTTTCAGGCCTTCAGCTTCTCATCCTTACACCTCAGTGACCTTAATAATGCTTCTGCCTACTGAAGTGATAAAGAGGGGTTGTACTTCTGTTGGGCCCTACTCTCTGAAGTGAAATATTGAAGCTTTCATTTTGCTAGTGAGAAAATCCTTGCTATGAACTCTCTAATCTCTGACCCTGTATTTTGTTACTGTACTGAAATCTTTTCGGTCTAATGCTAACACTAATGCCAATTTTTTGTGGGGATACCATGATGTATCTATGGAAGGCAGCTTCCCAAAGATGGAATATCCTTCCCTGACAAAAGATCCTTTCAGGAGTGGACAGGAAAATAAAGTTCGACTATCACCAAGTGCCTGGTACCAACCATCTGAATGCAATAGGGATGCTTGTGACTTCTACTGTGTTAGTCCACAGATCAGCTTCATAATTACCAATTTTGGTTTCAACACAGCACATTGCTGAAGGGCAAAGCTTCAGATGCAATCCCAGATGAACACTTGTGACTCCATCCCTTCTAAATCTTTCTGCCTTTATATTGCCAGAAACATTACCTGCTCCTAATGTAGACAGTTTGGTGGCTTTCACCCAGTCCTTTGCTTGAGAGGTGAGCACATGAAAAAGCATAAGATGCTGGGGGAGATGTGGGTGGGTGCTTATTAAGGGTCCCAGAAAGAAAAAACAGATTGGCACTAGGGATTTGGTGGGATATCTAGGACTAGGATACGTGAGGACTAATTAACTTAGTGTGTATCAAAACAAAGACCTGTAATTGTAGACAATTTTTTCCTTAGTCCCTGGACAGATTTCTCACATGTGGCACTGCCGCCTACACTTGCCCTGTTAGATTTTGGCTTTCAGTATGGAGGCTACAGGGAATCAAAACCTAAAAACCTTGCTCTTATATAAGGCTTTTAAAGGAGCTTAGTTTGAGCTAAATAGTAATCATACTGAAAATAGTTTACTAACCTCTTCAGAAAGCCAACTAAACTCCTAGGTTTAATTCAGAGAAGGGCTTTGCTGAAGTCAATAGAAAAATTAGGATCCCTGCCTCAAGTGTTCAAGGGCCTCAGGGTACGAAGCCATCGCTGCAAAATACCAGGGTGATATCCTAAAGGGAAAAACGAACACAGCAGCTCCAGTTTGGTTTGCTCTAACAGCTTGTGCTCTTAGGAGCAGATTCCATTTCAGTTTTTCAAACTTTTATCTTGGGGGGCAGGGCAAGTTCACTGCTCACATCTAGCAGGAGCTGCTGCCTGTTTGATTCCTGACACTGCACAGAAGCAAAAGAAAAGAGGAAAAAAGGATTCACTGGTTATGAGGGAGCCTGTGTTTGCAGAAGCCCTTCTTCCCTCTCCCTCTCCTCTTTTTATTATTTTCACTCTATGCAATGGCAGCTTGTTTTGCCGAGATTTCAGCCTGTGAAATAGCTGACTAGTTTTACAGTCTTTTATGCAAGTTCACCTGCATCAGGACAACAGAAGCTACAATATATTTCAGCTGCATCTTGGGGGAAATGCATTACAGTCACAAGAGACACCAGAGAGACCCCTTTTCCCCATTAGACTCTAAGAATCACTTCTGCACCTGCTCATGCTATCAAACACCCGTGGTCCCCCTGGCAGTGTGTGAGATACAGCCTTTTTTCCTGTCTTCAGTGCCCCCATCTCCTGCCTGCCAGTTCTATTTACTTTGCAAGCCTTACAGGCAATTGCCCAGTCTTTCCAGCCCCCTGTGTGCATGACCTTACTCTTAAGATTTAATTCTGAAGGCACTTTAAAAAAAAATCTATCTTCCCTCCATGCTTTCCTCCCTTTTATTTATTTTTCTATGCGTGTGTCTCATGTGCTGAATATTAAGCAGGAAAACAAAGATGTATATCATCTGGAGCACAGGTGCACCTACCAGGCACTGAACAAAAACAAAACAATTCATTTAAAGGGTTTTGATTCACTGTTGTCCCCTCATACTTTATTCGACAGCCTGATATGACACCTTGAGTCCACCCACGCCTGCATGCAGCTTGGAATGGAGATGTTTTCTTGGCTCCTGCATGTTGTAAATTTTTGCCATGGCTCCGCTTGAAGTTGCTTGGCATGGGTGCTTTGCTAAGTATATTGAGCTGGGGGAGGATAGGGAGGGGATGAGAGAAGAGTGAGAGGTGAAAAAGGAAAAAAAGAAAAGAAAAAGCATGAAATGAAAAGAGTATCTCAAATATTTATAAGTTTGTTTCTTTCCAAAATTTTCTAGCCTCACTCCCATTGCCATAGGCAAAGTTTCCATTCATTATCCAGGTCTATAGTTTTGGTGTGTGTCGGACAAGCCTTTGTCTAGCAGGACATGAGAGCAGAGATCGGCTCCGGGTGACTTTGGCTGGAGGCTTGAGTGGCAAGAACAGAAAAACAACCCCTGTGTAGAAATCTTTTTATTTATCAGCTTAAGTTTTTTGGTTTTAGAGGAACAAATGGTTCCCTTAATATTTTATTCAATTCTGGTTAGAGTAGGCAGCAAAAAAGACTCTTAAATAGCTTAGGGGTGGAGCTGCCTCTCCCTCTCAGAGGGTTTTCCTCTGGCTTTCTGCATATCCTTGTAAGTTCACTTCACTCTGTGTGCTTTTCCTTTCATTTCTTTGTCTCCTAAGAATTTAAACTCTTCTTGAGTCAAAAGGTTGTCTTTGATGTGCTTGTTTTATATCTGCCACACAGGAATTGGTGAACTCTGTGGCAGTGGTGGCATGTGGGTGGAATCTGCTCGCTCTTGTCTCACTTGATAGACAAGAATGTGAATTGTCCTGACACCCATATCTGTGGCCGCACCCCATTTTACTGTAAATCCATGGTTGAATTCAGTCCATTTGTTTTACTCTGCAGCTGGAGCTAGAGAGAAGCAACCCCCACTTCTGGCCCTTTTTGGGATGCTGTAAGAGCACACTGAAGAAATGGAGAGTTAGAAGTGCAATGACTCCCATGTTATTTGCTGTAGCTCTGACACTGCAGGCTGTGGAAAGATGTGTATACATGGAAAAAAACCTCAACATCAGGCTATATATTTATGGACTTTGAGCTAACTGTTGCCCCCAGGAGCAAGATCTTGGAGTTCTGACAGATCCTTCAAATTACAAGCAATTTTTTTTTTTCGTGGAAAACCAATTAAAATGTTAGGAATTGCCAAGAAAGAATTAAAGAACAAAGCAGAAAATAACCTTGGTTCACTCCTATCTTTAATACCATATGCATTTCTCATCTCCTTGTCTCAGGAAGAATGTAGTGGAACTAGAAAGAATTCAGAGTCAACGGGGGTGGGCAAAGATGACTAAACAAGCTAGGACTCTTCAGTCTGGAAAAGGCATGGCAAAATCTTGAAAGGCACAGAGTAAAGCCTGTGAGAATTGATTGTGTGTTGTTTGTGCCAGTGGGAGAGCTCAGGGGCATGGAGTGAGGCGCAAGAGAGCATGGCTCAAAACAAACAAAAAGCAGTGGGGGATTGCTCATGCAGTGGGCACATCTGTGCAGCTCTCTGCTGGAGTTCCAAGGGAAACTGCATAAATTTGTCTGGCCCATCAATTGCTGTAGCTTCAAGATGGTTAAAGGGTTTCACAACAACAACAACAAAATAATGGCCATGGGAGGAGCCTAAGATCTGTGAATGCTGGACAGGTTCTGAGCTATCACTTTCCCTGAGGAATCAGGACTACTGGAATGAGCTTTAGTTGGAGTGAGTGGTGATACCTAACCCTTTTACCAAAATCTTTAAACTGAAAGGTCAAGGATATTAAATAGTTATAGGAATTGTCAGAGTAAGATATTTCCCTAGGGCAGGAAGGGGAAGCAGTGAGGAATAAAAGGCAAAGTGGCATATTAGGATAGGAAAGAAAAACCTGGAAGACACTTCTACGTGTATTAACAAGATGTGTTAATAGAGGTTTTGCCATGCTGCCTGGCAGGACAGTGACTCACATAATCTGCTGTGCCAGCCCTGGACCTGGTGCATGGCCCTCTCTGAGCCAAGACAGATATACCAGTTTGGAAAGGCACTTAATGAATGGGTTACTGGGGGAAAATCATGACCCATTTGCAGGGAAAGATAAAAAGCACGATAAAACTTTGGATCTGGCTGTACTCAAGTTACCAAGAGAAAAGTTGGAAGCTGTTTCCTCTAAAAAGAACTAATTCTCTTCCATGGGGATGTCCATCCCTGACATGTTCAAGGCCAGGTTGGATGAGCATCTCAGTCTAGTGGAAGGTGTCCCAGCCCATGGCAGGGGGGTTAGAACTAGATGATCTTTAAGGTCCCTGGAAACCCAAGCCATTCTATAATTCTTTGATAGCACATGAAGGATTTAAAGAAATTTTCCTAAAATGATGGGTCAAAAATGGAGGAATGTGGAGTGCAGATTAGCTACTTGTAGGCATCTTCTGTGGGTGAAATGAGAGAATGACTGAAGAAAAAAGTCGGTATTGAAAACTATCTTGTGCATGGAAAGAGCATGTCTGGTTGACAATGTTGGTGCAGTGCAACCCTAACAGAAATAGCAGAAGCAAAAGCTCAGAAGAGTAGGAGCTAATCAGGTATTCTGAAGGATAAAATTCTGGAAAAATCACACTGGGTTAAAATCTGCTTGAGCTGTAGAGAGCACCCAGGTAGGAACTGGAAGAAAATATGTAGTCACCATATGTATAGTTTAATTCATTAAGAACTCATGGTGATCCACATGACCAGTTACCTCTGGCCCTGGCCCTGTGTTTGTAGAGATGCAGCCTCTGAAGGCTGAGATAGAGGTGGATGGGTTGCCATGTTGGTTTACACCTGCAGTTATCAGGTTACTGTGATCAAGTTTCAGTGTGCTTTGGTTGTTTTGCAGTTTTCTAACAATTCCAGACAAGTGAGATCTGAACTGGCTATGCCAGTGCAAAGCTCATCAATCCACATGAGGGCCCTCAGGAAAGGTGAATGTGATTGTGCTTTAAAACTGTGTCTGTTCCACTGCATTAAGCATTGAGGAGGGTGTTTGTATTCCAATTTAAAGAAATTTTACTTCAAATTTCTTTATTCTAATACCAAAATAGAGCCTAGAAAAGGAGGAGTTGCATTTCTATCCAGGAAGTCAATAAAAAGCAGTCAGGAAAAAAAATTCCAGAGGATGCCCTTTTGTGAGAAGGCCTTCATACCCTTTAAAGAAATCAAACAATGTGTTCTTGCAGATTCAATATGTGAGAGCTTGCCCTTCTATACTACTTTCCAAGCATCTGCACAGGAGGAATAGAAAAGAGTAAGCACATAATTTTGGGTGAAAAGAAGAGCCTCTACCTTTCCATTTCTGTTCTCTGGCTTGATCCCACTGTGCATGGTGGGAAAATTGATGGCTCTAGGCACTTGACCAACTGTGTTTACTGAGCAGTGCTTAACCAGCTTGATAACGATTGCTAATTCTGAGTCAAACAGATTTATCTATGTAACTCAGTCTTTTTGTGTGCAATAACCTTTCTGCATGAGTTGCTTTTCCAAGATGGTTGGTGAAGTGAAGTTGGATGCCATTTCATTTGTACATCTGCTACTACTGTTTTTATTTACTTGAGCTGCTGAATTGTTGTGCAGCTTACAATACAGACTGTTTTACTGGGGATTTGAAGAAGAAATGTCTCATCTATGGAGATAAGCAGAGAAGAAGAGGGAGCCAGTGGACATTTTTCCAAATTCACAAGGAAGAAATGGAATGATTTACACAACTTCAGAAGATCCATGTGCCAATGTACTGCTAACTGCAGAGCATGAATTTGCAGACTGGCCTTCTGAAACCTGCCCAGAGCCATTGTCACTTTCCAGTTTTGAAAGCTGTCTGCTTGGAATAGAAACACTTAAATAAATCTCTAATGCATGTGATGACAAATGCCAAGTGCACTTCAATGGAGTTTGTTGTAATGACTGATTTTCACAAATCAGCTGTGGCCTTGGAGTGTAAGTCTGCTACCTAAAAACATGGTTACCTGGAAAATGCTGGTAGTGGAACTTGCCAGAATTTTGTATTTCTGACATTGGTATAGTCCAATTATGATGGGATTATTTTGGACATTTTAGCAAGAGAATGGGACAGAATTCTCTTTTATGAGTCTGTTTTGCAAGTGATGAATTGAACTTCTGTACCATAAGAAACCATATCTATACTAGAAAGCTTCCCAAATGCCCACATGCATCACAAAAACTGTAGACATTCTGTTTGAACAGAAGTGTTCTTGGTAAAAAAAGATTAGTAACTGGTAAAAGACCAGATACAGACTTATTTTAAGTGTTACAAAGGGATTTATTCTTGAACTGGAATTGTCAGAAGGTACTACTTTGCTGCTGAGCAGTGAAGCATTGTACGACAAAATAGGCATGACAAAATTAACGATTTCTTATTCCAGCAGATTTGTAGCTCTCCAGAAATACCAACCAGATTTTGAGCTATCACTGGAACTGCTAGAGAACAGTTGGTTAGACCTGGAAAGGGCCGAAAAGATATAACCCACTTACTTGACTGCTGGAGAGCAAGTCCAGGGAGGAGATATTGATGACCTACTCACAGCAACAAAAATGAGGCAATGAGTGCATGGTGATTTCAAGAAGAACAGAGTGATGCTTTTGAAACTGACCCTTTCTCAGTGAAATAGGATCAGACAGCCATTATGGTAGCAGAAACAGCTGATGCAATCATACAAAATGAACTTATGCAGAACACATTCTGATTTTTTGGTAAACGTTCAAAGATGGAGCAAAGTGTTCAATATGATCTGTTCTCTGGGCACTGGTGTGGTTCAATGACTCCATATAGAAACCACACAAAGAAAGAGAGACTTGGTACAGACTGCAGGTGCTGCTGAAAATACCCTTGAGGCATGTAGTTAGGATGACACTGCTGCAGAGAATAAATGGTGGTAACAGCATTTTCACAGCTCATGGACTACGCCTGGTTGTCAGCACTATGTGAAGATGAAGAAAATCCTGCAGAACTGGTGTAACTTTTAAAGTTTACCAGGAGATATCGATAAAAACTGCTGGGAGATGCAAAGTAGATCCAAGGCAAATAATTTTTCAAGAACCTAACAGCAAGACCCACACCTAGGAACACTTTATTTTGTTTTTCCAGCGGATCAATAAAGCCAAGCCTAAATAGATCCTTGAACAAAGAATATGAGAAAAATAAGCACATTAAAGAGAAAAATTTTTGATGCTTACAAGAATTACTATGTAACATCCTGACCAAAGAGCACTGTGTGGAAATTGAACTCAAATTATCTCAGAAGCAAAAAGAAGCAACATGTGTTTAGTGACTCAGATGATAACTGCAAATCAGTTATAACCCACAAAATATTCAAAATATTGATTCTAAGGAGAAGAATGATGTGCACTATCATATCAACAGATAATCCAAAATGTAGAATTGTGATATCATAAATCTGAGAAACAGTAGTTTCTTCAAAGAGGTTTACAGCCAATCTACATGCTTTCATTGACAAAAAACATGTAGTTACATTTCCAACATTTGAAAAATTATTTTTGCTTTTAGTTCCTTAATTGCTGTAGGAATCTTGGTTAGATAATACATATGAAAAGTTTTATAATACTAAATAGATTTGTCAGCATTTAGGGAAGTACTGCTGCTAGGAATATAATCACATGTACTAAGTTACCAATGAGCAAAGATTATTATAATTATTGTGAGCCTATAGACAGAGACATCTGAAAAATGAAATCAAAGAAAAAATCTCAGGTGAAAATAATAATATATTAATTTCTGTATTTCCTTGACTTTCAGGAGAACTTAGGGTAATTCAGCAAGTTCTCACGGCTTATTGTGAGACATTGATGGTAAGACTTACAGACTAGAGCAGGATAAATTTTTTAGTAAAGTGGCAAGGTATTACTGGTTAGAGTTGAAGTAAAATAGAAATCAGGTAAGACTTTGATCAAAGAAAAAATACTGTGTTGTGCAACTAGAATAATTTTGTGTAACTTGGGATAAAACATTGGTTTTATATTGTTATTTTTTTGTAAAATGTTTTACTTCTGCTGTCAAATATTATTAGCTCTTTTAACAAAGAGTATGCAGGTTTACAATGAAGATCCAAACTTTTAATGAGAGAATGATATGGGAAGGGTTTCCTCAGGTTTTTCTCTCCCTATTGTCTCCCTCTCTCTCCCCTGAAGTGATGAAACGCAGAACAGGAGACAGCAGCTGAGGCAGCTGGTCGATAGAAAACCCTTCACCCACCTCTTCTACTGAAGGCAATTCTTTGTCGCCTTTGATCACAGGGAGGAAGTGGCCAGAAAAAAAGTTGAGTCCTGCCTGCGTGTGGCTGAGGTGGTGGGCTGCAGTGTTCCTACAAGTTCTTTGATTTCTAGGTGAGGTGTCTCCCCACTGTGCTTCCTCTGCCTGCCTGCTTGCTCTGGCCTCCCTGGTGGACACCACCTTTGTTGCTGCATGTTAGAGATGCTCCACCTTCTTGTCAGAGGGAAGCACCAACAGGAATGAGCTCGAGATCTGCAGAGGGGCCTGTTGAAATGAAGGGTGCTGGCAGCTGGCCTGCTGGGCAGTGAGGGGAGCATGGCTGGGCCCTGCTGGGGCAGCTGCAGCAGGCAGTGCACTGGGAGTGCAGCAGTGGGCTGCTCTGTCTCTGCCAAGTGCCCACTGTGGCCAGGCTCAGCAAACCCTATTGGGCAGTCAGGCTGACTGATGGGGTGAGCTGTGTCTGCTGTTTTACAATTGGAGCTATATGCATAATAGTGCTCTGGGGTCTCTTCTGCGGAGATGCAGTGATGTCCTTGACAGGTGGCCATCATAAAGTGTGGGGAGTTGTGGTGCTCACGAGAACAGATCCCTGAAGTGACAACATAAGGATGTATATCCTTCCCTGGATATATGTTTCTGCTTTATGCAGCCACAAGAAATAATTTTCTTCCTTTCACAGAATTATTTAGGCTGGAAAAGACCTCCAAGACCATTGAGTCTACACTTTGACCAAACACCACCATATCAACTAGGCCATAGCAGTAAATACCATGTGCAGTTGTTTCTTGAACACCTCTATGGATGGTGACTACACCACCTCTCTGCACAGTTCACCCAGGAGCTTAACAACCCTTTCTGTGAAGTTCTTTCTGATACTCAACCTGAACGTCCTCTGGCACAGTTTGAGGCTATGTCCTCTCATTCTGTCACTAGCTGCCTGGGAGAAGAAGCCAATCCCCACCTGGCTACAACCTTCTTTCAGGTAATTGTAGAGAATGATAGGGTCACCCCGATTGTCCTTTTCTGCAGGCTAAACAGCCCCAGCTCCCTCAGCTGCTCCTCATTGGACTGACTTTCTAGACACTTAACCAACTTCATTGCCCTTCTCTGGACACGCTCCAGCACCTCAGTTTGTTTCTTGAAATGAAGGGCCTGGAACTGGACACAGGATTCAAGGTGTGCCTCACGAATGCTGAATACAAGAGGTGAATCTTTGCTCTAGTTCTGCAATTTTAATATAGGCTGGGATGCTATTGGCCTTCTTGGCCACCTGGGCAAACACTGGCTCATGTTCAGCTGGTTGTGGACCAGCACCCCCAAATTCTTTTCCACTGGGCAGCTTTCCAGCCACTCTTCCCCCAGCCTGTAGCGCTGCATGGGGCAGTAATGACTCAAGTATAGGATGCAGTACTTGGCCTTGTTGAACCTCACACAATTGGTAGCTCATCCCACCGATCCAGCCTGTCCAGATCCCTCTGCAGAACCTTCCTACGCTCTAGCTGATCAACTCTCCCACATAACTTTGTGTCATCTGTGACCTTACTGAGGGTGCACTTGACCCCTCCCACCCGATTTTATCATCAATCAAGGTGTTAAACAGGACTTTGTGAAGAGATAAGTCAAAAGTCTTTCCCATAATTTTTTTTTCTGATCAGACTAACTCTACAAGTTCTGCCAGATGAATTATGGTGAAAAAAACCCTAAATAAGTCTCCCAATCTTGCTATGCTCTATGGGCACAGAAAGACAGACAAGTCTGGACATGAATATAAGGGATCCTTCTCATTGTGCATTATCAAAGGTGAGCACTACACCACTCCCTCCTACCTTTAGGTGGTCAAATAGTTCATACAAACCCAGGAGACAGGCCTGAAGCAGATGATTTGGATCTGGAGCTAGGTTTCAAAAGCTCCAAAAATCAACTTTTTTCAGTAGATCTGGGATTAAGTTCCTAATCGGTTTATTAGGAAAATAAAGTTCAGCTGCAAAAACTCCACATGGAGATCCATTTAACAGCTTCAAATGTGGGCAGTGGGAAATTTTTGGTGTCAGATTTTGTCTCTCTTTAATTCTAGCAAAACTGGATTTTGTTTTTATTTTAGTTCTGCAGAAGGAAATTTAAATTGCTACTGAACTAGCTGGCACAACAGCGCTGCAGTTTCCAAAGTATCTTCTGAGTTCATCTGCCCAATGCAGTATTGCACAGAGTTCCAGGTATAACACCAACACATTGCTCCTCATGAAATTCCTTATCACACCATTAAATGTCTGGGGGGAAATATCTATGCAGCTGAGTGATTAATGGGTAACTGAAAATCAGTTTGTCAACATATCTTTAAAATTCTAAGAACATATTCTTCTTCAGAAGAGTTTTAGGGTCAGGACGGAAAATGAAGGTGTAAACCAAATGAACCCTGTGTTATTCTTTGTGCGGCTAGTTAGGCCTGCCTTCTGCCTTTCTGCTTGCAGGCTGAGGTCAGCACCTTCTCTCACTCTCCTCCTACAAGCAGGAGACCTACATAAATACTTTCCTTTCTGAAAAGGCATCCCATAGGAGGGCATCAATGTATAAACTCCATATAATCCCATGTGGTGGTTTCTGGTAGCTTTCTTTGTCTTGTAGATCTTCTGAGTAATTTATTAATACATTTAATTTCTCTGTGGAGCACTTGGGCCAAATCCTTAAGTGGTGTAAATCATGCTGATGCCATTAGCAATGAGGACTTCAGCAAAGCTGTTCTGATTTATAGCAGCTGAAGATCTGGACCCCTACTAAAAATACAGTTTTCTCAGCTCTGAATTCCTGGACATTACTGTAACCTATTGCTAAGAAACAGATATAGCTGAAATAAATAAATAAATGCATAAAGGCAAGAATATTATAGGATGTGGCTCTGTTTCTGTGGAAACCTGATCTTTTTCTCATCCAGTTCTTTTTTTCTCTGTTAACCAATTTAACCTCTCTATCTGTCTATTAAAACTCCTCCTCATTAAGCACAAGGTTGCAGGGTTTTTGCAAGAAAAATGTGGGCAGAGAAATATCAGCTTTTGCATCTTTTTGGTGAATTTAAAAAAAAAAAGCATCTGAGCTGTAAGGGGAAAATGTGGAGGAGGGTGAAGGTAGCAGGAAATGTAACCATATTAAAAATAAAAATATGAATCAGTTTGGATAATCAGTCTGTAAATTGGTAGCAGCCATGCTACCAATAAAATATGTATCTTTTTTTCCTGTATTTGTTCCGCTCCACATTACATTAAGAGATGCTCTGTCACTTAGGTGTACAACAGGGCACAGCTTGGAGTAATATGATACGATATTAGTTACATAATGGTATGTGACCAATAACATTTAAAAGCAAAATTTGCTGGCTGACTGGCTTGATGGGTTGGTGTTGGAGAGGGGGCTGGATATTGTGGCAACCCTCTGTCTCTCATTTTCATTTCTGAGTCGCTTTCTCAGCCATAGTGACAGGGCTTTCACATTGAGAACTGCCAATAAAGGATTCAATTATTTTCTGAAAGCCTCATGCTAATTAATTTGTACTCTGAAATACACCTTAATGACAATGGAGGCTTCTGAGCCGTTCCTGAGTGTTTTCTACCAGGCTAAGTTGCTCTTTCTACCATAGTTTTTGACATAGCTTTTGTCCTGTCTGCACTCTTGGTCATATTGCAGTGATTTTTTTTTTTTTTTAATGCGTTGATCTGACACAGCATTGGAAGCAGTAGCGTTGTTATTCTCTCTCTCTCTGTTTTGTGATTGCTGAATAATGTAGTGTACTTCAGTGGCAAGGTGCTGAACTTCCACAGAGGACAGTAGTGCAAGTGCCCAAGTGAAGAGATATTACAGAAGATTGCAGAAATATTCTGCATTTTTGTTACCCCTGACAGCTAGTATTTTTAAAGCACATCTTGTGTAAATATATTGTTGCAGTAAGCTCCAGGCTGGTCCTGATCTCAGTATAATCTTGTTGGTCTTGTCAAAGCTGTGATTTCTTCTCTGTAGAGAAGGGTCAAGCAGTTTGACCATGAGATCAGAGGGCAGGAAAGCTCCACAGGGGTAGAAATGCTTTTTAAAAAAAAATTTCTGAAGGAGCATTAGTCAAGTTTATTCATAGTGAATTTTTATGATACTACTTGTATATCTGAGAGAAAGACTTCAATGCAAAAAACAGTCTTCCTTTCCCCTACTTTTCATGCTCCCATCAACTGTAATCCCTCCTTTTTTGTGCCTAGTTTCAGGACACGACTTCCAGGGAAGTTTAACCCAGTCATGTCTGAAAATGCATTTGGGAGTGGAGCAGATCAAATTACCTCCTTTGCAGAGTTTCATGCTTGCACTGCCTCCCCTGACAACGTGTAAGTGCAGCTTTCTCTTCCACATTACTGCTGGTGCTGTCTTCCCTCGGCAGCATCTTTTCCAGTGTCTTGAGAGCCTGGTTGCCATGAGGGAGCTGAGGCCAAACAGAGAGATATGGCCACATTTCTGACTTGCTCAAGGAGCAGTTGTAAAACTGGTTTATGTGTTGTGAAGGTGTTAATCAGTTAACCTCTAAGTTAGGACCTCAGCTGCTATACAGCCACTTCTTTCACCCAAAGTATTCAGCAGAGCTCTGTGTCAGAGAAGTGAGATGTAAAAACTAAAAACTAACTGAGCATGTTGTATTCATTCTGGGTTTGTTGAGCTATCTTGCATGTGCTTTTCAGCCTGGGGGAGTAATTTGAAGCAACCATGTTGGATTTTCAGTAAGTCTTCCATCCTGTGTCTCCATCACTGGTCACTTATCAGGGTGTTCAGCCCTGAGAAGGTGTTAACATCTGATTATGCCCGAATTAAGGTGTAAATGAGACCGTATGCAAAAGTCAATAGTACAAATTTTATTTAGCAGTAAATGTGAGGTCGAGAGAAAGAAAGAAATAGAAAAGGGGAGGGAGGTGGTAGAGAGAAAGGGGGAGAAAGATCAAGCAGAAGACAGTCACCACCCACGGATCCAGGGGCCTCCTGGATCTTTGGTCCATATTCACCCCAGGCTTCTTGGTGGTGGCAGTCCTGGGGTTGTTCAAAACTTCACTATCTGTACATTTTTACAAACAAAGGAATTAATGCTCCTTGGCTACATAGTTCTCTTATTCTCTTGGTTAAATGATTCCTGTGCTTCTAGTACTGTTTACTCTCACACTCAGTCTTTCTCTGGAGACAGTGGGTTGTGAGTTGGTGCCAGAGGTGCCTTTTATCCAGTCTCAGCTGACTTCAGCACAGTTGCTGAGTTAGCTCTCCTTGTGGGTTCTTTATGTCCATTTTCAGTGATACATTCTTCTCCCCCAGCTTTGCTTACCTCCCCCGAGGCCTGAGATGACACGGACAATAACCTGGGGTGATCTTTGTTTGACTAGTGACAGGGGTAGGAGCAGTTGTTGTCCCACACAGTTTGCCACAGTGGGAAGCCTTGTCTGGATGCATTACCCAGGATGTGCTAGCCAGACCTTGCCAAGCCCGGAGCCAGTGCCATTCTGTTGTTCCATTCTGTGCTTCTCTCATGGCAATGTCCTTCTGTGGTAACAATGTTTGAGACAGGCAACTGTGATCTTCAGGTCCTTACACCACCCAGTGGCTCAAACAGAGTTTTCTGGGGATTTTTCTCCAGTTCACAGGTTGTCCACAGAGGTGCTGAAGATAGTGGACAGTAGGAGAAAAGACAGAAACAGCAGAAGCAATGAAATGAGTAATCTTACAGCTATCAATAGCTATCCCAGTCGTTAAAAATGCAAATCAAATTGCAATTATCAACCCAAATCTTATTAGCCACTGCCCCCACTCTGTGAGTCCCAAGGATTTGAGTGTTCTTTAATGGATAGTGGGTGTGAGGAATTCCACAATACTGTGCTGGATGGATGTGGACCCAAAATGTCTTGAAGTTAGCCATAGAATTACATGGCAGGTCTTGATTTTTAAATCCCACAGAGGGGTATCCCCAACAGATCATGTATTAACGTGCATTTTCTCAATCAGCCGAGTCTCAAGGGGATCTTCAGGTCCTGTAGTACAACTGATTACCTTTGCACACTGGAACAAGTGTGAATGGATTTGTTGAGGAGACATTCACATACTTCAAAGGCTTTAAAATAGGGTTCTCTCTCTCAACCACATCCACAGAAGAATTTTACAGTTAATGCTTCTGTCCCACTGGGTAATGAAAAGTTAACTTTTGGTGTACAAAATTCCCATACAAAATACAAAAATGTTATCATACAAAAGGTTCTGATCTTTAGAGTCATTCAGTTCCCATGGAGATATGGATTTAATCCAATATATATCTCTTCCTCTAATTATGCCTTGGATAAATAGGGTGGAAACAGGGAATGGGATGGGGGAATTCCCATGGGAAACATCATACCTGTTACTACTTTTGATTCAGAGTCTTTTCTTTACCTAGGAGAATGTGTCCTCTGGTAATTCTAGGATGCCTTTGCTTTTGCACAAGACTTCTCTTGGGAAAGAAAGAGAAATCTTGAAATTTTGCTACAAAAGTGTTCTGTATCACCAGCAAAGTGCCCAATTACAGACTCACAGATAAAAGGGCCAGAAGGAACCATTTATATCACCTGAACTCCTGCATAAACAGAACATAGGATTTCACCCACTAATTCCTGCATCAAGCCCATAATTTCTGTTTGAGCTAGACAATCTTTTCTGTATGCACTGCATTTGTGCTTTATTTCCCATTGTGGGATTGTCTCATGTGCTATGGATGTACCTCCAGAGGAGAGCAGCTACAATGCCTTCTTCCCCCTCCCTTCAGTAGTCCTCATAGTGCTGTGGGGCTGAGGGTGGTAAGCAACTCCCTGAGGGTCAGAGGACTGTGGACCTCTGGACTGTGGCGCAGAGATCTGGGCAGATGCTCTGGAGTGGTGCTGGGAATGCAGGAGTTGCTGCAGTTGCACAAAGACAAAGCCACAGTTGTGGAGGGGGTGGAAATCTACTTGAAGTAGTATGGTCCATCAGGAACTAGACTGAGCTGTCAAATGCATGTCACGTAACCACTGATCACCCACCAGGTCATTATAGAGCTTGAGGGAATTTATGAGGACAGCTCTGGGATTTGATTCTTGCTTTTTTGTTTGCTGTCATTCTGCTTCCTATGGTGGAGATTTTTTTATTAAATGTTTACCTGTTTAGAATTCAAATATGCATTCAGATGCACACTATAGTAAAGCAGCTCTGAATATCGAACTACTAATTCTACTGAAATACATGTCTGAGATGACAGCTCTTGTGAATGTCAGAAAAAAACAGGTATATTTAACTCAGTAGTCAGTCGGAAAAACTGATAAGGAAAATATACCTCTTTAATCTGACATCTATCAAGAGCCTACTTCAGGCTTCTAGATCTGGTTTCAGGTCTGTCTTTGTTCCAAATCAAGCCTTTATATTTAAATGTCTTGGTTCAGCCTTGGTATTAATCAAAATGGTGATTGCCATCTTTTCTGGACCACGGGAGTGAGCACAGCTTCCTTTGTTGTCAATTGCTCCCTGCTTTCTTCCGGTGATTGCCAGCTCTTTCCCAGTAGGAGTGTTTGCTGTGGGGAAAATGAGCAGAGGAGTGAGATCAAGATAAAATATAAGGGGAAAAAAGTGAATTTTAGTTTCAATAAGCAAGGAACTGCTGTGGATATTTCAGCTGTCCTGGTGCAACAGCAGTGCTTCACCCCAGCCACTCAGACTTCCAAGGGTCTTGGTGGAGCCTTAGTAGATAGCTTGCAGGTAGCTGAACTCCTTTGTGCTTAATGAACAGTGTTACATGCATGGTAGGATTTCTTCTGCATTCTAGACAGCTCTAGGTAAGCTCATTGGGCCAGCATAAGCTTTTAGCAAGCTATGGTGTGGCTCAGGCTGATAGCAGATGGGATCACAAGATGCAGTGTTGGAAGACAGAAGGCTGTGAACCGGGTGGCTTTGTTGGAGCCGGACTCTGGCAGGAGATCAGATCACCATGCTGTTTGCTGAAATGCTGCGTAACATTCCTTGTGCCCATTGTTAAAAGCATTTTCCTAACTGGTCCTAAATCAGAGGTGCATTGATAAAGGCAAATGCAGATAAGAATAAATCTACATTTTACGGTTGAGGCAGAGAACAAGAATGTGCTATTCTTTGCTTTTGCTAACATCTTTTAAATTAACACTGCCTACAAAACAGCCTTGTGTGTTTCTGGCAGTCTCTTTTCTCCACAAACTCCAGTGCACCTGAGTTCATTTCTTGCCAACCTCATGAAATCCAGGGAATACTTGACACTGGATCTGTGTTAACAACGCATTTGTTTCTCTTGGTGGAATTTGCCAGATGCTTCATCTTTAACAGCTATTTTTGCAGGAGGGTTGCCAGCTACCATAACCCTTGGGGGGCTAGTAACACTTAAGGTCTTTTTTTATTTATTTTTTATTTCTGCATTGTGTATCTCTTTGAAGAAGACAATTTTTTCCCAGAAATAACTTCTTCTATTCTAAAGGTATGAAGGAAGTTTGAAAATATGAACCTTAAGGCACAAAGCCACATTTTAAGAAATGCCACATAAAATTTCATCAGATCAGAGAATGTAATCAGTGGTTTCTGAATACTCTGTATCCATTCTGACTTCAACTTTTCATAGGTAGTCTTTTACTGCTTTTTAATTTTTTTCCCTGGAAGTCTTCCATGTTGCCTTTTGCCTCTCCTTTAGGTTTTGTTTGTTTGTTTGTTTGTTTTTTTTTTTTTTTTTTTTTAAATTTAATTTTGATTTCTTACACAGTGCCAAGAGAGCTCTAGCATTTGGCATCTGCTGGAATATGTTATCAAATTTTAAAAAAAATAGCACCACAATAGCTACATTATATCATAAACGTGAGAGTTCTGTGCTGTGTTGACTCCATAATAATTACTCCAGGCGGAGTTAATTATGTTAGGTGTGCCAAAAATCTAGTTGTTTCAAATGACTGAGCAAGCCTTTAATTGACAAATGGAGATGAATATTCTCTGTCCTTCAAAATCTCCCATTTAGGAGAGAAACTTCTGCTGCTCATCTTTGAAATCTCTGCAATAGTTGGTAGCTTGGCACTGAATTACTGGATTTTGCTGGCACATATATAAAACCTGTCTCTCCATAGCAACAAGAGATGATCTTGGTAAAAAATGCAGCTAAGGCATATATGTGCATTTTATTCTGCTACTGCCTATCCAGTTTGCCTTAAATGACTTTTCCTTGCATAGTAAGTATAAAGCTACCATATAGACTTTTAGGAAGGAGTAGCACCAAGACACATATTTAAGCTTTACAAAATAGAGATGAATTTAGCAGTTATCCTTCCCAAGCATTGCCTTGAATAGTGCTAGAAGGACTATGAGAAAGTGACCATTTGTCAGTGGAAAACAGTTGGAGTAATGTGCCAGGTTAAATTTCTTTGCAGTTCTTTCAAAATCCTTATCTTGCTTCTTGCTTCAAAGTTCTTTCTAAGGACCTACTAAATTCATTGGGAACTGCTATCTTATTCCCATTTTAACAGGAAGATGTGATTGTGGACTTAGTTAAATAGAAGACAAAGGAGATGAATGCAGGAAGAAAAAGGAAGGGCAGGACGGCAGCAAAAATTCACTCACTTTGGCCAGTAATGCGCAGATCTCTTCTTTTTATTCTAAAAATGACAAATGCTTTCTATAAATCTTAAGAGTTATTTGATGATTCAATTTACTGATTTCACTAAGTTGCTTTAAAGCTTTCTTCCTGGATGCCTAGTGTCAGGAGGATATAACCTCTAGCTTGTGGACCCTATCCAGTTTACAAATCCAATGTCTTCATCCCAGTCACAGTCTTTCCCAGATGATCTCCAATGTCTTCCGCTCTTGAAATAATTCATCCATAATTCAGCATTTCAACAAGTCAGACCTTGATCCATGTGATTGCACCAAGGCTGTGGATCCGTTCCCATCAGAAATGGAAAACATAAGCCTTTGCATCACCTCATATCCTAGTGGAAGGCTGGCTGTAATGCAGAAGAATAAGAAAAAGAGAGTCTTTATCACGAACAGTTTCATGTGCAGACACAGAAGAGCAGCAGGGGGCAGGGCTGACTGTACCAGGCAGTAAGAAACATTACTGTTCATTAAGGAGGGCAGTCATCGCAGCCCACCTACCATGGTTGTATATCTCTGTGTATGACGATAAAGCACAGTTTTCTATCCTGCACAGTCATGCCCAAAATAGTGTGGTTGTGGCATATGAAGTGTGACTGTATGTTGGTAAAAATGTACTTTAGAGGCGGCTGTATTTCTCAAATGTATTTAATTTGTATTTCAAATTCAATTTAAAATGTATTTCATTTCAAATGTATTTAATTTCCTCAGTGTATTTCTCAAAAGACCATTAACTCTGTGGAGCATCCTCTGCACCCCTGTACCTGAGATTTTGTAATCAGAGCTTTAAATCTGCCACAGGCAAATTTTAAAAGCAGATACACCATCTCAGCAGCCAAGAGACTCTATATTCATCCAGATCCTTATGCCCTACTCAACGGTGCAGCCCATCTAATTTTTCCTTAATGACTGCTTTCTAACATAAAGATTCTTTCCTCCCAAATTGACTCACTCTACAGCCAAAAATAAGCATTCGAGTGGAGACTGAGAGCGATGAAGAAGCATCTGACCTCCTATTGTAGTCACATCTCTTGTCAGAAGAGGGCTAGGAAAGGTCACAAGGAGCACGGGGCTAATAATGAGTGGCTTGAGGAGACTGGCCGTACTGCCAAATCACCTTTTTTTTCCCCCAGTTTGCAATATTTTGCACTCAGAATATCTTCTGCTTCTGGCATTTAATAAAAACACAACTTAAGTTGGCTCAGTCATATAAAAAAAAAATCTGGATATTTACTGACACCAACTGATCTGCAAAACATAGTTAATATTTTTCCTGCTTTCTTTCAATGTATCCGAAGCTTCAGCAGATCCAGCATAAGACACACTAACAAACTGTGGGGAACTGAATTATGATTAAGCTTGTATTAATAGCAGAGACATCTGTCAGTTTTGAGCACAGGTATGCCAGCCCTCCTTGCTTCCTCTCCTGAAGGGGAATTATATTAAATGGAAGAGGATGAGGTAATGACAATTGTCTCTAATCTTAGACAAGAAGGTAAAGAACTACTCTGATTGTTCTTTACTGCAGCAACACAGAATGAGATGCTCTCATATGCCATAGCAGTTGTGTGTAGATTCATATCCAGAGAAAAGTCAGAAGCATTTTTATTATTTCAGATTTATTTGTTTTATTTGCATAAAAATAAAGCTTTTTTTGCTTTTTCATAATATGATATTAATCATCTGTTTTGATGTGGAATAGGAGTACATGTAGGTGTCTTAAAGAATCCAGTTGAGACAGCACTGCCAATAGAGACAATGAAATTGCTCAGATATACAAAGTTAGGCTTGAATACTGCTGTGGATAAGGATCTAATTGCATTAAATTTTTATTTGGTGCTCAATTTTTACCTGTTCTTAAATTACACCACAGTATAGATGTAAAAGAAACCAATATTTTCCTCTGAAGAAGTAATTTCACTTAAGCTTCAAAATAATTAGAAGCTTGAAGCAATTATAACACCAACCAGTCTTTCAGAAATACTATCTCCAGGCTAAATACTTTCTTGCACAAATATACCCTGAGCTGGGTTAACTTTACATCCTGAACATCTTACATAATTCTTGATCAGAACACTGAAAATGTTTCACTGACCCATCACTCTACTCAGAATGCTCCAACAACTACATTTTATTAATCTCTTTTCTTATCTTTTTAATAAATGCCATTCTAGTAATTTTCTGCATTAAAATTTTTTTTCCTTTCCTGTGTAACAAGCTCTATGTATTCTGTCACATAGTTGACATTACTGCTGATGGACAGCTTAGGCTCTTTCTTTCCAGCTAATTATTTCATTGTCTGAAGCTCATGCTGGTATTTGAGACATATTTTCAAGTTTGAAATCCCAAAATGCCAGAAATATGAAGTGAATGTGGCCATGACAATTCTTTTCAAAATAATTGGGAGAAGGAACAAAACAAAAAAGTGAAGCATATATAGCAATAGATGTTAAAAAACCCCCAAACTTTTAAACCCAAATGTCAAGAGATATAGTTAAGGAGTTTCTCCTTTAATTTATAGCAGTGATGAAGGAAGAAGATGCTGCAGCAGAGAGAGCTAGAGAGAAGTGAAAATGCTGCTGCTTAATGCACAGTCGTGCCCTGTATTTTATGCACAGATCTTCCTGACACCTCACAAAAGACAAGAATACATCAGTGGTTCCAGAGCAGTTTTTCTGTCAAAGCATGAGTGCAGGCAGCATGGATGATGGAAGACTTCTAGAAAGGCAAGTCCAAAAATCATTCTGCTTCTCTCTCCTGCTGCTGTATTTTTTAAAGCCTCTCCAGAAACCACTTTTAGAGGTAGGAAAAGCAAACTGAACAAAGACTGGGATTTTTCCTTGCAAGGCTGCAGATCGAGGCCATGTGTGCAGGGCACAGGAGCCCAGGCTAACCCATAAACAAGCTATTAAGGTACTAAACCTTCCATGTCTGGTTATTGCAGAGCTGAAATGATGGACTGATATTAGTGCTATTCCTTGAAGACTCATTTAGGTTTCACAGGCCTCATCATTTCACACAGGACAGGTCAAGCTTTATAAATGATGATTTCCTGGCACAACTAATTTCCTGGATCCGCTTACCTGCTCAGAGCCCAGCTCCACATTCTGGTAATGCTGTTACCCTGGATTTAAGCAAGGCTGCTCCCAGAGTAATTTGCAGGATTGGGCTCAAGAAACTAATGCTGTTAGGTTTTCATTGCAATTAGAAGTACTGGGAGTTAAGTGCTTTATTCTTTTAAAGGGCAATCCAAAGGCAAAAAAAGAAAAAAAAAAAGAAAATCACAACTGAGGCATAAAGGTCTACCCCCAGGTCTTCTATCTCTGACCTGTAAACAATGTGGTTGTTACATGAATTTTGTATGGGAGCACAGGACATCTTCTTGTCAAGTGGTTCATGCATCCACTGCCCTGTAAGACAGGAGACATTTTTATTTCCCCAGTAGGTGAGAGGATCTAGACATGTGAATTTAGGGAGTGAAAATGACTTCTGATGAGTGGTTGTCTATCTCAGGGTTCATCTGCAGCCTGATTGTAAGTACAGTTGCAGTCCTGCCTCTTTTTCCTCCTTTCTTCTCTGTGTATGTGCACATGCAGCCTTGCTTTCATTAAATACAGATTTCCTTGATGTTTATGCAGGATACATGTGTTTTGCTATCAAATCACTTGCAATGGAATATGCCAAACTTCCCAAAGCAAATACAAGCTGCCTACTACATATCCCCTAGAACATAACATAGAAGCCAAATCTCATCTCAGTCCTTTCCTTGGGAATGATTAATGCTCACTCATCTGAGTCCAACTTTCTAGAGCTCATGCTACAATGTTCCTACCCAATTACGCTTAAAACACAGTGGTATATGGCGTTTCTATATAAGGAACATACTAATGTGTTTTGTCACCCAACACATGGTAAAAGTGTTTCAGTTCCCAGGAGAAATGGTCTGTGTGTGTGGGAGTTCCAGCCACACAAGTCCAACTGCATATATTTGCTGCAGCATGCTTCACTTTTCTGAAAGTGAAATGAAACCGACTCCGATAGTATAATTTTTTTTCTGCTTTAAAGGCAAAAAAAAGGACCAAGTCCTGGTAGAGGACTAAGGAAACATTATTAACAACATGCATTGAAAGGGAGAGAAAATGGAAATTGAGTTAAATGAATGCATTGGCCTCCTTATGTTTTGATATTGCTCACAGGGTAACACAAGGGAATATGTGTGGGGTTTTGCCATGGGCTTTGATGGAGGTGGGTATCTGAGGCAAGCCAGTGCAGATTATCCTGTAAGACGTCCACTGTGAAGCATCACTGTGGGGCTATGATGAAAGGAGTGGCTGGTCTAGGGAGAGCAGCTGTTGGGGGAGGGTGTGTTACTGCTACGCTCTGTGCCAGCCTGCTTGCCCATTTGTCAGCTCCTCAGCTTTGTCTTGCTCTGTGCAGTTCCCAAAATGGAATCCCAGACTGCAGTTAGACAGCACAGAAAAATGCACTTCCACAATAAGCAAAGAATTGCAATAAAATCCCCCAATATGTTTCCCAGCTCTTTCCAAAATGCTGCTAGACTTTCCCTTACTGCTATTTCTTGTTTAAAAGAGACATCTTCTGCAGTGTCCAGACATTAGTGCTGAAGAGATGCCGCCTTTTCTGTCTGTCAGCAACTACTTGCTGCTACTCACCGTGATCTGCAAAAGGCCTGCCTAGCCTTATGCTGCCCTGTAAAACTCACAAAATTATCAGGAGACTGTTCAAAATAGACTGTGCAGTGCTTATGGATCTGGGACAGAACTATTTTATGACTGTGCTGCTGTGGGTGTAGGTCCATGTGCACTGGCCTTTTCCATAATTACTGTTTAACTGTATGGAGTTTTTGTCTTTGAACAGATGAGTTCAGTACAACAAAGCAGGGGGAATTATTGGAAAATCAAACCAAAAAGCAACAGAAAGGCTTTAGGAAAGAGCATTTCTTTGGTGGGGAGAAATGGGGAAAGAAGGAGACAGTGATGAGCTGTGATGTAGGTGATATTCCCAGGGCTTCCTCCCAAACCATTTTCAGGATTGGCAATGCTGCCAATGAGGTCATTAACTGGTTAAACAGACTTTTGCAGAGAAGGAAAAAAAGATGGCTATCCATAGAGGATATATGAGCCTGTGTTTTTAGCAGGGTTAGTTGAGGGCTCTTCAAACTCCCTGCCCCACACCACAGCTGCACTCCCAGATGTGTTCAGGCGTATGGGGCAGGTTTGCATCCATTCCCATCCTGCTTGGCCTCAGGGAGGATGCCTCTGTGTTTGTTGTGCAGAGGAGTAATTTTGTACTTAGAGCAGGTCCCTGGGTCTTATACCTAGAGAGCCTTGAGGCATGGATTCATGAGTACTTGTTAATTCAGATGCAGCTGGAATTTGCTCAGCAGCATGGGTGGGTTTTTGGGGATGCACCATGTGTAAAGCCTGTTCATGGACCCCTGTGACCCTTGCTTGCTCTCACAGAGCTGCCTAGAGCTGCTTCAAAATGAGGACTTAGCTCTTGATGAGGAGCAGAGACAGCCTGCAGTAGTTTTTTCAAAGCAAAATAGTCCTTCTGAGTAAATCAGTGTTTCTTGGATGAGCGCATTGCTTGGGCAGGGGCTCTGCTCCACAACATCCTTCTTGGGCAGAGAGTAACACACCTGCTCAGGCTTACTTTGTCGAACCTGGAAAACATTTACCAATGTCTCTCTAGCTCACACTTATCCACCACATCTCTGCCTCACCTGCTACTATCCTCACAAGACCCCTCTGGCCAAGCTGAGTTCCATGTTGGAAAGCAGTGCTCAGAGAGGATGTCTCTTCCATGTTCTCTTCAGAGAAGCTGTTCATCCTTTTCTGCTCAGTTCCAGATGGCTCATTGACCTCCATTTCAGACGAATGAAGGCAAAAGTCCCATTTTTTTTTCCACAGGACTTCTTGCCTTTCAACTTCAGGTATAACTCATTCCCCTTATGGACAAAATGCAGTCTGTTGAACCACATAACTTGAAAATTAAAGTATTTGAAAATATTCTGACATTCACTACACAGAAGAAAATTGAGCTCTAAGACCACTTTAGTAACTAATTGTTTTGATCCTGACACTTCAATTTGTAGCAAATTTTCCCCTGTCAGGATCATGCCATACCCCTGTTCTTTAAATCCAGCACCTTTCCCTAGTTTTTCCATCTGCTGCTTCATTTTTTCATCCCTCCCAATCTGCCTACAACAATCACTTCAATTTCTAGTCCTTTCCCCATGACAGCCCTTTTAATCAGTGCTCCCTTAGTCTTTTGCACAGCTCCTTGCATGTCTCCCTGTTCCTGCAATCCTTCCCAAAACACCTCTTGGCCCCTTTCCTGATTAAGAGTCCCTGTTCCTGCCATATTGCCCTCCATATGGCCACACCAATTCTGCTAGTCATAAGGGCTTGGCAGTGAGTGTAATCCACTGGGAGATGTGGTTCTGATGTTAAAATGTAACCTGAGCCATTTGCATGGGCATTTTAATTTGGTTCAATTTAATTTTCTATCAGAAAGAAAAACAATCAGGTGAAAAAAGTGGTTTTGCACTATACTTTTTTTATAATATTAGAGAGTTTAGAAGGGCTAAAGTAAAAGTACAGACCTTCAGCTTTGAGACAAAGTAATTTTTTTGGACCATAATTTATTTTATAGCTATATAATTTTCATTCATTGATGTCTTAAACTAGTTTTGGTTTTGGCACGTTCAAAATGAAACAAAGTTTGAAATATCCACGTTTCCTTGCATAATGAAACTTCTTTCATATTCGGAATAGTCCTGCTTCCTACTTCTTTTAGAAGCACCCATTTTAGGTTGGAGTATTCTGAGATGTACTTCTACATAATTTTTTGTGGTGACTTTCTTCTAATGCAGTCATGGTGCTACCACCCAATTTACTGTTACAGAACTACAGCTGGAGTGGCACAACCCATGTCTTCAAAAGTTAATTTTGTGTAAAACAATCAGAAATTAAAGTAAAAATTTTCCCATTTTATTCCAGAGAAACCGTTTTTGTAAATCTTAAGCCCCATCCAACCCTCTCAGTTTCCATACACCACAAAATCAGGTCCTCCTCCTCTACCAAATGCTAGAAATTTTCCTTCAGACACTCCATCAAACTAAAGGACAAAACTGAGCCAAAATAACCCCCAACCCAAACACTTTCAAATAACCTATAATTTCAAAACTTGCCTTGATATTTACCAAACTTCTTGGAACAGGAGATTATAAAAGGCAGCAGAAAACAATCTAATACAATATCTTTTCTGTGTGGGTAGCTAAGGGACTTAAAATCACATCAAGGTTTGATTTATGATAGTAAAGGTGATGAGTCTAAGCAAATTATCTGGATAGGGGATCATTAGGGGACATTCAGAGCTACCAGTGGGATCTTCTTTTACCTGTGTTTTCCGATAACATTTCAGAAATGCTCAAGAGACACCAGCAGCTCAAGTGTTGCATCTACTAAAGGATCCAACAGGCTTTGGCTAAATTATTATTTATTATTTTTATTACACTATTGCCTAAATGTCAAATTATTCACAGCTGTTGCAGAAAAAGAGGCACAGTCTTTTTACTCACGGCATCTTTCCTTCATTACAGGAATTTATAGCAGACATTTTCAGTCTGGGCTGCTGCTGAGGTGAAATTCCTATCCCTTATAGCTGCTGTTATACCAAGCTGCATTCCATCACGTCGTGTGTCGTGTCACTTTACGTCCTACTGTGACACATGATATTAATAAGAACTTCCTTCCAGATTCCCTCTCCCAGCTGGTGAGGCTACTCCCCTGGGGAGAATCGGCTGTGGATACAACTGTGTGGCTTAATACATCCAGGCACCTGGTGGTCCCTGGAGGGTTTGGTGAGTAACCCTGATGAATGCTCGCTGGATGCTGCTGTCACTTTGGCCCCTCTCACAGCACTACAGGCTGCTCCAGAGCAGAGAGGAGGTGAAAGCAAGTGGAGGGCTTGGATTTCAGCTTTAAGTCATGGGGATTGCACTTTCCCCTTATTCCCTAACTTCATACTTCATCACCTATCATGCAGCTCTCAGAGGAAAAAGAATAAAAGAAGATTATACACTTTGGAGAAGAAGCAAGTATATTTAGTTGCTGCTGATCTTGTAACTTTTGTTACTTTGTATGTGGCCAGCCATCCATTCTTGCCAATTACCAATGCAGTGCTTTGACAATAGCGGAATGAGATTCACAGCTACGCAGTCACAGCTTGAGACTTTGCAAATGAACATTCATAGCATGCTTCTCGGCTTCCTTTTTATAGAAAAGCTGGCACTTGCAATTATATACTTTTTAACAAATACTCCTTCTGCATCTCTAGTTTCCAACTTTGCTTTGTGATCCTAAGGGAGCATTCTTGCACTGCTAAACTTCCCAAAAATAAAATGAGAGAGAGGCAAATTATGTCCTCTCATAAGCCGAAGTAGCTAACAGAGGCTATTAAATGAAGATATCAGTCAACTGATTCACTCTTTGAAAAATATTGTTAATCTAAAAGTTGTATTATTTTTGGCATCACCAACAGAACCTAATCCAAAAGAAAAGATTTTCTAGCTAAAAGTTTTCATTTCTTGGGGGAAAAAAATATACCACATTAAACCACAAAAAACCTCAAGGCAAGGAGAAACAGTTCATTGTCCTTAAATCTACACTAATGCCTGCTGAAATGGAGGTGATAACAGACCAATACTAATGGTCAGCAGGTAGACTTAGAGTGCTTCAGGTCACAAGAGGCTAAGGCCAGTGATTCTCTCAGGGCTCTTAACGTCTCATTTATGTCTCACGTCAACCTTAGAATAGCCCAGTGCATATTTATTGCAAGTTTTAGCTGAGTGCAAAATTAATTTTAACTGAGTGCTACTTGTTAAATCAGCTGGGCAAAAAGCCTGTAACCCCTTAACAGGGGATGCCTGGAGAATTTTGTTTTGTTTTGTTTTGTCTTGTTTCTGGATTTGACTAGAACAGAGATTCTTCCCTCGTTTCAGAAAACTGATGTCATGGCTATGTGGCTGCAGGGCAGGATGATTACTACTCTATTTTTTTGGTTAATTTTTTTCTTCCTTTCTTTCCTGTTCACACAGATTTCATGTTTCTTCTCCTATATCCTCCCAGCATCAGGCTGGGTCTCAGTTACTACACCCCAGCTTCAGTCACAGCCTTGTTGGTGGGGGCTGATCCCATCTCCTTCTGGGGAGAAGTAAATGACATTTGTCAGTGATACACAGATTTTCAAGCTAAATTGAAGCAAACCTTATCCATTTAAGAAAATGGGGGTTTTAGGTAAGAAAAAGTCTTCCCCTAGATTCTCATTACTTGAAACCATTCACTCTGGGAAAAGAGGAAAAGTCTGCCTTCTTCAAACCCTTTAGCAAGATCTTCCTTCTTGCTCCCCATCAGGCACTTTTTCTGTGAATCTGCCACAGACATTCTCCTGTTTACAAAGGTAGCTTTGTTTAACCAAATTTTACCCAGACAAAGCACTTTAGCTTGTAGTTTCCTAGGTGAGACTGGCTGTCCACTACAAATGCAGTGGGATCCTCGAGAGATTGTCAGACACAGAATTTTCCATTGTATGTTTAGGAAGTCTTGTTTTCCAAGAGCCTGCTGTTACATTTAGCCATAAAATTCATACAGTCAGCAGTTGAACTGCATGGTTTTCATAAATGATTAAAGACCTCCTACCATCATGTAAAACCACTGACATCACCAAAAACAAGGTGATGACATCTGATATGGACATACCTATCAGAACCGGAGTCTGTATTCACAGAAATAAATAGAATTCACTCAGTTTAGGATTGTAAAATATCACTGAAGGCACAGTGGTGAGTCACAGTTTGCAAAATGAGTTGGGAGTAGAGGCAAATAATTAATTGCTTGAGTCGGAATTAATCTATCCTTGCTTATGAAGAAATAACTATCATTAGAACTCCATAGATGTGCCAAATTGATGAATTCTAGGCATAAATAGATCTCTAAGGAGGAAACATATTAATAATCAGTCCTTTTGAAAACTGAATTAAAATACATTATTTTACTAATTTTAAGGCATATTCTCCAGTCCTAATTCACACAAAACTGCTACATCATCATGATTCCCCTGATAATAGACAGGAAACCATAAGCCCTTATTTTACTAGAGTGTTAAAAATCGGAATACTTTAACAATATGACTATGAGGTAGGTATGGACAAGTTCTAATTGTGTGGCTAAATGTCAGAGTTGATGTAGAAACTAAAGTTGAAGAAATGTTCTATTCTTATTAAGAATCTCACATTCAGGTTTTAAAATAGAATGTTTTCCTACTTTTATTTTTAAAATTTGTTTTGGAGTATATTATTCACAAATTTTTACTTTACTGTTTTTTACTTTTCATCTCTCTTTTTCTCTTTAAAATGTTTACACTTTACAGCTGTGGGACTCAACTTTTTGAAACTTAGATTGACTGGGTTTTAAAAATTTATTTCTCCTTTTGTTACTCTGTCTTAACAGTCTTGCTGAACTCTCTGATGATTCAGAAGATGGGAAAAAAAATCAGTTCTCTTCACTCAAATCATTATAGTTCCAAAAAAAAAAAAATAGAATGAAAAGTCATGAGAATGTTGAAACTTGCTGAAACACGAATGGTTATTTAATTTTATACAAAAAAATCCCGTAAAAAGAAAAAGAAAGAAACTGCTGAAATAGCATTTCTTAGCCAAATCTTGTTCTTGATACAATCTCATTTTTTACAGGAAAAGCTTCCAGATGACAGTTTTCAATCTCAACAGTTGCTAGTTGTAGGAATGACAAAACAGTTGGAGCAGTGAAGCTTTAAGCTATTATTCTTTTCCTTAAAGTAGCCTTGAAAGAATGCATTCACATGCTTACCAAGGATGAACAGTTTTTTAGCAGATGACTAAAATTTAATTTCTTTTTCATTGACATCAATCACCAATATAAATATCTTGATTCTCAACTGCTTGTAGTCTTTTGCAAATATGGCGGGTAAGTAGAAAATACTTCTAAACAGTGTAAATGGTTGCGAACATTCCGTGTGGTCAATTATTTGCATATATTTTTGCTGAGTTTGCCTGACTACAAATCTGTGTGATGGAGTAGCACAATATGCAAGAAGTGGACAGTCAAACTCCATAGCAGTATTTTGATCACAGTTAATGATATTCATAAGGGAGCTGAGAGGAGCCTGATCTGTTTAAGAATCATGTATTGTCACACAAATAAACATACACACATATATAAATATCAGTAGCTGCAAACTGCATTTTCTCAGGCAGCATTGCATCATCTGAAAAGCAAAATGAAAGCAGCCTTTGCTGATAAACAGTTAATAGCCATGACAATGAGATTGGATTAAATAATTAAACTGAAATAATGGTATTTAAACAGGAAGACACCATCAGTTTGGCAACTGATAAGATGGGCTCCATTTACCAGTGCTGGAGAAAGGTCTTTGTCTCGAAAAACTAACCTTAAGATGAAAGCCAGCTAAGCTATAGACTTACAAGGACAGACTTTGGCTCAGCATGTAGCAGCTAAATTCAGTACAATTTACAGTCCCACAGTCATGATCAGGTTTCCAATACAAAGCATGGGAATTCAAAAGTTTCTGTTTCGGGAGTCTTTTACATCTTCGGGAGCCCAAAGGATATAAATCACACATGCTGTGTATTTCTTTGATAAGCCAAGATGCCCTGGCTCCAAAATGTTGCAGATCAATGATGCAGCTTCTGCCAGTGTGCTGGCCCTGCACTGAAATCAGTCGGCTTTCCTGTGACTTAACTGGGACTGAATTTGTCATGCTTCAACTTCCTGCTCTCCTGTGTTCCACAATGCTTTTTCTTTCAGCCTCTTAGCATAGTCTGCCTGTGCAGGGATTAGCTGCCACCATGTGATCTGCTCTTCCCTTCTCCTATGTGTTGGTAGCCTTAGGGACCACTGAAAATGATACCTGATGCCTTGCAGGCCTCTGGGTGCACATGTGTATGTACAAGTTTTTATACATATGCCTAAAATGTGCCTAAAACATAAATGGAAGTTGTCTGGGATTTAAAATCACCCCAAACGATGAAATATCAATGGGTATTTTACCTTGACAAGCTTGTCAAAGTCCTGCCACACACTGATTTGTGCCTCTAGATCTGGTCCAAAAGTACTGTGATCCCCCTCTGTTTCCCGTACGTCAAATCTCACATCACTCTTTGGTCACACCGGAGTTGATTCACAGAGGAACCTTGCAAGTGGCTGAGCAGCCTTCACTGCTGAGCAGCCTGGGAGCACACCAGGGCTTGAGGGAGGCAAACAAAATGGGTAAACAAATTGTTATAACTGAACTGCCCAGTCCTAGCCCAGTGCTAGGACCTAGGATGACTATGCTTTTGCATAATATTTAAATGAAGAACAGAGATAAGTGTGATAATGGTTAAATCGCCTATTGTTTGGTTTGTTCTAAGGAAAAATTATGTGCAATATCAGGTCTTGTCCCCTCAGTTTAGCTGTTCAAACATTGCTTGAGTACTGAATTTTTATAATTTGGATTTCCTATGGCTGTTAAAATAAATGTTACCAGAAATACCAGCATGAAAGCCCTAAGAAATTTATCAAACATCTGTATTTAAAATAAGCAGACTATTTCCACTGTGACTGAATTCCCTCTTTGGATAATGGTTTCCACATACTGAAGTCTAAGTATCACACACTGTCTCTTTTCCTGTAAATTCTTTTCTGGATGAGGAGCAGTATTTAGAAGTGTTTATGTAACTTAAGACAGAGATTTGCCATTAGTAAGAGTTGTTTCAGAAGTGCAAAGCTAGTTACCTAAACCTCTAAGTCACTACTTAATTAAGCTCTTACTTAATTTTAAATTGTTTCAAGTATGGAAACCTGGTATCTGACTTGCAGTCTAGGTTATTTACTTTTCCAGATCATACTGTAAATGTTCTGGGCTGAAAAAGACTGAAAAGAAAGTATGGCACATGGACAAAGAGAGGACTGAAACCATTGGGATCAATGGTAGGGAGACACTAAACTGGCCAGAGACATTTAACAATCTTCTCAGGCACTTACCTATAATTTTGGAGGATACAAGTATCTTGAGTTGTCTCTAAGCTGCTTAGACTTGATAGTACTGCAGGCACTGAACCCTCTAAAAGATTTAAGGCAACTGAGTGAGACACAGATTAAGCTGACATGAGCTGCTCCGAAAGAAGTCTGCCTCTGTCCTCCAGAGGGAACTGAGGAAGACTCACTTCTCCTGGCTGAAGCTGGTCTGGCAAATAGTTCTCTGAGACTCTTAAAGCATTTTAGTTCTTGTGTATTTTGATTCCTATTCCAAACCCCTGTGTGGGGTGGTTCTGGAGACCAGTACAACTGATGCTGTGAATGCAAAGCTGCTTCATAACCAGTGCCAGGACAGGGTCTTACTTGCACAGATACAATACATTTTATGATTGTGTGAGCAAGAAAAGAGTGCAGCTAAAGCATCACAGCTAGCCAATAAAAAATGAAGCTCTCTACAGAAGCATTAGGATGCATAAAAAATTAACTCCAGGCTCATGTATGCAAAGCTTAATTATGTAGGCTTCAAATCTCATCAGAGTCATTGTTTAACCGCTCTTCCCAGAAACAAGGTTAACTCTTGAAACCTTTCATATCTATCATTTATTTTAAAAACATTTTAAATGTGGCAAATGTTTAAACTTTAAAGATAACTCAGCTCCTTTGTCCTGGGCTAAGTTTGTTATGAGGATTTTGTTATATTGCCATTTAGACAGATACTGTACAAATATCAATATGAATGAAATAAGACCCTCGAGTCCACAATTAAAATCAACCGACACTGGCATTGCTTTATTAAAGCTCACAAGGGCAGGTTTGCCTTAGTAGAAGAGTTTGCTCTTGTCTAGTTTTGAAAATGTTATTTCACATGGCTGGCATCCTAGTCAGAAAACAGGGGTTTTCATAAACCAGAAAACCTGCAAGAAGAAGTAAACAGCCACTCAGTTCCAGAATCTGTGCTAATGCTTGGGGATTTTTTTTTCACCAAAACTCAGAGACATTTCTGGGCACTGGATGCTCAATGCAGTATGAAGAAACTGTTTTGAGATATTCTAAACCTTTTTTAGCATGTTGTCATTCAGTGTCCACACAGATACTTAAGAAGCATAGCTGCTCTAATGCAGAAATAATGAGCTCAAGAAATCCTACATGAAAATAGTTATGTTTTAGGCTTTGAAATAACCTGGGTTGTAATGACAAATACTTTATTTTATTTTATTTTATTGGATGAAAAGGAGAAGGAATAATGCTACATCTTCCACTACCAGAAGGATCAACTCTTTCCTAATAGTGCTTTGAAAGATAAGAACTGGTATTTTATTTTGTTATCCCCTGCCCATGTTTAAATAACATTAGAGTTTGATGATAGTACTTGCTGTGCAGCAGCACCGTGGTCCACCAGGTTGTTGGTCCTGAAAGTAACTGCTCTGTCTCGGTCCCTCTTTTCTCAGTTGTTCAAAGAAACATAATTGTAATAGAAACATTTTAAATCCAGCTGATCTTTCAATGCTCTGCAGCAAATAACAATGATAGGTGTAGAGCCTGGCTTACTTTTTAGCATTGTTGAAGTGCTACATAAGGGATTTGGCTGCCTGAGTCCCATTAAGGTATATGGGAACCATATGGCCAGATCCTCAAGTACCACTTTAAAAATGTAGGTGATTCTCTCTGTAACAGAGCACAGGATTTTGAAAGTGCTGCTCAGTGCTCCTCATTTTTAACCCATCTCAGGTTTTATTTTTTGCATTTAACTCATGGAAATTGCTGTAGATAAAGAGTCCTCCTGGAGGCTGGATTTCTAGGTCATATCCTGCTTCCCACTGCTTTAGTTTTCCCACTACTGACTGTGTGGACATGTCTTCTACTAAGGTTCTTCTAACAACATGTCATTTGGGGCCCTGTAAACACATATTTTGGCCCTGTTCTAAACATTATTTATTAGATGTCTTGAATTCATTTATATTCTCCTTGAAGAGCAGAGGCAGGTAAATGTTTATCAGCTGAGGAATCTTTCTCATTTGCATGCTGAGAAGCTTTCTGAAATGTAAGCCTCTGGCTTCCCTCTGGTTCCTCTCACTACAATGTGTTATTTAAAGTTTTTATTTCAGAATTGCTAACCAAATTTTAGAAAGGCCTTATCCTTGGGGAGGAACAA
The DNA here is from genome assembly GCA_024500445.1 of Entomyzon cyanotis. Taxonomy (NCBI): domain Eukaryota; kingdom Metazoa; phylum Chordata; class Aves; order Passeriformes; family Meliphagidae; genus Entomyzon; species Entomyzon cyanotis. The sequence continues at coordinate 87,739,701 of JAKEPQ010001005.1, forward strand.
AGACAAAATCCCTTGGTTATGACACAGGATGCTCCTATGTCTAATTTCTCTAATGTGGGAATGAGAAGAAACCCCCGGGTAAAATGGAGGATCTGGGTTATGATAAGTTAAAATACAGACTGAATACTTCTTGCAGGTTTTCAGAACTATAGAGAGACCCTTGCCAACCTGCCCTGGGAGGCCTCTGAGACAACACCCATGTGGAGGCCTTTGGCTGAACCTGGATGGCTGCTGTCACCAGAGAGGGCAGTGGGATCACCAGTGCTGAGCTTTGGGCTAATCCAGTGGAGGTGACAGCTTGACAGGCCCTGAAGAGGTTAAAAGGTCTGCAGAGGTGAAGGTGTGTATAAATCTAAATCTGTCTATCTATCTATCTATCTATCTATCTATCTAATCTGTGCACACTCATACCTTCAAGGTGCACACAGTCTGGCTATCAAAGCTGGTTCTGTTTATCCCATTTTTACACGGTCCAGTATTGCACAAACTGACAGAAAAAAGCCCCTTTAAACAAGCAGAGAACAAAAGAATGGAAAGAAGATGGGAGACGTGGATAAAAGAGTATAACCAGAGAGGATGACTGGCACATACTGCATCCAACCTGCTTTTCTTAATTTCCACTTATTCCCTGACTCCAGTTATGTGGACTCCATGGAAATTGTGTTTAGGATCTATTTGCTGCTGACAAGGGGAGAGTTTTTTCTATCCAGATAGCTATGTTTACATTGCACTTGAATATTATAAAGCAACTTCAGAGCTGCATCTGAGGTAGCTGAAACTCGCTTTTCATGTTGGAATCTCAAGTGGTCTTTGATGCTTCCTTCATGATCCAGGCACTTTTGTGCAAAAGGTATCTGTGAGAAAGCAAACATTAGATGGCAAAACTTTCAGAGATCATTTTTGTGTAATTGTGACTGTGTAACTTGTATAATTGTCATTGATCCTTGTTATAATTCTCTGTATCTGAGAATTACAGGGGCATAGACACCTTTGCACTTCTTCAAAATAAAGGATGGAACTGAATTTTTAGCATAAGATGAAATGTGTATCTGGGTGCATTTTAAACCTGTATTTGTGGGTAGCTGCATATGCTGAAGATTGTTGGCAAATAAGCATCAGTGTTCTGTTTACAGATATGGCCCTTTCATACATGATTTTGTAGCTGAAAGGAGGGTCTACAACACAGTTAAGGGATAATTATTAGACAGGAACAAAACGAGGAAAAATTTCTTTGATTCCCCTCAATTCCTCAAAATGTCTTCTGAATATAATGATAGCCTCACTAGCCTGTAAGAACCAAAAACCTGACAGAGAGACCTCCAGAGACAACACTTACTTCATCCTCTGTCATTCTGAACAATCCTTTATTTTTGTAGTTTCTGGATACAACAGAGACTTCTGTCTCTCTTTGCTCCCTGTCCCACTGTCTGCCTTTTAATTTGCAGTCATCTGTGACAACCCAGCTAAATTCCTGCTTGACATAGCTGAAACTTGGTTGCAACAGCAGGTTCTCAGAAATGCCCCAGACAATGGACAAATGCCCCAATTCTCTCAGCATCTGTGCTAACCTTGAAACTCTACCTGGTAGGCACAGTGCAATCAAAAACTAATCAGTGAAATCAAGCTGAGATTTGATCTTGGGAGCTAATAAGAGAAAAAAAAAGATGACTGTGCAAATATGGCACGGCTTTCAACGGGGGAGATGCACAAAGCCATTCTTAATCATCAGTATCTCAAAAAAGTAGTGATAGGAGGACCTGGCAAAGCCTGTCAGCATCTGTGTTAATCCAGTTAATTAGCTGGAAAGGACAAACTCCTCTGGAAGCACCTATGTGACAGGCAGGCTGTCTTCATGTTTCATTAGGATGATTGTTTTAAAGGTTGCAGGCAAAACGGTGCCTGTGTTCCTTTAGAGCTTTCCTTTATGTGCTGAAGTTGGGGCATGTTGGAGGGCATGTGGGGCTGGGAGGTAACGAGGGGCAAAGAGCACCCAGACAACTTCACAAGGAAGCAGCCTGATGGGGAGACAGTAACTTGAGCTACAACCTACGCAGTCTGTGTGATTTTCCTCTCCCTCCTTCTCTGCCTTGCTCTTTCACCAAGGGAAAAAAAAAAGAAATAAAGAAGGGAAAAGGCTGCAACATGTCACAAAGGAACAGACTGGCAGACATCTGCCTCTTGCTTTATTTATTTATTTTTTTTTAAAAAAGGAAAGGGTACAGAGCCAACTCTTCACTCCAGAGCCCCCAGTCCCTTAACAAACCAAATGGTGGCTGTTGGCAGGGTATTGACAGCTTGTTAATGAAGGAATGCTTGACAAAATGACAACCTGTGTGGGATGCCGTGTGAAGCTGAATCCTCCCACAAACCAGTACTAAGTAATTAGGTGGTGGTGAAAATAGCAACTAACTACTGTTGGGGAGAAGAGGAAGTGGAGGGGGGGAAATCTCCTAAATTAATTATAAAAGCAGTTCTCATTTGAATAGTGTCCCTCTTCCCCTTCCCTGAGAAGATACAACAGTTTTCCCTGAACTGCCTGAGTTTTTCTTAGTAGGCCAAAGGGTGCATCTCAAAAGGCTGAGCCTGATGACCATGAATTCAGTGCTTTTTTCTCTGCAAATGTGATCAGCAAATGAAGCACTAATGAAAACCAAACAAAAAGCTGTCTGCTGGGGCTGCCCCTTTGGCTCCCCAAAAGGACCCTGTCTGGTTCACCTTATGCTGTTTTTCCCTTGATTTTTGTCTGATTGCTTCAGGCAGGTGGGCCTGTCTGTTGACAGCTGCATTAGATTTTAAACCCCTGAGAGGAGGCTGGGTGAAGAATCAGCCAAAGCAGAGTGCTTGAGTTACAGAGCTGGTCTTGCAGAAAGGCACATTTTTAAACAGTGCCTCAGCATCCACATTCACAACCATGGCATCAGTACCAGGTGCCAGAGCACTGGTTAGTAGCAGCTGAAGCAAAATCCATGACTTATGGTGAAATTAGGCTTCTTGTGGCCATTCAGTTTGGCTCACTAGGAAGATACCATTCTCCACCATGTCTTGGACAGCAGCTCATGATAATTTATCTAAATAGTCCAATAATATAGAGCATAGGAGTTTGTACAAGAAGGAAAGCAATGTATTGCTTGTTAAATGTTGATTTTTATTTCCCTCCCAGAGGCTGAAAACTTTTGGCTGACTCTAATGTGCAACAAACAATTTAAATTTAAAAAAAAAAGGGGGAAAAGTTGGGGAACTTTGAGCCATTCCCCCCCTAAATAAAAGCCAGAATTTTGAGAAATTCAGCTAACTGTTGTTTTGTACTCTTAGTCTTTTTGGTCTTTACCCAGATTGTTTCTTGGAGTGATATTTACTTTCTACCATGGTAGTTTCACATAAGCAACACAGACTGAAATGAACATTCTATACCTTCTAGTTTTAAAATAATGTGGAGAAACTAGGAACTTGCAGACTTTGAAGACCATCAAAGAACATATCAACATTTTCAATTATTCATGATTTATTTTGTTTTGATGGGCCAAGAAATCTCACCAATTTTCTTGTTTCTCATTTATTACTCAGATAAGTTTGCTCCCATTGTGGCTTTTGTAGTCATGCTCTGTTTAAACATTGTGAAAGCTACAAATAAATAGTTGCCTGAGGAATCATTCATTGATTCTTCAAATGGATGAGTAATAAAAGATCTATACATTTAACTCTACTAATATTTTTTGGAAGGAATGGAGATTGACTTAGTTCTGGTTTACTGCCTGAGGTCAAAAATAGACATTAGAGCGAGCACTTTAAAGGTTAAAGGCTTCACTTTACATGGAGCTGTGAAGACATCTAATCTTTCAATAACCTATTGTACCAGTGAGAGGCAAAAGCCAGGTTAGGGATATTTTATTATTTCCAAATATACCAATAGAACTATTAAAAAAACTGTTTATGCTGCAAGTAGACAATTTTGTTTTGCCTGTATTGTGTGCCTTAAATTACTGATTTTGTTTTTAATGACTTCTCACTCCACTCAGTTTTCAAAGAAAGCAAAACAGTTTTTGATCTTGGATAATTACATTGCTCAGTAGCATCAGCAAATTAAGGATGGGATGTAAATGAATGCTTTAAAATTCAGACAGTCAGTACCTTTTGAGACGTGAAGAAATATACAAACACTAATGACGAAATTTTGACCCATGCAAATTTATGAATGCATATTAGCATTGGCTCATAGAATCTTACTTTAAACAGATGAAAAAAACAGGACCAAAAGTCATTTTGGTTTAATTTCTGGCATCTGGATTAAAGCTTTTGGAGGCGTTCTTATGACACCAGGATCAAGAAATTACTCTAGAAAACTATTATGCTGTGCACATAGTGAATCAATTCATTGGTGTGGTTAAAAGTGCAGATTGTGAGGTCCTTTCTTCTTGGGAGGATTTACTCCATATTCTGTCCCATAGAAAAGGGCCACATGATGCTACCAACCTAAGGAAAATATATGCAAATACAAACAAAACAAGGCTAGTCAGATGCTGACTATATTAATAAAGTACATATTACAAAATTAGTCACAGAACTTATTAAAATAAGGACTGGACTGTAGAGAATAATCTTTCCTTCATGTAAATGCATACAAGGTGTGTAATAAACTTTCCCACAAATGGGAAGGCAAATGTATATGACCCCTTTGTGCTTGTGGTGGCAGTTTAGGGCTGGCTGGGTGATAGTGAATTAGGAAGAAGTTAATTTACAGTGAACAGGATTGCTTGTGTTACTGTGCTCCTGGGGTCAGGTTCTTTGCTTGTAGACTCAGAGGCAAATATTAATGCTACCACGGATCTGAAATTCTCAGTTCTCAGGGGGATGCTGTGATCTGTGCTATTCATAGATCTTGACCTCCCATGTTTGGTGTCTGTGGAGGAAGTGGAACTAGCACTGGTTTTAGTGGAAATTGCTCCCTTGTAGAATAGGTAAGAGCTAGCACTCATCACTGCTACAGAAGGTGACTGAATGGGGCTTGCTCCTCTGACATGCTAAATAAAACACATACTTTATGTCAAGTGCTTTGCAGGGCTCAGCCTCAGCATGCTCAGACTTTTGTTGTATCAAACTGTCAGTGAGGAGCCAGAGAACTTCTTACTCCAGGGCTATTTGTCCAGAAGCAATCTGAAACGTAAGTAAATTCCAAGTAACTGCATTAGTGAAACAGCTGGAATGTTGTCAGCAGAGACAGACTTGTGCAAGAAATGTCTACTATGCTGAACTCACTTGCATGGGATTTGTTCAGCTGCTGAACAACAAAAACGTGATGAGATGAGATCTGTATCACACTTTCACTTATTTTAATAAATCTATATATTTCTAACTGAAATAAAGAGAGAAGGCTTTTGAAACCCTGACAAAGTTTGCCTATTAGTTCCCCTCTATGCATGGACTTCTGTTATGCTCAGGTGCTCAGAAAGACATCCAAGGTGCAGCACAGTAATGGTATTCTTCAAAGACCTTTCTAGATCACAGAATCACTGAATCTTCTGAGTTGAAAGGAGCCCACAAGGATCATCAAGTCCAGCTCTTAAGTGAATGACCCATACAGTGATTGAACCCACAACCTTGGTGTTATAAGCACCATGCTCTAACCAACTGTGCTAATGATTTTATGGATGAGGAAATGTATATCACTTTGCATTCAAGGATCATACTATTAGATTTCATGTGAATTAACAATAAGCATTCGAAATGGTGGTGCCTTACACATGCTTGCTTTTGTGACATTGCAAAATTAAGCTTAATATTTGCAAATTGGTTATTTAAACTCACATTCTGTCTAATCAATAGTAAATACTATGATTTTTTCAGAGCTACTGAGCATCCATATTTCTTTCCTATGTCATGAGACCAGTCAGGGGTACTGAATATTTGACAATTTTGCAAATGAAATTGCTCAAATAGGTGTTAAGGCCAAGGCAACCATTTCAGTGGGTGATTTTGAAACTCTTGACCTGAGATCTGTCCTGTCATGAATCAAGAAAATACAGTTAGAGTGTGTAACACTTGTGTATCCTACACATTCAGCACCAGATCTCAACTTTTCCAACATTTGTGTTTGTTATACCATCCCAGTCAGTGAGTTCTCTTTGTGAAGGCTGACAAACAAGTGCCTGAATTAGAACCTGTATTCTGAGTCTGCTTTGAGTCTGCTTAAATCTGATCTTTTCTGTACCATACATAAGGAAAAGAGCAGCACTCGGTAAGCAGCCTCCTTCCCCTCAGCATTGTTTAGAGACTCTGCAGGAAGAGCATTTGTGAATTTTAGAGCAGAACTCTGCTTTCTCTGTTTTGATTTTGTGAACCAGGAAAAAATCCCTATATCATCAAGTTGCCTTTTCCCTCACCTGCCAGCACCCAAACAATTGCCTTCCCACCAGTGCTTACCAATTCCAGCTGCTGGTGATGGCTGGGAAAATTGTAACCTGGTATCTGTCCTTCCTGTACCATAGATTACTTATCTCCCCATCACATGGCCTACAGTGATGGGCTACATAGTGCCCCACACGGTGACAACCTGATCCTTGATGGCGATTGTGCCAGCACAGTCCGGTGCTACCATGAGGCAGAAAGCACTGTCTCAGTGAAAGTAGATGTTACTACTGTGTAGAGGTACATTGAGGGAAGATATTAATGGAGGAAGTTGCACCAAAAATGCTCCAAAAATGTAGCCATGTGGCAATACTTTACACAACTTCCAGAAGAGTAATGGCGCTGTGTTAAATTGCTGTTATACTCTTTGAAATAATTTACCAAAAAAAAAGTAAAGAAAAAGAAAAGTGGGAGGGAAAGCTGCAAAGCAAGGCAAAAGAGGTAAAGGAAACTGTCCAAGGAGACTGCAATTAAACCATAGGAATGTTTGACTCCCAGGCATATGTTCAGCTTAGTTTGTCAGACCCTGCTGCCTGATTATTATTTAGAATGAAATGTGTGTTGGCTTGTTCACTTTACTTATTCACTTTAATCATCTCACAGATCCATCGACTCCAGGGCAATGCTGGTGGACAGAAGATTTGCGATTCAGAGAAATCGCAATCCTGGACATGGGTGAATAGCCACAGCTCTAGTGCAGGTGTCATTTCATGGCAGTAGATTCTCTGATGTAGACCACTGGACTTTCTAGATTAGCAGAAAAAAAGCTTGTATATCAGGCAGTAATATATAATTGGAAAAATAGATGTTGCTGCATCACTATTAGGATAAGAACTAGGGCTAGGAGATGTTTGCTCTGTCTCAATAGCAAGCTATCAATATTCTCAGCAGCATTATTAGCATTTATTGAAAATCTTTTGTAAAGCACTGCAAGTTTGCACAGAGGTAATTTACATCACATAATTAGGATGCCTAAAACCATATACAGAAGGATAGATGCTAGTAGTGCTAAGCACTTGATTGTATTGCATTGCAATGCTATTCTAGGGGGATTAGAGCATTTTCTATCACTGCTGATTGCATGGCCAAAAAATGAGGAGTTTTTACACACATTTGTAGGTCTGACAGGTTACGATTTCTAGGCTGAATTAGCCTGAGCCTGTAAAATCTAGGTGACACTGTCCAGCAAAACAACATGAAAGTGATACGCCACGAAATGTTGAATCTCTTGTTTTGCATAAACTGTTCTGTTTGTGCATACAAATGGTTTTATAAAGCATCCATATGTAACCTAGTCACTTTGCTTTTACCAGTATGCAGTTTTGAAACACAGTATTGCCAAATTTAGCTGTATTTATTGCTTGCATCTTATCATAAGACAGTCTTTCCCATTTGAAGGAATTGTTCCATTGTGTGAGCTGTGAAAAGATCTGGATTTTACCAAACTGGTTTTCTGTCTACACAAACAAATTCTAATTTCAGTTCTATATACTGTGGAACTTGCTTTTTTTCAATAGGAAGATGTATGGTGCATGCAAATTCAGCATATGCTTAGGTTTAGATTGGATCTTGAGCCACAGAGCAGCCCAAGTTGGCGAACTTAAATTCACGTTGTGTTAGAGCCCTAATCAACATAGTGAGCCTGGTACAAACCCCACAGAACTCACTGGGAGCTGTCTGGCCCATTCAGTGGTCTTGGTAAGAATCTACTCAGCTTAACTGAGCTTTTCAGCTAAGGCGTAGGTCTGACCATGCCACAGGCCTTTATCTCAGAAGGGGAAACTGGTAGCACTGTACTTTGAGGATCTTGTTTGCTGCTTCTTTAGTGCATGTTAAGAAGTGACATCTGGGTTAATAGTTTATCTGCTGCACATCTTGAGTAATTTGCTGAACTCTACTGAGATGCTGAGAGGAGACAGGATGAGACAGCACTGGTGCCCTTGCAGTAGGGAGAGTACAGAGTGCATTTCTCCTCCCTTGAAAGCTGTTAAAGGTTGTGAAAGTCTCTATGCCCCCTCCTCCTGCTTCTTCCTTAAGTAGTCACACAGAGGCCAAGCAAAACATGGTAATGTGCCTGACAGAAAAATGCTGCTAGGTCAGGCATGGGGATGATGCTCTCCAGGGCTATAGTTTCACGAAGAGCTGAGGCACAGAGATCCAGATGCATTACTAAGTGGGCCAATCAATACCAAATCCATTTTTCATCATTCATTCATAGGTAGAAAAGGGATGTCTAACTTAATCATTCCTTACAGAAAATAAACAGGCACCTTGTCAGCTCATGATAAAAATCATTCACTAATGCCAAGATAATGTTTCTAAACAACTGACTGGATCAAAGGTGAAATTTAATTGATTATGTGTTAAATATTCTCTCTCTCCCTGTCTCTGACATAACACTCTCTCAAATACCCAGACAGTAGGCTGAACAATTTTCTCCTTGTTGCCATAGAAATTTCAGGCAACTATCCAGTACCGTGGCTGGATTGCTTCTAGAGACACAGAGTTTGATCCTTTTTCACTTAAATTATGTAAATCAGACACAGCTCTGCTGAACTCAAGATATTGTAGAACTCATGTAAAGAAGAGGAAAGTTAGTACAATAGCGTTAGCGATTCCTTCCTTCTTTTGTAATTTTTTAACTAAGTGAAAGAAGTGATTGAATTTTGCACATAATCCAAAGCACATTTGTTGTGGAAAAGTTCAAAAACCTGGGTTGACTGTTACACTATTTTAGGATTTTTGTTAATTGCTGCTAAAGTTATTGTTGTAAGACTTGAGCACTGCTCTAATTCATAGTACAGCTGTATCATTCACAGAAAAATTTACATCTGAATGTGGAAAAAAAAAAGGTAATAGGAGAAAGTAGAAGAACTAGAAGCATTTTAGCAAAGCAGCTTGGCTGGAGTCACACGCAGACCAAGGGCAGGGTAGGAGCAGGTCTCCTGTCTCTTGCTCCCATCTAACTAGACAATGCCTGTGACAGCAGTGCAACAGGTAACTAGAAGACAGCACTTCATTAGTCAGTTTGCTTATACCAATATGCATTTGTCAGGTCTAGTTTGTAGGCTAATATCCAACAGGGCATCCCAATAAACAGATATGACTGTGACATCCAGCTGTGTTATGTTGGTGTTGTGTTGAATGAATCAGAGTTTGGCTCTGCGCTCTTCGTGGGAAGGGAAAGCCGAGGGAGTGGAAACAAATGAGACTGAGCTTCTTTTATGCCAGGCTTATATATTTGTAACAGTGCATTTGACCCTTGCTCAGGGCACCCCAGAGCTCTACAAGTCTCTGCCCACCTCCTGCAACAAACCACTTCCAGTGCTTGCCTGGAAGGGGGACTCGGTGGGCATCTGAGAGGAATACGTTCTGTTGGAGATGTTCAGGATCTGAGCCTCCCTCTAGATCCAGCTCTAGTACAAGGAGGTTAAGTTGGCTTGGGCACCACCCTGGCACAGCAGGTCTCAGACCTGGTGGTGCACTGAGATTCCAGCCCAGGCTTGGACAACATCAACATCACATATCAGGGTCTCATGGCTTCACTCTCCTGGAAAAGCTCCTTCCATTATATATAATAGAGAGCCTGAGAACAGCTGTGTTGGGGATCTGCAAATTCCAAGGATTGCCTTGTTGTTTGTGCATGTAATTATGCACACATAGTTTCAAATATGTTAATTTTGGCTCATTCTTGGCCTCCAACATGGGGAATGTGGAGTGTGTGATGGTCCCTGGGATTCAGTGTTGATTGTGCACTGGAAGCAGTTACCTCCAAGGGCAACAAGGAGTATGGCACACAGCAAGATGTAAGTTTCTGTTTCTCTGAGCAGCATTAGTCTCCCATCTGTAAGCTGATTTGGCTCCAAGTGCTAAGGCTGATGGGATTGCAGTAGTAGGGATATGAACCACTGTTACAGGAACTTTAAGTGGATCATGGACGAGGTGAAGTCTATCTCCATGGCCTACAAAAGCCTGGATCTACAGACACAAGTTTTCCAGCAAAAAGTCCTTCACCTGATAGCCCTTCTCCACGGATACTTTCTTTCCCTTTTGGATACTTAAATTTATGGAGAAAAAGATTTTCCATGTGACATCTTTCCTATATCTTTACTATAAATAGGAATTTCTAACATCAGGGCATGGGTGGTGGTAGGCACCTTCCTTGTGCAGTATTGTTATTACCTGCAGTAGTCTAGGAAAGTAATTTTGTTCTATTTGCATTCTGCTCTTGTCTGGCAGTAATTTCTCAGAATTAATGGCTGAATGCCTGTCAATAATGCTGCTCACAGATATTAAGGCACTTCAAAGTCATTAAGACACAGTGACCCCTGAAAGAGCTGTATGTTCTATAGCCATGCTATTGGAAGCACTATGGATTTTCACATTTGGACCATCTGTAAGTACAGCAGCTCCATGACTCATGTAGTTTTTTCCCTATTTGAACTCAGAGAAAAATTTATCTGGCCCATCTGCAGCTGGACTTGTTTAGAAAATCTTATTGCCTTCCAGACACCAGCCATCCATGCTCCAGGGATGCCAGTCTTTCCACATGCTAATTAACTGAGGACAGAAGAAATCATCACAAACATTCCCGTCTTTGTGCCTGCAGCTGTAAATTCAGAATTAAAGAAATTTGGGGAGAAATAATGTTGTGAAGTGTCACAGAAGATTTGCAACTGCCACTGCCTTTGAAGGAACTAGCTATGCCTATAACCATGCACTGAATATGATACTGAAATATAATATTCATTTGTTTAGTGACTTCTTTGTTCTGCCAAAAAAGCCCATCAGAATCTGGGTCTAGAAAGCTTCTTCCTAGTTCAGATTAGAAGCTTGACTAGGGAATTACAGATATAGGGGATAGAAGTAACTCAGGTATGGACCTTGTGTTAAAGTAAGCCACTGAGAGTTATTAGCACTGTAAGATGTGCCAGGAGAAATGACAGAGGCGTGAGGCTCAGCTGCTAAATAAGGAAATCTAAATGAGCAATATCTTGAACTCCATAGCATTATGTTATACCAGCTGCCTGGAAGAGACAAATGTTAGTTATTCAAGAGGAACCACATGCAGTAAAGTCTAACATGTTAAGAATATTATGGCATTGGTAAGTGCTGCATGCAAATGGGGAAGGTGAAGGGCATCCTTAAGGTTTTCTCAGCGATGACTACACTTTTGTTAGCTCTTATATTTTACTGAACGTCTAAAGATATGTGCTATTTTCCACTAATACTTGGTGCCATTATAAATGAATCTCAGATTGCATAGGAAAGAAAGAAAACAATGGGGAAAAAAATCCTAAAAACATGATTTAAAACATTCCCCATCCAGAAGATGAATGAAAAGAACCTAGTATTTTTCCTTTACCTCAAGATTTGTCCTTCAATAAAAGTGAAAATAACTCCTTAGCTGCAGGACTTCACTCATCACAGTGGCTCTGAGCTGTCTGTGGACTCCCATATACATCCACCCTGATTTCCCAACAGAAATCTTTGTGGGGATGAGTACATTCAGGGCTGTTCCAAATCCCATTAGTCAGTCAGAGTCTTTCAATTGCCTGTAGTGGTCTCTGTATCAGCGATGTGAGCACTAATAACATGTTAGAAATGGCCACTTCAGTGTCTGGCTACCCCAAAAGACTTTTAGCATTTTTCTGCTGCAGCAAGTCTAACCCCACTGACTGTTCTACTTTTATCTGTTCCACTGAGCATAACAGAACTGTGAAAAAAAGCAGTTAGGAAAATGTCTTCTCCTTTTCTGTTTTCCAAGTATCTTCCAAGTATTTAGGCACGCCTGCATCCCTGTCAGTCGAATGCTCAATGCCTCAGTAATGAATTAGAATTCAGCTTCCCAAGTATTCTGCTCTGAACAGTAAAAAAATGTAATCATTTCAAAAGACTGACAGATTGAGAGCAAAAGCAGTCCCAGAAGTTTTGTATCCACTTTACTTGTGACTCAAATCCTGGGTGTCTAGGTGCTTCAGATGGAACTTGCAATGATTTTCATCCTTGTTAGGTCCTGGCTCCTTGGGAATTTGTTATCAAACAATCTCCTGTTGCATGGTTACATTGGTAAATGTGTGTGGTATCCCAAGGCTGGAAAGGCAGCAAGGCTAGAAATTTTCAGATGGAATGTGGAATGTTTGTGTTTACTAATACAGTGAGCCAGGGCACTCTACAAATATGTAGCAGTGGGGTCACCAATCCATGAAAGGTGGCAGACAAATTTTTAATGACAGTAAGCAAGACCAATAAAGTGCTGAGAACTAAGTCCACAAAATCTGTAAACAGGTATTCTGTGAAAGGCAGCATTGGTTGGCTTTTTTTGAGAGGGAAGGCCTGGTGACTGTTAGGAATTTGAGGATCCCCAGCCTTATCTGTTACAAGACAATGGAAATCAGCTGAACAACCACATCTTTTCTTACTACTAGCTCCTGCTGGGTTTCTACTGGGAAATCTGGTAAAAGTAAAAACAGTTTAGCCAGCCTCCTATAAAAGGCTGTAGTAAAAAATCTAAAGATTGATGTCTTTGTCTATTTACATCTATTTTTATTTCTAGTGCTGCGATCCTGAATGTAAATGAAATCATGCAGTGCAAAACCAGCTCCTCTGCAGCTGTTTCAAGGTCCAGGATACTACCACAATCCCTTGAGACAGGTTATACAAAGTAAAAGACCTGTACTTGGGAGGGCAGTCTGAACCTAATGCAGGTAAGCAGGGAAAGAGTAAGAGTATCAGAGTCTGGGTCTGCAGGCTACATCAAAGGGTGATCTTCTGGTTTCTGAAACAAGGGAGTTCAGAGGCCAGGCTGGCATGTGCTGGATTTGCACCAACCCATATGCTCAGCTTCCAACTGTGGAAACTAGATACGAAATAGGGATGGAGTCTCATCTTAGACTGGAGTCTGGATATGACCCTGGCAGATATCAGCTGGCATCTGACCAGAAACTTGGTTCCATGGTGTAGGTAACACCACCTATTGTAGCAATTTATTATGTGGGTTGTGAAGCTGCACATATGGTGCAGTTATTATTGTGGCTGATACTAAAAATACATCACTTGGTTTGCTCCATGGTGGCTCCTTTTGTGCTTACTCTGCCAAAGCCACTTAGTATACTCTGGTAACTTGCTGTGTGAGTTTTTTATTTCCTACATATTCCTTGTTCAATTTCCTGCTGGGAAGAGAGCCCTGACAGTGTCAGACTCAAATCTGCCTCCTTGTGATGATAGCAGTTTCCAGTTGCAGTGCTTTTCAGCAACTGTGTGTTTTTACAGAAAGCAAACTCTTTTCATTGAAAAATACCTGCCCAAATAAGTTCTGAAGTGTGACCAGCCATAAGTAGAATAAATGGTGCTTTCCATAGTTACTGGTGCAATTTGCCTTAGATAAGTGGCTATATCTCACAGACACTGTGAATTTACTTAGTATGGGACTTAAAAGTGACATGCAAAGGCATAAAATGGAAGCAAGTTTTTGTCATCATCTGAAGCTATTCATTTAAATAATATTTGTGCTCTCATACGTCGATGTTTCATTTGCATTCATATGGCTGATTCCCTGTATTGGTGTGGTAGTGCCAGTCTATCAAGCATTAAGTTAATTACCTGCATATATTTTATGTTGATATGTATAAGGTTCTGTTTGTCATTTATGTGATACTCAGAAATGTTTTAATTTAGGCTATGCCACCTCTGCATTTGGGCTGTGACAGTCTGAATCTGTTTGATCAAGTGAAAGAGCAAAATTTATCTAAGGTGACTAGTGGTTGGATTAGCTCCACCCTGCTTTGTTTGAGTTTTGAACTTGTTGGTTCATAATGCACTGAGCAGATACCGAGCACTTTCAGAAAATGCACTTTGCTACAGAGACTTTATACCTCTGTGCCAAAGGATGGGCAGTTTAAACTGTGCCAGTCACATTATGTAGCCAAGAGGATGTTAGTGAAGCCTAAGTCATATGCCAAACCAAATAAATAAAATTAAACTATGTGAAAATATTATTTAAAGAGCTATATTAACTTATCAGTGCATGCAAAGTGAACCTCTATTTAAAGTCTCAGTTGCAGCTGAGTAGACCCTGCAGACTACAACTGACACCAGACTGCACTGGTCCCAGGACAGCAAATTCTTTTAGCTAGTTGTGCAACCTACCCACTGTCTCCTACAGAGGCTGGCCTTGGGTAAATGCCCTCATTCCACATTGCTTCAAGCAAGTTTGACCAGCAGGTTTAGCAGTGGAGATTTTTCCAAGATGCCAAGAATGTTTTCTTAACACAGTGTAAGCAGGTAAATAGAGGACTTGATCTGGAGAGCTGCACTGTGACTCTGATTTCTCTCAAATCAAAGCAGAGGAAGTTTAGGCTAGATTTGTATTTCTGTGTACGTACAATTGACGTGGGTCTAGTGTGCTATTCAAAAGTGCCAGAGTGTTTTGTCTAGCATTAAGAAAGCATCCATTAACATGCAATGTGTGTAGGTGAGCAAGACATCTGATTAACTTTCTCCTCTGTTTCAGGATCAAAATGTGGATATAATGGAAATGAAATGACTTGTTAATGACTTTGGTAATGCAGTGTCTCTGAGAACAGTATTTGGAGGGGCATGACATAGTTGAGAAACAACTCAAATTGTGAGTTTTGGCACTTACTACTCCATTTTAGCCACCGGCTTCCTTTTGTGTAGCCACAAATTGCCAGAGCAATAACTGCAGCCTCACTTTAGCTCACGGTGAGTGCCCTGGCTGAGATACAGGAGTTCATGGCAAAACTCCCTTTGGCTTCAGCAGGGCTCTAATTTCTCCTTCAGTATACAGTTGCTGCAATCTCTGAATAGCTCATAACAATGTTTCTAAGCTTTTAAATGCAAAACAAGATATAATTAAGACTAGACTGAGGACTCACTCCTGAGATATCTGTGCACACTTGGACACATGAATGACTGAGTAGGTAGGCAAATATAAACCTAGTAAGGGCAAAACACTAATTTTGCCTTATACTGGTTTGCTACCTGAACGAGATAGTTAGATTTTAAGAACAGGTCTGCATGTGTTAGCTTTCTTTTAAACCTTTCAGAAACACACATGCATTTCTTGCACTTACTGAACCGATCAATCTGCTTTCAAGTCAGCAGTATCATTACCAAGGCTTTTTTGTCACTCCTAAGAATGTCTGTAAGTGCCTTGAGCAAGTGAGATGTGTATAAGATTTGACTGAGGTCTTGTTAAGGGTGTAGAGAGAAACAGTGGCTGTGGAAGGTAGTGTTGTTCTGTGCCACAGCTGAAACCAAGTAAAGCCTTACACAAGATTATTAAAGATTTCATTTTAAGCACAGGTTTATGTTACAGATTCCTAACACCTCTGGGGATTTCTGTTGAGAGATTGCTAATGGGAAGATCTTTTACAAAAAACCAGTTGTTTAGTTTCACTTCTGCTCTAGCACAAAACTTTCTTGCAGCATGCTAACACCTTTGTTGAGTGAAACCACTTTATAGAGGAAGTTCCTTAGCTCTCATTAGACTTCTCTCACTGGATGGTCGTATTTCTCCCATATTGCTGTCTGCGTGCTGGTCTGCCTTCAGTAGCAGAAAAATGTTTTCATATGCAGTATGGAGTGCATACACAGGACATTAATTTTGCCCATGTGCTATACATGCTGTGCATGTACTCGATAAATGAGGCAGGATGCTTTGAGTAGAGGTCAAAGGCTGAGCAGAAAAAAACCACTGAATGTCAGGGAACGAAGAGCATGCTTTCAGTCATGTCTGTGGCCCTGAACTCTTGTGGGAAGGATGGGGCAAGAAGCTATTTAGACTAGTGGGTACTACATATATAGACAACTGTACACAAGCAGGTAATACATATATAGACAACTGTACACAAGCTGCAGCAGTTACAGTTACATAGTATGAAAATGGTTCCTGATATATCTGAAAGATTTTCCATGCAGAATTATGGGCTAACCTATTATTATTCTCCAGTATTAGCCTATTCTTATATAACTACCCCATATATAATCCTAATATTATTCCAATCCCTATATAAACCTAATATCAACCTACTCTTATGCCCTAGCATCAGAGGCAAAAGGAGAAATGGTTTCACATTTTTGTTGCTGTTGCAAATATTTAGAAGTGTTAAAGACATATATTAAAATACTGTTTTCTTACACTTGCATGTCTGATTCTGACAGATGTATCTTCAATATCAATGGAATAAATATGCAGAATAGGGCAGCATCTATTCAGTTTGGGGAAAAAAAAGCCCACAGGAGTAAGGCAGACCATATATTTTGCAGAATTCAGTAGGTGATTTAGCTGTATCACAAGCTTCTCCATTGTTCTCTTTCCTTCTGCAAAAGTTCTCTGTGGTTTCAGCTCTGGGGTCTCTGACTGAGCTATAGTGTATTGTCTGTAAAGTCTCCGATTAGTATGGATTTTTAGCACTATTGTGAGCACCCTGGAGGGTGAAATTAAATGTAGATGACAAGAGAGCGCTGAAACCCAGCAGAATTACAGTTTCAATTATGCAACTACAAACATGGATCAGAGGCATATTCCTAAACCCTCAGTTCCATCTGGGTCTCAAATGACTTCAAACTCACATACAATTTCCTTGTTCAGTTGAAACCTGTCTTATTTCTGCCTATGGTCCATTCATTTTCCTGGGACAGCTATTAAAGACGTTTAGTCTGGGAGGCACTAAGAATTGCTTTAGAAACCCGAGCTAATATCCCTATTGGGAAATGGTCTTCTATATCTCACACTCTCTGTCTCCAAATGATGTCTGGTGCAAGTCCAGAGGCTGAAATTAGAAAGTATACTGCAGCTGCTTAAATAACCCAAATTCATTTTGGATGGTTTCTCCAGGAGTATAAAACTATGTGCATGATGAGCCAGCTACTTCTGAGACCTCCAGACACTGCAAGATCATAATCTTATAATAACAGACATGAAATACAATAAGAATTGTTATTAGGAATGTTGACCTAACAATATGGGTGAATATATCATCTCTGGCAAGTATACCCAGATTTGAGATAACTTGTTCTGTTTTATATGGTATTTAAGATTCCATGTGGCAAGGCTGAAATGGATGGGTATTACAGTTTGGTCCATGCCAAAACCGAGCAATAACATGAAGTATAGGCTCGAATACACTTGTGGTAAGGCTAGTATAGCTAATGTGTCAGGAAGACAAGCATACTGAAACATCAAGTTTTAGTAACATAAAAGTAGTTTTTTAGAGCAAAGTCTCTGGAGCAATTCACCAGCTTCCCTCTCCTAGTGAAAAGCATGAGCATGCCAATTATATATGAAATATCCCACTAAGTTGTGCAAATTCTCGTAGTGTGACCAGGCTGAAAGTCAAAGATAGTGTCAGATGTTGGCTGTAGCCTTTCAACAAGTTCCACATTATAAGTAACCACATACCACAAGCTATTGGACCTTAAGGCAGAGTGAGGATGTCCTGGGCTCATGCTATTATTTCATGTTGCTAAGAATTTTATGGAATATGAGGTACAGTTGAATGGAGTTTCAACCCTTTCTGGTATGCTGCTCATTACAGAAATGGGGATTAACAGAGAAAGATTGTATTAAGCCAGTTAGAAATTGCTGAAAGGGCTATGAATAGGGAACCAGAGCTTCAGTAGGCATAAATTGGCACAGCTCAGCTCAACTTTGTGGACTATGCCTGTTTTAAATCTGCTGAGATACCAGCTCATTATATAGAAACCTGCATCCATATATAGATCATAGCAAGAAAAGGTTAAAATTTAAGATCACAGAAGAAATGCATTAGTAGATAATACTACCTTTTTCCTTTTTTTTCGAAGTCTCAAAGTCAAAATGACCTTTAAAGGCAACATACTGTTTAGGGTGCTAAGTGTGTATGTTGCTGCAGAATAAATCCAGTACATTATTAGGAAGAGAACATGCTTGTATTTCTTTTTATTGCCATTTTAATTTTATTGCACTTTTACAAAAGATACAATAGAAAGTTAATGTGTCTAACAATTAAAAAAAACCCCAAAAAACCCCACAACCAGCAACAAGAAAAACCTAACCAGCTCAAAGCTCTTAGGCATATATTCATAGCAGTGTTGCCAAATTTCAGATGTCTCAGCTGAAACTAAAATTTTAATTCCACACAGAAAATTATAAAAAGAAAAAAAAATTGGCCCTCTCTTTTCTGCAAAGTAGGAAGCTGTGCTGGTTTTGGTAGTGCTCAACAGCAAGGAAATAGCCACTGCAGAGCTACTATGTGATAACCACATCCCGTGACTTTCAACCTGATTGAGAAATCATCTGCCTTTTGCCAGGAGTGCTTCATGGAGTCAGTGCTGTCCCACAACCATTTCTGCTGGAGAGGCTTGAGGGAGGCAGCAGCTGGGAGATGCGAGCAACCAAACATTCCACTGCCTGCTTCCATTGCTGCCTCTTCGAAATGTGGGACTGTGTGACTCCAGTTTTACAGCTGGCTTTATTGGTACAAACAGCAACCACGCACAAACGCTGCTGAGGGGATCAGGAAAGAGTCAAGCCCTGAAAAAAAGAAGAATTTTGTTGAGCTGTAAGCTTTTTTGTGAGTTCAGGCACTGCTCTGGCTTTTGAGAAGAAAGCTGACAGGCTGATATGGTCCCAATGTTTTGATGTATTTTCTGATAGAGTTCAGTAACAAAAAGGTCCAGACTCACATAGGTGGATTCATTTTTCCCTTGAACTGGAATAAATCAGGCGCAGTGGCATTACATCAAAGCCACACTGGTATAATCAGAATTGAAACAGGGCTCGTTTAGCAGTGTGATGCTATGAAAGATGTTATTTTGCATAACCCGTCTCAAAGAAATGAGACTATTCGACTATTCCCCCTTTTTTTTTTTTTTTTTTTTGGTAATGCCACGAAAGAAGCTGGTTTTGATGTTTGGCTAAAGAATTCCTATTTTCAGACTCTGTTGTCCACTGCTTATGACTTTAGCCCTTCAGGCTTAAATTCTCTCTGCTGGCTCCGTTTTGGCCTTAATGTTTTTATGAGGAATGCAGCAGATGAAGGTGAAACAGCCAGAGAATGCAATTTGGAAGAAACACATTGCTTTTCCCCGGAACACTTCTCCCTTTTCCCCAGCTCTCTGATTTCAAAGCCAAAATCCCTGGTGGCACAAGTAAGCCTCAGTGGGCCCCATAACAGCTGAGCTAGGCCAGGTGCTTCCCTCCCGACAGGGCTGTGCTGTGGAGGGGCTCATGCACAGCCCTGGGCTCTGTCCCACTGGATAGGACACTGAGGAAACATCACTAAATAGCAAAGGAGGCACCTGTTAAAAAAAAAGATAAGGCTGCAAGGGTAACTCCTCAAGACCTAGGAGATGCCATTCTCACCCTTTATAAGTAGGAATTGTTTGGCTAGTAATAATTTTTCACAGACCTTGCTCACCAAATAGCTGCTTTTTCAGTATTTCCTTCCAGCCAGGCCCACACATGACTGTGGGGCTGTGTTCAGGGCTCCCCAGCCAAACCCTGCTCCCAGTGGAGCTTCTTCTTACTGGGAACATGGCAGGTTCTTACTGGGAACATGGCAGGGGGTTTCAGGATTGTGTCTAAATACTTTTGAGTATTAATTGGTTGCTGCTGCTCATGAGGGTGTGGAGAGGTGAGGCAGTGCCTCCTCCCTAATGCTGGAGAACACAGCATTAGAGATTATTTTAATGTTTTTAATACAAAATATTGTACCATGTCCTTTTAAGTATACGCTAATGTGAGATACCAAGCCTGAAAGTCCTGGACTGACTGTTTCCATTGTAGACTTTATAGAAATGTGTCCTATTACTATTATTACGACTAATTTCAGTCCTTGGTGATCATAGGCTCTGCAAATCTGATATTGTGCATCTTAAAATGGGTACTCAGAATACAAATACAATCATCATGTAGGTACTGACACTAGCTAACTCTTTGAGCAATGTGGCCAGCATAGATGGGAATGCTTTGGCAAGTGCAAAGTAGGTGTAAATTCAGTCTGATTCCCTCCATAGGTGAGTGCAGTTTTTACAGGCACATGGTTTCCTGAAGAGACACCTGTTCAGCCTTGGTACAGCAAGTACCACCAAATGTTGGGTGCACATTTCATTTTGAGAATCTCCTATCCAAAGCTACTGTCCTCTTATTTCTCTACTTACTTAAAACCTTCTACAGTTGGGGAAGAGTTAATCTCTTGTCTTGTAAGCTTGCTGCTTATAAACCTCTCCTTATTGCGGTTCTGTAGGAAAAAAACCCCCTTTGGATAAACAAAGAAATGTGTAGTTCCAGATTTACAATAAACGTTCACATCTTTCTGGGGAGCACTCAAAGGCACAGGTCTTGTTTTGGCATACTGTAAATTCAAATTTGCACTCTGTGGTGAAGTATTCCAAATTATTTATATTCTGTGGTCTTGACTGAGGTGGTATCTCTATGTGCATACATATATATATATAGAGTAACTTTTATATTCATATCTTTATAAAAACATATAATGGAAGCTATATTTCATCCTCCATTTATAAAATGTGAATGTAGCTTTTGGACCCAAATATTCACTGGTTGAAGCTTTAAAAGTAAGTTTAATTTTTTCCTCTTTTCTGACTCTTGGAGTCGTAGCTGAGAAGTGATTTCTATGAATGGAAAATGCATTTAATCCAGTATGGTAAAGTGATAGGTAGTAAAAACTGGTACCATATACATCATCCTCACTGTACTATTTGAGCAAAACTGGCATGTTTCTTGGACTTTTTTCAGCTGTCTTTTTTCCCAGCTGTTCAGTAGGAATGCTATTTTTTTAGTATTGTAAGATAAATTATTATATTGGTTGAATGAACAAGCATCAGGGTCTTAATTAAAGAATGAATTTTATTGAATTAGATTTGTACAGAAAATATATTCCTTTTAAACAATGAAACTATTTAATATTTTAGCTGTAATAAACCATATTTTTTACTTGAATGCCGTGCCCTATTAGAGTAAGATAAAGCCAGCAGTAATCTCTGATTCTTCACAGTATGATTTCATAAGAGATAAAATTTATGTATTACTGGAAAATGTTACAAGTAGGAAATTTATTGAGTTGTCACTATAATAAGCATACTGAGCATAAAGTCTGTGGCTTTTCACAATTATGTATGAAATTAATGTAGCAGAACTCTGTGCACGACCTTATGGAAAATTAAGGTGATAGTTATCTTAAACACAGCTGATGGCAGTCGCTGCCATTTTCTCATGGATTTCTCCTGCACACTCACTAGCACTATGCCCAGGTGCTCTGGCTGGGATGTGTGCCACATGGAAGATGAGGGATCCCAGCTGCCGAGCCCTCATTACACCTTTGGGGTTCCCATTCATGGCGGCAGCAACTGCTTTTTGCACAGGTCTGTCATACCTTTTTGGAATGAGTGGTTGCATCGTATTAAGAAGATCACTATAGGGTTTCAAGATGATTTTTCTCCTTCTGGAGAAAGCTGTATTGGAGCCATGTTTCCTCTTCTAGTGCTTTACAACAATGAAGCCTTCAGTTTAAGGAGAGCTGCAGCCTGGCTGCAGGTGTAGCGTCTATAACAAAGATGGAGGAAAAAGCAGATTATGTACATGGTTAATTTGGGGCAGATGCCCGCCAGCTTCAATCCAGCTGTGCTCACAAATACACATCCTTGTGGTCTGGTACCTCCAGCAACACAGCGTGTTACAGTGTGTCAGATACGGAGATTACACCTCATTTTGCCAGATGCCCAGTGTAAAACTGGTCCCTTATTCAATGTCCTGACTATTTAACAAGGTGTAAGAAGGATCACAAAGTAGTTATCAGATCTTCCAGCAAATCCACACTTCTTGTGGCGTCAGGCAGTATGCACGTACTCTGTATTGCTCCAGAGCAAATTCAGTAAAGCAGGGCAGCTGTCCCAATACATTTTTTTTCAGGCTGGTCTCTTGAAAAGCTAATGTTTGCCAAGTGCTGTAATACACTTGGATGAGATGTGGATGCACTGTGGAACAGAAAATATTAATATTATTGATTTGAAATAATAAAGTATCTTTTTGAATTCCTGCTCTTTCAGGAGACATTCCTGAGGGACTGCACGACAGGGACCTTATTAAACTGGCAGCAGGCCTTTTGAGATGAGAAATTACATATTTGATTCTAGCATTTTTATGAAGAAAATAAAAATCTCTGAAAGGTCCTCAAAGCTGGAAGTGGAAGGGTGAGGTCACTGGTGTTGTTATAGATGGGCCATTCATATTAAATGAAATAAAAAAGAATGGAAGTTATCACTGTCATATGTCTGACAGAGTTTCCTTTATAGAACATGATGTGGCTCAACACAATGCAACCTGACATAATGCAATGTGATGTTATAAATGAGAGGTACCATGGTTAGTTGTAATGTATAATTTGACACAATATGTGTGCTATGCATGAGCTGGCAGAAAGTGTGCTGTGGTTCACTGAGTACCCAAATTGCTTTCAAATGAGAAGCTTGCCATGTCATGGTGCACAAAAGTAAGCTGGCAGTTGTTTAGTGATTCAGTCATAGGCTAAAAAACTGTAGGCATATAAATGCATTTCTTTGGAGTTTTGGGCTGATGCACAGGGACAGGTGCTGACCCAAGGAGACATAACATACAAATTGGCATGTGAAAGATCCCTGCTACTATAAGAGTAGTGTGACTTTTGTTTTCTGCCATAAGCTTGGATACACCCAGGCTGGTCTCAACACTACACCACTGCTCAGCTAGTTGGAATATGATGAACTGCAAAGATTACCTTTAAATCAGTGAGCCCAGGTGTCCATGCTCTGATGCTTCCAGCCGTCTCTAGATCAGTAAGAGCATGTTGCTGTTGAAAGTTCATGAATTTTCTGGTAAATTCTGCCTTTTGACCAGCAAAAGGATGGGAGTAGAAAGAGGTGCACTGATACGTGATTTTACTGCCAGCATCAGCTTTGTTGAGAATGGAAACAATTCTTTATTACTTTAAAAATGTGAATAAGAGAGAAATAACCCTATAGGTCAGCAGTTATGCCCTCTGGTAATGGTGAGCAACACAGTATATTCCCAGGTTCACACACCTGGATCTTTCTTAGATGCTAAGGCATTCCCATCAGGCCCACAAGGGGAGTCCTGCTTTGTAGAGGTAGTCACAGAGGTTTTCTGAGCTGGCCATAGCCTTTGCATAGTCTTGCACAGGATCTTTGTTTAGCTCATCTGGCCCGCAAAGACCTCTAATTAATTTGCTATGCCAGTATCCATGCACAGTTTTCACGTTGGATTACATAATAGTTGTTATTATTATGATTATTATTGTTGTTTTTGCTGCACAGAGTACAGAAGTGATTTCCTGCTGCCTCTGTTTAAAGCATTTAAGAAAAATATCCTCAAATCCCTCTGCTTGCCTTTTCAGAGATGTGACTGGATATTCCATAAATGTAGAATGCACATGAACATTTTCTCTGCTTCTCTGGAGAATAAGTGCATTGCTTTAAAAGTCGTAATTGTGAAGCTACAGTATTAAATAAAACTATAATTATTCCAATACAAATATATTAAAAGGCATGCAAGAAATGAAAATGTTTTTTCTCTCTGCCTTGTGCAATGCTGGGTGATTGGATTTCTGCCCATCTTGTGATGATATGCATTCATCATGCACACTGCAGCAGAGGCATCTCTGCAGGCAGAGGTGTGCAAACCAGAAACAATCTGTGACAAAATTTTGATGGGTGTAAACTGTAACAACTCTGTGAGTTTGGTGGCTAATTTCAATACTCTCAGGTTTTTTGGCCCTGGTTTCATGGAAGGGATTTTTTTTCTATGAGAAAGATAATTTTCAACACCTTTCTCCCTCTCACCTGTGTTTTTTAGGTCTAGAGAGACTACAGATGACATGTATCTAATTTCTGAAGCAAGTGCTCTGTTTTCTAACTTGATTGCTTAAGCTACACATGGCATAGCACCTTACATTGCTTTCCCTTTGTTTCCATCCCTTCCTTGGTTCTGACTATGTTAACATTTGGCAAAACCAGAAACTAGCAGGATCTAGTGCATTTGCCCAACGAGCTGCTATTTTGTAAAACCACTGCTGTGCAGGAGACATACTGGCATGGCTCCTGCACAGATGAGCATTTTGCCAAGGATATATCAGAGGATCTGGACAGAGATTTGCCATGGCATGCAGGAAAAAAGTCATGGTAGAGTCAGAAGAAAAGCTTTTGTTTCAAAATAGAAAGCCCAGTTACATGCCTGAGAAGACTTCATTAGGTCCTGTGAAGGAAGAAAAGCAGATGAAGTTCAGGTGTGTTTGGAAGAAAAACCTGCAAACAAACAAATGCACAAACACACAGAAATCAACTAAAAGTAAAACCACAACAAACCCAAAGTACTTTCTCTAAGCCTGTTTGACAATTGTGAATACTATGGAGAGCTCTGGGTCATCTCTCTGTGTGCTCTCTCTGTCTTTTAAGAGTTTTCAGCTACTGCTCTTGAGTTTGAGATAAAGTTCTCTTTCTGTGCGGTGGCAGCTTTTTTATGACTTGACCTTGATTTTACTGTTCCAGTTTTGAACTTTGCAAAGCTCCCTAGCTGCTGACACACTTGGCACAAGAAATCTGCCTGGGAACAGAGAAAACATACCTTCTCAGTCAGCAGCAGGACCTGCCGGAGTTTGGACACGGCAGGGTACTAGTGGTGCTGCTCAGACTAGCTGGGCTAGGACTTTGCCTCTGTTTTCACAGAAATTGCCCTTCCTCCAAAACTAAGGGAATGGTCCTTGGGGTCTGTGGGCATCCACACCTCCAGGTGACACCCTTCAAAATTCGACTGGCAAAGGGTAAATGTGCTCAGGACTGAAATTTCAGAAGTAACAAGTGTTGTGAAATTGTGTCAAAACCAGCAAATGGTTTTGGTGAAGAGAAAAGGTGCATGTATTAGACATGTTAAAATTACTAATTTTGTAAAGATTAATTCATTTCCCTGCTAATGGTTTATTCTTTTTCAAGTCCTTTCAAATTTTTGCTTTAAAATAGCTTTTATCTTTCTAAAAAGCTTAACCTAGGTAGAATGTGAAGAAAAGCAATAAGCAAGATGGTCATATAATGCCCAAACAAAAACCTTTCACATCTACTGTAACTTTTCACTTGGACTACAAATGCATGTTTCCCATTTCATTCAATATCTTTTCCTCTTATTGTACATTTGTACAATTCATACATGTCAAAAGTGAATTTTTTTTCCTGCACAATCTCCATTCTTGGGCATGCTCAGGCATGTCCCACAATGTCTCCTGTGCTGTTGCTGTTTCTGTGGAGGGAGGATGCAGTGGCCTGCTACTGGCTCAGGCAGTGCTGCCTTCTGTCACTGTTACCGAGCAGGACACATGAACTCTGCCAAACACCTTGACTTCATCCTCCTCCTTCTCTGCAGGAGAACTCAGAACTCTTGTGTTAAACCTTTCAAGCTCTTTTGCTGTTTGTTTTTCACATAAGGCTAAAAATGAAAGAAGGCTTAACAGATAGTTTGAGAAATCTTGGAGGGAAGAAGATGCTGTTTTAATTCCTCAAATTGTAGAGGGGAAGAGAATATAGCTTTTATGCCTCTGAAGCTTAATTAGATGAAATATTTTTGCAAAAATTGAGTGCTTCATAAAAAAAAAAATTCCAGTTCATCTGGAATTGAAAACTGTGTGAAAAGCCAGGCCTTTAAATTGTATGTCAGGTTCAGAACTCATGCAGCACTTGTCTTAGAATTACCACGTGGCCAGCATGTTGAACTTGTTTTATTTTTTTAATCTTAAGAGTAAAATATTTTTTAAAAGGGACAAGAATTGATATAAAGCCACTAATCCATTTTGATAAGGAGGTAGCAACTTCTTTTACTTCCCAACAGGAAACTGTGAAAAACAAGAAAGCAGAATATTAAAGTGAAAATTTTTACAATGAGACGTTTTTTTCTGTGTGCTCATTTGATACCAAAATGTCAACACCAGGACCTGCTAACAATCAGTTTTAGAAGCTTTAAAGGATGAGGACTAAGGAGAATTGAGCTTTTGTCTTACATCATCCTTGACTTTGACATGCTATAGTAGGGGATAAGTAATATCGTGTTTTGTATTCATGGAAGTAATTGTGCATATTGTTTCTTCAGAAAGATTAGAAAATATTAGTGTAATTAAACCAGTTATCACTTTTTAAAAGTTCAGGCTGATGTTATCTATTGTTACTTGTATATTCTGACACAGAAGCAAAATACGCTGAAAGCTTATTCTTTGTCTTGGTGTTACCTGTAAAAGTTTGTTTCAGATATTACTAGTATGCACTTTCCTGGTGTACTCAGCCTTGCTCTGAAAAATACCATACAGTCCTGAAACTCTGAGATGTTCCCTGGCCTGGATATGTTTATATATTAATATTGCTTGGTTGCTGCACAATTTTCTCCTTCTCCTAGTAACTCTCTGAGATGGAGAGTGGTATTTGGCTCCCATGGAAGTGCTGGATTCAGTTCTGAGTATGTACAAGAAATCAGCCAGGGAGGATGGCAGCCCAGATTCAGCTTCGTTGTTTAATGAAGAGAGAAACTTGGTCATATCTGCATGGGTCAACAGCAGGGTGTGGTAGGGAAGGGTTCTCCTGTACTTTAGCAGCTGTGTTTTCTTCACATGTGGGTGTAAAAGACACAGGATAGGAAGAATTCAGAAATACTCAACTACTTATGTAAAAAAGCACACAGCAGGGGTTTGTTTCAGGCAAGCCAGCTATATAATCAGAGTGCTTTTAGAAAAAAAAATCCCAAATGGTGTGAAAATATACTAAGAAAGCTCATGTTAATGGAAGAAAATTATTTTTTTAATGTTTTTTTTCTCCCAATGGAAGTGAATATGCATAAAAAACATTAGTCCTTGCTTAATGGTGTAAAAGGATGCAAAGTCTTTCCTATTAAGTATTCATGAACACTGACATTGAAAAAAGAAGGAAATGCTTGTTTCCTAGTGGATCATATTTTGTATCTGATCAAAGGGCAGAGCCCCATGAGAACATGAACAACGTCTGTCGTGATTGTTGCCTACTAGCTCTTGTCCCTGAAGCAGAGCTACTGTAATGTGGACTCCTCTAATCTACTTCAGTGCAACGTCCTCTGCCTTGATTTAAATCACTGCTGGATAGCATGGATGGGATGTGAGGAGCAATCATGAGATTATTTTGAGGCACAACTGTAATGGAAGTAGCCAACTGTTTCCAAAGTCTACACACGACCATGACCGGTTAATATCAGTGACATCAAACTGAACTTCAAATAAATATGTAGTCTTTCTACATGAAGATTTCTGGAAGTCTCTAACAGTAGATTTTTTTTTGCCTCTGGTATTTTAAGGGAGCTACAGGGAGGTTAAGCAATTTGTACAAGGTTATTTAAGTCTAGAAGCTAGGAAGAGAATTTAGCTATTTTACTAAATCTAATTCTTAGATAAAACTCTCTCATCTACCAAAACTGATTTTTGCATAAAACATGAACCAAGCAAGGCATTATTATTTTTGTCTCAAAGTAATGTATTCATTTTTAGCGAGGGGGAAATATAAAAATCTGTCTTTTCCAGCTATTTGACTGACAGGCTTCTGCTGTGCTTTTAAGAAATTTTATAACATTCATGTTTGATAAACTATGCTGGATGCATGTGTACACACACACATATATACACACACACAGACACACATATATATCTATATATACATGACTTTCTCTACATGCAGATTTTCTGCATATGGAGGTACTTAAAAAAAATCAAACAATTGAAAAGCTAAAATAATGATGGTTAAATAATTTTGATGGGTCCCTACCACTGCCCAAAGAATAGACTAATTCAATGTAGATATGTTACCATAGCTATGGATTATATAAGAGTTCAGTTTTGAATTTATTATTGTCAGAATAATCAGACCTTCTGCATGCCATTGGTGGCTTTTTCCTCATGGCTTTGTGGTTTTGCTTCAAGTTGGCAAGGAGAGTCCAAGAACCTTACCTTTAAGAATAGTAAGAAAAGAGATTCTACCCTCAAACATATAGGAAAAATCTTCAATAGTGTTAGTGCATTGAAGAATCAGGAGCTGGATGAAAGGACTCCTATTTTTCTGTGATAGAAGAATAAGATTCTTAATCCTAGTACTGGGATCAGCATTGGAAATACTTTCCTGGGATATGCTACTGATCCAGAATAAGCAACAGATGTTTTGCAAGGGGTTGTGGCAGGACAGCAGCACCTCTTATGTAAGAGAACAGCAACAACATTAAAGGTCCTGGGAAGACATTAAAGGTCCTGGGAGAAACTACACTGTGAACATGAACAGGTAAAACGTTACCTAAAACATGTAAATGCAGAGTGCTCCCTACATACTCAGGATAGTTCACTAGTGCTAAAGGAAGATCTCAGCAGCTGGTATACATAAGTTTAAATATTTCAAGAAATCAGACTTGGATTGATTTCACAATTTTAGTCTCAAGAAACAGAGGCTCTTGTACTCTCAAAACCCATTATTTTTGATTGGGTTTTAATGGGTGACATGCATATGCACATAAAATCCCCAAGCCCCAAGCCCTGAGATTAAACTGAATGACCAGAGTATAGTCTCTATATAATAGAGATAACCTCAATTCAAGTAAATGTTCAGACCCTATAAATAAAGGTGACAGGAAGGGGAGAGCACCATGTCCCTAGAGATTAGGACCAGTCTAGGTATGGGAAAGGTGACTGTCAGTTTTATACAGTCTGTTTTTTCCCACCATCGTGCTGAGTGAAATGATTTCCATGTTTTTCTGCAGGGTCTTTCTGGAGCAGCAAGCCCATCTTGCCTTGGTGCCTGCTGGCTGAGGATTGCTGCACCTGCGTTTCCTTATATTAGTCACAGGTTGTCTGGCAGTGGTCTAATGGCATCAAGTTGACAAGAAATAATTTAGAGACTCATTCCCTGTCCCACGAATAAACTGGGATTATTGAACTATTATTTTTTCCCCCCAAGGTGATCACTTTCTTCATGGGCAGCAGGAGAAAAGATGAAACAAGCTAAACTAGATCAAGGGATTTCCTCTTATTCCCAGCTCTTATTTTCATTTGTTCTTGTTTCCCCTCCTGCAGTGCTGTGGAACTGCAGCTATGCTTTACCTTGCAGTTAACCTTTGAAAGAGAAATACATGAATGTGAGTCCCTTCTCGTGGTCTGAGGGGAGACTGAAATTGCAAGGTTATAGAAATTAGAGGGAAATTAGGATGTTGAGGGATATTGCTTAGGGACAAGTTGCTGTGTAGGTAATGGTTACAGAGGGTGCACGGCTCTAGGGTGTGTATGAACACATTTTGCAGTGTGCCAGAATGGCACCCATATTCCTACATCTCAGTCCCTCTGAAAAAAACAGTGTGCTGGGTGAAGAGCTGCTTGAGAGGAGATAGGAGCGTCAGGAAGTACCTCTGTTTGTCTTCTAAAATGTGGAAAATGAGGGGAAGGTGCTGGCCATTGTTGCCTGTACAAAAAATCTGAGTATTTTGTCAGGGTGTGAAAGATGTCAGTTTGGTTTTCTATCCTGTCTGAGAAAGCTGAAAACTACCTGTCTTCCTGAGAATGGCACCCTTCAGTTCTTTCAGTGCTCTGGGTTGGGTAGTTTTTATTAGAGAAGTGCTTGCAATGAGAAGAGATCCATGAAACCAAACAGAATAAAGAGGGGAGGTAACCTATGCCCTAACAATCAAGATATTTCCCTGGAAATTTTGATATTCAGTTCCCTCAAAAGATTAACTAATTTATCTTATGATTCACCATATCAGAAAATGCAAGCTTGTAATTTCATGATGGTGCAAGTAACCAAGGCAGAGCTGAGCAGGGCTCTTCCTTTACCCAGAGTTGCAATTTTGGTGGAATAAACCTGTTCTCTACTGAGGTATTGATTTACAGCCATAAAACCTATTCTGAGCCTTGCCCCAGATGCTTTTTCTAGCCTACAATGAGATGCCTTTGATGAAAAACTTGTATGTGTACGAAGTTTTATACATAAAAATTAAAATCTGTATTCTCAGTCTTTTGAAAGGGGAGACTGGAGGGAATGCAGTTTTGGATGCTGAGATCTGCATGAAGTTTTCTGCACATAGCTGATCTTGGCTTGTTTGAAGGCAGTACTCATTTGCTGAGGGAAACAAAAGGAAAAGAATGGGATCCCTTATTTATCCTGCTGTCAAATAGTGAAACACCAGTCAGCAAAGGTGCCTGTGGTCATCACCCGTGGAAAAAGTGACCACTGAAATTGCTGCCAGAACATGGTTTCCCAAATAGACTTAGCTACTGAGTTTAAAGGTAGTTCAACATGTCTATATGGTCAGCAGCCCCTGTACACATTAGCTGCAGAGCTGAGCTGTGGCACTTGTGTTCCTAGATCATTCCTGTGCTTGCAGGAACCTTGTCCTGTGTACTCTTTTTCAGGCACACAAATTTACGTTTTTTTTTAAATGAAAGATGATAGTTAGTCATCCTCTTAAAATATTAATTTCATTACTCCTTTTTCTCCTGCTTTAATGTCTCAAAATTCCATCCAGGCTAATTTGAACTGGTCTCTTGAAAAGCAAATTGTTAGCTGTATTCTGTTATAGGGCATCCAAGAAATCAATGGCCAGGCTCTTCCTGATTTAAGCAATTTCTAGAGGAGTCTGAGGGGTTTCTCATATTGTTCTGTGGGGCAGGGTTAGGTCTCAGCTGTTGTTAGATTTAAGGTTTCCAGCCTTCCAAGGGTATGTAATGAAAAAGCAGTGAATAAAGTGTATTAAAATACAAGATGAGTATGTACTCTTAAGAGTGATCTATTAAAGAAAATTATTCTGAATGCACATGTCAGGGTGGAGCACTGCAAATTATGTCATTCCACTGTGCATATAAATAGCAAAACAATAGGGAACTTAACAGGCATCACTCTCTCATAAAGGTTGGCATTTTTCATTTACTTTCCCACTTACATTAGATGCAGCAATTATAAAGTGGGCCATGGAACTCTTCAGACATAGGAAATTAAACCAAGCTTTAAAGATGTTGCTCTAAGTGTCTGTGAACTAACTGTCTGCTCTAAATAAAAGAAAAGAAAATAAAATTGAAGGTAGCCATTTGGTATTTGGCTGCAGAACAGGCTGAAGGTTTCTAGGGGATGTGTGCCACCCTCCTGGGACCAAGTATTTTAATTTCTCTGCACTATCTCTGTGCATTTAACCCTTTGCCTGCTATGTTGCCCAGCATTTCCCACACAACTGCAGTACAGGTTTTCACCTCTCTCATTCTGTGTCCTGGTCAGCACAGACAAGGGCTGATGGGGCTTCAGGGCACTGACAAAAACCCATGGCTTTAATCAGCAGATCCATGGCTCTAGCTACTGAACCACTGCTTATTCTGTATGGTATTCACTCATAGAGAAAAAGACTTGTGTGAGTCACTACCACTTTTTTTTTCATAGCTGAAATGAAACCCTTGTGCTCTCCAGCTTCTTTTGTTCTGTCCAGCTCCTTTGATCCTGTGCTGTGGGTCTGAAGAATGTTTGGACTGCAAAGCATGTTTGTGTTCACAAGTGCTGCAGACAAGTCCTCCATCCTCAGGACCCCGTAATGGTCTTGGGCTCAATATGTTCCAGCACTGTTCACTCGAGACCCTGAGTTGCTTTGCTTTAGCCATCTGTATCTTAATTTTACTGACTGACCAACATATGCCCAAGGCCTTTCTCTGAGCTCTGAGTTTACAGCTACTTTGGCCCTTTGTCCCATCATTGAGAGACCTGCCCCACACTTACAAGGCTATTGATAGATTTTATTGATCCCAAGCTTACTTCCGGTCTCCACCAGTTCCTGTTCTAATGGTCAGGCTGTGGCTGATGCAAGTGAACCCTCCCCCAGGTCGAACTTAATTGGCCTAATTTTAAATTCTAGCAGGTGGCTTTCAGCTGTTGCCTGAAGCAGGTTGGGGGAGTGTCAAGGTGCCTGACCTGCCAGCCAGGTCTGAGGGGGCAGGGACTCTCTCTGCCTGGCACAGACGGAGTTTGTCCACTGTCAGCCAGGATACCTCAACACTCCGTCTTGCTTTATGGCTCTCTTTTGGAAATCTGCCTGCTGATGGTAATCAAGCTGCCTTTTTAATTCTGTGCAAAACTTTATTAGAAACCTGTTTGTGCTGTGGGCCCGCAGAGATTGCAAGTAAACAGGGGTAGGGAGAAGGGACGGGAGTTAACCTCGCAGTGTTTTCTCCTGAATGGTAAGAACTGAATTAACTTCTGGTATGAAAATGAACGAAGTGGTATGTTTGTAGCTATAAGACTCCTGATGACAATGCCATCAAAACAGTTTTCCTTTTTTTCCTCCTCCTCAGGATTTTTTGATGCACCTGATGTGAGCTGCTCTGAATCCAGGCTTGTTTCAGCATGAGCTGGAATGATGTTACTGGGGGGAAAACACAAGTAAGACATTTGTGCTGGTACACAAAAAGCCTCATTTCTAGACTTGTTCCAAGTCCCATCGTTGTTTCTTTCTATTGTTTGGTTTTTCTTTCTTGCTTCTGAGATTTCTGTTGCTATTTCAAGATTTTTGCAATGTGGACTCTGTCTTTGATCTTGTTTTGTTTGTTCTCAGTGTTTTTGCAATCCAAGCAGAACCAAATGATATTTGGGAAACAGTAAGTTTGAACTTTTGGTGATTGCTTGTTTCTGCTAGAAATTCAGAACATAACTTTTTTATTTATTTTATTTGGAATACTGCTGATTCTTATACAATCTATGAAACAGAGCTACTCAATTAAAAAAAAGAAGATATTTTTTAATGTGAAAAAAGCTGCAGTATTAATTGACAGACTCAGTAAGTCAAGCAGTTTCAGGTGGTGGTGTTATTTAATGATTGTTACTGTTCTGCTCTTAATTCTGGGAATCCAAGATTAGACCACTAATTCCAGACCTGCACCTTTCAATATTTGTTTGGGGGAGTGTTGTCACAACACTAAAGGCTTTTATTCCAGCTGTATTGCAGAACATTTAATTTTTCTAACAGTGGTGTGAAAAAGTAGGTTCCTAAATATGGATGTAGGAACTGATCAGTTGCCACGTATTTTCTAATGTCTTGGACAGAATTATGTATCTCTGAATGTGTCTGTTAGTTATTTCCTTTTGGCTAAGAGAACGTTGGTGGCTTCTGATCCCGATATTTTATTTTCTGTAAAGACTGTCAACAATCCGTAATTCCTTTTGAATGTAGCCTGGGAGATCTAGTTTTGTTAGGGTTCAGTAGCTGTTTGTGCTATTAAACTCTCCTTGTCTGCTAGTATGAAGTGGCCAGGGACCTCAGCAAAGCTAAGGTTTTACTCATATAAAGCCTTAACAACATATGATGTGGTTATATTTATGTATTGTGGCTATATATAGTCATTATATCTTGTATATGTTGTTGCAATATACAATGTTCCATATTCTGGGCATGCTCCCATGGTAATGGCTGTGTTCCAGAGAAAGCTGGAATGAAACTGTCCTGTAATTAGAAAGAATATTTTTTACATTTTCCTGTAAAGGGACTAAGCCTTTCAGTCATCTCCTCAGCCCCAATGATAAAGCTTGGAAACATTTGCATTTTTTGCATTTTTGGTGTGTTTGTGTGTGTAGTGATTGCTGGTGTTGTCTTGTGTTTTTTTCCAGTTGTGCTTGTTTTATTTGCGAGGAGTTTTGGTCTGGGTTTTTTTTCTGGAAGCTTAAGTGATAAGAACTGCTTCTGATCGTTTGTTTATCTTGTGATAGGCTGAATGAAAAGGGTAGCATTTTGCTCTTATTCTTTTAAGGAGCTGCTAGTGTTCAATGCATGACACGAAAGAGTAGGTAAAAGTGGCTCAGAGTGAAATGAGGTTTCAAATTATATATCTTTTCCCCTTTGACCACTTCATCTTTGACTTATGTTTATTAAACCCTGTTAAAAATTAGTGTTGAAATGTGTTACAAGATGCTATTTGCCATAGATAAGTTTTTAAATTCAATGGTAAGATTTTTCAGTGCAGCAAACAGATATAATTAATATTACTTTTATTTTTTCAAAGTGAGAGACAAATGGATGTAGGGGAAGGGAGAGGAGAATGAACTCCCACAGCCCTAAACCTTCAGGACAATTGGCTTAAGGACTTCTTTCACCTTTTAGTTAAGAAAGGATACTAGTAAGCGTTATGACTGAAGGTATTAAAAATCTTTGTAGGTCGCTTATAATAGCTCATTTAACAACAAAGAAAAATAATCTTTCTGGAAACTGCTTCTTTTGCTGTCTTGCTGAGATACTGTGCTGAAATATGAATTTTTTTGCAGAGGAAAGAATTTTGAAGGTGGAAAGGTAGAACTTCACCTTTGCAGCACCTAAGCTAGTTTCCCAGGCTAGCTGTCACAAAAGATTTGTTTACAGTTAATTTAGGAAAAAAAGTTGCCTCTTCTGTGTTCAGTATTGACAATGCCAGCAGAAACTCCATGTTGTCAAAATGGATAGAAATCATGTAATCACAGAGCTGGGGCTGGTAACGGCTGCTGGGCTTTGCAAAGCCACGGTGGGTATAGTGCTCTGAAACAGGCTCAGCTGTGGCTTGTATCCTTGAAAGCAGCAGCTTGTTGGCATCATCTCCAAGTTCTGTCAAGCAAAATGTGCAGCTCCTTATGCATATTACCTAAAACTTTTGTACCTTTCTGTGGCCAAATTGCATACAATTTATATAAATTTATAAATTTAATAAAATTATAATTATAATTATAAAATCATAAATTTATTTAAAGAAAATTGGCAAAGTTTTAATGCTTAGGTGTCTCAGGCTGACATCTCCAATAACTGAAACTTGACAACTTCAGAAAGAAAAGTCAGGCAAGGTGAGTGTCTTACTTAAGATGTGATCCTGGGCAGGTTGGAGGTCTCTAATAGAATAATCCATGTGGGTTTGTAAGGAAGTTGGTGGAGTAAGAGATAGGGACTGGAGATTACTTTGCAGAGGAGGAAAATTATGATGTGAGATGGAGTAGTTTTTAATTGATTATTAACTCTGTTGAGATTGTAATTTGTTATGGCTGTGGGGAACATACCTTGCTGTCTCTGTCTCCATTTAATTTCAAGAGCACTCCAGGCCTTTAAGCATGACAGTGAAATCTTGGCACTGTGTAAAACAAGCCCTTAGCCATGTCTGTGTTAGCCACAGGTCTAGTCTTTTCTTTTTTCACTAATTTTCCACAGAGCTAGTGAGCAGGCCTGCATACAATGGTAATACACTGCTTCAGAGCAGTCTCAAATCAACCTGCGTTTCTTGAAAGAAAATGCTATTCATATACAAAAGTATGGTAAAAATCAGATTTTAATTATTTTCTCTTATAATGGTTCCCTAATGTCTTGTCTGTTTTTCTTGTCTTGCAAAAGCCTTAAGGTTATAAAAATGGTGCAAAGTTTCCTCCCACGTGTATCTGTATTACTAAATTATGATGGTTTGGGACCATTCTTAAAACTATAATATCTGTTTGTATTGGGAAATCCAGTCAAGACCAAAGCTGGATAAGATGAGCTGCTGAGCAAGGATGCAGTAAGATGATGTCCTACTGTCACAGAGCATGCATTCTCCTGCAGTGTATGGGAATGATTTTTGTAATGAGTTACAGCTGGGTCCCCTCAGCTCATCCAGTGCAGAGACTGGATTATCTGTTTGATGAGTGAATGCTTTTTAGATTTCAGCAGATAATTTACTGACTTGGGCTGCCGCTCTGGTTGAAGTGTTTATGTTGGCAAACTTTCGAATATGTATATAAAATATATCTCATTGACAGCTCCTCTTTTGTGGTAGGAAGGACAGAGAAAGGATTTTAGCATACTCCTATGCTGGCATGAGTGTCTTGATTCAGACTAGTAACCTACAGAAAAACAGCACTGTAGTTTGCCAGAAATGATGAGGTATCCAAATAGGAGCAATTCACTTGGTTCTGGCAGAGCTGGCTTTGAGATCAAATTTTTATTCACCAGTTTTTGTCCAAAACAGTCACGGTTCTAAACTGGGATAGGAAATTATCCCCCTGCCCCAAAACATGCTATTAAAATATCACAGTGTTTTGCTTATGAAACCGGTGTGCTCCCCAGGATCCCTGGCTGCTGCTGTGTGAAGCTGACAGGGTTTGACAGTTTTGCTGCTGTTAATCAGTGGGGTTTGCTAGTGAAACTAAAAGGATTATAGCAGTTTTATTCAGCAGCTTCATGGGCTCCCCGGGTTCCCTGGTGAGTGGGAGGCTGTCCTGGGAGTCACTAGCTGGAGTCAGGCAGCTGGGAGCTCAGGTGGCTCTGAAACCTGCAAGTCTTGGCATCCAGCTCCTCATTGCTGAGGAGACAGGTAAATAAACAGCTACAAAACAGCAGGTTTCCAGCCTGCCTCTTTCTGTGTTCTGTCAAAAGAAAGTGTTTCTGCAAAATGTTAGCATTTGACAAATTGCAGTTTTATGATGGAATAAAGATCAGATAGGAAATTTGTTGTATCTGGATTTTGATCTTGCTTGCATCTCACTTGGGAACAATCTGCTCTTTGGATGAACAGGCAAAACCTAGAAGTTTATTTCTGCCTAGAAGCAGTCCATAGCAACAGGATTTTAACTCATTAGTCCTTATTAGTTTGAGTTTTATGCTATATTGACCTCAGACATGCAGCTTCTCAGTGTCTTGGAAAGAAGACAAATATCTTTGTGACTTACTGGGAGATCTTGAATAGGTGTGGTCAGTGGAGGTGTATCACCTCCCCTGTGACACCCTGTGCCTGTACAGCTCTGTGCCTCAGTGTGCTCAGGCACGCAAGTAGGAGCACGTGCTCATGACTTGCTGCATGTGTGGGGATAGGAGTAACCACAACTGCTGTTTCCACAGGCTAAAAATGTGATTTAGTTTTTAATTCCCTTTTAGCCTTTGTTCTTTAATAAGCAGGTGTTTAAAAGTACATGCTGTGGTTCATATGCCTCTTTAAAGCATTGGTAATCTGCATCCCCAAATTCTACTCGAATACTTATTTGAGTCTGTGAGTGATAGTTTGTTATTTAATCAGCTTTTTTGTTTTGTCAATTTTTTTCTCTCTCCCATATAACCTGACAGAGCTACAGTAGTAATTTTGCACAAAATAGATCTGGCAGTATGTGAAGTATCTTTTGGAGAAAAAAGAAGGAAGGAGAGAGGAAGGAATGAAGGGAGGAAGAAACCTGTCACTAAGCAGGCTTAGGAATTTTTCCTTTTATCACTTAAACTAAGAAATGCAGGCAATAGTAGTCCTTAGGAAATTACTTCTCCTGCCCTAGGAGAAGAGGAGATGTTGGCTCTCAAGTACAGAGTTTTGAGTGTTTCTGATTCTGGTGGCTCGTCTAAACAAAACCAAATTGTTTTGCTTCTCTGTCCCTTTCCCTCTTTGCTGTGGGTGGTTATTACTGTGGGCTCTAAATATTAGCTTGGAGACTGAGTGGTTTTCCTAGTGCTTGGCAGAGTGGAGATCAGTGCAGGTAGGAACCAGAGAGCTCCATATTAAGCCTAACAATTTCCAGCCAAACAATCCTACCTAATTAGTGTTCTTAAGACACACACACGGGTTCAAATATTGTTTAGAGGAGCATGCTATAGAAGATGCAGGGGGAAAAGTTATATTACCTAAAGAAGCTTTGTGACTATCCCATTGCAATGAAGTGTTGTTCAATTAAAAAGAAATCCATTTAAAAATTTCCAGTGGGCTCAGAATACAATTCCGACTTTGCAATTTGTAGCCAACACAGCTTCTATAAATGCATCTCTGACACAAAACCAACCTGAAATGCATTGAACTCCTTGAAACTGGAGATTTTATTGTGTCAGTTACCAACTGTGTATATTGTGCTGAAAAAAATCCAACACTGGCATGGAATGATTAAATCAACCTGGTTTTCTTTGAACATTCTCCAGTCAGGCTCTTATTCAGCACATAATGCTGTTGCTGACATTGCTAAAGTCCATAATGACATCTTTTTCTTTCTGCAACAGAGGAAGGTTTTTTAAAAATTACTTGTGCTATTTATGGACCTTCATAAGGCCTTAAATGTTGTGAATCATAAAGTTCTTGCCAAGTGATTTCTTTTAAAAGGCATGCAGCAGTCTGGCTGTTTGTACAGGAATAGTTGGTAGTGGCAGGTTTGTAACTGGCTCAGGTTGGATTCTATTGTACTCAGGGCTGAGCATCTTAAGGGTATACTTTTTCTAAATTGGGATTGGCTGTTCAGCTCAACTGGTATTAAATCTTGGGCTGGCAAATTGCTTTCTGAGGGATTTCCCCTCCCACCATGCCATTTATTATATGTATAATTCCAATGATTCCTGATTTATGAAAGGCAGTCCTGGATAAATAAATGAATTGGCTTAGCATTTGCAAAAACAGATCTTGGTGTGCAGGTGCAATATCATTGAGGGACAAGTGTAAAGAGGAAGAGTCCTGAAGTAAGACAAGGGAGTCAAATGAATTTTCACTGAAATAAAGAATTAGGAGTTTTCTTGGTTATAAGAAAGTGTTTCATTGCAATTGTAGGTTGGTTCTTTGGTTACTATCCAGCTTTGGCCTGTTTATTTCAAGATCTAGACTTTCTTGTTGTGAAATTATCTGAATAATAAATTTTTAGACTTACGACTGCTGAATGCCTCAAATCCTCAGTCTCTTCTAATATTAAAAGACATGCAAATGCATCTTAGCCCCATTTTTTGCAAACTATTTGAGTCCAAATTGTCTTGAAAATCAACAAGGCTGCATAACTCCTCTCTGAAAATAAGTAGTACAATTATAAATCTTTGGGATGGTTTTGGAAATATTACATCAGAATATTTATTTTGAGGTACTTTGTGGGCAGAAGGATGAGTGTCCCAAAAGCAGAGTGTATTAAATAAAATCTGTGGCTTTTGCTTATATTTTATGTATTAGTTTTCTCTAGCTGTTAAGGTAACTGGATTTCTTGAACTTATTTTTCATAAATGCAGAAGAATCCATTTAATCATTAAACTTGAAGCTTCGGGTTTGTGAAGTGAAAGGTCAGGTTCTAGGAAAGAAGAGTCATGGTAGACATAGAATCATTCAGAATGAAGTGAAATCAGTAACAACTTGGCTGTTCTAAAAATTTTGAAGACAGTGCTCTAAACACATTTTTTTTTTTTTTTTCAGAGAGGGGGGTCTCTTCAAGATTGATTTTCTTTCTTTGTCAAGGAACTGATAGTTATTTCCCAAGAAATAACTGATAGTTATTACACAAGAAATGTGTATGTTGTGTAATGGCCGAATGTAGAGATTTCTTTCATAGGAAATGCCTTAAGTATGATGTACTTTCTCAACCCTAGGACTCTCTGAAGACCAAGGAATACTATAAAGAACCTACAGGCTGGCTGACCTAGTAAAAGGACAGCTATAAACTAAGATTGACAGAAAAATGAGATGTTGACCCATAAGCAAGTGAGGACAAGAGAGACCTTCTAATCAACAAAATAGGGGTAAAGTGGGCCTGTTTCAAGTGTATGCACACAAATGAAGGAGCAGTGAGATGACAACATGATAAAAGAAACTTTCATCCATTTATTAGTAAATCAGCTCAACTGGGCACCTCTCTGCAGTGCTTGTACACTAATGCTTGCTGCAGGGGAAACAGTGTCCTTCTGTGTTTGTAGTGCTACAGTCTCAGGGATATTAGAGATGTGGTGGAATAGCTCACACAGGCGATGCATTGCCGTGGATGGATACAGGAGCTTTAGGAAGGACAAGCCAGGACAGCAAGGTGGGGGAGCTGACCTTTATGTGAGAAGGTAGGAGGAACACAAAGAGCTCTGTCTTGTTATGGATGAGCCAGCTGAGGAATTATGGGTTGGTGTTAGCAGGTGGACCAACGTGGGTGATATCCTGGATATTTAATCAAGGAAAAGATTTAGTTAAGGCCTTCAGAAATCTGGAAGAAGCCTCATGTTCACAGGTTGTGGGACTATAAAACACCCCTATCAGTGCTGGATGGGCAACACAGCAGGGCACAATCGATCCAGGAGGATTCTTTCCGGTGGGCAGCAATGATAACTTCCTGACTGAGGTGACTGAGTAAGGAAGAACTGGTCAAGAGTGACCAGTGACAGTGACCTTGAAATGGTGGAGTTCAGGATCCTGAGAGGAAAGATTGAGGCAAATAGCAGGATGATAGTCCTGGAATTCAGAATAGCTGACTTTGGGCTGTTTAGGAACCTGCTTGAAAGAATACCATGGGTTACAGTCCTGGAGAGAAGAGGGATCTAGAAGGTCTGGATGATTTTTCAGGAATGAATAGCTCCAATCTCACGAATGATCCATTCCGATTTGCAGGAAACAGGCAAGGGTGTCAGGAGGTCTGCACAGATGAACAAGATTCTCCTGACAAAACTGAAATATAAAATGGAAGAATGACATGTGGTCAGTTGACGTAGGGAGGAATACAAAAGTAACTGAGTGCCAAAAATGAGATTAGGAGAGCTAAAGCCTGCACAGAGTTTAATCTGGCAAATGATGTGAGGGGGAATGAAGAGGACTTTTAGAAAAGGAAAACTGGGGAAAATGTGGGTCTGCTACTGAATGGAATGCCCTGATGACAGAGAATACTGGGAATGCCAAAGTACTTCATGCCTTCTTTGCCTTGGTCTTTACTGGGAAAATCTGCCTTCAGGAGTCCCAGTCCCCTGAGACTTCCTGGGAAAGCCTGGAGCAAGGAAAACTTACCTTTGGTGGAGGAGGCTCAAGTTAGGGGACACTTAAACTGAAAATACACAAGTAGATGGGACCTGTTAGAAATGTACCCATGAGTACTGGGGGAGCTGCCTTGTATCATGGGGTTACATTTGGTGGCCTTTGGAAAGTCATGGAGTTTGAGATGATGTTCCTGTGAGCTCCCATCTTTAAGAAAGGCCAGCAGAAGGATCAGGCAAACTACAGGCCAGTCAGCTTCCGCTTAATCCCTGGGAAAGAGAGCAAATTCTCCTGGGAGCCATTTCTAAACACAGCAAAGAAAACAAGATACAAGCTGGGTGGGTGACTGTTAGATGGACTGTCCAGGGAGGAGTCTGTAGCATCTCTATCCTTGGCATTACTCAAAACCCAGACTCAGTCCTGAGCAGCCTGCGCTCTTTGACCCTTCTAAGCCAGAGGGGTTGAGCTAGAACATTTCCAGAGGTCCCTTCCTACCATTACAGTTCCACGATTCTGTGTTTTAAATAGTGAAATAGTTGAAGGACCTGATCTGCTCGTGGCTGTTTTATGTACACAAATGATCTCCAGTCAGTGAAAAGGATTTTTTTAACAGTTTAATTTGTCCACTTCAAAATTGAATATGCTGAATTTTATTTCTCTTTAATAATTTTTGCTATCCTGGATAGAAAGCTGATAAATTTGGTCTC
Organism: Entomyzon cyanotis; assembly: GCA_024500445.1. Taxonomy (NCBI): domain Eukaryota; kingdom Metazoa; phylum Chordata; class Aves; order Passeriformes; family Meliphagidae; genus Entomyzon; species Entomyzon cyanotis. Next base: position 87,781,537 of record JAKEPQ010001005.1, read on the forward strand.
TTCACAGATCTAGAAAAGTTTGCCAATTATTATTCCAAATGTAGTTTGACTTCTTTCACTATTTTTAACAGCTCTTGTACCTAATTTCCGAGCTCAAGAGTTGCTATCTTCAATAAAGACTGTATTAAGAGGCTACAGTTTTGGTTTCTTGAAATAATTCTGAAAAGTTCCTACTTTGAATTTCAGCATTTTAATGCATTTACTACTATAAATGTAAAAAAAAAATTTGGGGTTTTTCAGTATGAATAAAGATAGCAATAAATACTGACACAGAGTACTTCTCATTCTCAAAGTGCTCTAAATTTGTGGTGTAATTAATAGTCACAATACTCTTGGGAGGTTCATATATTTAATTATCCTCATTTTATAAGCTCTGGGAATATGAAACAGTGGCACATGGGACCCAACAAGCCTTTGCTTTTTTTTTTCATTTCTGCCCCAGTACCAAAAAATTTATTTCCTGTGTGACATATCAGAAAGTGTACAAGGAGAAAGAAAAGTGACCTTGAACTGGGTCCAGGTCTGCTTTAGCATCTAGCCTGCTCCCAACCTGAAAGCTGTTTTCAGTCACGAACTTCCTTGCTTTCATTCCAGGACACCAACACCAATGAAATTTGACTTGGAGAGGAAACAAATAGGACTTAACTTCATCGTCCCTTTTCTCTTGGAAGTTGTTGCAAGATTTAATTTTTTGATGGTCTGTTTTATAAGCTTTGCTCATGAACATGTTGCAGTGAGTGACAAATGCACAGACTAAAATAACATTTTAAATGATATTTTGTAAAAAAATTAGAGTCTGACATTTCAGTAGCATTTCCATTGTGTGTCCTTTCCCAATCAATCATTTTTTCACAGAAAAAGAAAAAAGCAGGGTAAGTACTCACTTTTCTCAGGTTTTTTTTTTTTTTTTTTAAAGATTGATTAACTGTGCTAGAATGATGGGAGGAATACACTGTTACTCTTCTGGAAAAGTATGCCATAAACTGAGGGCAAAGATAGTTGAAGTACTTGGCTCCCACATGGTAGTTGTGTACTTAATTATTTCACAAGCATTCTTATTTAAAAGCAGGAGGGCTCCATGTAGTGATCCTTGATGATTCACTCAGCCTTCTAACGCCGGAAATGAAATATTTTACAAGTGTTAGTAGAAATATAGATCGAGTAGTTAAATTGACTTGCTGTGTCCCATGTAATGAAGTGAGTCCTTCTCTTGTCATCTTCTGTACTTCACGAAAACACAGGTATTCAAATTTCTCACTCTATTTCTGTAGATAATCTCCTGACTTGACAATGGAGGAGCTAAGTGGCTGCTTTGTGGTCAGATATTCTCCACTTGAGAGGAGAAAGCAAATAAATTGTTGTTCACTAGGAACTGTTGGTTGATACTGTCAAACAATTTAGACTTGCTGGCTTTGGACAAATAAGTTTTGTGGCACATGACCAGCCATTCCTCCAGACTTTGTGGTGTTGTGTTGCTTCAATGCCTTTCAAGGCTGGGAGCTACTCTTGCACAGTAGCCCACATGCCTGGGTTCACTTCTGAAAGTACTCGCTGATACTGTGGCAAAAATACGTATTTCCTGGGCGAAAATTAGGCTATGTTGGAAAGCCTGTATTATGTGAGTGGTAACTCCATAACTCTTCATGTCTCTCACTTTCTGACAAGTGCTGTTATTCTCAAGTGGTTCCTTGAATAAAACGGACCTATCAAATGCTATTTTATTTTAGGTCTTTACGTCTGTGAATTATCTACTGATGGACTTTCACTTGTTGTTAGTGATAAATGGGTTATATTTAATGTAGTGCTATCAAGTTCAAGGCTTGAGTCCTACTTTGAAGCAGAACTGTCTCTAGTCTTTGGTCCCAATGGAAAGCAGAACTGTCTTGTCTTTAGTCATATGCAGACCAAAAAGTATTGTGAATAATACCCATGTGCTCCAACTTATTTCTGCAGTCTCCAAGATGGTTTTAGGCAATCACTACTATTAAAACAATGGTCTACAACTAAGATTTAAATTTCAGTTTTTAGCATTTTAGATGTTCTTTCCTGTGTAGTTGAATGGATTTGGTCCTCAACACTTGGGTGGATTGTAACTTCTATTGGAAAATGATACCTTTAGAGGTATCTTAATGAAAGTCTTGCTGGGAAATGGGAGGTTTTTTGAGCCAAAGTGATAATGAGGAAGTGGCAGAGAAGACAATAACCCAGGCATGTAACACACTCTTCTAGCCTCAACTAGGGCACCAATTGGAACAGTTACCATTCAGAACTGAAAGGAATGCTCTTGTTGGCTGTGGGTCTGCTTTACACTTTATGTGAAGAACTAAACATTCCCAGAGCTGTTTACTATCAGTCTCTTGCCTGGTAGTTAGGATGCTTCCTTGAACACCGAGCCTCTGCTCAGTCAGGTAAAGCAGGGATTACAGCATGGCTGGCCTACATCCTGAATGAGTGTGGCAACAGTGAGCTAGTCAAGCCCTCTTTTCTGAAAGGAGAAGTGGGCTCTTCTGGTTTTCGCTTTATTTTCCCCCTTCATTGTTTGATCATTCTGACACAAATCTGTTTTTCTGACACACTTGATTTCAGATAAATCCTAAGCAATGGGATTTTTTTTGTTATCTGCAGGGTGGAAAACTGCTTTTGTTCCCATGTTCTATTTGTTATTTCATCTTCATTCAAGCAGAGGGGCTTGTGAATTGTGTGTGGGAAAATTTTGTTGTTGAAGCATTGCATGCTTCTATTTTAGAACTGAGTGATTTCATTGTGCTGATGACAGCCATACCTACATGTTAATACAAATATTGATGTGCAGATGGGGGTCACAGCTGGGTGTACTGACACAGACTAAACTTCATCCTTTCTCCCTTCGTCAGATATCATTATTAGGAAAAAAAAATAAAAGGGGTAAAGGTCAGTAGAACAATAGCAGCAGAATATTTATAGTGGACTAAGTAAATATTTTTATAATGTTATTGATATATATGTATATGAATTGAATTGATATGGTAGTTTAATACATGGAGTAAGTTACTGAGGAGGGTATTGAAGAGATAAATCATAAAGGGCCAAAATGATAAATCACCCCAAAATTATAAAAAAACCTCACCAATACCCTTTCCCCCCACAAGCTGAATGCTGTACCTATCAAGAGTGCTCATAAATGTCAGAGGTAGTACTGATTTTAAACCATCTGGCTCTTCATGGTAGTTATGAGATCTTCGAGCTTTAAATACAATATTGATTTATGCAAATGACAATATAACAGACTTTGACATTCCAAAATATCCCTTCACACCCTGCTTCTGCCTCCTCCCTCTTTCTCCTCCCATTCCTTCATTGACTTATTTGCAGTAAAATACCATCCACTACATCTTGCCATCCCCTTTGGGCTAAAATTTCTGTTTAGACTTGTGAGCAGACAGAGATAATAAAACTAATAAAGTAGCTCTGGCACTCTGTATCCCAGTATCAATTTGAGCTCATGATCAGCCTGAGAACTGGTATGTTGGTGAGGCTGTTGTAAGTAAATTCTGAGCATGTCCTGGTTGGACAAGGAGGGAATTAAGCTGGTCAGTGCAGCTATAAAGATGGAGATGTAAGTAAAGAGCTAAAGGCAGCAATGATCTAGGAATGTTTATGCAGGTGAAATATCTGGTGTCTTCAATTCTAGTTGCACATTATCCTTTAGGGCCTGACTTTGAGAGTGATGATTTTGAAAAATGCTGTATTTAAATGTGCAGCTCATTCTTCTGCCTTGCACTGGAGATAATGAGGTCAACACTGAGGACCTTTGGAAAGGAAAAAAAAATTGGAAGTAGCAGAAGGACCTTACTGGGTTATCAAGCCTACTATTTTCAGATAGTGCCAATGCCTGTGTTGTAGATCTCATAAATGGAACTGTTTCAAAAGGAACTCTTTCTAGATTCTCTCCTCATATATGCAAGTCTAATCACAAAAGTTATGCCTCTCATGATCTGCAGCTATTATGAATTCCAGTCAGAGTGTGTCCATGGGAATTTTTATCATTGTTCTATTGTTTTAAACAGTTTTCTCCCTCTAGCTCTGGCATTTATTGTTGAGATGATGTGGAGAGGTTGGCCCTCTCTGGAGGTCAGTTTCCCACCAAAACCGCTCTATCACTCTCCATCCTCAACTGGACAAGGGAGAGAAAATATAATGAAAAGATCTTGAGTTAAGGACAGGGAGCGATCACTCACTGATGACCATTGTGAGCAGAACAGACTTGACTTGGGGAAATTAAGTTCAATTTATTACCAATGAAATCAGAGTAGGATAATGACAAAGAAAGAAAACTAAATCCTAAATTACCTCCCCGCCTACTTCTTTCTGTGCTTAACTTTACTCCTGATTTTATCTGCCTCCTCCCCCTCAGTGGCACAGGAGGTCAGAGAATGAGGGTTGAGGTCCATTCATCACATGTTGTTTGTGCTGTTCCTTTCTCCTCAGAGGAAGGACTCCTCACACTCTTCCCCTCCTCCAGTGTGGGTCCCTCCCATGTGAGACTGTTCTCCGTGAACTTCTCCAATGCAAACCCTTCCTGCAGGTTGCACTTTGTGAACTGCTCCAGCGTGGGTCCCTTCCACAGGGTGCAGTCCTTCAGGAACAAACTGCTCCAGCATGGGTCTCCATGGGCTCACAAGTCCTCCCAGCAAACCTGCTCTAGCATGGTCTCCTGTCTCAATGGGTCTGCAGGTCATGCCAAGAGTCTACCACAGCACAGGCTTCCTCCTGAGTCACACCTGTGTGGGGTCTCCCATGGGCTGCAGGAGGCTATTTGCTCCATTATTAACCTCCATGGGCTGCTCCATGGGCTCCACAGCTGCTTCACCATGGTCTGCACCATGGGATGCAGAGGAATATCTGCTCCAGGGCAGAGCGCCTCCTCCTCCTCCATGTCCTTCTTCACTGACCTTGGTGTCTGTGTAGTTGCTCTCACATTCTCACTTCCCTCTCCAGCTGCAATTGTGCAGGGCTTTTTCCCCCCTTCTTAAATCTATTATCCCAGTTGTACTACTGCCACCACTGATGAACTTGGCCTTCTCACAGAAGCCACCCCTGGAGCCCCCTCGTTACCTGAACTTGCCACACAAACCAAATCATTCTGCTAAGATACAAAAGCAAATCCTTCTATTTGACTTCCATGAGTGACTTTCTAATTGTTCTCCTTCAGGTTTTTTTTTTAATTTTCTTTTGTTGTTAAATGGAAAGCTATACATAACCTTCCAGATAAAGTCCCATCAGGGGCACATATGATGGCTTTTTAATTTTCTCCCTGACAACACCTCTTGCAATGTGCCCTCTGTCTCTCTCATAGCCATGTCACTCACCTTGAGAGCAAAGGAAAGATTGAGTCTGCCCCAACCCCAGCAGAGCACTCCATATGGTGCTGTGTGGGAAAAATGCTGTCTAAACTGGAGGAGAGAGTTGTTAGTACAAATGCTTTGGGAATGACTGAAGGAGATAACAAGAAACTGTGTGGAAAGAAGCTATAAGGCTGGAGGGAGGTTATTAGTGGAGTTCCTTGGGGACTGGCTTTGACATTGATCTTATTTATTATTTTCACTAATTACCAAAAAGTAGGATTAAAACCAAGAATGTGCTAATGAAATTTGCTAATGGCTTGAAGCTGGAACTGCATAAGAGACCAGAATTGACCTTGAATAGTGTTGAATGGGAGATGGAAAGGAATTTGTATTAAAATCACAAGAAGTTGCATGTTTGAAGGAAAAATAACAAGTATTTCTGGGAGTCCTCATTCAGTGGGGTGACAAAAAGTTTGAGGAAGGCTTAGCTGTATAATTTAGTCAGAGGGTGACCATAGATCTTGTTTAAAGTGTAGAGAGGTCTGATCTTCCCACCACTGGAGGGAGACAGGGACCAGTGAGAGCAAACACATCAGATGATGTGTGAATTCATGTGTAAGAGTTGAAAGCAAGTCTGACCCCCGTGAAGGATGTTATCTTGTATAGATCTTCAATTGCACCACGTTCAAATGGACAGTACAAGACAGTTAATGCATGGGAAAGGAGGATGCAAGAGGTCTGTGTAGAGTTGCTGTTTTATTTGGGGCACATGTGTTGTTTTGAGGCAGTTACTTTAAGGGGGAAAAAAAAAAAAGAAACAAATACAAGCCCAAACCAACTAATTGGGAAATGTAGTTGTCTTGAATCAAAACAGACCTAAGGTTAATCTGTACATCCTGGAAAATTACAATCAGTTTATTTTAAATGCATTTCTTTAACTGTAAAGGAATTGTTCTGTATTTGTTGTTCCATATTGCTGTTTACAAAATTGGTACTATTGCATTTTGGCTGATAGACTAATTTCTTTTTATGTATTTTTAATAGAAGATAAAGGAACTGCAGACAGATAAAGGAACTGCAGACCAGCCAGCAAGAGTCCATTAAAGCACATGTACAGTCATGAATAGAGAGAGATGTTAACAATGACATCAAAATTGAAAGAGAGGAAATATTTGCGAAGAAAAGAGGATAATCACTTAATCCAGTTCTCTGCTCCAAACCAATGTGGAACATTGGACAGTAACAAGACTGGGAGATTGCAGCTGAAATGATTATTTTCTAAATGTTGCAAAAAACAGTTAAAGGAATAAGAATAGATCAGTCAGGTCCTAAAGTAATGATTACTCTCACTGTTCTTTGCCATGCTCTTAATCTGGATGTTCTGTCTCCACTGCAGAAAATGCTGTACAGACAACACTGACTTTCTAGCCAGCATGTACAGTACTTGGTCACAGATATCTGTGGTGTGTGAATTTCATAGTCTATTTTAAATGGTAAGATTGGAGGCAATTGCAGCAAACCAAGAAGTTGCTATGCAGCTTGTAAATCAACTTTTCCCTCTTGTTTGCCAGAACATTACTTTCTGACTGGAAACGCCCCTGTTGTTTTTTCTTTTCTTATTTATTCCTCAGGTTTATTTTTTTTTCTTCCCCTCTCTCTCTGTTATGGTGGCTTCTTTGTGCCAGTGTCCTCATTTAAACCAAATTTCTCCTCTTTGTTGAAAAGCTCCTGGGGACTTACGTGAACACTTGGCTGTTTTGGTAGAAGTCTCAGTGGTGCTATAGCAAGCATGTTCACCGGATTAAGCACCTTTTGATGCAATTTAGCTCTGGTGATACTTAAGCCTGAAGTTTGTTTTACCTGAAGTCTGCAGTTATTTTACTCCCTCATGAATATGTTAATGAATTATTTCACACTCTTTAAAAAATATATCTTTGCAGTCACAGAGCCAACTTGGCATCTTGGGGTGGTATTTAAATAACTTCATGGAAAATGTATCAGTCTAGTTTTTTTTTTTTTTTAAAGGATATTGAATAAATTCAGTGTGGCACGAATCTGGCAGCTGCATTGCAAAAAATATTCAGTGCAAGTAAATGATGCATTTTTTTGTTGCTAAAATAGTTCAGAAAATATAATTTTAAATGTTATTTTAATTACTACCTTTATTCTGCTGTTTCTAAATAAGCTTTTTACTTGGCAATTTGCTACCTGAAATCTGATATTCTAAATGTTTCCTTGTTTCCTAATGTAAAATGTCTCTTTTATGATCACTCTCAAATTCTAATTTTTTTCTGTCAATCAAATTGGTATTTCGCCTGTTTGTTTCTTTATACCCATAAAGACACAGGTGCATAATATTACTATAATTTTCTTCATTTTGTATCTTTTCTCAGTGTTCTTCATGTATGGACATTGCTGTAGTGATTATCTGTCCTCCACTTTATTTATGATTTGAGTTATTTTTATTCTAGGTAGTTTCTGGACATCCTCTCAGACTAATAAGTACTGCACTGTTTTAAAGTTCATTTAAAATCATATCTTATATATAAATCAGAATATGTTAGTACTAAATGTACTAAGAGTTACAAGTATTTTTTGTATTTTTGGTTGATGCTATTTTTGTGAACTATTAGAAACCTCATTAAAAAGCTTGACAATAAAGGCCATACAACCTACTTTCCAGATCAAAGTAGTTCAAAGAAATCTAGATATGCATATGTATTTTCATTAATACTGTATTTTTACTAAAGCCTGCTCTGGTTATTAGGCTTTTTCTTTTTTCCAATTGTCATCAGTGAGTTTGATAAAGAGTTTTGATTTTACAATACTTGTAGCATGCTGGGGTTATTCAGGTAAACAAATACAAATCCATGTTTTGATTAGAGAGTATTTGTTTAAACTCTTTTGACCATTGAACTTCAGCATTGCTTATTTTTTACTATCAGAACCTGTGGGGGAACTGTTCTATCAATTGATACTATAGGATGCTGGAGGAATGGATAGTAGAGAAACTGGCAGTTTGGGGAACCTGGTTGTGGAGAACTGCTGTGATTTATCAATGACTGACTTGGAAGTCCTTGGCAGAAGAGGACTCCCAGGTACTGGGATAATGCTCTGACTCTTCTTTCTCTTCAGTCTTTGAGCCCTAAATGCATCCTACCTCTTCCTATCAGCACCTTGATAATGAGATTTGAACTGATTTCTGTTATTGGAGGTGTTGTTGGCTGTGTAGTATTTTTTAGCTCCACAGAAATGCAGGATAGGGAAGAGGAGTTTATTCTCTGCTATTGCAGATTGCATGGCCTCAGTGGACCTGTGGGTAATAGAAGGAAAAGTAGTTATACAGACAGTTGAAAAGAGTTGAAGTCTAAACTCTAATATTCAAGTATCCGGAGGAAGTACTTCTCCATCCTCAAAATAAAAAAGATCTGCACAAAAACAACAACAAGAACTTTTGTCTCTTTCTGTGAAAGAAATAATAGGCTTTAGGTCTTAGCCATTAAGTGGACAAGGAGTATTCAAAAGCATCAGTTGCTCCTTTCCCTGTGTGCATGCTCGAGGGTGCAAAGGGTTTGGTGCACTTGGGTGCAAATGCACTCAAGGGTTTCAAAACTTCAGAAAAATAATTTATAATCTGCCTTTGCACTCCATTATACTTTGTTTGGGTCTCTTAATATTTGTATTTTAGACCACTTTGGAACACCAAAGGAAGAGGATTCAGTATGGCACCAGAGAGTTTGCTGTTGACTTGTGCTAGCCCCAGTAAGTAATTTAGAGAGATGGGATGTGAGACCCGCGTTATAACTTAAATGAGCAGCTGTAACTTAAGTGAGGGATTATAACTGAGCCCTCCAGGGACCTAGAAATTTTTCTGTTGTGGTTGTAAATACAGTGTGGTAGATGTTCCTTGGTGAATTGTTTAGGGTTTAGGCTCTTCCTAAGACAGGCTAGTACAGAAATCAGAACTGTGTCTTCACAATGTGAATCCCTCATGTCTCTCAGTTATGAATAGTCTTCTGCTGAGCACTTTGTCTTGGGGTGTCTTCAGCACTGAAGGAAAAGACAAAACGCTGATGAAAATTACTCTGTGAAATTTTCCTTATATTAATTTTAGGGGTTAATGCTTTCCTTATCTTGAAGATGGGCAATGTTTTAAAACATGTTGGCAGGTACACTTGGGTTAATCATGATTGGCTGGTTATTCTAAAGTGTAACAGTCTCCTTCACATCAGATGTCAAGTTGTTGTCCCCCCATCCATTATTGTCATCCGTGGTCTCTTGCCCTGGCTTGTAGGCAAGCCTTGAAGGGGTGTGGCCTTGAGCCTGCAACCCTTGGCTGCCTGTGGAATGAGAATTCTTTGTTAATCGCTGGAACACGTTAGTTTTAAAAGGAGTTTTGATTGAGTATAGATTCCAGGAAAAATGTGATCACCTACAATTTAAAGAGATCGTAATTTTCAAGTACAATAAGATCTGTAGTCTTAGACTGGGGTATGAATAGCTTTATATTTAGGCTCTTGGAAAAAAGCCTCAGAATCTGCATATAGTACATGCTGTTATGTGTTTTTTTCATTGTCCTGCTTTAGTAACACACCACTTTAATTCTGTTGTTGAGTTGAAAATTTCCACTATGAAAGAGTCGTGAGAGATCTGGATATTTTGGATCTTGGTGAGTCCTACCAGGATTCTTATGTATAGTCAAACAAGAGCTCAGCCTATCCATGGTTCAGAACAACAGCTTGTGAGTCAGCCCCAGTCAGATGTTCACTGTGTTGGTGAGGGGTTGTGGCCGAGGGACTGATTTTTGTTTGAATAGTTAACTCTGTATTATGAGAATGCACAAAGAGACAATGCCTGTGAACGACAATTTCAAATTTAATTCCTTTGTTTCTAATACTTTATCCTTGATGAATAGTGATCATAATTAGAATACTTCTGTGGTGTAGTTTAGCTTTTGTAAGCCAAACTGTTGCAGGGAAAGGTATCCTACTGTGTTGAGATGGAATCTATTTATGTGGGAGAAGATGCCAGATATACTGGCCCAGCCTAAATGGATGGTGAATATTTGCATGCTGCCAAAAGTCTTAGTTCATTTTGAGAGCTCCACAGTTCAAGAATCAATTGGATTTGCATATCCCAAAAGTTCAGGAACTGATTTCCTAAATGGTGATATTCAGGGCATAATGATCATGTCTGCCTGTTATTATATGATCAAATATATTCCATGGAGGGTGAATGAGTTAATCCCTGTGGAAACATGGAATTTTCATGATGCATTAGGACTGTAATGGACACTTTTTTTTGCAAAGGAATGAAATTGTTCTGTCTTCTAAACATATGATCTGTGATGCCTTGAAGGCTGCTCGGAGAGGTAGATAATTAGCTACCCCACTGCCTAGAGAAATAGCTTGGAGATTTTTAGAAGCCGTATGCAAATGGTTTGGGATATTATACAAAATTAGTTTCAGTTAGGCTCAAATTTATCTAGTTTAATTTAATTATTGGGAAAAGTAAATCTTTGACTGAGAAAAAGAAGGAAGGAGCAGACAGGGCAAGAAAATACATTGGCATATGGACTGCAACAATTAGATAGTGATGGATTTATAGCTGCCACTCACTTTGTAGATGTTCACCTTTAAGGCATCTGTAATGACTTTCTTTTATAAGACTCTATCAAAATTAATACCCTAGACCACAGGTGAAATAATTACTTAATGGAATTAAACCCTGTTGCTGAATATGACTGTATCCTATTTTAGCGAACTGTGAACTCAGCTGGTAAATCTGCAGCCTCCTGGGAAGTTGAAGTCCCAGCTCATTCTGCGCATTTTGCTTGAAGTTTCAGGGAGTCTCTGGCATGGAGAGGACATTTCTCTGAAGGGGAAACGCGACAGTTTTACCAGGCCTGCTTTCATATGTGCATGAACTGTGGTGGTCTGTTTTATGCCTGTGTGATGTTTTCAGCAGCCTTTCATTCTCCGTCTTGCTTATGGGTGAATCACGTTTCTTCTTAATCCAGGGAAGATGGTCAGGAGATTAGAGGAACAGGTGGTGCACAGCTGATCGCTGGTGGCTAACTGTTAGCTGCCTCTTCAATATGCAGGGCCCAGGCAGAGAGCAGCAAGGAAAAGGAAATATATTGGAAACTGCTCAGGCCTTACAGCTTGCCCTGTGGTTTGGTGGCTGAACTGAGACCAGAGAAACTGTGAGCTGGCAGTTGTATGGCCTGAGGTAGGAGGGAAGGCTGCCAAAGCAGGACTGTACAGACAGGGATGACTTTTGTTGCACAGGGAATAATAGGAGGCATACAGCACATTGGGGAGGTGTGTATAAGTCAGCAGTGTCTGTAAAAGGGGAAAAAAAAAGTTCAGATCACAGTTAGGATGATGGACAAGTGGGGTTATCACAGATAGACCTCTGATCATTCCATCAGAGAATGTAAGATTTATACCCACACTTCATGAACTAAACTTCTGCAACTTCATTGAGTTTCAGTTCTGTTTCAACATGCAGGATGATTTTGCAGAACTATTTGAACAACTTCAATTCTTATTTGACCACTGTAAGGGCAAATTCTTTGAGCAGTCTTGAATCTGTGTTTCTGCAAAAGGCTTCCTCAGGCAATGAGCTTCATTTACTGCTTTTGGGACATATGCTGAAGTTCACATCTAGGATGTTTCCTCATGAGCTCTTAATTTTCTTCTTGAGCAGTATTTTGTGGGCAACTTCAAGAATATAATTTGGAGTTTGATTAACTACAGTAAAAGCTTTTCAGTGAAAGCTATTCTGTGTGTTTATCAGTAAAAGAGACATTTCACAGGATGAATATAGTTTCAGGGAAACTCAAAGGCAGATTGAAATAGTTTAGATAACTATCACAGCTTTAGGAATATCTGTAGTACATTGTTACTGTAAGATACACTGAGAATATAGTGTTGAAGATAACAGGCACCATTTGTGACAGATTGTCATATAGCTCTGAACACAGTTGACCTGCAGTTAAAGCACTTTTGAAATCCAAGCCTGAAATGCTGTCCTAGAATTCCCCATGGGGCCTTGCAGGTCGGTGAAAGAAATTTAGGAAGATATACTGTAGGACTGAGAAGTATGGTGTTTTGTTTTGGACACATTGGTATAGCCTCAAACATTAATCCTGAAAAGAAGAGGTTCCTTACAACTGCACATTTGCATGAAACTGTATTTTACAGCATTTACTAGCTCTTTTTTGCATCTTCAGGGTATTGTCTAATTTCATTTATGTATAGCAGTTTCTTGATGAGGGCACTCTTCAGTTCTCTGTCACTTGGACAACTAGGCCAAATGAGTCGGCTGGAGAGAACTGCCAGGGAAAAGCAGAAACCCAGTTAGAAGCTAAATGACAGGGTAACAATCTGTTCTAAACTGAAACAAAACAAAAAAAACTAACCCAACTCTGACACAAGAAGTTAGCCAATCCGTTCTGGGGCAACAGAGCTGTCTTTGTCTGCCCCAAACAGTATGTCACAGTACAGCAAGATTGCTTGTATTCTTGTCTATGCATACTGGATTTCTCTACACTTCTCTGGGATCAGTTCTGGAGGTATCACACAAATAATAACTTTAAATATCAAAGAGCACCTTAAACTTTTTTTGTTGTTGTTAAACTTCTAGTTGGAGAAAGACTTTGTTATATTTTGTTTATAGTATTTTAAAATAGATATCTTACTGCTTTTTGCTCAGAATAAGCTGTTGAAACTTGAGGCTATAACATTTTCTTTACAAGAAATTAACTTTTCTATTTTAGAGCATTTTATTGTTACTGTGATGTTCCTTAGGAATGGCTCAAGAATTCCTTTAAGGAACTGCAGCTCCCTGTAATGAATGCTGTTCTTAGCCAAAATCTATGATGTTGAGCAGAAATTCAAGGTTAGGTCAAACATTGGCATTATCTTCCTTTTATTTCCATTTGAAAGCCAAGGATATAGTTTCTAAGCATAACTTTCTAAACATGAGGAAGAACTTTACTGTGCGAGTGACTATGCACTGGAACATACTGTCCAGAGAGGGTGTGGAGTCTCCCTCACAGGAGATATTCAGGAACCATCTTGACACAATCCTGTGCCATGTGCTCTGAGATGGCCCTGCCTGAACAGGGAGGTTGGACAAATGACCCCACTGTGGTGCTTTCCAACCTAACCCATTCTGTGACTTAGGTTTCACACATACTCATCTGACCTCATCTCTGATAATGAGACTCATTTGACTGAAGTAGCAGTATCTTGATGACAAGGTATTTTACAATCTCTGAGTATCTGTTATGTAACAAGCCACCTTCTTTTTAGTCTTCAAATATGCAAAAGTTCATAAATTCTTCTTTCCAGATTTTGTGTTTGCAGTGTGGTCTCAAAACTGGAAACCAAATGCAAAGCTTAATGTGTACTTTTCAATCTGGCAACTCATAATGCTTTAACTTTATAAAACCAACTTTTATTTGTTAAAGCATGAAAGAATGGTTTCAAACTAAAAACTTGATATTGCTGGTAAACTTGAACCTGAAAGTGAATCTAGTACTTGGAAGACCTTGGTTGAAGGAAATGGAGAGAAACAGGGTTTTTTTCCCCACAATACCATCATTTTTATGATTGACTTACCTCCCAGCTTAGAGTGATAAATAATAAACCTTCTTTCAGCAAAGAATGAAAATATTATTGTTGCATGCAGGTACGTTCTGAAATGCTTTGCTCATTATGGACAGGCCTCAGTATGTGCTTAAACAGTAAGAAATTTTTCAGAACTTGTGATAGCAACAGTGCCAGTAAAAATACAGACACAGGAACACATGTTGTTTGGCTCAGAGGCAAGAAGGAAATAATGTTCTGTAAGTATCCAGAGGGAGAATATTTGGGTTTTTTCCAAACATAGAAAAACATGTGTTAAAGTCAAATGAGCTGCTAGATCGCAGCAAATGGTCCTTTGCAAGCCAGTACTCTTTGCCTTTAAAAAAGCCAAAGGAAGGTCCTTTCTAGTTAATATACCCTGACTTTAATAAATACCAAGTGTTCTCTTCCTTCAAGGCACACATTGACTTGCTAACCTTCTTCTAATCTGTCTTAATCCTTGTCAATATTTACTTCTTTGTGCAATAAATACCGAGAAGTCAACAGAACCCAACTTCATCTCTATTTTTGAACTTGTGCCATTTCTTTGCCCATTTCAGTGAAACTCATATAGAGCTTGGGAAGAAAAATTAAACTTGCTATGTAACTGCTGTTATGCACTTTATAGTAATAATCTCGAACTGTTTAGACCTCTGTCTGTAAGTAGAACTCACACTTACATAGAGCTAAAAAATATTAGATATTTTTGACTCTTCATAGGTATTTCTTGTCAAACTGAATATAGTATTGCTATACTGCTAACCAAGTGAATTCCTTATCAAATTAGGTGTATTATACAACTTAATAATAAGGTTCCTTAGATGGCTGGTTCATGAGACGATCACAAAGTATCCTGTGCAAGCATGTACTTCTCTAAAGACTAAATGATTACAACCATATTTTTTAAAATGATAATGTTGGTACCTGTTCAGATTACTGATCTGTTAGGATGCATTCTGTTATACTTTTCTGTTTTGGAGCTCCTCGGCAAAAACTGGAATAGTGGAAGGGACCTAAGAAACTACTACTTTTGTTTGTCATTGACTTCAGTGTCCTGTTATGTTGCTGTCTGAGGTGACAGGGAGGGTGCCTTTCATGGAGTCAAAAGCCTCCCTAAGCCCCTTGATCCCTAGGCAGGTACTGAATCGAGCAGAGCGGAGCTGCAGTATGGTGCTGAGGACAGTATTTCATGCCTCTCTTCTGGCACTGAGCACTCTTGAGTCAGATCCCTCTAATGCCTGCTCCCCATGAAATCTGGATATGTAGAGCTGCTACTGCTGCCTCTTGAGGTTTAGAGGGTTTGGGAGCTGTTGAGACATGCGCTGCCTGCACAGAGCTAACTCAGATGGTCTTCCCAGATGAACTTCTCTGTCCTCATTGCATCCTTAAACTTACTTAACTAAGCTTCCAAAGGTCTTGTGAAAATCTTATTTATCACAGCATTGTTGCTCAAGGCGAAACATTTACTCCTTGAAAGATGATTGCTTGATTGCAAACAATTTGAGCTCAGATGCAGTATGTGTGAATGAAGAGGAAAGTCCAGTTTAAAAGCATTTCCAGAAATAGAAGCACTGATATAGCTTCATCCTGACTTTGGGAAAGTAAGATGTGAGAGGGAGGGAAAAGAGTTGAAGCATGTAAGAATGACTTCTGGGAAGAAAGGGGACCTTGAATTGTGATCTACATTCTGTCTGAAATCCCTCAGACACTGTGCAGATGTCTGATATCATACTATTACATGATATCATTGTAGTGCTGAGTCACCCAGAATATGTCTTTGGTGCTGATTAACAAACTGATGCAAACAGGAGTTATCAATATTTTAATGATTTTCATGGTATTTAATAGAGCTAGTTGCATATTTTCCAGCTGAATGTTTTTTCACTTCAGAAAATCAAAACATTTCCTGGGAAATTGCCTATTTCATTGAAAATTTTGGGCAGCGGGTTGTTGGAACACCTTGTTTCCATTTGCATGTCTTTGTGGCATGAAACTCAAAAGGTTAGATCATGAAAATCGTAGTTTTCTTTCTTCCCAGTTTGAGCCAGTAGGGATTTCCAACTGTAAAAATTTTATGTGACCAAGGAATTGAGGGGGAAAATTTGGATTACCTGCAGAGGTACAGAGCCATCATGACTTTGAGAACTGAATTATGTCTTGGCAGAAAACCGCATTGAGATCCAGACCAAATTTGGCTGTATAAGCAGCCCTGTTAATTAGCACTATAGCTGGACATTGCTACATTCCTTGATACTCATTAGTAGGAAATTGTAAAATAAATTGTAAAACCCAAAGGGCATTAAATATCTCTTACCTCAGATACTGAAAACAAGTACTGTAGTAGGAACAGGCCATTCATGCTATTGCTTTCTCTTCCTCTGAAATTTCATGTCTTATTAAAAACCTTCCCTGTAGGATTATTGGACTGGAATTATACATTAAAATGAAAACACAGTAGTTATTCTCTTGCCTACAAAACGAAATGGTTAGCATAACTGTATATTGTTTAGAAAAGTCAATTATACCTCAAATAAGGAGGAGAAAAAATTTAGCAATGTGTTTTGAGACTAAGCCTCTGCTGAAATGTGTTGGATAAAAGAGCAGTGATGTAGCTGGGGGTGCACAGTGTTTTGGTGTCTGCCTTTGTGAAGATTTGGGACTGATTGAATCAACCCCCCCTGTGAGAGTGGCAGTCCCATTATATTTGTTGCAGGTTGACTGGTATAATGTTTTTTTTTCTGAGGTTATCAGCATGTTCAATCAAAAAACTAATATGTGCATTATTGCTTTGCTAGGTTTTAAGCCCTTTTCTCATTATAAGTATCGATCTTGATTAAAAGCTGTTCTCCAAATGTTTGGTTCCATTGACATGAAATGATTCTCATCATCTCTTCTACCAGAGGGAAGGCATCTTCGTTCAGGTTAATTGCTGGTGCCTGATGCTAAATGCAAACACCAGACTGCTGCTCGAGGTGAAAATTCAAAACTGGGGGGGAAAAAAAAGACAAAAAACCACAAAAGCAAAAATATCTTTTCCTTCTGTATTTACCAGAACAGTGAGCTTTCCTTTGGCATTGAAATATGCCAAAGAAAAAAGCATTAAACTGTTTTGAAGACATAAAATTTTCAGCTCTTTGTCAGTGAATGTGTATTGTTCTCTCTTTCTTCCAGAAGCGAGGGGGGGGGGTAGATAGTAGCAGACACAAGTGGGTATAGAAATACACAACAATAAAAACACAATAACCCAGTACCAAAAGGAGGAGTGATGTAGAGTCATGTTTAATTTAGACAAAACCAGAAATCCTGCTATTGTAGTCTGAAATAAGTGGGTGGACCCTTGTGTCAATGATTGTGATGATGTGCACAGACATAAAACTCCAGTCAGAATTTGCAGGAAGATTTAGCCTTTTCCAATAGATAACTTGCTCAGAAATACTTAGAAATGCATACATATGCAAATGCATTCTCCATCCAGAGCTTTATTTATGATGATGCTTTGTTTATTGTAATTTTGTTATGATAAAAGAAAACCTCTACTAGGCTGAAGATATCCTGATGTTTATCTGTCTACACACTGCACCCCATAGTTGTCCAGACAAGGTTAAAAAAAGCCTAGGAATTGTATACCAGATGGACAGAAAGAAGTTTCTTAGTGTTAGCAGGGATCTGTGGCTCAAAAATTTCCAGTTTTGTTTGCTTTAAAGTGTTCATAAACTTTAGTAAAGTGTCCCAATGACAAATGATCTTCATTTAACAATTGGGCTTTATTCCTTTTCTGAAATGATTTTGGCTCTGTTTCTTGGTCTTAGATCTTGCTATGTACTTGTTTGCTGGATTGAGATGCTTTCACTGTAGGTGAAAGGTTTCTTGCAGGTAGTTAGAAGTCATCCTTAAATTACTGTTCTCAGTTAAATAAACTGGTTTTTTTTTTTTTGTTTGGGGTTTTTTTCCTTTGTTTTTTTTTTTTTTAGCAGATCAAATATTTAAAAGTAATTTTTATTGCTCTTTGCTGAATTTTCCACAGTGTTTTACTAGGTCTGAAGTAAAACCTGGAATCTTTTATGACAAAAGTGAATGCTTCCTGAACTCAGTTTCAAAAGAACTCTAAATGAAGTGCTGTGGTTTGTTGGTTGCCTGTTTGGAGGAGGCCCTTTTCAATATTTCCTCTCAGCAGACAAAGTCCAGGAAAAGTATGCAGGCTCAGTTGTTGTGGAGGCTAAATGCCTTGGCTGTCTGTGCTCTGTCAATGCTGAATCTGTCTTATCTGCTACCAAAACTGCCATAGTCCAATGGCTGCCTGCCTGCAAGCCACTTGTCAGATTGAAATTGGCCACAACTTCCCCAACAGGAGGACAAGAACCCATCTTTTCAGTTTTTTCCTCATGGATTTTTTTTTTCTTCTAATAAATACAACATGTCATGATAAATAGATTTTTCTGTTTGAGAGGTGGTAGAGGAAGAGAGAAAATTACTCCAGCAGGGATCTTGAATGGAGTTTACTGAAAAGTGTATCTCTCTCTTCAAGGGTTGTATTTTCCTTGTGCCTATGTGAACATGTCTTTAAGGCCAATTAATAGAGCATCAGAAAAAGCTTCAGTCTCAGAGGTCTTCATGAGAGTATTTGCCTTCTGACTTATCACAGACTTGAGCTTTGCTGCTGCTGCTCCAACCGAGCAACACCTTGTCCCAGCAGAGCTATCTTTTATTGCCCTTGGGAGTCACTGTTCATCGTGTAGCTGCTTGACAGCAAGTGTTGGAGGCTTTCAGACATCAGATCAGAAAAGGGCTTTAGGTCACTTAAAACAAAGCAAGAACTCCTAAAGTCCTTTGCTGATTACTGTGTCTGGTGATCATATAAGTCCATGGGGCAAGCATTATTTCTTACAGTGCCTGCTCTCCAACTCATTACCTAGCTACTGTGATATTTGGAAGTAAAATCTGTGCATAAAGCTAAAAGAATATTCCTTTTTAATATGAAGAACTTATTTCAATCTAGCTTATACCTGTTCTTTAAAATACAATAAAAAATGACGAGTTGCGTATGTATTATTTCAACTCTCTTCCATTTTTTATCCCTTGTCTGAGTAGCAGAAATTCTACAGCATGCATCTCAAACATGCATAAGCTTATTTATCCTTCTTCACCAAAATTTTAGCTCAAAGTGAGATAAACGAATGCTATCTTGAACCTAAATAATGTCTTTTTTTACAGATATTCCAAATGAATTTAAACTGTCATCATTAATTTGCTTTGTTCAAGTTTAAATGGAGTTGCAGCTGTATTAATTAGGTGGGAAGATAATAAAGTCACTCTTATTCTTTAGGGATTTTTATTTCCTTTTAGAAAGTCTCATACATTAATGAAGCAGACAGCCACTTTTAAGAGCCATAATGTAATTGAATGGCATGGATGCTCTTTAAGTTTGGTTAAATCAGAAACTGAATGGCGGTATGCTTGTATGCTGGTTCTGGCTGCGGTAGAATTAATTTTCTTCACAATAGCTAGTGTGGGGCTTTGTTTTGGATTTGTGCTGAACACAGGGTAGATAATACAGAGATGTTTTTGTTATTGCTGAGCAGGGCTTACACTGTGCCAAGGCCTTTTCTGCTTTTCACACTGCCACACTGGCCTGGAAGCTCGGGGTGCATGGGAGGTTGGGAGGAGACACAGCTGGGACAGGTGACCCAAACTGACCAAAGGGACCACATGACATCATGGTCAGTATATAAAGTGGGGGAAAGACTGAGGAAGAGGGAGATGTAACAGGGACTTGGGAAGGGAAACACCATCACTCCAAACATGTGATGGGACCCTGCTCTCCTGGGGATGGCTGAACACCTGTCTGCCCATGGGAAGCAGTGAATTTATTCCTTGTTTTGCTTTGCTTGTGCGCACAGCTTTTGCTTTCCCTATGAAACTGTCTTTATCTCAATCCATGAGTTTTCTATATTTTATCCTTCTGATTCTCTCCCCAGTCCTGCTGGTGAGGGAGTGAGTGAGGAGTGGCTGTGTGGGGCTTGGTTGTTTGCTGGGGTTAAACCACAACAGCTTGGAACACAAATACTGATATAAAAAGAACCTAAAATCTTCTGTTTTGAAAAAAAAATCAGATGGTACTACTACCATCTTGAATCCCCCTAGAGATAAACTCTAACAAGACAGGATAAACTTTTAAGGACACAGCTCCTTCTTCAATCTCAGTTGTCATTCATTGAGTCATTTGAAGTGCTACATGATGAATGATCTTGTGAAGATGCAATATTTAATACTCTGCCCATCTCTGTTTTTATGCGTTTAAAAAAATTTGAGGTTTGGCTAGGAATTGCTTTTTCTTTAGTGAATTTCCTGAAGTGTTTGGATTTAAAATCTTGTCATTTCATCTAGTTATAGGTGACATTATTCTGGTTCTTGTGAATGACATTTAAATGATTGTTCTTAAGTAATGAATAGAATTCTATTAAAGAAAAATTAATTTCAGAGAAAGTTTCTCTTCAATAGAAGTAAAAAACAAGCAAAAAACCAAGCCAAAGCATACAAGAATGAAGAAACATTTGGCTTTTTTGCATGTAGTTTCCACTGTGGAGCATCAGAGGAATACTGAAGTGATCAGTTGTCAGTCATTACACCAGTGACACTGCTTCTAATTTGATTTAGCTTCAGATTAATTGAAACAGGCACTATTGATTGCCACTAAAAGAACTGGAAGTTATTTCATATGACAGAAGTCAAATGGGATGGTTTGGAAGATGAGTCCAACTCCTACACAGACATGCTTATTTTCTGTTTTGTATTTGCCCTTGAAGGAAAGAGCTCTATTTGCATTTGTAAAGAAATGCTTGTTCATAGCTGGGTGTGTTATGTATCATCCAATCTGCTGCAGTTTACAAAGGCTTTCTAGGCCTTGGTGGTTCTTGGTTGCCATCTTGAAGATCATATAATTGAGCTATCACTTTTTTCTTAGCTCAGAACTTCTCTTTTACCTAAAAAAAAAAATCTATCTATTCCTACTTTTGCTGGAATTAATCACCTCATATTTTGTCACTTGCTGCCTGCTAGAAATTTCAGTCAGAAATAATCAAGAGCTGGTTTCTGGCTCTTACTTAACAGATTGGGCAACAAAGTCTATAGCATTAGTACAGCTCAATGAATTGCTCTTGAAAAAAGAGAGACATCACCTAATAACCTAATTAATTTTATGTAGTTCAATGAATAGTTGTTTCATTTCTGGATAAAGCCTGAATTTCATGTATGGCAGCCAGGCAGTTCACTGATGCTTTTATCAGGCTCATCCTAAATGATGCTTTTCACTAGTTTTGTTTAGTGTTTGAGTCTAAATTAATAAGAAAAGGCTGAACTGGATTTCACTTGCTTCCTGGAAATAAGGTCAAGGCATGCGTAGATGCAGGAAATTGAGCCACAGGATTTTAATGCAAAACTTTGCAGGTAAAGTTAATCCATGCTAAGAAAATTAAAGTGGGAAGGAGGATTTAATTTACTTGCCATACCACTCTCTGAAGAAATGACACATACCAAGGCAGTAGCAGTGCTTTATTCCCACAGCACTGCTCAGGTGCTTGAGAAGAGGCCTTGTAAACCTGTGTGCAGTGCCACATGGTGCCTCCCACTGGAATGAAGGACCCTGGCACGTGGGCACACATAATCTGCCAGCTTCCTTTTTCCACCAGTTTTCCACCAAATTTGGCTTCTGGTTCCTGCAGTACTGTGAGAGTAGAAGGAATGGCTCAAAATCCCTTATTAATTCCTGTGACGATATTTCGTATTTAAATTTGTATGCTGCAGCCTACAAGCAGTCTGAGCACTTTGAGTTTCAGTTCAGATATCAGTAGGGATAGCGTTTTGCTGGCTTGAAGTGTGGCATAGAGCATCGTAATGTCCATGCAGAAGGAGTGTTTGTGCCAAATAAAAAATAAATCAGTAGGAATTGATATGTATGCTGTAGCTTCTCCAGACTGCCAGTCAGTGCTGGAGAAAGATATCCTGCGTTTTGCAAAGATCCTGAGGGTTTGCCAAGCAGTGGTCCCCTCAGGAGGAAGATTTCATTTCTAGTAATGTGCTTTATGGTGCTTGATACAGGTTTTTTCCACTTCCATTGTGTTCAAACCTGTCATGTTCATCTTCTAGGTGGATTTTTTTTTTTTTTTTTTTTTTTTTTTTAGGAGTCATCACAATTGGTATTCAGGGATGTTCAACGCTGGCTTGCCTACAGAGATGGACATGTAACCTCCTATTGTAGGCCAGATTTTAAGTAGAGTTTTTGCCTAATTTTGTAGTTTATCAGTCCCCTAGGTTGAGGAGGACTGAGTCGCTATTGTTCCCAAGCTGGCTGCAGCGTGACAGCCTCACTTAAATTTGGAAGGGTGTTTTTTTGAAAACAAATGTTACTAATTTTTTTAAAGGCAGGTAAATTCTGCTCCAGAATTTTTTCTGTAATATCTGGCCTAGTAGTAAACTACTCCAAACTCTGCTTTTCCCCCAATAACTTTTGACTCCTAAATATGATTTATGTTTTGATTTGGGTATATTAACTGTCAAGTTGGATAATTAAAAAAAGCTTCCTACTAAAGTTGCAGTCATGTACTCTTAACCCCTCCCCATTTCCAAGTAGAATAATTGTGCATGTCTTCCCACCAAGGTGTTGACAGATGAGCTGTAGCAGTTGAAGTTACTTCTCCCAGGTGTCCATCCTTCCCATGAGGAGACTCAGAGAAACAGAATGTGTCTGTGAGCCTCAGGCTGTTCAGCACCAAGTCTGGCAGCCCTGCTCCAACCCCTCAGAAGTGTAAAGCAAGCCATCAGATTTTGCACTGAAGCAGGATAATTGAGAATACATTCCCTCTTGCTGACTGTGCAGGCAGGGTGGCAGCCTTCCCTACAGCCATAGTTCACTGCTCCAGTGTCTTTCACTGCCATAGACAAGCATGGATCAGACACCTAAATACTTTTCAAGTATTTGAAGTTCCACCTGTCTTGAGAGGGTGCTCTGCCAGGGCTTGGATCAAGGTCTTTGACATCTTCTCTTGGGTGATAGTGTTTCATTCATGACAGAGTTCATGGACACTGACACAATATTAAACTGAAAGCTCATATTAATGTGCAATGGAAGTTTAATAAGTGACTAGAAGTTGGGAGAGAAAGATAACTCTCTTATTATAATGTCAATTTACCTACTTTTGTAATTTCTCTAGATTACTGGGAAAAGAACTGTTGAGTGTAGGAATGCACAAGATGTGACAAATAGCAAGCATATTAATGTCATACGTTGAGTTAATGAAACTTTTTTAAAATTTACTTATTTCTGTGTAGCTAAAACTTTCTGCCTGTAAAGGTGACTTGAGGGCTTATTGCTTTTCTAAACTTGTGCTTTGAATAGATTATGAAATAATCTATCTTCTTGTGTTTACTGAAATGTGGATACTTTCTGCTTGAGAAATCAGGCTGGAGTACAAAAGTGGTGCTTCTAGTAGGCAATTTGCTGTCTGAAGGAGGCAAGCTTTCTTAAAACCACCAAAGCTGGAACTTTAAAACAAGAAATAAAATAAAAAAGCCCCAACCAAACTGTATCTACCACTTCCCAAACAAGACATAAGCACTATTTGTTTGTCCTTCCTCAAGAATCTTTCATCCTTAGTTCCTGTTACTGCCTATTACTTTGCTGTTAACAAGCTGTCAATTATCAGGAGTCTTTTCTCCCCTGCCTCTCACCGGTATATTTGGAAACATGATCAAGATAATGTAATTAAAGGATTGAAAAGAATTCCAGTATAGAAGCTAGATGAACTGTATTCTCCTTTCCTGCTTGAAGCAGCACATCTCCATCCTTTCCAGATCTGGCTAGATCACTCTACTTTGAAAGACTGTTTTGCTGCAACCCCCTCTCCTTGCTTTTCCGATTATGTGCTTATTGTGACTCATGTCACAGCTCTTGATTGAGAGGTCTGTTTTGGTGATTACATGAGAGAAGTAGTCTAGAGCTCCTAATCCATTTAAATTGCTTGTAAATGACTCACCTATTTTGTCTCTTGCTTCTACTGTTGTGTGGTACCTTCTTACTCATATGTCAAGGTGAGCTATTTCCTTATGCATTAAGAATGGGTTCACATAATCCCACAAAGTATAATGAGAGTATGGCACTTAAATAACTACTGAAACGTTATTATAGGATGTGTATGGATTTCCATTAGACAAATATCTCAATACCAAATTGAAATATTTTTCTTAATTCTCTTCCTCTGCATTATCATTCAATTGTATCAGATCTGGAGGACAGCTATTGACAGGAATTCTAGGGTTTTCTTGATCTTCACAATGGGACTTTCTGTAGTGAGTCTCTTGTCAAATATTGTTTTCTGGTCCTGATAGTGTCTGGGCTGGTTGTTGAACTGCACAACATTTTTTGTGTTCTCCTAGGGCAGAAAGTCTTTTTGAGATGAAGCCGACCTTCTGTCTCTTTGCTTGCTGGATGTGAAATTGCAGGGGTGGTAAGACAGTTTAGCTGAGATGATGCAGTGGGTTGAAGCCACTGAAGTGGGGCAGACTATTCCTTTTTTAATCCTTTTCTACTCTTTCTCTGTCCTTGGGCCCTACTCTGGGCCCTTGTTGTCTTGGAACAGTTCTACCTTTTTTGTGACTTTGCCATAAGCTAGTTGAACACACCAAGTCAGAAGAAATATGGTCATTGCATGCATTGGGTTAGTTTTCTGTTGGATTGATGAGGTGAATTCTTTTACCACACAGCTATAAAAACATTAAGAGTTGTGAATAAATGTCCAATGGGAAAAGTAGTAGAGGTATACTCCTTCCAAATCTCTTTCCTTTCTCTATGTGTAAATGACATAAGTAATGGCATTTTTTCTATTAGCCACAGTGTCCTGGTTTAACCCCAGCTGCCACTTCAGCCCCACACAGGTGCTTGCTCTTTTACTCTGGTAGGAAAATTAAAAGAATTAAAAGGGTAAAAGTGAGAAAACTCCTTGAGATAAAGACAGTTCAACAGGTAAAGAAAAAGCTGTGTGGGCAAACAAAGTAAAACCAGGGATCCATCCACTGCTTCCCATAGGCAGGCAGCTGTTCAGCCGTGCTAAGGAAAGCAGGGCTCCATCACATATTACTTGGCAAGACAAATGTCACCACTCCAAATATATTCCCAGTTCCTTCTTTCCCCCCAGCTTTATATACTGAGCATGATGCCAGCTGGGGTGAACTGTCCTGGCTGTGTCCCCTCCCAACTCCTTGTGTATCCCTCAGCCCACTCACTGGCACAGCTGTGTGAGAAGCAGAAAAGGCATTGACCCTCTGTAAGCCCTGGTCCTCAATAACAAAATGATTCCTGTGTTATCAACACTATTTCCAGCCCAAAGGCAATGCAAAACTTGGCCCCATACTGTGGACAAAGTTACCTCTATCCCAGCCAAAACCATCATAGAGACTAAGGTGCTCTCTTTTTGATGTTGTTTGTTTTGGTGTTTGTTTTTTTCAAAAATTATTTTATTTCTACTGGGGGGAAGCTTACTTTATGTTTGTTGGTATATTTTTGGGGTTGTTTTCCCCGGCTTGTTAGCATCTAATCAGAGATGGGTTGTGCTTTCCCCTCTATGAGCTACATGCCTTACTTTAGGTAATTGCTTGTGCCTGTTATTAGCTGAGTAATAGAAGACCATAAAATTGATTTTAATAGGTCATTATACCTTGTGTGAAGCTTGGGAGACTAAAAAGGCTATCATATTCTAGTATAAAAAAGAAAAAGTGTAAGTTAATTTAATTGTATTGGATGAAAACTGCAAAGTATAGAACAAAATCAATCTTTGCAGCATTAGGTAGTTGTTTTCTTAATGTAGCTTAAATTTATCTTACATATAGTTTGCTATATTAAGATTAAATTTTTATTTTGGAAATTATTTGATTATTTTGATAACTTTGTTTTTATGCCTTGGTTTTGAACTGATACTGAGGAAGATCAGTGTTTCCTAAAGGGAAATTTAAAACATCCTAAATGTGTCTGAGTCAGCAGAAGTTTTCGGTTTCCCATTTGCTTTTTTCCTGTGTTACAACATAAAAGTTGATTCCAAAGGAAAATAGAAACACAGTTCTGCAACTGTTAAAACAATTGATTAAATTGTTACATGGTTCTACCTGATTATCTCAGTCCTCTGATCTCTGGAACGGGCATATTCTTCCCATTTCTAGTGTCATTTGAGGCAACAGGAGATGCTTGAGAATTATCAGGACTTGGCTCACCTCAACTAGAAAGGAGCTTGGAGCTGGTAAGCAGGAATATGACTCCATGTGTTAAGGCAACTGGTCTCAGGAACAGATGCAGCCTCTGCAGGAATGGGCAGGCTGACCAGCCCTAATCACATCAGCTGGCATGGGCATGGGATGCCTGTCTCTCTTACCTCCCTCCCCCGCCAAGTGTTGGCCAGCAATATCCCCGGGGCCTGGGGATAAATCTTGCACTTGTTTAATAGTATTGTCAATTTAATCCAAATTTAGGAACTGCTGCAGCACATTAAAACTTGATATGTCTGCTCCAGGCTTATTCAGGTAGATTATAACTGACTTTGTTAATCAGTGACAAAATATGTACTTTGAGTTGTTTTGTTACTTAAAAGTAAATAAATAAAATTCACATCTTGATGCTACCTTGATTTCTATTGGCAAGTACACTTGTTAATGTTGTATGCTTTAAAGACCTTTCCTTGTTTAAGGGCTAAAAGGTTAATAACTGAACCCAGAGTGTCTCCAGTGAATCAATTTTCTTAAGCCTATTGAAAGCAATCTGCTCCAAAGAAGCTAATTAGAGAGAAGTATATGGAATGTCTGGGTGATACTGTCTATATGTTGTCATATATACTGTGCAATTCCTCCATCAATTTTGTAAAATCATTTCATGGTGTCTAGCTCTCTATCTTTTGCTGATGGTGGAAATCAAAATACATTCCCCTCCAAAATGTCTAGTTGGAGCTGGTGTGATTCAACAGCAAGGATGCTCCAATAGTGGTAGCTAAGTAACTTTGCTAATAGAAATGGTACTGTCAGATTCATCAGCTTCCTGTGGTTGAATTGATGACTATTGGCTGGCTTAAATGGCACAATGTATGAGAAAATCACATTTATTTATTTAAGGATACTTAGTTGATGCTGGTGCTGTTAAGCAGGCAAGCATGCTTTCCATCTGCCTTTTTATTTATTGTCTTGCTCTAGTGGATTGTTTATTTTGAACTTGAGAGTGGTAGTTGAGGAGCCATTGTTGTGTTTTATTCTATGCAGGATGGAAATGTTTCTTCATTATATGGAAGATGACAGCATGGATGTAGATGACCTTGAATTTAGAAACAGTTGATTCAAAAGGTCTGATTTCTAGACTCATCTGTGTTATGTAGGCTGTGGATTTGCAGGTCTAAGTTTTGACAGCAGTTTCAAAATTATTAGCTTATGTACTGAAAACTGTATTTTGTGGATACTATGATAGAACATGTTACAACTTTGAACTTGCTTGATATCACTTAGGTGATTGGTCTGGTGAACTGATGGTGGATCAGATCTGATGTGGAGTTCCCTTGAAACTGAGCACTTTAAGGGCTCCATGTAAGTCTTTGGCTTCTGAGAATGTGTTCCAGTATAAATGCTTATCACCTACTCCTCATATTCTTGGCCTGAGACCTGAAAAATGTCTACTTCTGTGAAGAATATTAATATGTTGGCAATAATTGTGTCTACACATCCCCGCTAGTTAAGGAAGTGGTTTTCTTTCAACAGCTACTTGACTGTTGCAGAAGCTTTCCTAATTCTTCTCTGCCTTCCTTGGAGCTATGTTTTTAGATAATCCGATTACTCTTCTAAGCCCCAAAACATTTCAGCTAAAAATAGATGCTGAGAAACAGGGTTTTATTGTTTGTTGGTTTCCTTAAAAAAAAAAAAAAAAAAAAGGCAGCACAAAATATCCAGGGGGTAAAAGGAGAAATATTTCCAACATCGTTATCCCCCCTTGCCTTTGTTTGAGGTGGTGAATGTGAAAATCAGAGTAATTAATCAATGTGAACTTTTCAGATTCATCATTGTTAATGTGCACCTGTGCCAAGCAACATTGTGCTGATTCTAGACAAAAAATAATGTATCATATTCATTAACTACCTCTGGTTTTTGTGCCTCATTTGCAGAGCAGCATCTGGGGAGAGGTGGGATTTTGGTTTGTGCTGAGCCTGTTTTGTGCAAATCAATTAGAGACTTTGGCTGAAGATCTAAGTCTAGGCTTTTTTTCCCTTTGCTGCTTAGAACTTTAACGTGAATAGAAGCTGTACCTGAGCACTGATGGTCATTTACCCAGTCCTGTGTTCTGCACTGCTCTTGTAAATGTGTTTTTAAACGAGCTGAGTAGGTGGTAGCTTGCATATAACTAGGAACACATTTAGTGGCATATAGTTTTGGAGTTTATCTTCATTTAGTATTTAGGACATGAGTCTGGTTGCACAAGTGGTTACTGGAAGGAGGGGAGGTCTTGGAACATGCATATGGAGCTGATATCTTCCCCTTGATCTGTAAAGTGCCTGAGAATTCCTTCGGCCCAGTGGTTATTGGCATCTGCTGAGAGGTCTTGCTTATGTTTGCTGTGCTTGTGTCTCTGCTTTCCTTGCTGACTGATGTATGCAACTGTTGGATTTATTTAGGTATCAGCCTTGTCTAAGCAAATGTTTGTTTTGTTGGTATTAATTTTCCTGACAAAATTTTGCCTGTGTTAATAATATATTAGAGGAAAAAAAAACCCCCATGAAACTTCCCAAACAAAAACTGACAAACTTCTGAAACATGTTAATTTTTTTGTTGTTGTTCTTAATGTATTGTCTGCTGCTATAGATACGGGAATATTATTTTACATGCTTTTGTGTCAAGTAATTTAATAGGAAAAAAATTGAGATTCTTTAAACAGTACTAATTATGAATTGCCCTAGACTATGTGAAAATAATGGAACATCCATGTACTGGCATCAATAACAGTAATATGTAATTATACAGTGCTACTTATTTGTTGTGAAATAATGTGAATCCCTGCCAAATGTAGAAGAAATAATTGGAAGTTCTGAAAGATCAGCACAGTTTTCTGTTCAGAGCTGCCATTTTATGCATTCACATGAATAAAAACTTTTTTGTTTGTTTTGGAATTTCCCACAAGCAGGAATTTAGAATTTTGGTCTGCTTACATACTCTGATAGTTAAAACAGCCTTTTATAGAGTAAGACAGATAATCATGTTCTATATATTCTTATGTTTGGATTATTAGACTTCTGGCTAGATAACACAATCCACAAGGATTTGAAGGAGCTCTTATTCCAACAGTATGTATGGCAACAAATTAGCAAAGATATTCTCTGACTGTAGGGTGTTTATTCACTTTTTTGTCATTAGAGTTTAGGCAGACTCAGGTGTTTATTCACAACTGTGTTTAAAAATAGGAGAGAGATACTGAGGTGTGACTGCCTGATAGAATTCAGGAACTGCATCTGGAGTGTAAATAAATAATAAAGATAAGGATTTAATAAATCCTGCAGAGAATCAAGGAAAATCCCTGTCTCCCTTAGCTTTCCTGGTTTAGTTGTCCACCTTATAAATTGTCTGCAGAGGCTGTGTTGTACTCACTTTCTCTACCTTGTATGTTGTGGCTGGCTTTTAACTACAGGCATTTGCAACGTCAGCAGCTCTGTAAACTTGGCCAAGTGAAATATCTTGGGTGCTTAGTGTTTATATGCAGGCTTGACTGTCACTGATAAGCTGCAATGATGAACACCAACTGGAATGAAAGGAATCATTCTGGAACTTTATCCCTGTCCCTAAGCCCAAAGTTCCATATCCCGACCATAAGCAAAGCTATCAAAAAGCAGCACAAGAATTGTAATAATTTCACATATGGATTGGTAATATAAATTCTTGATCTTGGTAGTACTTAAAATTAACTGGAATGGCAATTTGTGGTCTTGTGGACCACGTTTATGAAGTGCTGCTTGCCATTAAAATAAAAAGGAGCTGAGGGGAATTGATGAATGTCAGAAAGCTCAGTTGAATCTGGAACACCTTGTGCTCATATATAACCGCCCAAAGTATTTTACTAATCTTGTCACTCATCAATGTGTCAATCATATTCATGATGGATATGTGTTGTTTTGGCACTCCTATCACCTCACTGCAGGTGTGGGAGGGGAGGAGATGGTTGTGTCACACAGTCACGGGGTAAGAGATTACTGTGTTGATGTGAACTTGGTAAGGACATGAGACACGCAGAAAAAGAAGTTATTCAACAATGTGTGTGATGTGTTTCAGCCTCTTTTTTTTTTTTTTTTTTTTTTTTTTGAGAGTATCAAGAGGTACCTCTGATTGGCTCCATTGGTTAGAACAGGGTGCTAACAACATCAAGGTTGTGGGTTTAATCCCCTTGTAGGCCATTCATTAAGAGCTGGACTCAAAGATCCTTGTAGGTTCCTTCCAACACAGAACATTTTGTAACTCTGGGATCATTGTTTCTTGGAGGCTTCTGCCTCACAGAGGAAGGGAGAAGACAGTTGGAAGCCTGTGTGCTTAGCAGAGAGAACTAATGCACTTTTGTTAGAAAGTGTCATCAGACTGGTGTTAGCTTTGGGTTCCACTGCTTCATGCTCTTTGTTTGATGCTGCTGTGGACTGCAGCAGTCAGCAATAAGCAGAATTGGCCCACTACAAAGTGTTGTTGCTTGGGAAACTGAATATGGAAGCTGAGAGAAACAGGGTCTTGATAAGGCAGTACAGTACTGCCAATGCCAGTTTCTGTGTCCTTCAGGACCCACTGGACTTTGGTAGAGTTTCCACCTCTGAGGAAGTTTAATCTCTTAAACTGTGTAGGCCCCTATCCTCTTGGACTAGACCAGTCAGTCACATTCAGTCATGGGTATGCACTGAGCCCAAATACTCAGTCTGTTTTAATAAATTATTTAAATTAATGCCTGCTGTGTTTTGAGTGCTACTTCCTTTCCATCTTCACCTTGTCCCCCAAGACATTTGCGTTCCATTCTCTTGTGGTGTCCTAGAATTTAGCCACTGGGAATGAAAGTAAATTAAGATAATGCAAGAGAATTGAGTACTGCAGTTTTAGAAAGAGTATCTTACCATAGGAACTCAAATGCACTCAAATGGCAGCTTTTTAACATGCCTCAAGGTAATTAATTTCTTATCTGAATTTGACCTTTTTAATGTGGCAATGTTCCAGCAGTATTTTGTGCTGGATCATTTTTGTTGCCCAGTTTTTCCTGCTAAGTTGTTATTGCAAATCTTTGCTTGTGGTTTTGACTGATTTTCCTAGTCAGAACAAAATGTTGCTCTTAAACACAGACTGAATTTCTATGCAAGGTGACAAACTCCAAAACTGCCACCATGGGTTCTTTTTTTCCACCTGTGTCCCTTGCAGGTCCTTGTGCTACTCATGGCATGAGATGAATCATTGAGATGCAGTCAAAATTCCATATTTGAAGCTTTGATCGCTGTCAGATTGACTTTTATTCAGGTGTCTGAAAGCCAGGCAGCTGCCTGGAATGCTGTGTAGCAGGGGAGTCTTAGAGCTGGTATTCAGCATAAAGAGCAAAGTAGAATGTATAATTTTATATAAATTCCACACTTCCCTCCTGCCCTGTGCAATGACAACATCATGGTCTCTTTTGAGTTGCTCAGTGTCCTTCCCTACAATGCCTGACAACAACCCTCTGCATTCCTACCCCAGGATGCCTGATGACAACCCTCTGCATCCTTATTTCCCAGCAGCTAGTTATGGCTCTGAAGAAGCTATGTGTGCATATCATTACCCATCATTTTGTGAAATGATAAGAACTCTTATCTAAAAGCCGAGGTTTTGACTACTGCTCTTAACTGTCCTTGTTTCACAGCTAAAAATGCCTTCATGGAAACAAAAAGTTACTGTATTAAAAATAAATTTTCTTCTAAAGAAAGGGGAATTGAGATGCCATCTGTACTACTTCTGGCTCCTATTCAGCTCCTTCAAATGAATGCCAAATTAACAGCAGCACTTCTTCCTCCCTGCTTCCTTCTCATCCCATAGCGCTCTAAGGTTCATCCAGAATCCTTGAGAAATTAGGGAGTGTCACCTCTGCAAAAACTTCTGTGAGAATTTTTCATTTATTTTGTGTTTATTGTCTGTGGCTGTTACAGCCCCTGTGTTTTATTCCTATGGTCTGACCTCCCTTCCCTGCAGGGAGGTCACTGTTTACCTGGGAAAGTTGGACAGAAAATTGTGTTGGTTTTCCGCTATGATGCTTTTTGTAGTTACTGGTCTTGGGTACCATTGTCCCAGGTTCATGGGCATGCCCTGCCATTGGTCTCCCTGTTTCCATCATTTCCAGCATCTGCCCCGTTTTTTTTTCCCTGGGCCAGTATCTTCACCTTTTTTTGGCCTCCCCCTGATTCCTGAGACTGTGTTTTCCTTCCAGGGCCCCATGTGTTTTCCTTCCAGGGCATGTTATCTTTTATTTTGGGAATAACCTCCCAGTTTTTCCAGTCTAAATGGAGTAGGTGCAGAAGCACAGCAGAGGAGCAGCCTCTTAATTAGTGGGTCAATCCCATGTTTATTAGCAGCCCATACTGGTGGCAGCCTAGCAAGTAACAGATTCCTGCTTGGAGAGTTCAGGCATTCAATTTCGGATGTTCACCCATGCACTTACATGCAGTTTTCTTCTGCCTGTTCATGCTCGCTATTTCAGCTCATGTTTGCAATGATTACAGCTGTTTAACTTTCTGTGCCCTGTTGGATGCACCCCTGTCCTTGGACTGTGTATCAAAAGAAACGGTGTTTTAAAGGCATTTTTTTTTTTGTGTTTAATAATCTTGATTATGCATGTGAGTTTGGCATAAAACAGAAGATGTTGTTGAGGTGATGATAGAGTGGCCATGTAGAAATGTATTATTTCTGGTGAGGTAGGCTGCCTCTGTTTTGAAGAGAAAATTTAGTTACAGTGTGTTTATTTCAAGAATCTAGTTGTTGGTGCTATGTTTTCCAAACTGTGGTTTTCAAGGCTAACACAAAGCTAGTGGCTCATGTTAGTGCATAGCATACTGAATCCTGAGTAGCTCACATTGCTGCCTGTACCACTTCCTACAACAATAACATTAGCTAAAACTCTCCTGAATACTTTAAAAATTTTCTGCTCTTCTCTCATTTCAATAAAAACACTTTCCATGTTTTGGGGTGTTTTTTTTCCTAATTATTTTGGGGATAGGGTAGGGAAAATATTTTGATGTTTCTGTAGCAAAAGGCTTAAAGTGGTACAAAGGAGAGTGGAGTGAAGCTCTGAATTCTCCCATGGAGGCTTGTTTCATAGCCTGATTCCTATGACAGAAAATGTTTTGCTCCAGCTCTTGTGAACCTTGGTCTGGGTTTTGTGATCAGCATTGTCCCAAAGAAGCACAACTGTTTAGGAAATGTACAGATAGTAATTTGGTCTCCAGTGTAGCAGAGGCTCATCTGTTAATTGCTTTGAAGATTAAAGTCAAGACCTTGAACTGGCATCTGAAACTGCCTTTAGAGATAAGCCCCAGCTGTGAACTTCCGTCATCTCCTTCCCAAAGCCTTTGGTATTTAGAGGATAATAGATAAGCAGGATATCGAGGACAGCATCTAACTGATGTAAAAGATTTGTATTATCGAGACCTAAATTGTTATGAGGGCAAAGCCAGTTCTCTCTAGATCTGTTATCCAGGGACCTCTCCAGAGATGTCCAGGGACCTCACCAGGGAAGATGTCAGCAAAGAAAAAATGTGTGAATGTTAGACCAGACAGCCTCACAGTCAAGTGTTGCTGACATCAACTACATTTATAACAGCCACTCCAGTTTTCTGATTGAATTGATATGATGATTTTCTTTTAAACTAAGAATAATCTAAAGGAACGTCTTCTAAGGTGGGTATCTCACTTCCTCTCACTTAGTATTGCACCACTCTGCTCACTCCCTGGACTTCCCTTCTCCTCCCTCCAGCCCAGTTTGGACTGAGTTGAAATCCTTTGCCTGATGAAGTGAAACATTTTATTCTGCAGTGGTTTAACCATTTTGTCATAACCTCTTTTTTTTAAGGCATTTTCATTTCAAAATGTTTCTTTTTTTTATGTTAAAAATGTTGAAGAAAAATGCTTGTGGCAAGTTAAACAATTTGTTTAGAGATGTTTAGAAATAACTGAATTCCCAGGTAGTTTTGGTTCCATCACTCAAAATGTCATTCTTCATCAAGAGCACCTCCATTAGTCAAGCATGATGCAAGCAAATAGGGATGTTATCAGAGATGATCTACTGTCAGCATGTCAAAGGCTGTTTTGAATACAATGCTTGTTAAGAGAGCACTGTGGATGACATTTGTTTTTATGGTGTTTGAGAGCAGTACCTAAGGAATAGTTGTTGCACTTGGCCAACTAGAAGGACAAAGTTACAGACACTTCATGCATCATAGAGTCTGTGGCATGTTGCTAAATGGCAGAAAATTAAGACTTTCTCAGGAAAATAATGACAAAAAATTATTTAGGAGGGGATGCATTTCACAGGAAAATAAAACGTTGAAGGGTGAGGGAGACAGAGGTGAGCAGTAGAGAACAAGCAAGTAGTTGGCAAAATCTAAAATAGAAATGAATTAAGATGCTGCATGGCTGGTAAAGGGAGGCTGAATAAATAATCATCATTGAGAAGTCTGATAAAAAAATAAGAAATACAATTAAAAAACCCTGCCAAAATAACAAGCCTGTTTCTTCTCCTATCTAGTTCCTCCCTAGATTTCCTTTCCTAGGATTGCCTTTCTTGGAGGAGTTCACTTTTCATTTTAACGCTGGTGAAGCAGTCCAGCGTGGGGTATGATCTGCCTGTCCCCTGGGTTTGGGCAATAGAGTCTGTCCTCTTTGCACTGCCTCACCTGGGACATTAAACAGTGGAGTTATCCTTCTTGGGGCTTCCTTGCTTGGTTTTACATCCTAGGTGCTTGTAGACGGATGACTGGTGTAACTGCCAGCATTCCAACTTGGAGAAGGCAGGAGCCCAGGGGAAAACCCTCAGACAGCCACAGCCCCTTCCAATTTGCAACCAGTGGTGAAGGTATTAAGTTGTGGAAATAGCTTTGGGGTTCTGAGTTCTGTTTCAGGAGATCATTTGGACACCTGGTGAAGGTAAAATGAGCCTTTCCACCCTCCCATATTATAGGAGGGAAAGAAAGGAGGAGTAAGAAAAAGAAAGGACTTGAGTTTCAGAGCTCTTAACCAGCTGCTGGGGAGCTTTCTGAAAATGATGCTGGGAAAGATAAGTGTTCCCCTTTTGACTAAAGAGAAAATCTTCTGTTCTTTCTCTATCTCTCTTCCCTGCCCCCTCATTCCCACTGTTTATTGAGCTATATAAAGTGGACGTAGTTCTCTCTGCTACATCCTAGCCCTGCAGCTGGTGCTCTATTTTAAGAAGCAAGATGAAAAGAAGAGTGGAAGGAAGATACTATGATTTGGTTAAATTTGCAACCCCTCTTACCAGCTCAACTGGGGCTCTCCAAATCAGGAATGGAACCTTCCTTCTCTTTTGTTCATTTTTTGTTAGTTTATTTGTATGGGTGTTTGTGTGGCTGTAAATAGAATTTTTTTTTAAATTTATTTTTTATTTTATTAGATGTAAACATACTGTTCCTGTAGGTAATGGCTATCCTGTGACTTGAACCAAGCACAAATGGAATTCTGGTTAATTTCAGGAAGCTACGGATCACATAATGCTTGCTATTTTTTTTCTTTGTAGCAAAGACTGGCTAGGTAGCACTTTCACAAATTGTTCATGGGAGGAAGAATACAGGGCAACCTTTTAGAGCATGTTATTGTTTCTTTGCCCATTTTTTATCATGGAAGTATCTTAAAAGTTAAGCTACAATAAACATTACTTGCATGTATTAGAGGCATAACAGTGACCTTTCACACCGGGATCTGCTGAGTATGTTAAAATTATCACTGCTGCAGAAGCAATTGGCAATCCCTGTTTTTTGGCAAAAACAAGCTTCCTTAGCTTTAGACATGGATAACTTCTGGTTTATGTCCTGAATTAATGGCCCAAAGGGAGAGACAGACTCAAGGATGTCTTAGTTACTGTGCTATTAGTATTTATCTTAGTATTTGTTTTAATTCTGATTTATCTTATTTTTGAAAGGTAAATGGAGCTTTCTTTGCATGTGTAAAGAAAATACTATTTCTACCTGAGTCCATGCCACTCAAATGTTTTTTTGTCTCCACACAAAGTTATGAGATGCAAAAGATCTTGAATTCTACAGCCTAAAATGCTACATATCATACTCTTACAATAATCTCCCCATAAGACTTGTGAACGCAAGGCATCCTAGTGCAAATACACATAATATGATAGCTTCTCTGCATTTCAGGTACACATGAATAAGGAAAATATTTGTAGATGCTGTGAATATGCTTCTGCAATGAATATATATGTATCCTTAGCAAATTTATTACAGCAGTCAGATGCTGAAAAAAAATTCCAAATATTTCAGACAATGGCAGCTTTGAAAACATATAAGCAGCATGTTCTTTTTGGAGGTGTGTTACAGATGTCTGAGCTAAATTTGGACCATATCAGTTTACAGATAATCCGAATTTAAGTGATACTTTTACAGTCACCTTTAAAAGTTGCAGCTTCAAGCTTCAGTGCATGATGTCTTGTCACGATTTCTTTAGTGCAGAAGTAACTGTGAGCACAAGGATAGTCATACATTTTCAATTAGGGAAAAATCTTTGTGAATTCATTTAATCAAAAATGTATTTCTAAATAGCACATTGTTGTATTTAAAAAATAAAATTGAATACAAGTTATTAATCAGGTAGATACTCAAAAGGATTGACATTGATCTTACATTGATCATTGAGGTACACAAACCAACAAATTCTTTCTAATTTGAGCAAAACTGTGATGCCAGTTGAAGTTTTCCCTCATTGTGGGCAGTGGTATTTTAACCACATATCGAGGATTCTTTTTTGGGCCAGGTCTTGAGGTGTTTTTGGCACCTACATCTCTCATTGACTTAAGAGAGATCACTAGGTAATACAGTAGCCTGCAGTATCAGCCTGTTGAAATTGAGCAGAGTTTAGCAAAATATCCTTTGAAATCCCTTTTGAAGACAGCTGTTTTTTGGAGGGCTTAAAATACTTGTTATAGGTAGCTTGTGACATCCCCATCCATCTTGTATGTGATCAAGATAAATTAAGAAATATAAACAATGCAGGAGCATTCAAAGATAATAACTCAATAATGCTGCACTGATTTCTCTCTTCTATTACTTTCTGTCTTCAGGCTGTAAAACTGAAATTTACTTGAAATTGAATAAGTCTTTAAAAATTAAATACATTTTAACAAAAGTATTTTTGTTTTGGAAACAACAATGGCAGTATATTTGGAGGAAATAACTTTATTCTGCACTGATTAGAGAGAACCTCAAGCTTATCCCACTCTATATAAATTCTGGAGGTTAATTGCAGGTGTAAATATGGCTTTCATTTTGCCCGCCCCAAAGGTCCTTGAAACTGTGATTCTGA
Source organism: Entomyzon cyanotis (assembly GCA_024500445.1). Classification (NCBI taxonomy): domain Eukaryota; kingdom Metazoa; phylum Chordata; class Aves; order Passeriformes; family Meliphagidae; genus Entomyzon; species Entomyzon cyanotis. Next base: position 87,819,086 of record JAKEPQ010001005.1, read on the forward strand.
CTAATGCTCATCTATAATCTTGGGCCAGTTTCTGCCAACATAAATTAGCATAGCTGCATTGATTACAGGCATATCAGCAGCATAAAGAGTGCCCAAAATGTGTAGGCCATTATGAATGATATGACTAAGACATGGATTATCTATTTCTTACTAATTTAAGAACGACTAAATCCTAAATAAAAAAAAGTTACTTATTTAATTAAAGCCAAGGAAAAGCATCATTCTGTCTCTACTTGTCAGAAATTTGCAATGGAGTGGTCACCCAAGTCAACCCCCAACTATCTTGTTCTCCAAACGTTGCTGGAAGTTGTTTGATCTGCACCATTGAACTGGAAGATCTGAATCTTAAAAAAGTCTCTGTTTTTATTGAGTGTTGAGTCTAAGCATTAGAAGATAAAGTTAATATGAAAGGCAAGAGAAGTTTGGTGCTCTTAGATATCAAATAAGCTGTTCTTGCATTAGATTTTGAGTGTTCTCCTGTCTGAAGGAGCAGACCAGATCTAGCAAAGGGTTGCCTTGCATTGTTTCTGAGTTGATGACAACATCAGACTGTTTAGGAGGAGAGAGGATGAAAATATTGATAACTGGTTGATTACTTAAAATTTGGATCATATAAAGTCATACTAGAAATTCTAATTCACCACTGTTTAAAGATTTATCTATTATCTGTTACCATTTCAGTAATGATGCTCACTATTTCAGTCTAGTTCTTTAAGCAATTGCTTTTGATAATTCCTTAAATTAACTGGCATTTTTAAGTTTTGATTATCCATACTTCATTTCAAGTGAAATTTTTTATTCTCTCTGTCTCCCCAGAAATTAGCCCTAGATTATTTCACTTGGTAATCAGAATTGAGAGGGGTGATCTGCACACCTCACTGAATACTGTGCTTTATGCCCTCTGTGCAAATCTACCTTGTACTAATTGCATAAGGCTTAAGAGGAGTTATGATGAATTGCTTTGTCAAAGAGTGTCTTAGTAGGCTCAGATTAATTTTTGAGAATGATTTCTGAATGTTATATGGGACCTGTGGTGAGAACAAGAGAAAGTCTCAAATTGAGTCTTCCCAGATCAAATCATGCAGTGCTCTGGCTGCCTTACAAGATGACCTGGGAGACCAGCTCTGGAGAGAACAAGTCCTTAAGAGATCATCAGTGCTGGAATTGTAGGACTTAAACACAAGCAGCATGATATGACCTGAGCATATAGCTGCGGTAGGAGAGGAAGAGTTTCTATTTTTTATAGCTTAGACTTTTCAGGTCCCCATCTAGTTGTTTAGTACTTTGGGTGGGTTCATAGGCAAGGTTTTTCCTGTATTTCTTTCACTTTGAAGTGGAGAAAACTCAATGCCTTGTAAAGACACTACAAGTGACCAGCTATGTACCTGTAAGGAAAGGAGGTATTTCCAACAAAACTCCCTTTGGAAACACAAGCTGCACACAGGGCAGTTTGACAGATTAGTAGGGGACAGAACTGGAACGCTTTCTTGCTGTGTGGATTGCCAGAGTTCATCACATGTAGCTGCCAAATTTCTCCTTTGTTTAATGACCCAGTAGACATCAAGCAGCAGTGAATCTGTGGTTCTTGCTCAATGTTTCATTCAGCTCTGGATTAGAGATCCTTGACATTAGAAGTATGATTGTCATCCGCCCTCAAATTGTAGCTGGTGTGGGGTGTTAGCTTGCCCCTTGTGAGGTTGGCTTTTATTTCCTGAATAAAAAAGTTTTCACAAATGGAGATGTAATAATGAATCAAAAAAAGTAGTCAGAATATGTCTTTCTTGAACTGACTTTAAATGCATTAATAAAGATGAAGAATAAGTGCAAATACAAAATTGAGATGACTATTCTTTTGCAATGTGCCAAAGGTCATTTGAGACCATGAGGAAAGTGATCAAACCCATGGGAACAAACTGTCCAATAAATGAAGATGAGTAAGGGGGAGACAGAAAGGGATTGAGGATGTTGAGGGGGTTTGTCTTCTGTTTGTTTTTATTTTCTTTGGTAAACATTTTGAACACAACATTCAAAGATATTTGATTTCTTTGGCTAGTTTTGCTATATATAACTTCATTTCCCCTTTCATGATGAAAAAAAAATTTATTGCAATAGGTGCATACTCTTTCCTGCTGTTGTCCTCTGATTGCAGGAGAGAACATATGGGTGGCTTCTCAGCATGGCTTTGTTTACCATGGCTTGGTCTTTCAAATGTCTTCTCTGTCCCATCTTAGTAAGAGTACAGTTGATTTGTACTCCCTGCTCCCTATCTTTTTTGTCTTCTCCATGTACTGTAATCCTTTCCCAGTGCTCAAGCACTGCAGTTTAAGTCTCACCAAGAGAAATTTGGACTACTTTTTTTTTGTGATGTCTACTTTAATATATGCTAAAAATTCCTAGTTATTTTGATACCTTTGTTCTTTAAATAGAGTAGATTTAATTTATTTACTGTTAGGCCCTTTAATTCCTAATTGCCTTGAAAATTTAGGCTGATGTGGTGTTGGATTACAGTTGCCCTTCCTGAATTTTGTAATGAATTCTTTTTAACAATGAGGAGCCCCCAGTCTTCTCTGTATTTCTGTGAGAATGTTACCTTTTGTTGCTTGGATTCTGAGAATAATTCAGCCTGTGTTTTTCTCCCAGTCTCCTGCACCATTAATTGAATTACCTGTGAGCATCTTGTGTTTTGATTCTCAGTGGGATGGATGAGTGTGATGTTGTAATATCTGAGCTGTTTGTTTGTTTGGGGTTTTTTTTCTTAAATAACTGCAGTCTGGAATCAGTCTTAAAACATATTTTTTTTCAGGAAGCTTGTGAGTGTCTTTTAAGCCTCCATAAAATTACTTGTCATTTAAATGATGAAAGAGCATCATGCTCTCATCAGAGATTAGATCTTTATCTTCTTATGCTGTTTGTTTTGGATATAAACTTATGCTGCCTACTTTAGGTTTCAGATTTCTAGGGACAGGCATAGACTGTATTCTAACAGTCATGCACAGCAATGTTATGCTTATGAGTGTCGCTATATAACTATTTTTTCTAAATAGAGGCCAACTCTTATACAATATTATTTTTCTCATATTTTAGTATGAAATAAAACCACCCTTGGATTTAGTATCTGTTCATATTTGACCTGGATGAACTGTACTGTTCTAGAGATCATCCTGAGCTTGCAAATGCTTTTTACATGTATAAAATTAGAAACTTGGAAGAGATAGTCCTTGCATAGCCACAACCAAGAACAGAAATAATGAGGCAGAGTAATGAGCAGAATTTTTAGCTCTGTAAAGGTCTGGAGAAAGAGGCTTGGGTAGCATTTATCCAAAATGTCAGTTCTATATATTGAACAGGTATATCTTAACACCTGGCCAGTGGAACCAGTTGGACACAACAAAGGGAGGACAGCAATCGAGATGAAGTGTGGCTCCTTGCAGCCTTCCATGTCTCCTCCTCTCTTGGAATCCTGAAAGCTAGAGAAGAGGCCTAGAAGGGAAATGAAAGGCCACTCTGGAAAACTATGAACCATAAAACTTGTCCAGAGCTTCCTGTTCTGTTTTTTCGCCAAAGTTTCCAGTGCTTTTGTAGCTGTTAAGATTGTATTTGAAGGCCCTTGTGAAAATGTTACTGTTTCCCAACAAATAGAGCAGTTCTTAAACTTCCAAGGATATGGGATGTGTAAGAGAATTACAGTGTTGAATCCAAAGTGCTGCTCTTGCTGGAGCTGGAAATGTTGCTGATACGCCATTCCAACATTTTATCTCTTACAAGAAGAATATTTTCTAAAAACAAATGAACAAGTTTACTGTGTCGCAACAGATCTATTAAAAATCAGTCTTTGGGCTCTGATATTATAGCTGTATCCTGAAGTTTCCCTCTTTTTCTAGTAGGCAACTTTTTGTACTGGCAATAAAATTGACTTAGTTGAGCTGGGAGAAGCTTGTAAGAACTAATTGAACCAGTCTGAAAGGAAAACTGGATATTTCTCTAAGAAATTCAAAGCAGAAAGTGTTGTTGAATTATTAAACAGGGAAAAAACAAAACTCATTTTCCCTCTAGGAAGTCTTGATCTAACCTGAATTTTTAAATTTTTGTTTCGTTTTGTGACCTTGCTTTAATAAATAATGAAGTTTCAATTTTAACTGAAATGCTTCAATACTAACAATGCTTCTGTGGCTTACAAAACAGAAGAAAGATGCTGTGGTAGAGGACTAAATGTTTTTCCTTTAAATGTTTTGTGTGTGTGTATGTGTGAGGGCACATTTTGTTTGGGTTTGTGCATCTTTCCAGAATTGACACAGCCATGGAACAATACTAATTTAGAGAGCACTGTCCCTTACACAGTACTCTCATTAAGTGTAATGAAGCTCATCTAAAAGTCCTAATAATCCTTCAAAATATTATTAAATCCTAATTATTTATGAACAATGCTAGTGTATGTGCTTGAGGTCAATGTAGCATGTGAGTCATTTAATTAGTGCATCATGTCCAGTTGTATTCACTTATATTGTTTCAATTAGAATGGTAATTGAGAACTTTGTATGTATGTTTTTTCTTGCAGTTGCAGTGCCTAAACCTACTTGTTGCTGCTGTAATTGCTACTTGCCCTACATCTTCTGCTACTCTCCTTTATTTATTTATTATTAAATTAAGAATATTTAAAGAGGAGATACAGCTATTGGACAAAATTTGTTTCAGTGTGACAAGACTGCATAATAATGTAACTGAATTATTATCAGAGATGACTCTGAGATGGAGTCTTACCTGTAATTTTAATTTCTTCTCTGCCATGTTGGATCTTTGGTCCTGATTAAGCCATGCAAAACCATTGCAAAAGCTAGGAGGTGCCTTTTGTGTCTTCCAGACACGTTTTTCTGACACTTAATGCATCATGTAGTCTATATACCAGCTGTGATCTCATCAGCTGCATTAGCTGCACAATCTTGGGGAGTTTTGCCATTACTAAGCCGGCTTGAATGTTCTGAGAGAGAAAGAGGAATGGAGAATAAATATGCAATTTGTATCGAAGTGAGGTTTGCAAATCACTGCAGTCTGATTTGGAGTTTGCATTTAACTTTTGAACACATAAGTGGTAATAATAATTTTTGTTGCAGTGGAACATCTGTTAGTTAATCAGAACTTGAATTAATGGAGAACTGAAAGTACTTAGCTGAAGGTTACAAATTAATTAGTGTAATAATAATATTAAACTAGCCCTTCCATAGCTAATATTGCAGCCAAATACCATAATTTGAAACTTTTATTTTAAGGAACCCCAAAATCTTGCTTTGGAGAACAAAATTAATCAATGGAAAACATTTTTGCAAAAGAGTTTGAGAAATAAAATCAAATTACTCTAGGAATATACTGCAAATTAAAATTAAATTAAAACCAAAATTGTTTTCATTTTGCATTTTAATCTTTTTTGCCACACATAGGGTCAAAAAAGGTTTGTTTTCATGCTTTGTACCCACCCATATAGTGAAATCTCCCTGGAAACAAATGCAGCAGCTTTAATTGAAGAAGGTTCACCATCACTGAAATAAATTGTTAATTTTGTTGCAAATAATATTGAGAGGGATCAGCTCATTTCTTCAACTTCACAGGCTGCTACACATGTGTTCCTCTTTCACTCAGGTAAAATAATGTTTTGGAATTTTTTTGCTATTTGAGAATGTCATGTGACAACTGATTTCAAAAGGGGGCAATTTTTGGGGGTTTTTTTGTGTTTTTTTTTTTTTAAGATCAGTATGTAGATACTAGTTGAAAATTCAGAAGCCTATCTGAGAGCTGAGGGATTTTGGTGGGCGGGGGAAAAATGATGGGCATATTGACAAGCTCCTTCACAGGTTTGAGGATATGGCTCCTCCAAGGGCTGTGCTACCTGGTAATAAACCTTTCTCCTGAGAAAATGAACTAACAAAGTAAAATTTCTTATGGATTTCCTTTTTGGGTTGTGATTGGAGTCTCTGTAGTCTAACAGAAAGGGAACTTGCAGCTTTCCTGGGGCTAGGTGACTCGTGATCTTTCTTGTGAGAATTCTCCAGTGGTAAATAAGTTGTGCTCACTCTTCAGTCTTTCCTTGGGCAAGGGTAGTAATAATGCTTGTCATTTCTCTGCTTGCTTGTTTTCAAAAACTGTGAAGAAACTCAACATCTTTGAGACAATCACTGCTTTATTAAAAATAAAGGGTCAGGGGTTCCAAAGTTGGTGACAAAGGGAGAGAAGAGACAGTGGATGTATGTAGTGTGTCACACGCGCTTAGTTTCCTTAAAGACACACTAAAAGCCTCTCCGTTATTTGTGCCGTAGGAGGTAATGCAGCTCTTCCTTGAAGTGCTGTTTGTTAGACTCACTGTGTGTTGTTAGACTTGTTACTCCAGGGTTCAGTGCAGGATACATGTGGTTTAGTAATGAATAAGCTCATCTTCACATAATTGGAGTTGCAAGGTCCCAGTAAAAGTCTGCCTCTGGTTTTGTGCCTTCGAAGTGGATACAGTGATACTGAATAAAACAGTAAATAATGATTTGTAAGTGTTTTGAAAGAGAAGTACTGCATGTTGTTTGTCAGCAGATTTTGCTGAAAATTAAATTACTGGGTTTTTTTCTGGTTTGTGTGTTTTTTTGCTTTTTGTTTGTTTGGTTTGGTTTTGGGGGGGTTATGTGTAGGTTTGTTTGTTCAAATTTTTCTTTTTCTGGAGAGACTTCTGTGAATATCTTCAGACTTTTAAGGACACACATGTACAAAAACGAACAGCTGTACTTCACGCATATTGCTATATTTATTTCTTTGTCATTGGATTTCATTCCTTCATCTGTCCTGTGCCCAAACCCACAGCTGTGCATTGCAGCCTTGTGCTCTGTGCAAATCTCTCACTGGAGACTTTGCAAGGTTTGCTGTGGTGAGTTATTTGATACAGGCTATAGAACTGACTGGACCGTTTGATTAAGTGACTCTTGGAATATCTGCTAAGTCTCTATCCACGACTTCAAAATAGCTCATTTAATTTTTCTGGGAAAATAAAAAGAAAGCAAACAAAATGAAACACGTTTGGCACCTTTGTAGAGAGTGATACATTTTATTAATAAAGTCTCCATTTTAGTTTTTTTTGTTTGTTCATGTTTTTTCATGGAGGAATGTCCTCATCCCATCTGAGTAGCAGTTACCACTGCATTCGCTCTCTTACTTTTAACAAAATCGTGTTACATCATTAGCATTCTGAGAGGACGCACATCCTTAAGAAGGGAGAAGAAACTGGATATTTTCAAGGCTTTCTTACAAAGTTCAGGCAATGTAAAACACTAAATCATTTGGGATATAGCCTGTTGGAAACTTGGAGGCACCTTTCCCATCTTTTCAGCAAGAATCTTTGTCAGTGGAGGTTGCTAATTCTTTATTAAGCTGCAGGTAGAAGTTCCTCAGGATCAAGCCTGATGCACAGTGGTGGTGCTACTGGCTTTGGCCACACCTCTCCTGTCACCAGGCATCCCTCCCCTGTGACATGGACCTCCTCCTCAGATGGACTTTGCCCTTCCTCTTTGGAGAGGCAGAGCTGCTCTGTGTCAGGAGCTGTCCTTCTGGCATATGTTGTACACACAAAAAATAGTTCAAGGCAATCCTTATAGCAGTAGAAAATTATTCGTAGTTTTATTCCGTAGAGCACTTCATTACACATGCACACTCACATGCGCACGGAATTTTGCATTTTCTCACTGCCCCAGGCCCCCCATATGTGTTTGCTGCCTGCCTCACTGACACCCTCTCCTGTGAGTCAGCAGTCTGCGAGGGAAGGACAGGCATTACAGCCATTTTTCTTGCTCCTGTTCAGAAAAGAAGCCTGCTGCTGTGACACAGAGAATAAAGCTGCATTCCCCAGCCCTTTCTGAAACATACACGTTGCGCTCAGTGTGATATTTGCTTCTTATTGGCACTATTCAGTGTTTTGTTCCAGTGCCCTTCCAATTATTACTGTATATTAATTTTGATTAGACAGGAGGCTGCTTTGTGAGTCTTGACTTCCTGCCAGTACAATCAAGTGTGAGCAATGGGAATGAGAAGCAAATGTTGCTTTCAAAACCTTGTGAAGAATATATTACTTCTAAGCCACAGTAAATATATATAATCTTAAAAAGAATAAATGTCTTTGTTGGTAGACCAGGAATTGAGATAGGGCATGAACCCTGCCTTGAAAGGGGGAAGAATATCAGAACATTGATGGAGTATCTGTGTAAACTATTTTATTTGTGTATTTTCAGTACTCAAACTTTGTATTGTTTCAATTTTTAATCAGCTGTTTGTTTAATGCATCAGCCTCTGTGCTATAAATTAAATGAGTAGAAACAATGTTAGGTAGAAAAAACAGAAATGGCATAGGTTCCTAAATACCTTTATGGTGAAATATACTACAAGGAATTCAGGTAGGAATTTTATTCAGGCAAGTTCTGAGCTTTGTGCTATTGGGAATGGGTGAGCACAGTGCTGTCCCTCTCTTGTTATCCTTCCCCTACATCCTCCCTCCCCCCATCATCCCTGGTTTCATCTATGAATTTATGAATTCTGCAAGTTTAACTCTTAGAGCTCACAAAAAGGCAAATGCAGTACACTCGGACCTTTTGTGGGGCCCTGTTTATTTTTCTGGCTGAAATAATTGTCCTTCTCAGTCCCCTTGCTCATCTCACTCCTTTCTTTGGCTGGCGACTGCTGAGTTGTCATCATACATTACTTACTGTTGAGAGGGTAACTCCTGTGGCCCTGCTTGTATGTAGTTCAGTCAGCAGCAGGTGCTGGAGGAGCAAAGCGTGTCAATATTTCATGCATTTAAAATCAAACACATTGACTCACATATGGCTGCTCCAAGTAGCACTACATGTAAGCACGCTCTCTTTATGTAGGTGTGCTGAACTGCTATCCCTAATGCACCTCCAGCCTGGCAATATAAATGTGATTGTGAGCAAGCAGTGTGATAAAGAAGCATTATCTGGCTTATGAAACTAAGCACCCGAAAATTACAAAATAGCAGATCCGTGGTCAGGCACTGAACAGGGGTTTTGTATGAATCCATTAGTTTGACAGGAAAATGACATGTGATCATGGAATGACAGAAAAGGTTATAAGGGGGCAAAGGTTTAGTGTGGACACTTCCTAATTTTTTGCCCCTGATTTTACAGCTGCAATATTACTTTAACTTAGTCATAAATTATATCTGAAAGCTATGTGAGTTAGAACATCATACACTTGTTTTCACCTTTTTCACTGCATATTCAGTGCCCTTTCCTTGAAATCTGCCTTCAGAAGATGAGCTTGAGCTCTGAATTTTTAATATTGTAGCATGGATCTCCACACGTTGAACTGCCCTAACTCAGGGTGGGGGATAAGCAGGCGTGCAGGTCAGATGGGGGCTGTTGGGTTCCCAGCTCTGTTTGATCAAGAAGGAGCAGCTGAGGTGCCTGGTTGCATTCTTCCATATGTTGCACACGTTTTAAGTACAGTTCTCTCTTCTCTATATGTGCCAATACAGACCTTGGCATAGCAGATTTTCTGTACCTTTGTTCTTCTTCGAGTTGCTATCAGGAAGAGAACCACTCAAATAGAAATGAATGAATGCCTCACTTGCCAAACTGAAAATCAAGAAAGGGTGTGTCTGGCTAATGACTTCCACATTTTCAAGTTTTCGGTATTAGAACTTAACCAAAAACCAAACCCCCCACCTTAGAGGAAACCTTAGGCTGACTGATTAGAAACCACACGTCTGGGAAATGTTAATAGTTTTTGTAAAAAGCAAGCATCCCTCCCCAGAACAAACCAACCAACCACCACCAAGAAGAATAACAATCAGAAAACACCCCAAAAGCCTTTTTTATTAAACATGCAGCAAAGACTAGCCTGCTGCTGGTGCTGCTAAAAAAAAAAAATAAAATTTAAACTTGGCTTTGGAACTTAGAAGTTCCAAACTTAGAAGACAGGTTTTAGTTTTTAATTTTGTTACTATGGGGCTGAGACAGTTACTGAAGGAATCTGTGAATGTTTAGCTACCCTGGGGAGAAATCAAAGCATAGTGCATTGACATTTTTGTCCTCAAATTATTCTAGCTGATTCCTTGTACCACTGATGGGCATGTAGTTGAGATTTAACTATCTACTGAGAATGGAGGTGATAGTGCAGAGTATAAGGAAAGGGAATCAAATGGAAATGTACTGAGTGAAAAATCTTTTCTCTAGGAAGGTAAATGCTCTACACGATTTTATTTTTCTGGGCTGGAATTTTATGTTAGTGTTTCTGTGTTTGTAATGATTGAAAAGAATTAAGCTTTATTTCCTATTTAATGGGGAGGATATGTTATTGGCTTTTTATACAAAAAAAGAACTCCCACTTTAAGTTACCATATACTAATTGTGTTTCCTATATGCAAACTGGAATAGTTTTTTTAATTGTCATTTCCATTATCTGTTGTAAAACACTGCTGAAATCTTGAAACAATCTTGCTTAGAAAATAACTCCGCCAGTTAATGTTTCAGTTGCAAAGTAAAAGATGTATCAAATCTGACACACGTTTGATATATTTTTTGCTTCTTTTTTTCCAAATTTTGAACAAAGTTACTTACTTTTCTCATACCTACCCCCTTCTTCCCATTCCCTCATTTGATCTGCCCAGGTTCAGGAGGTTTGGGAGTCTGAATACCTATCCTGAGGGACACATACTGCAGCATAAATCATGTTGATGCTGTTGAAACAAAGTGTCTCTGATTTGATTGTATTTCAAAACTACAGAAGATAAAAACAGATGCCAGGTAATCCTTGGTCCGATGGACTGAGAGAAGGCAGCAAAGGCTAGACACTGCAAATTAATGTAACAAGCAGAAAGTAGGCAAAAAGGAACAAAGAAATAGAGGCCTTATAGGAATTATGTGCTTTTGGAAATATTTTTAAAAGTATATTTTAAGGCACTTTATTTATCTCAGCTCTTCCTCTGTTTCCTGAACAATGGGTGTCAGTCTTATCTCTGCCTAGATACACTGTCATGTGAAAGCTCCCATCAGTAGATCCCGCCCCATTTCAAAAGCTACAAATTTATTCAGGCTCTCAAAATCCTTTTGCAGAACCACGAAGCAGCAGCTCTCTGTCACCAGCCTGCTCTTGACTTTTGAAAGAGATTTATTTTACCACCATGGATAGGAGCAGTGGGTCTGATGTTAGATGTTCGCAGGTTTGTTGAGCAAACTCGGCAGCATGTAAGATTTTCTTTTAATTTCCTCTAAGTAACAAGTGCCTGTGTAGAGGGAATAAGCAATGAAATGCCTGGCTTTGTTGCTAATCCTTTGTTTTATTAGCAGCTGCCCAGGAGTAGCAAAGATTCCCTCTCTTCTACAATCCCCCCCCCCCCCCCCCCATGCCTTTTACTAATTTGCTGACTTGTGGTCTTTTAATTTATAAGCAGGGCTTTCAAAAGAAAATTCTTGATATACAGTTGAGAGGTGTTTGTGCAGCTGTGTATACATTGTCATACATGCAGAGACCCAGAAATTTAATTGTTTTTTGATGTGTGACAGCACTGATCCCATGACTTTCACAACTACCTGGGCAGCTTTGGCTGCAGGAATAAATCCCTGGGAAAATAGTCAAATAGGTAATAAATATGTAAATAGTCTACAATGTAGGTGGAGTTACAGAGTATATGGGCCTGACCTGCATTATCCTTATTCACTGTGTTTAAGTTTTGTCTTCCTTGGGGCAAAACTCTGTTTTTATCCTTAAGTGATTTTCTTTTCTGCAAAACAAGCAAACAAACCCCAAACCTGATAGAAATTTTTATAGCAATAAAACAGATATTGTCATCCCACTGTAGCTTTCTGAGACCAACCTTATGCAGCCCTATTTTTCTTGGGGTGGACTAGCAGGAAGGTGACAACATCTTTCTGGCCATCTTTTCATGGACATCTCCAACTATGTTTGTCTAACACAGCTGAAGTAACTTAACAGAGTAATGCATTCATTTTGACTGTGTCCACTGAGACCCCGTACTCTGGAAATAATATATTCTGAGGTTTTATCAAGCACTAGACTGTTTATCTATGCTCTATAGGACAAGAAATGAGTGTTTTGAACTTTCTGAGTCTCTGTGTATAGCACTGTGAAGCAAGATCCATAAAGTATATCTCTCATAGAAGACATGTGTCTTCTATGAGGAAGGATTGAGTCATTTGTTTAAAACATTCCTGAAGGAAGGTTTGTACTTTACCATAATGCAGTGCCTACAGTACATGCCCAAATGTGGGAGACCTGGTTTGTAGATGTCTGGTGGCTTCGAGGTGCCCCCAGCAGGTTCCTGATAGCCTACACTTAGATTCTAGAAAACGCCATCTTTTAAGATGTCTCCTTCTCCATAGCATGTCACAGTAACTGATTTAAATAGTTTTGCAGGATAAAGTTCTGAATCCAGACCCTTCAAAACAAAATTCAGTTTTCATCTAAGGCTACTGAGCTGCTTCAAAACAATCTCAAATATTAAAATCAGACTTTCACTAAGCAAGAGCTCTCCATGGTTTGTAACCCTGCTGTTTCCTGCATTGACATAAAGCTGCTTCATATATTTCAGTGTGGCAATCTTTCTGAGACAGGCTGCTGTCTCATGTGTTACATAATCTGAGGTTAGAACTTGAACTTTCCCTTAAGTTTCTGCTGGAAGGTTAGAAGCTGTAATGCTGTCCTTTTGTGCAGATGGTCTGTTGAGATTCCATTTCATCATGTCACTAAAAGTAAAGGATTTTTTAATCAGAATTGGTAACTGCTCAGCACAAGGGAGCATAAGTAAATCTTTAATGAAAATTGCAAATGGTTTGCTTTACCAGTGGATATGAATTTTTTCACTGAAGGATTCACTGAAAGGTATTTGAAAACCATCTGATTAAATGAGAAAGACCTTTAGAACAATTTAAAATTAATTTAACAAACAGCCTAGAGCTTGACCTCACTTGGCAGCCAGTCTCATCCAAACCACTGACCTTCTGACTTCCAATCCGTCTGTCTCTTTCTGCTGCCACCAGCTCCCTTCCAAATGGTGAATGCCTTTCTAAGAAATGGTCTCAAACTAGCCAGTTAGGATCCTGTTTAGGCTTGAAATCTGCACATAGAAGTCAGCTCAGTTCCCTGAAATTCATGTGCTGACTTTTTCTTCTGCTTCATTTAAGAGATTTAGCTTTAATTCTTTCAGTGTCCTACACACCAGCTTTTTTTCAGAATGCCTGCACCATGCAAGTGAAGATCATGCAGAAATACCTGAGATGGATCAAGCCAAAGGAGCAAAATCCTTGTGCATCCATACAGTGATCTGCCAGATTCCAAAATGGTCCTGAAATAGGTGTATCTATCTTTTCATGTTGTTACCTTTCAGCACTGCATCTTTCCTTGGACATAGCACCAGGAGGGTATGATTGCATTATATTAGGAAATACAGTGGACTGAACTAGTTCCACTGTCCCTGCTACCATCACAATTTGCAGTTTAAGTGCTCTCTGTGATCGGAATAAAATCTGTTAATGGCACACCCATGGGCTTGTCCTCTTAATTATACTTTAAAAGGAATAGTGGTAAACTTAAGCTATGATTTCTCAAACTTCCACTCTTGTATCTAGAACTATCCATGACCATGCATACAAACAAGTGTATGGGGAAAAGTTTTCATGTCCCATCTAAGAATGAGGATTTCCTGGGGCAACACTGTGGCTGTGGAACTATGGGACAGGCCAGGGATCAGGCTGTTCTGCTGTGGTGCTGTTGCTCTGACTGCTGAGTGCATGAGGGCCGATCTCATTTTTGGCTCTCAGAATAGTGCAATGAAAAGTTTATCCTTGAAATGACAGGTCCCTAAAATATTAAAATCCTTGTATGTTCCCTGCTGTCCTCAGCTCACCCAGCCAGCTGGCAGAGAAAAACTGAAGGAAAATTTTTAGACAAAATTTTCCTCCCTCTTCACTAAGGAAGGATTTATGTAAGTGCATATTGGCACATATTCATGTATGAGCACATATACAAGGACTTGCTGAAAATACACTTGCAGTATTAGATGACAGAAGCTCCGGGGAGTTTAGATTTGGTTTTCTCTCTCTGTATGAATATTAGAAATACTGGCTTTTCATTGCTAAAGTTAGGTGCCTGTGATGTTATCCTTTTGTGTGGATCCACGCTTAACTAAAAAAAATTCAACAATTTCATCTTTTAACAGAAGGTGATTAAAGGAAGGACTATAAATTACTTGGAAAAGCAGTCAGATTTTCTTTTTCTCTACAGATACAGTAGATGTTCAGGAATTCTCTGTTATTCACTACCATGCTCTATAGCTCTTTCTAGTTATGAAAGTGTTACACTGCTTGCAGTAGGGTGATTAGCATGCACATTTAAAATATTTCCAGAGAACTCAAGTATTGTTTTTCAGATTGGCTTTAATTAGATGCACTGGGTGCTTAATCTCATTGTTTCTTATGAAATTGGATTCTTAGTGATATTAGAAACATAGCAAAACATGAAGAGAAGTGTTTATCTGGGGTTATGAGGGATTGGGAGAATACAGAGCTGGGAATCCTGATCTGGAAAGGAGCAGTGAATTTGAGAATGAAATTGGAAAGTGTCAGACACTCCATGAAGTATCTGCACTTATTATTGCACAAGGTGTGACAGGACATTGTAAAATATGCTGTGTAAGTCGTACAGATGTGATGTAGAGACAGATGGAACTATTGCACTGAAGTCAAATACAGCAAAGTATATAATTAAATCTGAGACTAGGAAAGAGTGAAGTTAAACATTAAATAGTTAAAAGACCTCAAAGGCAGCACAGTGAATTCTGCTTTACACCATGGTTTAAAGAAATGGGGTTGCACTGACATCAGAAATAGGAATAAAGAATAAATTTATAAAAGCCTTGACTAGATTTCGTGTAAGAAATTCAGAGAAGTTATCCAAGGGGATAGGGTGCAGTGTTCACACTTACTACAGATCATGGTTACTAAAAACAAGAAGCTGTTTGTGATATGTGCATATGTAGTATTTTGATGTTTTTGATTCATATAATTTTCAATTTTACTTTATGCCTTGTCTTGTTTATACTGTCTATTGATAATACAATGATAAATTTTCTGTTTTGAAAGATTCTGGAAGGAAACATTTCCCTAGATGTATGTACATAATTTCATTGCTACTCTTGGTCTTTTTCTTGTGAATGTGAAGAACATTCTCATCCTCATGGGTTAGGACCTTTCTTTCTATAAGTTTCAATATCTTTTCTTTGTCATACCTTCTGGCAAATTTAAAGAGGGGCAAATTGGATATAATAGAGATTGAGCTCTTTTTATAACCTCTTAAATAATTAAGTCCCCTCTACATCTGCACTGTCCAAGACAGCCTAATCCTCTCTCTCAATTAATGAACCTTATCATTTCCCTATGTGCCAGGTTATTCCTTCAAGAGTTTTTCCTCATAACAGTTTTGGCAATAGACTTGTAATCTTTCCTAAATTATATTTTCATACTAGGTAAGTGTCTAATTAGTATAATTTAAGATTACATAGTGAGAGGTTTATTTGAATTTTTCTTTCCATAGAAATGATGCACCCAGAAATACCTTTCCTTGTTTGCTTAGTTTGAAACCCAGAGAAAAAATTCAGTTCTAATTACAGACTTTATTTCAACGTCATATAATAAATATGTTTAGCTGCTGACCACTGAAAGGATTATTGGATGTCAGGGACAGAACATCAGTCAGATATTTTAGTATAAGCCGCAGGAGACAACCTTCAATATATTTGAATTATGTATTTCAAATGCTACTTTTTCAAATAGGACATTATTGCGGCATGAATCTTCTTTATTAAAATAAAAATCTAGTCTTTATAAAAGCATAACACTTTTTAAGACTTAAAAAGAGTGAGAATCCTTGAGTCGGTGACAGCACTTATAGCAAGGAAGGCAGATGTGATTCATGTATGAAAGCTGGCTGTGAAAACAGAGCTTTCTACATGGTCTTATTGTAAATGAGAGGGGCTTCTATACAAGTCTTATAATATGAAAGGATAATATTCATCTGGAGAGAAGTCATTTATCAGGGCATGACATATGTAATCCTGCTTTCCTCAAAGTACTGACATGCTGGTGAAAATGATCATGTTTTATTCTTTTCTAGGGGCTGCCACAGAAAGAAGTCAGCAGAGTGCTATTCTTTTGCGCTAGATTTGAATACATAATATGCCAAATGTTTCACTAGTTCATTGTTACAAAATTGTCTGTGGATCCTTTTGATTTTCATTTATTTCTCTGAATAAGTTGACCACAGAAATAGCATTGATAGCATTATGCTGCTTTGTATTACCATTTTTATTTTAGGGTATGGCTGCTATTTTGTGTGTGTCTGTTAGGTTTTCATCAGGCTTGAGAGAGCACACAGCTCAGCTAGATTACTCTGATTTTGAGATTTCCAGTGTAGCGAGAGGCTGTTTTGTCCTGAGATCCCACATGTTTTACTGAATTTGGTCTTATACCACACAGAAGTCACTGCAGATTTGTTCCTGATAAATATGGACTGAAGAAAGCAATTAGCTAGTGGGAAGGCCAGATCATCTTTGCAGTTGTAAGGAAATAAACAGGTGATAAACAATAGATAACACCATGCAAAAGAAGATACGAGTGTGGGGTGGAAAAAAGACACTGCTTTCCTTACAATAGCAATTACCAAATGGAGGCAGGGTGCAGTGAGGAGGGAGGAACCTATCTTCAAATTCTTCAGAGCTGGGAAATAAAAAAGCATTCAAAATGAAAAAAGAGGGCATTATGACTGGAAAAAGGTGAATGTTCTTCCCAACTTCAGCAAAGGCAAGAATGACCACAGTGCAAATAGCCTCACCTTTGTGCCATGAGATGTTATGTCCTTAGAGAAGCCACCTCTGGGTACATGGGCTGACTGGGGACAGCTATCATCAATGTAACAAAGGCAAACTCTACACCTGACTAACACGGCTGCTTTCTGTGCCGGGATTGGACTGTCTCTGCAAACAAGGCAAGAGCAATAAAAGTTTTCTGCCATAGCTTTAGTAAGACCCTTGTTGTGGTTTTTCATAGTATTCTTTTAGTCAAACCAAGGAGACATGGGTAGTAAGTGTGGACTACATGGTGGCTGAGAAACTGGCTGGCTCACCAGGCTCAGTGGAGTGATTGTATTTCAAAGCCTAACTGGCTGTCATCTGGATTAAAGAGAAAATAATTCTCCATCAGTCTGGTTAAGTACTGGAGCAGGGCCCAGAGTGACTGTGAAGTCTTCATACTGAAGTTTTGATCTAACATTGAAGTGGGCCCTGCTTGGAGCAGAAGGTTGAGCTGGATGTCTCCCAGATGTCTCTTTCAACCTAAAATTGTTCTATGACTCTGAGTTGTCTCAAAGTACTTTCAATAGTCACCCAAACCAACCCTGATTGTTGAGTTTTGTCATGCCCGCTCACTGCACGGATCACTCTGAATTCACCAGGAAAACAATATTTAGATGCAGGTAATCACTTCAACGTTCAATGTGCATGGTGAACAGCGTATCATTATCAGTAACTGCATCATTAAATATGTAAAAGGCCTTGCTAATCACTGACCATTGTTAAAGATTCATATAGTCTAAACACTTTCCCGGAATTCTAACAACCTGCCTCTTCAATTAAAATAAAATAAATGCATCAGAGCACAGAAAGAATCATCAAGTGCAGAAAAGTACAGTTGGAAATGGACATCCTTACTTGATTGAAAAAGTCACCTAATCAGTGGGATCATTGAAGTAATGTATAATCAAGTAGAAGGGAATGTTCAACAGCTTTCCTCTGCATGAAAATTGTGAATAGAATTTAATTGCTTCTGGACTGAATTTTCTTTAACTACCTGGAGTCATATTTCAGCAACACCATTGTATGAACTCTAAGATTTTACTATTAATCAACCTAATGAAAAGTTTGCTGAAGCCTGTAGAAAAGTCTTCTGGAAGAAGACCAGAGGTTGGTTTCATATATGTATATAAAGTTACTTTTGTTCAGAGCTAGAAAAGCTCCTTAAGAGGTAAATAGTACCACTTAAAACTATCCAACCCATACATATCAGTTGAGGAAATCTACTGTTGGATATTTACTTTTTGTGCTGGATAATTGCAGTATTTAAAAACCCCATAAGGAAATCTTAATGGAGAGTGTCTTCTGTTGAAACCCATCAAGTAATGGTTCTGTGAAGGCCCTCTTGATAAATGCTGCTGTTCCCACCAATGGTTGTGGTGCTTTTTTTGCAGATGATTTTATGATATAATGGGTTATATATTTGTTTATGTCACTTTGAATCCTACCTTTGGAGTAAGGTCTCTGGAACTAATTCTGCTGGTTTTCCATAGCTCTGCTACTGACTTGAATGAGACTTTTGGATCTGCACTAAATATAGGATTGGTACCAATGGAACTGTATGTTATTCCTGTAAGCCACTCTCTTCTGTAATGGCTACAGGAGAAAACAGCAACACTATAGTTATATTTGTTGGGTTAAGCAACAGAGGTTTGTTTTGGTTTTGCTTTGTGGTTGTTGTTTTTATAAGGTTCCCTGTTTTACCAGCATTGAAGTAAGAAAAACCTCACAGTGGCTTCACCATATGTTTGATCTATGAAGTTGTATTGATTGTCAGGTGTAAGCATTCTGACAGCTGTGAAATGAGGAGATGCTGTGGTGCTAGGGAATGAAGAATTTGGAACTGCAGGGGTTCTAGGGCAAGAAGTGTGCTTCTTACTGCTTTTTTGTTGCAAGTGGCAGATGTGGTCACCAGTGAAGATTACTATTACTTTGGTGTATCCACCCTTAAGTCTGTCACTAGATACAAGATGTACTTGAAAGAAGAGGATGATGTGCAGGGTAGGTAAGGCTCTGAGAGAGAACCATACTGTAACAAGGAGTTAGCAAGCTTGTACCTGTCTGCCTTTTACAAAGTAGTTATCAGAGCTTTTAGAAGAGAGATTTTCAGACATGGAAATGGAACTGGATATTAGGGCCATATACAGTTTGGCAATAGGAGATGCATCTTTGCCTCTGATAGACACATTTCAGTGAGGTTTTAATTTTATCATACCTTGTCTTTCTTCTGAACTTAGCTTGCAAATGTTAACACTGTACTCAGAGTTTATTCGGTCAAAATGTTTCTCCTCAAGATTGCAAGAAGGGCCATAGGTGGTTCAGGATTAATTTTTGAATTTGAAAAGTAAACTGCAGCACTCTCAGTCTTCAGTGAGCAAGCTCTGAAGGGCAGAGAAGCCTCTTTTGTTATGCAAAAGAAGATTTTTTTTTTTTTTTTTTTGCTGTTGTGATTAGATTGTTATGGAAAAGCATCATAAAATGTAATGTAGAATCCTGTAAAATGTTAAAGCACTTTAAAAATTCCACCAAAAAGTTGTTTCTAGTTCTCCAGTTAAAGTTATTACTCTCCAGTTTTATCTTGATTGTGGGGTAAATTCCTTGTAACCTTATTTGTTTAATTCTTCTAAATTCATCTAGACTCCATAACATGAACGACAGATGACCCCAAGGGGGCTGAACTTACTCTGACTGCTATTTTTACCCTATTGGAGACCTAGTGATTGAAGTTCAGTGTCATGTACTGAGAATGAAATCTGTCAAACAGTTTAGAAAAACGTGGCTAATTTAGCACTGTTAGATAAAACAACTCCTTTCGCTTTTTCCTCTGAGAGTAATAGCCTCTATTTTCAGCACAATTGGCCTTTGGCAACTGTTGGTAACATAGGAGGGTATTTTTGGAAAAGGAAGGAAATAAAAAAAGGATTAAACCACAGGGAATTGCAAGCAAGAGAGAATGCTGAAGAACAGAACTACTAAGGAAGAAATAGCTTTACAGCAAGTTCCTGGACTATAGCTTTTTATTTCTCTTGTGTTCCCTATATGGGTTCAAAATAGGTCAGACACAAAAATGCAGGCTTTATCTTGCCATTGTGGTTTAACCCCAGCCAGCAACTAAATACCACACAGGTGCGTGCTTGCTCCCCACACCCCTCTCCCCACCCTTCCTTAGGATGTGGAACAGATCAGAAGAAAGTAAAACTTGTGGATTGGGATAAGAATAGTTTAGTAATTGAGGGGAGGGGGAAAGTAAAATATAATAATTGTAATGAAAAGGAGAGGGAGAGAGATGATGAAAATCCAAGAAAAAAGCGACGTGCAGTACAATTGCTTACTACTCACTGATGGATGCCCAGGCAGTACCACAGCAGAGACTGGCACATCCCAGCCACCTCCCCCCAGTTTATGTACTGAGCAGATGTTTTATGCTATGGAATACCCCTTTACCCCTTTGGCTAGTACAGCTCAGCTGTCTTGGCCATGCTCCTTCCAAGCTTCTTTGCACCTGCTCTCTGGCAGAGCATGGGAAACTGAAAAATCCTTAAGGTCAACCACTTGGCAACAACTGAACCATCAGTGTGTCATCAACGTTATTCTTATCCAAAATCCAAAACCCAGCCCTGTATCAGCTACTAAGAAAAAAGTCAACTCTATTACAGACAAAACCACAACAGTATCCACCTCTTATTCCATACCACTCATGTCATGCCTGGTTCCATGCTTTCCAGTACACCATCACCTTTCGTGTCCTTCAGTTTATATACACATAGGTATCATTCCCCTAGTTTATGGACCATCCTTACAAAATGCCATTGAGTTGATTTAGTCCATGACTTCATGCTCTATCTGTCAGCAATGTCTCAGGGCAGGAAAGGTGGTGTGTAGCGTTGGGTTTTTGTATGCTGAAGCCAGTTCTGATTCCATCACGGTTGTATTTGTCCAGTTTCATTAAAGCCCATTCTTCAGTAATATGTGGTGATTTAAAAGGAATTGGGTTCAGATCCCCAAGTCTGGAGTGGCAGAGAGAGGTACCACGAGGTGATGGGCAACTAGTCGCCATAAAAGTGATAACATATAGCATCATATAGGTGTTAATACAATATGATTTAATTTATTGGTTATTTTCACCCAAAATCAAATCCCCTTGAGGAACACATCAGACTCCCATCCTCCTGCATAACCCACCTAGTGCACCGAGTTTCTTGAGGAAAAGCAATCCCATGGATGGGCTTGCCTTTGCCTGAGGCAGGAATAATGCAGCATATTTTTATGTGCACTACAGGAACTTTATACTCTCCTGCAGTATATAAAAGTTTTGACTGGTCAGTGTCAGCCAGATTGGCAGATCCTGTAGTGTTGACTAATCAAATGGGTTTTGTTAAATGTGTATCCCAATGTTTGAAGGTGCCACCACCCATTGCTCTCAGTGTCATCTTTAGCAGTCCATGGTATCATTAGATTTTCCTGGAGGCTGGTGTGTGTGACACACCCACTCCATGCCATGTTCTTTAGCCCAGGTGTCTATGAAGTTGTTTTAGAAGTGAGTCAGATTGTCTCACTTTTTTCTGGAGTATCAGAACTAGGCTATGGCATAAGCCTTGCTTTTCAAGGTCCAGGATAGTGTTCGGCAGTGGGACACAGGATCTGTGTCTGACCATCCAGTGGCTGCTTCCTCAGTGTAAGCACATGGCCCTGGCCCTGGTGGGTTTGTGGCAGTGTGTCATGGTCAATCTGCCAGGCCCTGCCATGTTCATACTGCAGACACCATCCTCCATCCAAGCTTGTCCTGCTTGATTCCAGCTCATGTGTCACATTCATGGAAAACCCTTGTGAGAGTGTCCATGGATAAGTTCTACCCCTCAGTCATGATCCCATCTGTGGGTTACATCACTTCCTTGGTGGCCCAAGGTGTCATGGGCCCACTGAGCTAGAAATAATTCACACTTATGATACATCTGATCTGCTTCAATTTTAGCAGCCTGACCTACCTGTTCGTTATTCTCACGTTCTTCAGTGGCCCAGGTCTTGGTACATGAGCATCCATGTGATGTACCAGGTTATCCACCTGGGCAGCAGTATCTTAAAACAGTCATATAATCATTATTGTTGGAAGAGGCCTCCAAGACTATTGAGTCCAAATTTTTACCAACCACCACTATGTCAACCTAAACATAGCACTAAGTGCTACCACATTGAGTAGCTTCTTGAACTCTTCCAGGAATGGTGACTCCACTATGTCACTAGGCAGTCTGTTCCAATGCCTGACCTGATCCCTGGATAAGAGACATGTGTGATAGGAAATTGATTAATCTTTTAGTAGTACATTTTTCATTGTCAGGCTTTAGCGTTGTAACTGGAGATGTCTTGAAAACCCAAAGTTATGTATGTAATGCAGGGTGATGATGGGAATCTTGTGCTGGTCGTTTCCTAATTCTGTTTTACTGTGTAGGTACATCTCAAATATATTTTTACTACTTTAATTGGTACCTTCATTAAGTGCATAGTGATGCTTATGGCAAAACTTTCAAATGTTGCTTATGGAATCTCCCAGCCAAATGTAGATCTGACTCACTAGTCTTTCTGTAAATTATAAGAAAAAGCACGTAGATGTGTCACTTAAGGACATGGTTTAAGGGTGGACTTGGAAGTGTTAGTTTTATGGTTGTAGTCAAACTTACAGGTCTTTTTCAGCTCAAATTATTCTTTTGAATAGAATTTTGAAAAATTCTTTTGAATTATATCTTTAGAAAAAGGGAAGGACCTGTGCTTCCCCCATTTTTTTTATTTGCCTTTGACAGATATTCCAGTCATAAAGAGAATGTCAAAGACAAGTAATTCAGGTTTGTTCTTGTTTTTTTCCACTCAGCTTTGAAGTTCATGACAGTGTAGACTTAGTGTGGAGCTTGAACAAAGAGGAAACATGTGAGCAAACAGAGAAATAACAAGAAAGGAATTAGTCTTTCAATTGTTGTGGAGTATGCAACTAGGACTTCTTGAATTTTTAGCTCAGTTATGAACTTCTGGCTTAATTCATTTTTTATATGTTTCTTGGTCTTCAAAAATACGGATAATCTGATTTAATAAGATTAAACCTATTAATATTTGAGCAGAATGTTAATAAAGAATTAAAGTCTTCTCTCGATTCTATCAACATGAGTCCAAAATAACTCTCTTAATTTCTTAGAATATTTGTCCAGTAATGCAGTAGCACAAAGTATTGAAGGTAAATTATGGTGCACTGATTTTTAGCTCTTCAAAAGTATTTTCTTGCAAGATAAGATGGGTTTTTTTACCAGCTCACTATATAGTTATTAACTGCACTTCAGTTTACACTAGGGCTTTTTATGAACAGAGATTAGATTGAGCTTTCAGCCAGAATGGGTCTTTCTAGTTCCATACCCAGTAACTGCAACTGACCTTTGAAATTAGCCCAGATCTGCAGAACGGCAATTTAGTGTTATATCTACTGAGATATTCTTCCTGCCTCCATGGAGAAAAGAGGACCTGACTTGCAGACTATATGTAAAGCTGAGCTGATGCCAGACAAATTTGGATCCTTCAAAGTGCTTTCATGTTAGGATTAATCTGTGCTTAGGCTTTTATAAGAGTAATAAGGGTCTTCCAATAAAAGCAAAACTAATGCCCAGAAAACTCCAAACCAATTGTAAGCCATGGGGAGTCCTCTTTTTCCAGGATTTTTGGTTTTTCTTTTTCTTCTGTTCATTATCAGAAGCAAGACATCCTTCCTCACTAGCCAATAGCACATGAGTGTCTTCAAGCTGCTCCTGGAGTTCCACTGATTAGTTTCTTGCCATCTTGATTTACTAATAGTTTTCAGGCCATTTTTCTTAAGGGTACATAGTCAGCAGGTTCAGTTATAGAATTGGTTGGAGATGAAAAACTATAGGAGTGAGTTGCAAGCAAATAACTTAGTAGGTACTCAGTGTGTTGTCAAAGAAAGAAAGTGAACCTGCGTGGCAGCCCAGTGCTGGCAGCTCTGCAAAACACTGGATTTTTGCACATTTACTGTTGGTTGGCCTCTGTATCAACTGAGGAAAACAATGTAAATAACAGACTTTGGAGTCACTATTGTAGGGTTTAGAGAATTTTTGTCCTCTACAAGCTGTGAACTGTATGCCCATATGAAAACACTGTGCATTCACAGGCTATTCAACAGCATCTGCACAACTGGTCACTTGTCTTCATTGTGGATCAAAGGAATTTTTGTAATGCAAATATTGAATATGTTAGAGCAGTAAAGAATTTCACAGTTTGGGCAAACTAAAAAATGTGAACTGCATTTTGGCTATAATGAGTGACCACCAATGCATAAAATCAGACAAGACCATCATGACTTAAACCAGAGTATTCTGTTTTGTGATTAGAGGCAGAGTTGTTGTCTCCAGTAAGAGTTAATGATAAGAGTCATTAGTGCAGAGCTGGTTTTCAGTAAGAAGTCATAGTATAGTCAGGCAAAGTGGTGTTTGCATATGACCTTCACTAAAATTTTCTGGCAAAGTTACCTGCTATTTCTAGCAATTTAAATAAATTCAAAATAACTATAAATATGAATTGTAAAATGTTTCCTATGTGTTCTAGCTATCTGTCATAATTATGTGATGGATGGAAATGCACTGATCTCTGACCTGGTCTCTGTGCTACTACTTGAGCCTGATTTAAAAACTAGGTGGTGTCTTAGTAAAGTTTCTCTTTATTTGAAAAAGTAAATTTAATCCCCAAAATAGCCCATAAACTGGTTTTTGCAGCTTATTAGAGATTGTCCTAGTAGTTAACTTCCCAGGGCTTTGCCTGAGGCTGAAGTGATTTCTAACAATCCATCATTAACTTTTATGACAACTGCAGGTAGGCTGTGATTGTCAGAATTAGTAATGACATACTGTAGGCCTCCTACTGTCATTCTGAAAAATGCAGTTACACCAGATTTTGCACCTTTGCTAAGTGACTGGGTATGAGAATGAATGTGAAACAAGTTTATTTCACACACTCTATGCTGTATGTTATAACTAGGAGAGAGGCTTAACATTACAGACCTGAGAGCTGCCCTCTCTTTGTTGGAATGAGTTCTTAAGAAAACAATATTGTCCTCCTTTCAGAATCTCCCTGTAAGCCCCAAACATAATAAATATGTCTGGTAATCTATATGTTTACGCAGCAATGTGACCCCAATGTGATAAATCATATTATGTCACATCAAAAAGATCTGATGTTAATTATTTGAATGGGAATCTTGCCTGAAAAGATGTCTTCATAACTGTATTTATACTGTGGCATACTATATTTTTAGTTCTATTGTGCAGGAAGAAAACCTATACTTTTCTGGACTGGCTTCATTATTAAATATGCAGAATATTCACACACAATTTGAGGAAAAAGAATTTTAATTTCTGTGAGTAACTGTTGGTATTTAAACTATTTTTTTTTAAGTTGAGAATTTCCTCAGGGCAGAAAACTTACTGGTGCTGTTCCTACATTTAGTTAAGATTGACAGGAAGATGCCTTTCTGTTCTGCTAGGATGCAGAACTTTGTAGTTACTCATTTGTTTGGGTCAGTTATGTATGCTGAATGGAAAATATCAGAATGTTGAGGAAGCTGTGGTATGATAAACTGAAGAACAAAGCGTAAGTTTGAGGAGAACACTTCAAGGGCAAACTGAAGTTCTACTTCAAGTGATGCGTGACTGATGAAATGAACTGGAAATTATAAAGAGTAAACAGATCATGATGGTACACAGCACCATAACTGACCATGACTCTTTCTGGGAAGGTATGATGAGGGACTGTGGATGTAAAGAGATGGCTTTGAAGGCAGCCAAAAGTTCAACAGACACCATTTTCTGATCTGTCTGTGTAGCAAGTGCTGAAAAATCAACTACTTATCCTCCAGAATTTTTAGCTGCAGTACCAACTGTAGTGCATGAAATTGCCAGTTCTGACTCACCTTAAGTTTCAAAAAGGCAGCACAACAACAATGTAAAGAGAATCAAAGGACTGAAAGAACCTTAAAAAGGTCATCTAAACAATCCCTTTGTCCCCAAAGAACACCAAGACAATTTAAAATCATTCCTGAATGAATTTTATCTGATTTTTTTTTTTTTTTTTTTTGTTTTTAGGACCTAAACCTTTCCAGCTAGAGATTCCATAAAGTCTTAAGCAATCTGTAAAATCTTTAACCACCCTTGCTGCTACAAAGCTTTTTTTTTGTTGGTTTTTTTTCTTCCCCCCTCCCTTTTTACTGTAATTTAAATTTTTCACTTACCCCATCTGCAATTAGGACAAGAAAGCCAGTTTATTTTTATTCCTTTCTGCTGTGCTTATAATATTATCCCACTTTTCAGCCTTCTCTTGTCTACGTTAGGTAACTACTATTCCTTCCCTTTTTCCATATAGATTGTATTTTGCAGACCTCTCACTTTCTCACTGATCTCTTCTGGACTTTGTCCAAATGGAAAAAGTAATAGAGATCTTGCTAGCATCAAAATAAGCAAGATGATTACTGTGTATGACTTACCAACAATAGTTTTATTTATGCATGTAAAGAGACAATTTGTCTTTTTCTTAAAAGCACAACACTCTTGCCTTACTCTAGCCTGTAATTCATAATCACTGACGTCCTCTCTATCCCTTCTGCAAAACAATAAATCGCTTTTCCTATGTTTGCAGAGTTTGCTTATTTTTGTAAGAAATTGTCTTTATTGATTAGTATCTTTTGTTTTTAAATTCTAACTTTCCAGTACTTTTGAACTGTACCAGTGGTTCAAACATGCTTAAGTCACCTCTGCACTGATGCCATTTGCATGTTTAATGAGCATACTTCTTATTGCATTTTAAAAATTTGATCAGTTGTGATTTTCAGTGGCATGGGAAGAAGACTAATACCTTCTGAAGTTTCATCCTGCTGTACTTCGTTTTAATGCTGAGCCATTGATAATATTTAGAGCATGGTCTTCTGTTGTATAGCTATATATGTATATAGTTATAATAATTTCATTTAACCTGTTTTGGTTTTAGTCATGTAATATAAAAATGTTATATGAGAAGGTGAGAAAGTGTCAAAAATCCTGCTAATAACCAAATGATAGCCATAGTCTCCTATGGTCACATATTCCTATCTATATGGGTACATATACAATAAGATGGCATTTTGCATTTATATAGCAATAGCATAAAATAGGGAAGGTGGTATTCCCAGCACAGCTTTCTGCTCAAAGGAGAATTCTGGAATTGTTTTGTTGGTGGAGAAAGGGGTTTTGAAAGAACCTGCTAGAAATGCTGTTTTCTTTTTCCAAGAAGTTGGATGAAGCAGTTGGTTTGCATCATAGTGCTGTGTGAAGGAGAGCAGCGATCAAATAAATAACAGCAATGACATTTTCATGAGAGATCTCTTTCTCTCTGTTGGCTTTTCCATGTGCATTTGGAACTTGATTGAACAAGAGTGAGAAGTTGTGGATTAGATCTAGAAACAATAACCATTCTAATAAGCACAACTAAAGACATGCAAATGACAAAGAGTTTTAAACGCTCTCCTTTTTTCTTGAGCTTGGAACAGCTTTAACAAATATGGAGCTATGCAGAGAGAAAGTATCTGAGACATGCAGTATGGTGGGTGAGAGAATTTTTGCCTTAGTATCTTTTTTGAAATGGTGCAGCTTGCACCCTGCACATACTGACCCTGGGGTGTCACTGGTTTCGAGCAGTGCTGGATAGACATAAAATCATAGAATCCTTAAGGCTGGAAAAGATTTCTTAGATCATCAAGTCCAACAGTTAACCCAGCACTGCCACATCCACCACTGAACCATGTCCCTGATCATTGCATCTGCATGACTTTTAAGTACTTGTAGGGATGGCAACTCAACCCCTTCTCTGGGCAGCCCGATTTCAATGCTTGGCAGTCTTTTCCACAAGGAAATTTTTTGTCGCATCCAATCTAAACATCCTCTGGTGCAACTTGAGGTAATTTCCCTCATTCTATCACTTGTTCCTTTGGAGAAGAGACTGACCCCGTTTGGCTATAGCCTCCTTGTAGAGAGCAATGCAGCTGCTCTGAAGTAGCCTTAGGACAGGGACATTTGACCGTGTTTGCTGTCTGCTTGTGGCTGCTGACCCACTCAGGGGTTGCTAGCTCTCTCCAAGTGCATGTATTTTCTATTTGTCTGCATCCTAAAGTCTGATCTTGGTCTAGGAGCCTCTGCCTCTGAATTTGTGGTGATACATCAGCATAGCTGAGCAGGGGAAGTTTCCTGATCCATTTTGTAAGGTAAAATGATGTTTATAAGTTGTTCCACATAGAGTCATAATAAATGTTGGAAAGGTGATGCAACTGTAACTATGGAAGTGTGTCTTCTCCAAACCTTTTCAGAGGCATCTAAATGAAGGTAGCATCTTCACAGCAATCTGTTCCTCTCTAGAATTTCTCTTCTAGATGTGCTGTAGTTTGCACATATTTCTGTTAAATCAATATACAGTGTAAAATACAATGTATA
Source organism: Entomyzon cyanotis (assembly GCA_024500445.1). NCBI lineage: Eukaryota > Metazoa > Chordata > Aves > Passeriformes > Meliphagidae > Entomyzon > Entomyzon cyanotis. The sequence continues at coordinate 87,847,484 of JAKEPQ010001005.1, forward strand.
AAAAAGAAAAACAGAGGAAAAAGCCCATAAAATCTCTCATAGTTTTGGGAAATGTACAGTGATGTTATTTGGAACTGATAACTGTAGTTATGAAATTATTATCCATTTTCATTCAAGAAGTACTTAACCAGGCACCAAATATTTATGATTTTTTTCTCATCTAGTACTTTTGGAGGCACAAATATTACCATGTTCTTTTAAATTGAATGTCATAGCACGAAACTGGTCCAATCATCAATATTTATTCAGGAGAAGTTGTTTGAAAAGTGCAAAATTACTTTTATAACAACTCTGATCAAGATAAGAGTACTCTTGCTTATATGGTGCTAATTGTAAGAATTAAATGCAAGAGTTATAAAACCCAGGGCTTTCTAGATTCGCAATATTGTTATGCTACTGTTCAAAAGGGCTGTAGCAAGGGCAGTAATGTGTAAATACTGGGTTATTATCTTGCTTCATGTAGTATGCAGCTGGGTAAATCAGGTTGTTTATAAGGTAGTTTTTAAAAAGAGGTAAATTTTTTTTTCTGCTGCGGACAGGAACATAATTTGGTCCAGCTAACATGGCTGTACTTAGTGAGGGGTAGTAGTGTGAGGGGAGGATTTTCCTGGGGGGTGCATTGAGATGGCAGTAGACAAATGTGTTGCTGTTTCTCTCTAATTATGTTCTGTTTCTGAAGAGGAGGTTGTCTATGGGCAGAGGGCTTGGACGTTTAAAGGGTGTTTGCTTTTTTCCTTTTCCTTGTTGCATGTCTCATGTATGTCATGTGGGCTTTACTTGTTTTAGATTTGATGTGTAACAAACTGCAGGAAAATTCAGCATGACACTTTGATCTCCCTGATGTCACTCAGGAGGAACTGAAATTGTAGGATGGATTATATCTCTGAAACTGCTAATAACGCTGAAGAGGTTAGTGTGGGGTTAAACTCTGTGATTAAACCCTAATATTGAGAGAAGGAAGTGCTTCTGTTCACTTGTGGCTCTTGGGGACCCCATTTCAAATTGTATATCTGACTGGCAGAATCCCTGGTGTGAGTGTACCTTGTCTTCATTATTATTATTGATCATATATTCTTTTTTTATTTTAAGAAGTATAATTTCTTTCCACACTACAGCAAAACCCGATTTTGAGAACTAAACACTTCTTTCAAAGTGGAATTGAGCTTGAGTTTCCCACTACACAAGTTGCTATGAATTTGCAGAGGGACTTCTATACGGTAGGAGCCAGCCTTTGCCTGATGTTAAAAAAACCCCTTTTTTTGCCTTTGATCCATGTCTGTATTCCCCTGACTCATCCACAAGGGGGACATAGTTCTAAACAAATACACAGCTCGTGGTTATTTTTGAATATGCACATTCCTAACCCTTCTTATTATAAATGATTCACTTGGAATGCCTTGGGACAATCTCAAAACTGTGCATGCAGTCACTAAGGAAACTCTTTGACAGGAATATAGAAAAATGCATTTTTTAAAAATCACTATTTTTATTTTGGGGAGCTTTCTTTCTTTGTTTACTGATGGAGATGAATTTGCTCACCTGAGTGTCGTGACTTCTGATTACTTGTGTATATGCACGTGCAGAAGAGATGATTATGTTTTGTTGGTTTCCAAAGAACATTACTTTGGCCTTCTTGAGAATGGACTGACATTTCTCCATGTGCTTCAGACATAGCTGGAGCTATCTGGTAATTAATCTAGAGGAAGTGGTAATGAGCATTTCTCCCTCCCTATGTCTATCTTCTTTCCTAACAATTAGTTCTTTGTGAAACAAAGATTTGAATTAGAGGACAGCAATACACGGGCTTATATAACAACTTGGCTTGACTTCTGAACTCCAGAAACAGAGTTTTCAGTTTGTATTACAATTATGTTCTAGGGCTCTTAGAAAAACAGGACATATGATTGAGGCTGAGTTGATTGTGGGATCTGAGATTCTTTCTAACCTTCTGGTATTAAAAAATGCAAGCCTACAGGCAAGCAAACCCTCCTGAAAGGGAGAGAATGCAATCTAAAAATTATATTTCATTTTATAACCAGTTTTGAGTGGAAGCACTCACTTTGCATTGTCTGGCTGAGTTTGAATTTTGGAAAGGGACCTTGGTACTTGGTTGAGCAGAGCTGCCCTGATTACTGACTAAAGAAAGAAAACTGTCACTGTAGCCTCTTTCTTCATTCACTAGCAAGCCTTGAATTTTCCTATAAGATGTTAATACCAAATGTCTTTTTCTGCTTGTATTTAAAATATAATTCTGCTTATATAGCTATTCAGTATTAGAAATGAAAGAGCAAGATATCATCTCTCTTTTCACCTAGCTGTAAATATTATATTGATGAACATTATTTTCCAGAATAAATTTCTGTGAGTTTACCTAAAATTACTCCCCAGGCCCACTCAGATGACTCATATCATCCACAGGAGACCAAATTAGATTGTCATAAATAATGTGTTTCACATTTATGTTTATTTCTCAGCATCGTTTTTGAAATTGTTCTTGTGAATGAGTGACATTTTTCCTATGTACATTTGAAGCCTGCTTTATTAGTTCATTTTCTACTTAAAAATCTCAAATATCTAAATACAGTTTCTTCCATCAACCCAGCAGGGAAGACATGGTATTTAAAAATTTCTAGCCATGTGAGATTTCTGGAATCTTCCGTAAGTTCTGAATCTACCAGTTGTGTTTAGAATTGACGCCACCTTGGCAAAGGTTTGTTAAATCTATTCCCAAAATACCTACAGGTGAAAATTTGTAGAGCCCTGAGTATCTTTTTTTAATCCTTTGTAATCCTTGCAGTTAAAAAGCTTTTTCCAGTAGCTAACCTAAACCTTATCTGCTTGAAATTTAGCTAATCTTTTATTGTCCTGTCTCCCCACTAGACATGGGAATGACTGGTTACCTTTCTCTTCAAAGCAACCCTTTACATTCTGTCATCGCTTCTCCTGTGATCCTCTTTAGTTTCCTTTTTTTTCTCCTCACAGATCTTTTATTTCACATAGATCCCCTCTGCTCTCTCATTTGGCTTCATCCTTCTCAAATCTGAATGCAGCATTGCAACTGAAATCTCAACAGTATTGAACAGAATAAATAATTGTCATCCTTATCTGGCATAGGGTATTTCTGTTAATGCATCTCAAAGTGATAGCTGCCTTTATGTATCATCCTAGAAATGAGTCAATGGTCTGTGTTCGTCTGGCACTTTAAATCCTTTTCTTCAGAATGGCTGCCTACACTAATTTCTTGGTTTTGCACTTGATTTAGCCCTAATAAATGCAATACTTTGCTTTTTTCTTTGCACATCTTTTCATTGGTGACATTGGATTATTTCTTCTTTCTTTTACTGTAATAGCAAGCCATCCCAGCTTGATGTCATCTGTATGTTTTGTGTGTGCTGACCTAACTCCTTGATGAAAATAATTAATAGAACTGGACTTCTGCAGGGTCTGAGCTGAAACAGTCTCCCGTGACACAGAACTGCTGACAAAAATCTGTTTTAATTTTGCCCCTTTATTATCAACAGTAAGTGCTCTGCAGCATAAACAGTTCCAAGCTGGCAGCAACAAATCTTCAGTTTGTGACACCTGGTGCAATCTTTCAAGATGATGTTCTGCATGAAAGTACATTTTATAGTCAAACAGAACGACTTGATCAAAATCTCCATCATCAATTGGTTGTTTGCTTTGAAAAAGCGTCGCTGGCAATCCAAAGACACTAAGTCAGCCTAGATGTTCCTCAAGGGATTATATGATTGACACGTCTGTGTAAAACGAAGACTTGGCTTATTGAAATGCTTCTTCTACCCCATGTTCTAAAAAGATTTCCATGACTTCAGTTTGCCTAACACAACGAGGGAAGCAGCTACAACATGAAGAGATTATGAACAGCTGTGCCAAGGTCAGACAATGTGTCCCTCCCTCTACCCCTTGATCCTGTCTCCAGTTGTTTGTGGTCAGTAGCAATGCCTCAGTAAAATCACATGTACAAAAGCAGGCATACAATAATGGTTGTTCCTCCTCACCTCTTTTCCCCAGGTAATTTCTGTTTCCAATGGTTTACGGTCTCAAGAGCTTTTCTTAATAGAGGTAATACTGTTGTATAGAAAACTATTCCTGTTTTTGTACAGATAATTTGATTGATTCAAATCCACAATCTCACATTTATCTGGATTAAATTTAGCTCATTTTCTTCAATCTTTGCTAGATTCAGAGCAAAAGGTAGGATGCAGAAGTCTGACATTTTCAAAGTAGGCACTGTCCAAAATCTCCCCTGCCTACAATTCTTCGCTCTATGCACTGCATACTGCAGTCTCAAACTTTACGTATTGATCTGGCTTGACTTATTTAATCTGAGCACAAGGACAGTAATATTGATGAGGAGAATGTGAAATATTTGCCCTCTATATGGCAGCTGTACCAGGAATTACACTCCCTTTCATCAAAATATATCTGAATAGTGTCACTGTAAATCCTCATTCATTGTCAAATGATTTCCTTGTTACTGTTGCTGCTTTCCTCCCATGTTTTAGCTACATCTGTAAGGGAGTGGTTTTTTATTGGATTAATTTTAGATGTTACATTGAACTCGTTTTTTCTTAGTTCCAGAACTTTTGGAATTGTATGTGTCACGTATTTTATACTGAACTTAGCATGCAAGCTTGAATTATCTATGATAAACTTTTTCCCCCCTCTCTGTTTTTTTATTGCTTTGTTTTTGTGAGTGGGTAGGTTGGTTGGCTGGTTGGGTTTTTTTTTGGGCTTATTAATTACCTGGGGAATTAACAGTGAGATGGGATGGCAAAGGCTTGTCTCTAGCTGCACTCACCATTACAACCACATTGGCAGAATGCTCCTTGCAGTGCTACCACCCAGACAAAGGGAGGCAGACAGTTCTAGCACAACTGTTTGCCATCTCTGACCGATGCAGCCTTACTAAATTCTAACATTTTTCAGATATTGCTTTACTGGTGGGCATGTGGGGGGTTGGTTTCAGTTTTCCGTTTCCTTCCTTGTTTTATTGTTTCCCTGCAGGCTTATAGCTCATAAACCTATCCTAGCAAAAGTTTATAATAAGGACCTGATACAAAACTCTCCCTGTTGACTGCAAAATTAGTTTCAGGTTATTGCATCTTACGACTTTTTTTTTTTTTTTTTTGCTTGTTAGTTTTCTGCTGGATTAGCTAATTAAGCAGGTCCATCGAGGGGTCAAAGAAGTGTAGAGCCAGAAGAAAAGGAAGGGAAGCAAAGTGTGACAGGGGAGAAAGGGAGGGAGCTGCTTGCTCCTGTACCTATTTTGGTAGCAGTAAAACTATACAGGCTTTGCAATCTTGTCAAATTGCACCCTAAAATATGCTGATTTACATGTTGGTTTTCCCAGTCACTGGAAATAATGATCTTCCAGGGAGTATTAAGCCACAGTGAACTTTAAGCCAATTTGTTTCTGAATGAGAGCATTCCCATAGGTATGTAACATGCTTTAGTTTCTGCATGCTAATTTCACGCCTTTGGACTCCTTAACTTCTCAGTGGTCCCCCACCTAGATCTGTCCCATCTATGTTATTGTTATCATTATTTTGAATTTAAAAATGAAGGGGAATCTGGAAAAACCACAAATAAGGCTAGAAAAGTGCTTCAGGAGTTTGCAGCTCTTACACATCTCATCTTCCTCACTGTCTAAGCACTGTGTCTAAGCCGAATTCTGAACACGGCAGCGGCAGATCTCTGCCATCACGCTTTTCCTAGACAATTGTAGATTTCTGTTCAGCACAGATGCACATTACAGCAACTACTTGGGCTATTTTGACTTGATGCCACGCACCCTCTTTTACAGTGGCATTCTAAGGCAAGTTAATCCCAGCACAACGTGACAAGAGCACTCCAAAGGCAGGGCACTCACTGGAGGTCGGTGTTGTGCTCCTCTGCTTCTCTTGCTCTGCACCCGAGTGGAAGGGGGTGGGGGTGGTGGCAGCGGGTAGTGAACCACGGTGACAGATCTGACAGCTGCAGAAGCAAGAAGCTTAGGCTTTGAGACAAAGCTCTGCATCCCAGCCATCTGGGAGACAGCTCTTTTTCCTTGGCTTTGCTGGTGGGTGTTGCCACTCCGACTGCTGGGGCATGGGCTGCTGCCTGTGAGAGTGTGCAGGCTCTTCATCTGCTATTAGGTTGTGAGTATCTGCTTGCTACCATATGGCTGCATTGAAAAGAGGCAGAGAGGAGAATAAGCTGTAAAGCAACAGTAAAAATTCTGTTCAATGCTCTTCCACGGTGAGAGGGCTGCTGGCTCACCCTCCTCTTCCCCCAAGTCCTTACAGTGACTGGTTTAAATAGATACACCTGCATCCATTCAGTCCCTGTCACTTCCCCACTGAACTACTCCATGCAAAGATGATTCCCTGCTTGACACTCTGGATCTTGTATAATTCAGGGTGCTCTTACTCTCTGCTACTGGAAACAGGAGTCTAAGAGTGGAATTAAGAGGGATGGCATTTGCTTTGATGGAGATGTTTGGGAAAAGTTGCCAAGCTTGCTGCGTTGATCTGGTGAGGAAGTGGGAGCTCTTCTGTCCTCTGAAAGGAGCAAATTCCCTCACACTACAATAGGAGAGAATCATGTAGCAGCATCACCACCAACAAAAAGAGGATATTTTGCAATATAATAATGGTCTATATGGCTAAAGAAGATCAAATGCTTTCCTTGTTCCCCATGGAACTAATAAAGAAAGGCACGTTGAGGAGTCTAGGATAATTATTTAGTCATCTTAAATATTTATGAGCTACAGAATGTGCTACATGCAATTTAACAGGGACTTGACAATTGCAGCATACATCATCTTGTTTCACAGGGGCTAAAAATACTTAATCTTACTCCTTTAAAATAAAAGCATTAATCCTAAATATGTTTCAAGCTAAGAATGAAGCTGTAAACTGTGAGAGGAAGGAAAAGAAGTTGTTTGGATTTTTTTTTTTTTTTAAATCATTGTGAAGGTGCAGGTTGGTGAAAACACTGCAGGAATAAAAGTTTTGTTGGGAAGATTTTATGTGAGCTCTCTGGGAGTCGTGATGGTGGTAGGGGGTGTGCAGTTCTTGATATTAAATAGTTTGCCATTGGCTTCACCAAGATCTGGGGTTTGCTTTTTTTTCTGTTTAGTAGGCTGGAAAAGAGATTTTCCAGCTTTGTTTTGGTGACAATAAAATCATTGCTGCAAATCCAAAGAATCAGTTACAGTGGGATAACTCTCCCCGTGCCATCTCTTTACAATACTCAGGAGTCACAAATCTGTAACACAAAGTCTCTTCTCTCACTTTATCTGGCTTTCACGTGGGATTCTGTTCCATGTGTCACTTAATGATGCATAGCCAGTAGTGGAGAAATGCACATTGAAGGACAGCTTCCATTGGCTATGGAATTCAGACACAGGAGAACTCAAGTTTTCTAGAACATGCTGCTTTATTTTAGGCAGTACAAGTACTTGAACAGACTTTCTGAATTTGCGATTTCATAATTTCTGCCTGCATCTGAATCTCCAAATTAGTAGCAGTAGTAATAATAAAACCTTGGTTACACAGGCTTATAGTAGGTAGAATACTTTGTTAGTTCATTTTGCTGAGTGCAACACTGGTGCGGAAGAGACCTATAATGTCTCTTTTTCTTATTTCCTCTCAAGTTGCACAGTAGACAAGTTTGTAAGCATGATTGGATTTGATCTTATGTATTTTTCTCCATTTTCAGCGCTCTGTGCAATCAGTATGCTTGAAAATGTTTCAGTGATGCTGAATTTGGCAGCATACTTAAATTTTGGCTCTTCATTTTGGCAGTTGTCTTCATCCATTGTGATAGCTCAAGAATGGCCAGGATTAGAGCTACCAGGCACTTGGGTTTCCTCAGACATATCTTACTTTTCTGCCACGATATTTTGTCTAGGAGGAATTTGAATACCTTGGCATTAGGGTAGGATGCATCTCTATGTGAGCATCTAGAGTAAATGTGCTTGCTTTGTGATACCTGGGATTCAGTGTGGACGTGCATATTAAATGCACAGAGGCATGTCCAGAAAACCAAGTGCTCTGAGAGCATCTTTGCTGAACAGATGTGCATTTGCGGCTCAGTATCCCAGGACACACACGAGCCATGTGTGTAGCACAAGCACTGAGGAGCTGCCTGGTACTAGAATTCCTTGTCTGACTGCAGATAGTCAGCACATGCACTGATTTATGCTCAGAAATCCATGGTCATGCTCTGAAGACAGTCTCTGTGTTGCATCAGCTATAACTTATGCATATTGCACAATCTGCATTGGAAATGATCACGGAGAACAAATGTTCTCCTCCCTAGCATCTAAAATACTTGCTATCTTTTGTGCATAATGAAGAGTGTCATATGCTTTCACAGAAATGTAAGGGTTTTAATTTATTAGAAGGAAAATGTGGACAGTGTACTAAAATGGGAAAGACATCAATTTTGATCCAGTGTAAATTGCATAGGTGGGCTGAATGTACTGTACATTGAACATCTCAGAGCAGGGAGCCCAGGAGGTTGCTTATGTTGCAGCTCACTTTTCATTGCTGCAAAGTGGAGGTTTTCAAACAGAACACTTGCTGCATACCATGGTACATGCTCACATCTTTCTGGCTCGGTGGCAGCAGCAATAGTGGTATCTAGAGCTTGGTGCAAAGAAGAGAGACAGAAAAGATGAGGGAAAGCAAAACGTGCTTTCCAATTAGATAATGGCAAATATCATACTTGTACTTGTGGAGGGTCAGAAAGGTAACAGTTGAAGGAGTCAAATAATAGACAAATTGATGATGGTAACTAAGAAAATATAAAAGGGACTCAATCTCTCTCTCACTGATAAAGCTGTTTGAGGTGCAGTAGATCAATTTAGCCATGGCTGTTGTTAGGAAATTGCTCTTGTTTGATGTTCCACAAGCAGATCATGCAGTTTCCTAGGAAACATCTTTTTCCACTTAAAATCTAATTTTCTTACATTGCTAGAACTGATGAGTCACCCTGCCTGGCTTTTGCTTACTTCCCCTTACCTATTAAAATGTTCTCACCAGGTAGAAATCCAGGGATTTATTAGTCTTTATCACCTGGCTGTGCAATCAACTCTTCTGGTTCCTCTCTGTTATCAGACAGTGTGCTTGATATGACGAGACTAAAGTCATAGGTTAGAAGACAATCAGAATTTGAAATAAATAATGGATCTCTTAATGGGACATGCCTCCTAAACTGGGAAGACTTCCCATACTGAATAATGTTTCTATTATGATCCACCCTGAAATTCTCCGTGTTCCTTTGCCAGTAACATGCCATCGTGTTTTCATTACTGGTTTGTTAAATATTCCCTTATTCAGCTTATTTATAAACGAGCTTCATCTTAGCAATGACAATTGCAGGCAGTTACTGCCACAAAATAGGTAGGTTCTGTTAAATATTGCAAGCCCTGTTTAAAATCTGAAAGCCTCACTTCTTGGTTGAGGTGCTGAATTTTAGGCTTATGTAATGAATGGCACTTAGAATGGAAAGTTGCCAGAGAAAGCGGGAAAGTTTATTCATGGCTGTGGTCAGGGGAACAGAGGTCAAAGAACAGGTTGGCAGCCTGAGTTTTCAGTGACTGGTGAAATTAATTCCAGTTTCCTGATACAAAGGAAAATGCTACAATTTACATCTACCTGTTGTTTGGGCTATATATAAAATCTTTGTAGTTTGCAGATGCCTAATGAGCCCCTGTGGCTACATCATTAATAAAAGGTTGGTCCATCAGAATATAGCTTCCATAAAAATTCTTCATGGGCTAGAATCCTTACCCTTTTTCCATATGCAATTGTTCCAGAATCAGTATTCCTGCCGCTTCCCAGTGCCTCTGATGCCTCAGTTGTCAGTATCCCACTGATGTGCCAAACCCCAGATAGTAGTGCTGTGAAGCTTCAGCTGCTGACAAATGGGTTTCTATTCAAAGGGCAATCTCTCTGCAAGAGTAAGGCTTAATGTGACTCCACAGCCTAAGAACAGGATGGGTAAAATCCATAATTCCCCATCCTAACTTTGTTTTAGAACTTATAAAACTATCTGGTTTAAGATTTTGGTGTAGTTATTTATTATCGGATTACGTACTTGTCTCTTATTGTATATCTGTTTGTCTCTGCTAGCACATGGCTTGTTCAGCTGCAGCTGGTGAGTGGGTGGCCTTACCATATCAAGCTATGCATAATGCTTAAAAAATTTGGTAGGTTCATCACTTGCATTGGCTTGCATTGGTTTTATTTATATTTCCTAAATATTAAAATTTAGAAGGAATGACCATGGCTTTCAAGCAACAGTTTCAAACTATGGTTTCAAAGCAGTTTCTCTAAATTAACACTAGATTATTAAGTCTGTGGAAATGATTCTTACACACTAGTGATCTTATAGACTCTTAAAAGCTGTTTGTCTTTTTCTTAATTAAAAGCTTTGACTTCTTCTGATGAGTTCAATTAAACTAGGCCTTTCAAGCTAAATTTCAAGTTATTGATGATAGTTTTGAGAATTTTAGGGACTAGAAGACTGAGTGTCAGCAGGACACAGGCTAAAGAACTTCACCTGGCACAAGGAGCAGCAAGGTTCAATCCATACATTTCTAGTTTGACGGCTGAGTTTGTACCCGAAAGGCACGTGCAGCATTGACAGAAAGACTTTATGCGACTCAGACTTCAGTAAGCGTAACTTGTTCTGGTATAAAAGAACTGCATGGATTGCACGTTTGCTTTGAAACTTGCAAACGTGAAAGATGACCTTCATTCAGAGTCTGGACTCTTGGAAAATTTTGTGTGGAAATGTGTTGGTGGCTTTGATTGTTGGTGTTTTTGGGTTTTTTTAATGAGTTACGGGAAAGGATAGAGAGCATAGAGGCAGGGGAATAATAAAAAGGACATGCTTTAATGTTGTCATTGCTAAATGAAGTATTTGCCAAACATAAATATTCACCTAGGCTCTGGGACTCACCCTTGATGAGGGGAAATACATCGAGCCATGCACAAGCCATTGATTGCAGGCATTTGCTGAGGCCATTTGCCATAAATTAACTTCTGTGCTATGCTACAATAAACTCAGTACAACTTTCCTACTCTTTTAAATGAGGAAACAGGGTGGATCAAAACTCTGGCAGCAGAATCCACTGCTTCCAAGTCAAATGAGGAAACTACTGGCAATTTAGGACAACTGGCTGCTGCATTACGCTTTTATTCTGCTGGTGATGTTTGAGTGCACTTGTATCTTAGCTCTCTGTCTCCTCCTTGATTAACAATTTTGGTATACTACTATGTGCTGCCTATGTGGCATCTGGTTCAGGTGTCTGTCACTTCAGGGGCTGGTTTGCTCTGGGTACAATATAAAATGCCAGTCTGACATCTTTTATCCTGGTCAGCGGCTCTTCATGGCCTAAAAGAGAAGGGAGTTGAATTATAGGTTTTATTTACTTATTGCTGGAAATGTGCTGAATGTCTCAGTAAAACATTTCTAATAGAGAACAAAGGCTTTTTACTGACCTGTGGATCACCAGAGTAATTCACAGTCGAAACCACTGATCCACTGCAGAAGTGGAGTCCACATACCACAATTTGTTATCAAGGAGCACAGCACAAAAAGGAGGTTAATTTATAAAACTTATGCAAAAAATCAGCACTTCTTTGTGCTCCAGTTCATGTAAACTTTTCCCCTTGTTTTGATTTGCATGAGTCATTCCTGTGTGTTAAGATCAAGATGAAACAGTTGATTTTCTCTTGGTCCCTAAAAGAGAAATAATTCTTTGCTTCATTTGTTATCAAACCATTTCATAAGCTCCACATTTATTATTGCAAGACATGCTGCAGGCCCTGGCTCTGCCAAGAATATTCATGCAATTGTTGACCAGTAACACACCATGAAATGTGGGCATAATTTATATGTATAGAGCATCTAAATCCCGTTAAGCTAACGAAGTCTATTGATGAAAATTCTCACCGTCCGTTCCTGTTTCTTTGTCTACCCTGTTGGCAGGAAATCACTTAGCCTAACCTTAGTGTAGCTCATGCCCTCTCTGTATAATCTTTACCTCTCTCACATTTATGTAGTGAGAAGTTGTTCTTGTCCAGAGACATTCTTGAGATTCTGGAAGTAAAGCCAGACTTTGCTCTTATGTATGCAGTACTGCTCTTGGAGAAAAATGGAACTACGCTCACTGTGCTAATGATATAATTATGGGGTCTCTCTTCCAGGAGTAGAAAGAAGATATTAGTTATCATAATGTGCATGAACTTGGACTTCAATGCAAAATTTATAAAGAAGACACAAATGGATCATTTCTACTAAATAAGGTAGGTCTTGGGGAATAATAGCATGCAAAAATATGCTCAATAAATGTAACCTTTACACTCATAGAAGTGCTCTTGGTTTTTTTTTTTTTTTGAGGGGGAGTGTTTGAAGTCTTTTGCTGATTTTAAGTATTTGAAGTGTAGTTATTGAAATTTGATCTCTCATTTAGGGATAGCAACAAATCACACACTGTTGTTTCCACTTCCTGGCTATATTATGAGAATTCATGTAAGCAGTGAGATGTATTCAGAATGCTACTGGGAATTTTAATCTATCAGTCTGGATAACAGAAGAAAATAGAGGTTTTGAAAAAATTGTCAACCACTTTGTCAGTCCTGAATGGCCAGGCCTTTCATGCAGCATTGCAGGTAGAACATTTTATTTCCTTTCTGATATATTGGCTTCACACAGAGTTTAAAATTTACCTTGTCATCATATTTGCACAAAAACATTACACAAGCAAGTATGGTTCTAATTGAGATAGATCTTTTTCTACCTTTGTAATTAGTTCCATAAAGGTCTTTAAAGGGGTTTACAAACTTAGATTATGCAGTGTCCCAATTGCATAAAATCTATTGCTTGTCTTTTATTCATATGCATGCTTAAGATTACTTGTCTTTGTGTGCATATGAGAATAGGTATTGATTCCTTGACAGACCATGTTAAGCAAACAAAAACCCAAAGGAAATAAGTTTTCAAGCCTTTGTGACAGGTTTTGCTGTGTTTGCTGTGTTTGGAGATGAATGATTTGAGATGAAATGGAGGAACCTCAAAGAATTAGTGAGATATAAGTTTTCACCAAGGTGAAAAAGTTCCAGTATATTTCTAGGTTTGTCCTGGAAGCAAACATTCTGAGCCTGCATAATGGAATGGCTAATTTGCCAGTTTAAAATGGGTATGTTCAAAACTTCCTACTTTTGGGATATGTATACATCAGCACTATTCTTCAACATTTTGCTTCCTCCCCCATTTCTTCCTGCCCTAGGAGATGTAAAGTAGGATGAAATATGATTTCACAGGAGGAACATACAGAGTTACCATACACAGATAATGCTGCTATAATGGTCAAAATAAGTGGGAACATTTCAGAATTGAAATTCCCAAAATTAAGGATTTTCTAAGTAATGAGGACTGACTCTTTTAACCTCAATAATGCTGTTTCAGTAGAGTCCTTGTTACTTAAGATGTGTTTTTAAGCTACTTAGAATAGCAATCCATTCTCTTCCCTCATTTTGTTTTTGTAATATACCTTCATACAGAAAACTATAAAAACTATCAAGGGAAATTGGCCCTTCAGGCTGATGGCTCCAAAGCCTGGTAGCATAACAAAGGTGGTGCAGTATCAGATCTTTTTCCCCTGTGTGAATGAGCACCCAAAAGGGGAATGAAACAGTCTCCATATTGTGGAGATCTGTGGGTGGCTTAGGATGGTGAGCCTCAGGACTCTTTTTTCCTGATCCAGGCTGAGGAGGAACATGTCACTTGCCCTTCTGCTAATTTTCTCTAGCTAATAACTCCACTATCCCTTGTAGTTCTGTGTTGTTCGAGTCCTTTTTATTCTTTATCACAGAATGATTTGGGTTGGAAAGAAATGTAAAGATTATCTAGACCCTTGTTCTGGGCAGGGACACCTTCTTCCACACTAGAACAGTGGAAGGTGCTCAAAATTCCACCCAGCCTGGCCTTGAACAGTTCCAGGGTTGGGGCATGTACAGCTTCTCTGGGCAACCTGTTCCCATGCTTCACCACCCCCTCAGGAAAGAATTTATTCCTAATGTATTATCTAAACTTATCCTCTTTCAGTTTAAAGCCATTGTCCTTGTCCTGCCACTGTATGTCCTTGTTAAAAGTCTCTCTCCAGCCTTTTTGTAGGCCCCCGTTAGACACTGGATTGTGCTCTAAGGTCTCCCTGAAGCCTTTTTTTCTCCAGGCTGAACAACCCCAGATGTCTCAGCCTGTCTTCACAGAAGAGGTGCTCCATCCTTCTGATCATCTATGTGGCTTCCTCTGGACTCACTTCAGTGGGTCCGTGTCTGTCTCACACTGGGGGCCCCGGAGCTGGCTGCAGCCCTCCAGGTGGGATCGCATGAGAGTGAAGTAGAAGGTGAAATTCACCTGTGACCTGCTGGCCACTCTTCCTTTGGTGCACCTCAGGACTCTTTTGGCCTGGCTATATACAGGGGACCCATTTTCAACTCTTCAGTGGGTGGTTTTCACTGCTTAATACCTTTCTTTGTAATCTTGCCTTATTCCTACAAGCCTGGAGGTTTAACTTCTGACAATGCACGTGTTCCCCATGTGCTTCACCAAGTTCTTGCTCCCACTTCTCTCCACTTCTTCCTCTTGTAAGAATTCCTGCTTCCATATACCACTAACCATGTTTCTGATTCCCATTTCTCTTGTCAGCCTCCTTCCCTGCTCTTCTTCTGTTACCTTCTCTAGGAAGATCCCCAAGCATGATCATCAGTTTTGTGTGTAATACATATTTATGCATCTACCACCTTACAATAGCTGAGTCTGATTTTAGTGAATTAGAAGGTGATCAAAATAAGAGACAAAACCTGAGTGAATTTTACAAAGCTATTTGCTGCCTCAGAGAAGATGATTTTTTTTGTTGTTTTTGTTTTTGGGGTTTTTGTTTGTTTTTGTTGTTTGTTTGTTTGTTGTTGTTGGTTTTGCTTTTTTTTTTAATTTGATTGGTGGTTGGCTTTTTTCCCCAGAGTGTTTCTTCAGTTGTATCATTTTCAGATATCAATTTTATGTGGAGACTGCTCTTGGTGCCCCCACTTGCATTGTGAATAGTTTTGTTTCCCAGTCCAAGATGGGATGTCTGGCAAATGACCTTCCCCTAGGGGTCTTTTATTTCAGCTGAAAAAGGCAGAGCTGGAATTAGAGTCAATCTAACTGTCAAGGCAATGCTGCACCCAAGCTACGAGTGACCTATTAGCTAATGTGGCTATAATGCCATTTTTTTCTCTATGTTGCATTGCAGTGAGGAGATAGTCTCAGCTACAATGTGTTGCAAAGTGTGGGCCATGAAAATTTACTTCACCGTTACCTAGCTTCAGGGTGAGTGCAGTAGCTGTGTACTGAATGTCCACTATTAACAAATAATTTATAGCCCAGGTGCATCTCCAACAAAACATCGCAAATCTCAGGTACTAACTGTGTGGCAGAGACAAATATAGTCAAAATCTCCAGGGCCTTCTTACTTCCCACCTGCCAACTCCGTAATGTGGAGACCTTATCACATATAGTATGACAATGTGTGTCTTTCCCCTGAGCTTCCTTCCAGGCATTGGGGCTTTGGTCATCCTTTTGCCCAGGAGACTTTATACGCTTGACACCTTATGAGAGCATATGGAAATGAACTGCAATGCAGCATGTGGTATGAAAATGATTTTAAATTCTGTCATTATCACAGTTTAGCATTGTGGTCAGAGCTTTCCCTTAATTACTCCCTAGAGGGGGAAACTGCTGATACTAACTAGACTGAGGCAATCTGCTAAACCCAAAGCCCTTTTTTAATTCTGAAAATTAAATATTTATTGTTCACAGGAGCATTTTGTTAAAAATTAAAAAAAAAAAGAGAGAGAGAGAAAGAAAAAACAAGCTTGTGGGGTTTAGTTCATTGCCTCTTGGGTGTGGGTTGGCAGATATGGATGTGCATTTCTTCAAGAGGCCAGATTCCCTGTTGGCAAAAGCAATCAGAGATCTGACTCCAGACAGGTTGAGAAGGTAAATTTTAGTTATGTATATTACAAGACTGCATGGTCCTGAAAGTTGAATTTCAGGAGCCCAGCAGCAGGCATTTGAATGCTCATATATACTCTCTCACTTTAAAGAGACTGTAATTTTTTAAACCTCAACTGCAGAGGACATTTCATGTGAACTCCACAGACTTTAGAGCATCAAATTTGATCTGAATGTCTTTGTGATATCTTAGGGCAGCATATTCTAGCCTTGATTTTAGCCTCTGCTTTCATGTGTCATCCTATGTGATGATGAAACTTTTTCCTGACTTTTCTATGCTGCTCTGTTCATAACTTCCATTTCTCAATAATGCCACGTACTCTTTTTCTCCATCTTTAAATAGCAATACAATGAATAACTGTCTTAACAAGGTGCATGTACTTTCCAAGTGAGAACTGTCCTGTGGTCATTAGCACTTTGTCTAGCAGATGACATTCTTGCCGTGATGAAATCTTGGTATCATTTTTAATCTTGCTTCTAATTTGGTGCACAATTTTGGGCAAGTCTTTTCTGCTGGCATCTGTTTCCAGTGAAGGGGAGATTATAATTGGCAGTGGTAACTTGACTGAGGTATGATCGGCATACAGGGCAAGAAGGCCCAACTACAAGAAGGGGTTAAACTGGCTGGAAGCAGGAATGCCAGAGGCAGAACAAACTCCTTGCAAGGGTGGAAAAATTCCCTTGGTGGTGAGAGAAGAAACAGCCTCAGCATCCATCCGGTGGCCATCCTGGATTGCTAGTGCTCAGGAGCCACCTTGGGCAGTGGAGCGAGGGCTGGGATGAGGTGCCCAATGCAATAGCTCTCAGGATTCTTGCTGGTGCAAGATTATATCAAGAATCTGCTTGAAACTCATCTTTTCAGATTCCACATCAGAACTGCATAGTGTGGTAGGACTCTGCCCATGCATTTTTTATTACATTTTTCTTTTATATTTAAGTAAAGATGTGTTTTTAATTCACCTTGAGAGATACCACAAAAATTTCTTAACACTTTTCTAATGTTTGTCTCTTCCATGTATAGTTTTCCTCTTTTCAGCATGAAGGACTCTCTTACCATATGATTTTGATGTGGTTTTGCACAAGCAAACATGAACTTTTCTGGGGCTTAGTGCTGATGGTAAAGGACAATTGAGCAAAACAGACTGAAATAAAATTCACAAGACAAACTCAACTTTTTGCAAGTTAAAATAAACTCTCAGTTCAGCTGGAAACTTTTTTCTGGAATTCAAATGTTTCTGCAGGTCTCTTTATGCAATGTAATGCTTAGCAGGCCCTTGCATGGAAAACAGACTTATCTCCTGTCCCTGTAGATTTTGCCTATTCATCTGTTGTTTGTTTTAGCTCTGCTGTCTGAATAACAAGTTCTATGTAGATAAACCAGTTTTGTTCAAGTTTAGAAAGATTACAGTTTGGGGATTACCACAAGTGTAGGAAGGGTCAGGCAAAGTGAAATTCTCGGAGACTTCGAGGAACTAGTGCAAAAGGGAATGGGTGCAAGGAAAGTAGGGATGTCAGCTCTGCCTCCACAAGAGTCTATCATTTTTGTGGCTATACTGACCTATTGCAAGAAGCAATCCTAAGGAAGATGAAGGTATAAACAATTTTTATTTTATGTTTTTAGGCTGTTTCTTAAAAGCCTTCCTTCAGGGTTTACCTTGAGATAAGAGATACACAAAGCTCCTTACCCATATCAAGGCTTTTCTATAAAAAGAAAATGTTTTAACTAACCGTAGACTTACAGATCCTGACACTTCCAACAACCAGAGCTTGTGTGCTGGACTTAATAGGCCTTTCTGGAAATACAGATAGGAAACCTAAGCTTAATTGCTTCATTTAATTTTCATAACACTTAGTAATTTTCAGTGAGTGTCTTTTTGCTAGCTCTCAAGCCAATTTTTAATTATTTAGCAAAACATTTAAGCACATACTTTGATCCATGCTATTCATCAAAGCACTTTAGAACCTGCTTATGTGCCACTTGAACAGGTTGAAAGAGATGCTTAAGTGTCTGCTGAATAGGGAAAGTTTATAAAGTCAGGACCTTAAGAGGGAGCTGCTTGAATAAAGTGATCAGAGATAGAGGTACCAAAGTGTCCACCTCTATCAGCATGGTGAAGACTTGAGACCAGGGTTGAGTACATAGCAATGTGAAAGTTCCCCTCCACTTCCCTCCACCATGCTTTGGGCAGATTTCACACACAGTCTTAGCTGGTTTTGCTCACAAATTGATTTTTGTGTGTGTGTCTGTGTAATTTCAGTGTCACCAGCCTGGCGTGCCTGACACTGCAGTCTTTTTCAGAAGCAATAAGCCATGCAGTCTGATGTAGAAACAAGTCTCCATGGAGCTAATCGGCTTTGGTTTTTTGCTCTGAGAACTTGCTGGTTTTTTTCCCTTGCAGTGATATTGGAGCACTGGGTTAACTCTAACAGAACTACTGATTGACAAACTAATGTCATGAAGTTGTCTTATTAGCTAAACTATGAGAGTAACTTAAGTCTTACTGCGTCAGAGGGTCAAAAGATAAACAAGCTCACTTGGGGTTATATTAATCTAAAAGATTAATCATACTTTCACTTTTCAGTGTTTAAACGGTAAATGATTTTAGCAAATCTGGACCAGGGACTTGTCTGGGGGCACATCTCTGCTTTCCTGTTGTGCTGTTAATTGTCAGCTCAGGCCCAATTTTTTTATGCTGCTCTGGAATACAATGTATGTTTTCGTTAAGTCATTGAGGTGGCTGCGGCAACTCAAAATAAGCCAGGCTAAGGTGATATACTGAACTTACCCAGGCTGGTTTTCTGTATGCAATCCCTGTAGCTAAAGCATATCTCCAGTGAGCAGCACAAACAAAACATATATGCTTTTTGCTCTGTGTTTAACATTTTCTTTGGTTCTTGTGATTTCCTTTGGAAAACTAAGGTGTTGTCTCTGTGTAATATCTTTAAAATTCCAGAGAAATTAAGAACCTTTTTGGCCACAACTGCAACGAGAAAATTCATTTCACTAAGTAAGCCAAGAGGTCAGTGGGGTTTTGAGCATGTGTAATGCATCAGATATCTTCAGGCAGGAGTTTTGGGGTATTTTATGAGAAGACACACATATTTTAAAGCACACTGGACTGCCCATACAGACTTGATGAAGACTTAATATTGAAATTGAACTTCCAGTATCTTTGTTCACAATTGGAGTAAAATCCCCCCCACCAAAAAAAAAAAAAAAAAAAAGGCAGAAAAAAGAAGAGGGAAATAAAAAGATAGGTTTCCAGGATAACAAAGGAGACCTGGCAGTCTATTAGTGGGATGAGTGCACCAGCTGACAGGCTGATAGACTGCTACACAATCCCCAGCACACCTGTGTATGTGGAGCCACCTGCCATAGGAGTGAAAAATGTATCTTGAGTTATAGAACTGCAAACTCAGCAACACATCTGCAAGGGATCGGAGGAGTGAAATGGCCCTCATGCTAAGGTTTTGTTGCCAGAAGGTTTCTCACCTGCAGAAAAAAGCCCCGTGAACAACTCACTCAAAAATAGTTTTGTCATTTTTTACAGTATTATGACCACTGGAAAATATATTACCATAATAATGAAAAATATCCTCACTGAAATTATTGTTTAAAGTCTATGTAAGTTGGTTGAGTCAGGTAAAAATACTCTGTCTTATATACTGCTTTACATGCAAAAAAATGCATCAGGAAAATGAAGGCTGAGGTGGAGAGTGGAGGGAACACAGGACAGGAAAATCAAGGCTTGCAGAGGGACCAAGGAGGAATCATTCCATATCCTGTACTCATTGTGGATGGCAAATGCTTCCTAGCTCTCCAGCTAATACAACAGGTGTGATATGGTGCAGAAGAGATCAAGGCCATGGTCAAGGGCTAGAATCTACATAGAAATCTATTGGGTAAAATTCTCAGTTGATTTTAGGAAACTGAGGGTACCCCAATGGATGTCAAAACAGTCCTTATTCATAGAATCATGCAATGGTTTGGGTTGGAAGGGACATTAAAGACCATCTAGTTCCAACCCCCTCTACTATGGGCAGGGATAATTGATTCAAGTAATCTGACTGTAGGGAAAATTCCTACATAAACTGATATCTGCCTATTTCCTGAGCTTATGAATGCTATATTATGTTTGCCTAAAAGAATTTTGTGTGACTGGCAAGCCAGTTTACACAGCCCAGTGTTTTCTATCTGTGGCATGCTCCAGTGCTGCAGTGGGAATTGAAATAATAACAGCAGAAACTAGTAGTGGAAGGGTTTATTTTCCTGCAATTGGTAGGAGATTCATGCAAACTTGCTTGTAAAAATGGTGCAAACAAAAGATGATTGAATCTCCTCTGAGGCACTTAGGTGATCAACACATCAGGTACCAAGGATTCAAATTATAAGTTTAATTTCTCATTGCTGGGCTTTTGTAAACATTCCCTTTCATAAATGTAGAAAACTCACATCCTCAAATGGCTTTGATCCCTTCTTTTGATAACTCTTAGCAATTTCATCACTCCCCATATGGTTGGAAGTTTCCTATATTCATTTACCTCTAGCATAGTCTAGTTTTTGTCTTCTGGTTTATACATTGTTGCTGTTTTCATATTTATTCCTAGAGTATATTATTAAGGAATTAGCATAAAACATGTCAGCCTTTGGATAAATTTGTCATGTAACCTCATATTAGATCTTTTGTTTGATGGCTGTTCCCACAACCAGGCATTATGCATTTTCTTTACCTGCTCTTGTATAAATTTACTTTTCCTACCATAGCTGTCCCAAGCAAATGGTCCCAAAGAAGGCAATGTTTTATTTCCCACACTGTTACGGTATGAAATGCTTTTGTTCTTACAAATATTTTGCTTTACAAAAATATCCTAAACCCACATTAATTTTCTTACAGCTGTAGTGCTGTAGTAAATGATGGACATTTCCTTAAAGCCTCCAGCTGATGAGCCCAGTCCCAGATTTATATCTTGAAGTATTTATGTTCAAAGTACATTTACATTTATTCATCTTTGAATGGATGAATTTGTACTTTGGGCTGTTCAGTACTACTCACTCCTTCATTCTTTTGGTTGTGTTGTAAGGTGGAAGGGTAAGGTTTTGTGATCTTGCTCCCCTTCTACTGATGTTTCACCAAAGGGACTTCTCCCATACCTCTGGATGAAAGACATGGAAGCTAAATACTGGAATGTGAAAAAGACAGAAATGGCATACATTTTATTGTCAAATGTTTGATTTATTGAAAAGTACCAATCTGGGTTAACTTAATCTACTTATGGACCCAAATACACTTTGATTCCCTATCCAACATGCACCCTGAAAAAAAAATAAAGAACTGGAATGTTTCATTGGAAAAAAAAATCCTTAAATCTCTATTTTGATTTTAAATATAATTGGTTTTGTTATGAAAAGAGCAGTGCTTCCTTAACTCAGAAACATAATGGGGTGATTTGAAAATTTTGACATAACTTCAAATGTTTGCTTAACAATGTTCTCATTTTCACAAGAAAAGCCACAGATTTTTTTCCTTTTGGGTAACCTGAAACCAAACTCAGGCAGCAAGTGAAAAACAATGGTATTTGTACAGCTTTAGTTGATATTAAACTGCTCCTATTTCTTGCGGTGATAGCTCTGCAGAAGGTTCATAGAAATCTCACCCCTTGTGCCATATGTTTCTTTTTGTAACTCATTCTTTGCTAAGTAGAAATAAATTTCATTCTTTCTAAGAAATTTCCCACTTGGTAATTTTCCACGGAAACCCAAACATTTCCATTCCACAGAAACTGTGGAACAGCTGAATATAAAATGTCTCCTTCAACTCCTCTTCATTTTTAATCTACTCCAGCCAGAGCTAAGGCTGCTTTCTGCAGGAGTAGCCCTTATGTTGCTGCAGTTTCTGAATATTCTAGGACATTATATTTAATCAGAAAGTCTCGTTTGGAACTGAGATGTGAGCCGTGATCAGCCGCAAGCTTTTTTTTCCTTGTTATTTATTTATTTGTTTCTTTGCTGTTAAGGGGCAAAATGAAGAATTTTCCCATATTTATAAATTCAAAACGTAAGTGTCTTGATAGCTATAAAGAATAAAAAGTGTGTGGCAAATATTTTTGTCTGGAACAAAGAAAAACTGGTTTCAGTTCTCGTCTGCTTTCCAGTGTGACTTTGGTCAGCTCAGTAAATCATTCTGAGCTTAGTTCCAGTCAGCTGTAATGCCAAGAGAATAGTGTTTCTTTTCTTCCACCTGTTCTGTAATTTGTTACAAACTATTTGAGGCAGCAACTGATTTTTCAGTAGGCCACTTTCTGTGACACTTAGCCCAGCTTTCTGGAAATAATTAATTTTTCAGTTCATGATCATTTTAAGAACGAAGAAAAAATTGTATGTGGGTGAAATGAACAACTTTCTCCTGTTCACTGCATTAACCAGGTAAAGCATAAATTTTGGTTGAATGCATTACAAACCAGTATTTTTCCAATTCAATATTTATTTTCAAATAAACTGTAAGGAAATATAAATGCAAACAACAGTTTAATTACATATAGACATTTTTATAAGGCTGAAAAATAAGTTTGAATTAATTTTGGAGAAAGTTTTCTGGCTAGAGGGATATTTTCAGGGTTTATTTTCTGGCATGAATGTCTGAAACATTAGCATTATGGCTCTCCTCTAACACTGTTTTTCAGGGTGTTATCCAAAATTTGATCCAGCTGTCTCCAGCATGGCAAGAACCTGTTTTTTTATGGGAACTGGAGGTGTTCTGTAGCAGTATGAGATATTGACCTCACCACTTTTTAAACTCAGCCCTTTCCTGTATGGATGTAATTGGGACTAAGAGTCTGACCTGCTGATGAGGTAAGGGAGTTCGGAAGCCATTTCTTCAGCCTTTTGGAAAATTGCCCCTAAATTTGCAAGTGATTTCCCGAGTGTATACATGTGCATGTCCTGACACGGCTCAAACAGTGAAGTAATAAGGAAATATTGACTTCCGCCAAGATGTCTGCTTCACTGAGCAAGTGTTGGTCAATGGATTGATGCAGTATTAGCAAGCATCTGACTCCCTGTTAGGGGAGAATTGCCTGCTGGTTGTGACTTCTCAGTGCAAACTAGCAGGCATTTCACTGCAGAAATTTGGAGTCTTTGGAGTAAAGTAAGGGAGCATATGTGATTATTGGATATCTGGAGGACTTCCGTTCAATTATTTGAAAGATGTTTTAAACAATACATCAGTTTTAGCATTTTAATTAATTTTGATGGATTTAATGCATGCTTAGATTAGGATGTGTTGACTTTTAACCCATTAATCTATCCCTTTAAGTCAGAAATGCAAAATCTAGTTGCAGCATTAACACCAAAACTATTCAAGGGATGCAAAAGCTAGTATTGCAGTAGTAATGTTATCTCCACTGGGCTACACAAGACAGTGTGGACCACATTCAGCCAAAGACACGACCAAAACACTCAGAGTGAAAATAAGCTCCAGTTAAACTCAAGGAACCCCAGCTCCAGCTGCTCTGAATCAGTGTAATTCCACGAAAAACCCGAAAAATGAAAAAAAAGTTGGCTTAGAGTCAGTTTATACATGTTGACCCCATAGGCTTGGCTCAGTTAAAACCTCCATTAAAATATGGATGTGGATGCTTTCAGAGAATGGCCCTGCAGCATACTTGGCAAGTGGAGAGGTAGATAATATTCTGATACAGAAATACTTCTTGGGCATGTCCTTAAATCCTGCTAATGAAGCTAATGGTACGTTTACATCCACAGGAGGCAATCTCTGTCTGAGCTGCTACGTTCACTTCTGAGCATGGATCTTGGTTTTATTTGACTTAAATTTTAGTACTGCTTTGAGGGAGATGTGTTTCAAAATGTGGATTTTCTCTGTGCATGCATATTCCTTGCTCAGAGATAGAATTTCGTGGCCTCCTGTGACTCCTTCAGTGCATCTGTTAATGGTTGCTGACGTACCCCAGCCTCACACACTTAACTGCTAACAAAATTGCTCAGGGTTTGTGTGCAGACACATGTTAGAGAGCAATGCCTGGCTTCTGATGTGTCATAAAAAAAAGTCTTCAGAAACAGTTCAGTGGTAAAGTTACAAGTTAGAATTGTTTATCATTATCAACAGACTGAACTAATAGCTTTTGTCATGAGAAACATTAAGATTAAATAGGAGGGTAGGAGAGGAAAAGCTTTTATCTTTGGGATTACTTGTACTCATAGTGTGTTAAATAGCATATCTTTTCATATGGTATGACATTGAAGTATGAGAAATACCTAAAAGACTTGTTAACATCGCTGGTCTGCAGTCTGCAGGAATTGGTACAGTTGGAAGGGAACACAGATCTTGCTAAAACACAGCATGATCTAAATTTCTTCACTTTGTTTTAAAGGCAGGACTCTCATGACATGGTCAGTAAAGATCTCAGTTCACCCCCTGTAGAAACAGAATGTGTTAGATCATCAGTTCTGGAGAAATCTCAACTGGGTCATTGCATTTCTCAAGCCCTTCAGAGCTCTTCCTAGTTTTTCATGGGGAAAATCTTGTTTCAGTTGTGTATGGGATTTTTCAGGCTCATTTTTGGTCTGTCACATTACATGCTTTTGTTTTCTTTTGCCATGGACAAGGTTATATAGCTGTGACATGTATAAATTGTTTATTGTGTGGGTACGATATGAGAGAAAAAGTGTACCTGAGAAGAAATAGATCTATTGTAATCCTGTGACTGCATCATTTATCTTTTGCTATTGACTCTAGACTCTACCTTTTCTGGGATTTATTTCAATATTTTCTGTTCAGCTTTCAGGACCAGCTAGTTTTGTAATACACATCATTAAAATTTACCTTCTAGGAGTCACACACAAGCGCGCGTGTGTGTGTGTGTGTATGTATGTATACATTTGTAGATATATGTAGATATCCTTTGTTTAAAATCTCCTGAAATACAGCTGTGTTGTTTGGCATGTGCTCCACAGAGTTTGCAGGGTGGCACAGCACAGAGCCTATGGTCAGACCAACTTCACCATTTGTCAGCAGTGCAGCACACCACAACACACTCAAATGACCAAGCTGTTCAGGAGGTAACCGCCTGAATTCTTTGTTTTTCCCTCTGTGCTGGAGTGGGGCTCAAGTGTGCCCATGCTGTGGCTCCAGCAGAAGTTCTACAGAGTGCTGTGGGATCCAGTTTGGCTCTCCTCTCTGAGGGGCAAGGTCTGAGGGAAGACTAGGAGAAGTGACTGGGTTTTTTTCCTCTTCAGTGAAATATCCCATGACTTTGCTGTGATGTATGGGCAGCCAGGAGGAACTCAACTCCTGTCAGTGCCTTGGGGAAAATCCTGCCAGATCCTCTTTTTCTTTCAAGTAAGCGTTCATTTTTTGGTGCTTCATTGATGGCTGGAGTTGTTAAAAATCTGTTTAAGACCTTATTGGTTTTTGTTTGTGCTTGAACCTCTTACCAGTACAATACATGGGTTTGTGGACAAAAGCCAAGTATATTTTCAAGCTCTCCATTTACCAGAATGTGAAGGAGGAAGGAAGAGTAGTGGTGCTTGAACAATGATTATCCTAGACTCAGAAACATAAATCTGTGAGATAGGACTGGTGTGGACACTTCCTTCTAGCAATGGCTGTCAGATCAAAAGGAACTCTATTAATACATTTTATCCTAGTAGAAGGGTGTTTTTTTACCTCTCCAGGATAGAAAGTTGTCAAGGTTTAACCTTTACTGTGTTGAGTCCTAAGTAGATGAATTTGCCCATGGAAGGCAATGAAACGTTTTGCTGTGAGGCTCTCTTCTCTTTCTGCCTTACACCCCCCACATTGGCATCCCCCAGAAACTTGTACAACTTCTGACACATCTCCTGGTGCAACTGTTGTGGTTGAAGGGATGTGGGTTCATTTGGGAACACATAAGCAGTTTCCAACGTCATGCTGGCTTCAGACCAAAAATGTTGTTGGATGCAGGTTCTTATTATCTTTGTGAATATGGGAAATATCCAATGGGTTCAAAAATTTGAGATGCCAAGTGAAACTGCCTTGAAACAAGGATCAAAACAAAAGCAGCACTGATCATGACGTAAAGAGGAGTTTGATACAGTTCTGGAAAAAGAATCAACACAGTTGCATCTTGTCGCATAACATTTATGAACAATTCTGCTGTTACTATTTTTTCCATGAGATGCCACTGCAATTACTTTTTTCCCTACAACCTGTAAAAGCCAAAAGTATGTCTGTTGCAAATCCTCTTTATTAATGCCAGCCAAATTTTCCCTTTAAATTTTAGTTCATAGAGCAACCACAATTCTTGCCATAAGCAGAGACAAGTCCTCCAGGCTTATTTTGTTGTGAAATAGTTGAAAGAGAAGCTGGGCCCTGTGGTGGGTCCTTGTCACTTACCACAGGCCACATCCATCTGCGCTTAGTGCATCCTCTGAACAAGTACATGCAGGTGTTCTAACTGTACATGCCCAGGACTAGTTTCCAGGCATAAATACCAAAAATAAAGTAAATAAACAGCATGAATTTTAAACATAAAGTGGTATTGTCACTACATCTTTTTAGAGATAAAGGCATATCCAGCAAAGTTAATGAGAATAAAGTTAAAGTGATTCTGCCATATTAAGTGCAAATTAGATTTACTCAAAGGCTTTTTAGAGGATGATTGTGGATTTTGTATTTAGCCATGTTTGGTTCTTTGAAACTTTGTCATTGAAATCACAGATACTCATAATTTTGACGCTATATCAGGACAGAATAGCCAGCAGAGGGAGCAAAGGCTTTTTAATAATGAGCTGTTGGCAAGAACTATGGGACCCTGTAGGGGGATCAGGAAGGAAGCAAACTTTCTTTGTGCTACTTTCTCTCCCTCAGGAACAGGAGAAGAGGTGAGAGAGAAAGGTTTCCAGACTTAGAAAATAAACAGTGTTGTGTGTTACTTTCAAACTTGAATTTAAAGCAGAGCATGTTTAAAAAAAATGGAAATTCAGCCCCATAAGTAAAATGCTACCTTAATTGGAGGGGGGAAAAAAACCCCAAAACAAACAAAAAAACCCCAACCAACCAAAACCTACAAAAAATTTAAGAACCAGAGTTGGTATATTTTTTTTCTATTTGTCCACGTTTTGAATGCCAAAACCATTTTCTTCTAATGGCTGGTATCATTATGAAATGTATCCTGTGGTTTTTGGCCACTTACACAAAGTTCTGTCACAGAGGGCTCTGTAATGATGATTTGCTGTTAATTGCTATCTAAAAGGGCCAATCATCGCAATTTCAGCGCAGTCTTATTCCTAGATCACTATCAGTTACCTTGGCCAATCCTGAACAGTGGGAAAAATATCAAATGAAAAAGTGAGGGAGTAAATACTGGGGTTTTGATGCTACTTCTCCTCTGCTTTTTTTTTTTTTTTTAAACTCTTCTACCAGCAGTCCTTCAGGTTTTTATCTAGATGATTAAGGTCCTGTAAATGAAGATGACAATAATTTCATATCTGGCTAGTCCCTGCCCTAAGGCTGCCTCATCATCTCTGGAACAGCTGCAGATTTTTGTGGTGAGAGACTGGACCAAACATACTGAAGAGTGCATTTGGAATGCTTTAAAAGGGCTAGGCACACTCATCCCCAGCCCAGAGAGCTGGAGAGGAGGGAAGGGGCAGAAACATTTCAGAGAAGGAGAGGGTCTGCTGACGTGAATCAGGATTTAATGAGCTGACCACCTGCTTTTGAAATCCTCATCTGCAAGATATTTGAGCCTATGAATTCAGATATGATGCTTATGGACTTTTCAGCTAATCTTGTTATCTGACAGCACAGTAAAAAAGAATGTGACCTCAGGAATAGAGAAGATACCTACTTGATATCCTGGCAGAGCATGCTAATAAACATTTTAACATCAGCGGTGCCTTCTCAGCAGTCTGTAGGTTAGGAAGCACATAAGGTTACTTCTTAGCTCTAATATTTATTCTGTTTTGTGAACTCCTCGATTTCGGGTTTTGGATTCACTTGAATCCTCAGTCTTAGCTGGTAATATGCAGTGTAAGGGAAGATAGAGGGATGTGTACCCAGCAACATCTGCAGACTTGTGCATGCAAATACAAGACTAACTTTTGGAGACAAAGAGGAAAGAGCCATCAAGGATTGTTCCCCAGTGCTCTGTTTTGACCTTCATATATCTGTCTTCCTCCAAATGTGCCAAAAGTGAATGGCTCTGCATCCATGATAACTGTGTGGCACAGAGCCCTCTGTGCCCTGTTGGCAGCAGTGCTCGTGGTACCGTCATCCTTATGCAACACACTCTCAATTCAGGTAACTTAAGAGAGCTCCAGCTTAATTCAACTAGCTGTTGTCCTTTATGAAGCAATACACCAATTAAGCCATGGTAAAGAAGGTTCCTGGGACTAAAGCCATGCTACAGAGAATTCCAGGACTTCCTTGTCCCAGCAGGGGAGGTGCTTGCAGAGGCCTTCCCCTGAGGGCCCTCTGCCCACTGTTTTCTTTGTAGAACCTGTTGCTGTGGAAGGCCTGACTCCATCTGCTCCTTTCTCCTGAGGAAAATGTTTCTTTTAAGGTCAGGAGAAATGTGAAGGCTTTGTAGGGATGGCTGGAATGCAGCATTCAGAGCAAGGCTCGTGTTTTTTTCTCCACAGTGTGCCTCTACAGAGAAGTTTGGGCATAATTTCACTTGCTCAGGAACATTAGTCCTTGTTATTTTTCTTCTTACTCACACTTAACAAATTGAGCTAGAAATGTAACCATTGTCTGATTGAATGGGAGTATTAGCAGTATGATTTCCTTCCAGAGGCTGATGGCTTTGATCCATTCTTGAATTCTGAATGTTGCAGTGTCAGCAAGCTTTCTTTTTCTATGATTTATATCTTTTGCATTTGCATCTTCACCTGTTCGTGTGTTGTTTTTGATTCAAGAGCACACAAATATAGGTGTGCCACTAATATGTAACTGTGTTGATTTCTTGCAAGTTAGGAACACAAAGCAGCCTGAGAATAAACGAGCAAGAGATCTCTAAGGTGAGTAAGAAAAAGAAGTTGACTTTTTAGCTACCCCTTGACACCTTCTATGTCTATATGCAATCCCATTTAGGTGTCCAAGTAGTGATTTTCAGAGCCTCACAGTCTGCTCTGTGGTCTAACATTACACACAAACCTCTCAAACTCCATTTTAGAAAGTGTTTCATTATTCTCCCTTTGTTACTATTTAAAAATCTCATAGCTCAGGAGGCTGGACAAATTCTTCTAGTCTTCAGTCTAAAGCTATTTTGGCAATTTTATACCTATTAGCTTTTGCACAAATGTACTTATTTGGTTTAATCCTTTTCATTCCCTACTATTCTCTTTCTCATTCCCTGATATATTTATAGGCAGCAATCATTTGCCCCTTAGCCTTTCTCTGACTAGACTAGGTTTGCCAAGTTTTTAGTTTTCTTATGTAAAAGAAGGGGCTCCTCATTCCTCTGATTATACTAGAAGACTTTCAAAGCACCTGTTCTGGTAACAGACTCATCTTTCTGAGTTGGGGTGATCAAGGAAGCGTGCAGTGTTTCAGGTTTCATTGGTTCTCTGTGCAATCATGTTCACCACTTCTGTTGGAAAGCTCTCTCATGATCACATTTCATCCATTTCCTCAAATCTATGCAAATAGTTTTTGTATTAGAAATGATCATTAGAACTGTTCCTACTGCATGTGAACTTTTGGTGCAGAATGGCTGCCCTAGGCATATCTACCTTCTGAATAAAACAAGTTAGGACCCTATTACTCACATGTTTGGTTCCCTTAATGATTTCCCTACCTTGACTTCTGAGTGAAGAGTTTCATGGGAAAGGAATCAGGTAAATAAAAGCTATGTCACAGCACATGCACACTAGGGAGCTAAATTAAATCCTGCATTTTTGATTGCTGTGTTTTGCAGACACAACATATTTCTTTCAACATCATGTAAAGTACTGTAGGCTGTGCAAATGCTGGCATGTAGTTGGAACATTTGCTTTACTTGTGAGTGATGAGCCTATTTACAAAATTAGGCAGATCATCCAAATGAATGTCAATGGGATCTTTAACACTCAGCACCATACCTTTGAAACACCCTGCTCTGATGGATGTCACTCATTTTGTCAGTCCCACTGAAACACTTTGGTACTGAAATCTCAGTTTTACTGTGGTGGGTTTGTGGAAGACTAAACTCTAAATTTGTTGATGGTAGAGAATGGAGGATACCCTGTGTTGAGGGAAGAAAAAACATTCTTTCTGATCAAAATGAAAGGTATTGGTTTGGGTTTTTTTTATAAATTGTCTTTGCTTTTTTATTACACACATTTTAAATGGAAGGTCATTCACACTGCTCAAGGGCACCTAGTGGTTAAAGAAGTCTTGAAACTGCCAAGAAGGACTTTGGGGTGCAGGTGGATGGACATGAGCTGGCAATGTGCACTCACAGCCCAGAAAGCCAGATGTGTCCTGGGCTGCATCCAGAGCAGTGTGGCCAGCTTTGTCACCTGCATCCAGCTCTGGGGTCCCCAGCACAGGAGGAACTTTGGCCTGTTGGAATGAGTCCAGAGTTGGGCCACCAAGATGATTAGAGGGATGGAGCTCTCTCCTGTGAGGAAAGGCTGAGGTAATTTGGTTTGCTCTGCCTGAAAAAAAAAGGCTAAGGGGTGACCTAATTGCAGTCTTCCAGTACCTAAAGGGAGCCTACAGGAAAGATGAAGAGGGACTTTTTACAGCATCATGTAGTGACAAGGGAGAATGGATTTGAACTGAAAGAAGGTAGATTTAGATTAGATACTAGAGAATAGGTCAGGGGGTTTAGAAGTAGATCCTTAAGGTGCTTTTCACTCCAAGCCATTTTATGATTTTAATCAAATCTGCTCATTAACAAGATAAGGCCTTTCAAACACCTTTTCAACTTTGAGACAAATAGTGAGAAAAGTGAAATCAAGCCCTCCTGTTCTTATTTCACATTGCTAATATGCACCCTAATTGATAGCGCAGCAGCCCCTGGGGTGAGCTGCTCAACTTCTGCACGTTGGTTAAGCTCAGCTGATGTCAGTGAAACAGTGGTGATTGATATGAGCTGAGGACGTGGCCTCTGGAGTTCAGTGGGGCTACTGCAGAATATCAGGCCAAAAAGTGATTTCTGGAGGATGTTTAGTTAAGCTAATCCCTAAAACAAATAAAGAAGAGGTTTCTTTATGTATTTAAGTCCTTTTTGTTGATGGACTCAATAAGCAGTGTGTGTCTTGACATTAACAGAAACATAAAAGATGACAGATGACTGTTTATCAGTTCCACTTACTGTATATAGCAGAGCAGACATATTGGCTATACCCGTCTATGAGTTTGGCTGATGTGATCCAGAGAGGAGAAAAAAGTTTTAATACAAGTAAAATATAACTTACGCTTTTTCAATGATGTCAAGTTTATTGAAGAGTGACACAAAGAAGTTTTTTGAGGTGCTAACAGTGTATCCACAAAGCATGTAATAAAGCCAGAAACAAAATAAGGGTATTTTCAGTTTTCTTTCTTTGTCAGATCAGCTAGAAAACAGATTTTATTTCCAAGAAGAAAGGATACTAAAGGACTAATGGCTCCTTTCATCAAGTGTATTTAAATTCAGGACGTACATTTGGATAAAATATATTTGAAATGGTGGCTGGTTATTTCTTTCCTTTTGTTGAGTTTGGGTTTCTTTTTTTCTATTAATAAAAAAGCATACTTTTAAAAAAAATATTTGCTTTCATAGGGATACAGAAAACCTACTGAGTCTTAGAGGAGGGGACAAGACTTTTAGTTTACCCACAGATTTAACTAGAGATAGCCATGAAACTTAGATCCCAAATTTCACAATTACTTCCAGTCCTTTTCCTCCAAATAATATTTACAAGCTAACAAGTGTTCTATAGTTCTTTAAGACCAGTAAGTATAATGCAAAGAATGGGTTATGCTTTTACAGTGTCTCTTAGCACACTAGGATGTCTGTCCTGCTTGTTATCATTTGAACAATTAAGAAGGATATTCTGGAAATGAGTTAATTTATCTGGAATGTAAAATGATCTTTTATTCAATTTCAGAGGAAGAAACTAGGCTTTATACCAGTAATCTCAAAAAACATGTTGGAACTGCTGATCCCAAGGCATGCTGTGATTGTATGAGGTGGTTTAATTGGATATGTGGATCCGAGTTCACTGTTTACATGCACACAGCTATTTGGAAAGGGAGCTTGTTAATGAAAGTAGAAGAAAAACTTCAAGGAAAAAGCACGTTTGGCATTTAACTAGCAAAAGATTTGCTTTCTTCATTAAAGTCATTATAACTGAGCTCAAGAATTGCACATGCACAAGGGAATTACTTGAATTAAGTTAATAAAGTTGTACTTTATTAGGTGTGAGGGGCCTGATTATTCCATTAGTAGTGTGATGTAGCCTGAGTTCAGATCTGTGGACTAGAGCAAGCAGGTTATGAGGATGAAGCTGTGAAGCTCCTGTCCTGTGCACCTCTTCACCTGGGTAAGACGAAGGCTTTTGTTTCTGTTTTTATGAAATGAGACAAAATAAATTGGTGCTGTGCTGGCTAAACCAGTAATCAATAGAGGTTGTTCTTAGGAAATTTTGAGGAGAGACATTCAATTACTTGGTAGAAACTCTACATGTGCCTCAGCTCTCTCTGAACATGTCAGGCTGAGGGAATATACAGCAGGGTTTTGGGGTTATTGCATTGTTCTTTTCAGTGCAATTAGCTTTTGTTTTCTTTTGAGTTATTGAGTTCTGAAAGCAAGATTCAAAAAAATAGTATTATCTATATAGCTGCAGAACACAGTGGACACTGCTAATAAACTGCTTTTAAGCATAGAAGTGTTATCTGTAAGGTGAAATGCTAAAGAGTACCACCTACTTGCTATGTAAATATCTTAGTTGGTAACACTTGCTAAAAGGCCAGGTTACTGAATGCTTTTTCTGGTCTGGGGAATGCTCTTAAAATTTTGCCAGTTTGGGTTAAAATTGATTTGAACAGCCTTGAAGCCTGATAAACTTTAGTGTCAGACAACAGTTAAGAAGTTGCCTGAAGTGTTACTGAGTCTGAATGATGAAACTGGAATTCTCCAAACCCTCTTCATGAAAAATATTGAGAACAGACATTTTAAGTGGTGCTTCCCAGTTCAATGACAATAATACAGGAGTCCAAAGACATGCAAAGTAGGATTATTAAGAATTAAGGAGAAGGTGAACCATTTTTTTTGGATCTTTTGAATCACAGATAACATGAGAAGGTGATGGGCAGAAATGCACTTTGCATAATGGACCCCACTTCTGAGTGTACCTTAGTATCATCCCAATCTTAAACATATGCTTCCCCTGTTGTTGGTCACTAAATGTGGAACCTACCCTGAGCTGAGCAGATGAGCATGGGCAGAGCACTGCTTTTGTCTGCTGGGGGCTGAGCTGTGCTATTAGACATGTTCTATTGTCTTTCCATCTGATTTATGCTTCCTGAATCACTTTTTGAAGCATGTAGTTAGAGTGAGTCTTTCCAGCTATGTTCACAAGATCAACAAAATGGAAAAAAATTTCATGTTATAACTACTAATATATTTTAACATGGTCGCCTTTTTCCTAGTGAGGACAAAACCCACTTGCCACTATTCACAACAAAACCATCATAGTGTAAAAGGTATTGCTCATAGTGAAGATGATGGGCATTTTGCCACAGCTTTGACCCTGTGTTCACTACTAAATGCACAAAATGGTTTAACCTGATGAGTTAAGGAGCCAGCTAACAAGTTAGTTTATTGAGCACATTGTCTCTTCTGGAATACACCATTCATTACCAAATATTCGCAGCTGTAGGCCAGCAAAGAGTTAATAATCAATTTCTACTTAATGAACCTATAACCACCTTATTAAATCCGCATTGAATGGATAGTTAAGTGTACTCAGAGTATTTTAATTTAAATGTTATCATAAAATCTGCAAGTGGAATTAGTGTAGTGCTTTTGAGATTACATTAGCAGCAAAACAGGGGGTGGATAGTTATTGTTAATTAAACTATACAGACAACATCCAGTAGAATCCTAACAGTGTGTGGGATGTGTCTATTTGCTTAACATCTTACAGTTTCAAGGGTCTGTGTCCTCCAACTCCTTTTTTTTTTTCCCCTACCCTCTCTTCTAATTACCAATGGGAGTTTTTGGACTGATTTTGTTGCTTTGTAAGACTGATGAGATGTTGGAGTGAACCTTCCCATTGTCTCTGGAATGGGCTTGACATTAACACATTCCATAGAGGGATGGAACAATGTAATTTCCCTGTGAATTTGTTTATTAAAGTATTTTATGACTTTTTTTTCTTCTGTCTAACTAATCTCTAAAGAAAGCTCTAGATTTGATTTCCTCTAATGAAAGTGTCCCCTTTATAACATATTCATTGCCACATGAATTATGACATCCTATATTCTTTTGCATTTCCATGCTTAGGTCAAATACTGGAAAAAGCCACCTTATTCCCCAGTCACTGTCCTTTCTTTTCCTTCTTTTTACACATCTACCCTTGCAGTATGTGGGACTGAGAACACAATTTGTGTGGGAATTTTTTTTTTTGAGGGGAATTTCTGTTAGGCTCACTGTCTAATCTGTGCTATAGGAATGCAGCTGCTAAAATGAATGCAGCTTCTCCTCTCTGTGATTGCCCTGAGTGTGACACTCCTTTCTTAGGCTTGTTTTCAATACCTGCTGTGCACTCAGAAAGGGAACAGTGCTGCATACCTGTCCTCTTTTAGCTGATACATTCCATTATTTGGGTTAAAGGCTTCAGGAGTCCTCCAGACCTGCCTCCCTGGTTGTTGCCTTTGGTGACTGTCAGGATCAGTGCTCCTGTGCTGTGTAGCTCTTTTTTTTGTCTAAAAGGAAGGGTCTTGCCCAGCAAACCTTTACTAATCTCATAAACTCTGGTAGAGATAAGGTCCTGAAGGTTTTACATCTTGTTCCTGTGGTCCTTTAGAGCTGTTACCTGGTCTTTAGTGTCTCCCCCTGCCCTCCAGCTCTCACACTTCCATAATAGCTTGCTAAAACTCCCTTGGTGGTAGCTCCTGCTTTGACTTTTCTCCTTGTTGACGAATACATTTAGTGCAGGCAGCTAGGTGTACAACCTGCAGGTTAAGCTGCTGTCTCTGCACAACAAGGGGCATGGGGACGTGTGTCACCAGCCAGGGGACAGGACAGCCAGAGACATGGCAGGAGCCACTGACATAGCAGGAAGACTCCAGAATTGGCATGGATAGACATCTTGAGCTGCTACTCTGTTATTGGGCCATGGATAAATTGCTTTGTGCATCCAAGTGTTTTAGGCTCTGCTATGGGAAGCCTGGGGTCAAACCAGTAAGGAAGCCTGGTCTATGTGAGGGTGGGGTGTGTAGGGAGCCAGGTAGGGCACCCATCGTCTCACTGGAGCCACCAGCTGCAAAGGAGTTTCAGTCTTAGCAGTAAAAGTATCTGATGGTGGGAGTGTGACTGCCAGAGTGCCTCCTGAATGGTCAGACAGGGAAGTTTCCTTAACACTCCTTAAATGTGAATGCCTTATCAAAAGACTTACCATAGAATCACAGAATGGTTTGGGCGGAAAGATCATCAAGTTTCAACCCCATGGGCAAGGACACTCACCCTGATGCTAAATATTATCTGTCATGAATTGCCCCTTTTCCCCCAGGTCCTTTATTCACAGACAGTTTCTTACCTATTTCTTGTACACATATCCCTGGCAAACAGATCTGGACAGTGCTTATTCTCCTTTATTACTTTCTGAGGCACACAAACCTGCCTAAATAACAGTATTTGCAACAGAGTCTTTTATGCTCCCATCCATTGTGGAAGTTTAATTTAGACTCTCTGCATCGTTCAGCAGAGAGTTGTTTTCACTTCTCTGTGAAGGGCCATGCACCTTCTAGGCACAAGCAGGATATGATACAATAATCATGAACATGAGACTGTGCTTCGGCTGTCGAATTTACTCCCAGCTATACAAACCATGTGGTTACCCTTCATTTTCAAAAAAGCCAGTGAGGCAACTCTTCTAAGCAAATTCATTGTGCAGTGTGAAGTGTTCTCTCCTAAACACTCTTAAAGCTACAATATACTGACTCATTTGTTGATTTGTTTTAGTCACGCAGATCCAATTCTAGGTCTTTTCCTTCTGCTGAAGGTCATGGCCTGGAAACCCACAAGTTAAGTCAAGTCCCAACCCCTGTGCAGCAGGACCTCATGCATTATTTGGTAATCCTTTCCATTCATCCTCTCTGTGTAGTGGTGCATGTGTGTACAGGCCACAAGTAAGGATTTGTAAAATGCAGCCCTCACTTTGTTTGTAATTGAAAACCATTGTTGGAGAAACAATGATTCAATAACCTTTTCTGAGGCTGGCCTAATGTCTCTCCCCAGAGACCATGGTGAGCACAGTGGTAAATTGATTTTAAAAAGAGTGCAGCATTTCTAACTCTCTATGCAAGACTGACTTCAGTTTCAGGCTTCTACTTAATAGCTTTGGATAATGCAGGACTTCAAGCATTGATGTGAAGTATATGTGTGTATAGTAGGGGCAGATTGCATTATCATCTTATTTCTTCAGATTTTTCCTACTGCAATAGAAAAAAATCAATATTAAGATGAGTGAGCAGACCATTTAAATGAAGAAATAAGTGGTAGTTTGATTCCCTATTGTACACAATGGTGATATAAGTGGTTTGGAGGCAGTCACCATTCTTACATCTCTTGAGGGAGTTTTTCTTTCTGTTTTCACCTTTCTACTGGGCTGGCCAAAGAGGAGGGTGAACAACTACAGAGAGAACCAAGAAGGTCTGATATGAGTGAGCAGGTGGAATATGTATGAAAAATAAAGAAAATCTTTCTTTTCATAAACTAACAGAACTCAGAGTGATTCAAACACACATGTGTGTTCATGTATCCTTTAATCTCAAAATACAAAAAGCCCCCATTGTACTCTGATGGAATAAGATTTGCTGGAGATGTGGATACCAATGATTGTGAAACCTGACAAAAAATTCTCCAGTACTTCTGTACCAAAAGAAAAGCTAAGAAAAGTGTGAACTTGCTACTTGATGGACCAGGGTACATAATGACAAAAGACAGGGAAAAGATGCTCAGTCTTTGACTCAATTTTTTTCACTTGTAAGTTCTGTCCACTGGCCTTTAAGGGTCCTGGGTTTATTAGCAGGGCCTAAGTGAAGCCTTATCCACACTACAAGATGGTAAAGTAAGGTGTGCTTAAACTAAATGAGTGCAAACAAGTCTGCGGGATCAGATAAAATGCATTTGGGGAGCTCACCAATATAATTTTAAGGCGACTCTCTAACACCTTTAAAAGGTGATGGCAGCTAAGAAAGTTAAAAAAAGACAGGCATCACACTTGCCTTCAAGAAGGGCATGGGGCAAGATGCAGGAAACTAAAGGCCAGTCAGCTTTATCTTAGTCCTGTGATGGTCATGGAGCAAATCATTATTAGAAGCCAATTCCAGCTATATGAAAGGGAGAAAGGTGACTGGGGATGGGCAGGATGGATTTACAAGTACAAATTATGCTGGACCAAACTGACAACCTTCTGTGATGAAGGAATGGCTCTGTAGATAAGATGACATCCATGGATGCTGTATTCCTTGATTTTAGAAAGTCTTTTAATATGTTCTGCTAATCTCCAAACAGCCAAAATGATGATATGTAGAGTAGATAAGCAGATAATAGGGTGGGTGGAAAATTGGCTGAACTATCAGCAGCAACACAAAGTCCCAGCTGGCAGCTTGTTGCCTGTGCTGTCCCTCGAAGATCAGTATTGAGGCTGGCCAATATTGCTGAGTGTTTTTATTAATAATAAGGATGATGGGAGACAGTGGACTTCCATCAAGTTTGTGGAGAATACCAGGTTGGTGGGAGCAGTCAATATTTTGGCAGGAAGAATTGCTATTCAGAGGAGAATGGACAGGTTGGAGAAATGAGGTGACAGAAACCCCATGAAGTTCAAGACAAGAAAATCCTGACCTGGGAAAAAAAAAATCCCATGCTACAGCAGCAGCCATGAGCCAGCTGCAAGAGGAAGGAGCTTTAAAGGAAAATGGGTTTCTGGTGGGAAAGTTGAACAAGAGCCAGCAGTGCTTCCCTTGCAGCCAACAGGGCCTGGCACATACCAGGCTGCACTGGCTAGAGTGCAGCCAACAGGTCTGGGGGAAGTGATTCTGCTCAGTACAGGCACAGGTTAGGTACCCTAACAGAAGTGGTGTAAATCTCATCCACAAGGAATAAGTCACTAAGTCAATTGGGATATCACCAAGTTGGATAGACCAGTGCCATTCAAAATCACAAGTTGTTAATATAAACAATTTTTGGCCTTTTATTTTTTTTTCTTTTTAAAATAGATAAATTTTGCATTCACAATGTCTCTCATATTTCAGAGAAACCCTAGTTTGTTAATTGCAGGGTCATTCTCCTCCTTTCCTGGCCAAAGCTGGATCTGCAGCCTGAAACATAAATTAGTTAATACTGTAAAAGCATAAACAGAAATCTTCTCTCCTGGTGATAATGTGACAGCCGTGACTGCTAAACTTTGGTAGAGAGACAATATTTTTAAGAACAGATTTATTTTGGATTTGTATGTATAACTGGGAAAACCAGATGTGCTTCAGGATCAGAAAATGATCTGTTTACCGAGAAACTATCCCTAACTGATGCGCAAGTTATATTTACAGCTGGGCGGGCTGGAATTCACTGAGAACAAACAAAAGAGATGCGATTGCAGTCACCTCAGTTTGGGGTGCGGGCACAGCAGTAACGTCAGACAGAAACCTGAAGAAGCCTAAAAACTTGTCCAATTTATCCAACTCAGTCAGCTGGTACAGCAAAATAGTTTACCTCTCTTTACAAATCTGACTGCTTTGAATCATCACAGAGAAGATGGGTCAGTTGTCAGCTGGCATTGAAAATGTTTTAGTTCCATTAACTTTGTGAGGTTAAAGCAGCTCATGCCAGCTGCAGATCTTTTGACCACCATGAGTATTTAATGTGCCATTCATCAGGCTGGGCTTGCTCCTCCCATGTGGCAACTTCAGTTCAGGCAGAGGATGAGCAACAAAGCGAGGAGGGTGAGGACATCCATCATGTTTAGTGGTTGCTATTAGAAAAAAAACACAACCTGTCAGGGAGGTAGGAAGAATGAATGAGTTCAACCCTGACAGGAATTGGTGGGCAGGTGATGGCATCTCTTCGCATTATGTGACTAACAGAGGTCATTTTTAATAGCTTGCAAATCAGCCCATGGCAGTTTTCTGTGATATGCCAGGACAATGTGCAAGATGCTGATATGCGCTTCTCTGTCATTTAGAGTTGTTTAAAAAGCAAGTTGATACACTTTTCTTTCCCTTCCTTTCTTTTCCTTTGTAGGGATACATGACCTGTTATATTTAAATTTCTGTAACTGTTTGAATAGTACTCAATACTTCATTTTCAATTCCTGGACTAAATATTATTTGGAAGGTGTAAATAACAAGGGATTATACTGTTATTTTTTCTAATAGCTCGCATTCTGTAAGAATGCTGTACGTGTTTGAAAAAAATCTTCTGCAACAGATACAGTCTGGTTCAATGAGTCCATTCAGAAGTACTTTCCACTTTGCAAGGGCAATTATCTTTATTAGTTCTGTACCTTGATGGTGTTTCAGCAGAGCATTTAGGAGTGTCAAATTCTATTAAGCATAAACTAGCTCACAAAGGAAATAAATTGGATCTGTGTGTAAATGGTGATACCTTCAGAGGTTTAAGTGAGAGTTCTGCTAGGTGGTTTTGCACTTGATAGCAAAGAACATAAAAAGGCAGTCTAATTTTTGTTTATTTGAGGGGAGGGAGTTTTGTGTTTTCTGGAATGACAACCTCCCCCTCATGAATAAATGTGGAAAATTTAAAGCTTCAACATGCAAACAATTGATCACTAAGACTCCTAAAATCTTTAATCATTCCCATTCAAAAGTGTAATTTTGTTGGTATGCTAAAGCTTGAGTCATGAAGGAATGCTACATAAACCACAACGCTTTTATGAAATTTCTCCTTTTTCCAAGAGCTGAACTGCAGAGATCAAGCAGGAAAAAAGCATAGCCCTTATTTGCATGGCTTAGCAAAACAGTAAAAGATGCTTCTAGCTTCTATTATGTACTGTTTGTGAATGCTGAAGTAACTGGTTTCTCTAGAGCTACACCCACATTCAGTAAGCAGTTCCCTGGATGAATTTCAAAATGATTTGTCTCACCTGAGCTGCAGGAGTAACTGTGTGAGAAAACTAAGGGAAAGTGCTGAGACCTGAAGAAAGGATTTTGTTAGTGGTAAACATGAAAATTAAACTCTAGAGGAAGGCTGTGGTGTTGCAAAGTGTGTCCTGCTTGATTTCCCTAGACAGCTCAGTTTCATTGCATGCCATTAGTGCTTACATTCAAGACCATGCATGTATTAATCATGCTGGAACTGCTGTCCTCAGCTCTCAGGAGTTTGTCTTTCCCCCCTCCACAGACTCTTTAGCATCTTCAACTTGCTCTTTCTCTCATTTTGTCACTGGTTGATATTTGCCTTGTGGTTAAAGGGGACTGATATGGAAAAGACAAATCCTTTGTACTAGCAGAAACTCATCAAGTGTTACAAGCTGGAAGAGTGTTTCCCTTTGCTTAAAGTGCTGCTCTTCTCACTGCTTATCATCTTCTGGAATTGCTGTTCTGTTTTGGGAAAACTCCATGAGGAAAAACCCCCGGAGGAACTATTTCTGGCTTGAGCCTAGTACTAGTGCTATTTGCCTAAGAGTCAGGACAAGTGAAATGGTGAGGGGACAAAAAGGTGGATGTTTTTTGGCCAACAGAGAAACACCTGGCAGAAACTCCTGCCCACACTGTGGGAGACAAAAAACAGAAGGAGAGAAGCAGTTGGAAAGAGGTTTGTCTAGGTTCACTAAAACATACATAATTCTGCACTATGCCTTTGTAAAGAGGTATGTGTTGCATGCTTTGTCTGTTCATATTCAGGTAATTTCTGTGGATGTTTCTTGGACGAACCAGAAACACTTGTGCAACCCTTTGTCTGATTTTACCTCAATTTCTGGCTTACCCTTGCTTGGCTAGGCTGTGGTCTGGCATCCTGTTTCACTGACACTGGCCACATGAAGACATTATTCCCTCCAGGTTCTACTGATTAACCTCCAGTTACTGCTGAGTTCTGTTGGTATAATTTGATTCAGTCAGGATGACCTGGCCTGGAAAAGGCTATTATGCCATAGACTGGTAGGTCTGGCAAAATTTTCTGTTCTCTAACACAGGTCAGTGATAAGGCAGTCCAGTAGTAGGAGGGAGCTGTGATCTTTCTGAGCACAGCTAGGATGAGACACAGCAAAAATAATGTCAGCATCATTCTTTAGTTGCTACTCCTCGCCCTTCATCATCCACTGCCTCAGAAGCCTCAATCTGGTTTTCATTCCATGCACTTGTTTAGCTCTGTCTGACTGTGTGGTTTTCTGGGTCCCATGGGGATAGTAGAAAGGTTTCTGCCCAAAGATTCTTTAATCTGTTTTCCAGCATGAGGTTCGTGGAAATGTGCTCTAATCTGCTTTTGGGCAAAATGACTTGCACTAGCTGGGTGATTTCAGTGTTTCAGGTAAAGGCCAAATTTGCCTTAAGCAGACTAAGCATCTTTAAAGCAGACACCCCCAAATTCTGTCAGATGTCCCACACTCTCTGGGAGAAGGTAACCTCCAACTGGAACCAGTACTGCCCTGACCAACCAGCTTGGGTGTGAAAGGGAACATCTGCACGAGAGCTGACAGACAATACAAACTGAAGCAATTTGGATCACTTCTAAAAGAGATAGAGTATAAGTTCCACTGGTTTGACTGTTTCCATTTAAACGGTGTAATGTTATGAAAACCTATTCATACGTTAATGGAACTGATCCATCTTGCCATAAAGAAACACTTACTTTACAAAGCAATATTGATATTTCATTTGTCTGATGGCAATTCTATTTTATGCTCCTTTAGACTACCCATTTTGAAAATCTTTTTTTTATCCCCTCATGCTTTTGCTTTATGTAAGCACTTAAAATTGTGCCTTTCTTCAGGTATGTTAGCAATCATAATGAATGTTACTGGGATTACGATCATAGTCTATGTACTTAGAATCAGCTACTTTCATTGTGCTTGTACAAATGCTGATTCAGTGAAACCTGAATTTTGTACTTGTCTTCTCTGGGAAATTAATCCAGGCTAATTGATGTAAATTGGATTAATTAAACCACATTAAAGTCATGCAAAGCCTTTCTCATTTTGGGAAAAAAAAAAAAAGAAAACTGCCTTAATTTGCTTTTGTTTGATTCACTTCCAAATCAGAGAAACTATTCTAAAATCACTTTATATTCATGTTCAGTATGGTCCCTGTGTGGACAATGCGTATTCTTTATTTTATGTGTGTGCGTGTGTGTTAGAGAGAGAGAGAGTGAGAAAGAGAGAGGAAGAGGGTGTGCTACTGCTAAGGAACATCAGCGTGTCTAGAATTAGATGAGGACCAGTTTATTGAATTTTTGCAGTTGAACTACTACATCATTTAACTTCCATTTCATACCCTTATGGCTGAAGCTTTCTTGTTGGTACCACCTTTGGAGGTTGAAAGTAAGGGACCTTATGGTTCAGGAAATTAACCCTGGGTCCAGGTCAAAAATTTCATTTGTCTGGCAGTTTCTGATTGTGCTTCTTTAGTCTGGACCCACCAAACACAACAGGACCGTCATGTTCTCACAATCCTTTCCAATGCATAAAATCACAAAGAAAAACCTAACTGTCCCAAACAGGGCTGAATGCAGAAGGTGGTAGTGAAATGGGTAGTTTGCTGGAAATCTAATTTGATGCATAAGTACCCCTGAATGTGAAGAGCACGCTAAATAGGTAGGGGATGATGTGGTGATTTGGTGCTTAAGAGTTTCTGAAATATTTATCACTGAAATGCTCTGAAAATGCTAGAAAATAGTTTCGGGGAATAGCATAAGTGTTGTTGACCCTACCTCTGTATAATCCCACCTTTCTATGATTCATCAGCATTATTTTTTTAGAAATAATCTCTTCAGTTAAAGTGAGAAAAATATTTCAAATTTTTCAATTGGCTCAATTTATTTATCTGCCTCCACTTTTGTGCTGGTAACATCAGGAATTTGTATAGAAAAAGTGGTTCACTTATAACCATAACAGAATAAATTGTAAATATCGAATAAACTTTGGGGGTTGTAAAATTCAATCCTAAATTCTTTATGAGTTTTGTGTGTCAAGAAAGTTCTAAATAGTTTGAGTATATATCCAGAAGTACAAAAATTCAGAGGTTAAGGACAAAATTTTCTCTGGTGTCTGTTGTCCTGATTCAGCCAGTGCAGTAGAAGGCTATACTGCTGTAAGTAAATGAAAAAAAAAAATAGGATTTGACAATGGTTTCCATCTCACAGGAACTGGAATAATACACAATCTCCAGACAATTAAGAGGACAATCTTGTGAGTTAAGTCAGCCTCAAAGTATGTCTTCAAATCCTCAGAAGTTGAGAGGCAAGAAATTTTCTTAGGTGAAATACTATATTAGAACTTTTGTGGGCAAATTTTTTTTTGGGGGGGGGGGGTGGTTGTTGTTTTGGTGGTTTTTTTATTTGTTTTTTCTTTTTTTAAGATTTTGTTTACATTCTTAATAAGTTTTTAAGAAACTGAAACAGTACTGAAATAAGTGTTGCACAAAATATTTAGAAATATATCATTTAACATATTAACATTCAACACTGAATTCAGCCTTGAACCCTGTGTGGTGAGTTATCATCCTGACTCCTGCAAGTGCTGTTTCCCATCTCAGGATTAAGCTCCATTGCTAGATTACATCTCTCTTATCTGTGCTTGTGGTTGAAGACTTTTTGTGAAACACCTCATTATCTTGGCTAGAGCAAAGTGATCTGACCACTGAGTCTGGATGAGATAAGGAAAGGACCTTGAGACTCTGACATTAGCTCTCATGTCAATTTGCTTTGAAATTTAAATATTTGATTACTAAATCAAAATATTTCAGTCAGGGAAAATATTTCCTGGAGAAAATGGAAATAAAAAATTGCATAAACTTTTTTTTTCCTTTTTTTTTGTAATAGGAAGTTTTTGTCTAGTTAAGCTTATCTTAAGCATCTGCTTGAAGAGAAAATCTTTCTGCATCAGGTTCAAAACTGTGTGCAAACCTTGTGGTTCTCAAGAGTGGTACCATGAATGTGATAGATATCTTTAAATGTCGCTGCTACATCAGAAGTTAAACAATTTTCTTGTCACCTGAGACAGGTAGAAATTTTAAGCTGTTGCACATTTGCCCTTTTCAGTGCTGCTTCTTGCCCTATTGGAGTGTTAACCTTTTATCCACCCTCTTTTCCTTTGACTGGTGCCTTGAAGAGTCTTGCAAGCATCACGTGCCTAATTGAGGTAAGTGTTGTAAAGTAGCCCTACTCACTTCCTGATATTACACTGGTGGGTTTCAGTTATTGAAACAAGGAGAT
Organism: Entomyzon cyanotis; assembly: GCA_024500445.1. Taxonomy (NCBI): domain Eukaryota; kingdom Metazoa; phylum Chordata; class Aves; order Passeriformes; family Meliphagidae; genus Entomyzon; species Entomyzon cyanotis. The sequence continues at coordinate 87,892,142 of JAKEPQ010001005.1, forward strand.
ACATTTCCTAAAATAATTGAAAGTAAATTTCTGTACGTTTTCTTTTAACTGATTTTGAATGCAGAGTTTGGTGAGGGGGCTGAGGGGTTGGTTTTGTTCTTTCTACTTTTGGCAGCTTCATAAAAAAATAAATATTAATGTCTTGTCATGAAGAGCCTTGACAAATTCTTTCTGGAAAAAGAAAAGAAAGGCACAGAGCTTTGGGTATCATAGTTCTCTGAAATGACAGAGAGGAACATAGCATTAAGATAAGACAAATGCCCAACTACTATGTATGTAAATAGTAAGAAACACCCTTTTCCTCGAGTGCTTTGCAATAAAACACCAGGCTAAAAGCAGAAAATGGAAAGATTACTACCCCCATTTCACAGGGATGGCTCCATTATCACCCATCCCTGTACTAGACCATGCATCACAAAACAATGTAAAGCTTGAGTGGAGTAGTTAAAAACTGTTACAGAAGCAGCAAAGGATAGAACAACTAAGAAAAGGAACTGATGAAAAAAGTGATTTGTTTCTTCTTTTTTTTTTTTTTTAAATTTCCTGAGAAAGTTCTATTTATGTGCTTTTTAATGCAAATCGTCAAAAAAATAGAAATGTGAGCTGTTGAGGCACATGTACTTGCTCATGAAAGCTATCTGAGTCCCAAATAGCAAATTATCCTGGTTTTCTGGAGAATATCCTCTCAGGCTGTACCTGCCTGTCACTGGTGAGAAGGTGCTTTTCCTCGACTGCTGCAACAAGGCATTCAGAACGTCTCTTAGATGCCTTTTATTTTACTTGCCTTCTCTGGTACCATTCAACCTGCTTTCCCAATAATAAAGTTAACTGTCTTTTAACAGTAAAAAAAATTGCTGTAATAGGGATAATTTATAAACTCTGAGAGGAAAAAGATTGATCTTTTCACAGAATTTAGGAAATTATTGCTTTCAAAAGTGGATTATAAAACTTCTTTGATTGAGTGACAGTGGTGCATTGTATGGATGAATCTTTCTGGGCCTTGTAGTTGGAAAAGCTGTTCAGCAGTCAGAATAATCAGTCTTTATCAGAATTTTAAGCAGGGTTGGTTTTTTTTTTCAGCTCAACATACAAGAAATCTACTTTTAAAAATTTTAGTGTGTTTCTCTATATAAAGCCATTTATAATGCACAAGGAGAGAAGTGAAGGTGGAGTTCTCTCTCCGTACTCTCTTTGCCCTCTACCCAAAAGCAGCTATCAGACAATTTCTGTGAAAAATAGTTCTGGTGGGGTTTTTCTAATTTTTTTCAACATATTGGTTATATTAAGGGCCAAATCAATTTAGCTATGAAGGTTATGGAAGATACAATGAGCAAAGAACCTCTGCATTTCTATTTTATTCTTTCAAAATGCATTTTTAGATTAAGCTGACAACCAAGAATGGTGAATAATTAATGAATAGATCCTTCTTATGATGACACAAAGGCTACCTTTCTGAATAGGAAGGTTACAACTACTTCTCTTTTTAACTTTTACCATCCAACTCAGGTGTCCAATTTAGGAGTCTAAAATCCCCCAGTGTCTCCTTAAAGGAAAAGAGAACAGTCCCTTCAAAGTAGGAGCCAAACGGGAAGTGAATCACCCGTAAACAGTGCTTGCGGCTGACTTTCTTAGCTGCAGTGTTGAAGTGCGTAAGTGCTTCTCTTGGAATTTGTTTTAAACTTAACCTTACCCATCCTCTGTTGAAAGAAGTTGCTTTAGCTTAACAAATGAAGGGTTAGCTCAGAGTTGCTCATATTTCACAGGAAAAAAAAAAAGTCACTCATGGCCAGGGCTTCTGAGAATTCCACTAATAATCAAGTATCTCCTAATAAACTCATGAAGCAATTATCTACCCTAGAAGTGGTCCTGCTGGGCTCTTACTGTTGCTCCGTGTGGGATGGTCAGGGTCTCATGACATTGTAAACTGTCTCTGTTGGTCCTTTTAGAAATCTACATTGCTGTGAAATGGGGGGAGGAAGACAATGAGAATTTGGAGAGATTTAGAGAAACTGCACCATTTCATGGCTCCCATCTCAGAATTTCTTACTTTTTATCATTTTACCACAGGAGCAAAACACAGAGCTCTTAATAATGGTCTGTATCACTGATCTCTTTGTTGGACAGGTTTTCATCCACACAGCAACCCAAAGAAAACAGGTGCATGTACTTGCACCATAAAGCCTAATGAAGAAATGTATATGCTTATCCAGTGTTTCTTTTCAGTGCCTTTTCTGGATTACTCTTGTATTCTACTGTGGCAAGCATAATGCAGATATAATAAAAAGCTTAACCCAAACAGACAGAGAAATGAAAAATCAGGATTTCAGACAATATCTGTCCCTTTCAAATGCCATAATAATAAAAGCTAGTTCCAATAGAATAAATATCTTTAACCTCCAAAGAGTTATCAGTGCATTACCTCCCTACCACTTATGAGAAAGAGATTCAACTGGCTCATGAGTTATCTGTGTTTTATGCTCATGACAGAAAGACAATCATCCTCAGGGGTGAAATATGCTAAATACTGCATAACTATGCCAAACTGGCAGCAGCTGCTCCATTCTTTATGGGAGTGCCATTTGCTCCCACCCACACCCTACAGTCTCTGGACAACTATTGCTCTTCCTTCTGAAACCTATTTCACTGCATTTAAAACTGTCGTTAAAAGTTCAGTTCCCTGAAGAGTTCTGTAAACTGGGCCACTGTTTGTAAACATGGTGATTTAAAATTAGTTCCTTAATTTCCCTGTAGTCTGCTAGAATGTGGGCCGATGTTATTTTATTACCCCACCATTCACTGAATGGATTGCACTGAATAAGCAGCAGCAGCAGCAAAGGGTCAAGTAAGAGGGTCACTGAATGGGGCCAAATATGTCAAATTCCCTCTGATTCCTGCCACATTCCTGAAGGGCAGTTTTGGATCTCAGCCTAGAGCTTTAGGGGTGTGCTAGAATGCTCCCTGAGGGTCTGTTTTCCTTTATGTGTGTTAGGCTGTATTCACAGTTTCTGGAAATGTGTCATTTTATTTCTGTCTTGGTGTTTATTTCCTGGTAATCTGAGTCGGAGAATGGCACTCTCAGTCATCTTCTTGATTGTCTAATTAGTAATTATAAGGTTTTACAGTGTGTGGCATGTTCTAGTGGAATCTAACCAGAAGTAATCCCACACAGAGCTGAGTATTTGCTTTTAGTTGCCTATTGTGAACAGGCATATGATTGTTTTGGTTTCTTTTTGACAGCTGCCATTTAAGAAAATGTAAGATTATAAATAGTAAAGTAAAGGCACAACATGAATGAGGTGTAATGATGAGGCTGATTCCTCTTGGGCCATTCTTTGGGTTAACCTGCCTTCTCACAATATATTGAACACATTCACTTATTTCAGGACAAAATCCAACAAGTTCTATCCGTATAAGAAAACCCAGAAATTTTTTAGTTTTACCTCTCTGTAAACCTTAAGGATTAAGTATTAAAACCTTAAGTATTTAAAAAGTGTTTTTTTCCAATCTTGATAGCTTTTTAATAATCCTGACTGGATTTACAAGGAGCAGCTGGATACAATGGGACAGGTGGAGAGAGAGAAGATTTCGGAATAGAAACCTCATCATGAAGCTGTTGTGGAGGCAGTTTTGTGCTTAGGTGGACTCTAGAAAGAGACTGGAAAATTGTCTGTCACTCCAATAGCGTGATATTCTTTCTTATTTTGAGAGAAGCTGCTTCTTCCTTACAAACACCTGATAATCTGTGCTGGGAACCCAAGGGTAGTCAAATAGATGACAGACCCTGTGCTGCCCAGTAACAGAGTCTGTATTAATCATGCCAGCCTTGCAGGCTACCCATCTGTGCTTGTGACAACTTTATATAACTTGCATTTTATCTTCCTCATTTCCTGTATTTGCCCCTCCATGGTGTAATACACATTACACTGAATGAGCCAAATTTTTCCCCTTTCTTTTCATAAGAGAAATTTTTCATTCTTATGATCACCTTTCTAATCGTTCTTCCTCATGCTCATTCCAGTTTGAATTGACTTCTTAATTGTGCTTGGCCATAGCTGTGTTTCACATGATGTTTCACCAGAATTCCTATTATTTTCGTAACTCCCAAGGAAGTACCTTGTGTCAGGTATCTTACTTAAGACTGCATTTCTCCAAACAACAGTAGCCCGTAGATCATCCTGAAATAAACTTTGTTCCTTTCTTTTTTTTCTTTTCATCTTCATAGGATGAGCTCCCATTCCTTAGCTGAAATTACTGATATTTGTCCTGAAAGCAGTGACTTTGCCCTTAAAAGCAGTTATTTTCAACTCATACTTACATCTATTCCTCAGTCTTCCAGCTCTTCCAAGACAATGCTAGAGTCCTTACCACTTTGAGATGCTTCTCAGCATTACATCATTACCAGATTTCACCAGTGTGCTCCTACCTGTTATGGCTGAGTTGTTAATGAATGTATGAAATATGGTTGCCAAAGATCCATTCTCCCTTACTGGTATTCTTGTCTTCTCTATAAACTATTTTTATAGGCATTATAATACATTTACTACCTCCAATTTTCTCTAGTTTAATAATTTCCCGTTATGTCCCTGCAAGATACTTTAATTAAGTCCAGATAAATGAGACCAATAGCATTTCCTTCATTTAAAAAATCAGATTCATTAGCAGAAGTGGTAATAGTTGGATGCAGTCTACACCATATACTGCTACATTTCGTTTTTCATTTAGCATATATTTTAATTGTTTTTTGCCTTCAGGATTTTTTCAGTCCCTTCTATCTTTGCAGGCAGACTAATGGGCCAAAACTTTTCACTTACTAACTTAAAAAGTCTGAATTTGTTGGTTTCCATCTACTACCAAAAACTCAGGAGGTATGAAATATTTGCTGCTGGATCTATAATTTAGGTTATTAATTTCTAGGCAATTATCTGGTCTGTCCAATTTTAACTGCATTTTCTAATATGCTGTTGTAATAATTTCCACGTATATATAGTTTTCATTTCCCTTTATATTCCTCTTTTTTGCTTTCTGATAGTCTTGTAGTATTGTAGCCTTGTTTATCTTATTCCTTTTCCATACACTTAAACTAGCCACAAAGATTACAAGTCAAATGTCTTTTGTTTTTGTCACCTTTCCTCTAAGCCTCACACTTGTTTTATCAGTCACACCAGGCTTGATCCCTAAAGGTCAGACACGCCACATACTCAGGGAATTATCCACCTGTCAAGAAGGGTCCTGTGCCTATGAGTACTTTCTGGGGATTGGGTATCTGAAATCTTTCTCCTAGTGCCAGTTCTTGAGCCTCATTTGATCTTCAGTGCCTTGTCCTGTTTCATACTCCTTCTCTAGGGATGAATTGTAACTATTCTTGTTAGAAGATGTTTACCATGAGTGTGACTCTTGTAATACAAATGTGCCATTAAGTGGAAGGGATTGGTACTTTACATTTTTTTATTTCCTGAGAATTACATAGTCTGGGAATAGAGGAGTACTTTCTCGAGAGATGGCTCTTTCATACTCAGAAAAGAAGATTGCCACTGAATGTATTTCTTTCAGGTACTTCTCTAAGTATGCCTGAGTATATGAAGTGCCAGCAGCTACAACGGTCAAGAGATGGCTTTTTTTTTAAATTGAAAATTTTAATTTTTTAATGTAATAATTGATAGATATAACCTTGCCTCAGTGCTAGATAAAACCCACAGTATTTTTTCAAGTTGCCCAAAAGTTATAGGCATTTACCATAAATGCATAATTTAGTAGGGAAATAGTTGAAAACAGTGCTTTTCTTGGCTTTTAGAACTGCATGGTCTGTGATGTATTAAAAACCTGGAGGGCAACTTGCATTACAACAGCAGGATCTTGTGGCAGCTAGATAAATCAGAACAACTTATTCAACAAAGTGAGGAGAACCTTGAAATTAGTCCTCTTGCATACTAAATACTCAGCATTACTTATTTTCTCTGGACAAAAAATACAGTCTTGTGACAGGAAAGCTTTCTTCAGCCCAGTTATGTTTTACATTATCTTAAGGGGGAAGGAATGGTCTTATGTACTTGTTTCTTCCTTATGACAGTAGGAGAATCCTGCCTGACTAAATTTAAGTAATTCGCTAACTTTGAGATGGCCACAGGACATAAACTGTAGCATGTGAATAGCAGTGTGTTTTTTGTGTGGATTTTCTTTCTTTTCTGACAGTCCAGAAAGAACGACTCTGTAAAGTGAATTAAAGTATTTTTGTGTAAAAGTACCAAAAAGAGATGTGGCATTTGTTGAGCCTGCAAAACTCAGTTTGGTTACGAGTAGAAGCCTACACAGGTGCAAGAGACAGTTGATCCTTACATGAAACAGAAGGATAAACATCACCTGTGGCCACAAATTGTCATTTTAAAAATGTCTACAAAAGCACTAGCTGTTCTAGCTTAGCATATGAGCTCCCACAGCTAGGTTTTCATTTCAGAAGAAACTTCCTTAATACTTTCTGGGAAAACTGTTCTAGGTTTACTGACTGACTGAACATGTGTGGCTCAGCTAAGCATTCTAGCAAATACAGACAGACCCCAGATATCTTGGTATTCACTGATCTTATGTCCTTCCACTGTGTTCCTCAATGTGATGTCACTCAAAGCAACTGCATTTCCCTGTTTTTATTGGAATTTAATGTAGGTCATCCTGTTCTATCCCATAGAAAAATTCATCCTGGCTCTATTGCTGTTATGAAAATCCTTGCTTCGGTGGCATTTAGAAAATAAAAGATGTTTTAAATAATAGATAATTGAGATTCATTCTCATGTGATATTTTTGAGGCCTCCTAAGTGTGGTTACAGAGTTAGAATTCACAATTGCCTGTCGTGTGTTATTTTGTTTGCTGTACAAGTTGTCAGCAAAGTTATTTAACTTCCAGTTCTTGAAGGTACTAGATTATAACTGTAAAACTGGGGGAGAATAAGGTGGTATTTGTTGGTGGTTAATAATTTCAGATAATGGCCCATTAAATGCTTTATCTCCAGAAAAAGCTTTCTTTGTCTGGAAGAGCCAAAGCACGCTCAGCTTGGGAACATTGAGCTGAACACCTTTCTTTTCCTGAGTGTCACTTACACTACAGTTACCAACCCAGAGAAGTAAAATAAGAAATTTAACTGCCTGAAATAATGAATCTTAAGGGGAAAAAAAAAAGTCCTTCAGAACAAAAGATCCCAGAAGAGGAAGAAGGTGTTTGGAAAGACTAAATGGCTAAAATTGAAGCATGTATGAAAAGACAGTAAGATGGATGCCTTGAGGCTCATTTTAAAGTATAGGGAAGGCAGGGCCAGGCTCTGCTTGGAGGTGCACACTGAGAGGATGGGAGGTGACAGGCACAAGCTGCCACCAGGGAAACTGCAGTTATTTGTTAGGGGAAGAAACACTTCACCATGAGGATGGTCACTGAAATGGGACCTGGAGGATCTGTGGAATCCCCATTGGTGGAGATGTTTGGACATTAACCTGGCAGGGCCCCAGGCAAGCACATATGAAAAGACAGTAAGATGGAGACCTTGAGATTAATTTTAAAGTGGAGAGTCTATGTGATGTGTGCTAGAGCTGAAAATGGGACTGTGATTCCTGGTTCAACATGCTTTAAGTAAACTACCAAAAGAGTTTATGTCAGTGTAGCTGCAGCAGTGCAGAGCAGGTTGTAGACATAACCATTTATATATTTTCCCAGCTTTTGAGTGGTTTCTGTAGCCTGTGGTGGACTCACTTATGTTTCACCATGGTTAAAACTGAGTTTGTTGTGTTAGATTGAGAAAAATCAGCTTCTTAACCACAGAAAAATTCTCTGAGAAGTTGTGGGTGTGGCCAGGGCTTTTCAGTTCTCATTACTTGGCGACAGTTTAACATCTGTTGCTGTTGGCAAGATGGAGTGCTAACTGTGGAGGGGTTCTTGAGCATTTGGGTTTTGGTTCCTTCCCCTCCCCAAGACAAAATCACAGAGGTTCTCAGGTAGAGAAGTCTACCTTCATAAGTCTATCCATTAGCATTTTACATTTTAATGGAATTTGACCTACCAGGATCAAACAGGTGACACCCAATGTGAATGTGCATCACCTCAACACCCCTCGTGACTTTCAAATGGCAAAAATACTTTAATGTCATGTGTTATTTTGCAATATTGTCCTTGTTGGCTTTCATGGGTTTTTTTGACTTCTAAAGCATGTTAAAAATCTGGTTAATATTTCAGACCTTTCCATCAGTGAAGCTTACTGACAGATCCCTTCTGTATTGGATCTTGTTTGGTCTTTGGTTTCCTTTTGCTAGATGGACAGAGGGCAGCAACAGCTGAGAGGGTGGTGGACTGCTTCAGGTGGTGGGCTGTGACCTCCTTCACCAGCTCCTCACTTCTTTCCATGTCAAACAAGATGCCAAGGTGGGTGGTGTGGCATCTTCCCTTCAAGGAGGTGGTGAGAGCAAGCAAGGAAGCACCACTCCATATGGCAGCCTGGCACTGACCACTGTATCTCCCATCAGTTGCATAAAGCACTTCTACCTAAGCAGGGCCTCCTGGCTCCTGCAGTGTGTTAGCTGGGAGGAAATTACCACTGGGAAAATGGCTTTCTTCACTGCCCTGGCAGGATTTCAGCCAGTACTGAGAGCAGCTGTCCTGCATGAGGTACTGCCCTGCTTGCAGTGCATCAACATGGTAGGAAGGACAGATTGTTCTTAATAGACTAAGGCAGCAAAAGAAATAATCCTTTGTGTTGGTGCTTCTCAGTACAACTGGAACCACTTAATCCATTGCTGAAACATCGCTCTAGACCTGAACATTAACTGTTTTACTTTAATCCAGCAACATATACGACAAAAGCACAGTTTTCCTGATGAATTAAAAAAGTTAGCTCTGACATGTTGCATTATTAAATTATTATTTTCCCCTCCCAGTTCCTATCAAATACATCAAACAAACTGTTAAGAACAGTTTGTTGGAGACAAATGATTTGTAACAGGTTGGCGTCAATCACGAGCAGCTCACGCAGATCGCTCTGTCAGATGCTTGGCGGGATGTGTGCCGACGTCCATCAGAGATGACTCAAGTCCTCCGTGACACATTGCAGAGGTGGTGGAGTGGCAGCATGTAGCACATGCAGGTACTATTGTTAGGATTCAGAGATGCAGAAAGATAAATAAACTTCTGTGGTTTTTCTTCCTTTTTTTGAGGGAACGTGTGCCTGTCAGTTTTTGTCTCTGCTTACTGTGCATTGCTTGAGAAGATCCAGAGTCTATATTTCTCAGAAGTCAGGGCTGGACAGAGCTGAGATTTTGCTCACACTGATGAGTCTCTCCTGGGAAAATTGTAACTAGGTGACAGGGGACCATTTTCATAGATGGTAAAGATTTTTCTGACAACATGGGTTCCCAGTGGGAAACCACATCATTAGATTGATTTTTTTCTTTTTTTTTCTCTTTTCTTTTTTTTTTTTTTTGCATAGGAATGTCCTTACAATTGCTTCTAGAAGAGTTCTTTTAGATAAAAGTACAGAGACGGGAAAGTTTTGACTGAAGAGAGTAGATGGAAAAGAAAGGAGAGATCATAGGCATATACCGAATTGCAAACTTTTCTACTTCATGTAAAGAGCTGTGCTATCAGTGGGGCAGGAGATAAGAAACACTTTCCTATGTCTCAGGCCAGAGCTACCACCACTGGACTGTGGAATATTATGTTCCACCGGGTATAAATATTCAATGTTTTCTACAGAGTCAAGACTGACAGATCAATCACAGAACTGTCAATAGCCTGGCATTTGGTTTTTTGGATGGATTTTGAAGTTCCAACTTTCAGCTGGTAACTAGCAAAGCAGAGCTCAGGTGTATGCCTACATTTGCCTCTGGTTTTCAAGGCAAACTGTGTAAGACGTTTAGGATTTCTCTGAGGCACTATGACAACATTTTTTTGTTTCTTATTTTAAAAATTGCAGTCGTCCTTTTTATTTTAATAAAGGTCATGTTAACTGTCTTTTAAAAGTGGAGTTTAGAGTTAGTCCTGATATAAAAAAGGAAGGTCACAGTGTAGGAAAAGTGGCAATGTATTGGTATGTCTATAGAGAACCTTTTTCTTACATTCCAATGCTTCTGAAATGAAAATACAAATGGAAACACTATGTTCACTTTCTTATTGTTTTTATGTGATTAAAAGAGGATACAGTTGGGGTCGATTACAACAGTGCACAATAAGATCAGGACCTTAGTTTTCTGATCAGATTTCACATGATGTAGTTCCTGTAGAAGAAATGCTTCATGTAGGTCCAGCCTATCTTTTTGGAACATCTTATAGGTTTGTTTCTTTTTCATATGAATAGGAAGTAAGGATGCTTTTTCTCTGATGGAAGCTTAATTTATAAATAATTATGTATTTGAATATGTAATATTCAATAATTTAAATTTACAGCAAACTGGATGAATAGTTATCAGAGGGGTCAGTGCAGAACTTTTAAGGCTTATGAAGCCTATTTCTTACTCCTCTGTGCTATCTTCTCTAGCCTTCCACAGTGCCCAAGTGATATTGTTACCTTCTGTGCTCATTTTGAATGATTGGTGCCTTCTAGATAGATACTGATGGCTTATAGACATTTGCCTGGGAGTTTTCTCAAACTGCTGTTAATATAGCCAACATGTTTTTCAGATTGTCAGAACTAATCTTATTATGGAGTGAGTTTTCACTTACAAAAGCATTTATAATTATTATGAACAAAATTTTGCCTCCAGATATGTCCCTGAGTTTGCATCCTTGAGGGCTGTTCTGCCTAGGCTTTCATTTTTCAGGGTCATTCCCAATCTTCCTGCCAACCCCTCGCTTTCACTGGTGAGTCAGCAGGATTCACTTCCCTCCCCCAGGAAGATCAGCACTTGCTTAACACAGTGAGTTCACAGGCAAAACCAGCCATTTGTGTCATTATGGATTAACCTCAGAAGTAGATTCAATTGTGTTGTGCCACAAGTAATTTATTTCCAAGGACAGCTTTCTGTGCTTGCATGGCGCTGTCTCCAGCTCCCGGTCACAAGCAGGCTGTGGACAGATTTCTGGGAGGCAGCAGTGACAGTGCTGGCTGTGGGATATTGGAAAACCATCTCTTCCAGGGAGAGATTTAAAGTCCAACGTATGTTCCTTAACACATACAAAAATGGGAGTAGGCCAGGACTGAGCAATGAACTCATGGTTTTCTCGTATGTCCTGGAAAATGCTTTGAGTAAAGCCAAGGTTTTCTGATACTTGCATGACTGTGAATATTGATCCTGCAGTGTTTTGTATTCAAGAATCACTACAGTTTGATTTAGCTTGAGCAAACTACACAAGAACTCTCTTCACAGTGGGACTGTTATTACTTTGATGATTAAATAACCTTTATTTTTTTGGCATTTCAGTCCAGCTAGCTAAGTCTCATGATCTAATTACAATTTGGTATTTGATAACTGAAGAGACTATCAAGAACCTCTAAATTAAATATTTCAGAAACAAAATGTCCTGTCTGAGAGTTAAATAAAAATTGTTAAAATAAAGCACTCTTTCTTCCATTCATCACTGTTTACATTCTAGTTTATTCATTAATGTTTAATGTACAGAATGAAAACTTAATGACTCCAGCATGTAGAATTTAATTTCATTCTGAACTCTTTTTTTTTGTCTTTTTTTTCTCTTTTAGTTCTTGGGGAAAAATTGGCAGTCAAAAATGTCCCCCATTTGCCATTGTCTAAAAACATTGGGAATGGCTGAGCAATATTAGTGGATTTTATGCCAGAATAATTTGCTATCTCAGCCAATTGTTTCCTATTAGTGAGTAGAAGCATAGGCTAATCAATAGGATTCATGTATGTGAATAAAGTTGATCACCCCCTTATATTGTCACTTAAAAATTTGGCCGGCATCTGAGTCTTATGCCAAAGTGAGTGGCTACTTGCATATATTATACCTGTCATTTCATAGTACTCATGCATTTTTTTTTAACAATTTAACATTGTGCCTCAGTCAATAGTTGGAAAACTACGGTGACCTCAGGTTATTCAAGTCTGAGGTTTCCGTTTAGGACCATCTATGTTTCTCTTTCCATGTACAGTGAGAAAAAATATATAATACTCCAGCTAACTGGAAACACCTTTTGCATCAGCTTTACAAGAACAGAAATAAACCAAAAAAAGTAGTTATTCTTGTACGTCTATTTTTCTCTTCCTTTTTGGTGGTAGGGTTCAATTCTCTGTATTCAGATTGAGAGACTTTTGTCCTGTGGCTTGTTACTTGAGTGAAAGTGGTAAAACCAGTTTGTTTTTCAGTCTGTGACAAAGGGAATGCATTCTGTGCAGCAATGCAGAAAATCTGAATTATGTACTAGAAAGGGAAGGTTGGCTGGTGTTTATATCCTTATATCTAATAGGAACAAATTCCCCATACTGCTGGTGCCTCAGTGGTGACTGGAGATGGGGCAAGGAGTATATTGTGTAGGAAGAAAGGAATATGAAGACATTTTGTTCAGGTGTAGCTATGGCTTAGAGGTCACATTGGTAACAGAGCTTTGCTTTCAGGCTCTCACAACTCCTAGATACAATGTCTCTTCTAGCTACACTGAATTCATCTGTTCTCTTCAATACAGTGGATCATGCACTATTCCACTGAGGAACATCTGGTAATGCCTTCTTCCTATTCTTCTATGAACAGGCTAGTAATTCTTCTATTCCCAACAAAGCTGGCTGGTTTTGACCTTCTTTTGCCTAGGATGCCTTTTGAAGAAATTGTTGTACACCTTGTTTAGGAATATCACATTGCAAATAGCATGTTCATTTATGTTTACTTTTCTGCAAAAAAAAAGGGCATAATTTTCCTGTTGAGACATTATATGAATGATAAGCTTTTGGCAAGGCAGAAATGGTATTGGGTGTTAGAGGGACAGAACTCAACCATATTTGTGTTCAAACTCAGCATCCATCACTGTTGTGTCTGACGGCCCCTCAAAATTGTAAGTGTAGCATCATTTCTTCCTTCAGGAGGCAATTGAAGTTATTTGGTGCTTTTTATTTTTAGAGAGAGTATAATGAAAAATTTAGGTGGGGAATTGGACTTACACTTTTCTGGGGGTTCCAACGCGATCTTTTCTAGTGGTAAATTCCACTTTTGCCAGGTAACTTCTTTTTTCTCCTCACCAACATTTCTTTCTCAAGCTTGACATTCACTTCTGTCACTTAAGTCAGTGCAACTGACTCCAAATGAGACTCAGCCACACATTTATAAGTAAAAAGGAGTTATTTTTACCTCACCTTACTTGAGATAATATTAAAAATAATTTCCCATTCTCTTGTGTTTCCAGCATCAACTCTCAAGAGAATATATGGAAATGATGCCTCTTTGATGCCTCCTTGGCTTGAGTGGAAAGGAGAAGCTTAAAAAAGGCTTTTCATATGACTGTTTTTATAGGCAGCTATGTGGCCACACAGAATTGTTCATTGCTGGCTTTTGCTGATACTGGTCACAGCCTCCTAAGATAATTTTTCGTTGTTGTTCAATTTATCTGTGTATTTTTCTAGGATGACATGCCAACTAAGCAGTGTGCTTTTCTATTTCCCTGCAAACACATGCACACATACCTCCATCAATAGTTTTGGGGTGGTTTTTTTCAGCTGGGTGAATACAGATAATTTGAACTTTATTCCAAGAAAATACAAGAGAAGTACTGTTAACAATAGTACCTGCAAGTGCAGCTGAAACAATGCCTGCACTTTTCTAGGTCACAGTTTTTGTTTTGCTTCCGCACCACTGTCTGAGAAGAAAAAAACATAAACCACAGAAAGAAAGGTTGGTACACAGGTGCAATAGTCGCTATTGAACTGAAAACACAGTGTGGTTTTTGTGGTAGTTGCCATAGCAACAAGATCATTTACAGAACATAATCCCATTAGGAGAAAACATTTTTAAACTGAGCTAATTGTACATGAGTTTATATTGCTTCCCAACCTGTTTTTGGAAGATTTCATTTTTAGGATACTAATAAAAGACTGATTAAAAGCATTACACATTGTCCTAAATTGCCTACAGAAAAAGAGGAGATGGAAATTATGTAAATTATTGCAGGTTTCCTTAGATTGAAACAGTATGATCAAGGAAATTAATTCATGTTCTCATTTCTATATTAAAAGTCACAAGATAGTAGCTGTACCTGTATTATATTACCAGCTTGGTCAAATTCTGGTCCTTCCAAAAGCATTCCTGAAATGGCTTTTTCCCTTACAGAGTCTGTTCATTCCTTTAGATGTCTTCCTGTTCTAGAAATTTTGGTAACATTTCCTCTGCACTGATTTGTGCACTAAGAGATGTAAAAAGCCTGTTGATAATTGACAGAAAGCAAGGTAATGGATTGTAAAAAAGCAGAATGAATAAAACTAAGATGAAATGTTTCACCTGTGGGAAGCCAAAGTTAGATGTAGGGAAAAACCTGAAAGTAAAAGGAATGCTGAGATCTGCAGGTGCCATAAGGAACCAGGGATTTCCAGCTAAATACTCTTAAGAAGTCATGTTCAAAAGCCTGTCCTTTGTATTTTAGCCTTGCTCCAGAGAAATATTGCTGCCACATACCCATACAAAAGAAACAGAAATGTCAGTGGTTAAGCAGCAGGATTGCACCTATTGAATTATAACTGATAGGACTGTTCTGCTTAGTAACGTTTCTGGCCAGCAGTCACATTTTTATTCAAGACATGATCTGAAGAATTCATTGGCACTGCAAGTCAAGGAGGTCAAGAGCTCAGAAAGTTTTAAAAGGTATTTGGGTATCTGTATAGCAGCTAAAAATACCCTGAGTTACACAATATTGGTGATTATGCCTCTTTGTCTTCTCTCCCTTTCTATGCCTCTCAGCTCCATATACAGGAGCCTTCCATTTAGCTCCTGTTACACCTGAAGCAGATGGGATCAGTGCTGTGGGAGTTGTGGTGTGGTCTTTATGGACACAAACTCTCATGCAATACAGCAACCCTATATATCTTGTGAACAGCAAATGCCACAATCCTAGAGGCCAAATTGGATCTTGGTGTGTGGGTGTGCAGCTTTATGTAAGCTTTCCCTGATTTCAATGGTATCTTTTCCAGCTTACATAGATCGCTAGGAAACTGTCTTTAAAAGATATAAGCAGGCTAAAAAAATACATTCACCTCCAGCATGGGGGGAGGCAGAGAGCTTGGAGCCCAACTCGTCTTGGTCAGGGACATGTCAGGGACTGTTTCATGGAATTGAAATGTCTGTAAGAAGAGGTTAGGGAACAAATTTTTGGAGTAAGTGGTGACCTAACACTGTAATAGAAGTCAGGGATAAAACAGCAGAATTGTGAGAATTGTGAAGTGTGGTATGTAGTGTAAAACTGCTGGAAGCCTGGAAGGTGGCAAATGTGACACCAGACAGTTTTTAAGGATTTCTAAAGGGTTCCAGAAGAGATCATGGGAGCTACAGGTTGTTAATTATAAGAGATAAATGTAAATCTGTCTATACCAGTCAAAAGAAGAGGAAATAGAATAGGAAAGTTATGGAATTAAGAGATCCATGGCTCACTTGGGAGCCATGAACTTGGCTTTTGCTTAAAATACAGATAAAAAAAAAATCTGCCTCACAAACTTTCATGTCAACAACCATGTGGCCAAAGAGTTCCAGCTGATAAACTCCACTTATAATACTTGTATTTCTAAAAGGCAGTTTGTGAGGTCCATCATCATCAAAAAAAAAAAAAAAAAAAAAAAAGAGAGAGAAAGAAAAAAGGAAACTAAGAAGCTGTGAAATAAAAAAAATAACAATGAATGTCTTTATATAAATTATCAAAGATAGGAAAGAGAATAGGTGTCAATCACTGCTTCTGGTCATAGAGAAGTTACTCATGATCTGTAGGGAATGGTGCTATCGAGCACATATACAAGTGACACAGAAAAGGTACTGAATAATGTTACAATTAATTTTTCTAATTTGACTAAAGTAAACAAAGCAACAAAAAAGCCTGTTGAGAAAATTGCAGGAGAGCCTTATGTGGCTGTGTGACTGGGTTAAAATGGCAGGGAAAATTCAATGTAAGTGTAAAGTGATATATGGAAGAAGCAGAATCCAAATTTTACATATTAATCATTTGTTCTGAGATGATCTTTAGCAATCAGAGTGGGAGTTTAGGATTAGGTCTGTAGAAGTTAAAATACTAAACAGAGAAAAACCAGAAGTTACAATCTTTAAATGACTCAAAGCTGAAAGAATATTCAGGTAGTGTTTCATCTACAGAGATGGACCTGTTGGAGCAATTTCTGAGAAGGGCTACCAAGATGATTAGAGGAATGGAGCACCTCTCCTATCAGGAAAGGTTGAAAGAGTTGAGTTGGTTCAGTCTGAAAAAGAGACAGCTCCAGGGTAACCTAATTACAACCTTTCAATACCTGAAGGGAGCCCACAAAAAAGGTGGAAAGAGCCTTTTTACAAGGGCATGTAGTGACAGGACAAGGGGGAATGGTTTCAAACTGAAAGATCATACATTTAGATCAGATATAAGAAAGAAATTCTTTACTGTGAGTGTGGTGAGGGTGCTGGAACATGTTGCCCAGAGAAGCCATAGATGCCTCATCCCTGGAAGTGTTCAAGGCCAGGCTGGATGGGGCTCTGAGCAACCTGGTGTAGTGCAAGGCATCCCTGCCTGTGACAGGGAGGTTGGAACTAGATGATCTTTAAGGTTCCCTCCAACCCAAATCATTCTATGATTCTACGTGCCCTGTGCTTTATAGTCTTTTTTGGGCATCTGCTTTTTGGCAGAACACAACTGAAGAGGCATCCTTGACCTGTTCCCTACAGCCATTGTTAATCTAGATGCTCTTTTATCTTGATTTGAAAGCATATACAAAGATATTTACAATGTTCTTGTTAGTCTTAAGTTCCTCTTCAGAATGAAAATCCTGCTATGAATGGTTTTCAATTTAGTGAAGTAAATTTACAAAATTTGTTAGTTTTTTGCTTATCAGAAAATAACTGCTATACTAATAGGTGGCAGTACACCCACAAATAGTGAAGAGAATATTTGTTGTACTGACAGGATTCAAATATTTGTCCTCTCTAAGTGGAAAGCATGGAAAATACAAATTAGGTCAGAAGAGCTTTCTTTCTTCTCTTCACAAGAATGTCAGGGAAGAGGAAGAATAGGTAAAAAGTAGTGTAATTCATCTGAATTTGCAAAAGACTTCAATGAATGCAAACAATAGGTGGTAACATTTTTTTAAAGCAGACATTAAACAATACAGCATTAATTGAGTCTCAATTTATTATTTAGAATATTTTTATGTAGTCAGTTATTGATACAGAGTGTGGCTTATTTTTTTCATGATCTACTAAAAAGTTCCTCAAAAACTCTTCAGTTATAGTTTTTCTACTTAAAAATTATTTTCTTGCAGTTCAAATTTTAAAAAGAGCAACTGTTCTACAAAAATGTCCTTGTTACTTTAAGAAAATATATTTTTTTTGATAGTTGAAGTGTCTCACCTTATATTTTAAAAGTTAAAAATGAAGTGACAGGCCTATGGAAAGGAAAAAGTAGGAATCTGTAAAACATTTTATTTTTAAGTTCCCTTGCCATAAAACCAAGCAGGTTCTCATGTAAACATGAGAAAGTAGCAAAATAAAATGGCTTAGCTGATCCAAAACAAAGGAAAAAAAACCAAACTAACTACTGAAAATATCACTCTCCATCCTCTTTGAAATCTTAAAAATTATCACACTTTTGCCTAACTCTGCTAGCTAATAAGTAGCATTTTGGACCAAACTGAATGTTTTCATTTCATTGTTCACTGCACATCATTGATCTTGTTCTTTAAGGTCAAAGCATAAGTGACTCTCTCTCTCTTTAGTCTTCATTGCTTTTCCTTTTCTAAATCAACTAAAATATCCAAACTCTAAGGGTAGTTATTATGCCTTCAGTAAGAAAAATGCATTTCTTGCAAAACAACTTTGATTCTTGTTTCCATGGGATTTTTTTACTCACATTTAACATTAATGCAAAATCATGTAATGCTGACCTATATGGCACTCAGTTGATTTTACTAGGTCATTAAAAAATTTTTTAGACAAAATAATTTTAGTTTGCAGCATTTACAGATCACGATGCTCAGTCATATTATGAATAACAATAACATTTTATCCAGAAACAAATCAGCAATTAGGATGGCAGAGTGACATTAACCCCTGCACTCCATGTTGTTCAACTCTTAAGATGACATGGTAGTGAGAGGACATGTCAGTGTCAGGGCAATTTTTAACGTCAGGTTAGATCTGCTATGTCACTATTTAAATCAGACACACAGTAAAATACATATGAGACTGCTGCCCACCTTTTTCAAAAAGTTATGAATAGTGAGAAGTTATGTATCCCTGAGTCATCTAACACCTGGATCACTTTAGATTGCCTAGGGTAGTAAGCTGTCCAGGCACCAAAATACCTCTCAAGAGACAGCATGGCCTCATATGAATTTATTAAAACACTCCAGTTTTAACCCTTAGAGCTATTTAGGATACTAGTTTCCCCACCATGCTTAAGTGAGAGTTTACTTGAAAAGATTAATGCTGTGAACATTAAACTAGCTGACCTCATCATGTACATTGCTATTAAGCATGAGGGATCTTCATCTGTTCATTAAAGACTGGTCTACATCCCTAAATGCTGAACCAAGATAAACTCTTTCTTCAAGATTATGGTAATTTGTGCCATTTGCTCAGCATCTGCTCTAATGGGGACTTATTCAAGTGATAGAAAAAAAAAGGATATTTTTTCCATCTTAGATTTTTGTAATCCATGCCCTTCAGTTGAAGGATTTTGCAGATGGGGAATTACCTTGAATTCTCATCTTGAATGGTGTGTGCAGTTTTGATCACCTCTGTATTAGAAAGACATTAAGTTATTGGAGAATGTCCAAAGGAGGGCAACAAAGATGATGAAGGGCCTTGAGGGGAAGCTGTATGAGGAGCAGCTGAGGGGTTGCTTGGTCTGTTCAGCCTGGAGGAGACTGACGGGAGACTTCATTGTGGTATTCAACATCCTCATGAGGGGTAGAGGAGGGGTAGACATTGATTTCTTCTCTGTGGTGCCTAGTGACAGGACTTGAGGAAATGGCCTGAAGCTGAGTCAGGGGAGGTTTATGCTGGGTATCAGGGAAAGGTTTTTCACCCAGAGGATAGTTGGGCACTGGAACAGTCTCCCTAGACAGTTATCACAGCACCATGCCTGACAGAGCTCAATAGCATTTGGACAATGCTCTCAGGCACATGGTGGCACATCTTGCGGATGTCCTGTGCAGTGATAAGAGTTGGACTCAATGATCCTTGAGGGTCCCTTCCAACTCAGACTGTTCTATGATTTTGTAATTAGTGTTGAGGTTCTCTCTCACTTTTCATTCTTTCCTGTTCCAACCACAATCAAGTAAAACACACTGAAACCTTCAGATGCAGGCCTCCATTGACCCGAGACAGGGTATTGGTGAAAGAAGGTACTGATTGACAGGCTACCAATCCTTTTCAATAATGCAGGGGATCAATTTCTAGCCTTGTGGTGTTGCTTTCCTTCCAAAAGATGCTTTAACTTCAGCATTGATTCGGGGACTAACAGCACATTTTATTTTACATGAATATGGTAACATGAAGTGCAGGAGGCAAAATCATACACTGCAAAGTAGCAAACTGTGACGAACAATTACATATATTTATTGGCCAACATTCAGTAAAAACAGTTTTGTCAGGTTAAGAAAGCTGGTGACATTTTCTCTTTATTGCCTTGCAGCTGGGCTGCAGCAGCTATGCCTTCTTCAAGCAGATTCTAGTAGTTCTTCAATAATTTCCTTATAATAGCTGTGGTACTTTTCTGTATTAAAGGACTGCGTATTGATCCTGATGCTGACTTATCAAAACTTGATTGTTTTAGTTTTTTGCAGGTAGTTTATGAATTTACAAAGGATCTGAATTTTTCCCATCAGGATTTCGTATGGCTCAATAGTATCCATTTGAAGGAATGTGTTGTAATTTTAAATTGTATTGTGCACTGTTCATTACAGTAGCTTTCTTTTTTTAAGTAAAAGATGATCTCTTCCTAAGTTGTCTCTCTGTAGTACTAGAGCTGGAAAAAAAAATAGTTTACCTGTATGATCCTTGAATTTATTTTTATTTTTTTCAAAAGAAGCTTGGACCATATATTTTTCAGAATGTAAAATATTCTTTTTGCATGTTTTCCCCTCATGTATTTCCCCCTCAGCTTTCTTTTCCTTGTTTCAGTTGAGACTAGCAGTAGAAGCCTCAGGAAGTCAAAAGCCTCCCTTATAAGATTTCCAGTCTATTCTGCATTTTGAAACAAAAAGAGCAAATCTTAAATCTGAGTGATTTGAAAATGTCCAAAGCAAACTCAAGCCCCAAGCCTTACAAGTTTTCCACATCAGCCTGCTATAATATACTTGTCTCTACATTTAGACAGGCAATTGTAAGCATGGAGAACCTTCAACTAGGAAGTAGAAATAGTTTTCATATCTGTATTTGGCATTTCTGTTTGCTGCCTCTAGAAGTCTATCTTTTGTTATTTTTTTCTTAGTGTAGCTTCTTCCCTATGCTGGATTATTTTAGAGCTGTGTATTATGTAAAGTACTAGATATGGGTTCTGAGAATAAATTAAATTTCATACTGTTGCCTCCCATTTTGTCATGCTGGCAGTGAGCAGAGCAGTCCAGACAAAGGCAGCACTTATATTCACAAAGGCTACATGTGGAGCAACTGCTTATGTGCAGTTTGGTTAATTTTGGTTGGACAACTTTCAGGCAATGCAGCAAAGTGTCCAAACATCTCCATCATCCTAGTTCTGGATGTTTGTATGTAGACTGGTACAAAGACCATGGAGAAGAAGGGTACTTAAACTTTAGCAGAGTTTGAATGTGAGGTTAATATTTTTTTCTCCTTTTCTCATGACTAGAGACATCGCAATATCTTCTTTTTTAGTTTTTAAAACAAACAAACAAAGACCCTTTTGTTTCACCACTGTTGTTTAATTTTCATACAAAAGCATTTCCTTTGTGTTGGTTCTAATGGATTCTATTATGGTATCTACCACGATAAATTGATTTCCAGGGAAGGGGAGCCTACTAGGTAGGCACTACAGTATTACAATTAATTAAAGCTTGTGGAATTAATTGTTTAATTCTTTGCAGGAAGGAAAAAAATGCTAATTTTTGAGGCTACTGTTCACATATTCAACTTTTACAGAAAATGGCAAGTATCCCTTTCCTTGCCAGACATTAAATGTTCTCTTTTATCCAAAAGAAGTCTACAGGATGTTAGTTGTCCCTTGTTGTTTCTGAGGCAGTAGTTTCAAAGAAAGTATAATTACTGAGTTCTAATATGACTTGTGTTACTCCTGCCAAATGCTGTGCTAGGCCCCCTCCCCTTATAACATTAATGTATAGGATGTGATGAGAAATAATTATCCAATATCTGTATTGTAAATATGAAGCCTCAGCTTCTTTCATTCTTTTTCTTAAATTATTAAAATGATACAAACGACAGGAAAAAATCTTTTCTTGTTGCTTGAAGTTTTAAAAGCCTCATTCTGAGACCCACAGAGCTCCCCTTAATGACTGTTTTGAAAAATATATCAGGAAACAAACTTGTCCCTTGAAAGAGATAAAAAGACTAGAAACCGTAAGCTCCATTTTATAGAACAAATATCTTTCTAGAGAACCCACTCTATACAATAATAAGCTGTGATATGGAGATACCTGAAAAACAAAATTCAGCCATGTTTTCATCAAGGTCAAATCTGTCTGACTTTCTCCTAGTATTTTAAAAAGGTTCTTGTGGGAGGAATTTGTAATGATTTTGAAAATGCTTCAGGAAGTGAATGTCACAACTGAGAATAGCTAGTCTAAAGGTAAATGTGTTATACATTGGCATTTGTATGTAGTTCAGTGGGTAATCTCTTATTGTAACAGGTCAAAGGTGTTCAGATTGAATAGGTCTTTTCCAAAAATCCAGTAACAATTCTTCGTAACCACAATCTCTGGCCTTTTGTGTGTTGAAAAGGGGAACATTTTGGAAATCTCCATCTAAGTAAATTTCTTTCTCTTTTGAGTGGTAACCATGTATGTATTTTTACAATTGCCTACAAGAGTCTCAGGCACAGATCAGTTATACCAAAGTTGGTGGACTGTCTTAATTATGATGGTCTTAATCCAAAGAGAGAAAAAGGGATTCAAGTAACATCTGCATCTAACTGTGTAACCCAAACACTGAAAATAATCAAGCTGGTGGTTAACCAGAAACTCAAATGTACTTGCTTATGGCAATCTAAATGAGAGGTTATGTGTTAAATAATAATGCTTTGGGACTCAGAGGGTTATCAGAGAGGATGAAAAATGCTGGGCAAAGGTATTTGGGGAAAAGAAATGACAGTGGCATTTGAAAGCAATGCTGAAATAGTTCTCAGAATAATGAAAAGGAGTGGTGCTATGTGAAAACTCAGTTAATCAAACTGTCCATCACTAAATATAAGGCTTACCTCCCTCTGATCTTTGAAATGTCTCCTCTGGGAATTTTCCCTAAAGCTGCAGTTCAATAACTTCTGTGGTGGTGGTGGTTATATCTTCTTTTTTTTCTTCTTTTTCTTTTTTTAAAGAGAATTAAACCTTGCTTCTCAGTAAGTAGTCTTACTGGTGGCAGCTAACTAAAAAATCTGTGTATGTCTGGAAGGAAAATAGGGTGGAAAAGGAAATATCTTTGGTGTCTTGCCAAGGGAAGGGAGCTTTTGGGGATCTTTGCAATCTCTGAATTTTCCAGATACAGAAAAACCCCATAAAATCTATTAACTTACTCAATTTGTCCACTAATATTGCTGTATTAGTGTATGTCCAGAGGTTAAGATGACAGCTATTGTTTTGTGATTATGCTAGGAAAATGTCACTCCATAATTGTATTGCTTTCTATATTTTCACCTGCTCATGCATTACTGCCCAGTGTCAGAGAATGATCAAGATAGAACTTTCATCTGACTGAGATGGTTAGTCTCATGTTATAGCTTTGGTAGGAATAAAAACATGCTTCTGAATTTTTATTTTTATTTTAACACAGACACCTCTGTCATAACAGAAAGGAACAAAACAATATGCTTTTTAATATCCCACTGATAGAAACTGTAAGACTAGACAAAAGCAATAAGTTACTAGATGTCTTTGGATCCTCCAGTTTTCAAGTGGTTCTGAGGATCTTTTACAATTAATTGGCATTACTGTGGTTTTCTACTGGAGCCCATAGCCTTGTAGATGCCATTTTTGTTTGACCCTCTTTGGTAGTTGTGACAAAAATTTAAAAAGACTGTAAAAGAAGAGACTGACCTCATATATTTGCCAGAGTATAGAATGTAACAATCTCCTTTTTCTTATTTAAGTAGTACACAATGAAAAAAGAATACTTGCAAAACTACATAAGTAATCCTGTCTATCCTACAGCACTTGCTGGACATTTCTAATACAAAATTAATTTGCTAACCGCTCCAGAATATTTCTTGGAAACAACTTAGGACATATGCTCTGAAAGTTTGATTCCATTCTGAAAAGTGACAATACTGAAGTGTCACCTTTTAACTTATCAGATCAGTTCCATATGTGTTCAGAGTTTATCTGCTGACTTCTGTGACAAAAATATGTCTCTAGTGCTTGTTTTACTCATGTTCACCCTCCAGAAGTGGCACAGCTCCATGAAAAGATCTTGATTCTGCTCCTTTCTGTGTATATTTATCATTAGAAAAGCTTTCTGAGTTTTAATTAAAGGATACATCAGATAGCCTCAAGAGACTGTATCCGATCCAGTGATGTTGTGCTAGTTCAATATATACATAGATGGAAGTGGAATTACTAAGATGTGATAACAGATCTAATTAGTTCTGCGCATACATTATTTACTGATGGTCATGTAGGAGAGAGGGAGGATCCAGGCTGACTTCAAATGCACAGTAATTTTTTTAGAATTGCAACTTGGAGAGGAGCTGAGAAGCAAATAGCCTGTCTCTAAAACAGACTTGAGCTGAAATTTTAGAGAGACCTTAACTTCTGAACTCCATGCTGTCATTTTTACTGGGCTGCTTTTCTTGGAATACTTTGGATTCCCAAGTAGTGGAAAAAGAGTGTGTCTAAAGAAGGACAATGAAGTGGTTGAAGGGTCCAGAGCACAAGTCTGATGAGGAGCAGCAGCAGGAGCTGGCATTGTGCACTCTGGAGAAAAGGAGGCTCAGCTCCCTGCAACTTCCTGAAAGGAGGTTGTAACCAGGTGCGAGTTGGTCTCTTCTCCCAAGTAACAAGTGAGAGGACAAGCAGAAGTGGCCTCTTGGCCAGAGGAAAGTTGCACCAGAGGAGGTTTAATTGGGAAAAATTTCTTTATGAAAAGGGTTGTCAAACAGGCTGCCCAGGAAGTCACAGTCCCTGGAGGTATTTAAAAGATATGTAGGTGTGGCACTTGGGGACATAGTTTAGTGCTGGCAGTGCTGGGTTAATGATTGGACTCAATGATCTTAAAGTTAATTTCCAACCTAAAAGATTCGATGATTCTATGACAGTGAGGTCATTTTAAAGTTTGTTCATTTGGGATTTTTTGGCCTTGTGTACCTGAGAAATGTTTAACAATCCTTTTGTTCAAATTTCTGTTCAGAATTTTTCCAGAATTTTATTTTTAGCTAGGTAGTGAGACTTGTTTGTGTGCATGACTCATATATGCCACAGTGCTGACTACTTATATTTTTATTTATACAGCCATGCATATTCCATGAAATGGACATTTCTCTGTCACCTTCATTGATGTCTGAAGCTTTATGGAGAGAAAAAGCTAGCTCTAAAACACAGCTCTATATTTAAGATAGATATGAGGGGTTCGAAACACAAGCTTTTTTCCCCCTTGGATCCAAATTACATCAAGCCCTCAAGTTTTCTTATGGATAGTAACTAAAATTCTGTAATTTACCATGGGTTGATATTTGGATGCCTGCATTGTATTCAAGTTTCCCGGCTTAAACACAGCATAAATTTCTCACAGGGAAAAAATCAAAAACATTTAATCATGAAAACATTTTTGTGATGCTCACAAGCTTGGAAACTATGGTAATGAATCTTGTATAAATATATAGACAGAGGGAAAATATAGATTGAGATTAAAATTAAGAAAAAAGAAAAAAAAAACCATTTCACCTCTTCCCCAAAGCCCTTCAACTTCCCAGTGTAGTACATTTGGATTCTTTAGTAGATTAAACAAATAGCAATTACATTGGAAGGTTCATAGGATTAGACTTATGCCATGTTATTATTCAGTTGAATGTAGTTTTAGAAATGAGTTATTACAGGATTTTCATATTTTCTGCTTGCTTTGCCTTTATGCACCATTTACTTCAAAAGTGTTATCTAGTTGCTGTTAGTAAAGTTTTCACCTAGGAGAGATCTATAGGCTTTTGTGGGTAGCTCCAGTTCACTCCCTGGATGATCACTTATTTTAATGAGAGAAATAAACATGGTGAGAAAGGCTCTTAGGTGAATTGTTTCTATCTCAAAATACTTTTCTACATTTGTATCATCCTAGATGCAGCAAAACAAAAAAACCTTTCATAATTGCTGTGATATACTGCTTTAATAGGCTGGTAAAAGAGAAAGAATAAAATTGAAATGCTAGCTTTTGTGACTGAACAGATAACAGAACAGCAAAGATGGGTGGACGTGGAGAATCAGGTTAAAACAGCTCAGAAATTTCTAAAGCCAGCAAAATATGTGTGTGACACCCACAAGAGAAGCTGTCCTGTAAATCTCTTGCTTTAAATCCATCCATCTCTCAGGGGATCGCAAACAACTGATGTGACGTTTGAATAAATAAATGAACGCTATGTTATTCTTTGCTTAGTAGGCTATTATAGGGCTCATTGCTTCAGGCTGTTGACCAGCTTGTTGATGACATTTTTGTCCATGCATTAGGGAAGGGTGAATCAATATTGGTTATTAACAGTCCTTTTGTTGCTGTGAGCCTCCCTTGCATATGGAATATGAACACAGGATCAGCTATGATGTTCCCAGCTCTAATATTGATTCTACACATGAAACAGAAATATAAACAGAGGAAGCCATGTTCTGCCTCACCCAAGCTATTTGCTGTCTCCTGCTATAAATTAACATGGATAATTTTTAAGGGTCTCTTTCTAGTTCATTGGGAAAAAATTTATTTTTCAGATTAAAAAAATCCAGCCATCGGCATTGCCGTTGCCCTTGAAATGCTCAGTCATCAGCACCTTAAGATGCCTCCGTATTCTGCTTGGGTTCTCTCTGTTCTGTGAAATATTCATGTCTTATTTCCTCAAGGTTGCACTCTGGATAACCTGGTCATTTTCTTTTCCCAGGAGCATGGGAGTGATTTTGTCTAACTTTAGCGTTGAAATGTGAGGTGTTTCATCAAAAACTTTCTATCTGAGCTTACTGCAGACCATGGAGGAGACCTCTCAACAGGCATTTGTAGAAGATATTGGTCTGAGACACAAAAGATAAATTGTCCTCTTGAGCATCAGTTCCCATTGCCAACATAACCAGTCTGATCAGCTAGCTGTGTGTAGGGGCTTACTTTTTAGACTAAAGAAGGATTAAGCCCATCCAATTTAACGCTGTCTTCTGAGACAGCACACAGGCCTAGGCCACATGCAAGGTATAATTAATGTTAAAACAAAACAAAAGAGCTCAAAATTTAACCATACATGTAAAAAAATGGTATGCCAAAATAGATGGATTGCATTGACTCTGGCATGTAAAGATAAACCTATAAATATAATATCTGTCTATCTGTCTGTCTGTCTATCTATCTATCTCTCTTCTGACTTAATATCTAGAAGGAAATGAATCCTAAGGAAATATGAATGATTTGTTCTATTTTTTTCTCTCTACTTAAAATGCAATGTTGTCTCTTCTGCTGTGCTACTTGAGATGACACATATATTTCATATATATGATTTTAGTCTGAAGGAAGTGAAGGAATATGATCCCCATTTCACAGGTGACAAAGTGTGACAGGCCAACTAATGCCTGAATTTAGGCTCCTTTCTGATTCAATTTCACTATTTTTAGATGAAAACAAATTGAATAAACTTAGAAGGAGTTATATTAGGGACTTGAGCTAATTTCCCACAATACAGCTTCACACACCAGCTCCCCTCCTTTTCTCCCCCCCCCCCCCCCCCCCCCCATTTATTATTTGAGAAAGTCTGCTGGCTCATCAATCTTAGTTTAGAGAGAGAGCATTTATTCCATGGAAGAACTGCACGATCCTATTGGACACAGCAGCAGCGTTTACCTACATCTTGAATGTAGCCTGAATAATCATCCAGTTCTGAGAAAAGAAGCAGATATAAATGACTTCTTTACTTTTGAGAGATGAGAGACAGGGATCTTTTAAAAAATGTATTGTTCTTTCCTTCTGGGATTCTTGAAGGGAGAAGTTTCCCTCTCTTCTTATTTCAATCCAAATTCTTCTTCGTTGAATCTTCTCTTTTCCTCCAAACATAATATTTTCAGGGTTTGGACAGTGTATTTTTCCTTTGTTTTTGTCTTCCTTTTTTGGCACCACCAAATATTTTCAGCTCTATCTACTTTTTAGTTTGATTCAGTAAGAAATTTAGTGTGCTGAGTATTCTGGTTTTGATTTTTCTCCCAGTTGATTCAGTAGTTAAAAGAGAAACTGTCTCATTTGTAGCATCCCACCCTGATTTGTCTTTCTTTGCTGACCTGACATTATCACAATGGGACACTTGACTAGGTTTGAAGGGTAGAGAATCAGCTAAAGCTCTGGTAGTCAGTGGAGGGCAGAATACAGAGCTTCTAGAGCATCAGCCACGCTCTGAAGACTCTGCTCTCCTTCTCCCTCCCTGTGGGAAGGATCCCATGCTTTGCTGACATGCCAGGAGGTGTGATGAATCTGGGCCAATGAGTTCCCAACCAATTAATTAGATGCTAACAAAGAGTTAACTGCTGCAAAAGTATAGTTTAACAAGTACTTCAGGTAAAGATTAGCTTTTTTGTATAACTTGGGGAGGGGGCGGAAGGGAGGAAGTGCCATGCATGAGAAACCAGATACTGAGAATGCTCTGTTTTCATTCAGAGCCCAAGTCAGCACAACCTATTCCACTGACATAAATACATGTATCCATTGTTTGTGGAATTAATCATACTTCTAACAACACGATCAGCACTTTCCCATTAATTTCAATGAAGTTTGGGTCAAGTCTGAGTTCATTTCTTGTTTTGGTTGTTATGAAGTCAAATTTGTTAAGGAATTAATCTGGTTTAGCTGCTTCTTCTCTGCTTCCCCAGGAACGATATGGTAGAAATGCAACTGTTTAGCTAGTAGAGCCCATAGTACCTGTGGGCATATGGAAGCAATTTTGAGACTTCTTAATATTTTCTGCCAATTTCTGTTAAGACTTTGGATTTAACACAGTCATGGCTCAGGACTGACTGGCAAGATTCATTCTGCAGCTGGTTGGGGAAGAGAGAAGAATCTCCATTTTCTCTTCATTTTTCAACATTCAGCCTTTGGTAGGCTCCAACAGGGGACTTCCAGGTTCCCCTAAAAGGTTTGAAATGTGTCAGCTCCAGAGACTTTCAGCAAGACCTGCAATCCCCTAAGACACTGCTAAAAATCTCTCCTGAGTGTCTGTTTCTTTTCTGCCGGTCATGGTGGCAGGCTGCTGATCTCTTCAGAGCAGGTCCTGTGGTCAGGAAGGTGCTTGCCTCCTCCCCCAAGGATGAATGTCTGTCAGCAAGGTGGTTCATTGGCATTCTGCTGTGAAGATGGAAGAAATCTGCCTGTAGCAACACAGCACTGGCAAGGTCGGTGAAACAGAGAGAAAAAGAAAAGAGTTTGCAAGGCTTTTGCTCTCAGTGGGGGAAATTAAAGGTGGCTTGTGTTATAAAATATTAAATAGTGATTTAATCAGCAGTGAGATATGTAAGTGAGCTTAATTAGAAATACATATTATTCTTTGACTTTAAAGCACAAAATGAAAAATTAAAGCAATCTTAGAGGATATGTAATCAGCGAGGAATAATATGTTGGAAAATGAGCCTGATGTTGTAATTGGTGTATGCAATTAAAATTAATTAATTTTAGTTAGCATACATGCATGCAAATATGAAATCAACGAATTTCAGATATTAAACTCATAATTATAGTGATACTATTGCCAGAGCTAGTGACAGAGGAATTGACTTTTCAATGGTAAATACTTGCTCTTCAGATTTGAGGTGTGTTCTCTTTGCTATCATGTCAAGCTGAAACATAATGATTAAAGCTATTTGATCAGGCATGATTTAAAAAAAAATGTTTAGATTCCCCCTCATTTTGGCTTGTGCTTCCTAGCTTCTCAGCTGTATCAGTTATACTCACCTCTGGGGTAACTGCAAGACATTTTTTGATCAAATGCAATTTGAGTTTAAGAAGTTCCCACCCACTCACTCACTGGTTGATAGACTTTCCCCCCGGCCCCTCCCAGATTGCTCTCCCTGTTTCTTTGCTAATATAGTCTTTAGGAGCTGTGCTATAAGCCAACTCATGGAGTGATCTGGCTTTGTGGAAAAAAATAATCTCTCTGGTTTCTTTGCAGATTCTCTAATAACTGTACACCAAACAAAGTGATTTTCTTTAATTCACCTACAAATAAAGCCCTCAGTGCCTGCAACCAAATTATTCCAGTGTATTAAATTCCAGTGTAAGGAAATTGTACAGCGTAGCAGCCCTCTCAGCTCTGGTCAAAATTTGTTTTAAGTCTTTCCAATTCCTTGCTTTGGAGACTAACAACATATTGTTATAAAAGCTCCTGCTTTTCCAAAAGTCATACAAGGTAATGCAGGAGCAATTGTAACACTGAATGATTATATTGCTACCAAAACGAATAAAAAGTCTGAAATGACAGGAGTACCAACGACTACAGCTATTATTAAACATCAGAGAGGGTACATTATTCTTTATCATTTTTTGATCCAGTTCAGCCTGGCAATCGGCACCACATTAATCCCCTTCAGATTATACATGCAACCCAAAACAGAAAGCAGACCCCTGTTGGCTCAAGGTGTCATTAAAAAAAAAAAACAACCAAACTTTTAAAACAGCTTTAAAGTAAACTTCCTTGTTCTCCCATGGTACAAACATACCTGTAAGGAGAATTCAAGGACATTCTCTAAGAGAGATGGAAAGGAAAGATGTACTGATGAGTGAAAAGGAGGGCAGAGCTCTCCTGCTTCAGTCCCTGTGCACCTGCATACCCAGCATGCTGTATTGCCGTGCCTTTGTTTTTCATTTGCTCCAGTATTCTTTCCTGTTCTGGCAGCAGTCTTTCCACTGAAAAATATGTTTCCTTACTAAAGCCCCCAGCTATTTAAAAGCAGCCATTTCTCATAAGGGGTATCTGTGGAGGCTTGCCCAGGTTACTGGAGCAAGGTGCATGGAGAGGGTGCAGTAATCTCTGAGGGGCAATTAGGCAGGCACCACTGACTGTACACCTTTGTGCTCAGCCTGACAGCTCGGTGAGGAGAGCTGAAGCTGCATTTACTCTGGCTTCCTCTGCCTATTTCAGGTACCTGTAGGTTTTTATTTCGACATCCCTTCCCTCTCATTTTCATTGTAGCCTGTTAGCGTGCACACTGTATGCTAAATGCAAATTACTGTATTGAAGGAATGATAATTAGGTGATGTAGATAGTCTGTGCAGAAAGATCATGTTTGTGTAAAAATGGAACCTGAGCAGAGTTATACAATCACCAGGAAAATGCCTGATTTGTCTAAGCATTGCCGCTTTTATCCGCTGCATGCAATAGCAACAGGAATCAAAGCAGCTAACTTTCCATCATCTCAGGACAAAGGTGCCTGTTTGATTCAGCTTCAAGGGCTGCATGCACAATCAGACCCCTGGAGATACTGAAAGGCAGGAACCAGAGAGCTGCTTCAACAAAGTTCATAGGGAGGAAGCTGCCTGCATGGAAAGAAGACGACTGCGAAAGGAAATAAAAAATGGAATGGGACATGAATACACTCTGAGGTCACAGAAGGGTCTAAAAGGGGACGAAGATATTCAGAAAGACACTTAGAATGGAAATATGGTTGCTATTAAAACTAAACAGAGGCATTACTTAGGTTTAATGAAGCTGAATTTAATCAAGAAGGAATTGAACACACTGTTTGATGATTGCGCATTGTAATGTAACAACATAGTGTGAAAGCTTTGCAAAATGGTGCAAATGCTGTCCCTGCTTCCACAGGGATGGAGGTGGAGCAGGCAACCTGCACAATGGCCCAGCTCCTTTCTGGTCGGGAGGGGTCAAGTTTCTAGGGCCCTCTTTCCCTAGCAAGTGCGGATCTCAGGTGCTGGAACGGCAGGGGAGAGGACTGCCCTGGGGCACTGTGTAGCGGCCAGCTAAAAGTGAGAAGAATCAAACCGGGAGCAGCTGGATGATTAAATCTCCTTTATTCACTGGGCCACAGCTTTCTCAAATGATCTTCTGCATATTTTCTCTGAGGTGTATGCCTCAGCTCTCCCAGCCGCATGTCGAATGTCAAGTGTGATCATCCCAAATTCTGTGTAGAGAGCTGTGCCTCTGTGTGCATGCGCTTGCTCTGCACAATCCCTGCTGATCCCAGGGGTTTGGAAGAGCAGACATCCAACAGGCTGCGTGACACTCTGGCCACCCCGCTGTCACCTCTCGCACCAGAGAGTTGCCGTGAGCGAGTGCTCGAAAAGTAGGGTAATGCATAAGTAAATACACACCTACAGTTTTCTGCGGTCAAACCTCTGACTTCGGGGACTGCTTTGTTTCCCACGAACAATTCTGCAGCTTACTTTATTTATACTTGCTTTAGCTGCTCTACTTCTAACAGTGTGGCTCCTGGCATGCTGATAATAAGGTGTTGAAAAAACATGTGCATCTGTGGGATCTGCACATCCTACTTCCTACAAGGTTGCAGGGGGAGGTTGGAACACGGCAGTGAAAAGAGAGAGTGATTTAAGGGCAGGGCCAACAATTCAACCATGCCAACACTGTGGATCTGCTGCTCTGCTCTCTGGGGCTGGCTTTCTGTCCAGTGCTCCATGCCAGCTGTGCTCAGCGCTGGCTGGCATGACACTATGTTTGTGTTTGCCTTTTGGCAGAATAGTGCATCTCAGAGAAAAACAAGAGTGTCTGAGGAGTTGTGTGCTTGTACCATATTTCTGTGGCAGTGGCTTTTACTGATGCAAACACGAAGAGAGACTGGTGAGGCTCCACAGTGTGTGACAGAGTGGCCATGAAATTTGAATGAAAGAAAGATGAGATGAAAGTTTAATTTACTGTGTTGGTATTTGGGCAACGGATGGAAAGAAGTTAGTGATTTTGTTGCCTATGTAGCTATACAGTCATCCTGATTTTCTGAAATTTGACTTTCACATGGCAGAACACAGCTAAGTTATAGGTTTTGTTTTCTTTTTTTCCAAGTGAGTGAAAACAAAGGGACTGAACTCTGCTGCTTTAGGATGCAGATGTATTACTCTCATCAGATTTTACTATCAAGTCTGGAGGTAGCATTTATGGCAGGTCATTATTTCAGTTTTATGCCCTGGGAACTTTTGCATGGTTCTTTAGGAAGGAATGCTTTTAAAGTCACCTTATTTTGCCCCCTTTTCCATCAACAACTGTTGTTGGTAGTTGCAGTAAAAACAAATTCTGATGTGTGAAAATAACATGCTCTGTTTGCTTTTCAACATGTAGAGATTAAAGGATATAGTGTGATAATTATTAATTTTGCTCTTTTAAGTAAATCTACACATTTTTCATCTGTCCCCACTCCTCATTTTTCTGCAAAAGATGTTTTTCTTTTTATCTCATATCCGTCTGATAGCTATATTTTGAGGCTGGAAATCCCTGTGCTGTTCCTCCAACCAAAACATAAAATAAATGCAAGCAACATAATCTTGAATTCATATGAATACCTTAGGAAGGAAGAGATGGGTCACTCTAACATCATAGTCTTTTATGAGAGCAGTACTACAATGTAATCAAAAGGAATAAGCTTTGCTTATAATTTCTTGACTCACCAAACTTTTTTGTTGGGTATTGGAATTAAAGCTATGAACAGAAACTACTTTATTGCTTGCATTACATTGTGTTGTGACCAGTCATCAGGGAATTTAATCATCACCTTCTAATAATAGGAAAAAGAATATTTAAAGGCAGAGCATGATGACTTCACTTCAGTGGTATTTCAAACCTAGCTGCTTTGCCTGCTGCAGAAATTTTGTGTCTCAAATCTGTGCTTAGACCCTATTGCCGTAAGTGGGAGTGAGACTTCAGAGCTTGCTCTTGGACCAAATGTGTGTTGCATGAAATAGTGAGGTATTGGCAAAACAATATGAGGGAAAGTTACATGGCTGATTGTACGCTTATTCTTCGATTAAGTGAGGAAGCCATATGAAATATGCAAATAGAAGAAGGATTTTGTGTCAGTCAGGGATTGAAATGGGCAAGTATTTAATCACACTGTATTGTTGCTTCTCAGAACTTGAAACAGATGTAATGACAATTTTTAAGCACATAGGCTGCAGGAAAAATATGTTTCATTAAGTATTCTAAATTTTCATTTTTACCCCAGTGTAAGAACAATGGTAATCATGGATGTTGAAAATCAGGCTCCTGCCACTCATAAGACTTTCAAAAACTGGTTAGGTTAATGTGTTTAAATTCAAACTGAATGGATCATTTAATCTGATGCCTCCAGGAAGAAAAAGAAAACGCCAAGTATGTTGTGACGAGTGAAAAAACTTCAATTCTGAGCGTCTCTGGCCTGCATTTGCTTAAATCCCTAGTGCTGAATTGCCTTTTGGAGGTGATACTTTCTGAAAGTGATGAGAAGTACAAAGACGTTTGAAGGTACACAGGTGGAAAGTATATTGTAAAAGAGGAAACTAAGGATTCGCAGGGGAATTGCATTTTCATTACTGGCTGTCTTTTAAGTGATTTGTGGGCAGGTTAAATAGTCTTGTGTCATATCTGTGCCAGGATCCTAAATATTTCAAGTTGCTCTGCTAACGCCCCTATTGAGGAAAAGATGCATGGTTTCTTCACAGGTCTCTATGCCTAACTTTGAATACTTTCCAGTCCATGCTGCTGGGAAATATTCAGATTCCCTGGGACTGGACCAATATGAGCTACAGGGTTGCTGCAGTATGAGGGGATATTCCATCAGGTTTCCAGAGAACAAAGGCCTTTTCTCTGGGGTGCCCCTTTTCACCAGACAGGCTTTGGGTCTGAGGTGATGCTGACACCACACCTAGGCAAGCAGCTCAGTGTGCTGCTGAGTGTCTCTGCAGGCAGGTAACAGGAGAGACCCAAAGAACACCTGGAAGCACTTCAGTTGGCATCTTCAGTGCATCTTAAATCAAAGTTGTAGAAGTGTAGGGCATTTTCAAGTGGCTTAATCAGTTGCACACACTAGATCCCACCTGGGCATCTGCAGGCTGACCTGTCTAACTTAAATTCACTGCAGTCCTCCAGGCTGAATCTCCAAACTGACCATCCCAAACTTCACGTTCAAGAGCCTAAGAAGCCTTGGCTTAACTTAACATGCAGAAAAAAATAGCAATAAATTCCTGGAGAATCAACCAGAGTGTGCAAAGGACTGCAACACCTGAAATGGTTTATTTTAAATCTGTCATTATCAAATGCAAAGGTGGCAGTGCATCCCTTTTATTCAGTTTCTTGTAATTTGCTTGTAATTTTACCAAACTTCAGCAAGTTGGGCAAACATTTTTCGTGCTTGATGTCTGCCTTAGATTGATGTTTTGGTGATTTTGCTGATACTTTGTTTTCTGCTTTATGGCATTTAAAGGAGCTTTATGTACCTTTTTCATTCTCAGGTTTTAACATTTATGTTTCTGTGTAAACCTGAAATTCTTTTGGATTGTTACTATTTTGTGCAGTGAGAATTGAAGGAAAGCCTTTTATTGTCATTGGAAGGTTAATTGGGGTGTTCTTTGGGGGCATTCATCTTGGGACAGCAATGCTCAGATGACAAAAGAAAAATGTGTTTCATCCAGGGCATCGACCTGGCAAAACAATGGCCTTTGACTGAGAATTCAGTGTGATTTCCCTGCTTCCTTGGAACAAAGGGAGAAGCCTCCAACTGCAATGCAGATTCCTTCTCCTGTGTTAGACCCACCTCAAAGATCACATGCAACTCTGCTCATACCCTTGTGCCCATTTATCACCATGGATCTGATCACTGCCAGCAGTTGGGGTCTTTAATCTGATAAATCTGACAGGAGATGCTTATGCATACCATTAGGAAGGCAATATTCCATATGCTCTCTAATTGGTTTGAATTTATCCTATTATTTCAGCATTTAAATGTTGCTGAACGTAATTTAGATGTGTCAGGCTCATAAAGTGTAGGCTCTGGTGGGAGTTCATTATTGAAAAAAGATACATCCAGCAAGGCTTTTTCTGGCTCCAGGCCCAAGCCCTCAGCATTTTGCTTACCTCACGTGTAGCTTTTGTCTGCTAGCTATACTCCTACACCCATGCTGAAGTAATCTCTGATTTTTTTTTATCCCTTCCTCTTCAGTATAATTCTTTTTTCAATCTCAAAGAGTGTGTGTATAATTTGTTGATTTAACAGAGCGATAGCTCATTCAGAATGTGGAATTGACGTAACCAGGGTAAACAAAACTGGGTTTTGTGAGGATGCTGGATGATGTGAACACCATTCTCCATATTAGTGACTGCCTATCTAATGCAATGAAACCTGACAGTCAATATATTCTAGTCTGGGTGTTGTTCATCCAGTTATTGAAACTGATGAAAGATGAGCTTGTTCTTCCCTTTATGGGAATGCATGGTCAGTGGACATAGCAAACACTGAGAGCTTTTCTTTTTTTTTTTTTTAAATCCCATTTGATCTCTAATGGGACAGTTTGGAAGGCCATATGAAGGTTTGGGGCAACATAGTTTTTTGACCTGTTTCTGTGACTGTTAAAGTCTCTCTGAAGAACATCTTGAGCATCATAACAGAACAGGTGTGAAAGCATGGTAATGCCTCCAACACAAACGCACTCACATGGCACGGTGGGTAATGAGTGACTCAAACTTAAAGGAATTTAGTTTTCATCATTCATCTCTGTAAGAAAAGTTTTTATATTTGTCTAACAAATATTAGTAAGCAGAATTTAATCCACTGCTGTGTTTTAAGGAGCAAAAATCTTTATACCAACCCCACTTTTTATAGTTTTCTCCTTTTATGAGGTGCAGGCATTCTGTAGTGGTTTATGGTCATGCTTTGATGGCAACCTTAGTCTTTCAGAGAGGAACCATTTTCCTTCTAGGCACATTCCCTGATTTCAACAGCTTTGTGCAGCTTCTTTATTATATCATCACAAAGCAGGAAGGCCAACAATGCCTTATAAGGACAAATGAGTAAGAAAAGGCTCATGGGTGGGGTATGACTTCTATTAGACTTGCACAAAAAAAAAAAAAAAAAAAAAAAGGAGGCAAGCTCATGCCTGACAGCTTGCCTTGCTTGCATTGACCATGTGATTCGACAAGAAGATGCCTACAAGAGATGTGTTGTAGACACCTAAAAAGCAGTGACCTCGCAGGCACGCATGAATTAGGATGAACAGGATTTGCAAACATGTTTTGGGCCTCACAACTCACACACTTTTCTCACATTTTTCATAGAGTTAGACTTGTGATGTGGGGAGGAAAGAACTCTCTCTGGATGTTGAGAGGCAATGTATAACATACTTTCTGCCTTAACACATAGTGTCTTGGTGTCACACTCACGAAGCTAACCGCCAATATTACACTCCCTTTAACTATTCTTGAATATGCACTTTGGAGATAGCCCTGAATTTCCTTCTTTACTCTTGGTAAAGCCCTGGTTCAAGTGCATTAGGCTGGGTTTCTTAAGGGTGAGGCAGGTGGTGGTGTTCTCCATCCTCCAATATGTCTGCCTGCAGCAGTTATAGATGCATATGGAGTCTGAAAATCCTTGTTCTCTGGGCAAGGTGAGGTTAGCAATTAGAGAGACTAGGTGCAAAACAGGCTTCTTGGAATCAACATAGTATATTTTCATTTATCTAGAGTTAGGAAGCAAGCATATATATCATGATGTTATAATAATAAAAGCCTTTCTATATATTTATTCTTATCCTGAAAGGTTTGGTGCAATATACAGCCTGCTTACCTCCATCTCTGGGATGAATTAAGTAGAATTTCTTGCTGAACCTTCTTTTTCTCTCTTTCCCATCTTTTACAGCATGACTCACTGTTGTCAATTGAAATTCTTGTTGGTGACTTACGCTCTTCTCTGGCTTGAGGCTCTATAACTGTTAAATAACTTCTCATACTGTGCTTAATAATAGAAAACCATTTTCATATCTAGGTAGACAGAGTTTTCCAAACTGGTGGCCCAGACAAATCCTTTGAAGATAAAAAGCAGTTCACCTGAGCTGTGTTATTATTGCCTTTTTATTCAAATTTTTCATTTATTTTCAGAGAATTTAACTACTCCTGTCCTTTGGTTTAACTCTGGCAACAGAGGTGGGACAATATCACTAACATAAACACATAATAAAATTTTCCACACTAAGTTACTGCACTTCTTCCAGTGTGAGGAGATTATTTTCTATCAGTCTGCAGTTTCCTGGAGACTTTCTACCAGTCTTCAAGATAAATAAATGTCATTCCTTTATATAGAATCATGGAATCATTCATACTTATCTCTAAACTATATTCCCAAGTGCCACATCTACACATTTTCTGAATACTTCCACTGATGGTGATTCTACCACTTTCCTAGGAAGCCTGTTCCAATGCTTAGCAACCCTTTAAATGAAGAAATTTTCAGCTAATATCTAATCTAAACCTCCTCTGGTGCAGCTTGAAGCCATTTCCTCTTGGTCTGTTACTTGTTACCTGAGAGAAGAGACTGACACTCACCTTGCTACAACCTTCTTTTAGGTATGGAGAGTGATTAAGTCCTCCCTGAGCCTTCTTTTCTCCACTCCCTCCATCACTCCTCCTAAGACTTGTGCTTCAGACCCTTCACCAGCTTTGTTGCCCATCTCTGGACATGCTCCAACACCTCAAGGTCTTTCTTGTGAGGAGAGGCTCAAACTGAACACAGCTTCACCAGTGCCAAATGCAGTGGGACAATCCCTGCCCTAGCACTGCTGGCCACTATTTCTGATAGCCAGGATGCCATTGGACTTCTTATCCACTTGGGGAATGTAACTAAAGGCATTATATGATCTCCATTTGAAGATCATTTTTGTTTCATATATCTTATTGTTGTATCACCTTTTTGTCTTTGACTGACCAATTTAATCTGCCTTATGCAAGCTATATTTTTTTCAATATATTAGAATGAAGTGCATCACTTTTGAAATTTGTATCACATAACACCATCACCATTTAAACACTGTATTTCTAAAGGGTTTTCTTTCGGTAGTTCATTTGGACTTATAATCAGGTGTGGTTTTTTATTATTATTTTTACTTCTAAGAGATGGATGCATTGAGCAATGCACAGATGTCGTCAACCTGATAAGTAGTGTCACAAATCAGAGGAGATAGATGCTGGAACAATTCTTAATTTCTTCTCCCTGGATGAAAGTTCATCCTTCTAGTGGCCTCTCTGTGTGACTATATGCAAGTAGGACATATACTTAAAAAAACTGATCCTGATGCATGGGAGGTGAGTAATAATAATGACTGATTTGTAAATAGTTATATATAGCAGAATTTGAAAATCTGTTTACCTGTGGGATATGCTGACTGCTGAAGAATGAAAGAAGCTTTTCCTTGGCCAAGGGGCAT
The DNA here is from genome assembly GCA_024500445.1 of Entomyzon cyanotis. Taxonomy (NCBI): domain Eukaryota; kingdom Metazoa; phylum Chordata; class Aves; order Passeriformes; family Meliphagidae; genus Entomyzon; species Entomyzon cyanotis. The sequence continues at coordinate 87,931,032 of JAKEPQ010001005.1, forward strand.
GGTCTGTGCTGCAGTCAGTATGAGCTGATTTGACCCAAGGAAATGGCTGGCAAAATGGACAACTTTTCTCAGTAGCAACAGGTTGATCATAATAGTCCAGGCTCAGCAAGGAATTCAGAAATCACTAAGATAATTAATGGCTTTAAATGGGAGAAAAAGACATTTGGATTTACAAGGAACCACAATGTATTTTTCAGTTTAAATTAATCACTGCTATTGTTTAAATGTCTCAGTGACATTAGGGAAAAAGATGAACTTTGTCTTTGGAATTTTAATAGCAATTACAAATCTCCATAATAGCTATAAACAGAGTGCACTACCTTGTCAATCAAACTGACTAATGAGCTCAGCAAAAGAGTGGATAGCCAGAGAACAATATCCTCTTGACTGACAGGTGCCTAAAACTCTTTTGAGTATACAGGCAGCACAAAGAAACATTATAGTATTTTCTAATTCTTTAGGGCAAGGATAGTAGGAAATTGGGGGTTGTATTCATAGTAGGATGATGCAAATGGAGTTCATCTGAAACTCTGAAAGCTGAGGGAGTTTTTTCCCAATGGCCTCTAGGCAGTTTGACCTCTTACATATTCCAGGGATGTATTTTTGCAAATTTAATGCAGATTCACCCATGGCAGAAAGGACAGCCTCCTAAAGAGCACTTTCTTTCCCCATCAGCTTTTACCTGTGAGGTGCAATGGCAGTAAGATTTGTTGGAGCACAAGTACAGATGTGAAATACAAAGGACCACCTAATCTTTATAAGTGTGCTGGCATTCCCAACACACCGTGTGTGTGGCGAAATGCTTTTTCTAAATGTCATTAAATGGCTGTCAGAGCTCTGAGATCTCATAAGTGGCTGTACAGCTCTTAGGCAATGCTGTATATTGCAGTGCTTGTGTCTGTTTTCAGTTACACTGTTAAACACATTTAACCTTGCAATGCAGCACAGGAGAGAATTTAACCCAAATGGATATACTTAGCCAGCTTTATCTTTGAATAGTTTTAAATGAAAAAATGAGGCTATAAGTATTTTGATTTTGCTTGGTCCCGAAGCAAATAATTTGTACAATCACTAGTATCACAGAATTTCTTCAACCAGCATAAGTTAAGTAGGAGCCAATTGAAGTTTTTCTCAAGATGACTCAATTTCCTAAACCCCAAAACCTACTAAAGGTGACAAATCTGCTATGACCTCTAGGCTTGTAGCAGACTGGTTCTGCAGTGTTTGAAGGGTTTAGCAATATGTTTAGCAATACATAGGAAAAATCTAGAATATTTGAGCCATGTGGTTCCAATCAAATAATGTGTTTTTTAATGCAGCCAGCTGAAAGACCACAAAGTTAGGAACAAACACATGCAGACCATATGTACTGAACCAAATCTGTGAAATGCATACCTCTGACTGTGAGCACAGAAATGCACATGAAGCACAGTGTAACACCATATGCAGAAAGATTGGATGTAATAATGGTTTGGGTGCTCTGTGATAGTGCCTCTCATATTGTGTACATGCTAGCAACACACCCTTCCACCCCAAATATTCAGTCTATGTATAAAACGTGTATAGTCCTTTATCTGCTGGGAATTGGAGTCATGAACAGGACTATGGAGGTGATATTCTGCTTGTTATATAGCATCTGTGAAATTGGTCCTTCTATTCAATGCCAGGTTAAAAAGTGCAACTCAAATTTCAGTCTATTCCTGTCTACAAAAGGAGCACCAAAAATGCCATTGCAAGTAAAGCAGAAAACAAGATGACACCAAAGGTGATTTTTCAGGGGTACAGATTACCAATAAATGCAGCAGATTCTTCATACTTTAGAAAAAGTTTATTCAAAATTAAGACTTTTACTTTTTTAGTGCTATAACCCTGAAGCTTGATTTCAGGAACTACAGGGTGAAAATCAATGTGATGCAGGAGGTCATACAAGTGGCCCTCAGTAGTCCCATCTAGCCTTAAAATCTCTGGGCTCCAGGATTTTCCACAGTGGTAGTGTGTGCAAACAGATGTCATATTATTGATATTGCTTCCTGCATTCCTTTCTGCTGCTCATGAATATACACCTCCCTCACTGAGGATTTCTCAATGCAGCTGAATATGAGTTTATTTTGTGAATAACTTCAGATGTGACAGCTGCTGTTTGATTCCCATTGGGAAGCCATGGCCGCCCCCGTTCTGCCTGAAGAGGGCAGAGGGTCCAGCTCAGGGGCTTGTAAGATATCAGCCTGGTGTGTGACTAGATTTGTCTCTTCGTGGGAGCAGAATATGGAATTTCACAGAGGGGGAGGAAAAATGTGTCTTGGGGAAGTTGTTTCATAGCATATCTTGGTCTCCTGGGAAGTGTGGGTTGGGAAGTGAGCATTAGTCCTGCGGCATATGAATTTATAGCCTGTCAAAGATAAAAGGAAGATGCAATATATAACAGCGTTAAGTTCGCTAATTATACGTCAGTGTGATTACTGAATCTCTCTCTCTAAGCAGCCTATGACACGTGTGTTACCATGCAGGTGCTCGCTTTTGTCTGTGCACTGCTTTGTGGCGGCAAACGTGGACTTGTGTGTCGTCAGGTCTCTCTTTTGCACACTTTTCACCTGGGTACACCTCGGGACGGTGTAATACGGCACACAAATTTGGAACGTTATCCTGTAAGAGCAGCGATATAAAGCATTCTGCGAGCGTGAAGTTAATTACCTTGCTGGGGCTTACACCAGACTTAATACTGGCAAACTAAACTAGGCCAAGTTGAGCTAGGGATGTGATCATGAAGGGATCACAACTGCTGTTTTACTCAGCAGTAAAACTAATAAGAGTCAAACCGCTGACACAACTGTCAGTATCCTATTTTTCGAACCATGCAGGAGGAGGAAGAAATAGAGAATGAGATGGCTATAAATGGGCTGATGAATTAAATATGGTCCTGGACTGAAATGGAGGTTTTCCTTTTCTGCAGGTGTAGTTCTTGTTAACAATTTGCTGTTTCAAAACTGTCAGGGTTTTGATGAAGGAGTGCATACATGTTAAGCAGATTTCCAGACAGTGTTTACTGAGGAAAACTTACTGGTTTGTTACCAGGCCTGAGGTCACTTGGAGGACTGAAAAATAAAGGATTTTGGAGGATTGTTTTGAATTATTCAATTTCCTATCTTCTAGAAAAACTATTAAACATGTATATGTGCATATATATATGTGTGTGTGTGTGTGTGCATATGTATGTATTTATATAGATTTCCCTTGTATGCAAGCTTTTACATTTCTGAGTTGCAGTTCCAAATGATACAACAGTATTTTTGGAAATAAGTGTTTTCCCTCAAGCTACAGTTTCCAGTTCTTGCCCAGCTCTAGATTTGCAGGATGTCTGTGGGTGAAAGTGAGAACTAAGAGTTGAGGGAAGAGTTTCTGAGAAGTAGGTTATCTAGGGAGGACCATATTGAACCAACTGAGGTGTGGACAAAGACTTCATCAATAAGGATATTTTTGCATGGTGATGCAAGATGCCTGTAAACTCAATGAAATCTTAACTAAATGAAGCCTTTTCTCTGAGGGGACAAAATGTTCCTCTTCACTCCTCCCACTTGGTTAAGTAAAACAGTTCAGTTCCTCCTTCAAACTATGGATTCAGGTTCCTGTCTTTCATGTGTTCACCCACCACTTAAGAACAGTTTCACCACCTTACAGAGTTGTCCCTGTCTTCAGTGATACGAGGTTATGTCCTTGCACCGTGGTGTTGCTTCATCTCCTGCATGAATATTGCTTATTAAGGCACAAATATACAACTGTTGACAGAATAATAACCATAATAACTGATATTTTGAGCTGATTCCTAGACAACTCTTTGGTTTCTGCATATCAGGAAAGGAGGATGAATAGCCACCTTTTTGCTTACTGTGCAAAAGCACTTGTTAAGTTGCAGAAAGAAATATGATGCATTCCTTCAAAATTGAATGTTCACTTGGATTACTCTATCATAGAATTAGGTACTGCATACATATGGCACACATGGAATGGAAAATAATTACATTATTGTTGGGAAATGCTTAGTTTTTAGTTGGTACCTATATATAAATTAAAGCTAATGCAGCATTTTCTGTGGATACCCTCTTAATCTGAACATTGCTCCTGCCCTGTGAATAGCTCCATGTCATCACTGGATGAATCACTACATTCTTTCTCTTAAGCTTTGTGAACAAAGACAACATTTTTCGTTTTTGCTCCAGGATGTCCCATCCTTGGAAATGTTCAAAGCCAAGCTGAATGGAGCTTCAAACAACCTGGTCTACTGAAAGGTGTCTCTACCCATGGCAGGGGAGTGGGAACTGGGTGGCCTTGGAGGTCCCTTCCAACACAAGCCATTCTGTGAATGATTCTATGGTTGATTCTAGGAAATGCTAGTGTCTGCTTAGACTGCACTGAGTCTAGTGATGTGTGGAGGAAATCTGCTCGCAACATCAACACTCAGTACTGAGGTCCCCTAAATGACATGAAAAAGTCTTAATGCTGGTTAGTTTAGCAGTCATAAACTTAATGAAATTTACTTTGCCAAACCTATGTTGAAAACATTTTTTTAAAAATAAAAAAGTATGTTTCTACTCAGCCAGGCCCATTATTAATTATGTGGATTTGGAGAAATGTGTTCATTGTACAACATTTGATAACACAGCTCTTCTTATATTTCTATATAATACTGCAAACTAATACAGGTATAGTAGTTTTTCACTTGCATGGCTGTTGACCAAGGAAAGCTGCCATTTCCCAGTATTTAATGACATTTAGAAATAAGATCCTTTAAAAAAAGGAGAGGCGGAGAAGAGTAAGAAAAAGAAAGCCTGCTACTCTGTGCAGAGAAAATTTCCTTTGTGTCTAATGAATTTTCCTAGAACAATGCAGGCTTCCTCTGCAGTCACCAGAGCTGTGCTCATGGTTCTGAAAGATAGTCCTCTACATTTGGCATGAATCCTCTGCTCTCGCACTTTTGTTTGGCAATGTTGGAATTTTTTTAACTCTATAAAACTTGAGCCAGCAATCTCTCTCCCCACCCCAGTTTTGTCTCTGTGCATCAAATTATCATTTTTTAAAAGGAACTGTGAAGCAAGAAAACATTTGCTTTAGAATGCCATTATATGTGGCATTACCAAGATAGAGTTTAGTGTAAGCTAAAGCTTTAAAAGAAAAATTATCTCTGAGATTCATTCTGGGAAAGGAAGATACCTAGTTTTGGGATTTTTATTTTTTAAAGAAATCTAAGTCTATGCTTCTGCCTGTAAAAGAAGTATGAAGTAAAGGTCTCTGTTTTTAGCCAAAACCCTTTTTGGTGCAAATTGCACATATGGTGTCAAAGAAATACCAACTGAATAAGTGCTGCTTTCATCAAGTTACAGGGCAAAATGAAGGGAAAGAGAAGGAGGTGCAGAAGGAGGGTTTTTAGGCCATGTAAGCAACGGAGCCAAGGGAGGTGCAAATTGTTTCAATGGAATTTATTTTCCACGGGCATAAGCATAGGCATATCCTGCTTTCAGGATTGCTATTACAGGAATCTGCCATTCTATATAGCCATTTCTGTTGCTGTTTATCGTGCATGAATCTAGTGGTGCTTCACAAGGGAATAAGAAACATCTTACACAATGCAATCTCAAACTCAGTGAGTGCTTTCCAAGCTGAGCACTTCAACTTTGCCTAAATAAGCCTAATTAGCATTAAAAAACCTCATAACCATAAAATTAACCACAATGAACAACTTGGTGCGTGTGACTAGATGGCTCCACACTGCATTCTGTCAGAGTCTGTAGCTTGCACCCAGAATGCACTTTCACGAAGATGGCTTTGTTGTCAGGAGACACTCTTGGGGGCAGGTATTTGAGCCAACACTCATGGCTTCTTCTCAGTCAGAGTTTGAGAATGAGCATTTCTTTATGCAGTATGGAATTGTGCAGGTAGGAAGAAGCTGAGGTGAATGCAGTTATCTGGCCAAAGAAATAATACCACCCATGCTTTCAGTATTCATTCAGTGTGCATTGCAAGGTTTCTCACCAGCATTTGAAAACTTACTTTATCCTTTAAAAGGAGTAAGTTTTATTTTTTGCAGTCAGCAGCAGCAACAACTGAAAAACCTGCAGTATCAGTGTTTGTATCCCCATGGCTCAGCTCGTGTCACTGACACACAGAGAGGCGTATTTCAGCCAGAAAGACAAAAGCACACACAGAGAAGCAATCCTTTCCTGATGACATTGGCTACCTGGAAGCTGGCCGGCATACGGGGTGAGCGGGAGGTCATGTTGGCTCCCTTCAGGCTGGCTGGGGACAGCTTGGCAGGGATTAACTGGCTGCAGCTATGCTGCCACTTCTGGCCTGAGTGACAATTTGGCAGGGCGCTCAGGTGCAAGAAGCAGAGCAGCAATCTGTTCCCTTCCCCAGGCCTCCTGCCCACAACAACCTTATTTCTTCTCACTTCAGGCTCGTGCTCCCTCCCTTTATTTGTGTGTGTGAGTTGCATGCACGCCTTTCCCTGTGGTAGTGGCATTTGAAAGACACCAGCATTTGCTCCATCTGGCTCCTGTATCTATACTCCTTCTCATGGTAGTGTGAATCCAGGATAGATTTCAACAAAAAAAACGATGGTCACCACGTTTTCCTTCTGTTTTATTCTCTGATGTGTGGGTGGCACCGGCGTCACTGTGTTAGCTCCTTGCCTTGAGATGTGTTTGGAAAGATGGGGCAGCCCACCGAAAATTGATAAGAAGCCTATGAAAATGTTCTCTGGTTAGGCTTCCTGCACCCTTCCACCTCTAGCATCCTCCCAGCCCCTGACAGGGTGTCGAACGAATAGCTACGTGGGTGCTCACTGCTGTCAGAAAATGCCAGTTTGCCAAAAACGTAAGATTTTGCAGAAGTGCAGTTCAACCCTCTGTTGGCAAGGTGTTTTAAGCTGCAGAGGGCAGTGAAAGAAGCCTGATGAGGGGGCCGAAAGAGAGATTAAAGGGTGACAGACAAGAGGGGCTGGTGTCAGGAGATCACATTCCTTCACCTTGCAGTAGCTAGCATGTGATTTTTTTTCAGGCGTGGGAGTGTTTCCTTCAAATCCTTTGTCTGTCAGATTTTCAGTAAAATCTAGGCATATGTGCATTTGGACTGGGGGAGTGGGGGTGGGGTGGGGAGGAAGGAATGGGAAACACTTTTGTTCACAAATATTTTTGAAAAATGTCTGTTTTTCACTTCATCACAGTAACAAAATTCTGAAGACTTTCTGTATTCCACAACTTATTTCACATCATAGCCCTGCACGTTGTTCTAATAGTAAATATGACGATTTACACAATAGGTATTGTGAAGAAAGATCTAGCAGTGAGCAGCTAAAACCCATGATGAATAATCAGGAAGCAAACATCATCAGTCAAACTCTTGGAACTGCATATTTTTGGAGTGCAGGTTTTTGCCATTGATACGAATGTAAGAAATTACTTGTTGGTGCCCTATTCTTTGATGAGATATTATGCTGAGATTATGTTTTTTAACATAATTTTTATCATGGAAGAGTATTTGAATTGGCAGGTTGGGGAGAGAAAATAATTTTAATTTCTTAGACTACTACATTCCCACTTCTGCTTGATTTCACTCTGATCCAAGCCCTTTGTGCCACAACATTTTCAGAATTAAATTATTCAGGAATGTGTCTGGATTAGACTGTAAAACTGCATTGTGTTACTCGTTATGTAATTAATAATTGAAATTTCAGTCTTATTAATATTTTCTGACTTGCATTGCGAAGTTGAAATATAATTAACACATTTCCTGTCAGTCCTGTCTTATTTCATGCAAGTCATCAGAAGCATAGTGACACTTCCATTCTAATGACATATCCAGGGAAAAAACAGGCTTATACCATTCCAAAAGGACAGACTCTGTAGGTATTAAATGGCTAAGATAATTGGTGACTGCCATTTTATAGGTTGCATTATGCAGGAGAAATGTGCATTTGAATGGGATTTGCAATCAAGCAGAGAAGATGAATACTGAGGAAGAAAACATATAACACAGAATCATATGTATTAGAGGATAAAACCTTTTTAGGTCATCTGGTCCATCAGAGAGATTAAGATATGTCTCTGCTGCACCTCTGTTAATGCATTCCCTGCTGCACCTTAGAAGTTCCAGTGAGAGACCTGTAATATTCTCCCAGGGGATTTATTTCACAACATAATAGGCAGCTGGGCTTCTTCTAACATTTATACTACATCTTCTTCCTTTTCTTTCATTCAGTGTACTAAATAAATGGGGAGGTATGCTCCTGGAGATGTAAATAATATTTGACATGGTGGTCTTCCTGAGAAATGGTTTATGTTCTTGTTGAAACAGTGGACCAATAAGTAATACGTTCTTGCCTTGTGATTTTCTCTCAAAATTTGCTGATGGTCTCAGTGTAGGGAAGGCCTGGGAAAAAAAGCCATGAGAAATAAAAAAAAAAAGAAATATTATCTATATATCATAAGTTCCTAAAGATATTCGGTAGGGTTTTGTTGTTGCATACTGTTGAATTGGGATGAAGTTTCAGGGAATAGGACTTCAGCTCTGGGTTTTGCTGTAGGTTTTGTATGCTCCTTTGGAGACATTGTTTGAATATATAAGAAAGTTTAACATTCCCTTAAGAACAAGCTTGCTTTTCTATGCTATAAACTGAAAAGAAAAATCTTCTAATTTCAAGTGTTCTGGGCCAAGAAAAAAATATATTCATCATAAAAGTACTGCAGCTAACTTCAGAAATTATTGGCAGTTAATTTGTTCCCTGCTTTTTGTCATCCCAGTGGAGTTCAGGCAGCTGAGGCCAGACCATAGGTAAGAAATTATCTGTGTGGCTTGAAAATGGCAGTGGTGTTCGGATGGAGGCTGTATGAGAAACCAAGCATGGATACCCTGTCCGGGACTTGCTTTTTACTAAATAAATTCCACATAGAGTAGTTATCTGTCTGCCCTGGAAATAAAATGACAGTTGACCTGAGGTGTCAGAAATACGCTTTCAAATGGCTCAGAAACTGCTTTTATTCCTGTCTCACTTCAAATACCACCTAAATGGCAAAGAAGGTCTATAGCTAGACTCACTTTAGCAGCCTGTGTGCACATCTTCCTAGTAACTGGAGCCACCTTGTCAGATCAATATGCAGTAGAAGCCTTTACCTTATTTAATAGCTCATTAAACAAGTCCCACTTTCTTTTACCAGCTCCTTAGGTGATTTCAAGAATCTCCTACATGACCTCTGCATTGGCATTCAACTGCACCTGCACAGAGGGAGTAAGTAAGGACCTCCCAGCTACTTTCAGCCCAGTCTTTTAGCCTTGTTACACAGCATGCCACACACCTTGTATCTCCCAATCTTGCTTCCCATAGAGCTTTGTTCAGTAAAGTGCTTGGAAAAATCATCACATGGGTACCATATCAATAAAATGCAAAATGAACTTTGACCACTTTTAGCTTCATCCGTTATTACTTACTTTTTCAGTAAAGAAATCATCTTGTCTAGCAACACGTGTCAGGTTTTTCCAGAACTATCATTCATCATGTCTCACCCTATTTGACATACCTGCTAAAGCTAAGAGTTAAATGAGACACGCTTGGTTCTATAAATAAGCAAGCTAAACATTTCATCTGATTATCCATTTTTTTCCATGGCCGGCCATTTTAGGAAAGGAGGTTGGCAACAAGCATGGTCAGTTCCTTCATTTAGCCTATGAATGAGTGGGCAAAGGTGACTGAGTGACCTGTGCTTCTCAATTTATTTCTTCTCCTCTGATGTGTGGTAATTGGGCATGTTCAGTTACTGATCAGTTGCAGAGTAAAACTGGTCTTTTAAACTGATTGCGTGCATGCTTTTCATCTGAGCTGTGAAGCAGAATGTCTTATCTCTTGATGTGGTTCACAGCATACTCGTTATTGTGGTTTATGTGTCTCAGCTGGTAAGCAAGGTCTCAACTACTTTCATTCGCATGCAGGCTCTTCTGTCTTCCACAGAAAAGCTCTGATCTCTCCCAGTTGCAGGTAATATTTTTCCTTATATTGTGCTATTTCTTTTAGAAGAAATATATTCATATATGTGTATGCATATATGCATGCATCCATTCACATATAAATATATAAATTTAAATATGTGTATATAAAACGTAGCAAGTGAATGTGGTATATGAAAGAAACACATGCTCAGTCACATGTTGGAATACTGCATTTTCTCTGGACATTATTTTGAGTCTCCACTGACTAGTCTTTCACGCTGCTTTTTTTTCTGTGTGTGAATAAAAGCTTAGCTCTCCTGAATTTGATAGATACATGGAAATTTGACTCTTTTACCTGTAGAAGACATAAGGTACAGATAGTAGCAAAGCAGGGATCCTTCCCATGCTTTTATGATTGGGTGTGGTGTTGGAGTTAGAATACAAGTTTGGCATTATGGATAAGGAGTTCTGTTTTCCTCCCCAGACTACCGAAACTTCTTGCAGCTACCTAGTCCTTAAGGAGAAAGGCAGTTTCCAAAAAAGTTAATTCCTTGGTTTGGTGCTGCCAGCAAAACATACTGGAGACTAAATTGATAGAGACACTTTTAAAGTCTGTAGGACGATGAGAAATGATGGCATGTTGGGCACCCATTTGGGATTAGGATGCATGATTGCGCAGAGCCTGAGAGCAGAGCTCCTACATCTGTTTGTGCAGGTAGGAATGCTGTCTGACAAGGGCACAGGATGACGTTTGCGTCACAGAATTGTTGAGTACAGCTTGAACATACTTGGCAGCATCCCATGACCTTCTCTCCTACTCCAGCTTCTCTCCGATAGCAGAACTGTCTCTGGCCATAGGTTAATTTTTTTCTGATGGCTCCTGAACTTTCTGGATAGAGAATATTGGTGAAGATGGCTGGGGAAAAAAAATGAATAGCAAGCCCTGAATTACAGGCAGAAAGTTTCCTTCTCTACTCCTATGTGGGCCATTTCAACAGGAGCCCAGAGGTTTGCTTAAATCTCCTCTTAAACTGTAAAAATGTAAAGCTGATTTCCCATTGACTGGCATACTATGCAGTCACTCACACCAGGATAAAGCAGTTGGAAAGGTGTGGCATTCTGATTTGGTCCAATTTTCATTTGATTTCTTCTGGTTTTAATGACATTATGTAAGGTTTGGGACAGTGGAGAGCTGGAAACCATGTGTCTGACTGTGCTCATCACTGCCTGCTGCCATGCACAGTAGGAATGCTTTCAAAAGTCACCATGTCTAACTTCACTGTGAATCAAGTTCAGCCAGCAGCAGAAGCCTGCTTCTGCTGGGAGGTTCATATATGAGTAGGGAGGTACGAATATTAAGAATAAACTTTGGAATTTAGAAGATGACCACTAACTATTGTACATTGTCACTAATTGTTTGGCTAGATAAAAATGTTAAAATACCAGAAATTTAAGTGACAAACATAGTTCTGCTGTGATTTAGTGTGCCAAGCTAACAGGAGGTGAGCAGAAGCAGTAAGTTTTTTGAGCTTCCACAGAGCTGAAATCTCTAGAGATCACAAGTAGGAGAATATCTGGTCCAATATGTGCATCTATATGGATTTTAAAAATATCTGGAGGAGGCACCCACAGTAAAAGTGAGAGCTGCAAAAGCTAGGAAGTCATCACTGGTGGGCATTTTTTTTTTTTTTGTAGCTGTTGCTGCTCTTGTTTATTTTGTTCATTTATTTAAATGTCAACAACAACAATAAAGCTTTATTTAGTCCATTCCTTGACTCTCTGCTTAGCCAAAACTACCAGCAAATGTTCAATATAGGAGGCAGGGGAGCTCTTGTCAAAAAGGCTATATGTTGCTATATGTTTCCTCACAATACTTGGACAGAAATAGTCCAAGCAGATCAAATGACAGTTTTACAAAAATAGCTTCTGCTCTCCTTAAATTCCTGTGCTAGATTCTGACACCCTTGTCATAAAGAGCTCCAGTGTAAACTCTGGGATTGTTGATGTTGCAGTCTGTAAGATTTCTCTAAATTAAGAGGAAAAGGACAGAAAAATGCAGCCTTTATTCTGGCCTTATCAGCTGTAAAAACCTCACCTTATTTTGTAGGATAATGGCAGGTAAGTATCTATTATTTAAATTCCCTCTTTCCAGATCTAATCTTGTTTCCATGGTTAAATCAACCCTTTGTAGGGATTTATGAACACTCAGAAATTCCACGAAACCTGGGATTCAGAGAGTCAGGGAGGAGAACTAAAATCCTGGAAAGCCTGTAAATACATAGGCAAGTCTCATAGATGGAAGGGAAATAAGCGTTTTAAAGAGGATTTCTGTCTGTGAGGGTGCCATGTGGAATAATTTTCATTAGATGCATTGGGCACTAAGTGAAGGAATGGTGTCTTTGGTTCAGCTCCAGCCCAAATCAGCAATTGTTGCTATTCCGATAGCAGCGTAGTGGTCTGTGGGAAATGACGTGGAGGTCTCACTCTGAGCTTATGAATAGTTTTTCATTACATGAAAGCACTAATGAGCTGAGCAAAGAGGGAAATGGTGGAGGGAATTGTGACGACTGAACTTCCTTTCACCCAGCATTCCATTCACCCATGCCTAAGTTGTACAGGCAGAGTCAGAAGGAGTTTCGGAACTGAATGGACCAGTGCTACAGTTCTTATGTGGGTGACTTGTGTATTTTAGCCAAGAGGGCTGACAATTTGGTACATCCCACAAACATCAAAGTCATGGGATGATAAGTGATGATAGCAAACTGTGATTCAATGTGATGGTATCTCTGTATCTGGGTATGACCAGCTCTGTGCAAGTCACGGTGGTGCTGCCTTGGCCCTTCAGTCGCAGCTCTGCCCATGGCAGGCAAGCAAGCTGGCAGTGGGACATCAGTGGTGTGGGAGTGATGGGGAGGGGCCAGGCATTTCAAATAGGGTGACTTCATCTCTGCATTTAGTGATAGTAAATGCAGAGATAGGGGAAGATGATGTGAACCATGTTCCCTCTTTCCCTTCATGCTGCCAGCAAACTAACTGGGCTTTTGCTTCTGTTGAGATTTGCAGATGCAGCAGTGCTGGGGTCAGCCCTGGGGGCACCTTTCTCTCAGCTCATTACAGAGCTTTGGTCTCTGTTTTTCAGCTCCTTGCAGGGCTGAGAAGGGAGAAAGATGAGAGGTGCCTTGCATTTGAGAGCTGTGGTGCCTCCTGGGCGGCAGCAACCGTGGCTGCTCCCACCTCTGCTCCCCCCATATGAAATCCTTGCAGAACTGTCTGTGTGTGGTGCCAGTTTCCCTTTCTATAGGGACTCGTTTGTGTTGCTTACATCATATGCTGCATTTAGACGACCTCCAGTGTTACCATGGCAACGGTTTCTGCTTAAGTATAGGTGAGAATGTAAGTTAATTTTAAATAAGGTGAAATGAAGGAGGGGGTGAATAAAGCTCTCAAAAGCATCTGAAGCCACACAGATCTGTCTAATCAGTTTTGTAAGAAATCTTCTAAAGCTAATTTTGCATCCCTGAGGGTCCATCCTCTTCATAACAAAAAAAACAAAACAAAAAACAAAAGAAGAAAGAAAAGCTGAAGTTCTGGGCAAATTTCTTTGAACTGTCACCACTCAAGGTGGTGGCAGACCTGGGAAGCCTCCATCTCTGTCTCCTCTCCATGTCCCCCACGTACACAGTGCCAAATACTCTGCATGCGGTGGGGTCAGAAGATGAATAAGACTTAGAAACAGCACATCCAGTTGGATGCTCTGAGGCTTCATGGAGTGTGGGATTAATGCAGTTTTGCTGCTGCTGCTGGGTGTTACGAGGAGAGGCCAATATGCTGTCCTTTATTTTGTGGCTTGAACTCTGCCCTCAGCAGTATCCAAAAATCTAAAGCCAGTACTCAAAAATATAATGTATGTATAAATCTCTGCATATTTTTTGTGTTCTATCATTGGATATAAAAAAAACCAAAACCAAAACCAAATAAAGTTGTCAAAATAGAAATATTATTTTTATAGTAAAATTATCTGGACAGAAAACCTCTAAATTTGTGTTTGATAAAGCACCAGTATGAGGAGCACTGCTCTCAAAAACGTTATAGTATTGCCCCTATCTGCTTCCTACCAGTCCATCTGGAGAATTATTTCTCTCTCAGCTCCATAAATGGCACTTATCACTATTGTGTGTGAGTGTCTAATCCATTAAATAAATATCAAGGTAATGGGGAAGAGATCCAGAAGCCCACCTGAAGATTCACCTAGTTAGTTAATGCACTGTGATCCACATTTTCTAAGAGTTGCATTCTTAATATACACAATTTGCAGCTTAAGAGAGAGCAACTTCAGGAGGAGCAGAGGGTGCTTGCTGCGAGCCCGTCTGTAGCAGTGAGCACACTCGGCAGCGCACTATCTCCCGAGTGGCCTGACACCACCAGTGTGGGCTGACTCTTCACAGATCCGAGCTGCAAGAGGATGCTATTTATATTGTTGTCATAAACAGTTGCCTGGTGAGCAATTTTTGTGAATCTTTGGCAGCTACTATCACAAGTACCTGTGCCCAGGTGTTTGTCCCTTTCACTTACCTGGAAGCTACAGCCCTACAAGCAGAAATAACAGTGCTACTGCTCCCTGGATTGTTCATGGCCGTGCATTTGCAAAGCAGCAAGACACAAGAGACTGAGGTAAAATTATGATCCTCATTAATGAACTGCATAACCTTTTAGGAGTTTCCTTTCTTTGCCCTGGTTTTCAGAACTGCTTTTTCACTTCTTATCTCAATTTTATGTTTGTTTTGCCGTGACTCACTTCCTTGCTGCTGCTTAGCCCACGAAAAAAGCATCTCCTTTCTGGAGTTTGAAAGAGCAAATTTCTAACATGCAAGGGCTACAGTACTACAGAGGAGCTGCGTAATTTTATGGACCACTTGTAAAGATGTTTCCAACTTTCTACATTGAATTTCTTCAGTTGTGTTTGGTGAACTGATTTATGGTAGCATTTGTGTTGGTGATCTTTATGCAGAAGGCTTAATTAATTAGAGTAGTGTGTGCTGTCAAGCCAGCCACAGTTAAAATCACAAGATAAGAAAGGAGGTGGTTGCAGACATAATGGTTATTAGGTTTCTAAAACCATCTAGATTAGAGGGAATGGTCATGTGGGTTGGGTTGCCCTGAGCATGCAGCCTGAATCTGAGCTGCTGATCTGGGGAGCAGATAGTTTATTGCATGCCCTACAAAGAGAGAGGCTCCTAAGAATTTTGTTCATGTGGTATAGGTTGTAGTAGGCATTCTGCCAGCCTAAGCAGTCAGACAACTGAAATAGAAGAAATCTTAGCAGAAAGAGGTTCTCTGTATAGCAAAAGTCTTATAAAATAGGACCTGAAGGAAGGAAGGAAAGTAAAGCACTGGTGGGATAAATCAAGTAGAGGCCCCAAACACAAAGACTGATGGGAATGAGCAGCTCTGAATGTCAAACAGAAAGCAGCAACCATGATGTTTTGTCGGAAATACAGAGAGCTCTGTTATGCGGCACTGACAATGTGAAAGACATTGGTGATGCTGCCTGAAATGTGTCTTGCCTAGAAAGGATAATATGAGGATTATTTTGTGTGGTGTCCAGCATATTTTCTTCTGCTTAATGTGTGCATCCAGATACAGGGCTAAAGCTACACTGCAACAGATGTCCTCCTAAACACAGCAAGAGAAGAGGAACTCACCTAAGTGTGATGGAGGCCATCTGAAATTACCCAGACAATTTCCTAAAGGAAACAATTTGGAGTTTCTTCTTTACCTGTGCTAAATGTGTGGCAGGAAAGAAGGGCAACAGTGACAGGTTTCAAAGGTGTGAGTGTGGATCTCTGGTAGCATCTGCCAATTGCTTCCAACTGTTTGGCAAAAGGGGACTAAGAGAAGCATGCCTGGCTGTAGACTAAAACATGAAGTCCAGCAGTCTACAGCTACAACAGATAATCAGTGTCTACTGATGGCTGCTAACATCTGCTTTATTTATTGCTAAACCCCAAAAAGACCCCAAGGGGACTTTTTATTACATTCATGATTGCTTACATTTAACAGTGCTTCCAATGTTAGTCACCCTTGCCACTTCCTATACACAAAATCTGGTACTTAAGGGATATGTAAGGGCCTTAGGCAATTTCTCTCACTGTGTTGGAATATACCTCTTTTCTAAGCAAAGGCTACATAAGATGGAAAGAAGTCCAAGTCCTTGATTTTTGCTTGCTTTTGCTGGTAAGTAATTTAATAATACAACATAAACTGAAACCACATCTTTCTCGCCAAAGATGGCCATGTAAGACTACAGAAATTAGTCTGCCTATGGATTGTATTTGAGAGAGGGTAAAATTAATGGGAAGACTGAATCATCTGCTGGGTGAGCTTGATGGCCTCCAGCCCAGGCAAAGAACACAGACAAGAATGGCAGTTAGGAAGAAACAAAGAGCAGCAGACCTTAAGGGTGTGGGATGAATATCTGCATTAGGAAGTAATAGGGATTACAACTGCCATTTTAAGTAATGGGTGGAGAATAAAATGGTTTTGGAATGAAAACCCCATAGAGAAAAGCTTTGGCATCATTTACATATACATTTTTAGTGTAGGAAGCAATGAAAAAAACTAAAGAGGAACACCAAACCTTTCAGAAAGAGAGAGAAAAAAATACCCCAATTTAAAGTGTGTGTTTCTAGTCCGTTGTCCTGCTTATGGCAAGGGAAGAGACGATTTCTTCCGTTAATGTATATTTTGCTATTTGCTGGAATGAGCTATTCAAAAGCACTGTCATAGTGTCAGACTATAGATAGTCTTTGGGCCATGTGGTACCTTTCTTCTGCAGTAATTTATTCCATGTGGAGGATTTTGGAAGGATACAGGAGCTTATTGAATAATTTCCACACCACCTCTTCCATTATAGTGTGAAGAGATGGAGGGCAGAGATCATCTCAAATCTGTAGGAAGTGTCTGTATCTTAAAACTAGTCACAGAATATGGAGCCAAACATCTATTGAAATATTAATGAATTGGGCAAGATATAGTTTGCCAAGAAAGTAAATCAACAGGAGCACATGAATCCAGGAACTGCAGCTCTCCTAAACAGTATTGTGACTCTCATGGATGTAAAGTGGAATATTGATTCAAACCAATAGATTTTGTTCAGGTAATTCTCAGGATGTAATGGTGCAGAAAAATATAAATAAATTCTCATTTGGTGTTTGAAGCAGGACAGCATTCATGTTTATGCCAAATTACACCACAGAGGATTTTCACAACTGAAAGTCCACCTAGAGGAAGTGTTTTCCCAAGGAAGAGATGTGTTTAATTTTCTGATGCTATTTCTTCACTTTATCCTTGTTGAGCAGTCACAGGGTCTAGCTTTATCACAGTTTTTTGCTAAGCAGAAGTGTGATGCCTCAAACAACCATTTTTATACCTAGGAACACTAATTCGTATCCTGAATTGGAATGTGCTTTTCCCTTTAATTCTTGAATGATAATAGCCTTCTAAGTGTATTACGTATTTTCTTTCCTGTGGAAGGATTTCATGTCATACCAGAGAGACGAAACACCTCTCAGATTGTTGGAAAAGGTACTTTGGGAATAGTTGCTGGAGTCTAACCTACTGATGAGTTCCTGTTGCACTGGACAACTTGGAATCCCTTTTTCTCTGAATGTTCCTGCCCATCTTGGCTCTAAGCCCATGAGGAAATCCACGCATACTACTCCAATATTGGACTAATTTCCATGCACCAATGCTGCATGCCCTTGCACATTTTAGATGTGCTTATTAAAGAACCTGTAGCAATAATGCATGTTTTTCTTGGGAGACTGCTGACAGACTCCTAAAAGCCTGGAGTAATTGTAAGCTTCCTTTGCAATATTTAAGTCAGAAGCTCACCTTTCACGCTGATGGAATTAGAAAATGTCTCTTCATGAAGCAGCAGAAATTATTCATCAGCTGTAAGTGAGATTATAATTCTTTTAGAGGCAGAAGTGCTTGCTCCATTGCACAAGGTCAGAGATCCTGCCTGCCTTGTTCTGTGTTGCTGAGCTGCTCTTTTCAGTGGGGTTAATAGTGACAGATCTAGGCTTGCTCTACTTTTGTGGAGGAATTGAACTTCATTTTCTTCTCACTGAACTTTTAGATCATGCACCCCCTTCAAATCAGCCTTTCCATTTACAGAGTACTGCCAGCTCCCTTACTTCATGCTTGCACTCTGTTTACTTCTCTAAATCCAAGGTGCAGAGAAAAGGTTTTGAATTTTTCTGTGTTATTTCCTGGAGCAGTTGAGACTGTGTGAATTGCACACTTACTCCCCATGACTCACCTTCGGTTTGCAGTGGTCTGTGAGAGATAGCACTGCTGCCAGCATCATTCTAGCTTTCCGTTAGTGCTTGCTGCACGCTTCCTTACTCAGGCCCCTGAAGATACTCATCTTTGCAACTTGCAGACTTTTATTGTATATTTTCCTTTGTCCTGGCTTCAAGGAATATACGTGTGTGACCTGAAAAGGAAGAAGGGAGTTGAAGAATAGCTCTCCAAATAGAGAAACTGGGAAGGCATTTATTCTCTGTCCCTGCTTGCTGACATTTGAGTCCTGCAGGACTGGGGGCAGGTGTCTTGAAGGAGCTCAAATTACTGTCTAAGTGATATGGCAGAGTGGATACTAAATAAAGCTGGCTCCTTATACCACTGGCACCAATCCTGCCACTCTATCTGCAACTACATAGCAAAGTATCTAGTGAAGCAGGTCAGCTTTCTTTTCTCTTGGCCTGTTGCCTCCTTGCTAGAGACCAGAAAAGTAGGGAGGAATTAAAATACCAAAGATCTGACAATAAAATAAAAGCCTGAATAAAAATGCATATGTTCTATTGAAAATTACAGGCACGAGTTGATCAAAGGCTGGCCTCAACGTGAAACCAAAATTGGTGAGCCTGGGAAAGCCTTCAGTGATTCCTTGCTCCAGTGTGGTCCCAGCTGCTTTTCATATTCTACTCTGGCCTTTCCTGTCACCATCAGCAAGGATTGCTAGGATGTCAAGAAGAAACCTACAGCATTGCAAAGCCTGCCAAACCTCAGGCGCATGGCACTGGGGTTTACGATGTGTGACATGTTTCAGTCAAGGAACTCAAAAATGTGCTGAAAAGAAACCCCCACACTGAAAACTGAGTTAGAGAAAATTGAAAAATGATGTGAGGGTCTCTTATGCAATAACATATCTGCAGTCTCATTTTAAGAAGAGATAGGTGGGAATGGTTGTTTTTATATCCACATGCTTATGAATCCAGTTTTTTTGAGCTTATTTTTGTCTTTTGCCCTTTAAATTCCCAGAGGAAATGGATGCAAAATCTGGTGAGAAGCTAAAGAAATGAAATTTCAGAAGGGGAGCAGGGTAGAGTGGAGCTTGTGAACAGTGTTTTTTTCTGATTTTGTTTTTCATGAGATGTACCAAATGAAATAGAAGTTGAGATAAAAATTTGATTTGAAAATGGATAATCAAAACTATGCATTTCCAGAAAGCATCAAAACAAAATGTCCTCAAAATCAACATGGTTCTGGTCTACATTTAGCTGTCCACAAACTGGCAATTCCTGCTTAAAATAAAAAAAAAATTGCAGCTAGAGTTGTGATTCCATGAGATTCCCAAAGCTTCTGGGTGAATTATCCAGCTGTCAGGTTCATGTTTGTGCTCCATCTGCATCAATATTTTGTGCTAGCATGGCACCTTGAGCACAGCACACAACAATTTTCCCTCCCTGGTGCTCTTTCTCCCCAGTTTCCATGGGAGGTGACTGAGACAGATGGATCAGAAGACAGCTAAGGCACGGCAAGTGCCAGATCCCTGATGTGATCTGGTGTGCATCTAGACTCTAGTGTAAAAGATGTGACAGCAAATTCCATACTTCAGTGCTTTTATTATCCGAAGCTGCAGATTTCAAATTACAGTGCTGAGCTGAACAATTACAATAATGAGGGAGCATAAATTTTGGTTGTAAACGAGCACTATAGATCATGATATGAAATTGAAGGAGAAGTATTTTTATGCCTTGAGATGGAAGGCAGCAGAGCTTCTAGATGTATTCTGTACCCAGATGAAACATAAGGGGAAGGAGCATCTCCAATCCCCACTCTCATAGAGTGAAGAGCCCACACATACCTTTGTTTTGTCATCATGGGCAAATAATGTATGGGATCAGTGGGCTTAAAGCACATAAGTCAAGTTATAACTCAAGCACTGTCACTCACTGATGACCATCCATATCAGAAACCCACACAAATATCCCTTCAGCTGAGAGAGGAGGATTTTTTAATACAAGCCTGGGTTAAAGCTCAGCAGATCCTGACATATTTATACTCCACACAAATTTGATCGTTTTATATGGTCATCTGGTTTCCTTGGGCTGCTCATGATTTATGTCACATGTATCTGCCTTCACCTTGATCTACGCTAACTGGTGTGAATTAACTCAGCAATGAAGACATATCTCTGGAGTGAAAAATTGTGGTGAGGAAAGATCAAACCAGGCTACAGAATATACTAGGAGCTAAAACTAACCATTGTGTATTAATTCCAGATGCTCCTAGGTAAAGGCTAAGGATTAAAAGAAAAAATGGCAGTTATGCCTGTAAATTCAGGAAACTGCAAGAAGGCATGGCTGAGAATGAAACCAGACCATGTCTGCCACAATCCCCATGGGTTTTTTTGGGTTTTTTTTAGATTCCCCCATGGGATCACCTAAGTCCACAGTCTCAAACTTCAACTTGGTAGTTAAGAGTTAAGCTAAAATTAGCTTAGCAAATAGCTTGTAATTGATGACAAAAAAGGGAAACAGAAGTGCCAGTCATTTATTACACAAACAAAATGAAAAATTAACTGCTATATCATGTTATTTTCCCATTTAAATTTTAGATTTTAGGCATCAGAGAGGAATTGGTGACAGGAACTGGGGCAAAAGATTAGAGGTTTTCATAAGTGGTAGTTGCTGTGTTTCCTTTCTTAATATTGGGTGAAATCTTGATACTATGAAAGTTAATGAAAATTTTGCTAATGACCTGAGTGGGGCCAAAAATTCAGTTATAGAAGTCTGCTACTCTTTGCTTCAATTATTTCATTGTTGTTACTGTTTCTAAATAAAGCCTGTGTATTACTTAGATCTATCAAATTCTAGTTTTTCTTCTTCTGTAGTCCTGATCCTGCTGTCCCATAAAACAATCTGCATGATATATCTCATTCTAAAATAAGCATCTTCTTTTAGTTCCATGCTTTCCAACATTTGGGCTGATTACATCAACTGCACGCTGTACAACTTCTTGTCTTTTTAGCAGGATAGATGTTCCAGTAGGATCTTCCGTGATGATTCAGCTCTAAGATACAGTGGATATTTCAATTAAAATGTTGTAGCTAGGAAGCTTTGTGACCTCACTTCTGAGCATTTCATGTCAGATTTGTTTGACAGAACCAATCTGACATCGCATTCATTCTAGGGTGCATGGGAATGCAATTATGCATCAAACTTTCTGAAATCTTCAGGGACCTCAGGGAAATCAGTACTAGACAGGCACTATAATGTTTTGTCCTCCAGATTTTTATCTAGACAGGCAAATCTAGCATTTTCTCAGTTTTCTCTCTGTCAATTAAATATAGTCAAAATTTTTTTATGAAAAATTTTTATGTAGCTTGCTATTCAAAGAAAATCCATTTGAAGACATTCTCTGTCTCAATACAATCTCTGAAGTCTCTGATAATACAATCTAAAATAAAGGATACAAAATTTTTTTGTTAAAAAGATATTGCAAGTAATTTTTACAGCTCCCACGTATACAACTGAGTTATATCAGTGAATATGTTACTTGTAGTATTATAAGTCTATTATCCTTTTTAAAAACCAAACCTGTTGGGTGAGAGAAAGTGTCAGTATATATTTTAAGTGGAATCTAGATGTTCATTCCACTTGTCTACTTGCAAAATCACAAAACTGTTATAGAAAATGGAGTGGTTTTCTCTCCTTAAAACCCAATGGTCCCCCTGTCTCCAAAATTCCTTCAAGATCTTTATTTTCACACCAATATCTTTATTTTCACACATTCTTCCAATTAACATTTCACATACTTGTTGAAAACAGATTATTAATCTTTCTATAATCGAAGTATAAATTTAATTTCTAAATATATTTATATTTCCTATTTAATATACAAATCCAGGAATTAATTATATGTTGAATGATTTTAAAACCAGGGCTTGATAATTTCTCTTTTTTTGATTGACATTTTATTGTATCTCTATGTCATTATACTACACAGAGTCTCTATATCTGAGGCAATATTCTGCTAGACAGTACCATTCTTCACCCTCAGTGATCTTATTCTCTAAACAGGTTTGCAAAGGACTTCAAGGCTAAAGAGTGGAGGCAGAGATTTCAAGTAGTTTTTCTGGGTGTAAGAGTTGAATCCTGATGGTTAAAGTGCATATGGATAAAAACTATCATTCTCTTTGCTACAGCTGATTTCTGTACCTATTACTTTTGCAAGGGAATGTTTTACCAAGCTGTGTGGTGTTGCCAATAATTAACATACTGGAATTGCAGATTGATCCCTTGTTTATTTGGGTTTTTTTTAGTGATTTACTAACTTCACATTTTTGTATCAGTTTTGTCCAGAGAAAAGGATGCAGTACTGTATAGTAGAGGGATGCTGAATGATTTAGGTATCGCTTGTCCAAGCTTAGTTAATAATTTGAAACTATAATGGCGTTTGTAGTTCCTGTTTCCTGTGCACAGTTTCCTGTGTGTTCGTTACGCATCTGAGTGGTGTACCTAGACACGCTGTGGTGTCCGACTGGTCAAACATTGAAATTGCAGGTAATAACGAGAAAATATTTGCAATTTTCAGCGATTTTTAAAACCATTACAAGGTGCAGTCTTGTCTTTTGGTCAGTCAAAATGGCATAGAACCATATCTGTTATCTCAGGATATCCATTGAACCATCACTGGGTTGGTTTTTTTCCCCTTCATCCTGCTGTGGTCCTTTCAAGTGCTGCACACCAACATTGATGCTCTGGTTTCAAAGGAGCTATGCTAAGCAGTAGTGAAGGAAGGCTTCATCTTATTCTCTATGCTTTCTTTCAGTTCATCCTTTTATTTCTTCTCTCAACTCTTTCAATAGATGAGAAGCCTATGTGTGACAGAGAGGTGTCTTCTTTTCCTTTAATCTTTTTTGAAAATTCCCTTTGCTAAGAAGTAAATTACGGTCGTGACACTTGTTTTGCATTGCTGGTTTTGAGCTACTGAGACCCAGTGTAAGTGGTAGGAGGCCATCTCCTGCCTACACACAGTCAAAGTCAGCACAAATTCCTAAATTCAAATGTGGATTAGCATGTTCAGACCTACGCTTGGTCCCAGTGTAATCCATAAAATGTGTTGTTAGCTTCAGTATGTCTGTTCATTTTTAGGGAAGGTGGTTCATTTCAGGGAGATGAGAATCTGGTCCTGAGTGTTTGACTGCTTCCTGTGCATTACAGTTTACAGGGAGGCGTGTTATATCACTTCTGCTTATACCAGAACCGGCACAGCTCACTGTGCTGACAAAGAAATGTCTCCACCTGCCATTTGAAAGATGCTGATATTATGGACTGTTGCAAACCCACTCTGCAGTTCGGTGTGATTGGCAGCCACCGCTCGGAGGCTGCAAGAAGGGGGATGCAAGAGGTCAAACGGAGCTGCGCTAGTGGAAAGCTGGCACACTCCCTCCTTGCTCAGGGCAGGAATCCCCTCCCTTCCCTGTGCTGGGAAGCGGGGAGTGCTGCTGAGCAGAGAACAAACAGATGGAGCATGTTCTTAACCTCCGTGCTGCTCCACTAGACTCATAAAAGACATTCACCCTCCCACTAAATGAGTAAATGAGGGGTTGATTGATGACTCAGAAATTTATTTATTCAAACTTCTATTTAGCTGTAGCTACACAACAGCTTTCTGAACTTGCAGAAAACCAATCAATTTAGTTCTCTGTAGGTACAAAAGGGCAAGATGGCAACAGACATGTTGAATTATGCTTATCCCTTTTAAAAGTATTAGAAGAGTGGCTTCATGGTCAAAGTTTCCTTATTGGTGGAACCTACAATGATTTCCCTCTGGAATGATTATTGCTTTTCTGTACTAGCCCATGCTGTGGCATGTATTCTTCTACTTGATGCATATATTTTACGTGACTTCTTAATTGTTTTTCTTTTTTAAGCAAGCAGAGTCAGTTTATCCCAACAGTTGTGTCTAAGTAGATTTGAGGGTTGTATCCAACCTGAAACATAGTTCTGTTCAGGTGTTTATTGTGGAAATATGTATGAACTCACAAATATGTTTTTGCCTTACATTGAGAACAGTAGTTCCTGTTACTTTTCTTGTATCAACTGTGACACGGACCTTGATAGATCATTTTAGTTTAAATAAATCTTTTCTGTAAACATTTCTGAAATACAACTGTTTGTATGTTACACAGGGCTATATCATACACAGAATCTATAATAAACTCTTAGATGAAAAGTTGAGAGGTGTGCCTGTGTTCGTGTGTGTGCATATATGATACGCATTTTTGTTGCCAGTTACAGCTAAAGTAACCATCAGGTGGCATTTGCTACTTTATTTCCTGTCATATAAATGCCTTTTTTAGCTATTTGAGAAATAAGGACAGTGGTTGCACATAATTTGTATTTACAGAGATTTCTGATATGACTCAAAATAGGATCCCACATTTGAAAAAAGGAAACAAAAGTACTTGTGATTTTGTAGTTCTGATATGCATTTTAATATATGCAATTTGGAGTGGTGGATAGAAATTATTTGCAGTTTTTACAAAACAGCCTGTCTGCCTCTACTTTGGATGGCACCCCTGTTGCAGCTGTAGAAAGACCAAAAAGGCCCTTAGTGCACTGTGCATTCTCTTTTGCTCAGTGTTTCCTTTCCGGCTAGCATTATTACAGATGTGTAGAAAGCTTTTAATACTTCTTGCTTTCATGTGCCTTGACAGGAGGGAGGTTAGAGGCTCACTCTCCTGTAGAGCTAACTTTGCACCACCATATTTCTCACAGACTTCCAAAATGGGACCTTCCTCACACAGATATGACTTTGTTGCTAGCTGGCCTGTGATAGGGTGGTCTTGCTACTCCTCTGTGCAATCCCAGAATAAATCATTGTCAGTTCTATCAGCACCTCTGTAAATATACTCCCCACCTATCTCTTCATGCCAGCATAATTGAGCTCTATAGCAAAGGATGTCCCTATTTTCTCTAATTATCCAGCCACTGGAGAAAGTCAATGTGAATGCTTCTTCCCCTCCTCTATCCCTTCCTCTGTGCTGATAATTGATTTGCTTCAATGGTCTGGACTGCAACTGCACCTTCCCACCAAAAAAAAAAAAGTTCGACGATTGAAACCAGAAATGTCTGAACATAGAAGTGTTTTGTGTAAGAGATGCTAGGTCAAGATTATTTATATCCATTAGTGCAATCTTGTTCTCCTACTACAAGCTTGGGGAGGATTTATGGCGTAGCTCATGTCACTGGTTCTATCATATCTGCCCAAAAGTCCTAGCACACAATTCAGTGCAGGACATGAAAAATCAGTGCAGGACATATGGATGGCATTGAAGGCTGATCTCCTTGAAGCTAGATTGTTCCTGCTTAGTACTGAACCCGTGAGAAAAAGGGGAGTCAAATTAGTATCTTAGAGAGCTAATACAGGAGTAACATTGGCTCATTCTTGTTCTGTGGTGCTTATAAAAACATTACCTTCAGATTTGTTGCAGTACAGAAGCTGTCAGTAAGCAGAAGAGACTTTTTCTCCTCTGAGGAAAGACAAGGACAGTTCAAAAAGTGATGTGTCATTTCAGTTTCATAGAGGAAACTTGATCCAATGAGCCAACAGAAGTTTTGTTATGGAATTTAGTGGGATGAGAGCTTCAGCACGTGGGGGATCAGTGCTTGTCCAGTCATATTACACGTGAAAGGTGAATTAAACATTGAGAATGAGAAGAGAAATCCAAGTGCCTAAGAATCTTTGGCTTCTCTTGGCGTAAGTTAGCTTATTGCTCAATTGGGTCAATGCCTTCGTCATTCTATTACTAAGTATAGGTTGTTATTCTTTGGTTATGTGAACTAGTTGCTCTTTAATGGATTCTCACTAACAGTTGTGGCTGGAAAGCTGCCTGGTGGAAAAGGATTGGGCCTGCTGGTCGACAGCTGCCTGGACATGAGCCAGCAGTGTGCCCAGGTGGCCACAAAGGTCAATGGCATCCTGGTTTGTGTCAGCAATAGTGTGGCGAGCAGGACTAGGGCAGTGATGATCCATCTGTACTTGACACAGGTGGGACTGCACCTTAAACACTGTGTTCAGTTTTGGGCCCCTCTCTACAAGAGGAGGTGCTGGAGAGAAGGGCACCCGAGCCGGGAAAGGGTCTGGAGCACAAGTCTGATGAGGAGAGGCTGAGGGAGCTGGGGGTGTTTCTGCAGAAAAGGAGGCTCAGGGGGTACCTTACTGCTCTCTACAGCTCCCTGAAGTAAGGTTGTAGTGAGGTGGGGACTGGTCTCCCAGGTAACATGATGAGAAGAAACAGGCTCAGATTGTGCCAGGGGAGCTTTAGATTGGATACTAGAAAAAATGTCTTCACCAAAAGGGTTAGCAAGCATCGCAACGGGCTGGCTAGGAAGTGGTTGGGTCACCACGCATGGTGGTATTTAACAGACCTGTAGATGTGGCACTTGGGGACATGGTTTCATGGTCGACTTGGCAGTGTTAAATTTACAGTTGGACTCGATGATTTTAGTGGTCTTTTTCAGCCTAAGCAATTCTTTGACTCTATGAAATCACTGTAGGCAGGCTATGTAGCAACCTTATCTCTCAGTCCATCTATGAGTATTCAAGGTCATCCTCAGGTTTCAGTAGGAATGGCATTTTGGAGTCCAGGATCTAAAAGCATCCCCAGTATTCCTCTGAACTCCTGAAGTCCTGGAATCCCATAATGAACCTTATCATCAGGCTGAATCCCTAATACTCAGAAATTATATCCTCAACAGCTTCAGAGTGCTCAATTCACACAGCTTGCTTCTTCACTCACTCTCCCTTTCTCTTGTTTCTTTTTAATTTTTTGAAGTAAGGGGGGAAAATGGGATAATCTTGTGTAATCTTGAATGTTTCTTAAAGTACATCTCAGCAGTTGTCAGCTATTTAACTCTAGGGATAATTCCTTTTAGTTTCCAGGATTTTGACTTCACTTTTGCTCCTTGGAAAAATGAATTTTTGGAAATAATATAAATATATAAGGATCCTAAATCTCCGCAATTTTGATTTTAAAAAGCATTTTCCGTGTGGGAAACATTCTCTGTAGTTTGTCATGTCTGCCGT
Source organism: Entomyzon cyanotis (assembly GCA_024500445.1). Taxonomy (NCBI): domain Eukaryota; kingdom Metazoa; phylum Chordata; class Aves; order Passeriformes; family Meliphagidae; genus Entomyzon; species Entomyzon cyanotis. The sequence goes on from JAKEPQ010001005.1 coordinate 87,958,389, forward strand.
ATCCTGTCTTCTCTAGATAGATGCTTTAGACTTTGACTTAATACCAACTGTTTAAGACAGAATATATTGGATGCCAAAGTAATATCAATGGTTTGAAGGTAAACTCCCCCACACCTCCAGATCACAGGCATTTAATAATTTGCATGAAGCCTGAGCATGCTATGATGTGACCTGCCCTCATCTTCATGGAGTGTCCTCTTTTCAAGCTACACTGACTTGTAGCTCCAGCTCTTTCAAGAAATGATGTCAGCCTCTAAACACAGAGCCAAATTGGCATCAGGCTGTAGGTCCATAGCCAATCTACTTTCCATATTGTTCTCTTGGCTTTCATACAATCATGAATAATCTGTTCAAGACAGTCTGAAAACCTCAGAGCAAGCAGGATGCACTTTGTATCCCTAAAGTCACTTTTTTTTTTTTCATAGGCCTCATGCCCAGTGAGGAATCTGTATATGCAAGAGGGAGAAAAGAGAGAGATCTTACAGAAAACAGTTATGTGGTTTTATTTATTTATGTTATATTTCTAGAAACCATGACTGAAGACTGTGATTTGTTCTCTGACATATGCATGCAATTTTTCCTGAGATGCAGGAAACAAATCTGTCAGCCTCCTGATGAGCATGACAGAGAGAAAGACACCCAGGATAATTTAATTAGAACCCAAGAAATAACCCAAACTGAAAGACATTTTCTGGTTGTCAGAAACTAAATTCATCTTTAAAACAGGCAAAGCCACCACCCTGATTCAGAAACTCCCCTGCTCTCTGATCACCTCTGAATTGCTTTTCCTTCCTTGACCCTTCCTAGAGATCTTCTTTAAGATCCTCAGCTGTGTTAGATCCATAGTACCCCCAAATGACTGAGGATAAAAGTGACCTCTTGCTATAGCAAGAGTGCAAGAGTGCTATACCTAAGTGCTATAAAGAACAATCCAGGTCCGAAGAATAATTTAGAGCATCTTCAACAAGCCTAAATTACCCTGACCTGCATTAAGCATTGAGGAACTGATGCAGCAATAAATGATGAATGGCTGATTCTTTCTCATTTTCTACATAGTTCACAGCTCTGGAAGAAAATGTAATGCTGCTTTGGTAAGTTATGGATAATTTGCAGATTTTTGCTTTGTTGTTTTGGTTCCTCTCCACCTTTTCCCCCACTTCCCTTCCTCCTGGAGGTGAGTTTAGTAGAGGGGAAAAAGCCCAACAGTCTGTCTTGGAAAAAGTAAAGTTGAAGGAAGGAAAATATAGACAAAGGAATAAAAATGGATAAGTAGAAATATGTATCTTCCTCCCCTATCATGGCTGAGCAGTTATTGTTGTGAGCCAGGACTGATAGCCTGTGACCTTGAAGGTTTCTTATTAGAGCTTGATCCTGCATTGTGATGCTTGAGAGACCTGGGCTTGGCTGAACTCAGGAATACAGGGTCTGCTCTTAGCCCTGGTGATGATTCCTAGCCTGACCTTTGACAGGTTTCTGCTCCATATAAGGCAGGGCTTTCTGATCTGGGAATGACAGAATAAGACTCTCTTTTAAATATTTTTGTATCTTAAAATGCAAAGCTGTTTCAGAAGGGACAAGCTGGCATTTGCTACACGTAGGTGATTCTTTCTCTACTGAATAAAGCAAGAGCTTTTCATGACTAGAGCTGAATGTACCCATTTGCTGAGTACATGAGTTATGCAACTTGCCTCCTCAGAATATTGTGGTTACGATTATTAATAATTATATGTAAATTAGTTCATTAGGCCTCTACTTTTCAAAATCTAATATATTAACGAACTAAAAATTATGTTCAATGACCCATTTACTAATTACCAACATCAGAATTCATCTGTTCAGAAACATACACAAAACAGGCACTTAAGTCATCAAACAATAGCAGATCCAAACAATTGTGAGAGATGCAGCATTATAAACTGAACTGGTTTATCACAAGTAGTAGAATACTATCAAATAAATGTTGTTAATTTGTGCCAGGAAAACCTGATGAACAAAATGTTTCAGATATTGTTGTTCTTATTGTAAGTATTTTAGTAATCCCTGCTACAATTGATTTGAATTTTATGTTATGTTTGTTCTATAATATAAAAATTGAAGCTATCTGAGTCCTGTATTTTCAGGATTGCACTGACGGGGCAGGAATTTAGAGATGCAGTATCCGAGAAACTGAGAGAAGAGTTTTAAAATGTTTGGTATAGATATAGTGTATGGTGGAGTAAGTCAACCTGGGCAGTGTAAATATAAATGGCACCCATAATGTAGTACATCCTCAATCCTCTATGTATGGATTTAGAATTTAGTAGAATAGCTTTGACTATTTTCTATGCGTAAATTTACCTCCAAGTGTTAAACTTGAATTTATTCAAGTTTAGGTCTAGGAAATAGCTTTGAAAGTGGATATGCTGACAGATTTAGCAGTGAACATTTTAAAAAAGTTTACTAGGTAATGTGAAAGTAAGTGTTGGATCTAATTCACTGTTGTTTTGTGAAGAAACTGGGCAGTGGTTGAGGAGGAAGGAGTGAAATGCATGATAGGTCAAAGCCTAAAGTATTTAGCAATGTTTTTAAAGCTGGATGCCTTTTATATGGTGTAGAGGGGGCATATGTTCTGGAGGAAAGAGCCTAAAACTATATTTATGGTTTGTATCACTAAAGAAAATAAGTTAATTCTCTTATTTACACAAGAAATATTCTTAAAAATGGAATTAGGAGAGTTTTCCATCTTTTCATATATTTTACTTCTTCAGACTCTTTTCAGGGATGTACACTTTCTGTGACCACTAATGTTTATTTAGAATAAGCAGAAATCTGTTGTGTGTTGAGTATACCATGTAGTAGCTGCAAGCTGACTCCTCAGCAGCTTGCAGGCATTGATGGACCATGGTTTTAACTTGAGTCAAAATTTTGAAAGTGATTGGCGTGTGTGAAATTAAATCAGCAAAGCTTACAAGCTTATTGAATCACAACACAAGCAACAGGAAAATGATCTACTGCAACTCTGATGTTTTGGCAACAATTATTATCTATTCATATTCCAATGAAACCAGGGAAAAGGGAGGCTTTCTTTCAAAACAAATAGAGCCCAGCTATACATTAAGATCTGAATTAGAGTTAGCTCACAGAGCAATCATTAATAAGAAAGAAATTAATGTCTTTAAAGTGTAGACACATTTCCTAACTTCTTTTACCTTGAGAATTACCTGTACTTAACCTTTGCTGATATTGTTGCTTATATGATACAGAGGAGTTTACCCCTGTCTGTGCATACCAGTCATTTGTGCTTGGCACTGATGTATTTCTGAATTTTAGCCATTATTTGGACCCATCAAAGGATTATATTGGGTGAGAAGTGAAGGAAGTAAATATGATAGAAGTTGGAGGCAAGTACATGAGCACTTCAAGTAAACATATGATTTTAATTTTTAGGTTAAGCTGTCATTAATCAATAATGAACTGACTAGGTCATTCTTTAAATGTTAAATGGGATTATTGTTATTATTTTTAATACAATTTTTATAATAATCTCACAAGGATAAATTTCCATTAACAAAAGAAAAGACAGATGATAAACACTGAAGATTATTTATAATTTATTAATTCTACATGGCTCATGCTGTACATACAAGTCTATAATGTAGAAAATGCCCAGCACATCTGTTAAAAATACTTGAAAATGTAACTTGTATCCTCTTGCGTATTTCACAAGAACATAAAAATTATGAGTAAGGATTAAGAATACTTTTACCATGGTAATTTCTAGTTGCTTATTAAATGATCTTGGATATGCCTAAGGCAGAGGCCTTATTTCTGTATGAAAATTTCAAGACTGGGCTCTCCATATACACAGAAAAGGGGAAAAAAAGTAAAATTTTTTCTTTCTCTCCTGTAATGTGGTCTTTCAAAAAATTAGGTCAAGAAAAATGACATTTAAAGTCTGTTTTAATGAGAGCCAGACTAAACTAACTACTGTTTATTTTAATGAAAAATTCTTGAAATATTTGGTGCTTTTGGAATTGTTCCGCTGAAATCATACTCTTTCTTCCAATTAGCCTTCATCACAAGGAGTTTCCTTCTCTTTGACCCAGCTCTGTCTGTTAACAACGTCAAACTTTAAACATGAAATGACAAACTTAATAATGAAAGTTCAAGAAAATATCTTTTCTGAAAAAAAAAACCACCCTCATTATTTTAAATTGAGGTGCTGCTGAAAAGAAACAAAAAAATGCAACCTTGTGCAGGACAGGTCTTGCTTAAATTCAGGTCACAGGTTTTGAAGACTACGTGAAATGAAATCAAAAGTGTGTGGTTCATTTGGGAAAAAATTTCCCATATGTATTTAACAGTAAGTGACTTTTTCCTGTCCCAGTTCAGTAAGGCAAGCATACTCTGATTTGCACCAAAGGCAAATCTAAGGTGGTGATTTTAATGCACCTAGTTCTTCTAGTGTGTCCATCCTTCTGTTTCTGGGCACCACCTATGACACTTTGCTGTCCTCTCTGCACTGCCTGGGCCAGTCACTACACAGATTTAGAGGTGATTCCATACCCACACTATTAAACTTCTGTGATTTTGCCTCCATCTTAAAATGTTCTCATGGGGCTGTTAGAAGTTAGCCTGGGAATTACTTTTCTTCTAAATTTGTGTAGGCACCTCCTTTCAGTATAAGTGAAACAGAAAACACATTTATTTGATACAGAGGAGTTTATTTTCATTCATTCTTTTCTTATCCATATATGAGAGTATTTTATCCTACGTCTTAATTGATAGCTGACCTTTTCTCCATCTGCTCTAAACTGGGGAAGTACAGTGTTTCTCTTGTAATTACATTTCTGCCACAAGGTATTTTTCCTCTTTTAGGAGATCAAAACCATTATTGACAGCAGGATGCAGTCTTTTCAATATTTTAATAAAGAAACCCACTGTGTTTGCCTGATGCTTTAGCCTGCCAACAGGAGTTTAATAGTCTAGTGGAGCATTAAGAGCAACTGATCATTGTTCAGAACATCTAACTAGCCCTAGGTTATATCAACCTGACAGACAGGACATTAGCTGAGGGCAGCAACTCTTCATTAATTGTTTATGCAGATGACCCTCTGGTGGAAAGGTGGGCATTTTCTCATTTGCCTTGGGCAGTGTAAACCAGCCCGAAACAGCCACTGCAATTAGAGGATGTTAATGAGGAAGCAGAGAGAGAGCGGGTGGCATGGAGAGCACTGCTGCAAGCACAGCAGCTCTTAGGGTTTGTTCTTGTTCCTGCTGCAGCCAGTGGTCAAATCCCTGTCGATTTAAAGAGGGGAAGGAGTTGTACTCCTGGCTGAGATCCAGACTGGCAGCTTCCCCTATGTCCTATAAGCTGCTGTTGGAGCATGTTGGAATGATATTCTATCCAGACATAGTGAACTGTTCTTTCTCTAATTAGTCTTGCTTCAGACATTTAGGTTGATAAACATGCAAGGAGAAGCTGAATGTTTCTCTGCTCTACAGTCTTTACTCAGGGACTTGAGAACTGAAAATACCAGCTGGTTCATAGGTTGTGAGATGTGCAGGCTGAGACCAGTAATGGGTGGATTTGTTCATCTGCTGGAGAGGTGGCACATACTAGTGCACTTGAAATCCTCTAGCACCAGCAGTCACAGTGTCTAGACAGCCTGAAGGGACTGCTTCAGCCTGAATGGACTGAAACATCTGTGTCCCCATCATGGAGTTCCTTCAAGGAAGAGTGAGGAGGATTGTCAGAAAGAAAACAGATAGACCAAGAATAAAATCACCATGGGATCAGGATGACATCCCTGTTGGCAGAACTGAAAGCAGTGTAAAAATTGTCTTTCATGTTGTAAAAAAATGAGTCTTTGATTGCTTTTGTTTTGTTTTATCAGATCAGAAAAGCGAAGACCTAGTACCTGTTCTGAGCTGTCTTCCAGTAAAGGTTAACTTTTGCTCTATTAAGTAATGTAAATCTAACAGTATTCTTTTCTGAAAGCAAAATCCAGTTTGCTTGTGTCACAGTCTGTTTTGGCACTGGAAAAGTTGATACTGTTCAGTTCTGAGAAGATGTTATCAAGAAGCAAATAACTGTGGTCAGTTTAAACTCATGGCAGGAGAAATCAGGAGAATGAGAATGCTAACAAAGTAGTATTTATTTTTCTTGTGCAAAGTTATAAATCTTCCAGGTAGCTTCATTTTTTTTCCTGTTACTGAAAGATTTCAGTTTATAGCTGTGGAAATTATAATTTCATGAGAAAATCATTGGCATCTCCCTGATGTAGTCTTGTCTCAAGGCACATTGTGCTACATGCAGAAAGGCCACCCATGCAAGAGATTTTTGTGCCCTTGCAGTTTCCCCCTTCTTTGCAGGACTTGGGTCTGGGATGATCTTGATCTGTTTATAGAGCCAGTTCCTTCCTTGAATCCAAATAGGCAGTTCTGAGCACTTGCATTCCTTCAGCGTCTCAAATGTCTTAGGTACCTGCAGCACCCAAATCTTCAGTCTGGGGGAGGAAGCTTAATTTTAATGATATAGTGGGGATTTTGCTATGGACAATTTGATTGTATTTGGATGAACTGACTGCTAAAATCAAAACTGGGGGTTGAAGTAGCTGCTAAATGTCACCTCTAGCAAATTGTTTGCTTTTCTCAGGAGCCTTTTCATTTATGCTCTGTCTGTAAATGATGAATACTTCCTTGGTCAGAGGGCAATCCATCTCGGCCTGTCCCCTGGCCCTGCCCTGTGCTCCCTGACATTGCCACTGGAACCCAGCTGGCATTCAGTGGACAGCACACTGACAGGTAAAAAATTTGTGTTAAGAGAAAACATAGATAACCAGTAAGACAGGTACTGAACACTGGTATAAAGGCTGAAACTGGAACAAGACAAAGCATTTAATGGGTAAACAAGGCCTTGGTGAGGATGTAATGCTGGTAGTTCTTTTAATCCTTTGGAAAAGGACATTTTCCTGCTGCAAAAGATATCTCCCCCATTTCCCCTCAAAACCATCTATTTGTTTGATACATTCTATTAATTAAAAACAAACATTTGTCTTACACCTGCCTAGCATGACCAGATATCTGCATTACTGAGGTGGGGATAAGACTTTCCTTTTGTTTGCTTTTTGTGATTCTGCCACTGAACTTATGAAGTGGCAACTGGCCATCTTGTATTTTGAGTTATGTATCCAAAAATCAGACTCAGAGGGAAAGAAAATTCCCTGTGTATAATCCAGAAATATTGAAGCGAATCGCTCAGCATGTTCCAATCATTCCCTTTGTCAGCAGCACTCAGTTGGAAGAACAGCTAATCTGGTACAGGGTAAGCAAGAGGGGTGCCTAATAATTGCCAAGTAACCCCTACCATCCATAAACTACTGTCAGGTAAAAGCAGTGAGGAAGCACAGGAGAATGGTGACTCAGCCATGTGTGTCTGAATCACAACGCCTCCTGGATCCACTCTGCCAATGCCATTACAGTGCAGGGGTTTAGGGGTTTGTTTTTTCTAGCACTTTTTCAGAGCTGTGACCAAAATCATTGAATGATTTGGGTTGGATGGGATCTTCAACATCACTTAGTTCCAAGACACCTGCTGTGGGCAGGAGCACCTTCCACTAGATCAGGTTGCTCAAAGCACCATCCAGCCTGGCCTTGAACACTTCCAGGGATGGGACATCCACAACTTCTCTGGCCAACCTGTTTCAGTGCCTCATCACCCTCACAATGAAGAATTTCTTCCTAATGTCTAATCTAAACCTATCCTCTTTCAGTTTCAAGTCATTGCCACTTGTCCTATCACTACAAGTCCTTGTGAAATGTCCCTCTCCAAATTTCTTGTAGGCCCCCTTTAGGTACTGGAAGGCTGCTCTAAGGTCTTCCCAGGGCCGTCTCCTATCCAGGCTCTTCTCAACCCCAACTCCCTCAGCCTGTTTCCATAGGAAAGGTGTTCCAGCCCTCTGATCGTCTTCATGGCCCTCCTTTGGACTCACTCCAGCAGGTCCATGTCCTGCTCATGTTGGGGGCCCCAGAAGTGGATGCAGTGCTCCAGGCGGGTTCTTATGAGAGCAGAGGGGAAGAATCCCTTCTTTTGATGAAGCCCAGGATGCAATTAGCTTTCTGGGCTGTGAGCACACATTGCTGAGTCATGTCAAGCTTCCTGTCCACAAACACCCACCAGTCCTTCTCCTTGGGGCTGCTCTCCATCCATTCTCCATCCAGCCTGTGTTTGTGCTTGGGATTGGCCCAACACTAACTGTAGTGCGTATTTGTGTCCTAATGCTTGCTTTTGTCTGCTTTAAAAATGAGGGAGCTGTGTAAGGCAAGGTGAAGAGGCTTTTTCCTTAGTATGGCCATAGTAACAGAACTGGTTTAGATATGAGTGCTTTGTACTGTAGACTGAGGTTAAGTGCAGTTGACTGCTTCAATTGAACAGAAATGCAGGAATTAACACAAAAAAGCATCATAAATTTCACATATCTTCATCTCTTTAACAAAACAGTATATAAGAGACCTATTCTCTGCCATCAAAGTGTCTAAACTGTGGCTCTTTAGAGAGCTGGGAAATGGGTTTAGATTCACCAGACCAAAATTCCAGGTAAGCTCCTGTGCCGAATGGTTGCTACTTCCTGTGTCTTGAGGAGCTTGAATGAAGCTATGGGAAACACTTGTGCACAGGGTATGAGTGGGATGTATCAGTGGTATTTCTAGTCCAAACTGTTCTATTCAAGAAAGTACCCAGGTAGTTACAAAAAGCATCTGGATACAAGAAGGTTACTGCACATCTTTGTTCAGGTAGGGCTATTACAGAAAAGGGGGAAACTATAAATCCTGCTAATGAAACAGTTAAACATACCTGCAAAATTCTTATGTCTTCTCTGTCTGCACTGGTAACAGAATACTGCACAATCATGTATGGGTGGATAGGGTGTCTTTTGTCACGTAATGAGGAAAGGTGTTTTAGCCCACTGTGTTGATGTTGGCACATCCTTTGACTTTTTGCAAATACCACTCCCTTCATCATCATTAGCAGTGTACTTGGGCCATGCAGCCTGTGCACTTTCCCATGACTGGAACATGACTGTATGGCCCATGAAATATGGATTTGAGAATACTGAGAGGGACAGTGTTGTAGTCACCATTCCTTCATACTTCAATTTTCAATCACAACACATAGATATTGAAGTCTGTAATATGTCTTGAAGGCTTGGGCAGAGTTAGGGTGAAGAGGAATGTGCTTCTTCTTGACCATGTCCTCAGTTCCCATAACTGGCAGTTTTGAATAGGTTCCTCTCTGGGTGGGATGGGATGGGATGGGATGGGATGGGTGGGATGGGATGGGATGGGATGGGATGGGATGGGATGATGCTGTCAAGGCAGGAATCTAGAACAAACTCCTGGTCTCCTAATTTCATTTAAAGGTGTCATTATGAATTCTTTACATTTCCACTGTCTGGGCTAAGGATACAGCTTCTGCTGTTGCTTCTTATGTGGGCTTGACTTACATGACTAAACAAGCTGTAAAGCTGGCAACTGTCAGAATAATCTTTCCATTAAACTGATGGTCCTCTTTAATGGAGTCTGCTTTCTTTTAATGGTAGATGGTATAGCAGTGCAATGGAAAGCAAATTATTTTTTCTTCTTAGTTTAATCTTCTTAGGGAAAGCGGTAATCCTCTGCTAATTTCTTCCATCAGAGCAAGCATATGTCTCAATCACATTTGTAGCTGGAGCAGAACAGCACTCAGCACTCAAATTATGCTAATAACCATTCAGATTACTTCTTCTTTGGCATTTATTCATATCGGGGATCCAGCAAGTAAGTCTTTCCACTATGTGAATTTATGTGTTTAATCCACATTATTTTCATTAATACCTCTGCAAGCTTTGGCATGCAACTGTCTGGCTTTTTGCATTGCTGTCAGGTAAATGTGAAGCAGCAGTGAGGTCCTTCCAGTTTGAATCCTGAACCCTCACTTCTTAGTCATTCCTACTTTCACCTGGCAGAGACAGGTGTGAGAGGGACTGCCAAGTGTCACCTCAAGCAGGGAGCAAATCTTATTAAAAATGCTGTGCAGGTAGATGAGGTTCAGGTCATGTGGTTATGGCATTCATGTATGTCATCCAAACTGTTAAAATAATACTGAAGAGATGGGCTGCACCATGTATGTAAATGCATATAGGAAGCCAGAAGTAACCTTGCAAAACGTGAGTTATAATCTGTGGTCTATGGTATTGATTTCCATGGATGCTGAATACTAGTTTTGGAGCACTGTGGTCTTACACAATGCAAACTTTAAAATTTAATTTCTTCTGTGTCTAAACTGATAATTTATCTGTCCTGCCTGTTTTCTTATTGTATTGAATTGTATTGAGGCATGTATATATATAAAATGAAGTATGTTAAGAGTGATTTAAGCTAAGCCAAGGATTGTCACTCATCTTTTGATATACCTTTTCCTTTCTTGTCAACTTTCCTTCTGAGCAATTCTTGATGGACTTGTTCTGCAGCTTATAAGCCCAGCTGAGTAGTATCTGAGACTGTGAGGTTAAATACAAATTTCTCTGCAGCATCTCCTTAACAATGCAAAAAAAGAGGTATCAGTCGTTTGTAATTACGTTCTTTGGGTGAAAAATCTCCTTTTGTATCAAGGTGTATGTGAATTCCCTAACTCATTTACGGTGATTATAACAAGCAGTTTTCATAATCCAGATATTTTATTTTCTAAAAATTTATGGATATTGAAAAACCTGACCCGAGTGTTTTATGCCACTGTGTACAGGTTAGAAAAGGATGAGTGGAATTTTTCTTACCTCTATTTACTCTTTATTACCTTTTTTTTTAGCTATAATCAATAATTTGAAATCTAAATTGAATTCTTGGCTTTTTTTTCATGCTTAAATTTGAAGTTAATTGAAACAGCTTAAAATGTTTGGGTTGCTATTCTACTAATAATTATTGTTTAGCCTTCTGTTTGCCATATAATATTCAAATTTGCCACATAATATTCAGATTTAAATCTTCAGGAACATTAGGAAGTATCTTCTTAATTATGCTATGAAGAAAGCATTTGATATACTTTATTGTTAGTGTTGTTAGCTGTGAAACCATTATGTATTTCCTACCACTGGAGAAAACCTTCTTCTAAGACCCAAGATCAACAAAACACTTAAGCAGCTGCTTATGAGCTGAAAACCCATCCCAAGGCAATTTTTTAAATGCCGCTTTTAATCATCTTTGGAATCTCATTTACTGTTTTATTTAGGGTGCTTGGGAATGAAGGAAACAGAGAAAACTTTGTGACAATGTTGTTCGCAGATGGAAAAAAAATCCCTGAGGAGAAGCACAACAAGAGTTTTGAGTTTCATTCCTGTACTGCTTTCCAGTACAGGTTTTAGATAAATGGATGATGAAATACAGAGATAATTTACTCTACCAATTACCCTGTTCATTTTATTATTTTTTCCAAATGTGCCATTGAGCAAGATCGCTAATACTTTCATCAATGATGTTCTCTGTCTCTCAGTCACTAACCTAGTTGCTCAAATACTTGTTTTTACAATAGAAGGGTTTGGATGAGAGATACATTGTCAGGACTGATTTATGTTGCTTTGGTATAGATTCTGAGTGTAGATATTCAGCAAAAATCATCTTTCTCTCTTCCATAGCACACAAGGAATCACCTTCTTGCATTCTCATGTGTTATCAAATCATACCCACTATTTTCATTAAAGTGATTATCAAGGTAGTGGAAGGTTCTGTCTAATGGGAAGGAAAGTGACAATTGACACTGGTTCTGAAGAACTTGTAATATGTACCAGCAGGAAGTGGGTAGGGAAGCAAATTAAAGAAATGTCTTGTCTAAAATCAGAGGTAAATGGAAAAATTCAGGTGCCTGACTCACACAGAGCATCTTCTTAGGGCACCATTTATTTTGGACAGATATGTATTTGCATCTGCATATACACTCAATCTTTGCTAACGTGCAACCCTGTTCTTACAAATTGTTCTCTTTCTGAATATTATAAGAATTATCACATCCTTAAGAGGATGAGTGAAATACCCAACAATCTGTTCGGGGGTGCCAATTAAAGTTTTAATGCTGCAACAGCTGTTGTCTGCTTGTAAATGATTTCTCCTAATTTTGGGATTTTCTGTTAGCACATAAAATGCTTTGTTAATAAATGTGAAAGTCCCTGAGGAATTCTGTGCATTAAACTTTAATAATTGAAGAGTGCAGAGGAATAGCTGAGACAAAAATGACTGCATTATGTAACAGCTTTTAATATGTGGCAAATCTACTAACGATCATAAACTCCCATGATATAGCATCTATTTTCCTTTTTTTTTTTTTTCCCCTCCTTCTTCTGGAGTGAGCAGATCTCAAATCCCCCAAAAAAGTTAGCCAGGATAGGTTATCTGGAAAATTAAAGTTCCCCTTAAAAATTCTTTCTGTCTAATAAGATATTCTGTTACCTTCCAGTACAGGTCTACTAGTTTTGGCAAAACTACAACTATTTACATAATCTGAAATCTTGGCCCACAATATCATATACTATTATCTGGTGTCATTAGCTGTTTCCTTTCAAGTCTTCTTTTCCCATTTCCTTGAAATCCTCACATCAAGTCAAATTTGACACAGTGCTGGAAAATGTAGCCTAGTCGAGTCAGTAGTCTGTTGATGATATGAAATGTCCAATAATCAGGTTACTGAGAGTAAAATATTTCCATATTGTAAGCTACATATAAGAAGGATTAAAAGGCCAAAAATTACCAATGTTTCATAAGAACAACTTTTTTTTTAAAGTGTTTCTGAAAGTAGACATGTTACCAGCTTCAGTATTTGCGGGGCCTATAGAGATCTATGATGATCCTAATGATAATTATAATAACAGTAGTAGTAATAATAAAAACAATAATAATAATTTAAAATATATACTACCATAAGTAACATGGCCAAAACAAAAGCAAAACGAATAAGACATTAAAAGTGATGTAACCAGATGAGGTAAACAAAATCCTGTGTATTCCAGATTAATGTTATCTACGGCCAGCATAGGAGTTTTGCAGGGCTGATCACTGTATTAGCAGACATCAGCCTCGTCTGATAATATTGCTGCTCTCTTTGGGTTGTGCTAGCAAGGCTGGCCACAATATTTTTTATCCTCACAAATTTGTTCACCTTGTATTTCAGAGAAGTTAGCAGCACTAGCTGTTGCCCTACATCATACACCCCTGAGCTGCTGCTGAGGGAGCTCAGTACAGTGTGTGTTCAGCAGTGGCTCCAGTGTGTTTGTAATTTAGACGAGTCGAGTTGATGCATATCTTTTCCACTACAGCACTCATTTGTGTACTGCATCCTCACTGTCTCTATGTTAGTCACATACATTATGCATATTGTACATGCTGTCAAATCACTGCAAGGCCCAGGGGTAACCTCCCTCAGACTCACTAGCAGGTTTAAAACTGTCCACGGCTGCACAAGAGTTGTTTTTCTGTCAGTATCAGTGCCTGAGTGGATCTCCACCCATAATCCCTGACAGCTTTGCCCCCAACAGGGCACTTGTGAAGAGGAGCAGTCTGGGCTTCCCAAGTCAGCCGAGGCCATCACTTCTTTTTTTTCCCCTTCTGCTCCTTCAGCAGGAAGCAGCTAAACAGATCTACTGCTGCATTGTCCAGGGTGATTGTGCTGAGGTGGGCTGGAGCCACAGTCTCAGTTGTTACATTGAGAAGCTGCACTGGCAAAGGTCATCCAGAGCAGAGGCTTTGCATGATAACGCACTGGAAATGTCAACCCTTCAGAAGCAGTGTTTTTTAGCTTTGGGAAATTGGGTTGCATGCCCGGCTTCCAATTTTGCATCAGAAGCATGTGTTTAGGGGCCCCACTTTCTTGTGGGGGCTATGAGAGGAAAGAGAGGTGTCCCTTACCTTGCAATGCCTTGCAAACACAGAGCATTCCAAGTTGAGTAGACTTTCATAATTTCTTAGCATGATATAAAAGATTTTTTTTTTGGCTCATCTCTTCAGTTTGAGTACCAATACTCCTTTCTTTTTCAAATTATATTTAATTGCACATTTCAAAAGCTTTTACTTTGAAAAAATAATAACTTTATTGGTTTTGAAATAATATAACTTTATGAAGCAGGATTCATTCGACTTCGTTTTTCATAGCGCAAAAACAAATCAGCACAACATCATAATTATGTCTTAATTATTCTAATAACTTTCACTTTCACTTTTATTTTTAATCTTGATTTCTTTTTCTGTGTTGAAGAACAGAAGACAATCTAAACAATGAATTAATTCATTTCTCAAAGCTCCTTGTTCTCTTTCTTGTTCTTTTCATCCCCTCTTTTGAGATCATTAGAACCATGAGATAATCAGGGCAAGATTTCATTGCTATCTCCTTCCTTTCTTCCAACTTCCCCATTTTTTTTTTTCTCTCACTTATACGCACACCTTCTTATCTATATTTAAGTTACTTAAGAGCAGGCAGGATAGGAAGAGAAGTAAAAAGGAGCCATATCTATTATTTCTCAGTGGGTGAATTTCTGCAGTTCTTGCTGTAGCCTATTGAAACCAATGGAGCTCTATTGAAATGTTCTTGGGGATCTCCTGTCTCCATTAGAGTCATCAGAGATATCCCTATGCTTTGCCGTTTGGATCTGCTGCATAGACAATATGGTGTTGTGTAGCACTGAGAGCAAGAAAATCTATTCCCCCCTGCGGTTCATAATTAGCAGCACTCCTTCTTCCTGCCTGCTGTGGCTTTCACCCTCAACTTCCACTCCCTGGAAATCAGGAATCAAATCTGATGATAGAGAGGGGATTATTTGCTGCCTGCAGCTTTGCAGTGAAGTACAGGCTTATTCAGACACATCAGATTAAAATTTCTTTCCCAAGAGAGAGCAGTGGAGATGCACTGCTGGTGCTGTGCTGGACTGAGGGGTTCAAGTAGGAGCTGGAGTGAGAGAAAGTTGCTCTGAGAAGATCTACCAGTGCAAATAAACCTCATCAGTGAGTGACTGAAGAAAGACAGAGGCCTACATTTGCATTGCCTTTTGCAGACAGACATAAGCATGCTCTGCCTGTGCTACAAGTGGACTAGAAGATAATATTTTTTATGGTTTTATGTACCTTTTGTGCTTGCAAGGCTGACTGTAGCTACGTGCTTCTTTATCATAAATATCTGCAGCCAGAGACTTGGAGTTTCTTGGGCAGAGCTCGTGTCTGCCTCCACAGCAGAGGCCTGACCATCATGGAGGCTTGAAGAACCTGTTCCTCAGCCCAGTAGCAGACATTCCTTCCCAACTCTGTGTTTCTCCCTCCCTTCATTTTTGCAAGTTTATGCAGCAGGTTGATTTAGAGAGCAAATTCATATTAGAAACTGTCCACTAAAAGGGGTTAGGCTCACTTCTTTTGGGCAGCAGCACCTGTGCCATCTCAAAAGTGTGCATGAAAATATGGTATTGTTTTGCTAACTAGGATAATTATTAAAGATAAAAAAAGTCTTGTGTTTTCTTTGAGCCTATGCTCTTTTTCTGTGACCATTGAAAATATGTCTCCAATGTAGTAAATTGAACTTCTGTAAGCTAGTTTATATATGTAGTAGTACCTAATGGTGCAGAAATGCTGAGTCCGTTACAGTAAAAGAGATTTTTGGCATTAATTTCAATGAAACTAGGATTTCACATGGAATTTCAGTGTAAGTGAAAAACACAAAAGTATAATAACTATCAATTCTGCCAGAAAATGATGAAACCTGCAAATCCTACTCAGTATTTAAGGCAATATACTTTTTTTACCTGAGTATGATTTGCAAGATTTTACTTAGAAAGAAGCATGTTCGTTTGCAGTGTTGTTGGTATATATTCATGGTCTTACAAAGCTGTCATTATACAATTATATTTTTTCCAGCTCTTTAACTTCTTCTTTGCATCTTTTTCGTATTTTCTATTTGAGCCTATGAGAATATTCTTTCTCTCTTTTCTTTCTCTTTCTTCTCCTTTTTCCCCTCTCTTCCTTAACCTCATCCTCTCCTTATTCTTCTCTGTTCTCTCCTTGTGCTGCTAGAACATGCCCACCTGTATGCTAAACCTGCTTTCATTTCTACAGTCTGAACAACTATGTTAACTCAGAGGGATGTGCTTCTAGACAATTGTGATGTGCTCTGAGAACAGTCATATCTATACAAATCACACTGAGGAATTAGCTTTTTAGCTGTTGACTTATAAATGCCTGCAAAGTCTCAAAGCCTGTAAAGTGCTGAGCATCTCCTCCAAGTTGCTAGCATTACCTAATCCCACTAGTGCTGAAGAAGACACACAGAATATATGAAAGTCACCCAAAACGCCCTTCCAGTCCTAATCAGGGTGATATATGAAATGACACTCCTAGCAACTCCAGTAGATCTGTCACATTTAAATTATAAATCAACTGTAGGTGACTGTATTTTTTTGTTTTAAAAATAGCCTGTGAACTATGGAGTACTCTTTGTAGGAAATTAAAATGGCAAGTGAAGTTTGACTTCAGTTTAAAAGAATGTATTTAATAAGAAGATGCATGTTTTCTTCTCCACTTCTGTTTTACATTCTTCCAACATACTTCACTGGCATTCTTTTGTTTCTCAATCTGGCTCCACAGTGAGTCGACAGTGAGCAATAAACACTAAAAGGAGGCTGTGATTACTGCTTGCACGAGTTACATCCAACCAAAGATTGATTTCAAAGTGAGAAAGAGGCTGCTAAGATGACAGATAATAACAGCTTGGCTTCTGAACTCTTTGAGTGCTTCCTAGTGTTTTGTGCCAGATTTGGAAGTGAAGCAAGGCCATGAAATGGTGTCAATAGCATCAAGAGGACAAAGGGTCAAGGGACTGAGGGTTTCACTTCGTGGTGGGAGACGCTGGACATTGGAATTTCATAGCCAGATGAAAGGCAAGTCTTAGGATCTGAAACTTTTGTCCACTACTTGGGTAAATCAACAAATTGTTTTAGCGGTCTTGTAAAAATACTCTTTTTAGAGAGTTGCAGATAATGACTGAGGATGTTTCTGGCCTTGAATCACAAAATTATGCACAATAATGCTGAAATTAAACTATTTCATCTGTGTCCTGTCAAATTAAACATAAGGTAATTGTGACTAGCACAGGTCTTTCTCGTGAGAACATTTTGCTATATTTTATAAACAAAGATAAAGTTTGGATGTTTTGCAAACAACTTCTCCGGATTAGGTCAGTTTGGGCTTGGCCAATTGGGCCTAGGGGGAGGTCTCGGGCTGACCAATCTGGGTGACCTCTGTAAACTCTATATATATGGAAATCAAAACAATAAAGCTCTCTTCTCTCTTTCCTTGTCTGAGAACTTGGGTCATTCCTCAGCTAGCGGCTCAACAGCGACAGGTAATATTTTTCATCTTTGAATCTTGACAAATTGGTATTTTTGTGGAACAAAGAATATGCAGCATAATAAATATCTTCCTAGAGTCTTTGAGCTTATTTAAATAAATGGACATCTCAACTTTGGATGGTTTCAGGCAAATTAAGTCAATATTTGTTTCTGAAATTCTGGTTATATTGGAGTGTAGATTTTTTACTGAGGTTAGATTTTAAGCCTAGATTTACTGTTGGAGGTCCCAGAAGATGCCAAATTAAACATGAACCAGCAATGTTGCATTGCGAAAAACAAGGAAATGGTGTCTGGGGCTGCATTAGGAGTGTTGGAGCGTTGCCAGCAGGTTGGAGGAGGTGATCCTTCCCCTCTATTCAGCACTGGAGAGGTCATTCCTGGACCAGTGTGTCCAGTTTTGGACTCCCCAGTACAAGAAAGAGATGGATGCACTGAAGTCCAGCAAAGGGTCACAAAGATGTTTAAGGGGCTGTACCATCTCTCCTGTGAGGAAAGACTGAGAGAGATGGGCCTGTGCAGCCTAGAGAAGAGAAGACTCAGGGGGACCTCATTAATGTGTATGCATACCTTAAGGGGAGGGTGCACAGAGGATGGAGCCAGGCTCTTACCAGTGCTACCAGTGACAGGACCAGAGGTGATGAACTCACACTGAAACACATGCAGTTCCCTCTGAACACTGAGATACACATCTTTACTGTGAGGGTATCTCTATCTCATATTCAAAAGCCACCTGGACTTGGTTCTGCACTACCAAACTGTAGCTGATCCTGCTTTAGCCAGGTGTTGGATAAAGTGACCTTGAGAGTTCCCTTCCAACCTCAGCCATTTTGTGCTTCTGTGTAGATTTTCCATAGCATTCAAATAATTGCACTGGACCTTTAAAAGTGAGAGAAGAACATGATCTAGTTAAGATACCCATGTTCATTTACTTGTTTCTCATGGCACGTTTGTAGTTGCAAGTTTTTGGAGACTGTTATCTAAAACTTTAGACTTGCAGATGCTAAAGTAAAACATTATATAGTGCTAGAAATGCTGAGTTGCTGTTAGGGACTTCTTTGCCATTCTCTCATTTTTTCAATAATTTTATTGTTTGAATTCTCCCATTGCTCCCTATTTACAGATGAACAGTGAAAACCTAAGGGCCTGTATTGCATCTTTTTGAAAAATGCTTTTAGCTGGTGGCTAGTAGGAGCTTTGAAAAATGGTCCAACACATCACACTGCACTTGCAGAAAGCTGCCAGCAGTGGAGAAGCAGCAGTCATATTTGCTATGGGTGCCACCAATTTTGGTTGAATCTTCTGTCTGAACAGGAATGATGCTCTTGTCAAAGCCCAAGGGCTGGCTGGGTGTCTCCAGCAGGGAAAGGCCTGTCCTGTCCTTTACTTCTTACTTTCTGTGCAACTACAGACAAGTCACATGGTTTCTGTTCTGCAGAGGACAAACGAGGAGCTAAGTCTCTCTGCCCCACAGGTGGGTCATGAAGATCACATTATGAGACCCTTAGTGAAACTCAGTGTGTAAATACATTCAATTTAATTCTTTATTTATCTGTGTCATTGCCCATGAACTGCAACTGAGATCAGAGTCCCATCCAACTGAACACGATGATCAAAGGAATCAGTCCCTAGGAACTGAAATCATGAATCCTGATGCTTGGTCTGGACCCTTGGCAATACTGTATTCTGCCATGTCAAGATCAAAAAAATTGCAAGTGCTTGAATGTAGACCAACTCCTCCTGGGATGCCTCTTAATGAAAATTTCTTCATATATATAATTGAAAAAGTAAACCAAATCAACCAGCTGACCAAATCTTCAGAGAAAGGATAGAAAGGACAGAAAATACATCTTTCTCCTCTCATTTGTATGCTTGCATTGCTTCCTTGTAATGATGCCACCTGCTTCCTTTAGGTGAATAACAGTCTTTTATTTGCAAGGTTTTTTCTTGAACATATTTCAGTTCAAGAAGAACATGTTCTTATGCTTCTGGTAAAAAAATCCTCAGACCCAAGACTTCCGTGTAGGGACAATCTGTCTGTCAATATGCACCAGATGTGTTGACCATAAAGTTGATTTAGTATTCTGCACCCATATTTTCTCATGAGGCAGACTAATGAGAAAGGAAAATAGATAAGGGAAATGTCAAGGAGAATTGCAGCAAAAATTTACATTGTTTTGCAGATAGGTAAATAGAAACGGGGATAAAAAGCAAGAACTTTCATTCTGCCACAATTGCTTCTGCTTTACAATACCAGACAGTTTGAAAAACAGGATTTTGGAACTAAGAAAAGCCCTTTGTTATAGAAGCCTGGCTGTCTGCATCAAATCTGTAGCTAAACATATTCTTGCACTATGCCTAAGAGGAGAGGTAATCACAGGCATGACTTGTAGCCAATAAACATTATTACCAAGTATATTCTGTTCACTTATGATGGGGATCTGAGAGAACTTGAACAGTTTTAAGGAATATATTGTTGAAGCCAAATTCTGTCTTTTTGAAACACTAAACCTGTATGAAATCATGCCATCTTCCATGATGGAAAAAATAAATGTAACAGGTGCAGGGTCCTGTATGTTGACTGATGTCCACATTTATTTATCAATCATCATTCAAAGGAAATCATCTACTCAGGTTGTGCTGATGAAAGTATTTGTTGTCCCAAGGATACCCAATATAATTTACCCCTTTATGAGGAACCCCCTTCTTCTTTTCTCTGCTTGTTTCAAACTATTTATTTGACAAAAAATTAATTCACTCTCTTATTATAAGAAGATGGTGTACAGCAAAGGAGACAGACATGAGCTAGGATGCAGGAGAACTGGTGTTTATATTAAGATCTCCCACTGTTTTGGTGACCTCAACCAAGTCAGATGTCCTTTCTTCGTCTCTTTTTTTTCTGTTTCCAAGTTGATAATGATACTGGCCTCCCTCAATAAAGTGCCTTGGTACTTACTTGCTGAAGATACGAGTTCTGTGAAAGTCATGCATTTCAGCAGCTATGCAAAGCAGAGGGTCTGCTCTTTCTCTGTTCAATCCCTGCTCCTTCTGGCTTGTAAAGTTAGATAAACATAAGTGACAGTAGCAGATAACCAGTTGCCTTCTTCATGCATAGATACATAGATAATCTCAACCAGATGGGAACAAGGAACAGATGTTCTCTAAACATATGTGCAAACAAAAAAATACAAGTGTGAATGTTCATGAGCAATGAATAAAAGAGGAGAAAGGAACAAAGTATGATTTCAGGACTCAAACAACTATTTGTGAGGCCTGATCTGGGAATTTTCAGCTAGCTCTAGAGACAGCACATTTAAGAAAATGAAAGGATTTAAGGATATTTATTCTTTTCAACTCTGACACATGAAAGCATTCATCTAAGTGTCCTCAGTCTTTTCTGAACAAGAATATGATGGCTGACTGGATCCTGTGCCAGGACATACATCTGTTTGCATTTAGGCTTCTCTCCACATGGATGGATTTGTAATGTAGACAAAGCATTACCTTTCCTTTACAGATTCTTTCTGTGCCTAAGGTAATTTTCTCATGATTCAATTTCAGTCACCTTACAATGTCCCAGGACTTCTGTTTTTGTCAAAGTGAGCATTAAAATGACTTACTGAAAACTGAATTCTTCTACTACTACTGTATTTTCCTTCCTTCAAAAGATCTGGCTACGTTTCACCTAAACTTCCTCTTACCCAAATTTTATTATTGGCATTATTACATCATAATGCCATTAATTTCAGTGGAAATCTACAATGCATTTCAGAAGAAAGTTAAGTTGAATTCAAGCCTCTAATTGTAAAGATATTTTTCCACTACCTGACAGGCAACTCATTAGCAATATTACAAATATGAGATAAGTTGTTTTGCTTTGATTAAATATCTTAAATCACTACATGCCACCTCCTTTTGTCATTAAGTGGGATGAAAAAAACAACTATGAGCGTCCCTAAGATGCAAAGAAGATATGATATAAAAGAAATAATAAGGTTATTTTTTTTCCTGCAAACATAGTTATGTTTTGAGTGTTAGGGTGTTGATCTTGTTCAAGCTTCTGGAATTTCAGAGATATTATTGTGGGTTTTTTTCTCGCGATGTAAAAGCAAATATGAAATATGTTGTTTTTTCTCAGTATATACACTTGTAAAATGTCATGAAAATATGACTCTTACTTCTTAAAAGCTTTTGGGGGTATGGGTGAAAAGAGTGTTAAAATACATATAGTTCTTCAAACCTTTTCACACAATTATAGTTTTCCATTTGGTTGTAGAAGTCCCAGATTCCATGCCAAACGGGAAGATTTACAAGTGTTTTTCTTTGATGTATGCTGTTTTAAAATACATTTCACCCTTGAGGAAATACCCATATGATGAATTTTTTACACCATCAGTAGCAAATTCATCTTAGTGACGATTATTGTCTCTGCTTAGAAATCTTCACATTTATGGATGAAAGCTGCTTCATAAGGTCAAAGACATGAGTTCTCTTTTTCACACTAGCTTGAACAAAGCAAAGGTGAAAGCTGTAAAATATTTTCAAGCTTGCCTGGCACCTGATCAGTTCTGATTTACAAGGATGTTCATATTGCTGCTATTGAATTAATATATTTGCACTAGCCTGCTTTAATTTAGATGTGTTCCAGACCAGTTAACTGGAAGAACTAAATAGGTGTTTAGCATTTAATAGATGTGATTATCGTTTTTATTTAACTTATTAGTAAAGCTGGGTAGCAAATGGTTGCCTCAGCCTCTGAAGTTTTTGGAATTTAAGAAGAGTGTTCCTGTGCTACACAAGGAAAATGTTATATATTCTGTTGGGGTTTTCATGTCTGCCTGTGTGTCCATGCACACACACAGATCTTGTAACAAAAGATGGTGGCAAAATTCTTGCTTTGTAGCCTGCTGGGGAGGGTAGTTAACGAGAAATATAAGCCCAGAGCAAATGAGCTGAACTTAAGTAATTTTTATGTCTGCAATACTTAGTTGTGTGCAATGAGTCTTTCTCCTCTCTGCTCAGGAGATCTGCACTGTGCCTGTGGGCTTCTACCTGAGAAATTATTAGAAACAGTCTGCTGTGAAAAGTTTCATTTCTGTGAATCAATGAATCACCAAGAAAGCATTTAGCTGAAAAATTCCCAGTTTTTCTGTTTAGTCATTCATTTTGGTGTTTTCTTCTTGTGTCTTCCATTATTTATCTCCTCTCTTTTCAGAGCATATTTTTCAAAAACTGTTGCTTTCAGATAAATCTGTCAGAATTTTAACAACAGTGATTCTTCAGGCATCTGTCACAACATCTGGACTTGGAGTCCTGAGAATAACTAGCATACTCCCTCCTGTCCTTCTCCTTCATACTTAAAAATCAGAATGAGTACGTAATGTTTTTTCTGCTACCTCTGTTAGTATGTAACACATGAGAGTCTTCATAGGAAAGGAGACATTTTAGAGAAGGTTATACACAATTCTCAAAGGTGTAAAGTGTCGTGGGCAGTCAGGGCCTGGCGTATTAGATCCTGCCTTTGCCTCTTCAGCAGCAGTTTTCTGCCTTTGCTTGGCTTCCTTCTTGCTGTCTTGTTCCAGCTGCTTTTTCCTGTCTCCACAACTGCAGCTAGCTCTTGTGCTCGTTTTCAGATGCTTTTTCAACACTGAGCTGTCTCTGATTCCTTAAAGTGGCTTCAAGCTTCTGTTTCTCTGTGTTTTCTTCCAGCTTCCCATGCTGTGCAGCTACAGGATGTGGACAGCAAGGTCCAGGTTGCCAGATGTGCCCAAAGCAGATTTTGTCCCTACAGACTTTTTTTTCTTTTTTTTTTTTCTGGTTGAGCTGAACTAGCTATGCTTTTTTCTCCAGCCACATCAGCTCTTTTGGCTAGGTTGGGTTTTGCATGGTGTGCTTTAACGAACTCATTGAAAGCTTCAGGCTGGTTCATGATATCTAATTTAGCTAACTTTGCAGTCATTACTTCACAATAGACAGTGCCACGCTGTCCTAAACTGATGATGGCGGCTTTTCTAATCTAAACATTCAAAACTACTTGAGTAGACCAAGCAAAATCCATTTTTAAACAGCATTATTGTTCAGATTTTGTCTTCCAAATAAGGCATCTGATTAGCTGAGAGAATATAATTTGTAATTTCTGCAACTTAATTTCTTTATCTGAAAATAATCACAAGAATTTCCAAATGCTTTCAGAATTTTTGTGGGTAAATTCAGAAGTAGAATATGAGTCTGGTGAGGAGGCAGAGAACAGCACAAATAGAGCAAACTGCGTTGCTCTCACAAATCTGAGTGTTGGCCCTTCAGGTTCCATGCACACTCTTCTTCCTACACCTAACAAAGCCGTGAACTTTACATAGCCAACAAATGTCACCAGGAGAGGCTTTCACACAGCTTGTGCATTACTAGCTTGTGCTTCTTAACAGAGGAACACACTTTAGTGTGTGCATTTTTTGCACTAAAGTACACTGGCTATATCTTGAGAAACATATGCTGAGCACCTAGTGAAAGTTTTATCTTAGTTTTGCAGACCACTGTACTGTAGAAGCCAAAGCCTGTTCTGTCAATTAGCTACTTTAAAACCACCCTTAAATCACATTAAGGCAAAGCTGGTAAAAGCTTGTACTCATTTAGTGGGTAAAAGAGGCTCCAAAGTTACTGAGGTTTATAAAGGTACAAGATGTTCAAACATCAGGTTTTGTTAGTTTTTTGTTTGTTTTTGCTTAGGTTTTTTTTTTTTTTTAAGACGAGCTCTAACGTTTCATCCCACACTCAACTGACAAAACATTAGATGTTTACAAGCTCCTCCTCAAGGATTTATCCTTAAGAACCTTGACTACATTCAAGAGAGAGGTGTTTGAGTTGGGGACACAGTTGCTTGTTTCTGACCTTAATTTTTACCCCCTCTCCTTTATTTGGAAAGCGAAGGCAAAACAAGGGCAATCATCTTGTGCACTTAGTTAAACTATTAATGAGCACTACTTTAGGGATAAAGCAGCCTTGTCCATCCAGTGAAGCAAGGAGCAGGTCCCAGTGAAGAGCCTTTCAACCCCCTGAATTTTATGTTTCACATGAGGGAACTGACAAGCAGCTTCTGCACTTATGTACAAGGCTAACTCATGGTACCATGACACTGCCCATTTGACAGATTTGTTGATAAACAGTGTCACACATCCTCCAGTACACCTGGTAAGGGCAAAATTAGGAAGTTTTCTGTGCAGATCTTTATAAAAATGTATCTTTGGAAAATATCTCAACTGTGGTGCCAACAAAAACCTTTGTTAGTAGTTAGGCACTAGTGTCTTCTGGCCTCTGATTTTTCCTATGTTCATTGCTGCCTTGTGCTTTCCCCATCTGGTTGCCTGTGAACAGCTAGGTTTAATGCTGAAACTGAGGGGATGGCAATGTTTTCAGTGCTCTTTTTTGCACAGTTTGTCGCCGTAGCAGGATTCTAACCCAGAAATATGTAGGGGTATATTTTATCCTGATACTGCAGATCTAGACAAAGACCCCCATGTATTCTATTATGTTTCAGCCCTCTCCTGGATACCATCTGCACTGGAATCAGTGATTTAAAGTTTTAAGATTGCAATACTTTTTAGACACCTCGCCCACTCACCCCCCAACAGCACCACATCCCATATTTTTTGGAAGCCATTTTGTCTCAGCAACTCTGTCATCCCTCAGTGGAGATATGGTGTGTAGATTGAACACATTAACATAATATCTGCCATCAATAGCTGACACATCTTGCTGCCCTGGGATGGATTGCAGTGTACATGGCTGGTATTTATTGCTGAATGGAAAGGAGAAGAGAAGGGGATGAATG
This sequence comes from Entomyzon cyanotis, assembly GCA_024500445.1. Lineage (NCBI taxonomy): Eukaryota > Metazoa > Chordata > Aves > Passeriformes > Meliphagidae > Entomyzon > Entomyzon cyanotis. The sequence continues at coordinate 87,983,598 of JAKEPQ010001005.1, forward strand.
GAGAGAAAATTGTGAGCTGTCCAGATCTCAAACCCAGAGATTTTTAAATCAGTAGTTCTACTGTGTTCCTCTGTCTTCTTAAACGCCTACAGACAACAACAGTGAAAAGAGTATACGGAGACTTACCATTGTTATTAAAGTTGCACTAATGCACGTACTATGAAGGTAAAGGAGCTGCCTTACTTAACACAGCAGAAGTGTGATCAAATGCTGCTCTCTCTTGACCTCCTGTAGTTCCCTTTCCTCTGTCTTTTAAGTATCTGAGGACCTTTCTGTATTGCATATTGTTCTTTATGAAGAAGTAAGCTTTGTGTTAGGCTTTGTCAGGCCAACTGCTGGTGCCAGGTCCTCTTTGTCAGGCCCAGTAAAGCTTGTGTTTCCTCTCCTTGGAAAGATCAGAGATGATCTGCGGTGTCTCTTTTGGGAGAAATGTCATGCCCACGCACTCTGCCACCACTCTCACCTGCTGCAGTGTGGTAGCTTTGCCCTGAGGCTTCGGAGAAGGCTGGAGCCATCTCCGGCTGAGCACTGTCTGGGGCTGTGCCTTGTGGCTCCTGTGTTTGGCAGCTGTCAGGGGTATCAGCATGTGCACCTCACACATGCATCCCTCAGTCATGGGCATAACCTCATCCTTCATCATCTGCCTCTCCGATGCGAGCCAGCTTGCTTTCTGCCTCAGAGTCTGCAGTCCCTGCACCTAATACTTATCCCTAAGTAGTATTGACTAGGAAAAATCATGGACTCCACAGCTGACCCTTCATATACTCTTTTCAGAGTCTTTAAAAAAAATAACAGGCAAAGTGTTGCCTGTTGCTACTGTTGCTCTTTTAGCCATGTGTTCCTTTAGTGCCCTCTAATAGCAATCAATAAGTGCTAGCTATTCCTAAGAGAGAAGCAGCATGACGAAAGGGTGAAAATACCATTGTTTGCTCGCACAGAATTGCTCATCACTGCCACTGTAAACATGGATCGATTATTTCTTTTTTTGTTTAATGTGAGGCCACTTCAGGTTTTCTAGAAAATAGGTTGCATTTCTTTTCCTCTTGGCTGCATGTAGCATGTATTACCTGTTAAAAGGGATACCCAGAGAAATCCCAAATAACTTAGATATCCCATATCTTGCCCTGTTTCCACTAATGTTCTTCTCAGATAATTTGAGTCATAGTTTTAAAAGATAAAAATTTTCTAAAATTAGAATAATAAAAAAGGTCAAATATTTTACTGAGAAAATCCAGTATATGATAACCTCTGCCTTAAAAGCCCACGTATTGAACAAATCAGGCAGGAAACAATATGCACACACTGTGTTCTGTGCTCCTGACACAAACCAGAGAGAATGTCTTCAGAGTGTAATTAGTACAACATGTACATTGTGCCTCCTGTGGACCATTAAACATTGTATTCCATAACAGCCAGACCAAACTTCTATGTATACATACATTTGCTATTGTTTTCACAGTAAAACCACTATCTGTATCAATGTGCTGAAGAAATGAAAAGTGTAGGCATTATTAGTGCTGGTTTTATAAATTTTTTTTTCTTTCAGCAGGGTTGTAGTTAGGGTTGTTTGATCTGTGTAGAACATCCACAGATTTAAGGTAGTCCCTTAAGTTGTGTTTCCCTGGAGTATTTCAACTTCTGTCTAATGTTGCATTTCATTTCTCACAGACAGCATAACATATATTATCAAGGCATAGAACTATATGTGAGAAAAATCACTTCGTAATTAGGAATTTCTCTGGACATTTAGAAGGGCGCTTAACAGGGGCTGTGTCTTTTGAGGCCTTTGATGTCAATTCTGTTCTTTCATGCTATTTTCACCTATGGAGAGGAAATCATCTTGGTTCAAACATTGCCAGGATGTCAGAGGTATTGCCAGGATGTCAGAGGTATTTCCAGGGAAACATTTTGAGAAAGTCAGACCTGTTGAAAAGAAATTGAAAGAAAATGGGTATCAAAACAGAAGAAAATAAGTTGAAAGGAACAGAGTCTAAAAATGAGCTATGAGTAGGATGAAGGCCATTTGGAAGATGGCTGAAATACTTTGAACAACTGAAGAAAAAACAACGAACAAAAATGTAGAGGGGAAACAATGCAAAACATTCAGCAATAAAGAGAAATGAGCAAAATTTAAAAAAAAGAAAAACATTAAAAATAGAAAAGAGGAAAGAATTAAAGGTATGAGACAAAGTATATGAATGGATTGACAGCAAAGATGAAAACAGGAAGTGGATGGAAATGTAAATTTATTTGGAGAGAGATTATGTCCTTAACATAATTATGTGGGCATTATCTGAGTTCTGCTGACAACTTCAAAGTGAGTGAGGGGGAAAAAATGGAAGATAGGTTCTAATACTTTGGACATCAAAGATGTATGAATATTCATGAATCATAAACTGTAGGTAAACATGGGTGGTTCAGAACTGACAACATCAGGTTTTGGAAATGGTCTTGTGAGATATTGTTTGTGTCAAGTGGAAAACAGATACATTGTGACCAGTGCCAGAGCCTGGTTTGTTTTTTTTTTTGGTGGAGGGAATCTGTATCTCATGCTGCTTTACTGAGTCAATGGTTATAGTCTTAGTTTGGCCTTTTTTTAATAAATTCTATAAAGGGAATGTGGTTCAAAATCAGTATTGTTGTGAGTCTGAAAAGATTTGTAGTTCTTCAAAAGTGTATCTTGAATAATCCAGGCCTTACCTAGACTCATTGAACCCTAAAAATGAAGCTGGAAAAAGTCTTTGAAGGCTGAGATCAGTGCACTTAGCAGAAAATTTCCTATGTAATGTTAGGATGGCAAATATTATATGCAAAATCAGTGTTAGACAATATCTCAAGGTGTCTGCATTTTCCATACTATTCCTCAGCTAATCTGAATGCCAGTTTGAAATGGCCCAGTGAGTGAACTTCCTTTCATCATAGGACAGTCATTTTTTACCCAAAGAGTTCTAGCACAACTCTAAGAGTGAGTCTAACAAAGATATGCTGCTACTTGAAAAAGGATGTTCTTTCTTGAGGATGGAAACACTGACCTTTTAGAAGTCAGAGCTCAGTGTTAAACCTTTGAAGGTATCTTAAATGAGAAATGATGAGTTATTTCTAAATGATTCAGCTTATTTACCTGTTTTAATACGTGTCTAATATCTGAATTTTGATCTTCTGCAGTTTAAAATTTAGTCAAAAATTAATCACCAGGTCTCCATACATTTAAAAATCTATATAAAATCATGTGAAAAAATTTACAGTGTTTATTTTTACACAGTTAGTTGATATAAACAAATCATGCTTGTCTAGTAAACAAGAACAATTATCCTCTTTCAGAAAAGTCAGATTTGAGGTTCTGCTGGTTGGTGGTGGACAAAAGATGCAAAAAATCTTTATTTTAAAAAATGCAAAAAATCCCATTTTCCTAAACCCACAAGGAATGGAATAGGGCATATTTAATTGCCAACATCTTTTAGACATAATTCTGCCCAGATGGTACTCTTTCTAAGCTATTCTTCAGAGCTGCACTCTTTTTTCAGTCCATTACCTTCACTTTATCTATAGTTTGTGTTTTCCTGTGGCTTCTGCTGCTCACGTAAGCTCCTCTACTAAAAATATTTGTTCTAGAACCTTTTTGTATATGTGCCTGGTATGCAATGTGAACCTCACATTTTGGAAAATGCAGATTTTTCACATCTTTTTGCACCATGAAAAAGTTTCATCTGTTTGTTTCCTTTCAAATGAAGAATACTTGTCCTTTCAATAGGACTTTAGCAAATTGTGCCAGTAAAGTGAAGATTGCTGTTATGGGTTACTTGGTCATTTTGAAATGGATTCGCTACAAATATGTGTTGCCAGTTCTCCTATAGCTTCTCTCAACTCTTTCTAGAGAAAGAATGAGAAAGAAAGGACTGAGCTTTACACTGAAGTTGTGAGTTAACCCTGGATAATGCACTGGTCTGGTGGCAAGTAGCACCAGATCAAGAATCACACTCTGTGTGTTTCTAAGCAAGTTGCTAAATTCTGTAATGCTTTAGCTCACAAGATAAGAATGCAAACAATCGTTTTCTCCTGTTATTTACATTGGCCTTTTAAAGAGTTTTCTCTATCCTATAAATATTTGGGCAAGGCAAACCCTGGTATATCTTTGGTTATCTTTTGCCCATACCTAAAAGCAAACTTACCACACACATTTCAAGGCCATTCTCCTTGTGCTGCTGTAATATAATGATGCAGTATAAAGTTCGGAAGCTACTGGAGTAGAGTGAAGCACAGAGAAGTTCAGGAACAAGAGATGAGTCTCCTGAGAATATCTTATCTACCTGCAGTTTACTAGGAACAGGCTCCCTCATGAGGTAGTCTCTCCTGCTTCAGACCTAGGTGAAAATGCCACAAAGCCAGTCTTTCTCTGTCATGTGAGGATTTCGGTTATTTGTGCAGGTTGGGATTCAGTGGCGATGTTTAAATGCAATATACCAATAAAAGAAAGAAATCATTAGTGTAGCTTAATTCAGTGTTCCTCTTTCTACCTGCTTTAGAATATGGTTAATATTCTTACAGTCAATACATTTTAATTAATATTGGGAATATTTGTGCAATGAATGTGTGCTTCATGGCCACCTAAACTTTAATGCTTTTATTATTTTATTTCTATTACAGAGTCACTGTTCTTGTTGGAAAATGGAAGAGAGCTCTATAATGTATCACTGCAAAGTACTTAGCTTGTAAGGACTTCAAAATTGTTTTCTCTAAATCTCTATGGCTTTTTAAAGGCCTCCACATGCTGCTGTATAGGTAAAGCCCTTTTTTTTCTTTAAGTAGACCTTAACAGCTCATCATGCTTTTGAATAACAAGTAGTTGATCATGTACCTTAATTGCAAGAACAGATTGAAGGCACTTGTCCTATTCATCAAAATAAATCGCATATTAGTTAACTAATGAAAAAGTCAACAGTCAGAAGAACAATACCACAGCAGTGTTAGCAAACATGGGGGCAAAATCCTTAGGTGGTATAAATCAGCATGGCCCTAATCTCTTCAGCTGGGTTGTGTCAGAAGATACCAGGTAATGATCTGACCTTTTTAGGATAAACATATGGAGACTAAGGTGCCCTAATTATCTTTTGGGAAATTAGGGGGCAATATTAATTTGTCTCAGATCTTTAGATGTTGCTTTGTATCTGTCCTTTTAGACAAAACAATCATGTTGCTCGTATAATGGGAGACTTTGTCTTTTTCTCTTCTAGGAATGTGATTTGCAATTCTCATTTTACAAGCCAGCTTGATATTACACACAGATTAAATGTCTGGGATCAGAATGTTCAGTCATTAGGTGAAGTAAAGAGCTGTGATGCCACAGATATAGCATTTTGAGATCTAGATAAAAGATTAAAACTAAAATTATTCAGTGTACAGGAGGAAACACATTTCACATATGAGGGTAAAAATTTTCTTTAAGGGAAGGAGTAAAATAGCTGTTGAAGGGTGCAGTACTGGCTCACAGAAACCAAAGTGTTTTCTGTAATCATTACTTAGGTCTCTTGTCTTGATTGTGGAGATTTTGTTGCTAAGAATTTCTTCTCTGCTGTAGGTGCTTTCCAGATGTACAAAGTTCCCATCCCTCCAAATATCATCAATAAACAGGGGTCAGGGGGAGGAAGTAACAACATGGATTTTCTATTTTAATCAATACATTTTCCTATAAAGGCAGCAGTGCAGAAAAATGATTTTGAAGCAGGGGAAAAGAACAGAGGCAGCTTCAAGACAAATTAGCAAGGGCCAGCTGATGCAGAGAGGGACTGCAGAAGGGTACAATAAGGTGACTTTTCGGGTTTGTGATAAAAGGGCAGGAAGAGTTCCAAAATGGGGCAGAACAGAGGTAATAGGAAGGGCAAGTCTCCTGCTGAAGGGCAGTATCCACACGTCTTTAAGAAGACCTTCAGTACATTTGACTATAAGAGTATTGTACCAGCACTTGCTATGAGACCATTATTTGGAGGGAAAAAAAAAAAGGCTAAGTGATGGATGATTGGGAAATGCCAGATTTCTGGGAGCTGTGTTGCTTTGAGCCCCCTGTGCTGTCATGCTGGCTACAGTATAATGTAGGGGCCCTGGAAGAAAAGCAGGGGTAGGCAGGGAAATGACGTGTAGTATTTAAAGAAAGAAACAGCGGAAAAAAATACCTTAAATTACCCTTTTCCAGAGAAATACAGAGTGAATAAAAAAATTATTTTATAGGTCATGCTAAGGGCTTGTCTGACCCAGGACTCTATCTCCACGTGTACCAATTTATAGAATACTTTTTTTGCAAAAGACCTACGGAAGTGTAGCAGCTTTGTAAGGGTTAAGAAGAGGGAAGACTGAGGAAGAACAGATTGAAGTACCTTCCATTCAGCATTCAGATCCCCTATGTATGATCCTGAGTTTAAGCAATGGACTTCTTCACAAAAGATATACTTGGCTGCTCTGACCACTTTTTCTCAAGTGCTTCTGATTCCAGTGCATGCCACTGTCAGTGTCTAGCTGTCAATACCTGGTTAACAATACCAATATCAAGTTGTTTGTAAAGGAAATCACCTACAAAAGAACATGAATTTAAGGTAGCTTATCAGCTCAGCAAAACCACTGACCAAGTCTTAAAGGCATTTCCCTTGAAGAGCTCCTATACGACAAATTATTTTTACAGATTTGCAAATGAATTTCAAAATATTTCAAAGGTTTTTCCTGGGTGAGTGAAATTATAATAAAAATTTGTATAAGGGAGAAGTAGCAGGCTCATTTAATTATCCTTTTTCCTTTGCTTTGCATGTCAGAAGTCTTGGCTTTGTTTATATATGACCTTTTCTTTTGCAGAAAGGGGAAATATTTTAGACACTGCTAATAACTGAGGTTTGTGTGAAGAACAGCCCTGATGGTGTTTGGTCGTCTTGAAATCTCCTTTTGGTTGTAGAACTTCTTCACTCCTGGAGTAGAAACAATACCCTGAGACTTAGACAATCAATCACACAGCATGAATAATGAGCAGTCTCTCAAAGCAACAGTCACATTTGCATAAACCATTCATTCAGTTTACTTGAATGGCCACCAAATGAATGAAAATCAAAAGGAATCCATGGATCATTTACAACCAGGAAGGAGGGCTGAAACCATTGAATAGATGACTTGTTGAAAAAAATGTTCATGGCTCTGTCTTTCCAGAACAAAAACGAGGAGGCAGGTTGCAGCAAAAACTACCAGGAAATGAACTTGCCCACCCCGACAAGGTTTCTTTCCATATAGGTCCTCTGCATCATACTGTTCCTCTGGCTGTTGTTTTCAAGAGGGAGAGGGTTTGGAGGGAGAGAGAGGAAATCTGGGAATCCCAGTTTGCAACAATGTGGGGAAAAATAGTTAAAAATATGGGTTTAATTGATTTTTTACAAGAGGAGAACCAGAGATAAATATTTTCAAGAAATATTAGTTTCTAGAAATGCCTGTAATAATAATTTTTTGTTCATGGTACACTCCATGCTGGGAAAAATCAGTCACATGAGGGTCTCTAGATACAGTCAAAACAGGATAGTTTTGAAAGAAACTCAGAAAGACATGTACTCAAATTCTGTCTGTTCCATTTCTCCTATTTTTCTCCTCCTAGTTGTAGAAAGTGCCGACAATCCTCTGCTGTGAGTCTATATTTAATTTCAAGATAGTGAACTCTTCCAGCTGTCATACCTAAGGGCAAAACCTAAAATCAACAAATAGCTTATCAGGAGGTGCTTTTCACTTCTCCGTTCCTGCCACTGCTCAGACTTCCAATTTCTTGGGAACCTGTTTTTCAGAAAAAAACCCCAACCCAAAACATACGCATTTTTCAAATGTGGATGCAATTAATTTCATTGGGAAATTCTGTAGTCCTGATATAAGAACATAGAAGATCAAATAATGTGTGTCTCTGTCAGTATTTAAATTAAAGAAGCGTGTCTCTTGTCTAGTTACTGATTACTGAGCTCTATTTTACAACAAAAACTTCCACCTGTTCTTCATACTTTGGCAATATGATATCAACAGAGATTTCATGCATGCCAAAATAATTACCCAAATTAAAAGATACATATTTATTGCCTTGGTAACTCCCCTGAGTAAGGAGAGAGCACAGTGTACTTCAGATAAGTCACTCCCTATCAGACATGGTTCTACCAGACAGGCTGGTGGTCTCTGTACAGTTCCTCAGCCTGGGCTTTTTCAAAATGTCAATATTTGACACTCACCATTGCTTAAACCACATGCTGATACTCTTGCCAGATGATTCCCTTCTTGCAGGACAGGAATGATCAGTAGGCTGTTCAGAGTCTGCCAGAGAGACCTTTTAACTTAAGTCCTGTGTCAGCAGGTTAAACAGATGGTTCTGTTCAATAACCAACATTCTGCACAGCAGTCCCTGTGAAGACACTCGGCTTAACAGCTGACAAAATCTGGGGAGCTGCCAGTTCCACAGGGAATCCCATTTTGGGGGAGACAGGAAGGAAGAACCTCACTCAGGAAGCAGCTTGCTCACTCCTAGAGCAATCCAATCTTTTTAGGTCTTCTTCAATGCTTCTGGGCTCTTCTGGCAGCTGTTTTGTGGGCTGGGTTTTTTAAGGATTATGGATGGATATACAACATACCTGCTTCTCATGGAGCTTATCCTGCAGAGTTTGAAATATGGGTGCAGTGTTAGTTGAATGAAATGAGCCTGTCCCATTGCATTCTCACAGAAGGGGCCTTATATTCAGAGTTGCCATTACTCTCCCTGACTTGTTTGGTTACTATTCTTTCTATACCTAAATCTCAGCAGAGTAAGTGCCTGAAATAATGAACTTCTCTTTCCAAGAAAAAAACCAAAACAACACCTTTTCATACATTTTGTGTATCATTTTAACAATAGCCATCTGATGCAATGTCCAGTTCCAGGAACCCAGAAAGGAGATGGCATGAGTTGTACAGATTTCTGATTTTCTGCTTGAAGAGCACAGACCACTTTTGCTTTCTCCAAAGGCAAATCAAAGGCCTGATGATCTAACTGTAATTTCTCTTGTCTTATTCCATTATATTCAGAGAGCAAAAACTGTGACATCCAGATACCAAATACTTACAATTACTTTTCAGGAAAAAGTGTGTGTTAAAATTAGTCCCCATGAAAATCAATTGAATAATATTTTAAAAGTAGCACAGTCATATGAAACAAGCTGCTCATAGATAGAATGTAGGTGAGTTTCCTGACTGAAGTTGCTAAAGACATAGTTACTGGCATCTGGAAATGTCATTGTTATTATGCTTTTATTTGTTAAACTAGATCACAAATGAGCTATTTATTTATATTTCTTTGTTGTTTATTCTGCAAAAACCTGCTGAGATACAGACCAGATGTCTGTCTCTGTTCTTTATGACTTTATTTCTCATACCTGCATTTGTCATGGCTTATTGCGTGCCTGACTGCTACTTCCTGTTGATTTATTGTGTAGTTTTACACAATAAATTTTTGTCATATTCTTTGTTCTCCCAGCTGTTTCTCAGTCATCTCAAAGGATACGACTTCTAAGTGGTTCCTCTCTTAATGTTCATGTACTGTGCCTCGATGTCGCTGTTGAGCGGCTAGCTGAGGAATGACCCAAGTTCTCAGATAAGGAAAGAGAGGAGAAGAGAGCTTTATTGTTTTGATTTCCATATATATAGAGTTTACAGAGGTGCCCCAGATTGGTCAGCCCGAGACCTCCCCCTAGGCCCAATTGGCCAAGCCCGAACTGACCTAATCCGGAGAAATTGTTTGCAAAACATCCAAACTTTATCTTGTTTATGAAATATAGCAAAATGTTCCCACGGGAAGGACCTGTGCTAGCCACACCTCCTATAGCAGAAAGACAGAGAACCTTTGCCTACCATTTGCAGATATGCATGGATGTCCAAAGCTTTAAGTCACTACAAGGGAACCACCATTTTCATGTATATTTCTTCTCCTTCTGAGCAGGGGGGTCTCATCAGTGCATCTTCTTTTGTCCTCCTAGAACTCACAAGTGTTCAACAAAGCACAAAAGAGAACATTATGGTAGAAATCAACAGGAGAGCAAGAAGAGGAGTGTCAGTAAAATGAATGAACGTAAATGAGTCATCAGGGGAATGGCAGCTCCAGGGAAGATTCCAGTTACCTGAGGTCATACCCACTTTGTCCTTACAAAGTCTTCCTGTGTGCTGCAGAAGATTGGATTCACAGCTCTGCTCTGTCTTCTCTTCACTAGCTCAATATACTTGTCTATATCCCCCCGACCTCTCTCATGGTATTTCTGATGCCTATTCCACAGACCTTAATTAATGCTGCCATTCTTGCCTGCTTTTTAAACTGAAAACCTCCTGCTGTCTTTACCTTTTATGAACCAGAACTTTACTGTCAAAATTTTTTTTTTCTTTTCCTAATATAGCCATCCTTGGTTCTTTTTGTTTTGCCAGATTAATATGCCCTGACACCCTAGTCAGGGTGAGCAGATCAGCTGGCTTTGGTGGAGCTGCATCCCTCCATTTCTCAGTGTTTGTCACTGCTTCTGAAGGTCAGGCAAACTCAGCCTCCAACCTTCCTATCAAACCTATCTGTTAGCTTTTAATGGCAATCTTTCAACACTGGTAAACTGCCTGATTTAACCTTACCAGATTCAATATTCACACTAAAAGAAATAAAATGCTTCTGGTTTTATTAAATGTGCATACTAAAACACATTGATACATCAACTATAGTCTTCAACTTTTAGCCTCCCATGTGCTTATCACATTTTAAATTAAGTCCTAAAGCTGTATGTTGCTCTGACAAAATTCGGTGTCTGAATGCAAATCCAAAGAACTCATACTTGGGATAAGGCTCTGAATAGCATGTAGAACCAAACCCTTAGGGCACCAGTTTCACCAAGAAAGGACTGTCCCACTAGTAAATATAGAAAACAAATGGAGTCAGAATTCTGTGAAAAAATTTTCAGAAATCTGGAATAATATGAGGGATTTCAACTGATCTCCAGGTTGCTTTGAGATGGACCTGCTCCACACCATGCCAGCCCTTATTCCAACCTTCCAGCTCCTTTTTTGAACCACTTCAATGCATTTCTCTGTATTCTTGGAGGCTGTACAGATGATAAAATCACACAGCTGTATTTGCTCGCTCCATAGCTAGATACTTATCTGAATCTTTTACAACCATCTGCTACTTTCTCAGACAGGTAATGGAGCAGAACATCAAAAACCAAACCAAACCAAAAAACCCCAACAACAACAACACCCCCCCACAAAACACTACCCCCCCCCCCCCAAAAAAAAAAGTGCCTAACTTAGATATTTCAGTTTTATCCTAAGATCAAGGAAAAGTTTTACAATCCATTACTTTTTGGTTTAGCACCATGAGAGCTGAAGGGCATACTATCATGGAGATTTCTTTCCCCTGCTAAAAGTGGTAGTACTTCTAAATATTCATGATATCATTATACAGTTTATCAAATCCAAAGCTTTTAATTTAGAGCACATCTCAGTCACGTATCACTTGTAGCCAGAAGTGGTTTTTATTTCTTTTAACATTTGAATCCAAAGTATGCAGAATGGATAAACTGTGAATTTTAAGCTCCTCTCGTCTCTCCTCAGATTCTTTCATTTGCACTATTTTGTTTTGATTTCTTAAACAGGTTTTGCTTTTGAGCAACCAATCAATGCAATTCAACAAGATATAATAGGAAAGCAGTTCCCGACTGTTACTTTCCATTTTTCACATCTGTAGTGTAATTCATCAGAATAAAAACTCCAGGCTTGAATGATAGGCTATTTAGGGCATGAGATAGGTACTCACCATTGAAAACTCAACCTACTCTAGCTTAATCAAGAAAAACAGTTGTTTGCTTCAGTTGGACTGCTGCAAGCAGAAAATGAAACTTAGGCAGAACCAAAGAGAAAAATACCTTTATAGCTTATCGGCATTCAAACTATTACCTGTTCTTGCAACTCTACAGTCCAGATTCAGAGATGGGGATCTACTGCTGCCTCTCTTCTTGAATGCATTTCTTTATTTCTAAGAAGATATGGTTACACTGGGTATTTGGCACAGGTGGACAGCAGCTGCTGAATGTTGTTATATAAATATAGGCAGCCACAGGAACCCCATTACTGTTTTATCTGGAACCACAACAGCAAAGCTGCTAAAAGAATCTAAGGAATAGGAATACACTTTTTGTGTCCTGTGGACTCCATCTATCCTTTTCTCTATTTATTTTTTAATAAATAGGCAGGGAATGTGAAAAGTAGGGACTTCCTAAGAAGCAGAAGTTAATGCAACAATTTGAGGGAGAGTATAACTCCCTTGAAAGGTGTAATAATCTTGAGATTTATTCTCTATTTCACTTTGGGGCACAACAGGAGCTCTACTTTCCAGGTGTGTTTTGGTAAGTTGAGAAAGGTTTAGAGCAGCATTTTGAGGGATTGTGTGGTTGTGCTTTTGTTTGTCTGCTTGCCTAATTTTACATCAGTATCACTTGAATGTCTTCATCTGAAATCAGGTGCTTAAATAAGGGGGTGTGTGCTGTCCATTTGTCTAAATGGATGAGGCAGGAAAATGGCATTAGAAAAGGTACATCCATATTACAGATAAAGAATTAAAGCATAGAAGTTGTTGTGTTAACAAAAATCCAGCCATGGCTTCCAACTACTGAAAAGCACCAGCCAAGAGAGACATTGCATGTAAAACAAAACAGGGTAGCAGCTTGTAACAGAGCTGCCAACCAAGATTGAAATTACTGTAACACTACTGTGTCACAAACATCAAATAACAGTGTAAAATCAGCCAGACAGAGCCCATTGGAAAGAGCAAAGAGACACTGGTTGTTTATTAGGAAGGGGATGAAGGTGCTCTCTCCAATTCTTCTCAATTCTCCATTGAGAAGAGCTTGGCAGAGAACAAAGGTGTAAAAAGAGAATATAAGGGGTAGCAAATCATGTGATCAGATCTGACTGGGATACAATTTTAAGAATTTTAGTGCTATGAATATTAGATATTTGGGATTAGATTAGGTTTTGATGCAATTGGTCACCAATCCTTTGTTTCTGTGACAACTGTGTCTATTCTGAAAATACAGACAAGTCTGCATTGCATCATCGTGTCAGATCATCAGCACTGCCTCAGACTGCTTTTCACCCAGAGAAGGTCTATTTCTGAATCCTTGAGAATCTGCTTAAAAAATGTTAAGCTGTAGCATATGGATCTCTGTATTATTTTTGAGGTCTTTTACTTTCTATAGGTCTGGCTTGAGGAATTGCAATGTTTTTGTACAGCAGAGCAGGGACAAATATTCTTCAACATGCCTTGCCCAGTTAGAGAGAGAATGATCTATCCCACTACCTCAGCTGCTTTTAGGCTTTCTAAGGTTTAGCATGTATTGCAGTTGAGTGTGACCTTTCTTTGGCACTGACACTTTGTCTCCACTCTTTAAAGGCGATTGCCTGCTCTTTTGGAAGTGGCTGCCATGCAGCACAAAGACCTCTGAAGTCCCTTTGCAATCCATTAAGAGATTGGTTTATTTACTGTCTGCTATTGATTATTACTTAATCTTAGACTTCTTCCCTTAAGGAAAAGAAAATAATTTTCGTGCAGTTTCTGGTTTGTTCTGTGGCCAGAGAGAAGAAAAAGCTCTGATACAGCTGACTGAAGAGGCTGTTCAGCTTTGAATCAAAGTGCGTTTGTTTTCATTTTCTAGCCAAGTTTCTAGCCAAAAGATTTATCTTGAGCTACAGTGTAGTGAAAATTGCCAGGTTGATGTCTGTAGAGGTAAGTTTCTCAGTTTACTTGTAGGACCGCTGCAACCAAGGCACCTCTGGCACATGATGTTCCCTAGATCTGTTTCCCTGGTTGTAAAGAAGACTTGAGCCCCCATTGGGGAATCAGCACTACCCACTGTGGTTGAGTGCTCTCCACTAAAGTCATACCTGTGGCTCCCAGACTGCTATTTTTTTGACTACTTTGGGCTGGTCCCAATGGTAGGGTTGGTGTAAGCAACATGTAAGCAATGCACGGAAGCAAATATTTTATTTTGTCCCACTGTGCTGAACAGCCAGTGAGTGACACAGATGTACACCAGCCCCACAATGGGCTAAACCTGCACCACTGACTTAGAAAGGAGAGCCCTCATACAGGACAGAAATTTCTTTTTAAGCAGCAGGACAAACCTCCCGAACAACAGTCAGGTTAGTTCGTGAGGAGCAAAACTGGGAATGCCAACTTTTCTGTGCTTTTACTCACTAACCTCTGTGCTCCTACCCACTGCAGAGATTCCTCACAGGCTTCTCATGGCTCTGCTTTCTCTTGGCTCACTCTCATGTCCCCTGACCACCCAGAGAGCAAGAACTGTAGGTGCAGGGATCAGAGCTGAGAGGTGCAATGCTGACAAGTCACAGAGTAACTAAACTGCTGGGTGGATATTGGCAGGTCACACACGACAGATGATGGTTCATTTCATGCTGAAGCCCTTTTCCTCCTGGGACAAACTAGTTTGGCTCTTTTCTCAATCCATCCAGACATCACTTTGTATGAAATTTGCAGGAACATAATTATTGTTGTGATTTCTGCTACTTAGTCAAATTTGTATCCAGTGAACAAAGAGGTCCAAAGTTTCAGAAGAAGAAAATGGACTGATGAGCAGATAGAGACTTCTCAAGTTTTTGTTTCTTTAAAAACAGGCTTTCAAAAAAAGAAAGCCAAAACCAAAAAATAAACTCAAACCCACCGATTTAATTAATGATAATTTTCTTGTCAAAAATTAATTTTTAGCTGCCCTTTGTATTTAATAATTAAAAGGAATTTGGGAAAAGAAAGAATTTTCAATATTTCCTGTAGATTTTTGTGCAAAGGTTGTGATCAAACCATATATTCTTTGTCCTGAGAAAGATAAAAGCAAACCTGAACAGCTTGATGCAGTGTTTTAATCTCATAAATATGAAAAACAAATCAATACCCATAATTATAAAGTATAATAAAGAATAACAAATATTTCTATTTCTATAGTTGGGGTTTTGTTTTTCATTATTTTGTGTGTTATGGTGTTTTGTTTTTAATTTTTTTTCAGATAAATGATGACTCTAAAGGGCTATTAATTACATACTTTTAATGTACACTAAAAAAGCTGGCAGCTCCCTTGCATCTAGCATCATCCCACATACAGCTGCAAAGTTTTAAAGGAGCTTTTCTTTCCTCCCCTTTCTTTAAGAGCCAGATTTGGTAGACCTTCTAGCTGACATTTCTGGAGCCTGAAATCCTTTATTTCCTGACAGGGGAGTCAATCCTCTTGTCTCTTCCTTTCTCCATGCCCTCTCCTGGGCAGATGGGAATTGCAGAAGTGCTTAGCACTGTCCCAGCTCTGCTCCCTCCAACAGCTAAGGGCTGCTGATGACAAAGGCAGTAGCTGAACTGGACAGTTTTGAAATCCCATCCCTTATCATCAGCCCTGTATTACCTGTATGTCTACAGAAGGAAGCAATGCAATTCTTCTGACAAGAAGCTCTAAGAATGTACGATAGCAAAACCCATGTGGATGGAGTTCTGAATACTTCCCTAATCCTGACTAAGGCTTTAACCTCTCCTGGTTTTATTTCAGTTTTATATCCTTGAGGTCATAGGATTCCGCCAGTGGAAAGTAGAGGGGACTGGCCCTGTGGCTCTTACTGTGGGAGTGATTTGTTGAACAAGATATATGAGCAGCAAATATACCCATTTCTCCTTTAATCCACTTATTAATACTTGATTCTCTTTCAGTATTGAATATTAATAAGCAAAAAGCTGCAAGACAGTTGCCTACAAAAATTCCTCAAACCCCCAAATCTGCTTTTTGCTGCAAGTTATTAAGCACAGCTTTTGGCAAAAGATTGGTAGTGATTCTTGTGGGCAGAATTTACAATCCTTCTCTAGTACCCAGATGCAGTACCTGTAGAAGGGTGCTATGTTTCTGCAGTTGTGCCTGGCACCAGTAGGGCTCTTCTGACATAGCCAGTGAAACCTTCTGCAACATCATGAATTCAATGCACATCTGTGAGTTAGGAGTGTATTTACTGAAGTGCAACAAGGACCTGAAGACAACTCCTTCCAGTTAGCGTTTTCTGCTGGAGTACATGAACTCCGGATTCCCATCTCCCCCTTTCCTCTCACCACCTACAGCACCTGTGCTTCCAGCTGTGTAAGTGAGAAATTGTGCCAGCCAGTCCAGCTAGGATTCTGGTCAGCATTACATGTGTTGTTACTGCATTTCTCGGTCGCTTTTTTTTTTCCTTCTTTTTTTTTTTTTTTTTTCTTTTTGGTGGGGGGTGGGTAGAAGGACGATTTCTTGTGTACATGCGTTACAAGTCCTCACTTTTCTTTCAGCAGAGAAGTTTCCAAGCAGGTCGTTCTAACCTAAATGATTTTACTAATTAGTTTAGCAAGACATTCTCTTCAGCAATGGTACCATGTAATTTTAAGTTTGCCTGAATTCTCCAAGCCCTTCATGTTTAATGTGAGCATTCCCAGGCCCTGGCTGTGACCAAGCACTGATTTGGGATGTCCTGCCAGGTTGGAGGGTCATAGGGAGCTTGATGTGGGAGGTAGCTCCCGAGTGCATAACAAGTTAAAGCTGGTTCTGCAACACAGCTGGAGCTGTGTGTGTGTACAGATGATCTTCTACAAGAAAGGAGGAGCTGAAGGATACCTCTTCTTGACTGAAAGCCAGGAAACCCTACAGGAATGTGAGCACCTACTCTGTGAACCTGGCAGCCAGGTAAATGCCAGGCAAAGATGCTGTACTATAGCTTATTAATACATAAATATAGAGCTTAAAACTTAAAGCCTGATTAAGGTACTTGTTTCTTTTCTTCCCTGTGCTTGCCTTTTTTTGGGTGGGGTACTACTTAAAATCTGTATATGCAGTTTATGTAGTTTGAATCTTATTCATAGATATCTAATTCACTATGTGTAGTGAGCAAGAAGGTGGGAGAGAGCGAAAATCAAGAGTGTAAATGTAGGTGGGTTCATGGACTATCTGAAGATACCTAAAATAATGCTTTACTTAAAGTATCTTGCCTAGTACAGGTCACCTTTTATATCTACTAACTATGTATGGGTGGCCCACAATGCCTAAGGATGTCTAAAATGGAGGCAGATCCTTAAATATAGACATATGGATCCCACTCTGGAGGTTCTTATCTCTGTTCTGGATTTCACTTCAATGTTCTAAAGTAACTCACTGTGGGATTGGTGAGCAACTCTGCATGCCTTTCTTGGATATCCAAGAAAGCCATTAATGGTAAGTATTACTGATGCTAATAAGGATAGAATATCCCTCAAGTTCATCAGGTATACTCCAGAGAAGCCCCTGTTGCTAGGAGTGATGACATTGCTCATTAAATAAAAATAGCCAAAAGCAGCCAATAAAAAAAAATCTGATTTTAGTGTCCTGCACTAGTGCCTCCAGCAGCTACTTGCTTCGTGATCTCATTTGCATCTCTAACCAACTCTCCATATTAGAACTATTTCTGTCATGAGATTCTTGGAGAAAAAAGGTGGTTTGGGTTTTTTCCCCATGGGAATCCTTGACCCATGAGGGCCTGATGAGTTAGGAAGAGGAATTTCTAGAAACTACCATGAGAAACACAATGACTAAGCAAGGAAAAATGCTCAACATGCTAGAGAAAGCAAAGAGAGTTCATACAAACTTCAAACTTAATAAAAAATTGGGGGATGTGATTAACTTTTATGGCTTTTTCACTTCCATATGTGTCAGTGTGATTTATTCAAAATTTGTTCTCTCAAACAGTTTTTTTTTTAAGGGTGTGTGAGTAACAAGTAAATTAGTGATGCTTATTCAAGTGAAAGTTTGTAAAGCTGCTTTATTGTGTAGATACTGCTGCATCTAAGCATTACTTTTCAATTTCATTTTAGTATAAATTAACTTATCTTCTTTCAAGTGCCTTTAAAGCTAATAATCCAAAAAGAATTAAGATTAGAAAGTAATGCTATCAGTGACAAAGCTCATTAATGGCTTCTTATCACTGCAAACTGGTGAACCATAGCCAGGATAATTGGAGTAAATGGAATATACCTATTCTTCAGCCAGGTATCCTTTACTCTACATTAATTACTTCAAGGTTTTGTTCTGGTCAAATAAAATTTGGGTGGCTTGTCTGCTTCTTTTCTGAAAGGCTGAGCAAATGTCAGGTGTGCTGCTTTCAGTAGTCAGAAAGGGTAAATCTGCAGCAGTCAAGATAAGGACAGGCGGAACAGGTAAATACAGAGACCAGAACAGATGCCACTGATCAGTTTTAGGTGGTTCTAGGGAGATTTAGGCAGGACATTTCCACAGAAAAGGGGACTTAGCTTTCTGGAAGGAAAATATGATGCTCATTTTGGAAATTATGCTCATATTTTACTAGTGGATAGCTCAGGTTTATTGGGGGAATACAGTTGTTTTTTAGGCTTTTTAACTCTTTTTAAGAAATGTGTTACTATTTTAAAGCTGCTTTAAAGTTCTGCTCCGATCCTGACTTCTCTGAGAATGCACCTGCACAAAACAGATGCTGTTTTGATTATGGACCTTAACAGTCCTTTCCAGAGAGACAGCCTTCCCTAGTAATTCCACATTCAGAAATTAAAGTCTAACATGTATTAATACGCTTTACTACCCTTATTAAAGCCCCTAAGAGCCCCTCTCACTGGCCTGTAAGCACTAGCTAAAGACATCTGACCTAAAGAAAAAGGAATATTCATTCAAGTAGGAGATCTCTGGTCTGTCTCTGCTGGAAAACACTGGTTTACAGCCCAAAGATAGAAGCAGATTTCTGGACTGCACCCCCTGTTTTTCTGCCAGCTTCTGCTCCGTTACAGCTCAGAGAGCAGTAAACTTACATCCTGTAACAGCTGCTGCATTGTCTTTCCTTATGTTACCCATCTTCATGAGGTAGAAAGAAATCATCCCTTTTCTCCAGTTAGTTGAAATGTTTGTGGTTGATATCTGGAAAACAGGGTTGCATTCAAAAGAGAGCAAATCAAAGTGCTAGGGCAACCTGTTCTTCCCTCCTCTGCCTCTCCAGTCTGGATTAGTTAAGGTAAGGAAAACCACTGCCGCGTGATTTTGTGCCACATAGGACAAGCAGGAAAGTGCTCTGGGGTTTAGGTTTTGAAGGCATGAGAATAAATGTACTTCTCCTCTCTGGCAAAAAGTAGGAGAAAGGAAATTTTAACAGTTTGAGACACTGGTACAATGCACTTTTTCCCCCCCCATTCCTTTTGATCCTGTACAAAAGAAAAGAAAAAATTAAGCTGTGTGAGACAGAAGGGGAAGTTCTGACAAAATTCTTCTGAAACTTAGCACAAACATCTCCTCTCTTCTTCTGTTCTTCCACAGTTTATTTAGGGAAAAACCCCATTTGCTGTGGCAATGGCATAGTACATTTAGCTGAGTTCAGCCAGCTTTTACTTTGTGGCATTTCTTGTGGCATTTCTGGTGCAAAGTAACTCAAAGGGTCCATTTCTTCCCTGTCCTACACCTCATTTACTGAGCAGATACTGCATCTGGCAGACAAATCGATTGTAAAACAACATATTTTAGGGAGGTTTCATGCCATGACCTGTGCATTTTTCAGCAATTGAAATGGAATTGGTTCTTTTACCTGTCCTAAAAGTTTGCTGCATTAGTACAGTTCCTCAGCCAATACTTAGGACATGTGCTACTAAATGGAGTGAAATAGGTGCTTGAGGATTCACATAATGTATTAACCATTTTTATAACTTAATTCAGGGCATGATATATACAGCTGACATCAAAAGCCTTTCATAGCTGTTCTTTAATTTCAGTTTCAGTAATGAATATAGATCCAATTAGAAGGGAGCTGATACATGTTGAAAAGAATTAACAATACCCCTAATTTCCATGTTGAAGTAATGACTGCTATTATAGACTTCTTGATTTTAATCAGATATTCTCAAAAATGACAGTGGATGTGGATTCATAATGCTCAGCTGATGCTACAAGTAACACTCTCTCACGTTCTCTCTCTATGTTAAAAAATTTACAAGTATTGAACAGAACCTCCTTCAATGTGCTACATATCTTTTGGGGCATATGAATGTTTACCCAAGAAGCATATCACAAACAGCATGTCAGTGGTAGTGGAGGTCTGCAGTGGCTTACCCTGAGCACCAGCTATATGAGACAAAATTTGAGTCAGGCTCATTGTGAGTCTGGTATGGTTTTTGAGGGCTGTGTGGCACTATCTTCAGATCAGACCTGAGGCTCTTGGATCAAAGCATTTTGTTTTCATGGTATAGAAACGAATGTAGGAGCAGCTGTCAAAACTTAATGTCATGATGATTTGTACAGTTTTATGTCACAATCTACACAGACTGTGGGGGAAAATGCCCCTTTGAATGGTCTCTTTCAGCAAGTTGGTAATGTCCCTCTTTCAGAAATACATGGTGAGTTAAACTGGATGAGGGTCTGCCAGTGATACAGAATTACTTCGTGTCCTCTATGTGAAGCTTTGTGTTAAAAACTGCTCTGTCTTCAGGATTGCTCTATATTCTATGGCTTGTGCCGGTTTAAGAGGGAAGAAGGAAATTTGTGTACATGCAATACCCAGGGAATTAATCTATTTATGCAGGCTTTCATCTCATCCATCTATCCTAATGGTAAGATCTGAGTGTGCTTTTGATAATGCCTGCATTGACTGTGCTTTACCTGTGCCTTTACATAACCAGTAGGATTTGGTACTGCAGGGTAAGCCACAGGAAGAATTGCATGTGTACTTTTTTTGATATGGGCAGCGTCTCAGGCAGTGATGTGAGTTCTCTTCACTTTGACTTGCTTTCTTGATATTTCTCAGTTAGTCTGTACATCAGGCTTCAGTATGCATGGGAGCAGGTGGGATACACAGTATCTCGTGTAGAGACACTGGAGAATATTACATTTTCTGGAGCAATAAAGCCACGGAGTTTTACCAGGCAAATAAACCTATTTAGAGAAATTGAAAGTGTACTGGTTCATTGTCACTGAAGCAAAATTCCCCAAACAGTCTCACCTTTTAATAAGAGCTTGACTGATGCACAAGCTCAAAATGGGAGCTATTGCTAGTGTCTGGCAACAACATCTATAACGCAATACAGGATAAATCTGTCCAAATCTGCTTTGAAGGATACCTTGCATGCAGTTGAGCTGCTAATCTAAGCATGTATTAGTCATAGAATTTTAATCAAGTAGCTTGAATTAGAAAATTTCATCAGCAGGGACACAATCCTTAAATTGAAAGAGAAATTGCATGCTGCTGAATGGATGTATTTTTTGAGTTCAGATTTGGCTCCATTTGCAAATAGCTTTGTGATGTGCTGTGTTTATTCCAGTTATGAAACATAACGGGGTTCTTTCTGGAATGTGCTTCCTTCCTCTCAGCAGGTGTTGTACCTTATAATTAAGGCTGCCTAGCCCAGTGTTAGTATTCTTGCTTCTTTCTGTTTCTGTGCTGTTGCTGGATAAACTTAGATAAAGAAGCCTGTGTTTATTATCTGAGATAGTGGAGAGATGGCCTGGCATGTGTCTTTGTCAAGAACCAACCCTGAAACTATCTTACATGAGTAGAACAGAGGGTAGGGGAGACATGTGGATGTAGTGTCAGAAAACAGAGTTGGGAAGTGGCAGCTGCATTCTGAAGGAGTGTTAGGAAAGGAAGTATTAAAACTATCTTTCTGCTTAGTAATATTAATGCACCTCTGGTACTTAGCAGCAATGACATTTTTATATGCAATATGTTTGCTGTACTAGACTTACATAACTTGATCATCTACTGTTACCTGAAATATGCATGGGAGAGAAAATATTAAGCTAAGTATTTTTGAAGAAGGGTTTGGTTGGTTTTCTTTTTCTTTTTTTTTTTCTTTTTTTTCATACTAAGCAGTGTGAATATGTTTGAAAGCAAAATTTCTGAAGGAAGATAAATCCTTGATATGTGCTGATATGAGCCTGTAATGGAAACTCTTAATTCCTTAATATGCTTCCTTCCTCTCTGGCCCTTATTTCATGCTGCATTGTGCACAGGATCAATTCAACTGTATTTCAGTAAATTTCTACTTAACCACTTCTCAGCTGTTATGAATTCAAAATTTCCTCTTTTTTTCCAGGAGCTGTTCTCTAATTCAAAACTGTTTCATTGTTAGTTAAACCATTTGCCTAGAATATATGAAAATTAAATTTAGGTTGTTGAGGTTTTTTTGTCCCCAAATTCTTTGAACAAAGAATGTTTGAGTATTAATATCTTTGAGGGTTTTATTTTGCTTGCCAGCAAATTCTTTTAATTTGTATTTTGCTACTCATTTTAAAATGTAAAAATCAGTGCTGGTTTGAAGATACTAAACAAATATTTGGAAAGAGTTAATAAATATTAATTCATGTTTAGATGTATGAAAATTTAATTAATTGTTGCTGTTAAAGGTCTTGTTTAGAGCATGATTTATAAATGTATATTTACCTTGTACATTTGGGATCTGTCCGTCCTGATACTGTGGCTGTAAGGTGTGGGCAGGTCATCTATTACAACTGTACCAACTATTTAAAAACTTTCCTTCCGTATAAGGAGAAACTCCTTAGCCATCCAGTTTTAGTAATTGTTCCTGTTCAGTACTGGTCCTTCCATCCTCACCATAATAATTTATTCAGTAACCCAAGACTGCAGGAGAAAAAAGGAGTGAATGAAAACCCCAACACCAGAGATGAAAAAGCAGCATTAAAATCTTAGCTTAGCTATGAAGGCTGGGAAGACAGACAAGCCTGGCTGTGGAACTACCAAATTGGTATATGCATAGAATTTTGAAACATTAATATCTGCTGCCAATCCATTTCATACCTAAACCTCTGGCCATTCCTTTCTTAGGCACCTCTGATAGTGCTGGGCTATGATAGGCATTGCCTGTGCATTCTGTTTCATAGTCATGGTATCTCTTGAAACAGCACATCCTAAATTTGAGGGGCAGAACTTGTGGCCATTTCCATCAGCCTCCCTGTGGTTGCTGTCCCTGAGATACTGGCTGGGGCACAGACCCCTACAAGCAGACTTGCCAAGAGCCCAGTCCAGCACCCAGGCTTCCCAGCTGAGCCCAAGTGTCATATCACCTGAAGCACCACCAAGGTGTGGACAGAATGATTGTATTCAGCCTGCTCTTTAAGTTCACGTGGGGCAAACCCTTATCTTGAAATAACATGCAGAAGGAATTTTCTTCAAAAAAAAAAAAAAAAAGCAAACCAAAAAAACCCCAAAACAAAACAACAACAAAACCCCCCAAAAAACCCCAAACAAACAAAAAAACCGACCAATCAACCAAACAAAAAAACCCCAAACCATAAAACCCAAACCCCACATTTGGAGTAGATGTAAGTAGTTAGAAATATAGATGCACAGATTTAAATAGCTGTACTGGAAACCAGACTTTAGAAGCTGCAAGTAGCCATTGTATGTACACAAATACTGTGATTCAGGTTAATATTAGGGGTTTACCTTCAGGACTCATGTAAGAAGGCTCATTGTCCTGGTCTCCCTCAAAAGAAAGTGAACTGAGACAAAACAGCATGAGTCTGGACCTACCAGTTCTATTAAGTCAATCTATCCTGACCTTTTCAACTTGCAAGTATCCTGATCATTGGACTGTTAATATTTGTGCAATTTTTCTGGTGATAATGTCTTCTTTTCTTCTCAGCCAGAGAGAAAAGCAAGACCTTTGTCAGAGGAGTTTTCTGCTTTTTTTTTCTTTTCTCTCCTCTGCTCAGCAAATAGAGTGGAGACGGTAGATGGTATTTGTTTCAGATGTGTGCTTTTGAAATGGTGATACATGGTTTAATTTTAGTATTATGCAGTCTCATTGAATCCTGAAGAAATTACTCATGGTAGGGAAGTGCAGGCCAATAAATGCTTGCAGGATCAGGGGCTGTCTCTGTTCTTCAGCCTGAAGTGTTGTCATTACATTGTGTGTTACTGATAATTGGTCTGCCTCCAAAGATTTTTTTTCTTTTGCTTTTTATGTATCATACTTTTATACAGGACCTATTGCTGTGCTTTTCTCTGCTGATGCATGGGAGTCCAGAACATTATGTTGTGCTAAATTAGATACTCTAACCAAGCAAATCTGCATTCTGATGGTGTTGCACAATAAGTAATTAAGCTTTGCTGCTGGGCCCAAGCAGGCAGTTCAATTCAAACTTAGCAGGTTTTGTGGTTTCCTGGATCAAGGGCTCCTTGTGAATGCTCTGGTGTGAGTTCCCCTCTTCTACCTGCTGGACTAACTATATTATTCATTAATCACTCTCAGCAGCTTTCTTGGTCTTTGGCATGTGTATTTTACCTACACATCCCATCTCTCTTGGACAGAATCACACAAGCATCTTCCAGGTGGAAGGAGGATGTTGTTCCCAAGTGGAAGCCTGTTCTCCCTTCTCAATGAAGAGATAGGAGGGTTGGCTTAATATGAGTATTAAAATATACTTTCTCTGATTTAGTGCTGTCTTAAAAGGCAATGAAGGAAGATACAATCGGATGGTTTCTAAAGAGGGGAAATGCTGAAACTGCCAGTAGGCAAATGATGTCAAATGATGATAAGCAGCAGACTGGGAGGTAAAATGACTGATTTCTTTTGGGTACAGTAATATTAGGCATTACAGCAGCAATAAGATTTGTTTTTTCATCATGTAATCTTAGTCTGAAATTCATTCCCTCTCTAAGTCAGCTGTGTGTAGCTGTGGATTTACTGCTTCAACACAGATCACAATAATGAGAATGTAGTTATACTGTTCTTTGTGTATTTACTTGTACTTTTGAGGGGTAAAATACTTCAGGCAACAACTAGTTCAGAGCTCTTGGATTTGGATGACTTTGTGGTTGGTTGGTTTGGGGTTTTGTAGTAGATTAGCTTTGGAATCTGCTTCCCTTACTATTAGTGGTACTGTAACTAACAGATATATGGCACAATTATTGAAATGTCATATAGATAAAACAGAATAATTTCACAGAGCCTGGAAAGCAGTAATTGTTTATGCAGACAAATTGCGAGCTAAGAATTTTTTATGAGTATTTTCAATTTTTAATGTCATGTAAATTATTCCTACACTAACATAAACAGGAAAGCAGGCTATGATTTTCAGAGCCTTTTGAGTAACATTTGTTCGCATTTCTTTCATTCATTCTGCATTTTTATTGTACCACCCAATAACGGCTTCCCTCCCTTTCCCACCCTATTCATCCATTAACGCTCAGATAATGACCTCATTGCGTTTCTGCGAAATACACTTATCGTCGGGATTCATTATTCTGTCATGACAAGGCTATTTTTAGCCCAGACTCCAGCTGGCAACTGAGAAGAAACATAGGACAGGAAATTGCCTCAGGTGATATTAGTGTTATCTAGTTGCCTGTAGTGTCTACAGTTTAATGTGAAATGTCCTGGAGTGCATGGCTCCAAAATTAATTTTTTGTTATTTCTTTAGCCTAAGAAGCAATATTCCAGTCTGTGGGGAAAGAAAATAAAAAAAGATAAAATATAAAATTGAAATGAATACATGGCTTTGAGGGGGAGCACTTCAAAGCTGATCAAATAAGGGAGGGTAGAAAACTATATAGCAGCCAGTGTTATGATGAAATTTGTTCCTTTTGCATCATTCACCTTGAGCCTTAGTTGTGCTGGGCAGAAGTATGTTGGCATGTCCAGAAGGCTCTGGATATTCATCTGGAAACTTGTGCTTGGAAGTGACAGATAAATAACATATTTTCGCTTTTGCATAGCACAAAATCTTTGGGGGTTGAAGAACAAAACAAAACAAAAACAACAACAAAAAACAAAAACAAAAAAAATATTTCTGGAGGTTTTCCTGCTGGTTTCACTGAGTTGCTAGTAATTTTAATATGCGGCCGTATTTGTGGAAAAGAGTTTGGAGAAATTTTCCAACTCCCCTGTCTCTCTAGATGTTAGGTTTCAAATAAGCCCACTGAATGTACTGTTTGCCTAACAAAAGATTTCAAGAGGTACTAACTCTTGGAGTAGAAAGCTTGAGAAGAGAGTGAAACTTGGTATTCTATGCCTGGCAGTGTTGCCTTGGGGAATGGGAGTTTAAGGCAACAGTCCAGCTCACAGTGCACAGATTTATGCATCAAAATTTACCAGTTTTGATAGAGAAGCTAAATGAGTGTGAAACATGAATTACACTGGAGAGATATCCCTTGGATTTAAGCAAATATTTTGGAGCGTGGACGTCTTTCATTGCTCCAGCACCTAAACTGGCTCACCACTGTCCAGAATTCCTTCTCCTATATGAACAGACTTGCATATTGAAGGTTTTTATTCTGATTCCATACATTGTTAAAAAGATTGATAAAATTGATTTTGAGACAAATTCAAAATCTCCTTTAGAAGAAGTACCTTATTTTCCACACATCAATCTGTGTGGAAATCACAGTATCTCTGTAAAATACTCATGAAAAATCATTCTTTTTCTACAGTCCAAATACCCTTTATAAAAGCATGCTTGAAGTGCAAAATATATGGGTTGGAAGCCTTCATAGTAAGACTGTGCCTATCAAAAATAATCTCCCTTTTAGCCTCACTAGAGCTTGAGGTGTAACAACCCCACCCTGATCTTCCTTGATACCAGACTGAGATAGTGAGTACTCCCCTTGAAAACCCATAGAAGTGCAGTAAGTCTTCATGGAAAGAAAACTGTTTGATTAGCTGTTTAGCTGTTTGATTCTGGATGAAATTCACCTCTAGATCTTTTAGCATAAACAGCTATCGTGCCTCTGTGATCCACATGACTCACTCGATAGATGCGGCTACAACCTGTGATGGGAGTTACATGCCTCTGGGAACTTTGTGCTAACATGAAATGATCTCAAGGCATGCTGTTTAATAAAGGAGAAAGATAAGCTCTTACAAAATGCAACTTTATGCTGCTGAGAGGCATGGCACCCAAGAAATTAAAAACTATAGCTACTGGGGTGGAGGGGAGAAGAAGGGAACAGCAAGTTATTTCTGAAAACTGGGAGAGCAATGGGGTCCATTTTTAATGGCC
The DNA here is from genome assembly GCA_024500445.1 of Entomyzon cyanotis. Taxonomy (NCBI): domain Eukaryota; kingdom Metazoa; phylum Chordata; class Aves; order Passeriformes; family Meliphagidae; genus Entomyzon; species Entomyzon cyanotis. Next base: position 88,010,669 of record JAKEPQ010001005.1, read on the forward strand.
ATTGCCAACACTTCTATGTTTAGCTGAGTTAAACAGAACTCCATGCTTGGCCTCAGGCATCATTACTTCCAAATGATTCTAAAATGACTATAATATTCTCCATTATATCCTTAATTAAGCGTCACAGGACAAAGAAGCTTTGCAAACAAAGAACGTTTCTGTGCGAATTGTTGTGAGGAGGGAATTGTTCTGCATGGCATCTCTTCATTGTTCTGGGAAAGCACGATGGAAAAAAAACCCTTCTGTAATTTTTGTAATATGTTTAATCAAATTATGTGTTATGAACCTGTGACTGGATAATGGCTTTACAGTGACTGTTGAATGCTAACATGATAATGAAAATAAGTTTAAGGAGATAAATATAAAGCAACTACTATATGTGTAAGTCTATTATCATTGTTCCAGGAATACTAAATAATTGGATTTAAACAATAGACAGTAAAGTACTGCTGAAACAACAACCCTTTTCTGGATTTTAAAGCCAAATCTCATTTAGCAGCAGTTGAAGTGGGGGACAAACGAATTTTAAAATTTAGAACATTTAAGAATCACAAAATATTAACTCAGCAAAGAAAGCATGAATTAACATGATGAATAGAAATAGTCTGACTGGCTTGGAAAATAATCCTTTTCTTTCAGACACTTGGAAACTAGCATATTCATTTAACAAAAAATTCCAATTAAATTAAACTAAAAATACATTGGTTTCTAAGTAGCTGAAATGCCACCGATTCTCTGTCCCCTTAAAAAGTTCTCCTATAAATGACTGGCTGCACTTCTGCATCCATGTCCATTTGGGTGGTGTCCATGGCAGTAACACCTAGAGATGCCAGCTGAGTTGATTCTTTGGAATCAGGCAAGAGGTTCATGCCTGAAATGTGAGGCAGCCTGTGCTGAAGAGATTGTGGAGTAATGGGAGAGGAGAGGAAAAGGACTGAGAAACATGTGTGAATGTATAAGAGAGCACAAAGGCAAAGAGGAAATAACAGCAGTTATCAACCTGGAATGGATGAAACTCCTCTGAAAATGGAAAGAAAATCTCACTTTGCAGCTGTAATCATGTGGTTCAAAGGACTCTTGACATGGGGTGTTTCTAGAGTGACTCACGAGCTGGCTAAAGAAATAGAAGCAGCTAAAAACCAGCGGAAATTCAGCAAACCCCACAGCAATTCCTCCTTCATTTGGAGTTCAAATATTTTTTAGAAAATTAAATAGGAGGGAGAAAAACAGCTGCACAGTGCTTCAGGGATTAAATGCTAGTCATTAAGAAAAAAATCAGTGGCCTTTGCTAATTCAGAGCAGAGTTCTACTATTGCAAAAACATGACAGCCACTCCCACCACACACAGTTGCAGCTAATAAACACACTTACCTAGTAGATTTTTACTAGGTGAGTGGAATATTACCAATGAAAACCCAACATTTCCAAGTGGTTTGTTTTTCTGAAGGGGGGTTAGAGCTGCTCTGCACTATGTCTTTGGTTTAAAGCAGATGAATGGAGGTATTTGAAGACTGTGTGCATGTAAACACTTGAGGTGAAGGCTGTGTAGCCTTGGGGAACAGCTGGTGAGAGGGCTGTGGTGCTGGGTACCTGTATTCATCCCAGGCTGCAGAACGACTTAAGGGCTCTTCTAAGACCTTGATGGAGGGAAAAACAAGCTGGTTTAATTCATGAAAACTGTGAAGCGTTTAAGCTATGTATGTATATTACAAAGTCCAGTCTCATTGCAGATGCTGAGATGGAATTAATGATACAAGATCAATTTTCACTGACTATACCTTCCTGTTTTGATCCAAGAACTAAATTGGGAATGGCTGTAGCTCACTGATGGTTTTCTAGCTCATTTTTGCATGGCTTTACAATTAGGATGATTTTTTTTCTGAAACGCTTTTTAATTTTCACTACCTTTAATAAACATATTGATGTCTCAAAAATATAGTTTCCTATGTCTTGATGCTTCCTATTTCTTGATGCTATGAAAAGAGAAGAGGTCTTATTAATGCCTAAAAAAAGGGAAAAAACCCTCTAAACCATTATGTCTGCCATACACAAGCAAAGTCTGAATCTGTTCATATCATTATATATTGAAGCATAATCATTAGCTGAGTGATGTAGGAGAGATCTGGGGAGCAACACAGGGTGTAGATGACATGCAGGAGGGAAAGGAAGAATGTGTAGCCATGGAGCCAGAGACATGGAAGAGAGGTTTCAACTGTTAAAGTAAGTACAGAGCAGCATCTCAAATATATGGCACAAACCTGTAAGAAAATGAGCATCCTTAATTCTGAGGTGTGTGGAATAACTTGTCCTGCATCTCATTTCTAGTGTTAGCAGCTGGTATCTTTATGGCAAAGGAGGTCTTTCACACTGCAATAATCTGCAATTTATATTATGTTGGTTGCCTCTGACTGGACTTGTGCATCATGTGTTGTTTTTTCTGTCTCAAAATGGATGAAAATAACTGTGACTATGAGCTTGTCCTAGAATGAGTTTCCTGTGGTGCCTGCTTAAATGCATCCCATTTGAGTTTTCCTTAGTGTTTGTTTAAAGTGATTAGCTAGCAGGTTTTAAGAATTAATATATCTTCTGGCATCACTGAGAAAAATGAATGCAACATGCAGCTTGAATAAACTGCCTCTCTTACTTCAGTGATTGCTCTGTGCATACATATTTTTTTCCAAATATTCAGGGTGCATAATGTAGCTATTGTGGTTGTTTAATTTCATCACCTAGCAGTTTGTACAGTATGGTAATATATCAGGAAACCAGTAACTCGCATCACAAAGAATAAATATAATTTTTTTCTTGCTCCATTTTTCAGTTTCCTCCAGTTGATTGAAAATACCCTGTATGTGAATCTCCCTGGTTCTTCCTCATTGCAGCACACATCAGATGAGCAAATAATTGTCTGGTTTTCTTTCCTGGCATTTCTAGAATTTCCTTTCTTTCCTCTGTTCTGAATGATATCCTGAGGTGTTAAAACTGAATTTTTAATATCTAATAATTTGCTTTGAAAAGTTGTCACAACAACCTATACTGATTTTGGCATATATTTAGGCCATTATATTTGAGGGCAGGTTAGGACTGGGGGGTCAGAGTGGAGCAAAAGTCATGCTGCAGAGAGATCTTGTAATTTCAAATAATTTGCAGTATACTTCAGTGTCGTTCAGAAGTCTTCTCCCCTCAATAAACCTTATGCCTTTTTTTTTTTTTTTTTTAAATCTTTCCATTGCTTTTCAAATTTGCCTGAATTCAAATGCTGATGCAGCATTTACTGGAGGGATGGGATTTTTTCTATGTTTTGGGGTTGTGGTTTTTTGGGTTTTTTTTTTTTTGTTTTTTTTAGAAGGGTTATCATATTTGAAAGTACTACCAAAAATAAAATAATTTTTAAAAAAGAAAGAAAATACGTATCCTCATATTATTAAATTTTGCAAATTTTAGTGATAAGTAAGGTTACTTATTGTTGTATGTGACTGTGGGAAGAGAAGAACTGTCATATCAGTGCCTAATGTACTGAATAATGGGCCTTCTGCATAAAGTGCATTTGCTTTGTTCCTATAGTGACAGATGCAAGGAATTAATTGCTCTTAGCAAGAAATGTTCATTGAAGATAAGGCCTGAAATGAACACTGACACACAACTGTGAAACGCCCTGAGACTCTTTCCTGGTGACAAATTACTGCTGAGGTATATAGACCCTTCCACAAAAGTGACACCTATTGAATTTATTAGACAGATTATATAGAGAGGACTGAATCATTTTTTGTCCTGTTTGTAGAGCTGACATTTACCAGCTTCTTCTAATGAATTGGATGTAGGCTACTGAAAACAAAAGTCAGATGGTTATGAAATCTCTTGCACTGACTGCCATGGATCATGCAGCCACTGACAATGTTCGTGCAGTAGCATTTTTTGTGTGGAGGTGGACAGACCCTGAGCTTCAGGCTTAGGCAATTCTTCTTTTCCTGGGAAATTGTGCAAGAGTTGCAATCAGAGCTGTGAAGCCTCAATGAACACAGTGAGGCAGGCAAACAGTTTGTACATTGCACAAACTAAGGCTGGATGTGATGATCAGCTTGTGGCAAAGAAGGAACCTGAAGGGCTGAAAGTCATGCAGTGGAACTAGTGTCAAAAATCAAATTTCGCAAGTGAAGGAGCCGTGCAGTCAGTGAGGTGTAAGCAAGCATTTAAAAGTCAGCTTTTTGTAGGGGAATATATGGTGCAGTAAATTTATTTTGTGGATATTTATCTTTGGAGACTTTTGTTAAAATACTGTATTAGGTCACCAGTCAGCCTGAATATGGGCGAATCTTAAATTGTATTTCTAATTTACATGTAGCCAGAGAAGATTTTACATGGCATTTCTTATCCGTATTTTGCAAGATAAATTAATATCATAAGTTCTGATTTACAGAGAGTGAAACAGAGATGCAGCAAAATGACTGAGTTAGTTATTGCCCGTACTCCCCAACCTATTGACAGAACCAGTAACAAAACCAAATCTGCTGATCACAACCCTGTGTTGCTTTCTGCAGTCCAGCTGACGTAGCTACAGGTCATTTTAGTCCCCTAATTTTGTTATTTTGGGTTTTGAGTCCAGGTTGCTGTAGTATGGGGAGCAAAGGTGTTACCTCCTGTATCAGCAGGTCATCAGTCACTCAAGAATCCAGGAGCGTGGCAGTCCATGGGGCTCAGTGTGCAAAGGCACCAGTTCACTGAGTTGGTGTGCATTTAATCCTGTACTTAAAATGCAAGTGATGTAATTAAATGCAAGCTTGTAATTAAAGGCTTCTTTATAATTTGCAAAAGCAGAACTGTAAAGAATTTCCCTGTTGCACCTCCATCCAAATTATTATCAATGATCTCTTAAGAACTAAACAGAGAAGTAATCCTTCCTCAAGGTATTCTGGAGGAGAGGAGAATAAAGTATTCTTCAGCAGCTTAGGATCAAAGCATCCATGAGACAACTTTGGAAAAATAGGCCATGCTACTGAACATTTACTACAGGTGAGCATCACATTACATGGCTCATGGTAGTAGTTTCACAAGGGTTAAATCAACCCTTGCCCAGAATGCTGTATAAACACAATGCACTGCTTTGATCCTGCTCTCTTCCCTGGTTTGCTGGATGCCAATCCACGGCTGACTTTGCCCTAACACAACAGACAAAAATACAGTGAAAAAACATTACAAAGAAGTATAAACCAGCACTTTCTTTGCTTTTACCCACTGTAGGGCTACCTCTGCAAATAAATGATCTGCTGACTTTAGTTCAGCTTTCAAGCATGGAAAGTTTTGTCTCACTTTCAGGCTTCTTAATGAGTTCTCCACAAATGTGTGAATGGAGCAAATATATTTGAGTAGCAGATCCTGGCTGTGTTTGCCCTGATGTATGTGAAGACACTCCAAGGCTATCCTGTTTCTGTGGAGAAATGTTAAAAGAAATTCTCCATCATGTTACCCAAAAAAAGGAAACAAAAAGGAAAATTCCCATCCTTGTTTTATTCCCTTCAATCCTCCCTTCTCTAAAATCAGGGCTCAGCTAGATATTTAACTCTCTGCTAGTCTTTTCTTTCATTTTGCCAACTCCAAAATATCACCTGCATCAGGGTGCAGCAGAAGTCTTTCTCTTTCTCCATACAACTTTAAAGCTTTCTGAACCCCAGGCCTCTCTGTCTCAGAGGAGCTATGGGGCTACTCTAGCCAATGAATTCTGCACCATTGCCCTTGAGCAAGACTGTGCACATACAAAGTGATGTGAAAAAGGGAATTTCAGCCTAGCAATGAGAGCCCATAAGTGCTTTGGCTCTTGGGAAAGATTGTTTTGATATTCTGCTATATGTGTAATTTTAGTATTTTTTTTCCCCAGTGATTTAAATTAATTTGAATCAAATCATTAGGTCCCAGACTGGTACTGAACATAATGAGTCATCCCTAAATTAATATTGTCTATCCTGAAGAACTCCTGTCTAAATGACTGGAAGATTCATGCTCCTCACAAACCCAGCTACATTCAAATGAATTCTGCAACAGTTCATTAGATAATGGTGTAATTTATATGTCTGGATCAGCAAGTGTTTTCTGCTTTGACTTAAAATGGACAAAGAGCAAGTAACTAAACAGGTGTTCTGCAAATTTTTTCTATTTCTCTGAGTGGGGAAAAAGAGGTGCAAAAAAAGAAGAATAGCAAGATGATCTTGAATCAGGACAAAATGCAATGTACACTGCAGCAGGTATTTCCAGTTCTAGCCTCACTTCTTCCTTGTACAGAGTGGCATTATAAAATAAACCTGTCTGCCTTTCAGCAAATTCTGTTCTAAATGATGTGCTTGACACCAACACTTGAAAGGTTCAATGCTAAAGGGATCTGTTAGTATGAAGAATAAATGCACATAATTAGTCTGAGTTCAGTGGTAGGTGAAACCTCTGTATAACTGAAGTCAGTCATTCCAGATGCTTGCTGTATGTTGTACCTCCTGCCTCCCTGCATCACTGTGCCAAGTGCTGTATTTCAGTCTTGGGAGGAGAGACTGGCAACAGCACAGCAAGAGCCTCCTACAAATGCTTTTCTGTGGCTGCAGAGCCCACATGCTAAATGGTCTGCAAGCTATATGTAAGGCAATTTATCTTCTGAAGGACTTAAATAGCATAGTCTCAATGAAACAAATGGAGAATTATTATTATTAACTTTTTATCAACTGAGCACCAAACCTTGGCTGTTAGGTTTTGGGTTGTTTTTCTACTTTGATTTTTTACTTTGTTTTTTTACTGATTATCAACTTTGGGTGGTGACTATTTTCATGTGTTACCCAGCCTGCCAGTAAATTAGCTTCTTTCCTGTACACCTGTGTTGACAGGGTATGGCATTTCAGATTTAGGTAATCTTGGCCTCCTTAGGGGAAGAATCTGTCAGTTGTTCTCTGTAATGAATGATGGATTTATGGTATGAGGCACTGCCTGTAGTATTAGTGGCAAAGAGTGCCTGCTGTCCTAGATTGTATAGTGCTGGTTTCTGGTTATGGTAGCTGCAGTAATGAATGGCTAAATGATATGAGTTGACAACAGCTCTGCTTTATAAAACATAACACTATTTTTGCTTAATTTCTGTTACCATGAACAGCAAGAACTCCTTATTTTCCTCCCACAAATAAGAGAGAAGAAGTTGTGATAGAAAACGAAATAATTATTTCCTTCTCTCTTTCCTTTGCTGGCACAAGGTGATTATCTAGCTATTGAATCCTTTAGCATGAGTCTCTTTCAAAGCAATCTTGTGGTGAATTTATATGACTGACCTTGCTGGCGTCAGTTAGTTTTGTAACCTGAATACTCTGGATGCAGCACATTTATTTCATTGTGTTGTTGGGCTCGGAGGAAGTGAAGGAATAATGCTAAAAATGAGTGACCGAGCTGACAGAAATGACATTTGAGACGGAAGTTTGGAGGGGCTTGGAAAAATTCAAGTATAATGGGTGTGAATCATACCCATATCAGCAGATTTGATATCTGGAAGTCAGTTTACCGAAACTCTTTATTGAGTTGTGTCTCTGTAGCTTCTGGGTTGTTGGTGATTGCTCAGTCCCCAGGGTGTCTGGGGCTGAGCTTACAGACTGCTTTTCATCTGGCTGCTCCGCTCTAACTGCTTGCCATCAGTTGTCCCATCTTGCTGCCATTCTTTTCAGGGAATCGAAGCTTAGAAATTTCTGCTGTACCAAGGCACAGTCCTGGGGCTATTAGTAACAGTCATTTTTATAATAGATGGAATCTGTAAGGATCCCAAATCCTTCAAAAATATTCAAAGTAGTTTTTACACTTTTGGTTCTGCTTTTTGCTAAGGTTCCTCAATTTCCTTCTTTTGTCTGGTCTTGTGTTTGTATTTTTTTTTTTCCCAGAACAAATGTATTATAGAACTCAAAACGATCAGGAAAAAAGTTAAAATAACACTTTAAAATATGCAGGAAAAGGTAACTTTGTGTAGTAGGCCTAGAAAGTGAACAATTATTACTTTTTTCCATTTGTTTTTAACAGGAATTCCTAAACTATACGTGGTTGGACAAATAGTTGGGTATATCACAGTAAAGTCAACTATTAAATTTTAAAACAAAACACTGAACAAATTCATTAGTTAAATATTTAACTTTGATTCTATAAAAGCTGTTCTTCAATCGTGTAATTTTCTCCTTTGGCAGATTTTCAAAGTTTTCAAAATATCGATTGTTCCGTAATTTTAGTCCCCACAGCTGTGGCATAGACTTAATTTCCTTACTAGAGAAGCCAATCTGCATAATCAAGATCTGAAACAATGGTATGTTTTCTGGGGCTCAGGAGCTCCTTCCTTGTGAAAGAACCTAACCTTGTGCCCATGAAGTCACAGAACCTTCTCCTCCAGCTCCCCCTGGCCCTGGCCACACGAGGCAGCCTGAGCAGGAGACACCAAGCACCACAAGTCCTGCTTTCACTTCCTCCTCACCCCCTGTTCCAGTACAGCACCGCTGGTCAGAGTCCTCCAACTCCCTGAAGATGAGCATGGGACATGCCAGGGTGTTCTCTCACCATCATCCAGATGGGTCCTTTCTATTTTTCAACACTACATTCTTTCTCTTTCCTCATTAGTTCTTCAGTTGCTGGTTTTGCCAAGCCTTTTCTTATTCCATGAGGGTTTAAGGGCTGGTTAGGAGGGATGAAGACCCTTGAAGGCACATGGTAAAGGATCTGTGCAGTTTGCAAGCATAAAGCTTTTAGTCTCATTAAAATCACAGCTAAATCACAGGTGTGCTTTCTGTGAGAGAATGAATTTTCCTTCTTCTCTCCTTTCCCAGCTGTGACAAAGGGTGCACTACTCCTGCTTTTCAGTGCCATTGTAGGACTTTTTTCTTATTCATAACATTCCCCCTACCGTATTCCACACATCCCAGGGAGCGTCAGACCACTGCTATACCACTGCAGCTTCGAGTCCTGCTGTTTCCTTCATCCTCCACTGCCTGCCTGGCTGTGAAGGCATCCTAACAACTCCCACAGCCTCTGAGTGCAGCAGGATGGGCAGAGCTGCTGGTGGAGCACGCTTTCAGCTCTCAGTGCTGAAGTGGTTGACAGATGTTCGGAGGATTTCTTGTCTCTGGACCAGCACTTCATCTGTTCCAAGTTATTCAAAACACAAACAGTGGGTTGGCAGGAGTGAAATATGCTCAGAACCAGGATGTCAAAACAGAAATATATTTTTAAAAGACAAGTGTCAAGAAAAAAAAAAAAAGGAAGGTGTTCATGCAGTTTATAGGAAGATGTACTTAAATAGTTGAGATTTTCTTCTTTTAACCCCTTGGGGTCCCATCTGACATGCTGTTCCACTATGTCTATAGTGTTTTTCTTGCTTAAATGTTAACAAGGGCATTTTGGGTCCTGGGTCCCTGATCTACTGGTGGATGGATATGCCACATTTGCGAGGTGTTTGGACTACCAGCTAGCAACATAATTAGGGACAATCCTGTCAAGTGTACTGTTGTAAAACCGTAGTGAGATCCTGCAAATGCGTTGAGTGATACTGTTGAACAGAGGGGTGGAGGAGATATTTAGTGAGAAAGAAAATTATTCAAAATAATAGAGAGGAGTAGAGCAGAGATAGGGAGGAGAGCATGGCAGAGGTAAAAGATGGCTTGAATTTAGAGGAGAAGAGAGGCAGCTCTGCTTATTTCAACTCATAGTATAGAAATAGGAGTTTCAGGGTCCTTTAGCAGATACAGCTTGCCTGCAGCCTCCTTTGGCTGCATGTGCATAGTAAGGCAGGGGTGGTAGCTGACAGCAAAATGAATCAGCAGCAGAGCCCTCTGAAAAGGGCTGTGCTGCTTTGGCTGAGTTACTGCCAACAGGGTGTTAGTAACTCCAGTTGCAGGTGAAAAAGGATTCCTATGCAAAAACAATTCTAACAAAATTTGAGAAGAAAAAATAGGAGGCAAGTGTTTAAATAGACAATGGAAACAAAGTCCAAAAACAGAAGACAAAAATGAAATTATTTCAATTATGCTTTCTCTTTTTTTATTTATTGTGATGATTATTTAAGCAAAAGAGAGAAAAAAAAAGTAATATAAAAACTCAACAGTCCAAGATGTTGAAAGTTGCCATGTTCTATCAAAATGCTTTTTAGTCAGCATAAGAGCTGTCATTATTACAATAAAGGTGTCATAGAATAAGGATATAATCCCATAATTGCCCTGCACTAATAAATCAGCAAAACACTGCTTTGCTGGCTTTCCCCAGTTGAAGAAATAATTCTTTCTTCAACTGATGATGCTGTTCATGTGGGTATCATCCACATCATTTTCTGTTCCAGTTGTAATCCTTGTAATCAGGACAGAGTCACGCAGTAATGTTACCCGATCTAATGATGATCTTTGACCTGCAAATTAATTTGTTGCTATGCTTTATTTTGAGAACATTTTTGAAGACAGTGGATTATTGCTGTCTTACTGTCACTCGTTGTCATTACAACGTGCTTGGTAGGAACACTTTGGGTTTTTTAGAAGCTTTCTGTTCTCATGGCAAATAGTATTGATGCTCTGGCATTCTCCATTTTTGTTGAGATCTGATGTGAAACTGAAAGCTCCAAATGTACATGCATGGCGGATTTATGAATTCTATTTTTGAGCTTGCAGCACTTCTATTACCTTTATAACAGTCTGGACTGTGACTTAGTGCCTGTTCCTTTTTCTTTGCAATGATAGATGGTTGTGTGACCAGTTAAAAGTGAGGGGACTGCTTTTCTTTTTATATTTGTATAATTCTACTCATTACAGCCCAGCTGAACCTGACTGATATTAATGCCAATGAACATTCGAGCAAAATCTGCTTGCTTTTAGTGGATGTTTTACACATTTCTTCTACATCCTCTTTTTTTTTTTTTTTTAATGTTAACGTAAGCAGATTTTGTGAATTCTTGTTCATGAAGACAGCACATAGCCGGGGAAGGTACTGCATTTTTGCCTGAAATGAAAATTATATTTACCCATGTTAGATTCATAATGAACGTCAGTTTTGATCTGCTTGTGTGCATTTGTGGGTGGACAATACTTAAACATTCATACTTAAAGCATTAAAACACTTTGCAAACTATTGTAGCTGAGGGCAATGCTACACCTACTTCCCTAGTGCAAGAATCATTGAGTGGGTGTGGAGAGGACTGAAAAAGATAAAAAAGCCAGCCTGGGAGATCTGTTTTTCACATAATTGAATCCAAACAATAATATGCCTTTATTCTCTCTAACTCCTGGGCTTAAGGTGTAATTGCTTTCTGTCATTGGCGGCATTTTGGCTTGGTGTGTTGTAAATCTGAGGGAGAGATGATCTGTGACTGGCTCTGTTGTCTGTCTGCTGGGTGATCCTAGAAGCATCCTGCTGCCTCCAGCTGTTCCTGCTTGTGCTGCTGGACAATTTTTGAGGCAGACCCAGCAGGCTGAAGCCTTGATCTGAGTCCAAGTATAGAATATGAACCCCTAATGCTGGGCATGGACTTTTGATGTGGGAAGATAGAAGACATGTTTACTGTGCAAGGACACTTAGGAGAGCCCAGATACAAAACCCCTGCTCTGCCATAGACTGGAAACTGGGGGTGGTTTTAATTCCTGTCTTGGTGGCCAGTAGAAAACAGCTGAAATGTCACAGCCTACACTTAAAAAGCATTCTGATTTGGATCTTTTTTCTGTTCCCTCTTCATTCATCTTTGTTTTAGGAACACTTTATTTTAAATTGATTTTGTTATTAGTGGATCTGCTCAGAGGCAGTACACCTGTTACATATATTGAGAATCTGACTCCTGACTTTAGCTGGTGCAAGTGACAATGTTTTAAATTAAGCTGTCCTCCCTGCAACTATCCTTCTTTTCTTTATCTCCCCACCCAGACATAAATAACCAGGCAGCAGACGGCAGGTAGTGTTATAAATTGTCAGGCTACACAATTGCCTCATGTTTTGCATTCTGTTCTCTTCCCCTATTATCGTCCATTTGGAACTAAAAGTTCATCCATTTGTGGTTCTGCCATGAGAGGATGTCAAACAAATTGATATTGTAGTGTTTAAAAAGTGTTAAAGAATACAAATATATATCAATACATTGATAATGTTCAGCAACCAAAATTGTAGTGCTTTGTTACGGACATTTAAAGACCAAGAGGAGTAAAGTCTAATATGGGGAAGAGTGATTATCACTCACAGTGTCTAATTTAAAAGTTGAGTGCTGGTTTTGCTTGCCACCAGGCCCATGATCTATTAGTCCTCTGTTTCCCTTATACAGTAGGTGTTCCTCTAATGAAGAGTTCACTCTTTGCTTCTAACACATCAGTATATCACCCATCCCAGGTCTTCACCATGGTTCTGCTAAACAGTTGCTGTCAGGAATTGTAATGAGATATGGCCCTCTCCTAAATGCTCAGCCAGAAATACAAGGCACAGTGTCGGCCAGGCAGTCGAGGCAGCTGGCAGGGGCAGCATCCTCAGAGAGCCTGGCTACCTCTCTGTTTTGTTTTTTTATCACAGCATTTCAGGCTGCCTCACTCTACTCCACTCCCCCTTGGCTGGTGCTTTGCTGGATTTCTAGAGGCACTATAACAAGTGCAACCTGGGTTGTGTTGCAGTTACTCTCTTAAACACGGCCCCACTGTTGTGCAGTGTACATGGATCAGGTCTGAGTTGCAGAAACATTTTTACATCATACCTAGAGCTTGTTGCCCACACTGGGGCTGTGAAGCAAGTGTGACCTCTCAGGGGCACTACCCCCACGCTGCTCCAGGCTGCCACATGCATGCAAAAAGGACTATTCCAGTTCCTCACGTCAGCCCTAAGTTTTGTCTTTGTTCATTAAAACATGCGAGGGTGTGCTTCAGTTCAGCTCATAGACTTCTCAAAAGAAAGAAGCAGAGCAATATCTACTGTCCAGACTAAGACTGGCATGTTTCATTCACGTCTCAATAAGTGTAAGAAGACAAAAAGGGGGTCAGGACATGCTGTTGGCCTTAAAGGGTCTGTCTTGTTTTTTTTTTATTTTCTTTAACCACTAGCAGTTTCTAAAATGTCTAGTTATGCACTAGGAAACAAAACCTTATCTGTGCTGCCAAGTCCCTCATAGATTTGTCTGAATGTTTCCCATTTTGTATAACCTTCAGATGTTATGGAGAACCCCACAGGCTGTATCCTACTATCAGTTTTAGCGTTTAACTCCCCTCTCATTGCCACTGAAATTTAGATGGGGGTGGGGGGAGGTTTGCATAAAAAGCAATGACACAATATGGTCCATGATTCTGTTTTAATAAATCAGGCTGACTTGCCAGATGGATTTCTACTGTTGAGTGCAGACAATGCAACACTTGTGTCTGATTTTTGGAACTCTGGGGCTAGAGACCAAAAGTGCTGTGATTGAAAGTACTCTGGCACTGGTCAATCTCTTTTCCCTTTTCACTCTTCTGATAATCTTTAGAACTGTGTTTTTGACAGACAGTATTAAAAAAAAAAAATTGGCATCTACATACTTGAGCCAATCCTTTGGGATATTCTTTTGTGCAGTGCCAATCTCAAAAAATTATACAGAGCTGTTGAGAAAGAAAGGTCTATAGTGCTGCTGCTCTAGAAATTATGAACATCTGAGAGAGAGCATGGTCAGTTGGGCAGTAAGACACTCTTCATGTTCCTCCTCTCTTGTGATTTCAGTGGTTAAATCTTCAGAAGTGATTTTCACAGAAATAGTCACTAAGAAAACTAGCTTCAGCAGGAGCATGACAGTAGACTTTATTATATGTGCGCTGTCAGCTTCCAGGAGAGTACAGGACTATTTAAATAGATGCTCGGATTCCATGTAAGGAGTCACTGGCCATGAGATATGAATACCAAAGTGACAGCAGTGATGTATTCCAGGCTGGAGACTAATCAGGAGAATAATATGTGTTTGTCCAGTTTAGTGTTAGTCTTGCAAGTTAAGCTGATTAGTGACAGATATAGATAGGGACAGGGCTATGATTTGTTATCCACTATAACAAATCAATCTAAAAATAAACATATGACAGAATAAACACCATGAATCGGGGAAACTGATTTTTTCAGTGAGATAAGGATGTCTTATTTTATCCGAAACTGGAGGCAGTCACACTGATGAGTGGGAGATGATTGTGATATAGCAGAAACAGGGACTGAAGTTAGTACAAATCTTTGTTTGCTCTGGTTTTTGCTTGCAAGTAGGAAGCTTTCTGAGAGGGGAGCTCAGTGGTAAAATGTGAGTTGGCCTTGGAAAGTGATGCTAAGGATGGAATTGGCAACAGAATGGGATGAGCCTCACATAATTTGGGGGTGGAAGGGGGAGCTTGAGTGAGTGAAATATAATTATGGCTTTCCTGGCTGGTAATGCTGCATTGAAGTTGCTCTCCTCCTTGTATTGTTAAGACATTTTCAGTGCAGCTGGAAATGTGTTGCTAATCAACACGCAAATGTGAACACTACAAACAGAAAACCATTGGTTTTTTTTAAGAGAAAATATAAAGGCTCTTCCTCTGGAGGATATTTGTAGTTGCTAATAGCTTCTGACAGTGATAAATTTGTGGGCAGTGTCATTTCACAAATGAGAGGTTAAAATTCTGAAGGATTCCTCCAAACATGAACCCAGGGTCTTTTTTAAGTTCCTGGCAGTGAAAAAGTCTAGCCCAGTCTGCCTTGCCATCCAAAGATGGACTTGTTAATTTCATTTGCAGATCTTCCTTTTCTGCTGGTTAGGATTAAGGATAAAAAAAATAAAAAATGGAATATTATTTCAGGAAAATACATCTTTCTTATAAAGAGGAATTGCTGTACAAGCCATAATGATGCATCTAGCCAAGCATCTTAAATAAGCTCCTGATGCTCTGCTTTGTTTGTGCCAGCCAGAAGTTCAAGGGAGGCATTGGAAATTAAAGTTGTCTTTCCGAGCTGGACCTCTGAGCCAGAGATGGATGCTGTGTTCTGCCAAATGATCTGTGGTGTGCAGGGGCACCACCTCTGCAGTGGAACCATCTTCTTGCTACCCTGCTAGTCTTCAGTGTCACCTCTCCCCTTATGATTTAGAGAAACTCATTCTGTGTTACTAAAACCAGAGGCTACTGCAGTATGTGGATGTCTGAAGAGCATTTGGAGATATATGTATTCCTTTTTTTAGTGTTGTGTTCCAGTCTGTGTTCTTTTAAGGTGAGAAAGAAAAGTCATGACATTCCCCCAAATCATCTTTGAAACCACTCAAACATGGAGAATTAACTAGAATTGAACTAGGCTTGGTTTGAAGTATTTTTTATCTCAGTCAGAATAGCTTTTTTTGTACGTTCCCTTGTGTCAAGAATAAGTAAAGCAAAATATAAGTGAAAGCAAAAAAAATGACAGATAAGTGTACTCAGATAATGATGACACAATCTTGTTTCCTACTAGGCATGTTTCAGATGTACCTTTTCTAGCTAATCTCTAATCATAAGTGTCCCATCCTTTGACAATCTGGCTTTGCTAACAGCTTGTGTTGGTCAAGTGTTGAGGCCAGCAGCTTGCACTGAGCTTGGGTGCATACTTGTTCTCCCTGCTCCCTCTGCTCATCCTTGTCTGCTTCCTCTTCCCTTCAGATGGTGCAATTCAACACATTTCTTTCTCCTTCTGGTAGGGCTGCACCACTCACTAAATCCAAGTCCAAATGGCAATCTGGGATAGCATCACAGGGCCTGTAGAGAGTTAAACCCAGTGGTCCTTCCCAAAACCGCTGCCACAGCAGGCTGCCTGTCTCCCTGTCTGCTGGGTGAGCTGCTTTGTGAATGGGCTGGTGCAGAGCAGGCAGGCTGGATGTGGGCAAGGGGCGTGTGTGTGTGCACAGGAACATCCACTGAGGCACCTGCAAGGGGGCTTGTGTGTCCTGATCTCGGCTCATTAGGATTTTTTAATTCTGCTTCTTGCTTCAGCTAGGCTCTTGCATCATCCAGGGACATTTTTGGGTACCTGCTTAATGCCAAGCTACCATCTGATTTTTTTTTTTTTTTTAAACTGCTTTTTAATCTTTTCTGTTTGGGGGAAAAACAAGCTGTGTTCGAGCACTACTTCACATCTCTAAAAATAAAAGTTGGCTTTCTAAGTGCACAGCATATTCCCCTCTCTTTCTGCCTCTCCATCTCCCCCTGCTTCCCTCTCCCTGCTTCTTTCTGCTGGAGAGACGGGGAGGGGGTCATTCTTGGCAACCACTGAAGATGGATTCTAAGTGGTGCACAAGTGCACACATAGCAATTTGGCACACAGCAGGGGCTGGGGGCAGGAGGCATTTTGGATTTGTCAGCTCATCGGCACAGCTAGGTTCTTGTCAAACAGCAGAAGTTGCACAAGTCCCTGGTGGCTGAGATGCAATTGGTGTAGCTGTGTTGGTCTGGAAAAGCAAAGATGTGAGGTCACAGGATCATTTTCCCCCTCATGCTGCAGCAGTTGACAAATCAGCTCATAATGTAGCATTACCTCCTCAACTCCCATTCCCTTTCTTGTCTTTTGTGCCCCAAATGTCTTTTATGTCAGTTCTGATCTCTGTTCCCTGCCTGTGTATCTTCATTTCCCTGCCTTTATGTACCAGCAGTTTTGTTAATTTGGATTCTGTGATATGAATGGCTCGGAAATTTTAGAGACTTAGTTCTGGTCAGCATAAGCTTGTGCCCAGGGAAGATTTTGTCAAGCACAGGGATTTCCAAAAGTGATACACATACTGAGGAAGTTACACAAGCTGCTGCAAAGCAGTACCCAATACAGGGCTGAACCAGGGGTTGGCTTTGCCAATATTGCTGCTGCCATTGATGTGCCATTGATGGCCTGTCAAGAAGTATATAAAAATTGAAAATGTATTACATTCCTGGTCTAGGAGTTGAATATAGTTTGCATAGCATGACACAGATTTCCTTTAACGAGATGCCTCACACTTTCCTAAACTCATTTTCTGAGTTAAATTATTTTTTTCACTGTATGTGCATGACTCAGAAATGCCTTTTCTATTTGTGCTTGCAAGCAAAAAGCATTGGGGCTTTTTACATCTGTGCTGTATGGGAGACGTGCTTTCATCTGCAGGTAAATATACGGTATAGCTTTGGATATGCTTGACTTCCTTCCATGACTCTGTCAGTTGCTTCAATTCATGGTATCAGAATTTCTTTAAGATATCTCAGTGACAGGTCCATGTAACTGTGTGGATTAGGTTCCTGCCTTGACCTTGACTGCTGTAGGAGATGTTGAGTCCTAATGAAGGGAGTTAGGAGGATGCTGACATGCTGACAGGTCCCTGCTTTCGTGTGTTCACAATCCTACCCCTGGGGCAGCACTGCACTCTGATATGATGAGGGGCTGCTTCTCTGAGAGTAGGTGCAGCAAAGTTCTCAGAAGTTATTTTAGAAAACATTAAGCCAATCTGTCACATAAGGCTTGGCCTGGAATTAATCTTGGCTGACCCTGATGATCAATCCACCCTTCTTCTGTGTGTAGAGACAGCATAATTACAGACTTCTGTAGGAATGGAGCTGGGATGTTCTGGAAATCTCACTTTGAGAGCAGTTCAGAGGAGCTGCTGCTCAGCCTTATCTCCCACAATGCAGCCCTGCACATCACACACACTATTCTGCACACAGGATGTGTATTGCTATTTTTCAGATGAACTGATATAGTTAAAAAACTGGAACAGAATGAAAACTTAATCAATAATAGTAACCAAATATAAGAGTAGATCCAGATCCAAGTGCATCAAAACATTCAAATTTTTGTTTGGGTAATTAAAGGGCGGCTGACAGAGTTCAAAAATAAGCCTCCAGTCTAGTGATCAAGGCATTCTGCCAAGTTAGCCCTGTTGCAGAAATATGTGAATGTTCCCTTGTATATACAGACCTGCCGGAAACTTGCATATTGCTTTTGCTTTATAAGAATTTATTCTACCTGTTCTAAAATAGCAACAATTTTAAATTGCAGACATCTCCCTCAGATGCTTTGTAGCTTTAGCTGGGTGGGTAAGGCCTTTTGTTGGGTTCGGTTTCCTATAGGCAAGGAAAAAGGATATTTAAGGAATATTTAACTTATTTTTTTCATATATCCTGTCACAGCTCTAACCATCAGGTGTTGGGGGGGGATGCTAGGACTTTGATTTGCTTAATCTTCAATATAAGCTACAGTCTTAACTGTTTAGTTCTTCTGTGACAAAGCACAAATGAGTAAACTCAGCAGCAGACATTGTGTACAGCTGTATTAAAAACTAGAGGCATCTCCACAAAGCAGAGGTCAAGTGTTTCTTTTCAGCATCCAACTCTTGTGATTCTGATCATACTATTTTCGTCCTCTCATATCCTTGGGAATACAGGGGTTGGAGGGGCTGGACTAAAAAAATGCTTTTCCTCTCATTATTGTAATTTTGATTCTTCTGATAGTGTGCACCAAGCTAGGCCAACACCATCGCGGGAGACCATACACACACTAGAAGTTCTATGATACCATAAACCCCAAAATCAACATATACAGGAGAAAACTCGATAGTAGGGTAAAATCTCTTGTGGGATTGCATGCAAGCATGTCCAAGTCCAACACTAGCCTCCTGCCAGCGCCTGAGCAACTTGTTTTGTGTTGTAAGGGCTTGCACAGTATTGAGTGATGACACCAGCTGTGCTCAGGTTCTTGAATTACAGCTTGAAGGTGGACATCAGGGGACACACCGTGCCTGCAGGAATGGCTGGCTTGCTGCTAGACTGAAAAGCAGAGGGCTGGGAGCTGAGGCTGAGAAAGAAATAAGTAGTTTCCTGAGTCTCTCTGGTTTTTATTATAACTTTTTTGGAGAACATGGCTTTGCACATAAAATTTTTGTTCTGATATGTATACCTTCTAGTGGTGTGTGCTGGCATGTTGTCCCTTATATAATGGAAGCTTAAAGCAGACAGTCACATCCTGAAACACTCAGAGGTGAGATAGTCTCCTACCTGCACTCAAGCTTTCCAGCTAGATTTGGTTTTCATTTAGCTTGCATTATGTGTGATGAAAATTCTGGCTGAGGACACACATTTCCTGAAATGGATATACAACACATGCCTCAACCACAAAGATCCCTCACTAAACTGATGTCTGGTTCCTTCCTCTTTTAAGGAAAGCTGTAATTTTCTTCCATAGTAAGCTTAATGTCTTTGACAGAAACTGAACAAAGCAAAAATCTATTTAAGTAATTTGTTTATATAGGTGGCTGCACAAGGTCACTTAACAGATTGTGTCAGATAAAGACAAAACAGACTTCCCATGTTCCAGTTTGGTATGCATTATAAGGACTGGAAGAAGTGGATCTGAATCCATATTCTTTAAGAGAAATGTTTCTTTCTCTAGCAGGCTGGATTATGTAGCTTTCATCACCTGACATCTATTCTCTGAAAGGCAAATACAAAGAAAATTTTCCAAATCTCACAATAATGCTATTTGAAAGATAAAAATTTCTTTTTTTTTTTTTAAGATTTAGTTTAAAGATAGATGTTCTGCTGAAGTTGGAATATTTTTAAACTGAACGACTCGAATGATTAGTCAGGGAATGCGTAGACATTATTTGGCTATTGCAGTCTGGCAAGCCCATCTTGATTTGGTCAGCTAGCAGGGAACAATACAGCTAGCAGGGAAGGAGGAACCTGCCCAGATCTTGGCTGGGTTTATATATTACTATGAAAAGAGAGTGTTGACTGTGGAAATTAATCAAGTTTCTTTTCCCCAGGGATCAAAGAGGTTACTCAGAGGATGCAGGGGAAATGTAGGGATTCAGCTGTGTCACAATTTCTCTCTAATTGAGCTGTCTAGGGAGCCTCCCACGTTTTGCAGAAGTGGAAATATCCAGTTTCATTTTATCTTTCTCAGTCTGCAGCAGCTCTCTTCTTCAGAAGCCAAGGTCACACTACATTTACTTTTGGTGTTTGTCCCTTTAATTCTCCTACAGTTTCACAAATGCTTCTGGTGTATTTTTAAATTTTAGCTTATAATCACTTTTTTTTTTTTTAAAGGCACCATCTGGTCCCTGACATGGTTTAAAATAACAATGTAGCCCGCACACAACCAGCAGCAAGACTTTACACCTTTCATAACCCAGTATGAGAGTTTCCCCACCTATATTTCTCCACAGACACTGTCGCCATCAGATCCCATTCCCTCCGGACAGGTCTTGCAGAAAGTAGGGTCTTGCAGCTCTTGCTTTCCATCCCTTTCATCTCGAACATAGCCATTTTATGGAAACAAAATGGATGCACTAGAGAAGCTTAAAGCTATGAATGTGGGAGGTCTGCTGTAAACAGCTCAGTCAGAGATTTTGTAGTTGGAGCTCACGTTTGCATTTAAGCTGCCCTCTGGTGCTTATCACTTCTGCAGTGCATGCCTTCATCGTGTCCCCTGGTGCCTGGAGACATCTGCAATATCCAGGGAGAAGAGGGAATAGAGCATTGCAAAAACGCCTCTAAAACAAAAAGTGGCCCCATTCTGTGGGTGTTTTATTTTAAGTGGGACATTAACATGCTCTGTTATTATTGCAGGTTACACTGGGCAGGAAGGTTTTCTTGATTTTGATTTTTATGAGTCACTTCCATCAGGCATCAATAGCATAGTTTATTTTATCTTCTTGCTGCGTGCAACAGCACTGTCTGTCATGGTGCTTTCCCAGTAGCCACAAATCAAAGCATGCCACTAAGCAGAGTGATCGTGTGACTGTCACCCTCGGCACAGCTGAGAAACCTGGCGTTTCTCTTCTGGCTGTTGGAGGACCTGAGGTTATCAGTGCCAAGGCAGCACAGACAATAAATACAAATGCACCCTTTCCTACTTACAGCCAGCAATTTTGAAACAAGCTAAACCACTGCTGGAGACAAAAACAGGCTAATGTGATGAATGAGAAAGGACTGTGAACAGCTCTTGGACTTCTGTGTATGTTATCTGTCTGGCAGGACAATCACTGGTCTTTTTGGTTTGTTTTCCTATTAACTAAAGGCAAAGCTGAACAATTATTTCCCTACAAGTGTCTCTGCGCCTGAGTCACGCTCCTGTCCCCCTGCACTGCCCTGGTGCTGGCAGGATGGTTAATATTAGCCCCACGGCTGATTGTCCCGCCTGGTGCCCTGCGACAGGTGCGGGAAGGGACGGCCGCCGTGCTGGAATCCCGCCCGGGCCGATGCCGGTGCTGGCACAAGCCTTCCCATTATATCAGCAAGGGCCACGTCCCGTCGCCACGATGCCCCAGCACCCCGGGCTGGCCCCAGCTGTCTGCGGGACGTGGAGCAGGGCGACAAGCACCCGGGGAGGCTGCTGTGGGGAGAAGCAAACCGCGACTCCTCCGGAGCGGCAAAACGGGAGGTTTCTGGATGGGACTGCAGCTGTGTGCATGGGGTAAGGAGAAGGTCTCGGCAGAGCCCCAGGCTGGCGGCTTTGAGGCATTGCTCTTAGAGGAGGGAAACACACACAAACAAGTACTAAAATCGAGTATCAGCACTGTGAAATGAGCAAATATGGGTTGCAGTTGCTCATCGTGTTGGCCGTAGTTTCTTTACAGCGCAGTACTTTGGGTTTGCATTAATTTTAATTGGCACTCTCTAATTTTAGAATGCTCCTGTGAAAAGTTACTTTCAATTCCAGTGGTGATTAGATGGTGATGACGTGTTTTAATAATAAACATGGGAGAGACACTGAAAAAGAAATCAAATGTGCTGGCTGCACTTCTGGGGAGGGGAAGAAGTGCTATTGCTCTGCTCTAAAATTATCTGATCTGTCTGTGCTGGGGTGATATCTTAAGGTCTCCCATCTCTTTATTTTTCCATTTTTCTTTCTTTCCACCTATTTTTTCTTTTTATTTTCTTAAACCATAATAACATCTTTTGGTAAGAACAACAAAATATCTAGGTGGTGTTTACATAGCCTAAACATTGGAAAGAGGAAGGGAGAGCCAAAAGACTTGTAAGGTTTCACAGGATCACTTCTAGTATCCTGTTCCCTTAATGCAACCCCTCTCCATTGACTCTGGGAAGAAAGGCAGGGCTGCCGGGCAGATCAGAAGGGATCTGTGTGCTGCAGTGTGACTTTTGTGAGCTGCTGCTGTGCCTACATGCATACTCAGGGACAGAGCCAGGCAGGCTTGCTTAGGGAGTTGAGCAGGCTCTGGCTGCAGTGTGGCAGTCTGCTGTGTGCTGAAAAACAGGTACTGCTGCTGCTTCTAAATTAAGGGAAAAAAAAAATAAAAGAGATGCTCTTCTCTAAATTCAGCGATTTCTGCTCTGAATTGATCCACAACCCCAGGCAGTAGGTCAGCTTGAAGCAGTGGAGAGTTAGATTGATGCAAGGGAAATCAATGGGAGTCTCTCCCTTGACTGTGGTAGGGTTTGGGTCAGCACAGTCCTCACTATTTCTATTTTTATCTATGTGTAGCTGTGAAACACCTTTTTTGGGAGTTGTGGAATAAATAAGTGCTATCTGGGACAAATAAGTACAATAGTTCAACTTCCTAAGTGTCAGGTGTCTCCATGCATAGTCTAGGTTCAAGTTCCTTCCAGGAGAGGTTTTTGATTGAAGCCATTAAAATTTGGACATGGTTTTGATATGAAAGGGAGAATATGCCTTTTCTGAGTGCTACTTGTGATGATTGCATGTGGGGCTGTGCCTCTAAGTGGAGGCTCTTTGCTGTGGGAACTGAAGTGTTTTAGGGGATTGTGAGATCCTTCCTGGGCCAGTGCCTCTGGCTGAGGACACTGCTACTGTAACACTGCCACTGTCCTGCTGCTCCTGACTTCTCTGCAGGCAGCACTGCTCTGGGGGTTTGATGTGGTTGTGTGGCAATGAGGACACTATGTAAACTATGACAGTCCTGCACATCTCACAGTGCCTTGACTCATGCTTCCAGTGAAACCTTTCTCCAGCTCCCGCTCTGTTTCCCACTGTCCACCCACACTGGTTTGTAGTCCTCTTATTTCGATACGTGAAGCAGAATTTGCTGCACCTCAAGCTTCAGTGCTTCAGCCATGCCTGAGCAGGAGCTCCCACACAGGGATGGGCCAGCGGCGAGGGTTGGTGCTTTGCTGAAGGGACATGTGCCAAGGCAGTGGGAAAATACATGACTATCTCCCTTTGAAAGTCTTTTATTTGTGACTTTGAAAGTGCCTCTGTAAGTAGCTCACAGAGAAGCCATTTTCAAATTTGATGCCAATTTTTAAATGCGAGATGAAAGTGGATTTCACTGCCGTTAAACTCGGCAGCTGCGAGTCCCTCAGGAGAGGTGCAGCCGTCTGCGTCACTGGAGAGCCAGATCTGTCGCCTCGCAAAAGATCTTGTATCCAGGTAGGAAAGCATAAATGAACATGTGGATCTCCAGCAGTGCTGGGTACCGAACAGCACATTGCTAAAAATGTTATTTGTTTTTTAACCGTTATGATAAAATGCTCAGAGTTACAAAAGTTTGAGAAGAATAAAATGTTTGTGCCACTTTGTACACAAATTGGTGATCTTGAAGAGAAGTTAGAGGGCATATCCAAATAGGTTTTACAATTAACCTTTTATAACCAAGTGGTCATGCAGTCACTCCTGTATCTATAATTTCTTTTTATATTTTTTTATTAAAATTATGCATCATTTTCATAAGCCACTGACATTATGTGTTTATGGCCTCCTGTATTACATTATGTAGTACATCATTATCATAACTTATCCTCCCATCATTCTAGTAATTTCTTAGACGTTTAGGTTGTAATTTCACTACAACATATTACAAGAAAATCCAGTTACATTTAGAAGCATTATGGGAATCCTCTCTGTTACTGTAAATACATTGCCTGGTCAGATTTATTTTAATTTGCTGTGAAGGAAATAGAAGAATATACTCTAATGATGTACACATCTACGTAGTGAGAAAAACAATCCTTTTTACTTTTTCAACTATTACAAACATCTGCCTTTTCCTGTGCCCTAGGAGTGCATATACTCATGCATGCATTTGAGAATATAATTTCTATAATATAAAAAACATGGGCTAACTACTCAAAACATTGACCATTAGGATCCTTACAGCACTCCTAGTGAAGCTGATGATAGCCAAGCATGCAAGCAGCAAGGCATCCTTTGGTCACAGACTGGCAATCTTGTACTTCTGTGAATTTGTAAAGGAGCACTTCCTTTTTCTTCTATCACAGAAAATGTGATGATGGCCTGTTGCTTCCTCACCAAGGTCTAGAGACAAAGAGCAAGGGAGAAAGGCTCTTTGGCAGAGAGATTGGGAAGAGAAGACTGGGAGAGATTTTCTACCAGATGCCCTCCAGAGCAAAGGCAATATGCAAACACGTTTGGCTACAGCTATAATCATGTATTATTTAGAAAATCTCACCTCCTAAAATCAAAAGAGAGAAGGGAAATTACTGGAAACATGGAAAAAGGATGCATGAACAATCTTACTAGAGGCTGCAGCAGTACATCAGTGGAACTGATGACCCATCCCGTGGGGAGGTCTGAGGAGGATATATCCCTGTGAGTCTGTTGCTGTCCAGGTGCCTCCTGTTGTTGCCTCACTTGTTACTGACAAACTTCACTAGAAAACGAGGGTAATGTTAACATGTTCTCACTATACATGATTACATTTAGATGTCTTTGTCTTGAATCTAGATCTGTCTCAGATCTATCTAATTACAGTTTTCCCTTGTTACTTTCCTGGCAAGTTCAGCCACTTCTCCCTTGCTGCTATGATGGCAACTGCACCCTTCTTTACACTTTCATCACTTCCCTGCAGCAATTAAGAAAGGTTAGGTAAAAATCTGTGTATCCCTAGGCTAAACACATCCATAAGTGTGCATGGAGGAGAGAGCAGGCAGGCATCACAATTATTCACAGGGTAGGAAACCTTCATCCATTTCTCCTTCAGTGAAGAAGGAGGTGAGTTGTTCATGAAGCATGCAGACAGGTTGGCTTCTCTTATATTAACAGGATGTTACAGGAAAGGCTCATAAAGAAGGTGCCCACTCAGTCCTTATCAACGTGCTGGCTGCTCCAGGCAGGTCAGGTGTTAATGGAAGAATGACGAAATGGAACACAGCAGCAGTCCCGGCCCCTGGCCCCTGCAGTGGTGGAACCCTGTGCAGTGCAAATGCCCAGAGTGGGAGCAGGGCAGGTGACTGCCAGTGATGGATGATGTTGAGATCTCAGAGAGAAATGATATAATAAATGGTTGGTCTGACACAGTAGGAAATGTTTGCATAGTGAAGTGACGGGTAATAAATAAGATTATGTTGCTATAGGTCCTTCAGGCAATGCTGGAGCAAAAATGCTTTCTGATTTTCTTTCTCTAAGGAAAAAAGGTAGAGAGGCAAGGACTCTTATTTGCAATAACCAAGCATGAATAAAACCATGTTTGCTGCATACAGTCAGTGTAATCTAAGGCTGATGCGGATCCAAGCCAAGTATTGCTGTAGCTGTAGGTTCTCAGTTGTCATAGCTAAGGTTACAAAACAACTTCCCTCGCAGCTTGTCTAGTGTCACTGTCTGGAGCTGAGGCCCCACCACTGTATCCATGGTTAAAACATCGTCTTTTCTTGCACTTGTTATCAGGGCTGCCACTAAGATTGCAACATTCAGACAGTTTGCCCTAGGCATTGACTCATTATATGTGATACATGATAGTACATAGAGGGATACGGATTTAACTTGTCCTCTGAAATTTCCAGGTGTTCCAGTTTATCATTTACAATAGTTTTTTCTGGACAGGTTGTTGTTTGGGTTTTGTTTGGCATTTTGTTTGGGTTGGTTGGCGGGGATTTTTTTGGTATGAATTTTCCTCTCTTGTTCATTTTTATTTGAATAGCAGAAATAGACCTCTATTGCTGCTGCTGCAGTGGTCAATTATATAAGCTCTCCATGCTAGTTTTTGCTAGGTAGATAAATTCTACCTGGGCTCAGCACTGCCAATTAGTAAAGACTTTTATCATGAAATCTATTAATTGCTTTAGCTGTCTGGAAAGGATTATTCAAGAAACATCTCATGTTTAAAAAAAAAAAAAAAGGGAGTGGGGGGAGTACACTGGGTATATTTTTAACATTTCAAGCTAGCTTCAGAAGTCTTGCCCTAAACTCCCTGAAACCAATGAAACAAAGTCCCCTGTCTTTTATTTTTCTTCTAAGCAACTAAGGAATACATAAGAAATTTTATGTTGAACTCTTTTTTTTTTTTTTTTAACTATGTGTCTGAGGGTTAGTGAGGAGCAAGGGAATGAGAGTACTGAAATTATCTGCCTGGCTGTAATTTTTCAGGTCTTGTATGATGCATTTTAGAATACTTTCTGTGGGGAATTTTTCGTGGCTTTCTCCCCCTTGAGAATCCTACTTCATGCAATGACAGCTATACTGCTATCCATACTTAAAGGACAACCTTCCTTCAGGAAAACATAAACTCACTAAAAATCCCATTTTACACCACTGAGTTCCAGTTTCCAAAGATTACACTGCTGAAACTATGAGTTTTCCTGGGCCACTGGTAATTACGATGGGTGTTGTTAGTGAATAAGGACCAGAAGAGCATTTAAAGTCCCCTCTCAAATGTAGTGCTGGTGTCTACAGTGTGACTTCTAGGACTGTTCAAGAGAGTGAGGTTTTATAAAATCAGCACTGAAGTTAAATGATGTAGTATGTGTGGTTTTTTCATACATTTGTAATTTTAGAAGCTTTGTCATTTCAATGCCTTCTTGTGCACCTGATTGCATATCTCCCGTTTTTGCATCTATGATAAGGATTTCTGGGACTTAGGACTTGGCAGAGAGGGAGGACTATTTTGGAACAGGCATGTAGTGACCTCTGATTTGACTTACAATATTAGCCAAAGACCCAACAGTTGCTGTATAGACCTAGTGAGTACCAGCATTTGGAAAGTGAGAACTGCAAAACAAAACAAAGCATTTTTTCCTGAACATATCCCTTAACTATGGTAACTCTAAGTGACTGGATAGATTCTTGCTCTTTTCTGGGCTTCTACAGTACACTAAGCTCAAGCTAACTGGATTTTAGGATTATTTGCTGTTCAGTACAGCATTGACACCACAGGATTATAAGGCAGGACTTTCCAGCCACTGGAGCATACAATATTAAATCCTGCAATATAGTTTCCATAGTATTGCATTACATTCTCTCCTCATTAATCCAATGTTCCCTAAACCCTGTATTTTTAATGAACAAATAATTGTTCTATTACAGATAACTCTAATAGGGGTTATTAAACCTACTTGGTAAAAAAGACTACACAGTTTTACATAGGTGAAAAATAAGGGTGGAGGAAATATGCGTGTGGGGAGTTGATAATTATATACAACAGAGATTGGTTCCAACATCATATTTATCTTAATTGTAAGAATATGTTTGGGAGATGAAGTTTCCCTAGAAGACAGCTAACTAGTAACAGTGGTTTTATCTGATTTGCTACTGCTCTTTTTATTCCTAGATTTCATATGCTTTACAGAATTGTTGTCAATATGGTTATCCCCACTTTACAGATGAAGCATCTGATTTCTTGAAAATTAGAAAAAGCTAGAGGGCAGCACCACTTGCCAGCCATGCTGTCCTCTTTGACTTTCCTAGGAATATTTTTACTGCCACCCATAACACTGCTGCCCATTGCAGGCTCCAAACAGCACACGCATGTCTGGGGGTTGGATTTCAGCCCCACTGCTCTGCTTTTGCTGACACTGCAGTAATGAGCTGAAACAAGACATTGTCCCAGAGCTGTGTGGACATTGCTAATGCCAATAACTAAGTAAAACTTATTTGTTGTGACGAGGTGATACTTGTGTATTATGCCAGATCTTAGGCTGTTAAACAAGAAATTCTCTACTGAATCTCATTTCACATAGGAAATAAGTACTGAAGAGGAAAAAAAAAAATCAATATTCTCAAGCTGGGAATGTATGATTATCAGGTTTCTGAGAGAGACTCAGGAAAAACTACAAAGTCTCACATAATTATTAAGTTTGAGGAATTTTACGTTGAAATTAGAATCCATTTCCCTTTTTACACTTCTAGACATTAGGTATGTAAAAGCAATGTCAAGTCAGTAAGTTTCAGAAGGGCAGGGAGCTGAGCTTGTCATTACCTTCCCAACTGTTTGTCAAGACCTCAACAACGCCCTGAGTTTAAAGCCCCAGTAGCTGTGTGAGAAGACAACATGTGGAGTGGCAAGAGCTGTTGCTTTGGTTGGCGTTGGTTGGTTGTGATGGTGGTGTTGGCAGGAGACAATGCCAAGAGTTTCAGGCTCCCCATCCTGCTCAGGTGAGCAAACAGACATGAACACCACCACTGGCTTCAGTGTGACCCAGGCAAATAAAACCATAGTCTCTGGTAAGCCAGACTGCCAAAAGGTGAGAAGCATAGCTGAAGTGATTTTTTAGAGAAGGCTATATCTGAATAAGTTTACACTAGAAGTCTGTAAGGAAAGCTCCACAGAGCTTTCCTTTTTTGAGGTGTGTTTGATTACAGGAGAGAGAGGAGGTCTTGGTGTGGACCCTTCTTTTCCTTTGCTAGCCCAGGAGATGAAGAAGGGCCCTGAGAAAGTGTAATCTTTCAACCATGTGCTGTTACAGCTTGAACTGAGATTCCAGGATCATGGAGCATATTTAGATTATTAATATTTCTATTACTATTTTTAGTTTTGTAGTAGTATTTTTACTTTTGTAGCATTATTTACACCATATTCCTGACAAATTGCAGAAGAGATTGGTTTGCCTGTTTTACAGGCTGTGTAAAAACCTTCTCCAGGCAGGCTGATCAGTGAGGTAGTTTTGATTTGACTTCTCCTCATAAAACCTTGTTCTGCATTGCAAGGAGGCTTCAGTGAACATCACAGCTGAGACAAGGATGGCTTTGGGTGGCGGATTATGGGACAAAGTGTTCCAGCCAGAGCTTTCATGAACAGCATGAGACAAAGTAGACATGTCCAGATTTGTCCCCCAGAAAGTGATAAATAAGTAATAAATGAGCAATTATATTGACAAATACCTCAGTCTGTGATGTTTGAAAGGATCTGGTGCTTTTCACTGAGTGAAAACTGATCTGTGCCATAGTAGCTAGATGACTCACCACACAGGAATCAGAAAATGCCTTGTGACAAATGGTCAAATGCAGCACAGGGCTGATCCCCTTGGTGTCCTGGGTATTCTTCTCAAGATCATTAACTGCAGCCAGGGGCATCTCTGCACTGCTCAGGCTCAGAACCATCAGCTCCACAGCTCGTCTCAATTTTTCTGTTTGTTATGCAGAGGAGGTGGGAGACTACATATTCATCTAGCTTGGGATCCTGCAGACCAGCAGGGACCAAACTCTCCATTCCCTTCTACAGCCCTTTGCCTTCAGGAATTGAGAAGTTTAGGAGGGACTTCCTGAATGGTGTTGCATCCCAACCATCCTGTTTGTTAGACATGCCCCTCATGAATTTGTTTAGTCCCCGTGCAGGTTTAATTTATATTTTATGGCCTCTGCAGCATCCTGTGGCAGTGAGTCACAACTTAATTACACCTTGTGTGAATAGGTTCAATGCCGCACTGGAACCAGCAATTAGTACTTGCAAAGAGATATTTTCTGTGTGAAATGTACTTTTCATCAGCGCTGCTCCATGAGAGGAGCTGCCTGTTGAGGCTCGCAGGAGATAACAGTCTCAGGGGGAGAAGGGGCCAATGCCAGCTGTCATGTCACCGAGGAGCCAGAGGAGACAGTTAGGCACTGTCAGTGTGGTGTCACACACCTCACGCTATGCAGCACTGGAACAATTAAAAAACCCACATTGCTTGTTGAACCCCAACTGCTTATTTGGTTCACAGTGGCTATGGAAACATCTGACCTATTTACACCTTCAGCAGAGTGAGTGGTGGCTGGTGGAAGAGAGGTGGGAAAAGGGGAACGCTTTGAATTTGGATTTCGGAGACTTTTAAATAAGATGGTGTATGTGAATGTGTGTGCCTGTGTGCTCATCAGGAGGGAGAGTCAGAGGAACATGGCCCAAGCAGGCCAGGGGTTCCTGCTCCAGTGCAGCTGTGGCATCAGCTCCTTCTCGAGCAAATGTGATTTACACAGAGCTTCTGCTTTGCTTACATAAAATAACATTCACCATTTCCAAAGGCCTCATGGAAATTCCTTCTTCTGTCACTTTGTTAGCAAAGTACGTAGCAGTGTCTCTGCAGTATTCACCCCTGAAAAGGGCTCCAGTAGATGGGAATCAGCTTGTTCTACCAAGAAAGGAATGGGGAGAAGTCTCATTCTGCACAAGGCTTGCCCATGCACCTTACAACACTCATCTGCTCCTTGCCTATCTCTCAGTGAAGACAGGAAGATGGGAAAGAGCAACATAAAGTCATGTGGCCACATAAAGTGGAGCAGGAGATTTCATTTGACTGCAGCTGGGGCAATTACCTAGGCTGCAGATTCCCATGACAGGATGATACCATGTAAGTTACCAGACCAAGGGCACAGCACATATCAGACTTAGCTTCCAAATTCTATTCTTCTGAGGGCATGTATTAATATAAATGGACACATTAGGTTTTAGATAGCAGTTACCTGAAATGGACCTTAGCGAAAAGGAGATCTGCTGGAGAGGGGAAAATATTAAACTCTAGGTGTAGAGAAGACTTCTGCAGATACAACATAATCACAGTGAGTATTAAGAATAAAAGGAGCTTCAAGACTTTAAAGATCTGTTGGGAAATCTTGAGGAAGAAAGGACATTCCTTTTTGATATGAATGAGAGAGAGCCTATAATATCCCCAAAGCATCTGATTGATAACCATAGCATCAGACCTCAGGGATGCAAATTTGGCAGCTCTTTAAGATGAAAGCTCCCCCTCTGCTTGCTTCTTTTTTTTTTTCTTGCACATTTCAAAACCATTCATATTCTGGCAGGTAACAGTTTTTTATCCTGAAAGTAAGGGTTGACCGAGGAACAAACTGTGCAAATTCTGTTCTCAAACACCAAAATTAGAGAGAAAATACCATCAGTTTCCTCTGCAGCCTACTTTCCCCGGTTCCAGCAATACCTTCTAGTGGAAAAACAGTCATGAAGCTACCAACAGGACACAGCAATGCACCATAACACAATGGTTTGTGTGTGTGGAGGGACCACTGTTCCTCCCTAGAGGAGGCAGCTGGAAGCCCTGTTCCCAGCTGGATGGAGAAAATGTTCATACTGCCCTGTGCTGCTGGACCCCTGCCTGCGCTTGGTGGAATTCCTTTTCCATGACAAAGGCTTTCAGGTGGCATTCCTTAGAGTTTTCTCCTCGACCTGCCACAGCAAACTGATGGAGCTTTGACAGCAGCTGTGACTCATTTCAGGAACAAATCCACTTGAGTGCTCATTATCACTTCAGCATCATTTACATTTTTCCCAGTTGGGGTGAGTATTTTTTAGTGACAGGGCACAGGCTGTTTCCTTTGCCCTGGAAAGCCCACACAAATGGACTTTCTACCTGGAAGCTCCTGCCAGAAGCTTTGCAGCTGAATGTCTTTTGTTTCTGATTTCTCTTCCTCCCCCCCCCCCCCCCACCTTCTTGTCCTTTGTAGACGAGTTACACAACACTGTTTTTTCCTCCTCCAGAATCACTAAGCAAATTTCAAGGCCGCGGAGGAGGGGGAGGAGAGACTGATGCAGTGAGCCACCTTTGCCCATCCACTTGTGACTGGGGTATAATAGGTGCAGTTGATTTGAGACTGCCAAGAGTTTGCTGCCAAATTGAATTTTTCATAAACTGATTACTGCGAAGTGCTCTTGGCAGAGGAAAGTTAACACCTTTCTAACAAGCTCAGCTCAGCACAGCTCATAAGAGGGATACTGTAATAATAATCCTGTTCTGGATCCTTGGCCAGGATTTTGGATTTTCCGAGAAACTGTTTCCACCCCCATTCCCTCACCCATGAATTAATCCACTTAAGGCTTTTTTTCATAGCTGTTGGTGAAGGCATAGGAAGACTTCTCTGCTGGTGTAAAGCAGCCAACCTCCATTGATTGCAGTACTCTGAGTTACTTTAGTACTGTGGGGGTGATAGTATGATTCAGACATGGTTGATAAAGTTAATGGTAATCTACCCTTAATAACTTAATCTTAGCATTTTTCTCTAAAGAGAGCTCTGTAGCCAGGGAAAGGCGCTGGCTGAACTACTCAAACAATTTATCTGACAATTTCTGCCTTATGTTCTCTGCTTGCAAAACACTCATCCAGAAAGGTTTTGCTTCTTAAGAGTTATAAAATAGGGAGGTAAACGTAACTCCTCAAGTCACAGCGTTGTCTTTTGCCAGATGACTCTCACCTTACAAGCTGAGAGAGGCCACTTCCAGGGAAGAAGGACAACCTCCTGTCTGCATGCAAGAGCACCTTTGCTCATTCAGAGACATGGGCTAAGTGGACAGAGTTGCCCAGAATTTATTTAACTTTCATGAGCAGTTGCGAAAAGGAAAACAGATTGTAGGTGAATCAAAGCTGCTATTTGCAATTAGCCCAAATCACACTTAGAGATCAAAGAATACACACCAAGAGTATTGTTTTAGACAGACTACATCCCTTTAGTTTAGCTAGTGGAGGCTGTGCCCACTCAGTCACTGTGAAGGACCTGGTTTGTGGCACTGCCTTGATGTGAACTCCAGTCAGATATTCCAGGGGGTGGGCAGGGATCCCACGGTGTGAAACATCTGCTTGGCAAAACGGATGCTGTGTGTAAGCAATGCTCGAAAATAATAATAAAAATCATCATTTCAAATCTCCCACCCCTCACATGACCTTGCTAGCAGGTGCTCCTATCTTAAAATAAAAAGTGCCTTGGCAAAGGCAACAGGGAGAGAGCATGTCCTTGTTTATTATTCTCTTTGCTACACTTTCCCTCCACATTTATACCATTAAAACATGGAAGGGCTACACATGTGCCACTGACACAGATGCAACAGAAAGCTTTTACTGCTCCAAAGGGGACACTTTATGGAAGTGCCAAGGAGCAGACAACAAAGGCCTGACGTGCTGCTACGTCCGTCACCAGCAAGTGCTTCTGTGGAATGATCCGTACAGAGTATGGGACACACATGGACCGTGTGGTTATGATTTAAACCCATGCCATCTGTTTAGGAGATCTGACTGGTTTTGATCTGCTTTGAAATGAACAAAAAAAAAAAGGAAATAGGAGTACTGGGGCTTTGATTCTCTTTGGTGGTGCAAACAGACAAGATGCTTCCAAGTGTTCAAGCAGATCCTCTTCTGCTTGGCAAGAGGGGTGGCTGTGCTGGCCCATGGAGCAGGCAGGGGAAATGGGGTCACATTTACAAAAATTGCAAACGCTCAATTTACAAAAATTGAGAGTTAATTAGGGTAACGTAGATATGCTGATGTTTATAGTTCAAATTTTTTCCACTATAGTTTTTTTTTCCAAATATTGCATCATTTGAATCATTTTGTGGACAAAAAATCCACAAAATCTAGGCATGGGAGGGGCAAGAAACCTGTGAGAGGTCAAGTCAGGGATCCTTGTTTTCATTTTACTCCAGGAAAATTCCTTTTTGCTCCCCATTAGTATCCATTTTGAAATGAAAAATCATTTTTATTTGAAAAATGAACCTTAGAAATTAAAAGAGAATTTCAGCTAGACGTTTTAACTTGTGCTGAATGTTCACTGAAAATTGCCTAAACCAATGCCAAATCCTCTCAAAAAATTGAGTGGCTTGAGCCAGTGTGTGCCCACTCTTCTAGGCACACAGACGTTATCTATAGCAGCAGGAGTTCTGGTGTTGAAACAGAAAGGGCATATAATGAAAAACTACTATTTTAGACAGATAATTCATAAATATTAAGGAAAGTTGTTTGACATGATAAATGATATTGAAAATCACTATATGGTAGGAGAGAAAAAATGGCAGTTGTGAATGTGCTATAGTTAAGTGTTGAAAAAGTTTGGTGATAAAAAAACCATGCATTTGTTGTTTTTATAAGAAAAACAACATTTTATTCTAGTTTTAACATTACAGAGATCGAATAGCATGCCAGTAAGGAAGAGTTTTAAACAAACAAGAAAGCCAAAATATTTTTTCCTGATTTTTCTCTTTTAATCAACTAAGGAGGTGAGGGAAAGAGAAGCTGCAGTTGCAAAGTTCTAGAATTTAGTTTAAAAAAAAAAAGTAAAATTCTTTCATTTCTTCAAAAAACATAAACTACTCCTAAAGAGCTGATCCACTCCTAATGAAGCTGATCCACAATAACCAAACCTTCTCTTGCTTCTTTGCAAAACCACTTGTATCTGCAGCGCAGCTTTAGTGCAATGTGTCTGTCCATCCGCCTCTTTGAATCAGGAGTCTGTTTCTTTTGGTGAGTGCTGAGCCAGGAAGATTATGGCATGTTTTTCATCTTGTCATAGCTCCTTTCTAACTCTTGCATGACTGTCTATATATTAAATTCATTTTGATTCAGCCTTCAGAAGGAGGGTAGCTTTTAAGACACCAGTGTCAGGATCTGCCCTGCCTGGTACCTACATGTCATTCAGCTCTTCCACTGAAAGGGAGACTGTTGTCAAAGACTCAGATACTCTTTCCCTTATCCACAAACCTCTGTGCAGTGGGGGCATTGCCAGGGCAGGGGACACATATTTGTGAAAGGGAATGCAACTGCATTACGGATTTCCCCAGAACCTGTTATTCATCCTCACTGCTTTCTCCCATCAAACCTGTCCCTCCACCATTCCCAGCAGGAATGGGGACACAATGCCTCTCTGGACTCCCCCAGGCACAGGTCAGGTGGAGCAGGGACCATAACGTTTTGGGTTTTCCCACTCTGCCTCCACTAGGTCTAGAAGAGAAGACAATGATTTGTTTCTTCAGGTTCATCCTAGTCCTTTCACCTTTGTTAACACAGATACCAGAGTTTGGGGGTGGGGGGGCGGGATGCGTGGGTCAGGGGATTGGGGACAGTTCTACATTTATTTTAGACAAAAAAGCTGAAGTGTTGTTTTGATTCTGAACTGGGAGCTAAAATGCTCTTGACTTTCTCAAGGCACAGAATTCTAAAAATTCACTTAACGTCCTATTTTACTGGCTTTTCAGTTCTGAATTTATTTTCTGTATTTTCTTGTGGTATGTCAATAGTGCACAGTGCTGGTTTTCATCTTTCATTTGGTCCTTTTTGCAATAGGTGAAATACTTGTTTTAATCAATTCTTTTTTTAAATCTTAAGAGCAGCTGCTACACGGTGTTGACTAGCACATCTTAACATTGCTTGTAGATCACAGGGTTTTCTTTTTCAGATTCTAGTTGAAAGTGTTTTTCACTTGGTTTAATCTTTTTTTATAGGTATCTAGATATCATACTTTTGAATGTTTTTTTTTTAAAGCAGACTCTTTTTTAAAAAATTTGCATGACATTGTTATGTTAGACCATATAATCCAGCATCAAACATTTATTTAGACGCATGCCTTGACTAGTTTCATTCAACTTGGAGGCATCAAGCAGAACCCTTGGGCAATTTGTTTCCAGTCGAGAGATACTAATGTTTCTGTGTGATAAAGTGTTGTTGTTTTCTTCAGTTTCATCTTTCTGTGGCATTAATACTGTAAAGGCAACAAGTGTTGATAAACAAGGTGCTCAAAGAGCCAAACAGCAAACCCACACCAGTGAAAGCAGAGTGACATGAACTAGCGGCAAGAGGCATCTTTTGATCCACTAATACATACTTTGTGTGCACATCCAGGTTGCTGTACAGTGCTGTCTCTTTTACTCACTGGCTATACGACAAATGAGGTGCCCTTGTCATCTCTGACCCATGCCTAAGGAAAATGAGCTTTTAAAGCTATGATCTTGTGTATATATACTGCCTAGTTTGCTGCCAGAGAATGTTGCATATATGTATGGTATCATCATCTGGTAAACAAATTGTATTTGCAGTTTGGTCAGCATCATTAGTTAATTAGACCCTGGCTGTTTAGGCACCTGGAACAAGCAGTGGGAATTTAAATTCTTCTGATAAAAGGATTTATTTATAATGAGTCTCACCCCATAATGAGTTCCAGCCGGGGGAGACTGACCATTAGCAGATGACTCACAGCATTACCATAAAGATCAGAGTCACACATTCAATTCTATATGGCTTACATACACTCATCTAGAGCACAGGTTCTAAAAGCAAGTCTTTTGGCTCCAGTTTTTCGGTTGTGTTAAATTTGATACGGTCCTCCTATGCCTGAGAGTAAACAGGCAGGATACAGCAGACTATTTATTTTATTTAATTTTTTTTATTGCTCTTCCTCTCTACAGCTTCAAGAGGAAAAGAAGCTGAGATTTTAATATTGTGAGAATGCTCAGCCCTTTTCAGCTGGGAGATGTCAGAAGCAGCTGCAGACCTAAATGAAAGGAGCTCATCTCTGAAAATTTGCTATGCTGTAATAAATGCAGGGTTCTGCTGGTGAGCTGCTGATGGCCCTTTAATGTCTTTAGCAGTACTCCAAGGCACTGCGGTTCCTCCTGCTCTCTTCTCCCCCTCCCTGCCCACCCAGGATCAGGATTTTATTGTGTGAAGGCAAAAATTTCTCTGCAACACTCGAGGGCTACACTGAATGTGAAGAACGGGGTCGTGCCTGGTTTTATCATCCAGCCAGCAGCTTCCCTTCAGCCCAGATTGATGTTCTTTGCTGGCATGTTCACTTTAAACATTTGGTTCCCTGAGTCACGTTCATATAATGTGAGTTGTTGGTATGCAGCAACATGGGGGTTGTTATCTATTTATTTTATCTCAGTGACATATGCTATGCAAGGAAAAATGTGTTTTTCCAGCATCTTTATGACATATTTTCATGATTAGTTATGAAGTACATTCAAATGAAATCCAATAACTACCTTCCACCCTCCAGGTCTCTGCTCCTCTTTCATTAATCTGTGATCATGGGCATCTGCCAGTCTGGAGACTGGAAAAGTGTTAAGAACATGACAGATTCCCAAAAACGCATTTACAGCTGGGAAGTGAGTAGAGCATATGTGGATCTTGGTAAAAGGATCTCAGAGTCTGAAGAAGAGTCTGGGAAACCATTTGGACACAGTGTAACCTGCAGTTTAGAAACCTCAGAAAGCCTTTTCTCCCTGAGGTTTGAGAGATGTTGAATCTAGTCATGCTGTACTTGATTATGGGATGCGCGAGGCATTTTGGGCTGGCGGGTGCAATCCTGAGGAAAGGGAGAAGTGTGACTGATGGGCAAACCAAACACTGCCTGGAGCAGCTCTGGGTAATGTGGAAGAGCTTGTGCTACCAGACATTTGTAATGGTCAAGAGAATCACTTTGAGGCGAATAGGCATATGCAGACAGATGATAAAACCACAGGATAGTTTGGATTATTTGGAGATTATCACAGCTGAAGGGCAAGAGTACTTTCACTGCTGGGTAGAAATAGGACGAAACTCAGAATAAAACCCAAAACCTCTCTGACAGAGAAGGAAAGAGGCCAACTGCTGGGATCCTTCTCAGCCTGATGGGGACATTTCTAGGCATTGATAAACACATGGTTTGAAAAAGAGCCGTATGGGGTTTATGAGACTGTAGCAAATGTGGTGCTTGGAGCCCTGCAGGAGGCACTGAAGCTGGCAGGACTGTGACCATGAGATGTCACCATAGTCACTAAAGCTCCATGGTTAAAGGCAACAGTTCCCGCTGCAGCAGGAGGCTGGATGTTGGAAAAAGCTATGGTTTCCAGAACAGCAAAGGATATTATGGCAAAAGCAACTGAAGGTTTATAGCAGTCTCCATAATTTGTCCCGACTCAAGAGGGCACGAGTGGGAACATGTATGGCAGGAGAGTCCCACATTAAGGAATGCCAGCTACAGTGTAAAAGCATCAGATGACCCAGTGGTGATAAATCCCACTTCCCTAAGGCAAGTGATGCTCTGGTAACCTCTAACCCTGCAATTCAGCTTATGCCTGTGTGTCAGACCAAGACACAACCACTGAAGTCAGAAGTGATCTCTGGAGTCTGGAGGAAAGGACATCAGTGGTGAGACCACCCACACGCCCATGGCCAGAAGATGTAAAGTTGTCTCTACCTCATGGAAAAAGATCTGCTGGTAAAAACCTTATAAAACATTTTGTTTTATAAGTTTAGAGTCCTAACCTGAGCTTACCGAGTACTCAGCTGGAAGGTGTAGTGCTATAAAGAAAAGAATCAGCAATCATCATTATAATGAAACATCAGTTTTTCCATAGCTTGGAATATTGCAGTAAAATACCAGCAGAAAGCAAGTTGCTCTGAGTGACATGATAAGTATTAACATTGGGAAATCATTTTTTGGTCTTAAATTTCCCTCACATTTTTTATTTCAGATGATGCTTTTACATTAGTTTGAAGTTTTTTCAGACATAAATAGTCCATTATGTAAGACTTTAGCCATCCCTTTTCTTCTAAAGTTGCTCATTTGTTCTTCTATTGTAGGAAACCTGTTTGTAGCTAGGATATGCCAAGAAAATGAAAGGGTCTTTTTGCTCCTTTTTCCCAGCATGCTACCCAAAGTCTCTCTGCTCTGTAATACTGAATACTTCAAGGGGGAGAGAGATAAATAGAAAGAGGCCAAAAGTACCGTTTCATGGGGCAGTTTGCCATTTGGCACGAGCATGTCTGAGTCAGAGTTTAATTGTGTTTGCTGATTATAGTTTTGGACTGTATATTTTAAACTAGATGTTATCCCTTAAAAAAAAGGAGAGGGTGAAAGAGAGGAAAATTCACACTTTAAGGTGCCTGTATGCTTTTAATTTTTTTTTTAATGAACAACCTAGGAAACTGAGAACATGCACATTATGTTAAATGCAAACAGAGACTTTGGAATTCCAGTTTACCAAATATGTGCAAAATCCAGCAAATCCAGATATAATTCATCCCTGGTGCTGCAGCCAGCATGAATTTATTCCAATATCTATATAGAAACATTTAATTCCCTGGTTTGACAAAGACTGGCCATCTTATCAGCCATGTTATATTAGATATTAGAAGCATTTGAGGCTATGGTTACTTTTTTTGCCTAAAATGCCTCCTGTGCTCTCATCGTTGTCAAGTACTTTCAATGGCATTGCACACATCAGCAGCCACATACCACAGCCATTAGCTAATAGTGACAAGTTTGAGGGGTGTTTTTTTCAGTTTGTTTTGGGGGAGGAGATTGTGCTCCCTCATCTGGTAAACCTACAATTTGAAATTCCCCTGCTAACCATATTGTGGGAACGGGATATAAGTCTGTGTATTGGAAGCTGAGCTACTGAAAAATAGAAATATTTCTGGGGTGTCTTTCTCTGTATAGTTAATGAAAGGAGTAAAGCTTTACTCAACCTGTATAGAAAGCATCCTGTGAACTGCAGCGGAGTGCAGGGAGGGCAGGTGTGGAGGCTGATGCTTCCACCTCTGCACTGCCTGGAGAGCAGGCACAGCTCTCTCAGAAGTTTGGCAGGTGAAGTGCAACTCCCAGCAGCCTAAAGATTCTTACCGGCGTGTTTCTTCTGCTCCTCCATCAGGGGTCCCAGGCAGGTGTATCACACTCGATCAGAACAAGAATCCAGCTCTCTGATGCTAAACTGTTTCCAGGTGCAGGCAACAAACTTCACATTTGGCTCCTCGTGCTCCACCTTCCCCAGAGCAGCCTGCAGCAGCTGTCAAAAAAGAGTATCAGTTTAAAAAAAAAGCTGTCCATTTTCATATCTCATTTTCTTTTAGAATTAATGACCATTGCAAAAAAAAAAAAAAAAAAAAAAGGTAGAAAATGCCCCCCACAAAACCAACCCTGACCACCACTGGGAATTTGGGGTGGAGTTTGGCATGGGTGTGGACAGGGATGGGGGTGGAACATCAAGCTCCGTGTTGTGTGTGTGTGTGCATTTACAAGGACAGCTTTTCCTTCTGACAGTGATTCCCCGGTTTGTTTTCTTATTTTCAAACTTAGCCTCCAACGAAAGTAAGAGAAATGGAATGCACCACATATAAAGTGGCCAGGCGGTGTGTTGCTGGTATAGGTCTTTCATCCTTAAACTGTGAAGAACGTTGTGAGTTTCATAAAATCTGAAGGATACATCTGTGTTCCTCCGGCAGTGCAATAATAAAATCAGTGAAGGCTGATATTCCTGCGCGGCTCCATCCCTCACAATAAATATTTGAAAGGCATTATGGCTCTACAGTAAATGAGGCTGTCAAAGAAGGCCACTTTCAACAGATCATACTAAATTATGGCATGTGAAAAGTAGTGCAGATTAGAGGCTCCTCGTTCATTCAGTGCTTAATGGCCAGTATTGAATGGCAGGCAAGAAGAGGGAAGCTGGTGGTATTAGGTGATACATTATCTATATCTAAATACAGGGGTGATGTCTTGAACCCAGTTCTGCTGCTGCCTGCCATGAACCTTTTAAATGCCAGGGAGCTTCAGCGTGTCCGAGGAGGTTGGCAGCAAGTGCTTGGAGCAGACCCCTGGTGGCTGCTGCACATCATGCTATCCACCACACTCCTTCTTTGTGGAGCATTTTCCTTTTCCCAGATGTCACTGAAGCCATTAAGGCTGAAAGTGTGTTTGGCTCTCTGTGTGTCAAAGCTACAACCAGCACCAGTGTCTCCTCACTGCTGGTGGCTAGCAATAACCCCTCCTTGCCTGCCCTGCCTACCTCTGCCCCCTCCCCACTCTGCCACCAGCTCTCCTTGCAGTCTTGGTCAAATCAGCTCCCTCCCTCTGCTTGCAGCAAGTACCAAATCGTGCTCCCAATGCTTGTTTCCGTTTTTGTGTGGATCAGATGGATGAAAAGCTCAGTAGCAGGGAATTATTAGTAATTATAGAGTGAATTATTAGTATTTATTGTGCCTCTGGCAAACTCTGCCTTTTTAACGGAAGTGCCAATAATTAGTTATGGTGTTTTAATTAAAGGGAGCAATCTAAAATTAACAAAGGGATGCTGTAGTTTATTTCTGACTTCTATTATTTTTATTAATCAGCAGTACTTCACAGATGTTATATTTTGAATTGTTTGTAATCCTCTTTTGCATATTTTTTCCCACTTAAAGGTGGAATAATGGAGTGAAATATTTTTATCAGGTTTTAAGACAGTCAACCTGACAGGGAGACTCTGTTCATGTTATATTGCTTGTGTCAGTGTTGTAGAAATTGCTTCAGATGCTCGTCAGAGAATGTAAATTTAAGTTCTTGTGCTTTAAAGTGCAATGCTTTGCTTCTTTTGTGGTGTAAGTCACCTGCTGAACTTAAAGCATGTAAGCTGTATAGAAACTTAGTTTACTATGCACATTAGTGGTCATTTCTATTAACTGAGTAGTTAGGCATCATTTGGCACTATTTAGATAAAAATAACTCGTATCATTGCCCATAGAAAAAATATTTTTCTGTTCCTTTTATTTTTAAAATTTAGATATGTGCTGAACTCAGATATTCTTCATGCCAGCAAGCTGTAGATCCCAAGTGGCCAGTTTGACTGTGAAATATATATTTTTCTAGTACATGGTTGTTCTTCATGTGGTTTTATCTTAGTCTGGATGGCTGGAATTGGTATTAAAACCTGGTAAAGACCCAGGGATGATACCTGAGCTACTTTCAAAGAGCTCGTATTTTTCTATATTTTGCTTTGGAGACATATGCATTCAGTTGTAAGTGTCTAGCTCAGGATGACCACGGACATTAATTTCCTACAAGATGTGCATGACCATTCATCAGTTTCTGTGTTCTTTAGAGGCACCAAGAGGCGTGGTCTCCAGGATTGTATGCTCCTTAAATAGGTTGCTGTGCCACAAAAGCTGGCAGAAAAATTCCTGAACAGCTTCTCGCTGCTGGCATTAGCAGTTAACACCTTTCTTGTATATGACAGGCCATGTGAAAGAGGTGCATGGCCACCTAAGCTCACTGTGAAAAACAGAGTAAAATGCTTCAGAGGTAGTACTACAAGATTTATATTCGTTCCTTGCTGCTATGTCCTGCATGCACTGTGCAACCTCTAAGCTGATAGCCCCTGGATTTTAATTTTCAGGCTAAGTCCCTTGACACTTTTGCAGTCCTCACAGCTTTGGTGGCAGAGCTGTTGCTGCAAAGTGTAGCCTGATGGAGGGTTTGTAACTGCAGATTTAGTCTGAATGTTAATGGATGTGGAACTGATGTAGGAGGGGAGGGGGAGGAAGATATTTTCTTTCCAAACAGAGATGCCTGTTGCCAGGTGAAATTGGTGTGATCCTACCAGTCTCCTGCTTAAAAGGCTCCTGCTGGGGCTGGCAGAAACAGTGATGTGACCTCTGCCCTGGAGCAAGGGACACACATACATGTGTGTATTCATCCAGGCTTTGCAGTGGGGCGAAAAGACTTTAGCTCTTCTCCTCCTGTCTCTCCCTCCTCTTGTGTTTCCTCCCTCCCACAACTCTTGGTCTAGATGTAATTGCTATTGCTTGTTTTGAATACAAATTTAGGAACTTAAGGAAAGAAGAAGGTTAGCATATTACTATCTTGCATCAGCCTTTATTTCCTTGTTTATCCCTGAAGATATCTTTTAGAAAGAGTTGCCAGGATTTAGGATGCCCAAACTGATTATTAGCTGAATCTTCTCAGATATCCTAGTCACCTTTCCTCCTAGCTGCCCTCCTAACTAGTGATTCAAAATAGGAGGGACTTTCCTTGAGGGGAGCACTTACCTGTGCTTAATTAGAGATTTAACTATAGCCTCAAACTCTTTCCCAAACAGGAATCATCAAGTGAATCACAGCCTTGTGAAAATCCCTGGCAGGGAGACGTTAGTTCTGAGGCTTCCAGATGGTTAACCATGCCCTTGTTAACTTGCCTTTTCAACTCCACTGAATAGTGCACAAAAAGACTCACAGCTAGAAATACTAGGGCTTACATTTATTTATTTATTTTATTTTGGTTGTATTCCCATGAACACAGGTTCATGATCTTCTTGAAAGGAAAGTTAGTGAATGTTGGCATTTACTAAAAAGGAAATGTTTTCTTGTGCCAATGTGTGCATGAGCTAATGCAGTTTTCTAGGGTAGTTGAATGTCCTGAAAGTCCCTCTTCCTTGTTGTTGCTGAAGGAAAGAATGGAAAGGAAGAGGGAAGAGAGCAAAAGATGGAAAGAAAGAAAAAGTGAAAGAAATAATTAAGAAGCTAATAACAGTGAAAGCACACTGCCCAGGATATGTCTCTTTCTGTGTTTGAATGATTTTTCTTGGTAGACAGCTTTGCATGGCACTATTTTTAGAATCGCTTTAATAATTGAGCTCTAGTGATTGTGCTCAGCAGTTAGAACAGGCAGGGAAAATAGCATCTCAAAGAAAGTGTGCACCAGGGTAATAATTTAAATCAAACCACATTAGACTGTGCTCCCCGTTGTCCCCTCCCCCGGAAAGCTGAAATGCTGCAGAACACCGAGCACAGGGGAAAAATGAAAATTGGTCAAGTTTACAACACGTAATAAAATCCATCAAGAGAGTTTATGTTTTAGAGGTGGAGCACAGGAAGAGGTGATCTGGTCAGCTGTTAATGAATTGCTGTGACTAGGTGGTTTACAAGGGGAGTGCCTCAAGTTCCCAACATCAGCAGTGAATTAGGAGAGAACAGCGTGCCTCTCAGTTGCAAGGAGAGATTGTCACACAGGAAAATAATTTGTCAAACCACACTGGAACAGGCACAAAGCAGCAGTCCAGTGAAATGCAGGAAGCTGCAGTGGCACTGTTGCTCTTTGCTATGTTTGGCTTTTGACTGTCTGCACAGCCAAGTCTGTGGCAGTCCTAGCACAGAGCTA
This sequence comes from Entomyzon cyanotis, assembly GCA_024500445.1. NCBI lineage: Eukaryota > Metazoa > Chordata > Aves > Passeriformes > Meliphagidae > Entomyzon > Entomyzon cyanotis. Next base: position 88,054,430 of record JAKEPQ010001005.1, read on the forward strand.
GGACACACTCTTCTCCTACCAGCTGCCTCACACAGGCAGGTTTGCCCATCCTGACTGCAAAGGATTGACCCTAACATCTCTTCCTACAAGCAGCAAACTTGGGGCTCCCCCAGGAAAATGGCTGAGGTGTGGACAGTAAATCAACAATCAATGAATCACTGTCTAACTTCTCTTGAAAATACAGGGACAGCAGCAACTATGGCAGTTTCCACACTCTGACTTTTTTGTGAACCTTATCCATCCTAATACTGCTATTTCAAATACCATTTTATAATATTTTTGTTGTTCATTAGATTTTAACAATGTTTTTATTCATGATGTGTCCAGGCCTGATGGTATGGTTAAGTCCTCTTTCAGAATTTCAGACATTTACTTTGCAGTTCCATGTTTGTAGCCTTGTCTTAGCTTAACATGTTTCATTACTATACAGACAGAAAACATTTTGAAACAGAAAAAGAATATAAAGTATTATGATAACACTAAGTAGTGACTGGTTTTAAAGATACAAAAATAGAAAAAAATTCTGTTGTCATCTCACATATTACAACACAGTAATAATTAGAATCAGTTTTTTAATAAACCCATGGGTACTGGTAACAAATTCAGAATTTCAAAAATGAAATTACAAGATTCAAGCTTCTATTCTCTAGAATTTTTCTTTTAACACAAAGACTCTTAAGAGGACTGAAACAATGACATTGAGAATTTCTTACCAACAAATGAGTCAGAGTGTTGACCTGTTCTGCTCTGGTTGTCTGAAAATTGCATGTAAACTTGAAAATACATAACAATCCACTGGAAGTGGGTGTAAAGCTGCTATGGATTATGACTCTGGAGAAGCTGTATTTGCCTCTTAGGAAGTTTGATTTTCCTATTACCACATTGAAGATTGCCCTCAGCATTTTTTTTTATCCAAACCTTTTAAAACTACTGGAGTTTATTTAATATTTCAACTTGTGTTTTTCTCTCATATGATCTTCTTCTTCCACTTCTGCGACAGTTTGTATAAAATAATAATATTGACAGTGTTATCTGAGAAATATCCCTATGATAAGCTTGTGTCAAAGTTATTGGCTTCCCTTCAAGTTTTAACTACTTGTCTGTCAGAGTGAAAAGATGCTTTCCAAAAGCAATTATAGTAGCCTAAGTCATAAATATCCACTAAAAATATCAGAAGTATCATGCAGGGCATTCGCCTTCTCTCCTGTTCTGACCTAATTTGGAAAGGATTCCTTTTGAAATTCAAGAAGAGTATTACAATTAATTTACTTCTCTCTGTTGTCTTCATTAGTTGGGGTTTCATTTCCTTTAAAAAAGTTGGGTTTTTTCTTTGCTTGTAACCAGACTGATTTTTAAAGATATTTACTTGCAACTAAATTTTAAGCTCCTGAGTTTTGACCGAATTTGAGTTGTTGTATCCTAGCCCATGAATTGTACGCTGACCTGGTACCCAGAATACTTAGCTTAATCTGGGAGCTGTCAAGAAAAACAAAAAATAGGGAAGTTTGTTTCTCAGGTTAAGTTAATCTCCCATAAACATGTAGATAGATAGATCCAAATTGTTAGCACTGAAGTGTCAATTGCCTGTCTGCAGGCAAAATAATTTTAAAATTAAAAGAGGAATGTCACATAATAAAAAAATCCTGGCATGCTTGTAGAAGTTACTATACCAAAAAGTGGTAGTTTGAAGACTAGGCTGAGTCTCTGACCGCTGGATCAACTAGTGCAGGCAGAAGTGTTTGGGGCACTCTGATGTCCCTCCCATGAACAGATCAGGGTTAGACTATAGCACCCCCCACCCTTGGAAAAACATGGACTAATTTCTTTCCAACAGTACCTGTATTCATTCAAAAATAGATTGACCATAAAGTGTTCAGTATTACAGCAAATTCCTTAGTCCCTGAAGAGCAGAATGGCTTTTCTCTGGGTTTCTTCTTTGATCCTCTGTTTACTTGCCCTGTTCCCAAAGTGCCTGCTCTGTGCTCCCTGGTGCTCCCAACACAGAGGAAAGATGTGTTTGGGGCTAGCTGAGAGTTTGCACACACAGCTTGGCTGGCTGGCCGCTACCCAAAAGAACTGGCAACAGACAATTTTAACCCCTGTTTCCCTCAACAAAAGCAGTGTCTTGGGATCTGCCTACCTGCCCTTGGCTATAAAATCTGTAGACCCTAAAAGCCCTCATGAGAGCTCTGTCCCATTGGCCAGGAGGAATTTCTTCATTTTGTGGGGGGTAAAGAGAAGAAAGGGAATGTCACTAAGCAGCATGCAGGCAATACAAGCATTTTATCAAACCGGTCTCACAAGTACACTGAAAGAGAAGTTTGGCCTTCAGTTTGAAAAGAAACTATTTCAAATTTGTTAATGTCATATATAACAGAATGTTTATAACACTATCTAAATGCTAAACAGAGGGAAATATCATTGCCAGTCAGTGGGCTTTCATATGAATAACAGAAGAATTAAAGTTTTTTTTGGAGACTTATCAACTGATAAGAAAAAGTTACTGATGGAATAACGGAGGGGTAGAGACATACAAATAGGCAATAAAAAAATTAATTATATTGTTTTCAGCCACATATTTGATTTTATGCTTGCTGAATGTTGGCTGCTATTTATTGGGAAACTTAATGTTGGAGTTACATCTAAATATAAAATAGAGTTATATAAAAATAGAAGCTTGAACAAAAAAAATTCCTTGGAACAAAAAATTCATTGTTTATGGTTTACAGCTTGGCTGATATGCAAAGAATATGTGTGAGTAACATATCACTGCAGAAAGGTAGGAATATACATATATCATTATACTTGCAGGCGTTCAGCAGAATGGCAATTTTCAACTTCACAGACTTTTCCAAAGCTCAGCTGCACGAGCCAATTGGACCCATGAAATTGAAAACGAGCTCAGATTGGTTTGAAGGGATTAGAGCAACAAAGAACATCCACAGAATTGTGAACTTGGCCTCTCTGAATTATCTGAATCCAACCTCAGAAATTCTAGTTGGAAACTTCATTTGATGGAATTTGCAGTGTGCTGGAGAGCATCAAGTGGACCTGTGGTCCCAGAGATGGCTTTGTGGCTTAAATGTTGTGAGCTCTCAGCTCAAGCCTGACTCCTCTGAAGCTATTTAGTATTTGAGGGTATTTAGGTGGATTATATGTGAGCTGGAAAGCCCATGAGTCGTAGCTGTTCATGTAAGCTTGTAACTCTACTTCTGTTCCTCTTAACCTTCTTTTTTTCCGAACTATGAGTGATGGGAGTTAGTGTTTAATTTAATAATTTTGCTTTCAGTGGTGGGAGAAAAAGACTAATTTAAAATTTAATTTCTCCTAACTTATTTTTTACAAAAGAAACACAGCTAATAGTCAAATATCTGGAAAACTCTTCATGCTTCACCTCGTTAGCATGAACACCTCCAGTGTTCTCTGTATAAATGCAAAGACATCTTTCACCATAGATTACTAAGATAATAATAATAATAATAATAATCATAACAATAGTTCCTGCTTTTGCTACATTCCAGTGTCTCAACATTATGGAGATTGAAATGAGGCCATATCTTCAGTAAGAGCTGTGGTGGCTGAAATCCCTGTATTGGTAACAGTAATAAAAGCTACCCACTGTTGGGAAGGTGCCTGTTTCCTTTTGCTCCATGTGACATTCTCATCTCCTCAGTGTTCAGCCATTAAGGTATAATGAACTTCTTAATGTGCATTTGTTTACAGAGAGGACTGAGAGAGGGATCATCCAATTTGGTCTTCAGTTTATTTTCTCAAAAGTGAAAGCCTACCACTCCTCCTACTGAGATTGTTTCTTTGTGCAGGTAGCAAAGGATGCTGTTCTAGAGAGAAAAAGAGCTTTTACAGATTTCAGGATCACTTGATGCACTGATAGGTTTTTAAATTGTGACTGCCAGCAATTGTATCAAAGCAGAACTCTAGTCACAGACTCATTGCACCATCTGTGCATTTGATAAGAGATATGTTCATTTAAGGGTATGCTGATAGGGAGATAGATGACGAAATTAAAGACTCCTATATTCATGGACACTAGACTGCAGTACAGTGCGAGGGTGTCTTTGAACCTATTTTCTACAAAATTATAAAGTCTTGTCATCAGCAGTTTGATTTTTATAACAAAGACTAAGAATTAACAATAAAATACATAAAAACTTTTTTCACATGAAGCTAAATGTTTTCTTCCTGCAGAGACCAATGTTTTGTTATTTGCTTGTGGTTTTCTCCCCTTTGTAAGCTTGAGGGAAGCTCCTGTTTTCACAATAGCAAATTCCTGTCATTGTTCTTAATCAGATTGTCCTTAGCTAGCATGCTATCATTATCCTTTATTAAGATGCCCGTTACAAAATGACCATTACTTTCTGTGTCAATCTAGAGAGACTGAAATTACTGTTAGTGTTCTTTTTAGTAGTCTCATGGTGAAAAATAAACTCTTAGAAATGGGGAGTAATGGAAAGGAAATGACCATTTCATACAAGTCAGGTAGACACAGCAGAAGGTATCTGAGTAATCATTATGTAAGAAATGCAAAGTCTGTCCATTGTTATGTTATGAAAATCACTGGGGACAAGGCAACAGGCAATTGTGAGACACTAAGTTGACTGAAGGATCCATTTCAAATTATATATTCATTTAGAAACTAACTAACAAATTTACTTGTAAACACATGGAAATATCAATTATGTTCTGAAAATGTAAGTGCATCAATATTAAGAGGCCAAGCGCTGTCCTTCCTACATGGCAATGTAGTTAAGTCTGGCTGGAAGAGCAAAAGTCAGTTCAAACTTATCAAGGGGACATACATGTCATCTATACATATCAATATATATTTGTGGATTATAATCTGGTATTTTATGCATTCATCCCTCTATTCTAAAATGTTTCTTTGAATTGAGAGTGTTTTATTAGACTAATAAATAATTTAGGGGTTTGTGTTACATTTGGGCAAGTACGTAGTTCTTACTAATTTATTTTCATTAGATACTCAGATGTATAAATGCACTTACAGCAAACTTACAAAGCCCTCAGGAAGCAAAAATTGCCTCGTGTTGAAGAAATTTTATGGTACCATTAAGGCTGACTCTAGATAACTGGTTAGGAAAGTTTTATGCTATCACTGCACCATGGATGGTAAAGTGCTAACCCGGCATTGTTATGGAGTTAAATGGAGTTTCCTGATAGGTCTGAGCAGCTATTGTACAATAGTTATTCATTAATTTGTACAGATCTTGTAAGCTTTACTATCGTTACTTCAAACAGGAACAAAATAAGGGCTTTAAGAGCACTGTAAATATCCAGTCTTGGCATATTACAGTGCTAATACTCTGTGAGCCAAATTTTCAAAAATATTTGATGTTCAGGCTGACTTCTCAAATGAACCTAGATTACAGTTCTGTACTTCAGTCAGACAGCAAAGTTACAGGGGAAAATCTTGGTCCAGTAACTATTCTGGGGAGAAAATCTGTTAGTGGGACTGGACCCAGCATCTCATCCCAGCACACTGACAGTAGCATCACCTTCCAGGCTGGGGAGGAGTCAGGAGTGTGCAATCATGGAGCACAAGGACTACTGATGTTTCTTCATTCTGTTAAGATTAAAAACACCTGTTTCCAGCCCTCAAGGCTGAAGAACAAGGCTGGATTATTAAGTTTCAAATAGCATATTAAGTATTAAGGTGCAATTGCTTTCTAATTTAGCAAATTCTGCAAGTTTGCAGAATATGAGGCTTTGGATTTCAATGCCTTTTTGAAAAAAATATCTTTAGACAGTGCTTGAGATAGATCAAGAATATGGCAGACTAGAAGCAAGGCTACTAGAAAGACTACATTCCTGCACTGGATTGTTGTCTATACATAAATTCATGGAATATAAAGGATTTTTATATTTGTATCATCATCTGACAACAAACAGGAAAAGACAGCAGAAATCAAACTTTTAATATCTGCAACACCTTCATTTGTACAACCCTCAAAGCACCAGCCTGAAATAGCCACAGCATTTCTCCAGAAAAAAAAAACCATTTCTTGCATTGTGAGGAAGACAATCCTGAAAGCTAATGCATGGCCACTGGCACCTTGTTAGATACTGCTGTAGGTGGAGCAGGTAACACAGCCAGACAATACCCTTTAAAAGACAACAGCACCTCTCTTGTGTCAGTTAGTTATAGATCTGCCTAATCCTCTGCCATTCTCTGGATAGAATCTTTCCAAAGTGTACACTTTGGGCTAAATATTTTTGAAATTTCATTCAGTGCCACCCAGCTGTTTCTAAGAACAAACCTAGGCAAAAGTTATGTCTGGTTTTCCCTTACTAAAGCCAAGCAAACAGAAGAACCTTTCTGACAGACTTTCTTGGAAAGCCTCATTTCCCCAAAGACTTGAATGAGATCTTTGAAAATAGCCATTGTTTTGGAGATGTGCATTTTTGTTCGTCCCATGAGCATCTACTACAATTACATATTTTGTAATTAATGTTCAGATATGTGCAGAAGAGATTTCTTTTAATTCTAGTGGCCAGTTTTCCTCATGTTTTCACAATGTTTTTTAAATCCTCTAAAAAATTTAGTTGTCTGAAGCTGTGGCTGTACAGTGAGTTAAAGCAGCCAGTCTTGGCAGTGCTGTGGATCTGTTTAGGAAATACCAGTGGACTACTGATTTTCTGCTCTTGCAGTCTTTTTTTCTATGTCATAATATGCTGCACAGAGGTTTTGGCTAACAATGTTAATATCTGAAATTATCTGACATGCACAGATCATATGGGCCTCATTTTTCATGAGGGCTTTTACAGGTCACGCTTTTCTCAAGAACATGATACTTGTATTTTATCAGCTCTTTAGCATGTGGTGCTGCCTATAACATATTTAATTATCTACACAGATTTGCAGTTGGTCTTAATTTCATTGAAATGGTTGATCACTCATGTCACTGACAAGCAAACAGTTGTGTTTACTTCTGTTGGTACTTTGTTTGACCAATTTACTTTGATCCCTCTAACACAGAAAAAGCCATTTATTCTGGTTTTTGTTCAGGAGAAAAGGACTTTGATATATACAGGCCTCTATCCTAACTAGAGCTCTACCTCTGCAGGCAATGATGAGGAAGGTGGGTTTCAGTCCCCATCCTACTAAAGGTGCTAGGGCAGCTGAATGGGATTGTCTGAATCATTAGCAGTGACAAAAGGGGAGATGGGGGAGAACAGTCTGCATGATGAGAAATCAGTCTGCAGGCAAAGCTGAAAAAGAGATCTAGAGAAAACGGGAAAAGGCCAGGAATAACTATATAAATGATATTAGTCTGTGTACATTAAGGGGTGTCAGGATAAGCTTGCTACACTTGGGATTTGATGAACATTAGGATGCTAAGGAAGAGCAATGGATCTATGATGAGTCTTAGGTTTGGAGGCTGTGATTAGCTGTGCAGGGAGAATGATTATGGAACAAGGAGTCTAACTGGATGAGAAGGAAGTCAACATCACAATCAGGAGCTTTCAACAAAGCATGACACTTGAATCCATGCAAATGCACTGTTTTCAGAACCTGAAGAGGCTCTTCAAGGACCTTGGATACAAGCTTTACTTTTCGAAACTTCTGTGAAGTTCCTCCCACCCCAGCAAAGTATGTGTTTAATCCCTGTAAGTGTTTTTACACCTTAATAATAGTAACCTACTAGACCTTCACTAGGAAATGACAGAATTACTTTTGCCTGTGTCACTTTAATTAGCTTCTCCCTGCTCTTCACATAAATAATTTATTCTTTGCAAAATAGACTTTAACTGCATGATGAAATTTTTCCCTCTGGACTCATGCTTCTTTCATTGCAAAGACCAGTTCTGATATAGCAACAAATTCAAACTGTGCAGTTAAGGATGTTGTATACCTACAGATGCCCTGCCTCACCAGTTGGGAAATTAGGCATTGTACAGAGGAACTGAAAATGGAGGCAGAAAATTATCATAGTGAAATTATTTCCTGAAGGCTTTTTTCCCTTGCTCCTGCCATGTTGTTTTGATGCAATATTAAAACCAGAGAAAGGCAGTGGAGCTTTTACAAGTCCCATTTGAATGGTTCCACAAAATGTTGCACTAAATGTCCCCTTAACAGAGATTCAGTTGCTGACCATGTGCATGTTACAGCACTGTGCCACTGGTTGCTTCTGTAAAGGATCCAAAGAACGTTTTCTACTATGCACTGAACAGGAGCTGTAATGCTCATGTGGTCACTTACTCCCTCTTGGCTGAAGATATAGTAACTTTTGTGTAAGCTGCAAGTAACTGGGAGGGGAGAGGCAGGGAGACTGTCAAATTCAACTGCAGCTGCACCTGAAGCCAGCCTTTCAACTGGGAGTGAAAGCTTCATTTCAACAGAAATTTGAGGGTCTGATCTCTGTGAGCATTTGAGGACTCAGCATCAAATGAAATCTGTGAGAGATGTGCTCTGGACATAAATGATGCCATTGAATGCTAGGTACATTTAAACTCTCTAAGCAAGTAGAATTTCTCTTTTGCCTACGCTTTTTTTCAAATTTCATCCTCAATTCCTGTAATTTAAAATGGAGTTAGTATCATCTTTTAACCCCACATTTGAAAAGAAAATGTTGTATTTCCAAAACTGCTTGAATGCTTTAGGGACATGTGCCAAAATGTCCGTAAGTGAATTGTTATGTTCAGAGCAAGGAATAAAGTGCGAAGCCGAACCATTAGAACTGATGAAAAATGAAATGCTGAACAGCTTCTCATGGTGTGGGCACCATCCATCCCTGGTGCTGAAAGTTTCAAGTAATCTGCAAAGCAGTAGTATGTAACCATGTGCTTAAAAACACCTTGCTAATGCATTCTCATCAAGGGAGTAAATTGCAATTGCACAGGCCAAGAAAGCAGGACCCTAGGAGTAGCCTTCAGAGTGACGTGAGCAATAAGGTGGAGTTGAGCATGCTATATACACACTTTGACATTTATTGCATGGCTGTCAACATGCAGAATTTTCTGTAATTTCAGAAGCGTTTTCCATAAGAACAAGTTTCTTTCCTTATAAGAACGACCACGATTTGTCTTGTTTATTGGTTTTTGCTAATTGGGACTCTTCATGGAGAGTTTTTAATATGTGGCTCTTCTCAGCATCACTCATTTTTTCTAAATGAAATTTACTATTGTATCTGGAAGAGAAATAGTACAAATTTACCTTTCTTATAAATACGAAGACTAGAACCTGTTCCATCTCTGCTGGAGGCAGTTTTGTAATAAAGTGTTTTAATTACAAGTAGTCTTGCTGTCCGTGATAAAAGTGCATAATCATGCTGCACTGTGAGCTGTGACTGATACCTCTGCCTCTCCCTTTCCCTGACTTTTTCTTTCCCTGAACTGTACTTTTGGCAAAAACACAATATATACTTGCATTTAGTCACTTGGATGTGCTGATCAGTTGGTGCTCATTAGAAATAGTCAAGTAATTTGTCTAGGGAGTGGGTTTGTTCATTTGATTTTGGAGTTCAGCTTGTGGGGCAACACAAAGGAACATGTGTTATGTGGGGGGGAAGAAAAATTCATGACGTGAAATAAAAGGCAGAAAATGGAGCAGATGTGCAAAGTGGAGGTTCTCCCTTACCTCCTGTGTTAAGTCAGAGTTAAGGAGACAGTCTTGTAGGGTCTGTTAGTGGCTGGAGAGCAGCAGAAAAGACTAAGAAATTTATGAAGTACTTAAGCTGGGTAGAAATAATTTTCTTTACAGTAGCTAGTGAGAGGTTGTGTTTTGGATTTGTGCTGAGTACAGGGTTGATAATATAGAGAGGTTTTTGTTATTGCTGAGCAGGGCTTACACTGTGCCAAGGCCTTTTTTGTTTTTTCTACTGCCACTCTGGCCTGGAAGTTCGGGGTGCATTGGAGGTTGGGAGGAGACACAGCTGGGACAGGTGACCCAAACTGACCAAAGGGACCACATGACATCATGGTCAGTATATAAAGCGTGGGGAAGAAGGAGGAAGAGGGAGATGTTTGGAGTGATGGTGTTTGTCTTCCCAAGTCACTGTTATGTGTGATGGAACCCTGCTCTCCTGGGGATGGCTGAACACCTGTCTGCCCATGGGAAGCAGTGAATTTATTCCTTGTTTTGCTTTGCTTGTGGGTGCAGCTTTTGCTTTCCCTATTAAATTTTCATTATTTCAATCCAAGATTTTTCTGGCTTTTACACATCTGATTCTCTCCCTGGTCCTGTGGGTGGGTGGTGGAGTGAGTGAGTGGCTGTGTGGGGCTGGCTTGCTGGCTGGGGTGAAACCATGACAGTGTGTTGCCCAGTATAAACTCAAAATCTTGTTTAGCCCCTTTGAACTCTGAAGGGCCCTCTACTTTTATTAAACAACAGAAAGCATATTGGTACTCAGAATGTTGCATTCTTGTAACCAGATGTATCCAGATTACTCCAGTTATTGAGTAGTCTAAAGTTTTTGTTTTTCCTAGCAAACAGTAAATCCAAACAAAATATAAATCAGAAAACAAAGTTATTCTGCATTTTTACATGGCGTTTCTGAATCCTGTCTAATTTCTTTTGTGTAAATGTGTCTGAACATAATAAAAAGGCCAGTAGCATTCCAAGTTCGTTTGTGATCTGTGGAGACAAGCAAAGCAGGGGTTGATGTGTCAGCTTGTCCCTTTTAGTGAAAGAGCCTTGAGGGATATTGTCCTGCAAGTGAGATATAAATTTGATTTAATTCCCAGCCAAGATCACTTGAGTATTTTCTGCCACTGGGTCTACTGATAACAGGGAAAAACAAACCAGTCAACAAGAAACAGTAGGAACTATATGGGTATCACTGGTAAGCCAAAGATGCCTCTAGGTGGTTTCGCCCCCCACAACTGTCTTTTCTCATGATACAGAAAGCCATCTTTGGTCTTATGAAGAATGTTTGAGAAGCTGAGCCAAAGAAAGGCAGAGCCAGGGTTTTGCAATGAATTCTTTTGACAACTGAAAACACTTAAGAGAAAAACGGGTTTCATGAGGAGTATATATTTTAAAAAGTACTTCTTAAAATTAAGGTGTTTTATTTTCAGTTAGTACCTCTTCTGAGAAACTACTTCTTCACATAAGATCTGGTAGTGTAGAAGGTGTATCATACATGCTCTCTGATGGCCTGGTATTGCCCATAGTACAATTTTTCATTAATATAGTTGCATTTTAATTATGTTTCAAAGTTCATAGTAATCACATTGTAATCACGGACTACTTCGAGTTGGAAAGGATCCATAAGCATCATTGAGTCCAACTCCCTTCTCCTCAAACGACTACCTAAAACTAAACCATATGACAAAGAGCAACATCCAGATGCTCCTTCAATTCTGTGTTAGTGCACATTTATCTTGGAACTAAGGGAGAATGCATGTGTAAGATTTTAAAGTGACCAGTTTACAAGTTTACTTCTTTCTAGCATATTTTTGTATCTTAATGATATCAATATAAGTAAAATAAACACAACAAAACAAAAAAAACCAACAACAAAAAAAACCCCAAAAAAACCAACAAAAAAACCCCAGTTACTTTTCCATTCCAGTTAAATCTCTGAGTAATTGAGACTACAAGTCCTAGTTTCACTTGACCTGAATTGTTTACCATCATAACAGGATCCAGCATTTCTCATCAGGTGGTTCCTTTCACAACCAAGCCTGGTTTGAACATGGTCTTTTAGCACTTCTCTGAGAGACTCCACATGTGATTGGAAGCAGTGCTTTTTAACAGCAGGAATCACATACTGCAAAGGATGTAATAGGATTTGGATTTTCTCTTGTATATCTTTAAAACCTGGCCTTTGGCTATGAGTCCTTATCACAGCCTCAGGACGGTCTAGGATCTCTCATTTCTCTGACTTCACAGCCATAGAGGTTGATATCAATAGCAGACCGCAAAATTTGGCTCATTCCCACTCCTTTTGAGTTGGCTAACTCTTCTCAGTCAGCCCCAGATTAGGTTTCTGTATGGCACTACTTAGGAATGCCACTGGAAAATTTTGCCTGTACAGCTTTGTCTTCCCAAAGTGTGAGGCAGAGTGAGCAATTATGATCTATCTCTTTGTTTTTGTAGGCCTTGCTTGTAAACTGCAGATTGCATTTAGAAAGTCAATGGTGTTCTGCAATGCACAGGGATTTAGATCAACAATTTCTGTGAAATCACCTTTCACCCTTTATTTTGTCCCAGTTCAGATAATTTGTAACTTTCTTGGACACCCTCTGACACTTGGCAGAGAAATTCATGTGCAGTATGTTTTCCCCCGTCTTTTCTGCTGGAACAGCATTCAGGGAGTCTGTTCTGTTCCAGAGCATCTTTAAGGCTTCCTGTCCACTGGTATCAATACCCTTTTCCCTTGAGGCTTGCTTTTCTTGGCAAGACTGGTGAACTACATCAAGTAACCTTTAGATCACCACTCAAGGCACATTTTTTCCTGTTTCTGTCTTTTTCATTGGGGTTTTGAAACCAGCATACATAATTCATGTAGCAAGTGCAATTTCTCGTTGTCATTGTGCTACAATATGGCATGTAGTACCAATCAGTAAATTAAAAAAAAAAAGTTACACTGGAAATTAGGAGGCCATGACGAGAAGTAAAAATATATGGATATACTTAGTTAGTAAGCTGGAAATGAAATGCTGCACTTGTATGCTACTACTGCCATTGACAGTGTTCTCTCTGCTTCCTTTTTCCTGTGTATGATGCTTTGAGGGCCACCTCCTTCAAATAGGAGTTTAATTGGAACTGGAAAGGTCATATAATGAAGCATGTTGCAAGCTTAAGTTAGTCACAAATGAAAAGACACGCTTAAAAGTAAGAACAAGAAAGTAAGAAAAAGAGTGTATCACAGCTTAAAATGCTTTTCAGTTGCTCAGGGAGGTGAACCAGTTTTGCAGTATTAATTAACATTTTAGGGCATGCTATATCTAAATAGCAGGAGACTGTGTGTATGTATGTGTGGGAGGTGTCATTTCACCACAGAAAGAAATAAATAAAAAGAGGTCATTTTCTAGTCATATTACTTTGAAAACTAATATTTTACTTATGTGGTACAATAGAAAGGTGAAAAACATGTTTTTACTATCAAATGAAGAATTTGGATGTTTTGGCAAATGACATTACAAAAGCCTGGCACTAAAAAAGTTGTGGAAAATTTTAAGGTGTAAGTGTATTTTGCTCTCTTTCTCTCTGTTATTAATCTCTGCTCTGTGTCTCTGGCAATCAATCTGTTGCTCCTCCACTTCAAATGCATGGAAGATGCCAAGAAAAGTTGCCTGGCCCTTTCCCCCTCACTCCAAAAACACAAGCACAGTGGGGCTTCTCTTTCAGCACAGGGAGTTTAGGATTCTCAGTGAAGCCTCCCTCAGGCAGATCTTTAAAGTTTTGTTCATTGCTGTTGTCTTTCACGCGTTGCTCCAACGTATCCCAACTGCACATCTGTGGATGACAACCCCAGCCCCTCTGAGCTGTGATTGCTCTTTCCAGTGCCTGCCCCACCATGTGGCACCTACATCACAGCTGGGCTCATACAACTGCTCCCTTCTTCCTGGTGCCTTGCTTCATAGGTCTCTTCTAGATGCAACATATATTTTCTGAAAAGGTTGTGGATAGATGAAGAGGCATATCTGTGATGGCAGTATACCACGGAATCTTTAAAATGCCTTATTATCATTCAATGGAGTTACCATCTCACCACATTTATTTGCATGCATCCCTTTCTGTGCATATGTGGTTTTGAGCCTAAAACTTGCTTTTCACTATGCCAGGATAGTGATTTTCAACATAAAAAAAAATATTTTGTCAATGTTTCTAATGGAGGGTGTTGATATTTTAGCATCTGGGCATTTTAATAAGCCCACTAGGGCAAATAAAAAGAATTTGGCACAAACAGAAAAAAAAACTGTGGCTAAGAAAACATCAGTAACAACAAGCAATTGAAAGAAGTGGAAGTAAAGAGTTAGAAAGAAATTTGTCCTGCTGGAGGAAAAAAAACCCAAACAAACTAACTAACTTTCCAGGGGGACTTAGGTAAATAATAAAACTAAATTGTGGACATAATAAGTACTGAATAAAATACCTGAAAAGAAATCCTGATATCAGCAGCAATTACACATTTTAATATGTTTTCTGTAAGGTAATGGAGGTTATTAGGACAGGTGTCCAATTTTATATTCTGTTTTAAATTAAGCCTTTATTTAATACAATTTTGAAACCAGACAACAGCAGAAATTGAAGAACACAGCAGCATTTTTTTGCAGAAGTCTATTCATTTTGTATCTCTGTGGCCAACTGTGTATTGATGTCTACAGTTTCGTTGTTAAAGAAATCATCAATCAGTCATTATGATACAATGCAGGATGTACTTCAGCCTTATATACCAAGTACTGCAGGCCAAAATATTGATAGATTTATTTTCTAAGGTTATGTGTTTTAGAAGTTAACTGACAGTTCAATAACTCAGCAGTATCCTTGAATATAGCTTCTGTATATTGTCTTGTTCTCAGGAAGCAAAATGGAAGGGGGAAAAACCCAGCTGAGATGCACAGTTTCAGAGAGCTTTTCTGTATTTTCCAGGAAAAATCCCAGAGAAGTGTGTTATAAAGTTGAACAATAGAATATCTCATCAGGTTATCAATTCTTGGCTCTGCCATTTCTTGTGGCAGATTTGGGTATAAAGTAAATTTTCCAGCTTTTCACAATTCTTAAAATAAATAATAGTTGGAATTTAGCTGAAAATGTATGCATATGACTAAATATTATAACTGCAGTGGACGTGAAAAAATCAAAGTTTCAAGTCAGATTGCATATTTTTAATTCAGAAATCTGAACACATTTTAATTCTGGAAAGTACAGGAAATGTTTTTTTACTAAAGATTGTTTAAATACAAAGCAGCTAAATTAAAAGATATGAAAAACTGTTATCATTATCTTTTACATTTCTGATGTGTTGGACTTTTTATGAATGATGAAAGCTAAAGCTCTTGTAAAGTTTCACAAATGGTGAATTTTTTCTTTAGAAGATAAATAATAAAAGAGGAGGCTATCAAAAAGCAGGCCCAGAAATACTTCCCATCAGCATGACTCATGCTCCTAAATCTCATTCTGTGTCTGATACATCAGAGTGTGCTACCCGACATAAGCCTGTGGCTTACTTTCTATTGAAAGAGGAAATAGGACATTTAAGGCAGGAGATAGAAGACCAGATTTTGCGACATGTATGACAAGATCTCCGGCTGATGGTGTTAGCAGAGATTTACGGAGAGTTTAGGAGGGCTGCTGCCTGCCTGCTGGCATCACTCAGTACAGTGTGTTTGTGTCTCAGAGACATTGCACAGCCATGTGTTGGAAACACCAGCCATGAAAAGGAATTTTGGTTCTGTGCTTGCTGTGCTCAGGGATCCACAGAACCAGGGCTCCTTTCTGGATAGAAAAGATGACATCATTCCTGTATTCTGTGCTGTGCTGTGGTGCCAGAGGTTTGTGTGGTGCCTGGAATGATATGATTAAGCAAGAAAAGGAGGGGGAGCTTTTAACTCGTGTTTGTGCCTGTGTTTGCAGGTATGCATGCACACATGTATGTATTTATAAGCCTTTTCAATGTGCTTCTGTGCCAATAAGCATTAAAATCAGAAAGTAAACCAAGAGCCATTCCTGTATCTAAAACATGATAAGGTTGTTTGAAATGCTCTCATCCTGGTGCTCTGGGCATCCTTTTAGGAGGTGTCAACATTTAGACGTATCTATAAGTACTCCACTGAGTTGCTACTTGTATTACTAACTGCCTTTGGTGAAGAATATGCTACAGTAAGTCATAAAATTGATAATATAAAGGAGTAGAGATCCATGCCAAGTTTTTCTCCTACACTGTTTCACATGTTCCTCCAGCCTTAAATGAAGGTTACCTAATACATAAATCATGATCACACATGCAAGATTTCAAAATGTCATTTAGCAAGAATTAGTTTTCACAAAACAATTGAAAGCTTACAGACTTTTCTCACTAACACTCACTGGAGACAATCATCTGCTTCACTAGAGCTCAGTTTTTGCTGTGAGTTCATTTTTCTTTCATCTTTTGCTTACAGAATGAAAAAAAAATTGAAAAATATAGAAAACTGTAAGTGAAAAAGTTACAAAGTGAAGGACAGACCATACAGCCTGAATTTATAGGAAAGGGTATTGTCTTCATGTTAAGAATGTCAGTGATTTCTAATTATTCAAAACAAACTGTTTTAAGAAAAGGCCACTTTGACTTTTTCACTTAAAACTGTGTTTTGTATGAAGGTTAAACTCGAATTTTACTACATTATTGACTTGCCCATATTTGATATTAATGTATATACATGGCTATATAGACATAGAAAACATTTGTTCCAAATGTTTGTGTTGAAATTACAATATACGTCTCATAATAAAATAGTAGGAGGTCCGCCAAAGGAGTTGAACAACTGCTCTTAAAGAAGAAAATCGCATCTTGATCATCTGTTAGTCTTTATCACAGAAGAGAGAGGTAGAGGAAATCAGAGGGCTTTGCTAGATTCAGGCTATGATCTTCCACAAGGGAGCTACTGCTCACTGGGTGACTGTGAAGATCCCAGGGAGAGCATTCAAGCTTTTTGTGTGGTTTGTGCACATTTTCTCTCATGACTGTTTTTTCCTTTTCTTGAAATATCTGAGAACCTTGTTTTGAAGTGGAATGCTGAAATCTTGGCGTTCTTTCAAAAAATGTCACTTGTTTACTAGACAGACCTTACAGGATTTTTGCATTCACAGTAGTAAGATGGTACAAGGAACATCAGCATGCACGTTTGTTATTATTAGGTAGACAAGGTGCATTTGTGGCTAAAAATGTTAATTAGGAATGCAATGAATTAGGAGTCATCAGGAAGGTGCTCATGAACAGTAAAGACAAGTGCTGACATATTGTTATGTGACTTATAAATAAATTTTCACCCAGAGTGACCTGTATAGAACTGCAGGTCACTTTATTTTAGAGAGGATTCTATGGGTTTAGAGGGTATTTCAGAAAAGAATGAGAATGAATAAAAGCATAGGAAAGCTCTCATATGAAGTGAAAAGTGATTCCCTTAGAAATAAGAAGACTCAGAATTGACATAAAAGTACAAAAAGCACTGAATGGTGGCAAACAGGTAAGCCTCTATTGCAGCCCTGGTGGAATTTAAATGGAGATGTTTAAAACTAAAAAATGAATACTCTTCACCATGACATCAAAATTCTGTGGGGTATTGTTAGCAAAATTCATACACTTGCATCTTGGTCATTTGTATGGATAAAGAAAAATTTCTCCAGTTTAGTGCTATGAAAGAGCTTATAAAGAGTTATTTCAGTATGCTCTTCAGTGCACTTCAGGATCAAAAGTGAGATTCTGGTAGGATCAGATCTGCTACACTGACTTTTACTTATGCCTATGTGTGTACATTTGACAAATGGCCTCACTTTACAGGAAATTCAGGTGCAGTAAAATGAAAAAAATTCCATTACCCCACCCCTCAACCCTGGGACAATAAGCCCCAGGAGACACCTTATTTTTCTAGGCTTTGATCTAGTGGGAGAAGAAATTTCTCAGGGAATGCACAGCTGAGCTTTGTCCTGGAGGGAAGCAGTTAATTCACTCCAGGATAAAGCCAGCCTTTCTTCCAGCCCAGCACAAAAAGGGTCTCCTGGTTTAATTGATAGAAATGGAATATGATTCCTTCTATCTCACGTGTCCGTTTGGACAGAAGAATAGAAAAAAAAGCAGATGAAAGTTCATGGCAGGGCCCTTGCAAAAATGAACAGATGGTGGAAAGTTTTCTTACGGCAGCTGATATCAAACAATAACAGCAAACACTTTCAGGAAGGTCTGAGATGCACGAGGAAAATAACTGGTATTTCTTCTCAATGAAAATGTACAGTATTATATCCCATTAATATTGTGACCCTCTTAGAACATTAGAAAGGGAAATGTGAGACACGTATGCTTCTTTTTTCTGCAGAATTACATGGAAAATGCTAGGATTTCCCACAGGTTGCAGCAGTGAAAAGCATTATTTTTTTTTTTATCTTTGGTACATTAATTACATGGAGTGCATAGTATGCATGAAATTCCAACACATTGCTCTTTTTTGCTCAAATTGGCTTTTTTCTCAGCAAAGCTTGGATTGACAATAGTAACTTGTCATTCACCTGAAAGTCCTTTCTAATTTCATTATTGATTTTTTTTTTGCCTTTGATTAAATTATATTTAAAAACATACTTTCATTTGGACTTTCTTAATTTTTCCAGCTGCCATTTCTTGTCTCAACAGCCAGCTGAGGCTATTTTTTATTGGAAATTAATTCTCTCAACACCCATCACATAGTTAAAAAGCAAAACAAAAGAGAATTTAATTCACCTGAGCAAATAATCCTGGAAGAATACTTACTTCTGAGTACAAATAATACAATAATACTTCAGAAAAAGAAAATAAATTAATTTCTCCACTCGGGGACTACTGTTTGCAGGAGATCACTGGGAGACCTGGCGCTCAAAGTTTCTGACTCCCATCAAAAACTCGGGTTTGTGTGCAAAACAGACAGTACCTCTATTGCAAAAACGATAACATCTCCTACTCTAGCTGTTGGGCACTGATCTGAAAAAAACCAAAACATTTTTTTTCTCCCAGTCCACCTCCATGGACACAGTGTTTTATTGTTGGAACCGAGCAATTGTTTTGGCCTGTGATCCATTGCTTCTCTTTCTTTTATTTTCCCTCCCGGCTGTGAGAGAGGCCAGCAGTAACATCTGTTAGAGGTAAGATACACTGCAACAACTCCGCTGATCCGGGAGCCCTGTAGCACATTGGCTGTGCAGAAGCAAGGAGATGGGCTTTTCTGTCTACATGATCTACAACACTGTGCAGCTAATTCAAGAAGAGTGAACTATTTTTGGAGGTTACCAAATGACTCAGAATAAAGAAGCAATTGTGTAACAGATGCAAAACTGAACGTTCAGATTATCTGTCCGTTAAAAAGCTGAAAGAATGCAACCTAATTTCAGTTCAGCTGCAGGGAGTAGGCTTCTTTAACAGCACCCCCCAAGTTAATTTAAAGCACATTGCTGAATGTAGAACCTTTGCTATCATGAGCCTCAGATGCTTTAAAAATGAAACAACCCCTTTACCCCTTCTGATGACAAATATGAATTCTAGTGCAAGAGATTTAAGCCGGTGTTTGATGTTGACTGCATTGCACCTAGAGTTTTAAATCCCATTATAAAATGATTATCTTATTAAATGAGGAGTTTAATAGCTTGCTTGGATAGTTGACAGTCAAAACAAGATCAGTAGTGTTGTCACAGAATAGGAAAAATGATAAAAATTATGATGACTGAGTAAGTACTAAGTGTCATCTCTGTCAGGATCATAGCCTTGAGATATCAGTTTTAATATAATATTTCTCAAACCCTATTGATCATCCCTACTTAAAATTCACAGTTTCCCTTCATAATGCTTCAGGAGCATTGCAAATGTCACTACAAATTCAACACCTGGAAACTTTTGAGTTGATTGAAAGAAAAAAGAAACAACTACTGCAGTATTTACTCTTAAAAACAGAGACAATCTTAGACAGCCTTAATATTTCATCAGTTTTCTAAGGCAGTCCATTAGGTGCACTACATGAGGTTAAGATTGTACATAACAGGAAATAAGCAATTTTAAAACTTAGTAACAGTTGTATAACCCTCATACAAAGATGAGTTGGAAAAATTAGGCTCAGGTGAAACTAGTGGCATGAATTCAGCAGAGCATTGATCTCACCTCTGCTGACAAAATTCTACTGGGATTAGAAAAAATTCCCAGATCCTGGGATTAGAGGAAATCTTAGTAGTGAATTGACTCTTTTTGTACTGTAACATAAGGTAACCTGATGTGAACATGCTAAAGTGGAACCACAGGACGGAGTCAGAAGTAGTTTACCTCTGCATATTGAGCTTTGAGGGGGAAATTCTGTGTACAGGGAACACAGAATGAATTAGAAACATGGGCTGAACAAATCAGCACTGGTTGAGTAGACAGGTGGAATTTTCCCTGCTGTGTTGGATTTTTCAGGTTAATATGGTGGAACTCCTTTTTGTTTCTGTGCTGGAGGCTGTGTGTTAGAGAAAGCAAAGCTTGTGGGGCTGTGGGGAAGGGACAGCTGTGACAGTCACCAGAGCCAATCTCAGAGTGCGCTTCTCATATTTGTGACACCTACGTGTGGAGAAAACTGCTTGTGAAGGGGAAACAAATTCAGTTCCACTGTGATTTTTTCTACTTGGCTCTCCAACTCTAATGAATGAAAATTCATCTGGAGAAACACTAATTGGGTTCGACACCACAAACACGCAAGTAATGGGAGCAGGTTTCTCATCTAGGCAATCTGATGATCTAACAAGCTGTCTCAATGAGAATAGCTAGTTTAAGGTCTTGTGACATTATTCATTAGTTTTCTAACACCAATTTTTACAGCACACTTCCCAATTTGATGTTGTATCTCCTTCTCTAGCTATAGGCTCTGTTCTTTTATACCCAAGATAATGCTTCTTGCTAATTCATTGACAATCACCAGCAAAGAACTATCACTGCCCAGCACTTCACCCTTCTCACAGTATCTCTAAGGATGTTTGTTTCACATTGATGCCATTTTACCATCAGGGGCAAGGTGACCAGATGAGTTCATAAAGAAGGTGTCAGTAAGTATTTATAAATGGGTATCTGGGAAATTTGTCAATGCTGAAAATAGTTTTGTGCGAGAGAGCTGGTCAAATACTATTGTATTTTTAGGTATTGTCAAACTGCAGGAGTGTAATAGTTGATTGCCCAGAGGAATTACCAAAATCCTGTGATTAGCTCGTTCTTTGTTCATGCCAGTGCAGGAATTTGAAAAAGGCAAATGGGTGAGAATGTTTGTAGTTCCATGAGCATGGCAAGAAAAGCATAATAGAACTAACATATGTGTCTGTAAATCATACTGGACTGGCATCATTAGGATTGCAGCAAAGCATCCTCTGTGTCTTTTCAGACTTTAAAAGCATCTACAATTCTCCTTGTATATACTACATTCGTACTGCTTTTTGTGAGAATTCTTATCAATGTGAAAAATTCTTATTGAAAGGAAGTGTGTTGTTTTCATGTCAATCTAAAATAAAACTAATTTACTATCATAGAATAACTGCATTTAACTGAAAGGGCAAATATTAGCTTCATTTTCAGGGACCTGCGATTTGCAGAGAGCAAATGTGCTGTGCTACTCCTTAGCTCATCACAAAATTGTGGTGTGGAGGGAAAAGTATTTTGTATGCATAAATAAATATCAACAAACACAGTGCATCTAACTGTTTGTCTTGGAAGTTTCACACATTTCTTCTTTTATAATGAATCATAACATGAATGTAAATATCAATTGCAATCTTTCAAAAAGTCGGGAGTTTCAGCTACTATTATTGGTCATTCATTGTGCAAATAAACACTTCAAATATCATAGGAAAAGCTGCTCATACAAGAAGCATTTTTCAGTTTAGAAATACTTTGTCCTTTAGTGTTTTATTTAGGCTATACCTAGAAATAGAAATTAGCTGCTGAGAAAGGAGTTTACTGTGCTAAATCATATTGTTTTATTTTGCTACACAGCTAATCCTGGCAAGGCTAAAAAATAGTTAATAGGCAGTCTGTAAGATCTTATAAGATGACATTTGGAAATCCTGCAGTCATATTAGTCATTAGCCATGGCAATATTCTGCCATAAGGCAATGAGTCAGACGATTGATTAGAGAACCTCATCATGATATACCCTCCGGCATGAATATGGAGAGAGGGAAAGGAAAGGAGAGAGTGCATGGGACACAGGACAGTAACATGGAGGAATAGAAGGGCAAAGAAAGTCTGAAATAGCTTATTTTTTAGAGGTAAAGTGTAATGGAGAAGAGCAAAATAGCATCAATCATGGATCTTGGCAACCCACAAGGTGTGCTACCCTTATACTTTGTGAGTGAAGTCCTGTATCACTGGAAAATCTAATTTTTCTTACACTCCTGGCATGGCACTTTGCTCTAGACATGAAGCAGCTCTTGACTACCTTCCTTACAGATGTTCACTAAAAGTCTTGGAGAAGAATGGCATTGAAACTCTGTCTGCTTTTAATTCTGCCCATTTTCTCAAATGTATGTGTAGCTTTGTATAACTTTACCAGCTATCATCATTTGTGCTGAGGAGCATCAGCAAAACAAACAGTGTACAGAAGCTGACAAAAGGCCTACAGGGAACACTGGACAAATGCTCACCCTTGAAAAAAATTGCTAGGCACTGCAATTAAAAGGAAAGATCTCTGCTATTTAGGAGTTTGTGGTGCTCTTACTGGTGGCCATGCTATGACTCCCCTGCTGCTGTTTTAGAAATCAGCACACCACTTTTGGCTGTGATACTCAGGTATGCACGGCTGGGTACCTGCCCCATCCTTGCAGCCAAGCTTAAAAGATGCCAGCTCCTGCTAGGAGAAAGGCAGATCACAGAAAATACAGTTTACTGTACCAAGTATTGTACAAACAGTGAGAATGAGAGACACAGCTAAGTGCAGCTAGGATTTTACTGCAGCACCTATTTTTTTTTTCCTAATTCATGTCCCTAATGTGTGCTATTCTCCATAGCAGGGTATGATGACTTAAGGACCTTATTTGCAGTATTGCCAAATGACTGGTATTGCTTTGTTCTAAACCAAATTCATCTAGGTCCTCAAGTGACATGCAGTTCTATCAAAAATTGGTGAGCTTTGTAATTTTACTCCTGCATATTTAGTCCCATTTGTTCAATATACTCATGTGATGAACAGAGATGTTTGTGCCTTTAATGCAGGGGAGCTAATAGTAATGTGTGGTCTGTGAGGGTACAGTCTTTTGTGGTCTTCACTGGCTTTCCTGGCTTGCAGGGCTCATCTCTTTTCTGAGGCATTTCAGGAAAGAGCTTCCCAGTTTTGTTTATGTTTTTAGAAAAGATATTACATGTATAATACAGGGAAAAGCTGATTTGTTGGGGGGGTTTTGTTTATTTTCTAAGTATTCTGATTTGTATGAAAATACTCTCCCTGTGATAAAAATTTACTATATCTACTTTATAAATCAAAATGAATAATTTATTGTTTGTGCTTTTAAAAACTGCATTAATCAATACAAAACATTTCAAAAGAATACATGCAGATGATATTATTGGCAAACAAGATTGCTGCCAAGATCAATGTAAAACTCCCACCATCTTCAATGAGACTGTTTTCAGACTAGGATGTAGGAGGTTACATTTTTGCAGACTGCCATGACAGAAGTTCATGATGATGGATAATACTTTCCCCAGAATTACAATAGCCAGAAGAAAGATCAGAAGAAGCAGCTGTGAAGAACAAACAAAGGCACCAGGAAACTGACTGAATTTCTCAAAATGATCAATTCAATAAAAGGTAGAATCAGGATCAGGGCCCTGACATTTGAAGTCAAGACCTGGCTTCTGCCTAATGATGTTGCCTCACATGCAGCTTTCTCGGGTGATGCACAGCTCATCTTTCGTGGACTCATAGAGAGAGAGATCTCATGTAGTGTGCAACAACAAAATCAATTGCAAGAACAAGCTTCAGCAGATTACTTCCCATCACCACTAATTAGTTTTCATAGTGGCATCTTGCCTTTCTCTCTGCCCTATCCCCGCTCTTCTGAAGCACTTCCCTTCTCTTTCACTCACTTCTATAAGCCATGAAGCTCTCCTGACTTAGGCAAAAAAGGCAAGTGGGAAGAAGGCTTCATGCCTCACATGCTCATATAAGCAGTGAATCACAGGGCCAGGTAACAGAGTTACAGATTTGAAGGATTTCTGTTTGCTATGCCTGTCTCACTTTCAAGTTATTTAATAAATCTGTTCTTCTTCATAAGAAATCTTGAGGGCCTATGTCTAACTCATCTTTGGGGGAACATGGTGATATAAACATATTTAATTATCTTAAACATCTAGAATTTCATGACGCTAATATTACAATAAACAAAAATACTGGTGAAAGCTACACAGCATAAGGATAATGCCATATGCCATTAAAACATATTTATCTTAATTGTCATATTAATTGGTTGATTCTGTGGGCTGTAAATTTATCACAAGTCTGGTCTGCATTAAGAATGGATCATAAGATTGTAACTGCAAATCCTTGTGCTGCTTAATAGGTAAAATTAGGTGTCCCATTAGTCACAGTTGTGACTAATTTTACCTATTCTGACATTATTGTGAACATTATGCAGTTGTTTTAATATCTTTGTATAAAGATTAGCTTAGCTGTTTTATTATGTTTGTGTCTTACTCTGTGATGTCTCATTTCTTTTGTGTAACTGCTATTACTAATAGTCAGTACATGAAGGAGTCCAAGGACTACACTCTTTTCTTTAGAGTACAATTATTCCCAAGTAACATTGGAAAACTATGAAGGTGTCTAACAGTCTAACATAGAAACTATTTCACATGGAAACAGGCATCAAGATTAGGAGCTACTGTGGTTCATTAACCACTAAATTTTAAGGAAAATTATCTGCAATATAAACCACTGATAAAACAGAAGTTAAGCTCCAATTTTTTAAGAGCGTATAGGACATCTCCTATGCTATTCAAAGACTTTTTGAGTTCTTTCTGAAATTTCTTTATGGGCATGTAAAGGTGACTGAGGACCATAATATGGCTCTTTGTGACAGCCTCACATTCTCTGCCCAAAATATCAGGAGGCTTTGAATATAAAACACATATCTTATAGATATCTTAGTCCAGGGCCCTTGACCCCAGAGTCAGCAGAAGAAGATGAACTGCAATAGCCACAGAAAGCAGATGAATCTTGAGGAAAACGGATTTCAGGAGGACTCTATCTATTTACACAGAGCAGCTGTGTACAATACCTGAGGATAAATGGTGACTCCCTGAGTCACATGTTGATTAAAGCTGGAATAGTTGCCTTTTTTTTCTGATTGCTAAACAAAGTAACTTTATTAGAATCAGAAAACTAATTTTATTCTGAGACCTACTCTCTTTCTGCATCTGTGTCTCTTTCTTCCATGTCTGCTACTTGTTAAATTTCTGCCAGGAGCCTGCCTGCCCTCTAAAGCTCAGCTTCTTGCTATGGATTTAAAGAAATAATAGGACAGTTTTATACTTTTTGCTTCGTAGTGCACTCCTAATAACTTATTGTAACACACACAGCATGCAGAACAACATTAAAGAGAATGGAAGGACTGTTTTTTGATTAATCTCAGTTTGGTTTTTGTTTTTAAACTGCAGAACCCTCTCTGATAGAAGGGAGTTTCATAATTCAAATTGCTGATGAGTAGCAGCCTTGAAATGGAAGCTTAAATGAAGATATTAGGGTGATCATATAGCTTACTCTGTGCACATTGGATCAGACCCTGAGAAAATGTCAAGTTATTTGCTGTGTAGTATGATACAGACCAAAGTATAGTTACCATCCATGAGAGTTCCCAATGCTGAAGCTACATTGTATGGTTGTGTTGTACTGAACTTCCAGGGAATTATTTAATGCTGAATGCTTCCTGGGTTTTCCCTTACACTGGAAACTGATTAGACACTTAAAGTATATGGTATTAAAAAGAAAACAAACCAAATTTGAAAAAGAAAAGGCTTTTCTCACAACAAAGCAAATTTTCATCACTGCATCAGATCAGTAGGAGGAGTTATTATAAAGGCACCACATAGGTAAATGGCTCTGACAAATTAATCTTCATCTTTCTAGGGGTCCCATGCTGGGTTTAAATGAATATGCCATTCATAGCCCGATGTCCATCAATTCATTCATGAAGGATTGGGCTGTTGTCCCATTT
Organism: Entomyzon cyanotis; assembly: GCA_024500445.1. Taxonomy (NCBI): domain Eukaryota; kingdom Metazoa; phylum Chordata; class Aves; order Passeriformes; family Meliphagidae; genus Entomyzon; species Entomyzon cyanotis. The sequence continues at coordinate 88,080,297 of JAKEPQ010001005.1, forward strand.
GGAACTATACTCCTTGCACATATTTGCATAGATACTGACTCCTACTTTGCTAACATGGGAGAGGCATAAAAGGGAACTTCCTGGGAATGGCAGGAAATAAATTTTTTGTATGTACAGGCTCCTCCCAATCTTAAAGTCATGTTTCCTTGCCAGTAAATGGGGTAAAAGTCACCATACTTTTTAACTAACCCATTCTTTCTCCTGTGACTGTCAGTAAATTTACCTTTGGCTGCCAGAATCTAATTTCTCTTGGCAGCATAGGCATTGAGACATGTACAGCTTGTGCAGATTGCAGCCCGGATCAGTACTTAGTGAGCTCTGAATTTCATTGCTAGGCTGTTCAGTGCCCCCACAATGTCTTTCAAAGTCTTCTAGGCTGTGGTTTATTGTATTACCTTTGGCAGTCTGAAGTGCAGTAATTTATATTTGTCACAACTGCCCTTCAACTTGTGTGGTGCTGGTACAACCTTGGGCTTTTTTGTTTTGTCTTTTTTAATCAGTGAAAGAGTCCAGTATTCTGAATAATTAAAACCACATAAATAGTTGATCTTGGTGATACAGCATACCACACTAAATGTCTTATGTAAAAAACCATGTGTTTTCACTTCTACCCTCTCATTTGCTTGAACTATATTAAAAAATTCTCGTCATGAAAAATTAAAGATGATAAGAATAGCCATTATTATCCTGTTTACTACATGCTGCTGATGTAGAGATATTTAGCTTTCTCCTGAGGAATGGTTTGATGTATATTTGTTTTCAATTAAATTTGCATATGCCACTTTAAAGAGAAAGATACTTTATTTATCTCTCTATTTGCTTTCACTAAGGAGGGAATAAAAGTTCCACACTTCCCCCCCTTTCCTGCATCACTGCAGGAGAGCTCTGTATTGTGCATCATAAAGAGATTGGGAAGCTGGGTAATTAATCATGGGCTTTTATGTAATAGAAAGTTTAAAATTCATTAGCTTTATATCGGAGCCAGTGTTATGAGGGAGAACATGTTGTGAATGAGAGGGAGAGCCTTATAATTAAGGAAGTGTGTAAATAATAATGAAAGTCATTAGTGCCATTCAGTTTCTAAGAATGTCATAATGTAATTGGAGCATTAAAGCGAGATTTGCGATGACAAACATTAACGATACAAAAGAGAGAAAATGTGGTTATCTTTAGTTTGACAGATAATGTCAGCTTTCTTGCAAGGCCCAGATGGTGCACAGGAAAATGTTATGAACAGTTTTTGTTTTAATATTTTTGTGATGTGATATTTGGGGATACAATGTCACAAACACACAAGGAGGTTTACATTTGTGAACCAATGGTGCCTTTGAATACAGAGTCCAATGCTGAGCGACCGAAGCAATATATAGAGAAAGTCTTGTCACTGACGCAAGATTGTTGTTGCAATAAAGGTGAGTCGCAGTGTAGCATGTTATTATGTGGCAGTGAAGTTTGCTGTCTGTCTCTCTCTCTCTGGATATGCACTTTGAATCTTTCTTTCCTTTATTAAAAATAAAAAAAAAAAGAAAAAGAGGGGGAGGGAGAAAACGAAGAAAATGATTTAACAATTATGCAGGAAATTATATGATGCTAAAATTGTACCATGTTCTGCTCTTTCAATGGAGGGACTTTCTACAGTTATTGCACATTGCAAAGGCTGTAATTTTAGGGCGTGAAAAAATGTAGATTCCAAACAAAGGAAAATTTAAATATGTCTACTGGAGAAGGCAAGGCGAAACAAAAAAGAAAGCAGCTGGAGAAAATTTGAGGGAACAGTATTATTTTAAGGGCAAGGACTTAGAAATAACTATGCTTAAAACTCCAAGACCTGAAAGGCCCAAGATCTCAAAATGCTGGAAGCTTAAACATCTGTCTTTGTGTTCTGTCCATGACGTACAATGTTGTGGGATTTCCTACTGCCCCCATCACTTTGTGTCGAATGGACCTAATTTTTACATGAGAAGTCATTGATTCTTTATTGTCTCTTTTGTGCAGCCCAGTAGTCAACACAAAAGTTGATTCCAAATGTTGAAGATGAAACACTGCAAATCACTAAATTAAGGCTAATTAATATTTGGCTGACTGTTTTAAGAAAAAGAACACTGGTCCTAATGAGTGAAAGTGGAGAAGTGAGGGTTAATACCTCAGCAGGATTTAAACTCATAGCTCCTTGAGAAACCTCTAAGACTCCCATTTGTATGAAAAAGGCCATATTTTTTCACTACTGACAGAACTTGAGCGGCTTTTCAAATGACATAGCAAGAATTATTCTCTGCTTACTGTAGGGCTGCTGCTACTTTTGGGATCTTTGAGCAGGATGGTTCAAAGAAGAGTCACCTTGAGTAAGCCAAATTGTGGTTACAGATCTGCCTTTTCTGTCATTTTTACTGAGGATTAACAAAACCAGTGTGATGATACATAAATTGTAAAAAGAGGTTGCCTCCAGTAGTTTGTAAAGGGCTGGTTTTGGGAAGTGTGTTTTAGCACTGGTTGGGATTTTTCGTGTGGTTAGATTTGTTTTAGTTTCTTTTTTCAGGTTGCTCCTGTTCTTTGGCACACCTGCACAGTTTTGCATGTAAAGCACAACATGGCCTAAAAGGGGGCAAGTACTTAATTTCACAGGGATTGTGAGGGGAACTGATCTGCCAGAAAATTCTGTTACTCTCCTAGCTCTCTCTATTGTGGAGTGCATCCTCACCTCCTGTTGAGCAAGGTTCATGGCCAGTGTTTGCTGTTTGCTGCTTCCCTAACTGGGTGAGTGAATAAGGGTGGCCAATGTGATCCTCAGAGCATACACTGCAGTGAGGTAGGGTGGGCAGCAGGAAACCAACACATCCAGGCTACACAGATGCTGTGGCAGCAGGAAAGAAATGCATCCAGGCTGCACAGATGCTGTGGCCAGGATTCCTTCTAGAGATTCCAGTGTGAGAAGTTAAATGCTAGTCCTAAAAATTTTAAAGGAAAACTGAAAAAACGGTATCTGGCTGAAGAGTGTCACCATAGCACTGTAATATCAAGTAACTTGTGAAATATATCTGCAAGGTAGGTCTAGGCCTCATGTAAATTGGGAGCCTTCTCTTAAATTCTTACATTTAAAACATGCATTTCAAAGAAGACTAGACCTTCTAGAAGCAGAAGTTAAGAGAGTGTCGCTGTTGAGCCGCTAGCAGAGAAAAAACCCAGGTTTTCAGTGAGGCAAGAAAAAAGGTGTGTTTATTATTTTGATTTCCATATATATAGAGTTTTCAGAGGTCACCCAGATTGGTCAGCCAGAAACCTCCCCCTAGGCCTAATTGGCCAGGCCTGAACTGTCCAAATCTTGAGACACTGTTTGCAAAACATCTAAACTTTATCTTTGTTTATGAAACACAGCAGAATGTTCTCACGAGAAAGACCTGTGCTAGCCACAAGAGAGCATCATGTTCAGGGGAATTTCAAATGGAATAGCTGGTAGTGCGTACTAAGAGTTACATGGGCTGATTGGCACAGCAAATCTGCCTGTTTTCACTTCCAAATTATTTGCCAACTTCATTCTCTAGGTTTTTATATCCAATCTGCAGTTGGGGGTGATGGTCTTCTCCAAAATATACTTGGATTTAAGTGTTAAATCAAGCCTATAAGTCCACAAGCATGTTTTACTGCTATTCTTAATATTGCTCTGGCAAGATTTCTGTAAGGTAAGTGGGATTCCTCTCAAGATTATTCTTTTTCTTCTTTCCCCTTCTCTGTCATTTCCTGGATCCAGTAGCTTATCATGGTTCCCTTCTTCCCGGACACCTTCAGGGCAGATGTAGGTCTGTGATGTTTTAGCAGTGACAGAGACACCATGTATCTGTGTTGAAAGACTGTGTTACCCACATTTTATTGTGGTAGCTGAAAACTGTCACCAAAGCTTGTCTGCTGGCCAGGTGTGCTGGGAGGTAATCTATGCTTTTATACTTTGCTTTAGACAAAGGGCTGCAATAAAGACTTCTCTTGGTAAGATCTTGATGAGAAGCTGCTTTGTGCCAATGAAGTTGTTTGTGACTGTTATGGCTTCTATGCCAAGGGCTGTAACTACTCTGGGGCAGATGCTGTGTTTGTCATATGTCTCCTTAGAGCCACTCATATTTGTGAGCCAAGCAGTTCCTGGGCTCTTAGGTGACCCTGAGCCGTTGGATTATTAAAGCTCATAAATCCTATTGAAAGAGTTTGGAATTTCCTCAGCCTGATTTCTTCCCTACAGTGCTCTAATATGTGCAGGTAGTGCACATTCTCGACAATGAATCACAGATCTGAAGATAACCAACTCACTGCATTCCCTGCCTGGGACTCTCCCTCCTCCTCTTTTTCTCACCATTTTCTCTCTGGCCCATTCTATCACCACAGTTCATAACACTCTTGCTGACTCTCTCTTCTTAGTACTCTTTCTCTTACTCACCACTGCATATTTTGCAGCTTTGTCCTATCATGCATGCCACTCATACCTGTTATAAAAAATACCACTATGCTAAGTTTCTGTATCAGAGATGTGTTTCTGTCCAGTGCAGCTGAGAGCTGCCCACCACCTGAATATCTCATGCTGTCACAGCTCTGTCAGCAATATGATTGAGTCAGAAGGATACCAAGCTGAGCCTTTTCTGTGGTCTCAGGATTACTTTGGAACATCCTTTTTGGAGTTGCCAGCTGCCTGTCAGGCCACAAAACAGTCCACTGCCCCTCCTACACTGTGACCTGAAAGTCCCCCAGTCCTCCTGCCGGTAAACATAAATTGTGGAAAAGGCTACAACATGAGAAGCATTTGCACAAATGCTACCTGTCAAAGCCAGAGTTCAAATTCCTGCTCATCTTCTTCTGAAAGTCACAGCTGAGCAGTGCTGCAGGAGCTATGATGGGGATCAGGCAACTTTTTTTTGTAGGGTGAAGAACTCCACAGTGTAATATCCTTTTCAAGATACACAGATATGGCACATCAAACCCTTTGGGATTTCTAAAAGAAACTAAGAGGGGATTTGAAATGTCAAATACAAAGAAATGATTCTTTGCTTTCAGTGGGGAAAAAAAAAAGCTGCCTCAGCCCCTCTAGCAACAGATTATATTTTTAAAGGGTTGTTCATTGATCTTTCTCCAAAGAAAGAATCTGAGATTTAGGTACCTGATCTTAATCCTAATGAAATCCATTGCAAAATTCTTACTGACTTCATTGGGAAGAGCATAAAGCTTCTTTTTTTTTTTTTTTTTTTTTTTTTTTGTCAAATCTGAGCTACCAGTACATGCTTTACACAAATTGCTTGGGTAATTTTCCTGTACTTGAGATGTTGTAGCTCGAAAAATATTTCAGCTCTTCCTGAGAAGTATTTAAAACTGGAGCAATGGGGCTATATTTACATATTGTAAAGTGCCATTTTAAACAGAAGCACGGTATTTTTAAGTCCACCTGCAAATTATGCACAATTAATTTGTTTGTAACATGTAGAACATAAAAATGGAAAGAAGTTTAAAAATAAATAAAATCTCCAAAACTCATCTCTTTCACATAAGACTATTCTAAAATACATCATTAGTTAGCTTATCATACTGTTGTGCCTCAAACTGAATCATTCCGTAACTCCAAAACACAACAGACTTTACATATTAGGGTTTTTTTTCACTGAGAAATGACTGGAAGCAGCAGAAATCTGCAACCAGTTGTGCAAGCTTTTCTTAATGTATTTAGTAACACTACATTCCTTCTATCCCAGGAATCTGTGATAGCAGAACTGTTCTGCAAGAAGCAGCTCTGTATGTTTGTCTGACATCTCATACTTCCAGCCTGATACCAGGTTTTGAGAGCCTAGTAAGGTTTTCTTGATTTCTAAGTGAAATTGAGATATCATAGCTAGAAAGTGTGCTCACAGTGAACACGTAATATAATCTGTTGCCATGCTTTGGACATACCTTGAGCTGAAGTGTTTGGTGTTCTCTGTAGGAATTTTGTGTATATATAGTTCACATACACTTTACCTCTATATGGTGGTCCTATTGCACAAGGGCACTTGGCAATACCAGTGTCCTAGAAAGCATGTGCTACTGGTTAATTAATTAAATGCTTTATTCAAGAACCTATTTGGTAATATAGGTCTTGTGGGTTTTCTTTTTTCCTGACTACCCTTGAAATTTGGCCAAGCAACAGACAGAAAAAGGTGTCAGAGGTCTGAAGAGTCGATAAAGTTCTGTTTCTGGTTAAACACAGAGCTTCTGCTGACTTTCATGAAGCTTAAATTGAAAGTTATCCCTGTCCATGTTTACAAATCAGGACAGGCAGCAGCAAATCATTGCTGTGGTTTGCCGCCTCTTCAATATTATGATTGTGCAATGATTGTGATTTTTCTTTCCACAAAGAAAAGTCCTGAAGAAAAGGGATGTAGGCTACATATTCTGTCAGATTAATATCTGAGTGAGAAGGTCTAAGGTGACTTCTTAACAAAAGAAGGCAATTTCACTTATTTGCACATGCTATGTTTGATGCTACTCAACATTCTGAGTTGAAAAACTACCTTATGTGATACCAGAGTGATACTGGAGGTTTTTTCCTGATTATTTCCATTAGTGTTGCTGTAGCAGACATCTTTTAGCATTTGGTAACTTGCTCCAGGCACATCCAGCCATACAGGAGAGGGTGAACTGCCAGACTACATCTTGGATTAATGTTTATCTACTTTTACAGATCTGACATATAGTTTTGGCTCTTCCCACTCTGAAGACACTCCAGTACCTCAACAGTGGAAGACAAGCTGTGGACAAGTGTCTCTTTTACATGTTCATTTTGTCTAGTGACTGGAGCAAGGTTCTGAAACATTCACTACTCTCATCCCCTTCCCTTCCAGAGGTGAGTTGCCAGCCATTTATTGAAGGCATGAGTGAGTACTGCTTTTATGTCCTGGTGCAGTGTGCATTCCCTCCCTTATCTGAGTACCCTGCCTGGGAGAGAAGGAATTATGGGCAGCAGCCAGGTGAGGTTCACTGCATGTTCAGAATAGTTTTGATAACCATTTTGGAAAATTAACTTTGGTCTACTGTTGAGACAGCAGAAACATTGAATGGCAAAAAGCAAAGAACTGGTCCTTGCCCCATCACCAGGTGTAGCACACTAGTGCCACTTATAGCCTTTCTGCTGGTCTTTTTTGCTTTCAGATGGAACTCATAGCACTGTGTGGGAATATGTTAAAGAATGAAATTAAAAGTAGATGGAGCCACACATGACCACCCTAGGATGAAGCCACATCAGGAGGTACATTAGCAGAACAGGTTTTGGTGTGTCTGGCTGAATGCCTCTGATCACTTGAAGTGTGCACCAAAGAGCCAGCTAATGCACACCCTTTTGTGGTTCATCACTCACTGTATTCTTCCAGTCTGATTCCATTCATCAGTCCCCGGTAAAAGCAGGTGTTTGCTTCTGAGGGAAAGAGGGATTCCAGGGGTGCAAGGATAATACCTACTAAAGCAAATATTTCCCCCCAACTCTTCCCCGGCCTTCTGCATATTTGTCCATATTTACTGGTACATGAGCTCTACTACATTCATTAATCATGGCAAACTGTCTTCTCTAACTAGGGCTTTCTGAAAACACATCATGATAGGCATGCATTTTTAACTGCGTATTTTAAATAAGAATTGTCTGTCTGTGGGAGTTGGGTTATTTGTATCACCGTAGACAGAAATGATCACTATATTTCATGGGACCTTGCTGCTTTGTACTTATTGACTGTTTATTTTTCATCCATAGGATTACTAATTGCAGCTAGTACCAGACGCTTCTGTCTCCTTTCAGGTTATTGTAGTGGAGGGCATTGTACCAGATGCATGGTTATTCACAGACATGCATTTCCAGCAGCTGAATTGCTGGATCTGCTCTAAATGATCTATGGCAATTACATTTGGCGTTGTACAGCTATAATTTTACTGCATATTAATAGCCACCTAGCAAAGAGGTAAATGCCCTTTTCTCAGCTGGGTGCAGAATGAATGCCTGGATGTATTCAATTGGGTAAAACGAGGCTCGGGTTTTAAATGCATAGCAGCGGTTTTATGTATCGGAAACGCATGTGCTGGTGAATTGCCTGTTTCCCTGTGCCTTGATGGTGTGCAGCAAGGCTCCGAGGGAAATATCATCAAGCCAGATCCTAGATAGAGACATGCTGGGCAGGGGAGGGGGAAGGGGATCATGTGCCCCATTTTTAGTGGCTCATCTGCTACCACCCAAAATCTGCTGCAGTCTTTTTTTTTTTTTTTTCCCTCTCTCTTTACCCCTTTCAGCAGCTCGGCTGATCAGCCTGAAGGCTGTCAGGTTTCACCCGCAAAAATAATAATTAAAACCACTCTCCCTAGACCTTCACTAAAGCTGTCCTCTGGAGTCAAGGGCCCATTTCCTTCCCTCTTTTTTCTTTTTCCTGGGGTGTGCGTGTGTCGGGGGCGACAGGGAGTGGGTGGGAGCAAATAACAAGGAATCGGAGGGGATTAACGAGCTTTCTCCTTATTAGCCCCGCTCGGGTGCTTTGTCTGTGCTCCTGGTAGCGGATGGGCTGACGGGGAGGGCTCGGAGGGGGGAAGCAGTGTAACTGGAGGGGCCGGCGTGCGGGAAGCCACACGCACACACGGGCGGGCAGTCAGACAGGCAGAGCCACCCCACACACAGACAGACACCGACCCGGCCGGGCAGCTCCGGGCCCTTGCGGGGCTGGGCGGGGTGAGGGCGGGCAGCGCAATGGCGCCGCGGCCAGCGGGTGCTGTGCGGCAGCCGGGGGACAGGCAGCCGGAGCGGCGGCGCTGAGCGCAGCGAGCGCGGAGCCGGCGAGCAGCGGAGCCGGAGCGCGGCGCTGCCTGCGGTCCGGGGCGCACCACGCTGCGTGGGCGGGGAGAGAGAGAAAGGCAGAGGGAGAGACTCGCAGACAGACAGTAGAGCCCGCGAGCGCGGCACATAAAGGACGGAGGACAGGGAGAGAGGAGCGAGCCAGAAGGGAATCCAGGCGGGCGCCGAGAGCGGACAGGCAGAGGCGGGCGGAGCGGCGGACCGGGCCGGGCCGGGACAGGACAGGAGGCGGCCGGCGGGTCGGGCGGTGCCGCCGCGGCCACCGCGCCCGGCCAGCACCGCGGCGCGGCGGCGGATCTCCTCCCGCGGCGGAGGCGGAGGAAGAGACCATGTCTTTCAGGAAGACAGTCACTGTACCGTAACAGCAGCGTATCCGCAGCAAAATAAACAAACCGGCCAACCAAAAATACCAAACAAACAAAAATAGCCCGAGCCGCCAAGACGCTGGGGGCAGATCCCGTTTGCAGGCAAGGTAAAAAAAAAGAAAAAAAAAAAAAAAGAACCAAAAAGGAACGAAAAAATCCAAAAACAAAACCCAAGGAAGCCAAAACAGAATCTGTCGACATTTGTGTGGCGTGATGTTCTTTGTTGTCGCGATTTTTTTTTTTTTTTTAAGCGTCTGTATTCTTTTTCTTCCAGCATGTGTTTTCTGTCATTTCGTTGGAGTCATTCGCCCCATCCCCCCCACCCTCCCCGTGATTTTTTAATTTTTGAGGTCAGGGCGGCTGGAGCATGTGGAGCGGAGGGAGAGGGAAACAGGAGCTGTGTATGGAATTGGGGCTTGCCTTAATTGCGTGCGATGGGCAATTATTAATAGCGGCTGCAGGATTCCGGCTCTAAGATGTGGTATTTACTAGAGGGGGAGGGAAAAGGAAAGGAAGAAAGGGTGTCGCTCGTAGTGCGGCGGGGCAGGATGCTATCGGTGCTGGAGCCGGCGCCTCGCACGGGACTGCGGAGCGGCAGCGTAGCGGTGCTGACAGCCAGGTAGGGCGGCAAGGGCTCCACTCGCCGCGGCTCTCGGCGTGGTCGCGGGGCCGCCTGCCCGGCGGAGGGCGGTGGCTTCCCAAAGTTTCGGCCGCCCGGCGGTCATCGCCAGAGGCGCTGCTGGCGGGAGCAGAGGCGGGTCGGGGTCGGGGTCGGGCGCGGAGGTGAGGTGGCCGGGAAGCGGGCTGGGGCGGGGGAGACGAGCGCCAGGGAAAGGGTCTGCGGGGGGAGATCTCCCTTCTCCGAACCGTCATTATAGATAAAATGGATCAAACTCTAAGGAAATCTCAACTTTTACTCGCTGATTTGTGAACGGCATCGCGGGATCCGCTTTCAAAGCCGTGTTTGCTGGAGGGCAAGCCTGGGCTGCTTGGACTGGCATTGTTCTTAAGGGTGGCGGATGTGAGGGCAGCAGATTTACTTGATGCTTCCTGAGCATCTCTTTTTGCATGCAGTGGAGGAGGAGGATCACAGTCCGGGAGTTACAGCTGTATTGTTCCGTGTCCTGTTTCACAAAAAGCAGTTCGCGTTACTCCGCTTGGTGTGTTCTGCCTACTTGTCTGTGCTTCTCGAACGATATCGCTTGTGAATCTAACCCCGACGTGCCCATCCAGCGCAGCCATTGCGCAGCCTTGTTTAATTGCTGTTATTTATTTTGCCTTCATTTACCGTGTCAGCCAGCGGGGGAACACGCTCAGATTCCGGGTGCATTTTTACGTGCTAGGTGTGTCTCTGCGCTTCCAGGTGTGTGCGGTTTTGCTTAAAACTCATCCCGCCGCCGTGTGACATCGCTGTAAATGTGCCGGGAGGGGAAACAAAAGCATTAGAGAGCGACACAAGTGTCTGTGCATCACCTGTTTGACTTCTCTGCCATTGCAATGCTGAGCCAGATGCATGCCCGGTGCGCGTTCTTCTAAATGGCACGTGTACATTTTAGGCAAGTACAAAGCAATTGAAGCTGAGGGTGTTGGGGAGGGGGTAAAAAAAGAAAAACCAAACCAAAAAAACTCAAACCAAAACCGTACTGTAAACTGATCTGCAACTTTTCGGTCGCATAATTTAACTGCACGCTGATTTTGTTTTAGCAGTCTTCGTCACGGATCGAGGCAAGTTTGTGTGCACAATTGGGCTTGCAAATTGCTAATCTCGCACTGACTTTGCCTCTCAGTTCCCAGCTGGGCATGGTTACCTTGAGAGCTGTGGTATCAGCACTGTCAGAGCATGCTCCGGTGGGGAGATCGGGTGTGTTCTATTTTTAATACTATTTAATGAAGATGCTTCTCACTCTGCAATATACGAAGCATAATGGAAGAGCAGAGCGATGATTGGTTATGGATACTGGAAAAGGAAAAATGCAAAGGTAAAAACGGAAATCACTCAAATATTTCTATTACATTAATGAAAGAAAGTGCAACTGTGCATTGTGAAAAATGATTGTTTAGCAGATTTTAAGCTGAAGAGTTTTGTGGTGTCTAGGGTGATTTAAAAAAAAAGTTCTTTTAAAAAGCTGCATGAAGCAAACTGTAGATAGATTATTTTGTACCGTTGGTAAATCTGATTCTATGTGGGCATGCTTAAGTTGAAGTATATGCCATTTTATTTATTTATTTTTAATAGTGAAGTATCTGACAGTGGAGTAGCACTGAGGAACATCTTAAAAATATATTTTTTTGTTTTTTCTGATAACCAGTTTTAATGATTAACTGTATTTACATGCTTATTGGTAGCCTCCTAAAGCGGGAGTTTTGAGTTTTTATTCCTTGCAGTTAATTCAGTTGATATTAAAAACTGTTGTTGCATGCAATGCTCACAGAATACAAGCGGCTGTAAATCTCTTGCAAAGTGTGAAGGAAAACACGGTAACTACGGTGTATGCCACTTGGTGAGATGCATTGAGATACTTTTGAAAACTGCCCTGTTTAGCTTAGTGTGCTTGTAGTCAGAAATGTGTTTATTAGCTATTTGCAAGAAGCCATGCACTTAGACTCGTGTAGAGAAACTCGCGTCCATTAAAAATGTCTTCTGTAAAACCACGGTATTTTCTCTCTGTTGTCTGCAGTTTTACAGGATGGTGGTCTAAGAAACAACTGAGTACCCCTCCTGCAAAATCCTTTTTCAAACAGTTATTTCTTTCTGCTATGTGCTGGTCCTTTTGACTGCCCCAGGGCTAAGCGTGCAAGTGAGGATTGCTCAGACGTGTGTTGCACCACGTTGTACCCATGGAGGAAAACTTACATAAGGGCGATAGCGGAAATGCAAAGAGATTTTTAACACAGGTGTAATTGTAGTTCTCAGAGAGGGAGAAAACAGTGCAAAAGTAGCTTTGAAAACTTCCTCCTGTTGGTGTAAAACTGTGGTCCAAATCATGTTTTCCTGATGCTGTGCTTTTCCTGTGGGCTTTACAGGGGTTATTTGCATGATTAAAGCAACTGGACTTGGCCTGATAAATCACTGTTATTAAACAGAATTTCTGGGAGTACATAAAAGAAAGCTAAGAAGTTTTAAAATCCGCTGCGCTCTTGAGTTTCTCCCAGGTTATGGTTTTGAATAACTAGCTTTAAACTTGGAATGAATAAGGGGGAAGTGTACTAATTCTAGGATGGCTTACTTACAGTCTGTCTTGCCTCCTGTAGGCATTGGTCTCACTGCAGTCAGTGGAGCTTTAAAATTGGCTCCATGGTTTTATGAGTGCTAAAGACAGACACAGGGACAAATTTTAGCAGCTGTAAATTGATGTAGTTTCATTGGTCTTAAGAACAGGGTAGACTTATATCAGCTGATGATAACACCTCTCTGCTTGTAACATACAAAATCTGTAATGTGCATTGAATGGTATTATCAATTTTGTTGGCATTAATTTCAGAGAAGGAAGTTATTTTGGCAGACTGGCAAATCCTTGTTTGTAGGGACTGCTCACAAATGAGCGGTTTGATCCAGTGAGTGCTCCCAGCTTAATTTCCTTGATGAGTTTTAAAGACAGTTTGTAAGGTACATGGTTATTTAAAGGAAACGCTATTCATGTTAAGTAATCTCTTTTCAAAAATTCCGTTAAAGATTGGCCAGTTGAGATGTAACTACCATGCAATAAACTTGCAAAATCCATTTGTCCCCTGTTTATTCATTTATTAGATTTGAAGTTCTGTATTAATGTTCTTAGCAGGTAGTAAGTCAAGCAAATGGGTCCCTTTTTCTTCTAGAAGATTGAAACATTCACCAAACAAGTAATACATGGCAAAGATTCTGTACGTTCAATGGAGAGCACTTGATTCTGAAGATCTAAAATACTGTGTATGAATGTCTGTGTATCTGTGTGGTAACGTGCATTTCTAGGACACATTCTATTTTGATGACAAACTGCAATCCAGGTAAGTTAGATTTTCCCCAATTAAGGCTGGGTAAATTGAATTGCAGATGAATTATGCAAACCATGTGAGGTCATGCATCTAGTTTTCGACAGTCATCAAGTGAGACCTATTCCGGTCTCCAGGCTTATAAGTGGGTCACTCCTGGATGATAAGTCTCCCTGATTAATTGCTGTTGTTTGTTTTGTTTTCAAATTTTTCCATTTGATACATGAAATGCTGACTTCCAGAAACATGTAGATGTAAATAAATTTACATGTTTGTTTATAATTATTAAAGCATTTTATTTTTGCATAGCAATTTAATAGTAAGCCCTTCTAGCAAAGAAGTAACTTTAGAACAAGTACAAATAATGACTTGTGTCTGGTTTGGTTTTGGTTGTTTTTTTTTAAATAAATTAAAGCTGCCTATAAACTCACGTAGACATACTGCTTAATCTTCATGGACAGGGTATGTTTTTCTTGGGGTCTTTCTTGACAAGAAGGCTTAGACCCAAGTTGGAGTAACAGCCACTGTGGCTTGCATGAGTATGCTGGTGTACACACACACAGACACACAGAGTTTATTAGAGAAACAGAAAAGACATTACACGATAAAACTGCAATACTTCCAGTTTTAATTAAAACTATATTTTTTTAAAGAAATAATATCTATGATGGGTTCTTGCCAAGTACTTCCTCATATGTCGCTGAAGGTCCAAACTACATAATTGTAGGACTTTACTGCTGCTTAGATATTTGAAGTAACTCTAGTTTTAGGCTTTTTGTTTTCTCATATGTTGGTTTTACAGTAGGCAGGCTGGATGATGTGGTGCCAATGAGCCTATGTAAGAGTGCTCTCTGCATGCATTTATGTTTTTTCTTAGCTCATCTTCATTTATGAGAACACATAATCTATGTTAACAATGTGTGACACAGGCAGTCCAAAGGTACGAGTTGCGTTAATTCCAGGGGAAGAGCGCTAGAGCTCTCTGTCGCCTTTGGGGAAAATGCCTCAAGCAAACACTTCCCTAATGTCCTGCCACGGCTGCCTTCTTCCACCTGGTAATATTGTTGCCAATATTTACTACTTCTTCCTTTTCCACTGTTCTAGTTTCCAGGATTTCAGGTAATCCACCATCATTACACATCTTTTTGGTTCCTTGGAAAAAGTTGTTCTGGAAAAGGTCTCCTTTCATTCAAATGTACTATTTTTTAGTCATATTGTGGGATATTTAAACCATGCTCTATCATTCTAGAGTCCTAAATAGGTAATGTGTTATATGAAAATGATACATGGCTTATTTTTTGTCCTTTTTTTCCCAGCTATTACACCTAAACTCCCTGTTACTGAGAGGGAAAAGCAGACTAAATACAGAGACAAATACAGAAACAAGGAGTAAACAAAATTGCTTTTTACAAGAGTGAGTTCATGGCAACTGTTTGGATGAACTAGTTGCTGCTGTGGTAAACATGGTCGAAAGAAATCCTAAATGGGTTGTTTGGTTAGTGCTGAAGGAAGATACAAAGTGTGAGAGGGCAATAATGTCATATATCATGACTAAGCTGAAATGCAGAAGGCATAGCTAGGCAGTGACAGCTGGGAATTTGAAATTTATGATTTGGATATCCAATGACTTTATGAAGCAGGGGGTTCAGAGTACTTTCTAGTTACTGGCAATGTATGGAGGCAGTAACCATGTAAGGCTGTTTTTAGGGCAGACATTCACATAACATATGCTGAAGTATGTAAGGTGAGAAGTGCAGTTTTGTAAGTGAAAGAAAATTTTTGCAGGGAAATTGGGACACTTACAGATCAGATCAGATGTCTGATCTTGATCTTTTAAGGCCAAGAGCCACAGTTAACAAAGAGTAGTACCATGAGAAAGCAAAGTCCTATAAAAGTGTTTTTGTAATTTAACGCTTTCTGCTATATTCATAATTTTGTCATAGACAATACTGTGATTCATTTATAAGCTGTTTATACATTGTCTGTATTAAAATTCTGGAAGCTTAGTAACAATTTCCAACTGATAAAACTGCCTTTTTTCAAAATTGGATGCCTTCAAGTCAAAGGAAAGCTTAAATTGTCAGCAGCATGGTGTTACAAAAAAAATAGTGATTAAGAAAGGCTCCAGCGAATGGTCCAACACCCCCTCCCCCACAATTAAATGCTCTGTTATTTTATTTCTCAAAGTTTTTGTTGTCTGTTTGCAATCTATGCTAAAACATAAAAATAAATATATACAAATCACCTACTTTCAAGCTTCTGTTTATTCAGATTTTTACAGCTATGCAGCAGTGATTTTTACTGGATTCATAAAATCATCAGAGCCAGTTTTATGTTCTAGGATTTGAATTCTGTCATCAAAAGCATGCCTGAACAGCTAATAATTTCGTCAGTAATGAATTCTGTTGCAGTATTTGTATTTTTATTGCTTCATGAGTTGAAGTCTTCCTGTGCCTTCAATACAGAAAGCATTTTATAAACTTTCTTTATTGAATACCAGAGTCAGATTGTGCTGCTCTTCTTCACAGGGAGTGCATGCATCTTGGGTTTGGTGACCTCCAGAGCTGCTCATGGTGTAATGCTTTTTTTTACTTCGAAGAAAGTTATCATAGTTTGTTACTGTGTAAAGAGGGATAGCAAAGCTTCTCAGTAGAATGAAGCTAATGAAGATAAACTGCAGTGCTTAGAAGCATTTTATAAATATAAATAAACTGTTATTAATTAGCATGAAATGTCTAACTATGTTCGATTCAATGGGAAGTTTTAGTGGGGAGCAAACTTTAGTGGTGGTGATGCTCTCATGTGAAATAGGTACAGCATGATGTTCTTCTGAAGAATATGCCTGCTTTGTGCTTTTTGGGATTTTGTGCCATTGAAATTTATTTGAAATGTGCAAAAGTAAATCATAAATTGAGGTGGTTCAAACTATACCTTGAGGTTTTTCCATTTTCAAGTGACTATTTCATTTCTAAATACATTGCCAGTGGCATAACATTTAGAACAGTTTCAATGAGGCTGCTTAATGCATTATAAAATATTTGTCATGGAGTCAGAAATGTTTATGATGTCATAAAAGCTTTAAGAGAAACACATCAAATAAATTGGTCCACTCTATAGGCTCGCTACAGATTTTAATGTAAGCCTGGGAAATGTCTGATAGTTTTATAATTTGTCTGCTTTACAAACCATGAAATCTGAAGTGAGAAGGTATGACTTTCGTGCTTTCAGGTTTTGTTCCTTTAGGAAAAATTCAGAGCTTTCTTCTACAAAACAAAAGAAAGGAAAATTCTTAAAATAGATCTAAAAGGAGAGCCTAATGAGTGACTTAGGGCATCTTAAAGTGCCTTATTTCATAACGCATACTACTGTTAGCGTCAGGAAACGCTAACAAAACTATGTTTAAGTCAGGTATAATTTTTGGGGAAGCTTTAACTCATCAAAAACAAACATAAGTTGGAAAACATAATGTATTTACCAGCTTTTTGTGTCTCAATATGCTTCTCCACTGCGGTGTAACGGCTCTGTTCTGCAATTGAGCAGCAAAATGGGGTGAATTCTAGTGACAAGGGCTATGGCAAGTGGCATAAAAATCCTGTTAGATGTGGAAGACAATGAATTATTACTGAGGGATAATGCAACTTTTGTTTAATCTGTGTACTGTTGAAAATGACTGCACTTGAAAGAAGTCCTTGAATGACCTGCTTCTTAAAGTAACCCTCTCAAAATTGGAGGCTGAGATAAGGGAATGGTGGGGTAAGGGCGTAGTGGAGGATTAGTGCCAGTAATACTGCTTGTGATGTGAGATCAGGTTAAGGGGTATCAGAAGTAGGAGGACAGCAAAGGGAAGTAGGACTTTCAGGAGATATTCCCTGAAGATTAAGTAATTGGAATTTTGGATAATGCAGAGGAAATATGTAGATGTATAGCCTCTTTTCAGTATCATTTGTTTTCTGATTAAAAAAAAACAAACTCCTTATGCATGTGTTGTGATGCATATCTTTGCCTGGGGGATCAGTACAAAATGACTACTCTTCTGCAATCACGCTTAATCCCACCAAATCTGAGGATACTGGGGTTGTAAATGGTCTGCATCTCCTGACTTCTGCTGTTGCAGAATTGCTCCTCTCTGCCACCTATCTGGCAGGAGAGAAAGGAAGACCCGAAAAATTGTTGCCAAGGTCTGAGGGCATCTCCACGGCAGTGTGGGCTAGGATGGGACTTTTTAGCCTGGTTTAACGTCAGTGTAGGAAGTTGGTGGGTGAGTCTTGGGGAGGCATGCAAGATCCTGGACTCTCTGGCGTGTAGCCAGTTCTTCTATGAGAGTAAATTGGTTTCTGTCCTTGGCAGCTCTTCTCTTGGCATGTCAGTGCCTCATAAGTTAATCTGGTATTTACTGGACTAGGGTAATGTGCCCTGTGGCTACCTAAATCCCCACCTTTCCATAAAGGGCTTTCTATTAATGGAGAAGGGCTG
This sequence comes from Entomyzon cyanotis, assembly GCA_024500445.1. Taxonomy (NCBI): domain Eukaryota; kingdom Metazoa; phylum Chordata; class Aves; order Passeriformes; family Meliphagidae; genus Entomyzon; species Entomyzon cyanotis. The sequence goes on from JAKEPQ010001005.1 coordinate 88,097,931, forward strand.
GTAGGAAAGAGCAAATTGAGACACAAATCATCATGCAGCATTTTAGCTGCCTGTGGTTGTGCTGCTGGTAACCCTACAGGTATTGTCGTGGGGCTGTGGTTCCACAGGCACCCTTGTCCACTCGTTCTTTTGTTGCGATGGTTTCCGCAATGCGGGAGGAAGATGCGGCAAGCACCTACCTCTTTCAAAGCCCACGTATTTCTTTGATGTGTTTGTTACTCCTCAGAGTTTTTTTTTCCAGGAAGTAGAACAGAGAACATAATTCATGCTCATGAAGGCTAATTACAATTTTTCCTCTACAAATAATTTCTTAGAGAGCTGTGTGTTCAAAGAACTGCTGTGAACTATTTTCTGTGCTACAGTTATGCTCAATGTCCAGGCAATGAGTGTCGAAATGTAGATTCTTTGGCACCTGTTCCTGTTTGTGTTTGTTTGATAACATACACTTGTGTTATGCCTTTATTAATGTTGTCAGGCACGTCAAAGCCATCTGTAATAAAACTGCGTCAATATAAGAGCACGTCAGAAAACGTGACAGTGAAATATCAGCACTTCTTAACAAAACATTTTATTGATTAATCAGCACAATTTCAATATGTGGAAAAATGAAATCAGTTCTAATTATTTCAGTACTTTGAGAGCAACTCCAGTAACATCTGAATTTTTGACTTGCCTATAAAATGACAGCAGACTGAGCAATTCAGTTGTGTATAATGATAAAATTTTATGGCATGGCAATGTGTTTGCTAGGATTGCATTGACAGATCATAATGAAAGAGGAGCATAAGTGACCCACATATTTCTGGTGCACAGTTGAATATTCTCCTGAAATCTGTCATTTATTACCTATACTCAGTAGTTGGAATGAGGCTGGCACATGAAGTTGTAACATAACAGTGGTCCTCAGAACATAAGCTGCGTGTACAACCAATTTCAATGTCTATTCATTGCCAGACAGATGATTTTAATAAAAGGAATTCAAGTGCTCTGTTCTTGACCTAAGATGGTTTATTTTGGGGCCAGTAACCTTAGGTATTATTGTATTATGAAACTGGGAAAATGGAGATAATTTCAAGTAGCTTTGCAACCTCAGCAGACAAAACAAAAAATATAGAGGGGAACTAATGTTATATTCTTTTGTCAAAGCTGAGTGTGTGAAATAAGGCATAAGGAAGTTAGGAGATTTACTACATCCTCAGGTATAACATAAACAAGGGATTTTCCTAAAAATCAGTCCATAGCCCTGAATTGAAACTTGGTGAAAGTGCGTGAAGATAAATTTGGAGGAATTCACCACAGTCCCAATATAAACTCTTTTCTTGTTTTGCTTCTTGATACATGCATTTCAAGCAGTCACTACCATGGATGTCTCTGCCTCTGTTCTGGCTGTTCCCACACTTGTATCAGTTCTCTCTATTGTGCTCCATATATTGCCTGGCCAATCTTCATACTAAGCCTTCGCTTTTTTTAAGTTGTGCCTCTTATGCAAACTTCACTTTCTTAAACTGACCTTTCTGGCTTTTCTTGGGTTTTTACCATTTTCTCACATTTTCCAGCTTTTTCTTCTTGCGTTTTTCTATGTCAGTTATTTGCCTCTGTTTGAAAGAGTTGAAACCTTTGATTTATTTGTCATACAGTACTGCAATTTTTAAAATAGCCTATCTTGGTAGATTTTTGGACAGTCAGTTTATAATAAACATGTTATATAAAGCATATTATCATTATTCGGAATATGCCAGTTCCCAGGACTCTTGGACTTTTTTTTTTTTTTTTTTTTTTTTTATTTCTTAAGGAGGGTGTGCCAGCAGGTCTAATTGCATCTTTGAAACAAAAAGTTTTGTAGTGAAATCCAGAAGACGCTGTGCTTTTGAACTTCGTGTATGCAGCTTGTACTGGTATATCTGGTCCCTTTGGGGCCTCCATCCAAATTCAGTAGCTCCATAGAATTGTGTGTATGTTTGATGCTCCTGGAAGATGTTGTGTCCTGTACTCTCCATCTATTTATTTAGATTATTTGGTTTTTATGGGGTTAGTAGTATTTTCAATAAATTTTTGTCTGTTGCCTAGAAAATAAAGTGTAATGGAAATGACCCAAACTAAATACCTTTGACTGTGTTTGTTGTCAAAGTCTTTCAATGTGTTGGCTCTCTGACCTTTTAGATGGACTTCTGTCTGTGTTATGAGCACTGTAGCACCCAAAACATTGTTGGATGCAGTTTACTGTGTTACTGGATTATGCAAGGAAGAGGGGGAGAAATGGCTGGAGTTCTTATATATGGAGAATATTTTGTATTTCATGTCGGTACACAAGTTGAATAAGCTTGGAAACTGCACTAAAAGCTGAAGGGTATACATTCTTCTTGTACCTCTGATTATCATGATGGCATGGCCACAGATCCTGGTCAAAACCATAGGAAACTCATTGATTGCTAAGAATGTTACCAGCTGAGATCTAGCTGTCCACATTTGAGGACCTATACTAAATACACAATCGATTTTTGTGAAATATATATATAGAAGCTCCTTGTAAAGACAGAAGTAAAGGAGCCATTGGCTGAAATTTCTCACTGTTGTGTTTGAAGGAGCATGGTTTGCTGCCAGCATCTGAAAGCTGAAATTTACTTTTCCTATATGCTGTTACTTCTTTTTTTCTTGTTGCTGCGATACAGCAGGAGAATTGCCTGTATTCAGCTGCCAATTACGGATTTAATTCAGTTATTTGTTTTTCAGTAATCTGATTGCCATTAGTGCCTAGTTCACTAATTGCTCACTGTACTCTGTCAGTTTATTATGAAAGTAATGTTCTGAAAGGAAACCTAATAAAGAAATGATGGCAGCCATCTGAACAGATGATGTATAGTAGTTATGAACTGATTTTTTGTTTCTTTTAATGGATTAATTTCCCGACTGGTGGACAGTCAGCTCGGTTAACTCTCAAGTAGCATGAACTGAAGAAATCTCTTACCATTTAAAGACAAAATTCTGTTGTGTGGAGTCCTCCCATGTTTGATAGGGATGTCATGTTAATAAGCTGTTTATTCCACAAATAATGGGGTCTATGCTTTTCTCAATGTCCTTGGTGATAATTTAATTCTTGAATTCAATTGTTTGCCAAGGAGATGATTTGTGATTTTTAAAAGCATGAGTGTAAATGTCTGTAGTAGCACAGACTTGGGATGCGGTGAGAGGGACTATTTTTTTCACATAGCCTAGGTTTAAGTTGACTGAAAGACCTTGTTTTTATTGATTTAATTATCTAATCTTAATCCTTGCAAATAAAAGCATTAAAATACTAGTCCATATAACCCTACTGCTGTAAATAAGAGAACTATGCAGCATGATCCTGTTTCTGTAGCAGGAAGCTGGTGTGGCAGAAGACCCTTCCAAAATGTGCATCCACATATTTTGTGGACTCAGAGGTTCAAGATCTGGCCTTTGTATTTCTGAGCAAACTAAGTTGGAATTTCTCCCAAATGTCTGCATTATCAGTCTGCTGTTCAACTGCCTTTCCAATGCAGTGGATAGGAAACAACTGGATTGCATTTGCAAGACAGAGAGAGGCATAACACTTGTTTTCATTTTTCTGCTAAATTCAGACACTAAAACGAGTGTACTCCTCATATGTGGTAGAAGAAGTTGCTATAAAAGTAATGTTAATTGTGTTATAGTTACATTCTTCAGCCTAGTAGAATGACTGTAGATGCAAAATGCAGACTTAACCATCCCCAAGCTTGTGCTCACTAGCGTCAGCTAAATGAAGCAGAACTTCATTGTTGAAAATTTCTTCTTTTGCTGGCATTTCTGTAAAAGCAAGATATGGGAAAAGCCACCAAGTAAATTCCCAAGCTTAAGATGAGGAGCTTGACACTGGGCTACTACTGATGCCTGGCTGTGAAGTGTGTGCATGTGGAAATGGCTTGGGAGTGGTCGTGGGCCACTGGAGACCTGTTCCTCTCAGCCCTGCATGGGCTGTGGGTGATGGGTGTGATGGTCATAAAATGTGTGCTTGCTTCAAGGAGCAAAAGGAGACCCTTTTATAAATTGGCTCATTAGTCTGCCAAGAGGATGTGTTCACTGAGTCACGAGTGGAAAAACAGGGCTGCTGCCTTTTGAAGTATTTTGTGGTAGTGTCAGTGAAATACTATGACATGTTTGGTGGGGTTCTTTTGGATTTTATTTCAGGAAGGGACAGATTTTCAGTACTTCCAAATGCCTGTCTGAGGTTATATGGATAATTCGGGGTTATTCGTTTTCAGTGAAGGCTTTTAATAATCTTTTTGCCTTTAAAAGGGGCCTTTCTGATAATGGGAATAGCTACAAATTCAAGTGTTACAGATAGTATAAGTTGAAGAGTTGTGGGACATACTAATGTCCTCACAAAAAACAACAGCTTTCCCCCAAAATACATTTTTCCAATAGGAAAAGCAGATAAATTGGGGGTGTTGTGAGTGAGTAGCATGAAGTTTTTCAAGAGGAAAATGGTCTACCATGAGACAGTAAATTGGAGAAAGATACGATAACAACAAAAATTCCCATTGTTGAAGTTTTTCTTTTTTTTTTTTTTTTGTTTTCTTCCAAACATAATCCAGTGTTGAATTTCCCTTCCTCACGTTCAGCTTCAAAAAGCATGGATGTCCCTCTGGAAGGAGAACAGGCAGCCAGCCATCTCTCATCACTGTGAAACTTTGTAAGAAAGATTAATTTGGGGAGTGAATAGAGGAAGAAAACAATACTAAAGGAACTGCTTTTAAACAAAAGATACACTTTTGTCATCATTTGCACTGCTGAATGAAAAGTAAGCTGTCCAGTCTTTAACTGTGGTGACCCAAAATATGCCAGTACAGTTTGCTGGCAGCTGTATAACATGGCAGGCAGTGAGGATAAAACCCATGGCTTTGGAAAGCACTGGGAGTGAATTCTAAGTTGGGTAATGAAAGCAGACTTGAAGTGAAATTGAACTGATTGCCCTTCCTGATTGCCGTGTTCAGCTTGCATTAATACCCCATAGCGTCCTGCAGTGGCTGATGTACTCGAGCCTCAAAATACCCCCGAGAGATGCTCCTCCTTGTGAGTGAGATATGAAGAGATGGTTTGAGGAGTTAGTCACTGCTAATCAGGTCAGTGAAAGCAATGTGAAGAAGTGCAGTCCACTTTCCATACCACGTTTGTTACAAATAACTAAAATGCCATCACTTTACTATTTAGAGGCTGATGTGGTTACCTGTTTTTCCCATCTTTATTGTCAGTTTTGTCATGCAGGCTTGTGTTGCTGTTGAGCGGCTAGCTGAGGAATGACCCAAGGTCTCAGACAAGGAAAGAGAGAAGAGGAGAAGAGAAGAGAGCTTTATTGTTTTGAATTCCATATATATAGAGTTTACAGAGGTGCCCCAGATTGGTCAGCCTGAGACCTCCCCCTAGGCCCAATTGGCCAAGCCCGAACTGACCCAATCCAAGTTGTTTGCAAAACATCCAAACTTTATCTTGTTTATGAAATATAGCAAAATGTTCCCACGGGAAGGACCTGTGCTAGCCACAGGCTTGCACGCTGCTTCTTTCATTGTTCATTTCTCTTAGGACGTAGTGAATCTGAGTCATTATTATAAATTACCTGCAAGTGCTGTTTCAGCTTAGTTAGATTTATAACAAAATGGATCCTGTGGACAGAGCTTTGCATAAATAAAAACATTTGTCTTGATCTTTCACTTTCCTTCCTACTATCTTGTAGTAGTACTTTCTGAAACAATTTCATCTGGAGGCTGCAGTTAATTGTAATATGCTTCAGGAGGCCATATGAAAGAAGTATAGAAAGTTTTTCCTGGTTGTTATTACTACTGTTAAAAATGCTGAAACTCTAAGTTTCTTGTTGTGTGCCCTGCATCTTCATGTATATGGGCAAAATAATGTTTTTAAATATCCTTCAGTTTTGTTAGTGGCTCATTTGCATACACAAGCATTCACTGCTTGCCACAGAAATGTCTGTTATAAAGGGGGCACTGGAGAATGAAAGGTGCTGGAGAATGATCTGGCTATATATCTGGGAAAAGGGGTGCTGGTTACCCATCTAGCTCTTGTTTTGAGCAACTTCATTGCTCATTTAGCCTCTGTATTCCTCAGTGTTCTCACCTGGATAGAAATACTCTCTTCTTACTTACTTTGTACCCTGAACGTGGGGCTTTTTTTCCCCGTTAGTTACAGATGGTGGAATTTTAGAGTCTTTTATTATAAAGAGGCACAGTAGGAGTATTCACTTTGCTCTGCTTGGCTTATATTGGCATATACAATCAAGTTATGATACTTTCACAAGTTAGTTCAGTCAGTTATTTGTGTGTGGTCCTGCAGTCTGCAGCAAATTGAAAGACTCTCACTTTCCTATTGCTGCAGTTACTCTCTGCTGTCCCTGTTGGGTATTACAGCCTTTATTTATGCTTCTTTTCCAGACAAATAAGGTGATAGCATGTTTCTGTTTCAGCAGGTGATAATGTTGAGGAATTTGAACAGGTGCAAATAAATATAATTTGAAAAATAAAGTAACAATCATCTGAAAATTTGAGAGTTTTAGTGCTTGAGACAGAACTTGAAAGAATTAATAGATTTCTTTCGGCTGGTTTATTTTATACTGTAAGTCTAGAAACGTGCATATATGTGGCATATATTCAGGGTTAGCTTTAGCCAGGATAGATTTAAAGACCAAAAAAACAAAAAACCCTCCTCCATTGTTTGAACCTGATGATAAGTACAAGTAATTAGAACACTGGTCCAAAAGTGCCAGATTTAAGAGTCGCAGACAGCGGTTGCGAATGTAGGCAGCTTTTTATTTTGAAAGTCAAAGTCTCAGCATGTGAATCTCCCTCTTGTGCCTTTATTTTTATTTTGTGTAGAATGTTTATAAAAGGTCATCCCCTTTCAGTAAGGAATATTAATTTATAATCCCCTATGCTAAGTTCTATTCAATCTTTAAAAACCACTAGCTCTCCTGATACAGCTGTGATTCTAAAATAATCAATATTGAAATTTGAGTCTTTATCTATTTTTGGAATGCAAATATTTTTCACAACAGCGTTTTCAGTATATCATGAAGTATATATTATTCTGATTGTATAGGTATGTTTATTAATTTATTTGCCTTCTACATCTGTGTGTGGACTTTGTCATTTTTATTTTGAGACTAATAATTTGAATTAGAAACTGTTATTTTTCATTTGACGGGGTTTTTCAGGCGACTGGGATACAGAACTGACTTAAAACCAGGTGTTGTCTGGTTTGCTGGGCTCTGTATGTGTCAGAGGTCCTGGCTTCTACCTTTAAAACTTCCACTGGCTTTCACTATGGTATCATAGTTTCACTCTTGGATGTGGCCTGGACATCACAACTTTGTAACTGAGACAACTAGTTTTTCATGTCGCTGACTTACTTGACATGTAGCTTTTGCTTAAATCAGTGGCTTTTAGATAGAAATTTAATTTTGCTTCCTCCTTACTAAAGTTTTTCTATACTGCTATAAGTAGTTTCTCTATAACTGCTCCATGCCATAAGTTTCAGGCTTCTTTATAATCTTTCTCAGTGCTGCTCTAGGTTCATTTTGAGGAGTAGCTGTAGAACAGGTACCATCCTTTGTGCCAGAGTTTGCATCCCGTTTCCTTCCCTATCCAAGGAGGTACCAGCTATGGATGAATGGCTGGGACATGTGTGTTAATTGTTTTTCCAATTCTGTGCTCAGCATAAAAGAAGGGTTTAATTTAAAACAGCAGTTGTCCTTTTTCTTTTCCAGTTACCCTGGAGCATTGTGCTTCTCTGATCTCCAAGTTTTCTCATACTACTGGAAACTTTACCATTTTCTTCTTGCTGCAGCTAGCTCCATCCAGTCTTTCCCTTTTTTGTTTTCAGTAGTGCCCTGTTCCTCTGTTCTGGAGTCCGTTTGAATTTTCTTATACATCTGATACCATGACATTACCCGTTTCTCCCACCTTTGTGAGCCAGGGAGTATCCCTATGCCTGTTCTATCTTCCTTGTCTGCACAGGAGCAGCTTTCTGGTTATACAGAATTCTTTGTTCACATCTTTAGCAGTTTCTTATGTTGTCGAAAACATGTAATTCATTTTGAATTTGGAAAAAAACAGATGGCCAGAGGCATGAATTTCAAAGGTAGATTTGTTAATAAAATAAGCCTATGGCAGCAGTAAAGTATTTGAGAGGCAAGAATGCCTGATAAAACCTAATTCATCAGCCAGAAGAGCTAAAAGACAATTTTTTTTTTACTATGGTGAGGTATAGATTGAGCTACAGACTGTCATGTTGGTTTTCTGACTGTCTGATGAGACCATATATCCATTGTCTGAGCAATTGAAAGTAAATGCGCTTTCAGTAAATTTATACATAGAGTGTATTAGAAACACAAATAGTCTTCCATGTGTGTCACTATTCAGTCAGCAAGTGTTTCTTTAAGGACTTCATGCTGCAAAAAAATTTAGCTCTGGTCTGTTAAAACAGTTGTGAATGTTTTAGTGTTAAAATACATGTGTTTGTCAGTGCCTACAGGATGTCACTACCCATTTGCCCAAGCAGGATGATACTGAGCTTGCCTTAGCTTCCACAAAATCATGTGCAAATAGATGCAACTACAGTCTAAGGAAAAAAAAAAGTTGTTTTGCCTTGTTTTACTCATACCCAGGTTTCTTGTATGGATACACAAGTATGTTTATGCAAGTAAGCTTAGCTGTACTTTCCTGCAATTAAAGTTTTGCATTTGCTGTGAGCAGAAAAATAGTGAAGCCAGAAGGAAAGCATAAAAATGATAAGGTTAAATGTAACCAAGTAAACTAATGTCATTTCTGTCTCTTAAAAATTATGCGTATGCACCAGTTGCACACATGTAATATTGGTCTTTACTAAAAAAACCGACCCCCCAGAAAATCAGTACTGAAATACCTTTTTTTTTTTTTTTTTTAAAGGAAGGGCCCCATAGGTTCTTTGTTTCATTATTTTCTTTTAGTCAAAGGCTCCAAATTATCAGGTAAACATTCATTGATTTCATAAAGCTGGGGCAGTAAGAAGTGTCCACAAACATTTTGGGAGAGAAGGAGATCTGTAAGTTTTATGGGACATCTTTGAGATCCGGTTTCCCCAAGAGACAGTCTGTAGATGAAAAACAAATTGACTCCCTTCAGTTCCTATAGAATCTCCTAAAGGACCAAGAAAACAAAAATGTGGTGGTTGTAAGGCTTTTTACCATCCCCAGTTCACATCTGGAACCAATAATCTATAATATAGGAGCAAACCCAGAAACAATGAAAGAAAGCTCCAACCTGAGATACTCTCCTGGGAGGTAATTTTGACTTTGGAACACGCTCAGAGAAGTGCTTGGCAGAAGAACTAAAGACCATTGAAAGAAGTTTTATGTTGTGTCTCTTGAAAGAGAAATAAATTTAATGTGTTTAAATTATCCCTTCAGACCTCAAGGTCTGTATTACTATGTAATTATTTTCTCTCTCTCTCTCTCTCTTTCTTTTTTTTTTTCTTTTCCTTTTCTCCCTGTTGTGCATTGCCAGAGATTTCAACTACGTATATGAAATTTGTTCTTGTACTGGTTCACATGCTTGGACTGATACAAATATTTAGCATATGAAGTCAATGAGCTTTTCTTGTAAGGGATTGCAAAAACTGAAGAAGTGGATGTAAAGAACAATTATGTAGACATTTTTACTTGGAGAGAAGCTAAAAAAGTTGTTAAAATGCTTTGTTATCTTTTGGTTAGTTTTATCAGGTCACACATGCAAACTCTCCAATGTCTGTATTTAAATGACAAGAGCTTTGATTTCAGTAGAAAAATGCAGAGCATTTTCAGAATAGAAGGAAGTAAGCCGATCTCGAGGCCCCTAATATGATGTGTATAATACATGGGTGGAATTACAACCCGCAGCCACACAGGACTGTGGAGTGGGAGGGTTGCATCAGTAGCTTTGCCAATCACAACTTCAGCTGGAATACTGTTAATTCTGCTGTGGCAAGGAGTCTGATATTTGAATCGATTGTTACAAGATACTAAATGTTCGCATACTGAGAAAATTACTTCCACTGAAATTGAAACAGGTTTCTCCTATTGCATTTGAACCTTTGGCAATCCCCAAAAAAGTGGCTAGCCAGAAGTTAAACACTTGGGATATCTTTTTTACAGTTCAGAGGATAATAGTGAGGCATGTTGATAATGAATAGAAGGGAAAGAATATCCTCTAGAGGAGGTCTTCTAGCAGTGTGTGCACTACCAATGGCATGCAAGTAATTTTTCAGTGCTCTGTGAACAATGCTTGGACAGCTGAGTGTATTGTCATTTTCCAGGGATTAGCCTATTAGTTGTTACGATGCTAGTGGTGGTACCCGCCAAAAATAGGGGAACTGACTCTCTTATTTATCCCTGCTCTTTGACTTCATGCTTCAGAAGTTTTTATGTTGAAAAGCCCCTTGAGGAAGAAAAAAAGTGTTACAAATTATTTTAAAAGACTGATTGTAGCCTCCCTTATGAAATATCCATAAGAGCTATATTTTGCAGTTGTGCTTAGAGTTCACACCAAGACCCAACTCTCCCCTTTTTGGTCTCACAAAGTGGAAAAAAAAAGGGTCCTTTACATTGAACAGTCATACATGGGAGGAAAATTTAAAATGAGAGGCAGAGATCCACATTCATCCAGCCAAACAGAGCACGGGAGACATGCATTTGTATGATCAGGGTTGTATTTTTTCAAGAAGGTAAGTCACATTCTTCCTAACAGTGAGTGAGAAAGCATTTCTCACCAAATGCATGCCTTCCGTTTATTATGATATTGATACCTTTGTTATGATATTGATAAACCTAAACATAATTCATTGATTTTTGGAAAGTTACAAGATTAAGAATCCTTTCGAATGCCTGTTTTACTTTGTGTTTTTCCTTCCTGGTTTGTGTTTTTAATACTGGCCAGTATCCTTGCCAATTCTTTTAGTTCTCTATATCGTAACAGTATTTTTAGGCGGCCGTGTAAATAGCAAACTAATGTGTCCTGTTTATGCATGTGCAATGTACTGAAATGTCAAGATATTTAGTTTCTTAGGCTGTCCTAAGTATGAAAATGTCTATATGCCATAGCCTTCGAAACAGTAATACCCTTGTCATGCTCTGATTGTTGCCAGAACATGAGATTAAAGATTTTTGGGTAGCCAACAGTCAGGCCAGCCGTGATATGAATGAAAATTTTTCATTGTGACCTTCTGGTCTCAACAACTTGAGGGACTGCAGATCAGAATTGCACACAGCCAACAGGATATTTACAGGTATTGGGCTTCTCCTTCCCTGTTGTTTTTAATGCTGTCATTGAAAAGATCCATCATTGCCTTTCTTCTGCCGCAGCTATTCTTTCTTTCATTTTATAGCATTGTTGACAAGCCACTTGCTGTGAATGAAGCTTGATTCTGTAAATATTTTTGGTTTGGTAGGTAAATATTTTCGGCCATGTTGATTTTCTGGAAGTAGAGGTTTTATTAGTCAAAGGAAGTATGTTTCAGGGAGATGGTGTTTTTGGTAGAGTAGTATGACTGGAACAGATTTCACTCAGCTGGCTCTCAAGTCCTGCCTCATTGTTCCCCTCTGAGTTGTCAGGCCACCAGTATGAATGCTGGAGGCTGCTTGTCTGTCTCGGTATCTTTCTTTTCTGTCAGAGCCTTGGTATTTTTATTTTTTGAGGTCTAAATATTTCCCAGAATGAAGTTTTCCAAGAAAGAAGAAAGACCCTTTGTTGAACCTACCAGCTGAAATTTGGGCAGTTCTATCAGGTAATACCATTTAGGTGACTATTAATCTTTCAAATTCTAACTGTTGGTTGAATAACAAAAAAATGCAACATTAGGCATAAGGTAATATGTGAGCAATTACAGTTGGCAGCCTTTTTACCTGCCTTTGGCCACAGTCATATACAAATGTAAAGAGCCTCAGATTTTTTATTCCTAGGTATCCAGTTATACTAGAAGCTGGCTAAAATTTGCCTGACTTTAAGATGGTGATGGTTCAGGAAAGGATTGAGAAAAGCCAGATGAAGCAAAAAAAAAAAAAAAAAAAGAAATACAGTAAACTCCCTCTCTATTCCTTGTTCTTCAAATACATTTCTAAAAGAAAATCAGGGATTTTTTTTTATCCTCTTGTGGCTTTGAAATTTCCAGAAGCAATAGTGTGTTTGGATACTTTTATAGGAGAAAACAGACAAAGACTTGTCCAGCGGCAGGAATTTTTTGCTCTTTAATAGTTGGTCTGTGTCTAAATGGGTGGGAAACTCAAGGTTGGGGGATGAAATTAAAGATGTAAATACAAACCTCTTCGAACAAGAAGTATATGGGGGGAGGTGGAGTTGGGGGTTTTACTTGCTTTTTTAATGAGAATGATCTCCAAAGCAAGAAGTTACAATGATTAGTATTCAGTAGTACTTACAGGGTTGGTCGAGTCCTACTGATTTAACTGTTGTGCAGTTTCACAGGCTTTGTCTATATTGAGATGGAATGGGGATGGGAAAGTAATAAACATGCAAACTGAAAAAATAACACACAGAAGCAAATGTCGTACAATTTACAAGATAATGTTTTTTCACATGTCTTAGGAAGGTGGGTCAAGCTATAGACCTCCTATCACTCTCCTGGGAATAAAGAAAGAGGGAACATTACTTCCCTTTGTATTGAATTTCACAGAATCACAGAATAAGCTGAGTTAGAAGTGATCCACAAGGATCATTAAGCCCAACTCCTGGCTATGCGCAGGACTTGTCGATCTTCAGAGCCCATTGTCACTTGGTATTTTTTTGGTATCATACTGTTACAGGCTGAAGAATTTCCTTCTGACTAGAGAAGATCTGGCTGCTGTTAATGGAAAATGTAAGGTCTTTCAGTTGTCCAAGAGACACAGGCCTTTTCTTGGCTGGCTGCATTTGTAACTGGGGTCATGATAAAGGGGTTATAATGGTGTTGGTGTTAGTGCCCATAGCAGAGCAACACATTCCAGGGACAACAGATTTGCCTGCATGGTGTTTTAAAAGTGGATTAGTGTAAGTACTGGTTTTCCTAATAGTTCATGCTCTCAGCTCTTTTTAAATACCAAATTCACCATGGACTCGAATAATTAGAGCACAGAGAAATGGCAATATTCTTCCTTCTTTTTCTTGTGCTATTTCCTTGTGTCTTTTCCTCACTTTTCCTCCCTCATTTTTGAAACAAACAAGGAAATTAAGTACCAAAACTCCATTAGTACAACATTGCAGTTGAGAATGAAATTGTCAGGATGGCTGCTTATGGTTCCCACAACCATAATAACTAGCCTAAATTCCATAAAACATAGAATATAGCAATGTGGAATATTCCTCATGACATATTATGTATGCTGTGGGAGCCATCACTTTGAAAATCTTGACTTCTGTGTTTTAAAAATGTCTTTTGAAATGTAACATTAATGTATTCTTTTCCTTTTGCGTGAAAATTTTTTCTGTGCCCACTGGTGATAAAAACCAGGTCATGAATGCCATTCTGATATCCCTGTGAAATATGCATAGCAACCAGTCCTTCTCGTTTGTTTAATGAAAACTGTTACAAGAAGAAATAAATTACAGTACTCAGTGAATGAAAATGCTAAAACAGTGAGCTCCATTACAGCCACGTTGCATCTCAGTATATTCTTCTAAATGATCTTGGATAAATGTTTTAGAAAAACAGGTTGAAATATTACTTCCTTGGCTTACAGACTACTAAAGGGATACTTAAATTACAGTTGTATTCTGCTGACTCTTAAGTGTCATACCATTTTGCAATCTAGCAATCCTTGGTTTTTGCACTGCCATACACAGTTCCTGTGCCAAGGCTGCACCATGTAGATATCAGGAATGTGACTAAAGCCCAGACCTGAGTGGAAGTAAACTCACAATGATTGCAGAAGCTAACCTCTGCAAGCTGCTGTTGCAGCACAGCAAGTCTTGCTTTGTTCACTAGTCCAGTGCTGGGACTCCTGAGCTGTGATGATGTCCTTTTAGTGTGCTTTCAGTCTCATTCTTCTTTTAATCTGTTTTATTTGGTTCTGATGTTTGAATGTTTTAGCTGTCAGACAATGAAGACTTTCATATGTAACTTGCAGGACACAGAAGAATGATCTGAGACTGGCCATGCAAGAGTCTGGTTATTTCTGTTTAGTTGAAGAAGATAGCTTCATTTTCAGTGTCAGCATTACTGTCATTCCTCAGATTTCCTACCATCATCCTCCTCTTATGACTCCCATTTAAATCAAGAGGAGTTTGTGAGGAGCAGCAGGGTAGTTTATAATCAACGGCAGGGTATTGCGTTGATATTGTTGATTTTGTTTAACTTGCTATAATTGGAGTTCAAGTGCAGAAATTCTGTTTGGTTTTATCCTATTATGATAAGAAACTGGAATTTTCATAATTGTCTGTGATATTTTAGTGTCCAGCTGTCCTTGGAGATTAATGAATGTTTAAGTGTCTTTATTCTATATTTATCGTTATTCTTTATTCTATATTCTGAATGATGATAGGTATTTTACATTTTTAGTAGAGAGTTGACTTTGTCCCTAAATGCACTTGCCACATTCTTGTCTCATTTTGGAGGACTTGCTTCCCACATTGTGATAGCTCCGAGCAGCTCCTGTCAAAATGTGGAGGATTCTGGATTATCACAGGTTAAAAAGTATTTCCTTCATCAAACAGGATGCAGTCTATTTCATTTGTTAATTTTAGTTAAAATGGCAGATTAGGCTTTAGGAGCACAGTACTATCTGAAATGCTTTAAAACCAGCTAGAGCTTTGCGTGGCTTCACAGGTGTTATCTTTGCTGCTGCTGATAATCTTGAATTGGTGCTGAAAGGTGTGAGAGTAGCTCTGACAGCTACAGCTTCAAGATTTCTTGTTTATAGGTCAAGATGAGGTTTGCTGTTAATAAACCCAACTATTTTTATGGCCCTGTACTAGCATGGAAGTACTAACTTGTACATTTGTTTTCCATGATCTGGCTGTCTAACTCAGAAGCTCTTTTAGGGGAACTGAGATTCAGAAGAGGGGTAGAAAGAAGAGGGAAATATGGGGGGGGTTATCCTTGGGGGTTTATCCATTTCATTTCTCTCTGATGCAGGAAGTATCCCTCAGATGTAACAATGACATCATGGGCTTGAGGTGGATTCAGATCTCCATGCATGCAGGAGCTTCTGAGGATCAGGGCTTTTCTGGCCCAATTCTCAACTTGAATCAAAACTAGCTTTACTGGTGCTGTTGAGCCTTTATTGGACTGCATGGTGTAGTTACAGGGGTTGCTGGTGGACCTGTGCTTGGTACTTCCTAAATAATGGATATTTTCTAAAGGTGTTACTTTGCTATTTAGAGGACAACCTACAGTGTGCCCACACGTTCTCTGACTAGAGGCAGCTATGGTTCTTATCAAAAGTAAATTCCAGAACTGAACTTACTGCTAGGTACTTTATTTTTTGAGGTATGCAACAGTTTTACTGACTTTCTTTTCTGTTGGATTTCTGAGGGAAGGAAATGAAACTTGTCAGATTATTATGTATAGATACTACATGCATATAAAAGCCAATGCTTACTTGTAAGAGCAGTGAAAAATCACCTGTGTAGCATAGAAGCCTAGGCAATAGCAAAAGGAAAAAACTTCAGCCCAGTTAATCCTGATCAGCATACAGAAACCCAGCTGACAGTCTGGAAGTGTGAGGTTTCAAGGACAAGAGAGAGAGCATTGCTCAGGGATAAACCTATTTTAGCTGAATTATTTTGAAAAGTAGCTGAAGTCACTAGGAGCTAAAGTTAATAGCAAATATATTTTGTTGTAAAATTAGTTTTTTTCAAGTCCTCTCCTAAGTTTTTTTACAATATGGCCATAACTTATACTGTTAGGAGATTACTCATTTAGTCACAAAGAAATATTTCTTATGGTAATAAAAGTTTTGGGATTTTAGATTGGGATTTTTTCATTTCCAAAATGGAGTGAAAATTTGCACTCAATCATATGGATTTTTTTGAAAGTCATGCATTATGGAAAGTTCCGTGTTTCTCTAGCAGAATCACTAGTGTGTGGTCATTTACACTTGCTTCTGACGGTGTCTGCTAAAAGTTGGAATGTTGGTAAGCTTGCTTATAGTAAGCAACTATACATAACAAGCCCCTGGGTGTTTTAACCCCATTTTGAAACAGGGATTTACTAGGGATTTGGGGCGGAGGGGGAGGGGGAAGGGGAAGGAGCATTTGATTATTTATTTATTTATTTATTGAAATTAATACTTACAAGCAGAATGTCATAATTGCGTGGTTTTGAGATACTGTAACACTTATAATACTGTTTGTGGAATAGTTTATTTGCATAATTCTTCCATATGAAACTGCAGTCCTCTTTCCCTCTTCTCAGTGTCTCCAATTGTACACCAGAGAAAGGTTTTTAACCAGTATTTAATCAGAAGATTGTTATTCTGTAGAGTGTGTCATAAGTTAAGCAAAGCATACAGTAAATTACTTATATTGTCTTTTGCATAAAGTTCTCAGGCACATAATTTTTGACATCAGAAGAGAAAGTCATAAATTCTTGCCATTGCGCTTCGACATGTTGCAATAAAACATGCAAAGGATAAGGTCTATTTTTTTTTTTAGGAAGGGTGATTTGCAAGAAGGATCGCAGTTCTGAGGAGAACTGAGTTTACAGTGACAGAAGTGGTTACTGAGTTGCCCTTTCTCATAGTTGTGTCATGTTCCATCAGCCTTTGATAATCTTGAAGGTATCAAAATAAATCCTGAGGCTCAAATAACAAAGCGTTACCCATGAAGGAGTAATTAACCAAACAGAATTTGTGTTTTACACATTAGGATCGATTCAGTCCTTGGAAGGGAAAGGTCAGCCTAGACTCCAAATAGGGGTAAACAGGTGAAAAATACTTAATTCACAGGTGGACTTTGTAAAATGTTTAGAGAGAGAAAAAAGGGAGTCCCTGCATTATGTGGTTGAATACCACTAAAATACACATAAGCAACCAATATAAAATTTTAGTTAGGTAATTTAGTGCAACTGAATTTCCAAAGTACTCACTAAATTCTGAAATCTTAGATACATTCTTGAATTGTTATGAAAGTCTTTTGTTTTTCAAAAAAACTTCTAAGTGACAGTCCCATTTAGCAATCTCATTTAAGGGCAACACTGGAACTCAAGCCTGGAAATCCTTACTTCAAAGACTTTGTAGCATAGAGCTGTCTCTAACATATATATCATAGTCAGTAAAGTCCTACCACCTAAATTTTTCTCCTTCAAATTTCATGCAATGTATTCTCCTCTGCGATTTTGGTGTTGTGCTTGATAATCATATTTTTGTTTTCCCTGATACTGAGCACAGCAATGAAAAAAATGTGATGATATGGTCATCCTGCAGTGGAAATCAAACGTATTGCAGGCTGTAGAGTTTCGGTCCCACACCTCTCTCCTGTAATTTAAATCTCAGTATTTTTAGATCATTGATGTAGTTAGTGGTTTCTAGTGCCAAGTAAGACAGATTGTTTCACTGCAGGTAAACACAATTTTTGGTATTACAGGAGGTTTTTTTAAAATCATATTTGAACTTCTGGAGGCTTCAATCTGTATAACAAGATTTAAAGTACTGAAAAAGCTCACTGTTTTTCTGATTGTTTTTTGAATTTCCTTTTGGATTAAATATAGGTTTTTTTCCTAGTTTAAATTTAATAGAATGTATTCCTTGGAGACATTGGCTTGAATATTTGATTTCTTCTGTCTATTCATTGCTCTTTTACTAGTTTGTGTGTCATGAAGCTTTCTGGCTGGGTGTATGTGGGGTAGCCAATTACATTTTTAACAAAACTGCTTCTCTCTCGCTCATAAATATGTCATAATTTCTTCCCTGAAAAACACAATCAGACATTGAAACACTTTTTCTGCCTTTTCTTTTGTTCACAATATCACAGGGAGCCTGGAATTACCCACTGGAAAAGGCAAACATAATGTTCAAACCACAGGGTTTCTGGCAAGATCTTTTCAGAAGCCAAAGCTGCAAATCTGTGAACTGGCATTGCCTGTTCTGCAAACCTGAGCTTCTGCCTTTTCTCTCTTGACTATTGTAACTGTTTCTGAAGGTGATTTCTTCTTCTCGCTGGCCATTAGGGTGACAGTGTAAATACCTAATTGTTATTTCATAGTTGAGTGTCTTTCTTTGTTTCTTCAGAGGTTGATTGCAATGTGTAACATATTGTCCTGATGCTGCTGAGGAGGAAATGTGGTATGTCAGTGCATATCTTAGGATGGGTTTTAATCTCTGCTTATTCACATGACAAGGGATGTGACAAAAGTTATAAGGCTTGATTTGTTTGTTATTTCTACAAGTGAGCATAATTTGGCACTCCAGTGCTTGGAGCATTGTGCAAAAATGTGTAATAATTTCATTGGCATTTATAGCATGCATGTAATCATTAGGACTTTTGACTTCTAATTTGTACTTATAATTGGCATTTTTCTTAATTTCCTTTTGAAACCATGGCAACATAGAGTATTGAATACAATCCATAACATACTTAAGACTTCTTTTTGTGATCTGGGGTATTTATTACTTAACTGTATTGCCTGAGAACAGACAAAATAGCAACCAACAAAATGGAATTAATGTATTTTCATAAAGTACAAATATGCATATATTAAAATTTAAATATATATAGATTAAATGCATAAAATATATATTTTCATATAGATATTTATATTGATTATATGTGTTCATAGTTTCTCTGTAGTATTAGGGCAGAAAGATAATGACTCTGGCTTAATTTTCTTTTTCTTCAGAAGGCCTTCCCACAGTGAGAAAAAGGGCATGTGGATCTGACATGAAAAAACAGCCATTCTTTAGAGTCAAAGTTAAAAACAGGGCATCTCCACACTTAATTGAAAACTGTGAAAATCTTGTCCATAGGTCTTACAAGATTTTAGGCAGAAGAGCAGTTTAGAGCAGAAGGAGTGTACTTGAGGAGACTTAGTCTATGTAAGCTGTTCTCATTGGATGTTGCTCTCTTAAGTTTTGTAATGCACAAAAGAAGTCATCAACAAAGAATTGTATTCCAGTATATTTTCTGATAAACACAATCAAATTTTAGGGATGTTGCATTGTTGATAAAGAAAAATTAGTAAAATTATATAAAAAGGCATTAAATCATCTGGTACTGGGAACTCTCAAAGAGTGTGTCTAACCTTTGTTGGTCTTGATAGAGGAGACTTGGCTGGATAGGAGCTTAGAAAACTTATTCGGCATTAAAACGAGCTTGCTATGAATTGTCTTTGAATTTGGAAAATATAATTGCACTTTCTGAGCAGCAGAGTTTGGGGGGTGGTGTATCTCCTAGTGTATAATGGTGCTTTTTTGATTTAGTTTTTTAATCTGTATTGCTTTTGTTTGTTGTTTGCTTTTGGGTTTGGTTTTTTTTCTGGACTGAAGAATTTTACTTCAGCTTCAGGCTGGTTTTGTTTCAGAAAATAGCCTTAGGAAAGCAGGAATAGCTGCTATATTTAATTCTGGTAATCAAAAGAGACTTTTGGAGGAAAATAAAGTATTTTTTTTGCCTTTCAATTCTTATATGAAAGCTTTTTGCTGTTTTGCAGTCAGTGTTTGTCTGCTAAGGCAATTCTAGTTGTTAAGCTCAGGTCTGTTTCATCAGTGTAATGCTGCTTTGCTCTTAGCAATTATTTTCTTTCAGGATTTGCCAATTAAGCTAGTGCTAGTGAAAATGCACCTAATTTGTCAAGAAATGGCAGGATGAAATATAGGGGCTATTATAGAAATTGGGAAAGAAAAAAATTAGGACAAGCAATGTGAGACTCAATGATACTTGGTCAGTTCCTGATATATTTTCATTCTGTTTATGCCTCCATCCCCTGATGGTGTTGGAAGAAGTGTAAAGCAATTGCTCGTAAGTTATGAGCCATCCATTTCCTGTGTGTTATGTATTTTAAAATAATGTACTAATAGTGTACAAAATTGTTTTGTTTCTTTTGCTTAGGGATGTTGGGGGCGTTTTTCCCCCCTTGGACTCGACTTTGGTTATTAGTGAATGATGAAAGATGGCTTAGCTGGCTGCTCATTTATTACCTGCAGTCTGCTTAGGCCAAATTCTTCAAAGGCATATATGCTCAAAAAGCAGATGCACAGTGGTTGGGTTTTCTAGTCAAGTCCTTAAGCTTTAGGAGGAACTGAGTAAAGAAATAACTTAAGTTGATCTTGTAGTTCTGTGTGTAAAGCAAAATGGACATCATCTGTAGCTACATGAGAGAAATGGCAAAGAGAAGGCTTTGAAGGAAGAAAGATTAGGGATAGCTTGACATAGAGAAACAAAAAAATGTTTTGAGAATGTCCGCATTAAACTTAATTATATGCATATATTCTATTAAAATTAAAATTCATGTAAACTGCATCTTCTCCCAGATTTCATTATGCATAGAAGTGTATCATGACATTACACAAGCAGATTTAATTATCTCATTGAGCTTGTGCTGGGTATCTGTAGCCCCACCAGTTCAGTCTGTGGTGGCTCCCAGATTCTGGCTTTCTGCAGTAACTCTGATTTGCCCTCAGCACTGCTGAGACCCCTCTGTGGGAAACCCTGGTTCATTTATGCCGTGCTGTTGATCAGTGTTTCATACTGAAATAATAGCATTCCTTCTGGGATGTCCTTGTGTTATTCGTTGTCCTTAAACTGGCTTTAGAGTTTGGGGAAGTGGAGCTACTCTAGTGCATTCCTCTACTACATGTGTGGAGGAACATCTGTGTCCAGAGTGTGTCTTTGTGAGATGTGAGGAAATGACAAAGCAGACTGTCAATTGACAAAAAAAATGTATAGTCTAGAGGTAGATAGTAATGGAAATAGTGCAGACCTCTCTAAATGTCCTCTAAAAGGAATGGGCTTCTTTAAACCTAACAGCCAATGATGAGGTGATGTACAGTTATTTCCCACAGGAAGACAAAACTATTCTGAAATCAAGAAAGCTAATTAAACTGGAGAACAACTATTGGCACAGTAAGAAAAATGTACAAAGTATTTGATGTGTACAATGGAGTAATGGAGATGATGTCCTGGCAAGGCAGTGAGATTCTTGAACATCCTTACAGCAAAATTACTAAAGTATCCTCCCTAGACCTCCTCCAGTCATAAAATAAAACTATTGGTCTCTAAAGAGGACTTTGTGATATAATTATCTTCAGTAGCTGAGAAATAGACCTGATTATCTGGGAAGATGAGTGTCAGTCCCTCTTTCCTTTTGAACTGTGTATTTGCCTATGCTGGCTATTGTTTTCATTATGGGGTTTAAGGAAAATGACTTTCGTGTATTGCAAGGAGATGTATGTGCATTGAAAGGATGGCTAGGAACCTCACTGTCTCTCTCTTTGGAGTCACGAGTGCTGTGCTGTTTTCCACCAGCTGACAGTGAGACCAATTAATTTAGTGACTTTGATTTTAGGGAAATTTGTCAGGTTTTGTCGGGGAATGAGATAAAATTTGGCGTATGTGTTTGAAATGCATGAGGTGGTTTTGAAGGCTGTTCTAAAGCAAACAGCTCATTCCAGGAGTGCTGATTTGTACATCTGATTAGCTTGTTAAAAAGTTTGGGTGTTACTCAGTTCCTACTAAACTTGCGTGATTGACATTTATTAGCCAGATCACTCAGCCTCATATCTTTTCATGCTGATCCTGGAAGACTTCAAATGATCATTGTGACAGATAAAAGAGCATTTTTTTACAAGCCTTTTTAAAAGTATTAAAACAAAGCAGACTCTCCCTACAGGCCAGCTATATTTATTTTCCTGGGTAAAGCTTGTAGCTTTGCAGAAATATAACAAGCTGGAGGGAACATCATTATTACTTGGCTGAAGATGATGACATTGACATGAGGTCATCTGACAGGGGATTAAAGTGGAAAAAGATCAGTGGCAATCTGTTAAAAGCAAGAAGATCCCTTTGAAAAAAGGAATCAGGTGTGAACCACAAAAAGTTGATTTGCTTCTGGATTTTTTCTTTGATGGTTAAACTGTTCTCAAGAATCCTTGCTATAATTTGTAAATACTGGGTTTCACTTGCAGGTTGGTATGAAAGCCAGTGCCATTCCAGGATAGATGTTTCAGCTGGGAGACTATTCCGTATCATCTAGTTGCCTCTTAGACAACTGGTTTTTGTATAGGATTTAAAATCTAGTTCAGTGTGTTTCAATCTGCCCTGTTTTCATCAAATTTGGCTGCCACTGGTGGTTGATTGCTGGCCTGCTTAAGCTGAGTGAGGGGCCTCTGCACTGTTGCTTGTATGCAGATGCTCATGTTTTTGTAATTCTTGGGAAAAAATAGTGTCTGCTGACAGTCTCTGGTAAAGTGCCATCAGTAAATGAGTCTAAATAACCTTTTATTTGCAAAGGTCTGTGGCATCTAGGAGCAGAAAATGTAGGCAATCACACTATTTGGTTTTTTTGTGATGATGAAGAGAGGACAATGTGAGGAGGAGGTGGGAAATAAAATAAGACATCAAACACTTCCATTAAAAATATTTTTGCACTTGTTTTTTAAGATTTAGTCTTCAGTCTTTTAACAAACAATGAACTTAGAGGATTCTGTGTATTTCACAGCCTTAACGTTTTGTGGTTTTTTTCATACTAAAGCATTTTGATATGAGAGCTGGTATGGATTATTACCCTGCTATGCTAATACACTACAGCAAGCTTGGCTTCCCAAGTGCATTTGTGCATTTCTTTGGGAAATGTGGGAAAACTGAAAATGAGAACACAGTACCACCTGTCTAATGGTGTAAAGACTAGGACTAGTCCTAAAGACCAGAGGACTGACAACTGACTTGTCATGTGTTTGATCTAAAACTGTAGGATTTATTTTACTTGCTTTTTTTGTGATTGGTGGTGGACTTATTAGGGGACTTTTGTTGGTTTTGTTGGGGATTTTTTTTTTTAAACAATATGTTTTATATCATGAAGGTTTTCTTTGAAGACACCAAAGAGAAGAAACTTTTGTTTTCATTATGAAGCCTGAAATTTTCTTTGGTTTGCTTAATGGTAAAAACTGGAATATATAAGTAAGTGTCAAATAACAGGAAGTTGATGGTTTAAGCCATGAGAATTTGGCAAAATTGAGGGTTGTGTCTACTGATAATCTTAAGATAATGCTGCAGTCCATTTCCAGTGGCTTCCTGGAGTCTGATGAGTGAGTTAGCAATAATGCATCAAACCCCTCTTGATAAGTGTAGATGAGGTTTATATCACATCTATAATGGAAATCCCAACTGACAACTCTGCTTCCAGCTCATGGAGCCATACCTGCAAACCATTCAAGAGAGTGGAGAATCACGATGGGATGAGAAGGATCCTGGTGTCTAGATACGGCCAGTATCAGCAAGTTTTCAGCAGCAGGATCTGTTCCAGCTTGGGAATGACTTCCACCTCTATGCTTGACAGATTTATTTGAAGAAAAGCCCTTGGATTTCACTCTGTC
The DNA here is from genome assembly GCA_024500445.1 of Entomyzon cyanotis. Lineage (NCBI taxonomy): Eukaryota > Metazoa > Chordata > Aves > Passeriformes > Meliphagidae > Entomyzon > Entomyzon cyanotis. The sequence continues at coordinate 88,121,461 of JAKEPQ010001005.1, forward strand.
AGAGTTCAGTGCTGCCTGCTGCTGCTACTTGCTCTCTGTTAAGAGTCTGCTCTTTGGCCTTATAGCCTGCTCATCTTCTCTCTGAAAGAGGGCCTGTGTGATACTGGGAGCATGATGATCTTGAAATGCCTGCTTCAGCTTGTGTACCTATGAGGCCATCAAAACATCTCATCCATAATACAGAAGGGGCTTGCTCACCTGTAGTGGCCTCTAAGCGTTTTGTCAGATGTCTCTCTTGAAATTCAGTTGATTGTAAGCTGTCAGGTGCTCATTGCTTAGGGATTTCTAACATCTTGGCTTGCTTTTCTGTTCTTTGTTTTTTTGACAGTTCTTCTGGGTATAGTTTTTAAACTCTTGCATTAAATTAAGTGTATTCCTTCCCACAGACTTTTCTTGGAATCTGCGTGGTATGTGTTGTATGAATGTATGTGACCATCCACGCCTTCTTCCATCCCTTTCTCTTCAAGCTCTGACTGTCGTTGTTCAAGCTCAGTAGTACCTTCAGCTGCTAAAATGAAAATCCTGCAAAACAGAAAGGAATTTAAGAAAAAACCTCAGCATTTCCATCCCACAGTGTATGCTGAGCAGCTGCTGCTTATAAATCCTGCACAAACAGATTATATTTCCAGTAAAGTGGATCTACGAGTGACTTGGTGGGTCCCTGTATTTTCTGTTGTATTGCTGTGTGCAATACTGAAGTTGCTTTAAGGAATTAGGGCCTGAGATTTTGCTGCAACCTCCCGTAGACTGCTAAGATCCCAAACCCCCATGAAATTTTACTCACTTGCATATCAAGAAGGTGGTTTTTGCCTAGCAACAAGCTTTGTGGTTTCTACCTGAGGATCAAAAACAGTAGTGCATTTGTTCAGCCTTTTGCGTCACATTGGTACTGAAGGTTTTGACAGTCAAATCATCCCTGACATTTCTGTTGATGTGCAAGAAAGAGAATAATCCAGTATGTTTTTCCATAGCAGTGCTGTCACTGCAGCACTGACAATAGTAAGAAGTACATTCATCACTGAATAACAAGATATCCTGGAATCATATGAGAAAGAGGGACGTATTTCCAACAAAAATATCTCACTTTTAATGGCTGTTTTCTGACTGATTCCTTTTTTTGCTATTTATACTCTCCCTGAAATAGTTTATGGAAACCTGAATCCCTCTGAAAACTCACGCAAAAAACTAGAAGTGTATTTTACGTGTTGTAGTATGTAAATGATTAGTCATCACTTCTAAATTGCTTAATGAAGAAGAAGGAAATCTATCTTAAAGGAAGGTGAAGAGCTTGATTTGAATGCTATATATGTCTCAGTTCTTCTTGCCTTCTTTTTGTTTCCTACAAAATATTTATGAAGATTTTTTTAAACAGTCATCCTAAGAGACATTATTATTCTGGGTTTGAGAGTGGTAGCTGTACGCTGTAAGATTATTTTCCACTTGCTTCTCCTTTCTTGGGGAAATTTATGGATAGCTTTTGTTGTTTTAATTTAAGATTCTGTGGTCTTCTTGTACTTTGCCAGTGAAAAATGTTGTCTTCAGAGATCTTAAGTGTAACAATATGGGGAACTCATTTTATGGAGAAATTTGTCTTGGATAAAGCATGATAAGATGATGTTGAGCACCTGTGGCACAAGACCAAGTCTTGGCACATCTCTTCACTTGCTGCATATGACATCCTTTGTTTGTTTGGTTTGTTGTCTGGTTTTTGTTTTGCTATGTTTGTTTGTCTTATGAATGTTTAATTCACAAATGGTCACACTGGAGAATTCTGAAATAAATTTTGTGTGTGTTCTGATTTTGGTACAGATATTTGTGTCTCTGTTAGTTTTGAAGGGTTTTGATGACAACAGTCTATTTTCTGGATGGCAGTTTTCCAGGTGAAACATTAATGCATAGTACTTCTTGGGATTTTTGGTTTGTGATTGATTTTGGTTGATTCCTTCTCCTTCCCCCTCCCTCCATCTCTCTTTTGGAAGTGTGAGGGAGACAGTTAATGGAAGATGGTTATGAGGAAAGGATTTTTAAGTCAGTGGTTTGTTAAATCTTTGCTTTCTGAGTACTGGCTTTGTGAGATACTTTTACATGTGCTTGAGTACTTAGGCATAGTTTTCCATGATGTTTTTCTACTCCCATTGTGAGCCTATGTTTGTAATGAGCTAGAATTTCAAAAAATATCCTGCAGAAAATACCAAAAAGCTAGTGGGAAGACTTATTTTCTATTTTTCTCTACAAATTATTGGACAGTTTGAGGAAAAGAAATAGTTACGTATATAAATTTACAGGATGGCAGTGATAGTTTACAGAACTGTGTGCTGGTCTCCTCTGTGTGCCAGAGTTCCCGGAGAGAGCAGGACTGGAATATTGTGAAAGGCTAAATTCCACTTCTGGTGCATCAAATTCAGTTCTTTTCACATGGCAAGTTCTGTGTGCTGACACGTGCTGTACGGCAATTGCAGCCATGCACAATGTAAAATGAACCGCAGAAAAAAGATCTAAAAATGGGAGATGATTTTCCCTTTTTTTGTTTTATTGTTGCTTGGCTTCCTCCCCCTCCCCAGCAGAATGATATGTGCTTTCCATTTGCTGCTTTTGTGTGCCTGCGCTGACTGCTTCAACCATGACTCACGTGCAGGTCTTGAGAAGAGCTGCCTGTTGAATCAAGACAGTTCAGCACATGGCCGTGTGTAAATCAGTCCGACTCATCCTAAAATGCTCATTTTCTGTTAAATCAGCTGGCAAACACAATCCTGATGAACAGCAAAAATTGCATTGCTGAGGCAACTCTTTCTTTCGAACTCTTTCGAACCATAACCTGGAAATCTCATTTTTCCTCATACAGTGCTTCAGAAGAAATTATTTTGCTGGCTGTTGTTCAGGGAATAGGATTTCTTCCTCCTCCTCCTCTTCCTCCTCCCATTCTGGATCATTTCAGCTTTTATTCAGCTTGTTAAATGAACATCTCAATTCACTACTCTGGTGAAGCAGGTCACTTTCTAAAAGCACCCACCTAGCTATTTTTTCAGTAGTGTTTGACTATTGAAATTTTAAGTGGAGCGGAAGCCATAGTTAAAAAGCAGGCAAATCTTGTTTCCTCATACCCTCATTGATTTCTGTTGAAGCAAACAGATGAGCTTATATATAAATATGTATATATGCATTTTTTTTAATGAAAAGTGCTGGAATTCGCTAAAAAAGGTTAAAATTGAAATGAGTAATCTTCAGTGCATAATGCAATTGTTAATTTTAGCTCCTTGCGTAGGAGCTGTTATGACTTGAACAGCCGGCTCTAGCCTTCATTAGAGAAGAAGCAGGCAGTTTTGAGACAGGTGGAGCTGGATCAAGCTGTGAAAGTGACTTGCTTGAAACTGGTCATTAGTGTTAGAAATCTGGTCCTATCCATTGCATCCTTGCCTCGTGCCGTGATCGTTGCCAGTGTTACTTACTTTTCATCTTTTCCAGGTTGACTATGATGCGTCAAGCTCTCTGAAGGACCAGCATGGAGATTGGCACTCTGAACTGTTGATGGGGACATGGGACTCACGTTGCCGTTGATCATTTGTGTGGACTTAACCAGCAAAGACCAACAGAAGACGCTTGAAAGGCAGTTGGAATTATAGCAGTTTTTCAGGTAAACAGCTTCTTTTGGTGCAGCTGATCCAAGCGTAATTGTTTTTGTGAGCACTGTGTAAGCATGTAGATGAGCTGCAGGTTGATCTGCTCATGAGGAGCTTGTGTGTGCATGTGTGTTTCTTGATGAAAATCCCTATCAAATTAAGGGTTATTTAACAGACCAGTTAAAGGTCTTGCCACTCATCATGTTTTGAATTTTCATCAAAGCGGTTCATGTTTCAGTGGTAACTGCAGAATAGCCAAAATCATCAGCCTTCTTGGGGAGAGCGGTGGGAGCAAGGAGAATCACAAATTAGCTCACAGTAAGGCAAGTCAAGCTTCAGGTTAGTTTCATATTCCATTCAGTTAGTTTATGAACTGTATAGCTTGATTTCTTGTGAAATTCACAGTCCTTCTCAAACAGGAAGATTATATAGGAAATTTTATTTGTTTCAGTGTGAAAACAAAAGCAAAAACTGGAAGAAGTAAGTGTTTAAAACCCAGTATGACTTAGATTTTTTTCACTTAAAACATGGCTTAAAAATAAAGGTAAGTTATACTAATTCTGTGGAATGTTTAATTTCAAACTGTAAAAAGAAAAAGATAGAAAAGTATTGTTTTGCTTCATAGCTGCTGTCTCACTGTTCATGAGAAGTGGCAATGTGTTGCAAAAGACCCTTCCTGAAATCACTCCCTATTTCAAATACAGGTTTTTTTCTTGAAGGTGCTTCTTAAGCCAAATGGATGGGGAAAGAAAAGTTAAATTATTCATGAGTCTCATTTGGCAATTGATCAGTGGGGGAGTCTTCAGGAGGGAGCTGGGGGCAGAGAAAGAGAGAGAAAATAATAATAGGCTTTAACTCTGAAAAGCCTTTAAAGCTTCTGTACAACAACCCCATTGTAAGCTGAGAGTAAATGCAGTTCAGTTAAGATTTCTTCATTAGAAGTACCTGCCAAGGGCTTCCTATACAATTTTCTTAGTATTGAAGAGTGACATGGGGTTTGGGAAGAGGCTTAGAATTTTAATAATGGAGTTGTTGGTTTGATCCCTGAAAATGTTAACTGTGAGAGCTTTATTGCCAAATTTTGAGTTCATACTTATCTTGAATTATTACCTCTTAAAAAAAAAAAGTATTTATAGTGGTAGTTAGCACCATGGCTTCTGCTATTCATAAAACCCACAACTGAATACTAGAAGCAGTGTTGTTGCTCATGTTTGGTTTTATTTCTGTTTGTTTGGCTGTGACCTTTTATTAAAAAAAAAAAAAGAGAGAGAATTAGAGGAGGGGAACACTGAGATGGAAGAGACCTAGAATGGGTCCTTTTTGCCTGGTGCTGCTGAGCTTTGTGGTAGAGACTCCCTTGCTGTCCCTGCCTGCACCTTGGCAGTCCTGGGGCTGGGCTGGATAGTCACAGCACCTTACCTAAATCTGCTCTCCACAAAGACTAGTCAGATCAGAGCTCTGCTTGCTTAGCCTGACACAATTCTCTTACCAAATATTGTTGATTCAGTACATCTCTTCAGCTGGGACATACATAGTTTTCCATTTCTGAGCTGCACATTTTGGTTTGTTTATGAAAGGAACTGAAATTGGGCATTAAAAGAAAAAATAAATTTCAACCCAATTTTTTTTTTTTTTGTGTGTTTGTGTTGTGGTATCTTGACCTTTCAGGTCACCAAATCTTGTTATTTTAATTTCTGTCTGGAAGAATGTCTGAGCAAGGTAAATTGAGCCAGGAGACAGCAGAAGAAGCTGTAACAGAGCAGGAGACTGCCATCTCTGAAGCCAACCCGGACAACTGTGTTCTTAATAAATCTGAAAGCTCAGAAGTAGAGGAGGAGAAGCTCAGTGATTCCAAGACAGATCTGCAGGTAAGACAGGAATTGTGAATGAGTGCATTAAATATCAGTGTGTTGCCATTGCTTTTCCATTTCTGTGAGTTCCTTCATTGCCTACACTTCCCCTATTTTTTCTTATAATTTTGAGACTGTTTCTGTTTTTTCCTTTCTAAAATATTTATTTGTTTATTTATTTAATTTGGGTTCTTTTATTTCATTATAAAATAAATGCTGTTATTTGTTATACCTTTCAAGCTCTTTAGGCTGCTGTCCCATGTTATTACTTTTTCTGAGAAGTTAATTTCTAGACATCTGTGTTAAAGCTTGGTAAGATATTTGACTGTTTTCCCTCTTTGGGGATATAGAAAACTACCTTGATCTCATGAATTTACAGGTAATACTAATGAATAATTACTTAATGTGTGGTTTGGTTTGTAGGTGTTACTGCCAACAAAAAGTTGTTATGCAAAGCCTAAGAAGGTAATTTGATAAGAAGACTTTATCGGATGAGGGGTTTTTAATCCTTTTTGCTCAATCGAATATAAAAATAAAGGGGGAGACCACAATTTAAGAGGAATTTGGAGAGGGGGATCATTTACTTAAGTATACCTTTTCTTACATTTTTATTATATGCAAAATTACAGAACACTGTATAGTGTTTTTTCTTGTTTATACCTGTTTGTAAAATGAATGAAAATGAGCGGAGATTATTCTTGGTTTTCCATGCTTTCCAAACTGGGTTTGGGGAACTTGCTTTTGCAGTCAGCAACTGATTTAAAACATCAGTTAGAAGTGATTTAGTCTATTTATTGGTAATGCTTTGGTCATGCCCACTGTCCACTGAAGTGATACCTGCTTCTCTTTTTTTTCCTATACCCAGAAACGTGGAGCAAATCAGCAGAAAAAGAGATCCAAGGTAAGAGTCCATCTCTGTTTGGAATTCCATGCCACAATAGGATGAAGAATTTCAGTTAAATGTCTGTCTACAATCAAAATGGCATTCTTTCATCCCTGATGTGGTTGAGTATTTTGTTTGTGTTGTGGGGTTTTTTCCTGCCCCCTACCCCATAGTCTTGTAACACAAAGGCAGAGAACTGCCTCCAGATATAATGTGTCAGGCTTCCCTTTATCCATCGTACTTGTATGCTGCTGGGCTTGCTGTGTCCTTGTGTTAAGACAGCGTGCGTGCTTCTGTGCACCACTGGAGAAGGAAAAGGTTCACTCATTCTGCTTTAGTAATTAATGCTTCTGTTGGAATTCTATTTTAGTGGAATAATCTTGACATAAAGAAGCAGAGGTTGACTAGCTCCCTAAGGGGGGAATGGGTGCAGGCAGGTGTGGGAACGTGCTTCTAGAAAGAAATAAAACCCTAAAAAACTTCTTTTAATTTTTCCATGCATACATAATACCTGCACATTTTATTGTCCGTGTTTCTTGGATATAATACTACTGGAGAAAGGGGAGGCCCTCCCAAAACAAACAAAAAACCCCCAAACCAAATGAGGAAAGGGACCTTTGAGTCAATATTAAGTTACTTTCAGCATTGGACTATCTGTTCTTTGCTGTTACAGTTTTTGGTGGAAGTGAGTGAAGTGTAGATGAAATTATAAAAGCAAAAAGAAACCTACCACCTTCCCTGTGTGACAAATGTCTTGCTGCTTAGAATCCTTTTTTAACCATGTCAAAGGCAGATGTGTTTTTGCAGATTGGGTGGGTGATAGTTATTTGGGATACTAAGGAACAGCTGATGTGGGCAGCTTACGTGGCTTGGGATCAGTAGTAGTGTTTTCTGTTTTGTTTTCTCTCTCTCTTATTCAGTCAGGAGCTAAAGGAAAACTCGTGCGGAGTCTTGCTGTGTGTGAAGAGTCATCCCCTCGGCCGGGAGCGGAAAATCTTCATGACAATCAGGTACACTTGCAGTCATTGCTGTTAGCTGCATGGTTGACCTCCATCTTCAGTTGCATGATTGTGTTACTTAATCGGGCATTTTACAATGTCTTTCTTGGGGGAAAAATTACATCTGACAATAACAATGTTTTTATGGAGTTATCTGGTTTAGCGTGAACTTTAATTTGAAATATTAGCTTTATACTATATCACAGGGTGTTGTTTGCTTTTTTTTCCAGACCCCCTGAAAATTTCAGCAAATGGAAAAGAATTCAAAAGAATTCAGATTTTTAAAATTTCAAAAAATAGTTACAATCAAAAAGAATATTAATATGTTCTTTTCCCTAAGGCTATCTCTTTCGAGGCTGCACCAAACACAGTTACGAATATGCTCTGATTTGTGGTTCCTCTAAGACTTCATATCAGTGTCCCCCTTCACATAAAATTCAAAGGTCCTTCGCTCCCTAAAATACCTTGGTAGAGCCCAGGATGCCTCCTACTGAGTGGCATTCATTTTTTTAAATTCTTGGTGTAAATTATCCTATATCAAAAAGCGTGTATTCGAGTTTATCTGTACTGGTAGTGTTGTATTCCCAGCAGCTGGTAGAGTTCTGTCCTCTGCACTCCTCACCTTGGACAAGAATGCTGGTGGCAGTCTTTGTAGACTAACTTCAAAAAGTACTCCAAAAAGCAAACGTTAAGCCTCAGTTACTCCTCTTTGCTTGCCTAGTGAGAGCAAGGCTGAAAAAGCCCCAACTAACTAAAACACAGAATATGATGAACACTGCCTATAATTTATGAGATGTTTATGTACAATTGAAATCAGCCATCGAGAGAGCTTGAGCAAGTGGCTTCTTGTGAGCTTAGCACAAAAATACAACATGACATTTAAGTGTACTTTCTCACTGTTTCCTCTATTGACTTGAAATGAAACAAATCTGTCTCTCCTCTTGGCTTGTAAGCAAGGAGAGGTTTTTCTATTTTTTTAATTTTATTGAAAGACCAAAAACCAAGTTGTTTAGCAGCAGGACGTCTCCATGTTCTACTGCTCTACAATGACGCTTATGCAGTAGATGGGCAGGTCATTTTATCAGTTGTTCTGTTGTAGGTAGATGCTTTCTGCTTGACTTGCATTACTCAAAATACGTGGCTTTTGTTCTGATTTTGTTTGTATTTTCTATTGTTTAATGGAGAATGAAAAGGAGGACAATATAAAGAGATTGTACTAAGTATTGCTGGTAGTTTCTAATGTACTGCACAGGACCTGTTCTGAACTACAGAGAGACTGGCAGGTGTTGAGGCAAAATCCCTGTCCTTACACCAGGCAGAGGAGGGGTTCCTGTTACACACAGGCTTTGGTCTTACCTGACTGACCAGCCTCAGCAAAGATTTCTTTGACTGTCTTAAAATATTTGTGGGAGATGAAATGTCTCCCTTGACCCCAGCATCTGTTTTATAAAGAAGCAATTGGCTTGGTGTAATTAATTTGATAGGAACTGCCCTTTTGCTCTTGCTGACCTTTTACTAATAAATGTGGCTCAACTTTGCCATGGAAAGCTGGACCTGCAGGCTCCTCCTTGGCTGGCTGAAGGATACAGAAAGTTTTGTGCCAACCAAATTGTTTTGCTTTCACTTTAGAGGAGAAATAGCTTATTTTTGGTTTGGAATTATTTTAAAATAATTTTTACTTTATCTTAATGGTTTACAAACCACAGGGAATTAATTATCAGAGAATGTATGGTACCTTGCCAGAACTACTGAGTATGGATTGTACTGCAGACTTTGTTTGTATTTATATTTGAATACTTGCCTTCATTTTCCTGTATAAGGAAAAAACTTGTTTACCTGTATTACTTGATCTTGAGTGCTTATCCAATGGTTCACAATGTCCTTACTTAAAAGAAATGTTGCCTTTAATGTTATACTATAGACCAAGAAGTGTATTATTGCAATTTGAAAATCTATTTTGTTGTTCACTATACTTGTATCAATGTATTTATTAACATTGTATTTTATTATTGAGAAAAATCAATAAAAATCTAAGAAAATATACAGTAGCTTGCTTTCACGACTCTACAGCCCTTTTGTGTGGTTTTTTTCTAGTGCAAATACATCAGTATTGCATTACATGTAAAACAGTATTTAATGTATGTTCATATATGTGCTTTTCTGTAAAGTCTGTCACTTTCATAAGTGCATTTTTAAGAACTCATGTGAGGTTTAGGATTAATATCCTGGGAACAAGGTGGCCAGTTACATTTTTCTCCTGTTGAAAAGCTAGCAGCACAGTCACTCTGCTCTTGGCAGTGCAGGGAATCAAGTTATCCTTAGGGGTCATTTGGCAATGGTTGATCCAAAGTTTGTTGTTTGAATGAGAAATCAAACAGCCATTTGAAGTGAAAGAAAGCGGGCACAGCGTTAGTTCTCTGAGCACATCTGAGCAGGTTAGGAAACATTTTTCAATGTGTCCTTACCTCAAATGACCAGGAATTCCCACTCTTTCCCTCTGTAGGCTCAGATTTTGGCTAACACCCTCAGCCAAAACTTGCAGAAGTAGGGATAAAAGGTGGTAGGTCAGGTTAAATTTTGGGTCCAGGTCTTTGTTTCTCTTTTACAATGCTTTTCATCTCAAGTCTTTTGTGCCACATTCAAACTTCACAAAAAGTCAATAATTATTCAGCTGAGGAGTTTCCAATTTCTGTCTTACTGTGGCATGTTTATGCTGATACCTTGTTTTGTTAGGATCTTGTCTTACATGTGTTGTGATGGCTGATTTGTAGTTCTTTAAAGAAGTCAAAAGCCTAAAATTACTGGAAGCATCTTTTGAATTCATAATGGTTGCTTAAATACACACCCTTACTGAAAAGTTTCCTATTGATCTTTTGGTGTGCTAGTATTCTTTGAAAAATAGCAAAGAAAGGGAATTTACTAGCATTCAAAAAAACTCCAGTTTTCACCAGTATCGGTGAATTAGGTTTTTGTTAACATGATGTCAAAAAATTATCAAGCATGAAGGACTCTCTTCTATTAAAGTAAACTGCTTTACCAGGGAGTTTTGTGACAGCTTTCTTTAAATATCCTTTTTTACACTACTTAAGCATGTAGTATTTTTTTGGGCTTTTTTTTTCTTTAAAAGAATAAAACACAGAAGTAGGTTTCCCTCAATTTTGTCCAACCAGATTAGGATTTCTTGAACTACATAAATTATGCCATGGTAACTTAAAAAGAACACAATTTGGGTTTTGTTAAAATAAAGCCAGTATAAAGTAATGTTGTGAGCAGGGAAAAACAAGTTCTTTAAAGAAAATCAGAGAATTCAAACCAGTTTGAATTCTCAGTTTTCATTAACTTTTTTTAAGCTGTAGCATGTTTCAAGGGGACTCACAGTCTCTGGAATACTGAATTTTTGAGGGTAAAATTTGTGATGCCTAAGAGAAATTCACTTACTGCAACGTCCTTGAAAAATCACGGGGCACATTTCCCACCCTTCTGCAAAAGGCACATCTGCATATGTCTTTAAAAATAAAGTACCTGACAAGTTAGTAAGCTCTCTTGTATACAACTGAGTATAAAATTTGCTGGCACTCCACTATTAGAGCCAGAAAACTCCCATCTAGCTAATACTGCACTTACAGGTGCAAAACAATTAATATCAACCTGCAGATTTTCTAGTGAAGGGAAAAAAATTTTATTTTTCAGATATCTATCCATTGATCATCACTTAAGATAGATAGTATTAAATTATAGAATTAATTAAGAAAGGCCATATGAAATGTATTTCATTATTATGAAAAGTCTTAAGGGACAATTACTGAAGTGTAGAATAATATAGTCCTTAATAGAGGTAGACTAAATTTTATTCAAAATACTCAGAAAATATCAGAATATTCAAAACATTAAAGGAGAAATACCTACCTACCACCAGAATTTGGTCCCTAAGGTGTCATTATTCTCATGGCTAAAAAATACTGTTTTTCAAATAGGAAAGAAATGTATCTGGCTTCAACTTTTCTAGCTATACATAGTTTAATGCCAATATCTGCAGGTTGGAAGCCATGGGAAGCTTACTGAATCTGGCCCATAATTTATCTATCTTTTTTCCCCAACAGGAATCAATCCAACTACAGCTTTCAAGTTTTCCTAGCTTGCAAGAAGAAGATAAATCTAGTAAAGATGACTCCGAGAAAGAAAAAGAGAAGGATAAAAATAAAGATAAAAACAGTGAAAAAAGCAAGATCAGAATGTTATCAAAAGGTGAACTTAAAAATATTTAAATTATTATCATTACCATTGTAGAAGCAATCGTATGTTTTTACAAGAATGTATTTCTTTATTTGCTTATATATACACAGTAGAAGTGTTTTCAAACACAGAAAATTCAGAACCTGAAATGTGTATGCATAAGGGTGTTTTTCATACAAACATCAGGCTTTAAAAGTGAAAAAGCCTGAACTGCAGTCCGTTATTAGATGTTACTAGTTTTCTTTAATGTAAAATCGATCTTTTGAATGCTTAACTGTGTTGATATAAACACATAAATATATATGTGTGATTACATAATAAGTGTATATAGTGTATAAGACACTAATACGCTTTTATCCAGATTAATGATAATATGTTAGCATATAACTTGTGCAGTGTAGGCAGTAGAGAGTAATCCTCTTCACTGTTGCTCCTCTTTCACGGAAAGAGAATTTATCTTAAATGCCGTAAGGAAATTAATCCATGACATTCAACCTTCATTACAATCTATTATTATCACCTACTAAGACTACTTCAGGAAATATCTTTTATCTAAATTTGGCATTGTTTTTTTAAATCTTTTTATTAATCCATGGTATAAATTTGCAGTGTTATCTCTCAAAAATAATCATTGCCTACCTGGGCATGGATCTGCAGCTGGTGTGAATTGTCATTTGGCTTCAATGGAGCTCTCACAGTTCACGCCAACTTGAGGATCTGTGTGTACATTTGAGTCAGGAATGCTGAAAAATTAATTCTGACTACTGTCACGCATCCCTATTACCTGCCTACTCCCAGGTGTCATTGGATTTCAGTCTTAATGCAAATAGAGTTCCCACTGGCATGATTCCTCATTTGCTGTGTGTACAGCATTTATTAAGTGATGCAAAGAGACATTGATGAATAAAACTTTTTTCCCTTATTTTTAATTTTTTTTTAATGGTTTAAATGAAGAATTTGGCAGGGTCTTGAATGATGTTGAAGGTTTCCTGTGTTTTTCAAATGACCAGCATTTTCTGTCAATGTTCAGTTTTGGTGCTGTGTTCTCAGTGGAGAGGAACCATGAATGTCCACCTGATGCATCAGAACATAGATCTATCTTGGCTGAATTCCAAATGTACATTTTCTTTCAGAGCACATGCTTTCAGTTTGCTGCTGGAAAATGGATTTTGATTTATAGCGTAGTTAATCGGAACTGTTGAAATGAAATAAATGAGTAGAGGCTGTTTGTTTTTATTTTTCAGATTGCAGTCAAGAGTATACAGACTCAACAGGCATAGATTTGCATGAGTTTCTCATTAACACATTAAAGAATAACCCCAGGTAGGTATTTCCTGCATTAGAGCTGACATTCCTGAAATTACAGCTGGCAGTCTTTGACTTCCCGTAACTGTACACTGTGTTTTATTTTATTTGTTCTGGAGATGGTTATGAGGGAAAATGTAAAGGAGGTAGGCTGTTAACTGAGAAAAATGCTATAAAAAGTCATCAACTTCTACTCCCCCATCCAGTCACCCATTGCTTAATTTTACTTTCAGTAACATCTGGTCTTTGTCCTTATATTCTTGTATACAGCTCTACGTGGTGATTGCAATAATATATTATAACTATTGTGGTTGGAGATTTGTATATGAATATGAAGTAGCTTTCTTTTAGCAGTGCTGCACACAATTAAAATCCTGTGCTCAGTGCCAAATTCTGCTCTCAGTATTCCCATAGTTTTCATTTGGAGCTACAAGCCCATCTCATTAAATTTGCCTCTAAACATCCAAGGAAAGATCGGTAATATTTTTATACATTGTAGATTTCAATGTTCATTTCGGTTGCATCTGTTAAATAGGTACCGTGTAATTCTGCAATTATTCCCAGGAGAGCAGGGAATTATTGGGTACCTGAGAGCTTGCATAACCTCTTGTATAGGTGATGGAAGGTCCTTCAATTGCTTTATCTGTGCAAAATGAGAAAGTTCAAAAGAACTAAGGAATGCTGGGACTCCGTCAAGCTTAGAAATGTGTGGAAATATGCTGGGGGATCTTCCAAATGTTTTTGACAAGGAAGGAGGGGGAAAAGAAATGTCTGGGACCTTCCAGTTGAAAACAGAGCATTTTGCCTGAGAAGTATTGTGGCATTGCCTCCTGAGAGCCATAGTTCAAAGGTGGTGTTTTGCATTGTGCTCCCTAACTAGATTAGATGTGTCCAGCTTTCTTGCAGCAAATCAATGCCTTGTGGAAGAGATGTCTCAGGAAAAATGCTAAAAATTTCTGTGGGTAGCAGCTCTTCTTGTGAAAGATCTAGCTTAGCTGGAAATCTCATTTGCCATCAAAAAAAGGGTGAAAAAAGACCAAAGCTATCCATAGCAGTGAGAGTCTTTCTATGCAATGCATTGATTGCAGCCTGTTGTCGCTGGAAGTGCTTTCAGACCATAGTTGAGCTCACAGAAGAGTGGAATCTCTCATGCATGTCAGTGAAGGTGCAGCAAAGCAGGCTGTAGTCTTTTGCAGATGAGCCAGGGTAAAAAAAACATGTTTCATTTTTAATGCAGGTGACTGACAATGCTTGCAAAATAGCCTTACAAACATTGATAGATGAATATTTTCCTCTAAAATGTCTATTCATAGTTTATGGTACAAATCCTTACGTTTCTTTTTGACAGGGACAGAATGATACTTTTGAAAATGGAACAGGAAATTATTGATTTCATTAGTGACAACAAGTAAGTTGAGTTCCACACTTGGTTTATTAAGTCACGTGCATGTGTTGCAGTGTGGGTTGTGCGAGAGATACACTCATATGGACCACAGTGCTCCTGAGGGCTGTTATTGGCACGCTGCAAGAGCAGGCTTTTATTTCCTGACACGTGGTGGGAGTGCTTAAAATACAGTAGATGTAAATGAAAACCTTTTGCTTTTCATTGTGTTGTAATTGCACTGGCTTTGCTCATTTAGATCCAAAAATATAATTAAAGCTTTTAGTGTAGAGGATAATCAAAATTGTTATCTCATGGCTTTTCCTTTGTGCTATGTTATTCCAATGTGTTGGAAAATAAAACTGAACTTAGGTGGAGGGATTCTTGCTACTATGTTCTCTTTATCATAAAATATTCCTGCAGCTTTAAAAGTAGTGTCAGAATAGCAGCAGAGGAAAAAAATATGCTGACGAGAAATAAGCATTCTGTTAGTAATTGAGAAAAAAGGAGTGTTTGCCGACCTAGATCTTTCCAGAACTGCCCTGCATCTGACCTTTGGGAGAAAGGCAGAAAGCTGTTGCCAGTGTCTCAGCAAATCTGTAGGATTGGCTGTTCAGGGAGCGTGAGTGCATGTGGGGGACTGGGGGATGAGTTCTTCCCAACACACAGAATACTGACTAGGTACCGTGAAGCATGAGCTTTGTTTTCCCAGTGTTGCACATGGAAATGTGCTTATTAGAAATTTTAAAATTAATTCCTTTTTTTTATTCCTTTCAGCCTTTCTGTAGAAAACATATGTAAATGCACAATGGAGAAGTTTTCAGTTAGATTTCTGTCCACTGAATTATCAAATGTATTGCTGTTTTCATTTATTTATAGCTTAGAGGGAAATGTAATTATCGATGCTATGTGTTTCCTTTGTTTCTAGTAATCACTATAAAAAGTTCCCTCAGATGTCATCGTATCAGAGGATGCTAGTGCACAGAGTGGCAGCTTATTTTGGAATGGATCACAACGTGGATCAGACTGGAAAATCTGTAATTATCAACAAGACCAGCAACACAAGAATGTAAGTAACAACACTGTTGTGTTTTTCCTTGTTCCCTTTCTCAAGACAAGAGCTGGTTTGTACCATGACTACGTGGTGTAATTTTTTAATATATTTTTTTATTTATTTTTATAGCAGGAGTGAGTGCTGTTTATTGTTTTCTAGGTTGGGAAGGGAGAACGGGGCTCTCATGGTGAGGTTATCTAAGGCTATAAAGATAAATAAGGAGAAGTCAACCTAATTGGTCTTGGAGTGTTACTTTTCCTGATTCCTTAGTGCCACTACTTTGCTACTGAATTGAGCTCATTGCTTTGCAAGTCATGCAGCTATATGCTTAATAACCCAAAGATGTTTGGAAGATTACCTCTTTCCTTGTTGTGGCTCTCCCTGCTTCAAGAGTAATTTTCTGCCCAGCCTGATTATTTAGGGTTTGGTTCCCCTTCACCACCTGCCACCATTCATTCCCTTTTCTTCTCCTGCCATCCTGGTTCCACTTTATTTTCCCTTCAAATCTCACTGTTTGACTACAGTGTTTCTGTGAAATTCAAATTCCTTCTGATAGTCCAAATGCATTGCAAAATTCCTGGCAGGTTAAACATGTGCTGGCATGAGTTCTGTGCTCCTCCATGAACCTGTATGAAGCTAACCAAAACTCGATATGAGCTGCAGTAATGTGTCCATGCCTAATCACCATCACTTCTTCTGCCAAGTGCCACATGTGTACTAAACATAGCCTTCCTCTCCCTCTCCACCTATGTAATGAAGAGGAAGTAATTACAACTGGGTAATGAAGTTTTGGTATCTGGTATTGGAACAGGAAAGCCCTGTTTGAAAATTGTGTGCTTCCTGTATTCAATTAGTAGGAGAAATATAAACATTTATTTCATTTATATATCCAGTAGTTAGGGATTTATTTATATCCAGTTGCAAAATGTATTTTTTAAAATGCTGTTAGCTTCTCCTGTAGAAGGGTGGAAGGACTTGGGAATGATGCTGTGCAGGGCTGGGAGTTAGACTTAGTGATCCTCATGAGTCCCTTCCAACTCAGCTTGTTTTGTGATTCTGTGACTACCTAATTTTGCAAGGTCAAAATCTGAGCCAAACACATTAGTATTTGCTATTTCACCAAGCCTAAAAATCTTCCATGTGAATGTAGTAAATTTAGGATAATGGACAATTTATTTTATATCCTTTTCCTGGGCTGTCCCTGAGAAACTTGGGTATCTCTGAAACAGCACTTGGGCATTAATGTTTTTAAGGGTTTGAATAAAATTGTTGTGCACTAACAGTTTGACTTTCAGAAGTCAAAAGAATTGCAGTAGCTCAATAAAACACTCAGGCTGCAAAGGCTTAGCCTCAGAGTCTGGTAATGCCTGCACCCCTGCAAGGGCTGTCTTTGGTTATGAATAAAAAAAAGGTGGGTATGCAGCAATCTGGTGTTCAGTTTTGAGCTGAAAATTAGTCCCCTCTTAAACATAACACAATCAATCATATTTGAATGCTCTTTGAGCATTCCTCTCTCTTTATAGTCCTCCCTTTTCCCTTCACATCTGTGTCACTACTGTAGTGCATCAACTGCTGCAGGTCGTTCCTCACAGCATTGCCTTCTCCTGGTTGACTTGATAATAGAATAACACTAACACATTAATATCTGTAAATGCCTTGCTCTGTTGTGTGGCTGTCATCTCACAGATGGGTAGCACTGGAAGCACTGTTGGAAATGCTTACACCGTGCTTCTGGAGAAGACACTGGAGCCTTCTTCAGCAGTCAAAGCTTTATCTGAGTGCTCTGGTGAAGCTGTGGCTTCATGCATCGTGGGAGTGAGCAAGGAAGGCTGTTTGCTAGGTATGAAGTGCCATCCTTGCAAGCTCAGCAGGCAGGATGTTGTATGGATATAACAGATCAAATGGCCCTTTCAGCTGTGGTCTTGCAAACGGGAGGTGAAGCCAGAAAAAATTGGTGCTGACACCATTCCTGTCAAGATATTCCAGAAGTAAACACAGGGCTTTGCCCCTCTGTTGACTGTAAGCATGGCTGTTTTGTAAGCACCACACAAGCTGCAGATTTCTTTCCTCTTCAGTGATTTGGTGGTAGGTAACTGGATTATATGATGCTCATATTGCCTTGTGGTGCTTCCAGTGTGTTATTTACATTATTTTGATATTACCATAAAATAAAGCTTTTGAGAAGTGGCTGTTTCTTTTCATAACTGGAGGAGATGGCATGTTTTTTTTTAAATGTCCCTGGCTCTGAAAGAAAATAGTTTGTTATTATCTAGTGTGAATAAGGGCTGATGAGATTTTATTATCCGCAGCAAATATTGTGTAAGTTCCACGTCTCAAAATGTCCAATGTGATTTCATGTGTTCTGCATTTCTCTACTCTCAGAGGAGACAGTTTTGTGCAGTTCCAAATCAACACCAAATACTGGGAATGTGTTGACTCTATTAATTACTACTTGGACAGTATCCAGAATACCGGAGAATCTGAAGAGCGTCTGAAACGCTGTTCAACGTGGTTATGCTGTGCTGTAAGCCTGAGCCTTGATAGCTTTATGTGAATTTATGGAGAGGCCCCACAGACAGATGTTCTGACGATTTGCATTTTGGCAATAAATTATCTCTTTATGGCATGTGGTTTCCAAACTACTCTAGCTACTACTGTGGAGAGAGAAGAATATTCTTGCATACTCAAGAATTCATAAATTCTGCACTGGCTGTGACTTCTGTGTACATGTGCCTGTTTGAGAAGAGCATATGACTCTGCAGTGCGCCCTGTGGGCTTGAATAAGCACCTTGTGCACCTTTCTTTGGCTAAGTGAGGGTTTGTGTCACATCTCTGCTCCCGCTTGCAGGCGATGAGTTCTTCCCTGGCTCCAGGTGGTGAGGTGCATTTATCCTGTTCAGCAGAGACCTCCCGTGCTCACTGCCTGCAGGTGCTTGGAGGTACAAGTGTCAAAAGAGTTAATGGTTTTGAGATGAAGGGGCTGGCTGGAAAACTCTAGTACCAACGTTCCCTTACAGGTGCCTCGCCAAGAACTCGTGTGTGTCAGTCAGGGAATGAGCATATGAATGGAGCAGATCAGGGCATTTCAGTGCTTTCATCAATTGCCTGTCTTAGGGCAATGTGCACCCACTTTTATGTGTCTATGCCTGTAAAGTACCTACTTTACGGAGCTTTGCATTATGGGAAGATGTTTATTGAAGAAGTTGCAGGTGGAACGAGGGCTGCGACTTCTCTGTTCATCCATGTTGCTTTACGTAGAGGGAAAAATGATGGTAAAAAATTCATTAGAATTTGAAACTCTGGTAGCACAATCCTGCAGCTTTCATGAACTCTCAGTGAAGTCTCTCTTAAAAATACAGTCAGACAATAAAGGCAGGTTTTCAGTCTGAAGAATATTTATAACGAAGACCTTAATCTAAGAATCTAAGATGCCTTTTTTTTCCCTTTAATTTTATTGGAATGTGAACGAGTCATGCTGTTTTCAAAGCTTTGTTTTAAGAAATGAAATTTTAAAAGACAGTGGTGACCTCAACTACCCAAGTGTTTGTTGACCTTAATAAAGTTAAGTCTCTGTACTCTAGATCTCATTACAGAATAGTGGATTCTAAAAACAAATTTTTTTTTCATACAATTTTTGAAATTTAAAGTAGGTAAAAAAAGGAGAACAACTTCAAAAAAATATATACATTTTCATGATCTCATGTCTTACAAAGTCCTGCCTAATTAAATCATCCAAATCTTGAAATCTTATTCTCAGCAGTATACATGAGAAAAATTGATTAGAAAATGAAGGAGGATTTTGTTGATGTGATTTTGTTTTTATAGGCAAGCTCAAATACTACTGAAAATGGGAAGTCTGCTTTGCTCAGTGTGAAACTGCTCTTGCGTCACCATTCTAATGTATATTCGTCTGTCATCTGTGTCTGCCTGTCATCTATCTAAAGATACACAGAAATGTATGGGGAACTTAAGACAGTGAAATATGATATAAAGAGGAGTTTGGAATTGAGGCAATATGTTAGATGGGGCATCTCTATTTGGAGCCAAAAAATGTGTACATGCCACCTTCTGTTCTGCATATTCACTGATAATTCCTATCATGATGCCTTAAATCGCTAGTAAAAATTTTTAGATGCAGACACACAGTATAGGAAAGGGGTTTTACCTTTGTTTAATAGGATCCTAGATGCACGCCGACGAACAAGCCCCGACGATATCCCCTGTATACAATTTATGGACAGCTTAGATTAGAATACCTATCTAAAAGTCTCTAATAAGAAGTCTAACAAATGAAGTAGTTGCCCCCTTATTAAAATTGTGCCCCCCCCAAAAGATTACTACTTAGTTTACAAAAAACATGTCTCAGTGATGGGGCCCTGTTCAAGGTTGGTGCGTCATGCTTTTGAGATTGTGGGGGATGTTTCGTCTTCCCCAAAGGATTCTGAGCAGGGCAAGGGGTACTAGGGTGATAGACATGTAGGGTTAAGATACAGGGAGTAAAAAGTACAGGAATGGGGAAGGGTAAAAGGTTATATGTAAAGGATATATATAAAGAGAGTATAAAAGTAAAATAAAAAGACAAAAACCCATCAAGCATCAATCAAACAACTGGAAGTACTTCAGAGTTTTTTACAAAACTGTTCACATTGTTAGATATATCAGTTCAGTCAGATTCATTCATTTGATTATCTGTAGATAGGTGGAGAAGTGTAGGGGAAACGTGCTTGGTGTGCTTGGTAAATTGAAAGGGTTTTCATTTGGTTGAGATCATCAGCCATGTGACAGGCATGTCTGTATCACAGCCCACATATGCATTCATGTACTTTTTTTGTGTGTGAGTGGCAGGGCTCATCAGAACCAAGAAGGTAGGATGCTTATGATATATAATGCTGTGTTTAGACATTTTCATACATTCTGAGGGTGTAACATAGCTATTATGAATTTCATACCAATTCTCACATCCTCGGTTCTGACTATTTTATTTTTCAAGAGCATTGTGAGTTATGATCCTTGTGATGCATGGGTTTTTTCCTACTCTGTTAATATTATGCTGGCTCAGTTGGAATGTGTTTTGGTGCCTTTGAGATGCTTCAAAAACTTGAGGCGGTATTAAGCTGTTACATGCTTTACAAGGGTTCCTTATAATCTAGAAATGAACTGTATCAGCAGAAGGAGACATAATGTTCAAGCTCTATTTTGAATAACCTGCAAGACTTTTGTGGTTTGACATACAATCTGTGTTATTTTGCCTCCTCTGTGTAAGAGCAGTTTGAATCGAAAGCAAAGAAGAAAAGTTCTTGTTGGGTTTCTATTGTGTATTCACTGAGTGATCTTGCCATAGATAACATCTATACTAGTAAAGTGCACTGTGACAATTTCACCATCTTCAGAGTCTGAACTTTTGTACAGGATCCTACAGGCACTTCAGTAAAATGGCATTCACTGAACATGGCAATTTCAGTGAAGAATAGTTTCTAGAATTTTTTTACCCTAGGCTGAAGTGCCAAGAAGACTTTCTTGAGATTCCAAGTATTAAAGCCTTTGGAGCATGCAGAAAAGTATGCTCCATTTGACTGAATAAGGTATTCAGTGTAAATGGCTTTAATTTCTTCAAGCAGTTTTTTGCTGATGGGAAAGATGGGACATTTTAGTGATACGGGAGTAGTGAGAAACGTATATCTGAATGCAAATACCTTTTTTGTAAAAACTCAGTCTAAGCAATTAGATGCTTGCCAGAGCATTTGAAGAACAGTTTTGTTACCCTCCCTGTTGTAAACCAGAATAGTTATCTTGCAAATGGTTTACTGCATGGTGTTATTCCATCTGGGTTTAAGCGCCTTATGCTGTTCTTAATTATCATGTATGCACAGAGAGCAATGATCTCACGTGAGCAAAATTGCTTTTATGAGCCACGTGATGCATGGAAATGTACATGAACACCCTTATTTCTGCTCTTATTATTTTCATTGGAGTCTGGCATTGTATTTTTTTCTTCAAGGGACTGTGAAGTCAGAGGACCTCTGTTCACTACAGAACAGTTCCTCCTTGGCTACTAAGAAATAAACAGAAACTGGAGATATCCAGACTTTCCCTCTGGTTTACAATTGCTCACTTGATGTTACAACATTGTGTGCTACAAATGTGTGGAGAAATAAAATGGTGCATAGTAGAAGTATGCAACTAAAATTAAGAAACTGAATAACTGAGAAATAATACTGTAATTGGCTGAGACATTTTGGTTTCAGATGAACCAATACATTATGTAACTAATAATTTGGTAAGGACATCAATAAAAGAATAGTGTATAATAAAAACTATGAGGTTATGTAGCTACATTGTAATATATGTAACATTGTAACATCAAGTAACATTAAATTGGTTTTCAATTAGATTGGTTTTAAATTAGATTAAATTGGTTTTCATAGATTTTAAGTTTTTTCATACAAAAATAATCTGTTTCTTTCAGTCTGGCATTAAATTAGAAAAAACGTTTGTTTTGTTAATGATAATTTAATTAGGACAGCCTTTTGTTTTCAGCAAGCATTCTGTCATTTTAGTCATATGTCTCTTTTACATGAAAGATACAGATGAAAAAACTTGAATTTGAGTTGAATTTGACCCTTAAATACTGGCTTTGTTCTTACTTCAGTGTAAGTTGTATACTGGACCCATAGAAATTACTTATTCTGTAAATGAGATGTTAGGGTTAATGAACCAGTTCTAATAGCTCTCATATTAAATTTTCATCTAATGTAATTTATTAAAACCAAATTGTTTATAATGGTGGACATGTGCTTTTTACAGCTGTTCTATAGTGTGATGAAATACTAGTTAAGTGTTAATCAGAAGATTACCGTGGTACTTCTTCTATTTTTTTTCATTTTAATCTTTATAATCACACCACTTAATAGTATGAGTTTTATTAAACCTAGAAGGTTACTGTCACCTGCTCTGTGTGGGTAGATGGAAGGTTGCCCAGGAAGAGAGTGCTATGGAATAGCAAGTAGGTAATTTGGTTGAGGGAAGCTCTTTCTTGCATGAGTAATTAATCCTTGTGCTCGTTCAAGCTGTAGTAAGAAAGTGCTCATTAATCAAGATGCTGTTTGGTCACTTACACTTTCAAATCACTGGAGAGAGATCTGGAAATCTGAGATGGCCCCTGTGCTTTCCTCAGAGGTAACTGTGCATCAGCAGTAGGTGAAGTAATGTATTTATTCCTGAGCATTTCAGAAATAAGGTGTTGATATTTGAGCAAGTAAATTTTAGAGATGGTTCAGATTGGTTATAAAATTGCCTTTTGCTCTTCTGTAGCCTGCCTCATTTTTAAGGTAGGAAATAGGACTCACTGAAATGTAAAAAGTGCTAGAAGTTTCGAGAAGCCTTTGTCCATTGTTTCGGCCTGCTGCTTCCAAGGTGGCCTTGTGAGGCTGTCTCTGGCAGTTTATTAAAAACAGACCCTCTTCTTTGGGCCAGGGATT
The DNA here is from genome assembly GCA_024500445.1 of Entomyzon cyanotis. Classification (NCBI taxonomy): domain Eukaryota; kingdom Metazoa; phylum Chordata; class Aves; order Passeriformes; family Meliphagidae; genus Entomyzon; species Entomyzon cyanotis. The sequence goes on from JAKEPQ010001005.1 coordinate 88,144,260, forward strand.
GTTCAGAATAGGAATTCTGATCCATGAGTCCTCCTGCTAGAGATGACAGAAATGTTCATGGCATGAAGCAGAAGTCAGAACAAGAATTTGTGGTGGTATTAATATGTGGACATGGGGCACTTAAACAGGACTGAAAGTTTCTTCATTAGCGTGCTGGTTTTTGGTGAACCATCTTCAAATCTTCAGTGGTCTTCAAATCTTGAATTTGCTTCCTTTTTCTCTCTCTCTCTTCCTTGTTAATTTTTGAACTTCTGAAATAGAAAAGTGTAATTTTAAATAGATCACAGCAGTTATGCAACACTGTAATTTTCAGCCACTTACAGAATATGCCACATCCTTAAAATCAGATATTAATGAATTCCATAATAAACTATGCTACCACTTTTGAGCCTCTATTAGCTGGAAATAAATTGGCACTGTGCAAGATGTTCAATCTCAATAGACACCCTGAATATCATGAATTAAACCCAGTTGGGGAGAGAGAGCAGCAGAAGCAGGTCCCTCAGTAAAGAAAATAATCTTACTTTGATCACAGGAGGACAGCAGAGCATTTTGAAGCTCCTAGAATGGTCCTTGCCTGAGAGAGGATGTTGTGCTTCTTGCCCCATCTGTAAGAAGAGCTGGTGTTTGGTTGTGCCCTTGGCCTGCAGGCTTCTCTCCTGTGTTCGAAACTCGTGTTCTGGGCAAAAAATATTAAAGTTTGTACTCAAGCAGATACTCAGGGAGCCAAGAGGGACTGTTTTTGCATCCGTATCTTAAAACAGGATGATTTTCTGGGAATAAGTTTCAGGAAAGCTTGTGAGGGTCATGAGTTGTGTGATGATATCTCAACATTAGATCGGGTTTTATACGTACTGCATCTTTGAAATACCTCAGGATCTGGCCCTCTGCTTGGTCCCCACACAGGATAATTTGGCAGGAAAAGGATTCCTGCAGCATCTTGACGGATGGGTGAGGGTGACCTAATAAAACCTCATAGTCACTAAAGGATAAATGCTTCCTTGAAACATTCCTGCCTCTTTTTTTTTTTCAGTCCTGCCAGACTTATTTGCAACCCCAATTAGAGGAGAAGAATGCCTGTGAAAATAACTTGTGACTTTCCACAGCCTTGTTTAATAATAACTGCAGAACACGTTCAGAGGCCAGCTGCTGTTCTATGAGAATAATACAGAATAGATGATCTTACACCGGCAAAAATGTAGCATTTGGTTTTTGCAGATTTTTTCCCCCTGTGCTACAGAGAAGGCAGCACCTTGAAGAACAGTCTTGTGCAGGATTGAGGGGTTTTTTATAGCTTTTAATGTGCTTTTACCATCATAACAGAAGTTCTTAGTGACTCATATGATAAAAGCAGCAATCTGTTAATGAGGCATTTAGCTTCAAATGCTTGCAATGCCATCTTGAGTGGTTTTAAGTATTAAGTTGTGATAATATAACTGCACTGTACTTTAACAGTTATCTATATTTAAATTCCCACTCTGGATTTTTGAAACCGTGTTTTAGCATCCATCAGCCACTAAGTACATGAAACCTATTGAAGGGTGTCATTTCGGGGCCTCATTCTTGAAAAATGTTGTTCTGATAGAATTTAATCCACTAATTTAAACTATAGGGCAGGAGATCTGCCTTTTTCGTTAAGCTGGGGCCTCTTGACAGTGATGATATTTTTTTCCAAGTTCTGTAAATTCTTTAACTCTCAGAATATGTTCCTGTGCCTCCATGATCAAAACAGGCATCTGTACTGCAGATAATACAGTTTTGCCCTTTCAGGTGTAAAGCAATGAGACAGCAATGCTTGTATCATTCTTCTAGGGTAGTAATGTGGAACCCCAGGAGAGCCTTCAGCCTAAAACCAAAAAATACACACAGCAGGCAGATATAGTAGATACTACCAGATAGTCACAACAGGAAAGGCCACCATACTGTGTCACAGCATGCCTTCAAAATAGAGGCCAACGTGATGTTGGACTGAGCAATCAGTCAAATTAAAGACAAGTGTAAATAACAAGAAAACACTGTTAAACCATCAGAGCACCTGCATAAGAATGCCCTAGATCTTCACAACTTTTCTGAGTCCTGTCAGCAGCAACGCTTCTCCCCAGCTCTTGCTATTCCATTGCTCTCCTCATGGCATCCTTGTGTAAGATCCTTTTTGTCAGTTATTCATTTTGTTTGCCAGATTATGATCTTGAGAGTACTCTGGGTGGTGTTTTTCCCATTCCTAGCCCCATTACCCTACCTATTTCTCACTTCTTGTTGCCATTCATTCAAGAGAGGAATATTAACAAGCCGTCCCATGTAATATGCATTAAATGAACATTGCATTGCAAATACAAAGTTCAATTTTTTTTGGCTCATGCCCACCCCAGCTATCTCCCCTTTTGAACTTGCATTCCTATGTGGGGTTCTTTCAGACAGCTGCTTGGCTGTTACCTGGGAGGCTTTTGCAGATGACATGCACTACAATGCTTGCTAGATTTTTTAACTGCATCAGGCACTGTAATGGCAAACCCATCTTATCCACACGTGGTGAGGTTGTTGCTTCTTTTGAAAGGCATCTTGCAACAGCCTGTGTGCTGTGGAGCTGTCAGAACCATATGCCCCATAATAAAGATTTATGTGCAGTATAGAAGTCAGCCCTGACAATACCAGACTGTTTGTGTTCTCTGCTAATGCAGTGACTAAGTCCTCAGAGCTGTAACATTCAAAGCTCGTGCTTGTCTCTTTCCATTTGTCCTTTTGGTGTGGAGTCTGTGCTTCCTGATTCTTAGACAGTTATTTCAGAGCTAATTAACTTATTTTTAAATGAGTGCGGATTTCCCGCCACCCCCCAGTATTTAATTTCTTATCTCCTGTGCAAATAGAGGTCTATGAAACTGCATTAGTTTGCTTGGCAGACTCAAGGAAATGCCCTGTTCCTTCCTTAGTCTGCGTATCCTAATAGCTATTACCATTCTGCATTATGTTTTTAAAATCTGTAATTTGATTAAATAGTGAATACCTGGTTAAGGTAGTTAAGGCTTGAGGTTTTTTCATTACTACTTACAAGGGCTGACTCAGAATCAAAAGCATTAAATGAGCATGTAATGGAGAATTCTCCTTAAAGAGTCCATGTAAAAAATATGCCTGAAGGATGAACTCTGTTTTCTGTCATCCAGAGATAAATTGAGAGGAACAATACTGAAGTGAATGGAAATAGCTCACATTAAAATCACCATAATGATAGGGGAAAAAATCATCTAATGATATCAAAAACCTTTTTTTTTCTTTTCTTTCTGGCACACAGAAATATTTTGCTGCTTACTCCAGCTTTACAATTTCCAAAATACAAATGTCATTGTAAGGAATGAGTCCAGAAAAGTGCCTTTGGGGCCTTGCTGAAGTAAGGACTGCAGATAGCTTTTAAGGAACTATAAAATCAAAAAGGTAAATGGCCAACTTGCAAAAGAAAGAACAGACACAAAAACCATCTAAAAGATAGTGGTGGAGTTTTGTTCCGCTATGCATTTGTTACTCTATAACTGACTTGGTGTTTCACAAAATGACAGCATGGGTAAAGTTGGAAGGATTGTGGAAGACATCTTGTCCAATTTCTGCTCCAGCAGCACCACCTGGAACCAGTTGCCCAAGACCATGTCTAGGACCATCCCTCAGATGGAGACTCCACCACCTGTCTGGGCAACCTGTGCCAGTGCTTGGTCACCCTTACAATGAAATCGTTCGAAGTACGGAAATAAGAAACTTCACCCATATCTTGAAGTGACTTTTGCAGTATTCTGCCAACACAAAAGTGGGGCTGAAAGAGTTGAAATGATCATTGGCTGCCTGGGAAGGAGTACAGCCACAAGAAATGGGGACACAGTATTGCCCTGATATTTTACCTGGGTACTCTCCACAAGTCTGGACCTGATACTGCACTGAAGTATGTAGAGGTGCTCCTGAGCCAGGGAAAAACACTGGGTAGTAGGGTTGATGATGCCTGTTATGTATTGTGTCTTGTCATTGGTTAAACTGATCAGTTGACACCGTGATCTCTTTTTACTGTGGGAAAAAAAAAAAAAGATTAGGAAACGGTTGAAAGTGATGGGAGCAGACTTTACAGAAGTTTGCACGTGCTCGAGAGTTTTGGGAAGCTTTACTGGCAAAACGTTTGGGTGCTGCTGGACACCTACTGCAGTTGGCTTCCTGGAGGTATCCTGATGGCACCAACCTGAATATCATGGTGCTACCTTTCGGGCAGCATGGGGAGGAGAGGCTCCCTTGGCTGCTCAAAGGGCCTGTGCTTTCTGGCAGATCTGGGAGTGAGAAGGGGATTGCGCAGCTGGCTGAGGATGCACTAACTTACTCTCAGGCCCAATCTCTGTTAAATAGTTGTAGTGCTTGATCAGAAGTGTTACAGGGAAGGAGGAAATGTGCTCTGTGTTTTGTTTGGAACCACGTTGCCGGAAAGGTGACTAACTGAGCTACCTGACAGCTGTTAGGAAATATGAAATGAGTTCATATACAATTGTGCTTTTGTGAAGTTGCATTTCCAGGGCACAGATGTTTTGTTTCCACCCATACTGTCAAGCGATAAAAATTTGCATGATCAAAAGGTTATATGAGATAAAACCAAAACAAAGAAAGAAACACATCAGACTTTACATCTTTTTAGCCTATGTGCTTTCCCCCTCCCTTTGTGTTGGTTTCTGAGCCTTTGAGGTACAACTGGGTCATACTTTTCGGTTTTCTCAGTAGAGAGCCCCCAAATTACAAAAGTCCTATTGACTTAAAAGGTATTTCCTCCTTAAACTTCTTTTTTCTGGAGTAGTAGGCTTTGAGATCCTCAAGTGATGCACTAATTCCAGACACAGGGGGTAAATGAAATACTGAATGGGCTAAATGAATGTGGCTAGCACAGGTCTTTCTCGTGAGAACATTTTGCTGTATTTCATAAACAAAGATAAAGTTTGGATGTTTTGCAAACAGGGTCTCCAGATTAGGGCAGTTTGGGCTTGGCCAATTAGGCCTAGGGGGAGGTTTCTGGCTGACCAATCTGGGTGACCTCTGAAAACTCTATATATATAGAAATCAAAATAATAAAGACACTTTTCTCTTTCCTTGTCTGAGAACCTGGGTTTCTCTCAGCTAGCAGCTCAACAGCGACAAATGAAGTCTTGTCCTACAGGTAGACAGCAGTGCTTGTAGGCAAATATTTGCATATCTTTTTCCTTGTACATGGCTCTTACCAAGTAGATGGATGTACTGTCACCCAGGGTCCGCCCACCAGTATAGTACAGGTCTTGTAGGTTGTTTTGTTTCTGAATTCTTTTTTTTTTTTTTGGGGAAGATTCCTAAACAGTGACGAGTACCTGAGTTATTGATAAGGCCTTCAGAGGTTCTCATCGCTTCAAAAAAGGCTGTGTGAGTCCCATTTTTAAAATTAAAGGGTTTTGTATTTGAAGATGTAATTTAGTATCCAGTGTGATAATAGTGAATAAGTTCCTGATTTTTTTATGGGTTCTCTAGTAATAATAATTGTAAACCTTGCTTTGACTTCAGTAAGAACTTAATGTATGCCATACTGAAAATAATCTTGATAAATTCAGTCCATTACATGCATGAACATGGTCTGATATATTGTGCTGACTACTAGTGGCAGTATCAGCGAAAAAACTCAAAAGAGTAAATGTGATTGTTATTAATTTAGGACTCACATGAGATTAATTCACTGTATCTGCTGTATTAGTGTAATTATATGCTGTGTTAGTATATTAACACTACACTACATCTTATACAAAATTGCATATTTTTCTCTTCATTTTTAAGCAGCTGATTCACCTGCAAATTCATAAACTAATGTAACAGATTTCCCCAGGGCAACTGCAATGTCTCTGCTTCCTTACAGCAAATGCATTATACAGTTACAGGGAACTTTAAAGCTGGGACTGTGGAGTTTACACGGACTTCCATCAGTGGAACAGACCCAAAACTTTGCAGAGTCAACCTGTTTTCTACCCACGTGATTTAGAACATTTGGTTCCATATACTGGTTTTAAACATTGTTTGCCTTCTATATCCTACTAATAATTTATTTTTGCAATGGATGTTAAAAAGAAAACATAATACACAGTATTGAAGAGAAAAACACAAGTACATGAATGAATATCACCAGACCTTGATATCTTCTTTAAAATAGTTAAAATTTTTTTCAGTGTTTGAGGGAAGCCTGCAGGTTGGTGTGTCTGAAGATATTTGTTGCTGTGGTATCCTAAATCTCACTTGACAGACTTTCTTCAGGCTTTGCATCCCTATTAACTGAGCTGGTTGTGCTCTTTGCGACCTCCCTGGTATCAGTGGCCCAGAGCTGCAGTAGTGACTGAGAGGGGTGCACCTTCTCATGCTTCTGAAGGTACCCTGGCACGCTGTTGTACTCGGCACATTTGCAGAGTCTCTCTGCCCAAGCAGATTTCACAACTGGAGATTAATCACCTACTGGGCTTGTAGATGAATTTTATTAACAGGCATATACTGAATCATTAATTTTGACTTGTGCCTTGATCTTACATTTTTCCTATTTTCTTATGAAAAATAAAAACATTTTATAAATAGTAAATGAAGTGAAAATAGGATTTAAAATAATTCTATGAAGTATGAAAATCATGTTATTGTTTAAATAAGTTTGTAATTGGAGGAGACATTTTTTCAAACTTTTTTCCAGCTTTTTTGTCTCTAATGTTTTTCTCTCTAATTACTTTTTTCCCTGAATTTAAAATCTAATTAATTTTTTTTTTTTTTGCTTTGTAGATAGTTTATTAGATAGTTTACAGCCCTAAATTTTACAGTGATTGTACAACTTAAGAAATTCTATTTGTGCTTTAGGATGTAAAACCAGAAAAATAACAACTCTCAGTCCTGTCAAAGCAGAATATTTGCGTGAATGAATCTTCATGTCTGGCTGTGCAGATGTAGTGCTCATTAATGGGAGCCAAGGGACTACAACCCACCTAGCAATCCATTAATGGGGCTTTGTCGCCTTTCTGTTTGGAAGGAAACATAATGAATGACCCATTCAGTTATGAAACTACTGTGCAGAGAGCCATGGTCCTCCAGGCTTTCCCGAAAGAAGGCTAGTAGGGCATCCAGAGAATCTAGTGACTTGGGCCCTATATCTACAAGCTACAAGCCCTGTATCTATATCTGTTGGTGCTAGCAGCTATGGATGGTGGACAGAGATTTCTTGAGTTGACGAAATCTGTGGAAATCAGGACAGTGTGTTTTGTTGCTTCATCACAAAAATGCAAATTGTGAGCAGAAGTGGAAGTCCTCAAAATTCATACAGAAAGAAAAGCAGGATAGCTGGTGTGCCTTACTATTGAATTTCTTACAGTTTATTACAAGTGTTTCCTGTATATCTAACAATTTGTTACGGGCTGCAATTATGGTGTGAATATGTGCTGTATTTTTATTTGAAATCCATAATGCTAAAACAACAAAATGGTTGCTGATTGATGCATCTCGTTTGATTTTCTGTTGTGAAATAAGATAAAGGTGAGGGGTTTTTTTAAAGTTTGTAGAGGACTTTTGTTTGCAAAAGCACTGACTTCTTTAAACTCTACCTTTTGATTTCTTCACCATTGCTTCAGCTGATGTCAGTGGAAGCTTCATGTCTTGTTTGTGAAGATATGTAGACATGAGCATCTCCTACCACCACTGCTGTTGGCACCTCTTTCAGCACTGAGCACAAAGCTTGTGTTCCGTGATAGAGATTCCACGGTGTATAACTGCTTTTAAAACACCGTTTCTGCATTAATAGCGCCTCAGTCGGGTGGTAATAGCACATGAATGTGAGCTCAGTTCCTGAGGCCATTGGTCACCCTGTTGTTGTGGTTGGGCTTAAGACACTGCAGGTTTGAACACTGCAGGCTTAAAACTTTACCACTCTGGGAGTGGTGCAGGCTGGAGCCTTATTTATTGATGGCTACGAGGCATTGGCAGTGACCAACTTGGCCGCAAAAGTTGCTTCTTACAATTCTCTTTTTGCACAAGGTGAAGTGACACAAGATACTGGTTTTTTTGCACAAAGTGAGAACATGGCATGGTATCATAACAGCTTACAATCCTGAAAATGTTGAGCCAAAGGCAGAGGGGTTTGGCTTTTAAAATAAATAAATGTATGAGTTTAAATAGAGGACCTAATTGATACTGTATGATTTTTCTGGAGTATTTTTCTCACTTAATGGTGATGAGATAAAATTCTGTTTAAGCAAAACATCATCAGTCCCTCCCTTTACTGGTTTAGTTTACTAGGAATGAGGAAACTCTTGGGTGTTTAGTTTTGGTTTCGTTTTGTTTTGTGTTTTTTAAGATTTCTACCAGTTTTTCCTTGCTTTTCAAGATGGATAGGCTTCACTAAGCAGCAGTGTTGCTGGAGGTCCCTGCTACTGAAGAAAGCAAATTAACATAGAGTATGGTAATTTGTTTTCCCTGTCCTTCAGTCACAGTGAGGAGAGTCTAAATATTTCAGTGACTGAGACTTTGGATTCCCATTCCTTGCTACACAACAACAACAAAAGCTATTTATAGCAATAACAGTTAGCAGAGATACAGCAGCCTCAGACAGCTATAGGCAGCATCTCACAAATGTTAACTGCTTTTGCACTGAATGCCTCTGTGAAAACAAAGAGCACTGAGAAATAAAGATCAAAGCAAAACCAAAAGAAAGATTTTTTTATTGCTATGTTTTACTTTGCTGGCAGACCAGAGCAAAGGTTTTCTGAACATTTAAAAGATGAAAAAGGTGAAGAATCCCAGAAGCGATTTATCTTGAAGCGAGATAACTCTAGTATTGATAAAGAAGACAATCAGGTTGGTTCTCGGTTCGAGAGTTGCTGAAATTTGTTCTGTTTTTGAAGGTGGGCTGACTGATGTTATTGTTGTTCTTTTGTTGTTGCTCTCCTCCTCCCCTGCCCTCCTGCCCCTGCCCGCCTCCATTGGCATACGTACACCGTGGGTAGCATCGAGCCCCAGCGTGGCCGCTTCAGCCGTGGCAGTGTGTGGGTTTGCATGGGTGGTTTGCTTGGCGCAGGACTTGCTGCATGACACGGGAGGGGGAATGCCGGTGGCTCCGGGCTGCGTGGAAGGCTGTGTCAGTCGCATTCCTCAATGTCTGGCCTAACAATGGCAGTTGTTACGCTCCCTGTAGCTTCCTTCTTCCATTGTACCCATTCGGAGTTGGATTTCAGTATGGACCGATGATGAACTGATGTAGCCCAAAAAGGAGAGAGGGAAAAAAAAAACCCCAAAACCAAAAAAGCCCCAAGTATGTGATGGTGAGGCCAGGTTGAACTGTTTTTTAAAAGATCCTAAATTTTGACCAAAAATAAATGAGGTTCATCTTTTAGTTCCCTTCCTCCTCCTGTGCCCTCACCACCTTTTACTGTCTGTGTAACTTACTTGCTTGTGCATGTACTGTGGCAGACGTTCCCCCTCTGTGTTGCCTGTGCCATAACACTACCTTACCTTAGGTAAGCTTGATGAGTAGGGGAGCGCCAGGGAAATGTGTGTGTTTGTGCTGCCTTTAAAAACGGGTGTTGGGCTGTTTCAATCCAGTGCAAGCTGTGTATGTGGAATAGATTAACAAAAAAAAAAAAAAATCTGAAATGGTTCTGATGTGATTTGCATTTATGAGAAAGTTCTCACAGGTAAGAAGACAGCATATGCTTTCTTTGTTAGGGTTATATTGGTGGAGGAACCATCCAGTGAGTGTCTTGTTGCCACTTTCCTTCATGTTTTCAGTAAAGGACTGATTTTTTTTTCTTTCCTTTTTTCACCCATTTTTTCCTTGACTTTCAGTTTTACATGGCAGCCTTGCCAGTTCTGCTGCATCCGAGTTGTCTTTGAAAACAAACCCTGAGCAATTGCAGGGTGTGGTGACCATGGGGATCTATCAAAGGAAAGGAGCATGACCTATCTCACCCGGTGCTGGGGTGCAGGGGGAGAAGGAGCAGTCCTTGAAACCCACTTGCCAATGAAGCATTTCCCAATGGGGGTTGTCTTCTTCTCTCCTCTTTCCCATGGCACAGCCATTTCCCACACTGTGGTTTACCAAGAAGCAAAAATGGCCCTTCTTTTCCCAGCAAAACTTCAGTGGAGGTGTGAAAATGGTTAAAACTTGTGCCGAATATCTGGGACTTCTTGCACAGACAGACTTTGTGGGTTTCTTCTAGGGTTTACAGTTTAGCTCTTGCAGCTTAGTTACCCTCTTTCTTCCTCAATTTCTTAGGTAGCACACCACTGCCTGCCCTCCTGCTCCTCACAGCTGGTAGGAGAACCGAGAAATGTTAGCAGTTGAGAACAATGGCACTTAGACCTGGGGTGAGAACCCCCAGTTTTAGGATGGCGGGTCCATCAAAGCTGTGCAGAAAGCCTCCTTTTGGCCACCTGCTCTATGAACCCATGTGCAGTATCTAACTGGAAATCCTCGAGCACCTGGTCCCGCAGGGTGCTTTGTGCAGGAACGACAGCTATCATTTTTGTGCTTCATTTGTTTAAGTGAACATTTATTATTCTCAGCTGACAGTTACTTAATGGCAGTTTTTAACAGCTCAACTTATATAACCCTCCTGGTTTTCTTTCTGCTCAGCAAAACAGAATTCTTCCATTTAGAGATGACAGACGAAGTAAATCAATTGAAGAGAGAGAAGAGGAGTATCAGAGAGTGAGGGAGAGAATATTTGCACAAGATGTGAGTAGTTATTTTAATTGCCTCTTTAGTGCCATTCCTTCGCCGGTAGTCAGACAGTCTTGCCCCCTCCTTCAACAACACTGCAGCTGGAATTGCCCTGTGGAGCTGGAGACGACAGGGAAAGCAGATTGGCACAGAGGGTCCCAGAAGAGCTTTAGAGGAGTGGAGGTTGACTTCTGGAGAGTGAGGTGATGAGAGTTGCAGGGAGAAGGGTAGAGGAGAAATCAGGCCCAGCATGTTGTCTGGGGAGTGGTTATCCTGTTTCTTTGAATGTTCATGTTCTCATGGCCTGGGTTTAATTCTTTTTTCCTTCTCTTTTGGTAGCTGAAGAGTAGTGATTTCAGGGGACACTCTCAATAATTTCAAATAGCTGTGTTATTTTATATTTCTTTCAGGCTGGATCAAATCTTATAAGTGCCCTTCTGCAGAGACTCCTCATGGTTTTTGTTTCTTTGGGCCAGTGCTGTAGCACCAAGACACTGAGAACAAAGAAAGGGCAGAGGTTAAACATGGAGTTGCATCATATTTTTTTTAATGACTGATTAAAGAACTGCCATCAGAAAGAGTCAGTCATGCTGTTGATGATTATATTCTGAAAGGAATAAAAAGAAGCAGACATTATAATTCTAATCCTTACCAAAAATCAGAACTTGCACAAGGTATATTGCTAGAGGAAAACATTTAAATCTGAAACATCTGTGAGCAATACCTGATGTTCCTGAAAAAAAGAACACACAATTTGCTATGATACAGTAATGATGAGGGAATAAAAGGAAAAAATAAGAAAGGTCATCATTTTAATGTTTTATCTCTCATCTCAGTGGCAGTTCTGCCGTTTAGAGGAATATGGGAATAAATCCAATTAAAACTGGTTTTGAAAATCATATTGAGCAGTCTCCTTTTAAATTAAAACTGTTCATATGTTGCAGGACTAATAGTATTATTATCTGGTTTGGGAGTTGCATATGTCCAAGTTAGGTTTTTTTGGCAGAATACACTGTATAGTTTTCAGGTGTGTGTTGTCTCAATTGCTTCTCAGTAAATAGCTAGCTACATCTAAATGTTTTTAGCCTCATTCTTTTTTCTTGGCTGAGATGATCCCAGTAAAAGCAGAGGCCCTTCAGTTTATGTTTTGCTTTCAGCATGTGGGTCTGATGTAAATATAGTCACAGTCTATATGTGATAGAGTTGCCAAGTTCAAGAGCTGCAAAATCCTCTTTGCAGCAAGTTTCTATATAAAATATGCAGGTTTGGGCATATTACAAAGAAACTTGAGCAAAACCAAAAAAAATCTTTGGGTTTTGAAACAGAATTCAGATGAGGCAAAATGTTAAAAACTACCAAATGGAAAATCATTACCAAAATAGTCCAGTTTCTATCACAAGTGGCAGCTAGAAATGCCAGGCTGGGAAACAGAGGTGGCTGGAAAAGTGTGCTGAAAGTGGCTCCATAATGTATTGCTGCTGTTACATTTAGATATTTGAGTTCTAAAAGCAGCCAAGTGGTGGGCATTTGAATAGCCCACAGCAGGAGGTGGTTGTGGTCCATTGGGTTAGCGTTTTTGAGTGGCAGGACCTAAGCAACGGTGTGGTTTATGGCAGGCATTTTAAATGGAATCAGGAGGGAGCATTTTTAAAGATCAGCAATGTTAGATTATCTCTCCCTCTCTCTCTCATATCCACTCCTTTGCTCTCTCTCTCTCTCTGCTATTGCAGGTGTTAGTGAGCATCGTAGTGCAGTGAATTTCAGCAAAGCTGTGTGTTTGATGTTAACAGCCAATATATGTCTTAGCTGAGCTTTCTTTGGATGGAACAGTCCTTGCAGACACAAGGTGTTTTTAGGATGATACCAGTGAGAGAGAAATGGCTTCCTATTGTAGATAGTCACTTACTGCATGTAAGACTTTGAAGTTTTAAGGCCCTCTGCAGTCATTAATTAATCCAGTTCTCCCCAGGTTTATGTGAGGTAGGTACCTAAGCCTTGTTACTCTGCAAATTACAGATGTAGAAAGAGAATCACAGACGGATTAATCATGTGGTATTTTAATCACTTCTGTAGTGTTTACACTGCAGAAGTCAAGCCTTTATCAGTTCCTTGCTTATTAATCTTAGAAAATGGATCATAGATACATCACTTCTAATTAGAGTATGCATGAAAAGAGTGTGCATGAGAGGCCTTCGGAGGGCAGCCATGAAGGTCAAGAGTACTGCTGTAACTTATAGCATCCAGCAACATTCCCCCCACCCCCCCCCCAAACATGTTTGAGGAACCCAAAACCCTTTGGATAACATATCACCCAAGAGTCAGAACTTTATAAACAATATTTATGAGAAAAAGGAAATCTGTTTACAGGGCAAAAAATTCTATGCCTCTTTCAAGTGGTGTGAAAAATGTCTTAACCTGGACTGCACATACCAACAGAAAGCTTGCCTGTCCTTCATTTGATCTTGCAGTGCTCTAGTGTACCAGATCTCTTCATTTCCAAGTGGGAAGGTTTAAACAAAATAAGTATGTTCATGAGTAATGCCATCATTATCATAGTCCTTATGATGATTAGTCTGATGTTAGTCAGTTTAAATTACACTTTCTGGCAAGTTTTCCATCTGCTGTGTTGGCTATCATAAATTTTGACAAGGAGAGCTGGAAATTTCAATGACTCCTGTATAAGCAAGTGGCAGGGATTTAAAAGCATGTTAGTTTGATATCTTAATAAAAGGATTGGTGAAGAAATAAATAGTTAATAAACATGATCATTCCAGCTCACTGAAATAAGAACTGCAAAGTGCACCTCAAATTTTTCAGGCTGCTAGCAGTAAAAAGTGCAGACTGAGCTCTGTTATGCTTAAAACTATTTTGAAAGTTATTTTTAAATTGCAAAACGGACAACCTTCCTTTTTAAAACATGTTTTTATTGGAAACTTAGTTTTAAAACAATTTGTGAATTTCACAGCACTGGAGAAGTGCACTGGAGAAGGGGACCTGGACTGTCTGGGTCTTGCAGAGAAGTTCCTTGTTTGAACTGCTTTAGTTGCCTTTGAGAAGTTGAAAAGTAATTGTCCAAGAAAGACAAAGAACAACATACAGAAATGAAAAAAGTTGTTATTTCCCTGTGTGTGGATTTAACAGAGAATCCCAAATGCATGCATAAATGATACATGATGTTTGGCTTTTAAGCATGCAGAAAATTGATTCTAAAGACTAGCAATCAAATTACATGGGGGAAATTTCATTCTTCAGGGTTAACGCAATATATAACCTCATGAGCCAGAGTCACGCTAGGACCATTCAGTGTTCATAAATGTATTCTCTGGGAAACATTCTGTATTCACTGCAAAATGTAGATATTTTCTTACTTACACAAGCGCTGGAATTGCCCGTGGTACACATGGAACTTATTAAAGGAAATACACCATGCTTTGTATTTTCTCTTGTCAACTGTAGTGGCTATTTTTGACTAAGGAGGGTATTTTGAAGAACCAGATCCTTTAGGTACAGTAAGTCATGATTCCTCTAGTTAAGAAAACTCAGAGAATCTTGATCACTCTCTGATTAAAGAGAGAAATGAAAGAAAAATTTGAAGATGTGGCCTCAGGCTGAAAAGATTAGGAAGAAGAGGGCTTAACATTTAGTAAAAAAAAAAAAAAAAAAAAATCAAAGGCACACCTCATGTTGGCTACCATAAACCTGTAGATACTGAAACTCCTGCTCTTCTGTACAAAGACTTTCTTTGTGACTGCAGTTGAAATAATAGGCATTAGTTGGAAGCCTGAGATCTATCACGTCTTGTTAACTGACATGAAAATTATTACCTTATGGTATCCACTGCAGGATATTGCTGCATGTTAATAGTTATCTGTGCTGGCTAATGTAATTAAAAACAAGAGCAGCAACTCCCAGTATACCTAGTGCACAGGCAGAACTGATGCACGTTTTCCAGTTGAGACCTTAAAAGGTTCATGGAAATTGGAAAAGTGAAATACTCATTTCATAAATAACAATTAGTCATATGGAGCACCCTAATGGAAATCTTGCACGCAGAGGTCTCCAAGGACACTAACTTGTAGGTAATCTTAGAGAATATTTTAATCTGATAGGTTTGTTGACAGTGTGTATGAAGCGTACATGAGAGCCAAGTGTATTAAGGACTTTTTTTACAACAGCTATGCTGGGTGTTTAAGCTTTCCTGGTGCTTTAAATTGAGCATTGTAGATGCTATAGATCAGGAAAGTGAGTCATGACCTTGTAGTAACTAAATTTCTATCCAGAGCTGCGTAGCCATCTGATTTTTAGCAGTAAGAATAACATAATAAAAAAGTGCCTGTCTTCTCTACCTCTCAGCCTCACACCTGTACTGAAGAATAATTTCCAGGGATTGTGTGGCACTGTCCCAGCGTCATCAGCCAAGAAGACAAATGGAGTTAATATGGACTCCATTTAAAGTCTGTAGTACACTTGATGGTGGTTCCCATCAAGACACTGAAAAGGAAGCAGACTTTTCTGTTTGCTTGATGACATATAAATCCCAGATATTTATTCTGCTTTATGTCACAGTCTCTTAAAAAAAATTTTGAAAAACCAAGATAAATTTGCTTTTGTAACTTTGTGGGTACACAGACCAGTACTCTGGTCTCAGCAAAAGTTTTTCTGTAAGAATAGCTGTAATTCTGTGCTTTGGAATGTGTCTGCACAGAAGTCAATGCACAAATGTCCCTCATGAATCTCAAGATGAAAATATGGCCCCACAGTCGAGGCTGTAAAAGCCCATGGGATGATTTCACTATGCTTTTGGGGGGCTTTTTGCTTCAGCATAATTAGACTCTGCTGATGTCTGAACAGCCACAATTGTTAAATATGAAACCTGGTAGCTGAGTAAGGGACATAAAATGAGAGAAGACACAGTGTTGTAGTTGTACAAAGGATCCCAGTGATTTTGGGTGAAATAGTATCTTCTCTCCACCTGGGATGAAACCCTAGGTCCGCTGTAGGTGGTGGGAATTTGGTTCCTGGCAGTGGAGAACTTGCTTCTGATGTCCTGAGGCTTCACACTAAGGAGAAATGTGCTTTGCCCTGATGCAGCCCAGAGCCTTGCAAATTTAGCAGGAGTGCAGGGTGGGAGCTTTCCTGGGAAGCCCACAGAACTGTCAAATGTTCCCCAGTGTGGCTTCTGAGTGGGTGAATTACATTCTAATGACAAATTGCATTGCCATCTCATGGATAAATTTCTTCCTTTTGTAAATTGATGGGATAGCACTGGCTTTGGTGCCAAGGGAAAACGTTGCCCAGGCATCAGCACTCTTTTGAGTGGGTCCTTAGCTCACCCTTTTCAAAACAGAAATATCCAAAATCTGTGCCTACCCCGTACTGTTAAAATGTAACAAAGTTAATGATGGCATTTCATTATTCTTTGAGCTGAGTCCTATTGTCACAGAAGTAATGGGCATGATCTCTGGTGCCCTGCTACTTTTGCCTGCCTTTTGTTCAAATTCCGTGCAAGTACTGCCTATTCTTTCTTCTGTACCTCATCGAGATATAATGCAGTGACTGCTACGAGGCATTTTGTGTAGCAAACATGAAATAGGAGGGAAATTAAAAAATCAAAGAGGGAGAATTATTCATGGGAAATTGAGCACAGCTTCATTTCTCTGCATAAAAAATTAAGTCATTCTGAAAGAATTATACACTTGCCCATAGGATTTATTTCTTCAGAGCCCTTCACCTTTTTTGGGATCTAAGTCCTCCAGCAGAGAGCCTTCTTGCTACGATTGTTGTTAATATTATTATTAAGAAGGTTATTATCATTTTATATCTCAATGTTCCCTCTCCAACTGTAAAATGTGAAGTTACACACTAAGTACTGCAATATCTTCTCTCCCTTTGAGGAACTTTGTCAATTCTGCATGCTTTCCTTCTGTTTGTCCTTCCTACCTGCAGCTCTGTGCTATCCTGCAATCTGATTTAGAGGTGGTAGGCCAGACCAGTGGAACCTTATATGATGCAGGAAAGGCATTTTTCCCCTTCAAATTGCCAGTATTTTGCACATACTGCCTTCTTCAGATCTCTCAACTGAGAAGTTTCAGTTTGTTACCAAACTGAGACACCTCATTGGCAATGTGTTGTAATGCATGGAATTTATTTTACTGGCCTGACCTTATTCTTGACCTTTTTCCCCTCTTGTCTTCTGCAAATGCAAATGATGCATGAATTGAAATCCCCTTAAGCCTGAGCAGGGGAGGTAATTCTAAAATCAAGGAAGAAATTGGAACAGCAGAGCATATCTAGAACGTCTGATACAATGCCTTTTTTATTTTTCAGTCAGTTTGCTCCCAGGAAAACCTTTTTGTGGAAAACAGGTAAAAAATAGCTTTATTTTGTGTGTGTGTGTTAAACTTAGCTGTTTCTCTTATTATTTTGTCTATCTATAGTTCTATAGTCATTTATCTTAATGTGAAGACTGTTTAGCAAATTTGTAATCCATATTATCTGCAGTGATTCTGTGCTTTAAGAGGAGGTAATAGAGCTTGCCTTGCAGTATGGTATCTGAGCAGATAAAGTATTACTGCTGCTTTCCTGGGGCTTTGCATTTCAGTTTGAAAAGCAGATTGTGGGAGAAAGGGGGAGCCGTCTAAGCTTTCATTTTAAATGACTATTCTGTCTCTGGAGTGCCTTTAGAATTTAACTTATTGATCTTTAAAAAGCACTCTAGCAGTGGCTGGATGATGGTATTTATGAAACACCAGACTTGGGTTTCTGTTGTTTAACCTACTCTCCTGTGGGACTGAGCAGCAGCATTGACATCCCTTGTTGCTTGTGAAGGCTCACAAGTTCCACACAAGTTCCTGCTTTACTGCTGCAGTGTAGTAATGAGATGGTGATATTTGAGCTCACTGTTACTTTGCATTAACGCGTGATACTTCCTGTGAATGTTATTTTTGTTGTGTTAAATCCACTCAAACCAAACGGAAGAGGAAACTGTGTCTAAGATCTACAAAATATGAAGTGTTGGCTCCATAACATCCGTAAATTTGCTTAACTGTGTTGAAAATCTTGAAAATTGTGCACCTTTATGGCAGATAAGGATTTTAACCAAAAGTGGCGATTTCACTGCTGAGTGTTTGAGCAGTGCTGACCCAAGTCTGTTCTGCACAGGTTTTAAAACTGTTTATCACCCCCTTGCATAAGGGGAGGCTATTTCTTACAGTATTTTGTTCTCTGTCCATCCTTACATCTGTCAGATGCATTTAGGGGTGAAGCTGTTCCCATAGAAAATGGCTCCACAGTAATGGTACAAACCAGCTTTTCCGATGGACACTTCTGTAAGTTGAATGAGGGAAGGCCCTCAGGAGATCATGGCCACTGTCATCTAACCACCTTATATTCTGAGGGCCAAGGGTATTTCCTCAGCTGCTTCTTCTGTGTTGTGACTATGGAGATCCGTTTTATCAAAATAAATCAAAATTGCAACAGAGGAATCCGCAAAGCAAAACGCAGATGCTCCCATAAACCTATTTTTCCGTCTCAGGAGAGATTGGGACAACAAACATGACACAATTGTTCACATTTCCAAATCAGCATGGAAAGTACTCAGGCTGCGCTGCCAAGGGTAGGGTGGGTACCTTTATGGGATAAACCATGAACTCCACAGCCAGGCCTCCCCTGGTTCATGCATTAAATCCCACACCCTTGTGAAGGAGAATGTGGTCAGTTCTGGTATTTGCACATGGTTTCTGTGCTCAAACCCATGAGCTGACTGACCAGCTTCCCTGGGTGAGGATGCATACCCAAGCGGAGACCAGGAAAAGGCCAGGCTGGGAATCATATTGCCTGCACTGTTGCTGTCCTGAGGGAGACTTCAGCTGCGTTCTGCAGAACACTGCTTTTTCTTGCTGCATGCCCTACAGCCTTTGATCAGGTGAAGCACTTAAACTTGTACTTAGCTCTGTGCACATGAGCAATCCTGTTGATTTGCTGCGTTGAAAGTTAGGTATGTGTTTAAGTGCTTTGCCTTTCTTTTTTGTCAGAGGATCTGAGCATTTCTCTGAGCTGCAAAGACTTCCAAGCAACTTAGCAAGTACTTAAAATTACATATGCAGTATTTTGCTGGCTTGTATTTTTTATGTTTGTATTAGGTGATATTTTTATGAATTTTCCTTTGGATGTAGATGTATGGTTCCTCAGCTTCTGAGAATTACCTTGCCTGGTAGCAAGAAATGCTAAATGGCCTTCAGCCTCCCTGGCTGATGTTTCTTATGTTCAGTTGACTGTGCACAGCCACGGGAGAGGGAGGAGGGGACAATTTTAGCCTTGTTTTTTTAAACTGAATCTAGCACAAATTTAAAGATGTATCTAAAAATCAAATACAGCTTTACAGATCATATAAATTTGATGTTTAAATTTAAATGTTTGTTAGCATAATCTTTCTTTTCACTTTTCAGTAGGCTGTTGGAAGACAGTAGCATATGCAATGATACGCATAAGAAAAGACAGCTGTTTAGGTTTGTATGAATTTTATTTAATATATATTTCCCAGTGCATCTCACTCATGATTCTATCTGTATCCTTGCCAAGGGAGACCTTGACATGTGCGGGTGTGTCAGTTTGCTGATTGGAACGGAGCATGGAGAACAGAGTTCTACCCCACTCTTTCCATGTTCTCTGAATGCAGAGGTAACACCAGGACCCTTTCTTTGGTTTTATGGATCACTGCCTCAGAAACCCCATGAGATTTTCAGCTGCCTGGCTGCACAGACTGTGACTGTTTGGGAGAGACTGGTGGTAGCTCATTTTTGCTGGAGCATATATGACAGGCACGTTTCATAGACTAGTGCCCAGACTGACCTTTTTTCCTTTTGTTGGTTTGTTAAAAGCTAAAGTACATTCCGTCAAGACTGATTGAAGTTCCCTTATCTGAAGTATCTATGTTTTGAAACTTTTTTTCTGTGAACTTTGTCTTCCAAACTCCAACTCCTTCTGCACAGAAAACATTCAGATGCATCCTGTTAAGATCATCTGTTAAGGCACATGGACAGCTAGGCAGAAATCACTAGATGTCTGTGTGCATTGTGGTTTGCATACTTCACTTCAAACCTATATCATTTATATTATATAATTTTTCACTATGAGGACAAAAGGATGTGTGAGGAGAAAATTTGATGTGTGGTTGCTGAGTCGGCATGACATCACAGCAGCCACAGAGGAGATGGAGAGATTGTGCCAGATAAGGAAAAGTGCTGGAGCATCTGCTTCTGCACCACATGACCACAGGCAGCAGGCAAAAAAGCTTTACTCCTTGCTTTGGGTTAGCCTTGATGATCTGAGAGTCCTGGGTTGGGCATCCAAGAGTTAGGAGGGTTCTACACACACACTCTTAAAAGCTAATGTCTGTTTAAGTTTGGGGAACTAAAAGAAAATTTTTGTAACCCAAAGCCACAGAAAATGGGGATACAATAGCATTCTGTTTCTCTCCTTCTTTTTCACTAAAATATAAATATAAGAGAATTGTTAGTTTTTAAGCATGAGAATCCAAAAGAGTCTGTAAATAATATACCTTGGGTTTTTTTCTTTCTGATTAAATCTTAAAGGATAATTTTGTTTTAAAATCTTTTTCCTTTTTTTTGTGTTGTTGCTTCTGTGCTGTTTCTCTTCATCCTTTCCCCCTGTCTGGGTCTAGCAAAGGTCAACAGGTTTATACTGCTGATCACATCTAAGAGAGGCTCTGTTACAGGCAAGGAACGCAACAGCCTGATCCTGTCTTTGACATGCTGCCTCCTTCATGTCCCAAGTGACACAGCTCAGCAGGTTCTCCAAATAAAAAGCAGGAACCAAGTTCACAAGTAAAAAGGGGCCAAAAAAAATTAAATAGATACAGTCACATTCTTTTGAGTTGTAGAAAGAGCTTTGAGCCTGCAAGGCATTATGCTGTAATATAAGACAGAGGAGTGGAAAAAAAGTCTTCTAAAATCCTTCCAAATACAGTGTTATGAGCATCACTTGGGATAACAGTCAAGGTGCACTAAGCTGTGATATGCATTCTGGTTTTGTCATTTTAGCAGTGCAGTGTAAGTAGTTCACCATAAATAAGCCAAACTCTCCTCCAAATTCTGATCACAGTTTACTGTATTATTACTCACAGTACACTGGGTGCTCTGCAACTGTTCAGGGACAGGCAGCCTCTACCCAGAGAATTTCACCATTGTTGTATGCAGAGGGAAAATAAAATTAACCAACTCCTGGGTCTCTAAGTAAAGCATCAGCATTGAAGAGATTGGGGTCACACTGAGAGGACGCTTTTAGGGAAGGCTTTGGATAACTTCACAAAGCTGATAATGGCTGGGAGCGAGGTGCAATACAAATAAGGATATGAAGACAAAGGTAGAGCACAGGTAAAGCTGGTGAAGAAAACATCACAAAGTATGGACAGCAAAGTGAGAACTAGTGAGGGGCTTGCTGAGGGAAGGGAGCACTCAACAGGCAACAGAAATGCTACGTCAGTGCTGGGTAATACTGCTATGTCAGCCCCATCTGGTGAAGTGCTCTGAGGAGATATCCAGAAGGGGAGGGTGGTAAGTGCTGTGCATGTAAAAAGGTTATAGCAGTCTTTACATGCCAAAGGCAGATAAGTATGGGGGTCAAATCCCTTTTCAAACACGCTTTTGTAAAGGCAGAGATTTTCCTTTTTTTTTATTAGGGTCGCTGCAGAGTACCCAGAGATAGACTCTGCCTTGACATGGTTTTATTTGTGTATAAATCTTTGTTTCATTATGTCTGTAGGGGTAACAGAGACAGCATCAGCAAGACATCTGGCAGTCGACAGAGCAGTACAGAGAACGAATTAAAGTGGACAGACCACCAGAGGCCATGGAGCAGCACAGACTCAGACAGCTCAAATCGAAATTTGAAGCCAGCCATAACAAAGACAGCCAGTTTTGGTGGGATAACTGTCCTGACAAGAGGTGACAGCTCATCAAGTAACAGAAGTACCGGCAAACTGTCTAAAACAGGTAGCTAGTACTGTATTGGGTTCACAGTGCTTTTTGTTGTGCGGTGATAAAGGGCTGTACTGGTGCTTGTCTGAGTATGATCTGTCACAGAAAGGCTTGGGTTGGAAGGGCCCTTTGGAGAACATGTATTCTGACCCTCATGGTTCGACTAGATGGCAAAATACATAAACAGTTGTGTTTCCTGTACACAGGAGATGTGTATGTCACTCTGTGGGTGCTAGTGTCTGGGTACCTGCTTCTGACCTTTTAGGAACCAAGAAAAACACAGTGCCTGAGGTTTGTAAATCATAGGAGGGGTAGGCTTTCCATGGAGTATAGTATGTGCAAACCCTATTTGAACACCGTCTGCACTTGTAGCCTGGAAAGTTGGTACTCCTTACAGAGAAAGCACAGATTTTACGTTTTTGCTAATCTTAATATAGTGGAGTTGTGAATAATTAAATGTCAGATATCTGAGGAGAAATCCAAGAACATTTTGTCATTGCTAAAATGCAAACCATCTGTATTTTGGAGTACAGCCTCTGCCTTGGTGCTGGCAGATGAGGCTGTGGTGGAAGCAGGCAGACGTGGTGGATCCACAGAGGTCTGACAATCTCTCAGTTTTCTAGTTTAGCTCCCATTAAATGAAAGCACCATTTAAGGAGTCTGTGAACCTGGTGGGAATTCTGCATTTATTTGCATTAACTTTACGAGTACACTAACATATGAGTGAGTCACAGGGTCCAGATCTAAGTAATTTCAAGCTATGCCATTAAGCTATTCTATTATACTTCACGTTAAAAGTGCATAATAAATAATGAGGCCATCAGATGGTTCCATCAGATTGGTTCATTTGATACATATAGTACAGGACAAATGGTAATCAATACTTAGCACTTAGTGCTCTTTCAGCTTGAGACTGTTTTATGGATGGTACTTAATTTACACCCAGTTTATCAAACCTGGGTTGGTCAGATTTCACTCCTATCCCCCAAATTTTATGGTAGCTTTTGTGTGATTCAGGATGCTGGAGAATGGAGTGTTCAGAATAAATAAATAAAACCTTTGACACAGTAATTACGCTCTGGATCTCTGGATGTTGGATGTAGTTTAAAATTTTAGACAATCAGAAAGCCACTTGAATTGGAAAGACTTAAGGTCACCAAGTCCAGCTGTTAACATAACATGGTCAAGTGCACCCCTAAACCATGCTCCCAAGGGTCACATTTGCATGTGTTTTAAACAACCTCCAGGGATGTTGACTCAGTCACTTCCCTGGATAGTCTGTTACAATGCTTGATGATTTTTTCAGTGAAGACATTTCTTCCTAATATCCA
The DNA here is from genome assembly GCA_024500445.1 of Entomyzon cyanotis. NCBI lineage: Eukaryota > Metazoa > Chordata > Aves > Passeriformes > Meliphagidae > Entomyzon > Entomyzon cyanotis. Next base: position 88,167,299 of record JAKEPQ010001005.1, read on the forward strand.
ACCTAAACCTCCCCTCATGAAACTTGAGGCCATTACCTCTCCTCCTGTCACTTGTTACCTGGGAGAGTTACTTTGCTACAACCCCCTTTCAGAGAGTTGTAGAGAGCAAAAAAAACCTCTGAGCCTGAGCCTAAACACCCCCAGTTCTCTTAGCCACTCCTCAAAAGACTTGTGCACCAGACCCATCACCAGCTCTGCTGCCCTTCTCTGGACACACTCCAGCACCTCAATGTCCTTGTAGTGAGGGGCCCAAAACTGAACGCAGGATTTGAGGTGCAGCCTCACCAGTGCTGAGTACGGGGGGACAATCACTGCCCTGGTGCTGCTGGCCATAGTGTTGCTGATACAGGCCAGGATGCCATTGGCCTTCTTGGCCACCTGGGAACACTGCTGGGTCATATCCAGCTGGCTGTTGACCAACACCCTGAAGTCCTTTTCCACTGGCCATTTTGCATGGGGTTATTGTGACCCAAGGGCAGGATCTGGCACTTTATCTCATTGAATGTCATAAAATTAGCCTCAGCCCATTGATCCAGCCTATCCAGATCCCTCTGTAAAGCCTTTTTACCTTCCAGCAGATCAACACTCCCTCCCAGTTTGGTGTCATCTGCAAACTTCCTGAGAGTGCACTTGATCCTGTTGTCCAGATTATGGATAAAGGCATTGAACAGGACTGGCCATAGTACTGAGCCCGGGGGGACACCACTTGTGATCAGGTTCCAACTATGTGTAGCTCCATTCACCCCAACTCTGGACCTGGCCATCAGCCAGGGTGAACTGTACAGCCATCCGGGCCGTGAGCAGCCAGATTTTCCAGGAGAGTATTGTGAAAAACAGTGTTGATGGTTTTACTGAAGTCCAGGTTGACAACATCTGTAGCCTTTCCCTCATCCACTAAGTGGGTCACCATGTCATAGGAGATCAGGTTGGTTAAGTAGGACCTGCCTTTCATAACCTCAGGTTGACTGGGCCCTATTGCCTGGTTGTTCTGTATGTGCTATGTAATGGCACTGAAGATGATCTGCTCTGTAAATTTTCTCACACCAAGGTCAAACTGAAAGGCCTTCAGTTCCCCAGATTTTCCTTTCTTGTAGGTGGGCATCACATTTGCTAACTTCTGCTCAACTGGGACATCCCACTGGAACTGCTGATAGGTCATGAAAAGTGCCTTGCTGAGCACTTCCACCCTCTCCCTCGGAACCCTTGGGTGGATCCCATTTGACCTCACAGACTTACGTGTTTCTACATGGTGTAGCACATCAATTACTTTCCCCTTGGATTATGCGGGCTTTGTTCTGCTCCCTGTCTCTGTCTTCCAGCTCTGGGAACTGGGTACCCAGAGAACAGGTCTGGCTGTTAAAGACAGGCAAAGAAGGCATTAAGTACCTCAGACTTTTTCTCAACCTTTGTCACTGTGTTTCCCCCTGCAACTAATAAAGGGTGGAGATCCTATTTGGCCTTGCTGTTGTTGCTAATGGATTTATAAAAACATTTTTGTTGTCTTTTACAGCAGTAGCCAGATTAAGTTCAAGCTGGGCTTTGGCCTTTCTAATTTTCTTCCTGCATAACCGTTTTTTTCCAGAGCCAAGCTGGCTCTGTTCCATGCTGGCTTGTCATTTAGCACATGATTACAACATGCTCCTGTGCCTTTAAGATGTCCTTCTTGCAGAATGTCCAGCCTTCCTGGACCCCTTTGTCCTTCAGGACTGCCTCCCAAGGACTCTGTCAGCCAGTTTCCTAAACAGGCCAAAATCTCCCTCTGGAAGTCCAAGGCAGCCAATCTGCAGACCCCTCTCCTTACTTCTGTGAGTTGAAAACTGTCTTTTCATAATCACTGTGCCCAGTGCAGCCTCCACCCATCGCATCACCTGCAAGTCCTTCTCTGGTCACAAAAAACAGGCCCAGTGGGGCACCTTCCCTAGTTGGGTCCCTCAGCAGCTGTGCTAGGAAGTTATCTTCCATACTTTCCAGGAACCTCCTAGACTGTTTCCTCACTGCTGTGTCATATTTCCAGCAGTTACCTGTTAAGTCGAAGTCGTGCACAAGAACAAGAGCCAGTGATTGTGAGACTTCTCCCAGCTGCTTAAAGAATATTTCATCTGCTTCTTCATCCTGCTTTGGTGGTCTGTAACAAAATCCCACCATGACATCTCCTTTGTTGGCCTTTTTTCTGATTTCTACCCATAAATAGTCAAGCCTTTCATCACCACTCTCAAGCTCTATACAGTCAAAACACTCTCTAACATACAAGGCAAATCCCACAACCTCTTTTTCCTTGTCTATCCCTTCTGAGGCATTTACAGCCATTCCCTGCAGCACTCCACTTGTGCATGTCATCCCACCATATTTCCACTGTGTGATGGTGACTGTCATATCTTTCCTGCTGTGCAGTTACTTCCAGCTTCTCCTGTTTGTTACCCCTGCTGTGTGCATTGGTGTAGATGCACTTCAATTGGGTTATTGATCCTGCCTCCTTTCTGTGGGATAAAGCCGTAACTCCTGCACGTTCATTCTCAGGCACTTCTGTAATTTCTAACACATCAGTAATCTTTGTGTCTCCACTGCCACACACATCTCCATCCCCTACCTCCACTGGGATGTCATACCAAAGAACCTCACTAGCACACCATCCCTTAAACACTGGCATGCTGCATTACATTCCTTTCCCTTTTCAAATCTAGTTTAAAGACCTGGTAACTCCTCTGCAAAGATAATTTTTACCCTTTGAGACAGGTGTACCCTGTCTGTCACCAGCAGGCTTGGTGTTCTATTAACCAACCCATGATCAAAATACGAAAAATTCTGTCAATGACACCAGGCTCAGAGACTGTTCTTAATCTGCTGGCTCTTCTTTCATCAGTCTCTGCAACTGGAGGGACAGGCGAGAACACTACTTGTTCTCCTGATCCCTTAACCAATCATCCCAAGGCCTTGAAGTCTCTTGATTGCCCATGGACTTCTTGTTGGGACTTCATTGCTGCTTACATGAAAAATAAGTAACGGATAATGATCTGAGGGCTGTATCAGGATAAAAAGTTTTATTTTCACATCTTTTTACCCCAGGCCCCGAGGAGGCAGCAGATGACCCCAAGAAGTGAGTCCGATCAGCATGTTGGGCCTTCTGTTCCCTTCAGAAGGGAGTCTCCCATAACTATGACCTGTCCTTTTTTCTTAATGGAAGCAGTTTTGCTGCAGGGCATAGTCTGAATTAACCTACAGTCAAGTGAACCAACATCCTTGCTGTTGTTTGGTTCCTCTTGCAGAGCCTCACGTCTGTTCTCCCAGGGTACCTGGGACAGTGAGGTAACCACAGAGGAGACCTGCCTGCTGTGCCAGACAGGAACTTGTCATCATTGCCCCCTGTCCCTTCATCACTGTGTTCAGCCAGGTGGAGAGATGACAGAATCCTCCCTTTCATGTGTTCTGTCTGCCTATGGAAACTTCCCCAGGGGAGGCAGAGGGTAATTCCAGTGTGTATGTAGTTTTGAAATATACTCTCATGTAATTTTTATTTTAATATAGACTGAATAGGCTATACAGTGGGGCTGGAAGTAGGGAGTAGACCATGAATTTCTTTACCTCCCATGAATATTTCCATAGCATCAGAACTGAATTTGATGTTCAAGAATTAGGGAGGAGGCACAGGCTTCTGCTACACTTCTTTTTTGTATCATTATACCTTCAGTAGAGTGCAGGTAAATGTATTTCTCTGTAGCATTGTGTTGCAGAGGTGCAGAGCATTTAAAATGGTGTCAAGGAAATCTGGTCTGGAGGAGACACGTAATTGCAAGGGTAATATTTTTAAGAAGCCATTTTAGTGTTAAAATCAAGCATAGTGAAAAGTGTGCACTTAGGAAATGTATTAAAGAAGAGACTTGTGAAGCATGCCAATACTTGTAAATGCATCTGCACTCTCTAGGCACCAAACCCCAAATTGCTTTCAAATGAAAGCTCTTATAATACATTTTTAAAACATCGGTGATATTAAAATTCTATGTTCTTTTTTAAGTGCTTTGACTTTTTGTAAAGAACATGTTTCAATTGGAAAGCTAGTCAAGGCGCAGAAGGAGTAAAAGAGAAACAAAAGGAAGAGGTGGGGAAAAAGAGCATGACAGGATGTCAAAACCAATGTACACCTTCAAAGCCAGGACACAAAGTCAAACAGTCAGCCTGAGACAAGTAATAAGAACTAATATCCTAATCACTATTTCTGTCCTTCTCTCTAAAATGCTATTGAATGGCTTTAAAGCAGAAAAGAATAGTGATTCAAAAAACAATGGGGAAATATGTCTTGATCAAGTGTTTTCCCTTCACCAAGAAAAAGAGAATTCTAAGGGCATTCATACAGTAGTCAAAGCCCCCATGTGCTATTTGCATTTTCTAAGGTGCATTAGGTACCAAGTGATACTTGATTGTGCATGTTTTGTATTATATCTTCATTACTCTATTCTCTGTCCATAGGCAGCCCTAGTGTTTCATGGCTCAGTAGACGTTTAAAGTTTGATCATGTTTTTATTTTGGGTGATTTTGATTTTTAATTTTTTTCCCCTTTACTACAGTTGTTGAAAATGAATTGCAAATGTATTGCTATAGGTTAGGCATGTTGCCCTGGTAGTGTGGCAGAGCCTGCTAGGCACCAATTCTGTCCCAGTTCTCCTACAGAAAGTACTAGACTTTTCTCTGGAGAACTTTATGGTTCACAGTAATAAATTTAAAATATTTTTGTCTTGCATATAATTTGTACGAAATCAGTATGAAGTCACTAGTTGGTCAAAATGTTCCTCATTGGCTAAATGATGTAAAATATTTATGGTCTCTTTAAATGTAACAAATATTATATATATATATATGGCAGTCATCCAGAAGCATTGTTAAATGCTCTTCTGGAATATAGGACTATTAAAATTTTCAGGATTTTCACAGAAGGCTCGCAGCTGCCTTTGACAGTGTATACAGTGATGCAATATTAACACTGTAGCCTTTCTGGATCACTTTTAATATTGTCACCAAAACTAAATGTTCTGCCCCCTAACCTATGATAAATCAGTAATTAATGATACATAGCAAACAAGCAGGAACTGAAACACAGAAAGATGCTAGCTTCCCTTTAGGCAAGCGATCACAGAACATGCTCTGCAGTAGAGTCCAGCAGCGTCAATTAGTCTTAAACTTTAATTGCATTCAGCTGCACAGGAATGGGAGTTTAGCAAAGGAATTATGTTACTTCATTTTTGCAAATTTCACAAAAGGGGCTGTTTGAAACCCATTACACGATTATCTTATTGGTTCTGATGGTTATTTTCATGCACCTGTTGGTAGTTTAGACAACCCTGTTCTACTGACAAGCACAGATTGTACACTGCAAATAAAATTTCCTTCTCTGTTATTCTGTAGCTCAGTAGGTACACAGAGATGTGCTAAGCTATAATTCAGCATCAAGTGGGGAGTTAATAATTCAGCAAATTTCAATCAGAATGCATTCCTACTACTTAGGACATCATACCAAATGTTGGTTGGTTTAGCTTTCTGGTAATATAGTAGACTTTCCAGGGTTGACCAAGAGTGGTAAGGGAAATAGTTGTCGCTGTAGGGGCACAATGATGTACCTGCTCAGTCTATAACACCCGAGGTAAGAAAATCTAGCTCATCAGCTACCATGTGATCGTCACTGACACGATGCCACAGGTTTTAACATCATGAGGGAAGACAAGATGTGTTTCAAAGAAATTTTCTATGTGTATCTAACTATCTAGTTAAATAATTGTTGGAAGGCTTAAAAGTTGTAACTATTGCACCTTTGGCTTCTCTTCATGCATTTTCCATTCAGTGGAATGCACATCTGTCAGAGTGTATTTCTTTCCCCCTTAGTTGCAAGAAGCTGGCTGCACTGGGGTATTAGCTGTGTTGATACAGATCTGTAGGGATCATTAGCTTCCTTGGCAGGGCTCCAAGTAATTGGAGACACAGGCTAATCTCTCCTGTTAGGTGTTCATTCCTACTCCTGTTGGGAAAGGCATTTCAGTACATTACTGCAGGCATTTTAATACATTAACCTTCCTTTGCTGGTTTGTTTCTTTGCTTGGTTTGTTGTTTAGGTTTTGGGTTTTTTTCTTAATAAAGTGTCCTGTGTATTATATTTTTTCTCTGAGGTTTTGAACTGGATTTCTCCTTCTTTATAATTTTCTTGAATCAGGCATTAGCATGATGAATCTTGTAAGTCCAACAGAAGCTGTCAGAATATTGATGTATGGGCAGTAAGTCATGAGCCAACTGCTTCCAGTCATAATCCTCCCACCAACTGACTGTGCTGAAACATCACTTTTATTTTTAGAAGTGCAGCATAGAGAAAAATAGTCATGTTCCCATGAGCACATACCATTTTCATTAAAAACTCTAAATATGTTGTCATATAGAGACAGGCAAGTGACTTACAGAAGTAACAAAGAAATACTTATAATCCAAGTAACTATAACCAAGACAAAAATACTTCCAGTGTTCTATTGTTCTGAAAAATTGATAGTCTAGAGTAGGCAGTGGTAGCGGATAGATCTTGAGTGTGTAGTTGATAAGAAAGGAAAAATTTGCCTCAGATTTGGACGGTGAGATGGGCAGAGATGTTCAAAGTCATCAGATACTGATTGCTGATGCTAGGAAAATAGAGCAGGACATGTTGCATCATTCACTAGTGCCTAGAATATTTGAAAATTAATGGTACTTCCACGCTCTCCCTCTGCAAACCCTCTAAGCTATTAAGCATTTGTGGTGGTTTTTCTGTCTCTTTTTCTTTATAACTCTTTGCACTTCTAGATCTCTCAAAATACATAAAAAATATATTAATGGAAAGTGATGAGAAAGTGAAGGTTATTATTATCTCGACTGTGAAGCAGCAAGAAAATTGCAGAATAATCTAGAAGGAGTATCCATCATTACATACTGAAAAAAAGAGGATAGATTGTGTAATGGGGGCAAAAATCTCATTTAGTCAAGTTCCTTTCAGAAATATTTGGCAAGACATCTCTTAATATGAATCTGAATAAAGTCAGATAGTTTTTTTCCTTTTCTACAGTACTGAATTAATTATACAGTGATTTCTTATCCAAATTTAGACAGCGTGAAAACAGCTAATCAGAGCTACAAAGACAAGATTAATTGGTGTTAATTTCCAAACATTAGTGTTGGAATTTACTTGGCTTAATAGGTCTGGACATAAAATTACAGGAAATAAGTCACAATACTAGAATAAAATAAAGTAGATCATTCTTATACAGTATAAATGGGGGAAAAATTAGTAAAGCAGTGATTTCTGGATTTTTTTTTTTAAGTTCAGAAAATTATTGATAGGTTTTGTGACTTATTTGTGTTATTTCAAAATCACTAACTTGATCTACTGACATGGGAGAGGAGATCTCAGATCTTTTAAGGCAGATATTTTAAAGCTATCAGCTTGACCAATGTGAGGTGATAGCTTCAAAGTGTTTTCCACTGCTTCCATTTAATGAGTACACCTAGATTCATTGCAGTCCTCTGGCTTTTATCATTCTGGTGTAGATCAATACATGATTCTGCCATAAAAACAGCAGAAAGGGGGGAAAGAAAAAAAAAACAATTGAATATCAGAGCTGCAATCTGCTTTTATGCCAGTAGTGTTTCATTGGAATAGCACAAAAAGTGGAGAGAGTCTGAACTCGGGCTTGATACTACTTACATGCTTAGAAATAATGGAAGATTTAAGAAATCTCATTCCCACTACCATCTCCACGTAGCTTTCTGACGCATTGAATTCAAAATGTGTAGGAAAAGAGGAGAAAGTAAAGTGGGAACTCAAAGAAGCACCATGAAGTGCATGTAGAAAAGCCAGAGAAATACATCAAAGGACCTTGTAACTGATGTGGAAGGAAAATTCAACTCCAGCAGTTGCATTTACAGTTGCAAGGAAGATGACAAATACTACTTGCAGCCTTATGAGGATGACCTCCAGGAATAATTCTGCAATTTGTAGAAACACAAAAATCGAAATTATCCAATAAATAAAACTTCAGGGATATGTCTTCAGGAATAATATTTCTAAATTTTTGACCTCAGTCTACAAGGAGGGAAAAATATAGCAACTAATAGAACTTTGAAGTGTATTTACAGAAATTAAAAATTTATTTGGAAATCTCTGTTACTTTCTTGATTAGATACTAAAGAGGCAGATTTAGGGTCCTGCTGATGGCAAATAGTGCACAGCTCATAGAGAGAACTGTGTCTGTAGTAGTTGCTTCATGAATACAAAGTTTGAAGAAGATGGATTAAAAATATGTCTCACACAGCAACCTGCAGTGATCTGTGGAAAGACTCTCTGTTAAGTAACAGGATGCTGGTGTGATTTCTCCAGAAGAAACTTCTAATTTCTCTAAATATGAGAAAATAAATGAATTTCAATATGGATTTGACTGAAAATGAATTTGAGGCTCTAAGCAGTCTACTACGGGGTCCACCTACAGTATCCCATATCTGAAAGGATATAATTTGTCTTGAAGTTTGCTAAACTGAAGTCTGAATTCTGTCTTTGCTTTTAGTCTATACCTGCAGGTGTACACTGTGGAGATTAGATGCATAGACAATACACTCAAATAAAATGAAAGATGTTGCAATTAAAATGTACTTTGCTGTGGGGAGGAAGCATCCATACCATCCTGCTTTAAGGGAGCTGATCACCTGAGCCTTACGCTCTCAGAGATTCTTGTCTTTTCTATGTGAAGCAAATTAAAATCTAATCAAGTAATATCACAGAAGTTTGGAAATTATATTTGGGGTTTAAAATAATGTGCCTTCCCATCCTTCCAGGCACAAACATGGTTTAGCACAGTTGATTTTTCTTAATTGATCAATTTTAATATGTTTGGAGCTGAAAAACCAAAATGGCAAAAGCCTTAGGCAGCATCTTAGGTAGCTTTAAGTTAATATGTATATTGCTCAGCTACCTTGTTACTAGAGTGATAACTCAGTTGTTGTTGGTTTTTACTTACTGAGAATGTTTGGTGATTTTTTGTGTTACATTTTTGTTTGGGTTTTTTTTTTTTCATTTATAAGCCCTATGTTTAGTTTTTATACCTTATGCGCTGATACTTTGGCATTATAAATACATGCTGAGGATTTTGTGTTCCTCCTTGGTAAATCTGTTTACTAGCTGGGGGGAGGAAGAGGTTGCATGAGGAAAGTGGGCTTTTGGAGTGGTGCTTGCTTTGCAGTCTGTGAAAGCTGTCCTGGTGTATGTGCCCTATCTGATGGGGACTCCTGTGTAACCCCATTTCCTGCTGTGCTTGTGTCTCCCTGCTAGGCTCAGAGTCTTCCAGCAGTGCTGGCTCCTCAGGATCACTGTCACGAATACATCAGCCTCTCCAAAGTGCATCTCTTGTCCCTGGGGTAGCGGCCAGTTCTTCAGGCAGTGTGTCCTACCCTGAGAACGGGATGAGTGGCCAGGTGGCCCCCAGCAACACCAGCTATATCATTCTTCCACTTGAAGCTGCAGGGATACCGCCTGGCAGTATCCTTCTCAATCCACACACAGGTCAGTGCAGTTCCCTTCTGCCTAATTCTGCGCCTTGGTGTTTCTGATGTCAGCTAGGGAAGCGGTGAGTTTCTTGTTTCTAGAGGTATTTTTCTGGAGGCACTTTATGAGCAAATATACATTGAAATGCCATTTGGCAAGTTGCTGTTTTCAAATGTGCAGGCAAAGCTAGATTTGATTTCTGAGGCTGTTGTGGCATAGCTGGTGGGAAGTGATACAAAACGCACTTGCTCCATCCCAGACAGGAAATTCATCATTCAAAAGTCCCAGCACTCCCTGGCTCTCAGTGAATCCTCTTAGATCCCGTTAGCATCAATAAGGACAGATGCTCTTCTGTATCAAGCATGCTGAGATACAGTGCAACCAAAATATAATGTGACATTCTTAAAGATTATGCTAAGCAGCAGAATTTCAAAAGTCTTAAAGGCTGCCTTTGAATTTGCACTTCAGAATTAATTTTCTGTGAGCTATATGATTAGCAATTGTATTTAAATGGCGAGGTTTGTGATAAGAGAAAGATGTAACTCTTCAATTCCTGATAGTTTTCCACACTGCAGCTCCAAAATGTGGCACTTGCAGGCACCCAAATGCTATGGGCACTTCAGAAATTCTTCCGTTTGAACTTGAGTGCTCGCTGAAAGCTTAAGGCAATTTGTTACCTCCTTGGTCAGGATGAATTCTAGATCATGTTATGCTATTATTCCCCACCGTATTGTACTGTCAGTATTAAAAAGATTCAGGGAGTTTGAGACTGTGGTGCTTCTTCAGTAATTTGCCCTATTCCAGTGACCATGACTAGTTGTGCTGTTATCCTTAGCTGAGTTATGCTGGGTTTAAAACAACAAAGCCTGTAGTGAAATGTATCTTCTGTTTTACTGAGAGCTGAGGGTTGAACTCCAGAATACTTTTTCAAAGTCCTTAATAGAGAATTAAGGATGTTTTTTTTAGGGGATTTTTGTTTATAATTTGTATTTTATGTGTGTTACATCCCTGTGTTCCAGTATTTCAGTGTAAATGCTTAAAGCTTATTTGTGAATCCACTACTAAGAATAATTTTTTTGGTCATAGTTCCGTCAAGAAAGTTGTAGCATTTAAGAAAAATACAGCCTTGGTCAAGTATTAAGCCAGTCTTTCCACAGATATTTATAGATGGTAGTATTTGGGGCTGATCAATATATATCAGCATATTTAAAATCAAGGAGTTCCTGTTTGTTTAGTTTCGAATGTGGTAAGTTCTTTCCAGAGAGGTGCCTTAGTAACTTGCACAAACCTCTGCTCTTCTAAAGCCGTTACTATTTAAAAAAACTTTTTTCCAAGCTATTGCATTATTGACATGAGAGCCTAATACTGTTAGCAAGAAAAAGATCCATCATTATATTAGTCTGCTCATTTCTGTTCATTTCTGTTCTGGTAGATGACAGTTCTGTCTGCAACACTGAAATTTCTTGGTCAATACAGAAGATAACATTTTGTGTTCCACTATATGGTCCATTTCCATACAAAACGCAGCACACCTAGGCAGGAGTCATCCATAATTCAGGTGACAGGACTGGGAAACAAATGAAAAGAATTGATGCTGCTTGGAGCCGACAAACATCTGAGAGATTTAGCTTGTTCCTGGCTAGGCTTGTTCCTTGGCTTGTTCCTGGCAAGGACAGAGACTGGAGTTCACCACATTTGAAAGCCAGAAGAGCTGTATAAGAGGAACATCTCCAACATCTGTCTTGCCAATTTAGCAAATTGCAGCAGCAGCTAGTTCAGATTTTTACCAGGTACCTAGGGAGCCTTTTTTTTTCTGCTATAGGTGTAATGCCTTTCAATACTGTCACCAGACCAGAACACCTCATCTTCCCTCCCAGTGGGCCTCATTGTTTGCAGATGCATCATTGGGAGACCCATGTATGTTTGTATGTTTAACATTCAGGGAGTGAGTATTTTTGTGTATATATTATTTTATGTTTCTTTCAAACCTCGTGTTTGGTTTCTGTGGCTCCCATGTAAATTTATATACAATAAAGAAAATGGAGGGAGCAGATTCTTTAAAAGCCTAAAATCCTTGTCTCACACTTCATGCTGCTACCTGTGCTGGAAATCAGACTGTACCTCGGCATCAACTATGTTTTTCACATGCTGCAAAATTCTCATTCTTTGCGCTCAGAATCTTTGCATCTTATTAGGGAAACATTACAAAAGAAGCTCCATGGGGAGGAGATTTAGATTGCTGGATGCTGTGATTGACTATCAAAGTGATGGATGCTGTCAGAAACAGAGATGAAGAGAAGACAGTTGAAAGAAAAGGAAAAAGGATCTTTGTTTCCTGTAATGAATAGATTTTCTTTCCCTGTGTAACACCATTCTTTAGCTCTTTCATCTCCTCTTCCAGAGTGGCTACTTCCAGTCTTTTTCTCTCTTTTGATCATAACACCGTGTCCTTTAAAGATCTTTCCTTCCATTCCCACTACATAGTCACTGACTGTGCAAGCCTCTAATGGCATCCAGAGATGCTGTCAATATCTTCCTGCTCTGATTGTAACTCTCTGCTCCTTGCCAGATGTTGGGAATCCACACCTTTTTCTCCATATCTGCAGTTTCCTTTATTTTCTCTCCTCTGCTTTACCCTTCTCCTTCCCCAGATAGACAAGCTCCTTATTCACTTTTGTAAGGAACCATTCATGTGGCTGTGCTCTCCATTTCGCTTATTTCATCAGCCTGTTTTACCCTTTAAAGGAATCCTCTTGACGCGATCTTCTTTAACCCCTCTGACAATTTAAGAATATTTACTTTTCATTTGTACTCCTTGAAATGACATTGCAGTCTTTGCCCTTCTATCACGGTCACAGTTCATACTTGCAAATGTCTTCCCTGTTACCGTCTGATCTCTCCTTTTCATTTCTTATTTCAAGATTTCTCCATGAGATCTTCTCTTTTTTTATCTTTCAAAGTGTTGCTGGGACTTTATACTTTCAGTTCTGTCATCTTTCACTAAGCCACAGGAAATGCTCTTTATTGGCTTCCCTTGAGCATCTGACACAGGCTTTGGGAGTTGGTTACCCTACTCACTCAGTCTCCTAAAGTACTTCTGGAGCTTGAGATTCCCAAAGCTTGGGAGTCCATGCCATAGTCACCCAGTGAGTTCACAGCAAGAATCAGGGAATCAGTAGACAGAACTGCCCCATGCTTCTTTTCAACTCGCTCATGACATTTCTCAGTGTGACTGTGGTGTTGAGTTCATCCAGAAAGTCTTGATGCTTCAGAGAGAGAGAAGGCAAAGTTCTTTAAACAGTGCTCCTCATGCATTTCTGACCATGATTCATTGGAGGGAGAAACTGAAAGGCTGAGGAGTAGATAGAACAGGGAGAGTTGCTGTGGAGGGTACAAATCAGAAGCTCATTATTTCACTGTTGCTCTAAGTCATCAAACTCCTCCAGATCTCCCTTTTTATCTCAGATATTCATACTTTAGTTACCTACTTTAGAGGTTATCACATCGCTGGTGAACATGCATCTTTTTTTCTCATGGAAGTATTTGTAATTCCTTTGATTTACAGATTTATGATGGAAGTGAAAAGAGAACTGAGGTCATGAAAATAATTTTTCCTACAGAGAAATACAATTTCTTTTCTGTTTTCAAGACAATGACTAGGGTAAATTTTTTTATTTTAAACAAACATTGGCTTTTCAAGGTTATTTCTCCCAGCTAAAATATCTGAAGTAAAATGAGTTCAAAAACTTAGTAGAACTCTGAACAGAATTTGTCTTGTATATAAGAGATTTTTAAATACCTTAAGTGTTGATTCCTTGAAAATTGGAGTGCTAGCTCCTCTAAGTACTTAGGGAACAGCTCTCACAAGTACAGCACTGTGTTATTAGAATGTGTAAGTAAATTAGTAACAAGTGTGGGTTTGTTTTTTTCCCCTTTCCTCCAAACTGTATTGTTTCAGAAGTAGTTGTGTACATTTGACTGCTCTTGTGTGAGAGGAAAATGGAAGGGAACATCCTCTACCTTCAGTGTTTGCTTCAAAGTTCAATTTTAATGTTAATTGATTCATCATTCAGTGATTTCAAGTAACCATAGCATCTGAATCATCTTATAGCCATGGTAACTTTCCACCCTTTCCTTGGAAAATCATAGTCCCAAAACAAATATGTGCTGTCTTGCCTGGAAAAAAAAAATCTCTGATACTGTAATTATTGTAATAAGGCATTGAGAGTGATGAACAGTTACTCTTGTAGCAGGTCAGCTAAAGCGCAATCAGTTAAAGCAAAGTCGTTTGCTTTCACACCAAAACCAGTGTGTTCTTAAAAGCCTTCAGCAAGGCCCTGGTGTTTTGTTTCAGGCCAACCATTTGTAAATCCTGACGGGACACCGGCAATATACAATCCTCCCAGTGGCCAGCAGACAATGAGGAGCCAGATGGTGGGACAGTCTCAGCAGCAGCCTTCACCCCAGCAGCCTCAGCAGGTTCAGCAGCCACAGCAGCAAATGGCAAGTCACCTTGTCACACAGGTAGGTGTGGTGTCATTGGAAAAAAAGAAGGAGCTCCCGCGGATATGAAGTATGATCTAGATGGTAGGAGGGATGAATGCAGCTAGACCAAATATCAGGATGTTCTTTTCAACATGAATAAAACAGATAGAGAGGGAAGATTACCTCTTCAATTCTATCTAAAGGATGATTTCATTTTCAAAAGTACTCTTAAGTGAGTTGGTGTATGTCTTCATAAAATTATTTTGCAAAATTCACCCATTATTGGAAGCTGAAGCATTCATTCTCAAACCAGTGCAGTCTGTAATTCTCTCTAAAGAGCCAGGGACCATTCTCTTTTGACAGCAGTGGGTTTGAGTCAAAGAATTAAGTAAAACAAGGGCTCTATGAACTCTTTCATGTCCAGTTGTATTTGGCCAAATTTATGGGTGCTCTCCAAGCACCTCTGCCCCAGACTGGTGGTTTTCTGACTCCACCCCAAGTTCTGTCCATGATCCTGCTCTGAGCCAGAAATTCTGGAGCTACAGCAGGAAGAGCAATATTGTTTGAGCACAGTGCCATGGTATGTTGGCTCCCTGGGCTGGCTGTGGCATACGGCCAGGCATGGCTGAGCATGGGCAGCAGGGTTTGGGTCTGGTTCAAACTTAATTTTGTGGATTGCATGCCTGTTCTTCCAGAGCAGAGAAGGTGGAGGGAGCTACTCAAGCAAGAATCCTATATCCTGCTTAGTCACAGAGCAGCCAAGATCTACTCTGGTTCTTGTGCAGCTTTATAATTTGGCACAGTTTCATCCCAGGTCAGGCAGAAATGCAATGTTTAAATTCAGTGAAGTTGCTTTGATTTTACTGGGTTTGGACTTGGATGGTTTTGGCTCTTATTTCTTGACCTGGTCTTCACAGTTTTAGAAGATAGTACCAATCCTGGTTAAGACATTATATGAGAGGTTAAAATCAAAGGAATACTAAAGCTATTACAAGGTAATAGTGCTGTGGAAAATTGTTCTTTTCAGTTAGATAAAGATCTGCTCCAAGCTGATGGCCTGTCTGTTGGTAATTCACAGCCTGTTCTTTGTCATTTTTTTTAAACTCTTGTGTTCTCCCAAAGCAGCTTTACAATCATTATTCCTTTGCCTATGACACACTCAGAATTAAATCAGTCACTAACAAAAAAACTCAAATATGCACTTATACTGCTTTCCATTTTTATCTCTGTAAATTAAATGTAGAATCATAATTTGGCTTTGTCTCACATTATGAGTAAGAAACTATAGCTGTGGCTTTATTTAAACTTAACAGCCATAAAATCCCATGAAAAGAGGCAGAAATATCAGTAATATGTAATTGTTTGGCATAAGGCTAAAATGAAGACTAAAATCACAATACCTGACCTCTTGTACTAAGGCTGGTGATGAGTCACCTGTATTTTCAGAGCTGTGTTTGAGATCTTTGTTCTCAATAACAAAGGTGGTGGTGGATGTTATCTTTCTCTAAATGGCGGAATTTATTGTCTTTCCCTGTGCTTGTTTTGCAGCCTGTTCAGACAATGCAGCCATCTTCTCAGTCAGTCCAATATCCAGCAGTTTCTTATCCTCCCCAGCATCTCCTGCCAGTCTCTCCAACGCAGCAGTTTTCCGTGGTACTAAAGATTTTACTTTTTTGCTTTCCTTGAAGCTGGGGGTGTGAGCATGAGTGTGTCCAAGAGCCTCTGGGGAACACTGCTACAAGTGTCCCACATGAGAACCCTGTCTAAATATCTTTTTGCATGTCTCCTCAGTTAATGCCAAGGGACCTTAAATTGATGACTTGAATAGTTGAGATTTGGGTTATCTCTCTTTCATGTCCACAGAGACAGGAGAAGATACCTCTAGAAATCATTCTTTTTATTTTATATTTTTTTATCCATATACTAAATCCACTGCCTGGATTTATTCCTTGGGGATATCAGGGCACTTGGGAAGGAGAGTAGCAGTGAACCAGCTGCAGAGGGTGTGGTGTGCTGTACATCATGACACTGTACCAATGGATGTGTATAATGAAAACAAATAGAGCTTTTCTGGAGTCTGCTTCTGGCTTGGTGCTTACAGGGCTAAGATTATACTATTCTGAAATGAAGCTGACATCCTAAAGAGGAACTATGAGATTTTTTTCTGTTGTTTTTCTCTCTTGCTCTAGTAATCTTATTTATGACTGATTTCTTTTTTCCCCAGTGTCATATAGTTGTAGTAAGATACAGAAACAAAGCTGAATGGATCCTTGCAGATAAAATAATGTTATTAATGACTGGTAGATGAGTGATACCATTTAAAGGACAATAACAAATATTCCATGCTGAACAAAAGCTGCATATCTCAATGCTAATTGTCTTGAAAAGTCTGTTGCAGGAATATCAGGTTGCCCTAGTAATAGTCACAAGAAAGCTAATATTTTTATTGGCTAAGTTAACAGTGAGACTTCATCTGAATTAATATCTTCAATATACATTACATTATACAAACACTACATAGATTATAGGTGATTGAAGAATTTTTTCTCTTT
This sequence comes from Entomyzon cyanotis, assembly GCA_024500445.1. Taxonomy (NCBI): domain Eukaryota; kingdom Metazoa; phylum Chordata; class Aves; order Passeriformes; family Meliphagidae; genus Entomyzon; species Entomyzon cyanotis. Next base: position 88,183,871 of record JAKEPQ010001005.1, read on the forward strand.
TGTGAAAATATAGAGGCATTCCTTGCTCAGTGAAGTTTCTTGTAGAATCTGTTTACAGTCATTTGCCATTTAGGCAATGAATATCCTAGCTTTTTAAAGGAACAACTTCCCAGAGACAACTCATGTATCTAAATATGAATGTAGGATGATGGTAAAGTTAATAGCATTACTTCCATATACCATCTGATGATCTGTCAGGAGTGTTTAAAACATTGATCCCTGACATCTGCTCTCAGTTGTGAGTCTCTGTAGAGTCCTCAGCAGTGCTTTCCACAAGCAAACTTCTCATTTTGTTATGCATTTAACACATTTTGAAGTTTCCTGCTATTAAATGCATTGTGCAGGATGGTTTTGGAGAATGAATACCACAGCCTGCAAACAATATTGAAGAGGCTCTTTTAAAAAGATAGTATGGATGTTCTGAGCAAAAAGCATTTTTATAGTGTTTATTTCCTATCTGTAAATCAACACACAATGGAGTTTTGAGTATTTAAAAGTCTTTTGATATGAGCACAAATGAAGATGCCTAGAACCACATTTGTAAATCTTTGACCTTCACAGAATAAACTTGAGAACATTGAATAGTATAAATCTTTTTGCAAGAATGAACAGATACAGTTCAGAATGTCTGTATTATTACTAGCATGTAATGAACCTTAGGTCCATTGACTTTATGTGGTATGTTTATCCTACTACAGACTTACTTTCTTCCCCACTTCAGTCAAATACAGAACTTGTTTCTTTCCACTACAGAACAAAAAGCCTTGAATTAGCAATATAGGACTCAGCTTTTTTTTTTTTACTTTCTCCGTGTTTACAACATTGGATTTTCAAAACAGTGCAAAAAGGGAAAGGTATGCACCTGAATCCTCCTGAGTTCCTCTTGGGATCAATTTAAAACACAGGTGAAATTACCAGCATGTGTTTGGCTGACAAATTCTGTGTTTGGGGATAGAGGTATTCATGGTTTTATTTTCATGCCCTTTACATTTAAAATGTCTTCTTTTGAATGCTGTAAAGTTCACTTGTCATTTTGGAATTAAAGGTGAGGGTGGCAGGGTAAGAGCCAAAATAATTGGCCTTTTTGCCAAATGATGCCATTCACCTTGCAGTCTGGAAGTCTTTGTCAAAGCATTTGTAATGGTACTCCTTTTAATCACCTCCATTTTTGTAGATATCCATGTAAAATTTGGCATGGTCTGGAGTGATTCCTTTCCTCCTCATACTCTGAGCCCATTTTGTCTTGCTAATTCCCGTGCCTGCTGCAGACACCATATCCACATGGCTTTCTCCCGCCTTTTGCCCTGCAGCGAGACGACATGACAGCGCAGTTTAACCAGATGAGCTTGAGTCGTCAGTCATCAGGAGACAACCCCGAGTCGCCTTCTGGCCCCGTGTACCCCTCACCCATCCTGCAGCAGCCTGCCCAGCAGACAGGGTACATCATGGCCTCCCCAAGCCAGCAGCTTCCCCCTGGAGGCTTCACAGGTTCAGGTCCACCAGTGTCCCAGCAAGTGCTACAGCCACCACCGCCGCCCCAGGGCTTCGTGCAACAGCCGCCAGCACCTGCTCAGGTAGGCAAAACCTTCGCTGCCACTTTGGCACTTTGCTGCTCTTCGTAACGTCAGAAAGGGAATTGAAACATTCCAGATATTTATTTTTTTCCCACTGGTAAAAGTTTAGCAGATCTTTAGGCAGCAGGAAACTTGCAAAGCCTCTATCGTTTCCTGGGTTTTCATCAATTCCTTCCCTCTCCTCAAAGCATTTTCTGAACATATGTTGGTACTCCGTGACACATCTGCACATGAATATGAAGGAGGAGGGTGAGTAAATGCCCACACCCCTTTTTCCCTGTACATATACCAAAGAGCAACATGCACATCAGCCCAGGTAGTCATTAATCATATTTAATTGACTTGAACATGTGAGGTGTCACAGATCAGTAATTTTAACTGTCTTCCTGAAGACTGATTATGTTTTACTCTTCACTACCAAACATCTCTGCTTGTCTCCTGGGTACCTTTACGGAATATTGAAAGTGATTACTGTCAAGAAGTAAAATGCGCAGATGACTTTCTGGCCAATTTTCAAGGCATACACATTAAGAAGACAAATTTCTTTATCCATTTATAGGTAACTTCATTTAAATTCTACTTTAAATGGTATTAATAGCATTTCTCTTGTTTTTGTTTTATCCTTTGCAAGAAAAAATATGAGAATAAAGTAAAAAACTTCACAATTTCTTTTAAAGTAACTTTACTGTAAACCCTACTTGAAGGGGTCTTTGGTTGGTTGGTTGTTTTTTGTTTTGTGGGTTGCTTCTTGTTTTTTTGTTTGTTTGTTTTTTTGTTTATTGAGTCTTACTAAAAATCTCCAGTTGTGTTTATTAATAGAATTCTGTATTGCCACAGGAGCAAAGAATTTTTACTGTTACAATGTTTTAAGTGGGATAAAGATCTACTTAATTAGATCACTAATTAACTATAAAAGAAATCTGAGGACCACTGGATGTTGAAATTCCATAGAGGACTGTGCAATCCTTAGTTTGTGTGGTTGAAAAATGTGCAGCCATTTTTTCTGAGAGAACACTTCCCAAAAACAAGTTTTAAGGTGCTGAAGTCCAATGTAATGTGATTTCTTTTATAAAAAATTGAAAATAAGAGCAAAATTCCCTGATGAATCCATCTTCCCATCTAGATTGTGCCTCCTAAGTGAGTAAGTAGAGGCTGTCCAGGCTTTAGTCCTCATGTACAACCCCGAGGTGCCCTCAGTGTTTTCAAACACTGTTTAATCAAACCTCACGACACTTGTTGTGAACCAGGGAAATGTGAGCACCTCCATTTTGCAGGCTGCCATCGCAGCAGGCGGTGATGTGTGTCCCAGCTCTGCTGGCCAAGGTTTGCTGTGGGAGCTGAGGAGGCTGCAGGATGGCTCTGCCTCTTCTGACAGGGACCCCACGCCACCTCCTCAGCCCCTTGGATGAGACCAGATGTGCAGCTCACCCTGGGATCTCTGCTAGACCCCCCTCGGTTGACTTTGCATAGGCTGCTTTGGGTGGGTTTGCCCACAGCTCCTGTCCCTGGCTGAGCCTTGCTGTGGGTGCGCTGGATTTCACCCTTGTACATGCAGCAGGGTGCAGGGTTTTCCCTCAGCATGGTATGGTGTTACTTGACAAAGCTGTTTTCCAGGTTAATCCTTGCCCTGGTGCTACTGAGAGGCAGATTAATGTCTTCACAGGACAAGTGATGAGGAGGTGCCTTTTCATGTACAGGCTGCTGTAGGACCAGTACAGTAGTGGTGTATCTGATGGCCACTGCATCTCTGGCCATACCCCAACTGCCTTCCTCCTATGTTGTAACAAAGTGGAAGGTTACTGACAGCAGAAAAAGATCTTTTGGCTTTGTAACATCTTCAGTTATTTCACTGGGGAATGTTTTGTCCTCCGTGGGGGGATGTGGAAAGGTGAGAAATTCAGTGCTGTCAGCTTCTTTCACATCTGCAGACATCATCCATCTCCAGCTTGTTGCCATTCCAAAAATCCTTGTCAGATACCTGTGGAAGAGGCAGGGTTTAGTGTCTGCTGCCCATGCCCCCATCAGGAAAACACAGTGACCTTGGTCAGCCAGAAGGGAAAGAAGGCAGCTATTCTCTGTGTCTGTATGCACAGATGGGAGCTTCTGATTGACATTTCAAGTTTTAATTCCTTCACTTCAGTCCTAGAATGTGGCACAGTGGTTTGGGTACTACACGCAGCACATGTATGGCAAATAGGGGATCCCTCTTATAAAAAGAGAAGAGTGAATCCTTGGGAAATAGTAGTTGTTCTGCCCTGAGAGCTCAGCTTTATGTACATGGCAGGTAGGTCACAGCTCCTTGTGCTGCCCGTGGCACAGCTGCACTGTGGCAGTGGCTGCTGTCAGTCTGAGTCAGCTGCTGTTACTCTTTGGGGCTCAGATGTGATAGTAAGGCTGCTCTCAGACACCAAAGCAGGTGGTCTGAGGCAGGCTCTGGGAAAAAAGGAAAGCAATAAAGATGGTAATGGGAGCAAAACATTATGTGATGCATTAATCAGTGCAATGCAATCAATGTAAAAGCACTTTTATATCTTAAATGTTGCTATTGAATTTATACCAGTATAAAAGAGGCATGACTTTAATGGCTAATTAGTTCCTGTAAATGCATTGCTGATAAGGTTGGCTGTGATACCCTGTATGATGTTGGAAAATAGCAGAGAAAACTTGGGTGGAGATCCTGTGAGTATGATCATTTCCTTTGGGAGCTGAAAGGAGGAGAAAGAAATACTCCAAGCCTACACACCCAATGGTACTGCATTTAAATTACTGGCTTTTCTATTAAAGTTCAGTTAAACGTGGCTCTACATCTGCTCCCCAAGATTCTTTCTCCCAGTCAATATTAAAGCAGAAGCAGACTGAGTTTGAAATGACATGCCTAAGAAGTGGTAAGAGAACCCTTTAGGTTTCTTTTTTCTTCTTCTTTCATCATAGGTTTTCCCCAGTTTGACAACATTCATGATTTAATAAACTGAAAATAAGAATTTCTCTTTGTTCAGCCAATTGGAAAAAAAAAACCAAAACAAACAAACCCAAAACCCAACCATTACTCTGGGTTTGCTGAAAGGGACTTTTAGCAGAAAATGCTTGTTTAATTTCTATCATGAATATCAAACATATACATCTTTGCTTCATTTTCAACTCTCTTCTCTTTCTGATGGTTCTTCTGTAGCACTTACAGGCCCAACACTTTAACAAGAGTCCACATTCTGCTTTCTAGTTCTCTATCAATGGTGCCTGTCTTTGCCTCTGCAAATGAAGAAGTGGAAAAAATGTGAATATTATGTCAATGGGAAAGGATATCCTCCCTTAAAAGTTATTTTCACTTCTGACTCATTCTTTCTGAAAGATATACTGGCAAAATGATATCCAAAATTGAGATGGTGTGAATTCTTGGAGAGGCTTGGAGAAGTAATAAACATGTTGAGGGATTTTTCACCTGAATTAATTTTGTGTCATCATTAATTTTAGCTGTCTCTTTGCAGAAGCCAGCTCCTTGAGAGTCCATAGTGACCCTAGGACAAAATCTTTATTCACAGCATGTCTTCTCTAGGAAACTTGTTATGAAGAAGACTGGGGAGTCACTGCAAATGAGCAGGGCTTTCCTTGATGATCTTTGAAAGTTATATTGGAGGACATTTTACAAGCCATTATTTTTTGTTACCTGTTACTGTAATTGCTATGGAGGGGGCAGAGAGGAAGAGAAAAAGCATTGAAGAATGACTGATCCCTGTCAGTTAGATATTGGGAAGACATGGTACCTTCTTCATGTGTCCATGCATCACTGTGGTTTCTCTTGTCTTCTTCACTCCCATTTAGGTGACTGTAGCAGTTGCATTAACAATGGTGTCAGCATCTGGATGAAGGTGTTAGTCCAAACCTTACTGGATATCAGCAGTGTTAAGAGAAGGTAGAATACCAGCCTGATGGCTGAATTAAAATGGAAGCCAGTAGGGAGGCAGTTTATGAAAGTAAAACCATCCTGAAATATGTGTGGACTCCTGATCCAACCACAAGAAAATAAACAACGTGGCAGTGAACGCCATGGGTGCTGCTAGAGAGCAGCCAAAGAGACACCTAGCCTCATCATGGGTGCCAGGCTATATGTGGACAGAACAAAGCAGAAAGCCAGTGCTGTACTGAGTCCCTGCATATCATCTAGGGACAAAGCACATTAGCAAGAGGAAAAATTAATGTCTGTCTGTGCCATTTCATGAGTGGCTCAGAAGTGACATGCCCAGTCTTGTTACAATTTAAGTTAAAGTCTTGTGTAGGAGAGAAAAAGTAGAACGCAGTGGAATGGTCAGCCTAAAAACAAGATAATTATTAAGCATCATACTAAAAAAATTTTTTTCCCAGTGTCAGGGATTAAGATCAAAAAACTATACTTTTAGACTAAAGAAGGTAGCATTTATTTATATTTCAGTCTTAGAAGTGCATTTTTTTGGTAAATTTATTTTATTTCTAGGGTAACCATATAGCTGCATTGGCATGCCCGTTAATGCCATGGAGACTTTCTAGTTCTGTAAATAAAATGTTTTACAGAAAAAAAGTCACAGGTTAGATTGTGCATTTCACATGGGAATGCAACTGAAGTATAATTTGGCATGTTGGTAGGCTGCTACAGAAATGTAATGTTTTTTATTGAAGGGCATATAAGTAAAGGTGTTAGTAACACTGATATGAGGAGAAACTAAAAAATTCAAGAGGATCAGAGTAGGTGATGTAAGTGATACTTCTTATCTCTGATCCCTCTAATTCCACTGTTCACCAAAGTAGAATCAGAAAGGAAAAACGTTTCAATCACTGACACAGAGATGTACTCAAGATAAATGAGAATGGATCCTTCCAAGCCCCTCAAGCATAAAAGGCCTGTTTTAGACCATGTCTATATTTTACACCAAGCCTTTCTTGTAATGTCTAAGCTCTTAAAAAAGAAACAGAAAAACCCCATCACTACCACCAAACCAAAAATAAATAAACAAAACCACCACCACCAAAACATACACAAGAAACCAAAACAACAAAACCTACAAAGAGCCAAACCTCTTCTTTTCATGTCATGTGTGCATGACTACTGGCTAATTCATCCATTAGTCTTTATAAGTGAAATAATTTTTTTTACCCTTCTACTACTAACAGTTTTTCATGCTGATAGATTGCACTCTCATAAGCTTTTAAGTGTGTTGCATAACAAATGTACTCCATTGAACTGAGAAAATGAGAGAAAGGGAGACAACCTTTTGACTAACTCTGAGGTTTTATATGTGTGGTAAAAATAAATGAGTGTGTGCTTCAGTGTACATTTTTTTTTGTCCTCAGCATGTTCAACTATAAACTGGACTTCAAAACCTAGATTCTTCAGGTTGTGTTTTAAGGTTGATACCTACAGAATTAATTCCCCAAGTGATAATTCTCATTGTTGTCAAATGCTCATGTATTTTTAAATACCTAGGGGGTTGTCTGCACCAGGAAAATGAGGAAGTTGAGGGTAAATCACAGAAATCCTTTAAGTGAGATTAAGCTGTTGGCAGGAAAAGTGAGAGAATTTCCACTATTTCCTAAGTATTTAGTTTGTAGGATGTGGTAATAGAAAATAAAGAGTATTTGAAAGGATGTCTATTCTGATCCCCTGCTCCAAGGCAGGATCAACTATTTGCATTGACTTGACACAGAGTGGGTGTCCTCATTTCTTTCAAACCTCCTGTAGTAGAGTGTCGCTGAGAGCATTCAGCTGTCCACAAGATGAGTTTATCCCACTAAACTTGCCTGATCCACAATTTACACTGCTGTGATGCTTAAAGAATGATTTTGTGCCTTAAATGTTTGGGTCCATTTTCCTTATTCCTTGTGACATGCTTTTGCAGGGAAACAAATTCATAATGGGGTTGTCCAGTCTACAAAAGCATTTTGGTTTTGTTACTTTAGTCACTAACAAAACTAATGGTTTGGGGGCAGGCTGTAGCCATTAGGTGTCACTTGGTATTGTCTGGAGGGAGAATAGTTCACAACATTTTCCAGTTGAAACCTTGTTTTTCTCATAGTTGTTTGAATCAGGCTGATATTAGCAGAGAAAAAAAAATCAGTTGATTAAAAAGAAAATTAATAGACCTTGACGAATGGTTGGGTATTCGGCCTATTGATTGACAGATGCTACTGATTGTCAGTTGGTCTGCGGGATTAACTTCACCAACACTGCCCAGTCCAGTTTTGTTAATCCTAATCCTTCTCCCACCGCAGTTACCCATTCAGTGGGCTTCTACTTGCCCGAGTAGCCGTCCATAGCCTTTTCTTGCCTAGTCTTTTGTGTCTATGGCAGTTTTTTCTCATCTGAAATGGAAAAATTTCCAAGAAAAATTTCTGATCTTTCTTATGATGTCCTAACAGTACACAAAAAGATGTAGTTACCTTTACTAACTTTATGGGTGATCAAGTTGAATGATCTGTATCAGGAACATTTCTTCCATGCAAATAAAAGTGGCAAAAAATAATAATTGTTTTTGCATGAAAAAAATAAAAGCATTTGGTCTGATTCTGTGCATATGTCTAAGTTGGATAAATGCTACACACAAAGTGAGGAAAAAAATTGCATTATTTATTAAGAAATGCTGACAGCTGTGGCAGAAGTTGTGAGAGAGGCAGTGTTCTCCCAAGCCTGTGTCCCTCTGCAGTCTGTTCACACCATACACTGCCACACTCTGTCAGATGCCTACAGCATCCCTGACAGCTGAAAATGAAAAATTTTGAGTGCTTTGAACTTGTGAAGGGTCAATTGAAAACTGTTTAGCTCAAATGTCTCAGTAAAACTGGTGTAGCATGTATAGGAAAAATCTTTAGCTCCAATCACCCTCAAATTTTCATGTTTACCTGTGTGATAAGGAGGTGTAGTACATGTTTCTCTGTAATGACAATAATAATAGAAAAAAAGAAGCCCATCTAGCAGAGCTCGCTGACTGAATGCCTACCTTCAGCTCCTGCAAGAAAACCACTATGATTGTTTTCTGAACTGTAATTGTTTTCACACCAAGGGCGAGAAAGGGTTTAGAGGGACATTTTCATGTAAGGAAGGATGTAGCTGTTAAACAGAAACATCCATTTGATAATTGTTTCTTACAAGTGTTAGGGGTGCACACACTCCATCTTGCTCTCCATCTTGCTTCTACGTATTTGTACTCTAGGCCATTCCATGCTTTGAATGGACCCTTTTCTCCAGAGTTCATTTAATCGTTCAACATGCTGTCTGTATGTGTTATGTTGATATGGAAGATGTTGTTTGCATTCATTTTTCTGCAGCTTTTGATATTTTACTGTGATAAAATATTACTGTGATATTTTTTCTTTGGTATATGCATGTAGCTTTTTATGAGTCCTGTATGTTTTTGTCTCTTTCAATTAATATTCTTTTTTCTTTTTGTGTTTCTTAAAGTATCTAAAACGAAATGGGGGCACTGATAGCCCTTCTCCTAGCACAGCGGAAAGCAAGCAGCAATTCTTGAAGAGACAGGAGGCAAAGCTCTTCTCTTGATTACTGTTACCACTAATATTCTTGAACTCTTGCTCCCCCTCCCTAATTTGTTCTATTTTATGAGTCTTTGATCTCTAGAGTTTGCTGTTCTCTTTCTTTGCAGATGCCAGTGTATTATTACCCATCTGGTCAGTACCCTACCTCAACAACTCAGCAGTACAGACCCATTGCCTCAGTTCAGTACAGCGCACAGCGGAGTCAACAGATGCCCCAGACTGCCCAGCAAGCAGGTATGTCCATCTGGTATTCATTGCTTCTGCTGCTTGTAGCGCCTTTGCAGGCAAAACCTGTTGGTTGTGCTTTAATTGAACAGCAGAGGAGAAAGCTCCTTGCTGTTTTGTTTGAAAATACAGTGAAAATTACAAATTGAGAAACCTTTTCCTTGGACATCCCAAGCAATGAAAGGGCAGAGTTTGCATCCTCCACTCCTGCTGTCCTGCATGCAGAGTTGTGTCCTCAGTGTCCATGCTCCATGTGGCTGGGCACAGGGAGAGCTGAGAGGAAAATGGTGTGAGCAGTCACACTGCACGTTCAAGCCAAACATTGTGGTTGCCCTTCATCATGGAAACTCCTCAAGTGTTTGTGTCACCCTACGTAGTGGACAGATTTGCAATGATGCAGAAGGGGCCAGTTGTGCTCCATCCACCACCTTCTGCTGTTGCTGGGCGCGAGGAGCAGCGAGGCTGTGTGTGGTTGGTGCCCGTCGGGAGCAGCTCCCCGCAGGATGTGCGGCTGGAAGGGGGGCCGTTACACTGTAAGAGAGTGAGTAGCAGGTCTCACAGTGAACCGGTCTCTTTTCCTGCTGTGTCATGCCACTCCGGATGACTCCAGAGTAACAGGGACAGAGGGAGAGCTGGGCTGGTGTGTGTTGGGGCAGAGCAGGAGTTGTGGTTGTGAAGGAGTTGTCGCATTTCAGGGGAATAAACAATTCTGGGGTTTGAGATTTTTTTTTTAAATTTAAATTGCTGTCTGTTTCTTTAGTGCATACTTTCCCTCATAGGGTGTCTCAAACAGTAACTCCAGGTGTAGTGGGAGGAGGTGGAGGGGAGGGTTTTGTTTTTCCAGACGTGCCAGGTAGGACAAAGCATTCATCATTTGATCGCAGTTTGGCAGAAACCCTTTAGAATAGCAAAGCAGATTCCCTGCAAAAGCCTTGATGTGAAAGTCATTTAAGATGCAAGTCAAGAGCCCAGACATGAGATGTGAACAAGACTTATGGGGTCATCCAGCTTGTCAGCCTATCTCCGTAATGTGACTGCTGGCAATTTTGTTCCACTCTCTCAGGCACTCAGGGAAACAAAGACACAGCAAACACAGCTATAACTAAGCAATTCATTACTTTTTTTTTTTTTTTATGCTGTTCTGTGTTCCAATAAAATTGGTGACATTTTGGTTGGTGTCAGTGGTGACTGACTGTGTCTGCTTTCATACCTTCATATTATACATTCCTGAGAGAGAAGAGGGTGAAGTATTGCACAAAGGTCATCTGTCTCTTCTAGTTTCTCCTGCCTGACAGTCTGGTACCATATTTATTACCTCTGTATTGTGGATCTTTGAAACAAAGTGCAAATCAACTTAGATGTCATTATCCGGATCTACTGTGTTGTTATAAAACCATATTTATCAGTTTAATGCTGCATCCATAGCCTAGTGGAGATTATGGTAAGTGATATGCACAAGAAATGGTCTGGTGTACATGAGTGATGTTCTGGAGAAGATCCAGCTGTGTGATCATCATAAATTCCTAGTTTTAAAGATATATTGTAGCATAACAGGAGCTGTTATGTTTGAGTACAGACAATGCAGAGATGCAAATGCTAATTTTGTTTCAGTGTTTACTGCATCGTTTTCCTTACATGTTTGGAAAACATGAGTCAAGGAGTTTGTGTAAAATCTCTAGCGCATCAGTCTTTTCCTGCAATTTGCTTTTTCAGCTGCCTGTTCAGTTGGAAGCATTATTTTTGTCTCTTGTTTAAAAACGAAAACATTGTGTCTACAGTTGAGACTTCCTGCTGTGGCGATGATTTTAAGCATTTAGCTTTTCTCAGATCTTGAGACATGGCTGAGAACAGTTCTGCAAGCTGGTTCATCCCTCTGGCCTCTGATACATCCTTTTCCCTGGCCTTGTCCCAGCGTGTGATAGGTGTGACGGGAAGCAGCTTGCAGTTTCCTACAGATCTTGTTTTGGAGGTGATGTAAGGATCGTTCAGATTTACGTTGCACTGCATCTCTTGCTATTTGGAAAACAAATAGCTGTGTTAGACCAGAAAATAGGAATCCAAAAGCATTTCAGGCTTCAGTTTTCCTTCTCACACAGACTGAGCTTGAGATCAGCACATGAGCAGCCAGAGATAACAAGGGGCTGGAAAGAGGAGATATGAAGGACCATAGTGTTGGCGAAACAGAGTGCAGGACAGGAATACTGAGGATGGGAAAGGTGAACAGATGGGAAGGAAGCAGATGAAAAAATGATTTCTGAAATGGTTTCCCCAAAGACCTCACGTCACTTGCTGCTGTTTCAGAGAGAGGATGGCTGCGGTGCAGGCAGGCCCATGGGAGCCCAGCTGGCTGCCTGGATCTGCTGGCTGATTCTACAGCAGGGTGAGCAAGGAGGCAGCCTCAGCCTGGCAGATCAGGAAATATTTTATGAAAATAAAAAGTTTGCCTGCTTGGAGTAGCTTTTGGAACTTTCAAAGCAACAACAAGGAGTTCAGATCTTACTTTCCCCACTTTGGGATGCAGAGGTCAAAGTTTGATCTAATGTCAGCCATTTGTTTTCATTTTTGTTAGAAAAGGTCTCTTCAGGAGTGAAGCAGTATTGATGACTTTTACAGCAAACAGCTAAAGTAAAATGTCAGCACAGCATCTGTGGTGGCTGAGGGAGCCTGTGCTCTCTCATGGCTCTGGAAGGAGAGCAATATTGAGTTAAAATGGCTCCAGGGCAGAAAAAACGATGAGCTCACCTAAAATTAGGTTAGAGCTCTGGCAGCAATAAATCATTTGGAGAGAAGGCTGAAAATATTTTGTGTGTTTATTTACCTTTTTTATTTTTGTTTGCTTAAGTGCTGGCTTATGTGAGAACCTAAGTGACCCATTTCTGGCAGAAGCCTAGTACAAACTGGCATCCATGAAGATTTTGCACAAACCCCTGCCATCTGAATTACGTACATTTCTGTTCAAGCCAAAATGTGGTGTCATTGTAAACAAAAATACTTTGGTTTCACACATGCCATTGCTGCTCTTATTCATTGTGCTTCTTTTGCAGCATTTTCATGTTCAGAGCTGCTCAGTGCAAAGTTTTTTAAAGTGTTGCCTTTGGATGGGGCCAGGGTGGAGCTGGTGTTTGTCACACCATGGCATGCGTAGGACATCATAAGTAGATTCTTAAGGGATGTCCAGGCAGGTATTCTCAAAAACATTTTTCAAATCATTTGGCTATGTTGCTGTTACTCATTTCTGCACTCTGTAACAGGTGATACTGTGAAGTGCCCAGTTTTGTAGGCACATGGAAGAACATTTGCATCTAGCATCTCTGTAAATTGCACGTCTGGCATCATCAGTATTTCATTCTTCAGTAATTATCTCTGTTTTGATAGACTGATCCTTATTACTGTCTGAGTAGAAAAATAGAGGTGTATTGATGATAAATCAGTAATTGTTTCTGTTTTCTCACACCAGAAGAAATCAGCAATGTGCTATTTTATATCTGTGTCTCTATTTTCTTCCATTTTAGCAAATGCTGTGCACTTTGAGGATCTTTCTTCTCTGAAGTGCTTCATAAATATGAGCTGGATAAATATATGAGTATTATCTCGGGATGTGCAACTCTTCTTATTGCTGTTCACAAATGAACAAGCTGCAACAAATTACAAGATTTTTTTTCCTTTTCTGGTTCATTGTTGTATGTTTGCCTCATATTCCAGGTAATTTTAGAGTGCAACAGAAATTTTACGGATAAAATAATATTTATCTTCTTGCTTGGGCCTAGTTCTAAAAGCCTGTTAGCTTGATTTATCACATAGTTGTAAGGTAGAAGTCTGTGGAGTGTGTTTTGCATCAGCAATGAAATAGTCTTTTGAGGAGATTATAGCTAAGATCTATAGTAGTTTGATAGTAAGTTTTCCTGCCAAAAGTTTATACTATAATATTTCCAGACAAAATAAGATGCTATTTGACATAATTTGTTGTTCTGTAATTCTGGCAATTAATGTAATGATTTTAGGATTTCTCATACATTGAAAAATCAACAAATATTGCCATTCTAACCTGTTTCAGTGTCCAGGTATCATGAGAAGACTCAGAGAGCACAGGAAATCTCTCTATTTTTTCCTAAAAGCAATATATTTGTTTGTGTACAGTAGGCAAAGGAAGTCCTTATGTAAGGAAAGTATGTATCTGAACACTGTCTGGATGTACAATCCTTTCTTAATCAGTATTCATGGATCTTCTGTACACAGCGTTTGTCTTGAAGGAAAGGTTCCTGATGGAGTACTGTGTTGTAGGCATTTACAGCTTCCAGTAAGGCAGAAGAGGTAATTGTCTCTTTAATGCATCTCTGAAACAAATTTTAAGTGAAGACAAAATGTACCTTAACAGAATTCATAAATTTGTTTAGGTAGAAATCAGAGTCAAATAGACAACGAAATACTGAATTTTTGCTTAATTTAATCATTTCAGTGTCAGCATAATTGAAGAGTATTAACTTCAAGTCTCTTTCATCCTCTTTGTCTTCTGAAAGCATTTGTCACTATAAACTGGTACTTAGTGGAAAAAAAATGGGGGAAGGGAGATGTGCAGCACTAAAAAAAAATTGGTTTGTTATCATGGTCATTAGAGAACCTTATAAAGAAAGATTGCTGCTTTCTACCTTCATTAGCAGCCTGACAGGAGCTCATAGTCCATGATGGATTTGTTTGCATAATTCTGTCTATAATTTCTCTGCTTATATAAACATAAACAACTTCAATTTTTAAGTGTCTAATTATCTGAAGAAACTATTTCTCTAACAGTAATTGCTTACTGCGCTATTGAAACAGATTTCTGTGGAAGGTGTCCATTTGTGTTGAATGCTATTTTTTTCAGCAGATGCTGCTGCTCCTGAAAAGCATTGCAAGGGGGGTGCATCTCATTTTTACAGAGGCTTGACAGGAATTGGAAGGACAGAGCCCTACTCTTCTAGACACTGAAGTGTAGTCCTATGCTCACTAATATGGATGGAAGGCTTTGAAATTTAAAAGTATTTTGTGAAATAGTAGGACCAGATCAAGACGGAGTTTGCAACAATGTCAGTTGGAAGTTCAAAATTGTGATCTTGAAGTGATCCACACCGATATTAGTTTCTGTTCAAGTATTTTATGGTTAAATTGCCCAGAAACTTAGAGCTTTACCTACAAGCACTCTTCTATTTAGACAGGATGTCTCCGCCAAAGCTACCTGAAGCTTTGTGCTCTGGATTTCATTCCTCCTACTGCCAGAAGAGGATTCTGTGACTGAAAGTTCCATTCAAGATTTTTTGAGAAGCCTCCTGAAGGAGTCAGGACTGGGGCTTAAAAGTTTTTCAGTTTCTAGTCTTAAAACCACTAAATCTGTATGTCCTTCTGACATTATGCAATATTGCTGCACCAGTACTGAATCAGCATTCAGCTTTACAGAATATCTATAATTTAAATTAATAGAAGAATTAACACGATTACACTTCCTACACCATACCTGACTCTGAAAATTAAAAGTTGAAATCACTTTTGTCAAGAAGGTTTGTTCTTCCTCAAATGACTTGTTTAATTATTCAGCATCCACACCAGGAGAAAACAAATATTGAGGGAAGAGAGCACTGGTAGGTTCAGCAGCTGGAATAGTCTTAATACAGGCACTTATTTCAGGTTTTCTTTCAAGGCTTCACAAGTTTTATTCAACTTCTCTAATACTAAAATTTAAGCCATTTCTGACAGTGTCTCTAGAGTTTCACAGTAAAATACAAATTTTTTTTATTTTAATTTTGTTTTAGAGAATGTGTTAGTCTCAGTTAATGTACAGGAACAACAGAGAAAGAAAATATTTTTAACAGTGTTGTACAGTAGATAGAACTTCAAAATAGCCTCTGTAGAAATTGTAGCGGCCACACTAAAATGTAGGTAACACTCTAAGGTATTCAACAATGTCTACAAAGAATCTTTGTATTTCTGTCTTTTCTTTGCCAAAAAGAGTCATACATCATCTCTATTGGTAATTCTGTGTTGGATCAATGTGCAGCGCTCCCACTTCTTGCAATGGAATTTTCCAACACTGAATAATTGAGAGGTTTATATTGTAGTCCTTGAGAGCAAAGGCAGATTTTTTTTTTTTTTTTTTTTTTTTTTTTTTTTCTTTTTTCTTTTCTGATACCATCCTACCATTGGTAGAACTAGCAGGACAGAAATGCTGGAAGTCCCCTCTGGAGGGGCAGAGGCCGTCTCCAGCTCTGCTTCAGGCATGCTGCTCACAGGAGGTCTTTAGGTTTTGGGGCTCAGTTTTCTGTAACTATTCTGCAGATGAAAGCATGCAACAGGATGGAGAAGTGGAGGGCTTTTGGGTGTCAGCTAATAATGGAAAAAATGTTTTGCAGGTACACCAGAGATCTGCACTGCAGGAAGGAGGAGTGGGGGGGAGTTTTTGCCTCACAGTTGCTATTGATTGAGGATTTAAGAAGCGAAGCACACTTTGCAGTTGCAAAGCTCAATAGAACAGGACACTCTTTTAGATTGGGATGCAGTAGAGGAGTGTGAGTATGCTGGAGGAAGGGCCCACAGCGTGTGTTCAGTGTTAGGGCAGAGGAGCTCAAGAATGATGTCACAGTAACTGAAGCAGTGTTCTGCTGTCCAGCCCTGATATGTTAAAAAATCCCAGTGTCTTTACCTGAATTTTATTCAGCCTTTGTCACAGACTCTTACTGTTTGCCTGAACTACCCACAAGAGCAGCATCCCTCTGCAACTGCAAGCTTGTTTTTATTTTGACTCACCAACAAATAAAGTTATATAGAATGTGTGAATTTATATAGCAAGTGAACAGTCTTTTAAAGTTCTCCTTTGTTTGCAAGTGAAATAATGCGGATAGTATGGGTGTGTGAAGGAGGCAGCCTTTGAGTCTTCCCAAAGAAAGCAGCTGGTTTCCGTAGCAACTGGCAAGGCTATGTGATACCTCTCCAAATAGTTCTTCACCTCTTCCCCAGGTCCTGCTCTGTGTTGCAGCTCACTCATTATGCACCAGAGCAGAAAGCATTCCTGCAGCATGAGCTAATTGTAATGCGTGATGGCTGGTAGCTGTCACTGGTATTGAACAGAAAATAAAAAAAAATTGAATTTGCTGTCTGAGTGCCTGGTTCTAAAAACAGCTTGATTATTTCTGTTATTACTAGTGATACATAGTCCCTGCTGAGATTTCACTTCCAGTGGGTATCTCTGGCATTTATCATTATGAATGATAAAGATAAACACAGGTTTTCTTGCTGCAGACGCTGGTGAGGGTTCTTTAATGCCTGATAGGATGTAGATTGAGAATGGAAAGAGGTGTTTCTTTACTTGGCCTTCATTGCCAATCTAAAGACTTAGCTATAAATGTGAGTCATTTTATGTTAATTCACTCCAGAAATGACAAAGACAGCTGCTGTTCCTGCTTCTGTTTATGTGTTGGTGGCCAGACATGACTGTATCCTGATCAGGAGTATTATTTTCAGGGTGGAGAGACAAACAAGCCCACTACTCAATATGTTGAACTGAAGTTTCATGTTATGCAGTGCCTTTTTTAGAAGTCTGAATCCCTAGTGCAGCGATTAATGGGAAGTTAGATAAGCTTTTACCCCAGTTTGTCTGCAACTAGATGAGATTAGAAGTACTTCAACACGGATTTTCATTCTGAATTTTTACATATTTAATTTAACTTTCATTTTCAATGCAGTTGCCATGGTTCCTGGTGTGTTGGTTACAAATATGGTCTTTTGATTACAAATAGTCTTTTGACTACTGTCATGTAAATGCTTAAGGACAAGAAAAGGAAAAGAAGCCAACCTGTGCAATAATGATTTTTGTGCCACAGTCATACCAAGGATCTACAGCTAGTCTAAAGACACATCTTTGCTAAGAACTGTGTATATATATGAAGAAATTTTCTTTTTCATTCCTGGGACCAAGCAGAGAGGTTACAGCCAGGGCTAAAATAATGTTAAGGCAGGAACTATGGTGGCCATCCAGTTCAGGGCTATTGTTCACCTCTAGCAAAGTTCCTTAGCTTAGGTAACTCAGAAGAAGAAAGAAAAATACTTTACTGTGGCAGCTGTTTATTCATTCACACTTGTAGAAAGTTGGACCCCCAAAGCTCACACTGAATGCTGAAAACAGTAAGCACATTTTTGGGACTGTGTGTTTAGGATCCCTAAATGTGTTTTCCTAAATGTTACTGTTTGGAATAATTTGTGGATTTGCAACTGTTTGAATTTCTCATTGTCTTCATTGTCTTGGTGTTCCTTATATTTGGTTATATGATGAAAACCCACAGCCATCATGAGAAGTGAGTAGAGGACATCACCTGTAAATAGCAGTAGTCTTCTTCTTATTGCAAATAATCTCTTTTTGAAGGACCTTAGGCCTGTGGCATTGCTTAAGAAAAAAAAATGAAAAAAAACCCCAAAAATGAGCCATTTCTGAGCAAGCAAATATTTAGGCTATATATATATATATATATATGTATCCTTGCTCTTTTTGTCAGTCTCTGTTATCAAAACAATTTGTTATGTGCTTCAGCACTCTCCTCAGGGCTTCCAAGTAGCATGCTGGTAAAACAGAACATCTTCAATAGCATCTGCTCAACAATGCTGCATTTCCAGCTTTCTCTTTGTTGAGACCTACCTTTCATCAGGTACCAAGTCTGCAGGAGTGCAAAAGACTGGATTTTTACAGGTTCTACAGAGTAACCTCCACAAATTGAATTTTTAAGGTTGCCAAGTGCTACTTTATAGAATAAGAAAAAGAGGGGAAATGTATTAAATTATAAGAAGCAATGTGCTACTTCAAAATGATTGCTGGATTAATAGTTTGTATCAAACGGCAATTTTAATTCTCTCTCTATTGAAGAAATAGAAAGCAATTAATCTTCTGTAGCACATTGTGAAAAATAAGGGCTTATACAGGATCTCAGTGAAGCTGTTCCTTCACTTAACCTTGAGCTGGGTAATAAATAATTATAAATGCAGCTACATTGCAAGGCAAAAGTAATTTGGTGAAATAGAATTATCATCTAATGCAGGAATTAGAAATTTGAATTAGGTTTCCTGATGTTCTTTGTTCCAGAAAAGTATAAATTTGATTGTGATTTGTGCATAAAAGAATGGGGCTGTGTTTTACAAAGTGGATTTTATAACCAAACTATCACTAGATGATTTATATTGCAGTGTTGACATAGGCAAATGCTTTTAGGCTCTCTCAGCTATAACTCACAAAGAGCCTCTGATGAGAGGACTTGTTTTACAGAGGGAGAAAGTGACGTCCAAGGTGCACAGGTCCATTAACATTGGTCAAATAGTTTCCTGCTCTTTACTTAGGAGACCATATCATCAGTACTGCCTTCCTCAAAATTTTCAGTGTATCCATCATAAAAAGTTTCTCTTCCACTGTGATGTGCTGCTGTGGAAACTAAGGATACAACTGAGAGCTGCTTCATCTGAGCTTCTCTCTCCTGCCCACTTGGCTTCACAGGACTTCAGCCTTTCCCCTCAGTGCCACACTGCCATTCCTTACAGCTCCTATGCATGCCTTGCAGATCCCAAAGCCATGTTGTTAACCTCACTTCACCTTGGGACTTTTCAGCCAGCTCAGTGGAAAGTGGTCAGTGAAAGGATCAATGAAGCATGTATGATATGGGTCATCAGTTCATATCATGGAGCAGTGCACAGGATATTCTGATAAGGAGAGGTAAAGGATGTGAGAAAAAATGCAGGAGTGAAAAGAGCTGAATTTTTTTTTGCTGCAGAACCATGCCTCAGCTAGAGCAATAGGCAGGTGCTGTTCAAGCTCCAGGCTAGCTTCCCATAAAAATGGGAAGCCATGAGTTTTTTATGTCAGTTCCTATTCAGGAAGAAAACATTCCTAAGTATAATAAAGTAAACATTATTCTGCTTTTCTTTGAATTGCTCGTCTCTGTTTCTCCAAAGTCTGTCCTTGCAATATAAGGAACAAGAAATTTGTTCCTAGGAAGCACAGCTAGCCGTGGCAGTGGGTTTGCAGGACATTGTTGAGTCTGCACACTGAATTCAAGGAGATAACGTATGTGTGCGGTGAGCCATATTTACACTTCAATGGTGGAGACTTCACAGTAATAAAGACTCATCTGCTTTTATCCACTTTGTCTAAGTGTTGATAGTGTGCTGTGGAGTGTTTACAAACTAAATTGAAGAAGATTTCTTTCTTTTATGAAGTTTAAATGAATGTAATGTGCAGTTGCCCATACACCATTCAATTTGAGACTAACCAAATGGCTGCAAAGGCTGGCATGATGTGTCAAAAGTTACAGAACTAAAGCAGTTATGGGACAGAAGTTACGGAACTAACGTTTGTACCTTTTTTCCTCCCTTTGATGTGTGTATTTGTTCCATTATAAGGGAGAGTGTGGAAGTGCAGAGCTAATAAGTTTTTATTAAGATTTTTAGTCAGTTAGGCTACGTGTGGTCTTTTTAGTCTTTAAACAAATCCATTTTCTGACCAGTTTGAAGTCTGGAGGAGGGCAGATTTAGCTCAATTTCTGTCTGCTCAATCTACTTGGTCCTGATTAATGCATTGCATAAGTTCACAGTAGTGTTTGGAATGCATTAGACTGCCATTTTTGCTATAATGTGGCCCACTGTGTATCTAGAAAGATGTGATTTATTGGAGAAACGGGTGTGGGCACATGGAAAAACAATTTGTCTTAGAGAATTATTTCTAGATGACTAGTAAAATGTTGATTCCAAGCAGGCCATAATTAATCAGCAAGGACTCTTTTCCTGAGTTTCCTCCTGTAGGAAAACAGACTTAGGACATCCATCAAATGGAAGCTGAGAGAATGAGGGGGGAACAGCCTGAGTCCCCAGTTAGCAAAGCAGTTGTATTTCTGTGAAGCAATCCCAGCAGGGTGCTTTGCTGAATAATTGCAATGTTGGCTTTGAAAACAAATCCTGAATTTCTTATTTCTTGTAGTTTTCTTAAATTTTTAATATACTTCTGGTGGGTTCTGTGTGCCAAGAAGGTGAGCAATGGCACAAAAAATGGGCTGGTAAACCAAAATCTTTCTCTGATATCCTCTCAAATGGCCTCACACCTTTTCTTTCATCTTCTTTTCATTATGTTGTGGTGTGCAAGTACATCAGTAGTTACTTAGTGAGCTCTAGTTGTGCTGAGCTCACTAAGCACAAAAATAAATTTCAAAAACTTGCGTTGATTATCTGTTTCAGAGCAGCTTTGTCACAGTGCTTTCAAAAGCTTTAGGTCTTGAGATGTTTGGTTTGGAGAGGAAACAAGTGGTAGCCCAATTTTTATACTATACTGTAGTAATTTGAAAATCTCAGTAAGTTTTGTTAACAAGAAATGTGATTTCAGTAAATTTTCAGTAAATGTGATGAAGGTGATTTACATCTGTTTTATGTTGTGGGAGATCTATTATGCTAAGAGGTAGGACTTTACAGTGCACACTATGCTGGTGATTCAGCAGGGGTAGATATTGGTGGATCTGCTGTGCAGGTGGTTGATTTCTGAGTTTGCTTTAGTGGATGCAAGAATATGTCATTTATCATTTTGTTCAGCAATTTGGGAATGAGGTTTGCATTTTAATATCTAAAAGTCAAAGAACTCTCAGCTACCCTTTGTTTTGGGCAAGGTCCATAGGTCTTAGTGATTAGAGAAAGATATCTGCAGGGAAAGTGGGACTTTCTGGATGTGGAAAAGGGGGAGAAGACTGAGTGTCCATTACAGGAATCAGAAAACCCTCAGAAAACCACCTGCTTAATTTGCAAGAGTTGACTCCTTTTCAAAAATCTGAAGAACTAGCTTGCTGGAATGAATCCCAGTAGTGTAACAGTTGGGTGAGGTCATGTGTGTAGTTTCACAGTTGGGTTGTACTGTAAATGAGCAAAAGCCATAATGTTCAAAATTGTTGTTCAATTCCTTCGGTGAAGGTCATGTGTCATATCTTTTCAGTGGTTTTGAAACTAGGGATAACTTTGTATTAATTTTCAAAAAATGCCTATGAATTGCTTAAGAAACTGCCTTAGTCCTGATGCACAATGAAGATAATAAAAGCACTGTTTAGGATTCAGTATATCAGCTCCAAAATTGGCTATTCAAGCATTTTCTATTGCTTTCTGGTGTTTAAAGAAGGACAGAACTAAGATACTGAATCTGTCTTTTAAAAACCTAATTTATCTGAACGCCTGTAATTTCTACTAGTCATTGCATCTGTCCAGCTAGAAACACAACCTACGAACTGCTGGTGTCCTTGAGAAGAATTATATTGAGCCCAAGAGCTGTCCTTTGTTGTATGAATGTTGGGGTCTTCCTAGGCAGAACTGAGCGATTTGCTTCCGTAGGAACAGCGAATTCTGCTTGGATCCTAACAGGCCAGCAGCTGATTTTTTAACACCTTCAATATGAATGCTTTGGGATGACCTCAAGATAAGTTTTTGTGGAAGTTTTTTTTTCCATTTTTTTCCCCCGTGTGCTTTGTATCCATCTGTTTCTTTCCAAAGATGAACCTCTTTTTATAATTCACAAAAGCCCTACATGTGTGCCTTCTGAGTGTGAGGAGAATGTGCTTAGGAACGTCTGTTCTCCCCCAGGTGATTAAACAAGGAGGAAAGAAAACTTGTGGCATTAAGCACCAGTTCTCCCCAGGGCAGGAGGTTAACATTTGACAAGATGACTGCCCTTTTGAAGAGTCCCAGCAAAAGCAGATGCAGATTTCATCGAGGCTTGATCTTTTGAAATTCACTTTGCCTGCTCAGCCTGCTTCTCACAGGATTTTTCCCACAGCTCACAAAGGATCCATCTGGAGAAAATCGCTAAGCAATATTTACCAATCCATCTGTGCTTTTGAATGTCTAGACCTGTGTAAGGGCTGAGGTAAAGTCTTTATAAGCTGTCATGCTGAAAACCATTTTGAAGTCCTCCTGTGGTTTGCAACATAGGAACTCTAAAGATTAGAAATTCTGCTGAGGCATTTTTCAGATTCATTCCAATTCTTCAGCAATTTGTAGAGCAAATTCTGTTGTGGTATTGTAGAGCAAATTCTGTTGTGGTATATATGATTATTAGGTAATTAAATACTGCATCCCATTCATATGTGCCTCAGTCACTGGAATTAAGGTTGTAGGGACTACTTTTGCACTGCCTTTTTTCTGACTACTGAATATTTAACCCTGCTCCCTGGCGCTCTCTGAGGCTGTACAGACGCAAGGGCATCAACCTGTATTCCCATTTTTGAAAGCTGGAAATATGACCCCTAAAGGGTATGCAGCTATAGCCAAGCAAGGACAAATTTCTCCCAGTTTTCAGTGCTTGATTTTTATTTCAGGGATCTGCTTGTCTCTGTACAGTTGTCTATGTGTGGTTTGCTGCAGATTTATTTATCAATCTTTTTCTTACGGTTCATGCATCCCTAGCTTTAGGAATAATGCTGTTCCCTGCTGAAGTGTCCTTCAGCAGTGAAGCTACTGTGATCACACTGTGGAAGAGCAGAGCTGGCATGAAGGGAATCTTGGGGACTAAGAGATTTCTCTTTACTTTGGGCCTTAACCTTTGGTTGCTAGTGTGAACTGACATTTGGACAGGTGCATCTGCAGGACAGACCATCCTGCACCATTAGAATTCTTACTTGCTTGCAGGGCTTGGGAGAGAATGGTGCTGCATACTAAAATATATGTAGGTTTTTCATCCTGGCTTCTTCAACCTTTGGTTTTGAAAAGCAGATTATTATCTATTGAATTAGAATTGTATTTGTATTTTGGCTGGATGTTAAAATGGAGCCTTAGCAAAGACACACCAGTTGCCCTTGCTTGAGAAATAATATTGACTCCAAGAAGATGAAGAAGCTTTTGTCTTCTTGTTACAAAAGATTGTAATACTGAAATAACAGTAACTGAAAAATTGAATATAATATAGGGGGTAATTTTCCTTCTATTGGAAGAACTGCACTGCAGCAAGATGCTTTACAATTACTAGTCTCTAAAAGCATGTGGCAAAATACTCTTAGCATTTATACCGTATTTGCCTTTTATGACAGGTTTCCAGGGTCACTGTCTTAGGCCTGGGAATCCTGCTGCAATTTTCCTTGGAGACCTAGGGAACCTGACATGTATGGAGCATTTCCAGTTTTTGTGATAACTTTTTTGTATTGCTGAGCCCATGAGTAAAGCTGTGGCTAGGTATTATTGAATGCCTAGTAAAAAAGAAGGGGGTGGTGGAGACAATATACCTCAGCAAGTTTCAGAGACCACCTTCTCTCCTCTCCTTTTGATGGTGCTTTCTGTGTAATCTTTTCCTGCAAAGAGAATCATGAAACCATAAGTCCATCCCACTGTGTTACAAGGTGCTAGGGTTTGTTCTGTAATGAGATCTCAGAGGCCCAGGACACCACTCCTGTTCTCCCTTTGGGAGAAAAATGAACTGCAGCTGCAGCAGCTAGGCTGGCTGCTGTGTTCAGAGAGGCTGGGAAGCTGTCAGAGGAGTTGGAGACAGAGCAATAGGTTTCCAGTAAATTTGGCTCTTTAGACAAAATAACATCTGTGCCCACACAGAGAAGTTACCCTTCCAGGAAAGTATCCTGAAAGACATTTCAAAGGCTGCCACATAGAAATGGGTGTTTGGGAAGAAGGTAGATTTGCAACCTATTTAATAGTGAAATCTTCTGGGGAACAGGGGATAAAGTGAATGTTTTGTGGGTTAGATTATGTGGGAGGAATATAAATAGACATTTTCTGGTCACTTTTACTGTGACTGCTGGAATGCTGTGAGGGTTGTTTGTTTGCTTCAGGACAAGAAGTCACAAGCAGGTGATGGGACAGGGAAGGGTATTTCTTGTCTTTGAAATAAAGACAAGGGGCTATGGCAATGACTGCTCCCTCCTGCCCAATTTGCAGTCGAGGAGGAGAATCCCTCCCCTTCAGGGGGAGGTAGCTGAGAGTTACTCAGAGGTAAAGTTTAGCAGAATATTTCTGGCCTTTTCGTAAGGTAGAATTTGAGGAATGCTGCAAACATTCCTTTATCTAAAGTGACAAATGTGAATCGGAAAGGTACAGACAAGAAAAAGAAAGGGGAGGAGTGAATTTCTGGTTACATTTTTGATGTCAAAGTTGTTGTTATTGAAGAAACAAAAATGCCCTCATTCTTCTCCCTTGCTTGAAGTAATCTATTTCTGCCTAGTATTTCTATGAAGTGCTGTAGAAAAAAATCATAATTACAGTGTGCTAAACTAATTCTTCTACACAGCATTAAGTTTAAAATAATGTTGAATCCATATTTCCATTAGCAAGCAATGAAAAAGCTATTAAGGCTAAGACTTAACACACAATCAGTTCAATTCCTGCAAATGTTTCTACAGAAGCTTGGTGCTGCAGAGCCATAAATAAATGAAAATGATAGCCAGAAATGTGCTGTAGTATCTGCACCACCCAAAATTTCAATTCAAGAAAAAAAAGTTCCTTCTTCTAACTATTAGATTAGAACTACAAAGGGGGGCAGGTTCAAAGAGGTACTGAGCTCTTTCCTATATGCTTTAGGGAAATTAAGAAAATTAGTTTTATCACTTTTGCATTTTCTCCAAGCCCCCATCTGTAGAGAAAGCGTTTAGCTCACTTACTTTTAAAGTATCAGTGTGTGTATAGGTGCTTTATACCATTTCAGTTATGGTGTCACTGGGCCATTTTTCATCTGGAGCCTGTAAATACGGAAACACAATTCTCAGGCATTTACTGGCATAAACTCCAGAAATGGTGAGCTTCCTCTAAAAAGTTACACAGACTCATTCTGTGAGTATGCCATATGCCTGAAGTCCTCAGGTTATACAGTAATAATGGGTATCGTAGAAATAGGATAAATATTCATTATCACTTCCCAAGGGAGTGTTTGGGATTAAATAAGTTAAAAATTCCCACCAGACAGAAAGTCTTTGTTAAATGTGCTTTATTTTTTTTGCAGATGAGCTCATTACAGTGTAACTGCTGATAAACCTCTTTTGATCCGCAGCAAGATGCAACTGCTTTGGCCTAGTCATTAATTTAGGACACAAAGATGTGCTTAGTAGTGTATCACAATGGGACAACTGTAATAATTGGAGGCAGATACAATTTATTAAAATTTCCCTAGTAGTGTGAGAAAAGCCTGGCACATGGCTCTCCATAGCACTGTCCAGGGATGTGTTCTCTTCAAAGGACACCCCCTGAAGTACAGGTTGACTGTGAAGTCAGGTTTCATCTATGCTAGTACATCAGAGGGCAGAATTTAGCCCAAAGTGTCTTAAAATAATTTTTCGATGCTTTACATTAGTAAAACCCTGCTGTGGGTTAAGACTTTATCATCATGCTTTTCTGTGCTCCTTTTCCAGTGCTGCTCTGAGCTGTGGGAAGAACCATGGGCTCATTCTGTGAGACTGAGCTGGTGTGATCAGTGAACAAGTGTGCCCAGCAACCTGATTCTCTTGCAGAAGGGGTGTTGCAGGTGGTGACTGCAATGTGGCCAAGTCCCCATCCCATCCTGGGTGTTAGCAGAGCTGGACCACAGCAGCCCTTGGGTCACTTTGCCCACTGTGCTGGAGCCGTGCAGCAGGCATGCTGTTGGTCTGCAGACTGAGGTTTGCTCCTACAAGTCTACAACCTGGAAGCAGGAGGCAGTTATTTTCCAGCTTCCAACTAAGAGGTGGCATCCCAACTGTGACCTTCTGTGCCAAACTTTGTTCCAGAGTCAATTTGTAAATGCTTTGTATGTCAACTTTAGCTGGGAAGTCCCAACCACTCTCTCACCATCATTAACATTATCTCGTAAAGAGCCAACAAAAATATAGCTTTGATGTGTTTCTTTTGGTGCTCAGATGCCATTGCATGTGAGGTATTATCATGAAAACCACATTATCACAGTAACTCAGGGCCTTCGGGCATCTGATGCTGCCAATTGCCTTCACTTCTTGCTGGTATGTAATTTATCACCGGCATGGCCTACCCTGCTAATATGCGCCCTTTGTGGGCAGAGGCGAAGCTAATATACTTTCAAAGTGTATTTGAATTGCTTCCATAAATCACAGCTGTCACTCTGAGCAGTTTTATCACTTGCCAGAGCAATATGTTATGCTCATGCTTTATAGTCTTGGTACTATTCTGAACTTTTATTTGTGTAAGTTGTAATGCATCGTAAGTTATTTTATCAAACAAATTTGAGCAGCCCCGGGTTTTTTATTATTATTTTATTTTTACATGGAAACTTTGCCTAGCTCTGTAAAGAAGAGCGTTTTTATGGATTATGCTTTATAGTTGTAATTATTATTTTTTATTAGTAATTTGCCCTAAGAACACTTGCAGTTTGCTTTCTGTTTGTTAATTTTCATTCTTCTAAGAAGTTCATGCAGCTGGGATAGCTTTGTTTTTGTAGCTCATTTCGTCTCCTACTCTGCTGTGTAGCAGGAAGAGCAGCTATGTCGCCAGTCCTGGGCTGTGGAGTTGGAGATGGGGAGGAGGAGCCTCCTTGCCTCATAGATTTTATTTGCTATCTGTGCAGAATATCCACCAAATCAATCAATTGTGTAAATTTAAAATATAAAGCCTTGTGAAATCCAGAAAGCCCATTCAGGCGAGCCGTCCTACCGGAGAACTCAAGGGTGGTGTAGCAGGGCAGTCACGAGTAGTAATTTGTGCCTAAGGCATAATTAATCCCTTCATCTGGGAATGCTTCCCCTGAATCCTAGAAAGCAGCTGGGAGCATGAACAGCACGGATGCTCAGAGCTGTGCTGTGGTGCCCTGGCTCAGGCAGGGGCCGGGGAGGGGGACAGCTGTGTCTCAGCAGCCAGAGCCGCTCACCTGGGCAAGGAGCAGCTGTGCCCGCACTGCCTGCCCGCCCTGTCCCTGTCCCAGGCGTGCTGAGCTGCTGTTCCCATCTGCCAGCTCAGCCTCCCCACCAGGCAGGGTCCTGGTAACAGCACTGAAAACTCTGCTCAGACACAAGCTCATCCATCATATTTTCCTTCTCCTGCTGCCGTGGTAGATCTGTTTATGAGTGTGACCTGTGACTGGTTTAGGACTTCACTGCAACAAGAGACTCTTCTCAGCTCTTCTTTTTCAGGGATGCTCTGACATTAAATGCACTGGTTTTTTTTATTTACTGAACAGTCAGTAAAATGTCCCCTTTTACAGCCATGCCTAAAATACCAGAGAATATTTATGAACCAATTTGCCATGGCTTCCCCTGTGATGGGAAAGAAAAAAAAAGTGGTTGTTTTTTTTGTTTTTTTTAATTGATGCAATAGTTCATTCCAGAATAAGAGAACAAGGTCTATAAAGTAGTCAATGTTATAATTAGAAAATTATTTATTTGCAGCAGATATATTTGCTAAAATGTGAAGATTGTATTCCTCTGTCTTCCTCTGTAAAGAAGATATACTAATTGTTTAAAATTGAACACTGGCTCTAATGGAAATTTTTTAGGTGTAGATCAAGTTCCTTGTGATGAGGAGTAGTCTAAAGGTATGACTTAGGTTTGTCCTTTTATAGAAGTTAGTGTTTATTCTCAAGGTTTGTACTCCGAATGAGCAGTAGCTGCTAAAGAATGTTCTGCAGATGTGTTTGTAGATCCTGTGATTTTCTCTTTTCAAAAATTTTAGCTACACAGACATTTTCATCAGATTGGCTAGGCACATCAGCTACCACTTCAGAAATGCATGTTGTAAATTTTACATGAAGAGACATTTTTGGCAGCTGCTTTGCAGTTTGACTTTGAGCAGCCCCAGAAAGGGTATGTGAAATCAGTTACCCCATCCAGACCACGTAAGCAAGAAACAGTATTTTAGCCTAAGGATGACTTGGCTGATGGTACTGCATTAAACTGAATGATTGCACATAGAGGAATTCATATATACTTCTGCCCGCATACACAGATCATTTCATAGGATCAGAGGAACTAAGGATGGAGGATACTCCTGATTCTGTGAAAAAACCCCAAAAAACACTAAGAAACCAGTTTTTACCACTGAAGACATCTCTCCCACCTCAGCTGAGCCTGGGGAGCTGGCAGGTGCCTTTCAGCATACAAATGAACCATTCATTTGTACTGCTTTGCTGACAAAGCTCTGATTCTCAGTGACCTGTAGTTAAGATTTTGCTCTGGCAAATGACTCTTACTATGCCCTCTTCCTCACCTTTCTACCAATATTCACAAACTTAGGGGTCTGGGAATCTGGCCCTACCCTTGTAGGCACTGCCAGAAAAAAGAAAAACAAACTCAGACATATTTTTTTTGGATCAAAGTAGCGTTCTTCATCTAATTAAAAATTCTGCAAAGCTCTGTATGTAACTCTTAGCAAATTCAGTGCTTAAAGGTCTCTTCTTATTATAGATTATATTGAAGATCAAATGATTTTCCATTGCTTTATCAATTGAATATACAGCACTTCTCAGCACTGCTGGATTTGAAAATGTTTTATGAAGATGCCATCCCTCAAAATGTTATTTTACAGATGAGAAAACTAATAAGCAGAAAGAAGAAGTAATGCAGTCAGAGTGTACTAGGTCCCAGGCAAGCAAAAAGCTATCAAAATTTATGATGTATGCAAGGAAAAAGTTCTGCTGCTGGCTCTCAAATCTACCTTGACAACACACCCGGGTTGATCTTTAGTATTTATGCTGAGTTGAAGACTCCATATGTTTATGGTCTTTATTGTGCATTTTCCATCGCTCTGAATGCTTAGCTGGCATCCATCAGGAATTCAGACTTTGCAAATACTTTTGGCCGTGAAGATTGTAAACACAGCTTTGCTGGGGTTGCAAAATATTAAGTGTGCTGTGTGACAGCAAATGCTCTGTGGCAGCTCTGCCCCAGTGATTTGTGAGAGCAGACATCGCCCTGGAGAGACCCACAGCAGACAAAGCACAAATATTCAGAAGACCTTTCTACATTTAAATTTGTGCTATGCTTTGGGATTCTTTGCTAATGAAAGTAAATTTTGCATCATTTACAGTTGCACAGTTGCAGGTACTTTGAGGGGAGATAAGGGGATCTGGACTGGTCCTGTGGGTTTTGCAGAACAAGTCTGCATAAAATGCTTTTGCTTTGCAGATCAGCCTTCTCAACCTGTTGCACTGGATGAGTTAATCAACATTCTCTTTTGCAGTGATTACACTGGACCAGCAATAGTGGGAGTTTTCCAGCTAACGTGCAGTGCAAAGAAAGCTGGGGATGAGCAAGGGCATGGAGCGGTTTTCCTTCATGTAGCTGAATTAAACCATGTTCTGGCTGAACATTTTGACATCTGTTGACCATGGGCCTGATTCCAGGCTTTCTTAAGCCTGCAGAAAGACTGTGCCTAGCATGAGTGAGGCTGGGACTGGGTGACTGATGTCTGCCTGTTTGCCATGCACTGCTGTCAGCCTGTTTTCCAGCTTGGTAGAGACTTGGGAATCAATGCAGAAAATAAATGGTGTCTTCTGAAGCCAGCTTCATCCTCCCTCTCCTTTTCTCTTTCTTTGGTTCTCTGGGCCAAGATTTCTTGGCACAGCTGTTCAGTAAAGCTTGCTGCTGAGTGTCATTTCTATTAATTTCTTCTGTGAATACACAAGGAATGTGTGACTCCAGGTGTTAGTCCTCTTGTTTTCAAAAGTGACACTAAACCCTTGTTAGAAAAGGCAAAGGTGAAAGTTTACATCCACAATGCATTCCCTTTTTCATTTTTTTTTCTTTTTTATGCTCATATTATTCTACATGAGTTGAAAATACATTTGCCTGTGATGTGGAGATAGGCAGGCTTTGTAGATTTAGCTGCCCGATTCATCAAAAGAGTTTGTAAAACTGTATTAATGAGTTACTTTGCACATTCCTTGGCCAATTGAAACAAAAACTCAAACTTCTGTGAAATGAGACTCATAACCCACAAACCCCCTAAACCCAAGGCAAAGTAAAATATAAAACAAAAGCTTTTAATTGCCTACAGATAGTAAATCAAACAAAAAAAAAGGAGTTTTGGAAATTGGTAGTGATCGAATTGGGATGTCAAAGGGGAATTCTTTTACTTTTTCTGACATTTTTTGCTTTTATTCCTTCTTTGTAAGATGCACAGTTTGGCCATAGGGGAAACTAACTGGTCGCTGGGATGACCAGACCTGTAGATTCCTTTGCCTCCTTCCAAGAAAAAGCTTTATATGGAAGTGACAGCCCAGCTCTAGTGCATTAATTGAATTTATTGCTTTTGTACTTATGTCAGAATTGCAATTAGAATTTACATTTCTGCAGTGATATGGAATGGAGTGAATGCCCAGAACTGAAACTGATACAAAGTACTTAGAGGTACTTTACAGGTCTTTTGCCTTGTACTTCAAGGGCTAAAGGAAAGGGAGGGTCTCAGTGATAACAAATTTCATTAAGGCACTTCTAATTAAGAAAGACAAGAAATGTAAACTAGGGTCTATGGTAAACTAGAAGAGTTGGTAATTGCAAGGCAAACATGAGTGGGAGCTCCCTATATCTGTGCCACGGAAGTGAAATAGGGTAGGCTCACCCCTGTTTGCCATTTGGTTTGGGTTTTGCCGGTACTCTTGGTACATAGCCACTGCTTAGTCTAATGGCTCTTTCAGATTGGCACATACAAGTGCAAGGGCCATGCATGAATGCAGGCTCAGTCCCACCTTGCCCCATTTTTCCTCTTGTGGGTGGGTTAAGCAGTGGTTGTGCAGAAGGATTTGAAAAAATGAATTTGTTACATATATTATAGAACTGACTTTTATTGGAACAGGGCTCTCTTTCCTTAATTTGATTGCTACCTGCCTGGTCAAGTTTCTCTGAAGCCTTTTAAAGGGATGCTAAAATACAGTGTGAATAAATGTGCTTGTATCTTTCTCACTGGAGGCCCTCTACTTCAAGGGGTTGAGTTCCCTGGCCTCAGTCCAGAATCGTATTCAAGCCTGCAAATCATTGCTCTGGAATCAAGAAATTAGCTTATATGCTTAAAAGCTAAGTGAATTCTCAAGGGCTCTGGTGTATAGGGGCTGGAGTAATCACTGTGTTGCAGGCGAGTGCTTCTAATATGGTACAGAGCTGGTTAAGGTCGACTGCTAACCCCAATAGTCTTTGGATTGCATTCTGCATGGGTGCACTTGGAAAAGATGAGATTTTTGCAGTTGGACCCATATGGGCAAACATATGCTCCTTCAAAGTCCTGTTGGCATCAGTATTGTCCCTGTGCCTGTTTGCATCTAGCTGGGGGTTGTAGCCCATAACTTGCTGTGTCCTTATGTTATAGGTAAACAAAGTTAAGGCTTTTTTGGTACCTGCAGGGGTATGCAGAAGCAGTGGGGAGGAAGAGTGCCATCAGGCAGTGGCTGTGTCTTTGCTGGAGGCAGTATTTACAGCTGATGGCTGTGTTTTATGAAAACTCTTCATGAGGCTGAGACACAAAACAAAGCCCAGCTTGTGAAGTGAAAAAGCAGGGTTTGTTAATGATACAGTTGTTCACCCCAATCTGCCCACAGTAAAATGCAACACAGTACAGTGAACTGTATCACCAAAACACTGCAGTCTTCTTCCAATAGACAGGATGTGGGCAGAGCAGGAGCCTGTAGCTGGAGCTGTGTGGAAAAAAACAGCCTGGCAGAAGCAGTGAGAGCCCAGGAACCATCCATCTCCACGACTGCTGGTGAGCAGCAGCCTGCTTGAGCAGTCCCTGCTCAGATTAGGGGTCAAAGCACTCAGCACACATATTTTGGTGTACCTTCCAGAAAAGTATTGTGCAGTTCTGCTCCTTTCCTCTGGGCAAATTATTTACCTTGGGTGCTTATTTTACTACCTCCAGTTGTCTTTGTCTATTCAGGAATGCATCATCTTCAGTGCAGGGACTGCAGCTATTCCTTGAAATTTGCACAGTATCTGGCATGGAGGTTCACTCTGAGCTTGTGCTTGTAGATATTTCATCAGTATCAAGAGCTGCTGCCAAGACGTCAAGCTGATATCAAAAGCAAAGTTAGAGATGGATCAATACACAGGGGCTCAACAATTTGTTTGCTCAGACTTTCCATTATTTATTAGGGATCAATCCAGAAAATGAAACCAGAAGAAATGAATCTGCTGAAATTCAGTGAATCTGTGTTTTGCAGCTTGCATGGAAAATTTCATCCTGCTAGTTTTGTACTTGTGCTTTTTTTGACTCACACTAAATTTTGTTTTGGTGGTTAGCTGTTCCATTGCACAGTTCTTAGGGATTTACTAACAAAATCAATAGATACTGCATATAATAATTATGCTATGGCTGTGAACTGTTTTATGTAAGACAATGCAAACACAGACACAGGTACATATGGAGAGTATTGCACCTGCTGTTCGTCTAATGATCACATCATGTGCCAAAGAAGTCTTATTATCGATACAAATGGGTTGTCACATTGGTGTTTTAGTTGTACATTAGCTATTCAAAAAGCTTATGAAGTGGAATTGCAGCAATATAACAGTCTATGGCCACAGTAAGGGCTACTACTAGAGTTGTATCTGTTTGGTCTTTAAGCAGTAAATCTCCCTTAAGAGCATCTTACAAATTCTCCAAGTGTATCTATTGGCCTGCCCATGGGTCTATGTTAACTCTCTTTAATGTTGTTGGGAAGGTGGCAGGGGCTGAGAGCAGAAGGATTATACCTGGATGTTCCTTAGCACTATTTTGACCTCCCTGTTGTTGTGTGAACTGTGCACCAGCTTGCAATGTATGCCTTCAGTGGCTGAGCTCTCATGGGATGAGAAGGCTTAACCCCTCTTGCAGTAACGTTTTCCAGGTCCTGTAGTACCCTCCCTGCAGGCACCTCAGCTGGCTTTGGGCATCTGCAACCCTCCAGTGTAAACCCTTGCTCATGGTACTGGCCAAAGGGAAACGCTGTCCAAAGCTCATTTCCCCAAAGCTGTTGAGCCTGTTCAT
This sequence comes from Entomyzon cyanotis, assembly GCA_024500445.1. Classification (NCBI taxonomy): domain Eukaryota; kingdom Metazoa; phylum Chordata; class Aves; order Passeriformes; family Meliphagidae; genus Entomyzon; species Entomyzon cyanotis. The sequence continues at coordinate 88,217,107 of JAKEPQ010001005.1, forward strand.
GTGGCTCCATGGATTAACTTAGTTCAAAAGCATAAAATACTTCCCTTTTCTCTTTATTTCACCTGTGTCGTGTGCTGGCTGGGTGGCTTCCCCCCTCCTTGGTCTCCAATAAAATGCAGAAGCCTCAGATTACAAAAACAGCTGCACATGCTTTGGGTTAATGCATTTAAGTCAGGCTCCAGGGTCTGGGCAAGTGCCAAGATCCTGGATCAGCTGCTTTACCGGAATTAGGCTGCTGTAATGGAGCCCTGCATTATTGTGTTGCAATTATTTTGGATTGCAGCTGGCTGTTCCCTCAATTTTTTTTTTTTTTTACTGAAGTGAGATAAAAGGATTTTGTCTTAAAAATAGAATTTTCTTTTCAGAATCTTACAGAAGCTTTGAGTTATATACCATGTCTGTAAGAGGTGCCCCTCTGTTTATCTTCAGATTTATCTTCGAGGAGAAGTGCAAGAAATATTTGTCATAGTTTTTGAAGAGCAGGAACAGTGCTAAAAGGTCTCAAAACATAAAATAAATGTGTATTGGAAAGGAAATAAAATAAGTGATTAAAGTGTCATATAATCACATGGTTTTAGATTCTCAGCAAGAACAGGCTTATTTTCAGCATCAAGCCACTTACTAGTAGCAAGTTCTTCTTAAAGCTGTCCCTGTAATTTGGAAACCCTTTGTGTAGAAAAGTAAAGGAATGGATACAGATTTTAAACTGAAAAAACCCATTTACCCACCCTTGAGTCTCCTGTATTCGTATCCATTCAAACTCTTTTTGATGCCTGTTTATATACATTCCTTGTCAAATAACAGCTCTCTCAGGTTCTCCAGTTGATAGCAAAAAGTAAACTGAATGCAATCATTTATCTTTGAACTGTTCAACTGTGCCTTTCTTCATGTTCTTGTTAATAATGCCAGGTCTCCCAGGAGCACTCTCATGCAATTTTATCACATAAGCTTTTTGTTTGACCTTACCTGCTGTTCCCCTGGAACACGAGGGGGGTGAAAAAAGCCAAAATGCCAGCCTGCCTTAATTAAAATTTTAGTCTCAGAAGAGGCTACAGTATGTGATTTCATTAGGTATATAATGAAAGTATTTAATCATACCTCTTACTTGTCTGGGCTCTTTTACTCGCTAGTGAAGTCACTGAGTTTTAAACCAACTCTGTTCAGGTGTGGAAAAGTAACTGAGGGGTGGATATTTGCATCCTTAAGTGATTCATAAATTCATTTTACCTAGGATTTTGCATGTTTGCCCTGAAGGTAGTTGCTAGGATGATGAAGTAGAAGGCACTAAAGAAATGTTCAGCACCCTGCAAAAACATTTTTCCCTCATGGGACAGCAAGCATGCATATAAATGTTTTTTAAAAGATAATGCTATTCCTCATCTCCAGGGTGAAACTTGGAATCATAGAAAAAAGGTAAGAGAATGGGTAAAAGGGTAAAACATAATGGATATTTCTTTGACATATAAGAAGCTCTAAATCTTACATTGTGATATGTGGTGTTACTTTCATCATTTCTCATTGCCATAATCTAAATCACCACAATAGGCAGCTTTCTACCTCCCAGGTGAACCCATTTGTTTTATGCAGTGACTGTTCTCGAGGAAAATTCTGTGCACAAAGCAATCTATCTTGGCTTTTGTAAAAAATATACCTTATTTGAGATTATATAGAAAAGGCAGAGTTAAAAAATATATTTTTGAGGCTCTGCTCCTGCACATCTTTTGATCCAGGAGGGTTTGCTTCACTAGGGAAGTTGTGTTATTCCTCTAACTTTTTTTTTCCATTTTATTAGCAGTGGAGATGTGTCCCCAGTTGCCAACATTGTCTTGAGTAGCACATGAAACTATCTGTGTTTCAGGTGCTCTGTGCTTTGGGTTCTTTCCAGCCCCTGAGGCTGCAAAACAAGTAAAATCAGGATTTAATATAGCCTTTTGAGGAAGAATAAAGCAAAAGGACAAGGAGAGGCAGTTCACCTGGGTAAGATAGATCCTGTTCTAGTGCTCTAGAACTCGCCACATGGGCGATTTCAGAGCTGTTGTCTAAAATAAAATTCTAGCATAGCAGAGTATTTTCATCAGCAGTTTTTACTAAATCCAACAAATAGGTTGCTCTGGAATAATTAAAAATTGTAGGAAATTTCCCAAGTTATTTCTTCTTCTGAAGCTGGATGAAGACATTTTTGCACTATCACTTTTGTGGGATTTGTGGCTTTGTAAATCAGAAAGAGAAAGAGGGGTGGGGAAGACAGGCCAACTTCTTTTACCCATTTTTATTCTTTTTTTTTGGTGATAATAAATCTTACTGGCTCATCTCTCTGATGCACATACATCTTGTTGAGTTTTCTAATGCAGCTGAATATGGCTCTGTCTGTGAGTCTGACAACAAATGTGGTTGTTGGTCTATTAACAGGTTTGGGAAGCATGAATGTGTGTTTTTCAAAGCTACGGCCATTTTAGGGCCTGGGAGCTATGATTCTGGCAGCAGTTATGTTTCAAGACTCAAAGTTCAACATCCTTCAGTTTTATAACCCCAGCTCTGCAGAGAATTATTCGAGTCACTGTCATTGTAATCACTTTAGGAATACATTTGCTGCGTTATGTGTAACCAGTGGATGTACCTGGAGTGCCATTAGCTAAAAATTGTTTTGATCTCGCACAACTTGAAAGAATCGATGCCATTAGTTTAAAATTTTGAAAACGAAACTAACATAATAGCCCATGGTTTCCCCTGTAAGCTGTACTGCTGGAGTGAGATGTGCTTTTACCTGAAATGAAAGAAGCCAAACTGTGAGTCACTTCTGTTAAAAGGCTGCTCTTGTTTTTTGAGGGTCTGAACTTGCAGAGTGCTGTGGGGGAAATGAGTCTGTGTGCTGCTGTGGTTTTTGACAAGTGCTGTTTTATGTGCTACCTCATGCCTCCGTACCTTTTCTGTTGCTTCTTAAGACTCCCTTATTTAAGGCACAGGTATTCTTTTTTGGTTTTTTTCCCTTTTCATGTGTGTGAAAACTAAATAAATTAATTGCATGGTCTTATGATTTGAGGGGAAAGGGATTGGATTTTAGCATTCAGCTATTTTATGTATTTGTCCTTCTAGCTTACATGGTGTCCAGTTTACAAACATAAATTATCTGTGCTGTCTTCAACTAGAATGTAAAACTCAAATGTCTTACTAGGTTAAGACATTTTCATGTGTATTGCAGAGATATTCCAGCTGCACAAGATTAAGTTTAAATTTTCAGACTCACACAGAAAGTATCACCAAGAGTGAGACATTAATTAATGTGTCTTCTGTGGTAGTCTTCCAAGCTGCAGACACTTTGGGGTGAGGCTAAAATCAAAATTAGCTGAAATTTTGATCAATTTTGTGTTTTCCAGGAGACTTTAGTCCATCATTTGCAGTAAAACTTGTCAGGTAATGGTCAAGTGCATAATGAAAAAAAAACCCCCAAACATTTTCCTCAGGGGACTGGGCACCCAATTCTAACACATAACACCTGAACATGAAAAGCCAGCAAGAACACAGTGCCTTGGAGCAGCACTCCTCTAGAGGAAGCAGTGCATAGGGATGGTGTTACATGGCCACATGGGAGGTGGAACACCTGGTTGCAGTCCAGTACTTGAGTATCTCACAGAAAGTCAGGACCCACTGATGGACTTATGGATCAAGAAGGACTTTGTTCTGGCTGCCAGGAAACTCTTGCCTTGAATTCCTGCTCTCACTTGTGCTGGAAATGGATATCATTATGTGGCTCCCACAACTTGGCCAACTGTCCTGTGCATTTTTCCCCAATTAGGTTGGCTTCCTCCTGTTTTACAGATAACATTTAGGGTCTGTTTGAGAATCAAAAGGTTCTTTGGAATGCTTAGGAATGTGGTTTAGTGGTGGACTTGGCAGTGTTAGGGCAATGGTTGGACTTGATGAGTTTAGAGGTCTTTTCCACCCTAAGCAATTCTGTGATTCCATTTTGTGATTCTAAGACAGTGTTTGATCTTGCTGAACAGCTTGCTTCAGTTTTTTTCTTCTTTCCAGTTTTGCAAATACTTTGGGATGGGCCAGTTCACAGCTTATAGTAAAAAAGCAAGCTTTCAAAAACTTTACCAAATGTACTGATGTGTCTATGAGTGAATTGTAGTTCTACGATGACATTTTTTCTTCTCTGATTATAACTAAATCATGGCATTGTAAATTTAAATGGTTATAAAGTAAAAGCTACATCCATCCTTTTTAATACTTTGCCTATAGCTTATTTTAAAAAGTAAAGGAGAACGTAGCCTAGTAAAATTGTGGGAATAGATACCAACCATATTCTTCAGTCTACAAAATCTACTGAGCACTACTCCAGCCAGGGCAAAGTAAACTAAAATAGGCCAGAAATATCCCTTAGAATATCCAGTGTAATAAGGTGATCTCTGCTTGTGGAGTGAACTGGGTGGCCTTGCCAGCATGTGATCAAAGGGAGGAGAGACGGGGGAGAGGATCCTGTCTGATATGGAAATGATTAGTCCTCTTTTCCTTGGGAGACAGCAAAATTGTTAAGAGGCAGCTGGCTAACATTTTCCTAAGTATTTGTTTTTCCTGGAATTTGTAATTTAATGGTCTGACTAATACTGGACAACAAGCACATTCTAATCATATCTTTATTACCAGAACTTCTTATTAAATGGAGTAATATCTTCTTGCAAGATGTCCATCCTCATTTTAGAGGTTTTAAGTGATGCAAATGTCCTTCCGCTCTAGGTAAATTGCCTCCTTGTTAATTATAGGATCCGTCAAAACTTTGAATTTTATTTCTAATCTGAAAAGTTCTAGGTTTATCTTCCAGCCACTAATTTTATTATACCATTTTCTGGTCTGTTCAAGAACTATTGTTGTGGTTGGTTAAACCCCAACCAACAACTCAGCCCCATGCAGCTGCTTACTCGCTCTCCCGAGTGGCACAGAGAAGAGAATAAGAAAATTAAAAATGAGAAAACTCACATGTTGAGGTAAAGACAGTTTAATAGGGAAAGCAAAAGCTGTGTGTGCAAGCAAAGCAGAACAAAGAATCCATTCACCACTTCCCATGGGCAGGCAGCTGTTCAGCTATACCCAGGAAAGCAGGGCTCCTTCACACCTAGGAGTTACTTGGGAAGACAAAAGCCCACTCTGAACATTCCCCACGTCCTCCTTCCCTGAGCTTTATATGCTGAGCATGTTATCATATGGTCTGGGATATCCCTTTGCTCAGCTGGAGTAACCTGTCCCGGCTGTGTCTCCTCCCAAATTCTTTGTTCGCTCCCAGCCTCCTTGCTGGTGGAGTGGTGTGAGAAGCAGAAAGCACTGCTCAGCAGTAACTAAAACATCCCTGAATTATCAACACCATTTTCAGCACAAATCCAAAATTAAATCCCTTACTAGCTACTAGAAAGACAATTAATTCTAACCTGGCCAAAACCAGCTCAACTATCTATTTGCAGATACTTCTTTGTCTTTTTAATAAGTTGAGCAGAGTGAACTCATTAAGTCTTTCAGGAAGAGGTGCGCTTCCTAATGTTGGATCATTGAGCTTGCTTCTCAGCTCTACTAAGTTTTGGGGAGTCTTTTGCAAAGGTAAGCACCTTCTGTGCAGAGAATTTGCTGTTAGAATGTTTTCAAGGACTTTGCAGGGTATTCCTTTGTGTCCACTCTAAGAGCTGATGCTTGTACCCCTTGTCTTTTCCATGTGACCTCAAGTTCAATTTCTTCCCAGTGCTTCTGGCAGCTGCAACAGAGGCTGAGCTGGTCTATACTGGGAGAGGGAGTGGGGAGGAAAGGCAGTGTGGCATAGGCACTGCAGTAGTTGCAGAGCAGGCAGGAGCACAACCAGATCTGTTTAGTATTCCACCCAGCCCAGTTACCTCTGCTTGAGGTTTCCCTTTTGACTTTCTTTTGGACTTTGCTTGCCTAAGCCACTTCAGCGTGTTTCCAAGGTACCTGAATTTTAGGTTGCACTGCACTGAGTAAAGCAGAAAGGGAGCAGGTGAACTCTCAAATTATGTTACATCAAAACCACTATGAGAGTCTGTGTTTGCATTGGATGGGCTTGGATTCAAGGACTCTGTTCAAGTGCTAAGAGTAAAACAAAATTTGCGGTTCAGGGACTCTCTCCTGCACTCATCAGACACTCTTTACCTGCAGTGCTGATACACATGTTCCAAAGGTATCTTGCTAATACATGCCTCAAATCTAAAATGAGCAGTGAAATAGCCCCTCCCAACATGGATGTGCCATTCATGAAGGATGGATGCTGAGGCAAGAAGAGCACCAAACATGCTACAGTTACAGCTCTGGGTGTAGCTACTGGCAGAGGTGTAAAACTGCTGCATTTTGTCTTTTGAGCTGCATAGTTTCATTAGGAAATTAAAATATTTGTGGGTCTTTCACACAGTCTTTCTCCCCAGGGATGTTTAAGTTAGATGACTTTCAGCATGGTGATAAAGGCTGTAAAGGTTCAGAGAATTACCTTGATGGTATGACGGCCTCTTCCATTTCATCTGGAATCCAAGGCTCATCTTTCCTCTGAGGCATTCATTGAAATTCTGTGCACGATTTGTTCCTCTGGTTGTTTAACAATGTCTCTCATGTTTGCCCTGATATAAAAAATCCTCCTTTGTAGCAGAGATAACATAGAGCAGGATGATATAATTGCAGTAAAGAGGCCCTGGAGCTTCCAGTAATAGGATGGTTCATCTGATGTGTACTGCCATTAGAAAATAACCCACGTATGTATGTTCTCAGGGGACAGTAAAGAGGCTTTTAAGGATTACTCTTTATGTAGTATGAAAGCTAATGAGCAAAAGAGCAAGTGCAAAGACAACTATTGCTGCATAAGCATGTTGCCACTTCCTGTTTTCACTCGTTTCTTACACATGTGTAGCTCCAAAACATCCACCTCTGCCCAGTAATGCCTGTTTTTTCATGCACTGCAGTCAGTTTTCAAGACTTTTCAAGACAGTATTATTTCCATGTCACTGAAAAGTAAATAGCACGTGAAAAACATGGTATAGTTGAGGACTGTGCTGTGTGTGGACAAATTAAGTAATTTTGGTGGAATGGCGCTCTCTGATAGTCTGTGCCTGAGGAAAAAGAAAAAAAAAAGGAAAGAGGAAAAAAAAAGAAATATTTTGCTAGAATTATATAATTTCACAAACATTGCTGAAAGGTTGATATTAGTCTCAATTCTCCCACCTCCAATCTTTTTTCTGATATCTTTACAAAGATATCAACATACAGTAAACACTGGAGAACCTGTTTCAAAAGATACATGGAGAATTTGGGCTGCAGCGATGGGAAATTCAGAGCAGCTGGTTTCTGATACTAACAACTTCTTGTCCAAATGGATTGCCATGTAGAGAGCCAATTGTTCTACTTGCATTTGTGCTTAAACAGAAGCCATTTAGCAGAACAGACATTGGCTTTTTTGTTTTGTCACAGCATTTTTTTCTTGCTTATAAAGCTTGTTGTAGATAAAAAAAAATTAATTCACTTTTTAATATTCTGTACCCCCTCTGCAATGTTGGAATATACTTCTGTATCTTGTCATGTTTTTATGTTCAATAGAATGGATGAACTTGCATCTTTCTTCATGTATTTAACATAACAAAGGTTCAGACTTTGCTACCAGGTAAAATGAAGTGGCTTTACTTGAGATGAAGAACTTTGAAGATGCTGGATTTTGACTAAATGCTGTACTGGGTTTTATAGCAAGGTCTGATATCCATAACTCCATTTGATTCAAGAGGGTACTGATCATAAAAAAAAGTCCATGAATATTAAGTAAGGAAGAGAGGACAGCCAGCATCCTTGCAAAGATACACACAGGCCAGTAAACTTCTTAAACATCCCCATTTCTACTCGCATGTCAGGGGAGTAAATATTCTAGAGTACCTCCTGGACCAAAGAAGTAACTTCCTTTCCCTTACAGTCTAAGAGGGCTCAGGATACAATCTCTCTGCTCCCATCTAATCAGACTGGAAGTATGTTAGAGTGCATGTGAAGTATTTTATCCGCTTGTATTGAGGCTTTTCTGTGTGGTCAGAGCATTGCAAAGGGCTAAAATAAGGAGTAGGAAAATAAGGGCTAAAATAAGGAGTCTTATTCTCACTTTCAGGGATCTAATCTGTACTCTGCTGGTTAAGACAGTAGTGAGGGGTGCACATGTACTGTGGGCAGGAGAAATTGTTAAAATCCTCGAAGAGTTATAAGACTGTTAAAATATTAATCTGTAGCCTAGTAGACTTCAGCTCTTCAGCCTGTCTCCTTTTCATATTCCTGCCCCTAAAACCTGGAGTGTTTATGTCACGCACTAAGCAGTGCTTGCTAGTGCAGAGATTTTCAGCGTGGGGGTGTTTGTGTGTGCATTTGTCACTGGAGCTAGATGGTCTTTAAGGTCCTTTCCAACCAAAGCCATTCTATGACTCCATGTTTTTGTATTACCCCTAGGAGATCATGCCTATATGTTCATCATAAGGGTAGCTACTTCAACTTTTCCATAATTTTTTGTTTCACTTGGATAGTCATGTCTGCACTGAGTAATAAATTTGTCTTTTTTGGAGAGTATGGAACACAAAGCTGAATTGAAGAGAGAGCTGTGTATTCAAACATATAGCAGGGCATTAGCAGTAGTCTGACTAAAGTAATGTTAATGCAATCATATCTACTAGAGATAACAGAAGGGCTGCTTTCTACCTGACCCTAGTGGTGTCTGTCTGTCTCTGCAGAGCACCAGTCTGCCATCCTGTGCCAGTGCATCACAGTCCAATTCGGTGAACCCAAATCCAATGTTGGATTACTTTCCCCAAATGTGTCACTTGATCCCTGGTCCACAATCCATCTATCATTCTTTACACATCTGGGACTTACTTTAACAATCCCAGGTGACATGAGATGAATTTTGTGTTTCTGCTTCTCCTGTCAGTTGACTCCCCTGTACTTAAACTTCCATTCCTGCAAAAAGCAGAATAGTAATGCTAAATCTTTTATTTCTATCCTTTATCCCCTCCCCCCATAATTGGTGTGCTGGAGCAGAAGAGGACTAGCAATTTTATTATTGCTGTATAAGCCTTCTGTAAACTCAGTTACAGCAGTTCTGATGTTGGTAATTTTTATGACTAAAAAATATGCTGACACAATGTTTGCGCATAGGAAAAGAGTAAATCTGAATGTATAATAATCTGGTGAGTTTAGGAAATGTTTAATGCTATATCCCAGCCAAGTTAATCACTCATGGAATTATTTTTTTTTTATTTTGTTCACTTGACTGGAGCCATTAATCTCATATCTGTGGAACGGCATCTTTAATGCCAAAAACTTGACCAGAAATCCCAACATTTCCTTCGCCTCAGAACAGATTTTGAAGGAAAGCTATCAGTTGACAATAGACCAGCAGAAACAGAGACATTTGTTGCTTTATTTTTCTTACATAGTGAAGAAATATCCAGATGATTGTTTTCACTTCGTGAAGTATATTGAACCATGTACTGTATTCATGAATATAAATTGAGCAGACGTGACACAAATTTTTCTTATAAAGATGACAGAGTTGCTCCTTCTGGTAGTTCTTCTTTGTCTGAAATATGCTTATTGTAAGGACCTCACTACAGAGTTAATAGTGTACTGCATAACTGCACGTTAAAAATATGAGTGCTAAAGAACACAGAATGTGTTAAGGAGAAATTATTCATAGATTTATTAAACCTATGTCTGGTCACATTTTTCAAGGACAGTATCTTTCTGCATCTTCCTTTCCTGCTTCTTCTGCAAAGCTCTTAATTGCTAAATATTAGCATTACCCAGCCAGCCCAGTTCCATCTGTCTGGGCTCATTCCCAGGCGAAATCGCATTGCTGCTGAGCAGTGCACCATTTGTGCTTGCCTTCCCATCCACACTGCTGCCTCATTAGCAGCTTGGCTCTCTAGATCATCCAGTCTTTGCCCATTTCTCTGTTAGTCCTAGAGGAGACGTCCCAGCAGAAACCCTGCTGTACTGGCGTGACTTTGAACATGAAGTTAGTGACAGATTAAAACAGAAGCATCAGCCTCTCATCCTTGTGCAGGCACTGGTGTGTTAGCAGCGTTCCTGCCCAGTGATGGGGACGACACTCCCTAATTTACGATGTTCCTCTTTTGACAAACACGAAACCAGTGGGGTGGAATATGACCCTTAATATGCTCTAATTACATAAAAAACCTTGCAAGTGAGAACCAGTGTGCATAGAGATGCTGTTCTTGATTAAATAAAGGCTTCTTTGTTTACATCATGCTAGGGAGCTGCATTACAAGGAAGGTAAGAGGGTAAGGTGAGAAATGCCAAATGAAAGAAACTGTCAGGTTAGACCGTGAAGGCCAAATGCTGGTGTCCTTGAAGTTGTGGGAGTTTTGCTTCTGAGGAAATAGCCAAAAGACAGTTGCACCCTGTGTCTCTTTAGCGCTTTACAGTCCTGCGCTGCAGTCAGACATTCCTCCAGGTGGTCTCTTGCCACAGTGTTAAAAAGTGTAACAAAAGTGTGCTGCCCACTCAGGTCAGCCTTCCAGGGCTCCCAGCTCATGGCATTTGTCTGTTGCACTTCAGTTTTCATTTCCAGTAACGCTTCTGTAGGAATGAATAACCTTCTGATGCAGGGATAAATGATGGGATCATTTGCTGTACCTTAAAAGAGTTGTAATTTTGCCCCTGCAAGCAACAGCATATTTGAAGACATCTTTCTTCTTCCAGGTTACCAGCCTGTCCTGCCAAACCAGCAGCAGGGGTTCCAGGGTCTCATGGGAATGCAGCAGCCGCCCCAAAGCCAGAACCTGATGAATAATCAACAGGGAAATCAGGTGCAAGGCATGATGGTGCAGTATCCAGCCATGTCATCTTATCAGGTATTTAGGAGCTGTAAGGAAAGACTGCTTTTCTTGGGGAATGCTTAATTGAATTAAGTTTTTGCATCACACAGTGCTCTTATAACTTCATGTGGATGAATGGCAGGAAGCCTTCTGATGAATGTGCTCCTAAGTCAAATCTTTGCTTCTTGTTTACATGGTCTTAGTACTACTGATTTTCATTCTGATTTTGGAATGCTTGAAATGAACTATTTTTTACAGCCTGCAGTGAGGGTAAAATGTCACAAAGAACGAAGGAATTAAACTTCTTCCTGTGAAGAAAATTAATTTAAAAAAATATAAGAACATTGTTCATTTCTTCTTTTTTTTGCCAGTGCAGTACTGTTTCCTGTAATGAAGTTGAGGGCTTTGCCTGATCCAGTTAAAAATTACTCATCTGTGGAGACTCCTGCCAAGGATCTCACCATGTCTTCTATAACAAGCTGTAGCCAGATGGATTATTGTTTATTGGGTTCTGGGGAGAGGGAAGGCAGTGGCTTGATTTTTGCCAAGTCCGTAAGTTACCCAGACTTATTTCCCCACCTTTATACCTAGTTTCTGTGAGTTATGCCAAGAGCATGTGAGAGGTGGCCTGTACTTACGTTTCCTGCTGGTCCCTCTGGAAAGTTAAGAAACTAAGTGACATCTAATTCATTTTAATAGATTGCACTGATTAAGCAGCCATTCCCTTTTTCCCTCAGCTTCTTTGAAAATGCTGCAGCAACACAGATGGAAATGGGGGAATTGCTTGTGGGTAATGTTTTCCCCGTACATCTTCAGAATTACTATATTGAAAACGTGTTTTAAAGGTTATTGATCAAGTTAAAGGTTTAGACCTTTTAGATGGCCTAGATATACCAGGGTCAAGTCTTCTGTTTGTACTGATCCCAGTAATTCATATTCTACTAGGTCACGACAGAGGCACTTTCTAGACCTAAAAGCAGAGGGAATTCTCTTCAAAATCTTCTCTAACGAAAAAAGTCCTCAGAGATGAGAACAATTCTGAGCAGCAGAAAATAGCACATTTTGGCAGAACAGACAGTATACTCAAATTCAGCTAGAAGGAATATCAGGATGCTGGGAACTTACTTTAACTTGCTTAGTAATTGCTTTTTTTTTCCTACGTCTTTCCATATTCCTACCTAGGTGCCAATGACCCAGGGTTCTCAAGGATTGCCACAACAATCGTATCAACAACCAATCATGCTACCTAATCAATCAGGTCAAGGAACACTTACAGCCACTGGAATGCCTGTCTACTGTAATGTCATACCTCCTGCCCCACAGAACAACCTCCGGCTGATTGCCCCACACTGCCCCTCCAATAACGTTCCAGTTATTTCTGCCAGCTGCAGGACAAACTGTGCAAGTATCAGCAATGCAGGGTGGCAGGTCAAGTACTGACACTGTGGCTTAGATATATGAGGATAGCGGTGCATTATTTGACAAATAAGTTATGGCCTTCAAATGAAGAGGAACACAACAGACTAATCGGTTGAGGACATGAGTACTGACTATGCTCAAGTGATTTTGCTGCTGGAAAAACCTGTAAAAAAAAGAGTAAAATAAATTTTGAAAAAAAAATGTTTGCTGGTTAATGGTGCATATTTTTGTCATGTCTGCTAGGTATGCCTTTATAGCTTAGCTAGTGACATGAATTCATTGAGGTAAGATTTTTTCCTACCACTGAACACCACTGTGTAGATTGTAATATCCCCGATTCGGATTAGTTTTGTACTTTGTGTTGAGTTTGTGGAGCTAAAAGTATTTAAAAATATAATAAAATCACATTGTACCAAAGCTGTAATGGAAATGAAAAAAAACTGAAAACAAAAAGAGAATTACTGAATGGAAGGAATAATTTATATACACTATAGAGTTTTTTTTATGGATATATACTGTATTGTAGTGCTTAATCACAATAAAGCTATTTGACCTCATGAAGGAAGGTCATGTTTCTACCACCTGCTTGGTCTCCTCTCTTTCTGAGTGAATTTTCTTTTGTTTCTGCATTGTCTTGTTTCAGGTGAAGCTAATGGGGGAATGGTGCTTAATGGGCTTAGAGGAGTTTGATGAGAAGGCAAGATAGCTGTGTATCATAACATGTGTATGCAGTATCATAACATCTAAGACTGCTTTGGAATTGTAGTGTAGTCACACAGAAGGTGTTCAGTGAATGTTCTACCCCTTCACTTAAACTGAGTTAGCACTTTTCTAATCCCTAGGACCAGTAATGTCACAAACACAATTCATCATTGATGCAAGCCTCTGCTAAGTCACACCTCTTCAAGAGACCATACAACAGTTGTTCATGAGAAGATGTAGTTGTCCCATGATATTCCATCCACTGGATGGAAGATCAGTTAATCCTGTTATAGCAACCACAGTACCCAGCAATTCTGCTGCACAGAGATGCTCTACCCAATTATTGGTCCAGCTATAAAGCCATTTTGACACAAGAAGATGACCCAAGAATCAGTTCCGTCATTTTCAATTAAGTGGGGACGAACAGTATATTTGGCTTTTAGAACACAGTGGTTCGCCAGAAAGTTTTAGAACTTCTTTTAGTTCCTGTGGTGTTTTTTATTATTATGTCAATCTTCACTCAAATTTCCAGCTTGTTCTGATAAATTGTTCCTGATTCATAAATGCTGAAAGAAGTTCCTCATTTAGCTTCAATGATGACAACATTAGAGACAAAAGTCTGAGTACTTTTTCATTTAAACTTTATTTTTGATCAATTTTGAACACCTTTACAATAGTTAGGAGTTGAACACTCCACATAATGTATGCATACACATTATGAAAAAACCTGAGGTCCTTCTGTGTGTAAAATCTGTATGTGACATGATACGATTTTAGGAGCCCAAGATTACAGCAGCCTACATGGCCCTTGACCAATGTTAATCTGAATGTGAAACAGCTTATATTTTACCCTTAGCATAGGCAGCCTTTCCTTTACTTTCTACTTCAGCTGTGAAAACAGGAGTGGCTACAATCTATATTTGAAAGAAACGTTATTCTTTTCTATAAAATGAACAGATATCTTTCACAGTTCAGTCCTTTTTTACGTACGTGTTGTAAAGTGTGGAATTCAGTCCTATGGGATCATAAGAAAGCCAAACACTGAATTTTATGTAGTGTAATCACGATTCATTTGCTGAGAGACAGTCAAGAGCATGAGCAGTTAAGTAAACACAATTCACTCTTCAATTAGAGGTGAAATGCCTTGGGAGAGCCTGCTCATTGATTTTTTTTTTTTCTTTTTTTTAAATCAAGATACTGCGTTTGAATTTTACTTGTGACCCTGAGCTCTCATTTCAGATTCCCTGGATTGTATGCCTTATTTCCTTGAAGTGGTTCATATACAACAGAGATTTCTGTCCTAGCACGGCTATAATTACACATAATTGTGTTTGCTGCTGCGGCGTGACTGACAGCTGAACAAATGGGTGTCCTTCTGTGACTGGCTCCACAGTCCAGGAGGAAGGACCTACCTGCAGGTGACTTTGTGCAGGACAGGTTGTGTGTATAGGCTGAATGGGAGGGGAGAGAGGGGGAATCTCTATGCACTATGGAACGAAGAGACCCTTTGGTCATCATTATATTTAAGTCCCATTTCTTCTTTGAAGCACTAGTTACCTTATTAATCTTCCTTCTTGTCAGGGAACAATGAATGAATTGCCTGGTAAAAAAAATCTGCACTCAGCATCATAGATCGATGGCAAGCTGGGCTGTAGATGCTCTCAGTAGAGATGGGGAAGGGAGTCAAAAAGGAAAGCCTAGGAATCTTGCTTCTGTAGACAGCATTTACTCGTGTCCTTAGGCCACTCTACGTCACGCCCCCTTGGCAAAGAGCATATCCCATGCCTGACCATGGCCATGCTTTCCCATGATTTACCTGTCTGCTGGCAAAATAACCAGCTGGTAGAAAACACCTACTTAGCTGTGTGAGCAGGGATCCCACTGACTGACTTCTCTCAGCCTAGGGGCAGCTGCCCCTACCTGCCCACTAATGTGCCTTCCAGTCGATGTGAGACTTCAATTTTTACGTAAAATTGAGCAGTTTCAGTAGGCAGTCACAACCACCTACCCCAAAATGGCCTACATCCTCTGATTGTCTCACTCTCCTAAGAGAGTTCGAATCTCCTTAGGCATATGAAAAAACTGAATCTGTTCTCCCTCAGCTATGGAGAATGCCCTAATTATTAGTGTTGTGTACATGGGGGGGCCATCTCATGTGGTGGTGCATGTATTTGTTTTATGCTGCAAGAATTTGCATTTGAATACAATTAAGTAATTTTTCTATATCAAATGAAGCACAAAAAATATTCTCTAATTTTATTTTTTAATTATACTATACTTCAAAGTTTTATCCTATTTTTGTTCATTAGTAAAAATATTCTGAGCTGGATTGCTTAGTACCCTTCTGCTTTTAAAACAGGTGTTTCAGCATTATCAGAAGGGGAGGGAATGAGGAGGAAAAAAGAAGTGCTGCAAATATGTATAACAGAAAGGGGCAGGTGAAGCTCAGTGCTTTTTCCTCAGTCCTTTAGAATATTTGTAGGTAATCTCTGTAAGGGGAATGCTGTTAGATTCACATGGCCAGACTTAGCAACTCAGTAACTGGTCACCATGGGTTCAGAGTCCAGCTTATAGCACTGAAATGATTTACAGGACATTTGCCTCTCCTGTAGGGATGCTCTGTCACTGTGGGCTAGCTTTTCTCTCATCTTCTCTTGGAATTTGGCAGATTCAGCCAGCTGCTCTGTGCAGCCCTGTTGTGGTGCTAGGGTCTGTTTGTTGCGTTTTCCCTTTGCCTACTGCATACTTGCCTTGTTAATTGCTTTCTCCTCCTTTTTTGTATTCTATAGCTGATGGAAAGTTCTGCCAAGGCCCCATATATATTTAATTTGCCACTTTTTTTTTCTAATTTGTATTGCACTGAGAAACCAAAGGGACATATCCTGAATTAAGCTGACTCCATCAGATGACTCTGATCAGCCTTTTGGATGGCTCTTATTCATTTGTGCTGTAATTTGCAGAGGCTGTATGTCCTAACAGAAGCCAGATGCCATTTGCTATTGTTTTGCCCTTTGTGCTGCCCAAGAAGTAAGTGATTTTCTTCTAAAACTATTCCCTTTCTGTTTCTGTTTAACTCTGTGTGGAAAGCTTCCTGTACTGAAAGGAAGACTGGGCAAATTATTCCAACAGCAAGGAATGGAAATGTGCAGGAAGGCTGTAGAATAGCCAGAGCATCTTGTTCTCCTTCTTAGCTGCTGTATAGAATGAGGACCTTCCCTGGCATGGCCACTGAATGCTTCAGTACAATTGAAATGGGCCTGGAATGTGCACAGGTCAGTGTCCTTTCAGCCCCTCTGTTCACTAGACTGTTGAGTTGTGGCCTGTGCTGCCCCTTTGGGCTAGCTGCAGAGAAACCAGTTTCCTCCCTTAATGCTCAGTGGAGAGGCTCTGACAGAGGATGACACCCAGTCCAGACTTGGAATTTTGGCATGTTGTCCCTCAGAGCTCCTCTTGACTGGTAAGGGAGAGGGAGACTGGTCTTTACAAGTATACCACTTGTGCTTAGCCCTGAGATCACGCTTCAGAAATGCTCACAGCTACAGCACTTGCTTGGCTTATGATGTCTACAACCACATTTCTGGTGTAGGGTGTGGCTAGCACAGGTCTTTCTCGTGAGAACATTTTGCTATATTTCATAAACAAAGATAAAGTTTGGATGTTTTGCAAACAACGTCTCCGGATTAGGTCAGTTTGGGCTTGGCCAATTGGGCCTAGGGGGAGGTCTTGGGCTGACCAATCTGGGTGACCTCTGAAGACTCTATATATATATGGAAATCAAAATAAGAAAGACACCTTCTCTCTTTCCTTGTCTGAGAACCTGGGTCATTTCTCAGCTAGCGGCTCAACAGTGACAGTAGGGTATCACCATCACTTTGGGCAGAGGCCATCTTAGGGCAAACATCGAGGGAAACTCAGGCTGGTGTTTCCACAGCAATCCTACAACCTTCAAGGAGGTTGTAGTGAGACGGGGGTTAATCTCTTTTCCAGGGTAAAAATCTCTAGGACTAGAGGAAAGGGCCTCAAATTGCACCAACGTTCAGACTGGATATCAGGAGAAATTTATTCACTGAAAGGGTAGTCAGGCATTAGAATGGGCTACCCAGGGAAGTGGAGGAATCACCATCCCTGAAAGTATTCAAAAGGCATGTGGATGTGTCACTGAGGAATATGGTTTAGTGATGAATACAGTGCTACTAGATTAATGGTTGGACTCAATGATCATAAAGATTTTTCCAACCTTGATCCTCTCATTCATATCTGTGCAGCAGGATATGGAGATGACTTGAGTGTTTTGGAGGAGGAGAAACTTCACTGAATGCACATTGCTACACCTGTGACAGTACAGGTAATGCAGCAGTTTGGGGGCTGCCTGCTCCCAAATCAGGACAAAAGAAGACAGTTTCCAATTGGATTTCTGCCCCTAGTTTGCTGTAGGAATTGACTGTCTTCCTGCTGCTTCCTTTCATTCTTTACAAAAGTGCTTATAATGAGCCTTTGAGGCAGTGGATTCATGGTTAAATATTTAATGCCATGGAGTGTTTCTGAGGACAGTTGGCTGGGCATTCAGTGAGGGACATGAACTATTTGTGTACTGCTGTACATTTTGCAGACCCTGGCTTACATGCTCCTGAAAATAGAGCTTTCCAGTGCACATCAGAAGGGAGAATTGACCCCCAATCTTCTGCCTCTTTTTACAATATCCCACCAGCTGTGGAAGGGGATGATTCCTCATTATGGCTCCTGATACAAGGACAAGGGGACATCTGAAAAATTTTGCCTATTAAACCAGCACTCTCCAAACAAAGGAAATATGAGTAGAGCTCTTTATTTCCCCTGATAAAATATATGCAACCTGTGGCATTCCTTGCAGCAGGATGCTAGGTGCCATTGCAGAGATGGGTGGACATGGTCAGAGAAGAATGTTGTACTGAAGGCTGCTAAATACAGCCAGACAGTGTTTAGTCCACAGAGGCAGATAACAGCCTGATGAAAAGTTGCCTTATTGTTGTCCCATCCATAAAGCCTTTCCCCAGGGACTATCGGATAAGAGTATTGGAATGGGAATGAACCTTTGACCTGATGGAATGTGCAGTTCCATAAAACAACATTTGTTATGTAATAATAATAGTTGGTATCACCTGACAGAGTTCATCCTGTAACAAAACTAAGGATCATAAGGAGGTGGTGAGGCTAATCTTGGGTTAATTTTCTTCTGGTTTAGTGTCATATGCCTCTGTCTGCATGAGTGACTGTTACTGGCCTTACACAGCTGCTTGTTCTGCTATTCACAGTAGGATGTATTACCACACTAAAAGTGAAATAAAGCTTACAGGGGAAGCACTTCATGGTCTTTCCCTCATCTTTCATTTCTTCTTTGTAGCATATACTTGTTCATTATTGTTGTAAAGGTTAATTATTCAGAAGCAATTCTTTTGTGCTAAGAGTGGTTTGCTTCACTTGATAATAATTGAATTATTTTTAGGTGGCTTTTGGTACATAATCTCTTATTTCATGTCAAAAGTCCTAGCTTTTCTGAGCATCAGGTGTAATTGCTACTAACAATGGGTTTTCAGTGTTTTTTCATTGACTTTAGAGAGGTCAATTGATGTAGGAATTACAGGAAAAAAACTGGAAGAGAGGAACTGTGATTAGCTTTCAAGCTGGTGAATAACAGGTGTTTGGGGTAAACTTATGGATAGCTTGTTGAAAAGTGATATTAAATTCTTCACTGGTTTTTACTTGGACAGATCAGCTGCAAACCTACACTTAATGGAATACTATATTCCAGCTCATCCTTGTGTTTTTAAGAAATGCTTTTGGAAAATAAGTCAGAAACATTTTGCCTTTTATGCAATGGGTACAGTTTTACAAAGGACATTTGTGAAAGGGAAATGTAAGACAATGTATAGCATTGTATACCCATTGAACTCTACTAAATATATCCCTAAAGAAATGTTTTAAAAAGATCCCCTCAAAGAGTGCTATGTATCTTCAGATAAAAAGCAGGCTTCACAAATCCCAAGGCTACATGGTTTTTTAAAGCCTAAGGATAAATCATGTGGGTATGAATCAAGGCACTTGCCATAGCCAGGCTTTGCTTGCAAATATATGCCAGATCATCTCTGCCACCAGGAAAAACTGTGGCTAGCACAGGTCCTTCCCGTGGGAACATTTTGCTATGTTTCATAAACAAGATAAAGTTTGGATGTTTTGCAAACAACTTGCTCCGGATTAGGTCAGTTTGGGCTTGGCCAATTGGGCCTAGGGGGAGGTCTCGGGCTGACCAATCTGGGTGCACCTCTGTAAACTCTATATATATGGAAATCAAAACAATAAAGCTCTCTTCTTCTCTCTTTCCTTGTCTGAGAACTTGGGTCATTCCTCAGCTAGCCGCTCAACAGCGACAAAAAACTGCTTTTATCTGCATGGAAACCAGATGTACATGAAGTCCTTTGGTAATTTTTTTTCTTAGGCAGTGTCTTCTTAATGTGATAGGAACAAGTGAATTGATAGCAGACGAAACTGGAAATTTTCTGCTTAGTTCCCATTAACTTTGATCTCACCAGGATCAAATCCTATGCCAGGTGGAGCACACAGGGGATAAGGGGCTCTGTGCATGTGTGTGCATGTGAGTAAAAATTTTTGTGATTAGGAAAAATGAGTTGTTTGGATTTTTCTAAAGCTTTTCAATTGAAACAGGATTTTACAAAATTTTTAATGAACTGTGCTCCTATCTTCCAAGCTAAGTGTTAATGATTTTTTGAGGGCATGATACAGACGTGGGACACAATGTCAGGAGGTGGGTGGTTACAGTACAGTCCTTTGATATGCAACATTTTGTGCATTTTACTTGCAAGCAAAATTATCTTTTCTAGGAACCAAGGAGGAAACAAATTGACATTGAGATCAAACCTTAATGGGAAAACCTGGACAACTTCTGCCCTTGAGATAAAAACTTCTAAAATGCATTAGAGAATGTTTCCACAGGGAAAAAAAATACATTCAACATCTCAATGGCTTTTGTAAAGGCCAGGAGGTCAGACCTTAAAGCAAAGTGATGGACATTTGTAAGCTTCCTATGAATTGCAGTTTAGTGCAATTCACACATACATTCTCATCTAATCTCATTGACAGTTAGTAAAATGGAGGCCAGCAAGCATCCAGAATCTCCCTGGCCCAAATATTCAGCAAGAGTCAAGTCTTGGCTATGCTTAAGCTTGAGGCAAGGTTTCTTTCATGGGGAGCAAGCCGAGTTGCTTTGCATGAGGCTCATGTGTGGCGCTTGAACCGAGCTCCTGTGTGTGTTAATGGCCACCCTTTCATTTTGTTTCATCTCCACAGATGAAACACTGAGACAGGCAGCATGCTGTAATTCAGAACTGCTTCAGGCATCCACACTCCTGCTTCCTACTGAGTGTGTGAGCCTGTTGGGCAACAAACTCCCATGACTATGGGCTGTGCACAGCTTGGTGCTTCTTTTATTGGTGTGGATATCAGAAAACCACATGTCATGGGGTTTGCTGTCATCTGCCACCAGGCTGAAATTATCAGGGTGTGTTTCAGAAACTACAAAGGGGTCCAAATTATATGGAAGACACTTGGGTAAATCTGGATGCACAGATAAATCTGGATCCTTCCTGCTGTCCTGGAGATAGAGAGGAGGATAAAAAAGACTGGTTTAAGTATTTCTTGAACATATATCTTCCCAGTCCTCTGGGACTTGAAGATTATATGTAGTTGGCATGTGGTGGAAGGAGTTACTGCTGATGTGTGAATAAAGATGTTGCAGACATCAGAGCTGTCACACAGCAGTGGAATGAGATCTGGACATGACACATTCATACAGTACAAACAAAATTTTGATCTGAGTGTTGTTCTATTATTTATTCATATGCTTCTATGCTCCCCTGGATTGGGGCTGTATTTTTTTAGAAAGCTGTCTTGCACTTCAGCAGATGTTCTATGGTGCAGGGCTAGAAGCATTGCCTCTCTTTGCTTAAGAAAAAATTGGTGTTTGAATCTATTTTTTGGTTTTTGTGTGCTTTTTATTTGTTTGTTTTATTTTTTGTTTTGTTTTGTTTCATTTTTTTAATGGAAAGATGAATTTTCAGAACAGATGTAAGTATCTCTTTAGCAAAAAAATGTCTGTTTGTTAGAGTAACTAGCATTGTCCAAGTACAAGTGTGTAAGGGGAAGCTGCAATTTTTTAAAACCACTCATCCAATACAGAACCCTCCTGGAATAAGATTCTTCTCATCTATAAAGCATAGGGTTTTTGTAAAACAGGGGGTGGTGTTTAACTACAAAGGTAGCACTGGTTTGTAAAACATTTTTTTGTGCAATTAAATAAGTGGGTTTTTGCTGGTTTTGTGAGAACGGATAATTTCTTCTGCATTCAAAAGCATCAGAAATAGCTAAGAGCAAGCTGCAGTGGCAGGGCCTTTTTACTCAACTCTGTGTGATGAGCTCTTTAGATGCTGTAAGACAGGTACCACTCTGTGAAAGAGAATTTTTACTGCATTTTTTCCTCCCTTTTCCTATTTTTTGGCCAGTTTTATGCTGGGTAAATAAGCTTATGCTACTGGGAGATGGGTGAAGTCTCTGAAACATCTTGCACAGGAAAAGAATGGCTTGCAGATTTGGTGACAGAGGTGTGATGGCAGCTGATTTTTGGGAGCCCATGAGGAGGTTTAGAGCAGATAAAATGCTGCTGTGTGCTTCAGGAATATGAGCTGAGGCCCTGGAGCTTAGCATGACGAAGTCCCTGAAGCTGCTGGCCAAAATGAGGAGCCTGCACTCGTGATGGTTTGTGAAGATGCATCAGCACCAGTGTGAGACGTGTGTGACCTGATGCCCATGTGGCTTTCAAATGAAGTCATACCATGGCTGCCTGTTCCCTGTGCATATTATGGACAGTGTGATCACAGTCTTTGAACAACAGAAGCATGAAAAAAACAGCAATGGCCATACACAAGGTGCCAGGGAAGGCATTTCTAACATCAGCAATGTGTATAATATCAGCAGAAAAAGGATGCCTAATACTCTGGCACCCTTGAGATCCAGAAGGAGATGAAGCAGATGCAAATAAGCACACTGCAGGACTGGTTCTGTGGGAGAGGACTGATCTTTTGAGCTCACAGTGAAACATAGGCAGAAAAGGCACCATTTGAGATTCTCATCCTGTGCTAGCAACAAAGAACATTCCCTTTTGTTGATGCTGCTTTCATCTAAAAGAAGAGCTATAATCCTCAGTTTTTCATGATAAAGACATATCCTTTACAGAGATCTGTGAGGATGCAATATTCTAGGGTGGCACGAATCGCTCTGTGCAAGTCCCCATTCCTCTCACTAGGGGAGCCAAGGTAATTAGTGCAGCTTGACATCTAACTTCTAGACAGCAAGATGTAAGAAAAATGATACTCATGGCACAGAAATCATTCCAGGTACACCAATGGCAGCTACTGGATTACCAATGCCCTGTGGTGACTGTCCTTGGAACACACACTTCTACCACCAACTGGAGCACAACCTTTCTAAAATGAATCAGTGAAATGTGTGTCATGGGTAGTAGCTGGAGAAAAGGCCTGAAGGTATGGGATAATCTCTCACAGAATGACTTATTTCTGCAAAAATAGAAACATCTTGAGCTGCGGGAAGACCAAGGGGAAGTGCTGGGGTGTGATCTTTGCTGCTGACAGATAATGGAGCAAGGGCTTTCAATTCAGTGCTATGTGTGTGTGAGTCCCATAAAACCAAGGGTCACAACTCTTCTGTCTCTCAGCCTATTACCCACTGTATTTCTTCATAACAGTCATTTATCTGTGTCTAGCTTCTCAGCTGGTGCATTTGAGAGTGAAATGGTGGCTGTCAGCTTGTGAGAGAAACAGGGTCCTGCAGGAGTTAAAACCCTGACAGCAGAGATCCACATTGTTGGTGGCTTTCAGATAACAACTAATATCATCTGCTGGCCCAACTGCCTCAACAGATGCACATTCCTGTCAGTCAGCTTTGGTTCACATCCACATTTAGCTTGCAAACACTGCCTAATGCCGATGGCCCCAGACATGCAGCTATGTGACCTCCTGGCCACTTGTGTGGACCAAGTCATCCTGGTATCTGTGAAGCTCAGAGTCACGATAAAGCAGGCACCCCACTCAGTAATTTGCTGCCATGCTTAATCCTGCATTTGTCTCTTGCTTACTTGCAGCAGCCAAAGTGGCATTAAGAGCTCCCCGTGTCAGTGGCACTGGAATCTGGAGCTGGGCTTCAGCAGGCGGTGGTGCTGCCTCCTCCCAGCCGGCACTCGGAGCTGCTGGGCAAAGTCCAGCACTGAAGCCAGCACATTTGTCCGGTATAAGTATTGCACATGCTCAGCTTTTAGGAGAGGCAGAGCACTCCAGGGAACGGACAGAACAACTTTGCCAGCGTTATTTTTCCTATCTCAGAGTAGATGCATTCTCCCCAACAATGAGAGCTGTCCTGGAAACTGGAGCAGCGTCCTGATGTGTAGGTGGTGGGGCAGGCCTGATAATCTCCTGCACAGCACACTGCTGGAGTCCAGTCTTGCTTCTCTTTGCTCTTAAACATAAGCTCAGTCCACCATTCAGAGAACACAGACTTCAGCTCCCCTCAGAAATGTTAGACTGTGAGTTAGGGGAGTAAGAGCGGTGCTAGTACACACTTGTGTTTAATGCACTGGATGCCACTCTGTGAGGCTGCAGAATTTTTTTACCCTTGCCATTTCCATTATGAGTCTATAGAAAGAGGTAGGACACATATGGAAGTTGTTTTATACCAACATTAAGTTGGTATAAAACAACCTAGCTGAAAACCTAGCTAATTAAAATTGTGTTGTGTTCCAGTTTTGGTATGTCTCTGCTACCACATAAGATAGTGGCAAACACCAAAAGCAACATGGACAAGTGTAATTAATTAGCTAATTTAGTGGTGTACTTGAATGTTTTTTATTTATTCACTCATTTTATTTGCTCCTTTAGATTGCTTTTACAGTTGTGTGTGCTTCTTAAAATGCCATTCATCATTGCATTCATCAATTAGAAGAGAAGGGTGGAGTTATTTTTTTAAGCATGGACACCATTGCTGAACTTTTTGAATTTTGTATATTTTAGATTCACAGTATCTTAAACTTATTTATTTTTTCTTTAAGACAGTCTTCATAGCTACAAAATGCTCTTAGAAACAGAAGATGTCATTAAGAGTATAGAAACATCCAATACACTGGAAAATATATTTTCCTATAAAATAGGTTATCTTACCTGCTGTTGTCACTCAGGCTAGCTTTTGGCTAAAATACACAAAATACCAAATGTGACTTTGACTGGCACATCTCTTTGAAAGAGCATTCTGGTTGAAAGGGTGCAGTGGAGCTGTCCTTTACAAAACAGAGGTGGACAGGAAAACTGCCATCTCAGGGACTAGATTTGCAAAGTCCTTACAATTCTGTTTTACCCAAGGTAGTACCAGTGCAAGCCAGGGCCATGAACTTGCACTGAGGTGTCACTGGTTTGCACTTCTGTCACCATCCATGTGCACAGATTCAAATTCTAGTGCGTGCTGGTATCTAAAAATAGCAGTAGTGGCACTGATGTACAGGAAAATGAGGATAGTTTCAGATGTTGATAATGAGGAGCTTCTTGACTGAAATATGCTTTTTCCTCTTTCATTAAAAGTCCTGACATTTCTACCCTCCTTCAAGGGGAGTTCTGATCTTATAGGAAACCCTCTCCAATAGTACCAAACTCTTGATAATAATTTCCCCCAGATGTTTCATTAAATATTCCCTGTGTAAGGAGACTAGTCTCACCATTTCTTAGAAGATGGAGCAACTTGGGTGAAGGGGTTTGACCAAGATCATGCAGAAAGTTAGCAGACAGCAAAAGAAAAAACAACCAGAAAATAAAGAGTGTGAGAATTCAAGAGAATCACAAAGTTCCTCCATGTAGCTGATGTTAAAACTAGGAGACATCAGCATGGAAATGCTCAAGGCTGTAATGAATTCCTCATCCCCTGTGTTGCAAAGCAAGGTGCAGGATGAATCCCAGAGGTAGGATTCATGCTTTGCTCATTCAGAGCAGCTTAACTTCAAACGCAAGGAGTAAAACCTCTGTGGTTCCACCCCTGCCTTCTTCTACTGTACTTTCTTGCTCAATTCATTTTTTCTCCTAAGAGGTGGATAACAAGAAGTTGATATATTGGCAACAGGAGAAATCCAACTTGGGCAGATTATAGAATTATAGAACCTGACTTCTCAAGGTGTCAGAGGCTTATATAGACATATATATAAGTAATTTCCTTTGGTTATCACTGAAATAAAGTTGTCCAAAGTTGGGAGTGTAGTAGGGCCTGAGAGACCTGACAAATCTCAAAAAAGATGGACAGATCTGATTTTTGTTTAACTACCGCATCTCTAGTGAAACAAATCAAATACAGCTTTAAAACTTCCCTGCTTGAACTTCTCCTCTTCCCCTATCCTCTCCCTGGGGTTTCTGTTTTAGAGCTCTTGAACTGATTTGTTGAGACAGATCAAAGTATAAAGTATTTCTCAGCTGGTCTTATTTCTCTCACTGGATTGTAGTGGCAGGAGACAGACAGCTCATTACAACTGGGAGAGTGCTCCTCTGAAACCAACTTCATTACAGCTGGTAAAAAAAAAGATCCTGCTGAAGCCATAGCTCAGTCTCACCCTCACAGAAATAAATTGTTTTAGAATGAATAAATAATGTCACCCTGCATCTCATTACAGTATAAGGCTGAGTAGCAACATGATGTTAAATACATCTGAACTGTACTGCTTCTGCCTGGCATTGTGAAGGCTTTGAAGTACATCTTGGCTTTGTCCAATTTTAAGCATGTTTGCCCTATGCTTGTTAAATATCCTTCCTCTTCAACAATGCTTCAGTGAATGGTGAAGATGGGAGGGGGTTCTGTGCCTCAACAGCCTGTCAGCCTTCTCCAGCTACTGACTGTATTTAGTAAGGCACCAGAAAGTATTGGGTTGGGGTATGTTTTCAGGGTGAATGGACATGGTTATCTACACCCAGCTGTGGCTCCTTAATTTTTCCAAGAGTGCATCCTGCATAAATCATGTAGTGCAGGCCTGTTGCCAGTTTGAGAGCAGCTCAGAGCAGGCAGGTTAGGAGGCTTCTTCTTTCTGCAGACTATGTAGGTGAGTTGTCTTTTCATAAGATCCTGTCAGTCAAGGGGCAGGACAAGCTTTCTGCCTTTTCCCCTCTGCTCTTGTTGCTGTTTCTCGCAGCACACCCTCTTGCTGGCTCCCAGCACTATCCCTTAGCAGTCCCAAAACTAGAAAAAAGCCTCACATTCTTTTGACCAGGGTCAATGTCATAGTTTGCTCACAGATATGCAGATTTTTTGGGTAAGGCAAGGGAGAATGATGGCTCCATTCAGCAACAGAGTGGGTTTGTGAAATTATTCCTCAAAAGGATTTTAATCTTAAAAAGAAATGGAAAGAGGAAAAGAAAGAGAAATTGCCCACTGAAGGCTATGGTTCAGTGGCAGGGATAGGAGCAGATTTTAGGTCTCCTGAGTCCCATGAAATCACAGGAATTCTGAATACATTAAATTCTGAAATACACTTGAGGTGCACATGGCTTTGCAAGTAAGTTGAGACACAACATGCAGAAAGCAGAATGGAAGTGCCTTTCATTGCAAAGGGACTCTCCTCCTGAGGATTTGTGCTCTTGTTTCTGCTTAAATGCAGCATGGTACATGTTCTGGGCTCTTTCGCCTTCCTTTCCCTTCACATAAGACAAAAGGGTTTGCTTGCTAAATGAAAAGGTTGCGTGTGGACAAGAGACAGTATAGTGCTAAGACAGATTTCCAAAGAAGGATTTGCTGCTCCTTATATGGCTGCTGGGGAATGGGACAAGAAGAGATAATGCATCCAGGCCCATGACTCAATAACTTTTTCTCTGTATGTTCCAGTGTTCATCTCAGCAGCAGCAGCTGCCTTGTTTCCTAGATGTGTGGTGTAGAAAAAGCAGACAATCACTTAACAGGACTCAACATGAAACATGGCTTCCTACTTTACCTGTACTGCATGCAGAGATTTTAATAGGTGTACTATAAATGGGGCAATTTTTGGCCAGGTTTTTGCAAGACATAGTAAAATAAGTCTGTGTTTTATGAGCCTAGATGTAGTGCATTCCACTCTGGAAAAAAAGGGCCAACAAAGATGTGACATAAATGTACACTCCTGAGGAAGGGACGAAAACTTCAGGCTCCCTCCCCACCCCTGTCTGCATCAGACCTACTATGAAATTAAATTTCCTCAACAAGGCAAGGTTTGAAGAACACAAGGCACATGAAGTCTCCTGGGGAGGCTGTCTTTGAAAATTGTGTCCCCAGTTTGCTGTAGTTTAACAGCATGAGAGTGAGCTCACTGGGATTTGCTCTATGCTAATGTCAGTCTTTGATAGCTCATTCATCTCACCTTTCCATGGTGCTCCCGCATGGACACACACATTCAGTGTCTCTGTGGGCCTGTGACCAAAGTCATTCTCCTTGTGGGACATTTTAAGCATGTGGAATAGCTAAGCATCATGATGTGTCAGTGTTTTCTTGCATAAAAACAAACCTAAGCATGAAAACAGAGGAAATATAGCCCAAAAGAGACCTTCCATGTCAAGGAACTGTGTCCAAAGCACTGTGTCAGGCTGCTGCTTTCATTCATGGATGGCTATAAAACTATATAGAAATCCTGGCCCTCTGTCCATGTGTGTGTGGTTTGGAGCCATGCCCATCAAGGGCTTTGAGACCTCCTGTTGTTCAAACCTCTGGCAAGATTTTCTGAGGCGACTATCATAGAGAGATTTGGGCTGGTATTAAACACAGGTGGTGGGGCCCCTGTAGCAAATGGGATTGATCCAGATCTCTGTTTTTCTATTTCACAGTTGGTGTTTCAGTTACTTAGAGAACACCATTTTATGTAACTGAGCTGGCAAGTTTGAGGCTTGAAAAGTTGTCAGGAGCTTGTACCTATTTCATGTGGTTTCATTTGTCCAAATCCATTTTGTTTGGTCTTTCCACAAGTCACAACCCCTCTCCCAAGCTGAGAGTTGACCTCTATGCAGCACCCTGTTGCTTCCTGAATGATTTCTGCTCCACACACACACTTCTAGATGCTGAGGAAGGGAACAAAGATTTAGCTGGCAACAAATGCTTCAGTGTGCTTACACACTCTCAGTCCAGTCCCACAGGAATGCTCCAAAATAAGAAAGAGATGGACGAATGCCTTATTCCATTGTCATGCTTTTGGTTATTAACTAAAACATTGATCAGATATACTTTACAGATAAATTCTAACAAAGAAAAACTTTGTATTCCACACACATCCTTAAAAGTTTTGCTATAAATTCAAGGGGGCTGGGGCTTGATACTCTCTGATTAAGTCTTGACTTTGCTAAAAAACAGCTGTGAACTACTTACAGTCACTGGTGGTGGTGCTTGGGCAGCTTGGTATAATTGATTTTCCTGATGTCTTACATTCCTTCTTTAGAAGGAAGAAAAAGGGTGGGCAGAGAAGAGCTGGGACTGAGTACTGGTGAGTTCTAATTCTAGTTGCTACTGCATTATGTAGTTCTGGTTGTGATTAAAACTGAAAAATTGTGATTGTTTTGGTTTGGTTTCCATGTTGCTAAACAGAGATGAGCATTTCCTACTGTAATGACCAGGGGAACTGCATAAATCAATTTGTTAATATTGTGAAATGCTTTGAAGGACATAATGTGTGCTGAGGAGACCAAAGTGTGAGCAGTAGTGGTACAAAGTTCCTGCATGTTGCAGAGCTCTTCCATGCATCTCCCCAAAGTTGTGCCCCTGCCTTTTTCTTCTAGTTCCCCAGTCCTCCTATTACAGCTTTTATGACACCTCAATATAGAGGTTCTAATCTTACTGCTCTGTAGTCTGACTCTCAGGTCAGCCCCTTTTCCTAAGGCCTTGAGCTGTGACATATGGAAGTTCTTGCCTCATACACACCCTACCTGTTTGTTCCTGTTTATTTTGCCCCAATCCAGCTGCTGGGCAGAGGAACCCACTGCAGAAGGCTGATAATATCAACACAGATGCTAAACACACTGCAGCTGTGAGGGACTTGGCAGCAAAAATTTATTAATATTTCCTTCACAGTTGTTTCTTCAACAAGATCTCTTAAAGGTAACGTTAGCTTAGGGAAGTATTGCTTCCCTTAAGAGCAGCATGGGAAGGAAGCAATATTTTTCTGAAGTGAAGGAAAGTACTGCTTGTTGTGCTTTCACCCTGCTGCTAGAGATGGCTCAGTGAATGCCACAGTGGCTGCATGCCAGTTGTACAACCTGCACATGACAGTCTGATAGGAGAACGTTGGAGAGATTATGTGGGTCAAATAAGCCTTGTGGGTTTGTTTTCTCTCTTCAGTGTTGTCCATGACAAAAGAGTTTGCTTCCACTGGAAAGCAGGATGTTCTTCAGCAGCACCCCTCCTTCTGTTATTGATAAAGACCTCACAGCAATTGTGCTCTTTGGCATAACAAGTGCTATCCTGTCACCTATGCCCTCCTAGCCCATGTGCCTTTGCTTTAGGAGAATCACAGCTTTTTGTGATGGGCACCAACTTTTGTACTGAGGCGGAGCAAAAAGAATGTCAGAGATGACAGCTCACCTAGGAACAGCAGAAATAGTGTTGCTTGAGATTTCTGGCTCCTTCCTGTGTACAGTAGGTTGCATGAAGGGTTGCAGGATTGAGACTAAAAATCTATATTCACTTATTTCTTGCACATGTGCTATTGTGGCATGGGCTGGCACGTTCTGCTGCCATGGATCTATGGAGTGATTATGCAAGTCCTGCATGTTTTGTTGTGTCTCCCAGGCAAGTACCTGTAAAAGGTATCAAGTATCCATAAACAGGAGGTGTTTTGGCAATGTTTTGGCTAATACTGTCTTTTCTTTCTAATATTGCACTTAATAATTTCTTTGCACAGTAGAAAATTATATATCTCTATTATGTAGTGAAAGTTTTGTGGTTTTTTATCATATGATTTTAAACTCTGGGTTTCAATGCTGCCATTGATGACCACAATTTATATGTAAACTTCTGGAAGAAAAATTTGATAATATGTGGCCAAAGGCATTGTCTCTGGTTTGACAATTTCCCTGAGCCTTAGATCCTGAGAGACTTGAAGAGTATCATGGGAAAGGAACAGGATATGTTTTCCCTGTCTTAGACTCTTCCAAAAATATTTCCTTTTGGTCTCAGTCAGAGACAGAACTAAGTGTGGACTGACTTTGTTCTGATTCACTATAGCCTATTTTCTCCTTTGGTCTCTGTAGATTATTGTTTAACTGTCAGTAAGATCTCTGTTCTAGGTTTATAAAATGATATGAATCTTGATATGTTCCTATTTCTGCTAATGTATAGTTTTAGGACTTTATTAATGTTATCTTCTGTGCCTGTAGGACATGTAGTAAAAAGATATGAAACCCCATTTCTGATTAGGTCCTTTCAAAATGTTTGTTTACAAGTCCATGAATAAGAAAATTATTCTCCCTAAAATATGGAGTATTTAGTTAAATAAAATAACCATAGGGAGGGTTAGTAACTTCACACATCCAGACCGATTAAGGCAGCCGCTGGTAAAACAGGACTTGACTTATTTCAGACCTCATTGTATTTTTTGCCCTGGGTATCAAGCAAAAGTAATTTAGTTTAAATTCATATTGCTTTTTTTTTTTTTTTTTAAACTTCACTCCTAGCCCTTATGTTCTACCCAAATCAATAACAGGGAGAGTCACTAAACAAGATCCTGTTAAAACAGTGACCTTATTGAAGTCAGTGCTATTCATATGGGTTTAATAAGTCAAGCAATTGTTTCTCTGAGGTGTTTTGGCCCTGTGCTCGCAACAGGCAGATGGAATACATACCAGGAGCAATCTGAAGAGTCACCTTTATACAAGTTTGTACTGGATGACACTAATATACAGGATCTTTGTCATTTTTCAGACTTGTTTTAAAGCACCTGACCTGTTGTAAATTACTTCCTAAAGTAATAGTGAACTTCAGCTGTGAAAAGGCCTCAAGTAAAAGATGTGTAGACATGGCATTGAGGGATGTGGTTTGGTGGTGGACTTGGCAGTGTTAGGTTAATGGTTGAACCTGATGACCTTTAAAGACCTTTTCCAACTGAAAGAATTTTATGAAGTCTATCCAGCCAGAAATTTCCCAACAGACTGCTCTGTCATTGAAAAATACCAATCAATCAGAGGTTGAATTAAGCCCTAGTTTAAGCTGGATCAATAATACCCCCAAAACATACACCACAACCATCCTTCCAAAGCCTGAACAGTGCCCTGTGAAAAAAGGAGTAAAGAACACACTTAGAATTTTGTCTTCAGATATACGTGGCCTGAAACTTTCAAATTATGGGCTTTGATTGAGGAAGGGGAACTCCCAATGTTGTACTTTGCTATTTTGAACTGAATGGTTTGGTCTGGACTTTTTATGATGAGGTGGTTGTGTTTTTTGGTCATTACTAATTTTATTACTTTTTTGGTTTTGCTACTTGTGTAGACCTCTTCGGGGATGGGGTTTTGTTTTTTTCCCTCCTAATTTAAATCAGAGGGCTTTTGTGAAGGAGAGACAAAATGCAGATTCTGGAGTTCTTTGAGTAAAGTAGACCTGTATTTCTGCCCAGGTGAGAAGAATAGCTATCTAGGACACCAAAGAGAGGATGTCACCAAAATGAAGGGCCTTCTGCTGGCCTTTCTACAAAAACAAGGTTTCCTTGTGCAAGCAAAGTGCTGAAGCAGGGACAGATATAGTTAAGATAGGTGGAAACAAAGAGTGGAAAACATGGAGTTTGTAGCTGAGCAGGATATTATTGTATCCCAACTTTCTTTCTTAACCAGGAAATCTGTATCTGGGTGATGAAATTCAAGGACAAACTCCTCAAAGTAGACTCACCTTTGCTGTTTTTCTTTCACAAGGCTACCCCATGGTCCTTCTGGTTGTACCTTTGCATGCCAGGTGAGAACTGGAGCTCCCTGTCACACGTGTGTCTTGTAAGAACTGTTGTGTTCTGTAAATCAGCCATGTTATGACCTTAGGTATTCTATATAGCAGTCATAAAGCAGAAAATTATAGTCTATTTCTTATCCAACTGTCTGCCTTATAGAAAATGAGTGTCTGTAATTGGGCATGAAGTATTTTAAATTGGGCCATCAACCAGACTGCATCTGTTGTTCTCTTTATTATTATTCATTACACATCACAGACACTGATGTTGTGTTTTCATTAATTTTTCTATTAACTTTTCCCCATCAATGTGATTAAAGATTCATTATTCTGAAGCAGAGTAAAACAACCTGCCACCACCTCCCAGACCTGAGATCAAATCAAAACCATCCTGCATATGACATTGGACAAAAACTGATTCAGCCTTATAAAAATGAGTTCATATCTCTGAGAACAGATATGTAAGCAAAGGATTAGCTGTTCAAATGGTCAAGTCAAACAAGGTGTAATCAGGGATAACTTTACAGCTCCTCCTCATTTCACTTCTCCCATCTGTGATTTCACAATCCTTTAGATGGGAGTTTAACTTAGTACCAATTATCTTGTACCAATTATCTATGTATTTAATTTGGCCATATAATTGGCAGACATTTCCAACTTAGCTAGTTTTTATGTGCTGTGTACTTAATGGAGCTGAAGGATTTTTTAATTCCCTCTTGTTATGATCTTTTAAGAAATATGAGTTCTTCTGCCTCCTTTCTCTTTCTGACTGTTATGAGCAATATTGCCTTTAAGTCTGAAAAGTGCCCTTTCTAGAAGCTTAAAGAATATTCTCTAAAGAATGGGAAAATGATGTAAATAGAAGTTAGATTGTCCTTAGATGTGGTGCATTTGTGTGGACTAGCAAATATAAAGTTTAGAAACCCATTGATGACTGTAGTTTCATCACTGTTATTCTGTAACATTAAAAAAATGCAAGCATCAGTATTTCCTCAATATAAGCTCTTCATTTCCCCTCCATAAACTGCTAGTGACTACCTTAATGATGCCCATGTTTTTGAAAAGCACGTAAAACCTTAAATGGCTTGCTCCAACTTGCATGAAACATGTGTGGGTGTGTACAGGTTGTCCTTCATTTTGAGACCCATGAAGAGTGCAATGCTTCCTGCAGTTCTCTTTTCCTGGGAAGCATGTGAGAAATGGGGCCATAAACTTAAAACATTAATCTGAAGTGGAAATGTGTTGGAGAGAAGAAAGCTTTTGTTTGGGCCATGGCTGTACAAGAAAGCCAAAAGGAAGAAGCTGTCCCAAGGTTGCATTGAATTAGGGAATTAGCCCATCTAGGTGTTGTGTAGCACCTTTGGCCCACTCAAATACTTTGCATGTGTGTGGTGGTAACTGATAGGCTGTCAGGGAAAAAAAAACCCAAGCCAGATCTTACTACAGCTGTGCTTCTCTTAGAGCTCCCTGTCTTTACCAAGTCAGCTTCTGAAGCCAGTGAGAAAAAAGCATTTTTGAAAGCAACATCTGCAAGTTATCCTTGGTCTCACCCATCTCTCTGCTTGGGACCCATGTTACTTGCAAAACTACAGATATAGTTTTAGATAATGTTTTCAGTGACCATGTTTGGGGAGAAGTCTCCACTGTTTTCTCCTTGGAGAAGCCTTCATCTTTCAGAGTTTGTAATTCATAAAGGCAATATTTAATTAAGGCATCAGGAGGAGGTAAGTGAGGAAACTTCTTGCTTCTTGAACTTTTTTGTCCCCAGGTGTGCTTCTTGTCCCTGCTTAATTTTGAAAGAAGAAAAAAAATGCTGTTGTCCTCCAGACATAGCTGTATAGGGCCATCTTCTGGTCAGGCAATAAACAAAACTTTATTGAGTGTTAATGCAGCCCAGTGACTGGCTAAGCAGTAACTTGGCAGTAAACAGTGTTTTATAACAATAAATAAATGAGACCAGTGCATGCTCCAAGTTCCTCTCTTAAGATGGAATATGATAGGTAGTCCACAGGTTCAAAGTGACAAATTCTGCATGAGAAAATTCTTTATAGGGATCTTAGATCATATTTATATATGCTTCAAGTGAGGTCCAGGGTTGCATTTTTATACAAGCATTTTTCATTCCAATTTTTTGAGACAAGCATGAAATCATGTACTGGAAGTACTCAACTGAAATTTATTCAGTCTACTTGAGAGAGTCAAGCACAGTAGACCAGGAGGAAAGATGGACCTGAGGGAATGGCCTAAAACTGTGTCAGGGGAGGTTTAGGTTGGATATTAGACAAAGGGTTTTTACTCAGAGGGTGGCTGGGCACTGGAACAGGCTCCCCAGGGATGTGGTCACAGTACTAAGCCTGACAGAGTTCAAGAAGTGTTTGGACAATGCTCTCAAGCACATGGTGTGATTGTTGGGGTGTCCTGTGCAGGGGCAGGAGTGGGAATTTGATGATCCTTGTGGGTCCCCTCCAACTCAGAATTTTCTGTGATTCTGTGATAGTTTTATCTGAATTTACTCTACTGTTAATGATGAAGGAAGAGAATTGTCTGGAAATTTCTCAATTTCATCATAATTGAGTACTGGAGAAAAGTCTGTGCGCACTAGCTCTGGTCAAGTGGAAATGGCAGAGAAATTGATTTTTATATATATATATACATCTTTAAGGTTTTAGTTGATCTGATGCCTGTGGGTACATTTGGCACACAAATAGAACATTTTAAAGTGATGTGATGTGCTGTTAAACTGGAAAGAATAATAATTTAAGATAGAATTGAAGAGTTGAGATGCAAGCAAAATTGTTTACAACTCTAAGAGAACATCTAGCACTTGGATGATGAAAAGCTAAATCACAAATTTTAGGAGGAAATATTGCAGTCAAGAGAGATATTGTTTCCCCTGGAGACAAGCCAGTAGGAATTACCTGTACTGCTCTTCAGAGATGATGTCTTTTTATTCTCTTGCTCTTTGCGGGGAAAATGCACTGCCTGAAAATGACATGTCCAACTGTGACCCTTTTAACATGACTAATTGCCAGAAATTATGTGCTCTCTAAACCCCAACTGTACCATTTGTGTCTCATGCTTATTGTAACTATGTGAATGCTATGTGGTACGAGATGGGTGCATTGGAGTTTGATACACAGCCATGTAGGGAAGGAGCCCATCTCCTGGAGCAAGGAGACAGGGGTGGCAGAGCAGGCACTGCAAGAGGTATGTTGATAAAGGGTGAGGTACAAGGTGAAGCCTGAAAGTTCACACTGGCTAGCAATGGTGTTGTCTTCAAGTTAAAGGGGTTTGAATTCAGTATCCTACTGTTGGTGTGTATGACTTTGCTTGGATTTATTGTTGGGGTTTTTTTTTAATGTGGAGCTACAAATGTAAAAAAAAAAAAAATATTGGTGCCTGACTTATTGCAGTGTTTTAACAGACAGTAAAAGGCAACCTGGAAAACATTGCATCTTTTATGTCTGTAAACTCACCTCCACTCCTTCATGCTTCTCCTCCTCCCTCCTTAGTGCTTTAGCAATCCAGTACCAAAACAATTCTGTAACTTGTAAGTGCATCATAGATTATCTATTTTACAGCTTATAAAGAGGAACACAGAAGGACTCATGAATTCACAAAGATTATTTTTGTATTTTCATCAATTGAAAGCAAATTGATGAAACAGCTTATCCAACTTACTAAGTGAAGTGACCCCTGAAGGTTAATGTAGAGTTTCGGAAAGTGCCCAAGCGATTAAGTGAGAGCAATATCAGAATGACTTTAGCATGTGCAACAATTTATTTTCTCTGTGCAGAGAGGACTGTGGGGTGGGATTCAGTGGAATGACTTCTTGGTTTTGCCTAACTTTCTGAATAGCAGAATAGCCTGTGCTCCAAAATATACCCCTGGTGGTAGTAAGCAGCATCTCCCATGTATTCTCCAAAAAGCCACAAGTCTGAAACCTGATGAGTTATACCCATTGAAGGGAAATGCATCATTTGTTGAACATAGGAAAAAAAAGCACACCATGTGTGAAATAATCATGTAATCATAGAATGGTTTGGGTTGGAAGGGACCTTAAAGATCATCTGGTTCCACCTCCCTGCCACGAGCAGGGACATCTCCCAATAGACCAGGTTGCTCAAAGCCCCATCCAGCCTGGCCTTGAACACTCCCAGGATGAAGTTGTCTAACTTGTCTGACATGAGAAAACAATAATCATCTCCCATTCATCTGGGCTGTCTGTTGGTAGATATGTCCACAACCCACTTATTCTTCTAGCCATGTTATCTCTAAAAATAGTTCTGGATTTTCCACATTTCAGAAAGAAAGAGGTAGAGAAAGTGTTAACTGTTCAGATCCAGCACCTGCTTAAAAGGTTGCTGCCTCAATTCAGTTTGCAGAAAGCTGGGGGTGGTGTGGGAGCAGGAAGGATGGGATGTCTCCAGCTGTTTGAAGAATTTCTGCCATTAGGCATATACCTGAGGTCTGAAGATAAACTTTGTAAAGTGCATTTCATGTTGATCTCTATTTCACTTAGGCTGATATTCAATGCTGACAACAAGCTGTTCTGTAGTAGCTCTTGTTATTTTCTCAGACAGCACCCTTAGGACTGTATAAATGGCAGCCACAGGAAAAAAATATTGAGCACATCATTATTCTCTAAGTGAGTTTCTATTGTTGTTACAGAACTTGGAGAGTCAGGAGCACTGAGACTCATAAAAGTGTCTTTGATTATTAGTTCTTATGATTCCATCTTTTTTTTTTTTTTCCTATGTTGGAAATGAGCTGGGATCCTGAATGAAACATGCATTTAAAATGATGGTGTTTCCTGGAATTTATGGAACATGCTTCAGCATGATGAATTGTTATAATATGTTTATCTTGAGTGTTCATAAGATACAAATACTTATTTCGCACTTACATAAAGAAAATTAGAGGTAGTTTTGAACTACATCTAATGCCTTAACGCAAGAGGGGGGAGGAGGGGTGGAACCAGGCCTCTGCGTTTACCGAAAGTGTCTCTAAGGCTATCGAGAGATCACTCCAGCCAGCACTGCTCTGGTGCTGTACAGAAAGACCCTTCTCACACCCAAGCCGGTGTAAGGCACAGATTCTCACTCACCCAGAGAGCTGGATAGCTCACGCGTTACCAGAGACAAAGAATCCAGAGGCTCAATCAGCTGGATGTTCCAGATGTTTATTCTGAAGGATTCCAGGGTGAAAGAGGAAGAGGAGACCCCAGTGTCCCTAGATATAGGGATCACCTGGGGTCAGGGGAGAGGAGGCGGGGGGAACACTACAACCAATGGGGAGAAGGGAGGGATGGAGTCAGGGGTTAGGTTACAGCCAGGGGGATTTACATAATTTGAGGAGGGACTTATGGTGTTACTTCAACTGGAATGTTTTGCCACCAGTGAAACCCTGCTGTAGTGGAACCATTTGGCTCCCCAGCAGTTCCTGAGGTGGTATTACCCACCACCACAATGCCTGGAAAAAAAAAGAAAAAAAACTTACAGGACACAAAGTAAGGAAAAATCTTGAAGAAGGGCTTCCTTTTTCTTTCTTTTTTTCTTTTCCTTAAAACCAGTGAAATATCATAGTACTCTGTTTCAGTTTTTTTCCACACAGATTTAGAAATATATTAATATTCCTTTGTTTCAAATCCAAATGTAAAGAATACTTGGTAATGCATCTACCTGCTTGTGTTTCCAAGTGTCACAGCTATAGTTTAAGCTAGCTTATGATTATGCACATATTGGCCAATATTACTGATGGCATCAGCACAACTGGCTTGAGAATTTAATTTTCCCCTTGCGAAGGATTTAGGTAAGGCTTGTAATGCTAAGCAAGACACCAAATCTGTTCCTGGAGACAAAAAGCTGGGGTTTTTGTTTTATTTTTTTTTTTGTTTGTTTGTTCTGTTTTGTTTTGTTTTTTAAACTTAACTGCCTGGAGATGGAGCGTGTTCTAAGGAGTGAAGGAACTGCCCTTTGTGATAAGGGACTTGCAATGCTCAGGGGCACCTCACACTGTCCATAACACCTCGATACCAGATGACATCTGGGCTCTAGCTAAATATTTGGTGGGTACAGCAAGAGTTATAACTGCGCAGCAAGTCTCTGTACATGCATTCCTGGTCACCAGGAAATGTGAGGTAATTTACTATTGCCTAACTTACAAAGGAAGAATATAGCTGAGCTGTATTACCTTGCTTCTCCTGTGGGCTAATAGCACACATGGAGCTTATCAGATATTGGAAAGAAAGAGATTTTTCACTTCGTAAGAATGATCTAGGCCCTTTTTAATGAAAAACAGAAAAAGGTGTCTTGACATTTTCCTATTCTCCTCATAGGTCTTAGAGCACAAAAGCACTTGATCATGCTTTTGCAGGTTTATTGATGTCATACTTAGGGATGTAGTTAAAAAATTATACAAACTCTTCCTTAGGCAAAATTAGAGACTTATTGGGTTTGACAGAGGCTCCTAGGCTCTTTCTCCACGAGGAGTTTTGGGTAGGCAAGTGTTTTGCTCCATGTTATTTCCATATGAAATGCAGCTCTGTATGTGCTGCTGTCCCTGTCACAGGAATTTGCACAGAAAAACACCTAGATCCAGAGCATGCTACTGCAGTACAGTCATAGGAGCTGCCTGCTCCTTTCTGTCATATGGACAACTGACTGGACTGACAGTGTGAAGCTTCCAATACTGGGTTATAACCAACCTGATACTTCACTGATCTCAATCTCTTCTTGCATATTAAATTTCTTCAGAAAAAGTGTTGGCTTATCTGCATAATTATTTTCAGGCTCATCTTGCCAATTATTCAGGCTTTGTCATTAAAATACTGTCTGTAACTGGAAAAAGTCCTGGGGACAAATCTCTTCAGGGCTTGCTTATGCAGTGGAAAGCAGTTGAGAGACTGTTGGCCTTGTACCAAAAGGGATGGATTTGAAACCAAAACTGGTGTAAGTACACCCATAACAGACAGTTAATTGTTTAGGGTACAGAATGTCTGCTGTGCTTCTGAGATGCATATGGTTGTTTGCAGAGCAGCAGTCAGGCTTGTGAGAGGGTCTGGAGAGTTTTTGTGATGTGTCACAGACGAATCTCTAAATGTAGTTCCATCACCCCATCAGAAGAACAAGTTGCTGGTCAAAAGCTGAACCTGAAGAAACATGATCATTGAAATTTGGGGTTGTATCAGAAGTTATTTCCCCATAGGTTTGGTATAAAGTTGTAAAACTTAGTTACTATCTGTCACCACAGATTGCTGAACTGGCTGTTTTCCTTTAGGATGATTGCATAAAGGGTACTGATCAAGCAAGACCACCTCAATCTGTATGTTTACTTGTGGCCCATATGTCTTAGACTGCTCTAGTCCTTGCAATATTTCCTTGCAAACAAGCTCCAAATGATCAACAGTGAGTTATTGCAGGAGGGATTCAGAACCATACACTTATAGCTCCATGCTATAAGTGTAACGGATGTTGCAGTGCATCCCCTATTGCAGCAAGATACCTAGCAAAAGGAATTCTATTGACATCCAGTACTGGGGAATATGTTAATCATGATGACATAGGAAAAGTAGCCATCTGTTAACAAATATCATTGCAAAGTAGAGTGATTGCTGTTTCTGTAGGTGTATAGAAAGAATGCTGCAGTGCTGTGAGTGACTAGTTCACGTGCTGTTACATACTCCATGTTTAAATGGACATTCAGGAGAGACTACTTGTTTTTTTTATTATTTCCCTTGGTCAAAACATAATTTTGTTGTCTACTGTAAAGGAAATAGGTGGATAAGATATTGTAGTGCAGGAGTTGCACTACAGGTCTGTGCAGGAGTTGCCTTTCATGATGAGGTTTCAGCTGAAGGTCAAGGCAATATATCTACAGGAGTTCATTAGGTATGGTGGTTAGTAAGATGATGCTTCTCGAAGAAACTCCTCTAGCTGGGAAAGACCAGTTGACAGGGGAGGGATACAGTGGATATACCTGGTTATATGTTTGGGAGGAGAAACTACACAACTGGAATTTGTCAGGAAAGGGAAATTAGAGCTAGAGCGTTAAAGAAATGACTGAACCCGACTCTGGCATCTGCTGCTGGTTTGTTCCTTGAGGAAGTATCAAGGGTGCTAAGAAAATAACTGTTAAGCAAAAGCAAAGTTTACAAAGCAAACTTTCTTGACAGACAAGTACAAACCTGGATATAGCAAATGTTGTTTTAGAACAACCTATGTTCTGACTATATGAGATGTGGCTGTAGAACTCCAGACAATTGTCCCACTTGGCTTAGGGTAACAAGGTGGCTGCTGTGGGAATGTCTGTTTGAGTAGCTGTCCTCTTGGCCTAGTGTTCTTTTGAAACTGTAATATAAGAACTAGATCGTGTCACCAGTGAGGGTAGGATGAGATGCTCCAAAGTGGTACCAGGTGGGCTTCAGGCTCAGAGTGAAGAAAGTACTGTGGTAGCATTTTCACATGGAAAACTCTGGGAGGATGTGATATGCTAGACCAGACAAAATAAAGTGGAACCAGCTCCCTGACTTGCAGGGGATTTAGTGTGACTGGCAATGCTTGGTGAGCCTGGTTCATATCTGTAGCCCACCACAAAAAGCCACTCAGGTGGTGACAGAAGGGTTTGTGTAGTCTTTTGCTGCCATCTTTGAGTTTCCAGCTACTGCTTGACATCATGTTTTAAGTGCTCTGCTGCAATCTGGTGGGTGCAAATCAGACTGTGTTGGGGAGCCAAATAATTTTTTGGAGTAGCTCTGCATGAAAAGCCTTTCTACAAACAATATACTGAATCTTTGCTAAATTGAAACCTGCAACTTTCCATTTGAAGAGAAACTGAATAAGAATTGGGTTCTGTGAAAGTCTTTTCCTTGTCTTAAATTTTTTGACCTTGTTTTTCCTTCAAGCTACAAAGAAGTATGTGGACAGGGTAGATTACTCATGTCTGTGCCCTTCGTTTTCTCATTAGAAGATGTAAGATCAGAAATCTGATCATTAATTCTTCTTTGTCCTCTTATCAACACTTCTTTTGCATAGACTATGATTACAATATTAGCATTTCCCATTACACTCCAGAAACAAATTAGCAGTTTGCTGAAAGTTTGGGAAATCTGAGTTCTCTTTCTCAGTACTAACCTCAAGTCCAAAATCTTCTTATAACTCTGTACTATGAAGAAAGCTTGGAATTTTCTGGTTACTTTATCATTCTGCTGTGCAATGACAGATAGTTAACCATTTGCTGATTAAAGGGGCAACATCCTTCACGCATATTTTGTTTGCTTTCAAAGACTGGGTCTCATCCATCTTCACCCTGATACATCAAGATAGTAACTGCAGCTCAGAAAGCTACTAACACAGGGGATAAAGGGCTGCCTCTTTCCTGGCTGTAATAGTCTGCAAAGTGGTGTATGTCACTTCCAATTTTACACCAGCTGAAAATCTTTGGTATTTTGTGTCTTGCAGTTATTCCCAGGGTGAGAATACTTCTTCCCACATATTTGTGTCTTGATTGGTAGTGGGAGAGGTTGGCTGCTTTGTTGTGGGTGAGCAAATGAGGATAAGAACGCAATCATTACTAAACAAGGCTCAACACCTTCGCTTCCAGGCCTTTTGATGTGCTTCTTTCCTCCTTATGTTACAATTCCTGCACTTGACCACATTAATTGTTTCGCTGGGGACTTTTTGTTGGTGGGTTTTTTTTAACCTGGTGGCTGATTTATTGACATCACAATCAAATAATCTCCAGGAGAATAACTGTAGTGTACTTCACCAGAAACAGTATTTAATATGTCAGTTTTTATTAAAAAAGAGTGATTATGTAGTTAAATACTTGAGTGAAGAATTCCAGGTTAGACTGAGCCCAGTGTCCTTTCCAAGAAACCCTACTAGTACCCTAATGAATGGGTTGAAAAGTTTAAAGTGAGTATAAAAATGGGAACAATCTCTTCCTGCCAAGAAGGAAGAAGAATCAGTGTAGAGAGAGTGTCCTGTAAGCAAGTCTCCTTGGGTGCCTATAAAGTAAAGCTCATGCAGTACATGATCTTGTACTAGCTCTGTGCACAGGCTGGAATTGAAAGCT
Organism: Entomyzon cyanotis; assembly: GCA_024500445.1. Taxonomy (NCBI): domain Eukaryota; kingdom Metazoa; phylum Chordata; class Aves; order Passeriformes; family Meliphagidae; genus Entomyzon; species Entomyzon cyanotis. The sequence continues at coordinate 88,259,175 of JAKEPQ010001005.1, forward strand.
CTACCAAGAGCAGCACCTAAAGAGGCACACAAAACAAGTGGGATGAACCAGAGACAGCATTATAGGAAATAGAATAAAAGGGTTGGGTATGATAACTTCCAACAAAACTGACAAAGTCACGTAGTTCAGCCTCCAGTTCTCAATCAACATTTGTAAGAAACTCTTGGTCTGTTATGATAGTAGGAATCTAGACAGTCAGAAGAGTGATGATGAGGATGATGATTATTATTTTCATTGGGAAGCTGCAAGAAGATGAAACTGGGATTACTGCATTACAACAAAAGTTTTAAAGGATATTTCCACTGGCAGCACACTAAAAGAAAATGGGGGAAAAAAAGATATAAAGGCATTTTTAATGTCTGTATACAACTATGAAATCAAACTTATTACTAATGTCTGGCAGGCTCCATTCTTGCTGGATTTCTGCACCTCCACAGACGCATACTGAGGTTCAGATGTGGCTACATGCATTGTTTACATGCATAGAAGCTTCTTTGCTATGCATCCTTATGCCTGGGATGAACACCATCACAAGGCAGATCTAGTCAACTAAAGGTCAGGAATTTGGATGGTGAGGCCCAGAACACCCAGCCAATCTGACACTTTAAGCCACTGGACCATACTCTGTGTCAAATGAAAGATAGCTTCTAATTTTCATAGCAATGGTGGTGTATTATCTGTAAAACACTGAAGAAAAGCATAAAACACCCAAATTTCGTACCATCACTTTTGCTCTCATAGATAGTCAAGATGCAGCGAGTTTTTAATCACTTTTTTCCTGTTAAAGCAAAATGTTCTCTTTGAAGGTAGCCAGGAAGAGTCAGGGTTTAGCACTTCCCTTTTTACTAAAAGTAAGAGTGATGATCATCTTTCTGAGATTTCCTTCACTATGGCTTCCATTTCTGGGATGGATGGTAGCATGTGGTGTTTCCGTGTACAGTAATCAATGCTGAACTGGGGTTCTTTGCAGCATCACTTCTGGGAATCCCATGGCTGCTACAACAACAACTCTAGCTATTGAACCAGTCTCTCAGGTAATCAGACTCTCCCTTATATCATGTGCAGGGTTTCTTTTTAATTAGAAAAAAATGCTGTTTCTTACAAGCAAAAGGCTTCTGTCATTAGCAGTGTGTGTCTGCCTGGGCATTTGGTCCCAGATTAATTTAGAAGCTGAAGCAGGAGCAGTCTCCTGAGCGAATTGAGGTTTTTCCCCTGTCATCATGAAAGATCAGTACTGCTCTAAAACACTTTCAGGAAGGTCCCACTTTGAAATAGCCTTTAATACCAGTGATTTCTAATGGGATGCTGAAATATGACAGCAGGAATGTGTGCAATGAGTTCCAAAAGTCTAATGACAGTCTAACATTTATCTTTTGTGTTGCTAATCTCTCCGCTGCCAGCAGAATAATTTTAGGCATGTTGAAATAAAAGCCCATTCACCCTTTCAAGGTCCCAGTGCTGTATAATTGGAACGTAGGTTCTGCATGCTCTTTTTTTCCTCTAGATACCTTTCTATGTATTTTTTTCTTTTTGTGCTGTTTTTCTACTATCTTTTTTCCCCTGCTATCTCTTTGACATGGAAAATCACTATGAATCAACCTCAACTTGCCACTTGCCAATTTCCAGCTTGTTTTGATGTTTCTGGTTTACACTTGGACCAGTTTCTGTATGGCTCCACCTTTCCATGGCAAAATCTACTCCATCCACCAGCTCTTCTGTGCTCACCACCAGCAGACACCCTCTAAGCAGAATTTGGCCCAAAACTCACTCTAAATATGCTCCAAATATTGCATCAGTATACCTGAGGAATGTGGCCTTTTGCTCTTTGCTGATCTGACCACATTTGTGTCTTCCTGCCTCTCAAGGAATTCAAATGGAAAGAGGTGAAATGGCAGCTACAATGGGATTATAGCCTTTTTTTCATAAAACTGGTTTACAAACCTGTGCTAGGGGATGATTAAAATGACAGTATTACTTGGCTGAGGAGACTAACAACAAAGTGCTTTGCATGCAGGTAATATTCTTCAGAATGTTCTCCATTTAGGTTTTTCCTGCAATATTGTCTTCAGATGTTTGGTTTCGTTTGCGTCACTTGGCAGAGATTAATGACACTGCAGCTCTGAATAATTTCATTACCTACTACTGTGTATTGATGCTAATGAATTATGTTATTTCTGCACCATTATGTGTTATCATCCTTCAGTACAATTGAGACACAATGTATCAGTACTTGAAAGATGTCCTGCCACTTCTTATGACTTGAACTGTATTTTATTTCCGTGGCCTCAGATCTTAAACTTTCCTTGATTTATATGGCTCATCTGATGGTACATTGTGAAGTCCCTGAATGACTGCCCAGAAACTATTTCTTTCAGAAAAAATACAGATGATGAAACATTTAAGATCATGTCCAGACTTCCCCTATGTATTTTCATCAGCCCAGTGGTGAGGAAATATCTTCTTTCTCAGAAATAGTTTTGTGGAATTATTCACTAGATATATTTGGAATCATATACTAGAGACAGTGTGCAAGGTTATGTGTTTTAGGCACCACAAATTCAATTGAATTAACCAATTTGAAGATCTTTGGGGCTCGTCTAGGTATTTAAAAACCTAAGAATTAACCAAATTATTTCACCTCAAGTGTGACCTTGTTTTCCATTATAGATGCCCTTGTACTTTTGCTTGCTGTTTATTGTGGAATACACTAACAGCTTTTGCCTGTTTAGTAAACTGGAACTTAAGCATCAGTTATCTGGCACATTTTGTCATGTATGACCCTTCTTATATTGTGAACCACACACTGTTCATGGTCTATATTTATAACAAAAGCTTCTATTATCCATTCACACTGGCATGAAAAAATGGAATTAATCAATTAGCATATATAATCACTTAACATCTGCAGTCATACTGGTCTGTACCAAAAAGAATGTTATGTTTACTGGGGAAGTGGGGAGAACAGTAAATAAATTACACTGCTGCTGTAATAACTGTCTTGATTTGTTTTGTTGTTGTTTAGTGTCCTTCAGAACCACATCATTTGAGCAGTATTGCTAGTAAGAAATCAATTTGCTCAGACAATTACAAAAATAGGGCACTCCTGTAAGATATGTTTTGTTGGTAGTCATAAATAGAATGTAACACTGTCTCTAAAGGCAATAAAACACTGCCATGAAAAGCCTGGCTAATTATGTTTTCCTGCAATTTCAGTTGATAAATACCTCAACAGGTATTAAACTTCAGTGTGAGTAAAGCAATTTGGGCAAGGGAGATTAAATCAGCAGCATTTACTATGTTGCGAGGTCATATAGGGATAGTATTAATTTTAGGTAAGGACTGCTGTTACATGGAGGTGACCAATACAGGTTTGCTTAGGTGAAATGCAAATGTTCTTGTTCAACATGACAACATTTTTAATAAAAAAGGTGAGCCAGGTAAATCACCAGCTCAAACTGTCAGACTTCCATAAATGCATTCCTGCTTCTGATCCTAGACTATGCTAGTAATAAACTTTTATTTTTAGGATAGGTGATATTTTAATTCTAGGTGTTTGTATTATGTTTGAAGTGTTGGGTTTCTTTCTACAACCAAGTAAATGTTGGGTACTAGGGCAGGGATCTGGGAGATAAATAGTGGACTGTGTTTCTTAGCTGCCTGTACCCTTCTAGCTGGGTCTGCAAAGAGCTTTTCCTCAGAACTTGTCATTTACAGCATCAAGCTTCCCTGCAAATTTTCAGCTGATCAAGATGCATGTGCTGATTCCCAACACTTTCAAACATGCCTGAACTTGGAGTAGCGTACCTGCATACTATTTCTTCTCTTTATCTCTGAGGAAGTATCAGGCAGTCTCATCTAAACTCCTGTAGTCTTTTATGACTCTGTAAGTTATTTTTACTCAAATCAATGTACTCCTGAGAACAGAGCTGGAGAAAAACTTATGAATTGAATAAAACCATCCAGAATTAACCTCTCCTAAAACTGTAATCAGCATGTTAAAGCCAGATTTCTGAGTTTGTCTCATACCTTCCCTTTGTGTTTTTTTTGACATTTAGGAAGAGCTAGGTGCTGCCTCAGGAAGCTTTAGCATCTTTTTAATCTGTAAGCCTTTGAACTCTACAGCATAAGAAAGCCTTCGTGAGCTAGATAACTAATGCAACCTTTAACTGAATAATGTGGGTTTTGGTTTTTTGGTTTTGGTTTTTTTTAATTTGTCTTGATGATGCACATGCTTCTAATTTTAAGGCATCAGTATTCAAAGTTATTTAACAAGTTGTCTATGTGAGCATATGCCAACCTGTGAAGTGTTTCTGCTACTGCATTTACAATGAGATTTTCATGGTGAGCAAGAGGTCATGTACTGAGTGAATTTCCTGGCTGCAGCACCCCAGCCAACACAATGTATTATTGATTCAATGTAATTTCCCATTTGCCTGGACAGTTACAATACTTTATCCATGGTTGTTCCTAAAGATGAAATCCACCAGAGAGTAGTAAATACCAAATACATGGAGAGGGAAGTTCTAGCCAGTGCCTCTTCCACCAGTAAGTATTCACAAACATTAGACTGTGCAGAATTTCCTAGAAGCAGTGATATATAGGGATATGTAGGTATTTAATAAAATAGCTGGATATTAAAGCCTTTAAGCCACAAGTCAGAACTTCACAGATGACCACATAAAATGAAGAGGATTTAGAGATAAAAATGGGATTAAATGCTAAGACTTGGAGAAGAACAAAGAGCAGATAGACTAAAAGAGCTAATCAGAAGAGAAAGAGGTGTTCAGAGGAAAGAGAGACCAATTACAAGAATAAGGACTTTTAACACTTTTATTTTCATAAATAGTAGTTAATGTAAAATACATCCTTGTGCAACCACACACATATATAACATATAATTTACTCCAACCACTTCCAGGATCTCTTTTGTAATTTAATTTTGCTGCTTCATTTCAGCTCTAGCCAGCACTCTTCTAGGTTCATGGATATTTTATCCATTCATGTCCTCCACATCCACTAATTATGGTCTCCTCAAGCTCCTTTTTAAACTGTTTTTTTTGAAGTTATCTTTCTCTTTACAAACATCCATCCACCCATCCTTTTCACCCTTTCTAAATGCCTCTTTTCTCTCTCCTCTCCTCCCATTTTTCCACTTCTTTCCATGTGACTGCTTTTGGTGATATCTTTCACAGCTTCCATCTTTCCCTGCTGCTTTTTTATCTTACCATTGCAATTTTTTACCCTACAGTAGTGTCTATCCGTCCTATAGCAAATGGATCGAGTGATGCAGAAAAGAAGTAGTATTTCTTTAATCCCTCTCCAGGAACAGTCTAATTTCCCCACCTGATTCACAGCATGACCCCATAAACCATGGCATCAGTAGAGCTGAGGGGTTGGAAATGCGATTCAAAGGCTTGGACTTTGCCATTGTCAATGTTATGTTGCAGCTGGAATTCTTTCTCTCCACCAGCCCTGCCTTCCAGAATTAGCCTCCCTGACTCACATGGAAGACATCATTGCAGGTTTTTCTGTTGCTTTTAGTAGCAATAGAGTACAGACCCTTTTAAACAGAGGCTAGAAATGTCTAACCCCCTAGCTAACTTGATGATCCATCCAGCCAGGTCAGTGCACTATAATGCCAGGCAAGGCTCTTAAAAACAACAGTTTGATAATGTGTTTCTATCTAGACGTTCCATTACAATGATATTTAACCACCTCTCTATTTTACATTCACATGTCTTTCCAACAGGAAGCTACTGTTGCATACCCTAGAAGTTCTCTTAAAAGAATTTCCCTAGTGTATATAATTAATCAACTCTACTTGCTTTCTCATTCCGTGCATTTGTAGATCCAGAATCAAGCCTATTTTTTCATCCCTGTAAAACTCAACCTCAACAGATAATGCTCAAAAAAGAACAGCAGTACCACTCTGTCAACAGAACTTTTCCTTGGCAGACAGGGTGCATTGAAAGGAATTGCACTGAAACATCAGGCACTAGAAATAGAGTATGTCCTATTTGAATTCAAACTTTACCTTCATTGCTACTGTACTTACAACAGTAAAATAAAAAGACAAAGCACATAATGCTGAACTATTGAAAAGGGACTGGAATCACAACAAACATCTGATGTCTCTGGAAGAAGGAAATTAGCGTAGTCCATGCTCATGCCCTGAGAAACCAGAGCAGAGTCAATAAGAAAAGCAAACCAAGAGCATAACTAAGTGCATTAATTAAAGTGCTGCAGTATTCCACTGATTTATGTAATCCTGACACAAAGTAATTCACTGCAGATTTCCTTAGTCTTGCATTTAGGATTAAACTATGTAATAACCATTTGCAGTAAAAATTAGAAGTTCACTAAATCTGATCTACTGTACAGTTTGCTTGATGCTTTAAGAGATTTAAAAAAAACTTCATGAGCTCACAGCTGTGAATATAGCACCCATTTTAGCATGATGGTCTTTCAGTAGTAAGTCTTTTTTAGAGACTGCTATAATGTTTTGTAATCATCATAGATTATAGAAGTACAGAAAAGCCAAGGGGATAATATGTTTATGTTTATTCCTCCTCCCTCTTCCACCTCCTCCATTTCAAGGCAAACTGCATGGGAATGTGATATAAGTTTTAAAGAATCATGCTGCTGTGGGAAGCCAGTTGAAAACCAGTAGAGGTGAAGCTAGAAGGATAAGTAAATATGATCAAATAGTTGAAGCATGTCTTGTGAAGTGATGACAAATGGGAGGTTCTATGATTGAAAAGTACAGGCTGAATTTGGCCCTCTTGACTTCTCTGTATGCCTTTCTACTCTCCAAGGCCACACATAATCAACTTGTATCCAAAGCAAGCCTACTATTTTCCAACTTCTCCACAGACTGGACGCACCTAAATAATATGTATATTTGGAGAATGGCTCTTTGCTTCATAGAGAAGGATGCTACAAAGGGTCTCAAGATACTTTTCTTCTAACATCTCCTGTGAGACTAGAGAAAGATAATGCATTGTATTTTAAACAGGAGACTTCAATCTTGGCTAAAACATGGCATGTTTTTCCCAGCTGTTCCTGTTTCTGTGTATATGGGATTTTCTTATTTTTCCTGTTTTTTGTTTTTTCCCACTTGTAGGCATCCTCTTCCTTCAACATCTTCCTTTGGGTATAATTTCATTTCAGTGTATGCATACATATTTATGGTAATAGCAATTTCCATTGTGCTTTCTAGGTTTCAAATGATTTTGAGATGGTGTCTGTTTTCCAACAGCAACAAGAAGTCTGTCTACCTCAGGTGCTGGGAGCTTTGGGAAGTTGGGGTTTTTTGATGCTTTTTCTTTTTGTAGCAGTGGTAGTACGAGTTGTTTCATGTGGCTTTGATGGACACCAAGGGTGAATGTAAAGATGCTGTCAAAGCACTGTAATCACAGATTTAATGGCCACCTGTGAAAACCTACATGCTTAGAAAATCTGCCACTTGATAAAAAGTTTCTCTAGAACAGACAACAATTCTTTTTGTGACCTCCATCTTCAAACACCCATTCCAGCATCTGGAGACTTGTGTCATGCACCTCTGGCATCCCCAGATGTGTCAAACCTGTGTTGTCCAGGTGACAAGTCCTCAGCAAGCTGTGGACGGTGGCACCTCCTCCAGGCTAGCAGGGCTGTATCTCTCACTTTCCCACCCTGCTCTGCCAGGCACTTCACTACCAACAGCCAGTACAGCTCCAAAAGCGTCCTGTACTGATCTCCTGTAGTAATTTCTCTGTGCTGGTGTGTTCTGTGTCAGCTGCAAACTGCGACATGAGAGACTGAAGAAAGCAAGATGTGAGTTCCCAGCCCAGGCAGGAAGCCTGTTGCTGTCTCCTCCTCGTCCTCTTTTTCTTGCTTCCCCTTGTTTATCTTTCCTCCTCCACACCCTTGCAGCACTGCTGCATGACAGTGACACAGCTGCCCAGACAAAAGCAGTCTTACCTGCAACATTTCCTCAATTTTCTTTGGGGGATGGCTTCTAAGTGACCTGCCTCATCAGCTTCTTTGCCTTCCTCACTTTAATAAATAATTTTTCTGAGAGTTGCTGCACATTATTTGTAATTATTCTGTTTGGTAGCACTGGATATTATTTTTTAATCTTAACAAGGTTGCTCAAAGCATTTAAAAGAGTTCCTGTGGCAAGTAGCAGAGAGTCATCACAACTATAGGTTTTACATACCTAATATTAAAGAAACTTAGTTTCCTGGATTTTCCAAATACATCTATAAATCCTTTGAGTTTATTGTTAAATATGGAATTAAAATACAAATAAAAGGAAGCCAGACTAATGAACTTGGAATCAAACAGGACCAGAAGGTCATTTGATCTGGTGACACATGTGTTTAACAGTGAGGGTGTTCTGGGTCATTTAGATATCTGCTGATGCCTGGCAACTGAGAAAAAGACTGGGCTGAGCAGCTCCTAATGAGTGTGACTATATTGTTTGATATGGTGCTATGATGAGGCTGTAATTTGGGTTCCCCAGCTGAAACTGCTCCAAAAAATTGTTGCTGTTGATCTGGTCTGAGCGATCAATTTTGTGGGTGAACCAACTGTCATTAATATTTCTTGTCATCACCATTAGGGATCATCACTGACAGTGAGTTGTAGAGCTCATTTTATGCTCGGTCTGATAAGTTCTTCTGACAGTTTTGCAAGGTTAATTCAGGCCTGTAGCTGCAGTGAATGCAGCAGTGCTGGAAATGAGCCTTCTCTCTCCAAAGTGTCTCTTCTGTTGGGTTGACTTGTTGTCTCTGCCAGCAGGTGATTTTGTCTCTGATGTAACACAACTTTGACAGCTGAATCTTTGACCACAGAATGCATCCCAAAACCAAGTGTTGTTTCTCCACAGCAAAGGGATGATAGAGGTGGTCATATTCTCTTGTAGAGAATGTAAGTGTAAATAGCTGGAATAGCATGTGCTTCCTAAATAGACTGAACCCTGGTTTCTTAGAGACATGGTGAACACTCTGTTGATGTCAAGTATTACATTTTTATAACCTAAATGTAGTTGTGATGTTGCAGCAGATGCCCATAGTTAGAGCTCTTCTTGACTCTGTCTGTGAGATGAAATACAAATTTTGAATCTTGGAATCTTTCTTCCTGCCTCAGGAGTTTAAAATATGGCATTTGTCTTAGATTAACCTAATCAGAATGAAATATCTTGAATACTCTCAAGCATATTGCATTGGGAATATGTACACAAGCAGAAGGGCAATGCAGGGTTAGCTATCGGCTACTTGATGTTTATAAAGCAATAACAACTGTTGCTTCCTGACAGCAAAAGAGGACTTGGTTTCCATGTTTTTATAACCATGTAGTTCCATTAACCTCACTGTGGGATTGGAGGTAGGAAAACACAGAGATCCAACCACAAACAAGAACATGCATCATACTACTCAGTGGCAACAAAACCCCCTTCTCCTTCCCAGCTGTGAACATATGAGGTCAACTCAGATTCAGGTCTCTCACAAATTGGGGTAATTGGTAGTTTTGTGAGCAGTGCTGTTCAAGGCCAGCAAATATCACCTAGCTTGTATTCATGTATGTATCTGCAGGAATATATCATCAGAGGCAGACAGTGTGCTACAGCCCTTGTCCAAGCAACAGAATTTGATTAAATTGATAATTTGGTCACAGCAGCATTACACTGTCTTTCATTGGCATCTATCTCAGGTGTACACAGTAGTAGATGTAGCTGAAATTTACTCTGTGCAGCAGTATATGCGTTCAAAGTGTTAGTGGGCAAATGCTTACCGGGTACAAATTGATGTGGCTTCATTAACTTCAGTGAGACCATGCTGATTTAGAGTCACAGAGGAGCTGGCTCTGTGAAGCAGTCAAATTTATAAATGAGTGCATAATCTACTAGGAAGTCAAGTCAGGCCAACCTCTGTGCTATGACATTTCCTCTGAAATTCACTTTAATAAGGTAATATTTTCTTCCAGTTCCATAAATGCAAATCAGCTGAACTGCACTTCACATACTTTCTCGTTTAATTAGAAACTCCTAGTCCAACTATATTGCAAATGCAGGTGAAAGTGAATTATTCTAACAATTTTTCATTTTAATTATCTTGATTAACTTTTTCTTCTCTGCAATTTTATTATATTTCATTTCAGAAATGTCCTTTAATTTAAGTCAATAAACTTTTATTTAGCAAGCTGGGGAAACCGGAGGATATGATGCAAAGAGGATTTAACTCATTAAGCATTAATGTTACTAATATTCTTCCACTAATTATTCATCAAGTTGATAGTCTTAGCAGAAAACTAGGCTTGGCTTCTCTTGTGGATCACCACATTTTATTTGCATATGACAAAAAAAAGGTAGAAATAGCAAAGCTTACTAAAGTTTATGCTAAAATACTTCAGAGGACATAACACACAAAATGAATTTCTCATCACTAGATGTATTTAAGGGTTCCCATTTGATTTTTAGCTAGAAAGTCCTTTTGCATACTTTTAGAGGTAGTGGTATCTATTCCTTCATGGTTTCTTTGGTTTTGACCAAAAAAAAAAAAAAAGAGATATACAAGGGAAGGAAAAGGTCACCAAAAACACATGCAGTCTCCCTTTCCAGCCTCCTGAAAATTCTGCTATAAACACAATTACTACTAAAAACACAAAACAAAACAAAAACCTGACCAAAAAACTGGAGGATGTCCACTAAGGATTTTGTTGCTATGTATTTTACAGAGGAACCTAGTGTTCCTCTCTTTTCCTGGTAAGTTCAGATATTTTGAATTTCAAAGACAGCCTCAAGAATGGAGCATGGGAAAGAAGACAAAACTGAATTCAGCCTCTTTATGTAATCCAAGAGAAAAGTTAAGGGATGACTTGATTATGGAACCTGTAAAGTCTCTAGCTACTAAAATGCCTGATATAGCATGCATGTGGAATTCAGATCTCTGCATCTAAACCTGTACTCTTGTAAACCCTCTTCTTACCTGCTGCAGTGCCTGGAGATGCCTGTGTTTCACAGATATTTTCCCTGTTTGGCTTCTAAGCTCTCCTCAGGATTACAGACCCGAATTGTCTCTCTCTTGGCAAGGAAATGGTGTATAGCCTGTGTCTTGGCCTGACTTACATCCTCAGCATCTGATCCCCTCCCTGTCTGTGCCCCAGAGGTATCACTGGTGAGAGCTGGAAGAATGATGGATGAAAGGACCTAGCATTGGACTCCATGTTAAAAGCAGAGAAGTTTGTGTTAGTGTAACTTCCCACTAAGCTGTGCACTTGCCTGGGAAGTGCAAGACTGAAGGTCACCATGATTTCGTTTCCTAAAACAGTGCCATAATTACAAGACCATCTTGAGAAGTTTCTGGTGATGGGAAGAACTTTTTGCCTAGTGTCTGAAAATGTGCCACGCTGCAGGAAACAATTCAAGAATTGAGAGGCTAGGGAGTGAGAAAACAAAATGGAATACAGGTCTCCATATATACCAGTGTTGGGCACATATTTTAAAGATGAAAATGTTGCTGTGAATGTGAACTTCCCTCTGTTGCCTACTCCATGGATGGATTTAAACTTGAGTTTTCAGATTCCCATGTGAGCTCTGTTAGTGAGCTGATTTCAAAGCCAGTCATCACTACTCTTGCATTCATTTTAGAAGAAGGCTGAATCCTCCATAGCTCTTCCACAGAAAAAACAATGACTTTTACCTTTAGGGGGATGATTATCTCGTGATAAATATGGAGTTAAGGATCCTTAAAAGCCAGAGGTGACTAATTCCCAGATATCAGAGACGCAGGTGTGGCTCTGTACTAGATATTTCCTCCTGACTAGCCTTCTGTTGCATACCAGCGGTATGTAACATTCTGGGACAAGAGACTACCCCTATCTATTGTGTAGGGAAGCTAATGTATTTTACTCCCAGTTATGGATTTCACTCTGGGAAGAATTAAGTTTTGCAACCTTTTTATGGTTTGACCCACAACAGATTAAACAAGAAAAGGTTTTTTGAAAGATAAGCTGAAGACTGAAACCTGAAATTATTCAATATCAGTAACAAATAATGGCACAACTGTTTCTGTTAAAGCATGTAACTGGAGGAACAATTTGGAATGCTGTAGTAGGATGTCTGTGATAGAAGGTCTTTAATCATTGGGAGCCTTCCTGTGTGATCTATTTGAGACAACATGCTGTGAGTGACAAATTCTTGGCCTCTGATAAAACCTCATATCAGAACAGCTCTGGATGTGTTTATTGGTTTCTGCACAATTTTGTGTGCTCAGGCTTTTGAAATTGAGGTTCCTGGCCCTCAACAAAGGGTGAAGCAGAATTGTATTCTCATGCAGTGTTGTGTAAGGTCATATTCATGTGATGCTGCTTAATGTGTCAGGGAAACAGCTGAAATCAAATAACAGTGACTGCCTTCTACTCTTTGAATATGTTTTCCATTCTATTTTTGTAGTGATGGACTCTTTTACAGTTTCAGAAACTGTTGTCTGAACTACAATACAAGGTCTGGATAATCTGGCAAAAAAATCAAAACTCTAATCTAGCTATGGTGGGTGTGCATCAAGAGAGACTCTGGTGTCCCATTCTAGCAACAAGGCATATTAGGCTCTTGAGATGTCATCTCATTTCCCTCTTGAGATGGTCAAGATGCAGTAGGAGAGCCTGACTCAGTCTGTCTTGGAGGAATATCTTTCTAAGAGCTCTTTTTGAAGATCAGGAGAGACTTCAGAAAACTGTCTTGATGAAAAAAAAGAATCTTTGGCTCAGTTTAAGACTGGAAAAGAAATGCACTGACATTCACAGGGGAAGAGTTTCTTTTCAGTAGATGATGCTTGCCATCACTTCTGACTTTGACTCACTGTGACTTTGTCCACAGTGCCAAAGTTTCTGCACATGTCTAAAATCAACATTTCGAAAAATGCTTTTCAATAATTTTTTACTTCTGTAAAACAAGGTAAACTGAAAATTTGATAATGAATAAAACTTATACTTTGACACACCATTTTCTAACAGTAAAATTTAAATTTGCTTTTTACATCAAATCTTTCAACCCTTCGGAATATCCAACGCTCACAAAATCCTGCCACAGATTGGCATGCTTCTTTCTCAAATCAACTCTGTTTAATCAGGCTTTTACCTTTTCTCCCAGCTTCTGCTACTTGCTACTGCTGGAAACACTCCCAGCCTCCTAGTTAGTCTTTTCTTTGGTCTCTGTGAGACAGTTTGTTTTCCCAGCTGTTGTTGGAAGTACTGCACACAAGGTCATTCAATATTTCAAATACCTGTCCTGTCTATAGGAAAGGTACATGGAACCGAGCTGGTACCTTGTCTCTGTTATTTGAATAATGATTTATTGAGTAAAATAAGTTTTCACAGTGACAATATTTTTGTGCTTGTACTTCAACCCAAAGCTCATAACGCAAGTTTGAGTTAAGCAGTTAAGAATCCATGATTACAGGCAGTCTTCCATTGTGTTTCCATAAAACTTCACATTTTCAAATAGAAGAGTCTTGAAACCATGAAGTATAAATACATATGAAGCAGAAATAAGATTTCAAAGGGATAGTAACAAGGAATAGTGAAAATGAGTTAAACTAATGTACGCTAGTGTAAGCAAAAACTATTCTCTACTGCAAATCATTTTTCTCCTGTCTTAGAATAAATCAGCTTTCAGAAACTAAATTTTCTAAGAAAAGCTTGGCTTCCAGTACCATTGAAGGTGGTAGGAAATTTGTTAAGATGTTCTTGTAGTGGATGGCCCTCACCCTCTTAGGAGCTCTGAGCATGACTGGCCCTGGCCTCTGAGCAGGTGGCCCAAAGACATCCATTGTAGAGATGTGTCCCATGTTGCTTTTGTCTTTGAACTCAAATAATTCATATCTGAAAGAGCTTTTAAAAAAACAAACAGGCCTTGGTTTCTGTGGAAGGATGGAGAGAACAGGTAACAGTCCTATTTGGAAATATTAATTGCTGGCTTATATAGTTTTAACTTCTGAACTTGTCTTTGCTTTGTCTTAGTTCTCTCCCTTTAGCCCTTGATACTGATGCTTTTTATTCATCCACCTGCTTTATAGATTTCATCACCAGTGGAAGAGGATCAGTAACCCCATTTTTCTTCGACATTCTTCACCCTCATTTGATCTGTTCTTGTTTAGAACTAATTGCCCACTGACAAGGTGAGAGCAGGGCTCAGGAGAAGCACATTCCTCACACAGATTTGTTCACTGAGAGGTAGCTCTCTTTTCATTTTCATATTTGACCTGGTTTTATATCATGAATTATTTCTAGAGCCATGAGGCAGCAGTTTTAGCTGGTTTTACAGTCACGAAGGATTCCACTACACTAGGAGTTTTAACAGTAATTTATTTCTCTTAAATATCTGCTATATTAATTTCACAGAATTGTATTAAATAGAGGTTTTAGTGCTTAGTACTCCTTGTGGTTCCCTGCAATGCTCCTTTTAAAGGTTGTGTTAAACCTAGGCTTTACTTTTCTTGAAGAAAAGACCAGAAATATCTGTGTCATTAGTGTCTTTTGTTCTACATGTGCAGGAAATCTCTCTTCTGTGGTTCCTGTGGGATTAGATCTGTGTTGGGGCACCTCAGCCTGACATTAACTTTTTACTGACTGGAAAAAAAAATAGCTTCAGATATACACTTGCTTTCAGGAAGTCCATATCTGACAGGTTGGATGCATCCAGTTATAAATATTAGCAGCTGCCAAATGACAGGTTTGGAGTTGTGCTGCAGAGCTGGCCAAGGCAGCAATTACTTGAATTTTAGGTAGTGCTGTACATTGACTGTGGATACATTAGCTTTAGTGGAGATTATTTAGAGGCTCAGTGGCTTAAAAGCATAAATCACTTACACTCATATTGGATATTATACAGATTCAGGAGAGTTGGCCATAAAACCACTTAGCTTCCTGTAACAAAAGGACTCCTAGCCAAGCAAGTAAAATGTTAATGAGACAGCAAGCACTCATTTTCGTGTCTGTAGCCTTTCCCTCCAAGGTTTTGCTGCTTCATACCGAGGTTCATTAGAGTGGAAATGGTTGACTTTAAAAAAGAAACACCAGCTAAATTGCTAGGGTGTAGAATTTCCTTTCAGATCATAATTATACGTGATCAACGGAGTGTGTAATTAGTAAGTTGGGTGAAGGATATTTCCAGAACAATCAGCAGCAATTTCCTCTCTGCTATTCCTTTCTCTGCTCTGAGGACCTTTTGTCTGCTTTGGTAGCTGTGGCTTTATTTTAAGCCCAGAAAACACAAAAATAAAAACTTTATGTCAGGTAACAGTGACACAATAAATCATAATAAAATAAAAATGCTCCTGCAACAGGATATTTTGTCTTTATTGTAACAGACATTACTGATTTTTGCTATGCTTCCAACACTTGAGCACAGGGGAAAAGAGACAGGCTCATTTCTGGCCTCCCTTGACAAACCTGTGAGACTCTTGCTGGAGCTTGGATTTGCAGTTGCACAGCAAAAATGTGAGAAGCTGTCATTGTCTTCAAATATCATAGGAATGCCCGGGCTATTTCTTGGTGCTATGAATAATTCATGGAATAATTCAATGAATCTGTGCAGTATGGCTAAAAATAGCTGAGTAAACTGAGTGCTTTTGACCTTAAGAAACAAAATCTGTTTCAAATTTAAAATAAATAAATGAAAAGCCATTAAAAAATCATATGGAAGCAAAGATGTGATTCTGTAAAGATACGGTTTGGTATTGTACCCTGAAATGAAATATCACATCTTTTCTATCTTAAAAAGAGGCTTTCATCAACTCCACACAGCCACTTGTTTAGAAGAATGAACATTTCCCATGATTAGGGAAGGTCGAAACTTTTGCTCATCTCTCCTTGTCCCTGCAGTTAACAGGCACACTGGCAGGGCATGGCTTTGCTGTGTCCCTGGCTCAGAGCTGTCCCCTCCTCCCCTGTTGATCCTCAGCGGACGAGTGATGCAGGAGTGATGGCAGTGAAAAGGTCAGGGATGGCATCCAGAGCCGAGATCTCGGCTGCAGCCTGAGCAGTTCCCGGGTATGATGTGGAGCTCAAGGCTGAGGGCAGGGCTGTGGATCCACTCAACCTGCCCCTGCTTCTGACAGCAAGCACTGTGCCTTCCCAGCAGGCAGCTCTAGTGATCCTTCTGCTGGCAGGGATGTCCTGCTACTCATGCACTGAGAGGGGTGCTCCTCTTTCAGTTCCACCAGTTTTATTTTAGAAGCTGTGGGTGTGCCTGCTCCTGAGAGATGAGTGCTGTTTTGCACAGATGCAAACTGTTTCGGCGCTCTCCATGGTATGTGGCAAGGCCACAAATTAGTTTGATATTGTGGTAATAATAATGATAATAGTACCTCCCTAAGTGAAACTTTCAGTCCTTCCATCCAGCGACATCACTGAGTGGCCTTTCATGGCCCTCCTACTTCTTTTGTAATGTGGGAATATCTTTCCTCAACAAATAGAGCTGGGCCTCAATCTGGGCATTGTATTCAATCAGTCTCTATCCTTCTAATCAGAATATATCTTAAGCTACTACAGAGTTTTGCCAGACTGGCATAACAAGCTCTTGCAAAGCCCGTGGATTGTGGAAACTGAATACCGTGTTATTCACTAATCTGGTTTGTGAGGTGCACAGAAACAGACAGCCAGTTTGAAAACTACCCTGGACTCGCTATGGGAGGGCCAGGCTGGTGTCCAGAACTAAACTGTGCAACATCTTCAAATAACCAGTTTAAAACTTTGTTTATGAGGGAAAATCTCAGCCTTAATTATCAGGTTGTTTATGTCCTCTGCATGAGAATACATGCCCTTAAAAATATTTTTCTGTCTATATAAATATTTTTGGGCATAATTTTTGGAAATGGTATTTTGCAGTTCTAATCAGTGTTGAATGGTAATTCATGGTCAAAAGTGAGGTTAAACATGAAGACTCTAGATTTTGCATTTCTATATTGCTACAATGGTCAGATTAAGTTTTTGTACCAGCTGATACAGGGAGCAGAAACAAAAAGATCCCATTCCTGATTCTGCAGATATGTCAGACTACTTGCATAGGCCCTTGTGTGGGTTCCAGGGAAACAAATGGTGCTTTCCTGGTCCTGCCTGTTCCCCTCCCATTATATACAGAGTACACAGCGCTCAGATCAGCCACCTGTTATGAACAACTATACTGGTGGGTTTCTTCTAAGGTCTTGAAACAGCAAGAAAGGAAGTGTTTGGGGCATGGCTGCCATGCTATGCAACAAGACTGTCCAGCTGCAAATGTGAGCACGCTGTACAATGGCACCACTTGTCTGGCTGAAATAGGCAGAATTCTTCTCTGCAAACAATTAATAAAAATAACAGTCCACAGCAAATGAATACTCCTTCCTTGGAAAAGCATTTCTTGCACTTTCATTGAAAACCTAGATTCAACAAAATCCGAAAGTGTGGACTTGAATAGGACAAAAAAAATCATATTTTCTTCGTTGTTGCTTGATCTCAACATTGAAATTTTCAGCACACTCTTAATCTTCTGAAGAAAATATGACTAATTGGTAGTTTCTATTGCCATGGTAAGTCTTTGGCAGAGAGAAGATGGCATGGAAGGGTAAAGATGTACTTTGGTCACCACTCAAATCTTTGTGTTCTGGCACAAAATTTTTGAGTGCGAGGTGAACAGGCAAGTAGAGCTGTGTGTTCACCCTCTGGGGCCTCCAAGTGGGAGCTGTTGAATATGTTTTTAAATAAATGGCACCTTCATAATTTATTCATAACTAGCTTGCTGACTGAAAAATGAAAACAGCCACGCCAGTTATTTCAACAAAATTTTGCCTGTTTTAAAATACAATTCCTGTCAGTAAAAAATATAGAACCTAATAATTCTGACCACTTCAGAGCTTTGCCCAAATGATCTGTTTACTCAGTGGCTGGTATAGTTTCTAGATATACGTGTTTTGTTTAAATGTGGGTTTGTTTTTTTTTCAATTTGCATTAATAGTTAAAACTGCAAATTTGGTACATGGCTGATTCAGCAGCATAAATTATGTATGTAATAATTCAGCAGCTACTGATCTCTTTATGCAACACAGGATTGTGAGTTGTGTTTTTCTGTTCTGAGCTCATTGTGAGTCTCAGTCCCTCTGACACTTCGAATCAAAATTTCTTCTTTTCCACGGAGTATGTGTTTAACCTGTTTCCCTTGAGCTAGATCTTGAGAACCTGACAGTGACAGGGCTTGACTGCATTTGTGACTACTTTCTGGAGCTCACAGAGGAAATATTAACGTTGCTGAAACCAAGATCTGGACTGTTGTCACTAAATATTTTCCTGAATATCAGAGCTTGAGGGCTAACATGAACTAATGTAAAATACTTTTCTGTATGGATCTGCCACTCAGAGTCAATCTCTTTGTGGTAGAAATGGCCACATGGAGATCTGAGCCACAAAAATTCTCTGAAATATGGCCTACGCTTTGAGCAGGAAATGTTTGATTATCCTGTCATGGCTCAGAGATTAAGTTCTTGGACAGTGGATGTGGCAGTATGGCATTTGCCCCAGGGACTCTGGAGGTGCAGGTTTTGTTCCTGGTGCTGTTCTGAACTTGCCTTGTAGCGTTGGACAAGGCACCGAATCTCCACAGCCTTTACATAATTAATATAAAGACTCCCCTCTCAAATGGGGACTGTCCAATACAGCAATTTTGATGCACTGAATGTTTCGGTTGATTCTGGCTTTACACGGCAGATGTGGAAATACACAATGCCCTTCTGCACTTCATAGGGTTGTTGGTTTCCTGCTTAAGGTGCATCTTACAGAGGACAGATAGCATGATGTGCAGTGTAGGAGGTGCTAACACTGGTGTCAGGGTGCCTCTAAACAGAGGGGCTGCAGGACATCTGTCTGGATTTACTTCCAGCACGTGACCTGATGCTGCTTTTGTCTCCAGGTCATGTGTCAAAAACTACACCATGAATGGCCAAGTCCTATCTGCTTCTTCTTTCATAAACCCTAAAGACTTACAGCATGCAGGGTCTGTTTCCTAGTTCCATTCGGATGGTATTTTGAGTCCAATATTCAAGATAGAGGTGATCAGCTTGAGCAATGTGGAATTTCTGTGGTCCACAGCTGACATTGTGCCCGGTACACTTGGCGATAGCATGGTCCCTCACGCAGGGAGCATGCAGAGCCCTGCTAGGGAGCTCAGTGCCTAGGGAGAAGGGAGCAGAAAGAGCCTCTGTGCCCCATGGTAGAAGATTTCTACTCAAGCAGACCTCAAAGGCTGCTTAGAGGCCTGGTGTGGGTTCTTTCATTAATGGCTTTTCTGTGAATGCATGCCTGTGTAAAAATAGTTCTGCATTTCCACCTGAAAAAATTCATCATTTAACAAGGGAAAAGTGGTGTCTGTTTTACTGCCTGAAGTCACCATTAGTTCTCTTGCTTCTGGTAAGGTAAAACACATAAAAATGTGTTGCTCCCTAGAAATAAAATTGCTGCTTTTTGCTGAGGGGAGAGCTGAGCATCTCCAGGGTATCACACTAGGTTTGCAGCAAACCAGGACTGCAGACAGCATGGAGGATTGCTGCCCTCTGTTGTTGTAAGGAAAAATAAATATCTGCAGCATAGCTAGTACTGTTCTTTCTCTGTCCTTTCTTTGACTTTTTTTCTTTTGTCTCTTTTTTTTTTTTTTTTTTTCCTCCCTTTTGATTTTTACCTTTTCATGCAGTGGCTGGCTGCAGATTCACAGCTGACAGATGGCTGGTTTCATCTGGCCACCCAAGGGTCTCTGTTGCCAAGTAAATTCTTGTCACAAGTGGTCAGCAGGTCAAGGCTGCTCGTCTTTGCTGTCCTCACCAAAGCATGGAGCAGAAAATCAGTCATGCAAATCTCTGTGCATTTTGTTTCCAGCATGAGTGCATGCTGACGGAGTTCCAGATGGCTGAGGGACACGTCCTCTAGCTTGCTGGTACCTAAAGGGCAGCATTGCCACCTGCCCTGTGAAAGACAGGTTGGCCCAGGGAGTCTGGTTTGCAGAGATCAACTTTTATGCAATGTAGAGTATGAAGATGCCCTTGTACATTCCTGTCTCAGTGATTGTTTTATTGTTGTTATTTTCTGCTGTCATTGTAGTTAGTGACAGTTAATTTCTTTTTCTTTTCCCCTTCTGCAGCTTATTTGCAGAAAAGCTGTTTTGTAGTTTCAAGTCATGAAACCTTACCTGCTCCTACTTTTATTCTGAACACAAAGCCTTGCACTTCATCAGCATTAACTGATCCTGATGCATTCCAGACAATGAAATGATGTCTGTGGGGGCCATTAGGAGAAGCCTCCCTGGGCTGCTAGATGCAGAATTTATAGAGTCTGTCTTTAACCTTTCGGAAAATGGAGAAATGTCTCATTATCTAAAATGATAGCCTGGTACACGGGAGAGTTTAGCTATTTGAACTACTTAACTAACTCTGCTTCTAATATATATATTTCATATTTAAAAACCCGAAGCTGCAAGAATTGTTATTTCTGTAGGTGAGAACATTTTCACCACACTTACAGGAGAGGGCTATACCCATGTGTATTCTGATGTGTCATTCAAAGTGATCTGTTCTCTTGCTCTGCGTCATACACCATCTCTTAATAGCAGCTCTTTCAAAATCTCGCCTGCAGAAGAATAACTGCTATATAGTGAAGGCTTCACCTGGTGGAATTGAGTGATCTACCCAGGAAGAGGCATAGATAATCAGCAATGGTATTGTTACAGGATTGATCTAAGGAATACACTGTCACTTTGGGGGGAGTTTTGTGCACGGCCAGTTTGGTGCTATGCATGCTCCAAGGCAGCAGTAGTCGCAGAGGTTAGGTCTGCTTGCTGCTTGGACAGCTTTCAGGCAGAGAAAGTAAATGCAAATAATCACAGTAGAGGATACAGCCAAAGGCATAAAGTGATTTTCCCCAGAATCTCATAGGGAGCATGTGAATTAGGAATTATAGCTCAAGCTGTTGAATCTTGGGTTAGTGTCTGACAAAAGCTCAGCATTCCTTTGGGAACGGCAAAATACACTGCAGTACAGTCAACATGGGATAGGTGGGGTGAGCCCCTGAAACCAAACCTCGACTCTGCTGTGCTCTGGAGACACTAGAAGAAAGCTAGTTTGACCTCAATGTGATGATGCCAGAGAGAAGCGCTCAGCTTGACATCTGCCTATTCTGCCTGGCATAGGCTGTACTACACAGGAGACAGACCTCCTTCTCCTGCAATACAGCTCTATGCGCTGCTCTGAGAAATACTAATAAGCAATGCTACTGCAGACCTTTTCTTTACCCTCTCCTTGGATTTATCCCTGACTGGCCTTTGCACGGCCTTGCTGTCTTCAAAAAGAGACATCAAAATTATGTGAAAACCAATGCCTCAACAGAAAGGAGTCCAGACAGGTCATGCTGCTATTCTTAACAGGCTTATTTTCATATATTCTTTTGCTTTATGTATTGCAATGCTTTTTGCTTTGAGGGAATTCTCAAAAAGCTGTTCATTTTATTATAGCACTTAATCTTAGAGGAAGCTGTCAGGAGCTGCAAAAATTTCCTTCTCCTTTAATCCACTCTAAATCCAGCCCTTAAAACTGTTTTGCTCCCAGACACATTGGGCAGTGATATTCAGATTCACTCCCACTGTGGAGACATCTTGCTAGACCTCTAACATCTGGAATGGCACAGGCTAAGGTGGGCAACACATGTTGAGGACCTCCTTCACAAGCCCATGAGAGTGAGTAATTGCTCATAAATTGCTGCTGTATTGCTTTGATTTCCTTGCTGAGGAGCTCTTAGCTGAGAAGACTGATACTTGCAGTGAAAAGAAAGCAAGGAGAAATGTTACTTTCTGCAGGGGAATACAATCAACCAGTACTGCAATTTTACAGGTGGGTGATAAAAACTGGTGGGTTTTCATGCATTTTCAGAGGGTACCTGCTTCAGAGATGCTCCCTACAGATCCACCAGCTTTATGCTGGGTGCTGGGCATTTAAAACTGGATGATAGGCATTTTTACCTTCCCAGGCCATGAAACAGTCTTAACTATTTTCAGTGTCAAAGTTTGAAAGAATTGAGTGACATGAGAGAATTACATACTTCCCAGCTCCAAAGAGTTGAATTTTTATCTTGCCGACTCATGTGAAGTGAAATAATAGACTGAAAACTGTGCTGAGCCTTCCAAAAAGGTACAGAAGAGACTTGTTGCATCCCATGTATACATGATCCCATGCTACATAGAGAGCTTTAGTGTAAGTGTTGTAAGGTTACAAGCAAGATTTCAGTCCACATTACTCCCAAGAGCAGGTGAGAAGTCTACCTCTTGTCCAGTAAGTACACTGTATCTTGAATCAGAGTTCCTCAAGAGGGTATGGTCTCCAAGCAGGGGATGGGATACTTGGTTTCCAGCATGCAAGTCCAAGCAGTGCACCACCTGCCTCTCTTGAAAGATTTAAGATGCTCAGTTTTTTTGTCTTTGCCAGTAGGCTGATGGAGTAGTATAGAATGACTGGAATGTCTCCACCTCCACTGCAATTTATGGACAAATAAAGTAAGCGCCCCTCAGGGCCCTTTTTCTTTCTGCCAGCCTCTGCCAGCTTCTGCCATTCGTAAGTCAGCTGCCTTCTATTTGAACGCTATGTTATTCTGGTATAGGTTAAATACAGATATAAAGGCATCCAAGGAGGCTGTAAATGGCAAATGATAAAGGTAGTTAGCACATAAGCTGCAAAAGAAGCTATTCAACAGCTGTGAAACCTTTCACTGTGATCTTGGAAGTCAAGTATATGCTGGGATTTGTGCTCCTCTATAGTTAGGTGTTAACTGGAGGAAAGCCTATGCTCAGTCCCACACACTTAAGAGGCAGTTATATTTACTCTTACACTTTTTCAATGAGCAGACAAAAATAAGTGGCAAGGTACAGACACAAAATAGCTATTTCTTTATTAAGAGGCTTCTGTGAAATACTACTTGTGTAAATTTAATTCTGTCGATATTTGAAGCAGAGGTCTTGATTGTTATCTAATGCTCTGGAAGTATAGCTGTCTTACAGGCATCAGAGGAGCGCAGATTTTGCACTGAATGGGAACAGGGTCACAATTCCATGAGAACCCCTGCACTACAGAGTTTTCCTTCTGTACTTGCATTTGCAGCAGTGCAAATACTGCCTTGTTCAAGGAAGGGTGCAGCTTTAAAATTTCTTTATGGGTTTGAAAGTGATTACCTGAATCCTTCTGAGCCAACCCAGTTGATGTGACATTCTGTAATACACATTTGAGTCCCTTTATTGCTTTAGTGCAATCTCACTTTCCTATCATTGCCTTGAATTCTGCATGTGGTTTGACTCTCACCTTCCCACTCCTGGAGGTAGACTATCAATTAAACTTGTCCAAAAATGCTTGCTTTATCTTCCCTGCCAGAGCTGTGGATAGAGGTTCCTTTCTGCCATCCTGGATGGGTAGAAGGGCAATTTCCTCACTGCTCTCAGTGCTAGGAGAGTCCTCTCATGCAAGTGACTTGATAGGAGAATGAAATGATGCTGTCCTGCATGTCCTCTATGCCAGTCTAGTTACTGATATAGCACAGGCTACTTGATGGGTAGCAGAGCTCTCCCTACTTGCTACTATAAAAGAATATGTTGGGAAGAGAACAAGCATTGCACCCCAGTTTCCCAACTCTTTTTGCTTGACCTCAAGGGAAAACTTTGCAATAAGATTTATGACAATATTCCTATTAACTTCATCTAAGCATCTAGTGGCATAACTATGTCACTGGAGAGATTGGAAAAGCACCCAAATTTGGCCATGTTATGGAGCAAAAGCTTTAAAGCACTCTCCAAAATTGTGAACAGAGCCTGCAGCACAGGACGTAGGACAGTTTTGTGTTCCAAACATATGACTTTTTTGGGGGGGGGGGGGGGGGGAGGGAGGGGAGCTGAGAACATCCATCATCATCATTTCTTATGATGCCTTGACAAATAGGAACAGCTTTCTTTTAGCAGCTACTTGAATATTTTTTTGCTAGTACTTCATCCCAGCAAGATAAAGGGGGTATTTAAATGTGTATATGAGAGTGATTTAATTTTGTAGACATAAGCTTGAATTTTATTTTCTCTTTGAACACTGTTAAAGAGCAGCTGTGGAGTGGATTTTTCTTGCTTATATTTTTTAATTAGGATTTTGAGGAGTTCTGTATGTAGAACAGGAGATGGAGCTATTTCCTAGCATGAAAAATATTTTGCAGTTTAGTTAGGCACCAGCAGTAGTTGCATGTGGTCCTTGATACAGTTCTTATATTATCATGATTGCAGTCCCCCTCTAAACCCTCTTTTTTAAAGCTCAGTAGTAGCTGCCAGCACATCAAGATGACATTTTATTCACAATCTTGATTTGTGGCTAATAGAATCAATAACCATCAATCCTTTGCTTATGTCAGTGGGGTAAGCAGCTCTCAGAGGTGCCAGCTGCTTGTTTTGAGGTGAAAGAGATTATTTATAAGGCTCACAGTTGTGTGTCCATTTCAACTACCAGGCTAAACATGAATTATTCTTGAAATCCTTTTCTGTTTTGTTCCTAGTCTTCTTTTACACAAGATTATATATTTATTCTCAAGTATCTACATTAAATTTAACTGGATTTTTGGTTTTTTTCCTATAGGAAATGAGACTTTTCGAGGCATGTTCCCTGTCTGTGTGTCTGTCACTCTGTTGCAATTAACTTTTGAACCACTGGTCAATTCCACTGGCATTTGGCAGAGGGGTAGAGGTCTTAAAAACAATTACAGTCCTGCAAATGACACAGAAACTGACAGCTGAGTGGTGGAGAGAAACCCTGTTAACATTCTTATGGAGGAGAAAGCAAACATGAGGAAATCCACTCAGAAATACATATCTCTTGGAATACTCATTTCCTTGGTTTTGCTATCCCTGGAATGCTTTTTGTTTGTTTATTTTCACTCAAGGCATAGAGAAAACAAGTGAAGGAAATATATTTTATTTTTATGTGAAGAATTGTAAGGCTGTTTTGGGAGAAAAAGCTGAAACAGAATCAATAGTTAATTTGGGATTGTTGTTTTTGTTTGTTTGTTTGCTTGGAAGATGTGCCAAAGAAGTAAATCATGCTCTCTACTTCCTGGTTCTGGCAGGAAATGGGAACAGAGTAGTATAAAGAGCGAATGTCATTTCCAGATTGCCTGGGAGCAGAAAAGCCTAAGAAGTAAGAGAATCTGTTAACATATATCTATCCTACACCATCTCTGTTATTCCTGGGAACAGATGCACAGACCCTGAAATAATCTCTTAGGTTATCTTTCTCCTTTCTTCCAAAGCCCCTGTGGTCTTTACCTGATCTATGAACAAAAGAACAGCAATGTCTAGCACAGGTCTGTTTTCCTTTTCTTGCTGTCATTGTGTTTTACTGCGGGTTACTCATTGTTCTTGTCAGACATGGAGATGTCTCTTGGCATTGCTGCTCTCCTTGTGGCTGCCTTTCCAAGTCATGCTGCAAATAGCACAATACTGGTGCCTGCCCTGAGCACACTGCAGCTCAGGAATGCAAAGACAGGTAGGTGTGTGGAATTTGGGATATGGCCAGAGGAAGTGCTCCAGGTAGGCAGATTTCTCCATCTGCTAGGAAAGATCAGCCTTGTTAAGAAAGGAAAGGTCCTGCCTCTTCTCCCTGGGGAGCTGAGCTAGGAGATTAGAAAGCAGGTATTAATTTACCTCATGTGCATGTGTGGCAGAAAAGAAAGAAGAAAATGCCAAGCAGTTCAATGAATTTGTTTTGCATTGTGAAACATGGGTTGCTCTTTTTGCGATTTCCATGTGGTCAGCTCAGCTATGAAGTTAGGAAATGTTTTGTTTATTTGGATGTGTCTTTCCTCCTTGCCTATCAATGCAGAGGCATGTCCTAGGCTTGATATTTCCCACAGGCTGCCTCACCCACCATTGTGTCTGTTCAGCACCATTCTCAAATCTATTTTCTGCTGTTAATTGATTCTGGCTACAATACTCCAAACACTTGACAAATGCAACAAGAGTAGTTCACATCTCATCTAACCTAATAAGAAGCAGTCTTTTCATATCCTATAAACTTCAGTGTCATTAAACTAAAGACCAGTCTAGAAACATTACTGGAGGCTTTCGTATTCAATTTGTGGTGGGAACAAATGAGGTACTTTTGTATGGAGTTTGGCACTATTCAGGCTTTGCCTGCATAATATAACTAGACCTCTGTTTGTTTATCCTGAGCCCAGATAACTACCTTTTCAAATGTCTGGTTCATATCCATTAAAAATAATTTAACCAAAAATGTATATGTATAAAGAACAGCTGAGGGGAAGGGGTGGTTCATGAAAACATTTTAAGGTTGTATTTTCTCAAAGATGAGTTAAATGTAGTGTATGAAATCTGCACAATTATGGATCTTGTATTTACCATGAATTTGTTGTTGTTTTGTTGGGTTTTTTATGCCTTGAGTTAATGAGGCATTAACTTGGGAAGCAGTCCTCAATATGTGGGTAGTTTTAAAAAAAAAGCCACCTGAAATCAGTTTGAGTAGCAGAGCCTGCACAGTTTCAGCATTATTCATTAGAGTTAGCTCAGTTAACTGTAAAAAATATTTAAGGAGATGATGAATACATGTTTTCTTGCAAACTCAGTGGGTATTACATAATAAGAGCAAACAGCAAAGAAAATACAAGACTGACTTTCCTCCCAGGAAAGTATTTTCAGTCCTTGCTTTCACCAGCAAAGATGCTGACAAATGAACTTACACTTTGGAAATATTTACCAGTTAATTTGACATATTCTAGCGCACCCTCACAAGTGGTATCATAGAGTGAGAAATAGAGTGTGTACTTTCAGGACATTTTGAGGTCACCTGTTCCTATTTCCAGGTTGTAGGGGCAAAAGAGTATCTCAGTTAGACAAAATTGTCAAGACCTTGTTGATCATCCGCATATCCAACAATGAAGGTCTCCAACTCGTCTGGTTCATTATTGCAAGAAAATGTCTTATTGCCATCAGAGTCCTTCCTGCTGTTATTAAACTGCGTAAGAGCAGATATACCTTAGAAACAGTCTGAACTCCTACAATGAGCACAGGAGGGAAGGAGATGGCAGGTGTTCTCATGTCTGGAATATTCTGGAAGTATTCTGGATACATATTTTATTGTTGCTGGGGAAGGAAGTAATGAAATCTGAAAGCTGTGGAAATTGTCAAATTTGGGCTGTACTGCCTTAATACCTTTTTTTTTTTTTTTTTTTTTCTCCCCTTAGCTGGTCCTCTTTTTGTCAAAGATTTTTGTTTTGGAAAAGCCTTCATTTCTCAAGACAGCTGAACTGTATGACACAAGGATTGATGGCAGACAGATCTACTTATGCTAAGGAAGCATAAATAAGCCTAAAATAAGAAAGATCACACAGCTCTCCAAGAGGCTGACCATCTTCCCTGAAGTAAAATTTCTCCCCTGAATCTTAGAGTTGACAGGCTAAAGCACAGAAGCTTAGTGTTTTATTAGAGTTATGGTCTTAATGTGGACATGAGAATATGAGTGAGATGATGCAGGTTTCTTTGACTCATACTCTTGGCCTAGTTTCCCACAAAAGCTTGGTTCTGGTATGTTTTCTTCCTTTAAAGCAGAATAACTTTTCTCCCACTATGACGGTAAATCTGCCCCATTGACAAACATGCAGCCTTTGATCTGTGGCATTGCTACAGCTCAAAGTTAAAATTGGTTTGAGTAATTTCTGAAATCAAACTGATATTTTTAAGTCTTGAACTCAAATGGGAAAAAATATGAAAACTTCACAGCTGTGCTGTAGCTGAACTCAAAACCTGTGATGTTGCCTCCCTGACTGAAATGTTCAGTTGCCCTGGCTGCTGAGGGACTGCACCATCTTTCAAGCTTCACTGTACTTAGCTCTAGCATACAGCAAATTTAATTTTCTTACCTTCTCATCAACACAGTCAGCAAGTCCTCTGCTATTAAACATTTTCACCAAGTGAAAGCACTGACACACAGTGATCAAATTACTCCTCAGTCTTCACTTTGATAGGCTGAATAAATTAAACTTCTTAATCTGCAAAACAGCACTTCTGCAGTCCTCTTTTGCTCTCTTTTATATTTCCACAGTTTTCTCCAGTGTGGACACCAAACCAAAATAATCTAGTGCTGTGTACTTAAGCCAGACCACTTCTTTTACTGGAAGTGTGAGATAAAGATATCAGTAGACGGTATTGGTTTTCAGTTTGCATTTTTGAGTCACATTATTTGGGATAAATGTACTGTTTAAAAACCAAGCTATGTGGAAATGAAATTCACTGGGTGAATGTGTTCCTTTAAAACAGGTCAGTGCAAAGATACAGCAAAGGAAGAGGAATGACAAATGCAACCAGCATGTTAAATTTCATTTTCAATAACAAAACTGGTAGTTATAGAAATTTCATATGTATTCCCTAGTGACCCCGGAGAAGGCAAGCAGTGTTACATGGGGTTTATCATTGGTTCTGTATTCAAATAATCAATAATAGGCAATGTTATTTTGTGTATTCTGATTCTTAAAACAGTTGTCTTCCTTAATACTTATTTTGAAAACTTACTGTGAGTTGATGTTTCTTTCCTTGAAGGGAGATCAACAGAAGTTCTCAGTGCATGCTTCCAGTAATTTCACGGTTTATTATATATTTATTATTATAGGTTTTAGTTTTTAATTGTATTTGCTAGACAGGCTAGGAAAGTAGTATTTCGTTTCTCCTAACAGTGTATAAGATTGACTTAATATCTATTTTCATGTCTTCTGATACAACGTTTCAAGTTATTTTTCCTGAAGTGTTACATTGAAGGAAGAGGCTATTATTTGTTTCCAATTAATACCTTCATATTCCAGTATTGCATACATCTTTCAAGTCTCTGTCACTTGAATCAAACTACTTCCTTGGCACACTTCTGTGCTACTTCCACCTACTCACAGATTAAATTAATCTGTGCTTCCTCTTGTTACTAATTAAACTCCCCCTCTTTTTCAGAGGAACTGTCTTTTATGCTTACTGTCATGTCTGGGTTTCTACCTTCCAAGTTTTCCATAACATCTGTTTTATAATTACTGTCTCATTTGATGGTAAAATAGCTGTTAGTATAGGTAGCACTATTCCTTGGCTGATAGTTATCTTCATGGCTTCTCCTGCTACCTGTCACATCCACAAGTATTTCATTAGTTTGTGGTTTCCTCACTTCCCACCTCTCCTGCCGCCCTCCATTTACACAGGAACTGTCAGTCACACAGCAAATGAATGCTGCAGGAAATCCACAATGCCTTCTCATATAATCCAGCACTATAATTTCCTCATCTACATCTAGTACCATTAAAAAACCAACAAACGCTGTATAGTGTTCTCAAGCCTGCTTTATTCTTGTGTCTAGCCTGAGAGGGCTTTTCACTGAAGGGCCATTTACTGCATGGTGCTGTGATTCAATCTGAGTGGCTATGACAGGGAGAGGCTTTGTGGCTCTGAAACTTAACGGAAGTTAAAAGTGCACAAAAAAAAAAAGAAAAGAAAAAAAGTCTCTGGGAGGAGGTATCTGAATAAAGGTCTTTTAAGGAGGAGGTTTTTTAAGATTCTCTGCTGAGCAAAAAATTAACCCATTCAATATTTGAAAGATTTTTTAGATACTGAGTCAATATTCTTCCAGAAAGGTTACTAGGTTTTTTTTTATTTGGGATGTCATCATGTCAATGACAGACAACAACATGCAGCCTTGAATTTAGAGGTCTTCACTTCCAGTGTGGATGGTGGTGTGTAAAAATTCTGCCCTTCTTTGGCAGGGCTGCATTCAAATATTTCAGCACACCATCCTTGCATAGCTGTCTTTTAGAGATATGAGTTTCTTTTCCTCTGACACCACAGAGAATCAATTTATTTGAAGTAAAACAGGAGACAATGCATTTGTGAGCTGTGAGTGCAATTTGAAATTATGTCATCCTTAGTGCAATGCTCTATGATTATCTTTTTTTCCATTGCCAGCATTTGATTAACAATATTTCAAGTTTAAGTTTCCTTGCCACCTCCTCTAAAACCCTCAAAGTTGGTTCTCTGATGTCTAATAAGTGTGTGTGTAGGCAGGGGCATATGCAGAGGTCTTTCCCACTGAGGGTGCATCAGTAGTATCTGACTTGCTAAGGACCACCTATTTTCATTAAATAAAATTTTCATTTCATTAAAATAAGTAAGAGTTTCTCCCTAGGATTTCTACAGAGCATTCATACTCCAGAGCTAGCTAAAACTGACATGTTAAACCATGTTTTCCACCGTTCTCTTTCTTAATATTTGTTCTCTTGCTTTTGAAAGATACTGGTAATGGAAGCAGACTGGCATATTTAGAGGGAGAGCCCAATGGATGTGCAGGAGAGGAAAGAGCTGCGCATGAAAACTAGTCTTCATATTCAGCTTCTTTTCTCTTTTCAACTCAAGTGAGAGTTTTGGGGATTAATAACCACAGTAAGTACCTGGGACATAAAACACTGTGATGTTAGCCTGAAAAGTAGCAGTGTACAGTACATGGTGGGTGAGGGAAGAGACTCCTTGCTTGGTCTCTGCTCAGTTCTCCCATGATGTGCCAGAGATGTAGTTGACTTAATGATTTTGCTGTACCTGCAGATGCAGAGTAAAGGGAAACACTCTACGACTTGTCCTGAAAAAGGGCAAGTTTGCAGCATTTTCAGGTTGTAAGATGTTATGTTCCTCTTTTCCTTATAAATTAGCTACTGCTGTTAAAAACCTAACCTATCCCTTATTATATGTGGAGAAACAAGTCCTAGCTGTATTGGTAGTGAATGCAACATTAAATCTTACAGAGCTGGTACTGCCACCAGGCATTTCTCTGCCACAATAATCCAAACTAGAATTATCCAAATAACAGACTGACTACCTCAATAAGTTGCTAATTAGTTTGTATTTATTTTGAAAGGGCATATTAGTGTTGCTTTGTGTGTTTTCCCATGTTCTTAAGGCTTGAATGAAAATTTTAAGCCTTTTTCTATAAAAAGATCCTTAATTGGGTTGCACTCTGCCAATTAGCAGAGATTTGGAAGTAAGTTCCTTGCATTGCTGCCCTCCTCACAATGGAAGGATGCAGTGATAATGACACATTTTGCATCATGTGGGTACCATGTAGCAGATTATATATGAGGGGTTTTGAACAGAAGCTAATTTCCTTTTTGTGATTCCTGGTATGCCTTGTATGAGATTAAATAAATTTCCTTGTTCAGCTTCTTATAGCTATAGAGAAGATTTCCACCTGAGAAGTAATCCTTGTGGAGAGACAGCTAGTTTCTCTCAGAGCTCTTCATGAGACAAACCTGATGCCCACCCTGTCTGAAAGGCTAACGGTGCTCTGGGAAGCAGCATACTTCAGATCCTGCCAAGGATGTATAAGAGTGAGGGTCCGACTGTGATTATATATGTCAAGTAAAAATAATGCACAAAAAAAGTGCCCTATGTTTCAGATAATTTTTGGAATTGCTTGAGTGTGTACAAGTGTCATACAGAAAAAAAACACTGTCCACTATCACCCTGAGTGAAGGAAAGCAGAGTTCCAGAGCTCCAGTTTCATTGTTCAGAGGTTTGATTTCTCCCTACCCCCTCCCAACAGGGCAGCTCTCCCAGGGATTATTGGTATAGCTGTGGCATTGGTGTAGTCCAGATACTAGTGGTAGTCCTTGAAAACACAACTTTTATTTGGATGGTAACCTCTGGTGCTAAGGGAGATGCTGGAAATATTGCGCAGAAATGAATATATCTATGTGTGAATACACGCACACAAGTATTATTGTTGGGGCTGTAATCACAATCAGTTGTGATCATCTAGGGATAATTGTTATTACCAATGCTCTTTCAACTGAATTTATTTTTTGCTAGTATTGGTCAGTCCTGTGACATTTATGGTAGAAAAAAATAATGGGGAACTGTGATATCACATGCTGTAGCTCGTGTTTTGCTTTGGGGGGCTTTTTTCCCTTTTAAAAATAATGATGCTCCTCCAAGTAACTTTGATGGGCTTTTTGAGGAGAAAATGTTCCTTGTGTTATTTCTTTCCTGTCTCTTTCCCTTCAGTAGCACTCAAATAAAAGCCAGAGGCAGGATTGTGGAAAAAATAGCTTCTACTGAAAAAAACAGTGTGATTAGTGTGCTGGATGCTTTCCTGTTAGCGTGGAGTGAGAAACAAACTTGTTAGCAGAACTCAGGCTGTCAGGCCAACCACTTGCTATCCATCCTGGGTATTCACAGGCAGAAGACATGGATGCATGTTGCCTTCCAAAAAACAAGCAAACATCAGCTTCCGTTTGGAACTTCCAGGCTATAAGTCTTCAACAAGAAACATTGTCACTAAAACTAAGCAGTTCACATTATTCAACTGAACTAGCAAAATTTGTAATAACTAATAGTGAAATACTGTCTGTGCCAAAATCAACAAAGTAAGCAAATTAGTTTCAGTGCTTGATTAGTTATATCACAATGCTAATATGGCAGAATAATCAATCCTTGTTTACCGTTGTGTATAAATCTCTCTAGGACACCTTATTACAGTCAGTCAATCCTCTAATTTGAATCTGGAAAATATCTTCTTACATCTTCAAAGGAGCTGTCATGATCTTGTCAGGATCAGATATCTTAAGTTATGTTATAGTCTTAGAAAAAAAAACCAATTTAAGATAACTATAAAAACATCTAAAAAATACGCTGGCATAAGAAAAGCTGGCTTAATGTTCAAGTGCAAACTAGAAAAGCCATCAGACTGTGATACACTTTAGCTATACTGTGTACTAAAGACAATATTCCTACTGATTTTGGCAAACAAGGAAATTAAGGATAGTATATTTTTGAACATCAAAACAGACAGCTTTAAATCTTGATAGAGAATACTTCTCAATTCAACAGGGAAAGTTGAAACCAATAAGCACTAAAAATGTACAATTTTGTAGGTTTGCATGCTCCCGAAATACTTTGCTCACAGCAATCTATTTGTTTGAAATTGTAAAATATGTTGTAGTTTCCTTCTGGCTTTTTAAAAAATAATATCTAGATATTTAATGTCTTCTTATATCTTGTATTCAAGACAAACAGGGAGTTTTATTTCTTCTTCTCAGATCCTCCTTTTAACATAGGGATTTAAAATAGTATCTTGCATTTCCTAAGTAGCTGTGAATTAGATCCAAGTTAGCCGAGCAGTGATGGTAAGCACCTGGCAAATGTGCTCAAAACCCATTAGTCATGTATTGAACATGTAGTGACAATTTGTGTTGCACTATGGATTTCTTCAGTAGCTTTCATGACAGGTCAAATTCTGCCATTTCTCAAAAGCAAGTAGAGATTATTGTACCTATGCTTTATGCAGTCAAGAGCTGCCAGTGATGTTATTGTTGATTTAGCAGAGGGTTATAGTCAAGACAATCTTAATGAAGCCTGTAGTCTCCAAATTAATTGATGAGATATTTGATTCAACCTGTATTTACCCCTTTCCTCTGGGCAGAGAGGTGATTTGTAATTTTGAAAACCATGTGAAAAATATGAAAGAGAAGAATTCTATTTTGAGGGCATTTTGCACAGAATTGCTCACAAATGTAATCTTGGAGAAGTTCTGGGCTGCTGAATTGCAGCAGCAAGCAGAATAAAAAAACACTTCTTCCTGTTTCCTCCAAAATACCATGTGTGAGAAATCCGAGTGGGGGGAAAATAGCTGCAACAAAATGTTACAATATTTTTGTCAGACATATTGCGTTTGTACTGCGTGTATTCTCTAATTTTAAAACCATGCAGAGCGCCTGTGTGACAATATTATTTTCTGCTTAACATAAAGAATTTGGTAAAGACTAGGTATTTTCTTTCTTGTATCTTACAGCTGGAGTCACAAAAATATCAGAAGTGACTGCTTATGTATAAGTCATAGGGATGGAACACATGTTCCTTTTTTAGTTTCCTAGAAAGACTGGAATTTGTTTAACTTTAGATTTTAGCAGGAACCTCAAAAGTTTCCATGTGAAACTAATTTACTTGAAATAATCCTGAGGAATTGTTACACTTTGATCAGTTGGAATAAAGTGTTATTTGGATTTTGATTTTTTATCATATTGCATTACAGGAATATGCTGTCAGGCTTTAATTTACTGATCATTTTTGAGGTTGTGGTTAGAATGGAGGACTTTTGATAAGAAATTTTTGGTAATATCTAACCTTATTTTTTTCTCTCTCTTTTGATTCCAAATTCATGTCTCTTCCAGTGCAACCCTGATGCTCTGCCCTGTGAAAGGAGTATGTGGCATGAACTCAGATATGATGTGCAATGTGCACCCAGAGGAGCAGACCATCCATGGCTGGAATCAGTGCTGGCATGCAGGTAGGTTTAGCATGAGCCTTTTTAACTACCTCTGCACCTCTGTTACATCCTGGTGTGACTGATCAGCCTTGGAAAGTGATAGATAAATTAGGAAGGCAGTAGGTGAGGGAGGAGGAGGACAGTCCCTCAGCTGGCATAAACCTGCATTAACTCATTCATCATAATTCATTAAGTTCACAACCATGACATCAATTTCTCTAGTTGAGCACCTAAGCCTTTCTTAAAAAGATTACACTGACTTTAGCAGAGCTGTGATGATTTAGTCGTACTTTAAATCTGCCCTCTGCAACAATGCATGCCTGATCTTAATATGCACACAGAAACTTGTTTGAAAAGGAGAGCAGCTGCTGTACACTTGATATGTAGTGACTGCAGAGAAGACAGAAATAGCATGTAAGCCCCAATCAGTATCTCAGTGTGTAACCTTCTCTCCATCCATAAATGCATTTTTGTCAACTACAGCTCTAAGAGTACAACCCTGCGTCAACTAAGCCCTCTTTCACACAAAACTTCTGTCATATTTTCCCCTTTCCTCGCAATCAATACTAGCTGTGGACGATTAGAATAATCAGTATTATGACTGATTGTATTGATCCAGTGTGAAAAGCAGTACTGAAGGTGTTGTGGTGTGATGATGTGACTGGATTTATACAGGTGTGGAGGACTGACCAGATCTCATCCAGACCTTGTTCACTCAACAAAGCTCTACCTTTCCTCTCTGTTTCCCTACGTCACTAATGAGGTCTGAGGATGCCTGCTCTGGAATTGCTAATTGCACTGGTGTGGACAGGAATCAGGCAGCCAATAAGAGGAAGCACTATTTATCCATCACCAGCATTCAGGCCTTGAGCATGCAGAGCTTGGTCTACTGTCAGCTGATGGGATGCATCTTTCTCAGAGGGGAGAAAGGGTTTTAGCAGCAGAGATAGAGGGGTTCATCAATAAAGCCTTAAACTAGAGATGGTAAGGTGGGAAGGGAGAAAGTGTCAATGCAGAAGGCAGGTTTGGCTGAGCAGAGATCTTCTTTTGGAGATAAGGCAAATAAAAGAAGGTGTGTGCCCAGTGGAAGCAAGGTCAGGTGATGCAGGAGGAATACAGAGATGCTGCTTGCCAGTGTAAGGAGAAAATTCATATGGTCAAAGCTCAATTGGAGATGAAACTGATCTGAACTCTGTGTGGGGCAATAAAAACAATTTTTCAAATGCCTTAATGGTACAAGGCAGTGTAAAAATAACATCAGCCCAGTAGAGGATGAGGGTGGTCACCTCACTGACAGGGACATGGACAAGGCAGAGATGTTTAATATTTTCTTTGCCTCTGTCTTCCATCCTGGTGACAGACTAAGGGGATTTCAATGCCCTGGGCTGGAGGACCATGATGGCAAGAAAAACAAAATCCAAGCTGACCCTGAACTTGTGCAGTACCTTTTAGTTGACCCTGAACCTGCAGAACCTTGTGCGGTGCCTTTTAGAGTCCAGCTGCATCCCTAAAAGTCTATGAGGCCTGATGGGATTCATCTGAGAATACTCAAACATCTGGCTGATGTCATTGTGAGGACTCTGTCAGAGATTTTTGAAAAACCTTAAGAATCTTGAGTTGACAGGGAGCTGGCTAACATTGTTCCAGTTTTCAAGAAGGGCAAAAAGGATGACCCTGGTAGGGTAGGCCTGTCAGATTCACTTCAGTGACTGGAAAAATTAGGGAGAAAATCACTCAGGGAAGTGTTGAAAAAACACCTGAAAGATGGGGCAGTCATTGGTCACAGCCAGCACAACTTCATAAGGGGAAAGTCCTACTTGTCAAACTTAATTTCCTTTTATGACAAGGTAACACACCTGGTTGATTAAGGGAAGACAGCTGATGTAATCTTTTTGGATTTCAGGAAAGCTTTTGGTACTCTCTCTCTGAGTAACCTTCTGGACAAAGTGTCCAGCACACAGCTGGATAAACACACCATGGGCAAGCAACTGGCTGCTAGGTGAGGCACAAAGGGTAAATGTAGTTACATCAGACTACAGTCTGACAACCAGTCGCTTGTGGGGCTCTGCTGTGATCAGTGACAGGACCCAAGGGAACGTTGTGTCAGGGGAGGTTTAGGTTGGATATCAGGAAAATGTTCTTCCCCCAGTGGTTGGGCACTGGAACAGACTCCCCAGGGAAGTAGTCACAGCACCAAGCCTGACAGATTTCAAGGAGGATTTGGACAATGCTCTCAGGCACATGGTGTGACTCTTGGGGTGTCCTGTGGAGGCCCAAGAGTCGGACTTGGATGATCCTTGTGGGTCACTTCCAACTCAGGATTTTCTATGATTTCAGTTCTCTCTCAAGCCACAGCTGTTACCAGCCTAAACCAAACTCTTTAAAAATACTGCACATGGTAACTAGATATAGAAAGCTTCCTCTCATGGAACTACTGAAAGCAGACTTTGACCTTGGACAATTCTGGTGTGCCCTTGGCTAAAATGTGGTCTGTAAGGAAGACCATTTAACGTGAAAGCCAAGTGTAAACACTACAGTGCTTTTTACCTCCGTATTATTTTGTTATGTTGTAATTTGGAGAACTGAAAAGAAATCATGTGATGATCCAATTATCAATGCCTTTCAGAAAGTCTAGGGTTGCTGAATATATTTGATGCTCCCTGATTGCTTAGACAGATAATATAGCTTTGTGGTCATTCCCCTCGCCCCCGCCCCCTTCCCCCATGTTAAGTAAGGATGCTGAGCACATTATGTTTATTACCTTCTTTCAAAATGGGTTTTTCTCTTCTAGTGTTTATTTCCACAGTAATTTGTAATCATTTGTCTGGAAATACATCATGGCAATGCTATATTGTCTCACCTATTTTCACTTGTTTGCTCAAGAACACCAATATTAATTATTTTTCAGTATGTTTGTAAATTCTTGTTGAACATCCCCTAAACTTTCCTTTGTGCCTTAGAAGTTCACTGGAATATCTCTCATCCAGTGATAGTAGAACCAACATAAATTATGATGACATATAGACTGAATGTTACTTAGCAAGTGTCAGTTTAGTTGTCAGAATAAACTTCAATTTGACAAACCATAACCATATCACATTTGTCTTCTTTGGGAAGAAGTGTTTGCATTAAGTTAGAAATACACAGTTGGGCAGAAGATACATGTAAAACCCGAATACATTGAAGAAGCTTCTTCTGTGACTTTGAGGCTCAACTGAAATTCTCCATCAGAAGGGAGAAAATCTTGGTTGAACTTGTATTGGGTGTTTGACTGTTCAGATATAAAAATGATTCCCTAATGCTCATGAAGAAGCAGGCAGAGCTCCTTTTAACTAGGTCTCTAAAGTGTGCATATGGACTAACAGAGGTGTGTGCACTTCAGATTACTCCCTTTCTCATGGTAAGAGAAGGAACAAGAAGTCTAGAAAAAGGGTTTAAAGAATTGAAGGCTAAGATTTGAACTGAGCTCATAATTTTCCTCAAGATCCTAATTATACTGCTCTACCAGTGGCTGTATTTTATGGCACTCCATTGCAGCCCCCAATGGATTTACAAAAATACATGTCCCATCTGTGGATTCATACAAGATTTTCTTATGCAAACAGCCTCAGCAAGAAATATTTATGTTGGATGCAGCTTTAGTAGGGAGAAATGGGTCCATTTTGTCAAGGAGGGAATTGGCTTGTCATTATTCAAAAATCATTCAAGATGAGCTGCTGTGGAGGTAGACCCCTTCCATATGAGATGACTGAGCATTTCTTAGGACCAGGGTTACAGTCACCAGTTTTATCAACTTTCAGTGATGATAATTTCCTGTATTGAAAGCTAGGAGACAATGATCACTTTTGAAAAAGCCTACATGTATTTTTTTTCCATAATAGTTGTATTCTCTTTCACAGTGAAACATAATCAACATACATTTACATATTTCTTGTAATCAGGACAAGTGGAGGTGCATGATGAAAGAGTGGTATTATGGTCAGAGTCTACGGCTTCATCTTAGTATAATGAAACTAATTACAAAAGCCAACTGCAAAAATTGACAAAAATTGTCAAAAAGCTTAACTGGTGCATGTCTTTTTATTCATTTGTACTTGAATCTGTAAGTATACTCTTTTATATCACAGTCCTTCTAGAAACTTTGGAAAAATAGCACAGTCTTGCTGGAAACACAAGCTCACACAATGCATTGTCAGACCTGCCAGCTTTAGCAATGAAAATAATTCTTACTGATTTTCCCTATGTTCTGCTATATGGAACAGTTCAGATGAGATTTAGCTGAATGCTTCTTCATGTCCGGAATTATCATCTAAGCACTTAATAAATTTCAATTAACAATTAATATTTTCAAATCCTTTTGAAGAAAATGTGCTAGGACAGATGCTGTCCAGGATGTAATTAGAATACAACAGGATTTCACAGTTTTAACTGACTTAATTTATCTTCTATTAGCTATTCTACTACTGAGAATTATGACAGGGAAAGAACACATTCGGTTTTCTCAAAGAGACTTCAAAAAACCCCACATAAATAATCTGGGTGTCTAATTCCTGACAGTTCTCAAATTGATAAGCAGAGCAATCCATTTCATAGACTTGAGATAAACACAAGGTTTCTAGCGATGAGAACTCTTGCACCCCTTGATGCTTGCCCATGCAAAGGTGTTTTATTTAACTATAAAAGTGTATTGGGCCAGTAGAAGCTATAATTTTTTTTTCCTTCTGACAGCTACATTTTCTGTGCACTAAAAGTGCAGTATCCAAGCAGCAAGTAGATAAACATTTTTTAACATGTTCTTTTTCTATACATCTATACATAAGTAAGTACACAAGCACCTACATTTTATACATATATGCTTAATATATAAAATGTATAAGTTTTATAAATATGTATATTTTTATATAAAATACTTAGACAGATATATCCCAGAAAATAAAACCAGTCAGCACAGTTTAAAAAATCTCATTAGATTTGAGCAGCCTGTCCTAAAGTCCATAACATACATCCTGATATCTGGTCTTGATGATGCAGGGATAGATTTCTTCAGTGGAGTAATAAATTAACTGCCACCACTATTTTTAATTTTTTTAAAAGTACCCAACTCTGCCTTTTCTTTTGCTGCCACAGAAGCAATGCTCCATCTCCTCAGCTCCTCAGTTTCTGTGAGCAGGAGTCAGCTCCAGCACCTGCTCCTTCCTGCCCAGATGATGTAGCTGGGGCTTGTTTCATGGGTAGGAGCCTGCCAGGGCCCTCCATGCTCATTTTGTGGCTACACGTCAGCAATCTGAATCTGCTCTCCTAGTCTCAACAGAGGAACAGCTCAGCTTGTTACCATCTCTAGCACATCTTCATCTGTTGCTTGGTTTATTGCAGCTATAAAGCAGCAATTTCCTTCTATTTCTATTTCTATGGAAGGCAAAAAAAGGAGGCATCATTACAGCTTTTAAAGTCACCAGAAGTTACTCACATCAGCATTATGCTGTGTTTTTCCATTCCCCATTTTTCCGTTTGTCAAAGCAAAATGCTTTCCCATGTAGGAAGAGTTTGTTTTCCAGTAACTTCCAGCACTGTTTTCTAGTAATTACAAGCAAAGGGTTTAATTGCTCTAATGAATTCTCTCATGAGCAGTGAAATTATGGAAGTAGGATCCTACAGACTGTGTCCCAAAGCTCATTGAATTGAGGTGCCAACTGAGAATGCAGAAGCTCAGACTGATGTTTTTCCCATGGTTAAAATACATATGAGTGTGCCCTAAGGATTCTCTGCTGCCTAATGAGGTGCACCCTCACACTCCAATAATTTCCTTGATTGCAGCATTAAAATAACCCCTTTTCAATCTGCCTGATGAGAGAATTCAATATGGTTGAGTTATCCTCCTAGCTCAAATTTTCTTGAATTTTGGCAGCAGGTTCAAAAGCCAATAACAAAGAGACAGGTGAAGTACAAAAAACAAAACCCGAGTCTCATAGAGTCTTCTTTTGAATAAGTGCTTTTCTTATGCAGGAGGATTTCTGCCTTATCCAGACAGCTTTCCCTTGTGCTTGCTGTGCTTCATGTCCCAGGATGGGTAATACAGTGTGGAAGCAGTGAGGGTAATTGAGAATAGTTACCAGCAGTGGCAATGCCTGTAACAAAGCCTTTCATTATATACGTATGGCGGAAGTGTCCTTTAAAGAAGGCCTTAAAAAGTGAAACTAGTACAAAGTTGAAACTGGTCAAAATTATTCCACCCAATTATCACATGATCGGAAGGTGTGGCCCCAATGAATCCAAAAATATTTCATTGTGAGGGGTGGAGTGATCCTAAAAGAAATCTGAGTTTTCTAGCACAGGAAAAAAACATGGTTTATTTGTATTTGCTGGAATGGTTTGGTTTGAATAAGACATTTCAATTGTTTCTCGCACAAAATTGTCAATTAAACAAATATTTTTCTTGACCACAGTTCAGTGTTGCTGAATCAGCATTTTCCAGTGAAAAAGTAATTTATTAGGGAAATGCCCAGTTTTGATCTTTATAATACTTTTCATCAGGCTAAGATGAGGTTTGTTTTGAGAAGGGTGGTCCAAGATTCTTTCCATAAACACTTCTTGTCTTAAGCTGGCAATGCTGGAGTGAGGGGATAAGTTAGTAAATATAGTAGTCTTAAATGCATTGAGGTAGGGATTGAAAAAATGTTCTCATATTCTTATTCTCTCCCTCTCCAATTCCTGCTGTTTCTGTGGGGAAAAGTATATTTTTTCTTCTTACTCAGAGTGGTCTGTCTCACTTCATTGTTAAAAAATAATAACTCTGTCTGCTTTCTTTTTAATTTGGTTTTAGTTTGATTTTTTTTATTTATTTACTTTTTCCTTGTTGCTTTGTTTGGCTTTTTTTTTACCCACTTATTAGTTAGTCTCCCTTATGAGAAATATGTGCACTAAGAACTGTGGGTTGATGGATTGTTTTGATTCCTACCGACCATTAGTGGATTTTATTTTTAATAAAATCAAATGATAAATGAAGGGTAAAAGGTAGGCAGCATTTTAAAGAGTTCATAACACTAATTGCAATTTGTGGTTCTGTTAATGTTTTGTTAGGGAAGAAAATAAATCCAGAAAACCCTGACCAACAGGGAACAGCAGGTACTTATTAGAAGTGTTAAACTGAACATTAATAACACCATTGTGAGCTTGGAAACCATGGCAACCATATGGGGTGGCAGAAAAGACAATTTCTAATGTCTAAACACATTATTTAAAAACTGGTGTCACCTCTACTCTTGATCCTAACGGCAGATTACTTGTCTAATATAATGTTTATGGCACATTCATGTGAAAGAGGGAAATGTCACTGAATGACTGGTTATAAAGTGAAGTGTGAAGCCAAGGTGAGGTATTTAGTTTCTTTTCCCCTAACTTTCTAAACTGAAGACAAAAATATTTGGAAATTTTTGGGTCACAATGGAGGTACAAAAATCTCAGCCAGCTGACTGCAGTAGTCATTAAAATCTACTAATAGTAAATCTCAGGAAATATTTGCCTGAGAAAATAATCTTTCCCTGGAAATTATTTTTAGGAACAAGTTGTATAAACACGTGTCAGGAATAAAATACAACATATTCTGGTTTAGGATAAAGGAATAAACTGGTCTGTTGAGTCCAGCAGCAGTTTTTAGGTATGTGGAACTATGGAGCAAGAGCTACTAAGGATGTGCCTGTGCTGTGATTTTTGAGTCTAAGCACATTAGGTATGGAGGACAGTCCTTGATCTTGCAGGATGCCAGCTGAATACGGACAAATAACTGGTGAAGTTAAACTATATTACTTCCCATTATTTCTGTTTCTGGTTCCGATAACTCTTTAGTTACTGGGCTGTGAATAGATGGTAACCTCACATGGAATATTTAACACTTTAAGTGAGGTTTTCCTTCTCAGACCATATAACAGCTCTGGGAAGAGGTGGGTCTCCATTCCTAGATTGGCCAGGTGCCTACCTTGTTATAAATCACAGAAAAACCGAAGGGGCAGTGAAACACTCAGTTTCCTCTTTTCCTCTGCGCAGTGATTACCAATTCCTGGACAGACACAAGGTGGACGTAGAGACAAACTGGTGTGACCCATGTATACTGTGGGCAGAGGGTACTTCCTGAAGGAGCAGGTATGAACTTGATGGTGGTTGGAAATGGAAGAATAAAAATAAATCCCTGAATATCCCAAATGGACGCTGCTG
This sequence comes from Entomyzon cyanotis, assembly GCA_024500445.1. Classification (NCBI taxonomy): domain Eukaryota; kingdom Metazoa; phylum Chordata; class Aves; order Passeriformes; family Meliphagidae; genus Entomyzon; species Entomyzon cyanotis. The sequence goes on from JAKEPQ010001005.1 coordinate 88,301,744, forward strand.
AGTAAAAATGCACTACTGACATCAAAAAATTAATTCCAATGGACACCAATGGAATTTGATCAAAAGTCTGAAAAGTAATTTTTTTCTCCACTGGGCAGCAACCAGTTCAGTTTAAAGATGCTAACACTGGCTAGAAAGGCACCCTCTCTGCTGAGGGCAGCAGTGATTTCATTGCTTCCCAAATCTGAGTAAAGAATCTTCTTACAAGTGCATGCCAATATCTGCAATCTGCATGCAATTCACAGACGCAACATTTCTTCAGTGTGTCTGTCTCAAGCAGCCATTGAGGGAACAGAGTTGTACCAAATTTAGGTCTGTGTAGTAGATCATGAAGGGAGAAATAAGCATCTTTTAATTTTATAGACAGCTGGTATATGGGAAGAGAAACAAGAAAATGGAAATGTGTTTGCTTAAAAAAACCAGTGTATCTTGGTGGCCATGTAAGCTGCTGTATGGAGAGAGAGGGTTGGTTATGGAGGCACTTTTTTCCTATTTCTTCATGACATAGGCCAAGAGGATAGTACTAGGTAAAGCCATGAACAACATTTATTGAACATATGATCTTGACTTCTGCTGCTGTCAGCGGAGCTCAGCAGTAAACACATAAGCACTTGAGAGGTGAAAGTCAACTTAATACCAAATGTGGCCACAGTGTTTAACTCCAGTGGCATGAGTACTTAACCTCTTTGTTTTTTTTAGACTCATTGTTATAAATAACTGATTACACATGACAGACACTTAAAAGAAATATTGATTTATAAATCTAAATATCTGTTTTTATTTGTTCGACTAGTAATACCATGAATTGCAGATATGGAAGCATACAGGATCTGTAAAAATCTAACCAGCCTCTGCAGAATGCAGTCACTCATTTTCTACTACACAGTGTTTTCTCTCCTGCAGCATCTATATCTCAACTTTTGCTAAATATTCTCTCTTGGGCTTTTATTCTGGTCATGAACCTCAGAAGATTTTATCAATACTGTAGATAAACTAAATAATGTAAATAAGCAAAAAGTCACCTTGCTTTTTTTTTTAAATTTTTTTTTGATAGCCAATTGAGCAGACAATTCCTAAACTTTACTTGAATGCTAACTGTTGTTATTAAATAAATCTGCAGGTATTGAGGATATAAAAGCAGAATAGTGGCACCTATACTTGGACCATTTTTTTGTTGTTATTTTTAGACTTACATTTCCTCCCCACCTGTATGAGAAACAGAATACATGTCCCTGGATGTGGACAGGTCAACCTCTACCTGATGTAAAGCAGCAAAGTTCTAATTATTTTGTAATAGTTAGCCATTTTGAAGAGTTTGAGAAGACAGCCTGGTAAAACACCACCTGAAATCTAGTTAGCTGCTAAATCTCACTCTACACTTTTTAAACTCTTGTCCTACTTTTTCTTCAAAAACAACACATTATCTAGTCAATGCTAGAGTTAGCTGAGTGTGCTTGCAGAACATTTAGTAATAACTATTTTTGAATACTCCTTTTTCCCAGCTGCAGATTGAATTCCACTGTTACAGGGTGAGAGAAAAAAGTGCAACTTCTTTGGTGAAATTGAGGGCTATACTGTGATTCCAAGAAGGGGGGAAAAAAGAAAAAGACATTAAATGCTTACGCAACAGATATGGGCAAAGTGCTAAAGCTGATGATTAACATGTAAATCGAATAAAGGGATATTAGTTACTGCCAGGTGACTCCCAGGATATCTTGCTGGGTATTGCTTTTCCAGAGAGTAGAATCATTATGAAGCAAGACACCTTCCTCTGACTGGGTACAATTGATTATTTGGTAAAAGAAGGTTGTCTCACAGCTTCCATGTTAAAATGTTTTGCCCTATTTTGCTTTTAAAACCTGCAAGCTAACTCTGAGAGAGAGGAAGAGGTACCTTCAATAGATAGTAGACTGCCTCCATCAAGGTGACACTTATGCACAAGGGGTAAGCTTGGCTCCAGGATCAGCGGCTGCAAGTGAGAAACAGGAGAGGAAGTGGGAGTTTATTCCCCTGCTTAAATGAGTATAGTGCGGCAGACCTCCTAAGCAAAAGTCTAGGAACAGAGCTTTTGCTTCAAAAATTTCCAGCCCAACTTTTACCTATGTGGAGTTTAACTCAGAATTGAGAAGACTTGTTTGGGGGAGAGGTCATTTGTTGCTCTAATAGATGTGCCTTTTGACCAATCCTTTCTCCTTAGCTTGAGTTATTATAAGGAAACCTATCACTAGGTAAAGACTAATGGTCCCAGGTGTGTCAACACAAATGTGAGAGTGTTGCAGAGCCTGGTATCAATCACCGCCTGACTGCATGGTACTTTCTGCTTTTACACTTTCCTAAAAAAATATTTCTGTGTTTTCCACCAAGCAAATTTGTTAAGGAAACTTTCCTGTCTGTCCAATCACTCTGGCAGTCATATTTCCACCACCTGAGACTTTCAGTGCTGTGACTGAAGCCCCTTTGCAGAGGGTGGCTCCAGTGAGCCAATGGGTGCCCCACCTGACTCCCTACACACCCCTCTTTCACACTGTCAGGCAAGGTTTCCTTACTGATTTAACCACAGGTTTCCCATTGCAGAGTCTCAGACCTCTAGTTCTTTTAAGTAATTTTATCTTGCTGCAAAAACCAAATTACTCAGCACAGCCCAAGCTGGTGCATCCAAGGAGGGATCCCAAAAAAAGGAAACCCATGGTTTTATATTCTCACAGTCTATTCATGCCAATATCTGGGAGCTTCCCACAGAGTCATCAGCTCCTGTTTTGCCTCTGAGTGTCTGGTCACCTGGCTCGTCCCACAGGTCCCCTTACTTGTGCAAAGGGTCTGTGAAAGTTTATGGTTTCTTGTCTTGGGTTCCTGGCACCCAGAACTCAATCTGCAGGTGGCACTGCAGCTGTACACTGAGCTACCTACAGCAAATGTATTTCCCAACAAAAACAATTTGTCAAGAGCGTGTCAAACCCAAACTGCTGTTCTGGCTTTTAACTGGGCATCTGCTCCTTGGCCATGGACCCATTTCTTTGTCAGCTTTGTCATTTCTTTGTCGTGCAGTGTCTTTGTCAGCTGCACGACACTGTTCCCTGTTAGACCACTCCCAAGGGAGTCATATCCACCCACTTTTTCCTGACACCCAGCTGGTGAGACAGGCCTACAGGGACGGCAACAATGGGAAGAACAGTCCCACAATTCATTCAAAGGAAAAGATTTGGAGAACAGTGGCCTATTATCTATTCTCACTCCAAGAAAAAAGGCTTTGCTTAAGTGGATGTGGTTACTTTCTCTTTTATAGGGATGAGAGAAACAGGGAAGGCCGCTGTTTGTTATTACTTTTTTGCTGGCAAAGGATTGAATAACATACTGGAGGATGGATCTTTTAATTGACACTTCTGACACAAAAGCTGTATCTCCCCATAAGCCTGCAGAAGCAGACAACATTGTAGAAGCCTCCTTTATGCATTATATGCAGTTAAAGTTTCAGTTGTTAGTCTTACATCTGTAGCTAAATAGACATGACAGCCTAAGTGTGCCTCTTTGCTTTGTGTTCTTTTGGGCATCCTACAATGTCTTTTCCACTAATTCATTATTTTCTCTGCTTTCAAATTACATAAGAAATCTTGGATTCTTACTGAGCTTATGTCAACGGGTTTTGCTCTCATTCACTGCAGCTTAAAATTACCTCCTATGGCAGTGCATCCCTTTTCCTATTTCAATTTCTTTTGCACGATGTATGCCAGTCAAGCGCAGTTCATTTTCACACCAGCTAAGCAGACTGATATGTTTCGCTAGCTTAATTATACTGTTATTAACCTTGCAGGGATGTTTTGATGAGTTCGTTTTGAAATACTTAGCTATCTGACAAAAAAATATTGAGATATTATCCATACAAGTCTTTCCCCAGGCTATTATCAGGGATTTCAAACACTGGGAGTTATACTGGAAATATGTGACCTGCTAAAATATTTGCTGGCAACGACATGCTGCTCTAGGATGGATTGTCCTTCAGATGAAACACAATTCACCCTGATAGGTAGAAAGTTCATATTCATGAGAAATTTTTCTTAGCAGTGATTGGCATGACTGGTTTGTAAATGCAGTTCAAGGTAGATCCAACAGTGACAAAGAGTGCATTTGAGTAAAGGTTTTGTCTCTGTAATCTTGTTTGCTCTGGAAGGTGGATGCCAGTAGCCACAAAACCGTAGCACTGCAAGTTTGGAGATGAGATACTTCCGCAAATAATTATAAGCCATGTGACAAAATAAACAGAATCCTGAAGTCACAGGGAAAAGACCTTAATAGTGTAACAGCCTTTCTGATGATCTGAAGATAATCAGAGACTTGCGGACTACTTAACTACTTCATGGTAGGGAGTCTGTATCCTAAACGAAGCGTCTCCTGCACAAATTCTTTAAATTTTTGAAAGAGAAACATAACTGAGCATCCCAAAGAAGCTCTTCCACATTTGTGGCTGAAAGAACAGGGATGCAAAAGGGGCTCTAAGAAACCACTGAATCTATCCGTGCTAGCAGAGCTGCAGTGGTGTTTGTTGACAGATGCCTGGGAAAAAAAGCGTGAGTCCTGTAGGATAGCTTTGTTATGTTCCTATTTTCGAGACTGCGGTAATTCTAACCTATGCTCTGGGGAGGCATTGCCTCCCCTTTGAGCTGTCTCCCAGCATGAGCTCCTACAGGAGATGGCCCATCCAGACTGGACAATAGTTGACTGGATTGGTAGAGAAAGAAGTCTCTGGTACTGTTGTAACTAGCCAGTGTTAAACTGCCTAGATTTAGTGTTCAGTGTGCAGATTTATGAGAATTTGTCTCTATTTCTTCTTCTATTAATTCTGCTTGCTGCTCAGTTGATATAAATCACTGCTGTTCCTCTGAGGACAGCAAGCTAGCACTGTTTTTCCCAGCTGGAGATTTGTCACTCCATGTCGAAACCAAAGATGCTGAAGAAATAGAATATTCTTTGCAAGAACCCAGGAAATGCTTCTAATTTTCTGCTTGTGATCCTCGCTGTTAACTGCCTTTGGCTCCACGGTGGCTGGCACAATCACTTCAGAAAATGGGTGTGTGGAGAATTAAGAAACATCAATATTGTTTGGATGGTTGTGAGGCACACCACTGCATGGGTGTTTTCATGAAGGTTTATGTGCAAATGAGATAGATTGAAAGGGAGTTTCTAGCAGGAGAACAGGAAAAGCAAAATAGTATTTCAAATCCCTTCTAATAGCAAGGTTTATTGCTGTAGGAGAGGATTCTCCTCTCTGTGATGACAGGACTGTTTCGCTAGAGAAAAGCATCAAAAGACACTGGCTCACTAGACCAGCCATCACAGTGAGGACTGGAGAAACACCAAAACACCTATTGCTGAAGGAATTGGAGTTTTCCCCCACAGCCCTAATGAAGATTTTAAAAAGAATGCTAATTGCAGCTGTCAGCACACTCAGGCACTGTCACTTCAGAGAGACTTTTGGAGTACTAGCCAGCCACACTCTTTAGGAAAAGGGTTTCCTGTGTTGCACCCTGTCAGTGCTTCCGGAAGAGCTCCTGATGGTGCCAGGTGGTTAAGCTCATGTACTGACACTGTTGGCCATGGCAGGATTGTCACCTGGGGAATCAGTGGCACAGAAATGGAGGCAGCAGCAAGCCCTAAAGAAAGCATAGGGGAGCAATTCTCCTGGGTTCTGAGCTCTCAAGAAGGGCTCTTTCATCCAGTGCTCTGGCAGAGGCTGAGACATCAGAAGACAAGGGAAAAGCCAAACATACAAACATAACAAGGATGGTGTTCAAGAATCCAGAGGAAATCTTTCTTCTTTACCTGTCATCATTTGTAGAATTAATACAAACCTTTCCCAAACCCAGGCACGATTTTCACATTGCTCCATAATGGCTGACTTTGGTCAATGATGGGTCAATGCTGTAGGGTGCAGAGCTGCATTCTGCTGAGACGACAGGGTGAGTGCAGCAGGGAAGGACTGTGAATTCATGTCCATCCCTGGAGGTGATAATATTATCCTATCTGTCCTAAGCTGTCCCTCCTCTAAACTAAGTAACTTAATTCTTCAGCTGTTTCTTATAGGATATTTTTACCAGGTGTCTAAAATTCTCTTTAGTGTCTTTCATATTCCCTTTAATTGAACTGTATCCTTCCTGAATTATATTAGCGGTATGCCAGCTGAGACCTTACTTATAAAGAACTGCTTCATTTCAAAGACAATACTTCTGCTACATTCCCATATGGAATTTTAAAACAAATTTTAGTCTTACATTTAGCCTGTGATTGACAATGACATCTTAGTTCCTTAGTGCAATATCAATGATATTCATTCCCTCTATGGTTCTTAAATAGATGATTATCCCTACCTATGTGGAGAGCTTTGTATTTCCCTTACTGAATTACAGCCTTCTTAGCCCAGACCAATTCTTCCATTTTCAAGATAACTGTATTTTCTTCATCTTCTGCGATATGTTTGCGACCCCTCTAATTTGCTGAATTTGCAGATTAAATGAGCACTTTTTGCTCATCCTTTCCAAACCATTGAGGGAAATCTGACAAGCCTCAGGCCCAGAGTAGACCAGATTCCTCTTGACGTAACCCCCTAATCAGAAAGTCAGTCATTGATAATTACTCTTCATAAATGAAATTTACTCCCCATTTATGCACATGCATGGTAAATCTATCTACTATCTTTTATCTGGTAATTTCATAGGCATACAGAGCTAACAGTAATATTTCATCTGCATTCCCAAGTGATGAAATTGAGCATTTGCAGTCTCCTCTTGCAGGACAGACTTGTCATTTTTATGAATTTCTGATTGCCCTTCTCTGCTATTGCTCCAGTGTAAATTCCCTTTTGTTTTTTTCTTGAATATTAATGTCCCAAAATACACTTGGTATGCCAGATGTCTCACGATGCCAGATAATTTTTCTCTCTTTCAGCTGAAAATACCTTTCCAGTTACATCAAGGAACATATCTGTCATTTTCCACAGTAAATCCACTCACTGGCTCATAGTCATCCTGTGACTGATAACAGGTTGTTCTCCTTCTTTAGTTTTTCTCTTAGGAATCATTTGTTTACTAAGCTATAATTCTCCTTTCCTGGTCTTGGAAAGAGAGGTTAAAATAATTTACTTACATGATTCAATTTTGACAGCAGCATCCAATAGAATGAATTGTATTGGTTTGCTGTGTGAGTAATGATCTGAATGTTCTTCATCTATACTTTTACCATGTGCTCTTTCTTCAAACTGGGGACACTGAAAAATAAAAACACACAGTAAAGTGATATAATGATATTAAAAAAAAACCCAAACCAAACAAACCTGTAAGAGATGATGGGAACAACTTTAAATGTTCAGGTGAAATCTTTAAAATATTTGTTGGAGTAACAAACATATATGAGAGAACTTTTATATCCTGTAGCTAAAGTCAAATATTCCTTAGTTCAATAATTACTAGAAAGATGTAGCAGGCTGTCAGCATATGCACTGTGTTTGATGATGTAACCTTATTAAGGTGTGATTTAAATTACTCTAAGATTACTTTCTCTGTCCTTAAGTCACCTAAGCAAGTTAAATTGGTAAATATTCTTAGAGATGTTAAAATTTGCTGAACTTATTGAAAATGGCCTTGTATTTTGAAAATCATCATCATTTTTCTAATCAAATAACTTTTCTAATATTTGGTAATGTTCTGTGCTTTCTAATGGGATGTTTCTTCTGTCTTTCATTTTCTCATGTTATATGTTTTTCTTCTCTATCCCAGGATGTTTTTTCTACCTTCCATTTCTCCATGCATTGTTACAGGTATGAGAGCCAAAGTTTTGTTGTTTTTGTTTTAGCTTGTTTGTGTTTTGTTTTTTTAAATAGACTCAATTGGCAACACAGGTGAAAGATGTGATAAGAGATAGGCTGTTTCCCATAGAGCTCAGACAAATTAGGGAAGGCAGCCTGCCCAAACGGGTAGCTTGGCCCAGGTGCCAGGAAGCTGACCTGGTTATTGGGGTGAAGAGCCCTTTAGGCTGACTTTTTTATTCTAAAAAGTGAGAAACCTCTCTGGCAGGAGGATCAGCACTTCCATGGGATGCCTAGAGCTGTTGCTCTCTTCCTGCATGGGGACCTGGGCAGGTTGCCAGGTTAGTCTCGAACCTGTATGGTGCCTGGATCCTCATCAAACCATCTCATTTTATCCCTGTCTTCTAACTGCATGTTTGCAAGGTCGTGTATCGTACCAGGGCTGCCTTTGATGCCTTAAAGACCCTAGAAATGAAGCAAGACACTTTCAAGGTAATATTAATATAAAAGCTGGTCTTTATTGGAGGCCTCCAGGGGCAGATATGGAAAATGTCCACAAAACCCACCCCCCATGGGGTGAATACAGTTTTATAAATTTAGCAAATTAGCATATGTGACAAAAAACACCAATTAGAAACATAAGGGATGAGGTAATTCCTTGCCTCTCTAAATCCTTCCCTCTCAGATAGAAACTGAACTTTGTTTATGCAAATGTGTTTCAAAGAGCTGATCTCAACCTTGGTAGCCAAGGAGAACCAAGATAGTATAGGGGCCCTTGGAATGTGTTTTGTCTTTCTGCTTAGGGGAAAGGTAGGGAAAAGTTCTGAGAAAACTAGTCACAGATACAACAACAGGCTACAGAGCTACAAATATATGTGTAAAGAATACAGAGGATATATACAAGGAAAAAAAAGGCAAAAATTATTCTGGCATCATCTTTGATAAATCTCGTGTTTCCAAAGAACGACTCAGCCCAAGCTGCTACTGCCATACTGGGAGGGGAAGGAAGGGAAAGGTGCTGCTCTCCTTTGGAGTAGAGTATAACAGCCCTCGTCTTTCTCAGGCCAAGCACATTGGAGGAAGGTTATGGCAGCCCAAAGTCAAAGGCAGAAAGAAGGAAGATGTCCCAAGGCACAAATCTTTGGGGAAATTGTGGGGGTAGCATATGTAACTCCGAAACTGGATCCCATCTGAACAAGTCAACAATGAGGCAGATTCTATTAAACTTTTAAATGGCCTCCGAAAACTCATCTCTGTCCTGCACTGCTTCTAGTTATAGCACTAACTTGTGTTATACAGGCTGCTCACAGATGGTACTGGGCTTTCTCTTCTGCCAACTCCATTTTCAGTCCTCCTCCCTCATCATACAATAAAGAAATGGCAGTTCCCTCCCACAGTCCAGTCTAGACTGCAAAGTAGTATACTGTGGCTTAAATTTGTCCAGCCTGAAAATCAGATCTTCTTCATAGACAGCAAGCAAAAACTTTATTCAGTAAAGTATCATGGACACTGAATTCTATGTGTAGTGGTTTTGTGTATTGGTTTAGGCCCTTTCTAATAATTTTTTTCAAGGCTTTTTGTTGTTTTTCCTCTTTCAGGCAAATTATAAATGATCTTGGAAGGCCTTTACTTTCTTGAGGGTTGTATTTAATACTTCTTGGGTAATTTTTTTCTTCAATTTTCAGACTCTTAATATTTTTCTCGTAGCAATTCAAGTCTCAGGGCAACAGGCACATGCCAGGTTTTATTAATTGTTCTCCCATAGAAGCTATCAGCAAACACCCAGCAGTCCTCCACAGACCCCCATTTCCACAGTACTCAGTGAGGATGCAATGTATTGCTAACTTAGTCTTCTATGACATGTGGCTGTGATGATGATTTTCTAAGAGAAGAAAAGCTTTTGGTTTTATACTTCTGTTACTAAAGTAATGGAATAGAGAGCACTGGCAAACATTGTTTTTCTCCTGAGACATGTTTGAGCAGATTAGTGAGGCTGCCATCTGGAACAACAGACATTTACATTTTTATTGTAATGGCTAATCAATATGACCATTGTATTATTAAATGTCTTATTTTTAGAAAATGAACACTCTGTTCAGGTCAGCTAAGGATCAGAAAATCTGACTCTGCCATTGACTTTCTTTGTGATTTTGAGCCAGATCATTTAAGCTCTCAGTGTTTAAGCTTGTTGCTATGTAAAACAGAAATAACAAAGCTTTTTGAGCAAGTGGATAATGATTTGAAATTTACAAAGGAAGCAGTTATGGAAATAAAATTGTTTGACTCACTTTTTGGCATTTAAAGAGTTATAAATGTATTGACATAAGGAAGATAAGAAGTCTATCTATTTGCATGAGAGGATACAAGTTTATTGGGAGAAGGATCTATTAACTGGAAATGATGCTTTCATAATAAAATTATTAATTCTTTGGTGGACTAAATTGTGGGATTGAGCTGGGCTGTTTAAGAATTAAATTATCTTTATTGTTGAACAATGCTAATGATATAATTCAGGGCCCAGCTCTCCATACCTTATTCATTGCCTTTTACAGATATGTGCATGGGAGAACTCTTCTCTTTAATATGAAACATGGTCTTCTTTTTCCCAAGTTTGCACTGTGTTCATTGATTGTAGAAATGAGGCTTTTTTCTGCATGTACAGCTCCTCAAAGCCATCTTGAGAAGTGTTTCAAGATGCTTCCAGAAAGACCAAAAGTATTAGAAGAGATATTGAGGGTTTTAAGACTTTGTGGGTGGAGTTTGGGGAGAATTGGACAGGGACTTTTGGTGGCAGATTCAGAGCAGCTTGGAGATTTTGGCACTAAGAAAAGCTCTGCATATCCCACAGACTTTAAAATTATATTTATCCTGTGTCTTTCATTGACTTGACGCAGATGCCGTTCTAATTTTCTAGAAATATTGTTTTGATATTTGTTGGATCTTCAGTATGAATTTTCCTAGAGCTCAAAATTTCTAATGATTTTCATCAAGGTTTTCACGCAGATAATTTTTGGTATCTCTCTGCAAGAACTGCTTCGGCTTTAATTACATTCCACCTGCACAAAGGAAGGAGCTGCTATTTCATTTGACCTGCCATTTCTGGCCAGCCTTTAGCACAGTGCTTGGGACCTTCCTCCCTCACAAGAAATTGCAAACTCCAAGGAAGTAACTGAGCAGTCAGAACAAGAAAAGTAGTACTAGGTAATGCAATTTAGAAAATTACCTGTGGCTTCCACAGGTGCTACTTTCTTTGAAAGTTATGAATCTATTTTGCTTGAGTATCTACATTTAGTGGCCTATTTAATTTCCTATTAATTTTATGGTTCTCTTCTTCTAATAGCAATTACTAAATTCACCAAAAAAGCATTGTAAGAATGAAGAGACTTTCATGGGTTTTGAAATTATGGTAATATAATTAGGTTTATATTTTACTTTGAGCTTGGAGTAGATAAAGATAAATCCTGCAGTTCGTGCTTAACTGTGAAAATTATTAGAATATGTTTTGTGTCCATAAAATAAGAAATATTCTAATAATCCTGTGTCTTGGGAGTTAATGACATGCTTTTTGTAATAGACACTGAGGAACAGCTTCTCTCAGCTACATAATAGAGTACTGTAACTGCAATTTTTTCTAACTTAACCAAAAAAAGAGAAGTGACTTCTGAATTCACATCAAATTGCCAAACAGTTGTCTGGGATTGAAGAGGAAGGATGATGAAAGGAACAAGCAAATTGGCATATGTTATTTAACTGAAGCTTTGTCCAAAAAAGAATCCTGATTTTTTTCGTCTGCAGGGGTAAAAGAGAGATATAGAAACCTTAATCAAGAGCAGAGGTTTGCAAAAAGGGAAATAATTCCAAAGTGTACTGAAGCTTTAAAAGAAGAGGGAAGAAGGTTTTTTGTCACTGGAAGGTAGTATATTTAAAAATTGTCACTAGAAAGGTAACTGTAAAATGGAAAATTGCTACATTTTGCTATATTTCTACTGATGGACATGGTACAGAATATAGGAAACTGAAGAAAAGGGGTACAGGATGAGAGAGTTTATTTTATGACTCACATAAACCTCTGTTTGACATTTTCCCTGTGCACCCCAATTGCAGACAAACCTAAGGAGTATAAAATCTGGGCTTTGTGTAACTTCCCAGAGAGACAAAGTAGTAGCACAGAGAGAGCACTTGCTGTGTAGTAATTCCGATTTATGTAAGCAGTCATCAATGAGTTCATGTAATCTCCCTCCACCCCCGCTGTTCCTCCACTCAGCAGCACTCTGCCAGCACCCACACAGTGACTCACCCGGAGAGCTCTTTCTACTATACACTTGCAGAAAGGTTAGAAACATTAAGCTGTTCCTTTCCTGTTCTCCCTCTCCCTGCCCCCCTTCCTAAAAATCACTTCAAATGACTTTTTGGTATAGCTCTCCTCCAGTTTTCCCTTCATCTTCTTGCAAAGATAGATACTTTTGAAAGTTTTGCTTTGAAATAGTTAGATGGTTGGCATTGCTAGAATTAAACATCAACTATTTCTACCTTACTTTTAACAAACTGATCCTTTGATGGTGATGAGAATATATATTCAACTAAGAGTTCCTTCTGGCCCTAGTAACAGATATCAATAGCCTCATGATTTTGTTATGAAGCTGCTATTTCCTTGTCTTAATTTTTAATGGAATGTGATGAAGAATTCAAGATTATGTTAATGAAATGTGTATCCTTCCCTCTCCCTTGGTCTCTTGGAGATAGATTCCCAATACTTGAAAATTGTACAATTTGGGGGGTTTTTTATGTTTTATGTACAAACCTTAGCGTGGCAATTCCTTCTTCTTTTCTCCCTCCAAATCTCACAATGTTACAGAAAAAGGAATCAATCAGATTGCTCAGTGCTGGAGAGTCTGATGTTTCCAGTGCTCTTAGATGGGAAAGAGTTAATATTGAAAAAACTACCTGGTAATAAAGAAAGGTCATAGATGTGAGATAGTAATTTTTCCCCTCTAGGCAATCAGCTGTTCCTCCTTGGGTCTTGCTCTAGGAGGACGTGAAGATGGAATAAAATGAGAAATAGTTGCTTATTCCTGGCTGCCAGCTCTTCGTTTCTTATTTTGTAAGTCTGTCCAATATCTTCTGTGAAAATATTTCAGACGGATTTGTGTCAAATTGCTTGTTATGTTGTTGTGCTCTTATTTCTTAAGTATTAACCTTCTGTTTACTTACAAATGAAATATTAAATGCAATGACAGGGTGGACAGAGAGATAAAAAGATTCGTGCAGAAGTGAGGCTTGTCATCCACAAATACAACAAACTTTTCTCTTCTTACCAGTGACAGCTATCTCCCAAGACTCAAGTGCTTGTGTGAGTTCTCATGAAAAGGGAGAAATGGCGTTATAAAGAAGAGAAGGTATTTTCCAGAAATGGCTCTTGATGTCAAGCCCAACCTGAGCTTATTACTGGATAATGGTTCTGTGGGTTATTCACAGGAAACACCTATCTTTGATACAAACTCATTTACAACAAAGCTAAATTCAATTTTGTTCTGCAGGAACATTTGTGATATGAAAGGAATTCAGTGTGTTGAGCAGAAATAAGAGTTTATTCCAGAAATAGCCTGACCCAGACTACTTCACATATCTCTTGTATTTGCACTGACATTGCAGATCAGAGAATATGTTCTGCACACATCTCTATTTTCACTTGTTTTGATGAAATTTCTAAAAAATGTGCCCAGGTGATGTGGGCATCACCTTCTGCTTAAAGCGGTAAAAATGAAGCAGCTTAATTTTAAACTCTGTGTATAGCATGATCCCATGAATGTTCTCTGCTGCAGGGACAGAACATATCTCTGGCTGTAAGAACTCTTCACAGCACAGACTGTCTCTGCTCAGTCCAGAAGGTCTCAGCAAGATCTTGTATTTAAAGCCTTTATGGAGCATCAGAGTCTGATCCCCTCTCAGTGGTATTCAAGCCCAGAGACCTTTGCATTCTGCATCTCCTGTAGCTTGGAGATCTGCCTCCTCTGCTCTGCTCATTCCCAGCATAGCTTTGCTTTCCCTTCTCTCTCTCTGGGAGTTTCAGGGCAATAGGGAGAGCTCTCTCTCTCCTCTTCACTATCACTTTGTGTTGTTCTCTGCTGCTTTCTGTGGTCTGCTGTTTTCATAGTTATGGTGGATGAAATGTTGATCTTTGGCAAGTTCCTGAGGGAAAATAAGGTCTTATCCTTTATGTGAACAACTTTCCTTGCAAGTCCCCTACACTTTAATGTACTGCAGTACTAGGGAAAAATAATGGCCCAAAAGGATATATTTAATAAAGGCCAATGTAACAAAACAAGTCAGCATTTCTTCTCTGAGGACAACAGAAATTAAAACATAAATTAGCACAAATAAATAAATAACACAAATCATCAGTAAGTTCATAGATTTTATCAATAGTATTCATTAGTAAACATGGTCCAGTTGTACCCTGAGGCCCGGGAGTGCTCCTCGATTCAGGCTCTGTGCATCTCTTGTTTGCTGCCATTGATCTTGCCTGCCCTACTTGCAGGAATGGCCATCTTCTGTCTGGTCTGATAAGCACTGACTGCCAGGGCAGTGGGAATATGAGGTAACCAAATTGGGCTACTTGAGGGGGTGAATACCTCTCTTCATGCATAATCTGAATCAGAGAGCAGTCTGCTCTCAAACCCTCTGCTTGATGACAAGAAGTTGACAAGATTTATCTGAAGGCTGCAGAGTTGACATAACTATGTGTCACCAGCTGGACCAACATACTGTTGGCTGGGACTGGAGATGCTGTCATGCAAAGAGACACTCCCTTGTAGGGTAGCTGGGAGTAGTGGTCAAGGTCACCTGCAAAATCTCCCATTTCAGGGGTGCAAGGATGGGGTGATGTGTGTGCAAACCCTTTAGTACTGGACATTGGGCTATAGTGGTTTGTCTGGAATGACAATTTCTTTCCTTTTAAAAATCTATAGAAATGCATTATCCCAATATTAATTGGGTGGGTAAATTTCAGTTGTCACCATAGAAATTTCTAAAGGAGATTACTGATGCACTAGAGGAAAATCTGTGTGTTTGAGAAAATCACGTTTACTTGGCCAGTTCTGGAGCTCACAAGGTGTGTATTTTCACCTGAGAATAACTTTTCAGGAGTTGAATCCCAGCTTGCTTCTCAACAGACATATTTTTCTTCAGTATTCTCTAAATGTATCCTCTGTCTTTTTTCACACTAACCGTTTACTGGTGCCTGGATCTGCTCCTGCAGATCACGGCAAGAACTCCAGTCTGTTGTGGAGCATCCTCATGAATTTGTGTGCTGCAGAGATGCCTTGGGAGTTAGTCTGAGCATCGCTGGGCTTTGTGAAGTAAATACGTATATGCATATTTGAATAGAGCCTTATGATCACATGGGAGATTTCGAATTCAAATGACAGCTGGGAGCCCAGTTCCCTACTATCCTTTAATGCAATCTGAATCCTTTATGGTTTGCAGGCCTTTGGAGAATCTCCTGACATTTCAGGAGGGAAATACCCTTTTTCTTCTAACTGCGGAGTTTCAGTCCGTCAAACACATAATCTAATATTTTCTGCAGTATGTGAAAAGACAGGCATTTCTCTTTCAGTTTCTGTGCAGCTTTACTAGTTACGTTTGTTCAGATGAATGCTAAAAAGCAGTTACCCATGCATATGCCCTTTAACATGGTAGAATAAAGTAAAGCCAGACAAGTGAGAGACAGATTTGCCACAGGGGGGAAGCTTCTTTCTTTTATCAACCTTTTTTGCTGTTATTCCACTCATTAATTTTTACTCTCCTTTTCTCCACCCAATTTTTTGAGAAATATCTGGGGCAGGGCTTTTGTTCCCATGGAACTAGCTTTCTATACTCGTAGTTACAAGACTGCATCTCTTCTGCTTTTTACTCTCCCCTGTGCTTCTCTCCATGCATTCACCAGGCTGATGGTACCCAGTTTTGGAAAGGATCTCATTTCCCGGGGTTTGATCAGCTTTGCAGACTGTTCTTCCAATGCTGGCTCAGTTTTCATCAATGTAAGAAGCCAAGGGGCTCTTTCCTTTCTCCCTCTTGGTTTGTTTTTTTTTTTTGTTTGCTTTTGGTTTGGTTTGGTTTTTGTTTTGTTGTTGTTGTTGTTGTTGTGACTTTGTTGTTTTGTTGTTGTTGTTTTTTGGTTTGGTTTGGGTTTTTTGCTGCTTTTTTTTTTTTAATCACCATCAAGAACCATTTGAGAGGCATGAACATGAGATAAACTGTTACTTTTGTAGATTAATTCTAAAGTCTGGGCATTGTCAAGAAAAGAAATCCTAAAAACCATCAAGCCATAATAAAATTTATACATTGGCAAAGGTAAATGCTATTATGTATTTGGATAAATGGGACTTTTGTTAATTGAGAATAAATATTTTCACCTTGGGGGTTGGTTAGTATCAGTCCAAGTACTTTCCTGCGGTGGACATGAGCTTTGGCATTAAACAGGGAACTTGCTTCTGACTGCAATGGAGCTGGGCCTTGTGCCTCTACAATTGAAAGCTTACAGAAAAAAATTAGAAAGGATTAAATAGAGAAGCAGTGTAACCATGAAGAATCCCATGAGCTCAAGCTGCTTAACTTATCAAAAAAGGTTAAGTAACTACTGGTCCAAAATTTTTAGACAACTTAACAAGAGGACAGTATTTGATGTTACAGGACTTTTTAATCTCTCTTACTTACCCTTTTCAATATCATGTTTAAATATTTGTATAGGTAAACTTTGCATGTGAGTAAATTTTTTTGTATAATTATTTTACTGAATATAACCTCCTTAACTGAAGTTTCTGGGAATTGTCCCATCTTTCTGAAATAGGCCATGTTTTTGATTAAAAACTGAAAACTAATTTTGGTTTTAGAACACTTAAACTGAAATTTATTCACTTTTCCAGCAGATGAAAATAACGCATTTTTAATTATTTTTGTATCATGGGATTTTGGGCATTTTTCATACAATACACTAGCTTCTGTTCAGCCCGAATTTTGCCACCATCTCGAGTACATAATTAATGGATTTTGAAGGACTATTATTTATAGACAGCTGTAGTGTCTGAATTTAAAATGTAGTGATTAATTTGAGACAGGAATTATCAGCCATCACGTGACATGGTTAAGGCTAGAAAATGAATGTTCATACTTATGGCTCTTGATGTTTCTTCTTTTCCTTATGCCCATATAATACAATAAGACTTTTCACACTAAGGTGCTGTAATTATCTCCATCTTCTACTAGACTTGCAATGTGTTCTCTCCCATTTTTCTAAAGCATTGAAATACACATATTCACGCCTTCACTGTGATTCAAGTCTTGTTCACCTGCATTTTTATTTTATCCCTCATTAAAAGAGCCCACAAAATTGGTTTGTTTTTTCTGTTAGCACTCAGTCAGACGTTTATTTTTACCTGAAAATCGTTAATGACTCATCATTTTCCAGTACTAGTTACTCAACTTTGCATGGCATTAATTTGCCTTGCAGCAATCTGGTCTCTCTACATACAGCTGGAATGTTCTGACATAGCTTACTAAGAGTGTTAGTCTACAAATCTTCAGTTGTTCTGACAAGTAATCTTCATTTAGGTTCTCTTTTTCATTAAATTCCTTCTGTAGCTTTTTATTTACTGGAAAATCAGCTTTCCCACACTTTTGGCTACTATCCAGGAAGAAGGTGTCACTAATTTAAAATGAAATGTTTTACTTTAGTTATTTGTTTATGTCTTGACAAATGGTAATTTTTGTTTTCAGTTCAAGTGTCTCTACTGATTAACCAGTTAATATTTTGGAAGGAATTAAAATACTCTGACACTATTTTATTTTTCTGCAGTCAAAATTGGCTCCTGATGAATTCCTTAATCATTGAGATATAAAATATCTCCCCCATCATACCAGATGTCAATGAGGTTGGACAAGGGGAGGAAAGCTATTGGTGAAAGTTTGTATTTTGCCTCTCAGGCAGCAAACACAGAGCACTATGCCAAACTCCAGGATATAATTGATATACCAATTTAAGTTCTGTGGACTATAAATAATAAACCCTGTGGCTCACTCCAGTTTTGCCTATCCAGGCTGGGAGCACAGCCTCAGAAATTACCTCAGTTTTTAAGATGTATTTCTATGCTCACATGTTAGCTACTCCTCTGCTTTTGGGCTTGTGTTGAGCTACCTGTTTTACGCTGTTAGAACTAAGCCCTTCTTCAGCCAATGCGATGCACTGCCTGACATTGCCTTCCTGAACCAAGGTCCAGAATCTCGTTTCAAGAGAGTAATTTTGTCTTGCTCTGGCCTATATTACAACCTTGGGATAATTTCATACTATTAGCTTAATGTATTGTGTACTGTGTCCTTTTCCAGCACCCAGATTAAGGTTCTGTGGCAAGAGTGAGGAATCCTTTATGAATAGCAGAATATTCAACAATCAAGAATACAGTGCAATGTTAACAAGCACTTATATTTTCTTAAAAACTCCTTTAAAAAGAGTAATTAACACTCCTTGCATATCTCTACAATGTTTTCCCAAATGGAAATGCTAGAGATATCTTTGTAATTCTCTTTACAGCATGTCCTTATTATGTAGTCTAATCTTACGTGAGACTACTTATGTCAGGCAAGCAAACACTGACATATATTCCATGTTCCAAGAATTTTACTCTCCAACTTCTGATAATTCCATCATGCTAAAGGAGACACCTATATCTTCTATTGGTCCAGCTCCAATAGTTTGCTAAATATTTTAAAGAGAATTTTACACATTCTTGTTTCATTTCTCATTAGTGCTGATAGAAAATTCAAAGCCCTTTTTGATGGAAAATACTAAAACTCACACTTTTTTTTCACTGCAACGCATACAATATAGGTTAGTTTCCTTTTCAAAATGTACATTTGTGCTGGTTTTGTCTGGAGTAGGGTTATTTTTTTTCACAGTGGCTAATATGGGGCTGTGTTTTGGAGAGAGAAAATGAGGGATGTAGCTGGGATGGTTGAGACTGAAAAAGAGGAGAGCAAGGAGCAGCCTCATAGCAGCCACAGCTGCTGATGGGGAGCTGAACAGCAGGTTAAGGTAGCATAGCATGAGGAAATAGCTGCAAATTGGCAAGTTCAGAGAGGATATTAGCTCCTTTGGAGCTTGGCACAGCGTAGGAACTGGTTACTCACATGGAGTGAAATCTCCATCCTTGCAGGATTTCATGCCTTGGCTGGAAAAAGTCACAGCTGACCTGGTTAGGGGTTGGCAGTAGTGCCACTTAACGCAGGAGGTTGGGCTAGGCAGCCACCAAGAGGTCCCCTCCAAACAGCTTCTCTGTTGTTCTGTGTAAGGCATTCATGTCTCAGGTCAAACTCAGTATAAGGCAATTTTAACTGATACAAATCTGAAGCTTTGTGAAGCAAATTAAAAGTTTGATTGATGTTTTACTTTTTTTTTCTTTTTCCCCCAATGCTGGGGTCCTGGTCCTACATTCAAGTAACAAACTTCTTGATATGAACCTCTACAGTACCTCAAAATGATGCATCTGAGTGATTGCAATTGTAGAAAAATGGTACGGAGTCTCCACCTGCTAGAGACAGCTGACATGGACACTTTTTTAAAAGTTATTTTTTAATATGTAGGTGCTGATTTGCAGAGTAAGAAACTTTTTTCTGAGAGCATGTTAGTGTAATTTAGATATTTAAAGAGATGGTGTCAATTTGAGGAAGGAAGATATCTTTCTAAAGCAAGGCCTAGAACTTGATCACTGAGTAGGTAGAATGTGAAACAGATGAGTTTCTGAAATCTCAGTATATCTTGTGGGAAATGGAAGAGGAAGGTATTTGTCTTCCAGATACAAAACAAAAATATATTCTGGACTTGGAGAAAATGTGGTGGTTGAGTATGCAATTTTATGTACTACAGTGATTTTTTTTTTTTTTTTGTTGGATTCTGTATTCAATTTTTTTTGTCAAATAACCCTGTTATTCTTATTAATTAACTGTAATTGCTTTAATTAACTTTGGAAATGAAATGATTAATGACATGCTAAATAAATTTAACTTGGACAGCTTATTAAGAATCTCAAGGAAATCAGATATATTTTCTCCTATTGCTTGCTTTCTAAGGGAAAATCAGTATCTCATTGCTGCTATATTTATTTACAATATTTATTTAATTCTTTCCTATGTCCCCATATGATCATGCTGAGCTGCTTTCTTCCTTAATATTTCTAAGTTACTGGAATTTCAAGCTAGACAAAGTAAGAGATGAATGAGACCTATTATTGTTTCATTGACTTTGAAGCACTCTGCATTTCCATTCCTCTTCATGGAAAAGGTCACTTTAATCAGTAGTGAATACTTCAGAGTTGATAGCACAAAATAATCTTAATAGGTGATTTGAATAGCAATTTGATTGAGATGAAATTTCCTTAATTGGAAGAACATGCATTTGCAGCACACTGCAACATACATTGGAGATCTCCAAGAGGAGAGTGCTGTTTTCTGGTCCTGACAATCAAGAACTGCTTGACAGAGCTAGGATTGCTTCTTCCAAAGAGAGAATGATTAAAGAAACATGTGACAGCACTCCTTAAACATATACAAGGGTGTTGCAAAAGAGAGGAGAATACTGCATTCAGATGATCAAAGAGATGAGAAGTAAATTTCAGTAAGCAGGATTCAGATTTGACAGTATGAAATCTTCCTAGCATTTTAGATAGTCAGTGAAATGTGGGAATAGCTCCCCGAGGGAGGCTATAGGAATTTCAATACTGACGGTGTTAAAAGCAGAACTACTGTCTGACAAAGCCCAGCCTGGGTGTAAGACAGGATATGATTCTTTTCTGAAGCAAGAGAGGAATTAGATATCCTCCCAAGGGCTCTCCCAGCCCTGTTTTCCATGTTTCCTCTCAGTCTTAGATTTCAAACTTGCTCATGTAATTCATCTGTGTCCAGAAAACCTAACTCAGTGGGGACAGAGTGAGGCTTCTGTTTGTTTACATACAATAACATTGTTTCCAAATCAGTTTGCTTTTCAAGAAGGGCTTTGGGTTTTTTGGGGTTTTTTCAGCATTCAAAACCACTCAGGCTTTCAAAGTTTCCTTGTTGCTCAGTTCTTGCCCGCCAGTTTTGGGCTTCTAAATTGAACCTAAAATTTTTCACGCTTTCTGCCTCTTAAGTGACATTCACCTCAATATTAGCCCCTAAAAGCTAGGTAGCTAACCTTGCATGGTCATCCAGGCACCTGCTGTAGTGCACAGGGAGGGGACAGAGGTTGTTAGAGTTCTTATCTTGTATCCACAATGTTACTTATCAAGATAAGGATCACTTCTCTAACAAAATATACATTTCCATGCAGAAATATATTTCCTATGTATGAAGTTTATTGAACTCATTTCATGACTTTTAATTCAGAGAAAGTACTGAAATGTCATACAAGAATAATACAAGTCATACAGAGTCTGTGATACCACTCACTGCTTCTGTATATGGCTCTATTTCTCCTGATTACATGAAATATGTAAATGTGCAAATTTGACTTTTTTCATAATTGTTACATTTTCATTCACTGTGAAATAAAATCAGGATCATCCAATTTTATATGCAATCTAACCACATAAAAGTATGTGGTAAGTATGAAACTGACACTGAAAGATGCTCAACCTCACCTACCAGAACAGACTTTGTTGGCACTGATGGAACTTTCTAGATCTTTATGAATTATGCTCTCTTTAAAATTCTGACACTGATATCCCACCCTCAGCAAGAAGGATCTGTTTCTGTTAGAGCTATTTCCAAAGCAACTGTTTGATGCTGTGGCTCTCCGACAAGGAAAGCATATATGGCTCTATGGTTTTTAATGGGTGACAGTAAATCCAGCATTTGCTGTGATGAAGGCTCTGTAGAGTACCATGACTGGATCCTTGCAAGCAGTGAGAAGTTCAGCTTGTGTCTTGAGCCAATTCCTTGAACTTTTTCCCTTAGTTGTTCTTCCCTTGATCAGTGCAAAAAAAGGAATTATGTGAAGAGTATCCATCTCCTCCAGTCCATGTTTGCATTTTTGAGAGGCATGCTGGAATTGCTCCTGCCTGCTGTCCAAAGCATCATTCCCATACTTGGACAGTCAAACACCAAATATAAACAATCAACCCAAAAGTTACTCCCGTCTGATGGAGAACTTCACTTACATCTCAGAGTCACAGAGAGGAATTGAGTTCTGCAGTGTTTCCAGATTTTACCAGCACTAATATTTCTTGTTCAGTCCAAACTCACAGGGAAGTCAAAGTGGATTTAATGAATCAATTATTTTCATGGGAATAAAAAAGTATCCCTAGTTAATAAGATTCAGTATATTGGAGTATTGCAGGAAAGCTCAGGGGATTTCCTCCTGACTAGAAGTTAGTAAAAATGAAGAAAAACTTTAAGAAAAGTGGCATATATAGTGGAAGGTAATAAATTCACCTTAAAATCCATTGCCTTTGAACAGACAGATCTGAAATGAAGCAAGAAAATTTTCTTGTGCAGAAAGGCATCTTTGAAAAAATTTTTGTTTTAATGCTGAACCATGAGAAATTATAGTGGGAAAAAATACTAGGATGGAGAGAAAACAGAATTTGATACATTTGTCTTCTTAAGAATCATTCCACATATTACAAATAAACAAGAACTTACCACACATCTAAAAAATCTGAAATAATCAACTGACAGCAAATAAATTATTTCTTTCCTTTTCTTATGAAAAGAATCTGATCTTATAGCCATCTCACTTCTTGTTATATCTTCTCATTGAAGTAAACCAATATAGCAGCCAATTATATAGTAGATGTACTGTGATATTACCACAGGGTTTCATCCAGTGAACTCATCCTTTAGTTCTCCAGCTGCAGCAGGATCTCACTGCGCAAAACCAGCTTCTCTTGCAAAATACTTTCCCAACTTTCTCTTTAAGTCTGTGGCTCTCTAGGGTGCACCTCAGGCTCCTTTAGGAGCTCAGTGTGAATTTCTGCCTGTGACCAGGTTTTTAACGGTTGCTGTTCTTTGGGATGTAAGCAGCTGGTTTTGTGTGCTCTGGGGAAGAGCTAAGTACTTGTATACACAGATGTTCTGATGGTTCTTGTGATAGAAAAGGCATGGGTATATCTACTTCGCTGAAGGAAGGACACAGATAAATCCCTGGACTCAAAATCCTGTGAACTGACTGGATCATATATGCAGAATTTAAAGCTAGCTCTTTCTGTAGTGTATTAGTTTTGGGGAGAGGTGCCTCAGTTCAGAACTGAGCTGGTAAGAGAGTTAACAGTAAAGGGGTGCACACAATTAGAGATTAGCTCTTCAGTGTGCTCCTTGCCCCTTTTCAGGGTACTTATCAGGGTAGTTGTGCTTTATGGCTGTGTGCCATATGGCTATGATAATAAAAAAATAAATAATGCTGTGTTTTGAGGTACAAACTACTATTTAGTTGAACTGTTAGAATGGCCCTGATGTGTCTTCATCCTGGGTCCATTGGTGTTTCTCTAAAAGGTTCATTGCATTGATTTTTGCAGTCACATCATCTGGACACCATCCTTCATAAGCAATAAGTTTTTATATGCCTTATTGTGAAAATTAAGACAATTTTATAACATGGATCTGAGCCATTTCTTGCTTGTTGGTATGAATCCCAAAGAACAGTCCAGAGCAAATTTACTTTGTTATTATGTAGTATTTATACTAGGATTCCTCAAGGTCCATGAAGGTCCTTCTCCAGCAGAAGGCTCTGCTGTGCCCAGCTGCTGGTGATTTCCAAACGCTGACGTGGCACAACCTTGTTTTCTGTGTTTAAGTGTTTGTGTCAGTAGTCCCCTAATTCCCTTCAGAGGAAAGCACCCATTTAAACTGGGTAAAATAACCTTTCTGATTGTATTAACAGTGAATTAGGGGCGCTAAAGAGGAGGAAGTAGACTATCCTGTACTGCTTTATTATTTCAATTCTAAGCAATTTTTTGCCCCAAACTCTTTCCTTATTTTTTTTTCTGCTCTGAGGTATCACTAGGCTATGAGTAGAACAGCTCTGTAATTGTTTCCATAGTAACAAGGACTTCAAAAGATGGAATGAGATGGAGAATAAAAATAAAACAAAACCCCATAAGTTGTAAACAAAATAAAAATGAGTGGCAGAGACACAATATCTGAAGTCTAAAGGTTTTGTGGCTCCTTTCCAATGACCCTGCCTGATGTGAGACTGGTGATACGAGTTCATCTCAAATTCACTAAAATATGCTCTTTCTAGTAGTCCATATTACCATAATATTTGCATTCACTAACTCATTTCCTCTCCTCTGGCTCTGACTCTTTACTGCTTGAATATGCACATAGAGGAGATCCTTAGGTGAATGTGTCAACTTGGGTGTCATCCTGCCAGTACTGCCCCTAAAAGACACTTAATCCAAATGCGGGATCTGTTGGACAAAGTAGTGTTGGTTGTTTCAAGGATACTGATTTATACCAGCCGCAGATTTTTCAGTCTGACCTCTAAATAGATGCATATTCCTGGGCTGGCTAATTTGGGTTTTGTTGTTTTTTGTTGTTTCGTTGGGTTTTTGGGGTTGTTTTTACACTAAATAGCACAGGAATGGTTATCAGGAAATATACATTCTGCTTTTGAATCTGCCTCTGGTATATATTGTATATTTTATGTTGTGTACATGTTCATGTCTTGCCTTCCCGACATGTACAAAGGGAAGTGTCATAGTTTTCTGTTGTCTACTGGTTTTGAAAGGAGATTGTTTCAAGATGAACAGTGTTGGCAATCTTTTCTCTCATTTAAGTCTGCTTTGCATCAAAAATATATAGTTAGCTGCAATATGCCTGATGCCTAAATATTGTAACATTCTGCAACAGATTTTTTTTTTTAGTTCTGTGAACTCTCATACTTGTTTTGAAATATTTCAGAAGAAATGCTTAGCATTTTGCCTAAACTTGGTGCTAGAAATATCTAAACTAAGATGCATTCTGTCTACATTATACATATCAGAATGTTACAGCAAATGATTCTTGGCTGTGTAGAGGGTGATCCTGTCTGAAAAATACAGTGCAGTACATGTTGATGGCCAGTTGTGAAGACGAAAATGTTTTCTATTTGCGGGCCCAGAACTCTTTGGAGGCTATCACAGCCCCATGCAAGGGAGTGGAAGCTCTTGTGCCAGGAATCCAACCACATTTGTGAGGAAATT
The DNA here is from genome assembly GCA_024500445.1 of Entomyzon cyanotis. NCBI lineage: Eukaryota > Metazoa > Chordata > Aves > Passeriformes > Meliphagidae > Entomyzon > Entomyzon cyanotis. The sequence goes on from JAKEPQ010001005.1 coordinate 88,326,743, forward strand.
AACTGAGGAAGGTTTGGACCACTTTTTTTCTGGTAATTGCTCCTGCAGTCAACCTATCAGTCAGCTTCAGAAGCTGTGGGAGCTCCCACGTTTGTTGAAAAGCTCATCGGACTCTCCAGCTGAGACCTCCCAGGCACATGCATTCATATCTCAGAGTTCAAATATAATTTGTTTTGGCTAAACAGCCTGTAAATCTTTCCTTCCTCCAGATGGAAGCATTTGTGCAATTAAGCATTTGGCAATGTTGGCATACGTAACAATGTCCCTTTTGGAATATTTTCAAAACAAATACACAGTAAATGTGGCTAGTGTGATCCAAAGTCATTGTTTTTTTCAGGAAAGGGTTGTTTGTCTTCTGGTTTGGTTTGGTTTGGTTTGGTTTTCCTTTATTCTCAGGGTCCGTGCTGCTTTAACTTACTAAAAAACCAGTCCTCTGGGGTAGTTTCAATCAAGCCTGGGATTGGGGTTGATGAAGGATGTTCACGTTATCTATCTTCAATATAGGGATGTCAAACATTAGTAAAGGGAAAGTTAATAAAGGAGTATGGGGTGAGAAATTGTATCTAAATGTAACCTGGCAAATCCAGCTCCACAGTGATCACCCAGCCAAGGCCAGGAGATAGATTTGTTGATTTGTCATGATATGTAAGCTGTATTTAGGCAATCTACAGTAAGAGTGAAACACAACTGATAATGAGCTTTTCTCATATCCCCAAGGGCTCTCATTTCATTCCATTCCCAATGCTAAAAAATGACAGCAGAGGTGAGTACAAGACCTCCAAGTTATAGTACTCTATCAAAAAGTTTGTTGTGAAGTCCTGAATCTAACTCTATATTGATAAAACTTTAGGAAAGTTTGCTAAAGATTTATCAGTATGAAGTTGGAGTCAGGTTTTCACAGATGCCAAAGGAAAGAACAGTCAGCTCACAGGTACCTCATGAATTTTATGAACGCTGGAACATAAGTAAAGTTGCTAAGGGTAGATGTCTCACATATCTCAGCCCACTCCACACAGTGCCAGTTATTTCCTGTGTCTCCTAAAATGAGAAAACTGTACAATATCAAATCTTTCTTTGTAATGACTCTTGGCATGTTGCAACTTCCAAATGACTATTGCTGTAATTTACTTATTAGATTATTTAAAATTTATTCTGAGATGGGCTGTCTGGTTAGGATAAAGTTAGATGTCTTACAGGCCAGAATCCATTCTGGCTCTAACTATATTTTGTAGGAAGTTGGGGAGTGACAGGAAAAAAGGTGTCGGTATAAACAGGGAGGAGAAATTTGATAACTAAGTTTCACAGAATATTCATCTTTACATGGTTGTAAATACTGGTGATCTTTTTTAGAAATGGTGTTCACCATCTCTTTATCCAGCATGCATAGGGTTTCTACAATGGAAAATAATTTTGGGGATTTTTGTCCTTTGCCTGAAGAGAGCCCAGAATCCTGATGTTCAGTTTGGATTATAAAATTCTCTTTCTTTGGAGTATTTTACAACCAGTGATTTGGGGAGTTTATGTTTGCTTTTGCCACTGATATTTTTTTGCACTTAGATCAAGACTAAATTACTTCACTGCCTCTAATGAGCCTCAATTAGATCTGAAGTCTTCCAACCTGCCCTCCTGCAAATATGAAGTTTGGGGATTTGTATGGAAGCTGAGCCTGCCTCATCTGACTCTATAAAAATTCAGACCCAAGTGTGTTTGGTATTTTCCTCCAGCTTTAAGGGCTGTACTTTTATCCTGCTTTAACGTGAATCGGCTTTGAAGTTACATGAGACTTCAGTCTTTCAGGTTCAAAAACTTTGAATGGATTTTGTTTTGATTATTTTTGTTTCAGACTATTGACCCTAAGTGAATAGTAGAGGAGGAAGGGAAACAATAAAACAGTAATTGATGTGTCTTTTGACCCAAAGAGTGAAATAACAGATCCCAAGAAAATTTTAGTTCAGCTCCTTGGACAAAGGTGATTAGATAAATTAGAGATGGAAAGACAGTCTGGACCAAGTCTGCAAAGATTTTCAGTCTTATTTTTCATCTTAATTAACTTATTATTAAAGTCTCATGAGCCTCATGAATTTTTTCTCACATAAAATGGAAAAAGGGTAAATGAGGCTTTGAGGTTTGTGAAGGAGACAGTGTAGTTAGAAAATTGGAGAAATAGTTTTGACCAATTTTTTTCCAGTACTTCATAAAGCCATTTACTTTTTGGCAAGCCTTGTTAGCTGTATGTCTCTCTGTTGAAGGCAGGAAGGCAGCTGTGGACATCCTTTTTAGTTACTTTCTTTTCCTGAGTGAGGGCTTTGTCTTGTGGGAGGAGAGCATTGAGGTGAATGTACAGCATGCCTGACGTAAATCATAGTCTATTTGACACTGAATGTAATACCCAAAGTATAAAAACCATTTTCAGGAAATAATGTCAGTTTCTGCATTTCTAGATTGTGGGAACAATTAACTTCATGCCTCAGAGCATATCACCAGCTGGATCTCATTTGAAAGGGTGAAAAATTGGGAATATCTACATGGTCTGGTTTACAGATCAACCATTGACCTCAGTGTCTGTTTTGAAAAAAAAAAAAATCCCATGATATCATCCTAGAGTAAAATAAATAGTGCACCAAATCTTTGGTGCATTATGTAGTATGAGAAGTACTTTTCCTTGGCAGTTAAAGTCTCCATGCCCTGTGTGAATGCCTGAGAGGATTGCCTCCCTGTTAGCACACACAGACAGCACACCAGAACAACTCTTGAAAATAAACTCATCACTTGATGGAACAAAACACAGCAGAAGATATTTTTTCTTCGTGGCTGTACAGGAGTGTCTGTGACATTTTACATTTTGCAGAATTCCTATCATTAGGGTATTCTAGTGGATGGCCTGTCTGAGATCCCCTCATCACTGTGTAACTGTGGGAAAAGCAGTGATAAAGTGAGGTGAAATGTGCATCTTGTTGCTTAGGAGAAGATCCTGGTTGCACATATTTTTCTGCATGGGGGCATCTATAAAAGAATGAAATTGTTCTTTTTTGTACTGCTTAGTGGGGGTTATACAGCCATAGAGATACTGCATCAAGGATCTTGACCAACACAGTCTTAGGAGATGACGCAGTGGGGCAGATCAGGTCCTTGCACTTTAGAGTTGTCCCTGCTGTCATCCTTCTTGATTGTTTTCTGTGTTATTGTTTTTGACTGTGTAAATTAAAAGACCCATAGCATGCTTATTTTCAAAGTAAAGGATAATTATAAATTATCCTCCAAATTGCAGTGCACCCAGTGCCTGATCCCTCTCCCTTTACTGAGGTCCGTGACCACCTTGGCAGGGCGCCCCAACCTGCCTGCCTCAATTCTGCTTTTTGGCATCAAGGGATTTTGAAGAGCTGCACCAAGAGAGCTATTAATGATGCTCTACTTCCCTTACTGTACTTTCTCCTGAATTCAGGTCAGTGCTACAACTCTGTCCTTAAACTTCAGTTGTCCCCACATACTTTTCATAGCCAGACTGCAAACCTTATGATTTTCTTTCCTGGGTTTTTTTTTTTTTCTTCAATTAATTTTAACTTGTAAGGCAATAACAGGAGTTTGGCAGATGGAGCTACCTCTTAAATGCCCTTGAGCCATGCTAAACAGCTGACATTTGTTTTGTAATCTGTGATTATTTTATTGGTTTTTATTGTATTTCCAAGAAGATCATATTGTCACAATCAAATTGTGCCATCAGGTTTTTTCCTTTTACAGTCTCTACAATTGGGTACAACTGGGACATGAATGTTTTGACCAGTAAATCTTTAGGCAATGTACAGGGAGAAGAGGGATTGATGTCTGCTCTCATGAGTTTTGGTCCTAAGTTTTAGTTGCCTTAGAGATGAGTTTTCAAGCTGTCATCCAAGCTAGGAGGACGAAAATGCAAACTTAGAGGTTTGTTCTTGGCTCATTTTTATTATGATATCTGGGTTATGCTCATTTGAAGAATTTTCTTTTTCAGTTCAACTCTATGAAGATGGTTATTGCTGTTGGTCAGGCTTTTTGTGGGGTTGCTTAGTCTTTTCTGTGCCCTTTACTGATAATATATGGCATTTTTCTATTTGGGAAGCATGAAATACTCAGGTTGGTGTTGCATTTGTTGTCCATAAGTTTTCTATGGAATGGACCTGTTAGAGCAAAAAGCTGAGAATTAAACCATGTTTCTGTGTCAATTCCTCTTTTTTCTTGGTCATTTGTGTTCTGAAATTATAAGCAGTTTGCAGTCGAAAAGCACAGCTTGTTCAGATGGAAGGTCTGAGTTTAAATAAAAGATATAATATTTATAGCAACAAGTAAATAAATATTTATAGCAACAAGTAAATAAACAAGTCTTAGAGATAAAACTTGGTCCTTGGAAATCTGTCATGACTCAGGCTGCGAACCTCACACAGGCTTCTTGTATCTCGCAGAAAATAAGACACTACTGAGATTCAGGAGTGATACATTGATCCCAATATTTGTGTAAGCTGTACTCCATAGTGAATGGGAGAATGCTGGATGGAAAAAAGAAGGTACCTTCTCTGCAGTTTTGCAGACCCATTTTGGCTTTAGGTAGTTCCTTTTGTCTCTCCCCTATTTGGCTTCACTGGAAGCTGGATGAACATGTGTTAGTAAAGTTGTGACTGCTGGTCTGTGTTTATCAAACTCAATCCATAAATCAAACTTCTACCTTCATACTTGCATGTTTCTTACTTTATGTGCATGAAGTCAACCTGCTACATAAAGATGCTGATAGTTCTCTTGGTCCTGTTTACTTCTTTGGGTTGTTGGGTTGTTCAAGCTGAGTCATTAAGACTGCCAGAAAGATCAGGCCATGAGCTAGCAGCAGGGTTGTACATCAGTGCCAACCCCTCCAAGGCTATCATGATGTTCTCAAGGTCTCCAACGAGCAGAACTGCGTTTGTGGCTTTGTCTGAGGTTCAAGTTACGAGGCTACAAATGTTTCTGTTCAGATGTCCCTGGGTTTGCCTGTGGATATCATCTTCCTCTTTGCAGGGATTCAGTCTGCTTCAGTGATATATAACCAGATGGAGGCTATTGCAGGGGGAAGGGAACAGCCCCATCCATGCAAAATCTGTCAAATGCCTCCCCTCTGGGGAGCTATCTAAAGACAGCTATGATCATTATTCTCTAGCTCTAATTCCTTTCACTTCCTTCCCTCACCTTCCCACAAAATGTTGTGGAGAGACAATGCTACAGCTATTGACTCCTTTTTGCTCATGTTAACGACACCACTCTTTCCTCAGGTGACTCTGTGCTAGAGTCATTAATCAAATGTCACAGCCTAAAAGCATATGGTCTCTGTTCATTACCAGGAAGCAGTAATTGGCAGCAAGGTAGCAGTACTACCCTCTGGAGATAAGTATTTCTTAAAAGTGAAAATGCCATTCTCCACTCCCACGATAAGAATCACTGGAGTGCACATGTGCAACTGTATACAGCCTTTCCTTACAGCAGCCATGCCATTTGTAATCCTCTTTTGGCTATAATGCTACAGGAGCTTGGATTGCAGTGTAACGTTTTTAGCACTTATCACACAGCAGCAGACAGCTGGGCTTTTACATTACAAAACAGCCACCATTACAGCAGTGGCTTAGATGACAGTAAAGTAGTGTCCATAATGTATGATCGTGAGCAATGTCTAGTGCCCAGAATAAAAATCAATCTGACTTCTCAAAAGACTAAATGCAGCTGAAGGAGCTGTTAAAATGGGCCATAACAAGTGAAGTGTGCAGCAGAACCAGGAAAAGAAAACATTTGCTCTCAGGTGGGCTAAATTACCTGGGTTATGGAGTACTACTAGGTTTTAGAGAACAACATCATGGCTGGAGCTGAGGTAGTGCTGCAGAGTGGAGTGGTTAGGCTGGCTGTCTTTGAGAATTATGCTGTAAGTAGCTCCATCAACTATACCTCAGGACAGATAATGACCACTTCACATAGTCCTGTATTCAATATGGGCACTAAAGCAGAGTGCCCTCTGTTGTTCATTCACTGTTAGTGGTAACTTGAGTGAATAATTTAATTTCCTATGTATGTTTCAGGAAGGACTGCACAAATAAATGATACTACTTACCAGAATTGATGCAAGTGTAAGCTCTCTCCCTGAGGACAGCTTGCTTTGTTTCCATTCACTTGGCTTGCTTTATTTCCATTCAGTGTTAGCCACTCAATTAAAGAGACTAAAACAATGGGGCTGATCATTCTTATTTAAACAAAAAAGTGCAATTGTTATGGCCAGGCATTCTTGAACAATTCAAATGAGACAGATTCTCTCTGAATCAGTCAAAGCAAAGAATCTAAAGCTCCTAAACAACAATGAATCACAGAATGTGCTGAGTTGGGAGGGAGCCACAAAGTTCATTGAGTCCAACTCTTGGCCCTGTGCAGGACACCCCAAGAGTCACACTATGGGCATGAGAAGTCCAAACTCTTCTCAAAACTCTGTCAGGCTGGTGCTGTGACCACTTCCCTGGGGAGCCTGTTCCATTGCTCAACCACTCTCTGGGGGAAGAATCTTTTCCTGATACCCAACATAAACCTCTGCTGACACAACTTCAGGCCATGAATCCCCTAAACCCAAAATTGTTAGTTAAGCACATTATACAACCAAGTTTTACCAGTCCAGAGAGAAAGGAAGATTACAGTCTATTGCCTATGACAGGGGATTGCATTTAGACTTCTTTGCTTTGGGCTAGACTGAACCTTGGAGCGTCATTGCTGGAGGAGTCACCCATCTACAGAGAGGTCTGATGTTTGTGTGAGTAGATCTCATTTCCTCAGAAATATGATGGTTCAGATTTTCTTCTCATGAAGGTTGAATGTAGGAACCATACAACTGTCCAGAAAATCAAAATAATGTGCTCCCCTCAGGCTAACCTCCAGATCAAATTTACTCAAAGACTTCCTATTTCCTTTAGTAGATAGCACAAAAACTCACAAGCATTGCTATTTGCCTTGGCAGCAGTGGCTGGAAGTCGTGAAGAAGAGCTCAGCTGGGTTAGTGCCAACCTGCTACTGCAGGCTCTTCATTAACACACACAAAACATGGGGAAGGCTGCTAGGACGTGAATAAATTCATTTGACTACTTACAGAGAAGCTGCAGTGAAAAAGTGGGGATGAAGGATTTATTGCAGAAGCACAGTAGAAAGTAGGTTCAAAGAGAAGGAGAAAATTTGGGGGTAGCACAAGTTGAGCAGCCTGAATTGAGGTGATAAATGTAAAGTGAAGTTTAGTGTGGATTTCTATAAGACAAGAGTGTTGCTTGCACAGCTGCAGCTACAGACACCTGCAGAGGACCATGGTGAAAGAAGTCCATTGTCTGTAATGAAATTGCAATAGTACTTAGTCAAAAGCCCATTGCAGTGTACATTGGCCTTGTTAACAATTTCAGTGTGCTTTGGATCAAGCTTTTAATCCCTCGGTGTGCCTCTTGAATCAACATTTCTAATAGTTCTAAGTTGTGCTGAACTAAGAGTCTGCATTTGGTGCAGGGTGATACTGTTTATCAGTATGCTTTTTTTCATATGTAAATAAGACTCATTTGTAAGATGTTCGTATCTGGAAGCTTTAGTCAGCTGTCTTCAAATGTAGGCATTTGCTCTACATTTTTCTACATGTAACTGAGGAATACATATCTGAAGAGTGAGAAAGGGACACCTGAAAATGTATTCTCTCCCTCTTATAAGGAAGCAGAATTCTTCCTCACAGACCAAACGTCACACATAAATGCATGTTCTGTCACCTTATTAATGCACTTTGTGTGGAATTTCTTTTTTCTCTTTTTTAGTTTTGTGGCTTTTTTTGGTTTTTTTTTAAATAGTGTTTCACACATAGTTTTGTTGGACTTGGAGGATCAAGGCAATATACAATAGCAAAAATATACCATGAAAGAAGAAAGAAAACTAAGCAAAAATTCAGAGAACAGCCAAAGTTAAGTTATATTTTTAAATCATCTTTTCTATCCTTTACTCATCAGGACAACCCAAGAGACCAAAAGGGACCTTCACTGCCTCCTGGCACAGCACCTCCTTAATTTTCTGGCTTAGGTTTCTCCCCATTAAAAGCAGCAGTACCCCTCTACCAACTTCAGAAGTTCATGTTTTAGACCTGATGAGCTTCCATGTGTTCCAGACAGCTGCTCCTCAAAGGTACCTTAGAACCTTTGAGGGCTCTGCAGTGAGAGGAGCAGCTTAGTCAGATTTTAAAAGCTGTGACTTTTTAGGCTGCTGATTATAAAAGAAAAGTCTATGTCATGCTATCCTGGTGCTATCATCACAAAACATGAATGAACTAGGAGAAGACTAGATGAGCAGTCATGTGGTTGGGGGAGTGAAAGGAGTGGGGATGGTGGCACTGGCTAAAATGCATCCGAAGCCCCAGGTGTGGATGGTGTAGGACCAGGCAGCTATGTGGAGGTGGGTGAGATGGTGCCTGTCCAGTGTACATTTGTTCATCTCTGTTAACTGCAAATCCATCAGCAAAAAGAACAAATCCTAAGTGCTTATTGCTGTGAGGGGAAAAAGAAAACCCACAAAATTATAGTCTTGATTCATCCCAGCCTTTTCATTCAGTGGTTCTGTCAATATGGCTGTAATTGTAAGAGTCCTGTAAGTATTCCAGGAGATTCAGTTTCACTAATTTAAAGTGCAGAAGTACTTAAGTACTTTCCAAGGAATCTCAATAGGAAGAATTTCTTTTAAAATTAACAGGGTAAAGGCTTTTCTCTCTAACACCATTGCCCTTGATGATAGACTGAGAAGATCCATAACTCACTGAAGACATATCCACAGCTCACACAGTTTTAAAAGAAGAAAAAAATTTGCATGTTAGTTTACATTGCTGAAAGGACTTTTTGATTTGTGAAAGGTGTTGCAGGGTAGAATAAGGAATTTTGGGGGGGGAGAAGATCCTGTTTTTATCTGAAGGTTTGAAGAGAAGAGTTCTGAAATATCCATCAAGAGTTTTGTGATCAGAAAATGAAGTCTTTATCAAATAGGTGCAAATTATGTTTTGATATGTTATAGACCATCATGTTTTGTATTTTTCAATATTCTATACTGTGTTTTCATTTTAATGAACACTAGTTACTACTTAAAACCTTTTTATGTGCCCTATTTGATCTGCAAAGCAGTACTTTGATGCTTAATTCAAGATATTTTAATAAGTTAGTGATGGCTGGAGAGCAAAATAAGCTCACTTGATATTTGTTTCCTGAAATAGAATAGAATGAAATGGTGACACACTGTTAATGTTCCAAAGACAGCGTTCTCCTACATTAGTTTTTAGAGAATTCAATTCTATGAGCAACTTGAGGAAGGGGAGAAGCGGAGAATGCAAACAACCAACAGCTTTGCTTTTGTTTAGGAAAAATTGAATTCTGCAACTGAGCATTTCAAATTCAGAGGGCTTTGCTTTCATGTTACCTGTGCCATACTGTTGTGTCTTTACAAAGCAACAGAACACATTCATAACATAAATGTGATGAACTGGCTTATAACTCTATTGTGCTTATAATCAGCAGCACATGAACTACCTTGTGGGACTTCCATAGTGGGAAGCATACTATATAAAAGCTGGGTTTGTGACTGGGAATTTTGGCCAGAATTAAGCAGACCAGATACTTGACCTTGGTCTTCTATGCGTTGTTGCCTCTCACTTTACCTGACAAAAGACAAGCAAAATCACAAGCATCCAAACATCATTATTTCCCCCTGAGGGAGTATGTGGACAAGTTTTTAATATTCTCCCATCATCTCTCTGTACTTCAGGTCAGTTATTATATAATAATATGCCGTATAAATTTATTCAGCAGTAATTATTAAGGAATGCTGCAATAATTCTAATAGCAATGCTGCTATTAGCAGTAGTAACTATAGTCACGATACATCTCTCAGAGATCATGAGTGACTTGCTGGCATATTAGTGGGCTGGAGCTGATCAAAGCTGGTATTTCATTGCATCATCCTCACCACATGCTGCATCCCTCAGAAGGTGGAGATGCCACAGTTGTTTATGCATACAGATGAAACTGCTTACTAATGAGCAGTCGATAACATTGCCAGGGGTTTGGGAACAAACCAGGCAGTCGGAGTGTTTCTGCTTCTGCACTTTTGCCCAGTGATCCAGGATTGACCTGGCCAGGGCTATTCTTGAGCCACTCCTGAGCCCAGATATTTCGTGACGCAAAGCCCAGCCAAAGCACTGACCTGTTTCAGTGTGAGCTGGAAGCTTCCAGGGCTCCTGTGTGCAGCCTGAGCCCACACCAGCAGATGGGGTGGTTACAGTGCATTTACAGCCCACTCCACAATATCTCATTATTCATGGAGCGTGCTTTCCCCTGCAGAGCTCTAGAAATCAGCCTTTTGTGGTTAATGGTGTTATTGGCTATTGCCTGGCTTAATTCAGCAGTCACTGCTGATGCGTGAGTGTTTGAGGCAGTGTTTTTCAGGGCAGTATCCCAAGCGCTACATCCTATCAGTATTTTGTGAAACAGCACAGAGCGGTGGCCTATAGAAATAGTGATAAAACTCCCTATATTTCTGTTTGGTGGACCAGGTAATGATCCTAACAAGCTCCTAACCATTATTTCTGTTTACAAGCCGGAGATATGTACCAGACTTAAAACTGTGGTAGTGAGGTTTCAGTGAGAAGGCATAGTTTCTAGATAAATTTCAATAATAATATTTTTGTATGCAGAGTAGTGCAGACCTGTATTATTTGCACAATCATACGTAAATACAATGTGTTTTTTTTCTTTCTCTGAGATAGATCATAAATTAAGAATCTTGGCCTTTTTATATTCACAAGAAATCACATACAAAAATATGTTGTTGCAACTACATATTGTGTTTTAAGTACCCTGTTATTTATTGAAACAGAAGGAAGTACAAATAGACTGGTTTTCTAAAGGTAGCTATTACTTACTCTCTTTAGAAAAAAAGTAGTTTCTCAAAATTCTTACCTCTTCTAGAATGTTCTTTGACTTTTACATTTGTTTCATAAGGAGAGGGGAAAGTTTCTTCACACAAGGTGATACTTCCAGCATGGAAGTCAAAAGACAGAGCAGTAGACTGGGATATTGGAAATTTAAATTCAAGTTAATTCTGCTCAATTGAGGACTTAGACCGGAAACTTCAACATCTCTTTTCTATCCAAGGTGCAGGTTTCTTAGGTCCTGACTAGTGATCCTATGGCACATATGAAGAGGTGTGAGCTAACTTCAGTGAGGTGCTCACTTCCGACATAAGTATTCTTGCTCATTTATGTTTTACTCTGCATTGAAAAATGTCTTCACAATAACATTGTCACATGTCAATTTATCAATTTACAAGTGTGCAAGAAGGGTTCCCTTCTCCAAAATGAGCTGTTCTTCATATAAATTTGCTACATCATTCATCTTCCCTCAAATGTTCCATACCTAAAAGCTTGCAAATTGGCTATTTTGTTAAGAGAAAAGTGCAGAAACTGTGATTCAGTTTCCTCAGTTTCTTCCTGGGACAGTTTTCAATTAAAACCTCTTGGCTGAATTCTTTCTTTCATTTAATGTTCCCACCAAGATCTAAAATATCCTTGGCCTTTCACCATAAGAATCAGACAGGGATACATGACAGGAAAGTTTAGTACAGCTGTTTAGATGAAATTGTAGAAAATAATGGGATCATGGAGCACTTGAAGAACAACTGCAGAAAGAGAAGAATAACCACCAGGAGGACATTTCTTTGTTAAATGATGTGACAAATGGAGAAGAAGCTCAAGGTAATTTAAATAGGATCCTGTAGAAAGCACAAATAAAAATCACATCCACTTCAGAGAAAAACGATTTCTATAACCCAGTTTAGCTATTGAATCTGTAGGTTCTGTTTCAGACCTGAGGAATTGTAACCTTTCAGCTTTTCTAAGTTAAAAAAGAAAATATATGATTTCTAAGACCTTTTTTCTCCTTTGCCTTTAGACCGTAGCAGCCACAGCAATACTCCACTTGTATAGTCCTATATGAAGTAATTAGTTAGTTCTAATGTTTGCCCAGAAGTGGACGATATATGGTCCCACCAAGAATATCAGAATATTTTAAAAATCAGGCTGTTTGACAGATGGTCTGCAAAGGCATTTTGACTTATTATCAAAATTAAGACTTTGTTACAGACATAAATAATGTTAAAACCATTTTATTAAAGCCTCAGATGTGCATGGTTTAGGATATTTGTACTATTTGTACTATGAAAACAGTACAAATATCTATTTAGAAGCATGATAGAGCTAAACCACTAAGCACCTTTAAGTGAAGCAGTGCTGCATACATGGGATGAAGAACAGCAAATCAATTTACCATACAAAGTGTTTTTTCCCCATTAATTTCACTTGGTAGCTCTGAAAGGCAAACAGTTGCCATAGAAACAGTAAAATAAGTCCATTTTTGGGACTGGATGGTGCGCTTCTATTGGAAATGTAAATAAAATTTCACTAGATAGATTTTTGTCAAGGGTGTATCCTGCAGGAACTTTGGGGTTGGAGCAATATGCTTCTGGCTGTGTTTGTTTCATTTAAAAGGCTAATCCTTTCCATGCTGGTTGGATTTCCACAGCATGCTGTTCTAGTTCCCATCATTTCATATTTCAACTTGTAATCTTGGACATTTCAGAAAATATCTTCCAACCTACACTCCCACATAGGAGCCTTTGAAAATTTGCCTGGAAACAAACATGTCAGAACCTCTCAGGATCCACTTTCTACTGTGGTCTCATATCCTTTATTAGTGCCATTGTGCAAATTGAGGGCCCAGGCTGCAATCAGGCTTTGCAAGCCTTTCAGCTTTCTGTCCTCTGTCTGTTTACAGGGCTAACAATTGCATAAACTGCTCTTTCAAGCATCACAGTCTTTGTCTAGTATGCTACAGAATAAATGGCTTAGGGATTCATGGGAATGACAAAGAAAGGTAACATGTATCACTTTTTAACACAAGACAAAAGCTGGGAGTGAGCCTGAAATTTGGGTTTAAAAGTGAAATATTTCCCAGCCTCCAGAAGAAGCAAAGCTAAAGGATCAGACTCAGTGCAGTGAGAGTAGTACTGTATATGCTTCCAACCTTTCTCTTACACTATTTGTTTTCAGTATCCAGTGTCATGGATGACGCTCAGTGCAGTCTGACTTAATTTGCTTTTTTGACAAGAGTTCTGTGTTTCCCTTGTCAGGCTGTTACTGGTACTCAGATCAGCTAGTATGAAGCAAATCAGACTTTCACAGATGTATTGAAGAAGCTAGTTCAGACCCCTCAGAACACCTCAAAATATATTTGAGGCAGCACATGCCATGGTTACAAATTGAATATCAAAATAAATCACATGATGAAATTTTATGGGTACTTTCTGGGAATAGAATAACTTGATAGTGGAAAGCTGGAAAATTGGGAACACCATAAAAGCTTCCTTTTTAAAAGGACAGCAGATCATGACCTCCAGTTCTAGAAACAGGGCTGAATTGGGATAGAAGAAATAAATGTCTGCATCTCTCTTTCTGACACAGGATCCAAGAAGCAGGTTTCCAATACAAGTACCATGCCCTGCAGCTTCACTGAGCTCCTGTGACCTCCAATCTTCCCCCTGCTCATGGCTGATATAACTACATATGGCACAACGTTACAATACTATGCTTGAAAATGAAGTGTTCATGTAATGTCCAGTCATGTTTTCCCTGAGTTCCAAGCAATAGAGAAGAACCAAACCAAGACGCTGGAAATACATTACAATTTTAGGACTTTCTGTTCTGTTTCCCCACTTTGAAACACAGAAAAAGATTTAATCTTCCTTGATGAAAAGTCAAATTTGAGCCTGTAGTCACCTTTGACAAATCAAATTCCTGGCTCTGGCCTGTGTGTATGTTGCACAGGTAAATCCTGGCATGTGAGAAAAACTTACCTGACCGAACAAGTGGTTTGATTTGGAGAATTTAGGACCACTTATATGACATTAAAGTGTTTGACAGAGGTCTTGAAGAGAAAAGAGAACTTCTGATTGAAAGAAGTCAGTCAGGCTTTCACCACTGATTTTAAGGACTCTAAATTTCACACTAAAATGTTCGTCAAAATACGGGAGCTGCATTTTGAAAAAAAAAATCGTAAGGCTGTAATTTTAAATGTAAAATATTTTAACTTTTTGCCAAGCTCTATTTCTGACAGTTGTGAAGTATTTTTAATATATATATACACACATATATATATATATATCTATATATATACACATATATATACATACATATACATATATATCATACAGTCAGGAAAAGAAAAATAAATTTAGCAAGTCTGCTTAAAAAGCTATAATTCTTTGATATGTAGAGCAATAATAATATATTGAGAGAATTTAATATTTTTATTTTATGCCCAGTGACTAGCAAAAAAGAAATGACTACCAGTCCTTTAACTTCAAGTAGAAAATGACAGTGAAAAAGTCATCATTCATCCTGTTTTGCAAATGTAGATCTTGTGAAATGTATCTGAAATATGTCTTGAAGCAAATATTTGCATCATTTTTTCCTTAGTTTTCCTGGAGTTCTCACTTTTAAAGGCAAGTTATAGCCACATGGCTTCTTCACTTCAGAGAGGAATGGGAAAATAGGCACATAGACATGAATGGATGGGTTTGAAGTAGATAAATTAAAGGCTACATTTTTTCCCACCATCCAACTTTGTATCTTCTCTAGTTTTTAAAATGTTCAAAGTGTGGGGATTTTAATGTGCTGTTGGTCTCTTCATGGCTGTGGTTCTTGGTGCAGTCTGGCCAAGACTAGAGGCAGTACTGACACAGTATTGTAAGAGCTCTCCTCCTGAGAATTCTTCCATCAGCAGAACCACAGCATTTTCAAAGGCTTCTTATGAAACCTACTATTCACAGGGTTTCATTCCAGCATTTTAAATGCCAACAACATCAATGCAAATTATAAGACCCTCTGCATTTCAAGGGTTTTCAATACTTAAAAGTACAAATCTTCTGAAGTTCTCCTTTTACTGGTGTACCAGTACACTTCAATGAGAGCTAGTAGTGTGAGATAGTGGTGAAAATAGTCCCCATTACTAGGGGGACAACGCAAACTGAAATGCTTCATTTGAAAGTAGTTTGTTTCAGGAATATCTAAGGATTAAAACTGTATGCATAAGTGTAAAATTTGGAAAATAAGGATAACTCAGTTATCTACTTTGCTAACAGCAGAGAGCAGGCAGATGCAGAGACACATATAGGACAGCCAGATAAGCATCTGGCCTTTGGCATATTACTGATAAACTCCTGTACATCTGTCTTCTGGGAGAACATACAGAAAAAAATATTTCCATTCTCCATTTAGTATTTTTAGTGAGTAACTTTGGGAGCAGGGCTTTTTTTTGTGTGTTTGGGGTTTGTTGTTCTTTTTCATTTAACAACTGCAGATATTATTTGAATTTGGAGAATGCTTAGGGAAAGGGCAGTTGACAAATTTTAATCAAGAAACCACTTGCATAACGAAGGAAACAATGGAGCAACTGAATGGAAGCAGCACCATCTGGAGAAAAAGATTGATAGCTTATTGAGCAGCCAAGGGCCTGTGAAAAAGAGATGTCCCTGGGCTACATAATTAACTTGATATTTTATGTCTTTGTGGTGTGTGGTTTGTGGGTTAGTTCAGAGACCGATGAATCTAATGCAATACTCTCTGAAGATGGGAGGAGACACATCCAAAGTTTGAAACAAAGCTGGGCCATTTTCCTTATTTCCATTTCCTGGAAACAAATTTAATTATGTGAATTTCCTGGAAACAGAGTTAGCTGAAATAATGCACTTTTTAAAAACCTTTCGTCATCTGTGTAATTTTACATCTCTCCTGGGTCTGCTAGTTCCAAACAATCCCATGATCTGGCAAATGTCACGGCTGTTCTTCATATTTGTCATAGCTTAGTGACCTGTGACAGCAAGTGGAGACCAAAAACTGGTAATTAGGCTATCCCAGAACATTTAGTTCCTCAATATAAGTCAAGATTAGTAATCTTTATGTCACTAATCAAGTCTTTTTCTCATGTTTATCACCGCATTAATGGCCTGCTCTATGCTTTGTTGAAGCATCTCCATTACGTAAGAACTTTGCTTTAATAATTATAGGGGTAAAGGGAAATTGGTGCCATCCAATTATTATTAAAATGTTTTTCCTTTTCATTAAGCTAGAACATATATTTTCAAGAATAAAATGCTATGAGAGACCTATAGTTAGTTTTCATTGAAAGTAATCTATTCTTTCCATGAACCCAGTAAAGATTTTTTGAGATTATACTTATGGTTGGCTTTCTCAGTATTTTCTCTCTACTATTTTTCTGAAGTGATTTTGTGAACTGTATGTTGCATAACCTTTTTTTTTTTTCTTTCTTTCACATTTTGGTTTCTTCCATTGTATTTTTGCTTTTGAGATTTGGAATTCAATATTTGTAACACAACTGCATCTCCTATGTTGAAAGACAGCTGAAAACCACATTCTATGGCCGTAGTGGTGTTCTACACAGAAGCATAGGTGTGTCTTAGGCATATGTTCACTGTACTCCTTTAATATTTAATTCCATCACAGTTGAGTTGGGGAATCTTTTACATTTTAACACTTTACTCAGGTTTCTAGGAGTGTTATAGAATTTAAGCTACACATAAAGCTGGAAAAACAAAAATGCACTGAGGGATTGAGGGAAATAGGAGAATAATAGGTACTTATAACTACAATGGGAACTATTTATCAATGTAAAAATGCAGGAGAATCCACACTACATAACATACTCTGTGTGCATTTCTGGGTATGACAATAAAGATTAAATTGTTTTTGGAGAGAAAAGCTTTACACCTAAATGGGATCACCAGCATTACAAGCTTGTATAATAGTAAAAATCAAAAGCTTCAGCTGAGTTTAATGGAGAAGACTTAATTCCTTTTGTCTGTGTTGTGTGTGAAATGGCTGTGCTGTGGTAGCATAGATCTGGTGATAGATAGTGGGGAATAAGCCTGATAGATTTTACCCAAACTCAATCTATTGCTACATGAGAAATATATCTAGCATAAGCCATCAGAAACAAAAGCTCTCAGGAATCCCTAAGGCTGATCAAGGTAGCAGTCCTTTACTAGAGAACGTTTTTATTTCCTTCCCAAGCAAATACAAAGTGCTAAGAAAGTTCTTACAATTTACAGTTAATCGTGCTGGTGAAGAGTTTACTTTCAAGTTAAGCCCATTTTCACCAGGCACTGGAGGTGTTCACATATATTCATAAGTTTTCCGCTGCACAAGCAAATGTGACTTTTTGTGTTTTGGATCCAGACTTCAGCTGTAAACAACTAATACATCAAATCTGCATCTCTCCCCAGCCTGTAGATGCTCACCTATTATCATTCCCTTGTTGAAAACCTAGTCACCCCCCACTACCCTATACCACTCCTGCAAAAACAGTAAGGGGGGCTGGAAGGTGGGGGGAATGAAGTGGTCACGTCCTTTCCTTTTAAAAATCAAGTACAGTGACAGCCTTCTGGTGATAGTAATGAGGAAATCTTGGTTAGACAGAGAAATGTGGTAGGAGATCTGAATGATGATTAGCTAGTAGAGAAAATGTTCTCTGAGTGTGAACAGCTGATAGTGCAACTCTAATTTCAGGAAAAGATAAAGGAGGTAAAACCCAAACACACAGGGAACATAAGGAGTCCATTTACATCCATACATATTTTGGGTTTGTTCATGCTTTTTTAGGGGTATTTTTGTGTTTTGTTTTTGTTTTTTTTTTTTTAATATAGCTCATATTTCTACCTAATTAATTTGGTTATCAAAACACCAAAAATAGAGTAATGCTGTGAGAGTTTGTTTTCCTCTGCCTCATAGAATCATACAATACTTTATATTGGAAGGGACCTTTAAAGTTTATCTAGTTCAGTCCCACTGCAATGAGCAGGGACATCTCAACTAGACCAGGTTGATTAGAGACCTGTCCAACCTGACCCTGGGTATTCTGAGAGATGAGGAATCTACCACTTCTCTGGGAAACCTATTCCACTGTCTCACCACCCAATCAATAAAAAGTTTCTCCCTTATATCTAGTATGAATAGACCATCCTCCTGTTTAAAGCCATTGCCCCTTGTCCTATCCCAACAGGCCCTAGAAAAAAGTCTATTCCCATCTTTCTTATAAGGCCCCTTTTATGTAATTAAAAGTGATGGTAAGGTCTTCCTGGAGCTTTCTCTTCTCCAGGCTGAGTAACCACAACTCTTTATGCCTTTCCTTTTAGGAGCGGTGCTCCAGTCCTGTCTGTCCAGTCTAGAGGAGAACCTTCTTGGTTCTCCTCTAGACCTGGTCCAACAGGTCCATGTCTTTCCTGGGCTGAGGACCCCAGAGCTGGATGCAACCCCCTACTCCAGGTGGGGTCTCACAAGAGCAGAGGGACAGAATCCCCTCCCTCACCCTGCTGGCCACACTGCTTTGCATGCAGCCCAGGATACAATTGGCTTTCTGGGCTGTGAGCAGGTATTGCTGAGCTGTGTCAAGCTTTTCATTCACTAGCATCTGCAAGTCCTTCTTCACAGCCCTCAACCCCTTCATTCCCCCAGTGTGTATTGATACTGGGAACGCCCCAGCTCAGGTGCAGGATCATGCACTTGGTCTTGTTGAACCTCTTAGGTTCCCATGGCCCCACTTCTAGAGCCCAGCCTCTGTATGGCATCCTGTCCTTCAGGCCTGTTAGCTGCACCACTCAGCTTGGTGTCATCTGCCAGATCGCTGAGGGTGCACTCATTACTAGGGTCTATGTCATCAATGAAGACATTAAACACCACTGGTCCCAATAAGGACCCCTGAAGTACCTCACTTGTCACTGAGCTTCAGCTGGACACTGAGCCATTGACCACTACCCTCTGAATGTTATCATCAAACCAATTCCTTGTGCTCTGAACTGTCCATACATCAAATCCATCCATCTCAAATTTAGAGAGGATGTTGTGGGGAAAGGCTGGATGGAACTACAAATAGAAAATATCCATAGCTCCTCCCTGCTATGGATGTTGCGTGTTGCATGATGCAGAGTGCTGCTGTTACTCTGTCACAGAAGGCCACTGGGTTAGTCAGGTGGGATTTCACCTCAGCAACACTGTGTTGGCTGTTCTGAATCACTCACTGAACATCATGTGCACAGCACAGCTTCTAGGAGGATCTGTTCCAGGATCTTCCCTGGCACAGATGTGAGGCTGACAGGTTGGTAGTTCCCAGGATCGGCCTTTCCAGCCTTTTTAAAAACGTGTGCAATGATTCCTCTCTTTTTTCAGTCACTCAGGTCTTCACCGATCTCCCATGACTTTTCTGATACCATGGAGGCTCAGTTTCAGTATAGCTACCTTAGTTTAACACATAACAAAACATGAAAGTTGAATCTGTGTGTGTGTAGAATGTGTGGCTGTGTAAATGAGGGCACAGAAAAAACAAATTAAGGTCTGCCAGAATAAACAGTACAACGCAGGTGGTGTGGGTTTTGACGGAAAGAATGAAATGGGAGGAAAGAGCTGTAACAGCTCCTCTTTTCTCTCTCTTGCTGGCAGCATGTCAGACAATTTCTGAGTTGGAACCTGACAGCCCAAGGATATCTCTGTAGCTGTGTTACCTGCTTGGTCACAAGGTATCTTTGCTGCAGAAATTAAAATGATTGGTGGCTTTCCTTGAAAATTCAAGTGGTTTGGGTCTGGAAAAAAGGTCCTTTTGAACAGGTTTTACTTCAAGGTCTACAAAGTTGGGTACAGATACTACTTGCTCCTTCATACAAAATCTGTTTAATGCCATAATATTTAAAAGTGACACAGAGATATTTTTCTTTCTTTCTTTTCTTCTTCTAAACATGTGCTGGAAGTAGAATTACAAAAGGCCCTTATGCAGGCTGTACGAGATAAAGGACAATAGGCAAGGTTTCAGTACTTCCTACCTCCTCCTTTCCCCCATACCACCCACCTGTTCATATGATTGTTTGCTTGCCCACACCTGTTAAAATCTGGTTCTTGCTGAAAATTACCTTTATTTTTCACATGTATCTTCAGAAGGTCTTTGTAGGGCACTTTCCCTGGTAAATTGTGTGACAGGTAATTTTTTGATACATTAGCACTGTAGATGAGGAAGATGCTAGAAAGTAGATTTTTGTATTTTATTCGTGTTATTGTGGGGTAATTCATGATAGCTCTTTGAATTTGAAACCATTTTAGCCCTTCTGCTGTAAATGGAACGCTGATATCCCATTAGAGGAAGGCCTGTAGAAAGATGTAATCATGCATTCAAAGATGTTTTGCATGCAGGGTTGCTAGTGACTGAAATGCCAACTCCCCAAAAATCTAAAGAAGAGCTGCTTTTAATGCCCAGATTGTTTCCATATAAAATGTGTTCACAAAAATGTTTACACTGGCTAGGCTCAGAGGAAGTCAATACCCTCTGAAAGGTACATGAATGAAAAATAGCTGGTTCAATTAGAAGAATTGCTCTGTGCTTTTCTATTGAAAAACCTGACAATTACATCAAATTGCTATTTTTAGGCAGATTAAAAAGCAGAACACTGGGTTAATGAAAACAGCCTGCACAAGCTGAGTGCTATGGAATGTTCACCCATCACCCAGCATATGCATGGCACTCTATATGTCTGAAACAAATACATGCAATCTGCGCATGATGCATTAGAATTTTGCCAGAGGAAAAAAGCTGCCTTTATTGGCAAAACAGAAAATATAATTGGAAACAACTCCTCCCTTAAATTACTTGAGTTTATTTTAAAGGTGAGAGAGAATTCATCATAGAAAGGTTTGGAATGGAAAGGACCTTAAAGATTATCCAGTTCCAATTCCCCTCCTATGGGCAGGGACACCTTTTGCTAGACCAGGTTACACGGAGCCCCATACAGCCTGGCCTTGAACACTTCCAGGGATGGGGCACACACAACTTCTCTGGGAAACATGTTCCTGTGCTTCACCACCCTCACAGTATAGAATTTATTCCTAATATCTAATCTAAACCTACTTTCTGTCTGTTTGGTCCCATTCCTCCTCGTCCTGTCACTTCAGGCCCTTGTAAATAGTCCCTCTCCATCTTTCTTGTAGGCTCCCTTCAGGTACTGGAAGGTCCCAATTAGGTCACCCCAAGCCATCTCTTTTCCAGGCTGAACAATCCCAATTCTTTCAGTCTTTCCTCGCAGGAGAGGTGCTCCATCCCTCTGATCATCTTGGTGACCCTCCCCTGGACTTGCTCAACAGCTCCATGTCTCTCTGTTGAGGACCCCACAGCTGGATGGAAACTCAACAGAACAAAGTAGAAAGGTAGAAAATGCCCTCCTTTGACCTGCTGGCCACACCACTTTGATGCAGCCCAGGACACATTTGGCTCACTGGGCTGTGAGTGCACATTGCTGGCTCATCTCCAGCCTCTCATCCAGCATCCCAAGACCTTCTTGACACCCCCAAGTCTGCTTCCTACTTCTTGATCAGTTCATCAAGGAGTTGCCCTGACCCAGGTGCAGCACCTTGCACTTGATCTTATTAAACCTCATGAAATTCCCATGGCCCCACTGCTTGAACTTGTCCAGGTCCCTCTGGATGGCATCTTGTCCTCCAGGTGTGTCAACTGCACCATGCCATCCTCTGACTACAAATGGTGTCAAGCTGTAGAAAGGGAGAATTTGATGTATGCACTGGTATTCACAATACTCTTCTGCAAATTATCTACTTGTTTATTCCACAGTGCAATTCCCTAAAAGCTTAAAAAAAAAAAAATATTCTGAATTTTGCAATTCCCTGAGCACTCTTTCATAGGCTACACAAAGTTTTTAAGATCTTTTCCATTTGAAAATTTTCTGCAATGCCATTCATGGTGGTGTTTTGGGCAAATAAGTGTTGAAGTAACATCTATGGTCATAATGCTCTTTGTGATTGTTGATCACAACAGTTTCTGACGTTAGGGAAAACATGTAGACTTTCAAATCCAAATGGCAGCTTCTTTCAAATGGTTGTAGCTTTTTCTAGTGCAATCAAAAGGGAGCAAACTCAGCCCTAAAATATCAAAATATACAGTTAATAGAAGTGGCACCAGAGAACAGAGTTATAGCTTAATGTGATCCCTACAAGAGGGGACTTGCAGAGCTGTTCACATCTTTATCAATTGCAATTAGACATGGGGATCTGGATGCAACCTCCTCTTTAAGAAAAGCCCAAATTTCTGATTGCTGGGTGCTTGGAGATCACACAAGGGAGAGAAACACTCTATACCTGCCTTATCTCTTTCCCTTCTCACTGAGTATCCTCCCTCCCAGCTGTGGTCGAGGACTTCATTCCCTAAATCAGGAATTTCTGAATTCTGGGTGACAGGACAAAAGCCAGGTGTGGATTCCCTCGGTCTCTGGGGTTTCAGTGAAGCACTCACTTTAATGAGATGGATCATATGCTGGAAGAGAAGCAGACACCACAGACCTTAATGAACTTCACTGTGTGTGGCACAGCAAGCAGCTGTTGAGTTAAGTGAGAATTTGCCTGTGTGGGAGAAGAGAGCTTTTTGCGAAGCTCCCCTACCTCTCAAGGCCTAATATGGGTGAATTAGAGACTCTAGAGAAAACAGAATTTCTTTTATAGGAAATATTTTTTCTCCTAGAATGAACAGATTAAAGATTGATTAACTCATACTGATTTTCAGCCTAATGAAGAATGTAAGGATGACAGGGAAAAAATGGAGCTGTTTCTGACTTGCAGGGTCTGATTAGAGCAGTCATCTGGAAAGCATAAGCTATGACGGTACTTCTCTGTTTCCAAGAATAGATTAATAACTAAATTGGTTGTTCTGTTATACTCTTTTTAAACAGCTACACTGTCTCCTGTTATTACACTCTAGGTATTGTATGAGTTTATTTCCAAAGGCTGCTGCTCAGTCTAAAGATCAGCATGTACTCAAATTTATTTCCAGTTGAAAGTGGCACTTATTAGCCACTGGGTAAAGGATACATCAGAGGCTGCTGAAGTCTCTCAGTAGCGTGGAGTAGGAGTAGAGAAAATAGAGGGGGTATCTAGAGGGAGCCAGGGTTATTCTTTCTGCCTTGTAGGAGGATCAGAGATCCTTAGATCCTTATCACTACCAATATCTCCTGTCTCCCATTGCAGGAGCCACCATCTAATATTTTCCATCATTTCTTGTTCTGGCAGTATAGCAGGATCCACATTCTAATATTTTCCATTATTTCTCATTGGTTTCTGGCAGTCTCCTGCCTTAGGCAACTGGTGAATTTGCCTGTGCCTAAGAAATAGCCATTGAGTAGATGTAGGATGATGACATTCCCTCCCCCTAGTCCTCCCACCCCATTTTTTCTCTGGAGATATTCTTTTCTTCTAACTCGGCATTATAACATTAGATCTCCAGTTCTGTGTCACAGAATCACAGAAATTAAAACACATTCACAGAATATTCTGAGTTGGATGGGACCAAGAAGGATCGTCCAGTCCAGCTCTTAGCCCTGCAGAGGACAGCCCCAAGAATTGCAGCATCAAACAACTCTGCCTTGTATACAACCCTAATTGTGAGGTGACCAACCTCATCCTGTGATGGGCTGATGTTTTCTCATTGCCTTTTGCCAGTAGTGTACTGAAAGAAACTCTTTTTATTGCCCCACACAGTACTGGCCATTCTTCAACTCCAGTTAAGCTTTGGCCACTCGAATTTTCTCCCTGCAGTGCTGAGTAACATCTCTGTATCTCTCCCATATCACCTGACCTTGCTTCTACTGAACATACACCTTCCTTTTTTGCTTTAACTGGTTGGCCAAGGTGGCATCCTTGACTTCCAGCATCTAGGATTTGCCTGTTCCTGTGCCCTTAGGAGGTGGTGCTTCAAAGTGAGCAGTACTGATAGAGCCCAGCATTTTCCAAGTGAACCTCACTCACTAGTTCCCCGAGCCCAGTTGAAAGTTATTCATGGTTTCTACTTTCAACTTTGTTGTAACCATTTTACTGATATTGGCAGACAGATGTAAGCCAAACATACACTTGCCAATTCTGCAGTTCAGTGCAGATCCAGCTCTAGCCTGTATATATATTTGCCATAATTACAAGTTTATGTAGCTGAACCTTATCCTTGATTTGCGGCCTAATATATAAATGTGCTACAAATGCTTGTAATTTAGTTTTGACTTAACATGTTTTGATTTAAAAGGTGAGTTTTAAGGGTATTTCTTATTCTTTTAACTGGCAGTTGGAAATAATATTGTTTTCTCCTACTTGTTTCCCCATGCTTTTGAAATTTGTTAGAAATTCTGTATCTTTCCATCTATGACCTGATTTAGCTGCCAATGGAGTTGGCAGGAGTTTTTCCACTGGCTTCATCCAAAACCAGATCAGGCCACTAGAGAGCAAATGATAAATTACATTCAAAACTGGATGTTACCACAGGCATTGGTCAACAAATACACAAATTTCTGCCTAGGCAAGGTTTTTAATTCAGAATCCTTCCCTCAGTAACATCAGGATGCCCTCTGTAGTACAATGAAAGGTGTGTCTCTAGAGGGACACTGGGTTTCACTGTCCATCTGGGGATTTGTTTGGGGCCAATGTTGAGACCCTGTCAAGGGAATTGTTGGGAAAGGGGTGCCTTGCCACAATCAACATCAGGTCTTACTAGAGTTCCTCTTCCTTTTATTTAAGGCCACCAAGTTCACTAATCTGTCCCATGTCCTTTTCTTCTTTTTATCACTATCAACAACAAAAGCTGAAATCTCTTGTAGTGAGAATATCACCTATTTTCATGAAAAATCAGTACTTCTTCGGTAAAATGGTGTGCTCAGGTAGATTTCCAAAAACACATAATTTCAAAATTCTTCACCAAAACAGACCATTCCTCAGTTTACATACATCTTTTGAGATCTTCAGTCTTTAAAGTGTTCTTTAACGTATTAAGACCAGCTATTATACACTTTTCATCTTCAGAGAGTAAAAATATCATTGAATGTACAAAGAGAGATACTCTTTTAAACTAAAAGCATGAATGTAATCTATTTTTTTCCAGGGAACATTTCCCCCATTATCTGCCTTGACAAACAACTAGTGTCACTAATAAATAATTCAGCAGTAAGAGACTCCAGGGCTGTCTGTATAAAATTATGGCATACATTAGCTGATCCCCTTAGCTAGGCATGAGGTTCCGGGAGATTTAGTCTTGACAAAATGGCATTGCTAAAGCTCTGGATGTCTCCTTAAAAACTGTCCCCTAAATTTTTTGGGTTTCTGCAGTAAGAAACTAGCTGCTCCGCTAGAAAAACAGGGACTCAAATAAGTTTTGGTTTGGTTTTTTTTCCCCTGAAGCTTAGTTTTTTCAGAATCCATTAAGGCTGTCCGAATATTATATTTTACAGAATCCTTCATCTGAATGAAGAATAATTGGGCTGTTCTTTTTAAATTGTTTGTGTGGTTTTTCTCCTACCTTGCTAAAAGAAATATTTTAAGTGCCTGGCAAGCTAAAAGGGAAATAAAAACCACTCTCATCACTAAAGAGAAACTGTGCTCTGTGCCCAAACTATCTGTGTTAAATTGTCTGTAGGTACAGAATATCCAGCATAAATTCTCGAAAGCTTGAGGTTTGTACTTATTTCAAATGAAGTAATTTTATCAAGGATCTTTTTATTCAGATCTGAAGATTTTGCTTAAGAAACGAAAAGGCTGAGAATAATTAGTACTGTACTTGCACACATGTCACTCTTGGCTATGAAAAGAAGCCATTCAGGAGCAGCATCAGCACTACAGGCAGCCTGAGTGGCAGCCAGCCCTGGGAGTTTCCCTGCCCTGCAGGACTCTCACTCTCTGTACTTGTGTACCCCCAGTTTTGACTTCTCTCTGCTTCTTTCTCCATTGCTGTGAAGTGTGGGAAGTTTTGGACTATGTGAAATGACAATGTAGTAATTTTGATGTGGTGAAAGCTGTACAAACAAATATACTGTCATTTAGAGAAGATTCTTTTTTTATAAACAATTTTATCTTTAAGGGATAAATTTTCAGCAAAGCTCCTATAAAGGCTTTTTTTGCAGCAAGTATGCTCTCAAGTTTTATGGAACTGTGAAGAAAAAGCAGAAATTGATGTATGCATATTTTGAACTCAGGGTACATCTAGATGTTAATAAGATGCACTTTTATTCTGGATTTGGGAAGATATGTATGCAGTATCTCATAGAAAACTTAATGATAACCAATGTCATCTGTCCACACACCTAAAACTTTAACATCATACAAGCAAGATATACAGTAGTGGGTAGGGAAAGATTTTATTGTAGGGTTATTTTTGGTGGTGGAGGTGATGGAGTTTTTTTTTGTTTTTTTAATGATGGGAAACTGAAGTGAATTTAAACTGAATTTAAACAAGGTCACACAGGAAAATTGGACAAGGCTCAAGTATTAAGCTGCACACTCTAATGAGTCTAATTATCAGTCACGTAAACTATTTCTCACTGTCAACTGCAAAAAAGTCTGAAAGCCTTCATCATACAGACTTTGAGCAGTAGGCCAAAGAGCCCATGATTCAGTGCTCCTATTCAGTTTTCAAATTAGTTTATCTTTTGAAATTAGTAGTTGGAAAGAAAATTCTGGAGCATGTAATCACTCAGGGAGAGCCAGTGGTAAAAAGGGGTTAGAAAACCTTAGAACTTGGTCATGTTTTGATTTTCTAGGGCATGCAGACCTTGCCAGAAGCATCCTTTCAACCAAAAAAAAAGAAACCTACTAATCATATGAAAGAGTAAAGTAAAGTTAACTAGATCAGTACCTAGTTTCAGTTTAAACTTTCTCTTGACACAGAAGCATTGCATATTCCTTTTGTTGTCCCACATCCAGAAGACAAAATTATCGTTAAAAAATAGTTTTATTTGTTCTGGCTACTATGAAAGTATTTGGGTAGTCTTGTGCTGTTTCTGCAAAAACACCTGATGGAGAAAATAAACTCTTTCTTCCACAAGTATTCACATGTGCATGTGTGGAGCCTATTTCCTGTGCTACAGAGAACAGTAAAGGCTTATTGTTCCTTTGCTTGTTGAAAAGCAATAGAAAGGGGACTAAGAAAGTATAAAGAAAAGCTGCTACTTAACAGAAAAATATTTTTCAGAGTCACAGTTTGAAATTTGCTGTGATTACAAATTTTCAGGGCAACGGTTGTGAATAAGCAGATATCGAAGTGAGAATTTTCAGTTACTCATGTAAGTTAGGTGCTGAAGGTGAATTGATTCTCAATAATATGAGCTCAAAAGCACTTTGCCAAATCACTGTTTAATGCATGAACTGCAGACTGAATGAATGTAGGGAAGAAAAATTATGACAGTACATCCAGTGTCAAGAAAGTCTATTAATTTGCCATTTTTAATGGGAAAGGTACATTTTTTCCAAAGTCATAAAAATAGAGCCTTAAAACATAATCTGTTTTCCCAGCTGGGATAATATTCCATATACATACAATCTGCAGCTGTGATTGTGCACTAAACATACAACATTTGTTATGTATTTCCTCTTGCATTGTATTATTAATAATGTGAAGTCAAAAAAATACTGAGTTTTTGAGTTCAGGAACTTGCACTTTTCTTACCCTGACCCAGAGCAGAACCAGCAGCCTGCAAGTCAGCCTGTGTAAGAGCTTGCCACACTGATTAAAAAGGAGGCCAGACCTTTCTTTTGCTGGATTCTAGATCTGAACCCATTTTTGAGTGAAATCCTAAAATGACTCCTAAATTTTCACCCAAAATTATTCTGAAATGCAGTGTCCTGAGGAGTTTGGAATAGCCCACTACTCTGTTTCTGGTTTTTCACAAGAGATGTAGAAAGTTTTCATGTTGGAACCATCCAGTCTTTGGTTTAAAAAAAAAAAAAAAAAAAGAAGAAAAAGAGCAAAATTAAGCAGCAATTTCATTTAAATGAGGACTAACATTTTAAGCCTGAGTATAAGGTCTGTTGTGAAGTGCTTATCTCAAAACCTTTTGGAAGAAACATAGATGTGTTTTCCTTAAAGTTCAATGTAAATGCTGTCTAATTTTACCATGTACTGCTCAGATATTTCAGGCTTTGTTTGGTTTTCTCCCTCCTATTTGTCTTCCCTTAATTATCCCTTCACTTTGTTCCATTTGCTTTTCTTTAAAATACAGATGAAGCAGTGCTCTCAAAGGGATAAAAACCAAGATTGTGATCCTTTCCCACAACTAATTTCTTTTATAGGTGGCTTGTTCAGTGATGTGTGGGTTGTTCTTGTCACCCTCCAGTCTTGCAACTCTTTTTTGGCTGTCAAATGTCAAAAAGCTCTGCTTTGGGAAGTGACCCAATGCGCATTCTATGTAGCCTGAGTCCTTTACCACCTTCGGGAAGAAGACAAGGCATTTTGCAGAGAAACAACAAAAGTTAATACTTTCATTTGGGAAAACTCTCTGCTCTATCCTGAGTCCTCAGAGGAAAGAATAAACAGCATAGAAACCAACTTATCTCTGCAAGTATGAAAGGTTGAGCTGACCTCTGCAGGAGAACTTCTGTAACCTGTAAGACCTTGGAGAACCAGCTGGTCCTGCTTTGTTAACTGCAAAGGCATAGTGTGGTTGAAAGTCATCCCTGACTGTGATTTACAGCTGGAAAACTTAGACTGAGCTATATGCCAGTAGGAGTGGGACAGGGCTGAAAATTAAGTTCCTGAAGAGAAATATTTGAGTCTCTGTGAGATCTTCAGATTAATTTCAAAATGTATGAAGAACAGAAAAGTGTGAGATTCGAAATTTTTCTTCTTTTGCTTGCTTTCTCAGTGGGTTATCCTGATTGATTATGAAAGGATGCCTGGCAGAGACACTCTTCCACAGATGTTAGGGTGTTCCTTGTCTGCACTGGTGAGAAAGGTGTCTTTCATCTGGCTGATACAGGGGCCAGATTTGGACACAAAGCTGCTGAAACACTGCACTTCTGGAGCCTGAGTGATGCTGACTGGGATGCTGCCTGATTCTGAAGGTATTTAAATGTCCTTGGGTATTGCTTATGGAAACTGAGCAAAACTTAGTGCTGTAAACTGTACTTTTTTCTAGGTGGTCTGATACCTGGGAGTAATACTGTAATACTGCCAAAATATCCTGTAACCAATTTTTTTGAGACTTATTTGTGCTCAGTGACAATAAACTGCAGAACTGTTATGATCTTGTTAGAAGAGCTAAGACATAGCTTCTTTTTTTCCCTCCTCCGCAAATGACATTTGACTCACCTTCGTTGCTTCAAATGGGACCCAGGACGGATATTTTGTATTTGGCAGACACTAGAAAATCCCCATGTGCACAATGCCTTTTTCTGTTCCTTTTCCTTTCTTTTGGTGGGGGAAAATGTATCAAAAGGGGAAGATTTAGGGAGTATAGGACATGAGTGTGGGACTCACAGAATGTTTCCTTTCAGAAGAAGGTGCAGGTGCAAGATAGACAGAGGCATTGATGCTGATGTATGTCTGAGGAACAGCTAGGATTTGAAGAAGTAGTGAGGCTCTGTTTTAGCCATGCTCCTTCTGGAGTTGTCCACTGTCTTGGAGAGAGTAATAATCTGCAGGGAAGGATTCAGGTACAAGGGAGTTTTTTCTGAATAAACAAAACAAAAACAAACCAGGAAGTTGTAAGTACACATCCCAAAAGATGGAGTATGCTGATCTGAAGTCATCAAGAAACTCAGTAAAAACAAGACATGAGGGATGTGTTTACGTGATCATTGCTGTCTAGAGTGTCAGTGTGATTAGCAACACAAGCATTTTGGGCATACAGAGCTTTGTTAATTGACTCAGCTGTGGGGGTGAGTGAAGCTATGTGACAAATTAACTTCAGTATCATGTACAGCAAGTTGGACCTGCCATTTCTGGGCAGATCAGCTGTGCTCTGGACATACACTGAGAGTAGACTTGGTGCATGCACAGTGTGATGCGTGGCCTTTGCTTGCTGGATGCTGACCTTATTGATCACACAGGCAGCAGAGGAGGCACAGAGTGTCTCTCTGGCGCCGTGGGAAGAGGCTGTGCTGATGATAGCCACCATTCTGAGCAAAGCAAATGATGTCTGACATCCGACTGCATTGAGCAGATGAGTCACTGGAGTTTGCTTTATCTTTGGGTCCAGCAGTACAGTCTGGTATTGTACAGGTGCTGTGGCCACCTTAAGTTATTCGATTGCGTTTTGGACCTCCAAAGCTGGGACTCTGAAGTTTCAAGTTAGCAATGATGGGGAAGCCATCATGAGAGGTCTCCCTCACTAGGGAAATATCCATTTCTGCTGTTGCCTAGGACAATAAGAGTCTGGAGAAGCCAGAATTTGTTCACCAAGATAGCGAGCAAAGGGAGGTTTCAGAGTGGGGACTGGATGCCCCTGAAAGCTCCCAGGTGAGTGTTGGGCAGGAGACAACACTGAGGGGTGTTAGCAAAGGGAGACCTG
The DNA here is from genome assembly GCA_024500445.1 of Entomyzon cyanotis. NCBI lineage: Eukaryota > Metazoa > Chordata > Aves > Passeriformes > Meliphagidae > Entomyzon > Entomyzon cyanotis. The sequence goes on from JAKEPQ010001005.1 coordinate 88,357,202, forward strand.
CCTGGTGCTGCCTTGGCTATGTAGCAGCCATCTGAAACACCACTCGGGCAGAAACTTCAGAAATCTAAAAAGGAAAGCTAAATCATTCTGTTGAAGAGGGACTTCCCTAGAGGGGCTGAGAGTAAACATAACTATCTGAGGGTGACAAGCTGCCAGGGTGAGCAAGCCACGGGAAGCAGCAAAGGGGGATTTTGTGTGTGGCGAATTGAAAGGAAAATTGGAAGAACTTATGGATTAAGAATTAACAGGGGAGTGCATGCTTAGTGACTGGTCTTTCGTTTAGGTTAGTGCCAAATGGAAATTTCTGGTTTAATTAACAGCTGTGTCTGCACTTAGTATGTGCTAATTTATATGTTCTTTTTCGGTTTTGTTGCTCTATGTTCTGTCTTTGATTCAAGCTGTTTGATGCTGACATTACTTTTTCTCAATGTGTCAACCCACTGCGAGGAAACGTAATGGAAATTGGTCAATATTACTTAATTGTAAGTCACAAATATGACCCAGATGTATGGCTCACACAAGTTAACAAAATGAGTGGCAGGTTTCTGGAAAGAGCACTCACATGGAACCATCATTCCCTGTGTAACCAACACGCAGTGGGCTGCTTTTTACGGTTTTTTAAAAACGGTGTTAAAATTGGCTGACTTGAGTAAAAGAACCTTTACCAATAGCTTGTCAGCTCTGTTGTAATTTTCAAGTAAATTAAGATGTTGATTTTTTTTTAAGTAGTAAAAACCTGGAGTATGATATGTTGAAATATTAGTAAGAATAATGATAAATTTTGATAGTCTGTGCTTGTGAATTTTAATGTCTTGCAGCAAACAGCTCTTCAGCAGAGTTATAACAAGTCTTTTATGTTCAGTTTAATGATGTACACCAGGCAGTACCAAAATATATGTATGAGTGCAGATGTCTAAGAAGGGTTAAGGAGTTGTGAAAAATATGTGTTTAATGTGCTCAAAAATTAAGAACATTTTAGGAGCACAATAAAAGTAAAACATGTGCCCTGTAACACTTTACTGAGTACAAACAAGAAGTTAAAAATGCATGACATACTCATTACTTTTCAGAGAATGAAAAAAAGAAAAAGGAAAAGAAAATTAAGAGAAGAAATGTATGCTCTGTCCTCAAATGAGATCATTTTTACTACAGTGGTGCTGTCGTTGTGATTATACAGCCTAGATGCTGCTTTCTGAGTAAGGGAGAACATCCCTAAAAATAAATGTGTGGTGTACCAGTTTGAGTGTTTTTAGAATTTGACCCAAACACCTATAAAGATATATCCAGATCACAGGAGGAAGAGAGGTGAAAACATATGTTTGGGAAATTTTATCTCTGAAAGACAGAAACAGCCTCTGCTAAATCCAAAATGTTGTACATATAAAAATTGTACTCTATTTTGTAATTTGCATCATACAGAAAGAGCTGAAATTTGGTATTTTTCTTTTAAAGGGGTAAATTATTTTAAGCTGTGTAGCATTGAAATCAGTCATGGTTTTTTGAGTTTTCTGTTATGTAGTTTAATTGAGAAATTCAGAAGAGAACCTTGATGCTCTTTGTCAAAGTCAACCTAGACCTTGAGGATCTCAGTAACATATATCAGGCCATAGTTGCTGCTATAAACAAACAGGGATGCAAATGTCACACTTGTTTAACAGAGATTCATTTTCTTGCTTCAGCTGTTGCTTGAAAATAACTTGTTTGCTTGTCTGTTTTTCTCTGGCCTGAACATTATAATGTGTAACAATGTAGTGTGGGAGCACAGATTGTGTACAAATACTCCATACCATGTAAAACTATTTCCTTGACTGAGTCCTGGGCCCTGGACCTGGACCTTATTAGCTTCAATATAAAGAGCAACTAAATCTTATAATGGTTGGAGAGGTCAAAGTATACTTGATACAAAAATTACCTGAAAGCATTTAATCAGATATTAAGTGATTATTTTTTTTATTTAGTCATTAAATATATCATTAATCTCTTAATGGTCAAATTGTTCAGTTTTTCCTCTGCACACAGACCCACTGACTCCCCTTATACCATTAAGAATCATGTAGATGAAAACCCAATATGAGTGAAAGAAAAATTGTTTTATTCTATCAGTTAACATTAAATCACAAAACTAGTTCACTGGTTGTACTTTTCATATTGGGAATTAAAATATACTGACAATGACTGAGGAAACAACTTCTCAATGTTTATTTTGTAATTATAGACTGTCTCATTAATTTTTTAATATCTCTGATGTCAGCGTTCAAGGTTCTTTCCTTTTGGTTATTAGCATGGTTGATACATGCTTTGGGAATCCCTAAATAATAAGTCAGGTGCTTGTTACTGCTTTAATCACCTTATCCTGCAGAAAACTATGTGATTTTTTTTAATGTATAATGATGAAGGCTTAAAGCTCCACCTTTTTCTTCCTCTGGGGAGGAGCCCTTAATAGTTTTAGTAATATATGTTGGATACCCTGTTCACTTTCTGACAGTAGTGGTGGTTTGAAAAGCCTTTGGATTTCTGTGAGACAAGCTTCTGATACTCGCTGGTGTTTTTGCCTGCCAGATATAACTTCTTTTAAGCACCACCCATAATCTTGGGAGATTTTTGAGGACAGTGTCAGTAGCAGAACGCATGGTCATTAAAGCAACAGCCTAGCCTCCTGTAAAGCCTAGGCAAGCCACGTGAAATGCATTGCAGTTTTAAAAATATCTCAAAAATTCACTTTCAAATTTCACTCTTGATATAACTAGCTGCAGACCTAGTGGAATGTTGCTGCTCAGAGCATTGCTCCAGCTATGAAACCTGATAATGTATTAGCTGTGCCTGAGGGGTACATCCCTTCAATCTGTGAGCCCTGAAGCAGAAGGTAGAGGAAACTCCTAGTTTTCCTCTTTATTCTTTTGTGGAATGCAAATCACAGGCTGCCTCAACTCTCCTGCTGCTGGTCAGTAGTATTACCTGACAATGTGGTAATACACAATGTGGAAATAATGTATGCTCTGTTTCTGAAGGATGAAATTAAAGACTTTTCTTCATCTGCTGTGTTGTGGTATAATATATTTTTATCTATGAGTAACGAAATGTTGTTGGAAAGCCATGTTGCATAATTTTTAAAAACCTCCATTACAAATGCATCTGTAAAACAAAAGAACAAGGAAGTAAATTGAGTAGACTATTTGCAATGTGTCTTTATGTTATCTGTGGGGTTACAGCATATATAGTGGGTTATTACACATGCAAATTGAGTGTCTAGTCATTTGCTTCCTTCCATCTTTTCTACTTTTTATTAGTTGGCATTCTCTTATATGAGTCCCATGCTAAACAATTACTTTGCCACTTCCCTTTTCTTTCACAGTTTTAGTTATTTCAATTTCAAGTAACTATAATAATTTAGAAGCTACAGTAGCGAATTGGTGGTAACTCAAATGATGACAATTATACCGCTGCAGAAATGGGAATGTTCTACTTTGTTCAAAAGCTCTAATACTTGTCTTGACTTTTAGAAGATAAGTTAAGGCTGGGGGGTTTTTTGGGTTTTTTTGGGGGGGGGTTTTTTTGGGTTTTTTTGTAAGATGTGGGAGAGAATGACTGTAGGGCCATTGCAAGACTGGAAAGTGTGGTTGTGAAACTTTGGTTCTTTGTGCACACAATTCCCTTTCTTTACCAGGATGCTTCTTTTGTAACATGGTTGGGTACATGGCTTGATCTGCCAGCTAGAAGGGGATCATAGCAGGCTCAACAGAGCCCAAGCACATGCAGAGAGCAGCTAAGCAAGCCAGCAAGCCTCATGTCCCTTTAGGTAAGGAAGTAGTCTCCAGAAGGCCGGTGCTCTGAATGTTTTTATGTTTTTTCTGTCTCTGAAAGCAGATATAGTGCTGGCGCTGGGAAGAGGTATTGTCAGACCCCCCCTGCAGGAACAAGCAGATGTGAAGTAATATTTTCCAAGTGATTTTGGAGTCCACATGACACAAAATTACCTTCTGAAGTCACTTTTGAAACTGTTCCCTCCTATTTTTTCTGATTATGGGACTCCTGCCCACATTTTTATTTTGGAAACACTGCCTACTTGTGCCAGTGTATGAGACTATGTCATGGCACTGTGCCTGCTTCATCCTGTGTCTCTTGGGATCATGAGCCATGTGTGGCCAGAGGCAGTGGCTGAAATTTCAGCCTTGACCTTTATTTATTTGTTTGCAAAATCAGTCTGAAGTTTACTGTAGCCTTTGGGTGTGCTTCGACTACTTAACCATAAATGTGCTGATGCAAAGCTCTCCTATCCAGGACACAGAAGCAATCCCAAGAGAAAAATGTACTGTGATTGATTGCTGTTACAGCTCACGCATTTAGAGGGGTGAAGTGGGGTTTGGTGTGTTTATTTTTTTCTGGTTTTGCATCTCCTCTTTCTCACTTGTCCTTCTTGTGGGTGGCTCTTTAAATTTAGACAAGACAGAAAGCTCCTGGTTCAAAGAAACTTTTTTAACTCCATGCTCATTATTGCATTCCCTCTTCTCCCTTCTGATGAATATTTTTAACATTTCCCATGTTGTCAGCAAGTGTTTCCTTCTTATTCCTGAAAGTTCAGACTATCAGGTTTGGATCCAGCAGGAGAGGTGGTCAAGTTCTGTGAATGCCTCTTCCCTTCATATTCTTACCCCCATGTTAAACCACCATTGTTGCAAGTATTTTGAAAGTTCAGGTTCTTTCCACTGCAGTTGTATACAGCCTAGGAAATAAAAGAAAAATAAAAAGCATAGTTTGACAGGTGAACAACCTAAAATTTATATTTTAAGTTGCTTGATAGCCATTTTAAGCCAAACCATCTGGCAGTGGTTGGCTTTGCTCAATAGCTACATTAAACTCCTTGCAGTGTGCAGCTACGACCTCTGCACAACAAAACAGTCTTTTCCAAATGGTTTGGTGAGATTGCCCACAAGGTGTTTTTTCCCATTTCATTGTCTGTCAGAAGCTTTAGTAATAAAAATAATAATAATGCATAGCTATGATATATAAAATAATTGTTGCTAAAGCAACAGCCGTGTGATAGAGCATTTTAAATGTATATGAACAACCTGCTACTTAGGAGTTTTCTGGGGCTTTCTGCATAGCTATTCTACAGTTTTCTACAGCTTGGCTGTTAAATAAAAATCTTTGTGCTATATTTTATCTTGGAGAGTTCATGTGATCCCAGAGCCCAGCAGCCAGCTCTGTGCTTCTTGCATCTCCACTAAGCAGCTGTGAAAGGAACAGTCTTTTCCCTTCAAAGTATTCATTTGACTACTACAGTCTCCCATAACACTGCTGCTTGCTTCTGATTGTGAAAATTCATGCTAAATGCATGTAAATAATCCCTTACATGGCTCATAACTGCTGAGACACATGCTGGACTAACTGAGACCCATTAGGTATATAATGTCGAGTGAGAACAAGTAAGTAATAAATCCAGGGACTTCTTAAGCCCTACTATCTGTTGTTAAAGATAGCTGAACACAGTGAATACATTTGCTTGCGAGCATACACTCTGCAAAAAGGTCTTGTGCATGTTTTTCCCCCTCTGGGGCCAGTTTTTCCTTTGGTACTGTAATGGATTCTTTTGCTTGACTTGGCCTGTGTTTTTGTCATACATGACAGCCTTAATAGTTTACTCAATATTTCTGTTCATCTGAGGACTCGTGTAGAATATATTTGGCCCTTTTTCTATGTCTATAAATAACCTCTGTATCCTTTATAACATGATGCTCTGTAACATCTAAGAAGTCAACATTCCTTTGGCATTAAACAAAATCCCCTCTAGTCCCTAGAACTGCTTTTTAAATTGATAATACTGCAGAGGCATTTGCTTCCCTGACCACCCCATGCTTACAGAAGGAATTAGATTCCTCGGACTCTGCTCTTCAGTAGGGACTCTGGCATTCGTAATTCAGGTACTCTTTGAGACAACACATTTGTCTGTTGGCTTCCTTTAAAGCAAGAGAAGGTGTTTTGATCACATTTATCCAATGCTCCAGAGAGTGTGTGTATGTAATCACTGAAATTCCCTCGGTTTGGGTTTTCCTATTACAGATTTGTGTTAGAAAATGCAATCCCTCTGTTCTCAGAGGTGGGCATGTTCGCTGTGCCCTTGTATCTCTGAGTGATTTCATGTGTCTGGTGGGGCACTTAACTGCTCTGTCCTTCCTCTAAGGATGTTCCAGTTTGTTTAAATCCAGGTCTCCAGCATTCTTCAATAATCACTTGGAGCCAAGCTGCCTGGAAGAGTTTGGGTTCATTGGGTGCCTGACTGTCCAGTACCACATGGTGTAAACTGCTGCATAGCACAGTGTCTGATTACAAACAGCTTTCATCCTGGAGACTCTCTGTTGCCCATATCCATGGCTCCTTTTCTGAAGGTGATATATTTTAGCTTCATATTTCTGCTGTCAAAACACAGAGGACCAGAGATTCTCTGTGCCTTTCTGGAAATGAGGTCAGTCAGCCTTGCTGGTATGAAATCTATTCATATTCCTCAATTCAGGCAAAGTAAGGCTGATGAGACAAGTAGCAATAGAGACACCAGAATACATTTTGGGAGAATAATATGTCCCTGCATAGCAATATTTCTTCCTCAATTTTTTCGTTCCTGGTATAAGATTCTATTTGGTGTCCTTAACTAATCCTTAATTAAGTGCCTGTTGTTTAGCTTTCCTTATGCTTGCATTGCCAACACTTCATGTCCTCTCCCTTATGCAGACATAGAAGCTTGCTGTGGTTTTGTTAAAGTCCTGAATATATGAGTATGCATTTAGATACTTACTCAGGACATTTTTAACTTTTGACTATGTTGATCATATCAACTCAGATCCAGGAAAAATATCAAACTGAAAAGTGTGCATTACTAACTACAGCAATAATTTTTAAAAGAGCCTTGATTACGGTAAGTAGAGCAAAAGATTGATGTCTCTAAGGACATAAAACACATTGATAAACAGTAATTGCAAAACAATATATTTTTGTAAAAATATGAAAGATCTCTATAATGTTCACTTTCCACATCCTCAAGAGAGTAAAATGCAATATAATGCAATGATAAATTTCTAAGAGTTTCCCAGACCAGTTTTTGGCTTGCTGAAGAAAGAAAGTAATGTGCATTATAGAGTATTATCTAGCTTTTATCATCATGAAATAAAATGTTGTCTCTGTTTTCTGGATTAAAAAACTCAAAATTTTTTTTTCCTCCCAAGTTTTAAAGGATGACATTTTGGTTTTGTTGTCATCATTCCTGATATTTGCAATATTTCCTTGAATGTATGTTTGAAATCTTTGGGAACCTAATTTCTTTTTTTTGTGTGCAAAAATTTTAACTGTCATAAGAAATTTAGAAAGGAAATCTTTTTAAAAACCAAACACCCATCAAACAAAAATAAAAACTCACTGGGGCCAGTCATTACTGTTGTGATGTCAAAGGGCTAAGCTCATCAAGCTTTTGAAAAAACTTGAGTTACTGGCCATTGGGAAACGGTTCATGGCAGCAGTTCCTCAAAGTTGTTTTAGTCTTGGAACATATACTCGTGGAAGTTTCACTTTTGTGAATTTTACAAAGAAGTGCACCTTTAACAGTGTTTAGTGTTGTCATCAAATCGGTGTTCACAGGAAATAAATACTTTCTATCTGGCACTGAAGAATGGAGAAATCTCTGGGAAACTAGTGAAAATATCTGGTCCTAGAGGTATATCAGGACAGTAGTCAGTAAAACATACTTCAGAGGAAGGTGTTTAAAATTTTAAATTCTACTATGCAAAATAATGAAGTAATTTTCTTGACAGGAGATTGTATAGCTGGATATAATTCAGAATGTTTTGATCTTGATATTCATAGGCCTTCCTACAATTTTTTTCCCTCTCAAGCATACCTTGTCTTATGAAATACCTTGCTTAAATATTAGTGATAATTAATTTTTTAATTTTATGCAGAGTTCCCAATGTGTATTCTGACAGCAGTAAGCAATGATGTGTGGTTGACTTTGCTTTTAAAGCAACCAATTGTTCTGAAAGTCTCCTCACCCTGCCCCTTCATGCAGTTTATATAGGCCTTTATTTAATTTTTTCCTTTGCTAGAAATCTTCCCATTTTCTTTATTTTTATATATTGTGCTAACCTTTTTAAAATAGGCCAGGCAAATTACATGCACTAGCCAGAGAAGGAGTGCAGTGCTGGCTTCTTACTAGCCAGAAAGACTGGAATCAGTGCTAACACGCACTGTTATTTCAAGTTCCATTTTCACAGGCGAACATCTTTCTTTGTTCTTGCTGCCACATTGTGCTGACAGCACGGTCTTGCTTCACTGCCCACTCTGGTGCTCGGGTCTTCTCCTTGAGTGGTTCCAGATGACAGATGAATCACATGTGAGCAACAGGAATCAGTTTCCCTGTGTTTCCAATCTGAGCTCTTATAGCAGAAATTTGTCTTCTATCTTGCTCCACGCTGTTCTGTATGAGTCCTCCCCATCATCCATGTATGAAGTTAAATGTCTCTGTGCAGATCACATGATTTTTATTCCTCAGATGGTTTTAAACTCTGATATAGTCCAGCCTGTTATTCTGTACTAGTGTCCTGAAACAGTTTGTTCATACAGTACTGTCCTAGGTTGCAATATAGATGTGTTTAAGTATTCTATTACCACCAGCTGTGGGCCGTTAGCTGTTATCACCTGCTAATGACCCACCCGGATGACAGGCAATGGGCCATCAGGGACCCACCGTGTGACTCATGGACTTACCTCATCCCATTGTGGGATGCTCTGCCCAGGAGGGAGGAGCCAGGTGTTCCCACCTGGATATAACCTGGCCTTGGAACTGCCTGAGCTAGCCCTGTCTACTGGGTTCCCAGAGGACAAGAGCTACCACTGGATCTTCAGCTGGAGACTAGACCTTCACAGGATCACCGCTTCAACTGGACTACTTCAGTTGGACTGCTACTACCACCCTAACAGGGTGTTAGGTTGTATCTGACTTTGTCAGTGCTTTTCCTTGTATTATTTCACTTATTTTTAATTTCAATCTTGACTTGTGATCTCCCACTGGTTTGTTTTCAAACCAACACAAGTACCTTGTCCCATCAGTTCCCTTGACAAAGAACTGGACTGAAACCTGAAAGAAAAATAAAATTAACAGATGAAGAAAATATCTGGGGTAAACTTAGTTTAATATCTGCTTTCCAAGTTTCAGATTAGTTTTCCAAATATATTTATCCATTTAATTAGTGAAAGGAAGAAAATTTCTCAGATATTGAGATCATAAGGATAGTAATTTTGCTGCAGATAACATTTGTGAGAAAGAACAGGAAGTAATGAAAAACAAGATTAAATATCAGAAAAAAGAGAAAAACAGGTGTAGATCAAGAAAAAACTGTGAAAAAAACATTAAAAACAATGACAAAGTACAGAGATTGCAAAATATACCATCCTGTTTCTCAAGGGAATGGGTATACTCAAAGGGTGAAAGATTTATCATTTTTGAAGCATCTGATGCTATTTAAAAATTATGAGCTATAATACTCTCTCTGCACAGAGGTATTAATTTGTCATAGCACTGAAATGGGTTGTTTAAGCTTCATCAGCTCATGTGAGATAAGCATGTGTTTAAGTGTGCTTCTGAATTAAAAACTTCAGTTGTCATTTCTACAGCTGGTCTGGTATTACTCTGAACATGGCTTGATGGTATTCTGTTCCATTAACCTCTTTGTGCTCTCTTGAGCCACATTTTTGCACATGCAGAGTCTGCTGTGCAGTAGAATTGAAACCCACATTTCCTGGCAGTAGTGAGACTTCATGTTCTGGATTGCTGCAAACCTTGGGTCAGTGGTTCCTCTGCTCACTTTGCCAAGTATCAGACAGAAGGGAGGCTAATCCAGGAAAGACTAAAGGATGATATTTTAGGCTGAGTCTTGGCCACCGTGTTTTACTAAAAGTCTTGCCTAGGAAATCCGGGGGCTGAGTGAACACACAGAGCTGTGACTTTAATCTTTTTGTTCTGGGGTATGTTTAGAATGTCATGGTGAATATTCTGTGCCTCAAACCTTGACCTCTAGCATGTAGAATAATTTCTGACCTACATAAGAGACTCTAGTTCAAACACCCTATTGAGAGAGTACCCAATGACAGCCATTGAGAAATGTGCCCTTTTTAAAATCTCACCCCATAGGAGACTGAGCTGGGGACTGTGCCATGTGTGGGTAAAAGCCTCTGACACAGATTGCTCAGTGCAGGCATGCAGGATGATGGTTCAGTGAGCTCTGAAGGCAATTGGTGATATGAGAGCCTGATCTGGCACATTTCACTTCCATTACGAGAAATTAATCCCCTGTTCAACCGAACCAAAATAGAAGCTCTTTTGCCTGCTTGGTAATTAGTCTCTTGCATATTTGCATCTCACTGTTTTTTTCTCTACACTTAATGGCACAGCTGCCTTTTGCTTTAGGATAAATTAGAATGGATATCAGCAAAACACATCCATTTGATAGTAATGGAATGTCTAATAAACTTGTTGCCCCTTGGGTTTCCCATTCATATTGGTAATCTCCTATTAGTTCCAGGAATGCTCTGCTTCTTTCTTTCCTCCCTCTCTTCCCTATTAGTTAAAATAGTGGTTTAGTAAATCAAATTTCCACATCAGCCACCTTCTTCTGAAATACCACCTATTATTGAAAAATTCCTACATCACTTCAGACATTCTGAATTGGTGCCTACACAAAGCTCCAAACAATAGGAAGGGGAAAGAAAAGCAAGGTAGGAAGCAAATAGCTTGTACAATTTAGGCAAGAAACATTTTTTTTGCTCCGTTGATCTTCACCTAAAAACTTCCTATAGACAAATTAATACTTTCCATATCTGTTGCTTCCATGCAATGACCATAAACTTTCACATCATGATTTGTATGCCCTGACAATCCTGCTTTATCCAATGGGAAACCCAGGCAGATTGTACTACTTAAAAACATGTTTCAGCCTTCAGAGATAATAATGAGCACAGTGGGGGAATTAATATAAACAAATTACTAACTCTTTAATTTGGATAGCTGATAAGAATTTAAGATCTTAATTAGGAAGAATCATCAGCATTAGTCAGTGATTCATGGCAGAACTCTATTGACTTACCAGGGGTAAGTCTGAAGCTTCTTCATTGAGGGCAAGGGGAGTCAAATAGCTGGAGAGAGCTTTCTTGGTCATAAAGCAAAGGAAAATTAAGGCAAGGTAGGTTGTATGAAATTTGAATTAAATGTTGGAATAAAAACCTGTTCTGAACTGGGTTGTGTTGTGTGAAAACGCCGCAAGAACAGCCCTTTCACTGAAGTGTTACGAAGTAATACCATGGTTGCCTTATTTCTGTAATACTGCTGGGCAGCCTCAACAGCCTCAGTTTCAATACTGTACTCACTGGAAGTTAGTAATAAATGTAAGTTTTTCTTAGGCAGAATATCTAGAAGTTTACATTTTGTATACTAAGTTTTTCTTCAGATTGTCTTTGAAAAAAGAGGACTCATTTCTGGATTTCTTTTTAATATCAGTGTTTCTCTTATTCGATTCCAGTTTTCTACTTTGGCCTGAAACTGCTTGTTGTGAATACATTGCTGATATCAGACCATAGAATTTGTGATCAATTTCTTTGCAGGAAAAGTTGACTGAATTGCAGGTGTTGATCCCTGTTTTTTCTGGCCCTAAAATAACATTACTAGCTCTTTTACACACACCAGTCAAGAATTATTGAAAATGTCTTGACGTTTCTGCTTTTTCTTTTGACATTCATTAGGCTAAATCAAGTGATAAATCTGTGGGTAGTACTAGTGGATTAATTAATTTCACCTTTCACCTTCTCAGAATTTGTTACCATGAAAAAAAATGTTGCACACTGCAAATGATAAGTTTGTTATAGAACCATGAAAACCATTAAGCCATATTTACAATTTGTTGTATATTAACAGTCATAAAAAGAGTTTCTTGTTTGCTACATGACGTACTGTTGAATCCCAAACTGAACTCATGGTGTAGGAACATGATGTAGAAAGGAAGAGTTATCCAGCCCAATTTCTCACTAGTGTCACTGGTAGATTGGAGTCTTTGGAGTCACTACAGCTCATGAGCAGAAGGACTGAAAAAAGACCAACCATAAATACCTAAAAGCACAGAGATAACATAGCCAGAAGCTGTGTTGAGGGGGAAAATGAAACCTGGAGGCAGTCATCAGAGAAACTGTTGCAAATTTAAGTGAAGAGCTAACTAGTTGAACATATGTATACAATTGCAATAGGTTTATATTTTAGTTTAGGATGAGATTTTATGTACTATGAGAATTTTAAAGAGACTTTCTCTCTCCAAGCATTTTAATAGTGCTGAGCACCTTTTCTGGATAACAAGGATGAGAAAAGGGATGGTTCTGCAGGAAAAAAAAGGAAAAAAAATAGGAAGCCTTGGGACATCTGCAGACTCAACTGAAATTTTAAAATGCAAGAGATGTGGAAAAGCCATAGTTAAATTGCTTAAATTCACTCTTTTTCTTAGCCAATAGCTGTTTGTCCTTACTTCAGATGAGATACCCACCAGGATTTACCTGGAAGGGATCATGCAGTCCAAGAAAGAGTAGGAGAGAATTGCAATGTTGAGGATGCCCTGGGCTTTCTTTAGCAGGTATTTATAATATTTCCCATTAGTGTGAAAAGGATAAGCGTTAGTTACTTGCCTGCTTCTAAATTATAAAGATTAGTGTTTCAATGCTGGTTGAACAATGGTTTGAAATAATAATGTTTTTGGTGTGCAACTCTTATTTCCCTACTGAAAAGGAGAAAATTTCTCATACCAGAAGAGAGAAGGAAAGAGAGCACAGCAGATCACCCCCTCCCCACTTGCTAATTGCCCAAAAAGGAGGAGCTTCATTTCTACTGCCTTCATCTCAAGCAACCCTGTGCTGTGGGCTCCACCCATGTCATGCCGCAGACATTTATATAATTTGCAAATTCCTGACTTCAGAAAAATGTGCAAACAAAGTCTCTGGTAGACATATAAATAGTATGGTTTTATTCTGGGGTTGTGCCTTTCCTAATTTTCAGGTGTCTCTTTATGGCCAGGAAAAAGGAAATTCTTTTTCCCATTGTGCACTGGGACCTTAAATAAGAATGATTTTGTTTGAAAAGCAGATAAAAAGGTAACATAGAAAAAAGGGTTGCAAAGGATGATAGAGCACTGTGGGTTAGATAAATGTTTCTCAAATGCCTAAACTGATCCACCACATGAGCTATTAATATAGCTATGGTAGAACTATTGCAGAACTAGAACGTCCCCCTACTGTCACAATCCTGAACAATCTCTTCTTATCAAAGATCCTAGTTCAAGGGAAACTGGGAACTTTCGCTAAAATATTGTGGGTTCTTTCCTGTAAAATTTGTCAACTTGTTAAAAAAAAAAACAAAAAAAAAAAATGGAGAGACATTGGAAGGTGATGTCTTGCCTAGTGAGGCTGTGGAGACCCCAACTTTGGAAGTTTTCAAACCCCAAATGGAAAAGGGACTGGGCAACCTGGTCTAGCAGATGCTCCTTTGGGCAGGGGTGCTCAGCTATAAATCTTCAGAGGTCCTGTTCAACCGTAACTATTGTGTGACTCTGCAATGATGTTTGCTGCTTTGTGAATGCACCAGTGATGTGGGATAAAAGGAAGATGGCCCCCAGGCAGCATTTAAAACCCATGTTCCAGATTAAATCGATAGAGATGATGCCAACCTACCTTACTTGCCAGGAGACCTTATCTCTGAGAATTCATATAATTTGTTGTCATAAAGTGACAGGTCTAAGTGCATTTGCAATTCTAAAAATAGCATGTCTTTTCAAAATTAGCATGTTTTCAATTAAGTCTCTCTTGCCTATTAAAAAACAAGAAACATGTATGATAACTACTAATTGCTCTGCCATGGAAAAATATAGGAATTAACCTGAGAAAGGTAGGAATAGAGCTCTCCATAAGTGGAAGAGCTGTGTATGAAAGCTGTGAAACAGAGCATGAAGAAGATTGAAAATTGGTTAAACATAAGCTTGGCACTGGAGGAGGGTGGAAAAAGGAAGGAGGTGAGATATAGTCATCAAGCAGCAATACTGTTCACAGTGTTGATTATCTTTCCAAATGTTAAGGTATTCTGAAGATTTCTGTAGGTAATCTGTTGAGAAATCATCTTTGTTCAAAGATGCAGAAGCTGCTTGGAAAATAGATGAAGCTGTTCTGTACAGGAATGGATAATGTGTCATCACCCCCAAGTGCTGTACAAAGATGACTGAATTTATTGTGAGCAGAGTCCTGTGTTCCTTCTCCCTAAATATAGATTTATTAATTCTGATCACTTTTCTTGCTAAACTATAGCAAACCACTTTGGGCTGCTCTGTGCCATGTAGATACTTTTCTGTGTGGAGGATGCTCACTGCCAGCCTGTCTGGCTGAGCCCTGTGACTATTTGTGCAGAACTCTAGACCCTTCAGCAGGTAGCACTTCCCTAGGCCATGCCAGCTTGGACACCCAATTCCATGATCCCTCTCCAGGCACACAGAAGAGTGTGTGAGGATACTGGTGATTCACTAAGCCATGCTGTCACTAGTAGCTCTGCCTTGAAATTTCTAGCTTAAAAGCTCCGTATGAATGCTTGCAAAACCAGGCTTAGAGCTTGTAAAGGAATTTTATTTGTGGAAGAGTGTGAAAAATGAACCCACTAGTAAACAAGTTATGCATCTTATCTGAAAAAGTGGAATCAAACAAATAACAGTTATGGAAGTATTTTGTAATACAGGAGGAATGGAAACTTTGGGAGGGAAAAGGATAATCTAGGAATTAATTTCTATCTTTTGATTTGCACTTCTACAAGTTTAGCTGTTACTTGAGGAGAAACAAAGACCAGTTTTTTATTTAATAATTTGGTTTGGGTTATTTTTTTTTGCTTAATTTTCTCTGGACTTGGAGGCAGTGTCTCATAGTAGTTACTCAACTCATGACACTGTTGCTTTGCTGACTGTGTTGTGGGTTGGGGGAGGGGTTGTTTTTTTGGTTTTTTGGTTTGGTTTGGTTGGTTTTGGTTGTTCTTTGGGGTTTTTTTCCTGAAATATTGCATATTTCTAAAAAACAAAGCTTCACTGTTTGGAACCCAGCTTTTAAAACTGGAGGTAAGATTGCAGGACCTTCTTTAACTGTTTAGTCTCAGCAGCACTGAATACTTTATTTGTTGCAAATTATTTGCTCAGTTGTCCTAATGAAAATAACTTCCATGATCTCCTTCAATGCAAATATGATCAAGGCAGATGGTGACATCACCAAGAAACTTCTCTCTGAAAGGTTAATCTGCTTCATAAGTAGGAAACCTCATTAGCCAAGAGCTGTCATTGTAATTCCAAAGCTTGCACCTGTAGTAAAGGAAATGCCAAGTTGCACATAGACTCACAGACTTTAATCACCTTTCGTCAATATTATTTCTTTCCAACAGGTTCTTGCATTGCTTTTGCCTTTCTGTTCCTGAGAACTGGTATTTTAATATTTGCTCTTTGCAACACCATTAATTAATCTAAATTAACTTCAACACATTTAGACTGAAGTCTGGGTTCTGAAATTTGATCTACCTGTGCAAATAGTTATTTTTCTCCAGCTAACCTGAGGCACACACATACACATACACTGTTCTATTGAGAGAATAGCAAATTAAACTGTAACAGCGTAGGAAGATATGATTGACCCTTACTGGGACTTGCTTTATTTAAGCAACTTCAGTACCATGGACAATATTACATAATACATTCAGACTGGGTGATACATTGCACTGATGCTTATGTCAACAACCCAGATGCACATTGTGCAAGAATTCAGATCTAAGTGTTGTTTGTTGTTGTTTGTTTACTATGGTCAATAAATCTATGACAGTTTCTCCTTTCTCATTTAGCTTTCAGACCGTTCAACACCATTTCTTTTATCACAAGAGGCATGTTCACAGGTAGTGCCAAGACAGAAAATCTAGTCATAGATGCCAGGTGGGCGGATGGGCTGCCAGCCAGCCTAATCAAGCTGAGATCATAAGCACAAGACATTGCCCTCCTCCAGTGTTTTTTCACCATGCTATTCCTCACAAAAAACTTCTCAAAGTACACAGCATTATAGCCCTGGCCTCTGAAATCTGAAAGAGTCCAGACCTAGAGTTATTTATTATAATCCGGAGTTACTTAACTTTCTTTGATGAGCAGGTAAAAACATCTATAAAGGCAATTTCTAAGAGTGAAATATCTGCACCTGAATGGGTTGATGAAGTGCTATAAATTATATCTACATATTTAAGGATCTTTGTATATATATATACACACAAATATAAATAAGGGTAACCCTGTTATTCTGTCCTAGTTTTATTCTTTAATTAAAACTGGGTACCCAATATGTATGCACTGTCAGATTTTTTGCAGGGAAACTTATCCATCATCTTTTTGCACTCTGCCTGATGGCGATCTCTGTGTTAGCCCATCACTTTGTCAACATAAACCCAATGTGTATTTGAATTATCTGTGCTTTAGACACTCTATACAATATTAATGAGATACTTTGGTTTTCTTTAGCTGTAGACATTGTAGCATCAAATTAGCCCAGCTCTGCAGTGGACTTTTTTTTAATAGGGTTTTATAAGGTAATTAGAGTATCATTAGAGACTAGTAATTCCTGCCTGCACTTTAGAAATCCATCCTAAGAGAATCCTCCAGTTTCAAAGCTACTTTTCTTATTTTAAATCAATTTGAGATGGCCAGCCTAAACTCTCCATGAGAAAAGTTCCCTGAGCTGAACATGACTTTCAAAGTGAATAATCATAACGTGTATGTCTTGTACTTTAAATGTTGCTGCTGAAAAGATTCTTCATATTGCTTTAATTAGTAATTGTTTATTTAATTGCTTAAAAGGGTTGCATGTTTAAAGGTGAGCTGGCCCTCTAAGCAGTACTGCTTAGTCCTTCCACCACTTTCCAGATAAGAGCCCAGCTCATTATATAAATGATCTATTAAGATAGGAAGAGCAAAGGCCAGAATTGCTTCCAAGGGAAGCACAGGGCAAGTAAAGATTGGATGGTTGATTTGGGTTTAGTTTTCCTTCCCTTCTTAAGACAAAATCTGGAATGACCTGATCTGAAAATAAAGAGTTGAGAGGATTTGAAGAAAGTATGTGAGGTTAAAGATAAATAGAAGAGAAACTCCCTTTTCCAGGAAGAGCAGGGCTTCTGCCAGCAGCTATTGTTCTTCCTAGCAGAGCCTGGGAGATTCTGTCTTTTGTCTAAATATTATTTTCAGTTACTAAATTGAATCATAAGAAAGGAAGACCAGAGGAAATTACCTCCTGTTGTGTTCTGATGGATGCAATATGAAAATGTCAGATACTCTTTTAAGAAATTTCACTTTGGGAAAAGAAAAGGTGGGGAATGTTTTCCTTCAAACAACACATGAAGGAGGTAGACTCAAGAATATTTGAGGGTAGTAGGAGGTCTGTTTATGAAGGTTAGTAGACAGGTGGCATGATTATTATGAGTCAGTGTAGGCAAAACCTTCTGGATTCATCAAGAAGCAACCTAATTATTTACCTGATTATTTTATTAGGTAAATAATTTAAACTTGGCTATTTTATACAATTAAAAAAAAAAACCCAACAAAAAAACAAACCACGATTGTTGGAGGGATTTTTGTGTGGAATGAGGGATGTGTCAGTTCTTTACCACACCAGATTGAAGCAAGTTCTCATGTATCTCTTGACCTCATTTTTCTGTTTATGAAACCTCCTAGTAAACCGTGCCCTATACTCTAATTGCCAAGCTGCAACTACAGCAACAAGATTTCTTAGCAGAGCTAGTAGATCACATTGGATTGTGGTAGAATTGTGAATATTTTAGCTTCCTAGATATTGTCATTTGTTTCAAACTTAAGGAGCAATTGTCTACATATGAGACAACATAATAATCATTATCATGTATCAATAATCATGGTTTTGTGTATGTTTGTGGTTGGTTTTTTTGAATGGTTACCTTGATCCTGATTGAATGTCCATGAAAGTTAATGGAAAGCTGTTATTCTTTGTGTGGCTTTTTTTTTCCTCCTTCCCGATACCCCCTTAAAAATATTCATTTAAAATATTTTCTCCACTGGGTCATCAGAAGATAATTATTCAGGGATAGTGTCTCAAATAACATTGATTTGGCTAATTGTCTTATGTTTTCTTTTGATTAGATTGTAACTTTTGACATACTTAATATCTTTCATCCTAATACTTAGAATTATGGCAAAAGTTTATCTGTTCTCCAGCACAAGCATTGAAGTCAGAAATTCTCATGGCAGCAAATTGATTGCTGAAAGGACTAACACGTTCACCCTAAAAGATGTTTAATAATAGCAGACTGATCGTTTAACTACTAATACCTAAAGAAAACAGCTCTTCCACACCTTCCCATTCCCCAGGTAATAATTTCTCCCTTAGGGGTGTTTTAGTTTCACAGTGTTTTCTTAGTGTTTGGATGCAGACATGTAATCTTCACACAGTCCTCTCTCACTGGAATTTTCTTTGTAATGTACCCCTTTTTTAACTGCTATTCATGATGATCCTAAGAAACACATTTTGCATTATTTCAAATTTGCTAATTATTCAGAATATTGACTACTAAGTTCTGCTCATTTAGGGAGCTGTGTTCACGTGGTCAATTCGAAAAGCCTCACACTAACTCTGTCCAGATCCAAAATCAATTCTCATCCTACTCCTGAGTGCTGCTACTTGCAGGCCTTGCCCATGCTGTTTTCTCCTGCCCCAAGTGGACTTCTCATACAGTGAGGCTGATGCTTGCAGAGTCTAGATGTCAAACTGGAAAAAGGGTCAGGGTGATATTTTTGTCTTATGTCAAGTTGTAAATAACAGGCTTGTTGCAATCTACGTTTCTGTAACTACAGTCAGCATAATTAGTTTGGACTGGTTAGAGGGAATTGGCAATGAGGCACAAATATTTGCACTTCCAGCTCAACAGTTCAGTGACTGATACCACTTTGCTTTAGTTCTGCATGTCTCTTGCAGTCAAAGTGAATAGAAACCTGAGCCTAAATAACTGTGAAAGGATAAAAAGTAGAAAGACACAAGTATCACCATTTAGAGAGTTGCAGAGCATGAGAGCTAGGGTTACCTACTCTCACATGCTAGGCAGCATGTGTTAAAAAAATTGTTAAAGCTGTCAAGAACTTCACCAGATAGATAACTGTAGTGCTCTCATAACCTTAAACCGTGGGTAAAAGCAGAAATACTTTCATTAGGGGTGTTGTAGACCACCTATATAGTGATGTCATCTTGCCATGGTGCAGTGCCATGGGGAGCATTCAAGGATTTCTTTTACTGCTAGGAAAATAAGCATTAACAATCTTTAATATCTTTGATTCATGGATCTACTAGTGCTATAAAGAGACCTTGGAGAGGAGGGTTTGCCTTGTACCAATGATTTCTCAGTTTTATTGACCATTAAAATTATTTTATGCCTTGAAACCTCTGAATGCATGAGAGGAGAATTTACCTTTTCTCTTCATGTTGCATGCATGATGTGTTCCACATCTTCCCCATCCTTGTCCCTCAGAAAAAATGTCACTGGTACTGTTGCAGGTGGTGGGATTCCATTGTTAGTAAAAATGATGCTGAGTTAAGAAACAGTCACTGAAATGCAGTGTTAGATGCCTCGTTTCTGTATAGGTGTTACCAAAACATGGCTTAAAATATTCTTACATCTCAGAGTCCAAATGCCACTGCAGCCATACCTTTTCCTCCCATCCTAGAAAAACATTTGCCAAAAGATGAAACATAGTACAGAGTTCTAAGTAGATTTGGTGATGCTGAAAGAAAAATGAGATGGGCAGTCAGTTTGACATCTCTGAATTTACAGCTTATCTTTGTCAGAAAAATGAGCCACAATGATATGTATATGTTGTCCAATTTGAGAAGTAGGTAATTTGAGCAGTTGCCCAGACAAGAAACTATTCCATGATGCTGATCATGTATCATGGCATCAAGACAGATGATTGAAGGAGCTGGGCCTGACACCACTGATTAAACTCAGGCCTGTCCAGAGGGGAATTGATTACATATTACCCAGTAGTCAGATGCACTGAGAGAAAAGGGTAAGGCTGCTCTGTAAGGCCTCATAGCAGGTCAGTAACACTTATGAATAAGATGAACAAAATTGTCTGAAATGGGCTAGCCCCAAATTGAAACGGCCCTTATTTGCCAGGAGGAACCAGTAACTGCCACAGCCCATTCCTTCTCTAGGACCAAAATAAAATGGTATTTGAGGTGCTTTATGCACAATACATTTAGCTTGCATATGCAGCTTTATCATCTCTCTTGAGGTCCTGCCAGTGACAGTTGTGCTGTTTCCTTGGCTTCTCACTTGGTTTCTTCATAAGCTGAACTATGTGACTCCTTCCTTGACAGAAAAGTACAGAATTTGTGCAAACAATGTGTTTTACAATATCCCTACCTTCTTTGTCTG
This sequence comes from Entomyzon cyanotis, assembly GCA_024500445.1. Lineage (NCBI taxonomy): Eukaryota > Metazoa > Chordata > Aves > Passeriformes > Meliphagidae > Entomyzon > Entomyzon cyanotis. Next base: position 88,377,723 of record JAKEPQ010001005.1, read on the forward strand.
CAATATTGATTAGGCAATAAATCAGTGCATTAAGTCGAGTTATCCCTTAGCCATCATCTAAAAGTTTGCATCACATCTTCCTCTTAATATAATGAAAGAACTTCCCAAGATAAAGGCGGCACTTGGATTTCTTGCTAAATGATACTGCAGGTCTAATGGGTCCAAGTGAAATAAGCTACCCTGAATATAAATGTGGATTCCTGCCTTCTCATTTCTTGCTGTACTGAACTTTGTCTAAAGCAATGTGCTTAAAAATGTTTGAAATGCATCCCAGAAAGCTCCTGTAAAGCCTGAAATAATAAAGTGCAGTGTGTGTGTAACAATACCCATACACATAATATAGTTCAGCAGTAACATGGGAGGGGTTCAGCATGAATTCTCTGCATCATGGAACGATGTCTGCATTTTTCTACCTTTTACCTTTTGGTATGTATATAAGGTGCATGAAACGTCATTTTGTTTTCCTTCCTCTCTTTTATTTTTTGCCTAAAACCTTGAGGTACCTGGGGTTACAGCAGTAGGAACAAAATAGCATTTGATTTGTGTTCTGAAAGGGCTGGAAGAAATATAGTCTGGTAATTCATAATTAGCTATAAGATACTTACAAAACTCACATTGATGGAATAATTTTTATTTTAGCTCTTCACAGAGCTTCTACTTTAAATTCCTCTGCTTCAGTCTGTGCTATGGATCTCATTCTGGCTTTTCCCATGAACCAGTGGGCAGTTTAGGGCCCCCCAAAAAACCGGTGCTCTCCTCTTTGTAGCAGGATTTGCAAAAGGCTGTGTTCGAGAGCTGGTTAAGAAAGCACATCTTACTCCACCTTTCAGTGGTCTGGGTATGTATGTACAGTTCATTGTTAGACTTCAGCAGTGTCTAAATAAATTCTTAACAGCATAAGCTCACCCCAATGTACTATAGAAAATTTGTGCTCTTTGAGGATGCCTTCCTGCGTTTATTAGACCTGTGAGCTGTTTAGCTGTTTTCTTTTTGCTTTGTTTTTGTTTGTTGTTTTGTTTGTTTTTTACTGTTCAGTCAGTCCCAAACACACTTGGAGCTGTATATGCATAAAAATTTTGTAACCCTGCATCCTATGCTAGAGATGTTGTATTGATAAATGTGCCTAGAACCATATGGTGTATAGCAAGGCTTGTATTTTATTCCTAAAGACAAGTAGAGAGAAGCAGATTTTTAAGTGTTTCCTCAGAATCTTACTGCTCTGCACTCATTTGTATCACCTCACACAACCAGCTAAAAGAACCCGCATTACCTGACAGAAAATCTGTTTTTCCTCCATCCAGGGCTTGTGTACACATGGTAAACATGAAATTATCTTCTGCTTGAGTAACTCTCCTCTAATTACAATATGAAAAAGAAATTTTTGGGTGACTTATTTTGTTTTTCAATTAACAAAGAAGCTTAACATCCTGCTTTGTATTTTGTAGCATGCTGTCTATTATACCTGCCAGATTGGTTCAGATGTCTGTAGGGAGCTGTGGGGAAGCTAAAAATCTTGGCAGTTTGGAGACATCCAGGGAACAATGTAATGAACTCCTATCTTCTATGTTTATTTGTACTTGTGAGGTTTTTTTCCAGAATTTTCTCTTGGTTTTTTGATATTCAAGCACTTAAACATTTCCATTGTATTTTTCAGAAAGCACTCTGAGTCATGTTCTGTAAATGCTGCTGCGTAAATCCTGTATTTCAACTGATTAACAGTTTACAGCCTTCTTACCTTCAAGCGGTTGTTAAAATTAGTAACACCACATACAGACACTGTCTGTAAGCTAGGGTATGTGTTTGCAATAAAACATCAAGTTATTCACTTGGAAGATAAAGTTTATGCAAGCTATTCTGGTTTTGTTCGGAATACATTCTCAAGCAGATGAGATTGCTTTTGTCTGTAATTAATGAACGCATGGTTCCTTGAGACCTATCGAGGAAAAATAGCTGTAACAACTTCTCACTATTACATTTATTGACAATTAGAAAATCCAGCATCTTAGAATTGGTCTGGATGATTTCATTAGCTATAATCTTGATGTGGAACATTATGAACAAGAGCTCCAATCTGAATTCTTTCAGAGTTCTTACTGTAGAAATGATTAAGGAAAATGTGTCTGTTTTGTAGTGACATTTTAAATGCATTTTTCCTTGGTTATTTTTCAGGCATCAAGATGAGACACTTCAATCTTCAAAATTATGCAAAAATCTTCTGATATCTGCTGTTTTTCTTGTTCTTTCTTTCTTTCTCTTCACATCACTGAATATATTAAAAATTAGGAAATAAAAAAACAAAAGAAAAAGAAACAGCTAAAACTGCAGACTGTCTGAAGCTATAAAAAATTTGAAAATGTTTTAAAAAATAATAAAAGTTATGTCATGGTTGGTAGCAAGGAGAGAGAATGATTTGTATCTCATAATGCAGTTCCAATTTTTTCTCCACTGAAGTTCCTGGTTACATTTCCTCTTTGGAGAATTTTTTCTCTTCGGTAACTTCTAACATTTTCTAGCATGTTTAGTCCTGCATTGATAGGAGGATATTCCTATTTCTCTAGAACACAATTTACCACTTTCAAACACAAATAATTGCTTCTTTGAGTTAAATATCAGATAGCCACATGGCTTATCTTCATTTTGGCTAGTAATGCATTTTAAGGATTCTGAACTTTCAGGAAAGGGCTCCAGTCTGATGTAATGCCCGTTGGGTCTATTGTAGCTATAGAAAAGAAAGTATTTCTCACTTCACAATACAAAAGCTTGCAAAGAGTGTTCTTCAAGTTTTCAATGGTTTCTTGACTCTACCAATTCATACATCCCAAGGTCAGTACCTTCACTGTTTCTCATTATGGATGATTATGTCAGTGACAGTGCCTTCCTTGTCTTACCTTTAGGCATACTGATTTTTCATTATGTTTATTTCACACTTCTATCAGATGTCAGACACAGATAAACCAATGTAAGGACACAGGAGAATGACAATGGGAACATATTACTTGTTATGACCTCCTAGGACTGAAAATACTGGTCCTGGAGAAGTCAAGATTTCATCCTCTTGTGAAATTCACTTTAAAAAACAGACTTATCTCTGAATCTTCCATTGGTCTAATTCAAGATAGATTTCCAGATTTCTTTTTTTTCTTCTGAAAGCTTTTGAAAACAGTGGAAGGAAATTACTGTCTCTGGTACTTTTCATTGTATGGTTTACATCATTGGGCTATATATCATGGTTTCCAGGTCTGTACATGTTGAAGTGTTTGGAGCTCTGAATGACATAAATATTTAATTAGGAAACAAAAGGCACATGGCTGTCCCTTGCATATTAATGGAGCTTTTCATCCTGTGAACTCATCTCAGAAGACTTTGAAGAACAAAGCAGGACTTTGGTATTGTGGCAACAAACTAATATCGTTTATAAAACAGAGGGTATTTTTTACTAGTTCAAAGCCTCTATCAAACAAGTGTACCTCTTCAGTTTTAAAGTAAAGTAGGAAATGCTCTTTTCCTTTCTCTAAAGATGGAGTGAGTTAAAACAGTGAAGATGAAAACAGACCTGCTCTAATCAAACCAGAGAAAACTTAATACATATTTTCTGTTCTGTCATTCATCATTCTTGTGAATTCAGATTGAATGTAACCCAAACATCCCAAAATTTTAATTAAAATAAATAAATAGATAAAAAGCAGGATACTGCTTTTTTATTACCCTTTGAGTTTCAAGAGAGAAGATAAGACATGTAGTCCAGGTCTTCCTTATGCACTATGTAGAAATCCCTTTTGTTGTAAGAGTCAAGCTTTTTGCAAATTATGTATATCTGTAAGTTGGAGCACTGCAGATGATTTGGAAATAAAGGATCCTCCCAATTGGTTGTTTTTGCAGAGCAGAAGGGGAAAAGGGTGTTAATGAGCCTTTTCCTTCTCTGATAATTGTTAGATATCTGAAAAATACTGAAGATGAGCAGTTGAAGCAGTTGAAGTTGCAGCAACACCCATTAGGAATATTCAAAATTAATTTGCATCTTTAAGTAGCTAAATACCTTTAAAAAACATGTAAGTTCTCCATTGTTTTGATTTCTCTGCAGTAAGACAGTCTTTCTTCAGTACCAAAACAAAAAGGTTAGAGTACCATAGCATCTGTTTCCATTATGTACTAGAATGACCAGACCTGTGGAGCACTGCTCTTTGCCAGTGCAACTTCAGCTTGTCAATTAAGGACTTTCTCCCTTGCAATTCAGCAAGACAGGTTCATCAGTGAGATAACTTCTCTCAGAGACTTGTGCCATGCAAACCACTTTTTACGCCTGCTTAGCTTACTGCTATCCATTGCCGCTCCAGTGGAAGCATGGAGCCATTTGTGCACTTGGGCCTTGGGAACTGTAGGTACTTTCAGCAAGGACAAAGTTCATTTCTTTTTAAACTAGATTTGAAATATCAGCATGGATTTATTTTGCTCTCTCTTTTCCTCTACCCTCTATAGGATTTACTGAAAGATTGCATCAGAGAGCTGGAATCTGGCCTTTTCTCCCAGGGCATCTGTGACTTCCATAGTAAATATAGTGAATGTGGACTTAGAAGCTTTGTAATTTCCCTCATTTCCACCATTACACAGACTGGATACAGCATGGCAAATTACTCACAGGTGGGGGTGAGCATAAAACTGGAAACTTTAGGAAGCCCAAAGGATGTACATAAATATATGCTGTGACTCTGTAGTGTAGCACATAGTTTGCATTAGCATTGCAGCTGTCCTGTAATGCTTCAGTACTCTAAAATTTCATTAGTAATCAGTAAGTGCCATTCAGGCTTCTACATCATTATAAAGCTGCAAAACAGAGTATATTTGTTTGAAAAGAAGGGCCAAATATACTTTTTCAGTTACACTGGTGATCAGTCTCTTCTTTCCTACAAGAGTGCATTTTCCCAGAATATGTCTAGGAAAACAGTCCCTGTAGCAAAGTTCCAGCTAGACCTTTGACAGTGCTCAGAAGCTGATCCTTAGGGAGGTATGGTTGTTGAGAGGAAACATATCATGCTGCTTCTCTCAAAGACTCTCTCACCTTTCAAATAATCTGGGACTCTGCCACAAAGCTGTTTGTGGCAGTTTTAGTGAAGAAGATATCTTTTTAATTGCTTCAAATTGGTTCCAGTTCCATGAACCTGTGCAATCAAGCCTTGAGCCTGTGCCAGCTTTCAGCACCTCCAGTACTATGCAGCAAGAAATTTTCAGTTCATTCATGTGATCTGAGGAATTAATTTTTTCTTTGTCTTCTGCCTGACACCTGTTAGTTTTGGTCAAGGTCTCTGCTTCTGAGAACACTTGATGATTATTCACATTTTTTTCTTCCTGTCCATCTCATTTAGCCAGAAGAACTTTGCGGCACTCTCTTCCTGCCCTGCCTCTGCCCCTATCCCTGCAGTGACCTCCCAGGCTGAGAATCTCAGCTTCAGAAAAATAGTAACCACTACTCACTCTGTCACAATACTTTTTTTATCAGGTAGAATGTACACAGAGTGTAGATGTTTAATAGACTTAATTAGGAAAGGTGGCTTGGGACCCCAAATTCATAATCCCCTTCTTAAATATTCATATCATCGGCTCTGTGTTTGTCAACCAGTGTCACATAATGTGTGACATAATGTCACTTTGAGTGATCATCACCGTACAAAACAAGCCTTTATCCTTCACTGTTCACATTTCACAAAATGAGTCATATGTCTCCCAAGGTTTTCTGCATAGTCTTACTCTTTGGACTGTTTTGGTAATGAAGCTGGCTCATGGTATTTGATCACAGTGACTGGTGTCTTATGGTTTATGACTGGGAGGAGGGAGATGCACCAAATAAAGAGAGAATTCATAAGAACTATCTCAGGGGGCATTTTGATTCCTTGTCCATTTATAGATGAATTCTGTCTCCCATGCAGGAACTGTAGGACAGCTTCTTTATCAAAGAGACAGCATCATCCGTTATCATTGAATTACAGAAGTGATAGGGAACCTTTCTCACTGTCCCCTATGGTTTATGGTCCTGCTGTCTCCTTGAATTTGAGTGTACAGACAAACTCCTTTGATAATGAATTCCTTATTACTAGCAAATTTTTGTCATTCTAGAGACCTCCTGTTCCTTTACAAATCTTACTTTTAAGGAAAAAATTTGGCAGCAAAGAAGAGGGGGAAGAGGGTGAGGAGGAACAAAGAGTCACATTACTGCATTACCAAACAAGTTGAATAACTTGGTAGCTGCAGATATGTTTTCCAGTTAATTTTCTTTCTGACATTATTCTGCCAGAACGTTTTCATTAAAATTGCAGTGTAGCCTAAGATAGAGATCTCCATGGACTGGGAGCATGCTGCTAGGAACAAAGAGCTGACACACTGCTAATAGGTTGTGTGTCAAGAAGAGGATCTTACCAGAATTGTGTTAAAATCTTTATAGGTTTGTGGGAGGGAAAGGCAGGGAGGGAGAGAGAGATTAAGCAAAAGATATCACGACCACATGGATCCCTGCGGAGTCTTGCTGGTCCTTCTTCATCCTGGTCTTCATCCTGGTCTTCATCCTGGTGGGGGTCCCAGAGTTGTTCTTCTGGAGGTATCACTTTTATACAGCCCAAGTCCCAGGTATCCACATGTATGTGCCATGGTGGGAATTTCAGTCTGTATGGTGACCAAACCTTTACCTCCATTAGGCCTCAAACTAGCTCCTTCCTGCTGTGCCATCGGCACTTACCTCAAATGCCTGTTGTGGTGGCTTATCTTACTGGAAGTTCCTTCCATGGCTTTGACAGTGTTTTGAGACAGTTCAGCTGCATTCTTTAAGCCCTTACAACTAGGAAGCTTCTTCTTTGCAAACCAGTTCTGGATTTTTTATTTTTTGCCAGAGTTGCTTTGCAATGTCACATTCTTTCTCCAAACTCCCTTTGACATGGAGTGTACACAGAAGGAAGAAAGACATATTTTATATGGTTTTCCATTCTTTCATTGGCTGGATTTCCACTGTGCAATCAGCAGTATCCTCCTTCCTGAAATAAAGAGTAAGATGAAAGGCAAGAGAAGCTCTTGCTCTGATATCTCAATACAGAATTTTTAATATATAGAGAAATACCCTCAGTACCAGAAGGCCATATCTTCCTTCCTTCATTTTATGCTTCCCATTTTTAATTAATAAGTCTCTGCAACTCAGTGTCACTTTGACATTGACCCAGACTATGCAGTGAGTTTGAACCAGATTACTTCCAAAGGTTCCTTTCAATATAAATTTTTCTGGTATTCTAAAAACAAACAAATAAAATTATTCTATTATTCTAAAAACAAATAAACAAAACTCAACCCAAATGGCCTAGTCTTAATCCTGTATAGTAATAGAAAGTAGATACTTATTCCTTTTTTTGCTTTATGTTACTCTGAAAAAATTAATGCTAAGCCTGAAATTTTGTATACCTAGAGTGTTTCCAAGGACCAAGAAGCACAAGATGTGAATCACAGAATCATACAATAAGCTGAGTTGGAAGTGACCCATAAGGATCATCAAGCCCAGCTCCTGGCTCTGCACAGACACCCCAAATGTCTCATGTACCCGAGACCACTGACCAAACATTTCTTTAACTCTGTCAGGCTTGGGGCTGGGACTTCCATGGGCAGCCTGTTCCAGTGCCCACCACCCTTTGGGGAAGAATCTTTTTCTAATATCGAGCCTAAACCACTCCTGACACAACTTCAGGCCATACCCTCAAATCCTGTCACTGGGGACTACAGAGAAGAGATCAGTGTCTGCCCCTCCTCTTCCTCTCACAAGGAAAGTTGCAGACTGCAATGAGGTCTCCCCCTCAGTCTCCTCTTCTCCAGGTGGAACAGACCAAGTGACCTCAGTCACTCCTCATATGGCTTCCCCTCAAGGCTTCTCACCATCTCTGTTGCCCCACTGTGGATGCTGATAGTTTAACATTTTTCTTGTATTGTAGTGCCCAAAACTGCACCCAATATTCAAGGTGAGGCTGCACTTGTGAATCTACAAAACAGTCTAGTCCAGAGTTGGGGTCTCTTGAAATCTAGTATTGTTATGTTGTATCTTGTCAAGGACAGGATTCTAGGGAAAGCAGATTGTTATTTGAAACATATGAAAGCTGTTGATTCTAGCTCCTCATGCAATTCCCATATTGTGCAAACGGTTGGCAAGCAAACAGGCAACTTGAATTGCAAGTCGGCTATGTCTTCTCCCTGACCCTTTCTGTGAGCTGATATGAGTGTCAGGGGAAGAGGTAAATCTGCATCTTTCAGTGTGTGGGGCCTGAATCACAAGCAGACTTTTGAGTACATTTCTCTAGAATGTACTATTAGTTTATCTGACAGATGGAGAGCTGTTGGATTAACACCCTGGGGATGTTGCAGCGGATATAATTAGATTTAATGGGCCATGATGAAAACAAAGGAAATAGGGGGGAAAATACTGGGGAAAGCTTATTCTTTATTTAGTACTTTATAGCATCCTAGAGAACTTAAAACTTACATTGGTACTTGAAGAAATAACAAGGCAGAGAGGATTGAAGCAGAATGACAGCAAATATGCAAGTTAGAAAGGTGGGTGCAAAGTATGCATAATAAATTAAAACTGTCTTGGTTGATTCACTCTTTTATTGGCTACTAGGAAGAAGTGGGACTTTACAGGTATTCAAAATCATGCTCAGAAGTATTTGAATTCAGTCCACCAAATAACTCCAGGACATTGACTGGCTATCACTTCCCAGATTACTTAAACCTAAGCATCTTGCCTGAAATGAGTAATGTCAAGTTGGAATACACAGCAACAGAGGAACAGTGTTAAAAATTAAGGTGATTCTCAACCAGATTGCAGTTTGAAGCACCTGAAAAGGAAAGTGTTCATCAAGCTTTCCAATGGCTGCCTTCATAACCAATTCTTACTACTGTGTTTTCTGCCTTGCTTCTCAGCAGGATAACTGCAACGTCACTATATACCCTAAGTATGTACTTTTTTATGATAATCCTAGAATTTCCTAGTATTTTCTCTATGCATTTATTTCCCACAGAAGTTAAGGATGTAACTCCAAAAAGTCTATTGGCTCATTGAAAGCAACGTATTTTCAGTTATGGGCTGCACTGTATAAGCAGCACAGTGTACTTCTGGTGTCTACTATATTTACTTTGAGATAACTTTTTGAAAGTGTTTTTAAAACAGCACATCTAGGGTAAGTAGCAGAAGAAAAGAGAGGAATGGGGACAGGCAGAATTTAAATGTGTTTCTAACACCATAAATTACTTGCCTACAATCCTCCATTGCTAGGACCTGGTGCTCTCATTTCAGAAGACAAATGTGAGAATGCCTCTCTGCAAGAACAATAGTACTTAAATCCACTTTGCAGAAAGGTGGCTGAATGTGTGAGGTGAAGCAAAATATAGCCAGAGCCTCTGCATGTACAGTTTTTTCTTTCTACTCTACCAAAGAATATCTAATCTGGGAGTGAATAGAGCAGTGCTTTGTGTTTCTAATTCCTTACTTTATTTTCCTGTAATGTACACTTATTCTTCTGAAAGTTTGTCTGAACTTCTCTTCTGCTTGTGATCCTTATGATGATGGATGATGACAGAACCACATAAAATATTGCCCAAACTTTTTAATACATAGTACATCATCTATCATCCAGGGTTTATATGTTCTAAAGCCATTGCCCTTCTTTATTTAAACATAATGTGAAATCATAGCTTTTTGAAAGCTACAAAATACTACCCACGCCTTTTTCAATATCAAAGATGTAGTATGAGTCACTGTTTCATTTAATTCAGCCAGTGACAGCTGTGTTCACGCAGCCTTAAAGCAGGCAGACCAATGTTACGCAGCCCTCGGAAAAAGCACATTGTGAGAAGAATGACAAAGCCTCCGCAGGGTGACTGGTCAGCTGCCTTGGAGGGCTGTGTTTAGGAAGTTAAATTCAAGCATTACTTAAAGGAGAGGGCTAGTTCAGCTTTGCTACTGTAGCCAGTTGGTTTGGTGGAGTAATCAGAGAGTTGTGTCTGAAAAGGAATTACAAAAATGAAGTTGTAGGGAGATGCCATTTAAATCCACTTTGCCTTGAAATGTTTTTTTTAGCACATCACTTTCTCTGAACCACTTGTCTTTCCTTTCAGTCATTGCTACTGGATGAGAGGGAACATGGTTACATTACAAAGACATCTGGGAGGTAAGAAAAAGCAGGGACTACTTTCTGTTCCTTTGTATTTTGGTGAGTCAGTGCTGTTTGCAAGCAGGTAGTGCTTGAGCATGCTGTTCTGTCTCGCACTCTCCTCCTGCGGCAACAAAGATGCTTAAAAACATGAACTTCAGACTCATAGAAATTCAGTCATTATATGTGAAAGCTTTGGGACTAAGACTGATGAGACTGAGGAAGTGGAGACCATGTGAATCTCTTTACATGGGACCCTGAGGCAGCTGCAGATATATCCCAAATGTGTAGCATCAGACAAGTGTGAGGGAATAAGTGGACTTGTAGTCTCAGCAGACAAGAGCAGTGAAAATATCCTGTGTTACTGACCAGGCCCCTAAAGGGAGAACAGAAGAACAGGGATGCAGACACAACCTTTGCCACCAACCCAGGAGAGCAGGCCACTCAAACACAGCACACCATGACTGACTGTGCTGACAGGCTTGTGGGGGTGCTCGGGGAACACAGGATTAAACCTGAATTACCTCCAGGAAATACAGCCGTCACAAACCTTTCACCACTGAGGGACACGGAAAGCCACAACTGTGGCTATCCTGGAATAGACCATGCCACACACACCCATTTCTCTAAACAACCCTTCTCCTAAAAAGTGAGGATCACCTAGGAAGGACTTTTCCTGGGGAAAAGGCACCAACAAAGGTTTGAAAGGGGGAAAAACTATAGATAACACAGGGAACCAGCTGTACAAAGATTTTTTTCCTGTTTAATTTTTCTTTGATTAATTTGTTCAATTAAGGAAGGGGGTGGAAGGGAGGACCTGTGTTGTGACCCATTAGTAAGGGCCATGATGTTGTTATAAATTCTCATCAGGCTGAAAAAAGACACCAGACCACAGGTCAGAGAACTCCTGTGCTTTATTGTACAGTTGCCTAAACTCTGGCAATTTAAACTCAAAAGGTGTTGGCTAAGTAAGTTGGTACAATAGACTTTCACAAGTGGTTGATAACACGTCCTAAATTCTGCACAGTACCCTTCAATAAGCTCTCAGCTTCTCACAAGAAATTTCTCAAAGGTGCTGGTTTAGAAGCTGAAGCACTCTCCTACAAGCTCCCCAGTCCTACAATAAACATGGGTTCAAAATATGGAGTAGAATATGAGAGCTGTGCTTTCCCCAGGCAAAGCAAGGGAGGAGAGAAATAAAGGTGGAGAAGAGAGAGAGAGAACAGAGAATATCACCAGTCCATCAATCCTGCATTGGCCCTGCCACGTACGTAATGGCTAAACTTCTCTGGAACGTGCATGTGTTATTTATACCCAAGACTTTCTAAGCCCCACAAATTGACATATTTGGCTGCCTTAAGGATGACTCTGCTGGAAACACAGATTGTGTGATACAAAGATTTGCCTCATTGAATTTATGAATATCAAGTGTAGGAAAATCTGCTTTGCTCAGAATTTGTAATAAATTGGCATATGTTATTTTGTCACAGACTTTCATTTGAAAAAAGGAAATTGCTCTTAAACTGTTAGCATGGAGGGCCTATATATATATGGATATCTGTTTGAGAGAAATTTTCTTTTCTTGTATGAGTTTTCCTTTGGCAATATCTGGGCTTATGTCTTTGGGATTTCTATTTCTACTACGGAGAATTCAGAGAAAATATAACTCTATTATAGCTGAACTGTATTATATCTTTTTTGTGGACTTTTTATCAGTGAAACAAATGGCTGAAGTTAAGCTTGTTTCATGTTTATTCTTTTTTTAAGGGAAGCTGAATGTCAGCTGCTCTTATACTATGCAAGCGTTCACCTACAGGTTTAAGATTGTGTGGCAAATCAACATTAAGAAATACTCCAGATAAACTTTCCTGACTGTTCTAGCATAGATTAACTCTGATGGCTAAGATTTTTTTTTTTTTTCCCCATCTAGGGATTTGTGCCAACTGCTTGCATCACTTTTACTGGCTGAACCCATAGCCTGTCAGTTGTGCACCTCAGAGTTCTGCTGGCTGAGCTATCCATTTCTTGCTTTCTGGCCTCTTTGAAGTCTGAGTTCTCAAAGGCCTATAAATTCCATGGTGTATTCTGCTGAGGCTATGTGACTGAAGAGGGTATATGTGCACGGGCCTATGTCACAAATGTTTCCATATAAGCATGTTCTTAGTGGAATTATATTGGTGGTATGTGGTAAACAGCATTGTATGTACAGACTGGCAGACTCTCACAAAGCTGCATATGGACCAGGTCTGGATTAAATGTGTTCTCTTCTTCCAGCAGTTTTTGCAGAGCTTTTATATAAATCTTTCCCCCTCTTTTCTCACCCCCCAAAAATTCTGAATTTTTCCACTCCACAAATATTCCTTTCCACCTCCACTTTCCTCCCCTCCCCAACTCCCAGTGCTGTAGATGGAGCTGAAATTATCTCTGCTATTTTTATTTGATAACTTGAATGTGCAGTACCTAGCACCTTATTTGACAAAACATCACATTTGTGCACAAGCATCTAGTGATACCAGCAGGGATCTGAAAACAGTGTTTGCTCACCAATGTTTCTATCAATTGTTAAAATCTTTCCCTTTACTTTTGCCCAACACCCATGGTATTTGCTGAGAAAAACTCCTCTGAAGTCTGAAACTCGGAAGTAATCCCTTAATAATTTCACTGCTGGGTTCTTGTGCCAGTTTTAAATGGAGGACAAAGAAAAAAATATAGAAAAGAGTGCTCTATTGCAGGTCAAGGTAGCAGCCTAACTTTAGACCTCAGTCACTTTATTTTCCTCTCTTTACTTGGATGTAGAAAGCTCTGAGTTCTGGCTCATGTGCAATTTGACAGGTCCTTTTCATGGAGCAGCTTTGTAATTCAGACAGTCTTGCATCCCCTACTCTTCTCATCTTTAACTTTGGTAATGCTGAATTAAACCAGCAGCCCAGGAAGAGGTTGCACTGCTCCATCCCTGGCTCAGGGAAGAGGAGCGAGAGGGAAGTTTTAGAAAGTTATGTCAAGGCCAGCCCTGGCTCCCAGAGGATTCAAAGCTGCTCCTAGTCTGTATTAATTCATGCTGTAGAGACACAGTCCCAATTGATCTTGGTGTGGTCATTGATGTGATGAAATCCTCTGCAACATCAAATCTGATGCAGGTCCCAGTGGGAAGAGCAGAGGGAGTCTCTGATACAACTTTCCTGGACTCCTAATATTTTCCCTGCAAGCTGTTTCTTGAATGCTTACAAGCTTCTTCTGAAAATGTATTCTACCTCAGCAGCATGCTCTGAATGCAGAAAGAAAACTGGAAAATATTTTGCAGTTTGATTGAAAGATAAGAAATTGAGAACTAGGTCCAAATGGCCCCTGTTCTTTCAGGGGCTTGTTTACAGAAGCTGAGCCATTTGTAATGGCTTTAGTGGTAAAAATCTTTTCATTTTCCAGACTACTCTGCAGTCTGTCGATCAATTCATGAGGAAAAAAATGAAAGTAAAAACACAACAAACCTGTTGAGGATTTTTTAAGTATTCAAATGAGAAAGTCACAGCATACAAAGTCTTGTGCTAGGCATTCCAACAATCCATTTCCTGCCTAACAATGACAAAACCCAGCCCTAATAAAGTACTGCCAAGAAATTAGAGTAATCTCATGAAGATTAAACTGTTCTTCCCTCTGAAAAACACTGCAGTCATCTCATCATGGATTCTTACCACTTTAAAAGTATTAAAAGGAAAAAGCTTCAGCTCTCTTGCTGATGGAAAATAACGTGAAAGAAACATGCAGTTGTGGTGCCAGATAAAGACTCACCTGTATTCACAGCACTGCTGGTTGCACTGAGCTAGACTCAAGGAATTATGTGACTGTGGCTTCCAGAAGGGAATTTTAAATATTTTGGCAGGACTGAAATGATAGTAACTCTAATAAAAAGTTTTAATTCAGAAATACATTTTATGGCCATTTTATCTAAAGCACTCCCTGTCTTCTTTTCACAACATTTTAACTTGCTTTGTGATGAAAAACATTTTTTTTAACAAAGGTACAATGTGTAAACTAAAATGCTCCAGTAACATAAAGGAGTGAACATGGACTTGGAGACTATGTCCTTTTATTCAGCCAACTCCTTATACTTGTCCTTTTTCTTAATTGAATGGTGTAACCCAAAGCAAGTCTGCACTCATGGGGATTTCACCACTGCTTTTCGCTGCACTTTAGTATTAAGTTGCAGCAATGCACTGGGCTAGATCTCTACTAGTGTGTCTACAGATAGCTGGAGCAAGTCACTTCAGTTTATTTGTTTATGAAAGGAAGCAAATCAATCCGAATATAATTTGGGGTGGTGAAGAACCACTTTTGATTTGGTAGCAGGTTGCAAAGCATGAGCTTGTTTATGTTAGATGCAGAAAGATGCCTCTGCTGATGATATGTTGTGGTGCAATATGTGATGCATAGTAACCCCTGGGAAGTCAGGGGGAAAATTAGGTCTAGAATTGAAAATCCATGAAGTTTACATAGGCTGCTCTGATCTAGAACTTGTTCATGCAATGGATGTGTAGATGAGAACTCAACTGTGCACTGTGAAGATTTTGAATCATTTAAACTAAAAAGGTAGCCTTAAAATTAACATTTGTGTATCTGTGTGTCATAGTATTGGAATTTTATGAGTTTCTTATCCTGTTGTTCAAATAATCTTAAAAGTCTGGTAAAGAGCACATGCATCACACAGCAGGTAGTATTGTACTAAAATTCTTATTAACTCTTATTTAGTCCTTTGAATCTACACATTGAACAACAGTCAAGTGTTTGAATATTTGTCAACTGGGAGAAAGGCCTAGGAGCAAATAGAGGGATAAAACTTCTTTATTTTGATATGATTTCAAGAAAGTATGTATAGTTCCCTCCTTGTTCCATTTGATCTATCATGCTGGTCCTTTCTTTGTTTATTATTAAAACTTGAACTGGACCATAGGGACAATTTCTTGAAGTTTTCAAAAAGCGAATGAAAACGACACAAACAGGGCGGTGCTGTCCCTAAAAATCCTGGTGGATATGCAGCCTCTTTTTAAAGATGAGATGTAAAATGTTGCCTGAGACTTTGAGAGAGAGAGAGAGTGAGAGAGAGAGAGCGAGAGAGAGAGAGAGAGAAAGAAAGAGTCTCTGTGTGTGTGTGTGTGTGTGTGTGTGTGTGTGAGCTGCAAAGAAGAAATTACTATCCATCTTCTATGAGGAAACTGGAGGAGCTTTAACAGACTTTTGTTATAATAATTGCAAAAAAAACCCCCAAACAAACAAGTCCCCACTAAACTGGTGATTTGCTGTGGTTCTTAATCCTGATTTATTTATTTTCATAAATCCAAGAAATTTTGAAGAAAAAGACTGAAATGTCCTCTGAGGAAAATATTGATTAGAGAAATGAATCACATGACAAATACTTGAAAGGCTTTTGTTTGCAACCATTCATTGTTTGTCATTTCAGCTGCATCCTTTCCTTTGATGCTCTCATTTCCTTCCAGTACTCAAGGTGTACAAACAATTAGCCCTTTGCAATGGCTCTTAGTCCTTTTCGTTATATACTGAGTTAGTTGCTGGTCTGTTTTCGTGGCCACCATGCTGCTATCTTTACATGGAGAAATATGTCTATTTTTAAATCAGAAGTGGAACGCTCTAAGGAAAATAGTTCAGTATTTTTCCCCATATGTGTAGTTAAAACATGCTCCAGCCTTTTATTTTGAAGCTGTATCAATGCCTATTCTCAAGTACCAATTCAGTAGAGGAGTCATGGCTTGATAATCAACATGGTTTTGCATAGTGCCTTGAGTCTATAAGATCAGCTTTGTGGAAACTTTCCAGGCATGTATTACCCTAGGTATTTCTCTAGGTTGAGCTACTCTGAAATCTCTTTACCTCAGTTTTATTCCAGGTATTAGAGAGGTGGTTCTTCCTCTTCAATGTCATCTTCTCTAACCTTTCTGCAAGTTTAGATCCTTCCCACAGGAAACCCTCATGAGAAAAATCTTATTGTAGCCGTGGTGAAAACATTAAGTCTTTCACTGTTGTTATACTTCTCTGTGAAGACGGATGTCAGTAAAAAGCTGGACCTTTAATTGCTCTTATTCTTCCCTTAAGCTGAGTAAAGTTAATGACTAAAGGATTTTGACAATTTTGCTTCCAAATTTGTTCTCCATAGAAGCAGAAATTTTTAGAAGTTTCTATTCATGGGTTCATCTTTTCAATGCATTCTTGCAGCAGCTTCAAGGAGAGTTTTAGCTCATAGAAAAATAGTTTTATTATTTTAAAGTTACTTTGCACCGCCTTCTTTTTTTATCTTAGCCACTTCTGCTAATTGCTGGATTACTTATTTTAAAGAAAACTCATGTTTTGTGTTTGATCCCTTAATGATGCTGTAATACTGTTGCAGCATTATTGTGGATAACAACAACTATTTAGAAAGAGCAGGTTTTGTGTCTTCTCTGTGTAATTGGTGCTTTTTCACTATTCTTCTAGCATTATCCTCATTCTGTATCAGTCTGGGTTAGCTGAAGCAACACTGTACCAGAGCCTCAGTTTTTGAGACCTTGTGAACACACTGATCTTAAATGAAAACTGTTCTGAAGTGTTCAGAACAAGCTTTTCAAAAGAACAAACTTTTTATTCACATCTATAAATAAGGGCTATGTTTCTAGGCTTGTGCAGTATCTACCACAATGAGCTCTTCTGAAAAGCTTGACATCTTTTCTGGCATCTAAATGAATGCTAAAACCTTGAAGAAATTCATCCCCTGTTATGTCTGCTAAAATATTTCCAATTTAGGTGATCAATTTAGCGAAGTATCATAAATAATTAATCAAATCTATGGGTGTTTCACTTCAATATTGAAATGAAAACAGGAAATCTTTAACTGAGAGAAGATGCGTGGCTGACTTTTGTTCACAAAGAGCATTTCCCAGAGGCATCAATGAATTGGTCTGGGAGCTGGGCAAAAGAGTTAACAGAAAGTTGTTACCAACAGTCCCTTATCAGTATAATCTCATACTTCTCTCTCACTGTTGCTATTACAGGTGTACTTAATAATTTTTTTCTTTCACCATTTTTTCATTATATAGGATGCTGTTGAACAGCTATGAAATACATGGAAAGCTCAGATTTCAAGTGCTTTAAGCACTGTGTAAAAGAGGTGCTTGCAGTTGTTAAATGTAGGCAGAGATTTCATGATCAAAGCATATTACTCATAACTCATGTGGCTAGGATCTCAAGGTCTGGTTTAGGCTCACCTTATTTTATATGCTATATAAATAGTTAGAACTATTTTTCCCTCAGAATTTAGGATAGAAATGAAAGATAGATGAAGACAATTTTAAAGATGCAAAGAAATACTTGGATGATGATGATGATGATTGCATTTAGCATATCTGTGGTCTAATATTCAAGATTAGTCATGAATGTGTAGGGAACAATAGAGGAAGGGATGCTAATATGTGCCTTTTTGTAACATTTGAAGTAAGAGTTTTAGGGAAGTCGGTGGATGTAATACTGCAATTTTTAATAGGCTACTCTGTCCAATCTTCAGATGTAGAATAGCAGAAAGCATACAGTAATATTATTTTTATATTTACCAGGGGAGCAGTGAAAGCCAGCAACACAGGCTGAGAAGTTACATCTCCCCTTGCTTTGTGTAAAATTTGAGATAAAAGGTTGTGCAGGCATAAGCTGGGAAAGAGATGACTGAAAACAAGAGAAATAATTTTTCCAGTTGTCACAAGACCAAACCAGAATGGAGTACCACAAAGACAGAGAAGATGACAAGTTAAAATCAATCAGCTAGGGGGGTAAAAAGGTATTCTTTGGGGATTCTCATTAGGAACATGTTGAGACTGTGTTTCTCTGGGCAAGGGATATGGCTATTTGAACTGCCGACTTAATTGATCATGATTTTTGGGGCTTTGTTCTGGGAGCAGGAGTTTCATTCTCTAACAGTCTATCACTCCAAGTGGGCTTAATGTGAAGTAGAATGAAAGTGTAGCCTATAATATAGCTTTTTTTTTATTTATTATTTTCTAAAAATAAGCTCTCTTGCTTACAACACAAAATTTTCAGTTCAGCCCACTTATACAAATGTCATGGAAACTAGGTAGCTGCTAGGTCATCTTGATAATAAGTCTCATATCTCAGTAGACCTAAAACTTCAGCAGAATCTCATTAACATGCAAAATATCATTTATATTCCATATTTCCACAGAAAACACAGTGATTTCCAGTATACAGATGCCCATTCTAAGCTCATTCGCTGTAGTTTCTCCAATGCGTATAATGTATTAAGATGCAAGAACAAACTGCAGTCTTGAGTGGCACTTACTGTGAGCAGTAAGAGTTTGAAAGACATAGTTACATAAAGTACTATGTGTCACCCTAGGGAAGAGTATCTCAGGATAAGGTTTGGGGGATATATCAGCTACGTTAGGACAATTACTTTTTAAAAAATCAATAGAGTGTTCTCCTTGATTACTGTGGCTTATTCTAAATTGATAGCATAAGCCTGAAATATGTTTGGGTTTTTATTATTTTACACCATTATTTAAGTAACCTGTACAGTCTGATTCATATTTCAGTTTTACAGTTAAAGTATCTGATGCATAATAGAGTTTTAGTCTATAAACCAGTTTAAATAATAAAATCAGTCTCCAGGTACATTTTTGCCCTCTTTCTTTAGCTACTCACCACAGCATCCTCTCTCTTGTTTTTTGGTGGGTTTTGGTTTTTTTTGTTTTTTTTAATTATTTGAGCCAGTTTCTCTGGCATGACCCAAATATCCTCTGTCAACAAATACAAAAGCAACAGAGGAGTTGCTGACAGCTCTGTGATTTTCTGCATGGCTGGAGACTGACCTTGCCACAGCATAGGCCAACTTTAAGACTTCTCCAAAACTGTTTGTCCAAATTTGCATTAAAAAAATTGACAGGGATGGGTACAGTCTTCCGACTACACCCATCTGCTCATGCTTAACATATTCAAAGTCCAGACACACAATAAATCAGTCCCAAAGGACCTATACCATCAAACTTTGGGAAAACCAGGAGAAATATTCTGCTAATGTCCTTTTCAGTCACTGCTTTATGGACACTTTATATTTTTTTTACATTTCTGGCCACATTTCTTTTTTTTTTTTAATCGCATAGGTACATTTTAAATGGCTAGCAAAATTGCTATCTTTGGGTCGTATCTTGGTTTAGTCTTTAAGCGAAATGGCATTTCTTTATAAATTATTCAATAATGAATGAATTAATTAAGTATATCTTACTGCAAGTGCTAAAATTCATGCCCTCTATTGTTAAATATATTCATTTCTGCTAACTTTTAGAGCCACTTATTCAGTGAGAAACCGCAACTTGATGACAAGAATTGTATGCTGGTTTTCCCTCTGTTGAGACCATCAGAAGGGTTAGTCCCATGGCTGGAGGCATAGTATAGAAATCAGACATAAACTCCACTTTTCAGAAATGTTCTTTGAGATTTTGAACAAGCCTTCTCATCCTTTTTTCACCCACACCCCATTAAAAAAAAAAAAATAATATTGAGAGATTTAATTCCTCGCTTCTTTCATTTATGTCAAGTGCAATTTTGATGTATGGTTATTTATGAAGAGAGAGATTTTTGTTGACTTTGGTACATTGCTGGAGAGTATCAAGAGGAGTAGGTTTTAGAAAAGCTGAGTGTCCAAGCTTTTTATAGAGTGTTGCAGATTAAGTGTGAAAAATGGTTCATTTCTTTTTTTTTTTGAAGATTGAGCTGGATCTGTGGAGGCTATTAAAGAGTAATTGCAAAGTATCATTATTTACATACCCAGGCTGACTTTGTACAGCCTATTTGTATTATATCCATGCTCATGTCTGCCTTATATTATCTTTAATAGAAGGACACAGGTCCTCAGGATGGAGAAATGGAAACCCACACATTATGCTTAATACACATATTTTAGTGTCATTATGTTATATAATGAAATTGCATAGCATATAAGACCTCAAGCAGGGAAGTGATTTCTCAGGAGCATTGCTGCAAAACAGCATCAGTTTAATGTGGGGTATAGAGGAGAGATGATGCCTCACACACTATGCTCCCTGATCAGTGTTTTACTAACAGTCCCCTAGCAATTCTAGGTTTGGGATCCTGTCCCCTAAATGCCCTATCTTAATTGGATTGTACTTTTGGTAATTAGTTTTCCTAATGCAATATAGTCAGTTCTCTCTGAATTTTTCTTTTGATGCCTAGGGACACATTATGTCAAAACCTGATGAGTTCTCTAAGTTTATGTATGCATAAGATTTATAGTCAAGCTTACTCCTCCTCTATACCAACATAGTGAAGAAAGGAAGGACTAGAATTATAATCCTTTTGACATCTCCAGCAGGAATCCAAACTTATTCTTCTGCTATTATCAGGTTAATGTCTTGCAATGCTATGAGCCATGGGCAATTATCCACCATCACTGGTATGGCAAGTGTTTTCCATTTCCATCTTTCATTTTTGCTGGTGAATCATCAACATCTGTGCTTGGGACTGGATGCATCAGCCATGTGCACTGATCACCAAATAGTAGCTGGAGTAGAAAAGGGGGGAAAAAATTTAAATTATCTTACACAAAAATAAAATTGTACCCTTAACTTGAACAAATTCATTTCTAAAGCTTGTATTTTGCTCAACTGCTAAGAAATGCAAAATGAGATTCAAATATTTTGTTAGATGCTTCTTGAAGTGACATTTTCCAAACTGATAGCACCTCATGTGTCTATTTTGCTGTGACTAACATGCTGAAAACAATTTACTTTGTTTGATGAAATCTGAGATTTTTTTAAAATGTCTTTGCTTTCTAGAGCTCTTCCTACACCCCTAAAAGGTTGGAAAAATCTAATTAACCAAAACAGAACTGAAGTGCTGAGTCCAACCCGTGAATATGTTAAATTGCTTTGTTAAAATATTTCAGTTGCTGCTTATTTTATTATACTCCTTGAGTATTTCTCTAACCTTAAAAAACTACACAAAGGTTAATAAGATATTTCCCTATATGACATCTGTTGATATTTAAATAAACACCTAAAGGTTTTCTATCTCATAGAAAAGTATAGGATATTTTGTCAGGTGGTGAAAGGGGTAAAATCAGAATAGTTTTGAGGTAGATATTCTCAAAAGTCATCCAATTTAGGAATGTTTTGGCTGTTCCAATTAAAATTCTCAAAGGATGATTCCTTTGAAATTACACAATACTTTACAGTAATTTATCACAATCCATTTTCTCATCGGTGTGAATTAAAAAAAAAAAAAAAAAGGTAAAAAAACCCCTAGGAATTCTGGTCCTTCAGCATCTCCCTCCAGAGAGCATTGTTCCCATGGGATGCATCTCCACAGTTCTGCCATACCTTGTGTATAATAAATCAGTAGTTAGACAGATGGCTGCAGGGGCCATTGCACAGGAACAGTCTGAGGGTGGGCTGCACTCAGGACTAAAGCCAGACTGAGGTGCTCTGGTCCTCACCTGCTCCTTCCACACCTCTGTGCTGGTGAAGATATTGGGGGCCACAATGAGAACCAGACCGAAAACAGGGTTCCAGTACAAAGTCTTAACCAGTCCAGTGATCCAGGTTAGAGCACAGTCTCCAGCTGAAGGGCACGGGAAGTGGAGGACAGAAACAGGTAGGATTGGAATATCTTCTATCATTTTTGCTATAGAAGGAAAAGTACTGTACAACCTTACCCTAAAAGAAGTGTACTTCTAGGAAACCCACCACCATGGGGAAAAAAAGCAGATCTTACACTCATCTTTCTCTATGCCGTAGTATGAGGAACAGCATAATATTTTATCAAACATGATATGCACTTAATTCTTTTTGATGAACTGGATAAACTGAAATATTCTGGGTTGAACAGGCACAAACTATGATAGTTTATCTTCTGAATGTAAAACAAATCTTTTTCCTATTGAAAAACCTTTGATTCCCCTCCTGCTAAAATTTCTGTCAAGAAGTTATTCAAGTCAAAATTTTCCACTGGTTCCTATTAAGTAATATAAATACAAAATATAATGGACACATTAAATGAAGGTTTAATGTTTGTGGTGTCTTTGCCAGATCCAGAGAGCGTGCTCCATTTTAAGTGCAGAGATGGTGCTACAACTCATAATACCCCTAAAATGGGAATGAACTAAAATGAACTCATTACAACACTGTTTATGGCAGGCAGAAAAGAACAAGCCAAAAGTCAGTCAGTCAAAATGTTTATTTTTCTTAATTTTTTTTTTGGGAGGTGTCACATTAAGGAAAAGGAGGACAAAAAAGAAAAGACCAGTTGTTTTTTCACTTGTGGACAACATATAACATTGAGCCTAAAAAACAAAAATCCAAGTAGCACATTTCCCAAAACTGGGAAAATGAGACCTTGGTGCTTAAAAGAGCCCATGAAAAGGGAATATTAAAGCAATTTCTCATTTGATTTGCATAGCACATTGCTGCAGCTGCAGCTCAGCTATATCAGGCAGGAGTTTGTGGTGAATGTGATACAGAAAAGGAAGGCTTAGCTGTTAGGCTGTGGTGTGGCTATTTGACTAGTGAAGGACTAGCGCTCTGCAGTCTGGCTGTGACCCATGTGCCCAGCTCCCATTTCCAGGGAAAGCACAGCAAAAGGATGGAAGACAGAAAAATATCTTCTTCTAAGCTAGAGTTAAAATGCCACCAGGTTGAGCTCTCAGCTTTGGGGAGTGACTCACACAGTTTATCTGCAAGTTTCTAGCCTCAGCTTGTCTTCCACACAGAAGCAGGGCAAACACTTCCCTTGGCACCCTCTCCATGCTGTATGTTGATGTATGCTGAGGATTTTAAGGCAGTCTTCCTTATCTTCATAGCACACAACAAAGTTTCTCAAGTCTAAATGGGTACTTTAAGTAGGCATTTTTGTCGTGGGTGGTGCTCTCCCACATATTTTTTATTCATGGGCTCTCCTGTTTAGGGACATTTTCTCATGCAGACTTCAAAGGCAGGGCAGCCTGGGAATGGGACATTTAGTTCATGAGGTTGATGAGATGTTTAGCTTAACTTATTGCATTCAAGTAGCCAATACAGTTCTTGAGTACATTTATATGTCATTTAAAGATTGTTACACAACCTGCAAGAAAACCCTGCTATAATGTTCACCTTCATTCTGTAGGAAAAAAATATGTGTTTGGCATAGCTCCATTGCAACATGGGTCCAAATGATCCTTTGTGCCTTTCGAAGTGTTAAAAGAGGGTGACCATTTTGCATTGCAAAAATCTCCTGCCTTCAGCCAAGATCAAACTTCAATATCAAAGCTCTCTACCTGAGCACAAAAAGGGGGAGGTTTCCTTAGGCAGCTTTTCAATCCTCAAGCAACAAATAAATTGCCAGATTTTGGACAGTGCTAGAAGAACCAAATTTGAGTTTCATACCAAAGATGAAGCACACAAAGGGGTGGGAACTAATTTCACTTAAACCCTTAGCTGGAAATATTAATGGTTAATATAACTAATATTGATTGTTAACTGAACCAATAGAATCTTGGGCATTCACACCATTTTAGGCTTAGGGGGAAGAAAAGAGCCTTTCCTCTTATTTTCTAGCACTTTCAGATTTGCTCAAAAACTTGGAAAAAAATTAGCCTTAGCCTCTTAAATTAATAAGGGCTCCAAGAGAAACACTTTGACGTAAATGCATTCAGCCCTCTCACTACCAACACTGTGATCTTTTTAATTACAGACACAGTATGTTTTATAAATATTTGTTTACAGTTTCCTGAATGACAGCAAGGGGAAAATATTGATAGAAATTTTTATAGTTTCAGTTTAATGATCTTCATTTGAATTGAGATTTTTACCAAATCATTTCATAGGAAGACAGGAATGTTCCAGTTAAGCTGATTTATGATTAGGCACTTAGGGTTTAAATTGTCCTACTTTGTTATATTAGGACCTATAAGGAAATGGAGACAGGGGCATTAAAATATTTCTAAATGTTAGGATTTTTTTTCCTCACTTCTATTCACCATATTCTAGAAAAACACATCTTACTTGCTTATGTCTGCCTACTTCTGAACAGTCAAGTGCATTATACAGTGTTTTGAAGAAGCACTTTTATTAAAGTTGATAGTGGGGTCTTGCACATTCTTGCAAAACACTTGGCTCTGCTGCTGTTATTCTCTGAGATGCCCTCTCCCCAATTCTACTTCGCTGAAAGCAAACCCACACTTTCTTTGTTATGCATTTGCCTATTTATCCACTTTCTGCCCTATTGTCCCAACTAATGTCTACTTGACAGATACTGTTACAGTATTGTTACTTACCGAATAGAGTGTTAACAATGGGACAGAAGAGCTGACAGAACTTCTTCCAAGATAATTTCTGGTAGTGTGACAGTTTCCATGTAGGCTAAGCAGGCAGAATTGGACCAAGAGTCTAATGGCCTGCGATACTACTATTGAATCCTTATTTGGAGCTGCAACCAACTCCTCTCTGCTGTCACTTCTAGAGGATAAACATAGCCTTAGTGATGCTAAGCCAAATGCTTAACTCCATTAAATGGTGCTGGAGAATGATTTTCCAGAGCTTTTTTGCTGTATTTCCTAGGCCAACAAAGTGTTGACAAAAAAAGTCTGGCTACCAATCCTCTCCTTCACTTATCTCTGGTAACTGGGATACTGTTAGCCAATCTTAACCAAACTTGTCAGAAAGATGGAACTCTTTTCATGGCAGCAAGCTGTGTGAGAAAGGGTGGCTCAAGATTGTGTCACTCTGGGAGAGGTGGCTGATTTTGCTCTCTGTTAGCCACACTTAACACACTTCAGATGCAGATCTGCTAGAAATCAGGTCTCAATAGGTAAGGTATTGACAGAGTAATGGCCAGTCCATTTTTTGCTGCTTTTACTGTAACTCTTTGTGTATGTGTGTGTGTGTGTTCATATTTCAGATTAAACACTGAGGAAAATACCAGATGAATGCAGCTCACTGTTTTTAAAGTGGTCCTCTCTAGTAATTTGTGTTTCCCTACTGCTGTGTTCAGGGCCCTCAGCTTAAATGTGTTTATTTTCTTTGTGATTTTGCCTTGCTGCCAACTGCTTAGGCATTTAACAATTTCTACAATTGTTTTGTCATTGTTCGTTTACTACAGGTGCTGGATTTTTTTTTCTTAGTATAGAAATAGTAAATCCAAATGTTCTTGGCAAGTGCACCAAACAGAAATGCTGCTCTTCTTGCCTTCAAGCGTAAAACCATCCAAATGCACTTCTCTGGGTACTTCCCTTTTCCAGATGTGCAAAGGGATTGCTACCCTTTTGGATTCAAAAGAGTACAACTGGGACCAGACACACTGGGAATGAATTGGAAATCGTGCTTCAATTTGGTTCTTGTGGAGATATGCCTGTAATGTATCTTTTTATGTTCCACTTTCAGTTTTCCCAGAAACCTTTTCCTTTTCAGTATCTCACCTCCAATGTCCAGTCTTGCCTTTTCTCTTGTGAGCTCTCATCCATTTAAATCAGTAATCTTAGTCTACAGAGCTGTAAACAGGAAATCAGAGTATTGTTCTCTGTGGGCATTGAGATTTGCAATGTGTGAATATTCACTGAGCTCTGCCAAGCCTCCCAAGACTCTTTATTTGAGTGCAAACCTGAGTTGGTATCATGTACTGTTTCCATGAAAAGTTAGATTTGGAAGAACCACCTGAGTCACATAAAGTACACGATGAGCAGAACGCTCATTTTACTT
Source organism: Entomyzon cyanotis (assembly GCA_024500445.1). Classification (NCBI taxonomy): domain Eukaryota; kingdom Metazoa; phylum Chordata; class Aves; order Passeriformes; family Meliphagidae; genus Entomyzon; species Entomyzon cyanotis. The sequence goes on from JAKEPQ010001005.1 coordinate 88,403,626, forward strand.
CAGATACTTTTCCAGCTGTGTGCATGTACAAAAATAGGTTATGTACTTACACTATGCATAAAAGTCATCCATAAATAACCTTCTCCTTTGGTTAAGAAAGAACCCCCATGTAATATACACATCTCTCTCTTTTGCATGTAGCTTTTGTAATCCATGCTTTGGATATTATCCTACATCTAATTTTAATGAATATCTTTCAAGTTAAATCTCTTTTTTCCTTGGTCATCTTCCTCCACGGTTTGCCTTTTTTCTTGTAAGATGACTTTTTTCTTCCAGACACAATATATAGATATCTCAAGTTATATTGTAGCTGAGGGTCTCTGGCTTTCACTTCGTGTCATTACCTTCTTATGCCTGTGTTCAGAGAGTGTATTCCATGTTTTGTCATATGCTAAGCAGCCAGTCTGATGAAAAACATGAAATCACCAAACAAACTGGTACTTAAAACCAGGAAAATCAATGTTGCACTTCTTTATCTGTACTCTCATTTAAACCTAGCTGATACTCTATTAGGTTCTGATTCAAGCTTTCAGCTAAGTGTGTATGCACCCCAGGAAACAATTAGTGGAGAGTAATATTGCACTCTTCTCCAGAATGAAAATACAATCTCATCACTACAAATTAATGTTACTTACTATTGGTGTTCCAACTCAGCTGATAAAAAGAATGGTCAGTTGCATTAGATAAACTCCAATATGTCATGAAGCTTCTAAAATTCAGTACCTTAGAAAGGCATTTTTCAAATGACAGGCTAGTCCACCATAATAATTTTTGTCTTTCTTTACAACAAACTACCAACCAGTGGTGGAAAAAAAGATAATGGACTAAAGTTAATATCGTTGTGATATCCTAAAGATAATTCATGCATGATCAAGTTTAGATGTAACAAGTTGAACTGTTCTTTCTGTACTGAAAGCAGTAGCAGAGCTTTCAATGGGATTGTGGCAAAGCAGCTGAGTCACTTATTGAAAGCTGTAACTTTCAGGGAAAAAAAAAGAGAGCTCAGACTATGATATTGTCCCATGACTAAATATAGGGGGAAACTAAGCCTTTCTGTCTTTTTTGTACAAGTGCAGAGTGGTGAAATTCTCAGAGGATGAAAGGACAGATCTGAGTGTGATATTTCCTGAGAGAAGGATGTTAGTTTTATGAACCTAAATATAGAGAGTGGACAGACTGCATAAGAGTCACAAACTCCTAAACTCAGTGTGAGAGAATTATAATCACCAGGAGTATAAAATTGCTATTTGTGTAACGTCAAAAGAGTCCTGACCCATGCCAGAAAGAAAGAAACCAGAAAGAATCCATTTTCTGAAAATCATGTTATTTGCTGACAGGAGCTCCTAATGTAGGCAGAAGAATGTGTCCTGCCGTGTGAGAATGGATTTCTTACACAGAAGGTAGATATGTATAGAAAATGAGATGATGAGAAAATGCAACTCTTTGAGAACCCAAGATTCAAAAGATTAGCTGCAGAAACTGAATGTAAACAAAAAACATTCCACTCCACAACTGGTTTTATACAGAGAGCCAGATTCTATTCCGTAACAGAGCCTTTCAAACTTCTTTTCTCACTGGACATGCATTTGCTTATTACCAGGAAACACAGAGCAAATCCATCTTATTTTATTCTTCCTCCTCTTCAGGGCCAGAATTACTCTTCATGAGATTTTGCTCTTTTATGCTGACTCCTGCATCTCCTTGGTTGGCATTGACTCACACTGGTAGGTTACTTGAATTTTGTGGGGAGGCATTGGCCTTTTGATTGCAAAGCAGCCTATAAAGAAGGTACTGTAACTTTGAACAGCTTCTTACCCAGGGGAAAAAAAATGTAGAGAAGGCCCTAAAATCAAGTGATGAGAGTGAAAAACTCCCTTTCAGTCTAGAGGGAGGTAGGTTACTTCACAAGCTGGTGGTCTTCCCTTTTGTGCTGCCAACAGCTGTTTCTCTTCTATTGACAAGACAGAGAAACCATGACTAGTCATACACTTACTGCTGTTCCCATTTATTTTTCATACTGTGGGGAATCGGGTGAGAAGATCTTGGCCCTCATTAAATGCAGAATTTGCCTGCCTGGGGCTGAGTGGAGTGATACTGCATTGAACATCCTCCACTGCACTGATCCATTGCACTCAGGGAGAGCTGTTGAGTTGTATCCCTTTGAAATAAAAGGCTTGTTCCCTCTCTACCGACAGGGATTTTTTCCATCTCCAACAGCATGGCTCACTCATTGACTTGGTGTGAGTTGCTAGTTAGGGAACAGTTAGAGAGAATTGTTTACCTTGAGAGAAAATCAATTAAAAATCCTTTCAAATCAAAAAGCCATACCTGTTCTCCATCACTCTTTATTTTTTTTTTAAACTTTAGTCACAAAATAAAAAAATAATGATGAAAACCTAGTGGGGAAATATTGAGATGGTCAAGAAAATAACTTGACCAATTATGAGTCACATCATTTCTTTGCTTACCATCCTTTTAAGTTTCTTATTAGTAGACAAATGGACATACACACAGGAGCATTTCTTCACACTGGCTTGCAGCAGAGCTCTAGGTTCAGCTGCTTATGATCCCTCAGCCAGTCATGTCCTCTGCTTTTGGATAAGTAATTCCTCAGGATGCTATTGCAATGCTTGGATATTTGGCCATTTCCAAAAATAACCCCTTGTGAATGTCCCTGAGTTTGTAAATGAATCATTTCAAACCGTGAATCACTGAGATGTGCTAGCAGGGGGAAACAATAGCCCCAGTCATAGTTAAATTTATGGCTAAAAAGCTATAAACCAAAGGCTTGTAGAAACAGAATTCTAATTTGGTGAAATACTCCAAACCCAAGACGGAGAGTGAGGACAAGAGCTTCCTCTGAGGAGCTTCTCATCAAGCAGCTGAAGATGCTGTCTGCAGTTTGGGGTGTTGAGCTTCAAAGCTCTCCTGTGCTGCTCCCAGGAGATGCAAGTCTTCAGCCTTCTCTCCCACTCTGTTTAGCAGAGCAAAGGTGGGACACTCACATCCCCTGGGAAGCATTCAGATCTTGTTTAATTTCCAGCAGATGCAATCAGCACTGCCACTGATGACCATGACTTGGATGTGTGTCCTCTGCTCGCCTTTCCTGCTATATCCGCAGCATATAAGTTGCCATAATAAAGCCAAATGAGAAATTGCCTCTCCAAAACAAGATTCTTTTGCACTGCCTCCATGAGTTGGTTACATCAGCCACAACCTAGTCAGTTTTAATGAGATTGTTGACATCTTCAAATGGACAAATAAAATAAAATACCTCTCCTGACTACAGAAACTGCTATGATTTACATTGAAAAAGCTCAATAGGCCCCAAGACTGTGGTAGAGCATTTGAATTTCTGCTATACACACCACTATTCTTCAGCTTCATCACTGAATTTCAGCTAAAGGCAGGGAAATGTCATCCTATTTAATTATGTGTAGGTGTTTTTCTCAAGAGAAACATGTTACGATGTACCTGCCATAGAGCACAGAAACAGGACATAAAGTTTTATAATCCTTTTTATTCTCTCTTTGATTCCCAAAAAAATTATTCTTGCATATTATTCGTCCATTTTGTCTTCCTAATGCTTTTTCCTTCTCTTGCAGCCATAGTGGGACTACCTACTCTGTTCTAATTCTTTTATTAAACAGCTTCATTTTTGTACATTGTTACATATAGATTGTTTTGCAGTCTTTTCCAACACTGCACTTTTGTAAATGTAAATATTTTTTTCTGTCCTGGTATTCTTTAGACTGTCTTAAAATGTCCCTAACTGACATCACCACACTTTTAAAGTGCACAGAATGCTAAGTGTGGGCATTTATCTGTAAGCATATTTTATAAATACTTTACTGTGTGGGGAGAAATTTTTTTCTTCCATGATTACACAAATTTTTTATATGTGATATAATATGATTACTTTTAGAGGGACCCGAGGGTCCAGTGTGTTAATTCCTAGTGAGTGCTAGTAAATTCTAGAGAATGTGCAACCAGAAAAAACCAAAGCTTTTAATACACTTTATATAAATGTGTGGTTACTGAAATACATATGGTTTAGTTGAATGTGCAATTGCTACTTGATTGAATGGCATATCTGATTTTATCTATCTTTAAGTAAATGTTAGGAGATCTGGAAAGTAACCTATGAAATGAGGTTAGGATTGCTGAACTGTTTTAGATAAAACTGGATGGAATATTAGATTAAAGCAAAAGTTTTCAGTCACATTGTTCAGTAGCTGGAAAATCAATTTTTGCATGACCTAAACAATCTCCCAGTGGGGAACTAAGTTCAGAAAAAAAATTCCTTCAGGAAAATTGAGGATCTTATAATATTCTTTTTAATATTTCATGCAGCATTTTCAAAGTGAAAATATTTTCTCTTTTCAAATCCTTACTTTAGATCATGATAAACAAAATTAAAATTTAGGAAAGAGATACCCAGCACTAATAGAAAAGTGCAGCTTTAAATTCTAAAAAAATGGTTTTGCTTTTTCTTTAATCTAGTGATGAGTTGGAGAAGGAAAGCACTTTATCCAAACTAGGTTTTATTTGTTTTGGTTGCTTTATGGTTTCAGTCACTAGTCCAAAATAATCAACTATTTCTGAAGTTTCATCTTTCCAAGAGCTATGATGAAAAATAGCTTAACATATTTAGGACGTTCATTAATTATTCCTACAAATGTGGATTTCTGAGTTCACACAGAATTTGGAAAATAGCAGGAGGAAAGCTGACTGTTTTGCTTTCAAGTATGGAACTAGAAGGATGTGTCTGAGTAAACTCGTGAGACTACCTGTTTTTACTAGACACAGAGAACTTGTCAAAGTTGACCAAAATAAAAATTAAAAAAAAAAAAAAAACAAACCAAAAACCCACAAAAAACCACCAAGCCCCCCCCCCCAAAAAAAAACCCCACTCAAACCTAAAACATTGCAAGACCTTCAGAGAAGTATTCAAAAGGCCTCATCTTACTATAACTGATTCCTGAGCTTCCCACCTATTAAGATTCTGCTGGTATTTCTTTCATTTAAGCAAAAAGAATCTCCTCCTTTCTCCCTCTTCCAAGAAGAATCAGCTGTAGGGAAGAATATAAAGTGTTAGGTTGTTTAGTGTTGGGTTTTTCTGACAGGGAGTTCAGATTAATTATTCTATGTGTTTTATCACATTCCTCAGGAAAAGAAATGCCATTTTAGAAAGCGTTCTTGATTCTGAAGTAATAAAAAAGTGTTATAATAGGAAGTCTGTTTCTTTAATCTTCCTTTTGTGTTTTTGTCCAACTAAACACACTGTTTTGGCCACTGAAAGAAGAGAGAGAAAAATCGATAACAAGAGTTCATCCTATAATTTCCTTGTCAATCTATTCAGAAATTAACTGTCAGGTTAAAAGTGAAACTAAAGAAACAAAACAAAACCAAAGAAAACCAAAAAAACCCCCACAAATGAACAAACAAAAACCCAACCAACAACAACAAAAAACCCCAATGTGCATTCATGCTGGCCCAAAAAAAAAAAAACCAAACCAAACAAAAACCCCCACTAGACAAGCTTATGTGGAACTTTGCTGTACATATCCTTGTGGCTGTGAATCTGTAGAAGTGAAAAGTGCTTTAACATTTCATGGAAGTGACTGTGTCTACATAGTGCTGTGAAGACATCCCCAGCAGCAAGTTCAAGGCCGGGCGCCTCAACTGTCTGCCTGCTGTGAAATTCTGGGAACTGTCATGCAAGCACATCACCTGGTCTGCTGGGAGCCCACGGAGGATATTTTTAGTGCACCTGCCCCTGTTGTGCTGGCAATAGGAGCTGCTGTGAACAGCATGGCTGAAGACAATGTGAAAAGCCCCCAATGATCCTTGGGTCTCTTCCAACGCAGAATATTCCGTGATTCTGTGATACTACTCCCTCCTAGGGCCGGGTGTTCCTGGAGCACAGCCTTGGAGCACAGACCATGTCCCTGGAGCACCTTGGGCTGTACCAGCCTTTGCCTTACTGGGCAGCCCTGGGGCTGTGGCAACACCAGACTTTCTGCTAGAGCTGTGCCTTTTGCAGGCACCTTTCCTACTGCTCTCACCACAGAACAAACATGCCACATCCAAGTGGGACACCTGGACCTTGCCCTGCTCATCCTCATCAGCTGACCCCAAACCACAGAGGTGGAATAGTTTCAAACAGCTTTGCTGCTGGCAAGCAGCTACAGAAAAATTTAATCATTACGGTCTTCCCTGATAGGCAAGCAGTCCCTCTTTGTCTAAACTGGAAAACTGTTTTTGTTTTTCCTCTAATTGGTTTAGTGACATATTAATTAGTTTTTAAAGTGCTTGTATCTCTTGCCTGTTTTAGTGGTTCTTTAGATGTTTGTGAATCTAATCTGAGCACAAGTTAGGTGGTCCTCATATTCCAGGCCAGATTCTGCAAATTAGTTTAATTCACAGTAAGTATTTAGGCACAAGGCTAAGGGGCTGGATTTACAAAAGAGCTCAAGAAGCTGGACTGTGTAGATGCTTAAAATTCCACCACAAATACTACAGCAGTATGATGATGAGAGCTCTCTAGTTTTCAAAACAACATACAAATAAAAAGTTATTTGTCTTGGTAAGAGAAGAGAGGATTTGAAAAATCATCCAATGTTTGCAGACACTAATTCCTGGAAATGGCACTGCAAGTACTCCTGTATTGATTGTTAAATATATTTGGTGAAAACCCAATACTTCCTATCACTAACGGAGAATTACAAGTCTTGTGTATTCTCCTAGAAGAGAAAGTTTACCTGCCTTTGTTATCAGGTTTTCTAGACTTTACTTTTCAGAATTTGAGTAAAAGTTGTTTTTCAATCCAAAACAATGTTCAGGCCAGTGTATTTTCACTTCTAGTTTAATTGGAGGCCAGCATGTCTGGCTGGCATTGATTGATTTTTTTTTCAATTCCTTGAGGTTATGATGGTTTATGATGTCTTTTACTTGTAAGTAAAGGCACAGCCAACCTTTTGCCAGGCCTTGTAATTCTATTATAAAGCTACGTAAACAAGTCAGTGCCTATTGGTAACAAGCAACAATCAATACCGTTGTGCAACAGTCAGCCCCTTCTGCTTCCAGTGTTTTCATTTTGTCTTCAAAGTCCCCTTCTCTCTGCAAATATTCTGCTTGTGCTGAATAGTTACTGATGCTCAGTGGGTACAGACACAGTGAGGCTGTCCTACAAGGTCGTATGGATCACTAATTCATCCCAGTGAGGGCAGGGCTTTAGCACAAGCCATGCCTCAGGTATTGGATGAGGTTTGCACATGGGATCATAAGTTAAAAGGGTTCTGGTAGTGAGCTACACGGGCAGGGAAAAGCTGTGCAAGTACTGATGCTGGCTGGAGATAATGACTCATTTCTTTCCAAGCATGATGCACCACAGTCTAATGGGGTTTGCAGCATTTCCTGAGACCCATGGGTATTATGTCAAACCTTATGATAAAAATTGAGAGGATGGTTCTTTAATTCCACTTATAGAGGGGGAGGTTTCAGTTGTGTATTGAGGAAATGTATTATTTCCACAAAGTGGTAGCATTAAAAAAAGGTCTCCATCAAGCATCTAAAATGTCCTGTGTGCAGCTGGGAAAGAATCAGGACTAGAGAAATGGAGGAGAAATATAGAAAATTGAATCAGGAGATTTAAGACCAGAACTGAGCACCAATTTTTTCCCCCTTTTTGCAAATTAAAGGGATAATTTTGAAATATCTGATTTCTTTCCGTCTTTCCCCTTTTACCCTCAAGAAGGATCCATTCACCTTACACACCGTTAGAAACTTCGTTCTGTTTCTTTGTAGTCTCTGGCTACATGTCATGGCTTTGTAGTCTCCTGCATGTAGTCACATTCAGGACCCCTGCCTTTCATTCTTATAGGTGCTATTAACAGCCATTTGTCACGAGTCTTTCTGGAGCGACATCCTCACAGAAACCCTCTAAGGCTGCTACTCAGGAGAGAATTATCAAGCACCAAGAACAGCATAGAAGGCAAGCCTTTCAAAATGCAGTCAAAGCTGTAACGAAACATTTGCCTCAAGCTAAAATAAGCCACATAGACTAGAACTAAAACAATCACATGATGCAGAGCCATGCTGAGTAGATGTAGCGTTGTTATTTTATCCTAAAATCCTCCACACTTCATAGTGTAATGTAAAGAAAAGGCATGAGCTACTCAGCACTACCATTCTCTACTCCCTCATGGCAGATTGACACCCTGTACTGTCTCAGGGCTCTCCTGGCTTCATCCAGGTCCACATAATAGAAAGCCACTTAGAATGACTCATCTTTTAATATGCTCACATTCTATATACTGACTATATTTCTGATTTCAGTAAAATTTCCAAATTTTTTAATCATTATTTTAAAGTCCCACTGCTTTCTTTCTCTCCCCTCTTTGTTTTTAATCCAAACTATTGGTTATAGGAGTTTTGTCCAGAATGCCCAGCAAGGTAGCACAGGTGAAACATGCTGAACTCCAGCTGAAATTAATTAAGAGGACTTTTCATAACAGGAATCCTGGCATGCACTTAGGAGCCTGTGAGCTGGATGTTGGCTTTTAAGCTAGAGCCCTGGTGTCTAATGCCTCTCAGGAAGTGGGAGAGCAACCTTTTAATCTCCATCAGAAGTGCTCTCCTTGTCCTGTGTGTGGACCTGTTGTGTGGGTCGTGAAAAAGGGAAGAAAGCCCTGGCATTTCTCCAGATTTCTGCAAGCATCTTTTTTCCCCCTTCATGAGAATAACAGTGAAAAAATAGTTTCTGAATGACCCAAAATATAGGGATTGCTCTTGTCTGACCTCCCCAACTGGCTGGTTGCAGGGAGGGAAACTGCAACTGAAAGATGTCAAAAGGGTAGATTAAGTGGGTTTTCTTTTTATAGTTGGCAGTATAGAGGCATAATAGCACTTGAGCATATATCTTTCTGAAGGATCTTTAAAAACATGATCACCAGTTAGCCCTGGAGAGAACGACTTTTACAGTCTTACTGTGATGTGTACATACATTGTTTTAATTGTGCAGCAAAGGAAGAAAAAATATATATAAATACCTACCTTTACCACCTTTAACCCTGCTAAAGATATAAATGGAGATCCTAGCATTTGAGAGCAATCAAACTTGTTCTGGTCAGACTCTAAATACACAAGACTAGTAGCTGAGTCTAAGATTCCCATTCTTAAATGTTCCAGCAGTACCTGAAATGACTCAAAATTCAGTTTTAATGTTGTGAGCTGTCTGGTCTATGTTGATATTAGGTTGATGTATTCCCCAGTGGCAAAGTAAATAATTAGCACATGAGAAGTAGTTATTTTTGTTAATAAACAGCCTGCAGTGCCAGTTTGTCCAACATAAACCTATTGGATCTCTATGCCTAGGCATCACATATATTCCATGGGGCCATGGTCTCAAAAATTCTAATTATGCAGCTAGGGTAAGGGTGGTTGCTTAGTGGCTGGAAATCTGGAACTTTGGAGGAAGAGATGATTCTATAGTTGTGCTTCTACCTCAAATTCACCAATGATCAAATTATCTGTAGGGGATTCTCTGTCTCAGGACATGCTGCTAGGTTAATAACATTTAAAACAAAGGCTTTGAAGAACAGCAGGCAGAGCATAGTCTTACATGCCCCGCCATGAGAATGGAGTATCCTTACTATTCTAGTAAGGATAATTGAAATAATGTCTGTCTCAAGTTCTTCCAGTCAAACTGAACATGACACAGTGAACCTGTCTGTGTAAACTGGTGCAGACCAATTTTCACTCCAGAAAACACAGTCTAGCACAGAAAAAACAGAAAAAGCACAGAAAACACAGTTTAGCAGAGGAGGCAGTGCAACACCCTTAGAAAAAGTTCCCTAGTAAACCCTGTGACACAGCCTCCCCAAGAAGAGGTGAGGATCTGGCTTTTCACACAGGTGTCATTGAGAGGAGGGGTGGAGGCTGGAGCCTACCTGCCTGGCAGGCCACCAACCAAGTTCACTCTGTGAGTGCAAGGAGGGACAGCTCACTAGCAAGAGTAGGATGATGAGCCCTTTAAAATTAACTTACAGGGGTCCAAATAAGATTAACAAAGATGTTTTAGCCCCTGAACTTCTTGGTACTTGATAAGGAAAGGAACAAAAGCACCAGCAAATTTAAGATCACCCAGAGCCCAAAGAGTCCCCGTCACTGGGTTGTCATTTGCCCAAATATGAGACGTGAGGAAGGAGGAAAGGTATTATGGGATAGCAGGGAGGTTCAAAAGAAATACATTAATTAAGGTGAGTCCTTTCCTAACAGGAATAATGGGGGTGAGTTTCCTTTTTCTTGATGATGCAGCTCTCTAGCATCTGTAACGCACTCTTAAAGGTTGCCCTGTATGATCTTAGAGGTCATTTCCAACTTAGACAATTCTGTGATTCTTAGACTCAGTCTTTTTTCCTTCCATCTGTCATGCAGTTATCAGATGAAAGAGTAGATGCCTCGAGCTTGAAAGTGAAGCCTTCTTTACCTTAGAAATACTATTTCTCAATCCTCTTTGTCATTTTCTGAATCACTGCAACATGCAAAACTGCTAACCTTAGCTCTCCTCCTCCTAATTAGGCAACAGCATTAAAACTCTTTATTAATGCCACCCCCCCCCGGGTGGCTGCAGATATATATACTTTCGCAGAGTAATTGCTTTGTGGCCCTCATTTTAATTGCAGTCCGTGGGGGGCCTGTGGAATTCCATTGCCTTCATCTCCCACTGGCTCATTGTGCCTGTGACACAAATTTAGAAACAGGGAACTACTTTCCAGATCTGCATCTGAAAGAAAATGTAAGTGAGGGGGGAAAATGCTAACAATATTGCTGAGATGTAAGAGGAATTAGACTGGAAGTAAACAAAGTCTTTCACTTTGGTTCCTTCCTTTGCTGGGAGAAAAAAAATTGTGAAAAAGCTTTCTGGCATTACTGTTTTCTGGCATTTGTGAATTTTGGCTTTTGTCTAACATGGTGCAGCTTGTAACTAGGTTAACCAGATCCTGGAGGAACATAAAGACCATTTAAAGCAAAGCTTAAAACCTATATTGCAAAAATGACCCACAATTTTCTAGGTCCTTGGAGTAACAGGCAAGGAATGTAACCCAAATATGAAAGGAACTGCATCTTCCAATTCAGATTTTGTCAACTATAGCTCCAGAAAAAATGTTTCAACTTTCTTGAAAGTTCATATTTTGTTGAAAATGGACCCTTTTAAATGAGCCAAAAGAAACCATTTGTCTGAAGAAAACATTTCTGTCAGAGGAACTCCAAAAAACCAACAGGTTGGAAGAATGTATGTTCATGCTTGATTACATAGAATATTGTCAGGAGGGTTTTATGCATAGAGACAATGCTTGGTTTTATGCCTAGTTTTTGTGATATGTGCTTTAGCTAGATATTTCAAATTAAATGAATAGTAATAAAATGGTAATTGTATTGTTCTTATATGTCTTCAGAGCTAATATATCCTAAGATGAACTAACTAATTCATATCCATCCAAGCTATTGTTTCAGGCAGTAACTGCAGACATTTCTAATCTGTGTAGCGTTCCAATTAATATTTTCTAAATTATAGTCATAATCACAACACTGGAAACTATAATTTTTTTAAAAAGTGAGCAGATACAACAGCACGAGAAGAGATTCTGTCTCATTTCAACATTTTAAAATAAGTTTTGTTCAATTCTTTTTGTATTAACACTGAAATAACTTCATAAAACTGCAGGTGTATAATTGCTTCTTTTGGAGGTTTTTTCAGCATCTCATAGTTTTGACAGTTTTCAATTAATTCCACTAGAACTTAATATACATCCTTCATTCTTCTTACTCTTTTTTCTCTGTAAGTCTAACTGCTAGAGCAGAGTTTCACCACAATCTAAACTCCCCAGTGCCGCACACACACAGGTAGACAAGGTTCTGCACCTGAGGGTCAATTCATCGTAATTATGGTACTAGTGATTTGTTTCTTGTCTCCAACAAAAGGCTAATTACTGCTGCCAGCTCTGTGTGCAGTTGGGTCTTTCTAGAGAGGACAGGAGCTCCTCATCAGACCTAATCTGTCTAATTAGGCTGATTGGTTCACAGTGCCGAGCCAACCTGATTGAGAGGTGAGTTTGGCTCAGTGTCCTTGTTTCTAACTGCTTTTGTTTTGTGTTAAATGAACCTTTGCTGAGGCCCTTTGTGAGCCACTCTGCCAGCCTGAAGCATGACCAGTGGAATGCTGAAGAATAAAACCTGTCCTGCTGACATGCTGTGGCTGAGCTATGCTACCGATACGTTGAAGTCTTAGTTTTAAGTTGTGGCTGCATTGAGAGAGAAAAACAGCCATGAAATTCAAAGATTAAGGATTTAGACAGACATTCACAAACCAGGGATCTACACATGGAGATTAGTGCAGGTTGATTAAACTTGTTTTCTATTTAAAGATAGTTTGGCTTTCCCAGATTGTTTTAAATCTGTATTTTAGAAGGTATAAACAAAAAGCCCACTGTTCTTGTTTCAGGGGCTATAAGCCTGCAGATGATGTAGTTTTTGGCCCCAATTCTTGCAGCCCTTTCATGACTCAGTGATCCCATTCAATTCTACTCCAGGGACAGAGACATTTGCTTAGGACCTTAGGACCATTCACCTCAGAAATGCAGCTTCCAGTGTTGCATAAGAAATAGATTTTTCTAGTAGAAGTATCATGAAAACACATGAGGAGGCTGATGATGCAGCAACTGGAGCAACAGGAAGGATAAGACAGGGCTGTGCCTGGAACAAGCTGCCTGACTTCTGTGCTTCTTCCCCAAGAAGGAAAGAGGAGAGAGAAGGAGGCTGCATGGTGTGAAGCAGAATTCAGACGTTAGATCATCTTTTACATCTGAAAGTCAGAGATGTTTAGATTCATGAGATTTATTCACTCCATAGGGGTGGCCCAGGAGCCAATTCTCTGTTGGCTGTAATTATTGTAATAGAAGTAATTATTTCAGCACACTGTGCCTAGAAAAGCATTGCAACATATATATATATATATATATATATGTATATATATATATTTCATATTGGATTTTCAATTCTCCTAAATGTGCAATTGCTCTACTCTCAGAAAAACTGTAGCTCTTACATTACAGCCTTCAAGTTATCCATTGACTTTGACAAGCAGTCACAGGAATGCTGTGCTATTTAATATGGGCTGTGAATTTAATATGGGCAAATGTTCCTTTTTGTTGAACCTTGTAATGAAAACGTCTCTAAATACCTCTAAACCTAAAACTATCAAGTGCTCTACTGGGTTCAGGTTCTGCTATGGTTAAGTAACAGTTAATGTCAAGTGCATCAAAATTTGCCAAAATCATGTTCCTCTAAAACAGATGAACCACCTGACAGATTTACATCAAAATCACAGACACTTTTTGCAGCTTCATTTGATTGCATGTGAGAGTGTTTCATAATCTGAAGTTCTGCTGTGCAAATTTAGAGTGCTACCATTAGCTTTGAAAGCACTGCAGCAAATCCACCATCCCTGTATCTGACCCAGCAAAACTAAACCCCACATTCCTTGTCAGGAACTGAGTTCTTAATATTCTGGTCTTTTACCTTTGTTTATTCTAAAGGGATCAAAAAAACCTAAATTGTTTCATTTTGGAAGAGAAGGAAGACATTACAGCTGCAGCACTGTGCAACATTTGATCCATTTTCCATTTCAAATATACATCAGTATGTACAGATGACATCCACGAAGAATTTTGCATTCAGAATTAAAAGCTCATTTGAACACGACATACTCAGTGCATTACCTCCTTTTATAGAAAGACCACTGTTCACAATTAGTTGTCTAGAAAAAGTTTTATTTCAGACACACAACAGATAAGAAATCAAAGCACTTCCACAGGCACACTCCTTCCTCCTTTCGTGAACCCGCATGTCTTGACCAAGCTGTAGTGACTCACAGGTTTGAAAGTTTTTGCCCACACCATAAGTGTTAAACACTGGAGAGATTTGTCTGAAGAGGTGAGACAAATTGTGCACAACTGTTGCAGCCAAAGGTAGAGGCAGAGTGTGGGTGGGAGAGGGTCGTTTGCAGCAGTCTAAGAGTGAGGGAGTTAGGAGCTCTGTTTGGTGTCTCAATAAGTATTATAGGTGTTAGTCTTCATGCCTTCATGGCTTAAGAAATTACAGCTGAAAAGCTGGGCTTAGGGAGGGCTCAACAGTCTTTGATAGGGTACTTTACATTGTTGAATTAGAATGTCAAGGAATAAAAAAACACCTCTTCAGCTTCAATAACAGACCTTCATGCTAGCACCAAGCTGATGAGTCTATGGTGCATAGGTGTTCATTTCTAATAAACAGGAAGCAGTTTTTCCTCTCACCACCATCAGCTAATCACTGACCAAACCCTAACTTTCTCCTGAACGTGTTCTGAAATCTGCCTGCAGTCGGTCCCTGAGTCCACACAGAGTGAACACAGGTTCTACTGAGGCCAGGTTCTACCCAACACATTGATAGACAAATCACTGTATAACTGCGTGGTCTTTCCTTCCCCAACTGGGGAAAATAGGAAAATCCTCAAGCGACAGCTCAAAGGGACATGCTCACATGCCTTTAGAAACTGTCCCCCAAGAAAGCTTACAGCCAATGGCTTTCTTCCAGAGCTCCACTGAGTCTTTAACAAAGGCCAAGACACCAGCAATGCTCTCCCTGAGCAGCAATTCACCTTCTCCACACTGGGAAAACTTATCCATCTGGATACAATACTACCTAAACTGGCAACCATGCTTCTCTACATCTGCTAATAAATCCAATAGAGATTATAGTGCTGAGTATAATCTGAGTGAAAAAATAGTAGGTTAAATTTTTTTGAGAGACCTGCCAAACCATTTGTTAGATAAGGCCCCCAATATCAAAGTTACTGTTGTGGGGAATATATAAAATATTTACATGTCCAGGACACATAGTGGATTATGAGCTGATAACTAAGGTGACTAACTAAAGCAGAAAACCCTTGTTTCCCGAATTAACATACAACATTTGAATGGAATTAATAGGAACCCCTGAGGCTGAAAGAGGGACATGGCTTTTAAACTGTGCTGAAATGCATTGGAATAGTTACACTTCTTTGTGAGACAGACTATATAGAAAAGTACAGAAAATAGGAATGTGTGTGCTAAAAACAGGGACTGTCCTTTCTGCATCGGAATGTCTGACAGCTAAAACAAATTGGTTTGGCTTTCTCGTTTAAAATAGTGACTGATATTTTGTCAAGTTGTTCCCTTGTGGATAGATTCTTAAAAAATGAGAGCAATGATTCCATTAATTTGTGTCTCATAGTCCCAGGTGATGTAGTTGATATAGTTTCTGTAATGTCAAGTTAATACTTGCTCCTCCTTTCGGTGAATTCTTCTACAAACTTACCCTCAGCTCATATTATACCCTCTGCTAGTAGAGAAGTTGAAACTTGGGAACAGAGACTTTAGGCTCCATCTAAAAAAAAATATAAGGTCTGAAAAAACAAATCTTCCCCACATGTCTTCAGATGCAAGTTGGGTTATGGCACCCCTGCTTTCCAGTGGGGTCCAACCCAATGCCTGGACATTTCACAGAATTTTCCCTCTTCTTCCTTTCACTTTTGTTTCCATTTTCTGTGTGAGGAACACAGTCCCACAGCATCTCGACTAAAGAGGTTGACAAGGTATTTCAGCTGGAGACAGTGGGACAAAGTTGCCAAATGCAAACGTGCTGTTGACATGGATAGTGCTTCCCAAGAGGCCTGGGGAGCCTCTAGGCAGAAGCTGGAAATAAATAGTACTCTTCATCAGAAAATCTAACTCATTACTGGAAACAAGCTAGACATCTGTGCAGAGAAAACTTATGCTTTCAGGAAGAAATTTCACCTAAACTTTAATTTCTATTTTAAATATTAATCGCAATGGATAATCTTAACTATTCAACAGAGCAGTTGTTTTTATTCTTCCGCGCCTTTAGGAATTTTTGAGTCATCTCAGAGATAAAATGAACGCTGGTGTAAAACTCTGTTTCACAAAATAATTTTGTATGTTTCAGGAGATGCTTCTCTCACAAGGCTGGAAAGAAAAAAATAATCAGCATAATTTGGTACAATCACATGGTAAAAAAAGCACTGGAAAGAGGTAAGCACTTGAGAGTGATAAATCCAAGGAATTTTGTTTCTATTTTTTCATTCCACTTGGAAAAAAAAAGCCAACCTAACAATATAGTTGAAACATAGTCAGAATTGATGCTGATCTCTCAGGCTAATATTTCAATAAGTTAAAACTTCAGGGATGGTTGGCTGTATTCCAGTTTTTTTCAGTTCAGTGCTCTTTTAGGAATTTTAATTTTTTCTTGGATAATTAGATCTCTGACATTAGACTCACATAATTAACAAGGAAAATGGCTTGCATGCTGACTATAATAGTGCTGTCTGATCTGTTTGCCAGATAACTGTTATGACCTGGTTTTTTGGAATCATTTTATTCCCACAGATAACAGCAGACATGCCTAACTGGAACCACTTAAATTTGTTTGAAAGGATGAAATCCTGGGACCTTTTACTGATTTCAATGGTCCCAGGATTTTTCCCTTTAAGATAATCCTTTTTCAAAATATTTATTTTTTGACAGTTGAACGTGAATGACTCCCCCATGTCAATAGAATAATAGGACTGAAACTTCATGTGCAAAGCTGGATTGCTCAGAGATGTTTCTTATAATTGTCACACAAGCTTTTACTGTAATTTTCAAAATGTTCCTCTCTGGGTGGGAGGGAGATGTGGTCTCTTTAAACTAAAATATTAGCTTTATCTGTCTGTTGTTAACCAAAGTTCAGGACTTGAGTGTCATTCACGTGTTTCTGAAAATTGCCCCCAAGTCTTTTTTAATAGTCTATTTACCAACTGCTTAGCAAACGCACCTGAAAACAAAGGACTGGAAAAATGTTTTCAGCTGCTTGTTACCATGTATTTTATGCAACTTACAACTTACTTTTTGCATTTAGATTAGATTGGTTTTGGTTGACTAAAATAAAGCTTTCAATCCTGATTTTTTAAGGAGTAAAAAATATGGCTATGAGGTGAGTGAAGCCAGCACCATATTACTTTTTATTTTTGTTTCTGAGCATGGGGTCCAGGAGGAATTTTTAGGGGACCAAAACCAAAAACGAAAACAAAACCAAAATATAATGAGATAATAACAGCCAGAAAAATAGGCCTTAAGTATTTTGGAGTAAAATGTTAGGATTTTCAGCTGAGTGCTTGATTATGGTCCAACTTTTCAGTCTAGGCCAAAGGAAGGTTTCACATCTGTGACATAAGCGAAAGGTTCATTAAGCATTTCTGAAAAATCCCAGGATGATCTGAGAACAGTGTATTAAAGTTCACGGAGAAATGGCTCTTAAAACATATTGCAAACATCCTGATAATTCCACTGGGTGCAATGGATTAAAAAACAGATCCAGAAGAATTCAAAACCTTTACCAACTACCTGCAGTTAAAGCATATCATCCACATCACTCCACATTCTTTGCTTTTCTATGTGGAAGATAAAACCAGATTTTCTATACTAAACTCACATTAGAGGGTCAAGAAATACAGAGCAGAATTTTTTTCTAAATCAGATCATCCTCTACACCACTACTTTTGATATATGGAGTCCTTAGTGCAGTGGTTTTTTTTCCCGTCTCTCCTGAGTCCTCATTCCACATCTCTACAATACATGAAGCCACGACTGTGATAAATATGCAGCATGTCAACATATGTGGATGTGTGTATATATAATTACTGTTTAGATTCCACCTTTTTATTTCCATGTCTTTGCTTAAGCTATCAGGGTTGAAAACAACATTGTGCTTTTTTTTAAAAGAAAGATGGTTTTATACTAATTCCTCAAGTTTCTAGTAATCAGTGCAGAGCAGCACTCTGTTTATCATAACAAACCGAGAGGAGGGGAGCAGCAAAGGGAAAATTTTGGAGATAAAATTTTTGAACACAGTGATTTTATTGCACAAGTTAGATTTACAGTGCCACTGGGATTGAGTAAACACATATCAACTTTTTTAAATGATTGTTTGTTTCCTGTAGTATTTAAGATCAGACAGAATTCCAAACTATCTACTAGTTGCTGTACAAGCTCAAAATGGAACAATACCTTGCTTGAAGAGTTCACAAATTTGCATACAAATTTTCTGTGTTTGCAGAAGTTCATATCAGAGGGCTGATTGCATCCCTTTTTGAAGACAACGTCCTCTATATTCCAGTTTGATTACTAGAACTTTTCATATTTTCCAGTGAATCAGACTTTTTCAGACAAAAATGATCTTTTCCTAATGTCTCATCTCTTGTATGCTGAATGAGTGTGTGGACTGAAGTCAGCTGGATTTCCTTGTATATAGCCTTCCAGAGGAATGCCCTCATTTGAAACAATCCCTTACATTAGGAGATGTTGGGTATCCCTTCTGCTATAAACTTGTGCTCTCTTTAATTGTTGGTGTATTGAGCTTACTTAGGTCCAACCACCTGTGCTCAGTTCTGTTAGTTCTGCTTTTGGCTAAATTTCAACCATCCCAGTGCTCATTGCTCAGTAGCCTTTTATTTTCTCATGGTCCGGGTAAAGAGGCTAAGAAGACACAGAAGTATTACAGGCTACAAAATGAAAATAGAATTTTAAAATTATAGAGAAAATTATTACCTAAATCATCATCCATTAACTTTAAGTGCCCCAGTTATCTTACCGAAATAATTTTGACCAATTATCTGGATAAATCTCCAACATACTTCAGTACCCTGCTTATTCAAAGTCTGAAATCATAGACCTCAGTTACTAGGCATGTGAATTTGAGATGTCCCTTTCCATGGAAACAGCAGGAGAGATCCAGCTCTTACTGTGTCCAGTGTGCAATCCTATTCTGCCTGAACAATCCAGACAGATTCTGAAACATCAGAACGACAATTATTGAGTGGTATTACAGCAGGTGGTATGACTAACAAACATAAGGAAACCTTGAGTGATTTTTTTTCTTGTTTCCCATGAAAAATATAACTACTTATGAATGAGGAAGGTAAAGGCACTCACACTTTGGACATTTCCCACTCATTTTTCTTTTATTTCTCCTCTTTTATGACATTTGCTCTTCTAAAATCTTGAATATCTTTGTTAGTAAAATCACTTGCTCTTGCAGTTGAGCTTGACCCGTTTGAATAAGAAGAGGCTGTGAAATGTAACTATCAAAAGAAGCAGTGACTCCAGGATGCTCTGAGTTGAGATTTCAAATGGACATCAGTGATCAAATCCTCTCCTATTGCTTTAAGCAGCAAGATAAAACAACTGTATTAAATTAAGCACAATAAAAGTAGGTGTTATTGCTATGAAGAAACCAGGTTTTAAAGGTTCTCAACTACAATGCTTGGTGGTTTAAATACTGGTTGTAGTCTTAATAGTAAGATCTGATTTTTCCTATGTAAATTGACCTCAATATTTTAAAAATTATATATTTCATAGGCTCATGGGATAGTTGTAGTCTTGTCTTTATTAAGAAGACAAACTTACCTTGCTATTACCATTTTTCACTGGGCTCTTAGACATTTTATTGTTTCAAATAAAACAATACAAATAATTTTAGATAACCTCTTGCAGTGTTTTTAAAGTTTACTTCTTGCTCAATTAAACTTTTATTTCCATTTCTATTTTGAATTGGTCATGACATGGAGAGCTAACAACCCAGCTACCGTCAATGTCTTTCAAATTTTGCATCTTATCAAGAAATAAGGAATAAACTGAATATATTTGGTCTGCAAGATATTCACTTTTTCATTCAGTTTATAAGGGGCTGAACCATTACTTCCTTTATTCTTGTTTGAGAGCTGTGATAGATCTTTGTACTAAATTACATAATTGTAGGCAACCCTCATCATACACACTTCTATTCCAGTTGACACATGCACTAATCTGATAGAGTGATATGTTAATCTTGATAATGATAATTTCTTCTATTTCTACAAAGCTTTTCATTCTTTAACATCCAAAGGCATTTAAAAGATTTTCAGTGCATTACAGAGTTCTACAAACCCTGTAGAAAAGCCCCCTTTTCTGACCAAGGTCATTAGCACACTGAGAAACCCTTTTTTCTTCCAAAGCAAAATATGTTAGTACAGCAGTTGCAGGTTTGCAGTCACCAGAGAGGTTCATTTTGCATTCAGCATGCATGTTTGTGCCTAAATATTACAGTGACAAGCATGCTGTAACTACCTAAGACAGGAAATACTGTGCATGCACAGCCTGTTAAAAATTGGTGCATACCCATGAGCTATCTGTAGGAAAAAAACCCCCAACCATATATATATATATATCTCCTTGTGTTCATCACCAGTTATGCTGGGAATGTTTGCCAGACCTTATTTTGGATTCTATTTACAGTCTAAGCAAAACATTGCTCTCAATACATTTTCACTGACATTAGTTAAGAAATAGCTCATGATGACGGTATTCAATACCAGAGTAAATGGAAAGAACAGGAACCTGAAACAAATCCAGTAAAGCTCTGCAAGCTGTAATACCCAGCTCACGCCTGTAAAGGCTAACAACCAGACAAAGGAATTTATGGAGCAATTCAGGTCAAGGAAGGTCTAGGGAAGAAAGCAGTGATTGAAGCCCACTTCTATCAAAAACCTTTCAGAAAAGGAAAAAAAGCCTGAGATCCAGCATGGTTACCCTGTTGGGGCTTCCTCCCACCATATCCTGGAAAATGCTGAGGATAAAGGGTCATAGACCTGGCTAAGATGATATGATTATGTGAGACCATTCTGACTGGTACTGAGAGTCACCAGTAAGAGTCTTAATGACTATCCAAGGAAACAGAAGTGAAGCAGAATCTAGAAATAGTAGAGGAGATTATGGTATTTATCATAACTCTACTATCTCTAAATTTTTTGTGGCATGGATACCCAGAAAGGATTTAATACCTGACTAAATCACTGCTGCAGCAACTTGCTGAACCAGTTCAGGTCATTCCTGCTACAGCCATAATGGACCAAATCAGTAAATGGCTATTAAAAGGCAGGAATTTCTAGGAGCATCTGTGAGTTGCAGGAAATGTTGCTACTGATTTTTCTTTTTATATCGTATTCCTATAAAAAGTGAGAAGGAATCTTATTGCCGGCAGAGATGTAAAATCAGGTCAGGACTGTCGCTGGTTATTTAAAGGTATTGCCATGCTTTTTTGTAAGACTGAACATATTACATGCTGTATCTTGGCTAAATTCCATCTCTTATAATTACATCCTCTTCTCCCCTTCTCAAACATTTCTCGCTGTCACAAGAGGATGCAGCATTCTTCATTTTCCTGGACTAGATCTGTGTGTAGCAGTGTTTCAATCTCATCATGACCTCCCTAAAAGACATATTCAAGCTGCCCAAGATGCAGTGTGATTTTTGCATCACTCCCTGTGGCATTGTTGTGGATGGAGAGAAAGAGGGCTTTGAAATTAATGCTCAGGCAGACGTTTTGGTTTTTTCCCGCTTAAGTACAAGCACAAATCTGTTTGTTTGGCTTCCTCCACAGTTACTCATTTGCTACACTCCCTGGAGCAGTGGGAGGCTTAATACTTTGCCTCTAAAAAATACTTTGAGATTATTTAGTCAAAACGCAAACCACCAGTATTCCATTAGTACTGGGAATGCTTTCAGAGCATTGACCATCTTGTGCTTCCAGCTTGATGAGCTGATGATTGTAGCCCTCAGATGGCATTTAGATAAGCAGAATCCACAGGCATTTGTTAGTATGTTAGCTGCTCAATGAGCTGCCAAAATTGTATAGTAAGCAAACAAAGGTTATATGATTATAAACAAAAAAAGACAACTAGCCACGTGATACTATTTTAATCTTGTTTTCTATATGGGTACAATGTTTGCTGGAGAGAAGAGCCTCCAAACCTGTCACTTGGAAACACAGAAAGATGCTCTGAGCAACGGTCCTTGCAGTCTAGTAGCCAGCTGTGGATGAAGCAGATATTTGAGAGAAGAGTCTAGTGAAGATATCCACCAATACATCTGGCCAACAGTACCATGCCAAAAGTAAAATTCCCATCACAGATGGCACTAGATGAGTATCCTGTTGCCAGTTTCCACAGTGACAAAATCTATTTGACAAAGAAACAAAACTATTTCTCACCTGGAATGCTCAAGAAACAGAACTATTTTGCACCCCGAATGCTTACAAACTGGACTGAGGGACTTGGGGTGAGACTGATCAAGTTTCACTGCAAATGCCAGAACTACAACCTTCTTCTTGTGTCTAATAGTTTTCTGTGGCTCTCCATCTGCATCCTGTTGGAAGTTGGACTCTCAGTGGGCTTAATTCCTCTTTCCTTCAAGAGTCTGCCTTAAAGGCAACCAGACTGATTCCTCACTGCTTTGTGCATTTTTAGAAAATGATACATAGTGATTTAAACCAGTGTCATCTCTAAGCAAAATCATCTCTATGTGCTCCCTTAGACCCTCTCTGCTCAGAAGCACGGGATGGTTCATCACCAAGCAGTGCATACTTGGTGATGAACCATCATGACAATTATATCTTCATCTTTCATTTTTCCTTGTTATTTTTTTCTCTAGTAAATATGTGGGAGTCTAAACAGGAATAAAATACTTGATAAACACTGAATTCTTATAATTCCTTTCATGAAATCCAGCACTGTGCATGTATATCATTGGCAGAGAGGTGCTCCAATATTTCAGAGGAATGTCCACAGCAAAAAAGAAGAAAAATGGAGGCAAAAAACATGGCATGGGCCAGATCCCATCAGCCTAATCTTGCCACTGTGGAGGTCTCCAGCAGGTAAGACTTGGTGGTACTGCAAGTGTGTATTTATATATTCCTGGAGTCAGGAGCCTTGGGGATGCTGTTATTGTGCTGGCTTCAGCCAGAGCTTAGGGAGAACTGCTGGAGCCCCATCTCAGAGGGCTGTGCCACACCACACCTTGTCACCTTTGTGTGTGGGGCCAGAGAGTGGGAGGGAAGGAGGGCAGACAAGACATAGCACCCATGCAGCCAGCACCAGGCCATGGCACCCATGCAGCCAGCATCAGACTGTGGCACCCATGCAGCTAGCATCAGACCGTAGCACCCATGCAGCTAGCATCAGACCGTGGCACCCATGCAGCCAGCACCAGACCACCAGCAGAGGAGTTTGGCAGGGACTCCAGGCAGCACACAGCAGCCTTTACACAGCGAAACAACTTCAGCTGAGGGCTGAGAATTGGCGCTCATGTTTTATTCATCCAAATTGCTTTTCCTCACTCCAGAAATCTACGCTCATCTCCACACTACAGAAGCTGTTCAATTTCCTCTTGTTTAGCACTGTGCTGCAGTGCTCCAGTTTCCACCAAGTATCTTCACATAGAGACTGATCAGCATTAATCACAAGTCCAACTTCTTAGGAGGTAAGTGTGGGGGAGAGATGTAGGTTCATCTAACTTGTTCAGTCTGTTTTGTTATACTGCATAGTAGATCTTCGATAGCCAGCTCCTGTGGAAGGAAAAAAATATAAGAAATCCAGTTTCTTTTCCTTTTTGCTTTTTTGGTAAAATTTTGTGTTTGACTCATCTTTCCTAAGCTAATTGTCAAGCAACTGACAAATCTGTCGTGGTTGACAAGTGAGTAATTGGGAGAAGAGAGGGAGTGCAGGAGGTGCTGGTACTAATTTGGTAAAACAATTAGAGTAAAGAGTGGTGTGATAGTCACTTACACAGTCATGACGTTGCAAGCTCTTCATACAAAATGTGTGCAGGATTTTACAACGGTTAGAGCATTAACTATTAACCAGCCACTCCACATCCATTTCAATGGTGAACTTTCACAGGTTCACCATAAGATGTTTTTGAGCCTCATAACAGGAGAGACCAGATCACAGCACTGATGGGGACCAGAAAGAATTTAGTTTTATGATTCTCACCTGTCAGGTTGCTGGGCACACAGAACAGTCCTTGCACGGGGTAGATGCCATGCCCTGGCTATGGCTTGGCTGTTCTAGGCTGGACCATCAGGGAAGGATGCCACTGCCAGAGCTGGAGCATTCAATTGTTGCCAAGCCAAGACCTCCATTGCCCACAGCTGCCCTAATTCTCCCAAACTGTGGCTCTGACCAGTCCTTGCTCATTGCTAAGAGGATGATCATCCAGCAAAGCTGAAATCTCACTTGCTGAGTGGAAGAAATGACCTTTCCACCAGGGGAATCCCTTCAGCTCTGAAGAGAACGGTCTAAGACACTGCTGCATTTTAGAAAGCAAACCCTTGGATATAAATTCTATTTACCTGCCAAATCTGCCTCTCTGAGCTCTGTGTTTCCTTGCTTCCACTGCCTCAAGAGCAAGCAGTGTTCTCCTTTTGATCCCTGTAATCGTGTTAGTGACTACAGGCCAAATAATAGGTTCTCTACTGCCCGACCCTTAAGACACTCTTTTGCTCTGAAGGAGCTGTACAAATAACATTGCAGCATTTCATCTTTATTGTCTGCTAAGGATTTTGTTATTTTATATGCTCTGTTTCAAAAACATAAAGATCTTTTCCCCATCTAAGTTCTAGTCCTGAAGATTCACTGGGCATTCAAAGAGAAGCTGATTTTTTTTTTCTGGCTTCAGCATAGTTATTAAGAATACAGAGGCTGCGGGGCAATTTCTGCTCTGGCTTTCATCTGTATAACCCCTACTATCTTGTAAACTTGCTTTCACTTTCACACACTGATTACTTGAGGTGGAGGAGGCCTGCAAGGCAGCTCCAAGTAGCAAGTGTGTTTCTAAGGGATGGGGCTGCGGGGGAATCTGGTATCCTCATCCAGAGCTATAAGGTACTAAAGCTCATCTCTGACTCAGACTCCAGCAAATCACCTCCAAACACCTGCACAGATCAAATAAGCAACTGGTTTTTTTCTTCTCACTTTCCAGGATGTAGGTATTGCTATTAGAAACATGTTTGGGTTGCTTTTTTCTGTTTTCTTTAAATGAAAGAGTCATCTCCACCAGCCATATGGAGTGGCTTCCGCTCAGCAAAGCGTATCTGGTGGGAAGCACATCCATTCAACCTTTCACAATACAGACCTCAATTCAGCAGGGAAGAGAGCTGACAGGCACCTTTGCAGCAGATTTAAATCAGAGGCAAAACCTCACGCAATATAAAGCAATCTGAGCCAGAGAGCAAAGTCATGCTGACCTTCTGCCGGTAGTACTGCAGACCCAAGCGCGACTTCGGGTGCTGAATCCTCAGGAATGACGGCACTGGGGGAAGCCAACAAGCTCTTCCCAATGGCTGCCTCTGCTCTGTTGCTGCCTGATGGAGTGTTATCACTATGACAACCTACAGGTATAGGATGTGCACGGTAGTGGGAGCTCCAGATGACCCAGATTGCGTGTGCATGGCTCAGAGCTGGGCTTCCCTGCCTGGGAGGGGAGCAAGGAACACGTGGATCCACAGGTAACTCTCCCCTGACTCTGTTCTGTCATTTGCTAGCAAGTTTGGGATGCAGGCAAGGTGGCAGCTTTAGAGACACTGAGTAGCTAGGATTTTAGATAATCTTCTCTGGGACAAGGGAAGGCTCATTTTTCTCCCCTTTTTCTAAAGCCCTTTTTCTGGGCTTCTTTTTTTCAGTAAAAGACATGAACAAATATAACAGTGCACTTCGGCTCTGAATTTTCCAGTCTGCTAAAAGGTAAAATGCTTCCAAACCTCATAGACACTGCCTGCCTCTGTGTATGTGTGTGTGTGTGTGCATGCATGTGCACATTACTTTCTCTCACTACTATGACAGCACATGCTCCTCCAAAGCTGTTCACAGCATTAGAAATACAACTCCTCCCTCCAGTGCCCCGTGTGTGTGTGTGCGTGGCTCGGGCTCGCTGCTTCAGCTCACTCCCCTCTGATCGTGGGGCTGCCGGTCACGACTCTGCTCCACACCTCCAGGCTTCGTATGGAGGGGAGGAGTATCGGGGAAAAGCAGCACACAACTGACCTACAGAGCCATCGATAACTTACTCCCTCACAGCACAATTGCATAGGAAAGGGGAGGGAGGAAGGAGGGGAAGGAGGAGGAGAAGGGGGAAAAAAAAAAAGAAAATCCAGAGAATTCTAGTCTTGCAAATACAGTGAAAACGAGCGGTCGGAGTTCATTTGCTCCAGAAGAGCAGAGAAGAAAGAGGATGTTAAATGAATAAAAGCAAGAACCGTCTGTAGCTTTTTTTTCCCTGATAGTAGCGGTGTTTTAGAGGTAAAATGATTCCTCCGAGCAGCACGACTGAAGTCAACGTGGATAGTGTGGAGAAAGAGAATGAAGTGGAGAGCACAGAGCAGCCCCCTCTCCAGCATCAACTACCAGCCAGGAATCAAAGGTACTCAGAGAATGAAATTTAATTTTTTTCCCTCTTCCTTTGTTTTGAAAAGAGATGTATTGCTTTGAATATCGTTTGGAGCCCTGTGCCAGGATCAGCGGCACAGTGCTATGAGCCACCTCTGACTGCAGTGCCTGCTCTGACACTCCTGCTTCTGAATTCTCCCTGTCACCTCAGGAGTCTGAACAGGGAAAATACCTGCCTTGTGAGATTGGGTTTGTGGATTTTTTCCTGTGTTTTCTCCTCCTTGTTACAGTAATGTCCTGGGGTAATGACGGGGCTCAGGGAGGGGATCACTGTCAATGGATGTTGTTAGCTATTTTCACACCAGGTATCACATCACTTTAAGGGTTTGGTTGGAAAAACTGATTTTTCTCAAAGCTTCAGAGAAAAGAATTTTGTCTGGGGGCTTAGGATATTTCACCTGATTTGCCTTCTCTGGCAGACTCATCAGTAAACTTTCACTGTTTAATAAGGTGATTAAAACAGGAAATAAGTGACAGTTTTATCACAATGAACCTTATGTACACCACCCAGGAAAGGATTTTTGTCTTAACAGCCTTTTTTCTGTTTGTGAGTTTTTCAATGTGGTTCAACTTACTTTATTGAATATCAACTTTCAGCCCAAATGGCATGGCCTCTGAATTTTTAATTGACTTGCATATGGTAAGTTTTTCTGACTGCCAGTCTGTTACTTGTAAGACAGAGGTAAAAGGTAAAGTTGTAACCTTACATAATGAAAGTTGTTTGCAGCTTACTTGGATAATGTGCTTTTACTGGTCCTCTATTACTTATGATTGATACCATGATAGCACCTGACAGATCTTTCTGTGAACTTCATAGTGTTGCTGTGCAAACATGTAAAAATAGGGCGGTCCTTGTCACTGGGAGCTTACAGATGGGTAAAGCCTCAGGAGGTACTGTGTGAGCAAAACAGCTGCATGACAGGGATGGTTTGTGCTGGCCTGAGTTTAAAGGCAGTGGCTGCCTGGGTCTAAGATAGAAAGACTGCTACATTACTATACAGTTATAGCCCTCCACTTTCTGGAGAGTGAGTTGAAGTTGTCTGTCTGTGTGGGTAGAGTTTTGATGTGGGCTTAAGGTTTTTTTATTCTGTATATTTATTTAGATGCTATACTCCAAGGAGAAGAGCTGAGGTATTCCCTGTGTGATACAACCTCTTTAAAAGAAAAGAGCTCTCCCAGTAACAATAGCATACAATATTCACCATACACATTTAGCACTGCTGGAGTCTCCCTGGTTCATGAAAATGAAAAGTAAACGGATTATTGGTATAACCCCAGGCTCTAAAAGGATACGGTACCTAAATCTCACCCCTGAGTCCACTTCTCTGGGATTGCTGAAGGGTTATATGAGAAGCTTAGCCTCCAGTGAGGTCCCAAAAGCAACTGCAGCCTTCACTGCACTGCCAGCACCAGCTGCTCAAGTGTTCTGGGCTGTGCACAGGGTCCGGTGGGCTGTGTGCTCCCCGTGAATCCAGCTATGGTCCTCACCCTGGGCCAGAACGGTTGAGGAGCTCCATGTGCCACTTGATAACAATGGTGTTTGAGGGACTTTCCCACTGGATTTCAGAGTGCTGCTCCCAAAACAAGCTGACTGGCATGGATCCAAAACTGAGAGAAAGTGAAGAGCTGCACAGAGCGTTCTTTCTTGTTGTTTGTGCACCCATGTGTTTCCAAGGATGACAACAGGAATTAGGCACATCTGGCCAGAGAACAAATAGGCTACAAACTATTCTTTATAATCAAACATTATCATCATCAATTTTTTTCAGTCTTTTGAGCATTTGAAGCAATACACTGGAATAGGCAAAAGCTACGACCATGCCACTGATGACATTATTTGGATATTCTTAGTAAACAAATAATCGGTGTATTCACATTTCAGACCTGCAAATATGATCAGATAGCATGCTGTATTATCATTTCAGTAGGTAGAGTCAAAAGAGCTTTCTGATCACTGGGGTAATAAGTGGCCCAAGGAAACAGGAGGATGGAAAAAAACCCCTGTGATTTCATAAAGCTGTGGTTTATGCTTGGTTTGTTTGGGGGTTTTTTGGATTCTAAAATAATTGATGTTCTTCAAAAATTAGAGACTGACAGAAACATAGGTCAGTGCTTTTATCCTGTGGTGTCCCATGCTGAGGGAGCTATCCTATCATTCACAGAAAACTAAGCTTTCTTCAGGTACTCTCTGCTACCTAGGTTAACAAGTTCATGTCTGCTGCATTTACTGCAGAACAGTTTGTGCAATATCTAATTACACCACAATGACTTTTTTCTGTGGCAAAACACTCCAAACTTGACAATTTTTCTGTGGCAAAACACTCCACATATTATAACTCCAAATATACGAACAGAACCAACGTGGATAATAGCAACCTTCAAAATGCATTTGAAAACCCTTCAGCAGAAAAGCTATTTTGAAAAAATAATGTAAAACTAAGAGCTGCAATCTTGCTTCCAGTCCAGTGTAATCATAGACGTTAGTGGCGCATAATCCCTTGTCAGACCAAAGTCCAGAAATTATCTTTATCTCACACCCTCCAGACTGTACTCGAAGATGACAGGGAGCAGGTACTGCAACATCTGACTAGTGTTGAGTTTGAGAGCTAGAACTTCAGGCTGCTACCAAGTACTGAAATTTGGAAGAATGACTCTCGTGTTAGTCACTCACCTCTGTTGAGGGAAAGCAGCTCCCTCTTTAATGCATGCTAAAGCCTCCCACCACCTTTTTCTATGGATTAGGAGCATAGTTGCAGGTGAGCACCCCCAGCTCCTCAAAGAGCCATCCTGTGGTACTATTTGTACTGCTACTGTGCTAAAAACCCTAGAGCCTGAATGGCTAAGAATGTTCAAAAACTAATAATTAATTTAATTAATTAATTATTGGCTCTTGGAAATGTTTACTTCACACTTGAGTATGACTTGAGTGGATACTTAAAGTTTATGAGGAGAATAACTTTAGGAGGGTACCACACAAATACATGAAATTGCTAAATTTATTACATTTGTGTGTTTGTAATTATGGCTCCCACCTGTTTGGGTCCTTTACATCTGGTTTCCAAGAAGGAAAATTCCTAGTTTGCCAAATACTTTTGTAAATTTGCAACTCAGCAAGGGAGGAAGTCATTAGTTAATGAATCCTGAGGGAAAATTTCTTCTTGGTGGAAGCAATTAAAGACACCCTGCACACTTGTTGAACCACAAACTTAGCACTAACCACTAACTATAAGCAGAAATCTAGTGGCAGCAATTAGGAATTATATTTTTGATGTCTTTTATGTAAATGCATCTTAGAATTTAATAAAGAGAACTAAAATTTGAAGGAATATGTGTCTAAAGAAAGGAGTCCTACACATAGCATGATTTCCTTATGTTTTGACATAGCTGGCACATAATACTCTTAACTTCATTCTTCTTTTATTTCACTGACATTTCCATATGAAGATGAAGGAGCCCATCTACTGATTTCTTTAGATATGAATCAAGTTGGTAAGGCTCTTCTGTGAGCAATGGCATGGGTATTCCTAGACAATAGGGTATGTCTCTGAAAATTCCCTTAGCATTTTTAAGTTTTAGGGGACACCTGAGCATTTACAATGTTTGAGTTAGTACTAGTAGGGTTGATTAGAGTTTCATGTCAAGTATGTAAAATGTCTTTCAGGCTTTCTCATACACCTCAGAAGGGGTATCCAGTCCTGCCCCTGCCATTGCAGGCAATCTGTCACGTAAAAGTTACTTATTTGAATATATTGGTGGATTTCTGTGAAGACCCAATTTTTTTTTACATAGTTTTCCCATTTCCATTTAATTTATTTAATAAAATATAGCTTTAATAGTGTTGTACCGTAGTCATGCAGAGAGTCAAAATTTTCCTCTTAACCACAAATTCATGGGCCTAACAAATTGCTTACACTCACATAAATTAGGTAATTCAAACAGCTGAAAAAAAATGAAGACAGAAAGATAAATTAGATCTCCAGATATATATCATATCTGGACTATGTATTTCAAAAAATAAATGAGTCAGTCTCATTTATGAGTCAGTCTCAGTCTGACACTTTCACACACTGACTACCCAGTGGATGATATTCAGGGAAATGCAGACCATTACCATCAAATTCAGGTATGGCAATTCAGGAGATGCAGCCTAGTTGCTCCAACACAAACTAACCTGATAAGTAGTGCATAAAATGGAAGTTCAAAAGAATACAAAGCCAATAAAAGGATTAAGCATTGAAGTTCAAGATGTAGACTTCATTTATGAGTTTTCCCACATCAATCAAGAATATTGAACTTACATACCTGTCCTGCTGCACCAAGAGAGCAATATTGCTTACATGATGTTTCAAACACAGATATTGATATTAGATATTGAACTGACATAAACAGCTTGAAACTCTTTGGATTTTAACAGGATTGTGTGGGATTTAAATCCCATAGGACTTGTGCTATGCTGTTGAGCAGAGATCTTCCCCACTTAAAGAGTTAATACTTTATGAGGCTCCATAGATGGTTACTCATCAATATTTTAAAAGGGCAGGGAGTATGGTGTGCAGTTAGTGTTTCACCCTCCATACCAGTGATAAACATCCAATGTGTAAACTACTGCTGTAGTCTTCAAAGGAATACCAAACAGCTTAAAAACATCCCGTGAAAGGGGAAGAAAGTTCTCCTTCTTAGTGTTACTTCCATGCCTCTGAGTAAAATGGTGAGTACATGCTGGGAAGGTAAGACTAAGGGGAAAAATTAGATTAAGTATTTTTATGTGTTTTGCAAAAATTATGTGCAGGAAAGTTTCATTAAAGCAGGAAAGTAATACTCTAACCTACCAATATCTCTTCAGAAAACTCATTTTTGTGTTTACATTTATTTTGATTTTTCTTTTTTAACTCTTGTTCTTATTGAAACTCTCTGGTATTGTTTTTACTTTGATATATTTGTCAGATAAGTTTCTAGGCACATTGAGACATCTAATACAAAACAGAAATGCGATCAGTTCGTTTTTTTTATCCACGCTTTCAATGGTGCCAAAATGGAAAAGACATCTATTACCTTTCAACAACTAAAAATGGCTTGAATGAAATCTGGTTGGTAAAAAAAAAATGGATTTAATAAAAAAATCCAATTTTCTCTGAAACAAAACAAGTTGTTTACACAGCTGGAAGAGAGTTCAGTCCACTGTCTCAGTCTCTTCTGCTGTATTCTTTTTCATAAAGTAGTTCTGGTGAATTCAGCTTTTACCACTACTTTTAAAAATCTCTTCCAACTCCTGCATGCTCTAATAATGGCTAAAGGAGGTCCTCTACCCTTCACCCTCTTCTAATTCCAGTCTATTTTTTGCCAGCCTTTGTGGCATTGTAATTTTAATAATGCTGCTTAATCTTAAACATCTCTTTTCCATTCTTGGGGCAGGTTTCCATCACGCAATAGACTTTCCTCTTACCAGTCTTTTATTTTCTATATTAAATAATCTGGACTGGCATAAAATAAACTCTATATTCTTCATCTCATTCTAGTAGCAGAGCCATGTCCCCATTTCAGTAGTGAATAATCCTTCTTGAATAAGGATGACTGAATTTGTCCATGTTATTCTATGAGATCTTGTACAGTATCACTGCTGTTTCACTAACTCCCAGCAACCTTGATTCTGATGTTTGTGTCTCCTAGTCACCCCTTGGTGAACCAGAGGTCTCCATTCTATTTTTCTGTAATTTCCAGGGTACCCAGGCAGGATACATTTGTCTGTCCTCATCTGGAGTGGTTTGAATCAGGTCTCAGGCAAAGAAGCTTGTACTTCCATCGCTGAAATTCACCACATTTCCCTACCTCCATCCCTCAAGA
Source organism: Entomyzon cyanotis (assembly GCA_024500445.1). NCBI lineage: Eukaryota > Metazoa > Chordata > Aves > Passeriformes > Meliphagidae > Entomyzon > Entomyzon cyanotis. Next base: position 88,435,862 of record JAKEPQ010001005.1, read on the forward strand.
TCCAGGCCTCCTCATATGGGACAATGCCTCACATCTCATGTTAAAGGAAATTCCCCATCTGACCATCCAGAAGCCACTCTGGCGCAGTCACTCTCGTACCGCCCAAGCTAGGACTGAGGTCCCTTCCCAGCTGCACATCCCACACTCACATGGTCACACCAGGTTTCCTTACCCACTTGCCCCCAGATTTCCCACAGCAGAGTCTCAGCCATTTCATCCCTTAAAACAATTTAATCATGATTCAAGAACAAAATAACAGCTCGAGGTCGGTTCCTCCAAGGAGGGACCCCAAACAAAGGAAACCCTGGGGGTTTATACTTTAGCAGGTAAGTGAGAGAAAGTCTGGAGTCCTTGACTTCAGCCGTGTCTCCGAGTGTCCGGTCACCTGGCTGTGCCACAGGTCCCCTTAGCTTTGTTGTTATGCAAAGGGTCAGCAGTTCACAGTCTTGCCTGGGGTCCTGCCACCCCAAACTCAACCTGCAGCTGCACATGGAGCTGTCTGCACTAAATGTACCCCTCAGCACATTTCCTCTGGCATTCCCTCAGCAATGCCAGAGGGAAATGGCCTTATGACATGTAATCTTTGCAAAAAATCCAGTAATAAAAGTAGAGAGAGCAGTACTGACCCTACGATTATGTCAGTGGTTTTCTTTGAAGAACTCCACCAATGACTAACTGTCAACCCCTCCTTTCAACAGTAACCATCTCCTACTGAACTTCCCATAGAACTTATTTAAAACGTTCTGTCTTTTCTATCTTGGCTAATAGATTCCCTTTCAGCAGCATATTCAGTAATTTAAAGGAAATCCAAGTAGACACAATCTACCTTTGACCTAAAACATTTTCTAGAAAATTGTCTAGAAAATTGTTCATCTTATTCATTACAACTGATCTAGGAGGATTTTTTTTCTTGTTTGGTTTCGATTTGGTTTTGTCAAATTCTCTTGAAGTCAGATCTACAAATTTGTATTTGCTCAGATCACATTTTCTGCCTCTTGACAGAGACACCTCTACTTCACTTTACATCATTTCTGTCTTGATAAAGTTTGTTAAAAAGACTTGTTTCTAGACTTAAAAAGTAAAATTTTATAATAGAGTTTAACTAGTTTCTTTTCTCCCTTTCACCTCAACAGACACATTAAACTGTTTTTTTGTTGTGCCATAAATTTCTATAATGCCTTTCCTATTATTCCTATTGTTTTTTCCCCAGGATCATGGTTCTGGGAAGAAGGTAAGCTGAAGTGTTTGCTGAAGTTCCAGACCTGCCTTTTATTCTGTCTTTACTGTACCACAGCCTTTTTCTTCTTTTTCTTTCTCTAGCCTGAATCAGTCCATTGACATTTCCTTATATATTTTTCAAAGGACTCACTAAGCTTTACTTGACAATTAATATCCTTCGACCTAAGGAACTGTGCTTGAAAGGTCCAGTTTTATTTATATACCATTTGTTTTACCTTTGTTTCTTTGTCTTGTTCCCCTCCCCACCATTCATTCAAGACTCTTTTCTTAGTCCAAATTTCCTTTTTGAGGCAACTGTTTTTGTGCAGTTTTCCAAGAGCACACATTCACAGGGGTTTTTATTTATTCTTGTTTCATAGCATTAGTGTTAGTATCAACTGCTTTGAAGAAATTATATGGCTCTTACATATCCAAGCACAATCAAGACAGCACTGCTGCTTTCCAGACCACTGCTGAGACATTCATACCTTCCTACAGATACTAGATTGAGTCCTTCTGTACCATGCTCCAAAGAGTGATGTGGTCTAAAATATATCCCTAGGTATCTGAGAGTGCTGAAGGCTTGAAATTTCTTCAAGGGAATGGAGCACATCAATTTTGGATTTTTTAAATCCGAAACATGGCTTAGAGGTTAATTTTTCCCATGCACTTTATTTAATTTAAGTGCAAGTAAATCATAATCACTTGATAGAAAACTGTAATCCTTTGTATGACAAGCATTTCGCCTATTGCCTAGGAGCCATTGCTGTATACTTCTGATGGGTAGAAGGTTGCATATTTGATAAATTTATGCTTTTGTTTGTCTGGGAGAAGACTAGTTTTTCAGATGTGAGCATGAGTTGAATATTCTTAACACAGCACTCAGTTCTGCACAACTTCCAGTTGCACAGGCAAGCAGTTATTCAGTGTTAAATGAGCACTTCCCAGGCAAGAGCTTAAGATAAGCAAAATTTGCATGTTCATTAGCAAAGAGGACCAGCTGTGAAAATGAGAAATCTATGTGTGAGTGACTGAAATAACTTGACTTTGTTTTCCTTTGACATATGCCTCTGTTGGAGGAAACTCCCTCTGATTCACTAGAGCAATTGATAGAGTAAATTCCTTGTCAGGGAATTTAACTCAGGAACCCTGTAAAACATATTTACAATGGATGTCTGAAAAGTAGATTTCTTGTGTCTCTGGCATCAGCAGTTAAATATGACAAATGGGTTGCACATCTTATTTATTAAAATGAAATGAGTTTCATGTCTGTAGTCTCACATAAATGTGCTAGAGGCTCATGGAATTTTTTCTCACTGACAGGGCAGCATTTCTTAGCTGACCTGTTTTTAAGAGATGAGAGCAGTTTGCTAAGTCCTGTCAAATGAAAGTGTTACTGTTTAGGGGCTGCAGTGGATTTTAAAATACCATAGCATGAATAATTGCAAGAGAGAGGTATTTCCCAGCCACAGGAGGCTGCAAGTTCCATATGGAATTGCAGTCTTTTAGGTGAGTAACAGCAACAACTTTAATGTTTTTCTTTTCTGCAGACATAATATGTTCCATTTCTGAGTGCCATTTAAAAGCTTTATTAAAATGCCACACATGCACTGCATTATTAATAAAGCTCATTTTAGCAGTCTAGTGCTCTGAACAGAAAAGCAAAATGAAGCTGACCTATAGTAACTGATGATTAAGCTTAACTAAGAAAGGAGCAAAATACAATAAACTGATATTCACAAACCTATTAAAATCTGAATTTAATTTTTTTTTTCACTTATTCATCAGAGTAAGACAAAGAAATGTATGCTTTGGAGGCACAGCTACAGGTGCGAGAGCAAAGTCAACCTGACAAAGCAGGTCAGCAAATTGTTATAGCAAATACTGTTAAATACGACCTTTGAGACAGACTTGCATTGCCATTACCTCAAGTATTTAACTTCTTTTCTTTTTTTTTTTTTTTACAAAAATTACTCATGCATAGTAGAGGGAGGCACCAGCTTTTTTTGACCAAGGGTCAGATTTCTGGCATGATGCAAACAAGTCACCTCCTAAAAGATCACTTGTATAGGTGTACCATTAATCCTTGATTTACCAGTGTTTTCCCTGCCAATTTAAATGCTGTGGTAGTGATTCTCAAAATCAAAATATCTTGAGATTGCAATGAGAGTCTAAAAGCCCTGACCCAGCCTCAATTGCCTTTGTGCATACAGAGGGTGAGAAATGGCCTTGGACTGGACATCTCTATGCTCACAAGTAAACAAAACATTCCAGGAAAAATTCAGCATGGTAAACTTGACAGTGTCCCTGACTTCTGTGCAGTTAAATTGAGAATCCTGTTGTTAAGATGTTTCAGGCTCATATGCATTTTTTAAATGCTCCAACTCTTGCCAGCTAGTATCAGTTAACTCAAGGACTCAGCATATACAATTTTTGTTATACCTCTTAGTGTACTTATTTATATTATTTGTAAGTGATATTAGATAATTTCTCACATCCTCTTTTAATTTAAATTATCTAATTAAGGAATAATTTACAAATAAACATAAGGTGACTTGTAATGATTTGCCAGACGTTTCTGGTAATGAGCATTCCAATGAAATGCATGCTTGTTGAGTGGTTAAAAAAAGAACTTACTGCTTATTTTTCAAGGTCAAAACATCTGGTCTTGAGGAATTTTTCAGTTTCTCGATTGTGTAACCTTTTGCTAGGGGGCTTTCCCTGATTGCAGGTGAAATTTCCAGAAAAAAGAGGAGAAAAACTTTAAAAAGCATCCTAGGTTACATTGTACAGCCTCACCTGTAATTAGACACCAACTATTGGCAGGTAAGTTAGTAGTTTAGTCCCCCTATGTTATAAATGGAACGCAAACCAAACCTGTTTTATCAAAGGTGATTTAGAGGAAAAGCCTGGGTTGTGTGATCTAAATTAGCCTCTCTGAGCAGAAATCTTTTTCCATTGACCATAGATGGGAGCTACAGCTGAGTTAAAAGCTCAAATTTCAGTAAGGTGAACACCACTGAGATTCTATCAGAACGAGGTCTTGAACCTTGCCCACAAAGACTGGTCACTCATCTGTTCCCCTGCATGGTTTTTCTGTCTGACTTTCCCTCTCCTGCCCACAGCTCTCTCAAAGACATTCTGAAAAGCTGCAGGGTTTTTTATGCCAACATGGAACAAAATCATTCAAACTTTGAAAATTTTTGCTAAGTGGAACTGCTGTTTTCCAGATGGTCCTATAATGGAAAGTTATGCACCTACGACAAAAAGAGAGAAAAATTTAAGCCTATCCAGGCTTCAAAATGTGAAGTGCTGCTAATAAACTGTAGCCACACAATGAATCATGTACCAGTTTCGTCAAGTATGGGCACGCAGGAGTCTTTGGCAGGTGCACAGCAGTTAGATCTACCTCCTGTGGTTAGTTGTATAGACAAATGGATTTCATCCTGCTGACCATTAAAGACCCAGGCAAACAGTTAATTTTTTGCTACATCACCCACTCACTCTCTGCCTTTCAGTGTTTTTTTCTTCCCTCTCTGCTCCTATTCTCACACAAATGCTTTAAACCATGACCAGACTCTCTGAGTCTTTACAGGAGAAACTTCCATGTTTCCAAGCTTTCCCAAGTTTAGAGATTCCTTTTAAGAAAATGGATAGTGGTTCTTCTGTTAGGGAAAAAGACGTTTTACAAACACTGTGTGGATGCTGGCACTCATGCTGTAAGTACACTTGGAAGAAAAGCAAACTCCACAGTTTGTACTTGCCCTTTCACATAAACTCAAGCTGTACTTGTTTTATGCACAAATACCTTCAATTGAATTTAATTTCTTCACACTTTATGGTTTTACATGGTCTTTTCCTTGTGTGTGGAGTCCTATTTATCTCTTGATGTAACCTCATTGTGTCTTTGTATGTACATGCAGAAAAGTGTACACAAATTTAAAACCTGGGCAATGAGGTAATACAAAACACTCCTTATGGAGAAGAAATTAAGCCCTCTTCCTAGTTTCCCCATCTTGTCCCCTCCTTTCTGGAAGGCAGCTGAGGACCAACGCAACTCAGAAGATCCCTTTGCAGGTGTACTGCCGGTGAACGGCTTTTGAGCCCATGCATCCCCCAGAAGCTTAGGCTCCCACAGACTTCCTCAGGCTGCAATTCTGCACTTAAACAGCACTGGCTTTTTAAGGAGTTCTTGCCTGGCATCCAAAAAAAAAAAATGCTCCGGACATTTTCCTTAGAGATTATCAAAGCTAATATGAATGCCAATAGCTGTAATATTCCTACCTGAATCCTGCTAGAATGTAGGAAACTTAATAACGTTTCGTAAAGGTCAAAAAAAGTGACAGTCAAACCTTACATGAAAAATCTTAATAGAGTGATTTTCCTCTGAGGAGAATGCAACTATGACTAGATGCTGGCCATAAGTAGACACTCAGTCTGGTCAAAAAAGCATCAGTTGTTTTTTAAACAAGATGAGAAAGCTAGCCTATTTTTTTTTTTTTCTGGCACTGTAGGGAACACACTGTAATAAATACAATATTCCCAAAGTAGCAATAGAGGTAATATTATTTCATCTTTACTACCATCTACTGAATTGCAGGGAAAAAAAAAATCTCCTTTCCATGGGTTGACATCCCTCCAGCGCAGTCACATTCATAGCCACTGCTGCATATACAAAAAAAAAAAAAGTAACTGATGGGAGAAAATGTATATAAATCTCAGAGTTTAGCACTGCACTTGCTCTTTAGTTCAGCAGTAGACAGTAACTGTATTTCTGCTGTAATATTTCACATGCCTTATAAGTCAGTGTTACTCAGTTAATGTCAAGAATTGCACCTACTCTGACAGTAGAATCGATGAGACAAAGAGAAGCTCTTCACAGAAATCCCCCCTCTTTCATAGGATTCATATTAATATTCTTTAAAAATCTCTTTCTTTTAACTTGACTTTCCTTTCTTCTTGCCCCTATGTCCCAGCTTTCCTGCCTGCCTGAATCCCTCATGCAGCCCTATGAAACATGCTGTTCCTGTTGAAGTCACTGACATTATATTTTCAGACAAGGCTTCACGGTTTTACTGGTTCAACATCCCTGACTTTCCCATCAAAGCAGTAACTCCTACTAAATCTGTTGGTAACTTATGTCAATGACAACAGCTCTTTTCTCTTGCAACACCAAAATTATGAAGCTTCATTTATTAGGTGAGCACAACATCATGACAGTATTACAAGCTTTTTTTTTCGAAAACATTATTACTATTATTAGATGTTTGCGTGCAGGATTTCATTAGCAACAGTTTAACTTCAGAGAATTTTGAGGAACTTAAAAAAATTCTTGACATTCAGAAAGAATTTGTAGTCCTTAAGGAAGAGTTATAGTCTTAAATTCTCTACCTTTCATACTTACAGTATTCTGCAAGTAGCTATCTTTTTACACAAAACCAGCTATCTCAGTATGAAACCAGATTTTTACAGTTCAGTCATTATAATCTTGAAATTTTGATAGAGGTAATTTGAGAAGGAAAGTTGTGCAGCTGGTGAGGATAAAAATAAAATGTTTTTGTTTTGCAGGGTTGATCTTGAAACAGTAGCTGGCTAAAGATATGTTCAGCAGCTTGGAGGTTTAGGAAAAAGTATAAAAGAAATGGATTAGCCTGAGGCAAAAGGAGTCAAAGATAGATAATAAATCTCATGCTTAACAACTCCTGCTAATTAACATCTCCAAATATATGTATTTATATTGTCAACTTCTTGAAGCAGTGTTTAGGCCTTCAAATGTCTCCATACAGTGCCAAGTAACTGTGTGTCATCTGTATGACAATATCATCATCAAGTTAAACAGATTTTCCATGTGAAGAATTGGTATATCCTTTATGTAGGACATTGAATGCAGTTATTGCTGGGCATGACTAAAAAGTAATAACAAAAAGACAGAAGACAGAGTGAGATGGAAACCTTCTGTAGTAGTAATGAATTCCTTGGAAAATGGAACTACAAGCATCATTTTCCCAAAATTTTTGGAAATGCTTTTTGAAAATTAGAAAGTTGCTAGAGTAGATTTGTTTAAAGGAATGAATGCATGCCATAAGCTGCACTTCGAGAAGAGCTTTAATGGAAAAGGAGATAGCAGATCTGGACTGGATCTGAAAATAAACAGATCTTTGTCATGGGGGACAGTAAGATAACTGGATGCAGAACAAATGACAAGGAAAATGTCATTCGAGGTAGACAAAACTTTTAGTTGACACAGCATTTGATATGTATGTGGTAGCTGCTAGAGGACTTTAGAACTGAAAACACTAGATGAAGGAAGCTCTTTGGGTACCCAGGTAAAGCATGGAGAAGCCCAGAGGGCTGTGCTATCAGCTCTGCCCCCAGATCCAGGACTTCATGCCAGAGTGGTGTCAGAGCAACAATGTGCATCAGGACCATGTGGATCCTGTTAGACTTTGGGTGTCTGAACTGGCATTGCCAGGAAGGCCAAATGCCCTGGCCTCCAGAGTGGCTGGCAAGAAGCACTACTCACATGATGAGACATGGAGGAGAAGTCTCCAGGAGGGATAAAAGGAAGATATAAGGCAGAGAATTTGCCACCAGATTGCAAAAATATGCACAAGAAGAGGAAGGGAACCATGAAAAAGAAAAATTGGAAGGGAACCAACAAACACTGCTAATATTCTGTAAGGCGTAAGTAAGATCCTATGCCATCTCTCACTGAGAAGGGTTTGAAATGGAAACATGGAAACAAGTTGTAAGATTTGGATCTGAATCTCTGTTTGGAAACAGGCAGCAAAGAAGGGAGCAAAGAAACCTGTGGGATTAAGCAAGACAAAATATCTGTTTGTGGGCTTCTTTTACTTTAATAGACCACACAGCACCCAGATTCTGGCATTGTGTTCTGGTTCTTGCTTTGACTGAAAAACAAGTTAATATCACCTCAAAGTTAAAGCACAGTAGCTAAGCAAGAATTGGACAGAATTTATTCACAGAAAGCATGAATTGATACAAATGTCTAGGAAAGACAGAAGAAGCAGAAGCATAATGTCTCCTGGATCTATCTCTATTTGGTTGTGGAAAATAAGAGGACAAAGATGGTTTAAGAAAAAGAGAAGGGAACTGAAAAGTCAGATAAAGTCAGCCAGGTAACAGACTGGCAAATGTGGCCAGGTGTTTTTTCATGCTGCATGCAGAAATCCTTTAGTTTTAATGCACAGTGTAAAACGTTTTAAAAAAAGTTTAATTTAAAAATAAAACCAACAACAACAAAACCAACTAAACAAACAAACAAAAAAACCCAACAACCCAGCCAGACCCTGAGCTTTTACTCAGGAAACATGCTTGCTGAAGTCAGTGGGAGTTAGCAATATGCAAAGACCTTAGTATTTGGCCCAGTGACAATAACTTTGTTGTAGAGCTGAGCACTTACATGTTTTCATTGTAAAGCAATTTTAACAGTGTAAGTTTTGAGCCCCAGAAGTAAGAGTGGAAACACTGACAGAATATTAACTATAACAACTCCCAGTAGATCTCAGACTTCCTTTTTGTTTTAAGATGACACAAATGTGATAATTCAGTATGTGGGTTGTGGTGTTCATGTTAATTTGCCCTCAGTTAGTATCAGCCTCTCTGCCAGATGCATTTCCATATTTGCTTCAAGAGATATATTATCATTTAAAGTGTTATAAAACAGCTCTGTTAACACACATAAAAGAAAAGTAAATAAAATGGACAAAATACATTGGTGGAAACCATTGCTGTAGGTAGTCTAGCATTTTTTAGCAGAACACTGTTGTGTTTTGGGGTTTTTTTAGAGGTCCAAAGGTGCCATACTGAGCCATAAGATCAATAGTGGAGATGCACATTTCATAGAGATACAAACATAAGATACATTCAAGGATGATTAATCTTATATTCACAATCACATTTGCTCCATATTATTCATGAGAAAGAAAAGAAGCAAAACTCAGGTCCTATTATTATCATTCTTGAAGACTCCCAGCAGGTAGATACCAGTGTAGCTTCTTTCATCTCAGCAGGGCTGCCTGGATTTACATCACTCTGAATCCCAGCCTTTTAATCTCCAAATTTCATTGTGCCGCTTCCACCATGGCAAAGATTAGTAAATGACTGAATCAGGAGTTACCAAAGGGGAATCAGTGTTTCATTTAGAAGCTGAAATGGAAAAGAGCTATCCAAAAAGAGATGCAAAATACGGGATTCCCAGAAGGGACCTCAGAGATAACAGTCCAAATGCCTTCTACATCAAGAGGCAAGAGATAACAGCATCCTGATAGAGGCAAAGTCTGGAGATGACTGGCTGCTTAGCAACCAGGTGCCTGAGGTGAACCCCAAGGTACAAAACAAGATGTTGTAAACACCTACCTGTCTTGAAATTGAAAGTACAGGCTGATTCAAAAAAAAAGGAAGTACTATTCCTAACCATCTCTTGCTTCCTTCATGAGCTTTTCTCTTGCTTTCAGGAGGAAAAATTAGAGACAGTTCAATTGTCAGACCACGAAAGGGAGACAGAAGCTCTGCACAGAGGTGTGCACCAGACACCTTTCACAGCCTGAATTATAAAGGATGTCCTGCAATTGGTGCCACCCATGTTGGATCAGTTATTTTGCAGCAGGGAGAGTAGGATCCTGGATTTAGATACAGGATCCATTGTCTTTGCCTCTGCTCCTGACAGAAACAGCCCATCTTTTGTTAGGTGAGGCAGCAGAGGAGATCAGAGACTAAATATTTTGCAACCCTGATGTTTGATAATGACGAGAATGTTCCTTAGTTTGATTTGCAAAGCATTCTGATTTATGCACATGTTGACAAAGGAGAGAGAATTGATGATCATTGAGCTCAACACAGTGAACTCAGTAGACCTTACTTTGGGACTTTTAATCTGATTTTAGTCAATTGGATTATGAACTTCGGAAAGCTACAGTACAGATTCTCATAAAGATGTTGTGACTTGTTATCTTGAAATATTGCAAACTTGAGGAAGATTCTCTGCTAGAAGCAGGCTGAATGCAAACCAAGCTTGAGTGATATTACAAACATTTTCCCCACAAAAAATAAACTTGAATCGAACCTGTTAGAAAGTTGGAAGAAATACTGATAGACACTAGATCTCATAAAGATAATGTAATATGCACTCTTTTCTTTCTAGATTACTCTTTTTAATTCAGCTTGATTGAAGGAAATCAAAGGAATACATCAAAAGAGTGCTGTTCAAAAACACATAAGCAAAAATTATGTAAGATGTAAAATTTGAGAGTTCGATGTATGGATTTTACTCAGTTTTTGATAAAAAAACCCTTATCTTTTTCTTCATTTTCATTAATACAAGTATTTATCTTGCCTATGTTTCCTCCTTTCATAGGCTGTTTCAAACTGTTTAAATGGCTGTGAGTCTTTTGAAGTTATTATGAAAATATAATTTAGCAGGGAAGGTAATGTGAGCTCAGGGTAAGTCACAATTGCAGAAAATCTAATAGAGTGTTTACTCTTTTTATGCCTTAGGACTAAGCAGACAGTCCAGAACATAATAGAGACAGGAAAGAATTTCCCTGAGATTTGATGGCAATTGATACACTTAATAAATTGTGTTTCCTCAAATCTATCACTCCCTGGACTACATTACTTTATTCTGTCATATGTGATGCTGAATTTGGAAGATATATAAAGGGACTTGCATCACACAGGAGACTTTTCCTACTTTTAGGCCTTTAAACTATGTGTATTTTATTTCACGTTTGTCTCACATATTTGCAAATCCCGGTTCCTTGCACTGTTAAAAGACAACTCACCTTAAAATGTAGGATAAGTTCACACCACCTGCAGCAGCAATTGTTGAGAACTAGATGAAATTTTAGCTTTGTTTAAATGAAACCAGATTCACACAGAATGAATAGGTCTGCTAAACAAACAGCCTGGTTGGCTACATGTGCAGGCTGACCTCTTGATACTTCAGAGGTCTGCTAACTAGAGATGCAAACACACAGCTGACAAGGATACAGTAGATCAGGAAAGGGCTGAGGACATGGAATGCACAGAGACATTTGTGGAAGCAGTGACACCTGGGCATCTCTTCAGATTTCATGCTTTCAAACCCTGAGCCGCTTTCAAGGATTTTTACTGCTACGCTCTGTCATGTCAATCAGCAAATTTCATTGTAGTTTAGGGCTCTATGTGTGAAACAAAATCACAGAAAGAGCCCTGCCTGGAAAGGATTATATCCTAAATAGGTTTGAGAATCCGTGAGTGGATTTAAAAAATAGTATAAGACAGGGAGGAGAATCTGAGGATGATGGTCAGAGCTGCAAGAGCCAAACAGAGTAGCTGTAGGTACCCATTGAATCACTAATAATGTTATTGGTAGGTATTACGGAAATTGTCTCTTCCTTGACTATTTCAATGCAATATTCAAGCAGAAAGTTAGAATTATTTACTTTCTACAACAATAACAAACATATTTGTTCTAATGCCAGCTATGCAATCTGTTTGGGAAAATACACAAATATAATACGTAGCAGATTCTGCAGTAATGAATACTCCCTCTTTGTCTGTAGTGGATTAAAAGGATATAGCTTCCAAGAAAGCTGGCTAGAGCAAACACAACTACATGATAGGGCCAGATTCTCAGACTGTATAAATCATCTACAATTGAAGTCAGTTTAGCTAATTGTACTAGCAAAGTATTTTGACTATTTATTATTTAGAAAGAAGATGGTAGAAAAGAAATCAGCTTTGCTTACAAATTTTATCATGGGTGCTTTGCCAATAAACAATACAACCCCTTAAGTATTGGAAATATCCTTTTATCTTGTTAATGTTATAAGACATGGTACTTCTCTCATCAGCAGGCAAACACACATATTGTTTATGAAATTGCATACTGCCTTTAGGCATGTTATAATCTTATTTTTGCTCATTAAAATGCCAAAGCAGAGCATTTTCAACTCAAATCCAGTAGAAAACCCACTCTCATCTGTCCTCAAAAATCACTTGCTTTTATATTTCTCAGTTTTAAGAAGAAAATCATTAGCCTTCATGCTCACAAAAAGTAAGCACTCCTGTTTGAGCTGGTTCCCTGTTGGCTCTGGGTCAGCACAGCTAGCTGGAGGCCAGAAATGCTGCCAGGGTAGCTTACGCCCTGGTAACATCCAGTCCTTCAACAATGCTAGTAAACAACCCAAGTATGTTCTGAGAGTTGCTAATACAAATTGAATGTTCCTTGACCCAGAAAATGGACTGTACTCAGTAGAGGAGATGCCATTCATCAAAGCTTTGTTCTCTCCCTTATATGAAAGGCTTTTGGTCTGAGTCCCTTTTCGTAATATCACTGTACCTGACATTCTCTCTAGCAAATCTACACAACATCATCTGAACCATGTGTGTTGAAGTCCTACTTTTATAACAAAGCGACAGTCAAGTAATTTGGAAATTTGCTCTAAGAAGCTGCAAGGAAGAAGAAATGGTTCCTTACAGAAGGTGGATGTTTATCCCACAGCAGAGTGAAATCTGTCAACAGAGCCTTTTTTAGTCTGCATGCTAAACAAAATAGCTCCATTTTGTAAGACTTGCAGGATTCAAACTGGCTTGATGGCTCATTCCAACTCTGTTAACACCATGTATCCCTTGTTGCGGATCTAATGATATTGTTAACACCAGTGTAAAGAAAGGGATAGTGAACAACAAGCAATATTTTTGTTGTTGTTTATTGCTAGCACAGTAACAATATAGCAAACAGCTGATATCTGAAAATGAGGGCTTGGTTATATGGTCAGTCAGTGAATTAGGGTTGATAAGTGTGGCTCATTTGTTCATTTTTCCTGGGAAATAGTTAAGAGTGGAAATGTATAAAAACAGTCTCCCCATTGGCCCCACTCTGCACAGGAGCCTCTGCTGCTGGCAGGGATTGTTAGCAGTGACTGAGAAGGCAACAAGACAATGCATTGGGAAATAACCTGATGTGTGCCTGCTGGGTCCTCAACAGCCCCTACTTCATTCTTCCCATCTGCTTCTACCAAGCCCTGCTGACTGCTAATGTAGACAAGCTGGAGAATCAAGGGAAAAATTGTTCCTGGATATCAGGGAGCTCTTAGGACCCTGAATACAGTACTCTGCAGGGTGGACACGTATCTTTGTAATTGCAAAGCTAGGGATTATAAAACAGCTCAAATCACTCATATCGTTCCAATTTTCATGGGACCTTCTTAAATGAAAATTGTAAAAAATCATTGGGTGCTTTCAATGATTACATCAAATAACATTCTGGTGAGGGCCCATTCTGATGTTCCCATTCACATCAAAAGCAGTGGCACATACCTAACACTGGGAATGAATTTGAATAACTGTTATTTTGCTGCCTCCTGTTTTCTGCTTATAGAAGCTAAAGAGTTGTGGTATAGGGGAATCAGGAACAGAGGAGTGCTGATAACAGAGCTTCTTGATCCCCTGAAGCTTGAACATCCAGTGACTTGGAGGAAAATCAAGATTGTGCTGCAAGATACAGGAAAAAAAGGTTAATCAAACTCTGAGGTTGAGCTATTACACTTATCTCTATCTTGCCTGTGGGGTTAGTATGTGCAGTCTCAGAGAGTCTGTGTGACTCATAAAAAGCTTTTAACTAGAAACAAAGATTTTTCCCTTACTCCAATTTCAAATCACAGGAACATCCTGGCTTTAATATCAAGGATCCATATTTCTGAAGTGTCAACATTGTGAAGTCTCGTGATGCTACCACAAGTCTAGAAAACCTTCTGTGCTTCTGGGAATGTTATTTTTATTTAAATGAAAGCTAAATTGCAGCCTTGCTCACAGTAGAGAAAATGTGAAAGTCTTGGGAGATTTATTTCAAGTATGTTTCTTAAATCCTTTTTGTGCTTGGTTTAGGGGTTGTTTCTCAATACATAATTTTTTACTGAGGAACTGAAGTATTGAGTGTAGAACAACACTAGCTGCAGGGTTTTTTACCAAAGTTTTATAGAGTTTCTTCATAAGGTTTAACTTTGAACTCATTCACTCAGCAGAAAGAAAGTACAAATAATAAAATTTGCATACGTTCCTCTGTATTGAAACATTTAATTCCCACCTCAGGTGAATGCTATAGCAGCTCTATTAGGAGCTGCAGCATCACAAGTGCATTAACTCAGTTTACAGCAGACCAAAATCAGCCATATAATTAATTACATAATTAATTACATTAATTACATACCTGTATTTAATTTCATTTAAAATCTTGCAATGAAAGAATGGGGATAATCAGCAGCAGATTTCAAAATGAGGAGATGGTGATATTTAAGTAAGGGAAGTGATGCTCACTTGACTGCAGCCTAAAAATTATTTAAGCTTTTATGGTTTTACAGTTTGTACGATATGTATAACAACCAGTCCTTGCCCTCACTTGGGCCAACTTTTCCTAAGTAAACAATCACATACCATTACCCTATTTCAAATTCTCTCATGAGCCTAATATGAGAAAGGAAAGTTGGATCTGATTTTAAAACCTGATGCCAATCTTCTATGGCCCTGTATGCCCTGTATACTCTCACTGACACATGAAGAGTATAAAACATGCTGATCTGAGAAGTATTTTGAACAGTAAAAGTGTGCAATTAGCTACAAAAAATGCTAAATGTTGCCGATATTCTTCATTTTCTCAGAGTCACTTCTGTACACATATAGCCTATCTGGGATGTAATAGTCCCAGACTTCCACTGGTGTTTTAGGCATGCAATGCATGCCAAATATGTAGCTGTCTTCCTATCTGAATGCAAATGAAAATGAAATCTGTATTTGGATAATGACAAGGATGCCCATCTCATCTGGGAATTTTTTAACCATATGAACACACGACAGTTCTCAGAGAATCATAGAGGACTACCAACTTGTGCAGAGATGCCTGCCAAATCATTCTTGGATATGTGTCCTCTGAACATTCTGGATGGGACCGCACAGAATATGCAGAGTTTCATGCTCACCTTAGCATTTATGCATGTGGTTTGGGCAGGTATAGCCTGAATTCTGGATTATTCTTCTTTGGAAAACTTGGCTTGTCTTCTTGGGAGAGGAAAGGCTGCTGGTAGATCCCTTGACTGGTAAATGGCTGTGCACAGGAGAATGGGATAAGGATAATAAATGCAAAGCTTCTTAAATGTACAGCATACATGGTTCAAACTAGCAGGACAGTTGTTTCGTGATAAAACAAATGCTGTATTGCACAGCTTAGGTTTCCTTCTCTGGCAAGAGCAGCATTTTGAAATTTAATTAGCTTCCTGTGGCACTATAGGAATGGATGGCAAATCAATAATGGATGCCATTTCAGTCACCTTGTGGTGTTGTAATTCTCTGTGTTTTGCTACACTAATTAGGTCTGACTTCAGTGAGAAACGTTTCAGGAGCAAGGAGGTGAATTATTGCTGAGTTCCTGGCTGTCACTGGGGAGATGAAGTAATCTCAGAATTGAATAACCTCAGTGATTTCAAGAGCCAGTAACTTAACATCCAGGCAGAAGAGGGAAGACCTCACATTCTGATGGTGCAGTTTATAGTGAGTTTTGGGCTCAATCAGTCTGTGGCTTAGGCTTCAGCCAAAAGAGCATCAGAAACCATAAACTGCACCTACCTCATAGTTGGCTTTTAATTACTTAATTGCTCCTTTTCACATTCCCTTAGAGACTGAGACTGGGTCCACTGTTTGGACCCAGGGCCCTTTTCCTGAACCCAGAGTGGGTTGTGGGTGAGGGAAGGTTGTGTGCAATGGGCCCCAGGTTCTGATGCCTCCCTGCTCCCAAAGTCACTGTGGAGGAACAGCTCGGAATGTAGAATACAGTTTGTTTTCATGTAGCAAACCCAAACGCTGTTAACTGGAGGCAATGGCAGCTCCTTATCCATTTATTTGACTCGGGCATTTTGTTGTGAAACATTGGGTAGAAAGCTGGTGCCTCTCTGTCCAGAAGCAAACTGCTTGTTTCTGAAGGTGGAAGAGAGGCTTACCCCCAGACTGTCCAAGAGTGCTGTCAGCCACATCATAAAATAAATGGATGGGTCAGGAACAGAATCTAGGGAGAGCAAGTACTCTGAGGCCACTAAGTCAGTGTGATGTACCAGTTCTATGCTTTTTTGGGAAAGCGTGTGAACTCCTTCCCTTTATATTAGTGTGAATTATGATTCCAAATAATCATTGCTTCTAACATAAACAGTTTCTAATATAAACCATTCCTGCTGGTTACCACAGACAGCCTGAGCAGCATGGAAAATTTCACTTGTTACATCACAGTCGCCCAGAGAATAGCAGCGGCGATTGAAATCATTTTGCAGTGGTTTGAATAATGCTGAGTGAAAGGTGATACAGAATTATTGCACTTCAGAGAGGGCAAACATGAAGCAGATGCAGATTTGGCTTTCCTTTTACCTGGCCTCTACTTGTGGGATGTTGGAGTTGACAAACACTCAAGTTTTTGTGGCTGATATCCTTATAGTTTCTGTTTCTCACCCAGTGGCCTCCTCAGACTTATATAAAACTGGGGGTGAGGGTGAAGGATGAGAGTATCGCTGATATGGCACGAGACAATTTATAGATAAAGAGTTTGAGTTAACAAATCTAAGTTAATAATGCCTTATTGTGGTTCTTGATAGTCTGACAATCAACACACAATACAATACACAAGAATATATGTGTATGTGCATTAATTAGTATTAATTAGTGCATTAACAATCAATTGGCCTGGTAAACACACGGTTACTGCTGTTAAGCCTTCTTTCCTTTAAAAAATATATATAAGTAAAAGATGAATTTCTTAGGCAAAACTGCATATAGTCTTTGTTTCTGCCAAATTAAAGAGATTTAAGGGTATCAAATATATTTACTGAATTCACTTGTCACGTACTACCATTTAACAGCTGTTCCTGTAATGGCTTTATAGACTGCTTAAGTACTATTAGAAGGTGAATAATGCTACAAGTTCCCTCATGCTTGAACACAAAGGATATATTCTCTGAATTTCAGCAATACTTCTTTGCTACCATACCTCCAAATCAAGACTAATAGAAGCATTCATTAGGGCTATCAAGTTTATTGTCCATCAGAAAGCATATGTGGGTTAGGTTGTTTTCTGGTTGGGATCTGTCTTCTTTGCTCAGAAATTGCTGGTTAAATTCTAAAGTCGATTTTATTGTTCAGGTGTTTCAAGTTCTGGCAGCAGCTCCCAGGTTCACTTGGCCAAAACACACCCCAAAATTAGCAGCCTTGCATTGCTTTTCAAGTAGAAAAAATACTAACTGGCTTATTTGTTGCAGCTGCAGAAACTGAAACGATCCCTCTCCTTCAAGACGAAAAGCTTGCGGAGTAAAAGTGCAGACAATTTCTTCCAGAGGACTAATAGTGATGTGAAACTGCAAGTAGACTTGATGCCTGAGGTGAGCACAAGCACTGGGCAGCTCCCCAACTCAGAGAGCCAGGCATCTTCACCCACCAGAGCCCAGCAGCTGCCAGAAAACAACAAGAGTCATATCTTCCAGGAGCACATCTTCAAAAAACCAACCTTTTGTGATGTCTGCAACCATATGATTGTTGGTAAGAAACATTTTTTTTTTAAACGTCATTGTGTGTCCATGCTAGAACTCGCAGGATGACCTTTCTCTAACTTCTGTGAGCCCAAATGTTTGCTTGAGAAAATTCATGCAGAGGGGTTCTGGATTTATGTCATATCTGCCAGAGGCTAACACAAGTTCTGTATTTGTTGACAGATGTCTTGCCTTGTAGACATATACTGTTAACACAAATTACAGGTGAGGGATTCAGCCGGAATCAAACTGCTCTGTCCTTCAGGTTGTACTGAGCACCAAACAAAAGTTCTGCTACACTAGAAGCAGCAGAAATTCATACTGCAAATGTGTCCACTATCCTCACTCTTTTCCACACCAATAATTTCAATGCCCTCATATCCTGCATTGCTCCCAGTTCCCTTTCACTGTGGTGACCATACCTAGGTCCCCCAGCTGCCCCACATTAAGGGACAAGAAGTAGAATCTGCTAGGTGGTAGGCTCTGATCTTCTTGTTTATGGGTATGGGTGTGGTGTGGGTGTGTGCAGGCTGTCTAGGACAAATACTTTGGGCAACTAGGTCAAAAAACAAATACAACAGCTGAATTTACACTGCAGACTTTCTCGGGATTCTTCTACCTGATCCACGCTATGCACAAAACCTCACACTACCTTTATACCTTTGATGGTCCTATCTGCAATCTGAAACTGTCCATGAATATCTAAGTTCCTGCCAGGGACTGACTGACTGACAGACACAGTGGAGCTAATTTTGTTATTGTCTCTAGTGTTCAGAAAAAAACCTCCCTGCTGAGCTCTGCTTCTAAGGTAATTTTCAGTGCGGTGTGAAGACCTAAAAAGGCAGCCTTCATGCAGATCATCTATGGGGCTGTGCAAGGAGAGGTCAAGAAAAGTGCAAGTGGCTGGAGGTGTAGAACATGCATGGCCACCACAGTGGGAAGCTGCAGGAGTTGCTATTCAGAAATCTGATCCTAGAAACTCATATCCTCATGGCTAGAGTGTTGTGCACATGATTTGGTCATCTTGCTTATTTACCATCTACTTTTCCCAGCACAGACAGTAAAGCAGGAATAAATTCAGTGGCAGTTTACCAATGTGAAAGTGAGTGACACAATTTCCAAGCATATAGGCAGGATGAGGATTTAAACACTGATTTAGCTTCATGTAGAAGTAGCACAGGTCTTTGAGTACAAAATATTGACAGTAATTTGTATAGTTTACTGAAAGAAACTTATGTCCCTTGACATCACTGCCTTTTAGGTAACAGTAAGTTCTTGAGAGATGCTGATAGGACTGCTCAATATTTTTCAGCTGAGGGTGTTTTGTGTTCCCCACTTGTGTGAGGAATTTGTGTTCTTTGGAAAAGGCAGCTGTCTACAGAACATTCAATCTGATGCAAGACAATACTGCTTCCATAAATTAACTTATATTCTCACTGCACCACAGCTGTACTGAATCCAAGGAAACTGAGGAATTTTAATCCCAAATTTTTCAGGTCATTTCCTAGTCTTTTAAGATTTTTTCTACTTGAAGTGGTAAAATAAATGAAAGAAAGAAGCAGTAAAGTATCAGTATCAGGGAAGTTCACAGTCCAGAGACTGACAGGAAGTCTGAAAGGTTAGTTAGTTAAAATAACTTTATATATGGAAAAAGGCCCAGAACTTGTCTCCTTCACTAATGTTGGATGGATGTTCTATCAAAGCTTATTTTCACAAATATATACTGCAAATATAAGTTCTTTGAATTTCTGGCAGCTTCTTGTGTAGTCGTATGGAGATTAATATCATCACAAATCTGCATGACTCAGCAATAGTGTTTCAAAATACTGCTGCTCATGACAGATTATTGTTGGCAGCAAACTTTGCAGAGAGTAAATCCAGTTCATAAACACTCATGCCCTTCTCCTTTGCTGGGCAATCTGTGTCCGCTTGGAACAGGAAAGTCCTGAAGCACAGCTCTAAGCTTCAAAACATCAGCTTTAAACCCCTGTGCTTTCTGAACTTTTTCTGTTCTCTCCACTGAGGGCTTTGCTTTTCTGTTCTGTATCTTAGCCACTTCATTAGCTAAAGAAGGCTTTTATAATTGCTGAAGAAGCTAATGTGACCTATTTTGTCTGGTAGCAGTCTGAGTCAGGTGAATTGCTCTGACCTCTTCCAGCTCATCTTTGCTCGGAG
Organism: Entomyzon cyanotis; assembly: GCA_024500445.1. Classification (NCBI taxonomy): domain Eukaryota; kingdom Metazoa; phylum Chordata; class Aves; order Passeriformes; family Meliphagidae; genus Entomyzon; species Entomyzon cyanotis. Next base: position 88,455,817 of record JAKEPQ010001005.1, read on the forward strand.
GTAAGGCAGAAAAGATGTTAAGAGTTTTACCTTACAATGCCTTAGAGTATAGATGCCCTGATTCTCATAGACAACCACCTTCTCTATTCCTACAATCTTCTCTCTTTGATCCTTACTGCAGTCACATTTGGTTTTGCTATATTGTATTTTAAGCAGCATGGCAGATCTGGATGTTACTGTTTGCCATTCAATTAATCCATATAAGTTGTGCAATTGTTGGTTATAGGAATAGTGAAGCAAAACAGGCAGCTGTCAGGAACCCCTGTCAAGCCTGCTCCCAAAGGCAGACTGAAAAAGCTTCACATCTGTTCAGGGACTCTGAATTTATACTTTAAACATGGAGCCTATTTGTCCTCTCTATTTGCATTTTTCACAGGCAGTGACATTTAAGAGTAATGAGTCTGTGACTTTAAATTCCTCATTGATGAGAATAAAGGCAAAGACAGATACATGTTTTGGAGACTGGAGGAAAGAGTCCAGGAAAATCGTGTCTTGACTTTAGATGGTTTCAATTTTGCCACGAAGAATGATTTCAGGTTCACCTTAAATGGCTCTCTGATCTATGAACTAAGCAGCTGTGTTTGGTACACGGCAGTATGATGAGCAGTGCACAGCATGAATGTGCAGTGACTGCTTCAGTCTCACTCATGTGGCAGAATCTGTCTGTAGCTTCAGAGTGAGCAGGACACTTGGACCTGAGGTAGCAGGCTCCCTGTGCTGTGCCTTTCACAGCAAAATTAAAGAACTTGAAACATCATCTTGCTACCAAAACCAAAATGTGCATCATCTCTATTTGATTTCTATTGACCAATATGAGCCAAATACTGCCTTTGGGATGCAGTATAACCAGTATATATATCATACTTACTCTTTCAAATGTTTTTCATGCCTCCCCGAGTGCAATTCAACATATTCAAAAGAAAATCTGTTTATTGATTTGATTTCAAAATAGAAAAAGCAGTATTAATAATGTGCTTCATACCTCACATTAAAGACAGGAGTCAGAGTGCTCCTGCTAATTATACTAGACTAGGACTCAGGTTCCACCTCAGTAAACAGAAGAAAAATTTGATACAGAAGCAGTAATTTTCTGTCAAATGAAATAAGGGAGGAAATTTCACATTTGAGGGAGCTTTGAAGAGTGTATGGAGAATCCATTTTATGTTAATAGGGCCTTCTTACAGCATCTAATACTCCAACAAAATCATCAGTTCTAATACTGAATTCAACAGTAATAATTCACATAATTTCAGAGCAAATCAATAGTGCGTTAGAGCAGACTTTGCACTCCTTTCTCCCACTCACTGTTTTGCCGCTGTGAGTGCCTAGCATCGGTTAGTTTAGGACTGAGGTTTCAGCTCCATGGAGGGCTGCACACTTTCCTAAACATATCCACCCTTGAACATCCTCTCACAGTATGTCTCTTAGAAAACCATTAATTTGCTGTTCTTAGTAGTAGTATTTATTGCTATTTTAGTATCTAACCCCAGCAAAGGAAAATATTGAAAATTAAAGTATCGTGTGGAATGTATTGCAGGATCATCATTTAGAAGGCACTGGTTTTATGAGTTTTTTTTATTTCACATCACAGTGAAAAGAAAACCAAGCCAGAATGCCTCTGAGTTTGCTTCATGTTATCTACCATTTTCTGTGTTTAGCAAGAATGTGGTAAGCTTTGGCAATGGCAAATTAGGGGAGGCAAAACTGCCTGGCACCAGCAAAGATAGATACTGCTAAATTAATGTTGCATCAGATTACAGTCTTAAACTATGCTGATCAGAAGCAAGTTCTTGCTCTTCTTCAGTCTCTGGTGTGTCATCAATCATCTCTGTGACACTTCACTCTTGAAGAAAACATGATGTCAGTACTCTATAGTTGAAAAACACTGTGTATTTTTTAAGACAAACCTCCATCTGTAGACTTCTCAACGCTTTACTCATTTGCAGATCATTTCCTGCGCTGATTCACATGGAAAAAATGTTATTTTCCACATATTCCAAACATATTACATGCAAATAATGTATTCCCATCTAAGTCAAATATAAGTAATACAGCAAAAGGTAAGGCACTTTTCTTTTAAAAATATATTACTTTAAAGCCAACCTTTTAAAGATGTGTTTTAAATAAATAGCTGCTCATTTATAACATTGTATGTTTCTTTGTGTTTCTAAAGTGTACTTAGCTGTTTAACTCCATTCTTAACTATGGCACAGAATTTTAACCAAACACCTGGTTTTTTGGCATACCCATCAGAGCATGTTTGTCTGGAAGAAACTTACAAAAAATACTAGAATAAAATTGTGGACTGCAATGTCCAATAGTAGCCAAAACCGGGTCCTTCTGGATCATGCCACCCCTGGCTTAAGTACCTGAGATATGTGCATTTATAGATGTTTTCAGGGCAACCAAGTTTCTGGTTTGGATGCAGATTCTCTGATCCTTTGCAGCTCTGAAGGTAAATCAGTACCTGCCTTGCCAGGGAACTAACCAGATTCCCGTTAAAGAAACCTGTAGAAAAAAAATAAGCAAGTAAAAAAGATAAAACCAAAATATAGCTGCAACATAGTTTCCTGTCAGTCTATTAATCAGTATTGCTTAAGTGGTGAAATTGTGTTATCCCTTAATATTGACTCACTCCTACCACCGTCTGTTCTGGTTTAGCCAGTCATTCTGGAGCTTCAGACAGCCAAAAAACTACCATGAATAATTCTTTCTCACTTCATCTTTTAAAAGCAACCTGCATTTCTTTATTTCACTGTGCAGTTGTGGCCACTAGAACTTTCAACCACTTTTATCCCCAAAGGTGTATTATAACATCCTCCAGAAAGTTAGGCTCAAAGTTGATAAATGGGCTGAGTTTTTTAAAAGCAGGAATAAAGGAAACAAAGAAGTCTGGATTGGAGCTATGGTTCCCCTTTTTTATTAGATCCTGAATTTAAACTTCTTCTCTAAGACTATCAGTAACTGCGACTAATAAGTACTGGAAAAACTCCATGGTTAGAGGAAGTGTTTATATAACTGTAATTTATGTGGATGTTTATTAAATATAGAAAAATTTCACAGGAACTATGACACAGTGCTTTCTGCCTCCAGTCTGATCAGCGCCCTCCTAAAAAATATGCTTGGCTTTTTTTAAGCTTGCTGCCTCACTTCATTAAGTAGGCATTCTGGTTTGGTCCAAACCTGCCAGCATTATCCAGGTAGACAAAAGTGCAGCAAATGGTCACAGATTGATCACCGCTTCTTGGCAGCTAGACAAAACAGAAGTATTCCTGGAAGCATGACTGTAACTGACTTTTTCGAAGACTATGGTACTTTGGAAAACTCTTTGAACGGAGATTTTAGAAAAAACATAAACAAATGGCATTTTTATTGATCTTGCAGGATGAAGGAAAAAATAACATTATTCATCCAATCCTGCCCTCCACTCTTTCCAGTCTATCCAGCATCTCCCAGCTCAGATGACCTTGCGGGAAGAGATATGTGTTGCTATTTCATCAGTACGGGAGCTGTTCCCTGTAGAGAAGGGTAATGAGCTTCCAGCAAGGAGGACAAACCCCTGGAGCAGGGCTTGAGTAGTCACAGCCAAGACTTCCCACACCTATTTTCCACATGGCACAATATTACTATTGCAATATAAATTTGTGCGTGAATGTTGTTTATTATTATGGAAAACAGCTTTCAAAAGCAGCTGAATCCAGACTCCTTTTCTTTTGATTGTGAGGAAAAATTATGAAATCATGCCTGCCCAACCTGATAACCTTGTGTGATGGCATGGCTGGCTGGGTAGATGAGGGGAGGGTGGTGGATGTTGACACGGTCCTGCTGGACAACAAGCTGTCCATGAGCCAGCAGTGTCCTTGTGGCCCAGAAGGCCAGTTGTGTCCTCGGTTGCATTAGGAAGAGCACTGCCAACAGCTCAAGAGAGGTGATCCTGTCCCTCTACTCAGCCCTCATGAGGCCTCATCTGGAGTGCTGTGTCCAGTTCTGGGCTCCTCAGTACAAGAGAGACATGGAGATCCTGGAGCAGGTCCAGGGGAGGGCTAGGAAGATGACTGGGTGCCTGGAGCAACTCACTTACAGGACAGGCTGAGGGACCTGGATCTGTTCAGCCTGGGTAAAGATAACTGAGAGGAGACCTCATAAATGCCTACAAATAGCTGAAGGAGGGTTTTCAAGTGGATGGAGCCAGGCTCAGTGGCACCCAGGGAGAGGGCAAGGGACAACAGGCACAAACTGAAACAGGAAGATCCATTTGAAGATGAGGAAGAACTTCTTTACTGTGAGAGTTACAGAGCACTGGAACACGCTATCCAGAGAGGTTGTGGTTTCCTGTTCTGGAGATATTCAAAGCCAATCTGGCCATTATCCTGTGCAACCTGCTCTAGTAGAACCTGATTCAGCAGGGGATTGGACTAGATGGTCTCCAGATGTCACTTCCCATCCTAGTCACTCTGTGATTCATTGAAAAAGGGCCACTGTGTAACCTTTTCAATAATTGGTACCAGGTGCCATCCCATATCTTACAAAATGATCCAAAATCCCTGTCTCTACCTCCTCCTTCCCTCCACTAAATTTATGCCTGGATTTAGGAGACTTCATTTCTGTTGGCAGCAATGAATGGCTCTGGGCACCTAAACCTTCTAAATTTTTGAGAGTCAGTGTGAGTGAGAATTGCTTGTCATCTCTCTCTGCTGTACTAAGGTTTAGGGCAAACAAAAACATTGTATTTCTTTAAAATACATCTGCAAAAAATTGGTGCAAAATACTCATTTTACCCTATTACCTTGAAGTAGAACCTGGCTTCTCCTACAATCTCTTTCTTGAGTTAGTAAGTCTCCATGAGCACAGACCTTCCCAATTCTGAGTGGAGACCTGTAAGAAGGGCGAAACAAAAGCCTTCTGGAAATATGAAGTACTACATTAACCAAACTGTACAGTTTGCAGTTAACTGTTAGTTATACACCAGTCAGGTATGGGTAATATCATCTGGACTCTCCAAAATTTCCAAACAGTGGATAGTTTGTCTATTAAAATAAATGAAGTAGGAATAAACAGATTTAAAGACCTAGAAATACATATGGTATGTGCAGTATAGGTGTACTCCATCTACTTCTACTCCTATTTTTGATAAACATGACAAAAAGTAACCAATTCATACAGCCCCACATTTGTAGAGAAGCTACAGGGGGCCACACATTATCCCTGCATTGCATTATTATTTTTCTTTGTTAATAAAGAGTTAAACTTACTTTAAAGCAAATATTGAAAAGCAAATATTTAGTTTGTTTATCCTCTGGGAGGGCTTCCTCCTCTGAGATGAGGCAAGAATGTTATCAGTAAATTGGATAATCAGGAACTGCTTAGCTGAGAAAAGAGGGTGGAAATATATTTTAAATTCTAATTTGTCCTTGAACAGCATCAAACATGTTTCACATTTGTTACTAGATAATTTTCAACCTCACTTTAATTTGGGGGAAATTGCTATTAATATGAAACTGCAGTTAATCCTCCGTCAAAAGAGACACTAAAAGAATGTTGACCAACATTTGCCATTTAATTAGATGGAAAGCAATAAACATTTTTAGAACATCTACAATCAGAATTTTAATGTGTGTTAGCCATGGTGATTTTTAACCAAAAACTATATTAAAAACCACCGAACACCCTACTCAGTAGTGACCATTGCTTCTGTTATCAGCTCCAGTGAAGAACATAACAGCAAGCTCAAGGTTTTTTAAAGGCCAAGGGATGAAGCAGAATGCAAGTGGGGTTTTTATGTCCTGCTACGTACTTTTCCAGAGCTCACATGGGACATGGGGTGTTTACAGATAAGCAAATTAAGTGCATCTTCTTTAAATCTGACCTTCTTGTAAAAACATTATTTTCCTCTTTAGAGTCCTTGTCTACCGGAGTGTCACTGTTATGTGGATAACTACAATGCTGAATAGCTGACAAAAGCATTATCTAGAAGCAAAATTATTAGAAGCTTTACCTTACTATGAGTTGCAGAAATCTTCAAATAAGGCACTTAGCAGAAATGCTTTTGCAAGAAATAGAGCACTACCATCATGTAGAGTAAAATGCCTACCCATGTTTGCTTGTTGCTGTCCTTAATATAGAAGGATGTCTCAGAGAGCAGTGATCTTTTTGGCTCACATGGAACATCGCATGTTTTTCTGCTTTAGTAATAGGAATGCAAGTAACTGCAACTTCACCAAAGCTCTTCTCTGAACTGCTGAAATTTTAGTTTTCCAGGTATACACAATCCAGAGCTGTTTTCCTCTTTGACATAAGTTTATCTTATACACTGAAGGATGCTGCAAACACATGGCTCCTGACTTCTAATTCTGAAGACATGCTCAGTTACAAATGACATGCAGTTGAAAATTGTGATCACATGGTAATTTCCTTTATAACATGCAGGGAGTGATCTGTGTTTTTCTGCACCTCTGTTTACAGTGGCAAGGTGAGATATTTTCTGTCTTGCAGTGTTTATTACAGTGTAATAAATTCCAGTGTGGAGCGTATATGGATATCAGGTTTTATTGAAGAAATAATGACATTACAGATGTTACCTTATTTTTTTTTTCTCACACTAACTCCTCCCTCCCCACCAGCCTTTCATTCCCTAAGTCTCCCCTTCACTTCAGGGAGGGTCATTGCTAGTGACACTGGGCGGAAAATCGTGTTTGTTGCTGCTGTGATGCTGCTTGCAGTTGCCCATCTCAGGCACAGTCCCTGGGCAGCCCCTGGCATTGATGTCCATCACTGGATGTCCATCACTGATGTACAACATTGATGTCCATGGCCTCCTCATCTTCAGGATCTTCCAGCGTTTCCCAGACCCCTCCTCAGACCAGGATCTTCAACTTTTTCTTTGGCCTCCTTTCTGCTTTCTGAGACCACTTCTTCCTTTCAGGACCTCACCTCTTGGCACCAAATCTTCTTTCTGGAAACCAAGTTCCCAGTTCCTCCAGTCTAAATAATGTACGTGCATAAGAAGAGCACAGCCTTTTAACTAGTGCTCTGGTCTCCTGTCTCTTTATTAATTTGAGGACTTGGAACAGACTGCTTTTGTTTAGTCAAAGTGTCACCAACATTTCCAGCAGCCAGTAGTGGTTGCAGCTTGCACGTAGCAGCCTCTTGTCTGAGAGTTCAGGGGTTAGATTCATACATTCACCCAAGCACTTACACACTGTTACCTGGTGCATGTTCCTGGTCACAATTTCAGCTGTTCTTTCCCTATGACAGCTCCTAAATGTATTGACATTCAGCTCATTATGTACCTTCTGAAACACTGATCTGCTTTTTGCTGGACTTTTGTTATGTGTTTTAGCTTTGTACACTGTACAACAGACTGACACAGCTGCCAGGCCTTTTGCTACCCCTATGGGTTTCCTTACCCCTGATAGTTGTGGCACAATTATGGTCGATGTTAATTAAGGTGTTTGAACAACAAGCCACATAGCTGTGCTGGTGCAAACCACATGTGTAAATGAGAAAAGCTATGGCTTGCGTTGGCTTGGTTTGCTCCTACTGGAATCCAAGGTGAATTCAGATAATGAAAATGCTGTCTAGGCATGGACAGTTTATAAGTGATGCATTGAATTATTCCTGTTGATAGACAAAACCTTAAAAAGCAGATTTTTGGTGGTTTTGATTTAATTATTTAAATATTTATAAATTGAGTGAAATTTCAGCTTAATATCCCTATTTTTTTCACTCCCCAGATTCACCCTTGGGCAGGAAATGTTCTTTTTGCTTTGCTAAGCTACATAAACTTCTGTACAATCATTTGACAGAAGTTTTTCTTATTCATTTAATCAGTAAGTGATGCCACATGGGAGTGTACCTGTAGTTGTGCTTTAGGACAGCACTGCTATGTGTCAAGTAATGAATTCTCTCAGGCTGTAACAGTGAAGACTGAGATTGCCTCTCTGAGCAGATGACAGTAGTTAATGAAGTGTTTTTACTGCCCAACCTGTGTGATTTCACTGAAATCAGTAACTATTTCTGTGGAAAAAATACTGAAAACCTCCCCCCACCAACCTGCATTTGGTGTGAAAGGTTCTACTTGAATGTAGAAGTTGCACATCAGGAAGAATTCACAGAAAACATGATTTGATATCGGAAGGGGCTGCCCAAGGAAGTGGTGGAGTCACTGTCCCTGGAAGTGTTTAAGGAAAGACTGGATGTGGCACTCATCCAGTGCCATGGTCTGGTTGACACGGTGGTGTTTGGTCATAGGTTGGACTCGATGATGTCAGTGGTCTTTCTCAATCTAATTGATTCTGTAATTCCATATTTCCCATGCGGATAAGAAACTGAAACACACTTTGCTACAAAATATGATTGTAAAATTCAGAAAGGTGGAAGCACATAGTGACTAATGGTAGAAGTAACTTCCCTGAAAACTGATCCCACCAAACTGGTATAACTACCCAGTTACTCATTGTGGTGCCCTGAATTCTCTCCAGTCCAAGCAAATCATGCTGCTAATTACACCTGCAGCTTCTCATGAGATCCTCCTTAGCCATGTGTGATCCAAGGGAAGAAATGGCTTTGGAACAGAAATTTGTGCATGAAGCTAAATGCTTACCAAACACTACATTTTAGCCACAGGTAGTTATCTTCTGTTGCTCCATTTCCCATCTCCATCACTAGCTGCTGTAAAACGGAACAAGGAGCGAGGAAGAGGAATTGTGCTCATGGCAAGTCATGCTTCAGAATTTTGCATTCAAAGCCCATCACTGCAGGCACTGCCATTCAGTTTGTGCTAACACAGACCTGCAACAACACTGGGAGGTTGTGCTGCTGAGGGAACGGTTTTACTGCAGGAGAAAAGAGACAAAATCCTCAGGAAGTCTGAAACAGTAGAGGGCCAGTGAACAACTGGCTATATATATATATCATGGGGTTTGGGTTTTTTAACTAAACATTTTATTGTTCAAATTGATTTTCCTGATCTTCTGGCAAATAGCAGTCTCTCATTTCAAGCCCATTGGTGATGATGGAGACACGTAAGCAACAGGCTATGCTAAAAACCCATTAGCAGACCAGAGAGGACATTAAATCCCTTTGCTGAGGACAGACTGTTCTTTTGTTCTGTAATTCTTTTCCCACATTTTCAGCAAGCTCACAGTCCTAGTCTTCATTTCATATTACAGGTTTTTTTCATATTTCTGCTTTCTGTTTTCCATCTCCTCTATAATGGTACAAGGCCCTTGGAAGATAAAGGTTTTGGCATATAGAAGTGACCCTACAAAATTCAACTGCTTTTTCAAAGCATTTCAAAACAGAGGGAGAAAAGGCTGCAACTGGATGACTTTTCACTTCAATACATGAAACATATTACAAAACTCAGGTTATAGCAAATAACCTGAGTCTGTGAAAACAGAAATCTTTTTTGAAATCTTTCATTACCTTCACCTCAAGAAGAGTTACTGAAGATGCTATGTTTACTACTATTACTGAGACCATTATCAGCCATTGATCTCTGCTTGTCCTCATTTGAGACAACACACCAAGCTTAATTTCTGCATGTTCCCTTGTCCTGTTCAGCTCTGGCACCATCACCTCCCATAGGCAAATCTGCCTCTCTTTGAAATATTTTCCTTCTCAGCAAAGCAGCCCAGTTCAAAGACCTACAAACACAGGCTCATCAATCTTGAAAATTGTCTAGAAAAGTAGGTATTGATACATCAGTGCCAGTTCAGAGCAAATAATATTAGACATGATTTAGCATGTTTAATGTGTTTAGAGGACTGGGACGTTTTCTTTCAATAATGGCTGTTAGTTTATTTACCATGGCGTTCCAGCATCCTAATTAACATTTAGATGATCAAAAACCTGAGATGATATTTTAAGAAGTGCGGAGGTGGATATTTCCTTTCAGGGATAGACTTTTATAGCAAAGCTGCTGAATATGTGAAAAGTGCATTTCAAAATAAACTTCTTGTGGCCAAAATTTTAAAAGACTTTAGCAGGGATATTTTTCATCTCTATAACAGTCTTACAGAAAAACCTGCCTATTACTGCCTCATTTTTTTTCTCAGCATGTCATTTCTAAAGAAAACTATGTCACTAGGAAGTCAGTTCTAATTTTATGCACTGTTTTGTAGCCTGCCTACATGCAAGGCAACTTTTCTTGCTATTTAAACATTGGATATTGTTATGGAGAAACTGGGATAGGGACTCAAATGGACCCACACCTCTCAGTGACATATAACCTAAAATTTATTGACTTGACAGGATAGGTACCATGATTGGATAACAAGTCCTACTCTACAGAACATAAATACACAAGTTCCAGCTCCTCTCTGCACCCCATTTGGTTTAGAATGACACAAGGGGGACTCAGGGGAACAGGACACTTCAGGCAGTCAGGTCCCAAGTTCAGAGGTTCCTCCACTAGCTCTATACATTGTTGGACATCCCTGTATAGTGTACCTCCATCCCAAGAAATTATTGATTTAACACACCCAAAACTCTGTACATTTTGAACTGGCAGATTTAACTGTAAAAAAAAAAAATTCAACCCACAACTTAATAAAGAAAAAACCTCATTACTAAAGGGCAACTCTGTGTCCACCCATTTGAATTCTCAGTCAGGCATCAGACAGCAATGATTTCTAGTGTTCAGCCCTCTAGGGTGGCTGGGGAAATCCATGTTCAGGCTTTGATTTGTGGTTCACCTGATGACCAGATGAGGATCTGTGCCTCTGTTCCCTTCATCATGTCAAACGGGGCAAGTGGTGGGGCAGCATCATTAAAAAAAAAAAAAAAAAAGAATCAGAAGGGTGCCAGGCACTAGGACTAAGGGTAGTTCCCAAGGTGGCAGGAGGCACTCAGGGAGGCTGGAGGCCAAGCAAGGGTGAGAAGACTTCCCAGCTCATTCTTACAATGAATTAGGCTCAAGGTTTTTAACTTTAAAGATCTGGATGTCTCATGGAGAAAATGCCATTCTCTGATCTCCTCACAGCTCTTGATTGAGACAGAGCAGGGGAAGGAGGAGCACTTGTCCAGCAGCAGCCAGCCACAGGGGCAGGAAGCAGCTACAGAGGAATTTTTTAAAATAGTCATCTCTTTCAGCATCAGAGCTTTTACACAAAACCAATTAATTAAAAACTAAGAAGGGGGCATGAGAGGAGAGTGCATAAGGGCTTAGATTAACTGCAGAGGCACCAGTCCCATTTTGGGGATTTCCTCCTTCTTAGGTGACATCCTAAACCTTTCACTGCTGCAATACTGGCCCAGCTCACTTAAAATTCTCCATTTCCCACAAATTTTGGCATGGATGCAGCTTTCTGGTGATAACTGCAAATGTATTGGGGAGAAAGGGGCAAGAAGCCCATTATTTTTATCAGCCTCCCACAGCAGAAGTTGAAAATTTATGGAAATTATGTAATTTTAAATTAATTTCCTTTTGACAGTTTTAAATCAAAACTATTTCTGACTGGTATGTTCCTCTCAACTGGAATGATAAAAAATAGTGGTTGGGTCATAGTGAAGGTAGCAGTCTCTCTGTGTCTCTTTCATTTCCTCTTTCTCTCTTTTATAGACCTGAATCTTTTTCTCCACTCCTTTTTCTTTTTGCTTTTTCCCCCACTTTAGCATAAGTGCCTAATATAGTTATGTTTCTACAGTCAGCATAACATCATGTTGTTACCAACATTTGCAGGTTTTTTTGAAATTTCTCCAGGCTGTAGGGCTTGTTCTCCCTCTCCAGCTATTAATCTTATTTTGAGGCTTCGAACAACAGGCAAAAAGCATCAGCCAACAGCGCTGTGGCCACAGCTGTGCTGGCCAAGAGGATGATGCAGGTTCCCTTTGCGTGTGTGTGACAAGCAGATTCTCATTTGCATTTCTGAGGATAAATGTGACTTTCCTGAAATGCGCAGTAGTTGTTAAATTGCTTTTGGAGCAAACACAGACATAAAGAGTTGGAATCAAATTCTGCCCTGTTCCCTCTGTCTTCCTCTGCCCCCAAATATTTCCATTCACCTATATTGAGGTGCTCTGTTTCCATTTAGGCTTCCTCCAAAAAAGACTTAGATTTACAAAAGTCATGTAGTGTGTCCTTTTAGTGTTATTTAAGGTCATATTTTCAGAACAGTTTAAGATTCAATTTTCTATGCCTGTTCTGGAAAACCTAGCCGCTGGTTTAGATATTCAAATGGGAGCTGACCCAGTCACAGAGTATTTCTAGCAAGGTGTTATTAAACATGACCTGCTTCTCAAAACAATGCATCATTCCAGACCTAGGTGACTGGATGCATTAGCTGATAGCTGAAGAAAATGGCTGAGCAGAACCTCAATTGTAAGTTTATTTAAGAGCTACTCGGGTACTCTGACATGAAATTTCCTCTTTTTTTTTCCAGTGAAACACTGTTTCTTTTGTCAGTTTTGGCTTTCTTCTGTTTGAACAAGAAATACCAGCCTTTACTGACTGGGAGATAATTGATACATTAATGAATAGGACACAGAGGACATTTGTTCAAATGTCGGTGTGGATTTTTCCTTACATGAATTTCATGACCACATTAATGCTACTTCATTCACTGAGGAGGACATGTTCAGTGTTCATGGACATTATTAGTCAGATAAACATACCTAGTACTTTCCATTCTAAACACCCACTTTTAGAGTTTGCAATTTTTACAACTTAAACACCAGTGTGTTGGCAAAATAGTGCAACCTCAGACCGTTTTACCCCTTAGTCGCTCAAATGAGAGCCATCTCATACAAGTTTTGGCAAGAAACAAAGACAGTGGGCCCGTGAGAAATCTGATAAGGCTATTAGTCACTTCATGTTTGGAATGAGGCTAATGTGGTACTTAAGAGATGATGCTTAAAAACACACACTGACTGAGGCAAGTAAAAAAGAAATGTTGAATAGAACTGCCCATTCATCAAACACTGTCTGCCCTGTTTGGTGAATGAAGTAGTGTGCCTTGAATAAAAATAGTGAAAATCGCATCCCCAGATGGCAATCAAAAAGTGACTGAGCAGAACTTTGTCTGTCTGGCTCAGTATTTGACAACTGGCTTAAGTAACCCCAGTAAGGGTCTTTGGAGAAGAGGGTAGGAGGGATGGTTACTTTTTGAAGGTAATAGCAAAGAGTCCATCAAAGCTGTTAGTCTACTCCCCCTTTGAATGAAAACCAGAGAGAAAAGTAGTTGTGTTACTCCAAGTGGAGCCTAATTATTAAGCCTTTAGTTCCTGTATTCTGATCCTCCACTGACTGAAATTATTCTAGGTGGGCTAAGACATATCAGTGAGTACTGTATGTGAGTATCAGCAGATTCCAGCTTTGCTTAAAGGCCAGGACAGGGGAATATCTGCTGGTGGGAATAAACAGTAGGCTGCAATCAAGCCATCAGCTATTCAGGGGAATAGGAATCAACCTAGAGAGCGATGGTCACGCTTGTAGGTCATCAGTGTGTTCAGCAGAAGTCCCTGAGGAGCCTGTTAGTGCCTGAGACTTCGCTAATTAGAACACTGCACCTTCCAGACAGTGCTGTAACCAGCTCAAATGTGAACTCCCTCCTTACCCTTCCTCTGCCCCATGCTTCAAACCATAGAAAGATTAACCTATTCGGAATAAGCACACCACAGAGAAGCTTTCAACTTCAAACAAGGCCTGGTACCCTGTGGCAGTGAAGTGAAATTATCCTCAAATAGTCTGCCCTATAGTGTTGTAGCTATTGCTATTATTATTGCTATCTTTGTCACTGTCAATTTCTTTTTTACTTTTATGAGCCATTAATATCACTCCTTTTCTATTATTTAATGTATATTCAGACCAAATTCCTAACTTTCTTATGCTCTCTGGGGGAACTTATTGGAAAATAATATTTCAACACATTGCTACATCCTGTGCCACTACTTTGGGCATAATGAAATAACTGTTATACCAATTCATGACTGTAGAACCCTCATTGTACTCAATCAGCTTTAAATAACTTCCTTTCAAGATCCATGTTCTGCCTACTTTTTCACTGTTTCAAACTACCAGATGTCTCCCAAAACCAGCCCCATTCAGGCATCTGCAGGGTCAATAAGTTTGCATAAATGGGAGGCCAGAAATTGATGCAAGGAGTCAAACCCTGGTTTCATTTATACCTGTACTGAACGCAATCTCTTCTCCATGACGCAAGGTGTGATTTGTGCTTCAGTTCTGAATCTCAGGAACTTTTGGGTCAGATATATTGCCCATATATTGTCTGATTCCTGGCATGCACCAGTTTTGAAACAGCTTAGCCATGGTTCTCTGAGATGGTTTGATTTAGTGTAATGGGGATAAGAAACTGAAGACAGAATTACCCTGTGGAAAACAAAAATGTGTCCTGTAGAAATGCCATTTTCAGAGCTTGAGATATGGTGACTAAATGTAAATATAGCACAAATCCTTCTTCTCCAAGTCCTTAGTTATTCCTCAGTGGGAAGTAGGGAGACACAGGGAGATTTTTTTTCCAAGCTAGTCCAACAGTAAACCAAGTACTTAGAAGTGAAACTGGATTCAATATTGGAGTTTTTGGTAGTTACAGGGATTTAATTTTGATTTACAAAGACTTCTTGTAGACTCAAATGTGTGACTGAAATACTTCTCTTTGAAGCCACTACTTAGCTACCCACATGTATGGCATTCAGCAATGGCAACATAGTGTTGTTCTTTTGTAATTGTCTTACTCATTTTCACATGACCACAGATTTCTGTTCTGAAAAATTTGGGGTTTAATTTTTAAAAGCAGCACAGATACTTCACATTCATTTTGCACATCATTTGGATGCACAATTGTTTTGACAAATGTGTATCTTCTGTGATCACATGGTTATAACATGTAAGGACCAATATCCACCTTGTACAGTTAACATTAAAATGGCTGGAAGAGCATAACACAGGCAGCAGGAAGGACTGTGAGACTGTCTGCCTTTTCACAGCTGAATATTAGGAGCAACTTGGTACAGCAAGTAAGAGTTATGTTACTACAGACCAGCATGAGAGGAGAATTATATCCAGCGTGAGCACTGACGTGTTGCATAGGCCAACTGTGATGTCATTTTCCTTTTTTCATTCTGCCCTATGAATATAATAAAAAACTTTGAGGGAACTACTCTTTTCTCAGTGCCAATTGTTGATCAGCAGGAAGGGTGACTCAGCATTTCATCATCAGTAATAAAAGCACAAAGCTGCAGAAGTCAATATTGGTTTGAGCATGTGTAATTGAAAAGCAACTATAACTGAAAAAATCCTCACAGCAGACTAATCCAAGTGCAACCATGCTGGAAAAAGAAACCAAACAAACAGATAATCTGTTCTTCTAGGAAATCCTGTGTTTGCTAGGAGAGAAAAAACGCCAGAAAAGAAGCTACAAAAGATGTCTGCACATACTGAGAGGGGGCTGAAAGGGGCAACATGTGGGGACCAGGCACTGACCCCATTCCTTGGAAGTCCCAGGGGCACACCCCACACTCAATCCCATTCAGTCCCTATGTCTTCAGCAGTCTCTATAGGAAGGTGTGGAGGATTTTGGTTCCTGATCCTACAGGAAGCCCACAAGTGAAACATCTGAACCTGGCTCATTGCAACCGCCCATGGCTACTTCAGCCTGCCCTATCTGGCTTGAAAGTGGCCATTTCAGACACCCCTTCCTCTGAAAGTGGAACCCAAGGCTTGGGTTTTGACACCAATTTGATGAAACCTTCCCTGAAGTGCATCTTTCAGAGGTAGCACTTCACTGAATGAAACTGGCAGCATGAAAATGGCTTTGACTACTCAAATAACCAGGAGCTACAAGAGTACTTTCAGATACAGGATCCTTCTGACTAATATTCCTAATATGTCTGACTAATGAGGGCTGGTTAAAATGTCAAGAGTTTTTTAGAGGTTTTTTACTACCTTGTTTCATACTCACTCTCACAGTAGATATTAATGAAGTGATATGTTGTTTACTCACTCCCTTTACACAGTCCTGTGGGGATAAAAGAGTTGCTGCAGCATACCTGCTTCTGTATAGTTCAGGAAGTGTTATGGTTGTATGAATAAAAGTGACTGTTCCTGCCTGGAAGCAAGCAGACTTGAGTCTGTCACTTAAGAGTAGGTCTGCACTGAAGATAATGCAGAGCTACTGTTGGCCAAGTGGGAGAAGTCTGCTTCTTAAAGGCAAAATTTCAGCTGTAGTTCCCCTAACTGTGACACAGAACTTTTCCAGTGGCAAGGAAGGAGAGCACAGTCAAACTTGTGGCACCCTCACTGCTCCACTCCGGGAAATCCAAGGAACCATACCTGCACCCTCTGAGCACTGGCCCAGGATGGTGAGAGCAGCAGTCCCTGGAAGCAATTGTCAGTCTTGTTTTGAGCATGTGTAATTGAAAAGAAACTATAACTGAAAAAATCCTCACAGCACACTAATCCAGTGCAACCACACAGGAAAAAGAAACCACGCAAACAGGGATGTGTTTGCCTGTGGGTGGGCAATGACAAGGGAGCTGGCTTAACCCTCTCATGTACACCTGGAGCTACCTCTCACCCACAAAACCTGGTCCTCCACTGATGGCCTGGCTCCCCAGGGCTGCTCCAGAGACTGGGTGCTCCTTCAGTGCCTCCCTCAGCCATGCACAGCCATGCCAAGACCTTTCAAAATAACAAAGGTGTTTTGCTTGGTGTTCATGAGGCAGAGACACTGTTGGTCAGACCATCACACGGCAGAGCATAATACAATACATAGCTAAAGGCAGCAACAGCCTGGGAAAGAGCCTGGGGGACAAATGCCTAAAATAGAGAGGCTGTAGAGAAAATGCTTGTAAAAAGGTGCATTTTAAAAAGTAGGTAAGGCAGAGAATGCTGTCAATATTTGCTCTACTGCAACAGACCCCATCAGTTCTTTCAGGTCACTTGTTTAAATGGACGGAAACTATTGATTTTGTCTAATTCAATCATTCCTGTGTGTTTCACAGGGACAAACGCTAAGCACGGACTGCGCTGTAAGGCTTGCAAGATGAGCATCCACCACAAGTGTGCAGACAGTATTGGACAGCAGCGTTGCATGGGCAAGCTGGTAAGTGAGCAGCTCAGGGCATCTAGTGCTGGAGCCACCTCCTTTGTATGCCTGAACCCCAGGCATGCGTTTAGCTGCTGCATCAACAGGACCCACACCAGATCACTTTACTGAGGCAGGAAAAGTGAAACCAGGTGGTGCCCTGTTGTCAATTTGGGAAATTGCTGCTACACAAGAATGCAAACAAAACCAAAATACAAATCTGGTCTGCTTTGTGGATGTGAAAATACAGTTGCATAATACAAATTTAGTTAGCTAACAGAATTCATTACCTTGATTTCAACTGTGTTTGCTGTAGTGTAAACCTCTCAAAGAACGTTATAAATTAATCACAGTATTTCAGTGGGATTTAACAAATGAAAAATCCTTCAAATTATGTTTTATTGTTTTCTCCACTGTTAGGGCTTGAAGAAAAAACATAACTCATCTTAAAAAGAAAACCAACGGATATTTCACTGTAAGACACTACAGAGTTTGAAGCGATGTCTCAGTAGGAGAGGCTGGGAGGAGCCTGCCTCTGTATGGACACAGCACTTTAGTGACTGGATTGCCCTCTGACCAGTAAAATATCATGACTGGCAATGGCAGTACACAGCGTCTGAGACAATTCTAACCCACCTTGTTGACTTTTATGAGAATATGATTATTTTTGGTTGCTTTTGGAAAAAGAACTTGGAAAAATGACCATTTGTAATATGAAAACTGAATACATATATTCATGTTTCAGATGGCCTCGGATTTGTTGCAACTTGAAGGCATTCAAGACAACTATGAGCTAAAGCCAAACAGTTTCACCGTGTTAAGTGATAAAAAAAATGCAAGCATTGACTTCAAAAGGGCTACAAACCCCACCTTTCACTGGGAAGATATTTTCTCTCCAAGAGTATTCACTGAAAGCTATTGTTTATATCCCTGAGACAAGTCTTTATGTATCTAAGCCATAATCATAGTTCTAGTGTGAGGCATTCTGGTGTAGGAAGTTGGTCTGTGAATGACAAACCCTGGACAGGGCAAATATTACAACATGTTATTGGATTAATGCATTTCTTGATTCCATCCTCAGCTCTTGTGGTCACTAGTTTATAAAAAACAGAAATGCAGATACGAAATTTACATCAGAAAGTTGTCAGCAAAGCCACAGGAATTTTGTGAACTCATGCCCATGCTCTGTCTGAATCTAGCTTGTGGGTAAACCAAGGCTGAAGAATCTGGAATTTATTCCTCTAAGACTCCAAGTTTATGAGTCCCCTCACTCTTTTTCACTCTTTTCTAAAAGGACTGGTTGTCTATCAGGTTTTGATGTACACTGAGCAGAGGATATGGAAAATATGCACATTTCTTCTACTCTTCCCCACTTCTCACTGTGACTAGAAGTTCTCACAGCCTGCAGAAATTAGAAATCTGAGAGACCATTTGTGATATTCCAATGCCTTGAAGGCATTTTGAATACTAAGCATTTGCCTGAATTGAGGCAAATGGTTTTTAGAGTGGTATAGGGCACCATTTTTTGCCATATTATGGTAATCTTTAGAGGTATAGATTGAGTTATTATAGTGCATTTCTCTACAAGTGGACACTGTGGGGATATCTGGTAACAGCTTAGAGAGTTTTGCAACCTTACAAGACCAAAAAAAAGAAAAAAAAGCATTTGAAGCTGCAGTGAGTCAGCAGTAAACCTTACAAAAACCTATAGAAAGGTTCTAAATTTCTTGGGTTTCACAAGTGCATATGTGGGAACCTGAGGAATTGGAGTTAGTGTGGGGAAGGATAGTCACATGTTTAGCAAGCGTAACACAATGCAAATTCATGTTATATAAGAAGATAGGAGAGGGAAACTTTCCAGAACCTCTAACGATTCAGCACTTCTACAGCAATTAATTAGTGCTGCTTTTGTGACAAAAATAACAAAAAAAAAAAAGGGACCTGAAAATGACTCCCTACTTCCCCATAAATATGGGAAATTGTTTTTTTTCTAGGAGAAAAATCAAATAAATCTCTGATCTCTAAACCTCACAGTGACTGAACAACAGGAGGCAAATTTCCAGATTCACCTCAATGTTCCAACATTAATCAAAGAGCTAAGGCTATTTCTACTTCATCAATGAAGGCAAGCAATGCACTTCACTTGTTTTTGCTTTTTCTCCTCCAGCCAAAGGGATTTCGACGGTACTACAGCTCACCACTACTCATTCACGAACAGTTTGGCTGCATCAAAGAAGTGATGCCTATTGGTAGGTTTTTTATTGCTTTTCCATTCAGTCTTCCTTTGGCAGTGCTCTGCAGCAGCAGCAGCAGACTTCCAGCCATGGTATTTACCCTCGGCATCCTTTCAGCGCCTGGATGCCCTTCTGCCATCTCAGGAAAGGACCACTTCAAAAATACAAAGCTGGAAGAGGAGAGGGTGTGTTTATTGTGTGTTTTGCTCAAAACCCTGTGTGCATATCTCTTAGTAATTACCCTGTTTATAATAACTACCTGAGCTCAAGGTAGGAACCTAGAAGTGAAGAAACACCGAAATACTGAGGTGGAGTTCTGAGCTGGGAAGAAACAGACAAAAGACAGGGACATCAAAACAGCAGGGGGCATTCAACTCACTGGTCTGGCTTTTGAAGGATTCCGCTAGGTTCCAGGCCTTATTCATCCACACTTCTTACTTTCCTCATATTTTTCCTTATTGATCATGTCTACACATTGTCTGAATATTTGAAAGATCACTTTTTCCTCACTGTAATACCACATTTCTGAAAAAAAAACCGTTTTGAAATGGAGAAATTTAGTTTATTCTGGAAAATATTTTTTCCCCCCTCAGTACTCTGACCAAGCAAACCTGGAAGTGCAAAAAAAGAAACCTAAAACTAGGCAATCAGTTTAAAATTACTTATCTGATGACATTTGCATTGTTACTTTTAGCAGTTAAAAAAAAAAAATGAATTACAAGGATTTCATCTAAGTTTCTCTTTCTAAAAAACACCCATCAATTTTATCAGAAGTAATAAAAACATTTTGAATGAACTCTCGCTAAAAAGTAAGGTGCGTTTTTCTCTAATCAAATCCAAAATCTCTTGTATTTTCTCAGTACTTCGGCTTAAATTTTCCTCCTACATAGTGCTACAAATGTACTATAATCTACATGCTTACTACCTTGTGTCACAAGAGAAGCTGAGGTCTAAGAATGCAAGATGTAGAAAAGAGTTAGGACTGAATTTGTTCGTCCCATTGAAGACATCCCTTTCTCTTCCATGGGAGATGATTTTTGTGGCTGGCTGTGAGGGAGAGCTACTGTTGAGAGCAATCCAACAGGTCACTGCTAGAGACAAACATGGATTGGAACCTCCTGGTACTTCGTCTTCCTTACCTCAGCACAGGCAGCACCAGTGGTGATTAGAGAAGGAGAGTGGGACATGAAGAGAGACAAGGCAATGGCCAAAAAGTAAAGACCCAGTATGAGAGGAGGATGATTTTCATGGGAGTAGAGAGGCAGCAGAAAATTGATAGCAATTCCATAAAGTTCAGCACTCACTTTTTATCAGGATAGTCTCTCAACTTGTGTCTAAGCATACAGCCCAACCTGTTGGTAGAAATGGGTGTTCCTCCAAGTTAAGCAGGAATATGATCAGAAATATCTCCAAGGTGTTGATGCATGTTTTGCTCCTTCTGTTGCAGCCTGTGGAAATAAGGTTGACCCTGTGTATGAAACTCTCCGCTTTGGGACTTCTTTAGCCCAGAAAACCAAAAAGGGAAGTTCTGGAAGTGGGTCTGACTCTCCCAACAGAAACTCTGTAAGTATCCCACATTTTTTCCCATTGTCTTTCTGGAGGAGCAACATATTCACATTGATTCATTCACATGAGCTTGTATCAGAGTTCACAAAACTTGCATTTCAGACTGTTAAAAAACAAAATCTTACTCTCAGCTTTCATATTGAGACCAGAAAACTTGTTATTTTTGCAAATTCAAGTTTTATGTATCTTTTAGATGACTCTCGAGAAAAAGAGAAAAGTACTAGTTAAATTAATAAACTGTTTTTATCAGATTGGAAAAGGAAATATTGATCTTTTTATTTTACATATCCATATATTCATGTAACAGAGATATTTAACTGTCAGGCTGGAATAGATGCATACTGTCTGTTGTTGATAGTGGCCATTTGTCCTTTATAAAAGTGATAACAATGGGTTGAAGTCCTCAGAGGCTAAATTTAAAAGTACAAGATCCCAGTACAAGCCCAGCCAAAATTAAGACACTGCTACTGCAACAAAGCAAGGGACTAGTACCTCCACGCCTGTCCAATGGAGAATCATGAGGGAGGCATTGCAGATCAGGGCTTCTCACTCCAAATCCCAAATATAGGCAGGTGTGCTCAGGTGGTTGTATCCAGACAGGGAGATTTTAACCTTCATGCTAATGCTTGTCATTTGCTCTCTCCCATCATAAAAGTCAGTTTCTTCAGGACCATGGCAGGAGAGCTGGAGAAGAACAAGGGAAGCAGTAGTTCCCTTGACCCTGCCTTTGGTATATCTATACCTGTTTCAACAATAACAAATGCCAATTTCTTCCTTACAGAAATAATTATTTAAACAGCATTGAGATCCATGACATCAAGAGCTCCTTCAAGACATTGAAAGAACATTTCATACCCTCTTAGCCTCTCATAAACAAGCACTTATACCTATGTTTGAAGTTCTCTTCCATTCCCAAGAGATCCTGCCCGCTCCACCCCTCCCCCCTTCCCCCAAAAAAATAAAAGCCAAAAAAAAGACAATCACACCTGAATACACTGGAGGCTAAAACTGATTAACACCTCTAAAAATCACACCCACATTATCTGACAATCTCTTCTGCACTCACCTCAGAATAAAAATCTCCAGGCACAGAGATGAGGCTTGGTCTCCAGGGCTCAAAGCAAATACTTACATGTGTAATATCAAGTCACGCTAATATCTGTATATGCTTGTTACAACATTTCCCTGGCATTTAAATGTATGCTCACTCACATGGCTGAACTGTAATCTAAGGTGGTACAGGTGGACTCTAAACAGACATCAGTTCATGTCAGGAAGGAAAAAAGACTAATTTAAGCAAGAACTAAGAGACGTCTGGAAAGGATTTATTAAGGGACATATCCTCTATCCACCCCTATTTGTGCCTTAAATGGAATTTATTAATACCCATTCTTTCTTAAAACCCAAAGTAAGTCTACCACCTGTGGCATTGTTATTACATTTCTTTCTTTCGACTATTTAATTTACTTTGAAACAAAATTTCTACAAATGTAATTATTGCTTTCTAAATCAATAAGGTTTATGTTGAATTATAAATGACAACTCAAGCATAGAAATCACTAATGCTGCGTCAGCTTACCCTAGGGAGCTGATCATAACAAAGTGGGCTGTGGGTGTAGGATTAGGAATGCAAGTTCATTACAAGAATTTCTCCTGGGTATTGAAGCTGAGAGAGAATATAACATGTGTCAGCATACAGGAAATAGAAAACATTAGAGAATTTAATAAACAGATTTGAGAAACCATAAATTTTGCCAGCACAGGCTTGTGGACTGAGATGAGGATAAAAAACAGGGTAGGCACAACCCTGAAAGAAATAATGGGGCTGTGGAGCTTGGGAGTAGGTACTGAGCAGTGACTGCAACAGGGATGTGGCTCAGAGCCCTTAGATGCACACAGCTTCTAAGGGCCTCAGTTAGTATCACAGAGGGACTATGACCTTTCCCCAGTGATCCTCACTTCTGTGCTGCTTTGCTCCTCTCCAAGCAGAAGCAGCAATGCAGCTGTGAGGATGTGCTGTGTCCCAGTCCTGGGAGATGGAATGTGCTTTGAGGTTTTGGGACTAGGGACACCAGGGACATGGGGACATCTGGGATATTACTTCACCTTGCAGGTGGTGTCCAAGCATGGAGCTGCTCCTGCTGAAGGTGGTGAAAAGCAAAGGGGGACTATAGGAGCTGTACCTTGCCCTACAGCCATGAAGCTTCCATACTGCATGCAGTTCATGTCTCTGCAGAGAGTAGAGACAGCCACCTTCTTCTGAACTAGCCAAAGTATTTTTAACACGACTGAGCTGTGTGGACGTACTCACTGATTTTTCCGCCCGGATTCTGCATTTCCCGTAAAAGAAAGTGGCCATATGCTCCAGATTTACTACCTACTGCTTGCTTCAAAACTGTGCTTCTGCAACCCACATTTATACAGAAAGGCACTTGAGGTGATGTAAATGTGAATCTAGTTCTTGTTAGTTTTTTGTGGATCAGCTTCTCTCAAAAGCATCTTTGCACCTCTATCTATTCTATTAGACCATTTGTCATGTAGTCCTTGAGTAAAAAATCAGTAAAAGTAACTGAGGTTACCTCAGAAGGTTTTGGATGAGGTATGTACTGAAGAGGCAGTCACTACACCTCCCATATGCACTAGAACCCAACAAAATAACACTAACTGCCAATCAGCAATTATGAAGCTAGTCAGTTATGAAAACTGAGGAAAATGTTGTAGCAAGGAGCTGAAAAATAGCTGGGACTTATTCTTTCAACAAAGCCAAATTTTCTCTTCTCCACTCAGCAACCAGAATCCATAGATATGCTCTACACTGGCTCTGTGTAAACTTTGCTATTGTAGTGCCTTCTCATCCTCAGGTGACCCATTTTGGCCAGATGCAAGACAAATATGCTGCAAAAGGCTGAGTCTAAAAACAAGGAATAATACAGCAGTAAAGTAAAAGGTTCTTAGAATAGCAAGGGGGACAAGACAGCCACAAGACACCTGTGTTACAAATCTACTTTCAACTTCTTTGTTCATTAGTTTCCTTGGATGGAGAAATAGCTGGGAAAGTACTAGATAGGAAAAATAAAATTGTGGAAGTACTTTTTATAAAAAACGGCTTTGTTGTCAACGTTAGAAAAAGGCAAAAAACAACATATTAAATCTATAAAGCAATTCAGATTTTGGTCCCTGACCAAATGTTCCTTGATGCAGGCAAATGTCTGCAAAGCAATAGAGTGAACTATGTTTACAGTACAATTGTAAAGTGTTATACAACAGCATTAAATCCTTCTTGTGACTTAAAATATGTTAACTAGAAATAAATAAAGCTTAGGAGCATGTAAGTATTTACAGTTACTCAGATTAGAGCAAGCACCTGACTCAAGTTCAGCCTTTGGGGGTTTTATGTTTATCAAAGATGTAGAGAGTTCAGTAACTGAAGTTTTGTTAAGGTCAGATTTGCACAGAATTGTTTGGAGCAGTTCCTGGTTCCTGTTGGGCTATACAAGGAGAAGCTGACTACCCAGCCAAGGAATCTGGTGCCGTATGCAGAGTATACTTCTGAGGCTTAAGATTATGTCATCCCACGTTTTCCTATACCCTAGAACATTGGGTCCCTAATCATGACTGACATTAATATGGTATGAAGAAGAAATCATAGTAATTCTAAAAGCAGCACTTATGTTTCAATTTCCCTAACCATACTGGCTGGGTGACGGTTTAAAAAGAAAGTGAGGACAGATATTTAAAGACTGACTTAATCAACTCCATTGCACTCTAGCTCTTTCTTTTACAGCATTTTAACAGAATGAAAATGACCCTTACATTACAGTTATTTTACTGAAATATATATTCGGGACTGATATATTAAAAGTCAGTAGTTTCAACTCATGTCCAATCTCCTTGGTGGATAGCTTTTTAATATAACTGCAGAATCTGCAAATTCCCTCATGTCCTTTCTGTTTTGTACAGAGAACCACATTGCTTAACATAAACCTTTGCTCCTTAACTTTCACTTCATTTTATGCTGCAGAAACCTTTTGTGTTCCACACTGCAGACTTGGTCTGGAACTTTTTTCTGGGCATTCACTGCTCCCTGTGCAGTAGGTATGTGTTGTGCATCACCAGATCCAATGTTTCCTTCACTCCCATTATGCTGACTCTGCTTTGCTCTGATACCACTCAAGTACTGTGTTTCCCAAAGACCCTTGGTTTTTATTTCACTTCATTGATCCCTTTTTCTGGCTTATCCCATCTCATTTGCTCTTTCTGTCCCTGCAGACAGCTGACCTGGTAGAAGTTCCAGAGGAAGGCAAGAGCTCTGCAGGCACCCTTGACATAAGCAGGAAACGCAGCAACAGTGGTGAGTGCGCCAGGCCAGGACAGCACCTTCAGGTGTAGAGGTCTGTGTACAGCCTGTTTCAGGGGGGGTTATGGCATGTCCATGCTTTAGCAATGTTCTGGTTTTCAACACAGGAGGTGAGTTGGTGCAAGAATTTGGGGAATGCTTTTTGCCCTCCAGATGAAATTCAAGCCACCAGTTTTCTTAATTTGATGTGTGCAGAACTTCCACTGGACAAAGTTCAGGTCCATTCTCTATCTCCTATCTTTACTTCATGAACAGGACTGTAGATTTAATATGTTTTACTTCCTCATTGGCAAAGTGGAACAAAAATACTTTCTTTCTTTTCCATATGTTTGATTTTTCTGCAGGATTTTGTATATCATAACCTCTTTGGGACAAAAAATTAATCATAAAAGATCCATGTGTCTGTAAAATATGCAACACAATGAATTTTGATTATAATTGCAACTTGTCAGTGCAACTGTAGTATATGCCCGGTAATATTAATGGCCCAATTCCTTTTGTTTGATTTGCAGTACAAAAATAGTGGTTTTTTGAAAATCATCATAGCATCAAGAGCTTGGTAATCAAATCTCAGCCACCAAGAGTCGATGTTTGTGACCCTGTTCTTGAATTCAGTCATGGTGGTGGAAGTCATAAACAAAAAGGGTTATGGCTAGGCACAACTTCAGGCCCAAACCATCAGAGCAACTTCTCTAGCAGCACCTGAAATCTGCTTTGCTGAATATCACAAGATGTACAAAAAGCAAACCACACTGAGCATAACTTTCTTCTTCATGGCACCCCAAGTGCTCCTTACATCTTCTTCATGGCACCCCAAGTGCTCCTTACATACTGCTATGAATTAATTTAGGTGAAATGCCAACTTCAGCTGGCTGTTTCCATATTATGCTACCTCCTTATTGCTTTCCTTCCCTCTTGGTCCTATCACCTCTCCTCACTGTGTTCAGTCATTTCCTTCCTCTTATTTTGTGAACATCTCATCAATGTTATCTGATTTCTCCTGAAAATTTTTTTAGGTTTTCCACCTTGCAAGTGCAAGTTGACCTGACCCGGTTAAAGATAGAGAATTCAGTCTGCACCATATTGTTTAATCCTGCCCACCTGAGATTCAATCAACCCTGTCTGAGTGTTCAGATAACTTTTTGTTTCTTTGTCAGTCAATAGTTTCATTTCTGAAACCCAAAGAAACTTTTTTCTCTGAGATCTGTATTCACTGAATGCACAGAGAAGCATTCAAGGAACTTACTTGAAGAGATTAGTTTAAAAACTCAGCATGTGTCAAACCTCCAAATAACTTCTGCGGCACATTAACGATTCCTTTGATCAGCACTGGCTTTTTTACAATCCATCCTTCAGAGACTCAGGGTATAAATTATGCATCAGTCACTCCAAAAATTTCCTCTTGGTAGATTTTTAATAAACTGCCTGCACTGTTTGCACAAGTATGGAAATGGTAAAATCCTTTTCAGAGTCTGAAAATCCCTAGTTTTTTCTTTTTTCTGTCTGCAGCTGTTGGGGCAAACAAATATGAAAATAGATGGACTTCTGTTGTGTGGAGATATGAACTACATACCTCTATGGCTTTCAGATTCAAGTGCCTCCTATTAATATCCAGAGGCCATGAACTAAACATAGATTAAAAATTTAACAAAGTACATTCAAAATGTTGTTACAGAGTGACTCATGACTCCTTTTTCCTCAGTTGTCCACTGCCTCTGTATCAGGCAGTTCCACATTAATGCCTTGATGACTCAGGTCCATTCCAGTTGTGTTTGTGTTGTTTGGGTTTTTTTCTTATTAAAATACTGTCTTCTGCAAATAAGTATTTAGGGAAATGCACATTTGATGCTCTTTGGTAAAGGGAAACAGCAGAAGAGACACATCCTGCAGAAGGGTCCAGCTTTCAGAACCCAGCACATGTGTGGTCATGTAGTTACTCCTGTAGAATTCCTATGACAACAACTTCAAGGGGAGATTATTTCATTCAGGCCCTGTCATAAATCCTGTGAAGCAAAGCTTCCCAGTTTACAGCTTTGAGAAGGCATACCTAATTTCCAGCCCTTCAGCCTCCTCTAAGCCAGTTACACTCTTTCACTGCTGTGAATTGCCATCTCTAACAGAAGTCCAGCAAGCCAAAATGTACTTTAGGCGACATCTATGAGCCTGTTATCAATAGTGATTTGCGCCCCTTCCCCTTGAGTCAAATATGGGATATCCTCCCTGCAAACCCAATTTTGGTGAGCACTTCTCATCTGACACAAAGATACAGTTCAGCTCCCTCCCCACATGCTGGGTCAGCTGCACAGTTTATGAGGCTGTACATTCATAGCTTGCTTTATTTTCTGTCACCAAACAGAAATCACTCAAGGCATGATGCTGAAATACTTCTCCTTTGTCTGGTGAATGACCTTTTGCAAGTCCAAAAGGCTCCTAGTTACCTAGCTAAGTATTCACTAGAACGTCCTCAATTTGCCTAACTCCTTTTCCTCTGGACACAAAAAACAAAGTATAGACATTTGAGTAGGACTTAGACACTGCCAAACTGTAATAGCAGCACTTTAAACCCCTTTATACATGTGACGGACATACATATATCCCTATACTAAAGATTCAGGAAATTAAGTTTATTTCTAAGGTTTTCCCTCTGGTTCATATGACAGTCTGCAGGGTCAGAATCCCTTTGCAAAAGGACTTGGTGAGGGGTGTATTGAGGCCTCAGCTCTGCTGCAGTCAGGCCAGCCGGACAAAACTTGTGGCATTTTCAGGTTAAGTGTGGCAGGTATCAGCTCACATGCTCTCTTCACATTCACACATTGAACTTTATGACTACAACGTTGTCTTACATTTTGTCAGAGAAGATGTGTGTGTTCATGAATGCCTGTCACTTTGTACAAAATCTTTCTCATGCATGTTGTGGCTGCCATTTCACTTGTCTCTTATCTGTTACAAGAACACTGTCTTGTTTTTCAATATCCAAGTACAAGATTCTACTGTCAAAGAACCTTACTATTTCACTCATAAAGATTCTTCACAGATTCTGTGAGGTTGTCAGCTACCATGAAGACTAGTCACAGAAATACGTATTGAAAGAAAGGATGAGAAAGTCAAAGAGCAGAGGAGAAAAATTCAGGGGTTTGGTGTTCCCTGGACCTTTTTTCCCCTGAATGCATGTAACGGTATGACAGAGAAACAAAAAAAAAATGCCCCAGTCAGCCTGATACTACCACTTGGGAGATTTTCAAGTTGTTAGATACTACAAAGTCCAGCTTCTACTCAAAACACCTACAGAGGTAAATGGTGGGAGAAGAATTGATGGTTCTAGCTGCTTAAAAACTCCAGCTATTAAAATCATATTCAGTCTTTATCCAGAAGCAAGAAACACTAGGAAATTCTTAAAATGTGAAGGGAGAATTACATCAAAATTATAAAGCCACTGCGGTTTTTCTAGGGAGGGTCATAACTGAGGACAGGGATCAGTCAGCTCATGAATCAATTACGATAGAGGGTAACTGATTACCTATCAGGTATGCTAAGTGTTGTGACTGTTGTCTTAGTCCATGAGTTTCTGATTTGGTAACTTAAAAGAAAATTTCTTTATCTAAAGGCCCGAGTTTAACCATCCTGCTTTAAAAGCAAGACACATATCTCTTGTAAATTCAGAGAGACAGTGTATCCAGTGCCCACCAAGGCACGGGCTACTGGAGAGAGGGACCAAAGAAGGCTATCAAACACTTATAAATAGAGGTCAAAGAGGGGAAAGAAGGGGTTTGGCATACAAGCTTCCCCAATATTGTTCATAAATGATCATCAGCTTTTGCAGGTGCTTTAAAATGGCCATACTGCTTATCCTAAAGATGAAAATACAGTACTCAATGTGAGAAAAAGCCTTCTGGACTTTAAATAGTAACGCTCTTACAGTACCTAGGTTCTGTTTGTAGTGCTATACTTGTGTGTATTCATCTGATCAAAATGGTTTATTTGTTACACTTGTAAATTCTTGAGGACAGAGATTGTGTCATGTGCCAACAGCATATGCGGTTTTGTTTGGAGTGTGGAAGGGTTTGGAGGAGACCACAAGGAATCAAAGAAAATAAGGGAGAAGATATCAACAAAATCAAGGTGATCCTGTTAAGGTGAAGAGTCTTAAACCACTCCTAAAATGTCATGTGTTTGCTTTATTTCAGTGTTTACATACTCCGAAAATGGCACAGAACACTTTGGAGAAGAACCAAAAAACACAAATTCCCCGGTATGAGCATAAATTTTGTGGTAATGAAATGATAATGGGAAGTCATGTAAAACTGTTGTTTTCACGGCTGTCTGAGGACCTTGAGTAGGTCTGCTGGGTCACTGATATCTGACTGTTGTGTTCTTTTACCACAGCTAGAAGCAATATACAGTACTGGATGGCTTTTTGGTTTACCCTTTGTGGTCACTTTTATGTTTTTCTAATTATTGCAAATTGATTTGTGAATACAAAAGATACAGTGTGCATGCCATGTAATTACAACAGAACTGCTGCAACATAAAAATCACAGATTTGATTTTGAAAATTATTTAGTGTTTGTTTTAGCTGCCTTTCTTTTTCCCCAGATTAACAGGTTAAAAAATGAGGAGACAGAGTGGCCAGTCTTCTTGGTTGCAAACATAGCACAAAAAGCTTCCACACATTAAAGTCACTTTCAGAAAGTGATTTTCCTGTTCTGAATTTGGACCTGTGCACTGTACAATTCTAGCTTCATCCATAATAGGGACTGTAGAATAGACAATTTATACAATGCCAATAACACTTTAACGGGTTCATAAGAGCCATATATACTAGAGAGAAAAAAGGCAGACTCATTTTTAAGATTTCATCCCAAAGACCAGCCTGTACAAATTTCTGCTTGTGTTCTTTGGAAGCCTGGAATTTGATCTTGGAGTTTAAATAATCTTATTTCTAAATGAAGATAGTTACTGCCTTAATGGCCTACAGTGCGTCTGGGCCATAGTCCTCCAAGCTGTGAAAACAGCGAGTTGATTTTGGCTAATTTGTTGTAAGATCAGGTTCTGGTTCCTCTGTCTCTAACACAGTGAATCGAATTCCTGTACAAACCAGATATTTAAATTTTCTCTATCTCTCTTTTCTTAAAGGGACCATTTTATAAAAGCACGTTACAAATGAACACCTATGTTGCCTTGTACAAATTTGTACCACAAGAAAATGAAGACTTGGAGATGAGGTAAACCCCAGAATATTTGTTAGTTTATTTGACCCATGTGCACTGACAGTCATATGGTTATATATGATTTTGGGGAAGGGAGGGTTTCTTCTGACATTTTTAATACATTTTTCTACAGAGGTATCCACTTGCAGATACAAAGCTATTCTCACAGTTAAAAAGAACTGATAACCAATTCTTTTGGAAAGGATACGACAGATTAAAAATTTCAAAAACACTTGTGTAACTTTAGGAGCATGATGGCTTTCAGCTATAAAAAGTTCTGTTTTCAGTTGCTTTGTTTTTCAAACAGAAGTTTTCAGCTAGGAATTCATCACCAGCTCTCATGCTAATGCTAAAAATTTTACCAGTGCTGTTTGATCCTCCCTCCTATTCAGTTATGTCTGAAAAAAGACAATGATGTCCAGCTGCTGGATGGCAGTGTTTTCACATGAGAGCTTTGCAAAATAACCTTGTTAAATGCTATTTTTAGTACTTACTTCCTCAGTTCTGCATCAGTTGCTAGCATTACAAGGTGTAATCCAAGGCCACTGAAGGAAAAAGACAGCTTTTCTTTCACTGAAATTATTTTGCTCATGCTACTCACATTTCACATGGTCTTGCTAGAGTTCTTACTGTGAAACCTGTCAGCTGTCTTCAAGGCATCTTCTATATCAAAATAATCATGCACTTGCCACAGAATTAAGGGAATTGCCAGAGAAATGCCCCTCTCCTCAGCATCTGCAACAGTGAAAGCCTTTTTTGTGTTCCCAGCTGTGCCTTCTCACTGCTCTAGAACTAAAGGGTGGGATGTAAGGCCAAAATTACAAGTTTTTCTATCATTCTGCTTTGCTGGCATTTCCTGATCATTATTTTAGGAATGTCAGCTTTTCAGGAAATAACCACAGTGTATGGTAACCTTTAGTGCAACTTGCCAGCTATTCTGCTTGAGGGATTCCCCTTTGCATCCTCCTCCTTAGGACCATATTCTGTCTTGGATATTTCTTCCATGAAGTAGAATACCTCTCAGATAATCCTGCACTGGACTACCATCCTCATCCAGACACAGAAATCCAGAAAACATAACATCCTTCAAAATCCTCCTGTTCCACATTTTAGGGGGAAAAACAGCCTGGATCACCAGGATCTTTCTAGGGACAGCAGATAGGTTTTAGACTCGAGTTACTCAGCCACAGCAGCAGTCTTTGTCCCATGGTCAGAAATTCAGTAATATATATACATTACCACAATTCCATAAGGGATTCCCAAGAGCTGGTAGTCTTGTTTTGTTACTGCAGAGCCAGGCAGGATTCAGCTCAGTTGCATGAATTCCCATTTAACATAACTGAGGTGCTGGAGGTGGGCTCAGCATAGCAATTTTGTCAAGATTGACAAGCACTGTCCTGGGAACCCAAGCTGGGAACCAGTCAGGCACTGATCAGCTCTAGCATAACACAGACAAGTAGCAGGGCAAGGACCTGAGCTGAGAGGAAGAGTTAGGGCAGATTTCTGGAGTTCCCAGATCATCTCTGAGAGGATACACTGCATGGCTGATGTGCATCCCTGATTTCAGCCGAAATTAGAACTTACAACAACCTGGATTTCTTCCCTAATGTCAGCAGCAGCCAGTCAGGTTCTCCCAATGCTCTGACATAAGTAAAGTAGGACATTGCAGTAATACACGTATTCTATGTCATGGCCTTGTATTACAATGGAGAATCCTGGAGACAAGCAACCCCACATTTCAGACACTGCAATGAATAGAATAGAATATAGAATATAGAATATAGAATATAGAATATAGAATATAGAATATAGAATATAGAATATAGAATATAGAATATAGAATAGAATAGAATAGAATAGAATAGAATAGTTGGAAGGGACCTACACAAGCACCTATCTTGCCACTTCCTGAAATCAAAATAGCTGAGGTAGACCAGACAACTTATCCAGGGTTGTGATTTACAGAAGAAAAAGATGAGACCATACAGTGATTTCAACCAGTAATAAGATCCGAGTTTGTTACCCTCTTTCAGGGATTAGCAGCCTAAATCTAGGCAGGAAGAATAACAGGTCCAGCTGGTATTTCTATTTTGAATCCTTTTTGGAGATTAAAGACAGTAATATTAGCTCTCTAGTAGAAAAAAAAAAAATCAGCAAAATCTGCAGGTCTTCAAACTACAGTTCTCAGTGCTCAGACAAGTGACAGGGAGAGACTTTAGATTCAGTTGCCATCTTTCTTTGACAGCCAAAGAAATTTATATTTTCTGGGTTATTTTTCTAACAACCAGGCTCAGAAGTACTGGGTGGACAAGGCTTTCTACATCCTTCCTGTTCAAAGTGTTTTTCCTTTTAGTGTAAGGACTCCAATGGCGTTGGCCCCAGTCTATTCTTGTTGAAGTTATGGGTTCCCTTAAAACCTCTTTGAGTGTTTTATGTTAGATATTAACTGTAATAAAGGACTCAGATATTCTTTCCCATGTAAAAATATCTTTTACCACTGGGATACTAAGCTGTCTATTTTCTCTAGCTTCCTTTCTCATCTCAGTAACATTTCAAATACATTGAAACAGGTTTTTAAGGAGGTCTTGAGAAAAATCCTCTTTTGGATTGCACAGTGTTAGAAAATTAAATGCCTGTTTCTCAAGTTGTCATCAGCAATGATAACCACTTGGAAAGAGGTCCACCACAGACCTCCAGCTGCATCCTGGACAGATCCACATTTTCTATGCATGCGCTGAAAGAGCCTGTTAGATTGGACCTGTTATCCATCATATGCTCCAGACATGTTTGCAGACTCTTGTTCTGATACCTCAACAATACAGTGAGTCCAACAGGGAAAGCTGAATAATTAAGGGTCAACAGTTAATTTTATTAAGACCCAAGAAATGTCTGTTATCAAGCAGACAGAGCTTTCTGGAGTTAATCCCTTTGGAAATGGTCTCCTACTGACTTTCTACAACATACCACTATTATAATTACATAGGAATGCTGATGAAGTGCCACCAATGGGGGGGGGGGGGGGAAGGTCAAAAACTTTTCAACAACCTGCACAAAATCAGCCCAGCAAATTTTGCTATTAGTGTTTCCAGCCAAATTATTCTCCTAGCTCTGCTTTGGAACTAGTCAGCTGGATGCTCATACTTAGCAATTACAACCCAGCATCACACATTACAAAGGTAAATATGTCCCATTCAAATCAAAAATACATTCTTGGGCAGAATTATATCCCTGCTGACTAATTGCCTTTGTCAGTAAAATAGAACTATTTTCCTGCTGCCTTCCTTCTGCAATCACAGCTTGAAAACACAGATGATGAAGTGGTGTGTCTCGACAATATGAAACGTCTTGAAGTAAAGCAATAATGCCTTTAGCAAATGGGGACTGTATTTTAAACAGCTTCTTAATAAACAGGAAGGAAAATTTCCAGCTCACAGATGTTGTCTCAAAATAAAGATCCAGCCCAAAGATACAGAGATTCTTTTTCTACATTACCATGTGTGACTGAAGAAAATCTTGCCATCTTATTGAGTCTACCTGCAGTGAATACTCAGACAAAAGAACCATGGAAGGACCACCTTCCTATTAGAAGGTAATTGTGGAAGCTGATTCAATGTGACAATTAAGAATCATCTTAAATACCATTCCTCTTTTAATTACAGGCCAGGGGACATGATCACTCTTCTGGAAGACTCTAATGAAGACTGGTGGAAGGTATGTGCTAGTCATTTTATCTTCCTTTTCTTTCCGAAAGGAAAAATACCTTATTTTCAATACTGAACTTATATTAAAGCTGCTACAGTTAACATTCTTTTGCTATCAATATGTTTTCTTCATAGGGGAGAATTGATGACAGAACTGGATATTTTCCTGCGAACTTTGTTCAAAGAGTGCAACAAAATGAGAAGATTTACAGGTGTATCAGGACATTCATTGGCTGCAAGGAACAGGGACAGATAACTCTGAAAGAGAACCAGGTAAGATTCCCTGTGCTGGACCCTCATTGGACTAGAGCAGCCATCAGTGTTATCAATAACTAGAGTGAAAATTGTGTGAGGACAGGCAGATTTTTTCACTGCAATTTTACAAGATTTATTATTTGTACGGTGACAGTGTCTAGTAGCCAGTTAAGAGCAGTGTTTGCCTTGTGCAAACACATACTCAATGCCTAACATAGCCTGAATTTTCAATCTCACAGACATTCATAGTTATACTTTACATATTTTGCACTCTCTTACTGACTTCAGAGGGATGAACACAGAGTCTTAGTAGTAGAACTTGCATGCCTGTAAAATGATCTGGTTTTCTCCTCACTATTAGAGCTAATCTAATAAAAGACAGTGGCTCCCTCCTCAGACCTTAACTGACCTACAGATCTAAACACAGCCCATTTTCTTTTCTTCAACGGGAACAGAGTTAAGGCAGCATCACACAAAGCTGTAAATCCTAAATGTAACTCATGTTCACCAGTTACAAGTTATATTTAATCTTTCATTTTTTATGTCACCATTTCCATACTGCTTCTACAGCTGTATTATTTTCTAAACTGTAAGTGCTCCTTTAGCTCCTGTAAGCTAAAGGCCACCACATCCAGGGAGAACTTGCAGGGTCCATTCACCCTGGTGTATTTTCAGCAGCTCCTTCTATTTTGTGTCCTTCAGGTGGGTTCACTACGCACAAGCCATGACTCAAAACCTGCATTAAGGGACAGGTTTGTGGCATAAGCTCATGTAAATAGGAGGATGACTGACTAAGGGTGATGCTCAGCTTGAGTTCTGTGACACCTGGATGTAATAAAAAGCTGGATTTTTGCTCACTACACCACTAGATCTTTCCTTTCCTGTGGCACCTGATGTCACATGACCAGAAATGGTTTGCCTTGCAGTGCCTGAAAAGCCACTGATATTAATAAAGTAGAGATGAAGTCAGAACCAGTGTGGACTTCAGGGCCAAGGATTTTCCATGCAGGACTTTTGTAACATTAACTTACAGCTTTGTTGCTGCTGCCTTGTGGCATAGGAAAACATACCAGTGCAAACAATCCTTGGGTGCACATAGCTTTTTAAGGAAGGCACAGAAATACAGTGAGCAGAATATATTTTAACTGCTCCTGTATGCCTAGTACTTTGGGCAGTCCTGCAGTTGCTAGAAAGAAAGCTCTTACTTATTATTATTATTATTCTTAACCAACACCTCTCCTGAATTTTTTATATCTGTGCACACAGACACCAAAAAAAATTACTGATGTAGAACAAGGTGTTGTGCTTTAGCATAAAGCAGTACACAAGGGCAAAGGGAGGAAATTATAGCGTTGGAATATGGCATGTCAGCGTGAGGGAATGGTCAAGATGTGCGTCACGTCTCATTAGCGGGCATACCAGATCATCTCTGTCAGCATGGCTGCTGCTGTGAGCAGTGAGAGCCCAGTTTCTTGCCTCAGTTCTCACAAAACCACAGTTGCCAAGTGGGCAGGTCTGGCAGCTTCATCTAAACACAAGGACCTTCCTATTGTCGCTATTTCATAATAGTCTCACAAAGGGAGATTGCAGTCAGGGGTGCCTCATTGTCTCTGGCAAGACAGGAAGTAAAGACAAGGGATGAATCTATCCTGTCTGTCTACTACCTCCTTTTCTTTTATAAAACTTTTTCAGCTGTCTCAATCCCACACAAATGCTGAGGCTCAATACGAATGCTGTTGGGTGCTCGCTCCATGTGGGAGAGGCTTCTGAGGAAGAAAGAAATAAATATTTATTCTGAAACAGGGGCAGAGATCAGACTGCACAAACATGTGAATGCAGAGATATGAGAGGAAAAGAGCACAGCAGAGATCCTACTCCACTCTCACACAAATTATGCAAAAAGGGGACATTTAAGTAGTTTGAAGGCTGTTTTGAGTAGTTTGCAGGTGGGACAGCCACAGTGAGGCTGTGGACACTAATCAGCTTCCTGCTGTCCCTACATACAGGGCATAATTTTTTAATTTTTTTGATACAGAACAACTCTGCCTTCACTGTGGAAAAACTCATACTGTGAAAAACATTTTCATTGTTATTGGGAATTTTTTACTTTTAAAATTTCTATTTTCAAAGGCAAATTTCTTTTCTTATTTCTTCAGCCATTTATCCTACTTTCTGTTCTTTATTTCTCCATTGTTTTCCATGTGAAGCAGAGAAACAGGTGCAATGGGGGAAGGCATGAAAAGAAAAATCTTCTGAACGGGACTTGCGGGAAAACTTTGTCAGAATTTTTTGTTTGTCTTTTGTTCATTGGGAATTTCTGTGGGATATCATCAGCCATTTTACCTATCTCTGGGCACAGTGCTCAGTGCTGTGAGTGCAATATATCTACTATGTTCAAAGCACTGACTTCTTCCAGATTAGCAATAAGAAAAAAGATTATTCATCACTACTAATTCCTGTCAAGTCTCACTTTAGCTAGAAAAACTCATTAACTGGTCTAATAAATTCCTGTGACTATAGTATGGCAAAGTTACTTCCCTGAGTCACTTTCCGTGTGGTCTAACAAGAGTACAGAACCATTCTGACAACGAAGGCAGGGATGATATACTAACAGAAAAACTTATCTGATGACAATAATATGAATTTTCTTTATATTGCTTGATACCTTCCATGGTTTATCCTTTAGGTCTCTGTCCCCTTTATGCCCTATATGAATTTTTCTGGGTAGAGAGTCTATTCTCATAAGGCAAAAGGCAATATATTCACATCAACAAAGCCAAATGACTACCCTAAGAAAAGGTATTTTAGGCAAGCAGAGATATTTTCAAAGTTTGAGGCACAGTGAGTGAGACTTTTTCTGGAATTGTTTGTCAGTTTTATGCCATGGAAATAACATCCGCAGTTTCAGCTTCATTCAAACCTTTCTGGCAAAGCCAATGTTCAAGGGGGGGGCCTGAAGAATAACCACACAATTTTTTCACCCATCCTGCGCATTATGCACATGCTAGTCTTCACAAAGGATGCCTTGAAAATTTCACTATGCAGTATGAAACCCAGCCTGGAGGAGAAAAAGTGTACTGTTTCAGAGACACCAACATATTGGAGTTTAGGGTTCACTGACAGATTTTTGAGTCTTAAAACCAGTTCAGAAGTAAACTGGGCACAATAGGGCTCAATCAGGAATCTGTAGGAGGTAGGCAGACATAGCACCTGACATCAATAAAGCAAGATTATCAATAAGGAAGCCAAACACAGCCAGTTTCTGAGGCTTTCCACACTTTTGAGCTGTCTTACAAACAATATGAACTGCATAATTTCCAACTCTGATTGATTGTACCATCATTTGTATATATAAAATTTTCTTCAGCCTGTAGCTTCTGCTCTAGACTACACAAATGCATTACCATACATTATACAAATTCTACTTTGCATGACAAGAGGCTCTGATTTGACCTCTGTTCACAAAAGAAAAAGAATCACAGTATCTTATATATCACCAATATTTGGAAAATCATCTCTTAAAATGTCTTTAAGGTATTTGATCATTCTTATTTTTAAAGAAGTCAAGATAATCTACTGTTTGAATGTCTGCTTTGACTTTGAAAAGAACCTAGTCACACCCTTTCCTGGCTCCTTCTCACAGCTACAGTTACACTGATATAAATTACTTTAGAGCTGGGCTTTTTGTAATTAAATAACATAATTGATTTTAAATTGTGCAAGTGACCCCAAACCATCACATTTGTAATAAACTGGGAATCAGAATCTCTTTGCCTCATCCAGATGTGCTCTATGAGTTTACATGAAAGTCAGTGTAACAGACGCATTTTGTGATGGGTGTTTATATACGTCACATATCCACAAGGCTAGACTTAGTAAGGCAGGATTAGAGGACAGGTCTATAGAGCCAGGAAATCCACCTCTCTCATGTCTTCTGATCGGTCTGTATTCTTTGTGGCTACCTGGCTTTTCATGTCATTTTCTAGGAGTGACTTTTTGTCACCATATTTTTGGGATACGTTAAAAGAAGGTGAGCGTCTAAGAGCATGGCTCAGCTGCCTTTGGAAATTAGTTTCATCACAGTGACTTACGTATTCAAATTAAATCACCTAAAAGGCAAACTCAGCACTGAAAGTGACATTGAAGTTCTTCATGTGCTCCCCAGCTCTAAATGCTGCACTTCACAGCTAGGCTGAAAGGTAACAAGGTCTTTTTCCAGCTATCTCTGATTTCCATTTACGTCTGTCTTGCTGAGAAGGGATGGATGTCCCCATTCATTCAGGGATGCAGAGTGGCAGAGAAGATTTGCTGAAACAAGGGCACAGCACATTTCGCATCCAGCTTAGTCCAGGTCTTCTTTAAAACCCTAAGTGACATAGGTAAAACAAGCCAGTGTTCTCGGTCCAAAACCTAGTGAAACAATTGATATAAAACCCTTCATTGTCATTTGCACTATGACTGAATGGGTATGGAAACTGAACTACTTAGCATTTCCATCCACAAGGCTCACACAGGCAAGAATTTCAGTGCACTGGCAGCAGCAGATGTAAAAGCTCTCTGTGTCCCTGTGCTGTCATTCTTGCAAACAGAAAACTTGAACTTGTAGACCTCTTGACCTGGCACTGTCTGCAGGCTCCAGGACAGCTCTTGAAACTGTACTGCCCTCATAACCAAGGTTCTTCTTCATCAGAACCAGTCTGTGGATGACAGATGGGTTAATTATGTGGAAGAAAGAAGAGAAGACAGCTGCAAAAATTGCAGCGAGTTCAAAATTACTCCCAGACAAAGAGAACTGAGCACTTGAGCCCAAACTCAAATCACAGGACTTACAAGAAGAGGAATGACCATGGAGGTTAAAGGACCATTTTCTAATTGCTCATCTCCCCCACCTGCTCAGGGCTGACTGACGAATAAAAAATTCTCAGGGCAGATGTTGACAATTTCAGACAACAGTCATGATCTGAACATTTGTTTGTTTTGTTTTTAGTGTTTAGAGTATTTTTTCAAGCAAAAGAGATGAAAGGACGGGGAAGTAACTTTCTGAAAGATCCCACTTTCAGATAGTTCCAAAGATCCCTTGTTTGGTGAGAAATAGCCTGAGATGTGGTTTCATACCCTGTGGCTTGCTCCACTACTAATCTCTTGAGCCAGAGTGCAGGGGAAAAAACCCAGCTCTCTCCCTTTGTGCTCCTACCAAGTGAAGAGTGGTTGATCTGGCTCACTTTTCTAGTCAGGCCAGCAGCCTTCCCCTCAAAACATCCCAGCCTGAGTATCTGCCATTTTAAGCAGTTTCCAACTTTATACAGAAAACCACAGCCAGCTGTTGGTACCTGTGGCACCTCGCTCCTTCACAACCATCATCTTTGCCAGCTCTCATCAGGGCTAATCCTCGAAAACAGCTGATTCATCATGTGGAATCCAAAACTCTGGATACTACTATGCCTCATCTGGGATTACTCCAGATTTGCACCCATGCAGGAAAGTCAAGAGCCAAATCCCCAGACTACAATTTGTTAGTTAAATCCTTAGCAGCATTCTTAAAAGGGGATGAGAGAAAAAGTGGCCATAGATGGTGTTTTATTTAGTCTTGTCTGAAAACTGCAGAATTTGGAGCAGCTCCAGGGCTTTGCAGCAGCTGTCACAGGCCCAGGAGACCTCCTGAGGTGCACAGGATAATGAAAGTGTGGCATATTGTGGCCAAGCTTACTCTGCCCCTGAAACCTCCCCTTCCTTGGAAAGTAGTGGGAAAGAACTCTGCCATCTGGGGTCTGGCACATGCAAGACTTAGTGTCTTAGCATGAGGGAATTTCAGCTGGAATTTGTGGGAATTCAGATCTGTGTATTGGTATGTAGAGTGAGAGTCCTTACATAAAGGCATTGTAATCCTCATGCCCAGTGAAGATCTAAAGTTATTGCTGTCGCAGAGCACTGTAACTGATATCAAGGAGCACTCAAACCAGCAGCAGAATAAAACAATATTAATAATAATAGTAATAATAATAATACCCCACACCGCTTTAAAAAAAAAAAAGAAATTTGCTATATTTTTCACTCCAAAAATAAAGAAAAACAGTGTTCAGAAATCTCAGTCTTTTTCTTTTTTCCACAAATCATTCTGCTGACAATAAAAGACAACGGGAAAAAGCCCTCTGTTCTTGCAATATGTTTTGCACAGAACCAGAGAGGTTAAGCAAAGAAATGCATAATGGTTAGTGAGCAATCTAAACCTGCTGAAGATGTGATTATTTTGGGGACTCTATCAAAAAGTCAGATGTCTTGCAGACATCTTCAGTTAGGAAAAAAGCACAGTGATGGAGTAAGGCACTCCTTTTAATCAGTCAGTTTTAGCTATGGAGAAGGTGCAAAGGCTCACAGCAGTAGGGAAAAACTGAGAAGGGGAACTTTTCAACTAATTCTCTTTCCCACACTTGGATAGTCTTCCATACTTGGCCATCCTTAGTCTTGTGTTTCTTTTCAGGCTGTTTCTCTCATGATTTCAGTTTTCATCATCTTTCTCAGAGACAGAACCAACATGTAGCACTAGTTAGAAACACTTTTCTCTGTCCATGTGCTTTGCACCTCTCTGCTTTGAATGGTGAGGTGACTGCAGAGGATGCAGGTGCTGTGCTGGGGATTCATGACACAAATGAGCTTGACTGTTTTGCAACAGAACCGGAATTAGACAGCATCAATTCTAGACCTCTCCCACGCTTTCCATGTGATTTAGCCTCAACAACAGTACATTATTCTTTCTAATTGCATGTCAGCCCTGTTGGTGTGCTCACTTATTCTGCCCCAGGGATCCAATTCAGTTAATGTTGAGTAGGCAGGTTAGGTAAAAAATTAATGAGTCCATTTACTTTCCAAAACTTTGTTTGCAAGTAGAGAGATCAACCTCCCTATTTTCAAATGGTGGAGGTGGCAAATATGAAGCAGCTTCACCTCCTTCTTATGACCTTTTATTTCCCTCTGGCAGCATCAGCGTTGCTAATAAATTTTCTGTAAGCAACCACAGGACAAGCTGGCCCAGAATTCAGATGTGGTATTGAGGTGTCACCCATAATAGTCATGCTGAAATGGATTTATCCAGGAACACTTCAGAGCTATTTTTGTTCACTTCATATCCTCTGAATTATTGTAAATAAACACTGTAAATACTTACCAGACAGAGATAGAGTGTTAGTCCAGATAGAGGGCTGGCACTGACATCATGAGAAATCAGTGTATGGAGTGGTTTTAATGGGACCATCAGTTTTCCAGCTGTATTTTAACCTTGTTTGACTAGTAGGAAATACATAGTTCTTTGACACAGATGTTTGAAATCTATTCTTTATTTGGTGTGGTGCTGTGCCCAGCCTAAAGTGCCTGTGCCACTATGTTTTCACACGGCTTGGCCATTAACAGATGTTTCAAGAAGGACCTTAAGGTGGAAATGCCTGAGATCACAAAGGTCTTCAGGAAATTAAAACCTTTACCACAATGTAATATTTGTGTTGTTGTAAAGACCACATGATTTCAGAACTGCTTCTATTTGGAGCAGACCTTATGGATACATGCTCACAGAGCTGGATTCAGATCACACATTTTGGTATCCAAAACAGACATCTGTAGGTGCAAGGGCTGCGTAAATACCATAATCCATTGCTCATCCTAGAAGTACTGAGGCTCTTTTAATATGCAAAAGAGAATATGCTTGCATTCAGGTCAACTGCTACAAGTGACCCACGATTACTTTTCACCCCCAAGTGTTGAGGGAGTCAGCTACTGGTCTGAAACACCCATTCCTCTCATACCCAGACAGCTAAAGCATGATCATTACAGTAGGCTGAAGTCATAATTCAAGTTTCAAAATCTTTTATCCACCACAAAGTTCTTAACAATTTTAATGTCTCTTGTGTATATGTGGGCACTTCAGGGAGACAGGTAACTCTCTAAATATATGAGTTTGAGATTCTTATCAAAGTAGTGAGAGTCCAACAGGGATTGTTCTACTTATAGAAGTAGCTAGCGGGATGTCTAACCTACCTTATAAATACCCTGAAATAATTTGTCTCTTTAATCATGGCAAAGAGTTTAACATTTTCATACCTTTTTTGTATTCAGATTTGTGTGACTTCTGAAAAGGAACATGATGGCTTTATCAAAGTATACAGCGGGAAGAAGAAAGGCTTTGTCCCCATAGACGTCTTAGAAAACATCTGATTCCAACAGCCCACTCACTGCAGTAGGAGCCCTTTGTTGGCAATGCCTGTCTGCCTCATCTCACACTGTGTCAACCCAGATGGGCTGTCTTGCAGATGTTCAGGGAAATAGTGAGAAAAATGCAACAACAAGAAGAAAAAGACTTATAGACTGCCACAGCAACACTAAAAATATGAAAATTTGAATGTTTGAAAGAAAATGTAGTCAGAAACCACCAGGGAAATGAGAGGTCCTCGGATACTAACAGGAATAAGGTAAGTGGGGGGGGGAAAAAGCCTGGGCTGATTTCTGGTGCAAGATGGCTGCTACAACCCTGATGGAGACAGACAGCTTGTTCTGAAGGACTAAACTTGCGTCCTGTTCTTGTGTCTTAGAAAACTGTTGGACTGCTTTCTTGTTTGAAGTGTGTATTTCAGGGGAGGGGGGAAAATACCGTTCAAACTGTCCTTGCACTACAGTCCAATGCTTGTAGTAAAGCGTGGCTGTGGTTCTACAGTTTTGTCCCCAGTATCAACTGAGTTTAAGCGTTTAGTCCTGGTGTTTAGTCTCATAACAAATCAGTTTGGAGACACCGTGTGAATGTCAGTTCAAGAAATGCACTGTGCCCTGGAAGCTGGCAACTTTCTCTTTCTGTGCAATCTTCCCATAGGAAAGAGTAGCGAATGTGTGTGTCCTTTGTTTTCTCTGTATATGAACAAAAGCTCTCAGCGTATGTTGGGTGTGTGTCGGCTGCTCTAATAGGTCACAAAAATAGCTGGGCCTTGGATTCACAAGCCTGCTTGGAAGCAACTCTCTGTGTTTCCTTCACCTTTATCTGGTGATACAGAAAATGGGCAAAATGCTGGGAGACAGCCACAGGCTTGAAACATTTTATATTTTTCTGTATTTATTGCACTTAAGACATTTTATGTATTAATCCTATTTATAAAAAATAAAACAATTAACTAGCCCACTGGAAGACTGAAAATGTTAGGAAAAGACAGGCTGCGCACAGGAGTAAAACTGTAATTATCAAAATGCAGAACTCATGACAGAAAGGCACTGAGAGTCTTGGTGTTGTGTTCACACAACAAAGCTGTCTTCTTCAATTGTTTAATAAAAGTTTTGCAGATTCCGCAGTGGATTCACCGACATAAATTCCTCCTTGGCATAAACCACCATGATCATCCCTTGAGCCTTTTTGATGCTAGCGAGACTGTGCAGACATCCCTATTTTGTCCATATAAGCCTCCATCTTCAAATGTGTTTTGGGCACATGATCCTTTCGGTACTTGGGGAGCAGTCTGTGGGACCTGTGGGTCTCAACCAGATTACACAAGTCAGTCACTCAGGGCCAATCCTGTTATAGAGCAGGGACCCTAAGATATTTGAAGACAGGGAACCTAATTTCCAAGTATTTAATTGGATGTAATTGCACCAAATACACTTAAACAGCTTAGCATGTATTATGACGTAGAGATTAAGCCCTATCCTAAAGCTCCCTGCTGAATTCATGCCTTCTTTGACTAGCTTGAAACGGAATGCCTGTCTTTTCTGTGATTAACCACAAATTGATGTCCTAAATCCTGATTGTGCATGCCAGGCTAGTATAGGCCTTTGCAAAGTGGATGCTCTTTCTAAAAAAGAAGTTACTGGTCCTGTTCCCACATACAGAGGCAGTTTGAATCTGTGTTGCACAGCCCAGGTCTCAGTAGCTGAGTTGCCCTGTTCAAATAGTTGATCTTGCTCAAAGCCTTAAAAAATCCAGGGGAGTTCTATACTTGACCAGAAGTTCTCAGAGCAGATTGGTCTTTAGCCTCTCAGAGATTATTTTGCAGCTCTTATGTATCATTTAATTGCAGAGGAAGTTGCAGGGCTGTCAGCTGCTGAAACATGGCCCTTTGTGTTGCAACCAGTCCATA
Organism: Entomyzon cyanotis; assembly: GCA_024500445.1. NCBI lineage: Eukaryota > Metazoa > Chordata > Aves > Passeriformes > Meliphagidae > Entomyzon > Entomyzon cyanotis. The sequence continues at coordinate 88,500,285 of JAKEPQ010001005.1, forward strand.
CTGATTATAAACAACCCCCTGGCTGATCAAAAGTACCTGATTTCATGTCTTCTGTGGGAATATAAGCAGAGGTTTTTTCCACTTCAAAAAACATTTGCTCAGCTCATTTTCCTAAGTAACTAATAAACTCAGTGGGAGAGGATTCTGATAAGCCTTAAAGATCAAGAGGAAAAGCAGTAGAGATATGTTAATCCACTCTGCTTTATAAGATTATTTTTCTTTTATATATTCACGCATTCAAAGGAAAAACTCAAGTGTTTGTTACAATTATTTGCTACTTTTGATCAGGCCTGTCAAGTGGACAAAAGGAAATCTGTATTAATCTATACATCTGTGCTATTGTTTACATGATTGCATTATACTGTGATTCCCCCCCTTTTCAGTCTTCTATGACTTTGATTTATCCCTACAATGTGCATTGTACTATTCAAAGAATTATATGAATATTACCTACAAATCACAATGGCCTTTAAATCAATGTCAGTTTGATTCCTTTTGATACTGAGCAATAAATAATAAAGTGACTGAGTAAAAACAAAACAGGCCTTATGTGGACTGCATTACATCTGAGAAACTATTGCTTCTGAACCAAAGCTTTCATGCTTATCTTTTCTTTGTGTTTTTGGTTGGTTGGTTGGTTGGTTTTGCCTTTTTACTGGGCTTTTGCTGCCATTTAAAATGTAGATGTAATTTATGCCTAATTTAGCAAGAAGCACATATCATATATGAGTCTTACTTTAAGCATGTGATTCATTGGCTATTTCCATGCTTAAAGCTGAAGTATTTTGCTAAATTAAGGTCATTTTACTCAAATTTATTTTGGATGCCTTACTCTGAATCCAGACAAGTATCTCATCACTTTTTTACTACCATATGCAGTTTGCAATAGGTACTGTGTTAGCAAGCAGTTAAAAATCAGAAGATGGAATGGATTTTATCTGACATATACTCAGAAAAATTGAATTTGAGGAAATAATGCTGCTCAGATTTAATTTAATATTCTGCTTAATAAAGACTATGTGATGGTTGGAAGGAGAATAGAAGTGTCTGTGTCTTGCCTTTTTTGCATCAGACTATAGAATTTTCAGTTACCCACCTTGAAGAACATTCACTCAACCTATCAGCAACTGATTTAATTGAGCAGTTCCATTTAAAATTTATAGCACTTGCACTTGCCATGTTTAGCAAACCATTTCTAAAGTATTTCTGCAAATACGTAACACATGTGGACTCAGAGGGAAGTTTTGTGGTTGGGCCAATCCGGAACATTTGTTACTAGCATATCAAAAAGTAGTTTCAGCCCTTTAACAAACGCTCATCACAGCATAAAACTGGCTACAGAATATTTTCATAAGGGCTATGAACAGTTGATCAACATGAATTGAGTATGAGCTTCCGAAATCCTGATCTTCTCCCACCAGTAAATAACACAGTATCCCAGTTTACTATGACTTCATTCTACACTTGGCCATTTTGACTCAGTGACTCCATCTGGAGATGAGTGCTGTAGCACAAACACCATTCAGCTGTGGATCCATTGCCCCGGGAAACTACCACACTTATGCCTACAAACATTGGATAGAATTGCTTACAGGCTTTTTTTCTAATTATTTGCTGACATTCAATTGACTAAATATAGCCACCAGAGTGCCACTAAATAGCGCCACAAGAGGAACAAGAACAGAGTCATCAGAAAGTAACATAGCAGATTTGGAAGAGCTGCAGCCTTCTAAAGAAGCCACTGGAGACCATGTAGGTTTTCTAAAATGGAACTAGACAGATGCCTTTGAAAAATGAACCCAGCTCACTTATTTTAAATATGTGTAGACAAGTCTGATTTATTGAGCATTTAAAAGACAACTTTCTTTCCATAAAGGATGCTGAATAAATGCAGTATGCCATATCAATCTTATCCCATTTAAATCCAAAGTAAAAAAGAACCCTTGAATTCCACAGGGACATTCATTACCTTGCAAAAGTCTCCTCAATGTTAGTGTTCTCCCAAAAACCTATGATGTCATCTGTCTGATCTAATTATATCTGTACCAGATAATACCTGACTACTACATATCTTGTACTTTTTACAGTACCTCTGAAGTTACTGGTCATGATTATTCTTAGAAATGCAAAAAGAGGTGCATTTCCCCCCTTTTTCTTTCTATAGAATTTCCTTTACTGGCTGGTGGGTCAGGGTGGCTTCCTAAATAGAACACTTTAAATATAAGGAGGGAGGAGTGTGAATGATATTCCCATGCATACTCCTTCTGTACTTTGCTCTACTACAAATAGGATCAGACCAACACAAGTGTTTCGTTTCATATTTGAGACATTTCATAATAAATGTGGTCCCAAATTATCATCCAGATTTTGCACACTACATTTTGTAAAGCAAGGAGAATAAATATTTTCCCCAGTGGGAATATATGTCATCACAATGTTGAGTTTTCCACGGCTAAAAAGAGCATCTGGATCTAAGAGGTACATAAGAGTTATTTTTAAAACCATCCTTTATATTAGAAAACTCTTATGTGCCTGGAGAATGAGCATTTGGCAGGGTTGGTACAAAAGAGGCCTAGAAAAACTGTAGAAACACTGCTGCAGGTCAGCATGTACATCCATCTCCTGAGTGGCCCAAGAAACTCTACACAACACTTGCCAATATCAATGCCATTTGTTCAACCAAATAAGCTTAAATTAATTTCTTATTTTATTCATGTACATACAAGCAACCCAAACATATTAAAAAATGTATGTATACTTACATTCATTAATACCAACCCAACTGCAAGAGCACATGCCTTTAAAAAATCTGTCATGATTAAATTTTTCCACATCTTACTGTGCTCAGCCCTAGTTAGGGTGGTTGATGGTGCCCAGTAAGTACTGGGACAGCCATATAAATTGACAAAATTTAGAAGTTTTATCTCTTTTAGACAATACAGATAACATAAAGAGCCAGGGTTGCAGCAGCTGAACTGGAAATAATGCAAAACATTGAGCAGAGTGTAGATGCTCACTGCTCTGAAGTGCACGTCATTCATCAGGCAAAGAGAAGGCTGCATGCCACATATAAAGTGGCAGCCTGAAAATATTGTCAGAACATCATGTAAATCATACTGCTTTGACCCAGGTGCCTCACAATAATGAGACATTGAAAATAAAGAACACCTTCTCCTGGGACACCTGAAGGAGAGGAAGCCAGGAGGCTCAAAGAAAGTGCTGATCAGTCACACATGCACACCATGAGAAGCACAACTAAATCTACCTTTGTTGGACTGAAGTATATCAACATCTGGGTAATTACTATGCTACCAGCAGTTTGCCAGTTGACAGCGTCAGAGGCTGACAACATAAAACTGTAAGACCGTGAGAGTTGTTTCAGCTGTGAATCACAAACAGGAAAAAATGAGACATGGCAGTGGGTAAAATTCAATGTCTAACAGCAGCAGTGCAGCAGTGGTACTGAAGCAAACCCTTCAATGTGTGTTGCTTGTTCCATGTAGCCCTCTCTCCCTGTCAGGGCCAGTCCAGGTGGCCATGGCAGTAGATCCCACCTCTTGCCCTCTTCTAAGGGCAGCACTGCAGGAACATGGGCACAGTAGCAGAGCAGACCTCTGGGCTCTTTCCAGACTGCCCACCCCATGTCACTCCTCATTTCAAACACTTTCTTTCCAGCCACTGTTCATTTCAAGGGCCATGACAGTTCAGTTGCTGGCTGGCAACTGCATGCCCCTGTATCAGAAGAAAATAATATAAATTATATATATAATCCCAAGAAAAACAGCAGCCAAACAAAGCACACAAAAACTTGGAGTCTGGCCTTCCTGCCTACCCCTAGGGTATCACAAACTGCCCGGCAAAAATTGGTGCTCCTTTGTGCCTCCTGTGTGGTGTCACTCACCTCTTCAGCTCCTCATCTTTCTCTGTCTGGGCAGCTTGCAGCACCTTTCTCAGCAGCCATCCTCATTTTACACCAAGTCCCACTCTGTCCTGCCAAGAGAAACCTTTCTGGCCAATCCAATGCATCTCCTCTGTTAAATGTTTGCTTGTCCTGGGCTAAGTCTAGCACAGCCTGGCTGCAGCCTGATGGGGAAGCAGGGGCAGAGTTCAAGCTCTCTTCCCTGTCTCCAGGAGCTGCTGCTCCTAGTTCTGCAGCCATGCTTTGCTCCAGGTGCCTGTGTTCCTCTGGCTGCTGGCCAGATGCCTGGACCTCAAGCAAAGCTTGACTCTCCATCTCAGGGCTAATGTCCCTCAAGCTCTGCCTTGGCCTCGGGAATCTTGAATGATTTCCCCCATGACACAGAGAGTGGGTGGAGCTCCCCTACAGTCCCAGCAAGCGACGACAGCCCGAGCCGCGCACTGCAGAGGCCTGGCTTTGGAGGGTGGGCTGTGCGGGGCACGAGGAATTGGCCAGATGGACGCAGGCAAGGAGTTGTAGTCGGTGGCTCCCCGTCCAGGTGGAGAGCGGGGAGGAGGGATGTCCCTCAGGGCTCTGCCTTGGCCTCGGGGATCTGGAACGGTTTCCCCAGTGACACAGAGAGTGGGTGGAGCTCCCCCTCAGCACGGGCTTTGCAGGGCACAGGAAGCCGAGCGGGGCAGGGGCTGAGGAGAAGGACTTGGGGGTCCTGATGGACGAGAAGCTCAGCGTGAGCCGGCAATCTGAGCTCCCAGCCCAGGAAGCCACCCGTCCGTCCCGGGCCATCCGCAGGGACACGAGCGACGAGCAGCACGTCAAGGGAGCCGATCCTGCCCCCCTCCTCCGTGTTTGGGAGAGCCCGGCTGGAGCAGTGCATCCGCGTCTGGGGGCGCCAGCATCAGAAGGGTGCGGACCCGTTGAAATGAGTTCAGAGGAGCGCGATGGAGATGCTGAGAGAGCTGCAGCACCTCTGCTATGAAGGCAGGCTGGGCAGAGAACGCGTTACGATGCGATGAGGGAGGGATGCCTCTGCCCGAATTCAGGTGCAAATGAGAGCGCGTGCTGACGACATACAACAACATATACAACCTTCTTCTTCACAGAGCTCCAGGACGCTCACTTCATCCCACTCATCCTCCTCCTAGGGAGGGATGGGTCAAGCTAGTTGTCCCAAAAAAAGCACGTTGGGCATTTACCCTGGCTTAGCAGCCTTCCCATGTCGACATTTATGTACTGTTTGATCAAACCTCTTTCAAAGGGATATGTGGCTGCTGTGGGCTCCATTCCCACCATGTGAGCTCTGTTCCACTGGGGATAGAGAGGGTCTGCTTCCATGTGATGAAGGATGGAATGGGGAAAACCACTTTATTTTGAGCCTTTGGAGGAAGTCTGTGTCTCTAAGGCCCCAGTGTTGCATGATTCATACTAAACAGGGAAGAACAACTTCTGGGTTTTGCCCATCCGTGTTCTTTATTACTCTGTTTCTCCACATTTTGGTTCAAGAAATACGAAGTGAATGCAAATCTCTCCTGCTTTCTTTTTCACTCACTCCACACCCTAATCAGCTTTTGCCTTGTGTCTTTCTGCTCAGTCTTGCAAAGATCTCCCCTCCTTGGCTTTTCTCCTCCTGCCACAGGTGATGATTTCTTTGTATATTACCCAAGGTACAGAGACATCATCCAGCCCCACTGGTGTACATGTATCTCAGTCAGGGCTGAATATGGTCAAAACAGCCATCTGGTTTGCATCTCATCCTGCTGCAAGGTAGCTTAGGGTCATGTGGGTTTTTCAAAAATCCACAGTAGACCACCTAAACATAAGTCACTAGACTCTATATGAGTACCGGGAAGCTGAATTATTTGATTACTGGGATTGAGTGTGATCAGACCCTTAATCACCCCCAGCAGACTTGCTTGCCACTCTTCCATGCTTGCAGGCAGGGCTAAAGATCATCATCCTACTGCAGTAGGCACAGGGCAGACTAAGCTGACAGAACATGTCGTGTGTATTGCCACAACACAGCTATCCACAGTGCCTTCATTGACTAAGTCTGAAGTTCATTCCTGCCAGGAATGAGGTATCTGCTGGACAGGGAAGAAGTAAGCCCAGGCCTCTATGGTGTAAGCAAGTTGCCCCATAAAAATAGTACCCAAATCCCATATGCCCTGTTTCTTGCTTTACCATGGACAAAGTAATTAATCTAATGGTATTAGAGCTAAAATGATAGCTAATATTGTGGTGGGGCAGTCCAGAAAAACCCACTGGAGCAAATGGGGACTTTGGGGGGGGCAGGGGTGTTTATATTGTTTGTAGCATTCTACCATGTAAATAAAATGGTAAATACACAAAAATAGTCCAAGACAAATTAATATTACTATTACCTCTCATCTTATACCTGCAGCTTTTAAACTGCCTGCTGTAGAGATGCATATGGTCCTGTGGCTTCTAGAGGTCACTGTAATACACATAATTAGTACAACTGGCAGGCAAATCTGCTTTACTGACATCCTGAAAGTAACTCACAGGTGCTTTATGGAAATAACAGAAAATTAGTTTAATCCCTGTACATAAATCTTCACTGGATGCTGAGGCATTTCTTACTATTTTCCTTAGGGGTGCAAAAGCTTCAACATAACCAGACTGGAAGAGGGATATTTCTTCCTGAAGACTGCAGCAGCAAGAGCACTGCTATCCTCCACATCACCTGCAAATCTCTGCTCTCTGAAGACTTCAGAGACACCACAAAAAACCCATGCTGACCCTCCCTCTGAGTACCAGGAGTGCAAAGGAACATGCAAGCCTGCATGCAGTCTTTACTGGGACAACTTCTGTGTCCTGCACGTATACTTGCATTTTGTGCCAATAAAAGTTGGCAGGCTGGGCATACCTGTATCCATAGCATACTTCATGCAGACAGTGAAGCCTTGTTTGTAGGCTGGGTCTCAGCTGCCCTACAGCAGGGCTGGAGCACAGGGTCAATGTTAGCTGTGCAGAAAGCACCACTTCCCACTCAGGGGTCAGGTAGCACACACCCAGCGTTGTCCATATCGTATTCACAGGTCATGATGCTATAGCTTGGTTTCTCAAAAATCCCAGTGGCCTCTATGTTGTCTTGTGTGACATTAGTAAAGATTGTAAAAATACAGTCTGCTTCTCTGCATTATGCACCCCCAATACAAACCCAATCGCTATAACACATCAGCTGAGAGATCAGATGCTGGAGCAGACACACAGTTCTTCATCTGACTGCACTGTACTCACCCCTCAAATTTCAGTTACATGAAGTCTGCTAATTGAGAAGGAAGCTCCTTAATTTCTTGAGTTTTAAGAGCTCTTTAAGAAGTCTGCCTGCTTCAGTGCTCCAATTATGCCCCTCATAGATTTAGCTCACTAGTCACATTTAATGCTAGCAATTAATGAAACAGTCTGCAGCAGGCCAGAGGCAGCAAAGGATCCTCTTGACTGCGGTGCTGTCTCTGTGAGTGAACTCCTCTGCCTGCCAGATTAGTGCAGCATTGGCTGGTAAAGGTAATAGGAATGGTCATTTTCGCTCTCATTGTAAGGGGGTTCCACCTCCAGACTAAGCCAGATCATCCTCAGCCCCTAGAAGTCCTTTTTGAAGGCAGGCATCACCAGGTAGTGGTCTTTGCATGTTTTAACTTGAAGATCAGAATGATACCCCGCAGCCCTTCAGAGTAATACCACTTTCATAGGCAGCTTTCAAAGACGTTTCCCTTTTGTAGGTAAGATTTCACCCTCTTTTAAGGAACATCACTGTGGCTTTGGCCTCAGATCAGTCAAGGAAAGACCTGACAAATAGACAGAGCAGCATCTAATGTAATGGGGTGGCCTCTGTGTCTCTCCACGAAAAGATGGAGATTCAGCATCTGCTTAGTGGAACTCCCAACACAGATGGGATAAGTGACTTGCCTTCCTCCCACCTCCACTGTCTTGGGAACCAAGCAAGGAAGAGCTGACAGTGGTAATGAGATGTGTAGCAGGTGATGTAATTATCATCTGAGAGCCTGAGTAGGATGAGACAGATGTTCCTTTTAGGGTTCATTGCTCTGTGAGCAACACCTGCTAACTAGCTCATATGATCCACCACTTAGCATAGCAGATACAGACTGATATGAAATGAACTGGTTTGAGTAAAGCCAAAACACTGTAGGTGATACCAAAACCATGCTCAAAGCTTCCCTTAAACGATGGGAGTCCCAGCAGGAACTGTAAACAGGGATGTAAATTACTCTTAAATAAAGTAAATTTGCCATTCTTGCTTCCTGACAATCTGTCTTCAATCTGTTACGTCACCACAAGTCCCCTTATTCCCAAAACAGAATCATCAGCTTTGCACAGAGCTGCTGAGGAATGGTGATTCTCTACTCAGCTGCAGGCTGAGAAATAAGCTAGTTAACCATGGGTTTGAAGTTCTCATAGGAAGGAGGGTTCAACTGATATTCACCTCATCAGATTCAAGTGGTGCTGAGGAATGGAGGCAGCTCTTGCCTTAGAAGGAACAGCACAAGGAACCTTGAAGCATGTAAAAGCCAGAGGTCATTGTCAAATCACAGTCACACAGTTGGAAAAATGCCCAGCAGGACAGATCATCACTCAAATAAGCAGGATGTGCTTGGGTGCTCAGTTTTGCCTATGAGAAGACTTTATGGATCAATTCAATCCCCTGCTTCCTGTGTGAAATATCACAACAACTGTTGTATTCTGTGTTATGCCTGGGTCTGTATTCATCCATGCTACTGAGGATTGAGAACAAGTGGACAAGGGTGATAAAAATCCATTAAACATGGGACAAGGTAAGTGAGTTAAGACTAAAGCACTTTGAGTGTTGTACCTCTAGAGTCCAAAGTGTTACCACAAGACAGTCATTGGGCAGCAACTAGTGCTCTATAAATCACTGTAGACTGAATTAGATTAACTCTAAAGTTACACCCCCAAAAAGTGTTTCTCTTGTTCTTAGGCCTGTCTGGATTGTGGGGAGCAACACAAGAGCTTAAAGGCACATGGTATTAACAGTGTCAACAGGCATGGAAGAAATCTATTTTGTGCCACCAGTCCAACCTGTCAAGAGAAAAAAACTTTGTCTTTTTATGTTGTGTTCCCTTACTTAAATATTTTTCAGGTAATTAACACTGGGCACCAGCAGAGCTGATGTTCCTTGAAAAAGAGTGAAACATTTATTATCCTTCTTGTCTTCCTTCCTGAAATGATTGAGGTGAAAGAAAGGTTAGGAAAGAGAGTATTTTCTTGGTTGTCTTATTTCTCTTTTGTCTTTCACATTGGTTCCAGGAATGGAAAGTCATTAATCACCTATCAAGACAGCAGATAAAAGTTGCCTTGGGGTTACAGAGGCATGTAGAAGATCATTTAAGCATGAAAATTAATTGAAATGAGTAAAATGGGGACAGACTCTTTATTCAAAAGTAAGTAGCAGGTGATAGGCAACAGCTTTGGACTGGTATTGAGAAAAATTGAGTGAGGAATCTTAGCTGATGAAGATGGAAAGTAGAAAATTAGTTATAAGGTAAAAAGAAAAAAACAGTCAAAAGAATGGAGAAAAAGGTTTATAGAGATAATCCCAGTTTATTTATTGTTTTAAATTATTCAGCTGGAAACCTCTGGCTCTGCCTTTCCTCCTAATTATGTTAGCTGTGTCAGTACTACACAGATGAAGCAGTGGGAGCCAAACAGCAGCACCTTTGAGGCACCCGAGAAAGAATGTTTCAGGCAGTGATTGCATTATGCATGTCTGTGACAAAGTTTTCTCTCCCAGTTAGGCTCCAGAACACTACAGGTATATATCCTGGAATGCTGCAGCTGCTGAGTTGCATGAGTTGCTGTTTTTTTTCATCCTGTGCTTTTGGCACAGCTGTCAACAATTCCACCATCCTTCTCTTAACACAATCTTTCCTCTGTGTGAAGGACCGACTGCTCCTGCTGACCTCTCACCTCTCCTAGATGTGCTGCAGACTCGTGGTGAGGTTTTTTGCTGGGCAGAGAAAATGACTGAAACACCTCCAGCTTTTATGTCCTTTCTGAAGGAGGTGCTAAAAATCTGAGGAAATAAACTGCTGTGAAGAGCCAGCACAACACAATAAAACTTGCCCACAGTCTAAAAATACTGAAAAGATGCCTTTCCTATGAGGCCTTTCCTCTGAAAAGTCTTATGTTAAGAACAACTGGGGATGAAATGCGTTTTACCATGGTCAACAATAAAAAGCCTGCATTTATAAAAGTCACTGGGAGATAAGACTTGACTAGCATAGAATATTTTAACTGCCATCAGTTTTCACATGGCTTACTTTCATCTCTTTATTAAGTTCAATACATTCTTTACTATATAAATTCGATGTACCGTACCCATACAAAATGCAAAAAATTTCTTGGTAGCATACTCTGAGTTGGAATCTCAAAAAATACCAACTTCAGCTTCTATAAACTGCCATTTCTGTAAGAAAATGGCACTAAAAAATTAACATGGCAATAGATGCTGCTTCTTATATGCTTAGGTGTTTATAGAGGCTACAGGGTCATGTGGTGTCTATTTGCAGCTTTTGGTATTCTTCCCTGTTGAGATTATTTGGATTGTCAGCCAAGGTCTGGTATGACACAGGGAAAACACACTATGCTGGAGTCACAATCCAAATTTGCTGTTGGAGAAGCTGCCAAAAAAAACCCTTTTGGTCTCAGAGGAAACTTGAGAAAGGGAAAGGTTTCCAGGAGGAAAAATGAATTAAATTCACTAATACTATCAGCTGGTTATGAATCCTTACTATCTAGAAGAAAGGAGGAAACAGGACTGAAATCATATTTCAGAGATGGTCATATGTTCAGAAGTTGAAATTTGTCTCCTGAAATTTGTCTCTCACAGTTTTTAAACTATGGCAGATGCAGCCAGAACTAAGTTTTCATCTTCTCTGTGCCCTGACTCTGCATATCTTAGTGAATCCTGGCATGCAACTGTCAAAGGTCAGGATCTCTTGGAATTTACCTCTTGGAGCAGACTTTGGTCCTGGAGTAGTGGTTTCCAGGTAAATTAGTCATTACTCTCCCTTTCACCTTCATTTAAAAAAAATAATAAAACAAAAAGGGCACAATGGAAAGGGTCCCCTTTGAGTTGTGATGGATGGCCTAACAAAAAGGCACCCACCCACCTCTTGGAGCTGACAAGAAATTCCTCTGCTGTATGTGTGAAGAATCCAGTTAAGATTTTTTAATTCCTGCTGAATAAAAGACCAATTTCGATAAATCTTTGATGACTCCTAATCAAAGTTCAGTATTTGGTACGATAATAATTTTTTGCATAAATATCCTGTTCAGCTCCTAGACTAGAGCATGCAGAGCCAGATTGATCTAAAGCATCAATCTTGCAGAAATTGGAGAAGTTCATAATAACCTCTCAGACATATTTGCAATGCAAAGATAAACACTATTTATCCATGGCTTGGCTCATTTTAAGTCTTGAAAGACTGATAACACCCAAAGCAGCTGTGACTGAGGTTCACACACTAGGCTGTCATTTAGTGGACATTATACTAATTACAGTCCTGCTGGCTTCAGAGAAGAATTGCTCTGCCATGATCTGTGATGTCTTTTAAGGCTGCTGTAATCACATGTATCACATTTCCATGTATTGAAAATAAATCTGTAAGAACTGCAAATAAACCTAGAAAATAAAAAGTTCAGGTAGCAATTTCATTAAGATTGGGAACTTGAAACTATCTCTGCTGCAACATGGCAGATTCCAGTTTCCAAAAATGATGTTTTCTTTGGATATGTTGGCTGGTACAATTCTCTTTGCATGCACTATTACTTCACAGTATATGGGGCATGACTCATGATACAACACAACACAGAATGATAGCTTGAGAAAATTGAGCTTCTGAAAAGTGAAATTAAAGGGGAAAAGCCACAGGAATAAATGATGCAATAGACAGACAGGGCTGGAGCATACAAATGAGATGTCTCAGGATAAGTTTCAGCCTGTCATCCAACCCCTGGAGTGGGCTGTGGATACGCTTTATTTTCTAGCATCCTAAGGGAAGACTCAAATAATTATAAGAGCAGCATGAGGCCACCTGCTACAAAGTGCAGGTATGCTGGTACCTGAGGATCGATTACTTGTCTTTTTTTTCAGCATCCATTTGTCTTCAGTCCTCTGATAAACAGTCCCAGACCACCAGCAGCTCTGCCCACCTGCATGCTGCACAACTCCCCTGTGGTTCAGGTCTCAGCACTGCAACCCATTCCCACCCAGCAAACCTCCTGTTTGCTCTGGCTGTAGTGGGTCCAAGCCCAGCCACACACCTTTCCTTCAGAGGAAAGCTGCAGTCCAGCTTTGCCCCCACAGCAGACACATCCGTGGTAGAAGTACGTACCACAATTTTTTATGTTGGTTTGCTTGTTTGGGGTTTTTTACTTTATAATCTGACTTGAACATTTGTCTTTAAGATCTTCCTATGAATCTCCTACTTGTCATGTAGGGTCTCTTATAGCATCACGTGACTTCAAGCACTGCTTACAACCAATACATATTTGTGGAAACTTTGCTGTGTTTTAAGGAAAAGACTTTGTGTTATTTCCTGCATTTCATTCTGGATGGAATACTCATGCAGAGCACAGTGCATGAGCTGAGCAGAGCATGCCTTACCACCTCTGCAGCTTCCTTTGGAGAGCAGAAGAGATGGCATGTTTGGCAACTGGAAGGCAAACAAAGAGAAAGATCAAATCTCTTTCTGCTGTACTTGCTCTGTAGATAAACACACAAATGTAACTTAATTATCAGGCCTTTTTTTTTCCAAATGACTATCACTCAGTAGTAAGATGCAGAGGCTGATGTTATAAAAGGGTGGATGGTTTTAAATTAAATTAAAATAAAGCAATAACTTCATAATGGCTTTTCCAGAACATAAGCATCCTTCCATAAAAAAGATAATCAGATGTTATCATGAGAGCAGATAGGCTTTCACACCCAAATTGCCACAACATTGCAACCTAAATCCAGGCAACTCATGTATTGCTTGTTATCCTTAGCTCTATATGTCTTTCACTGGGCATGCTACCTGCCCTTTCATTCTGCCTTGTTTTCCATACTCAGAAATGAGCTGCTAAAACTCTTCTCAGAAATGTTAGAATATGCATGGCCAGGAAAGTCATCTTGTGTTGGCCCACCCACTCACCCTCCCACTTGACAGACATCTTTTGTTAAATCAGTACCACAGAAAAGCCAGCAGAACAGGTTACCTCTTTCTTTGAGCAAATGCATATAGCACTTCAGCTTTCATCACCCTTGAAAAAACTGGGAGCAAAATAACACTGACAATGGCCTCTATTTTCCTGAAGAAAAGAGTGGAATCCCAGAGGAATAAATTAGATACTTGTACTCCATCCTTCCTTTTAAATTATGGCCTTCATCCCCAGCAAGTCAAGTTCCAGAGGTGTCATCCGGGTTTTGTGTAGGCAAAAGTTTTAATTGTCAAGAGCCCATGGGTTAGACTAAAAAGGTCACAGTCCTGCTTCTCTTGATGACAGCTGAAAGACTCTCACAGAGAGTAGAATCCAACCTCCCACTGCCTGTGTTTCTGCATTAAAAAGAATTAAAAAGCAGGTTAAACAAGATGGATTAAGAAATTTATTTTTCAAAACAGGTGCAATGGAAGAGGCAGCGAAGGAAAAGATGGAGATTCATGCATTTGGGGAAAAGCTTAACATTTTAAGACAACAAGAGATACATTAATGGAACATCACCATTAGTAATTAGAATGTTTAAGGTGAATGCCTACATATGTATTCCTTAAAGAAAAATGTACTGTACCCAGTGAAGTTCATATATGCCCACCTGTTACAGCCAGGGTGAGGGTGACGCTGTACAGATTGTCAGTAGAGAAGAATGAGTTTTCAAGTCACTCTTACGTGAGAAGATACATTCTGGGGGGGAAAAAAAAAGGCATGCTAGCCTAAGGACACCATCAAATCCTTGTCTCTGTCTATGGAGGAATTCTAATGAAACAATGTGAAAGCAATCCTTTGCTAAACACTCTCTCTGGTTCTCCAATAAAGGATGCGCTCGCTGATATTACAAGACAGAAAAGCAGAAACCATTAGAAACTGACAAGAAACACATTACAACATAGAAAAAGTGACTCTAGGTTTCTCCTCAGTTCTTTAATTTTAATTTTTTGTGTTCTACATAAAAATTCCATGCTGAAGATACCAGGTTAAGATCTAGGATGGTCAGGATTGGGAGAAAGGAGTTTTCAGAGTGCACTCTGTTCAACAGAAGTTGTATTAAGAACTGCTACTGTTGGTGCTGAAGTTCCAGTTCAGCACTAGGCAAATACAGCTCTAATCTTTCTGGAAAGTCATAACAAAAGATTCTCACAAGGAGGTGAATCACCTGTAAACAGACCCATTCAAACATGCTGTTTGCTGACAGCCCACAGACACAAGATTTATCCCAGACAGACCTTTAGAGATACCACAGACCTTCCAATCAGGACAGTCACATCCTGGAACTCACTGGAAAGAATGTAAGTTCTACAGGTTTCCCACCCAGCACAAAAAAGTTTGAGCAGGAAGCTCTAGTGGTTTAATAAAAGATCCTAGGACACATTTGAAAAATAAATATGTGACCTGATGTAAGGGAGATTATGTTACCTGTGCAGGCAACACAGACAAGTTGAATACCAGCTACAGAACCAGTTGCAATTTAGGTGCTGAAAAACCTAGTGCTGGAAAAGGCATAAACAATTATGACAGACACATCAAAATTACTTTCAGCAAGACAGTTATTCAGAAACTCATCAAAAGGATGGTTTCTGAGTAATTTTTGTCACCTGGTGTTATTGCTTTCAGACAGCAAGGCCAAGGCCAGTGACAAGTTCTTTCATCCGAGGAAGACATAAAAAGCACCAAGAACTCAAAGATGAGAAAAATTTGGACCAATGTTTTGAGGCACAAGGATAACTGACTGATTGGACAAGATGCCAGAAGAATGATAGAGTTTGACAAAGAAAAGACTTAGAAAACTATCTTCATCCTGCACAGAAGCTACTAGCCTCAAAAAAGCAGTAACACTGCAAGACCAGGAATAACCCAGAAAATGTGAAACATAGTGTATACGTCATGTCAGAACTTAACGTCTCTGAACTATTGTTGAAAATCATTGTTATTAACCTGAAACATAAAATGGGATTCAATCGCTGAGAGGTGTTTCCCTGTAAGTATCCTTACCCTAAGCTATTCAGAGTATCCAAAGAAACAAAAAGGAATAAGGAGTTTAAATTATTTTAAGCATTAAAATGGTATTTCGTTTGCCAAGAAGAGCTGCTCAAGTGTTTTCAGCATTAACCAGAGTTTTCAATTCTCTAACCACAGTTAATCTCAGCCTCAAAACCAGTTAATAGTCAGGCAATCACTGGAAAAGGAAGAGGAGGAGGGGAAGGGTTTGATGTCACACAGGTGTCAGGCAACCCTAACAAAGCCACAGAAATCACAATAATGTAAAGCACGTCTAATGTAAAACACACGCATATTGCAAATCCCACATATTCTAACTGTGAGGATTGGGCCCATGCCAAGGTGACTGGCACATGAGTCAGCAGCAGTGAGATGCAGCTCTGGGTGCCGACAGACACCTGCTCAGCCAGTCCTGCAAAGGGAAGTACCAGAAATTAATCCAATAGCCACTTGTGCTCGCCTGTAGGAGCACAAGTGGCTCTTAAAGGAGAGCACCTGGTTTTATGGAGGAAAAGATGGTGGGCTCAGGCAGGTTCCCTTGGTGGCCAGACCTGTCATGCAGTGATCAGCCGTATGAGTTTATATGTCACTGGTGAAAGCAGAAGACATGGCGGCTTTTGTCTGCTGGAAATTACACAGAACACTCCTGGTCAGTGTTTTGAAAGCAGCTTTTCTGCCCCTCTACATAACTGTGCAATCTTTTAACATGTCCTGGTAATTATCCTTTTTCCAGTACCCTATTTGACTTTGTTGTTGATGTCACGGAAAAAAAAGTAGTCAGTTGTTTACCAGAGCATTCGATTTCTTATCAGCAGATCTGGCTATGAATAATTATATCACTTATTAATACCATAGTAAGCCAGCTAATGGGCTGCAGACGCCTAACAAATAACAGGATGAGAGAAGAAAGGGCAGATTGGCAGGAGGTTGTTTGCCTTTGCGAGGGTTGAATTATAGAACTGGCCAGGCTTCAAAACTATGAATCATTAAGAGCATGCACACAGCAGTTTTACATCAGTGAGCTCTATTGACTGTAGAGGAGCTAATATTGATCTACTAAACATATGGGAATGGGGAAGCAGGTCCCACATAGTTAAAAACGTGTTTTAATGGCTGTCCTTTGAATTGTGTTGTTCCCCTGAAACACCCACACATTTCTGACATCATGACCAGGCCTTTATCCAAAGCCTTTGAAAGGATAGATGTGTCTTTTCAGGTTCACAGTGACAGAAATTTTTGGAACATGACTGGAAACAGGATCATTGTGAGTTACCGTGCTTATCTTGTCTTGTATCTCCCGTATCATATTAACCCAGTTTGTACTACCTACACTGATGTTTCTATTAACAGAGGTGTTTCAGAAAATAAAATAAAAATAATTAAAGCATTATCTTGCCTTTCCTTAGTAGATGGGATTTATCTTCATTTGTGAAAATGGAACAAAAAACTTGCCTCGCTAGGCCGCAGACATAAATGTTGTGAACTCTAACATCAGCAAGAAACTGCTGTACCACACTTTGTTCTTTACTCCTGAAAGGGAGGAAGAATGAATCTTGCAGACCATGAATTTGTGGTGAATCCAGGGATGGGAAGTCAAACTATGACTGCTTTTCTACCCATAAATGCATTTCATTGTCCATTATGAGAGATAGCACAAATTAGCCTAATGCTAGTAGAGGCTATTTCATGGGGCAACAGCAAAATAAAATTTAAACAGCAATTATACTTAACCTGTTTTATTCACGGGACTTAGAGACCCTAGCCTAACATCAATTATACCATGATCGTATGCGCTACCAGCAGTGTGGTCTATCACGTTTGCATGCAAATAACAAATGAACATTTAGCATGCTGGCATGTGTTACATAAACAATGAATTTGGGATTTTAACTATATGACTTTTCTTTCTGTGCTCAGCTCATGCCACAGGTCATACATGGATCTTGAGTACCTCTTTGCATCTCTCCTCAAATCTTAACATTTGCTTGAATTTGTACATAAGAGCCCTCAGCAACATGAACTCCCATCCCCAGTGACCTGGTGCTGACACCCTCCTATTTTATTATTCCAAATATCTCAGTAACATCCCTGTCACTGTGTTCCATAGTACAAGCCTAGAAAAATGGAAGCCAAACATGGTCCTCTTCTTTCATTCTGACAAGCAGGCACACATCCACAAACACTTAACAGTCTTGGCAGCCTTCAGTAATAATAATCAGCCCTGTCTCCTGTTGAAATACAGACAACAAACTGTCTGCAGGGTAGGATTACTTGAAATACAAGACATTCTTCAATTCAAATGCTGATTTTCTTTCTCTTCACTGTAAAGAAGTAGCGTGAGATATGCATCAGTTTCAAGGCAAAGTCTGCAACACAACCTCCAAACATTGTAGCCTATGCACCAGTAAACAAACTAAGCCTGATGGAGATCTATCATTTCAGGTTTGGCTACTGAAAACCAAGAATATGTGTGATTTAATTTTCAGCTCTTTATAAAAAGGATGAACAAGCACAAAGCTCTTTCATTTCTCCTGTTAATCCAACCTGCCTCATAGAGAAACTGAACCATAGCCTTTTGTGATCCTTTTCCTTTGCTTTTATGTAAAAGAAAGAGAGGAAGACTAAAGGAAATTTAAAAAAGCAAGGGAGATAAAGTGATGTCTCAAATGACCAAGGCATTGAAAAAAATTCTACACCATCAATTCTCCTCAAAGTTTCCAAGTCTCCAGTTTCCCAGATCCTTTCAGGAAGCCAAACTTTATGCCTTGCTGTGCACCGCAACAGTATCAGCCTCTTCTACGGAGAAAGCCTGTAAGTTTGTAGATGATGGGGAACAAATAAATACTTGCTATAAGACTAATCTTGGCATGCAAGGTCTCAGAGAAGGACTAATTTAGGGCTGTTTGACTGCCTCCCTTGCACAGACATTTGGAATTTTTAAATTTGACCATTTTACGTCTCTCAGTCACAATCAAACTGTACATTTAATTTCATTTCTGCTTTCCATAAAATGCTTTTGGAAAAAAAGTGATATGCCTGAAAATATAAGTTAGTGCAGAATACATTAGATATTTATAATCTATGTGCAGTCAAGAAATTATTTCACCATAGAGAGGAGAGTGTAAGCTAATGAAAACAGGCCATGGCAGCAGATTTCTTTTGCTATCAAGTGCATATAATGCAACTATTTAATACTTCTAAATAAAATGCAGTCTTTCTGACTGCCGTAAACCTGCATCTGCACACATGAGAAGAAAATCTAGTTTACAGGACAAGAGATAAAAAATAAATGGAAACCCTTATTTCCCTGAAATAAGATGTGAATACTTCACTTAAGGAAACTGACCAGCTTTCAAGAACTGGTCAGGAACTTTCAAGAACAAGTTATTTATGGTACTTACTCAATGATCAGATTCACACCTTTTGCTATATGATACATATTTAAATATAGCTAATCAAAAGTAGTTTGATTTTAAAGCAATCCATGGTAAAATGCTCATTCATTTATTTTGCACTGGGCTTCCAGTATTTCTAATTATTGTTGTGATGCTCCTACCACCTATTAACTGTCCTCCCCTTCAATTTTGCATTCTTCAGCTCCGACAAAATCCTTGTAAAACTTTCACACCTACTCTTCTCAAGCATTGTGACTGTTGGATCTAAACCACTGCGCTGTGTTGAATATCCTCTGACTTTAATAGGTCTTGCACCTGCTGGACGCTGAGCAAGCCCTATAGAGGTAACCAGGCAGGTCCAATTAGAAAAAGAAACTTAGAAAGTTGCTCTGTCAGAGGCTTCTGCCACAGTGCAGCCACTTGGCTTGTTGAAAGGGAAGAACTGACCAGGAATGGTGGGCAGAAAACAGAAGAGTTTAGGCTTTCCCTGTTTTGAGCACAAGGCAATACAGTCCTTCAATAACCACAGGGTGCAAGAATTTTCTTTCCGTTAAAAGGGATAACGGAAAGAAGAACCAAGAATTTAAGTGGTCGCAAAGACATGAAGGCAAACAAGGCAAGATTCTTGCTCTGCTCCATCTGGGCTCTGGATACTATGAGGTTACTCCATTTCCAGTCTTGTGTTTCTCACCGTCAGTCAGTTTATTTGATGCTGTCTAAAGTAATACAGTCCAGTGAAATAATATATCCCCACTGCTCCATTTCACATTGATCCTGCACTCTGCTTAGAGCTTGGATTTCAAAGTTTCATATTCATTCCCTACAGAGAGCTAATTACCTTGGCTAGATGACAGACCACGTTACTCACAGAGCGACACTGGCAAACCCAGAAAATTAACTGAGGTTCACATAAACTTCAAAATCACATTTCAATGAGATCTTAAAGTGAAAACTCTGAAGAAAGTTGTCATTCTCTGACTCTTCTTCACCTCCCAAAAGAAATCTGTCCAACAAGGGAGCTGCAGAATGGAGATTGCTATCAAGAAAATAAAATTTGCAAGAGAAAGGGTTGTACTGCTAGCTTCTTAATGGGAGAGTTCAGTTATCTCCACCATTCATTTGATTTTTTTTTTTTAAATAGAAATAAGTGCATGGAATTGTAATAGTGATCTGATCATAGGAACTAAACTGAAAATAGGAACCTGTACAGTAAGTATTCCTGTGGCATTATTCATAACAGAAGTGGAGATACTGCTGCTATTGGAATTAATCACCATTAATGACCGAGAAAACCTGAAACTGATCCCCCAAGGAAAAGGATTTACAATGCTGTCTTCTCCCTGCCCTCATTTTAAGATTCAAACTGGTTCACACTGTTAATGGGATAAATATTCAGCATTTTTCTCTCTTCTACCATCTGCCTCTCCTATTTTTACCTTGGCAGGCATCATTACCATAATATAGTCTCATTATGTTGTGCATTGGACCCAATTTT
Organism: Entomyzon cyanotis; assembly: GCA_024500445.1. Taxonomy (NCBI): domain Eukaryota; kingdom Metazoa; phylum Chordata; class Aves; order Passeriformes; family Meliphagidae; genus Entomyzon; species Entomyzon cyanotis. The sequence continues at coordinate 88,520,347 of JAKEPQ010001005.1, forward strand.
GAATGTTTAATAAGAAATCCTCCCATGTCCATGTACTGCTGTTGAACCCAAAGGGACTATTTGTGGGGTGATTGTTTACATAATTAACAATTGTGCTAAAAGATGTGGAGTTGACTTAGCAACATGTATTGTGTATTTAATAAATTCTCTTAATATGTTTATTAACCAAATAAATATGTTGAACTGTAATGTAATCATTATTATTTGACTGCTTTAAAAACAATGAGGGAGGGGCAAAGAATCCCACACTCACAATAACCACAAGGCAGGTCTCAGATAAAGGGAAGGAAGGAAGGAAGGAAGCAAGCAAGGAAGGAAGGAAGGAAGGCACCAGGCAAACAGAATACTGAAGAGAGTGGATACAAAGGAATATAAAAAAATATGTATGAAAGATGGCAAAAGAGCAACTATGATATACAGTGATTTTGCAAAGTATCTTATACCATGTCACAAAATCTCACTGTCAAAGTTAGCTCAAAATGCTTCGGATGTGAACTCTGTTACCTGGACAGAAACTTGATCAACCAGCTGTGAATTCTGGATCATGACAGCCAGCAGCAGCATGAAGTTGAGAGATCACAGAGTTGTAGAATCATGAAGGTTGCAAAAGACCTCTAAGATGATTGAGGCCAACCATTAACCCAGCACTTCCAAGTCCAACACTAAACCATGTCCCTGAGTGCCACAGATAGACATTTATTGAACATTTTCAGGGATGGCCTTCCCTGGGCAGCTTGTTTGAATGTCTGAGCACTCCCTCAGTAAAGAAATTTATCCTAATATCCAGTCTTAACCTGGTGCAACTTGAGCCATTTCCTCAAACTGCATGTCCTGTTATCCTGTTGTTTGTTACTTGAGAGAAGAGACACATCCTCACCTCACTGTAACCTCCTTTCAAGTATTTTCAGAGAGCAATAAGGTTGCCCCAAGTTTCCCTTTCTCCAGGCTAAACAGATCCAGCTCTCTCAGCTTCTCCTCAACAGACTTTTTCTCCGGACTCTTCCCCAGCTCTGTTGTCCTTCTCTGGACACACTCCAGCACCTCAGTGTCTTTCTTGTAGTGAATGCCCAGAACAGGACACAGGATTCAAAGTGAGACCTCACCAGTGCTGAGTGCAAGGCAACGATCACTGCCCTGGCTCTGCTGTTCTTTTCCACTGGACAGCTTTCCAGCTAGATTCTGCCCATATGTGAGGTTTTGAGAGCCAGGACACCATGGCAGTGTATTGCAGAAGTGAATTTAGAAGTTTGATTGAAAAAAAATAAATGGTGTTGGCAGGTTTATTAAAAAGGGGAAAAAAAAGTCAATGAGGGAACAGAGCAAATAGTACATAAGGAGAAATACACACATTGGTCAGAACAAAAGCACGGGAATTTAGATCTGTTGCAGTCTTCTCACCAGCAGATATTTTAGTTCTGATGGTATAGCACCATTACACCTTATTTGGTTCTGTAATTGGAAAACTCAGGATTCATGTGCAAAAAAAGTAAATTTGCAAAATGTACCTTTTAGTAAAATATCCCTTGCAAATGGTAAATGCTCTGACATCAAGAGTAGGAATGAAACAGGTTTCTTAACCATGGTGCTCTCGTTTGGCAGGCAGGAATACCCCTTTTCCAGCTTCAGTTCATTCCCATCAAACTGGAAGAAATACTTCTGCTGGCCCTTTCCACACCTCTCCACTGGAGGGGTAAGGAAAGGAAACAGAGAAGCAGAAATTAATTCCAGCTTGACTTCAGTGCACTTGTTAAGAGTGCTCCCTGCCTGCCAAACGAGAGCACCATGGAAACAGCAACAAGCAAATTAGTGAATTAGAAAACACTGATCTTTGCAAATTGTAGCTGTAGCCACAAAGCCCCATACAAGGAAAAAACATACCAATTCAGAGGCACGCGACACAGATCTAATACAACTGCAGAGCTCCCTTGCCCAACCAGAGAAGGATGCCAAATCACAGCTAAATGCAGGGATCTGAAGGACTTCATTTCAGATGGGGGACTGGTGTTTTCTCTACTCTGATTTTGTGCTTTTGTTGCAATCAGACTCTTGCCATGGGAGGCCTTTGAGGGAAAAATTAAATCTCTTTTCTCAACAGTAGTGGAATTTATAGTGAAAATCATGGGATTGTTTTCAATTCCAAATCACACTGCTTTTGCAAGTGCCAGCTTCTTGCTCAAATAGCAATACTAGCAAATTTCAGAAAAAATCTGAATAATTTGAGCCTCATCTTAGGAAAGTAATTTTAGGTATTCATGAGGTGCTTGCTGCTTTTTTTTTTTTTTTTTTTTTTTTTTTTTTGAGGTTTGGGAGTTTTTTTTTTTGTTTTTGGGGTTTTTTTGCCTCCTATCAAAAGAGTAAAGATCACTTTTCTGGATGCTTAAGAAGTATCTTCTAAATGTGAAGATGGAAAGAACGAGCAGAAAATTCAAAATATTTGGAAAAATACAAGACATGGAAAACCTACCAAACAGCAGAGCTGCCCCAAAAGAGGAAGAGATTGTTGATAACAGATAAGAGTTGTGATGGAGGATGAACAGCTGAGTTTTAGTTTTCTTGAACTGGAGCCGGGGGCGACACATCGAGAGGAAATGCCAGACAGACAGGCTGAAATTTCATTTGGACACAAGCAGATGGGTCTGGAACAGAGAGATTGATCTGAGGCTTGTCCATATAAAGACAGTAATTAACTTTGTACTTACAGATGAGTCAGGTTCATGAGCAAAGAGGAGGAAACCACAGGCAAACTGCTCCACAAGACTCAAAATGTGAGCTAATATTTTCCTTCACTGTTTTCATGCCCATGAAATAATGTGTGCACTTTCACCTTGCTTGCTTCAGTGATTTCTTAAACACAGAAATCAGATTTTTCCACAGACCTGAGCCTTCAGAGGAATCCTGCAATATTAATATAGGGTACTGAAAATAGCAGATGCTGTCAGAAAAACGAGTTGTATTTCAGTTTTGGGAATCTAAAGGGTTACTGACATATGTACAAACAGTGAGTTATGTATTAAATATTGCATGTGAGTGAGAAACATATTATATGATACTTTGAGAAAAGAAAAATAAGTCCCACTGGTACACCTTACGGAGAGATCTAGAGACTGAAATTACTGATCTTCCTTTTCACTGACCAGATGTGGACTTCAAGTTATTTCTAAAACCTGTCAAGAGGCTGCTTCAGTGATGTGCCCAATAGGACATCAAAAATGTGGGATGACCCTTCATATTAACAGTAGGACACCTTAACTTGAGCCAAAACAAACAACCTGTTCTGGGATGTTTCAACCCCCCTCACTTGCCTCACTTACTGGCCAAAATCAGTCCTGCAGAAGCCCTTCTTGGACAGCTTGGAGATAAGACTGTCATGAGTCTGGTGCTTGGAAATGCAGCCCAGTTGCAATACCTCTTAAAATCTATGTTCTGTCAGAAGCAGGCACATCTATGCTTGCTCTCATCATCTCTGTCAGCATCTGTCTGACTCCTGCTATTGCCAAAGCCCCAATGCCCACCCACACGTAGCAGATCCCAGCTGACATTGGCAGCTGCAGTCCTCAGTAGCCACCAGCTGCTCAACACCAATGAATACTCTCATTGCTGTTGGCTTCTGAACATCCCCTTTGGTGCCTCCTCCTCCTGCAACATCTGCAGGTGAAGGCAAGGCAGGTGCCCAGATCCCCATGGAGATGTGCACAGCATACACCCATTGGCTGTTCTCCACAGGCACCACAATATCCATAATGTCCATGGGGGCACTAGGGCTGTGAGATGGATAAGGGTAGGTGGACACCCATAGAGACAGTTAAAAAAGGGAGATTCTGCTGCATGTGAATTTTTCAATGCAGGTCTGTATCTTCAGAAGACATCAGTTTTAGTAGACCCAAATTAAGCATATACTGCTAATTTAGTTTGCCATTAAGTACATTTTGCAGCAATCTCTTTATTAGATCTCTCTTGGCTAAATGTAGCTACTTTCATTCAAGTACCAGAATTTTCCTCAGCTTCTTTGTCTCCCTTTTTCTCTTCAGGTCATTTAATGATTGACAGCTCAATGTACTGCAGGAACATTGGAGGGTAAGAGATAACTGTGTGCTGCAGTCAGAAGGTCCATGCTGCATAAAAATGTATTCTCTTCACTATTACCTATTTGACAGAGATTTAAGAGGGTTTTGCAGCTAAAGGCCACATATAAAAAGACTACAGATCATTTCCAAGACAAATTGCAAAAAGTCTGGCTAATTTACAGTGAGATAGACTCACCTACTTCAAGGAGTAGATGAAAGCACATCTGCAGGGTGCACCTCCACATCATGGGAAGGAAATTGAAAACAGCAGACGGCAGTGCAGCTGGTTACAAATTCTAGGAATTGTACATGCTTCCACTGGAAAACAGGAATTTGTTCAACTGAGAATCAGTAAAATCCCCAGTGTTTGTTTGTTTTCTCTGTTTGTTTTACAATTAGCAAAAGGAAAGACGCACATTGTATCTGCAGATATGCGAAAAGGAAAATCTGCTGCATTTGACCTGCTATTAAGCACTACTGGAGTTGCAGTTCATTTCCCCATTTCTCTCACTTTCCCCATGGATCCTGAGCCCCAGCTGGATCAGATATCCCTGGAGTCACATCTTGCTTCCCAGAGACACTGCTGAGCAGCACCCACTGCTTCTTCCCAGCAAGGCAGGGGACAATATGTGTCACTGGGGGCACAGCAAAACTGCACTGGTGCCAGGGGTCAAACACAGCCTTCTGTCCTGCTCTCCTCCTCTGTCCTCACCTTCCTACCCTGGTGCTGGGCCCAAACACTGGCAATTTCATGGTGAATGTGATCCCACATTGCACAGCCTGAGAATCAGTGCTTGGCTGGAGAGCAGTAGAGCAGGGAGGAGGGCCAGGGAGCTGGAGGTCCCATGAGGGTAGCTCAGGCAGATGGAAAAACTGACAGATCATAATGCACAAAACACTCAGAGAGAAAGCCACTTTTACATTCTTGCATGTTGATACAGATTATGGGAACCTCATTAATCTCCTATTTAATGACTGCTCTGTAGCACAAGCCATCAGGAGCCTCATGTGCTCCCTGGTTCACCTGTATAATCTAGAGGGGCTGGTAGAGGTCTTTGATGACCTGAAAGGTTGAAGAGATACTAACCCACAATAATCACCTTATATGTTACAGAAAAAGTAAAATTGGTGAATTGTCAGATGAGAGATGCAAGAGAGGGATGTCCACAAGCTTCTGTTTAATTCAAGTTTATCCCAGTGATACACAGACCTGAGCCCGTGGGCCCCTTTGCAGAGCTCCTGTATTTAGATAAAAGACACCAAACACAGGTTGAATGCTCCATTAAACCAAGCTCAGCTTTTCAGGGAGCTGTGCAAGAGCTGTGTTACTGTAGCCCATGCTTGCTTTGCTTTTAGTGTTTGGTTTTGAGCAGCATTGAAAATGTGTGCTTTCATCTTTGCCTCTTTGCAACACCAAAACAAAAATAACTACTATAAACAATATTATGTATAAATTCAGAAGAAAATGGGCATGTCACTAGGAAGCTTCCGCTCTTGCCTAAGTGGCAATGATTCCACTCTAGAAGTAATTCCCATAAACAGTGTTAGCAGTGTATCTTTACCTTAGTGACTGTCTGATGTAGCACAAGCCTCTCCTCCGTGGATGCACCACTCGCCTCCACAAAACACTTCCATAAGCCTTGTAGGACATTTTGATCTTTGAGACAAATGCACCTCTGTCAGATATGACTGATGCTGGCAAAGAATTTTTAGGTAGGTGGACACATCCTCCAAGAGTGTGCTCACACAGCCTCATTTCCATAGGGACTAAATTAAAGAAGGCAAGCCCTTGTGATAGGAGGTGCTTGCAGCCAGGATGTAATGCCATCCCATCAACTTTGAAGAAGGTGAGCCATTTGGGGAAACTACAAAATATGGAATAATGGAGCAGAAAAAAGCTGAGAAGTCAGGATGGGTAATGATTCAGTTGTTTGCTTTGGCACATGTAAGGAGATTCACAAACCTCCTTGTTCACAGCAATCCCAGTGCCTGTATTAACAGCATATTTGCCTCCTAGACCTTAGCTAGCCCATGTTCAAGGCAGAAAAAGGGGCAGGTGGATTTGCTGTCTGATCCCATACGCACAGCTGTCCCCATTGACTGGCCAGACCCCATAGAGAAGAGGGGCAGGGATAGGTGTCAGAGATCACATCTCTTGTCTCCCTCCCTGCTTTGCCATGCCAGTGACCTTTCCCCACCCCAGCTAACAAACTGGAGAGGGAACATCTGTTGGGGGACTGGTGGTGAGAGAGGGACCAACACAGCACAGCTGCAAGGCCACTGAACAGCAGGGAGGAGGAGCATGAGGAGAGACAGGCTGTCAGAGGGCAGCTGAACACCTGGAGCAGCATGCATGCAGCTCCAGGAGCAGCACGGGAGGCTGGGGTGCAGGTACCGCCTTGCACATAGATTTGTGCAAGGGTTATTTGCCTGGAACCTTGCGTTGTTCTTCAGGCCATGTCTGCCTGTTGCCTTAGGGCAGACAAACATTTGTAGTGTCCACTGATCTGGTTTCTGTCTCTCTCCCCTGGCCTGTGTACTTTTGCCTAAGAATGCCATCCTGTTGTGCCCTTTCCTTCCACCAAAGATGTCCAAGCAGACAAAAACAGAGTAGTTGTTTGGTTGGTAAGACAAAAGCACATGTTTTTTGTGAGCCACCAAAACAGATGAAGTTGTCTGAAAAGTCCCAACTCTAAATTTAGTAAGTCTCATAGCATTGCTGATGCAGTGCTCAGCTGATGGATGGGGTGCTGAGAGCAAACCAAAAGTCAATGCCAGTCTGAATACCATCTGCTGAGTAAACTACCCACGTCATCGACATCAGTAGGCAGCTGCATTAATGACAGCACCTTGCCTTGTTCAAATCAGGGCCAAGCTTTAGTCAAGCAAGGGCAGGAAGGGAAATCAGAGCCTGAAGCTGCTACAGCTTGAAGCCAGAGCACAGCTCAAAGGCCGTGCAGGGCAATGAAGCAGCACAGAGGCAATCTCCTACCTTTATCCCAGGTTCAGTAGAACCGTGCTCAGCTCAAAATTGAAATTATATGATCCCGAGCTAATCTTGACAGAACTATTTCACCCAAGCAAAGGACCACACTAACGCAGCTGCATTTGCTTCATTATTGGAACATGTACTATGTGTTTCGTGGAAACAACTTTGGCTTGAATCGGCTTGAATCCACTGGAACAGAGGGAAATCTGAAGTTTTCTTCATACTCATATTACTGTTTCTTCTTCTGTCTTAACCTAGAATTTGGTGACAAAAGTAGAAAGGCATTGAGTTAGGTCCAGCAAAAGAAACATGGAGACTTTTAACATTCTTTCTCCATCATCTATGACAGATTTTTGTTCTGTGGAGGGGTGTGGAGACATTTATCTAATGGTTCCTCTGGATGGCCCATGTTCAGTGTCCAAATTAGATCCCTGATTTGGTTTCCCAAGGGTTTTGAATGTTTTAGATTTGAGAGAAATACTTTGGGTCTCTAGTAGAAATAAGTGAAACAGAAATGTTATATAAGATCACACAGTCAGACTGGAGGGGTGATAGAGTCTCAGATGTTGTTAGAGCAACAACCAATGTCTTCTCTGGGTCTGGATTGTGACACACTGTCACATACTCTTCTGGTTCTATGGCCCATGTGGTGACTGCTATCATTGCAAAACAAAAGGGGATCGCAAACTTTAGACTTTGCCAGCTAATAAGAATAAAACCAGTGCTAAAGAAGATTCCTACTGACAACCTCAACAGAAGATGGAGAGTGGGAGTTTGAATCAGTCAAGCAATAAATTAGGATGCATTAATGGGACAGCATAAGCTGTTCACAATACTACTGATGGTACCAAAATTATCAGAGCATTTGCCTGACCCAAGATCCATCTCTGGGGCTTTCCTGGACTGTTCCATTCACATACTAAAAAAAAAAAAAAAAAAAAAAAAGGGCAAAAAGTTGGAGTAAGATTAAATGAGTACCAGAAGATTCACTTAGGAAAGGAATAAAGAATTCAAACCCTACCAGAGCAGCATTCTCCATTGCCTAGATGACAGAAGAGTTTTGAAGAGTTACAAAATTATGTCAGGGAGTGTGAATGTCATGTTCTGCTTGTTAGAAGCCTTCAAGTTTCATCAGGAAACAGTTCATTAGAAATTCCTCCACAGCTAGTACAAAATGTCTGCTCTGAATGACTCAAATATTCTTCAACCTTATTTTAAAATCCCAATATAAACATAGTGTGCTGTACCAGACATAATAACAGTTATTAAAGTGCATGTATGACCAGCTTCATGGCAAGTATTGTAATGTTAGTGTGGAGTGTTACTAGTAATGCAATTCAAACAATGTGATAGTTTTTAATGTTCAGTATTTTTAGCGAGCATTCTATTCTACTTTTTAATAGACACCTATGTTACCACCATCAAAAGAAATATACCAGCTAAAAACATCACTGTAAGTTAAATGGTTGTTGTTTTTAACTTGGTACCTGCATCAAACTCTCTCACTGCAGTCTTTGACAGTACAAACCAGATCTCAACCTGATTTGTTATCCAGAGGAAGGATGTGGACAATGTCTAGCAGGCAGTTAAATAGTCCACATTCCAAAACAGGCAGGTGTCAGGCACATTGTACCCTGTGCACCAGGAAGTTTGCTTTTCCAGCTCATCCTTTCACCCTCTTTCCTTCTAGCTGTGGAGAGGAATCCAAGTCTCACTGCCTAACATCTGGGTACCTACCTCCACAGAGCAGCTTTCTTCCCTTCTCTAACTCCGCTGGTAGCTGCCAGATGCCTCTGATACAGCACTGCTAAGTAATATCTGTGACTGTGGCTGGCACAACTGTGATCCTGTGCATCTTTGACCTTCCCAGATAGAGCAGAACAGATCTCTATTTCTTATTTGTCCTTGGGCAATGAAAGCAGTATGCAGTAACCTTCATTGGATGTCATTGATTTAATGCTTCTCCAGATTAATTTCTGCCTTATATAATTTTGGGGTTTTTCTGGTAAAATTCAGCAGGACTCACGTGAAGATATCTTCATGCATTAGAGCTTACAAAATCATATTCTTTTGTCATTCATTTCATATTTCCTTTTCAAAGGGAGAAATACAAGCAATAACTAACTATGGGTAATGGTAGAATGGTAGAATGCTCCTTGTAAATGTAAAGAGCATTTTTTACTCTGTATTCAGACTTCTGGCTGCTGCAATTTCATTAAGGTTTGTAAATACCTGTGTTTTCAATGAAGGTTCATCTCATGCACCACCAGAAAATTAAATGTGTGCTTACTGCTCAAAGTTACAGGTGATGGAGTCAAACCCCTCCTTTGCTCTAGCTAGTTGTCTGACAGTCAGGATCCATAGCATCCAATAGGAGACTAAAACTTCTCACATACCTCAAACACTCAATGCTTATTTCCTCCCTGTCGACAGACCACAGGCAAAAGCAACACCGCAGTATGAGCACCTTTCACATGGGATTTTTTTTTCTTTTTTTTTCTCTTTCTTTTCTTTTCTTTCTTTCTTTCTTCTTTTCTTTTATCTTTTATCTTTTTTTTTTTTAAGTATATTCATACTCCATTAAAAATTAAGATGTGAACATTGCATATTTTACATTCATCACTGGCCAACTAGATTAATAGAGATTGGGTAGGTTTTTGCTCCTAGAGGTAAGCATTGGCATACCCAACACTGGAAAATACAGGAAATAGAATAAAAGTCCTGTGAATGGCAGCTACATAACAACTATTTAGACCAAGACATCCAGAGGAAATTGGATACAGATGAAGCTCCAGGAAACATTAAATATGGATGGGATACCTTGAAAGAGAAAAGAAAAGGTGATCTGTCACAATCTTAAAAAATGCACTGGGTTGAAAGATTCACTGCTAGGAAAGCCCAGTATGATCAGAGATCTGCTGCATTACCTTGTGGGACATAGCTTGACAATCTTTTGGTATATTTCAGGCAAGACCTATTCATCTAGAAGGGTGAGGCCAAAAAAAGGAGAAAAGAGAAAAAAAATTCTGTCCAGAGAGCTTTTTTTAGTGCTGGTATTCTAGAATGATGACAGCTAATTATAGCAACTGCTATCATTATGGGTGACCTGTGCTCACAATGTGTGGTACCTTGTTACTGGAGCAAGCCAGGGAAATTAATTAAATCACCTCAGCCTAAGTCCTCACACCTTCAAAGCATAGAAGAATCTGGACCCTGGTTAGCTTTGCAGCCATCCTGTCCCCCCAGATTTCCACTAGAAAGGACTTACATCTGTAAAGGAAAACTCTGCAGCACTACATCTCTGTGTGGGCCATCTGAGCCTAGAAAGCTACGAAAGAAACTCTAACTAAAGGGAAGAGGTAATCAACGTACCTAAGGCCTTACTTCAACTTAATGTCAGGGATAAACTCATGGTTGGCTTTCTGATAAAGCACTAATGCTTAAGTGAATGTCTGTATTCCTGATTTGTTTCTGTCTCCATGAATAAATTCATATCACAGACTCATGTCACAGCTTGGTTAGCTGGCTACCCACAGACATCGAAGGAGACATGAAACTTTGAAGGCAGGGGCTGAGACATCACTGTGAAAGGTGGGCAAGAGAGATTTGTCTTGCATATTTGATAAATGGTCATAGGAATGAAATAAAACAAGTTATCTTTTTTTTTCTAGACAGAGGAGGAAGTTGAGCCTACATTTCAGCGTGCTAAGACATTAGAACCCTTCTATCACAAGTGCTGTTTCAGCACTTTACCATTTTGTAAGAAAAAAACCCTTTTCAACCCCAGAATATAATTTTTCTTTGAGAAATACTGAAAAGGTTGTTTAGACAATGTGATGTTTCTTGGGTTTTTTTCCCAAACAAAATGTTTTCATCTCTACTGCAATTTTTCTGCAGTCCAGTTTGACTTCCATTTTCATTCCATATGCGTCTCCATTAACCTCCAGGCTTTACTTTCTTATTCCAAGTCAAATTAATTGAATCATGTTGCAGACCTGTAGCTTTCTGGCAAAAGAACTATCATAAAACTAAAGTAATTTGAATGCCATCTTACTGTACAACAAATTACTCTGCTAGCAGAGAGAGGAGTTCAAAGGCTTTAAAAATACAGACTCTTTTTTCTCTTTTTTACAGTTTGTGAAATTGCTAAGAAGCTTAATGCACTGTTCAATATCTGTATTCAGTGGTAAAATACTCGAATATGATGATGCACACACACACTTCAAAAGTAGTTTCAAAGCTTTGATGGAGCACTCAAAAGAATTTGTATGCAAGCAGTGCAAAGGGTTAAAAACTACAAATTTGACCCAAAAGGGGAAAAAGTATGCTTTTGTATTTATTGTTCTGCCCAGCAAAGCAATGTCTTTACTTTTAGAAAGGCTGGGACTAATGTGTTCAGAAAACATTGCCAATGCTATCAACCCAGAAGGTTAAGAGAAGGATTTACTTATCTGCAATGATTTATTGAACTGACAAGACAGTGTACAAATGGGGCTTGGAAATGCATGGGCAGAAAATCTTAGAAGGAAATCATTGTGTCAGGGCACTGAGCAGAAAGATCCTTTCAGTAACAATGCAAGGATTCTAATTCATAAATCATGTTTGTCAGGAATAAATAAAAACACAATCAAAGCTGGTGCCTCCTTGTCTTTAGCATGCACTGAGCAAAAAGGTTCCCCCCGGAGCACAACAAAGAACGAAGCATTATTTGTTGATCTACTCCAACAAGACATGTCTTTGTGCCTTTTCCCACCTTTCGTGTTGAGTTTGTGCTGTATATTATCAATATTGGCTGTTGATGCCAAGGTCTCAGTTGTCACCCAAGTGCTCTCCTGTGACTTGGGTTTTAAGCAGCAAATTGTCAATGTCCCTCCAAGAGATGGACACTGCAGTAAAACCTGTCATTTACTCTAATGGCCCAGATGTCAGGGAAAAGTTTTGTCATGGCAGATGAAGCTGTCTTTTAATCCTCCCCCTGCACACCGAGACTGATGGGATTGCATTCTTACCCATCTAGCAAAGCTCCACACATAAATTAGCCCAAGCAATTTCCCAGGGGGTAATAAACAACCATCAGCCTCTCACTGACGTTCACTGGATGGCATTGCAGATGAGATGTATCCAAGGACATATTACTTTGGTTCAGCAAATTTCAACCTTGGGGCGAGAGCAATACTTGACATAATGCAAGAACTAACCAGAAATACTTCTCAGATACACACAGGATAACCATGATTTGAGTGGAATACTCTTAATCTTATATCTATAACATGATACAGCTTAGATCTTGGACCAGTGCTGGATCTTTCCCTGCCATTAAAAGAGAGTAGCTGACAAACGTCACTACAAGAAAAGATCATGTCTCCTGAGTTTTATTATTTAAAATTTAGACAGCTGTGTTAAGGCAGATGTCTGGTTGCTCTCCATAGCTGACCAAAAATCATCTCCATAATGCAATTCATGCCACTCCTTTTATATATTTCTGCCAGAGTGACTCTCTTTTACCTTCAAGAAGGAACAAAATTCACCCACCCTGTTTGAGATGATTTAACACAACAATGCAACTGTGCTCTTGAGTGACACACACTTTTTTTTTGCCTAAGACTGCTCACACTCTACAAGTCTTCTTCAAACAAGAAGTGCAAACAACTATGCTGAAGCTATTGAAAACAGAAGAACAAAGATACTGGATCAGACCAAAAGTCTAGTTAACATAATATCCTGAATCTAACAGTTCCCCCAGGAGATGGTCACGGACACATATTTAAAAAAAAAAAAAAAATGGGATCACATAGTTTGATATTTCACTGATTTATCTAGCCAACATCTGGCATCATTTTATCCTCGGCACAATCTTACCTTTTAATGTACCCTTTGTTTCACCAGAATTAAATCAGTGACGTTTGAATCAAAGCATGTGCAGATTTTCTGTATATCTAACTCATCAATAATACAATTTCTTGTCTATACAGGCAGCATGCTCCAGATCATCAGTGCATTTACACATTCAAGTAGATTTAAATGGTGTGAGGATTTTTGCAAGTCTTTGTTTATGGAAGATGATTTCATTCATCTGCATTTCCAGACCTAAAACAGATGTTAAAAGACTCCCTATACACCAGACTACAGGGCAGTATGATGACCCCCATACATGCAACACAACCAGTAGTGTGAAAATGGGAAACCATTCCTGATAGAAAACACTCAAAAATGCAAATATCCTGCAGCAGACCTTGGTTTGGAGCAAAGGTACTCAAAAGTGAAGATGCTCATGTGTCAGATGGGCTCACATTAGAGAGAATGAAGAAAAAAATGTAAGCCATAAGTAACAGAGGAAATACAGGCTTGTGGCATCAAGAATAACCTTTTGTTTTGAACCTCCTGCCTTCACTGGACCTGCTGCTTCTAGTAGGGGTGTACCTTCAAAATGATAATTTTGCAGGTTTGGGGCTCTGTTTCACGCACTGCTGTGTAAGACAAGATTGAGAAAACCAAGTCAATGTTTCCCTTCACTGAAGAAAAACTTCACAATTACTCCCGTTAGTTCTGTCATAGAAAACACTGTGAGCATGTGCAGATGCAGACACAGCTTGAGCTGAAAGTGTCAGTGCATTCTGTCTTTGCTTAGGACGTGAATCCGTAGAAAAAGGCTACAGGGTTTGCTACATCACAGGAATGGCAACAAATTCCAGGAGCTGAACAATGAGAGCTACTAATGACTGTCACTTTTACATGCAAGAGACAGTAGACAGCAGAGGAATCAGCTCCTTGTAGAGGTAAAGGTAGATGTAGAGGTAGAGTAGAGGTGTCCTTGGCCTGGACAGGAAATATTTCTGAATCAGGGCACCATCCACAGGCTGTTTCAGTTTCCTTCAGTAGCAGTGAGGCAGTTCAGAGCCCCCTCTGATGCTCCCATGGATGATTTACAGAGCTGTTGGCAGGGAATATCCCAGCACTTGTCCATGCAAGGCTGTTATGGGGAGCCATATCTGTCATCCTTCTCCAAGACACAGAGCCCATTCAGCATTTGCAGTGAGCATGTGAGGGAAGTGAGGGTTTTATTCATTTCCCTTTATTCCTCAGGAAATTTCAGTATTTAGTCAAATCTGTGAAAAATGACCAGGAATAATGCTAGGAAGCAGAAATGTGTACAGGGATGTTCTCTGTTAGTCCTGTCACTAACATTTCACTTCCATTCTTTCCAGCTGAGAAATAAGGAGGCAGAAAACTTTTTTACTATTCTAAGAAACTTTCCTTTCCCCAAGGGCACCAACCACACATTACTCCATACCATACATCACTGTCTCTCACTGGCCTTTCTGTTCCAAAGAACACAGGTCAATTTGCAAGGGTGACTTAGCCCAGTTAAAAATTTCACTCAGGCTTAAATTGTTAGAATGCTATACATTTCACTGGCATTTTAGAGCAAAGAAAGTTGATTGATGGGGAGAAAGAAAGATTTGACTGAGGCACAGTAGTGTCTCTTTTCTACTTTTCTTACATTTCCTACAACACTTTGTGTCTAGAGGACTTAAAGTCCTTTTCAGATATTAACAAATCATCTTTATTCATCCTAAGTAATGTATCTTTCCCCATATTGCAGAGGCATGAAAACATCAAACGAGTTTGTCTGATTTCCACTTCTGAAAGAGCTAGAAACAAACTTGGAATGTCCCAGTTCTCAACCCCATCCTTGGGCCACATGGAAACATTTTTGAGCCAGAGTATGACATAGGGTCAGCCCCTCTGCATTTATATTACACAAGATCAAAATGAATCCTTCCCTTCATGTGAGGAGCAGCCTGGAAGATTCCTCTGTTCCTTCCTATCTATGTGTTTCACATGAAGAGAAGAAGGAAGGATAGAAATTGCTCTGTCTAACCATTAGGAAATGGTTCCAGCTCCTCAGGCTTAATCGTGCTCAGACAAAAGTAGAAACAAGAAACTCTACACCTAAGACATTTTTTATATTTCCCCAATTTTTCTCCAATTTCACATGTAGAAAGCATACACAAGCAGAAAGGGGGGAAAGGGGGAGAAAACAGTTAAAATGAAAGAAAACCCCAAACCTCTTTTTGCAATGACCTGAAAATTTTAGAATTCAGCTCATAATTCTCAACCTACACTGCTTCTCAGTGTAGGCATGGTGGTTCATCCATTTCTAATCCTGTCTTATGGACTAGCAGTGGCAGAACTTGCTAATTTCCAATCAGTGCAAAGGAGGAATTAAAATATCAGATGGCAGATTGCATCTTGCATGCTGCCCTTCAATTTTATGCTTGAACAATGGTAAAAATATGATTTTTTTACATGGTTCCTCACGAAAAAAAAATTCTATGTTTTCTTGCTCCCAAACTGTTTGAATAATTAGTTTTTCAATTAAAAAATCCAGTTCTGAAAAATACAAGAATGTACAGACCTCAAAAACACTAAGATGTCCCCAAACCGTCCCTTTTGACAGGTGTATGGCATCTTCCTCCTTCTGTAGAGCTTTCTGGAGTCTTCATCAGAGGAAAGTTATATTGAATCAAGCTGGAAGATAATAATTGCCCATTTTTCTCCAGTATCTTTGTCATCCTTAGGCAAATGCAAAGTTCTAAGCATACATTTTTATGACTTAATTAAGATAATTCTCCACAAGTACCTCCATATAAAACCACACTCATAGAGCTGAGATAAATTAACAAATCCACCAGATTAAAAAAAAAAATCAAACCTCAAACAAAGAAAGAAAAATAATAAAAAAGAAATCCCTCTTTGCTGTTTTAAGCCACCAACTGAAATACCACATGATGCCTAGGAGAAACTGTGTATTACATATTTTGCACCCTTATTTTCTCCCAGAGTATATGCTGACTGGATCAAGCAACACCTCCCAAGGTTCCCTTGGGAGTATCAGTATCTCTTACTGGTCTAAAGGGGCTTGAGATCAGAGCAATTACACAGCAGCTTTGGGAGCCAGAGAATAACTGTGGCACTGGAGAGGAGTTTGGAGCTATGAATGAGATGTCTGTAACGTAATGAAGATTGGCATTCCAGAAATGCTTTGAGTTTAGGCTGAAACATTCCAGTTTGGAAACAAGAAGTGCATGTGTGCGATTTTCACTTTCAGTTGCTCCCATTTTTTTAGTGAATGAAAAGTACTGAAAGGCATACATGGAAGTTTTCAATCCAGCAGGGAGAAAAATGTGCAACAAATCACTATTTTTTAATAATGCACTTTCAACAACTGCTGTTCTTAAATTTGAAAAAAAAAAAAAAAAGAAAAAAAAGGAAAGAGAAAGAAAAGTGGAATGGCAGATTAGGTCTTCTTTACAGAGCCCTTTCACAAAGTGGGTTGTGCCCTTCCTCCTCCCCACTGCATCCTGTTTCATCAGGAAACTTCAGTTGCTGTCAATCAGAGTGACACAGCTATCATGCTTAAGAAGGCAAAAGAGAAAGGTATTTTCCTGAACTTGATCCCTTCAGAGCTACTGCCTGAGAAAACACCCACTGCTCCCACAGCTAATCCCTGGGAACACTAATCCTGCCTGTGGAGTTTTACCCAGGGAGCTTGTGGGTAGGTGACTCTGCCCTTCCATTGCAGCTAGCTGGGCAGTGCCATCACACTGCCCTCCATGCATTGTTAAACTCACCTACTGATCTTCTAGAGGGATGTTGTACCAGCAACATTTCTATCTATTACTGCACAGTTATGAGGCAAGTTTACAAGCAATCCATCAAATTACTGCCTTTCATGCCATACTCTTATTAAACTATTAGTTACTGACACTTTAGTAACAGCACTTTCTAAAGTGATAAAAACAGCCTGCTGGACACAAGGTTTATCTGTGAGAATTCTTGAAATTCTGGGTTTGGAAAAATGATGCTGTCATCCTCAGGCTTCAATACTCAAAAATAATAAATTCAAGGGGTATTTAATTGAAATTGGGCTAATTGAAATTGCCTAAATTATTAGGCAATCCAGTGGCCCTTCTGTCCCACTAATATGTTAATCAGAGCTGATACTAACTGAGAAACTCATTGGAAAGGAGGAGGAAATACTCCCAATGAGCAAAATTGTGCAGCAATTTAGAAAGCACTATCCTCAATTAAAGTTTTAGAAAGTGATGCCACCATCTCATATTTTTCCAACTGATGAGGACACAAATGTTTCAAAACATTTCTAACCATTAAGATCTACAGCAAAATTAAAACTGAACTGTCAGGAAATATCCAGGACACTATAGGGAAAACTGTGTTTAAAGCAAGTTGCTGTGCTGTCTGTCCCTGGGATTCCTGTGATGGCAGAGCAGCCATTTTACGAAACAAAGAAAGAGAATAAAGTTGCCCAGCCCAGATTTAACAGAGCAGAGATGATTTTCTTGCTGACTGTAGATATTACAAGTAGAGTGAATCATCCTCCTTTAGGGGGACATGGCTATTTGGCCATCACTGGACCAATCCTGTACCTCAAGAACTTTGCATGCACCATGCTTCACCCAGGGCAGTGGAAGAAGGCTGAAGCACACCATCAATTGCCAAAGCCACTTTACACTTCTTTCTTGACCCTTTTTTCCTTCCCTGTCTCCCCTTCTGTGTCTGGTCAGTCCTTTTTCACTCCCAGCTACAGACTGCAGGGCTGTGCCAGCCCCTTCCCACTTGCAAGTTTTTGGGGATAACATTTTGCCTTCTACAGGGCAAACTTTTACTCCTGGGGCTGGACAGCAAGGAAAGGAGAAACTACAGAAACTATGATGGTCACACATTGGAAAAGACCTCGGACCTTCCCTGGTGGTTTAACTGCATTGGTTTGTTCAGAGCTGTGCCTGGCAGATCCAGGGGCAGCCAAGGAAACCAATGACTGGAGGCTTTTCCTAAACGTCAATAAAAATGCATCAGCTTCTCAAACAAACATTTAGGGAGATTTTGTTTCTCTGCAACCTTTGTGGTAAATATGATTTTGCTGTTTAATGCACATATAAACAGCTTCCTGAGAACAGCACCTCTTTTGCTGGACATGAATTAGGTCCTTCCAGAGTCTTTCTTTTAAATGTTGTGTGTTTATTCAAATAATTAAAAAGGTTATAGCCTTTGTAATAATTATCTCAAACAGAGACATTAATGAATCATTCATCAAATGAAAGGGAACAAGTGTTATATATAATGCTTTAGAAAACATGCCTTTGTTCCAGTAATTTAGCAGCTGGCAGCTGCCTCATCTTCATGCATGCACACACACAGGGATTAAAACAAGAGAAAAATTGTTCTTAGAGGTACCATGGACAAAGGCTAGGGGGTAAAATTGTCAAAAGACTCCATATGGTTTACACACTCACATCCTACCCAAGAGCACAACTTTTGAATTTCCTGACACTTTTCTTGCAAAATTATCATGCAGAGATCCAGTTCCCCTGTTGGCACTGCAGCCCCAAGGCACAAAGGACATAGAGACATCCCCACCCACAGCCATACCACACTGGCCCAGGAGTATGGGCTCTTCTCAGAGACTGGTCCCTACAGAGAAACACCACTGTGACCAGAACAAAAGCACTAACACCCCATGCCCACAGCTGCTTCTCCAGGCTGAATGTGAGAGTATTTTAATCCAATACTGCAGCTGAACTGTGCCTTCTGCCAAAGGCTCAAAGCTGCCCACTTATATAATCACATTTTCTTGCTTCATACCTGTGTTTTATCATCTTTAGCTGCTTAAACAGATGGCTGCCATTGTGCTAGGCTGGGGATTTTTCCATTTCTCTCCTTGGTGTGATGGGTACTGTGTTATTAAATAAACAGACAAGACAGATCCTGGGAAAGGTCAGAATTCATTATGAGTAAGAGGAAACAACTTATCCCCCACATGCATATAATTGGGCCTGACTTCCATTAACACAAGGCAAACAGGCAGCTTCCGACTGGGTACCTCGAGGGAGTGTTATAAAAATAGCTGCAGGCTCAATCAAGTTTATCCAGATGGGAGTGAAGGCTAACACAATAGTTAACAGGGAACCACAGAGGAGATTAGGAAGATGTGCAAAGCAGACTGCAGGTGATTGCCTGCACTCCAGACTAGTATTTTGCCCCATTCATTGTAAAGCCCCCCACTCATTGCGAAGCCCCCCATCTTAGTCTGGAAGGAACAAAATGTGGAATCTTCCAACTGTTTTCTCTGCCTCTTTTGTGAAGACCTGATACTAAAGCAAAACTACTTCTTCTTGCTAATACTCACATTTTTTACATTATTCTTTCCCTGCTGTTAGTTTTCAGACAGACAGAGCCTAACTCAGCAGTCAATATCTCAGGAGGATCAGCTGGTTAGATGCCTGTTGGCTTTAGGAAGACAGGGGAATCAGTGCAATTGATGCTACAGCCAACCTTCCACTCTGGTGGGATAAAGGCAGTTTTAACTGATGCATCCAAAATGTTAATTGAAGTCTTATGATGCTCCTGGAGAAGATAGGTGATGGCAGTGTTTCACCAGCATACTCCTGCTTTGAACTGAGACAAAAGAGAGAGAAACTCAGGCATGATCTCCCACAGAGAGTCTGCATCAGTGTGCCCAAATCCAGCTCAGAACAGGCTAGTTGCACTATTGTAACTCCCAGGATAAACAGCTGCACCTGCTTAAGCTGTTTTAATTTAAGTTTGCTCAGCAGATGTTTCAAACAGTGCAAGCACTCGGTATAGTCAACTCAGCTTTGTACCAACACATCAGAACCATTCTCTCTGAGAGAGTCATTTGTGGGAGGACAGGGGAACTTAGTGTCAAAGGTCTGGGCTTTTCCTGGCGCACTCAGAATCTCATCTGCCTCTCCACTGATTTAATTTGGACAAGGACAAATGCAGCAGATTGGCTATTACTCTGCATGGGTTAGAGGTACTGCAGCAATCGTGATGTGATACTGTGGAAATTGCAGGTACTCTGAGCTCACCCACTTCCCTGGGCATAGAAGTGGCACCAATGCAAAGTGGAGGAACTAATCCATTTTCAAGACTGGCAAATATTGATAAAATGCGTGATAAAATGATGGGAGTAGAGTCAAAGCCCTGATTCCTAGCTTAGCGGCTACAGGGAAGATTCTCAACATTGAGAAAGCCAGGTGAGAGCTTCCTGCAGGTTTCTCACTGACAACAAAACTGGTAGGAAGAAAAAAATATATATATCTGTCTTACATAAATATCATACGAAATCTGGCATAGTAATCTGCCAATGGTAATTGATTGGAGACATTAGTCTGCCCTCCAAAACACTTTGGCAGCTTTCCCAAGAGAGGTGTGATTTTTTTTTTTAAATCTGTAATGACTCTCAAGTCACACAACAAGCAGTTCATGTAATTCATTAAGTTACATTGCCGCTTGTCTTGCCAGCAGCAAGCAGAAAAACACAGACTTGCCCTTGCACCGTTTCTGTGCCTATTGATTGTATCATTAGGTAAGCAAATTGGTTACCTCACTTCAGGCTTGGTACTAAATTACAGTCACTAAGATTTGCCGTCACCTTAATAGGGTATCGACTGCCATGAAAAGAATATGTTGGAAATCCCTGTATCCCAGGAGAAGTGATTGTAAAGGAGCATTCCTAGCCCAGATATACTCTCCAGCATGACACACATTGAAATAAATTGTCATTTATATCAAGGTCAAAATTCAAGTCATTGTATGTACTGCAAGCATTCATTCTAACACATCAAGTAAGCTACCCATCAAATACAGATTTCCCTAATAGTTAAATTGCTCTGTCAATGGATAGGACACTGGCCTCTCTGCAGACAGAAGAGCTCACAATGTGTTGATGATGGCTGACCATCCTAAGAGACAGAGATATGGCAGATTTACAGGAGCCTCCATCTACAGGGATGCTTCTCTGGTCCTACAGGTCTGACTCCCGGATTTTAGCTCCTGCTCTGCCACTCCTTTGACTGAGGATTTTTGGCTTTGGTCAGCTCTATCCTGGTAAGAAAAGGGGATTTTATTGCTTTCACCAACCTGCAAAATAGTCCCAGTGAGGGGAAAAATTGGTCAAAGTGACTAAACCTTACCAAGTACAGGAGTAAACTAACCCCACGTCTGGCTCTTCCTCCTTGCAGAGTGCATGTTTTGACCTGGAAATATAGCCAGCAAATTATCTACTCCTACCAGTTCTCAGACCCAATTTTCACCTGATAGCACAGATAAAATGGGAGTGTTTGGTTTTGTTATTTTTCTAGGCAGCTCACCTTAAAATCCTTTAGTAGCCCCAGAAGGATAGAGCGAGTCTGGGCTGAAAGCATATCCTGACTTCAGCCTCAGGGAAACCACATTATTACTGCTCTGCAAAATGCTTCAGCCTGTATTAAAGGGACAAAGTCACAAGGCAAGTTTGTTTAGGTCCTGAAAGCAGAGAGATGGGCAGAGATCAGGGTCAGGCTTGGGTCAGGAAGATACCAGAGGTAATGTCTCCATCCAATACAAGCACACACGCTATTTCTGTTGGCTACTGGTGAGTGAAAAAGTAGATACAGTCTTCTGAAAGGATCTCTCTTTTAGTCACAGAAAGCATTCATTGATTTCCATCAGCTTCTAGATGAGGCCCTTAATTATTACTAACTTTGGCTGGGGATTGCAAAGTGACTTAGCAAAGCAGCTTAGCAACAAAAAGGCTGGCAAATACTTGAACTGCTCTGTCACTCCATGTTCAGGCTCAGTTCAAGTTTGGGCAGACATACAGGTTCTCACCTACTTAATCTAGGGGGAACAGGTTGTCTGCTTTCTGGCTTTATTCTGTATCTCACAAATCAGTATTCCTTCTCCACATCCACATGCACTGTTTTGCCATACAAGAGAGGTAGCTGGTGAGTTGTTTGTATTCCCCAAGAAGCAGTGTCAACAGTGTGTGACACCCCTGCCTGCAGCACTGGGATTAAAGTGCACCCCAGAAGGCAGAGCAAGCAGGTCATGTACCATGAGTCCCACAGTGGAAGGAAAGCAACACATGGAGGAAAGAGGTGGACATGGAGAACTTTGCACAGCTGTGCTGCTAAGGCTGGAGGAAAACGGCCCCTTTGCAATTCTCCAGGATCTTGACCTAATTTTTGTTCAAGAAAGCAGCAAATCTGTGAATTTCACTGTGCAATGAGAAAAACTGGTGGAAGACAAAGCATGAGTAGCTCCCACCACGGGAGAGGGCACATGTCCAAGGCAGGATGGTGAAAAGCTTACAGCAGGGAGGTTTCACATTGCCTGCATCTTCCCTCCAGGCTCAGAACAGACATTAGGAAAATCCATCAAGGAAGGGCCTTATCACAACTACATAACCCCCAAGTATTTTACTGCAGGATAAATATAGTCTTGGCTCCCTGAACCACAGTAACTGGATAATTTTGGTATCGTTTCTTTGTAAAGGTATTAAGAACTCTTATCATCATCTCAGGCATTGAATTCAATGAAAGATTTACTCAATAAACAAAATTCTAAGCAGCTTCAAGGAAAATAGATAACTTAGAAGGCCTGACCTTCTAAGTTCTAATTCCACAAGAATTAAAGAGTTTGAGGCATATTTATTAATGGAACATATACTCCCAAAAGAGCAGCCCCATATTTATTGAACTAGTGTCTAAATAGCTTTATCAATACGGGGTGTATTTAATGGATATCTTTTATGATTAAATTTACAGGGAAGGACCCATGGATCCTGTCAGAAAACAATTCTGCATGGCAAGTTGACACATATCAGATGTGCTTATTTTCCTGACATTTGAATTTCAAAGGAAATTAATATTTTATGTTCCTCATTTTGTTTGTTTCCATATTCCCAAGAAGTTGCAAATCTCGGTGCTTTTTCTGGCAGGGCATCCTCAACGCAGATCTGGGAGAGTGTCCTTCATGCTGTCTAGAAATGAAAGGGCAGACAAAGACACCTGCACAGAGAATCTCCAAACAATAACTTCTCTCTCAAAAATACAGCAGGAGACAGCAATTGTAAGGAGAACAGTGCTGCTGCCTAGGGACCTGATTGTTCCTCAGGCTTCAGCAACACTGTGCCTGAGCCTGAGTGGTTTTGTAAGGAAGCCATCTCACTCATAGTTCCTTGCTGCACTGAGGAAGATGCAAGGACACCAGCATGAGGAATTTATCCCTGCTGGATCGTGGCCCAAGGCTCCCTGTGGTCATTCCTCCACCTGAAGCAGTGGTTTCCATGAGTCATTAGAGGTTTACATAAATCATTGTTTGCAGTGAGGAAGCTCCTTCCCCAGCTCCAGCCATAGGGCAATGCACAGCTCTGGCCAGGCTGAGCTGTTTGTCTTCAGAGGGGAACCTCTTTACAGTCCTTTGTAAGGTGTTCTCGGATCCAAGGTGTGGGATGGAAGAATGGGCCTCCAGCTGAGATTACAAGGCCTGAAACTGCACATTCTACATGTATGCTGAAGAGTTCACAGCACTCGTCACTCAAGGTGATCTCTGCTGAAAGAGTCCTTAGAAAAAATCACAGTGATCAGCTTTCTGAATAGCATCTTGGGATCCCAGTTTCACGAAGTGACACTATTTGGTGTGTCTAGGCTACTCAGGTGCTTTAAAATTGTCCATCAATAGGTCTTTTTTTTACTTCCAATTCTAGGAAGAAGCAGAAATTGCAGCAGCATGGGGTTTCCTGCACCTGGATAACACAGGATGATGTGAAAGGGATGCAGGAGTCAACAGTGCTTCAAATAAAGTCCTGAGAACTCAGTGCAGAGAGTGCCTGCCTCAAAATTCACATTGCCAGGAGAAAATTAAGAGTTAACGGAGTTTGCCCAAGACAATGATCAGATGGATCAAACAGAAATGGAAGGGGAATTCTGAAGAGGCTTGAGAAAAGGCATCAGCTTGGAATCAAATGGGCAAGTTAGGAGGGTTAGTTATAAGAGGAACTTTAGGTATTTATAGACTCTAATTTGCATCTTGGAAGTATCCAGTCCCATGGTTTACCTGTTGTGCTGCAAATACTGATGTTCACCAATTGTTGGTTTACTAGATACCCATAAGTACTTTGATCCAGGCTTGATTTAAACCATGTGAGTCAAGCAGTGGTTCTCTGCAACACAACAGAAATTTTCCTGATTGCAGGAGACAATACAAGAGGAGGATCAGGCCTCTGGGTCCAAATCCCAAATCCTTAATCATCTCTGAAAACATGACTCACCCAGCAGTAAATGTCCCCATCATCTGGAAGTTTAGAGCAGCATTTCAGTGTTTCATGAAGTGCTTTGAGATAAAAGATGTCATATAAAAATATTTTATGTTTAACACTTTGGCAGGTGTAACATTCCATCTCATAAAGGATAATCAGAGTGATATACAGGATAACATATTACAACTTTACCTTATGAGTCAACTCCATCAGAACTTAAATGCTTATCTAGAAAATAGGACAGAGCAAAATCAGAAACAATCCAGAAAATTTTTTTAAATGTTATATTTTATTCCCTTTCAAATCAACTTTTTTTATTATTTTTTAAGAGCTGAAAGAAGTCAGATTAGATATGTAAACTCAGGTGTCTTTTCAAATGGGAGCAGATAAATTCAGAGCTCAAATTTTAATACCTACATAAACCTTAGGGTTATCTGGAGCTTCAAGCAGAACCATATTGGCTTTTATGCTCCATTCATGGGAAGGCAGATAAAGTCCTAAACCCAAATATGCCTGGATAATACAGACTGCTCTCATTCAGATGTTTTCTGAACTTGTGCAATCTGCAGATTCTCTAACAGAAACTACTTGGCAGCCTTTTAAAACACACATAAATGACCCAATCCTGAAGTTTTATTCTTGTGAACTTGTGAGTATGGCTGATCTCCAGCCTCATAACTATGTGTTGATTTTTTTTTCTCTTCAGTAAGTTACTCACTCTCAATGTCTTGAGGGGGGTTTTTTATTTTGTTTTAGGTTGGGTTTTTTGGTTTTTTGTTTTGTTTTTTCCAGGGGATTTATAAATCTAACATTAAAAAAGAAAAACAAAAGGAAAAGAGAAATTCGTACACATAAGGCAGTATATCCCCTGAGTATCCACCAAGATTTGAAATGTGATGGGAATCAGTAATATTTGCAGGCTTTTCTATGTAGGAAACAAACTGCAGGAGAAACCTGGCTCAAAGCAATGCTGCAATACAGGGACAGGGATAAACACTGAGAAAGCACAGGAGCCTCTGGTTTGTCTTCTGAAGTTTCTCTGTGTTCTCCAAGGATGTAACCAAGCTCCAGGTGATGGACTGCAACAAAATTTGTTTATTTCCATGATTTTTTATTAAGCTAAGGCCTAAAGCTCTACAGTCTTGGATGCACTTCAACTTCAAAAGAAAAAAACAAGTGTCTCTCCACAAGGATTCCCTCCAAAATGTGTTCCTTGTATGCAACTGAATGCTCTGCATGGTCTATAAAGCAGGATATCAAACCCACCCTTCAGTGGTAAACAAAAGGAGCAGATCCCCTATTTGCTCACAGATCATGTATGAACACAAATGCTCAACAAATTGCCATGCTCCCTCCAGACACAGGGCCATGCCTGCCACCTGTCAGCTACTAGCAAACTTTCAAGTGCTGCAATGACCTATTTTTAAATAAAATCTGCACAGCAGATCTAGAAAATTCACCTTTATTCTCTTGGTCTGAACACCCAGACCAGGAAGGTACTACTTATAGTGCAAACACATATTTTCTTCATAGTTTCATGGAGTTCTGCCCATTTTATTGCCTCAAGATGTGTAAAGCATATTACACTTCATATGTAGCTTTTTTCTTTCTAGCTATGCATGTGAAGAGCTTGTGCAGCTCCCTCAGGAGCATCTTCAGAACATAATTTTTTGTTAAAAGTATGTTTTAGACAGGGAGTCTGTCATTCTGGTAGTTCAAGTTTCTGGCGATAAGACAAATATTTAAATTTTTTTCAACTGCAACTGAACAATACATTTAACCTCAAAAACTGAATAGTCTTGATCTACTATAAGGCGAGGGTCTAGTGGATCCCTTTTCCTGTATCTTTTCCAAGCATGATCACTTCAATTCCATTTGATTTTGCAATCGAGAAATTCTAACAGTATATGCTAAAAGGGATGGTCTGTGGAAAAAATATAGAGTAGTGTACAAAACATAACCCTGTCATAGTCTACCACCATTTTATGTACCCAAAACATTTCTTATAAATAACAATAATCTGCAGAGGGACACCCTCATAGCTGAACTTTATATTAGCAAATTCATCTCTCCCGAACTTTGGAAGACAACAGAGAGACCTCTTGTGAAAAAACGATGTACTGCAAGCACATCTTCAACAGCACAACACTTTCTTAGTACCTTTGTCTTTACACTTTCTTAGTACCTTTGTCTTTTCCCTCTTTCCATACTAACGGGATCCCTGAGTGAACATCCCCACCAGAGTCGTGTGCCCAAACAACAGAAGAAAACAACCTAAGAGGTCCTACTTCTCCCTGTCCTGCCCGTTTGTTAGGACAGCCCTAGAGGAAGTTTAACCCAAGAAGGAGAATGAATATTTATCCATCATAAAAATTTAGATTTCAACAGACTTGAAATCAGATCTTTGTATGTTTCCAAAGTGAACTCCGCCAAGCCCAGTGATGGCCATTTTTGCCACAGGCTCAAACCCCAGATTCAAGAGCACAAGTCCCACATCCAGTGTGGGACAGGGACCTGCAGTCAGTCCCTCAGTGCTGCCCTGCAGCAACAGTGGAGCAGCTGAAATCCATAACTTGAGAGATCAGGTCTCAAAAGCTGGGCTAGAATAACCCAGCAGAATTCCTGTCATGGCCCAAAGAACCAGGAACCAGAGGTGGCTGCAATTGTTTTACTGGACATTGCAAGGGAAATAGAAATATCTGAGGCTCCCCAAATACGTTGTGGAAATAAAGATGCAAATTTATTGTCAGACCCTGGCTGTTTATCAGTTGACAGCTGTGATGAGCCATTAAAGGATGACTGCTTACAGACAATCCAGTGTTTTGTTCTGGTGTCGTCTTTGGTTTTTTTAGTGTTACCTGTTACAACAGTAGCACAGGTGGTCTTTTTTTATTATATAGGGGCAGCTGCTTCCATGTAGTAATTTGGAGAGGTCAGTGATGTTGCAGCAGCTGTGCCATGTCCAAAATGAGAGGCAGTGACCACATACTGGGCTGCCAGAAGGAAGAGAATTGCTCACCAGCACCTCAAAGGCCTTCATTCTGCCAGTGCCTCACCTTCCCATGAGGATGCTGGAGGCTGTGAAAAGAAGATGAGCGCAGGAACTTGAGGAAGCAAAGAGCTATAAAAATTCAGTATTTCCCTCTAGCAGAAGTAAAATATCAGGAAAAAAAAGAGCTGAGGAAAGGGAGGTTGCTGATGTCCCAAGATCTGCTCTGACACTCTGCCTGGCAACAAGCCCCCATTTTAGTTCACTCCTGCCTACCCCAGCAGTTTCAGCTGCTAGGGAATGGCTGGTCTGGGATCAGTGTCCAAGTTCCAGCAGCACAGGTCAGCCTCACTATAGCATAGGAACAAAGCTCCTCAGCTCTGACTCAGAGGAAAGAACACAACCTACATTGCTTAGTAAGACAGAGAACAAAATAACACGTCTCCAGCATCTCCATCCACCCTCAATCTATTTATCACCTGGGGACATGACTTACAAGACTGTCCCCTGTTCATCTCTGTTTGGATCCTTCTTTGTATCTGATGGTGTCAGAACATCACTGCCAACCGTTCTACTCATCTCAGCAATGGGCACAAATCTTGGATTTCGTCTCTAAGACAAGGGAATAGGAGGTGAGGGCAAAACAGTGGCCAAAGCAGCCAAGTCTTCAAATTGTGAAAAACACAGGGTGTCATTCACTGCCAAAGGGTCACTGCTACAGGCACAGTTTGCACCGGGGAAATAACGCCGGAATAAAAAGGGCTGTAGGATTTTCCTGCAGGGAAACCTTAAAGGATTCCCAGTAGGAGAAGGAGAGAAGACTACCTTTGCAACCACATTCAAAGTGTTGAGGCATTGTCAGAGCCATCCTCAGGACCACACTCTTTGCTGAGGGGGTGTCAAGAAGATTCCCATTTTAAAACTGGTTTCTTTTCCCCCCTTTGGGAGATATTGTAAGAATATGTCTATATTTAAAATGCTTTTCTTGGACTAATTTCAAAACCAAGAGAATTTTGTGCATCCTGGGGAGGAACAGCTGTTGGTGTCAAGGTTCATCTGTAAATTTTTGCTAAAGCAAAGCCCAAACCTTTACACGTAGCTCAATCCCGAGAGAGCTGCAGCGCCCCAGGTCCCCCATTTCTGTGCCAAGAGCACCACCCGGTGGCCTCCCCGACCACGGCTCTCTCCCTCAGAAACCATGATAAAACAGAAACATTTGAAGGGGAAGGAAAAATCAGACACCTATCGCTGTGCACAGAGCTGTACGGATAAGCTGGGCAAAAACCCTGGTGTGCTTATTGTATGAAACCCAGCCAGGATATGAGCAATTTTGAAAATCCTGCATTTCACGTGTCTTGCGGGAGAGGGAAGAGTCCCAGGGTGGGTTTTGCTGGGACCAGATGAATGTGCAGGGCTGCAGAGGCTTTGAGAGAGCAAGTCATGGTCCTATTATGGATGGCACTTACCACCTCCTCCAGCACCTCACCTCCCAGGACAGCAGCTCTGCTGCTCGTGGGGGGCAAGTACCACCACCCCAAAGATGCTGCATTTCTCAGCTGATGGCCCTGCTCCTTGCATAGCTCCCTGCACCCTCAGCAAGCCAAGACATGTCTGGTACTGCTGGCCTGGGCAGCCATGGGCCACCAGCTCCCCTTTTCTGCCCTCCCTTCACTATCAGTTTACTTCTACCCGGTGTGTTTCACGAGGTCACTGCAAGTTTTTCTGAAGCCTTGATGATCCTGAGGCCTAAAACTGAGGATTTAGCAAGTGTTCACCAGTAGTTTTCCACATACTGCTCACAGGCTTTGGCTGGACTTGAGCATTCATCGGGTTCCCTGGGGTGCACTCATCTCTTGCCTGGGAGAGAAGACCTCCCTGAGCCACTGTGGGATTTCTGTGTGCATCCTTCTGCTGCCTGAAGCAGGAATACATTAAATAATTCAGTCCTGGCAAGGAAGACAGCCCTGTGGGAAACAATTTATACAAATGTTATTGGCTGTTAATGGAAATCTTTGGGAAGAAAAAGAAAATGTACATTTCTATTAAGATGAAAAAAGAGTGTGTCCATAGAACAAATAATTCCCAGTAGCTATGCCTCAAGGCCCATGTGCAAAGGATAAGAAAGGTCCATTGCTTTTAGCATTCTGTTCTGAAGGTTTTATATAAGAGCTGAATGGATCAGAGGGAAAATTGAAGAGGGTTGAAGGAAGTCACGCTCTGCCTGGCACTAGAGACCTTATCAAGCAGGCAAGTGAACTCGCCAGTTACCTGAGGTATTAACAAACAAAAAGAGCTCACAACAACATGAGCAGGAAGAAGACAAGGGGCAGACAGGGCTAATTTGGGAGTGAGCAGCCTCCAGCAACTGCCCGTGAGCCCAGCCTGACAGCACAGCACCAGCTGATGTGCAGGTTCAGGTCACCCAAGGCAGCTTTACCTTGCAGGTCACAGAAGTCATGGCAAAAACATTCAGTCAGCCTAGACAGTCCCTCACCTCCCTTCCTTCTCTCATTTCTTTTTGCTTTCCTGTCCTTTCCACTTTCATTTTCCTTATAAGTTTAGGAAGAGCACTTTCTCTCTTCAGACAGACCAGCTGGCAGATCATGCAGCTGTAGCTATAACAAATACTACAAATCTGGGATGAATACATCCAGCATATACTTGTCCTGTTTATCTTCTGGATGTCACTTTGTCAAAGTACAGCTGCACCATGAGAGGTGTTTTCTTGCTAAAATATCAGAGCTGCTTTAGTAAAGACAGAATTACCTAAAAGGCTCTTCACTTCAAGAGACACTTCAAGACACCACAGCACTGTAAACCTTTATCATTTTAGTTAATAGAAAAATCCTCTCAAGTGTTTTGTATTGTGAGCAGTATAGTTTCTGGGACAAGTCAGCATCACTGGAAAAAATGAGATAAGTACATGCACATGAACATGTTGTGTAACAAAATGTAGTGTTACTTTCATTTCCTAAAAATCCAAGGGCCAGATTTTATTGAGAGACACTGAAAATAGAAGTCCACATTAATTAGAAACCTAGAGCAATATTACCTGTGTACATACTTTATTCCGGGTTTACCAGATGTTTGATGAACATCATCTAGATTATCTGTCTTGTGCTTAAAGCTCTTTGGAAATTTATTCAGTTGTTTTTGTTTTAAAACACCATTCCTTTGTTCATAAGAATGGGTGAACACAAAAGGAACATCTGCGTTTCAAACATAGTAACATTATTGGATTTTAGTTTGTCATAAAGGTTCTTGATATTACAATATACAAAGCAACATTTTTCACAGGTTAATACAGCTTCCAAAATCATATCCTGTTGTAGACATCCTTTTTCATATTTTCATTTTTTTCCCCTCTGAAAAAAATTGTAATTGTATTGTAATCCTTGTCAGCTTGAAACTACAGCCATATCTCTTTTTCAAAGCTGTTTGCAGATTGTAGAAAAGGATGCAGGCAAGAAGATGGTTTCTCTGCAGCAACTGCAAAAAAAAATTACCTGCTGTTTACTTTCCCTGTGGATTTCCACAAGGATTGCTTTCAGTAGTGAAATTTTGAAGGATGGCATTGGATTTTTTTGTTTGTTTCTAAGCTGCTCTTTAGACTCTACTATATACCTCCCCCTGCCACAACAAAGAAGGTCTCTGGATGCTGCTCCACCAAAGGTGTTTTAAACAGTCTTTGTAGACCTCCTTCTTCTTACACCTCATTGCACTCACCTAAGCAAAGTATCTAAAATATTCATATAAGGTACCACTAAAACTCAGTTCTCAAAAGTATTTCTCCCGCAGCAATGTCCTGAGCTATAAAGGTTTGCCTGTGCTGAAGCCACACAAAAAGGAATCAGACTGGTGCAAAGTAGGACGCAAGATCCAAGCTGGAAAGTGTTTGGAGCTTACACACAGCTCTGAAATGAGTTATAGACAGTGAAGGAAGATGACACATACTCCAGCATAGACAGCAGTCCCACTGTAGGTTTGATCAACACAAGCCATTGTTGATGCCTGAGAAAATGACAGGATGCTTTTCCTTAAACTTTTAAAGATCAGGCCTGCCAGTAGCCAGAAGGAATGCCACAGGAACCTCACCTTGGAAGAAGATAGAGGGGTGACTTCCTAAAATGCTTTCTAGTCCCCTGAAGAGACACAGAAAGTGTCTAGTGGAGACCACAGAATGAAAGAGAGCTCTAAGCTACCTCTTTGAGCCTGAGGGTTTCCCTTTGCAGCATTGGTCAGCTCAGGTCTCCCATTTGTAACCTTTTTCCCCTTCTCCACACCTCCAGGGCAGACAACCTGGGCCTGCAGCACATTTAAACACTACCTACCATTAATACCACAGCAAGAAGTGGTGTGGAATATTGAACAATTTGGGTCATCTAGTTTCAGAATGCCAGCCTCCTGCAAGATGCAAAGGGCAGCTGTCATTCTCTAGACAAAGTGCAGATGAGAAGTCTGAACTCAAGCACAGAGTAGCCTCCCCCAGTCCCTCACTGCTCTGCTTTATACTACTACTCATTGCTGCAACTAGGGATTTTCTCTTTGAATTTCTCCTGATGAAACTCATTTACAAAGACTGACTGTTAATGCTGGGTTATTCAAGCCTCTTGGAAGAAAATTTGCAGCAATGAAAAAGTAGGTCCTGTCTCCCCAGCTGCTTTTAAAACCACCACTGACAGTTGTCCTTGCCTTTCCTTGGCTGAGGATTTCCCCTTGCAATATTTTTCTCCCCTGCATAATTCTCTTCCCTAACTAGCCTTTCTCAAACAGAAGTTACTTGAGGGAATCTACCCAATTAGACATTTAAATCAATTAGGCTGATTGACAGGAGGATTAGGTCTAGCATGGTCTTGATTGCAGACACAAACACTCAGCTGGAATAAATACCTGACTCATAAGGACTTGCTGAGTCTTAATTAGTTAATGTTTGTGAAGAGCTTTGAACACA
Source organism: Entomyzon cyanotis (assembly GCA_024500445.1). Classification (NCBI taxonomy): domain Eukaryota; kingdom Metazoa; phylum Chordata; class Aves; order Passeriformes; family Meliphagidae; genus Entomyzon; species Entomyzon cyanotis. The sequence goes on from JAKEPQ010001005.1 coordinate 88,552,468, forward strand.
TGAAGTTCTGTACCTGCACTGTTATTCTCTCTGTTCCTAGTAGGGGAGGCTTCAAATTTGGATATGGCAAGGAAGACAGAAGGGGACCTTGACCCAAGGCCACTGGGGACCACAGCTGCAGGAAAGGACAGTGATGTCTCACAGAGCTTTGCTCTAACTTAGCATCGCTGCTGCTCTGTGCTCATGTAGCTTCTCCCGTTTGTGTGCAGGATGGCAGCAGCCCCTGATCTCCAGACCTTCACACCAGGACTCTTCCTCACACTGGAGCCACACCAGCATCAGATCAGCAGGCAGGGCATGAGTGAATTCTGGATCCCAGTTGCTCTGGATTCCTGTTCTCCAACGTTCTTCCCAGGAAGAAACTCAGATTGTTTGTGCTTTTAAAGAAGTGCCATTCACTAAGGCATCAAGGCACTCACTCATAATAAATAAACAAGAGCTAAAGTTCATGAAGGCCTTTGAGGCTGCCTAAAAGCAGCACTGGTATATTACTAGCAAATTCACACCTAGGAAAGCTTCACATTAACAAAAAAAGTCCACATGCCTCAGTGATACAAAGGATCTCTTTTCAAAGAAACATACATAAAGTGTCACCTTGAAAACCTAAATTTGTCTGGTTATATGGGGTTAAATACAGATCCAGTTTTGCAAGTTGTATGCTTCAATAAAGAAGACCTCACCTGAAAAGCAGTAAAGTAAGTAAGTATAATAACTAATATACCAATGAAAATAGCTTATGTTTTTTCCAGCCCACACAGAACTGTCTTATTCAAATTGCAAACATGAACTTTTGAGACTTACAAAATATAGTTTGGACCAGCATAAAAAAAAATCCTCAGAATCCAAACCATTGTAGCCTTCCAGCAAGGAAGCCTCCAACTAGAAAAAAAAAAGCTGTTCCATCCTTAGTCTTCCTCTGTCAGCCCATTTGACATTGAAAACAAATTGAATGACAGTCAGTCCTTGTGATTTACCTTGCCAGAATGAAGCTGCTGAATTCCTTGCTCTCCTCCCAGAATCTCTTGTACAGGACCTGTCCAAAAGTTCCTCCAAAGTATCCTCCTGATAAAGGCGGTTTAGTTTTTGGTACAATTCATAGCAGTCCCCTCGTTAAAACTATGACCTGATGACACTATTTTCACTAACGCATTTTGAATAATGTTGGGGTTTTTTTCTGCTATGTGGAGTAGTAGTAATGCTGGCAGATAGCCCCAAGAACTAACACAACAGAAGGCAGGCACAGAATTCACCATTTATACCATTAAAGAACATGTGTGCACACACAGAGAAGCTGCAAACCTGAAAAGCCTCAAGCAATAGTTATTTCCAACTAAGGGAAAAAACTCTCCATCACCAGTACATCTTTTAATTGCAAACAATGCATCTTGGAAGATGTTCATGAAGGAATCTTTGCTACTGGCAAGTACATAAGAACCAAGTTTAGTGTCATAGAAGTATGACACTGAAAGTTTTTGTTTTCCTCAAAACCTGGATTAGCAAGCAGCAGCAAATATTATAAAGCAGAGTGGGATTTTCACGGCACAAACATAAATTGTACCATTGTTTCACAGAAGGTGATAATCTAAAATCCATTTTTGTGGCTTTTAAGATTCCTACCATAAAAGTTTAAAAATACTAAAATAAATATCCCATCATAAAAGAAATACAGGTTCATTTTCAGCAACCAACAGATTCAGTGGTTTGTTTTGGAAATTAGAGAACCAACTAGTTTTCCTGGTCATTAAGGGATTTATCTGCACATCCTTGTTCCAGTTTTCCTCATATATCCTTCTACCTTTCCCCAGGTGAACACTGTACCTAACCACAGGTTTTGGTATATTCTGATTTTATAGCCTTACCAGTTATTTCCCAATAATTTATGTAAGGCTTCAGCTGTTCGGAGGAGTTTATTACTGTCACATTCTAACATCCAGCTCTAACTTCTGTCCCTTGAACATTAACTGTGTGAGTTATGAAAGCATGTAAAAATAAACTTCCATAAAATTCTTCAGTGGATGAATAGTTGCTCAGTTACTTACATGGTGGAGCAGTTTTTCTTTTATTTCTTTTAAGGGATTCTTCTCCTGTCCTATTACAAAATTATGATCCAGGTGAAGTAATCTAGTGGTTGCTATAGTATCTTCTTGGAATCAGCTACTCCTAGAAACCCAGAAGTAACTTAGGAACCACCATGGGAACGTTACACACCAGCAAAGGGAAAGACATTTTTTATTTCACTCAAAAAGTTCTGTTAGACTTGTCTAGAGCATTGATTTACTTAAGAAAACAAAACATTTTGGAAAAAAAAGCTTATGTTTTCCTTCAGCTTTTCTTCCTCTTGTTTTATTTCCTACTTTTTTCTTTCAGAATCTTTTTGTTTGTTAGTTTCAAATCACGAGAGGCTACTTAACATGGTGTCTCTCCCTCTTTCTTTAGTTGAAGAAATAATACCAGGACACATGCTGGCCTTTAGCCAAACAGCCACCATGCTCCCATTTTCAAGACCTCAATTTTATGCTTCCATTGGAAATACTGCTCAATAATACATTTTTCATCCGTCAGTCACCATGTGAACAATATTTTGGCTAGCATGGTTCCAGGCAAGGTGAAATTAATAAGATATACTTGACCTGTTTTGTTCCAGCCTCACAATAGGAACAAAGATTTCTTCTGAGCTGTTAAATAATGTGGTTTTATGTTGTAGAAGTGCAATGTCATTGAAACTCTCCACATTGCAAGCTGGATAGTTGCAAATGCTTATGATCACAAAATTGCACTCTTCTTGAAAATCCAGCAATAAGGTTTTCATGACAACTTACCATAGCAGTTAACAATCATACACTTCCATTTTCTAGGAAAATTATCTTCATTGCTGAAATCCTTGATGTTAAACATTATCTAAAATGTTTTATGCTGAAATTCTTCATGTGAAATGCCTTCTTACAACAGTGGGTGTCACAGAAATTTAGAGAGCTTTATGAAGACAGTAATGACAATGCAGGAATAACCTTTCATGATTCATTACATTTTTCCAGTGGTTATAAAGAGCACCCCTTTTTCAGATTTGCACTCCTTATCGAATTTAGCAATCTCACACAGCTCCTGTTGCAGCACCTTTTCAGCCCTACCAAGGTATTTCATGTTCTCACGACACCAAATATTCTTATTGCTCGAATTGCTGAAATACTATGGGAATAATTCTGCATTTCTCTATTTTTTTCAGTGCTTCCAGGTCTTCATTTCAGTTTCTGAATTCAGAAAACAAAATGTATTTCCAGTGACAGTTTAAGGTTATGAGCTTTACTTTTTCTGTTTTTCCAATTGTTACATTATCAGAACAGTTCTAATCTAAAAATATGAAATTCTGCAAGACTAAAACATCTGACTTTTATGATAATCACACAAATTTATTGCACTGCTGGACTCTGCCTTCAGCTGCTTCTGACACAGGAAACACATCTGAATCTCACTCCTAACAGCAAAGCATTAAATCAGATTTAATTACCTGCCTATACAAATTGTTAAAATGAAGTGCAATAAATTTGTGTGATTATCATAAAAGTCAGTCATTCCAAAGAGTTTACAGTTATTCTCAGAGTAATGAGGAGGCTGTCATGTCTTTAAGGACCAATATGCAATAAACTATTCTCACTGGCAGCCACTTCATCACACTTGCTCACATGCAGAGAAGGTAGCTTCTTCAGAAACACCATCAATATCCCAGACACAATTTTATTTCCACTGCTTCAGATGATACTGCAGCCCTGCAGGAAAATACCATTTTTAATAAAAGAACCGAAATATATACAGGCTACTCAGAAAACTGTCTCCTTTGAAAAAGCCACTTTTTGCAAGCAACTCAATTTCAAATAGAATGCCTGTTTCTACAGAGGAAGCAAATATTTTTCTAAACAAACCTGAATTTTAGAGAGAAAGAATTAATGAAGGGAGAAATCAGTCCTGTGACTGCATTAAGCCTCAATGAATCTAGGTCTGCTTCTCATGATTGCTCTATCATAGTACATATAACCAATGCAGTACAGGGTCAAAAATGGTGGTAGAATGAATCACAGTTCCAGTTCTGCAGATTTGTGTTGGTTTTAATGGGATTACATGCAGCAGCAAAGAAAAATGCATCTGTAAGTATTCAAAGGACAGCAGCATTAAAATGGGGTCTTCTGCTTGTAAATGAAGGTACACACCTTACCTTATACTTAACTTACTGAAATTGCAGTAAGCAATTCCCTTTAAAGCAAGCATTTCCCAAATAGATACCTTGCCAGAAGATGAGAAAAAAAAAAAAGAAAATCTCATGATACTTGGCCACACAGTTTCCCAATTTATTGGAAAGGACTGAAACATAACATTCACTGTATAATTTGCCTTTATTGGAGGTACAGGGGAGGAATAACAACTTTTCTGCTGAAGTCTACAATGTATTTTGATTTAGAAAATTACACCTTCAGCCAAGTTACAAATAAACCATATTGTAGAACAAACAGTGCCAATATACACTGTCAGCCCAGTTAAAGTGCCCATAATTCCTTTCAGGAGCAAGAATGTCAACAGTAAAGTATTACTGGTGGACTTAGAAAAGACAGAAAAACACGTGCCCAGAAACATAAAAAATATTTTCCTTAGATTGCTTAAATTAAAACAAACCCAGGTGACAGAAGAAATTATAGGAAAATTATTTCAGAATGATACTTACGTGTCTTTGGGAAGATAAGCTTATAAATACAGCAAATTTCCTGTATTTTCAAGCAGACTGAATATCTCTCCAAATCTGGGTACTTTCAGAAAAGCAAGGAGTTGACTCCTGAAAGTTCACTTTTAACAAGAGGACCAAAACCCAAGAGGCCTAGGCTCAGGGGATAACATCTTACCATCCCTCCATCACCCTACAGCCAAAAATTGCAGTAACAGCGATACAGGAAATCCACATATAACGCAAATCTGCCAGAAGCAAGGTGGCAGATTTGATGGTGTTTGAGTCCAGCTATTCCACACAGCTGCTAAACAATCTTAGATCCCTGAACAAAAGAAGTTAAAGTGACTGTGTCTCAGAGGAAGCAGTCTCTGCTGTACTGCCAAGCTTCAATCACAAGCCTCCTGGACACACATTTTTAGACATTAGGTGACTAAATATATGAGCAACAAATAAATATAAATGTATGAGCAACAACCAAATTCCCATTGTTCATTTTCAGGCAGTTATGCACCATGCAATGTGAAATGTCAGTCTGCTGCAAAGTTTCAGATGCCTAAATACTTCCAAAAGTTCTTGTTCATTCCCATTTCTAAGGCCAGAATTTCCTGAAGAAAAATACATTATTACGTGTGGATTTCACCATCTTTCAATAACGGGACTCATCAAAGGGGATAAAAGGCCAGTGGCAGTAGGCAGATAACAAGTGATGGAAAATGTGCAGGTGAGGTCTAGGACCAATGAAATGTAATAGCATACAGGAAGTGGGGAAATTGACCTTGGTGACAAAAGGAGGAGACAGCCAGGGACCACTTTATCTTCAGACAGTGGAAAGCACGCTGGAGAGAGTTACTACTTGGTTTGTCAGTCACAGGCAGTCTCTAAAAGCCTGGATTTAATGTTCAGATACTCCAATCACAGTCAAAGAAAGTTTATGATGCACAAAGCTAGGAACACTGGCTTCTAAGGATGCTCAAAATGCTTCACACTACTCTTTGGCTGATCTCTGGGAATAGCACATCCTTACCAAACCCCCAAATATACTTTAGTGGCCACTTTTGTAACCATTGTAGTTGAAAGCCTTGAATACAAGTCTAAGTGCTGACCAACTAAAAAAACAAAAAATTGAAAAATTTGAAAATATAAAAAAGCAACCCTAGTAGGCATGTGTTTCACTACAAAATGAAATATTGATGACTCAAGTCTACATGCTTGGATCTTTGTGCTTGCTTCAAGACCGAGAAATGTTACAGTTAGAGCATGAAAATAGGCAAGCATGCTTAAAAGCTGCAACCAACTAAAAAAGAGCCAAGTCAATGGTTAAAGATGATGGAGAGCCTCTGGTTTCTAAAAAGAGAGCATTTTTTGAATAGTCAATACCAGATAGTAAAGAAATAACCATGGAATGGCTAGAACTTGATCAGGATCTCCATTGTGAGTCAGGAATCAACCAGTACCTTTTAAGAGGCATGAAAGGATTCCTACTCAGCTGATTTGCTAAAGCTTGCAGCAAACAAACAGATTTTTCCCTTATATTGCCTTAGACCCAGCAAATCCTCTGAAGTGGAACTTTCCTATTGAGGTCTGCAATATTAATACTTTGCACTTAGCTCTTGGGAGGGCCGTGTTTTTCTTGGTGATATATTCAGACTCTCTTCCTTGTCAGTATTTAAAGAGACGAAGACACTATCATTTGTTTTATTTTCAGTGGAATTTAAAGCCATATGAGAGTCTAATCCACAAAGACTTAAGGAAGGGCAAGGGGGATATTTCTTTCTAACAAATCAGCAAGAATTTGCTCTGAGTCTATAATCTCCCCCAGCTTTGAGCTTCCTCAGACTTACTGTAGAGAAAGGAACCAATCAAGAAATGAAAACATTAAGGGGAAGATGACTCCAGAACACAGGGAGGCAGTATACATTAGAAAAATTTCAGGAAAGAAGAACAGTGACAATCTTCAATCACAGAATATGAACATGGCTCATATATTAGAAAACACCTTACAGAGTGTAAAGATCAGGTCTGCGCTGAAGTGTCACACAGTGGGAAAAGGCTGAAAAAAGGCAGTAGGACATGAGAAGGGATTTTCACCATTTTTTGTCTGAGTCCTCCCTAACATTGCTGACTTTCAACATCAGCAAGCAATGCTTGAGGTTGAGCTCTCCAAAATCATATGGGCTCTCATTGCTACAAGTACCTTAAACCATAATGTTTTGGGGGCTGGACTCCCTAGGACAGCACAGAGGCACAGCAAAAACACTGGAAGCAACAGAGGAAAGAAGGAATAACGAAGTAGGAGAAAAAAAGAAAAAGGTAAAAACCCTGAGAAGCACCTGGAAGCTTTTTCAGCCTCCAACCTGAAGGAGGAGGACCTAATGCCACACATCTATTAGCAACAATGACAAACCAGTGCCTCAGCACTGCCACAGCAGCATCTGTACTTACAGGTGCCATGCAGTGATTACCTGGCACAGTCCAGGTGTAGCCTGTCTGGAACCCAGAGAACTTGAAAGAAAAACAAAATCATTGAAAAAATAATTACTTTTATAATCGTTACAAGCAAATTCTCTATCTTCTGCACTGTGAATAAGGCTGCAGACAGGTTCTTAGAGGTGAAAAAGGCAACTTGTAACACAATCTCCAAACCTTCAGATTCATTGCTGATTAAATACTTTTTGTCACTTCAGACTTTATTCTTAAACAACTATATTAAAAATAATTACAAAATATAGTATTGCACATCAGAAGCTATTTTTCCACAGTTTCCTATCCAAAATAGACTTACATTAACAGAGGATACATTATTACTAGTACTCAAATACTATGTAATGCTTTTAGAATATTAGGTTACATTAGGTTCCCTTAACTCAGGGAAGCATTTAAATCTATTCTTGTTTTCAGGAAAAGGAAAAGTCTTCCTGACTCAGAGACTCCAAAGCAGAAGTATGACATATCATATAGATACTACTTGGGCATACAGTAAAGATTTGATTGGTTTGTTTCACCAATTCTTGAACTCCACAGCATGTCTTATTCCAGTAAGTATTAGAAATAAGCTAATTCAATTTAAAGTGCAATTCTCCTTTAAGAGTCAAGTGATCTCTACTTTTATACATAATTCTTGCAGCAAAACAGTCACAAGATGAAACAGAAACATGATGACAGCACCCTACACTTTTTGGTTATTCAGAAAGTTCACACAAAATATTAGCTCTCACCAAAAAATAATGTTCTGGTTCATATAGTTGTGAAAATGTTCCACTGATTCTGAAGTGCTTCTGACATTTCTCATTATGAAATACGTAGGCAGAGCAGCAGCTCTCCAAGTGTAAAATACACTCCTTCATTTCTACAAGCTATGCATTCAATGCTAACATCACTGATATTCTTTATTTGCTAGCACAAATTGATGGAACTTGAGGACATAGAATTATAAAATGGACAACTCAAGTGCTTTTTGAATTTAATTAGTTAACCAAAAATTCTGAGATTCAAAAGCTGTTCCAGGTCATGGCCCCTCTCTGGACTGCATTTTTCCCCCCTCAGAATTTCTTTAAAACTGCATCCAATAAAAATATTAAAACCACATGCAATACAGCATCTGACACTTCCCCTGGGAAACCTTTCCATTGTCAACAAGTTGTTTTTCCCCAAGTCGGATTTTAGTCTAATTTCATCCCATTGCCTATTCTCATGGAAGCAAGGGAGGGCAAGAGACATAAAAAACCCAACCAAACAACAAAACAATTGCTAAATGACACTGAAAAAGTGTAAAAAAGCAATTCAGCTGTGAAGCATGTTGATGAAGGAGGAACCATGAAGGCAAGGGCTAACTTTAGTCACAATTTCCCAGCTTTTTCTTCTCCATCAGCCTGGAACAGTCACAGATGCACATGGATGCCTCCAAGGGGGAAAAAAAATCAATATGGAAAAATGCCTGAGTTATCATTCTGTAATTATGACTTTGGGAAAAGAAGCAAAGTGCCCTTAGAATTGCTTCCCACTTCCCAGAGTAGGAAGAAAACCTCTTTGAAACTCATTATAATTACAGTCTTGAAAAGGTATCAGCCATGTCTTCCCCTTCTCATAAACAAATGAAACCTCTGTGCTACACAGAACCATCATTGTGTAACACAAACATTGTACCATCTATTGCCCTGAACAACCAATGAAAGATGTTGCCAAGGGAGACATCATAAAACATCAGATTTAGTCAAAAAGAGCTTTTTTTCCCTCACAACTTAATAAATACAGTATCTGGCTGCTTACTTAATATATCCTACAGCTAAAGAATATATTTACTTTTTTTTCCTTCTCTGTGGCTAGAAGAAATTAGTGAAAAGACAGTTTAGAGAATTAGTGCAAGATGTGTATGCAGACAGCTATTTTGAAAACATTACAAACACAAAACTCCTCAAAGATATCATACAGAAAGGATGAGAGAAGACTCACCACTAGTGTCAGTCACAGAAGCAAACATATGTCATCTTAAACAGATTTAAAAGCCAAAATTGGTATTTAAAGAAAAATAATAGACACCCTCCAGAATTTATCTAGTCCCCACTGCTTTCAACAGAGAGACTGCCAAGTAACATCACAGGAGGCGGATGTGAATTCAATCTCTGTCCTTCAGAATCTCAGAATCAAAATAAAAGGCATGGCAGTAGCCACCAACATCTACACATTAAATTCCCAATTCATTTAGAAAAGAAAACATAAATGATTTGTTAATCAATAAAAAGAAGAGAAAATGAGCTTGAAAGATTTCATGTGTCCCCATCAGCAACTTCCTTTCGGCGCTGGGCCCGGAAATGGCGCTCAATATTTATCGTCACTTCCCTCTGCAAATTCCTGCTGTTAGTTTTCCCAGCTGTTCTGATCCAGGGGTGCTGAAGTACTTGACGTGCTGTGTAGCGCTTCTGGGGATCCACTATCAGCAGCCTGGTGATGAGGTCTTTTGCTGCTGTTATGAAAGAAAGCAAAGGAGAGAGGTGAAATACAGTGGTGTGATGATCCTGTGCAATGCGCTCTAGGATGACTGCTTGAGCAGGGTGTTTGAAACACATGACCCACTGTGGTCACTTCCAACCTTCTTCCTTACCCATTCTGTGATGGCGACAGTTATACCCACACAAAATGTCCTTCTTATTTTTTTTCATTAGTTTTACCATTACTTTTGTGACTATCCCCAAGAGGTATTCAAACAACTGGAGTTAGAATTAGTGACAGGAGATATTAAGTCTCCATAACTGGTGTCACTCTCCCCTTCAGAAAGAGAGAGGAAAGGGAGAGGAATTTAATCTCAAAAGTGTGCTGAAAGCATCAGGCTAAGTGTTCACATTCACAGGAATGAGCACTGGCTCTCTCATCCCTTAAGGAGCATAAATGTTGTAGAATGCTGTGGAATATGTTCTTTAAAAGACTGTACAGGGTGCAAGGGAGTTTTAGGTTTTCTGATTTTGAAGGTTGCACAAAAGACACCATACTAGCCTGTGAGAAGGAAAAAACTACTATGTGTAGACCCCACTGTTGTCAATAGAAAATCTACGCTGTGTTCTGCAGGGCAAGGATTTAATTCTTAGCTTTTGAGATTTTTGTGTCCATTTTTACAATCTAACAGAACCCTTGAGATTATTTTGGTACCTTTTTCTGCAGAGACATAAAAACAAGGCAAGAAAAATCCTTACTCTTGCCTTGAAAGGGAGCAATCCATTAAAGCATTCAGAACTCATACTCAGAAACACAGCCATCAATAGTACCAGAGGACTACATCTACGTTTAAAGCACAGATTCACACAAGAGAGACCTGTAAAGCACCCCACGTTGATCGTGCTCACTGCCCTGAAAAAAGAGTTTCTCCTACTCCAGGAAAGAAGACTGCCACTTCTCAGATCTGCTACAAATGCAGAATCTTACCTGCAGAAATATTGTCCCAGTAAGGGGAGAGGAACTCGTAGTGACCCAGCTGTATGATCTGAAACAGCTCGTCTTGATCGCGGTCCTGACTGCGGAAAGGGGGAAAACCGCAGAGCAGGATGTACAGGATCACACCAGCTGCCCACATGTCTACTTCGAGTCCATAGCCTAAGGAAGAAGAGACAAACCATAAGCCTTGTTTTAGAAAGAAAACTTACAACTGGTAGGGAACTGTTCCTTGGAAATAGAATGAAAAAGAAACACAGAATCTCTGCTCAGTTCCTCAAGAAGATGAGGTCAGCAAAACAATAAGTGGCTGGTACATCACACTTAAAAGCTGCCTGTTATTAGCTACAGCTCTCACAGAGTCTCTCTTTTCCACAACATGTTTCACAAACACTGCCTCACAAGGCCAGTGTCAACTGGAGACTAATTGAGAAAACACAGCACATATTTCTAAAATAGTCATCCTCAGATTCCCTTCAAAAAAGAGCTAAGAGTGCCAAGTTTCCATTGAAATTGGATATAACTGGAGATGTGCAACCTAGCTCCACAGAACAAAAACCAGAAATAGATGTGCCTGAGTCACCAACAACACTGACTTCTTTCCAGGTCTGAATCTTTTTGGATATGAAATCTTCAAAATTCCTTGTGATGCAAAACATGTTTTGGATTGTTACATAAATTTAACATATATGTTCACAATGATTTTGCATCATCAGGGGCTCTGGAAAGTTGTTAGGGTTACAGTCAAGAAAAAGGGCTGGCTACTCTTAGGTTGCAACATGATCTTTTGGCCATTTCCCGCTTTAGCAATTACTATCTATGATATCTTATGGTTTATCTGTTTGGAAGTCAGTGTTAGCGTAGACATTAATAATGCAAATATAATTGATGTCATGATTGTGTCTGTTAAAACCAAGAGATTTCCTTTCCTAAATTACACTGCTAGCCAACCTCCTACCCTGAAGAAATGTATCAGTAGGTTGAAACATTCTGGACTATTTCCATTATTAGAAAGTTCAGTGTGATTGTAAGATTTATGACAAATTATAAATATATAAACTCACCCTTCTCAGCAAGTATTTCAGGAGCAACATACGTTGGTGTTCCACAGACAGTAAATATGGGTTTTGTAACCTGCTTTGCGAGGCCGAAATCTGCCAGTTTCAGAGTAGTAGATTTATCTGCATTGTGCTGAACCTATATCCGAACAAAATATATATATGCTTGGTCCAGATGCATCTTAAAAGAGCAAAATATAAAGGAAGCAGATAATAAAACAGGAGGGAGTTCTAATAATAATACTAATAAGGGAAACAGTCTTCAGAACATGGTTCTTTTTCCCCATGTACGAGGAGGGTACATTTATTTAAGAGGATAAGCAATTATGGAAAAAAGAAAACTTTGCTCTACAAACTCTGGCACACTGCAATTTCCAAGAAATTAATAGAAGGAACACAAAAAATAACCAAGAGTCAATTAAATATTATTATTATTTCCTCTTGAGAAAATAAACTGTTCTTTTTCCCTGGGAAAGCAAAGAAGAATGCTGTGGTCTTTATGATTAAATGCAATGGTCCCACGTAAGCTACCAACTTTACAATGTCACTTGATGTTGTGGTTTAGCCCCAGACAGCAACTAAGTACCACACAACTGCTTGGTCATTCATCCCCCTTCTCCCTGCAGTGGGATGGGGAGGAGAGCCCAAAAAAAAGTGTGTTGAGATAAGAAAAAATTAATAATTGAAATAAAGCTTGATAATAACAACAACAGGAATGGTAGCAACTGCATTGAGAAGGGGGATGGGCAGAGAGAGAGCAAGAGAAAGAGAGGCATAAAACCCAAGAAAAACAAGTGCTGCACAATACAATTACTTACTGCCCATGGACCTCCAGCCCAGCCTGTCCCCCAGGAGCAACCAGCAACTCCTGGCCAACTCTCCTCAGTTTTTTTCACTGAGTATATTGTTCCATGGCATGGAATATCCCTTGGGTCAGCAACCCTGGCCACGCTCCCTCCCAGCTTTTGGTACACCTGCTACCTGGCAGAGCATGGGACACTGAGAATTCCTTGACTTAGGGTAAGCAGAGCTCAGCAACAACCAAAACATCAGTGTGCTATCAATGTTATTCGCACACTGAATCCAAAGTACAGAACTGTACCAGCTAAAACCAAGACCCAGGAAAAGTGTCCATCATACGGGTCAAACAACAAAAAACAAACCAACAAAAGCTTTCCATCCTTTCCAAATTTCTCTGCTATTCTACCTGCTGCCCTGAAACTAGATTAGTAATGGTTGTCACACAGCAAGAGTTGAAGGAATACATCCGTGCAGAATGACCTCCTAATTGGGTCTTTTCAGAAGTTATCTTCTATATCCATCTGGCAAGTAGTCAAAACACTTTTTCCAATTTTAATTTTGTATGCACGTGTCTTTAGCATTACTTTATAAGGCAGTTAATGAAGTGTTATTTTAAGAAATTAAATATGTTAATCACATAGACAGTGGGATTGAGCACACCCTCAGCAAGCTGGCAAACAACCCCAGGCTGAGCGATGAGTCTGAAGGATGGGATGTCCTCCAGAAGCACCTGAACAAGCTCAAGAAGGTTGAGCCTCATGAGGTTCAACAAGGACAAGTGCAGGGTCCTACACCTGAGCTGGGACAATCCCCAGTATCGGTATGGACTTAGTTATGGATTGAGAGCAGCCCTGTGGAGAAGGGTTTGAGAGTGTTGGTGGATGAAAAACTGGATGGAGCTGGCAATGTATAGCCACAGTCCACAAAGCCAACCATATCCTGGGCTGCATCCAAAGCACTGTGGTCAGCAGGGAAAGGGAGGTGATTCTGTCCCTCTGCTCTGCTCTGAGACCAAACCTGCAGTGCTGCATCAGCTCTGGGGACCTCAGCACAGGAAGGACATGGACCTCTTGGCCATGGAAAGAGGGATGGAGCACCTCTCCGGTGAGTAAAAGCTGTGACAGGTGTGGTTGCTCAGCCTGAAGAAGTTTCCAGATAGACCTTATTGTGACCATTCAGTAATTAAATGGGTCTTTAATTAAGATGGGGACAGGCTTTTGAGCAGGGTCTGCAGCAATAGGACAAGGGGCAATAACTTAAAACTAAAGGATAGAAAATATGGACTAGATACCAGGAAAAAATCTTCTATGATGAGGGTAGTGAAAAATCCGGACAGGTTGCCCAGAGAGGTGGTAGATACTCCATCCCTGGGAACATACAGAGTCAGGTTGGACAGGGCTCTGAGCAACCTGGTCTAGTTGACATGTCCCTGCTCATTACAGGGGTTTGGGTTAGATGACCTTTAAAGGTCCCTTCCAACCCAAACCATTCTACAATTCTATATTCAAAGGCCAACTCATAAACAATGTAGTGGTATAATTAAATAAATCAGTATGGTTAATACTAGTGACTCACATTCAAATACTCTTTGAGAGGTAAAAAATGTCATTAATTTCCTTTCAATTAAAATCTGTCTGTGGAACTACGGAGAACAGATCAGCAGCTAAAATATCTAAAAAAGGCCAAAAAAAAGCCAAGGAAATCTGGACTTGGTTTTGAATGGACAAACTGGAATATAATGTGACAGGTACACTGCATGCTTTAACACCTCATACTTTGCCATCAGACACCACTTAAGAAAGCCAAAAATTCAGGATGGTCTCTGTTACCAGATAACTAAGGGCACAGATGGGACAAAATTTGCTCTTGTACATTACAGATGACTAATCCCCATTTATCATCTTTATAGAGATTGTAAGCACTCATCCAATTTTGATCAAGCAATACATGTTTGGACTTTTTGGTGATTTTTTTTTTTCTTTTTAAGAAAAAAGTCTGGCGTTACAGAATGACACAATATAGCCTACTAATCCCTTTTTACCTTCTTCATAAAAAATGCACAGTACAAAACTGGGAGGAATGACTGATGCCTGAAAACCCTATGTGGCCACCCAGAAGGATCTCAACAGATTTGAGAGACAGGCAGGACAGAACCTTTTAAAATTCAACAAAGATAAGTGCAGGGTCCAGAACCTGGGCAGGAATAACCCATGCACCAGAACAGACTGGGGCTGATCTGCTGGAAAGCAGCTCTGCAGAGAGAAGCTCAGGGTCCCAGGGGGCAACAAGCTGTCCCTGAGCCAGCAGTGCCCTTGTGCACTCTTCTAGTTTTGATTAATCAAAATATTTTGCTGGGGGGGGGGGGGTTTTGCTGTTCTTCCATGAAAAAATATTTTTCAGTATGAAACTGAACATAAAGCTTACTACAGCCATGCAGTCATAATTTCTGCAAGAAAAAGATAAAATGCCACATCCATTTTCTCTATTATATTAGCAACTACTTGACGACCTTTTGCCATCATGCACTGTGGACACAAACTGACAAAAATTACAAAAAATTATAAAGGTAACACTTGCTTTCTAGAACAACATCTATCTACAGAATTTATATTTTAATAGGGGTAATAGCAGTAAGATGTTACAAAAACTCACAATTGAAATGCTCAATTTTATATGCAATATGAAAATATGAACATGAATGTATTTTCTTATCCTATTTTATTAAATTATATAAGAAAAGTATACTACATGGAATTTCAACTACCTTGCACGCTACTAAGGCAAAAAATACTGAAATATTTATATACATTTTTAGAAACAGCATGCTGGTGGGAAGGGTGGGGAACACACTGGTCTTAATCCCAATCCCAAAATCTTCAGGAAATTTCTTGCTTTGTAAAATGCACTGTTTTTCTTTTCTCAGGATGCCAGACTCCTAATCTCCCATTGCAGCACAAGGTGGCAACACTGCACCATCTGTTCTTTCAGGACAAAACCTCTGGGCCTTCACTTTACCTGACAACGGAGCAGGTAGGAACAGCAGGCACGGTGGGAATATTTTTACAGCTTTGTGACAATCACTTCAGAGACAGCATGTAACCTGTCAGCAAGCCGGAAAACCTCAGCCCAGAACTTCCCAGCAGCTTCGCTGATGCTATACTCAGAACAACTCAGCCAGCTCAGAGAATTCCCTTCATCCCCAACATGCTACTCTCCTGTCTACCTTTCCATCACCTGGCATCACCTTGAGCATGTAAATATGCTTCTCTGTAGAAACAAAAGCTTCAAGTTCTTTTTATTCATTCCTCAGGCCAGGTTACTTACTCATAGCAGTAATACAGAAACACACAACCTGTTCAAGAGAAATCTAACCTCTGACCGCTTACAGTATGTATTCCATGCAATGGTGAGAACAAAGCAAAAATAGTAACATTATATGAACATAGTAGCCTTCCCAGTGACACCTAAAAGACAGCTATTACTATTTCTGCACTCCAGACTGCAAAGAATTGTAACAAAAGTCCATTTAAAAGTACTGCCTGCCTACAGACTTACTTAATTGTGGTACCAAAGACCAGTATTCAGTACACTTTCTACAGACAGCCAGTTTAGGCCATACAACTAATTATATCCTTCAACTGCAAGGCAAGCCAGCATCTGGTGGTCTTGGACTCAAGATAGTCAACTGCTCACTATTTTCTCAAATACAGATCATGTGGCAGGATATTTAGAATATTGTCTGAGGATTTCTAGCTATCCCAGCCATGCAACCATATTACAATATAAGGCCAAATTCATCTTCAAAGAAGGGAAAAAATAATCTTTCTCCGTCTCTCCTGTCGCAGTACTTAATGCTCTTGTTTGATTTCATATCTACCTTGTTAAATCCATCAGTGTGTTTAAGATGATGATTTACAACATTACTATTTCTCTCTACACACATGGATATGGTAGCACAGCTTTTTCTTATGGACATCATGAAGGTGAGTTGGCCCACGTGACACTTCATATATTGGAAACAGAGCTTAAGAAAAATGACTGCTTACACACTTGAGTTTCAGACATCCTTTGCTGCTAGCTAGAAGAATCTGTATGAAAAAATGTTATAGAAAATTCCATATGTAGGTTTATCATACTTGAAGTTATGACACGTAAGTAGTTAAACAGGAGTGGTTTAACTCACATGTACTCGGAAAACTGGCAGTGCTTTGTATATATGTAAATAGCATCACAAAGTTCATGGGCACAAAGGCTACACTTGAAGTTCTCATACATGTATGAAAACTTGAGAGACACAAAAAGGCGCAGGGGGTAATCTCAAATGTATTAAAACCTCCAACATTACGAAGTTGAGTGTTAAACAATTACCACATTAGCATGTGAGGGAAGAGGACAAGGAGATGAGTACACAATCATAAATACAGGACTGTCCTTTTGCCCTAAAAAGAGGTGACTTTATGTCTTTCACAGCTATAATCTGGAAAAAACACCACCATACTTGGGCATTAATGTCTCACTCACAAGTGAAGAAATGCCAGCAGCTGTAGAATTAAACAGTCCCTTACCTAAAAACCTTGCCAGCAAAGCCTGCCCCATTTGTGAGACCAAACCCCCCACACTGCCCATCCTTGCCAGCAAAGGTTTTCTTGCTGAACACCTAGTCCTAAATGACGTGATTCTGTTAGCAGATGGGAGTGAGTCGTAGCAGCTGTCTTCACACCAGCTGTCAAACAGACTTTGTTTTCGTAGCGCAAGTCACCACCCTTCTGCCTCACAGCTGTGCTGCAAGGAGTCTGATCGCTGTGGGCAGACACAGGAAGAGGGAGGGGAAAAGCAGAAAGGATGATGGTGGCCTGGTACAGAAGTTTGTAACTAGAGGTCAGCTCCACAAGAGAAACAGCAGCGCTGTTTAATTATTAGTGAACTAATAATTAAACCAGGTTTCCAACTTTCTCCAGTGTCAATAATTTCGCAATTTACTAGATATCAAAGTATATTGCTACCTTTCCTTCTGTAGGGACAGTAACTGTTTTCCTTCTTTCCCCAGTTGCTCATTTTCATTAAACTATGGGAATATTTTTTTACGAGATTGGT
Source organism: Entomyzon cyanotis (assembly GCA_024500445.1). NCBI lineage: Eukaryota > Metazoa > Chordata > Aves > Passeriformes > Meliphagidae > Entomyzon > Entomyzon cyanotis. Next base: position 88,570,051 of record JAKEPQ010001005.1, read on the forward strand.
GCTTCTCTGTCATCTCTTATGACAATTAGCCAATATGCTTAAAAGTCATTAAGAACAGAGTTAGATTCTCACACAAAGCAGGTTTAGAGTAGACATACACATTTCATTAGTAAAATAAACCTAGGATCATTTCTCTTCCATTTCCCATTTGCTTGAAGGGGAAAAACAATAGATAAAGAACTTAAAAGGTTCACCTGACCAAAAGAAGACCCAAAGTAGGACAAACAAGTCAACAGCCTAAAAGCACATACCTATATTTTGACCTCTGTGTACAAAGTCTAGGTAGACCAATTCAGATTTAAACATTCTCAGTGTAACAAGAGGTATCCCACAAACAAGGTCATATCTGCAGAATGCTGGAAGTTGAAGCACTGCTTCCTCTCCTGACCCACCAACAGCAGATGAACTCATAAAATTTGCTTCAATACTGTTTGTTACTGTTCAGCACTGGCTGATGGAAAGATTGGTAGTAGCTCTCCTTCCTACTTTGCTGCTCCAGCCACTCTTTAGAGACAGAGGTAGCACACTAAAAAGGCAGACAACCCAGAATCTAGCTCAAATTATTAGCCTGTATTTATAGGAATGCTTATTAGATAGCAGGTGACCTACCCAACACTATCAAGAGCTTATAAACTCATCTGCAGGTTTGAATAGACTTGCTTTTCAAGTCTACTTGCTTTTCAAAGTCAACTTTGCTTTGTGTACATGGTGTCTAATACTGGTGTTCACAAGACATTAACAGCAAGGTGAAACTAGAACAGGTAAAATTCTATTTCCTGCAGTGTTTAGGTAACACTGTTCTGGTATGACAAAATAACTACAGTCTGGGAGCTGCTCTGTCCTTGAAAAATATATTCTGACTGTCAGAATAGGCAACATGATTATTTCAGTGCTACACAACGCTGCCACTGCCCAGCATTCTCTGTTTTGCAGTTACGTGAACTAAATGTGAAAACAACCAGAACAGACCTTTATCTTGCCCTTCTTTGCTTATCTCCATCATTGTGATGATTTTGTATTATAGAGGGAAATGAAGCATCAGATCTCAGGTGTTTCACATGCACTAGCTTATTTTCAGCAATAGGAAGGAGCAGGACCTGGTTCATAATGGAAAATCAGCTTCTGGAAAAAGCCACACAGCTCTAAATGACATTTTGTTCAAACTTTGTGGCAAATGAAGCACAAAGGCAGCCCCTACAAGCCCACTTCTTCCTGCAAACCAGCCAGTTGCACTCACCATCTTTCATTTACACAGAGATCACATACCAAAGATTTTCATCAAACTAAGCAAGATTCACAGCAGGGTCTAGTATAGATGACATTGCTTAGTTAAAAGGTTTGGGAGCAAACTGTTCCAGCTTAGCCTTATGCAACCTCTGCATTTCCTCGAGGTTACTACACTGCTGCATTTCTCCAGAAATTCACACTGATCTCTGTGCAAAACTAATTCTCTTTAAAGCACTGAATGCCCCATGGGACTAAATAATCTATTATTTTCTTTGTTTGGCTGTGATCTTCTACAAAAGCTGATCAAATCCAATTTGTTAGAGACTGGCAAATACTTGCTATTTATCTGTTTATCAGGAAATTTGGAACCCTAACACACTTAGCAAGGGAGAATTGTTTACTGTTACAGTTCTACAATGGGTATGTTGTGGAATGTCAATACTACAAACATTTCCATGCATATTCACACATGTGAGTAACTCTATTGACTTCAGTGCTGGATGCAAAGAATGCAGCCTCAGAAATGTGATGGAAACAAGAATTTTTCTCTTTGGCATGAAGTTATTATTTGAGCTGACTTTAATGTCATTCACCAAATGTATTCACAAAAACATTTTACTGTCAGATTATTTCAATCAACTGCATAATACTTCTGCTTCTAAGAAAATAAATTGTCACAAGATAGAAATCACTATAGTAGAGGATTAGCACAGGGGTCTGCAAGATATGCAACTGCAGTGGGCAAAATGTCCAATAAATAAATAAATTTGTTAGAAAAAAATATATAAATTAGCAATTTTAATAAATTTCAGTCTGCAAGGAACATGCTTTATTATTCATCCTTGGACACCTAAAAGATATACTAACTAACAGGTCTGATTTCTGAAAAATACAAATGCTCACTATCCCTGAAAGTCTGATAATTTTTACTTGAATTCCTGTCTGCAACCACTGCTATCTGCAATACACAGTAGATCTATGTAAAGCAAACTGCAATTGTAATTTTACTTCAAACTTGTACCCATTTTTCCAAACAGTCCTGCCACAACACATTATCTCTGCATAGTATTTGCTTAAAACTATTCAAAGAACCATAACTGAAAGGAAAATAAATTAAATCACAGCACATATGCAGGAAATGTTTGACAATACTTACCAAAAGATTCTCTGGTTTGAGGTCCCTGTGGACAATGTTCTTGCTGTGAATATAAACCAGTGCTTCACACAGGTCAGTGATCATGACAGCAGCATCATGCTCCGTGAACTTCACACTTTCTATGATTGCATCAAACAAGTCCCCTCCTGGGACATACTCTAGGATTAAGTAGATCTCAGCTTCTGTCTCATACACCTCAATTAAGCTTACTATATTGGGATGAGAGAGACTCCGAATAATCAGAATTTCACTTTCCATCATGTCCTCCTTCCCCTTCAGCTTGGATTTATCAACGATTTTCATAGCATAGATCTGATTGGAATCACAGCGGCGACATTCCTTCACCACTGCAAAGTTTCCATCCCCAATAGTTCTGCCAATCTCATAATGCTTTTCCACATCAGTTCTGCTTTTTATGGCATACCTCCGGCTCGTGCTTTCCAATCCCTGAGCCTTGTCGTCTTTATTCACTCTGCGCTCCCCTGTTTTTTCTCGTCGAGTCATGTCACTCTCTCTACATGTGGCATTCCCCTCCCTTCTGGCAGCTTCCTCTTTAGCCCTTTGTCCCTCTCTGCCCTCCCTGTGTGTTTTAGACATTTTCTCAGCATCCCTGTCTTTCTTTACCCAACCACTTTGGTTCATCACACAACTATTTCCATTATCTTCCTTTACTTCATGAGCTAGCTGGAGCCCTTCTACAGCATTCTTCCTGATTTTTACTACTTCCTTCCCATGGTTTTCATGCTTCTCCACATCCCTTTCTTTCTCAACGCTCCTTTTTTGCTTCTCCAGCCCTTCATTAACAATCCTAGAAAGCGGCTTCCAAAACCTCCTACTGCCATTGTCTTTCCAGCCAACTTCCTCACCCTCCAGACAAGTTTCAGGAGATTTTCGGCAGTTCCTGACTTTTGCATTTCTTTCTACGTGGTACCTCTGACATGCGCCTGTGTTCAAGTCTCTATTCTCAAATGAGGCCTCAGCCTGCCTTTCCCTCTGTAACTTTTCCCTGGCCTGCCTTTCCTGTTCACACTTCTCACACCTCAGCACCTCCTCTGCACTCTCTTCTAAGCCCTCCTCAGAACTCCTTTCATGGTTAAGGTACCTTTCACTTTCTCGTGTTTTTCTAGAAGGCTTTGCTCCATGCTCACCATCCCAGCTCTCCCTAGTCCACTTTTTTTTAGTTCTCATTTTTTCCTCTTGCTTTGTCTTGCCTTGACTTTTTCCTTCATGTCCAGCTACCAGCTGGGAAGACAAGGCATCACTGCAGCTCTTGGTCATTTCTGTCTCGTCAAAGCCACTGTCTACTTTTGAGGCCTTGTCATACAGCCTGCTCTTCAGCTTTTGGGACTGCTCCTCATTCTGCTGAATGGCAGCAGTGGTAGCATAAGGATTTTCAGGATAAAGTTCTTGTAATACCACCTCCAGGTCCTTCAAAGTGAGGGGCTCCCTCCCCATAGCTATGAACGCATCACCTTCCCTGAAGAACTCAGGAACACTTCGGATTTCTCTGCCTCTCAGATTGTAAAGCTTTCTCACACGGTCATTCTTCCAGCGAGGAAATCCCAGAGCTTCTGAAATGTCAGCCAGCAGCTGCTCAAAGGTCTGGACAGATCTCTTGTTGAGAAGCAAGGTTATTCTCCTGAGCGTGCGTCCCCCGGGTTTCACCACTGTAATTATCCTTGGCTTCACAGGACTGTGCTCCGAATGTATTGTGTGAAAACCATTGCGGGGACTGAAAAAGGAGGACCTGGGGCTGCTTTCACCCACACATGGTTTTCCATAGTTTCCACGACCAACAGGAGGACAAGTCCCATGTAGTTTCCTCTCTTTTACTTTTGAGCCTGCTTTGCGTGGCGAATGGTCCAACAAGCCTTGGCGTCCTAAAGCAAACAAAGGGCAGGCATGTTAATTATTTTGCATCATCAGACCTTCCAGAGCAATTGTTTTCTACATGTCAGATTTTGTGACTTCAGAGAGTAATGGTAGGTGACTTCAAGGCCTATAAAGAAGTTTAATTACCACTAAGGCATAACTCCACATACTTGTACCTACAAACATTGCCAAGTTTGTGAGAAAACATAAATTCACTTTGTGACAGAGCAACGTCATTAAAAATTTAATAATATTGAACGCTAACAGATCTTTCTTCTAAATCCTCACATCTTTCAGAAATCCTCAAAAAATAGCAGGATTGAATCCAGATTGTTTAGCATTCTCTTATTAACATATCTCCCATGAACTCACTCAATTCCTTTCTGAACCCAATTGCAATTTTGGCCTCTGTAAACCCCATGACAACAAGTTCCACAATTACACTGCATGAAGCAAAATAAACTAATTACTTGTGTTTTAGAATTACTACCAGATGGCACTCTGTATGCAACCTTACATTTTTATAACTAATTACATCCTCTTAACTTTCCCTGGACCTTCTATAACAAATTAAATAAATTAAATTATTTTTTAAAAACATTACTTTTGCTATAATTTTTATAGCAATTTTATAGGTCATCTAACAGTAATGTTATTTAATCTTAAAGAAAGGCCATCTTAGTTTTGTTCAATAATTGGAGTCGCGGTTTTCAACATTTTGGGCTGACTTTTTTACTCTAAAAATTATGTAAAATCACATAAAACTCTGAGTATTCTCTGAGGACATTACCAGTTCATCTTAGAACATCATCAAAGAAAATGGCACCATTTGTTACGCGTAATTGTGAAATGGAGGAACTGAAAACATAACATATGGTTATGGACAAACCAAGCTATAACATAATTCCCAGTCTACCAACAGTAAGCTAAGAATAAAAATGTCCCCTAAAAGTATTCTGAGCTGTTGTACTTGCTAGGATTAAAACCTGATTACAATGCATTTATTTTCAGCTTTAAGAAATAAACTTTCAGAATGAGATCACAGAGTGCTTCCAACTCCCCCTTTAATAGCCTTGCAGTCCAGTTGGAAGAAAACATTCAAAATATATGAACTGACAGGACCAAGACAAAAGGGAACAGCCAGAATGGTTACCAAACCATTACAAGGAAATTTCTGTATGCCAATGGCTTATCTCCCAGAGAATCACATCCATTTTCATACTATGATTATTATTATGACTATGATTGCATAGTCACCATGCAGTGGGCACATCCTCAAAGGAAAATCTGCACATATCAGTGTTTCTCTTGGTGTTAGGTTAACCCTACTACATTTTGGCTTTCAAGTGCAAGAAAAGCCATTTTCAGTATGTCATGCTATGTATTTTTATTTGTCCTTCCCATCAAGGCATAACAGAGTGAAGAAGAAATACGCCTCCTCACCTAGAACAACAAACAAAAGGGAAAACTGCAAAAGTGCTGCAGCAGAGCATTCACTAGCTCTGCCTCAAAACCAGTGCATCCAACAGGCCAGGGCTTGAGTGCTGGAAGCACATGTGGAGACACCGCTATAGCATCCACTCTGCTGTGGGCTCTGCTTGGTGCAGGATGATGGACACTCCTTAGTTGTAATACTCTCACCAGCTAAGCGCTCTGTGCCCCCTGGCATGTCCCTTAACTCTTGGCTTCATTTTCTTCCCCTGCCAAATGGGATAGATGCTTCTTCTCCAAACAAATATTACAAAGAAGCCCAGCTGCCAGCATGCTGATTGAAGACGTAAGCATTATATAAGAGCTAGGTGTGACTAATGCTTGGTGGTTGTACAAGTTATTTCTGTCTTCATTCTGCTTTTTAAGGATGATCTGTTGTTATCAAAGGATGACTACATACGTGCTAGTGATTTTTCAACAATCACGTATTTACATTCCACCCAGAATAAAGCTGACTGTGAATGGAGAAAAAAAAATCAGCTGCAGTAACAGTTCTCTGAAATCAACTCCACAACATGCTAGTTACCAGGAACTGATGAAGCTCTGAATTTAATCAATGTTTCCAGGTTCTTGCATACCCACTGTCATCAAGGCTTTATCTTGCTTATGGGAACTGTGAGTGACATTCTTACTACTCATAATTTTGGTACAACATGAAAACAATGGTGCAGTAATAATGACTTTTCCCGTCAGATTATGTTTCACCCTCTCCATGCTGCTATTATCGTACCTTTCTATAAACCCCCAATTATAAGTGCTTGGTTGTGCTGTTGATTGTTTCAATTATCCAGGCATCAATTATGTTTCCTTTCTTCACTAAATTGGCTAAGCCTTAAGGAGAAGCCAAGTTAATTTTTTAATTCTGCAACTAATGGAATAAGAGCAGTTCTATGTCACTATTAAGAACAATACAAGAATGTTTTGTACTTTTTAAACTGACTTGATTGCTAGCCAAAAGCACTTTGCAAGCTGATATATAACAATGTTCGGAATAAGAGTAGAATTCTATATTTTTCTATGATGAAAAAGAAAATAACTGCTTAAATCAATGCACAGAAGAATCTTCTAATATTTTCCAAGAAAAAGGGAAGCGTCAAATTTTTTTCAAAGTGGTGGTCCCAATGACTACATGTTACATACAATTAAAAATTCACTTCAATTGCCTGTTACAACTCTTTCAGTCATAATTTCTGTTATTTTCCAGTTATGCTATATTTAACTGATACACAAGAAGCAAGCCTCAATCTGTCAGAAAAGTGCACATGCTTAAAGCGGTAACAAGCATTTCTAGAAAGCCTCCAAAGGTCACACACATACCCAAATCCTATAGCTACAATTTATATTGCTTCAAAATCTTGTTTCCATATTTACACACAAGTGGGAGAAAGAGGAAGAGGGAGGTGGTATGAGAAACACACTTCAATGAGTTCAAGTACTGGCAAATTATACATCTGCCAATAAAATGTGCTCTTCCTTTTGCTGTCCTCCTGAGAGCTAATGATTATTAAATATAAATATTTCTGAGAAATGTTAAGATGGATTGTTGAGTGTGTTTAGTTTTATCTGTATACACATCTACCCCTATATTCTAGTGTATTACAGATTATCAGTGGTGCAGCATAGCTGAGGATGCTGAGGTTGCTGCTGTGGATGGGCTGGGGTGAGGCAGCACAGCTGGTCAAGCACATCCTGCATGCCACCCAAACTGTGCACACGGGCACAGGAAAATGAAAACTGGAACTCATGGAGCAATACAGAGCTCCACATGATGAAGACATGATGATCTTGTAGGGCAAACGCTCACACCATGTCCCTAGAGAAGCATGGAGGATGGAACCAACTGAGATTTGAGGACTAAAACAGGTAGCATTAATAAGAAATTTAGCTATGACCAAAGCACAGGTGGTCCCTAGGGACAAAATGTGCTTCCCTGCAGGGAGCACAGCTTCTGTGGTTCATTTTTAAAAATTATAAATCATTTGTGATCGTCACAGTTCATCCCACTCTGGGGGTGGAGGTTGGGAAGGTGGGAAAGCATGGGAAGAAATCACAAAAATTCCTCCAGATGACCTTTCCTTGGAGTATTTTGGATCATACTCCGGACATGGAGCAGAATTAAGTGAATTCTGAAGACTTAAGCTCTGAAGTTGTGTATACAGTGTCAACAATCTATATCTTAAGGAATTTCCTGGCTACACCAGCTAAAACAGTAGAGTAATGGGGTTTGCCAGAGGTCACCTATTGCAACCAAAAATGTATTGCTGCCATTTGTCTTTCAGAACTTATCCTTTCCCTTGGCCAGTCCATAAGCTTTTGTTCATTAATTAAAATATTGCCACTCAGCTTGCATTCTCCTTGGCTGTCCTGCTGGAGATCACAGTTTCAGTAATTAACTGAATGGTTTACCATTCTGCTATCAAGTCACAGGTTGAAGGGGAATTAAATTTTTACAAGGAGTTTTACAACACAATTTAAAACAGAAGGCAGCAGTGAAATAGGATCTAGGTATGGCATTGCTTTCGGTGAATAAGATGGTGTTATTTAAGTCCTGCAATTTCTTTAGAAGGCTTCCACTTACGAAACAATCCATGAAAACACCCCAAAACATTAGCAGCATCTAAACTTGTACAGGACAGAAACTGTGTATTTGGGAGTTGTTTTGATATACTGGTCCCAATATGGGATAAACAAAACACTGTTTCAAGTGGGCAGAGAAAGGACAGCAGTACAAATGTCTGTTTCTTCCTCAAAAAATTCCTTCTCAGGGCATGTGAAACAAAGACCATAGGGGGAAAGAGAAAAAAAATAATAATAATCTTACTTGGAACAGAAAACACTTGATTCATTTCACAGTCCTAACAAGTATCTTCAAATACCTGAGTATGAAGAATGCCTCTGGCACTAAACTCAGAGCAGCCAAATAGGTAGCTCATACAGGTTACCAGTGCACATCAGCCGTCGGCTCCAGGATGCCATCCGAGTCCTCTAGACATGTGCCATCTTGATCTCTTCTCCTTGCTGTAAATTATTCAAAGTTGCACCTTCCCAGGCTAGTGCACACTATTAGCGCCCAAGTCTGAAGCAGTAGCATGGCAAGTCCCAATTCAATAAATTAGATGCACAGAGACAAAACATGATCACAGGCATCCTTTTACAGCAAGTAAATTTTACATTATTTACAGCCCCGCTGTTGGAAACATTACTAGTGAATTTTTCTCTGAGGAGTCGTACCCTCTCTTTCCTCCCCTGCTGTTCATCCTAGCCTCCCCTGATATGTTTTACATCATTTTAGGGCAGAGATTTTGTTTGGGGCAGGACCGGTGGTTATTTCAGCAACAACAAGAGGCAAACACACTGCATCAGTTTTTACTAGATAAAATCCTGAGTAGAAAAAGAACGTAAAATTTCACAAGGACTGGATCAAGACAGTGTCAAATGCAGCAGGAAAGTTGCTGCTAGTTCCAGCCTGAGCAAGCTCCAAATGCACACTCAGGTCAGAGGTATGGAATTGAAAGTGGAAAAGGAAACCTGGTGAAGAACTGGACTGGGAGGCTAGGAGAAAAGAGGGATTGTTACAGACTGCAGAGAATGAAGCAATTAGTGCCGTAGTCAGACACTGTCTGACACACAGCAGCTCCTATGAACTTTTATACTGGCTGACAGCAATTCCCCTGAACTTTACTGACACAGGGGAAGCAGATAGAGACTGTAATAGGGAAGCAGTAAAACATGACAGTGAGATCAAGAAGTCAGGTAAAATGCGAAACTTAGACAAAGGGATGGGTTCAGAAGTCAGCAACAGAAATATCCTCACATGGTCTGCTCTGTTGAAGTTCTCAATAAAGGACATCTACCTGCTTTTGTTGTCACTTGCCATATTAGCTTATGTTGATTTATATTTTTTTAAAGAACAGGAAGAACTACATGCACACAAACAGGTGACTGCATTAAGAGAACATTACCAAGACCCTCAATGAGACAGGAGAAAATTAAAGTTCTGCATTGCATCAAAAGCAGCGTGGCCAGCAAGTGAAGGGAAGTGATTCTCCCCCCACTACTCCACTCTCTTGAGATCCCACCTGGAGTGCTGTATCCACCTCTGGGACCCCCAACATAAGAAGGATGTGGACCTGTTGGAGCCAGTCCAGAGTAGGGCATGAAGGTGATCAAAGGGCTGGAGCACCTCTCCTATGAAGACAGACAGAGTTGAGGATGTTCAGCCTGGAGAAGGCAGCAGCTCTGGGGATACCTTAGAGTGGCCTGTCAGTACCTAAAGGGACCTAGGAGAGAGCTGGAGAGGAAATTTTTACAAGGACATGGAGTGATAGGACAAGGGGGAATGGCTTTAAACTGAAAAAGGAGAGACTCAGATTAGATATGAGGAAAAAATTTTTACTGTGAAGGTGGTGATACAGGTTGTCAGAGAAGTTGTGGATGCCCCATCGCTGGCAGTGTTCCAGATGGGGCTTTGAGCAAGCTGGTGTAGTATAAGGTGTCCTTGTCTGTGGCAGAGTGGTAGCCTCTAGAGGATCTTTGATGAACTTCCAACCCAAACCATCCTATTTTGAGAATTCTTTTCCTCCTTGCATACATGAGTTTAACAGTGTATACAGTTTTTCTAATGTCTACTCCAGCATACAGTGGATCGTCTTTTGCAGGTAAACTGGATTGAGGACTGTGTTGTATAAAAATATATGTAACTAGAAGAGTTGAAAAATGTGTGAAAAAATATAGGAAGAACAATTTCTTTGCTTAAGGCAGTGCAGCCCTGAAGAACTGGATTTGTCTCAACTGATTCCATTGAGTTTCAAAGCAATCAACCAAATCTATACTTCTCAGAGAGGATCAGAGTCTGGTAGCCAAAACAACATTCTGAGACTTGATCTACAAACCTGCTCAGTGCTCACAGCTGCAAGGGCATATGCTGGAAGAGGTACTTCAGACAACAAGGTAATGTAACACAACACACAGATAATGCTAAGTCATCCTAAAATTCAGGACTTGGGAATCTCAAATTGCTTTCTTCCCCAGATTAAAGTACTTTTGACGTTATATTCTGCACCTTGGCTGCCACTGAATGCAGTACATGCCCTCCATTTGCAGGTATCACAGATAGGCTAATCCATACTTGTTACTGTAGAAATAACCATGACAGAAAAGCCCACAAGTTAATAACCCTGTATTAACAGCAGGGTTCAAAAAACACACAGCAGGAGGCACGAAGAGCCAGGGTAAACAGTAGAGTAGATGCTCATTAGGAAAGCTTTGTCCATCACATACGCTGATGGAGACAGAGCCCCTGGGGATAAAAAAAGCAGCATCTGATAATGTAATTAATGTGTATATCTTAATGCACAGGAACATGGGTTGGGAGAATAGCAGCTGTAATCAATAGTCATAAAAGCTTGACTTTGTAACCTGAATAATATTAGATTTTAAGTACCTGGCCTTGTAGAAACACATTTTTTAATACATTGAAGAAATACATTGAACAAGCCTTATGTACTCAGAATACATTTGATGGTAAGGCAGTTATAAAATATACTATGCAGTAAAACACTGTTGTAAATCATATAGTATTATAACCATGGTTTACTAAACCAAATAAAAGAAGCACAGTCTTTTCAGATGACCAAATTGCATTTTATTCAATTACATTAATTGAATTTGAAAAAAAACCCTGAAAAAACAAAAAAAACCCATCATGGTATTTGCATGCTTTCTTTTCTGCATTAGCTACTGGAGCAGAAGGAAAACAAAACCATGTTCAATGTTATGAATATCATTTATCAGCTGGATTCTTTCAAAAACAGTTTTAATACTGTCACAATGAAAAAAAAATAAAAAAGGAAGGAATCAATTATCAGTTTAACTTCTATAACATCTTTTCTATGACCTTAATGGGTGCTTCCATGTCTGATATGCACCAGTGCAGTGGAGATCACTTGCTGACCCAGTCTAGCCAAATTTGTAGAAAATGAAAATCACTCAACAGTTCAGACAGTGGTCTAAGTTCACTGAAGAAAAACTAATTTGGGCTCACATAAAGAAAAAAAATCAGAATAATTTATCTCATAAATATACAGTTTTAGCCCTAAAAAATCATATACAATTAGTATGATGGCATTCCAAGTTCTTTCCCAATATCACATCAAGCATGCTTAAATTCACATGCAATATTATTTTTTCCTTTAACTGTCAGCTCTGCAAACTCAGCTATGTGTCAAGCTGGGTTCCTTCTGTCCCACACGTCACCAAAGAACTAAAGTTTCTCCCGGCCAAATGTGTCTGGTCCCATTAGTGAGTTGCCAAAGTGTCAGCTGCAAGGAAAGAAAATGTCCTTAGTGGCTACACCTGGACTGCAGGACTATGGGAGACATGCACCTCTGGACACACTCCCTGGCCTCACGAGGGCAGGCAAGAAGACTTTAAAACTTTGCATTGTACACCTCACCTTCAGCACATCTCCTTTTTATTTTAAGAATAAACATATATTGTGTCATGCAAACTGCAAACTAGAGATCCCCAAATCTGTCAGCCCCATAAGAGCCCATTCTAATTCTTCCCCAGACTCTCACACTAGAAAGAATGAAGTGAGTCTACTCACTTCTCTCTGGCTATTTATCTCACTCCCTTTTCACTGCCCATTTTGAGACACAGACCTGAGTACATGGGAGAGCCTAGAGGACAAAAAGCACGAGAGCAGCTAAAGTCAGGCACACACTGCAGCAAAGGAGTTCCTAAGTTGGGAAGGACTGTCTAGTATAACAGCCTGATGGGAAAACTTTGCAGCTGGTTGGACTTAAGCAGAGGGAGGGAGCCTGACGGATGCCCACATTGGAACCCTTCTGGTGGCTACATGAGGTCTGGGCTTTCTATTCTGAGGATGGATGGTGCCTCTGTGACACCCCCAGCCCCAGTGTGAGTGTCATCCCACAGCAAAATGCTTGTAGGAGGCTCAGCCTGCCACAGCATGTGACCATATTTACTGTAAGAGAATCACGATGGGTGACATTTAGCAACCACATTTCCTTCTTTCTCCTCAAAGAAGATAAACTTATAGTTTTCTTTGCCTTTTTTGCCCCCACCCCCTTCTCCTTCACTAAATGTTCAGAGCCCCTTTGCAGTCTTGCTGGTGCTCTCCTGTCCAGCTCCTCCAAGAAGGGACCAGCAGGGTCTGGATTGCTGCAGGGCAGCCTGGTTTTCTCTCTGTGTTACACTCCCCTTTCCAACCTGGCAACAGTGGTTGGGCAAAAATTACCTCCCCAGGTGCTTATCTTCTTCTCTTGCAGACCCACAACCACCCCACTATACGATTTCAGGTTTTCTAAATCAAGCCATTTGTAATTAAAAAATAAAATATTTACAGCAAACACAGATGGTTACTGCCATGTGTTAGTGTTAAACTGAGCTGAATCACACCCAGAGCAGCAGATGAAGGTAAAGATTTCATGGAGACTGGTAATGACTCACAAGTGCCATAATTTTTACTCTTTTTTTTGGAGCAGAACCCCACTTTCATTATCTTCTTTCTGACATTTTAAGGGTAGCAAATTAAAAAGCAAGCATAAAGAAAAGTCTTATAGAGAAGTATACAGATGCATAATCTGTAAAGAGCTATGTCAAATGTAAGACTGCACGTGAAATGAATCAGTGCCTTTGGAGGTGTGAGGCTTGGTTTAAGTTGCATAAAACCAAAAAAAGAATATTATGAAACTGCTCATTTATTTAATTTCTTTCAAAGATGACAGGCTGTGTGTATTTTATTGGGAGCAGCTATGGCTGCTTTGTGCAGTTTGACTGCTTTAGGGTCTGCCCCAGTAACCAGGGAAGTCAGCTCTGCAGTCCATGGCCTTCCATCAAGGATCTTTCAGGAGGGGGACAGAATTGACAGAGGGAAACAAAAACATCTTACACAACTGTAGCATTTGCCAGAATCCATCTGGCAAAGCCCTCCACGTGTTTCTCAAGGCTCACTGTACAGGGAGTTTCACTTTCACGTTGATGCTCTTGGCTCCTGAAGTACCATATATTTCAACTTAATTATTCATGTTCCATTACAAAGTAAGCTTTCAACTGCTTTTTAGTCCTGTTAGCCAACAATGCCTCAGTCAAAGGAGCAGGATTCTGTTTCTTCTTGTGGGAGACTTTATTTGCATTGCTTCCTAAATCTCAACTTGATGACTAATCGGTTGCAACTGAGCAAACCCGGTGAAAATAAAAGAGCCTGCAGAGGTGTCACTGAGAGTTTAATTAAGCTTCCAGATCCTTTATTACCAATAACCTCGTTGCATAACTAAAGGAAAGACCCAGCCAGAGTCTGATTCTCCATCTGGTTTGCAAAAGAGGAAATCACACAGAAGTTTTCTTTGTATATATAGCACATTTAAGAGATGCTAATTCACACAACAGAAGTAGAATTCCCAACCCCATTATTACAGAACCACTTCTCAGAAGAGACTTGTATATTAAAGTCAACACTGCAAAATAAATTGTTTCACAGAACTTATAAAAGAAAATGGGTTTCTCAGGGAAAACTGTAAGCTAGTGCTAATTAGACTCAAAAGCACGATGACAAGTAGAAAGATCGTGATTTTCACACCACCAGACATTTCTCAGCATTTCCATTAACTACATTATTTGGGGTGATGAGAAAACTAAAACCTGGAGAATACATACAGGCTAGCACTATTGATGGAGTGGGAGATGGTTTTTTCAGAATGTCTACTGAGAGCTTCCTCCACGAATATATATGGCATAATTGTTCTGCATTCATGCAATAATTAGACTGAGTAAACAATGCTAGCAACAGAGAGAAGATGCTAAACATGCCTGACTTTCAGGCATGTTTGCAGTGAAAGCCAACTACTGCTAGGTAAGATGGACTACATGCAAGCATTATACCAAAACTCCAAATTTACATTAGAATCAATCAAGGCAATAGGTCCTGCTCTTTTTTCATTGTTTCTAAAATGTAGTAAACAGTCCAAAAGGACTGACCCCATACCATGAAATAGAGAAAAACATGGAAAACAGTATACTGTTACAAAGAGAAATGTCACATTCACCTCTTCAACTACCACATTTTCAGCTCTGATCCAAGTTGCACTGAAGCTAATTAAAAGATTCACATTAGCTTCAGTGAGATCTGGATCAGATCTGAGTCTGTTAAAATTATCATAATGTTCTGATTCTAATTATATTTACAAGAAAGATTCTAATTATATTTACAAGAAAATCTATATAACACTAATTTCAAATGTTGTTAAATGTCAAGGAATCATCAAGTTAAGGAAAATGAGAAAATCAGTGACAGAAACCAACTCAATTCGCCCTAGAGCTGTTGGAAAAGAAGGAACGACCACAAACTTCCCTTATTTTTACAAAACTATAGATGTTTCTGCAGAAAACAAACTAAGCTAGGTAATCTTAGAAATGGGGAAATGAATCCCACACAACTTCCCTTAGTCACCACACGCTGTAAGTCCAGCCAATGCCAAAATTGTGATGCTTTGCGGAACACGACCAGAAAAAGCAGCAGTGAAAACAGATACAAAGCGTGTAGTGACACTACCAGATAAAGATACATTCAAAAGTCAGACTAGCATGCCCAAGGTAATTACTTTGAGTATAAAAAAAACAATAAAGACAAGGTAATTTTAGCACAGCTCAAATTTAAAGGCTTGAACAGCTGCCACTAACTTGAATTAAACCAAGTTATCTTATCTTTGCTGGCAGTTTAAGTCCAATTATCCAATTCAGGTTAATAAGACACAGATGGAGATTTATCAGAAGCTAACTCTCAGCTGATGTGCCCGAACATCCTACAAAAATTTTCATGGGAAAGGTCATGCTATTTCAGAAGATCCACACCCATTATACTACAAGAAGGAGAATAACTCAGCAGGATCAGTTTTATCTGGGGAGCTGAAGGGGGGCTTCCCGAAATATAAAATGCAGTCACCTCTTGAGAAGAGCATGACTGAGTTGCTCTAATAACTGCACTTCTACTACATAAAGCAGTTGTAATATGTTTCGTAAGCTTCATTTCACTTGCTGACTGTTTTGGGAATCTGCTGAGTTCTCAGCATTTCAAAGTGTCAAAACTGCACTCAGATCATATAAAAAAATACAAGAAGCATCAAGAGAAAAATGGGAGGCTAAAGGGAAAGGAAACCAGGTGGGAAGACAAACTTGCATGCAAACCTACATATATGCACATTTGCATTTCTCGAAAAAGTTAGTATCAAAGGTATGCATAACAAAAAATCAGGTTTGGAGATAAACTCTTTACCCTCACACAGGATGGGTTTCAATCTAAATGCTCTGAGGAAGGAGCTAGCAACTTTTTACACTGTTGCAAGGGGTTGGTTTGGGGTTTGTTCTTTTTTTAAAAAGGAAATCTTTTAGTAGTTGGTGTAGCAAAAGTTTCAGTTTATGGGGTTGTTCCCAAACACAGAGTCTCACAAGCTGAAAAACACTCCATTAGCTCAAATCAGTGGCCCGTCCAGTCCTGCTGACATTGCATACTGAATGTACCCTGAGGAAGGCGGAAAATAACGCTGCACAGTGAAAAGTTATGGAGCAGTTTTCCTATAAATATCTGTTCAGTTATTAAATAGGAACAACCACAAGTGATATAACTACAGAAGCATGGGATGCAAGGGCACAGCCAGCATTCTTCCCGAGAGAGGTCTGGTCTGTGGTTACATGTGCCAGCAGCCCCAAGACACAAGAGCCCACCCCATCCTCTGAGCCAGTGTCTCTAACCCGTGTGGCTCCAACCGCGGTGATTTCCCAGCTGAGAGAATCTTCACCAGCCTCGAGTGTGTTTTAACACATAACTGTGCAATGGTTTAAAACTCTTACACTCCGTGCCATTTACATTTTTTTTGCAGAGCATCACTGTGCTCTGAGCAGCCCACAAGCATTCGTTCCAAGTGAAGTACACTCGTGCTGACTATTAAGAGTGCAAGTTACTTCAAATCTTCAATTTGTATGGCAGTACCGACGACACCGTGCATGCCTTTTGGAGCGGCAAACGCTGACTTCCCACTCAGACAGACTCCCAGGCTTGCCCCGGTACTCGCCCGGCTGCCTGTGCGGGAATCCCACAGCTGGGAAAGCGGCAGACGGAGTGACCCGCAGCTAGCAGCAGGGACTGGCTCTCCGTGCACAGCAGCCCCTGGTTCCGCTTCCCAGAGCACCCCACTGCCCAATGAATCCACCGCACTAGTCTCCACCACGATACAAACGGGGGGCGAGGGGGCTCCTCTTTAATCCAAAATACAGGTAATTAAAGGAACCCGGTGAAACAGCCACCCCAACTCCGCACCTTCAGGGACCCATGGCCGAGAGGCATAGCACCTTACTCCGTCACTCTCCAGCCCCCACTTCCAGCCCAAACGCCACCGAAAGCCTCCCCCACAAGGAGCTGGGCAGGAACTTTGGCCGCCACCGCCGGAGCCTCCCCGCGTCCCCTCAGCCGGGGCGCCGCGCCGCCAGCTCGCCCCCTCCTCCCGAAACGAGCCCCCGGCTGGCCACCTGTGGGAGCAGGGTCCCGGGGTGCGGGGCGGGGGCTGCCCGCGGGGTCGGAAGAAGGGGGAAGGAAGGGGCACTCACCCTGGCAGTGGCAGCAGGCGCCCGCCGCGGGGTGGAGCGGGGGCGGCGCGGCAGCCGGCATGGTGCGGGGGCTCGGCTGGGCTGGGCTGGGCTCGGCTGGGGCCAGGGGCTGCCCGCACGGCACCGCACGCTCCCTCCGCGCCGCCTCTCGCTGGCGAGGGCAGGCAGTGAGAGGGAGGGAGGGGACCCGGCGGGGAGGCGGCGCCGAGCATCGGCCACACCGGCGGTCGCACCCCCGCACGGCTCCCGGGTTGCCCCGCCGGCCGGCACCGCCCCCGCCTCAGCGCCTCAGCGCCTCAGCGCCCGCCCCCGCCCCGCTCCCCGCCCGCCTCCCGCCTTTCCCCGGCGCCCAGCTCAGCCCCCGCCGCCCGCATGTCCCCGTTTGCTCCCCAGCCGGGCGCCGGTGTTTGTTACGTGCCCGGGGGGCTCCACGCGTCCCCGCGGGTGTCCCCGGGTGGCGGGATGTGGGGCGCTGCTCCAGCCCGCCCGTGAGTGAAAACGCGTTTGTAGTTGCCCTGCAGATGCCAAGTAGACTTGGTAAATCATTCAGAGAGTCACGGAATATGCTGAGTTGGAAGGGACCCTCAAGGGTCACTTCACCTTTCACAGCACCGTCCCCAAGAGTCACACCGTGTTCCTGAGAGCATTGTCCAAATGCTTCTGGAACTCTATTAGGCTGCTGCTGTGACCACTGCCCTGGGGAGCCTGTTCCATGCCCAGCCACCCTCTGGGGGAAGAATCGTTTCCCGATGCCCAACCTAAACCTCCCCCAACACAGGTTCAATTTCACTTGGACTAAAGGAGACAAGCACTAAGCGACGTAAATAAAGCACACGCTGGACACATGAACAACTGGTTGCCCAACTTCTACATAAAATATGAGAAGGGAGTTTATTTTATCCAGGCTGCCATGGGATGCTGGCTACATGGCTGGCACACCTGAAAAATATGAGAATGAAGTGATGAGGCACAAAGCTGATTTAAGGGTTGTATAAATAGAGGTTGGACGGCTTACCATGCTGCAAAAAGAGATGCAACTTGATAACAGCACATACATACTTTCACAGGGGAAAATACCACAAACTAACAGGCCGTTTGATCTTGTAGTGGTAATGGATGAGTCGATGTCTGGAAGATGAAGTTCGGCAAATTCAAATTAGAAATGTTATCAGTGGGAGTGAATAATCATTGGCACAAAATGTGGAGAGAAGCTGTATTTTATTCTTTGGAAACCTCCTTATAACACAAGATGTCTCTGTGGAAAATAACATATAGATACTGTATGAATAACATATAAATACTGTATCCCAATAAAGAAGTTGAACTTGCCACACAGAAAATTTAGTGGCCAGGGATATCATGTAGGTCAAACTAAATGATTACATGATTCTGACCTTAAACTGTATAAACAGGACAAAGCAGAACATGATTTTTGTCATTTACTGAAAGCATTGTCCAGCTGCCCTGTTTAATAACTTGTTTTCTATGGTTTTACTTCCAGGGTATTTCATCATTTTGGGGGCAACAGAGTCTGAAACAAACAAACACATTTGTAAAATTACATCTTGAACAATATTTACCCTGAAATGTATTTCACTGTGGTCTGTAAGAGCTAAGCATAAAGGAATGGGTATAAAGCTCAAATATCTTTACTCACTCTTGGACATGGACAATTTATATTTTGCTAGAATATGAGGTGTGTGAAACCATGTTAAATAAAAGCATAGACAAAAACTGTCTTGTAAACTAGTCAAAACTCAGGTTGACAAAACCCTGCAACACATTATAATACCAAATTATATCTAAAAATGTAGCTTAAAAATGTATGCTAAAAATGTAGCATAATTTCACCATCTTTAGAAATCTTCATGTTTGTTTAAAATCTCAAAAACTCTCAAATTCCATATTTATTCACTTGCTTTTGCCTTACTCCTTTATCTAGAGCTTGTTAATCCTGTAGTCATCATTATCTGTTTGCCCTGTGTATCAAAGTTATTTTCAAATAACTGATCTTCAGGATTAGATCTGCCTGAAGGAGTGTAACTAAAGTATTGCTTTTCAATCATTTTCATATGTGTGGTTTGTGTTGTATAAAAGGTAGCCTCTTCTGACACAATGTCCATGCAGAATCTTGGTTTCAGTAGTCTGGCAGGTGTCTCCCCATCTTTCACCTGGTTCCTTAAACAAAGTTACTACTAGTTTCTGCAGTTGTCGGCATCTCAGTTACTAACCCTATCGTAAGAAATCAGGGACTATGTTCAGTTCCTGTCTCTGGGACTCCTCCACCAGGTGATTCCACTTTTCTCTGTGTGACCTTTTCAATGTAAAATGTCAATAATAACATCAGTTAGAGGGATTTGCTGTTGATTGATGCAAAATCCTTGGAACAGCTAAGTATCACTCTGAATTATTTTACTCCGTGCAGCTGGTTTTCAAAGTAAGAATGTAACATGACCGTAAAATCAACACGAAATCAGTAGTACCCTCATCATTTCTTCTTGTAGAATGAAAAACAGATGAGGAGTGAATACAGACTTCTAAAGAAACCTCATTCCTACTTGTCTCTTGAAAATTGTCACCTCTGCCTTCATCAGTCAGTGAAGTGGTTTTTCCTTTAATCCACTTTTCAACCAGCCAGTGACCTCAACCACTCCATTCCTCTACTAAACCATTTGCAACTTCCTTGCCCTTTCTTAATAAGCACAAACAAGAACCACCAGATTGGTTTCTCAATAACTTTTTAACCTCTAAGAAAGCTGAATTTCACAGACTGAAATGACAAATAGCAGAAAGTTGTCAAATACACATCTGTGTGTGTTGCACACCCAGCTCATACATAATATCTACATATGGCTATGACTGATAACAGGTATGTTGGTACACCCTTGGAAATGGATGTTCAGTCTCTTTTATTAAGAAATCCTACTCTCTTTTGGCCTTGTCCTAAAATCAGCAATTTCTTTCTGCCTTAGAAACCACCTCTTCTTTCTCTCCCTTTTCTCCTCCCTTGAGACCCAGGATTCTGCTGGCACCTGTTCTGTGTCAAGGGCTGTACTTGAATTAAAGGAGATATGTAAAACAAAAGTTCCTACTGATCTTCTTGAGGAATTATTCTCTCTAGATGATCATGCTCAGAAATTGCATTTTGTTTGTTTCTTGTCGTATTCTTAGGAATATGTAATTACAATTAAATCCACATTTTATCATGGTGGACCTATTAACTTATACCCCAGATAGGATCATCCCTTCTGCTATCGCAACACATTGCTTTGAAAATGATAAATCACCTATACACACCATTCCAAGTGAGGAAGAAGTAGCAAGAGCTACTATATATATTTATTTGCCTCTGTTTTGCATCATTTAAAAGAAATTACAATTGCCTTTTGACGAGAAAAAATCAGCTACTTTAAACTTAATCAGTTTATTCACAAAGTCTGATGAGAGCTGTCTTCCTAATGTCCAGTAATCCAATCTAGAATATTGAATAAATCAGCATAGAAATAGCAGTTTCATAATGTGGTTTCAAAAACAAAAATGTTTGTCTGTCATTTTTATGTGAAAGTCATTAATATACAGTGGTTTTCCAAATTGGTAATAGTCCTTGAGGTGGCAAATTAGGCTTGAAGTCTCGAAGGCCAGTGCTATAATGTAATTTTCCCGTAGTCTATAAAGAAAAGTGTGTGTCTGATTTTCAGATGAATATGAATATCCCATGTCACTGGGATATTCCAAACACCCAGGAGCCGTGGTTGCCTGGGGCACATTAAACTTTGTCACATCATGTGGTGTAAAGTGACTTCCACAGACACAGAGGCTGAAACACAGACGTATGACAGACACCCTGACACGCTGCTGCTCCAGGCAGAATCTTTAGGGATGATTTCATATTTGCAAAAATACCTGTATTGTAAATAAGACAGCATTTAACATGGCTCCCTTCAAAAAAAAAAAAAAAACCACCAAAACAAACCCCAGTGCATTTAATATTAAAAACAAAGACAAAAAAATCCCCTGACCTTTACAGAGGACTAAAAATAAGACTGAGTTTTCTCTAAACTGCATTTCTATCTCATCTTTTATGGCTTGAGTATATGAAATACAAGAGGCAAAAGATGAAGGAATCAATCTCAATGAAGGTGATGGTAGCTAACAGTCTACTGCTGTTAGAACTCCATAAGGTAATATTTGAGACCTCTTCAATAAGAAATCAAAAGTAATCAGTAAAATATCAAAAATTACAGGCATCATTCAAATCACAAAAAACAAATGCCAAGCTATATGTGAACAATACAGGGTTTTGTCGCTGTTGAGCCACTAGCTGAGGAATGACCCAAGTTCTCAGACAAGGAAAGAGAGAAGAGAGCTTTATTGTTTTGATTTCCATATATATAGAGTTTACAGAGGTGCCCCAGATTGGTCAGCCCGAGACCTCCCCCTAGGCCCAATTGGCCAAGCCCGAACTGACCTAATCCGGAGACGTTGTTTGCAAAACATCCAAACTTTATCTTTGTTTATTAAATATAGCAAAATGTTCCCACGGGAAGGACCTGTGCTAGCCACAGGGTTTAACCTCTACCCTAAAAAACTAATTTAAAAAAATATCAAAGAGTTTACATCCATGCTACTCCTTAGATGTATGCTAAATGTCATGAAGAAAAGAGTTCCCAATAGAAACCAAATTCTAATACCAGAGTGGAATCAAGACAATGTATAATTTTGCCAGCACAGCGATATTACAGGTATTTACACAACAATAGCACTGAAAAGACTCACAAGATCAAATACAGAAAATCAGGATCCAAAGCTTCCTCAGCCACAGTTAGGAGGTCAGCAGATATCCAAAGCAAAAACCAGACTTTGGCAACTTATTACCTAACCAAGAAAGAAGATAATGAACATAATTCTCTACTTCTTTCCAGAATTAACTTTTTGTTTAAAGGGCATATTTGGAAAAGAGCATTGTATTCTCACCAAAGTAAGTTCTGTTATCTTCCTCTAACATACTGCCTTATTTCAGCTCCTAAGTCATGAAAATACTTAATCAGTGTCAAATTCAGATAATTAGAAACTGCAGTAGAAAAGGGCATTGATAATAGGTGCATTATAAATGGCAATGTTTTGATGATGTGGGATAATTCTCCAAGACTTGTTTTAGAAAGTGTTAACATATTAAAGAGACACTCATTGGTATCAAATGAGTAGAAATTGTGACCGCCTGACATCCCCTGACACTCCAGATTTCAGCTTTACCTGTGCTAGATGAAACATACAGGATTATGACTTTTGCCTTCTAAGAAGACTCTTAGAAGTCTTCTTAGGAACACTTCTCAAAGGAGACATGTTATATTTTATTTATATTTGTTCTATTTATATTTTATATTTAATTATGTCCTTCATTCAAGTATCACAGAGGTCATAAACATTCAGTGAAATCTTGCACAATGATATAAGCCACGTAGGAACTTCATTAATAGATGACCTGATCAAAACCTAGATGTGGAGAAAATACAGTAAAGGTACATAAACCTTATTTTAGTACCTTAAATGAATATTAAAAGTAAGAAGTTTGAAGTGTGGAGACACTCAATGAGGGTCACACAGCAAGTCACAGAAATAGAATCCAAACCCAAACTGCCTGACTTTTTGTTCCTCAATATTTGCCATTGTTATTACAATATTTGATGCTGGATGTGTTTTTTGAAAGTACCCTAGGTATTGACGCCCCTGTGTAAGCTCTTTGTGGATTTTTTAGAAGCCATATCCCCTGGTTGACAGCATAGCTTTAAAAATACACTTGTCTCCTTGCTTAGAAGTTACTCTCCCTTCCTTGCTTTGAAGTTTTGAACACAGTTCCTGCTGTGAGTACTTCTATTTGCTACATATCAGCTTATTTCATGCCTCGTGTAAAGTGAAGAGGAGCCTTAGCTTCTTGGAGACACTGGTTTTCACTGCCTCTGATGGCTCAGGCAAAGAGAATTTAGCTGTAAACAGTGTGAGACAGTGTTTGTACAGATACATTTTTAAATGTTACAATTCATAGTGTTTGGAAGCAGGCAGTTCATACTTACTAATAACATCTATATTGTTATTGCAGAAATGGAACACTACCAGAAAAATAAAGATGGATTGGAAGAACAGACCAGTGAACCAGAAATAACAGTGCCAGTCTGATACCATCTTTTACTCCAAGGTCATTTAATCTAACACTGGTCAGTACTGATGAACAGGCCAGACTTGTGAGTGACACCAGAGCAAAGTGGCTGCTTTGGGAAGGCAAGAGAGGCATCAGTGATTTTCTGGGCACCTCTTCAGGTAACTTGAGCAGCAATACATGTTTCTCTGTGTTCAGCAGCTGGGCTTAATGAGCAAATTCAATTCCTCAGTTCTGCACTGAATGAAAAGGCTAGAACAAAGAAAGTGTTTCTGGTTTCAGGAGTGGATGAACAAGACCCAAACTGCCCAGCCTCTGCTGCATCTTTGGGAAACATGGCCACACAACCTGTCGTGTTCATACGTGCAAAAGGGAGGAACTCACCAAGATACTGCAGTCTGTCTTCAGTGTAATGTAGCTGTAGATGTTCCTTAAATTCTTTTTCACCCCTCTTTTGAAATAAGGAGTTTTCATGCAAACATGGTTGGTCAGAGAAGCAAAAATTTGAAAACTGCAGATTTTACCTGAGAAACCTCCCAAATAATATGTTTTGTGGGCTTTAGCACTGTCATAAAAAACATCCCACCTTCTGTGCTTTCATTAAGAATACTTGAAAACTGTCTTTTGTGCAAGATCCAATCTGATTAATGATGCTTATGATTCTTAGGAAAAATGGATAAAGAATCTGTATTTTTCTTATCACACTTGAATACATTTCACTATAGTTAAAATTCAGACAGCAAACAGGGCACTATCACTGCTACTTTCTGCTTGCTTGCAGCATCACTTTTCCATTTCTTACCCAGGACAGGACTTGTTTCTTGCCCATGCTTTTGCAGAGTCAGCCACATTGGCATTCCTGATGGCCTTCTCCATCTCACCATAAAAACACACATGACACAGAGGGAACTCAGGCACGCAGGGATTAGGCATTTTGAGACTTCTCCCCAAGAAGAATTCATGAGGAAAGCCTACACAGGTGGTGATCTCATGGACAGAGACCTCAGTGGGACTCCTAAGCAATCACATCAGGTAGGTCAAACCATCTGGAGAGATAGGACCAGCCTGCTCTTACTGAGAGCCAAAGACAGATCTCTCTCTATATGGAAATATAAAGCCTCAACAGAAGGGCTTTGTACTCAGTAGGGAGGAGACTATAGAACACGTCACTTACCTTCACTTTCACTACATTGACCTTGAAAAGACTGCTTTGCAATCCCAGTTATTCAATTCATTATTGTCGTAGTTAAGAGCTGACAATGTAAAAGTGGCACCTGGAATTATATGGATGCATTGCAACACACAGTTCTGACAGTCTGATGAGCTGGGTCCAAATTTACAGTTCAATTAATTGAAGATTTTCACTTATAATAGGAAGAAAGTACAAGGTTAAGCCACATGGAATAAGAATGTTTCTAATGGATTACAGCATGCACAAGAAGTTAACATATTTTTGTTTGTATGATTCATAACCCCTTTCATATCCACAGGAACCTGCATTTAGCTATTTAGTTCAGAAGAATAGGGAAATGAAGACCATTTGTGATCCAAGTCGGTAACAAAGACAGAAGCATTCTACAATATAGAAAAGTATATTAAAGAACAGAATGTGTTGGGGGAAAAAACTGTGTCACTTAGAGAAGGCCAAGAGACAAGAGAAGCCTGTGCATGGAAAATGCATGGAGCATTCACACATTTATGCTGATCACAATGTAAACACAAATATATTTTTTTGGAACGTAATGTTCATGAGAAGTCACAGCCGAATGACAAATCATGAGTGTCTGAAAAGCACACAGTGAAGCAGAATCCTTGATAACAAATTACTTTTTTCCCCCCGTTTTCCCCCCTTATCTCAATAAAGATTTTAACAACCTTGCATTAAAGTGAATGAACACTGCTCAGCTGTACGCAAAGTATTTCAAGTGTTTTGAAGAGTTGTCCATATTTACGAAGCTTTTATAACGTTTCCTTAAAACTTTTGAGTTTTGTAACACTGTTTTAGAAATGCAACACTTTAGTCAGGACCTTGAGATGCAGCTGAGGGAATTCAGGGAAGAGATTCCCACTCGGCACAAGGAGACTGAGCTCTATTCTCAGCACACACAACTCTGCTCTGCTCTGGAGCCTGGCACAAGTCACCTCATTTCGTGGTACCTGCCTTTCCTCTTCCTAATTAACTGTGATATTTTGGAGGAAAGGGATAGAGGGAAACTGAGGACAGCATTGTAAATCCAAAAAATTGTACCATCAGGCTCCACTTTCAGCTAGGACCTCTTGGTATTACTGAGGTATAAATAATAATATCACATTGCAAAGCACCCTCTAATATTTAGAAGAAGACTGCATGTAAAAACAGTCACCAGCTGTTCCTTCTCTGCATGTTTAGGACAACTGGTGCCACTGGTGCCATAACTTTTGGGAGCCCCAGTTAGAATTAGCTATTTATTCTGGACTTTGATGAGTGAGATATCAAATCAGCAAGAGAACAAAAACAGGAGAAGCTGTTCTGGCTACTTTTTGTATTTCATTAATCTCACAATCTAATCACAATTTTTTGAAGCCTCAGCTACCGTTACATGAGAATTTGCATTACCATACAAAAAATACTCAGCCCTCCTGATTGAGAAAGAGTATCTTGAAAATACGAGCATTACAGGTTGAAGAAGCAGCAGATAAATATGCAATACTGGCATTAACTGTTTCAGGCCTGAATTCCCAAGAAAGAAAGAATTTTGAGGCAATGATTTTGTCTTCAATTTCTCTTTTGTCTCTTTCCCTGTCTTAGCCCAATAAATTTGACAGCACTGACTAATTTCTACCAAAATTGACAAGAGAGCAGGCATTTGAAATACAACTGTCTTGTATACATTTTTGTGAAAACTTAAAGCTAGCTAGCACACAGCAAGCCAAATCATTTTCCCTCATGAGAGCAAAACAACCAGCATGTAGCTGCTCTTCACATATGCAACTGCTGACAACCCACTGGCAGTAGAACATGTGTAACCATCCATGGGCAGCCTCACATTAGCCCTGGCCCTGTTTTTCTGGGATAGCATCGACAGCTGCTGCATCAACAGCGCATTGTGGAGAGCTGACATTATTCAAATTGGAGGAAAGCATAAAGGAAGAGATAACAGGCTGGAGGCAAAGGACAATTCATAGGAAACCAGCATTGATTAGTCCTCCTGCTCACAGAAAAACTCACTTAAATCTCACTGGTTTTCGGATAGGGACTACAGCGCAAACACACTGTCAATCTTAGGACAATACAGTAAAATAAGCACATGGCAATAATTTTGACTCCTCAGAAAAGCATCTTAAAAGCCTTGTCACCTTTTTTTGATAGCACTTTCTTTGCTTCCTATGCCAATAGGATGAAATACATTATTTATAAGCTTTTGAGCTCTTTATGCACTAATTTCATTGCTTTCCTGACTTAGCCTTCAAAACAAGAGTGCAAGAAACGCACATAACTGGACAAGGTGAAAAATCATGAGAAAGTGTGTGGCTTTCCACTGGCCCTAAAGAACCCCAGAGAACACAGGGAAAGCTGAAATACTAGAAGTGCTTCTATATAGCTGTCAGTGTACTCATACCCAAGTAAACGAGGAAGATGTAAATGGCAAGAAGAGGCAGTTAAGTGCTTTATTAGGATTTTTGATGGATATGGTGCTTTAGCACAGATCCACATGACAGCAAGACAATTTTTTTTCTGGTTTTGTCCCTTTCCTCATGGTGTGATAAAAGAAAGTGGATAAAAATTTGAGGGGCATCCCAAACCATGCTCACTCAGACAAGAGGACTCTGCCTAGTAGAGCCTTTCCTCTGCCATGTGTCCTTCAGGCACATAATGAGCTCACACATCAAATGATGTGGGCACATCCATCATTCCACCTCCCAGCTCAGTCAGATCAGAGCTGCCCCTTTCTCAGGGACATTTTGTTGGAACAAAACTCGGCATAAGATGCTCTATTAAAGTTTTCTGTCCCTTCTTCCCTGACACAGATCTGTCATTCCAGCTCATTCTTTATTGCTCTACCCAATGCTATTTTTAATGTGTTGCTTTCATGGGAGATTCAAACTGAAAGAGTTAATGTAGGTGCACCATTGCAGAAATTACCTGTTACAGCATTAAATAAGCCATTCTGCAAGAGATGAAAACCATGTTCCTACCAGACCTCCACTCAAATTTCTTTCCTAAACAGCTATGCCATGATTTTAAACTGCTTTGTACTCAAAGACCTGAGACTAGATCAATTTTCCTCCTGCTGAAAGGGATGAAATTTTTCCTGTACATGCAGAATAATGAAGAATAAGGCATTGACATGAATACTTTTTCAGTCTTCTCAGGCAGGAGACATGGTTTAAGTAATAACTGTACAGACAGTGATATTTATTGTTATGGTTACAGATTGGGTACAACCTTTAATTTATACTTTTTCATTTTTCCTGACATTCTCTGCCTAAACCAAGGAAAATTAGATTTGACATTTTAACGGTGAAAAGGTGAGAAAGGAAAAACAGGTTGCAATTTCCATCTGAGAAAATTCAGTCTCTCTAAAGCCATCTTAGATCCATTGCAGATCACTTCACAAAAGCCCATGTGGCACCTCATTTCAAACAAAGGCACCACAGTGCAGTGAGCACCAGTTGTCTGCATCACTTCTTCTAGATAAGTAGTAGTTTGTCTAAAAAAACCCTGCAAAGTCCCCCAAGAATTTAAGTTCACTTCAAAAATGTCGCCTGTAAACTTGTTTTCCCCCTCTGAAATGATCCATAAATCTCTCTCAAGTAAGGAAGCAGAAGTGAAGGAGTTCAAAGCAAACAATCACTTTCTAATCCCTCTATGTTTATTAGAAACAGGCCTGCAGTGCTGTACTTGCTCTCAGCCTTGGAACCTGGGGACAATATTCTGCTACCCAGGCAACTTCTTCACATCACCAGTGTGGATAGTATGTGCCAGCTAATCTGAATGAAAAATGCTACATCTCACCAGCTATGTCTTTTATTTACTTAACAAGATACAAATACAGCATCTGTCTTACAGGTTTTGTAGAGAAAGAAATGAAGTTTACAACGAAAATTTGATCAGAGTTGTTAGTCAGGCTTTATTCTCCCATGCCGGTGCTGAAGATCATCCTAAGACTGTGAAACACTCCAAAACATCCAAGGATGCATTTCCCTTACAAGAAGCTGGTGCTGAAATGTGGTATACATCAGACATTTGTGTGAAACTGCAGATGTGGATCAATATTCCATCTTTGTATCTGAGCAATTAGAATTATCTACTGAGTTTTCCATCAAATGGGAATAAAAGAGAGAGTCAGTCTTAACTAAAGATGTAAAAACTCCTAGTCTGTCTGCTTAAACCAAGCAGAGGAGATGCTTTTATGGGTAACTTTGCTCATTTTAGGGACAAACATAGAGACTCTCCTCTTTAAAGGGAAAATGGGTATTCCATGTATAAATTTCACGTACTTCAAGTAAATGGTTGAGAGTATCTGGAGTTTCAGGTATTTTTTAAATACAGAGTGTATTACATACATAGATCATACATGTGCCAATGCACATATTGGTCATACATCAGTACTGTCCAATGTGTGACAAACTCCCAAGAGTTGGAGATGAGGAACTGAATCTGTGCAGAACAATTTTTAATATTATGTTTTGGAAAGTGTGCAATCTGGCTGTTCCCTTGCCCTTTCCAATGGAAGAGTTAAGGAAGCTACACCCATTATTTCCACGCTAGTCAGTGCTTCATGCCCTGTGGTGTGAATTGTGCTTGAAAATCAAGATTGTAACAAAAAATTACCTCCCCAGTGAGCTGATAAGGGAAAGCGCAGCACCATGTCAACAAATTCTTGCTTTATATTTTAAATTTTGGGTTTTTTAAGGCAGTAATGCAAATTAGTTTATTTTAGACGTAAAAAATAAAGATTTCAATCAAATTTCTGAGGTACAGTAATACGTGCAACTATATTTCAAAGACATAGAAAATATCTGGAGGCAACCTTATCAGCTTATCAGTTTTGAATGTTCAGTGAGCACTCCAAAGGAGGACAATTTAGAGAGAATCATGCTGTGGTAAATACTTAAAATTTTCAGTATGAATTCTTTCAGAATAGAGTATCTCTGAGCCTGGGATATTTTATGGCCACTTTTCCAAGAGAGAATTTAAAGGAAAGCTGAATCTCTCTGTTAAAAAGTCCATGAGTGGGTGCTGTTAATAACTCCAGTAGGTTGGGGATGATTGCACATGACTTACAGCTTTGTTTATTCACTGCATATTAGATGACATGGCACAAATCCAAAGGGAAACAATTAGTATTCATATGCTGAGAAACAAAGGAGTGTTGGTTCTTTTACTTCAAAACTCTCAAAGGAGTGACCAAGGACTAGATTTAAGAAAGAGCTGAAAGTCACAGAAATGAGATTTGCATTCACCAAACAAAAATCAGATTCTTAAGCATCTCCCCTTCCCCTCAGCCACGTCTGAGTTCTCTCAGCTCCTTCATTTATCCAGAAGCTGTTTAGTGCAGAATTCATAACCACAGCAAGGTATTCAGGCTTCACCACCCCAGTACCAGGCAGTAAGACCTTGGTCCCTGGACCCCCTTCCTTTCCCATCAAGTAAGTCTCTTAACGACTGTTTACATGAAAGGACCAGGCTTAAGAAGGAACCTTGCCTCCAGTTTGGCTTTGTGTTATATGATCCCAAAGTAGGAAATATGGATGGTCTGAATATTCCAGGTGAAAAAAGGCTCTCTGTGCTACCATTTCATGTACAAATGCTCCCACCATTTCACTGTTGTCTTCAAGATGGAGCTCTAGGAGGTGACTCAGGGAGATGGATCCCACTAGAGCCCCTCAGGCAGAGATTCATTCTTTCCATTATTTCCACATGCCTAGCTTGAGGCAGCTGTACATTTTAGCTGATCTCATAAAATAAATGTAATGGCTGCACTGGATCTCCTCCTGAAGTTTTATTCTCTCCATGAACTGTATATATTTCTGAACAGAAGATTTTGGATTTCATTGTGGAGTCAAGCACCAGGCATTTGAGTGCCTAACACATCCACTGAACACATTTGCCTTAATGTGCTTTCACTAAACAGAAAAAACCCCATGTACATTTGAGATCTGCACATCATTTGAGGTCATCTATTAATTGTTCATTACTCAACTGATACCAAAAGGAAAACCTAAAAAAAAAAACCTCACAAATGCAGCTATCATCAAATGCATAGAAATCCTACAAGAGCTCAAAGAGAAAGGTAACATATGGGTAAGACTGAAAAAGCTAATTTTAACATGATTTAGTTCAGCAAAGAACACATCCTGATTCAAAATGTGGTTTTATTCTTATCTCACATTGGTTATACTTAGTTATTTTTCTGAAGATTGATTCTCACTTTTAGCAATTATTAAGGAATGCTGTTTTGCAAGTAAGTGAGGCATTTTTACTAAATTTGGTACCTTTTCTTTGGTAACTAAAAGAATGTATATTAGGTAACTTAATTGTTAGACTGTATTCTATTAGAAAAAGGCAGATAATGCTTTTTGTTTCTAAGGGGATTCCTTTCTATTCATGATTTGAATTAAGCTAATTTGGATGGAAATATCAATTATATATAATGGGTAAAAACTTGATTACTTTAAGCAAATAAATATAATTACATGGAATACTATGAATAATAACAACACATTTATTGAATTATATTTTGAAGCTAAAACTATTTGAATAAGGACTTCTTGGTAGTCATATGTCCTTCAAGACATCTAGAAGCAAAGGAGGTTAACTCCTCCTCTTCTGGGTTTGTCATTAGGTTGTAAATTCTCTTCAACCCAAGTTTCAACACACAATCAACTTGTCAAGTTCTAATGGTCCTTGTGTTGAATTTAGCTTTTCATGCAGAAAAAAGCATATAATTTTTTCCTTCAGCAAATCCTACGCACCAAATCACAAGAGGTGATTTCACCTATTACACTGGACTTCTGTGACTGACAACAAATACAGACCTTTTCCTTGGCATAATTTACAAGGATTTCATAAATAACTCTAATCTGGAATATACATTTTCATGGCAATATTCAGGACATAAGCAAACACATTCTGGTAGAAAATATTCATGATGGTGGGCCCAGTTACATGTCATTTATGAAGCCACTGTGGTTTTATTCTGTCTTTTCATGCCAAGGCAGAAAAAAACCCTAGCAAACATAGATTTTAGTTTCTTTGTTAACCTACTCATAACTTAGTCTAGAAATGGGTCAGTTAATGCTCTTTCATTCTGCTTAAGATATTTTTCTGATACATGAAGCAAACTAATTCTCTATCATTGTTTATAAGGCTGGTTTTGCTCAAGGCTCTTTATCTTGTCATATCAATCAGCCAAGGCTAACATGTGTGACAGAAAGTAGGACAGAGATCGCCAAAGAGGGATGAAAAAATGAAATGACAAATAAGTTGGAAAGGATGCAGGGTCATTTCCCTTTTAGCCTCAGTGAAATACCTTGCTTTATGAGTCAGCATTGAAGATATAAATAGTTTGCAATTATATAAATAGTTAGCAATTATAAATATAGTCAGATGATGAATGTCAGACATTTGCAGAATGTATTTTGTTACCTAGGTTTAGCGAGGCAGGAACAAACAGGACTGATCGATCTGAGATAAAAAGTATAAAAGATAAAAAGTATTTAAAAGTATAAACCCAGGGGATGAATCTATGTTTTGGTTACCTAATCAATCAGCCAGAACACCAGGCTCTTGTGCAACACAGGCAGAATCACCTCACAAAGGCTGAAAAACAGCAATAAGTCTTAACATTTGAGAACATCAGCTTAGGAAATCCTCCTATGCACTGATATACACTCTCCCAAGCCACAGGAATAAACACTTTCTAGAACCTGAGGAAGCAAGCAAGAGGTTCATTGACCTGCAACCTTCCATTCAACAGTATTGACATCCAGTCTAGCTGGCAGGAGAATGACCCTCTTTTGATTTCTGACTAGATGAACAGGTCAGAAGGTCAGAGTAGTTCAGAAAATACACTTCAGTTTGTTCATTGAGACCTAACTGCCCTGCACTAAGACCTGAAGAATCTGACTATGGTTTTGCTTGTTTTCACTTTATGGCAATGAAAGTAATCTGTTTTTTACCAGGTTTTCTCTACCTTTCCATAAGTATAAATAAGATCAAGATGTGTTTGGAAGCATTTATCCTGGGTGCAAATATAGTTCCTTCCAGTGCAGGGGCAGCAGAACTTACAGCTCTCTCTGAACTCATGTTTAAACATTTCACCCAAATACATATATCTTCATGTAACTGTGCTTTTGACCTTGTTTTAAAACAGCAGCCCTTTTCTGAGGAAATGTGGAAAGCTAATTAATTTATAATGTAATGAATTATCAAAGATGATTTTTTACTCCCCCCCCTCCCCCCTAATTAAAACAAATGTTGAGGGAGGAATAAGTAAAATTTTGCAGGTGGAAACAGTGCAGATACTCTCACTTCGTGATTCTCCCCCTGCCATTTTCAGATGAGAACATTTGCTTTCCAGGAGAGCTTTAAAGTCATCAGTTCAAATGAAAGTGACAGGTAAATTAAGCCTGATCATGGAAAGCAAATGGCAGTGTATTCCAGGGGGAGGCTGGCTCACGCAGAATTGTCCATGTTAATCCAAGCAGCTAGTCAAAGTCTGAACAACACACAGGGAGTGAGGTCCTGTACTGGAAGCAGAGGATGACAGCAGCACGAAGTGTAGCCCTACAAATCAATATTCTTCTGCACCTAAATCTTGTCATGCACTCTCTATTCCTGAATTTCTCCATCTCTAAATAGGAATGATCAATACCTGTCCACTGGGATACCACAAAGCTCAGCTGTCTAATGTTTGCAAAGCATTTTGCCAGTCCCAGATGGAAGCTGCTCCATGGAGAGTTGCCTCTACCTCCTTGATGCTGCTACACTTCTTAATCCACCCTTTTATCAACTGGTATTTCATGCACTCTCCCTTGCAGACGAAGCAGTGAGCTAACAGAAATGACAAAGTGCGCTTCCAAACTTCCCTCCCACTCACCTCTCCTCCATCTGTTGGAGAGAGAAATTTTATTTGCTGCAGAACTGCTGTCTGGCTAAAAATGTGAGCACTTTTTACAGCATGATCCCACTCTCTCCTCCACACACACCCACTGCCCAAGTGCTTCATTTTGAAATATGACATTGCTTCTTGGCTTATCCCCTGTGTAAGAAGAGGCTTCTACAGCACATTTTATTAGGTGATGACTAAAAGGCTGCTGTAAAATCCCACATGGTGTTCACTGCTGATCACCTCCACCCTACCTATTAGGAACGGAAAGAAACAGAGGATATCCGACAATAAAGACTATTTTTCTTCCTCTTTTCCCTGTCACAAACAGTCCAATTCAGTCATATGCCTGGTTATTTCCAAAGTTTGAGATTTATTACTGAGTCTTATGGACAATTGGTATTTATCTTTAATACCTGGCTCCTGGAAGGAAGCACTCACTTCAGATTTTCCATTTCTTTTAAAGAAAGCAGTAAGTCATGGACTCCTGGATGGAGAGGAAAACTAGGTTTGGCTGAAGACAGTGGAAAAGACTCAGGAAATAAAGATATATATGAAAACATCAAATTTCATTAAACACACAATGCAATCCTATTGGTTTAGGCCCACAGTTGTGCATCAATTCTAAATTGGCAAATCTGGCACTCTGAGTGGGGGGAAGTTTGTGGTCATGGAATATGAAAATTGTCCACCACTGTAACTAAGCAGAATATCAAAACCTGTGTTCAGACAGTATTTTAGTCCAGATTTCAAGGTCTGGACTTGAGATGCTGCTGAAAGAGAAAGCACATGAGAAATTTGACAAAAAAGAGGGGGGTAGTCTGATTTATCACTGAGGTGAAACCTTAACTTCAAAACCCTCCCAACTTCATTCTTACTCTGGATATTGCAGCTTTCATAAAGAGAAATGTTTGTATGTTTGGGGACTTTTTTCAGTCTGAATGGTCAAAGGAACTATTTTTCCCCCAAGCACCTATAATGGTCTATCTATCAATCAAACTAGGTAGACAGATAATTTTATTCCACATTTTCAGGTAATTATTTTAGTAATCTTTGCAGAATGAGTTACAAAATGGGGATAACTGTGATGTCCACGTGTTAGAAAAGTAAATTCCTTGTTGGTGAATTGTGGCTAGCACAGGTCTTTCTCGTGAGAACATTTTGCTACATTTCATAAACAAAGATAAAGTTTGGATGTTTTGCAAACAACGTCTCCAGATTAGGGCAGTTCGGGCTTGGCCAATTGGGCCTAGGGGGAGGTTTCTGGCTGACCAATCTGGGTGACCTCTGAAAACTCTATATATATGGAAATCAAAATAAGAAAGACACCTTTTCTCTTTCCTTGTCTGAGAACCTGGGTCATTTCTCAGCTAGCGGCTCAACAGCGACAGTGAATTTGCCTTAAGATTTAAAGCTTGAACATTTCAATGATCTCAGACTTAAGGGGATCTTAACAAAGCTTGGGGATAAGGATGCACTACTACAATGGACAAAAAGAATGCAGAATTTATGGGCCACAAGGACATTTGAACAAGATAAGGAAGAAAGTAACAAGCCAACTCAAGCAACTGTGCTGAAATCAGCTCTGAGTGGGTAAAAGGTAATTCTGGCAGAATGAGTTTGCGACCTCTGACTCAAGAAACTCACCGAGTGAAGAGAAAAATTGAGCAGTGGACTAATCAGCGTAAGAAGTGAGGGACTCAACCAACAGAAGACAGAATACTAACTAAAAAGAGAACTGTGTAACTTGAAGCAAGTGAACCTTAGTGCCTTTGTTTGCTAAAATGTATAAATAGTGAAAAGTTTTGACAGCCATCATGATGCCTTTGTGGATTTGCCACCCAGCACCCCTTTCTGTGCAGAACAGTAAATAAATCAAATACCTCAACTCTGTGTGTGGAATGACCTCATGCACACCCGATTAGAGATGTCCCACATTTTGGGACAACACTTGGAAGATAAGCAGCAGACAAGATGTGGCATTTTCTCTTCTTTCTCACCCCAATTTAGTTGGAAGGATTGAGGTCCATACTACAGCTTTGAACCTGGAAAGATTGTGTCCTTTCTTCCATAATGACACAACTTCTTCAGATTGTGCTCTAGCAATTTCAATCAAAAGGCTTCAGTCAGAAAAGCAGATGCATCGCTGTTCCCAGTTAGAGGCCCAGGCTAAAATACTAGGTGATTACAGCTCCTATTAAAAACTCATTTCACCTAGAAGGAAATGTTTTCCAGCTGGGGAATGGTCACTAGTCCCAAGTGGTGACCCCAGCCTTGAACAAGATTCAGTCAATCCTGACAGCTGCTCAAGAGAGTTATAGCTCCTGCCAGAAAAAAGGGCTTATCTAACCTAGGTCCTCAAAAGAGGGAAGTTCAGCATGTTCACCTTGCCAATTCACAAGGCACAAGAACTTCAGATTCTCCTGCAAGAAACAGGTGGAGTTAGCAATTTATGAACTAGACAACACAAAGTGGGCAAGGTGAGGCATAAAGAAGGGTTTATGTCCTTAGGTTGGTGGTGGAAATAGGCAAAAATCCCCCCTCCATATCGATATTGCCTGTTCAGTAAAAAACAGTAATCTAATTTTAATTCACAATGCAAAACATATTCTACACAACAACCAAAGCCTTTTCTTCGCCCCTGCAACCAGACTGCTGCATGGATCTATAAATACCCCAGCTCACAGGTACAGTTCATTGTACTACAAGTTTATTCCTTTTTTAGACTCCTCCAGCAAAGGTAAAGAATGGTGACAAACTGTGAATGTAACATCAGGAAATCCCTTCTTATTAGCTGGTGTTTAATCTTATCTGAGTAACATTGGCTTGAACAGCAGAGACATTCAAAGTGATAGGGTCAAGAAAAAGTGAGAGTTATTCAGGCATGTTATTTACAGAGACAAGCAGAGCAACTTGCAAACTGTTTTTTGTCCTTATTTATCTCAGCTTGATCTTTCTGGTTTTTATGCAAGTCTCTAGCCAAGAGTTCCTCGTTAACTGCTCAAAGTGCATCTTTTAGGGAAACTTGACCATGTTTCCTCTAGCAACTGTGGAAAATATGGCTCTGCATTATTTCCTAAAACAAAATTATTTAAGTGCTTTATATCTGCCCAATAATCATGGTTCAAATAAAATCAATAGCACTGCTAACTTACTGCAGTGAAAAATTATCATACATGATTGTGAAGCACCAGTTGCCCTAAGATCTCCCAATTCTAAAATTGATAGAGTTAAGTGAGCATTCTTAGTATCTACATTTAATGGACACAAGGGTAGGAGTAGCCTCATTAGCATGGGGATGGCCTTCTAATCAGCATTCCTTACCACAAAGGTAATGTCACTTGGAACTTGACACAGCAGCAGACTGACTGGGGGAGGGAAAGGGCTTCAGAAGAAAATGGGATTAGCAATTGGACAGTATCAAACCCAAGATACTGGTCTGCACCACACTTGGTTTGATCCTGTACCTCTATTATATGCCCAGAACTGCCACATTTTGACAAATACATTAGCTTAGCTTGCTACCTACCCCTAAGTCCAACCAGGATCCAGAAAACAGCCAGCTCTTTCTCATCATCTACTTTAGTTCAGTAAAGCACTCCCCAAGGTTCTTGCATACCATGGGCATCTTCATAACATAGTCTCTCTTGACTAGCTCCTGAATCAGAGCACTCTCCCAGGGAACAGGAGATCCAGGTTTAACTCCACATCCACTCCCCATCCACTTAGAAGTGATGAGCCTGTTTGGGGGCTGCTGGCAATCCCACCTCTCCTGCTGAAGCTGTCTCACTGCACAATAAATTCAGCAGTCATTTATAAAAGAAAGGGTACTCAATCCTGCCCTGGAAACCAGGCACCACCAGCACTGGAGGTGCAGGTTCCCTTCCAAGATCTGGTGGATCTTTTTCACACGTAGGACTACTGTGCTGACACCTGCAACTCAAATGCATGTATTTCCTTCCTGCATGGATCCCACTTCCACCTTCTCTCTGGCCCCAAAATATCCTGAATTAGACACCTTCAACAGCAGCTGCAGTGAATGTTTCCTAGGCAAATTGGCATCCAATGGCTCAGAGCATCCTCCTGGGAGGGTTGTGTTTGAAACCCGGCTGTCTCAGCAGCTTAGAGAAGCATTCCAGCCACTTAGCTGTTACATAAGTATTCATCATCACATATTCCTCCAAGCAAACTTTTTTCTGTCTGTCTCCTGGTGAAAGAACTCTGGTCTATTCTTTTGACAGGGAGATGCCTGAAGGTTTCCATGCTCCACACTTCAGGCACTCCTTCACCCTGACTTCCCCAGTCAAAACTCCAATGACACCGAGGGTCTGTAATTCACCTGTATTCAGCAGTTTCCTTTCTGCATCTCTTCTGACATCTGAAACAGCATTTCAGGTCACCAGCACCTTTCAGCTCAGTGCTCTTTTGCTCTGTAAACCATAGTGAGGTACCAAACTTTCTCACAGAAATTAGGCACCTGAATTACTCTGCTTCAGCATCCTGTCAAGCTACTCTTATGTTCAAAGGCACTTCTAGTTTTGGGGACCCTGTCCATAACTACCATTAATGTAGTACAAGGCCAGCTAGTTCTACAGTGAATAGTACATAGAGAGGTATATAGCACTAAACTTGGGTAATGTAGCTTCAGTAAAGATCTACTCACCCCTTCACAAAAGAGAATTGCAAGGATTTACTTCTACAAGACTTAACGAAAACTACTTTTTGGTATGACTACTATTTATTTGCCTGCAAAATGTTGAAGAGGCAACCTAATTCTGTCAATTGTTTGCTGAAGTTTCAGCACTGATTTACACAGACAGTTAAGAAACCAGCTGATCAGAAGACCAATGAAAGTAACTTATAAATGTCAAGAGCATCAACATTATTTAAATCACTAGCAACTACACCTTTAAACTATGAAACTTTGTGTCTGGCCTAAGCAGAAGATGGGCTGTGGAGAGGTAAGAATCTCCTACCAATTTCTTTCCAAAGAAATTGCAACTATTTCCATAGATCAAGCAGCACAGAACAACCATAGTAGGCTTTAAAGACACTACAACCCATCCTCTTGCAACAAGGCAGGATGAACACAGCAAAGACAAGAGTATGAATACACACTATCTGTGCACATGCACACACCATGCTCAGATGACAGGTGAAAACTGTAAAAGAATTCCACATCAGAAAACTGAAATAAATGCTCTAATTCTCAAAGTACTTATCTGTAATGGTAATTAATCTGACAATTCAACTGCTTTGGTGTTTAGGTATATGATTCTCAAGTATTTCACATTGATGTTAAGTATGTGTACAGTCAGAAATCTTGGTGTACGAATATAGTCATGAAAATTACAAAATAAAGTATGTAATCTCTTCCACTCCCCAACATACCAGCTCTTACAGAGAGCATTAGGGAAGATATTCACAATTTCTGCCATCTACCACAAGAAGATAAAGAGTAGGGGTTTTGCCAGGTACTTTGCTAATACATTTCTGAGTTACGAGGTAACAGACAGACATGCCACAAATCTAATACCAAGGTGTCTCTGGGTCTTGCTGTGTAAATGTAGATGTAAAGGTTTTAATGAAAACCAAATTGCAGAACACTTTGGGTTGTAGGGGCTTTAAAGATCATGTAGTTCCAACCCCTCCACCATGGTAAGGGACATTTGTCACTAGACTAGTTTACTCAAACCCCCATCCAGCCTGGCCTTGAGCACTGCCATGGATGAGGCATCCACAGCTGCTCTGGGCAACCTGTTCCAGTGCCTCACCACCCCCACAGTGAAGAATTTCTTCCTAATGTCTAATCTAAACCAATCCTCTGTCAGTTAAAAGCAATTCCCTCTTGTCCTTGCACTACATGCCCTTGCAAAAAGTCCCTCTCCAGCTCTTCTGTAGGCCACCTTTAAGTAGTAGAAGATACTCTAAGGTATCCTTGGAGCCTTCTCCATGCTGAACAACTCCAACTCTCTCATGCTTGTTTTCACATGGGAGATGTTCCAGCCTTCCTATCATCTTCATGTCACTCCTCTGGACTTGTTCTAGCAGGTCCACATCCTTCCTGTGTTGATCAGCAATAACCATTTCAGTGAATACAGATACAGTAGTGTGTCCATCTTATTTTAATTGCCACTTTGTTATTGCTGGTTATATTTTTTTTCAGCTCTTCCGTTCTGTATTTAACTTTCTAAATACTCCAACAAAAAAGTTGAAGCTCAGTAGCAACAGCTGTGGTCCCTTTCATGTAAGGAAGGGTGCTTCCTAACTGGTCTTCAGCAAATATTGTAACAGGGCTTGCTGGCGGGAAAATCTTTTAATTTATTTAGAGAGATAAGACGATTTCTTTCCTCCTATGTTTTCAGTAAGTACAGAGGTAAAAGGCTTCCCTTTAGGAATGACAGCAAATGCTTAAAAAATGGCAAGTGTTTAAATGATTTGCTGAGTCAGAGTTTGTAACAGCTGACTGTCAGGAAAGTGCTTTGGCATAAAACTGTAGGCAGTATAATGAAAAAATGTTTTTAAGAGAAATAAGGGGAAAAAAGTGAAAAGTACACATAATTTACCTCACAGTCCTTTGTATTAATATGAGGTTCAAGCAAGCAAGTGATTTTTTTTCTTGGGCAGTCTGGAACTGGGAGACTTATCTTTAGGACACCCCATCTTCCAACTGCAGCAAATAGTTCATACTTCTTTTTCATTTAGGTGTCAATTTTGTATCACCAGGGAGAGAGATTTTAAGTCACCCACTTTTGAGCTTTTGAAGCCTTTCAAAATTCTTTTCAGCATGGCTTAGACAGGCAGAAGTGGGTGGATTAGCTCCACAGCCTGCATCCACTGCTTAGTTCCAAGGTTTCAGTGCAATATGCATCTCACACATACCAAGGCACCTGTCGTGGGTCTTAAGCCCTTTGAGTCATAGGCGTTAGCTGGTGCCAGAACACTGGGGCTCCCACCGGAGGTGAGAAAGATTTTATAAAAAAAAAATAAGGGAAAAAACAGAGAAAAAGCCTCCACAACCCAAGGGCATATCTGGACAAGTTCATTTTGCTAATGTAACATGCAAGTAAGATTAATGCACTGAGATCACTATTATCTGAAGAGACTGCCATGGAAAAGGAAGATTCATGTTTATTTATACAGACCAGCAGAGGGGGAAAAACCCTTAAAGCAGTGATACTGATCTGGAGATTCAACTAGATTTCCTATCTCTGCTTCAACATTACTGAAATCTTGACCTAATATATCTCTGAAACAGTAAGCCCTGAAATTTGAATTGCCATTATTTTTGTCTAGCAGTCAGTATTTCATATGTTATTGAACTAAGTTCCATCTGGAGTGCTGATTCAAAGTCAGAGAAAAAACAGTGGGTTGCATGGAACCACATCACAGATCAGAGGTCCCTGCTCCAAGGAAAGGTACCTGAGATTAAATTCTTGATAACTTTCCTTCTTACTTCTTTTTCTTTGTTTCGCCTTTGCTTGGCGTTTTGTGATAATGTTGGGTTTTTTTCATAAAGAATAATAATTTAATCTTTAAAATGTGGCCAGCAAGGATTTTGAAATTGTAGTTGTCCTTAAAAAGTTTAGGTAGTGTTTACTGCCCAAATGTAAATAGTGAAGCTGAGAAACTGATCAGGAAAGTTTCTGCAAAATACCCATCATTACAGAAAACAAAGCCAAATAAATTACATTAATGGTCCAGCTTTCTTAATTCTTGACTTCTACACAGTGTAAACGACATGCATTACATCTCATCAACATATGTTTCTAAACTATCTTCTAAATGCTTGCTTAAGCAATAAGACTTCTTTAAGAAGAAACACCTGGAAAGAATGCTTTTTTACAATTTTACAATGTAATAGAAAATTTTTACTGCTACCCACGTAGCTCCATTCTGCAGCAGCATTTAATTTTTACTCATGTAAAATGCCCCATTTTGCTCACAACACTGAGCATAAGTGTTTCAGGTTTTGACATAAGGTAATTATTGAAGCAATTTGTTATGTATACAAAGAGGAACCCTTTTAAAGACAAAATATTTCAACAACTAAACAATATTCTGATTATGTTTAACATGCAAATGCATTAATTAAAAATGTTGCTAAAGGAGACTACATGTTGTGGTTTAACCCCAGCCAGCAACTAATTACCACATAGCTGCTCACTCACCCTCCAACCTTCCCTGTGGGATGGGGAGGAGAATCAGAGGAAAGGGTAAAACCTGTGGGTTGAGGTAAGAACAAATTAATAATTGAAAATAAGTAAAACACAGTAATAATTACAATAATAATAATGTTAATGAAAAGGGAGATAAAAAAGAGAGGGTGTAATAAAACCCAAGAAAAACAGTAATCCACAGCACAATTGCTCACCTCTGCTGACCCTGACCAATGCTCAGCCTCGCCCCTAGCAGCAGTCAGCCCCTCCCATCCAACTCCTCCCAGTTTATGTGCTGAGTAGATGTTTTATGCCATGGAACGGCCCTTTGGCCAGTTCAGGTCAGCTGTCCTGGCCATGCTTCCTCCCAGCTTCTTGTGCTTACTGGCAGAGCATGGGAAACTGAGAAGTGCTTGACTTAGGGTAAGCACTGCTCAGCAACAACCAAAACATCCATGTGCTGTCAACATTATTCTCATACTAAATGCAAATATACAGCACTATACCAGCTACAAAGAAGAAAATTAATTGTATCCCAGACAAAACCAGAACGCTGGACACACTGAGATCCCATTAGAACAAAGTGGTACTCTGGACCCAATTTACAAATCTCAATCATGCAGTCAGTCCTGTATGGCTTTCAGAAAGCATTCAAAAAATAAGACGAGGTCAAGTGATTTTTAAAAATTTAAAACCAGGTTTTATAATAACATTATACATTACAAAAATGTATCAATTAAACCTTACAATTAAACCTTACAAAGCACTTAAAATGTGTAACATTATTTTAAAGTAAGATAATCCATTTTTCAATAGGTACAGGTAGAAGTTTATATCAAAACTTATTCAAATAAAAGGCAAGCTCTAAGCTTCATACCTATCTAATCAGAAGAACATACACTGTCAAAAATATGAATATGTTTAGAGATTTCTTG
This sequence comes from Entomyzon cyanotis, assembly GCA_024500445.1. NCBI lineage: Eukaryota > Metazoa > Chordata > Aves > Passeriformes > Meliphagidae > Entomyzon > Entomyzon cyanotis. Next base: position 88,612,761 of record JAKEPQ010001005.1, read on the forward strand.
TCTATAAAAATAGAAAAGAGAAGTATCTCACCTGAAGACTCAAAAAGTTCTAAACATAACAAGACTCTTAAAATCAGAGAAACTATAAATCTTTTTTCTGAGGATTCCAGCTCAGAAGAATGACAATGCAAATTAACAACAAAGAAGAAAAAAAAAGACTGAGTGGCAAAATTCCCCTGAGATAAGCCAGAACATTAATATTTTTTTCTACTTGCTTGTTTCTTTGGCTTTTGTTACTTTTAAGCTACCACATAGGTTTGAAAGGAAATTGGTCTAGTCATATGTTTAAACAATTACACTATAGCAACATAGGTAATTATTCTGACACAATACAAGCAATAAAAACAAAATAAAACAAAACAAAACAAAAAACCCAAACAAAAATACAAAAACAACAAAACAAAACAAAACCAAACAAACAAAAAACCACCACCAAACAAAACCCAACAAAAACCGCACAGCATAAATTGCTCTTTTCCTTCAGACTCTTCCCATTTCTTATCCCAACCCTCTATTTTTAAAAAAAAATTTCCATTCTAAACTTAGATTGCTAAGAGGATAAAATAGCCATCTGGAATAATTTTTCAAATCATAATTTCCTGTGTCTTCCTTTTTTCCTTGAGAGTTTTTTATGGACAAGTTCTTCAAAAGCTGTAATTTCATCTTCCACTTCATTTTCCAAGTCTTTGTCATATACCATGCCTATATTGAAAACAATAAATTAGTGCAGAATGGAAAACCCCAACACCTGTTTCTCTTAATAGCATGACAAACTATGTCATTGCTATTTTATATGTCAGCGCTATACCTTCTTATGTGCATAATCATGTTTAAGAAGTATTTTGCTTAATATGACAATGTGCTTAAGAGCTCCACAAGGAAGCAGTGACTGCTAAGCCACTTGCTGCACTAATAATTAATTTTCACTGAAAATCTATTTCTATTGTTATTTCCTTTGACTTCTCTAAGACATGTGTCTCATCTCTCTCTCAAGGTTCAGTTTCAACAGACAATACATTTGCTTACTGACTTCAAAGACAGACTATAATGTTGCTTTTGAGACTACAAGAGCACCACCAGTCTTATTAACTGTATCTTTGCTGGAATAGGAAGATGCAACACAAGGCTTTATCACAACCAATTTTTCTAAAATTGAGTTACTTTAATGCTCACATATAGTCCATTTTGTAAGTCTGATTGCTTAATTGCTGTCTATTTTGCAATTGTTTCAATCCAACCACCCAAATATATGTTTAAACCTGAACATGAAGTCTTAAACTTGCCCTCAGAAGTCTGTGATGCAAATACACACATCCTTTATCCTTTATCAGGCTTTATCAGGGATCCACTGAGGGCCAGGGAGGAGGCTTGCTCTGCTCTGACCACCCTGCAAGGCTCAGGCTATGGTTTGAAGAGCCACTGAGGAAAGCCTGGTTAACTCATGTTTTTCAGAGTGCCCCTATGGGACTGCCCGGTTCTTGCTGCCTCAAAGTTCAGGGAATACCCACAACGCTGCTGACTGGGAGGCTGAAATGATGCTTAGAGACCACCACCAAACAGTAATGGGCACAGAAGGCTGTACAATTTGAAAACATACCTTCTTCTCTTATCCTGTGAGAGTCCACGTTCTTCAGCCACTTACGAACATCATCAATGGTGACAACCAATTTGTTGGCATGTGTGGTTATTACTTCTTCAGCTGAAATGGAGCACAGTTAACATTCTGTGAGAACACTTAGCTGAGAAATGGACAGCAGCTAAAAGTCAAGCACAAAATGAAGTGACACAGAGCTATGTTGGATGACGATGCTGCAAACCCAGAAGTCACAGCTGCCAGTGACCTCATATGGGGGATAATTCACTGATGTGGATGAAGATATGTATTTATTACTCCTCACTCCAATCAACATTACTAGCACTACCAGAGGAGAAGCTCTATATTCCTGTGCTGCCCTTTTTGAGTTACATCTGAATCCTGAAAACGTTCTACTTTATTTTTGCGTATTGAAGTTCCTGGCTTTCATTATCTCTCTGGAATTATACAAATCAAAGTAAAACATGGACTTGAGATTTTGCAGCCTTTACTGAACTGCACCATTAAGAACCTGAAAAATGCTTGTTATAGAGGGAAGAGTAATCTCAGAGACAGGTAATTTCTGTATATATATTTTCACTGAGTGGAGGAATAAGGTAACATTCGTCAAGCAATTGTCATAACAAAATCTACTATTACTTAATCAAGCCTACAACTATCTTATTCATCGCTATCATGGTTCACAGAGCAGAAAGCCAAGTAAACAATAAGCAAAACCTCATGGACTTCATCCATATGTAAAACTTTCCACCAGGAGTAAAGATAATGCTTATATGTGAAGAGCACAACCTAACATTTAGTTACAAATTTAACATATTTCACTGATCAGAGCTGATGAACGTATCAAATACTACAGTTTTTCACTACTGTCAGACATCACAGGCAAAATGACAACTTGACAGGATTGGTGGATTTCTACAACTGAAGCCAGTAACAATGTTATGATTTAACTTGTCACTTTCCCAAAGCAAGTACACCAAACAATTTTGCTTCTAGGCCACTCATTCAGTAATTCAATTTTGCTTGCAAAAAGCACAAAATAATGCTTTAAGCATCTGAGGAAAAAAACCAACTGATATCAAAATATGTATCTCAAGTACCATAATTTATTGAACTTTTTAATACCAGGGTTGCCTTTGAGTACGTGACACAGCACAGATTTATAGTTAAGTATCCACTTCTGTTCAGCCCTAGCAAAATTACAAGTTCAAGGGCAGAACAGTCAGAGATATCCTTAGTCAAAGACTCCCAAGTACTCTAAACACTCTACCCCTGCATATCCAAATTACTATGGCTGGCAGAAGTAAGTAGGAAACAGTAGAAACAATACAAAAAGTTGTAAAGATGACCTGTCAGTAAAACTGTAAATGTGTTGTAAAACTGTAAAACTGTGTAAGTTCAGAGAACACAGCATATCTGATCATGTAATTAAAATTCACTTTACTATCGATAAATACTCACTACTATTCACTTTACCTGTACTATCTGATGCATTAAGTTGTGTTTGGAATAGTTTAGAATATGTTTTTTAGTATTTCCAGCTCTCTCAGTTCTTCTTTTCCTCAGCTACCTGAAACACCTGGAAACACCTTTCTCTTGACCTCATTAAGATTTTCAAATGGAGCCTTGTCAGGTTTAGTGGTTTGGCCAGAAGATGACACATTAAATTGTTTAAAGAAAACTGGAAAGGTCCTACCTTTAGCCCAGGCTTTTTTCTCATAGATTTCCTCTATTGCATCTGAAATTTTCTTAATATTCTCCTTGATTTTCCTCTGGCGTAAGTTGGAACCTTCTTTATATACCAAAAGGTCTTGGGTGTAACCCCTTTCTGTAATGGCCTCCACTACTTCCAGCCCATCATGTATTATTGGATCTATCTTTCTTCTGAAAAACTCAGCGTAATGTCTGTAGGCAGCATGGTTAGTTGTGTGTTCTACTGTGTTTCTATGCTCCATGTAAGCCTCACTGGCCACAGAAATTGCATTTCCTTCTGCATGCAACTTTTCTTCCCCACTGCTCTCTGCCAGTGTCAGAGGTTCAGAAGTGTCTTCCTCCATGCTTTCTGACCGGCTGAAATAGTTCTCAGAGCTCTGGATGAATCTGACGCCACAGAGATCACACTGGGTTTGGTCAATATCTGCTTTTTTGAATATCTCGGATAAAAATTCCTCCTCCTTCATTGCAACAGGATGAACTCTGGAGCGTGCCTTCCTTTTCCACATCACATATAGGGAGATGAAATGGAACACACGATACAGCTGGCGTCGAGCAGATGCTTTCTGCTCTTGCTTCTGTTGCTTGCTGAGTGCAATGACTTCCAGGGGATCCTTTTGGTCCTCTAAGCAATGAACATCTTCAAATTCCTCTTCTAGCTCATCAGCATATTCTGTTTCATCCAAAGAGGTTATAAATCTGTCAATGTTTATGCGTTCATAGTGGATGCCCCGGATGGGTACGTGCCCCTGAGTGTAGGCAGTGTCCCATGTCCAGCGGCAGTCAACCAAATGCTCTTCATCTCGCTTTGTCAGCAGCTCCTGCAGACCTGCAGCAACTTCTCTTACATGGCTGGCATCACTCACTTGTTCTACCACCCTGAGCAACCTTTCAGGTATTTTAGAGGGAGTGTCTTTTCTCATTGATTTCAGCATCGCCTTGATTTCGGGAAAGAGGTGGCGTAAGAGGGATCTATGTTTAGCACTCTGCACCTGGTCAGCATTCAGTAACATCACTAAGCACAACACTACTGTCCGCTCAGCCTCACCCGAAATTATGCAATCAGGATCCCTGAACGCATCCAGGAGGACATTGAACCTTCCATCAACACCACACAACACTTCTGCTAGATAACAGAGATGAGATCTGAAATACTGTACAGCTAGGTATGTGTCCTTTGGTCTATACTCCTGTATAATAGAAAATGTGTCCTTAAGTTCTTTGTGATGGTCCTTGCGTCTGAACAAAAACTCCCAGTAATGAAGGAGAGCAATGTAACTCTTCGGAAGGCAGACAGTAATGTTCTTGGAGAGACGCATTAGGACAGCACAACAGAGAATATACTGGAATTCCAACAACATCACCGTATTTCCTATGCTTGGAATCAGGTATCTTGTGCATTTCTTTATCAGAACATTCATGAAACGGAAAAAAAATCTTTTACAGTTTTCTGGGTTCTTATGAATGTAGAATTGCTCAAGTGAATTTTCAAGAAGGCGAATGAAGCACAAGTGTGTTCCTCCTGCATTTTCAGCATTTTTGTCAGGTAGCAACATTCCATGTCTGCCCTCTATTCCTTTGGTCTTTTCTCCCTGGCCTTTATTCTTTGGCAAACTTTTTGCCTTTGCCAAAGCAAACTTTAACTCTTTGTTATAATCATCCTCTTCTTTAAAAAGAAGTTTCTCAAATTCTTCAGGATATCCTGAAGATAAGATAAAAACTTTCATGGCACTTAGCCACAAGTCAGTTGACTCTCTTCTGGCTGCAGTGTCTTCATTATTAAACGTAAATGTGATGTACTTCTTCAACATCTCTCTACAGGGTTTGGAAATAATACTACTGAATTGCAGTATTTCTTTGCATGCCTTTGGGTTCTCAGACAGTATTCTCAAATGAAAATGATTAGGAAAAAACATTCCTAGGAGGGCTTTACATGATGCATATTTGTCAGGAGGCAAAATGTCATCAAAGTTTTTGCACTGATTCAGTAGCTCTTTAGGAAAAGTGCATGTGGCTTCCAACAACAGTCCATTTATTGCCACCAGGTGCATTTTACACTGAAATATTGTCTTTGCTTCACAGCGCAACAGGGGCCTGTGGTAACCCCCACAGGTTTTATCTTCGCAATTCAATCCAGCAATGAACTTCACACACATATCAGGGTACTTCTTGTTCAGCAGCTCATGGATGATAGAGCACAACCTGCTTAACAAGTGCTGCTTCAAAGCTGATTTTACATTCTCTGTGCTTACTGAGAAATCACCTTTTGCCTTCCTCTCTTTTAGACTTGGCTTGTCTAACAAAAACTTGAGAATGGGTTCAGCTTCATTTTGAGACACCTGACAACTGTCACCTGTTGGGACAATCCCAAAATAGGCAAAGCATAACTTCACCATATCTTTCTCTGCATTGGTGACTGCTTTCTTCAGAGCCCTAACAAGACTCAGAAGAGCCACCAAGCCACGTGTTGCCATGAAGAGGATCTCCTCGCTAGGAGTGCTGCAGTGACATAATGCAAAGAGAGCTTCAACTGCACCAGCAGAATGATTCAGAGATAGGAACTGACAGTACGCGTTGCTCAGCTTCTTGAAGTCCCCTTTCAGAGCTCCCTGCAAAAACACAGCCTCAGCAATGCCAGACTTCTGCCCAGTTTGTTCACAAAGTTCCAGGGCTTCTCTTACGATGATCTCCACGCTCCCCAGGTATGATTCTGAGCTGTGATTCAACCTGGCACGGGCTTCAGCAAGCAAACACAATGCACGAAACTCTTTTATAGCTGTGAGGTTGGCTGCCTCCAGAGCAAACCCGTGTTGTTTCATTAACTTTGCAGCCTCCTCCTGGCGGTTCTTCCTTTTCAGTAAGTCTGCTGTTTGGTGTAAGCATCCGCGAGACTTCAGAAACTCAAGCTGATCCTCTATATCAAGTTTTGAGAGGACTTGCATCATTTCCTCAGTCCTGTTCATACTGAGGTATTTTGCAGCTGCTTCCAAATACAACTGATTTGCTGTACAGGAGAGTTTGGAAACCATTTGCCCTTTTGCATTCAACATATCTTCATATCTGAAATAACAGATACATCAGTTTACTACCACAGATGACAAATCTAGACAAAAAAAGTACTGCAAAAAAAAAAAAAAATTAAACAAATAATTGCCCCTAGAAGCCCTTAGTTCAAAAAGGCCAACTATTTCATGTGATATGCCTGTCATGCGAAAGAGGATCACATAATCTTAAACAATCTACAGAAAGAAATTGATTACAACATAAGGCTGTCAGAATCGAGATGATCAAAACTTGTGGTGCAAACAAGATCGCAAGGTTTACAGCATTAGTGAAGCTTTCTCCACACTGTCCAATCAAGGTACAAATAATTTTAACACATTTTATCCGTGCTGATCTTCTATTTATAAATAAATATGAATTGCAGTGAATTTTCCATGAGTCAATATATATAATATTCTGTAAAATTCACATCAAGTCATCAGTTTAGAAAGAATTCTTTCAAGTCTGTTTTATGTATCTGCATATACTTTGTAGCTTATTGAGTGTCTGAGCAAAATGCCTGGCTGCATGTTTTATAACATGTACTTTAGAATATTCAGTAACTAATTATTAAAGGTTGATGTAAAATTATTACGGTATCCCCTAAGCCAGTTTTGTGAAGTATTCTCTCCCGCTTGCTGAGAATAACTAAATTTTTCCTGTTGAGTGAGTAAATTATCATTAGCTTTTTGTTATCATCTTTCTCATTATACACGTGGGAGTGCAGATTTTTTGTATCTATGCTGACAAATTTGCATTAATGCTTTGGGGAGCTGATTTAAAAACTTGTTAGTTGGCAAGGTGACTTTAATGCTTGAACTATTTGATCAAACCATATCTATATTTTAAAGAAGCTTTAATCATTCAAAAAGCAGTTATGATTACTAAAGGTACATCACAAAGGATTTGTGTAAAACAAAGTCAGTAGGCAAAACCCTTGTAAAAATTTTTCAGTGAACCAGCTGCATTATGTGGAATTTGGAAACGGAAAAGAGAATTATACTTCAATACCCTCTTGCAAGACACACCTTTCAACTGCCTTTGCTGCTTCTTCATAGAGTTCTTCCTGACAATACATTTTAATGGCCAGATCAAACTCCTCAATTAGTTCATAACATTCAGATGCTTCTCTGTAGCACTGGCATTTCTGATAGTAAACTGCAGCATCTTTCATCTGCAATGCAGAAGTCAGTAATGAAAATGAAGTGCTCTAAAGAGTCAGAACTACATTGAACAGAATAAATCTAGTAATTCTATCATGTGTCTCACAAAGAAGTACACTTTAATAAAATGTAATCAAAATATCTGAATGTAATAAAATACATATTACAGTAATCATCATTAAAACTGAAGAGATTGTTTAAAAAAAATTTAAATATTTGTGTCTGAAAAACTAAGAGTGTAAAATGAAAGGTATTATAGAGTATTTTCAAAATAATTTAATCCACACAATTCTGCCTGTTGTTAGAAAACACCACACATGCTTCTGTTGACTGACAAATTTCTCAGAATGAATAGTATTAAATTAGAACAATTTCGGATGCAAAATGAGAACCCTAACTTTGTATATTAAACTTCAAATATTTGGGAACAATCATTTTACATTCTTTTAGTGGAAATACACTACAATTAAAAAATATTACATATTGTTAGCACACTACTTTACCCCTTCCAAGTTTTAAGGTTCCATTTAGACGGCTGTAATGAGTGAAGTTACAGTATCATCATTCAGAGTACTGAATGAAGCAACAGTTCCAGTTTCATGACATCAGTCAGTCACTACCTTTTGACAGCAAATGACCAATAATGACACTTGAGGAAAGCTAAAGAAATAAACCCAGCCTGCATAATTGCATCATTCTCCACTTCATTCCTCTTCTGCCTATTCTCAGACAAATGCTTCCTTTTGAACAGCCCAGCTTAAAGAGCTTGTTTAGTTCAGCTACTACCATGCCACAGAAAGATACTACTACTTTCTGAATAATGTGAGAGCACAAAAAGCTGTAAGAAAAGGAAAGTGATAAGGTGAGGATTTAATACCTTGCCCAACTTTTTACACAGTTCTGCACAAAGACGGAACTCCTTTGATTGAATCAGACATTTTAGTGATAGTTTTGGCTCTCCGCATTCCAAGTAAGTTTTAGCCAGTGTCATATATTCCAGCTGTTTTTCCCTGGAGAAAGTAAGAGAAAATTACCACTAACATCCAAATTAAGTTTAGGATCATGTGATCTGTCACTGAATCCAACCAACATATGCATTATTCTTCACACATTACCTGATGAGTTAGGACCTTACAATTAATTATATTTTGGGCACACGTTGCTCTGTCCTGAAGTCTGTTCCAAAATATGACGGCTCTGACAGTCAAAAGATACTTTTGTGGGTTTTTTTAACAAATGTATAGTACTGTGGTTTTTGTACTGCCTCTCTTTTCTAGCTTAACTTGTTCTCTCCTTTCTGCTGTTTAGCTCCAATGTCATTAGAGACACAATCAAATATGTTCTCAGGCTTTGTTTTTTATAAGCAAACAATCCCAGCATTTCTGGAACACTGCACCATGATCTAGATTGAATTCATGACTCTCAACCCTGGAGAATCAGAACTGTACTGAGCATTTCATATAACAGAATGCATAGGAATCTTACTTAAGCTTTTTACACCAGCATTAATACCTCTATTAAAAAAAAACCGCCTCTTTGACAGCTTCATTATTACTTATGTTCTGTCAACTTAACATATCCTAATAAATCAAATTCCTTCCCCTCAAATTTTATGCGATTGACAAGCACCCCAGCATACAGTGAACTGAGAAAAAGTTTTATCAGTCCCATCAACAATTTCTCTATGATCATGAAATTTTGTGAGCATCCTTATACTTCTAACCTGGGCCACTAATATCAAGCACGTAATTAAAAAAATAAAACCTCAACTACCTCCAGTAATAGTATTTCTCCAGACCTTTTCCATCTTCTCCCTTGTGTGCTGCCTTCCTCTGAGCTAGTCATTCCTTTCCCATTCTGCTATCATTGCTGGTTTCTGGTCTCCCTAGCATGAACAGGAACTGATTCACTTAGGTCTAGATCTCTCCCTATTAAGCTTTTTCTTGCCTTATTTGACATGAGTCCCAAAGAGTTTCCCAGCCTCTTCAGGAAACTGCAATCCCTCTCCCCTGTCAAACCCTTGAGCTATTTTACTCAGCTGAAATCATGAACTAAATGATTCATCTCAAAATCTGTTCCTTTAAAACTGTCCTTTGATTCAGATCTAGTTCTGCTTGTTTAGTTTAAATTGACTTCACCACACTAATTTTACCCCAAAGCTCACTTTTTGCTAGCAGCTTTTCTTCCCCAATGTACACCACCATTCCTTTTCCTTTGTTGAGTGAATATGCAGTGGGATTAACTGATGTTGAGCACAGCTGATGGCATATGCTCTTCTATCTATGTCTAAGAATATGAAGCCTCTTGATGTAATGAAAATCCTGCTGCTTTTCTCTCACACAACCAGTAAGCCCTTGCAATGGCCACATTTCATTTGGACAGCTCTTCCATTACTCCCCAAAGGGAGCAGTGTCCCGGATCCTACAGTGCTAGACTTCCCAATTTCTTAAATCTCTTCTGCCACCCACAAACACATAAAGACAGCCCTCCCACACTGCTCTCCAATGTCTCTACTCTAGTCCCACAGCTGTGGTGTGAATCTCTCCATCCACACCCCTGCAGGGTGTAGCACTGCAGAGTGACGCTGGCTCATCTGCACTGACACTTACCTTGGGCTGCTTTTCTTCGCATGCACTTTGAGAACAGCGTCATGTGTCAGGGCCAGTTTTGACTTCTCAGCTGCTCCTCCCTTTTGGTAACATTTGGCAGCCACCTGGGGTGAAATCACACACAGCATTCACAGATGTGCATCCATCCCATGGCTTATCACATAAAAGCAATACTTAATTTTACAGTCACTGTAATGGAAAGCAGAAAGACTGGCAGGGTGCCTGGAAAAAGGAAAAGGTAAAACACTGTGGTATATTTTTAGGACCAAAAGAAAAGCTATAAAGTCAGTCCACATGTGACTAGCAAAATTAGAATATTAATTACAATATTGTACATGGAAGTAGTGAAAGTAGAATTCCTGGTAGGCTGATAGAACAAATAGCATATGCAATTTGAATGATAGCCTAAACCATTAACTGGTAAGTCACCAGGCATCTACCACATATTAATAAAAGTGAGGAAAACCAATGTGTGCAAAGTGAAATCAAAAAGCCAGAAACATTTACTCAATACTTTTATCATACCAGGCTCTTTCTGTGAAAACTAAACAGAAACACCAGGAGTTACCATGCTCCTAGCAAGGTCTGGTTCATTATCACCCTGCTTATCCTTTATTCTATCCATTAATTTAGTATTGCTTCTGTTTGGAAATTGTACATTTCAAGCCACTCTTAGAACTGCCAAAGTCATCAGATAGTGTCTTCTTAAGGTGGCACTGATAAGCAAAGATCAAGGTTATAAAGGAAACAGATTAGCAGATAATACAGCTAATACATTTCAGATTCCAAAATGGGTTTTTTTTCGCTGTGTGGGTTTTTTATTTAAACTCTTTTCTGTACATTTAGGAAATTGTCTTTTATTTTCAAGTAGAGATAAAGACTGCATAGTGGCAGCTGATTATTTTGGGGGTTTGCCTTGTTATATATACCAATTTTCCCTTCAAAGAATTAAATGCTGCTACCAGCAAAACACAGGAGCTTTCCCTCTGCCGTGATCAAACAAGTACCTAAAATTGTATTTTATAGAATCACAGAACATCTCAAATTGAAAGGGATTGATAAGGATCATAGAGGCCAACTTACTGCTCCCTGCAGGACTACCTAAAACAAACCCACATGACTAAGAGTGTCAACCAGATGCTTTTTGAAATCTGAACTCATGGCTTAATGCCATGACCACTTTCCTGGGGTGGCGGACCACTTTCTCAGTGAAGAGTCCTTTTCTGTGTCCAATCTGATCTCTGTCTGATGCAACTTCATTCCATTTCCTCATGTCCTATCACTGATCACCAGAGACGAGATCAGGATCTTCCCTTGAGGAAGTTGTAGACTGTGATAAGGTTACCCCTCAGCCATCTCTTCTCCAAGCTGAATGAGCCAAGTGACTTCAGCTGCTCTTCTTAAGACGTGTCCTCTAGAGCAGTCCTGCAATGGCAGGGGGGTTGCAACTAGAGGATCCTTAAGGTCTCTTCCAAACCAAACCATACCATTCTATGACTTTTTACCATCTTGGTCACCTTCCTCTGGACACACTCTAATAGTCTGATGCCCCTCTTATATTGTGGTGCCCAAAACTGCCCAAGGTACTCAAGGTGAGTCTGCAGCAGCAGAGAGCAGAGCAGGACAATGACCTCCTTTGACCAGCTCACAATGCTGTATTTGATGCAGCCAGAACACAGTTTGCCTTTTTCATTGTCAGAGCACAATGCTGGCTTATATTCAACTTGCCATCAACCCAAACCTCCAGATCTCTTTTCATGGGGCTGCTCTCCAGCCTCTCATTCCCTAATTTTAATGTAGAACCAGGATTACTCCATCATGGGTGCAGAGTCCAGCACTTGTTAAATTTCATATTTGACTTTGATGATTGCCCACCAGTTTGTCAAGGTCTCTCTGCAGGGCCTCTCTACCCTCAAGGGTATGAACAGCTCCTCCCAATTTACTGTCCTCCTAATTTAGTATTGTTGGCAAACATATTTAATGTACACTCAATTCCTGTGTCCAAATCATTTATGAACACATTAAAGAGCACAACCCCTTAAATTGAGCATTGGGGAATCCAACTAGTGACAGGCCACCAGCTTGATATAACCCCATTTATATAACTCTTTGAGCCTGACCTGTCAACCAGTTTCTCACCTAATGTATTATGGACTTTTCTAGCTGTGTGCTGAACATTTCATCCAGAATGAAGAGAGAATGTGAGAGACAGTATTAAAATCTTTGCTAAACTAAAATATACCACATCTACTGGCTTCTCTTGGTCAACTAGATGAGTGACCTTGTCATAAAAGGAAATTAAGTTGGTTGAGTAGGACTTTCTCATAGTGAACCTGTGCTGGCTATGACTAATGACTGCATTGTCTTTTAAGTGTTATTTTCAGTAACTCCCAGAATAACCTTCTCCATAATTTTACCAAGCACCAAAGTGAGACTGAAAGGCCTGTAATTACCAGGGTCTTCCTTCTTACCCTTCCTGAAAACTGGGACATTTGCCAGGTTCCAGTTGACTGGGACCTCTCCAAACTACCAAGACCTTTGAAAAATAGTGGAAAGGGGCCCCACAATAAAATGGGCCAGCTCATTCAGTACCTGGAATTAATCCTATCAAGCCCCATAGATTTATGTGCATCAGCAGCAAGTCTCAAACTTGTGCAGAGTCAGCTGGGAGTTCATCATCCTCCAAGTCACAGTGTTCCAGCATATCATCATTGTTAAATGCAGAGGTGAACAAGGCATTAAACATCTCTACTTCACCTATGTCCCTATTTGTGAGGTGAATGACCTCATTAAGTAATGGACCAGTGTTATATCCAATCCTCATTTTGCTGTTATTGTGTTTTAAAATGACCTTTTTGTCATCCTTCACAGTGCTGGACAACTTGAACTATGCTCTAACTTTGGCCACACACATTTTGTCCCTACAGCAACAAACAGCATCTCTGATGTCCTGTGTCACCTCCCCTTGCTTCTAGTGTGCACACACTTTCCCTCTTCTCCTAAGTTCAACAAGAGGATTCGTGTTCAGTCAAGCCAGACTCTGCCCCACTTGCTTGACTTCTAACACTTTGGAACTGCCTGCTCCTGCACTCTTCAGAGACAGCCCTTATAATTTCCCTACCATTCACAAATTCCCATGGGACCTTTCTAATTAGGTCCTTCTGCAGGCAAAGTCTTCTCTCCCCATATCCAGGGTCAAAGGTTTGCAGGCCTTTTTCTTCTACAGTCAAGAATTTGAAACTCAGTTACTTTGTGGCCACTGTGACCAAGACAGATACAAATCACCACTTTACTCACCAGTCCCCCTCTGTTTACATACAACAAATGTAGGAGGTCACCTCTCCTTAGTCAGCTCCCTTAGCACCAGAAATTATCTTCAACATGATACAGAAATTTCCTGGACCTGCTTGTAACCACTGTATGACTTTCCCAGCTGATGTCTGGGAAGTTAAAATCACCCATAAGGACAAGACCAGTTGATCTAGAGATATTCCTTGTCTCCCTGTAGAATATTTCATTTGTGTTGTCCTCCTGACTGAGTTTTGCTTCAATCCCATTAACTGTTACCCCATATCTGGACTGTATTAACGATGAATTTAGGAAACAAAAGACTGTAAAATCTCCGTGTTCTTTAAACTGAAAGGGAATGAAACCATCATTTTACTACACCAAATTAGTACACTTCCAATAAATGCTTTCTTTTTCCTACAGTATGTACAATAATATTGTCAAGAACATGGTTTAGATTCACAGATTTAAGTCAATTCTGATTGTTGCTAATAATTGTTTTTCCAACTGTCGTTCATTTGAGTGCATTAAAATGCTTTTCCCTCACGGGACTGCAAATTTCTAAGCAGTGACTTTAAAGTTACAAACAATAGGCTTACTCTCTCTGCTCACTTTTTGTAAGACATTTACAAGTAGTCTGTAGACAGCTACACAGCTACAAGCCACAAACAAAGACAGACTGCTACAGAACAACCAAAGATTTACAGATACTTTTATAGATACAGAGAAGAAAAAGGTTTCAGAATAAGCAAGAATCCTTATTTCAGAGAAACATATGTTCCTACCTCCCAGAACTGGTGTTTGGCATAGTAGTCTCCCTGTGCAATCCATTCTTCTGGAGTTGAAGTTTTAGCAAACATGCTGTCATCTAAGTCTACAAGGGCAGGGGTGACCGTTTTATGTTAGAATGGATAAACCACAGAAACCACTTATCATGTACCAAAACTAAGCATTATCTCACAATATTCCAAAGCTCTATGATTTGTGCTTACACCAGTAATGGCAACTATGAGTCAAGTGTGTTAATACGGTTGTGTGAGGCTACCAGTGAGACCACAAAAAACCCCAGAGTTTGGCTGGAGACTGGGCTGGTAAGTGGCTGAAACTGAATTAACACAGCAGAATATCTGACTACAAATTGACCACTTTAAGCTATAAATATCTGCAGCCATCAGGGTCCATTGAGCTCTCTCTTCACAGTAATTGGCTGAGAAGCAGTGACCTGATCTCCCTTTGCACAGGAACATCTCTTAAGGTCACCCCTCGAGGCTGAGAGATGCCTTACCCAACACTAGACATTGGTGGGCTGGTAAATGACATTTTTGCATGTGTGTAACATTTAAGATAGATATAGCAAACTTATGTAAAAAGTAGAGGATTGACCACCATACATCTGCACTTAATGAAAATTTTACGTATCTGAATTTACTGGTTAGAACTCAATAAACTAATTCCAAGATCAAATCTGTCTAAGGGATCCCTGACTCTTCTCCTGTGACAGCAAGGAAACTTAAACTGGTAAATTAGCAATAAAGTTATACTTTAACATATACAACTGATATTTAGAGACAAAAGAATTAAGACCCACTGAAATAAGTGGAAATTTGCAAGGGCAGTTATCAATGCATACTGTTAGAAGGACCAAGGAATTTAACCTTCTTTATTAAACAGTCTAAAAGCAAGAAAGCATGAGTAGGCTGTCCTGTTTGAAAGTCTTTTAAGAAAGTTTTAGGACAACTTTACCTTTCTTTTCATCTGTTTTGACAACCTTAACAAATTTTCTTTTGATGAAATACTTAAAAGCTGGAGCTCGTTTATCAGGGTCCTCATCGAAGATCCAAAGATTGACTCTGGCTCTTGTAATTGCAGTATACAATTGCTTGAGTTCTCCATTCAGCATCTGAAGCAGAACAAAAAAATCAAATTATAAATGAAATGTCAGATGAGCTAATTTGTTAGAAATAAATACTTTATGATAAAACTTGCATACTTTACAGTTATAAAAAACCAGAAAATTCATACAGAATTAATAACAAGGAAGTCCTTTTAAGTAAGCATGTCTAAATATTAAACATGGGATTTCAATTACATAAGGCATTGCCCAGCTAACTTACAAGCAACTACTGCTACAAATCTAGCAGCTACAGGCATGACAGGCTGTTTTCCCTTTAACCACTTGCATATTATTAATTTACCATACAATCCCAAAAATATCTGATTCACCAGATTCTAAGAAATTCCCTTAATTTCAAGGTAGTGACACCAATCAGAAACCAGACTATAGGAATATAAATATTGACAAGCTGATTTGCTATTTGCTTTAACCATGGATGTTTTGTAAATATACCCAAAAGTCTATGACACAGGTTTTCTTCTCTAATCAAATTACATTTGCAAAGAATCTCTTTTCTTTTAAAATCAGTGTAATGTCATCATATTATATTATATTATATTGTATTATGTTAATTATATTATATTATATCATATAATATTATATTATTTTTATTATTTAATTTTTTATTATATTTATTATATTATACAAACGTGAACAACTATCAAAAAGTTAAAGCATAGATAAACATGGAACTACAGGAAGAAAGGACTACAGAAATTTCCCTGCTTTTAAGATTTAAGAATTTCCTTTATCCTTTCTATTCCCAATGTTATAAAAAACTCACCTTGTACATTTCTACATTAAATGGAATTCTCTCCTGCATACCAGTGGCATCCTCTAATGGCACTTCAATTAGCAAGTTGCTTCCCACTCGCACATCTGGATCAGGACTATAAGAAGAAATTATCTTCCACTCTTTGCTAGCCTGAAGTATCAAAAAAATGCAGTTTACTTGTATATCGTAACCAGTACTGCCTATATATGCAAAGAATAAAGCCGTATGTTGTGACCTATTCATCCCTACAAGTGAAGAAGGTTCAGAGAAGAGTTGAGGAAAAAATTATCTCAGGGAAGAATGTAAAGAATAATCAGCAATTTTCATCAAGAAAGCTGAACTTTATCTCAACACAACCTTTACTTGAGATACTTGTGTGCTGGGTGGTCATCAAGGCATATAAACAACTTTCCCTAAAATAGCCAGTACAGAGTAACACCTTCCTGAGCTGCCCAGACAAAGGGGAGATGTGCCTCAGCCCAAGAGACTGTGTAAGAACTGAGGAACAAATAAAACAAAACTGGACAAGTGCAACTGGCTTGAGCTGGCTACAACACTATATATTACTTCCTAGGGACAGGGGACGGTTAGCATCATGATGGCAATACATATATATATACATACAGGGATTCCTAATGGGAATCACGGTTATATTGTGATTCCGATGCATATTTGGATCATCCGTGTCTTGGGATTTCAGGGTACTGCTGTATCACCCTTCTAGATCCAAATCATATGCAATGTTCAATAATCAAATAAATAAAACTTGGTATTAAACATAAAAAGCTCTTTGGGTGGACTATGAATTTTCAGCTGAACACCCTTATAATGATCCATCTGTGGAGGAAATCATGTTACCTTCACCATGAATGAGGCTCAAGTTTTAGTCCTAGGGATGAGGATTTTCCTACAAACCCCAATACCAAAACAGGCAAACTCACTGAGGTCAAGTGTGCTGATTGCTGGGCCAGGCAGATCCCTGACTGCTTGGGGCAGGATGAAAGGTAAATAATGGTGGGAAAACACCCATAAATTGCAGTTTGTCATACTAAAATCTACTATCTAAGATATGTTGGAGAGATCCTGGCCTGCAGGTTAGGATGGGCAGCCACTAAGCCTCCTGGACAAGACTGACAAGCTCAGTGAGCTGGATCCACCCATATCCCATGCAGGCATTTATTCTCACCCTCAGGGTTCCCAGAAAAGATCTGGCTGGTCATTCATGTGATGAATGTATTAAGCTTCCTGTGCAACACCAGTAAATGCTAGTGCTGGTCTCAGCCAGGGGGTGGAATGGCACCTGCCAACACCTCTTCTTGTACGAACACTCAGAGGTGAGCAAAAAACCCACTCATGGGGAAATTCTTAAAAGCGTGGTCAGAGCATGTTGGACTCCAACATAGAGACATGTGAAAGATGTCTATAAATATGCACAGACACTCTTAACTGTAAATGTGGCAACAGATCAGTGATGTGCACTCTCATGCCGTGCAGCATGTGCCAGCTCCTGATCACACCTCACTGTGGGTTCCCAATCCCCTACAAAACTAATGACCTTAAAACCATGATTATATTCTAAGTCATGTTAATTTTTCCCTTTTGGTATTTGATTGAAATTTGATTAAATACAGCCAAGTTTCTGGCACAAAATGAAAAACACTCATAATAAGGCTGAAACACCACTTTTACAATCTATATATTTCTGAGCTTTGAACAACACAAAACAAGTTAACTGTCTTTCCATGGGGAAAAAAGCGGGCAACCTTTCCTGCAAAATGTATTTTAAAGTTAAGATTTAAAAAAATCATTAATGAAAACATTCCTAAAACCTGTCATAGATTGTAACACGACAACCAGCTAAAGGTATTGGTTTGGTCAAGAGCTTGCTGTGTTTTGCGGGTCTGGCTTTTTTGCCTTCCTGAAACAAGACTCTTGTTAAATCTCATTTTCAAGACAGATAAAAAGAAAACCCAACACTTTACAAAGTGTACACAGCCACACTGCTGTGTTTACAACAGTTCACAGATTCAGCTTTTCTAAACTAGAAAACCTCAGGGTGAGCTGCTTTCTTGCCTGCTTGTTTAGCTGCTCAAATCAGCTCAATTACTCATGACTCACAGGAACACGGAAGAATTGTATGAAAACAGTTCTCTAGGCCTGACATACATCAGTCTAAGCTAAAATGCTTTACACAACTAAACACTGCTAAACTGATTCTGCTAAATTCTGATAAATGGCTTGTTGTTTTTCTGATTACAACTTGCACCACCAGAAACAAATCAACTTTGAGAAATCTACCATGATAGCCAGTATTTACCTCAAGCTCCTTCCTTCTGCCCTCATCACATAACATTCACTAACCTCTGTGAAGAGCCACCAACCCTCAGTTTTCTCGTGATTTTCATCTGCTGAAAACCACAGCTGAGACACTATTTTGAGGGGCAGAGGCAGAGGATATCTGCAACAGGGTTATTCACACTGAATGTTTAATCGCAAAGCAACTGAGTCATGGGTAAACAGAGTGTCTGCAGGCATGTTCAATTAGGAATACTTGCCCGCCTGGGGGCAAAGGAGCAGTCTTGGTGTGCAGCAGAGGGGGCGTGTGTGTGGTGTGTGTGTGCAATGTTATGTGTACCCCAATGCTCTCCCTTAAATTGTAACAATAAACCTGAAGGAAAATGCAGCACTTAAAGAAACATGTTCTCAGTTCATAAACCTACGACCACTCTGTTTTCTACTGTGATGAAACCACTCATCTTCAGAGAAAACAGGGAATCCTTCCCCAGCTGCAATGCCAATTAGACCACAAGTAAGATCAACTTTAGAAAAAATGCAGAAATTGTTTAAGAATTAAATACCTCTGAATCAGTGAAAAAGTTGTAGAGGAGTACGTCGTCAAATTCTAAGCCCTTTGCTTCATAAATTGTCAGTACAAGTGCCAAACTAAGTTCCTCAGGTATTTTCTCCTTTGCAGTTTCATTTGCCACTAACACCACCTGCCATAAAAGACATTAAAAAAATATTAGTGAGCAAAAAAGGGGGGAAAAAAGTAATAGCTGCATAGAGAAAGACAAACATTACAATAATACAAGAGCGTTCTCAAAAGCAAACAACATTTAACAGAGATATTTCAGCACACTCCACAAAAAAGGTCACAAAGCTGCCACTAGAAGACTGACAAATGCGTGGTATGTGCAGACAGTTTTAGATCTGGTGTAAGAAAATTTGGAGTTAGGAACAGGTCAGACAATACCTCACACAAAAAAAAAGAACAGAAAGAACCAGACGTATTAAAAAGAAACAGCAACCAACACAAGAAAGGTTTCTAAGTTTAAAAAACCTCATTTATCAGAGAGACAAGGGCTTAAAAAAGAAAGTTGTGGGCAGTTCATACAAAATTATTATTTAGCAACAGAACTGTCAGAATCTGCAAAAAGCCTAAGAAAAGCAAACCTGATGTGCTCCAAATTCAATGGGCTGTGTTTTCCTTTTGTTGCCCCTCAGCAGAATTGCTAGGTCACTAACACTGCAGGACTCCAAGACTGTAGGTTTTGGCCCATCAAAGAGACCACAGTCCTGAGGAAGGCGATCAAAAGATTCTGGAAAATAATGCTGAAGCAAATCAACCACTCCAGAAGCTAAACGGAGAATACCTGCAAAAAGCAGAATACAGGTTTTAAAACTCAGCCTGAAGTCCTTGCAAATGTACCTTTAAAAGATTTTGTTAGAAATTTGGAATCAAGAAATATAATGACAAAAACACTAGTCAGAGAGGACTGAAGCTTCAATTTATGTTTCAATTTCAATTTCAAAGTTTCAATTTATGTTTCTGCCAATTTGAGTGGATGCCATTCTTGGGCCTCTAATTCTAAAGATTAGAAACATGCTACAATGGCTTGGAAGCATTTTCACAAAATAAAGGTAACAAATGAGAAACAAGTAAGAAAAGCAGATACAGCATGCCAATGCTGCAAAGTCTTGGGGGATAGGACAACAGAAATGGGTATAATCATTTGTTAAATCTTCCCTCTTACAAATACAGCCAAAGCATGCAGTAAGCATGAGAATTCAAAAAAAGTCAATTTTAAAATGACAATTTTAAAAACATTCATTTATGGCTTTCCAGTTGAGATGTCAAAAAACAGAACTGACATATCAGAAAAAGCAGTCCATCTTATCTTTTTAAAGCACAGGCCACAGAGAGACTGGCTTTGAATTGGCCAGTATAAAACTTCAATCATTAATGACATCTGAAGAGCACAGGTTCAGATAATAAATAAAATGGTTACTCTACCTGAATGGGACCTGTAGTTCTGGTACAACTGATATATCCTTTTTGGTTTTCTAACACGCTGCTTCTTGTTCACAGAGCTCTTGCTTGCGTAATGAAACAGTGACCTCAGGTCACTAAAACGAAAAGCAACTCCTTTCATTATGCTCTGGGCAGTGTCACCAGTTAGAAACATGGCATTAGGGTCATTGATGCATTTCATTAACAGGGCTAGCTCAGCTTGTGTGAAATCCTGTATCTCATCACCATAAAACTCATGGATGGACCACGGCAGCTCCCTGAGCCTTGAAAGTCTTTGAGATAAATTATACAGCAAATCTTCTTCATCAAAGTAACCTCTCTGTGATCGTATCTGCTGATAAAGACAGAAGAGGTGATAGATTTCACTCCTGTCTTCCGTGAAGTTTGGAGATCTCTTTCGGCCTAGCTTTTTGTACTGCTCCTCAGTAAGCTTGCCCCCAAAGCAACTCAATGCCTCAAAAGAGCCTTTCAGAAATGATTTAATTTCTTTCCAAACCAGCGCTGGATTGTACAAGCTTTTACCTTTTATCATTTTTGGCCATATTTCATTTGCAAATACATTGTAAGTCACAAAAGTCCAAGAATCACTTTCTCTAGAGCACGTGTCTGCAGGTCCTCCATCATCACCATGTTCTGCTTCAAGATTACCTTCTTCATCCTCGTCCTGCCAATTTGGTACAATGAAGTCTTCCTGAGGACTCCAACCAACAATGACTCTTTTAAGACTTCCATCTTCATTTCTTGGAAAAAATGGGTCAGGCATGGATGCATCTAGTAACAGCAACAACTGCTTGGAGGTGACAAACAGTGGAAAATTTTCATCTTTAATGTCTTGTAGCTTGTGGATATTTGGCTCCAGAGGCTTGAAGTGACTGGTCACCTTGGAAGACTTGCTCAGTTCAATGAAATTCTTCTGAACTTCTCGGCACAAGACAGGATTTTTTGTTACGAAGATCTGGTGCAGGTGCTCCAGCCTGTTTGAAGCTTCTACACCACACATTTGGTGTTCTTCACGGTCCCCACATGAATTCATTTCTGCATCAGCTGTGCCCATGGGAACCTTGTCATCCTCTCTGTCCTGGTCTTGCTCATCACTCACCTGCTCCTCACTCGAATCATCACTCTCCTGTCTTAGTTCACTGTCTTCCTTCCCTGAACTAGCTTTTTCAACCTCACTGCATTGTCTCTGCTGCCATGTCTGCCTCTCCAGCAGAGGTCCATCAGCCAAGGTGGATTTTTCCCAGTATGAATAGAATTTCTTCCAAAGCCTATACAAGCAGCAAGTCGTCTTCCCTGTCCCACTTCGTCCAATTAAAATGATTGGTTCCACAGGTTTTGGATTGAGATCAATTACTGCATACTCCAACTCCCCAACTCGGAAAGGGTAATCAACAGAAGACTGCACATCATTTATAATGTTAAGTGCCATGTTAGTACTGAAGCTGTGAAATTTCATTATATTGTATTCCAGTTCTGCAGGACTGGCTGGAGGAAAATACTCAGGCATGGTATGTTCTTTTGATTTTTCTGCCTCCATGTCTTCAACATAACAACGTGGAACACGCTTCTGTGTTGTCACACTGTGGTTCTGATGTCCTTCGTTTATACCCTTGAGCTTTTTCCTCAAAATGCAGGATAAGCCACGGTTGTAGGAAACACATATATTTTCTAAGGCATGGTTCAGCTTGCAGTGGTCAAGAACAATGGCCCAAATTCTAATTATTTCTGTGTAAACTCTACCTGATTTTTCTGGACGACTTTTGGTCTGTTCTGTCTCCATGATCTTTTCTGGACTCTCACTGCAACGAGGAGAAAAGTCGATCGCAAGTTCCCATAGCATTCTTGCACCTTTGCCCAGTTTGGCTTCATACAGCTGGATATCAGCTTTCAAGTGTTTCAGTGGCTTCTGAAGGCCCCTAGACCATTCCCCATTGCCAAGCCGCTTAATTGTCATTATAGTTTTAGCTTTCATATAATGAGGCACAGCTTTGCTACTCAAAGTCTTCAGCATTTCAGGAGTGCACTCTATTTCCCAAGTCATGTTATCAAACTCCTGCACATATGCCTCAATATCCAGGCTCTTCATCTTTTCTTCCTCTAGTTCTTCCCTCTCTCCATAAGGCAGGGCCATACTAAATTCCCCCACTCCCTTCTTTTTCTCCCAGTCATCCCCTTTTCTTTCAGGATGAACTACATTTCCACAAGGTTGCAACGAACCTCTTCCCTCTTCCAAATTAGTCTGGGCTGAAGACAGCTTTTGCACCAGAGAATGATCCTTTTTCAGGGCGTCGATCACTTTCAACTGCTGAATTAAAGCTGTGATTGCCTGCACTAGACTTTCCTGCAGTGTTAAGGGGCTGTTTATTCCTTCTGTTTCCTGCTTTGCCAACTGACCTTTTTTTGTTTTTACGGAACATGGGGTTTTTAAATCATTATGCACTGAATTACCAGATGGTGCCTTTAATGAGAACCCAGACGAAGAATGCCCCGTGCTCTTTGACTGTGAAATCTCAGAGGCTGGGATGGGCTTAGGTGTTTTAACCAATTGCCCTGCTCTATCTTGGCGGTGCCTCTTCTTCTCCAGTGCAGCATTATTCCAGGCAAGCAGTAGTTGATCTCTTTTTTTAATTCTATGCATCACATCTTTTCCTGATTTGTTTTTAATATTAAAGTTAATGTCAAATTTTGCCAATAACTCCGTTATTCTCTTAGTCTGCTTTGAAAATCCTCTCTGGAAAACAATGTGCATCACTGTATTTCCACTCTCATCTTGTGTGTTTGGATTAAGATACGGAAAGTCAGATGGTCTTGAAGCAAAGAGATCAAGTAGATAGTTCAGGATGTTGAAACCAGTGCCATCTGAAAGCAGGAGAACAAACAAAACAAAATCACTAGAAGGCTGTGTTGTATGCCAACAATTTTTAACACTTTTTTTCTTTTTGCTGCTAGTAAATCAAAATCAATTTGTTTTAAAACAAATTATGTTCAGTAAAACATAATTCTCTGAAACAGCTCAAAACTGAGCTTTCCCAAGATTCAGGGAAAACAATACAAAGGCAATAAAGCTTTAGAAATCCCTAGTTCTGCAATTATTCCCATAGCATCAGTCAATTTCATTCCTTTTTTAACCTCTGGGTACAGACAGAGTTGTTCATTTTCCAACATCAGCCCTGACTGCTATCCAAGGGACACTGGTGACCTGTCATCCAGACAAGCAGCAGCTTGAGGTAGTGCTCTGGGGCCATTTGGTTCACTTTAATACAGCACCCAGAAGTAATCTGCTGCAGATCACTTTGCTTTACTAAAATAACCTGCAGGAAATCCCAATTATTTCCTGATATTTGAGGTCCCTGGAGCAACTTCTGACAAAATAAGATTAGATACCTCCCCAGGCGAAAAAAAATTACATATATATTCTACAGCTCTCTGGATTTCATCCAGATATTGTATGTGATTTATAGGAGACAATGTATGTGAAACATTTCTTTTTGAGCTGTAAAATAGGGACACACCAAGATCACTGTAAAGAAATTGCACATCAAAAACTTTACAGAGTAAAAAATATTTAAGAGAACATACTGTCACTGGACTTCTTAATCTTTTGATTTAAAAATGAGAACTGGCATTACCTATGCTTTTAAGCTCTCTAAAGCCATTCAATGAACTGCTTGTGCTTTTAAAAATCAACAAATTCAGTATTTTAAATTATTTTAATCCATCAACTCAAAAATGCATTTTTTTCTCAACTTAAAACCAAACCTGATCTGGGGGCTTAATTTCACAGTTTATCCTAATTTTTTATATTTTTATGTAAGCCCTACAGTTCTTTCACTCACTTCTCCCCTGAAAAAACTTTGCTTGATTTACGACTGAACAAAAACTGACAAACAGATTGCAGATGCCACTGTAGGATTTCCTTCAAAGTCTACTTCTATTGCTCTAACTTTACCTTTGTTTCTTCCAACATACTTCCAGTTTACATCATTCCCACATAGCACTCATTTTACAGAGTTTCAGGGAGGAGCCTTCCTTGATTCCCCCACATCACCTGAGCTGGCATTACCTCTCCTCGCAGTCCAAGGCACCACAGCCACAAAGCAGAACACATCAGCTTAACAAAGACTGGTGTGTGTCCTCTGGTCTGCAGACTTTGGGGGCTGAGTGAGACACAGTCAGATATCCTGATCAGCTGCCCCTGCAGCAGCAGAAGAGATATGGGGGTATTTTCAACAGCAAATGCCTTACCTTTATTATTTAAACAGATGAAAACTGCAGCATGCAAAGGAGTATCTCCTTGTGTAATGGAGAGGTTTTGAGGATCTGCACCTTTGGTCAGCAGCATATATACCAGTTCAAAATAATTCTTTCGGAGACATATTTTCAATGGTATTTCAGAACTGGTTCCAATCCCATCTGGCAGAGCTGGTGTGAAGGACAGGAAAATATCAGGGCTTAAATCTGATACACCAGACCTGCAGATCTGCTAGCTACAGAAAGTTCTAAACAGATGAAGTCAGATGCTGATTGCCAGGCAGGTTACAGGGGGGTTTTCTGCCAGCTTTTTACATGTATGTGTTAAAATACTTTTTGACTAAGAAGATCTTCACCACTTCCCCTTGTCTCCCATTAAGCTGACCAACCAGTCCTTCTGTTGTGACAGGAAAACATAAAGGCCAGAACATATCTTCTCCAAGTCAGCTAGTCGCTGACTGAAACACGAGGCTTCCTTGCACCTCTGGCATTCACAAAGCTTCAGCAGGACCATGTGTCCACAACTTACAGGTAACATCAAGCCATAAGATTACATGATAAATGGCAGAGTGATGCTAGGAATAACCGCATGCAAAACCAGAAGAATGATGATGTCTACACTAGTTAAAAAAAAAAAGACATCTGGTCATGCCTTCAAAAATCAACAAAGCAGCCAGTGACTTGTAGCATAACAGCAGACTGAACCCAAAGACTGTTTTTTACAGCTTCTGCTGCAACAATATTGTGGCTGAAGATAGAAGAATTAAGACCCAAATGAAACAATGGTTGAAGGAGCAACAATAATCCTTGGTCTATTACCAACAGACAAATTTCATTTGATAAACATCTTCCACACATGTAGCCTTACGAGCTTCCCATGCTCCACACAGCAGATGAAGCCATTGTACTGCACTCCAACAAGCTGCTGCAATTACACAGAGCCACAAAAAAACCCGTGTGGTGGTATTTCTGAGACCACGTTGCTCCCAACATGTCAAATAACATACTAGCTCTCTTATAGCACATTAATATTGCAGTTTTTCACCTCCTCGTTCAAGCAAGCATCTTATGAGGTGCACTTGTGTATCCAATCTTTCACACTGTTGGATAATGTTGCCAATGTCAACATCTGAAAGACTGCAGGTTTTGAAGAGTCCACCTCCTGATGGATTTTCCCCATTGGCTTTCCCTGTTAGCAGCAGCAAAACTTTATGCCACATTTGCTTCCCCAGCAACTGTTTTATGAAGCTGTTAGCACAGGCATTGGAGATGTTGCATGAGATTTCTTCAGGGATTTCTGTAAGACAGTCAAGACAACATAACTCATTTAAAGCCATATAATGAAATCCACCTCACTGTAAACTAATTTCAGGACAATTAACTCATTAAATTGAAAGAAAGGAACAAAAAAATGCATCTTTCCATCCTTATGCTGTCAGCCAACTATGTTTGAACATTTTGATGCATCATGAATTTCTGTGCATATTCCACTGGTTCTGAGTGCAAAACACAACATTAAACATAATTAAAAGCACATTATTCCAGTAATAAAAGTTACAGAAACAGATAAGAGAAAAAAGGGTAAAAGGGCAATAAGTGTATGTTAGCATCAAACACATTTTTCACAGCAATTAAATTTTAGGAAAGAGAGAAATGGGAACTCACTGCACCTTTCACAGAAGACAGCCATTTCAGAAATCGCTTAACTGCATCTTCCTTCAATACATTTTTATTATGTGCTTCACTTTCACACCTGTAGAACTGGACAAACTGTTCCAGAACATCCTGGAGAGAATCTGTATCAGCTGTGGCACTTCCATTCTCTCCTGCAAAACATTACACAAATTGAAAATCCACTTTCTTGCAAGCATGTTTTCAGGGCAAGACTGTAATGCATTACATCTCAGAGCTCTAAGAAATGTGTAGTGGCAGATTAAAATCAGATGGCTGAAACTCTCATTGCCAATGCCAGTCCTGTGATGGATTTCCGACCCCAAACGATATTTGATACTTTCATCAAATAAACTCTTGTCCTGGTTTTGCCTGGGATGGAGTTATTTTTCTTCTTAGTAAATGGTACAGTGCCATGCTTTGGATGTAGGATGATACTGTTGACAGCACACTGACATTTTGGTTGTTGCTGAGCAGTGCTTACCCTAAGTCAAGCACTTCTCAGTTTCCCATGCTCTGCCAGCAAGCACAAGAAGCTGGGAGGAAGCATGGCCAGGACAGCTGACTTGAACTGGCCAAAGGGATATTCCACACCATGGAATGTCATGTTCAGTTCATAAATCAGGGGGGACGGGCCACAAAGGGACCATCGCTGTTTGGGGACAGGTTGGGGACTGGCTAGTGGGGTGTAAGCAATTGTAGCATGCATCACTTGTGTTTCTTGGGTTTTATTCCTCTCTCTTTCTCCTCTTCGTAACTTTAATAGTAATAATAATAAGAGTGGTAGTCATTTACTTTGTTTCAATTTTTAAACCATTGTTATCTCAACCCACTACAGGAGGGAGGAGGAAGTCAGTCAAGGGCTGCTTGGTACTTATTTGCCAGCTGAGGTCAAACCATGACTCTATTTACCATAATACACTAGGCTGAAAATTGTTATAGCTTCTGTACGCAGGCAGGATAATGCTGCCTCGCAATTATCTCATTGCAGAAGTTTTAGATTAGATGGCCAAACCCAGTAATGTTTGCAGCATATACTTTTAATGAGTTGTCCTGAGCTTGTCTCAGTGCCTTTTAAAAAAATAAAGCCATAAAAGAATTTGTCCTCTTAAAATTAAAAACCAAAAAAAAAATATACCACACCAAAATGTTATCTACAAGTTTAAGAGATATTTATGTAATGGGAAATAGCAGATTTGAAATGATGTCCCAATAAATGCTCCTAAATAAACACTGAAAGACTTGGCCTCTATTTCCTAAAAGCTTCAAGGAATTAAGACACATCAAAGACCAAACAATACAGTAGCTTTAGTTCTTAGGAGAAAGAGAGAGACAAAGTTGGTCATCTTTTTAGAAAGAAGGACTAACCTCAGACTTGTAAAGCTGGGCCTTAATCTCCAGCCTCTGATTTGCACTATGTTTAGAAAACTACTGCAGGCTGTGCGTTGCCAAAAAATAAAAACAAAAATCAAAAAAATCCTGGCCACAAAAGACAGGCTGTGCAACCTGAAATGCCAACCAAGGCAATTATCACCACAGAGGTATTGGTGTTAACTTTCTAACTGAGAACCACTGGGATAAAACCTTCTCCAGAGCAGAGATCTCCACCGTAAAGAAAAAAAACTGTGTGAATTTCTTTGCCAGGAGCAGTGAGATCCAAGTACAGTGAAACCCAGTGATTTCGAATAAACTTACATGCAATACACACATGAAAACTGAGATGTAGCCTAAAAACTTTGCTTTATGCCAAGCTTGATCTGAACACCACTTGGACAGCAGTTGCCCTCAGGCAAGGACAAAATGTTCACTATTGACTGGTAGGAGATCATGGTGACAACTCCCAGGGCAAGTTAATAAAACACACCCACACTTACTTATTTGAAATAAAACAATTTTGTACCTAAAGGTTATAATTTTAAAACAGGAAAAGCACACACTGCATATAGTACCTGTCTGTCTCCCAGAGGAAGTGTGTTTCTCAATATGCTTGCTGACTTCTTTTACAGCATCAAAGTTTTTGTTCTTTTTCAAGATATCTATGACATATCTTGACCGTGCATCTGGAACAGTGGGATCAACCCCAAAATTCAGGAGCATGATCACATCTTCTGTTTGTCCTAAAGCAATATATGAATAAAAATTAGAGGAAGAATAATTCACATTGTTCAGGACTTGCATTCTGTTTTCCTTTTATTTCTAATCACCTGGCACAATTTCTAGCATAATTTTTACTTTAAAAAATCTAAATTTTTCCAGTGTAGCAAGCTGATAGCGTGGAGATCAGTCAAAGGTTGGACTTGAAGATATTAGCGACCTTTTCCAAACTTAGTGATTGTGCAATTTTATGATTTATAACATTTATAATATATAGCTATACAGAAATAAACTTTAATAGATACATATAAAGATACACCTTTTCTAATAATATATAATACATAAAGATAAAGAGATAAACTTTAACAAATACATATATATTAAAAATATATGCTCTCTATGTAATAAATACCATACCAATATTACTAAATAAACTTTAAACATCGACCCAAAAGTCTGGAGTTTCCTCGGCATTGATGTTTGCTTCCTGTTGCCACCTCGTGGGCAGAGTAAGAAACACTAGGAAAAAAGCCATGCTAACATAAAAGAAACCCCACAGAAACTGTGAAGGAAAGCATTTTGTTTTCCTCCTCTGACAAGGCACACTGCTATCTAGGCCTTAATTTTTCACCTATTTAAAAGAACAGGAGAGGCCTCATAGTGACTTATAACTTAGCCAGGATTTTTGTGATTCTTTAAAAATTTTGTAATGGACTATGTTTAATCAGTTAAGCAATAATTGACTGTGTTATTTTAGCTGGTTTTAATTTAGATATGTGTAGGTTGAGTGTCAGTAGAAAACCCTGAGAAGTTACCTCACTGACCTGCAGAAAGGAACTCCATGGACCCACACCCCTTAGAGAACTTAATCAATAGTTGAAGAACAAAATTTAATAAAGGATTGTGTAATGGTTATCCTATAACTAGAGATTAATTAGATGCCATAGAACAAGAAAGAATCTTGAGCAAGTTAAAGAGTCAAAGGCTGATACACCCCAGAAAACATGATTAATACACCGCAGGTGCAGTAAGGGAGACACTTCATAGACTTGTACACCCCAGAAAACTTAATCAACAGTAATTTTCTAACCAGGGCAGTAAATTTAATAAGCACTGTTTAGCTGGATCAAACTTGGTTATCCATTAAACAAAGATATATGAGAGGTTCTGATGGTAATTAAGTGAAACAAAACACCTATACCATGATGCAATAAATTGGACGGACTTTTGGGAGCATCTATAAATAAGACTTGGATGTCATAGTGTATATAAATGTCTGAAAATTGTTGTTTCTCTGAGCATGTCAGTGGCAAATAAATTCCCAATATGTTCACAATTTTGACTCAAAATTTTTATTAGGAATGTTCATCTCACAGCTTTTTGCTGTTAGATTTTTAAAACTCTTTGGTTTGGGCCTCCAAGTGGTCTAACATGATTTTAAGGGCACATCAAAATTTAAAAGGTAACTTCTATGATTCTAAAAACTGCAGCATACTTGTGAGAAAATCCTAACCAGCCAAACCAAAGAGCAAAGGAAATGGTCACACATCAGGCACACAAATTTAAAAAGGAACTCTTGAAATGTTTAAATGTCAGTTGCCTCTACATGTCTACATTCAGATACTTTCTCCTTTTCACCCTTAGCATGAAACAGTAAACACCAGGGTCTGAAACTTTCTTCCATTATAGATTTTTCCATATGAAAACAAAACAACACACACACACACACACACACACACACAAAAAAAAAAAATTGTATTTACTGCGTTTCTGTGAATATTCACTGGAAGAGGCCACAATATGCAGCAGTGTGTGTCCATCTCTGTCCTTCTGGTTGATCCTATCCTTCAGCTCCGGCCTCCAAGTCAGTAACCATCTGAAGAGATGGTTCTTTGCTGAAAGGATAAAAAAATCACACTTATAGAAACAGATCCTGGGTTTTTTTCCCTATGGAGTGGCAAAATGCAAATATAAGGTTGACTCATGACTCTGTTACACACAAAGCAACTGCTGCTCCACACTGAGATGGTAGGAAGAAACATGTACCTTTTTCAAAGCTGATATATTTGGGTTACAAAAGACCCATATCAATCACTCTTTTGCTTCAAACCACAAAAAAGAATAACCATATTAGGCTTCCACCAATATCAGGCATGGGTGATCAAAGAGTGTGTTTACAACATTTCTAAAAGAGTGCTTTATTGGGATGTGCAAGGTGATACCTAGATTATCTGATGTGAGCTGTTGGCATTTTTTTCAATTTAAAAACAGCCTAGCTGCCAGTTTTCTGCATGGTTTTATTTTAGCTGCAGATATCACTCACTTGCTTTGATACACAGTCTGATAACAGCATGCAGTGGATACACTCCGATGGACTCAGCCTTCGCCCCAATGGAAATCAGCCACTTGACTAACTCTGCTACCTCCTGCAGCTTCTCACCATGACCATACAGCTCAGAAGTCTGGTAACAAAGAGAACAATCACAACACATTATTTTTACATACACAAAAAGCATTTTTTTTAATATTTTCCATATTTTCAGGACAAAAATCAGTGGAACAAGAACAACCAAGCCATAGCCACTGTAAAATGAAACTATTTCATAGAATGGCTTGGGTTGGAAAGGACCTTAAAGATCATCTAGTTTCAACATCCCTGCCACAAGCAGGGACATCTTTCACTACACCAGGTTGCTCAGAACTCCATTCAACCCGGCTTTAAACACTTCCAGGGATGGGGTACCCACAACTTCTCTGAGCAGCCCATTCCAGTGCTTCAGCAACTTCTGAGTAAAGAATTTCTTCCTAACATCTAATCTAAACCTACTCTCTTTCAGTCTGAAGCCGTTTCACCTTGTCCTCTTTAAATTGTTATGTGCCCTTAAAAAAAGCCTCTCAACCATCTTTCTTGTAGGCTTCCTTCAGGTACTGGAAGGTTCCAAGTAGGTCAATCCAAAGCCTTCTCTTTTCCAGGCTAAACAATCACAATTCTTTCAGCCTTTCCTCACAGGAGAGGGCCTCCTCCATCCCTCTGATTGTCTTGGTGACCTCCTCTGGACTCACTCCAACAGACTGATGTCAGGAATAGTGAGTGTGCCCAGCAGGACAGGGCAGCAATGATCCCCCTGTACTTGACACTGATGAGCCCACACCTTGAATCCTGTGTTCTGTTCTGGGCCCCTCACTTCAAGAAAGACATTGAGGTGCTGAAGTGTGTCCAGAAATAGGTAATGGAGATGGAGAAGGGTTTGTGTCACTGTTGAGCGGCTAGCTGAGGACTGACCCAAGTTCTCAGACAAGGAAAGAGAGGAGAAGAGGAACTTTATTGTTTTGAATTCCATATATATAGAGTCTACAGAAGTGCCCCAGATTGGTCAGCCCGAGACCTCCCCCTAGGCCCAATTGGCCAAGCCCGAACTGACTCAATCCGGAGAAACTGTTTGCAAAACATTCAAACTTTATCTTGTTTATGAAATATAGCAAAATGTTCCCACGGGAAGAACCTGTGCTAGCCACAGGTTTGGAGCACGAGTCTGATGAGGAGAGGCTGAGGGAGCTGGGGGTGTTTAGCCTGGAGAAAAGGAGGCTCAGGAAAGACTTCACTGCTCTCTACGATTAGCTGAAAGGAGGTTGTAGCCAGATGGGGATTGGTTTCTTTTGCCATGTCCCAGGTGAAAGGAGAGGAAATGGCTTTAAGTTGTGCCAGTGGAGGTTCAGATCAGATATTAGGAAAAACATTCACTGGAAGAGTGGTTAGGCAGTGGAATAAGTTGCCCAGGGAGGTGGTGGAGTCACCACCTCTGGAAGTGTTCAAAAGGCATCTGGATGTGGCACATGGGGTTTAGGGGCGATTATGGAGGTGCTGGGTTGATCTTGAAGGTCTCTTCCAACCTTGATGATTCTGGGATTCTGAGAAAGCACACAGCCTAAGCAGAAGCCAGCTGAACTTAAAAAGTATGTTCTAGCAAGTACTTAATGAACATGAAGCACAGTCTACAAGGGGTACAGCAATATAAGGTACTCTGGAGGTGTGCAGAGGAAGCTCAGATGGAAATAGAGACAATATGCCAGAAGGATCAGGACATGAGGAGGTGGTCGGAAACAGTGTTCAGACAAAACTTCTACATTTGTGCCAGTCATCTTTTTAAATAGCAGTCTTCACACATGCTTCCAACATTTACAAATAAATCTTTTTTTCTAATACCTCATGCCAAATTTTGACTGGCAAGAATTACTCTTTGAGCACAGTTATCAGATCAAAATACAACAGATTACAAGGAGAATGTAGCGGCAGCAGGGGAAGTTTGAGTTGTCAGAAAGCCACATTTTCTCATTTTCTCAAAAGAGAATCAGTAGTTAGGGATTTTGCATCTTCAGCTTCCCATGCGTACAACAAACCCAGTAGAATAGGTACGATTGGTTGGGCCAATTCAACAAAAAAGGACAAACTATTTTGTAAAAGCTGCCCACCTTTCTTTTCCTGTCTCAATGAGGCATTTTGCTTTGCTTGCCCAGGAAGACACTCTGCTAAGACACTCTACATGGGCCTTCTGCTGTGTTGCCATGTATTGCTGCCAGTGTGAAGTTACTCTGCTGACATTAGCACAGCACACCTGCCTAATGATGCCCAACCAAGACACGCTTGCATATATCCATTTACTAATTCTTCTGCTACCTCCAAAAACAAGCCTGCAAAGAGACGTTGATTCATTTCCTTTGCATTACCCTTCTTTCTCAGATTTACTCCTGCTCACTCTGTCAGGCACCTAACTGAAATACATTTATGGAAAAAGCACCAATTTGAAACTATTATGACAGAAGTACTACAAGCACTGTAACAGCCAAATGGCAAATTCTGGCATATTCCACCAATAAACCTTAATTTGCCAGCCAGTAAATGGCAAGCAAAGATACTGTGCAGCCTACAGCTAATGTCTTCCAAAGTTCCTGTCAGGAAAGAAACTGTATGAAATCTAAAAATTCTTTACTGTGAGGGTGATAAGGCACTGGAACAATTTGCCCAGAAAAACTGTGGATGACCCATCCTTGCAGTGTTCAAAGCCAGGTTGGATGGGGCTTCGAGCAACCTAGTCTTGGGGAAGGTGTTCCTGCCCATGACAGGGGATTGGAACTAGATGATCTTTAACATCCCTTACAAACCAAATAATTCTAAAATGCTATTATAAAGCCCAGTAGAATTTCTCAATTTACAACAAACATTGTGAGATGCCTTTAGAAAGCTGGCATGTCACTGCTGGGGACACTGGTTGCTCCTGAGTTGGAGAGCTGGTGAACTCCCCGCAGCTCCTGGCTCACAGCCAGCCTCCAACTACACCTTAGTAATACTAATACACCTTGGAAATACTGAATTTCATACAGAAATATTACATTACATAAAGTTACATTTTCAAACGAATAGATGATAAAGCATAATCATATAACCTCCATATATTATTTTTCATTTTATTTTTCTTGGTTCAAGATGGAAAATCTCTCTCTGAAGTGATTAGGAAGAAAAGAAATAAATGCAAGGAAAAAATAAGAAGTCACTACTTTACCTCAAAGAGATTCTTCAGAGGAACCTGGTTAACTCTGAGATCACGGGGCAGCGCTTGCTTCTCAGACAACAACAACAGACAAGACTGCAAAAAAGATCCCAAACATTAATGCTCTTAATAAGCACACTTAAAACTTTGTTTTTCACTGCCTTATCAGATTTTGCTGGAAAGCCAACACAGGCTAACAATATTTCAGATCTCTTTGTAAGACCACAACTGAATCTCCCTTTCTAATTTTCAGCTGAATTCATATAATACACAGTGGAGTGTGGGAAGTTACAAGTAATGAAAGTTTCCTCAGAAATAAAAAATATGTAAAAAGGTTAGGCCCTAAGATTCTCCAATACTTGAAATACTTCCAGTACCTGGAAGTAACCCTTTTCTTTAGGAATGGACCTTTACATTCAGGGGGACAAGACTCCCCAGCTAACACCAACATCCAGAGCAGAAAGCAAGAAATAAATACTGTATCTTCAGTTTTCTTCCATTTTCTCAGTTTTTCTAAAAAACTTTACCTTGCTCCTTGAAAACCCACCAAGCTTTACCAGAGTACAAGGGAAGGACAATGGATGCCATCAACCTGGACTTTTTTAAGGCTTTTGATACAGTTCCCCACAACAGTCTTAGCTCTAAATTGAAGAGATATGGGTTCAATGAATGGACTGCTGGATGGATAAGGAACTGCCTGGATAGCTGCAACTGAAGAGCTGTAGTCAATGGCTTAGTGTCCAAGTGGAAACCAGTAGTGAGTGGTGTCCCTCACTACTGGCCTGTACTGGGACCAGTACTATTCGCTATCTTCACCAATGACATTGCCAGTGGCATTGCAGGGTGCCCTCAATGGCTCAGGAAGTTTGCAGATGGCACCAAGCTGAGTGATGCAGTTGGTAAAGCTCGAGGGAAGGGAAGCCATCCAGAGGGACTCTGACAGGCTTGAGGAGCAGGTCCATGGGAACCCCAGAAAGTTCAACAAGGCCAAGTGCAAGGTGCTTCACCTGGGTCAGGGCAATCCCCAGTATCAATACAGACTGGGGAAGAAGGACCTGGGGGATAATGGTGGATGAAAAATAGGATAAAAGCCAGCAATGTGTGCTTGAAACCCAGGCAACAAACAGTATCCTGAGCTGCATGAAAAGCAACATGGTCAGCAGGTAAAGGGAGGTGACTCTCCCTCTTTACTCTGCTGAGACCAACATGGAATGTTACATCCAGATCTGGGGTCCCCAGCACAGAAAAGACATGCACCTGTTGGAGTGAGTAAAGAGGAGGGCCACAGAAATCATTAGTGGGATGGAGCACCTCTCCTATGATGAAAGGCTGAGAAAGTTGGGGTTATTCAGCCTGGAGAAGGTTTCAGGGAAACCTGATTGCAATAAGGCCAAAATAAAAAGGGGGCTTATAAAAAAGACTCTTTAACAAGGCCTTTAGTAACAGGACAGGACTGTTGCCAAAGACTGTTCAGCTTTAACCTGAAACAGAGTAGGTTTTGATTGGAAGACAAGGAAGATACGGAAGAAATTTTTTATTATACAGGTAGTGAGGCACTGGAACAGGCTGCCCAGAGAAGCACTGCCTGCCTAATTCTTAACAGTGTTGAAGATAAGGCTGGACAGGCCTTTAAGAAATCTGATCTAGTGGAAGATGTCCCTGCCCACAGTAGGGGGTTTGGATGGGGAACGTGGGGCTGCAGAGAGTCTATAGCTCCAGTGTGGGTCCTCCACAGGCTGTGGTTACTCTCGGAAACCTATTCCTTCATGGTCTCTCCACAGGCTGTGTAGCAGGATACTCTACCCTAAGTGGTGGTAAAATAGCTTGAACTTTACCTTATTTAAAAGTTACCTTATTTAAAAGTTATCAGTGATGGATAGAGAAGGCAGAGTCACACTGCTTATGGGGTTGAAGAATGTGGAGTCCAGCCTGACTCATCAATCCCAAAGATACACATTCTGAGGATGTGAAAAACAATGTTTCCTAACAGAAACTGATTCCGGTGGCGATGCAGCAAAGTTCCTGATAAAGGAACCAACAGGTGATACTACTGATACTTATCTAAAGCTGCTAAGCTGACAGAGCCAGCCTAGAAAGACCTGACTGACAGCCACCTTATACTCCAAAAGCACAGTCACACTTTTTAAAGGCAGAGTCTTCTAACATACCCCTTCCTGGCGCGTGTGTGGAGATCCCCTCAAGGTTACTCCTGGAGGCTGAGCAAAAGAGGCTTGCCCACGGCCACTGGCATGCGTGAGTAACATCAATCTCTGCTTAATAACTGTTTTGCCATCTTTAATACCATTGCTTCAATATTGCTTCAATAAATAGTATACTATACTTACTAACTGTAACAACTATCTATACTGTGTAATAAATAATTCTGATTAAAGTATTTTAGTCTGATCATTATCATTATTATCATTTAAGTAAGTAATTTATTTTACTCATGTAGATATATTTG
This sequence comes from Entomyzon cyanotis, assembly GCA_024500445.1. Taxonomy (NCBI): domain Eukaryota; kingdom Metazoa; phylum Chordata; class Aves; order Passeriformes; family Meliphagidae; genus Entomyzon; species Entomyzon cyanotis. The sequence continues at coordinate 88,649,177 of JAKEPQ010001005.1, forward strand.
GTTTGCTATCCTTAATCCTGTGAGACAGTGTCATATAAAGGCTCAGTTACACATTTATAATCCTTAAAACATAAACGATTCTCAAGTCCAAGAGTAGGATTGGATCCAGCCACACCCAGACTCCTCTCTGAGGAGTTTAGAAAGCAAGTGGGTCCTTTCTTTTTAAAACCCACTTTCTCTGAGGCACCACCACCTTGGCTGAGCCATGCCCTAGAACAGGGCCATCAGAGCCAGCTGGAAGCGGAACAGCTCTGGCCACTCCTCACAGGTGCCCCGCAGCCCCTGCTGCCAGCACCTCACCAGTAACATCCCATACGGGTGTAGCTATGACAAGGACCATTTTTTTCCACAGTTACTTGAGAAAGGAGGATTGAAATAATTTCAGGTGATCTACCTTCTGATTTTTCTAAATTATCTGGTTTTGTTTAACAACCATGTACTTCCACTGAGATGCTCCTTAATTTGCGGGTCTTTCACAGACAGTTTCAAAAATCCAGCTTGTCATACAGAAGAAAAAGTAAAAGGGACCACAAATAAATTTGTATTTTTTCCCCTCTAATTTGAATATTATTGAATTGAACAATGACTCTAGGTGGCACTATAAGAGAGACAACAGATAGAGTCAACAGCAAGAGACAATCAGGATTTCAAGTTCATCATATCCCTTTCAGAAATGGATTTCAGAAATTATCACTAAAAGCATTTTTCAAAGTCTTAAAAATCAAGACATCTGAACCAGGCAGCAACATATATGCAACGACAGTTGGGCTTTTAAAGGTAAAACAAGCTTATGCTGAAGAAGAGGTAAGACATGAGTGCCCAACATGCACTGTGACACGGTGACATGGTGACACTTACCCGCCATTTCCCTTTCTGGGCCAGCCTTTCTATCACCGCTTGCCAAATCAGTGCATCAAAACTTGCATTGAAAATATAATCATATGCAGGGTGAAAAGTTGATGGCAAGATTCGTTCATCTGCAAGAATAAGCAATAGAGAAAACTATTTGGTATACACAACACTTCAAAGGCTGGAGTCTCCAACTAAATTACTGCATCACACCATGATAATTTTAGCACTGATTAATACACAGGGGATTGCCCAGTGGGGGCTTAAGAAATGCTGGTCACCCAACTGATTCAGCACCCTGTTATCAGTGGCCAGACTTCACTAAACAAGGGGAAAAGAATTAATCCCTGCTCTCAAGAAACACCTCAAAGCCCCAAGACACTGTGAATCTCGTGGCAGTTCTTTCCCTTGTAGGTCAACCAGCTACTGACTGTGCATCAACTAATCAAGGACCTTAACATGGGGCTACAGGCTTAAGAAAAGGCAGCAGAGGCACAACCTGAAATCTCCTGGCATGTCTGTAGGCCTATCAGACAAAGCATGTTAAACAGATTAAAAAGCAAGTAGAGGAGGAGAGAATGAGGAGAGGGCTGGGAGACATAGGGTGGACATTGCTCATAAAAACCCACACAATGCCACAGGAAGGCCACATTTCCTCTTCTCACTGCTGTCCATTATTAGCTGAGGGAAATACACTGCACTGTAAAAAAGTTTAAACTGCCTATCTTCTAATTATTTTCAGATATGCCTAGCTAAAAGAAAAGCAGAGCAGTCTGGACAAAATCCACTTAAAGCCTCCAGGATCTGGAGCTCCAAATCTCTAATCTTGTCTCCCTGACTCTAAATTTTTACCTTTTCTAACTATTCCATAATTGACATGTTCCTGTTAGACAACTCACTCCCCTGCAGTGTTTTGAGATTGTTGGCATATGCTGCATACAAACTGGACCAAGTTCACCACATCCTCAATATATTCATAATCCTCAAACAGACCCGAGGCACTACAAGATCAAAGGAATGATCTCACAAAGCACATGCTACTAAGTGTTGTCATCACTATTGAAAGGCCCTTAGAAAAATTAATTTGAGTTTACCATTGACACTTATGAAGATTCCTGCTATAAACTCAGCAATCTGAGTTCGATCTGCAGAAGAATCCAGGAGAACCAAACCTCTGTGGAACATAGAAACTGCCTCATAAGACTCTGATAACATGATGAATGAGTAGCCAGCTCTATAATAAGCCTGAAAAAAAAAGAGAACAAAAAGATGCTGATAAAATATTCAGAGGTATTTACTACAAAAAAAAAAAGTTGTAATTTTTTAAAAATTCTCTCATTATGTTATAAAAATGACATGTAGTACTATTTCTAGAGCTTTTTATACACAGATTAAAAAAAAGTGCAATAAACTATTCTATTCTAATCCCTTGAAATTCACAATATGTTACTCATATTACCACAGATACTAAAAGTGATAAATCCTAAAATACAAAACTTGGAAAATAACTACAGGATGAAAGACGTATTTTCAGCAGCTGTATGTTAACCTCCTCTGGACACGACTGGGTTTTTTTGTGTCACAAGGGCCAGCATATACATTTATGTCTCCACACCACTGCCATTTTTCAGTATTTCCCACAATGCATATAGTTGTCAGCCAGTGGCACCTGAATGTGTTTATATTCACCCTTGAATTAGGTTTTACCAGCTCAGAGTCACAATGGAGTTAATTTGTTCATATCAGATAACTGGCACGCTGCAACACAGCATAAGTTAAATGGATATTTGGATGCAATTTTACCATATCTAAATCAAGTACCTTCTACTAAAGTCTCTGGGACTCTTTAGTGGTTTGACCAGAAGACTGTTTATTGCACATAAAAGCCAATTCAAGACTATTCTTCCATATCATAAATACAGTACAACTCCTACTTATTCCTAACAGATGACTATTTGAGTCAATGTGTACTTAATCACTGTGTACTTAATCACAAGCTAAGTGTAGTGTATTGTTCTGTGCACTGGAAATACAGTATGACCTAAATCGCCACGTACTGCTCCCAGAAGCTAGAGACTTACTAACATGTAACCTTGTTTGGGATATTAACAGTTACACTTCTCGAAAGGATTGGTGCCTCTCTCCTTGGGACCCAGAGAGAACCAGCATCTCCTGGCACAAACAAGAGCTGCCTCATTTTATTAAATGCACTATAACGGCAGTAAATCTGACACCTATGTATAGAATCGAACACCGATTCTGGAATTTTATGCTATATTTACGCATCATGCCCCAAAGCCAAAGCACAATAAAAAGAAGATAATGGCACTTGTACAAAATAAAAACAAAAAGGAAGGCATGAAAAACTGTCAGCTTAAGCATCTGAATACCTTAACATAGTCTGGATCCCACTGTAAGCTCTGGCGGGCTAAAAGCATTGAATCCTTCCATTTGCCCAGGCAGTACAAGGCAGTTGATTTGTTGCACAACAACACAGCTATGTCCCGGGAACACCTAAAGACGTGGTTTTAGCATTACTGTTTATTTGCTTGAAAAAGGATCATACTTTATAGTTAGCTACATGAAACAATGAAAAAACCACACATATCACCCACCTAACAAAATTAGAGGTAAAAAATGTAGTTGTAGAAAATTAAGATCATTTGAACATCAGCTATAAAATGTCTTAGAGACATCCTAAATGATACCTTAGTGATGCCCATAGTGATAACCTGGTCTCTTCTGAAGCTGAAAACCAACCAACTGAAATAATGCAGTATGAGGATTTAGAAAGAGTTCAGACCACCTCAATACACCTACAAATGGCCAGCAGGCAGGAATGGGGAAAACAGACACATGAATGGAAGCTATGGGATGGAAAGAATACTAAACACATATTGGTCACCAAAAATCAATCTCGATGTATTTTAATTTATCACCATTTGGTGAAGTCAACAGAAAGCCCCACACTTAAAATAAATGAGTAGCTGATGTTAAATTAGTTTAACAGCAGTGTTAATATACAGTAGTAATGAATATTTAATAGTTAACATAATACTCAACTATTTAATCACTGATAACATTAGCAACTGACGTTAACTGATGAAAAGCACTTATCATCTGCAAAGAAATACCCAAAGGAATCTTCTGCTGGAAATCATTTTTAACAAGTCTCAGAACACTAAGAAAGACCAAATAACAAGAACAAACTAACCTGCATGAATCATTTTATAGATAATCAGATGACTCATGTAACAACAGGCCAGGACATGGCAAAGTCACAGCAAGATTAATTCACAAAATGTCAGCTAAGAAACAGAAGTAATTTAAGATAAACCAGTGCAGTTTATGGAAAATTAATGTGAGCTTTAATTACACTGATTTGTAATTGATGTTTATGTAAAAATATTCAGATTAAAGTCACTAATTTATGTCCCACATATATGTAAGGAATAGCATAACTATAAAACTGATACACTAACGAGTGTAAAAAAAAATGTAAGGAAAGTAGGTGTTAGGCCAAAAAACAGAGTTTTGAATTAACTGTACAACTGTATGTATTAACATATTTCAAGCTTGTCTTATGGTTTACGTCTCAAAATTCAAGAACACTTACGGGACCCATTGCATTAAATAACCAAGTGTTTGCAGAGCTTCATCATAGTTCTTGATGGCCAAAGAGTAATTTCCATTTTTAAAATCCTGGTTCCCAGCTTGCCTCTTCAGTTGTGCATATGTCATGGGATCCATGCTAAGGAAAGGAAAAAAAAAGAAAAGAAAAAGAAAAAAATTTAATTAAACAAAGACACTGACTTATGAGATGCTTCTTTCCCTAAACTTGACTTAAATTTTCATCTTGGGGTTTGCATAGTTGAAAAGGAGGACAAAAGAGCACATCTTCTTTGTTTGCTGCAGCTGGCATAGTAAAATAGAGCTCAGGTGACAGCCTCATCTTTGCTGTTGATGCCTCCTCAACTTCCCATCTACTTTTTAATAAACTTCAGCTAACCAGATCTACCACTGGTATGCATTTTTTTCAGTTCTCCTCAGGTCTTAAACTTTATCTTTTAAATTAAGATTCCAAATTATTTGAATGTGTGTGCACATACTCAATGGAGGAGGAAATATCTGAGAAAACAAAAAGTATTTATATGCTTAAGAAATACATGAAGCTATACATTTCAATTTATTAAACACAAAACTCATTTGCTTGCTTTTAATTTATGCCTTTTTTGTCCAGGTCCTCTGTCTAGACAGTTGCCAATCCAATGTATACAAAACTGCTTAGAAACTTAAGTACTGCAAGAAAATATTTTAAGATAATATACTATTAGTGCATGATGACCTTGAATATGACAAACAGTTATTAAAATTAATATAGGAAGTGGCCAAAGAAAACAAAGGTTGAAACTGGCATCAACTGCAACTTACAGAAAAATTTAATGAAAAATATCACTAAAATTGTAAAATCAGGGTCATTAAACAAAACTAATCACATGGTCAAGCAGCTAGATGAAAGAAACAAACACAACAGGAAAACCAGCTACATGTATGTTGAGAAACATACATATTATATAACATATATATATTAAAAACATATTAAAAATATATGTTAATTAAGTATATATATTAATGCATATTAAAAGCATTAAAAAAATATATATTAAAGCATATTAAAATCAGACAAGAGAAATATTCCATGCTAAAGTTGTGCAGAAACATTCGTCACAGATTGATTTTATTATTAAAAGCTGTTTACATTACCTGTAAAAACCTATATGAATCTCACAAATCTCAGTCCAATTAAATAACATTAATTCATCAAATAGGAATGCACAGATTTACTTATTATCCAGGTATTAACAAGCCTGTAACAAAACCCATAAAACCTGTAACCTTCACAACCCGCTAACATAATGTCAAGGTTTACTCTGGCAGGTAGATAAATACCATTCAGACCTTTGCTCACTCGTCCATTCCCCAAGTGGGATGGGGGAGAGAATGGGAGAAAAAATGTAAAACTTGTGTGTTGAGATAAAGACAGTTTAACAGGACAGAAAAGGAAGAGAAAATACTGATACTACTACTAATAAAATCAGAATATACAAAACAATTAATGCACAGTGCAATTGCTCACTACCCGCTGGACAATCTCCAGCTAATTCCCTAGGAGTGGCCCCCAGCCAGTTTTCCCTCCCAATTTATATACATGGCATTCTGTGGTACAGAATATCCATTTGGCCAGTTCAGGTCAGCTGTCTTGGCTGTGTCCCCCCAGGTTTTTGTGTCCCCCTGCAGTTGTCACGGCAGCATCAGAAGCTGAAAAGTCCTTGACTTAGGGCAAACACAGCTCAGCAACAATTGAAACAGCAGTGTGTTATCAACATTATCCTCATACTAACTCCAACACACAGCACTGTAACAGCTACTGAGTAGAAAATTACCCCAGCTGAAAGCAGGACTAAAATATCTGCAGGATCTCTTGACAACAGGGCAAACTAGAAGTTTTTAAGTATATGAATTTACAGACAAAGCAACAAACATTACTGACTTATTTTCTGTATAGTACTCCTCATGAGGAGCCTGAAACACAGAGTCAGTACTGTCTTGTGAGCACAGAGGTATGATGAGGCAAGCTATGGATGGCACTGTGCCTTTGCATTTATCCAAGCACAAAAAGCACTTGACAGGCTCACAACTGCACTAAGCAGACAGGAGAGCAGTAGTCCACAACTCTGAAGAGGCAGCAGCAGAACCAGGTAAAACCATAAAGCTCAGATCCAAACTGCTTGACTGGGAAATGACCTGTCAAAAATTATGTCCTAGTTAAATAAACACTCTGTGATAATGTCTGTAATCAAAGCATCATCTTGCTAATTCCAGTGAAGCACCAAGAACAGATAAAATCCCAGATAAAAACTAAACTGAAGAAAAAGAGGTCCCATCTACTTGGGGGAGGTACAACGAGTCATGCTAGAGGAGCAATTTTTACCTCTGTCCCAGGCAAATTAAATCATCGCTTCACTGAGCAATCTGCATACAGTATATACTTGAAAAACATTACTTCTCCAGACAGCCAATCAAGTGTACTCATAACATATTCAGAACTTCTTTTACGCTGCATGCAATGAGCATTATTAAGGTAAAAAAAAGGAAAAAAATAGAGCAACAGAACAAAGGAAAAATACAAGGGCTAAAAGATGATTCTGCCTCATCTTTTGTGTAATTCTTTCAGATTTCAATTCTTTATCACCAGCAAGTTTGAGAAATTATTTTCTCAAGAATAATAACAAAATAGTTCAGCTACACAGGAGTTTCTTGGAATAGGAATACACATGAACCAGTGGTTTTCCAAATTATAGTTTAGTTTCAAGTTGGTGGAGTTTTTTTGGTTTTTTGGGTTTTTTAAGAAAGCTGTGCTGGTACTCAGTGTCACGTTCTTCTCTGGAATTATATTTTTACCTTAATTTTCTCTGGAATACACTAAAAGTACAAGTACAAATAAAAGGTATTTAATTTTTTTTTCCACTGTACAGCAAAAGACCCCCAATTGCAACAATCATTTTAAAAGGACTCTCAAACACGTCCTGTGCTGAGAAATTTTGGAACTGAACTCCCTGTTTCACATCAGAAGGCGGTATGCCCTCCCCTTTCCAGGCAGCAGGAATTTTCACCAGAACACAAATTCTCATCCTTTTCCAGAACTGGAGTTTCCCAGCCAAAGCTTCACACTGTAAACTATTTAAATAACTGGGATGTCTGCCGCGGGCTTTAGCAACTACACCCAAGTTTGTAGACCCAAGAGATACACTGGGCATGCAAATCTGACATCTAAGTTAACAATCCAAAAGAATCACCATGCAGAGCAGCACAGCACGTCTTGCTGTTGCCCAACATCTTCCTGCAGCATAAACAATCTTAACTCAAAATTAATGGACTAACTGAGGGCCTATTATGTAAAGTCTATCAAGAGCAAGGAGCATTAAACAAAAATGTTGTCTACTACTCTGCCTTAATTGGCACCGGTAAAAGTCACAGCTGTACCTGGATATAACTATAGGAAGATTTTTTGAGCGTGAGTGCTGTGGGTTAACTATAGGAAGATTTTTTGGGCGTGAGTGCTGCGGGTTAACCCTCGTGGGCAGCTAAGTGTTTGCATCCCCCCACCCTCAGTGGGATGGGGAAAGAGAAAAGCAAGAAGTAAAACCAAGAAAATTTGTGGGTCAGGATACAAAATTGTTCAGTAACCAAAAGAGACCTGGGAGAAGAAAGATAACAAAACAAGTGATGGAAAGGCAATCATTAACCATCTCCCTGACACAGAACAATGCCTATCCAGTTCCCAAGACAGGGAAGGCTAATCCCTCTAAATCCCCTCCTCTCTGTTGTCATTGCTGAGCATGATGCTGCATGGCATGGACTATCCCTTCAGTCAGTTTGGGTCATCTGCCCAGTTGTGTCCTCTCTTGTGCAACCCAAATCTATTCACTGGAGGTAGAGTGAAGAACAGAGAAGGCCCCAATGCTCTGCAAATGCTGCTCAGCAACAGCTAAAACATTACTGTGTTATCAGCATAATTTTGCTCAAAAATTTAAAGCACCAGACCCACTACTATAAAGAAAATTAACTCCATGCCAGCCAGACCCAGGTTTCCCTCATGAAACCAGGATTTCTCCTAGGCTGTGGAGTCTACGAAACACATAAAGGTGTGGGGATACTGTAAGGTCTACGAGACCCTTCCCAGTGTATTGTTCAAACCTTACCATTCACAGAAATAAAAGAGAAACAAAGTAACAAAAAAATGAAACAGACAACATGGTCTACTCTTTTTACCTTTTTTATGACTCCTGAGACCACCAGCAAGACCATGATGGCAAAATGAAGCACATTAATTTTTACTCACGGAATTACAACAAAAGATTATACAGTTAAGTCAGAAACAATCTGCTCCAAACCCTACTGCTGCCAGTGGTCAAAATTCCCATTTACTTTACATGTCATCAACTCTTATGTTGCAGTGCTGATCAGTGTCCCACTCAACTGCTTCAGTCAGACTGCTGTCAGAAGCAGGGCAGCTTCAGAGTGGTTCAATACGAAGTTTTGATTCCTCTCGCTTCAGAAGATAATTTTGAAAACACAAATGGAGGCTGCCCAGAAAAGCCATTTGTCACTATTGAAAAATGTTGTGTTCTTTACGCCAGCTATTGGTCTCAAGAGGCTAGCTTGTGCTTTCTGAACATCTGAAGCTGGCAATGCTAAAAACTTTAGAAATCTGAGAGTGAACCCAAGCCATTAGTTTTTCTGTCTGCATCTGCTTTACACATTTTAAAAAGAGAAACTGCATGATACTGTTTAATTTACAGAAAAAAAGCAGAAGGTCTACACAGCAAAGCTTTTAACTATTGTTGATCCTGAAAGTTAAGCTTTAAGTATCCATCCCTATGGCATTACTCAGTAGTAGAATAATGTTTTTATTCTCCAGACACAGTAGATTTCCATAATGCAAGCAATAAATGAAGTACAGCAATCTTAGGAGCTCTGCATCTGAATTAAAAGAACAGTGACAAGTAAGAATCCTCTATTTTCAGGAAATCTGACTTCTAAAGACTGCTTTCCTCAGTCCTATTAAGCAGACAAATCATTCCTTCCTCCTCATTAACCCAAAGGCAGACATTACAAACTGTCAATAGGTAGTGAGACAAAAGCCCAACATCTACACTGCAGTTGAGTGACAACTAAATACATCAGCATTCAAATAATTCATGTTTTCTCAACAGGAAACCTCAGGGCTCTATTAGCTCTCATTCAACAAAAGCATGCTGGCTCCAAGAGCATGATGCCAGCAAGAAAGAACCGTCATGTCACCCCTTCTGCTACACCAGAGGCACCCCTGCAGCCATGTGCCCACCACTGGCACAATATGTGCAGGCAGTCCTGCACCAAGTAAAAGGACACTGCATTCAGGCCTTCCAAGTTTTCTGTAAGTCTTCCACTTCCTGATATAGGCATATGTGAATGTCAGGGCAGACCCAGTAAAAAAAGGAAAAATACAGGACGAAAAGGCTCCAAGACGCCATAACTATGGCAGTGCTCTGTCCGCTAGCCAGTTTTACCTGTTTTCCTAACAACAGCTACTAAAGACATATTTTAAGAACAAAGTCTCCTTTAAATGCATACAAGCATAACCTTGACACTAAAAAGCAGGAAAAAGTGTTCTTCTTTCAGTTTCCCATTGAATGATGAAAAGTCAAATGAAAAATATGGAAATCACCTGTACTTGCAGAGGAGGCCCTGGAGAAACAGCAGAGACAAAAATGAACAGGTAATAACTGACCAGACTACAAGCAGACATATGTGGAAATCTCTACAGAAGAGGAAAGAAGTTGAGATTTAGAAATGGACATCCTCATGGATCTGTTTAGTCTGGAAAAAGGTAATTGTGGTATTTGTGACTATCTGAACAATATTTTAATTGAGTGTTCAACCAGTATCTCATGAAGAGAGAGATATTGAAAAATACTAACACTAACATGAAGATCTTATGTTCAGCCCTTGTAAAATGTCAGCTCATCTTGGAGGAATTGGTCAACTCAAATGAAAAGCCTTTAACTTAGACATCTTCTCATTAGACATCCCTATCATTAGGGATATATTCAGATAGATAGACAGAGATAGCTTTTCTATAGATAGATTCTCACTCTGTCCTACAAAACAATAAAAAATTCTGCAAGACATCCCTTTGCCAGACTTGTACCAGAGCTTGGAAGTGCCTCAAAGACCCTTTGCTCCCAAGTAAAAGCCAGCACCACTTGGAAAATGATGAATGAGATTCTAGAGCAAATTTGGACTAGATTAGGGCAAGCAGAGCAGCATAGTGATAGCCTCTTATCAGTGTATGTTGCCCTGAACTCAGCACAAAATGGACCAAATGAAGTTTCTTTATTGCTCCTGGGCTCTATGAGTCAGTGCCCTATGCATCACAGCACTCCAAAAATAAAGACAGCAAACATCTGGAGCTGTTTGCCTCTAAAAGGACAAAGGAAATTATTTCCCAGGTAAGTCAATAGAAAGAAAACTTTATTGGTTGTTTAATCTAAACTGGAGACCTGTACACAACCTCCATCACAGGACACAAGCAACCCTCAATACTATTTACAGAGTGTTGCTTCTCCAGACACCCTTCCTTCCTAAGTGTTCAGGCAGAAGTAGTACTAGGAGAATTCAGGCTACCTTTCTGTAGCCTCACCAGTGCAGTACCACGCTGAATCAGCCCACCTTGACAGCGCAAAGCATGTCTCAGTCTTGATTCTCAACTGAACTGTGTCTAGCATGCAAGCACTATTTCTGTATTTTGGAAGTCAGCTGTGCAACTTCCAAGTTCTCCCTGTGCTTTCAAAAGATGTTAAATGGCTGGGGTGCACAGAGTGAGACAGAACATCCCAGGCTGCTCTTTATTTTATACCAAGCTTTTCCCTGGAAATGTGCTCCATAGCAAACTGCTGATTGTAGGGCATAGACATTGTCAGAAACAAGACATACATCCTTATCAACACTTGGCAAATGCACCCCAGGACGCAATTAGCACAGATGTCTCAAAGGCCTATCAACCTCAAACACCACATACAAACCAGATAAGTAAGATGTGTGCAAAGTCTGAATGAAACGAGCTATAAGCGCAATACACACACAACAAGGCTCAGGCTCTGGGCTAGGGCCCTGCTCTGGGCAGGGCTGGCCTGAATGACCTCCCAAGGTCCTCCTTTTCAGATTACCGTTGTATGTTGCTTTCTTTTGTGCAAACTGTTAGAAAGCAATTATTGCTAATAACAAAGCCCAGCTACCTGATGTCTCACAGCTGACACGGCTTGGCAGCTCAGTTCTTCAGATGCATGCCCACCAAACAGGACTACAGGAACAGGACCCAAACCCACCCACAAGTTGGGCCAGCCCTGCTGATTAGCAGAAACCCAAGCAAAACCTCAAGAGGTGGACACTGAAATGATACTAATCTTTAGAGCAGGGATTTGTGGTTCACTTGCACACAGGAAAGGTACAAGGCAAGGAAGAGACATAGCAAGGAAACGGACATCAGAAGCACAGCACCGGGAACAAGACAACACCTTTCACAAAAACAGATGGGTGCACACACCCCAGGACACCAGCTCTGTATCTATTTAGATCCTGGAAAACAAGAGTTTCACACTCATGGACAGGGCAACAGAAACCTGACAGATCAGCATGACACTCTATGGTATGGAATATTCCTTCAGAAAGTTCAGGTTAGCTGTTCCAGATGTGTCCCCCTCCCAGCTTCCTGTGCCCTCATCCAGCCTCCCCACTGGTGGGACAAGCTGAAAAATGCTTGATTTAGGATTAGCACTGCTTAGCAACAACAAAAACATCAGTGTTTTATCAACATTATTCTCATCCTAAATCCAAAGCACAGCACCACACCAGCCATTAGGAAGAAAATTAACTCTATGCCAGCCGAAACCAGATGACGCCTCAGAACATCCTTCCTCCTTTCCTTGCAAGCTGAACTCAGGCCAATCACATGTGACTGCCCTTTGTTGAAGACTGCTTCACAGCTTGCAGCAGCAACAGGTCTGGCCTTGCTCCCCAGCACATCCTGTTTTGGTAAGGGAAACAAAACAGACCTGTCTTCAGCTTCAAATGATTCTTCCTTCTGTGTAACCTACAAGTTATACCTAAGTAAACATACAGTCGAGCCACATCTGGAGTTGCATTTTCAAGAAACACATCTGTTCATACACATAAATACCTATAATTTCCAGTAACTTAAGAAAATACTTGCATCTCCCATTTTATGTAAAAAAAAAAAAAAAGATGCAAAAGGATGTTCAATATTCTGTTTACACAGTGTCATTGCCATGTCAACACAAAAGCCACCAACACCTCACAACAGTTGGAAAAGCTAACCTTTCTGTTTCTCTCTGAAACAACAATAATCTTCGAATCCCTAGTCTAGCTCAGCCCTTGTAGGAGACCTAACTCAGCCCAAGAGAGAGATGTTTGCATTGTTGCAGTTGTTTGCTCAGCCTAGCAATGTTCCTATCATCATTGCCCTGCTCTTCTTTGCACTGCTGTGGCCTCACCTTGAATACTATGTGCAGTTTTGGGCACCACAAAATAAAAAGATATTAAGCTGTTGGAGAGCATACAAAGGAAGACCACGAGGATGGTGAAGGGTCTGAAGAGGAAGCTGTATGGGGAGCGGCTGAGGTCACTTGGTCTGTTCAGCTTGGGGGAGACTGAGGGGAGATCCCGTTGCAGTCTGCAACTTCCTCATGAGGGGAAGAGGAGGGGCAGACACTGATCTCTTTACTCTCATGACCAGTGACAGGACCTGAAGAAATGGCCTGAAGCTTGATTAAGGGGAAGTTTAGATTGGATACCAGAAAGAGACTCCCCAGGGAAGTGGTCACAGCACCAAGCCTGTCTCAGTTAAGAAGCACTTGGACAACACTCTCAGGCATATGGTGTGATTCTTGGGGTGGGTGTCCTCTGCAGGGCCAGGAGTAGGGCTCAAAGATCCTGATAAGTCCCCTCCAACTCAGCATTTCCTACGATTCTATGACCGGGTAAGAGAAATGGCAACAAACAGCCTGCATTTTTTCTTTGTATAGATTCATTCCAGAGGATATTGACTCTGGAACGAGGGAAAAAAAAAAAAAACAAAAAAAACAAACCAAAAAAAAACCCCAAAAAAACCCAAGACCAAAACATCAAGACTGCCCTAACATCAAGACTGCCCTAACATCAAGGTTTTCAAGCTTGTGCAGTTCACAGCCAATGCCTGACAAATGTAATTTCATGTTAGTAAAACACAGTGGTAGGAAATACTCCCTCTGGCATGTTTTCATGGGAAAGCAAAGCCTCTTCCCATTCGCAATAAACCCATTTCATCAACTTGAAGTTAGTTTTCTGTATATAGTGAAAAAAAAATACAAAAGCTGGTGAGAGATCCTTCTGCATTTATTCTTCTGGACTGCACACTGTGCTCAAACTCCTTTCCAGTTGAAAAAGTCTGTTTTGTTATGTGACCACTCCACGACCTCGTACAAGAGTTTTGCTTTTCAGGGAAAGGATCCAAAACCACTAAAGACAATGCGTTGCTCCGGGCTATGCTAAAGGAGTTCTCCCTCTTCTTTTCAAGCACGGGCACGGCATCACATCTCCCCCAGCTCCCCTGCGCACACCGTACCAGGCCAACACACACTCCCAGATGCCTGGCCGGAGCAAGAATGCACTCTTCTCCTTCTCTCTCAACCACCCCACACATTCCCTGGCAGGCTTCCCAAGCAGCACAGCCACCCGCGCTGCCCACACGCCAAATCCCGCAGCCCCGCTCCTCAGCGGGGCACAGCACGTCCCCTCTCCGGAACTGCTCCAGGATGCAGGAAGCTCCCAACAGCTCCACCGAGACGGGAAGCCATCCCCAGGGGCCGCGGCTGCCCCGCGGTGCACGAAGCACCGACGGAGCGGCGCAGGGGGCGCGGGCAGCTCCCGCCGCGGCGGCTGGCCCGCCTCACCCCCGCATCCCGCACGGAGCGGTGGGCGGCCGATTCCCACGCTGCCCTCACCGGGGAGGGTGAGGGGGGGACAAGGGGTCGCCGAGGCAGCGCAGCCACCTACCTGCCCGTCCCCCGCCGCCGCCCGGGCGCGCTCTGCTTGTCGCCCCCAAACTCTCCGCCCCGCGTCCCGCCCCCGCCGCCTGCGTCACCGTGGGAGTGGGGGAATCGAAACAAATCCGCCGTGCTCGGGGAATCGATACGAGACCGCCCCGCCCCGGGAGGTGTCGTCGCCGCTCGCCGCGACCCGCAGCCGGGAGTGCGGCGGGGCTGGGTGCTACGGGCCGTCCATGTCCCGCCGGAACGTTCAGGAAGTGGCTCTGGGATGGCTCTGCGTTCCCGCCGCAGTGGGAAGTGTAGGAAGTGCCATTTTTTAAAATGACGTAGCGGTGCCTTCAGGATACGTGGGAAATCAGCGTTCGTCCGCGCCGCGGGCACTGCCGCGTCCCTGAGGCGCCGTGCTGTCCCCCTGGCTCCTCAGGACAGCCCCTGCTCAGGGGAAGCTGGGGCTGCTTTGGTCTTCCACTGTGCAAGGATCGTCCGGGGAGTGAAGGCTTATCCCCCTGTGATGCAATTGTTTCCTAATTTATCGTTTCCCATGATCTTTTCACACCGAAAAGCGGATCAATAAGCCAAAGATGAATACTTCACACGACATCGTTCAATAATTCACCTCCCTGTGAACCACGTTTCTAGTCGAGTTTTTCTCTGGCATTGAGAATTATTGCCTGCACGCCTTCCTCTGTGTCCGGGCTGGCTGGGATGGAGTTAATTTCCCCGCCAGCAGCCCCCACCGTGATGTACTTTGCTTTGGGAGCTGAAAAGTGTTGATAACACACCAGTGCTTTGGCTACTCATCTCTCCAACATTCCTCCCTCACCAGTAGGCTTGGAGTGGGCAAGATCTTGGGAGGGGATACAGCCAGGACAGCTGGCCCAATCTGGCCAAAAGGATGTTCTGTCACCGAATCTGCGGGAAAAAGGAAAACCCTCCAACAACATTTTTAATGCCTTAGAGAGTCAAGGCATTACTTTATTATCTGGCCAGGATGCTGTTCTGCCCAGGATGTACTACAGAAACCATCTCATCTACACATAGCCCGGGTGTGCAGAGAGAATTATTCCGGGATACATAGCTTTCACTCGATTCTTCAGATATTTTATACAGTAAAAATACACAGAAAAGCACTGGGTCAGTGTTCATTGGTCCAAAGTTGAGCAAACCTCCACTATTCAGTCTCTCATTGGATCTGAATCTCCTCGCCTCTGATGCTAATTAGATTCTTCATTCTTCAGTTTTTTCCTTTTCCAAAGGCTAGAAATTCACACCTGAAGAGGCAAGTTACCCTGGCAAACTGACATGCCACAAACTGATAGAAAGGTACCTTACCTATCCCAGTGAAAACCAGCAGCTTCTAGCAATGTACTGGGTCCTGGCCTGTGCCTGTGGAGCCACAGCTCATTAGTCTCAGAGGAATGCGGTTGAGACAGACACCCAAACAACAGGTACAGCAATTCTCCCAGTACTGAGAGAGAAACGGGGGATCCATTCTGTCAATTAGTAAAGGAGGAGAAGGAGGAAGAGGAAAGGTCTGATCAAGAAGCCAGTTCTTTGACCAATGATAGGAAAAATGGATTCTGATGTCTTCACAAATGGCTTGATCTGGAAGATTGGGTGTGGGGGTCTTCACTAATGACAGGAGAAATGGGTCTTAATGTCTTCGCTAATGACTTGGTCTGAAAGAACTAATCAGGTGTTGGAAGAATGGCTGTGGGGGTCTTCAGGAGAACCGGGTGCTCATGTCTTCTAAATGGGTCTTAATGTCTCTAGGAACATCAAGCCCTGCAAGTTTGTTACAGAACCCAGGCAGTTTGATCCAGAAAGTTTGAACTTTGGAACTTAGGGTAGTAAGAGAAATGGGTCTGCACAAGTCTACTGCAGATCCCAGACAGTCTGAGCTTCTGATGGGTCAACAGAACCCTGACAGCCTAAACTTCCAAACTTTAGTGGAAAATTACAGTACAAGTTCAAGGGGGAATATGTAGTAGTAGGCAGTTCAGGAAGGCCATACCTTCCTAGTAACTCAGCCAATAGGTAAAGGAAGAGGTCAACATCGGTTGAGAGTTCAGGATTAAAGGAGGCTGCACCCTTCAAAACCTTGAGAGAGATCCCTTGGGGGTATGGCCAGGTGGATTCTCTCCCTTTATTCAAATGAAATTGCAGGACTCCTCTGTCTCCTTTTTGGACACTGGTTTTTCATAGCATGACTTTTCTGCACACACAGAATTAGAGAAATTGTTGGAAAGTATATAGCTTCTAAAAGTTTTTATTTTATTACTTTAGTCAGGTTTGTTCACCTTTTTCCAAGGGAAGAGGGATTTGAAGTTTCTTTTCAAATGACTCTGTTTCAGAGGGAGAAACATGATAAGCTTAACATCTACGTAGATTGGGAGTAGTCAGCACAGATATCAGCAGATAAGCAATCATCAACAGTAATTAACAAACATCAACCCCAGACTTTGCGTCCTTGCATGGTTGGAGACACCTCATCCAGAAAAGACTGATAAGGGAACCATGGAATGAGGACCAAATTAGTATTGGAGGCGAAGAAATCTGTAACCAGTAAGAAACCAAATATTAAAAAATTGTGTAATTTGGGATCAGTGAACATTGAACCACTGAATTTCTATGGGTTTTGACTGTATAAATATTTGAAAAATCCACTAAAAGTCATGTGTCATGGAATGATTTTCTCTGCATACCTGGGCAATATGTGGATGAAATTATTTCTGTTGCATATCCTGTCCAGAACAACATCCTGGCCAGAATAAAGTAATGCCTTGATTCTCTAACACTAAAAATGTTGTTGGAGAGTTTTTTTTGTTTTCCCCACAGCTTTTGGAGACAAAAGGAGTGAGAGAATTCGTACAGGAAGCAGAAACTACCCAGTCCCTGACTTCATCAGAATTTCGAGGTATGTGTGAAGATCATAGCTGCCAGATAAGTGAGTGGATTTCTGCCCAACGGGACAGCAGTCAGCAGCTGGAAGGTAAGGAAACCCAACACTTGGGATCCTTGGCTAGAAACTGGGGAGTTGAGAGAGTGGTAAAGAGTCAGCAATTTACAGTCTCTGAGATGGCTCCTCTCAAATGGTAGAGCAAGCTACCTATTCCATGAAGATCTTGTGAACTTGCTAGGAATGTGTACCTACCACAGACAAAGGCATCCATTTTGAGAGAATTAGTGGTGATGAAAGTCATCTACAGTGATCTAAACAATTATGAGGTCTCCAAAGATCCAAAGGATGTCCTGTGCACACAGGCCGTGTGGAGGAAGTGCTCCAGCTTAATATTCTAACAGTTTGGCAGTAATGTATTGTCCAGCTATCAATACCTCAAGTCTTGTCAAGTCTTCCCCAAAACTTTGAAGACAATCTCTGCACATCTTCATCCTTATGGGTCAGTGCCTTGGCTGTTAGACATGCCCCAAGAAATAAGTCTTCTCATGTCCTGGTCAGAGGGAAAGGGAGCCCCAAGCATGTGCTGCTTGGCACATTTGGGTTCTTCCCTTGTGACCAGGAGGAGAAAAGGGATGGCCAGGCTGACTGGATTCGATTGGATTTGACTGCCTGGCACATCAGACCCACAGAAGTAAAAAGCCTTGGTAGGCACTGGTGCTCAGTGCCATCAGGCTACAGGGGCACAGAAGAGATCTGGATCTATGCAGTGACAGAGGGGTGTCATAATTGTCTATATTGGAGGCAGAGCAACCACTATGCATACTGAAACCTTACTTCCCAGGAAGTGTCTGGCTATTGCCTGCTGGCACATAGATAACAAATCTTTTGTTTTCCTTTGCTTCTGCATTCAGTCTGTTTTTCCTTTATTAAAATGTCTTTGTCTTGACCCATGAGGGTTTTTCCCGCTTTATTCTCCCCCTCCATTCCTGCTGAGGACTGAGAGTGGCTTTGGTGGTCACCTGGTGTCAGCTAAGGTCAACCCATCCTGTTCTCATAAAAAATGGGTTTCTGCTAATTATCCATCTTCTGCACTGAGTTTTCACATAAATTATCCTACTACCCTATTAGGGACTAGAGAAATGAAGTAATATTAACCTTAGCACAGGTGGTTTTATATCACTTGGCTCCTAGTGGAGTGCATCAAAATAATAGGCAAAGCCACTTTTAAAGAAAGCAGTCAAAATACAGCCACAATTATTTTGTATCTGCATCCACACAAGGTGGGAAAGGTATAGTGTAACCTTGTTTCCTAAGTGATTTAAAGAAATCAAAGTACATAGGTGGGATTTTGGAGTTCTTAGTCAGGCAAAAGTGCCTGAGTGAATCAATATGATATAAATGTTGAGAGGAATGAGTGCCTGATGGATACTAATATATCTGGAATTTCATGTGACCTCCTGTAAGGCGCCAAAGAAACTTGCTCGATGAGACTTTTAGAAGGGCTTATGGTTGTTCATGTACTCTGAGTTAGATGCACGAGAGCAATACAAACAAGATATTTTCAAAGGATCAAAATACCAAAAAATGCTTTACTGGCAACTTTAAAAAATCAGAAAACTCGGCAAAAGGTTTAGAGCAGCATTCAGTCAACATGAAACTCTTCCCAAAGCATTAACTTGGTCCATTCAACTTAGCAAACTCTCAGTCCGTTCGGTTTTAAGTTACTCAAAAATTCTGAGAAGAGGAAATTAGAAGAAGAAGAGAAAGAGAGAAAGACAGAAAAGATATAGAAAAAGACAGATACAGCTACCCACTGCTGGGTTCCAGCAGTGTTCAGATAGAAGTTCCAAGAAGAGATAGGGTCAAGATGTATGCTTGCCTCATGTTCAGCCTTAAATACACCTTGGCCTTCCTGGGCCCTTCCCCCAAGTGGGACTTCTGGTCATTTGGCCTCTTTGGAGCTGGGTTAGGGGCTCCAGAGGTGGAGCACTGCCTCTGGTGTGCCAGGGATTGGCAGCTGCTGCTGGGCTGGGATACTGGCTTAGGGCAGGGGGTGTACAAGGCAGTGCACTGTCTCACCAGAACAAGGCCTGACCTGCCCCTTCCCCCACACACTTGCACACCAGAATGTCTTGAGACATCAATCCCTCCAGTCTTTGACACCTCCAAACTCCCCACCGTTGTTATTTAGGGATGTTTCAGTGCAGCTGGAGAAACCTAGGACCAACCCACTTTAATACCGATGCAGAAAGTGGAACTCATTGCTTTTTGACTCTGAAGGGATTCTGACCTAAACACTGGCACAACATGCTATGGGTGTGTTTGTCAAAACAGTCATGAGACAGAAAACTAAACTTTGTCTTTTTTTATAACTCAGCTGTGAAAATGAAACTTGGCAGCTTGTAAGCTTCTCTTTGGTGTGCAACAGGGCGTTTCCTTCTTATTCAGCATAGTATGTCACATGCATTGCCAGTGAATTAGTGAGTCAGCAAATTATTGCATTTCTTAGTCTAAATGAGTGGAGAAGCAGCAGGAACTGGAAAGGGTGGACCCACTCAGGGAGGCAGTACTCTATGTAAACAGTAAGGAGTTAGGTATACTGGTTGATATGGGGTGCTCATATAGAAGAGAAAATGCTGGGAGGAGGTGCTCATAAAGCCCAGTAAGGCAGCAGAAAATTATGTATAAAGCCCTTTATACATAGCTTCTAAATCCCTTCTGTTGCAGCTATAGAGTAAAGGTGTCCATGTGGGTAGATTTCCAAGGGGAAACATTTCTTTTGCATGGGAGATTGAGTAATAGATCCCTCAAATTCTGTCTCACTCCACACATGCACCTGTATATCAGAGCTCATGATGCAGGTCATGGAAGGGATGGGTCTTGGCATAGTGCTAGCAATCTTGCTTTTTATCTCTGCTTCTTATCCAATGATGGCAAAACATCACTTTGAAGGGAAGAACACCTTTCATAACACATCCAGAAAAGACAGTTGCAGAGCATATCACAAGCTTTTGGTCATGTTGAGCTTGAGAGACCTACTCCACCAACAGCTCCTGCTTTGCTGAGCAGTAGGCATCTCCTGGCTCCTGAGAGCACAGTGCTGAACCTGCATCAGATATTGCTGCATCTTACCACAGGCCTGCACCTGGTGTGAGGCAGACTCAGCTCTCAGCTGAAGGCACTCCATCAATTCCAGCGGCAACATCACTCCCTCTCCCCTGAGGACAAAGTACACCATACAGCAGGGCCTGGAGACACCCACCAGCCTGGAGCCCTGACCGACATCACCTAGGGCACCCTTCAGCCCATGCAATACCAAAAGGGTTAATTCAATTTCTATTGTAACTGTGAGCTTTTAGTGGAAAGGCACTGTGACTGTGAACTTTTAGCAGAGAAGACACTGTGTCTGCAGACCTTTAGCAGAGAAGCAAGGCATACAGAAATTATTTCCCATGCAAGGACATTAGAAGATAAAGAGGGGACATCTGGCTAAGGAATGCAGCTACAGCCAAAACAAGGACTGAGTTTAGGAACTTAGGGAACATGGGGAGGGTTTTTACGGTAATGAGCAAATTATAATATGTATGTAGTGATTGTGTATTAGCAGCACGCATGTAACAATCGGGGGGCATGTTAGGAGGAGTGATCCCCCATGCCTTCCAGGCACCTAAATAAATGATGCCCTCTTTAACACAGAAAAATTGGTGTTAAGGAGTCTTACTCTGGTTTTCAGAGATTTGATAACACATGGGCCTGACAATCACAGGGCTGTGTCTGACGCTAGTTCCCCTCACCAGGTCTGTTCCTGACCCACATTAGCAAGCTGACATCCCAGCCTGGCCTTGGCCCATCCCCATGTGGCTGCCCGATGCCCTGGGCTGGGAGCTGTGCCTGGCTTCCCCCAGCCTGCCAGCTCCCTCACTGAGGGCATCGGGATGGACCCTGGGTGGGGAAGCATCTGCTTGGCCCTGAGGATCCCTGAGGATCTCCAGCCCTTGGGAAGGAACTGGCTCCTGCTGCTCCCTGACTCCATACACGGAAAAAACATGTATTTCCTGGTATAACTGCCTCACACAAGACAGCTAGGCAACAAAAATACACTGGCCATAAACAGTATCTCCAGCTATTACAGCTGTGAGGGCAAAAGTTTGTGGTGTAGGTGTGGTTTTGTGGAAAGCTGCAGCTTCCACCAGCATGATTATTTCAGGATGTTTAATTGACTTTAAAAGCCTATCTCCAAACTGACATAGCAATACTAATGATGGACATCTGTTTGCCCTGGTTTATTTCTGAGGTCAGAAAACAGGTTACAGAGAAATCAGGTGCTTCAGAATAATAGCTTTAAAAGAACTTTTAATTAAGCACATAATAATTACAGGATAGTGCAACTAACAGCAAATACAGGCCTAATTTGTAATTTTGCTGCCAGTTGCCCTAATGCTGAAAAATCCCTTTACATCTCTCCTGTGTAATGCTTCTTGCACATTATCACATCATCCTTTTCTGTTACTCCTTGTCCTTAAAGCCTGACTGCCTGTGGCAGCATTGTGTAGGCCAATATTCTTGTAAACTACCTGAAGTACTATTTGTCCCCCATGAAGTCTGTATGATTGTACAGTTGTCAGTGACACACACACAATCTGGTGCTCTTTCCAAGACCAAGCTTTTTGTTCCTCTCACGTCTGCTACCAGCACAGCCATTCTCCAGTGTTATTCTTTACACACTTAAAACAGCTGTGGCACAGTATGTCCTAAGTGGAACATCACTGGATTGGATCACATCCTATCACTGGAATCCTGTGATCGCAAGCACTGTGTATCCTGTTAGGAAGGCAATGTAATCTGTTGTGCATGGCAAGACGGTTCTAGTGGTGTCTCTTAGCTAGGCTTTAACCCAGCTACTGGTAGCAGTGTTAAAACTGCAGAAGCATAAAACTCACTTAGCATCACATAAATAATTACCTTCCTTTGCTATTTTTTTTTCCAAAATATTTTTTTCTAAAAATCTGCTTAACAATTTGGAATAACCCAACCAGTTCAAGACTGTTTACATGAAGTGTAGTCACTCCTGTGGGAGCAGTTTGAATAATCTTACAGAGCCAAGCAAGGGATGAAGAATGGGCAGGGAGAGCAGTAAGTGTGACCAGGGCAAAGAAATGTGCTCCTTCTGCACCTGTCCCCTCAACCTATTTGTTTTGAAGGCAAAACAGCTGAGCAGGGATGAGTGGGAGCAAAAGAAGACAGAGAAAGGTGGAGAATAGAGGGGACCATGAAGGTTTTGGGAAAGGCACTTCTTGAGGGTCATTGGTGTGGGCTGGAACTGGTAAGTCTCTGCAGTAGTGGTGCCTGAAGGAATCTGCAGAATGGGCAACTAACAGCTGGCAGCAACAGAACAGACAAAAACACAAGGCTTGTGGTCAGAGATGAGTCATCATAGAAGAAACCGGAAATAATAATAAAACAAAGATACATGGGTTTGTACTGTTTTAAATTAAATACATAAAATGTCCCCAGTTCCTGTTCAGATAATTTTGAGTCAGTAACTTCAGACTCATCTTCTTGTTGCTTCCATCCCAGTATGTTCTAATGGTGTGCAGACACGTATGTGTGTGGTTGTTAAGACCCACTGCAGAAGGCAAGGGTATCCCAGGTTCTTGGTAATAGATCCCTTGGGGTGGATTAGAGTGAAAAAACACGAAATGATTTGTGTTTGTAAATATGTAGGGTTTATTATAGTACAGTTTGGTTGCAAAGGAAAACAGGTATGTAGCCTTTTTGGTTGTTATTATCCATAGTAATATAACAATAAGGAAGCATTGCATTATGAAAGTGCAACATCACCCAAGGACATGCACAAGGGAAAAGGAAGAAAGAAAAAGAGAGAAGGAACAAGAGGGTGAGGATCTCAGCACCCGTAGGCCCAGGGACAAGATTTGGTTGCTGTGCAGTCTTAGTTGAAGTGGTGTTCACAGACCAGATCCATCGGGTGATGGGGGAAGTCCCAAAGAAGTGGTGGGGAAAAACCCTCAGGAAGATCCACGGAGGAGGGGGACCCCCACAACCCAGTGGTTTGTGCAAGGGAGGACAGTTTAGCGTGACAAGAGGCACCAGGCCAGTCTCCAAGGATTGTTTCCTAACTCACTCATAGCCCGTCATTCACCCTCTGTCTTATCAGAGCAGAGGTTAGCCATTACACACCCCAAAAGCTCACCTCCTCCAGTACAGCAAAGCACCCTGGCTTCTCCACAAATGGGGGAATGTTTTGAGTCATTATCCCTTAACAGTTCAGTCTCTCACAGCTGTGTGATATGCAAATGCCAACTCCCTGAGACTAAGACTGTATAAAGCCAATTGTGAAAATAACAGTAGGAGAGGGCTATCAGGTGCTTTGGAGCATGAAGACCAAGTTTTAATCAGCAAAGAACATGCCCATCTACAACATCAACGACTGGACAGGATTTTAGCAAGAGAGAGTGGCATAGAGCCTTACTTCATAAGAAACAGAGGTGACAGTCTTGGTGACACAAAGGAAGATGAACACACCTAGGAAGGGATGCCCAAAGGTCAGATGTTTATGTATCAGGAAACTAGTCAAGAATCTGTGCAAGTTTACTAGGACAACTAATTCAAATACGTTCCAATCCAGATCTCAGCACCAGCATACTTCTGGCAGCATACCAGCAGAGATTGGCAGGATTTTGTGTGTTTGTTTTTGTAATGAGTCCATGCCAAATTCAACAGTGGGCACCACCATCATGGGTTCAGAGGTCCAGTTTTTCCAGATTTCTCTTGTCTTCTTATGTGATTCGAACTCTCAGAGACTACTGAAAAGGTCATCTTCAGTCACCCATCCTCCACGACCTTCCAATGGAACCAATGTGATCCCCTCCATCCCAAGGGTACAGTGTGGCTGACATGGCCAGTCCCACAAAACGGAACATCTGTGCAGGATGTTTCCTCCAGCTGTAGGACTGCTTGTTTGGTCTGTATCTAGACTTTTGCCTTGTTCTGGAGATGGTGGCAGGCTTTCTCTCACTCACATAGGAAGTGATGAAAAACAGTTTATGTGCCCATTCCAGTTTGTAAAGAAAAGAGCCTTGTCTTTAAAAAAGCACATCTGTTTCACAGTTGTGTTACAGTCATACTACTAGAGGAAGACAATATAGCTGTGATATACTCTGATTACCTTCCAAAGTAGCAGGGATCTCTTTAATTTAGCATGTGAGTACTACTTATTCAAAGGTCTCAGAAAGATTTCCACAGCTCTTTTTACTCCTATGGGCTTACAAAACTGTTTCATTATATTTTTCATTGTAGCACAAGCAGGCAACCAATTCGGAATTACATGCTGCAGATAATATTATATAAAATCCTCAGAAATGTCTGCAGAACAGGATAAAAACTTTATGTGAATCTGGAGGTCGTTGTGTTTTTACAGTTATGGAATGTAGCCCATATTGCAGTAAGGGATCTCCCTCTGTTTGGGTTTGTAGCTATTTGCTTTAGGCTTTCCTGTTATTGGAGCGTGGTGTCTCCACACAAGAGAAACTCAAAAGTGAAAATTTGGCAGAGCTGACTGAAGTCCATGTTACTTTTGCTGCTCTTGATGTCCATTGAAAAGACATGAAATACCCTGAGAACAATGGTGGTAAAAATTTTCCAGCCCTTGTCCAGTATCTGAATCACCTATGTCCTAAAATGTGACTTGTAAATTTTAGAGCATGCAGGTCACTGACTGGAGGTGAAAAAGTATGGGTTATCCTCCCATTGCACTTCTTTCTGGAAATAAAGCTTTTTTTTTCCCCCTTTATTTTATCATAGAAAGTTCTGTAAAATGGAGGTCTTTACAGATTTCTTAGCCCAAAACTCAGATGTCCCTCAAGAGCTAGTTCATCTTTTACAGGAAAGGCCAAGGTATTGAAACTTCAGCACATGTATTTTGTCCATTCTTGTAATGTATTGAAGTTAAAGAGAAAAATCAAAATGAGACTTTAATCACAAGAAAAATAGGTTAAAACACTGCCAGTATCTACTGGCAATGAAAATTTTAGAGAACACTTTTTTTTTCCTGCAGTGCAGTTATGCAATAAACACAGAACCATAGAAGAGCACCATAGAATAGCCCAGGTTGGAAGAGGCCTCCAGAGTGCACCCAGTCCAATTTTTGGTGGGAAAGGGAGCCTTGATGATATTATTTAGAACTGTGTCCAGTTGCACCTTGGAAACCTCTAGTGATGGGGGGTAGGGCATGTCTTCTGAATCCTTGAGGAGGTTTTTCCAGTGATTGATTGTTCTGACTGTAAAAAACATCTTTTCTATGTCTCAAAATGAAGACACCTGTATATAATTTAAATTTTTTACTCTATTTGTTCCCAATGACATATAATGCTATTTAGTTAGCATAGTACTTTTAAGTTCATCTTAAGCTTCCTCTGACACTATGCCAAAAAATCTGGTCTTTCAGAATATACTAAATCCCTGAGGAAAAAACAATAACAATATATACAACATCATGCAGTAGTATTACACCATCCAGACCTCACAAAATACTTCATAACTCTTATATGCTGAAGAATATTAGTCACTCAGGAAATAACTTATAAAAATGAAGGAATAAAACAGTCCTTTTGTTTCGTACTTCCCATTTGGTCCAGATGATGTTTTGTTTCAAAGGAAAATACAACTACAATATCAGAAAAACTACCATCATCATGAACAGTAGCTTGGAAAAATCTAAACACCACAGAATGATGGTGATACTGGAGGAAAAAAAAAAAGTTGACATAAATTTGATCTCAAAAATTCCATCTTTATACCATTTTAAGAACATGGAAAATGCTGCCTTCATACTGATGTGTGATTAATTTGCATAAGCATTCTGCTTGTGACAGTTTTTAATGCCGGACAAAGAGATAATAAGTAATGTTTTGATATGGTTGCAAAGGACAAATGCAAGCTGCCTTGCCTACAGCAGTGCCCTCTCTAAAAATCAGCACTTAGTCTGCAGTCAAGTAAATACCATTTCTGCTCTTACAAATGAAAGCCTGAAGGATTTGCTTCAGCTTGACAGGGCAGAGTCTCAGCACATGTCTGGGTTACATTGGCACAAGCTGATTCTGATTGATTTTAGCAGTGATAGCATCCACACAGTGGGTCTAATTTGGTTTAGGTTAGCTCTAGGTGATTGTGACAACATAAAGTTATTTTCTGTTGACTGTGTTATCTGTTATCTTAGAGCAAAATTGGAGGCACAGGAATCAAAAATGGGATAGTACCAGAGGTCCCAAGCTGTGAGGACAAACCAAAGTGCTCATTACAGGAAGGTAATCTTTTTAAACAAGTTCAGATATAAAAAAAAAGAACATAAATTTGAACAGTTGAGAACAAATGGAGAGCAAGTTCCCTTACACATATTACATTAAGGGAACTCCACATACATAGTGTGAACCATTTTTTCACGTAAGACTCGGAGTGTAACAAATCTTCAGCGTGTACAGCAAAGCACTTTTATGTTCCCTAGGAAATGCACCTATGAGTATTTTAAGGTCCACAGAAATAAATGCCCATATTCTAGGTAGAGAAGTGATATTATGGTTAACACATTGACAAAAAAGAATTATTCCAAGTTCTATCAGGCATGTTCTACAGGGCCTTGTACAAATCATCTCCTGTTCATCTGAATGCTCCAGGGTCCTCTCAAGTGGACTTCGTAATAACACCTTACCTGACAAGACTGCATGCGCAAGGGATGTAAATACTTCAAAGTTATTTTCTCATAATGAGCCTCCAGAACCTGCTTTCCTTCAGAACTCATAAAAATGCTGTATAAACTAGGGTGAAAAAATCTTATTTGGGGCAATATTGTCCAGCAAAAACCCCTCTTGCCTTATGCAAACACCTGAGGATCTGTATAAAGGCATGTGAAACACAGTCCTGAGCAGCTGTTGTACTCATAGGAGCACATTTTCACCAAACCCTGGACCATGAGTGACCAACTCAGAATAAAATTACTGTAGCTAAACAAATGATCCTGTGTCCCTTACTGTCCTGAATTATATATGGGATAATCTGATTTCAGTGGAACATGAGTCTGAGACTTTTTTTTCTGCCATGAAATGGGGGGGGTTTATGTGGGCGGGAAAGTTAGGGAGGCACTGCATTAACTCAAAGCAGTTCCTTCTCTGTAAATAGGCTTAGTAACACATCACTACTGCCAGTGCCATTGCTTCTGTTATTGATACACAGCCAACCTTTGTCACACAAATTTTATGTTAATATTTTATTCTGCATCCTAAAGTTGCAAGAAATTCACTGTAAGAAGAGTGGGTCTGTATGCTGCAATGATAAGGGTTAAAAGAACTGCCTGGACACTCTGGGTGCTTGTCAAGACAAGCTGAAAAGAAGCAGAGGTCTGTGAATCAAGGTTATTTGTTTGCATTTTTTCAGTTATCTCTTCCTTGGCAACTGGAGACATTTTGGAGAAACTGTCATAAACTGTGCTGCAGTTTGGCATTAAAAATTGTAAGAAGGGTGAAAGTTACCGTTTTCCACTAACATGCACATCATGGGAAATTATTTAACAGTAAATGAGAAGACATTTCCAGATACTGGGATGTCACCTATAAAAAAAAAAAAGAAACTGTTTTTTACAAGGAATTCTACAAAAGTAGTAGCGTACTGGAATGCTACTCAACTTGCTTCTCTTTAAAAACAAACAAAAAATCAGGCTTTTTTGTTCAAGCAATCCTCATCTTTTAACCTCCTATTCTGCTTGAGCTGTAGTCTAAAACCATAATAATCTTAGCCTTTCAAATTGATTTCATCAATCTTCACTCCTTTCTTCAGTGTAGCAGATCTCTGCCTTTTTTTCAGTCGTGTCTCATGTTACAAGATGTAGTCTTGGGTTCTAGTTTTGCAGTGTTGTGCCAGCCATGATTTATTTGCTTCCTCTGTGCTACAATCCCATTCCCCAATTCTTTCTTAAACCTTATTTACTATTTCTTAATACTCTCTTTTAACTGCTCAAGGCAAATAAAGCACTGTTGACTTTGAATGGGTCAATAAGAACTTACAAATGGGTTTAAAATCTATTTTCTGGGCTTCCTAATATATTTGAGTTAGAATAGTAAGTACATGCTGCAGATAATGAGTAGCTAGGACTTCAAAATGGTATAAAGTATCATAGAATCAGAACAGTTTGGATTGGAAAGGACCTTTAAAAATCATCTAGCCAAACCCCTCTGCAATGAGCAGAGACATCTTCAACTTGACCAGGGATGTCTTACTCAGAGCCCCATCCAACCTGATATTGAATGTTTACAGGGATGGGGCTGCCACCACCTCCCTGCACAACCTGTTCCAGTGTTTTACCACCCTCATTATAAAAAACTTCTTTCTTATATCTAAAAGAATATGTTAGATGAATATAATCAGACCCAAAACTAGATAGATCTTTGTGTTTAAGAAAATAGATTTTATAATAAAAAACAAAGCATTCAAAATCCATATTGTTTACTGACACTTAGGCCATGTCTTCCCAGCACGAGAAAGATTTTGGTAGGATTGCATCTATTCTATTCCATTATTTAATTTTTTTAAAAATTAAATGATCCTCTATGTCTCAAGGGAAAAAACTCATTACATTTCTCTAATGACTGTGGGGCTGTTTCAGTTTCATGTCTTTCTAAGAAACTAATTCTTGCCTTCTGAAATTTCATAGCATTGATTGCTAAACATATCAGCTTTCCTTTCTGGGATCTTAAAAAGCATTAAGATTCCAACAAGCTCTTTCCATTCATTCTTCACCTCCTCTTTTGCCCCAACTCCAGTTCTGAGCCATGGCACCAAAATACAGTGGTTACATCTTCCTAAATTATTTAAAGTGAAATCTACATAAGTTGGACTTTATTTGCTTTGATAAAAACAAATTCATTTTTTAACACACTGTCACAGAAAATAATCTAAATTGGAATGGGTCCAAGCAAAGCTTGCAAGGTATGAGCAAACAGGGCTGACCTCCAGTTGGAGCAGTTGCAATGTAAATATGAAAAGGTCTTTTGATGGCTGCTTGCAGCCAGAGAACTAGACCTTTTCTCACGTGCTTCCACACAGAAATCAGGACTTTGGCACAGACAATACAAAATTTTAAAGCTTCATGCAAGTGACATCCAGTAAAATGGGCTGCATCTCTCTGATACAAACATTAACAGAGGTGTAAGGAGTAAAGGTGATTTTCCTACCAGCTGGCCCAGGGCAGATACTGACAGCACAAATCATTGTCAGCAACAGCATGAACAAGGAAGAGTTGGAGTAAATGTCTTCTGTCCCAGATTGAGAGCTGAGATCCAGCAGATTCCTACTCCCATTTCCCACTGCTCTGGATGAGGCTTGCAGCAGACCATCCAAGGCCACCAAAACCAGATTCCTCCTCTAAGTTCAGGTCCTGGAGCAGAGCCAGATTCGTCAGATTAGAAGTTCAGTGCTCCCCACACTCCTGGGTGCTTCCCAGGTCAGTACACAGTCAAGGTTAGTGTACAGAAGTGCACCAAAGTGCACCATGGCCGAGGTAGCTGTCACTGCAACCCAGATGTTCAAGAAGCCACAGGCAGGGAGGTGGTGGGGCAGGACTGCTGGCCTCCACCAAGGTAGATTTACCAAGGTCAACAATTGGGGAACCTGAAGTCAGCCTCAAAAGGGGCTTTTGTGGAGATCTGTCATGCTTGGGGACACTGCAGGCACCTGTGCATAAGGATGGGAATTAGAGTGACTTTGTAGCAACCATCCTGGACAGTGCTGACAAATATAATGTCCTTGCAAGGCAAAGCACGTTCTAGCAAGGCACCACCAGTCCATGTTTTACACACTTAATCTTTAACACACACAGAAGTAGTTTTGCTTCTTGCTTTACATTTTCCTCAGAGGCCTGTGTCCCCTTCATGCCCTTGGCCAGGATCATCCTGTTTTAAGTGACACCTGTGAAGGGATATTTCTCAGGATAGGTTTTTTTTTTCTTTTCCCTTCTGCAAAGTGAAAACTGCTTTGTTTACTGCTGTCAACATTTTACAATTAAGGTATGATTTCAATGATGAAGACAGGTGTTTATGAAGAGGATGAGAAGTCGCTGAAGTTATATTGCACTAGATTAAGAAATGCCAGTTGTAGAGCATCTTCAAATGGAATGATGCCCATTTCTTGGTGCTGCAGCTACAAGCAACACATCATAAATATACTCTGGTGTTTTACACAGCAATACACTTGCTACATCACCCTGACAAGGCACTGCAGGTTGTACAGAATCACGGAATCATTCAGGCTGGAAAAGACCTTTGAGATCATCACGTTCAACCTTTGACTAGATCACCACCTTGTGATCTAGACCACGGCACCAAGTACCACACCCAGTTGTTTCTTGAACACCACCAGGGATGTTGACTCCACCACCTCCCTCGGCAGCCCATTTCAATGGTTAACCACCCCTTCCATAAGCACTGGTGGAAAAAGCAAGAGCTCTGCCAGATGAGCACCTCCAGATCTCAGGAGACCATAAAGCTTGGGGCCTGCTGACACGTTTTAGCCATTGCACAAATAAGGATCTGCTTTCAATTTTTGAGCAATTACTGAGTAACAACATGCACTGTGATTGCACAGACATATATCACAATGGATACAAGGACACCCTGGAAAGCATCCTGTGATTGAAAACATGTAGTGGCACAGGTACTGCAGTCAGATACCCAGTGCAGTATGTCCTGCTGTCATAGGCACAGAACTCAGCCTTGATGGACACATGTGCCACGGTGCTCATAGCAGTTCACAGAATCACAGAATCTCAGGTTGGTGGGTCAAGTTGAAGGGACCACAGTGGGTCATCTGGTCTGACCTCCCTACTTAAGCAGGGTCGTCCTGGAGTACACAGCACAGGACAGCCTCCAGATGGTTCTTGAATATCTCCAGTGAGGGAGACTCCACAATCTCTCCAGGCAATGTGTGAGTTCTTCCTCATTTTCAGGTGGAATTTCTTGTGCATCAGTTTCTGCCTGTTGCCTTTCTCATCCCATTTCTTGGCACCACCAGGAAGAGCCTGGCTCCAATGCCTTGGCACCCACCCTTTAGATATTTATACACATTAATGAGGTCCCCTTTCAGTCATCTCTTCTTGAGGCTGAACAGACCCAGCTCCCTCAACCTTTCCTCGTAAGAAAGATGCTCCAGTCCCCCAGTCATCCATGTTGCCCTCCTCTGGACCTGCTCCGGGAGCTCTATGTCTCTCTTGTACTGAGGAGCCCAGAACTGGACACAGCACTCCAGATGTGGTCTCATGAGGGCTGAGTAGAGGTGCAGGATCACCTCCCTCAACCTGCCGTCAGTGCTCTTCCTTCTGTCCTGCACCCCAGGATACCACTGGGCTTCTTATCCGTAAGGGCCTTGCTGGCTCAGGGACAGCTCGACATCTCCCGGGCGGCCCGGGTCAGACACGCCCGGGTCAGACACGCCCGGGTCAGACAGGCCTCGGCGGCTCCCCCTCTGCGCTCCCTCAGCCCCTCCTCAGCGCAGCCTCCCGGCCGCCAGGGGGCGCCCCTCCCCGGCGGCGCGCGCCCCGCCCCGCCCCGCCCGGCTCGCTTCCCTCCCGGCCGCGGCGCGAGCCCTGCTGGCGGCGCGCGCCCATGGCCGGCGTGATCCGGCGGCTGGATGAGGCCGTGGTGAACCGCATCGCCGCCGGCGAGGTCATCCAGAGGCCGGCCAACGCCATCAAGGAGATGATCGAGAACTGGTAACGCGCGGTCCGCCCCCCCGCGTCTCGGCCGCGCTGCGCAGGGCGGGAGGGTTGTGGCGGGGCTGGCAGCGCGTCCCGGCCCCGCGGGCCGGCGTGCAGCCCGGGTGCCGAGCAGGGGCAGCACCGTGTGTGCTCGTACCGAACGGCGGGAGCGCAGCTCCCTTCGGAAAGCCGCGTTGCTGTCTGCGTTTGTGTTCCGGCTTTCTTGTTGTTCGGGAAACTCGTGAATCGTTTGCTTTCGGTGCCAAGTTAATAGTTCATAGGATCATTTAGGCTAGAAAAGACCTCTAGGATCTCCAAGTCCAACCATTAACCCAACACTCCAAATCTACCGCTAAGCCCTGTCCCTAAGCACTAC
Organism: Entomyzon cyanotis; assembly: GCA_024500445.1. NCBI lineage: Eukaryota > Metazoa > Chordata > Aves > Passeriformes > Meliphagidae > Entomyzon > Entomyzon cyanotis. Next base: position 88,681,708 of record JAKEPQ010001005.1, read on the forward strand.
ATGTTCAGGTCTTTCAAATACCTCCAGGGTCGACTCAATCACTTCCTTGGATAGCCTCTTCTATCCTTGACCACCCTTTCTGTGAAGGCATTTATCCTAATATCCAATCAAAACTTCTCCTGGAAGAAGTTGAGGCCATTTCCTCTTGACCCATCACTTGTTCTTTGGGAGAAGAGGGCAACCTCTGCCTTGGCACAACCTCCTTTCAGGGAGGTGAGAGCAGTAAGGTCACCCCTGAGCCTCCTTTTCTCCAGACTAAACACCCCCAGCTCCCTCAGCCTCTCCTCATCAGACTTGTGCTCCAGACCCTTTCCCAGCTCCTTTGCCATTCTCTGGACCTCCAGCACCTCAGTGTCTCTCTAGCAGTGAGGGGCCCAAAGCTGACAAAGGGACAATTACTGCCCTGGTCCTGCTGGCCACATTGTTGCTGATACAGGCCAGGATGCCATTGGCCTTCTTGGCTACCTGGACACATGCTGACTCATGTTCAGCCAGCTGTTAGAGCAGCACCCCCAGATCTTTTTCCACATGGCAGTTTTCCAGCCACTCTTCCCTCAGCATGTAGTGCTGAATGGGGTTGTTGTCACCCAAGGGCAGGATCTGGCACTTCATTGTTGACCCTCATATGATTGGCCTCAGCCCATCAGTCCAGTCAGTCCAGATCCCGCTGCAGAGCCTTCCTACCCTCCAGCAGATCAATGTTTCTGTCCAACTTGGTGTCATCTGCATACTGAATAACTCAATGCCCTCATCCAGATCATGGATAAATATATTAAACAGAACTCTGGGATTGAAGTTGCTTTCTTGCTTTCTTGTTTTCTGCAGTTTGGATGCTAAATCTACAAGTATCCAGGTAATAGTTAAAGAAGGTGGTCTGAAGTTCATCCAGGTCCAAGATAATGGCTGTGGTATCAGAGTAAGTAAACAAAGTTGACAGGTGTATGCTGTTGTTTAATACTACCTTTTAAAATTATTTCAATTTATAAATGTTTCTGATCGTGAAAAAATGCAGAAAGTGACTATTGCTTGTCCCTTTCACACAGAAAGAAGATCTGGACATTGTATGTGAGAGATTTACTACTAGTAAACTGCAAAAATTTGAAGACTTGGCTAGTATTTCTACATATGGTTTTAGGGGCGAGGTAAGCTCTTCATGAAGGTTTTGAAACTGTTCATTGTTGTTATTCTACTGTAGTTGTGTTAACATACTATCTCATTCCCAGTACTCTTTGCAGCAGCTTCTGTTTTCTGAGACAGTCTGCTGTTTTCTGAGACATTAAATATAGTTCAAAATACATTTCTATGTCTTTCAAGATTATATGGATGCCTATAGGGAGGTATATATTCTTTTTGCTTTCTTTTTTTTTAATTTAAACAAAGCCTGTCTTCTCAAATGATGGTTCAGGAACCTACAGGTAAAAAGCAGTGGAAGATTTGAGTGGAAGGTAAATCTTTAATGTCAGACATTTGTCTAAATACCACACTTAAAACTAAGTGTTTGAAATATACATTGATCTTCCTTTGGTTTTGCTATTAGACAAAGTATCCGTGACCCCTCAGATATATTGGTTCTTCATACTCTCACAGGCTGTATCTAAACCCTGGGAGGACAGTCAAGAATAAGTTTCACTTCCTTCTCTAGATGAACATATAAATGTGTGTCCTGTGCTCAGATACATAGATCCTCACAGACTCCAGAGAGCAGACTGGTTGAGTCTTACCTCACACACTTTCGGCATAATCATCTCCACAGCCAGTGGAGTCTGGTCCTGAGGCTGGTTTCATCTGTGTAGACATGTCCATTGAGTTTTCCAGGAAAACCATTGTCACTTAACTTTGTAATATTACTTATAATCAAGAGGAAGACTTGGGCAGGAATGAGAAAATAGCAGCTAAAACCTTACAGCTGCTTGTTTGTTAACATGAAAGAGAAAAAGGCACAATTGTAATAATTTTGCAAGTTTCTTTTAGTTGTGCTACATGGTTAACTGCTTGCATTGTCAGAGATAATGAAATACTAGGAAAGCCAGAAGGATCTTGTGGATAAAATTCAGTGCTATAGATACTAAAATTTGTTTAAGCTTTACTGACCTGCAATTTCCTTGTAAGGTTTGTTATTGGCTACTTGCAAGTGGTATATTGAAATGTAGCAATGGTGTTTAAAGTGTGGACATGCCTCAATGTTCTCCAGAGCAAGGTTTACAAAGATGCTTTCTCTTTCCTTAGGCCCTGGCTAGCATCAGCCACGTTGCCCACGTTACTGTAACAACTAAAACAGCTGATGCAAAGTGTGCATTCAGGTATGCTGCCTATTACCCAGGTGACTTCTGCTGTGCAACAACAAACAGGTGTATCTATTACAGAGCTCCTATTGTGGAGGAGGGTATGGTAAGGATAGGTACCAAAAAGACTTGGAATGTGAGAAAATGTAGTTTTCCAAATTGTAAAGGTAAGCTTTAGCAAAACAATGTATTTTAAAATTGGTACCAGGGTAGGGAGGCAGGAAAAATTGAAGGAACTTCAACTTCAGTAGCTAATGTAGGTTAAACATTTGTCTTTTTCTCCATTTCAGGATAAAAGGTTCTATATCTATTCAGACAAAATGTCTAGCAAATTTCACAAGTCTCAGCACAGGAACTTACAGCTTAGTTTGTTATCGTGTGGTGCTTTATCTTATCCAAAAAGAGTTTTGAATATTCTGTTGAAAACTTAATCTAAATATAAGCAAGCTTTTCTATTAATTTTGTAACTACTTTTAAGAAAAGGGAGGGGAAAAAAGATGCTCTGGATCTTGGTTTTTCAACAGATTATGTTATTACAGTTTTTTTTGCATTAAATACAGAGGGTGTGTGAGGTGGCAGAAAAAGTCCATCCTGTGAATTTATGCATCTGTATAACTTGCTGAAAGACCTACATGGGTCAAAAATCTCTTATGCTTAAAATACTGTTAGTGTCAAAAAGGAAACAGATCTTAGACCAAACTCAATAATTTCTTATTAGCATAACTGAAGTGTAATGTCTAGTGGGAGAATTGTGATTAGGCCATGTCTAGCTATTAAAGAACGAAAAAATGCAATAATCCTGCCTTTAGAAGAAAAGTCTCAGTAATACAATTTCAAAACACGTATGCCATGATCTGCCTCCTTTCTGCTTCTATTTTTGCTATTCTCCCGCTGTCCCTCTGGCTCCTAAAAACAATGAAGGCAGTTTTACTGTAGCAGAAAGGTGGGGGAAGCTAATTTGCAGTGTCCCAAATCCTTTGCTGGGAGGAGTGTGACAATGATGGGATTTCTTTTGTCTTCCTTTGTTTCATCTGTCCATGTCTTCTGTCCTGAAAATCTAGATGTCTGACAACTTTTTATTTTCTGCCTAGAGCTACTTACAGTGATGGAAAAATCAAAGCCCCTCCGAAGCCCTGTGCTGGAAACCAAGGAACTCAGATTACAGTAGGTTTTTATGCCAGTTTTCTCTTGTTCCTTTTCTGTTCCTTGGTGGTTAGGCTTGCACAAATTACATTGTAAGGTACGTGACTGTTTCATCTCTGAAGTTGTGGTTTGTTAGGTGAACCTGGAGAGGTAAGGAATAAACTGAATTTTGAGTCTTCATAAACCAAAGTATTCTCAGAAAATTTATGTATAAAATAAAAATTAACAAGATGGATTTAGATTAATTCTACAGTAAGAGAGAATTTAAAAAATTCTTTTCAATTATGCACTTTTTCTCTGTAGGTTGAAGATCTCTTTTACAATGTAAGTACAAGGAGGAAGGCTTTAAAGAACCCAAATGAAGAATATGGAAAAATACTAGAGGTTGTTAGCAGGTAAACTAAAATAGTAGGCTCCCAGGTTTTACATACTGCCATGGGGAGTACCAGGGTTTTTCAGAGGGACTGGCAAGTGTGTGTTTGGTTCATTTTGTTGTTGGTGGTGGTGGTTTTGTTTGTTACGGTTTTTTTAAAACTATTTGTTAGTGTGCAATGTCAGATAACAGTCCATCCAATTTGATGTGAAAAAATCCAGATGGGAAGTAGTGTATTCTGTCTGTGACTATTAATTGTTTGTTAGAATTGCAGCAAAGAAATGCTGGTAGACTTGAACAACTGAACTTTAAATGTACTGGGGCTGAATAGAATTAATGTAAAAACTGCTCAGGAGCATTGAGATATGGCTGAATACAGAAAAGCTGAATGGCCACTTCACATCCCCAGAAAAGAGTAATACCACTTTAGCTACTGGATGTTCCCTTCAGTCCCTTGATTGCATCTTTTGCCATGTGCAGAGGCTTTGCAAGCAGGATCTGCACAATTTAAACAAAAGAACTGCTTTACACTTTCAAAAAACACAGAAGGTAGCAAAGAGTAATAAAGACTGTATACCAAGGGTTAACCTGTTCCCCAGATGAACTATTTAGGAGTCTTCACTGGGTCAGGCTGACTTCAGCCAGGACATGGAGGGTCAGGTTCTGCTGCTCTGTTGAACAGGATGATCTGAAGTCTTCCTGAGTTACAGCCCCCCAGCTCATTAATTGTTTCTTTTTGTTAGAATTATTCTAATACTTAATTTTGGGGGTTTTTCCCTCTTGAATTTTTCAGTTTGCAGTCACAGCAGTCTAATCATTGTCTGCATTTTTAAGTTTCTCATCTTGCAAGGTTCTATGGTGTGTTTTTTCTCACAATGCAGTAATTTCCCTAGAGGTTTGAGCCAAGATTGTGCAGCTGTAGTGTATCAGATCTCAGCACTGGGATCATAGACAGCTGAACTGTCTGGGTAGGGGAAGTTAGAAGGGCAGGCCAGCCATTATTCAGATGTTTCTCTGTAGTAGTTGAGACTTGAGTCTATTATACTGAGGGTGTTTTGCTGGGTTTTTTAGTTAAAGCTGTGCAGTGAAACTGAAAAATCAGGTCTGTAGGAGGCTATCCTTTATTTTGAGAAATAAGCTAAGCTTGAATTTCTGATTCTGATCCTTGAATTTCTTATGGTTACAGTTGAGTTATAAATAGGAGACACTGGTTTTTTTTTTAGCTGTTCAGTCTACAAAAGCTCAGCTTTGCTCAAGTTGCATTACTGTCTAACAGCAAATGAAATTGCTTGCCCCCATTACTAGCTGCTTTTCAGCCATCGGGGGAAACAATTACCTCTTCTTTCACATACTGCAGACTTACATTTATCTCCTTTTCAGGTATGCCATCCATAACTCAGGCATCAGCTTTTCAGTTAAAAAGGTGTGTAGGTAAAGTTTTTATAACATTACTGTGTGTCTGTATGTGCCTGTGTATATACCCATTATGTGTATATCTGAAAATGCCAGAAAATTTGCACTGCATCTTTTGCAACAGGAACAGGACACAGAGCCTTCCCTTGTACTGAAATGGTGAAGGATATGTTGGTGCAGTTTGGATAGAAAGCAAATGAGTTAGAAGTTAAGACAAAAATACGTTTGTCAAGAGTTTGGAGTTTTCTGTGTGGTCCGTGTTATATTTGGTTTAGCTTTATGAGTTATTTCAGCTTCTCTGGAGAGCCTGATTACTAAATATTGTATGAAAGAGGATGGGGTAGACTACCTTTGTTCTGTGCCATTCTTGATTACTATTTACCAAACTCTGTTCCTCACTTTCCAAGATGGAGTTATTAATCTCACTGGGTCTGATGTGCTCCAGCTGATCTTATAAACATGTGCCATTTACCATCCATTGCTTTTTTTAACATAAATAAGCAAATAAGAATACAAAACTGTATAAGGATGTTATGTTGTTCCATGCCTTTGTTTTAGAAATGTTATTGTTTAGTTTAAAGTATTTCTAAAACCTTGTCCAGAAAGGTGAATTGATTGATACTCATTTCTGCTCTCTTTAGCAAGGTGACACTGTGTCTGATGTTAGAACCTTATCCAACGCCTCAACGGTGGACAACATTAGGTCCATCTTTGGAAATGCTGTTAGCAGGTACGTTGATGTCAAGTTTCCTTTTGATATGAAGCTTTCCAGTGAATCACCCTCCCTCTTCTCTTTAAAGACCATGGACTACGCTAACTTCTCTTGCTTCCTTCAAGGTTAATTTCAGAGAAGAGGGATTGCTGCAATAAGAGAGCTCTCCTCTTCAGGATGTGTGACTTTTTTTTTGTGCACCAAAGGGAAGAGGAAAGTTACAAAGTTGTTCATTTAATGCACTGGAAAAGAACTTTCTGTGTGCTCATGTAGAAATAGCAAGCTGAACCTGTGTTCTCTACAAGTTCCTAGTCTCTTCCTATACCATGAAAATCTTACCACTTCTTACTGTCAGCTGCCTGATAAATTTTGAAGCTACTTGTATTGTTTTTTCTGAAATCTTAAGGTTTCTTATTTTGACAAAAGCTACATTAGCTGAGGCTGTGTAAATCAGATAGAAAAGCTAAAAAAGCTTTTGAAGATGTATCTGCCATTAGGAAAAATTCTCTTTATGAGACTTTCAGCTGTGAAGGATTCATTGAATGAATTTGTCCCATGAATAGCTGGGTGTTATTGACTGAAGTCAAACTTCACGTTTAATGAATGTAACTTCTAATGCCTGAAAACACCTTTAGGAAGCACAGCAAAATAGAGAGGCTTCTTAGTAATAAGGTTTGCAATGTTCTATGTATTTCTTTGTTATGCATTCGTTTTTGTCTACTATGGATGCTCATTTGTTAAGAGTTTTTCCTTTGTACATTTCAGGGTAAATTGTCCATTTCAAAGTAAATGTTCTGATAATTTCTTTTCAAACAAAACTTCTAATTTACCCAGTTCAAGATGGTGTTAAAAACTGAACACAAATAAAAATGGCACTTGGTAAATATTGAGGTTGAATTGGAAATAAGTAGCAAGTCTTTTCTGTGTTAACTTTAAAAGTTGGCATAATGCCGTGCTAGAGAGCTGTGCTCACAAAATGGATTTTCCTTGACTACTGAATTACAAAAATTATTAAAACTGTTAGGAAAATAGTTAACGTTAGGATCTGTGTGCATGAGCAAGAGAGAAGTTTTTACATTTTAAGTTTCTTTACAGACTACCAAGACATATGAGACAAAAGGGGACAAAGTAGTCCAAGAAAAAGTGTGTTTGTTCTTCCCTGGCTGCAGACAATTTTGAAATGTTCTTGTCTATCACTGCCAATGGCCTAAACAATGAAATCCATATTTGAATTAGCAATTGATTATAAAATTGTGGATACCAGACTCCAACTATACAACATTGCTAGTTTACACTTACTTAAGAAGAGGAAATGATGCAGTTCAGGTTAAATAATTATTGATCAGTGTTTGAGCTTTCAAATAATTTATTAACTGTGATAGATTACAGATCAGAATATGAAGTAGTGAGACTTGAACAATAGGCCCTGAGCCAAAGCTGACCTGTAGATGAACCTTCCAACCATATATTATATGACACTTTTAACTGCTCATTAGCAAAATATGCATGATCATTAGCAAAATACGTAGTGTGATAAGAATATATTTATCTTTCCATATTTAGAGGATGGACAAGGCCGTGAAATCCATCATGTGACCTTGTTTGCGGGTGCGTGGTCAAAGCCAAGTCCCTTGGTTCCTCCATGAGCTCTGGCCAGGCTTTGGGTGGAACCCAAGAGGAAAATGAAACCAGATGTTTCCACATTAGAGTTATGTGAGCCTTTTTATTAAATATCATAAAAGCTGGACCCTCTCACAGCAAAGGTAGAGTCTTCACCGATGAGTGGACACACTGTGTAGGATTCCCCAGTTACTGGGAGTGGTACTTCAGTCCTTTGCTGTGACTGGGGCTCCCCAGCTGATGTGCAGATCTGGATGATAGTGAAGTATTTGGGTAACTGGTCATGTATCTTAATCAATTTAGGCAACCTTTTGTAGTAATGATTAGCTGCATTACTTAGAGTATCCTTTTATAATTCTTTGTTGTTTTGAACTGTAGTTAATTACACTTATCCTTAAAAGTTGGTGTCTGTGTCTTTTGTACTGGCCCTGCTAACTGGCAAAACAGAATATCACTGCTTGTGAGTACTGTTCAAAATTTGCATCAACAGAAGAATTAATTTTTTGTTTATGTTTCTGTCAAACTTAATAGGGAACTGATAGAAGTGGGCTGTGAAGATGCAAATCTGGCCTTTAAAATGAAAGGTTACATCACAAATGCAAACTACTCTGTGAAGAAATGTATATTTTTACTCTTCATAAACCGTAAGTTAAAAAAAAAAAAGGCAGCATTTTGTACAGTCATAAGTTGCTTACATAATCAGAAGAACAAAACTTAACTGAAGACCTACAAAATGCGTGAGCATTTTTAAAAACATTTTTAAGAGTAACAACTGCACTTAATTGTAAATCTTAAAGTGTTTTTCAATTTGTAACCATGCTTTGCACTTAAGATAGTGAAAAATAGCCAAGACTGGGCCTGAAGAAACTTTGGAGTTGGCTTGTGTCTTGCCAGCTTACACAGAGTGATCTCTCCATTCTGTAGCAGCACTGGCATGGGTTGCAACAAACCTTGACTGTATGAAATAATGAAAAGGTAGTCCAGTTATTTCAGTATTTGTGGAAAAAAGTACTTCTAAGTATAAAATATGCTAAGAAAATATTTTCTATTCCTGGTTTTATATGAAGAATAAATAAGTCCTGGGGGAAAATGGATATAACCAATACCCTTTGAAGACATGAAGTGCAAAGATGTTTGTCTGAAGGAGTAGCTGGGCACTGTACAGTGTGTTTTAGTTGGGCTCTTTGGCAACAGGACTTTGTTCTGTGTTTCAGATCGGTTGGTAGAGTCAGCCGCTATGCGGAAAGCCATAGAAACTGTGTATGCTGCTTATTTGCCAAAAGGCACACACCCATTCCTATACTTAAGGTAAAGTAATAGGAAGAAGTAGCCTTTTGATACTGTCTTGTAGAATATAAATAGGGTGAGTAGGTTTAGAGGGACATTTCTGTTCCCTGTAATAGAGTTAACCGTTGCACTGAGGTAATTAATTGCCAGACAGAAGATAATTAAATCACATTAAAGAAATCTTAAGAAGACAGACCTTATTTTTAGAAGTAGTGGGTATCTGTAATTTCAGCTGAAGTCCTTTCCTGTTAATTCGTGAGACATTGTAAGTAAAAGATACTTCTAAAAGCTGGTTTCTGTAGTTGTACAATGGAGGTTGGTTTAAGCTTACCTATGTAAGCTGATTTTGGTGAGTGATTTTGGATTATTTTTTAATATACTAAACAAATTTGACTGTAATATAACTTTAGCAGGTTTCAGGACCTTTTTGACTTCTTTATATGGAATAATGTCCCCAAGACTGACAAATTTTGTCAAATTTGAACCAATTTTTACTCTCTCTGCCATCTATGGGATACTTCAGGTTAACTTCTTTTAAAATGTTTTCCAGCCTGGAAATAGCCCCCCAGAATGTAGATGTGAATGTGCATCCTACAAAACATGAGGTCCATTTTCTTCATGAAGACAGTATTCTGGAGCGTGTGCAACAACATGTAGAGAGCAAGTTATTAGGCTCTAATTCCTCAAGGATGTACTTCACTCAGGTGAGAATGTGTATGGGATGATGGCAGTTCTGCATTATTTTAATGACCAGGGATACTTTTACTCTGTTCAATAGTACCATTGGTGCAGGAATGGACACTTACCAGTGTTGTACTAGTATATTGAGATCTTTGCTCTGTGTTTTAGGGATGAAGTTACTTTAATATACCAATGTTAACAATGTGGCAAAAGAGCAAAAAAAAAGTATGAAAACATTTTAATTGCATTTCTGTCAAATACCAGACCAGTTGTCTTGATTTTATAAGTATGTTAGCCTTCAGATGTGGTAAATTGTTTTTTTTATTCTGCCCTGTTTATGTGAAGAAGATGTGATTGAGGAAACTGTTCTGTGTATTTGATAACATTTTGGATTTCATCTAACCAGAAAAAAAATCAGGAAGGTATTCTACTCTCTCTTTATGTAAAGTGCAGCATGAAAACTAGTATAATTTTTTTAAAACTAATTTCCTTGTGATTGTTTTACCTTAAAGATTTTTTTCCTTTGAGACAGAGGAATGGGTAACTAATGATTTTAACTGCCAAGGTGCTGACATTCAGTCTATGTGGATAGCAAGTGCAAAGCTGGTGGCGTTTTAAGCAGTTGACAGTGTGTTGCTGGGGTGTTTCAAATTTGCCTCTGAGCAGTAAGATACTGTGAGAAGTGTGACTGATCTTTCTGGTTTTTTTGTTTTTTTTTTTTTTTGTTGTTTGATCTCTTCTCTTTGCCTCCTCATGTCTGAATGAAGACATTGCTTCCAGGGGCTGACTGCTCTTCCAGTGAGGTTGTAAAACCAGCAGCAAACTCTTCTGTTGTTACCAAGGGAGCCAGTGATAAAGTTTACGCACATCAGATGGTGCGCACTGATTCCCGAGAGCAGAAATTGGATGCTTTTCTTCAGCCAGTGAACAACCCCCTAAGTGCAGGCCCCACTGAAGTGACAGCAGAGGTTAATGCAGGACCTCCAGAGGGTGCAGGCAGGCCCCAGGATGCTGAAATGGAAGAAGTCAATGACCTGGTTGAAATGGCTGATGTTCAGGAGGATACAGTGAAGCCTGGGGGGCTGAACAAGAGTGGACATTTGTCTCCTGAGACTGTGACTTCTCGGTAAGTCTCACCTTTCCTGAGGTGGTGCAATGCTACCTATTTATTTCATGCCATAAGCCCTGAAACTGTAGATTTTTCTGATTTCTTTGGACTTCTGCTTTTCCAGAAGGGAAATATTCTCTAGAATAACATTCCATTACATTTTATTGAGAAATTAGACTTAATCTGTGAACTGTAAATTATGTAACTTGGGATAAGTTTTTTGACTATAATGGGATTTCCATGCACACTGAAGGCAGGAAGCAGTATAAATAATGGCATTAGTTTAGGGAGATCATGCTGGTCTGTCTTTTTCTGGAGGCCTCCCTTTTACTGGAGGATAGAAACTACATCACTAAGAGGCATTACCCTAGTAAAGGCAAAAGTGCTATAAACTTGTTATAGCTCCTGCAGAAGCTGTTATGAGAGGCCAAAGTCTTCAAAGAGAATCTGATTTGCTCTCCCCAGTATTACAGAAAAATGGTCATGGAAAAAAATCATTAGAAATACCAGCATTTTTTGATGTGTCCTATTGAGCCCAGTTTGCTTGGTGCTTAAGCAACAGTTGTTTGATGGGATTGGTATTAGAGTGTCATAAATTCTCTTAAAATTCTGAACTACCCTTTCCTAACAAGTTAGTCCTCAGAAGAAATAAAACTGTCTTTCTGGGAAACTTCCTGCATTTCCTGTGTTAGCATACATCATATTAATTGAGCATCCCATCTGTTGCTGTGTTTTGCCTATGTGAGAGGAGAATTGAGCATAATTCCTTTTGGTTTGCCATTGCAGGAAGAGACCATGGGAAGATGTGGACATGGAAATGGAGAAGGATGACACCAGAGAGGACATGACTGCTGCCTGCACCCCTAGAAGAAGAATTATCAATTTGACCAGTGTGTTGACTCTCCAGGAAGAAATTAGTAACCAGGCACATGCAAGTAAGCAAGACTTGTTTCTCAAAATTACCCTTATTCCACCTACTAAATATGATTGATTGAACTGGAAAAAGGTATTTAAAAAGAGGCCCAGTGAACTTGCTGTGCTGCTAAGCAAGCTTTTAACAAAAGCTTTTGCTTCTCATTTTTATATGTATCTGCCCCACTTACATGAAATGGTGAGATTTGTAAAATATTCTCTCTTTTGTTAAGAGTTATTACCTTAGACAAAGGTAAAAGGTTTGCAATCCTTCCTAGGGTGTTTCTCTCTTAGCTCAGTTGCCTCTGAAGGCGACTTATACTGACTCATATCCTTATTCAGTTGTCTTAAAGGCTAGGAGTCTCACATTCTGGGGTTTTTGCTGCATTTATTTTGATTTTTCTGGTTGTAAGAATTGTGAACGCTCCACAAAGACTTCTGTAGTAAATAAATTTTTTATAAATTGGTAAGAATCTTAAACTTTAGAAAGCAAGAACTTTTACTTGTGCTCCAGTAAATGTTTTGCAGAAGACTGGTAATTCTGAGTCAGTAATTCCATATCTGACTGTCACTGTTTTAAATACTGAAATTGAAGAATTGTCTTTGAACCATAAAATATCCAAAAATATCCATGTCTCAAAATGCATGATAGAACTTGTGAAGTTGCCTGAGGTTGTGTCTCATCTCACATCTGTAAGAAATACCTAAAGGAGACTTTGGAAAGAGAGAAATCTCTTCTCACACTGTTACATTCCTTTGGAAAACATAACAGTGGAGTTATGGTAGTGTAGTGCTTTGTACATGCATTGTACATGCTTTGGCAGTGCCAAACATCTCTAACAAAGCTCCTCCCAAGGATGGCAACTAGTGAATTTTTTTGTGGAATGCCTAAAATGAACTCATGTGAAATCTGGCTTCCCATACCTTTCCCAGCCTTCTCATTCATATATATATTTTAAAAAACTTACTTAGTGAGAGAAAAATAAAGAAATTAAGAAAAAAAATTATGGACGTGTTCTATCATACCTTTAGAATTTAGTTTGACAATACCTAGATTGTGTTTGCAAAGCTGTTTTACACCTGCAGTTTTTGAAGCATGTATGTGCTTCTAACTAACCTCCTGTGGCTGGAAATGCATTTGGGAAGGCTATTCAGACACAGGGATTTTAATTTTTTTTTCCTAATTTGCATGTGTAGTTTAAATGTTAAGTAACTATTCTCCCTTGTGCTGTAATGGTATGAGTATGCACAGAAGTTATTAATATTTCAAAACTTGTGAATAATTGGTCATACAGGCCTATAAGAAGAAGCAGAGGTGTAGTAGTGACTGAAAAATAATCTGAGACTTTCACGCTAAAAAGACACAAACCACTCAATTAAATAAATGAGGCAGGGTTGCAACTATGAAATTACATCTCTTTGTTTCTTCCCCACCTCTCTATTGTTTCAGAGCTTCAGGAGATGCTACATGATCATTCCTTTGTTGGTTGTGTCAGTCCTCAGTGGGCTCTGGCCCAGTATCAGACAAAACTGTACCTTCTCAATACAACAAAACTCAGGTAAAAAGAGTTGTTAGACCTGTTGGCAGCTGAAATAAGTACCAGTTTTGGAGCTAATTAGAAGAAGGAAGGAAATGACGGGGAAAACAACATCATTGTCTTGTTGCCTATCTGAAAAGTCATGAGGCTAAAGATTAGGCAGTCAGTTCAGAACAGTGGAAACAAGTCAGGCACACCTGGGAAAAGTTACAGGGAATCAGTGTAATCAAAATGCCAGCTACTGTATTGTGTGCTCACAGACAGTGGGAAGGGAAAGACTTTTTCTTGCTTCGTGATGATCTGTATGGTCTATGATCATAATTATGATTTGCTGCAGGATCATCTACAGCACACTGTATAAAGCAGAGACTTTGGAATAGTCCTGTAAAACATTGTATCCAGTTGGGTTAAGAGTATCTGCTGGACATGATTTGTAACACGGAATTTATAATTTTGCCTATGCAGCCTTACAGGGCCAGCTACATAAATTTTGTAACACATCAGAGCACATATTTGAGACAGACAAGTCTATTAATTTACCAGTTCCTGTGCATTTATTACAGTGCAGTAAAAGAGTAAAGAAGTTGAAATATAAGTTATCAGGGAATAAATTGGTAGTGGTTGGATGCTTGAGTATGTAACATTTCTGTACTAGTGTGGCTGATGATGTCAGAAACCAAGAAACAGATTGACTTGTAAATGTCTAGGTAGTGAAAGTGAATCCTTAAACTCTTTAGTTAAGTAAGATCTTTATTAATAGGACTGAATATGTACATCTCATGTTTTCAGGATGATATTTACTTTCCCCTCTTAATTATGCTAACTTGGAGATACGCAATCCTGTCCATAGAATTAATTTGTGTGTTTCATTTTAGCCAAGAACTCTTCTACCAGATACTTATTTATGACTTTGCAAACTTTGGAGTCTTAAGATTGTCTGTAAGTATTTATATTATATCCTATATAAAAAGGGTTTTTAAAAAACGTGTTTACACTATGTCTGTCCTTCAGACAAATGCGTCGTTTTGGTTGCACAGTTAGGTTGGCTTTTGTCCACTATGAGAGTGTTGTTTTGTTTCCTGCAGAGTAAAACAGAATGTAGAAATCTTAGTAATTTTGTAGCTGCTACTGTCAAATTGTCATCCTGGCTGCTTGTTTTTACTGTCAGTTGTAGTCATTCACCAAGTTTTGCTGTTGCTCATTACATTGGGACAAATAATTAATTTGAATATACAGTCCACAGAAATACAGTGTTGATTGCCAGTGTCTATCCTGTAAAATATCACAGTGCTCAGTGGGATTGTGGACTGCAGAGAAAGAAGAAAGAAATTCAGATCTTTTTAACCTGGTTAAGATAAACAGTACTATTAGTTCTGCAGACCAGAAATGGTGTGTTGCAATTAGTTATGTGAAGGAAGAAGCTAGAGATTTCCAATGGAGTGTGCTGATCACTGACCAAAGTTTCGTTTTCTTCATTTCTAGGAGCCAGCTCCTTTATATGAGCTTTCAATGCTTGCTTTAGAGGATCCCGAAAGTGGCTGGACAGAAGAAGATGGCCCAAAAGAAGGGCTTGCTGAGTACATTGTGGAGTTTTTGAAAAAGAAGACTGAAATGTTGAAAGATTATTTTTCTCTTGAAATTGATGAGGTGACTGCAGCTATTCTTTATGACAGTTAGTGAATGGTGGACTTGGCAGTGTTAGGTTTATGATTGGATTCAATCTTAAAGGTCTTTTCCTACCTAAATGATTCCATAATTCCATATTTTGGTGACATCTAGATAACTGCAGTTGTTTGCTTGCAGTGCTTACCATCACTAAGAACCTGTTCCTGTAAGATTTAGGTGGCGTAACCCTTTCATTAAAAATGCTCAGGACTCATGCTGCCTTTAAGAAGGGTGCTGCACAAAGTTTCTATGTAATTAGTTGCCAAGTCACAGAATGGGTTGGGGGTTTGCAGGGACCACAGTGGGTCATCTGTTCCAACCTCCTTGCTCAAGCAGGATCATCCTGGAGCACGTGGCATAAGATTGTGTCCAGATGGTTCTTGAATATCTCCAGTGAGGGAGACTCCACAGCGTCTCTGGGCAATCCTCAGTTTAGTCATTGCTTCCATAACTAGAGTACAGATCTCTTAACCAACAAGGTGTGCATCTTAACCAGCTCTCAAGTCAGACAGGGCTGCAACACCACTGTAGCTCTCAATGAGTCTCATTGTGTGGCTTCATGCATCCCTTACTTTGTACAAAAGTGAACAGCTTCATCAAGCCCAAGCAGTTGATTTGGATATTTGCCTGGGAAGTGGTATCTGTGTACCCTAGAGCTAGAGCTCAGGTCTCCCCGAGCTGAGTGGCTTAATCCATGCCTTGTGAAATTAAATACCACCACTAATTCTCTTCTTGCAATGTCTGCTGGCATCAGGCTTTAAAAACTTGTGAGGCTCAGTGAGTTTAGTAAGAATCAGTCTTACAATATGTAAGACTTTTGGTGCATTTACTGCAAGAAAGAACATTTTTTATTTTTTACTGAAGCAGCAGTGTTGCCTTGCAGGAAGGAAATCTTACTGGGTTACCACTTCTGATAGACAACTATGTTCCCCCACTGGAAGGACTTCCTATGTTTATCCTGCGCTTGGCCACAGAGGTATATTCTTTCAATGATTTGAGTAATGCACAATTACTTATTTTACTTTACATTTAAGCAATTCCAAACTTCCTTTGCAGTTTCTGCAGCTTAAATGTACTTATGCTTAATGTTATGTGTTCCGGATGCTTTTCTATGGTTACTGATTAGCTGTGCCTTGCCTCTGTATTTATAACTACTGACTGACTGAGCATCTCTTTTGATATAAAAGTCTGCATTCTTACCCTCTTTCTTCTTTCTATAACTTTACCTTACCAGGACAAAAATGGCCAATACATTAATATGAATTTTCCATATTAAGAATCTCTGTCAAGTCTCTGACTGCTACCCAGATTCTATAAATTACTTCTTTTCTTTTTTCTTTTTTTTTTTCTTTTAACAGGTAAACTGGGATGAAGAAAAAGAGTGCTTTGAAAGCCTAAGTAAAGAACTAGCCATGTTCTACTCCATCAGAAAGCAGTATATAATAGAGGAATCCAACCCGACAAACTCTCAGGTACAAGAATATTGTAGCCAGGTCTATTAACAGATAACGAACAACACAGAGGAAACTTCTGCTCTTTCAGATACAGACTTCTAATCCCAGCTCTTTCAGTGAACTGAATCAAGTAGTGTGGCAAGATTCTGAAAGAATTTGGCTTACATTTTCTGAAGTACTATATGCATTGAGGGAACCTTTTTACTTAGGGCATTGCAGTGTACTTAATATTGTTACAAGCATCCTTGGCCTCTGAGTTGGGAATGTATTTTTTATGCTGCACTTCTATAGAATAAGGATGTACATAAATTAAAACTACAACCTGATTGTGTCTAGATGTGTGCTTAGTCATTCAGTTAAGTTCACCCATTCTACAAGTGACTTTACAGAGTTTAGAATTAACTTGACTGTATTGAATGAACTTCTCTAATGCTAGCAGAATTTTACAATTGCTGCAGTCTTTTATATAGTAAAGTTTTTAAGGAGTGCTCTCCTTTAGTAAAAGAGAACTTCAGTTTAATTGTTTGTCCTTTTTTCCTTTATTTCAGAATGAAGATTCTGAATCTAGTTTAACAACATGGAAATGGACTGTGGAACATGTACTTTACAAAGCTTTTAGGACTCATCTTTTACCTCCTAAACACTTTGCAGAAGATGGCACCATTTTGCAGCTTGCTAACCTGCCTGACCTGTATAAAGTTTTTGAAAGATGTTGAGCAAGTAGTTATTAAAGACTGTTTTTTTATATAGACCCCATTCATGTTACATTCACTTTTACTTAGTAGAAGATAAAGCTGGAATCTGGATGGAGGAAGGACAGAGTGGATTTAGTATCATACTAACCTAATAACATGACAGCAAGTGTTTTATTTTCCTTCTGTTGATCAAAGTGTAAAAAGAATCATTTTAGCTTTGTCTAAACCCAACCAAAATCCCTAAAATAAAATCTCCACCTACACACTGAGTTTCCCTATTAACCAATCTGCTAACAGAATACACTTCTACTGAAGAAAATTAACTGGGTTAGGTGATTATGAAAGAAGATAGAGCTATAATTTAGTCGAAATGTGAGTGCTTTAACTTTGCTTGCTTCTGGAAATCAAAGTAGATTACCTGCATTCTTTTGTTTTAAGCATGACTTGTCTGAGAGTACCTGCAACATGAGTGTACACACAAAGCACTTAAAATCATCTGTTACTGCAGGAGTGAGTCTTGTAGTATTTCAGGCCCCTTGCTGAAATAAGGCAAATCCCTTCCTTTTTAATTAAAGAGTCAGAGAAAAGAAATGGGAATGCTCTGGCAGACAGTAAATGAGCATGCACACATAATATTCATGATCTCCAATTTAATGAGTAGGGCTTGGGCAATCTTACTTACAAGTCTGTATCCCAGGAGGGAAAACATTTTTCTATGTCCAAGAAACCTCAACTATCCAAACAAAAAGGAAAGCAAGCTTTGGTTTTGCACTGTAAAGATTTCTGTTCCATTTGAAAGCAGTTCTGGTTCTAAGCAGAAGCACTAATACTCTTAGATTGCTGAGGTCCCAAACCCTGCCTTACTTTGAGAAGTACTCATGAAGGGCAGCAGGTTGATAGGAGTCCAGAAAGTGTGTACCAGCTTCAAAAGAGTGGGAGTTCTTAACAGTAGAAAACCACACTGTTCTAGAAAGCATCTTCTTCCTTCTGCTCTTCCTCTTTGATGACAATCCTGGCAATGGGATAACTACTGGAGAATCATGTCTTCAGGAGCCAGCCAGCCCAGCAAGTAAAATCTGAAATGAGCAACTGGCTTTAGCTGGCCTCAGCCCACATCTTACCTCTGGCAATGAGGAGGTGTGGAGAATGTGGAGAATATAGGAACTAGTTGAGGAAATTATATTTGTATTGTGATTCCATTCCGTCTTGCCCTTGCTAGTGTGCTTGTCTTGTGATTTCAGCACACAGCTGTATCACTTCTAAATCCAAATCACATGTAATGCCTAATATGTCAAATAAGTAAATTTGATATTGAACATGAAGAGTTCCCTCTGTGGAACATCCAAAAGAACCTGGACTGTGACACGTACGTGTGAGAAATGTCTGCAGATAACCACAGGCATGCTTACATTGTATGCTAAGTGTGGCAGCAGTCTGGCATGCACTCATGCCATGTAACCAATGCCAGCTCTGCATCACTGTTCTGCAGGCTCCTGAACCCCCACAAAATGAACAACCCCCAAAATCATGAGTATATTCTAAGTTATGCTCATTTTCTTCTGGTTTTAGTATTTCCCCCCCTTCTGGTGTTCAGTGGAAACTTGATTACATAGTACCAAGTTTCTGTCACAAAATGAAAAACACTCACAATAAAGCTGAAATAGCTTTTTTCCCCTTCTACTCTATATATTTCAGATCTTTAAGCAACCTGATACAGCTTAACTGACTTCCTTTGGGTAAAAAGAAGCAGGAAATCTTTCTTGCAAAATATATTTTGAAGTAAAATTGCAATAAACCATCAATCAAAATATTCCTGTCATGGATACATGACAAGCAGCTAATGGTATTAGTTTGGTCACAGCTTGTTTGTGTTTTTTCCTTTTCAATTCTTCACTCAAATCTGCTTCTTGAAACAAGACTTCTGAAATTTCATTTTCAAGCCAAATAAAAAGAAAACCCAACGCATTACAAAGAACACACAGCCACATTGCTGTCACAGTCAAGCCAAATCCATTACCACAGGCCTTCACATGCACAATCACCTCATCTGTATTAGAATCAAAAGCAACCAGCTTTTTTTTTAGAAAAGGCTGGTGGAAAGTTCTTCAGGATTTGGGGCTACCCAAAGACAGCAGAAACATTCCTGGGAGGGGCAGGATTGAACAATAGTTTTTGTGTCAATTTTCCAGGAAGTTTTGAGAGTAGTGAACAAAATTATTCCGTGTTGGCTGTTTTAACTACTTTCCATAGTTAACCATGCATAACTGATGCATTTTAGATTTACAGGAGATGCAGCCTCTCATGGCAGCAATCAGAACTGTTTGTGGATGCACCAAAGAGAGTAACTTCCTTGGCAAACTACCCATGTATGAAAAAATGGCATCTCAGTTAACTCAATATGCAGAGAGCCTGAACCATATACCACAGATGTATGAAGATGCTCAATTAGGAGAAGCTTGCAAAATCTTCACCTGACATTTGCCAAGCATAACTATTCATATTTGGTGTAACAAAATATCCCCCACCCCAAGGATTTTCTGTCACTAGCATATATGGCTTATACTGCTTTGCAGTTTTTGTATTAATTCCCCTAATTTTTTTCCAAGTACTGAACTGCAGGAGGAAGTGGGCACTGACAACAGGTTGTATTTCTTAGATATCCAGGGAAATTTATGTTGAGATTGAGCAAGGTGTTAAAGTAATGAGTTGTGCACCTAGATGAAGTTCATAGGTTTAATAGAACCTTTGACCTCCTATCCCAGATGTGTTTTTCTCACTGAGTTTAATCACAGATTTGTTAGGGTTGGATTTCTGGAGATCGTCTGGTCCAATGCCCCTGCCAAGGCAGGGTCATCTAGAGCAGGTAACACAGGAATGCATCCAGGTGGGTTTGGAATATCTCCAGAGAGGGAGACTCTATAAACTCCATGGGCAGCTTGATCCAGTGCTGTGCAAATATCAGTGTAAGAAAGTTCTTTCTCATCTTGAGGTGAAACTTCTGTGTTTTCGTTTACAATCATTGCTCCTCATCCTGTTGCTGGGCACCACCAAAAAGAGTCTGGCACCATCCTCTTGGCACCTGCCAAGATACTAATTTGCATTAATAAGATCCCCCTCAGTCTTCTCTAGACTACACAGGCCCAGCTCCTGCAGTCTCTTCTCGTAAGACAGATGCTCCAGACCCTTGGTTAAAAACATTCCAACATTGTTAAATAACAGGGTTTGGATTTTTTTCTTCTAATGGTTTACTCTTACTTGCATCCTCTGAAACAGATCTTGGCTATTCTGAAGCAATGTAAGGGATAAACTTGGCCCTGGCTTATATTTTCCTTCAGCAATCCCACAAGAGAACTTAGGAAGAGCACACAGAAACCAATGCAACAAAGAACTGATGTGCCACTACCACTAGCATGGCCTTCCTACAGGCAAAAAACATTGTAACACATTTTGCACTAATTTTATGCAAACTGGAATCCTTATTACCCCACATATACAGGAGTGGTATATGCAGATTTTCCAATGACAAAGCAATGAAATATCATAATGCATTACTCATGTTTTAACGTTTTTATTTTAGAAAGTGAACATATCCATTTAAAAAAAAAAAGAAAATGCATGGAGTTAAAAAAAAATTAAACATAAGCTAATGACAAATTGCAATAACATAAAATAAGTTTATCTAGTGAGACCCAACAATTATTAAATATACTTCCACCACAGAGAAGTTTTACTTCATTATATTACCAGTCTCTTGATTAGGTACACAAGACAACACTTTCCAGTAATTACCTAGTCATTAGAAGATCAACTTCAGGAATCACTGAATAATAAAATACATTGTGGACAAATACTTTCATACCACCTGGGAGGCAACCTAATATACATATGTCAACAAGGTACATCTTCATGAGGTATTACAGTACATGGGAACCATTCCCTTTACTTTCTAATGAGTAAATTCTCCTGTCAGCAGCTCCACCAGCAAGTCAGCCACAGACTCTGTTGCCAGTTTCCAAACCCCAACAACTCCCTGCAGAGATTTTCTTTCTGCAACAGATTACACAAATCAGGATGAATGAAGATGGGACTAAAGAAAACAGATATTGTAAACAGGGAGGCTGAAAAGGTCATCTACTCTTCCAGCTGAGCACTAGAAAACCTCAATTCAGAAAGCTTCAGCTTCTCGAGAACATTTAGTACCTCCCCTAGTTTGAGCTTTGCTGTCAATGGTGAAGTAAAAGCATGGGCAAGATAATTCCTGAAGTAAATGAAGTAATTTCCAAAATAAGGAAGTAATCTCATATTTAATCAAAGTTCTACAAAAATCTTCAGATGAAACTGCTCCAGTGTAATCCATTTGTAGTATTAAACAGACTGAGTAGGGGAAATACCAAAGTAAGTTTGCCCATGAAATCTTGAGGCATACTTGTCCTAGACTTAAACCAAAGAAAATCTCTTCCTAGCACTCTTGAGCTGCCATCTCCAAAGTATCTCTCTCCACCGCCAAAAAAAAGAGTTTTTACACATCTGGTCCACCACTGTCCTTCCAGGACGGCAAACAAACAAATGCAGAGGACCCCAACTCCAGGCTCTCAAGAGCTTGGCAGGATTTCCTTCTTGAAGGCTGCTATGAGAGACAGACTGAGCTCAAAAATTACGAACTCCAAAGAGTTAACACACTATTTAATTTGTTTGGGAAGGACCTAGAAAGAAAAAATATATACTTTTATGAATATTCAATTTCTATACAAAGGAACTTACCTGCTTTTTCGTATTTGCTATACAATTGGTTTTTCACTGTCTTGCTTTTCTTCAGAGTCTTCATCAGAACCTGAAAAGGAAGACAAGAATGCTGTAGATCAGGTGAGAGAGTGAAAAGACAGACAGAAATGTTTAGGCTTTTTTTTTTTGACAAATTACTCTAAATTACTTTTATTTCTTGGAATAGCATATCTACCTCCTTTTGGAGATCAAATTGTACAGAAACTGAATAAATTTACTCTTTCCAGGCTGATTTTCTACTTGCTACCTCCAGAATGGTTACTTGGTAACCAAGTCTGATGTTGAAAATAAAGAGTCGCCCCATGTAAAGACGTGGCTCCAGGGTATGTCCCCAGACACGTGTAGCTTCAAGGAAGACAAAAGGAGACAAATATGCTGAAAATTCCAACAAAGCCTGTTTTAAATGTCACCTCCTAAAAGCAAAGATTTGTTTTTAGAAATGTTGCCATATCAGCAGAGGGGTTTATTCCACTGTGCATGATCACAGGGAATAGTTTAAATATTTTTCTAATCAATAGGTACGGCAAAGTGACTAAAAGCTGCTCTCTTAGAACAATCCATATTTTGTCTTCTCAAAAAGAAATGTAGATTTTTTAAGAAATATTTTAATTATGAGCTATTTTTTCTCTACATTATCTAGCAGTTTCACTTTGTGACTACCAGTGCATGTGTTTTAGTTCAAATATATTCACTTGACTCTTTTGCTTCTCATACCCATAAAGGGTGTTTAAACAAATGTCCTTGGCTGTCAGGGCAGACCTGGAGAAAGCACCAGAGTTGTTACTGAATCCCATTTGACATGCTGAAAGTAACAGCACACCTATAGTCAACACATGCACGCTGACACAACACCCTACTGCACTGGCAACACTGACCCAGACACAATGTCAGGAAAAACATGTTAGCTCCATTTACACTTCCTCTCACACTCTATATCCTCTTGCTAAAAAAACCCAAAAAACCCCAGGGTGAACAGCTGAGTCCAGTATAATACTTCCAACCATTATTCCTCAAAACAGACTCAAATGAGTCTAAAATGATTTTAGCTAAAATCCATTTTCACGTTGAACCACTGGTTACACTTGACACCAATGCTCTGTGACCCCTAGATGGAGCTCGAAGTCATTCACTAAGCCAAGATGCTCAACATAATGAAACCACAGACAGATATTAAAACAAAAAAATATCACCAACATTATAACTCTATAATGCTAGATGGGCAAACTTACCTGTAGCAATTATCAGATATTATTTGAATTATATTGCATAATACAGCACAGCTTTACAGAAGAGGTTTACATTTTAGAGGAAAAAGACTTATACAGGATTTGGGGGTTCACGCTGCATTCTCAGGTAACTCAAATTGACTCAATTCATAAAGAAATTACTCATTTCCTTGAAATGCTTGCAAAAATATTCTTAAATCTTGAAGTATGTACATTTATTTTTGACTTAATCAACTCATACCTCAACTAGAGCAAAGCACATGATATGCAGAGTTGAGATATAATTAACATTACCCACAGGTGAGCCTTTTTATACAGAGAGGGCTTTTTCATTTTATTATGAGAAAAGAACCTCTGAAATTTCAGTTTGCCTAATAGCAGTTTTGGGTTCACTGTCTATCCTAAGCTAGTATAAAGCTCCAAGTTTAGGCTGAATTAAATAGTGCATTGCTGTATAAATGCTATTGCTGGCAGATAAGAGATCACAGAGTCATGGAGCATCTCAAGTTGGAAGGGACCTGTAGGGACCACCTGTGGCAAAAGCAAACCATAACTGCCTCTTTTCAGTTATGGTGCCATTTTCTTTCAGACTTACCTTTAGCCAGAACATGACTTAAAATACACTGATCATGTGTACTGTATCTCATCTGGTAGGTAGTAACTGAACTGAATTACTGAATAAAAAAGAATCTTGCATTTTAGGATGGTAAAGTACATTGTTTATTTAAAAAGAAAAAAAAAATTCCCTCCCCCCTTACCCTCTTGCAGTGGGTGAAATATGCAGGAGTTTAAAGTGAATACAAAAAAATCTTTCACTAAGCAAACATAACTACCTGCTACAGACTCAGGAGGAGAATAGAACTGCCCATCAGAGAGAACTCCTGGGTGAAGAAGAGCTGCTCGTTCTGAAGCATCCTGTGCTATCAAAAATCCTAAAAGGCAAAAAAAGACCCCACGAAAATAATTCCTCAATGCTAACACATAACATCTTAAAGATCAAATACTGATGAAAAATCTTGAAGACTGATATATTATATTAGCATTTCTAACAAGTTACTTCTTTAAATAAACATTTTGTAAAGGATTAACAATTAATTTAACTTTTATGTTTTAAATTTAACTTCAGGCAGTGAAGTGACACACACTAGCAAAATAGAGATATTGCACACATGAATTAAGGAATCTTTCCTTCTACTATGTGCAATTACATTATTAGGCTGCCATATGTAAATTCATCAATATTCACTGGCTAACTAAAACTTCTGAAATATATTTTTAATGATCAGTGAGGTGCCATGCATAACCAAATAAATTATTTTCTCACTTTGCCACTCTGACTCTTCATTAATGGCTTGCTTTCACCTATCTGTCTCAACATTCTGCAGCCTTCAGAAGTATTTGCATGTGTATGCATGGAATACTTTCTTTGTCTATGAATATTCAATATGAAAAAATGCAAAGTCTCTGAACTGGTTAGATTCCTTATCTATTTAGATAACAGTGTAATGCAGCTCTAGTTCCTCATCCCCTTAAAAGATAAAAAAAGTTTCCCTAAGTTTCTTTTTCTGCAGGCAAAACCCACAGTTCTCATTTAACCAACTTCTTTCTCAGGCCAGTGAAAAAGAAGAAGGAAGAGATCAAAGTAGAAAAACTGCATTCAGAGCACATAAAAATGGAGGCATCCATGCCCATGTAAAGTTTTTGGATTTACCTAACAGATAAACAGGCCCTTCCAACAGAGTTTCAGACTGTATTTCAGGTAATGATGCATAAGTAACAGCTTGGCTGTGTAACTACTCTCCTGCTGTTGAAACTCACAAAGCATCCATAAGCTTTCTTTTCCTCACTGCTCAAGCAGTACTCTCTTTCAACTAAAACAGTGGGTTTCCTCCATTTGGTTGAATAAATTGAGTGTCAGATGACCTGGTGTCTCATCTCAAAGGCTGAAATTCATACTTCCTCTGGTCTCATTGTCCCTGTGCATGAAGCAGACTCTCCACAACACTGCTTTCCCCTTTCCACCTCAAAAGAAGAGTCAGTGACATTGAATTAGTAATTGTGTCTACTCTTCCTATAAGAGGAGCCAGACACTTTATGCATTACCCAAAAAATTAAGTTTTAGAAGCCCAAGTCAGTTAAATTTTCATATCTTAAGCATACAAAATTAAACACATTCCTAAGTGCTTGACAAATTGCTGATCTGGCCCCTGTAACTTTTGACTTTGCCTCCCTTAATTAATTAAAATCTCATTTCTTTGAAATGTTCCTTTGCCAAAAAAGAAAAAATCATGCCATATGATTGAATTTTTTCCTCAGCTCTTCAAATTTTTAGAAGCTGAAAGAAGCCTTCTTCCTTCTGCCAGCTAACATGGGATCAAAATGTTGCCAACTGCAGTGACTGAGGGGAAATATCACAAGCTTACTATTTTCTTCTTCAGCTTCTTGTGGTAACACTTTAAAGTCCAGGAACCAAGTTTCAATCCAGGCAAGTATGAAGGATATGATGGGCAGCACGTAGCCAAAAGCACCCTGTGAGAACAGCTAGAAGGAAAGAAAACATTACAGAAATTACCTTGAGAATCTTGCTTTTAAGAAAACAACAAATAAAACAAACATTTGATTAGAATATATACCTGTGAAATAATTACTTTTGCTAATAAAAAGGCACTGGTCACTGCTGTTGTAAACTGAAAGAGATAGAACAGACAAACTAATAAATGGATTTAGTTTCTTATTTCTGCCATTATCTATTAGTTGCAACTTTAAATATTTACTGACAACAGCAAGATTACATAGATTAATAAAAGGTAACAACCATGATACAATTAACTTAAAGTGCTAATAAAATAACCTCCTTTGTATCTTAATAAAGATCTTAATAAAGATAACTTTTAATACAAACACCTCCAAACATTGATTTCCACATAGCAGATAGCATTTGTGTAGAATCTAAGCTGTCTAGGTTATGTAAATTGTGATCTTACTGTATAATAAAGATAGTGTACTTTATTCATCAAGCCCCTCAAAAATCCCCAACTATTTATGTATTTGGGGAAAAAGCAAAGAGCAGTTGTTCCAAATGCTTTTCACTACCATCCAAAGCAAAATATCCATTTCAAATAACAAAACATCTTTGTGGGAGTAAATTGGAATAAATTAATGAAGTGATATTTTGAAAAATTTATCTCTTTGAAGACTTGATACTCCCTGATGCATGTAAAAAATTGGCAGGCTGGATAAAACATCTAAAAAACCCCCAAAACCTGAAAAAGCAGTGAACAAGTACTGTTCACATAAGCAAGGCCTCTATACCTTCTAGTGCATTTGGGTCCAGCAATTCTTTAAATAACAGCAGAACCTAACTAACTTCTGTCAGTCATAGGCAAGACGTTAAGATCAAAGGCTTTGGCAAAACCTTCAGTGAAGCTTTATGTATCTAATTGCTTGCTACCATGATGGGTTCACTCTCACCACCTCACAATCCAAAGCATCAAGTTGGAGGAATAAGAAATACTCTAAAGCTACACAACTAAGAGCAAGGACTTTTAAGAGGCATGCATTTAAATATAAGCACAATCAGAGCAGCAGTTACTATTATGTGTGTTTGTGTCATGCTAATAACACAATCTACAAAAATCACAACTTGTAGTCTCAGAATACTAAACAAACTGCATGCTACTCACTTGAGGAAAGTTACACATGAACATGTTCTACATGCTTCTACCACAGTTTAAGGAAAAAAACAGTCTGATTTACAAAGTGCAAAGGCAGCAATACACCTATTGTATTACAGTCTGTAGCATTTACTGGTGGAAGCACGAATTTTTCACCAAAGATTGCATCCTTTGTCATCCACACAGTACAGGTGCATTAAAGATATTTGCTCCAATCTATTGTGGTTGCCTACAGTTCTCAAGAACTTCCTTTTTAAGAAGGGATGCATATTCAACATTTGGTATTGGAGCATGAATAGAGGTGCTAGTGTTCAATGGGTGGCACCTAAAACTTTAAAAAGTAACAATATGGGAGTTAATGGACACCTGAATCTCTGGTACAAGAATGCCAATGCTTGTTTTTGAAGATGGTTCACAATTTCATACGCATATACATTTCCAACATTCATTAACAAGTCAGAGGTAAGAAGCACTTACGACTAGCAATCCATACTGGATTAAAAATAAATCTTCAATTTATATTAACATGATAACTGATAAGAACCATACCCGCTGTGCTATTAAATTCATGCCTTTAGGCTGAAAATCTTCTAGAAAACAAGCTTTCAATTTGTTACTGTACAACAGATTTTTACATATACCATCAAGATGATTCTTGACATACAAGCGTTAAGAGGCATCTCAAATTTTGTCTGTTTGATCCATTCTAGGAAAAACTCCATTATGCTTGGCTACTACTCACAGCTATTGCCCACCAATGGCGCAGTCTGCACATTGCATATGCAAGTATTAACACCTTAAACCGAAAGACTGCCAGTAGCTATAGAGAGAGGAAAAAATATTGGTTGGTTAATTCAGAACACAGAAGAACCACAATATTCTCAGCTCACTGAAAATACTAGCTGCTCACAAAACAACTTAAAACAGGACAGTCTAAGTTCTGTTACCAAGAATCAAATTTGAATGTGTGCTTATAAAACAGAAATAGAAGGTAATTTCCCATTTGTAAAGGAAATGGCAACATCCACACTCTTACACAGGTTCAAATATGCAAGCATGTGCAATTCCACAAATAAGTTAGAAACATAAGAAAGCTACACAAAGTATGTTCATGATCATTTTACCTGACTGGAAGCTAAACAGTTAAACCTGAATGAAGTTAATCCAGCAAATACCTTGAACATCACTATGCATTTCACTGATCTTAGTGGTGTGCTACTATACTTCTAGCATTTCTTGACATATTAACATTGCAACAATCGATTATTCTTTATGTAGGTGCCCACTATAGCAAGTCATTTTATTCTGCAGTAGAGAAAGGTAAGTTATGGTATTTCTAGGCCAGAAAATTAAATCAATCGCAGACAGATGAGATCTCTGAATCAGGGACCCTGACCTTCCATTTCCCTCTTTATTTTTTCATATCAGATTGTCTGCAACTTGTTTTAAAAGATGTGTTCAGAATTCAAAAAATGTGAAACAAATCTTTTAAAATTAAGAGAAATCAAAACCAGCCATGGCCAGAGGTATGATAAACCCATTTCATCTTATGCAAGTGTGTAGTAGAAACAGAGGAAATCCTGTAAAAGCCCACAAATAATTTTGCAAAATTCAATGTTCTAGTATCTTCCCAGGGAACAAAAGTCTATTATTTTGCATTACATGTTCTTAACCCTTGGTTCAACTACAGGATAAAACAATTTCCAGAGCATCAGCACTTACAGATAACATTTTTTGCCTTCTGTAGTATGGTATATAATGGAAAACCTGCCAGTAAAACAATGAGAAAGGGAGAAGTAGCGTAGTTTGCTAGCTTATAAAATTTTTGAATCCAGTACAGAAGTTCATTTGACACAGCAAATGTCCAATGCAAAAGTAAGAATGGGTTTTTACACCAGTTTCAAAGAGAAATTCTGATTATAGTCATCAATATAAAATGACTGATACCAAACCAAGTCATCTCTGGAAGGCAAACAAGATCTGGTAGAGTTAACAATCTTGCCCTTTAGGAGAACTCTAAAGAAACAGCTTGGGCTGTGCAGTGCAAAATGCATTGCAAAATGCATTGCAACTACAGAGCTACAGCTTTGCTTAAAGAAAGAAATTTCGTAATGCAATAGAGTTCCTCTCATGTGCCTAAGGTACTTACATAAAGTAAAGGAGAATTGTACTTCACGTCATCTCTTTTCACTGTTTGAGTTAAAACAGAGACCTCAAAAAAACCTGCCCTCTGTAGGCCAACCTGGGAACAAGTCTTTCCTCTTGGCAACTACTTTATGCCCGAGGAAGTACAAAAACATCAGTTTAAGCAAAATTATTTTAGCGTTGGAGGACTATGGGTCTTGTCCTCTTAATGAATTGCCTTATGTTACATCAGACTCACATTCTTGATTGGGTTTTCCATCTGCTTTCCCATGCACCCCAAAGCTAAAGATGCAAATCAATTGGCCCTATGCATTTCTATCCACAGGCTCCAGGAGGCTGCTGCCAGAGCAGGACTGGGCAACCCCTAGATGGTGAAACTTGGCACAAGCCCTTCCAGTTTAAATGATCAAGAAAAGATCAACCCTTCAACAAGACTCAAACTGGAAAACATCTGTGGAAGGAGGAATGAGAAAAACTACACTTTTGCTTCTCTTTTTCCCTTTTTTAAGAACACTTACAAATATATCAAAATATGAAGAAGAGTAGTCATAATGTAGGACTTCTTTCTCTAAGGTAGTCTCAATGCCTCCTTTTACCTACAAAGGAACAATACACACAGCTTCAGAAAAGAAAATACAAACAAATGTGAAGGGTAAAACTAATAATTGCCCACTGATATACAAAAAGACCATTAAACTAAATACAGAAGAGCCAAATTCTAAGAATGATAATGTCAAGACTACTGTTGTTACTTGTTTTTCATTATTGTATTGACTTTTCAAAGTGAAAGCATTTAGGACTATCATCTGGTCTAGGCAAGTTACATTACAGACTGTCCCAAGACATAAGCAAATAGTCATTGAGGGAAGAAGAAATTATTAAATGTTAAGGTCTGTTACACAAGCTCACAAAGCATTTTATGTCTGATAAGGAGGATCAAAACAGCTGATCAAAAAGCCAACCAAAACCCACTTCTAGTTAGTCACATGTTAGCAAATAGGAAACAGAACAGAAACTGAATTCATACTTCAGATCTTTTCCTTATCAGCACACATACAAATTGTTAGGAAAGCTCAGCAAAAAGATCCACAGTAAAAAACATAGAAGCTGCAACTATTAGATTAATGTCCAACAAATAATGAACATTCAAGTTTAATTCTTCCATTTGCTGAGGAGATTCAAAATTACATCTTCCTTAGCCACCATGTTTCTTTCCAGTGGAAGGATTCTACTGTTCAAACTGGCCTCATAAAAAAATAATTTAAGGTGTATTGGGTCAGAGAATGAGAGGCGTATCTAAGTTGAAAATGAAAAAGCTCAATGTTAATTTTCTATTGTTCTTAATAAGAAATTCCATAATAAAGCAGTGTACAAAACAGTTATGTAAAACAACACCAACAGAAGGCTTTAATATTGAGTTCAACTTGTCATCTTTTTAAGGAAAGGAGCTACCAAAGCATGCCAACAACATATGCTTACCACCTAAAAGCAATGCAGTCCAGACATTTCCACACTTTTCCAACTATACTGATGGACAGTTTTCATGAGACTAGTCACTCCAACTCTGAATTTCTTCTGTTTCTTCTCTCTCTCCCCTCTATGGCTACCTGACAAACCACTTTCTAAATACCATTTTCCCTTGGTCACTCTAATGCATCAGGTGTGATTATGAGTTTCTAGAATAAATAAGGAAGATCAACTTTCCCCTCTCCAAGCTGTTCATCACTGTGTGGCTATGTGAGTACTATGTTAACATAAGGATGAACACAGAACCATGGAAGCCTTGATTTTTGCTCAAACTGCTGTGCAGCTACTCCCTGAAGCATTTAACAATAAACTACACCACACCTAAGGAAACTGGATAATGGCAACAAAGTTAAAACAATGTTTACAGAAACTCTCATAGCAATTCTGACATCCCATTACTTATACACCAATGACATACAGTCCTATCACAGTGCTATTTGTGCATAACAAATAACAATTTGTGCAGTAATAATTTTGCTATTTGCTATTTTGCTAACAAACAAAACAATTTGAAGAAAAACAGAACGAAAACCCTAATCACATGTCAGATCCCAGATATCAAATTTTAGCTTCTAATATCATCACTTCCAAAGACAAAAACTTGGTTTTCATTCTTGCTGACATGTGGAAGGACAGGACACCGGTTCATAATATGTTCTCCTCAAAATAAAGCTTTTCACAAAGAAAACTGCTATGATCTTGAGGTCCCTTGATGCTGTAGCATTCAATATGAAACATCATGAGTTGGTAGCATTTCTATTCAGAATCTTCAATATTCTGAAAGCACTCATGAAAATCTGTACTCTGAAGCCTTAACAAGAGATATAAACCCACTCTGTTCCTCTTAGTCGTACAAGCTGTTGAGAAACAAGCCTAAAAAAAGAACTGCATCAGAACACTATGCTACAACCATTTTTCCACCTAGAGAGAAAACAGAAAGTGTAGTCCCAAAATTACAGCATTCAGGCAAGCAAAATCTGCTTTTTCAAATTAAATCAGAATGAGTATTTTTCACTGTATCAATGAACTATTGAACAGTCAGCTCCTGAAGCTTTACAATGTCAAATTAATAACCAAGGTTATTTATCTAGTGAAGGAATGCTGACAAAATAAACCACTGAAGATATTTCTTGTCTAGAAAAGGGATTCCTTCCTAGTGTGTCCTTTCTTAAATGCGAACTTTAGATTATAGCTTAAAACCGAGCTCAAGAACTAGGTTACTACTTATGAAATAACAAATGAGCTATCCTATTGTTTTCTGAAATTTTAGGACAACAGCCTCATTTTCCAAATTACAAATGCTGGTGTTAAAAGGTGGCAACTGTGGAAGTTTATGTTGTTTAAATGCACACTGCCATACACAGTGTATAACATATCAAGTTTACATCAAAGAAAATACATCAAAACAAAAAAAAAAGTTTGGGCTGTGGGAAGCTGTTTCAGAGATTAACACCTCAGTGAAATATCACTGACTTCAAGTTACTCAGAAGGCAAAGTCTTGAATCCTAAAATTCACACTTCTTGTCGAATTCAAAGATGTACAGCAACTTTTTCATTTGATGCCTGAAAAGTTCACTGGATTTCCAATGGTTTTTTCAGCATGGTTCACAGACTACAGGAATATCTAAAGGTTTTGTAATAAGAAGATAAACATGTATCCTACTGAATAAAAGATGCAGTTGAGTAGATACTATGTTCAGGAAAGCTAACAGTAATAAGCTACTTAAACTTAAATAGATACAAACAACAATTTTGGATAGAAAAGAGCAACTTACTAACCACCTCTGAGTGAATAACTACTTATATAAGGTCTAAGGGTAGGTACTGAAAAGACAACTCACATTTAATTCTATTATCCACAGTAAGGTTATGAACAAGAGATCAAATGTAACAAACAAACAGAAAGTCCTTCTGACATCTGATATGCCTTTCTTCTCCCTGCCTTCATAAGACTCAATCCTTGCCATCAGCTGCGTTGGGTTGATAGAATGGACATCCCGCAAGGAAGGACAAGATTCCACACTGCTACTGTGAGCATTTTCTGCATCAGCTGGGACCCGATTCATCCTGGGTTTGCTTAGAGTGGTCTTCTTCCAGTTTCACCATCACTAGAAGGCTGATCCATATAGGAAGAATTTCTAAACAAACAAACAAACAAAACCAAAACACGTTAGTCATCAAACTCCCATAATTCCAAGAGGTATTTTAATCTTAATTCTCTTTTTGCTAAACTGATGACTTAAAGAGTTAGGCAAGTAGGCTCTAGAAATTGTTTCTAACACAGTATCTCGTTCCTCTTTATCTCTCACAGGATTTGTGAAGCAAGAGAATTAATGTTCAACTAAACTGTTTGAAATAAGGGAGCACTGCCTAGATTTAGAATGGTCATTTCTCCATGTTGTTAGAGTGAGATCACTCAACAGAATGAATAAGAAGGATAATGTTCATCTTCAACGTTTTCAATACTGATTTAAATGCTCTCAATAAATAGGAAGACAACTTAAAGGAACTTCCACATAGAATTCCTGAAAAATGGCAGTGCCATCCAGATGTCAGCACACCCAGGGCTGACACAAACAAAAGATTAAAAGTCCATTAAAGTCCCTGAATAGTGTAGTAATCATTCTATAAAGCACATACACTGCTATTTGCTCTGTAAATTCAGCTGCTATAGCAACTTACATTGCCTGACAGTTGCTCCATGGAAAAAAGTGTGTGTAACCAGTGGTTAAAGATAATCAATTACCCTAAGTCTCCTCTGACTACAAAGCTTTTAAAACAATTTTCAGGCTGAATTTCCTATAAAAGTGGAGCAGTTTGATGCGTGATTCACTTGAATCCTCTGTGAGAACATTTGTCCAGTTAAAGCACCTCGAAAGGGTGGACTCAGAAGGTCACCAAAGTTTCATGGGAACACACAGAAAATTTATTTGTATTTAAAAAAAAAAAAAAAACCTAAAGCAAAATGCTCAGATTAAGCTATACATCCTGCAGTACAAATCACATCAGACACGTTTTTGTAACACTGGGGAAATAACTTTTTGAAATTCAAGAACAAAACTTTGCCACCTCGTGTGAGGATTGTCTTTTAGTAAACGGCAAGAGACAGAGCTATTCTTCCCACTCTTGTCTTTTAACAGTGTTTCAATTCCAAGGCTGCAAGAACACAGCCAGTCAAAGCCCAAGGGGGATCTGCAACACAACACTAGGCAAACACAAGGGAAAATACAAGGACACAGGAGAAAAATAGAGCTGGTGCAGGGAGCTGCCAGAGCACACACATCACAGCTGAGGAAGATACAGGCCAACCAGAGGGGGTCAATGTCTAGGTCAAGTCACACAGAACAGCCTTCAGGGAGTTCAAAGGTACAAGGAAAGGCTGGACAAGCACAATGCATCCTTAAATCTTCCTTGTTTCCACAGCAGCTGCCTTAAACATGGCTGGCAAAGGGCTGTAGAGGAGTGAGACATACGTGGTGTGTGTTTGGTCAGGTGTCTTGAGCACTACAGTGAACTTTGGGCCACCTGAACCCGAGGGCATGAGAAGAATTGCTGCACTCCAGTGCTGTCAACAGCACTTGCTTTGTACTGAAAACCCTCACACTGAAGTGCCCTGCTATGTCACAGGGATGAGATATAAACTTTGTATCAGGCCATCAATGGCCATAATTAAAAATAAGAAGAAAAGAAAAAGACAAGCAACATCTGAACCTCCAAAAAATTTCCATCTACATTGGCTAAAATATTTATGTTATTTTGATGTGGCACTGAGTGCCAATTACATAGGAAGTTGTTACTTCCAGTCTGGATTGTTGCTAGATACAGCACAGTATGGGAATACAATTAGTACAGCCAGAGCTAATTGTTTCATGATGTGCTACTTCAGCATCCATTTTGGGGCCCTCTGCAAAGTGAAAAGCATGGTGTTAATGCACTGGCTACCAGTTTGTTTTCAAGCATGACTCAAAACATCAGATTCATCTTATAAATTCCATGTACTCAGAAATCCTTGCTACTGACAGACTGGTTTTTGCCTCAAAGCCCTCTGGACAGGGGATATTCACAACAGGGCAATTTGTCTCTAGCCTTGCTCTGCCTGCATATCTACCAGATCCATGTTTGGACACATGGCAGGGCCTCTCTTGTCACATTAAGCTGGCATCAAAATGTTGTGATTCTTTAAGAACAGACATAGTTTGGCAGCTTTCTGCACTCATCACATCAGCTCTGCAAACTGATTCATCACCAAGTGTGTGCTAGAGGATCATTTCCCATATTTTCCTTCATTAATTAAAATTAAAAGTTCCTTCATACCTGAATGACATAATCAGTCACTTCATCATACCAGCATTCTCAGATGGTTTCAGGCAGGTGTATTAAAAAAAAATCTTAAATGTTTCCTGACAGCTGTCTTACAGGCACGTAGGGACTATTAAAAAGCAGCACTTCCCTTTTAGTGTTGGATGGTGACTTGGCCAGACACTTTCATATCCATCTCAGCCTTACCAGCAACAACATCTCTCCTCCCTTGCACTTCTAAAGCACCAACCATACCCTGGCTCTCTTGCCCATTATAATTTTGCAGTGGAAGTGAGCTCTGCGCTTCCCTTGGCTCCATTTCTCCAGGGGGTCTTGCTTGTGCAAAACAGCCTGTGCTTGCAAGGGCTTCAGGCTTGCAGCCCCACGAGCAGCTGCCACTCTTCAGCACCCCATGTGGGCAATGCAAGCACCAGGCAGGCACTGGAGTGCTTTTCATGCATCCCTGGCCAAGAAACTCAGTGGTGGAGCAAGTTTAAGAAGGCAAAAAAGGTGTGTTTGTCATTGAGATGTGTCATACTTTTGAAAATACCACACAATTCTTTTGCATGTGACTGTTACTGAAACTCATTCTCACTCTTCAGGAGACAGGGACAGCTTGGCCTGAATTCATACTGCCACATTATTCGAATTTTTGCATCCGAAGTGATACATGACATTGGTTATTGTTCTTTCTAAAAGCTAAAAAATTTAGAATCAAAGAAAAAAATAATTATAGACTGTGTGTGAGAATGTTTGGGGTTTGGATTTTTGAAAGCCAAAATGCAAATTCATGCAGAAAAAAAATTCATTAGCAGATAAAGAGAGAAAATCATGTTCTCACAATTTTTGAGGGTTTTTTTCTAGAAAGAACCTTCTTTGTGCATCAGTCAGTTACCTACTTTCCTATTTCTGGTAAAGGTTAATATTTTATTGAAAAATGCTGAAAATTATCTACATCAGTTACATATTTTCAAGACTGTTATATCATCTGTGGGTTGACCTAGTGTCTGCCCCTAATTTAAGGGAGACTGGGTTCACCTGGCATCTTTTCTCTTGGTTCCAGGCAGTCCCACTGCTTGGGTTATTCTACATGGCAGGTTTCAGGAACGAAGTGCTGCCAAAACAAATATGCCCTATGAAGAAGTTATGTTTACAGACCAGCATGTTCATTTTCAGTAGAGTCTAGGTGGAGGACACTCACCAGGAGAAAAACAGCACATAATTCATAATATTCCAAGAAACTCTATGGACAAATTTGCCTGGAGAGGTGGAGTTCATAGCAACTGTGTTGGATACAAACTGTGCCATTAACTCCTTGCCACAAAACACATGTGAGTGAGCCAGGAATCTGTTTTCTCTGTGCAGTTCCACTAGCCAATGGCTCTCCACAAGATGCAGGGAATTTGCAGTGTTCCGGCTTTGACTTTGCCAGACTTCAAGTGGTGGCTTTTCAAGTGAAACTGAGGATTGCATTAACCTGCTCCTGACTATACCTGCACATTGTGGTAATGCTTGTGAACATCTGTTATGAAACAGTCAGAAAAATAAAATCCCATTTCCAGTTATATCTTTTGTGTTACGTGTCTTTGAAAGTGTTTTTGAAGCTAAAGAAAGCCCCTGGCATTTTAGGCAAATAACAGTCTTATCGTTATTTGACTCATTATGAGTGCAGAATAAAATACTCACTTGGAAGGGACAGAAAACAGTCACCTGGTCCAACTGCCTGACCACTTCAGGGCTGACTGAAAATTTGAATATGGCATTAAGGGCAATGTCCAAATGCCACTTAAACAGTGACAGGCTAGGGGCATCAACTGCTTCACAAAGACGACTTCTTCCGTGGTTTGACTACCTTCTTGGTAAAGAAATGTGTCCTCATGTCAAGTCTGACCCTGCCCTCATGGAGGCAGCTTTCAGCCATTCCCACATGCCCTGGTACTGGCTACTACTGAGAAGAGATCAGCAATCTCCCTCTCCACCACCTCAGGAAGCTGCAGAGAACTGTGTGGTCACCCCCTCAGCCTCCTTCTCTCCAAACTAGACAAATCCCGTCTCCAGCTGCTTCTCCCAGGGCATTATTTCCACCCCTTTCATCAGCTTTAGTGCCCTCCTCTTGGACACATTTAAGGACCTTCCCATCCCTTTTGATTTTTGGGGCTCAGAAGTGCACACAGTACTCACAATTAAGTTGCAGCAGGGCAAACTAGAGTGGGATGATGACCCCTTTTGACCAGCTGGTTGTGCTGTATTTGAAGGTTTGTCACTACCGTCTTTGAGCCTGCTGTCAGCC
Organism: Entomyzon cyanotis; assembly: GCA_024500445.1. NCBI lineage: Eukaryota > Metazoa > Chordata > Aves > Passeriformes > Meliphagidae > Entomyzon > Entomyzon cyanotis. The sequence goes on from JAKEPQ010001005.1 coordinate 88,718,534, forward strand.
AGCACCCCCAGACCCATTTGTGTGGGGCTGCTCCCCAGCCACTCCTCTTAAATTTGTACTTGTGGAAGGTACTGCTCCATCCCAGGTGCAGAGTCCAGCATTTGTTCTTGTTCAGTTTCATGCCATTGATGGTTGTTCAGCACTCCAATCCATCCATATCCCTCTGCAAGGCCTCTTGTCCCTCAAAGGTGTCAACAGCACCTCCCACTTTAGCATCAACAGCAAACTTGCTGATAGTGTATTCAACTCCTCCCTCCAGATCATTGATAAAATTTTGAACAGAACTGGCCTCGGGATGGAACCCTGAGGGACACCACTGGTGACTGGCTACTCCAGGTGTAGCCCCATTCTCTACAACCCTCTGAGCCCTGCCCTTCAGGCAGTTTTTCCAGTACACCATCTACCTGCTCACTTCACAGTTGGTCTTGTCCAGAAGGATGTTGTGAGGAACAGTATCAAAAACCTTAACAAAATTCAGAAAAACTATATTCACCACCTTCTCTTCATTTACTAGGCAGGTGAAATGACAGAATCTGCAAGCTTATTGAAGTGTCAAAACATTTAAGAGGGAAATAAAACTTCTGAAATAAGAATGCACATTCGTATATTTGTGATATACTTTCTCCTCGCTTTCCCTGATTTCAAGAGATGTAAGATTTTAATGTTTATCTTTTCTTCATAACTGCATTTATTTACTCAGCTACTAAAACATATAGCTAAGTAAGTTTTCTATCCTGACCTACTCAAATTCATAGACAACAGTGGCATTTTTTCCTGAAGTTTGCATCTACTTAAAAGTGTGTTTTGCCTTTTTTTTTTTTTTTAACACCTAATTGTTATGGCCAAAACTCAAGCTTACAAACAGAGAATTAAATTGTCAAACTTCTCAGAGAAATAAAGATTTTACACAAAAAACACACAGAGGAGAATTTAACTGATAAGAGATAACAGATGTGATTAAAAAAGTGGCTTATTCAATGGCTATCAGCAGCTCAGCAACATCAAAACCTAAAGTGTAACATGCAGGCAATTTGGAAAAGGCAAAGCTAGTTTAGTTGAAAATATCAGGGAAGTCATATTTGTGTAAAGTAACTAGGCACACAATGTAACATTGTGTCACAACTGCTGTTGAAACATATTGAAAACCTGGAATATTTATTATATATATCTCTGACAACACTAAATCCTGCCCAAAAATTCCTACTATAAAACAGCTTTTCTGGGAAGGTTAAAAAAAAAATCTGAAAATATTTTTTCTTTCTAATGAGTAAAATAGAATGGCATGGCCAATATGGTGGTCAAGATGCTCAAGTACTGTGGAAACTATCAGGTAGTAGAAAAACTGACACTGAAAGAGAAGCAATTTTCACTCATAACAAAACAAAAAAATAAAGCATTTCCTTGCTATAAACTTTCTTCATATGGAGACAAGTAAAACATGCCAGTTCTTTGCCAAAGGAGTTATTTTCTGCTAAAAGGGCTGACATTGCTGCTTACAATACCTGTTGTTCCATAGGACCACACTACATGGCACAGATAAACCCAAAATTTTTCACAAGAGCAGAGCTTAATAAAGTAACTGGTATTAAAACACTAACATTCAAATATTTAAGTTATACTTAAACACAGTTTCAGACAATTTTAACATACCTAAAGCAAAATGGTCTTGAAATGTTGTTTGCTCTCTCACCATCATGAAGTCCAACTTCATTCTTTATCTAGCCATAGACACAAATTGTCCTAGCCAACACCTTGGACAGAATATATTGGACAGAATATACAATTATCTGTAAACACTGCTTTGGCACACTGCATACTGGAAGTCCAAGAAACTAAGAGTTTCTGGTATAAAGCTGTATTAACCTGCAGGACTATTAGCAGAATTCTCTCAGTGTGTTTTCTGACAGTACCAGCACACACCCTGATTAAGAGCCAACAGAGATAAACCCAACTTCTATGAAGTAATGCTGATTGTAAATCTGGGGAAAAAATAAAATCCCAAAGAGCTGGAGACTGCCTCCAAAGTTTACCTGGACACATTTTTTACACTGTTCCCTACTATAAATGAACAAAACCCACTCTGCTGACATACTCTGCCTCTCTTCTGTTTATATAACTGCAAGAACTAATTTTCCTGAAATCCACTTGTAGCGGATACATTACTAGTGACCTCCTGATAGTCATTGCTCCTGCTCCTGGCACTTAAATCCCTTCCAATCTGCACTCATTCTGTCTCTAGCTGTAATAAATCATTGCCTCAGAAACATTTTAAGGTTTCAATGTCTTTAAAAACACTGTCTGAAGCACTGTTCTGTTCAAAACACGTTTCTTAGTGAACATGAAGGAATATAAAAAAAAAACCCCAAAACACCACCAACAAAAAACCCCAAACCTGGGCCAGACACTTTAATCAAAATAAGACTGAAAAGATCAAGCTGATGCACACCCAGAAAATGCCCCGACCATAAGCAGAAGATACTGTAGAGTGCTTTGGCAATACTCTAGCTTTTCAATTAAGCAACACAGCAGGAATTACAAGTTACAAATATGTAACACATTTAAAGACTGGGAAGGTTTCCCACTGGAGGGGGCAGGGCAAGATTTACCACCACACAGGAGAGAGCTCCTTAGAAAGCGTTTGGCTTTACATGTGTATTCAGAACCAGAGTAGCTCTGCTTTACCCTGAAGTAGCAGCTCTTAGCTTAGATAATTTGTCCCTGTAAAAACAAAACCAAAACAACACACCACCAGTTTCCTTGAGAAAAAGGTTTCCCCAATTTCCTACGCTCTAATGGTGACCTAGCAAAAGTAACAGGAGAGTTGCACACATTTGTACTGAACAATATCCCACATTTGTACTGAATAATATTTTTTCTCAGATCATTGAAAGAAGGTGAAAAAGAGAAAGAAATAAATTGGAAATACATTTTTTAGGTTAGTAGAACATCTGAAGACACAGCAGTGTCACCTTCCCCCATCCCAAGAGTGAGACTCAGATTCAGAAAGTCAAATCAAAGTGTTCCAACCTTGGACTATTTTTCCCTGCAGCTGAAGAAGCCCTGCTGCTGAGCTGTGTCCCGCAAAACACTACTGTCCTTTTCCAAACACTTCATTTCTTATTCTTCAAGAGCTGAGAAAATGGCAGAGTAAACAGCTTGTAAATTTGGCATCAGCATTGTCCTTACTTTTATCTCCATCATCTCTTCCCCTCTGAATTCCTTCTTAACAGCATATCACAGACTTACACCTTTAAAATGAGCTCAAACCAGACAGGTGAAAGAGCATGGGAAAGAACAGTTCTTCAGTGATCCCCACCTGGAGCACTGCATCCAGCTCTGGGGGCCCCAACATCAGAAGGATGTGGATCTGCTGGAGCAAATCAGCTTCAGAAGCTGAAGACAGGCTTAGTGAGTTGGGGTTGTTCAACCTGGAGAAGGCTCCAGGAAAACCTAAAGTATTCCAGTACCTAAAGGGGTACCTACAAAAGAGCTGGAGGGGGACTTTTTACAAGGGCATGGAGTGACAGGACAAGCAGAAAATGGACTTAAATTGAAAGCAGGCAGGTTTAGATTAGGTATTAGGAAGAAATTTACTGTGGGGGTGGTAGGACATTGGAATATACTGCCCAGAGAAGTTATTGATGCCCCAACCCTAGAAGTGTTCAAGGCCAGGTTTGGAGGGGGCTTAGAGAAACATGGTCTAGCGGAAGGTGTCCTTGTCCACAACAAGGAGGTTGAAACTAGATGATTTCCTGGGGTCACTTCCAATCCAAACCATTCTATTAGTTATGACTTTGAAAATATATTCCACGTGGAATTCATGACACACTTGAAAACACACTTGTCAGGACTCAGAACGTGTGGAGCTCAGACTTTGTTTAATCAAGAGTATGATCTTAAATCACAGAATCCTGAGTTGGAAGGGACCCACAAGGATCATCAAGTCCAACTCTTAAGCCCATACAGGGATCAAACCTGCAACCCTGGCCTTACAGGAACCATGCTCTAAACAACTGAGCTAATACTCAACTATACCCTATTTTAAGAAAATACTAACGAAAAAGGATGCACCATAACATGTTCTAAAGGTTTGTCTCAGATCTCAGCTGCACTCAAGATACTTAACCATTGCAAACTACAAAACTAAATTGTGTGCATTTTATCACTGTTAGGTCCTTAGAACAAAGAATGAAAACGTATCCCAGTTACAGAACTGATGAAACATCATCCCATTTACAGTCAATACATTCCAATTGATAGTACTCACTTGATAGAATCACAGAATGATAAAGGATTGGGATGGACCTTGAAGATCAACTAGTTCCAACTCTTCTTTAATTAATTATCAAACCAAAGTTACAGTTTTCTTAAAAATAACATAACTTTCTTTTTTTTTTTTCTTTGGCTTAAACGTTCTAGACTAGTCTTGCCAAAGACCTGAAACTACTTAAGGATTTTAAGGTTAAATGCAGTCAGCTCCCCACAGTCATATTAACACATGTATAGAGTATTTTTGTATGTTTTATGCATAGATACACATTCCAGTCACAAGCAATACCTACATGCAATAAATAATATAAAGAGGAAAAAAAAGAAGCTATGGATTTCTTGTAAAAGCAGGGAGGGAAAGGTGGGCATAAAGGGGAAGTGATACAAAGATAGAGGAAAGACAGTTAAAAAACCTCCAACGAATCTGGGTATTAACTCTTTACATCTGTTACCTGCTCTCTTAAGCTGACTTTGTAGCCCACCCAACATCAGCTCACAGAAATGAAGATTTCATGGCAAATTTCTCCACTAAGCACTAAATGAGCAATAAGGGCTTAATGTCCATTCAGTTTCTCAGAGTTAACTGTGGGCCAAATAAACCATTTAGATATCAAAAGCATACCTATTTTATCACATCAGCATTTCTCTAAGTACAAAACACAGTTTTTTAAAGAAGACAAACATCTCACTGATTGCCTCAAACATCAAGCACAATACTAGCTTATTACACTGAATACTCCTACATGTTTGTTTGTTTTTTCCCCAGGTCAACAACAAACATATGCCCCAGGGCTGCTAGCCAGATATGACTTGGACAAGAAAAGCTATTCTTTTGCTAGCACAGCACTGTGGGACTCTTCCTGAAATAGGTCAGTCATTTCACGTATTAGTGAGGAACACTCAGGATTCTGTCACTCCCTGAAAAAGTATTCCACAAAATGGTGCAAAAGTTTACTCCAGGCAAACAACCTCTGAAAATTCTTCAGAGCTCTTAAAGAATACAGTATTTCAAGAAACTGACATACATTTTAGAATAGAGAATGAACTTTTGTATGATACTTTCATGCTTAACTCCTGTTTTACAGCTCTTGAAGGTGCTTCAAAACTAAAGGAAGTATCGGGTTTTACATTTTACCTCTATTTTTCTTCTTAAAGGACATTGTAACAAAACAATTACCTAGTCCAAGAAGCAGCAAGTTCTTGCAAAGACCTACATCTGAACCTTCAGAAAAATAATACTTACCTTAACACACCTCCACATAATTTATCTAGTTTTTCCGCCAGTGCAAGATAGAAATTAACTCCTAATGTCTGAAGCGATGCTATTTTACAGCTTCAGCTGATGACTTAGTAGCTGAACTTAATATGAAAAGCAAAACGTCATTACAAGATATTCAGTTGGTTCTTTTTGGTTCTACAATTACATTTTTCAGCATTTCATTTTTAATCCTACTCCTAGTTGAATTTAAGACAGTGAGGCAGAGAGGTAATGTACAAGTTGTCTTTTAACACAGTCGCTAATGATTCCCAATTAAGAACAGATTTTTAGCACATACAGTTAAATTAGAGAATGTTTAACAAGCAACAAATCTTCGAGCCTTCAAAGCGACTCATCTGAGTTGCTGGATGCTGCTGCCAAACCATAAGAAATCACAGTCCCTGCTGTCACAAATGTGATTTACCATTATCATGTCATCGTTATCTTTTGCAAAATCACTGGTAATATTGCGCATGCTGACTTAATTCGCTGAGTGAAATCCATTAGTCCCACTTCCTAGAAATTAGGTTTGACCCTGTAAAATATTTCAACAAAAATGTTTTAATAAGGATGCTTATGTTTAACTAGGATGCACTGACAAAGTTTTTAAATGGTGAAGTCTGATTACATTCCTCCTCATGAACAAAGGCCTAGAACAATAGCCCTAAATTCACTTTGAGAAAATCATGGCTTAACACTTGAGAATTAAAGAAAATTAGACTACGTTGCATCAAGATCACCACACCCAAGCCAAAATGTACCAAAAAGAATGCCTAATCCATGTGAACTGAGTTTAGCATTTCACAAATTCCAGCATCGTTAAAAGGTCATATATTTCTTTCTCAACATACCAAGTCTACAGAAAGCAACATTCATCCTGAAAAAGTCTAAAACATGAAAAACAAAAAAGTACTTAAAATTATGAATTTGTGTCACAACAAGAGGACCACTGGTGCATTTTATGCAAAGTATCTGGCCTGAGCACCATCAACAAACAAACAAAACCCAAATCACTCAGCATCTGGCCTACTTAAAACTGCAAAGCTGATGAAAAACATCTACCAAAAATAGTAATACCACTACTGACTCATAAATAGAAATGGGCCTTTTCACAATGTTGGATCACTAACAATGCCCCAAAACACTTGGACTTCAGGCACAGAATGACAACTTTCACAGCACTTAATGTTCAACACAATTCTGCATATTATATAAATCAAGATGACAAATGTACACAATAAAAGGTATCGACAACATTGTGCAAAAATACAGTGATGGCCTAAAGCCTTTAAGCACACGAACATGATTAAAAAAAACCCCAAACAAATAAACAAACAACCTCTTTAGACAAGTTTAGAATTTGTGGTGAAAATTTTCCAGGTTAAAGTCGACCACTGTGTCTATTAACACCTGGCTACAGCGAATTGGGAAGTGCTGAGTGTTAGCGCACCATCAATGAGTAACTCGAGCTGCTGCTGGAGACCAAAAGCTGCGGGTTTAACATTTAGCTCGCTCTGCAGACGCACCAGCGTCACCCTCAACACACATTAAAAACGCCGCACTTCAGGAATGAATGACCCACTTTAAATTTGGATGCTGAACGCAGGCAGTGTCTCTCCGAAGCTGCCTGAATTCAGCCCGACGCTAAAATTAACCCCCAGCGCAACCCTTCCCCGCGATGGAAGCCAGGGTTTCGCGCAGCCCGGCTCGCCCTCACCGTTACCAGCAGGACGAACAGGACTCCGTAACTCCGTGAGGAAGGATTTGCTGGGCTACGATGCCAAGGAGAAGGGAGAAGCAATCCTCCTGCGGGCCCGCCAGCAGAAGGAGCGGCGCCGGGCATGCGGGAGAGGCGGCCCTGCCCGCCCCGGGAGCATCCCCCGGGCGCCGCAGCACCCCTGCCCGGAGAGGGATCCCTTTCCCAGAAGGAGACCCCCGCCCCGCCCCGCCCGCCTCCCGGCACGTGACCGCCTTCCTCCTCCTCCCTCCTCTTCCTCTTCCTCTCCCTGCCCCCCCCTCGCCCCAGCAGGACAGCGGGCTCCGTACCGATGGGGACAAACCCGCGCCCTCCCCGGGGAAAGCGGCGGCACCGGCGAGGGAGGAAGTGGGGAAAGGAAAGGGAATGGAGAAGAAAGGACGGGAGGGCCGGGCCGGGCCGCACCGGCGGCCCCAGCGCCCCATCGCCAGCAACACGCCCCGCATCCCTCTCGGCCCGTTCCCCGCCGTGTTCCCCTCAGCCCCCGCTCCGGGCGAGGGGCAGCGAGCTCACCGCGGCGCGCCGCTCCGGCCCCGCAGAGACGGCCCCGCCGCACCGGGCAGCGCCGCAGGCCGCGGGGACGGACGGGGCGGGGCGGGAGGCGGGACCAGCCCGGCCGGCCATCCCCTCACGGAGCGCGGGGATCGGCAGCATCGGGATGCTGGCGCTGCCATCCCTGCCATCCCTGCCCGCCCCTGCTGCGAGGGCTCGGGGGACAGGCGGCGCTGCGGGCAGAGCCCGGGCGGCCCAGAGATAAGGCCCTTATCTTGAAGTGTCAGTACCTCCAAGTTGTAGTGGAGCCGAAGGACCGAGCAGGGGTTTGCTGTTGTTCGCCCGGGTTCCACCTGCGTCTTGTCATAGCCCGGTCCTTCTCTTTGCAGAGATTAGCACCAGAAAATCACGAAATCAGAGTATTCTGAGCTGGAAGGGACCCACAAGGACCATCGAGTCCAACTCCTGACCCTGCAGGGACACCCCGAGTCACACCGTGTGCCTGAGAGCATTGTCCAAACACTTCATGGAACTCTTGTCAGGCTGGTGCTGTGACCACTTCCCTGGGGAGCTGTTCCAGTGCAAACCAGCCTCTGGGCGAAGAATATTTTTCTAATATCCAACCTAAACCTCCTCTAACACAACTTCAGGCCATTCCCTCATCTCTTGCCACTGGTCAGCACAGAGAAGAGATTCAGGCATGATTGCTGTCGTGGTGAAAATATGACAGAAAATCAATCAATCAACCAGCCGCTGTAGGAAACCATCCATTCCTTTGGGAAGCATAGCGTCCAACCTTATTGAAGCCCAGAACTTGTCAAATGCTTACATATGCTGTGAGGTTTGTCTGCAGTTCAGTGCTGCAGGCTAGATCCCTGATACACATCTTTCAACAAGAAACAGGTGTAGCTGGGAAACAGAGGAAGAAAGGTTAAAAAATAGGTCCAGGAACTATCCAGATCGATGTCACTTTCTCCACCCTGCCTTGCTCCCTCCACTAGACCCCAGTGTCTTCAGGGAGATCAGTGCAGAGTAGCTGCAGCAAGGTGATGCTGGGGTCCTCAGCCTGGAGTTAGAACACTGCTGGAAACATGTACTCCAAGGATTTAGTTATTAAAAAAAAGCATTATGGTAAGTGATAGCTGAGGTGAATGCTTCATCTTTATTCCACAAAACCAGAACTCACAATAAAATGTCCTCTTCACTATAGCCTCTCATTTCTGTAGGTGTGAGGAAAATCTTGCAAGATCCTCTTTTTTTTTTGCTAATAATTTTTTCTTAAGCTAAGTTTGTAAACACACAATTACTTTATGCACTTTTATGCTTTTTACCCGTTTGTTTTCTTTGATTATCTATGTTTGTTCTGTTTTGTTGTGGTTTTTTGCAGTTATTGTACTAAAGATCATCTCAGGCTTTCAGCCAGGTAACTGTTTTTAGGAATTACTGCTATTTTTCATGCAAATCCAAAGAGAAAGACTTTTGGATCTCAGCTGGCAGCCTGTATTTGAATTACCTGTCACTAAACAGGCTTGATGCAAGTCGTTTAAGACATTGCAAGACAAAGACAGCAACCCTGTGTCACAGCATACTTTGAAATAAACATATCTTGGACTAAAATATGGTTGATATTTAGCTGAACAGATTAGGAGCATGATTTTTGATAACACATGAACAGCCACTTATTCAGGCTTCAACAGTAGTTATGAAATTATACAAAAAGCTGAGTGTTATGTCTTGAAAATACAGCCAATAAATAGAGGTTAGCTTTCAGAAAACTAAAGCCTGTGCAGGCTGTTTGTAACCATTAATATCATGAGGAAAGCGGATGCCTCAATATCCGTGCATATTCCTGATGGAATTGTTTTAGTCCAATTAAAAAAAATATATATTTGATAGTGATAACCAGCTGAGGGTCAGACCTGATAGCCATATATGCTCACAGAACCAGCCAGCTTGTTGGTTAATGGCAAAAAGAAGATCTGATTGCAAGGAAAGTACAAGGCAATTAGACTGAAGCTCTTCTATTTTATGCTACAATGGATATAGCAAAGAAGAATAGCAAAACCTACCTAAACCTAATTTCCTTAAAATGTAGATGCTTCACTATCAAGTGATTGCTATGTGGTCATCCTCACATCCTCTTAGGTTGGTTTCGGTGGGGGTTTTGGTCAGTTCTGTAGTCCACGTTGTAATATTTTTGTTACAGTTCATATACCACAATCCGGGGGCTGTCCAGTCTGGCTATTATTTTTTCAATAATAATTAAACTGCCAGCTTTGTTGGTTCTAACTATTATTAATGTTCAGATTGTTACCTCCAGGTTTCATTATAATACATCTGTAACTTACACAGCATAGCCATAGAGTTCAGCTGAAGTTCAATTTGCAGCATAACGATTGTAGCTACTTATGTCAAGCAAGTACTTTGCTACTTTCAAAGAATATAAAAATTTCAGCATCAGAAGTAAAGTACCACTGAAATCAATAGAGAAAACATCTTTTTAAAATAATTTGTATCTGCTAGTGCAGCTTGACTCTCTCCTCAATCTTCTTGTCCTGTTGACAGCCCTTCTAGTGTACTGGTGAGAACTAGGAGAGTTTAAAATATACGGAGGTGGAATGCTAGGGGAAGGAACAATTGGCTTTAAGGGAAAGGCAGGAGGCAACTGGAAGGGAGGGGGAAAAGAGATCCTGGATCAGGTCTGGCAGAGAGAGATTAATGTTTGATTCTCTGCCTCCTTCTGAATGGCCTGTCTCCTCTCCTCCACTAGCTTTGTCAAAATACTGTCTTGCAGAATTTCATTGGGGAGAAAAAAAGTGTTTGTTCTGCTTTTCTTGTTCTGTTCTGCTTTTCTTGTTCTACAGGGTGTATGGAGGGGATCCTGATGGGTGACGAACTGTTTCAGTTCCTACTGCAAGGACATCTCATCTTGCATTAATCAGGGAAATTCAAGTAGGTTTTGCTGAGAAGATTTTATTGAGCTGTACTAAAACCAGTCAGTATCTAAAAGTGCTTAACACAATATGCTAAGGCTATGTTTTCTAATCTGCTGAGAACTTAGAGAGTCAAAATATCTCATTGTGGATCACGCAGAGTATTTTTACTGGATGCCTTAATTTCAGATCATATTAGTAAGCTAAACAACAACTTAATTTTGGGAGCTGATAATCTGCTTTTGAATAGGGAATTGAGAGATCTGGGGACTTACATTCCGTAACCACTCAGGACATGACTTCAGACAGATTAAATTTTCTAGAAGCTGGCTTTGAAAGTTCTTTTGAAGAAATTTGCCCAGGTAATCTTGTGTTTGTAATAGTGTCCATAGAGGACATTTAGCAGTTCATACTTGGAAAAAATTAGCTGAGCATGGACTAATGGACTATTTTTCCCAGACTGTGCAGAGGTTTTTTCCAGACTGTGCAGAGGTATTTCCCTAACTGTCAGTGGATCTGAACACAGGGAAGGACAGACAACCTTAGGTCATGTAAGGAAGGATTCTGCAGTTTCTTTAATACTGCTGTTATCGTTTAACCCCATCTGGCCACTATGTATCACATCACTGCTTCTTCACTAGCTCCTTCTACCAGTGGGACGGGGAGGAGAACTGGAAAAATGTAAAACTTATGGCTTGAGACAAGAACAGTTTCTTAAAAGGAACAAAGTAAAATATAAGGAAAAGGAAAATGAGAAATAAAAAATGAGAAAAAGCTGATGCTCTATTCAATTGCTCACCACCTGCTGACCAACACCCAGCCCATCATCAAGCAGAAGTTGCCAGCTCCCAGCCAACTCCCCCGAGTTTAAATAGTGACCATGATCTTCTATAGTATGGAATATCCCTTTTGCCAGTTCAGGTCAGCTGTCCTAGCCATGCTCCCCCCTTAGCTTCTTGTGCATCTGAGACACCGACAAGTCTTTGACTCAGCGTAAGCACTGCTCAGCAATAACCAAAACATCAGTCTGTTGCCAACATTATTCTCATACTGAACCCAAACCACAGCTACTAAGAAAAAAGTATCTTTATCCCAGACAAAACCAACACAACTGCTTTCCTAGCAGAGACATATCTCTTTGTCCTGATGCTGAAGTTTGAATGTGAGCAACTGAGTTTCATATGCAGGTAATGGAGTGCCTGCTCCACCTGTAAAGGAGTGGAGCAGGTTGTGCCTAGGTTTCAGACAACATTCCACTTAAATTGTTACCTTGGACTGTGTTCACGTGTGCCTATTACAGGGCATTAAGGAGTAAGAGCCTGTAGTCTTCTGGAGCAAGAAAAATGGGAAGAGAAGCACAGTAACATTACTCATAATTTACATCCCAAAGCCTTCCTCATTTGGTTTTCCTCTACTTATATTTAAGTTAATGTTTTTCAGTCTTTAGCTCTGCTGCCACTGTAAAAAGTGTGTGTCAATAATAGGTTTTATGGCAGAATAAATAGCTAGCTACCAATACATGTTAATATTTCAGTGTTGTTCTCAATATGCTTATTCTCAGGTTCATATTTTTCTTTCTGGAAAGAGACCATCAGGGTTCATTTTGAGGCTGAGTACTTCTTTGAGGCTGAAGGAAATGTACTTTCCTATTCAAAAGTGCTATTGGTACTTGACAGATAATAAGTAAAATCTTATAAAGCCACATGATGGAAATTACTTTCTAAACATTCCTCAGCCCCCTACTGTGGCAGGAGTAGGGCAAGAGGAATACTAAATGGAAGCAAATGTGCCTGAGAGCTTCTTAATGCTGTTCTTTGGAAAGAGGATGTGTCAGTCTGCAATACTTGCTGAGGGAAGCTTGGGAAGTAGCAAGAAGTCTTTATTTTAACTTGGTTTTCCGGGGATGTGATAAAGAACTTCCTAAAGTGCACTAGAGCTGAAATATGTGCTGTTGTTTTCAGTGTGATCCCTCAGCAAGGGCAGGGAGGAGGTCTAAAGGCAGTGTCTCAGTTAGGGCAGATCACAGGTCTTTGCTGTTCAAGCTGGCTTTGGGACATCAGCTAATTGTTCTCACAGCAGCTACTGCTCTAATGTGAAGTGTGGGCACTGCAACAGTTATCACTAGCATGACTCATTACATCAAGTAGCTGGGTGTAAGGTGAGCCACTTTCTGATACAAGTGTCACAAGTATTTCTTCCTGTCCTTTCATGCTGTGGTAAACAGTTGAAATGAATATGTTGGTTCCTGCAACAGAATATACAGGCACATTCCACTTACACATAGTGCCTAAAGATAGATATAAGATATGCAAAGTCATTACACCCCCAGATCTCCTTTGAAATCAAAGGAACTGCTTAAATTCATGTCAGGATGCAATGGATGTTCATATTCCAGGGCACGAGTGGTTCTCAAACCTCAAGCTGCAAACCTACAGCCAAAGACATCCCTGGCTAGCTGAGCTAATACCTCAGCTTCTCTGGTTTGTGAGCTCTTAATATCTGCTTCTCCTTCCAGAAGAGTGAAGTAGGTTGCACTGCAGGTGATCAGATTGCCTCCCAAATAGATAATACATATAGGACGTGGTTAAGTATTTCAACAATAGAACAGGAAAGAAAAAAAAAATTACTTGACTAAGAAATTACAAGGCAAGTATACAGTCAGGATTGTCACATGACTTGGCTACCCCACTCCAGTGTTAAAGCTGCTGTTAATTCTTTCTTCTGTGACATGGTTCTGTTTAAATGAATGAACCCCACAGTGCAGGAACTTTAAGCTCACCTTGTGGCAAGAAAATGAAAAAGTGAAACCAGCAGCCAAGCTCCAAACATTTGTCAGGTGTTGAAATAAAACTTTTTTTTTAAGAGTTGTTTTTTTTCGGGATAATGTAATGGTGTTAATGCAAGCAGTAATTGCTGTTTAATATTCAGTGCAGCAGCTGAACAGTGCTGTTCAGAATATTTCGTAACAACCATAGTAACCATATTAACAGGCTGACATGCTGCTTCTGCAGGCATTATTTTTGTTCCATTAAATTAGCTAACTCCCTCCTACATGTGTTTTATTAAATGATAAAAGTCTCCAAATTTCTAACATGCACATGAATCATTATTTTATGGTCCTATACTCTAAAGAGAATCTCTCCTTCCCTGGAAAAGAAACAGTCCAAAAATCCCACTGTCTCTGATGTTAATGAGAACTTTATTAGACTGAAACGCACTGCAGTTCGTTAGTCAGCTCAGTGACAGAAATGTTCTGAGCTCTTGCCTGTCATCAACACAAGACAAATTCTATCTTAAAGATAAGAGCTTATTCACTTGGGAAGAAGAAAGAAATGCTTGTACTTTACTTTTAAACAAAAGACCATTTTGAATTTCTGTTGGCTTTTGGAAAGTGCTTTGAGCACACAGAATGCTTCTGGGCTGTTTATGAGCCAATTTCTTATTTTTTGGCCATGCACTCTCACATTTATCTCTCTGCAAACCCTCTGTCTTTTCCACTTCTACCGCCTTATCTTCCTAATGAATATTATTATTTTTGATTAATTTCCCCTTATCAATTCCTCTCTGCTCTATATACAGATGCCCTGTTTGACATATGAAAAAATTACTTTTTCAGATTATGTTTCTTTTCTGTTTCATAACAAGTTCCTCTGTCCCAGGAAAAGTGCCTTCACCCACAGTTACAGGTTATGAGTTTAATGGGAGGAAAAAATAAGCAATTTCAAACATTTAATGAAGTATTTTACCACTTATTTTTGCTGGAAACTGATGATAAACCCTCTATCTGTAGCTAAACCTATCTTTCTGTCTTTACTGAAAACCTGCTGTTTGCAATCCTATTATACATCAATATTTGCCCCATTTTTAGCTGTATTTTTGTGTATAAACTACTATACATGCTTTATTTTCTTTTATCTGTTTTTATCTATTTCTGTGTTTAACTGTCTGTGGTTTCCACCTAAACAAGTTTCTTTATGCAGGGAAATATATCTATTAATATTAACCTTAGGAATATGTTTATATGCTTGTAGGACCAAATAACCATCTGCTAGTTTCATGAAGCTTTAAAAGGAAGACATTATTTTTGCCATTCATGTGACCAGATCTATTGAAACTAAGATATTTAAGTGAAGAATGAGAAGTAAAAATTAGGAAAAGGAAAAAAAAATCCACCACCCTAGACCAGAGGTTTTAAGTGCGACCCTTTGTTACCTTTTGTTCTGCTAGAAGAGGAAATATGTCTGGATTATTATACAGAAACTGCATTGTAAGCAAGACAACATTTTCACCAAACTGGCATTTCGCTCACCAAACTGAATACCCACCAAACTGAGTATTTATAATGCTCATACTGCAAAGCCTGAGACAGCAGACCAACAAAGTACAGTTGTAACCTTCAACAAACAGATTTGCAGTTATGGTATTATCAGTATGACTATCATAACCTCAGTAGAGAGTCAACATCTCTTAGATTTCAGATTTACGTGGTTAATGATGCAGTACTAACAAAAACCCAACTGTTTCATGGATAAGTTGCATATGTGCAAAGTTCTCAGCCTCCAGTTATGTCCAAAACCATTTTCTGAAGATTAAAATACTGAACTCTGAGGAAATAATGTGTAAAGCAGTGTCAGGTATACAAAGGTTGAAAACGCTGCTTCACTGACAAAGGGTGTATTGGCAAAAGGCATTCAAAACAATTTAAAGTGGTGCTGAAGTATCTGCTGTCCGGTCTTTTCATCTTAAGTGGCTTTAGAGTGAGTAGGTTCCTCTAGTCCTCTTCCTGGTCTCTGTTTGGTTTTAAAAATTACCTAAGAACACCACTAGCATAAAATACATTGTTCCTGTCTGAATGACAAATGTTTTTCTGAAAAAAATGTGTGGGGAATTCTGAGTGAGGGGATGAAAAAGTACTAAATCACGCAAATAAAAAAATGGAACAAGGAGAATGATGCAAGTGGCAAGGAAACCGAAAATTTGAAATGACTAAGCCTTGTCCTTTATTTTTAGGGTTTTTCATGCTTTAGCACAAGATCATGTAGCTGGGTATCAGATTTTAAAACATCTGCAGTCCTTTCTGCCGAAACAGTATGCACAAAATCATCACAATAAACTGCAGAATGCATCTTCTGATTTTTCATAATCAAATTTATTAAAGCTTGTGTATTCTGTTCTTTTAACTCTTGTCTGAAAGATGTCATGTACATCCACATGATGTGGATGTTCCATCTCCTTTATTGTTCCTACAATGGCATTTTCTTGTGCAATTCCCATGCAGTTTTGGTTTGTTTTCTACAACAATATACAGGGACCTCATTGATTTATCAGATTCATTTTCAGTTGGATCTTGTTACATGAGTCACTCCAAAATGAGATGCTCTATTTTGAAGCTACCTGTGCTGGCACAGCATCTACTTCTTGAGATTAGTCCCATGTAAAGCTCCTTCTGGCTTGAGTGGGACATAAAGCATATAACCCGGTTTTGGCTGGGATAAAGTTAATTTTTCTCTTAGTAACTGGTGCAGTGCTGTCGTTTGGATTCAGTATGAGAGTAATGTTGAGAGTAATGTTGATAGCACACTGTTTTAGATGCTGCTGAGACGAGGACTTTTCGGCGCCTCCTGCTCGGCCAAGGGAGCAGGTGCACGAGGAGCTAGAGGGAGCACGGCCAGGACAGCTGACCCGAACTGGCCAAAGGGCTATTCCATAGCGTATAACGTCACGCCCGTGATCCTGGGAGCTCCTGTCGGTGAGGCGCAGCTCAGGCTCGCAGGGCTCCGCCTCTCCCGGCGAAGGCTCGGGCAGCGCTGGCGGGGCGGGCAGGCAGCCCCCTCTCCTGGGCAGCCCGGCGTGCTGCACCTCCTGCTCCTGCCAGCGCATCCCGGGAAGAGGCACGGATGGATTTCGGACATCGGCTGTGTCGGCGCTGCCCCCGAACATCCTCGCCGTACGCGGACACACTGCCGTGTCCGTGGTATGAAGCGACCGCGACAGTCGTCTGTGGCCCAGCAGGGCCATAAACACTGACTTGCAAAGAAAAGCAGTCTCCCCCATCAAGCAAAAGGCATCCTGGAAAGGATGAAAGTCAAAAATTTATGTAGAAGCTGGATGCTGGAGGTGAGATGACGATGCGTATGAACAGCGCACGTTGACAAAAGACCCTAAGATGAGTGAAATATCTTGTCAGCTTTTGCTTGGTTGCCAGCCAAGTTAAAACACTGCTCGATTCTTGTTCTTAGGGTTCAGTCTAGCAATCCCGAAACACTGAGCTATAAAGAGAAGGAAAATAAATCTGAAAATTTAAAAAATAGTGTCTGACCCACAACAGCTGTATTTGAGTTGCCTCTTGTAGAAGCTTTAAAAAAGAATAGGAAACATCATTACCAGATTTTGTCCAGGAATGTTTCCAGGAAATAACACACTGTGGGGGAAACCCCTAGTTTTATGCAGCCATCTTTTTATCAGAGAAGGTATTTCCATCATCTGTATCACAGTGAACTGCAACTTTCAGAAAACAGGGCTGAAGGCAATAGGTAAAATTCACATGCATTACAGACATTAAAGGCTTCTTAAGTCAGTGAAAATCTATTGCATTTCACAATAATTCGTACCCATGTAGATTAATTTGGACAAAGAAATTAACTAAACAGTCATTGAGAGCATAATCTTTCTTCACATATGTATTAGACAAAGATACTTCATATGTAAATGTAGAGACCCCATTTTATTCCCATTTTTAGTAAATGGCTCTGCGATGTTAAAATCATGCAGATCCTCACAGTGATATATTTTGTATAATCTTATACTGGCACAGAGTGATAGAAAGACAAGTGAGAGAACACTATTTATATAGCCATTATATAGACAAGAAAATGCAAGTTAAAAAGGTAACAAAACTACCCGATTCAAAAATCTAACCATAGCTTTAGAAAATTAAGCTTTTCTATATTTTAAGAAGATGTTGATAATAGTTTGCATTTTTAACTAAGAATTCTTAGTTAAAAGAATTCTTGATGAATTAAATTCCTAAAAGAAACTACTTCGACTTTAAGCAGACTGTAAACATAAAGTGTTGATAGCTTGTGATGCTTTATGTTAAAGCTAATTATTTCGGTTGCAAAGTCATGTGCTTGGTAGTGAAGCACGGAAAGACTCCACAACTCAGCTAGTTATGAAGTAGGTATGTGTTTATTCCAGCTGGGGTGCATGGGGGGTAGCCCCTCCAAAGACATGCACACCCTCGGCAGCACTTCACTTGGCTTATATTAGGTTACAGATTACATATGCATAAAGTTAGACAAAGACCCTCTACATATTCATTATCTATCCCCGCTTCGTATTATAATGAGTTCAAAGTTCATTTAAATATGCCCGCGCAAGCGCAGTGTCTCAGATTAATTGTGGGCAAGGGTCCCAATGATTAATGACGACGTGGTCGATAGTCTTCATCGCGATGAACTGTTCACCCTGTTCCCTTGCGCATGCTCCCTTGGTTCTTGGTCCTGGTCCAAGCCTGAGAACCAACTTGTACCACTCCTGGGTCCAAGGGCGGGATGCTCGGTTACACTTGGTGGTTTCTCTCAATTATTTGGCTCTCTTCTCTCCATCCTCCCTGATACCAGGTAGGCACAAATTCATTAAGTGAATAATAAATGAATTGCAGCAGGCATATCTTAGTAAATCATTATCCAATCTCTGGCTCTCTAAATCAGTTCAAAAATATTATTACTATTATCCAGCTTCTAGTTCTTTTACATTAATAATTTCTATTTTATCCTAAATCAGTAGAGCTACTTAAAAAGGAAGAGAGGCTGCTCTTCTATGCTGTATTGAACTCTGCTCTGTGCTACAGAAATGGAGAAGGAAATGCTTGGTTTTTTCAGTGTTATAGAAACCTAAAATTGTCCTGGTTATAGTGGGAAATCCCATCCATTAGGTAAAGAGCATAGAGAAATGTAGGAAGCTGTGGGCTGCAATCTTTGCCATTGTGTGTGGGAGGTGGATTTGATTTTTGAGGTATGTTTTGGCTGGTAGTTCATTTTGGGAACACGGCTGATTCCCTTTCCAGCACACAGGAGAAACCCTTGATCATCATCTCATGGTGTTAAGCCCCCAAAACTGTGTCTCTTGTGTGGGGACAGGCTTTGATTTTGAACTTGTACCTTATTAATAATTGGAGTTAATGCCGCAGTCGTGGCTTCATTCACAAAGGCCTCTTTTCCTCCGAAACACCTCAGCTTCTCTTGAAACCCTCCTGCCTGGGGCAGTGTTACATCCTGTCGCACACCTGTAGGGCAGGGAGTATGTGGTGGGCATGGCACGCACAGAGAGTGGGCTGATGGGAAAGATCTCTTCATCCTGGGTTCAGTGACTTTGTTCCTTTTGTTTACAGTAGGACCATGCTGCAGTTACTCATTTCCCAAGTGTGTTAACAGTTACTTCCTTGCTGGGAACTACTGTCTTGTTCTCTTTCTGTGATTGCCCTTGAGGGGGAGAAAAATGCAGGCAATGAACGGGTGGTTAGTCAGCTCCAGGCAGGCACCTGCCACTGCACAATGGCTTTGACAACCTAAACCTTTCCCGCATCAGGCAGCAGCTCTGCCAAAAGCTGTGGTCTGACCACATGTGGCAGCAGATGTTGCCTGTTAGCGTGGTGGCCACCTGAGTGCTTTACTACCAAGTGTTCTGTAGATGCATTGGCTAGTGAAGAGAGAGTCATCCATCCTCAGCTCATTTCAGGTCTTGGGTAGCTTTGGAAAACATCCGCACCTCTGTTTTTTAACCACTGTGTTGGCAGAGAACACTCCTAGAACCTTTTTCAGGGATGCAGGATTTAAAAGCCACTCTGTTGAGCTGCATACTATGCAGACAAAGTTACTTGTGTTTGAGGTTGGTAGCTAGATTTCAGGAGGGCTGGAATAGGGACTCTTAATGGTTGGGTTTTTCTTAGAACAATAACTTAACAAGTGAGGCATCAAAGACAAAAATACTTAGCTTACTCCTGTACCAAACAAAATAGTAAATTTGAAAGCTGCATATGAAGACTGAAAAGTTGATAGGCCACATTTAATGCAGCTCCTGGACAGAGACTGAGAGACAGGGGCAGAAATGCAGTTCAAGGCGATTAATGTGAAAAGGGTTTTAGACAAATGAGCAGACTACAGTATGCACAGACTTCCATATATGCACAGTAAATAAATAATACATAGATACTGTCTTTTATTCCCTTTTATGCAGGAGTTGCATTCAGCTGTAATTAGTTTGTAATAAATGGTACTGCATAGATGGTAATAAATGGTACTGGTAAGATACTGCATCGGTATCTTACTTATTTTTTTTAGCAAGAATATGGAAGAACATGAGTGGAGACATGCAGAAATTTGCACATGCGTCCTCTGGCTTTTATAAATATCCATAGATGTGTTTCCATCAGGAGGTGGTAGAGAGCTCAAATCTGCAGCCAGCAGCTGTAGACCATGTTCTGAGCACCAGGTTACAGCCTTCAAAGAGATCTCAGCTTCCAAAGGAGAAATTCTCAGACAGAGTTTGTTTTAAAAGTATTATCTGCCTGACCCTCTATGTAGAAGAACTAAAGTGGGTTTGTTTATTTTCTTCCCAGCCTTTGGTATCTAAGCCTAAATTATTTTTTTTTTCATGGTACAGGGAATGGGAGCAAACACTACAACTGGAATGCATCAGGGCCAAAGTAAGCTTACTTAATGTTCCTTCAACCTAAGCCATGAATATAACCCCGACCTTTCCTCTTCTTATTTTTGAAGACGTAACTTATGATACATTTAGGGATATTTAGAGAAACATTTCCATTTCTTGAACTGATGATGAAGTATGAACTAATTCCCTTGCATTTTTAATTATGTTAGTTATTTCTGAAAGTCAATGAGAACTACTCACTTGGCATGGACATGGCAGTGCTGTTGCTTTTTTTGGAGAACCAGACTGCCTCAGGTGTGTGAATTATTCTGATATTAGGAATTAAAACGTCACAGCAGTGCAGCAAACTTGTTATCTGTGCCCTGAATTCACAAGGTTAACAGATGCAGTTGAGGTACTGTTTAAGGATGACAAGTCCACCAGAAGTACAAATAACAAAGTAACAAAGCAGTAGAGAAAAAATGGTAATACCTGTAAATGGATAGGTTTCAGAAACTTTTCTATTTAGTAGGTACCTTAGTAAAGAGGAGTTCAGACAAACATGTTTCATCAGGCAGACACCATAAGGAAAGACAATCAGGAAACTTTAGAAGAGATGAGCAAGCCATAAAATGAGGTTCTATTGAATTATGGCAGTGTTTTTGTAGGCTTTTCTGCTTGAGAAAAAAATACCCAAAAGAGTAAGAACTCGAAAGTTTTTGTTTATACTGTTTGAAATCCTGTGTATTGGGTACTAGGAAAGAGTTACAGTAAGCCTGAACTTTTCACATCTCATTCACAAGTGATGGGACAGGATAGAAAGCTAATGTTTCAGTTGTGGCTTGGTTCTACTCTATTGTGTTTTATTATAATTACCCTGGTTTGAGAGTGAAATTACTGATGAAGTGGTGCATGATTCCCATGTCAACATAAAACCTCTACAAACAAGGATTTGGTTGCTAAAATACACACATCACAACATACTATCCTATCATTTACGTCTGACAAGACATATCCAGTATTTTGGTTGGCCATCAAATAAAAGAGAATAGCCAAGTTTCCAATAACTTCACTTTCCAAAGTTTAAAAGAGACTTCAAAAGCTGTAGAAATGCAATATAGGATTAAGAAGTCCTATACATACAATATCAAGTCTTTCAAAAGGGAAGAACTGTGAGTGTAATTGCTTATTATACTGACTGACATAGTTTCTGGAAATTGCTTGGGATTTGTTATGAAGACTTTAAAAATCTTTTCCATCTGTTCTTTCTCTGGGTTATTTTAAAGTGAATTTAGAGAACTACATCCACAATATATCATTGCCACAATACATAGTTAATATTTGGAATAGGCATTTCTACTATAAAGCTATGTTTAAAGTCATAGGAATGTTGAATTCCCTAAAAAGGCATCCAAAGTAATGCTAGGACTCAGTGACTGAAGAATCGTGGATAATTCTGGCTAAATAATACTATGAGGAAAGAAACATTCACTCAATCAATAGTTTCAGAAGGCTGAACATTGTCTTCCTTTTCAATGCAGATCATGAGCCTGGGAAAGGACTGAGTTTTTCTTCACAGAGACATACTTGAGCAAAACAGGATCCCATCCACGGAAATACCCATCCTGCGAAAACTGATCATCTATCCCGCAAAAATTAGGAGGCTGCACATCCTGTGGTAAGAACATGCTGGTTATTACAGGTTAGTTATTAGCTAGCCAAGACGCTGACACCATGCAAAACACTCTCACTACAGTAAGTGAGATTAGTTAAGTATGGCTGTGGATTAGTTAAGTACATGTTTTCCTCATGCTGACTTGATTACCCAAGAGATCAGGGATACCAGACCTTTTCTTCAGCTTCTTTTCAGGGCAGAGGTGTGATAGAGCTGCGGTGTCAAGGGACTACCTTCTTGGCCTCAAGAGATGATCATAATAGAAGTGGCATGTTGGCACAAGCCTTTTTTAGTTTATGGAGAATGAATTTTGCTCCACCTGTCTGGAGAATTTCTACAAGAAAAGTAACCAAAAAATGTACTCATAAGGTCCTGGGATCTTGAAAAAAACCCAACACATTCTAGTATACCATGGCCTGTTTTGACAAGGATGTATATACAAGGAAAGAGTTCTATTCTCTGGCTCCTGCTCTTAAGCCCAGGACCATCATCTTCAAACTATGGTGTGTAGCTGCTCAGTTCCATTACAAACTTGCGCAGCCCCAACTTCTTCTTGTCCTCTGTCATCTCTAAATATAGTGTTGAAGCAAATTGTTATTTTTCTTTTTAGACACCAGATGCAGATCCAGGCATGCAGCCAACTTCGTGTATTCTTCAACAGAAATAATAAGATAGACTTTCTGGGAAGGGTAAGCGCCTAGTCCAAAGGGCAGATATGTTTCCACCAGCTCCATTTATGTTATACAAGCCTCAGCACACACTATGAAAATATATATATATATATATATATATATATATATATATATATAAGTCGGAAAATAATATTAAGCCCAACTGCATGTTGTTGGACTATCAGCACAGAGAAGCAAATGGTTATCAATGCACTAGTTATCAAATAAATGACAGTAGCCATCATCTTTAGCCAGTCATGCTCATCACATTATCGTGTAGAGTGGAGGGTATTATCCCCTGGCGGAGCATCCAGGCCCAGCAAATGGCCCTTGGGCTGCTGAGTTCATTTCACCCCATTGCACTGTGAATAAATATCAGACATGGAGGGAAGGGAACAAAGAGCTTTGTTTGCTTGTGTGTGGGCTGTGAGGAAATGCAGACGTCTCTCTCTTTAAGAGAAACCCCATGGGACAAAGGAGAACTAGACACTGCTGTTACAATTCTCTCTGAAGAAATGAAGTGCTCAGAATGCTGTTAATAAATTCCTGTTGGTTTGAACCACTTATTGCTGAAACTGATGGTGATAAAACTGCCTTTACTGAAGAATGTAGCAATCAAAAGAAGGCCTTTAATCTTTTTATGCCAGCCTGGAACTTGGTAGTGGAATTTCCTAATGCATTTCCCAACCATCATTTATTTGTCCTTTTGTCACATGCATCAGGGTGGTTGGTAGAATTTAAGGACATGGAGATATCTGTGGGTGCTGAAGAGGTTGAAATAGATGGTTCTTGATGTGGCTGTGACTGCTAAAAGAGAAATGTCTAGAACAGAAGGCAGGAAAACAAATTTTATCTCCAAAAAACTCTAGCACTGACAGTTCTCAGTTTTGTCTGTTGCCAAAGCTGGAATTGTGCTCCAGTCTAAGTCAGGATGAGAGGGAGGATAAACAAAGAGCATGGATCTGCAGATGAATAAGTTGGTGACCACATGGTTGTGGAGTACTGGGTAACAATGGTATAGTGGCCATGTCTGCATGGTCAGCAACAGACTGAGAAGGCAGTGGGTATTACAGTCACATGAGGGTTTGGTGGGCACCAAAGCAGTGCTGTTAGTAGTAATTATTAGTGGTGCAGAGGTAGCAAAGTCCCTGTTGCAACAGCAGAACTTGTTTTGATAATGATTTGAAAGAGCTTTTTGTTCCTTACATTGCTGACCCCTCTCACTCCACCAAAAGGTGTAGTTCTGAGATTCTACTGGCCTAAATCTTTGCCAGCACTTTACTGTCTGATTTATTCAGTTGGGCCTCAGAAGAGAAATATGCATAGAGGACCACAAGGAAATATGATTTGTGATATCATCTGTGAGTCTGCTTAGTAGGAAGAGAAATACTGACCATTTTTGATGCACATAAAGTCAAATAACCAGAGGAGCACCCAATAGAAATCCACAGACACTTGCAACCTACTGCATTGTTGTGCTCTATTCTGGAAGTAAATGAAACATGACTGGTGGGGCAATAGGCATGGCCACCAGAGAAAAAAAAAAAAAAAAGAAAGGAGTGACATTTGGGGAAATCAGCTAGGCTGTTCAAACTTGTTGCAGCTTGGCTTTAACCATGACATGATCTCTATGATCACAAAACTATATCTTGTAAGACCCTGAAACAAAGGCTAATATCATCATTGTGATAACACTCAATAAACAAGGTGTTTGGGATTTTTTGAGTCCTGGAAGAGGAACACACCTGGTCCACACCAGGCAAAAACCACAAACCCACAAGCAGTCCATATTCCACATTGGATGTAAACAAATGATTAACACTGAATGCAGTACTTTCTTTGATTCATGAGCACTGGGCAAGCGTATTTGGAAGGGTCTATTGATATATTTGAGCTTGGATAGAATCTGTTGGGAAATTGAACCTGATTTATCATCCTGAAATTCAACTGTTTTTTACACATCAACATTACTACAAAGACACATTTAAATAACTGGAAACAAAACAGTGTTCATTCGTGCTGAATAATAACATCAGCTGAAGAGGCACTTGTCAGACCATTTGCTATTTCCCACTTGCAAACCTTTGGCTGATGTAGTGAACTCCAGATAAAAAGTGTATCTATAGATCAATGAATCTGGTGAAGGTCTAGTCGGTCTGGAGTTGTTTTATGTTCACAAATATGGTTAAGACACCCCAGAGCTGACCATACCCTCTGTAGAGCAGACAGCTATGCTCCCATAGCTTGCTCTCTATCTCTGGGCAGGTTCTTCAGTCACATAGCAAGAATGCAGACCTGCAAGAACAGTTTTGTACCTCCCTAAAACCTGAGGTCTTCCAGACTGGTCTGAGGTCTGGCAACTCCTGTTGCTGTGCAGTGAAAGGGTTGAGGGGAAGAAAAAGGCTCAGGAGTCTAAAAGGAGACCAAGGATATCAGCATCTATATTTCAGCAGTCAAGGTCTGTAGCATCAGCTCTCCTTGGCTGAGGACAATGTTTTATTATGGGTTTCAGGGGACCTCCAGTGATTGATTGAAGAAAGCCTGTGAATGGTTTCAGGCTTGGTGAGTTTGTTGCGACCCTTAAGGTCCAATTTGAGAATGTTTGCTTCTAAGCAACTGGATCAAAGAGTGCCTGTGATGAATACTGAGGAATTAAATCCTTCCCAGTCTTCTTTTTCTTGTTATATCTCTGGTGCTGAAGAATCTGAATTACTTATTTCGATCAGCCACTTCTGACTAGCCTTTAGAAACACCTGTATTCAGATTTGTCAGTATTTTCATGGTATGGCTGTCTTTAGGACGTTCTCCTGATACCCAACCATTTGATAGAGGTTGATCAAATACTACAATTTTTTCCCAGGGTCTCCTGTGCTTCATATACCTAAATACATTTTGGCAGAATGCAGATATGAGAGATCTGAATTATGATGAGGAATTTCACTTTTGTCAATTAATCCTGCCCAACCGCTGAAACTTTTAAGCCAGTTCTCCTGATGTAGCTTTCCATGCCCTTCCAGGCACTGAAGTTGTCCGTTGCCTCCACAGTTTTTTTGGTTTCTTGAATGTCTTACATCTTTGTGGTTTGGGCAAGGAAACTGAGTTTTTCTCTTTGCTCAAGAAACTCTTGGGGTAAATACCACTGTCACACCTGAAGTTTGTTGGAACACATTTGAGATTTCTCCTAGACTAAAATGGCTTAATCAATTTTGTATATGAAACTATTTTAAAAGCAAATTTATTCTTTGTCTTTTTCTAAAAGGCATATGCTACAGAACCTCATTCATAAGCTTTAACCCTTTCTAGATTGACTGTGCTTCATCCCATCATTTGCTATGGAGGAAACCAGAACAAAATATCATAATGTGGACATTGGGTCTTGTTACAATGAATAGGCACAAAATAAATCTATTTGTTTTCCAGTGGTAAAATGGGGTTGGAAACTTTATATTGGTTGTGGGCAAAAATATTTCTGAGAGGACTTTTGGTCACAAAGAAAGATTATGTACTCATATGGTTGGTATGGCGTGTCTATACAGCACAGTGGGAAATAGAAGCCTTCTCTTAGCTTATTACAAATTCTCATGCATAAAATGCATTAATATTTTTCAGTTTCATAAAATTTAGAAATTAAATGTAACTGAGAATTTTGTAGCCATTTTTCTTGTTAAATGGAACATAATGAATTTTTAGTACCTTTTTTCTACAAAAAATCTGTGTCAATGATGAAATTATGGGATTAAAAAAAAGGGTTCTTTAACATTACAAAACCAATAAGAATTATCTTGATATTTTGTTAAACCTTGAACAACAGAAATTTTAATATAATAATATATATTATTAATTATATACACAATATATATTTATATATAATTACATGCAGAAATAATATAGACCTCTAATGGGTTCATAAACAATACCTGTGCAACTGATCCATTAAAATAAGTGCCATGTTTGATAGAGAGCAGCAGCCCAGGCAGCTGCTCCCTTAGTTAGACATAAATCAGTACACCAGACAATTGCTGGGGAATTTTCTGAAATGACTCACTGGGAGACCAGGGTGTTGAAGGATGAGGTCGGAAGACAGACAGCAGAGTCATCACTAAATTCGAAGCAAAACGCAGATAAAATCCGTGAAATTGCTGGTCTTCAAAAATAATTGTTAACCCAGACTATAGAATAAATTGTTTTAATTAGAATAAGCAGCTTCATTTTCCCTGGAGTCAGCAACATGGATTGTCAGGCCAGGATTTTAGACCAAATTCTGGCATAAACTGAAGGGAGACTGGAAACTCACTGAAGTGAAATTAAAATCCTAAAAAAATGAAAGCATTAATGTAGCCAATAAATTATGATTATTTCTTTTTAAAAGATCTGTATTATGTATTTTTATGAGGTACATTCTGTGCACTGGTTATTGGGTTTTGCCATGTTTGATCATTCTTAGCTAAGGAAGTGAGTGCTCAGACAGATTCCATGAAATTAGACTTCAAAGCCAGTTGTCTGACAAAACTACTTTTCTAACAAGGGATTTTAAAAAGGTGTTCAGGAACTTGCTTGGATAGTCTTGTAATCAGTGGCATGATATGCAGTGTTTATTTCACGCACTGAACTTGCCATGTTTTCTTTGCTTCCAGAAGGCACTTTTATACAAAGTGTTCTCATAATAACAAAACCCCTGTAATTTGAAAAAAATAAGTACTGTTACTGCAAAGCATCAGGGATAACAAGGAAGAGATGCAGACTTGAAGCATACTATCACTGTTAGAAAAGGAACTAACAACCAAGAGGTTGAAAGAACAGGCAAATTTAGAGGATTCATAGCCTGTAACCAGCAGAAGTTAAAGATCAAACAGCACAAGTGATGGGTGGACATGGATTTAAGCTTGGGTTTCTTTCTGATTGTCACAGGAGGAGCCCGTATCAAGTTCTTGGTGCAGAAAATGGAGGCAAAATATATTCCTCTGTGTTACTGAGATGTATCAACTGAGTGTACAAGGCTTATCCAGCCTGCACAGAAGGAGGTCACTGAAGGTGATAAACTGTGTCAGGCAGTGCTGGTGTTCTAGCAGTAGGAAATCAGAGGTGATGGCACAGGGGAGGGCAGTGGTTTCTTTTCCTTGGTGCTCAGAGGGAGCTGGAGGAGCAGATGCTGCTGAGCCAAGCCTTGCCATGAACACACAGGACTGTGTTAATGGCAAACAACATAAACCGTGGAAAGGAGCATGAGAAGCAAAACACAAGCAGTTCCAAAGTCACCAGAGAAACATCAATGAATGTCCAAACAAAGATGCCTTGTTGCACATGTTTACCTCCAGTAGAGGTCTTGGTGACAACTGACCTACTCAGTGACTGTTCTTCTGAAAAATGCATCCTGCTGCATATGCCATCCCCAACAGAGAAGAATGATTGTGGAGGACATACGGCTGTAAAATTTTATTTTTTTACCCCTTGGGTACTGTGGTGGGGAAAGATCACAGGCCATATAGACCTACTGTTATAAGCATTACTATATCAAGTTTCCCTACTGGTTGTGCTTTTCACCATGGATGCCCATTTCCTCTGTTGAGCATCTTTGCAACTGTCTGGCTCACTTGCTCTGTTTGTCTCTGGTCATTTCTTCTAGCCATGATGGTTGGGGTAGACCTTGTAGCAGTCTATGTCAGTCAGTGATTTCCTTAAAGAGGGTGCAGTGGCATGTGGGATCCACACAGAGTCCTTGCCACATAAAAAATGAAGGTTTCCTAAAAGGAGTCTTTTCTTTTCTCAAAAAACCCTCTTTGCCCAATGTTTTGCTAATCTATGGCTTTAGCCTCTAATTAGGGTGGCCATTCACTCTGAGCATGCTGTGCACAGTGAACTTGCCTATGGTTTTCCCCACAGGGTAGTAAATACCTGAGTTTCCTCACCTTTATGAACCCAATGATTTTCAAGTGAAATATCCCAAAATACTGTAACAAGGGACATGAATTAGGTCTGTGTAGGACTGCCCACTGGTCCATGTGCACCAGATCTCAAAAGATTCCTCTGTGAGCCATCCAGGGCTTGGATGGAGACAGTGGCCAGACACCCTGGGCTCTTAGGGCTGCTTTTAAGCATACTCATAGGTTATGAAAGAATGCTTTTCCGGTCCCCTTACTTACATTTTGGCTCTGATGTCCATACATGGGACTCTTAGATACACACCTGCAAGCACACACAAAAACATATACACTCATATTCATATATGTATGCATCTCTTTATGCAGACACATACATTAACTTGTTTCTCAAGAAAATAAAACATATCAGGGATCCATTAGCTCACTCTGCTAAATATGCAGTCACAGAAAACGGCCACATAGATCATTGCATTGGGAATAAAGAGCAAAACTGGTCCTTTTGCACTGCAGAATGAAAAGTAAAACCTTCAACCTTAAATCTAAACCTTTGGGTTATGATCTTTAGTCATAAATGCAGACATCCTGATGGTTACTATGACTTTCCTTTTGGGAGGTGGGGAAGGGGGTGCATGTATTTAGAGAATTTCAAGACTAATCTTAGAAATGCTTATTGTCTTAGTGACCAGTGTGGCTGCTTTTTTTGCTGTGTTTTTTGTTTTTGTAGAAGCTAAAAATAATTTAATTGGTTTGTGTTAGCAAGAAATGCTTCGGTTTTCTTCTGTGCTGCCATGTGGCGTAGTCTGGGATGTGGGTTTTTAATGGCCTGAGTAGTTTGTGCTTTGTCCCCACAGTATCATCAACACCACATGCTCCAATGTACCCTCATGTTTGTACAAGGAAATGAAACCTCCAGGCACTGCAGCCTTTCTTTTAATAACTGTTCCACCTGCCAGACCTGAGTCAAAGTTAGACTACACAGCTTTCTAGTGTTGCATAGTGCTTGGGCAGAAAGCAGAGTTTAAAAACAACTGGGGCGTTTGCGTGAGTGTTGGGTACTTGCCATAAACCTTTGTGATTCTGTATTTTATTAATATTTCAAAACTCCTCACACTGAACCTCAGAGGTACTACATTCACATGTTAAAAAAACCCCAAACAATTAAAAGACATTCAGGTGGGGAACAAGGCTTCCAATGTCTCTGTTTAAGTAGGTTTATGGACAAAAGGAACTGTGTGACCTTGGTGCTGAGTTAGAATTCAATGCAAATAATGACCTTGAGAAACTGAACTGCAGTTGCTTGCTTACACTGTCATCTGGAAAACTTTTAAAACTTATTTCAATAGTAGTTGAAATTATGCTACAGGTCCCTAAATCAGCCAACCTCTTGGACCTGGAAAGGAAGAAAGGCAAGGATGGGGAGGAAAGAGGAAAGATCACTCACCCAGTAGTCATAAATTGCCTGGCATTTTTATTCTGTTTAGTGTGAATCATCCTACGTCAAGTCTGAGGGATAAGGCTGGATGTGTCTTATCCCAGAATATGTGAAGACCTTTATGCTATGCCACTGGTTCATATTTCTTTTGATCAAGCCAGACAGTGCTTCATGTTTTAGTCTGTAAAATTCTGGCTTCCAGACTTGCTCAAGGAGCAGATTTCTGTTCAGGAAGGAAAGTGGGCAGTGTGACAGAGCCAGATGTGTTACTCACCTCACAAATGTGTCAGGGCACTGTAGAAAAGTTATCCCTTGCAGATATATTGAAAAAACCTCATCTCTTCAGATGTATTGTCTTTATGTATTATAGACAATTTGGATCCACAGAGTTTCTGAGCAGGAGCTCTTTATGAAGATGAGAGTAACTTTCTGCTTTCAGTTGCCTAACTTTCCCTTCCCCCTCTAGCTCGCACAAAACTTCCCAAGCATAAAAGTTCTCTCTGGCACTGTTAAAAGAGCCTGTGACATGCAGTTGAAGTTTTTTGTCAAGATTCATGCACTTATGGGCTTCCATTACACTCCAACTGAAAAGGCAGCAAAGCTTTTGTTTTGGTTGGTCCAACTGTGCTAAATTTCCATGATCTGATATCAAATTCCTTTCATGTTTTTCACTTGCAATGGGAAGAGCTCTTCTTTGTTCAAGGGGTATTTTGATTCATGTTCCACCGATTTTATTTGTGTATTTAATATATATTACTAATTTAATAAATAGTTTAATAAGTATAATTTAATATATAAAATTTAATATTTTATTTGTATATGGGTTGGTGAATGATTTAAAACATTTCTTTACCATGAGATTGTCCATTGATCAAAACTTAATTATCCCAATAAAAAAAAATCTCAATTCATTACTCCCTAAATGGAAATGGAAAAGATATCAAATGAATGATTGAAAAAGTAACCCAATCTCTATCTCCTTTGAATGTAGTAAAGAACATATCTATGTGTAAATGCTCAGGAGTGCAAGGAAGGTTTTTCTTTCCTCCTTGTGCTTCACTGTCATCTGTCCCCAGTGAGGAGGCACAGCTATAGAGCTACACTACTAGCTCCATGGCCAGACCATTTCTCCTAGGAAATAAATCATAGGATCATTAAGGTTGGAAAAGGTGTCCAAGATAATTGAGTCCAACCTTTAACTGAACATCACCATGCCAACTAAACCAAAGCACAAAGTGCCATGTCCGGTCACTTCTTGAACATTTCCAGGGATGGTGACTCAATCATCTCCTTTGGTAGCCTGTTCCAGTGCTTGACAGCCCTTTTTGAGAAAAAATTCCTTTTGATATCCAGCCTGAATATCCCTAGTGCAGGTTGAGACTGTCCTTTTTTCCTGTCACTGGTTGCCTGGGACAAGAGGCTGAGCCTCATTGTGGTACAACCTCCTTTCAGGTAGTTGTAGAGCAACAAGGTCTCCCTAGGCCTCCTCTTCTCCTGATATGATTTACTCTAGACCTTCCCCAAACCTTGTTATCCTTCTCTGGACTTGCTCCAGCAACTCAATGTGTTTCTTGTAGTGAGGGACCCAGAACTCAACACAGGGTTTGAGGTGTGGCCTCACCAATCCCAAGTACATTGGGACAATCACCACCGTGGTTCCACTGGCCATACTATTTTTCACACAAGCCAGGATGTCACTGGCCTTCTTGACCAGCTGGGAACACGCTAGCTCATGTTCAGTCATTGACCAGCAACCCCAGGTCCTTTTCTTCTGGACCCCTTTCCAGTCAGTGGATGTGGACATTTAACAAACAGTCCAATTAACCTCCTATGATTTCCCTGCAAAATGGTTGTTTTGTTGTACTTTACCCAACCCCTTAAAAGCTCATCTAATAACAATCTTAATCAACGAACATATTTTCTTTAAATCAGTCATTCACCAGTGCCCATGCTGAGTTTTCTCTGTGCTTACCATAAGTTTTGCTTTAGGGGTTTTTTTTTGGGTATGTATACAGTAATTGTAAGCAGACACAGGGTTGGCAAGGTACACAAGAGCTAAAGGAAACATTACTCTACCACGATAAGACATGAACTATGGATCTGACTCAGGGACCAAACTTATGAGTGAATGTTAGAATGTGGCTAGGAACTGGAGTACAAAAGCCACCATAACCAGCCAGTTAATGCCACTGGATGATGAAAACCATGCTAATTACATGCTTGTATTTGCTTTTACAGCCATAGGAAATTTGTGGTAAAGCACAAACTGAAAAGCCAGCACAAAAACACCATCGGTATCTCCAAATGTGTGTCAGATTTTTACAAGAGTATAAATAAGTAATTTTTCAAAACTGTCTTTTAAATCTCCTGTCCTAAAGAACAAGAAGCCGAAAAGCTGTAGCTGACAAGTCTGTGAGCAGCCCTTAACATGCAGTCCATATTGTCCTGCCCTAAGAGGAGATGGGGAACTGCTGTCTGAGCTGCTAATAGGGACCAAATGGTCCCTGAAAGTGCAGCTCAGGGCACTTCCTGTAGGCCCTGCTGAGACCTGAAGAGCATCAGCTTCAGCAGGAGCAGAAGGAGAGGGCAGCAGATGCATGTCCTGGAGGCAGCCCGGGAAGCAGGAGCTCGCCTGCTCAGCCCTTCAAGGCAGAGTGCTAAGGCGTGGCACAGGGTTTTGTGTTGTCCTGAAACCTTGAGTGATCCTCCAAAGTTTCTGAAGTCTTTGCAGGATTAGGCAGCAAGGAGAAGGAGCTACACAGTGCTTCTTGAATTCTTTACAACCTTCCAGGTATACGCTCAGCTACATAATGGTTTCTAGGAGAGAAACAGAAGAAGAGAGTGTGTAGATTTTGCTACACATCCTGGGCTTTGTCTGCAGCTTATTTTAGAGGTAGTGTCTGGCATTTGCCTAGGGGCCAGTCCTCCTCAATAAATCAGCAATGGCTTGGGACATATTTTTAACTGTTTTCTTTAGATCCCCAACTTGATGTGAGCTCTGTTGTTTCAGATATCCCTTGGGAGGACAGTGCAGCCAGAGTGGGAGGTGGTGAAGGTTGTCCAGGACTTGCTCTACTCCCTGTGAGCCCTGCCTTTGTGGATCCAAAGGACTCGTTGTAGTGAGCAGGAAAACTCCCTAAAATACCAGTGGTTTTTGCGGAGAGACTGTTACCTTTACAGCAGGCTGGGATCCTTCCCATAACATATTAGGATGCTTTTATAGGACCTGTCTCCCTTCAGCTCTCTGGGCTGGAAGTTGTTTTGTTACTGTGAGTTTGAAGCTTGGGGTGTGAAGACTGTGACCAGCGGCCCAAGGGATTCCCTGCGCTGCAGCCACAGCAGCAACCATTTGTTTTCTTTTGACAGCCTGTGGAGGCCCTGAAGGCAGCTCAAATCCACCAACTGACTACACGCTACAAACCACAAGCCCTCTCCATTGCTTTAGAAAGTATACCTGACAGGAGTATAGGCCCTGGAGGCCCTAGCTGTGCTTTTCCCACAGTTCTCTAGCATTTCACTGTCTTTTTATTTACCTGGGATTTGCCTAAAGGAGTTTGCTTTTTTGGCACCCCTAGAGCTCCAGCTGCAGACTTTGCCTCCAGGGATACTTAAAGGGTGAGGTTTTTAGAGGGATGGGAGGTCTTTTGTACTTGTTTGAAGTACCTTGGGTACTGCATGAGGTCTGCAGAAGATATGCTGTCCCTCTCTACAACTGTCAAGAAGTGTACATGAACCAGGTTAGAAAATCACAGAAAGGATGCTTCATCCCTAAGGCTGTCTATGAAGTTGTTGTTTTCATGTCCAAGAACACTTCCAACAAATTATGGCTAGAAGGAATTTTAGATAAAATTGAGGTGGAAGTACGACATTTCTTCATTTTGTTCAGTGTAAAATATTAGGCCCCAATAGTCCATTCTGTCATCCCAGTATGTTCCAAGCAGAGAGAGACTGATCAGGTTGCTAACACAGAGCTCATCACCACATTAGTGCCAAAAACTTGTTTTTCCAAAACATGCAGGAAAAATCTTGAAGCTCCTAGAAGCAGTGGATAACTACTGTGGAGATATGTTCTTGGAGTGATATTGGATAGATGCTGTAAACAAAGAAATTCCCAGTTTTGAGTAGATTCAAACCTTGTTGAAGACAAAGAAATAATAATCATAAAACCTCAACCATATGTGTCACATATGAAGATGGTTGGTAAAGCCCCAAACTTATTTATGGATATGGTCAGACACCATGGATCCTGCCACATCTGATGTCTGACCTCTCAATCTTTGTGGAGATTGGGGGTTTTCCATAGGCTGCCTGTTAGACAGTAATCTCCTCCAAATTCAGCAGTCCAAAACCTGGCTCAGCAACTGTTTGCCTGCTCTACTTAGCCTAAACAACTGGGATGGAAGGATAGTTATTATTGCCCTGTGGTGTCTAGTAGGATATCTTTTCAATCTGCTCCATGATAAATTTACACAGAGGACCTCAGCTTTGGAGCAGGCAACTTTTGCCCTCAAACTCTTACAAAACTACTGAAGAGATCTAAACAGACCTGAACATCTCAAATATATGATGGCTGTCCCACGCTCAGTCTGCTGGTGCACGTTATAGTTAAGCCTTATCAAGGTCAGTAGAACATATATCCTGCAGGGATGTGACCTAGACCTCACTGAGGGGTTAAGTGTGCCAATTTCAGCAGGACGAGAGAAAAAAGACGGTTACTTATTGCCTGGGGCTTTGTTATAAACAGGTACGTCTGAAAACCATTTTCTAGCAGTGCACAGCTACAAACACAATATTATTTCTAGAAACCACCCATGGCCTCAGTGCTGAAAGATGCAGAGAGGCCTCAGCATGAGGAACGTCAAGTTCTCTTGTTCCAGACTGCGGTTTCCTTACACCTTTCCATTTTGGCATAACCTTGCAAAGCCACTCTCCATTTTTAATATTTAAAGGCTAGCTGACACACCAAACATATTCTTGGGAAATGGTGTAGCTGCAGTTCCAATAGGCATAGCTGAAAGCGGGAAAAGTAACGTGACTGTGTATCTCAAACAAATGGGGCGACAAGCTGCATGAGCCAGGAAATACATTTTTGCCTTGCCTAGGGAGTAAGTCGTACTTTCTGCCTCAAACTATAAAGATGATGGCTAAAATTAGATTATTCATGTTGATTCACTACAGGTTTAAAAACAAAGAGTCTCTCTGACCAAATTTTTTAGTGGGCAGGGGAGTCTTGTTAGAAACAAAAAAAAAATCCAAAAGGCAAAAAGCACAACACACATACACATTCACACATGCTTAAAAGTTGCTGTTTTTTACCCTGGAAAATGTGGTTTCTGAAATTGAGGGTTGTAAAAAAGAAAAAAATCTTTTAAAGCATCCCACTCGATTAGTCATTCCAGGGTGGGTCAGTCTTATCATATCACGTGATGTCCAGTAATGGTGATGCAATAAAACAGATGCTGTCTGAATTTCATGCCACCAGTCAGCAGCAAAACTATGCAAATCAAACCACTGTCCTTTTCTATAAATTCCAAAACATCCCATCTCTTCCAGGCCCTGTGCTTAGTAGCCTGTGCCTTCCCAGACAAACCAAATAGATGATCATTTCTTCTTCAGCAGCACATGACAAAAATGAGTTCCAGACTACTGGGAATACATCTCAGTGGAAATTCTTGTTGTGTACAGAGGGGTACTTTACCTTCTTGGAAAAAGGGGTGGGAAAAAATAATATTTCCATAAATTGATTACAGTCTGGTATTCTGTATAGTTTTATACTATTAATATATATGTACTTATATTGTCTGGCAAGGAGTACTGTACATAAAGTCTCATCCTGACAGGATCAACCCACTTAGTTCTTCCAAGACACTGTATCACCCCTGAAAGTTTTTACACAGCGTAAAAGGGTGATGACAGAGTGGTACCAATTCTGCTTTTATTTTGTATATTTCTCATCTAACTGATATGTGGATACATAGAAAGGAAAGGTAATGTGTTGCACTGTCAAAATTAATGGCTAATTTATTGAAACAAATTTCTATTAAGTAGGAGATGTGACTTTGAATGACTAGCTATAATCAGCTTCTGTCCAATAAATAAGGGAAAACTCAATAAAAGTGCTACACACAAGATTTTGTTGGCACCAAGTGTGACAGAGTTAGGAACATACAGTGAAGTACAAAGGTGCAATCAGAATGGCTAGCAGCATGAAGAGCAGTGACTATACATCAGATTGTCTGAATAAATGATAAGGTATGGTTTTTACATTGAATCTGGTTTTACTTGAAAAAATGGTGATATTTCTACCAGAACATGAAGCCTGGAAGTTATTTATGACTGAAGTTTTCTACATTCTGCTGCTGACAACATCAAATCTACAGTAAAACTATCACCCCCCTCAAAACATCTCCTTGAGATATGTGTCCTGCCAAGTTCTGGATGAGTTTTCTACCTTAAAAGTAAAGTTCTCTAAAAACCTCTGAAGCTACTTCGGGTATATAAGTAAACTCAATGGGATTTTCCCCAAAGGGAAAATGCACCCCATTTCCAATTGCACTTCTAAAATTGGTAGACATGACTTTTATAGATAAAGAAGAGGTACCGGAGATTAATTTGATTGTGTAGTAAATTCCTGAAGAATGAAAAGCAGAGTTTTCAAATTATGAACCCAGTTGTAATGAAAAGACAGGACATGATGGCAGTGGCCATATGGGAAGTGCAATGGGGTAGACAGCCAATTACCATTGGCTTGCTCCTGATCAGAACCGGCCAGTGTACCCAGAGAGGACACAGCCAGGGTAAAAAGGTGCCTTCCTAAATTAAGCTCCAGAAAGGTATGTTGCTACTGGCACCAGCAGTTTGCTCATTCACCATGGTATGCATACATCAGAGAATTTGAGTGAGCTGAAAGCACGGCTCTGGCAGAACAGAATTGCCCCAGGACTTATCCTCCATGCTCAAATAGCTCCATGTTCTTTTTGTAATGGTGGCCCTGTGAGGCTGAGGCATCAGAAGTTTGCTGTGAGACAGATGTGTCCACTCCAGGATCCAGCAAAGCCAGCATGTTGCTTGTGGGAAACTATTCAGGATTACAAGACATTTTGAGAGGTCTCCAAGTGCTGGCCCAGTAGTGGGGCTTGGGTCTTACACTGGAAAAGGCCTGGGGTGAAGTTCAGCAGTGGCTGATGAAATTGAGACTGAGGAAATGAAATGTTTGGCCTTAGTAAGGGAAATAGGGATACTTCTGGCACATTTTTGATGGAGTAAGGGTTGGAGAAGGCTGATTTGCAACAGAATGGCAATAAAGTGAGTTTAAGGACTAAGGGCTAGTGAAGAAACTGTAACAAAACCATTTCTTTCACAGGATAACACCTTTTTTTGCATTGAATATTTCTCGGACCAAATATTCAAAAAAAGCTTCAGCTAGGCTTGCAAAAGACCCACAATGCCACCAGTTGTACCCTGCCATTGGGTTTCATGCTCAATCCTTTTTCCACCAGCACAGCAATGATGTGTGAAGGCTGAGTCGGAGCTAGTTACAGCCTTGAGGTGTTTAGGGAGTCATTAATAGACTGGACACCCAGGAAAGGACTGCTAATATTGGGTCTTCTTGGCCAATAACTCAGCCCAAAAAATACCCTTCCATGTCTGCCACCATGTAGCCCCAGATCCTGCATAAAATAGACTCCCCATCCACTGTGTGATGCATGATGCTCTAGCACGGCAACTTGGAGCAACTGAGCAGAACCCAGCAGTTTACTGAGAAAGAAGGGAGGGATGCAAATGGTGTTTGGAAGTGGAAGAACAAGAACTGAGACCTGTCAAATGAAGAAGGAAAGAGAATTGAAATATAAAGGAAATTGCCCTCAAAGCGTGAACTTTGCTCCAAGTATTTCAATACAACTTATGCAGCAAATTGAGGTAACATTGCAGTCAGAAATGGACATGCAATCTTTATGCATGCACAGAAATGTGAAAAGCTTAAAAGAGCTGTAATATTATAGTCTATGGCCTTCATTGGAGACAGCCAAGACATGCAATGGTATGATGTTTAATTTGGGAAGGGAATGCATTTTCTGGTTCTTTTGTACTCTTATAATTTATGTTTTGTTTGGGAGAAATAGTCTAGTCACATTAAGCATTTATGCCTTGTGAATTTACCCAAGTGGACTGTATGAAACCAATACAGAACAAGGGATCACCCTTTCTGCTTGGAATTAGCATGAGAGGTCTGGAGCAAACAGGAGTGTAGCAAATGCACTGTGCTGTAGCAACATGCTTTATCTTTTTAGTAGCATGCTGTGTGTTTGAGCAAGGGCCAATTTACATGAACCCCCCCCTTAGGTTTTGCTTTCTGACTGCAAGATTGAATACAATGACGGAATAATTCTGGATAGATTTATTTTCAATGCCATCACATCAAAATGGATAAATAAATTATCATATTCTGAACTGGCCATGTAACAAGCTGGGTCTGCAAGGGCAACGCTGGTTTTAGTAACGTTTCTGCTTGCAACATGGGTGCGAAGATCTTTCAGGAGAAGTTGTGGACTATAGAAACATTCTGTTGGGCAATTTGACAGAAAGCAATAGTATTACATGGAAATAAAATGCTTTTCTAGGCTTTAAAATAGCCAGCATTAAACAGGTAATATTGCACAGATCTGTCATTTGGACAATGTAGTAATAAAATTTAGTACTGATGATTGTATTCTGATGTTTCCATTTCTTAATAATTCACAGTGCCAAACATAAGGAAACCTAAATTCCAAAGATGATCTGATGCTGTGTCAAAGAGGAACCAATAATTTTCCAATAGATGATGTCCAGGAACTATGCCTGCCAGAATCTCAGCATGAGGCAATGAAGTCTCTGTAACTGAAAGCAGAGGGCAACTTATTTTACACAGCTCTTCAGCATGATTCAGTTTTCCAATACCCAGTGTCTACTTTGAAGTACCCATGAGTGTTTCATCTTGCTTTCAGTATTCACGGTGTTGGAATATTTGCCTTCCTTCATTTCCAGCTCTTAACTGCAGAGCTTTTTAGTGGCTGACACTTGGCAATTTATATGCATGAAGGATGTTAGCCGTGAGCTGGTCATGAATTATATCACCCATCTGTGTCTTCTGTGCATGCAGACTCACAGAGCCCCTCAGGCAGGAAGGGATCTCAGGAGGTCTCTGCTCCAAGAAGGGCCAGAGCTGAGGTCAGACCATGTTGTGCAAGGCTGTGTCCATTTGGGCCTTGAAAGCCTCCAAGGTGATGCCCTCCTCTTGGTAACCGCCTCCTGCACCCTAGGAGGCCACTCTGAGGTGCCACACCAGATCACCCTGCTGGGTTAGTTTGGCCTGAGGAGCCAGGCTGAGCAGTACTGCACAGATGAATGCTTGGGCAGCATTAGAAAACAAACATTCACAGACTTCATCTACTTTTGGCTCATGACCACCCCATGTCTCATATCATTGTTACTGCTCAATGCCCTGGGGAAGGGCATCTCAAGGAGGGCGACTGGAGACCTATGGATTCTCCCTATTGAAGAAGGAGTTGTGTTTAAGATTGGAAAGGCACAGGGCAGTGCTAACACACCACGATCATGATAGTAGCATAGCACATGTGAACCCTGCATGTGAGAACAAAAGGTTTCAAGGAGACAGAAATAAAGATAAGTTCCATTATCCATCTGCTAAAAGTGACTTCTCCTTGTTTTCCACTCTAAGAGCTGTGGAATTGGATAGACAACAGAGGAAACCTTCCCTTCCCAGAAATTTTAACCAAGCTGAATGAATTTCTGTGAGAGAGCTGAAGTGGCTGACAGTGATGGGAAAGATGATCAATGTAGGGTGAATGCTTTGCTTCACTGACTCAGACATTGCTCAGTTAATGTTACATTCAGTACTTTCAAGATTCCAGCAGAACCCTTGTGGCTTTCCCCATTGGTTTTCTTCACTGAATATCCATTCCTAGTAGGGCTTAAGTGGAAACAGAGGAAGAGAGGCATGCACCATCAAATGCAAGTAATACAGACCCCCACAAATGAACTTGCTCTCTTTGACAAAGTACAGCAAAGGATTATAAAGTAGGCATGAACAAATTCAAGCCAGAAAGTAGGAGCTTTCTAACCATTAGACAGGGTAACTTGCAACACCCTATTCACAGGAGCAGTGGGAGGCAAAACAACATGATTATCCTTAAAATGGAGCAACCCTGTTCTTGTGAAAGGGAAGTGTAGTAATACAAGGATCTGGCCTTTGTGGTCCAAGAAATCCTAGTGCTCTCTTGATTGGTAGGAAAGGTGAGTTTAAGAATGCTGCTTATTCACACAGAGAAAAACAAATTAATTTCCCTTTATTTTGTAGATAGTTATAGTGGAATCGTGTAATGTGAGTGAAAAAGCACTCATAGCTTCAAATGTGGAGTACTCCCCCAAAACAAGGAATGCAGCCACTCAATTTTTAAAATTTGACTTGTGGTTAGTGAAGCCCTGGGAATATTTTCTTTGCCTAATTAAGCATCAGTTATAACCAAATGTTTGACGAGAAGTGTCATGTTTCTGGGCTCTTTGTTTTTTACGAAAAATCCCAGCAACAAAACTTTTCAAAAACAGATGTGTTACACTTATCTGCTATTGGGTAAACAAGTCTTGGATTTTGGGGTTTGGGATTTCATGACCTGTTTGTGCCACAACAGCTGCCAGTGTCTAAGACACATCATGAGGTTTCAGTTTGGTTCACAGACATGTATAAAATCCACAAATGTTAAAAATGTGACTGCCAGAGCACTTACCCTTGTCTCTCATACTGCCAGCCCTGGCCCAATTTAAGATGGGCTGCAACAACCTCCCCATATTTCTGTGTGAGTGTTCAACCAAAACTCTTTTATGTCTGGCTGACCTTCCCCTGAGGGTGGGCTGCAGCTGCTGGGCTGAAAATTGGTGATATGCTACTAATTGTCAGGGTGCCTTTTTGGAAATCCAATTTATTTCCAATATGAAATACCAGTCAAGATGGTCCTTCTACAGAAGCAACCTTCTAACTGGTTGCTATTCACCATAGCTATTAATTATATTTCTCTGCTCTTAGTTGTCTGTCAAGGCAATTTAATTTCCCATAGTCATAGATTTTGTGGGCAAAGCAAAAGCAGTAGGTGTCATAAATCTTAAACATAACCCCCATAAATAAGCTAGAGAAGCATGGTCAAGACAAACTGAAGATTCTGGGGTGGGAAAAAGCTTCTAGAAAACCACATCACCTGTGAAGTCAAAGGGATGTAGTGAGCAAAGTGTTGCAGGGATTTATTCTGAATCTGATACAATGCAGTATTTCCAGGTCTGACCCAAGGATGGAATAAAGTATTGTACCAATTGTGCAAATGACACTTTTAATCCCACTTAGCTGGGGAGAAGAGCAAGGTTAGACCTCAAAGAAACCTTGCTATATCAGAAATGCATCATGGAAACAAAATGAAACAAAATATTTTTCGATGGGAACAAGTGTGGGGTGTGCAGACACTGAGTCGTAACTAGGCAGCACGCCGGTAGGAAAGGGACTACAAGCTGAACATGAGTCAACAAAGTTGTAGAGCTACAAGAAAAGCAGAAAAACTGGTCTCCATAGAGGATGACCAGTAAGACACATGGATGGAAAAGCCCAAGCATTGTGCTGCAGCACAGCCACTGCTGAAACTGTGTCTAGCTGGGGGGCTTGGACATTAAGAAGGACATAGCTACTTGAAAAGAGTACAGAGAAGAGTACTGATAAAGAGCAGAAACCTGGAAAACACAGTCTTGGAAGAAAGATTTGATTTACTTGTTTCTCTCCTGAAAAAGGAATGGCTAATCAGGGACATTGCAGGTTTCCAAATAATGAAAACCTGCTGATAAGGTGAAGAGAACAATAATTTTTCATACTCATAGGGTAAGAAAATGCCTAGGGGTTGAACATCAGCTAGGACATTCCTAGGAGCATGGGAAGCAAAGAATGAGGTAAATGACCAGAGGAAGCATGTTTTGGAGACTGCTAGGAGCAGTGTGGTTAAATGCTGATCAAGAATGATGCATGTAGATCTGACCCAGTCAAGGGGCAGCAGAGATGAGTTAGACAGCCTGCTGAGGTGGAAATCACTGACCTGCTAAAACAACACTTGGAAATACAGATGAGGGCTCAAAGCTATTTTAAAAATGAGCCCATGCCACTTCAAAGAAACTACAGCTTCACAGCCCTTTTTCATGGCTGCCTGGAATCTGTGGGCAGTAATGCTCTGGGGAGATGGGGTTGTATGATGCCACTTGAGAGCAATTGTCAAAAAACATGGTTTAATGCTTAGCAATAAAAAGTTTTTATTTTCTGGTTTAGTCACTCTCTTCTCACCATTGCAACATTACCAGGACAATTTATCCCACAAGTCTTAGCTTACAGCATTTTACCTTAATATAAAGAGAGAAACAATAAAAAGAGGTATGAGTTTAGTTTGGATTGGTTTCTGTTGCAGAGTACAGAGTTGCAAATAAGGAACCTGTGCCAAAAGGGCACAGAACTGCACAGAAATACGCTTCTTAAACAACTTCAGAGGCTGCCATCAAGCATTACCACCACTTTGGGTATGTTCAGTATGCTTGAGGTCCTTTCAGGTACCATTCAGGTCTCATAACAATTGCAAGACTTTGGGGGTTACAGGGAAAAAAGATGCAGGATCAAGATCCTGTGGTACACTGACCCAGGTAGTCAAAGCTAGAGCTGGTCCTAGCAACACTTGCAGAAGTGGTGAGCTACTGTTCCCAAAGGTTTTGTTAGACAGGGATCTCTCATGTTGTGAAGGACCAAGAGGGGGGCATTTTCATAAGCCCCAGAAACACATCTTTTGGGCCACATTTTTGTGATAAGTCATACTTGACATGCAGTGAAACACTGTGTCCCAAAAGAGCAAATGTGCACAATGATGCAACAGGGCAAGGTCTTATGCTGGTACAGCTTTTGATAATGACTTGGGACAAAAAAGAATGTCAAAAAACTGTGAAGAATAACACATCTAATAACTTTTAGTTAAAAATACTCTGATGCTACATATACCCACTATTCTTTTATTCTATTTTGGTGGTTGTACACATGAGATGTTTTCCTGAGGACTGGAATTGTGCCTTTGTTCAAAATTTATTATGAATATTTACTCATTGAGATTTCACAAGGAGCATCTTTGAAGTTTAACCTCCATAATGACTATAAAAGGTCCTGAAAAGACAGGATCCAATCTGAACATCACCAAAAGTTGCACAAAAATACAGCAGCATGGAAGGATTGAGGTTAATTACAGAATAATATAGCTTCATGGTCTTCCTCATCCATTATACCAGAGCAGGCTTCTACAATAGAGATGAAAGAGATTTCCTGAGTGGTACTAACTTCGGTGTCAGCAAAATCAGCAAACTACATCCTGCAGAGGAAGGTATTGCTGAAGTGGTCAAGATACTAAAGAGCTGCATAAGCAGGTTTTTTCTGGGCTGAGAAGATGTGCAAATCCCCGGACTGCTTTCATTACAACCAGATGGTACACAAGACGGGAAATATCAAGTGTGAAACCATTAAGAGAAGGAGGTCAAATATCAGCCATTGAGGTGGTGACAGCTGAATGCTTAGTAAGTCTGTGTGGGAAGAAATTCAGAAGTCTGTTAGAGGCAGTACTTAATTTTGAATTTAAAGAAGTTTATAAATGGTGAAAAAATACATTTACTTTTTGCACTAGCAAAATCAAGCGTTTTGTTGTCTAAACAACAATTTCTTTAATGAATAGCACCTTCTATATTCGAGTGTTGAAATTTTCCGTATCTTTGATGATTAACAGAATGAGGCTGATAAGTCTGTCAGCTCCATAATACACTCAGTCTCCTAGACCTTAGTGTGATGGCCTCTTCTTCCCTCACTTCTTTCAGAATAGTGAAACCAGAAAATTATGTTCACTGTAGTGTCAGCACTGAATTTAGTGTGTTTAAAACTATTAATGGAAAGAAACCTTACTTCACAGGATTCTGTAATAAGTTTGAGGTGATGTGAGTAATTCTGCTTGGGCATTTATGCCAGTTTACATTGCTGCTAACAGTAATAATCCCTTGACTGCCCTCACTCACTGCTTGGAACTTAAGAACATTTTCATGTATTACATGACAATTTCTGTTGACTTTATTCTCCAAACA
Organism: Entomyzon cyanotis; assembly: GCA_024500445.1. Taxonomy (NCBI): domain Eukaryota; kingdom Metazoa; phylum Chordata; class Aves; order Passeriformes; family Meliphagidae; genus Entomyzon; species Entomyzon cyanotis. The sequence continues at coordinate 88,762,734 of JAKEPQ010001005.1, forward strand.
TCAAGGCATGATAAAAACTGTTTCATCAGCTTGAAATCTGACAGTCATTAGTCTGAGTTTCAGACCAACAAAAACTGGAAAAGTGATGATCAGAAGTGCATAGTCTTCCAGGCACATCTGGCACACTTTTATTTCATGTAACTTTTTGAACTTGCTGCAGTGCAGTACCTTTGTGGAGCTCTTTATGTGTGAAAGGCTTATTAGCTCTTTCTTTATTTTGGAATAATAAAAAAAAAATATTTGCAAAGAATGTTGTCTGGTTTAAAAATGGGATGCTAAACCGGCGATCATTCACGTAATCTACCACTGTAGATTTGGGAAGCCAAAAGGAGTCTGAGTCAGCCAGGTCTCTGAGGTCCCAAATTGCATTTATTTTCCTACATTCATGCTGAGCTCAAAAGTAATTTAGCTGCCTAAATAATTTTTCTTAATTGTGTTGGTGAAATCTCCAGACTTTTTAACAATCACATTCTAGATAATGGAAGAATTGCAAACCCCTCTTTTTATATTAGCACATAAAACCATCTGCAGATAACATGCTAGTAATTATTTGGATAGTGGTAACACTATCAGACAATAAATCCTTTGTTGCAATTTCAGTTAAAATATTCCTCTTCTCCTAACCAATGCAAATGGAATTTTAAAAATCAATAAACAGAACTTTGAGGGACAGTTTTCATGCCTTGCGTGGATATGCTACATTTCTCAATAGGAATCTGAAGGTGAAGCCCTTCCCTGCAATGGATAGAAAGAAATAGAGATACGACGAACAGAACGATAGAAAGAGACAAACTTCTCTAAGTAACTGGGAAGAGAAGGCTGCAGGGAGGGAACATTTTGTTGTCTTAAAGTTGGTTTGAAGCAGTTTTTGAAACGTTTCATGCTTTAATAATATGGCTGGGGGACTGGGGAGATTTTGCCTAGAATAAAACTGGAAGAATGATTCACCACATGTCTGCAACTGTTCTTGATCCCAGTTAAGTTTGACACCACTAACACCTATGAGTCAGCCGAGACTCTTTGGGATGTGCTTTGCCTGCCCTGTTTTGAGACTGTTGCAGTAGGATCTTTACCCAAGGCTGGAAACTGTCTCCTAGCATTGCCTGTGTCAGTTTTTCCTACCCACTATCAAATACCACCAGCCTCCACCAAGAGAAGGGATCTATTACTACACCCCATGATCTCGGCAAAACAGCTTTACTAGTCTGTACTTTACCATCTATGTCCAGGACCTCAATAATGTTTATCATCTCTCTGTAGCCAAGACAGCAGATGTTCCCGTAGGGACTTTGTGACACAATGTTGAAGATGAACATCTGGAGTGGTCAACATACCCTAAAAAAGGACAGATGTCATAACCAGGAGTCAAGCCATGGGTAGGTTTTGTGTGTCATGCTTGGAGGATCCTTTACTCTTCTTGAATTTTTGTGTGCTCTGTGCTTAAGTTTAAAAAACAGTTCTGCTTCTAACATGATGTGATGCAATTTGGGGATTTGACAAAGTAGAAAATAAGGGAGCTCTTCCATGTATGATGCCATCTTACAATCACATCTTATACATCTTTGTCTTGTTTGGTTCCAAGATTGCTCAGTCTCTGAGCTGCTTCAGCTTCCTATCTGGACTTGGCCTACAACTCCTTAGACAACTGATACAACATTAAAAATTTTGGCTAATGGACAGGCATCTATCTTCTGGAGCCATTTTCCAAAAAATGTCATGAGCAAATGGTAATGGGAATACTTGGAAGTACATTTGAATGTTGTTCTGGCTACATTTATGAAGAATTAGAATATTTTACAGTAGTTCTTTCAGTTCCTTATGTACACCTAGGTAAAGGTTCAGTTCTTTTTTTTCCCAAATCTTTACAGATTTCTTTCTGTTCTATACCTACACCTAGTTGCTTGCTGATTTTGGGTTTTTTGTGAGGGTGGGATGGAGTTGTTAATGAACCTCATACTAAGCAATCCTATCTATGCTGCAAGAGAATATACTGCTGGCTGCTCTGCAAAATAATCAAAATAATTTCTGAGAGCCATTTTTCTCCAGATTTAATTATCAGCCACCACCTACAATCAAAATGTTTTATACGTATGGCACATGATCCTCTTCTTGGAAGACAGATGTTAGAGAACAATAATGCCAAATAATTCAATATTGGTGGAAGCAAGATTTACCAATAAGCACTGCAAGTCAGCAGCAGGTCTGGAACAGAAGCCATGGTTTTTATGTGAAAGCAAGTATGGATGCATCTTCCAGATTTCACTCCAAAGTACTCATTGTAATGTGAACTGATGGACAGTGTTAAAGGATAGTCCAAATAAGAAAGTTTTCAAATAAATCCTCATGTCTGTAGGTATTCATTATAAAAAATTGACACCTAATCTAAGAGCATCTCTGGGAATATAGAGCAAGGTGTTTAGGAGACATTTGGCAGATGCTTAAAGAACTCAGCAACGCTCTTCAGAGGGAAGATTATCTGCTAAATTTTGCACTTTGTGAAAGCTGATGAGTAGTTTTCCATGTCAGTCAGTCTGAGTAAGCAATCTTTGGCAGTGATATCACGTGGAAAAGCAATGATTAAGGGGTTAGTTAACATCCATGTCAATCACATAAAATCATTGCTGTTGGTGATCACAGGTTTCTAGTGCAGAGGAATGGTTTTGTTTCTCAGCTGTTTACTTTGGACTGATTTACTGTGATGCACTTCATTTATACCTGATGTGCTTCCTGAAGTGGTAGACAGCACAGGATTCAGGTCACAGCTTGGTACAGAAGGCAACATCTTTCCATGGTACATCATGTCCATCTGCTGGGAACCAAAACCCTCAACTGCTGAAAGCTCTGTAGAACTTGTTTGTATTGGGTTTTGTTTATAAAGCTTTTAACAGGGTTGTAATTATTTATCTTGGTCCCTGGCTCTTCCTGTGGCATTCATTTCACAGTCATGGTCAGAACTATGTTCCTGTTCACTGATAAAGGATATAGTTTTCTTGTGAAGACAGGGAAAAAAATCCACTGGCATTTGGCTTTCTGGCTTTCCTGAAGGTACAGAGTAACTGTTGCATCTGATTGCAGGCTATGCAAAAATGCTCTAGCTGCTGCTTCTTTGATTTATTATTGACTGAATAAAAACCGTGTATCTAGAACAGATTATTTACTTTCAAAAAATCAGCACAAAACCCCCATGTTTTTGAAATGCTTACATAAAGGATTTTTCTTTTTCTTTTTTTTTTTAATTGACTTCAAAATTCACAATCTCAAAGGCTGACATTGAGCACATCCTGCCCCGCCTGAGTTTACGCTGCCCTTGAACCTCCATCACATCTTAAAAGATGAGGTAGAACTCCAGTTCCTACAGTCATGCCCTCTTTCATTCAACAACTCAAACAAAAAAAAAATTAAAAATAACAAATATATTATTATTTTAAAAATATGTACGAGAATGATTGCCATTTTGTCTGCTCACCACTTTTACATTTAACACTCTTCAATTCTCGTTACAATCTCCCAGAATTCTAACTGTAAAAGGTTAAATCTTTACAAAAGCACAGTCTAAAAAGAAAAACTGAGGTCAAATTAAAAAAAAAGTTTCCTGTACTCCAGTCTGTGATTCTTACACGTCTTCAAGCCCAGCCACCCATCTCTACTCTTCTAAAGCTTTGAGAGAAAAAGATTGGAACACACCAAGCTATTACTTTGGGAAAAGTTCTTTTAACCTTTAAGGTAACTTTACCAGCACTGTAATTGCTGTTCTCAAGGTTGTACCATGTGATAAATAATTTGCAGGAAGTTTTGGATGTCTCAGTGTTAAAATATTGGTTTTGCTACAACAAAAGACCTCATATAATTGCTAAATTTGCAGAACAGAAAGATTCAACAAACTGGCTTGTTTTCAAAGAATACGTGAAAATAAAGTTTAAATATTATCAAAAGGTTATTTGGGAGGAATTTTAAAATACTCCTGCCAAGAAAAATACATTTGGAAGCTGACAGCAAGGTCAATATTCAAAATTTTTAGTCTTTAACTTTCTTAGTGGAGTCTTCAGTACAAACAAAGATACCCTATAATTAGCCATCCCCTCAGACTGTCCTGTTGGATTTTCTCTCTCATAATTCTGAAGAATAGTCATAAGTCTTCACGAAGGAAGACAATATTTTAATATGCCAAAATTATATAAGTGTGCTGGAGGTGAAACATTTATTCCATTAGAGGGTCCTATATTTTAAAAATTAATGGCTTTTTAAATGACGCACAAGAATTTCCCTCCAGACTGGTCTTGTGAAATGCAGTGGCTTTGTCTCTGTCGTGGTTTGGGTTGGAGGCCTTTTGGTAAATAATATGTATTTTTAGTTCTTGTCCAATTATTCCTTCAGATGCAGTCTAATCTAGGGTTCCTTCTGGGGCAACAATAATATGACAGTAAGTGCTCTGTCTTCAGTGAAGAAGGAAATGGATTTTAGGAAAGGACATTCAGCTGCACCCAACATTTGCTGTCAGCTGACTTGCAACTATTTTTCCATCCAGAGCAGGGCATTAAAAGGACTTGTAATTCAGTATTTTATCAGTCCGTAAATCTCCCCATAATCCTGTTGACTAGTGCAGTCCTTGAAGGCATCAACAGCAGGCTGGGAGCATGCAGGTCATTGCCAGCCCTTTCTGGCCAGTTTACAGACCAGCAGAGGGGAGGAAAAAGCAATCCTTCACAGGTTCATTAGAAAGTGCATGTTGTCAGGGATGCTCAGCACTTCCCTTTTATTTTAAAATGGTGTATTAATGGTGGTGCTGACAGTGGAGACACTTCCTGCAAGGACATGTATCATTCTTCCCAGGCTTTCTGAATTTGGGATGATAAATACCCAAAGGCTTTATGGCAATTCTTTTATTGCTACCTGCAACCACAGCACAAAGCTGCACAAATATTGTTGCTGCATTGAACAATTTAATTGTGTGTTAGAAAATGTGGTTATTTTGTACACAGGGTCAAAAATTCACAGGCATGAGCATAAAAGTGCTCTTGGTTTCTTGCCTGCCTGAGGATGACTGATCTACCCTGGCCAGGAAAGTTAGGGTTAGAGTTTATTGCCTCGTATTGTGCAGTATGGCAACTTGCACCTGGAAATTTCTTATGTCATTTGAGGAAGAGAAAATTAAATTTGAGGAGAATTCTTGGTTTCCCTAATTATATACCCAGGTGCTTTACTTAGTTCAGAGGTGGGTGAACGCTTTACTTCAGCTAGAGCAAAATACTTGCTTATTAAATTGTTGGTTGTGAATTCAGAACATGAATTTACATCAGCCATGGAGGTTGTGTTTGGAGAAGCTGCTTAATTTAAAACCAAAATTTGCCTGACTTTTCCAAGTCTCTGTTCTCTATACTCCCAGGATATAAAGCTTTTTTTTCCTCTTTAAAGTTATCCACCAATTTTGAATATTTTAATAAAAAACTAATTGCAGCTTTTACAGTTTTGATTTAGCCAATGCTCTCAGGTGATTGAGGTAAATCTGTAGAGATGGTGAGAAGCAGAGCAGTTCATGCCTGCATATCAACCTTGGTGTTATGTTTGTGTGTCTGTCACTGTAGAAGTAAAATGCTTCCCCTAGTCTAAACCATAAACTTTTCTGCCTCACTGCATCCAAAGCTGGAGTATTTACTGCAGAAAATTGAAATTTCAGTTCTAGAGGGTGTTGCTCAGTCTAAATGACAGGGAAAAACAAGTCAAGTAAGTTGAAATGATTTTCCTCTGTTTTCTGAAGGTGATCAACTCTGATGACCACATTTGTATTTTGTGATATTTTGAAAATGTCATTTGAATTTAGAAGACCTGACTTTTTACCAATGTTTCTAAAAATGTAGCTGGTGCTGCTTAAGTTTTTTCCAGGATAGTATTATTCATAAAGATCCTCCAATAAGAGACCATAAATTACTCCTCATTTTACAAAGTCTGTCTACTGGTTTACCACGCTATGTCTGGGGACTTCATCTATTGCAGATGCCTCTTCATTCTTTTATGTGATAAAATAAGGCTCCCTTCTGTAACAGATCAACGTTTCATTCCCAAATTCACTTGAAAATTAGACAGCTTTGTTTCAAAGGGAAAATGGCAAATATTGTAAACTACTGATGAAAATATAAAAAAGTCTTCAAGCGTTCAGGTTTTTTTTGTAATTAATTTGCCATGTCCTCCATTCTTTCTACTACCTCTTTAAACACATTTGAGGGATACTTAGAAGGGGACCAAATTGCAGGATTCAATAGCCCAGACTTCGTAAAATATGCAGGTCAGAGAGCAAGGTGGCAGAGACCAATATTTTGATACCCAAATACCCTGGGAGTCAGGAAGAGGAAGGTGCTTCCCAGGATTCTGAGCCCTAGGAGCTTGGTGCATGCCAGAACCAGCAGCCTCCTTGAGTGGCTGAGATCAAGAGCTACCTGGGAGAGCAATTGGTACCACCAACCCACCAAAATGGTAATATCCTGTCTGAGCTGATGTTGCCTTTTCAGCTGGTAGAAATATGAAGCAGACACAGCAGTAAAGGGAAAAATGGAATTACTTCGGCTTAATAGGATCTTAGGTGCACACTCATCAAAGGTGGAAACATGCCGAGGAGCACACCATGTACAATGCATATACAAATCTATGGACTTTGCAAATAAACATATCTACCTAAAATCCCCCAATAAGAAACTTAATAAGTGAAGTAATTGTCTCCTCATTCTAATTAACCCCTCTCCCCCAAATGAGACTACAGCCTAGTTTACAAAATATGTTCCAGAAAGAAGGCTCTGTCCAAGGTTGGAGCCTCTAGTTCTGAGACAGTATGAATGTTTCGTCTTCCCTCTTTGCAAGAACCCTAAACTAAACTAAATATCAGACTATAAGAATTATAAATATGTGGGGCTGAGGTACAATGAGTGTTTGTAAAGGGTACAAGGAGAGAGAAAGGGTATAACAATGCATTAAATGGGTATAAAAGGAAAAGACAAAAAATCATCAGGCATCACTGGCACATGCAGCAGGCAAATAAGGATGGCTGCTGTCCTTCACTCCCTGAAGCCTGGTTATAGAGCAGATACAGCCAGGATCTCTGAGGCACTTAGGGGAAGGTCAGAAGGCAACAGCTGAGATTTGCAGCAAGGCAGATGCTGGCTGGACATAACAGGGAAAAAATCAACCGGGTGAGTGGTGCAGCCCTGCGAGAGAGAAAGCTTCACCCTTGGAGATTCATTCTTTGGAGAAGCTCAAGACACAGCTGGACATGGCCCTGAGCAGCTTGAATTCTTTTTGGAGTCAGCCTTGAACTGAGCAAAGCTTGACTTGAGGGCTACCAGCAGTCACTTCCAGCCTCAGCTATCCCATGAGAAAATGACTTTCATGTAAGACACCCAGGCAGGGTAGATGTGCAAAGACTGAGTAAAACATTCTGACACCCTTCAGAGAGATAAGGTGAAAGAAGAGAAATGGCTTCAGAAGAAAGGTTTAGAATAGAAATCTTGTTCAGGTACTCACGTTACAGAGAATACTCTGTAAAGTTCTCTCAAGGATGCACTTTTTGTAACATACAATGAGAAATCAGTTGTCTTCTGAAAGGATTTAATTCAAATCCTTAAGTCAACAGCAAACATGACAATAGTACTGAGCAGCTGAAAACTGTTGGATATTCTGGAAGGTAATCCTCTTCCAATTCATTATGGTATTGTGGGTTTCATTTTTATTTAAGAGAAAGATTTTGTTAGAAAACATTCATTGTGTCTGTAACAATATTATAATAAGTTTAAATGAGTGCAATTTTAAAAAATCCTCAAAAATGTACTACCATTTTTTTCCTCAGAAAACTTTTTCCAAAAGTAGCTTTGCCTTTACTTTTACTTTGTATGTTGTCTCCCTGAGAAAAAAAAGCTCATTGTAGTGAAATAGGAAGACATAAACCCATTTATAAGTCAAGTGATGAACATTTTAAGCCTGAAAATATTTAAAAGACAGGTAACATCCTGTCCTAAAGTATAAGATAAACAAAGCTACCATAGTCTTTAAATTTAACAAAAGGCTAGGGTTTATGAATATCAGTGGAGACTTTCTAGTCTTCTGCTGGATGTGCAAACATAAATTATCAGTTTTCTGAATTTAAAGTCCCACCTAGAAAAGAAGATAATGTTTGGTAAAATAATGATCTAAATGCAAATTAAAAACTTGACTCTATGAGTCCATGAGTAATGATTTTTTATACTGCTTAGGTTTAAAATTCCTCAGAAACAGTGATTAAAATGTTTTAAGTGCTAAATTACAAGTTAGCTTTCCAAATTAAATCAACTGGATGCTACAGGAGACTGCAAATCAAAGTTTGCATCTTTTCCCTGAGACACGGTCCAAAGCCTGTTGAAGTTAGCTGGAATCTTTCAAATTAATTCACTTTGGACCTTGGAAGATAAACATTATATAAACACTTTTGCCTTTATAGTCACTTTCTAATCCCATGCAGGATATGCAAAGGGCAAGGGGAAACTAATAATTGGATAAAAGCTTCTTAGTGTTGTGTCTGAGGAGCAGTAGTGACATGTGCTAAATATTGCATTTCAGGGCTGTGCCAAACAAAAGTTCACAAAATCTGCAGACAAGCATGGACAGCCACCTCTGCTGCTGTGTGCACATCCCATCCTTTCAGGCTGTAGATCTTACCGGGGCATTGGGTCATCCTTTGCAGGAGCAAAGTCCTTCCTTAGGTCTGCTCCAAGCCTCCTGCAACCCCCTCAGTCGAACAATTAACATATCTGTAGGAGATATCTATCATGTGCCCAGGGTTTAGTTTCTCTTACTGGTGCCTCTAGGTGTTTGTGTGCTGAGTTTGATCTCTTTGCTTGGTATGTTTGCCCTGCTAAGCCTGAACCCAGCATTTCCAAGTCCTTAAAATGTAGTCTTACATCTTACCCTGGAGCATGACATTCTTGGCTCCATCTCATTCAGCCACCTGCAATGTGCTTTGAAGTCAAAGGGCTACCTGAAATTAAGGTATTTTTGGTTGGTGCTCACCTGTCTTGTAGGTACTGGTATCACATGACAATCAGCCAGATTTCCAATTCTTTTGGAAAATGGCAAAATTGCAAGTTTAGGACTGTGCTCCTGTCTGCTCTAGCTCCAAGTAATAATGCGCAGACCTGTAACAATGAGAGGGTTTCCCAATAGATTTCTGGGGATTTAGATCAAGTTCAGTGGCAGTCTTGGTAACATACGTTCTAATGTAGTTCAAAAATTTTTCAAAACCTCTGCAGTGAAATTACTAGCTAAGGCACTGAAACACGTTCCTGATCATTTTTCTTTCTTAAGAAACACTTGCAGAGCAAAGCCTGAACCCTCCTTGCCACCTGCTGATGAGCTAGTTGCTACTTGGCCCTGGTGACAAACTTCTCCCCTCTTTCTAAATATAATATTGCTGGTTTGGCTCCTTTTCCCCACTTTGTTCTGAAGTTCAAAAACAAGGGTTGGGGTGCAACCACGCAAGGTTCCCCCAGCACACGTGCTCCCTAAGAGGAAGATTTTGGTATAGTGGTATCTGATTATTACAGATGATCTCTGAATATTAAATACAAGTCTTAGTTCAATCTGAGGTGTACGGTTTTGTTACTGTAATTAATATTTTCCTGTAGGAAGCCTGGGCCTAGTACCTCAGCTACAATGAAATTACGTTTATGGCAAACTTCCCCAGTTTCCTAATTTACCCAACCCCTAAAATGCTCAGACATTTACAGACTAATGTTTTTGAGCAGACCTTGACAAAAACTGTGAATCTAAAGCAACTTGTACAATGAAAAATATGCAATTTACAGCCTGAAACTAAAATTATGTTGCTTCAAACAACTATTTTCTGTCTTAGCTGCTGGAGAGGTGGAGGTGCTAAAACTAACTATAGCCTAGTTTTGTCTAATGTAAGAGGTTAAGGCATGAGACAGACAAAAGACTAATGTGGAAAAGTGGGGCTGTAACATTACTGGAACTAGAAAGCTGGCAATAATCAAGATGATCTCTGGGCTCATACCTCTTATGACTTTCCTGTCCTTGGATAAAACACCGAATCTAGATTAAAAGCTCCCCCTTGCTTCAGTAACACAGCCAGAGAGATTAGGATGGATGTCAGGACCTACTCCCAGCTGCTCATGTTGCTCAAGGGAGCCACGTGGCAAATGCTCTTCTGATGCAGGGCAAGATCCAGACCTCTCTGTATAGAGACTGGTCCTTGGCAGTGAGTCCTTGCTTAAATATTAGCTTAAGTATTAGCTACTTGCCAGTCATGCTCTTTGGAGCTGGCTTTCCAGGAAGATAAAAGCACCCAAAGCACCAAAGAAAAATCTACACTCATTGACACTGGGCACATGGTCAGAGGAATGCTGTCTGGGCAAAATACAAAAGGCAGCAATAAAACATCCTGCTGCTGTGAAGCTTTCCCATCCAGCCTCATGGAAACCAGCCTACAGCTGGAGAACCCTGCCTGTGAAGGAGGTGGAAAGTTTCACAAAGTGAGAAAAACTTGAACCTTTGTGAAGAATCTGGGTTCACCCTCACAAGCACTGCTTATGGTACATGAACCATGGGGTGTCTTGCAGCATCTTCACCACCCCACTTCTCTAGGCAAGCCTAGGGAAAGGAAAATCCCTTTGGGAAACTTGTCCTCATTGGCATGCATGAGTGTCTGACCATGAGTTGCAAAGAAACAATTGCATATCCATTGACAATCTCACACACTTTAATTTTAGGGGGTTTACACAACTCTCATTATATCTGGGAGCATTTTTCTTCACATTTGAATGTTTGGGGCTGGCGAAACAGCCTCAGTGGATGATATTTGGCACTTCCTGGATTTTCCACGCAAGGTAAGCCAACAAGCCTGAAGCAGCTGGGGCTGGCCAAGTCCTCTTCCCTGTTGTGCAGACTCATGATGTGCCAAGGAAGCTCCACAAGTGGAGGCTCAAAGGTGAGAAGGCAGTGGGGGGAAACAAAACTTTGGCTGCCCATTTCATTTCTCTTCAAATGACTCTTAACATCCAGGAGGAGAAAATACAGAGAAAATCTCTCCCTGCATGTGCAGGCTGGCAAACATAGGATCTTTCTACTGGAGCCCAACACATGATGGTCCTTTATTTGGATGCAACTTCCCTCCCACCCCCTCACTGCTGGTGATGAATACCCCCAAATTTGTCCCAGAAGCATCATACCTGGCCATGTGGAAAAGGACAACTGTCTGCTGTGGAAAGAGCAGCAGATTGGGCTGTGGTTACTGACCCTGTCTGCGGCTGAGCGCTTACTGATGGAGTAGCCTACATCCAGCCTTCAGCGATGCTCCTGCCTTCCAGAGGTGGCTGGCAGAGGCTGCTGATGTCTTTGGCTGCTGAGTGTCCCTCATTCAGGGTCCTGCATGGAATTCCTTCCTCTGCCAAGTGGTTAAAAAAAAAAAGAAGAAGAAGAAAAAGAAAAAAAATAATTAGACTTACACTTAAAAAAACAGTTTGGAAAATATGTTGCTTAAAATCAACGCCCATTTAAAAAAATTAGTTCAAGATGTTGTCACTTCCTGAGCCAGGAGACATTGGGAGCACAATGCAGGAAGCCTGTCCAGCCCCTGCACTGCCGTCGGACAGGGACAAGTTATTATAGTGTGGGTGAGATTAAAAATGGTTCTGAGCACCCAGACAGAATTTTCCTTTGTCTCTGTGCAGTGTGTGTGTAACCCAGTCTGTGACCTGCACTGACCAGGGGATGGAAAAGAGGTTCAAGAGTTTTACCTCTATGAAGTCATTTGTTTCAGAAAAATTGCAAACAGCAACACAGATCCTTCTGTGGTAAAGACTGTTTCTGCCAGGTTGTCAGTGGAATGTTGCTAAACAGGGCTGCCACAGACTCTTTTCACCCCACAGGCCACCCTCAGGAGATCAGACTGTACGACTGTCAGGAAGAGATGCAGCAGGATGCTGATGCCAAGCAATCACAGAATCATAAAACGGTTTTGGGTTGGAGAGGCCATTAAAAATCATCTAGTTCCAACCCCTCTGCCATGGGCAGGGACACCTTCCAGTAGACCAGGTTGCTCCAAGTCCCATCCAGCCTGGCCTTGAACACTGCCAGTGATGGGGTCTCCACAGGTTCTCTGGCAACTGGTTCCAGTGTCCCATCACCCTCACAGTAAAGAATTTCTTCCTAATATCTGATCAGAATCTACCTTTACCCTAATGCAGGAGGACCATGAGTCAGCTATCAGAGACATAGGAATAATTAAATCATTTAAGTGAGTAAGAACAGTGCTCTGTATGTCTATGTGTGTGTTTGTTAGGATGTGATACACACACCAAGAGCACTGAGGTTAAGGATGCCTGTTATCTGTTTTTCTGTTACCACAATATCTGTGTTCCAGCATGACCATGCAATCACACTCACAATTTATTTTAGAATTGGGAAAGGAGAGGAGGAATAGCATTTTTCTCTTTAGCACTTCAGGACAAGATCCAAATCTCTTTAAAATCATTGGGCACCTTTCCAATGCTTTCATTAGGTTTCAACACATAGCCTGGCTGCCAAAGAACAAACCAACATCATTATTTGGGCACATAAACCTTCCACCACCTTTAACTAGCAGTGATTTTCGGTGTGACAGGGATATAACTCATATTTGGGAGTCAATACACTGCTTGCTCACTCTTTAACAACACTGTATTTTTGGAAGACTCCTGAGAACTAAACATATACAAAGGTGTAAACTGGGATCTGCAGTGCATAAGCTGTTGATTCCAGCAGCCCCTATGTTTTCTTCTTTTTTTGTTCTTCATTTCCTTAGCTTCAACTTTCCCTTTCTTTGATCTACCCTACAGTCTTCGCTGCAGTGAGTCAATACTCACAGTAGAGAATGTGGACTCCAAGCTGAATTTCTTCATTTTAAGGCAATTCTAGTTTGACCTTTCTCTGGTTTTTTAGCTTTGCAGATCATTTCATCATCTTATAAATTAAAATACATGGTATTGTAGTGTGAAATAAAGGTTTCTAAGATACTAGGAAGAATTGAAAATTCCATTTTCAACATATACTTTAGTAGACAGAACCGCTGACAATGGTTTGCTAATGGCTGAACACAATGATCTGAAAGGTTTTTCCCAGCCTAAACAATTCTATGAGTCTATGAATAGGTTTAGTAATTGTAAAATTTAATATGAAATTGTAATTGCTTATATCTGCAAGTAGAACTTGCAGGTATTTTTTTCTCAATATTATCTGTATACATTTCTGAATAATAATAAAAAAACCTAAAACATACTCTAAAATAACTTTCACTTATAAAATATCATAGCACTGAAGCTGGATCTCCCAGGATTGTCTGTAGAAAGGACTTTATTTCCTACTTTTAATGTCATCAAAGTCTTTACTCTAATTTTTAAAAGTGAATGTCAGAAGTTATGTTTCAAGTGAATTTACTGGCAATAGAAATACGATTTTTAAAAATTTTTTTCAGGAGTGAACATTTAGTAAACAGTATTTGATAATATCTTTAAGGTGCTTAAATATTAATTTAAGAAACTGAATTGTGAAAGTTGAGTTGGTTTCATTTAAAAATTTTTAAAGGAGATTGTTGCCTGCAAATTAAGATCCATGCAAATTAATATCCACACCTGTACACTGACAAAGTTTAATTTCATAAAGTGGTTTGAACAAACCAAAGTATTTTTCCTCTCTCATTTAAAGACAATACATTGCAGAGATTAGCAAATACATCCTATTTGCTTTCTCAGATTTTTGTAGAAGAGAAAACATTTGTTTTCTCATTGAAGTTATAGACGTCCCATTTTATCATCAACTGTAGAAGTATTCACTCCATATTTAACTAAATGAAAAGTGTGGCTACAGACTTACAGGTCTGAGTTTCAGATCAGTTGATAACAATAATAATACCCCAAGAAATCAGTTACATGATAAAGGAAGATTAAAAAAATCTAGGGAATTAATCACTACACAATAGTTCTCTCTCTATCCAAAGGAAAATTCATAGCAAAAATTTGTTAAAATTTGCAGTATAAGGCAATAATACTTGCACACATACAAAAAAATTAGAAACCCGAATCTAATTTTTTTGGGTTTTTTTTTGTTTTGTTTTACAGACACTGAGCTTAACAATTTCTGATAGACTGAAATATTTTATTTTCATTAGAGATATGAAATGAGTCACTAAGGCTTTGACCTAAATGCCTGTTTGCTTGCATACATTTTCTCCAAAAGACAGAACAAAGTACCATTGGGCTATAGGTAATTTTTCAATGTGTAGGCTGCTTTCAAAATTAATTATAAAAAAATTTCTTCTCAGCTATATATGTTTACTACCAGGGACCACTTTGCTCTCTTCCATACATATATTTCTCACATCAAATAGGATTAACTCGTGTCCAAAATTTCTTCCCAAATTCAAAATATAAGAAAAGAAGGTCAGAAAAGGCTAACTGTATTCTAACACTACAAACCCATTCAAGCCATAAACAGCAAGGTGATTTGGTTTCTTAATGTTTACCATGGCTTTAAAATAAGAAGTAAGGAATCTCCAATGCTGGGCAATAGAAGATAATTAAGGGTAATGAATACCAACCAGAACTTAGATGTTAGAAATTGGGGTAAAAAGCAGGCCAAAGCTGTGCTGGCTCTGAAGGAGTAAAGGTTAGGAGCAAGGCTCACTGAGCTCATAGCAGAGAAATTCTCGTTCGAACAAAACATTCCACGAAATCCACTGTACCTTGTCTGTGTTCCAGCAGCTTTCACAAAGGCCAGGCCTCACAGTGGGACATTTTCCTTCTCATCCCATGCAGTCTGGTGCAGAGCACTGATAAAGAGCAAACATGCTGTGTTTCAGACCTCCAGTTCAGACTGAGACTTTGGATGCTGGGTGCCCCAAGGGCTAAAAAACAGACAGTCCTTGCCTGGGAAGGCAAAGATTGAAAGATTAATATGGAATTACCTTGATGGCCTTTGGTTAACCTCTGGGCTTGACTTTGAAAAAGCCCATTTGCAGTCATTCAGTGTGGGTTTGGGTCTTCTTTTGAGTTAATTTACCTTGAACAGGGGAGGAACTCAGTACCATGAGGTCCTGGTGTTAGGACAATATTACATTCTGGATTTTTGAGTAGATTGTCAATTTTGTCCAGTTCTGTTCGGATCTCCTCTTGGCATCCTTGCAAAAGTCCCTGTGGCCTAAATTTGAGTCCTCTCAAGGAATTTCATCCAAGTGGAACTGGCTATCCAGATTATTAACAGGGGAAACCACAATCTATACTGTATGGAAACCCCAAGCAACAGGGACCTCTTGGAGCTGCACACATGTCTGTACATGCATTATGGCTTGGGAGGCCAAATTTTTTCTGTTTGTCATGTCAGGAGGACTTTTTGTGGTGCTCCAGGTGCACTGAGGTTTGACCCATGGGCTCCATGCACCAAACAGGACACCAGGCAACATCACAGAGCCCGTGAGCAATGCTGACAAGCACTAAGCTGAGCACGAGCAAAGAAAATCCAATTTGTGCCGAGCCCCAACACTGAGCCTTGGCCTTATGAAACGCACTTGCTGGCAGAAGGCTGCTGTTTGCTTCCGCTTTCTTTTTCACAGGAGCCAAGTCTTTAATCTCAGCGAGTGCCACCCCTGCACAGTCTGGCATGTGCTCTTTGGGGGCTGCTGAGATCCCAGCAGCCTCCTGCCAGGAGTTCATTAATTACAAGAACAGGAGCACTGCCTGTGTGCTGTGCCAGTGTGTGGCTTCCAGGTCTTTGACGGTGTGTGTTTATGCAACTGCAGACAGTGCTGGCGTCTGCTGCGCCTTGCAGGGTGACAAGGAAATGACAGTCAATTCAAGGGTGTGCTCGTTTGTCGCTGACGTGGAAATATCCTGCCTTCATCATGCCAGAGAGGAGCCAATGTCAGCACCCAGCACTGTGAGGTCACTTCCCCCGTATCACGTCCCATGTCCCCTGGGGTGCTTGCATGGACAGAGCAGCAAAGTTGAGGGGATTCACATTTTGTTTCAGAGGCAGTTGACCATCACACCACTACTGAGGTCTGTGGAAATGGAGACAAAACTGAGCCATGCTAAGCCATGGAGCTCTTCTGATATGGCCCCTGGAGCTGCCCAGATCCAGAAGGATTGTTTTCCTGGATTTCATAGACAGAAAACAGTATGCAAGGGTCAGTGGCTTGCTCAGCAGCAGACGGAGTAGCTCCACTGGATGATGTGGAAGGACACCGGTTTGCACCGCACAAAGATCTGTACAAGGTCTTCTGCGCCTCCTGATTGCTGTGAGCCATCCAGATTCCAACTGAAAAGTAAACCCATTTTAAGGCAGTTTGAAAATGTAAAATTAGTGCTTAGTTTCTTGACTGCTAGCATCAAATCTGGTCAAGGCAGCTATCTGTAATTTTAGAGCATATAAAGAAGATTTATAGATCTCATGAAAACACTCTTTTCCATCTCCCTGAAGATTTAGCCTTCCACTTGCTTTTGAACTTCAGTCCATCTTTAGATCCTGTGGAAACACTAAAACTAAACACAGAATAAAAATGAGCTCACACCATCTGGAAAAACTTTTTTCTTGGAGAGGCCATGTTTAACTTAGAAAGACCCCTACCAGGGTAGCAGGGGTTCAAATGAAAAGCTTTTTGTAAAAAATGTATTTTAAGGGTTTATACAGTGGTACAGAGCATCACACTCTCTGATTACCTTGTCAGGATTTGCCACAAAGGAACATCAAAATAGAAACAAGTTTCTTGAGCAGTTGTCAACCCTTTTTAATGCTGGACTGAAACAAAGAGTTTGAGGTATAGGAACAGGAAAAGATGAATAAAACTGAAAAAGCTTAATATAATGATTATGGGATAATGATTATGGAAACTTCCAAACATGGTGTTATAACCATTGCATGTAAGGTGAACAGTAAATAACCACAGCAATAGTAATCAGTATTTTATGACTTGGCAATAGCATCTGTTATTCTTCTATAGCTGAATATAATATGACATTAAGAGTCAGGGGTAAGATGTTCTCAACTGCCATCTGAAAAGGGATCAAGCATTTCAGTATCAAAGAAGAAGTATTTATATTACGCCTGTGAATTTTACAATACTCTAAATATGGAAGCAGCAGGATGGAGTAAACGGGAAAACAAAATGGTGTGAGAGAGCTTGAAGCAGAGCTTGAAGCTGGGATGGAGATATACTTTCAACAAGTATGAATTGGGAGAGGCATGGCTGGAGAGCAGCCCCACAGAAATGGGTCTGGGGGTGCTGGTTGAAGCAGGCTCAATGCGATTTGGCAGTAGTAACCTGCATCTTGGGATGCATCAAATACAGCACAACCAGCTGGTCAAAAGAGGTGATTATCCTGCTCTGTTTAACACTGCTGCGGGCTAATCTTGAGTATTGTGCGTCCCAAAATTTAACAAGGATGTGAAGGTCGTTGAATACATCCAGAAGAGGGCAACAGAATGGTGAAAGAGCTGGAAGCCATGTCCTCTGAGGAGCAGCTGAGGACAGGCTGCTTATCTAGTTTGGAGAGAAGCAGGCTGAGGTGCAATGTCACTGCTCCCTGAAGCTTCATGAGGAGGCAAAGTGCAGAGTAGGTACCCACTGCCAGCATGTGTGGGAATGGCTCAAACCTGCTTCCAACACAAAGGATATAAATGGAAACGGGATTTTAATTTATGTACCTGACTCCGTTTCAGGACAGGCGTTCACAAGCATTATCACAATGTTCAGGTGTAGCCAGGAGCAGGGAAGGCAACCCTCAGTTTTGCTTGAAAATCTATCACTTGAAGGCTGGCAAAGTCAGAGCCAGAACATTTGCAAATCCCCTACATCTTGTGGAGAGCCATTTGCTATTGGGACTGCACAGGGAAACCAGATTTCTGTCTCACGTATTCTCTTGTGGCAAGAAGTTAATGGCACAGTTTGTATCCAACACAGTTGCTATGAACTCCACCTCTCCAGGCAAGTTTACCCATAGAGTTTCTTGCAATATTATGAATTCCTGGGGAGTGTCCTTCACTCAGACTCTCTCTGGAGAGAGTGAGCATGACGGTCTGTAAATACCATTCCTTCATAGGACAAAACAAAAAACATTTGTTTTGACCACGCATCCTTCCTGAAGCCTGCCATGCAGAATAACCCAAACAGTGGAATCACCTGGAGCCAAGAGAAGGGGTGCCAGGTGAACCTAGTCTCCTTCAAATCAGAGGCAGACACCGGGTCAACCCACAGATGATACAGCAGTCTTGAACATATGTAACTGATATTGAAAAACCCTGAAAATTATTTATAAAGTATTAACTTTTACCAGAAACAGCAAAGTAGACAATTGACTGATGCACAAAGAAGGCTCTTTCTAGAAAAAAACCTCAAAAGTTTTAAGAATCTGATTTTCTCTGTTTGGTAATGCATTTTTTATGTATGAATTTGTATTTTGGCATTCAAAAAATCCAACCCCAAACATTCCCCAACTAAACATTCCCTAACCTGTTCCTCTGGAACAATTCCTCTGTTTTTAAATTATTTTGATTTTTAACTTCTGAGGAGGAAGAACATTAACCAATGTCATGTATTACTTTGGATGTGAAAGTTGAAACAGTTTGGGTTTATGAATACAGGTCGAGTGGTCCTTGCTTCCTGAAGAGCAAGAATGAGGACTGGTAACAGTCACACACAAAAGGAATAATGCTTGGTATTTTCCAAATTATGACACACCTTGATAACATACAATGCACACTTTTTGCCTTCTTAAACTTGCTCCACCACTGAGTTTCTTGGCCAGGGATGCATGAAAAGCACTCCAGTGCCTGCCTGGTGCTTGCATTGCCCACATGGGGTGCTGAAGAGTGGCAGCTGCTCGTGGGGCTGCAAGCCTGAAGCCCTTGCAAGCACAGGCTGTTTTGCACAAGCAAGAACCCCTGGAGAAATGGAGCCAAGGGAAGAGCAGAGCTCACTCCTGCTTTAAGTTTACCATGGGCCAGAGGGCCAGAGAGAGCCAGGGCATGTGTGGTGCCTTGAAGGCCCAAGTGCAGCAGCCAGGAACAGAGCTGGAAGGGCCCAGAGGAATGCTGGCAAGGGCCTGTGCTCAGTGTCACAGAGGACAAGAAGCATCTCCTTGGGCTCATCCTGGGAACCTAGAAAGTTGCCTTTCCCCAGACGGGGGGCATGAGGGTCACCTTCATGGTACATGAACAGCAGGCAGCAACCTGGCCAAAAGGGACCCTTGAAGCTCTGACCAGTGGTCATGCTTCATGCTGCAGAGAAAGGCAAAAAAGCCCCAGAAAACTGCCAATCTGAAAAATTCCTTCCTGATCTCAGCACTGGTACAAGCTATTCTCCAGGTGTGTGAGTAAGACCTGTCTTGTCCCACAGGTTGGTCACACCTCCCACGAGATGTCCAAACCCTATTCTTCCTCAGCCTGCAGCCATCTCAGGACCTTGTGAAAGTAGCCACACTCAACTGAACTAGCACATCCTGAACCAATCAGCTGTGGCTATACTATTTGCATTCCCATATTGTGCTGTATCTAGCAACAATCCAGACTGGAAGTAACAACTTCCTATATAATTGGCACTCAGTGCCACATGAAAATAAAAAAGTAGTCCCATTTTTTATCCACTGTAGATGGAAATTTTTTTGGAATTGCAAGTGCCACTTGTTTTTTTTCTTTAAACTATGGCTATTGATGGCCTGATGTGAGGTTTATATCTCATCCTAAACATTTTCTTATGGCCTGCTGTGACATAGCAGGGCACTTCAGTGTGAGGGTTTTCAGTACAAAGCAAGTGTTGTTGACAGCACTGGAGTGCAGCAATTCTTCTCATGCCCTCGGGTTCAGGTGGCCCAAAGTTCACTGTAGTGCTCAAGACACCTGACCAAACACACACCACGTATGTCTCACTCCTCTACAGCCCTTTGCCAGCCATGCTTCAGGCAGCTGCAGTAGAAATAAAGGAGGAAGCTTTAATGATGTATTGCACTTGGCTGCCCTTGCCTGGTGCTTTTGGCTGGCCAGGGACATGTTTCACCTTTGAGGCAATATCCAACATTTCCTTCTGCTGTTTAAAAAGATTCTCTGGAGAGAGAGATTTTGTTGGTGAGCAACACATCTGACATCATGCTAGAGCTGTGCTAATATAGGCAACGTTAGCCCAGTTCTTGAAGCATAATAATGCTTTGCTTCCTGTGGCTTAGCTTTTGCGATTGCCCATTTCACAAGGCCAGCTCTGGTGGCTCAGGGATGGGATAGGCAGCAGATGCATGGGAACATGTCCTGCCTTGCTTCATTCTGGACTTCCCCCTCTGATTATTACTCCTAAAG
This sequence comes from Entomyzon cyanotis, assembly GCA_024500445.1. NCBI lineage: Eukaryota > Metazoa > Chordata > Aves > Passeriformes > Meliphagidae > Entomyzon > Entomyzon cyanotis. The sequence continues at coordinate 88,783,083 of JAKEPQ010001005.1, forward strand.
TTTCCCATAGGGACCAGCAGTCCTTTTCATCCACATCTGTAAGAGTGAGACTCCTGGAACAAATAATCCTAAGGGCAATATCATTTTGGCAGTACTAGCTAGCACAAGGTGGAAATTAAATGGAAGGGAGTTGAGCACTTTCAATGTCCAAATTCAGCAGCTCTGTTAAGAAAACTTTTCTTGGAAAAGGAAGAACAGGGTCACAAGTGCCGACTGTTTATTTCCACCGGCTAGAGATTATTTCACGCTTAATCTATTCACTTCAGTGGGAGATGCAAATATTTGGTACTTCCTTGAAGTGAGCCTTAACGGTCAAATCCATCCAAGGCCTCCTTCCTTCTGCAGGGCACCCAAAAGCCATGCACTGGTCCCTGCAGGGCCATCAGGCACTGAGTGAACAGCATCTGGGTGAGCAAACACCATGAGTGCTCTGACAGACTTGTCAGGTCTTTCAGGGATTTGTATTGCCCAAAAAGAAATGCTGATGTTTAGGAACCTTTGAATTTGGTTCCCCATAATAATGTTCTTTCTATAAATTCATAAGACAGGCTGAGAAGGGGCAGGCAATCACAGTTCTCCATCTTCCTTTATTTTCTCCCCACTTCTTTTCTTCGGGGTGTTGTTGACTGGTTTTACTGGGCTACCACTTTGTTAGTATATTTTAATTTTGCCTCACCTCATTTCTTTTTTCACCTTGCTCTATCACTGCTGTTTTTGTACCATTCTACTTGAAACATGAACCTTACAGCTTTCTGAATGTGATTTCCAATCTAGGATGTCCCAGCAGGCTGGAAACAGGGAAAAATGTCTTCAGTTTGGGTAAGTTTTCTCCCACAGAAAGGGACACTGCCTGTTGATCATAGCCTGCTTGGTGTTCAAGCCAGCACTTGTGACAAAACAAAATATTCAAAACAGATCCTGTGCTGGGATAAAACATCATATTTCTTTGGAAATCTGCAGAGTTCTGAGCAAACACAGAAGTAAAGAAACCCCATCCCTTTGACAGGACTGGGTCTGCAGGAAGAGGCAATATCTTTAATTAGCAGAATTGGTATGGTTGCAAAAGCAGCCAGCTTTAGGCAAGAGCTCCTCTTCAAGCCTGCAACAGAAGCAGCTTCTTTCAAAGCTGAATGCCAGTTGAGAGGGATTATTCAGAGTTTAGTCCTTCTGAAAAGCTGCATTATTTATTTACTTTAAAGTAGAAGTTCTAAGGCTGAAAAGCTTTATATTAAAGCTACAGATTACTTAATAGATACAGCATTTTTTTCCACTTCAAATCTTTGGAACTTTCTACTTACTATTTCTTAATTCAAAAGTCAACATTTTCTGACAATAACTTTTACATAATTTCTCTAGAAGAATGCTGGGAGAAAACATCTGGTTTTCCATCTCTCTATGAAGCAACTGCTCAAGAATGAATTATGGTCATGCATACAAGATTTATTACAGGACCTTACTTTAATAAAGTAAAAGCAATGTGGGCTGCCCAGCATAGTTCCCCATCTCCTTTGGAGTGATGTGGGTATTTCTTGGTGTTAAGTGTCTACAGACTCGGCAGAGTCCAGAGTTTTAACAGTCATCATAGTTGGTAGCCCCTTGGGCCACCAGTAACGATATTGTCATTAATTTCAGCATCTCCACCTCCGGTGCTCTTGCCAGTGCAAACTGCTGCCAAGATCAAGTTGGTAACTATGATGTTTATTCAAGTCAGTGATTGTGAGATATTGCAGCAATAAACAAGGGCTGCAACATGGCATCAAGACTATAGTAAAAAACCCACAAACTCAACATCCATATGAAAAACCGCCCCATCAAATTAACAGAAGCAGCTCTCATACAAAGAAGAAAGGAAACAGGTGAAGAAACCACAAAAAAAAATTAAGTTCAAAATGGCATGGCAATGGAAAGATAGGAAGGGCTTTTCCCCACAACATTAAAAGCGCTAGAGGAAAGTGGAGAAGACCTTCCTGCCCTGTGTGTGGGTACAGCAAAGTCCCTGACAGACCTGGAGAATGAAGACAGTACAGTAGGGACAGGCTGAAGAGCATTGTCTGGCCACCCAGGGGGCTGTCACAGACAGCTGGACTGGGACAAGAGGCACGAGCACAAATCCGTGCCAGACAGGCTGGGACGGCAGTGGCAGAGGTGATGGGAGCGGGCATGCATTCTCCATGGAAAACAAAACTGAGTCACTGGCCTGGCCTGAAGGATAATTTTAGTGCAGAAGGTGAAACCCAACCCTCTCCTTCAGCATGACATGGGCTGTGACGTAGAGCTGGCAACTCAGCTGCTGCTGTTTCAGGAACGTCAAAGCTGTTTATCAGCCCAGAGCAAGTGTGGGAAAAACCTTGGCGGGCAGCAGGGTGAGCCCAGCAGGTTTTCCTTTCATTTCCGCGCCTTCCCTTTTGCTCACAAGCCCCTTTGCCTGGCGTCATGGAAGCCTGAGTTGAGCCCAATTAATGGTGACGGCCGGGTGCTGAGGGTGTGAGCAACACCGCCGTGCACGGAGCGAGCGTGCAGGGGACAAAGGGTAAGCCCAGACGAGCAACACACACACAGAATTTTATTACATGTTGTAAGGCAGGGGCTGGGAACTCCCCACAACATTGGTGCTACTGCACAAATGCCTGCAGGCCTCTGAGGGCCCTGCTGGCTGAGGCAGTGATGTTGGCCCAGAGTTATCACAGTCAGGAGGGCAAGAGCAGGTGGAAAGCAGAATTATTGTTCCCACCTTGCAGAGCGGGAAAGAATGGAGCCTGAAGTAGATTCCTACAGATGTAGTGGTGGAAGATGAAGTTTTCAGTCTTCAAAGGCAGCACGCAGCACCCTTTTAAAGGCACATATATTCCTGTAGATAAACAGGCAGTCGCCCACCTATGCCTGCAAAATATGCAGTGCTGGACTATTTGTCTTTATTTCAAACAAAATATCATACTGCAGCTATGTGCATCACTTCATTCAGGATGCAGTATCAGGCTCCATGCTGAAACAGCCATACCAAACCACATGCATCTTTACTCTGGAGTGTGTTAAACCAGTAGGCACTCAAAGTGGTGTTTGGAAATTTACCTTAACATCTTCAGAGCAGCATGTTGTCCTACATTTCTGACAGTTTTCTGGGACTACTGATTGGATCACAAGGTTTTTTCCTCTCCCCTCACAAAGCAGTAAATGCTCAGTAGTGTTTAAAAAGCTTTCCAAGCTTGCTCCATTTGTTCTTGTGCCTAACTGCAGATGTGAAGATTAAATCCATATCCATCTGAATCCATGCTGAGCATGCAGCTTCCTGGAAAGGTACCTCATTGGGACCTCCAGATCTTTACAGTCAGGGACCTCCATCTATTTGTGTGGGTGCCTTTTGAAATCTTTATTCCTCATGGTTAGGGAGCAAGCTACTAGCTGATGATCTTGTGACATGGGAACATCCTGCAGTTTGCCTCCAGCATCAGTTTGTGGCCAAGGATGCAGAAGATGCAGGATGTGATAAAATGACCATACCAAGACCTCTCATCCTCTGGTATTTTGGGACAGCAGCAATTGCGTATGAGCCAACACTGGTGTCTCTGTTGGACACCCACATGTAGTATCAGCACGTTGCTCACATTTGGTTATGGCTGGCACTGCTCTCGCACTTGAGATAGAACTGCTGGCAAAATAAAGAGGTCAAGTCCAGCTCAGATCCATCAGGTATTTAGATGCTGAACTCCTACTGAAATAAATGCAAGTGAGGGTTGTAAACACTGTTTGGAAGTGGACTTCACTGACATTAGGAAGTAAAGGGTGTTGGGAAAAGAGATACAAGTTTGCAAAGAGTAAGTGTGAGGACTAAAATGAACTTCAAGGTGAGCAATACAGTGATTTTGTTAGTGTCCCAAAATAAGAATATTGTACTGTGTAGAGGTTTCTTGACTCAAATTGACTTTGACAATGGATTATTGTGTTTCTTCCTATGTTCTTCAGGGAAGTTGGCATTCCCTGGTAAATGGCAGCACTTCCATGGTGTGCTGCATGACTTAAGGCAGCAAAATCTGTGCCTAATACTAGAGTTAAGCAAATTGTTAAAATAGGAACTGAACCAAATGCACAGATCTCCTCCCCAAACTCAAACTAAACCTTTCTTTGAGGTTTAGGAATGTTTGGTTAACTTTAAATAAAACAATGTTGTGTTTCTACACATCCTGCTTTCAGCAAAGACTCCAAGCAGAAACACAAAAATATGGCAGGCACATCTGTGTTTGCACTATTTCTGGCCCAGCTAAAACCAGGAAACACTGGATATCTCACAAAATCAGCTTTGCCTCACAGACTATCCAGCTACCAGGTTTTATTGCTGTTACCCCACAGAATACAATATAACTATGTACATACCAATTTATTATTAATTTTTCAACAAATAACTGTGATAAACAAGTTTCCCAGACCATCAGACATATGAGCCCATTTTTACTCAATTGTGGCAGCATACTATATAGCTACCTTGTATTTCTGTTATGCTTCTTCTTATTGAGTCACCAGTATAGTTGCATAAAGACAAAATGTCTCTTGTGGTACACGACAAGAAACCAAAGCACATCATAACAAAGATAACAAACCAGGAATACGCATGTTGTGCTTCATATTTGGTTTGTGGCTAATTCAAAATATGTAATACTAAGTTTTGCTGCTTGATAACTCTCTGACAACTTTCTTCATTGGATATCTAGAGCATAAACCTGAAGACAGCAGCATCGTTTTAGAGGAAAGTATTTAGCCATATAAAATTGCCCTGCAAGTCAGGGCAAAATTTTTTAAAGCACTTTTGTGTACCAGACTTTTGCAAATTTGCAAATTCATATTTAAAGGAACATTTTATGTTATTGCTAGAAACTATATCACTGTCAGCAAAATATAATACAGACACCCTGATTACCCAGCTATCTGCTCGACCGCAACAAAGCCATCCCAAACGATACAGTACCACAGCTTCATGCTTGCCAGCCAGATTTATTACATTTTCCAGATTTTAACAAGACACACATTAAGAAATGCATGTTAATCATTGTCCTAATGAGAACAATATGCAGTTAACATTTAGAGTGTCACACAAAAAATACAGGAGGCGAGTACAGAATAAATGCACTCTAAATTCAAGGAAACCCAATCCTTCTTTCCACTAGCGTGTTTCAGTGAAATGGCCCTCTACAAGAGAAATTTTTAATGAACTAGCTAAATGTTAACTGGTATGTGTATGTGCTTTCATTAGGCATGGGGCAAAGTAAAATGCCATTCTGACCACAACTGTGAAAGCAAAATAACCACTGTCCCACTTGCTTACGTACAAAAGGATATGAGTATATAAAGCACTAAAGGCCTGCCCAGCATCTCTCCTCCAGAGGCACCAAACTTCCCAGTGTTGCACTGTTTACAGCCAGATGACTTCTGGAGCAAACAACTACCCAGCAAGTGTAAGAGGAAAAGAAACTGTCTTTAAATTTATTTGCAAATAATAAACAAAATGCATACCTTACAGAATAAGTCATTTAACCTCATTGGGTAAAAGTGCAAAACCCATCACTATTCCACACTTCTGAGAGTCCCAAGGGTGCATGAAGGTTTGGTTTGAATTTTCTAATGAGAAGTATGTGAACCTCCTGCGCTTTTTGGGTTATGTGGAGATAATAAGATTTGGGATGCTGATGAAACACCAAATAAAACAGGCATCAATGGAGTGGGGGCAAAAGAAAGCAAGATTGTCATGCCTGCTTAGACTGCAGTGCCTCGCTGCCACACCACACAGAGGCCATCTAAAACCTGTGCCTCCCATTGCTCCCTCCTGCCTCCTCCCCACACAGGGCACACGGCTCTGTCTGTCACTCCATCCACACCACCAGGCACTCTGGGAACACTGATCCATCCTTTACTAACTATGCACTAAGAACAGCTTTTTTTTTTTTTTCCAAATCTCCCTGGAATTATTAAGGTGTTTCCACACCCTGAGTAAAGACTTTTGAAAATAGTTACAAAGCATTAAAGCTGTTTAGAGTGCAGTACCTTTTAATCCCTTTGCATAGTTTAAAACTAGTATTGCCTTGAAAAGTGAGTGTTGAAGTAAAACATGACTGAAAAATGTCTCATCACACCCTACTGGAAGCCTTCCCTGAAAGGATAGTAAATGCATAAAAACTTCAGCTTACTCTTTTTGAAGGTTTACCTCTCCCTCCTTCCCTTTCTTTTATATCATTCTCCCAAGAAACAGAAAAGTATTTTTTGCATGTCAGCTAGCATTACATGAATAAAGCTTCTCCAGTTTCTTTTCATAAAGAATAAAAATTAGCTCAAAAATTGACTACCAGCCTCCTGAAGAGTAGAAAGGAAAAAAAAACCAACCAAAACAGAGCACAAAGCAAAATAAAACCAAAAGAACAAATTTCCACAATTTTGATATATGCTGTTTAAAACAGTATTTTTCACTTAGGGATGAGGTTTTACACAGGTCATCTTTCCCTTCAAGTCTCCAGAAGTAACAACAACAACAAAATTTAGGTTTTTCTTCTATAGAGTACCATTGCTGCTGTCTGCTTATGCTTTGTCTTCTTGAAAAAAATAAATAATGAAATATTTGCAAAAGGAAAATCAACCTTAAATAAATAGTATCTAGAAATATTATCTTACTGGTAACTATAGAATACCACAAGTGCATCACTGAACAGATTAATGTGATTGAAAGAGATACTTTGTGTTATATATTTTATTCAGTTATATGTTTATGTTCTCTTTCAAGTGAAAACTTACAAATTCCAAAAAGAGCAACAATTAGCTTGAAAAATCAGCTTAGATGTCAACAACTGACTACAGATAACCATTCTCTTGGCTAGTATGTGTTTGCCCAGGGCAGCCAGTGTCCACAATCAGCATTCATCTTTCATCCTCGTCAGCTGGGCTGTCTGGCAGGTGCTGGGTGGGGTGAACACCGAGGGGTCTGCGATGCCCAGATGGATATCGAAGAAGCGAGTGGAGGTTGTCACGCTGTAGTTCTTGGTGTAGGTTTCCTGTACTGGGTAACAGTCTTTGACGGTGTAAACGCCAACCCAGGATTCCACTGCAACCAAACAGAAATGTGACTACATTAGGTGACAGGAAAAGATGAATGTGTCATGATGTCAGTTTCTTGTAATTCATTGCTTCTGTTTAACATTGTCTATTCAGATCCTCATCATCATGTTATTTTAAAAAAAATCTTATTCTTTTCAAACACATCTAATGGTTCATCATTTCAAGACTACACTGAATGCTGATCTCCTCCAGGTATGTGATAGAGCAAGTCTGTCCCTTTTTTAACTTCAGTTTAATTCCACAATGTGCTAAACTCAGAGGTGTTCCCGTGCTCTCTTTCCCCCTTGTTCTCTGCCATCACCTCTACCTCCTCCACTATGTTATTTAGGCAGTGGCAGTAATGTCATTGAAGTGCTTTCCTTTGAATGCCCTTCGCTTTTATCTCTCTTTTATTAATCTCACAGACACCTTCTGTGATCATTCTTTATCCCTTCAATCATACACCATCCTGTTGTTTTATGCATTTCAGATCTCTTGATAGCAGAAACTCATGGTGTTAAAATTACCTACTATGATCATAAATCAGTTCCTCTGAGGGATGCTTGTAAAATTTTTCTAGTCCCAAGGACACTTATTTTCTCCCACCCAGCAGCAATCACACACACTTATTTTCAGTCCTTCCAATATTGTGTCATATGCTGTACACAACCACATTGCAGAAATAAATAAGCAGTGACATGAAACACACATGCTGTATCTAAAGAAAGGGTAAAATTTGAGCAATATTTGAACATCTTTAGAGCATGCTAGTACACCAAAACCATTCTGACCTCAATTAATATGGCTCTGAGTATAAAGAAATGGAGGCACCTTTTAGTGAACAAGTCTTCTCTCAGAATTTTGGATAAAAAATCATGGTTAAATATGATGCTACAGAGGTAGCCTGTATCTCCCCTGAAACCTTTATAATTTTAACAAAAATATAATTTCTAGAATCCAAACTAGAATTAGCTGAAAGGTAGACATGTAGGTAAGACATCTTTCAGACATTATGTTTATGAATGATCATACCAAAAAGCACTGGAAATACAAAATAATACAGGATAAAAATCACACAAAATTAGTTGGATGAATCACAAAAATTCAAAAAATATCACGTCTGAAAAAAAAATTTATTGGAGTGAGTGATAATTTGCCTCTTACAGAATACCAGAGGATATATCAACCTAGCTACAGAGGTCTAACAATCTTATCCTTTATTCTCTATTTCATTTGTTCTACTTTTACTCAAGAAAGAAACATTTTCCTCTGGCTAAATGCTCAAGTTCATAACCAGCCTATATATTAGACATCTATAACAGTAAGTATTGCATTAGCTGAATAGTCCCATAAATTTCACAGAGGTTTTAAAATTATTTTTATAGTTGTCTGGGTCATCAAAAAAGCATTGATGAAATTGAAGCCAGATTTGCTATGCATTCAAAATTTAACATGCTGTACCTTGGACAATTCAGTCTCCTTTCTTTTATGATGCAAGTGTTCAGCTGCCAAGTGCAGAACTGAGCCTTGTGAGCAGATATTTCTGAACCAGTATAGATGATTGCAAAATTTAGGCACATATTAAGGATTTCAGTGGCTGCAGAACCATATGTAAACACACACTGACACCTGCTTTGTTACTATTACACAGATTCTAGTTTAAGTGTGTCCCTAATTATAGTACCAATTCCTCTCTGGATTAATTTTGGATACAGGCCGCCAGATTCAGTCACAAAATGATGTTGCTCCATGCCAAACTCTGTATGATACAAAATGAAATACAATCAAATCCCCTGGACATATTTAATCCTGCTGAGATATGAAACATTTTCCCTATAAAATGCATTGTTATTAAAATGATATTCTGTGCACAGGGTATTTTCATTACTTCTTCTGGAGAACTTTACAGAGATATGGAAAGTCATGGTGAAACATGAATAATTTTACCTTTCCCTGTGCAGCAGAGACATTGATTATTATTAACATGAAACAAAAGCATGCACATACATTTCCTGGCTGGTTTTCTGTCAGACCATTCCTGTACCATAACTTCATCTCCAGGTCCCCCAATGTAGTACTGATCTTCATAAGTTGAATTGGCAGGAATATCATATGGATCCCATGGCTCTGTCAGAGCAATCTTCGAGCAAAGCTTTGTAACTTGTTCAATCTGAAACATCACTGCGTCTTTATAGAGCAATATATATTCAAAGAACCTGAAACATTAAGAAAAAGCAATTTATATATATATAGTCTTTTTCTATCCTAAGCAAGGAACATGCTGATATGTAAGCTTGCCTTTGACTTCTCAGTATAAGAACATTTCCACTTGCATTAAACTTTGCCAAACTTTGAGAAACGCTAACCAGTTGGGCTGAAATTTCTCATGCTGAAAGTTTGTCTCAGCTGATTCTTTCCAAAATAAATAAATCAGGCTGAACTGGTTCAGCCATTTCTGAGAACAACAGAACAACTTTTCTGAGAACAACTGAGAGAAAAACATGTTATTATTCCTAGTTTTGTTTTGGTTTTTTTTAATAACTGTTTCATTAAAAAGCACTAGGGCCTCCATGTTTTGGAGAAAGGACTTAAAATCTTGGCAGAGGAAAAGTTTTTATTAGAAGTTGCCCAGATTTGGCTAAGTTATAAGCCTTGAAAAAATCTGCTTGCCTAGGCTGGATAGATTCACTTCTCCATGAATGCGGTAGAGCCTTTCTTTCTACTGGTTAGATGTGGTATCTGCCATCCTCACAGATGTTTCTCCATGGCAACACACATAGCTTAGGCGGGACAGGGTGGTGAAGGGGGAAGTACATGGTCCCAAAAGCAGAACTGAGAGGGTCACCCTCCTAAAGGCACAGTTTCTCTCTGGAACCCACCAGACTCAAAAAGTAGCGAAAGGAGAAAGCAGAGGAGCAAAGTAGTATGGCAGAGATAAGGAGAGGTATGGAGCTCAACAACCTTGAGAGGCTAGAAGGTGAAGTCCACAAATGGAGAATTGATAAGGATTTAAAACAAATCTTCTACTGAGTGTGAAGCGACCAAGCCATGCTCTGAGAAGAGATGATAAACATTTCTATGGAGACTTTAATCTGTTTACTGTTTACAGCAGTCTGATCTACCACAAACACTGTGACTTTGCTTCCACACCTTTAAATAGGAGGTGGTATGGTCCTTACCTTTTAACTGGGGACAAAACCAGAGAGAAACAGAAAATAAAAATTATCAGAATACTCAACTGGAAACAGCGGAATCCTAACTTCTCCAGGGTATTTTGCATTCCCAACCAATCAGATGGTAATTTGTTCAAAACATGTCTCAAAGCATTCTCATGCATGCTCAGCATCTTTTGCCCAGGACTGGCAGGGGTCACTTTCTAAACCCTCCAAAACTCCACATTCAGTATTAGAGGCTTCCCTTGAATATCTCAGCACAAATATTTGGCTACAGGCTACTGTTATGCAGTGATTCTAGAGAAAAGGAAGGGAACAGCTTCATCTTTCCATCCGTAATACCTTGCTTCATTCATAATGCTGCCTCCATTTCCTGCAAAAAAATAAAAGGCTTGGGTGTCTTTGGACAGAGACATCTCCTACTTCACAAACCTGATGCTAGTTCCTACCCCTATTCATCTGGTGCCATCAGAAAGATGGGAAGCTGGTAAAAAACATTGCATAATACATGTAATTGAAGAGATGATGCACAAAAGCAAGAGGGGGACCCTCCTCTATTTCCCAGCTCCTGCATTTTCTCTTTGCAGTCCTCACATTCTTTTCGGAAGGATGCAAAGTTTACATACAATAGAGTTGAAAACAATACAATTTACGGTTTTAATTTTTGCACTACACAATTGCACCAGGCAGCAATAACTTCACCCACCACTGACATGACAGCATTTAAAGGTTGCATAATGAGGAATGTCTCAGCATCTGGTTAAAAGCATCTGAGCAACATTCCCACCACCTCTTGAGAGGATCACTTATCCAGCATGCATGGAAACATAAGCAGGCTAAATGCCATTAGCTAAATTGAACAGTGACAGAGAATATAAAATGGGATAAGGAAGCTGGGGCTCATCTCTCACACACAACCTTGCAAAACATGGGAGGCAGCTTGTCTTGCTTTCCATGGGGGAGTCAGTCATTGGGAGCTTCCCCCACATTAACAAGACTCACACAAACATGATGACAAACTGCAAGACTAGATATGACCTTCCCCAGAATTAATTGTTCTCCTGCCCGTATCTTAAAATATTGCTACTTCTGCCATGACTTTCACCAACCTAAACTCGCCTGCCATTTTCTTAGTTAAAGGCAAGTTTTCTAAAGTCATGATGCACTAATAAAGATTTCAGTACCTTTTTAAGCTATTTTCTTACATAAATCCAACCTGAGACCACATATGGACATACATAACTTTTATATCACATTTGGTCCAGAGAACATACCACAACACCAAAATACATTTATTTGTTTTCAGTGAGAATCTAATGACCAAACTAACTCTTCAGCTGACTGCCCAGCAGCTCCCATAAAAGTGGGATGGGAAATGCCTTACAGGGGAAACTATCACCATGTGTGAGACATCTGAGTGATAACAGAGATTTTGTGAAAGAACAAAAAACCCCAGTGTATTAGAAAAGCATTACAAACTACTGGGAATAAAAATTAAACTATTGTATTTATTTTTTATTATAAATCTTCATTTAAAACTTAATTCACACAGAAATTTCACTCACATTTGTTAATGATCTTGCAGACAGCAAGATGGGCATTATGAAACAACAAGGTAAATAAAAATGAAGGAAATCCAAACAAATCAAATTCAGCACCAGCCATCCCTCTAGCACCCATTCCGTAGAGTAACAGGCTCCACCACCTACTTTTTTGGTTCTCGGAGAGGCACTGAACATATGTGTAAGAGACACCAGTAGTACACCTTGATGTGCAGCTGGGATGAACTCAGCCCCTGTGGTGAGAGGCACACAAGAAGAGAACTGCAGACAGCATGGTTCTGCTCACTGTGTGTGACAGCCCTGGGTGGGCATGGGCAAGATTTACACTGTCCTAGTTCAACCCAGATGTACCTCACATCCAAGTTTTATAGAGAACTGTGTCCTGGAAATAGCCAGCACAGAAACCTAAGATTACTCAGGATCTGAGTTTAATGGCATATGAAAGGTGAATGGTCAATTTTCTGTTTCATAAAGAGAAGTATTTACCTGCCAAAATTAATAGCAAAATGTTCATGAATATAAAAATGTTAATTTCAAACCAAAATATTTTATAATAAGAAATATTTTTCTCTTTTTGTTTTTAACCAGCCAAGTCCTAAGTATACTGCCTCTATTGGTTTAGGTGCCTCAGATTTCATTGGCTTCTTGAGGGCAAGCACAGAGTCCTGAAAATAGGTCTTGACAACAAAACAGGAGAGGAAATTATTTTTAATTAGTTTGTTTTTTTTCAGAAAAATGTAACATATTTGCAGCCTGCACCCACCGCTCATATTATTTTTATAATAACTTAATTACTTAAACTATAACTTCAAGAAAACCCCAACCTAAAACCAAATTTGAAGAAGTTACTTGCACAATTATTCTATTTGCCTGACTGACATTATTTCGCTTCCTTTCCTATCCTATTCCACCTTACCCCATCCTATGCCTCATCCCTGGTACACTATGGGACTCTCTCATGATCCTTAATACTCCCTTTGTCTGTGCCTGAAAATGGATAAATTCCACTATATAAAGACACACATGTTTTTGCTCCTATGCTTTAAAGAATTTCTTAACTCTGGATGACATCCTGCACAAATAATTCTATTGATTTTGCTGGACGCAAGCATGTCTGATAGGTGGGATGTGGCGAGCACAGACCTTTCCAGTGAGAAATTTTTCTCTCTTGTTCCTGTGTTTTATAAACAAAGATAAAGTTTGGATGTTGTTGAAACAGTGTCTCAAGATGTGAATGATTCAAGCCAGCCAATCGGCCTGGGGGGAGGTTTTGAACTGACCAATCTGGGTGACCTTTGAAAGTCTATATAAATTGGAATTAATTAATAAAAAGACACATTTTGCCACACTGAAGTCCTGGACTTCTTCTCTCTGCTAGTGGTTCAACAGTGACAGTGGGATACATGCTGGGTTCAGTACTTTCTTCTCCCAAGCTATAGAAAGTGTTTTTCTGAATAAGAAAACCAACTGAGTTAAATGGAAAGCCAGAACACCAAGACCTCACAATCACAAGGTGAAGCACTTGTGTTCAGGACATACTGCAAGGGGTGGGTGTGCATCCAAATACTGTCCTACCTCTGAGATTCCTCATGAAATCTGGGGAGACAGTTAGAGGTCCCTCTCAGGAGAAAGCCCAGATAACATAGAGACCCATTCCTGGACCCTCATAAAGGCCTGAACCAATAAGTTGGTCTTCTGAATGGGTTACTGTTTTGCATCTTAAGAATGCAATTCAAAACAGTGAATTATTTATCAACACTTGTCAGGAAAAAAAAATCATTAATATTAAGATCACGCTACCAGCTCCTTTTCAGGTGCTCAGTCTGTATCCTGTGCTGGGTCCTTCCCAGTCCTGAAGCATGCTAGCCTGCCCATCACCTAACACATCTGCCTGACTCCCAGGGTTTACTTCTGCACTTCCAAGGGCCTCCTTGTGAGAGCCAAACCAAGAAGAAAGGAGCTGCTTGCTGTCCAGCTGCCTTTGTGTGGCTCAGAGGAGCAGAGGTGCTGTCGGTGGCATGGCAAGACCTGCGTGATGTATTGAAAAACATCAGGCACGGTCACTTGCTAGAGAGAAGCAAAATAATGGTCTGAGATTGAGACTGGGTAATAGAAATTCCTTCTGTGCCAAATCTGGCTCTGCATCATTTTGCTCTGTGGCTTTGGACAAGTAACTTACAGTATAAGAGCCTTAAAATGCTGTTTGTTATTTCTCTTTGATTGCTGTAGCACCAGAGAGACAGAAATCAGTGACCATGAACAAGTTGTGTGAGGCATTGTATTAACAAAGAACAAAACCACAAATCCTTCCCGAAAAAAAACCACTGAAACAATGGTAAACCAGACTTTCCTCTACTGCAAAGGTGTATTTGGGGTTTCATACACCCAGGGCTTTAACCTGTTGATCCAGTTTTCCCAGGTGTAGTCATTATAACCTTAAAACTCTCACTCATATTAGCCAGGGTTTGTATTACCTAGCAATATAAAGCTATTGAAAAATGGAAGCAAAATTTTATGTATTATTTGCAACCGAGACACTGTATTACTCAGCAGGAAACAGTATATGCTATTTAATATCTCAAGCTGAGGTCACTGCAATTATTTCCAAGCTAACTTTGCTTCTCCTTTGTGATTAACTGAAACCTTGAAGGCATCTGTGTGCCTTCGTGGTACTACTTAATTCTTTGCCAGTTCTGTTTTTAAAAAGACATTTTTAAACATTTTGAAAAAAGCTAGAAACGTATCTAACCAGAAGAAATTTCACTATAAATATTCCAAACAAATTCTCTGTTCTAGTCTGCATGGATAGGTACACCCGTATATGTAATTCTTGAGTTATCTTGTATCTTCTTGATAAAATACCCTACAATGATACCACTTTTTTTACACGTTTCTTACTGAAGATGGACCGGGAGAATGGGAACCTTTACTTCAAGTGTGACTACTAACCCCATCTTCTCAGGTCCTCAGATTAAGACTATTTCAAGGGAGCAAAGCTGCCAAGCAGACATGCAGACAGTTGATAAACACTCATCAGGTCAAGAACATTCATCTGCTTTTGCAAGGATCTGGCAAGCTCATTTCAAAAGGGAGAAGCATTCATGTTTTAGTGTATTTCTGGGAACTCCTTTCCTCTTTCCCATGAAGTTTTCGGTAATTTCAGACTTGTGTTTTTCTTCTGGTATATCAGACCTCAACAACAACAGCAATTTACCATATTTGATCTCACATGTTTGGCAGTGGTGCAGGACTATGGTATATTGTACAAATACAGGACTGTGCAAATACATGTGACAGTAAATGTAACATGATATTGTGCAAAAGCAATATTTTTTAGTCTGACTCAAATCACTCACAGATTGTAAAGGCTTTCTGGTTTTTTTGGGTTTTTTTATTTTCAAGGACATCAGGCCCCCTGTATCAGGTATCTAATTAGCAAGGTATATGAGGAACTTTCATCACACTACCAGTTTCTGGAGCAGAGAGAATCAGCCTATTTCAGTCCTGTTAATTATGAAGTTTGTGTAGAAAGAAAACCTTAAATACAGGAATCAAAAGCTGCAAAGTCAAAGCTACACCAGCTAAAGGTTGACATACTTTTGTGACTTTAATTATGAAACTCAGTAAAAAGTGATGCAATTTCTTATTAATTGTTTTCCCATAAATTAGATTACCTATTTTGGCAAACACTAAGGGAAATTTGGTTCTTCAGCAAGAATTCTGTTTCCCCTGCTATCCCTTTTTGGCTATTTGACACTCTTTAATAATCCAGCAA
Source organism: Entomyzon cyanotis (assembly GCA_024500445.1). Classification (NCBI taxonomy): domain Eukaryota; kingdom Metazoa; phylum Chordata; class Aves; order Passeriformes; family Meliphagidae; genus Entomyzon; species Entomyzon cyanotis. Next base: position 88,798,664 of record JAKEPQ010001005.1, read on the forward strand.
ATCACACCTCTGAGAACAATGCATTGCAATTGAAGTTGAAGTCCAGGAATTCTTCAGTTGAAGAATTGAAGTCCAGGAAAACAATAAAGCATTGTGTTTAAGGGAGTTGTGTTTTGCAAGGGGCTAAAAGATGCACTGCCCTTAATAGAGAGCATCTGTGTGTTTCTCTAAGTAATAGTATCAATTATTCATAATTGGAGCCCTCAGTAGACAACAACACAGCTCCAAAGGAGAGGAATGGAAGATGTGGCCAGCATACCATAACGCTTTCCAATGAATCCGTGGAATCACCTCCTAGGGAATACGGTATATACTAGCAGAACCACACAATATCAAAATATACTTGAGGTCAGAGATTATTTTACTGTTATGGGTTTGTAAAAAAGTCTAGTACAATGACGCTTCCATGAGTAAGTTAATAATAATAAAGGTTACTGGAAAATCACAGCAGGGCTTAGAGGAGACCAAAAAGAGTGAGGAAGGCCAGGACTCACCTCTCAATATACACTAAAGACCTTAGGGAAGATAAAATAATACGGAGGAAAATGACAGAGGTACATTATAATTTATTTATTACATTTCTTACCCTCTTTGTGCTACAAGCAGAAGTCCAATAAATAACTCAATTGAAAGAGTTGATACTCCAAACTGAGACATGGAAATGCTCTTTTGAGAGTGCTATTATTTTAAGGCACTCTGTGAGCTTGTAAAGATGTAAGAAATAGTAAACAGAAATTTAACATGTAGAAAGAGATAGAAAAAACATGGTTACAATGACTGAGAATATCTCAAAAAGGAAAAAAACATACCCAAACATAAAAGACATACCTGTATTCCTGTTTTTAATTTTAACTCTAGAGACCAGGCAGAAGCCTGCAGCTAGTGCCACAAGCTGGTGTGCCACAAGGGCTGGTGGGAACTGTGCAGGGCCAGGAGCGATGGTGGCCAAGCCCCCCTACCATGCATAAATGGAGCCCACAGGGAGCAAAAGAGGCCAGGGCAGGCAAACAGGGTCTGGGGCAGCTCTTCCCATGGAAGGGTGTTCAGCAAGGGTGCTGATCCTCTGCCAGCTTGACCAGGGAGCAATGGGATCCACCCAGCAGAAAGGCACGGCCTCCCTAAGCTCTGCAGCTGCTATGACTGATGCAGCTGCCCAAAGTGAGCTCTGGTGGAGCCAAGTGTCACCTGCGGGGTGTGCCTGGATTGGATGGTGGCAGTGAGCACCCCTGTGGTGGGTCAGCCACCTACAGGAACTCCTCTGCTTAGTGACAGAGCTGTGGGTGTAGGCTGAGGAGTATCAGGGATTGCAAAGACCTTTAAACTAGATTTGAAGTGGGAAAGAGATAAAACCAGGCTCGCTAGAGGCAAGCCTGGGGGTGGCACACCAATGTTTGAGGCATGGTGTGCTATCAAGGTCCTCTGGTCCACACTCTCAGTGGAGATAGAGGATGGAGATCTACATGACAGCAAAGGCACAAGGGTTATTGATGCGTTAAAAGCCACAAAAGTGCTTGAGAACAGTCACACAGGACTTCTTCCCCTCACCAAATAGGTGGAAGGATCAACAGCGCACCTGATGTATACCTACATCGATGCAAGCAGCACAGGCAACAAACAGGAGGAGCTGGAAGCCATTCTGCAGCTGGAAAATAGGGTGCAGTTGTTGTGGCTGCGACAGGGTGAGATGACTCGCTCAACTGGAGTGCTGCGGTGGATAGCTGTAAATGCCTCAGAAGGGATAGGGAAGGAAGGAGAGGTGAAGCAGCCCTGTATGTTAGTGCTTCAGCTGTCTGGAGCTTAGTGATGGTGACAACAGGGTTGAGTGTTCATGGGCAAGAATCAGGAGAAAGGCCAGCAAGGCAGATGTCATGTTACAGACCACCCAGCCAGGATGAAGGGGCAGAGGAAATATTCTATAAGCAGCTGGGAGGTCTCACAATAACTGGCTCTTGTTCACATGGGGGACATCAACTTACCAGATGTCTGCTGGAAATATAACACAGTGGAGAGGTAACAGTTTAGGGGTTCCTGGAGTGTTCAGTTTTGGGCCCCTCACAGAAGAACACTGAGGTGCTGGAGTGTGTCCAGAGAAGGGCAAAGGAGCTGTTAGAGGGTCTGGAGCACAAGTCTGGTGAGGAGAGGCTGAGGGAGCTGGGGGTGTTTAGCCTGGAGAAAAGCAGGCTCAGGGGAGAACTTAGTGCTTTCTACAATGTCCTGAAAGGAGGTTGTAGCCAGGTAGGTGCCAGTCTCTTCTCCCAAGGAGCAAATGATGAGACAAGAGAAATTGGCCTCAAGTGGTGCCAGTAGAGGTTTAGACTGGATGTTTGGAAGATTTTCTTCAAGCACTGTAACAGGGTCAGCAGGGCGGCTGAGTCACCATTCCTGGAGGTATTTAAAAAGCCTGATGATGTGGTGCTTAGGGACATGGCAGTGAACTTTGTAATGTTAGTTCAACTCTCGGACTTAATGATCCTGAAAGTTCTTTGCAAACTAAATGTTTTGATGATTCTAATTGTCAGATTTAATTGGAGTTTTCACACCTTTCTCTTAATCAGAGTCTGAGACAGGATATTAAATTCGGTGTTAGCTCTACCCACTATGATAATATCTATTTTTATACATCAGAAAGGCTTAGCAGAATGAGGATCCTTAATTACAAATAACTAAATACTCTCTCTTTTCCAGACAAATACTTTAGAATAAAAGAGTAATAAAATATAAAGAAAATCATTTTTCCAACTAGAACTGGGTACTGCAGCTTCTTACACAACTTCTGTGTACAAACAGAGGAGGATCTTCATGTACCATGAACAGGGAATACATGAAATTCAGGAGCCCTATAATGATGTTCATTGAGATTGTAAATCACATCATGCATATACTTGGCCAGTTAGTTGCTTTTCAGTACGCATTCCTGCAGAAAAAGTAATCATGAAAAGGTCTGAGGAACAGATTGCCCTTTGGAACAGATGGGGAGGAGGTCCCTATTCTGATAGCGCGAACTTTTCTTTCATGACGGAATATTCCCTGGAAAAGTTTGTGAGGATATGCGCTTGTACCAGATTACTATCCCAAGATGTAATGATTTCCACCTTCCATCTGCAATGATTTCCTTAACAGGGATGATTCAGGTCTGTCTGATATCTGTCCAATATAAAAAAATAAAAAGACTGTGTCTGTTTTCAAGGGATTTTGGCCGTCAAGCCAGATAATCAGTTGCAACAGTTTGAAAGCTAAGTACTCTTCAACTTTCTAATACCTCCATCCAAAGATCTGAGTTTAGCTTACTGTTAAATAAACTTTGTGAAAGATGAGGATCCACTTCACTTGAAATAAATGCAACCTGAAATCATGGCACGGAACTTCTTTCTTCCTCACCACCTCCAATGTAAAAATAACTTCTTCATTTCAACCAGAAGTCTTTGTGCAGGTCTTTTTCTTCTTCCTTCAGCAGCTATCAATCAAAAGTAGTATTGTTAGGTGAGTGCATAAATTAGTGTCTGGGTTCAAATACAATGTGTCAGTGTGTTAAAATTCCAGGTGGAACTGACTGAAAGTGTACAAAATACAGGAATTATGGGAAAGAAGGGAATGTCTGTGCGAAAGAAAACATATTATTAGGGAAGATGTAATTGATCTACGGTTGTAAAAGAAATGGCATTTTGAACACATATCCATTGAGAAGCAGTGCAGTACACACTAGTGATTTAGAAAGGAAAGTTTACAGTTCTGGGTCCACCAGGAAGGTCATTTATTCTGCTCTGCTTAGTCCTGATGAGACCAGAACACTGATGTTGTTCCTGGTTTTGGATGCCACACTTAAGGGAGCAGATAAACAGATGGGATATAGTCCAGAGAACAGCAAGGACAGTGGGATGTTTAAGAAACAGGACCTATAAGGAAATTGAGCATGTTTAGTCTACAACAGCAAGACTGAGGTAGGATGATAAGCTGACCAGCACATCAAAAGCTAAAAATGAATACCATTTTTTTTCCCAGTCACCTGAAGCAAGGAGGGCTTTCTTAAGAGATACTCTGAAAATGTTTGTGTCTTCTTACAGTCCAGCTTTTACAAGAACTGTTAAAAATATCAGGGACAACTCTTGTAAAGCATTTCTTCTCCAGGGTGGAGGAACAGGTTATATGGCAACTTGGAGACCTTCCCAGCCTTACACATAAGTAATTGGAGAATACTGATGGCTGGTGGTTTGTTGTTTTTTTTTTTTTTTTGGAAAATACTAGCTCAGTCAATTAACCCTGATATTGTAAGACCTGGATTTTTGACAATGCTACCTTCCCAAAAATGCTGAACAACCTTTGGGGATGACTTCCTGAGACCACCCAAATGCAACAGCAGCACTCTCTGAGGTGTCTCAACAGAGGGCTCCATCTTATTTCACATGAGAATCTGAGGGATGGTGCCATCCCCTGCACACTGATGACCGTCAGCCCTGTTTGCTTACACAATTAACCCTAATTACACCACCACACTGTTTTCAGTGCCTGAATGAATTAAAGACAAATACTGTCTAAAATCAGGACTGGTGAGATACGAGTCAAATGAAACATGCTCAGCATTCACAGGGAATAATTAAAAGGTTGAAATATCTGTTAAACTTTCTCTTCATAAAACTCTTTTTCTTTGGTCCTCTATTGAGTTATTGTGTATTTTGTTATGACAACAACTTTTCCACCTTTGGGGGGTGGGGAGTGGCTTTCAGCAGTCACCACATGCCTACTGCCCCTAGGAATCCTCTGTAGGAAATATCCATGATGCAACACAAGAAACTGGCATGTCCTTCAAAACCAGCTGAGATTAAAATACATGAATAATTAATAGATTAAAATTAATTTCAAAACCTTTGTCTTCAAGTTATTGAGTACTTGCTTTAGGGCACAGTGTTCTTGATACAGAACCATTTCACAGGTTATCTGTTAGTCCATCACAGAAACAACAGTTGCTGGAGTCACTGCAATCAGCTAAAGGAAGCATGGTTAAGCATACATTTCTATTTTTAAGAATGTTTATAGCTATTTTGATTGTATTAAACCCCTGACACGTTTATTTTTCATTCAAGGCCAGTTCTAAGAAGTAGCAAAGAGAGCAAGACCTGTAAATAATATTGGTATAAATATACCACACTGGCACAGCTGCAAGTTTTCCATTACTCAGGAAAAGGTCACTAGACCTATTGAACATGTTTAGACTACCCATGCTGCTTAAAACATGACAGAAATAGCTTTACCATTTAGATCTGACACAAATACAAACTGAAGTCTTTAGCAAACTGGTATGCTTACCTAATTTTGGGGTGTTTTCCTGACACAGAGCCCAGTGTCCTACATACACGGACAGGGAGCCATAGTTTTTTTGAGCTTTGCTTAATCATGTGAATTTAGAACTTCTGTGCATGCTGAAAGTCTTTTTCTTTACCATTCCTATAATCGTAACATAAATGAAAGTAACTATTTTTTTAAAAGAGAAAACTATTTCAAAATGACACAGTCTCATATTGGCATATTATGGGGTTTTTTCTGTTCAAATTCCACTATTTTATATATTTAATGGGCAAGATTTTCAAAACTGACCAGTGATTTTTAACAGCTTCCTATTTTGGGTATTCAACATGAAGGTATTTGGAAAGGGCAAATTTGCAGAGGGACAGCATTCAGTATTTTCTAAAATCCTGTGTGTCAGAGAAATCATTGCAAAACTGATGTGTCCAATTTTAATACACGCTTTTTTTTGTATTCAAAGACTCTGTAAGAAACCTCTGAACTCTCTCCCCAGAGAACCATATGAGCAGAAATCACTTTCTGCCTGTCAGATTTTCTCTCCCATCTCTCATGTTTCCAATTGTCAAGAGACAATTGTTCTTTCCACATCATAAGAGCAGATCGTCATGTAACTGCTGCTGTTTGCAATTTCCATCCACCAGCTATGTAACTGGAGAAAAATCTGGCTCTATAACCCCGTCTCCAAAATTATACCTTAACCTGACCCAAAGCCTTGTGAAATCAGCCAGAAAAGTTTCACTGATTTTCACAGATGCTACATCAGGTGTTTAATAGCTGCTCCATTTAGAAGAAAAATAAGCTGAAAAATTTTTAAAACCTAACACAACTATCAGTTTATCTCAAATGGGCAACATAAGGAGATGCTGAAAGGCAAAAATAACATTTTATGCAATCTCAACTCCACGAAAATGTATTTCCACAAGTTTAAGCTGACTTTGCATATTCTGTCCTTCATGATATTTCTTGTTATTCTCCTTTATAGTGCTGTGGGCTTTGTTTTTAGGCAAAGTAATTAACATCTTTATATCTTTAACTGCAAATACTTAAATTATACGAAATATCTTTTTTGTCATAGAATCTCCTTTTTGAGAAGGTTTTTTAATGCAGTCACTTCCTACAGCTAACTTAACAAAAATCCTACAGAATCTGCTTGTGAGAACTCTTTGGAGCATTTTCATTTATCCATTTGTTTTCTGGTCTGCTGTATTGCTTGGGGTACTCGGTTTCCCATGTTCTCTGCACTGTATGAACCACATAGCTGGACTCATCCAGGGAACAGGACAGTGGTTTCTGCAGGACAGAGGTGCTACTGAAGCCACCACGGGAAGAGAGGATGGAAAAAGCTTTCTGCACCAACCAAGCCTCATGCTGTCACTGCCTGCCCCAGCACTCTACACTGCAGGTGTATCTCAGGGGCATTGTGCCTGGAGGCTGCTATGATCAGGTCTCACAAAACTTAATTTCTACATGTGCTGCTTCAGTATAAGCAATTTGGGTTAATGATTTGAGCTGACATTTTTCCTTATATTTGATGCTTGTTCATACACTGTACTAAGATCATGGTAAACATCATACACATATTATAATGATAAGATGTCCCTTTATTTTTATAATATTTTAAAGGACATTTTAAAAAATACAAAAACTATCTACAAAAATAATCTATGGAGTTTTACAGCCTGAAACTGCATTCACATATTTGGGGGGATGAATCAGGCTTGTAAGTGAATTTTTCCATTCTTTCAGAGGAAGGAAATCTGGAGAACCAAACTGTGTTTCAGATGTGTGTTAGACTTCCAAAATACAGTAAGACAGGAGGTCCCACTTGACCCACCACAGATCCTTTTACCAGGCTCCAGCTGAGCAGTTGTGGTACCTGCATTTGGCAGTGCCCCAAATATCATCTACTTTACATCCCTTTGACGTGGCCTGACTATGTTAGCACAACTGATGTGACAGACTACGTACTCTGGACATCTCAAAATTATAAGTCATTTTGCTTTCATCTCTAGTGACCAACAGTTTTCTTCTTCAGAAGACTAGACTACTTGCTTTTAGGAATTTAGGAACTTACAATAACCTGGCTATGAGGTACATACACTGTGTAGTCACCTATCCTTACACTCAATGAAACTAACAAAAAATGTATGTAAATATGTCATTAAACAAATACACAAAAATGTATTGAGAATAAATATCTTCATGCTTATATTTGGTTTAGAGACAGGCAGAGCAGAAGTTAAAAAAATAGCAATTTCTTATATTCTGCTATGCTGAGGCCATTATGTGGTCTCTTACATTTTCCCTCTCCAATAACAAAGGAATGAACTTAATGCAATAGGGTGTCTCCACTCTCATACCCTTCTCTCCTTTTAGTCTCCCTAATTCTTCCTTCCATCTATAAAAAAAAGGTACAGGAAATGCCTCACCTTCACACTTTATCAAGCACATTATCCAAATTTGTCCCTCCCACTATTTTTTGGAGCAGATAGGGTAACAAATCAGTCTGGCTTTGCAAATCCTGTGTGGTTTTGGGCACAGGTACTTAAAATTGTACAAGGAGACGTCCAAGTCATCACAGAATCACAGAATGGTTTGAGTTGGAAGGCACCTTAAAAATCATCATGTCCCATAGGCAGGGACATCTTCCATTAGACCAGGTTGCTCAAAGTCCCCAGATACTCTCACAGACAAGAAAAAACCCCTAATTTTGTGTACAGAAGATAAAAGTCAACAAATCTGCATCTAATTAAATAGTGACACATTAATTTGGGAACTAATTGTAGTAAGAATTCCTCATTTTGTACAGAATTCTGCTGTCCAAATAAATATCCTCTGAGGATTACCATAACTGCGCAGCATGAGTAAATTTTCCAGTGCTGGCTGCCTAAAAGTACGGCAGAATCGTAAGTTTCCTGGCAAGAAAAGTATCTGAATATGATAAAACCACAGTTGCAAACAGTATTAGGAGATACTGAAAGAATGCAAACTGAAATCTTTCTTCATTGTGTTCCCTGGGTGGACTCTGGGCTTCATGTGAGTGTTTAAAAGCCTTCAGCACTGCCATACACAAAACTGCCCTTGCAAAACTCGGGAGAAAATCTGGCCATTTGCCCCCAGAAACATTAATTTCTGAAACAACAGGTATCCATACAAACAGTAGGTTTCCATGCAGACAGACTAGTTAAGGAGAAATTTCCAGCTGTTCAGCAGCTATACAGGCCTCACACCAGCTTTCCTGTGCAGGGTTTCACCAAAATAAATGGCAAAGCACGACACATTTTTAGGAACCCTCGTACCTACTGAGCCATCTGATTTTCAGATGAAGTAGCAACTGTGAATTCCCACTAAGAGCTGACAGAAGGACAGCAAATTAAGGCTTGCTAAGTGTGAAAGTACCAGAACTGACAGAGGAAGGCATGGGTAACATCAGAGACCAAAACCTCAGTGGAAAGTCTTATTAGACATTTATCTTCACTCACTATCCTATTCCACTTTTTTTTTTTTTTTACTGCAATTGGTCCCAAGCTCTGAATAAGAACAGAGTAAAACAAAGACAGAGGTTTTTGTTCTTTATCCTGCTGCTAAGAAATATTACATTATATGGAGGTGTTTTGGGGACCTTTTTATCTTACTCCATTAAAGCCTAAAGAAAATGTACATTAGAAAATGCTTTGCACCAAATAGACAACCTGAAAAATTAGTTACAGACATCATAAAACTTTTCCTGCTAAAGCAGTTGACAGTGTGTTTTGAACATAAACTCTAAAGTATGAAATAGTATTTGGCAACAGCTATATAGAAGGAGATTCTGAAGAATACATTACTGCACTAGAAGTCAATCATTAAGGGTCAGTGAAGCCATTTTTGGAATGATTTACTTGTGAACTTTTCAACTGACCAAAAGGTAAATATGCAGGGTATTATTACAATGTTATTTTTTAAATTAAGTAAAGAAAAAGGTTCATCATAAGTAAGCTTATTAAGAGATGTTGCAATACATGTGGTAATTTTGGTCTTCTGCATTGTTTGCTGTCAGTCACATTATCACATTCCAATATGAACTGTCCTCAGGAAAAATAATACATATAGAAAATAAGATGAATAGTAAGTAGACAATATTACTTTCCATTTGAGAAGGGCAATTGAGTTTAATGACCTTAAGGATAAGCCACTTCTTAGATGCTTCATATTAAAAAATAATTTGAACAGCAATAAAGGATTGCTTTTATTTATAATTTAGGGAGAAGCTAGAGCAAAGAAAGTTTCAGCAATCAAGATTTTTACTGCTCTTCTAGAACGCCACAAACCTTATGTGCTTTTATACCTGTAGCTAGTAGATCACTCTTTGGGGATGGCTGGGTTGACAGGCAGTTATGCAGTTCTACGTGTGTTTTTATTAAATTTTGAAACACGTTTTTATTCATTTAAAAAAAAGAAAGGCAAAAAAGCAAATAGAGCTCCAGAATCAGCATAATTTGCTATCTCTCAGTCATATCTGGTAAACTAAATCTTCTTCATAAATCATTATAAATCTTCTTCACTGCTGGAATCTTACAGGGTATTTTTGTCAGACAAGAAATTAATAATGTCCGGAGATCACTAACTTCTATTTTCAAAGGACATAAGCTATACACATGCAGTGTGGCATCCACACAGATTACCATGAATTTTCAATCACTCTTTCAATATGGCAGTGTTTACCACTGACCCTCAGCCACAGGAGTGATTGACTGAGGGAATTTCCAACCTGTGCATCCAGTCCCTTCTGCTCCTCCAACATGGACACAGGGGCAGCAACTCAGAGGGATCCAGACTTCAGACAATTATTAATCCAACAAGGAGCTATTCAGTGCAGAAAGGCAGAAGGCTGGATGGAAGTTCCCTCTGGCCTGGATTTAGCCCACAAAACATAGTCTGGATGATGCCAGAATGGAAGGGTAAATTTTATAAGGAATGAAAGGGATAAAATAAGCTTTCATGGAATGAATAGCTAACTACCTCCCCAGACATCAACTCTTAGTAGCCAAAGACTGAAAAATTGTTGTAACTACAGTGTGAGCACTGTACAAGAAGAAAATGCCTGCCAAATTCATGTTCTGATGCCAGAAAATTTCAAAATTATGAAAATACATAAAAAAAAATCTGTAAAAGCAAAAATGTGGTCATTGCTAAGTTATGGGAACAATCCTATTGACTGTAGGAATACTACCAATAAAATTCTCAGAGCAAAAACAAGAATTGCAAAAGTTACCTTACCTTTTTTACTTTTTGTGATACATGGGAAGCATCTTTTAATAATAGAGTGGGACACAAAGCCAAATGTATGTACGTAACCCTCAAAACAATGATTAAACTGATTCTCAAATAAATGTTTTCTGAGGATCTTTATTAATAAAAGATGAAAAAAAAAGCAGGAATTCAGATGAAAAGAAGTGATTCTTTCTTTCTTATTACCACTTGTCATAAATTAGGTTTTGGACAAGCACATTTAGGCTTCTGTTGGAAACCCCCAATTTACTCCTCAGTATTAAAGCATTACAGGTACCAGCTCCAGAATTAATACACTACTTAAAAGAAAGCCTGTCTTACATATTGAACCGTCTGTGCTTTCACACATGGGAGAAAACTCTTGGCAGAAAATCCTGTCCTTGGCCCATGACTCTCAGGTGTGGGAGAGTGACCATGATACAGGCAAAAAAGCATCCTCTGGAGGTTGGGACGACACAGAATTTCCCTGTGGAATCTAAGATCTCTAGTCAACATACATACATCTCCCCTGGGGCCATGAAAGTGAGGCAGTAAACAAAAACAACTGAAAGGAACAGGGCTGCTTGGCAGAGGTGAGGAGAACTTTCACTGGCCACTGGCACCTTCATGTTATGCAATGCCACGCTGGGCATAATGCTCCTTATTCTAGAAGAGCCAAAATATTGCACAAAGTGGCCCTGTTTTACCCAGACATCATCCCCTCCCCAGCACGTCAGACACTATAGCATGCCTTGAAAACACTTTGGAGGAGAAAATAATTTCCCCTTTGAGTAAGGAAGAGCAACAGGTAAAAATACTTCATGAGAGAGAACTCCTCAAGTTGCTGAGCATGCAATTCCTTGCAAATCTACAGGTAAGATGAAGATGAAAGTCATCTGAAGACAGGGATGAAGCTGACCAAGATGAGGTTCAGGAGTTGGATTGTTGTTGCTGCAGCCACACAGATTCACAGCTGGATGGCCTCAAGTCTGAATAGTTCAGTGTTATTTATTATGCCATGTCAAGGTTAGCCACCAGCTAGTTCATAGAAAATTGACATGATAGAAGGATCCTTGAACCATACCTTTCAATTTTGCTTCAACCAGTGACTTGGCATACCAATAAAAGCACAATAAGGTACCATTTCACTGACTTCACTTGTCTGAGAAAATGTCATCCAGCTGAAAACCTGACCCATGCAGTTAATAAATGGATAAGCCTGTTGATATGCAAAGTAGATCAGATCTCTATCTGGAAAAGGAAACATTTTTTACCCCACAGAAGCCCCATACTTTTTCAGATGAATAGCCTTTGGTCCTTTGAGAATAGGTGTGATGTTTTCAGTTGTGACATCCGAATTGCATCAGGTCTCAAGCTGAACAGAGCCCAAATTAAGATCATGAATATAAAGATGTCTTTCATTGTGTTTGTTTAGCTGTGCAATCACATCACCATCAGCTGTCTGTGACCACTGAATCTCTCTCTATTCATGCCCACTTGAAATCTCTACCAAATGCTCCCCCAAGAAAACCCAAAACTAAACAAACGCCCCCCAAAAACCCACCACCAAAAAACCAAAACAGAAACAACAAACCCAAAACCAAACCAAAAGTACAACCATAACCCCCCCCACAAAACAACAAGAACAAAACAAACAAACACAAAAAAAAACCCAAAAAAAACCCCACCAAAACCACCCCCTGAAAAAATTTACAGGGATTTATCTTCTGAAAACACTGATTCCCTGATCTAAGTGACAGAGACGTAGGCATATTATATTTTCAGTGCTGTCCTGGTTTTGCCTTAAGTTTTTGCCAAAATGTCCAATAGTACAAAATGAGCCATAAGTTTCAAGGCAAACACACATTATTGCAAAAAGTTCAAATAGACAAGGAAGAGATGATCAGAGGGAAGAAAGAAGTATTTCCCTAAATTTAAAGGGTTCAGATGGATAAAAGGCTTAAGCCAATATCTACTAGTATCAACTACAATATGGTGTTAGTGAATACCATTTAACAATGTTTTTCAGAAAAACAAAACTCCTTAATGAGAACCTCTCTTTTTTAAGAACATCCAGTAAACATCCATCTATAACTCCTGTGGTAGTAATGACCCTACTGAGTGCCTGACAGTGGTTTATAAGCACACCAACCAGCGCTCCAGCAAATTATCAATTTGGGGTCACTGGGCACTATTTATCTACATTTTCTCTCTAGCTTTAAAGGGTTTTGTGGATCCTGCTATTTTGAATTTAAGAGCCAGTTTATTTTGTTCAGTTTGGATGTATGCTGTGTTTTGGTATTGCATGAAATGGCTCCAGAGGACTTAGCATAAACAACAGTTTCAAGAACACTACACTAAACAGAACAGCCATCTCAAAGCAATGGATTTGCTTTATTCATACTCAGGTGTTTTTGGTTTTTTTCACAACCAACAAAGATGCTGTTGTTCAAGGAAGCATAGGACACGACAGCAGAAGCCTTGCTAAGCCAACAGTTCCCAACTTCCTCTAATAAGAGTCCACTTGCTTGTTACTGCTGCAGTTTGATGGCTAAACAATTTCAACTGCCTCCCCTGAGCAGTGTTTTAATCTCTTCCCAACCAGCCCACCTGTAACAACAAAAGCAATTGACTCCAGTGCCTTCCTGAACTGTATGGCCTGGCTGACTTCCAACGAGAGCAAGAACTTGAGAAGGGAAATGATTGCTGCTGCTGCCTGTAGGCAGAAACAAACAGAATGAACAGTTGGAGTGAGACACAACGCTCCTCCATGCAGCCCTCATGGACCACAGTAGTGTACTCCTGGTATCTCCAAGGAACCAGCTGCCTTGGCAGGGAGCACCACTGAGGGACTCAGTAAACTGACTTGTAAATGGGCTTATGATGGACATGCAGGAGTTGAGGCTTGCACAGCCAACCCTCCATACCCCATCACACAACTCCCACTAGAACAACTAAGGCTTGCTTCAGGCTATTGCCTGGCATCTGACTGCCAGTGTGCATCCAGCACTGCAGCTTTCCAAAGCCACCTTTCCAAACTCACAGTCATTACCAGCAGCAGACACCTGAAACAACTTGACATCTACAGAAAGAAAGTAAATGCAGGAGGTATAAGTACCTTTCTTCATTTCTTGTTCTCAGAAGCAAATTATATACACAGCAGCTTATGAAGAATTTTAGATCCCAAGAACTCAGGTTGCATCTAAGAAACTGCTGAAAATTCACTTGTTTCACTGCAAATCAAGGGTCTCACAAGTCTGCACATTCTACAAAATCTTAAAAAATGGGGCTTGGGTTCCTGAGCAACTTGGCCAATTCTGAAAATTTTACCCGTGACAGTCTTTCATTCCCCTAAACATTAAACTGCAGAAACCACTCCCAAAACCAAGTCTGGGAAACAAATTTGCAGTTGCTCAGGGTAGCTCAGTACTTAACCTATTGAGTCACCACAATGACCACAGAACGGATGGATTATATGATTTTAATAGGTCAGACACTGCTGTTTTTTCCTTTACAATCACACATCCTAAAACAACTAAAAAGTAGTTAAGTCAGACATGCGTGCCCACACTCTGTTTATTTTGAAAAGTCATCACCTCTTCTCCAGATGAACGCTGTTATATTTGCACCTGACCTTATGCTGCTTCTCTTCAGTCAAGGACAGGGATTGACACACACAGGCAAAGAGCCTGCCAGAATAAGAGACTTATTTCTCTAAGCATAGCTTTGTCACTTCTCTATCACAACACCAGTTTGTGTTGCCAGGTGAGGAGTTTATCCTCCCCTTAACTGTGCCCATCTTTTGCAAATATGATTGAACTAAAGGAATTAATAACATGCAGTTCTGTTTTGAAATTAACACTGATAGGATACCTCCGGATTGTTTTTTGGCTGTGCAGTTACAGTTTTTGAGACACTAACCCTGACAGTTTCAAATACACAGGCATCCCAATGTGCTGAGTACTGTAAAATAGGCCAAGGAGGTTACTGTTAAAATACACTCAGAGAATATAAAAAAAAAAAAAAAAAAAAGCAGCATTTTCTTCCATCTACTGACTTTCTCGACCACATGGAATTTTTTCCCCACCATCACATTTCTCATAGGACAAACTGTTATTGGGCCTTCCCTGAAAATAATTTTGTAGAAAATAGTATGGAATATAGGTGTGAAACTCTGTGAAAACAGCACGTGGGAAGTAATACTCCAGTCCTCAAACACCACCTGCATGATTTCTGCTCTGCTCCTCACTTCATGCTTTTCTTTCTTCATAACTGAGCACTAACACCTGTTGAATGGCTTCAGCAATGCCAAACAGCACACCCCTAGCTCTGTTTCTCCAAGAAAATGAAAAGTGATGGATGACATTAAGTTCTGGCCACAATGCAGTCAGTCGGATTTTTTGTTTGGACCTTTTTATGCCAGGATTTCTCACCAGTTTGCAGTGATGTCATATTTAAATCTACACCATTAGAAGTTACCTTAAAAAGAAATACTTTTGCCCCAACAACAAACTATGCTGATGGCTGTTACCTATTCTGTGAAGTGTCCTGAGATAGAGGCCAACAGAGGGTTGAACAAGAGCGAGGATGGGTTAACATCCAGAGAGCACATAAGGAAGAAACTTCATGTATTAGGCAATAAAGGATTAAAAACATGTTCTGTGTTTAACAGCATGAACACAGCTTTGCCTCAAGAGCTCTAGGGAGCTCTTTCAAGTGCTCCCCTTTCATATTATACCCGGAATGGCCTATTCCAAATGGGAAATGGCATACTAAACTCAAGGAAAACCTGTTTTGTTTTCTCTTCTGATATCAGCTGAGCACTACACAAAACCTTAAGACTGTCCCTGCCCTCCTGGTCTATGCCCAAAAGTTTGATCTTGAAGAGGAAAGAAGCAGCAGGGCTAGGCATGCTGGAGAAAATAGAAGCAGAGTGCAGCTAAGGTTGGGTCTGCGAAAGAAGTGAAAAAGAAAGCCCAGTAATGAATTCAACTGGAATAGGTTCTCCTCTAAAAATCTCAGCCTAGGATCACTGTTGGTAGTTTTTACACTCTGAGCCAGAGTATGGGCAGCCAACTGTGTGACCTAGAGAAACATCCACCCAAGAAGCTGGCTGAAACAACCAGCTGTGACTTCTCTAATGAACTGGCTCTATTGGTTGTCTGGCAAGCGAGGTGTGTGCCCAGGTGGCAGGTGACACAGTGCAGCTGGACAATGGGGAGGGGGCAGTCTTGACCAACGTGGTCACTGCATCCCAGGTGCTCTTGAAACAACTGATGGGCTAAGAAGTTTACCTTATGGCTACCTTTCTGGAGTTGAGGTAGGTATGTTTTACTGGCTTGATGTAGGTATGAAAATGCCACATTGCAAATTACATGAATTTGAAACATGTATCCACAATAAAACCTGAAAGTTTCATGTTCTCCTGCGGTTATGAGCCTGCAAGCCATTCCACAGAGGCAAATCTTTGTGTCCTTGATTAACCTCAGTCAATAACTCAAACAGGGCTGTGTCTGATTAAGGTCTACATTTGCAAGCTTCAGAAAACGCTTTGTAGAAAAATGTGGTTGTTGGCCAACCCTGATTGCTGCACATAAGTTACATCTGATTGGAGCAAAATGAGAGAATTTAGACTGAAATTTCCTTAGACACCAGGGCAGCGCTATTTTTCTTGTTGATTTATGCCTCAGCATAATTACCCCTTTCTTGTCAACGTCAAAGCAGGGTGGAGAAGAGGTTATTTTTCAAAAGACAGGATAAATCCCCTAACTTCTGAAGGCTTCAGTTTACGACTCACTGTGTCCACAGTGAAATGAAGTTGTGATCACAACTCCAGACCTGATCCAACACATACTGAACAATGGAAGACTTTCCATTGACTTCAATGGAAGCTGGGTTATGCCCCGAGCAGACACTACTGCACATATAACAAAATCCCTCTCCAATTCTGGATGGCAAAAAACATGGACAGCCTGGAAACAGTAAAGACCCCTGAGGTCAGAAATTGTCTACAACTAAAGTCTAATACAGGAAAAATCGACAAGCACACACATCTGCACTCTGTCTCCTTCTAGCCCTATCAACCCAGACAAAACTGCATCCAGAGCAGGTGTTTTTCAAAAATGTGAAAAGATCATGGCAAAAGACAAAATCTGGTCTAGAGTCTAAAATGCAGAATAATTATTCAACCTTAAAATAAAGTTTTCAAAGAAAATAAACATAAGCTTGAAGAAATTAGTGTAGTACAACTTAGAAGCTAGAAAAGACTTGCATCAGGCTTTGCAGCACAGTTTTATGCTTGTCAAACATGAAAGTCAACACAGGACTTGCAGAAGAACGGAAGCATGAGCACCCCTTGGCCACTGCCACTCTATGCTGTATGTCAGAAGACCACCAGCAAACAGCTGTATGCTGTTTTAACATTCTTCATATGTTCCCATGCAAAAACAGTAATGAAAAAAAGCTTACAATGAGGGAAAGCTAAGTCTGATAATGAAACACATGAAGAAGTTTTAAGAGTGTCAGGGGATTTGCAGAAAAAGGATGAGAGAAGAGCATATGCTTGTGAAAGATTAAAACAATTACTATGCGATGTTGGTATGAAATTGATTGCCAGGAAGAAAAGACAGCAACAAAAAGGCATATTGATCTTTTAACAGCAGAGACCACTTAGTTTGGATGATACAGCATTTGTAGGCTGGTCTTTACCTTGTCTCACACATCCCCAGGACCGATGCACCATTATTTGAACAATTCGTAGGTGGGAGAGGCAGAGGTATGGGCAGACTGGCTACACTCACATTGGCAGGTATGTCTTGTCTGAACGTGACTGACACTCAGTAGCCAGAAATGTCTCACTCAGGAAAGCATCTCTAGGCCGATCATTTCTTCCACCCAACCTGAGCTTGGCAGGTTGAGCAGAAAAAAAGAGGGTTTTCTTCAGTAGGCTTTTCTCTATGCTTGTTTTTCAGCCAATCAAGAAACGCACAATGACACAGGGATTTTTTGGGGATTACTTATGGGTTTAACAGATATATCCTGTATAAATGAAGAACAGGGAGGTCCTGCAGGGCTGTGCAATGGGAATGAATACACTGTACCACAGGTATATCCTGACACCCCTTCACTGATTTAGGACCAAGCACTGACAAGGATCAAGAGTGCTCAGAGAGCTTGTAAAATTTAACTCCAACTTGATAGCAAATTGCTGAGCTAGAACCTCCTCCCTCCCCCACAACATTATTCACACGTTTGAGTATAACCTCTTCGTTACACCTCAAGATACCCACTACATTTCACATTTTGGGCTGTATTTTTAGATTCACTTCCAATTCTATTTAAAAAGCAAAACAGCTGGGAGGGGGGAATATCTCTGAAGGTAAAAAGCTGACACTGTTGATCATTAATCTCGAGGTATTTATATATATATGTATATGTACATGTATATGTATATGTATATGTATATGTATATATGTGTATATATATATACACACACACACATACGTATATAGATATACATATATGTATATATACAGAGGATGTATCCAAGTGGCGCTGGTGACAGGTTTCCCAGCGCCACTGGTCCCCAGCCCGCCGGTGCCTGCCGTGCGCCGTGCCCGCGCTGCCCGACTCACAGGGGCAGGGAGGTGCCGCCAGCAGCGCGGGGCCGAGGGAGACCCCCGCCCCCTCCCCGGCTCCTCATCACCCCACACCCCCGGGAGGCGCCTCCAGGCTCTGTGCCGACCATCACCGCCCCGCCCGGCCCGGCCCGGCCCCGCCGCGGGTCCCGCCGCCACCTACTTCTTGCAGGGGATGAGCGCCTTCCTCTCCTCCAGGATGCGGAGGCGCTGGTTGGGGCCGTCGTAGGAGACGGCGGCCCGCGTGTTGCGGCCCGAGCCGTGCTCGTAGAACACGGTGCGCCCTTCCCACTGCCGCGGCGCCTGGCACGGCTCGGCCCGCGCCGCCGCCCCGCCGCGCAGCAGGACGACGCCCAGCAGCAGCAGCAGCAGCAGCCGCAGCGGTGGCTCCGGCCCCGGGCACAGCTGCCGCCCGGCCGCCGGCCGCGCCATGCTCCGCTCCGCGCCGCGCTCCCTGCGCGCACGGCCGCCCCGCACGGCGCGCAGGCGGGCGGGCAGGCTGTGCCGGGGGCGGGGGCGGCCCGCCTCCAAACCCGCATCACCTCGGCGGCGACAGGCGGCTGCCAACACAGCGCCCGGGCACCGGCGCGGCACGAGGGTGCGCGGCGACAGGCGACCCTCGCCCTCCCACGCCTCCCTCCCCGCAGCCGGGAGGGTCTGGGCGCCCTGGCCGTGCCCGGTGCTCCGGGACGAGTGCCCGGAGGTTTAGCTGCGCCGTCCAAGCCCTGGGCACTCGGCGTGAGCTTGGGGAGGGAGGGGAAACGCGAACAGGAGGGACCTGCTGGGCCAAACTGCTTTAATGGTGCCCTCGAGGGGGGAATTTCAGGCTCCGCACGGACAGAGAGTGTCACCAAGCATTCCTTCATCACATGCATTCCTTCATCTCCCACTGCCTTCTTAGGTTTGCAGCTGTTGTTTCCTGCCTGCTTTGGATGCATTTTCCTCCCCTACTAAGGGAGGGGGAAGCCCGTGCCCCACTGATGCTCCGTCTCTGCAGCTCTGCTGCATCTGCAAGGGGAACATCGGTGGCAGCGCGGTACCTGGCGGGGGCAGGGCCGGGAAGCTGCTACCTCTGAGCCATGCTGGGGCTCTCTCAGGTCACTGGGATAACTAATTGAGTTAATCTTCTTTTCTCAGTGGGTTCATCAAAGAGTGGGGAGCAGCATTTCCCCAGAGTGAAGAAAGAGCCCGCAGGTCTTTCCGTGCATGGGAACACAGGGGTGGGGTGTAAGGGAGCCCTTTGCCCCCGCGTGGGCACGGCACTCCGCTGCACCAGGGGAGCGTGGAGCACCAAGGAAACAAATAAAAAAAGCTTGGAAAAGGTCTGAAACCCCTTCTTCCACTCGTGTGCAGATGCGATTGGTGGGGGACAGAGGCGGGGGAGCGGGCGGTGGGCTCACTGCTCGCAGAGCAGTCCCACACCGGCCCCGCGCTGCCCCGGCCCCGCCGCCCGCTCCCATTGCGGCTTGGCCGCCGCCGCTTCCCCTGTCCGAGCAAACCGGGCCAGGAGCCACTGCCCGCTCTGTGCGCCCGGCCGCTTCACGCCTTTCCCCGTCCGTGCCGAGCTCATGCAGGGAATTCTGCAACCCCCTGGAGGCGTCGGGAACAGCCGCCGGAGCTCCCTCAAGCCCGCAAAAAGTTTCTTCTCCGTTGAGAAAACGTGGTTTATAAAGTTCAGCCCCACGGGAAGGAGCTGCGGTCCGCACCCTCGTCTTCCCTCTCCCCGCGCCGGAGCGCAGAGCCCCGCGGCAGAACCGTGTGGTTTGGGTTTCCTTCCCCCCACCCCCCTTCCACCTGAAGGAATTTATGACACAGATGAAAACTGAAACGGAGCTGGAGCGGCGGCCGAGAGACGCAGTGATGTCGCCGGGGGATTAAACGGGGTGGAGGTGATGTCACCGTGCCTGCACAGCAAAACGCACACATAACACGCACACCCCCCACCCCCCCGGAGGAGCGGGGCTGCCAAGGGAGCGCGATCGGCCCCACGTCACTCGTGCCACTGGTATAAATGCGGTCCCGCGATGTCCATGGCTGTCGGCGCGGCGGCTCCCGCGACTTGACTGCAGCAGGGCACCGGGAAGGCAGCGCCGCTCCGCGCCTTCGGCCGCCGGGACCCGCGGGGCGGCGGCGGGCGGCGGCGGACAGGGAGGAGAAGGAGGAGGAAGAGGATGCTGCGCGCCTTGGTGGCGGTGTCCCTGTGGCTGCGGGTGAGCCCGCGGGCGCAGGGCGCGCCGTGCGAGGCGGTGCGCATCCCCATGTGCCGCTCCATGCCCTGGAACATCACTCGCATGCCCAACCACCTCCACCACAGCACCCAGGAAAACGCCGTCCTCGCTATCGAACAGTACGAGGAGCTGGTGGCCACCGGCTGCAGCCCGGTCCTGCCCTTCTTCCTTTGCGCCATGTACGCCCCCATCTGCACCCTGGAGTTCCTCTACGACCCCATCAAGCCGTGCCGCTCCGTCTGCCAGCGCGCCCGCGACGGCTGCGAGCCCATCATGCGCCGCTACAACCACAGCTGGCCCGAGAGCCTGGCTTGCGACGACCTCCCCGTCTACGACCGCGGCGTCTGCATCTCCCCAGAGGCCATCGTCACCGACGTGCCGGAGGGTGAGCACCCTGGGGGCAGCGGGCGGTGGGAGGGAGGATTCCCTCCACCCCCGCGGGACGCCCTGTGGTGGGACGGGGGGCTGCGGGACCCCCACGCTCCAGTCCTGGAGCCTCTGCTGACAGTTTTCATTGCCTGACGCGCCTCTGTTTGCAGATGTGAAGTGGACCGACTTCACACAGGGCTTTGTGGTGCCGGACAGACCCCTGGAGCCTGACTGCAGGAACCGCGGCCAGGGTGAGCCTTGGACGACCCCCCCACCTCCCCGGAGACAGGGTCCCTCTGACATCCCTCAACCTTTCTCCCTTCTCTTCCTTTGAAGAGCGGTGCAGGTGCAAAAAGACAAAGCCTACGCTGTCAACCTACTTGGCCAAGAACTACAGCTACAGTAAGTGCGTGGGGGAAAATGCTTCCCTTTGCCTGTCCCACACCCTCCTTGTGTCCCTGCAAGTTAGACAGCTCTGTGTGGGTGCTGAACCCACACCAGGCCCCATCCAGCAAGTGTGGCATGAGAAGTGTGGCTCCAGCACAGCCTTTCCAAGTGGGGGTTTGCCTGGGGATGCCTTGCTGCCCTCTTCCCAATTCCTCCTCCAGCACACCCCACATGCAGGCAGTAGTAGTAATTGCACAGATGATGGTGTGTTTCTGACAAAAGCGGTGAGTGAAGTGTGGATAATGTGCTCTGGCATCAACAGGTTGCTCTGCAGAAAGGGTGGTTGCTGCTGAAAAGGTCACTCCAGTAAAGGCAATTATGTCTGATGTGATCGTAACCACTTGGCCAGCTCCTGTTTTCATCCAGCAGGTAGAATAAACAGGGATTTGCTACCCAAATAAAACTTGTAAATGTGAAAAAGCTGCAGCAAAGTAAAAAGTTTTTAGAAATTCGTGTATGCTTTTACTTTACTAGCCAGAGTTTTGTCTGGTGCAGAATTGTGAGAGATTAATTGAATTCAGTGACAATTTGCACCATCCAGCCAAGGAGTTGGCCAATAGTTTTATTTTTTGTTACATGACATATTGGCAATACAAATGAGTATTCACCCCTCTTCCCCCTTGGTTTCCCCCTGCCCCAGTTTTCTGATGGTGTGAGTCAGGAAGAACTCTAGTTGAGACTAGATAAATACCAGACTAAACACCTCTAATGCCAATAGAAACCCCCTACTAACTCTGAATTTAATGTGCAGTATTGTTGCATTTTGCACTTTATAAGCATTTTCTCAGGTGGTGGGTTTTTTTCAAGTAATTTATCCAGTTCTTCTGCAGTAGGTCTATTATATAATCCAATTCCTATTTGTTTGATATCAAATGAAAGTAAGTTTGTAGTTATTTAATTCTTTGTTAGCATGTTTGGTAATAATAATCAAGCTGAAAATCTAGCTTAGGTAATTGTACGATTTTTTGTTCATTACAGCATTTTGGTGCATTTATATGACATACTCTTTTTATATAATTCCTTGATCTGTCTCAGTACAACATAGTGATATATTTAGGTGGCACAATGAGCTTTCACAGTTGTCTGAAGTATATGAAAAAGTAGTGATGCCAAATTACTGTTCCAAAATGAAATACAGGTCTTAGTCATGTAAATTCTGACTCCAGTGATTTCAGGAGTGTTCCTTGAGTAGAACGTGTGTGCTGGGGTTCAAAATTTAATTCCATTTAATTTGTGAAATCAAGATATTGTTTTTCAGCTGCAAATTTTTATTCAGAACCCTCTGAGATAGATAAACCTGTATGGAAAATGAATTGAGGGACTAGATTTAACAAGTTGAAAATAATTTTTTCCTGAAATTCTTTAGAATCAGACATACAGCCAAATTGTGCTTTTAGCTACCAGAACCAATCAGACTTGAAAATTAATTGTGAGTCTCCAAAACTGAATTTTCTCATGTGTTTTGTGTCTGTTATACATATCCTGATAAAGGTACCACATAAACCTCAGACCACATTAAAAGTGCTAGTCTCCTGTTTTCTACATGTGAAGTTTATTCCAAATGTTGTGAGGTTCATTTGAAGGCTTTTGACCCGGTGGCTGGCAGGGGCAGCATTGATGCGGGCTGATCACTGTGGTCTGTACACTTCTCATGCATCTTTCATTGAAGGATTTTTGGACAGTAGAACCCTTTCTAATTAGACATTTCCTAGAGACAAAATCTTTTATGTGAAAATCATATTTATTGGATTTGGTATTTCTCACAAGAGAGAAGGGATGAAATGCTGCCGTGGTAGGTTTATGGTATGAAGCTACCAAGGATCATTTCAGAGCAATCTACAGAGTTTCACCTTCTTGATTCCATGCAGACATGCAGTTTTCCTCAATGAAAGGTAAAAATACAAATGATTGTGTGTTCAGAGTCTGAAGAACCTGTTTCAGTGTCTGGCTTATATAAGGATCTCACTACTGGTAGAGAATCCAAAGGCAAAAGATGAAAAAAAGTACAGCTCAAGTAATTCATGGCAATGCTAAGCCTCTTAGTTTTTTGACTCAATCCTTCCCTTCTTTGTTATGTGTGAAAGAAGACTATAGTTCCTGGTTACAATCTGCAGGAAATGATTTTATTATTGGAAAGTCTATTGAATTGATGACAACTGTCTGTGAGGTAAATTATTCATTACTTAATCAGAAATAGCCAGATGTGGCTGGAGAATGGGTCAGATTTACTCAAAGGGTTTTTAAAGTCTGAGTTGAAGGAGCTGTTTGTGTGTGTGATTCCAGGCAAGATTGGTTGGCCTGACCTGGCAAAGATTTAAGCACATGTTTAATTTCACAGTTGTCAACAGTCCTACTGAAAACCCAATCGAGATCAGGCCTCTGTTATTCTAAGCCACTGTTCATGCCCACACATGCAGAAGCAGTTCTAGTTTCACAACCAAAACAACAGCTTCCAATTTAATATGTTTTGTTTAATTTTGAGATGTGTTTAAATTTCTAAGAGTGTTTATTGTTCTCACTCCTTTATTTTTCTATTTGCAGTTATTCATGCTAAAGTAAAAAGCATAGAAAGAGGGAACTGCAATGAGGTAACAACTGTGGTTGAAGTCAAAGACATACTCAAGTCTTCAACGCCAATTCCTCTGTCCCAAGTGCCTCTTCTTACCAATTCCTCCTGCCAGTGCCCACCTCTTCAACCAAAGCAGGATGTTCTCATCATGTGCTATGAGTGGCGCTCAAGGTGAGCCATGGAGAAGGGGTGCAGAAAAGTGTTAGTGCTGGCTGTGATTGATGGGAAGGAAACTAGCAAAGCTCCCTTCCTCATCACAGGCATATTTTGCTGATAGTTTTTCTTAGGATAACTCATACATACACTACACGTTTCAATTACCTTCGCAGCCGACTTTCTCCACTTCATCAGCCTCAGCTCTGTGCCACAATGTGGTGTTTACAAAAATTGGCTCACGCAAAAAGCATAAAAAATCTGGTGGCATTAGTGCCGACAGTGTGTTGCTTAAGGCATCATACAGCATTGGGAGTGTTTTTCCAGGGCCGCTTTCCGTGGGGATGAGGTGCTTCATGTGTCACAAGCCCAGTGGTGGCTGTAGGTGAAGGTCTGTGTTGGCAGGACCAGGTGGACCATTGGTCTGCCTCACCAAGGGAGAGGGCAGGAGATGATACACATCTTCTGTTGGCAGAGCTGCTGGAGTCAGAGCCAGGCCTTCTTCACTGGCCTATCCATACTTTGGGTCAGTGCCATCAGCAAGATGTTTCTGATCCCACAGCTGTACTGGGACCAGCCAAAGCTGCAGCTGTTGGAGCTCCAGCTCCCGGATGGCAGATGAAAAGTAAATACTCTCAGAGCAGCTTGCCAGTCCTGCTGTATGATTAAAAGAAAAAACAAAACAAAACTAACTTTAACAGACCTTTCATCTGGCAGTCAGCCTAGCCCCAGGCATGGAAGGAAATCCAGCATGCTGGTCTGGAGGGGAAGGAGCGATGAATCACAGCTCCCTTTTCTCCCTGGTTCCTTGAGGCAGAAGGGGACATCCCAGCCCCATTAGCACCCCAAGAGCACCAGTAGCAGCAGATGCCAGCAGGAAAGGTTGTGGTTTTTTAGGTACTGTGTAGGCCTGTGTGTTGTGGGTTGAAGGCAAGGCTGGCTGTAAAATGTGCAAGCTGGTTTTGTATAAGGTGATGTTACTGTTAATTGGTCATGTGCACTTGTAAGGACCACAGAACATCTACATGCAGGATGTGATGTCCCATATCTATATTTTTAATGTGCTTTATGTTGATATTTTAAAAGCATTTTATAGGTGTTTCTAAAAGTTGCTGTCTTGATACCTTACTGCTTTAACTTTTTTTTGGTGAGCTAGCAAGCATGGTATTTTATTATTGCCCAGCACTTTGCCCCTCCAAGTCTGGAAGTATTTCACAAATACTTGTGTAAGTCATTTCAGGGATACAAACTGTGACTCATGTAGAAGGACCATGACCAAGACTGCGATGGAGGAGCTCTGGGCTGCACAGCTTTGTTGGAGAGGATCCTCTGGAGGCTGCTAGGAAAGGGAGATTTCAAAAGTCAAAGATCACAGTCTGCATCTCCACTATTATGGAAAAACACGCGATTCACTAAATATCTTGTGATGGTTTTTAAAGGTCGTTGAGGTTTTTAATTTCATATAGTGTACTAAAATGGATTTGAAAAAGAAACATAAACTATTATATGTGCTTCCTGTTGAACTCAGTGGCAGGCAAACAGAAGGTTTTGAGTTACAGCAGTTTTTTTAAATGACAGAGGCAAAATGGGTGGAAGCTGTATCTCCTCTGTAGTCAATGGCAAAATACCTACTGCCTGTTGTTAGGGTTAGAGCCTCACTGGATAACTTTACCTGAACCGAAGCTGTGCCAGGTGCACACCATGTTGTGGTTTCATTCATGGCAACATGGCCTTAGTGTCAACCCTGTATGTTAGTTCTCTAATCTGGCCTCAGAAAGAAAAGGAAATGTACAACATATTGGTCCTGATTCTCCAGTGTTTGCACTCACATTACACCTCTTCTGTTTGGTCATAGTGGATGCACAGTGGCTGATGACTATGGGAGGCAGAATTTTGTGCTGTGTTTGAGCTGCTAATAGCAGCAGCGCTGTTCATGGAAAATGGAGCTCAGGCCTGTCTGCACTGATTAGCCTTCACCAGACAGAACAGTGCTGTGTGATGTTGTGTGCATTTATAATGATGTTTTGAAGTTTCCAGCCAACACTGGTGTCTAAATAAAAACCCCCAGAATTTTAGTGAAATTTAATTAGGGCATATTAAGGCCTGGTGTCTCAACCAAATGAATCAAGAAACCCAAAAGTTCTCTCTAGGTTGGGATGTTGAAGGTTCTATTAAATGTGAAGGTGCTTTAGGAGCTATTTAAGGCATGATATATTTAATAGTCACATTTTTGTTTTGTGCATTTCATAACAGCTAGACTCAATGTTTTCATGCAGGAGCTAGCCAGATTTCATTGGTAGGCAAGTATCATTAGCCATACATCTTCCAAGTTCACCCTAAAGCACTCATTAAGGAGTTAGATGTAGGAAACACATAATGCCATCCTCATGTATTTGTAGGTAGAAATGGATACAATTGTAAGTTATCAGATATTATATTACTATTTTATTATATTACTATTACTAATAAGCTGAGCTGTATTACACATGGTGCATGTGAAACAGCTGCTTTTTAATTTTAATTCAGAAGTAAAATACATCAGTTTAATCTACTCTTGACACAAACACACAGAGAAACATATGGTGTATCATCATACCATACATAAAAACTGTCAGTACCAGTACCTGTGTGTGTATTTCAGCCCCAGTCTGTGTTAAATCATCTGGAACAGCATCTTAGGAATTTAAATCAGAAATATCTATAACTTGTGTGTATTTCTTAATTTGCAGGTTGATGCTTCTTGATGGATGTCTAGTTGAAAAATGGAAGGACCAACTAAACAGAAGATTTAAGGTAAACGCAACTAAAGAAAAGAATGTTGATGTTCTCGATAAAAAGTTAAACACCTTTGTTTTACTTCAGTGTTGATTAACTTTGATGACTTTCAGATATCTGTGACTCCTCTGGGTATAAGTATTTTCACTTGAACATTTTCAGACCTCATAATTACACAAGTATAAGTGAAAATTTGAAACTTTTAATCTTGTGTTTTAGGGTCTCTAAAATTCTACTTTTATTTTATTTTACCTGATGAGATGATCTTCATGCGAACTCTAGTTTCTTACAATAATGTCTCTAGGAATTTTTTTCATATCACTGCTACTACAACTAGCGATGATATGAAAGTGAAGGTGATATGCAGAAGAATATATAGCCCACATTAGGTAAGAAAGAAAGTTAAATTCCACTGCACTGGATTAAGAGTTTTTGCCGCATTAAAGATTGCAGGCTGGAGACACACACTTCTCACCAGGTATTCCCTATTAAGACCCACTCAAAGTATTGGGCATTGTCTCTCTGGATTCAAGAAAGACTGGAAGGAAAAATCTGTAGTATAGAGACATGGGTGGCAGATGGGGGGCACAGCATGGCTCTTGATATCACTCTCTACTTGTAAACTCCTCTTTTTAATGGAAAGAAAGTGTGGATTGAGAAAAGGTCCGTTTCTTCCTTCCGCTTTTAGAGATGGAAGAAAGTTATTTCTGGAATTCAGAAAAATGTTCAGAGCATTAAGGTCGTACATGTATGTTTAAGGACATACATATATGTTTAATTATGAGTTGATTGGCAATTGATAGAGAGGAGGAAAAGAGATGTAGGAATCCACAAGCAGAAGCTTTTTGATTACAGACCAACTTCTTTCAGGAAGTTGCATTCAATGCTTCTATCATACCCTTTTCACTTACTCATGTGAAATGTACATGTGGAAAAGAAAACGTGCTTTAAATCTTTAAAAAGTAAGTACATAGCAATGGCAGAGGATACCACATGGGATTTAGAAGAATATTGACATATGACTCGGACTCTTGAAATCCCTTAGTTTTCAACTTAATGGCCTGTCAGTCGCTCACAGTGTGTTTTATTCACATCCCCACAGTTTTGTAATTTTTAATTGTGTCTTAAAATGTATTTGGGCATTAGTTTCCAGATTGTCAAATAGATGCATGACTGCCAAACAAAATACCCTTCAAAGCATTTGTCATTTCCTCTCATATTAACAGTTTCATAAACTAAATCCTTATTTAAACGTTTGAGTGGGACACAATTAAATGTCTGCTGATAGGTTTTATTTTATAAAGATGCAGAAAATGACTCTGACTACACAGGGCCAGGATGGAGCTAGGTATCACAGTGGCTTCGTTTGAATGCCCATCATTCATCTCTGAAGACTTGCCTCCAAATTTTGTCTTGAGTTACCACTTAAAATGAATGTTTTGAGCTGTCTGACAACCACAGAAGAAAGTTGTTAACATAACCACAACGTGGCTGGTCTTTTCTCTAGCCAGGACAAAGTGTGAGTTGCAACAAGATCAGTGCAGAGATACTAAACAGGGAAACTGGAGAGCACTTCTCTTGCACTGATCACTGGGTAAATTCTCTGCCTTTAGGAGTTTCAGAAGAAAAAGATAATAGAGGGGAGAGGTGAGACCATTTCCAGGTTCTATTACCTACCTTGTTTTCCTTAAAATAGGTATTTCTGTTCCTAGAGGTGAAAGACTGCAGTCTCTGCTGCTGTGTTATGGATCCCTCCATGTTTTGGAGACATAACCACTTAAACTCACTGTAAAAACCTGTTTTGTAACTACTGCCCTATTGAGTTTGAAAATCTGACAGCTATTATCTTTGGTGGGCTCGTTGATCTGATGGCTTTTCAAAATTTCTCAGGGATGCTGCTGAATAAGGCTGCAGGTGCATTATTCAAACCATGCTGTTGCAACACTCCACACTGTACTTTCAGTGGTCACCTCCATTTGTCTGTCCATAACATAAACTGGTTCCTCTCCACCCCAGGGAAAAGCAGAAAGTAAATACCAGCTTCCCTTGTAGCTATGTACTTAGATATTGTGAAAGGATAGTTTGATTCCTGCAGACCTTTCTGAGGAAAAGTCAGCATGTTCAGCAAGACAGCAAAGAAGGGCCTTGCAAAGGACTTCCATGTGGTGATCCTGGCTTTTTGATGGCATGGTGCCAGCTCCCCTGGATTTCTGAAAAGGCAGTCATGTACAGCGTGCACGCGAGATGCAACTGTCATTTCCATCCACTGTTGTGGAAATTCCCTCCACCCAAGAACATGTGGCAGGTTCTCCCTGCAAATAGCCACAACATGCTGACATCAATTGCCTTGCAGTATAGAGCACAAAACTGTTAAAAGGCAGCATCAGTGGTTCAGGATAGCTTTGATTCAGATGTAGTTATTTATGATTATGTCCTTCCCTAACTCATCCTCTTTGTCTTCTGCATTTCTACAGAGGTGGGAACAGAGACTGCAAGAACAAAAGCGGCGAACTGCCCGCAGTAAGAACCAGAATTCAGGACGCAGTGGTCAGAGTGGAGCCCTGAAACCACCAAACAAGAACACCAACCCGCTGATCAGTGGCCCCAAAAAGGCCATTAAAATAAGAAATGGCCAGAAAGAAATCAGTCCTAAAAAAGTATGAGTGTGAAATTCTCAAAAGGATGGACTTCCTCTACACGACAAGGGTCACAATCTGGCTTGGTCAGCATGTTTTATTAATCTGGAACTCATTGACTTAAAAAATCATGTCAATTTCTACATAGACCTTTTTGCTGCACTTTACTGTTAAAAGGTTTGCTTATCTTTTCAAGTCGCTGCAAGCCATAGAGCATAGGTTTGCACTAATATGAGGTAGGCATATTCCAGCTGACTGAGCTTTTTGCTGGGCTCTGATTTCCCATCTAGATAGAACTAGACTTGGCTGCCAGAGGTTTTGACTCCTTGCACCAGTTGCCTGCTCTGCTTCCCTGCCAGATGTTGGAGAGTTTCATGGAGTCTCTCCTTCTCCTCAGTTGGTGTAGTAGTCGGTGAGTTAGTCTGTGAATTAGCTGAGAGCTCACCAGAAATGGCAGCTGAGGAGCAGCAGCAGGATGGTAACCTCTGGCAGATATGTCAGGCAGCAACTACTGCAGCTGCTGGAGCTGAACCTGTCTGCTATTTGGAATCACAGACCTTGTTCAGAGTGTTCAAAAGCATGGTTTACCATTAAGCATCTTGGTATGCATTATGTGATTATTTTTATGTGTGTGCGGAAGATATGCTTACAGTGATAGTATTTGATCTTGTGGGTTTTTGTGTAGTAAAAATGCATTCAAAGCAGACATTTAATTTTTTTATTGTACTTCAGGCTGGCTTCTGTTGTTCTAATTTCAAATATATTTAAGCATCTAATTGAAAAATCAGTATTTTTGAAAGGACAGATTAAAGTGAACAGATCTGTAGAACACATTTGCTGTAACATAGCTTTGTCATGAAGACTGGAATAGAAGCTTTATTCTAAAGATAACTGACAGCTACTGTACAGTATTAAGGAGAAGATAGGGCTTCAAGTGGCTCAGTAATCATTTGGATAACTTTTTATCATTTGACACCATATTTCTAGCCTTTCTCTGAGACCAAATAAATAAATAAGTGAATAAATCAGCCTTGTCCCTATTAATGAGCTTCTCAAAGCAACTGGCTATCTGCATTTTTGCTTATCAGAAAGTAACATTTACCCTGAAAAGGATGACAGGAAAAGCAGGTGCTTTTATTTATGTTATGAGTTTACTGACTTAACTTTTTCTGTGTGAGGTATTAGAACAGCAAAGGGGATGTAAATTGAATTGACATAACTCCAAGATGGAGTTATGCTATTCCTTCCAATGTGTATTTGGATGAGGGAGCATAGGTAACACATTCAGATTTCAATTTCATGTAACACATAAGAAGATCACCAATATTAAGATCAGAGGAGCTCATGATAGATGTCTGAAAGACCTTCAAGATTTCCTGCAGGAAGACTAAGGACTACACTGGTCAATTCTGGTAAAATGAGGATTTTTATAATAGAGATAGTCTACATCAGGAAAAAAAAAGAATTCTGTGTACATTGACATAAGGAATTACAATTGGTCATGGCAGTTCGTTGATCCATGACAACAATTCCAATGAAATTTGGGTGTATAAAATTCAAGGCAGAATATGCTGGAGTGAGTTTGGTAGCAGCATTTAAATACTTGGTAATATGCAAACACAAACTGGAGACATAGATACCAAGTTAAAATGTTTAAGACAAACAGACAGGTGTTACAAAAAATGAAATAATAGTGTAAAGGATAGTTTGGGGGGAAAAACCAACTTAAATGGCTCATTGTTGAGCTTTGAGCAGTTGGTTAAAATATACAAAGGTCAGCATTTGAGTGTAGCCCTGCTGGTAATTCTGGGCAGGTGTAGTATTTAATTGACATGGAACACCTGCAGAAGTAGAACTGAAGTTCATTCCAGGTGCCAGGAATGCTGAGAATATATAGCATCCATTGACTTCAGTGGGAATTATGTGTATTTGACATGTCTGAAAAAACAGGCTACAAACTTAGAGGGGCTTAAATACAGCCTAGAGATGGAATCTTAATCGTGTTCAGTGAAATGGAAAACTGAAATGGAAATCAAAGGAGACAGAATTTCACTTGCAGGTGACTAATTTAGGTGAGTTTGAACATGCTGACTTAATTAAGCATGATTTAAAAGTTCAGTATGATTGGAAAACTTCTAAAATAGTTTTTTATGTACAGTGTAGCAGGAGTTCTCAAGCTTTGATTACCTATTGATCCCAATTTAAAGTACCCCAATAAACATATATATAGTTACCCATTAAAGAATAAATGACAGTCTTATCAATGTGATGTTGAAGTAACAAATACTGAAGTCATGATATATCACTTAAGTTTTATTGTGAACATAGTCAGGTGTGGTGTTTGTTAAATGAAACTTTTGGAATAGCCACCTAGACTCCCCAGCAACATTACATATTGTTTCACAACTGATAAAATCAAACTCTTTTTTTTTTGTCAGAGGAAAAAAATGTGCAACTTGTTTTCTCTAGAGAATTGTCACCATTGCTTCTTCAAGTTGCAGCCATTAGATTAACCATTCCAGTGTACTAGAATAAACATTGATGCACTGAGCCAGGTGTTTCCAAACACCTTGACATTTTTTTTTTTGCTTGTTGCTGACTAACTTTCAATCTGATATGGTAAAAACATGGAAGAAGGAAGGGCAATGCAACAAAGAGCAGGGGATTTCATAATACAAAGAACAGACTTGCAAGGGAAGAGTTAGTAAGGAAGTGTGTTTTTCCATACACATTTTTTCCTCTGTTTTAAGAAGCCATGGGTCAACCCAATTCAGCACTAATGCAAGTCATTCCAGTTTGAAAATGCAGTTATTAACTCCCTGTGGTATCAAATGCTGGCTGAATCCAGACCCAGAACATCCACACCCTCCAGTCAACTTTCCTTCCCTTCCCTTGCAAAGGTGTGAAATGGGTGTTGGAGCAGTGAGGGCTTTTTGAGCAGGCAAATTCCTCCCCATAGGGCCCACTCACCACTTCTGCTCCCTGGCAATAGGTCAGACTCTTCCTGTGCACATCCATGGTTGGGTGAAGCTGTTGCTGTGCTAGTGCACTCCAGCACTGAAGTCATAAAACCTCGATTTAGCAGAGGGGCAAATAGTTTGCTGATGGATGAACCTAATTACTGTAACTACTTAAAAATGAAAAATTAACAGGCCAAATCCTTGGAGTATCAAATGTTTTTTTCTCAGTGTTGCAGCTGCCTTCTTACTGAGGGGCCTGGCATTTTTTTAATATAAAATAAAAATTGCCTGGAGCACCAAACAAATGCTTCTAGTGAGTTTCTTACTACCTCCCACACACATGTGCCTGGTTTAGTTAGAAGTGCCATTCAGTATTTTCACTGAATGTTCTAACCTCAGTCCAAAAGAATGAAACCTGAAAAAATATTTACTCTAATTGTGAATGATTGGCACCATTTTAGAAGTTTCACTGTAAATGCAAATCAGAACTCTTTTATGAAACACATTTTAAACAAACCCATATCCCCTCCAAGAAAACCTGAATGACCTGGTCACCTCAATTCAGTGTTGCAACTTTGGTCCAGTCAGTGCATAAAACTGAGAAATACTTCCTAAGCAAATAAAAAGAAGATTTTTCTGTCCAAAATACTCAAACAGCTTTTAAATTCTTTAATCCAGAATTGTAACCTAGATTCCAAATGAATGAAGCCTGAAAAAATATTTACTCCAATTATGCACAACCAACACATGTTTTTGGTTGTGCTTAACAGTTGAATGTAAATGCACATCTGAAAACATTTCCTCAACCAGATTTTTCTGGTAAACCACATCAGCTACAAATAATTTTGTAAATAAATATAATCTATCAATATGGGTCAACAAACATTCAAAATTATGTTTCCATTTCCAAATATTCTCCTCCCCCCATAACTTAAAAGTAACTAATTTCCATAGAAGTGCATTACTTCTGATTAGACCTAGCCAAGGCTTTCTGGAAAAATTGCACTCTATTTCAACTGCTGACACTGTATTTCATGTAACATCTCTGAAATTAAACAACAGCCTTATTGGAATGTAAAACAGGGTTTCAAACTTGCTTGCTGGATATGCAGTAAATTTGAGGGTTTCCAGGTAATCTATTAATACTAGATTGGTTCCCATTGCTGCCAAAAGGCTTGTGGATAAACCACTATGGAAATGAGCATAAAGGAAGGGAGGGCACACTCCTTTTCTCTAGACTGAGACCCTAAGATCAAGCCCCAAAAGGACCTTAAATATGTTAGGCAGTCTATATCCAGACAGAAGGTTAATGGGTGCATCAGAGTGACCAAGAGATGTCCCAAACAGAACAACACCCTAAGTATTTAATTCCTTGTGGTTACAGTGTGATGAAAGCTTTAGAGTTTGTAGATACTCAGAGAACATCAGTATGCATCTCTGAGCAAAGTAATCAGATTACTGATCATTTTCTCACAAAGAACTGTGGATAAAATGAAGAGATACTTGCAAGGTCTGACTTGCCAGTGTAGCTCATTCAGCAGTCAAAGCAAAGGAAAAACAGTGCAGTGGTACCCAGCCACAAGCTGATTGACTCCATCTTCTTGGCAGGGAAAAAAAGCTTTTTCTCTGCTTGTCTTATTTTTTTATGCAGTAATTCAGTACAAAACTCACTACAATCGGACATACTTATTCTTCTAAAACATTATTTTGAGATTTATAACCCTCTTGTTTATCATTCTTAACTGGAACAGATCTTTAATATAGTCTTTAGCGTCAGATTATGATTTCATTAAAGTTCCTAAACAAGGAAATATGTGGTCTGTGGTACAAATAAACATGCCCTGTGGTTCCATTTCTCTCCTGCTGGGACAAAAATCAGAAGAATAATTATGTTATCTTTTGTTAGTGTTGGAAGAATTTTAATCAAATCTTTGCACCACCTAATTCTATGATGAACTACAAGATATTTTCTAAATAAACAGTCGGGAAAGCCACATTCTCTTTTGAACTGGCATTTAGATACAAGATAAATGGACAGAGTCAGACTTTCTGTAAGTTTTGTATACAGCAGAGTTGTGTAAATTTAATTGCAGGAAGATTTTAATCTGTGAGACTCCATGGAGTTTATGTTGGAACAGAGCCCTCCTGACTCTATAAATCAAATTATTGCGGATCCCACCACAAATGTTCAAATTCTTAAAAATTACATCCATATCTATGTCACAGTAATATAATTTTCAAAGAAGAGTAGATGGCAGTATAAATAATACGTGCAATACCTACAGGATGAGTTAAACTTTTAAAGAGACAAAGCAATCTCTTAAAATATTGATAGTATTTTGATTGCCATTCCTTTGAATGCATATTTTGATGATTCTGCAAAAGTCTGTTTCTCAAAGATAGAAAAGCTTTGCAAATCTGAATCTCTTCATCATCTGACTGAAGCAGTTATTTTAAGATGTTTTAAGATGTATCAGTTAAACTTCTCCTTTCCAAAGCTGCTAAAAGACTTTAAGATCAAGAACATATTTAGGAGAAGAAAGTGAGCATTAATAAATGAAATGCTCCCACATTTCACTTTGGGTTTGAATACTTAGGCAACGTGAAGAAAAACTGTCATGGATCTATGTATAATATTTCAATGGAATCTACCAGATTGTTTTAACCAAGCACAAAGCAGGGATTGTAATTTACTCACATGAATATATGAAACCAAATAACAAAATCCATCAACATCCAATGGTTAAACCAAACTGAAAAAAATGTTATATTGATTAAGAATGATGTGATGCAGTATGAAGGATAATGGTTAAGCAAGAGCAGTAAGTCAGTATGCAGAGTTTTACCACGCTTAAATAGGCAGAGGGGGAACTAGAGTACCTCCACAACAAACTGAAATTTCTCAGACCAGAATAATAAATTATTGACTGTGTTCACAACCTGTGTCTGATACCTATCAACTATTTGATTTTGAACTTCCACAAGACACATTATGGACTCATTTTAATAAGACATAAAAGCATTTTGCTGTTTCCAACATTTCTGCTCCTGTGAAAAAATAAACCCACCCAAACTTTCCCCATTGTATTTGCCCTACTGGTTGAGAAGCCATTAACTCCAGCAAAGATCTGAGGAAATGAGCTGAATTGATATATGTGAAATTGCTCTACTCAAGCAATTTGCTATTTTCTGAGGCTGCTTCTTGGTTTAAAGTACAGTGTGCCAGGACCCAAAAGATCCAGAGTACTGAAATAATGCCAGGAAGAACAGTTTTAATGGATTTTTGAAGCTAAAAAGAAGCCAAAGAACATACAATCCTGAAATATGTTTCTCAAAAGTCACCTCACTGAGGTGGCATATAAATTCTGCACTAATTACCACCTCCTACAGGCTAGCTAACCTTGAGCTGAGTTTATGGCACTAAAGCAGCTGTAGGTGAAAATGGGCCACCAGGAGAGTGCTCAGTCCAACTTCTGCTGGAGGAATGTCTATAATAACAAATGCCTCATCACAACAGAAATATTTGTCAGGAAGCTCTTTATAGCACCTAGTTGTATTAAATACAATAGCAACAATAAAGTAAGTATGAGAAGGACTTTATTCTTTCTGGGCTTTACACTTATAATCAACAATGTAATTAGATTGCTTTAAGTGAATGCCATTCTTTAGAATCTCAACCTTCAAGAGACTCAGACAGCAAAAGTGAGAATATATCAGCTACAGAATAATATTTGTGTGCTTCATGAAGGCCAGCCAAGTTAGACTGGACAGGATCTGAACTCGCTAGTTTGGCAAGGAGGTATGTGTCAAGAATAGCTGTTGTGTAAGAGCTGGCTTCATATTTTAGTTGCTTTGATATATTTGAATTAAGTAAATGGACTGGAAAGGACCTTTGAGTTTATTATCCTACCTGTGACAGTAATAATTAGATGATATTTAGGAAAAGGATAAATAAACAATGCATGTTTTTTCAGGGCCCTGAGGGAATCAGTAGGCCTTAATAGCCCAGAGCAGTCTCACCAGGGGTGCACACATATAAAGTTGGCCAGTGGGCCCAGGAGCCCCAGCTGGCTCACATTTGGAACTGCAGGACTCAATCCACATCACAGTGGATGTGTCATCAATACTGTTTCAATCATGTTCCTTGACCCTTGTCCTTCCTTGATCTTTTTAAGGTAGCTAGACACAAAACACTTTAGAATCCTGGAACAGTTGGAAAGGCATAAATCTGTTTAAATGATGAAAGAAAAAACATCTACTAAGCATACATAAAGAAATCATTACTAATGTCAAACTACTGGCAGGCATTACTTGTTACATAGAGATGTTTTGCAATATAGAAGAGCTGATAACAAAAACTGCCCAACTGAAATTGGATGAACTACGAAGGAAAATAAATGTGTTTATATATTCTTAGATATAGTGGTTGGGTAGACAAATACATCTAATCACATGTATATCAAATTTCAGAGATTGCATCCTAATTGTTTAGTCTGCATCAAGCTCTCCAAATGCGAACTGGATGCTTTGCAGTGCGTGTTCTCTATTAGATGATCCATGAACAGCGTTAGACAAAATATCATGTGCAAACTGAGCCCGAATTGAGTCAGGACAGGACTTCTTTGCCTCTTCTGGATCAGTTGGACCCATTAGTTCCCTCCACTCTTCCACAGCATTTTCCTTTGATAAGACCATTACCACTGATGGACCCCTGTAAAATCAGCATAAGGAAGCTCTCAGATTATTCTGAGATTTCTGAGTTGCATACTTAGCTTTGGTGTCAGAGGTACCATGAAGGGTTATAATAAGCATTGAACTATCTTAATTTTATTAAGCTGCTTAAATATTAAAATTTGTTTCTGAGTGTTTTTTTAAAAGGCAATATAACCATATTTGAAAGGCTAAGAGATTATGATGATCAGATATTTGGATTTGGATTTCTTGTCCGAAAAATATTATCACCCAATAATTTCTGAAGCAAGACAATACATACTGTTTTTATCAGCTATAATAACAATTCATAAAAATATTATGAAGAAGATATTTGTCCTGCATGAAGAGTAAAAGGATTCATTGGAAAGCAGTTCCTTTTTAGAGAAAATAAAATCCAAAATAATACTACCCATAAGTTTGAAAAGAACTGTAAATCTCCCTTTTAAAGGAAGAGCACACTTTAGTGCTAGAAGCCACTAAACTTGCCAGAAAGAGTGACAGGTTGTAAAATCCTTGCACTGCTTTTGGTGTAGCATGTTTTGTTGGCACTGCAGATTCAAAGTGTAATGTCTAGTTACATACATCAGTACTGTAAACCAAGACACTTACGCAGACATGCAATTCACTAAGTCTTCAAAAAAGGGTTTTCCTTCGTGGTCCTTGTAAAACTGTGCTGCCATTTCACGAGTTAAAGCTTGTTCTTTTACCTTTGAGATGGTAAATCCAGCCTCTTTAACTTTTTTTATAATTTCATCTAGGAGAATAACAGACAAGCTGGTTTTTGATTGAAATGGTTTAGATGCAAAAAAACCCCAAACCCAAACACCCAAACTTTAAAAGTTTCAGAAAATACTAGATGCCTTTCTAAAAAATAAAAAAAATATCACCAACAGCTATTAGAATTATTCTTACAATATCAACCCAAATATGGACAACATAAGAAACACTTCAACAGTCCTCTATAACAGGCAGAAACCTTTGTCACTGCATTGTCCATCTCGATGCAGGTTATCCAGACTGTAATAAACTATACCAACAGCATTCACTGTTGTTTCTCACATTGGACAGAATATGGACTGTGGTTGGAATGCTGTATCAAATTTCAGCTGGCCTGCCGATGTCAATCCTGATTGTTAGAAGAGGGGAAGAAAGACTCACAAAAGCCAATGATAAATTAACCTTAGAAAGACTCCTGAAATTTGCTAGGACAGAATAGAATAATGCTAAGTAGGGCTCTAGATAGAGGATTTTTCAAAAGTGGCAAAAAAGCAAACATCTATGGGGCAAGATTCCGAATTGTACATAGTATTCTTTTTACTTTGATATTTTCTTCCATATTCCCTTAGTCTAACAGTAAGTTAAACCAAGGATGGGAATGCACCTAACAGAGCAATGACCCGTTTAGAGTCAGTAGAGATACCTGTCTGAAATAAGTAACAGAAGTTTGATGAGTCTCTCTCTCCTTTGACTCATAAGGATGCTGGACCCGTAGTCTGCAGAAGTGCAGGCTTTTAAAAAGTTTAACTTAGCTAAGAAATCTCTTTCTTCACCACTATTCTAGTGAAGAAAGAGATTTACTTTGCTTAAGCTATAGGCAGCTTAAGCAAAGTAAATGACATATTTGAGATCTTAATCTGAATTATGCAAGCCCTGTAAAAGCATTTCTCTGCACAGAAAACATATTTCAGAGAATCAAAAGAATGCATTTAATGTGATTTACTGCAGTGTGCATTGCTAATCTTTTGTATAAATGTTTACATCACTAAGTGTAGCCCATACTTTCTAAATACCTTACCTTTATGGTGCTTAGCAGCATCAGGTTTGATTAATGCAAAAGTTTGTTCCTCAGGGAAGAAGAACTCTAGTTCCTTCTGAGCATCATCAGGTGTAGAACTGCCGTGCAGCTGATTGATAGGTACATCGTCAATTGCATAGTGTGCACGCAAGCTAAGAGTCATGAAAAGAGTGAAGTTACTTCAAGAAATAGCCATTTGGAGCTGTGAAATATAACTAGCCTTAACCCAGGGAATATAAATTAGTGTTGACCTGGAAATCTGAAATATGAACACCCTCCTTCCCAATGCTCATGTTGTTATATTGCCAAGAAATGCCACTTGTTTCTTAATGAGAAGGCGCTTCTGTCAGCAGCAGGTGAGATGATTCCATGCCAGTTTCCTGGAGCAATGTGATAAGCAGGTAGAACTAAGGTGTCCGTTGGTGAAATGTGTAGGAGAAATTTAGTCACAAATAAAATATGCTACTGATGCAAAGTTTTCAATAAGCTACGAGAAAAATCTTAGTGGTATTTCAAGAAAAATAGTGGTGACACTTCAAGAAAAAAAACCCACTAATAAGAACAGCTATTACCAACATTTTTTCTCTGACTCAAGAGTTGCCCTTTTACTTCATTACACTTTTTTAAACTCAGCTTTTAATAATGTTTGGCAGCCCTTATATCTCAAAAAATGCTACAGTTTCTGTGTGCAATACCCTGCTGCTTCCAAGAAAAGCTTAAAAAACTGCAGAAATGCATATCTGCTTCCAGATGATGGCACTACAGTTACACTAATTGGAATGTGGTATTCCTTGAGAGGAGGAAAACAAAAGTCAGTTGGAAGCTGTGAATGATGGGTTACTTCTGTGACTATTACCTCTCTGGATTTTCCTTACGAGCCTCTTCAAGAGTCTTTGGGCCAAGTAAATTTCTCCAGTGTGACACAGCATTTTCTCGTGTTAGAGCCAATACAAGAGTTGGACCACTGTACAATGGGAAAAGTAGCATTAAAAAAAAATGAAACTCTTGGTACTTTTTAAAAGTAATTTGATTACACACAGTCCAGACTAGGAAAATGAGCTCCAGTACTGGTGGACCTTAAAACTGATCCAATTGTTTAAATAGGTACAGTCTGATAAAACTGTGTGGGGCTTAAATATGTATTTAAATTGCAAAGTTACTGAATTTTGTCACAATAGCAATACAGAGAAATATCGATCATGCCCCAATCATATCCCAGCTTCATATGAAGGGAATATCCAAACATGATATATTTCTCTTCCCCAAGGTATCCAGCACACCAGCCTGGTTGAAGATTTCAAAGTCTCCTACATGCAACTGAAATGCAGCCTTTTGGAGCAGACCTAAACTGTTTTCACTCAAATCAGTGCACTTGGCTGCTGAGACACCATACATACAGAGATATGGAGTGGCCAGTAACTTTCAAATCTTGATTTATTTATTTGTTGTACTTGGGAATAATTCCATTATCTGCAGTTATCTGATCCTGTTTTGTCTTTTACTAAACTTTTAGATAGCTGTGTATCTTGTAGCCGTGTATTATCCAGGAAGTGTTCAATACCAGGTTGGTTGGGATTCTGAGTAACGTGATCAGGTGGAAGATGTCCCTGCCCATGGCAGGGGGATGGAGCTAGATGGCCTTAATGATCCTTTCCAACCCTAACCATTCTGTGAGTCTACCATTCTATAATTAATTGTGAAAATTTCAGTCTTATCTGAGTGTGTAGAGATTCTACAGATTCACATTCTCCTTTTTCATTCAACTCACCTGGTCATTTGGTCTAGAAGGACTGGGAAGTAGTCTTGATCTACATGCTCTTTGTAAAATGTACGTACTTGGTCTTCAGTTAACATTATTTCTTTCTGCATTGCTATTTTGAAGCCATCATCCTTTATCCTTTGCATGATAGAATCTGTTAAATATATTGAAATAATGCTAAATTGCCATCCTTTATTCATTTGCACACTTGTAGAGAAATGACATGGACTTTTCAATGATAATGTTAAATCTTTACAGGTGAATTTGTTTCCTAACTAAAGAACAGAAAACTAATTTAAAGCAACTGCTAGGAAGCATCACTAGTTGCCTGGACACTCAGAAGCTGATCCTCATCTTCTTAAGGCTTTCTCTTGCTTCAGAAACCTCAGCAGGAACTCCTGACTGCGAAATATGATACGTGTTACTATCAGCAAAAAAGGTCTAAGGAATTGGAATAGGTGAAATGTTTATTTGACTAAGTCTTACAAGACCACATGGGTAAATTAGCAGTATTTGGCACAAGTCAAAATTACCTACACAATTAATGTGTAATTACCTACACATGAACTGCAGAACTGCTGCTCTAAGCAACATGCTGGACAACCATAAAGAAAATAAATTCACAAGGAAACATCAAAATTGTAGTCTTTCCTCTCTCTGCGTATAGTTTACTGCAGAGATTCTCAAGTTAGAAATAAAAAATGCTGCCTGAAGTCTAGGAAGAAATGCAAAGATATGACTGAGAAGAAAAGTAACCTTGTTTGGATGAAGGTTCATGTAATGGGGTAGATTTTGCAATTTAACCTGTAAAAATGCTGTCTGTTTAGACCTGCCCTTGAGCAGCACCTCTCTATAGAGAAGCATAGAACACATTGGATTGGATCTTTTGCCCCTTGCCATTGATCTACCTTGGACCTGCTAGTGAAGAATATCAGCTACTTTATTATGGTGGGAAATCTAGTCCTCTATACTATGTTTGAAAACACTAGCTTCTCTGGAAGGTCTTTTAGAAACATTCCATCTCCAGACTTTCTTGAAAAATTAACCAAAGGAGCCAAATATCATTGATATTTGCATTCTCAATATATGAAAAACATTAACTACATAACTTCGGTCCAGATAAAGACTGCTATTGGCCTAATGCTGGGGAGAATATATAACCTAAAAATAATTCATTAATAGAGTTTATAATTCAAAATTCAAAATATGAGAGCATTTATACACCCTTGATAGAAAATACAGTTGTTAACACTTACTTCGCCTTTCCCTTAAGAGACTAGGTCTAATTATGGCCAAAGTCTTTTCAACTTGTTCTCCTGTACTTGCATTAAAATTTGGGAAAAAGAAGGCAAGTTGTCTACTGGCGTCTTCAACACTGTCTTGCACATCACATAAATTTACCAGATTCCCAGTTTCTGTGTCTTCTGGCACCCTGATGAAACATGAAGTAATATAGTATTTAAGTCACTGCTTAGTGTTAACAAGCTGACTTTTTGAAGATGTACTTTCTTAAAATTCAGTGAAACATAAGAACAGAATACAAAACTAAGTTTTTATTGAATTCAGATTAATCAGTAAAGCAACGTTTCTGAGAAGAGAATTATTAATCTTCTCAAAAAGTGCCTGATCATGTGCTCTGAAGGAGAAATCTCAGCCAGGCAGCTTTAACAATTCCTTTCCAGCTTATCCAAAATAGTTTCTCTGTTTCATGACACAGAATTACTACTGACAAGTGTACAGTGTATAATGAATGATCAATAGAAGGCTTGTGCTTAATTCATGTACAGCATGATCATAAAAGTGACAGCACTACAGAACTGTCTCTAATAGAGACACTTTTAGTTGTTTAATTGCCTGTTTATTTAACTATGTAAATAAAGTCCCTCTTGGCCACTTGTAGAAAATGCAGTATTCCCCAGCTGTACTAAATTAATGAAGAAAGGAATGCAGCAGGCATCAACAAAAATGTCAGTTATTATGACAAATTCTTTTTTGGACGAAGTATTTAAGCTCACGCTTTAAGTAAATGTCTTGTCTAAATATAAAACTTCATTCGATATCTGAATTTTTGTGAACACAGCCTCTGTTGTCTTAGGCTGTGTATACAATTATCATCCTTAAAATTCTCTGCAAACCCTTGGCATAGAAGAAAACCAGACATTTCAAGATACCGTGGTTGTGAACGGCTAATCCTTACAATTGTAAAAACACAGACCCCAATGCACTACCCCTTCCCAACACCACTGTATTGGGAACACAGATCCCAATACACTACCCCTTCTCTGCTGGCTTTTACAGTGTTCCCAGGGAGAAGAGCACACCTCAGGTGTGCCCTGATCTGTCCTGGGTCACACCTACAGCTTCCCAACAAACATAGGGGTAAACATGGGAAAGAGTGCAACCTTCAATCAGAAGTGCAGGCAATCCCTTGGCATGGGTGAGCTAGAATTGCAAGGACTCCATCAGCTTTGAAGGGTAGCAATGTTCCTCTTGGTCTGAGAACCCACTGAAGGTGAGTTTAAAGAGATCAATGACCTTTGCTTGTCATCTTTAACTAGGAAGTATGGAATTTCTGAATTTCCATGGGAACTGGGATTGCATCTCTAGTGGTGGTCCTGTGAAGGATCGGGTGATGAGCTCTGCCTGCTCCCTGGACCTTGAGCACATGGGCAAGTCTGCTTCTGGAGGAACATGCCTTGGTTTGTGGTGTGCTGTGAACACTGTGACTGTATCACAGATGCACATTTTCATGGTACTTACTCCTCTGGCTGCTCAGGCTCACTGGACACACTTCTTTTTCGTAGCTCTTTCCACTGAGGAATAGCACCAGTTGCTCCTTTTTTAGAGATTATCAAAACATGGCATGGTCCACTCATCATGAATTCAACAAATTCTTCAAAGTCAGGCTAAAAAACATAATTTCACCCCCTATGAATTCAGGAACTC
This sequence comes from Entomyzon cyanotis, assembly GCA_024500445.1. Classification (NCBI taxonomy): domain Eukaryota; kingdom Metazoa; phylum Chordata; class Aves; order Passeriformes; family Meliphagidae; genus Entomyzon; species Entomyzon cyanotis. The sequence continues at coordinate 88,842,199 of JAKEPQ010001005.1, forward strand.
TGAGTTTGTAATCAGAAATGAGACAATTATGCTTTAAAAGTAACTCATATATTCCTATGCCAAACTTGCATTCACATACATTCCTCAGAACTCGGGTAGATTTTTTGGGAATTTTTTGATCAATCATTTAAGACAACATTATCAAGTGTCTAAAAAAGAGTTAATTGAGATAAAGAAAGTCATATAACTACTTTAAACAAGTACGAGATGTTCCTCCAGGTTAAAATGCAAATGACAACAGTGAAGAAAATGATCTAGAAAATCAGTGGGATCACTTAATATGCTTGCAGTACAGCATGTAGTGTGACATAAGAAGCTGCAATATTGTTCCATGAATAATTTTTGAAACTAAAAATCATGTAGCTGTATATAAATATAGAAAACTGAGCTATTTGCAAGACATTTGTAGGCTTTCCCTTCATTTGCTTTGATATGTGCTTTTCACTTCTTCAGTTTCAACCTTCAATCCTATAAAAGTACATTTCCATCAGAAAAATAACTTTTGAAACTCGTGGTGAGAGTTCTTAATCCTTTTTTTTTCTTGTATGCCACCTTTTTGTTGTGGATATCTATTCCACTTTTAAATGTTTGATTAAATCCTTGCCAGTCACCATTGTGTGATTGCATATGATATATTTTTCCTTTAATAATAGGAGGATGAAATATTCACATGTATACTTTCAAATCATTGCTTTTGTCTTTCAATTATCTTCATATCTATGCATATGCTGAACCCATTTCACAAGATGAACAAACTCAGAAGAAACAGAATGAAGTACAAAAGCATTCAGTATGATGCATAAAGGGAGTATTTATTCTCCATGGTTTCAAAAGTACACTTGCTTGTGTTAGAAGAACTATGTGTAGCTGTTAGTTTTGGCTGTTCTGGGTCACCCAGCTTTATCATTAAAAAGAAGCAATTTTTGCTTACAGTTTAATCTGAAGGTCTATTACCTTGAGTCTCCATTCCCTTGTAAAAGGCAGACTCCAGGAGTTCAGCAAGATTGTGGAGTAAAATCAGGAATAATTTTGTGCACTGAGCACAAAGGAATCCATGTGCTTTAACAAAATTATTTTTCATCTTAAAGTTAAACTTAAAGAATGACAAATAATTGGCCTCTTAATATGCCTAGGGCTCTCTGGAACCATTTAGTTCATAGCAGTTTTATTATTCTCCTGTCCTAATGTTGGCAGGGATCTGCTCTGGTGTAATAGTGTTGTTTTCCACTCTCCATGATATTTGAAAAGTCATGGCAGTCAAGTGAAGTGACAGATAACTGAAAAAAAGGGAAACATATACGTCTCTTAAAAGGGTAGAAAGAAGAGCCCCAGGAACTACTGACTTATCAGCTTCACCTCTGTGCCTGAGAAGATGATGGAACAGATCCTTCTAGAAGCTGTGCTAGGGCACATGGAGGACAGAGAGGTGATTCAGGGCAGCCAGCATGGCTTCACCAAGGGCAAGTCCTGCCTGACCAGCCCAGTGGCCTTCTATGATGGAGTGACCTCATCATGGACAAGGGAAGAGGTACAGGTGTCATTTGTCTAGACTTCTGTAAAGCCCTTGACATGGTACCCCACAACATCCTTCTCTCTGGAGAAAGATGGTTTTGGTTGCTGTTTGGTAGATAAGGAATTGGTTGGACAGTTGCATCTAGAGGGCAGGGGTCAATGGCTCAGAATCCCAATGGACATCAGTGACAAGTGGTGTCCCTGGAGTCCATATTGGGACCAGTGTTGTTTAGTGTCTTCATTAATGACATAGTGAAGAGATTGAGTGCCCCCTCAGCAAGTCTGCAGATGACTCCAGGGTGACACACCCGAAGGACAGGATGGCATCCAGAGAAACCTGGACAAGCTGGAGAAGAGGGCCCATGGGAATTTCATGAGGTTTAACAAAATCAAGTGCAAGGTGCTGCATCTGGGTTGGGACAACCCCTGGTATCAACAGAGGCTGGGGACAAACAGATTGAGACCAGCCCAGGAGAGAAGGACTTTGGGGTGCTGGTGGGTGAGAGGATGGAGATGAGCCAGCAATGTGCACTCACAGCCCAGAGAGCCAAGTGTGTCCTAGGCTGCATCCAAAGCAGTGTGGGCAGCAGGGCAAGGGAAGGGATTCTGCCCCTCTGCTCTGCTCTGGTGAGAACCCACCTGGAGAACTGCACCCAGCTCTGGGGTCCCTGGCACAGGAAGGACATTGACCTGTTGGAGCGAGTCCAGAGGAGGCCACCAAGACAATTAGAGGGAGGGAGCACATCTCCCTACAAAGAAAGACTGAGAGAATTGGGATTATTCAGCCTGGAAAAGAAGGCTTTGGGGTCACTTAACTGCAGCCTTCCAGTACCTGAAGGGAGCCTACAAGAAAGATGGAGAGGGACTATTTACAAGGACATACAGTGACAGCACAAGAGGGAATGGATTCAAACTGAGAGTAGGTTTAGATCAGATATAAGGAAGAAATTCTTTACTGTGAGGGTGGTGAGGCACTGGCACATGTTGCCCAGAGAGGCTGTAGATGTTGCATGCCTGGCAGTGCAAGGGATGGGGGTCTGAGCAACCTGGTCTAGTGGAAAGTGTCCCTGCACTTGGAACCAGATGATCTTTAAGGTCCCTTCCAACCCAAGCCATTTTTCGATTCTATGATATACCAAACACTGTAGGCTTTTTTTATCTTTGTTCTTCTTTTGTCTACCTCTACACTTAACTAGTCTCAAATTTGACTGCATTTTCCAAGCAGATGAGTTACTTTTACCTCTATTTCAATACTATCTCTGTCTAAACTAGAATCCCAGCTTTGCCATAACCAAACACTTCATGGGTTTTTACAAGATCTCCCTGTTATTTGCTTTCTAAACCATAGTGCAGCCATTTACTGTTTACTATCAGTTTTCTTTTTTCTCTCTGACTTTAGTAGGAACCATCTCATCTCACCCTCATTCATTTGGAATGCCATAGGAACAACTTCCCACCTTCTCCTTTACATTAGGCCAACCCTTTCACTGATCCCTTCCATTGGTCCTTCTAATAATATCAAACAATTTGTCTGCATATAATTCCAGCCTCTGTCTGTCTTACACATATAGCAGAAGTATAAATATTTGCTAAGCAGCTCCATTTTTTGACTCAGTCCTTCTGTAGTATTTATTTTAGCTATTACACTGCTGGAGAATATGAACATATCCAGGTGCTAGTTTGCTGGACTACTGCCATTTAATGGTGGACAGCCTAATTTCATTCTTTTCTTGAATGTTTGATCTGTCTTTAGCTATTTTTGTCCCCTAATATAGGACAAGGAATGAAAAATAGATTCCAGCTGAGATGCTTTCCCTTTCTGGCTGTGCACATGCTTATTTCCAGAACTGCCCCATGATAAAATCTGGAAAGAAAAAGAATATAATATGTAATATCACTTATTTTCTGGCTGGAAGAATATATGTCTAATATATATATATTGTCACACAGATGACACTGGATTTTGGGTTTGTGCCACATTTCAGCTCCTAATAGCCAAGGTAGAGTAATTGCAGAAATAATCTATATAGCACTCTGATTTTCTTTCCTGCAAAGGTCACTGGGCCTGTCATAACACATTTTAAAATCAGTCTAATTTTATCTTGATAAATAGTGTTAGAAATTTAGCACCATGTTTAAGGATCATGCACATTTAGATAACAGAAAGGAGAACAAAATCATTTCGTGTTTAACTGGAGGTCAGTTTAATCTGGTTGGAATATTAGACTGCTACCTAGTGATATTAGTATGAGTCAGTAAAAGAAAAGGGAGAGAGAATATCTCCTTTTTTATGTACTAAATCTACATTAATTCTGTTCTTCAAATCTTAAAATTTACTATACAAAGATTTGCAAGCACATCTGGTAGCAGTGATATATTTTACCTGTTCCTTTAATTTAGGTTTTTAGTTTGTTTTTACCTGGTCTTTATTCCGGGCATAAAACACTCTGATTTGCTCTTCAGTAAGCATTCTCTCCTCTGCTGCTTTAATGCCAAAGCCTGCATTCCTGATCTGCAATTATTCAGTTATTACTCATGGGCATTTGAAAATGGATACACACAAAATCATATGTTATTGTAAGTCTAAAAATTGATTGACTTTTGAAGCTATCTTAAAATTCCCTGAAATAGTCAAAATATAACTGCTATCTTTGCCTAAACTGAACTTCCAGCCTTTTAAAACACTCAACTGAATTCAGGATTGCAATACTCCTAAGTTAATGTTTGTGAAAAAGTATAATGCTGTTCAACGTATGTAGTACATTAATTCAGTAGTTAATAATCCCTTTTATTTCACATTGAATAAGCTCCTTTTGATCATTGTTAACATACAACTGATGTTGCAAAATATTATAAATTATTTTATAATCATAATAGTCACATGAATGTGTACTTGTCAACAATTGTTGTATTAGGCTAAACTACTTGGCTTCAGAAACAGCAAAAAAAGAAAAATCAAATCTACTTTGTGATTTTCTGTTTTAAGCTCTATTACTGCCCTAAATTTAAGTATTTGTGAGTGATGCACACTTATATGACTTACATCAAAGTTCATAGTCCATTGGTATGAGGTTTGTACCATATATTGATATTTTAACAGCAAAGGCGGTATCCAGTCCCACTACTGATGATATACTGATATTAACCTGTGTACCAACACTCTGTGATGCTGCTGAGTGTTTTCAGACTGCCCCAACAAGGCTGACTGTGGAAACAGTGTAGGAGAACACTCCTCATAAGCCAAGTAGCAGCTGCTCCAGCTAAATTGTTTTCAAGCAGTGCCTGGTTTTTTTGCCTTTACTGAGCTTCCTTCCTTTTCAGCTAAGGTAGTTGAGGAAACAACCCATATAACACTCTGATTTCCTTTCCTTCAAAAGTCACTGTCCCTGTCATAACACTTTTTAAAATTCTTATGATTTCATCTTGATATATGTTGTTGTGAGTCTTTTTCTTTTTTGGTAACAGAAACAGTATGAATCAATGTCTAACCTCTACTGGCATAGAATATTAAAGCAACAGTATAAATTTGAATGTTGTATTATTTCAGGTAAAAATTACTGTGTTTTTATCATCCTTAGCAGAGAAGCCTTATCAGATTCTGTTCTAAAATCTGGGCATAAATTAGGATCTCTTTAACCTTACATTTTGCTTTTATGGCTCTTAAATAAATAGAATGAATGAGTATTTTAAATATTTTTCTACCTTTCTTTTAATTTCTCCTACACGTCCCTCTGAGACATCATCAGGTTTTATAATTCCAACAGAGTAAGTGATTACTTCTGAAAAAGGGAAAAAATAATGTGCTAATTAGACCATTCATCAAAATAAATGTACAACTAAATTTTCCATTACTTACAAGTGGGTTTCTCTAAGTAATTCTCCATTTAAATATTGGTATGGCCAAACAGAGGTCCCAAAACATGACTCCAGCACCTAAAGCATGTCTTGCAGAGCAGGACTAACTTTTTTCATCCCTGGAATCCATATTTCTGATGAGCTATTGTTTTTTGGGAGCTATTATGGTGGAGAAATGCATGCAGCTAGCTGCGGTGGGAAAATTTCAGCTTCTGATGGAGCCTTTGTCTAGGGAGAGCTCTGTATGTACAAGACCAGAAAAGTGAAAAGAATGAATTTTACTAATGAAAATTCACTAAGTGAAAATCTATATGAATACTGGAGATTTCCAGTAAAACATATATTTCTTGTCAGAGTGGATGTTAGATTCCTTAGCATTGTGAATGCTGAAGGCATTTGCAATCAATATCTCTGGAAGTCACACATGCTTGCCAGCACAATCTAATATGTAAAATGGTGTTCCTTGCTGTAACAGGGTAGACACAGTGTTACCACATCCATAGTATAGAGGTCCCTGAAAATGGTCAGAAGGAGCTGAAGTTTACAGTTAAGCATTGGAATGTAACTCAATTAGATCCCAAACACTGTAGAAGAATTTAAGACAGCACTAATGGAAACAGCAGACTACTGCTTGTTATCAATACTAGAAACACAGGAACCTGCATGTGTTAAGGGAAATATTACTGCCAAATGTTAATGTATTACAGTGTCTGAGAGATCCCCTAACCTGAAGCTGAACCTGAGCTAAAGCTCTGTTTTCTGATTTTCTATAATGATTAGGTTTTGGGGATTAGTGTGAAGCCTGTAGATAATTGCTAAGTGATAATGCTGTACTACTAGGTCTCACAGGGTTTATGAGAGAAAATAAAGGCTAAAGTTGAGGTCAGGAATATGTCAGTTGAACCATACAAAAAAACCCCAACAAAACAAAAACAAAAAACCCCAAACAAACAAACAAAACCCCCAAAAAACCCACAAAAAACCCCCAAAAACCCCAACATGAAGAGGAAGGAAAAGGGATGCTATGACTGTGATCTAATGCCTTCTCATAGGGGAAAAAAACCCCAAGATCAAAAAGAAGGAGAGGATGAAGGAGTGTGCTGCATCTCAGCAGTGCAGAATAGCATTCTCTGCATAGATGAAGCAGTAGGAACATTCAGTAGCCACAGATAAAAAACAATAAAAATAGAAAAGATGTAGTTCTCAGCTCATGACAAACCTGAGATAAATCACAGACAGGACTTGCAAACAGGATGGTGCTTATTTGTCAATCTTTTTGGAAGCTTATCCTGCTACTGTGGATTTATGCTCTTATATAAATCTGCTCTTAAATCTAATCTGGTGAAAGAGTTAATTAAAATAATCTGGGATAGAAGGCATGCCATTGCTTCACAGATTAACTCTTCCAGTGCTCTCAGGTTGACCCTATCTTGGTATTCCATCTCAACAGAAGTACACAGCTCACATGGGGACTGTGAAGAAGTGACTTTCAGGCCTTAACTTCACACAGGAAAATTCCCTGGCACATATCACTTCTGCCTAAAGTCTGAAAGTTCCCAGTGTTGGGGTGAAAATATATTGATGATGACAGCCTAATATATTAATTCCTTACAGAAGAAAGCTCAATCATAGCATTTCATAAACTCAGCCGAAGGAGAGTCTATTGTGTTAGACATAGACAATTATTAATCAAAAGACATTTGTTCTCTTTCTTTCTGTTAACATTTCTAAAATAAATCAAATATATTTACCCTCCTCTTTAGGCTCCTCAAAAGACTCTTCTGAGGACTCTTCTTCTTCTTCTTCTTGGAAAACAAGTTCTTCTACCTAAGATAATTGCAAATGGAGTAAAAGTACATCACCAGTGCAAAGGTAAAGTCACCAAACACAGCTGTCACATCTTTACAACACGTTTATCTTAATGTAAGAAGGGATTTGCTACCCTGGAAAACAAGCAATTCTAAGAAGGACCGTTGGTCAGTCTGATTTTCCTTAACTGAATTTTAGTTTGTTAAAAATCTTTTTTTTTACTGTAAATGCAGTTCTTTCATCTCCATTTTAACAAAACAAACAATAAGACGATTATTTCCCATGTCTTTGCTTCACATGATGCAGTTACTAAGTTATATATTAAAAATACTTAGCCCTGAAAGAAAAAAGATGACTAAAACCTTTATGAGCTAGTGGCATTTTCTCTGTCTCTCCATTTCTTACATTACTAGGCTGATCTGTAAATTTGTTGAGTTTTTATAAAGTACCATAATGGAAATTTGGGGTTTCTGAGGAGAACAAGCAACAAGGGAGGATTAACCCTGCTACTACTGAGAAATGCAGCTGTGGGATCGTTCGCAGTGCAGGCTGTTGAGGTCAGACTGAGCTGTCCTTATTTCCTCATGTTACCTGGAAGTCAGGAGCGAAAAGTGATGGAATAAAGTTGGTGGATGGCCTTTGGCTTTTGTAGCAAACTGGATTCATTAAGTACAGAGCAATCCCCATGGCTTTGAGCAACCTGAACTAGTGAAAGATGTGACTGCCTGTGGCAGGAGGGGTTGGACTAGATGATCTTTAAAAGTCTCTTAGAACACAGATAATTTTACAAGATTGCTAAAAAAAACAATACTCATAATATATATCACTTCATTGGTAGGACAAAAATTCATAAAAATAAACATTATCTTAACAGTATCACAGCCATTTAGAGGAGCAGTGCAAGTGTAATAAAAATGCACATTTATACATAAGTATCTCATTTGTGAGTACCTCAACGCGTTCCCTCTGTCCAGCTGCAATTTCCCTCTCTACTGCCACGAGCTCTGTTACTGTCTTAGCTATAAGTGGAGCATTTACACCTCTCACTATTGCAAGAATTTTGCCATACTGTAAAAGAGAAAATAACATACTCAGTGATTTACATATTTACTTGAATTTTTGAAACATGCTGTATCCTGCTAATTTTTTCCAGCTACAGAATCATTTCCTATGCCCACTGAAGGGAATACCAAGGGTACTACTGCCTCTATTATTTCAGAATGAATCTTTTTGCATTTAATTCCTTGCTTCCTTCTCAACCTAATTATTCATGTTTATTTCTAGGCTCAACACTAAAAGTGCAGTTGGAAGCAAATGCAAATATGGATTTTACTAGTTCTTATTTCTATAACATGAAGTTTTCTGGGTTTTTTTTTTCATTCATGTGTGGTTTGTTTGGTTTTTTTGTTTGTTTTTTTGGTGTGACTTCTAAGTTCATGCTCTACCACATTCAGATGCACAGTAGTGAAGCCAATGATGACCAAAATCTGCTAATATCTATAGACAGAATTCAGAGTCAAACCTGAAACTATCCTGAAAGTATCATTATTCTCTTCTTAAGTGAGCAGTGCTCTACAATGGTGTGCTATGAGAACTACCTTTCTGTCTCCATCGGTGAGAGATAATAAATATATGATTCATTGGTACTGTTCCTCAAGTGTGAAAACACAATTTTATTTATTACCTTAGAAATCTTATAATGCCAGGAAATATAAACTCTCTTTCCCTGTTTAAAAGCATGCATAAAATAATAATTTCAGTGTAATTGCATGTAGGCACTTTATGTAAGGGAAACCTTGAAAACTTACCTGGATTTCTCACTAAGTAGCAACCAAAATAGTGACTACCACAACTCTTCTGTGGCTGTATGTGCAATAGCCACAACAAAAATGTGCTCAAGAACCACCAGATTCAGGCATGGAAAACAGCTCAAGCAAACAACATCTGGTGGTACCATCCTACATACTGTAAAATGTGAAAAAGGGATTTATACAGCTTCATATATATTTTAAAATCTATTGAAAAGTTAAGGCAAAAGTAGGAAGCACATTAAAAGCACATTAAAAGAAACTTATGTGATGTACTTACAACACAAAAAAGAAACACAGGTTCACAGCTGTTCCTAAATGGTCTCAGAATTTCAATGCTGTCAGCCTCTGCCTGAAGTCAGACAAAAAACATTGTTTGCTTACATAAGCATGTATGCATATGCATATATATGTATGTATGTAAGGAAACCTTTTTATCCACAAGAAAACCCCACTCATATATTTTGGTGTTGCAAACTCAAACTGCAGTCCTAAATACAGCTAACAGTCCTTACAGTGATGAAGAAAGAATAGTTTTGATAACATGGGAGAGTCCTCCCTTTGTATTACAGCAATTAATCATGGAAAAATGTCTTGTCTTGATACTATTTTCTCATGTAGGTTATAATAATATATATAAATTAAGAAGTAGCCCATGTAGTCTCTATGGAAGAGATTATGCAGTGTTATAAATTCTTTGTGAAATGTGGTCAACTGTATGAAAGCACTTGAGATAGCCTTGGAACATAACTCCCTGCCTTTTTTACATAGAAACAATTCATGTTTTTTCTGAAAAGTCCTTTCATGATGGAATTAAAAGTTTTCACTAACTAGTGAAAAGTATGAGCTTGGTCAATATCTTGGAGAAACTGCATCTGTGAAACAAATTTACCTAACCTTAAATATGAGATATAGTACACTCATATATATAGATATACTGCTAGTGTAAACAAATATTTTTACTACTACAGTTTTGTGATAAGTTTTTTAATTTCCCCCTTTTTGTTCTCTTAAAAATGAAATACAAGGTAACACTTGCAAAAAAGATGCAACAGTTTCTCAGGGATGTAAAAATTTTAAATGCAATGGTCCATAAGGCAGAGACTTAAAACTGAAAGTCGTGTAGCCTGGCTTTTGAATATTTCTGCAGTCTCATCAAGGAAAACAAAAGTTGTGGGATATCAACTCATTTTTTTGTTATAGCTTCTTACGTATTTATTACCATTTCTAATCGACTTCTAAACAAAGTCTTATGAGGACATATGCAGGGAAAGCAACCAGGCCAAAATTATGACAATTCAGTAGAAGGACAGTAAAATGAAAGGTCTGTACATGCAGATCATAAGATATATTTAAATTAAAATTTAAATAAAGTCCCACACAGGATTTATGTCCTTACCACGGCAAAATGTAGCACATTGTCATCACTATAGTCAATCCTCAGCTTTTTGACTAAATTCAGCACAGCTTTGCAAGGACCACACCAAGCTTGATACACATCTATTACTAAAATGCAATAGTTTTGAGTTAAAACCAGGTGACTTGTGGAACTTATAAAATGAGACATTTATGTTTGGGTTGAAACAGCAGTGGGAAGGCATTCACATGGATCTTTCAGTCTTCTTCTAGTCAATCAATGCATCATGAATACAGCAATGGATTCAGTGGATACATTAGTGGATACATACTCTTTTATTTCCACTACTTTTGACATTGAAACCCTACTTCAGAATACTATTTGAGATGATTGATCTAAACAGCAACTTTTCTCTCATATTCCTTTTCCTTTTAATTTCTCTTTTTCTTTTCCCACTGCTGGTTTTCATTCTTATCTAGACCTTTACTCTACAGGATTTTTACCTCCCTGAGCCTTTGCCCATTACTATCCCTCTGTAGATATGATCCAATTACAGATTTGTTCCTTTTACCAAAACACAACTAATGAACTGAAAACTGAATTAATACACATCATAGAACACATATTCTCTAGAATGCTGCAGTATTAATTTAGTCTGTGCAAGATTTTACACACAAAAGTGTCCAACCCCCTATCACAGAGAACACCACATCAGAAAGGTATTTTCTAAACCTTGCTGTATAGTATTATATAAAAATAAAATTTAGATAAATGTGAATTTTATGAGCATTTATCATATAAGATACTTTAAATTCAGAATCATAATATATGATCTTAAAAGTATTTTCTGACCTAAACGATTCTATGATTCAATGACTCTATGGTATGCATTTATATATATATGTTAATATAGCTTTTCTTTAAAAGGTATGGCACTAGTCTTCTAGGGTATCCATTAAAGATGATATATAAATATGGAAACCTGTACATATCTCCATGAGAGATTAAACAGAAAATATGAACTGTGAGTACCTACTATACCCTGTATCTGCAGCATTTCATCCCACTGATGTTGATTGGTTATTACAGTCTGAAACAAAATGTATTAACATTTTTAACACCTTAAAAAGGCAGAAAAAACATCTGTTTCTCTCTAAAGTTGTTCAACTAATTAGGATTTATACCTGGAGCTGGATTTCTTTCTTCTTGCCTGCCATTTCCCTGTGATTATAGGAAAAACATTAAAATACAAAGCACTTTTAAAGTTTTTTAAAAGACCATGTGACATACAGAGCTGATTTGTTCACTTCTCAAAACATCACTGCCTTCTGATTCCCTCAGCAACTAACTCAACCGAAGCCCCTCCAACAATGGTAGTTAATACTCCACTTCAGAACTTTGTGGAGCAATATACAACTTGCTTGCAAAGCCCACATAGCACAGGAAACAGGAGAAAATTTAGCTTCTTAAACTGTTAAGGTGTTCAAAACATTTGACCTCCACAATTTTTCAAGCTTGTAATTACTGTACTCAGAATAACCAGAGGGACTTTGATGGGATGACAGCTGCTGTAATACTGGACCATTTCAGAAAAATATTGATTAAAGAGCTTCAACTCTAATAACATCCAATCAGGCTTCCTGTCAGCTGGGATACATAGAAAACAATGGCATTCTTGTTCCCCATAACTAAACTCCCAAATGGAATCCTGCTACATTCATCATTCTGTCATTAATAAATAGTGTCATTTATTTATTTATTTGTTTATTGTAAATAGATAATTAACTGTGAAGTGGGTGGGAGAACGATCTCAGTTAAGATATTTATGTGGATGAAGTTTGAACTCAGCACAAGCAGCTTGAGTTTCCAGAGTTCTCGCTTAAGGTGGTGGTCTTCGTCTTGGGGTAAACGAAGGTGCCCCCTTGAATGTGACCTCCTCTGGCACTGTTATTTGACAAGTCAAGCAGCAAATGTGTCAAGGATTTGAACTGCCCTGATAGGCTCACTCAGATCACAGATTGAGGCATAGCAGCCAATATGAGAGCTCTTACCCTCATGCTTGCTTCACATTTCATCTATGAATGTTGTTAAGGATTAAAATTTTAAAAGAGAGCCTTCTTCAAATCCTTTAAACTAGGTGGTGGTGAATAGCATTAATTTCTGTCCCTTAAGGACTCTAAGGAGATGATGCTGACTTTTGACACTAAAGGCAACTGGCAGATGAGAATATGCCATATTAGTAGGAAATCTTAGGCAAAAGAACGTCTTTCATTGTTACCTTGCGTCAGTGAGCAACGACAATCAATTCCTTGAAAGACTGATTCTGCAGAACATAAACCAGTACATGAAAATGGTCTATACATCCCAATCATTCTACACGTGCTCTCAAACTAAAAATATGCAGTCATACATGCTCAGATGGCAAAACACAGCATTGCAGAACAGACACATACTGCTGTGTGCAAATACATGTGCACAGGAGGCGGGCATAGTAGCTATATGTGACAGATGTGGAGCTTCACGTGACAGCTATACTTCTAAATAAAATTTTCACATAATATTTTCTCAGTAATGCAATCACTACTATACGTATGAAACCTGGACAGACAAGAATGTTTTCTCCTTTGTCTCTGAAAACGGGCAACATGCTTCTCTAACCTTGACAAAAGGCATTTTTCTATCCACACTTCATCATGGATGTGCAAACTCTGCATCTACTACTACATCCTTTACAATCAAAACTGCTTCCATGAACTAGTCAGACATAAAAATAGACCTGGCTGTGCACTCAGATACACTGTCAAACTGATATTCAAATATGCACAGCCTTTGCAGATGGCCATCCAATATTTTAGCACAACCCCCATCACACACATATATGAAGATACCCGAAGAGCTTGTGAGATTTTGACGTGCTCCTGTGTGTAGGTACCTGCATACAGACACATAACTCCCTGAGCATAAGCTCTTGTGTGTGGCAGCGGATCCTTTTGTGTTCCTAGGCAGCAGTCTGATGGATCATCCGCCCATGAATGCACACACACCCACACACACACAGAGAAACCTGTGTAAGTGAGCAAATGCACAGACACACAGGCCAGTTCAGGGCTGGCAGTGCTCTACACCAGATGCCATGACCAGGAAGAGCTCCCAGACACTCTCCCACCCCACGGCTTGAGACACGCCTGCCACAACAAAAACACCACAGCACAATGGCTTGGTGCCACCCAGGAGCAGACAGGCACCCCCAGCCCACCTGCACACCTTGTCCCTGTCCTGGAGTAGCCACTGGCCTGGGGACACTCAGTGTCCACCCAACCGCCACCCCTCAACGGCTTTAACAGTCTCCCCCACCCTGTACTAGGCCCCAGCACCATCTCTGCTCCATCTCCAAGGGTAATTTCCCCCCTGTCACCTTATTTTGTGACACAGGAGTTGACATGGCAAAGGCAGATGAGCTGCAGGCATGCTGAGAGGGAAATCAGGAGGGAGCTGGGGAATGCAGGGGAGGCGAAAGCATCACCTTTTTCCGTGCTGTTTCTCCTCTGTTTCCTTTGCCTGAAGGAGAGTCGACCGTATCCTTTTAACATGCGAGAAAATGAGTCTTGGCACCTAATTAGTAATCTGCCTTCACTCTGTGTTACTTGCAAATTGTGAGACAGTGGAGACTAAAAAAAGGAAGCTTTTAGTGGACTTCGTGGTGACCAAAGGAGCGGCTTGAAAGCCAAATAGTGGTGACTGCCCATGCTCATACACTATTAGTGCAGTTCTGTCATCACACAAAGTGCAGGACAAAGTTATCATTTTAAAAATGCACAGCTGCATCTCAGCAGCCTCCCAAAAGCCACAGAAGATAAAGGCAAAGTTTATTTATACACATAGAAAGCACAATTAGTCTAGAGTATGGTGGGGCTATTTTCGTGTACTAACTCTCAAAGGCATTGCAAATAGTGGGAATTTTTTTTGTGAAGGTACAGGTTTGAGAATGTTCACAAATCAAGTGTAGGTCTCTCTTAAGTACACACATTTCACATGTGCATGTTGTTACAGAACCATAAATTGTCCATGCACCCAATTTATTTTTGAAACCCTGCCCAGGCATACTATGTGCTGTTATGTATATCTACTGCACCTTAAGAAAATCTAGTTTCAGTGACTTTCTTGTTGCTTTTCTTAAGCTTTCTGGTACTGCTCACCAAAACATGACTTGCAAAGCCCAAATGAAAAGTTATTTTAATTTCATGAAAATATTATGAAAAGTAGGGAAAACAAGTTCTTAGAGATGCTAGAATAGATGTTCTTCCTCACAGTTTAATCTTCCCAAATTGAAGGATGTTCATTTTGCAGTAAGTAGGAATGAGGCAATGTTTCCACAGATCTCCAGCAGCAGTTTTCAATGTTGAGATTGTGCTATGTCCTAACAGCTTGGGTTAGATCAACTAGGTGGCAAGACAGATTTTGTATTCTGATTGGAAATAATGTGTTTATATGGCCAACGTAAATAATTTCCTACATTTTTTACTGGAAAACCCTAACTTTGGAACTAGTAGAAGCTCTGCATTGGCCTGCTTGGAAGTGGAGGAGTGCCCTTGAATAATCTTTATTTTCCTGCATGAAGTAGGAAAACAACTTTTGAAACCTTCATAGACATACAAAATTGGAAAGAACTAAGAAAGATGAGATATGTAACCCAACAGCCATGTGGAAGTTAACGATCCAAAGATTAGTCTATGTTTTTGAGGTTTCCTTCACAAAGTGCTAATATTTTTATCCAGAGCACTTTCTTCATGAGCAGCCACTTTTTTATACCTTAAAAAAAAAAAAAAAAAAAAAAGTTTTGAAGAGAAACACTGGAATGAGGTAATGCTCGTGTACCAAATGTTAAAAGGCTGACACAGCCTGTTCTTTAACTGCACTGTTGGAATGAGTTATATGTGTGCTTTGGATATCACAAAATGGTTAATGTAAAGGGATTTGGTATTTCAAAACGCTGAAAAATAAAAAAGAATATCCTTCTTTAGGCTAAAGAACATAGTTCTACAAAATTTTTAATGAATTTAATGATTATATAATTAGCTTATGAAGACCAGCAGTTTTTGTGGTCAATATAAAAGGCATCCAGAGAGAAGGGGTTAGGAGTTTATGGGGTTTTTCCCTGAATCAAAATGGTTCAAGTTTTATATAATGTGTATGAAAAGTATAATGAAAACATGCAATGGATAAACCACAATGGATTTATGATGAATGACTGCATAATTTTTCTGAGTAACTTTTAAACTATTTCACTCCATTTTGTGCACACCACTTGATTCCAGGTCTGCTCTTTGTCATGAGCTGTTAATGTCCAAAGTGCCCTAGTTCCAAATTGCTCACATTTTTTTACAAAGTAATGGAAAACAGTTGTACACCCTTCTGAGACCTGTAACCCTTGAGACAAAACTGGAGATGGGTTTTCCCTGCTAGTCAGTCTTTTTATGTGCCCTAGTACATGCTCAGAAGCCAATGCCTGTGTAGTTCTGATGACCACCTGCTTATAAACACAGTGGAGGCCTTGATCACCTTAGTTTATAATCTTTTGTGATCTCTTCTGTGGCTCTATATCCACATGAATGCTGATGCTACAGCATAGTCAATCTATGCCTTTTGTACATTAGATTTCCTGTTTGTGTCCTAGATGAGAGAACATCTGACCTTCCCCAGCTCTTTGGCAGAACTGTTCTTAGCCTGGCAATGCAGCAGCCACTGTAACTTTAGAGCTCTGTATGTATTTATTGGCTTTTCCTGCATCAGCCATGAGTAGACCATGGATCTGATAGCAGTGGAAGAGCTTTCTGATTTCTTGTATTTTTCTGGAAAACAGAAAGGAAGTATGAGAAATAGTGGACACTTCAATTTCTTGAAACCAAAACTAGCTGTTACGGTTTAGAAAGAGAAAAACTGACAAATGTGATTTGTGCTGCTGCAAGTGCAGATCTCTGTCACACAGACTGTTGCTGGTAGGATAATTCTGTGCAGTAGAACTGTTTTGGTAAACAACAAAAGAGCATAAAATAAATAAATAAGCTATTTTTTTGTCAGGACTTATTGTGGCACATCAGCTTGTGTGGTCTCAAGGTGAGAGACCAGGTGACAACAAAACCAGGCAGTTCCATTCTGAGTGGCAGCCCAAGACTACCACAAGTTCCAGTTGTGGAGGTTTGAGGAGCAATTAGCTTTGCCCATAAGTGGTGACTGACCCAAGGGATTTGACAGCTTGCATTTAAAGAATGACCCAACTCTGTCAGTGGGAGATCAGAAGTTTCTAATACATAAATTTTGGCAGAGTTTGTACCACCAGAGAGGAGTATGAATGTTTGTGTGGAATAAATAGAAAATGAATAGATGGAAAGCAACTGAGACAATTTAGTGATCAAGGAGTCTTTAGAAATATGGGCATTAATCCTTCCAAGTAATATGGCTCTGGAACTTGATTCCCTAGAGCAAGAAAAATCAAGGATTTTTTTATTTTACCATACTCTAGAATCTCAAAATTATGTGAATAACTGTGTGGTTAATAGTTGTGGATGTACACACAATGTTTTTATTTATTTTTAATTACTGCCTTTGTTAAAGTTTTATTTGAGTTTGGTAATTTGAGTATAAATATTTTCATCTTTTCACATATTCATTTTTTTAAATTCCTTGTCTGGGTTTTGACTTGTCTTTTGAATGTATAAAACACATTCAACCTTTTACATACTGATTTATAGAATATTAGAATGTAACTTTGGGACCATCCTTTGTAGCTATAGTGTGTGCAAACCCATGAACACCAGAGTTTAGTGAGATATAATGAGTGTTTTACAACAGCTCAAGAAACTCCTAATTCTGATTTGGATCATACCTAAGCCACCTGAAAACAGACTAGTAGTTTGCTCTCTGGCAGTGTCAAATGAACTGATTCACTAGATTTATGTATAGTTTTCCACTAGTTATGTGTTCAGGTTAGCCCTCTACTCAAAGAGAGATAGAGAAGACTGATCTTTGCAATGGGATCTAGAAAGTGGAAGAAAATGAGGAAAAATATATTCTTCTATATTGAAAAACAAAACCCACAATATCAGGTAACAAAGGTGGATTTGAGTTCATATAAGTATTTTTAATCAAAGTTAGCTGGTAAAGATACAGCAGTGGTTTCTATTTTACCAAATCCAAAGATCTCATTGAAGAAGCTCCAGAAAAAGGTGGCTCAACTGAACTCAGACCTCTCTATATCTTAGGGATCTTCAACTAGTAAAGTCTTGTTGTGTATTCCTTTTTTGACTGGGAGAACTTCATCTGCAGAGACAATCTGAACATTTGAAAAGTGTATGTGAAAAGCTTGACTATATTCATGGTAGTATTTCTCAGCAGGACAGAAAAAATAGGGGGATCAAACAATTGCATCATCTTGATACATGAAGATGGGAACCAAAATTTGCTTGAGGTAAGATTTAGGGGATTAGAGAATGCCAGGCCTGAAAATATGATGGAAAGTTATGTGAATACTTGAATCATGATGTAGCCCAAGTAGAATTAGCTGTTGCATTCCAGTCAAGGGACAGGCTAGCATCTGCACAGCTGTATTGGGTAGAAAATTTCATATTATGTGAAGTACTGCTCCTTGCTAACATAGGAGTGGAAATTAGCACAGTAAAAGAGCAATTAAAAACTTTCCCAAGGGCTAATTGAGGTATGTTTTTATGGACATAATGAATAAAATAATCAAGCAATTGGAGCACAATTTGGCTTCTGTAAGTTTGTTTTGATTTTGTATTTAAATTCCCTAGTAATTGGCACTATGTGGCCATTTAGAAGAAAAAATAGGATAATGAGCAGTTTAAAGAACAAGAGTGCACAAGGCAGAGGCAGTTGAACAGATGACATTGAGAAGGGCCAAATCTTAACAAAATTAGGTAAAATGTTCTGAGTCTAAAGAATGTGCCAAAGGAGTTGAAACTTTTTCAAGCTGCATTCATTCAAGCTTTTGCAGGAAAAAATTACACTGAGTTCTTTATTGACTCTTTCAGACTGTTATCCAATTCATGCAAGTAAAAAAGACTATATTTTTCTAAACATTTTGTTTTATATCTGTTTTAAGTTAATAAAATTATTGGGGCCAGAAAATACGTCTTGATACAATGTCTTCAGTCATCACAACATTTAGCCTACTGAAGATTTCAAAAATAAACCCCAGTCCTTAGAAGACTGCTGGTTAGAAATGGTGAGTACTGGTGTGGCATTCAGAAACATTTTAAATGTTGGATCCTGTTTCAGGTGTGACTTTCACATCCAAAGGTGCCATTTGTTTAACGGATGCAGAGTTTACCTGCATGTAGCAGAGCTGCACAGGCCAGCAGCAGCCAAGCTTTGCACCTGGTCTAGGCCACATTTTTTGCTAAGGGGATAAATTTGAGGGATAAATGTCATGTGCCTCCCCAGTATATGACAGAAGAATAAGGTAAACCACATAAGTGATGTCTTCTGTCATATTATCCTGTGGCTGGGAAAAGGAAACCAGGGGTTTGGACACGTAGTGAGTGCTCCTGCGTCAAACAGGGCAGTCACTGGGACAGAGTGTAATTGCCATTTGTGAGCAGGAACAGGAAGTTTTGATGTTGCTGGTGATGTATTTTTATCTATAGATGAAGGTCCTACTGGAAGAGGATGATACAGAGCAAGCCTGAGTCCAGATGACTCATCCTATTTGTGAGCTGCAGCTTGGGTTTCTCCCGGGGTTTCCAGGATAGCCGTGCTAGAGGATCAGAAATCACCTCTGAGTCATCTCAAAACCAGATTTGCCTCTGCTGCCGTGGTTTCCTTCCTGTGTCCCTGCTGTACGCAGTGCATGTGTACACTTCATGTGCACAGGAGGTGTTCCTGGTTGCAAGGATCCCTACTGCACACAGCACCAGTGCCAAACACCCTGCTGGTCCTGCAGGATCATCACAGAGGTTATAACAAACTTGTTTCCCCTGTACAGGTCTTGAGCACAAAGACAGATATGAAATACCTGCATATCCCAGTGAATTATCCCCACTGATCAAATTTAATGGACTTCAAGACCAAATCTAATGAATTTCACTCTGGTACCGAGCTGAAAGTTTATAATCTTTTCTCTTTCCATGCATATTTTACTTCTAGAGGTCTGTGTGTTACTGATAACATAGCAAGTAAGTATATAAATGCAATTATAAGGCCATCATTCCTATCTGGGGGAGTTTTGCTGATAATTTCATTTAAACTATTCCCTCTCCTGTTCTACATATTCAAAACCTCTATCATGTTGCTGGCAGCTATTTGATTCTTAAATGAGAGAGGTTGTATCTTTATTTCAATTAAGGAAATAATTTTTATAGGCTATAAAAATGGTAATCTTGTTAAAAGTAAGTAAAGGGCCTTTCAGATACTAGTTTCAGTGTTTTCCTCTGTAAAACATACAATAGTGTTGTACTGTGCACATTTCTAGATTCCGTATTTTATATCTACACAACAGGTCTATTTGTTTTATAGGAAAAACTATAAATCTTCCTTTACTTTCAACTTTGAAAAGCAAGATAAAATTAGTCTTAAAACCTGATTGCACAGTTTTCACCTGTATTTGTTCAATGCTCTCAATTATGCCCAGTTAATATATCTCATAACTACTTTATAAGCTTTCATTAACTTAAGCTCAGAAATTTGAAACTTTTGCATGCCTCCTGCTAATTTCACTTTCATCACTTTGCCTCAAATTTTCAGTGTCTGAAACACACAAAGAAGCAGAGAGTTACTTTAGTTACAAAGGGCAGAAGTACCTTTTTCTCTTATATAAAATTTGTGACAGCTGTTTATTTTTAATGCAAGTCTAGTGTTGTGTATAGCACTATGCAGTCACACCTAGAGTTTTAAGCAACACACTTTATGAAGTCAGAAAACTTTTTCTTCAGCATCTCAAACTCACTTGTAATTTTCAGGTTAAAATATAAATTGCTGTATTCCAAAATAGTTCCAATAATAAACTTCAGTTCCAGGCCCAGTGTTCTACTACATCACTCAACTTCAATTGTTTTGCTTCCTTGTGAGATCCACATTAGACAGGAGTGGTGACAGCAATGGGTTCAACATACCTTAATCCTAGAAGGTTGTTTGAAAGAGAACATTTGATATTAAAAGCAGCTGCCTAAGGGAGAATCTGAATTACAGAAATTTCTCTTTGTTGGATGCTTCCTGGTGACTTGGCCATTTAGCTAGACTGAAATATTCCACACAACTTTTAAAACATTTTGTCTGTGTGTGTGTAGGAAACCTGGCAGTAAAACATAACCACAGCAGCAAGTTACAGTCATACTGAGAGAAAACACCCAGAGATGTCTGCTCAAGCCAAGTGGAAGTTCTGGGATTTTCTTGTTTTCCTTTTAATGTCTATCCAGCATCCATTCTATGTCATTACACTCTGGTTGTATTTATACTAATGAATTGAACCATGTGCAAGAGTATTCTCTGGCATTGGGTTTGATTAGTGAACCTGTAATCTCTTAGAATTGTCTGTGAATGTGTTGAGTGGTCTCAGAAAAGTATTTATCCTGACAGCCAGCACTTTTCATAAACATCTGCTCCTAATGTGAAAGCTGTTTATTACTATGGATGTGGCCATGCTTGCTTTGACATGGCGATATCTTAGCAAACCTCAGTCTGTGCTCTATGTTCTGCGGGACATAAAATTTCATGCTATAAAACTTCTTTCTGATTTTGACCTTGAGTTGAAGAAGGACATGGTGCAGGTCTTCAAATCTGAGGCCTGGGCTGGGAGGAGGGAGTCCCAGTTACACAGTCTCCAACTTCCCTTTTGATTTTGACTTTGTGTCACTCTTCTTCAGTAGTACCATGCCAACCCCCAAGAACAACCCAAGGGAGGGGCCTTTCTCTCACCTGCTGGCATCCTGCTCAGACCATCCTGCTCAACAATAGGATCTGGCCTGGGTCTTCCTCTGGTATAGGAAAAATGAGGTTTATACCTCAGCTTTTCTCGTGGGACAGAGGGGTCTGAATGCTGAGGAGGTTTAGAGACAGCTGCTTTTATATATGAGGCAAGATATGCAGAGGCAGGGAATGTGCTGTAGCAGACAGGAAGGTGGAAGGGGGGAAATCAGGAGCTCCTCCTCGACTGAGAGTCTCCGATGGCAGCAGCAGCAGAGCAAATAGCATCAACCAGAGCTTGCCTGCTGGCACACTGTGGCTAGCACAGGTCTTTCTCGTGAGAACATTTTGCTACATTTCATAAACAAAGATAAAGTTTGGATGTTTTGCAAACAACGTCTCCGGATTAGGTCAGTTCGGGCTTGGCCAATTGGGCCTAGGGGGAGGTCTCAGGCTGACCAATCTGGGTGACCTCTGAAAACTCTATATATATGAAAATCAAAATAATAAAGACATCTTTTCTCTTTCCTTGTCTGAGAACCTGGGTCTTCTCTCAGCTAGCGGCTCAACAGCGACATCAAACAGCCATGGTCCCCACTGGGACCTCTGCTCCCTGTCGTGCTTGGCACCCTGATGGCAAGCACTTTAAAGCAGTTACATGCTACTCCTGAGGAAGTAACTTTCACAGCCTGCCCCTTCTTAATTTGCATGTGGGGCTTTCAGGGCTCTGCCACACTCTGGCACCCACCACAGACCACATCCTTGGTCATAAAAGGCATAAACAGACCAAGGCACAACAAAAGAAGGAATGCAGCCAGGCTTCATCTGTGGAGAAAAGCCTAGGAAATGCCCATCTGTCATGTGCTGTGCTGAAGAACAGTTCCCAGGTGGAGGAGATGCAGGTACAGATCTGCACCTTGAGAAGGATTGTGTGTACAAGATCTGCTAAGGGGGAGAAGCAAACCTAATAATTTGCAAAAAATGCAAGCAGGGTGGTTGCAAGGCTTTGTTGGTTCAGTGCAGTGATTTATTTGGGTGTGATTTATTTAGTGGTGAACTGGCCCTCGCCCAGCACCAAGTGAACCTTTGTGGTTGTGCAGTCAAAGAAGTGGCCTGGCACCCCTGAACTGCAGTGAGTAGTCACCACTTTCTCCTGTCTCCCCTTTTTTACCTGACTTTGCATACATAGCAAACATAAATTGTGGCATAGAAAGCTATACCAGCAGCCTCTTTGGCTTGCTTTGCATTAAATTTGCAAACAAGTTCTACTACAGTTTAATTATGAGGACCTGGAAACATCCAACATTAGAGTCTCATATGATGTGATAATCATGTAAACCCTGTATTGCACATTTTAAAAAGGCAGATTATTCTGTTTCACTGACAAGCAGCATATCCTTGGTTAAAATGGAGTGAAGATTCATTGTGAAAGCTGTAGTGTAATATAAATGTAGTGTTATTAATACAGAGAAAGGTTGTATATGATATTTTTATACATGTGTATACAATCAGAGCGCAAAACTAAAGGCAGGAAGCCATATTATTTTTCAACATTTGAACTTAGTTCAGAAAATCACCTTTAAATTTTCAGTGTTTTTCAGTTATATCACATGCTTGCTTTCTGTTGCTGATTTTTGTATTTCATTCCCTCCAACTTGTCCTTTGCTGTTTAGTTTTAGTGAAAACACTTATCCTGCAGGTTTCACTAGTGTGTTCTTTGAAATGAATACAGAAGTCAGACATATACACTTTAAAGTAGCTGCTATGTCATTGTCTCTTACGAACAAAAAGGATAAACGTACCAACAAATGTTAAAAATCCTAGAAAAGGAATTATTTGGAATTTCATAGCATAGCATCAATATGCATATACTTTGAAGAACAACATCCTGGAAGCCGTGGTTTTGTATTTCAAACTACATGGGTATCATACTATAAAAGTAATCATCTTGAACTTCTTATTTTATGAATTAAATAGAGTCTTTTGCAGTCCATTAGATAAATTTTGATTAGTGGCACTTGCAAACTTTCTCTTTGTGGAATCCATCAATAATTTTTGGATAATCAAGATTGTTGTCAATGTCATTTTCATTAGATGAAGTAACTAAACTACTTGAATAAGACTGTTATGTCTTAGAAAGAAAGTAGGTATGTTTTGATTATCAGCATGTGAACCACAGCAGCAAAGGTGACTTTTGAGGGCAGCTTTTATGGGTACAGTGCTTATTAGCATTGCAAATTCATCACAAAGTTTAGACGTATCAGCATTAAAAACTCAGAAGTGCATGCTTCGAAAACATGTCTTTGTCTTGATCCTGAAATGTTGTGTAGAAATTCCAGAAGCAGCCAATTGATTAAGCCATGTATGAGCTAAGCAGAGTAGTGTTAATCACAGCAAGAAACTTTTGCAGTCAGAAATATACTGACAGATATTATTTTCCTTTAAATAGTAAATTTCTGTTTCTGGAATGTATTCAGACCTGAGCTCCTTCAAATACTTTCAAGCTAATCTGAGATTTTAATCTGTTGAGTCCTTCCCCATGGTGCATTAGGCACCATAGCTTTATGAGTTTTATTTACATTGGGAGGAATGTGAGAAGATTTATTCTACGTATGCCATCCAGAATGTTGAAAATATCTAAACAAAAATATAATAGCATTTTAAAATAAAATGAAATGTTTTGGTTCTGACTGGAGTAGTTAATCCTGCCCTCTGTTTGTACTCTCTTTTTTTAAATTGTGAAAGTTCAAAACAGTAAGACAAGGGAGTTATGTGATGTGGTTAATGCCAGATACTTGTGGCTATGAATCATTTCAGAAGTTTTAAAAAATTGATATTATCTATCATGAGCTGCTTGTAAATTGTTTTAGTACCTCCACAGAATAGGATCCTGAGGAGAAATATGAATGGTGGAGGACTGGAGTGAGGAAATGGTGACAGCTGACAGAATGGTAGCGAGTTTGTACTAAAACTTCACACTTACTTTCTCCTACTGTTCTGGAGTGATAGACATGTAATATCACATAAACACCCAAGCAGCAGTGCAGCTATCAGTGCTTCTCCCTTTCTGCAGTCAGATTCTTTCTTTAGAGATTCTTTGTCCCCAAAATAAGAACCAGCTGGAAAATGGAAGGAATAAACAGTTGAGGTTTTTTAATTTGCAAATCTAGGAGGATTCTTCAGACACACCTCAGGTATTTTGTTAAAAATACTATTATTTGGTATTTAATTAACATGCACTTTGGAATAATCTCCTTAATGGTACTTTCTTTTGATTTTTTTTTTGGTTCTGTGATGCATTTCCTCATACTCATATTTTTCTACAAGAGTAGGAATTTTGTTCAAGCACAATTAACATAAGACTTGTAAAATACTTAGTTAATGCAAAACTAGACTGTCTGCGAGTTGCCACTAGACTGTGGTGTTGATGTTTCCTGCCAGTCTGTCTACTACAAGAATTGGTAGATTTTATATTGAAGGAATTTTTTTTTTGGTTCAGGTTTGGTTGCTTGTTTGGTCTTTGTTGGGTTTTTTTTTTTTTTTTTTGGACCTTCAGTTTTATCATAATCTTAATTTCCAAATATACTGAACTGAGTGGGATGTCGCTGGCTTATTCTCCAGAGCTGAGTGCATCACGGAAGCCTGTGCTGGCAGCAGAAAACCAGCAAGTGGCATTAACTGCATTGGAGGAGACTGGGAAAGGGTGAGTGGAAAGGCAGCAGCTCTGGCAACTGGAAATGCACATCCCTCAAAAGCACACAGGTCGTGAGTAATGGTGAAACAGCAGTTTTATGATACCTGTGGATGCAACTCCCTTCTATGGCAAATTTGAAATTACCCTTCAAACAAAAACTACCAGAGGTCAAATTATAAACTTCTCAATAGTAAGACTTGAGGAAGTGATTTTTTTTTTCTGTTTATTAAGAGAATCTCTCTCTCTCTCTTCATATATCTATATCTAGCTATATCGATATCTATATCTATATCTATATCTAATATATTATTATTATAATAATAATATTATATTATATTATATTATATCTATATCTATCTATATCTATATCTATCTAATCTATATCTATATCTCTATATCTATATCTATCTTTCAGATGATAAGACAATGATTTTGAGAATAACTATAAAACCAAAATAAAATAATGAAGTGTGGCTACCATGTAAACCCGTACATTTCTCATCCTTCGTTTTTCTGTCTCTGAAGAAACTTCTTTACAAATGTTGTTTAAAAAGGTGCCACAGAGTGGCACTCTCTTTGTTTTTGTGGAGGAAATATTCTTTTCTGCCTTTTTCCCTCCCAGTCTGTGTGAATGTTAAATTTTGCTTTTCTCACTTCTTGATGCTCTTTATCTTTTGAGTTTGGATTGTATTTTTATCATGCTTTCATATCTTTCAGGTTCTGGAATCCATGCTGCCTCACAGGATTTCAGGCTGGATAGTTTTGATTCAGGTATGCATATTTTTGTCTTCTGAAGTTTTCTTTTAAGTCAAAGTTCAGTTATAACTGAAAGAAAGGCTTGCTTTTTAAAGAAAGTTGATCTACAGCCTGTGTCTAACTATTGGTTTTGGCTTGCCTTTAAATCTTTATTCATGACTCCTTGAAATGCTTATTTTACTAGTAACTGCATTTCTGTTTAACCAGGCTTTCTGTCATCAATCATATTGCCTGTTCAGCCAGAAGAGAAAAATGCAAACGTGATAATATTACAGTAGCACTGATGTGCATTTCCAGAGCTTTAACAGGATAAGTGTCAGCACTGATGCACTTCAACATCAGCCATTGCAACAACACTGAGCAGCAGAGGAAGAAGAGAGCAGAGCTAGTTGACATTTATATATGTATCTTATGCATGATCAACTTAGCATTTGCTCCCAATTGAAAGCAGGAGTAGATAAAGGAGAGGATTATGTAAAGTGAAGATTACTACTCTAAATGCAGCACTTACTAATGTAAAGCTATGAATGGAGGACTACCTTTATGTGAGAAGGGACAGAAATATTGATGCAGCCATGAGAATTCCCAGTCTATTTTTCTAGCTGACTAACTTACCATTCTGAAGCAGAGATGGGGAGGGGAAAAATAAATTCTTAATGCATCTCAATGAGCAGCTCAATTGCAAATCACCTCAGACTCTCATCTTCTTGGTTTTGCTGATTACTTTTATTTTTAAATATAGTGATGTCAGTAGCAGACTGATTTCAAGCATTTACTGCCTCTACCTGCTATGCAACTTGATGTGTGTAGTGATTAGTGATTAATATTGAGGAACCTGAGACCAAATTCCATCTCTTCACTGTTATGTGAATAATACCATTTATGAATTCTGTATAGCTCCTCTCAAAGAGCTCAGGTAACCCAGGTCATTCCCTACAAATTTATCAGGATTGCACTGCCCACTGTGGCTCACTTACTGTAAATAATTCTAAAAGAATATAAAAAGGTATAATGAGACCGAGAAAAACAAATTTTAAAGCACTGGAAATTAGATCAGTTAGGCAATTTACAATAATTTGTGTAATGTGAAGGGCAGAAAGCTTCAGAATTTGATCTGGAAGTTTCAGAGGGGTGGCCTCTCAGTTTGGTTGTTAAAGCCAAAAATGAATGGAGATTGGGTGGGCTCCAGAATTTAGACAGAATAAGAAAAATGTCTGGACTCTCTGAGTGGTGGTGATAACAGATTGGTGAGTTCAGATGTTAATTCTCCTGCTTATCTGGAACACCTATTTTTGGAAGGGCTGGGCCTCCTGCTCAAAGTACACATCTCTTCAAGATAACTGGCTCAAACTACACAGATATCTTTTGGGTGGCCACAGCAGCAGTGAGTGACTTTGTGACGAATGGGAAGTTTGAACAGTGGAAAAACTGGGAGAGATAATACCAACCACAGAATGATTCATTAAAGCTGAATGGAAAAAAGATTTTGTAACCTTCTCTAATCTTTTTAAAAAACACTCTGTTAAATGTTATCCACTGGGGCTCTTTTTCAGAATGTGCTTTCTGACCAGTAGATCACTTGACATAATTGGTTTGCGGTAGCTCCACTGGTATGAGGGATGTTCTGTATTCTGGATGGAGGTTTTTTTGTGGTGTTTGTGAGGGATAGTGAAACTTAGTATGTTCAGAAGCCAGCTCAGCTCATGGTGAAGAACCAGACAGACCCTCTTTAAAACCAAAATGTTGGAAGCATAGAAAATATTCAGGCAAGTTTGAGAATGTCACTTGGTGGTTATGCTATGGCTGAGGAAGAAACACATATGAAAACTTGTAAGATGCTTTCTGAGAAGCTGACAAGTGGGCAGATGCAACAGAGCATGGTGAAGAAGAAAGGGAAGACAGTGCTGATGAGTAATCCCACATGAGTCTTTCATGACACCAAAACCAACAAAAAATATCACGATACCACCAAGTACCACAGTTCTGTTGAAGAAGTTTGAAAATAATTATGTCAGAAAGGTTTCTAATGGTGTCACATTTTGAATCATCTAGCATAAATGATTATGATATCACATACAAAGCAGTTTTCGGAAAACGTGTCGGAGTGGCTTAAGTTAATAATTGCATTGTTATGAAAGTTTCGTAGTGTGGTGCTCTTCATGCTGTCACAGCTATTGCCTATGCACACACAACATTCTGCACAATAAAACTAGTGTGCCACTTAGCATGACAAAGCTGAAGAATTTTTTTCTTTGTGACATTGCAGGAAAAACAACTTGATAACAGAAGTCAATTCAAAAGAAAGAAATAGTTCTGTGGCTGGGTTTCCAGTTGCTACAGTGCTTGTTACCTTTTTAGTGAAAGAGCAGGTAGCAGTAGGTACTTAAAAGAAAGGCAACTGCATACTGGACTACAGATAAATCCAGAAATAGTACACACACCCTGCTGCAGATTTTCTGCAGGGCAACAGATAGTTCTTCACCTATAATATTATTGTGCTGTGTGAGTTCATTGCTAGCTTTCCTCCTCATCGCTGAATCAAACTGTTAGCATCACTTCTGCATTACTTCTAGCAGAGTTTATATTGACAGCAATGAAATGTGCTAAAATATAGCTGTGAGCTTCCATCAATTTCCATCAATATAACCAAACTGCTCACATTTTCCTTAGAAAAACTTTGTTTGTTTCAGCATCTGGCTGATCTAGCCAATTTCCAACCAAAAGATGGTTAGTTGGACTTTCTCTTTTGTTTTGGATTTACTCTTTGTTGCTGTCAGAAGTTGCTTCAAAGGAGAGGCAAAGTCAGTTTCTGATATATCATCATGATATTAGCAATTTTAGAATCAGAGAAAAGCTGTGGTCCTCTTAGACACCTGGTGCAGCCTTGCTGTTCTTGATCAATTTTCACCCTTACACTGGCACATTTCATTTACTGTGCAAAATGAGAGGACACATTTGAGAAGCTTATAGCACAGTCAGCATCTTCCACAGCACAGACCCCAGCGTCCAAAAAACCTCTTGATATTCTCTCTGCTGTTGTCAACAGTCATGTCTGACAGAACTGAAAGGACATCTTGCTTTTTCCAGTCTCAGGGTATCAATATCAATATCATAACAAATAGCCTTGAAAATCTTGACGACCCTTGTGCTCACCACTGCCTGTTATTTCAATGCACAATTACCTGGGGATGATGCAAGTCCTCTTTTGCTTAGAGATTATATTAGTCCAAAGCAGGAAGTTCACCTACAGATGTGCTTTTGGAGGTGATTTGTTGACGTGGTCTGCTCACATAATCGACACCAGATTAGGACATCCAAGAATGCTGTCAGGGATGCACAGCAGTTCCACACATCCTGATCACCATCACTTCTTTCTCTTTAATAAGTAAGTAATCAGCCATCACCACCACAGGTAGGTCTGCAGCTGCTGGCTGATGTGTATGAAAACATGAAGCTAAAGTCAAAGACTGACAGGGTTTCTGTGTGAAACTCTGGCATTTCAGCTCCCACTGAGAATCTGCAGCTAAATATTTCTCTGTAGCTCTCAGAAGGTTCTGAAATTGTTCTTTCTCCATGATGAAAACTGGGATTTTGTACTTGCCAGTAAACGTTATCAATGTCTTGGGAGTCAGTGTAAGCGCTGATAAGTGCTATTAATACCTCGTGCCATTTAGTCTCTGCTGACACCAGCACTCTTACTCTGCAGACCTGCTGATCACTTCCTTCCTGTTGCAGAGGACATTAGGTCCAATACACTCAGCTTGCACCTGTGTTTTAGACGTGGTGAAACAGTCTTGCAAAATGTCTGTCTTTCCTGAACGTTCAGTGGGGAGTGATTGGTGTATTAGCACAGCAAGGGTAAAACTTCTCCACCTCAGCACAGGCACCAGCCAAGTAATTTACTGACATATCCTGCCTTACTTCTTTCCAAATGTATTCATCATTTCTGAGACACACCAGCTTCACATGTAGGGAATCTCTGGTGGGTCCTGGCATTTTGATGGACAGGAAGAGGAGGTGTAAACATTGGTCAGGAAAAATTAGGTGCATCAGTACAGAACATGGATCTTTTCTGGTCCCTTCTTCCCATTGCTGGAACAGAGCAATTATGCAGCTAGAACTGCTTGGTCTTTGGTTCATACTGAGCCTGGGCATACTGATTCTGGAGCTGTGCAAGGCAGAACAGTGTGATAGCAGTAATGCACATATCCATACCTTATAATATTAGTCTTCCTCAATATAATTTGGAAACAAAATACTCTCGTAATGCTGTTACACAACACAAGAGAGTTTGGCAAGAGAAGAGGGGG
This sequence comes from Entomyzon cyanotis, assembly GCA_024500445.1. NCBI lineage: Eukaryota > Metazoa > Chordata > Aves > Passeriformes > Meliphagidae > Entomyzon > Entomyzon cyanotis. The sequence goes on from JAKEPQ010001005.1 coordinate 88,872,217, forward strand.
AGTTCTCTACAGCTCTGATGGATGAGGATAAGTGAAGTTAATCCAGTAAAGAAGTCTGCATGGTTAATTCCTCCTAGAGTCCTGAAAATTATTTTTATGTGCATTTTGTTGGTGCCCACTGGTTTATCTGAGGACATGTAGTAGCATAGTCCCCTTAAGAGCAATAAATCACAGAGTGACAGGACGGTCTCATGGTATTGTGGTATGGCAAATTTACACCTCAGTTTGGAGGTTAATGAGTTCTTTCCTCTGAAAGCTTACACAGATTTCAACAGGCATTCCCCTGAGCAGCTAACACGGTTGTTTAATGATTGCCAAACTGGGTGCTTGCGTCATTGTCAGCTCTATTTCAGATATTCTGCCAGTGCCTCTTCTAAATCTGTGTAGAAAGGGTTTCTCAGGTTACCACATGGATTAAGGGTATATTTCAACTGCTTGAAGTCTTACCATATTTTTTTATATGCATTCACATATTTTTCCGACTGGCTAGCATCCATCTCATTTAATTCTCTGAAAGTGTGTTTTGTTGGTTCTGCTAGCTGCTTTTCGCTCATATTCCCACTGCCCTCCCTCCCAGGAACATGTGCCCAGCTATATTCCACTGGCCAGCTGGCAGCACCTCGTGAAATGCGCCTACTGCAGGGATATAACTCACCAGAAAACAAAGGCAGGGGCTTACCCTTAGCAGTAAGGAATAGGGGATATTCTCTTCTGGTTTTGCAGAAAGATATGATGATCCAAAACTTGCTGGATTGCAGCTGTGTATGGATTTTATAGGTGGGAAGCCCTGTGGAGTCTCTTCTAAATGATAAACTCAGCAGAACATGCAAGATCTAAGTTAGCAATGTGCTAGAAGGGTGTTTCTAAAGTCCAAGGATCTTGATTTTACAGCCTGATGACTGGCACCACCTGCACCTATTACGTGCTTAAATCAGACAACATCTTTACTCTTCCCTGGCTGCTCAAGTTGTTCCTGCACTGCAGTCCCCCAGGCAGAGGTATCCTGGGCACATGACTGCACTCCATGTCTGGATTACAGTGACACCGCTGGGGTGGAAGTGCCTCCATGCCACTTCATCTGTAGCCTTCTCTGATGGCAGCTGCTCAGGGAAATGTCAGCACATGGAGACTGTTTGGTGTCTGTTATCTGCTGGCAGAAATTCTGGGATGCTTTCATCAGGCCCCTGTTGGTTCATGCAGAGCGGGTGTGCAGGAATAAAGGTGAGCTGAGGGCTTTTTCCCAGGAGCTATTCCATGAGGAACTCACCACTGCAGAAGTAGGTGTAGAGGATGTACTGCTTTCTCATTAGCTTATTATTCTCTCTGATCTGACAAGATCTGATTAAAAAGATTTTATTCAGTCTGATAATGAGAGAGAAGAGCATTCCTTTTTAATTGAATTCCTTTTCAAGCTCTGTGAGCAATAGTGAGAGAAAAATTCTAGAAGAAAACTAATAGAATTTGATATCATCATACTTAATAATAGAGATATTCTGATTTGGGGTGATCTCCTCTCCTGCAAGTGTAATCCATAGTTTTGGTCTTCTAAGACTGTCCTAAAAGTCTTTAATATCTCCCTAGCATTTCAGCTTTCAGCCACCTCTGTGTGTCAGATAGCAATGGTTGTTTTTCTTTGACCACTCAGATTTTGTTAGCTTACTTCAGACACATGTTTAAGCTGCCTCTTTCCTTTCTTTGTCTTTTTATCTATTTCTCTCTTGCTCGCTCTTATCTTCTTTGCCATTTTAGATAATAAATAAGTGGTTATGACTTACACATTTCCTTCTTTTCCCATTCTCCCTTGCATTGTTTTATCTTGATTTTTAATGGCCTAAGTTTTACAATTGAAATGTTTCTCTTTTATAAAACCTAAGATTTTGTTGGTTTTGTTGTCTCCATTTTGCAGAATTTTCAGAGTTCCTTCCTCTATGTGATTCTAATCTTGCTATAGTGCTTCACATACAGATACTGCTCTTGTGAGATTATTTTGTAAATCATTCTCCTATTTATACAGAGTGTGCTGTCAGAGGAAGCCACCCTCAAGGCTGTTCAGGTATTTCAACAAAAATGCCCTTGCTTTGGCACAAAGGTTGTCTTGTGAGTCAGAGTCCATTCCATGTATATGATATGGGTGTAGGAACAAAGCTTTTGAGTTGATGTGGTTGTGTGGTGGGAATCTTCTTAAACTGCAGATGACACATCTGTGGGCAGACACCAGGTTGTGTAAGAGTTTTTGTTACCCAAAAAAGCCTTCAAGCTGTATAAATCTTCTGGAAAGTGATTGTAATCACACTGTAACTTTGGTTTAAGGCAGTGGTTCTCAAACCTTATACTCTACAGCCTCCTTCTGCCAGAACTTGGCTGGCAGCAAATGAAATAAATCAAGCTTTAGGGTAATCAGTAACAGACTAGCTCAAGTCTAGAAACCTGGGAAAATTACACTGAACTTTCTGGTACTTGGTAAGTTAGTTTTCCCACCCACAAACATATAACCAGTGTTTCACCAAAGAGATGAAATGCAAACAGACAAGGAGGAGATGAACCATGTGCCATATGATACCAAACCACTCATGTTTAAAGGGAGAAAGAATTGCTGACAAAGCACTCTTTATTCAGGTATTCAGAAGAGCCACATGCTAAATCCATGGTTTCAACTGGGGTGGAGTTAATTTTCTTCTCAGTACTTAGTGCAGTGCTGCATTTTGAATTTGGGATGAAAATGATGTTGATAACATACTGATGTTTTTGGTGTTGCTGAGCAGTTCTTGCCCTAAGCCAAGGACTTTTCCATGTCTCATGCTGAACCACTGAGCAGGTGGACAAGAAGCTGGGAGGGAGCATGGCCAGGACAGCTGATCTGAGATGGCCAAGGGGACATTCCACAGCACAGACTACCATAGTCAGTATGGATATAAACTGGACAGAGCTGGCTGGAACCCCTCTGATTGCTGCTGGGGGACAGGCAGGGCACTGGTCAGCAGGTGGTCAACAATTGTGTTGTGCATCACTTGTTTTTCTTGGGGTTTATTTCCCTCTCTCTCCTTTTCATAATAATAATTATTTTTATTAACATAATTAGAATTATTAGTACTATTATTATATTTTACTTTATTTTAATTATTAAACTGTGTTTATCCCAACCCACAAGTTTTGTCTTTTTTCTAATTCACCTCCCCATCTGAGCAGGGAGGGAAGGGGAGGAAGGTGAATAAGAGGCTGTGTGGTACTTAGTGGCCAGCTGAGGCTACAACACACACACGTGATAAATCATTAGGTGTGATCATCTGTTATAAAGCAAAAGAGGGAACATAAGTTGCACAGAGATATTTTGTTCATCAGCCTGAAATTTTAAAAAGTTTTAACTAATCCAGTAGTAACTTCTGCTGAAGTTACTCTCCTCAGGGAGTTAGAGGGTAAAATGTCAAGGGAAGGGGGAAATTTGTGATAAGAAAGACTGGCACTTTTCATGTGCCGTTTGTCTGAAAATACATTTCTCCTTTGAGGAATTCTACAGGCTAGGGGGAAAGTTAGTAGTAATTAGGAAAAGTGCCTTTTTACAGGTAGGAATGTTTTTAGGGTAACTGTAGAAGGTAGCAGCAGAGCTAAAGCAGGAAAGTGCCTGTTGACTTATGTTGCACAACCCTGTTTATGGGACAGACACCACCAGCCTGTGCCCTGACATTTCGTGCTTTCGCAGCAGAGTCAAAGGACAGTGAGAGAGACAGCAGCAGCAGTAGATGAGTCAGTGAGTCATCCTGGCATTCCTCATTGCAGAAAAGCCCCTTTCCAAATTTGTTTCTTCATTTGCTCCATCCAGGATACACAAGCAATCACCTGCTTAGATTAAGTTTTAGAAAGGGGGCTGGAATGATAGTGCCAAGGGAAAAACAAAAAGTGGAACTTGTGAAAATTCCCCCTTTTCCCCAGCTTTTTTCCAGTAGGAAGCTTTTTCACCTTCTGGTTTCCATATTGCAACATTTTAGAGGGGCTTTCCACAGACAGAGGTTATGAAAATGAAAGAGGAAGGATTGCTACAGGAAGCGGATTTATTAAAAAATATGGCTGAAGGATTTTTTATCACATCTTTGAATAAAGTGTAGTGGTGTGCTAATGTAAGATGTGTCACTGGGTTTGAGTCTTCTGCCAAGCAGAGTACGAAAATAAAACAGCAGGTATTTTATCTATTTTTTAATATCATAGAAAGGTTCTAACTTTTCATAGTGGGTTTTTTATTTTTTTGCGCAGTAGATTAATGCAATTTATGTCCATGGAGTTTTAGAATTTATACAATGTTTTATGCAACAGCACTATGTCTTGGGAAGCAAAAATCAGCTTTTCCAAGTATTTGAGAGAAAACATGAATGAAAGAATCATCATGCAAGACAATGTCTTCTACTCTATCTCCTGCAGCCTTCTTTCCTCTGACACATTCATCATCTTCCTCCTTGCCTGACAGGACATAAAAGCAAACAGCTGTTGCTAGCACTACTCTCTTGCTAGCACTAAGGCACTGAGAACCCCCATCACATCTTTCCTTGTCAGAAAGAAAATTGCTTCATCTGGAGCCCTGCTTTCCCCTCTTCTGCTGTGTGCAAGTTTACTCATGTGATTCCACATGAACCTCAGTGCTCCCGTGTGGTTTTCCATAAGTGATTGTATACATTTCCTTGAAGCAGGAGAGCTCCTGCAGGCAGCGAGGCCATTTCAGCCCCAAGAGAGTCAGAATCTGCAACTCTTTCATCATGTACAACATCAGCATCCTCTTCCTGAGCAATGATTCTCATCCTCTGATTGTCAGACTGATCACAAAATTGTTGGCTGATGAACAAGATGTTTCTGTACAATTTATGTGACACCCTTTGTGTGACAACACATGGTCTTGACTTACCATGGATTCAGTGTGTGGCTCCTAATTGACAGCTGAAAACAGTGCAGTAAAGAAGACATAAAGAGATTGTAGGGGATTTTTTTTTTTGCAGGTCTTTTGTTGCATTGATATATTTTAAAATTATTTTTTTGTGATTTCTCTGGACTTTGTCTGGTATCTGTTCTTTGTGCATCATTTCAACAAATGCTACCCTCCTGTGGCTTTTCTGCAATGTTTTTAACCATGTGGTTATGGATAAAGCAATTTTCAATTTCTTTCATAATTTGACCCACATGTAGTTCCACTCTGTATGCCAGATAGCTGCTCTGTGGCTCACAGTGGTACTCAAAGCCCCAAACTGGAGTGTATGTGTGTTTTTATGTTTAGGTTTGACACAGAAAAAAAAAGGAAATAAAAGAGATACTTATGACAGTATCTGTTAGTGTTAAGAGTGTCATTGCTTGAGTGAAGAAGGAAGAAAATGGGAGTGGGATTGTGCCTTTGTTTCCTCCTAACACATCTGTTCCTTCTGCTTGTTTGCAGTGAGGGGCATGTCCATCTGACAGCATCATCAATCTGACCTTTTTCTGTGAGCAGGCACAAGGAGCAGATGAATCAGAAGCAAGATATGAACTAAACCCAGATATGTCTCTTGAGCATCACCCTCAGCACTGTGGGTCAAGGACATGGTCGAGTTAGGGAGGAACAGGCCACCTGTAGTAGCAGTGTAGCTGTGACAGCAGTGAACACACTCATTCCTGATGGTAAGAACCACCCATAGCTTTCCATCAAACTAACTTAGGAAGTCAGGGATACAAAAGGAATTTTGGTTTTGGTCTGCTTGCCTGCTCTGTTTATGCAGAACTTCACACACAGAGGAAACAATGGAACATACCCTTTGCAGTTTGATATTCTTTGCTCCAGAATATCTGAGGATTTTCCCAGTGTTCATTGGATAACATTAAAAATGAATGGGATGACTAAATGGCTTACAATTTTACATGATCCTTTGATGTGAAAGCAATTATTAATGTCTATAATTATCTCCAGAATTACTTGAGTCCTGCAAATGGCATTTAAATCAACATTTTTAACTGTTTTCATGGGGCTGTCATTACATAATTCATAGTAAGAATAGTACCCTACAATCTCAGCTCAATATTATTGTCCTTTCAGAATTTATTTCTCAGACCATCCTTCTGACGAGTAATCATCTTTTATTTCAACTGGTTTTAAAAGGGCTTTTAAAGATCTCAGTAGGGGACTGGGTATTGAATAGAGCTTATCTCTGTCTTAGATGTGAGTCTTAGATGTAACAACACTGGGATCAATGCTTAATCCATTATCCTCTGAATTAGGAGGACCATAGTGGGACTGACACAACTGCTTTCCCATTGTCTTGTCTGCCCACAGCCTACTCACTGTGGGGCAGAGTGGGAAAGAGAGAAAGCCTTGATGCTGTGCAAATTCACTCCATCCCAGCTGGAGCTGGTGCTCTGTGCAGTCCCATGGCAGCCAGGCAAGGCAAGCAGAGCAGGCCCAGTGCAAGCCAGCAGCCAGTGGCTACCACACAGCTCTGAGGGGCAGCACAGCTTCAGCATCACACCAGGAAGGCAAGCAGGTAGGTCAGGGTTATTTCAGCAAGGTACACAACCAGGCACAGGTGAAAAATGTCAGGCAATAGTAAAGGCAAGACAATCTAGGCATTTGTTACCATGGCTGAGGACATGCATGTAATTTCCCTTTTTCTCCCCTAGACTTGCACACAGTTATGATGGTCTGATCAGCAGAGTCACAAGTGATGTCAAATGATTCTGATCTTCGCTAGGTAGGTCACCTTGAAAATATTGGCCAGTGGGAAAAGGCAGTGACATAGGACACTTCTTCAAGGAACAGATTTTTTATTTAGCCCCAGGAGTACAGTAAGGGAAAAACAGTGTACTTGCTGTACCACCTGCAGCTTTGCCAGTTTTTCTAAAGGCTTTGGTAGATCCAACTTTAAAATCTGTCACTTTGCACTTCATCTCTGTCATACTGAACTCTAGGTCTACGTGCTGCCTTTGAAAATCATGGGCTGATCAATCTATTGTTTGAACAGAAGTGTACCTGTTAACTCTAGTGGAAGCCATAAGACCAGGGTTTTCAAATTTCAGCACTTGATGCTGGACCCTGGACACCTCACACATTTTAAAAGAGGCAGAAAGGATCCTGAAACCATCCGGAGTTTTCAACAAAGGCAAAAACATTTATTCAGGATTGACAGAGTAAGTGTCAGTTCTTTCGTTCAAAGAAATGAAATCAATCTGGGGTATCAATAGCATTACTTTTTAAGTGTACTTTATAATCCTCCCAAATCAAGCTTTAATCTGTTTGAATGTAAGGATCATAGCACTTTCTGTAGCAAAGATTGCCAGAATAAAAATGATGGGAACTTATAGGGGTAGGAAGGAGGAAGTGTAGCCTTGTGTGACTCCTAGGAGTCTGTGGTGGGAGAAATCTGGCCTCAAGCTGCTGGAATGAAGCAAACAACAGCGAGGCCTTCAGCAGAAGGGTTAGAGACCTTCTGCACAGAGCAGAACAGGAAGAATGAATCATTAAAAAGAACTTTTAAATCATGAAGATAAAGCAGAGGTTCCCAGAATGGATGTGATTCCCAAAGAATATAATCTATCTAATGGAGAAAAGATATACTTCAGAACAAGTTTGTATACACATACATGAGCATATGCTGAACTGATTAAACACTGTTCATTAAGTTTATTCTTGTTCTGTTTTGTTACACGTGGAGATGGAAAAAATATGGCATCTGATAATAAATCAACAGACAACTGAAAGTGACCAAACATCAAAGGCTTTGAACGCTGATAAAATATTTCCCTGCCCTGGAGAGTGTCTGATCCTTCCCCTCAATTGAATTCTAGATCCAGTTATAGAACCACAGCAACTTTTTTGGTTACAATGGACCTAAGAGATAACAACCACAGATTCAGTCCTGATAGAAGAGTGACATAAGGCAGAATTTTTTAATCCTGTGGTCTGTTCTGCTCTCATTCACTCTAAATATATAATTATCACAATTCAGTGAGCTGCTTGTGTATTTGGAATGACAAAAGTAATGGTGAAGTTGTGATAATGATTAGTTTTCATATGATTTAATTTTATATATAATTTGTATAAATTATAGAAAGGGAGGTTGGACCAGATGACCCACTGTGGTTCCTTCCAACCTGACCCATCCTGTGATTCTGTGAATGTTTCTCATTTGAATAGAGTTTATACCCTTGCTGTCTAAAATCACCAGTACAAATATCCTAGTAAAGGAATTTCTTTCTTCTACCTCTTCCCTTTGGTATCACAATTGCTAGAAGAAGCTGTTAGATCTTCAGAGCAGACAATTTATTGTCCACAGTGGGTTGTGGTTACTTTGTGGACACATTGAGGAAAAAGAAATACAAAGGAATGGATACATGTGCTATAATTTCTAGAGAAGGACAGCATGAGGAAAATCTTAATGGACCTTCAGGACATGACTCTTAGGTCAAGACTAGAGTGAGATTCATGGGTGCATCTGCCTTCTAGAGGGAAAATAAAAGACGTTAGCTTGTGAAAGGGGAACCTTACTGGTCTGCAAAAGCCAAACAATGCTGTAGACCTATAGAGACATGCCAAAAACTCACCAGTCTTCCTAGCTCAGGAAAATCCCAACACAGTTTTAATTCTGTCAAAAGCCAGCATTGACAAGCTGCAGCTGGATTTCCTGGTAGTTCACAGTTCAGTGAGCTATTCCTGCTATGAAGCACAGCATATCCAAGCAGCACATTGTTGTTAAAGCTAAAAAAACCTCGTTGTATAGCAGTAGTTTATGGTCTCCATCAGAGTGGTAGTTTTGGATATAATATACTCTGAATACATGATGAGGCACGAAGAAGACTAATGTTACCAAAATGAAGAAGAAACTCTTTGCCTGAGCCCTGAATTCCACGTGAGAGTTAACGTCAGGCCAGTATTTCACAGCCACTCTATAGATCACAGTCAGCTGGATTACGGTGAGCACAGCACACACTGCCACCAAAATCCCAATCAGGCAGTAGTTAGCAATCACCATGTGAGCCTCTTGTATCTCGCTGTGGAACTGGAAGCATTCTGAGGAGTTGTATGTCTTTGACGTGCCGTAGTACGACAGAAGAACAGGAGTGATGACCAGCGCTCCCAGCAGCCAGACAGCTCCCACGCAGGTTGTGGTGTAGCACTTGCGGAGCTCCAGGCGGAGCAGGCGGGCTATGATGATGGCCACGTAAAAGGCGAAGGTAGCGTACATGTGCAGGTAGATGATGGCGCTCGCCAGCCTGCACGCGAACCTCCCGAATTTCCACTCCCCCAAAATGTAGTAGCTGAGGCGGAAAGGGATGCTGAGGAGCATGAAGGTGTGCAGCACTAGGAGGCTGATGATGATGATGGTCATCACAGATTGTGATCTCCTTTGAAACAACTGTTGGGACATCATGATGACCCCGAGGGTGCCACCAGCCAGGTTGGTGATATACAGGGCTATCAGAACAGTGTGGAGCTTCTCTGAGAAGTCCAGCAGTGTGTCATTGGAGGAATGGTTCTGTTGGGTTATACAGCTGTTGAGCATCCTCGTAAGCTCCTCTTCTGAAGGTTACTGAGGAGGAAAAATAGGAGTGACATGTTTCCTTTGCTACTTCCTTTATTGTTAACTGGACTGTCATGGATTCATAAACAGACACTGTACTGAATTGTACCATTCATTAAATTATGTTATCCCATGTAGCGTACAACCTTCTAATTGTTGCCATACTGATGCCTTAGGATTTTAACTTCTATATTTTTCCATGTACCTGTAATCCTGTAATTCTTTTAGTGTATAACTCTAGACCCCATATAGGGTGCTAAACTACTGTTCACTCATTTTTAGACAAACTAATTCCTCTCTAGGCTGGAACCTCAAGGACACCTTACTGTCTCAGACCCCCAGATACGTAAACAGTGAAATGCGGGGAGCAAACTTGGAGAAGCTGACTTTGTTATCTGAAGCTGTAATTGGAGGATTAACCACTGATATGCAAATAGACAAACTTATAAAGTATGAAAAACCCACGACCTACCGTCCATTTTGGGTGTAGCCCCTGGGAGGGCTGTGACGGCCCTAAATATACCTGAAAGCCCTTCAATAAATATAATTGCTTTTTCCTCTGTTAACTTTGTCTAGCTTCTCTTTTAGGTAAGCCCATTCAGGCATCAGTACTACATATGACAGCAATAACTCATACCTCTCTGTGTTAAAACATGTTTTACACAATTATGAATGAGATTTTGGTTTACTGAACTGCATTCTAGGATTTTATTTTCAGTTATTTGCCTCTAGATTCAGCCATTTGAAATAGCAAAGACATTGTCTGTTTTTAAATTGTGCAAGTTTTATCTGCACTCATGTTATAAAGCTAAAATTGAAGATGGGAAAGTACTGAAAAGCAAAGATATTGTACCTATCATGTAGGTTCACCTGATTGCCTTTTTTAACATCTTGCTGGATGGGTACAGAATACTCTTAAGGTAGCAACAGTTTGTTTCTGGATACATGGTGCAAATCGAAAATAAAATTCTTCCAATGAAAATTCAATCTCTTCTTGCTTCATCTGCAAGTATTTTTGCTTCAGAATTTGACCTGAGCTACTCTACTATGAAAAGTGAAGAAGAGCTAAAAATTAATTTAGGAATGATCTTCTGAAAGATATAATTCTTTCGGCACATGTTGAACATGGCCACATACAGCTGCACTCTTCTTTAGACTTAAAACATGGTAAGTCTACTTGTACAGAAAACTTGCATACAGATTTCTGTACAAGTACACAGGGATAGCGTGTGGGGTAGATACATGCTTTGCTAATGAAATTTATCCTTACCTTAAAAAGAGATTTGAAAGAATAAAGTAAGAGCTGAAAAATTATCTCTCAAAAAAGCAATGTCTTCTCTCTCTGATTCCTTTGAAGTTTGAAATCAGCAAACTTGTTTTAAGCGGCAATTCTTAATTCTTTGCGCTCATCTGTAAAGCGAGAGACTGCAACTGAAAAACATCTTCAGAGAAACTTCTTATTTATTAAGCATCAGGCAAAGCACCTTTAGACAGCCAAAATTAATATAAACCTTTCTGTTCACCTCCTTTTAAAATTCATGACCTTAGTTGCATTTAAATGATTAAAATTGTATACCTGCCTAATATCCCCAAGACAAGCACAAGAAATCTCCCAGAAACTTTGCTATACCAAAAGTTTTACAAACCAATTCATTTTCTAACCTATAGTGTTAATACTTCAAGGTGGTTTTGAGAATGTACAAGTTTTAGTTGTTCTAAACAGCATAATTACGGTTTCATGCCAACATTTTATAGCACTTAGAAATATATTAGGATTTTCTTCACTATTTAGAACAAGAAAATATTTGAATTTTTACCTTATAATCTCTTCTTTTTGTGACTTCACCCTGAAATGTGTCATTTCATGCAGTTGTATCATGTGTCATATATAAGCAGAGTGGAAAAAACAGCCTTTGGTGTTGCTGTTTGACCAAGAGCTACTGAGGGTTTTGTCAGCCCACACACAGGAAGGAACAAGCCTTTCTTTTTGCTTCACTGAGATAGCAATCTCCTATGTGCAAGGCCTAATGCTCTTTTCATCATGAAGAGAGAACCACTGGAGAAGTTGCTGAGGTGTCAGAGACCATCATTGTGCTGGGACATGAAGAACAGACCCATAAATCTAGACAGGAGTACCTCTGACCACAATTTGGTCAGTCTTAAAGCACAGATGGGCAGTGATTCCCTGGGCCATACAACTACCACCAGTTACTGGGTTTTGCTACTAAACAAGTGAAAAGTGCCATTGATCAAGGAAAGAAATGTGTACCTGAGCAAAGGATTTTTTCCTTATACATGCACTTTCCCCTTGAACTTGTTATGTTTAATAATTAAACTAAATGTTCCAGAATAACAAAGTGTTTAGCAGAGTTAACAGGGAATTTCACTCTAATATGGTTTTGGAACTTTAAGAGTTCAGAGATTACTCACTGTTTAAATATTATAAGTAAAATAAGTTGCAGACGTATAAGAAAAGCAGCTTAGGAGTTCCTGCTGTTAAAAAAAAAGAAATAAAGAAGCCAGTGAGCCTTGAATATTATGCCTGAACCACAGGAATGAATGCTAACCCCAAACCATATCATTAGTATAAGACAGCTTACTAAAAAAGACTTTGAAAGACTTTGAGTTACATCTCTTGTAGAGACATTGAAAAACAGTTTCTTGACCAAAAATTAAACAGAAAAATGTTTGTCCAGTTTATTTTTCAACTACAGTTCTAGAGTTCAATCGAAGTATTCCCTACCCAAACAGGATCAGTAACACATAAGATTTTGTGAGCAATAACATAACAATATTCCAGTAGGGTTGAACTAGCATTGCTCCTTCCATCATTCAGCCACTTGCTGCTGTGGGTGAGAGGATGGTTCCCTCTGAGAGGTGTCTCTCCTGTTAAGAACAGTGTTAGGAAGAACTAGATGTGAAAGAGCTCATAGAACCAAACAAATACAAACCCTCTAAAAAGAAAAGTCAGAAAGAGAAACAGGAAAGTCTGTGAGGGTGAGCAAGAAGGCGGAAACAGCAGTCTGTGAGACACTCTTGGGATAAACTCTGGAAGCTTTGAGAAAGAAGTTACCATTTCATCCCAACCAGGATTCAGAACAGCAGGGATGCACATTTTGGATGCTGCATATGCTTGTGGGCTTGGCGTAAAAGACGTGCAATTATTCCATCAGAGCACTGACCGAGAACAGCTACTGGCGTAATGGTACTCACCAGTTGTGGTCCAGCATCACTTAGTCCCACAGAAGGACAGTCTGCTGCCTGACACTGGAATGATGGTAGTTGGATGTCAAAATGATCAGAAATGCATGGGGAGGTAGAGAACAGCATGGGTGTTCAGACACTGATGATTTCCATGGGTTAGGATGATCATGAAACTACAGCCACAGCCTCTGGTGAAGCAGGGAAATGCCTGCTGCCTTGTCCATGGAGCTTAAGGGAATCCACAAGCCTTGAATCACCAAGTAATAAATCAGAAGAGACCTGACAGAATTGCATTCCTCAAGTAGCTGCTAGAGGAATGTAACAGCCAGACAGAGCTGAATCAGACTCTGAGATCAAGATCTTGGTACACTCTGTTACCTTCTTGAGTCCAGTCTGAGCTCTTTGGATGTAAAGTGAGGCCAAAACTCAGCAAAGATCTTCCATAGATAATTCTCTTGTCACCTTGGGGACAGTGCTGTTGGATGGCACCAAAACTGCTGGAGTTCAGAAACTGAACTTCTCCATTGATGTTTTTATACTTCTCAGTCTCTTTTTCCTTGGAACATTCCTTGAAGCTTGAACATTCCTTGAAGTATGTTAATGCTGTTCAGTGTGCTAATGTTGTATCTTCATGTTCTTCTGTTAAATAAAAAAAAAAAAAAGTCACTCAACTCAGCCCTGTAATCAAGGTGTTAGGTTTTAGGTTAGTTTGTTATTTGAGTACAAGAGGAAATTAAGTCAGCACATATCTTGCCTTGACCAGTGGTGAGAATAAAGATTGAAGGAGAAATGCATCTATACACAGCAGAGATCCAGGTCAAGACTAGACCTACAAAAGTATTTTAAGGAAGGAAGGAACTGGGCATGCCTGATTCAGCACTGGGTTAAACAGAAGACGAAGAGTGAAGGTTTCGATTGCTGAAATGGGAAAATGAAACAGATGAAGAAGAAGCAGTTGAGAGAAGAGAAACAAGGCCTGTTAGATGTTCAGAGATTAGATTAGTCTCTGTGGAAGTGTCACTGCTAGTGCCCAGGCATGGGTGTAGCAGACTTCCTTTAAGCAGGGACTAGATCCACAGTAGAATTCTAACTTCTTCATTTCATTTCTGCATGATCTCCTCTGCTTCCTGTGTCAGTTTACAAAAATATTATCTTTTCTAATATAATAGCAACCAAGGTTCACATGTGATTTCAAGAGCTCCTTTCTGTCTTGGAACAGCTGTATAACTGCCCTGCTGTTTGTGGCAGGATAGATTTTCTGTTTTAGCTACTTCTAACTGAGGGTTACAACTGCTGATAATTTAAATGATTTATTAATATTAATCCTCTATTGCTAAATGCTTACAAGAACTGAGCTACACATAGGTCATAAACAATGGTAAGATAGGGAATACCTGTGTTATGCTTTAACATACTGTTTTTTCTGGGATTGCAGATGAAATCACTTTTCTTGCTGTTTCATTCCTACCTTGTCAGACATGAGTCATAGGCACTGGATAGTGAAAAAATCATACTCTATGGTTAGGGAACCTATGGGATAAACCCTTTAATTTGCCCATCCCACCCACCCATGCCTAATGAAGAATTTACTAACTTCAGCCAGTAAATGGTCAACAAGTTTAGCAGAACTTTTCAGATTCTTGGACTAATCTTCTAATTACTTGATTGCAGATTTAGTGAGATGTTTCTCAGGCTTTGTCAGGATAGAAGAGGATATCTAGCTTCTCTGTTTATTAAAAATCATAAAATATAGTTGTCTTAGTCATACCTATTTAATATGCCTCAAAAGGAGACATTATGTTTTATGTAAATAGAAGTAATATATAACGGATTGAAGTGGAGGAATTGGCAGAGTATGTCACAGGCAGGCTATGATTTACCTTTTAAAGCAAAGTTATTACTTATTTGGTTTGGTGCAAAGAGGTGAGTTTTATTGTTATAAACTCAGGAACTTGTCCTTGTTCTCCTGTGCTGGTAGACACCAATTTAGTAGTAAGTTAGAAGATTTGTTAAATAGTTTTGTCCCACTGTTTGGTCTATTTGCCCTCCAACACCTTTAGTGGCAATTAGAGTTGTTGTTGCTTTAGTTTACTCCAGAAAATTGATATTACTGGATATAAAGCCATTGTACTCGGGAACAGCTGCAGAAAACCTCATGTGAGTCAAGGAACTGGCACAGACAGCATAAACACTTCCTTATCCAAATGCTTTCCTTTCTGCTTGACCATGCAAGTCTTTTTCAAACTTCCTATTGGTTCGTTCTCACAGCCTTTCTCAGAAGTCTGTATTTCAAGGAATAGCCTCACATAATGCTACTTCACCTCTTTTCTTGTGTTCCGCTCGATAAATAAGGTCACAGCCACAGAGTCTGAATTCTTCTTTCCTGACACTTGAACACAGAATCAACAAGCCTTTTCAGGAATTAGATCCCTGAAACTAATTTTTGCTTGACGCAGAGTTGGGCAAGGCCTAATCTTTATTAAACTAAAAAGCAATTAGAAAGAAAGTACATAAACCAATTTACTCATGCAGGAAAGCATGATAGCCCTTTTCAGGGAGTTACAGGAAGCATGGAGGGTGCCCAAAACACAAAGGTGGTGCTTTCAAGGTGGGATAGAGAGGCTGGTTTTGGGATTGTTCTCCTTATCTAATCTACTCTGGTGAGAACCAAGCTGGAATACTGCATCTAGTTTTGGGGCCTCAACATAAGAAGGATGTGAACATGCTGGAGCAAGTCTAGAGGAGGCCACAAAATGATCAGAGGGGTGGAGCACCTCTTCTGTGAAAACAGACTGAGGAGGTTGGGGCTGTTCAACCTGGAGAAGGCTATGGGGACATCTTAGAGCACTTTCCAGCACATAAAGGAGTCCTACAGGAAAGATGGAGAGGGACTTTTTACAAGGACCCGTAGGGGAAGGATAAGGATAATGGCTTTGAAGTGAAAGAGGAGAGATTTAGATTAGGAAGGAGGAAGAAATTCTTTACTGGGAGGGTGGTGAGGCACTGAACAGGTTGTCCAGAGAAGCTGTGAATGTCCCATTCCTGGAGGTGTTCAAGGCTTTGATGGATGGCTCTTTGAGTAATGTGGTGTAGAGGAAGGTGTCCCTGCTTAAGGCAGGGATGCTGAACTTGGTGATATTTGAGGTGCCTTCCAAACCAAGTTAGTCTGTGATTCTGTGACTGGGTTTTGAGTTTGGGTTGTTTTTGCAAATTCCCATTGATCCTAAACCCTCCGAGACCTTACAACTGTGTGTTTTGTGATCATGTTTCATAAAAATGAGTCTTATCTTTACTGAGGCAAGTTTCCCATTTTTCTGGAAGGAAAGCAAGTGCTCAAGTTCTGAATGGAGTTGCAGAGAGAGCACTAGAAGAGAGGGATGAGGATTCTGAATATGAAAAATTATTGATTTTGTCAGTAAATTAGCTTATAATTAGATGAGTCTCGTGTCTATCACCCCAATTTCATCAAAATACACATCAAAAAATGTCAGTTAATTGAAAAATAAGACAAAAGAGGATTTTTAACTATTGAGAATTTGAAGTATCCTCTATCAGCTCCGGTGGAATGAAACCTGTGGGCAAATCAGAAAAAAAGAATTAACATTTATCCTTATGAGTGTTGGGTGGTAAGGAGTGGGAATGAATATCAAGAGTGTGAATTCTAAGATACGGGAATTAAATATATTAAATATCAGCACAAAACAGAAGATCTAGAGCACCTTCAAAAAATAGTGATATTTCATTCTGTTCTCAGTGGTAGAAAATGGACTGGTTGTGAAAGGAGAAGGTTTTTAGTTCCTATCACTAAACAGAGAACTGAATACAAAAACCATGCTGCAAGATATCAGACTTGTCTGATTTAATTTCCTGTGAGATATCCAAAGATGCCTAGAGAAGCAAAAGTGAGTTTGAAATTTGAGCATTTTGGCTAGTGGATGCCTCCACAGAGGTTGCTTCTTTCAAACCCCTGGAAGAACAGACAGAGTTAATCCCACAAATAGAGGAAAGTCCAAAGCTGAGGCTGTTTGTGTGGTGGACAGAGTCGTGTATTTACAAAAACTGATGTTCTCACCTTCAGAGTGCCTTGTCCATAGCATGGCCACCATTTGCAGAAAGAAATACAGCAGAGAAAAAAAGCAGCACTCAACAACAGAAGTGACTTTAAGCATTATGCAAACAGGAATAATCTTAAGTGTTTTAAAAATACATGCTCATGTATTTAAAGTGTACTTCCTCCCATTCCCTGTCTTGGAAAAGGTTCTGTTGACTCCTTCAGGGATTCCAGTAGCAGCCAGGACTGAACCTCTGTGGTGGCAAGTCCATCAGCCATGGTAAAACCAGGGGTTCCAGAAGAACAATGTAATTTCTGCTGCCCTCTTTGTTGATTGAAAATCTCTATGTTTCCTTTATACACACTGTTTACAGAAATGAAATGCAATGAATGGCACGTGTGTCTGTTTATAGCCCACACTCTCAGCACATGGCAAAGAGAATATGTACAACCAATCAAAATGCTCTCATCCTAAAATGATCATGATTCTAAGTGCCATCAAACTGCCTACATAGATTCATTCAATAGCAGTTACTATTTCTTTGTTTCCTCAGCTCAAGGATTTGAGCAATTACTGTGATTGTATGAATATTTCTACCCTAGAGCATAGATGGGCCATGCAGCTAATTAACATATTTTAAGCTAACTCTGTGAAAATGGAATGTGTGATAGGTTCCAAATGAACAGTTTATCAGAGTCCTGTTGAACTTATCTTTCCATTATAACAAAAACAGATTGTAGAACAAAAGAATAGGATGGAGGGGAATATTTTAAATGGAATTATTAACCTAACCGCTTTTTTTCAACTACCAGGAGTTCCTAGAAATGAGGGGTGGGAGAAGCCATTTGTTTATTTATTTATTTATTCATTTATTTAACTTTAGACTGAAAGAGAGAAAAATTACTTTAAGTATGATTAATAATAATTTGATCTAAAATGTAGATGAAAATCAGGAAGGAAGTTTACCTACACATTTCAAAGGTGTATAGATTTATGTGCTTCAGTTGTATATTTTCAATGTACAAAATAGCAGAAATCATTGTAGTTGAAACAAGCATCTTTAAACACATTATATTTAGCTGTAAACCTAAAGGCCTAATTAATCAAAAAATTCAAAATTTGGTTCCTTTACATCAGAAGATGTAAACTCTCAAAAATAAATCCAGGGATTAGGTTTCAGTTCAAAGGAGGACACTGAAAGGGCCAATTAATTCTCTTCTTACTTTTTTTTTTCCACTAAGCATGGTTTTAGGCACTACTATCAAAACATTGTTAGCCAGCATCAACCAGTTGCTACCTATAAGAAGCTAAAGATTAATTAATTCAAAAGAGGTTTCTTTGGATCCTCCTGATATTTCAAAATCCTCCTGATTAAAAAATGAATAAACAACAGGCTTTTATTGTTTGAGCCTTAGGAATTTTTTTGCTTTGCATGTTCAAATTTAACAATTTGGATAAAAATGAGATGGTATTAAAATCTAGTTTTATTTTCTAATTGAAATCTCTTTGGTACAACCTAAACCATGAGTTTAAGAAATTTTACAGTCTTTTAATTCTTCTTTAAAAATGTGGCTTAAATTTTGGCTGGCAGCTAAGCTAAGCCCTCACTCATTTCCTCCAGAGGGATGGGAAAGAGAATTGGAAAGGCAAAAGAAAGAAAAATATTGTGTCAAGATAGGGGCAGTTTAATAAGTGGAGAGATAAAGGGAAACATAAATTAAGCAATGTAAAAGCAATCATCACTCACCACCAGAAACCGATGCCCAACCAGTCTCTGAGCAACAGCTACTTTGGCAAAACTCCCCCTTCCCAGTTTTACTGCTGAGTATGTTGTCATATGGTATGGAATATCCTTTTGGACAGTTCAGGTCAGCTGTCCCAGCTACATCCCCTCCTTCCCTCTTGGTCACCTTCAGCCCATGAGGAGCAGACTCATAAAAGAGAGAAGGTGTTGTCACTATGAAAGCCTGGCTCAGGAAGGGCGAAACCACTGGTGCCTTATCGACATTGTTTTGCCACTAATCTAAAACACAGCACCATCTGGGCAGCTATGGAGGAAAATTGCTCCATCCCAGCCAGGGCCAGTACAGGAAAAGAAAAATATGACTGTGAAGAAAACTGTTTAAATATTCTGAATATGTAACAAAATATTAATAATTTCAAAATGAAAGCTTTTGCATGGAAAAATTAAAAAAAGTAAAATCATGAAGCTTTTTCTGGAATATGGATTAATCCAGGAAAATATCTTTTTAGGGTAAAACTCCTCTGAATGAGCCAGTAACAAGGAAAATACTTAATATTTTCCTAAAATATATATATGTCTCTGGCAGCAAAACTCTCACTTGGTAGAAGAAGACAGAGACAGAGTGGGGTATGTTAAAGAGGATTTGGTCACTGGAACATGGAGCATATTAATTGAACAAGTGCCTCAGGTGTGAGGGTCAAACATGGCACTGAAACAGTTCCAAAGAAGATCTGCCAGGAGAAACTGGCAGTCAGTTGAAAGAAAAGTTCCTCAATGCTGTATCTGGTAACCCCTAGCATCCTCATCATGAACTGTGTAACAGGATAGAGCTTTGTGGATAATGCTGAGTGGGAGGAAGAAATAACATGCTGTAGGGCCGGGGCTGCTGCTCAGAGGCACCTCAGCAGTCTGGAGGAATGGTGGTCAGTCTCACCCCTGTTGCAATTTAGTTAATTGTGCCTTGGGGAAGCAAGATGTGTGACTCTTGGTAAAATATGCTTTGTAAATTAGAAGAAAGATAAGATTATGGAACCCCCTGTGGGTTGTTTGTCAGACCACTTTGTTCTTTCCTAATAAGAGCTTTGGGTACAAGCTATAAAGTTTGGATTATGAACACTTAGGGGAAGCAGAAGGGTGGGATGCCACTGGTCTCTTCTCTGTGGTGATCAGCGATAGGACCCAAGGCAATGACTTCCAGCTGTCAGAGGAAGTTTAAGTTGGAGATTAGGAAAAGGTTCTTCACCCACAGGATGGACAAGCCCTGGAACAGACTTCTCAGGAGATGGTCATGTCCCCAGGCTTGCCAGAGCTCAGGAAGCATTTGGATAATGCTTTCAGGCACATGGTGTGATCCTTGGGGTTGTCCTGTGCAGGGCCAGGAGTTGGACTTTGGACCCTAGGGGTCCTTTCCAGTTGAGGATATTCTGTGACATGGCCTGAAGTAATGTCACAGGAGGTTTAGGTTGCATATTAGGAAAAGGTTCTTCACTCAGAGGGTGGTTGGGCACTGGAACAGGCTCCCCAGGGAAGTGGTCACAGCACCAAGCCTGACAGAGTTCAAGAAGCATTTGGACAATGCTCTCAAACACATGTTGGGACTCTTGGTGTGTCCTGTGTAGGGGCAGGAGTTGGACTTGATGATCCTTGTGGGTCCCTTCCACTCCAAATATTCTGTGATTCTGTGATTCTGTGATATTCATAACAATTTAAGAGTCATGTAGCTGTGAGTCAGCAAAGGTGTTTGGCCCAGCAAAGGTGTTTCGATTCTCCATCCTTAAAGATTTTCAAAACACAGCTAGACTCAGTCCTGGGCAGCCTCATCTAACTTTGAGTTTAGCCATGCTTCGAGCAGAGGATAGCACTTGATGATCTCGAGAGATCTCTTACTATTCATTTTTGGCTGTGATTTTAACTCATCTCAACACCCCAGAGGTGAATCTTCCTTCCACATTTTTACTTTGTGTTCACAAGTTTGTGAAGGTTCAAGTTACTAAATTTGGTTACTAAATGTAGTTACTAACTGGCAGCAATTACTAATGTGGAACATTGTGTAACAAAAATTTAAGTTATCATTTGCTCCTACACACATCCTGACCTCCAGAACAAGATTTTGTCCTTGCTGTTATTTTATCAGCTCAGGATTTTTCTGTTCCAGCAAAAATACCCCTTGACATTAAACTACATGAAACCACCTTGGTCCAACATAATTATTACTTTTGTCATTTTTACTTCACAAGTAACTGCAATGGTTTCACACTCCTACACATTTTTTGTAAAAGGTGTTGTTATGGTGATACATTTCATATGCTGTATTTCTTTGTGTGTCTCTGATGTCTTTTGTGTCCCTTGTATATTTAAATATGCTCACAAGTGACCAGTTTGGGATATTTAATCAGGGAACAGCTGAGATCTTTTTTTTCAGATTCTTTTTTGTGTCACGGCTTGGCTTTGCTTATTTTTCTGTGAACTAACTGCCTTGTCATGTTTTTTATTTGTTCTTGTAATTTTGCAGCTTCCTGTACTTCACATTCATTGGGGTGTTAAGTTTGCTGGTGGTGTTTGCCAGCCTTGTTTATTGCCCACACCCCACTGCTGCATTACAAAGAGCTCTAAGTCTTCAAAAGCACCAGGGAAGGCTCAGCCTTTCAAACTGCCTAGTCGACTGAACATTAATACTGCTCAGTGAAACAGGTATCTGCTCAGATTTACAGTCTCCTGTTAGTGGCAGATGGAATGAGAACTCTCCATTTTCAAGTGTGATTATTTTTCATTTTGTTATTTTTGACTGAGTTTCCAGGTTGATTATTGTTGAGACAAAGTAAAGTGCACAAAAGTGTGCAATACCCATTCAGCAGCCCTGAAAGGAGCATATTTGAATATCAGAGTAGTGCTACAGTAAACTGCCTCTTTATTTATTATAACAGTGCATACAGAGGAGATAACAGCAGAGCTAATGAGACCCTGCATATACATATGGGTTACATTAGTAATGAGAAACAGCTCCGCTAATTAACTCTGCTCCCTAATGAAATTAAATTCATGCAGTAAAAGACTTTTACAATAAAGTCAATACAAACCCATGGTATATCAATTTCTAACTCCTTCATTAAGGCAGGGTGACATAAACAATATCATGAGTCTATATTGGCATGGAACAGTAAGCATTGAAAGAGAGGAAAAGAGACAGTGTTGGTAGGCTGAGGTTGTTCCAGTTTTCTCAAAAAACCCCAATAGCTTCCTTCCTTCATCCCTTCCTTTCCTGCACACATACACACTGGTAAATCAGTGAACTATTATTTCTCACTTTGGAAGTTACCTTTTGAAAAAAAATTGATACATAAATTTTCCCATGTAAATTCATTAAAAGCAATAGAGGCTCAAACTGTAAGCCTGAGTTTTCTTCCTGAGTGGTGAGCTGAATTCTCAGCAAACTTCACAAAGTGTATTCCCACTGACTGGTCCTACTAATTGTGGTCTGCCTTCCACTCCATGAGCATCTCCTTAATATGCTGTTTGGATGCTCGGCTAGCTCTTTTCTTTGAGGGTGTCCTGGTTTTCCATGCTGGAAGCTGAGCTGAGACCACAAATACTTTAGCTCTTGCACGACTTGAGCAATGAATTATGTTCTATCATGACCCTGCCATAGAACGGGTCTTCAAAAGTGAGAAAGATATCAAGAAGCTGTAAAGTCACCTCAGCTGCTTTTTTTGGACATAAGTGGATGGAGAACACAAAATTTGGTGATACGCTCCTGGTGCATCATTATCTGCTTCAAGCTGCCCAAAGACATGGACTGCATATTGACAAAATCAATTTACCCCATGCTAAGTTCTCCTTGCTCAGAGCAGACCGATCAGCAAACCATCCCAAGTAGTGCCTTCTCTTTCCTTAGCACACTAGTCAGGAGGATTTGGAGCGCTCAACAACATCTCTGGTGATGTTTGCATACTTTGATGACAAGTGTTTTGTGGCACAGTCACGGCTGCCATTGCCATATGTGCTTTTACGATTATATCATATGTATCCTCGATGCTCACATGAAGGAGATTCATCTTCCATTTGCCTCCTCTCAATCAACTTCTCAGTGTGTCCACATGTAGAATTTCATATCTGAAATGAGGCAAATAGTAAGCAGTTTATTAAAAATAATTCTGTGTATCTAAAGCAGTGATATATGCACTTAGACATAAAAAACCAGAGAGAGTGTCTGCTCCATACTTACTTTCTAAGCAGTTAATATTCATGGCTGAGCTTCTTTCTTGTCTTTATTCTAGCAATAGTTGCACAACACTCTCTCTTTGGGATCACATTGGTGGAGCATTTCTTATTCTTTTTGCACAGGTGTTCTCTAAGTCTAAGTTGAAACTCCAGGGGCTTTCTTCAGGAGTAATCTTCAGGAGTGATTACGTAGCAATTAGAGAGAGATCTGATTCAAGTCCTTCTGTTTATGAACATCTGCTCTTGCACCAATTTCTGACGTATATTACAGTCATATTGTGAAATCAGACATTTTGTAAAACGAATAAAATCTTCAATCATTTCTCAGAATGACTTCCGGTTATTTTGCAAAATGACAAAAAATAGTTGGCAGGTATTATGCAAAATATCTAATCTCTAGGTTTTTGAACTTGTTTAAAAGATAACAAAAAGAGCTGTTTCCATTTTATTTCCTGGACTACTTAAAACCCCACAGTTTGTTACAGAGCACACTATATATTACATTTTCTAAAGTAAAGACTCTTCTGAGGCCAACTTTACTTTGCAAAATTTACAGCTGTTTTTAATTTTTTGCTCTGTTGGATTGATAGTTGACCTGACCTTCACCAC
The DNA here is from genome assembly GCA_024500445.1 of Entomyzon cyanotis. Classification (NCBI taxonomy): domain Eukaryota; kingdom Metazoa; phylum Chordata; class Aves; order Passeriformes; family Meliphagidae; genus Entomyzon; species Entomyzon cyanotis. The sequence goes on from JAKEPQ010001005.1 coordinate 88,895,565, forward strand.
TAAAAAAACAGTGATAAAAGGTGGCATTTTGTGAAATGCTGGAAACCATTAGGTATTTCAGGTGATGACCAAGTAAAGGATGTAGTCCAATGGTGTAGAAAAATGGCCATTATTTTCTGAAATACCTAAACCCTGTCATATCGTATGGCTGAAGCCATCATTTCATGAAAGAATAGAAAATTGACAATATTTTTTTTTAATAACCACTTTCACAGATTCATCATGTTACATACAGATTGTCTGCTGTTCAGGTTTAAACTTCTGAAGGCCAGTTCACTGTAGAGACAGTTTTATTCTTGCAAGCTGAATTTAACTTATAAATTATTTTTCACCATGTGAAACTTCATGATGCTATTTCTAGAATATGGACACATTTAATGTCTCGAGAGGGTTCTCATTCAGCTGCTCCTTCTGTAGCAGAGGACAGGGATTGCAGTCTGTCCCCATGTATGTGGAATTTGCACCCATTGGTGTTTCTCTCCATGGAGTCTCCAGACATGTGAGACTCTCCTCTCCAAGGGTATGATTGAAGGTTGTCCATCACATGCTTTCCCATTAGTGCAGATACAATCTGCACTTCCTTATTTTCTCTCCCATTTTTGTCATTATCTTGTTAGTGAAGTCTCTGTGAGGTCTTGTTCCACTGAGGAAAAGTACTGGGAAGACAAAAAGTCCTATGTGCAATTCTTCTATGTTGTTTTTAAAGACCATGGTGCCACCACTCCATTAGTGTTTGCTTCGCCCCTCAGCCATTGTCTGGTTATTGTGTTTCTCCATTCTGGAAACCTCTAAAGCAGATGAGAGCCGGTGAGCTCTTTTCCACAAGTCCTTCCCTTAGCATGTGTCCCCTGTTGAGCACAAGTCACGGTCTTGCTTCTTACAGGTTCAAATGGACATTTAGGGATTCTGTCAAATTTCTCTGCAAACATCTGTCTTGCCTCTATTGTCAGCATTGGGCACATGTCCCTTCCTGGGACCCTGCTGTGGGTGGGGTTGCCAGATTTGAGACCTGACCCCTCAGCTGGTTGTGTGTTACCCTTCCCAGCTATGGGACTGGAACCATTTCCATTAGCAAGGCCTGAGTCAGGGGAGCCTACTTGTCTGAAGCTCAAAAAAGGCAAGCACAGGGTCCTGCACCTGGGGAGAAATAACCTCCTACACCAGCACAGGCTGGGCCTCAACCTGATGGAAAGCAGCTCTGCAGAGAAGGACCTGGAGGTCCTGGGTGTCCCTGAGCCAGCAGTGCCCTTGTGGCCCAGGCCAGTGGTGTCCTGGGTACATTAGGAAGAGCACTGCCAGCAGGTCGAAGGAGGTGATCCTGCCCTCTACCCAGCCCTGGTGAGGCCACATCTGGAGTGCTGTGACCAGTTCTGGGATCCTCGCTACAAGGGAGACATGGAGCTCCTGGAGCAGGTCCAGTAAAGGGCTACAAAGATGAGCACCTCTCATAAGTGAGGACAGGCTGAGAGAGCTGGGCCTGTTCAGCCTGAGAAGTGATGACCGAGAGAGGCCCTCATCCGTGTCTATCAGTATCTGAAGGGAAGGTGCCAAGAGGATGTTTCCAAGCTCTTCTCAGTGGTGCCAAGCATTAGGACACGAGGCAATGGGCAGAAACAGACGCACAGGAAGTTCCATCTGAGGAGCAACTTCTTTACTGTGCAGTGACCATGCTGCACTGAACAGGTTGCCCAGAGAGGGTGTTGAGTCTCCCTCACTGGAGATATCAAGAACCATCTGGATGCAATCCTGTGTTATGTGCTCTAGGTCAACTCTGCTTGAGCAGGGAGGTTGGATCATTTGAACCACTGTTGTCCCTTCCAACCTTACCCAGTCTTTGATTTTGTGATTCTGAGCCCCAGCCACATGTGAATGACACACAATTCCTTGAGGGCACAGCTGCCAGAGCTGATGAGCAAAACCAGCCTGGCATTCCTGGACTGCAGGCATTAATGGGAAAGAGGGAAGTTACTGATGGAGGGTGGAGGCAGCCAGCTGGCCTGTCTGCTGCCTCACTAGAGAAAAGAGGACTATATATTACCTATAGTTAGCCACCAGGGAATGGACAGTGTATATTATCTTTATTGGTTTTTCTCTATTCAGCAAAAAATTTGGTTTATTAAGCAGCTGTTTGCAAGTGAGGAAAATTACTTCACTGAGTGTCAGAAAGTTTAGTTCGATTTTCTGAAATTTCTGTCTGGAATGTCAAGCTGTTGTTTTATTAATGACTCCTTGACTTTTGAAAGCCCTTGCTTCCAATCAAGTCCTAGCCATAGGGTTTACTTACAGGGAAAATGCACATAAAGTCCTATTTCTCTGAAAAGAGCAGAAATCTGTTTCTTTATGAGTCAGAAATGTCCAATCCTGCAACTCTGTTGAGGCTTTTGTTCAGGAGCCTCTGCCTCTGCTGCCTTCAGGGGTTGTAATGCCCATCTCTCTCCATCCCTGGAGAAAGCATCAAGTGCCTGAAACCCCCAAAACCTCTTTCTTGGCCTGCAGCTGTGGAGATACCATCTTCCTCAACCAGTACCTTTCATCTAAGGCACCTTGGTTATTGGGAATACATGGAAATGGAAATGCCTGGTGACATAGACTGTGGAAAACTGCCTGGAAAAAAAAGATCTTCATCCTAAGGGGAATTAGACAAGAAATTATTGCAGTCTGATAAAAGCCTTAAATCAGGATTGCTGCAAAAAGCTGTCTTGCTGTATTTGTCCTTGTGTTGACTTGATTTTCCATGATTCCCTGGTGAGCTAGAGAGGGAATTGATGCAGCTGAAAGACATTCAGCAGGCAAATTCCAGCCATATGGAAAGAGCGTATGGCTGGAACAAGGAGTGGCTGAGGGAAAGTTTGCTCTCATCAGTAAGAGTGCCTCTTTTTAGCAACTTTAAGGATTCACTAAGTAACGTGAGATGAAGGCCAGAGGCACAGTCTACACCACCTTGTGTGGCAGAAACATGCTGATATTCTGTTCTCTTTGCCTCATTCCCTGAAGGTCATATTCTTCAGATCCTATCCCCTCTGTGTCCTTCTGCAGTACTGTGTTTGTGTTCATGGTTGTTTCCTAGTCCAGAACTATCCTCCATCATCCAGTCAGCAAAATAAGGGTCTCCTTCAGGATTTTGGTGTCTCTGACCAAGCAGATGATGGTAACTGGAAATTCCCCTTCTTCTATAGTAGTCAATTCCTGGCGGGGTTAAGAGAGGCTTCATTCTCTCAGGGCAGGGGAAGGCTTTCTCTGCCAGACAGTGATTCTAACAAAGCAAGAAAAGTGGTAGGCATAAAGTTTGCATAGACAGTCCCATAAAAAGTATGACTCAGTGCTGGATAATATCACCAATTTAAATCATGGAATTATCACCCCCTAATTTGCTCATCATCATGCTGAGTTAGTATTAACATCATTATCATCAATTTTTATTTGATGAAAAAGCCCACTACTGTTTTTTGTGATTCTGTGGTGCAGGCTACCGTGAAAGTGTGCATTTTTAAAAGAATTAAATGACTTGTGATTTTAACACATGGATGAACAAGATTAGTTGGGCTGTGTAGTCAGGAGGTACTGTTTGTAAAAACATGTTTTAGGTTTTGAAAGTCTTTCCAAACTCAGATACAAAATAATTTTTATTTATATGTATTTTTGCAGGAGTGACTTGCTTTACTTTTTCAGCACTTAGTCATTTTGTTTGTTAATAAGTTTATTATGGTAGAAGAGTTATAATATAGTGTTACAAAGCTATGCAGTGCCTACAGAATGCATGTAAGGCATTTTCTTTAACCAACCATGTTGCTATGGGAGGAAACAAAAATGTTATGCCAATTTCCATCCTCTCCCACCACAAGGATAAAATGATTTGTCTGTGTAGCTTTAAAACAAATCTGGATCAGAGCAGTTTATTGCTTTCTTAATGACACACACAGTCAACCAGTGGTGAACTACACATTCAAGTTGACTCCTTCCATGTTTTGGAAGTCTCTAGTTCTCTAACTACTGTTGAATCTAGCTGGTAGTTCTCTGCTTCTTTAATGTGATCCTTTGGGAACAAATGCCTTCATGGACAGATTTTTCTCAGATCCACACACACTGTGAGCTCTCACATTTCTTTCTTAACAGATGTGATCCAGGCTGTTTGCCAAGGGTGAGCCATGAGCGCTGCCCCACATCTCACTTGTGTCATGAACTTCAGTGATTTCCAACTTTTGGTGTTGAATAGCATGACTCAGACTCTGACCTGAGAATCCTTTTTTATGATCACACATCCTGATAGATATAAAGGGCCTTGAAGCAGGAAGGAAAACAGGGAAGAAAGACTATGGAAGAGACGGGATTCTATAAAGTAACCACCTTGGTGGGACCAAAACCAATGAGCATAGTGGTGAGATTGCACAGGTACAGCAAGATCAACCAATTGGTATTTGATTGCTGTCTGATGTGCAAGACATTTTGAAGGTGAAGCTGAAAGGAAAGGAAAGATTCACCAGTGTGAAAAGGCGGATGTCAACAGCATCACAAAGAGAGACTGTCATGGAAATTGATCAGCTGATAACCTCTAATTAGTTAAATGATTAAATTATTATCCCACAAAATGTAGATGAAAAAATGTGACCTTACACAGATGGAAAGGAGAAGAAAGATATATTAGTCTTTCACGTCTTAGATTAGAGCAGTCAGAGATTTGTATTTTTAGGGGGTATAGGTGTAAAGCAGCTGAGCTGTGAAAGCCTGAATGTCTTTCACAGAAATATTTTACCAAATTTTTCATCTTTTTTTAGTGGAATTTAATTCTGTCTTCAGAGACAGCAACTGACAATATCTTACTGAGAAATAATAAGCTTTTTAGTTACGCTAGGTCTATTAGCTTTTTCCATTCCTCCAATCCGAGCAGTAACATTTTCATTTCTTCTACCAATACAGGATACAAAATTTATAGAATTGATTTCAAGTGAAAGATACTGTGAGTAACTAGTTATAAACTTCATAACTGCATAAAATCAAGGTAAGATAAAAAAAAAGCATTGTTATCTTGGATACCTAAAATATTCATCTTTCAAAGAGAAAACAGCTGCTGTCTGAATGATCTAAATAAAATTGTCTTCACTGTAAATTACAATTTTTTAACCACACAATTTTTTTATAATAATACAAGCTTTTGTTTAAACTTGCAATGTCCACTTCAGTAACAATGTATAATTTTTGTAGACACATTTTCGAAATGTGAGAAAGATAAAACAATTATTTTCTGCTGCAATGATACCATCTCAAAACGTGATTTTGAGAAAATATTTTAAGAAACAACTATCACTGGTTCAGTTTTAAATAGGTGGTTTAATTGTTCAATTCACTCAGAAAGTCATGCTTGTCCTTACAGTAAAGAAACAGACCTACTCAGGAAGAATAATATCTTCCCTGATATTTTATGAGAGCTTGTGAGGAATAAATAAGAAATGAATGGGAAAATGATACAGATCTTCAAGTTTCAAAAATCTGTCCCTTAGTCCGCCAAAACCTGCTTTTATATTCGTGTTTCTACATTGCAGATTCTCAAGTCTCCTCCTAGTGCTTTTGACTTCACAAACCTTGATGCAAAAACATCATGACAGAGGAGCCCATGACCTTTCTTCCCTCTTCTCCAGGTCCATCCACAAGTCACTGGATAGCACCATGAGGCAATTTCTGAGGTCACCTTCCCATTTACCAGCTGAGACACTGGAGGCAGTTTGTTCCATTATTTCATGAAGCTGATGGTCAGAGCCCTGTGCAAGTGTATTGTACTGTGTCCAGGGCACACCCCGACTTGCTGAGTATCTGTCTATCACTGTCCTCTCCCAGGTCCTGCACATGCTGCAGGAGGCTGATGCTAGCAGCAAGGCAACCTCCTATGAAGCATCCCCATATTTTGCTTGAAGAAGCTGCTTCCACTCAGTACAAATGACAGCAGATCCAGACAGCTAAGGGCAGTTAAGCTCAAAAAAACCTCATTGTAGCTTTCTAACTGCTCAGAATCATTCACATGCTGTATATAGTAGGCCCTAAAGAGGTGATAAGGAAGGAAACAAATTATGATGACCCAGATGAAAATCATGTTTTTTACCTGGGCCCAGAATTCTTGGTGTGAACAGAGGGAGGTGGGAAATTTTCTTGACAGTTTTACCAAGATGAAAATCTGCAAGCCCAAGAGGACACAAGAAATGCAGGCAACAGCTACAATTACAGTGTAGTTCAGGGCTTTCACACCCTCCTGCTTCAGTTCTTTGTGAAACTTGAAGCATGTTTTGTTACTGTATGAGCCTGAGCGTCCATACTCGAAGTAGAAGAGCGGCACCCCAAAGAACATGACGAAGAGCCACACGGCAGCGCTCGCTGCAATCGCGTGCAGCTTCCTGTAAAACTCCACCTTGTCCTTCCACTGAAAGAAGACGAGCCACCGGATCACCAGTGTGATCACATAAAATACGAAGGTCAAGTACATGTGGATGTGCACCATGGCACTCACCATCTTGCAAAATGGAATGTCAAACATCCACTCCTTCTTGACATAATAGTGGAGGCGGAAGGGCACCGTGACAAGGAGGAGGCTGTGCACAACCACCAGGTTAATGATGGCAGTCGTGGTCACAGACAGAGTGTTCATCTTGAGCAGCACAAATGACATTGTGATGGACCCGATTCCACCTCCAGCAAAGGCAACTGAGTAGACAGTAACCAGTATGGCACTCATGGCACTGCTGTGAACGAAGGCAGATGAGGAGTCACTGCTGTTCCTGGTCCCTTCCGTCATGTTTTTGAAATCTTCCTGGTACATATTCTAGAAATGAAAGAATACAGAAAGACTAAGATAAGGTAGGAATGAGAGGACCTACCTGAAGAGCCAAAAGGGCCTCCCACCTGGCTCTTGCTCAAGGAATAATCCTGAAATCTCACAGACTGTACCAGTACTGTATCAGTACACTAGCTGTAATCAGTATTTTTATCCAAATATCCTCCAGCCTAGAGGAAAATAGATGAGAAATTTGGGTAGAAAAGCCACTCTAGTCCTTAAGACATTGCTAACCATACCCTTAAAAACAATCATGAATCAATAGCATGTGGGGAGAAATGATCCTTGGAGAAATTACATGATTGTGGTGGGTTTGTGCTGTGTTATTAGTTCGCCTCTCTTCTGAGCATCTGCCTGTCTTTACAGTGAAGATCTGAGATACTGTTTGAATTCTGCTACTCATTCATCAATTTGTTTATCTGCAACACAAATCTGTCATTCCCAGGGCCAGATAACAACCATATGTTGTTCTATCTAAGCTACAAATTTTGTTTGTTACTGAAAGCTGAATTTTGCATACATTACAGTTAACTTCTTCTCCATGAACAGTTTCTCTGAGCAAGGGATTAAACACCATGGATACTCAGACTCCATGGAAATCCTGCTTAGCTTAGATCCTGCCAGGCCTGGTTGCGTGGGCAGGACTGTCCTGGTGCTCAGGGCCATTTCATATCTTACGTGTGGTAACTGGGTGTTGTGAAATGCGCTGTTAGAAAACACTGGGAAAGGACATCCTGGCTGAGTGTAAATCAGCCTGCCTGGCCTGAGCAAAGGCTAGATGCAAGTTAATAGTAAGTTTAAAAAGTATGCTGCACATTTTTAATATACCACTGTCTGAAAGAAAGATTAAAAATAATTCTTATAAATCTAAATGCAGCTCCTGGTAGGATTTTAAGTATGACAAGATCATGTAGGAGGGGAAGAGTTCAGGTAGGGTGTTATCCTGAAGCACATTTCCATCTATAAAAATGTCCAGAGGATGTTCACTCCACAGTTACAGAAAAGCAGGGAAAACTGGAGTGCTGGGCTCTGTACTATCCCAGTTATACTGCTACTGCTACCTGAACTGTAATTTAAAACTGGCTCTGGTACGTCATCCATTTCACCAGTGAATCCCACAACACAAGAGGGGGTTTTCTCCCAACTGAATTTTGTGATTTTTCATTTAATACTCAAATGTTTTTTACTTCAGAAAATAGTTTCTCAGTCTCTTTGTGTGAGTGTTTCAGCTTTATTTTCATTTTTTATGTAGCACAAACTGCTGAAAGTTGGAAGGGGAAAAAGTTTTTTATCAGTCCTCTCATTTCAGCAAAAAGAAGAAATGCCTGTAATAGCTTTATAAACTGCTCTGAGTGGGGAATGAATATCTGTTATGCACCTCAGATATTTTATCTTGCTTCTTAGCAGTATTTCTGAGCACTTACAGTAATCAGGATCTCTTTGTACATTGAAAAGTTATGCACTAGCTATCCCAATGCATCTAAGGCTCCAGATATCTCATTAAAATCAGTATAAGTGCCATATCTCAAACTGATGTGTTGGTTGGTGGCATTACTGACTTTTTCTGTTTGATCCTGCATTTCAGAGTTATGTGGACAGCTAATTCCAATACATTAAGAGAATCACAATGGGTTGGAGTGAAGGAGCTTTTTATCAAAGATTGGCACACTGCAGTTCTTGCATCAGAAATGGTGCAAGCTCCTTCCAGTTCTGTTCTCATTTCCGAGACACTGCATTTCACCCTTACAACCATGCAAGTCAGAAGGGATTAGCAATAGCTCTTCATCAGTTTCTCCAAGTTGTTAAACTTCAGTTTGAAAAGATGTCTCTAAAAGTGACATTATTACACTGTTTTGATTAAAAATGCATATTTAAAGTTTAAAAGTTTTAAAAGTGTCACAGAGGGAAAGGCAACACACTGGAAATGTGGCTTGGTGTGAGCAGTCCCAGCAGCAAGGCTGCACTTGGAGAGAAAGAACTCCTTGTTGTCACCCTTCGGAGCCCTGCAGTGAAACTTGAAATGAAGGCAGTAAAAACAGATAAACAGAAGTCTAATAACTGATATTTTGCTCAGACATTTCAATGAAGGGGGTGGAAAGAGACCTATTTTTGTCTGCAAATAAGCAACTGAATCACTGAAATGGAGGTTTCTGCAGAATTTTGCAGCCATCGTTAAATCCCTACTTTGTAAGATTCTGCAGGATATGTAATTTTCATTAATCTTCAAAAAAGAAAAAAGCTATTAGTGGCTATGATAGCAGATTATCAGCTCCCCCATAGTACAGGCACCCCACTGAAATATCATTTGCGTGATGAATACAGAGTATAGCATAACACAGGGTATGTTTCACAGAGGAAACGCTGCTTTATGGCGAAATGAGGTTTCCTCTCATACTGACATTCACAAAGCTATAACCTACTGACCTGAAATGCAACTAACCAGTCCTTTTGCCAGAATTTAGCAGGAGGCACGTGGAATACAAATTAATGTGGACCTTACAAGACACAGCTGTTCTTGTTTCTGTGCCTTCCAACCCCCTCTAGCAACTGCCAGTACAGTGATTTTGCTCAACTCTTGGGGCAAGGCTTGGTCTTCCTCTGTGTTGAGCCTCTCATGACTCGGCTGAACTTCTGCTGGACATGAGCCTTGAGCAGCCATGAGGCGATGGTGAGCACCACTTCATTTGGGTGCCATAGCAGCTGCTGGTGCCAAGGACTGAGGGACAATTGCAAAAATAGCTGGTTTAGTCTGACAAAGGAGATAGGCTGCCAGCAAGCCAGAGGCTGGCTTCTTTCAGAAATATGATCAGCAAAAAGATTCTTGTGCATTCAAGATTTGTCAGTTGTCAGTGTGGATAATGCCATCACATTTCATTTCATGTGACTTCCTGTGAAGCACAGTCTTTGATAATTCCCTGGACTGCTCTCTTCAGAACAGAACAAGTCATAATGCTCAATCCCTGGCTGTGCTCAAGGCCAGGTTGGATGGGGCTTTAAGCAACCTGATCTGTGGAAGTTGTCCCTGTCCATGGCAGGGAGGGTTGGAACTAGATGACCCTTAAGGCCTCTTTCATCCCAAACCTTTGTGTGATTCTATGGTTTGTGAAAACAATTTGATCTTTTTCAAAATTTTCCAAGTAAAAATATTCATTCTAACCTTCAGGAACTTGTTTCTCTTTTATCTTATTATTATCTATCTTACTATTAAAAAAAAAAAAAAAGAGAGAGAGAGAAAGAAAGAATAATCATACTTCTGGACAGATTTTGTATGACCTCAGCTTCCAGGCATTTTATGTGCTTCTGCCTCTGTCTTCAGATTTAAAAACTTTTTGTCAAATTTTGACTTCCCCTACAGATACTGGATATGAGACAGAAGATTCTTATTCTCCCTTGATCCCAGCCATACCTGTGATTGCTCAGTGAACAGCCATTATGCTCCTCCTTGGTTCTTATAAGAACAACTTCACATTCGGAAGGGGTAAAATGCTTATTTCTAGTTTGTACCTAACTTAGCAATCCAGATCAGCCTGTCACTGGCTTGTTCCCTTCATTGCATGCTATTTTCCCAACCAGGCCCATGAGTCACCATTATGTTACATCAACATTATATCAACTTATTAAAAAACCCACCTCATTTGTCAGAAACAATGACACTCTTACAATCTCTGTCAAACAGTGAGCTCTACTCTGTATAACAAGTGTTTGCAAAATTTATCCCCCCATACACGTCTGCTGAGAGACTGGCAGGCTTCACACAGATTTTCATGTGTTCTGACAGTTGGGTTCTGCAGAAGAAGCATTTGCTGCCTGCATGCACCCAACTGAGAAGTTTCATTTGAATTTGGAGGAGAAAAATGTTCTGTTCAAATGAAAGATTTCTATTTTCGACAGACTTAATAAATTGAAAAATGACTGTTTGTCAGAACTGGCATTTCTGCACTGAATTAGACTAGGTTGGCAGAAGGGCTAAATACAAATATTTTTTAACAAAAGTCTGTTTAAAGTGTTCATTTGTTTCACAGGCATCTTCATTTAGTTTCAAAGATGTTTTCTGTTGAGGATATTGTAATTGCATTTCATTTTATTCTAATTCCACGCTGTGTTATGGTAAGGTAGGCTATGCCACTAGAATAATTGCAGAATTCCTTTAATTTCAAAATAACCAGACACAGCTGAAATTTGAAGTATAGAACTTGCTTAATAGAAAATATTACAAATAAAATAATATTAAATATCAAGTATTTTTTACATTCAGACACCAACTTTTTCCAAACAATTTTTGTGATTCTTCTAACTAACTCGGCAGCTCATCAGCTCATGTGTTGCAGGCTGGATCAACATTATACTGCTACTCTGTGGTTTCAATTCAGTCCATTGAAGAACAAATGGGATGGAAAAGCATGTTGAGTTAGTCCTCTTTCATTTGAGATTGTCACTATTTTTACACAAAAAAACCCCCAAAAACCATGAAGTGTTCCTAAAAATCATTATTTACCTCCTTAGCTGTATCTTAACAGAGAGAACAAACCCTTGTGGTCCTTACAGAGACTGGGTGATACCAAACAAGCACACAAAGATAGATGAAAACAAAGTGCCCTGTTTCCCAATTTTAGGAGGCAGTGTGAAACTACAGGGTAGAAATAATGGATAAGAATGAAGCAATGCTGTCCTTTAGTGAGAAATTACAAAACATGATGAGAAAACAGTTGTGCAGAAAAGCTTTAAAATATGTTCAAAATAAGACAGATAGATAATTGAATGCCTCTCCCCCCCGCCTCCCCTCCCTCCCAAATTGCAAACATTCTTTTAAAGGCTTTGCAAACCAAGGCTTTTTTTTCATTCTGTGTATACTTACAGATTAGAGTTTCTCTCCACTCTTCATGTGTTGTTTACTTGGGTCTTCATTTTATGTAAGCTCTAAGAACAAAAAGCAAAAGACCTGATACTTTAAAGAGTCATTGCCTTACTCCCCGCTTTGAGTTTATGACAAAACAATAACCATGAGGCTCCGCTAAGCGAGGGTAGGTCTGCCCATGAGCACACCATCTTGGGAAGAGTTTTAGTTGCATCACCTCATCCCTTACCTTGCAGCTACTTCTTTATCTATTAGAGGTGTTCAAAGCCTCCCATTTCCAAACAGTACTCTCTACTACTGCCTAAAATGATAAACTATACACTCAGATGTGGGCCTCACAGCTCATAAAGACACATCTTTGGAAAGGTTGTCCCCAGAGTGGAGGTGATGATTTGAAAAAGTGTTTTGAGAAAACAGGGCAGGACAAGAGCAAAATATGATCTAGATTGTAACTGACTAACTGTGGGTTTGGATGTGGTCAGAGACACCTAATTGTAAGGGATGAAATAAAGTTCATTCTACAGCCCAGCACCATTTCTCAGCTCTGCTTTTTGCCAAGATTTTAGCTCAATATCTGGATCTCGGGACACAGTGCCATCACTACAGCTGTACAGTGCTGGCACAAAGAAACTAGGAGATTTAATTAAAAAAATAATTAGCCATAGCAGTGTCAAAGGCTCATTGAGCAATGATGGTTGCTGTGAGGTGTATGTGCAGTAAAAGATATTTTACTGGGGCACTGGGTCTCTGTGAGGAGTCTGTGCAAGGTCAGTTTTGCCCTCCTGCAGGCTTAATGTGTTTCTGTCAGAACACACAGTTATATTTGAGTATCAGAGTTTTGAAAGCAACAGTATAACAGCTTTTACATGTAATCTTACATAAGAACATTTTAACTGACTACATCCTGTTGCTTCACATTTGGTTGAAAAAAGCGCAAGGGACGTCCTGTTCTGCACTACTTCATAACAGACTGGCATGTGATGGAGATTGTCCTTTTGAATTTTGCAATTTTAACGCTGGCTGACAGCTAAAGGACTGTTTAAATAATATTAAAAGGTGATCCTAATAGTAATGCTTAGCTCTTCTCTAGTACCTTTCTGCAAGCTGGTCTCAAAACTCTGTTGAAAGGCATACAGATGAAAAGCTGAAAACTCTGTGGCAAAGCCAGAACTAAACCTGAGATATCCTTTAATCAAGACCTGTGCCTTCTCAAGTACTTATTTTGTCTTGGCATCTTCTAGGTCTTGTCCTAGAATGAGTACATCCCAGCAGAAAGAAAGCTAAGATACCTTTAGGACCTTCAGGTAGCATCTGTGTGTGGGTTTTTAAATTATACAATGTTTTTGATACATACAATAAACTAATACCTAGTTAAACATAAGTTAAAACATAAGTAATATGTTTTGATGTTGAATATTGATATATATTGTTGATGCAATATAATAATTACTTAACATCCAAGTTATGTAATATTATTGATAAATAACTGTGTTGTTTTCTCAAGCAGTCAAAACAAATAAGAATTTTTCAGGTTGACTTCTTTCCATATGCTTGCAGTTGGCAAATCTTCAATCCTTTAATCCAGGATTAAACCAACTAGTGAAATACCAGAGTATGGTCTGGGACAGACACCCTCATTACCTTTGTTAGTCTCTACTTTGTTGCTAGCATCAAGATCTAGATAGGTACAGAATGCTTGATATACATAATTACAATTAATTTTCCCTGCTAAATTGATGCAATTTTGCCCAGGATTTACCAACAGCATGGTATAATTGATTCCAGATTGATATGTTTAGATTTTCAACTGTAATATATTGAGATGGTGGCACGATATGATAATTTTAGAGCATCACTGGTTTTAAACACAGATACTAGAAATGCATGAATTTTACAAGTTTTGAGTAATTGCTGGTAGTTTTAGCAATTCCCTAAAAATCTAGAAGTGTGATAGTGTGTCTTCATAGCACCACTGTATCACCTGCATTCGACCATCACCTAATTTGAGTTTGCATTAAGGTAACAGTTTTGTGGGCCAAGGTTGTTATTTAATACATGCGAGTCCGGGCCAGATTTCAAGGACTACTTGTCCTGAGACTGATTAGCCTCAAGGTACCTCCACTCTGGATTGCATGAAAGGTCCTTGAGGAAAAAGAGCCATGCCCTTTATGCTCAGGCACAATATATGCTGCTAGTGATTTTTCAGCTGTTCCAAACTTAGAGTTGTACACAGAATAACCATGGCAACACCGGTGTTTTGTTTGTCTGCATTCATTGTGCCAGGACTCAAGGATTTGAGGTGCCAAGTCAGAAGGGAACTATAGCAGGAGCTATGCAATCGTGGTGGTTGGGTCTTCTAGAAAAATATTCTTCTCCTTCACTTGTGTAAGTGGCAGAAAGCAAAAAATAAGATCCACCTGGACACTTTAAATTCACTTCAGGTAACCTGATTCTTCGTTAGTTGTGGATAAAGCTTCAGTGACGGTCCTGACAAACTTGAACTGATGTGGATAATGTAGAATCAGGGAGGGTATCATTCATAATAATTTGTGCCCCTTTCAAAAAGCCCAGATCTGCTCAGAGTCCCTCCTAGTGCCAGCTGTGGCTCTGGGCCTAGCACTTAAGACTGGCTGATCAGTTATTAAGTTGCAATTGTGACAGGTTATTTGCAGTTTATTATTAATTAAGCGATTAATTAATATGAAGAACTGAAAGACACTATGTAATAAGAATAACTTTCAGCTGTTACCAACAAAATCCTAGTTTTGACTCATATTTCTAGTGTGCCTTATTATTTCAAGCACCTGAATAGAAAGATATTAATTATTCACCAAAGGAAAAGCATTCAGTATCAATATCAGCCAAAACCATTTTATAGATAATAGGTTTCTTAAAAGGTCTCTATCTGGGTTCTGGATCAGTTGTGATTTGTGGCTGTCACACTGGCAGTGCAAAGTGTCCTATGAGTGAGAAATACTGCCTGTGACACATCTGAAAGAACATTTTGGAAAAGTACAGGGAGTAAAATGTGAGTTGCAATTCCTTGTTTCACACACCTTTGCATAGCAGAGACATAAATTCAAGCTCTTCTGAAATGTGGAAAGATATCTGGTGGCCTCCTCCTAGTTTCTTTTCCTGATTTAGGGGAAAAATGCCCACTTTGCAAGTTATTACCCCTGGGCATTTTTACTCAGATTTGTCTCAATATACCTGAGGCAAAGTGGTATGGACAAAGTCTGTTTTCCCTTCAATCTGTCTCACTACCTTTTCCTTCTATGGAAATGCCAAAATTGCACCATGTTGAAGTATAGCATATCAATATAACACCATCAAATGTCTGTTTAGGTCTTAACCAGAATCCAGATCTTTCAGAAAAGTACTGAAAACAAATCAGAAACTAAATCTTCATCAAAATGTGCAGTGTTTATTCTTTGACAGTGTGGAAGGGATCCTGGATGTAGGAATCAACTGTTCCAACACTAATAACACTAGCAATTTGCCCAACTTTCACTGTACCCTCTTCCTTGTTCTACCAGACCATGATTTGCCCTTTGTCACCAAGGGCAGGAGGGGGAATCAGAACTGTATACAAAAGGTATCTGTTCAGTCTCCAGCCTAAATGGACTTTTTGAGTAGGTGTCTTACTTATATTTAACAACTTCACACTTCTAGCAGTCTGTCACCAACTTTAATATTACCTTTTTTTGAAGGATTTTACCAGTTCGTATCTGTTGCAAGCCAGTAGATTTTTCAGGGGATGGGCCTTTCATCAGGAATCCAGCACAGCAATTCATTCATTATGGGAGCTTGTTCTCTCCAAGGTGAAAAAAATGGAAGGGGGAGCTGATTGACAAGGAGATGTATTACTCCTACCATAAAGATGACATTAGACTGCAGAGAAAGAAAAATATGCAGCACCACATGCTGATTCTATATGCTTATATGCCTTTCCAAGGAGAAAAAATCCTTCCCTTCACCTTGAAAAGACAGTGCTCAACCTAAAATTTGTTTGAACTAGCCTCAGTAATTGCCTGCTGGGGTAGGCAGCATGTTGTAAAGAAGAATATATTTTTATAAGGATTTCAGCACAAGTCTGTCACTAATCACCCTCAAAATGTTTACTGCAACTACTAATACTGCTTTATTCCCAGATTGGTTATTTCATCTGATTTCTGGCTGCAGAGGAAATGCAAACTATATCATCAGGTTCAAGGAAAAAATAACTTTACTAAAGATCACTTTCATGCTGAATATACACACACAGATATTTGTGAAACTTAGTATGCTAAAATGTGTTGTCTGCGTCGGCAGAGGAACAAACCTTCCTGCATTAGTCTAAGAAGGTCTGCCCAGGAGCAGTACAGAAAGCAAAGCTTGCTGCCAGTGTTGTTTGATGATGAAAATTTTTTCCTACCTTAGCATAAGCATAATTAATACATGACTTTTCTACTACAATTAGGTTAGAGAGGAGTTCAGGTTCCTCCTGTCATTTTGGAAAGGAAGAATTTACTGCAAGGGAATTTTTCCATACTGCATTCTCAAAGTATGCTGGTTTGCAAGAGGCTTTCCTTGATCAGCACAGCTACACATTGCATATTAGAGTGAGGTGCTGTATGCATGCAATTGCTATGTTACATCAAATTGTCTGGGCTGAATTTGTTAATTTTGCTGTTAAATCTGGAGGTTTCCATTCTGAGCAAATGATAAGCAACTGTGTTAAAGGAAGCTCTTCAGTGCATTTGCCAAAGTGTGAAGCCAATTGTGTTGTTTACAAGCTTATTAATTATGCATTTTTTAAAAAATTTGCCTATTTGAAGTTCAGTTGAAATATTTAAGAAGGCAGTTAGACAGCCCAGCCATAGGTGTAGAAACCCCTACGATAAGTGCTGCTGTTCTGGGCTGTGGAAGAATACCCATACCTGCCCTTTGTCCACCATCCTCCTAATATGCTTTCTCCTAGCTTCTCCCAATTTCATTGACATGGGACTCCACAGAAAATCTTGGGCCATGCTGTTTGTGGCCGTAATGCTGCCTTGCCAGTGCAAATATACTTATTCTGTTTTGGAGTGCTCTGTGCTGTACTGTTGCACTGGGTCCCTGTACCTTGTTGATCTTTAGATCTCTCTGTAGAAAAACAGAACTGAAAACATTTAGTTATGAAATTGCTTCCCTTTCTAACTTCCTTATTTTAATTTCAACCAGGCTATTTGATGTTCTGTACATCTTCTGTATCACTGGAAAGCATAAGAGCACAATATTTAACATAATTATTCACTGTAGCTCTAATGAAACCCTAGCTGAAGTCAGACTGACAGGACATCCCTATATGATACTATGAGCCTTCCATGGCAGACGTACAAGTGAAAAATACAAGTAAAATCCAGATGGAGTCAGTGAAGCATGGTGGAGAGAAGACCCAAATAGCACCAACACAAGCTGGTAGAAAATTAATTGTGTAGGAGATACCTTGTTGTGTTGGGTTTGCATGGCCAGGTTTTGGTAGTGGGGCAGGCTGCAGGGATGGCTTCTGCGAGAAGCTGCTAGAATCTTCCTCCATGTCTATCAGAGCCAATGCCAGCCGGCTCCAGGATGGATGTGCCAAGACTGGGCCAATTAGCCCAGATGATAAAGCCTCTGTGATAACATAATGAAGAAGAAGAAGGGAAGAAAAAGTTACTACACAGATGTAATTGCAGCCAGAAAGAGCGGGATGAGACTATGCAAGAATAGCTCTGTAGATGCCAAGGTCAGTGGAGAAGGAGGGGAAGGAGGTGCTGCAGCCACTGGAGCTGAGACTCCTCTGCAGCTTGTGGTGAAGATCATGGTGAAGCAGCTGTGCCCCTGCAGCCCACGGAGGATCACGGGGATGCAGAGATCCACCTGCAGCCCATGGAGGAGATCAATGCAGGAGCAGGTCAATGCCCAAAAGAGGCTCTGAACCTGTGGGAGGCCTGTGCTGGAACAGGCTTCTGGCAGGGATCTGCAGACCCATGGAGAGATGAGCTCATGCTGGAGCAGGTTTCCTGCTAGGATTTGTGACCCCAGGGGGAACCTGCCCTGGAGCAGCCTGTCCTTGAAGGTCTTCACCCCAGGGAAGAATGACCTACATTGCAGTAGTTTGTGAAGAGCTGTTGTCCATGGGATGGACTCATACTGGAGAAATTCATGGAGTCCTATCTCGCAGGGGAGGGACCCCATGATGGAGCAGGGAAAGAAACAATGTGTGATGAGCTGACCATACCCCCATTCCTTGTTTCCCTGTGCCACTGAAGTGCAGGGGGGGGGGGGGGAATGAAGTAGAGATCAGAAGGAGGGAGGGGTGGGGAAAAGTGTTTTTAAGGTCTGCTTTTATTTCGCATTTTCCTGCTCCAATTTTGCTAGTAGTAAATTCAGTTAATATCCCCAAGTTGAGTTTGTTCTGCTCATTACTACATTTGGTGAGTCATCTCTCCTGGTCCTTATCTCAACCCATGAACCATTTTTTATACTTTCTCTCCCCTCTTCAGTTGTGGAGGGGAGTGATGGGGAGGGAGAGGCTTTGTTGGGTGTCTGGCACCCACCTGTGCAGATGTGAGCTCTGGCACCAAAGCAAAATAGCCACAGTAGGCCAGTGACCTGGCCTTTAGATGCTCAACAGGACCTGTTAGATTGGCCATAGTAAAATGCTTCTTTAGCCCCATTGCTTCTGTTTCTCAAGTTAGCACATTAAGCATTAATTCAAACACATCTTTGCAGAAAAGATTTCCCCAAAACAGCTTTCCAGTAGATATCAGTAAGGGTAAGAATTTGGGGAGTTTAAGAAAATAAAGCATGCAGTTAATGTGTTTAATTGGGCAACTGAGATGAAAATGAGAAGCATCTCGTTTTCATGAGAGGCTGCTCACTGAGTAGCAATTTCCATTGCTGCCTTTTTCTCTCTGCACCATCAAATCAGGATTATCAATGAAAGTGATTCAATGATTTCTACAGCCCTCATGGTGAGAGATCTCACCGTTTACTACTAAGTACCTCCAGCACAGTAAGTGCACATAAAGCAATGTATCCACTAGCAATCAATTTTGTATCCACTCCAGATTTTCCTTATGCCTCTTATTTTGGCTAGAACTCTTTTCCCCTTCTTTTCACTTAAGAGGAAAGATTTCACTCTGTTCAGTGAGCTGACAATAAAGTAATGAATTCTGTACCAAAAGCTATCTGCACTTAATTTTCAGATTGTTTGTTCTATCCACATTAGTGAGTGCCTGACCTCATTCCATTCCCACACCTAAGACTATCCTCACATGAACTTAATTTCAGATGTGTAAGAGAAATCTCTTCTAGATTAGAAGTTCATTAAACTGGTGACAAGTCCTAGCATTATATTTGTTATACTTTCTCCAAAGTATTTTTTTCCTGGACTATTTTGTATTGGATTCAGAAGCAGCTTGCACACAGATTTTTTAGGGGTAAAAACAGTAGAATTCACGGAGCCTTCCTGTATGACATTGGATAAAGAAGATATGCATATTGCCCTGTGAGCCTGAGGTATGTGTGCATTTCAGAGCAAAGTGCTGTGTAGAAATATCTAAGCTAGTTCTAAATAGGTAGCTGGTGATAAATCTGTGTTGGAGTGACACTGCCTCATCAATTTATCCCTGTTTTCCAGGCTTAGAGGCTTCAGCACTTCAGTTAGCTCCTCCAGAGCTAGTTTTGGTACCTCTGCATGGCTTTGTAAAAAGCAATGGGCATATCTCAGGCTGTGGCAATTGTGACTGTTGAATCATAAAAACATTCAAGTTGGCAGGGACCTCAGGAGATTTTACTGTCAAACCTCCTGTTGAAAGCAGGAATACAGACTGAGGTATCCAGGGTCCCATCAAACTGAGCCTTGAATATTTCCAGCAGGGGAAATTATGGATTTTCCAGTGTCTGTCTTGGACAAGGAAGACAGAATCTGGACACAACATCCCAAGTGTGGGCTAACAGGTAGTAAATGGAGTGGAGTAATCACACCCCTGACTTGACAGCTGTAATCCTTGACCTGCTGGCTGGGCTCTTGCTGATGCGGCCCACTATGAGGTTTCATTTCATTGCTGAGCTGTGTGAATGCCTGAGAGCATCAGGGACAGTGTCTAAAAGTGCCAAAGTGAAGGCAGGTCTGGCAACCTTTTATGAGGGGGTCTTGAGATGATCGATATATGAGCTGATTCTGAAAAATTTACTTATCATGAAAGAGTATTGGAACCTATAAGAAAGCCGGTAGAATCATTATGGAAATTTCCATCTTATTCTTTTATCAAAGTTTGATTGGCAAAACCAATAACACTTTCTTCTTGTTTTTTAATAGATTTCAGAAAGGATTATGAAAGTGTGGATGCTGTTGTAAAAGGAGACCAACAGCCTTTTCTGCAATGCTGATTCCCAAAATACACTTTTAACTACTACTTTATTTCCACTGATTTCATAAAATATGACATTCACAACTGCTGCAGTGGACTAAGAACACAAAGAACTTTTAAATTCTATCCCATCATATTTCCCCCCGCTCTGCTGTAATCTTACCTCCCACCAGGAACTGTTAAGCTCCATCCAGATCTGCAGCCTTCTCATTTGAGTTTAATAATATTTCCCTCCTCCTGGGCTGTCTCCAGTACCTCAGTACCTCCACTGAGTACCTCTGCAGCACTTACTCAACCACTCTCCAGCAGCATAGCAGGACACTTGCCTCGCTCCCTGTGGCTCCTGGACTTTGCAGAGAAGTGCTGCTGAGGAACTGCTACTGCAACGCAGCTCTGTCTGCTTCCTGACGTGCTACCCTTTGCTCGCAAACCACAAACAGCTGACAGACACGATTGGACCTGCTGTCATCATCTCACTTACCAAGTTCATTGGTGAAGATGTGTTTTGGGGTTTTATTTATTCTTCTTCTGTTCAAGACTTGTTAAATATTTTCAGTGACTGCAAAATGTATTTTCTTTCAAGTGGTGAAAGGAGGACTAATTAGACTGAAAGTGAAAATAACACATGAAAATATGTGTTTGTGGATGTCTACAGACATAGGTATTTCTCTCCTGTGATACTAAGGCCACTCAGCCTCTCAACAGAATTTGCTCAGCTCAGTCATACCTAAGAGGTCATCTGAGAGCCCTTGAAGGAACTTTCCTCGTGATACAGTGATAAAATATCTGCAGCAACCCTGAAGCTGGGCAGCCTGCAAGACTGAAAACTTTCTGGTACTCCTGAAATGCTTTTGTCTCGTTATCAAACAATAGCCTTCCAGAGACTTGTGAGCATCCGCTCTGCATATGCTTTTTGTGTACTGCAGTCTTTTTATGATTAAAAAGTATTCTCAAACTTTTTATAAATGAAGAGAATAAGGCATGAGAAAAGAAGAAAGTTTTGGGGGGAATTTACTATGAGATATCATGATCCTCCTTATAATACACTGTTGGCTCTATTGTTAATTATATCCATTTTATACATCTGCTACCAGAAATCTGTCAGAATGACACAGGTACACGCAAAACTGCAACTATACCTTGACCCTATTTAATTTCAAAGAGTCCTTCTCTATCAGTGGTATATATCAGGATAGCTACAAAAACCTGGCCATGCAACAAGTAGCAGAGTAGGACAAACTCATATTTCAAAATCTTGATATTGCATTCCCAGGAGCTTCAGTATGAATAATAAAAGTGTTCAGAATAAGGTTGTTCTCTTTCTTCCAAATTAAGGGCATATGCTTGGGGACTTTTAAATCCAAAAGCTCATTAAATGTTCTGGCCTATCCCCATATTAAGATTCCTCAAGATAAAAAGCAATAGTTGTAGAAAATATAATATTTTCCCTAGCAACGTCTAATGTTCTTTTCAAGGTTTAATAAGGAAACTGTTTTTCCAATAACCTGTTAAGCTTAGAAATACTCTTGTAAGATTTTAGTGATCTGCAGTTTAAAACTTACAGCCAATTCAATGTAAAAAAGACATAGTAATACTTTTCATCACATAAGATGTATAGCAATATTTTCCACAGCACCCAAATGCAAAAATTAAAAACCGTTGAATTTGTCTCGTCTGTGCAATAGCCTACTAGCCCTATATTACATGCTATGAAAGGCATGAATGACTTTAGACATTTTCTTTGAAATTAACTTAACAAGTTTGCTACTGAGTCAGAATTAGAGTACTTTTCACCTAATGTGTCTCATGCTTTAACCTACAGGCAGTATTTTGCCTTTCAGTAGCAGGAAGGAAGGTTTCCAGAAAAAGATTCTCACAATGACTTGTGAAACCCAGTAACTCGTCTCAAGCCAAAAGCAGCTATAGGTTTTTAAGAAGCTGCTCATCCTCAGCAGTTACATGGAACATGAAATATTACTGAGAATTTGATTCTTTGAGAAGTGAAGTTTGCATTTTCCCTGGGAATGTAGACTTAGCTATCATTTTTTTTCAAGACTGACCTATTTGCATTGTCCTGGGATACATGATATGGACTTCTAGAGGCCATCTGTTTTAGCCAATCACTCAGATCAGGGCCAGCTTATGTGAGGTTGGTCAGTGCCTGGTCCAGTGGAGTTTGAGTATCTCAAAAAATGGAGGTCACATCATCTGCAGGCCCTAGTCCCAAAGTTTGACTGCTCTCATACTGCAAATTTTTTTTCTTAACATTTTACTGGAATTTCCCACACTGCAGCTTGTATCCATTGCATCTTGTGCCATAACTATTCACCTCTGAGAACCAACCACGTCCTTATTTTTCTGCTGTCTCTCACAAAGTAGATGTGGAGAGTGATAAGATCTGCCTGTGCTTTTGGTGGTGCAGCCCAGGATGTGGTTGGCCTTCTTTTTTTCCTTTTCTTTTTTTTTTTTTTTTTAAATATTCATTAGTGACACAGGCAGAGGAAATGAGTACATGCTCAGCAAATTCACAGGTTACATCAATCTGAGTGGTGTGGAGGACACATCTGAAGGATGAGATGCCGTTCTGAGGCACCCGGACAGGCTGGAGAAGTGGGTCCATAAGAATTTCATGAGTTTTAGCAAGACCAAGTGCAAGGTGCTGCAGCTGGGTTGGGACAACCCCTGGTATCAATACAGGCTGGGGACGAACAGATCGAGAGCAGCCCAGGGGAGAAGGACTTTGGGGTGCTGGTGGATGAGAGGCTGGAGATGAGCCAGCAATGTGCACTCACAGCCCAGAGAGCCAAGTGTGTCCTGGGCTGCATCCAAAGCAACATGGCCAGCAGGGCGAGGGAAAGGATTTGTTCCCTCTGTCTGTCTCTGCTGAGACCCCAGCTTGCAGTTCTGCATCCATCTCTGAGATCCCAGCAGAGGAAGGACATTGAGCTGTTGGAGCGAATCCAAAGGGATGTAGCACCTCTTCTATGATGAAAGGCTGAGAGAATTAGAATTGTTCAGCTTGGAAAAGAGAAGGCTTCAGAGTGACCTAATTGCAGCCTTTCAGTATATGAAGGGAGCCTACAAGAAAAATGAAGAAGGACTTTTACAAGAGCATGTAGTGACAGGACAAGGTTCCATGGGTTTTAAATGAAAGAGAGCAGGTGTAGATTAGATATTAGGAATAAATTGATTACTGTGATGGTGGTGAGGCACTGGAAGAGGTTTTCCAGGGAAGTTGTAAATTTCCTATCCTTGGAAGTTTTCAAGGCCAGTTTGGATGGAGCTCTGAGCAACTTGGTCTAGTGAAAGATATCCTTGTCCATGGCAGGGGGGTTGGAACTAGATGATGCTTAAGGTCACTTTCCAACCCAGGCCATTTTATGATCATGATTCTGTGATTCCATGATTCTGTGATTCCATGATTCTGTGATTCTTGGCTGCCAGGTGGGCCCTGGTGAATGTGTAGGCAAGGCTGTTGTCAGGCATGGAACATCACTGTCAAGTCTAGTCTTTGCATCACAGAAGCTGGCAGCTCTGGTGCAGCATTTCCCAAGGCTGCATCACTGCAGGCACAGACATGTCCATACTTCTTCCAGACTAAAACATCCCTCAGGTAAGCAGTAAAATATATAGCAGTTAAGTCAACGGTTACATGCCAATAACTCACACTAGAAACCAAACTTCAGCTGCCTCCTCAATCTTTAGAAGAAAAACTGTCTGATTCCTACTATTGCTTCCAGAGAAAAGCAGCAGAGCTCTGCAAAGTTTCCCACTAACTACAGATCCATGAAGAGAGAGAAAATAGTTCAAGCAAATATGCAGCTACTATTACATTTATCTTTTGTGACATTTCTATTTCATGTCCAGTTCTTTTCTCTTGTGTTCAAATAGATTCTTGCAACACAGCAGGGTGAGGATCAAGGATATAGAATAGCAATGAAGCAAGATGGGACAGAGAAAGGGTATGAGGTCAGGTGTGAAGACAGGGTCATCCTCACCGGAAGAATAGACCTGCACCTCCTGATCTATCCATCTTTCATTCTCTTTCTTGTTTCTTCCCAATCTTATTATTTTAGATGAGAAATGTTTGATTCTTTTCCAGCTCAACAACAGGAACATTTGCAGGGTCAAAAACATATGAACATGATCAGGCATTCTCCTAACTCCTAGTTGGTTGTAGAAAGTTTTTATAGTCAGAACCACATCAGAGCTTGGAAATTGCCAGTTGAGTTATCAGAGCCTTTTTCTAGTATCCAGAAACTACACATTAACAAAACCCTTTCAATCTCTTATGATTAATATCTGTTGCACTGTGAAGAAGAAAGTATGATCAGCATCAAAGTGCTGCTGTACTCTAATGTATTGAGTCAGTAAGTCTTCAGCCAAATGTTGCTTCCTACTCTGTGCAGCAGCACTTTTCTGTGAGGACTACACCTGCGTCTGGTGAAAATAGGAGTTGCAAGCATATACTCTTGGTGGGTTTTTTTTGAGACCAGGTCAGAAAACATCTCTTCATTGCTTCTGAGAATCTGTTTGAGCAATGAAGAGGAAGAGAGTCAATAGGACTTTGAAAGACACAAGCAGCCTTTGCCCTTTGCGGCTTTTATCAATCCAGGAATGTTTTGTGAGTGAGAAATACAGTAGAGTCTAGATTGAGAAAGGCTGTAAGGAGACTGAAGAGTTTCAGTATCAAGATGTCATCCCAGCTTAGAAGAGAGATGTCTTCAGTAATTTGTACAAATTTTCTTTCTATTCATACACTTTACCAGATGTGTTCAGTACAGTCATGCTTGTTTGCATTGTCTTTTTACTATTTTCTCGATTTTTTTTCCCCTTGGAATCAAAGTTTAGTGGACTGTGCAGATTATTTGAGCACTGAAAAGATTATTGAACTTCTTCAGAAAAGCCAATGAATTGAATTTTAGAGGAAAAAAAGTGATGAATTCCTGTTAAAATAGAGCACAGTTGATTTTAGCTGACCTTTACTAGCCCGAAGAGGCATGTATTTATTTGAAAAGTATGTTTTGTATCTTCCACAAGACTGAAGAGCAACATGAAGTGGTCAAGAACAGCTGCTCAAACCTTGAGTTACCCACCTTAGCGATAAATTCTCTGGAGGGCTTATCATAGGTAGGCTTGGGTTGGAAGTGACCTTAAATATCAGGAAGGAACCTTCCCCACAGCACAGGGTGGCACATTTTTTGCTGCAATGTCTGAAGGACAAAGTTTTTTTGTTGCCCTGTGCTCTGCTGTGTAGGGAGTGAAATAGAAAGCAACATTTGCTTCTGCTATTGCAGTGGCCCGGTTTGGGAGCAAGTTTGTCCATGGGCAGAGAGAACTGGTTTTGAGGCAACAACAATCTAATTCTGCTGTTTAGGATTTCCAGTGCTGTTAATCAGTGAATCCTGGTCAAAGGCTTTGGTCAGTGAGAAAAGGGAAGCAGCTTAGACACAAGAAAGGTAGATTAGATACCAGAAGCAGTGAAACCACTGAAAGCAAGAGAGATATTCTGAAATTCTGCAGCATGTCAGCTCCTTTCCTGCAGAAGTGTGTGACTTACTTTTGCACAGCAAACTGTAAATGCAAGGAACTTAAAAGCTTTGTCTGTTGGAGTTTTGTCTGTCTCCTCTTCTGGAACAAGCACAGAAGTCTTGGTCTGCTGGGCAGGTTACCAGTCTTAAGCATTGGAACATGTACCTGGGAACTCTTTGAGCTAAAAAGATAATCCAACCAAGACATAAAAATATCCCTATTTTTATTCCAGTTCAGATGTTGGCATGTGGTTTTCATGGTTGCCAAGTCCAGACTAAAAAAATCCCCACAAAACAAGCAAACAAAAAAATCTGAAGGGAAAATCAAGTCTTTCCAACCACATGGAAGAGAAGTGGAAGTACTTTAAGCACTGTGTCTACTAAAAACAATATGCAGGCATCCACTGTCTGAGCATTCATGGCAGACATCCTTTTCTGAGCAGACTTGGACACAGCAGAGAGTTTTCTAAAAATACCATTGAATAAACAATGAAATTGAATTTTGAAGGGTCATGATGGATGCAGAGAAGTGATGAACTCAGATCTGGGGTTTTTTTATGCAGACACAAATGAGAAATATCTGTATAAATGAAATGTAAATGACCATTGAGCTGCACAAATGGGACAGACATCTGTATCACAGAACAGTTGAAACCCTTGTTTTTTCCAAGTGAGGCACTCTGCATGTGGTAACCACAAGATTTCACCTTCCTCCAGAGGATGGGAGGGCTGTCCTGTGTGGGATTGCAAGAGGCAGCTCAGTACTTTCACAGAGTGAAGTATGTGGTTTGTAAAGAGGCAGAGTTGTCTCAAAGAAAGAAGACAGCCATAACGTGCAAAGGAGCACAAGCAGAAAAAGGAATTAGAAATAAAGGCATGAAGTCAAGGAATATGACACCACTGAGACCGCAAAATCAGGCACACAAAACTCAGGGAATGGGGAAATTTGAGCAAAGGAAAGCCAACTCTCTCTTGTCTAGTTTTTTCTTAAAGCCAAATTCCTTCATTTGGGAGGCAGCATTTCCAATTTTCTAAATACTGGTAGAATGGATGGAGAGGAGGAGTGTTGACACTACAGCTGCCAGCAAGCTGTTAGGGTTAGCCATATGTGTCTGGGATCCTCAGCCTGAAGACTCTGCCTCCCTTATTTTCTTCAGTCACGCTGTTTTGCTGATATTTTTAGGGCAGCAAATGAATGGGATAACCAGGCTGATGCTTTCCATTGAGTCAGCTGAGCACTAAACCTAAACATATTTCTTCGGAGCTATAGCTGCTAAAATTGCAGTCGTTGTGGATGTGCTTGAGGACTGGGGTTCAGCAGGAGAGCCCCATAGCACTGGTGGTGTTTCATGTGTTGTTGAGTCAATTGATGCCTGACAGAGCTGACAGTCTAAGGTGGCAATAAGGCAATGCTTCTTCAAGGAAATATCTCTTGCTGTTTTAAATTGGACCAACCCAATATTCTCCTAATTACCTGGGCCTCTTGTCTCACCTCCTACACCATTACTGCTTCAGTCACTGCCCCTCTGTACCACTCTGCTTATGGGCAAAGAGTCCTGAGGCTTCACTCCCACTACCTCTCTAGTTCAAACATGGCTTCTTCCTTAAAGACTGGATGACATTTCCACCTCTAGGGCTTCTCAGAAGTGGATAAAAAGACAAAAGCATCCTATGTTGGGCAGCTATACTAAGTGGTCTCCCTAGTCTTTTACATGCATGTATTCACATAAATATACAAACACAGCCATATCTTGGTTTAGACAGACTTGTTTCGTAGTCCATAGCTGAACATCATTAAATACATGTTTTAGATGTCTCAACTGAAAAAAACTGCTCCCTGTAACACATCACACACCCACACAACAAAAACTGCAGGCAAATTGCTGTGGGAGCCAGCTCTGGTTCCCTTTTTGCAGTCACGGCAGTGGACTTCCAAAGAAGACTTCAGTGCACTACACCAGCCCATCCCTAGGAGCTGATGTAGAGACTCAGAGTGTCACTGAAATGCAAAGAGGCACCAGTACAAAATACACGGTGAATCTAAAACAGCAGCAGTAGCAATCGCAAAATCATTCTTCCATTTAAAATTAAACTGAGAAATTAATCTAGGGACTAGTGGAAATAACACCAGCTCCAGCTGGTCAGACATGGATTGCAGCAATAATTTGATCCAGGTTATTGAATCTCCTACATTAGCATGTAGCACTGCCTCTAACTTCAGCATCTGTAGCTCCTCAGAGAATGTCTCTGAAAAGTGACAGCCTAGCTGGGCTGCTCAAAACAGACCTCAGCAACAGCATGGCAAATGAAGCTGTCGTGAGCCAGCAGCTTGCTGTATCAACCCCTTCAAACACAGACGGATCACAGGTTTTGTCCATCACACAGGCTTTTGTTAAAAAAGTTGAACATTTTGACATTGTATTCATCTCCTATAGAAGCACATGGTTTAATTAATAAATTCATCAGTTTATTTAGTTTAGGAAATTTCTGTGCCTAATCTAATACAGTTGTACAGCATAAGATATCATTTGCTGGTCATCAAGAGCTCTGAGGTGTTTTATTTTGTGATCCTGCTTGCAGACTATACCTGTGTAAAAATATATCTGGCTTCACAAGGATGCACCACTTTTAATAACTACCTTCAGCTTTATGTGCATCACGTTGCAGATAGCATCCTGTCTTTCCTGCTGTTCCCTGCACAGTTAATCCTTCTGTCACTCAGATTGCTTTTTGGTGGGCCTAATGTGATGCATACTAGAAATCTGAGGACTTGTGAGGCCAAAAAATACTTAGTTTTCCATTTTCACTGAGACTGACTCAAGGGAGGGAGAAAAATGCCCTATTTAGCTTTTAATATATAGTCCATTTGCTCATTAAAGCATTTGTCATTGATTGTCACTGAAGTACTGGCACACTGAATTTTCCACTTGGTAAAAGTTAGCAAGGAGCAAGCCAACATTATTTTAAGTCTCTGCTGTGTTATTATTGAATGTTGATAGGTTTTTCAAGGCCCTATCTGCATGTTTCCCTTTTTTGAGTAAAGGAAGTCCAGGGCATGTATTTGGTAGCAGGAGCTTGTAAATGAGTAGATTAATTATTTGATTGGCATGATATAAGGCCCGATTTTAAAAGCACACAATTAGCTTTAAGCACTATTATCCCCATTCAAGCTGGTCATTACTCCTTTGCTTAAGTGCTTTGTTGAACTGAGTCCTGAATACAAAGCAGCCCTGTGTTATGAAATTGATTGCATCTCTGCCCCAGCAGCCTAGCTGCTTTGCTGACAAAACCAAACAGGGAAATTATATGCACCCTTCACAAGAAGAGCTGGTAGTGCCAATGATGGGACAGGTACCTGAGAGAATGACCATCAGGGCAAAGACATTTCAAAGCAAACCTGAAAAATAGCAAGCCAAAATCAACAAGTTTTACACCTTGCTGGGGTGCATTGAGGTTTCAGGTTCTGTGAGCTGCCAAAGGATGAGACACCTGAGAGCAAAACCCTGGCAAGTGAGGAAGTGTAGCTGGGAGCCATGGTGGGATTGAGAGGGCAATGTGAGGAGCAGCCATGCTTGCCCCACTCAGCCCCCACTGTACAGCACCCACCCTTCTGCCACCTCAGTGGGGGAAATACCCACAACTACAAAAGCCACACCTAGGGCAGTGCCATTGCAGAGGTGATGGCAGGGCTTTGTCAGCTGGGAGCAAAACTGATCCTTGGAGAAATATGAGTAATTTGTGTTAACTAAGAAATTATTATTTTGCACCACCTCACTGTACCCAAGGGCTTGGAGGGTTGGATATCACCCCCAAGATAACTGGAACCACGCCTGGAAAAGAATTAATCATCAGTAAGGCTGACTGGCCTCTAATTCTAGCTGTTACTTTTTACTCCACGTTTTTCTCCATTTTTAATTTTCTACAGTTTTTTTCTGTTTTGGGTGCAGGGTTCAGCTTTTTTGGGTGATGTGCAAGTAAGTCTGGCTGGCAGAATGGTGTAAAAGTGTAGAAAAAGCTTCTGGAATTTTTTTGGTATGTTTTTGTCGCATTGGTCCCTCTCCTTTCTTGTCTCACAGGGTGAATTTTGGTGAAAGATGGTGCAGGGTACAAGCATGTCTCGAGGCCCTCTGGACCTCCACTTCCTCCTCTCCACAGTGGAAATATTTACAGGGTAGTACAGAAAACAAAGTTGTAAAAATCCAAGGTTGTTTCTCTGCCTGGATGGCTAAATTGGGAAGATTCAAGGTGCATAAAGCAGCTTAAATAATGCAATTTTTAAAGAGAGAAAGTGTGTGATGTCATCCTCCCTAGGATTAAAGTGTGAGTGTCTAGATTAGCTGGGATTACCCTGCACTTTAGAGGTATTGTGTGAAACCTCCTTTATCTTTGTTCTCATCTTGTTCTTATGTTCAGTAAAAATTTCATTTATGTCAAAGGTTTCA
This sequence comes from Entomyzon cyanotis, assembly GCA_024500445.1. Lineage (NCBI taxonomy): Eukaryota > Metazoa > Chordata > Aves > Passeriformes > Meliphagidae > Entomyzon > Entomyzon cyanotis. Next base: position 88,925,588 of record JAKEPQ010001005.1, read on the forward strand.
CACTGCTGGACTGAGCCACCTACATTTCCTCTGCTACACTGGGTACACCCCAATCTTTTGCCTCTCGTCCCATAAATACATTTGTTCATTTGGAGTGAGAGGAGGGATTTTGGATCTGTGTCCAGCTGCCCAGACCCCAGTCCTGCCCACAGACCCTCACAAGGCCACAGGCTGCATCCACAGCATCAGCCAAGCACTTGCAGCACTCAGAAGGGTAGCTGTCCCAAATCTCTCCCACAGTTTATATCTGTCATCCTTGCTGTGAATGCCAGAGGAAGAGTTCAATCCGTTTGCTGTATAAATAGGGTGGCTGAGCTATCCATGGGAAATACCTCCAAAAGCTCCTTTCCTTCAGACTGCTTTGTCCTTGAAAGACTGCAAAATTTTAGCAAATCTTTTTGTGCTTGGGATGAAAGGGGGAAAAAAATTTCACAGCCTCACCCAGTACTTCCTTCTGCAGAGGCTGAGTGAGCTGCTGCAGCTTCCGCCCTTGCAGCATCCCTTGTGGCCTGGGTATGTAGTCCTGTGTCTGAGGCAACCTTCTAACCAAAGCCTGAATGGGGACTGTTCTTTGTGGCTGAGTCCCTTATATCCTGAATGATGGCCTCAAGCCTATTTATGCCCAAATGTCCTGTCTAAAAATGGAAATAGGGATAGATTCAACAGTTACAGTACCAAAATTAAAATTAGACTTACTGTGGCTTAAAACAAGAAAAAGAGCCAAGGGGTTTTGTGTTTGCATTTTCCAGTTTTATGGCTGCCAGTGCTATGAAACAAATTGCATTGCTCTGTTAGAGCTTGGTATGAGATTGGTTTTGTACCTGTCTCAACAGCTGAAAAAATCTGTTATTACAAACATATAAGAGACAGCCCACTGTGAAGTCTGTCAGACATCAAAAATTTGGGAGAGCAAATTATACAGTCCACCTGAGCATCTCATTCCAGCTCTGCAGGAGATGGGACATGACATAGTGTTTTGTGTGAAACAACAGATTTTTCTGCAATGTTTTTGTAGGAAGACACTGCTTTCAGATGTGACCTCATCCACAGAGTGCAAAGAAAAATCTCAGGATGATGTGCTCCAAACTTCTCTATGAATACAAGCAGCCTGTCGGTGAAAACCAACATTGCAGGTGAGGGCAACCTGAGCAAATTCCCTTATTATTCTGTCTTCTAGAGCAAGCAGAAAGCAAATAATATTTAATTATGAGGAGCTGTCAACCCCCTTGAGGTCAGGCAGGTCCTGCAGAGACACCTCGACAAATTAGAGAGCTGGGCAATCATCAACCATACAAAGTTTAACAAGGGAGAGTTCACTTGGGATTCTGCACCTGGGTTAGGGCAGCCCTGGTTGTGTGCATAGACTGGGGAAAGAGAGGCTGGAGAGCAGCACTGCAGAAAGGGACCTGGGGCTCCTGGTCGATGGCAAGTTGAACATGAGTCAGCAGTGCCCTGGCAGCCAGGAGGGCCAACCCTGTCCTGGGGGGAATCAGGCACAGCATTGCCAGCCAGGCAAGGGAGGGGGTTGTCCTGCTCTACTATGTGCTGGGGTAGCCTCACCTCCAGTGCTGGTGACAGTTTTGGGTGATGCAATATAGGAAAGGCATTAAGCTGTCCAAAGGATGTCCACAAGGATGATGAAAGGTCTGGAGGAGCAGCCATATGAAGAGTGGTTGAAGTCACTTAGTTTGTTCAGAAGAGAAGAGAGACTGAGGGGAGAAATTATTGCAGTCTGCAACATTCCCATGAGGGGAAGGGAAGAGACAGGTACCAGTCTCTTTACTCTCATGACCAGAGACAAGACCTGAGGGAATGGCCTGAAGGTAGTTCTTCACCCAGAGGCTGGTTGGCACTGGAACAGGCTCCCCAGGGAAGTGGTCACAGGCCCAAGCCTGACAGAGTTCAAGAAGCATTTGGACAATGCTCTCAGGCATGTGGTGTGACTCCTGGGGTGACCTGCGCTGGGCCAGGAGTTGGACTCGATGATCCTGGTGACTGTCTTCCAACACAGCATTTTCTATGATTCTGAGATTCTATGAAACAGCTTTTAGAGTACTTAGCATAAGGTTGTGAGGCAGGCATTTTCGGGTGTAATGAAGGCCTGAGCAGAAGTACAGGCCTACTCAAATCTCCCAGACCACTCAAAACTCACCAGGAAAATACAATTTCTTTCTGAGCTTTTGTCAACTTCCTTTTTCTTGTTCAGCCAAAATAAATGTGAGATACAGTTGTTCCTCATATATTTTGGTACACCTAATTCTTGGGCAAGTCAAACAATGAAAAACTGCAGAAAAATGTGAATGCAATAAAATGTTGCATTTTATTAGCCAAAAACCATTTATTAGCCAAAAATGGGATTAAGTTGGTGCTGCATTAGAGGGCTTGATTCAGTTATTTTATCATCATCTCATGTAACAAGAAAAAGTATGGGGAAGCAGGAATGAAATGCAAAAGGTATGGTGAATTTGTATTTCTGTTTTAATGCTCTTGTTCCTGCCTTGCCTGTTTTCTTGCAAGCAGAACTGCGGCCCAAGCTGTAACCCTTCACCCAACACTCTAATTCTGTAGTTTTCAGGCAGCACCTGCACCCCCAAAGACCAAGACGGGACAGAAAGATGTCACAGGCTGCACTTCTCCAGAGGGCAAGAAAGAATTGGATACGCAGACAAAGGAGGTAGGATGGGGACTGCTAATGGGTCTGTGGCCAAAGATCGCCAACCATCTTGTAATGCCTGCAGCCAATTCATGGTGAAAATGTGGGCGAGTCACTTATATTGCTTTAATCTCACTGCAGTCAGCAGAATTTTCCCGGGTGATTGAAAATGGCTTACACCCTCTGTTTCATGTGCTTTTGGGCAGAGAAGGGGACAGAGCATGCATACAATCACACACAAAAGTATTTACTGACAGTGTCATGTCAAAAGGCTGCTTGTGAGGCCAGGCAATATTCTACTTTAGCTAATTGCAAAAAAGGAATGTACGCACATTATGTACTTTCCAAATACTAGGAATTTCATCACCATTAGAGACAACTGGAAACTCCAAATATGTTTTAAAGTATTTAAGGACTTGCCTTGAAAACAGCCTTCATCTTTCCAGTGTTCTTAAGTGACACCTATTGTTATTTTAATGTTTCAGGCATGTTTTGAAAATCTTGTCCTTGACGGGAAGCCTAAATAAAATGACTGCTCCTGCAAAGACAATTAGGAATTTTTTACATTTTTGTGCAAGTCAATTTCATAACAAGGCTTCACAAGGGAAATTTCTGTCACTTCTGAAAAGAAATGCACAGGTCTAAAGAATCAAGAATTTTTGTGTAAAGAGAATGAAGAAAAACCCCTACTGTTCACTGTATTTTTTTGTTCTTGATAACATATATTTATTTTATTTTTCATGACATATATTTTATTTCAATTTTTAGATTGCTGTATTGCATGAATACAAATTTCTCAAGCATCAACATGTTTTGTGTTCAGAGGGCACAAATAATTTGAAGGCAAGTAATCAAATAATAACTTATCCTGCTATTAATGATTTAATAAACTCTGTAGCATATGCATCTCGGATATTTTAAGTTGATGCCCAGAAATGTCCCAACACCTGCGTTTCTCAGGAGTTAGTTAACTTGAGGAAGAGCATATTTTCTGGGGAAGACTGCGGGTGGAAGACACACTGGCTGGTAATAAAGCCAGAACTGATCTGTGATATGCAGGGTCCTCAGCTAGGGATAGCATTTGGTACACCAGGTGTTTTACATGCATGAGGAAAAATCCAGTTCCTCATTTATAAGCTTTTCAGTTTAGACACAAGCACAAGAACACTAGAGACTAGAATTGCTGGCATTGGCAAAAACAAGCAGGAGGAAGTTTTTCCTGTTCACCTGGCTCTTCTACTGCTTTCTGCATATAACTGCAGTAAGGATTGGGTTGTAGGCTGAATTCATGAACATATGCACACATACAATGCTTCCTCTGTCTTCTTGTTTGTAAAACAAACCCAAACAACTGGCTTTGGAAGGATGTGATTTAGGTTTTCATTCTGAAAGGAATAAAACCAAATGGCATAATTAAGAGTGTCTATAGTTAGGTATTGAGACACGTAAAACTTAGATCAAGACTTGTACTTGGTCTCCTATCTCACTAACCCTGTGACTGCCTTGTGTCTCATTTTGTCCACCCTCACCCACTGTTAACCCTTTTTTTTCACAGGAGTGTTTACAGGAGCCATTGAGAAGGTTGGAAGAAAGGAATAAGAAACTTTTAAAGGTATGAAAATGGTCTTGTGAAGAAAGAAATAGGCATGATATGTGACAAAAGAGTGTTAGGGCCAACCATAAAATTATTAAAAATAGACTGTACCCAGAGCAATGAAGATCATGTCAGGGCAGTTCTGTGGTGTGCAGCTCTATCCAGACACTGGAACAGCAAAGATTTTGCTGGCTGTCACTGACATGACAAAACTCCCCCATCACTGCTGTCTCTGACTGCAAGGATGTCTTGAGAAAAGACTTTTGGATGAATCACAGCAGACTCGAGTTTGTGGCTTGTGGAGTCTTTCAGAATTCTTCTAATGTTGCTCAAGGTGGATCCCAAATTATTTGTTCCCAAGGCATGCAGTTATCCACAAAGAGATGTACACAGTCCACTTTTCTTTCACAAATATCAGCTGGTTGCTGACCAGTTTGCAACTGTACATTTGCCTAATCTCCTATTTTGTGGACACAACCATGACATCATGACAGTAGGTTTTCTTGTATTTTACCACATGAACAAATACAAGCATGAGGGTAGGTGGCACCTTCATTTGTCGCTCCAGTGGAAGATGCCTTGGGTTTGAAAAGACACAGCTGGGATTTAAATTAGCCTTCTAGAAGTAAAATCTTCCATATTCCTTCAACCATCATAAGATTGTGAAAGAGTGCAGTGCTAAACAAAACAGACTGTTTTGACTTACAAATTAATTTTCCTGCCTCCCCTCCTCCCCTTGACTGGCTGATTGTTTCTTTTTGTGCAGTAGGAACAGTTGATCTTTTTCCCAACAAAACAATTAAATGCAAGCACTTGTCATAACAAAATCTAGAGCAAAGTTTTGAAATTGCGCATATGTCTGTGACTTCATGAAAAGCTACAGAAAAGCAACACTTTTATATAGGAAAAGCCTCCATAAACCAAGCCATCTTGATTTATGAGTCAGCAGAGTCATGAGATCACAGAATATTTCAGGTGGGAAGGGACTGGGGGTGGGGGTGGTCTTTGGTCTGATCTCTCGCTCAGAGAACAGTGTTCATGGCCCTATCCAGCTGGGCTGTAGGACAGAGCCTTTCCATTCTCCTGGCCACTCTGTGGCCTTACCAGAGTTCATTGACATCCATCAAGTACCAAGGGGAATGTGGCATCCACATGTGGCCTAAGAAGTGCCAAGTGGAGGAAGAATACCCCTCCCCTCGACCTATGGGCCATGTTTCTGCCCACAGGGGTGGGACATGCTTTTCTCCTGCACTGCCAGGGCACCCTGGGGGGCTCACACTCAGCTCCTGTCCCACCACCCCCAGGTCTTTCCCTCACTCCCCAGCTCCTGAGGATGTTTTTCTGCTCAGGGTGTTCTGCATCCCACAAATCACTGAGCCCTGTGCAGTGTTTGTGGTGACTGAAGAGCCAGGACTCTTGGCTGATGTGTGGCATCTTGTCCAAGTCTGTGACTGCACAGGGAGTTGTCCCCCTGCCACCCTCTCCTCAGCATTATCTCACACAGCCATGGCTAAGCAGGGCTGCAGGTGACTCTGCAGCACCACTGATCCCCAGCGGTTCCTGTCACACCAGGCTGACACATAACCCAGGCACTGCAGAGCTTTAGTTCCTGCTGATAATGAAAAAATTCCTTCCCAGTGGTCACAAGCACCTTGCTTGTATGGATCCTCTGGGTCTGATAAAAGTTATAGCCACCCCCAAAGCTTTTATCTCAGCATGGACACTGGCTTCAGCTTCTGTCTTCTATCCTGCTGCCTATTTTTACCAACAGATAGGAATTTTATTTCTGCAAGATTTTCCTTCACTGTTGATACTAGCCACAATTTCTGGGGCTAGAAAGACTGTCAAACACACAGTGTGATCACATAATCCTCACTTCTGATAAATGTTTGATGGATAGAAAGTGCTGGTTCTTAGCTTTTTAGTAGTGTCTTTACACTGAAAATTTAACCGACAGTAGTTTTAATATTAAAACTTCTCCCTTAACAAGTTATATTTGTTTTTGTTGGGTTTTAGGAAAAAACCAGAATATTGGAAGGAAGAAAATTACTCATAAAACAGGAAAATGTCTTAAAGGTATCTTATTTCATATCACAGTACATGCTCCTTCTTTTTTTAGACCATCACCATTCTAGAATAATTTTTACAAAAGTAATTACAAGGGCGCTAAAGAGAGATGCAATAGCCAAATACAACACAGGTAAAAGTGTGGAGAGCAGGCCTGCCATTAGTCTCCAGGACATAAAAATAATGCAACACTGAGTAGTTTTGGATTAGAAGTTTTGCAGACCATAATCTGCAAACCAGCCAGAGTGTTTTTAAAACAAATAACCTCGTATTATTGGGAAGATAAGTCATCCAGAAAGTAACTGCAATATAAAACTAATACCAAGAGGGCAGATTCCTGCAGATTTCTATCACAGCCAATTTGGGAGAGCAGACTATAATATCTGCAAGGGCAGCACTGGTGCTGATCTCATGCTAATAAGCTCTGACTTGGCTTTTATTGCACACCAGGCTGATGGACTAACACTAAGATTGTTTGCTTTTCTTTTGAACTTTCAAGGCCATGCAGATAAAATTAAACCATTTGCTTAAGGAGCTCAAGTACCCTGAACTAATTGAGTCGTAAGTATTAGCAATGCCCTCTATACTGGGCTTGTATTTTATAGTACCCAGAATGTTTCCACATCAGCCATACGCGAAGCACATGCTATTGATTGTAAGCTAATATGGTTTATGCAGCATCAAACAAGCGCCTCATATTTATGTAGAACAGCTTCTTTTTCTGTCACATAATCACCCAACCACAGAAATGTAAATGAAATTTGGATTTGGAAAATCCCATCTGATTTTTTCAGCAGATTCCATGAGTAGTTTATCTTTCACTCAGTAGACCAAAGTTGTAGGGCATGTCCTGGATATTAATTTCAATTCTTTTTCCTAATAACCTGTAGCAGGTTCATGGCATTAGTTTGCAGAATAAGAAGCAAAAGCAGCAGCTTGAACAGAAGCAGCAAAGCCTGCAACTGACCTCTTATTTTCAGAGCAAGTGCTCTCTCTTCATGGCCAGAGTTCAAGTATCTCAGTACAGAGCCCAGCACTGGGTTTCTCACTCATGCTCTCCCCTTTCCCATCTGCACCACAAATTTCTGCACCACAGAAATCCTCCAACTCCAGAAAACACGAGGGGTTAAGTATTTCCTCTAGCAATCACTCCCAAATTAAGCTCCAAGTACAATGTGCCAGCAGGAACAGTGACCCCAGTTTAAAAGCTCCTCTTTCAGATCTCTGAAGTGGTTTGACATTCAATTTTGTGCTCTGTGTTCTGCAGAGAAGAACTGTGCAATGATGTTACGTATGCACTGCATTAACTGTAAGAACAGAGGCTGAAATATAATATGAAGTTTAAAACAGCAAGCACTTTGGAATAAATCTACTACATGCAATAGTACAGCTAACCCCACACCTGAGGGGCACCACAGATCTATTTTAATTACTGTGGTGCTTCCACAGGCAATGTCATTAGAGAAAATACCAGATCTTACCTTGCCACCATGGTAGCATGTTTGATGGGAGAAACACAGTAATAATAATACTTTCCTGCAATAAAACAATCTAAATAGCATTATCTCTATGCTATTAATATGTTCTCTTACCACTGTGTAGCAACTTCAGGATTGCCTAGTTTTGCCTGTTATCCAAGACTGGATGAACCCATGAATTCAGTTGTTCCATGCAATTATTCTTTTGAAAGTGCACCAAGCATGAAGGGTTCCCCATTTCGGTGCTTGCAAACACATGAGGAGGTACAATATCTCACCACAAGAAGTTCGAGGCTCTCACTAGATGAGTGGATAGCATGCAGTAGAGGGATGTACAGCATAGCAGCCCTGAAATTATCATGATGGAAATCATTCTCTTTCTTTCTGCTAGCAGAAAAAACTCAAAGGAATTGAAGATTCTGATAGAAACCTTGGGAGCGAGAATCAGGTAAAGGGAGGTGAAGATGAAAAAGAATACACAAGATAAAAGGCATGTGCTTTGGTGGAGGGGGGAGTTTGAGCAGCCTGACAGTAAAAGCTGTCAAGAAACAAAATCCTGATCCTGTTAAGACAGTCAAGTGATATCAAGTGCTTGGCCTCAAAATTCAGTGTGTGTGACTCTCCTTGTCTGTGTTGTTGCTCCTGAAGGCTGACTCCATCCTGGGAATCCTTATTGGTTCTCCAGTGCCTAAGAGGCTGCTGGAGACAGATGATTTTTGAAAGCTGACTGTCCCTAGACACCACACCCTTGAGGTGCTTTCTCCTGCCTAGTCAAAGCAAAGCAAAGAGAGGTTCAAAATGAAACGTAGCAACATGCACTTTTACACAGAGGAAACCAAAACATGTTCAGCCTAGAAAGGTCAGCTTTAAGATTCAGGGAACTGGGAAGGAGGAATAAATATTTCTTACAAAGTTCCCAAAGGAACTGCTTGGCTTTGCCATCAATCTAGTATTTACCTTTTATGCTGTTGCTGTGAGATACATTTTAATGCAACTGCCTTTGTAATGGGAAGCAGTAAGAAACTCTTCTCCACAACTAAGGCATCTGTTAGGCTGCAGCTCCTCCTCATGCTGTAGGTTTATTGTTTTCATCAATGAGCCCTTGCAATGAGCTGAGCTAGATGCAATCTCTGTTGGGGTTTCTTTTTCTCCACAGCCAGGAAAGAGAGAAGGTCGACAACGGCCCCAGCTCTCCCACCCAGCAGATAGCTGTGCTGAAACAGGTAAAAGAATACTACATTGCTCACTTACACCTGCACTTGCAGGGTGCAATCCATCTCTCTTTGTTTCAAGCTGGAAACCTCCTTGTTTCATCAGATTCATCTTGGAGTTTTTCAGCCCCAGTAGTTCCTTGTATCACCCAGTTCCTCTGTCTCAGGCTCTCCAATTCTTGCTCAGTTTTGTTAGTTTGCAAGCCCTTATAAACTGTTGAATGTTTGTTGTCCTAGAAGTCAGAAAGCCTAATTTCCAAATGATTGATGTCTTTTTTTCCCCATTCTAGGCCCAGAAATCTGGCTACCTAAAAAAATTCTACTTCCCTCATTGGTAGGTAAAATGTTCTCATTGCATGCACACTTGGTTAATTACACCTGGAGCACTATGGAGATAAGATTATTCTGACTAGTGCTGGAACATCATGGGAGAAATAGTGCAAGTGAGAAAGAGAAATGTGCTGCAAGTGTAGAGTGGTGTGTTTGCAAACTTAGGGGAGCAGCAGGCTGAAGGAATCTGGGTGCAAACACTGTTCTGGCCCTTGGGTACGTTTCCTTATGGATCTGTCACCTCTGAAAAAGCAGCAATTACGTACATGCTGGCAAATGTTTCCTTCTTCCCTCCTCATGAAGAAGACAGGGAGGAAGGCTGTAAGTTTAAGCACCTGGTTTGCTCCCCCTGGGTTCTTCATTATCAGCCCTCCATCAAACCACTTCTCTGTCATAGTCTCCTCACCAGATGGATACTGAGGGGTTGCTGGTAGACTGGGACAAAGTAATGTGGACTCACTTAGCCTCAAGCCAAGTGATGCAATTTCTCTATTTCCCTAGTTTTGGCTGAAGGTTTGTGGAAAAGAAGATATTTATGAGTGAATTCTTCCGTTAGTCCCTTTGTGGTGAGGGAACAGGTGTTTCTGAAGCTATTTATAGATTATTTGGTGAATGCTGATGGTGTGAGAGTCACCAGCTGTGGCTCATTTTCTTTGTCCTTTTCCACTAGCACTGGCAGGAGTGTCTCCCAAGACACGTTGCTCTTTCTGCAGTAGTCTTGTGGTGCCTTTTTAAAAGGAAATAAACCTTCAGTTTGCTTCTACATCATAGGAAGCTAAAAGATGGATTTTGCAGACAGTTGTCCAGAAAATGGATCAACTGTTTTTTTTCATTCCTGAGGAGAGAGAAGCATTTTTTTACTGTTGCACAATTAGCAAGTGCTTATGTTTTTTAACTTGTGAAGCTTCATTTCCATTTAAATTCAAGCATTCTCACATCAGGAAGATGTTCCTGCCAACATGGAGCATTCACCTGTGGGAATAGTATTCCAAAAGGAGCACATAAAAGTACTTCAGGGTTTGTCTGAGCAAAGCAATGGAGAAGTGGTGTAGACCAAGAGCACTGACAGGACTAACAATGAACCTTACATGACCTCAGGCAAATTGCTTCCCTTTAGGCTTCAGTCGCCCACCTGTAAAATGATGATAGTATTCATTTTCTCTGCTCTGTGTTCTTATGTGTTGACACTACAGAACCTTTGGCGGCAGGAGCCCTTGTTAAGTGTTAAACTCTTGCCAAGGATGGGCTCCATAGGACAATATCGCCAGCAATGGGATGGAAGGATTCTGCTTTGACCAAAAAATTATAAGATTATGTGCTCCAATACTTTTTAATATTAATAGAGCTTATTTACAGTGTCTGTAAATTTTTTGTTGGGGTGTGTGTGTGTGAATTTCTCTCTTTCTAGTTGCAGGAGCTCTGTGGGGCTGTTTGTCAGGTACTTACTGTACTGCAGCTGCTTGATCTTAATAATTCTACTGGTTTATGAATACCTACCTGATCTTACCTGGCCATACCAGCTGGACCTACCAGACACTATCAGCCATCTGCTGTGGATACACTAACCCTAGGAGATTTTAAAGACTTCAGGCTAGATTTCTGTAGGGTTGCTGCTTTGCTTCTGGGAAGACTAGCACTTTAAAATAAAGCATCCATAAATGCTAAAAGCACATGATAATATCTGTCTTGTCTGTGAGAAATTAATTAGATCCTCAGAGGAAGAAATTAAGCCTGTGTATCTCAGCAAGCGGGAGCATGCTCAAGAGCATTCAGTTGTTTGCTGTAAGAGGTGGGGTCTGAGATGCAAAAATTGCTTCAACATCCACATTCTGATCTACTCCCCAAATCCCTGAATGTCCTGTCCCCATCACCACAGGCATGAGTGCAGGAAATCTGTAATTAAATCTAAATAGGATCTTCTGTTAATGCAAATTGAAATGACCCCATTATCAGCAGGGCAGTGATAACTGATAGGAGCTGAAACTTTGTCTTAAAAAATGCCTCGTGACCAACTCAGGACTAGTCAGCTCTGTGGATCTGCCGGTCAGTTGGCCACATTGCTGCCTAATGACAGAAGTCCTGCAATGGCCTCTCCTGTACACACAGAGCAATACCATTGCAAAGCCATAGTGAGCCACTCATGAAGAATATGGTGTTTCCCCTTTTGATCACAACACAGGGATTATCTGCAGGCTGTGTCAAGCCCAGGTTTACCTTGGAGGCACCTGTCATGCACAGACAAGGTGTCTGACAGGGTGTAGATTTGAAATGTCCTGCATAGGCAGAGATCATCAATATGTCTCCTGTGTTGTTTACTGAGCAGTCAAGTCTTCCCCATTCACCTCAGCATACAAGAGACCTTGACTGAGCTCTCACTGGTCCCACAAAACAGCTCTTTGTGAATGCCTGAGAAGGCTTCAGTGCAATTTGCCTTCTGGGCTTGGCTGTCCTGAGAGCCCTCTATGTCCTAATTTTTCTACCCTCCAGAATGGCATTATGCTCCCTCTGTCTTGAATAATTTTTGGAAGTAGACTGTCTGTGATCACGATGGAAAACACACCACCTCACAATGTCATACACAAGTGCTAAAGGACACACAGATCACTTGCCCTAGTTGCAAATTTCTGTGCCTCATCTCTGAAAGTAGACCAGGATGGTTTCCATACAGAGTCCATGTCTACTTCTGAGCTTGAAAAATGTACCTCAATGCTTCAACAAGTATCATCTGTTATCTGCATTTCCAAGTCTTGCAGACAGCATGTTTCTTCCTGGGTCTTCCAAATTCCCCACCCATTCATCCTGCCTGCTTGTTGTTACTGAGTAAATCATGCAGCAATGAATTAGAGCTGTTGAAGAGCAAAATGACCCAGAAAATTGTTTTCATTTCCTTCTCATGTTATTTTCTGGTCTGGATAGTGCTCATTTTCAAAGACTAGGAAGAGCATAAAACCCACTCTCTAATGACACAGTATCTCACAAGGCTGTCTTGTCACATGCCCAATTGCTTTTCCTGGTAAAGGCAATGCATGAATGCATCACCTGATGGAGAAAGGAACTTAAACAATCAAAGCTGGGAAAGCAAACCCATATGAAACATACATGATTGAGCAAAAGTATGCTGAGACCAAAGCACAGTAGCAAAATATCCTGTTTCTATGTAGAAAATGGGGTTTTCAAATTTTAAAAAGAAAACTCACTAAAGCTATGAAGAGGGGACACAGTTGAAGGAAGCTGACCTTATGAGACAGAACATTTGTAGGTATTCATAGAAAAAATTCTTGGCATATTACAAGCAACTGTGAAAATCTGTAAATGTATCATCTATCTGATGTGAAATGTAACGTGGTACAGTTCCAGCTGCTGCCTGCTTTCCCGCATCCAGCTCAGGGCATGCTTCTAATACTGGCATTTCATGTCCAGCTCCCCACACTGCATGTGAGGCTGGGCTTGTGTAGCCTGGGAGAAAACTTGGAAGTGTGCTCCAAGATGAACATCTCTCCTCACTGCTCTGTCTCCATTAAAAAACAAAAAGAGAAAAATCCTAAGCCATCTCCATTATTCCTTGTAACTGCCATAACCTACAGATTCTGATCCTTGTGAGAGAAGATTTTTTAGCAGAAAAAATTGTGGTGGGGAATGATATCAGTACCACTGTTCAGCTCCGTGAGTGCAAATTTCTGTGGACAACTTGACCACATAGTTTAAAGCACAGGATAAAGCAGTGTGCCACTTGATGGTGGCACAAAAGGAAAAAACCAAAACAATCTGATTGAACAGCTCAGTTTGCAGCCATATGTGGTGGAGTGGGTGGCAGCAACTGTAAGGAGGGCATGTGAGGGCAACAGTAGGTGTTACGGAGAGACCAGCACCTGTTTGCTGCATAAAGCCAAAACAATCTCCTGTCTTGTCAGCTGACAGCTCCTCCTCCTCTAGGCAGGAGGAAGGGCACTTTCTGTTTCAGCCCCCTGGTGACGTGCAAGAGGGAGCCTTGTAAGGAGCTGCAGTGGAAATGCTGGCAAAGGTGCTGCTGGGAGCAGCCTGCAGTCTATCAAACCCCAGTATCCAACCACTGAGGCATTGCCAAAGACATACTGTGCAAGACTTAAAAACGGGGACAATACCATTGCTTATCTGTATTCCTTCTTTGCACATCCTAAATGTTGCTTGTTTAGTTGCTACTCAGTTTATATGCCCAAGGCATACAGTGTTCAATGAAGCTTGATTGTGGAATTGTGATGTCAGGTTTGTTGCAGATTTCTGTCTTTGGTTTTTTCCCTTCTTGGTTTTATCTGACCAGTACCCTCTCCTCTGATGGGACTGGATTAAATCATTGCATTTGTAAAGGAAGTTAATTAAATTCCATGTCAGCTCTTCATTCTTCTCCATCCCAGAAAAGCACCTAATTTCACGGGGGAAAGTGTCCAAGTGTTGATTCTATGCAATAGTTTTCTCTTGCAGCTTTTCATACTTTGAGCTGATGAAAGGCGCTGTTTTGGGTGCAACTGGGCCACATGTCCCTCCTCATACTCCACAAAGTAGAAGGAAGCCTCAGGACAGGACAGTATATCCCTTCATCAGACCCATCAGATTGGTGGCTTAGAGTGGTCTTGTTGCAGCTAATCCAAGTTTTCTTGTATTTGTTTTGATTTACTGGGTCTGCCAGGAATGTTTTGTTGCCTACAACATGGAGAGCCATCATTTTATATATTATCACTTCAATGATGGACGGGATTTTCAAGTTAGCTCCTTCTGGTGTAAACCTGCTTTCATTGCTGTGAGGAACAGCTTTGTTTTGAGAGCTCTGCAGTGTCATCTGGGTGTCCAGCATGCTCTGAGGGTTTGGCATCACTGAAGTTTTTATTTCCACTCTAAGGTTTTGTCTCCTCTCCACTTTTTCCACTCTTAGGTGGAAAAAAGATGGTTGCTGAAATCTGACCTCAGGGTCTTCAAGAACTATGTGGTCATTTTGGTTCAGACTGAATTGCTTGAGAAATCCTTCAAAATTTCAGCAGCTATTTCTCTCTGAATGAGGAAAAGATATTTAAGAGGTGTGGGGGTTTATAACTTTGAAACACAATAGTATTGAATGCTCTCAGTTCCTCCTGCAAGTGCCTGGAGGAGATGAGAAAAAGGTACAGATATAACTGGGCACACTGCAAGACAGGGCAACCTTTCCTCCATGCAGAAATATGTCTGACCATTAACACTCTCTGGGAAACCCTTTCTTCCCTGTTGCAGATTCAGACTCTGAGGCAGCTTGCTGTTGCTCTAAACTGGTTTAAAAAACTTCCAATGCATTGAAATTCATCACCTTAGGCAAGTAAATGCGTAGCTCATATGCTTGCATAACCTGTTCCCCAGCACAACGGCTGCCTCACCGAATAATAGCCTTGCTATTCTTCATCCCACAAAGGACTGAGTGATGTGGATGCAAAAAGTTTAGGTGGATGCACATCTGAAAGCCTGAACAAGTAGCTGGAAGAGAAATCTTTTGAAGGTGACTAAATAGGCAAACTTCATTAGCCTCAGGAAATCCTCTGAGTGGAAAATAGGTGGAGGTGGGGATAGTACTCAGGGGATGTGCCATATATATCTTTGTCTATTAATTTTCCCTGGATGTCTGACTGTGGACACCATTCTTATACATTCTTCATATTAGACATATTTATCAACCTGGCCCTAATGAAATTAAATATATTTCCCTTTGACCACAAAACATTTAGATCTCAGAGAAAAAATAATTAGTAGTGTATGTGTGGGATGGGGCTCAATAGGACAAATCAAGAAATATGAAAATTTAATACTCAAAACCAAAGTGGTTTGGGTGTGCCTAGCTCCACTGGTCTGAAAGGGAAGAATAGGGTCTGACTGTGGCTTTATGAAATGAGAACAGTCACAAGGGATGGAGCACCAAACAGGAGTGTACAAGCCACCCTCTAGAAGAGAGAATTAATCCTCAGAATCGGCAAAAAAGCAGAAAAAGTCCAGAGCATGGCCTGCAGCAGCAGCAGTGATGCAGCAGTGGCACACTGTGCCCCGACCTTACTGGTCCCTCACAGTAAGGGACTTTCCTGCCCCTGCACTTACCGTGCTGCATGGCAGCCCCATGGGTGCTGTGGGAAGCCCTTTCCTGACCTCTGAGGGTTGCTCACACACACAGTGCCAGGGGTATGTGTGTAAGCAGGGGGAGTCTCACCACAGCTCCTTCTGCTTGATCTTGGAGCACTAGTGATGACAGACAAGCCAAGGTGTCCCTCAGGACAGCAGGTTAGTCAGCAAATGAGCCTGCTGACAGATCATCTGCGGGTAATGCAGCATTTCAATTTATTCCGGTGTGTCTAAGCAGACATGCTGATGGCCGCTGGTTCAGACATCCACATCTGCTCTCTGCAGCAGTACCTTCCCGGGAGAATGGGCAGCACTGATTTATCGGGTCTTGGTCAAATACAGACCTTGTGCTGGTGGGCAGACTTGGCTACTGCCAGAGAGGAGGGAAAGGATGAGTCCAGAGAGGAACAAGATGCACGTTAGACCCTGATGGCAGCAGAGACAGGTCTAGTCATTTGCACGGATTATCTGAGTTACTGGAGAGAGGCTAGAGGCTACAGGAGTTAACACCAATGATTTCCATATCAAAGGGCTTTCTGAATAAGTACCAGAACAGACATTTCCCTCTTGAGTGTTTTGGTTGCCTTTTTTTTTCTTCCCAGAGATCAGAAGGAGTAACAGCTTAATCTTTTTAAAGAAGCCTTGATAAGGCAAAAATCTGGCACTGGGATGAGGTTCATAGCATATCTATAGATCGACAACTTCAAGCAAGCAAGAAACATGTAGGTTCAGAAAAAGGAGAAGATTAAATAATTTCTGTCATTTTCATGGAAAAAAGTGCCAAAAGTTTTCTAAAATATCCTCCATATCCAGTGTGCTTTAATATATCAGTTAAAAGTCAGAGAACTATACTTTAAAGTCTGAGCCACACCATCTGGTTGTCTCCCTGCTCAATGCCCCAAGCATATGGCCAGAGAGAGCATATTTCCTTTTCCCTTCTCTCCTGCCGCCTTTTTTATTCTGCCTAGCCTCATTACCTTAGATTTCCTTACACTGAATTTATATGCATAAACCATTCATTTGCCTTCTCTCTTAATATAGCTGCATGATTCTGAACATCATGTAGGCTGGACTGGCAACTCCACATTTTGCCTTGTCAGAAAAATTATTCACATTAATGCCTATTAATTTTCCTGAATCATGGTATACAGGGAAGCAAATTGGTCCTAAGGATGTTTTTTGTGTCACATTACTGCCTCTTTCTTGTCTCCAAAGACCGTTTCCATGTCAATTTACTCTTCTGTTATCAAACTCCCATGTTCAGGGAAATTGTGGTGATAAGGTAAAGCTGTTATCTGCTGATAAAAATGGCTTTGAGCATTTATGTGCTGTAGATTTTTTTAACTAGATGCCTCTTCACTTGAGTGAAACTCCTTGAATAAGACCCTTTTCATGCTAAATAACTTGTAAAGCCCTCTGAAGAGCATATTTTTTGCTAAGACTCCATTAGTTATGTTTGCCTTCAGGTGTGGATCCCTAGTGGGCCTATTCCTCTGTCTTATGTATATATATTAACTTTAGGAAGAATATATGGCTTCACCCATCCTTGCCTCTAGGCAGTCTGACTGCAGTGGTCTTTTTCTGTCTGTGGAAAACATCTCAAGCTGCAAAGAAATAAAACTTTATGAAGGTCCAGCTTTCTGATTTTTATGATGGTTGTAGTTGAAAATATTGCCAACACTGTACAGCATACACTTCAATTGCACCTCTTCCCTGAAGTTGTTATATTCTGCAAATACCTCACCTAGCATCATATTTGGTTAATATTTCTGCCTCCCTTGAGATATTCCATCTAGGTTTGTGTCCAGACCTTGAGGCATCACAGCCTCAAGGTTATTTTTCCAGTGCGGGTCTGCTGGGCGTTGCTTGTGGCTCTTTGCACAGAAACTGCAGAATTAATGCCCACAGAGGCATATCAGAGCAGGGCTACTCCCAGGTTATTGTGTTTCTGCAGAAAGCAGTACAGTTGCAAGGAGACAACCAAATCCTACATAACCATCTCTCCAGCAGAAATAGATTATCCTCAGTTCTCTTTCTATATAGGATCCTTGAGGGAAGCAAAAAGGGCTTTCTTTCTATAGCCCATTGTAGCCTTTAGTACAGTGATTTGTCCAAAATAAGGGATGGAATTAAGATTATTGTTTTTCCTTCAAGGGAGTTGCTGTGGTGGTATCTCAGTTTTAGTGCTAACCAGCACAGCCCACAAAAATCAACAGTATGGGCAGAAACAGATGTGCCAATGTCCTTGACAGAATTTCTTAATAAAAGGATGTTTAACCTTGATTGACTTATCCAGATCCAAATACATCAACATATGGTAGAGACTCAATGTTTTCGTTAGAATTTCACTGGTGACACAATCCTACAGTAGAGATTTGGAAGAGAAATCAACCACCCTGGCTTGGAAAGAAACTACAATACTACTGCTCAGTAGGAACACTATGGAGACAGCCTACTACTTTCAGGGATGAGAGCAATTTTGCTGCCTTTCACCAGCAGAGTAGGGAAAGCTGAATTCTGCTGGAAAACCATGGACACTAGTACTTAATACATGTGGAGCATTTTGCACACAGTATGGAACAGAATGACCAAAGCTGATGTCCAGCATATCAGCCAGAAAAATTTATCTCCCTGGTATGGCAAATGTTGTGTTAAATACAACTGTTACAATTGATTATTTGAAGGAAAGATGGTGTTCAGGCCAGGGCTTTGGCATGACACTTGGGGTATGTCAAGAGATTTTCCTAGCTATGCCCAGGGCCACAGGGGCAGCTTTTAGTATCTGCCAGATTCAGTGTCATATCTATAAAATTCAGACCCTCATTATTTGTTCTGCTCTATCTTTTGGAGTGGGCAAGATTTTCAAAGTCCAGTATGCACTGGTCCACAAAAGAATTGCTGTGTATTTGAGGAGTGTCCAACATGATGCAGCAGAGGGATGTCTGTGAGAAGAGAAGAGAAGAGAAGAGAAGAGAAGAGAAGAGAAGAGAAGAGAAGAGAAGAGAAGAGAAGAGAAGAGAAGAGAAGAGAAGAGAAGAGAAGAGAAGAGAAGAGAAGAGAAGAGGGGAGGGGGGGGGGGGGGGGAGGGGGGGGGGGGGGGGGGGGGGGGGGGGGGGGGGGGGGGGGGGGGGGGGGGGGGGGGGGGGGGGGGGGGGGGGGGGGGGGGGGGGGGGGGGGGGGGGGGGAGGGGGGGGGGGGGGGGGGGGGGGGGGGGGAGGGAGGGAAGGGAAGGGAAGGGAAGGGAAGGGAAGGGAAGGGAAGGGAAGGGAAGGGAAGGGAAGGGAAGGGAAGGGAAGGGAAGGGAAGGGAGGGAGGGAAGGGAAGGGAAGGGAAGGGAAGGGAAGGGAGGGAGGGAGGGAGGGAGGGAGGGAAGGAAGAGAAGAGAGAGAAGAGAGAGAAGAGAAGAGAAGAAGAGGAGAGAGAGAGAAGAGAAGAGAAGAGAAGAGAAGAGAAGAGAAGAGAAGAGAAGAGAAGAGAAGAGAAGAGAAGAGAAGAGAAGAGAAGAGAAGAGAAGAGAGGGGAGTGACCTCTGTAGGTCACTTAACTCCAGCAACTGCCCGGAGTTGGCAAAATGCTTGCCGGGGGCTATCCTCACACCCAGAGCATCCCAGAGAGCAACTGAGGTTCCAGCAAAAGACCAAAGCCATGAAAAACACAGCAGATGCAAAATGCCTTCACTTCAGTCAATTTTGTAAATTGCTTCTCTTTCGGTGGCCCTGATAAATATCTTTCTTTTTATGCTGAAAAATTATTAAGTGTGTTGTGAGTTGCCATGGATGCAGCATTCGGTTTATTGCAGACTTTGGCTCTTACTGTGCAGGACCTCATTCTCGGCACTCTCCTGGGCTTATAAATATTGAGTAAATTGGCCCACTTTTTTCTTGGAAGTCACAGGCAAAATTGCTACTAATTTAAAGGTGTAGGCTCAAGCCTATTATATTATGTTACTTTTTTTATAACATTGATCACCTCTGTTCTGGCAGCCCCCTGATTCTGCCTGGCAAGTCAGGCTTCCACTCAGGTACAAATAAGTCTAAAAAGCAATAAAAGAAGAAACCAAACTGTTCCCTCTATAAAGCCAGCACAAGAGGCTGTTTGTCCCTGGGAATGGTTTTGCTTGGGACTTCATGGTGAGTGTTCTAATGAATACACAACAAACTGTAGAAATTGTAGAGAAACTGCCTCTGCATTGCAGCAAGGTATTTGAAGAAATCAAAGTGATCTGCATATAGTATGTTGTTTAGCTGCAG
The DNA here is from genome assembly GCA_024500445.1 of Entomyzon cyanotis. Classification (NCBI taxonomy): domain Eukaryota; kingdom Metazoa; phylum Chordata; class Aves; order Passeriformes; family Meliphagidae; genus Entomyzon; species Entomyzon cyanotis. The sequence goes on from JAKEPQ010001005.1 coordinate 88,945,279, forward strand.
TAGTTTTCCAGCAGGCCACAGTGTCAGGGACTAAGTGGATGGTGCTGACAGATAAACGTTTGAGAATTGCTTGGACTCACTATAGCTGCAATTACTGTAATGAGAAGAAATTTGTCTTTGGCCTTCTCAGAAGTTTTTTCTGAAAAAATGGATAGTGATAGGGTCTAAATCTTCAAAGCCAGTTAGTTGGCAATATTGCTAAAAAAGTATTTCGGAAATTTCCTTGTACTCAGTTGTTTGTTCTTCCTCCGCTCTAAATCATTATCTTTCTTTTCAGAGGAAGGAATACTGCAGAGACACAGATGTCAATATAAATATTTTTTCTCTATTGTTAAATCTTTAGCATTTCTTCAGTGATTATTTTAAAAAATCCCCAATAACAAACAAACAAATGATTCTCAACCCTTAAGGGCCACTCTTGAATTTGAGTTTTCTGACCTCTGATGCAAACCTTCAGACTTTAATCTTCCTCTTTATCCACCTGTTCAATTCAAGCTATGCAAGGGCATCTTGGATTGCCATGGAGCAGAGAGTGTCACCAGAGCAGGACTGACTCCTCAAGATGCTCTACATTCATAGAGCCTGAGGCAGTTTTCATGCAGGTTTACTCCTTTGTATCTTGTAAAGTGGTTTGCGATGCTTGTGGTGGTAAAAACCTCCCAACAGACTTCCTCGTTTTCTCAAAAACTTTGAAGCTGTCTACAGTTGGTGACCCCCACCCTGTTTAATGGACTTTTGCATGCAAAATGAGATGTCTAAAGAAGAGAACAAGGGTAATGTAATGATTTGGACAAAGTTGCTTTAAATAGTATTTTTTAATAGCTATCCATTATTATTATTAGTTATTTGATGCTGACAGTTTTCACTTGTTTTAAACAAAGAGAAGAGAAGGGAACATGGAACTTCAACTGTCCTCCCTTAGGACTTGTTACATCCTACTCACTCACCCCAGTGTTAGTAACCCTGACTCAGGAGAGCATAATTAAAGAGATAATTAGATCCACAGTGACCTTCCCTGAATGGACAAAAACACCTGTTCCTAACTGGGCTGGTCAAAAGGAGAAACTGTTCAGTTTTCCAGGTTGATCAAACTGGTTCCCCTTCCCTGCTTGCTTCACCCATTTTACATTCTCAGCCCAGAGGGTGCCTGTGTGTTCCCAAGGCTCAGCCCCAGTCTCAGCTGGCACAAAGAAATAACCAGGGGTGAGACAAAAATTGGAATGCTCCTGTGTAGTCTGAGAGGAATTGAGATAAGAATACATTGTATACAGGGCCAGCATATGACTCTCAAAGGACCTATAGAGGTTAAGGTATAGGTTTATCTTTCCTCTGCATCCACCCAGGTTGTGACATTGCTCCTTAATTTTGCCCTGTTAAAATTATTGCTGTCCTAACACTGGGATATCTGTGTTTCATCCAAGTGTGAGTGCCAACATGTACCAATGTCCTGTCCCATCCTATGCCCTGCAAAGTGTCTCAGGTGCAGCAGGATGCCCTTCACAAGAGTCAAGATGGGAGCACTGGGCTCATGGCTGCATGAAATTAGAGCTTTAACCCTCACATCCTCCTAACTCTATATTTTTTCCCCCAGACATGATGCCCTTGCAGAGGCATGTTTCCAACTGGAAGGCAATTCTCTGGAACAGAGACAGAGAGACCAGCACTCAGGACTGTTCCTTGCTTCTTGGCCTGCTCAAGCTAAAATAAATCATCTTGCAAACTGAGAGCTTTTTATCCTGTACTGACTGAAGTTTTTCAATAGTTGTAGAAAATCAGGGCAAAAGGGAAGCAAATTCTGAAAGAAAACAGCAACAACACACAAAGGACCTTCTTAGTATTAGTAGACTGTACTGGACTCAAGGTGGTTGGAAATAATGTAGGGCAAGTGCCACTTGATGAAAAATGGTATGGCTTTGACTTTAAATAAGATTTCATAAATCCAAGCTTTGAGAAGCAGGAGAAGAGCAGGAGAATGAATCATCCCAAGCAATTTCAGGGTAGTTTACATAGTCTGACACTTTATGTCAAGCCACCCAGCTCTTCTATTTTTAGTACAACTAGAGATGGGTCCAAAATATGAGGATTAGAGGTAATACTTCCTAGCATTTGTAGATCTTTGGATAGAGATTTTTGGCTCAACTGTCAGCAAAGATTTGTGGAGATTGGAAGAAAAAATTTTTCCAAGTTTCAGGTTGCATTGTGTTTCAAAGCTTTGGCTCAGGAATGTTTTGGCAAATCAAAACCAGAAGTATCTGAATCATGAGAACAACAAAGGAAACAAAGGTTTCAACCTGATGATAGTTTTCCTGTTACTCAGTAAAATGTTTTCTCATGACTGAAGCTAGCATATAGAGTCCAAGGTAAAGATGCTATTAGCAATACTGTTATTCCTACTTCATAATTAAGCTATACAATAGCTACACTTAGTTACACTGAAATTTTGGAAGAACAGAAGAATTTTAGTAAGTAATGGCAGTTTATTAAAACACAAATTGATTTTAGTTCTTTAAAGGTTGGTTTGCTCAAATTCTTATCACTTTTTCTTACATTTACTTGTATTTAGAGGGGGATTTCAAATATATCAAGCAATATAGATTCTTTCATCAGTAAGCAGCTATCATGTCTGATAGCTATTAACTGTTCTGTCTATGAGATGAAAATATCTTACCTGTAAAAATGAGAAATTGGATTGCAAAGACTGATTCTGGGAGAAACAAGTTTTGCTTCTTTCCCACAGACTGTGGAAAACAAGATATGTGCTTGTTTTCCCATGGTTTGTTTTGGTGTTTTTTGACAGTGTAAAATAAAGGCTGGTGTTCCTGACATTAAGGCAATTCATGTCAGCCAAAGATTCTGCCTAGTGGCATTTTCTGTTCCACTTGCTGTGCCGAGGTGGCACAGCACAAACATTGTCCCTTACAAGGTGCTGACCATTCCAAGCTCTTCCCAAGCAGCCATATTTATGTTAGCCATGGAAAGCCAAGCTGTTCTTGCAAAGGCTGCAAGGCTTGCAAAGGCTGTTCTTGCAAAGCCAGGCTGTTCTTGCAAAATACAGAGCAGCAGCTGCTTCTGGAGTCCATGAACCTGAATGACTGGCTTTCCCCTCCATGTTACACTTGAAAAGTTGACATTATGGGGTAAGATAATCTTGTGGTATTTCTTGAGAAAACAATCAAAAAAGTGATTGTTTTCTGTAAGGCTTTCATTCAGATAATTTTGCAGCCGTTTCAAGTAAAACCAAAGCTACTCTAAACTTGACTTGATTAGGTGATTTCACTCCAATGAAATTATAGCCTTACCAAGCATGTGTCAGAGCTGCTTATGTTCATGCCCACAAAGTAAAGAATAAGTTCAAATTAACGGAAGCTGATGAATTACCAGTTAAACAAATGGATGGGGTGAAATGCGAGAGAAAACCAAAAGCAGGGGGAAGCTACTTTAAATTCCAGTTTCTGGTTTTGTCTGGGAGTCACAGGATCTTGTACATTCATGTGTTTTAAATAGCAGAGACTTATTTTCCACAGTATTTTGGCTTTAGATGGTTAATACAGGGGAGGGATTGTTTTGTTTTGGTGGGAGGAATCTATTTTTTTTTGCATCCTGTGAGGCATGGGAGACTTTATCAAGAATTTGCCCATTAACAGCCAATAGACATGATAATCTTTCTAGCACACAGAGGAAAGGTAGATGAACAAACTCATCTTTTCCACTGTATTATTCATCTGTTGTTAGACAGTTGAGTTTCCCACTGAACAAGCAGTACTGGATTCATACAGGGTGTTGTACAACATGCAAAAAAAATTTAAGAAAAAGGATATATGTATTATATAATTTTTTTTTTTTTAAATAAACTACTTCCAGGGCAGTCTTGCAGCAGTACACTGGGACTCTCACATGTTTTTCTGCCAAGCTGCTTTTGATCTGGGTGGCCACTGGGATTCATGAGGAGAAGGCATAAGCAGAAAGAGCTGCTTCCTTCTCTGACACCAAACACAAGCCCTTTTTGGCCTAAGCTACAGGCACCCGTAACACCTTCAGCCACCTCTAGAACCTCCTCCCTTGACATGCCGCACTGTCCAACTGCTTGCTCACCTCAATGTCTCACTTTGATTAGTCCCATTCAAAACTGAATGAGCTGTGCTGAGGATACATTTCCCTGGGGACATTTCCTGCAAGGCAGCATAGAAAAATTCAAGCTAGAATTGACTCCCTGCTTTTTTACACTGCCCCAAGGCTACCCCAGCAAACTTCTCACTGATGAGCAGTAGCTAACCTCAGTTTCATACTGTAAAATTCTCCCCTTTGGTAAGTAACAGCACAGCCTTCATATTCTGAGAGACACTTCAACTGGAAGAGAACTCTAGAACCAAAACAATAAATAGGCTTTAGGGCTGCACGGGTATCATATGGGGCTCAGAGGAGTTGCATGGTCTTTATCAAGTGGTAAATGATACCCACATGGACAGTGCTGCCTGCTCTGAAGGACACATCTGCTCCACCTGACCTGGAGGCCAGGACTTGATGGCTGAAGCAATTGCAGACAGCACGGCAGCTTAAACTGTAGGAGATCACATAGTCTGATAATAACAGTTATTGCTGTAATTATTACTAGTTAATATCCAGCCGAGCAATGAGAATTGAATCAATTTCTGTCCTTTAGCATATATTATGAGAGGTTGGGTACATTTGACAGCAATAATCTATTCTTTAACTGTATTTACCAACTGCAACATATTGAGAATATTAATATTTAAAATCAATGTTGTAAAACAACTATGGTATGTCCAAATCTAAAGTACAGGTATTTTATGGCGCATTTGCAATCTGAATTCCTGAATCTGCTGTCTTTTTTTGCTGCCCCACAAGATTACTCTAAAAGCATAAGGCTTGACCAATAAAAAGCAGCAGGGCATATTCCTTGTCACTATATATAGGAAAGCCCATGCACTCCCAATCCTGTGGCTGGGGCTTGGCATGCTGAAATAAGTCAGGATAATACAAGGTTATGGTTCCCTCAGTAACTATATTTCAGTGGCAGTACATGTATACAATAAAACATAAAAGTTACCATAGCATAGTGTGGTACAAAATGTTATGCATGCCCAAGGGGCTCTGAGTTATGATTTTTGCAGGAGTGAATTTGGTGCTGTTAGTGGAGTAATTCTTTTAAAGATGCAGTCAAGGTAACATTTTACATTTAATTTCCCCATTGCCATTCCCTTTGGCCTTGTCAGTTGTAAGAAAGAATCAATGGTGCATAAATCTCTACTCATGTAACTGGGTAGAAACATTGGAAGATGCAAAGTAGGAAGGGCACAGACATGACTGTATCTGCTTCAAACTTCTTGAAGCTTGACAATGTGCTATCTTAAGGATTTCTGTTTCCTTTCCAGATGCTTAACCACAACCAGTAGAAAGAAACCAACAGAGAATTATGTCCCAATATAGAGGCAAGATACTTATTCAGCAGATCTAATCATGGTCTTTTTCTTTTGTTGTTTGACCATATTACTGGTTCACCTTCAGTTTTCCTCTAGAGCTCTTCACTCTCTAGCTTGATATTTTCCATACACTAATGCAGAAATACTCTTTAGGTACTGTAATTCGTGATATGGCTTAACAAAGTGGTCCCTCTAGGGGTTTCTCTTGGAAAAAAATAACTAACAAGGAAGCAAGAGGAAAGTAATATAAGCATTATAGTCCCACATTTGGGATGCCACAGACTGGTTTCTCACCAAGTGGCAGAATTCTTTTTATTATTCCATCCCTCCTTCCCAGCTGACTGCAACTCCAATAGTAAGTAGAATCAGGAAAATCAAGCATTGTTTGTGAGAATGTGTAGCAATGGCCTGAGAAGTCTTTTTTAATTTAGCCCTTCTGATTAGTTATTTTATACATGGCAGACGTACCTGCAGTAGTGACCCAGACATGAGCACATTTCTCAAAAAAGCAAGTTTCATTAGTGGAGACACAACAGATGTGCTGTGAAATTTAGACGTTGAAAAACAACTGGGATTTGTGGGTAAAGCTCATGTTTCCAAGTGACAGGAGAGGATAGCAAACCTCCTATCTCTACTGTACAATCCTTCATCTGTCGCCAACCCTGACGACTGGTGTTTTACATATTGCATTTCATGCACTGAGTCAAACAGCAGTGGGTATGAGTTACTCGCAGTAGTCCCAGTTCTAGGCAAGCAGTAGCTGAAACCCAGAGATTTCATAAAACTGAAGATGGAAGCCTGGTTTTGTGGACTTCACCTGGGAGAAAATATTGTGGCCTAGTTAAAGTGCTGCAACAGTATTTTCACATGTGATTGTAGAGAAGCATGAGTTTTTGTTTCCAAAAAGGAGCAAGTTCGCACGCATCTATTGGGAGCTGCAAGCACTTGATGACTTTGGAAAGTAGGTCGTTACTATGTTTGTGCCTAATTTGAGGTACCCAAATCTCCAGTACTGTCCCAATTGCCACAGAAAATAGTGTGCAGCAGAAAAGTGAGATATTTGAGAATACAGACTCAGTATCAAGCCTTCCAGTCCTGATCACATTGTGCTTTCCACTGGATACTGATGCAGAGAAAGACTGAACTGTCTCTTTTTTATTTTTCTGTGAATCTATTTATGCATTCCTCTTACAGAACTGCCTAAGCATTGCTGCATCCATATTTGAGCAGATAATCTTTACTGTGTTTCTGCTTTGGACACTATCACAGCCACAGAGAAGGGGAACATTTGTTTCTGTAATGAGAATTTTATTACTTCTTTGCTCTCCTCTGTGCCTCTCCTAGCAAATTACACCCTTGTTATATGAGGTGGCAGGCCACAGGTGATGGAGCACATTCTCCATGGGTTCACCCTCACCTCTCCTCAGAAGTACTTTTCCTCTGCAACCACATTCCTCCTCTGTCAGTTCCTGCCTGCTCACAGCTTCAGGGATTCCTATTCCACAGCAGCATCGAGACAGTGATTAATGAGAAGGGTGGAAAGTCCAGAAAGAGCTATCCATGCAGTGGTACAGCATTTCTGAACCAGAGTATATAGCTGAACATGGGAGAGGGGCAAGGAAGTTTGGGAGTATTTAGCCATATGGCCATACCCACCTGTGTGTGAGATGAAAAAATGCACCCTCCTTAACGCCACTTGCTGAATGTCTACACTGAAGCCAGAGAACAAGATGGCTTTCTGGCAGCTCTGATGGCCTTTCATCCACCCAGGTCAGAAGGAATTCTTGCAAAGTGCTCGATCAGTCACTTCAAACGACTCCATCCCATGTTACAGAAGGAGTACATTGAGCATTATAGCAAAATAAGGGCTTTTCTCAAGATAATGGAGGTACTTTTCTGTCACGAGGAAAGCATGCCCACTGTGCTCAGTGGAAGCCCTGGTGAGATATTCAATAATCTGTGGGGTTGAGAGGCTGTGAATTATCTGCACCCAGACAGATGAGTTCTGCAATCCACCCTTGCTAATACCATCAAGAGCAGGTGCATGAACCCAATCAGAGAGTTTGTGCACCTCATTTGCTCATGATCAATGATGGAAGAGAGGCTGGGGGCCGGCAGACCAAAGAGTTCACCTTTGCCATCAGAGTCTAATGCTGCACTGGGTGCTTGTGTTTGTTTTAAGCTCATGTAGCTGCTATACCAACTGGTAGAATTCTGTGTATTTGCACAGTTTTGGACTGGGAAATTGTTTAGGAAATTGTTTAGGAACAAATAGATCCAATGCACTGTGGGATTTCATACAGTGGTGGTTTTCCATAGTAAATTAAATTTTGCTCACTGGAATCTAAGCCAAGAAAAAAATGGTTAGCACCAACTTCATTTATCACTGAGTATGCGGCCAAAAGCTAAAAGTAGCCAACCAACAGTAAAAAATACTGTAGCATGCAAAATTGCCTATTTCATGCAAGTTACTTGGTGGAAAATGTTCTCTCTGAGTCCCTGGAGAGATGTAAAACAACTGGATGAGCAGGAGGCAGTGCCAAATGAAGGATGAGGACCCACAAGAGAAACCCACAACCTGAGCAAAAGGACAATTTACAGGTAGTTTCTCCCAGCTATCTGTGCACAGCCACATAGAATAGGAAGATACTTGCTAGAAAATCCTGGCACAATGTCAAGTGCTCCCCCTCTATATGATGCTTTGCCCACTTGCCTATCCATACATCCAGACACCTTCCATGTAAAATTACCATTTTGCCTGCAATTCACCCCTTCACCCCTCAGTGACCAGCCACCAGTGGCAGTGACCTAAATGGGACAGACATGTGCATTATAGAAGCAGCTGATTTTGGAGGACCAAAGCAAATATTCATCTGGAATTCAGTTGCATTTTGAAAAGGTATGTCGAAATGGGACTGGAAACACTATGGGTATCTTCATATGTAGCCAGGCACTTCTCCAGAGCCTGTGGCAGGCAGACTGCTGGCAATCCTGATGCAAGTTAGGTGAAAGACAGTTTGAGTGGTCTCTGCTTCACAGTGTGGCTGATAGAGCTGTTGGTATAAACCTTCACGTCAGAGACGTGGTTTCTGTCAGCCTTTCTACTACACATAAGAAAAGAGTTCAAGGATATAGGAGACAAAATCAGTGAAAGTAGCAATATTCAAGAGCTCACTGCAGCTAGAAGAAAACAGAGAGAGCTCTTTGCTGTCATCCATCATTAAAATGCAAAGCAATGTCTTTGTGCAGTCTGTAAACATGACTATTTCTTCTTTTCTGCTTGTGATCTTCAAACAGATATAAAACCCAGGTACATCACCTTCCAGAGGAGATACAATCAATACAAAGATCTTTTTTCCGAGAACCATCAAAAAATATATCCTCAGTAAGAGTCTTTATGTATTGGGAGGTGGGATGCAAAAAGGTTGGGGGGAATTTAGCTCAAGCAGTTATTCTGCCCATTTTGGAAAATACCATGGCTTAAAAATTGCCTGAGTACTCTGTAAAAGAGCCTTAAGAGGATTCCACATCATATTTATTCACGAGTAAACATGTGGCAGCAGAGTCTGTAGTGACTTTTCCTGCTGTTTTAATCTTTCCTGAAAAGCTTGCTGTTCTTCAGGTAAGAGATATTCTGGCAGAAAATGTTCCTCCAGGTGCACTGCTCACCCTTACCACTCTGCCTTCAGCAAGTCTAACCTGTAGTTTGCAATGGGCGATGTGCACCCTGTCACTGCAGGTTTAGTACAACACCCCTTTTGATCTGCTTATCTAATGATGCCCCATGCAGGGGCAAGAGGGTCTTCATTTCCTTTAGCCCCACATCTTTTCTCACCCTCTGCTCTGGGTGCTACTCTACTGTGTTTTGATTAATGTATTCGTATTTTCCTCCTGGTTTGCAGCAGTTTAAATGAGAATGTCCTTGGTAAACTCTGAGAGCCATGGACAATCCCAGTGGTCTTAGACACCTGAAAGACTGAGCCCACTTTGGAAAATGTAGTGTCAACTTCTACTTTCAGCATCACTGACACCATTTAGGATCAGAGCATGACATGTATCCAACCAATTGGAAGTGGGATGGAGAAAAAATGAGAAATTAATGTAACACATATGGCTTTATTTTCCCTGTAAATCATGTTCAATTTAGTCCATAATGATTTATTCTAAAAGCACATTTAACTCCAATTTGGTTCTATATAACAGAACAGATGGGGGAAATCCACAAAGCTGTACTTTCCTGCATAAATAAGAATGATTGCATTCATATCCTGAATATTTTTTCCTTTTCTTCCTCCCCATCCATCTTTGGGTATTTTATTTTTGTACTCAAAATAAAATAAATTCACAAATAATTTATGGTCTGAATTTCTGAGGTGTTATCTGGGGAAGAGGGGTAAGTTTTCAAGTTAAGAGGTAGCCATTGCTGTGCAAGACCAACTTTATCATTCTGATCTCTCCTCTTCTTCCTCTTGTCCCGTATTTTTACACAAATACGATTGTTAGTATAGGACCTACATTGTTTTGAGTTCTGCTTGCAAAAACACACCGATCAGACGAAAGAGAGGGATTATGTGTATTCCCACAGCTGTGCTGGCACAAGTGGAGATGCTGGTGCATCAACATGGGAGCTACTAAAACAAAGGCAAACAAGGCTGTATTGTTTCAGTTTCATTGAGGGAAAACAAGAGAGAATGTTTTATTTTCCACTCTTGAAGAAGGAGAAAACCAGTATGACTGCACTTTTGTAGTGTCCAGTAGGAGAAATCAGCATCTTAAGGAATTTCTAGGAAAAGAAAAATCTCACCCTGAAAAGTTTAGACCAGCCCAAATACCTAAAGGTTTGCTGTTGCTTTTCTTCCTGTTTGTTTGCCAGGCTTGCTTCCCAGGCCCACAGCCTCCAGCCAAAGCAGGGCCTGACAGCAATTGCCTTTGCCACACCAGTCAGAGCTGAGGATGGATTGCCAGCCCAGCGCAGGAACTGCTCTGAGCCAGCAGCCCACTCTGACTCTTTCCAGCAAATAATTTTACAGCCCTGGAAATTACTCTGGACTGGCAAATGACATTATTTTTATGGGCCATTGCCTTATTGCAGCACTTTGCTCCATCCACTTCAGCCTAATGTGCCTTTTTATGCACTATTTTACCACCCTGTTATCTCAGCTCCTTACAGAATAATCCTGCCATGGCACTGCCTCCTACCATGCAGGCAATATGACATGAGAGCACTGTGCATTAGCCTCAGCATTGCTTGACAGGGCTCAAGAAGCCAAAAACCATCCTTGCCCAAGGCAGGGACTGTTCGTGAGTCTCTGCAAGGGCTTTGCCTCCCCCATGCACATTTACACCCCTTCCCAGTAAATATCAACACTACATTTTTGGTTAATGCCTTGCACCATCTCTGGTGGTCTCCCCAGATTCTCCTTCTACCCTGAACAAAATGTAGCCTTATTCTGGGAGGCTTTGGTTGGACTGGAAATGGGGACAAGAGAAATGTGAGAGGGAAGATAGCTGGATTTGGTACAGATGGCAGTGCTGTTGTCACCTGTAGGGCTCAGGGAGATGAACTGGAGCTTAGTCTTCTCTTCAGGAGGAGAAATCTGAAACCCAAAAGAACCTTTCTTAATTTGCCTCTCTTCTTTATAGAGACCTAAGTTCTTGAGGGCATGAACAGTATCATATAGCTGAAAACTCCCTAGCTCAGCAGGGACCCCACTTCTGGGGCAACAGTGGACTAAGAAACCTCACATATGTTTTATACATAACCAGCCCAGTCACACATTTTAAAAACTCAATTCAGGTATCTTTAGACCCCTTTGAAACTTTGTCACTGAGAACAACAGAAACTCAGAGAAGAGGACAATTTCTTTCTAGAGTAAAGGGTCTACCTTTGCAAATTTCAGATGGTATAAAGTTTAAACACCCCTCTGACACTCTTGCTCCTGCTCTGGCCATAGCTCAAAGACTGTAGGACAAGAACCCCCACTGGTGGCTGTTCACTAGCCATGCTCCAGAGCTATGCCAGGCCATATCCTCCTGAAAAATGCATAGCTATAGCTGGTAACCCTTTCCAAAAACCCATGACCAAATTACAAGTCAAAAAGTCCTTTTTTTAGGAGCCCAGGAATTATTCTTCCAGAAGTTCATCTATTTATCCCAAAGAATCAACACTTCAGAAGTGTAAAGGTGAAAGACAATGTTGGATGCTTTTTTGAACTAGAAAGATTAATATAATTGAAACCAATAAAAATTCCATCCGATTTATTGATAGTCTAGCCATGGACCAGAGTTCAGGAGGTGAGAGCTCGCTTCTATACATTAATTGATCACTTGTTATAATGAGCCCTCTAAGTATTCAGAGCTCTATCTGCATTATTTTACTTTGCGTTTGCAGACCTAGCCCTGTTGGATTTTACCTCCATTTCCTCAATATGACTGGATCTCAATCTCAATACACTTCTGTTTGTTATCTCTCTTATCCTCTTTTTGTTTCGCTTTTGCTGTTCTCATAATTATCCATCTTCACCTGCTCTCCCCACACTAATTTCACAAACAACATGACCTGGCCTGTTCTTGGGCCCCCTCAGGCCCCCCTTGCTGCCTGGCCATCTCGAGGCATGTCTTGCTTCCAAGCTTCACAAAGGACCTCAAGAGGATGGTTTCTATGCAGGTAAAAAAAGTCATTTTATTTCATAAGTTGCAGGTTTCAAACAGTTAGAGTAGGTAATAAATATACCTTGGGTACAAACAGGCTTCAAAAATGGTCTGAAAGGGAAAAAAACAAGGTGGTCATCCTAGCCAACAGCTCTTCTGAGAAAAGCAAAATTTGATTCTAACCTGGCCAAGTCTGCTGTGCACCATGGGGGCTCTGACATCACCACCAAAAATCACTATGAAACAAGTGCAGTAAAGCATTTCATTCTGCTGTAAAACTGCTCATAGATCAGTTTTTTATATATATTTTAAAAACTCTTATTTTTTTGCACACCTGTGCGATGCCCAGGTTTTTCATAAATGTCAATAAAGTAGAAGAAATTTTTGTTGTTGTTAATTTCTACTAGCAATTTTTCTTTTGGATTTAGGGCCCGTAAGATACCTATTGCAAATTTTTGTGTCTCTGGCCCAGCATCCAGCCCCAGCAACTTGTCCCTTTTTCAACATGTTGTGGAAGTGGATTGCCCTGGAGCTGCTCACCTTGATCCACGGGTAAGACCAGAGAACATTTGAGGATTCTTCACAAATGAGGGAGTCCTGACACATTTCTTGCCTGTCCCACTCCCTCTTGCACAGGAAACCAGCACTGTGGTTTGCCCTAATTCACTCCTGTTTTGGGTAGCTGAGGGAAGAAGATGTTCAGGAGGTATTCAGGGCTAAGAGAACAAAACAAATCTGGCTGTAAAAGTCATATTTTCAAACTGTCAGAAACAAAAGGCTGGTCACCAAATGCTTTTCCTTGCGTAGCCTGCATACACTGATGTGCAGCTACCTCTGGGCTGTGTCTTTGCACATGTTTATAGCCAGGGACTGCCAGATTAGGATAGTGATTCTGCCCTGTTCACACAAACCAAACTAACTTTGCAGCCCCCAGAGTCCCGTTTTGATACTGTACCCTGGAAATTTATGTGGCTACTTCCACTCCTCTGGGACAATTGCAGCCCTGTGGAGGAGGGAGGATTTTACACCCTTTTTCCTGTCAGCTGTGACTGGTAGGAGGTTTGTCTCAGAGCTAAGTAAGGAATTTTTCAAGGGAACACCATACCTTCCTAAGTGGCTGATACTCAAAACATGTACAGCTAAAGGCTAGGAAGGCTGAAGTTCATTATTAGCTGGGACAGGATTTAGAGTTTGGGAGGTTTTAGCTCTTTTTTTTTTTTTTGTGCAAGTAATGAGTGCAAACAATAAAGAGAGTACTGAGATAAATTCCATGTTCTAAGTCTTATATTTCGGAAGTTTTTTTACATGGAATTTGAAATATTAAATGCATTTATTAGTGGAAAAATTTAAATCAAAAAAGAGATGTGTATGTATGAGTCTTGAGTATCAAGGGAATTGTCCTGTGGTTTTCTGTCCCTTGTGTATTCCATTTGCACCATTCATATTTGTTCACAAACTTCCTTAGCCATCAGAAATAAAAATTGTTAGGAATCCAAGAATCTCTTTCCTGTCAAACATCTGCACAGAGCTTTGTTCGTCTTCAAAGCCAAAGCCAACTGCGTTTAATATCTGAATTTGCCTCTGAAGCAGCAGCAACAGCAACTGACAGTAATAAAACCCTACAGGAAATAAGCTCAGAGTAGAGCATATGTGAGCCAGGTCTTGGGTAGATCTATCTTAAAAGCCAGGATAAAAGGCAAAGCCAAGAGGACTTTGCATCAGCAGGTTAAATCGTGGTTGCCAATTGCTTGTTGGAATTAAAGGATCTTAGAGAGCTGCTCTATTCATCCCCCTCACACAGTCACACAGAGACTGCTAGGCTTTAAGTCAGCCAAGGGTCTTATATTCCTAGCTATTTTGGTGCATTCTGAAATTGTTTCTATTCTTAATACTCTGTAGTCATTAAATTACAACCAGCTGTGTCCTGTCACTGACTTTTTTTGCAAACTGTTTTTAAAATGTAGTGCTTGCAGTTAATAGAAGTTTGGTTATCTGAGAGCTGAATGACAAAACAGCATATAACAGAGCAGAGGGCAACCCATGATCTTGTCCTGTAGTATTTTGCAGTTAATATGAAATGCAGTCAAAATGTAGAAGGGTCTGGGCACTGAGGAAAACTGATCAGGAAAGTGGTTTAAGGCATAAAGGAAATTAAAGCACAAACTGGCTTTGCTTAAGTGAACAGGAGTGATATTTTGACATGTCATTTAACATTTCCCATATGGCTTCAACTAGAGTTTATTTGAAACCTTTCAAAACTTTTTCCTTTTATGCAAAATGACCCTTTACAACGAAGGAGGAAAAAAAAATCCGCCATAAACCATTTCGCCATTAAAGCCATTTTAATTAAACAATTGGACTGGTCTGTGTGTCTCCCAGGTGGGAAAGTCTGGGATGTTGCTTTTAAACAGCAGCTGCTGGCAGAGGCATGTTTGCAGTAGGGAAAGGAGAAAAGGTGAGATTAACCCCCCTGCTCAGACCTATCCATGGGCTTCAGGGGAGCTCACTCAGTTCTGACCACATGAATCTCCTTTCTGGTGTGTGGTACACCACCACATGAAGATAAAGATTTTTAAAAATGACATCTGATGTTCAGGCTGTCAAAGTGTTTGTGCACAGAGCTCGGACTGCTGTGCAGTAGAATGATTTTCTAGCAGGAGCTCTGCGCTTTTTGAAGGCTTGGGTCAGAAAGGGTATGGCATGCTCAAAAATCAAAACCAAACAGCTGCCTTTGAAAGCCAGGTGCCCAAATATCTGAAGATCCTAAAGTCTGACTATTTTCTTTCTTCTTCCAGACCAAGTTTCCACCCAAAGTTCAGGCTGCAGAACAGTGTTATTTGCTGTGTATCACCATGTGGTTCCCCTGGGAGGTAGAAACTGTGGTGGGAGCTGTGCACACCCCAGATATTGGTTGGCACCTATCAGAAACAGCTGATAAGTAGAAAGGAGAAAAAAAAATTAAAAAGGTGGAGGGGAATAAAACAAATTTTGAAACCACAAGAAATCGGTGTGCTTCTGCAAATAAGTAACCAAAGAAAGAAGAATTTCGTACAAAAAGCTATTTGTGATGAGTAATCAAGTAGCTTGCCCTTCTTCCCAAGTGACCTTCATCTGCCTTGAGGGGGAATTGTAGCCTTAACTAGCCCATGAAAAGCACCCAGCTTTGCTGAGAAGAGGTCCTGAAAGGGCAGGGGAATGTGAAGAGTGGTCTTCTGATGTAGGCTTGCCATGACCCATCAGTGCTGTTCAAGGGTGCTGTGGGCTGGCATTTCAAAAGTCCTTTTTCCACTGCTGTGTGCTTGAAGCCAGGGACTTCTATTCAAGGAACAAAAGCAGAGCTACATCCACTGCAGACAAAAACCCAAGGGGAAGGGGGAGCGGTTTGTACCACTTTGCAAAGAAAATTGATTTTTTTGAAGTATAGAGTGCAAAAGGCTCAGAGGACTGCTGCTACTTTGCCGTAAAAATACTGCTCCTATGTGCCTTTTGACAGCCATTAATGTTTGCCTCCATACATGTGTCAGAAGCAGGTTGACATGCTCAGGGCTCTTTCACAGTGGTCATTTCTGCAGCACTTGTTGGGATCCAAGTTGGCTTGATTGCCCAGCACTGTTAAATAACACCTGGTAAACAAACAACACTTTAGTTCCCCGCCCCGCTTTTTTTTTCTTTTTTTGAGTTATTTCATGCAAAAAATATAACCCACTGAAGAGCAGGGAATGTTCTGAATCCCAGGGGGATAGCAAACAGAACAGATAATTTCTTCTTTTACAAATTGTCTAATTTTCAAGCAACTGTTACTGCCAAGCACTTCAGCAAATAGACTGAGGCAGTTTGGGCTGGAAAAAAAAAAAGAAAGACAGTGACTAAGATCCCCTGCATTAGTTGTTTTTAGAAGAAAAAAACGAATGAGTATGCTTCTTCAGAAAACAGAAGCTAGGGCAGGAAAAGCAGTGGTTTGGTGGTTTTTCGTTAGATTTTTTAAAAACATTTTTAAATGTGGATGGGACTGATCAGGGTGATGACAGTTTCTTCAGGGGTATAATAGCCCCTCTTATAAACACACACTTTTAGCAGGAAGAAAAACCTCAAAATCACGAGATCTTCAAACAAGCTGAATTATAAGGGGAAAAAAATGCACCCATCTACTTCTAACCATGAAGCATCAGTTCACACAGGTTCTAACGAGTGAGTGAAACAGCAGCTATAAAACAACTGTATTGTGTGATAAATCAGCTTGACCATGACCAAGTCCTTTTCAGTGTCAGAGGCTTCCCTAATGTTGATATTCACTGAGGTTTTTTCTCTTGTGAGTCATGACTTGGCATGCTTTCCTTCTCACTCCTCCACAGGCACAGCAGCAGAGGAAGCATGTCCGTGGCTGGCCAAGTGCAGGGTGGGCTCAGTGCCAGCGGCAAGCATGGCTCCCTGGCCAGGCTGTGGTCAGAGCATTTCTCCTGAGGGAATTTTATCAGCAGGTGGGGTTCAGTCGGCTGGCCCCAAAGGGCTGATGTCTCACTCCCTTCTTTGCAGGCATAGCCCAAGCTCCCTTGCTTAGAGTGGAGAACTGAACCCACCACACCAATGTCTCACTGGTCACAGGGTATCCTTAAAGGGACTTCAGTGAGTCTTGCTCTGAATTACTTCATTGGTGGAGCTGATGCCACTTCCCTTGAAATATTATTAGCCTGTTGCATGACAGGATTCTGAACAACATCCTTTCTAACAGAGACAGAAGTGTTTTCCTCTGCACTAGTATATTCAGAGCTGTGGGGGATGTGGACTGCTTTCGTAACTTTTTTTCATTAATGGTTTTCAGGACTTGTTCTATACATTGTATTGATTCATGTTTGGGGGCTAAAGGGTTGACTTCTGCTTGGGAACAGGGGAGTAAGGGAACAACTGTGTGAAACCCCATCAGCCTCCAAGAGCATGCAATTGGCAGTCACTGGGTACAGTGTGTCTAGGCTGAGTGCTGTCTTTTTTGGTGGGAACAGTGGCTTGGGAATTAGGAGAATTTGAGCAGGGAGCAAAACAGGGGAGGTACAGCCCCAATCCAGTCACCATGTGGATGTCAGGCTGATTTGCTGGGCATGAACCCATGGTGTCTTGACAAGGTTCCAGGGTTATGGTGCCCTGTGAGGATTACAGCTTTGCACCTTTTGCTTGACTCCTGGTATTCGCGCTTTCCTTTGCTCTCTTAGCTCAGTAAAGGTGCAGTGGCACAGAGTAATACTTGAAAGAATAGGAGGAGACAAGGTGCTAGTGCCAGAGCTTTAAAGTCATGTGTTTTGACATGGGAGGGTGGCAAGTTACAGGAGCCCCACCCCCAACTCATATAAGGTTGTTCTTGCTTGAATATATTAATATAAGGACTAGTGATGGGCAGAAAGTCTCGGTGCTCTTCCCCAATACCCATTGACTACCCAAGTCTTCTCCTGCCCTTCCTGGTCCCACAACAGGAGGAGATGGACTCCTAGGGCCTTGGTGGTGGGAGATGGTGCAACTGGGAATTTGGTGCACCATGCAGTGCTGTGTGTAGCACAGAGCAAAGGGACACAAAATTGGTATCTAAGATACCCTTGCAGCACTGGGTGATTTTGTGCTTTGTATGTGGATTCAGCTGCCTGAGGCTTTTTGGCTTTAGAAAAGCCATGTACACAGCCACGGCTGCTTCTGTTGACACTGCTCACCTGTTGACACAGTCCTTGTGAGCAGCGGAGCTGCTTTGGACTCAAGGACAGACAACAGGAAGCAGAAGGTACTAAAAGCAAAGGTGGGACTCCATCATTTGAAGGCTTGTCAGCTGCAATGGCTTTCTGGGGATATTTAGAGGAATGATACCAAGAAATGAGATTTCAAGCAATGTCTAAGTCCATGAGAGTAACATCAAAAGAAGTAAAAATATTTCTTCTGGGGATGCTTCTTATTAATCCAGGATAATCAAGTGTTGGAGGCAAGATACAGCCCATGGTTGTATGGGTCTGAGCCAGTGATGGCAATTCCTGTGTGCCTACAAGACAGAATAATATAACTGAGAGCCAGAGGGAGCTGAGCAGTGAGGACAGACAGCAAAGGCCTCTGGAATTTATTACTGTTTAGTTTGCTGCAAAAAAATTGCAATCTTGCACAAATGCAAATAGGAGGCAGGCAGCTCAGCATAAACTGTGGAAAGAATGGAAAGCAGGCAGGGTATTAAACATAAGATGAGAAATGTTGATAATTTATTATTATGGCTTTAAGAGCAATATACAACTTTTATGAAGTGATTTTAATGAGAAAGTCAGGAGAGAAAAGTAATTCTAGAAATATTGCTCAGAGATTTGTACTAGGAATCACTGAAATGCACCCACAAAACCTGCGTGGGACTGGTAGGGATGTTTGTGGGGGTATTGATAAAATATTTGGAGAGAACAAGCCAAGCTGAAAATGCTGGCCCAATCCCTGTACCACTTGGGATCAGGCACTTGGTCACTTGAGGATGATCTCTGTTGCCCTGTGCAGCAGTTGTGTACACCAGGTAAAATGAGATGTGAGATCCATTATGGCATGGAAAGTGCAGATTGTATCACCAAACACTTGGCAGGCTTTACTCACTGCCTGCCCACATTTCCTGGTACAAAGAGCAGAAGCCCTGTATCCTTTGTCCATACCCCAACAACTGAGAACCTAAAGCATCCATAGCATTTCTGAGACACCTCTTTCTAGCCAGCTTCTTCCTTTGGTGTGGTCCCCCTCATTGCTCAGCTTTCTCCACTGGGTTCTGTCTGTCAGGAGCAGTTAGAAGAGCAGCTTTACATCTCCTTTACAGTTCAGGCATCAAGACTCTCATCACCACAAGGATAAACGCTGAGTTCTGCTAAGGCTTCTACATCCCCCAGCACAGTCTTGATGTGCTTGTTGAGTCTCTGAAATCTGTCTGTCTCGTTGTGTGGAGTGGATATCCAGCACCAGAAGGTTTGAGGGCTGAGATGTGAACCACTTTTCTGATGGTTTCTTATGGCCTCCACAGCCTGTGAAAAACCAGAGACATCTGCAGAATAGTATTTCTGCTACACCTTTCTTTTCTTTACTGGGCAGAAGATCTAAGCATCTTGGACAAAGGCCTACTTGATCACTCCTTTGTGGATCCTGCTCATACACCAGGCAGGAAGGACTGCTCACTTTTCCCCAAGGAGCACTTCAGGACATCATACAGACTCTGTTTGTTTCTCCTCAGGCAATTCTGACCTTTAAAAAAAAAAGGAATTCAGAATGCAGCTGGGTTGTAAGAATTACTCTGCTTCTCTTCACCACTTCTGTTTGCTAACAATGAGTTGCCTGTTTTTAGATAAACAATAATTTAAAATAATACTGAACATGGGTATGTGGGATTTGTTACAAAGCATGAATGTACAAGTGGCGTGCTGTTAACCCTGGGACCACAGGGAGATATTAGATGAATAGTAGTTAGGGCTATTAGCAGCTGAAATGTGATCCTAGACCCATGCCCCTACTAAGAGGAAAATTATAAGGTCAGTTGTGATTCAGGATCAAAAGAGAAGGATTTGCAGTTGTGTTTTAGCCATGAGCAAGGGCAGATTTGTCTCATGGTGATTCCAATAGGCAGAGAGTTCCTGGAGGAAGATGTCCTGTTCTTCAAGGGCTGTTTTGCTCTGGAGAAGATTACAAGCTCAGCAGAAGATCGTCTTCTATTTGCTTCCAATGTTTTATTGGAGATAAAAGTAATTTTTCAGAAGATCAAATCCTACTGATGACTTTCCCCTCACTAAAAAGCCATGCCAACTCATGAGTTGTTTTTGGACAGAATTTGCCAGCTGCATTTGGGTCTTTTTTGAGACCTGGGGTTCCAGTCTCCCTTTCAGCTACAGTACAATTTTGAGCAAGCAAAGCTGTTCTCTTCAGGGGCTGCTGCCTGCCAGACTAGGCCCATGAGGAGTGAGGGATATCCCTTCAGCTCAGCTTCTGAGGAGCACAGTCCCACAGAGCAGCCTGTCTCAACCATTTGTAATAAGATAAAACCACAGGCTAAGTTCCCCTTTCCTAGGTGCCGTGTGCTCTATAGGTATCAGTAGGGTGAGCACTTGTGCCGACAGACTGCCACTCAAACTGCAAACACACGCACTCCAGAGGTCACCAAGTCACTTATAGGAAGTGAACCAGAATAAACAGCCTCTTTATCAGGCTTTATTTTCTAGCAGAACGCTCCAGCTTTGCTCTCCAAGGGAAGTTGCCTGTGGTGGGGCGCCTGGGGATTTATCTGGCTGTGGTTCAGCTGACTTACACGCTTGGTCTCCTCTGCCACATCTGCTTCCTCTTCCACCTCATGCTTGGCACCTTCTCCTTCTGGCAGGCGAGCACTGGGGTTTCTGTGAGAGCCAGTTCCCTGCTCTCTGGCTTCAGGTAAAGACTCTACTGGTGATGTTATCCTAGATTGAATTTTCCCAGCATTTTCCTCCTGGGAAATTAACCTGTCAAGGTGGCTTGCTCTTCCATGAGGTACTGGGAACCCCCTGCCAGGATCGTTGTATACAGTACATCTCTGATTTTAACTGGGATTTTTTTTTTAATTTTGGCAAAAGATAAGTGTGCTGTGGTCTTGGGGTTTGCAGAAGGGACTGAGCTTTTATATTTGCCCCTGCCCCATGGGTGAGATCAGGGCGGTGCTGCTCGTACCAACCCTGAGAGCACAATGACTTGCCTCGTGCAGGGCCATCAGAACAGGAAAGGAAACAGGCCTTTTTCTTACTTCCCACTCAGTAAAACAAAGGACGGTTCACAAGGTCTCATGCGTTTTCCCAAACTCTCTCACTCTCCATGGACAACTGCCACAGTCCAGCATGTACTGATAGCATCAAAGTTTTCCTTGGAAACACTCCAAAGGATTCAGCTCAGTGGACCACACAATTATTCATACACTGTTTGGGAACGAATGATCTGCCTGAACCAACTAGACTGTTTTTGTTTTTTCCTTTCTGTGACATTGACCTCACACTTCTCTCAACTACCAGAATGCAGTTAGTATTTTTCATCTCTTTAACAGCCAAATTTTATTCTTCAGGCTTCATCTGTCTCTTGAATAGCCAAGACAGTTGGTGTTCAGCCTGGAGAAGACAAGGCTCTGGGGGGGTCCTAGAGCAGCCTTCCAATACCTGAATAGGGCCTACAATAAACCTGGAGAGGGACTTTTTCTGAGGGCATGTAGTGAGAGAACAAGGCGGGATGACTTTAAACTGGTAGTGGGTTTAGACTGGATATTACAAAGAAGTTCATTACTGTGAGGGTGCTGGCGCACTGGAACAAGTTGCCCTGACAAGCTGTGGTTGACTCATCCCTGGCAATGTTCAAGACTAAGCTGGATGAGGCTTTGAGCAGCTTGGTCTAGTGGAAAAACCCCTTCCCATGGTGGGGCTGTTGGAAATAGATGATTTCTGAGGTCCCCTCCAATCCAAACCATTCTATGATCCTACAATTACAGGCATACCCACACCCACCCACACACATGCATCCCTTGGAACAACACCAGCCCCGTCCTCCAAGACTAATCTCACTCATTCTCATTTTCAAAATGTACTTAACAGTTACATTTACCTGAGCAAGAAGGAAACATTTAGAAAGGTGAAAGTTCAAGCACTTCTTCAAGACTTCCTACAGGTCTGATCATCCAAACACAGAAAGACGGGACAGAAACACGCAGTGGCTAAACATGGTACCTCAAAAATAGACTTTGAGACATCCTTGCTATCAAGTTGCAATAAACCTCTCCATGGTGTTTCATAACCCTGAACTTTAGACCCATGAAAAGCTGGGAGAAAAATTGCATGAATGTGGGATGGTTTGCTAGGTAAGCATCTTATTGTGCTTTTCTGCAGAGATTATTATTTGAAACCTCCCTGAAGAACTAATCGTGATGCTGTGGGGCCCATAATGGGGATTTAACCTTTACAGTATCCTGTTGTGGAGCATGTTTTTAGCCCTAACTCTAAATTATTTGCCTGTGATTTCACCCCTTTCTCCATGTAATTCACAGGGCAGCATCTACTGAAAAACGAGAAGACATTCTGCTTTTCTGGCTGGCCTCAGGCTGTAAGGTCAGAGACTTCGTTGTCCAGTGTACTAACAACCTGTACTTTCTCATGCTCCAGCTGTAATACTAACGTCTGCATGATTTCTATCATGGCATGATTTTATCTTGGTGGGTTTGCTATTGTGAGAATGTATTTGCCTTACAATATCTTTATATGACATTTTGGATATTTATTTTGGGTGTAAGCACAGGGCCTGAAAATTGTCTTGGAAGCCTCATATTTGGCTAAGAAGTTTCCAAAGCTGCAGACAGGGCCCTTTGCTTGCTCATAGTATGCCCACCAAGTGCAAAGCAGCGGTGGCTGCTGGAGGGGACAGTCAGTGGGGACAGTAAAGCACTGTGTATTCATGCTGGGGCACTGCCAGTCGGCAGGGCTGTTCCACAGGAATTTTCCTTAGTAAACTGCTGAAATCCTATTTCTGAACATGGGAAGGGAAAACAGGCTGAAAATGGTGCTCCTTCCAAAGTTTTGAGCTTGCTCCTACGGAGCTTCACCCCAGCTTGGCTTACCCTACATTAAAATTAACTTTATTTCCATTATATTTAAGACCTCATGGCTACATATGCCAATACAAGTCTGATTGCAGTTAGAACCACAGCATGAATGACTCAGGAAAGCTGCTTGTTGGGAAAGGGTTATTCTGTCATGGGCAACTTGCACAACAAAGTTGTCTCTTCAAGGAGTACCTGTAGCAGAAGGAAATCAAAAGCAGCATCTTGTGGGGAATATGTGTCCTTTGGTACCCTCCTGGACTGGAGCTCACAGAATAACATCTTTACATTCATATAGACTGAATATGTCACAGTTTAAGTGTGCCCAGGGATGTGACTCTCATTGTTTGCGTTTCTAGATGTATTTGTTAGCAAAATGAGGCATGAACTTCTGCCTTGAGCTATGGGAGCTGCCATGTACTCTCTGCCACTGCCTTATTGAGTGGCCTTGGGCAAGTTCTGTAATTACACTGGGACCTTGTTTCCCAGCCCTGAAAACCCTGTAATAAACATCCCCCCACTCACACTAGTTTTCTGTTACACTTAAAGAAAACCACTAACTCTGCCTTCCTCCTTTTTGCCTTCAGCATAAATTTTGGTGAAGTTCTTCATTGTGGTAAGGGTTCCTCTGGATAAGGGCTGCAGTGAGGTCTGAAGTGACCAGCCAGCACTTGGAGATGTGCAAGGGAAAGACACTGTGTCACTGCAAACAAATTGCATTACTATTAAGTTATTGCTGTTTCCCACTGAAAGGATCAGTATTCAGAGCCTGATGCATTTACACAAGAAATCGATGGGATACAGCATTTGCATTCATTTCTCTGAGAGCTCAGTAGATCCTCAGCCAAGACAGTAAAAGACTTTAAATTGTATTTAAAACACAGTTACTGTGACAATACAGGAACATACATGAAGTACAGCTCGACATTTTGGGAAAATTTATCTTTTTTTTTTTTTTTAATCTAAGGTGTTATTTCTCTCAAATTAGGCAATAAAAGCTTATAGCTGTGGGTTTTTTCCAACAGGTAACTTTAGGATAGCTTAAATATATGTGCACTTTCCCTCTCTGTGGACTGAGCTGCATCCTCTTTAGGATGCAGTGAGCACCTTTTCCAATTTTATTCTCACTCTTATTCTCCTTTCCCTCCTTCCTTTGCCTCCTGTGGAAAGAAGCTGTTCTAGACAACACCATAGTCAGCACGTATTTTGTCATTTTTGTATTAACACACAGGGGTACAGATTAACCCTTTGGTTATTCATCAAAGATTATCTCAGTATTGAATAGTCACTGCTATTTCAGCTGCCCTGCAAAAGGAACACCAAGTTCTCAAACAAATAGAAGGGAAGCTGCCGAATTTCACTCTAGCACTGGTACATGCCACTTTGTATCTCTTGCCCTTTCTACTTCAGTTGAATAATTCTCTCTAAGTATGCTCCATACCCCAGTGACTGCCACGGTATGCTGCTGAGCTAAGTGAGTAGTGCTCGAGGGATGAAAAACTCCAGGACTGAAGAAATTTATTACTAAACCAAGGTGACCAAGAGCTTAATTTTTGGAGGTGCAGGATCAGTAGCAGGTATAACAAGGGAGTTACTAGCTGTGGTAAGGCACTGGTCCTTCCTCCAAAGCATTATGTAGTTTTGCCATTTTTTCCTAAAGCATCTGTACTAGAGGATTCTATGGGGAAGATGATGGATAAAGGAATAGTATCATTTGTTTTAGCATCTCATTTTATGAAATATCAAAACAAAAAGTATCTCTCTGGTGCTCCAGCTATGCTAATTATTGTAATGTGACCACAAATTGGCAAAGAGTACACATTTGGTAAACTAGCATGGCTGGAGGAAACTGCACTGATGTGTTGCTGTTTTGCAGTTGATTTTCCCTGAGAAGAAAGTAAACAGAGACGAAATAGACTGCAGTATTTTATTCATTTTCCAGACAGCTGCATTTTTCCAGGGCTAGAGTTTCTCAGATCCTAATGAACCATCCTGGAGGTCACAAACGGCATAATATGAGACTTGGACAAGCAGCTGATATAGAAATTTATAACAGCACTCCTTTAGTTGGGACACAGGCAAATAATCATTGTTTTTCTTGGACTATTAGTGCTTACATATAAAGTAAACCCTAAAAGCACTGCAGACCAAAAGATACAGATGGTCTTTAAGGCAGAACCATGCATTAGTCTCCCCTAGTTTATCAACTCTGTGTGGTATGAAACCTGCTATTCCTTCATGCATTTTTGTTTAGAGAAGAGGTATCATACTAATCCTTTCAGGATCAAATAAGCAATAGGGATTTTCAGACAATTTCCCCAAGACAGACCTGAAAATAAATGTTAGGAAGGTGCATTTCTTTTTGTTCCACTCCCATAGATGATGGATGACTAATGGCAGTTTCTGCTTTGGTAGTACATATGTCTGTGTTTGTTCTATTAAAGAAAACAAGACTTAAAATTTTAATGTAAAACAAGTTAAAAGAGGAGTAATGGAAAAGTAGGTAGCCCTCTGGGTTGGTGTCCAGAGCAAACTTCTAATTCATGTTGAGGAAAAACCTTCTGGTCAGCAGCCAGGAACTTATTATTCCAACAGGTTTATTATCATGTTTGTTCTACAGTGAAATACGATATCAAAACAAGAGTTGCCCAGGGACATTGTGTTTTGCTGGAACAAAGCAAGAAAATTCTCAAGAGGGCCTCTTCTTGTGCAATCCAACACAATGCACTTATCCAAGCATTAACAAAGGAAAGAATTCCAGTGCTTGTAAATTTATCAGACCTCATATGAGATGTGTAGTGACACCAGACCAAAATCTGCTCCTGTGTGAAGATGAGACACCCAGAAAAAATACCCTTCTCTCCCAGTGGAGCAATTCTGGATTTACGTGACAGCAAATCAGCCCCAAATTCAGCCTGTTTTTTCATCTTGTTCTTGGTGTTTAGGTACAAAAGACATCTACATTGTTCTGTTTGAGCTGCAGCCCCCCAGCAAGTCTACTGTAAAAAGGGCTGCTCCAGTCTCAGAACATGATTGGCACTTTGAGGTTTCTCCAGTCAGATACCAAAAAATTACAAGCAAATTTTAAAAATGCAGGCCTCTAAAGTACATTACTGAATTCTTGTTGAGGTTATTAAATGAAAAGGCATTTTCATTAAGATGGAAATCCTGGCCCTGCTGAAGTCAATGACAAGGTTTCTACTGGGTTGGTTGGAGCCTGAGTTCCTTCATCCATATTTTAATGACATCACAGTTCATTTTCCAGGGAAACAAGGATCCTTCAGGAAAGACTATCTTTTTCTGAAATTTTGCCTTTCTGAGTGATTCTTGTTCCTTTCAGCTAGCAGAAAATCTGAGCATAGATCCCACTTGTAGCTTATGATCTTACCTAAGGAAATAAATGGGGAAAAGAACAGGGCAGCAATCCATTCCTATTGCTTAATAAGCAGTTTTGATTTCAGAGCCAGCAAAGCCAGTAGTTTTAATTGAATGAGTAATGTTTTTCCCACTACTCCCAGTCTTCTGTAAGTTAGATACTAGCTGTTTGCAGCAGCACCCATCTGTGACAAGCGTGATTAGGAGATTGAGTCAATTATGAGATCACCCCAAATTTATACCAAGTGCAACAGGAGTGAGGGAGCAGCTGCCACAAATGCAAGGTGAAAAGATTTTGAAGCTACTTCACGTTCCCAAGTAAGCAGACATACAACATGAATCCTTGTCCTATGAATCACATTGTGCCTGACAATTGTTTTTCTGTGATTTGCTTTGCAGAATAAATGAAGCCTGTTTAGGTTCTTTTGTCCCCAGTAACCTTGCTAAAATTGTATAGACACTTCTGCCCTTTACATCCCCTGTTTTCAAATCCTGAATATTTTTCCCCCCTGCCTTTACCAGAACTCTTCTCAAGGGTATTTCATTTTTCATTTAAGGCCTCCTTTCTATCTCACACAAAGAGATGACTAAATGTAACACCTCAAAAGAAACTAGTTCTGAACTGCTCATCACCTAGGGAAAACATTCTAAAAGGTTCTTGAGAGCAAACTCTAGAGAGAAATTGGTACTCTGTAGAGCTCATATAACTACGTGCTGTGGGTATACTGGGTTTGGAAAAATACACTGCTTCAGAACCTACAGAAATGAACTGCTGCAAAAACGTGATGCTTTTGATTACATATTGTATGGTTTAGGTCTAAAGTGCACTCTGTCATTTCTTTGATCCTTAGAAAATACCCCAGACATTGTTCAGTGTCAGCTGGGAGTAATGAAGTTTCTCTGATCCTATGGAACTGTACTGGTGATCTGTTTTTCTTGTAAGCGTGTACAACACCCCACATCAAACAGGTCTGTTTCAGATCCACGATTGCAGCAGGCAGCCAAGGACCAGACCCCCAGCTGGAGAAAAGCAGTTGAGGCCTCTTGATTTTAATGGGTGGCTGCTGAGATACACCACTCCAGCATCCGGCCTCCTCATCTTGGGATGAAACTAATTGCAGCAAATAATTAGGTTTCCTCATCTTCACCAGATCCATTCAGTAATCTATTTTTAGTACTCCTTTAACAATAGGTTGTCTGCACCCTCAAAAACTGTTCAGAAGCCCCTTCCTCATAGTGATCCTAACAACCAGCAGTTATTTTTATTTTCAGTCTCACCATCTGTCAAAAAAAAAAAAAAAAGCCATTTGGTTTATTTGTAAACTCTTTGGAGGGGGTGCAAATAGATCTTTCAACACCTTCATATTTCACAGAGGGCCTTCAGGGTCCCTTTTTTTATTTATGAAGGTCTACCTTGCAATGAGTAGAAAACCTGTAACAACACATGCTAATAATGGTACATCACAAGAACAAATGTCTAGCAAGTGTTTGCTTAGTCCATCTCTGGGGAAAAAACCAAACTACCAACCCAAAACCCCAACGATTTCCAAGAACAAATGACCACCTTCTCTGTGCCAGACTTGCTGTTAATTACAGCACAGCTGGTCCCATTCTGCAGCAAAAACTACATCAAACTCTGTTATACAAACCAGCATGAATACTTTCTTCCCACCTTTCTTTAGCTGCCTGTATTTTTAGCAGATATTGTGAGCTCTTTGTTTTGATATTGTGATTATAGAAAGCAAGAAGAGCCAGGGAGCCATTCCCTGGAAAAATACTTTTACTTGTTTCCAAACTACAGCTTTTAATAGGCTATAGAAAGAGCTTAAAAGGGAAAAAAGGAAAATTTCAAAAGCACTGAGCTGAGGGATAGTTTTTAGAATTGTCTACTGGTGCTGGGAAGCATAGACATGGTCTTTTTTTGATGTAAGCTTAAAAGATTTACTCGGGAGAGAGGGGTTAAAACATGAAGTCTGCTCTTCTTTTGTTGTTATATAAACATATTTTCGGGTTTTCCTGCTTGTGTGTCTAGGGCCTTATTTGAAACTGTATGTGGGGTTCATGCCCATGAGGACACTGTTTGGGTTTTCTGGAAACAAAACCATAAATTTTTGTTTATTCCCAGTTGAGAAAGACATGGAATGAGGGGATGAAGCTGTCTGGCTGTGTGTATGACACATACACTCCAGAGTAAGCTGCTCTTCTGTTTTGGTTAGAGCAGCTGATTCCCCCAGACCTGCCGTGGACAAGATGTCAGGGTGAGGCCGGGGGTGGAGAGGGTACCTGTGCTGCAAGTGTTCCCTAACTGCCAGGAAGCAATGTTTGCAGTGCTCGATGGTGTGAAAAAAGCCCTCTAAAAGCCATTATCTTCTTCATGTAGACATTGCAGTCCTGTGAGTGCACAAGCTGGCCAGGAGGGCAAACAAGCAATGATCTTTCACAAAGCACCTACTGCCAGGAAGCATCCCTGACTGGGGTAATTGGTTTGGTCTCCTGTGGAAAAACTGTCCAGAGCACCAAATAAAGAAGCAACTGCCAGTGGATACAAGAAAGAATTTTCTCTGCAATACTCAAATGGCAGCTTGGAGAGCTCATCAGGATTGAGCACAAAGCTCCTACCAAGAGGTGTAGGATGAGCACAAAGATGCATTTTATCTGCTGTGTAAAAAGGACTCAGTTGTATTTTGTGTTGTGGTGCCCACATCTTGCTGTTTTATTGATGACTGTCAGTGTCAGAATCCATTACTTTATGTAGTGGGACTGTGACAAGTCATGGGAAGGAAGAGCCTGGGAGAAAAGTACCAAAGAAATAAAACTGCCTGGCTCTTGTCAAAACAACTCTTCGATGGTGAGATAAGTGACAAAAAATGGGAAGGAAGGGGGCGACAGAGCTGCTGCCGTTCTGAGATAAAATAAGTCCCCTCACTATATGATTCTAAAACACTGCGTCTTGAACAAGTGTGGTTCCGAAGGAAGAGAATAAGATGACCTGATGGCTGGTAAAGCAACAAGATAAATGATTCAAATAAACATAAAAAACAGCGTAGTGAGAGGAACAATATTTAGAGACATGCATGAGCAAAAGGGAAAATTGCTGCTGACACAATTAAGAATAGTGCCCACCAAGATAGTGGGCCAATCTACTGCAAAAGAATGAGGTTCATCTGTCTCAGGGGACTCTCAAAGTGGAATTAATTTCATTAGTTGACTGCAATTTTTTTTTAAAAATTATTCTTTGCCTTTCTTCTCAGACAGTGCCAAGAGAGAAACCCACAGCTGAGGGGATATGAGGATACCAATAATAAAAAAAAAAACAACCTAAAAAAGACAAAGCAGCAGAGAGGTGTTTAAATCATCCCATGACAATGATGAAACAGATCTTAAAAATACCAAGAACCAGCTACAGGACAGTTAAGAAATAAATACTGAGCACCAAATACTGTTCAAAATACCAATATCAAACAGGCTGACTTCACTCCATTAATCTCTCCCATCTGAGGAGATTTCCAGGGATAAACAACAGAAGAGGAGGGAGTGGCATGAAGGTTTCACTGGAAGAGAATTAAATATATGGGTAGCTGGACACATCAAAGAAGTAGTGATAGAGTTCTAAGCCCAAGCCACATAGTTGGAGCACTAAACAAAACATACAAAGAAAACTTTTGGACTAAGTATAGATTTACAAAGTCATGTAGTCCATCAGCTTGTCTTTTGTTGTTTGATTTCTGTTATGCTAAAGGAAATGCAATTAATTACATCCTCTGTAAATTGGCAAGTCTGCATCAAAGATAACAGATTTTGTTTTAGTGTCTCTTTCTAATGAAAAAAAAAAAAAGCCTGCAATGACTGAAATACTTTACTAGTTGTACAGGGCACAACATGAAGTCAGAGCTAACAGAAAGATGTAGATGAGAAAACCAACATTAGGACAAATAGGATATGATATAGAGACCAGATGTGATAGCTTGATTCCAGTTGAAATCACAGCCAAAGCAAGTTATTTTTCTTTTGATGGTCAGTATTTTTTCCAAACTAATATTTGCCTGGCTCCTCACTTGGAGTAATAGGGAAGCAGGTAGGTACAGGGGGAACTTCAGCTGCATCAAAACTCTATGTCCAGTGAAGTGTTTCAAGCTACGGCTTGAGCACCCCATGCCTCCAGGGTGATCTGATAGTGAAGTGTGGGAGCTGCCATCTGTGAAGCTCCTTTTTGAGGAATCACAGATCCTACCTGCTACTGAGGAGGCAGGTGAGCATTCATCAGAAAGAAACACAGAGGTTGAAATAGTCCAGATTCTTGCAGAAACAAAGCAGGGGGTCTCCACAGCAGCACTGAAATTTAATGTCTTTCCAGCTAGGTGGCCCAGCATTATAGAATTGCTGACTTCATGCTTTTCTCAGAAAGCTCCTTATCCTTTCTCTGCTGAACTCCTTGTCTGCCTTGTAGTCCCCCTTTTCCCATGGAAAGGAAATTAAAAAGGAGTCAAGTTTGCACCTCAGATCATCTACCACCCTCCAAATGCCTGGGAGTTTGTCCTACTCAACAGTGTAGCAATGACTGGCAGCTGTTCTCAACATAGATGTACCTAACATGCATATATATTAAGACAAAAACTGTGGAGAAGAAGGGAAGAAAACCAAACCAAAACCCAAATCATCTCTAGCATGATCGAGCTTTCTAGAACTTTGCCAGCTAAAATAACTACGAGGGGGAAAATTTCCCGGGAAATAGCACCACTGAAAGTGTGTTTGTGGAAAAATGGTCAGTTATTTAAGAGCTTAAAAAAAAATCATCATTTGCTTTAGAAGGTTTATATTACTCTTTATCAATGAGTGTACTGTACTGATATCCATAGGAATAATCCAGGCTCTACAATATTGTCCCTTGGAAAGTGCTGTTGTTCTGAGCAGCTCTGGTGGGTAGACTTGATAGGGTTAGCAAGGTCAGCCTCCAAAATCCTGCCTGCATTTTTTGTTTTCTCTCCCCCTGGATTCTGCCATAAAACACATGCTATATAGAAGCAGGAGGCTACAGCTTATCAATTCTGTTCTATTCCTTAGGAAACAATCAGCAAAACCCTGTGAGCTGTCTTGCTGTTTTAACACCACAGCAATTTTTGCAGCAG
Source organism: Entomyzon cyanotis (assembly GCA_024500445.1). NCBI lineage: Eukaryota > Metazoa > Chordata > Aves > Passeriformes > Meliphagidae > Entomyzon > Entomyzon cyanotis. The sequence continues at coordinate 88,976,451 of JAKEPQ010001005.1, forward strand.
AGGATTGCAGTGCTGATTTTAGCATAAATCATTAGTCATTATTTCTTTCAGCAAAGACTTTGACAGCTTGCTGTAGCGTAGTGTAGTGGAATATTCCACAGGATGACAAAGCAAACATATGTTCAAGGATCTGTGCAAGATGCTAATTGCAACAGGGCATGAGGACAGGTGTGGGAACATGGTGTAGTACGCTTCCTTCAGTGACACACAGACCATTCCATTCTCCCGAGGTCTTGCACTTCATTTATTTTTGGGAAGAGATTCTGTAAAACTATCACAGATGGGAGGGAGAAGAGAGAGGCAGAATTGGCAGCATTTTATGATATTTTACACTACCATAAGACAGTAGGGAACTCTGGTTCATAAAGTCAATCAATATTTAAGATTCTTCTCTTTGAATGCTCACAGCCAGAACAGAGGTTTGGCCATCCTGTTCCCCCATCTGTACACCTCTTCAAAATGAATCATCTGCACTAGTGGACAGTGAAGAGAGTAAGTGCTTCCACAAAATGGCTTTTTTAAAGAAAACCTTTAAAATTAAAGCATAGCCATCTGTCGTGGTAAAGCATAGACACACTTTTCACCTTCGGAGAGCTTTACAAGCATTGACTAATTAGTTCTTGGGACCTAAGAGGACCTATTTTTTTCCCCACAATTTAGATTGAGAAGCTAGCAGGGGCAACTTGTATCCTGGGGCAGAATTTAGGCCCCCTGCAAAGCAGGAGAATTACAATCCTTTTGTAGTAGTCAATGTTTTCAAGCAGGGGGATGTAAAGTTGAGCACTTCTCCACCACTTATGCACTTGTGACAAATTAAAGGCTTGATTTTTTTCTTCACAACTGCTGCCCAACCAGATGATTCTATTGGCTTATAAATACTAAATGTCCAATTTGAGTAGGAGCTACAGATGCTCAGTCCTTTGATTATTAAGCCATTAAGAAGGGTGTGAGCTATACCCTCATGGTAAAGAGTCTGTTGATTTGTTATTTGAACTGGGAGATATTTCTCATGCTCATGCTCATTTCTCATGGATGTTTTTGTGTTGATTTGAAAAATACTTTATTTTTAATAACATTTAAATATATTTGTTATTATAAATTTTAACTTTTTTTTTGTGGTACCAAATGACCTTCTGGTACTACATTATATTTTGTACTGAATAAAATATTTAATTTTGTGCATTTTTTAAAGAATAAGAACTCTAGATGCTTACATCTTGAAAGGTCCAGAGGTTTGCCCTGTTCTGTCATTTAGAAGTGCCGAATTCCAAATTATCACTTTTAAAAAATATAGTGTTTTAACCTAAATTGTCCATCAAGTTTGATAGGAATACGTGAATAGTTGTTGTTGACTTAAAAACACACTTCAGCAAGTAGATCATTCTCCTCTCTCTGACTTCAGGCTTGGAAACTGAACTCATGACATTCACAGGGTGATTTTAACTCTCCAAATAAAAAGCTTGGATTCAAACTCTGCTGGTTCAGGCTAGGGCATTTGAGGGACTGCAGCCTCCAGCCATCTGCCTTGCCCCTTTGCCAGAGATTACAAGCTCCTCAGCAAAGAAAATTTGCCACATAGTTACAGCAGCTCATAAAAAAATTGTAAATATCCATTTTCATTTTATCTTTAAATGCCAGGCTGTGGACCAAGGCTGCTGCTTCATGGTCTGTACCAGTTTGACTGGCTGAGCCCTCCCTGACCCTTGTCCTTCTCTCCTCCCTTATCACTGTAATCTGGGAAGGAAACCTGCCCCAAAGCCCTGCCAAAGGATGGCCTTACTTAGATCAGGAGAAGCGAGCGGGGAAAGGAACATGTTAAAATGTTGAGAGGTACAGAAAATTGTTAAGTAGAAGAGATGTAATACAGTGACCACAATGTGTTAGCAAAGAAAAGTATCTATGAGGGCTCTAAATTCAATGCCTTGATAAAAAAAACAGACAGTGCTTTGAGCTATTGAATAAAAGGAGGATGGCAATAGGGAACAGGAGGCATGAAAGATGTAAGTACTTAGGAGAACCACATTAAAATATGGGGGTGTAAGAATGGTGAATCACATTCATCGGTTGATAACAGGACACAGTATTACCTACAAGACATTTGCCTGAGCTTTTCAGAGTTCCTCTAAATCAGTATAGTCCAACAATGATTTGAATAGTACATAAGACTTAGAGTCTTTCCACTTCTCTGAAGAACTGTGTGCATTGAAGTGAGTTGTTTGGAAAATTGCCACGGAGTTTTTCTATATGTTTATTCTAAATAGACATTATGTAGGATACTGTGCTATCTAAGGAATGTGTGCTCAAAGGTTAGGATGCTTTAAAAAGTTCTTTTTAACCAGCTCTGAAGCCTCATGATTTTTTTTGGCAGGGACAGTCATTTTCAGCCACGAGCATTACACTCCTCAAGAAATATGCAAAATAAAATGTGACAGCAGGGCAAAATATTTTATAGGCAAAGTGACTTTCCGTAATAATGGAATAATAAATGCAGAAGGGAGAAAGGCCAAGTATGAATGCTGAAAAACATTTGCAAGTGCATTTGTGCTGCTTCTGCAGCTGCTGGAGTGCCACTTGTTTGTGTGGGTTCGTTCAGTGGAGCAGTTGGAGTTAATCACCTCATTAGGGAAGTGGGCATCCAGCACACCTTCGAGCAGTGAGCTTGTACTCTCCATTTATTGCTACTCTGCTGCCAGCAGTTGCTGCTGATCAATTAATATTATGAAAGAATTAGAATGGAGGATAGACAGAACAGTCTGTTATTTCCAGCAAGAAATTGAAAAATCTGTCAAAAGACTTGTGAGTAAGTCCTAGGGAGGGTTTGCTAGTGCAGCCCTATTTGTCATGCTGTGACCTGGGACAGGACAGTCTGAGCTTGATTGGGAGTGATTCGTGCTGTGTCATTGCTGGAGACAGATGCTGCACTACTTCTGCGACTTTGTCTGTACCTGCTTGTTTTCCCTACATGTTAAACTCTGTATTTTGGGGAAAGGGTGGCATTTATCATGAGTTTGGTTAGTGTTTATCTTTCTTGCTTGTTGAAGTGCTTATTGTTTATTGAACACAGCTGTTCCACAGAAAGAATGAAACATTTTATAAGGGCATGTAGTGATAGAACAAAGGGGTTTGGTAGGTATAGATTAGATATTAGGAGGAAATTCTGTACTGTGAGAGTGGCAAGGTCCTGGAACAAGTTTCTTAGAGAAGCTGTGGATGCCCCATCCCTGGAAGCGCTCAAGGCAGGTTGGATGGAATTTAGTGCTACCTTGTCTGGGAGAACGTGTCCCTGCCCTTGGGGCATCCAAGAGCAGATATCTTTGAGGTGTTTTACAACCCAAACTATTCTATGAATTTGTCTTTAATATTAAAGATCTGTTGTAGTACGTGGCATGGCTTAGCACTCTTCAAACCTCAACTGCACATACAGCACAGCTGCTAAATTGATAAAAATAGGTCACTTTTATCAAATATTAATCTGTATAGAATACAAGGTGACCAGAAAATGGTGAATATTAAAGAAATGTTTCAGCCTATTGAAAGAGTGAGTAGTCCCTAAGTTTTGGAGCTTTTCTTGTTTCTCTATAGTTTGTGTACTGGCCAGTAATGCTGTTATCTACAAGGATAGCAGGGGGGTAAAGAAGTAGAAATCTCAATCAAAATGCAATGAGTGTCTTCACAAAGCTAGGTTAGTTAATAATAACTCTGCTACAGTTGTATCAGGAGACCCCAAATAAAATTGGACCTGAAATATATTGGTTATCTACAAATACACAGAGAAAAAATCTGCCTTGGAGAACTTAGAGCTTAAATTGACAAAGTTAAAAAATAAACAAATAAGTAAACAAATAAACCCACAACAACAGAACAAAAAGAAAGGAAAGAAAGAGTCAGCGAGGAAATGAATTCTTAAAGCTCATACAGTTCACCCATAATTCTGTGGTGGATTAAGGGCTTACAGTTGAGTCAAAACTCAGGAGTCCCATTTCCCTGGCCGCCCAGCTCTATCCTTTCAAGATGAGGGAACAAAAGGAAGACTAAAATGAGTAGAAAAATATCGATACCTAAATGTGGTTTGAAACATGTAGGAGGTTCTATCATAGAATGTTATCATAGATATTGGGAAAGTCACTGTGTGGCATGCAGCAAACAACTCTGTTATGTCTTGGAAAGGTGATCAAAATTCCTCCAGTGTCTTCTCCAAGGACTTTTGATAAAGAGCTGGTGTTACACAGAGTGAGGGGGAAAGCCCTGTGAGTAACCACAAAACCAGCAGCTGGCCAGGGCTGGGAGCCTGCCTGGTGTTGCTTGCTTTCTTTTGTCAAGGTGCACAACTGGATGTCATGGTCTGTTTCCTAAGATTACTGATAATCAGCATCCCATTCCCTAGGCCAAGCATCAAGCACTTTTCTTCATTATTTGAGGATGATCCAATGCTGTTTCTACCAAAAGAGCTATTTCTCCTCACACCTGTGGTGGATGAATTAAGCCCTGGGAATGGAGGGTAAAAAACACACCTACTGGGCCATTCCTTCAATTGAATTTTCTTCCATGAAGAGAAATAAGATTAGCTTGCACCAAGGTCTCAGTAAAATGACTGGTTTGTTTTAAACCTTTCTGGTCAGAACCAACTTATGATAACCACTGGGCTGTTCCAATGGTTAATTGTTTTCACTGCAACAGGAGAGAAGCTCCCCAGAAATTCAGAACTTGCTGAACTTCAATATTAAATTGCTTTTCATTTTTCTTAAACTTTTCTAGTTCTTTCCAAGTTTTTCTTCTTCACACAGAAGCAGACTGTGATTAAATGACCTCTAGACCTTATTGCTCATAAACATGAGTGTTAAAAGCAAGTACTTCTGTATTGTTGCTGTTCAGATACTACACACTGAATACATTGTCCTACAAAGTGGTTTTTTTATGACCCTTCACTCAAGTATTCACCTCAGCTTATTATGCTACATAAAGTTTGACGCATCTGAAGGACAGTATGCCATCCAGAGTGACCTGGAAAAGCTGAACAAATGGGCCCATGTGAACTTCATGATGATTAATAAAATCAAATGAAAGGTGCTGCACATAGGTTGGGGCAACCCTTGGTATCAACATAGGCTGGGGATGAGCTGATGGAGAGCAGCCTGGGGGAGAAAGACTTGGGAGTGCTGATGGATGAGAGGCTGGAGATGAGCCAGCAATGTGCACTCACAGCCCAGAGAGCCAAGTGTGTCCTGGGCTGCATCCAAAGCAGTGTGGGCACAAGGGCAAGAGAAGAAGTTCTGCCCCTCTGCTCTGCCCTGCTCTGCTCTGCCCTGCTGTGCTCTGCTCTGCTCTGGTGAGAACCCACCTGGAGAACTGCACCCAGCTCTGGGGTCCCTGGCATAGGAAGAACATCGATCTGTTGGAGCAAAGGCCACCAATATGGTTAGATTGATGGAGCGTCTCTGGTACAAGGAAGGGCTGAGAGAATTGGATTTGTTCAGCCTGGAACAGAGATGGCTTCAGGGTGACATAATTGCGACCCTTCAATATTTGAGGGGGCCTTATAAAAATTGATGGACAAGGACTTTTTGTAAGGGCAGGTAGTGACAGGACAAAAGGCTTCAAACTGAAAGAGAATAGGTTTAAGATTAGATGTGAGGAGTAAATTCTTTGCTGTGAGGGTGATGAGGCACTGGAACAGGTTGCTCAGAGAAGCTGTGGATGTCCCATCCCTGGAGCCTCATTCAGGCCAGGCTGGATGAAGCTCTGAGCAACCTGGTCTGGTGGAAGGTGTCCCTGCCCATGGCAGGGGGTTGGAACTAGATATCTCTGAAGTCCCTTCCAACCCAAACTATTCTATGAATCTATGATTCTAACTCCTGAAGAGGTCCTTGAAGGCAAACTAAAATACAGAGGAGCAATAAGTGACAGTAAAAACAGTTTGCAGACGCGTGCTTTTCTTTGTAAAAATACATTAGGTTAATGGCCATTCTTGACCTCCTCATTTCCTTGCTTGGCCATGCCTGGATTTCATAATTAGTGTGATGATCATAAGTATTATAATTACACAGTCTTAACTTCTAACAAATATTTTATTGTAGATATATAACCAGACGAGATGGGAATAAGTCCATAGACAGACCAAAACTACTTTTTAGAATGAGACTTTGTAGGTTAATTTAAACCATTCTTACGTGAGATTTCTTTCTTTCTTCATTAAGCTGGTTATTCTGCAAAGGTTGTCACTTTCTCCACATATATTATATACAAATGAATATACATAAGCAGGTTTACTGTCTGAATAGGTACTCTAAAACTGAGTCATAATAACCCTTTCATCATCCTGACCTTGTTTAATTGCTCAGCACTAAATGCACATATACATGTATATATGAATATAAAATTCATACATGTAAAAAGCAAACTGGCAACTGTAATTTAGGGACTCAAGCACGGACATCTGCAAGCATACTGTATTTTAGAAAAATTAGCTTGAAGCTTCTGATACAGTCCATTCTTATTTATGTAATTTTAAAAGAAATTAGGTCGGATCTTCACGACCTATTAAAAAGTATCTAATAGTCTATACACACACAGTTCAGATACTCAGTTTTTTTCAAGTTCACACTTTAATCTGTTGCAGGATAATTTACAGGAGAGGAAGTTCACCACCGCACTGTCACCAGTAAAAGAAATGGCCCAATAAGCATAGTTTTCATGCTCTGTTCCCAGGGTTTAATTCACTCCTCATAGAAATGAACACATGCATAGACAAAATATTCTCATTCAAACACAATAGACAGTTACCATTGTTAAAATAAAGGGAAATTTATCTGTGGATTCTAAAAAGTAAAAATGTAATAATGATTCTTTATCTTGTTTCTATATCACAGGCAGCATTGTGATATGCTTTAATGGCTATGAACAATGTTCTGTAGGCAATTACTTATCTATCATTAAAATACTAACATTCATAAAGCCTGTAAGCACACTAAAATCCAACCATCTTTCTTACTGGGTGTGACAAAGGCAATCTGGGATAACTTTTGCATCAGGAAAGTTTTGGCCAGAAGTACTATAACAAAACTTCTTCCAAAATTGCCAGGATCTCTTTTATCTCAGGACCTAAGGTGTTCACTGTCAGAAGTGAATAATGGCTTTGATGATTTTTATAGTTTTAGGTCAGTCAAGGGGAGATTTCAAAAGGCCAGGTTTCAACAGGTGATTAGCACCTACTGGACTATCCTGAAATATCTTTGTTGCCAGCAGAGCCATGCAGTAGTTCTTCCTGGAAATTATTTTATCTGTCTGTCTATCTATCTATCTATCTATCTATCTATCTATCTATCTATCTATCTATCTATCTCTCTATCTCTCTCTCTATCTCTCTCTCTCTGTGTCTGTCTGTCTGTCTGTCTTTAAGGTTGTAGCTGAAAGAGGCACACAAATTAATATGTTTCATTCTTGGTGTTTTCTGTTCCTGCGCTCCCTCTTCTGGCTTTCTAGAATTATCTAGCAAATGTCTTATGCCCATGTCTTATGATGCATTCTGGTTTTGGTTGTAAATGCATCAGTTATAATAAGGTGCACTTTTGTAGCAGACATCAAAAAAGAACTACTACTAAAAAACCCAAGAAATTACCATAGCAGCCAAGCATTTCTGTACATACCTATGCCAAGCAGAGGTTTCCTGGACTTTTGGAGAGCAAAAGTAATCCCAATCTTGGTGCAATAGCTGCCGTACTATGGGTATTAGATAGGGATAGGGATAAATAGAAGGTTTCACTGGAGTGGGCTTTCCAGTTTTCTAGCTTTTTCTCTTGAACAGTGCAGTAGAATTTTGTATTGATTTTTTCCCTCAGAAACTAGTAGAATTTTTTTTCACAAGTTTTCCTCTAAATTGTGTTATAATAGCACTGGTAAATAAACATTCTCCTGCACTGTTCAAAATCCAACTATTATGGTAATACACAGCTGAAATCAATTTTAATGATTTTCATTGCTGAGCCTGAGAAAAAATTAAAACATGGAGAATGAAATTTTGCATTTTAAGTACCATTCATTCTTAATATTCTTCCTAACATCATATATCTGTGTTCTTATCTCCCGTGTGACCATACTGAGAAACTGGCCTAAGCTAACATTGGAAAATGAGGTAAACAACACTATCTTGCACACCTTATGTTATATTTACAATGCCCTTTTCTAAGTTGTAAACACTTCTGGTTTCTATGTGAAGCACCAAAATGCACGTAACAAATGCAGGAAACAAGTCTCAGGATTAAGGAAACTGTTAAAATGAAAACTGAATCGCTGTTTACTTGCTGTGGATATTATCCCTCTTTCAATAAACTTTGTGCATCTGTAAGAAACTCTTGAGATGGTTTGATAAGTGTTTCCAGTGTATTCAGTAAGAAAAATTTCACATATGGACCTCACATTTTCAGTGTTGGAGTTCTACCTTAATAAAGCAACATGAAAGTGTGCTTAAAAATGTATTCTTAACACAGGAACCAGCATATCCATTTCAGTATGTAAAGTCCAGCTTCTCCATTAATTTCAGCATTCAACGAGGTCCTAAATTTCAATGGCTTTAGAGAAATGCTCTTCAATTGAAGGGAATTCCTGCCATGAAGTGTCAGAATGCAGAATGGTGATGTTTCCTGCCCCAGCTCCCCCAAGGTTCATTGCTGTCACCTGTGCAACACACCTGCCTGAAAGGTGCCAGACAAGGGGTGACCAGGCAGGCAGTTTCTACGTGAAAAGGTGATCCATGGCCTTGGGGTGCACTCTTAGCCCCTGTCACTTAGTGAAATCTCTGCTCTAGTCCTATAAATATAGCCACCTGGGACTCAGGTGAGTCATGCCATTGATTGCCTCACACTGGCGTATTTGCTCAGATCTAACACAAAGTGTTTGCTTAGATCTGGTGTATTGCCGTCATGGTGCATTACAGTCTAAGGGGGGAATTAAGTCCCATTCGCCTCCTGGAAAGCCCCTGGCAATTCTGCTGGGTATAAAACCCTAGTAAGCAGCTGTGGGACTTTCAGAGCAATGAGCCTCTTAAATGTCAGCTGATGCATAACAGCGTTATTGTGGTTTGAGGACCTGGGCATTGCGGGAGAGTGGTTTTATGGGAAATCACTGGGAATTATTCACCTGCATAAAGATACTCTTGTACATAATTATGTGCAAGATTGGAATCAGTAACTCTGCAAGTTTTGGTCTTCATGTGTGATGGGATAGTTCACCATAAGTAAAATTTGTTACTCCACACAATAAAAGTTGCTGTACCACAGCCAGGCTTCATGGCTATCCATTCTTATTAAAGTGAAATGTACAGAACTTCGGGAAGAAAAAAAAAAAAAAAGAAAGATAAAGAAAACAAACACCCCCCTCACTATCTGGTGTTAGAAGATATAATTTGATGGCTTGCAGGGTCACATACCCTGTGTAGTTGACGCAGTAACTGTGTGTTAAGGCATTAAATAATAATAACAAAACAAAGCTTATCGATTACTTTTCTTTCAGGAAGATGGAGAAGAAAATCAGAGCTCTGATACGTGACTTCTCCAGCGAGCGAAAGCCACGAGTTGGGCACTCATCCCTCCCCGGCGCTAGCGGGCCGCGGGGATGCTGAAGCGGCAGGGCCTGGGCAGCAGCCGGTACCGAGCGGCGGAGCCGGGCAGCGGGTGCGGAGCGGGGCTGCAGCCCCCTCCTCCAGGCTGGGCCCCGGCCCGGAGCGTCCCGGCTCGGCTGGGCTTGGCTTCCCCGGCGGCTCGCTCGCTTCGGGGGCGAACAGACGTGAGCCGCAGCGTGCCCGCTGCAGGGCTGCTCAGCGACGGCTGCTCTTTGGGAAGAGAAGCGGCATCAAAATATAAATAGCTATTCCGAAGACAAGGAGGTAGCCCCAGATTCCTCATTTAGGAGTTGCAGGAGGACGGACGCGGCCGCACCCCCGCGCGGGGGAAGCGGAGCGGGAGCGGGCGGAGGCGGGAGCGGGTGTCGCTCGCCGCCCGCAGGTGCTGCCGAGCCGCGGGACCCCTCGGCGGCGGCCGGCTCGGGGCTGCACATCGCCGCCCGGCCAGCAGGAGGAAGGAAGAGGAAGTGAGAGCGGCGGGTGCCTGTGCGAGCCGCGGGATGGGATAGCGCCGGAGGCAGCCCAGCGCACGGCACCGCACCGAGGCGGCGGCAGCGCGGAGCGGAGCGCGGCTCCCGAGGCGGGGGCGGCCGAGCGGCCCCGCTCTGCGCTGGGGCGAGGGTTCTGCCCACGCCGGGAGGTAGGAGAGCCTCGGGTCCGGCGCGGGGACGCGGCAGCGGGACTGGCCGGGCGCTGCGGAGAAACGCGGGGAGGCAGGGCGGCCGGGGAGGAGGAACGGGACGGGGCAGACAGGCGGCCGGCGAGCTCCGCACCTGCCTGGGCGAGAGCCGCAGCCGGTCAGCCGGTCCCCGCGGTGGGAGGTGAGGGGCGGGGGACGGCCGCTGTCGCTGCCAGAAAGAGGAAGCGCAGCGCTGTTGCTTGTCAGTGCGGAGGGCCTCGGACGGCGGCTGCCGACGGGGGGGCGGCCCGGCCCGGCCCGACCCGCCTCGCGCAGCGGCTCCTCCCGCCGCCCTGCCCTCTCCGCCGGCCCCCCGCCGCTGCTGCCACAGCCGCCCGGTTCTCCCCGCCGCGACTTCGCCGGCGCCTCCACCTCCTCCTCCTCCGCCACCGCCTCCTCCCGCTCCCTCCCCGCCTCAGCTCCCTCCCGTGCCCCGGGCAACCCTGCCCGCCCCCGGCTGCTGCTGGTGGCCGGAGGCCGCTGGCGAGAGGCGGCGGACGGCAGGCGCGCACCTCCGGGCGCCGGGGGGTGAGTGGCGGAGGGCCTCGCCCACCCGGCGGGACCGGCGCCTCGCTGCGCGGTGTGGGGGGCCAGCGGGGCGGGGGGCGGCGTGCAGGGCAGGGGCCGCGGCCGGACCCGCGTGGGTTAATGTGCTGGGTCAGGCCCGGGCGGAGACTGCGGCCGCAGCAAGTGTCCGCACCGCCGCGGGCGCCGCTCGGGAGGAGAAGCCTCAACTTTGAAGCAAGTGCATCCCCGCCGGCAGCCGGCTCCGAGCTCGGCGCTGGTACCCAGCGCCTCCTCCGAGGGCATGCCTCCCCCTCGACCCGGCATCCGAGAGCTTCCCGGGGGCTGCTGGTGGGGGTGCGTGTGCTGCTTCTCCTAAGTTTATGCTCACACAAGTGATCAAACCGCTGATGAATTTTAGATGAAATGATTGCTCTGAAATGTGGGTGGCGATTATGCAAAGCCACAGCGTGCAGCCTTGTAAAGCAAGTGGGTTGAGGGTCTAAAAAGTTACATTTGTAAAGTTCTTTGGCTCAAAGCGTCTGCAAAGTTTATTTTGAATATCTTTTCCTCACAGAACTAATACAACTGTTCAGTTCTCCCCCGGGAATGGTGTAAAGTAAATATAGGAGTTCCTGAAAAATAACAGTGAGTACATTTCAAATCAACAATGTTTTGTTGTTAACTTTATAAGAATATCCCTTAACCTGCCAAGGCTCTAAATGTGTAACAAACTCATCGAGAGTGCCAATGATAATAACAGTGCAGGAAATGTACCGTGTGTTAATTGCTTTAGTATAAACATGGTTGTCTATGAGCTGTGTTTCATGATACTGCAGTTATGGTGCAATTTCATCGGGGATGTTTAGAAGTATATTCATAAGCAAATGGGGTTTTTTTTTGCTTTTATCCCTCAGCTGCCTGATGGCCCTTGGTTAAAATATTTGTCTTTTGGGAAGAGGGGGAAATTGAGTAAGAACTGTGCTGAGTCCTGCATCTCTGACTGGGGATGTTGTTTCCTCTTCTTTCCTCCTGTCTGTTTCTCCTCCTTTCCCCCAAATGCGCGCATACATGCATGCCATCTCATCTTCAGTTATATAATCTCTCAGACATTTATGGATCATTCATTGTTCGCATTAGTCCCATTCTTTCCATGTCATTCCTGCTTGATTGAGTGGCTTAGGCAGAATATTACAGAGGGAAGAAAATACATTGACATTCACATAAAGTTCTTCCAGTTGTAGCTGCAAGTTTGCTTTCTTTAAAGGTTTTCTTTCCCTGATTCCCACTTTTTTTTTTTTTTTTTCTTTTTTTAGCTGTATAAGTAGGTGGTAGGGATCTAATCTGATGACCGGTAACTAGATAAGGAGGAGGAACAGCAGTGGTGACAGCTTGCTGGTAAAAGTCCCTCTTGTGTACTGTTAGCAAAATATCCATTAACACACGTCATAAAGCTGTTAAAAGTACTGCAGCAGCTTTTAAAAACTCACCAGTCAGAGAAAATAAAGATTAATATGGTTGAAACAGGAACCCGATGTGAAATGGGTATTAGTAAAAGATACTGTCAGTGCAGTCTGTGGATCAGGGTGTGTGAATTGACTCGTCTGGAGGAAAACCCGAATCACAGTTTATTCATGCTGGAAAGGTTGCATAGGGGTAGTTGACTTTCATTTCTCTCTCCTTGTAATCTCTTTGAAACTCACTGTGCACTACAATACACCTGCCTTCTCTGTAGCTTGCAGCTTTGTTATGAGTATCATTGTCTGAGGATTTATTCTAATGAACAATATACTGATGGGGGGGGAGAGAGAACAGGTTTCTATACTTACCATTTTGATATTTTTCCTTATATTTGCTATATGACAGAAAAAACTTTATAGGTGCATAGTGCAGACAAATTTTGGTGAGGGAGAGGAAAAATTCTTACCTGCTTACTCTGTAGCAGTCTTGGTCACCAAAAGAATCTGCAGCTCCGCAGTCGGCATTATATAACCTGACCATGTGTGGTGTTAAGAACAAGTGCTTCTGTATCCATGCTGTTTGGGTGCAACATATTGTATACATTGTCCTACAAAGTTATTTTTTAATGCCCTTTTATCCTGGCTCTCAAAGCTTATTATACTGCCTAAAGGTGTAACTGTTGCTGATACCCTGCTGTGCGCACTGAGCTTCCTGAGAGCAATGCTGTTAAGTAGCGAATTGCAGATCAAGAGTACCGTGGTGCTCCACCCTTCCTTCCGCTCTTTGTTTTTTCTACCTAGTAGAAGGCTCTTTGATTTTAAGGTTTGGGCTCATAGACATGAGTACTCAGTGTCCAGCCTACAAAGTGGCGTTGGAACATGAGCTCATGTTTTCCGTGTTGATACATAGGGAGCAAAGCTCCCATGTTCACAACATAAGACTTGTTGCTTTCCTCTTTTGATACTCTATATGGCTTCAGTGTGTGATGGAGTGGCTAATGTCTATTGATTTAACTGTAACTAGGAAAAGGTTTTCTCAGATCTCTGGCAGTGGACCTGCACACTAACATGCAGTGTCCTCCTGTTACATTGACAAGCTTTTTTAAAAAATATATATTGCCAGCTGCAATGTTTCTGTGATTCTCAGATAAGGATTTGCTTGGGACTTATATGAGGCCGTCAATTTCAGTTTTCCTGCAGAGCCGAGATTTTGCTGTCACTTGATAGTCAGTTTCCTTGAAATGAATGATCTCTTTAAAATTTACAAGCTCTCTTTGTCATGCTATGCTATGAATGTGCAGTATACCCTTTTATTAAAAGAACTCCCCACATTTGTAGAAGGTGATGGGATTTTGGGAACCCCAGAAGCTAGAAAACATCATATGCTCTTGTATCAAGCAAAAGTACTGCTGTCTCCTCTGGTGTGTTTCTCTGCCCTGTTGTATCTGGGTCTATTAGACTTTCTCATCTGCTGTGTGTGTCCCTGCACTCCCTGCAAAATTGCAATTTGAGTGAGAATGAGTTGGTCAGATCTGACTCCCCATTCAGTTATCATTCTATGACTTCAAAAAAAGATGATTTTAAAAAAAGTAAAAGGTTTTACTGTTATATTGTCTTTGTGGTTGTTTGAACACTTGAATCTACAAACGGCTTTGTAACAGCTATCAGACCACTGTTCAGCAATGTATGTGCTGTATCTTTAAAAGATTTCCCTGCTTTGAGTGAGGTTTTTTTTTAAAAAAAGTTTCTTGTATTCGTGGCAAGAGGAATGTGCCAAGTACACATTGTTAAACTTGTGTCAATTTAACAGAGCAACTGTTTAAAGGATTTAGAATAATTTTTCTTCTATTGGAGTCAGTCACCTTTTTCTTTTTTTCCCCTCTCTCTTCAAATATAACACTGGAAAAGGAGAGAAAGAGAAACTAAAAGCAATTGGCAGAAGTCAGTATGTTGGCACGCATTTGATAGTACTGATCTAAGAGGTGATAATATATATGTGACACTTAAAATAAAATAAACTGCATGCATATGGTTTTAGAGAGATTAATGGAAGAACAGCCACAAAATTGCTCAGCATTTTTGCTCAGCATTTTTGCATCAAACTATTTACAAAAATTTGGATTTGTGGTGTGATCTTTCATTATTTCATTGTTTCATTATTTCAAGTGTGAGACACAAAAGATGGATTGAAGATAATGTCACAACCTTCCTGCAAGCTTCCTCTGTTTTCTGATCACTGTTAACATTGAAGAGGAATATTAATGAGAAGTCTATGCTCCAGGGGATAGCTAACATTCCTCTCCTCTCCATTTCAAATCTGACAGAGGTAAACTTCTGTGTTCTGGGCAGGCACTAAGAGGCTGGTGCCACATGTGGGGTGCCCATCAGTAAGTAAGGTACTGATTTCTCAAGCTGCTGAGCAGATTGGTTTGTAAAGCACATGCCTGCACTCAAGAGCAAGGTGAACAAGGATTCATGTGGTGCTTGTTTGCAAACCCTTGAAAGTGCATTGATTTATTTTTCCTAATGGCAGGTTTCCAGTGTGAGTATTTGATTTGTCTGCAGTAGGCTTGTGTTCAGTGGCTGCTAGGAGAGGAAAGTTAATTGTGAGAAGTTAGTGGACAAGGCATTTTATTGTTCAGCAGTAAATCACACTATGATGAAGACTTGAAGATGCTGCTGATAGGGATCCCCTATAGAAAAGTGTTTTATGTAGAAATGAATTCATTTTGGTGCCTTTCTGGGAGTAGCCTATGGAGTTTTTTAGAAAGCTGAATATACTACCTGGAGATGTTACGCAATCATGATAAGGGACCTATTCTTACCACCGTTGAAGACATGAGTCTCCTTATTACTGTTTCTCTGTGTTCCATTTCCAGTCAAATAGCACTGCAAAACTCCACAGGAGCTAGCATTAGCACAAGGGAGGAACTGGGAACAGCCAGTTGATGTTTAAGGAACAGATTTCCCCTATCGGATGTTATTAAGTTGTTTTAAAGTGTTTCTGAAACATCATCTTCAGTAAAAAGGCTGGGGGTGGGGGTGGCAGTGAGAAGGTGGGAAATAAAAAAAAAACCTTACTCCCAAACAAGTCTATTACAAAACAATAACTATGTTTTAGCCGTGTGTGTTTTCTCTTTTGCTTCTTCTTTCCTTCTGATTTTTATTTCTCAAAGTTAAACTCTCCGTGTAACAACTTCTTCCATGCTTGCCACTTCTACTTTGATAGCTAATTCTTTGGTCTTTTGATGTATTTATCTATCACAGCTCTCATGATTTCAAGGTCTTTGCCCAGTCCTTAAATTCTTTACCCTGGGAACCCTTAGGTTATTATTCACATAAATAATTCTATTTAAGATTTCCAAGAAAAGCTGTGGCCTGAAATGTGTTTCATCTCCTATGATCTTAGAATCTCTAAGTCAAAGTGTTTATGTATGGTCCTAATTTATGGTTGGCATATGAAGTGCAAAATTGTGCCTGAAATATTGTGTCATCAGGGCCTGTGCAATTTTTAATCAGCTATATGGATGCACATATAATAATCTGGCTCTTTTTCTTGTTGATATTGCTTTATCTGAAAGGGAGGATGGGTCACTGCTTCTAAGAGAACTTCAGATTCTGGAGATGTGATGGCATTAAACTCCCATTCTTAATACAGCAGAGGAAGCTTGCTTGAAGGTTATCTAATTTGTCAGAGATTTTTGCAAATCAGAGAGTGTTCATGTACCTGGACAAAATGCTCCCTGTGGACCTTATTTTCTTTAATGAAAATGTATAAAAGTTGAAACGCCATGTCAAATACATCCAATATTTTGAAGTTACAGAAGAGGAGGGGTATGCAGGGTTTGACAACAGGCTCAAATAAAGCTGTCAGCACTTCAGCCTTCCTCCTTCAGCCGGGATTATTATGTGTGTTTTTTGAGACTAGATGACTGGTGCTATTCAGAGGTGGTTTACTTCTAGCTCATTGTCAGCCTCTTAGTGAAAACGGGAAGAGTCAGGTCTCCTGGTGTAGTCTGTTGGAAACTTCCAAAAAATTCAGCATGTAGTTGTCATTTCCTGTGATTGTGCACATGTTGTAAGTAAAAAATATACTTTGTATATACACTTGTGTTTGCTGACTTGAAACCCATCTCTGTTTCTTCTGATGGTGACTTGATCTTTTACATAGTAACAGCAGATACATAAATGTTGGGGATATCGGAAAATGATTTTTTAATTTTTATTTTTTAAATGTATTTATACCAATTTTCCTATGGATTGGAGTGATGGAAAGAGTTTAGCAAAACCGATGTTTCAATAAACTCCTACAAAATGCAGTTGTTTTAACACTTTCTTCCATAGAGACAGAACTGTTTTAGCTGACTATTCATATATTCTCAGTACATGCATGCATTCTGCTGCTTGAATTTGCAGTTGAAATGAAACTACTACTTGCCTATTTTTCAGTCTCTTCAGCCAACATACATTTATCATATAGTCCAGCAGAAGTTTGAGGAATACGTGGGTTTTGGCAAAGCTACCTCATGTGAGCAGTTCAGGCTTTCTGTCTGGCTAGACTGACAATTTGCAGTATTCTTTGTTGAATCTTGTTGATGTGACCATAGCAGGGGTGACTCTTTAAATTGCTGCTTCATATTTTAAGACAGATGGCTATCCATTGAGTTTGGGTGATGAGGAATTTATTACTACTCATATAATACCCTCTGGCCAAACAATAAATTTGATTTGCACATTTTTTTCTCTAATAATAAGAAAAGAAAAATGTCTGACACAGGTTGGTATAATACAATTTTTGCTCTTGGTGCCAATGAATGTATTTGTTACATACCGGTGCAGTCTTTTCCATTGCTTTGCTTTCTGGTACAATTGCCACATTAGTTTTCATGGCAACGGTTGTGGCTTCAGCTGGAAATTGAAACCTGATAGATGTTGGCTCAGCACATGGACTTTTGGACAAATTTTTTTTAGTAACACTGAGCCAAACCAACTAAAAAAAAAAAATTCCTAAACGTAAGTCCTTGCATTCTGGAAAATATATCTGGTATACCCTTTGGTCACTAGGCTGTTAAAGTGTTGGAGTATTGGTGTCTGTCTTTTTTTCTTCTTTTTTTTCTCACAAGTTTTCTTTCTTTTTCACCTCCCTTCAAGCACCAGCAGACTCATCTGTTGAAACTCTACCCCCTGTGGTTCAAGTACATTCCTCCTATCAACCTTTTCACCTCACCTCCCACTGTCCCTCTTCACACATGCGCTGAAATCTCTTCTGCTCAGCAAACTCACAAAATTCAGGCCTAGATGTGGGGTCTAATTCTGAGCTCCACTTTATGTAGGTCTAAAATCTCTTCTATAGATATGCATGGCTTCTCTTGTTGTGCTTAATCTTCTTTTTCTGAACAAAAAAGAAAAAGGCAGAAAATTCAAACAAGTCAGAACTTCCATTGGATACCAAAAGATACAATATTTGGTGTGGTGGTTTTTAACCACTCAGGAAAAGGAAGAAAGGGAGGGAAAAGGCCCCAGTCAACTAAAAAAGTCTACAAAACTGAATGAAAATGCAAGGTCTCTTTCATTTTGGAGCACTTAATAAAATTTTACCCATATTTATGGCAAATAAAGATTTTACAGCTAGTGCCAGTTCCAGAAAATGAGGGAAAGAGGAAAAAAAAAAAAATTCAGACCTTGAACAAAAATACTGTGTTGTTTGGGTTTTGGGTTTTTGTGGTTTTTTTTTTTTCTTGGTTTTTTTTTTTTTGTTTTGTTTTGTTTTTTGGGGTTTTTTTTGGGTTCGTTGGTTGGATCTTTTTGTTTTGTGGGTTTTTTTTTTTTTTTTTTTTTTGTAACTAATGTTAGAAATAGGTCAGTTTATATGGTCTTTTTTGAAAAGACTGATTTTCATGTTTTGGAGCCAAAATTGAAACTTTTGTAAAAGAGCAAATGAGGAAAGCAGTTTCGAAAGAGGAAAATCATCTCTGCTGCCCTGTGTTGCTCTGAGCCTTTCTCTGTCCTGGTTTTTTTCTCTGACATATTTGGACAAACTGTGGAAACTTGGGCATCTGTTCTACCTTTGGTATGAAATGGTGATTTCAGTCTGTATTTCCTGGATTAGCTTTAAGATGCAACCATGTATAGCATCTTTCATAAAGTTTTTTAATATCCAATGGTCTGGGCTTTTATTTCTTGACCTGCTAAAAATAGCCTATTTTTGCCTTCAACTACCTTAGGAATTTAGTTTGTTGGAAGAGTGTCTGTGTGTTTGGGTAACAACTATAGTTGGTAGTGTCATGCTGGGTTGGGATGGTTTTCTGGAAGGTAGAGATTTCAAACAGAATTTCCCCTGCAGCTGTAAATGACTCAGAAGACACATTATGATAAAGGAGAAATGTCTGCTGAGGGAGAAGGGGAAAAATAATCTGCATAATTTTAAATCCAAGTTGGAATTCAAGTTCTATTTTGAAACAAATACATAAATAAAAGTGTCTTGGGCTATTTAGGCTGGGATTTTAAATTGATCCTGGCTTATAGGCCAGAGGGATTAAAACATCCACAATTCAGTGGTGTGTGGATTGAAATTAAACCAGTAGGTTTTAAGTTTTTTTCTATATGTTACAAATTGCTTAAGTTTTGTAAAATTATTAATCTCACTCTAGAGACTGAGAGGCTTTTAGCTTTGAATTAATTCTGTATAATTAATCCAAGAAGGTTGAAAAAACCAACTGTACTGGCCTATAGGCTACTTTTTCTAATTAAAGGAATGATGGCATAAGGGAAAAAGCAGTCCCTCCCCTAAATCAGTACATAGAGAACCACCAAACTAGACTAAAAAATCAAACTTAAATCAACCCATCGATCCTTTGTTTCCAACTAATTGTTCTTGCTGTGTTCGCTGGTCTTCATAAGCCTGACTTAGGGGATAAGCCTTGCTTTCCTGTCTTGAGGCTTTTCTCTCTTTCTCTATTGAAATTCAGAGTTGAGGGCCCCCTTTAGAGAATGTCCTGTCTCCTCTACAACAAAGAAGCCCCAGCTGTGGATGTGGATTGAACAGAGAGGTAGTCTCTCAGGCTAGCAATTTGGAGTCATTTAGGAGAACCAGTAGTTTTAATTTAATATGGAAATGGTAAGCCTGAGCCAGAGCAGTTTTCATAGTGCTGATGTCTTGCTTTTGGATTCAGACAGTACCTGGGTAGGTCCAGTGTGCTCTGCTACTAGTTGTTTCTGAGATATGCCATTTAAATGGAATGACATTGTGTAACCATGTAGTTTTAACATGACAGAAGAGACATTGTAAGTCATTGGTTTAACACTGGAAGAATACAGTTTTGGTTTTTGCATCAGGCAAAGACTGGTGCCCTAAGGGAGTGCATCCCCAGGATGGCTGCCCTCCAATGTTTCAATGCTAGCAGTGTTCCAACGGAAGGAAGGAGAGGAGAATTCAGGTGTGTCACAGTGCAGATTCTGTAAGAAGTGCGTAACAACAGTTGGCAGGGCTCATAAAAGGTTTTCTGCATCTTCTAACTTCTTCATCCCAGTCTGTTTCCAGCGGCCTCCTGTGTGTCAAGATAGACAAGTGTTAGTTATGGATGTATAATTATACATTGTAATTAACTGCATTATCAGTAGTAGCCAAGGGGAAAGAGAGTTGTGGGTTTTCAGTATGATGGTCCATGTGTGTTGTCATTTCATATGCACACTACATGAGACAAGAGGCATGACTTAGAGAAGCTCTGGGAGGAAAATATAATTGTTAAGAATTCATCTGGATCACAGAATAGTTTGGGTTGGGAAGGACCTTTAAAGAACACCTATTCTGACCTCCAGGACCTATTGTTTTGTCAGAAGTAGCACCACTGAAAAAAACAGTTAATCAGTTGTAATATTGTTAGCTTGTGACAGCAGTAGCAAGACCTCTCTTAATTTGCAGTATTTACTGAAAGGGAAAGGTAAGTCTGGTATGGTCAGTGTGTACACTTGATCTTTACCCATTCTATGGAGAAATTACAAGGGGGAGCAAGGCAAGATTGTGTTCTGTATTGATAAAGATAACCTGAAGTGGTTAGAAAACTTGGAGATTGTTTTGAGCATCTTCTTAATGTTAATTTAAAAATACAAGGGTAGACAGTAGACCGAATGTAGACAAAAAGTAATATATTTGCAAGCAATTTTCTGAAATAAAGCTAGGAATTGCCTTCCCCAGGGACAGCATGGACAGTATGCTCCAGATTGGAATATGAATTTCCTGCTGAAGTTACAGTGCTTTGTTGAGATGATTTAGCCAAACAGGCCAGAAATGGTCTGCAATCAATTTTTTTTCAGATACAGGCAGAATTGAATTACTCTATAAATTGAATAATATAGCAGGAGTCTCACCAGACACCGGGAAAAGCTCAGGGCAGCTCCATTTAGGTTTGACTGTCCAGTATTTTTATTGAATAAACCTACATATCAGCTGTAGGTAGATATTCTCAAACCCTCTTGGCATACGCTAAAGATCAAAAAAGTGTTTGAAAAACGTTAAATTCCATTTTAGATATCTGCTGTTGTTTTCATTTTTTTTTCTGATGGTGGCACAAAGCCTAGTGAAGCCTAGTGGAACATTTTAGAAGGCACTTTGTCAATGGAAATGATCATAGGTGGCTTTAAAATATCACTGAACAAATGACAGGAGCTCTTAAAGGAGGTTACCTAAAGACTCCCTGGAAACATCTAGATTTCATGAGTTAAGGACCATCTCTGTCTTTCCTCTCTGAATTAGAGTGGATTGTCTTGTAATAATTCTGTAGGCAGCAGCTCTGTCTTGTGAGCAATACCTACTGCATGTTACTAAATGTTGTCCATAGATGAAAGACCATGAAGTAGCAATATGATTTAGTTGAAAAATACTAACCCTTGATATTCTCCAGAATTTTCTGGTTTGTATTCATACTGATTTCATGTCAGGATATCTACACTTGGAACTGAGAAAAAACTCTGAAGATTTGGGGTTTTTATGTGTGTGTTTGGTTTGGGGTTGGTTTGTTTTGTTTATTTCAGAAGAAAAAAAAAGTGACTTTTTGTTACCTTAATGGAGAAAGCTGTGCAGGGGTTATCTTGATCTCATACAATGAATGCTGGTAATAACTTGCCATAATATTTCCAATAAAAATGTTAACCAAATAATTCTGAACAGCTAGCATAACTCAGTTTCTCTTGCTGTAATAAAACCATTCAGTACAGTGGTGCTAAGCATCTAGAGTTTGGCATTTAGAAGAAGAAAAAAGAGAATTATATCAGTTACATAGTGCTATAAACGTTGATTTGTCAGTTGTGAGCAGTGTGTAACATCTTTGTGCAGAGGATTAATCCATGTAGTCACAGTTCAGTAATTTAAGTCTTGAATGAAAAAAATGAGGTCAAAGAAAGGAAGGCACCTTCCTTGAATTGTGTAAGAAATTGATGCAGACTTAAAATATGCAGTGTTACTTTTTCCTTTCTAAGGTCTAAAACTGGTCTTCAGCAACTTCTGGTCCCATTGAGGAACTCAGGAAATCAGTGAAAGTTGAGTGTGATACATGTGATATTTGCAAAGGCTTTAGCTATTTGCAGAACAATCTGGATACCTCAAGGGAAGAAGTTATCTGCTTCTTTCCCACTGGTATGCTACTAAAGCAAAGTAAGTATTTAGGAAGAGAAGGAGCTCCTCACATTTTGTGTTAGTAGACAAGCTATGTCTTAGGAGCAGCACTTTTCCTGTTATGCTTGTAGACAAAGAGATTAGTTTGCTGAAACGTTGGCATAAAACAATGTGTCTTTCTGCTGCAATTGTTTTAAAGTATTTATGACAAAATATTGTGTCTTTCTGCAGTTGTCAATGGCTTGCCTTGCACAATTGTCAGGCAGGGAGCAAGACTGTATTAGGAAGAACCAGCAGAAATTTGTAGCATTTGGCCTCACCACTTGCTTCTGCAGAAATGGACTAGAAATACTGGAATGTTATTTATATCTGTGGGTATATGAATCCCCAATGTAATATGTTTTACTGCTATTCTGCAGAGCATTTTTATGTAGGTAGGAGGAGCAGGTATTCATTGCTGGTGAAAAGCATTGTATGTTACCTGCCCCTTTGGAAGGGAAATTTTATGTGTTTGTATTTAAAAGCTGCCAATGCCAGAGGCTTTTTTTTTATTATTCTCATTTTAAAAACCATGTCTTGGACTTCCTTATCTCCTCTTACCACAAAAAAAAAAAAAAAAAAAAAAAGGAGATTGTTCAGTTTCAGACTCTTTGTTGGAGCTGCACTGCCAGGAGCCTTCCTGGCCTCTGGCACTATCAACAGAAAATGCTGTTTGTGAAAGAATGGAGTATAGTTTCAGAAGGGCTATTGGAGGGGGGAGAGGATACCAATGCTGGCAGAGAAAGGCAGAACTTGGCATTGCAAAGAAATGGCAGAAAAAACATTCAGGTTCCTTCAGCCTTTTGATGGTGGTAGAATAAGGTTGAATGAAGGAGGAGAAAAGAGGAATAAAGCAAGTGGAAAGGGAAAACATTAGGAAGACCCAAAAGGGGAGGGGAAGACTTTGTCAAGTTTATTTAGGTCCTGTCTTTTTTTCAAACTAAGCCTGAAAGAGGGAATTGGTGATCTGTAGTGTTTCAGTTTAGTAATTTAAATCTATGTGATTTAAACCTATAATTTTGGGGGTTTCCCACATAAAAAGTCACACAAGCTTAGCCTGTCAGGTGGATGGAGACT
The DNA here is from genome assembly GCA_024500445.1 of Entomyzon cyanotis. Lineage (NCBI taxonomy): Eukaryota > Metazoa > Chordata > Aves > Passeriformes > Meliphagidae > Entomyzon > Entomyzon cyanotis. The sequence goes on from JAKEPQ010001005.1 coordinate 88,999,433, forward strand.
GAGGTTGAATATGCTAAGCCATTGTATCACTTAAAAGTGACTGATGGGTGGAAGAGCAGAACAATGCCACATTCATTAGGTAAATATTCTTCAGTCACACCTCAGTCCTCCCCAGCTGTAACACATTTTTATATAATATATTGCCCAGCTAGCAATATATTATATTGATCTATTGTAAGATCACTAGCTGGTGGCAGGGCAAGGCTGTATCACATTTGCAAACAACTTTTGTGTCCTCCGGGGTGAATGGTCCAGCCCAAGCTGTACTTTGGATTGTCCTGCAGGTCAGGAGGGATACAAACTGTCTGCAGCTTCAGAGCTGTCACTAGGCTTTCTCATTTTTTTTCTTTTTTATTTCTTCCCTCTCCATCCTTTCTGTCTGCTGTTGCGGAGCCTGTTTGAGTCCTCAGCAGACAGCATTACGGGTTGTCTACCATAAGGCTGCAGTGGGAGTAAGGAAGCTCTTGAGCTTTTAAGGCCAATCCTAGATTATTCTGGGTCTTTTAAGGTGGGTGGGTGGGCGTAAAGAGAGGAAAGATTCTTATTAAATTACAATTAAATATGAACTTAACTTTTACTCCTGTTAATTCTGCACAAACCAAGACAGATATGGGTCATATTCTTTCTTGCAGTACAGGTATGAATAATAATGGAGGAAATAAATGCAGAGGTCAGATCAGCTGAGTGGGAAGCACCCATCTTGTGCAGCTATGTTTCTGACCATAGCTACTTTCTGAACAGCTTGGAAAGTCTTTCTATGAAGATTTTTGCTATTTAGGCAACAAGAGATTGTAATCTCTTGCGCTCAGGAAGCATTCTTTTAATCAAAATATTTGGCTTTTATATTTATGAACACACATGCATGTGTGCAAACCTGCAGTATAACGGCACAGTAGGGTCTATGCTTATTATTTTAGTGGTAGTGAATGTTAAGAAATTAGCCACTCAACTAGATGAAAACTGAGTTCCTGCAAATTTAATTGGAACTGTGGTTGAATAAAGGACCCAGGCATATGGCTGTGTTCTTGATCAAAAGAAACTGAAGTCTGCTGGCGTAATGGTTTTCATCTCATTTCTCTGGCCTTTGACCCTGAGAATTTTGTATAGCTAATAAATTCAGCCACTAGTGAATTATTCTCTATTCATTTCAGAAATTCACTATGCTACAAAAATTGTGATGTCTGTCTCGTATTGAACACGAGCATTATGCTGCAGCAGTTGGATGTCTCGGGTGTGTAGTGAGGCACAGAGTCAAAGCCAGGTTGCTCTTAGCTGCTGTAAACACATCTCTGGCTTGCTGCTGGAGCATGATTGCTTGGATTATACTGTTGCTCTTAGAAAATGTAGGGTTTTGTTTCCTAAGTATCTGTTGGAGGTTCGCCTTTTAAGTGTTGAACTTCATTTGTATTTAAGTGATCATAGCATATTTTCTTAAAAGCTGAAAGGAAATTAAATTAAACAGTCCTTCATGCTGTTCTGACTTCTGCTTGAGGAAAGGATGCCAAATATTAGGGTAATAGGCAACGCATTTGAAAATTTTCTCTAAATGTTGTTGCAAGGCCTGTGGAAATGAGTGGATCTCCAGAGTGTTAAAAGAGAATAAAGTTTTATTACTCACTGTAAAGCTACTGTTGGAGGGAGTAGTTACACTAAAGCAAGATGAAGTTTAAATTTAAACAAAGCTGTCTGTTCTGCTCCATATAGGTAGATCCATGTAGGTATACTTCTTCTGAAATAAGCACCTTTTTAGAAGGTCTTGGAGAGGAAATGCAATGAGTTACTGTGCAGATTAGTTTATGGGATTTTGGATAAACTTAGATTCTTTCCTTATACTTACTCCTGAAAAGCAGCCACACTGTCTCAAGAATGCAGCATTTTACATTAACTGAAAATTTTATAGTGGAGGCAGGCAAAATGAGGGGAGAAAAATAAGTGTTTGCAGATATAACTTGTTGTCCTGACTGTTTGGCAGTTCTAAATATCAGCAGCAGGTGGAGAGTTACTGGCCGGCCCTTCATGTAATGTGGAGCTCCAGCAGCGTGGCTGCCAGTGAAGCCAGCACTTGCTAATAACTGACTAATTGTTTCTGTCACACCTGCACAAGCCTTTCTATCTCTCCGAAACACATTAGCATTCATGAGAAGTTACTGAACCATGATGAATCACAAACACACTTTAAGTAGTTATTTTGCGATTCTCCTTGGGCCAAGTACACCTTTTCTAAACAATACCTTGTTTTCTACCTCATGAAACCTTTCATTTTATTTAGTCAGAGAACTGAAAATCAGAGAAATGAAACCCTCTCTGTGTATTCAAGCTTACATTTTAATGGGGACTTTGTATTTTTGTTTCTGACTTTTTACCTCTGAGCTTCAACATGTGATTGGATTAAAAAGCTCTTGTCTGTGCTGGTTTCATTAATGCAGTAATATGGCCAGATCACATAATGTGACACATTAGTTGTGAAGCTTTGGATGCCAGCTCTGCCACCTCCCTGGGTGTTCACCCAGTGAGCAGCTGGTCTCCATGGAGGGCTGTGTCCGTCTCAGTATTGCTCGTTGAGTCAGATGATGATTACTTGAACTGCATGGGAACTCCACAAGCCTTTTCCATATGAGAGTGCCTGTGCTATTCCAGGATCTTGCTGTGATCTCACCAGTACATGCCTGCCAAGTGCTTAGTTTGATTTACTGTTCTCATTTTCAATGTAGACTTAGACAATCATGAAAGGAATGATTAAATCAGAGTGGGAATGACTATGCAAATAAGTGATGGAAATGTAAAGTGAACAGCAACAGCTACAGAGATTTTTAACTTCAGTTATTTATTTGAAAAGGTCAGTAATGATAAGGGTGATCAAACATGCTGTGTGTCACTGGGGCTGAAAGGAGATCTTGTGCAATAAATGGAAGTATTAGCTGAAATCACATATAAAAGAGAACCTTGGGTGTAACTGGTGTTTCCAGCATGCTAAGCCAAAATTTTAGGATGGATTTCTGCTGGCAAGGTGTTGTACTATGTATGGAGAGCAAGCAGATCTGCTTTTTGAAAGAGTTGGGTCATTCCTGCCACCCTCTGGAGTTTTAGCTTGATACCCTAAGAAACAGCAGCAGATTCTGTTTCTTCTATATGTGGGATCTGTGTCTCTTTTCTACTTTTAGATTGTCAGCTGATTCAAACCAAGTCTGTAGAGCAATAGAGGTCCCAAAGATGCAAACTTCAGACAGGTTTTTGAAGGTAGGAAACTGGACAGAGCAGAAACTCTAAGGAAAAGGTTCTGGTCTGAACATTATTAAACAGCTAGAATCCTGCACCAGGACTTCAGGTGGGTTTACCTTAACCCTGATGGTCACATGGAACTCTTTGCTCTCTTTGGTTAGACAAATGTATGAGAAAATGAATCTTCCACTTTTTAAAGGAAAAATTAGATGAAAGTCCCAAAAGCCAAAATTTGCACTAAAATTAGATTGTTATAACTTACCTGACTTCTATTCTGAAACTTGTAGGGTGTGTCTTTACTGTACACAAAGCCTCAGTGTCAGAGCAGTTGTAGAATCCTCTAGATAAGAGAGTCAGGCTGCTCCAGAAATTTTATCAAAGTGTTCAAATAAAAATACTGGTAAGCACTCACTTTAAACATTAAAAACTTCAGAATTCCAATGAAGCACTATATTTTAGACACTCTTAGGCAGTCCTGTTCTGCTCCTGAAAGAGCATAATTGGGGGTTAGTATTGCTAATGAAGGAGACTTAACAAAAACAACAAAAAAAAGTACTGTGTGTCCATATGGGAGAGTGCTGTGCAGATGGTAGACAGATACAGATGAACAGTTATAAAATCCTGCTGTAATGAAGAGCTCAGCTAAAAAGAAATTTTCAGTGTCCAGTAAGGATGGATTACAAATTAATTTTATGTGTTTGATATGCAGTTGCTTGGAGCTGTAAAAAATCCTAAAGCCTGAACCCATGTTGCTAAGGTTTATTGTAACTGTAAAGTCTACAGGTTGGTTTTTGTTTTTTTTATAAATATTTTAAATTCTGCAGAGATGAGGAAAGGAAGAACATGATGGTTAGTGAAAATAGGATGTTAATTGTTTCCAAATGCTGCCTTGCTCATGAGGTAGAATTTATCTCTGATTGCAGGAGCTATGTAAAGATGGTTAGTGGTTATCAAGGCACTAGGTGAGGTCTTAGGGCTGGTCTATTAGTAGTTTCTACTATAACTTTCCTCAGGCCTAAGTTGGTGGCTTAGTTCTTCCTTTTGACCTGCAGCTAGCCAGGGGTCTGACTTTTCTAGCTGGTGCTGGGAAAAAGAACTTGGGAGTTTTGTTACTCCTCCTGGCCAATAGTGCCATGACTTACTTCTGGTACCTGTTTGTAGACGAAATGAGTAGGTGATGTCAGCCTGTATCTTTCGAATTTTTTTAGTAATTACTTCCCCTCCCCATGTTTATCATAAATTTCCTCTTCAATTTGAACACAGCATGCTCCCCTGAGTTTACTGTGTATCTCCCCATTCTAACATTTTAGATTAATTAAGGACCTTTTTTTGGTGATACTGTTCTACTCTAAGCCCTTGTAGTATCAAGACTCATGGATTGCCATAAATTACATTCACCAGTTGAATTACAGCTGTCACTGCTGGCTGTATTTTAGTGCACTCCAGTCCCAGCTGCCTTTCTTGCTCTAGTCTCTGAGGTTTTGGTCTTTTCTGCCTTAAGTGTTTAAATTCTCACATGTCTATCTCATTTACAGATCTTAAAATTAGATTTATTTTCAAAGTCCTTTTTGAGAAGGAATGTGTGGGAATGTGTGTATTAACCATCAAAAATGTCAGTCCTTTGGGAACCCCATCATTTTACAGTTTGTGTATCTACCTACTGATATTTTTAACTAGGCCATGCTTTCCTTTCTTTCCTTCCCCCCACCTCAGGGAACACTATTTGAGGTGAACTTTCTTCCTTTAGGATTTTGAATCCTAGTTAGAGCAGTATCGTTCGTCTTTTACAGACGTTAATTCTGGGTTACCGCTTCTGTAGCAGTCCTGAATATTATATGCCTCTTCTGGGTTTGTGGGTTAATGTTAATTTAATGCAATTATTTTCAGCTGCTGTCTATTCCCTTTAAATCCTATATTCTGCTGTGCTAAGCTAATGAAACACAGCTATTGTGGTGTACTGTGCTGCTCTGCTTACTAAAGGCTGCTGTAATGTGGAACACGCTAAGTGAAAGAGATTTTCCTGTCTGCAGCACATGAAAGTTTGTAAAGGGCTGCAAGAATTTTCTTTTGCCCTTCTAAATACATTTTTTTTCTTAGTCTTTTGCCACTTGCTTACATTTGGAATGTCCTTACTTCTTATGTGTCTTGATTTTAAGAAAAAAAACCCCAAAGTCTTAGAGTCCATTGGTGGTGGTATGGAAGGAAGGAGGTGAAAAGCCTCTGGTCTGCTGCTTCACTTTTCACTCCAATGCAGATGCATCCTGAGTGTCTCTTACATGTTTTAAGAACCGTATGTTCAGGATGGTGGAAGTTATGCTGGTTCTTATACACATAGCATCTGGAAGATGTGTTTCAGGATATTTGTTGTGGTCAAGCTCTTGGTAGCTTATTGCAAGAAGAATTGCTGTGCTCTCGGGGCTGGACTGCTTTCCAGATAAGCTAAAAATGCCCACCTAATTGAAGAGGGTGCAGGATTCAACTTGAAGTCAGCAAGATGACTTCACTGCTGTATCATGTAGGAGGAGAGGATTCACTGCAAGGGAGGCAACATATGTTTAAACTTAAATATCATATAATTAGCCAAACTGGCAAAGGAAACTGTGAACAACATAAGGAATATGTATTAAGTCCATTTTATGATGTTTAAAGATTTCCCCAGTGTGAGAACCCCTACTCCAATATTAATTTTTAAAAAATGTTCTTATCCTACTATTGTATCCATTTGACTTTGTCAGCAATAGTCATGTCAGCAAGAGTTGAAGCTTGATTTGCTAAGTTTCTTCCCCAGGTGTGTTGATACACCTGTTGTGGTGGGGAATAAGCTCAGTCTGGGAACCCATCCAGGTTAAAAATAAATTTTTTCGTTTGATTCAGCTTATTTTTTTGCTCACTGGAGGCTTGGATCAGCTCCCCATGTCACACCACAAATGGTTTGCCTAATGTGACTGAAGGGCTCTTCTAGAGGGAGGGAATAAAGCAGGAGAGAAGGGGGAAGAAAGGACATGAATGGAAAACTTGGCCCCTGGGAGAAATGCCTCTGCAAAGAGACCTATAGGGGAGATTGTAGGCATCAGTAAAGATGTAGCAAACTTGTGAATGAGAGCAACATGCCACACTTCCAGCTGTACATATTTTTAAAAAATATTAACAGGTTTAACTATGTGGTATTCTTCATTATTTAAGTGAAAAGATGGTTTTATTCTTGGCATGGCAAATCCTAGTAAAATCAGCCTTTTTTTTTTTTTATCCTTTTTTGACTGAGGTATTATTCAAGCCTATAGGCTATTTTTCACCAAAATAAGCAAGAGGCAGTCACTGCCTTGAAGATACTGGCCTAATTGGATAAGATCATACAGAATAAGATCATACAGAGTTTGGGAGAGGAGCAGTGGCACCAAAAAGCAGTTTGGCCAAGTTCTTTAAGTGGGTCAGAAGCTGAGTCAGTCAGCGAGGCAGGTCTCCCATGTCTGTTAGACTTCCTATTCCTAGCCCTGTCACACTGCCAGTCTCTCCGGCTTTCTGTAGTAATCCCCTTCATCCCCTAGAGCTGGACCTGAAGCTGCCGACACAGGAGAGAGGAGGGGATAGGAACAAGGGGGTTTATTTATAAACTTTTCTCTGTATAGTGTGTGGTGTCTTGAAATTTTCTTGTTCTGGATATGACATCCCTTTGTCTCTTGTGTTTGCTCTGGTTGATGGTGCCAGCAGCAGCTCCTTGCTTTGAGCGCACGTATGCGAGGCCTGGGGATGGAAATTAGCAGCGTGATCTGTTGCATGCTCTGACTGAGACCACTTCTGCTGCCTGCCTTAAACCCTTTGCTACACTGGTGTTTGAACCAGGCTAGCTATCAAATCCTCCTGTCCTTAGCTCAAACTGTACCAGGGAGTGAATGTTACCAACTTTTTGTATTGTAGCCAGACTTAGGAGGAAGCAGTGGTTTGTACATCCTACAGCAACAGTGTTGCTATCATAAAAGATTTTTATACTCGTTTGCATTCTTCTGTTTGGCTTTTGTTTTTGTTTTTGTTTTTTTTAATGTGAAAAAAAAAGCCTGGAAACTGAACTTTTCTGAAACTTTTCAAACTTTTTGCTTTTCATATGGTTTCAGTGGAAGCATGAGATACCTCTTTGTGTTTAAGGTGCTGTGGGGATAGTTCTGTTTGACAAGCTTCATGCTAGACCTTTATGCTTCATCATAAGAGGGTTCCTTCTGTGGCTAGAAGAATTTTACACAGCAACTGTTAAGTGCCGAAGAGTTGGAAAAAGCTTTGCAAAAGTCCAGGAGGCAATTTTCATTTGAAGGCTCATGTAAAATCAAGAGTTGGACTCAATGAACCTTGGGGGTCCCTTCCAACTCAATAGTCTGTGAATCTGTGTAGCTATGGCCTCTTTGGTAGTCGTGTAGCACCTTATTATTTGGAGTAGTGACATTGCATATGAATCACACTTTCATATGGGTCTAATTTGTTTATTAATTCCACTCTGCTGTCATCTGTCAGAAAAAGCATATTATTTCTGAGGTTACTCAGAAAGCTGGCACAGTGAAGTGTTTTATGGAAAAACAAACAAAAAAAAGCCACCCTGTACATTTGCCAAGAGTGTATCTGCTGTCCTTTTTACTTGGAGTACCACCAAACTGGAGGAAAACTAGTCTTCTATCAAGTAAAGAAAACAAACAAACAATGTCTTATTCTCTCTTATGTTCATAAGTGATGAAAAGGGGAGAAAGATATTTGAATGCTGGTATAGGTAGAGGATTTCAGAGTAGGGGGGGAAAAGATATTTATTGATAAAATAAAACCCCATTTGTGTGAAGTCCATCTGTGACAGCACTGTTTTTACACTGCCAAAGGAAGCCTTGGCTAGTTCTTTCACAAACTTTATAAAGAAATGTGACATGCTGGACCTCTAGCAATGAACATACTCTTGAGGCTGAGAGTTTTGCCATTAAAAATGATTGATTTTTTTTTCCTAACTGCATAACTATTTGTATCACACAAAACAGCTGATACTGAATTCCTTCCTCATCAGATAAGTCTCCTGAATAGCCATGTTGGTTGTTCTAGTAGTTTTGTAAAGCAGGCTTCTTCTGGTCTATTTTTCTACCATTACATCAGCTGCAGCTGGGATTTCTTACAGCAGTTCTGTCTTAAGTTTATGTTCTAAGTATTGGGTTCCATCAGTCTTCTGTCCTCATTTTACACTTTTTTCAGATCACTTAAGGCATCCTTCATGCTTCTTCTCATTGTACTAATAGTGATTCCAAACTTGTTGGGTTTTGTTCCATCTTGGCTTTGGCCTTCTCTGTGCTACTTCCATGTCTGAAATGTCTTACCAATATTCGGTTCCACCACACTTGCCTACTTGTCAACAAATCTGTAGCAAGAACTCTAGCTCAGAGGTGCTGACAGGAAGCAATCAAATCCAAAACACAATCAAAATATTCTTCATTCATCACTGGCTTCTTGCTGCATCTTGTCTATTCCCTTTTGTCATTTAGATTGTCAGTTTCTTAAAGCAAAAGACAATTTTCTTTGTAATTGGAGTAGCACTGAGCACTTTAGAGGTACTTAATAAATACCAAATCAAATAATTTATATCCACATAATAGGCTGTTTTTACACAAATCTCATAGACTTGTCTTTTATACTGCTTATCCCTATTTTTTATCCACCTTACAGAGCAGCAATTACACAGTGCAGTCTAGCACTGGAAAATGATATTTTGAATTAGGTATCTTAAAGGTAGACTTTCTTATAGTTCTATGGGTTTTTTTGGTCATGCTAGTTTTGGAGAAGGTATTTTGGTTGGGTTTTTTCTTTGTTTGTGGCTTTTTGCTTCCTTTTTGTTTTGCTTTGTTTGGTGTAGTTTGTTTTTTTGTTCTTTTTCTTTTTTTTTAAAATTGATTATGCCATTGAGGTTCAGGATATGTTATCATTATGATGGTGTCTGGATGGCATCTTGTATTACATAGCTCATTATCGCTGTGAAGCCATAGTTGGGTCAGAGTGGATAAACTGTCCTTTCAAGATAGTTGTTGCTGGGGAACTGACAGATCTCCCTACCCTTATCTTCTATATAGCTCTGTAAGTAGGCATTACTAGGCATTTCTGCTGCTTTGTAATTAATTTGGTGTTGCTAGATACTTTTTTCTTCCGCTGGAGCCTGTGTTGGCAAAATTATTGTAAAAAGTCTGTGTGAAGAAACATTAAACCATATTGAATTGGGAGCTTACTAGGGCACTACAACCACACCCAAGCTGTGTGGCAGGTGTATATCATGGTCACATTTTGGTTGGCCTGTGGAGGGCTGGCCCCATCTGTCTTCCACATAGGAGTTTTCTTCTACTGGTGTAGCCTCAGAAGGCCATGGCCTTATCTCACAGATTAACGGTGAAATCACAAGGTGACTTGACCATGGAACTATCTTTAGGTGAAGATACAGCCAAAGGATTCAAGAGGCATCCATGCCTTGTCAGACCACCTGTGCTAATGGCTATTTCATTCCATGTGGACTTTCTGCATTTCTTCACCACATACTCCATTTTAACTCTGGCAGAGTCTGTTTCCAATGCCATCTCTTGTGGTCAGGGAGTGAATGTTCTCCAAATTTAATCCCGAAGCAATCACATCAAGAAAGAGAGACTGGTTTGTTGTTGCAATGGCAATGCAATTAATCTTGCACCTCTTGGTGTGACACAAGTATTTGCAAATACTTTGTATTTTGTGCAGGGAAAAATCCCAGTTGCATCTGCTGCGTGTTATATTGTAGACACCCCATGAGCTCTGTGAGTTACCCATCTGTGTTTCACCACAGTTTTAGTAGTTATTCCAAGGCATATGATGGAATTAAAGAATCCGTTTCTCTGGGTTATCATGTTGCACATATTCAGTTAAGTTGTATATGCCTATCCTTATTTCACCCCAGATTTTGTTCCTGGGTACATTTAATAGGCACAGGATGAATGCTTTTTGTGTCACATTTATATTGCTTGCATGTTTGGTGAGAAGTTGTATCTTTTTGACCTTTCCAACCCAAAGTAATTCTCAACAGAACAACTGAGGTTCAGGCTCATGTCACAGGAGAAGATCCTGAGTTTTGTTTCTTGCTCCCAAAGTTAAGTAAATTTAAATTATCATGCATCCATTTAAATGCTGATTTTGCCCCTGTATTCTCTGCTTTTGGTATGCTTCTAAAAATTAGCGATTACCTACTAGCTCTTTATTGATTTAGTAGGTAATGCTGTCTAGTATTGCTGTCTGAGAGGCACTGTGAGAATAAATGCATGAAGAGTAGTCAAGCATTTAGTTCTGTAATAATGACACATATAAGAATTTAAAAGGAAAGAGATTATTTGCTGTATGCAGTTAAAATTATTTAGGAATTCTGTGACTTTGCAAACAGTATGGAGTACTCAGATAATGGAGCTCCAGCAAAAAAAAAAACAACTACATAGCTACAGAATATTTTACTGGTATTAAGAAAAAATTTATAATTTCAAATACATTATTTGGGTGAATACCATAAATCTATGATTGCACATTTGTGTCTATAAAAATGTGTATACTAATGCTTGGGAGATGTAGTGTGAAATTGCACATAAATAACAAATCACTGAGGAAGTGTTTAGAATGCCTTTAAGTTAATGAGAGAGACATTTAAATTCAATGATACTTCATAGAATACTGCTCTCTGTTCTAGATTACAAATCTCTGCTATTTAAATATTTTTCTGTGGGGGTTGGTGATAGGAGTGGGTGGAGATGCATTTCTAGTTTCATCTGTATCCTTGAATTAACTATGAAAAGGGCTGGGTTCTTAATTTAACTAACTTAAGCTAAAATCTTAGTGGAAACATGCTTTATAGTCTTCTGTACAAACTTCTACAACTTATTAAAACAAGTATTTTACTTTCATTAGTTGACCATATTGGGGATGTAAGTTTCTCACAAGACCAAGACTTCAAATACCAACTTGCTGTGCTTTAGTTCCTGCCACATTCAATGGCTGAGCCTCCTTGCCTTCACCTCCACCTTTGGCCACTGACTCATTTTCCCCCTTGGATAAGGCAAGAGAGTTTTCCATTTTGTGACCTGCAATGAAGCCTGGTAGAACTTCTTTGCTTGAGTTTGAGGTCTCACTGCACCTGTGATGGCTCCTTTTGAGGCCCAGGTGGCTGTAAGGTATTGGGTGGCTTAGGTGGGGTGTTTGCCAGTGGGCTGCACACAAGATCTGGCCTACAGAACAGTTTCTGTGGCTTTCTGTGGAGTGGTGGCTGTTGTGGGAAGATGAGTTTAGGGAGAAGTACATGTCTAGCTGTAGTTGTGCACTGCCAGCTGTTCAGAGCTGCAAGCCAGAGTCCTCCTGCCTCTCACTAATAATTTTGTAAGCTGCTGTCTGCCTCTCATATAGAGAGAATTCAGTTGTCTTGGTCAAGTGTTGTAGATAAGACTTTTATATACATGAGGAAACCTTGCTCACAGAGGAGTCACTTCTTATACCCTCCAGAAACCTTCTGCAAGGTTGACATCATTGAATCTCAGAAAGTCTGTGAGGGAGGTGCATTTTATTTGTCTGAAATTAAGATGTCTACATGAAATTAAATTCAACAAGATGTATCAACCCATCTGTAGGCAACCATCTTGACAGTGGTAGATAGAAGATCAGATATCAATGTGAAACCTTCCCTTTGGATTCAAGGGACAGTAAAACTGAGAGATCTGGTTGAGGTTTTGAATCTGTTCTTTGCTACAAGGTCAAAAATGAGTATTTGATTTCCAGTATATGGGAAACATTGAATCTGATATTCAGGATATCTGAATTCTCTTACTTAAGCGTATGTAAGTGGGTTATTGGTGTGTTATAAGGGAATTTATGGGTAACCAGCAACCCATCAGTAATCTCAGTCTTTTATGCTAATTGTAAGGTAGTTTATCTTCTAGAAAGCTGCCTATGCATTTAGCCTATGCAGAGGGTTTGGCTACATAGGAACACTTGGAAGAACTAATCCAGACTAAGATATGCTTTGAAAGTGGATTAAATTGCATAGTACTCCTATACAAGGACATTAAGCAGAATTTAAGTGGCTTTAGTTTTAGTTTCTTTACTTCCTTATTTAAGTACATTAAATCAAATTAAAGGCATTTAAATTTTACTCAAATGCCTGTAGAAGTTTAATGTAATCTTATTAACCTGTTTTTAGTAACATTTATCTACATTTACTTTCATTATTTTCTTGTAAGCAAATTGGAGGAATATTCAAACAAGCAGGAGTCAACATTAGCCAGTTCAGTGTGAATCCATAGTTTTTATATCTTGTGCGCTAACATTCTGAGGCTGACCAACTCTGTCTCTCCACTTACTGATTCTACACTTCCTCTGGTTCTCATGTGCCTCATTTGCAAATTTTCAGTAATGATTTTGATATACTCAAAGAGCTCTCCATGTGAGAAATGCTAAGTGGTGGCTGTGGTGGTATTTGATTAGCATCCAGATGGAAATCTGAAGTTTGTCTTTGTTCATTACTGTAAAGATGAGGGTTGAACTGGGGAATAGGAATGATTTATAGGAACTTTACCCAAGAGTATAGTTATTTTTTTTCTGTGAAATTTTTGTCATACACAAATAAACTGTTGTTTTAATGTTACACAAAGTTCACATCTACTTTTCGTGCACCTGGCTGAGTATATTTGCGTGAGATAAAATGTTGCTCTGTCTTTTGTAGAGCCTGAGATGAGGGGTGTATACCCACATTTATCAACAGATGTTAAGTATGGGGGTTTGTATCCTTTACAGAAGTGGGGACAAAATGTGAGAGAAACCTTGCTCTGGCTGACCACTACCTAACATTGTAGAAGTTGATTTGAAAAATGGCAGCAGCAGCTGTGGACCTTTTAAAATGCACTGCTTTTTTTTTTTTTTTTTTTTTTTTTTTTTTTTTTGTTGGTGTTTGAGGCTTGATGTAAGTCCGGTGACATGGGATACTTGAGAATGGTAAATATTGTTATGCACAAATATGAATGGCTCAAAAGTTTAATGACAAACTACTCGTGTTGGCATTGCAATATGAGGGTTGTATAACGCTGCTGTCTGAGGAGACAGACAATGATTGTGAATGTTCCTTCTGAATATGCAGAATGGCGATCTCTGGTATGTATTTTTCCTGTGTGTGGCAGCATCTAGCAGTGGGCAGTTGTAACATCTGATGATTTGAATTGCCAAATGATGCATTTACACTCAAATCCATAAGAAGCCAACCTTTTCCTCTCCCGCCCACAACCCCATTGAGAAGTGAAATGTACTGAGATGCAAAAAAAGTATGTCAAATATGCATTTAAATGCCTTGCTTCTCTGATGTTTCATTTGATATGTGCTACATGTGACTTTGAAGCATAATAGCACATTGTCCTAAACTGATGGAGTTAGTCAGTGTTTGATCTCTTCAACTGAACAAATGGATTGTTTTAATGCTTTTTAATGACCTTTTAAACAGGAGAATTGATTTTGTACATTTTTAAAGGGAACCTAGGACATAGCTGAGTTGTCTTTTTTCTTTTGGGTTTGAGCAAAGTAATCACAGATTCAATCACAGAATATTCTAAGTTGAAAGGGACCCACGAAGATCACTGAGTCCAAAAGTTGTCAACAGCTTTGGAAATTAAGATCCTTAAAATACACATATTCTAGTGATAGTATTGGAGGAGTTGGAACTCTCTTTACCTGCTGATGCTCACAAAACTTCTAGATGGTGCACCTAAAAGGAAGAAGCTTAAAGGTTTGTTTATTAAAGTCACATTCCTGTGAATATAGCACAAGTGAAGGAGAAGGAAAGAATAAAAAAAGCATACTTAGAAAATACTGGTTTGTGCTAGCAACTTTTCTTGTCATCATCTGGCAGCATTTTTGAAATACCAGGTTTTAAGTCAGAAAGCATCAGGTGTAGGTATAGGTAAGCCAAATGATAACTAGTTTGAATATTAGTAGATCAAACATACTTTGTACTTAGCCAGCATTTTTTAAATATTGCTAAAATTAGATCTGCAGCTGATGTGAAGTACAGGTTAGATATGATGGATAGGTCTGAAATAAGAATCTTGCCCTAAGATTGTTTTTAAAATTAACCTTGCTTTTGCTTCCTGCTCTCCCACCCACGTTTTTGAAATAATGCTTTATCTTGAGATAACAATTTGGCTATTATCCCTTGTGTATGGTTCCTGGTTCTACAGTTAGGAAAGAGCATGAACAAAATGTAAATTCTTTGGTAACTTGGTAGAAGATACTATTTCATCACAATTGCTGTTTAATTTTTGTAAAAGAACCTCCCACGCTGAATGTTCTTTTGAGTTATTTGAGGCTGATTTTTCATGAATAAAATTCTTAGTCATCTTCAGAATCTATGCAATATCTTAAAGAAGTAAGGATTTTGCACAATTCAGTAGTTCATTGGTCTCCTTTTGAAACTTTCTTGATTCCTGCATTGCTTGCTTTGTATGTAAGAAGCTGCTGTTCTGGCTGTAGCACCAGCCTTCAATTTGGGAGTTAAGTGGCAAAATCCTTCCTTCATGGAAACAAACAGCAAAGAAATTTGCATTAATTTTCTACCTTAAGCTCGGACATTGACTTTCTGTGTGACCTTGGTATGAAGGTCTTGCCAGCAGAATTAAAACAGATAATCTGTGTCTCATTCTGTAGAACAGGAATGTATCATGGGCTGACACATGGCAAGGTTGCCTACAAGCAAATGAAATTATATGTTTGGCAGTTCATGTTTTCCTCCTCCTATGTGGCAGAACTCTTGAGGATGTGTGAGATCCTTCATGTTTTGTCAAAATATAGATAGCCTATCAAAGTAAGATACATTTTTACCTCAGCTGTGGTCTTTGCCTTAAACCTCTGCCCCTCAGCTGCACCTCTTACATCAGTTTATATCATGTACAATCTTGGATGTGAAATTTTGTGGAGGGGAGTACTAGGACACTGTGTAAATTGGCCCTCGCTGCAGTGAACAGAATCCCATAGACAAATCACAATGCTTTTTTGTAACTGGGAAATAATACACATTTGCATATGTAATAGTATATGCCAATAATATGTAAACTGGAAATTTTCAGGACATCCTTATGAAGGATTTTGGGGTCACCAGAAGTTATCTGTGAGACCAGCTCCTGTGGCTTTATTGCAAATATCCACTCTTGAGGCTGTTCTAAAAGCCTGAGCTCACGAATCATAGAACAGCTGGGGTTGGAAGGGACCTTAAAGACCATTTAGTTCCCCCATAGGCAAGGACATCCTACACTAGACCAGGCTGCTCAAAGCCCTACCCAAGCTGTCCTTGGATGGAGAATCCACAGCTTCTCTGGGACACCAGTGTGTGCAGTGTGTCACCACTCTTAAAGATATTTTTCCTAAGGTCTAACCTAGACCTATTCTCTTTCAGTTTAAAGCCATTACTCCTTGTGTTATCACCATATTCCTTCCCCATATTTCCTCTAGGCCCCCTTTAGGTACTGGAAGACTGCTCTAAGGTCTCCATAGAGCCTTCTCTTTTTCAGGATGAACAGACCCCACTCTCTAAGCCTGTCATCAGGAGAGGTGTTTCATCTCTCTGATCATCTTCATGGCTCCCCTCTGGACCTGCTCCAAAAGGTCCTAATGGTCCTGCACTTTGGGAAAAATGGGAAATAAGGAGGACCTTGGGAAGTACCAGCATGTACTTTTGCCTGGCAAGATCATGGAGCAGATCCTTCTGGAAACTGTGCTAAGGCACATAGAAAGTAAGGAGCTGATTGATGAGAGCCAACATGGCTTCACTAAGGGCAATTTGTGCCTGACAAATTTGGTGGCATTCTGTGAAGGAGTTATGGCATTGGTGGATAAGCGCAAATGATGGCAAATATACCTGAACTTGTGCAAACATTTGATGCTGTCCTGCACAATATCCTTGTCTCTAACTGGAGAGAAGTGGATTTAATTGATGTACCAGCTTGTGGATAATGAATTGTGTGCAAAGTCACAGCCAGAGAGCTATGGACAACAGCTCAGTGTCAGGTGGAGAGCAGTGATGAGTGGCATTCCTCAGGGGTCATTAATGGGACCAGCATTGTTTAACACCTTTGCCAGTGACACAGAGCATGACATTGAGTGCACGCAGCAAGTTTGTTGGTGACACCAACCCATGTAGAGAGACTGACAGGCTGGACAGAAAGGATGGCATCCAGAAGGATGTGGACAAGCTTGAGAGATAGGCCTGTTGGTCATGCTCTTATTAAATCTCGTATTGTTGGATTTGGCCCACCTATCCAGCCTGACCAGGTCCTTCTGCAGAGCCCTCCTGCCCTCCAGCAGATCAACACTCCCCCCCAACTTGGTGTCATGTGCAAATTTGCAAATGGTAGGCTTGATCCCCTCATTCAGATCATCAATAAAGGTCTTAAACAGGATTTGGCCCAGCACTGATACCTGGGGGACACCACTGGCTGCCAGCTGGGTGCAGCACCAGTCCCCACCGCTCTCTGGACCAGGCCATCTAGCCAGTTCTTAACCCACCAAAGAGTGCAACTGTCCTACCTGTGGGCTGACAGCTTTCTCAGGAGTATGCTGTGGGAGAAGGATTGAGGTTCCCCTCCCCCAGCAGCTTTAGTTGAAAGCCTTCCTCGCCAGCTTGGTAAGTCTGTGAGGTTAAACGATTGCATTAAAAAAAAAAGGTTTGTTTGTGGGGTAGTAACTCTCATTAGTTTAATTGCTGTAACTGAAGAAGGTAAACAATTTAAGTTGCACTTTCTGTCATGAAGTGCAAGCAGCAGACTTGAAAGCTAAATTCAAGTTAGAGAACACATGCTTTGAACTTGCTTGGTTCTGTATCAGTCTGACAGAAAAAAAAGCTGGTATCTGCAGAGTAAAGAGCACTATGAAAAAGTAAAAAAAGGAAGAAGCCTGTTGTCTATGGGAAGGAGTGAGTCAATAACATATGGTTTGTAAAACATGAAGACATTTTATAATGGGCAATAAAATTATTGTCTCTCAATCTCATCTTTTGTTATGTGTTAAAGCTATGATTTGAGACTTGTTTCTGGAAGGCTGATGGTGGGGTTTTTTTGTGAGGGATGTATTTTTTGTGTTTGTTTTTATTTCTCTTTTTTTAAGTCTCAAATGATAACTGTTTTTTTCTTGTTACCCATGTGAATTTGCGCTGATGCAACTGCATGCATTTAGCAATAGTTCATTTAAATTTGCCATGTAAAACTAATTAATGAAACAATACCTTTTTTTTTTAAACAGCAAGAATAAATAGTCACCTCAGTAGTGAAGAGAGCTAATACCAGCTGAGAAAGGTAGTTTTGGATTTATGTTTAGATACTGGGGCTAGCAAATTTTAGGTTTAAGTGCCTTTACAATATACCTGTCACAGAAGGTAACAGTTGATTTGAAACGGCCCTTTAGGAAAATTTAAAATTATAATTTGGAAGGTTGCTGCAGCTACATTTACTATTTGGTTGAGCCTCAGAAAAACTCATGAAGGTCCAGCTAATTGGGAGGGCATGCCTTAATGCTCTATAATGCAGCGTGTCTATTATGAATATCTGGGCTCTTTCTTATTGCACAGTTGTATTCCAAGGTCACTCTCAAATCACAGAGCTTCTTGAGTGGTATAGCTGTGCCACATGCACAGGATATTTAATTACTTTATGAAATGCAGTTTTATTTTGAAAGTGGTGTGTTTATTCTTAGACTCCTGACTGATCTGCTATTCTTATTGCTAAGGGGAATATCAAACTGATTTTACCCTATGCTCCAATAGGGAATATAAGAGAACTAATATGAACTATACTTGCTTCCAAAAGGAGAGAATGGAGCTGTGTAAACTCAGTAAATAAAAGTTCAAATCTAATCACACTGACTTTAATGTGAATTTCCTTTTTGATTATAAACTTACTCATTTGAAGTCTAACATCATCTTAAATTTGAAGCGAGGTTTCTGTTTCTGATATAACAAGAAATTGTTATTCCATCTGATGCACATTATTTTACTATTAGAATTTTCTTTCCAAAGGAAAGGAAGAAACCCCTTTTTCTTTATATGAAAAGACAATTACTGTGCTATTGGGAAAGGGCTCTAATGACCCTAGCTTACCTAATGAGAACATTATCAAATGAGCCCCCAGTTCACAGATTTCTAGGATGGTATTTTTTATTCTGAATTGTCTTTGAAACTGTCATTTAATCTTTGTAGTGCGATAGTTGTTAGCTGGAGATTTACTTGGAGTTTTTTCTTTATTTCCTTTTTGTTTGTTTTTCAGGTCAATATGAAAACATTTCAGCAAGTTTTATTTTTGTTTTGATGAGGAAAGATTTTTTTTTTTTGCCATGTCCATGTAAAAAGTTTAGCTAATGTCATAGTTTAGGTGCTAATGTGAAGTTACTGTGTCAGATTTATCAGTAACCTTTAAGAGTAAGCATGTGGATAAAAAAAAAGTCTCAGTGCTTAAATTCTGGAGTTTCAGAGGTTTTCTTGAAATCATAGAGAGGTTAGGTAGGGCTGGGACTGAATTTGTTTTATTTTCAGATTGTGGTATGTTGCAGTTTTATTTTAATGGCAGAGGCTGGAAGAGGCAAATTAATTGCTGTTGTGGTGTAGAGGCATGTAGAAGTTTGAAGAATTATGGAGTTTGTGTTGTGCTGAATTGGAATGATGAAGTACAGATAACAGGCCACAGCTGTAGCCACAAATTAGGCCTCTCAATTTGATGCTGAAAGTATTGCATTAGAATTGCTTTTCTAGGATTACCATGTGGAAAGTCTGATGAATAAAACCAGATCTGAAATAGGGAAGTTAAAAATCCATGCTGCTGCTGCTGCAAAACCTTTTTGGGGCTTCAATGTTGTGAAACAAAAGTGACAACTTTACTAAATCCAGAGCAGTGCTCAGGAACTTACTGATCTTCAGGAACTTCCACTGGTTTTTGAATCTTAGCAGTTGCTTAAAGAACTAGAGTTGTCAGTGATTCCTTCATCTCACAGCCAGCATGCCTTGGGGGAGGATAAGAGCTGGGGCTCCTCCCCTGCTCCACACAGCACCTGGTTTTGCACTCCAACAAGAGTTGGGAGCATGGGGTTTGTCAGGAGGCATTTCTGAAAGTTGCATAAGCTTTGATCCAACTGAAGTACTGTGCAGAGGCCTTTGTACATAGGAAAGATCCAGTGAGGAGATAGAGCAGCAGCTTTTGAGCTCTTGTGGGCATGGGAAACTTCAACATACAGGTTTTGCTCTTGAATTCTGTGTAGCTACCCTATTGCTGTAGGAATATTGATGTTCCAGGTATTTCCAGGCACAGGATAGTAGCAAGGCAGTAATAGATCATATCCAACTTACAAGAATAATTCTGAGCAGTGATAGTTTTATTAGCAGGAATGTTAAAAACAACCCAAAATTTATGGGCCTGTCCTGTGTTCAGGTTGACTGTCAGACATGCTCATGATAGGTTCACAGATGGTCCAAGAGCAAGAGCATGGACTGTCTGAAGCTGCCACAGCTCTTTCAGAATTGTGGGTCCTATAAAATTGTCTGAGGCATTGAATTCTTATAAAACCAAGGGATATCTCTGGCCAAGCAAGAGCTGCATGCAAACTTTGCTCATCCCACAAAACCAAATCCTACATAGGGCTGGAACCAAGAAGATGCCAAATAATAAAACACTGTGCGAAGTGTCCCACTCCCCTTCCTCAAATGTTCTCATTCAGTGAGTGTAGCTCTATCCTGACCTGCAACATCCTGTTCATTGTTTTTGTGCTAGGAGTTTCCTGAATGCCCCATGGAAAATGTGACACACTTTAAAATTTAGAACAAATATCTTCAGCAATGGGACACAACCGAAAGGATAAAACCTTGTTCTGCATTGTGACTTTTGTCCAGATTTGCATTCTAGTGAAGAACTCTGGTTGGTAAGGTGTCTGGAATGCAACATATTGAGATGAAAAGCCACAGAGTTGTTCCCTGGATTTAGAATTTATTTATGCACAATTTGGAGCTGATAAATCTCTGGCCTTTTCAAAGGACTCATCCTTTTTTCTTGCCAATACTTGAATATTTTTCAAATGCATGTGGCATTTTAGTTGCTTGACAGATGACCAGCTGATGTTTATGTACAGTAGCTGAGGCTATATTACATTTAGGATGTAGTATTTTATTGTTTACATCAACCTTCTTTTGTGACTTCTTTCAAACTGGAATTCCCATCTAGTCCTTCAAATCTATAAATCCACATTTTTGAGAGAGGAATTAAGATAGATGACAATTTTAACATTTGGTGTATAAGGGCTTTGTGATGGATAGTTTTCTTCTAATTCCTCTGTTCATAATTACTTTCATAATCTTGAAAAGCAAAAACATTAATAAATCAAAGTGGGTTAAAGATCAGACACGTGGTTTTATTTTAATAAGGGATAAAGCTGAAACCTTACTGAGTGTACATTGTTCAGCACTTGTTCTCTGGGGCATATGAATCAGTCCCTTCATTACTGGCCTGTAAGAATTTCCTTTTGTGGTTACAGTGTATTTTGATTAGAAAAACCAATGCAAGATAATACTCAGTGTGTTACTTTTGGTGTTTATACTCATGTGCAAAATTAATATTTAAAAAAGAAAAAAGCAAGCTTTTTGTGGCCATGTTCACATGTTTCGAGTTCACAGAGTGAGTTTGCTTGCTTGATTTATATCTGTCAGCAGGAAGGGGATTTTGAAAGAAGGCATAGCAAGCCTGCAAGCTTGAGAAAGAGCTATAATTTGCATGGTTACATCTTGTGTGTCTGGGACATGTTTTCCCAAAGGCTGCAGGTTGAAGTGTGCTTTGGGGACAATTTGCTCTGTTAGTGTTGAGAAAGACAGCAGGAAATGTGTGTTTCTTCTAGCTTTTTCTCATTGCTGGTTGTTAGTATTCGGGACAGTGTCCCCTGAAGAGGGTAAGGTCAGAACCTGGTGGAAGAGGCAAAGTCATAAATAAGAGAATGAAAAAAATTGAGACCTGTCTTCTCATCCCCCTCACTGCCATACCTACACATCTGCTGTCCCTTTGGTGTGTCTTTATCAGAATTGGTGAAAGAGGCTGCTAAATGAAGGAACCAGCTTTCTTTTCTGAACTTTTAACCTTCACAAAAGCTACAGTAATTGGCTTCTGCAGAACATAGGTTGTTTCGGTCTGACATTTAAAAAAAAATACAGGAAGAATGAAATATCAATGTGCATTTCTGGATTTCCCAAATTGGCAGTGAAGGTCCTGCTTCCCTGTGCTTTAAAAGCCCGAAAAGTGCAGAGAGAGATTGGTGAGGGTTGAAATGTTTCTGTTGCATCTCAGTTGGGATGTACTTTGGCTGAGATAAAAGTTCAGCAGTTGGTACAAAATCTCCACCCGGAGAAAAATGGTTTGTGTGTGCATTAATGTAATCTCTTTGAGGAAGTGGAAGATGTCTTAAAGAATGTGTCATGTAAAGGCAAATAAAACACTCAGAAAATAAAAGGAGAAAAAAAAGTCAAAGGTGAGAGAGATGAATTGTACAGCCTAGGCTAAATGTATTATGCTTAGGTTTTTTCTATGAAGGAATGTCCTGTTAAAAATAAATAAACAAATATGTTCCCTCTTCATCCTTGTTAAAAAGAACATGGTAAAACTCCTGACAGTTGCTATTCTTTCTAAGAGTTGATCATGTGAAAATTTTATGTACTAAAAGCAAGGAAAGCACATTAAAGCCTAATTCATGCTTACTCTAGTGGGTTTTAAAGCTGTCATCAGTTTAAAGTCATGCAAAAGCAAAAATAGTATCTTAAATACAAATGCTTTTTTTCTCCAGTGACTTCTAATGCACATATTAACAGTCAATAATTAAAAAAAAATGTGGATACAGGTCAAATCACGCTTTAGGTAACATTTAATCTAAAAGTGCTTGAAAACACCTTCCATGGGTATTATTGCTAGCTTTGTCATCTATATAGAAATGTAATATACTCTTGAAAACTTGAAAATGAGAATTTAGAGGGCCACAGTTTGCCAGCAGAGACCTGTAGCCCTTCCTTTTCACACACACAGCCTAATAGCTCTGCTGAATATATCATGACATGTGTGGCAGCTCAAAAGGAAAACGTGCTCAACAAGGCCTTTTACTTCCTATCTGCTAGAGGAAACTGCTAAATATTGTCATGGTTAAGTTTCTGTTAACAGAAAGCAGCAATAAATAGCATAGGTTACTCGGCTGGTGGCATGCAATAACTACCTTGCTGCCTTCTTCCCTTTAAGATATGATGCTTCTTTCTTAAATAAGGTTGGTTAATGAATCAGGGGAAATAGTAACAGATTTAGTAAAGGAGCTGTTAAAACAGGCACCTCCTCAATTTACTGGCAATAGTTCAGTTTGATCTTGTCAGAGATGAAACAGTTCCTGAGAAAATTGGCATCCTTCATAGCTGTGGGGTTTTTCATCTTGCTGTCATGTTAAGCGTCTTCAAAGCAAGAAACAAGCGTTTTCTGTCACATGCCTGTCTCTTTTAACATCTGTATTTCCAACTCAGCGATGAAATTATTAAAAGCAAAGGCAGGAGAATAGCGTAACCAGCAGCCATGCATTAATCCCACTGTGTAAAACTACAGAGATTATTTGGGTCCAGAAAGAGGTAACTGTGACAGGACAGGGGTTTCTTCCTGTCATGAGTGTGCTGAAAGTAAGGCAGTTGCCAGGAATGACTGAACCAATGAACCAGATGAGAGATTATTTCTGAGCAGAGAACAGCTTTAACTTTCAGGGCTCTAAAACCAAAGCACACGGTGTTTGGCAAAGTCACTTGTATTAAATGATGAAAGCCTGAGTAAAAGGAAGAACATGATAAAGAGACAAGCAGTAGTTTCTTGCTGGGCTGTTTCACAGTATTTGCATTTTGATTGGCTCCGCAGATGTTTGTATGTGTCTTGGGCATGCTTAACATAAGGAAAAACAGCTTTATATGTAAAGAAAAATGGCAATGAGATTTCAGACTTGGTCCCTACAGCACGTTCTGTGTGCTTTTCAGTCTTGGCTTGAATGAAAATAATGGTGAAGCTTTTGTTTTGCCTGGGAAAATAGTTTCCCTTGCTGATTTAGTTTAAAGTATGTAGTCCACCTGGAAGTGTATTTGTCATTTGTGTTGGTAATGAATCTTTTAATTTGGCAGAGTAAGATAATTAAAATGTGTTGGAAAATAAATATAGCCAAAAAAGGATTTGCTCCTTTCCATCCCATCTCAGAGGGCATATCTGGGATCCTTGTGAGAAGCTCTGTCTGATGGATAGCTGCTCTGAAGTGTTCGAAAAGAGCACAGACCACTTCCAGCGGACCCCAAAGCTGCATCTTCATTTCTTCCTCTCTGCTTTTAATGGAAGGTGTTGTACTGAGTCTAAGGATGGGGGCAAGAAATAGGTAAGCCAGTCCCTACTTTCAGGGCCTTGAGGGAAAGGGTGAAATACCTGTAAGATCTGGGAGAACAGTCTGTGCAATCACACAAATAAATAAGGCAGCTGCCCATTCTGGCTAATCTGTCAGCATGATTTACATGCAATCTCCTGTAGCCTCTAAATGCCTCTCAGCTGTTCTGAGGAAGTGTGGTGCTCCATTTTATAGCTGGTGGTTGGAGGCACAGAGAGCCAAAGGGCAAGTACATGGCCACACACAAAGCCTTTGAATAAAAGAAAATTAGACACAAGTGTTCTTGCTTCCAAGTTCAGCATCTTTCTCTTTGAAGAAGAACTCTCTTCTCATTTAAACAGTGTGATTGCTACGTGTGGTAGAGAGTCCTCTTTAATCAGCGCTTCGGGGAACAAACTTGAAGTTGCAGGGTCTATTTGCAGGTGGATTTTTTAATTTTGTTTTTTTGTGGTCTGTCTCTTATACTAGCTGCTAATGATTACATTCTCTCAATGGCACCAAGGTCAAATGAGAATCTGGGGCTTTTGTGTCTCAAGAGGTTTGTTTTGCAAATGCTAGAATACATTTTTCTGACTTGTTTTTATGGGAGCATTAGACTTTGTCCTGGGCACTGGTGCAGTATATTTACCTATGGATGCTGCTGCTTCAGAGTTTTCCTCATGTGCCTTAAGTAGAGTTAGTGTAATCTTTCCAGCCCCCTCCCCAGTCCTGGTCAGAATTGTTGGAATAGTGGGTGAGATCAGCAAGGTAAGAGATATGGCTGAAATAAATCTAATTCTCTAACACCCTGTGTATTAGAGAAGAGAGCTTGTGAAGGTGGTGTGGCGTGTAGGAATCTGCTCCAGAGTTTGGAGAATGAAACAGGTAAAAAAGGAAACTTTGAAGTGTCCTGAACAGCACATTTTCCTTCATTCTTATTGTACACTGTTAGGAGGTTTTGCATGCCTAGATCAAGAAGAAGGAGTTGGGAAGTGCATATTGTAGAGAATGTGTCTCTGTGAGCCCTACATATATCTTCCAAGCAAGATAGAAGCTCTTCCAAGCACATCCAGCTCTGACAGAACAGCCAAATTCCTTGTTAGGAGAAGGAGAAAATGGAACTCAAGTCCTAGTCTTCAGAGATGGGGAGTCTGTTTACTTGTTACAGGGCAGTCTGTCTGTCAGCTTTGGAAATGGGACATCTCTTTCCTGATCATACTCATTACTCCAGATTAAGATCATCTGGTGGGCTGTGTCTCTGTGAGAATGCAGCTCGAGGACTGCATCAATGAGAAAGAAATGAAGTATTCTTTCAGTAGAGATGTGCACTGTGGCTTTTTGGAAATCTTGTGCTTTCAGTACAACCTGTGAATATTGCTTAATATAGTGTAAAATTGAGAGTGGGTAAGGCTCTGTGCTTGCTGCTGTCACCATGCTGCCAAACCTGTAAAGCTATGCTTTAGTGTCCACAGCAGAGTAGAAATGCTTGACTGAAGAGCAGAAAGGGAAGTACATTCTCTTTTTAAGTGATTGATACCTAAATCGCCCTTACTGCTAAAACAGTAGAGATCTATTGAAGTTAAATTACTACTGAATTACAGATGAGAAGTGCCATGGAGTTATGTGTTTGGCTTTGTTTCCCTGTTGCTGTTTCCACACAAAGGACTTTCCAGGCAGGTGTTAGCCCTCCAGGAAGTTCAAAATGGTCAACTTCAGTTGACAGCTTTATTTGGAAACAGTTCTAACATGTCAAACTGAAGTAGACAGTTACCTGAACAATGATTTGCCACCCATCACCCCCAAGAGCAAAGGGAAAATTTAATTTGGGAGCACTGCAGTCTGAAAGCAAGAAGGATAAACAGTGTTTTCTCTCACAGGGTACCTGGTGAAGGGGTGTTACTCTATACTTCTGAAGACATAAACTCTGGCAATCATCAGAGCACTGAAAATGTACTTGGATTTTATCCAAATACTTTGATCTTTTAATGTCTGTTACAATTATAAAGCAGCTCATTGAGTTAATGAGACATACTGTAATGAATTTAGTAATTGCATACTTTTACATCATTCTCCTCTATGGGATTGAGTCTCAGCTGCATGCCATGAACTTTGCACAGGTGAAAAAGTACTCTTTTTTTTTTTTTTTTTTTTTTTTTTGGTCGCAGGGCATGTTTACATAATAGTTAAAAATGAGCAGGTTATATTCCTGTTTTTACATATTGCTCATTGTGGTCCTGATTCTTGGGTGAGTGAATGGTGAATGCATTCAAGGGGCTAATCTGTCTGAAAATGTGTCTTTGTGTTTGTTTTGTGGGTTACATTTAAGACACTCCATCTCTCTGAACTGGTATGCTGGACAAGTGCCAGTGCTGGCAGTGGGGAGAGGGAGGCAAAGCAGTGACATTGGGGAGGCAGACATCAGGTCTGCTGTGGAACTGGACTTTGTCATTCAGAGAGGTTTTTAGAGCAGAAGAATTTTATTTTACCAGAGAATGTAAGGATGGTGGCTCAGGATGATGTATGTGTATTACAAAATTTTTAACATGAAGCAGTTATGAGGATTTTTTTTTTTTTTTTGGCTACATAATAAGCTAGAGGTACGCATGTTATTTTTCAGCAAAAGCATAATGTCCCTTTGCCTGTTGCTGCCAGCCTCTCCCTGTTCTGCAGTTAGCATTTGTAAGTTCTTTAGCACGTAAAATGCTTGGCAATAATTCCTGTGTGGAACCATGTTGGTGTTAAATATTTGAGTCACTCTTATTTGTTTTTAGGATAATAGACTAAAGCATCACACAGCAAGTGCTGGTTCATTCTGAATGGGTGTTTTGATGGAAGTTGATTGAGTTGCAGCATCGTCGGTGACAATTGATGTTCTGGCTCCTGTGAAGAAAACTGCCACAAGTTGTCTTGCTGAATAATGTGGCTGGCACAGTTCAGTTCTCAGTGCTTGTTGCTTGTCTGGATGCATGTTTTGTGGGGAGGTTAAGCACTCAGTCTGTTGATTAGCCAATTTGGAAACAGTGAGTGTTTTGCTCATTCTTGGCATAGCTGTGCGTGTTCCCAGCGAGGCTGGAGCAGGAACTTCAACCAGAGCGTGGCAATGGGGAAACACAGCTGTGCTGTCATCAACTTCTGACAGAGTATTAGCTCTAGTCATCTCAGGAGTCTTAGAGAACCTTTGAAATTATAGTTCCTTATGGAATAGAAGATACGTGGAGACACAAGTCATATATATTACTAGAAAGGTGACTTTTTAATTGATATCAACTTTTTATCTGAACAATGTAGTGAACATATTTACTAGATGAGCTGGTATTTTTCATTAGTCAGGTTTCTTCATTAAAGTATTTTCCCTTTTTTCTGATAGTAAGACCACAGACAATCATAACACCTTTGTTTAGCTTCAACTGCAGTGGCTGAAGTGGTGGCTGTCCTCTCCCCATTCCACTCCCCTTTTTTTTTTAATAGCCAAGCATGATAGCATAAACTAGGTTCAGTGGGGGTTTAAGTTCACATGTGGGTTGTAATTTCTGTGTGAACTCATTACCTGTCTTGCTGTCCCTGCTAAAAGGGAGAGACAGTAAGCTTTTCAACTGTTGTCTGCTGCTGAAACTGCATGACTCCCTAGAGTTTATGACTCAAACCAATAAAGGATGATGTTTGCATCATTTTTTCCTCTTTCCCCGGGCCATGCAGATTTTAATGTTGAACAAAGAGTGCAGCAAAATTATGGGGTGACCACAAATTGTACCCAGTGCTTGAATGTCATGTATTAGTCTGTAACATAAAGGCATTTCATGGTAGTTTTCCTGTCAGAACTAAAGTTCTACCTTGATCTTTAAGATTTTAGTTCAAGTTCTGGAAGCCTGGGATATCTTTTGAATGACTGCTCTTGGATGCCAGATGGGAAGAGTTATGGAGATTGTTATTCCTAAATTGTAACCAATGTCTGGTTTTAGTGTGTTGCAAGAATCTTATTTTGGCATGGAAGACAACCTGCTACGAAAGCAGGTCTTTTTGCTCATTGTGTGCACACTCAAGTACAGAAAAGACACAATATTGGAACACAGATGGGCAGGCTGTGTCTTCAAGAGTGCTTAGAAACAATATATCAGTGTACTTAAAGAATTACAAAATGGTTGAGGCTGGAAGAGACTACTGGAAATCGTCTGGTTCAACTCCCCTGCTCAAACTGGGTCATCTGCTGCTCATGGTTTTGCAGTAGAGAAACAAGTAAGGGATAGTCTCATGTTAAAATACCCAGATAACCTGCTGCCAAGTGTCACATTTAATGAAGTTTACTAGGC
The DNA here is from genome assembly GCA_024500445.1 of Entomyzon cyanotis. NCBI lineage: Eukaryota > Metazoa > Chordata > Aves > Passeriformes > Meliphagidae > Entomyzon > Entomyzon cyanotis. The sequence continues at coordinate 89,027,380 of JAKEPQ010001005.1, forward strand.
TTTATGCAGGATAAGTTTCCCCTGGAAATGGGCTGGGTGAGCAGTGTTGGTACTGCTAATATCTTGCAGACAGACTTCTTCTGAAAGGTTTCTCGGAGCCTTCCAAAATACAATCTGTGTTCTGGCTCTGTGAACCTGGAATTTGCCCTGTTCTTGTGTTCTTTAGTATCTTTTTGCTTGTATTTTACCTTACAGTAATCTTATGGTTAACCTGACTGTATAATTGAAATGATTGTTCAGGTTTGCAAGCTCCTCTTGATCTCAAGTTGTAAAGAATGGCCCCAAGGTATGTGTCAGTATTGAAAAGGAGGGTGATTTCTCCTTGGGATGTCCCCAGAACAGGGATTCCAGGCCTGCAGGTACAGAGACTGAGCAGCCCTCAGCAAAGCAGGGTGGCAGCAGTGTTAAGGATGGGCATATGCACAGTAGTTGTTTTAGGATGTGACTGTGTCCTTAGTATTTCTGTTTCCAAAGTGGGTTTAATGATGTCCATTAAAATGCTGGCTTAATCTCAACAACTGATATTGTTTAGACATACATTCTCTGTAATGCAGAATAGCTCAAGTTATTCCACAAATGTTAGTTATAGGCAAGTTCCCTAATATTAACTGTTCCATACATTTTTTTCCTGAGTGACCATCACTGTTTTTTCCATGTGCTGTCTAGTTTTGCTGAATGTCCTTCAGAGAGCCAGCCCTGGGAAGACCACAAGTTTTAAAGGCAAATTATTCTTTGTGACTATGGAAGTGTGAACTGACAGAGAGCTAGGAGTCTGCAGGGGTGGATTCAGAGACTGTATAGTGCTGAGAAGTCAGGAAAACATGGGGTGTTTTGATGGTTAGATGTCTTGATGCACTGACTGCAGTAAATATAAGAGAAATGGGGATGATAGGAACACCTCTGTAGATGGAGCTGCTTTCTGCTGCAAGACTATGGACAAGCAGTTTCTTTCCTTCTCCTGCTTTTTGTCATCTTTCACAGTATCATAGAATGTTCTGAGTTGGAAGGGACCCACAAGGATCAGTGACTGCAGCTCCTGGCCCTGTGCAGGACACCCCAAGAGTCACAGCATGTTCCCAGGAGCATTGTCCAAATGCTCCTTGAACTCTGTCAGGCTTGGTGCTGTGACCACTGCCCTGGGGAGCCTGTTCCAGTGCCCAGCCATCCTCTGGGTGAAAAAACCTTTCCCTAATATCCAGCCTAACCCTCCCCTGAGTCAGCTTCGTGCCATTCCCTTGGGTCCTCTCACTGGTTCCCAAAGGGAAGAAATCAATGCCTGCCCTTCCACTTCCCTTCATGAGGAAGCTGCTGACTGCAGAGAGGTCTCCTCCAGGCTGAACGAGCCAAGTGACCTTAGCTGCTCCTCATGAATTCCCCTGTAGATCCTTCACCATCTTCACAGCCCTTCTTTGGATGCCTTCTAGTAGCTTTATGATGCTTATATTGTGGCACTCAAAACTGCACATCTCTGAAGAGCAGTGTCAATGTCTGACAAAAGGCTGGTGTCTTCAAAATTTTTGTGCTCTCCTCAGATGCATAAGTGGTATCCACCCCTTCTTTTTCTCTTTTTCTTACTTACGGTGGGCATTAGCCTCTGCTAATTCACTGTGGAATATCAGTATGACTATTTTCAATAGGATTTTTTACTGCAGAATGATTACATCAGAAAGTAATGCTTCAACCTTTAACATCCTGTCTGTGCCATCAGTTAACTGGGTTGTTTCCTTTAGCATTCACACATCTCGGTTGCCTTCTCTTCCTCCATTTGACTGCTAACTTCCTAACAGTTCCATTAGTTCCTCTGGATGTATAATAAACATTGATAGGATAAAAAATTCTCTTTGTCTTCTATAGTGCTGGTTTATCTTCCTTCCAGCAGGAAGTTTAGGGCTTTTCTGAATTTTGAGCTTATCTTTTTGTATCTGTTATGTCCTTTGGGATATATTCAGTCATCCTTATTTTTGATTCAGCTCCTTTTGTATTGTCACCTTGACTCAAGGTGCCCTTTTGTGTGTCATTTCTAGCCCCCAATTTATCCAAATGCCAGGAAAGTATGAAGTACTGTAGACAGGTCATGCTAGTAGTAGAAAAGAGGACTGTGGTCTTTTGTTACTTTTTTACCCTTAATTGAATTTTATTCAAAATTCACATCACTTTTTATGAACTTTCTCCATTTCTTTTCAGCTTGTTTTCAACTAACCTGTAACAAACTTATTCAATTTTCAGCTTCCTTGGATTACTTTGGAATGTGCTTAACTTAAACATTAAAAAGCACCACCACTTTACCTGCTTCCCCTCCCCCCCCAAAAATACCCAAAAACCTCCATCCTTTCCAGCTGTAATGTTCCGCATTGCTTTATTTTGTTGTTCCAGTGTCAATTTCCTTTTTTCTTTCTTCTGCCCTCCAACTTTTTTTTTGCTGAGGACTTTGATTTTTAACTTACAACTTTTTAAGAACAGCAGGACCACTGGCTGAAATGGAGTCTCTATGTTTTCCCCATTACTTCCTTTCTACCTCTCAGGTTATGTGAGACTGTCCTGAAAGGTAGGAAAAGAAAATTGTATTTAGCTGGATTTTAAGGGATACTTTTTGCCACTTGCTTCAGTTTACAAACATCTGGAGTCAAGCCCAATGACGAGAAACAACCCCAAAAGAGGTGGGCGAGCCCTGACAAACTCTGAAAAGTTTAAGTAGATCAAGTAGTAGTTTGTATTCAGAGCACCATTTCATTTTGTTGTACCTGCCATAGTCTTTACATTTCATAAGCTAGGCAGGTACTCAGCATGTTTTTTTTCACAAAAAAAATCATGCTTTTTTTGTGAAGCATTAGATCTTTGACTGCCGGATTGCTATTGGTGTGGGGGTAGTGGCAGTGAATTTTGGTTTTGTCTTTGGTTTGGTTTTTTGTCAATTAATTTTTTAATTCATGTATTTTATTTATTTATTTATTGGAATTGCCTTTTGAATATTTGAGTTTGATACTTTCTTGTTCTCTAGTTTGAAGAGCTCCGATATTAATGTCTTTAGTGAACAGAGCATCTTTAACTGACTTTTTTGTCTTCTTACGAATTGCAGACATGTAACTAAAAGTTCCTTAGTAAAAGGAGAATGATATTCCAAGAGGCGGGGGAGTTCATCTTAAAGAAGCATTTTTCTGATATGCTTCAATATGTGCTTTAGAAGCAAGAGAAGGCAGCCAGCTTGCTTATATTCTGCATACATCCAGCCTGCTGTGTTTTCTTCCACCTTTTCTTTTGAAGCACCCTTTAAAGCCTTTTTTGCTCTCTAGTTTTGAAGAGTGTACTGTTTGAACGTGGTCTGGCCTGTCAAACGTAGTGAAACCTGAACCACATAAAATGCTTCCCAAGAAGACGAGCAAGATGACTATGGGAAGAGAAAATGCTTGGGATGAAATCGTGAAGAAAGGTTATGGGAATATTGGGAATGAGATAAGTGATACCCACACACATATGAGCTGTCTTTCCTGGGCAGCTTTACCAGTGACAAAAGCTGTCCTGTTCTGTACATTTCACATCCATATTCCTAAAATCTCCTCCAATACTAGGTCCCTGTGCACTTTGGAGAGGAAAGGTGGTATATTTAAACCTGAAGGGTCCAGAGCTCATTTTATAATAATATTCAATATTTAATTCCTGGTCAAATAATGCTTTACAGATCAGCATCAAAGAGGAGCTCCTGTTTGGAAGCTGCTGGACTGCTCTGAACCACGGAAATCAGCTAAGGGGGGTCACGACTTCCAGCAGTGCTGGTGGCTGCTGCAGAGGGGCAGCAGCCTCCCTGGGGTGCCTGCTCTCTGAGACTGCCGTCTTTATTCCATCCCTTACTGGACTATAGCTCATCGCTTCTGCACAGCTTTATCTTCCATTTGTGTCAAAACATCTGTAGATTTTATTGACATGGGTCTGCTGGGCCTTTGACTCCTGTCTAGTTCAGGGGTGAATAGCACTGAATGCCTAAGAAGGGGAAAAGGCAGCATGAAAGCCTTTTTATGTACACAAAGTGTACATCCAGCCCCCTGGCTTCTCTGCCCTGTTTTCACTTCTTGCAGAGATGGTAGAGCATGTTTACAGCTTCTTAGACTCCGCTGTTCAGTCATGCAGTTTAACTCCAAAAATAACTCTCTTGGGGGTATTAATCCAGCGTTGGATTATCTTTCTAAAATCGTTAATCAGACTTGGTCCCCGAGGGACCTTCCAGCTGAACTTGCCACTTAGTTTCTGTTTGCCGGGGCGGCAGGAGCCAAGCGGAGGAAGCTGATGAGGTTTGACAAGAAGTGGTTACTTACGTAAGGTGCCGAGCAGAGGGAGCTGTGCCTCTCCTCCTGCTGTGGGCCCAGCCAGGGCCCAGCTCCCTGCCAGCACCCACTGCGTCCTGCTTGGCCCTGTCGCCCTTATTGCCCTCCTTTCCCTTTGCCTGGAAGAAATGCCATGCAAAAACCTGCCTGTGTCGGGGCAGTGGCAGGATCTGTGCCGGCTCCAGATGATTCCTGTATGTGCTGCCCTTCATCCAGGGACAAGAAACACATGCTTTGTTTTATTAAATTCTCAAGTGCACGTGGCATTCCTTCAGTCACTTTTTAATCATTAATTTTCTTACTCGAGCTGTTCATGAAATGAGCTGGCCTGCTCTTTGGGTATTACCTCTCATCTGTAAAAGAAAAAATAAGCTCTTCTAGGCTGCTGTTTACATTTACGAGTAGAGCTTCAAGTCACATACCTCCTATTAGCCTTGCATTTTTCTTCTGTCTGTACAGTAAGAATAGAATTTATTTCTTGAGAGATGTGCTCTGATAACTTTAAGTTATTTAAAGTACTTTGAGATCTTTGCATGGAAAGTGCCATCGAAATTGCAAAACAAGATTTGAAAAAAAAAGAGAGAGAGAGTTCCACCAAGAACTAATTTCATACATGAATAAAATCCTGTTTTCCACATGCAGTGCTTAGGTAGAAGGGGAAATTCAATATATTTTGCTAACATTTGTGCTGAATGAATCCCCCAGAGCCATGCAGGTAAATTGAGACCCTATCTGCGCTGATGCGTTTTTACTTTAAATTTAACAGGCTATGATTTCCAGCTTGGGTGTTTATTACTCTGATATAGTAGACCACAGGAAGACCTTCATAGTATGGTTGAAATGCATAAATATACTCTATATAGTAATAACAATAAATTGCAAAATTGACACTTTAATGGGCTAATCTGTCATAATTCTGCAAAACCATATTGATGGAAGAAAGTATGTTCTAGTGGTAGACACGCTTTAGTTATGTTTTTTCCCCCTCAAATTATAAAATAGTGTGCTGTTGAGCATGTAAGCTGCCTAAACATTCTCCAGGTCACATCTCCTTGCATGCATTAGGGAAAACAATGGGAATTTGCCTTCCTTTTCCTCAGATCCCCTCCTCCCCTTCATACACTCAGGCTTGCACATGCATCCTTCTTGTCTTCAGATTCTGCCTTGAAAATAAATGTAAAAATGAGTTGCAAAGTTGCTCTTACATGTCAGTGCTTCTCAGATCCCAGTGGGAGAGAAAAAGGAATTGTACTTGAGAAAACTCCATAACTAGATCCTTTAGCAACATCCCTATCCTTTTCACTGCTTGACTGCTGCTGGCATAACAAAAAGCAGTTGAAAACAGTTCTAGTTCTTCATTCACATAATGAAAATTGCTTACTAAATTGGAACCATTTCATGCCAGGAATTGTGCCTTCCTTATTTTGCTGGGCAGCGTCTAACACACTGCGTAATACAGGAATAAATACAAGGTAATTTTGAATTGTCAGCACTGTAGGTTGTAGAATTTTCTTTTCAGTCCTAATTTTGGGATGACAACTAAACATCTGTTTTGGTCTTAAAAAAAAGACCCAAAAGAATATTTGTTTCTGACATTGCCACATATGTAGAACGAAACTAAATTATCTTTTATATGTGGCATTGGATTCATAAGGGTATAAACCAGGAAAGAAGAAGTCAGCCCGTTTGACTAGGATGTCCACAGAAAAACAGAAACAAAGTGATGATTTTATATGCTTTTCAGCATTCAGACCACATTGTTATCTTTGAGTTGGCCTTCTGGTGGAAGAAGTGGGACTACATCCATTTGTATTAGTTAAAGATCTGTCACTTTGCTTTGTGTTTTATGACTGTATAAGCATAGGTATAGTAATAATTATAATTATGTAGGAGATCTGTGCTAGCCTACGTTAAAACCAGTCACAATGAAATTGTCTGCTGAATGCTGTGGCAGACTTCTCTTGCACCTTGCTTTGGAATGTAAGTGCTTATTTTCCATAGCTGAATTTGATTAACTTATCATCAGGTTTCCTTGACTCTTCTTTCTTAAACCTTTCTTCCTGTGTGACTCAAGGTAGCCCACAACTTGCTAAAGCAAAATGAGGGTTAACATCCTCACATGCATGGGAAAATGGAAGTTTTCTGCAAATTTATTGCTGTGTAATGTAGTTTTGCTTTTGTACTTACAGCCAGTGGTCATGAATCAATGTTTTTTCTCCAGCATTTATTGTGAGCTTTGGAGGGAAGGTATTGGGCCTCAAGTTATTTCTTCTCAGTCAAAAGAGACTGTCTTTGCCCATGCAATAGGTGGATTCTATGCTTTTATAGGTCTCTCTTCTATCTCATTAGATGTGTGGCCTACAGATGATTTTTTTCATTAAAAGTTTAGAAGAAACATGATGGGGGGGACAGAATGAAACTGTTGGAAATAAAGGCTTATTCAGCTGAAGCTATCCTCAGTCAAGTTTGCCTGGCAGGAGCTGCTGCTGCATTTTTTGTGTTGTGGCCAGCAAACTCAGGCTCTGGCTGAGGCTTCCAGCATCCCTCCTGCCAGGGATGGGGTGCCAAGCCAGGGAATGCAGGGAGTAGCCTGTCGGTCAGGCACTGGGTGAGTCAGCCACACTGAGATTCTGCAGACAGTTTAATACGAAAACATCAGCAGGCTGAGAGTACCAAGGACTGCTGAGGAGGTGGGAAACACCATCACTGTGAGTGTGCGTGCAGAAGGTGCCAAGGTCTCAGTTTCAATTGACTGTTGAGGTGGATTAATAGCTCACTGCTGCCAACGAATCTCTCTTCTCCTCCCCTCTCCCATGTTGTAGCACCTCTGAGTAGTTGTTTGACTTGAACATGGTAAAAAACAGATGACCAAAAAAATTTTTTTTTTTTTTTTTTGCTGGTTGATTGAACCAGGGCACTGTGCAGCAAGGGGAGCAGTGGTGGGAGATGCAAATGCTGGGCATTTGATGTGTTGGGGAGAGACGGTGGGAGCTTTGCATCCACTAAGGCTCTACAGGGTAGAAGACAGCCAAAAGTAAATGTCTGACTTTTCTCAATGACCAGCAAGCCAGCTGCATGCTTTAATTGTGTTTATTCCCTGTTCCTGTAACGTCTACCAAATGCAGACAATATCACAGTGTTTCTTAATCACACTGTTTAGTCTTTCAAGGCACTTCCTGCAATCCAGTCTTATTTATAGATCATCCATTGTCTTATTTACTGCCTTGTGCTTTGCTTTGCGGTGATGTGCGATCCTGTCGGCGTCAGAGCTGCCATTGTTGGAAATAGATTGCTGGAGTGTTAAAGTTCATAAATTGCTTTTATAGTATGTGTTGAGAACCCTATGTAGCATGTAGTACAGCTTGCAGACTCAGAAGAAGGAGCCTTTTCAGAGCAGATCAGAGGGCACACAAGAAAAAGGAAAGACAGAGACATTGAGAAGGCTGGATGAACTCCCACTTATAAAAGTAGTCTGAGACAAAGGTACAACATTCCCCGATAAAGGGATGATTTCAAATTTTGATCAGACTGATCTGAGCTCTTGCTTCCGCTGCAGTTGAAGGAAGATTGTCAGACCAAATTAGTTGAAGCAGAAACTGAAGATGGTCAGAGCCTTTTTTAACCTGTACCTGTTTGTGTCTTTTGGATGTCTGATATACTCAGCCAGCTCCTCTCTGACCTTAGCTCTTTGAAAGGATGTATGTGCAAGCATGTCTCCATGCTTTCACCACTTCCTTCTCTTTTTCTGCTAAGAAGAAGTTGGACTGCACCGCTGGGGATTTCTACAGCTTCTCTTGTTTTGTGATACACAATGGCGCTTTGCTGGGTCTCAGCGGATCATGCAGGAAGCACCACAGGTTGGTGTGGAGGACTTGGCAAAGCAAGCAGGAGCCTCCCCACCTGCAGCAGGGTGCATGGGCTGCTGTGTCTGAGAACTGCAGAGTTTCGCTACTAGAGAGGGTGTCCTGCCACCACCGAGCTGAGGGAGGGGTGCAGAAGGTTCGTTTGCAAGTCCAGAGAGGCACCACACACTCTGGATAAACATTTGTTGTTGTTGTAAGGTTATAAATTTTGATGAGTCAAAAGAGACAGAACTGGAATTTTGCAAAACCTGAGGATTTGGGTCTTCCCCTTTCCTCTCCTTCCCTGAAATTCACAGACTTCACTATTTGACATGAGATCCTGTTGATGTTCATATTCTTGCAGAACTATAATGTCTTATTTAGCTGATTATGTCACTGTGAATGTATACTACATCCTTGTGTATTCACGTGTCTGAGATGCACCATAAAGAAGTATTTATATGTGGGTATCTCTGGATCCGTGAGGTGAGGATGTGTGTGTGCGTGTGTGTATGTATATGTGGAAACTGCTGTGTGTTCTGCCTTCTTCCTGACATACTGGTTGCTATAGTGCAGTGATCTATTTGTGAACACCCAGAAGATCATTGCTATAGTTAAAAGAAACAGTGTTTCCTGGCCATAACTTCCTGGGCAATCTCTTCTCCCGAAGTGCCAGCATTAACCGATTCGGTCACGTTCCCTGGGACTCCAGGAGTGACACTGTAACAAGAGCTTCCTCTAGTTTGTCGCTTTCTTCCCACCAGCATATTTAATAATATTTAAAAATAGTTTTTCTATTTAAATCTAATGCATGCCTATTATTCACCGTACATTTCAGTGCTTCAGCCATCTTTCTAACAGACTGTCGAGCTGTGCAGCTTGTCGTGGCATTGTGTCCTGTGTCTGCTCCTGTAATATTTGCCATTACCCTGCTCCTGCACATACATACACACATACATTTTCATCCACCTGCCCAGCCAGGGGAAATGTAGGAGACTGAAGCGGCAGTGCTGGAGTTCTGTCTGAACTGCTGTAATATTCTTTTTTCTTTTTTTTTCTCTCCCTGCAGGTGTGAATGAGAGAGACTCTCTGCAGTATTTAGTGTCCAGTTGTACTGGCTCCGAAGAACAGCAGCGTCGCAATGCCCCCTCCTGCTGATATAGTGAAGGTGGCGATTGAATGGCCAGGTGCCTACCCCAAGTTAATGGAAATAGATCAAGTAAGTACCTGTGTGCCTGTGTGCAGCCGGCCCTGTTCATTAATAAGTTCTTCTCTGCGTGTTTGTGTCTCTGCATTTATGTTTACTTCAATGCACCTGTATTTTTCTGTGAGTGTATGTGGGGTAGAAGGTGTTTCCTATAAGGGGTGTAACCCTCTTCCTCTCTTATTGCTGAAGGTTTTTGATGTGTTTAGCTGGTTTCTTCATTTGCTTTTTCTTTCTGAACAGCTGCTTAAATAAGGCATTTATTGCCTGTGTGACCCACTTAACACTTTTGTGCCTTAGTTTGTTCAACTGTAAAATTGTGGTAATATTGTTACCTCTGGGTGGAAAGTCTTCAGATTTCTAGTCAGTGCTTTGCATTTGGAGTAGAATCATGCTGAAAGGCTGCAGCAAGTGCAGATTTTGGAACTTACGTAGTGGTGCACTGTGAGCAGGAGGATCTTTGTTGTTCTGTACAGGAATCTCAGGGGTTGTTCTGTATAGCTGGTTAGTTCTAAACTAATGGCCCCATGGACTAATTTGAGGCAGTTTACTGAAGTTAACAAACTCAAAATAATGTATTGAAAACTCTTTTTAAGAAATTGGGGTGGTGGAGAAACAAACCAAATCAAGTTATACAATGACCATGTTTCATATTCTGGACTTCTCTGAGATTGTTTTTGTGGCACATGTATTAATATTAAAAGCAACCACTTTAATATTTAACAGCTTACCCTTAACATTTTGAAATCTTACAGCATGTTACCTGCTTAGAATTATTATTATTTCTGTAAATAGTATTCAGAGTGAAGAAAAGCATTTTATAATGTGCTTTAGACCCCAGTGTGTCTGGGGACTTAGTACATTAAAAAGGTCTATTGGAGAGGAGAGCATTTGAATTCACACTGAAAATGTATTACTGAAATGGGTTAGTAATTTCTTCATGCAGTACAATCAGTTTCACTTGAAGTTAACCCTTTTGTTGCACATGCCTGGGAAATTCCTGTGTGAAATTTGAAGAAAAATGTGCTAGAGGGTGGCTGGAATCACAGCAGTATGATTTTTAAGCATTCTGAAAGCCCCCTTAGAGGGAAAGGGAGTTCCCAAGCAAAACCAAACTTTGTAGGTTGATTTTTTTGACCTACCAAGCTTTTCTGTTTTCATTTGCTGAAATTTTTCAATAAGCACAGAAATCTTTTGCCTTCTGGAGTGAAGAATGTTTTACTTTTTTCTTATATAAAAAATGGTAGACTCTGCATACTGTGTTTGGGGAAAGATGCATGTTAGTCCTGATGAGCCAAGTACAGCGGGGACAAAACTGAAAAAAATATGATGAAGTCCCCTTTCAAACACCAGTAAAATATTATGAAAATGATTTGGTTTAATTTACTAAAAGCTTAAAGTAACTCTCAAAAAACCTCATACCTTATCTGGAACATTAGCTTACTTTCCTAGTACTTTGTTTTTAATTTTATTATGTAAAATTTGAAGGAGACAAGAAAGACCAATGCTGACGTATTGGGTAAAACTCCTCAAACACAGCCTGCCAAGTTATCGGCAAGCTTCCTCAAGCCACTTTATGGGTAGGAGGAGGAAAAAGAGGGAAAGTAAGGCCAAAAGGGAGAAGACTTCATAGCAGCCTGCTCCTGATGCAGAGAGAGATGGAAATGAGGGAATGAAGTTTGAGTTTCATCCCTCCCTGTTCTGACATGGAAAGATGGGAAAGAAACATCCCTTCCTACTACCTATGCACACAAACATGTATGTATTCCTTTTTCAAGGTTGGGAGCATTGTGGGAATGAGTCCTGAAAATATATAGGGTAATACATACTTCTGAACACACAGCTCTGCCTTTGATTCACTTAGTGCTGACTTTTCCTCAATCTGTTTCTTTTAAGGCATCTATTCAGTTGAAGAGCTGTAGTGGAGGAGATGATTCATACCTCAGATGGCTAGCTGTCGGAGATGGTAAAGGGGAGGAGGAAAAAGAAAGGCAGAAAAGAGAAATGGTTTACCCATTGACCAGACACTGCAGCCAGTGCCTGTGTCCCAGGTGGGATCTGCTCATTCAGTCACCATTTGACATATATTCAGAAAATCCTAAAAACTTTTCCATACTGGTTTCTTCTCTCTCTTTCTTACCATCAAGAAAAACATTATTTAAATTAACAGCACTATAATATTACTTAAAAAACAAAAAAAACCCCATCACTATAGCATGATGCAAGTACTTCATCTTTCAGGGTACTGAGGCTATTCCAAAAACTGAAGCACAAATACCATATAAGAAATCAGAGGAAAATCTGGGAGGTTTTTCAGGTTGCTTGATGCATATACTTGAAAGCACTTATTTATATTCAGTTGCACATTATCCTAATTTACCTGCTGTGTATGTACATGTTTTGCTTAGCAATGAAGAGAGTAAAATATTTTTGAAGTCAGGAAATATCACCGTGAAACCAGAACCATTGACAGTGGAGTACTGGCAGTTGTTTGGCCTTAAAAGAGCTCATGAGTATTTTTTCCACCAAATGTTATTAAACTTTACACTCCCCTTCAGATGCATGACTTCTGACAACTTGGACTTCAGCAGGCACAGAGCCTTTTCAAATTGAGGCTTCCCACTGCATTACTTTAGGTTTGTCAACCTGTGTTTGTCAATGATGGTTTTAAATTTAATCATGCAAAATTAGTCTCACTCAGAGAGATTCTGTGCCAGAACAATTAATATGTAATTAATATGTAGAGGCTTTTGGAATCAGCCTCTGTTCCTGCTTCCAATGAACGAGAAGAAAAATTTGCTGCTCATTCATTGACATGTACTATTTGATGCCAGTGTTTTACAACTGCTTTTCTCTTTTCTTTAAACCACAAGGGCAAAACAGCCTATTATTTACTGCCCTCTCTCTTACCAGGTGAGAATTAATTAAGTTGCAGTAAACCTGGCAACTGGCTGATGCCTGTATGCATGAAAACTGGTTTAAAATCATGCTCTTGAGAGATGGACTTGATTAAATTCAGTTACTCTCTTCTGGAATACTTGGGGTTTATTTGGGTTTCCCCCCCAATTTCATAATTTTCCTTAATCATAAATTTGAAAAATAGCATCCAGACTTTTCCCTGCTCCATAAATCTATACTAGAAATATTTAAACTCTGCCCAAAATTAATTTTTAATATGAAGATTTGATTATGACTTTAAGAGCTGTGTATAGCATTGATCTTTCATGCTTAAGTCTTCCTGTCATGTAAGGGGAGGAATGGAAATGAGTTGGTGTCTGAATTTGCATTGGGATCTTTTTGTGGACTTTTTAGCAATGCAGTCTGGGGAAGAAATGAATGGTAGATGCTGACTGTCTGTTATCTTTTTCTCCACTCTTCTGGCTGATTATTCTAGAAGATGTTAAGAATAGAACTGCACAGGGTCTGTACAGGTGAACCAGGATGCTGGCTAGTCTGTCCTGTCTTCTCTTTATTTGTCCCAGAAATAGCTATTTCATAAGAGAGTGTTATTTCTTATGTTCAGTGAAAGTTTGCATGCTTTAATTTTTGCCCATTATGTATAATTCTTAGCTGTTGGGGGTTTTTTTCACAGCACAAATTATTTTAGGTAAGCCATTGCTGGTTTTAGGTTACCTGGATACTTTGTGGATATAGTTACACTGCTCCTGCTGCAGAAGCAGCTTCCATGAGAGGCACAAGATGGATATTTGGGGACAGTATCTATGTTGGCTTATGCCATTCAAATCCACTCGTGTGTCTTAAGAAAGTTGTACTAAAATCAGATTTCTCTAAGCTTGGGGATGAACTTCCTCAGCCTTGGAGGTAAACGACTGCTCCTACAGAAAGGAACAGTTTATAATTAAACTTGGCCATACAGCCTCTTCCTCCGGGTTTACTTTTACCTATGAGATCATTAAACATGGATTAAGTTAGCAGATGTGAATCTTTACATTTTCAAAAAACATGAAGGGGGGAGGAAGAAAGCTGTGTTTTCAACACACAAATCTTGTACAGTGAGCCAAATTTATGGTAGCATTATCATATAATAATTTTATGTTAATAAAAGTGCATTACATGGGAGGAGCCATGGGCTGCTTTATATTAATGTTTGCTCTAATGTTTAGATTTACTCCAAATTTTTATCTTTTAAGAGTGTCTTTGAAGTTTTCTCCTCTCTTCTGCCAGTGTCATTTTAATTGTGGTTGGTTTTTGTCTTCTTCACAGAAGTCATTGCATTTCACTGCATATTAAAAGGACACCAGTAAGGTTTTGGGTTTTTTAAAAGGAGCTTTCAAACCTAAATCTGGTTTTAGACCTAAATCTGGACCTTTGGGGATTGTTAATTGATGTAGTGCGGTGTTTCTCAAACTCTGGGAGAAAATGTAGGCCAAAAGTCATTGTGAAATACTTAATTAGAGGAAAGAAAGTGGCACATTTCTTCTGCCATGTGTATAGACTAAGAATAGATATAGTTTCTGCAAGTACTGTCACTAGTAATAGCAGTATACCGAGACAATCCTAGCATCACAAGTCTAAATGTATGCAATATTAGTGAGCACCAGTATTGTTCAAGTGGTGAACAAGAAAGGGATATTGATGTCTCACCATACGGTGAAGTGTTGCTCCCTGTGCTTCATTCTGGCTCCAGACTCTGGCTCTCTCAAAACTGAGGGGTTTACTTCTGAGGGGATGAAGGAAGAGAGGGGCTCTTGCCTCCTTCCCACCCCACAAACCTGCACATTTAAATGAACTCTTACCCAGAAAGTGTAATGGTACTTCAGTAGCTGGAGCTTGTAGTGCTTTTTGTATGAATATTACTAAGATTTCCAATGTTATTGCACATCCTGAGTTTATAGTAAAGGGAAATGTCAGTGCCTTTAACAGCTGACAAGAGCTTAGTTCTTGAAGATACAGGACTATGAAGCAGCTCATGGGGAGAGGAAAAAACCCCAAAAAAACCAACACTAACTTATAAAAACATTCCCTGCCTGGATTTGCTAGCAGCAGCTCCTTTCTGTCAGATGGGAGAAGGAGTTAGTGCTTGAGGCTGGCCACTGCAGCTGTATCTCAGCCATACAGAAGGAGGATGTCAGTTGCTGCTGATGGAAGGCTTGCCCAAAGACAGATGAGCCAAAAGGTGGCTACCATTTCAAAAAGAATTGGAAAACACTTGTCCACCTTAAGCCATTTTGCTAAAGGTAGAGCTTGCTTAAAATCAACGTTTAGGTGCCAAACAGATGCTTTTTGAGTTTTATTGCTCCTTGTTGTACCTGTCATATTTCAGCTTCAGAGAATTGAATACGACACTGTTCATAAAGCAGATACTAACTGGCATATAAACAGTGAAAATATTTGACAGTTTTATAATGCTTGCAATTTTGTTACCATCGGGTATTATGAATAGAGCTGGTAAAGAAATCATATTTACTATCTTAATGTGATTTTTGTTTCCATTTTCTTTCTTGGACTAACGAAAGGTCTCAGGTTTTTATTTTTATTTATTTTTTAAAAGCTGTTCAGCAGCAAGAATAACCTTGGAAACAATAATGCAGATGTTTTAGTGCACTGGATATAATTCAATGCACTGACACACTTGCATACATAGGCAGTGCCTCATTAACATAATGAATCAATTGTTAAATACAATAGGGTTTAAAAAATATGATTCCTATTCTTACAGGGCTGCAGCATTGGAGTACTCATCATTAGAGCCTCAGTTCTTTGATGTGGTGGCAGGCAGCCAGCCTGGATAAAACAGGCAATGTTATTGTCACATGTTACATTTTATTAGTCTGGCTTGTCCAAAGCCACATTCCCACTGGTTGGCTGGAGTCTTTCAAGGCTGCAAACTGATGTCCTGTGGTGTGTGTGGCTGGGACCTCATCACTGAAAAATACATAAAAACTGCCTTACTGCTTATGTTTAATACAGAGACACAAGCAAGGCTTAGATGGAAGAGGTAATAGCTGTGCAGAAAGGTTAGACATGGTAAAAGAAAGGGAGGGGGAGAATAAATAGAAGTGTTTAGTGAATTGCAGTCTAATGGATGCTATTTATGCTTTCTACTTGGTACTATGTTCTAGGTTGAGAAACATAAGTTAAATGCAGTAGACAGGGGTTTTTTGTTTGTTGGTTGGTTGGCTGGTTGTTTTTTTTGTCAATAGAAGTGCAAGTAGAGCCAGGATACACTTGAGGTCTACAGAACTAATATCCCAGTGTTCCTGATCTCCAACATAAAGAATGTTCAGGAAGTAATATTTTAGGAAAGAGATAAACCACTTTATGAATTCTCTCCTTGGTTTTGATGGGTTTGTGGGGTTTTGTTGGTTGGTTGGTTTGGGGTTTGGTTTGACTTTTTTCATGTCTCTGATTTTACTAGCTCCATAATTCTTGCCAGAACCTCCCTGTTGGAGCCTGAATTTTGCTGCCAGCAGCCGATGCCATTTTCAAGATGAAGGCTAAACATGACTTTAGGGTTGCTGCTTCCATAAAACTGTTTAAGTATGACCAGGAGTCTCATCTCTGAAGTTAATTCTGCTCTTATTTAAAGGAAATGTGTAATGATGAGGTTCCTGAAGTTATGCACCAATGAATTAATTCATATTCTGGCCAGCTGGAGTATCCAGGCACATTTTATGATTCAATTACATTCTGGTTATAGACATACAGATTGTAATACAAAAGGGAGTAACACTAAAAATCCGATAGTATAAATTTTTTCTGCCTTCATGCAGGAACTTTTACCCTCGTAGGCCACCACTGTGTCAGTTGTGAGCTGGGGGATTGGAGTTTCTTCATTCAGTCTTCAAAGGCATGCTAACAGGTTGTGTGAAGTGCCACATTTTAAAGCCCTGCTTTGTATTTTCAAGCGTGTTTTTGCTGTATTTTAAATATGTTGGGCAAGTATGCTGCACTCAAACATGATGAAATCCACAACTGTAGGTCCCTAGGTGTTTTTTAAATTTTCAGTACTCTTGACTGGGAGTTTTTGCTGTCCCTATTTATACTTGAGAAAACAGAGAATTTTATGGCCTGTTAGGACACTAGATGTGGAGTAAAGAGTATCTGTAAAATTCTGTTTAGAGGGTTTTTTTGTTTGTTTGAGGTTTTTGTTAATAACACAATAATTTGCTGCTTCCTTGTTGTACACAATCACTGTAACATCCTAAGCATATGATCTGCGGGTCAGTGCTTAGATCTGGTGAAAAGCAGACATAGGAGGGAGGACTTCTTTGGGAGTAGGGAGGGAGTAACTGAGGAAGCTGCAGCTGAGAGTGAAGGGGGAGAGGATATGATTACCCAGGTTTCCCTAAGTCTTGTGCACTCTGTGGAACTCCTACTGCTAAATTTAAACCAAGGTGCTGCTACTGCCATGTTAAAACTACCACCTTAGGAGCTGTGAACTGAGCTGATAGAAGCTCTCTCCCATCAGCAGCTGCACTTGTTGAGGGTTTTGCCTGTTGACTCTGAGGTGCGAATATTTCCTGCTCTGGGTTGTGCTGCTGCACAAGCAGAACTGTATGCTGTTGGCCTGGCCTTGGCTGGATTTTATGGTCTCCATTACTGTACACTGTAGTGTCCTTGTTCTTCAGGTATTCACTCTCTGTGGTGCTCCCCTGGGTTAGGGAAATTCTCTCTTTCATCTTTTACAGATGCCCAGTAACAACAGTGGTCTCACCAGTATTCCATTGCAGTCAATGGAGAGAGTCGATTCCCAGAGTGGTTTAGAGCAGGTTGAGAAGGCTAAAGTCCAAAGCACTCCAGCATCTCTCCCTTACAAGAGAAGATGTTGCCTCTTACACCATGAGAAACCAGGACTGAAGTAGTGAGTCATGGATCCAGGTGTCCAATGTGGCCCCTGGTGCATGGCGGTAACAGATAAAGCCTCCATTGATCATGAAAAGAGGTGTTTTTCTGTTTTTTAATGGCCATAAAAATGACTTTTGCACTGAAAGGTTTATTAGTAGAATGATAGCATTAATTATAAGACAGAATGGTGTATTTCCTTGGCTTGAAATTCTGGTTTTTTTGATAGATGCACACGTCAGCAACAGAACTTTTTTCCTTAATGCCTGTTCTCACTAACAGATGTGCTGCATATATTTTTTTCTGCGTTAGGCTTAAAGACAGCAAAGTCAAGGGTTTTCTTGTTACTTCTGAGGTTAAAAGGTGTCAG
This sequence comes from Entomyzon cyanotis, assembly GCA_024500445.1. NCBI lineage: Eukaryota > Metazoa > Chordata > Aves > Passeriformes > Meliphagidae > Entomyzon > Entomyzon cyanotis. The sequence goes on from JAKEPQ010001005.1 coordinate 89,044,918, forward strand.
ACAGGGAGAGTGACATCCCAATCATTGTCCAAAAAAACCCAACAAGCACAACCTAACCTAGCCAACCTAGAAAAAAGAAAAAGCAACTCTGTTAGTAATGTGGAAAGAAAATATACTCAGACTTGGCCTAAATAAACCTATCTATAATTTTGTGGTATTGCACAAAGTATATCTCAGCTGCACATGTAACACAGGTTTCCACCTGGATTTAGGCTTCTGTCTGCTTTACAGTTCACACATGTATATGCACACACACTTGCAACTTGATTTGGACATGCTTTAAACCTTTAAAGCTGGTGTACTGGTGGTTTGAACAGGACTTAGGGCTTGGTCAGCACTGGTGTATTGGACATTCTTTGTTTACTTTTGCTCATCCCATGATTCCTCTACAACAAAAGAGTGGTCTGGACTAACCCAGCTTACAACCTTGCACACCTGTGCTTAGTTCTTCCTGCTGACTGGTTCCCTGTGAGTTCTCTGGAGGGGTAGGCATCAAAGGATGAAATTAGTGAGGAAGCTGGAGTGGGACATCTCAGCCCGTGTTCTGCAAGTTACTTTGGAAGTGCTGCCAACTGTTGCATGCGTAGGCAAGGGCAGGTACTCAAGAAGACCGAGTTAGGGATCTGTGTGCATCCCAGCACACAAAACCTGAGACATGTGCAGGTGAGCATGAGACATGGTGACTAGGTGCTCCTGCACGGTGAATGTCATTATGGCCACATCTGAATTGTGGACACCTGTGCTAACCAGGCAGTGCAGATAAAGCTTTCCAGGTGTGTAAATTCACATTGGCTCTAGTGCTGTCTGTGCTTTGTGTCGTTGTCAGGATTCTCTCCTTGTGTGCACATCAGTAAGTCACGAGACCCTAATGCCCCAGTGTGATTTCCCACTTAACTTCAGCTATTAATTTAATATCTACCTAGGAAAATACTTTTATTCTAACTAATGTGTTCAGTGCAAGTATGTGATAAGTTAGCTGAAGGTGTTATCTCCTGTAGGGAGCAGGAAGTTTACTTTGATCTCTGTTATTTTGTACATTAAAGCAACAACCTGATCTTCTTAGAGTTTTAAATGAGCATCTCAGCATGCGTAAAAGCTCACTTCATTTTTATGAGTCTAGAAGAAGACATAGAGACAAAAAAAGAAAAAACACTGGCACAAAATACTCATTTCTATGAAGGAAAATCTTCAAAATATTTTTGGACTGATTGTGAGAAATTCTTTGAAGTACATTGACTAATAAGGTAAATTTGACTTTGTGGACTGTAAATGAAGCAAAGATAAGTAAATTTCCAGAGACATAATTTTATTAAGATTAAGGTAATAAAGCCTTCAAATCTATGCTCTTCGACATCAGGCAGATACTTAGAGCCAGAGGGAGAAAAACGTGACTTTGAATGGTCTGCCAAGGGGATTTACTCTGCAGAGAACGGAAACAGACTTTTACCTCGGTTTTTTCATGGTTCAAAAAGAAAAAAATATAATCGCTTACTTTTCTTTTCCTACTAGTGCTGCATTCCTATAGAGGCAGCAAACAGTCGTGTCCTGACACTGTCACCGGCACAGTTTCGTGTCTCGCAGCTTTCCCTGGCAGGACTGCGGCACCCTGGGGGCGGCTGTGAGCCGGTGGGAAGCCGGAGCTGGGCGCTCAGCCGCCTGTCCCTCCCGGAGCAGAGCAGGATGCTGCTGGCTGTGCAGGCAGGGTGGCAGGGCTGCTGCTGCTGCCGCCAGCTCATCGCGCTGCCTGCCGCAGGCTCCCCGCAAGCAGCTCGCTCCTGCCGAGCAGCCTCCGCCCGGGAGAGGTCATGCAGGGAGCCGTGGCAGCCCTCGCCTGCCGGCAGTCACACCCCTCTCGTGAACAACGGGCTGCTGGAGATTTATCTCCCTGCTAGGGAAGGGGAAAGAATATTGTCTGGAGACTTATATGTAGGGGGAGTGCAGCCCAAGGGATTATTAGGAGCAGCAGGTTGTTATTATTGCTAGTACTTATTAGTATTGCTGTAGCGGTATTTATTTTACATTTATTAGTTTGTAAAGTGCTATCACATAACTAATTGCAAACTCTGTGTCCCAGAAGAGTTCCACTTTTTCTTCATCTTGTTGCTTTTTTCATCATGAGTTGTGCTTACTCACATCAGTGCTGTAGCAGTAGTGCCACAGGGGGACCAAGCTGTACCATGACAGGCTGGCTGTATAAATGATTTTTGTTATTGAAGATCCATTCGCTTTTTCTTTTAGCTGTTCTTTACAGGTTCCAATGGATTCATTGCGGGGGTTTTATGTTTGTTTTGTCCAAGTTTTTAGTTTCAGATATCATCATATAGTAATGCAAAGGTGGTATAGAATAGCAAAGGGGGAAGGAGGTGAATAGGATTGACAAAAGACATAAAGGTTGATGGTGTAGAGAACTTAGAAGTAACAAAATAATGATATGGAAAGTAATTTAGTCCAGCCTCTCACAGAATGGCAGAAGCTGTAAAAACCCTGGAAGAGGAGAACAGCAAGTCCAGTAATCCAGACTGAGGAAATGATCAGTCCAAAAAAACTGGGGAAAATAACACTGTTTTTTATCTCGCATGATCTGCCTGATCATGCCTTCACAGCCTGGCTGCAGCTACACAAACTGAGCCAGTGCAACAGAGAAGCTGCTGCGGAGAAGGGAGCAGTTTCCCACTTCTGCCTTTTCCCCCATGTGCTGCTATTTGCAAGTCATTTAGGTACATAGCGAGGCAGATGAGGAAATCGGTCCTGGTGAAAACTACTTTTCCCCCCTTCTACTGGGCCAGAATTTAGTTCAATTAACTTCCCTGGTGGAGATCATCTTGGGTGGTCATGTGAAAATAGAAATGGCAGTGAAAGAGGAAGGAAGGAAACGAGGGACTGAGACAATATGGTAAGCAGGAACAGAATCCTTTCAGCAGGTGCTTTCATTCATGTTTGATTAAAATTGTCTTATGTTTCTGCCTGTTTATAAACTGGCTTAGTTGACTGGACTGTTGAAATAATAAATCCTTCTGTGACCCTCATCCTGATCCTAATCCTGATCCTAACCTGACCAGGGAATCCTGTCTCTGTCTTTCTGTCTATTCAGTAATGAAGTACAGAAAACAAATTCAAGGGAAAAATAATTTTTCCTTTATATAACAGGCCCTGATACTGAGTTAATTTTTCCACTAATAATATTACATGAAAATTAAAGGTTAAAAGCTTATTTTGACTATAATGTTGGATTATGGGTAGGTTTATGATGAGTTTTCTGTATTTTGTTTATTTTGTTTGCTTTTTAATGATTCAGTGAACTGTCATTATTGGATGTAACTAGAGAGAGGGATCCTATGTTTAGGAGATTTGGGAAATTTTTGTGAAGCAACAGATAAGTGTGACATTGTGCGGTCACCCAGTACTGGAGAAAAAAGGCTCAGTAGTCACTCAGCTGGTGAAATTTGGTATGTTTCTTTTTGCCATGCAATTTCATTTATGGTTTGGGACATAAAAGTGCATTTTCTCTTAGCCAGAAGTCCTCTAAAAACACTTCTGTGTGCACCCTGTGTTTATAGCGATGTTCAAAGCATTGCAACATCAACAGGCTAGACTGTTTTTTAGTTTTCTATTCTAGGACCCAAAGCAAGAGAGCTGTTTTGAGTCAGTCCAAATGCTCGTGTGCTCACAGATGTAGAGAATAAAGCAGAACTCATACATCTGGGAACTTAACACCTTCCAGCTGGTGTTTTATCAAGGGGCAACCTGCATGTGTGCACTTTAGAGAGAGGATTACTGTCATCATATGACCATCTCTGAAAGGGACAAAAGAAGGTTTAAAAATGTCTTCTGGTTTCAGATGTCATTCCTGGAAAATGGTCATGTTGATATCTAAATCTTCTGTTTCTGTTGGGTAATGAGATGCAGTGTACACAAAAGACCCTTTGATTTCTCAATTGAGAAGCTGATTTTATGTCATATGGGGTAAGGTTGACAAAAATGATGAATAATGTCATAATACATATGTCTAGAATTGCTGTATTTATACCTTTATAAGACCAAAACAGCAGAAAGTTTTGGGATCCTTTCACACTTGATGTTGAACAAATAATGAAATGCTACCAGTTTTGTTCTTTGTATTTACTGGCTTTGGAATCATATTCTAAGAGCTCAGAGGTATTCTAATATGGTGATTTTGCTTTTTCTTTATTTTTCCATTTACCAGAAAAAACCACTGTCCTCGATAATAAAAGAAGTCTGTGATGGGTAAGTTCTGCCATATAGTACATATTAGATATGGTGCTTTTTGAAGTATTAAACCAACTGGGTGATAATTTTTTCAAAAAAAATCTAGATATACTGTATGACTAGTCAGTAGTTTCTTAAATCTTTTGTATTATCTTCAAATTTTGAATTTGCAGTGCATTTTGGATCAATTGCTTGCAAGATGAGGCTCCTAACAAAGCAGCTCCATCATGTGGGTGACTCTCATTTTGACTGTTTCCTTCCTTCCTGCACAGAGATGCATTTTGCTGACTCAGTTTGGCTTGTGGTCCGTCCAGTTCATGGGTTAAGGGACTAAAGCACTGCCTCTGGCTTTGAATTCTGAGCACTGAGTCCAGTGGGTGCTGTAAGCTGGTCCAGTTGATGTGACTGTTCCTATGAAACTGAAATGTTAATTGTAAATTCTGTAATATAGACCAATAATTGGCTAAGACAAATACCTTGATTTAAGTTTAACAGATGAATTTTAAAAGTTGTTTTAAGCAAGTGCTACCACACAGGAGAAACTAGTTATATCAATCAAATTGCTGCTGAGCTAAAAGGTGATATTTTACGTCTAGTGTAATATATCAGCTTAATACTATATGCATTGTGTATTGTATAAGCTTTCATAAATTTATGCTGCTGTACTTCTTTTTTTTGGTCAGATTTAGTGACTTAGAGATCTTGCTTTCTGCAAGCAAAGATCACTAGGATTTATTTGTACTGAGGTTTTCCCTTTGTAAGCAAGCTTTTGACTTTAACTTTGGAACTTACCATTGAAAACTATGGAAAATTATGAGAAGTATGAAAAATACATGGGAATGACAGATGCTTGTTTGGTCATACTAAAATTATGTAAAGGATACTTTTTGAATTATTAAGATTTCATTTTGTGATTAATTTATTTTCATATTTCTAAGGTGGTCTCTTGCAAATCATGACCAATTTGCACTGCAGCATGCTGATAGTTCTAATTTCTACATCACTGAGAAGGTGGGTAAAACATTCAATGCAATTTTTGCATAGCCTATAAAAATATTTGCCACAATAATTTTTTTAAAATTAAACTATATGAAAATATACTTTCCATTCTGCAATGCCACTGAGAGGGTAGGTACTGGGAGATCTGGTTAAATGACTTTTAAACTGATTTCTTCTGTTAGGAAAAGCAAATAGAAGTCTGAATGTAAAAAGTTCTTCATGTCTGTTGAGTTTGAGACTTGAGTGCTGAGCCCTTCAACTTTGGTATTTTTGTGTGTTTAGTATTCTGCTAACAAGTGGTGTACAGGAAACTGAAATATTTAAAACATGAAGGGCTCTTTGAAGTCTGAGAAAACCTTCAGTGCATGTCACTTTCCTTTTTGACTGAGCAGGTAGAAATAAGTTTCAGTGACTGTGCAATATTTGCTACTCACTCCTGCCTGCTGTCTTGTCCTTATCCAGTTCTGTATGTTCTTTTGGCTTATTTTTTTGGTCCCCAGATAGCATGGCAATAGGTGATTCATCAAGTGATGCAACGATTTCAGCACAGAGTAATGAAATGGCTATAGCTGTAATAAAAATGGAATGTCTAGTATAAATATATGGGACATGCTCATCTGAATGGGACCAAGTAGAACATTCATTCCTAGCATTACTGATAAAATTGCTGAAATAATGAAAAAAGGTTATTTGGAGCAGTGGAGGTGTAGTGCTGCAGAGGTACAATTTCTAAGCAATGGGAGAAGGACACTATTTAAAACCTGCTGAAGTCCACACGCAAATTCCCAAATCTCAGTGGATTTTGTGCTAAAAAGACCTCACTTTAAGTGCATAGATATAGATGTCTCTTGCTTACCTCATTATCAGTTTAGTTTGGCTTGCTCTTAAGTGGAGTGATCTCTTGGTTTTGTTTTGCATTTTACAGTACTTTAGGATTTGCTAATACAACTGAGACATGAACTAAGTTTTCTTTTGCTGTAATTTTTACCTGCACTCAAGAAATAAAGGAAACTTAGGCCCAGTTAAGCATTTGGAAATACTAAATTTAGCAAGACAGCAAGAACCGTTGCTCATAAGATTGTGCTGTGCTTTTTTCCTAGGATTTCTTCTTTTGTTTTTGCTTGTTTGCTTGCTTGCTTGCTTGTTTTTTAACAGACCAGTTTCAGTTTTTCATTTACCTGTTTGTCACCCCAGACAACCTTCTCAAAATGCCACTTTTTTTCATGTGTGTTGTTTTGGGGTTTTTCTCCTCTCCTTTCTTTTCAAGTTTCAATTGACAGACACTTCAAAGGCCACTACAAGGAAACCTGTTGAAGAAATTACTGACTTCTGTGTTTTGCCTCCACCCAATTTAAATAGTGAGATTGTTCTGCTAATTGCCCTCAATGGTGACACAACGTTTTCCAATAAATCAGACACAATTGAATTTGCCTGTTGGCATTTAAACTCTGATTGTACAGTGAGTATTTCCAAGAAGCAGGGATTGAGTGAATACTTCAGCATTTTGAAGGTCTTTGTCCTGATGCAATTGGAGGGATATTTCAGGCTTTATCTCCACCTTTGGCAGATAGAATTCTGCAGCTTTGGAGAAGAGAAATGTTTTCTGTTCCACATAAAAGAGAGTCTGATGGTTTTTGGCTGTCTTTAACTTGCAATAAGGATGGAAAATTATGGTCTTCTAGGACATTTTGGATTGTACTGCAGAGAGGACTTTGAGTTTGTTTATTCCCTACTGGAAATATGCAGAGTGTCTGACTCTGAGTCACATAAATAAGAGAGAAGAGCTCTAAATGCCACTAGAATTACTCAGATGTCTGTGACTTTCATTAGATATTGTTCACTGTTTATTGCTGGTTGTTTGATAGTGGCTGTGGAGAGAGGCTTATATAGGCCATCACCCCTTCTACATACTTTCCTTCATTTGTGTTCAGTAGGATGCTTCTGCTCTCTGAATTAAAACATGAAAATCAATAGGCATGAGGAAAAACACATGCACTTCAAGGAAGCTACAACACTTAATTTTTAAAATCCCCGTTGCTTTAATCTGACCCTTACTAATGGACATGAGCAGAGAGTTTTTTTTGTGACAGTGACAGCTTCTCGTAAGAAATATTTTCAGCACATAGAAAATATTTTCACCTGCTCTTAAAGGTGAATTATATTTCTGCATATGCAGATAACATTATAGGTCGTATTTCTGCAGAGTCTGAGTGACTGCCTTCCAGTTAGAGATGCCTCTTTAAAATATCACCATGTTTTAAGTTATGAGCAAGAAAAACAATTAATGTATTCTTGTATAAAGTTGCAAGAAGCTTGGAAGTGAAAAAGTCCAAATGTTACATGGCTTATGACTGTAGTTTTGTTTTTGGTGGCAAACAGCCCATCTGTGTTTTGGCTGTCATATGCAGAACTCTATCTTTTGTAGCTGGACCTATATTTCCCAATTATACCATACATAAATAAAAACAACACCCAATCAGTTCTATCTCTTAATTTATTTGTGTTTTGGCTGTATTATTTGGAAAAATGCCTCTACAGAAGTAGCAGTGACTCCTTCAGGCAGAATAAGTGAGGTCTTTTAACAAATTTTGATTCAGCAGGGTTTCTATCAGAGATAGGGCTTATCACAGCAGATCCAGTTTGGGATCTGCCTCTGAGGTTATGCTATGGCTATATCCATGCCCTTGAAAGTGCAGTGGAACTTATTAATGATGTCTTTAAGCCTTTTTTTTCCTAAAAAGGAGAGAAATAAAGAAAGGGGTATGCGAACAAGAAAACCAAGCAGGCATAGTGCCTAAAATTTTTCTGGTGTTCTGATCATAAAGTGTTTCATTTTTAATTACGTTAATAGGTGTGTGTTCTTTTAAAGGCCTTGCTTATCATGAAGGAGCATTTCTCTGGCAGGTCTAACATCAAAAAGCCTGACTTGTGAGTCAGGATCTTATCATGCTAGATACTACAAGATAAGAATAAATAAGTCACCTTTGCTTCAGTCTGTACCTGAATTAGATGCTGGTGTACATCAGGCACAATAACTCAGGAGCACTATAGCCTGAGGGAGCTCAGGTTTAGAAAAGAAAATGCTGTATGAAGAGTGGAAAGTGACTGTATAATTTTGTGTGCTATGTGTGCTCCCTGGCTGAAAACCACAACTTGGATATAATTGCTAGCTGTGTTTGTCTGCTGGCAGGACTGGCAGTACAGGGACAAACAGTCAAGTGGCTGATGCTGCACATTGGTGGGTATGGCTGGTCCCTTATGGCTGCTCACCCTTGGCCACCTCTAGATCCATTTGTGGATCCCGTGTTTGGCTGGGGAAGGATGGTGGTCAAGCTGGTTTCACTGCTGGAGGCAGAATCTGGTGGTTCTTAACCCTCCACCTGAGCAACTATCAGAAATCAAGGGTTGGCTGATGGTACTGAGGGATTTGTGAGCCAGCACTCAGCACACAGTGGTGACAGTGGTGGCATTTTTTTAATGTTATCTTTTAAATGCAGAAACGTTTCATTCACCTGTATATTGAATGGAGCCCATTTTTAATGTCATAATTTTGTTGTGTTTGTGTTTTTACATCTGATGCCTCAGAAGACTTCCTGTGGGTTTTTTTCCCTTCTTTCCTATCTTCCACATTTCCCTTTTATTGTTATTGCATGAAGTGGAGGGGAGCAGACACTGAGATTATTCCATTAGTTTTGGAAGACTTTTGATTTTGTTTTACAAGAGCTGCCCCACCTTCCTTTTGTTGTAATTATTCGGCTCTGTGCTGTGTTTGAAGAAGGGACATCTTTCTACCCCTCGTCTTCCCAATGCTGGGAACCTGGGTGAAGTCCCTGGCTCTTGTTCTTTTTCAAAGGTGATTTTGCTCATGACCTATTTTTAACTGAACACAACCTGTAATATTATATTCATGTGAAATTCCACCATGCCATAACAGGCTCCCTGCGTGGGAGTGTATGCAAATAACAGGAAAAGAAATGAGCCATTTGTACAGTTGGGACTTTTTGAGTTTTTACGTTTTTCATATTTGTCAGTTTTCACTGATTAATTGAACTTCCGTGAGTTGAAAGTAAATGTTCTTAATAATGAAGGTTTCTGATTCATTGAAGGACTTGGTCCTTCTTAAGCAGCTGAGAATGAGAAGTAGCATGAAGACTGGGAACTGGAGAAAGGCATTAAGTGAGCTATTTCCTTGGCCATTTCGCATTACTCCTGATAATACATTTGTTAATAGTGCTGCATAAATTGTAGATTGCAGATTTGATCTGGATCACACCATGCCCATATTTCCCTTTACTCCGCCATGGATAAGACATGGTATTTCCTTCGTATTCACAAATTTCTTACAATTTGGGGCCTCTGCAGAAATTCCCTACAGTAAGGGCAGCATATGGCATCTGAGTGGCTGTACTCCTACCTGCTTGATGGACGCTGGTAACACTGCCCTATGGAATCTAATAAAATATAGTGGACACTTGTATATTTTTCCAGTGAACAGAAGTAAAACTTGAGTATCCATATACTAAATCATTTTCAATCCTCCTTCATTCAGGCTGATTTCAAGAACAGTGGTAACGGTTGTCCTTCTTTTAGTCCTCTTAGGACTTTTTTTGTCGAACTTTTGGCCTATACTAAATTTTTCAAAGAAAAGAATTATGTCCTGTTGACCTGTTATACTTTCTGGCCCCAGCATGAACAGCTTAATTCTTCTGCTTGCTTCCTTTTAAAATATTTCTTATGACAATCTTCTGTTTAGTTCCTTAATTCTACATCAAGGCTGATGAGATGGATCAAGTGGGATTTTTTTAAAAAAAACTATATAGATATTTTCTTTAATTACATTTGTAATTTTGCCTCACAAGCAATCACTAGAGAGGAAAACCTCTGAAAAGGTTCAGCTTTCTGTTACAGCACTTGAAGATAGGTATGGCATACCACAGGCACAGTGCAACTGTTAGAGTTCAGCTGATAGCAAACAGTTCTGTGTAAGATTCAGCCAACAGAAAAATACTCAGTAATTCATCTTTATACTTAAAGAACAACCTATTTGGATTGGTAGTTTTCCAAAGTGCAGTGAACAGATGTCACAGGCCAGTGCTGAAAGAGGATGGTTCTGATTTCTTCTCCCTTTCCCCAGAAGATCCTGGCTTTATTTTTTTTTGACAATTTTTGAAGGTGATGGCAAAAGGGGAATCGTTTTGTGCCATTTTGTTACACTTTAAGTAATTAAAGTTGCTTAATGAAAAGGCTGCTTCATCTGATGCAGGGATGAGGCAGGACTCTTGAATCAGGTCCAGGAGCAGCCTGTAGACAAGAAAGAAGTAAAGGAAGGATAGGAAGAAGAATGGAACTTTGCTTTTTTTAGCAGCTCTGAGCTGTCCCTCAGTTGGTTCTGGAACTGGCTTAAGCTGACGTAGAAAAATTTTGTCAGGCTCCAAGTGTAGTCAAAAATGGAAAAGGGATGTTTTACCCTGTGGGTGAGAGGAAGAGCACAGGCAGGGTGCAAGAGTGGGATGTATGTCCTAGAGAAACACAAACTGCAGACTTCCCCTTAAACAAGTCTCGGAGTTGTGCTCCAAACACAGTGCTTGCAAATTGAGCTGGCCCACTTTTCTGTTTATACTATACTGCTCATTCCTGTCTGTATCCCTGTCTTTTACCAGGGAAACCCCAAAATGATAAAATTTTAATCTGGTTTAGTTCCCTTGTTGACTGATATAACTGTTCATGCCACATGTAACCGTAGTAGGAATGAGCAACGTGTTGAAAAGCAAAACTGGATGATAGCAAACTGTGCTTTGATTTGGCAAAAGTGACTGTGAGCCACAGTCTTGGCTTCAGTATTCAGCTATTCTCTTAGTAGGAGCATCTACTTAAGGAGCTCCTGCTCCTGTGCTGACCCCTCAGTGGTGCTGTGGGTCAGTGTGGTGGGTAACCTGTGCTGGAGAACTGACTTGAATTTGATAATCATTACTTTGGTTTGGTGGATTTTTGGGTTTTTTTTGGTGTCCATACCAGCTCTGTTCTGTTCTGATTTCTCCACATAACCTTACTAATAATAGCATGAGCACAGCTAAGTCAGTCATTTCCTGATGTTTATTTTTCAGGGTGCAGCTCTTATATTCAAACTTACAGAGGACGATAGGCCTGCTTGTCATCGGCCCACCCCTTCCTTGTTGCTGGTACAACTGCTCTGTATGTCTGTGTGGTTGCTTGAATTGGGGAACCGATCCAGGTTAAAAATAACTTGTGTGTAACTTCTTTTAATGTGTCAGAAGGATGTCTGACTGAAGTGTAATACTGCAGAACAAGTGGTGCCTGGTAATGTTGTCCTTGTAGATCACTCCACTTGCAGATGAGTAAATCATGCAAAGTTTGGTCATTTTCTTAGGATGTGGTTTAAGTGGCAGTCAAGTTGGTATTACTGTGGGTTGCTGGAGAAATAGGTAGTTGAGCTTTCTTTTTCCACTCTGTTTCTTCCTTCTCTTTGCTTCACTAACATCCCAGTGACCGCTGCTGGATGGTGAGTTTGTTCAAGTCACCAATCTGACAAAAGAAAACTCTCATCTCTGGAATACTTTTTATTTTCCTTATTTTTGTGAATGAAGGGGGGAGGAAGTGTTAGCTGTTTTAAGGTCAGGTGGCTGACTGTGCTGCTGCGTGTTAGTAGATCCAATGCAAGGGAAGTGTCGGGAGCCCACACACTGGAGGGATATGTGCAGAACTGTGCCTCTTGTGGGCTGTAGAGTTGCACTGGCTAATGTACACCCTGAAACTGCACCACTGGTCTAACTTGCGTTATTCACTAGCCTCTGTAATCATTAAACTGGTCTAACTTGCATTATTCACTAGCCTCTGTAATCATTAAATAGAGACGGAAAGCGAGCATGCAGAAAACGTCCTCTTTTTAGAAACTTCAGACAAACTACTTAATTTTTTAAGGAAAATGTTATCAGTGAATTATAACATGAAAAATCAGAAGACATTGTCCCTTGTTTTCAACAGCTTCCCAGAAAAGAAATCACAAAATAATTGTGATACAATTATTACAAGATTATTTGTATCTGTATTTCTTCTAAAACAGTACAGTTATGTCATGGCAAGTAGTACAAGGTTGGTAATTACCTATATCACCTAGCTTACATCTTATTAAATATTTTGGTGACTAAAAATAAACTTAAGAAATTCGCTACCAAGTCAGCCAAATGAAATGTCACCTCATAGTCTGTGTCCAGCTCTAACAGCAGCAAATTCTGTTCAGGGTACTGGTCTGATGATGGCTTTCAGTCTCTTTATGCTTCTCAGTATTCCCGTTTGTTGTCCTACATGTGTTGGAGGCTACACCTACACTTTGTCTATTTAATAATTCATAATATAATGACAATGCCACTCTTTCATCTCTTTTTGAACGTCCTGATATGGCCTGCTTTCATATCCTGTGACAGCAACCTTGAAGAGTTTACTGCCTTCTGGATAAAGAGGTGTGTTCTTTATCTGATTTAAACTGATCCCCTCCTGATTTCATCAAGTACCCCTAAGTTCTTATACTGCAGGGTTTCCTAAAAGCAGCTCTGCACTGGTTGTCCACTACATTCTTTCCTGTGTCCTTTGTACCTCCAAACTGAGGAGACCCCACCTTGTGAGGCAACTGCTGAAGCCCATTGGACCACTTGCCTTTCTCTGCATTTTCTCAGAAACTACTGTGTCCTTCCTAAGATGTGAAGAGCTAAACTGCACACAGTGCCCTGTGTGTGCATACATGAAGTTCCTGTGTTGTGGCAAAGTGACGCCCTCTGACTTGTTCCCAGTGCCACTTCTGATGACACCCATTGTTTACTGGATCCTGTAGCATTTTGAATCTGTGCTTTAAGGGAGATCTGCCAGCAAGAATTTTGCTTCTTTTTTCTGAGTTGTTAACTTAGTAATGAACTTTGTAACTCTAATATTTTGTGTCATTTTGTCCTTATTTACAACTTGGACAAACTCATCCTTATGGAAATGTAGTGGAGTCATTAACTTAAAATGTATTTCACAGCTCTAATTTTCTGTTGTGTGCATTTGGAAGAAAGTGTAACAATTAACAGCAGTATGGAAATAGGGATGAATATGTTACTAAAGGTAATAAACACAAGAAGAATTTTATTTTTCTTGGCTGTTATTCTCTAGGGTGGTCAGAGAAGTCTGAAGGAAGCTGTTTGGTCAAGGTCAAAAAATAGGCTGAGTGAGCTATAACCATGGGAATGAATACTTCTAGGTCTTCCTCAAATATGTTAAGAAAACATTCCATTCCAGCCAGTTAGAATGAGCTGAATCTTGAGGCATTTTGCTGGGTAGAACAGATTATTAAAATGATAAGACAAATGTGTGACAAAATGTTTTACCTGATAAATTTTCCAGTGGCACTGCAGCAAAGCTCTGAATAAATAGCTTCACTATTTTGATAGGATTTTTTTTTTTTAAGTGAATTTGCTTACCTTCATCCCTCTGCATGGTTTGGTGGGCTCTGCTAGTGCTTGAAACATGCTTTCTAGATGCAAGTCTCTGCCAGCCTCCTGCATGTGTTTTGGGCAAAGTAGTCTATGGCACAGTAAAAGGGCTTTGAGAAGAAACAGAATCTCGTGGCAGATAGTCATAGAAACATAGAATTGTTTAGGTTGGAAAAGACCTTCTAAGATAATCAAGTCCAACCCAGCACTGGCAAGTCCACCACTAAACTGTGTCCCCAAGTGCCACATCTTTTAAATGCTTCCAGGGATAGTGACTCAACCGCTTCCCTGGGCAGCCTGTTCTAGTGCTTGGCAACCCTTCTGTGAAGAATTTTTTCCTAATATCCAATCTGAAACACCCCTGGTGCAACCTGAGGCCATTTCCTTTTATCCTATTGATTGTTACTTAAAAGAGACTGACTTCCACCTTGCTAGGCCCTGGGGAACACCACTAGTGACCAGCTGCTAGATGTAACTAGCTGGACCTAACTCCACTCATCACCACCCTTTGGGATCGGACATCAAGCCAGATTTTTACCCAGTGAACAATGCACCTGTCCAAGCCACCAGCAGCCAGTTTCTCCAGGAGAATGCTGTGGGAGACAGTGTCGAAAGCTTCACTAAAGTCCAGGTAAACAATATCCACAGCCTTTCCCACTAAACAGGTCACCTTGTCAGAGGAGACCAGGTTAGTCAAGCAGGACTTGCCTTTCATACACCCCTGCTGGCTGAGCCTGTTCATCTGATTCTCCTGTACGTGCCTCATGAAATCACTCAAGATGATCTGCTCCATGATTTTTCCTGGCACTGAGGTCAGACTGACAGGCCTCTAGTTCACTGGATCCTCCTTTTGACTCCTCTTGTAGATGGACATCACATCTGCTAATGCCCAGTCAACTGGAACCTCCCCCAGTAGCCAGCACTTACGATAAATGCTGGGAAGTGTCTCAGTCAGCACTTCCACAAGCTGACTCAGTATCCTCACATAATTCCCATGTGTGTCTAAGAGGTGTAGCATTTCCACTTGGATTGTGGGGACTGCAATCTGCTCCGCATCTCTGTCTTCCAGCTCAGGGGAGTGCTTACCTTGAGAACAACTGGTCTTACCATTAATGACTGAGGCGAAGAGGGCATTAAGTACCTCAGCCTTTTCCTCATCCTTTCTCACTTATGTGTTCCCTGACATCCAAATCATAGGATACTCTGAGCTGGAAGGCACCCACAAGTTTCATCAAGTCCAGCTCTCAAGTGAATGACCTATATGGGGATTGAACCTCCAGCCTTGGTGTCATTAACACCTCACTTGATCTGAGCAAGTTAATCTAATCTGATGGAGATTCTCCTTAGCCTTCCTTTTCTTATTAACATATTTATAGATACTTGTTCTATTGTATTTTTCAGCAATAGCCAGATTAAGTTCTAGCTGAGCTTTGGCCCTTCTGGTTTTCTCCTTGCATAACCTCACAACACCCCGGTAGCCCTCCTGAGTGTGCTGCCCCTTCTTCCAAAGCTCATACTCTCTCCTCTTTTTCCTTAGTTCCAGTCAAAGCTTTGTGCTCAGCCAGGCTGGCTTTTCCCACGCCTTGTCTTGCAATGGCTTGCTTCTGTGCTTTTAAGATTTCCTTCATGCAGCATGTCCAGCCTTCCTGGACTCTTTTGCCCCTCAGGATTGCCTCCCAATGGATTCTGTCAACCAGGCTCCTAAACAGGCACAACTCTCCTCTCCAGAAGTCCAGGATAGCAGTTCTGCTGAACCTGCTCCTTACTTCTCTGAGAATGGAAAACTTTCTGACATACAGGACTACCCCACTGCCTCTCCTTCCTTGCTTCTCCTGCCTTCTGAAGCGTTTATAGTCATGTAGGTTCATGTTGCTCCAGTTGGTGAAGTCAGAAGGCAGAGGATCCTGAGATGTGAATGCAAGATGAACTTTCTAGGTATCCTCTACTTCCTGCTGTGTTATGTTCTTTGTGTGTCTTCATGAAAGTATTTAGTCTGATTGAAAACTCATCTTGGAAATATTACTTACTCAATTAGAATAAAATGATTTTGTGATATAGCTTGCTAGACAAAATATTGCAAATGGGGCATATTTGTACCCTTGATAGAACTGCTATCTTTGTCCTAGCGAACATTTGTAACAGATCTATTTTCCTGTGACGGAGTTTTTTAAGGACATTTTGGATAGTACCTTTTCACTAGCTCCTTCATAGCTCAGGATTAAGCTTTTCTACTACAGATCTACACTGTGAACAATATCCACCAACCTAATGTATAGCTGAGAAACAGGTTGGGAATATCTTGGAAGAGGGGTTTTTTTGGTTTTGTCCTGTTCTTGTATTTTTTTTTTAATTTTTCTACCTTAGGTAGGGGCGAGTTCTGTCCTGAATACCAGTGATGCTTATGACTGCCAAAGCTGGGCTGCTGTAATGATGTTCTGTTATCCTGGAAGAGAAATCCACAGGATGCTATTCCTAATACTAAGCGGATTAACTGTGTGTAAATGTTGCAATTAAAATTAACTGGCATGCTGATACTGCACCACACAGTTAATGTAGGAAAGCCTCTTGGCTTAATTGAACTCTTACACGCTGTTTCCTGGTATGTGATTAAGCCAATATTTAGAATGGATAAATAAAATTGTATTTTTTTTGTTGTGTAACTGCTAACCTTTTTCAAATCTTGGCTAGCTTGCTGTGCTAGAGACTTTACACTTTGAATACTTTCAGAGATTAGGCGTGGGCAGTTTTCCTTAAGCCTTTTTCTAAACCATGAATTGAAGATGAGCTCGCTCCCTGTTATGATACAGTGACTGAACTTACAGTATAGGACAGAAGTACACACCTTGCTCTGAGCCAGACATGATGAAAGATCCATGGGCTTGTGTGTTGTGGACTCTGACAGACATTGCACCTTTGAGTCTGAAAGCTTTGGTGTTTCAGATTCATCTTGATGATTAAACAGAAAGACTCCGAAGAAAATGTCCAGTGATGCTTTTTAGTATGCTGTGTGTTCCTCTGTTCCTCCTCAAGTCTCTGGAGATCACCATAGAGCCTCCTCATGCCATGCCCAGTACCTCTTGTTTGCAGTGGACTAAGAATGTTTGCAGAGATGCTTATTGTGGCCCAGATGAAGTGACTCGTCACGAACAAATCACAAACTCATTTGTACATTTGATTTTGTAGTTCATGTTAATTGCAGCAGGAAACATGAGAAACTTCAAGCCTAAAGTTTTGCTGCTGAGAAAAATAAGCCTCTGTGTGTGCTCTTATTTATGCTTAATAACAATCTACTTACTTAGCTCCAAAGTTTTTATAAAGATGCCAGTGATCTTTAACTTCTAAATGTGATTAGTACAGTTCAAGTTGTTTAAGTCTTATTTGATTCCCTGGTTTTCCTATTGTTTCATGTTGGGATTTGCTGCTTTCCAAGTAAAGCTGGTAGAACCTTGCGTATGTGTACATGCGCACACTCTGGCCTAATGCAGCTGAGGTCCAGTAGCTTAGTCTAAGCTGCTGATGAAGGTAGGTTTAGCCTATGCTAATGGTCTGTCCCAAAGCAATTACTTCTATTCAGTTTCATAAATCCAGGAGGTGGTAACAGTTTAAGCAACCACAACTGTTTGTGAAGTGAGTTTGTTTCAGCACTCATTGAGATTAAACCACACAAATGCACCATGGCCACTTCACATGGATTCCTTAGACATGATGAAATGTAGCTGGGTCTGGTGCTGTTTTACTACAAGTGGAGAAAATCTGGCACTTTGTTAGTGCTGTGGGAAGTCACCCAGTATTTTACTGCTCACCCTTCTTTGCCCCTCTTTTGAGTATAGCCTTACTGGCCTTCCTGAGGCTGTTCTGGCAGGAGGAGCCTGCTGAGGGCAGAGAAGACTTGCTGCATTTGTAGGCAAAGATGCTGTAAGAAAGATGCTGTTTCTCCCTTGTACCCCTGTGTTGTCTGGCACTTCAATTATTTCAGTTAGAGTGAAGAAGTCTTTGTGGGTGGAGAGTGATCTTTGAGGTAGCTAGAACCAATCCCACAGACAATTTGGATACCAAGAATGAGACAATGTACTGGAGTTTTATTTTGGGACTACTTGACCTGGTTTCAGGCAAGATTTATCTGGTTTATAGCAGTTTTGATTTAAGATGTATCGGAATGGGAACAAGAAGGATGAAATAAATTTGGGAAAAACTGCCTGAGGAGAAATACACCTTCATATTTTTTCTTGGCTAAACACCAGTCTGCAGAAAGCCTGCAGTGTGGCCTTCAGTACAAAATTAGCTCCTCTCTCTCAAACTGTTAGGGATTCCTCCAATTCCTCTGACAGATTAGGGTGTTGGCTCATGAGCAAGCTGCTGAACCATGACTGGCACTGTGACTGTGCATTGTGCTGGGCTCAGTGGGTACCTGTCAGGATGTTCATTGCTGTAGCTACCTTATTCTCCTACCCTGTGGTGAACAGGAGGTGGTTGTTGAAAGAGGGGGAGGCTCCCTGCACATACCACATGGGAAGACTGTGCACATGGGCTTTGACCACAGAGTTGTAAGGATGCTGTACGTGTACACCATAGCTTACGCCACAGCTATGAGAACTTAACCAAAAGAAAATTTTTAATGCCCCCTCTTTCTAACAGCCAGGCAAGGAGAAGGACTTATGGCATGTTTGAACTTCACGCTGCTGACAGCGATGCTTTTTTAACTTTGAGGGAGAATGCAAAGTTGTGAAGGCAGAGCTCAGTGGGTAGGTTCCAGTGGTTTAAGTCAGCATGTTCTAGTTATAGAAAATAAAGAGCCAGTGGGATGAATTCTAAATCCTGCAGATGCTTAATGACAGGTTTGAGCAAACTTACAAACTCCTCAAGTATGTACAATCCTAGAGCCAGACACCATGGACAGTATATTTCAAAAAAATATCTAGAAGTTGCCAGTGGAAGCTAAACTTTGAAAAACATTAAGTCATTCTTGAAAGAGTTCAGATTGGTTGAGTGTCATGTGAATTCAACTTGTTTGTTGAAGCTCATGTTATATCCCTCAGTGAGGAAAATAGACGCTAGCTTACATCTAAAAGGGAGGTTTTGCATACAGACAGGAGAAAGCACTGTTACACGTTTAGCATGACATTCTGCTCAATGCATGTTTTATCTTTCTATGGGGGTGAGTCTTATGTAAAACCATTGGATTTTTCTCTTTCAGAATCGTAATGAAATAAAAAATGGAGCCATCCTTCGATTAACAACATCTCCGGTGAGTCATTGCTCTGTTCTTCTCTTCCTTCAAAGTGAAGATTCAATTAGCAAATCATTGTGAATTAATGTGTGTACTTCTAAGCTTTATACACAATGTATCCCACAATCCTCCAGGAGAAAAGGTTATGAGTTATGGGCAGGGATAATAACTCTGAGTGATATTTGGTGATATTGTTGGCACAACTGGGTGGTTTTTTGTGTCTCACTTCCCTTCCACTGGGAGCAGCTTTCACATCCAAGATATCCCTGCTTCCCTGCTGGCATTGCAGCCTCAAGTTGTTATTTTTCTGCCCCAAAATTCAAAGCCAGGAAGCCAGGAGGAAGGTTAGGGATTTGAATCATGACAAGCTCTGCTGGGTGGCTCAGGTCAGAGCTTTCTTGATTTCTGGCTTTTGTTGAGTGAGTAGCAACTGTAACGTTGAGATTTTACTGGGATTTCTTTGCTGTTGGTTGTTTTTTTTTCCCACACCCTCTCTTAGCCAGCTCCTGAAAAGCACAGCAGAGTTGCTGGTTGGCTTTTAATGGCCTGTTTTCCTGCTGAGTTGAGCAGTACTGCTGCCACATGCTGAAAGCCGCTATTAGTCCTGGAAGATGTATGTCTAAGGCTGCAGCAATCCCATTTCCTTGCTGACAAATGTAGTTAGTGTGCCATTAAAATGGTTTACCTCTTCATGGTGGTGTTCTAGCTTCTGCAGTTTCAAAGCATTCTTATGGCCAAACTCTGCCACCCAGTAGCTTCTCAACAGAAAGTACTTCTCAGCAGCCAGCTGGGCAAAGACAAGAGGTTTCCATTACTCTTCATCGTCTTTTCAATGATCATTATATACAAAGCGTTATAAACATTAAAAAAAAAAAAACCAGCAGTTTAAGACCATGGCTCTGTCAGGGTCTATGTGACTCCAGAGTCTCTTGGCATGTGTCACCAAAGCAGCCTTCTACATGGGAGAACCACTTCGTGGTGGAGTGAACCCCATTTGATGGAAAATCCTCAGAAAAAGACACCCCCAGCACCAGCTCCTTCTAACCTTTGGGACTTCTTAAGAACCAGTATCCATTTCAGTACTGCCCAGACCTGGGATCTGTTGAGATCAAAACAAAATCTCTGTTTCATTAAGAGCTAACGTGGTCCAAATGCACTGCATCATTCTTTTGTGTAACCACAACATGGAGTAACCACGTAAGACAACCCATGGAATACTCCCATCTCAAAACCCACAACCAGTTGCACCATGCAACCTCACTGAAGAGAGGCTGTGCTGATCTGTGACTGATCTGTGGAAATATCTGGCTGGCTTCATGATCACTTGTGCAATTAGAAATGGGACTACAAACATAAAAGACAAATCTTAGATGCAAAGCACTTTCTGCTACTACCAATGGTCAGCAGGCTGGGGCTTTGCACAGGATTATCATCTGCTTGTTCTGTTTCTCTGGGGATTTGTCTTAGGGCCAGTTAACCAAGACAAGAGTCCTTAGGATATTGAGGTATTGCCTATTGCCTAACAAATTATGAACCACTCTGGCATTGGTCTGCAGTTACAAGTGACTTAGCCATCCTGTTTTAAGATAGACTAGAGAGTAGACCAGCCTTCTTCAGTAGTGATATTTATGCCTAAACCAGTGCTTATTTTCATACTTCCTGACGTATTAAAATTTTTTGTTAACTTTTTCCCAGAATCAGAGAGGTATCTTGGAAGGTTTTAAAGGAATGGATTGGTATTTGCCAGATTAGCAAGTATTTGTGCTCTTTAAATAGGTATAAAATGAAGTTCTGCATGTCCCCACCCTACAATAGTCTCTTTGCTTTTTAAGGTAATGCTGAAGTGGTCATCACAGCAGTACCTAAAATAGATAGATAGATTAAAGGCCTCCAAGCTGAGGTTTTTAAACTGGTGACCCACACAATGCTTGTCTTTTACCCTGAAAAGCTAACAGGCAATCTGTTTCCATATTTCCTCTGAAATTCTGTATGAGAGCAACAGTAGTTCGAAGAGATAATGGGAAGAACAGGCTGCATGATACACTTCTGCAAAATGGGAAAGATGCTTTCATAGCTGTTAGTGCTGGGTGAGAAATGTTTTTCTCATCATGTGAAAACATTAAGATTCTGAATTCCCCCACCCCCACTGTTTTTTCTATCTTGCAACAGTATAAAGCTGAAACTATCTTTCCTCTTCCCCCAAAAAACCAGAATCATATGCCCCAAAAAATTGCTCTATGAAAAGGTGGAGGAATTAGGAAAGGAGAGAAAGATTGAGAGAAATGAAGAGAAGCCACATGGATTATGCAGTTTTTGGGGGGATGTGTCCCTGCAGTTTCAGGGAGTCCTGAGCTGCCTACTTCCTGGCTCTTTTGGGGGAAAACAAAAAAGTCTGTCCTGAACTTCACAAGCCTTTTGAGGAAATTTTTTGCTTGGAGAGTTGAGAGGAGTTGTGTTGACCAGCTCTGAGGGCTGCATGAACTTAAAACGCTTTTCTAGTTGTTAATTTTTATGCGGCTTATTACCATGACAGCCAATAGCCTGGCTGTACCCTTTAGAGTTGCGTGGCCTGAGTCATAGAAAATTCAGTGAGAAGGATTAAATGCAATCTTCTTGAGTTTTGTTGTCATTAGCCTCAAATTATTTATTGCTCATATACCCAGGGTACTATTAAAGATTAAAAAGAGAGGAAAGAAAGGTAGTTTTATCTAGAAGTAGTAAACCAGCATTTTTGGGTTGACTTTTTAAAGATGAGGATTTGAAATCTAATTCTATGAATATCAATGTTAAATACTTTCTCTTTTTAATCTCGAATTTAGCTTATTTTTTGTGCCTATACAGGGACCTTTATCTGAAAACCATTGTTAATACTGCAAGGGCAGAACTGCAGTTATGGTGTGCTGCTAAATCCATTATAAATGCTTGCCTTGAGAGATTTACAATGTGCCTATTTTAAATTTCTTTGAGTTAAAAGTTTGCAAACGCCAGTCATTAGGCCTAGTGGGAATTTGAACTGCTTCTTTGTTTCCGTAGGTCTGTTTGCTAAGTTTGTGAGATTCTCTGAAAGACTGTTTTTTTCTAAACAATGCTATTTTTTTCCTCTGTAAACCGCTCACCACACAGACACTCTGTTTCCTAGGTAACTTGAGTGCAGATTGAATTTCTCTCATATTATCTTTGTTCCTATATCATCTTTCTTATTTATTTTAACCTCTCCTATCATCTTTCTTACCAATTCTTTGGGCTATTGTGTGTTTTTGCAGTTTTCTGTGACCTGTTTTCCCCTTTTGTCCATTTGTATTTCTGAAGGGACTCATGAAAATTTTCTTATGCAACTTTCCTTTGTATTTGAACATATGTGACAATTGAAATGCTGTATTGCTATTGTCTCTTTTGTGATAACCATATTCCAGTGCATGGTGGGTAGGTGTATAAATGAGCTGTAATTGCTCCCGAGTGTGAGGCTCATCCAAAAGGACTTTTGTGTCCTGCAATGCAGCAAGCAAAGTCCAGCATTTTAGTGTGTGCACCTTCAGGATTCCTTCAATGAAATCCTTCTTCAAATGATTAATAATTTAAAAAATTGCTAAAATACCGGGGAAATTAAACTGAAAGAATGACATTGTTTTTTTAATTTAATGTTTTTCAAACAGGACTGATTATTTGAGCACTCACCATTTATTTAAAAGCAGCTTCTTGGGCACTTATAAAACATGCCTTTTTTTTGTGAACTATATGTCTTAAACCCTGAGTCAAGGGGGTTTTTCTGATGTGATATTTGTGGGCCTGATCATTTGCTCTTGTCACATGGTTTTTTTGATCCCTGGGTCAGAGATCACTTGAGTTCTCAAACCCGTAAGTTGTTTGTGGGCAGATGTACTGGCATTTGTAGCATGAGCAATCATGTAGATAAAATTGTTCAATAATGGTCATCATATCTTCTCTGAATGCTTCCACAGATAGGAGGAACATGTTTTTTTGTTTATGTGTGATCTAAACAGAAGAGGAAGCGTAAAGAGTTCTATAACCTATTTCTGCTTATACATCTGAATCGTCTAAGTAAAAGTTTGGGTATACAGTTTGTAGTCTTTGATCTACAATTGCCTTAATATGTTCTTGAGATTCTGTAAATGTTTAAATTTTTGCAGTTCTAGCCTGTGATTGTGATTATGTTTATCATGTAATGGTGAATTCGTTACCAATTGAACCTTATACCAGAAGCACTGACCATGGGGGTCAATTAGCCACTTTTATCTGCTCATAGTAGATTGAAGAAACAAAGTTGGGTTTTGCCTTTTTATAGATAAAGGTTTAATCTGATGTTTTCAGGTTTCAAAAGGCATATTTTAAATAGTAAGTGGCAAAGATTGTTTCAAATGCAGCTGGAATAAAAATGTGTTTATGAAGAATTGAGAAGTGGCTACTGATTGCATACACATATTTTAAGGCATATTTATGTAATACATATGGCTGTGCATCTGTAATGCTTTTGTCACTAGTTAAGTACAAGACTCTAGAGGTGACCATTTCCCTATTTCTGCCTCCTTATTTGCCTATAATGATGCCATAGGACTTCTCCATGTATCATATCTGTATAGGGCTTTAGATGTAGAAAGTGTGCATCAATGTTCATGTAAAAAATGTTAACCAATAATGCATGCATTAATTAAAATAGACTCTCATGCCTACCTGGCATCAGAGGCTAGTCAGCCTTGCTGGGTCTGCTGAATATGTATGTGTACAATGATGATTTTGTAACACATCCACTCCTCTGTGGCTCTCTGACAAATACACAGTTATAGGTGAAATGGCAACAACAATCCAGGGAAAGGCAGCAGTTTAGCCACCATGGTGTTTCAACACTGAGTTACTTAAAAGAAACCACAGAAATGCACCTGTTTGGTGAGGGCAAAGCTGTATTTGGTAGTTACTGATGGTCTGTATACCCTTTTTCTCACAGAATGTTGACTGATGTGACTAAATCTACATGGAAGATCACAATACTCTAATTTTATTTGCTTTTTTAAAGGATGAAGAAGGCAACTGATTGCATAATGGAAAATCAGCAATTTAAATCAATGGTCCAAATTTCTTCCGTAGTACATTCATGTTTGATAGTGGTTGCATTTGGATCTATGTCCTCCCTCTTGTCCTTACTCACTCTATTTTGTATTCTCCACAGAAGCCCTGCACTTTTCTGGTTAATAAGTTGCTTTCGAAGTTTACACAAAGTATTCCATGGCAAGGAAATTATAATTTGATCAGTAGAATCCCTTGTTAGGATGGTCTTGGGATTCTTAACCTCCAAATGGCTATTTGAGTCTCTAAGAAAGTCACATCCTGGATTTAGGTCATTAGTTTTGTCTTTAAGCTGACAATCTCATCAAGCTGCTCCTTATAAGCACTGCTGCTCCCTAAGGGCAACCTTTCTGGATGTCCTTGAAGCAAATAATTTAAGACTAGACATGCGGCTTATGCCACTTGACAGCCTTTTGAAACGCTGGGACTCCAACAGCCCACGTTTTACAAGCTTCCCATCTTCCTTCCTTCCTTTCTAAAGAGGAGAGCAGTTAATTCTGCCTTTCATTTACCTGAGCAGCCATATTTCTGATCATTCCCTCTAATGATTCTCAGTTGCAAAGGTTTATGTATTTGTATTTATATGTATATTTATTCTTACTGGAATGATATTTGAGTAAGAATGCAGACATGGCAGCCAGCTCTGCTATTGCTTTAATGAGCTGCGCTCTCTGTCCATCCACTGATGGCTTGTAAATCATTAAAATAGCTCCCTGGTAAGCACTCAGAGCATATTTCATCCGGGTTTCATTTTTTAATGCAGTCATAAATGAGCTGTACATTGCATAAGCATGTATGAGTGCTATGGCAACAAGAATTAGAAGACTTGTGAGGACTGCATGGTGTTCACCAAGGCAGTATTTTCACGCATCAGGCATTTGGGATGACAACAGACAATATGACTTTTGTCCGTGTTTCCATTGAGACGTGTGCCAGCACTCTTGCTGAGACAAATATTTGTTTACCCCTTTAATCAAGATCTACTCTGCCATTTGTCTGTTCTTTTCCACTAGAAGATGGAGTAAGGTTTATTGGATGCAGTGTCTTGCAAAACTTGTTTAATGTAAGAAAACTGCAACTGTGTGTAAACTTTGCTGATGGAACATTGTCAGATAAAGCCTATGACATAAGTAAGCACTCTTTTATGTGTTTAAAATGGGGCTGAACCACTTTTGTAGATGGGGTTTTGTGCTGTGTAGAGGGTTCCAAGCTTTTCTGGTCTAAGATAATATTTTGGTTTTAGTCTGGTGAATTTCAAAACTCTCACTGACTGCAGAGGAAAGAGGAAAAACATATCTTAGTTGATAGGTTAGTCCCACTCATGCTGATGTTGTGCAGGGTAGGTGAACTGCTAATATATGTATACCTAATATATGCTAATATAATATACCTAATATATGCTAATATATGAACTGCTAATATATAACACCTGTACTGGTGTTCTCAGGTTTGGTGAGAGGGAGGGTTAGTTCTTTCCATGCTTGGTATGGATACATGTGTAATGGAAGTCTGACTGGCTAACAGCAGCAGCTCACCAGCCCCAGGTGTTTCTGCTGGGGACAGGAACTTCTCCTCAAGAGGAAGGGTGAACTTGACTATAAATAATCTGTTGTCAATATGTATGAAGACAAAGCATTGTTTACACATCACAGTGTGTTGTGAAGGGGTTTGAAGGAGGATGTTTTCCTGGCTCTGCTCATATGTTTTTCTTTCTTGCTATTGTGCTGCATAGGCAATTACAATCCCCGTCTGTTTGGTCACAACTCTGCTGCCCAAGGTTTGCCCACTCAGACCTATTGGTAGAGCTGCTCAGTCACATTTAATCAGTTGTTTTGTTCACCTTTCCTATTTGTTTCATTTTCACTGAATTCAAGAGCTTTTAGGGGACTGGGTTCCCATGGAAAACTGGAAGAACTGTATTCTTCAGTAGGCAGATAGTGAGGGTAGTAACTTCCAAGAACTATAGCAGGTAGGAGAAGACCATGTGCACAGATTTAATATGTTTAAGGTTAAATTTGATCAACCATTTCCAATGGGAATGTAGATGCCATGGCAGCATTGAAGATTTTCCAGAGTGTTTCTTTTCTGAGGTGGGCAGGAATTCAGACATTGCATGTTTTCAGAGAAACAGTAATGTTTTGAGAAGTTTTGCACCTCTGAGTCTTCCTGGGTTGTTATACTGGGGAGTCTAGAGTTAGAAAGGGCTCCATGAAGGAGGTACTTTGGTAAGGTAGGAGATGGCTGTTGAATTGGCTCAGGTAATAACTGTGGTGAATTTTTGTAGCTGATTACAGAAGAGTACTTTAACAAAGCTTTCTTCACTCTCTCTGATGAAAGGAAAGGGCTGGAGGAAGTATTCTGTGGTTATCCTGAAAGTTGAAAGTCAGTGATATCTATTTTTACTTCCATAGGCTTCTGCAAATGATTTACCCTACCACCTGCTTAAGCTTGAGAGAATATTCTTTTAGTTTCCATTTGGACCAACACTGCCATTGCAGAGAGACTGTATAAGCCATTGTTTCCCCATTACTACTTGAATCCATTGATAGAGTAGGTAACTTATAGTGGTAGAAATACCTTTTGGATGATAGGATTCTGCCTTTTTATAGGTAGTGTAACTGCTGTGGCTGCATCACCCTATACTTATGACATAAAAAAGGTCAGGACTCAAGATTTTCCATTTCTTTTCAATTCCATCTTATCTGAAGATGTTAACCACAACCATACCAACTAGAAGGTATTTCCCCCCATACATTCTCCTTACCACATGTGTTCTGGCCAAATGCTGACTGGAGACCATGCATTCATTTTTCTTTCTAAAAACAAGAAGTAACAAACCTTGCTGATATTGGAAGACATTGGGACATTTAATTTACTAATATTTTTAAGCAATTGAAGTTATGTAGCTAGTTAGCTGTATCTGTAACAACACAGTGCTGATTATTTTTCTGGGCTCCTTGTTTAAATGTTCACTTGCACTAAAAATGACGGTTTTCTCAGAATCTTGATCTTCAGAGATTCAGATTCTATGTTTCTTCTCCAGCTGAGAAAGAATAAGCACCATTTCAGAGAAAATAACTCTCAACAGAATTTGCATTTAATTTGTTTTCCTAATGACAAATAGCCTCTCATTCACCTTTCCTTGGGTGCAGGTAAGAAATGAATTTTAGGCAACAGAATTTTTCAAGTATCTCTATATATAGGGAGGAGGATTATTTTTCTAAGAGAAGTATTGTCTAGCTAGCTATTAACTGAAGTTTTTGGGTATTCTGTTCAGGTAAGTGAAAGCATCAAATTGAAAATGTGAGGTGTATTTTAAAGTATTTGTATGGCTAAAGAGAGAAGCAATTTAATATGCTTTATTTAAGTATTTCTTCAGCTCTTTATCATCAGTGTCCATTTTGAATTTCACCATCTCATCCTCTATTTGAAACATTAATGGGCAGAATAGCATAACATGAGGATATTGAATGTGCATAAAGACGTACGAAAGATAATATCATAGTATTATGTGGGAAGTAATTATTCCTACACTTCTTGTTAAGATGGAATGTGAGTGTTTGAACTGACTGTGAACAAAAGAAGAGGGGGAGGAAGGAGCAGAAGGTCTGAAGTTGGTCTCTATTGATGTAACATGGTTAGGACAGTATTATGGTCTCTGCTGCTAAAGGTGATGAGAAGTGAGTAACCTGAGTAAGCACTGACGGGAAAAGAAGTGCCACTATTATTTTACTGAGGTCATCTGATACAGTTTGTTTTATTTTCATTTCTACTTTTATTGATGTGACACAAAATCTCTGCAAGCCAAAGGCTGTCTTTTGTAATGCTTACGTTTTGCCTGAGACAATGGGACATCTATTCAGTGCTCAGCTAACAATTCTGCAAGAGTCCAAATACTTATAGGTAATAATGGAGTAATACATGAGTAATATACTTTTACAAAAGTAATTAGTATTTGAGTTACCTAATCTTCTCCAAGCATAGAAGTGTCGAATATCATTAATATTAAGCATGGCAATTGTTGCTGCTTACACTGACATTTTATTCATGATTTTCATTGTAACAAAAGCTATTTTGTTGTTTTTGTTTTCTGTGGTTTGTTTCTCTCTCAGGCTCAAAATGCACAGCAGCTCCATGAGAGGATCCAATCTTCTAGTATGGATGCGAAGTTAGAAGCACTGAAAGACTTAGCCAACTACTCAAGGGATGTTACGTTTGCCCAAGAGTTTATAAACCTGGATGGCATTTCCCTCCTAACGCAAATGGTTGAAAGTGGAACAGAGTAAGTATTCTGCTTAAACAATGGCATTACTTCCATGTGAGGTGGTTTCATGCTTGCTTTCTGGGTCCCTGAAGTATTTCTGTATACAACTTCTAAAATTATAGAAAATTAAATATCTCAAGAGTTCTGGGCTGCTAGGATAGTGTATTAATTATCAATGAGATTTTTTTTTTAAATTTCCCCTAAACAATGGGCTGGTCAGGACTGGGGATGAGCACAGTAGGAAGTCACAAATACCCCCTGTGCCAGAAAGTATGGGGAGACCATGGGCCTAGTTTCTTCTCTGCTCATTGGAATTTCAATAAGCCATTGACAGTATATTTAAAGGCTGATATTCAAGTGATGTCATCTGAAAACTATGTTTTAAATTTCATATTACTGAGAACATGTGGAGTAAAATCCACATGTAAAAACGGCTTTACTTTATTTCCATTTTTTATTGTTTTGATTCTGGATGGGATTTTTCAAATAGCAGTGGGGTGTTTTGATATAAAATTGAAAGCTGACCTCTAAAAATACACTTATTCTTTGCCAGAACACCTTACCAAAATTCATCATTGGTAAAATTCAGGACCATAGTCCAGTGAAAGTGTCCGTTGGCTTAATGTGGAGGGTGCAGCAGAAAAATATCCACTGGATTGTTGCATTATTAAATTATGTTCTAACAGTAGGCCTTTGCTTTCAAGTAAGAAATTTGCAGTCAGTGTAAAGTTCTGCTACATAGGAAAAAATCAACAATACCCACACCATCTCCTGAGAGAAAGAAAACTGAAATCAGTACAAATCCCTTAAAAAATGTGACCATGTTCCGTTGGATTCAAGGAAGTAAATAATGTTAGGAGGTAAAGCAAAAGGGGGAACAAATGGTCTCTGAGGGTCTTGCACAAGATCTACTGTGGATTTTCCACAGAAAAACGAATTTCTTTCTAGAATCCAATAGTCCATAGATAGGACAGTGTAAAAGCATGCTCTCACTGATCTCTGCCCATTATATGGTTAATGGTTTATTGGACTCTGAATCCTTATTGTCTAACTACATTTATATTTTAGATTTCCAAAAGCTCATGGTTTCCTCTTCAGCATTTTGGGGTTATGGTCCATATTTTTTGCAGTGATGTGGTCTGTAGCACACATCATGTTAGGCATTTAAAAAAAAAATGCTTCTAGTTACCAGATTTGTCAACTTGTTATATTCATGTGATATTTGAAATTAATTTTAAAAGCAAAGACAAGTTTAAGTTGATGTATGCATATGTACACAGTTGCTGTGCTAATGAAAAGTATTCTAAATGGACAGGCTCACATATGCCTATAAAGATTTGAACACAGGAAAACTAACAGTCACTGCCCTTGTGGTTTATTTTGTCATGACTTTATTTAGGTTAAATGGTTTAACTTGCTCCACTGCAGAAGGTATTTAAACTAAAGCGCTTTATTTTCCATTGAAACAGACAGAGTACCTTCACATTTTTTATAAGCATTTATTTTAGCTGCACTAGGGCTAAAGCAAGTGCCTCCTCACCCTTCAGATGTGTTTGTACTGGTGTTTTGTAGCTGTGAGATGAGCCAAGCTGTAGCAGACTGGTCTGAATTAAAAATAACTTTTTGGGAGGGAAACTACTAAAGGCAGCAGTACTGTTGAAAGAACTGCCTAACAAATTATATGCTGTAATAAGTCCTGACGGATGGTATAAGTTTTCAAACCACACAGCAGGCTTGTAAACTGGACATATGAGCAGAGTTTATTGCCTTCTTTTTATTATTATTTTATTTTGTATGTGGCTTGCATTTTGAGGGATCTAAATTTTTTTCGTTTTAGCTGATCTAATGTGTCATCGAAGATGCTTTGATTGATCTACCTGTCTAATGTATTTATCAGTGTTTCTGTCTGTGGGGAGAAACACTCTTGAGTTTGAGCATTGGACAAAGACTCAGACAGTAAGAGTTTCCAGCAGCCTCACGTGTTGATGAGCTCTCAGTACTCACTGCAGTCTTTCATGTTCAGCAGCCTAGACATTCTGCGGCTCCTGAGGGTGTCAGCAGGTCAGGTTTTTCCACGTCTGGTTTTGCAAAGGGAGTTGTAAAGCAAGGACATCTGTGCTACGCTGTACATTCCCTTCCGCATTTATACTGTGCATCACTGGCTGATGAGTGCATATGCAACAGAACTTGAGATTTAATGAAAGGAGCAAACATACTCAGGCACAGCAGCCTAAGCCTGCCGTGGTGCTGCTGCTTTCCTTTCTCATCTCGCTTCAAGGTACTGAATCTCTTCCCTCACATCAGGGTCTGTCACTCACTGCTGTGTCAGCGCACTAAGCCAACAGACAAGCTACTTCCTCAAAAGAAAGAGAAGAAACTTTTTTCATTTAGTGCTCTAGGCTGTCAAAGAGTCAGTCAGTCAGTTGTCCTCTTATGTTCTCTGTTCCTGTTTTTGCTTGGACTCTCTGCACTACTGCTAACAAGAGAGGTCCCACACAAGATGCTCACTGAACAGATAAATAAAATTGAAGGCTTCCTTGCCATTAGCTCTCACCCTAGGCTCAGAGCCCTCAGCAATGTGGCCTTGCAGGCTGTGCAGCTGACCAGGTCACCAAAGTGTTCCAGAACAAGAAGCTCTTCTCTCTTTTGTCCTGCACCTGTACTTGCCCATGGTCATTTCAGGGTCCATAGGTAAACCTGCACAAACAATTATATTAGCATTACAAAGGGCAGGGGGCAGGCATTAGAGGAGCAATGAGGAGCCAGAAATTTCTGGGTGGGGCAGAAACTTGTTTCACAGCCCAGTTTTAGAAGACAAAGTATTTTATAAAAATACATTTAAGGTATATATTCACTATGGAGCTCTCTTAAGGACCTTGGGGCTACTCCTGGAGAGCCAGCCTTGTTTGAACAAGGCTGTGACTCACCCATACAGCTGAGATAAACCTAATGGCTTGGTGCTGCTGAGAGATGGTCCAGCTTCCATCCTTCTTCTCCGATTTCTTGTGTGCTAACCCCGGTTCTTCAGCCCAGTCCTGCTTTCTTCCAGGAGCTGGTTCTGGTGTCCAATTGCTTCACAAAGCCAATCCAGCCTGTTAATTCATTGCAAAGTACATGATTCTGTTAGACAACTAACTCCCTAGAGTCAGTTTTCTGCTCAGTTAAGGACTTGAAGAAACAAGAGAGGAAGGGGTAATCAGTGGATGCCGAAAAGGTTCTTTATCTGTGGCAGCAGACCATTCCATTGGCCCTGGTGTGTCGGTGAGCTACAACCTGAGAGCAGCTGTGCTGTGAAACAGTGTGAGGGTGGTGGCTGTCCCTGCTCTTGTATTGCACCCTGGGGACTGGCACTAAGACTCTGGGAGAATGGGAATGGGACATGCCCTGTGGGGTGGCTGCTGCTGTTCTACAGGGATCCCCTCTGTGTGCTGTGCCAGCTGCCCGTGGGCTAATGCAGCTGGGAACAGCCCTACATCTGTAAGCCCAGGCTGAGTGGCGCCTCTGTTCATGGTGTGCTGCAGCTGTGCTAGAAATTGATGAATTTTGTTAGTTCAAGCTTTATTCTCTATTTTCCCCAAAGGGCCACACAATGCTCATTAGAAGTACCATCGTGCTCAGTGCAAAGTTACTCTGAGGTTTTCTTTGCGCATGGTATTCATGTTAGAGGCAGCTCTTAAGTTATAATTTGAGTGTGTAATTAAGTTTTAGTGGGTAGCCTCTGGAAAACAAGACTTCATCTTTTTATATAACTTTCACTGAGGAAGAGGCCTATGTTTTATTTATAGTTGACTTTGTTTATTGGGCTACTTAGTCATTATTTCAGTGAAGCTGATGACTATAAAAGTACAGTGACCAGAGTAAGAGAATGTAAATCCCTGGATTTCTAGTTATTCTGCTTCATTTTGCAGGTGATGAAAAGAAATAGTACTATTAAAAGTTGACAAGAACTTAGTTTTCCAGATGTTATATTCCTGAATATTGAAGGAATTAGAATGTGCCAGAGAATAGAGAACTGTAGGCATGGTGTGTGCAAGGACAAAGCCACAGGTGTTGGTGGTAGGCAGATTGTAGGGTGCATGGGGACCTAGTGAAGCTGAGAGTGCTTCTTGTCAATATGAATACATTTGTATCAGCAGAGATGCAATGTCTCAGAAAATGTCCAAGTGTATCTTGATCTTGTTGATTGAGATGGCTTATCTTGTTTTTCCTTCAGGCTCATTCTTGCTTCCACAGCATTGCTACAAGTCTTATTAACTGAAAAAGAAAAAACGAAGGGTTTTATGTTTATTTTTATGGTTGGGGTGACCTGTAAATTTTAGAAGAGACTATAAGACAAGTTAGGTCATGAAGAAGAAGTAAACGCTGATTCCATTCTGTAATTATCCACGATGTCTGATCAATTTTCTGACTGTGCATTTGTATTACCAGAGTGGGGTGGGTGTGTGCAGGCATCTATTTTTCTTTCTGAGACTTTTCAGAAAGAGATTTCCATAGCACTCCTAATGCTAAACTTTTTTTCAGAAGCCAGTCCATGCCTAGTTAAGAGGAGATGACTGTGCAGTCCGTCTGCTTGGATGCACAGGCAGTCTAAAGGGGAAGTGTAAGGCTGTGCTGCTCCACTCCCTGCTCAGAGCACAATGCCCTGAAATGGGACAGAAAGTGAGCAATGCTGCTGAGTCCTAGATATCGTAACGACTGATAAAAAAATATGTTCAGGAACCAAGCTGGAAGAAAGAATCATATCTTCTTGCTAACTCATCTGCAATAACACTGTTTGCTCATTCAGAGCTGTATTCTGCAGTCGAGCCTAGAACTTGTGTTTCAGAAAATCATGTCTGTACAGATAGTCTTTCTAACATAGCAGAAGACTGCTAAAGTTGTGGGTTTTTTTCCTTGATATATCAGAAGAGTTGTGTGACTGGGACAGACCCTCAGCCTTCCTTAGAAGGAAAAAAAATTCCTCATAGTGCCTTCTTGCCATAAAGCAAGAAAAGGAAAACGTAATTTGGACACGGTAAATAATGAAAGACCAAAGAGTTGATAAAAGGAATCTGTATTTATTTTTGTTACTACTACTAACAGTAATAAGGGTGATCTCATCACTGGGAGGAAAAGGAGGAAGGTCTATGCAGAATTTTCAGCACTTTTAAAACTGGCATTATCCTAATCTCTGTGGCTTGCCATTTGGCTGAAATAACACACAGTCTCTGCCAAAAAAAAAAAAAAAAACTATGCTAAGCCTAGCTGTCTTGACAGTAACCAGAACAGAATTGTTTCTGCTGCTGTTCAGAAGATTGTTCTCCAGACATCTGCTTCATCGATGAGGCTGTGCTGAGCAGCTTTATTGTTATACAGCCATGGCACAGGAACATGCTAGTTGCTGCTGCTAGGACAAGGTTGCAGATAGCCTGGTTTTAGGTATAAGAGAGTTGTAATTGCTTAGTGTGCCGACTGGAGAAAAAACAAACCTTGCTTTTAATTGTGGTAGTTGTTAAATTTTGCCATCTTCCTACTACAAATAATAAATGCAGCCTGAAAGTTTGTGTAAGTTCCTAAATGAATGTATATTTGTATGGGTTTTGTGTCTTGACTAAGAGGAGCCTTCTATTGAGCACATCCAGTTGCAGAGTTGGCTGCTGTACAGCTGGAAGTCTCTGAGAGATCAATTGTGCATGCTTTAAGGACAAATTGCATTGTTCAGTGAAATTCTAGCTCTTGGCTTGTCTTACAGAGATAATACTGTGTACCAGCCCAGTGGAAAACTGAAGAGAGATTGGTTTGGAGTTATTCCCACTTCAGCACACTTTTTGGGACAGTTGCTCAAATACCTGCTGGTGGTTTTTTCCATCCCAGTCTGATGACTATTTCAGCAGTGCTGTCAAAACGTTTAAGCTGCCCTAGCTCACAGTGTTCCTGTCCTGCTTCATCTAGAGAATTATACCAGTAGTATTTCTACCAAGATGGAATGGAAAACTGTTGTAGGCTATGAAAAGTGAAAGCAGAGGCTACTTTTAATACAATATTCCTTAAACCAGTTTAGCTTCCTGATTGAGCTCACAGCATTGCCCCAGAAAAGAGTTGTGCAAGCACAGCTCCCTAGATAAATGGAAAATGAATTTTCAGAAGACATGAACAATACTAAGCTGGTAGGTTTTTGCCACTATATAAAGCCAGTTTTTCCACCCTCCCTGGCTACTGGCTGTGTAGTACCTGCTCCCTCTGATTCAGCTCCAATGCTTATTTGACTCCTCAGTGATGCAATTCAATTTGCTAAACTGTCAGAAACTCAACCAGCCAATGGAGGGAGGAAATTAATTTGTGTTTTTGACAGCACAGGGTTTTTCAACAGGCTCAACTATTCCTGTGAAGCTTCACCTGGAAGCATAGATTACTTCATCAGACGTTGCTGCCAGAATCAATTCTTGTCCAACTGGGGTTTTATGCAATCTTCATTTCTTAGGGCTTCTGTAATGTCGGGAGAGGGTGACTATCGCCTATGAGGCAGAAATCCAAAAGAATGTATAAAATCAGGTAATCCTACTATACTACTGTGGAGGTGGTAAAGACAGGAGAATGAGAAAGGGCTGCAGCCCCAACTTTCAGTGCAGTTTCCATAAAGAAAGAAGGTAGAATAGGATTTTTTTCTGGAGTGTTTTTTTTTAATTGGTTTACTTTTCTCCTGCTTGCTCTATTTTGGGTTTGTTTCCACATCAGTCTTCAGACTTGGATTACACCCTCCCTCTCAGCACACACAAGTACAATTTTTCTTATATCCTTTACATATGCAAAGCACACACACTGTAGACTTTAGATAAAATCACAGAATCGTCTCACTTGGAAGGGACCCAGAAGGAACACTGAGTCCAACTCTGGAGTGAATAGCCCATACAGGGACTGAACCCAAAACCTTGGTGTTATTCACACCATGCTTTAACCAACTGAGCCAATCTCAAGGTCATCTGAAGGTGCAACTGTCAAAGATCACGTCTTTGGAGGGAAGAGAGGGAGAGTTGCTGGTTCCCCTATCCCAAACACTATTTCTCCAGTCTTGATTTTCTTACTTTGCTTGTGTTTGAGAACATTAACATTTAAATGACCCCCTTTAAATGGTGATATCAACACCATGTTG
Organism: Entomyzon cyanotis; assembly: GCA_024500445.1. NCBI lineage: Eukaryota > Metazoa > Chordata > Aves > Passeriformes > Meliphagidae > Entomyzon > Entomyzon cyanotis. The sequence goes on from JAKEPQ010001005.1 coordinate 89,080,326, forward strand.
ACAGGAACAGGGATGAGGAGAGGAAACAGTTTTACCGGGTTTTGTTTGGCAACCTCTTTTGTAAAATGTTAAAAAAAGAGCTACTCCAGTAGTGGATTTATATTTCCAAGTAGTCTTCAGAGTACCAAGGCGGGCAAAATGAATTTTTTGTTTTCTGTTAGCTCCAGACAAAATTGTAGTATTTGAGAAACCAGCAAAAATAAGGGGAAGAGCTCAAAATCTCCACTGCTGAAAGTTTCCAGGATGTTTTTGTCTATTGGAGTGTGGTAGCTGTGGGATGTTGTGGTGGCTGTGAGAAGTCTGAGGCCTGCTGTGTAATTTAATAGTAATAGTAATTTTGTAGTTTATTCCAGGTCAAAATGTTTCCCAGATCTCATATAATTCTAATAGCCACACCTTTTACTGACAGAAGCCAGAAATAAGTACTCCTGTATTTGTCTTGTCATAAGATAATACTGCCTGTTATCTAGACTGTGGGTTATCCTTCTGTTCACCTGAAAAGAAATAGCCAAACAGTGCTTTAATGTGGTTGGCAGGTCATTCATCCATCATCCCATCTGCATCTGAAGAGGGGGAACTTTTTGTGAATGTCTTCCACCTTTGGTAACAGTGGCTTTCTCTGGGGTCATACTGCGTGAGAAGATTTTATGCTCAGTGGTATTTTGAACAATTCTGCATGTGTTCAAACAGTACAGGCTCAGAAACATTTGTTGTGCCAAAGTGGTGTGACTGCTTTAGCTCCTGGTATCGTTAGCTTCAGTGGGTCCACACTGGCTTCCTCAATAGGACATTTTAGTTGTTCACCCCAGTGCAGACAAGCTCTTAGTGTGCACTGTGGGTTACCCCAGATGGGGCTTAGATTTGGAGCATCTTTAGCCTTTGTACAGTAATTTTGGCACATGAGCAGGTAGGAGTTGATCCCTAAGGGCCTGTCGGAAGCTGCTCAAGATATAACCTGCAGCATTTGAGCAAGGAGTAAGTCTGTGCGGCTTGAGAAAGTCCAAAAGGGAGCTGCTGCTCTTTGGGATTTGGTTGGAAGTGTATCACAAAGTTTCTTTGAGGCCAAACAGGGAACATATCATGATAGCAAAATGTCTAAACTGGTAACTTGCCATTCATGTTTATTTTGCATTATGTTGGCACTTGTTTTGAGATTTCTGCCTGAGTAAAAATCACTGGTTTTGTATTTCACCACTATACAATCTCAGTTTTTCAAAATTGTTGTTCAATTTGCCCTTATAATGTTTGCTTTTTGGCCGTGGTTTTGTTCCCTTCTGTGTAAGTGCAATTGGTGGATGGTTTATTTAAAGAAAAAATAAGTATTGAGCTAATTACAGTGTCTAGATCAGTAAGGCTTTCAGCATTTTTGACCATGCATTGGTAACACACCAAGAAGGGGTTTACATAGCTGTTTTATTGCTACCACAGAGTCAGCCGTCTGGGGGAAACAACAGCTATGTATAAATAGAGAGAGGAAAGCTGATGGCTGTGGCAGACTGTACCTAGTTCCCTTCCTGGCTGACTTGCTGGAAGAACTAGCTTGACTCCCCCTTGGTGACTTTGGCATGGTGGGTGAATATGAGAGGAACTCCTGCTCATGCCAGGTCCTACTTTATTATGTTTTGGTTCGATGATGGATGAAAATAGCATGTATTGCTTTAGAGAACAGCCCCCATCCACATCTTCAGTGGTAAAAGTCAATCTATAATCATGTGTTGCTGCAACATTTGATGTTCTAGATTGATTGCTGCTCTAGTCATACCAAAGCAACAAAAATCAGTAGAAATTGTTTGATTTAATACAATGGCTATCTTTCCTCTGAAGTAAAATTTTTCTGTGTTTGTATTGCTTCACCAGAAAAGTCTTATATAATTCAATTATTTCTGCACATTATTCTAAATTTATATTTTCTTTTACTTTGCACACTTTCTGACCTCAACTTAACTGATTGCTGATTAATTCAAGACAGATAAGAGTTCTGTAAATGCTAAGAGAGTTGCTGTCTAAGTGTTTTGTTTTAGGTCTCAGATGTTTGTTCTTTAATCCCTGTCTCAGTCAGGGAGAAAATGCTCCTGATTAGAGCCTGTTGTGAAAAATCTCCAGCAAAACAGAGTCTGTCCTTTGAAGTGCTACCAGTTTGCAAACACCACACTTGTTTCTCTATCAGAAAAATACAGCCCAAATTTCAAGTTTGTTTGCTGCTTAGCCAAAGTCAGCACCTGGAAGGAAAGCAGCTATTTTAAAAACTGGCTTTGGAAGAGTGCTATGAAGTTTGGCTGACATGTGCTGCAGAAGGTTGCAAGGATCCATGCTCATTTGAAAGACGACAAAACCCATTTGTGGTGGTGATTGTTCTTGGTGCTTTAGCAGAATCTGCCACAGCATAGAAGCACAGGAGTGACCTTTTGCTGAAGCTTTGATCCCCCACTATGGAAAATGTTTGGAATTTTACTGCTCATAAAAGCATGTTGAGGGTATTTCCCCCTGCTTTAAAGGCTGTCTGATCATGAGGATTTTTTTTTTTAAATTCATTATTACTGGCTACACATTGTTGTAGCATAAAAGAACTAAAGCCATGAAATCCAAGGGCAAAACGTTGTCACTTGACTAATTTGCATTAGGCTGTAGCCCAGCCTGTGGTTGGATACATGGTAAACTGTGCCAACACTGTCTTCAGGCATGAATATTGCAGCTCATAGCTGGCAGAGAAGGACTTCAAACCACTGCTCTGTGTTTTCTCCACTGAGGGTTACACAAGCCAGACAAAAGGCTGCCCTCCTTGAGACTGGTCCCTCTTGAAAAAGTGGGAGGAATTACTGCTTTACCAAGAGGAAAAAAAACCCCAACACTCTAGCCACATTCTGGGAGAGAATTAGAGAATTGAAGCAGTGATTGGAGTGTTTGTAGTCCCAGAGCTCTTGTGAGGTGAATGACATTGCTGTGTAGCTTGCTCTGAAGGAAAGGAAAAAGGGGAAGACCTGGGGAGAAGGTGCAGAAAGGAAGGAGGGACCTCTTAGTTCTCCTTTTGAACACTAGTCTGCCCAGTGTGGAACTGCAGCCAACCCTCTGCAAAAAACCTGTGAAATGAGTTTAGGAGACAAAAGAAAGGGTTAAGAAGGAGATGGAATTTTTAAATTTCTTTCTAGCTCCCTTATTTTCTTTTATGTTTCAGTGGTGTTTTACAGAGAAGGTATCTATCTTTGGTGCCATTTTTACCATTGGTAGTCCCTTTCTTCAACTTGTTTAGTAGCATAATCAGTTCTGAAGCCAATTATTAGCAGGACTTTGACTTGCAAACTGAGATTACTGGGCTACGGCTTTTAAATGCACTTTTTCTTTGCTCCCCCCTTCATCCCCTTGATACCTGGTTTTCCGTTTCCTAAATATACTAATATGATGCCATAGCTTCTGGTTCACCAATGAGACACAACCATCTATATCTTGGAGGAAAAATAGAAAATGTCTAAGTTACACTCCTGGGGAATATTAAACCTCTTGCTGCAAGTAGGAACCAAGTGTTTTTAAAGGTACTAGACTGATAAGAGCATCACACTGAAGGCTGGGTGGTACCTTGGCCTCTTAAAATCTGAGTAAATAAGTGACATTCTTAGGCAGATTATTGTCTTTCTCAAGTGGGTTGGTTCAGCACCTTGGGGCTAGGCATGCCCATTAGTGTGTGAATTTTAAGGACAAAAAGAGCTATGGGTAAGTCTACATGTTCTGTTGAAATAACACTGCTGAATTGTATTTATGTGTCATGAAACTGGTGCAAGATGTGTCTGAGTTGTTGAGTAAAAGTAACTGTGTTGCAAAAAAAACAGTGCAAATTATTTGCCATGCTTTAAAGCCAACAGAAAACTTGTCCCTGAACTGAGACGGTGATTTTGGTTTATGCTGATCCTAGCTACACAACTTTCAACAATGCTGACAACTCTGACATCAGCATTAGTGATGGAGATTGCAAGTAAATAAAAGTGTTCTCCAGGCAATGGGCTGCAATGTCATTGAAAGAGGACAGAAGATGCTTAATGTATAAACCTTTATTGTTTTGTACCAAAGGCTTTTTACAAAAATGCTTCACTAATTTAGAATGTCTAGATATGCTTTTTTTCCCAGCAGAAGCTAACACAACTATTCTGAACAAATATTTGAAATTAATTTGGAATGCTCTTTACCAGTTACTGAACTATTTCTGTTCACAGCAAATTTTTGCAATTTACTGCCTCTTACTGTATGCCTGTATGTGAATTTTATGACTCAAGTATGGGGGGGGGGGTGTGTATGCAATAAATAGAGTACAGATGTTTTAAAGTGTTTTTCCTCACATGCAAGTTTTAATTTTGCAGACGATATCAGAAATTACAGAAGATAATGAAGCCCTGGTAAGAACTTGATTAGATCATAACCTTGTATACTACCTCTTCTTTTGCATGACTGAGTTCAGGCCCTTGCGCTAATCTTTTTATGTAAATACAACTGTGCATATTCATCAGCAAGTCTTCAATCTTCTCTGTTTTCTGCTCTTTGATGCCTGTTAAAAATTTCTGATGAAGCCTTTTTTGCTTTGCCTGTGGAATGAGTGCTTCATTTCTGTAACTTCAGCAGGGGCTCTTACTATTTCTGAAGTAGGACTTTTGTTTTGTTTTCTTTTTTGATTTCAACAAACAAATAATTTGCCCACCTTTCCCCATTCCCCTCTTGAATTTGACTGGCTTATGTGGTTGATAGTTGGCAATTTTAATAGTCAGTGTTAATGAGATGAAAAGTAAGGGTCATTGTCCCAGTTTGAATTCCTATTATTTGTTGGTCCCAGGTAATTCAGTCATTGCAGATAACTGCATAAAGGAAAAGTGAAATATAGTAAAGGGCCTCATATCAGGAAGTTCAAGTCCGCTTATTTCCCTGATGATTTTGAACAGAATACTTCCATTGGCTCTGAGTTAAGTACAGGCTGTGATAAATTTGAATCCCAAGAGATGTTCAAATGTCTTGATTGGCTTGCAAATTTGACATGTCAAGTATAACTAAAACCCAAGGAAGCAAAATAATAGTCAATTAAGCATATGTCTGTCATTCTGAGAGCTTGATGCGATTTATCATGCAGGAAATGCAGCTCCTCATCCAAACCCATGCTAAATCATACTTTCACAAATCTACTGTAAACCAAGTTCTGAAACTTTTTTTTTAAATCATTGCCTAATAAATAAATTGTACAGTAAGAATAAATTTGTCAGGAAATTTAAATCCTTCCTCTAAGCTCACTTTCTCAACCTAATACAAAGTAACTTGTTTCATAATAGAAAAGTTTAGATCATGAGGAAAATTGTTAAAGTGGCATGAGGCTTATGGAATTCTTGGCAGCATTAACTTGAAGCATTATCTTGGCAGCATTACCTGGAGGCTGTGTTGCCATTCAGCAGGACTGTAACAGGCTGGAGAATTGTGCAGCGAGAAACCTAATGAAGTTCAGAAAAGTGAAGTATATGGTCCTGCACCTGGGTAGGAATAACCCCAAGTACCAGTACAGGTTGGGGGCTGACCTAGGAGAGAGCAGCTCTGCAGAGAATGCTTGGGGGTCCTGGTGGGTAACAACTTGACCATGAGCTGGCAGTGTCCTTGGGGTCAGGAGAGCCAATGGTATCCTGGGGTGCATTGGGAAGATTGTGGCCAGCAGGTCAAGGGAGGTGATCTTGCCCCTAGGCTCAGCTCTAGTGAGGCCACATCTGGAGTGCTGTATCCAGTTCTGGGCTGATCAGCACCAGAGAGGCATGGAGCTCCTGGAACAGGTCCAGTGGAAGGCCACAAAGACAGTTAGGGGTCCAGAGCATCTCTCTTACTAGGAGAGACTGCAGGAGCTGGGCCTGTTTAGCCTGGAGAAGACTGAGAGGGGATCTCATTAATGAATATAAATATCTCAAAGGCGGGTGCCAAGATGATGGTGCCAGACTCTTTTCAGCCATGCCCAGGATGAGGAGCAATGGCCATAAGCTAAAACACCAGAAGTTCCACCTCAACAGGAGGAAGAACTTCTTTACATTGAGGGTAGGAGAGCACAGGATCAGGCTTCCCAGGGAGGTCATGGAGTCTCTCTCTCTCTGGAGACATTCCAAAACCACCTGGATGTGTTCCTGTGTTGCCTGCTCTAGATGACCTTGTCTTGGCAGGGGGCTGGACTAGATGATCTCCAGAGGTTCCTTCCAACCCTAACAATTCTGTGATTCTCTTATCACCCCTGCTGAGACAAAGTATCTCCTGTCCTTTTAGATGGTGTTTTTTCCTCACTGCTGTGAAAATAGTTCTTTGTGGATGAATAGTTACAGTCCTTTAGCATCTCTCTGTTTCCAAATTCTATTATACTGTAGGTTTCTATGCATTAAGTTTGTCCTCAGGACAGTACTGAAATACTTACAGTTGCATTGCACCCTGATTTTTGGACCTGATCTGACTGATGACCTGAATTAATTTTTTTTAACACTATTTATCTTTGTTTACTCATGAGAACAAGGTGTTACCCACTTGATCCTTATTAAGAGGATCCTTATTGGTCAATGTAGATGTATCACATCAGTGAATACAGTAGTGAAGAGAATGTCTGTCATTAAAGTTTATTCTAAATTTGAAAGTTAAATCTGCCAGTAGAAACCTCAATTTGCAGGGGGTACTCAATATTTTGATTTCCATCAGTAGTATGTGGGAAGATACAATTAAATAACACAAATTATTGAATTTGGGACTTGTACTGAAAAAGATACTGGAGCCATTGTTCAGGACGTGAAACCAGTAGTTCTGGAAGCTGGTTTGCTCATGTGTATGTTTTGAAGGTAAAGTGTTTATACTAGTGCTCTATCAGTGTAATTATCAAACATCCTGACTATTTTTTACCCATGTAATAATGGGAAAAGATCCAGTGAAACAAGAACTATAAAAAAACCCCACAGAGCTTGATATAATGAACTAAACTATAACGCTTTTCAGCATCCACTTGCTGTCTTCTTGACTAAAGATACTTAAAAAAACCGAATGCTAATTGAAAAAAACCAAGTTACTCTGGATGTACAGGATGACATAATAAAGTGACAATATTTCGTTTTATCTCTGGTAGCTTGCACGCACTAGCCTGGCATAATTAAAACCTCATTTGCATAGAGAGACATTGTTTAATTGCCTTCTGCACTGAAGAAGGTTCTTCTGAAATGTGAGTTTCTCTGTCTTTTCAGTTTTAGGGGTTTTTGTTTTGGAATTTTATTTATCCTGTTTTGGCTGCTGGATGTATTTAAAAAAATAATCCCATGAAAGAACTCTATTAATTGAGTTTTGCCTTGCAGTGCTAAATTTTAGTCAAACCAAGCTGATTGGAGAGTGATGTTTTTCCTGTGTAGTGATTCCTGGGCTTTTAAGAAAAGTAGTCCATTTAAGGAAATTACCACCAAATAAAACGAAACCAGGAATTTAAAAGATGGGGAATAAGAAAAAAAAGAGGTAATTCTAATCACATCTTCATTATGTAATAGTTTCTCTGGGCTAGTTTCCCATGCTTAATGTACCTTTAAGTGGATTTAGTCATACTCCATAGTAAGAGTATCTACACCTGGATTTATTCAAGAATATTTACAGTTATGTTTAAATTTCACACCTTGTTTCCTTTAATGAGAATTAATTTTCTAGCATAGAGAAACCCTGATGCTAGGGTTACAAAGGTATTTCACATTCTTGGAATGCAAGTGGTTTTAAATTAGTAATTGGTTTATTAAAAAAGGGGTCTTTTAATGAACAGTGGTACTGTACCACAAAAAAATTTTTCAGTAGTGCTTAGCAGGATGAAAAAGAAAAAATCTGTGTCAATTGCTGTGTAGCGTTAAGTGCTTTTTCTGTAATCATCTAGAAAAATAGGGGTGGTTACTACACAGATTGTTCTATAATTTTCATCTGTACTAAGTACCAAGTAGGTGTGAGTTGCTCCTGCTTTGGTTTGACAGTGGCTTAGCTTTACCCTTGGAAAGGTTGCTTGAAGAAACAAGGCAGTGTAGAAGCAGTGAAGAGGAGCCACAGCAATGTAAAAGGTACTTGTTCTCACCGTGCTGGCAAAGCATCCTGCTACATCATCAGTCTTCTTTTTGGACTTAGTTAGATTCTTGCCCCCATGGCTTTTCCAGGGCTCTTGTCCTCTGATGATTAGATATATTCTGTTCCCCTGTTTAAATTTATTCATGGCCATTTATCCTTGACAGCTCCAATTTAAAAAGCTCTTCTTACTCTTTGATGTTGGCCTCAGTGATGTCAGGCCTTTCAGCTGCCCAGTATTAGGCTGTGAGCACAGATAAGAGTTAACCACTCCCGCATTTAGTATAGGCTGCTACTCTCCTGTTACCTCCCCCCCCAAATAACAGTTCCTTTGCTGCTTTCTTTTGCACAATTAGAGCTCAGCTTTGGGTCTGTTTTGCCCATGAAATGTGGTTTGTGTACAGATGTACATTCTTTGCCTTCCAGTCCTAACGGGCTGGTGGCTGTATGCTGGTTGTGACAGACAAGCAACAATTAATTTCCAGATTCTAATATGCAAAAGTTTTTTCATATAGAACGTGAGACACTACATCTAGCTGAGTAAAAGCTTGTATTCCTTTGTTGGTTACCTGATGACAGTTGAGCCTAATTATCTTGATTTACATAATCATTTGAGCAGCCAAGTGTTTTTCCCTTCATAACAATGATAAAATGTTCATTTTGATATGTGTGCGAAACATGGATTGAGATTTTTAAATTTCTTTTTTAAAAACATGTAGGGGATTTAGACGCTAAACAGCCATTAATTTATTTTGAAGAATAATCCAGGTTGCTCTAGGCATCTTTCAAAATAAGCACACAGGATAAAAAGATGGTTTAGCCTGTAGAAATGATACTAGGAAGGCATGTAAGAGACAGGTATGGTAATCAGGGTCACATGCACATTTCTGTCGTTTTTATTTTTAGGAAAGAAAAACTAGTATCAAAATGGTTTGGGGTTTTTTTTCTTTTTTTCTTCACAGTCTCTTAAGGTAAGAATACAGAGAATTCTTAGGCATGTGAATTAACAGGCTTTGACCTGATATTTCCCCTAAAGCCTAGAGATGTCAGATGCAGCTGTTGCCTTAATCTTCCATCAGGTTTGTCAGAGAGGTTGAGGAGCCACAGGCTTTATTAGAGCATGGACATCCACTAGAATAACTCATGCTGGGACAGCTGATGGCCTTGCAAGCCTCACCTTTCTGCTGCTTAATAGGCTTTTGCCAAGAGCTGCAGTGGGTGAGGAGATGCTTCATGACCTCACAAGGGTGGTTAGAAGAGGGGAGTCAGCAAAGAATGGTGAACCTCCATCAGTTGTCCCAATGTAAGGCATCCAAGAGCCAGAGCCAGAACAGCATTCAGGAGGGCGTGTAGAAGTATTTTGTCTGAGAGCAAAGGTCATTAAGATGTCAGTGTTAATGAGATATGAAATTGCAATTACATGGTGTATCTTTCTGATCATTTTTCTCTTCTTGCTGCATTAAAAAGCACCTTCATCAGGAATTATCTTCAAATTATTAAGTCATTTTGCCAGAGCAGCCAGGGTTTGATAGTTACAGAACTGTTGTGCCATGCGCTATGGATTAGCCTAAAAAGATTTTACGAAGGCCCCGTTATGTTTTAGTCTTTTTGTATGATTAAAACACTTACAAAGACCTTGAGTTAAACAGCTCCTACCATGTTTTTTTTTTAAGATTGCTATTTTTATGAACCAGCTTTGATTCCCTTGAAATTTCTAGCCTCTCTTCTGTCTGCTGCTCTTGATAGCGTGAGTGCATCTCTGTGTGTGTGTGTGTGTGTTTGGAAACGAATTACTTGAAAGTCTATTTCTACCTATCTGCTTGTGTTTAACCACTTAACAATGAATCAACAACCCTTCTCCTCCCCCTGCAGATGCTTTAATCCTTATCTTGCCCTAGTTACCCTGGAGATTGCTTTCATCTTTAGCTGTGCTACTCCTAATGCTTATCCCCTAAGCCTGGCTTTTGACTTTTGCAATGCCACGCGGTGTGTACGTGTGTGGGCAGGTGCATGTGCACAGCTATATATTTTAGAAGTGCATACTATGTATGTGTGGTGCTGCATTATAATAGAGTAGTGAAGTATTTCTTGCTGCTTAATTATTCCCAGTGTTGCACCTCTTCACTCATTATTTGAAGCAGAGTCACTGGGGTGACATCTGATGAGGTGTTCTGGTAATTTTAAGTTGAAAAGTACGTTCACCTTTTGGATCCCAAATTGTTGTTTCACTGTCAGATCTACTACAACCAGGTTTATACATTAAAACCAGTATTGTCAGCTCCATTAACCCAGTTTTCTCCCCAGAGCTGTGGAGGAGCATGGATTAATCAGGTAGGATTGATCAATAGTTTTGATGAGAAGACTTAATGGGACTGGTGAATCCAGGTTAGTTTAATTCCTTTATATTCCAGTCACTGCTCTTCTGAAGATGAATATACATACACAAATTTAATGTAGTTTAAGTAAGCTCTCTAAACTATACCTGTTATTGATGGGGATTAGTTTTAATGTACAATTAGTTTATAGAAGAGCATTCACATACTAAATACAGGTTAATTCACTAAATTTAAAAACAATATATGAGAAAAATTATCTCTGCTAGATTATGTGCTTAGTTTAATGGTAGGAGATATTTTTATCTGCTTTTCAACTTATATGGCCTATCTTTTTAAATAAAAAATATTTTAATCTAATTTAGTTTTAATTAATAATAACTATATTAATATGTATAATATCAGTATTCCTTGTATTTGAAGAAGTATTTTGACATGAAGATGCATTAGGATTTGGAGCAAGCTTTTAGAAGAAAGCCTTTATTAGGGTTGCTTTTCTATTTGTGTGTTCATAAATAGCTATAATATGCAAAATGAATTAATTAGGGAACATGACAGGATCAGAGAGGATTAAATTTCCTTCAGAGTCTTATTGTAATCTTAATATGAACACCTTGGTTATTTGGAATGCTAATGATGGCATTTTAAATCTAATGTAGTTCTTAAATGATTTGCAATATTAAAAAAAAAAAAAAACAAACAACAACCAAACAAACAACTACAACAAAAAAAGGGCAAAAAAAGCATCCCCTATCCCCCAAAATAAACTCCAGAACTTCCAGATAATTTCTTGCAGAAGAAAATATTCCTTGTGGAATTACAGTGGTTTTTTTGGAGACACTGTTTTTCTTGTTTGATCTTTGGTGTAGGTTAATAATTTTGTCATAAGTAATCAAAGCCATTGTGCACACCCTTCTTTACTGAAAGCAAAGGTGTTTTGGTGTTTTTTGGGTTTTACTCACAAAATGCCAAGAATGGTAAGAGGACATTTTGGTGGAGGGAATCTCAAGAGTTGTGGCAAGAGCTCCTTTCTTTAATGAAGAGGTCGCTAAATTCTGCGTCTAACCATCAGAAATCCCTAAATGGCAGATTAAACCAAATCCAGCTACTAGTTGAAGCTGATTTTTCTGCCTTATTCCTCTGTACTGATGTAAATGTCTTCCATCTGAGTGGATGTTCACTCATTTGTGTGAGGTTCATGCAGGATAGTAGGATAAACCACAGATTAAGAAACATCAGTTGCTTTAATTAACTATGGTTGTACTGTTGGACACAGGTTTTCAATATCCTGAGCTTTGCAGTTCCAATCTGACAGAGGGGTTTTTTTTATTCTATCTTTTTATTAGGTAAGCTGTTGTATTAAAATCTCTGGGGCTATTCATGCTGTTTGATTGTACAATTTTACTTGTTAATGGCTTACTGGCAGAGTACCTTGCAGGCCGTTTGACATGCCCTGAAAGGTAATATGCTGCTCCCTTTCAGGATATCTGCACTGATGTTTGTATTGAGTAGTTACCTCATGGAAGGACTTCACTGAATTCATTGTGGCTGCTGACTGTTTAGTGCCCTGACTGTGTATAGAAATGAAGCTAATCTCTAAAAGCTGGGGTTTAACTTTAAAAATTTCTGTGCATCTAGTCACATTATCCATAATGAGTTTAAACCCATTTTGAATTTACTGGAGTTCATGCAAAGATGTGTTGAACTTCAAATTTACAGATGTAAAATGCAGAGGAGTGGCCTGGAAAACCTAAACAAGTTGAGCTGCACACTTTGCAATTTGGTTGCTCATAGATAAAGAAAAGGAGATGCATCTTCAGGTTTAAAGAAAGAAATGAAGGCATTAACTCTTAGAAAGTTGCTGCTCAAGATATATAATCTCTTCAGGCGCATTTTTTAAAAATATATTTGCATCCTTGTAAAAAAAGGAATAAACAATGCTCTAAATTCCCACCAATTTGCTTGATGCATAGGTACAAAAATATGACACCTCTATGTGCCCTTCAATTAGAAGGATTTCATAAGTGCTAAGGAAAAAGTTCACTTCTTTCTTCTGTTTGATGTAAATCTCTGAATTTATGAGAGAACTTTAATCTGGACGGACTGATTTTTTTGAGCATTGCATGCAGTGTTCTCCTGGGGATTACTTCTCTTACAACTGCTTTCTTCCAGTTGACTATTCTTGTTATCCATGCTAAATTGTTTTAGAGACTATCTATAGCATGGCCTCTCTTGCTCTTCTGCTACCTCTTAGTCCATAATTGGCTTCATTTTCCTGCCTTTCTGAAAGCTTCCTGCTGCTTTATTCCCTCAGTCGTTGCCCCGCTGCACTACTGGTAAATGTTGTCATGACTCCTGTCTCTTGCAGCTTTGGAGATATGTTGTCCTTTACACTGACTGCATTTGTTGAGCTGATGGATCATGGGATTGTATCGTGGGATACATTCTCTGTGGCATTCATTAAAAAGGTAAATTTGTAATCAATGCTCTCTGTTCTATATCAGTTTAAATATTTGAGGTGAGTTGTGATTTGGCTTTGGTTTTTTTTTTCCTTTCTTTTCCCTCAGGTACATTATTTAGGTCGTTGGTCAAAAAATGTATATGAAAATGGGATTAAAGTGGTGTTTCAAACTATAAATGTTTGTAGCTGCAGAATCTGGCTCACCTTCAGTGGAAATCAGTTGGAGTGAATTGGGATCAACACAGTATTATGCTTGTTAAATGAGAAATTGTTTGCTCAATTATATTGTGACCTCAATTATATTATGCAGATAAAATACAGTTAAAGCAAAAATTAGTATTTTGACTTAATGTAAACTAAAATGAGTAATGCCGTATTTCTAGGAAAAAACCCCAGCACTAAAATGTTTCCTCTGATGTATTGGAAGAAGAGAAATTATTTAGTTTACATTCTGAAATTAGGATGATATCTACGGAGTTAATCAAGCCCCCTGAGTTAATCTTTGCCCTCCTGAATCTTGCAGTTGAGGTATGTGGCTTTGAAACAGACCTTTCCAGGATTTGCAACATATCCTTCTTTTCTTACGTGAACGAGGTGCACAAAGCAACAGAAACGTTAACACTTCAGATAAAAAGGTGTTTTTACTGATTTAACAGTTTTCATTTACTGGGGAAAAAAAATCCCAAAACCACATCATTCTTCTTTACAAAGAATTTTCAAACCAGATTGAATTTACCATAAATTAAAGTGTATTTTTACAGGTTCAAAAGGTATCGGTCACTTCACTAAAATAATATCAGAAGCAATAATAGAATGAATATAACCTTTGGTAAAGATACCTTCATTTTAGTAGAGTGTGTCAGAGCAAGGAATTTAAATTTAGTGAGAAAACTGCTACTGTTGAAGGAAAGTAGAAATTTACTTTTGTTTCCAAAAGTGAAAGAAGAATCAACTATGAGAAAAAAGTGTTAGATACATTAGATATGAAGCCTCAGTTTTGGTCATTAAAAATGCTGGATAAATTTTTAATAAGAGGTAAAAAACCAGTGTAACTCATCTGGTTTTTGGTCTGGTTTTTGAATTTTTTTCCAATCTTGCAGTCTATATAAGTTATTATGGCCATTATTGTTATCTTTTCATGGCAAAGAGAATTCTACAATTGTTTTTAACTGGCTTCAAGAGATGCAAAGTCAAGTCAAGAATGCCTTACTTGCTAGGGGAGACTACTATGGAGCTTATGAAGAAACTTGTTAAAGTTAGTTTAAAGCATCTACTTTTTTAGTTGCTCAGAATGAATGTCTTTGTCCAATTTTATCAACATCTTTTGCCCTGTGGATTGTATTGTAACATCAGAAGAAAGTTGTGTGCTCCTCCTGTTAATGGCTCATCTCTTCTGTCTGGCACTTCCATAGGTTTCCCTGGATAATGACCCAATTAAAAAAAAAAACAAACAAAAACCAACAAACTAAAAAAACCCCAAAACCAAAAGACACCAACAAATGCATTCTCACAAAGAACTTATAAAACCAAAACTGGCAAGTAAAACCAAAAGTGAAACTGTCTGGCAAGAAAGGGACCAAGGAGAATAATAGGACAGCTAGAAGAGAAACAGAATGACACAGGAGGACAGAGACTGAGGAAATTGGATGCCTCCAATGCAGGCAAAAATAAACTTTTCATACAGTTTTGGACCTTCCCCCTTCTTCTTATGAACCTATAGTATTCACCCCCTTTCCTCCTTTACAGTCAACTCCTGCCCCCCATGGCCTTCACTGTGGCTAGCAGAGGGTTTTCAGCTCCAGCACTGGGTGCCCCTCCTCCCCCACCTTCTTCACTGACCTTGGCGTCTCCATGCTGTTCTCCCTCACATATTTTCACCTCCACCTCCTCCTCCTCCAACTACAAAGACGTGAAAGAAGTGCGTGCCTGCTTTGTTTTGAATTTTTCTTAAATATGTTTTCACAGAGGTGTAACTAGCACCTCCAATTGGCCCAAACTTAGCCGGCAGCATGTCCATCACCTTCAGAGCCATCAGAGTTTGTCTCTGCTGGACTTAATGTAAAAACTTCCAGAACTTGCATTCAGGACACACAGGAGCCGTCTTTGTGCCACACCCCACCCCTCAGACACCTCCCCAGGCCTACTACAACAGCTTCTGAGGGGTCCAAATTTCTCCTAGATGTTAAAAACACTTCACTGATGTTTTGGGGCAGTCAAAACCACCACAGAGGCACAGCAGTGTCCTGACCTGCATGCAGATGGGAGCCACAAAGGCAGAGCCCTCAGTGATGCAGTGTGGACAAGGGGCAAACCTAACAGAGCACCTTTGCAATATGTCTCATCTCTGTGGCAGCAATCTACAACTTCATCCTCACTTACTTCTCTGACCTTGGCTTTTGACAGGACTCTTGAGATTCTTGATGGGCTCATTCAAGTGGCTGACAGGATGGATAAGGGAGCTGATAAGTTTCTGCTGAGGGGGAACTTGCAATTAAGTGTTTCTGCCTTTTGAAAATGTCTTTCATGTTAAATGAAAGCTAAACTGCAATGGGGTTGAATTAGTCTGAACATTTCTCTTGAGTAGTTTTTTAACTTAAAAATGTAGAAGCTGAAGGAGACCTCAAGGGGAACCCCTGACTGCTTCTAATGAATAACTGCTTGGTGTTGGATGCAGACTCTCTCCCATCCTTTGGGTACATAAAGACTGCTATTCCAACTGCTGCAAATAAGATTGATGCTTTCAAGGAGAACTTTGTTCCTTATTTTCAGGGCAAGTAGCATCTTTTAAAAAATTTCCTTATGATATGCAAAATTCTCTCAAGACCTTTTTCTTGCTTATGACAATATAAAGTTAATTTCCAGATTCCATAGTTGCCTAAAGGACTTGGATTCCAATTTCTTAGGAAAAGTTGTAATGATTGTTTATCAAAATTGTCCTGGTTCTGTCCAGGACAGGATTAATTTTTGCAATATCCAGGGTGGGCATGGCTAGGACCCAGAGGTTATTCCATGCCACCTCACATCATTTCCTGGGGACGTTTCCCTTCTGGGTCAGGGTAGCGTGGCAGTGGTTTGTGTATTCCTGGTTTCCACGTGGTGACCATTCACATGTGAATTGTTCACCTCTCTTGTACCCTCTGTTATTGTTATTGTTGCTGCTACTGTTATTTTTCTTATTTTCCAGTAAATTGTTCTTATCTCAACCCATGATGATTACCTTTAGTGCCTCTAATTCTCCTCTCCAGCCCACCACGTGGAGTAGGGGGGAGTGAGCAAGTGACACATAATTTGGGGTGTTTCAGTGGGAACACTAAACTGGGAAATACCATTCCTAAAACATGACAAAAATGCACTACACAAATTTCCTACCTCCATATTTAGTTCCTACAAGAGGAAAAATAATTTTTTAGTATTGGTTGAGAAAAAAACTTCTAAATTATTTATATAATTGCTGTTTCATAAGTGTGGGATGCAGAGCCTTTACGTTGACAAATTGTTTACTCTACTTGCTAAAATGTATTGTGCAGGAAAGCCGGGTGGCAGCCAGGAAAGTATTTCTGTGTGTCAAGACTGTCAGGTTGGTTTTTTTTTCTGAAGTCAAGTGCAGCTGTAGTTTCTTACTTTAAAATTATATGCACCCTTTAAAATTTTGCTATGCGTTAAAACTTAACAGAGAACATGACTTGGACAGACTTTTCTTTGAATTTCTGACAACAGAATAGCGCAGGTAAATAACTAATGAACATACATAATGAAAATCAGATCTGTTTCTTCCACTGTTCTTTCCCTATGTGGTTTTTTTTTCCTGGTGCAGTTTTTTAAAATCATTATTATTACTGTATAATAACAAATTATTTTGTTGTTTTTTTTAAACAACACTTGTGCCTTGTGCCTTAAGTTATGCTGATCCAGGGAGAGAACTCAGATGATATAGTTAATTTGCTACAGGTTTTCCATCTAGCCTCAGTTTACATGCTTAGCTCCTATTTCAAAAGAGCATTGGAGCTGAATAGGGAAAATTCATTATCTGATTCCTAATTTCCCTTGAAATTGATAGGAAGTTAAGCACCCAGACTCTTCTTTTGTATGTGGTTATATATGTCCCAATAGGACTATAAAGATTTTAAGTTTACAGGTATTTTTCTGAAGAAATTATTTTATCCGTAATGAGACACACCCATGTGACACGTTTTCATGTGGAAGTGCAAAGCAATCAAGTTGCTTCCTTCTGGAAAAGATGTAGTATTTGACTGAGATTGCATTATTTTAGTTGTCAGAATTTTTGATAAATGAAAGCAGGATTATTTCTGGGTGTAGAAAGCCCTCTTTGTGTGTGGTTCTTAATAAGCATAAAAAAAGCAAATAACACGAATTTGAATTCCTATTGATTTCTTTCTCTTCTCAAGAAGGACTTTTTTTTTTTTTTTTTCCTTTTCCCCCACATCCAGAACTATAAGTGTGGGAATAGAATTTCTTTTTAATGAAATTTTGCTCTCTGGAATTTGCATGACTTATTTTTCAAGGTAGACAAGTCTATTATTTCTGGCCAGACTTTATGTTTCAGCAAGGTGGTTATGAATACACATAGCTTGACTTGCATGTTACACAGCAGATGTTCTGCATCTATGTTCAGTGTGATATGTCTTTTTTAAACTCACAAGACAGCTTTATTCCTTGTGTTTGTGTTTATGATTAAAAGATGTTATGGTCCAAGGTCAGGAGAATCGATAAGGTTAAGGCAGCCCTTCCTAGATTGAGGTTCCAGTTATCTATATTGTTACATTTCTGCAGGTCCCTGACATGAATATGTTACATCCCAGTGAAGCATTAACTGCCACTTGAAGGAGCTGCTGCACCAAGAATAATTCATAGAGGTCAGGGCTCCTAAAGAGGTGACAGAAATCTGACAATTTGAGACACAGTCCGGACATATTGTTTTCCTGCTGCATAGTCGATCCACAGATGCCTGAAGACTGAGGCATCCCAGGGGCACACTGGGTTTAGTGTGTGAGCACTGCAGAGTTGCTCTGTGCATATGCTGTCCCTATCATGGGCCCTGTGGAGACCTGGCAGCTCTGGCTCCAATGCATCAAAACATATCTGGAATACCATTAAGAGAGGTGGGGTAGTACAGTGCTCCTGAGATGCAGCTTGTTGCTCTAAACAGCACATTATGCTTCCTATACTATTGTAAATATTATTTGGGCTCAGGACTTGCAGGGAGCAGATACGTTTTCTGTTCTGGAAGTCCAGAATAGAAAAAGACTAATTGAGTTGCTTCTCTCCTCCTGTTTTATATGCATTCATGGCTTGGTTCTTTACAGAAAATAAAGTTAATGTATGTTCTCTGAATTGAGTTTCATTCAGTGTAGGATGTTCCTGTTGTGGTAATGCCAACCAAGTAGCAGAGCAAACAGCAGTGCTTTAATAGATTAGAAAAGGAAAAATCTGTCTGTCTTTCCTTCTTGTCTCCAGCCAAAGTTGGGTGTTTTGCTCCTTCAGTACTACTTAAAATGTCACAAGTGCAAAACAATACCGTTGTCCATGTGTCGACATCATCTGGACAGCTTTTCCAATCATAAGGCCTGCCTTTCTTCCTTCTAAAGGAAAACAATGCTCAGGTCTAAGCAAGCATCCAGGATTGAAAACAGTATAACCTCATTAGGGGCTTGTAGCTGAAGAGTGCATGAAGAGGCATGTGGACTTAAAGATTTCTGGAAGGAACTTATCAAACTTGAGACAGAGCCACTGTTGGCTGTTACTTGGCTGTAAAGAGCAAGTAACTGTGGTCACACAGCTCTTCTGTCTGTGCTTTCTTGGGTGCCTTTCATTTTGACTGTGCTAGTATTGGTGCATTTGAAGAAAAACCATGCAGTTCTTGCTTTCTGCATTAGTAGAAGGTAGGTTTCTTTTCCGGAAGCTGGGTACGTGGGCCAGGCAACATGTGGGAGAACACATTTTGCCTCATCTCACTGCACAGCTGTGTTGACTCTGCAGATGACTGTGCAGCTTGTCATTGCCACACTGCAAAATAGCAGAGGTCAAACTTGGTTTTAATTAATGTGCCATTTGCTTGTGGCAGCTTGCAGTAAAAGTGAAGGTTATTAATGCAAAGCTGGACTCTAGACACAGTTATGGAACCAGTGTCCCGATCATCAAAAGTGTTTTAATTGGTAACCTGGAAAGAGCATTCAGCATTATTGGTAACAGCAAGCAGGAAAAAAGGCATGTTTTTCTAGAATGTGTTTTGCCAGAAAGGTAGATTCTAAGTTTCTTTTTTGAAACATTTGCCTTAAGCCTAGATATTTGTTGGAGAAAACTGGTTGCACAAATTTCTGCTGGAGAGAATGAGAAGTAGTTTCCTTGCTCTTTCCAAAGTTTTCCATACAAAAAATATGATTCTTCAGTTTTTTAATGTTGATTTATCATGCTCATAATGAAATGATGAAGCATGCATTTCAGTCATATGAATATTGATATAAACCTCTGGTGACTTGTGCCAGCTGAAAAACCTGTGCCACTGTATCTTTTGATGGTATATGCAGTGCCTGGTTGATTTTCCTGATATTATATATAGATCAGGTATTCTCTGATAACTGGTATGTGGACAAGACTACCTTTTTTTCTAATGCCTTTCTGAGCCACATCCACAGTTTTCTTTCTTACCTTTCCCTGTTTTCATGACAAGATGCAAATTCTCTGAATGATTGTATTTGTAGATAGCAAGCTACGTGAACAAATTTGCCTCGGACATCTCTATCTTGCAACGGTCGCTGGCAATCCTGGAATCAATGGTGCTCAATAGCCACGACCTCTACCAGAAAGTAGCACAAGAGATCACAATTGGGCAGCTAATCCCACATCTGCAGGGGTGAGTGTTTTTGACTACAACTCGATGTGGTGGATTTTTTTTTCTCCTGAAAATAGAACAACGTTTGGAAAAAAAAACCCAGTGGTGTAAAGACAAGCAACCTCCTTAATGATTCCTGCATCCGCTACAAGTGACTGGATAACTGCTAACAATCTTTCTGGAATTGACTGGTCGTTAGGGGTTTCTTGGCTTTGTTTTGTTTTGTTTTGGGGTTGTTTTTTGTTTTCTTTTTCTATAAACTACCTGTATAGTTGGAAGTAGGGAATGAAGAGAAGAGCCCCCTGTAGTAATGAAATGTTTAATGCCATTAGCATATAGTTGGAGTTGGTTTGCTTGGCAGAATCTGGGAAGTAAGACAAAAAATTGCTCAACTTTTGCTGAATGTGTACTTGAAAAGAGAAGGGCTTTTTCTTAAATAGTAATGTAAAGTGATTAAATGGATGGAAACTGCCTCTTGTAGCACAGAGTAATGTACTGCAAACAGTTATCTTGTCTCCTACCTGGGACATTTGCAATGCACCTGAAAAGCTTTAATACCGGCTGGTTCATTTCCAGAAGCCTTTAGGGAAGATTCCTCTTCCTGTCTCAAGTTGTTGTGCATCTGCCAGAAATTGATTGTCAGACCCTCAGTGGAGGGTCAATGGCAGTTCAAAGGGCAGTTCATTCCACCTTTTTTGAATACTGAGTCTCCCTTTGGGACATCATCTCTCTCTCAGTAATATAGACAGCCCTGGTTGTCATGACCAGCCTTGGCTACCTAATTTACATGGTTAGCATGAAGTGCAAACAGCTGGTCCACTTCTACCTGCAGGAATGCAGCTGGAAGATCAGTTTTTACACCTCATGTGAGTTTATGTTTTCCTCTCATGTTTACAACATTGTTCCAAACAGGACAGACCAAGAAATCCAGACGTATACCATTGCTGTAATAAATGCACTCTTCCTTAAAGCACCAGATGACAAGAGGCAGGTAAGTTGTTGGGTTTTGTTTACCCATGCATCTGTAGGTAAAATAGTTTCATATTCATACCTGCAGTTGTCCCAGTCACATTTTTCCTGCAGTTAATTCAAACTGAAGCTTGTTCTGTTGTTTTATGCTGGGATGTAATTCATTTTAACAGAGCTACCTCCATCTTGCACCAGTATTAGGAGGGATTAAACATTCTTCCATGCTTTTGTAGCTCCCTATGACCTCATATGAACCATATTGAGTGTGGCTGACTGTTATATTTATTGTACTGAACTCTTTGCCAGCACATCTTGTAAAACCAGGCTATTTTTTTGTAGAATGTTTTCCCCCCAGATTTTTTATTAAAAAGTGTGTTCCTTTTGAAAACAAAAATATCTTGCCATGTAAGCATTTCATGACTTTTATAGTGTGCTATTTTAAGTTAACTTTAGTGCCAGATATCAGGAAATATTTCAAGATTGCTACTTGATGTTAAATGGGGATGGAATGTGAAGTGTTATGAAATAGCAAAGTTTTATCCATGTTTATGAAGTTGTTAGCCTGTGTAAAAACAGATTCAGTCATTTATTTATTTAACATTTCTGCCACCAGAAACAGCAATGATAATTCTTGTGGTGACATACTGTTACTGTCCAGAACAAGTTCACCGAGAGTTGCTGATCAGCTGTGACAAGGACTTTCCTTAGATTTATTTACATTTTTAAATGCTGGAGACTGCTTAAACAAACATCAAGTCTTAATGAGGGTTTTCGGGAGGGTTGCTTGGGTTTTTTGGGGGTTTTTTTGTGCTTTAAAAATATTTTTAACATTGCAAAGAGTGAAAAGAAAAACCATGGTTTAATTACGAAAAAAAAGGCTCTTCCACCCCTCACCCGGCTCTTTTTCCTTCTTCCTCCAATACAGTGCTTCTGTAATTAAGGCAAGAAGGCACCTAACAAACAAAAATTAGAGTAAATACTTTTCTTTCAGTTTTGGCATAAATCTATAATAGATCCCTGTAAGAAACACAAATATTTTGCTTTTTACATTAGTGAATAGTTACTGCTCTATTTCTGTGAAAAGTATGCCTTAGTCACATTTGGAGTTGAGGAACAATGTCAGATGTAGATAAGACTAGTATTAACCAGTGGGCATGTGTTCCTTGAATGACAGAACAGACAGAATATTATTGCCAGCAAGAAAAACTGTATCTTGCCACCTAGTGCGTCTGGCAGTTCGCCAGGCAGACTTCACCTGTCGTACCTGCTGCTGTGGCATAAAATTGTTAGTCATGGAGTTTATGATCATCAGGAGATAATGATCTGGTTTGGCTTGAAGGCTAACAGCTCTGACACTTGCAGAAAATTTTCCTCAGCCTTTAATAACCTAGAATATGCAGTCATATGCAGTTCGGTTTCTCTTTATATCTGTCTTGTGGTTAATTAGTAAACCATACAATAAAGAAGGTAGGTGTCCATTGCCTTCAAAATAGCATTAGCAGATGGCACTTGCTGAACTCTGTCTTTCTAAGACAATGAACTGGGGTGATGCAGTCTCCTGCAATTATCTGGTGATAGGCACTCAAATCTTAATGTTCAGTGCTCACTAACTAATAGGGTTAGAAGTGAGAAGCTGCACCAAAACTCATATGACTTCAGGAGCTTTGGCACCCTCTCTGCTGCTGACTTACAGGCATGATGTGGATGACTGCACTGCAATTAAGGAAGGGATTTAATTTGGCACTGCTGTCTGAATTCTTTCCCCTCATTTTTTCCCCTCTCTCTCTGTTTCTGTAATAAAAACCCAAGAAGTCCAAGATTTTTCTTTTTTAATGAGGACTCCATGGTTTCTTTGCTTTTTCTGCCCCTGTCAAGATCCAAATAATCTAGAGAAACCTGGGTTATTAATAAAAAAAAGAAAATAAAAAAGTTTAGTAGGAATGAGCTGAGAGTTTGAGCATTGAAATTATACTATGAATGTTTGAAACACTTCTTTGGCATTTGTCTGCATTTTTTGAAGTGATGTTGCTATGGCAAATTTGGTCAGATAATTCTTGCTCTCATCAGCTAGTATGATACTTGTACTAGAAGAGGCATCTTATTAACTTCTAATGGCTATGTAGCCTTTTTGGAAACAAAGTTGATTTTGATGCAATAATTGGTTTTTTGAATGCTTGTTGCTTCAATCAATTCTAGTGCAGTGACAAAACCCCCCAGTATCTCAATAACAGCTTTTTAAATGATAGCTATAAGAAAGAAGTGACAATTTGATAATCCTCTCAAAAAAGTAAATAGCAGAATTTCCATTTTGGTTTTTTTTTCTTTTCACATTGAATGCAGAAACACTCTTTTCTATTCTGTACCTGTTCATCTTTTGGCAGTGGGTATATAATTGGACAAAAATCCAGCCAGTCTGTTCCAAGTAACATTGAAGTATATCATGTGCCTGGCACTCCCCCTGCAGCTCAGTTGCACGTTCTGGAAGAAATGGAACCGTCTATATCCATTCATCATCCATTCCTTTTGTCCTTTGCTATTACAAGCAATTGAAACCTGGGCATTTAGAATAGGCTTAAATGCCAAAGTTGAGTTTCTCTTGTCCTTGGTCCCTTGTTCCTTCTTTATCACTCCCATGTTCTGTGGCGTCACCCTTTATTTGGTACAAAGAACACAGTTCAACATCTCTGGCTGCCTCCCATCTCACAATTAGAATTATTTTCTTTTTCCTAGCAAGTTCTTGCCTAATACTTGCTTTATTTACTCTGTTTCTGCAGATGTGTTTCAACAATCCAATTATTTGTATTTTTAATGTAATAGTCTCAGTTTTTCTGTTTCCTAGCAGTTTTTTTTAATATATAAAAGTAATTAGTATGTATTTTAGGTTAGTCTTAAGGTCTCACAAATTTCAGCAGAAATGCACAGCATTAGCAGGCATATCTCCTCATACACACACACATGTGAGCATGTTTCTATATTGATGGAAAAGCTCATGGAACTTAAAAATGGAATCTGCTCTCGTATTTATGGTTAAGATTAGACTCTTATGCTTGTTAAGTGTAAAATATTCTCCCCTGTGCATTGCAGGACAGTTTGCAGCATGGACAGTTTGCAGCATGGAGAGTTGGAATCAGCTGCTTAAACATTAAAGTAAAAGCTTATTCACCTCAACACTGATTTCAGACAGGTCTACAAAGACAAGTTATTTTAAAGCAAAAGAGTGGACCAATAGCAACATTGCTACTAAACTCCTGGGGAGAATTATAATTTATTATAATAAAACAGTACTGTGTTGTAGGCTGATTTATTGAATGAAAGTTAGAGCACTTGACTTTAAAACAGCTGAAATATTAAAGTAAATAAGCATTTTATTTGACATCTTGTTCTAAAGTCCTGGCTGGCTTCCAATCCATGGTTCCTTCTGTATTGTTTGTGGGGGAAGGTTGTGCTTGAGCAAATGTGTAAATACTCTCTTGAACCCAGAGAGGTCTCTTCTGAAGTCTTTTGCTGCTGATTTTGGATCACCAAAGCCCTCCGTTAGTGACTTATTTTTAGCTTTCTTTGTCTCTCTTCTCATAACAGAGTAATCTGACTTTGTGATCCCCCAAATAATTCATGCAGTCATATTGCTGACATGCTGCATCCTTTCATTTATAAGTAACAGTGCAGAAATGTAAGACCCTCTAAGTCAGTGTATTTCTCTAGGAATGACACTAAAATACCTGCTTCTGGCTATTTTTTAATTTTTTTCTTTTTTTTCTTTTTTTTTTTTTTTTTGACTATATCAGGAAATGGCAAACATTTTGGCACAAAAGCAGCTTCGTTCCATCATCTTAACTGTAAGTATATGGTTTTCAAAGTTACTGTTGAATAGAAGAAAGAAAAGGTGACTCCATTTTTGGAGTTCATAGGTTTTATCTTAATATATTGCCTTTGTATTTTGATGCGTTTTGGAGCCTTGTAAAATAGAAGATAAAGTTTGAATGGCGGTTGAATGGGTTCAAAACTGCTTTTCTGAAGGGCTATTTTCCCAATCAAATAAATAGTGGTTTCTTCATGAAAATATAATATTGAATACCTCCATGTTTTTTGGTTCTGTTGATTATTCTGTCTTGATTGACACCATTTGTCATGGCTTGCACAAAAGAAGCATGAAGGAAAGCTAATGGAATAGTTAATAAATATAATATAGAAGACCTGCCTCTGCTATCATGGAAAATCAGGGATTTTGCCTTTGACCTTAGAGTGGATTGCATCTTCAAGGGAGCAAGGGAAAGTGCTTTTTCTCTGTAATTGGTGTAAAACAAACCAAACAACAAACAACCCCTTGCACTTTCTCATTTACTATCATTATTTCTGTGATGCATACAAAACACACAGAATTTATTTCTGAAGGCAAGTCTTTGCACTCCCTGAGTTCATAAGATGTTCAGAATAATCACATTGATAATATTCTCAGGTGTTTATTTACTGCCATAAAATGCTCCAGTGCCTTTTGGCAGATCTATTCTTTTAGTCTTTTATTCTTTTGGCGGGTTGATTCTTTTAGTCCCTGGAGCAGTACAACATCAGTTGATGCATCCCTCTCCTGCTTGATGACTCTTTCCTTACGTATTTGCTGTGTTTAGAGGCCTGGGTCTAAATATATAAAACGACTTGGTGTTTTTGGCACACCAGGGATTTTTAAATTGTCCATCAGTTTTGTGTTTACTTTCTGAATGGGATATTTCTGCATGTATAGGGCATCGTATACTAATGTATTTCTAAGCAGTCTTCCTGATACAGAGTGGAGTTGTCTAGTAGAGGCAAGACTGTGGTTTGATGCTGACTCCTGGTTTGATGTTAAATCACTGTATTCTCTGGCTGTGTTTGCAGCCTGAATACTTTTCTGCTCAGACTCTCTTAAATATTTTCTTAGTATAATCTCTAAAAAAAAAAAAACCACAGAGCTCTAATGCTCTTGGGATGGAATTAATTTTTCTTTGAAGTGACTTCTCAGCACTGTGTTTTTTTTAATGCCACTTCTCAGTATATGCACAGACCCTCTCTACTGTAAAGTCCTGTCCCTTAAATTTACTTATACAGTATTTGAATCAGTAGTGTTAGTCCTGGTTTGATTTTCTGTGGGGTTTTTTGGTGTGTTTGTGTTTAGTGCTTTTTGGTTGGTTTGGGGTTTTTTTCATTGTCAGAGTACACATACACTATTGCATGGCAAGCACATACTTACAAAATGGAAACACTTGACTGCACCCACTGTAATTTTCTGATTCACCAAAGTCTGTCTCTCTTTCTTTGCAGCATGTTATCAGGGCACAGAGGGCCATCAATAATGAAATGGCACACCAACTATATGTTTTGCAAGTACTTACCTTTAATCTTCTGGAAGATAGAATGATGACAAAAATGGATCCACAAGATCAGGTAAGCATCTGGCAGAATCTGGTCTTAGCAGGAAGATGACAACTCCTCATTGGTGTACCTAAAGCTCTTCATGGAGGAAAAAAACCACTTGCTAGGAACATTTACATAAGTCTTTCATTTTCTCTCTCTGTGCAGTTATGTTTTTTGGTTGTAAGAAGATGCACTGGCTATTTCACTCCGTGTGCAAAAGTACAAAAAAATGCCCAGGCAGTTCTCCATAGCATGTAGTTTAATGAACTGAATTTCCTGTCCTCCTGAGCAGAAACTCTGAGCAGCAGTCCGGCACTTGTCTCTTATGTACGGCTCCTAAACGTACTTCTGTAGAGCTAAATTGAATGTTTACATGAAAACTATCTGGTATGCTAGAGCTGAAGTGAATCTGTGTAATAATTAACCCTAGTTTTGTTACTGGGAACCTATAAAGTAATTCTTCATTTGCTCACTGTGTCCGAACATCAGCTTTAATACTGTTCATTCTGCAAAAAGAGACACATCCCTAAGAGATTCAAGAGATTTTAATACAGGATCAGTGAGCCACAGGGATGATGTGCTGTGTTTCTTTATTTTTGTGGCCTTTTTTAGGCACTGTGCAAGGAGGAACTTGATTTCAGTTTTGAGAAGAAGTTATGTTAAGACTCGCTGATAATTTGGGGAAGAGAAGGTGGGAGAGCAAGGTAGCTGTAAACATTAGTAACATCATGCTGTAGGATTTTATCCTTCCTGAGTCTGAGATGGGAGAGTCTGACTCTTGCGAATGTACATGCAGTCAAGTAGTGCATATCTCCATAGAGAATGACTAACACAGTGTTGTTACTATTGATGGTAAGGTGCTTATCACTGTCTAGAGACATTTCCAGCTGCAGTAATTCCTCTCTTGCCTATTTCTGCAACAGCAAAAAACGGGCAGTTACCAAAATGAATGCAAAGTGCTGAGTCATTTTGGTTTCATCCAGCAAGGTGCTTAAGTACCAGCTTAATTTCCATCTTAATTTGAAATGTGTGTGATCTTTTGGCTTCTGCTGTGTAGTCAGAGGCCTTACTAACATGGGTCCTGCTTCTGGAAGGAAACACTTAAGCAGCTACATGTGAATCTCATAAATGTGAGAACTTCTGAAAGTGGGAACCTCGAGGTCATTTTTGCTGTCTCTCCAAATATGAAGTAGGAAATTTAGAAACAAAAAGTTTGGACAGCAGGGGGAATACTGTGTTTTGAAACACCTTTTGTGGTATTGTTTATTAAAGTAAGAGATAAGTTATTTAACTATTTTTTTAAACATTATTTTAACACAGGCTCAGCGGGATATCATATTTGAACTCCGAAGAATTGCATTTGATGCTGAATCTGAACCTAACAACAGCAGTGGCAGTATGGAGAAACGCAAATCTATGTACACTCGAGACTACAAAAAACTTGGATTTATTGTGAGTATTTTTGTGTGAGGGTCCACTGAAAATGGATGAGTGCATCCATTATAGTACATCTTTTCATCAGTCACTTCTCTTACTTGGTCTTCTGTCTATTTCCTAACAGGGAATAACTTTCCTCCCCTTCCCCAGAAATCCTGCTAACTCTAAGTTACAGCTTTAGCAGAAGCCATGATGCTGCAGTGGATGCTATAAACTCTTTACAAGGGATAGGCAAGGAAGGAGAAGCAGAAGAGTAGCCTTGTATGTTAAGGAGTGTTTTGACTGCCCAGAGCTTAGTGATGGTGACGATAGGATTGAGTGTAATAGGAGGAAGGAGGAAGGAAGTGTGATAGGAGGATCAGGAGGAAGCTCAATGAGGCAGATGTTGTGGTGGGAGTCTGTTGTAGGACACCCAAGCAGGATGAGGAAGCACGCAAAATATTCCATAAGCATCTGGGAGAAGTGTCAAGATCTCTAACCCTTGTTCTCACAGGGCACTTTGAACTTACCAGATGTCAACTGGAAATATGATACAGCAGAGAGGAAACAGTCTAGGAGATTCCTGGAATGTGTGGAAGATAATTGAGGCCAACAGTATGACGTTAAATAAGGCAAAGTGCTAGGTCCTGCAATGCTATGCAATGCTCCAGGCTTGGGGAAATGTATCTGGAAAGCTTCTCAGGGGAAAAGAACCTGGGAGTGTTGGTCAACAGCTGGCTGAATGTGAGTCAGCGTGTGTCCAGGTGGCCAAGAAGGCCAGAGGCATCCTGGCCTGAATCAGCAACAGTGTGGCTAGCAGGACAAGGGCAGTAATCATCCCTCTGTACTTGGCACTGGTGAGGTCACACCTTGAATTCTGTGTTCAGTAAGAAAGACATTGAGGTGCTGGAGCGTGTCCAGAGAAGGGCAGCAGAGCTGATGAAGGGTCTGGAGCACAAGTCTGATGAGGAGCAGCTGAGGGAGCTGGGTTTCTTAAGCCTGGAGAAAAAGAGGCTCAGGGGAAACCTCATTGCTCTCTGGAACTACCTGGAAGAAGGTTGTAGCCATGTGGGAGTCAGTCTCTTCTCCCAAGTAACATGTGACAGGACAAGAGAGTTTTAGATTGGATATTACATAAAATTTATTAATGGAAAGGGTCATGAAGCATTGGAACAGTCTGCCTAAGGAAGACTGTTCCAATGGTGGTGGCAAGGAAGTGGTTGAGTCGTGAACCCTGGAGGTGTTTAAAAAACATGTAGCTGTGTCATTTTGGGACATGGATTAGTGGTGTTCAGGGCACTGTTTGACTCAATGATCTTAGAGGTCTTTTCTTAAACCCAAACAATTCTATTATTCTCTCTGGAAGAAATAACCACCTGAAGTTTAAGCATGTAGTTTTGCATGACATGCCATCATTAGAATCTAACTTTTAATTGTGTCTTGGATGAACAGGCATTGCCTCACAGATCTGTGACAGCCCTGTAAAATCACTGTAGGTTGTTAGCAGTAATATGGACCGATGAGCACATAAATCTGAGGTACAGCTCTGTGATATTCACTGATAGGACCTTGTGGTTTTTTCGCTTGAAGTCCTTTCATCTGTGAATATGTGATGCAGAATCTCTTCTACCCTAACTTAATCAGATGAATTGGAGTTCTGATCTTGCCTGAAACTGCACTGGGGAGGAGAGCATGATCTGGCTAAACTGTTGCACACATTTGTGCAGCAATTAATAATGAGTATTTTTCCCCCTCTGGAAACAGAATGTGCACATGTACAGTGCAATCAATATCTTGTTTTACTGTTTACTCTAGTTAGTATGCAGTTTTCTTTCTCCTTAGGTAAAATGGTATGCTTCATATCTCCTGTGATTCATTGCTGTCAGCAAATACACTCTAAACATTCTACTGTAGCCACAGTTAGAGACAGAGAGGTTTTCAACACTCTTGGTGCAAGCTGCAGCTTGCTGTGCAGTCTGAGTGCTCTGCCCAGCTCTGTGGCATAGAGCTCAACTCTCCCAAAACCACAAGGGAACTGGGCAGAGGATTTCTGTGTTCTGATAGTTGTTTTCATTATTGATGAGTGAGGAAAAAATTACTGCTGGATCAGTGCTGTTGTATCTGTAAGGAGTTATTAAGTAAATAGATGGGAAGGGAGGAACTTGGCGTTTTGGGGTTGTAAGCATGATAGCAAAACCGGTGCTTTGAAGAAGCTTTTGAAGCTCAGTGTGAGGTTTTGTTTTTGTTGACTCATCCCTCAGTTACATTACTCCCATTTGGGCTGTTCACTGGGAAGCCTACTGAAAACACTCTGGCAGCTGTCAAGAGTAACTGCAGCACTTTTTGATTATGATAGCCTTTCAAAAGGGGATGAGGAGCAAAGTTTAGAAGGGAATGGGAACTGGGATTAAAGCAGCAAGGAAAATGTGGGGAAGCATAACGGGAGATAAGAAGAAATATATGAAAGTAAGTTGTAAAAGGAGCACCATAGCAAGAGCCTTAATGGGAGGCAAGCTATCTTATTAGCAATATGACGAGGCAATGTACAAAGAATAAAAATGTCAACAGTGAGGACAGTTATTCTACCTTGTACAGAAGTTTTATTTTGAGCCAAGAGTCAAGGTGATGCTGCATGTACAACTTTTTTTAACAGCTGAAGAGGAGTATTATCTTCCTCACAGGGCTGGGGAAGGAAGCAGAACCTCTTGTGAAATCTGAGTGGTTATCCCCAGCCTCGCACATGGGCACTGTTCTGACTCCTGACTGCCTTCACCCTATCTGCTTCTTTCCATTAAATTGTCTTCAGTGCTTTCATCAACTGGAGGTAGAGGGTTGCATGAGCAAACTGACAATGATGTGAACAATGCTGAGGTTTTTCTCCCCTCTGCTTTGGCTGTGTGGCACAAGAAATTCACCAAACAGGAGGATGACTTCGAATGCTGTCTTCATTACTCTGGTGCTGGTGGTCAGGAAGCCAATTTCTAGAGCTGATTAAACATTAATTTCAAGGGAGAGAGTAAAACCATGTCTAGCTATTAAGCTCTTCCTGGACTGCTTTCTCTCTTTCTCTATGGGAAATGTAAGAAACCTGTTTATTTTTGTCAGCCACATCAAAAAGCCTTGCCCCACTACAAAGGTCAAAAAGAAACAAAGTCAGACATGGTTTCAGAAGCTTACAATGTAATTTGTAAAACTGCGTAGTTAGAACCCTACATTCAGCTAAAGCAACCACAGAACCTCTCCAGATGGTTGTGATGACCAAGTAAAGAGATTTTCAGATGAGATAGTCTTGAGATTCATTAAAATGCTGATGAATACAACAAAAAATGACCCAATTAGGAGATCTGGGATACACTCCACCCTATTGAATTATTTATTATTTTCTGAGTCAGTTGCAAGGTAAATAGCCTGAATATTCCTCCTTGCATTTGAGTAAACTTAATTCCCATAATCGAGGTAGAAAAAACTTACAAAAGACCTCATAATCCTGTATATTTCCATTATAGTTTTTTTTTTTTTTTAACAGCACTACTGTCATTGAGAAGTTGTAGTGAATGCATTTATTTACAGGCAGCACTGTGTAGAGCTTCTGAGGGTTTTTGTTTGCTTGTTTGGTCTTGGTTTTATTTTCTTCAATTAAATATAAATTATTTGTATAAAAGCAAGTACAACGGAGAAAGTGAGTGATTTAATAATTTTGCTGTGCTGCAGTGGAATTTATTAGTATAGCAAAATAAAATGTGAGTTAATGAAGGAGATATGAAATCAGTAAGGAACTGTCTGATAGAAGGTGACAATTAAAAGGGAAATTAGAATGGTGGGACGTTCTTTAAAAGGCAGGCATGTGCTTGACTTTCAAGATAATAGTGGTGGTGGCATATGAAAATGAACATAAACTGATGAAATCTTCTGATTAAATGACTATGGAAAGCAGTGATGGAAGAACTATGTCATCCACAAATTAGATGACCTTTTAGATTACAGAAACAGAAATAATGTAATTTTATGCAGTCATACAAAGGGCAATGGTGTTCATTTAGGAACCCTGGCAAGAATTTCGTTTGGAGGCAAGTATCTTGTGGGAAAAGATAAGAGAGATTGTGTGATGTAGCCACAAAAGAAGTTCAACTTTCATCTAGCACATATCTGGAAAGATGTTTTCAGAGCACGTAAACTGTGGAGGACATTTTCTGCATTTCTTAGACATCATCTAGAACACTGTATAATTTCAGAAATCTATGCAGCGACTTGTGAACTGACTGAATGCAAGATGTGTGTGCAGAGGGTGAGGCTCATGAAGTGATGAGGCAGGTGTCTTACAAGAGTTGACTTTAAAAGTTTGCCCTTTTAGCCAATCAGGCTGAATGCTGCAGAAATCTCAAGTGTGTGTGCCAATGCCGAGAGGGAGGAAGCCATGTGTAAGGTAAAATGCAGTGATAGAAATTTATTTATGGGAGAGATTTTTAATTCAAATCATGGGCACAAACTTCACTACAGCTTTAAAGATGGAGGTCAATCCTTTGTGAAAAATTTTATACAATGTGTTTCACAATGGTGGGTCCAGGAAACAAATCACATGATGACTATATAAAAGAACCAAACCTTAACAGCCAAGGTTGCTTGGAGAAGTCTGAAGTGAGACATGAGTAACTGGATGAATGACTTAAATGGCTGCATAGTTAATCTGTTAGATATTGCAAAAACTTTCTTACATGAGGAGAAGCAGCACCAGAATAGATAATTTGGAGGATTTGTCCAAAAAGTTTTGGAAAGAAACTTCAAAAGCAGTTGAGGGTTAGCTAAAGCATGCCTTAGGCAAAATACAGACCTGAGGAGTTTCTGAGATTTCTTCCAGACTTGTATTTTTTTCTCTTCTTCACATCCCAGATGAGCAGCTACTTTGTTTTATCTTTTGATCATCTTCCTCAAAAATCCCTTGTTGTACAGCACAATATGCAAGTAGCACTTTGAAGATAAGAACTAAAAATCTTCTCATAGGTTTTTCTGCAGTGCTTCTCATTGTCTTTGAATATTTAATTAGCTGACTGTCCACAGTAACCTCCTTCATATCATGATATATTCCCCAGATGCAGTCCTTTCTCAGTGCTGAAAGGATTATCAGAAAAATAATGTAATTAATAACTTGTAATCATTACCTGCAAGAAGGGCAAACTCAATTGACTCCAGCCTTTAATTGCTGTCCTCTTCAACCTACCGAGCAGAACTCTGGTGTGTGTAATTTCCTCATAATCACTTGGGAGCTTCTTTTCCCCCTTCCTCATTTTCATTACATACTGGCTCTGTGTCCCACTCCTGCCCTAGGATTTGAGAGTGAAGGATTAAGTTTAAGCTTTGGAAAAACATGGGTGGAAGGTGTTGTTTTAATGTTTGGTTTTGCTTTTCAAATCTATTTTAATTGGCAGTGAATTTAATTGACTTTACAGAGGTCAGGTCTGTTTTGCACATGATGGAATAGTCTCCCTGTCCTTGTCTTGGCCAGCAAGATTTTCCTTTCTTTTCCCACCCTTGCTCTGTTGAGGAGGGGAGCAGACTAGCAGTTGGGTGGGTGCAGGGCTGCTGGCCAAGGATGACACACCACACCTTTCTGTATTTTGCTAACTCTGTTTCTGGGTTTGCTCACTGAGCTGTGGTAGCTTGGAGGCTCCCTGTTTTCTGTATTCTGTTGGGTCTCTCTGCTGTGCTATCATGTTTTGCTTTCCAACTCCTTAGCTCCTCCGGCCTTTCTCCCTCAATTTCTTTCCCTAGTCTTTGGGTTTGATTTCCCACTCCCCTTGGGCTCTTTGCTCCATTTTGACATCCAGTCGGATCTGTCTCCTTCCAGCATGTCTGATCACTCATCATCATTACTTCATTTATTCAATCTCCTTGAATTTCCACTTTTTCACATCCTCACTCCCTCCTTGTGATGTGGTTCTCCTCTGGATTTTCCCTAGTCTTCCTCTCTCCACATCTTCCATCTTGATGAAGCCTGCTCAGTCATTTCCAAATTTTGCACTGAAAGTTGTTAGGACTTTCTAAAGGCAGGCACAAATTCCTTTTCCCTGTACTTTATTTTCAGAAATGGATGGACTAGGTTTAGCCACATGGACCAAATACTAACTTTGCCCCAGTGTGAAAAATTGCCTAATAAGTTTTTAAAAACTTAAAAACTGGGAACAGCATCTAGAAATGGGAAGTGTTGGGCGGTTGTAACAACACGCATCACTACCACCTTTTAACTGATCTATAACTTTCCTATTTTTTTAACATAAAATGTGGGGTTCTGACTTGAATAGTTCAACCACAGTTTGATAATTTTTTTCTAAAAATAGGGTGCTACTTTTTGCTTATTATTCTGGGTTGTGGAATAGTTGCATCGTAGTTTTGAACAGTTTAACTTCAACTGTTGATATATTATAACCTACTATTAATGATAAATTATTTGTCTGCAGATTTGAGTCACGGGTTTACTGGTGATGGTGTGTGTGTATGCAAAGAAAGTTCAGATTTGCATTGATACAAAGGCAGTAGATAAATACTTAGATTGTTGTGCGATGATCCTTCACCCTTTATCATTGACTGACGGAAAGTCATGAGACTTCACAGAGTGAAGTCGTGCAGTGAAAGGCCAGTGCACAATTCTAGGTGACTTGCATGGTGCGGATGAGTGGTAGACAATTAATCAGTAGATTGAGTTGGGTCCTAAAAAGTTAAAATGGGGTTGGAACTGGGGTGAAGTTGGGATGCCCAGCCCTGCAGGGGCTTAAATAGTCTTTAAATAAGCCCTGCAGGGGCTTAAATAGTCCTTAAATTCTATGGAGTTAGTAACGGCAGAGGGATCTCTGAAGCCCCCTTGTTGCAGCTGGTCATCTGGATTAATGGTACCAGTTTGCCTGGCTAGGGAGGATAAAACTTTCTTAGGAGAGTGGGTGAGAGGGAGATGGACAAAAGTAGACCCCATGTGATGCATTTACTTAGCTATTCTTATTGGAGACCTGAGGATGGTCATCCTTTTTCTTCCTAAAATAGGAAGGCCTGAATATTTGAAGTCTTACAATGTTGTGAGTAGTAGGACTAGGAAAGCCCTGAACAGGAAACTGAAGTTTGGTGATTTGAGGCTGAAACCTGAAACTGGTAAACAATGCTGAAAAATTCATCACAAAGGTCATGAGTGGTCATCTTCAGCTATTTAGTTCACGGCTCCTTGATATTTCTCCAATAGGTGGTACTCTGTAGTGAGCATAGTTTTTTTTTTCCTTTAGGAAAGCTTTTCAACTATAATAAAAGCAATGCACCCTCACATTTAGATTCTCTTGTTGGCTTTGTCAGTGGCAGAGGAACATTTTTTATGTTAGTACTGCATATGTGCCAAATTAAATCTGTTCCTTTTTAAATTTTAGATCTGTCCCTTTTTAAATTTTAGATCGGTAATCACTGGCTTAATGGTAGAACAGCATAGATGACAGATTGTCTGTACTACTGAAAGCTATTAGTAGTTTTCCATCTTCCTCCACTCTTTCTACTCCTACAACCCTCTCTTTCTCTATCTACTATTTCAAAAACTTATGAAATCATTTGTTGCTGTGGAAAAAACCCCAACTCGGAGAATATTTCATTTTGCTATTCCTATATGCAGTGCCAGACCTTCAGGTCAGTTGCCATATTTCTGTATGTAACAATGGTTCATTCTAAAGTAAAACACTTTGTCATTTAGTAATACTAGACAGCTAATAATTAAGCGTAGTTCAGCACAGCAAAATCCATGTCTTTTAGCACTCCACCAGAAAGGAGATTATTCTTCTCTCCTTTCATTGTAATACATAGTTTTCATAGATTTGACTACCCTTTTATTTAGCAGAATTAAAGTTGCAGATGGTATGTCCCGGTTGAAAAAAAAACCCAACAAACTACAGTGCCCTTTGCCACTGAAATTCCCTTAATGTTGGGACCAGTGGGCAAAGACAGGACTACAGATAGGATTTCTCCTCTCGTTTTCACCTTTACGACCACTAGAGGTTGCTCTTCTCCGTTGTTTGCGAGCTTCATTTCTTGTCATTTCTTATTGAAGCCGAAATTTTTCATCAGCTATCTTAGCCATTACTGATTTATTTATTAGGGGAAGTTTTGGAAGATGAAGACTAATAATATATATTTATTTCTAGGTGTTAAGAAAGAGTGTAGTTGTAATAGTGACTGTCACTGTCAGTATTTGATAACTTTTTAAGTAAAGAGAGATGGTTGGACTTTCATACGACTGTGTTTGCTTTCATAAATGCTTGTTTGGAAATGTTTGAGACAAAACAGATCTTGACGACCAGTTCTGTCATTTCTGTTTTCACAGAGTAACATTTGTCTATGTAATCCTGTTGGTGTGTATAGGAGTATCATAAGAACATGATCTAATCACTGGGAATAACAACCCAGGACCTCAAGTAATACTGATCTTAAACCAATGAAAACATCCAAACTGATGTGAATGCTTGAAATGCTTGTGAATTTTATTAATATTGTGTGCACTATCTGTCTTTGCTTTCTACCCTAGCACTCTTGCGCTTCCAAGCTTTTCCACTCCCGAATTTCTGACTTTGAGAATCACCTCTCACTATTCTGTGTGCCCTTCTACCTACGTTCTCTTTCCATGCCACTCCTGGTTTGCTTTTTTCTCTAAACCTGGAAGATTGGTCCAGGGAATGCTCAGGATAAGCAACATCTTCAGAAAAAAAGCCTGCTCCAACCAGATTTGTTAAATTCAGGTAATCCTGAGCATTTATAATACAGCCATATGTAGCCTGTGTTCAAAGAAATTTCAAGACTGACACAAGAGCAAGTCTTAGAAGTTTTTCTTGCATAGAATGAGTGAGCTGGGGTTCTGACAAAATAATTATGTAAAAATTGATTTAGTTAGAGCAATGCAGGGCTAAATAAAACATTCCTAAAAATGATCAAATAATTTGCTAAAACTTGCTAAGGCTTTTGAACAGCAAGAAAAGGATAAGCGTTCTGCTCTAACACTTAAAATAATTGTAAAGTATTAGAAACTAAAGATGAGCTGCAGGTCACACAACTAGATTTACCTGTAGATATTTTTCTCAAGTTTCCCTTTGCTTCCTGATGTTTCTGTGAACAGTGCTGCTTGCTAATCTCAGGCAGAGAAGAGAGAGAGGTGCTGAAACCTACATGAGAAAGATGAACAAAATACATGAAGTACAAGCAAAGAAAAACAGAATGGAAGAGTAAGATATATAAATGAACTGATGATGGTACTAAGACTAACTAATGATTTTGTTAGTCTTTACTGACATTTGCAGGAGCTGCAATAGGCAAGCGAGTTGTTCATTTTACAGTTAATTTTTCTGAATCTATATGGAGATAATTCAGTCTGAAAAGGGATTTTTTTAGTTTATTTCCTAAAAACAAACCAAAAAAGAAAACTAAAAACAAACTCACAAAGTCTCCATTTCACTT
This sequence comes from Entomyzon cyanotis, assembly GCA_024500445.1. NCBI lineage: Eukaryota > Metazoa > Chordata > Aves > Passeriformes > Meliphagidae > Entomyzon > Entomyzon cyanotis. Next base: position 89,117,269 of record JAKEPQ010001005.1, read on the forward strand.
GTTGAAGTCTCCCCTTCACTTGTTGAAAAACAAAGGAAAGTTTGAATTCTATTAGAAGAATATTTTAGATTATTTTACAATATGCAGCTCCATGTGGAAGCCTTACAGAATGTTTTCTAAGAGAGTACTTAGATCTTCTCTTTACAGTAATACCAAATGTCTGCCAGGATTGTTTTTCTTTATAATTCACCTAAAGACAGAAATACTTGATTTACCTGCTGTATATGGCTTGATATTATTCAAAGTACAGCAGAACCTTATTTTACAAGAAAGTTGGTAACTAAGGTGTAATATTTGACAGCAGAGGGCACCAGCATCACACCAGATGCCAATTGCTCACCAAAGTTTTTCAGCAGCTCTCTTGCATGGCCACAGAATATTTTCAGCCTTAGAAACAGTAGAAATAATTAGTGTGGCTGTAAATTCCCATTTCTCAGTTGAATGCCAGCAGATGTTTGATGTTTAGGCTAAATAATACCTCTGTGGGTTACTTAATTTGACTTGCAAGTTATGGGATTTTATGCAGTGCACTGTAAATAGTTTCCTTTCTGGCACTTACAGGTGATATTTTATCCCCCCAAAATGATACTTTTGTCTTGTGTATGAGTGTTTTTCAGCCTTGTGTAGGCTCTGTGGCAGGGGTGTCTCTTGCAGTCTAGGGCTTTTTTAGTTCTTTTTTTCATTTTTTACTCCTCAGGAGTCTCTACAAAGATGTAAAATATGAGATTTTATACATGTAGTTACACATCTAATCAGAAAAACTTGCATTTAATGCCAACTCAGACTGTGTTCTGAAAATGTGAGTATTAGCAGCAAAGCATCAATCTCTTCTCAAACCTGAGAGGCAGAAATACACAAATCCCTCAAGTTCATTCACCTGCTTGGTACTGTTAGGAGCTCATTGGTGTGTGACCTATTGTGTTCTTTCCCATAAGTTACTTTCTGTAACTCAGAAAGTTCATGCTGAAACTCCACTCTCCACACTGACACTTAGATATGCTGAGATGTTCAAGTCAATGTGTGATGGTGGCAGATATGTTCTCTGGTATAACTTAGGTTATAAGTTATGTAACCTATATAATAAGCAACAAGCCCCAGGGTTAGTGTTTGATCCACAAATCTCTTCATTAAGTCCCTGGAACACTTTGAGCAGTGCAAGGAGGCATGGCAGATACCTGCTAGGCACAAGCAGGGGAACATCTTGGTTGCCCTACATGTGAGTGAGGGTCTAACCCCCATGAAGGAGAGGCCACAGGGGCAGAAGCTGTCAGGGGACTTCACATCTTCTCAGCCAAATGTGATTGCAGGGTGGAATAAGTACTCAAGAATGATAAGACATGAGATGAGTGTTGAAAACTGTGAATTGATCGGTAAACCCAAAGATAGTGCAATTTTTCTTTATTGTCAGACTGTTGTCTGCTGAGTGCTAACAGAAGAATGCAAGAGAATAACTGCTGTTCAAAGGCATGAGGTTTTAAATGGCTGGGAGAAAACCTGAAGAACTTTTCCTTATTAACAAAAAGGCATTATGTTTCAAGCAGGAAAGCCAGACTTTATGACATGTGCAATGGATGACATCTGTGCAGTAGAGAAGCTACTAATTTTGTATAAACTTGGTGCTGTTGGTCTGAGCTGATAGGCACAGGATGAGGTGCCTGGGTCATATGCATTTTTATAGTGACCAGAAAATCCATATGTTAAAGCTGCTGTTCTTGTTTACCATGCAGCTGCATGTGATTTCCCAGGATTACTTGTCAGGAGCTATGGGCATCTAACAACTTGAATACTGTTAAAATCAATAAACAAGCCTATTACCATATGCAGCTGAATTCCACTTAGCTTTAGTCCTTCCATAGGAAAACAGGGGGGTTTTTCTGTAGTTTAAATCTATCTTAGTGGGCCACTGAGCTTCTTTGACCTTCCACTATCGGGTTAAGAATGAACTTAAAACTAACCAGAATGAAATATCTGTGGTGGTGTGCCTGTGAGTGTGAATGAACTGGCTCTCTATAACATCAATCCTTTTGTATTTTGATTTTTAATGCTTTCTTTCATGATTTTGTGCTTATTACAAATATTAATTGAAGGAATCGTGCTTAAAATCACTTTCTTAATGAAGATAGTTGTTTTGAGAAGGGAGAATAAAAGGTTATTTATTCAGTTTTTATACCTTTCCAGTATTTTCAATTGTGACCTTGTAAAATAAAAGTATCAAATTGTTTGTGATTTGAAAAAGCATGCTTCTCTTGAAGAAAATCCATAAACGAAAGTTAATGTACTAATGTAAAATTAAGCAAAATGGAGCATTGCATTTCTGGGGGTTTTTTTGGTTTTTATGTTTATTTGTTTGGTTGTTTGTTTTTTTAGTACACTATGTATGGTTTCACTCAATTGTTTTCTTTACTATGTGCATCCCAGTTGTGAACTCGTGGGGGCAGGCAAGCTCCACAGGTTTGAATGTAGTTGGGCTGAGTAGTTTGTTTCCAGTGTATCATAACAGAAGAATTGTTTTCTGACCACTTCACGGGGAGATGGATCTTGGATGCTTTTCTCTGGATATTATGTACCACACATGCCTCAGAATTTACACAAACACACACACTCACTCACACAAAAAAAAAAAAAAAAAAAAAAAATGGAGAAACACCCCCACAAAACTGGTCAGACATAATGAGGTCTCTCTTCTTTTGTCATGTGAGCTTCATCTGTTTCACTTGACTCGGCTTGGATAGCTGATTCCAGACAAACCCTTGCTTGATGTTAAATAATGGTAGTTTTGTGAAACTCTGTAAATTCAATTTGCTGTTAATTACCGCAAATAGTTTTTTTTAAGTCTATGCAATTTTACAGTGTATGCATGCGTATTAACAGATATGTGTGTTTCTTACTCATGTATATTGCTTTTTCCTCCTCCTCTCATTCCTCATGGGGTTTTTTTTGTCTGTTGTAAGATTTAAAGGACAGTAAATAACAAAGCACACAAACTATTTAGATTTTATTCATCTACAAAGAGTTACAGACATTCCTTTTGAATATGAGATGTCATTAACTGAGGCCTGAGAAGTAATTCAAAGAGAAGGGGAGAAAGGCACCTTATTTTTAAATAACAAATTTATTTCTCCAAATTAAAACCACCATAATATCTGAATTCTGAATATTTTGACAGTTAAATGTACTCAGCTTGTTACATAGCCTCTACATAAAATCACAGAATAGCAGAGATGAGTCTTCTTTTAAGATTTCCTTATTTTTTAAACAAATCTCCCTACATTTTGGTGCAGCTCCATCCTCTTTTTGAGGTATGTCTGGAGGAGACTGAAGGCAAAGCAGAACAATACCCAGACATGCAAAACATTTTGCATTTTGCAGCATTTTGCAGAGCCCAGCTCTTGTCATAAGAGCTTCACGTTCCTGTAAAGGGAGGAAAAGAAAAATGGAAGTCAAAGAAACTGAAATTCTCTAATGAATGGACCCAGTGTTTTTTTTTCATTTTTGTGGTTTGTTTTTTGGTTGATTTTTACCTCACTGTTGAGGACAGATGAGGGTATGCTACAGGATGGGCGTAGGTTATTATTGACTTAAGGCAGAAAATAGACTCAAAGATTTTAGGAAGGATTGGTCCTGTATTCCAAACTTGTCCCTGACATCTACAGAGCCTGTCTGTTTGTGCTCAAGCAGGGGAAAGATTTGACTGTAGAGCTGGTAATTTTGTGCTTGGGAATGGCCATCCAAAGTTATCTGAGATATCATGTATGTTGACAGCTCCTTTGCTGTAAATTGGTTTTCAGCTTATCCTCTATGGTTATTAGAAGCTTGACCTGGTCACAGGTAATAAAAGAAGTGTCAGTGTGTGAACCACAGAGCTCCTAAGTAGTGGCTGGCTTTTCTACCCAGTTCTGTGGGTCTGTATGCCTGGCTGCAAATGCCATTCCAGTTCTGTTTCCTGGAGCTCTGGGACAGAGTTTTCCATTTTAAATTTGCACAGCTGTTGTATCTGGCTGCCAGGCAGCCAGTAGATTCACGTGGCTGATTCATTTTGAGCTGGGGTTTTCTCAGGCACAGGGCTGACTTCTCTCTACTTTGTTTGAACTAAGCACAGCCTGAGCCTTTCCTTTTGCACACGACAGAGGTTTTGGCCAGCTTGGTTGAAAATGAAAATCACAAAACCTTTCTACATAAATATCTAAAGGGAGAGCAAGATCTATCCCAACTTATCTTGTGATGCTTGGTGTTGGTTTTAGGTTCCATTCAAAGCTCTCTGTTCTCAAAGAAGTATGGATTTAAGGATGCAGGGATATCCCAAGCTACTGCAGTCATCGCTGTTAATGAAATTCCAAGAGAACTATAATTCACTGCACAAATGGAGTGTCAATCTTCTTGTTCTGTGCTTGTGCCTACCACAGTACACAAGCATCATATCCTTTACTGGAGATGACAGTTGTTGCAGCAGGATGGATTCTGTTTGGAATTTCACTCCTCAGAGTGATGACATATGAGAGAGGACCCTGCAGCAATTAAGTGGCTGCTTCACATGTGGCTTCCCTGTAGATACACATCCTCAGGAAAGTTCTAATGATTATTTTTACTTGATTTACTTTGATTTCACTTGATTGCTTACAATTTAGGTATTTTTTCTTTAAAAGAAAATACAACTGAAAGTTGTTTTAATTAACCAACCTTAAATTACAGAAGCAAATGTTATGGCAGAAAAGTTAAGTTTAGATAAAACTGCCTGAAGTGTACCTAAAACAATCAAATATGCTCAGAGAGCATATCCTAGTAATCTTAGGCTTAGAAATCTCTGATTCAAGCAGCCCAAGATTTGGCACAATTTAATTTTGAAATTTTCATTTTACTTAATAAAAAGATCTAGAAATTCTTTTCTTTTCCTTGCTGATAGGCAATGTAACTCATTTGTTTTGACCATGTGCCAAAGGATATATGTACACTCATTAACTATTTTGCATCTTTTCCTTAAGTTTTATAAAAAAAGTACTGTGGAAGAGCTCCAAATTTTCCCTGAATTATGGAGCCATTATGCTTAAGTAATGAGTGGAAGTCACAATCTACCTTACTCAACAGGCATTAAACTTTCGCAAACTCAAAAAAAGCTTCTCATGACAAAATTTGACTTAGGAACACTAAGTCTAACTAATTGACACGTTTGATAGGATTTACAGAGATAAAATTACTGAGGTAGATTTTGGTCCTTGTGGGTATGACTTCTGCCTAGTTGCAAACATTTAATCTGTGTTTATTTGCTGTATTCAAGTGTAGATGGATTAATTTTTTTTGGCTTGCTGTTCCTGCTAGCACTGTTCACACTGTTTTCTCACATAACTGTCTCCTTGCTAGCTTGATAATTCTCCTGCTGGGCAGGATGAGAATTCGTGCCTTAGATCCTATCTCTATAGGGAAGGAAAACTGCTTTAATGACATTTGTAAAATTAAACCAGTCATCTCCTGACACATTCCAAAGCCATTAAAAAGCCCATATTTATAACAGTAGTTTTTTTAGGTTGGGGGTACTCTGTGCCAGTTCTTGCTGATGTACTTCATGAGTGTTGTAGCTCTAACAATACAAAAAGGGCTTGCTGGCCAGGACAGGGGTATGATATTCCATGGTGATTTTCTAAGAGCTGGAGCTATCTGAAATGCTGTAGCTCTTGGTTGCTTTCCAGCAGCCCTGGCTGGAGGGACACCTGCTTCACACCCTTTCAGCTGAGCCTCTAGAAAGTCTTATGGGAAGGGTCCCTTATTCCCTGCAGTGGAAGCCATCTGGATTAGCTCACATCTCATCTGGCAGCAGTTTAATCTAAAGTGGACTAACTTTACCCAAAAAGTCAGGGAGGACAGGAAATCTGTCTGTTAAATGATCTGGTAATCTCAGCTATGGAATAGTAATAAACTAATATGGCTTTTAGTTTCTCTACCCAGTCCAGCTGTGTCTGCAACTGGATGTTTGAGTGCTTATTATGTTTCTCTGTAAGCTTAGTGGGTATGGTGAGATATCTGAAAGTAATTCTCCATGCTGAAAAAATTTAATTGAAATGACCACATCCCACTGATTCATTCTATATATCCCTGAAATAGCACATGACCTGTTACTGCTTGATAACAACATTTGCCCAGAAAACATTACCTCAGTAATAAGAAGTCAACAATCTGTGAAGTGCTAAATGTGTATCTAACTTTAAAGTCTGCCCTTATTAACTGAAATAAAACCTGAAAAGTGACTCACAGTTTTCATGCATTGGACAAGACATGATCACTCTGAGTTAGAGCAGTCATTTTGGATTCTTGTAAGCTTTCAAGTTATTGGCAGCCCATTGGGCTTAGGATTTTGGAATCCAAAACATTAATTCCATGTAATATAGGTATGTGTAAAATACAAAGAATTATGCAAGAGCTTTTTGTCTTGCTTTATAATGTGTAATTTACTAATGACTGAAAATGTGTAGTTCTCTTGACATGCCTGTTATGGCCTATTTAGTGATTTTTAGCTGATTTAATCTCACCTCCTTAACATTCAGGTTTTTGCAATTTTTACCACTATTGTATCTTTTCATGACTGGGACAGATTTCTGGTGATGATTTACATAGAACTCTATTGTTCTTTACATTAGATTACATAGTAGCTCAATGAATGAAGGATATAGAGTAGTCACATTATTGCTTTTTTACCTTTTGTAGGGCAAATGGTGTGCAGATTGTACTTAAAATTTCTTTGATATTGGGAAGGTTTGGTTTATGTTGGTGAGGTCAAAATTAATCCAGAAAGTCTGTTCCTTAACATGTTACCTAGACAGGAATGAGTTTTTTATTGAAGGGTAACATTTGTAGGCTACTAATATGTATCCCAAAACTGTCATGACAATAATAACAAAGAAAAACAAACCCCAAAATTTCTGCCTGCTAGTAGAAATAGACAAGTGTTTGCCAAACACAAAGCTAAAACCAGCTAGAAATACATTAGTTAAAGGAAAAACTACCATCATTGTATGCCAATATAATTTGTAAGTATTCATGAAAATTATATCCAGTAGGAATATATTGGAGTTCTTTATATGTGGTGGGATAGCGGGGATGCAATTTAAATGAATTGTGCTGAAAGTATCTTAAATGATTTTCTTCATATTATTTCAAAGACATAGAAGTTGCTGAGCTTTGGATACTTCTCACTTGAGTTAGAGTGGGGGATTTTTGGGGTTTTTTTTAATTGAGGAATCCTCCAGATACAATTTCATTCTATCACTGAGTTCTGCTGTAAATTAAAAAAATGGGCTTTGGAAGAAAAAAATACATTTGCATATTTAAAGAGTTATCAAGAGAAAAACAAATCTGCTGGTTCTTGATTTCATTGATTACATAGAGGTTGAAAATTACCAAGTCACTGTTATATCTCATTAAGTGGGATGATGGAAGTTGTGTGCATCATCATCATCTCTTTGAATACAGTGCTGTTAAATAAAAAGACAAAAATATTTCCTCATTAAGAATTTTAGCTGACTACCTCTTCACAAATGTTGGGTTTTTTTTAATGTAGCATTTTTCCTTATTTGTAATTCTTGTGTAAACGAACAGATGGGAACATGTTACATGTAAAACTCCACGTTTATTTAGGGAAGGGGTAAATGGTGAGTCTTTGTGCTCATTGATACTTCTGGCATAAGTTAATCAATTCATAATTCACTGTAAATATCACTTTAAAAGTTCCCACTTTTCTTGTCCTGAGTTCTTAGGAACAAACATCCATGTACGTACCACTGTGATTTCCTCATTTGATCCAGGGACAGTTTTTGCAGAGGTGCTGTAGAACCAGGTAGGTGATTGCTTTCCTTCCTAGCCCACAGATCAGTGGTTTAGATTTAAGAGGGTGAAAATCAGTAAACAAGTGATTGAAGCTGGGAGAAAGAAATTGCTGTCCCCAGTGTTATCTTTGCAGACAGACTGTTCCTTTTTCTGAAAAAAAAAAAAACCCCACAACATTTTTGAGAGGGGTCATTTGTGAATGACACCATTAAAATTGAATTCTCCTGACAACTGGAAGTTCTTCTATCATCACTTCTTCTGCGGTCCTGATTCTTCCCTGGAAACTTCTGATGTGTTTTTGTCATGCCACTTACAGAAGTGAGGCATGCAGAATAGAGTTTCACCTGCACTGCTTTGGGATTTGCAAAACAACTATTACTGGCTCTAGCACCCACTCCAAGCTACTTTCAGGATCAACTAGAATGATTTGGCAACCAATTTACATGGCTGCACACAGCTCTGGTGCAAAATCTTTGATTAGTTGTCGATACTGTCAAGACAGCAAAATATTTATTTGTTAATGGCCTAGAAATGAAGGGAAATAGAGAGTTTCCGTGCATCAGCATAATTACATGGAAGATACTATTGTTAGGAATGACAAGGAATGAGTGGTCCTTATTCCATTAGCAATATCAGCCAGCACACCATTGCTGTGAACAGGCATCTCGGTGTGAGGATGCATTCCTATGACTGAAATCTAGACATCCCTCAGAGACTGCCGTGGAAGCCAGAAGTAAGACAGTGAAGCCATTCAGGATAGAGAAGGAAGCTTTACACAGCTAGAACTGCATCAGAATGCTAGGTTGTCTGAATGTAATTACTGCGCTGGATTTAGCCAGAATGGGTCTCATATTGTGAAACATGCCATGTGACTTTTTTTTTCCAGATTTTTAAGCATAAGCATACATGATTTGGGGTTTTCATCTTATCAATAACAATGAAATTTTTTTACAGTATCCTATTAAGTTGGCTAACAAATTCTTGATGCTTCTGTTATGTTAACATGTAGGGCGTAAGAATATGAGCTGTTAAATACAATTTAGATGCTGAAGCTAAAAGATGCAAAGATATTATTCAGCCTAGTGGAAAAAAAAATCAAAAATTATCTGAAAAATTTAAGGTAAAAAATCCATTTCATTTGTATTTCCTACCCTTTGCTTTTTATAAAGTGAAAAATGCCATAGATTTTGTGCTAAACAGATGCAACTAATATGCCTGAAGTGCTGTGTGTTCCATATATTTAATAAATTATATTGTAGGTGTGGTGTTTGCATACTTGTGAATTATTCACTACAGCATTTTAGATAATTTAGCTTTGTATCTAATTTCTAAATCCCCTCTCAATAAGTTAATATTTCAACCACAAGTAGTCATCATGTTGAGAAAAGGCTGATTTTAGGGAGAGGGAAAAGACGAAAGGGAACAAAGTGTCTGACATTCCTTTTGAATTTGAAGAATTGTTGAAGGTAATGTATTGTCTCACACATGCCAGAATTGTCTTGTGGATCCTCAGCTATTATCTGCTGGTGTATTTCTAATTATTTAACTCAACAGAGCTGAAGAACAAGCCCTAGTTATCCTGGAATCCAGCATAACAGAAACTTTCGAAAAACAGAAACAACTGAAAATAGCTGGGTCTATAGGCTTGACTTGGAGATAAAGTAAAAGTGACGGAAAATATGGCTTTTCTGATTGAACGTAGAACTAGTAGTGATGGTAAGAGACAAAATAAGTCATCCTTACTAAATGTGGTGAGATTCCTCATGTCCTCACTGCTTCTTGTTGATTTAGAATGGGATAAAGGAAAGAGCTATTCAAGCAGCAGTAAGTTAGCCTTTTCATTTGTGCCCTGCTTTCACTTTTTACATTGTAAGTGCCAGTGAAATGAGTACTAGTATTTTAATAGCTGGAGAAATGTAGTTGGGTCTTCAAACTCTCTCTGCTTGTCAGATATTTATCCAAGTGTACTCTACCTATGCTATAGCATGGGAGCCAAGAGTGCCTGTTCAGCTCTATGCTGTAGTTCTACTTGCATAACTTTTTTGTGAAACAAGTGCTGTAAGGTTTCCTGTTGACTGGTGCTTCCTATGGCTCCCAGTGGCTTTCCCAAGGATATGTACCTCATGAACCTCATGACACAGCTAAGTATCACACAGTGTTCCTCAGGACTTGTGCTTTACAGTCAAATTGAGGTAGTTTCAAATGCATAGAAGGATTTGTAAGATATTCATTCTGGATTGGAGGGGCATTTTAGTGTCTGCTGGACACACTCAACCTCTCTTGAAATGCCCATTCTGAAATGCTTGAAAATTGTAGGAAGAGATGTTTTCTCCTCCCAGAAGCTGAAGTCTGTATGGCTTGTGATGTGTGTGAAGCAGTTGTGCACTCATTTGAAATGATTTGACTGATAAATGCATCAATGTGGAAGATGAAAGGCTGAATTTGGAAAATAGCCAATACAATGGTGTTGTCTGTCATTCAGATGAGCTGATGAAAGCGGAAAAAGAAAGTTTAAAGAAGGGGAGTTTAAAAAGGGGAGTTTAAAGAAGGGAACTCACAACTCAGTAAGACATTGGTTTCCCTTCCTAGACTACTACTACCCTTCTGAAATATCTATTATATAGATCTTTCTATATAAAATCTAGGATTCCAGGCATCCTCTTGATTCCCTGATGAGCCTGTGATTGTTTTGCTTGTACACCAGTACTCCTAAGCTGGAAATATACAATCAGCAGGTTGTGCATGCCACCTTCAGACTAATATATTTGTCTACTTTTGAAGCTGCAGCAGGCATGTTAATGTATAATTTTTGCTTTTTACTATTTTTAATCTTTTATGTGACTGTGAATTATTGACTGGCTAAAACCAACCTATGATACATCTGAAGATAAAAATGGGCAAAAAGTGGAATCACTCATTTCTACCACTTTATGGCCTGACAGACTCAACAGAAGGAAAAGTAGTAAAACCCATGCTTTTATCAGTGAGGTGGGTGGATCAGACACTGAGCACACTGCAGAAACAGAGTAATGGAAGGAATCTGTGCTGATCTTTGCCAGTTTTCTGGTAGTAACTGCACTTTTAAATTTCGCGTCAGCAGTGTCTTGCAGAATAGAAATGCCATTGAGAAGCAGCTAGGGAAACCTTTCTGTGTCGGAATGATGAGTGGAGCAGGAGACATTGCAAAGGTGATGCTGATAAAAGAACATAGCAGAAGGGAGGCATTTTTTGATGGAAATATATAATCTTGGGACTTCTGAGCAGCTTCTTTGGTGTAGCCAGGCAAATATTCATGTCTAAACCATGAACTACATGAAACTTATTCAAATGTGCATTTAATTCCATCCAATCAAAAGATCAGCTGCGTTAATTAATGTTTTGGGCAACTGTAGTTTTTTCATGTGGTCTGTGAAACTGAACATCTGAAATATGTATATGCATGTGGAAGCTAATGAGTTCTGGTTATATTTGGGATGTTCAGTCATTAATTCCATAGATTAAATTCATGGCTTCAGTATGTAATAAAAAACATACCTGAATTCCACAAGATGAATCTGTTTAATTTCATATACTTTTGTTTGAGGCCCTTTGTGTTTAGGAGTCCATACGATCCAATAGACAAGAGCTTAATATAGCTATTTAGTCTGATAGTTTTTTTCTCTTTTTTGTGGTTTACTTGAAATTGTTTCATAGCAGTTGTATAAATAGGTGTTTTGGTGTCTGTTTGCTCAAATATCTGTATTTTCATGTACTTTTATTCTGTAGCACCACCAAGGGGTCTATCAACCATGAAAGATCTGGGTGTCTTTTCTTCTAAAGCATTCAGCCTTTTGGAAACTCCATTCCATAGCTGCAGAAATGACTGACATGCCAACATCATAGCGTCTGCATTTGGTTTAAAAGGTCTTTGAGGCCTGGGCCATTTCCTTGTTTAGAGTTTGCCCAACAGAAAGAGCTCTGTTGCTGGACATTTTTTGACACAGCATGCTGACATGGTGCTCACCAACGCTGGGGAGCTGATAGCTTTTGTAAAAGTGCTCATTAAGTGGTCTCACTCTCTTTTTGCAGAATCACGTAAACCCAGCGATGGATTTCACACAGACCCCTCCTGGAATGCTGGCCCTCGACAACATGCTGTACTTTGCTAAACATCACCAGGACGCTTATATTCGGGTAAGGTTTCCTCTTGTTACTAAGATCTTTGCCTCTTCGCAGTGATTATGTCCTGTTTGCAGTTGACTTTGAATAGAAGGCTCAAAATCCTGATATTATTAACAACAAATTCACGAAGACAAGCCACATGATACTAAATCATAAGTCTGTAACAGCTCTGGGAGAAAGCTGTGCAGGTATCTTGTCTGTCATTATATTCAGAGTCAATTATTCTAGATTTTATCTTTTGCAAATGCTACTTTTTGCTTAGGCCTGCAAAGAGAAGGGAAATGAACCTGTGCCTTTGTCAGATTCATAATGGATGACCATTAACTCGGAACTGAGTAATTATGCAGAATTCTCTGACCTGCTCCAAGTCTACCAAAAACTGACTGGTGGGGCTTTTTTGTTTTGTGTTTTGGTGGGTTTTTTGGTTGGTTTTTTTTTTTTTTTTTTTTGGTTTTTTTTTTCTTGTGGAAAGGAGGCTTTGATGATCAAATGCCTTGACAGGCAAATGAGTTGGCGGTTCCAGAGAGTTAACATGCTTCCACTAAGGCTCCTGCTGTAGGAGAGGTCATGTTTGGAGTAAAATACGTACAAAACATCATGATTCATTTCTATAATCTGTTCCTGCCTCCTGCCCTCTCCACTTCCTACATGGGTTATTTCAAGTGTAGTTAGAACAGGTTATGTGTTGCATCCACACAAGAAGAGGCATACAGCTGAAAGATACCTGCCTCTGAAGAGAACAACTTTTCCTGAACTTTATTGAACTCAAGTATTTGCCAAGCATAAACCTAGCAAGCACAAATGAGAGTGGAGGATAGTCCAGAAAGTCAGTGTCTGGAGTTCATAGGGATGGTTTAATTCCCCAAGGAAAAGTGCACATGCAGACCTGGTAAAGAAGGTCGTGTATAGCAAGGAGACAGCAGACATACCAATCATTGCCATTAAAAGTTAAGAGTGAGCTTTTAATGTATGTTATCATATGTTTTTTGTTCAAAGTCAATTGGTGTCGAAGCTCTTAAAGGTTTGCAAAGAGCCTGCCAATATCCATGGACATAATACTAGATGACAAAATTGTAGGATTTGCTCTTTAAATGGATCTTTCTCCTCAGTCTGACTCTAGCAATAACTCTTTAAAAAGACACTGTTGTAGTATGCAATAAAACAGTATTTATGAATCCCTGTAAATCCCTGAAATGAAGGACTATCTCAGGTAATGAACAAAGAGCATGTTTTCTGGATAAACTATGCTGAATAGTTTTTGTTTATAAAAAGAGAATTGGTTACTGTTTCTCATTAAAATTTGATAAGATATGGACTGTGCTACTTCATACTTCTTCGGAAAAGTCTAAGTTTAGAGAATGCACTTAGTAGAGGTAGACAGTGCTTCCAAATGAGACAGGCATATTTTAAAGAAGCCTGAAAAAATTGAAAGAGGACAGCAACTCTGAAGAAATAGACCTTTCATTGATATTGCTCAATTTTTTCTTATTTTTTTTCATGTTCATGTTGCAAATGCTGTCTTAAAAATTGGATTCAGTGAAGCACATAATTAGCCACTCTTTGGAAAGGATTTTGCTGCTGGCTCAGTCCTGTTTCTATAATGCAGTATTTTTGCTGCTGCATTATTGAGAATTTTTGTTGTTTTGAGCTGCCTGTTTTTATTCCTGCATGGTTCCTGCTAGGAGAGTGCCTGAGTGCCTCCTGTATTTCCCTCCTGAGAAAAGGTACACATCCACTAGAAGTGCCTTACGGAGGCACTCTCAGATTCAATTGCTTGCCTAAAGCTTCTTTGGGGACTGTAAATGTGCTTTGGGAGCCTATTGGGCTATCCACCACTCCGAGGAGTTCTACTTAGTGTTTATACAGCATTGCTGGCACAGTAGGAACACCTCTGAGATGATGGTGCTGTTCAACTCCTACAGTGTTGATTGTGTTTGCTAAACACACCTATTTTCTATCTTTCCATCTCCTTGACTTACTAGCTGGTGTACAGCAGTTTCCTGTGGGCCCTGACATGCCTATTCCTTTTTCAAGTCCTTATTCCACATCTAACATTACTTTTCCTTCATGGCCTTTGGCTCCTAAAGCTCCCACAACACCAATTTGCTCTTGTACAGCCTGTTGACCTTGCTTATTTTTTTCAGCTGTATTTCTACTCCTGTACCCTAATAAAATTCCTCCTGTGGTCAAGTTAAAATTTCCACAAGAAATTGTTAGCTATACAATCAGCTAAACACTTGCATACTGAAAAACTTGTTTGACAGGAGCTCTTCTCTTTTCATTGTTGATAATAGGAAATAGTTTGGTTCCTTTGGGGAGAGATTATTTTCAGCTTGGCTCTTAGCAATGCAATTGATTCCTGTACCATGGGTTAATTCCTAAGCCCCAGATACTATCTCTGCTATGCAGTAATTAGAAATTGAGGCTGAAAATCAGAGCTGGATTTAAACAAACTGGGAATATCTGAAGTTTCCCTGATAGAATGTGGTGTATTAAGCAGAGCCACTATCTGGAAGTAATAGTGGTTTAACCGAGTTTATTGGCAGTACTGCATTTTAATGGGCAGCACAATTCCCTGCAGTCTGACCTGTGACTTTCTTAGGATGCCCCAGCTGCATGACCTTAGTCCTTGCATTAATGAAAATAATGGATAAGCAGAAGTTATAAGAGAATACAGTCAATACGTAATCTCTTCACTTTTCAATTCTTGTTCTGCCTCTCCTAAGAGATTCTGCTTGTAAGTAATTTGCAAAATAAATGGATTAGTTAGGTGAGAAGGATGTCTGAAACTGAAATGCCCTTCTGGGGGCTTCAAAGACCAGTAGAAAACTAATGTACTTTAGCACACTAAAGTAGGAAGAATAAATACAAGTGCAATTTGTTGAAAAACACAGGTGTTCAGGAAGAGGAACAGATGGGTAACTCTGCGTCTTGAAAGCGAAAGATGTTTCAGGGTGACAATATGGGTGTTGCATGGTGAAGGAGAAAACAAAAATAACCACACTTTTTTTTCCCTGTTGTATTCCTTTTTACCTACTTCCCCACAATCCACTTCTTTCATTCACCTTTTTTCCATTGTACACTTATTCCTGAAATTGCAGTAATATGTTTTCTTTACTTGCTGTCTTCCTTCAGATAAACACAGAAACTTTGAGTTAACAGATTTTGAATCTCAGGGTTTTGTTTGCCATAAAATATGACTGCAGCCTCCAGTAGAAAGCTTGTTTAGTGAACAGGGGAAAAAAACAAACATGTTTTGTTGGACTGTGTGGGATTATTAGCTATCATTTTGATTTTAAAAGGGTTTCCTATTGAATTAGTTTCCTGTTCAGTTATCTTTTCTTTCTCTTTCTTAATTAATTGTCTGGTGCTATCAGTGACTGATATGCACTTGGTTTTTTTTCATGTTGCACTCAAATAATCAATCACTATCATCAGATGCTTGGCTTTTTGAAGGTGATGACATAGGATATGGAATACATTGATGGAAGTTATGTTGAATGTCTCCAAGAAATTTTAAAATTTTCCACAGGAAATAATTGGCAGCTTCCCAAGCTCCATAATTATAGGACAGCCAGAGTGTATAATTAAATTTAACAGAGAGGAAAATGATTGGAATAAAGCTTTGTGACAGACAATTTTTTTTGTTCTTTTGTAGCAGACAAGTCATGTGTTCCCCCAGTTTCAATTTACTCCTTTCCAAAACTACTTCAGCTTCACATTCTACTAATTTTAAAAAATAAAATTATAAGTTACCACTGAAGACAGAATTTATTCAGTACAGACATTTTGAAATTTTTCTTCCTGGTGACTTGTAGCAGTCTGCCTTTTAATCTTTTCTGAGGGTAAGGAAGGTCTGAGGGTAAAGAGGGTCTGAGGAAAAACCTTTCCCATTCTAATGAATTTGGTTTTGATGACTGACAAATTGGTGACTTGTCTATATTTTTCTTCTGTGTTTCTGACCAGCTATATTCTAGCAGGACTCACTGCTGCTTTGGAGTCAGATTCTGCCTTGAGAAGACACATACTGTGTCTCATTATTCTGTTTAAGCACAAGGGATTGGTGCTTCAGGCAGCAAATGCAAATAAAATTAGCAGCTCTAGGTCTGAGCATTGGCTAGCTACCTATTTTGGGTTCTGTCCAGCTGGCTGCCTAAATTGATGTCCAGTTCTTTGCCCTTTATTAGATTAGTAGGCTCTTCATCTGTGTAGGAAAAAAATATCATTTTACTCCAGCCTGAAATTCAAGTCTCGTTTGCAGAAGAGAAAGTTTGTCCCTTTTCCTACCAATTTTATCTATTTCATTCAAATATTTGTTTGATATTGCATGTAAAATTTTTCCTATAAAATATTGTCGCAGGGGTGGGAAAGCAGAGTTGAGATCCACGCCGAAAATTTTGGCTTATCCATCCCTTGGTATGTTTTATAACATATCCAATGCTTCTACATTTTTATGAGTGAAGTAAGATACTTAGTTGTATGCTCTTAGATTTTATTTTCTTGTATTTAAAACAAATTTTTAAAGTTATTACAATGTTCAAAGTAAAAAAAAAAAAAAAACAACAAACCAACATGTGGACTTTGGTTGCACCAAGAGTTACTTTGATTACCTGAAAATCAGAAGCTGACCTGGTTTATGTCAGTAGTAGAAAATCCCCCTTCCCCTGCATTTTCTGAGCTGATAATTTGGTTATTCACACAGTTGCAATGCAGGGACACTTCTTCCCCAGCAGCTACATTTGGGGCGGCTGAGGAGGGAGCTCTTTTGCATTTGAAGCTTTCAGAAGTCAGAGTGGAGGAGCAGGTGCTGTTTGCAAGTGCCAGTGATGCAGGCAGGAAGATTGCTGGCATCCTGCAGAGACCTTTCAGAACTTAAATGGGTTGAGTCACAGTCAGACTGTCTGCCGTATACTTTCTAACCCATGCAGTTGTTGTATAGGAGGCTGCCTACACATCCTTCCGTCAATTCACAAAGTCTCCTCGTGCCTACTCACTCTATCCTGATCAGATAGGAGGAGTCCAGCATATAATTTCAGCATTTTCTGAAATAAAACTGAGCTTGATTTCTGCCATGCTTTCCTCCCCCCCTCCCAGAAATGGTTGGGAAAAGGATGTAATTTATTTTTGTTCTGTAGAAGGTAGAGAGAAAATTGAGCTTTGTTGCATGAGTCTTCCTGATGAGTCTTGTGAAGGAATGGAGTTTTCTAAGAGACCTAATTGTTGAAGCCAGGTTCCCAGCCCACTAATGTGTTCTTGTCTTTTCTCTGCCAGGCTTTCCATTTTTCTGCTCTTACCTTCCACTCACATATCTAAACGTCTTTCTGCCTGCCTTTTGTTTCTTCCCAAACATCACTCCATGTTTCTCCTTTACATGACATCACTGAGGGTGATTGAGATGGGTCCCTCTGCAGTTCAAGAGGCAAAATCCTGGAGTGGCTGTTTGCAGCACAAATGCAGAGTTAAGCTAGCACTGAGGAAGAAAATTAATTGTAAGGGAGTCATGGCAGTCTCTGCACAGCACTGTGTGGAAGATGCAGCGGCATCTAACAGTCCTGCATGTGTTCAGATCAGTTTCCACCATTCAGAGCACACCTAAATTTTGCCAAGTTCATGGAAGCTGTTGGCTAAATGATGTCCTGATCAAAAGGGCCCAGAAATTGTTGCAAGGCTAGCAACTGTCTTCAAAATGTTTTGAATCATACCATGGATTGCAGCTGTAGCAAAAAAACATTTGGCTAGTTTTTCTGGAGTTACAGTCCCTCCACCTGTGACACTGAGATGTGTATGCATGAGGAGAGAAAACTAGCTCTGGATTGTTATAGGTTTTCCTATTTACTCCATGTCCAGAGATTTCTGATGTGACTCTGACTGCCAGACTCATTGATGTGCTATAAAGGTTGATGTTTTTCTCATATGGCCATACCACAATAATATTAGGGCATCTGTAGGGTCTGTTTTAAATTATGCAAGAAAAGAAAATTCAAAAACTTACTATAATCTGCAGATACTGCCATTTTCTGCCCTCCACCTCTGCCACAGGTGAGCAAGGAGAGACCTTCAGGAAAAGCATTGCCTTCTTACATTTGTGTGGGGCATGGAGGGAGAGAATTACCTGACCGGTAGTTTTCAAACTGGACCAGTTCAATGCCAAATCCCTCTCCCATACCTGTAACTCTGCAAAGTGAAGAACACATTCTGATGCTGCTCCTGAAGATGACAGGACGATTGAGCCTTTTCATTTTGGGCCTTACCCGCCACACTTTACAATTATTTGGTTGGTTCTGCAGGGAGTGGCAAAGAAAGGAGGAAGATACAAGAGATACAAGACAAGCCACTGCATATTTAGCTTTAGATGGAAGATAAAAATTATAGTCATGCTTCATGTTAAGGTGTTTGTAAGAAATAAAATTTATTGCTAGGTGAGCACTTGCAGAACCATCCATATTTAGTTTGAGATAGTTTGGCACCAGATTTGCTTTAAAAGTATAAACACATCATAATTTTCCAGAAAAAAAACCCAGCTTTTGGAAATTCTAAGCCATCTCATGTCATCGGCTCCTTTCTTCGTGTTATACAATATCTATAAAAGTTCTCAACTTTGCTTTCAGATCTTAGTTTAAATTGCAATTCCAGCGTCTTCCAGAGGCAGGCAGAAATAACTGCTGCTTTATTTTAGTTTTCCCATGAGAAATTTTTATAATGACTCAGGAATGTGATGGAAGAATGAGATAAGGGAGAGAGGAAGCAGGGGAAATTGAAAATACAGCATCAGAGGGGACAGTGCACAGTGGAGGATGTTGGAAGAAGACTGATGCTGAAGCTGAAGCAAATGACAAGCTACCTTAGGAAGGAGGAAAAGTTGGTGATGAGGATGAATGGAAACTGAGTCTGTCTGCACTAAAGTCTCTTACCCTTCTCAGGAAGTTTATCCTAAGGACTTACTTCTTAGCACCTGAATGAGGAGGGAATGGTGAAGCCTACCATAGGTGATAAGGAGGCTTAGGAAAAAGAAAAGCAGTATCAAGAAAAGAAAGAGCATCCCTGCAATTTCTGGATATTAAAATGTTTGACCTTTCATTTTGGGTCCAAGGAGGTTTTATGATCTCTACTAACCAGCTCTCTGAACCTCTTGGTATTAACCTGCAGCAGACTGAAAAAAAACTTGTTCTCTATTAAGAAAGGGTCATTTTAGGTAGTACTACAAAATTAGTCTGTGGAAATGTTCCTTTCTAATAGTGCAGCAATATTCGTTGAATTGCCTGCTCTGGGACTTATTAGAAGTATTAATGCTGCTACAGTGGATCTTGCCCTTTGAGTTCTGTACTTACTTCCTAATCACAATGAATCTCTATTTCATTGCCAAGTTCTGATTTTGGCTCAAGAATCTGAGAATTACATATGAGTTGTCACGGGCAATATGCTTTGAGACAATTTCGTCTTTAATGTGAAGGATTAAGGGACTGGCTAAGTCGATATTTCTTCCCAGTGAAGAAGAAATATTTCTGTCTGGTGGTTTCAGCCTCCTGGATTTTGATGAGGAAGCTTTTGAAGATACCAGTCTTCAAAATTTTGCCTTTTGTCAGTCATTAACTCTTAGTTGCAGGTATAAACTTCATTACTGAAGCTGATCCAGACTTTTAAACCCATGGTATTCAAGTGTGGAAAATCCTTCCCTTAGTCCACTGCCTTCCTGAGGGTCTATTTTGAGCTCCTGAGGTAGTGACAGACTCAATGAATAATTCAATGGAAAATCATAAAGGCACACTGCCATAAATTTAAAAAATCTTTTGATTTTGAGGTTGGTGTCTTGTAAGTAGTTTTTTGCTACTGGAGAATTTGCATTCCTCCTCTGTGATCTTGGGATGATACTTAAATTTATTTGATTTTAAATTAAAACTAACTCTTAATGTATTTGTTTATTTATTTTTGCATATTTATATTTTACATATTTATTTTCTTTGTTGTAAGTTTGTTGGGTTTTTTTAAATAAAAATTAGATTTAAAAACAAATTTTAAAATTTATTTTATGGCCAGTCCATTGGTAGATATCTTGTTGAACCTCATACAGTTGTCCTCATCCCATCCATCTAGTCTGTCAAGGTCCTTCTGTAGAGCCTTCCTACCCTCCAGCAGATCACCACTCCTGTCCAACTTGGTGTCATCTGTGAACTGAGTGGAGGGACACTCGATCCCCTCATCCAAACCATTGGCAGGGATGTTAAACAGGACTAGGCTCAATACTGAGCCCTGGGGTACACCACTTGTGACTGGACACCAGCTGGATTTTGTTCCACAGATACATGGATGTATATAGTAGGTAATTAAATATAATAAAAACTGTACAGATCGGTAGTCATCTACACATATAGCAGGCTACAGAGTTGCATCTGTAGAACCATAAAGACAATGGATAACTCTGATTTACTAAAAATTTCACCTTACATTAAAAAAAACCCAAACACTTTTAAACCTCTTCCTTTCTCTTCTCTGCTAGTCAATTCATCTAATTCTTCATTTTCTTCTCATTCTATGCTTGTCCCATTCACTTAATCTTTTTTTCCTTCCATTTTCTGAGCTGCTATTGTTTTGTTCTTGTTTATTTTTTATAGAACATCACTCAGACTTTTCCTGACTGTCCTCTCTTGGTAATTTTCTTTTCTTTTTCTACTGAGATTTTTGTCTGGGCATTTTTGCTTTTCCTTAAAGAAAAAGATATGATGTTGTTGAACATTACTTATTATGGTAGATTTTTTTCTGCCTCATGGTAATGGGCAGTATTGATCAAAGGCCCAAGAGGAAGAGAAGAGGATCTGCAGAATTTAATAGTCCTGTAGTGTGAGCTCATTTTTGTTTTTCACTCTATAACATGTAGTGTATTCTAAACTACATTTCCATGTTTGACCTACCAAATTCTATACCTTCACAAGGACTGAAGAAAGGAAAAACTGGCAGAAGTAGGTTTATTGTATCAGAATAAAGGGCAGCCAAGTAGACCAGTGTCAAGTTAGTGCTAAGGGAAGATGGAATATGAGCCAGCAGTGTGCCCAGGGGCCAAAAAAGCCAATAACATCCTGGCTTGTATCAGCAATAGTGTGGCCAGCAGCACCAGGGCAGTGATTGTCCCCCAGTACTCAGTACTGGTGAGGCCATACCTCAAATCCTGTGTTCAGCTTTAGACCCCTCACTGCTAGAGAGACACTGAGGCGCTGGAGTGTGTCCAGAGAAGGGCAAAGGAGCTGGTGAAGGGTCTGGAGCACAAGTCTGATGAGGAGAGGCTGAGGGAGCTGGGGGTGTTTAGCCTGGAGAAAAGGAGGCTCAGGGGACACCTTGTCACTCTCTACAACTGCCTGAAAGGGGGCTTTAGCAAGGTAGGAGTTGCTCTCCTCTCCTAGGGAAAAAAATATTGGACAAGAGGAAATGGCCTCAAGTTGTGATAGGGGAGGTTTAGTTTGGATACTAGGAAGTATTTCTTCGTGGAAAAGACTGTCAACGATTGGAACAGGCTGCCCTGGGGAATGGTGGAGTCACCACCCCTAGCTGTAATTAAAAAACACATAGATGAGGCACTCAGTGGTGGACTTAGCAATGCTGGGTTAATGGTTGGACCTGATGATCTTAAAGGTCTTTTCCAGCCTAAATGATTCTGTGATTCTGTGGTGCCAGGAGTTCTACTGCAACGTCCACGGTCTCTGCCTTTAAATAATTGTTTACCCCAAGCAAAATTTAACCACTGTAGCTGCTGATTGTGAAACGTCTGGTGGATCTGCAACTCACTGTGGATTTGTGATGGGGAGGACGAGGAAGATAATAGGGTGGAGCACTTAAATGATAGACCTCCATCTGAAGGAAGGCTGTGTGGGCTTGCAACTTCCTCACAACTTTCCTTCCATTGGTAAAATAACTGTTGTGATAGAAACGTGACTCAAGCCAGGAGTGTGCTCTATAGATATAAAAGAGAATTTTCTGTTTTGAGCTGTGTGTTATATTTCTTTCCCTGGTATTGTTTGCACCAGTTTATGAAGTGAACATGTCCATTCCCTGCTTATTTTTCCTCCGTAACCAGAGTGATAAAGGAAATAACATTAAAATCATGCCCTTATCAGCTCTATTTATAGCATTTTACTTTGGAACAGGATATGAGTCGTGAAGTCGTGAAAAGAGTATTACAAATATAATAATGAATGTTGTAAATCTGTTGCCAAGACTAGGAATGATTTCTCTCTGGATATTTATAAGAACCCCTTTTTTTTCTTTCCCTTTTTACTGTTCCTGTTTCTTGCAGAAGATCCATATCTGTCAAATTTCCCTGCAGATATGTAGATCCGGTAAAGGGCTGTCCATCTTCCTTTCTTAAAGAAATGTAACATGGCAGCGCTGCTTTATTTTGTACAGCAAATGCTAAAAAAATTGATGCTTGTAGAGAGTGTGTCTGAGGATCATTTCAAGACTGCTTTACATATTGATTACTCAAATTGCCATTTAATTTGCTGTATAGCAATACACAGTGCCTTAACTATTTCTCTGGCATTCTTATTGATTGCTGTAATTCTGCCTTACATTATATGCGTATGTGATGTCACCATTAAATATTTATGTGCTCATGAAATGTTAATATGTCGGGTTAATGTGAGACTCAACAAAGTGCATTTGCCAGAAGCGAGCAGGAATACATCCCAGTGCTTCCCTTTCCCTCCCCCTTGCCCTTTCAATTTGCCTCTCCATTGATTTTATTGCCAGTGTTTCTCTGCTGTATCTAAATCTGTGTCGAAGCAATCCCCTGCTCCAGTATGCAGATTTTATGTTTTATTATGTGAGAGATAAAACAGGGTAATAAAAAGAACAAGAGAAGTGATCTTGGGGAGGTATTGAGCCACACAGCTTTCCATCGTGTTTGTGCTACTGTATCAGTGCTCCTGCTTTTGGGTGTAGAAATGCAGCACTATCCTCCATGAGAGAGACTGAAGCAGGATGACTCATCCAGAATATAAAGTCATTTTCACATGTTTCTTGAACAGTGGCTGCAGCAACGTAAAACAAAAATAGCAGGGGTGTTTCTTTGATTTACTGTTACCCAGAGATAACATGGAGCAATTACGTGTCATTTAAACCAAAACTTTTAGATGGAAAAGTCCTCTTGGCAGACTCTGGAACATGATGCTGTACTATTGGAAAAGGCCAGTAAAACTTCATAGTGATGAAGTATATATCAAATCCCTAATGACTTTCTAAGCTTCCGTGGGAAGTGTAAGCAATCAAAGAAAACATCACCACCACTTGAAAACAAAACCAAGAGGTAATGCTTTCTCATAACACAGAGAGCATCCATCCTGTTCCATCCCTGGGTGATGGGCTGGGAACAGAGTGTCAGCTAGAGGCTGCCCTTTGTACAGTAGAACTAAAATAGATGCTTGGTGAAGAGACTTTGGCATGCTGTGTGAAGAACATAACTTTCCTACTTGCCTCTGGGTTTTCACTCTTTTCCCACTTGTAACTGCTTCACAGGAAAGGCTTCTGGACCCAAAGAGTCAAAACCAAGATCTGGAGAGTGAGGGAAAGGTTTTAGTGGCATCCAGCATTGAACTGAACCTCCCCTCCACCTTTCCTCCTGGTTTTGGATGAAATTCCAGCCTTGAAGCCCTTTGCAAAGCTTTCTTTGCTGTAAAATTGAAAGATTTAAAACAAACAATTAAAAACAAGACCACAACCAACAAAAAAAGCCAAACAAACAAAAACCGTGGTGAAGATGAGAACTAAGGAGACAGGAGGAATGCAAGGCAGAGAGCAGTGTCTAAACACCTGTTTGCGAGGAAAATTTAGAGATCCTCTGGGGTTCTCTGGTGCTTGGCAAAATCTTTTCCCTTTGAAATTGATTTTCTTCTTCTGTCCCTCATCCCTAGGCTATGCAGTAGCTGTTTAGGATGTATTTTTTCTTTTTGTGAAGTGGGAAAGTTTGTTCTGCAAAGACAATTCTTGCTGCAAATTTGTTTTGACCATTTAATTTTTTTCCCCAGACCCTATTTTGCTCTTTTTTTCCAGGCTCAATTCTTCAGTGAAATCTATAGTATTTTCATAACTTTTTTATTTCTTATTTAGTTGTAGTGCCAGGGAAAACTTTATCTCAATGTATCAGATATGGCAGAACTTAATGGGTATAAAAATGTGGAAGGAGTTATTTTCTGCCATATATTTTACAGTGTCACTCAATAAAGAATGCAAAGGCACTCCTTCAGTCCTTTTTGCAGCATTCATGGGCTTGATACAAGAGTGATAGTTCCCTGAAATGTTTTGCACATGAACACAATTTCTTTTCATAATAGAGAGAATGCAGACATCTTCTTCATTTGTGAGCTTCTGTTTGATTTTAACGCTTGAGCCTTCTTTGAAGACTGAATCCCACTATGAAAATTTTGTCACCAGTTTAGTTTCATAGAGCCTTCTAGGTGTGTTCATGTCTATCGATAATTTAAACTAATTTCCTTTAACCAACACATTTAAAATGAAACTATTTCTTTCTCTCTGGCTTCTGTTTCAGTTTCTCCAAGTTGGGGGTGGTGCAGAACAGCAACATTGCATAGCAATGGCAAAACTTCCCAGTTGGTCGTGGAGGCACACTGCTTATGTGTTGCTGACTGCCTCAGATATAGAATCATAGAATGGTTTGGGTTGGGAAGGACCTCAGAAATCATCTAGTTCCAACCTCCCTTGGCAGAGACACCTTCTGCTAGACCAGGTTACACAAAGCCCCATCCAGCCTGGCCTTGATCACTTCTAGGAATGGGGCACCTGCAGCTTCTCCGAGCATCATGTTCCAGTGCCTCACCACCCTCACAGTAAAGAATTTCTTCCTATAGCTCATCTAAACCTACTCTCTTTCAGTTTGAAACCATGACATAAATGGCATAGGTCATTTAACTGTGTGGAAGGCTAAGGTTTATGAAAAGACATTTTCCTAAATTCTGCATTCAGTTTCCTAAACTCAGTCTAGTATATCTTGTAAATGTTGGATGTGGAGAACAGTGTTGCACCTCATGGGTTCCTCAAACTGATTATTTTCCCTTTTGATTCCACATTCAGATTGTCCTGGAGAACAGCAGTCGGGAAGACAAGCATGAGTGCCCATTTGGCCGAAGCAGCATTGAGCTGACAAAGATGCTGTGCGAAATTCTGAAAGTAGGAGAGCTACGTAAGTTGATCTGTTTGACCTCTAACAACCACGGAGTGAGCTCAATCACACCTGAGTTTTTTCAATGCAAGAATTTTCTTCCAAGAAACGTTTCTTGGTATAGTTACACATCAAACACTGGTACTCAGAATGACTATGTCTGTGTTTTCTCTCTCTCTTACTAGTTTGTGGCATACCAGGGATGAGGGTGGAGTAGGGGAAATGGGCACCTATTCTTTGACTCTCTTCAGTTAGAAACAGGGCAGCTGCATAAGTTCTAGAGGAGTTCGTTCACCTTATTGGGTGATTTGGTGTAGGAGACTTCATGGTTGCTCCATTCCACTACCTTGTCTGTAGGTTGGTTTTAAATAAGCATCACGGTCATTCTTTGTGGGATTGCTCATCTAAACTGACACATCCCATTTTCTCTTAAATATCTGAAGCACTATCTAAATATCTGATGATAGACGTATCATTTACTCTAAAAGTGTAATATGAAATACTGTATTTCAACACAGAGTAAACAAGCTATCTTTGGCTTCAATTACAGTCCCTTGACAAATTGTTAGATGCTATCAAACAGAAGAGCATGTTTGTGTCTTCATTAGTCTAGAGTGTTAGTGTTTATTGATATGTATACACTTCAGTTACCCATCAATAATATTTTGGATCCAGCTGCAGTCTGTTTTGGCAAGCTCTACCAAGTTTCATTTTCTCCTTGCAGAAGCAGGGGGCACAACTGGGATGCTTTGCTTGCCTCAGAGGCACCTTGCTTTTGAATTTTTTTCCCTAATAAATTTCTTTTTCTTTTACCTTTACACCCAAGTCCATGAAATGTAATGAGAGAAGAGCAATGTAAAAGGCAGCAAGAGAGCCCAGAGGTATCATTGTTCCTACTAGCACTGGAACAGGCAGCAAAAGCTGTTTTAAAAGTGTGATTTGGCTGTTGTTACACTTGAAGATTTTAAATGCAGTGTCTTGAGAGAATTTATTGACCAAAGAAAAAAGCCTATCTCTGTGCACTGGGCCAAAATAAAACCTGTGCATTTCTTGAAGCTTCCAAATTGATATTTGCGTTTAACAGACTCAGATAAAGGAGACTATATTTGCTTTTGAATACCATCCTAAGTAAACCAGAGATATTAAGGACCGCATTCACTGTGTCTATAAATAGAGTTTAGGAACAATTTTAGATGTTTGGCAATGATAGTGGGTTGTCTAAGGTTCAGACTGTAGCAGACACGACTCTTTAAAATAACCTTACTGCTGCAGTTGAGGTGTCTAATGCAAAATCACGCATGACAGATCTGTCTGAATTTTTCTGCTGGTAAATGTGGGAGGGACATATGATCTCAACAAAGCTGTAAGCCTACTTGAAATAAGTGCTAAAGATCAGTTTTATTTTTACAAATGCACAGAAAAATATCTGAAATCCAAAGTACATCTTTGTACATGGTGTTTTAATGCATGTCCCATCACTCCATGGGACTTTCACTGGAATCTGTTGCTAAGAAAGATGATTGATCTAGAGGTTAGCCAGGTGTCTCAGATTTCCTCCTTGGAGTGTCATAAGTCATTCAATAAATAAACCTCTTTTTTGCCACAGACAGGTTTGTCATCTATATGCAGGGGGCTGTATGTAAATGATTTGTCATATATGGTACTGTTTGTCCTAATTGCTTCTAATTTCTGCAGCTAGCCCCTTTCATTCTTTAACTTTTTCCTTATCTGTTATTTTTTGAAGCGGGGATTGTGAATTAAATAAGAGGATTTGGGGTAGGAGCTCAGTTACCATGCGAAAAAAAAATCTTAGTTTTAGAAACAAAATGAATTGTCATATTTTTAAATCTGTTTTTTGTTTTGTTTGTGGCTTCGTTGTTTGGTTCTTCTTGGTTTTGGCAGGGATGGGTTGTGTGTGGTTTTTTGTGGTTTCTTGTTTGGGGGGTTTTTTGAGGGGGGGAGGTTCTTGTTAGAGTATCTCTATGATTGGGAAGTGTGGGATTAGAAAAAAAAACCTAAAAAATTCCCTGAGGATAACTCTGGCTAAGGGATGTTACCTGCTAATGCTCTGAAACCCCTTGTTTTGGTGCTCCTGAGGCTGCCTGTCACAGGCATGCTCGGTGTGCTGCTGTGCCGCAAGCTCCCATGGTGGTCATTGATGGGTGTGGGACATTGTAAAAGGTTATGATGCTAAGGAGAAATGTACTGGTACTTCTGTTGATAGAAACCAGATGTAGCATGACTGCGTTCTGTAAAGTCATGCTGATCTACACCCACAGAACATCTGTCTCTGGATGCAGACATAGGACGGTGTTGTGGCCTTATATTCACAGGGGACAGAGCTAAGGTTGCTTCTAACTCATCCTGACAATTCACCTGTTTGCCACTGTGCTTCCTTAATGGTTTTGTTTATGTGGAATTCGAATTTTCATTTTAAAAGGCTGTAATAAAATACACCTTTAAAATAATGTGCATAAAATAGATTTCTTGAAAATGGCTGTCACAGATGCACATCTTAAATGACCCCTGATCAGCAGTATATTTTGATGAGAAATGTAAACTAGAGCTGACATCTCAGGAGAATGTATGTTCAGGTTTATTCTTCACTTGAGATTATATACTGTATTGTTGAATAGACATCTTAATGGACATCTTAAAAATCAGTAGTTATAGTTCAGGGCAAAGATGTCCCCGTTAATCTGTATGTGGTAAGTTTCAAAATATGTATTTAAGGCTGCCCATATTTCTCCAGATACTCAAAACTCGGCATTATTACATTGCAACATAGAACTTTTTTCCTAACAGTTTCTGAATTGTATAATTTAAAAGCCACAATAAATGATCTTTTGTCCATGAAATATTCAGCAGTAGAAACTTTTTTTAAGTGCAGAGTAGATAAAAGCTGCTAGACTGTCCATTATTTATGAAGAGCACTTTAATGCTGATTATATTCCCCTTGCTCCACTGTATTAAATACCTTTGGGCAACAAGAAGACATTTTACCATTTCTTTTTGGTCCTCTCAGGCACACATTCATCCCAGCAAGGACTCACAAGACAGTGTTAAAGGCATGCCATTCTGCTTTTGTATGTCCACAAATCCAGGTTCTGTACTTGTCAATTCTTTGATGCTGGTTCCAAAATGTTCTTGACTTGAATATTGATCTCTTCTTCAGCAAAGCATTTAAGTGTATGTTTAGATCTTGTGTAAATAGAGAAAGCTCAAGTGCAAGCTGTGAGTTGAGCATATGGTAACTGCTTTACAGAGGTGGACTTGCTGAGTAGAGGAGGTAAAACTTAAGAGGAAGGTTGGTGTAGTGTTTTAGTAACATGAAGTTAAAATGCAACATATCCATAAGCCTCTTCACTAAAAAACTCCTGAATCGGGAAAGAGTGGGATATTTAACTATAAATCTTTTAATCTTGTTGCTGTTCAAAAGGCTTTGAACAGAATGTCTTCAATGTGTACTTGCCCAGGCACTCATCTTAGCAAACACTATAGTAATTCTGATTTCTGCAGTAATGGCTTCCTTTGTATATCTTGGTTAACTAGAGGATTTTCTTTTTGTCCTTTGTGTCTTGGAGATTACATCAGACAGGAATACCATGACCTGTCACCGTGGTCAATCCTTCTCTTCCTGTACAGTAAGGCGCTTTGACACTCCTCATCCCTAGTACACTGACAAGTTCACAAAGAGGAGAAAAGGCCAGGCCATTCATATTTCCTCCTTAGTAACTATGAAAGCTGAGGTAACCTCCACCTTCCCTCTTATTCAAGTTTTGGTTGATGACATATATGCTCAAAGGAGAAGGAACAGACTGCCAGTTTTGCTGGAGAGAGTAACATTGCAGGCAAATATAAAAATTTAAAACAAGATCCAGAAAACCTTTGACCTTCCAGAACTGTAGTTAGTATATTTATTGGGAGATTAGGAGTTCATTAAACCTAGTATTTGTTATGAGTGAGAAGCTCACTGTTTCACATGAGTAGCCCTAATGCTCTCTGATCTGTGCCTACAATGTCCAGTTCTCTGCACCTCTGTCCAGGATGTGATACTGTTTCTACCCTCAGTGTCCCTTAAAACTCATTCCTGGTGAGAAATGTTACTGGACCACGTTACCTGATTTATGCAGAACTAGTGCAATTTCTCAGACTCATTGCCGTCTTTCCATACAGGTTCACATAAAATTGTTTAGCATTGGAGCTGGTGAAGAACCATAGGAATGATAAATTAGTGCTACGTGCACTGACGCAAGACAGTGCTACCAACCAATTGTCTAAAGATGTTCATAAGCCATTATCACCGCATGCCTCAAGTTCTTCTGTAGCTAAGGCATGTCAGACTTCATGTATTTTTCAGTGTATTTTTGAGCAGGACATGGATGTTCAACTGCTAATGTTTCTATTTGGTTGTTTTGATGGGAGGTGTTTTTTGGGGATTTTGCAAAAATCTGCACTCAAATATTAGGGCAGACCACAGGAGTATATTCCACATGTCAGATATCTATGTAGGGATTGTCCTAAAGCTTCTATCAGATAAATATGTTCACTGAGGCTTTTGGTTTTGGGTTTGGGGTTTTTTTTTTCTTTTCTGTCAGGGGGAATTTAATTATCATAGGATTTTCTAGACTGAAATTAATTTACAGGATTTTTTTTTCCTCAAAAGAGAAGATTTAAATGCAATTATATTTTATTGTACTTGGTGCTGTTTGTGCATCTTTTTGCTATAGATTTCTCACTGAAGTTATTGCCCAGGTTGCACAATCAAAATGCTCTAGAAATTCTTGTGTTGTTTTCCCGTTCTCAGCTAGAATGTGTTGGGCAGTAGAAGGTATACAGTGCTATTCATGGTTGTGCCCACTGAGATGAAGGTAATCAAATCTCATGCTTCAAGGAGTGAGCTGATTGCTGCAAGGGTCAGGAAGCACTTTTTCTCTTTGCACAATTTTCCCTCTGCATTGCACAATCCATAGTGTGCAGTGTAGTTTGTTTTTATTGGCCTTTCCCTGCAAGCATATTGGTCACTTCAGGATCAGCATTCCAGACCTGAGGGCTTGTGTAGTTTGATTTTCCTTTTGCTACAGCAAATCCAAATTTTTATGATTGAATGTCATATTCGAAATTTTTTCCCCTTGCTTAAAAGCTAATTGCCTTTTCACGCTCTTCTTCCTTCTCCTTAAGTTTAAATAGAATAAAGCCCTAGAAATAGTAAATAAGAGAATTTTTTTCTACTGTTCTGGCATTTCTTCTTGTAATTTTATTTTCTGGAGAGCAAAGCATTTTATGAGTCAAGAAATGTTTCTTAAGAAGTTGAAAAACTTTTCTGGTCAAAGAGTTATTTAGTGAAAGGTAGCAATTTTCTCTTTCATTATGAATACAATAAAAGAATTAAAAAGATATTCTAACGTCCTTTGTTGTAGCTTTTTGCTGCATTCATTCTTACCTATCCACCTTTTTTGTCATCTTGCCCAAGCCATCACCACAACAGATAACTCCTGTTCACAGCAAAAATTAAGCAAATCATTATTGAAGGCTAGAAGATAAGGAGCTTTTGAAAACTGTTTCAGTAACAAGGAAGGGGGCGGGGGGAATATTTCCTTTGGAAACACTGCTAGTAAATTAGCCATTCCTGACTTTATGGATATTAAATATGCTTGTCCTTCTTGATGCGAAACCAATAACTTGCTGAGTAGTCTAAACTGTACTTTTCTTTTATGTGAGAGCAGAATCTTATTTTATCAAACAGTCCTCTCTTTCAGTTTGCTAGCACAATCCAACAGGAGAGACAAAATGAAGCTTGCTTTTTCCAGGGAGATACTAATTTCTTTGCAATTAACCTCTTCTTGCTTTAAATAGTCTCAGTCTCTTCATGGTTATAACAAAGTGTGAAGCCTCTACAAAATTTCTACTGTAATCTGTGAGAATATGAGCAACAGAGCTGCAGACACCTTCTAAGCAAGATGTTTGACTTTTATCTCTGAGTGACAGTGAGACAGATTTAGGAATGTTATTTTCTACACATGGTACTGTTGACTTCAAAGCTGGTACAGTGCTGGCTGCTGGGTCAGCTAGCTGGAAATGCTGGCCTGCCCAGGACCCTTGAGTGTTTTATCGACTGTCTGCAGCCATGTGTCTGCTCTCTGATCTCTTTGGAGCTGGGTTCATAACTTGTTTTGTATGCGTGTAGTGCTTAATCTTATTGTGGTTTTGTTGTGGGATACTTTACCTTCTTTAAAATTACATTTACTCAGTTTTTAATATTATTAATAATAGTAAAGTGCATGGCACAGGGAGAGCAATTAAAAAAAACACTTGTTGGCAAGAAAGTGATGTAAATGTAAGGATTTTTTTTAAAGAAACTGATTAATGTATCCAAAAGACAATTAAGGTGTCTTGATTAAGAGTGAAGAACTCTTTCATCTGATATTGAAAGAGGCAGCAGGAATCAAGACCTGGAAGTTAAAAAACAACAAATTCAAACTGGGAGTAAAGTGTAGGCATTAGCTGTAAGGGTGCTGAACTAGGGAACTAGTGGAACAGAAAGCTGAAGAAGGATGAGAGGAGGAAAAGGAAATCATGATGTTGATTTCCTGTGGTTACTGGAAATTATAGCTTTGGCAAATTTGATGTCATCATAGAATAACAGCTGTAATTTGTTTTATTGTTGTTACTGGAACCCAATTCTAGGATTTTTGAAAATTTTTTAATAAGCTATAGTGCATAATGTAGTTACTTAAAAGTCTGGACAGATGTGACAGTAAATAAAAAATATTAAAATAATTTGGATTATTGCTATAGCAATAAGTTTCCATAGGTTAAAATATTTTTTCATTTATTTCCACAGGAAAAAGTATAAAAGTAAAATCTCCAAAATACTTCCTATTTTGAAAACTCTGCATCTCCTCTGAGCTTGGAGAGCTTTGTTGCCTGTCCATTTGGTGTGTTCCACAGCACTTCTTGGTTTTCCAAGAATATAAAAACACAGCAAACTTCCTTCTTGCAATGCAAAACCTTGGAACAGGCTGCCCTGTGGAAGGGCCCACAGGGCCCAAAAATGTTTGAGTCACCATTTCTGGAAGCATTTAAAATATGTGTAGATGTGGCACTTTGGCACCTGGTTTAGTGGTGGACTTAGCAGTGTTAGATTTAAAGTTGGACTTGATTGCCTTAGGGGTGCTCCTGGCCTAAATGGTTCTGTGATTCTAATCATGCCTTGAAAAAGGGAGCAATAGACAAAATCTTGTAATAAATTTCAGGGGTTTAAAGTTCACTTGTAAAGCTGCAGAGGGAAGGAGCTTCAGAGAGCTGAGATGTTTGCTGCTTTTCTAGAACAACTTCCATACATTTTAAGGGTTAGTCATTGTTCAGGGACATTTTAATACTGAACAGATTGAAGTTAAGAAAAAAATAATCTTTGAATCCATTATGGACCTCCTCATTTCATTTTATGGCCATATTTTGTAAATATAGATTTACTAAAAGTAACCAAAATCTCTCGTATTTTGTGGAAAGCTATGCTCCAAATCTGAAGTTAGCCCTTATGGTTTCACAGCACTGCTGCCCATCAGACTGGAAATTTTGCAGCTGCTCCTTTTCAAAGAGTTAAGTTGTTTAATGAATTATACACAGAACTGAGCAATGTGTAAAAGCCCAATATTTTTTTAATGGCAAATTTTAGTGTACATTGTTGTTTTTTCTATTCCAGATATGTTTGTGCTGGCAAAGGTAAGGGGTTTTCAGGGTGAAAGATGTGTTGCAGGTGAAGAGGTGCATCTCTTCGAAAGAAAGGCAGAATGATTTTGGGGGTTGAGGACAATTGCATTAGCAGGACCTCTGCTGAAATGTGAACAGCATTAACTACTCAGTCCTGTGGTTCCTGAGATCAGACTGCAGTTGCAAAAGCCAGTAAATGTACAGTATTCTAGGAAATGCACAAGGTCTTGCAAAGAAAACTCCCTTCACTGAGCAGCTGAATACCCTTTAACAACCCTTGACTGGATTGGCTCTGAGGCAGTGAATGTCCCACTAATTGTCTCAGGTTATCCCTGCACATGAAGCTTCATGGATGCTTGCAAAGCACTGGAGGCATTTCTGGGTTGCTGTTGACTGTACAGCCAGGTTCTCTGCCACAGAGCTTTACCCTCTTAGACTTTTAGACCTTGTTTATTCTGAGAAAACTACATACCTTTTTGAACTCTGAATCTGCAAGAGGAGCTTGTCAGCCTTACAAGTATTTCAGATTCAAATTGCCAGGTGTCTGAGAGAGAAGCCTGGACAGAATGCCCTGGCACAGTGCACACCAGGGGTAAGGCAGGCACTGAGTACAGCACAGACACGTTTGTCTGAAGCTTTTCTCTGGTTAACTCATGCTGCTTCTGGAGCCATGAATTATGCACTGTAAACACTCTGCTTGTGTTTATTTAGGCTGCTACAAAAACCTTACTTCTGTTGCTTGCTGGACCAAATAAGAGAATGCAAGTGTTCTTGGGGGAAAAAAAACCCCAGCAACCAAACACTAAAGCAGAGACTAGTTAAGTTTTGTCATATAATTGTACTTATGTTTTGACACTGCACAATATACTGTGGAATGCTACTTTAAACTTATTGATCATATAGCCACTTGAAACTGGTAGAATTGTTTTGATGGAGAGGTTGTACTAAGCCATCAATCATTCTCAGTCTCTCAAAAAGGGCATGTGCTTGGGTTATTTTTTGAGGGTTTTTTGCGAGTGTTTTCTCAAAGAGTTGACCAAAACAATGAAAACAGAGTAATTAGAGCCTCACATCTTAATATATTTTCTTGAAATTATTTACCATCCCCTATAAACATTTCATTCTAGAACATTATCCAACTGTCCCTAATGTACTTTGTTGTAAATCTCTTCCAGTCAAACTCTTGCAAGTAAAACCAACAGTAATGGTAAGTAACCTGAAGGACTGGAGCTGTTCTGTGAAGGTGACACAGATTTTTAACATTGGGTTAGTGATGTTATGTACGTGTTGAAATACCATCTGTCACCGTCATTTCTGTTGAAACACTTGCTAATGAAAAGCTTAAGGAAAGTAGCATCATACAATTAAACTTCACTTACCCTTCTTGGAGAAGCATGGATTGGCTGGAACTGGAGCAGGAGAAAGATATAGACCCTCAGCCCTCTCACAGGCCTTAGAGATGTTCACATTCAGCAGCAGCTTTAAATAGTGCTGGCTAAGTAAAATCAAAACAGGAGTCTGTGGGGTTGTATTTTGTTCTGTTCCTTGAAGAAGGATTTAAAAAGTGAGTACATCACTCTTGAAACTGCCCTTTCAGCTCTACTTCTTTACTTCACAAGTTCTATTCCATATTCCTGGATTGGCAGAAACTTTGTATAAACATTTAAATATCATGAATTAATTTTCATGGCATGTTTCTTTATATGTGGGAAGGAAATGAATTTCTTGTTTCATAACATTTCTGGTCTCTTTGTGCTAAAGTTTTGTTATGGCTATCTTTTGCAAATTGAAGAATAGCTTTAGTGTAATTTTCAAATATAAAGCTTTAATATCTGAAAGAAAGGGAGGAGAAAGAGCTCTTTTGATTTAGAGAGAGGAGTTCAATGTAGCCCAAAAATGTGGCTTATGGCATTAAAACAAATGTAACTGTGATGTAGTATTGTGAGGTAGAGCCAGGAGGTGAAACCATTACCTGCTAGAAAACTTTGCATGAGGATCACATCACTCCTGTAGGGCACTGGAAGTGTAAGAGATGGCATGACTGGCACATTTTTAGCTAACATAGCTGCACTTTCTATTTTGTTATTTCCTGAGAGTTTTGAAAAAAGCTGGCCCTAGTTCTTTTTGAGGGCTTACAATTCCTTTCACATTTCTTTTCCTTAATGCATCAGGAGGTCTGTAGGGGCTCTCAGGACCTCAGAAACAGCAGTCTCCTGTAATTCTGGCTCACCAGTTTTTGGACAAGTTTGGGCTGCAGTCTTTGTACCCACTAGTTGTATGCCTATGTATGCTGATAAGTCATTAGAGGAATATAATTACATGCTGCTTACTCCAGGATCTTATCACAGTAGGTGATATGTAGGGAGACATGGATGCTGAAACTCTCTTCTGGATCTTTCCAAGTATTTATTAAAGGAAAGAATTGTGGCTCAAGTTAGACATAACCCTATTTTTTCCCTTATGGCTTATTTGTTACTGAAGTTCGTGTACATAGTTTATTTTTTTTCTTGCAGTTTCTAATGTTGCTCATTAACAGACCCAAGGCCTCCAGCACTTCTAGGTTCCCACTTTTCAGGACTAAGCCCTTTGCTTATTTTTCCCGAGCCTTTGTATTTTATATGCGCACAGCTTGCTAAGTCGCTTGCTAATAATTCCCCAAACTGGCTGGTGGCTCTGTTTTCTCCCTAATTACCACTACAGAGCATCAGTTTAATTATGCTGTCAAGTCTTTAAGAAAGGACTTAAAATATCCATCAGCTCTATCCAGATATGTTGTCTCTTCACATCAAAGACCCACTTGCCAACAGACACTTAAAAAACCATAGCATAATGATGTTAGCTTTAGGCATGTATGAAGTAACTGGTAAGGAGCTGTGGAAAAGTGCTGGACTGTTTGTTCATCTGAAGCAGGTTATTGAGACACAGAAAATCATTGCTTGTTTGTGTACATGTGAGGGGGAAAGAGGTGGTTGGCATAACACTGGCCCTCTTAAGCTTTTTGCAATAAATTTGCTTCTGGTGGGTAGTAAGTCCTTTTTGACTGTGCTTTGACTGGCTGTGTTTCACTTTTATGTTTGTAGCTTCTTAGCACACATAATTTGCATAATAAAACTCTGAGGAAAGACCTGTGATAGTTAGTTCCTTGACCCTTTCCAAGCTCTGAATGATAATTAAGCACTGAACTTACCAAAAGAGAAAGAATAGCAAACGGCTTTAAAACTTCAAGTTTCACTTGTGTTCGTCATAATATTGATAATATACTTGGGTCCTTCTTGTGTTTAGGTCTCCATAGTTTTTGGTATCTGGCATGGAATATAATATGTTCATCCCAACTGGCAACAAGACATTGTTTAACTGTACAAAATGGACTGAAAACCATAGAATTCAGCACAGGTGTGTCACAGGGTGAAGCAGAACTTGTAGAACTGGAAGTTCTCATACAGGCTGCAGAGTATCTCAGTGAATAGTTCAGTTGTTAATCATTTGAGATTTTTAGAGTGCTAGCAAACCTTACTTGAGACATTAAAGAAACTTCAGGGATACACCTAAGCAGGAAATGTTACCTTAAGTCTTAAATACGTAAAAAAACTGACTGAGCCATAACACAGGAGTGTCATTGCTAGTTTTCCTCAAGGCAGATGCTGTTATCTAAACAGATGGAACCATTTTGTTAGAGGAAAAGGTTATCAGAGCCAGTGCCAATGAAAAGAGGCTATAAGAAAGTGAATGGTTTTCCACAGAAAACAGTTTTGAGTATGTCTGTCTAGGTCTCATATTTATGAGTTAATCAGGATGCAATTACTTTTAAATTAGGCTTTTGATTTTTATTCTTTGCAATACAAAAATAAGATTCTTGACTTGAGAAAAAAAAAAAAAAAACCCAAACCCACAAATAACAAATGCCTCTTTTTGGATTCTTAAGAAATCTTTGGTGAGACCTAATAGTTAAAAATGAGAAATGTCCAGTCTCTTCCCCGTGTGTTTTTTGTGGTTGGTTTTTTTCTTGTTTTGTTTTGGGTTTTGGTTGTTTTTTGTTGCTTTTTTTTTACAAAATGTTAAACCTTGTGGTTTCAGAGGTGACAGTCTTGCAAGTATTAAAGACACCCTGTGTGGAGCCATAGTGTAAGCTGATCATTGCCATCAAAAATAGTGGACCTTCTATTACAGAAAGACTTCAGACTGTAAGGACAGGGTAGCCCCCTGTATTTTACTTTTATTGCCTGCTTTTCTCCATATCACTCATTTCCAGATATGTTATGTGAGGGGCTTGTGGTGAAA
Source organism: Entomyzon cyanotis (assembly GCA_024500445.1). NCBI lineage: Eukaryota > Metazoa > Chordata > Aves > Passeriformes > Meliphagidae > Entomyzon > Entomyzon cyanotis. The sequence continues at coordinate 89,154,395 of JAKEPQ010001005.1, forward strand.
CTAGAGCAATTCCTACTATGACCAACTGCAAGGTGCTGTTAGAGCTCATGGCCCAGATAGCAGCTAATGGCTTAGATGTTGGTAGTCCTTGCCTAAATTAATGTCGCAGAGTTCAATGTATTTCCAGTTGGGAATGTTCACTGCATTTTTATACAGTAATTCATTATCAGGGTTGTTATATAGATGTCTTCTGGAAAGTCCAGAGGATTACTGATCTACAATAGTATTTTGTTCATGTGCTATATTTAAAGGCATTAAAAGTCTTGAGGATTATTTTTGAAGTAGTCTTGAGCTTTACAGGCAGATGTTTGGAAACCTGTCCTGGAATTCTTCTCTTCCTTCAGCTTCCAACAGTAGAGCCATCATCTACCCCTTTCTTTTCCTTCCTCTTCTAAAAAGAGACAGGCAGCTCTAATATTTTCTAGTAATTACTTCCTTGTATTTTAAAATTTTACACATTAATTTTTATGAATACCTAGCACAGCTACAGGATTTTCAGTGCAGGTGGTCTAGAGCTCAGTCTCCTGTATTCTCTGGCTGTGCTTTGTGCAGCAGTGAGGTTCCATTTGATTCACCCCACCCCCATTGTTAAATAGCATATCTTTATATTTTAGGAACATTTGAGTTGTGTTTTCAACCTTTTTCCCCCTAATATTTGCATATTAAAAAGTCATTGAAAAACACTATGCAAATTTGATGTCATGATGAATTTATTATCAAATAAAATGGCCTTTAAGGGTAAATGTAGAAAGCTTCTACCAGCTAGGGAGATGAAATTTGCTTATAGTTAACTTTTCTATTTTTCCATACAGTTAAGTATCAAAGCCTTGGAATTGATATAGGAATTTCAGAAATGCCACTAAAATGGTGGAGAGGAGACATACCTTCTTGGGCTTTTTGGGAAGTTATTTCAGTTTGGTTGTTTGTTTTGTTTGGTGGTTTGTTTCATTGGGTTTTTTTTGTTTTGATGGTGAGTTTTCTTTGATGCTGTTTGGGGTTTTTTTGGGGGGAGGGGCTGGTTTGTTAGTTTGTTTTTTCTGCTAGATTACCTCTCTGGTTGGGAAGTGTGGGGTTAGAAATAAAACTACAAAATTCCCTGAGGATCACTCTGGCTAAGGAATATTACCTGTTAATGTTCTGAAGCCACTTCCTTTGGTGTTATTGAAGCTTCAAGTCACTGGCATGCCAGGTGTGCTGGTTTGCATCAGGTGGTCATTCATAGATAGGCAGGTGGAGCAGTACAGAGAAGATTTGACACCTTAAAGTTCTGTTTTGTTTGCTCAAGTGAGGACGTAAAGTTGTTCTTATCTCTGCATCCACGAAAAATTTTGTGGATGTAAAAAAAAAAAAAGTTCTCTTTATCAAGCAAGTGCGAGCAAGGAGAAGAGGTAGTCTCTTTCCATTTTTTAGTTAGGAATGAACATCCCAAGATTGATTTAAAAATCTCAAGATCTCTCTTATTTGACTCTTTTTGTTATTTGAGATTGTTTTCTCTGCATTTATCAAAGTGAGTTCAGAAATAAACTATAAAAGTGCAGTTCTTTTGATCTCACTGCCTGGAGTTTCAAGATGACACTATGTTGCAGCATTAGAAAAACTCCATTGTTGGAACTTCTGGATTAGGTAGGTGGAGCCTCAGGTAATAATGGATGTATTAGGCTGGAATTTTCAGCAGTCTTCATGAGAGTTAGGATTTAAAATCTCATGGATTTTATATCCTTTAAACTTCCCAGTTAGCTGTGATAGCAGCAGCATCTTGCATTACTAAGTTTTGAAAAAGGTGAGTTGACCCTCAGACAGAAAAATTTGCACTGAAAGAGTTATTTCTGTCCCTGTTCACTGACAATGAACAAGTAACAGAGCATTTCCATCATCAACAGTTCCTTTCCTTCTCTTTTCCACCCCCAGATTCCAGGGGTGGGTGGTGGTGACAGCTTGAAGTGATTAGATATATTTTCAGATACCTATTCAGTTTGAATAAAAAAAAAAAAAAGTGTTTTTCCATGCCACTGCAAAATTATGAATTTTTAAGTGTTTTTGTAGATACTTTGGCAAAGCTGCAACAGTTATTTTCTTCTATTATTCACTCCAGTTAAAAACTTCTTCTGCAGTGTGTGTGTGCTCCTTTATTTTTCTCATTAAATGAACTTCTGCAAAATCCAGTTTACTGTACAAGTACTATTGGAAAACAGATAGTCCCATGCATGGACAGTCACACCACAAGTGGTGGGTTTTACTGGAGATTGAATTTCTCTTAGTACAGCAGGGGACAATACTCATGAAGGGCCTTGCCAGAGCACTGGCATGGAAGCAGCTGTAAAGGCTGGAGAGAGGATGAGGTGTCAGCCCACCCTTCATAGCAGGGTATGCACAGCACACACACATACACGTAACAACTGATTTACCTGGATATCAATTCTCCCTTCCCTATGAAATACCAAGTTGCAGTAAACTTCCTCAGGATTTTTTCCTGATTTATAAAGGAAAAAAATGGATCTCCATTCCCAAAGGAGATGCAGCGTTGTATGAGTTGCATAAGGAATTGAATTGCAGCGTGCATTTCTTGAAGTATTTCTTCTTCCAACATAGTTAGGCAAAACCTCAGTACTGTTTTTGAAGAACAAGAAAATCTAAGCAAAAATAAAGGGCATCTGGTCCCCATGAGAAGGCAGGGAAAAATAAATTACTATTCCAGCTCATTCTCATTAGTCTAAGCTGCTCCAGTGGAGGAAACATTTACATTTCATACAGTGAATTCATATACCATTATTGTACCAGGGCACAAGAGGATGTGGGTTAGAATCTTTTTCTACACCCTTTGTGTCCAAATTTTCTTGACTTCCCACAGCCTAGAAAGCTTTTTACAGATGTGGCTATAATATTATCAGGTTTTGTAGGTAAATGAAAAGTTTGTACCTTAATTATATCAACTTCCATAACTTACTGTAGATAGTGGCTAACTGTGTGAAAATTTGCTGTCCTACATGCTCTTCCAATATCAGTTCCACAGGAAAGACCATGGGTCAGCAAACAGGTTAAAAGTGAGGTGATGAAACTGCTTTTCTTCCAGCTGAACTAAAGATTAAGCAAAGGCATCACAGGCAGCGAGGTTTAAAACATAGATGCTACCTGAGAAGAGGTAGGCTCCCAATACATTTTTGAGTATTTGTCTTTGTACTTAACTGAGCTGAGACATGATCTGAGGTCTTTTCCAAGCTTTTTGTACAAGTCTGTCTTCCCTGTATCACCCTTCAGGTCTGATTTGCAGACCACTGTGAGCATTATGCCTTTCATGAGCCCCAAAATGCCTCAGAAGGCAGAAGGGGAGACCAAAACTGTATCCCACTGACAGTTTCAGGGAACCAAACAACTTATCATGTCTAAGTTAGCTGTTCTTTTTAAAAAAAATTAAAAATAAAAAATCATCCTGGTATAGTTGTACTAGGGGAAAAAATAGCATGTAGAGCAAGCTTGGTTTATTTCCTTTTTATCAAGCATTCATTTTGAAGGGTAAGTCATCTCCTTAGTAGGAGCCCATCTGCTCCCATTTCTTGCAAGGAAGTCTGACTTGTGTGCTGTTCTGTGTATGCACAAAGGTTTTCAGTTCCAGTCAGTGTTAATTCCCATTAGCTTAGGCAGGAGAAGAAAAAGTGATGCTTCAGGAAAAGAAAAGTAAGTTGCATGCAGTCAAGAACTTCTCTGGAATAATCTAACTTCTTCCCCTCACACAACAGCCATCTATGAGTAATGAGAAATTTGCTCATTTAAGTTACAGTAATGATGGTTCTTATTGATTGCACCTGAGCCCTGATGTGAAGCAAAGCAAGATTTGTTTGTCATGTACTTATATATCACAGAGTTTTTCATCCTATTTTCAAGCTGTGCCCTGCTTAGTATGGAGTGCCATCCTCCATACAGAGTGTTTCAGAGAAATATTTGTTCTGTTGTCTTGAGTCTTGCCGTATTTCCACCCAGAAAAGTCCTATTACAGGACCTTTTGTGGCAGTGTCTGTTCTATTGCACTGGAAAGACCCTTCTGAGATCTGAGGGAGAAAGTGTTCATTTCTCATTCTTCACACTTCTGTCTGAGAAATTGAAAGAATGATACAGCAATAGGACTTCTGTTTTCTGACTTCTGTTTTATTACTTAGACATTTCAGGGTTGATGTGAGCTATGATTTGAGAATTCCCAGGAGCAAGACTGCAGCTTTTTCCCCTTTACCACCTGCATTTCTCAAAGTGCCACAGACTTTTATTACAGCCCTATCGGAAATCCCAGGAGTGCCATTCACTCAGAACAGATTGATGGTGTTTTCAATCCTGCGGTCTTAAGAAAGTACAACCAGTCTATTTTGGTGCATATTATAAAAAGTTGATCATGTTATTAAGATGCAAATGAATCTATTTAATGACAAACCTTTAATGCTGATAAACAGCCTACTCCCATTTCCAACAGATGTGTTATCTTTTTATTAAAACCTTTTTGCTCTCTCTCATACATTAAACTTTGAATTTCTAAGGTCAAATCAAGGATGTTCTTCATTGATATTACTGTGCTTGGAAGAGAAAGAAAAAGGGTATGACATACATGGGACCTACTTCTATAAAAAATGAAGGTCTCTTCTGTGTCTCCTTTGTGTCTGAAATGAAAATGATGGCTGTCAGTTCTGTTCTAGCTGATACATGTTCATATTGTATAATCCTGTTTCCAGCAGCTCTGCAGTGAGTTACAGTCAACTTTCTTGAGAAGATTTTATCGCAGTTGCATGTGCTGGAAGCTATAATTATTTTTTTAAAATAGAAACTTAAAATTTATGTACACTAGGGGATGTCTTTTAAGTGCAGTAGACATGGATATATCACAGCAAAAATAGCTAGGAGTTAGGCAGTGGCTGAGGCTTTGTCCAGAAGTAGCTTTGAATGCATCAGTTCTGGAGCACTTTGGTCCCCAAGTCCAGGGGCTCAGTTTTCAGTGTGTTGAATCACCTTGTCAGAAAACAGGGCCTTTGCTGCTCTTTACCACCCAGGCAGAGCCCCAGAAATTAACCTTTGAAAACCAAGATTTGTGCACTCAGTAGAGATTTAGTAGAGATTTTTGTTCTCTGGAGAGATTGACGGTCTCTTTGAAACACCTTAGATTTGAGTGCAATTTTTTCCTCTAGGAACAATGTAACAGGAGCGATATTACATATGGTGGAGTATTACTTATGGAGGCAAAATATCACTATTGTACCAAACTGAAATCTTTTGTGCTGAGAGATCCCTTTCAAGGAAACTACACGAGCCTATCAGCATCTCATTTCACCTTGGCTAGGGGGAAATACAACCTCCACAGATGGGACAGATGTGGACAAATCCCAAGTAACTGTAGGAACACAGTGTTAAAAGGAAGAAAGATTTCAAGAAGAACGCAAGCAGAAGGGGGTGTTAAGTGCATGATGTAAATGAATGCTGACTGCATGTAACAATAAAAATAAGTTAGTTTTCCATTACATTTTAATGGTTTTTTGGTCTTTCCTTCCTGCCTCTCCTTTTAAAGTCATCCTGTTTCATGGTGTGCACTGATCGGTTGGCTTTGTGATAACTGATTTCTGGCAAACCAGTTTAGCTTTTTTGTTGAGTGAAAATAGATTTGAATAGACAGATGCATGTGGCTAGAAAAGGAAAGAAATTACGAATTTTGTGATGGTAGGAGCAGAAATCAAATTGATCTATGCCTCTCAGAAGAACAGAGAGGAGCAGGTGTGACAGTGGCACAGCTGGATCAGTAACTAATGCAAATGTGGCTAAGATGGCAAAGGCGAAGAGCTATTTTGTGTGAAAATGAGTTGAGTCTTCCTAATGCTGGATGCTTGTAGGCTCATGCTGATTTATTAAATGATGTAGATTTGCCAGCTTGAGCTCACAATTTCAATTCCACTAATGAAATTTAATTTTTCAGTATATGACTTCTAATTGGCAGGTTTATAGCCTGCCTGGTATTGGCACTTGGGGCAGGAGCCAGATGTTGCTGAGGCAGGTGTCACAAAAAATTCTGTAAATCAAATCTTGGTGGTTGGGGACCTGATTCTAGTCCAGCTTTCACTGAACTGAGGCACGTTTATGGGAGGTGCAATGAAGGTTATGGTTGCCTAAATATTCTTGTAATAGTGCCTAACATTTCTACATTTTTGGAAACCTTAAATGTTTGCTATGAAATATTTTAGGTTATTTCAGTAAGGGTTTTGCCTTTTTGCCTAAGGGCTTTTAGTAAGACATACCTTAATACCATCCAGTTACTCCAGAGTAACTCAGGGCCAGGGCAGAAATTCTCCCAGTATTTTGTGAATTGTTAGTGCCAAGGGAGACGAGGCCAGGTGTGAGTACAAAGCTGGCTAAAGTCACTTAAACAAAGCTTAGCAGCCCCTGGAGAGTATTGATGTTGTCACTGTAAATGCCTGAGACTGGAGTTGGACATGGTACAGGCTGGTGTCACTGTGTGCTGTCTGGTTCCTCTGCTGCACAAGGCTCTGTCCATTTCATGTTCCATGTGGAGTGATGCAGAGTCACCGTTCCAAAAAACAGGTCCTTTTGGGACCCATATCAGTGGCTCTTTGAAGTGGGAATATTTCTTCACAGTTAGGGTGTTTTTGGTGAATATCTATACTGTTTGAATATGTTCAAGGTTTTAATTTAGCTCCTAGTTAAAATCTGGAATTTTTTTTGGTGTGTATGTGAAATTTTCCACTCTCACTGAGTTCTTTTTCTCAGAATGGATAAATCAAGTTACCATAAGCAGGACTCTACTGAGATACAGTAACATAATTATGTTCACTGTTATTACTACTATGACATTATGGATAGCATTTTATACCATTGCATTTCACAGCTGTACTTAAGAAGAGGTCAATATTTTTCTTGTGATCTTGTAGGTGACAGCTCACCCTAGTAGAGCTATTAATAGCTAGGCAGTGGCCTCTGAATACAGCCAGTGTAACTAAAGCCTTAAAGGATAACATTGTGCCTAGAGTTTATGGTGAGGCACAGTGGGAAGAGGTCACAGGTGCTTTTCTCTGCTCATGGAAGCCTGGTTCTGCTGCAGTATTGGCACAGTGGAGTCGGTACTGGAATAAAAGGTTATTGAGGATCTCCCTGCCTTCCACTGACTCTTAAAGGACAGTCAACACCGTGGGGTTGCACAACACTCTGTCAGCAAACACTTTGTCTGTGGAAGTGCCTTGACTCTGTTCCAGGCAACTGTTGTTGGACTGTGCCAACTTGGATCAGGTCTTAAAGGGACAACTGAGCTGGAGAAGTAGAATAAAATTAGTGTAGAGAGTAGATGTAGTGTCGAGCAGAGAAAATGAATCTTTGTTAGCTAGAGTTAGAAGCAGATCTCAGTACATGGAGTCACCTGGGGAGCCAAGGGCCTCCAAGGATAGAGGCTCTGTGCAAAAGATTATGGAGATCTGTTGGGGATCTTGTGTTAGACTTTTGCCTTGAATACATGTGCCTTTTTTATCTTCCCTCCCTCTTCCTTCAATAACAGAAGACAAAAAAGCATGCAAGTAGACAATCAGGGGAAAACATTTCACTAAGCAAAAACCCACAAGATAGAGTCTAATAAATACTTATTTAAAAGTAAGGTCATTTGGTGAGAGCAAACAATGATCCAATTGTGTGAATGAGCAATGGCACAGGTTATTGAAAGATCACAAGAATCTCAAGGTAGATTTGGAAGTTTGGTTTCTTTTAGGGCCCAGCACAATTCACAGCTGAAAGGAAGGATGGGTAAAGTGTAAAGGGACATGTTCTGCTTATGGTTGTTTTCTTTTTCTTTTCCCTTGGGTTAATCAAGCTCAGTGGTGAAATAAAAGGAGGATTTTGAAATGAAACCATGAATTGTTATGGAAATTATTTGTTTGGCTATGCTCTGCAATTATGTTTGAAATACTATTTGTTTTTTGGAGATGTCTTGCAAGGAAAACATCTGGGTACCAACTTGCTCTTTTTGTCTGGTGAAGCTACTCTGTATATTTACTTGAGTCTGCAGCTAAAATGAGGTGAAATAATTTCAAATAGACGGCATTTTTAGATCCTATATGTTTAAAAAAATTAGATGGGTCATGTTTAATTTCATCTCCTCTTTTTATAGAGGTTGTTTTTTGTGATCCAACAACTATCCTAACTAGATAGGGAAGGCAAATTCCCTGATGCTATTCTGTTTGCTTTCTGGTATGAATGTGAAAAACATCTCTTTTAATTTGCTATGCCAAGAAAAACTTGAGAGTACTTGTTAGGCAAAGGCAGCTTACCCCATTTTCTCTTTCTTAAGCAAAAGCAGGATTGGAGTCTATTTTTCCTAAGTCAATGCTAACTTACATTTTTGAAAATGGTAGGGATTGTAAAACAGTTATCTGCAGTATGCCTAATTTAGGCACTTGCTTGACACCTAAACCTTTCACACCTTCCAATTGCTTCATTAACCTGAATGAAACATTTATAACCTAAATAGTTCACACAGGTTCTTAGGCTCTTTGAAATGCCTACTGGGAGAACTTTTATCTCTTTACCTCAGGCTCTAAGCTGAGGCAGACACACTTGCCCCTTCAGGAAACAAAAGCATGAGTTCCCTTTATTTTAAACACAGCAGAAGCACACACAATTATTTTAGGAGAATATGAATCTGATTAACTGTTGTGAAGTTGAGCAATGCTGACAGTCAGGTATGGGCAAAATTGTCCATGAATTCATAATCAGGGTGAAACTGGTTACAAATCTAGTGGTTCTCCAGATGATTTATAAAATATAGACTAATCTAACCTTCACTTCCAATGAAATCACAGTCCATTTGAGATTGCTCTCACATTTTCTTATTAGAAGTACTTTTAAGAGGGAGCATTACATCTGTGATAATTGCTTGTCATTGTTCAGAAAATGCTAAGCTGCAACAACAGACCATGAACTCGTGAGTATTCTGTACTCAGAACACTTGTAAGGTAGTCCCATGGGCTGCATTGTTAAATTTGACTTCAGTTACTTAACTTCATCTTATATTTCGTATGAGAGCTTGACAGAGCATAATAATAAGAACAAGAACAATAATTTATTATCATTAGTTTTGTGTCTGACTATTACTCTTAAGTGTATTTTGTATTATTTTCATATATTACACATAGTATTTAATCACCTGTTTTGCTAATATTCATTTAGTACAAGGATCAAGATAACTTAAGTGAAACTGAGTGTTTTGTTTTGATCTTTAGAGCTCACTATTGGCAGCAATAAATGCCCTTCTACTGTATTATGTTAAATCTTATGTTTCAAGGGACCAAAAGGAAGTGAACAAAATAAAATCTGTCTTAAACCAAAAGCCAGCATAAATCAATACAGGCCAGGTTCTTTCACTTGTTACCTGACAACTGATGAACAGCAGACCCAATGGGTGTTATCTTCATTATGGTCTACACTTAGTAGTGACATGGACTGAAAAGGATGCTCATTATTACACATAATGGCAAAGGAATCAGTGCAGCATGTACACCATATGCAGGAAAGGTGATATAGAGCTTAAGGCTGTCCTGTACAGCCTCTTCCCAAATGCAAAGTCAGGAGCACTGCTCTCTGGCCACCATGGTAAAACACGTATTCGGTCTGAAATACTTCTCTACAGAGCAGCAACTCTTGGACACTGAGAAGGAGGCAGACTGAGAAGAAAACCAGTGGGGTTCAAAGGAATTTACTTTTTTTACGCCTATGGACGTTAGAATATAAGCCTTTGTTACTCCCCCGTACACCTTGGAGCTATCAAAATTTGGCATCTTTCCCATAGAATGAGTATGTTCACCATATAAAATGCATAATGTCCTGTGTCAGAGACTATCATCATTTGCACACAAGCAGAAGTGAAGGGAGAAGTGTGTGAATGCAGACACAGTGTAGAATGTAAAGGCACAGCCTGTGTTTCCTACAAATGCTGAGGGATTTGCTTTGGGTGACTAATGCAGAAACCTGGATGTCAGGCTCTGAATACTGTATCTAAGGAAGATCTGAAATAGCAACAGACATTAACATAAGCACTGTACTAGACAATAATAGTTCACTGAAATTCTGTCTTCATTAAATTTGTAGTTCATTGCTTAGGCTTCTGACAGGGAAGTGTGGATGTATGCAGCCTACTTTTGCTAAGTGTTTTTGTGTATTAATTTTTGCCAAATAACTACCACTATTTAAAAATATTAGTTTAGAAAGTAGTTCATGTCTTCTTCAGGCTTGTTCATATGAGTCAGCTGAGACATTTTAGAGCTGTTCCCAGATTATTTCAATTGTCCACTCAGGAGAAATTAAAATAAACCAGCAATGGAATGGCTTAAATTTTTAGGGAATACCAATATGGACGACCTGAGCAGGGTGTTAGTAATTTATTTGGAATTCTGTACAAGTTCTATGTGTTTTAATGAATCAATCCTTTTCTCTTTTGATATGAGGGTCTGAACAAATCAAAGACCAAATGTGTACCTAGTGATTTTACAGCACATTGCAGTAAAATGAGAATCAGGCTACATCCCAAGATTCTGGAAAAATACAATGAATACTTTAAAAGCAACTTGGCTGAACACTGTAGCATATGAGCTATCTTTTAAAACTATGGTATATGATATTTTCCTTGGGGTCTGTTTTGTGTTGTTCCTTGTATTGCAGAAGGAACACAAATGTCATAGAAACTGCTGGGGTTTATTTTGCAAGCTTGGGACAAGAGGTACCATACAGAATTTCAGCTGTTGCAGTCCTGGAAAACTCAAGGACTGTCTGGTTTAGGGTTTGATTAAGTGTTTGTCTCTGAGATGTCTAGGATGGAGTATATGAATTATGCAAAAGACGACCCCCTATATATATTGTACACTACTTAATAGTATAAAATGCAGTTTCCCTGTTTGAATTTGCATTTAATTCCTTCCTTTGTCTCAATGGAGACTGCAGTCTGCTTGTGCTTACAGTTCTGGATGTGTCTGATGTCAGAACAAGAAATAAGGAGTACTCTTCTTTCCTGTCTATCTGTTAAAACTATGGCCTGCTGATACAAAATCAGGGAAGAGCCTGCAATGAACTGAGTTTCTTTCTTTCACTAGTCTCTGGAAGGATCCTACTTGCAATTAACCAAAATAAGGTTTAAATCAGTTTTTATATCACGTTGTAATACCTTGGGTTTACTATGTTTTCAACAAATTGTGGAACTTAAAGATAATTTCAATAATCTGGGTATCCCAGATATTCAGGTTGTATTTTAATAGCTCAGTGAAGATATGTATCAGATCATCTCAAAGCATCTCTGGTTTTACCTATCAGACTGGTAGCTTTCGCTGTCATCTTCAAATTAAAAAAAAAAAAAACAACAAACCTTTTCAGAATAAAGAGACACTGCTTTACTAAAGGTATAGAATAGGAGGTGGCAAGAATCGTGGAATATCAGCATGCAGAAGAGTAAGTCTCTTGTAGATAAAGAAAGCAACCACCATATGGGGCAGCTGTTTTCTGCAGTGAAAATAGGCTTCTACTGTTTTTCATTGTGAATATTCACTGATGTTGTTGCATTTACTAGCTTCACTTTGACAACCCACAGAAACAACACCAAGACTGATGATTTGTATCATTTGGGTCTGCTTCATTGGCATATCATAATGAACTTTACTCCATGTGGTGCTATTTTAGATATTCAACACAACACAAACTCAAGGCTCATGCTACTTGTGTTTGCTTTAAAATATGAGATTGTTTTGACACCATGATTCTTGAATAGAATTCTTTACATTGACATTAGGTTTTGGTTTTTCTTTAGATTTTTGCCTTTGCAGATTTCAGCCTTTTGAGTTCATATTTTTAAGTTTTATTCCACGCTTAAAAAGGCAAAGTTTTTTAGCCTGTTTTATTAAGAATATGGGCCAGATGTCACCTATTGTCTATCTCTGCCTGTCCTTCCTAATTATTTGGGTACATGAGTCAATTTCAACCCAATATAAGAAAGAGATGTGTGAAGCTATAACAATGTAGAGAAAATAGCTTTCTGAATACAGTAGATTCTTTTCCTTCGGTGTGAGGAGCCTCTTTGTAGTGATCTCACACTTACTTAAACACCAACATATTCTTGTGGGATCTTGGGGATTTAAATGGAGATCTAAATCCCCAAGAAGGCAATTCCCATTGATCCTTCTAAAAACAAAATTAAAATCTTCCACAGTGTTTATTTCCCTTGTGTTATTGATTTTTTTTTTTTTTTTTTTGGACTTCAGGTGAAAGCTTAATGTGACCGCCATACAGACCAAAAATCACTGTTGGCATTTATAATGTATATGTTGGCATTGACACAAACGACTCCATGGTAGATAAAAAACACACATGAAGGCTAGAAATTCCATTGATATCCCAATGGAATTCCTGGCATTTACCATGCACCCTGTGGATGAGCTCAGTTTTATGAGCCTCCAGTTCTGATGGATGCAAATTTTCAGCAAAAGAGAAGATGGATAGGAAATTACATGAGACACAAACATGACTACAAATTCTTTGTGGGGGAAGTGAAGGAGTTGAGAGATAGCCTGAAGTGGTGGCTGTCAAGAGAGGTAAGGTCAGCACAGTGAGGATTAAAGGGGAATATCAAAGTTATTAAATGCTGACATAGGATAATGGTCTCCCACTGGCATATCAATCTGGAGATATTTGTGAGTAATTAATGTCAAAACCAGCCAGAGATGTTTGTGTTTGAAGGAGATATTGATCCCCTGGCACAGTACCAGCATATAATGACTCTATTTCCCTTATACCAATTGATTATTTTATCTGATGGATGTTGGCGCAATAGAGTGGCAGTTGGTTGCTATAACATTATTGAGTTTCTTGGTATAACACTGATCACCTCAGTTGGTTTATACTTCCTCTAGATCATAGCCAACCATGGAGTGCCACTTGTAAAATATGCAATTTTTATTTTGTGAAGATTGAACTAACAATTCCAGGAAAAAAGAAAATGTATCTGAACATTTGATGGCAGGAAACCCTTGTGCCTCTCGAACTTTCTCATTTTTGCTTCTATTTTTATGTAGGGGAGCATAAAAGCTGAAATTTCACCCCTGCGTTTGGTGCAATGCAGAGGAAACTGTGGATTCACTTACGAAAAGCAGAGTCCAGCCTAACTTGAATCTGTAGAAAATTTGCAGCAGAGGGTCACAGGAGTCCAACACCCTTGTAAATCTGAACTGCCAAAATGATTGATGAGACCTCTTGCAAATACAACACTAAGCCTGAGAAACACTGAATAAAGTAAAGTCTGGAAGAATTGACCTGTCAGCCACTCTCCTTTGATGGGGAGGTACAAGTTAAACCCTATTTAGGCTTTGAAGATGTGTCCTCCTGAGTTCATCAGGAGATGGATGAGGTTTTAAGGAGATGTGAAGTACATCAGTCCTTTTCTTGTGAGAAGTACACCTTCTGGAAATGAAATCTAGAGACCAGGTCTCCCACTTAGATATTTATGACAGGTCCTGAATATACAGAGATTTCGGGGGCTTTTGTTGTGGGGTTTCTTTGTTTGTTTGCTTAGTATGGGGGGTTTTTTGTTTGTTTATTATATGGTAGGTATACTTTTGGAAGGCTTCCAGGCCAGGTCAATCTCTGATAAAGAAGGACTTCACCCAACTCAAGCTCATGGCTACATATTGGCAAATTACCTTCGTCAGCTTTTGTATTGTTTCTTTTTCTCAGACACAGGCTAGGTCAGTCACACACGGTGGTCAGAGACTCCCCCATCCTTTCTTCCCTCACAGAATCTGTTGGGCTCTTTCTAATGCTCCTCCCTCCTGCGTTGTTAAGAAAAAAACCATCACCACAAAAAATAAAAACCACAAAAAACCAGCCAACAAACAAAACTCCAGCCCAGCAACACTAACATGAGTAGTCTTAAGCAGATCATATCTATGTTATGTGGATCAATAAAGAGGGTGACTTATGCTCAGGGAAATCTGCTTTGCCTCCCCCCACCCCTGAAATGATCTAAAAAGTTGTGGAAAAGTTTGAGAAAAGAAAAACTAGATCAGTATTCTTTTAGATATGTGTGTGTGTGTATATATATATATATATATACATATATATATATACACATATATGTAAAAAGTAGAAAAAAGGTCATGGAAAATTAAAAAGTAAATTACCTGTTCTACTGAGACCACAGCCTGGGATGTTCTCAGAAGATATTCTTTAACCTTCTTTCACGTGTTAACTAAGATACTACTTACTGAGTCTGTATGCAATTTCGTCTTTTTCCTGATGATCAAGGAACTTCCCATGTATCAGTTTTAGCAAAAGTTTCTCCTCCATATGAATAAGTGAATCCTAAATCTAAGCCTGTATAATTTCACTTGGATAGTTACCAATTAGTCCTACACATTTAAGAAAGACCTCCAAAAGTACTATAATAAATGCAGGGCTCAAAATATATTCAAATGCTGTCTGTGCAAGAGTGCTTCATCTTCTTTAGACTTTATAACAGACTTAATCAAAACTGAATATGCAGAGGGGAAAAAATCCAGAACATGAAGCAAAGTATTAATGCTGTTCTTCAAACCCTTTTGCCAAAGACTTCCTGACACTTGTCTGTTTCAATTTACGTACAATAACGTAGCTTTTATGTAAATAGACTCTTTTACTTTAGATATTTGCTCTTCAAATTAATTCGAAGACATTGCTGTGGAAATGTTTGCAAGATATACTCTGTCTTGAGATAGATGAATGCTAGTACAACAGCAGAAGTATTTCTCACCATCTCTTTTCCTTGTTTTATCATTAAAATGGTTTGTTTTGATGTTTCATGTCCCTGGCCACAAGTGTCTACACATGCCATGTGGTGTTTCTTTTTTTTAACTGTGTCATGCAATGCTCTACCTTTTCCTGTGAATAATTCTGTTGTGCCTGCTAGTAGAGCAGTATAATTTTTTATTTTATTTTTCAATCTCTTAGGCAGGAGTGTTTGAGTCATAAGAATGGCTTGTATCCAGTAAATACACAAATAACTATTTTCTAAAGCGGAGGAAGAAAGTTTAAAAAGAAAAAGCAACCAAACACACACACACACACCACCTCCTTCTACCTGCTTCCTTTATCCACCCCCATTGAATTCCACACCACAAAATCTGTGCTCAGGACTCTTTGGGTTTCTTTTTGTTCCTGTTTAATCTTGTGATTATTCGTAGTGGCTAAGCCCAAGTGCTCTTTCACATGACTTGGACAGTACTTGGGCTACTTTAATGAAAAAACACCCCTCATATGTGCCAGTGCTGCTGCACTTTTGAACCAGACCAACCAGCTACCTCCTCTGCACCCATAAGGGAGTTTGACCTGCACATAACCACCACTTTCTCTTTTGGCTGGGATAGCAGCTGGCGGTCACAAAATGTTACCTGTTACCCACTGCTGCCTTCAGAGCACTTGCAAAATTGTTCAGCATGTGGAAAGTGAAGGTTTGTAGGCAGCAAACAATATATTCACAGCACAATTAAAGAATCTTGTTTGTGGCACATTCAGTATTAGATGTGGCAGCACCATCATTATGGGGTGAATGGCTGGAGTTGACATTTCCCTGCATTTATATAATTTAGGGATTTATTAAAAAATAAAGCACCAACTTTCAGAAACTGGTATTTAAATGAGAGGTGACTATTAAGACTCTGTGATGATTTATCAGAGAGATAATCTCTTTAATTGGAAAATATCAGTCAACTATTCAGTAACAGTAAGTAATCTATTTAGTAAGAATTATCATGGCTCATTTCTATCTGCCTGTTCTTTTTTCTGTCAGTGGGAGTCTAAGATGGAGCTGACTTTTACACCATCTCACTGGAGTACTGGAGAGCTGATTTGCTAGAATAGCTGAGTGCTCTGCCTCCCATCAAGACCAAATTGAATAATGAGTGCCCAGGACAAAGTTGTTTCTGAGATAATGGTAGATTTACCATGGCAAGTGATATGTATTAGACCATCTAAACAATCACCCTCAGAGGAAGAAAATAAATATTAACCCTATTCTATACTCAAAGAAACTAAGTTGTGGTGCACAGTTCTTATCTTAGTGAGAAAAACTTGAATCAGTTCAGTCCCAGTTGATGTATTCTGGTCCACAGCTGATGATCAAAACCTACTGAAGGTGATGCTATTTTTGGTCCACCTCTACATTGCAGAGGAGGTGTGAGCTTTCCTGCAAAAAGTTAGAGGGTATTGTAGTGTTTACCTGAAATTCCAGACACTTCAACTAAAAGCACAAAGTTAGAATATTTTAACATACTGACACTTTCAAAGGTGATCACATGAGAAAAGTGGTTGAAACTGGAAAAGGAGAAAAAGTAACTGCAATATTTTTAATAGTTATGAAACTGTCAGAAAGCATGTGTGAGTACAGGACAGGTTCCTTAGTTTATTTTCCACTTTTGTACATTTAACAGTGCACACAATTATTGTTCATTAAGACGGGAATGTCATAATGATTGTTGAAATGTTCTGAATTGTCCCTGAGTTCCCTAATGCTTACTTGTGACTGATGATGTAACACCATCATTAGTGCAGTTTAGTTCCAGTAAAGTATTACAAAGGCTTAAATAAAAAGGATTTCTGGCATTGTGCAGGATGAGTAACTTCTTTTTCTTTAAATATAGAATTCAGTAAATCAACATTAGTCAAATTAGGGTAGGGCAAATGAATGCAGCAGTTCCATAACACCCAGGCACTAAGGGGTAGTTCGCCTGGGCTTAATGATGTAAATGCAGAAAACAGCAATACTGCAGAAGTGAAAATGAAGGGTTAGAACTGGATCACTGGAGGCAGACACAGCATATATTCCCATTCATGGATTTATTGAACTGCATCCTTGTATTAATTATTGCTCTTTTCATGCATGAGAGAGAAGGTTCAATGTCGCTGTTGAGCGGCTAGCTGAGGAATGACCCAAGGTCTCAGACAAGGAAAGAGAGAAGAAGAAGTTTATTGTTTTGAATTCCATATATATAGAGTTTACAGAGGTGCCCCAGATTGGTCAGCCCGAGACCTCCCCCTAGGCACAATTGGCCAAGCCCGAACTGACCTAATCCAGAGACATTGTTTGCAAAACATCCAAACTTTGTTTATGAAATATAGCAAAATGTTCCCACGGGAAGGATCTGTGCTAGCCACAGTTCAAAACCTTTTCATTTCCAGTCTAAATACATTTAGAAATAGTTTAAATCTGTAAATCTTTGTGCCAGATTTGTTCTGTACTTAACAGGTCTTTTCTTTCTGTTTCTCTCCTCTCCCCCAAGTATTTATATTATTTCATTTCAGCTTTCATCCTGCTAAACTAAACCAGCATAGACCTTTCAGCCCATTTCAATACCATTCTCCACTTGCTGACCATTTTAGGAGCCCTTCTTTCTGTGTTCTTAAATTCCTATATCTTACATACAGGTGCCCCGAATTGCAGGTGTTGTTCCAGTTTGCCTATTACCAGTGCCCTGTATCACGTCATTTTTATACTTCACTACCCACGCTAGAAATTTCTCAGTGATTGTGTTTTAGGACTACTGTTGCTTTTCTTAGGAGTTTTGTCATAATGATGGGTCTGCATACAAATTGTATTTTTGTCTACTCTATTTTTTACAACTGATGAGTCTCAAATTAGAGCAGAAATACTTTTTATTATTCAAAATCTTTTCAGTGCCACGCCATTCTGATTTCTCTGGGTCTCACAGTACTTCCTCTATGACACTGTGATCTTCTTTTATGATACCATAAACAGTTCCACCAATTTTGGGCTCCAGCAAATTTTGTAGAGGTACTCTTAGATTTGTGTGCCAAAGTCATTAAAAAAGTATGGAGTCTGAGACTGACTTTTTAGAAATTCTAGTAGTACTGTCCCTAGCTTGATAACTCCCCTTTTCTTTTTTTCATTTCCAAATGTGAACTACACCTCACCCACCACACTGATTCTTGTATCAAATCCTATTTTGTCCAGATGAATTACTGATTTTCTGCCTGGCACACAGAGTTATATCAAAATATTTTTCTTAAATCAAGTCAGATGCAGGAGAACTAAATCATCTTCTGGGCTGATAAAGCCCACCATATTTCAGCCATGGAAAACAAGAGTTATTTTGTCAAAGATTAGATGAATCAGACTTGATCCCTTCCTGGTAAGCCTGTGCAATATTTATTCCTGTCTCTATTCACCTCAGTATGTTCTTACTTTCAAAATTTGTTCTGAAGCTGTGTCTGCTGCTGAGATCAACCATGACAATAACCAATTTCACCTTTCCCTCCTCTCTATGTTAAGTATAAGCCTTGTGTTTGCTTTTGTATTCTTCTTGCATGACAAAGTTATTAAAAATCTGCCTTGCTTGCAAGGCCTACTGTAGGACAGAGGGAATGGACTTCATGAGAGAAAGGGTATTTTATGGTGAAAGAAGGGACAGGATTTAAGAAAGGGTTTTATATAAATCAGATTCTCTTGCAGATTATTTAGCAGTGAGTTTGGCATGTAATTGGGGTACCTTCATGTGGGTAACTGTGAAAACCTAGGTTTCTGTGAGACCTGAAGCCTCTATGAGGGTGTGAAGGAGCTGTGGCTATGTACAAGTATGTACAAGTATGTACAAGTTTAAACACCAAACTGGGGGACAGAACTGTCAGTATGACAGGAGCAAGGTTCTCTGCTGCCCTTTCCCTGCCCAGGCCAGGCACCAAGGCAGAGCTGTGGCACAGAGGCATGCACTGCCCAGGTGGCTTTATGTCCTCAACCATGTGCCTGAGTTGCTCCTTCTGGGAGGTGGCAGAAATCCCTCCTCTGGTGGTGTGGGTGTCTGCTGGAGCATGGCAAGGGAGAACAGCTTCAGCTGGAATGACATTTGTGCTGTCAAAATCCACTGATAGCTTGGACTTAGATCTTAAAAACCTTAACTTCACTGATTTTACTTTCAAAGAAATTTTCCTCCTGTCATTCAGGCATAAGAAGAAAAACAAGAAGGCTGTAAGTTTTAGCTTCCTGCTAAATCTCCTAGAGAAAAGTGGAACCCCCTGCATCTCATTGTCTGAGGAGCTGTTGACCTCTGCAATATAAATGGATAACACAAGGAGAAATCAGTTGAGTCTATTTTGAAATGGTTCCAGTTTAAGCTGGAACTCCTCTGCTGTACTGTGGAAGGGGGAGTGGATTGATGCTAGTGCTACATTTGGGCAGCAAGAGGCAGAAACCTGCAAAAAAAGAGAAATAATGTGCTCTGGCCCTGTGACAGCCAAATACACACAGATACATGGAGCAGCATGGCTGCAAGTTTTCTCCAGCAGGAGCAGAAATATTTGCGATGACCAGGTTTTATTTCTCCAGGCTCAACAACTTGCAACTGGGGACAGACAGATTCTTTTTCAGTTGAGCCATTCTGCTGAGCTGCCAAGAGCAATGAACTTTCTAATTTTGATCCAATTTGTGCTCAAAAATATCAAGAGATGTTGCCAGATATTGAACCAAGTTGGGTTCCAGTTAAAAAATAATCCAAATGCAATCCCTGAACTAAAACCACAGAGATTTGGAATTCAATTCAGTTCAGACTCTCTGTAATTCCTTGCTGGGAAAAACTCCTGGTTGCTGAATTTTAATCTAACAGGAAAAGTTTCTATTACTTTTCACAAGTTTAAATGGAAAAGAGTTGACACTTATTTTTCTAAAAACATCAGTCTGATGCTTCTTTTGCCTTAGTAATTTTGAAACCAATATATCTAACCCATCCTATGGGCAATGAAGAAATGTAGCTATTTCTTTAAAAAACCATTGGAAATCTCAATTGTTTCTTAATGGTTGGTTTGGAAATGTTATTTCTGAAACTTGTCACAGTAGATTGGGGAACACTTTCCTTTTCCCAATGTATTCCTTCACAGTTCTTAAATAGATGCTAATAACCTGTACCTAGAGATGTCATAGATGGTCAGATTCAGTAAAGAAAAAATTGAAAAGTGCTTTCTTAGGGCATGATGGTATTTTTTTCAGATGAGTATACATTGTTTAGCTTGTGTTATGAATGAGTTTATTTTAATAAAAGTGAGGATAGCACACTTGCCTCATATGCAATGTCTCTTGAGACATGAGTGGGATAATGCTTTGTAAAAAACCAGCTAAGCAATAATCCTAAATTTTGAGAACCAATTTTAAACTGAAATGCAGAAACAAAGAGAGGTCTTGTATATACAAGATGACTTTCATTTTTCCTGTCTGAAATTGCTAAGTGTCTGCTATGGGAGTAATAGGAGAGAATTTCTAAGAAGGTTAGCTTAGATCCTTTTTCAAATACAGCCAGAGTCAAACAGAGAAATTTCAGCTGAATGCTTTTGCCTGCTTTTTTTTTGTTTGTTTCTTTGTTCTGAGAAATTCCTATTTTCATCTTTCTATGTCTCTACTCTGTGATCCTCATGCATACAGATATATTTCTGGAGTGAGTGATACTACACTTCAGAAAATAAGACCCTCAAGGAAAAATTAAGCAATTACTCATGGCCAGCATGGAGTAAAGTGATTGAAAAGATAAAAACATATTCAGGAACCTCAAGGCATGATGTAAAAATTACTTTATTCAATTCTTGTTTTCAACAAGGACAAAACAAAGAATGGATTTACAATACAAAAGAGAAAATATATATCAAATAACAATGACAAGAGCAAAACTAGAGACTAGACAAATAATGGAACAAGGTGCCAGGGAATACTGTGTTGTTATTAACACTAGAGACATTATGCAGTAGACCAAATTTCGTCCTTATTGTCCTGATTCAGATGTTTTACAAAGATGTGACCTCAGCAAGTCTTAATGTGTTGTCTGGGTCTCTTTCCTCTCCCAGTCTCCCATGTATTCACTTCATTTGTACTCAAGGGTTTTTTATCTCCCAGCATCATGAGAAGAGAATCTGCACTACTTCATTTATCCTGAACTAGGTAATTCTCTAAGCTTCTTTAGAAACTATAAGTTTTGGAGTTATAATGAATTATATCTTTTAGTATATAATGCAAATGCCCTAGGATATAGGGCAGGAATTAATTTTAAAATGTTTTCACTCCTTAAAATGCCTTTAAGCAAGCGGCCTGTTTTCCAGACTGAACTGCAATGTTTTAACATACTATTTTTTTCATAATGGTATAACTGAAATGCTGGTTTAATGTTTCAGCCTATAAAGAAGAGCAATAACATAAAGTAGGGCAATATTACAGCCGAATTAAACATTTCTAAAACATAACTTTTGATGACAGTAGTTCTACCTATCCAAAACTATGCTCTGTGAGCTCTAGGATTGTACAGCTTAGTTCATATTGGTCTGTGAAGTGAAAAACTCCAGTGGAGTAACTTATGAACTGAATGTGCCAATTGGAAATGTGTTCCTTAAATAGCTTCTCTTGTTAAGCCTGAGGCCTAATTAACTTGATTTTCAGTTTGCCTTTCAAGATGTTACATTTGACATTTGAAGAATTAGTGCTAACTACTGTCCTTCTAGAGGTTGATTAATGTTCACAAAGCCATTTGAAGATGCTTGGCACTTAGTGTGTTATGGTGACGATCTTGGATAAATACACTAACAAGCACTGAGGATCAATGTTTCCCAAGCAGCTTGCACCCTGCCATATCACCGTTTTCCCATTTTGTGAGTAGCAATTACTCAGTTTGGTCTGTGTTAAAAGAGTATGCTTCAGCAGTTTTATTTTTGTTCTGTCAGTCTGACTTTGGGACTCTAGCCCAGAGAGTTAAAAACATAATTTACAGATTAAGAAAATTTGCAGGGGAAGAAAATAATTTAGGTGGTTGTAGTTAGATAAGTAAGGTGCAGTTTTCACCATGAGTTAATGACCTTTGCCTCAGCAAATCCATCTGGGCGTCAGGAACGACTGAGAGTGGGAAGATTTGCCCACAGATTTCCCCACAGATCACCATGTTGTCGTTGCCATGCTTAGAGCTGCTTGTTGCCCATGGCAGACCAAGAATGGAATAGAGAGTGGGCTGTAGACATGCTGGGGAGTGTTCCCAGCCTGGGGCATACTGCACAGGATTTTGCCTGTGCAGAATTGTATCCAGTGGCCAGTTTCTTCTTTCTCAAATTTTATTTTCACAAAGTAGGGGGGAAAAGATGTTATTTGGCAATTTAGTGCATGCATTTATACATTCATATGTATAAATATGCATATGCATATTTTAAAGGAGGTACAGGAGATGCAGAAGGGGAGGGAGGAGAGGTGTTACTGCTAGGGTGAGTTGTCCTATGTGGAGCACATATTTTCAAAGAAGTCATGGACCAATCCTAGGTGTGCATCTCCTGATTCTTGAGCACTCAATGTAGTTTCAGCATAGCTCAGAATGGATCTGATATGAAAGATGAGGTGGCATTGCTCTAGGATGTGTGATACCGTGAAGTCCCTCACTTAACTCACAATTATTTTTTAATTTATATTGATGCAATTTCCTCTTGTATCTCAGTCTGTTACCTTGCTTGGCATTTTGAGTAAATCTGGGATTGATTCAAAGCAAGTGGTTGAATTTAGAATGCTTTTGTACTGTTCCATTTTCTGTGATGGCAGAGGAGCTGGGTGAGTTCAGCTCACTTTCTAGGTAACTGGACCTTTGTTCTCACAGCATTTACATTTTGGAAGTTGCCCTGACTGATAAGGCAGAGGTATCAGGCAGACAGCCTTTCTCTTCCCCCACCATGGGGGCACTGAAGGCAGCCTAACAGCCTGTCATAAGAGTGCAGCAGAGGAGGCATCTCATATACAGACACTTCTGATGGTGAATACAGATGGTTTGTGCCAGGTCTGCATGGGTAATTCAGTTGCAACCTTTTTTTCTAATGTAGGAATGCATTGGTATCAGGAAAAAGATTATTTTCCTTCCTGACTTGACTGTTGGTTTGCTGGCTTCTCCATCTGCTCATTTGTTTTTTTCCCTTGTAGTTGTCCCACTGTTGCTCACTTGGAAGACCAAATACCCCAAAAAACATGTTCTTTCCTGTGGTTGTCTTACACAAGGAATACATAGTTTCTTTACAGTATAATATGAAAGATCTGATTTTAAAGAGGAGGTCCATGTCTGGGAACAGGGAATGGGACCTGCTTAGGCAGCGAGGGGGAACCTGAAAAAATTCATAGACTTCCAAGGTTACTGTTTGCGGTGTTTTTCCTGAAGGTTTTCATGGGCTCCTTTAAGTTTTGCTTATAGATGGAGCCTTAGCCAACCTACTTAAAGCAGAATTAATTTTCAGTGACAGTTCCTCTCTTGTGAATCAAAACAGCATGGCCTGTATTTCAAATGGTAACCAGAGTATGTTCTTGATGAAGTATCTCACAGAAGGTCTTTGGAGAGGTATGAGTTATAACCTGTAATACAGTCTGTGTAACTTCCTAATAAAGAAAATGAGTAATTAGAGGTAAGCATGTGCTTTTTAGCAAGAATCCCTTCAGGAGGAGAAGCAATAAGCTGGTGCTCTCTAAACCAGTCAGAGTAAGCCATGAGAAGTCAGCAATTCTGCCATGAAAGGCAGTTTCTCTTGTGATGCTTGTGGGAAGTGACACCAAGGAGATCCACAAGCAGAAGCAGAGCAAGTACCTGCTTTTTCTACACCCAGGCACTTCTGACCCCAATGCTCAAGAGTTCTGTGTCTGAGGTGCTGCAGTAGTTATTAGAAAATGCGCCAGAACATAGCATTTAGCAATAAACTTTGCCAATGTGTCCTGTAGGGCTAAAAAGTGTGGTTGCACAGGTTAACTGACTGCCTTTATGCTGCTCTTTATAAATGATGCATATCTACCTCCCCATTGCCACTGGCATTCTTCCTGATTTGTCTGGAGATGAGATTAAGTCTAGTTTCTCTGAGAGCTTAGGAGAGAAAGGGTGCAACAGGCAAAGGAACAGGGAATCAACATGGAACTGATGTGAGAAGGTGCTTCCTGTGATAGGTCTGAGCTTAACTGGCCTTCTGTCAGTGCCACTACCTGTGTCTGCTGGACTTCAAGCAGACAATCTGTGGGCCTAGAAATTGTCAGAAATGCTTTTTTATATGGTTCTTTGGTTGGTGTTTCTTGAGCTTTCATGTAGCCATCATTACCCTGGGTGGTTTGCAAGACATCAGGAACCTGACAGGAACCTAACAGAGAGGCAGTGTTCACATTTGTAAAAAGGTTTTGTATAACATGTTTACTTCTGCAGATTCTTCTTGATATGTCTACTTCCCTCTTATTCTATATGTTTGCTAGAAGTGACCATAAAGAGTTCCTAGGCCCTAAGCAAATGTAACACGTTAATCAACTAACGTTCTGGTAATCTTTAAAGTCTTTTCCAACCTAGATAATTCTATGGTTCTATATTGTTGTTCAGGGGTACTGCAAATATGCCAGAGCATACTTAGAGATCAGTGCTTGCGGATCTATGTCCTTTTCTTCTCAAGACTATTTTTTTTAGTATGATGAATATGAGCCCTTGCTTTTTCCCAAGATTTCCACTCTCAAGGAGTTTTCTTCTAGAAGTTTATGATTAATTCATATGAAGTGCTCCCTCACTTCTGAAAATTATATTCAAATTTATCCATCAAGTTTTAAAACTACATTTTTTGTTGTTATTGATTACTGCTTTTTTATTACTGGAAGAAGTGGAAGAATTAAGGGGGAAGCAGAGCCCTTTCCTGTTGCCCAGCAGTGTGCTGTGACAGATTGCAGAGGCAGCTCAGATTTATTTATAATTGGCACCTGTTTTGTCACAAACAAAAATAGGCTGCTCTTGAACAAGATGGGGAACTCTTTATCAGCACAATACCAACTCTTTGTAATCTTTCTAATTTCCTAGTTGCATATTAAGAGCCTTTTTATTAATTCTTCTCTTTGTACTTTGGCTTTCTGTTTGCATTTCCAAACCATAGTGTTCAGTTTTCAGGTCTGTTCTAGGCAGAAGGGTGCAGTGATATCTCTGTATTTACTGAGAGCTGCAAAGGGAGTTGTCTATACAAAGTCAGCTTTCCTGTGGGGACACCACTGGCTCTGTTGGTTTCTTTCTGTTCACCATCAGCTCTGAATGTGGCAGGGTGAGTCTGCCACCTACTAGTTGCCACTTCTGGATGGCTGGATCTGTTGATAGTGATGAGAGAGGGGCTTTATGGAATTGTGCTGCAATAGTCAGGGTTCTTCTCTGACCACTTTTATTTGGGACAGTGGGAGAGGTGGATTTTTAAAGAGTGACTCCTTTATTTAACGATATTTTGGGGCGAGGATATGCTTTTCTGACATAGCAGCAGTCACCTTTAAAGTGAATCTGGGAAAGTTACTGAAGAGCTTGGGGTTGCATATGCCATGAACATCCTAGTCCTGAAGCTTTATGGAATCCTCGTTTTTCATTGCATATTAAAATTTATTCTCAGCCTTGAGAAAGCTTGCAGACCGTAGGATGCCTTTTATGTGTGCTTTTATTTCCAGTTTCTCTACAGCTCCTTTATAGATCTCACAGGTTCAGGCAATGGTATTGCCTTATGTTCTTATGAGTTTGAGTTGATGGTTTTTGCTGCACACATGGCAATTTCTTATAGTTTCTATTCCAACCAAAATGTGATCAGGTAAAGTAAAATGTTGAAGCTCTCTTGTAGCCCTGTGTTGCTAGGCAATTTCGGTGGCTTTTGTTCTAATACCAGTTGAGTCTTCTAAAAAGAACTGTTCCCTAGGAAAGAAAATTGCACGATTGGCAGCAATATTACTACTTCATTACTGCATTGCCATTGCCAGTGACCTTCCTTCCTTTAAATTACACTGTTTCCCTATCACATGCCAGAAAGGTAGCCAAAGGTTCAAATTATTGCCGGCAGACCACAGGGATCAGCAGTACAGAAAATTTGGCAATCACTGTATTTCTGCAGTATTAGGTGCTCTTTTTCTTACATATTCTTGTGTTACCGAGAGAATTTTTGATTGCGTATATAAAAATGGTCATGGCAGTAGTTATTTTTACTGTATTGCATCTTCAGGGAGAACCAGAAATTACAGTTCTTCTCCTCCTGAGAGCTAGTGAGAATTAGTTGCTCTTTGGTTCTTGTGTTATTGGCAAATAATAATCCCAGAGGAGGCCATGCCAAGTGGAGATGATATTTCCAAGGTCTGTATCACACCCTTCATTTGTGGATCTTGCTGCACTTCTGAAAGTGCAGTGGTTCTTTCCACCCGCCTCCTCTCTGATGAAATATTATCATCTCCATTCTGTGAAATCAGGAAAACAACTGAAGGGATAAATGACTCACACTGAATTAAGCAGCAGCTCAGGAAGAGAAAGCACAGCTCTCTTTGAAAATTGGATCACATGGCTCCCAGACACCTTTCAGACAGGGAGATGTTTTTGAACCCCTCTCTCCCTGGGACACTGCAAACCCATTTCCCAGGGCTCTGCATCACTGCTTCCCTCATCTCAAAATTGTGCTGATGCAATTTCAGGATGCTTTTCTTGATGAGCTTCAGGGTGCACAGGATCTGTTAATACCATCCCCCTGCACAGGGGCTGACTCTTCACCACAGGTGCCTGTCTGCCTCTCTGTGTGACAGCATTTTTGCCAGGTGACCATGTTTAGATGGCTGACTGAATAATATGATTGATTTAAGCTGACTGGCTGCTTTTGAAATATTTGAGAATGCACAGGAACTTTATCACTTTTATTTATTATCTACTTAGGTCTATTCAAGTTTTGCAGACTGATTGTACATGGCTGACGTCCTTGAATGAAGTGTCTCATTTGTGATTGTCTTTCATATGCACTCCCAATTTCATGGGTCCAAGCCTTAAATTTACAGAAAAGAGACCATTTAAGTCACCTCAACTTGATCCTCCAAAGCATCATGAATGGATTTTGTAAATAATGGGTTGGGTGGTTCCTAATTTCAAACATTCCCTTCAAGATAGACATGGCTTTCATACCAGTACAACCTTTTTCATTTCTTGAGTTCAAGAACTTCACAAGGGAGGTCAGAATGACCACATGCCATTTTAAAGACACAGTGGGGGATGAGCAGTATCAACACAGCAGTTTAGCAGAGTCAGAAAGAAAGCAGAGTTTTCTTAAGATCAAGGGCAGTACCTCACCTACAGAGTGTATTACTGTGTCTCTGCCTGCTGTTTTAGCTTTGGGAACAGGGAGATCTTATCTCTGTGTTACTCCCAGGTATTCCACAAAACAATCTAAGATAAAAAAGTTGTATTAATCTTTTCCTTCCCTTTCAAGTGGAAACTTGTTACAGATATCTATATGTAGTCTACTTTTCAACGTGAGGGGAAAATGTAATGAGCACTTACAGCAATCAGACAATTTCTGTTGAATTGGTGGCTTTTTGTTCATACTGTTTTGGACAGTGAGGTGACACTGGTCTGGTCTGGTCTGGTGCACTGGTCCTTTCCTGGAGTCTGTCTTGCATAGTGAAATCCCTGTTGTCCATATTCAGTTCCCCACAGCAATTTCAAAATTTAAATCTCTGCTGTACCTCAAGTGAAACATTTATTGAAACATCATCACATCATCTGTGCCCTTTCAAGACAGGCTTATACAAATATGCAACTGTTCTTGACACAGCTAAAAGAAATTCAACCCTGATGATCTTCTGTCTCCTGGGAAAATGTGTTTAGAGATGGGGTACAAAATGAAGGTACAACTTTCTTGGTCTTTCTCACTTTTTTTTCCCCCCTGTTGTTTTTCACTGATCCATGGAGGAGCAATGTAAGGTGCCAAATCTGTTTACTCCTCAAACAGTTTGGGATGCTTGAATGTTGCTATTGTAATTTAGGAAACAACTCACAGACAAAATTGTGTCAGGTAGACACTAAAAATACACACTGTAGGAACCACATAAACTCCCAGGTACAAATTAGCTCTTTTTTTGCCAGTGCAATTTCTGATGAGAAATGAACTAAGCTTCTTCCTCAAACTTCCATTAGTAGATCAGTTAGAAACTTGAAGGACTATTTGTATCCTGAGAGGTGGCATATTGATCTACAGTTCCAAGAATTGTGCCAAGAATGGAAAATCAACAAGATCTTCACCTGATTTATGTAAGCCAGACATCTGTGGCTTGCCTTCCGAAGGTGATCTCTCAGAGGCATAATTAAAACTTGATGGTGAATAATCATGATGATTTGTGTCCCCACGTTGCAGCCCTGTGGATGTTTTTATGTGGTTGTAAATGTGGTTGGTCCCTGCTTGTGAAAATTATGGATAGAACGTGCTGGGCTTAAAGGCTGGAATATTGCACACAGATCTTATGCAGAAGGTCTCCAAATTTTTCTAAGACTGGACTTCTGTTTCAGTTTAGAACTAGTCAAATTGCATGTTAGTGAAAAAATACATTCAAGAAGTTTTTATTTAGTAAAACTGAGCAGCCTCTAAATTTGCTCACTCTGCAGAGAGAGGCAGTGCTCTGATACTGAAGACACTGACTTGGGGCTGGAGAGAGTGGGCAAAGACAGCAGTTTTTAAGTCAGTCTTATTTTGGTCCCAACAAAATAGCAACAACAGCATCACATTTTCCTTCATCCTCATCTCACCTGTCAAAAGGAGAAAGAAAGCATTGGGTCAATGGTTATCCTTCATTAGATATTTAAACACTCTGAGCAGTACAGATTTAACTAGAGCTGCAGCCTGAAAATTTTTCCATTGAACTCTATTATTTTGTATTAGTGTGGATAGAATTTTCAAGGCATACAAAAAACTACCACTGAAGTGGACTGGACTTCTTTCTTTTCTTTGCTATCCGGCTCATGGTGGGAATTTTGAAGAAGCTGTTTATCATTTGGTTTCAAATTATTCCTAGGATTTGTTTTGTGCTTTAAGACATTTATCCTGCTTTCTAACAGGCCCAGCTTTCTCCATTTGTATCAGTAACAGTGGGTTACTCTTTCATTTTGAGACTGAAAAGCATAAAACACCTTAAATTGCCTACTTATAAAATCAGGTGGGGAGAGGTGCCATCTCTGATTCTGCATGCAGGAGAGTCACCACAGTAGATACCGTTTGGGGCTGATCATCATAAGGAGCACGAGTTAGAACCAATGATCATTTTTCTGAGAATCCCTAGCCTTTCCATTAATTTTGATTTATTGATTTTTATGAGCAGGAGCAGTGAGAAACTCAGGCTTTGAGGAGGATCAGAAAGGCCAGTGCGTGTCGAGGGTTATTGCCTTGTTTCGTGCTGTGATTTATACAGTGAAGGTACTGGCCACATTCTTCTGCTTGGTGTTGTTTTATTTCTACTCATCGTTATAGTATTTCATGACTTAAAGACAAGTGCCCTCTGAGAATCTGTTCTGTTGTGTCCTGACATTATTGCAGGCTGAAGGTCTGATTATTGGAAGTGCTGAGCCCTTGCAGCTCCAGTGGAATGAATGGAAGCTGAAGGTGCTGTGAAAAGCATGCCCGAGGCATTTTATTCTTTTAAAGGGATTGAGTGGCTCCTCATAAATATAGGTCCCTGCTTTGACTAATTCCCCCTTGACTGCAAATCCTTTGAAGTAAATGGAGTTTACTTGATTAGAATTAAACCTGTGCTCCAAATTTAACTCCCATCCTTGCCATGTAGCTGAAGAATTGATTAGATCTTAGTAAACCTGATGTTAAAATTAAGCTTCAAATTTACAATTAAGCGTCACAGTTTTGCATTATAATTGGAGTACTGCATGCTGGGAAGGATCAGAAATGGTTTTTCTTTGAGGGTTCAGGTGGTTCTAAACACAATTCCTGTTCCTATAGAAGAGCTGCTGGTACAGCAGAGGTAACTAAACACACTGAAAGGACAATTTTGTGGCTACAAGAGGTACCAAGTGTCTGCAGCTGGTGCAGAGAGTCAGCCTGCCTGAGCCATTCACATCCTCCTGCACAGAGTCTTAATCCTAATTTCTCCAGTTCCAGTGAGAGAAGGCAGATGTCAGACAGTGATTCAGCCTCAGGAAAATGTGATTTCTCCCAGTGCTTGATAATTCTGCTGTTCTTGCGAAGGAGGAAGCTTGCCTAAGTAGTGGCTGTTTGATCCTGAAGTAAGGAACAATGATGCTGTTTAGGCATATGAGTGACTGATGGAAAAGTTCAAAAGAGCACTTATGAAAGGGTGAAAGCTGGAGCTGAGAGATTTGGGGACTAGGTATACAAAGAAAGCTTTTTCAGCTTGACTTTTTGCTTTGTTTTTTTTAAAGAACATAGATATGCAACCTACTGAAGTGGCCCTGCAAATCATGGCAGAATTTAAAGACTTTTTCAGTTCTTGGCTAAAGGCCCTTCTCTACCCAGGTTGCTCACATGTGCAAGAGGTCAGCACTGCTTCAGTACTTAGTTTTTGAAAATTCATTCTTTGCTCAAGGAGAATAACAGTACACTCCTGCTTTTCCCATTTTGGGATCATCACTACAGTATTCTTTGGGTTTTTTTCTTCTTTAAAGCCAGTATTTGATTAAAAATAAGGACGTTTGGGGATTGTTCTTTGGTTTTGTTTGGTTGGTTTTTATTGTTTCTGTCTCAGATAACAGACATATAATTCTAATAGATTATAGAAGAACCATTGCTTTTGCTTCTAGTTACTTTCAAAGAACAAATTTAATCAGTTATATTCTCATGTCTATGTCTGTCAACATTTTTCTTGTTTCCTCTGTGATATATCCATGTACAATATGGTAGATCATCTGCTGTGTCAGCAGAGCTTCACATTTCAGTGTGTACATTGATCTAATCCTACTTTGTGAGTGATGGGGCCTGGTGCTTGGTTCTCAGCAGGCAAGATGGACCATGCTGTTAGCAGTGGGGAAGGCTGTTGTTTTGATGAGGAGACTTGTGCTCTTTCCCTTTGTCTCTCTGTCCCAGACTGAGCAACAAAACTTGGCATAAACAAAAGACATTGAGAGAATATTCAGGCAAACAGGTACTTGCTACCTGTTCTTGCTGTTGGCCTCCTAAAGACAGGGTCTATGCTGTGTTTCGTTGTCTTTAAGACTGTAGGCCAAGGCTGGCTTTTCACAGTAGTGTTTTGACATCCTTTGCTCCAAGAACTGGGATTTCACTCAAATATACTGCTTTCTAAGTTTTGTGGCTGATTGTATTTTATGTTTGGGGGTTTTTTTTAAGCTCCTGCCTGTACATGTTTTATTCCACCCCCCCCTTGTTTTTCTGTTTCTAGCCAGTGAGACCTGCAACGATTTCCATCCCATGTTCTTCACCCATGACAGATCGTTTGAGGAGTTCTTCTGTATCTGCATTCAGCTTTTGAACAAGACATGGAAGGAAATGAGGGCAACTTCAGAGGACTTTAACAAGGCAAGAAAAGGGTGGGGTGGGAATAACTGGGCAGAATGGTGAAACAAGGCCTTATATTCTTCCCTAGAGGCACAGGAATTTACTAATTCCCATTCTGCTGAAAGCCTAGAGATTTATCTCTTTGGATGCTTTGCACATCAGAATGTCAGCATTTAGAAAGTAGTGGATAAAGAATGGGAGATGTAAGGAGGTTCATAGACCTTTTTCAGTCATGTTGCACTGCAGGCTACAAGACTAAAATCCTGGCTTGAGGGGAAATTCTGCCTTTTCATGTTAGCAGTATTATGCTGAAGTGCTGCAGCCTCCAAGGTTGTAAATAATGCAGAGAGAGTACTGCAGTGATAATTCTGTGCATCCCTTTCATTTCATGTGAGCACTAAAGTGATAAAATATTCAAGAGTGGACACAATCATGACAGAGTGCTGTGCAGTTTAGCCCGCTAAAAAAAAAAAAGCGAAAACCAAACCAAAAAACCAAACAACAACAATGACAATAAGAACCAACCCTGAAAACCAGTGAAATAAAATTTCAACCAAAAAACTCCTCAGTAAGAATTCTGGAAGCTTTGGCCAATCTTCTGACCCTCAGAAAAGCTATAAAGAAGAGGTCTGTCTTAGTGGTCCCTAGACATCCAATTTTTACCTAATTTACCATGAGCCTGAGCAGTATCTCTGGCATTTTCTAAGAATGACAAACTCGTGCTTTTGTGGCCAGCTGGCGCCCTTATCTTTGTTGGGATCCTGTGATTGGATCTTGAGCCTCTCCCTGGGAGATGTTGGTTATAGAACTGTTGGTTGGGAATGAAAAGTGAGACTGCTGCTCTGTGTCAGCATGTGCCTTACAAGTGCTCTGAAGTCACCAGACTCAAATGGTATGTGAGAGCTACTAGGAATGATCATGCCTAACTTCTAATTGGAACTCTCTCTTATTGAAGTGGTCCCAATTTCCATTTACTGCTGCGAAGTGAAGGTGAGTTCTTAGGTCACAGTGAGGTATAACCTTTGTTGAGTTCTTTCAGGCAAGGTAGTTGGCAGCAGTACCAGAGCCCTGGCTAAGGAGAGAAAGGAAGTCCAAAATGCATGCTCTCATAGCTAGATGACCTAGAGGCTTGTTCTTGCATGGAATTTCTGACATGCTTCTCCTGCCTAATGATCCAGCAACTCAGAAGGAGCAAGAGCAAGATAATTCACTGAACAGTATAGGGTTACTAAAATCAAGAGCTTAAAGAAGCAACTTTATAAAGACTACTTCATAGTATGTGGTTGTTTTAAATAAATATATTAACAGCTGTCTATTACTTACAGGCCTTCTGTCTCAGTAGAAGAAGGGTTTATCTACATAATTTCCCACTACTTGAGTTGAAATATTGAGTTAGTAATCCTAGGGAATTCAGAAAAAGAATGGTTCCATTTCTGGCATCAGCCCAGGCCACCCTAAAAAGAAAACAAAGAAATTTACTTTGCAGTGTTAGGCATTGTTGCCAAGGGTCATAGGAAATCAAGTAGTTTTTTTCTCTGATCTGACTAGTTTGCCACTTGTGTTTTCTGTTGCTGATAATCCTGCGACTTCACCTGTCAGTTCTGCCAGCTTCAGCAAGATTGGCATTAGGTATTACCACATGTGTCATTGAAGACATGGGCAATTCTTAACTCCATGGGGCAAATCTGAAATATTCGCCATTGGGCTGCCTAGGTTTGTATCTGGTGGTAGCACTGTACTGCATGATCCTGAACCCAGGATCTCTGCCTGTAGAAATCATTCCTGATTTTGTAACAGTTTCCGTAAAGGGGAGGGAATGCTAAGCTCTTGTGTCTCTCATTTCTAACACTTCTCTAATTATGTTTTGCTTATCTAAATCCTTTCTTAGAGTCATAAGGAGATTTTTGTGCTCTAACCCATTTCAAATGACATGTGGTGGTGATGTGCATTACTCAGCTGATAAACGTCTGAAGGGATGTGCGAGTGAAGCAAACTGTGCTGTTGTGTGGGCTTGTGAAGCACTTGAGGGTTTGTGGGGGACGATGCATTATGGAGTGGTACCCAAGGTTTACCCATTTGCTTGCTGGGTGACAGCTGCCAGTGCAGCCAATGGCTTTGCCAAACTGAGCACCATTATTTTTAATCCTTACCTGGGGAGAGGCTTTGGTGATCACAGCATGTTAATATTCTGTCTGCATCTTCCCTGCATGCTAAGGGTACCCATTTCTATGCAGCCACTTTTGAAAACTCGGCAGGCAAGGGCCACGTGAGCCTGGGGAGCATTCAGCCAAACTTTCAGAAGTGAATGGGAAGAAAGCAGACCTCACAAGGCGCAGTAATTTACTTGCTGTGAAAAAAAAAATTCTTCCATCTTCTCTTTGTGTTATTATTTTTCAGTTTCAATAACCTGATTGTCATGGTAGTGTATGAAACACCACTTGGTTACAGTTTACTATCCACCTGCCTGATGGGATCATTCATTTTATTCCTTCCTCCATCCCTTCCTTCCCTAAAACCTCCAAAACAAAATTGGATGCTCTCAGTATATTGATTGGTAACTCTCGAGATGTGGAGACTGCTAAAAATCTAGACTGCTTTCTTTGATGTTTAATCATAATTGAATAAAAGGAGCTTTTTAGTTTAATTTTAAACTTTTGATTAATCACAGTAGCTTGTACATTGAGGGTCTGTAGGAGGTCTGTGTGCACATACAGAGAATTACTTCCTCCTCTCTTGAACTGGGGAATGACAGGCACTAAAAGAGGCAAGGTGATTGAATTTCCCCTCAGGTTTTAGTGCCTGCTCTCAAGGGTTCTCTAAGTCATATATTAAGACTTCCTTTTGATGACAAAATGGCATACTGTGCCATCATGTTTCTTCAATTCATGTTGTGGAGATTCCATATAGGTTTGTTAATTTTTAAAGTTTCAAAAATAATTAAACCAGCACTTTGCTCATGGTTGGAAGAATTTTATGGTGTTTTAGTGAAACATTTATGATCTCATGCTTTATCCAATTCTTATTCATTAAAAGAGACACGTTTTGTCAACTCTTGCATGAGAAAATATCCTTTGATCTCTATGGTAATAGAATGACACTGTCAGACCTAAAACCTTTTTTTCAGTCTCTATATACTAGTAGATGTCTGAATAGAATAATTCAGACAGGCAGCTAAGCTTATATTATGCCTTTGTAACATTTTAAGACATACATAATTCATGTTTTGTGAGTTTCCTAGAGAAATTAGGATGCAGTTGTATAGATAGACATGCAAGTGGCAATAATTCCATTTGAAACCTTTTTGTTTTTATTTGAGCCTACAGATGATCAAAGGACACTTTACAAGTTTCTCCACAGTCATTTGTGAGCAGACAGCATGGCTTACGGCTTTGAAAACACAATCTAGTCTCCAAGATTTACATAGTTTTACACGTTTTATTAAAGCAGAAGAAAGCATTGTGTATTGATTTTTGGAGTCAGAACTGACTGTAAGAAATCTGGGCTGAGTTATCTCACATCCAGCATCTAGAAAACTTCATTAGCCACCTGCCCAAATAAATAGGTGACCATCAGTCAGTTTTTGCTCACATAGGGACCACCTACGCTCTGCTCAGGGTAATCAGGCTCTGCTGCCACACAGACTGAGATGTACTGAAATTGGTTCAGGGTTTACTGTTTATTTTTAACTCAATGGTAGGTGGAATTCAAAGCACCTGCCTGACAGTAAAATTCCTCCCATGGGGCCAAATGAAATCATACTCCCAAAGGAAATTTTTTTGTTGATTCCCACTAGATGTAGTTTAGTAAGTGCAGCTGGGCAGCCCTAATGTGGATTTACATTGCAATTGCTATCTCTTTAGTGATCTTCTTGTAAAATACACATATTGTTTCTTGGGATACCAGGAGACTGCAACTAGCACATTGTGTAGGGAAAAGATTATCTTCTTACCTCTGGTTTCCAGAGATTTCAGTCAGCTGCTTGTCGTAAATTTGAAGTTCACATGCTAATAAGAGGAATGGTGAGCAAATGGATTATTTTAATTGCAGCCATAACTTTTCTTATTAAACCTGCAGAACAGAATGAGCAATTTGCTAATTCTGTACCTAGTGTAGTGCCATCTTGAAAAAAAGCAGATTAAGAATAAAAATAGCTGCTCCCAGTCCCATCATGGAAGGAAAAAGACAAATTTTTTATGCTTGGCTAGCAGAGTTTTGAAGCTGCATTGTAGAGAATGGGCACAACGTGGCTGCTTTGATTAGTATATTAGTGCAGTTTCTGTTTTTCAGATGACCAAAAATGACTGCTCATAATAACATGCAAATTTTCATTCCAACATGGCTAAAGTTAAATTGGAGAAGCCAAAGCTGAAAAAATTGTAAGTACGGTGATGTATGGTGCTTGAAAACAAAATTCACTGCATTCACTAAAGCTACAGGCTTGAGGAATAGGAAAGTGGGACGAGGTTGGCTAATGATGCTGCCAATGCATTTTTCTCCTTATTTAGAGATTCAGTTAATTTGCCCTCTGGGCATGTGTTTGAGATCATCATAGTATAAAACATGAGCTTTTAAATGTTTTGTGAAAATGTATTTTGTAACAAGAATATATAATAATACTATATAATATAGAAGAAGAAGAAAATACTTTGTAATAAGAAAAATCTTCTCAGCAACCTCAAAAAACTGGTTTCAGCATTCAACCAGCAACCATTTCACAGTGGAAGACTTGGTATCCTGAGGAACTGCCCCTGTGGTATCTGGCTATTTCAGGGACACACCAAGCTGCAGCACCAGATCCCCCTGCAGCAGCGGGGTCTGCTCAGCACGATGATGGTACATGTCACTGGCAGGTACACACATAACAAATTGCCTTGTGTGGTGATCAGAAGAGTAGACATTGCTCACAGCGGCAACAGATGCAAACAATAAATGCCCTACGTGAGTCCTGTAATTAAATAGCAAAGCAAACACGGAGGCATTTGATAACCACAAAAGATGTTTATGGCTCATGCTCAGACTCTGTGAACATTTTTCCTTGCTCGCTGACAAGATAACAGAAAAGGTAACCAAGCATAA
Source organism: Entomyzon cyanotis (assembly GCA_024500445.1). NCBI lineage: Eukaryota > Metazoa > Chordata > Aves > Passeriformes > Meliphagidae > Entomyzon > Entomyzon cyanotis. The sequence goes on from JAKEPQ010001005.1 coordinate 89,190,776, forward strand.
CATAAAAATGAAAAATACCATTTCCTTCCTTGGTGGCAGTTTGGAAATGCCGTGCCACAGGTTTCTCAGCTTCTTCAGGGTTGTCACGCTTTCGGCAGCTGTAGGGATGAATAATTGTGTAAGGCTAGGTTCAGAATATGACTAAGTGTTCAAGGACAGGCTTTTATGAAGCAAACTTGAGTGAGTGGTGGTCCGTGTGAAAATGTGTTGTGGGCCAACACCACCATCAGATAACGTGAATTACCCATGGGAACATACACACAGGGGGTCATTTTAAAAGGGTCAGAGCAACAATGTGGCAGAGGAGCTGTCACCAGCATTGCTGGGTCCACTGCAAATTGGGGATTCGAGGAGCAGACTGTGCACAGGTCCTGTCCGAACTGCCCCCCTGGCTGCAACCTCCTTGCCCTGACGCTAGTCCTTGCCATGGCAGCTCTGTGCCTGACCTGGAAGTGGCAGAGCTTTGCCACATTTCTGTGGCAGCAGCAGGTCCCCAGCATGCTCCAGTGATCCCCTCTAGTGGCAGCAACAGTATTCTGCACTTTTCTACTACTTGCTGGCTTGGCTGAGTCTTGATAAACCACATTTTACAGAAAAGAGGCAAAGGGCACCCAGAGCTGAAGTGCCTTGGCAGTGAAGCAGCTGCAGGGTCAAAATCAGAACCAGGATGTCTGACCACTTGCTCCAGCCTCCTCCATCACCCTGGCACAGATGCAGTAGCAGCTCCAGCCCCAAAGTGGTACTTCCCTTTCTCTCTGCCTCTCTTTCCCCTCCCCCTGCTGCACAGGGATGCTCGGAGAAGGATGGCAAATGATAGTTTCAGAAATATGAAAAGAGATAAAATAATTCAGACAAACTTGAAAGTAAAATCCTTTGGTCAGTCTGTAAACCTGTCTATCACCTCCTTTTTAATTCAATGAAAGAAGACAGGAAAGGGGTGATAAATAGCTCTTTACAGATGCCCTCCAAAGCATTATTGTTTTCTTATGGTTCTGAAGCAGATGAATTTAACTCCTTTTGGGAGAAGCTTTGGAAGGCTGTTCTGTTTGCATTTTACAGTTGGGAAATGCCAGGCTAGTGGAATGATTGCACCTCTCTGTTAGCTTTATTGCACCTTCCCTTGAGAATGCTTTGTTTATATCAGCCAGGGTTATTGCAAATAAATTATTCTCACATAGAATGAATTCTGTATTCCCTAGGCTGGCACAGATTAGCACAAATTAAATCCCACATTTTCACACCTGAGGCCAATAGCACTTTATTAACTTTTATTGGAAACAGATAATTGCTATAAATATATTGTATCATTAATAGTGTAATGCAAAAATTTATAAAAAATTTGTAGCAACTAACATTTTGCAAGTCTGTTGCATAGATTACAGAGAAAATGAGACTTTTTAATTGAAGAAATTACTCCCTTCAAATACAATAGGAATCTTTTAGAAAGCATAATTTGGGTGCAGAAAGATTGCCAGGTCTGTTCCATTAACAACCTGTTCCTTAAGACTGGTCTGTTTGAAGCAGTGCAATTGAATGTGATGTAAAGAGGGCCTGTTTAGGACCTTTCCCTAACATTTGGTCAGTGTTGCCTCTGTGCTTTTTGTGACCTAGATATTCCAAATGTATTCCTTCATCAGCTTCTCATTTAGGAATGGTTCTGTTTAGTCTTCATCTCTGTGTGTTTATCTCCACCTGTCAGATCTCCAAATGTGTCCCACAGCACTCATCCCCTGCTCCTGGCTGTAGGAACCTGAGAAGGAGTGTTTAAGATGCTGGAGATGCAGCTTTCCACTTACTGAGGCATTGGGCTGTAAAAATCAGATTTAGGCATTTATACCCCAAAAGTCAGGGCTGTCAAGCTCAAAGGAACTGAAAATCAATATCACATTTTTTAATCTCAATGGTTGCTTCACTCTGAAAATTTTTCAGTCTGAACTAGCATTGTCAAGAATGCAAATACAATTTAAAAAAATTAATTTCTGAAAAGTAAGTACTTAGATTGCATAATGAAGCAATCTAACTTACCATTTTTCTGCATTTTGTAGCTTATGATCCATTTTTCTAGTTCAAATACTTTTTTCATTTTAAATAGTATCTTTACTATTTTCTGTCTTTGCCACAAGGCTTTGAAAGTCTTTAGTAGTAGGGTCATATTTAGTTATACATGAACAATCCTTCTCCAGTGATCACATATGCAATAATTTCATGATGGGCATAGCCTTAAAAGGAAAATCATTTTCAGGCTTGATTTCTGCCAATTTATATGCCAGGATGGGTGCATCAGCAAAGAGATGGATTCTTCAAGCCAAAAGCAAGGAAAGAAAAGGACATCTCAACAAAACACCTGTTATTTAAAACACAAAAAAAGTAAAAGAGTATTTTAGTATAATCTATTCCTTGCCCAGCAGCTTGTCTTGTCCTTTCCCTAGTGATGAAAGACTCAATTGTTTTCAGCAGTGAAATCTCTTATTTGTGGAAAGCCTAGCCATCACTGGCAGAGGGGATTTCATCCCTCAGATTTCTAGTGAAGTCTGTGTGTTACTGTAGAACACGTACAGGTCTGTGTAACACCCTGGAGATGATAATTTTTAAAACTGCTGGTACGTCATATTTTCAAAGCACTCTTCATTTTCATCTCTGTGGGTGCTGATCAAACCAATAAACTTCTCAGCCTTCAAAAAGATGATTGAGTGGAAAGCCTGATAACCAGAGGAAAAACACTGAGTGTAGGTTATCTGTGCTAACCGCTCTTTTTCTACTCCACAGAAACCTTCTGCACTGGAAAAAAAATGCCTCACTTGCATGTCAAGTGTGTTAGTCATGAAGGGAAATGATAGAGCCTAACTGGAACTGTCACCAAAACAGCATATTTTGTGATATTGCCCCTGTCATTCCTGTCTAAAATGCGGATAATAATCAGATTCCAGGAATCACTCTCATCTCTGTATTTTTATTTATTCTTTCTAGGATACGTTTTTGTAGTACAGTTAAATCAGAGGTGCATGGCATATGGCTTTTTGCTGCATGAATTGCTGCTGATGTGAATGTCAGTGGGCATATAATACCAGATTTTCATTTTGTGAATCACAATGCATGGAATTCAGCCTGAGAGCTCCCCAGACTACAGACCTTATTATGGGCAAATAAAAAAGGGAAGGAAGGGGGGAGAGGTGATGTCTCAGATATTTTGTTTCAGCTGAAATGAGGTTATCGTGATGAATGATGCAGCTGACAATGAGATTTTCATAGCCTGTCTTGGAGTAGCAGAAGAGCTTGTATTATTGTTGGTTTGCTTTAAGTAATTGTAATCTAAATAGCACCGTGGTTGAAAAGAGCAGCAGAAATCTCTCATACGTGTCTCATAAGCAAAGCTGGGGTGCTTATTTGTTTTTGTCTCATCTGTCCTCATACAAACGTCCTTCATTGTTTGCAGCTTACATCTCGTGTATTGTCTTGATTGAATATGTCAGTCACCATTAAAGAGGCGTTTGCCAGTCAGCCGCTGCTGCTGCCTGTCTCTATTTTTAGCACATGAGGTAACTGGCCAGCATCTGATGAGCTGATCCTGCTACCCGATGCACCAGTGTAAATTGAGGTTGGCTGTGATGGAGGCAGATGGTAGGGAGGGCTACTGGAAGGCAGGGAGAGGGAGAGGGAGAGGGAGAGGGAGAGGGAGAGGGAGAGGGAGAGGGAGAGGGAGAGGGAGAGGGAGAGGGAGAGGGAGAGGGAGAGGGAGAGTGTGAGGGAGAGGGAGAGTGTCTGGGCGCAGATGGGCTGTGCTCTCCTTTACCCACACCAGCTATCTCAACCCATATCCACACCGCACGCTGGGCCAACACAGGTACCTGCCTTAGCTCGCTCTCTGCAGGATCTCTATTAGAGGATCACAGGTTAAACAGGGCCTTGGTGTGCTAATGTGAACTCTCCTCAAGTTCCCAGAGACTGGATGAGTGGGAATATGGAGGAGGTGAGGAGTTTAGCATGTACTTCCTGAAGGAAGTGTTAGGTTTTGCCCCACAGAGTATCTGGCCTTGAAACCAAAGCAGGGGTTGCTGTTATTTGGGATGGTATTGAAGTTGAGATGTGAACTTGGGTTCTGCCAGTTTTCCACTGAGAGCTAAATAGCTTACTGTGGGATGGAAGGAGTTGTATGTACCTCTGGAAGTGGTAAGGCTCTTTTTTCTTAGCCCTTTCATCTCTACACTGTGGATTTGAATAGCATGAAAAAATCTTGTGGATTTATTGATGACTCAACTATAATTTATTGAGAGGCTCCATCCCAGCTTCTCAAGTCACCTTTATATATTGGTCATGGCAAGCAGAAAGCAAGGCCCCCAGTAATACGTATGAAAGCTGAGGAAAATTACCTTAAAAGTAGAGCAGAGAAATGGAGAGAGATTTGATACCTCTTAAGTATATTAACCAAACACCAGGTACAGGTGAAGGAACAAATACCAGAATCCTTGAAATAGATATTTGTGTAGATGACTGAAGACCTTGCCATGTCAATTGAAGATATTCACACCATGATCATGAAACTGAAATGCTCAAAAGCCATCCTTGCGCCAAGAATGTCAAGTCTGTTTCTAGAAGAGTGAAAGCAGAGGGAAACAGCTTCCACACATGCTGAATTTTATGGTAATTTTTTTTTCTCTGGAGACATGTCTTCATATTTCAAGCATCAGTTTTCTGTCTTAGGGAAACTGACTGATCTTTGTTGTGTTGCTAATAAGAGAACCCCAGCAGCAAGAACTTACAAATTGCAGTTCTATAAGTTTTGCTTGAATAGTGAATGCTGCCTAGAACTTTTTATTGTATCTAACCAAAGCCCAAAGGAAAACATAGATCTCATCATATCATTGTTACATTGTCAGCCTCTTCAGAAGCAACTGACCAGCCCTTCATAGTGAAAATATCATCTCTAAAGTCACCAAGTGGAAAAATGAAAACTCCCTGTTGTTGTAAAGTCAGATGTGCGAGATAAAGAATGTAATCTCATAGCTGTCAAGATTTTCAGAATCCTTCCAAGAACTCTATGTAAGCTAGGGATCTGGAAATTGTTAAAGGGCTGTTTTCTTCCCAGTGTTTTGGTTTTTTTTAATCTGATTGTCATATAACTGATCCTTCTTCCTTTTAAGGCCTACATGTGATTTTTCTGAAAGCTAGTGACTGGATGTAGCAATTTACCAAACTTCTCTCTCTGTTTTAAGTGAAGCTTCCTTTAGCTTCTCTCCCTGTTCAGTACTCCAATCTCCAAGAGGATTTATTCCCCAGACTTTCTTTCTCGCCTGTCCTCTTCCCTTGGATCAACGGCATGGCTCAAAGCACTTCCACCTGCCTTAAGGAGGGTGTTAATGGCTTTTCTCACTTTCTAGCTGAGGACACCTGCTGACTACTTTGGACACATCTCCTGTCAACACACAGAAAAGACCCTTTCAGGTCATAGAATATTGGAAGCCAGTTTTTGGAGCCAGGATGGGTGTTACTGTTAGCTATGTATTTTCAGCAGCAGTAGAAATCTGAAGGCCACTGTTAAAATTGTAAAGTCAAAATTACATGCACAGACATGCTTCTTATTCCTAAAAATTGACCCATATGGACAAAAAAAGTCTTACTTTAGAAATACTGGTATAAATACAGCATGTTAGTAATGATGGCAGAGAACAGGATATTCTTTTATCTAGCCTAATTCTACACAGAGTGGGCTTCAAAATTTAATTTGCTTAAAGAATAGAACTGTCTTCAGCAATCTGGAAGATGAACCTCAGGTAAAAGGTATTGTATGTGTGCAGCTTTAAAATGGATTCAGTTATATATGCAGCCTAAATGGCCCTTTGCTGTGTAAAATGTTTAAAGTATCAGCTAAGGCAAAATCTTTAACCTGGTGATTCTGTTTGAGGAGAAAAGAAAGAAAAAATCTCCATAAAATTTATTTACCTTTGCATGGGTTAAGGGTGTCTTACTGCCTTGTTGCTTTTAAGCTCCAGAGAACAGGATGTTTCATAGCTGCTCAATTTGCTTTAGTTATTATGATTTGAAAGAGTTTCGTGATTCTAATTTTCTTCTCTACGCTTCTTGATTTTAGTACTAGAGTAACACTTCAGTATCTTGTATTGATTTTTATGACGGCCAAGGTTTTGATATTAACTTCTGCGGATATTTTCTTTGATACTAAAAGCTGAGGATGGGTGATTGCCAAAACAAATTGAGGACCCAGAAAGACCAGTTTCATGTTTTACAGATATCATTGCAGGTGCTTGCTTGTAGGATAGTGGCTGGTTTGATGAGTACCATGAATCACCAGTGCACCCTTGTGTGGTGTGGACTAACTGCACGCTGGGTTGCATTAGCTAAAGCACAGCTAACACAGCAGAGGAAGGGATTATTTCTCTCATCCTGGCATAAATGAGGCAGCAACTGGAAGACTGTGTCCAGTTTTGTGCCCTAGAAATGGAGAGAAACTGATGAAATGGAGCTAGTCCAGCAAAGGGCCACCAAAATGATTAAGGAGGATGGAACATGTGATGTTCAAAGAGGAACATGAAGGAAGCAGATTTGTTCATCCTGGAAAAGGCTGGGGACACAAGGGTGGATCCAGTTGGACCTTCTGTTTGAAAAAGAAGCTGAGGAGAAAATACCCCTTCTCAGAGGCACACAGAGAAAGAAGAAAGGTGAAATTGCAATGAAGGAAACTGTTCAGATGGTAGGATAAAATACTGCCAGCTGCTGATATTGGTGCAGCACTGGAACCAATTGCAGAGAGAGATTATGGAATCTTCATCCTTGGAGAAACCCAAAACTTTCACAGGTTTGCCCTGAGGAATCCAACTTGGGTATGAAGTTAGCTCTGCTGTGTTGGCAGGACTTCATGCCTAGGACTGCCTAGCAACCTGAATTACTTTGTAGTTTTATGTCTAAAAACTACTTTCTTGTGAAGTAGGATATCTTATCCAAATAGGGAGAAATAGTAATTCATATGATTAATCATCACTGAAACAAACTCGGAGCATCAGCCAAACACATAAATATTTTCTAATATTAAATAAAGCACAAAAGATCCTTGTGGTGGATTCTGTCGCCACTTTAAGGCTTGCCCCATAAACTCCAGGGATCCCTTTAAAGCAGTTTTAACTTGTCTTAGCTCTGACAGCTGAACTATTGTTACTCAGGGGCATTCAAGCTCCTTCAGAAATGTGATGTTGGAAGCATTTCTTCGAAATTTTCTTGCCAAGATTTATGAAAGTATGTTTTACTAAATATTTGCCACTGGCCACTGCTACAGCTCAGCTGACATGGTAACTTCTCTAACCACAGTAACTCGTTATCATATTTGAACCCTAATCCTTAAAGCAGGCCCTGTGTTTAGAAGTTGCAGAGCCATGCTTGACTACTTGTGGATTGTTTTGGGGGATGCTTGTTGTTTTGTGGTTGACTGTTGGGTTTCGGGGTGGTTTTTTAAGTGGTTGTCTTGTACACAAACCTTTGTTTTTGCTAAAGCTCTGTTGCTTACAGATTATAGCTTCAGGTGCAAGCTGTCATTTCACCATCCCAGGAAATTTCAGGTATTTCTTTTAAGCACAGGTAGATGACCAAAGGAGAACATAATTTAAATTGACAGAACATGCAAAGGGTAAAAAAGGAGAATGGAATGGTGATGTTAAGTGATTTTTAGTAGGATAACAAGAACACGTAAATGATATCTTCCTGCATGTTGCCTGAAAAGTTCGTGGTAGAGATGGCAACTTAGCCCACACCTCACTTGTCAGTGCTTTGATGACAGTACAACTATATCTTGGTTTCTTTTCGCATATCCTGATGCACAGTTCTGTTAGCAAGGAGAGGCTTTTTTTTTCAGTGGTGGAAGCATTTTCCACATTTAAGAAAAATATTTACACTTTGTCTACATCCTTTAAAGGTTAAAGTAATGAAGTGGTTAGATGCAGTGTTTGCTGCACTTTTGGTGTAAATGGCTGAAATGAAAATGTGTGGCAATTTGAGACAGTAATGAGAAGGATGAGGATAAACTGAAGAGATGGCATTCACAGTCTTTTTGTGCACAATCTCACATGCACTGTTAGAAGCAGTAAAAATTTGAGAGCAATTACAAGAGAAGCAGAGCTGCCAGATTTTTTTTCCTCTCTTCAAATGACCAGAAAGACTGCAGTCATAAATGACAAATTTAATAGTCAACCAGCATGTGCATAAGTGATCACAGCATTTGCAATGCTCACTGTGATTACCAAGGCAAACTAGGGCATGCTATGCCCACAGTGAGCCTCAGCTGGATTTTGGTAGGTGGGCTTCTGTGGCTGCCACAGGTGTTAACAGCTGTTCTGTGTTGGGCAGAAAGTAAGACTGGACCTTAAGTATAGAATCTGTATATTTGTGGTGCTTGGCTCCAGCACAAAGCAGCAGTGCTGTTATTGCCAAGAAGAGTCTATGCCTTAGCCTTTCTGGATAAAAGTTCCCTGCTGTCCAGATGTGAAAATTATTTTCAGGCTAATACAGAAATATTGAGCACTACTAGACAGGACAACAGCTCGGGTGTGGAAGGCAGCCAGACCTCACTGCATGCTGTGGCTCAGGTAGAAATGTGGTCTACAGCCAAAAAAAAAAAGAGTTATAAAAAAGCTTCCAAAAGCTTTGCATCCTACAAAGCAAAGCTATTCTGATTAAATTGATAATTTTAAAATAAAAGGGCTGCAGAGAAACCAAGAAAACCAGTAAATCCCTTCTTGCTGTTTTTCCAGATAGTACAAAGTGTTATTTAAAAAAAAAAAAAAGTTAAAAAAATCTATTTCTAAATCAAAAGAAGAAAAGTAGGCAAAAAATTGTGCAAGCAGCATTAAGCTGCAAAAATTTTCCTTGGACATATTGCAGTACCTTTTCAAAGCAGCATATGGGATTTATTCTGGTGACTCTAATTTTAACATGAATGGGAGTCACGTGGAATACTCCTGGCATACTGCTTTGAAAATATATCCCTGCATGATTAAGGAAGACTGAAATCTTTTTAAACATCTATTTTTATTTTCTTTAAACCAATTCTGAAATGTTTTTAAAGGAAAGCATTAATGGAATGAAAATGGTCCAACCCCAAACAAAGCAGTAAAGTAACAGGTAGAAATACTACTGGCTTAGCATTGTAGATGTTTGTGTTTCAGAGGCTGGGTAATGAAGAGTGAGGAAAACTTGGAGCTTGTACCCACTGTTGCAAGTGTCTCTGCACTGCTTGACCTTTATAAATTTGTCTCATCACTTGGAAGATGAAGTAATCATTCCACCTACCATGTGCAAAGAGCAGAGGGTTCAGTGAGGAGAGTACAAGGCAGGATTTGTCTCTGTGATAGCAAGCACTGCCATGCTGCAGTAGTGACAGCATCTTTTGCTGGTGGATGATCGAGACTGAAGAAATATGTATTCTGAAGATCAATTAGAGAAAGACTCATTAGCGAGAAGGAAGCTCTAAGCAGATGCAACAGCCCTGACAAAGTGAGCCAGAACACTGCTAGAGCTGGGCCTGGTGTGTGGGCTGAATGTGAAGCAGGGTTGCTGGAGGGAGGTTCAGAGAGTCCTTTCTGACAGCCGGTCCTTCCTACCCATCTTCAGAGAAAGCGGTCTTAACAGCTTCTTGAAATGTTTTGAAAAGGATAAGACAGAAAATGTCCATAAAACCATATTGATGAATACAGACATGAACATAGTGAGGCGTGTGGACAGTCATCTGGTGTCCTCCCAAAGATGCTGAGAAAGAAAGAAAAGTTACTTTTCCTTTTCTAATACTTTTTTTTTCGATTTTTTTAACTGAGAATGCAAGGTTCATTTTTATAACTTTAGTTTTGTGTGGGCTGCTGCTTTAGTGCTTGAGGACCTCCTCTGATCGTTTGCAATTTCTCATTGCCTGTCTTACTAATATTTATCTATCTTGACATCAGACATACACATGCAAAAAAAGAAATTGCCTGTCTTTTATTCTTTCCATGATATCTTCACCAGTGATGTCATGACGCTGAGCTCACCTGTCCTTCTTATCCATTGACTTCGAGTGGGGTTCCTCCGGTCATTCCAACAGAGTTGCCACTTTCCAGACTTAAACATGAGATGAAACAGGCAGCATAAAGAAAGAGTACTTCTGCTAGCCTTATTTAAGCAAGAGGCTTCATTTAAGCAAGCCTATTTATACAGTGAGGTTATTTATACTGCATTTGGCTGTGAATGGGCGTGTGTGGGCACGCTGCTGTTGTGCATGCGACACGTGTTTGGGGTATGTATATTTGGCTGCACATTTCCATGTACACGGATTGAAAAAGTGGCTGCTAGTGTCTTTGAGAAGGGGATGTATGCAAAGCCCAGCTCATGGAGCTTTTGAAATCATTGGGAACAGTTGCCTGCTGCCAGAGGCTGACATGGAATAGAAGCATCAGGAGCTCATTTTGTGTGCTCCAAATTACCTTAGGAAGGTGTGGAGGATACTGCCCTTTCCAGCTGAAGCTAAGTGTTCACTCAGTAAATTGCTCCTATTAGAGCACACTTGCAATAACTCCATGGTAAACAGCCCTAACTGTTCATTCAGCTTATGTGAGCATGTGTTTGACCTTCATTCCTGCATATGGTGGAAGCAGACAGAACACATTCTTCTCAGGAAAATTTCTTGTGTGCTTGCTTGACCTGGAAAGTGGGCTCATGTTTTCTGTTCTTCTCATTAACTGTAGCCTTGGTGGTTCTTTTCTGCACCACTGGAGCCTTCCCACACTTACCCTTCCCTGAAAGCCTGGGATGCAAAAGGAGGGCTAGGGGAATGAGATTAACATGAATTGGCCCTCAACAACAGCTATTAAAATAGTAGTCTGGAGGTCCTTCAGCAGCAGCTGGGAAGGTGAACCAAGGCAAAGATACCTGCAGTTGAGTTGTTTTCAGTATGCTCTTTCTAAACATCATCAACTAGCATTGTCAGTCTGGCCTGAAAGGTGCACAGTCACAGCAATACAGTTCCTCTTAAGGCTGCTGTGTGTCTGAGTGTTACTCTTAAATAACACACAGCAGAAGCTTTCAGAATTAAAACACACTTGTAGAAAACTCTCCTCAATAAAAATCCCATTTCTTTTTCCAGAATGCCTTGGCAAGTAAGTACTGGGGTTTTAGAAACCCAGAGATGTTTGTTAGCATCATCCATTGTGACAGTCTTAAGGGTCTGTTGGATAAAACCCAAAGCCCCCGCTTCAGGTCTCACACTACTAATCTCTTCTCCATTAGCAAGGGAGAGCATGAGTTTTGTGTGAACAGATTTAATCTTCCTGTGTAGCAGATGTGCTGACACATGGATTTCTACAGTCAATGGGGTAAATAATCTTCTGTTTAAGTAGTTCCTAAGTACCTATTTATGTAATTAACATATTAAAAAAGCCATGCATCATTATTTAAACAGTGAACCATGACAGCATGAGACTGAGTTCAGATAACTGAGACATGATTTTTTCCTTTATTTTGTCCTTCCTATTGTTCTTTGGTTTTGTTAAAAAGAAAAAAGCTAAAGAAATAATTCTGTTGCTATTTCACATGATCAAGTAGAGGTCTAACTACCATCTTCCAGAAGAAGAAAATCTCACTGCGCTTATGAGTAAGATGGAGGGGAGCATGCATGCATGTAAGAGAGGCAAGACCAAGCACCACAGGGCATGATTTGTTTTAACAGTGTTAGTATGATGTACATTCCACAGTGCCCGTCCTACAGAGACCCAAGCATTAAAAGGAAGTCTTAGGCTGTTTGGATTAAAGATAAACCCAGCTTCTGTTGCTTGCTTGGCAGCTTGTGCAAAGCACGAGCTGGAGAAGTTGCTAAAGATGGAAGGTAAAATGCTGCAGCAATGTGAAATTGTTCTGTCCTGGCCATGTGTACTCCAGACAAAGAGATTGAATGAGAGAACTGAGATTACAATGACATGACTGAAAATTTTCTCAAGTATGTTGCAAAGCGTTTTGATACAAAATTATTATATGCATTTGAACAATGTGGGAAAAGAAGGGAGCAGGCAAATTCCTAACCCTAACAGTGGATGAAGAATATGTGATAGATTTGTAGATAGTGCTCATATGGTCTGAATGTACTGAAAATTTTAAAACTCATAAGGTGATTTCTGAGCTGTTTCAGTTGTGTATTTAAGAGTTCTACGTAAGGAATCCTGTAGCCAGTGATGTGTACTGTGAAACCTTTTGCTGTCTACTGTCTGGATTTATTATAATTTATTTGAAATTCTTCAGTGCTCCCTCATGCTATATGACTGCAATGTATGTTTAAAATGGCAAGACTTAAAGGTTGCAGACAGCTGCGGGGGCTTGTGTATTTTAAGGGCTTTTTGAATATGATAGCTATCCAAAGACAAACTAACTATGATTGTATATGACACTGCCACCAAACCTAAACATCACTTGAGGATGTTTGTCTGCTGTACCCAGTGTCAAGGTTAGAAATAATTTTCTTTATTTTTCCTTTGTGCATGTATCAAAATCTGTGCAGCTCCAAATTTGTTCATGGTGACAGAATTGTCTTCCTCTAAGCAACCCAGTTTCTATTTCTTTCAGACAGACTTTTCAGACTAGGTTTCTTATGTGGGGTGGTGGTGCCTTTCTTCTTTTTGTTTAGTTACTTTTGGGGGTTTTGTCTTTCTAAGATGTGGATATTTTGGTTCTGTATCAAAGACAAGGCATTTTAGATCTTCTTGGAGTTAACACTGGAGGTGGAACTGGAGCTTACAGTCATCTTGTCTAGACTAGGAAGTCTCCTTTCACTACTCTGACTACATGCAATCATTTAGCAATAGGAAAACTGAGAAATATTCATGTCAGCTCCTGTAGCCAATTTCAGGATTGTTTGTAGGCTGTCTTTGGCTTAGCTGAAGAGCTTCAGTTGTCAGAGAAGATGAAGAAGAATTGCAAATTCAACACCCCTAGACACTCATCATCCAGACTACTGTTGTCTATGTCCAGGACTGTTGTATGAAATTCCATAAAGCTCTGATTTCATTTGTATAAGACAAGTGGAGATTTTCTTTAATGCACATTTTTGTATCTTGAAGTCTTTTAACGTGTATGCATCCTCAGAATGGAGGCAACTTACCCAGTGTTTCAGGAAGAGGCTTGAATATTCCATTGGTCAAAGCACAGGGGAAGGTGGTGAACACTGAACACGCTCATTGATGCTTGGATGGTGGAAAGACTTTGCAGAATAAAAGGTTCTGTGGTTCTGTAGCACATATAGACCTTCTGGGTGCTATGGTGGCAGATCACCTCTGAAGGTCATGTCTAATCTGATTTGCAAAGCTGTGTTCCTGACTGTTTTCAGCAGCTTATATATCACTTGTGTGTTCCTAGTCAGATAAGCCTTGTGGTTTGTAGTAAAGCTGTCTTAAATGGCAGAAAGGATTGATGTCTCTTTATGCTCTGGCCCGATGTCGCTGTTGAGCCGCTAGCTGAGAGAAGACCCAGGTTTTCAGACAAGGAAAGAGAAAAGGTGTCTTTATTATTTTGATTTCCATATATATAGAGTTTACAGAGGTCACCCAGATTGGTCATCCCGAGACCTCCCCCTAGGCCCAATTGGCCAAGCCCAAACTGACCTAATCTGGAGACGCTGTTTGCAAAACATCCAAACTTTATCTTTGTTTATGAAATGTAGCAAAATGTTCTCACGAGAAAGACCTGTGCTAGCCACAGCCCAGCATCATTTTAATTTGTATTTATATGTTACCATGCAAAAACTTCCTTCTGATGCAGTAGTAAAAAACAACAACAACAACAAAAAACAAACAACAAAACAAACAAACAAACAAACAAAAACCCCAAAAAAACCAAACCCACCAAACCCTCAAACCTGCTCATTTGAAATAAAGTGTAGGGCCCTCCTGATAAAAGAGGTATGAGGTTTTCTGATACTAAGATTTGTGACAAACTACACTGAATGTGAAATATGGCCTTGGAAGTCTCTGAAATACTTGTTTGTATTATCTAATTGACACTTCAAGAATATAGATATGAAAGGGAAATCTGTAGGTCTTCCTGGAATGAATAAATAAGACTAGCTGTTACTGGTGTAAATCAGCTGCTTCTACGAGTGGACTTTTGAAAGGGCTTGAAAATTTACTCAGAATTAGCATGTAATTTATGGCACTGGAAGAGGAGTCACTGGAAGCCAAGCAGGGAGTCTGTGACTTGGGAACCCTTAGTAGGTTAACCATCTTCCCCTTTAGGTATCTAGGCTAAAAAAAGAAAAACCCACGATCTAGAAGGATGAGTAAGCATTATATCATCACTGATTGTTCCTCAGCTCCCACACACAAACAGGTCTTAGCCCATGACAGCATACTGGCAGGAGCTGCTGTCGGATTGACAAGTAGCAGCTTTGGTGTGAAGCCTTCCTGGAAATCTTTTATCCTTTTGGCTGAACAGCATCATTTTATCCTGCTATCTTAGAAGATTTTTTTTCACAAATCTTATTTATTATGCTGCTTTGAAATGCCTGGATTTTTCTAGGCTTAAATTTTTGATCTCCCTTAAAAGTGTTCTTAGGTATCTGTGTCCTGTCCTGCTTTAGATTGCAATGAAATTCTTAGTGTGTTTATTCTCACAACACAACCTTGTGAGGAAAAGAAATGCAATTTGCAGGGGAGATTACTAAGAAAAGAAAGTGACAAAGGTGAGATTTTGTAACCTTAAATCTAGCAGCTTGTTGTCGTCAGAAGCAGAGATCTCTGTCACTTCTGCTTTTTCCTATGAAAGAAAAGACCTTAAAAATGGGTCTTCTGAGTTCTTGACTGGTTGCCCTAATCTGGGACACAATCCTCTCCCTGTCAGCATGTGAAATGCAGATGGGAGTTTTGGAAACTGGGCCAAGGGAAAGTTTCTCCAGATACGTAAAAGTTGCACTGCTAATCATAATTTTTATTTTCAGTGAGGCTTTGTTTAACAAAGCACAGCCTAATGAAGAATTTTGGACTCTGTTTATCACATAACAGAAAGAAACAATTTATTTCATTAGGAACCTCTTCAATTGATTATTGGCTTAAAAAAATATTAAGTGTAGAGACCTCCTAGGAATGTGCCATTTGGTTTTTGTTGTCCAGCAGAATTTAAACTTGCTGGTTTTCATGACTATTTTAAGCTCTACATATTCATGCTTCCAGTTCATGACATGACAATAACAGCTAGCAAAAATAACATTGGAACTGCTGAAGTGTGTCACCAATGGCAGAGCATTCTCCACTCTCCCAGACCACCCTCTCCCCCATGTGATTTGGGTGGAAAGAGGGGTGGGGGAAGAAGGATGAAAATGGACAGATTGTTTTTTTCCCCAGCAAGTTCTTTCAGCAAATCTAGGCTTTTTAATTAGCCCTCATTCCCTTAAAATGCACATTGAATATCTTTCCACAGTTTAATATTTCAGAACTGAAAGAATGACTGCAAAAGCTGGCAAGCTCAGGGTAACCCCATGTAGAGATGGTGCTGCTCCAAAGGCAAATGAAAAGCCAGAAGTACAGCATTGCCAGAAGTGAACCCTTACAGCATCCTCTGTCATTACAAATACAGTTCTCTCAGAAGCTCATTTCTATGTCAAGAATTATTATTGAGTCACAAATGCCCCGAAAAACCAAGTCTCTGGTGTAGCTCTCTGTTCTTGGCCTTGCTCTTAAGCACTAGACCAGGAGGCTTGGAAGATCTTCCTGGAAACTGGATTAGACTCAGGTAGAAGACATTCAAAGAGTGGCCTTTATTGTACAAGGAGATCTGTGAATCTGCCTGCAAGGCTCTGTCATGGTGTATTTTAAAATGCTTCTATTTACCATGGCAAAAGTGGATTTATGTTATTAATCCAATATAGAAAAGTTGTGGTTTTTAAAAAGGGCTTTCATTTTTTTATTCTTCTTCTTTTGGTTAAATAAATGAAAGTAAGGGTTCCTAAAAGAGGAACGTGCCCTCATTTTTTTCTATCTGAAATTCTTTCTTTACACCATAATAATAGTATGTTGGTGTCTCATGGTCTGTCTGAAGTTATCTTTTCAATATAAATCCAGGAACTTGACTTTTCTCCTCATCTTGCAGTTTCAGAAACATGGACAGAATGAAAGATTTGTTTCAGTTGTCCCAGAGAAAGTCCGAGGGGCAGCCAGAAATTACCACCAAATGCCAAACTGTTTCTTTGGTGCTGCATTGTTGGCTTAGGAATCTTTTCTCTCTCTCCAGTATTGCTTCCTTTCTTCTAATCGCCTCTCCTTCCTTATATTATCAGAGGTTAGGACAGAGTTTTTGCAAATGACTAACAACCCTTTTGTACAAAAAGATTTCCTAGTGTTTCCTCAGGCCCTGAACAGGACAGGAAATATCCAGTGTAGAATTAGTTGCATGAAGATTCAGGTCACTGTCTGTGGGTGCCAGATGCATTTTTGGAGGTTTCCTAATAGCTGTCTCAGATTTTCAATTTGTTTTGAATAGTTACAATATACGGAACTGGAAAGCAAAATACAGTATTTTGACAGTAGTCTTGTAGTCTGCTGGCCAGTTACTTAAACTTGAAAAGTGAATAAGGTGTATAATTTGTTGGAGCAAGTCCAAAGGAGGGCCAAGAAGATGATGATCAGAGAGCTGGAGTGCCTCTGCTATGAAAACAGGCTTGAGAGAGTTGTGGTTATTCAGCCTGGAGAAGGGAAGGCTCCAGGGAGACGTTAGAGCACCTTCCTTAGCTGGAGAGGCACTTTTCACAAGGGCATGGAGTGACAGGACAAGGGGTAGTGGCCTTAAAGTGAAAGAGGATTCCTTTAGACTAGATATTAGGAAGAAAGTGTTTACGGTGAGGGTAATGAGGCAGTGGGACAGATAGCCAGAGAAGCTGTGGATGCCCCATCCCCAGCGTGTTCAAGGCCAGGTTGCACGGGACTTTGAGCAACCAGCACTTGTAAAACCTATCCCTGCCCATGTCAGGCAGTTGGATCCAGATGATCTTTAACCATTCTATGATTCTGTGATGTGGCACACAGAGTGTACCTCCTTAGCATATGCATGCATACAAGTGAATACTCCCGGGGTATGTGCACATATATGCGTGTGTCATGGCGTGTTTGCACAGGGAGAAAGTCAACATGTACACAGCTCTGTCTCCGTGTACTTTCCCAGCACGTATGAAAAACCAAACTCACAATCAAATAAGCAGCGAGAGCAGAGGGAAAAAAAGATGAGATTGCAGTTGATTATGAGCCTGGCAGCAGATGTGCTACACAAATCCAGCCCGCCGCATCCAGGCTGTTTCCATGGCGATGGAGCGAGTAATTGTGGAGCTCCGGCGCGCTCCCCCGCGGCCCCCGCCAAGGTGGACGCGGGTGCCGGGTCCCCATCAGCGCTTCCTCCCGGTGAGCGCCGGGCTCCGGCACCAAACGAGCGGGCGGGGAGGGGGAGCCCCGGAGACGGGGATCTCTGCTCTGCTCATCCTCGCCGTGCGATGGCAGGATGCGAGGGAAGCGGCGCTCTTCCTCGGAAATACGGTCTCCCGAGATGCTAAATAAGCGGGCAGGAGTTTCCCTGCCGCGGGAGTGGGCTGCCATTGGCTGCCGCCGCCCGCCCGTGCCAATGGGAGCCCGCCGGGCGCTCGGCACATAAGCGGAGCTACGCGCTCAGCCCGCGGCGCGGGCGGCAAAGGTGCGCGGCCGCGGGCAGCGCCTCTCACATGGCCGCGCCGGGCGAGGGGCTCCGCAGAGAGCATCGCCACGGACCCTCTGCCGCCGCTGCCCCTGCCCACCGTGCCGCCCGCCGAAGGCATTAAACATTAAGTCATTCGCTCGCTGCCGTGTGGGAGGTGAATTTGTCATCGGGAACGATGGAGCTACGAGATCTC
Source organism: Entomyzon cyanotis (assembly GCA_024500445.1). NCBI lineage: Eukaryota > Metazoa > Chordata > Aves > Passeriformes > Meliphagidae > Entomyzon > Entomyzon cyanotis. Next base: position 89,208,651 of record JAKEPQ010001005.1, read on the forward strand.
TGTAAGTAAAGCCGTGCGCTTCATCCTGCTGTTTCAGCCCGGGCGTGGATCGATTGATGGTGTCGAGGAACGGCAAAAGCGAATTAGTAACAACTGTGAATAGCGTGAAGGATTCCTCGGTTTTGTTCCGCGTGTAGCGAGATGTGTTCTGCCAAATGGTTTCGGGCATCGGACAAACTAGTTAGCTGTTTGCATCGCCGTGGGTGGTTTTTTAGCCTAATTAAGGTTAGTCTGTGGAAGGATGCCGTGTTCTTCGGGGTGTTTCAGATCACCCCCGTGTTTGAAAGGGAAAGCAAACCACATGGAGCAGAATATCACAGGCACAAAAGTCTGAGGTTGCCCACATGTAGTCACCATCATTTGTGGTGTTGGTATAATAATAACAGGTATGTTATTACAGTGGTTCATCAAATGCTAGTTCAGACCCTGAGCCAAGAAAACACAAGTTGCTCATCATTCATCACTGGGTTCAGCACAAAAAAAAATCATTGTTTTTTCTACCCTTCATGTTCCTTTTCTCATTTTTTTCAAATTGGTTTCTTCTTCTTCAAAGGCTTTTAAAAATATATTTAATTTAAAAGATTTTCTATTTGTTATGAAACCTGTGAGTACATGAAAAGTGTTGAGAGTTTCCTTTTTCACCATTGTGGGGCATGTGTTAGAAGTTGATTCCTTTGCCTGTTGGGAGTCTGCTTTTGATTCTGTAAAGCAGAAACAGTATATTTAGAAAAGGGAGGGAAGTGTGTGTTCAAATCTGTCCCTCTGTAACCCTCTGGGGTTACTTCAGTTACACCAGCCATGAATTCAGCTCAGCATTGTTCATGTTTTATCATGACAGGGAGCTTTGCTGCATGGAGCTCACGGTTGTCTCTGTTTAACCCTTTCAGAGACTGTAGTCATCTTATCTGGTTTGTGAAAATACAGGGGAGAAATGACAGAAATAGGAAGAAAAAGATTTAGAAAAAACTTTTTGTATTTTCACCCTATGCCTGAGCTAGTCAAGGGTATCAGGAATTTTATAATAACAGAACTAGGTGCAAACATCATATGAAGCTGGCTGCATTTTAGGGATCCATTTTTTGTGTCTCGTGATCATTTTAGAACTTAACACACAGCTTCATTTCCCAGCATTGGGAACTGCTGAGAAGTCACATTGCTGCCTAGGAATCTCAAACTGAGGGTGTAAATTTTTTTAGATATGGTTTAACTGGTCAGCTTTGCTTTGCCTTGCAAGTTATAGCAGGAAGGTGTGTACATGGAGCTTATTCCTCCTGTTAAGGGAATCAGGGTTGATGCCAGAAAAAAGAATTGTCAGTGTTTTCAAGAACTACTAGATCAATATAAATTTTAAAAAATACAGAATATAGAACTCAGTGCATTAATACAGGGAGAGTGTCTGTTGGTGAAATCTATGTAAAGCTACTCTGTGTAGTTTTGAGTGTTTAACCCGATGTATCACAAATGCAGGAGGGACCCCTTATTAAGCTTGAATTATTGCTTTTTCTGAAGACATAGATATAAGTCACTCTTTCCTGTGTTTCCCAGGGGTGTTTGGGTCACCTTTTATTGAAATGATGGCCTCAGGTATCCTATGGCACTGGTCTTAAAAAAATTGCATTTTTCTAAGATATGCAAAAAAGAGATAACTGTTAGCTCTTATTGCAATACTTATATTTGTTCAGCAGTGATGAAAGTGCCAACTTTTTTTTTAATGAAGAAGGTATTTTGCTGCTATGCTACCTTCCCCGGGGTCTTGTATCATTCATTTGTATTTACTTAGCACTGGTGTAGCTGAAAATCCCATTGCGTACAGCAGTCTAGGCGAAGAGATGTGCCCACTCCCCATCTTGGAGGTGGATGCTTTGATCTAGGCTGAGATATTCCATAAAAATCTGTGAAAAAGCTTAGACTCTTGCACACCTGAGCATGGGTTGCTCCTGGCTCCAGGCTGGTCATTTTGAACACCTTTGGGATGCATCAAAATGAAGCTTAATTGCACCTTTGGGGATTTTAAATTCCATACCTTCTGCCTTCTGCTTTATTTTCTTATTGCTGATGTGAAAGCCTAGGAGAACATTGTCTTTTAAGGTCACTGCAACTCTTAAGATGATATTTTAATTCTTGTTAGCACTCCAGGGATATAGTTCAAACAACATAAACCTCTCAAGTTTAGTCACCAGTGTTAGGCAAATACAGTATGTGATAGAGTTCCTCTCTCTCCCATAACCTTGTTCGAAGGGATTTTTTTGCTTGTCTATCCCTGTGCATTAGCAGATAAAAGGAGGGGGCTGGGGAGGGAGGGAGAGAGGGAGACAGCCTATAACTGCTAAGCACTGGATCAGTCTGTCTGAGGGCTTCAAACCACAGTGGTGCCTGAGGTGGAAAAAACTCGTGTTGCAGTCAAAACCATGCTTGTATTAGATTTTTGACCTGATGGTGCAGAGAACAGTCGCTCGTCATTAGTGCTTGGGGATGATCTATGTGGGAGAGGCATTTCAGATTCCTAGGCTATAAGAGTTCCAGCAACAGAGGAGTGAGTAGGCATCAGTGAGAGCTGTGGCATGCTGGCAGCAGTTGGGAGGATGCAGAAGCTGAAAAAAATGCTATCTTGGGGTAGCTTTAATTGGTTGCATTGGAAAACACTTGGTTTGATGGGCTCATATGTCTTCTAAAACGCTTGGTGCCAGACCAAATTGGCATAGCTCCCCTGACTTACACGAGATGCCACCAGGCATTGATCTCATCTTCAGTCTTATGCTTATATTTTTCTTGGAAGAGTGAGAGTTTCACAAAGGCAGCAGGTTATTTTTCTCTTTCTATTTGCCTAAATGACAGTAATATTGAAAACCTAAGTGGCATAGGCATTCTACAGATTTTGGTTTGTTTCTATGAGCTTTAAGCTTAATGGATTATCCTTTATGTGCTTGTAGAGCCTCATACCCATATGTTAGTCTATGCTGAAAGCATAGAGCAGAAATTCTGGTCTGAGTTTTATATGGGACCGGAGATATCAAATTTGAATGTTTCATTATTTTCCTGCATCTTAGCCCCTTCAATTACAAAAACCCTGCTGGTCATTCATGTTCCAGGTAAACAGATGCTAGAGGCACCAGTCTTAAGTTTTGCCTCAATTGTATTTTGTTTTCACCTCATTATTCAAGTGAGTAGGTACAAATTTTTACACACAGGTATGAAAAAGTGCCTTGATATATTCACATCCAAACGAATTGAAGACAGTTGTGACTCCAAATGAGACTAACCACACAAGTATAAACAGTTCCTTATTTTTGTGTCTGCAAAAAAAGTGAATTTTTTTAGGGAAAGCTTCTCCATGCTAAGACTTGGCTTACATGGAACATCATGCCATCCACAGAAAGCTCTCGCTCCCTGTTCACTGCATGCACACTCAACATATCCAGTGGCACACGCACACAACAAAGCAACACCAAGCACAGAATAAAACTGGAACAGCAGTAAAACAAAGACTTGTGAATTGTGAAAAGCCCATTGATTTGCTTGACACCCATTCTGTTCAACATTGTGCAGTGCTAATCTGAAAATTCCTATGCGTCACGAAAACTTTTCCGAACAATGAGAACTGTCAATTCCAGCAGATTTTATAGACCTGTCATTATTCTTCTTGTCTTGAAGCACTAAGTGGCATATAGAGGGATTTTTGGCAGGAGTTCAGGACTAATCTCGTGAAGAGGAATTGTGTGCCACTACCTCATGTATGTTATCATTTGAAGCTAGAGTTCAGCCCTGCACAGGCTCCTGGAAGCATGTCTTTCCCCATCCGAGTGTGCTGCTTTTATGGGTCTCATGGGTTTTTTTGTCTCTCTTCAAAAGCCCACAACTACAAACCACTGCTTTTTGCTGTTCTCAGATGCAAAAAAGTAAAAGAAAAGAACTGTACATTTTTTTCTGCATTTTGACTTGATATCTTCCAGAAAACTAGGATACTTTAATGAAATCATATCCCCCACCACCACCACCTGCTGCTCCTTCAGAACGGAAAAGTAGGGATAGCAGCACTGATGGCTGCAAGCAGAAGTTTTTATTTACTCTCTTTCTCTTGACATTGTATTTCTGGTACTTCCTTCTCTTGGAGCATCTATTAAGAAAAAGCTCACACACACTACATTTTCCATCAATAGGAACTAAAGGCCCCCTTAGACACAGGCTTCTGTGAGGAGAACCATAATGATGGGAAGAAACATTACCTTTGTGTCAAAGTGACTCAATTTTAGGTTCTTTTTCTAGAGTCTGAGGCCATGTAATTTTACAGTGTTTTGTGTTCCATACTTACACTTCCCAGTGTGGCATCATCTACATACATACATGAGCCCAAATTTGGTGAGCCCAAATTAAATAAAGTTTCAGTACAGTAAGGGTCATTACATTCACTCTGAATATGAAAGTACTCATTCAGTTATGCATCCTTGGTGTAGGTAACTTGCAGAATCCATACATGTTGCAATAAACCTTCAGCATTTTCAAAAGTCTGTAGAGTACAGATCCATTTTTTTGGGAACGTCACAAAACTCTAGCAGATTTTGCTACTTAATAATTCAGTGGTTTCAAAAAAGCATGTGAAAATCAGACCTGAGAAGACACGCATGACCTTCATATAAACTAGAACTTTGATTAGCTCTATCTTGGGCATTTTAAAAACTCCTCTGTAATGTACAAAAGCAATCTTGTAATGGGGTGAAAAACGAGATCTTCTTATTAATGCTAACCCACTGTCAAATTAATACATCAAATAATATACTCTTATCCTGAATCACTGGACTGCTTTTATCAGAGCTTTTGATGTGGCAAAGAAAGTGCTTGTTCCATAGCTACAAACCCAGCTCTCTTAGTCTTCCCTTCTCTTTGAACTTCAATTTTCTTAAGACTTGGAACATCATGATACAGAGAGCAGCATTCACAGCTAGGTATTTCAAGACTGACATCCAGAGGCATATTAGAAGCCACACAAAGGGATTTTCTCTAAGTGAGGTTTGCAAATATATGTAACCTTCTGGCTTGACCTCTGGATCCACTCCCAGTCTGCATTTCAAGAAAAGGAATCTACCCACATACGGTTATCTCTAGTAAGATCAAAGCTGTCATTGTATTCTGACACCTGTGAGAAAGAAAGGGATATATAAAAAAAAGTGGGGGAAATTGTGAAAAGCTTTGAATGAGTTCACATTTATGAAAGACACGAACCCACGGATCTTGGAAGCGAAGGGAAGACTTTCAGGATAGCTGCAGAATGTTTCTTTATTTGCTAGCTTCACCAAGTTAATTAAACAGACTTGAAAACATAAACAAAAATAGATTTTCTAGATCCCCACAAATATAGCTCTGCAAGTGCTTTGCCATGAAAGTTAATAAGGTTCTAACTTTAGACTGGGGTTTCTGCCTGGTGCCTAACAGAAGCCTCTGCAAAGGATGGTATTATTTCATGTTACCTTTGCAGCCCCTCATCAAGGTGTGGTGTCTTTCCCAGTTTTCACCCTTTTCCTGGCAAGGGTATAAGTTCTCATAGATTTATCCCAGCTCCGGTAGATACTTCCTGAAGGACTGGAGAGTATCTGCAGATTGAGAAATGCAGCTCTGTTTGTCTGCTCATATTTCCTGCTGTCCAGTGTGAAAGCACCAGAAAGGCTTTGCAGAGCCTGTCCTTGCTCCGTGTGGATGGATGATCTGTGTAAGGCGCAGCAGAGTCAAGGGTTGCGTTTTGCTGCATTGCTCCCTAACTTCAGCACAACCAGCCACAGCAGAGCCCTTGGCTTTCAGCCAGCTGGGATGTGCCAGAACATGCTGGATCTAATCCTTTGAATGTCCTACAAGGGAAGAGCATCCCAGTTTTTGGCAGCACCACAAGGTTATCACCTCTGCATCAGATAATTCAGCAAGGTGCTGAGGAGCATTGTGTATGGAAGATCCTTGTCCTGCAAGAAAACCACTTCACAGTTCCTGTATTCAACACATGAGGTTAGAAGGTATCTGTGGCAGTAGACACAGGAAAGGACTTTAGATCAACCAGGTTTCTCTCTTGGTCCTTCCTGTACCCTCACAAGGGACCTTCTCCTCTCCCTCTCCCCATACTCACCTTTTGTAGGCTGGAATTAAGCCACTTGGCCAACAGAAGATCGTCTCAGCTTTCAGAAAGGGGAGACTCCCTGAGTGAAGATGAGATGCTTTAATGTCTGTTCAAGCTCTCAGGGTCAGGCTTTGGAATAGCTACAGCTGCAGAGATACAGAATGTCCACGAACCCTCTCACTTTCACACCGCTAGTTGCTTTGGTGCATAGAGTAAATAAGCAAAGGCTTGAGTTAGGAGCACTTCTGATGCTTTGTAACTGCAATAAGGAGTTGGATTATATTTATATGTTAATAGTTGGTCTTGAATTTTTCTGCCTTTAAATGCTATTATAACCCAGTTAAATATTTAATAGAGGAGTGGAAAGTCTATTCACAGCTGTTTCACAAGTAAATTCCTTTGTTCTCACTTCCCAACATACCTTTTAAAATCCCCTATTCAAATTATCGCCCTATCTCAAACAGCAGCTCAGTGTTTTGCCATTATGCTTAGAATGTCCTAAGTCAAACTTTCAATGGCAAGTGGAATTATGCTCATTTCTAATGGTACCGAAAAGGTACAAGTGAGTCTTAAAATAAGTTCTGCTTTTTCATGCATGAAATTATGTATCAGTTCACCTCTGCATGCAGAATTTCCATCATTCAAAAGTCATGGGCATCTACTTCAGAATGAACTTTGCACCAATCCCAGTAACAATTTTCATTGTTAAAGGTTCTAGCCCAGTGAATTTCAATGCTTTGAATTTGTATTACATATTTAAGGTATAAGCAAGGAAATTCTGACTAAGAATATCTTCGGTTGAGTAAATAACAAGTGCTTCAGGCATAAAGTTCTGACCATTAATGTTTATCATTGACCTGGTAAGGTAAACAATTGCTGGATTGTGTCAGATGTTTTGGTTTATAAAGGACTTTCTGTCAGGTTTCAACAAAGGATAAAAGATACCTAATTTTTTAACTGTTATTGGGTACTAGTAACTGAATGAAATTTGAGGTTTTTAAAGATAGAGAGATGAATGACAGATCTGTAATGTGAAACGTATAGGAGAGCCCCACAGCTAATTCTATGATTTTAAACTTAAACACCAGAGCTCAGTTGCTGATTTTTCCAGAAGTTTGAACTATCATAGCCTGAACTATGATTTAAAGGCCTTATTGCACCAAAATCCCAGATGTTATTGCAGTTTGCAGCAGATAATCACAGTGTGTGGTTCTTTTGATTGTGAAGAAATGTGCACATTTTTTATGATCTCCTGCACAGGAAGACACCTGAGCCTGAACATCATGGTCGGGGTGCAAACTCAGGAGCTGCTTAAAAGGAACCAGTCCAGAAGGCAAAACTTTGGCCATGTTGAAACAAGTGTGAGAGCTCCCATCAGTTTTAGGCTGGTCCCCAGAATTAAGGTGTTGAATTCTTCCTGGACTGAAGTGGTCAAATTGTACCATGAAGTCAGTCAAATGGCATCTCGTCTTAATGAAAGATGTCAGAGAACTCTGTGTGAGTCAGTTGCAAAACAAGTAACAATTTTGAGTACTGATATACAAAAAAGAATGTTCCACCAGGGATAACAGCTTGTTACTTGCTTGGCTCTCGGGATGCAGGGAGAAAGGAAGGGAAAGTGTAGCCGAGTTGGCTGCTACAGTCCAGCAGCACAGTCAATCAAATTGTTTCATCATTCCAATTCATTCTGCAATATCACTGACTTATCTTGCTGCCATGCAATTGTCCCCTGTTGATAATTCCAGTTTTGTCAAGAGATGACAGAGATTTTGTAGAAAACCTGCAAGCTACTCTTACTAGCAGCAAACAGTAGGAGAGCACAGTAAGATTTCCTCCTTTTCATTGATGCCTATAAATAGTCCATGCTAACCTTGACAGCCTTGAAGACATAGGGAACCTTTTCTTAAAAAAAGAATCTATTATTTTTAAAAACTATATTGACTCAGCAGAAGTAAACGTGTGTGTTTTAGATCATGACAGGTTGACAGTCAAGCCCTGCTGTGAATGCTCAGTTCTTCAATTCTGGCTGTAATGTTTTACATTAACTCTGCTGTGTACTGGCACAAGTCTTGATGTAATGGCCAGAAAGGATACTGTTTAGTCACTGTATAAATTTAAAAAGAAGGGCCTTATTTACAGATTTTACAATTTAGTTCTCTGTTTCTTCGATTTTTTTCCCCCATGTACATGAGAAAGAGTGGCGATAATTAACAAAAGCACATTTAATTTATGTCTAAGAACAGGTTGCTTAATAACAAATTTTGTAGTTCTCTGTTGTGCTAAGCAGAATTAGTCAGAGGAGCCATTGTATGCACTTCAGTGGTATTACTCCAATATCCAAGTGCTATCCAAACATGATCTGAGCTACTTTGAAAAGTGTAAGAGGTTTCTTAGGAAAGCTGAGTCCTTTGGTCTTGCAGACAGGAGGGGTTTTTTTTCCATATGACATTAGTATGCATGCATCCAATTAGAAATTAACGGGAAATCCAAATTTATGTAGTAGGAGGAGATAACTAGGATGCTTGCCATTAGTGATGTAAGAAGAAAAATGGTTGTCTCTGTGTGTGTAGATGTTATAAATAATCTAGGAATACATCACCTTTTGGGTTTCTCTGTAGTCCTACAAGACTTTTCACTAATACAACTCATAGGATCTTCACTAGAAGTGTAAATTTCTGCACAAGATGAAGATCTCTGTATTTCCAGGATAATTTTAAATTTTCATGTGATTCTAGGCAGATTTAAAAGGTATCTTCAAAAAAAGTAGTTTAATACATGTGCCACACTGACAAACATTTAAGTGAAACAAGGCTGTAAAACAACCTAAAGATATTACCTACTAATCAAGTTATTTTCCTGCTGTTATCAGCCTTGAGAAGGAGTTCTGAACATACCTTAAAGAAGTATGAGTTTGAAAAGAAAGAAAAAGAGCAGATTTCTATTATTTTATGCACATTTTTGGGTTTGATAGAAAGGAAGATTAAACTAGGTGTGTTTGACAGCAGCGTTTGTTCATCTGGGATTCTGTCTGCTCTGCTCTTAATCCTGTGGTATGTCAGGATCCTTAGCCACCAATTTCTAAAGATGATAATCCATCCTCCTGGAGTCAGTCGTGTTCCTCTCATCAAGAGCCACACTGGACTTACTGGCCTTTCAATAGAAAGTGGCTTAACCTAGCAGGTGGTTAGATTTTGTTGAATTTTTCTTTTTAAGAAGTTAGGCTGGTCTATTAGTTGGTTTCAGTGTAATGCTTAGATGTCTTTCTTTTATTTGGGTCTTTTGAGGGTGGCCTTACTTCAGTGATGATGAAAATCACCCCTGCTTAGAAATCACCTCTGGCAAAACTTCAGATAGCATCATGAAAAAGAGCTTTCCTGTACAGGCTGTTCACTTTTGCTCACCAGTCTGGCAGTCCACTGTCTCCCCCAGTTCTTTCCTTTGATATGGCTTGTCTTGCCTCAGGGTAAATTGGAGACAACACCTCATGGTAACCACCAAAGATTTCATACAAATATTAGAATGATCTGGCTATGACACCTCCAGTGCAGATATGCTACTCTAAATGTTCCGGGTTGCTATTAGGGAGAATGAGAAGGGGAGACAAATCTCAGGCATGTTGCTCTGCAACCCCTTCCTCATCCAGAAGTGCTAATGAGCCTTCAGAATTAGGTGGATCTCCTTTAAAATACTAAATCATAGCACCTTACATTATTTTCTAGTTTATTTTAGGAAATTTGTCCCAAGAAAAAGGAATTAGGAAGCAAAAGTAACAGGATGATGCTATAAATCAAGTAGTCCTGTTTTCAGCTGAGCAAGTATCAGGAGTCAGGCTGTAGATGTTTATAGATGCCACTTGGTAGCTTTCCATTGACATCAGGGGGCACTCAGATTTGCTTCAACTTATTACTGGAGAGGCATAATAAATACTCTGTTGACCAAATTGATCACTTAGAAGCTACATTCCAAGCATATTACAGGAAAAAGCTGCAGACATACATGACACCAGTTTGCGAGTTTCCTATTACATACACGCTAATTTGATACATCTCTTCCAGAAATATTCAGTCTACTTATTTAAACTAGAAAAACTAGTAAAGGGACTTGTCTCTAAAGCTCTGGAAAAGTGAATTGAAGTTGCTCTGAGTTTGACCAGAGCAGAATAATGGCCATAAAGTAACCAGCAAAATCCAATGGAGGAAAGCAGGATGCAGGTCCTTGCAGCCTTTGAGGGCAAAGAAGAGTGAATAGTGGAGAACGGCAGAGGCAGAACAGTGAGCCAAGATTTGTTCAAGCTGGCAGTGTGTGTTCTGAAGGGAGGAGAGAGCATTCATGCCATATCCAGAGGGGAAACACTAAGACCAACCTTGAGCAAGGAGATACTATTTGTATTTGGCAGGCATCGTGTCTCTGAGAAGTAGCAAAGGAGAAAGCCCTGTCTTGTGGCTAGCGCAGGTCTTTCTCGTGAGAACATTTTGCTATATTTCATAAACAAAGATAAAGTTTGGATGTTTTGCAAACAACGTCTCCAGATTAGGGCAGTTCGGGCTTGGCCAATTGGGCCTAGGGGGAGGTTTCTGGCTGATCAATCTGGGTGACCTCTGAAAACTCTATATATATGGAAATCAAAATAATAAAGGGACCTTTTCTCTTTCCTTGTCTGAGAACCTGGGTCATTTCTCAGCTAGCAGCTCAACAGCGACATCGTCTCATGGCGTGGTTGATGGCTATGCCAAACTGACACAATCTGCTTCAGTTCCTCCATCCACTTGTTCCACCTTGAACCAAGCAAGAGAACTTCCCCCTTGGTCCCTGGCTTTCTGCCTCTGCCACCCATGAGCAGTAGCACTGTCATGACTTAACAGGATATTGCAGGTAAAAAGTGTACTGAAGATTCAATGCTGTGGCTCAGAGCAAGTAAAAATAGGCTTGAGACCTTAGGGTTAAGATTTTCCTGCAAATAAGCTGCAATAAAGTTTACAGATGTAAACCCATTTTATCAGCCAAGGATACTTTTGTAGTTAAAATACCACAATTCTTGTTTCTTAAAGGAGATGTGAAATTTCCTTTAACACAAGTGGTTTCCTAGAGAAGTAGGAAAGGGTTAGCACATAGCAGGTTAGCTATGTGCTAAACCTGAAATTGTTTCTTATATTCAGTTAATTATTTCTGGCTCACTGCATCTAAATGAGGGCTGTCTTTCTTCAAACCTCAATTTTACCACAGTTAGAGCCAAATTTGGGTAAGTATACTATATAATATGTGTGAAAATATATGATAGTCCATAGCTGGGCACTGTCAAGGTTTAAACCATACCAGCGACGCCAGTTGTTTCTTGAGCAGTGTTGGGTCAAATAAAAGTTCAAGGTTGTGGACTGCTTCACTGTTACATACATGATTAGAGTGTCCCCCACCATGACCAGGGCTCATGTCTCCTGCTGTGCCCATCTCCTCTCTCACAACAAGATGCAGGCCTGCTGTGTGATGGGAAGATGTGCAAGTTGGTTTACTGGGGAGGAAGGAATGAGGGAATCCTCAAGAAAAGAAGAGAGAGGGAAGAAGAGAGAACAGGACATAGTGTTTGGGAGACCATAGTAGGTCACCTTCAATTAGGCGTCTATTACAGGGTATTTTCCACCTTGTTTCTACAAGTGCTGGGATTGGAAAAAGTATCTGAGTAACTCCTGTATCATTTACATTTGCCAGTGCTTCCATTTACATTGGGATTATTTAGTTCATGAAAACAAAAAGAAAGACAATATGGCATCTTCACAATGCTGACCAAAACCCAATCATCTTCAAGGAAGAAAAGATTGGGAATATAAATAGCTACTGAAAGTGTGTCCCTGAGCTTAAAAATTGCTGTGTCCTAGGATGTTTCTGCTGTTAATGCTCTCTCCAGCACTCTTTTCCTTTTTCTAGCCTGATAGTGGCAGCCCATACAATAATGGGCTACTGCACAATTTTATGCCTAAGGTATACAGTCACATTTAGAATCTGACAGTGTTCTCTTCCTGGAACAGGAGTGCTGCTTGCAGCCCACAACTAAAACAATTAGCTATAAAACAGAAAGCAGCTTCATTAAAAAAAAAAAAAAAAAAAAAACCTCTGGCTTACAGATACATTTTAAGAATTTTTTAAAAGAAAGCAAAAGAAAACATTTAAAATAGACAGGTGAACAAGCCTTAGTACTTCACCAGATTTTAGGCTTTTGAGAAGATAAATGATTTAAATTAAAAGCCAATTGAGAATATATAACAGAAGAAAAAGCTCTAACAACAGCAGATGGAGCAGAATAGAAATGGTGATGTTGCTGTATGTACCTGCTTGCACTAAAAACAGCAGCTGTAAGGAGGAATTTGAACTAAGCTCTATGAACATGTGTTCTTATAGTTCTTATTAATGTGTTACTCTGCTCCTCTCCCAGTTTCTCTTGACCCTTTTCTGAGGGTTAAATTAATCCCTTGTGCAGCTCAGTTGAGGATAATGAGGTTGTCCCAGGGTACTAATGTAGCCCTTGAGTTTGACCTACAGAAGGCTGAGCCTCTACTCTTCACTATGTTTTCAGGCACTTTTGTTTATGTTGGATTAATTAAAAACACCCTCTCCATTCCCCAGGCTTATGTGCTCTCCTGTGCCGAATAAAGGAGGTTCCAGTGTCTGGCCTCTCTCAGCCCATCCATGCTGATGCAGATAGTAGAAAACTCTACTAATGAAGGGATCTTTATGACCCTGATCATGTTTGTGACCAAAATGGCTCACGTTCTAATAGAACTGACACGGACATGGTTTATGATGTGAGGAACAGCTTAGATTCCTTTTTGGAGCCATAGGCATGGCTTGCATTTGGCCAGTAAGGCAGAGCCTTTTTTGCTGTAGGTGAATATGAGGCATTAAACCATGTGGTCATCTGGGATTTGATACAGGGTAGGCAGATTGAAGTGCCTGTTCTAGTTCCTATGTATTACATTTTTAAAGGGTTTCAAAACAGACGCTTTTATCTTTAACATTTTTAATATCTCAATGTCTGTGAATAGCACCAGTTTGGGGTCCAAGACCTGGCTTTTTAGCCAGTGTGAGAGAGAGTGAAATCTGTTCCAAAGTCACCCCATTATTCTGAGAATTTTGACTGCAGTAAATGTACTCGCTCTTTCACGCTTTCACTCTTTTGCTCTTTTTTTCTCTTTTTTTGTTTCTTTCTTTCACAATTTTCTAGCTCACTTCTATTGTTTTCCCACTTCCTTTTTTCTAATATGCCAGAGTGCAGATAACACAGTGGCCAAGTGGAGGCTGGTACTTTGTTCTGAGGCATCAAAATAGACTTGAGAGAGAAAGAGAAGTTGCCCTCGTGAGACCACAGCAAGAAAGCATCTGGCTTCTATGTCACAGTGCTACAAAAGCTAGGTGAAGCCAGCCAAATCCACCTCTCTTATCCCGCTTCTTCTTTAGCCTCAAAATTGTCTGTAAATTGGTGTTTAAGCTGGATTTAAAATAGCCCACATATATTAGTTTATTCCTTCACAAATCAGGAGACTTGCACATCTGTCTTAGCATAAGCATTTCATTTCAGTGTTCAGTAGAGCAGAGACAGGGTTTTTTTGTCACGGATAACAGCGGATGGCTTCTGACAACTTGGAAATCTCTAGAGGTTTACAGAGCACCACTGCACTGAAATTTGAGAAATGTTGTTTTCTTTATGGCCAAAACCAACCTGTGAACACCAAAAGGGAATTTACAGAAGGTGTTTAACACATGCCAGTGATGTTTCTCATGACCAGGCTGTGTTGTGTGCTACATGTAAATGTTTGATTACTCAGCTAACATCTGTCAAGACGGTATTTTCAGACAAAAGAAAGGGTTGTGGGTAAGACTTCTTTCAAGGTCTGTAGTTGTGTTGGATTTGTTTTGCACTGATTCTAGAGCATGCTGATTAGTATAAATCGTCTTGCATTGCAACACTTGACCAAGGCCTATAATCATGTCACTACTTCATCTGTGTCTGATTGAGCAGTCCCCAGATTAAGCACAGTACTTACGGTGAGAAGTCCCCTCTTTGCCAGCTGGGAGTTAGAAACCAGCTGCATTCCGAAATTTGAAAGAGAGAAAGAATCCGTGAACTGTTTTGTAAAATGGTCTCTTCCTCATTATCCTAATCACACAAGTATGCTGAGGGCTGAAATAATCTTTTTTCCTTTCTTTCTTTTAAATCAGATTCACAAGGGAAAGACTAACGAACATTGAACAGAAAAGGATCACTTGGGTCATCCTGGTCCCATTCCTGGAACTCAGTAATAGACATTAGAGCACAGGACACCATTAAACTTTCATTCCATCTGTCTTGTTGCATGCTTCAGGACACAACATTTCCCAATGTCCTTTAAGCCACATAGATCCTTTTGGAGAACTAAGTGCCTGTATAATGTGCCACAGTATAAATCAAGGTGATTGCTTATCTCAAGATTCCCTTTCTGAAATGAAATAGTATCTGAAAATTGCATTTCTTGGATTAAATTCTTGGGTACTTTGTACCCAACATTTTCTGTTGCCCTTCTGGATCTCGTAGCCCAAAGTAGCAGTGGTTTACATCCTGAGTCGGAGCAACATGTGCATAAGAGATATTTACACTACCTGTATCATTAGTTTCCTCTGTCTATTCTCTTAGATGTGGTAGTTGCCAGTCTTCAGCGCTGGAGAGTAAGACAAAAGGAGAATGAACACAGGGAATGATTAAATTATGTATCCAAGGTCATACAAAGGCACCTGTGGCAGTCAGCAATTAGGTCTATGCAACCTAAATATTATCACAGTGCATAAATTAAGGGGATGGCCTTCTTTCAGTTGATTTTTTGGTATTTAAAGTGAGAAATGAACCTTCAGACTATGGTTCTTGTCAAGTTTTTAACTAACCTTTAGTCAAGCAGTACAAATTGTAATATTGTGCTATCTGTAGTTAAGGAGAATTTCTGGGTATTTATGGACGTGTTGAGCTCCAGCCTAGTACTTAGATTCAGCCACAGTTTTCCCACTACAGTTTTCATGACGTTGGTCTTCTTTTGATGGAGTGTTCTTATTGCTGTGA
The DNA here is from genome assembly GCA_024500445.1 of Entomyzon cyanotis. Classification (NCBI taxonomy): domain Eukaryota; kingdom Metazoa; phylum Chordata; class Aves; order Passeriformes; family Meliphagidae; genus Entomyzon; species Entomyzon cyanotis. Next base: position 89,223,824 of record JAKEPQ010001005.1, read on the forward strand.
GACCTGTCAAAGCGTAATGAAAGAGGCATGGCTTCACCAGCAAAGACTTGGGATAGGAGCACTGTTTGCTTCCTGGTAGGACAGGACAAACATTTCTCTAATCAACATGGAGCAATAGCACAGTGGTTGCTAGACTACATCTGGCAAAGCACAATAGAAGCACTGGTATTACAAATATAAAAAATGGTTAATCATGAAGTGCAATGAAAAGTACCATGTTCTGGCTATGGATAAATCTGAGTGCAGGAGAACTCTGAGCCTGGAGGTTCCATAGTATGCTTCAGATGCATATGTTAAGGAAAATAACTATGCAGTTGTGGATATAGTGCACATATTACAAGAGAATTTGTCACCAGTAGACTGAATTTGCGAGATCCTGAGAATTACCAGCTCTCAAAAAATTTAATGTTACTTACTAGTGGAGGAGACAAGATTAGAACTTTCTGACCCCCACCCCCCCAAAAAAAAATCTAGGAGACTTTTGTTTTGGAGAAAAGTCTGTGTTAAAAACAGTACCTTTCATAATTGGGTATTTTTGCCTTGTCTGTAACATCCTTGCTTTGTACACCAGATGAAAGTCACATCTGTGGCTCCATTTGTCTAACAAGCAGTTTTCCTGCAGGCTCTCTAATATTTACCCTGGGGGGAGTTCGTGGACCTTATCTAAGAGGAAGAATTACTTTGTTGTGGCTTTGACATGCTCTTTAAATAATATTCAAAAACCATCTGAAACCACATTATATAAAAGAGGAACCTTTTTGTGAGTCTCAGTGGAGAAAACAAGAATGAGAAATTTCCCTGTTCCATTTCTGGCTCTCCTCTGTTTCTTAGCCAAAGGCTAGGAAGCTGTTTAAGTCATAGGGCTCGGTAATTAATATTAAAACAAACAAAAGCAAATATAAAAGATTTTCTGCTTCTCTTCAGTGTCCTTATTCACCTGCTCCTCACATCTTTCAGATGGCTTCCAGACTGGCACGTGTTTAAGCACTGTCCTATTTCCACTGGTATTTGCTGTACAGATCACAGAATCCATTCCTCATCTGACAGAATAATTTAATCTTTAATTCTCTAAACCACTTACTGAAGAATGCTTATACTGGTCCTGCTTTAAGCCGTGCTCTGCTTTAAGTCCTGCCCTGCTTTCTCCAGCCCTGTCCTGCAAGGATGTGCAGGTTGCCGGCCGGTGGTGTGGCTGGGTGCTGACCCATAGGGTGATCTTGCTCAGAGCTAAACCCCAGGTGCTCTCAGGAGCTGGCTTTGCACTCTGAGCCTCTTGGTGATTTACAGCAGCAGATACACTCTTTCATTGAAATAGAAAATTATAGATTTATGATGCTGGGATTGATTGCCATTTTCAGTAGGACTTCGATTACAAAAAACTTATTTTCAGAAAACTGACGATTGGAAGCTCTGTGAGGACAGTCTTAGTGGCCTTTGAATAGCCACTCAAAGGTACTGGCAGAAGCCATCCCCAGTACCTCACACTGTCCTAGCAATGCAGTCCAGTCTCTGACCTGAAGAAACTGGGACAGAAACCAGAAGTCTGTTCCTCCTTGTGTCCTTCAGACATGCCTGTAGGTTGGTGATGTAAATGTCAGTCTGCAAGGAGTCAGGATTGAGATCCCCCATGCATTTTATTCTTGGCTTAGAATTTGAGTTCACTTTTAAAGGCAAATACACTGAAATTTCACATTAAAACTTCCTGCCTGCTTGAAAATAATGGTTATGGTTACAACAGTAACAGCAGCAGCCAAACATTCCAAAAGAAAACCTTTTTGGTTTGCAGAGTGGGGAGGATTGTTTTTTTGTAACATTCAATCTCAGCTTGGCCTTGGCAGGAAAATGCCATGCTGCTGCTGTTGGAACAAGACAGAGAAATAGGCTCTTTAGGTTTGACATCCCTTTAGCTTTCCTGCATTCTGGAGGATCCCCAAGGTCCCATGGAAACCAGATGCATTCCTGCTGCAACAATTAACGTAACCAACCCTTGCAGGAAGGGAATGTTTATGGGGAGGGGGGAACATTACAGTATTTTCTTTTGGAAAATTCCACTATTGACATGAAAAACAGCAGGGTAACAGCAAAGATGGATTGCAAATTTTGACAGCCCCGACAGGTAAATATTGGCTCTGTGCAAACAAGTTTCTATAAATAACCCGTCTGCTCCAGAAACTCCACAGATGGCAGCAGGGCTGCCGGGGTATTGATTTACCCGCTGTGCTCAGTGCAGAAAAGCACAGCTGTCAGTTTTGCTGTTCTTCTCGTTCTGAGTGTTGCTGCTGCTCCTGCTGAGAGCTGCGTGCCTTGTTCACCATTTTTCTTTGGCAAGTGGAGGTGAAGATTAAGAGCCCAAAAGAAATTATTTGAAAGAAAAACCTACCAAAACAATGAAGAGTAAATGAACAAGAGCAAAGAGTAACAATAAAGAACGCTATATATATGTATTTGAAACACCTGCAAGAACCTGTCTCTTGCTCAGTCTGTATCAGGTAGCTTAAGAGAGCTTACAGAAGTGGTTTTATAGAGTAGTCCCAGAGAGCGTAGTGCGAGCTTGAAGGGCAGGAAAAGCTTATGAGGAAACAATATAGAGTTTGTACATGATGAGTAATAACAGGCTGAGGTTAAAATTGAGGAATAGAACTGGTGCTAGGAGTAGAACTTGCCTTACATGCAAATGGAGGCTCTGTCAAAAATCCCTAGCAGCTGGGAGTGACTTATAAATAAATACCAGCCAAATAGGCAAACGCTTAAAATTGTGGTGATTATGTTTTGGGTTTGTATGATCCATTTGAGTGCAGCCTAAATCTCAGGATTACGATTTTCAGACAGTAGAGTCAGCTAGTGCAACCACTATCTTACTAACAAAAATGTTGATTTACAGGCATAATATCTGGAATTGCTTTTTTAAAGGAACAGCTTAGAAAGACTTCATAACCTCAGTTCCATAAAAATGTTTGCCTGCGGTGCAGGTTTGCTCCAAAGGCTCATCAGTAGCGGAACTGTGCATCTCCTGAGGCAGATACAGCATATGCCATTTGAGGGCATTTTTCTGCTGGTTTTCTGTGTAATTTCTGTGTAGTTACACAATCAACCCAGACAATGAAAGTGCCTCTCTGCTACATCTGCAACAGGGATTTTGCACAGAATTACTGGGTACAGCTTTTGATTGTCATTTTGTCCCATACGGTGGCCTTAGAGTTTTTTGTTTGATTTGTTTGATTCTGTGACTGTTTTTTTGGTTTTTTTTGTTTTCATTTCTTTACATTTGCATAGAATCATAGAACCATTTTAGAAAGGGACCTTAAAGAGCATCTCATTACAACTATATAACTAAAATGGCAAAAAAAATAGTAAGTAGGTATACAGACCAGTTGACATAGATGGCTATGTTGGGATTTTTTTAAATTTATTTGTTCGTTTTGTGGACTTTGAGTGGGTGCAAGCTGTGTTTCAGTTCCCATGAGCTGGCTATGAAGTCCAGAGCAAGAGAGCTGGCCCACAATTTTCAGCAGAGTTCCTCCTTTCAGTTAGTGGTGCCTTTGAGTGCTTGCCTGGAAGAAGGCTTAGGTCTGCTCATTAGTCCTGTTTCTGCCTGAGTTTTAAATGATTACAGGAAAAGACAATTCAGTCAAGGAAAATTATAAATCAAGAGTTATGTGCTTACATAAATTTCAGGCTTGACATGATTCTGTCTTGATTTTGGAAAAAAATGAAAGCTGCCAAATGAGAAGGGATTTTTCCCAAGATAGACCAAGAATCTTTTCTAGGAGAACGTGAAGAAACAGAGCTGTGAAACAGACCATAGAATTTTTTTAGATAATTGGCATTTCTTAAACTAATATACAAAGTACAAACATATAAAATTTATGCAGACTGGGTAATTTATAAGTAGTAGGACATAAGAAATTGTCAAGGAGAGACTTCCGTCAGAGTTACAGAGTGTTGCTGGGCTGAAGGAGCTAGATGCCAGGCATTTCTAGAAAGTCTGCATATCTATTGCCTTTATTTCTGAAAAGCATTTTTAAGTATTGAGTAAGGTATCTCATGTGTATCTTGTCGAAGTTACATTTTTCCATCCAAAGCTGTTCCTTCCTCAAACTAAAATTCTGCCTTGATACGCTGAAATAACAGACCGGAAGAACCTTGCCTTCTGGGTTGCAGGTCAATTCACTCACAAATACAAGTACAGATGCAGAAGTGTTTGGACAACATTCTCAGGCACATGGTATGACTCTTGGGCCTGTCCTGTGCAAGGCCAGGAGCTGGACTCGATGATCTTTGTGGGTCCTTTTCAGCTCAGGAGATGCTATGAAGCTAGGTCAGCAAGCTTGCTCTGTGCGTGTGGCTGCTGCCCATTGTGGGTGTAGCTGAGCCACACAACAACTCACACTGACACTGAGGTACTCATGTCCTACCCCCCTTGCCACCAACTTTCCAGAGCTTTGTGAGTTTAGATGCTGAATTCTTCCTCTTTGGCAGCTCGAGGCATGTGATGAGGTATGCAAACTACCAACTGAGCTGAATATGATGTGCTAAAAGTTTCAATGCTGAATAAATTTCAAGCGTTTTGTTAGATTTTTCTCTCTCATTATATAAATATGTTGTTTTACTATAAATACTTAATTTCAAGATGTCTCTAAAAACAGAGTCTATTCTCTGTTTTGAAATATCATTTCTCATGTCAGAGATTTGACAGAGGGATAAAATACCTATTTGTGTCTGCTTAGAGAAGGAGGAGGGGAAGAAAAGGGCATCCTGTAAGAGCATAATGCAAAGTGATGCCAGTTGTCACTGCCTTACACTCATGACCTTGTACATTAGTGACCTGTGAGCTGCCATTTCCTTGCCCTCCCGTTTGAAGTACAGTTTGCGACATTTCCACTGCACTGTTACCGCTGTCTTTTTTCTTAAACCTGACCTGGGGGAAGAGAGGGAAGAGTTATGTGTTCAAAGAAAGCAACATCAAAGTGTTCCCAGCAGCCAGTCAAAACTTCAGCTGATACTAATTCTAATAACTCTGTGGCTGGTGATGTGCACTGTTTACAGGGCTAACCACCTGCCTGATACTTGCAGCCTTCTTTGAGGTCTTTATTTTTCTTCTTTTTCCTTTTTTTTTTTTTTTTTTTTTTTGAGTAGAGGCATTTATGTTTTATAATAGATGTTAGTCAACAATACAGAGGCATCAGTGTTGGATGCAATGGTATTGTAATAGCTATAATAGCAATTGTTTGGAATTATAACACTAAGGTTGATAGGAGCCTCCAAAACGTTGGATAAAAACAGTGAATAAAATTAAAAGGTAGAAATTAACCTCTTCGCTCAGTGCAGTTACTTCAAGAATTTTAAAAGCCTGTCCACAATATATGTGCCTATGCTAGTGTAGAGCAGTTATTAGATTTTAAATTAATTTCATTTTTATTCCGCATTATGTTCCTTTCTTAAGTCACAAAAGTTGCTTCAAGTTTATGACTGTGAGACCAAAATATCTAAGAAAGAAAAAAGGGGATAATATTAATTGTGTATTATTTCAACTCAAACTCTCACAATTAAAGGGAATGTCTAAATTGCCAGTTGAAAAATATGTAGTTGTCATCCATCGATAACTGAAGCAAACATATTGCACGAATTCGTGTTTAAATTGCAGTGTGTACTGAGTCTACGTGTGTGTGCAGTATTGTACATGAATATACATTAACAACAGACCTTAGCATTTTCTTGGGCCAATGAGTTTTCATCTCTCTGTCAAAACATGTCATGCATTACAGTAAGCTAATGTTTTCCTAGGTTAATCACTAATCTGCCTATGTATTGGTAAATGTTGCCATGGGCACAGCAACAGCAGAACTGAGAGATGAGCTTTTGCCTGGTTGGAGATGAAAAATGGCTATTTTTACTTTCGATACCCACTTGCTAAATCACAAATGAGAATAAGAGGATAAAGAAGCATGTTCTACTGCCTCTTTAAAATATTAATTACAGAAACATTTTTCATATGTGCTTTGCAACATGCAGATAATATTCATTATTTTATGTTCATTATTTGGACAAAGGTTTTTTTTTTGTTGGGCTTCATATTTACCAGATTGTTTTACAAAGTAGAGTACCCTACATATCATCAGCAAGGAGAAATCTTATCCTTTTTGTAATTTCAACATAATAAACACCCATTTTGGATATTGCTGAGTCCCATTATTTAACATTTAATTCCTTCCCTAAAGTACTCCATGCTGCCACAATGCTGCATAATAAGTTACTTAGATGTGCAGATTAAAATCCCAGACTGACTCTTGTCCCCTATTTGTGGCTTTTTTTCTGAAAGAAAGAAGATTAAACTAAGTAAATGGAACAAGATTATGGTTTATTTTGTTAGCATGTGCAGTGATGAGTCTTTGACCTACATTTCTTATGTGTAGTGTGCTCTTGCCCTATATCTAGACAATGAATGACAGAAACATTGATGTGGGTTGACCTCTTTTTCACATAGTTTTTGGTCTTTTTTTATATACATAAAAATATTGAGATACAAATCTTCAGTTGAATTCTAATAAAAGCTCTAAGAAAAACACTTTTTTCAACAGAAAAAAAAGTAAATATTTAGGCACAATGCCTGATACATCAAGTTATTTGGAAAGTACGCAAAGGGCAAATATCGTGTCTGCTCTTAAGTCTTCTGGATGTTTGAAAGAGATGCCTATGGACAAGATTATGCAACTAGAAGTTGCACCCTACCACCTCTTTTTCTTTCAAATTTCAAAAATTTTTAAAAGAAAATTTTCTTTTAATCAAATTTGGGCAGAGTGAACAAATCCTGCTCAGAAGCTGACTCGCTCTGGATGCTCCAGAAAGCCAAGCTAAGACTTTATCCTTCTCTCTTCAGACTCTAAGTGTTCTTATGAAGACTCTGACCTCCAAGAAATGCCTGCAAAAAAAAAAAAGCCTCCATCTCATGGCCTTTCTCTCCCTGATAGCAGTGCTGTTTTGATAGGTTGAGGGAAATGCAGGTATGTGGCCTCTATTAATACTAATGGTCTTTGCAGTTCAATAGGTGAATATAAGCCTGTAGGACTCAGTGCAATAGTTTGTCTCACTGAAATTACTGCCAAGGTAAAAGATTTTTGAGAAAGCTTATCTAAACTAAGACAAACATCTTCTGATTGTTTTAAAGGAGTTTCTTACACAGTTTGTCTAGGCACTTGTACTGGAAGCCTAAAATGAAATAAAATAATTATTGAAGATATTTAATATTGAAACCAATATTATATGATTAATTCCATTATCTCTTCGGAAGTCTGATATCAATAGTGATACATAATTAGAAAAAAATTAGAGAGTGCCTTTCTAGAGAGGAACTAACAATGCCTCTTTCTCCTTCAGCAATCTGTTTTCAAATGGCTGTCCAACCAAGCTCTGAGCTTTTCATATTTCTAGAAACACCTACTGTGTGTAACTTACTTTAAATTGGCACATATATCAACAGCATGAAAAAAATGTTCACACCTTTGGGAAACTGAGCTAAAAGGTCACTTTTTCAACAAATTCATCAGCTGGGAAAAACAAACCTAGCTTCCCTTTGAATTTTTAATAGCTTTCCTTTTTCTGTGTGAAGTCGGGGGCGGGGGGGAATATTCTGTATGTAAAGGCACCATCTGAACAACCCAGTGAGTGTTTCACACAGATTGGCATGCATTTGTTTGTCTGCTTAAGTTTAGGTTTGTTTGAATTTGCATGTCATGGATTTGATAGGTATGTTCAGCTGCTCTACTTATTTTTATCCTGGGTGCAGTATTTGAAGGCTTTCAGGGAGGCATTTTTTTCTACAAGAAGACAGTGCCTTGAAAGCCTTCAATTAAAGACTGAAAATACGAAGAAAACAGTGGGAAAAATTATTTGGACAGCAATATGGGGCCCCAGGAAATGTTATTTAATAAAAGTTTCAGGTGAGAGGCATCTAATAGGAATTTTAGCATGGCTGGTAACCAATGTAAGCTATCACCCAGGTGCAGAAAACTTTTGTCCCTTTGTTCACAGGAAAATGTGCAGCTCAGTTTTTTTTTTCCATTCAGTTCTAACTATAATGATTGCAGAACTCCTGGAACAGTAAATTATATAGCCATATAAGTCACAAAGGCTTTTTTCTGTGCTGCTGCATGGAGAGGTCAACAGGTGACCAGGCATTTATTTCGGCTTTTCTTTTCCTCTTTGTTTAGAGTATAGCTTTTTTTCAAGGCATTGAGGTGCTAGTACAGGAATTTTTAGGATGTCCTGAAAAACCTGCTGTTTTCAATAACCTCTCCAGATGGATGACTTCAATCAGTGTCCTCTGGCCTCACTTTTTCTCTTGATCATACCCTTTCTGAGGTGTGGGGGGGTGGTCTTTTAGATTTGACTGTTGTCAGAAGCCAGGTCCCAACTTCTAGAGGGCTTTAACTACCAGGACCAGGATTTCAGATAGCTTTATTCAAATCATGAGGTGAGAAACTTCTGCTGATTTTTGTGTACCAGCTTCTATGAGAAGCCAGATGAATGGTTCTCAGCTTTAACATTCAGTTCTTCCTGCTGCAGTCAGAAGACCTTACACTTTTGAGAGCCCAGATCATCCTCCTTCCCCTTTATTTTTCATACTACTTCTTTTTGAAGAATTAATTGGAAATGGAAAAACCATTCTCTTAACTTTCATAGTGGAACTTGGCATGCTTGAAATTTCAAGGCAAAGGGGCATGGAGTTTTCACGGTGACATACTTTATTTCAATGTTGTCTGTAATTGGTTGAAGCCTAAGAGAAACCTAGGTGGAGGTAACTCTTCATAACACTTTTGGGAGAAGAAATACACTTTTTTTTATTTTATTCAAAGTTAAGGTAGCAGTTATGAACAAAGCCAGCACGCAGGTTAAATTAATGTATTTTGCATAATAAGTCTAAACACTGTTTCCAGTTCTGTTTCACCCAGTTAAATTACTTTTACCCAAGACACTGATAGTACTATAATGGAAACAGATTTATAATAGAAATGGTTGAAAATATTTTATTTTAAATACAGTTCACAGTATGGTACCTCATGTTCCTCTCTGGAGTGTCTAACTTCCTATTTACCAGGATATGTGACTTTTTCTGAGGGATGAGTAAACAATATGTTCAGAATTATCATGGCAGGGGGTTTAAAGATTCTCTCATTTCACACAAGTATGACCACACATACAGATGTGCACATGCACACTTTGTTTTCTCCTTCCCTACCAAGTAATTGTGAAAGTATTTCATTTTCCCAGTTTTAAAAGCAGTGGCTTTCAGGGTATTTCTAATCACATCTGGATGAACCCCTGATTTTTCAGACATAACCTTTAATTAGAATTTAATTAGATTTTAAAGAATTAAATCCCCACCATATATTATGTCCTAAACTGCATAATCTAAGTATCATGAGCTGATTGAATTTTTGTACAAATATGCTATTAAAGATTAATCACCTTACTTTGGATAATAATTATGAAAAACCAAATTCTGAAGTGATAATAGAAACTCAGCTGGTGGAAACCCATCAGAATTTAAGTGGTAAAAGTGTAGACTTGGAGGGTAGTTTATATACTCCTTAAAAATGGACTAGGGAACAGGGTCTTTGGCACTTGACATCCGTTGCCTCTGATCTGTTTCTGTGTCCTTTGAGTTACCATAATTTTCATGCATGGAAAGAAACAGGTGAATACTGAGTACAGTACTTTTAAAAAGCTCTTTACAAGCAGGGGAAACTAGTTGTGATGGAGCCTGTACACACTTTTGTATAATTGATTATTTAGTTGCTGTGATTTCTAGTGATTCAGTTAAATGGTTCCAGTTACTACTCTGAACTTTTAAACGTTATGTACTGATGCTACAGTTTCTTGTTCTGTGTGGGAAGGTATTAAGTTGCTGCTACATATCCCTTTTATAACTATATACCTTCCCCCTCACTCATTTAACCTACTTATTATACCTCCTCCTCTTCAGGAGCATGGCAGCCAACCATCCAGTCTATGGGTAACCAAGGTAGAGGATGAAATGTCTTTTTGATCACCTCAGAGCAAGGAGGTGCTTTAAATATTATCCTGTCTGGTGGATATCAGGTATTTTTCTGGTGGACAGGCAGCTTTATTCAATTGTAAACCCAAGAGAGATCACAGGTTGTTGTCTCCGGTAGTCATTCATAGAGTAACCTGATGGTTGTCATATTCTTGAGGAAGAGGAACAAAAATTAGACTAACAACTAACTGACATGCTGACAACTGAAAGTTAACTGTAGGGAATCTGCCACTGGCAGGCTGTCCACATTTAAAATTAGAAGAAAAACTTCCTACAATTACCTAGAACATTATGAACTTTTCATCAAGAGTTGGCATAGGAGACAGGTAACAGACTAAACAAACTCCCAGGTACATGGCTTGCTCTGTACCATGACTTTGAGGTGAGAAGTCATCTTGAATTAATACTTTGCTATTTATAAGTTTGTTGTGATGATTACTGCCTGAGTCATTCTTACAGCAACATACTTCTGAGGGTTCTAGATCATCTATTCTTAATAGATTGTCCATACCATTTAACAAAGCCTGGACCTCTTTTTTCACCTACAAAAAACAACAGCATTTTTCTAGATCTCCAGCCTGGCCGATTAATTTTTGGTTGACTTTTTCATCTTGCTGAGGAGGAGGAAAATCTGGAATATTTGAAAAGGTCATTTTCCGCAATATAGCGAGGATTACTAGAAGCAATTGTATCATATTCAAAATGCTTTTGGGAGATTTTCTGAAGTGCAGCAACCATCCACCACCTCTTTGCCAGTGCAGGAGGATAACAAGGCATGGGTTTCTGTATTGTAGTGGAACAGTACAAGTACTTGGAGAGTCACTCATTCGGATAAGTGCCCATACCAACCAAGTGAAGACTCCCACCAGCTCCATTAAAAACAAGATTTAAAAAGACCTCAAACAGCAACAGAATGTGATAGCAATGAAAAAATGCACCACTGCACTTAAAACCACCCATTCTGTCAGTGAGGTATTTCACATACGCACTTTTTTTTAGTGTCATGTAGTGGTTATAAAACTTCAGGGTTGTAGAATTTTGCTGTGATGTAACACAATTGGTCTTAGCTAAATGTGTCCCTATTAAGTTGAATTTATGCTAATTCTGTCCCATTTAAACTGCAGACAGTGTTATTGGCTGCACTACTAAATTGCTTTTCTAGGAGACATTCCATTAGATAAGTGATGCACCCAAAGTGGAATATAACAAATTACATTTTTATTTAAGCTGAATATGTTTTACATCTGTAATCGGGATAGAATTATGTCCACTGTGGATGACAAAAGGCTTTCTGGGTTCTCAGTGAGCATGGAACTTATTAGTATGTGATTTGTCCAGCTAACTTTTAAATAGCCTAGGCAATTTCTTCTATTTATGCTGAAAGGTAATTCCATAGCCTGACACTATTTTTCTAATATTTAGCTGAAATGTTACTTGCATCTGTTTTCATTTATGTCTTCCCAATTATTCTTCTCAGAGACTGTTCATGTGCCAAAAGCATTTAGGCACCAATCCATTCAAATAAACTCCTTTAATTTTCTGGATAATCTTATTTCTTTAATTTTCTTGGTAGTCTTAAAAACAAGAATGGCTGGGTGAATTAGATTGCAATATTTACCCTTTTGATTGTTACAGACTTGAGTTGCTTGTTTCAGGTTATATGTTCCCTCTGTTTATGGCAGTTCTTTATTCTGGCTGGATCTAAGGGGAGCATAGTCCCCTACTCTCATTTCAGAGAGAGAGCACTCACTGGGAGAAGAAAAAGAAAGCACAAGGTTTTTTACCAAGGGGAAGGCTGCCCTCCAGAAGGGTGTATTAAGTTTGGTGGTCAGTGACATTTAAAACAGATCAGCATCTCAACTAACGTGGATATGAAAAACTCTCTATTTCCCAGCAGGCCAGTCTTGGTTATAATGCATATACTAACAGGGTGAATTGTAATCATGATGCTTTGAGGGACAGAGGTTTAGTTTCCCCAAAATTCTGTTGATGTGGTTTTGGTAGCTAACAGCTTAGAAATGTGCTCCCATGTTTGAGTTCAGGCTGTGTAACCATGGGAAACTACACAAAGTCAGTACATGGGGCTTAGAGACCAGACAGCAGCAAGACAGAACTCCCCAAAATGGCAAATAAGGAGTGTTTGCTAATCTGCTTCATACGCCAGATGGAGCAGTGTGGAGCACTAGAGTGAGAATCAGGCTATGTAAAGGACTCTGAATAAAATATTCACTGTCTGTGAGAAAAGGTAAGTTTTCAAGCCACTTGTACCCTAATCACTAAGAAAGAAACAGCTATCAGCTGCAGAAGCAGCACGTGCTTTCCATTCCTGCTGTCTGAAGAGGCATCAAACAACTATTCCCAGGGATCCTAGAACACAATAGAAAGCCATTGTATGCAGGCCATGTCAATTGTAAACTCAGTCCACAAAACCTTTTCAAGAGTAGCAAGAAATATAGTGATGTTTAGTTGACTTCTGGAATGTGACAGTAGGTATCTTCCCTAGTGAAACTGAAAGTAATACAAGTTTAGTAAGCAAGGATTCTTAAAGAAGATAAAGAAATAAGAAAGATTTATTTGCATCTCGTCTTTCACCCATACTGAATTTTAATGCTTCTTTGCCATTTGGGAAGTTGACCATTTGAAAGGCTGGTAGTTGGCTTTGAGAGGTGATTCAGTGGAGGCAAAGCTGTGCTCTGGTGACTGGTGGGTGATAGTGCGTGCTACGCCAAATGTGAGCAAGAACAGTGGTTCAAGGGTTCTCATCATTTGTTTTTCCAAATGCACCCTTGTTAATAGCTGGTATTCTTTAGTTTCCATATTTTCATAAGCTGAAACCTCTTCTTTTTAATATTTGTAATGAGTTTATGGTCAGAACAAGCAGGAGTCCATACAATTCAGCCTTCTGAGAGGTTGAACATTTGCTAGGCTCCACTTTCTCTACAAAACCCCAGCAGCTTCTGTAATATCCCACATGTGAAAGGACATTTGTGGCTAGCACAGGTCTTTCCCATGAGAACTTCTGTGTTTCATAAACAAAGATAAAGTTTGGATGTTATTAAAAACAGTATCTCGAGATTTGGACAGTTCAGGCCTGGTCAATCAGGCCTAGGGAGAAGTTTCTGACTGACCAATATGGGTGACCTCTGAAAAGTCTATATAAGTTGGAATCAAAATAATAAAGCTCTCTTTTCTTGCCACACTGAGAACCCAGGTCCTTTTCTCAACTAGAAAAGCTAGCGGCTCAACAGCGACAGACATTCATATGAGTTAATAAGTAAGGACCAAGAACTTTGTCTGAGGGGCAGACAGAGCTGCTGCACAGCCTTGTGATTTCTCTTTCTTCATGAGTGTGTTGCATTGTACTGTTTGCCTGATCTAAACTACAGGTTTTTGCAGTGTGGAAGTATCTTGCTTTCTTACAAGGTGAACAGCACACACACAAATAAGCAAGATGGAGAGTTCTCTCTCATGTGCTCTGAGTGGTTGGCAGAAACAGAACTGTGGCATGATGGAGACGGAAGAAAGGTCATGAACTCATTTTTCTGGAAAACTTATGGAATAGACTTTGAAGTGTTAGATACAATACATGAGTGACAATTTCAAGGAGTCAGTTACTTGGCAGTGCAGTACAGCATTCTTTTTTGGATTCCATCAACTCCAGAAATGGTCTTGGAAAGCTCAATGGAGAAATAAGGGGTAAGATTACAGACAGTAGTTTTGATACCTGAAGAGTGAAAATCACATTGCAAATCTAATATTAGGGGAAAAAGAAAAAAGACAACAAATGTATGACAAGGGTAGATGCAGAGATAGCCTATTGTAATGTGGCAGGTTGGACATCAAACCTACATCAGGAAATACCAATATGTATGGACCTTTTTTGTTTCTGTTCATTTTAGGCTTTTGACAAATCATTTCTGGGAATTTGCAAATGCTTTTGTTGTTTTGTTGTCTTGTTGTCTTGTTGTCAGAGCACCACAGTTCAAGCACATTATGCCATTAGGCTCAGGACCTACATTTGTCCACGAGCAATTTCAAATGTGCTCTGCCCCTCATGTTATTATTATTCTCTGACTTGGCTCACACCACCACTTAATGCATTTGCAGATGGGTAGAGAAAAATTGCAGCTAGCTCAGTTTTGGATTTTGAACTTCATTTTGCAATCCTTCGAAACCCCAATAACTAGCCAACCCGGGAAAACATACCTTGCCACTTTTGTGGCAAAAACTAGGGAGAAGAGTGTTACAGGGCAGGCTTGAAGCAGACATAAGAGGCATGTGTGAGCCTGCCTTACTCTATCTCAGCACCTTACATCCACGCAGACTGATCCAAGTGTTGGCAAAGGAGGATTTGCATGGGAAGAAGGGCTGCCTAAGGCAGCATCTGTATCTTCAATATGTTCCCACAGTAATACCACGCTTTCAGCATGAATGCACTCCCACCTATGGCTAAGACTTAAAAGCATCTAAATTGGGCCCTGTACATTATATGTGCATTTGTTTAAGTATGCATTACTTCCTTTCTGATAATAATTTCTATAATTTTTACTATAGGTAAATATCTGGACATGTTTCCTACATTCACAAAAGAAAAATTAATGACCTTCAGTAACCCAACAGTACAACCTGTCATTTAACTGTCTTTTTAAAAGAAACCAAAAACCTCTGCACAATAATCACTTTTAAGGTGATTTCAGGTTAGTTATACTATTGCACATTGGGAAGGAAAGTCATATCATAAATAAGGCCAATTGCAAAAATGTAACCACAAAATGATTCTCCTTTTCTCAGAGAAGGTGAACTCTATTCTTGCAGGCAGTTATAAGTAGGAAGGAGGGAACTTTTCAGAAATTGCCTCATGTACTACTTAGGACATGGAGCCAGCTGTAACATACAGTAGCTTGTTGTCTCATCTGGTGGAAGACATATGTGTTCATTTGTAGATACATATGGATGAGAGATGGATCTTAAACAAGGAAAGAGGGAAATTTGAAGAGCATTACGTGTCTTCCCCAGTCCATTAGCAAGAATGTGAATTTTGCTCTATTTTGTTGTAATTCCCCCAATTTTCATGCATTTTTGCCAATTTGTGTCTGTTGAATACAGCTGCCAAAGGCCCATTATAGGTTGTTAAGCGTTATTTCTAAAATCAAATTAATGGAGATATAAAGACTGATAAAATAGTCTCCCTGACACCTCTGTGTCTTCCTATCAAAGCCAGATGGTAGTCTGAGATGGTTCAGACTAGATGGTCTAATGGTTCTGTCTTAACTGAAAGGCTCTGAACCTTGCATGTCAAATTACCAAGACCGAAGAAAAGTGAAATGAGGTTATCGCAGCTACTACAATACATAAAAGAAAATCAATTAAAAAGGTTTATTAGGTGGTGTACTCTGGTTTTTCTCAAGCTAGAGAGCAAAATTTGGACACTGTCCTATAACAGAGATGGCCATTTGGCCACAGCTGTCTGCAATATTGACCATAGCTGGACTGTAATAGTAGCTTCAAAAGGAGATGCTCACCTCATTCATCTGTCAGGAGCAATCTCAGTTCAGACAAGGACAGGGAAAAAAAGAACTCTTATGACAAGCTATACTTGCTGCAGCATTCCTGTTAAAAGTATAAAGAGAAAACATATTTTTAAGACCTATTCCCTAGAGTTATCCCTCAGCATGGTTGCTCATAATGTAACAAAACCTCTACAAAGTGGATCACACACATGTAATTTCCAGGTTATACTGATATAAGCTGGACAAAACTTCGTTGGAATAAATTAATTCCATTATGTGTACTCAACGGAGCTAAGATTATTTACCCCAGAAGGCAGTTCTGCCAGATGTATTACAGCACTTGCAGCAGAAAACATTAGCCAATAGGGCAGTCCTGCTCTAAAATTTCCATCAAGATTGCACTACTTTACCCAGCAAATATCTGTCTGTGCTGTGGGTACTTCTTACTCATATGGTTTTCCTTCACTCCTTACTCCTGGTTCTGTGTTATGGCTAGGAGTACTGCACAATTCTGGGTGTTATATAATGTGTAGAATTGCTAGTGAGCATCAGGTTTTGGAACTTGTGGATTGGGAGAAAGTCCACTCCGCTCAGGAGAGATTCCAGAGCATGAAAGGAAGGGAACCAACCAGAGCTAGATGTCCCCACCAGTGCCCACTGATACATTTGTCAATATGACTTTTACAATTATAAATATACAGACTTCTAAGCTCCCTGTCATATTTTAAAAGTTACATTCAAAAGTTCCAGGTTGGGCTGTCTTTGAATGGAAGTGTTTTGCAACTGCAGATATTTCTGGTGACCACAATAAA
Source organism: Entomyzon cyanotis (assembly GCA_024500445.1). Taxonomy (NCBI): domain Eukaryota; kingdom Metazoa; phylum Chordata; class Aves; order Passeriformes; family Meliphagidae; genus Entomyzon; species Entomyzon cyanotis. The sequence goes on from JAKEPQ010001005.1 coordinate 89,240,200, forward strand.
ATCAGCATGGCTACCAAGCACCTGAGATGTTAAATACTGTCATCGCTGGGCAAAAATCCATGTGTGCTACCGGTTAAAGAAAGCATAACAGAACCTTTCACGGTGGTGGTTTGCATTTCCCATTTTACCAAACTGCTGGGAACTACCAAAAATAACACAACATGATATGCCCGAAATAGCATCATTTATTTCACTGCTCTGACACATTTGAGGTTGCACAGAAAGAACAGATCCATGCATTCCTTTCCTTTCTGAGGAACTCTTAACAGCTTTCTCACAGTAAAAATGGCTGTAAAATCCTTTTTGAATTAGAGTGCTCTGGACATGTCTGAAAACTACCTCATTTTCATTTAAATTATAGTTGTGTGGAAGATAATAGCAATTTAAGTACACCCTTTTTCAAAAAAGCAAAGACAGAGGCACAGCAAAACGGCAGATGAACATTGTAAAAGCCCTCAGGATGGGGTCTGTATTGACAGAAAAAAGCATCTCTATTCCCATCAGCAGCTGTGAGCAGCTCTGCAGCAAGTTGTGAATCCTGATCAATCTCATCTGCCTCACTTCAAAGAGCAAAAAAGCAGCAAAAACCTCTCCTTTGTGATCTGTGTGTGTACTGTGAACCTCTCTGCCCAGACCCAGGTTCTTTCTGGGAGGATTTAATGGCATACTGCTTTTTGCTAATACTTTCTTAACACCCAAAGAAGAGCAAAAGACTATTCATCTTTTAACAGCAAGTAACTACTTAGTCTTCAGCTAGAAGTCAAGCAGAATCATAACCAGTCTCACTGTGATAGTTTTGTGTACAGCACCATGCAGGGAGTATTCTGCAACAAAATTAGCCAGTTGTCACTCCCCAGGTCTCTTTCCAAAGAGTGTGGGGAAAAACCTTTTAATTAGCTCTTCCCTGAGTAGCTCTTCCTTGATTAATCTTATCTGAACATCATGTTTTAGAAAGAAAAATCTGTTGAGAAAGGGACAAGAGTATGCTTAGAATTCATAACTGTCCTTTGCATCCTTTGCAGTGGGAGTTTAGTTCACAAGGGGCCAGTATGAACCCAGATGATGTAGCAGAAGACAGCGTGCAGAAGGCATGGTGGGAGTCTTGATATTGATGAGGGTAATTTGTTATGTGCTGCTGGACAAAAGGAGAAAAAAAATCATGCTGACCTAGCTAAGACAGTACCTATATGTATTTGTGTGGCAGGGGACAGCAGTGGGAGGAAAGCTGAGTAGGAAGCAAGAATAAGTAAAACAAGATGGATTTATCGGCTCTGAATTGTTCATCTGTATTCTGTTCTTCACTGTGCTGCAGAGGAGGAGAGCATCTCTAGCACTGTGGTTGGGGAACAGAGCAAGAGAGGGGGAGGAAGGTGATATCTATCACAGGCATCAAAAGTGTTTAATTTTCCAGAGGCCCTGATTAAACAAATGTTTCTGCTTCCTGGCAGCCCTTGCAGACATTCGTTGGGACAGAATAAATCAGGAGGTAATTTGTCTGCTGCGATAATCAGGGTTGGCTTGGTGGCACCATCTTGGTGGAGATTTTTTTCTGAGTTTCCTGGGAGCAGTCATCTTTCCCAAACCTCCTTCTGCCCCCAAAGTAATGCCACCAGCTTTTCTAAGGATGGCAATTTAGTATTGATGGACCTAGGTGGGGTAAACAATGCTTACAAATAATGATGTACAACCACAGTTAAGTTTATTATGGAGCCCTGGTAATTACAAGGCAGAGAGTCAGAAGGAGTGAATGACCCTTGGGCCTGATCTAAGGACTGCTTTCCTGCAGAACTAAATGGTGCTGAAAGAGGTTAGGCTGGGACAGATGAATGAATAGGGAAATTATTTCATTGCTGATGCTGCCACACATAAACAGGAGCAGAAGGCACCAAGAGACAAAGAAGAATAGATTTAAGAATGGTTCATGGTGTCTGGGCATGAGCAAGGTGGGAACTGGGTAGCCAGTACAGACATCCCAGTACTTTATGTAGGTAAGGAAGTCTGTGTTTCACCTGCCATCAGCACCGAAGTTAGCTGAACTCACTTCACCCTTATTCTTTCATCTCTTCTTCTCTCACATATTCTATATAATTCTACCTCCTACTCTTTGTGTGTTGAGGGTATAAAAGATAAGAGGCACTACAGCAAATAAGTGGTCTGTATGAGCTTGCAATGGCCCCACTGTCCAGGAGAGATGAAGGCACAGTTTAATTATGCAGGCCACTCATGGGAGTGATTATAAAATCTTAATACCACTCTTTGAAGGTCAGCAGTATTATAAAAATCTTATTTCTGCAGTGAATTAGGAAGTATAAAAATACATTCCTGCAACTAAAAGGCAGTCTGCCTGATTAACCTTTAGTCTAAAAATCCAGGGCTCATAGGAAAAGAAAGATTAATTCTAACTGATGTAAAACAGCTACAAGAATGATTTAACATTCCCATTGGTAAAAATGCTGTCATTTTAACGCCTTTTGACTCTGCATGATTTGAGGTAAGCACTGTCAGCCCTTAGAGGTAGGAATCTCACTCTTGCAATGTCCTTGACCTGCTTGTTTCTGGACCTGTGGTGCTATGAGATAAAAGGGGACCTTTAAGCTCTGATATTCTGTTGTCTGGGAAACCTGTTACGAGCCTGAGACTGACTCTTTGCCTCTCTTGAGATGGTTCGATGTCTCCAATTTTGTTTGTTTGTGGGTTTCACCCCTTTCTAGGGGAAATGAAATAAAATGCTATTGTTTATTGTTTCAGTAAAGATACTGGGAATATTGCTTAATCAGTTGTCCGTGTAAAATAAAACAGGAGTTGCTTGCTGCAGTGCCTGTGGAATTGCAATGAATGGATAAAGTCACAGAGATTCATTGAGTAGGGATAAGTGATACCATCAAAGCAGGTTCTTCTTGTGCCTCTCATAGAGGTGCCATCTTGGCTTGTGTGTGGCACAGCTGCAAATACAGAGAGAAATGTGCTTCCTCAGAACAGATTTCCCCCTCAACTGTACTTGGACACATTTCCATTGTACTCTAAAGTTTAAAGAAGTTGTCTCAGCTGGCCAAATTTTTGATCATCTCAGGAGTGGAAAAGCTTTTCACCTTTTCTCACTTTTGATTGGATGGAAACTGGAAACCAAACATCTGCTCCTTTCAGTTAATGAATTTAGTAAGTCTGAAGGAGATGTCTTTAGGTTTGCAGGTTTATCAACTCTTTGAAATGGAGAGCTTTCTGCCCTGTCCAGTATTCTATATGCTGTCCAGTGGAGCCTAAAACTTGCTTTACTCTGCAGAGAAAAAGTAAAATTAAGAGGAAAATTCTGCAGCACACACTCTGCTGAGCTCATTTGGTAAGATAAGATATTGTACAGTTCTTGAGAATGCAATTTTCTTTATATAGCAAGGAAAACCTCCTTTTCAGACAGGGCTTCCCCAGCAAGGGAGCATGTGCATCAGAGGTCTTAGTGCTGAAGCCACATTTGTTCTGTACAGCTGATGTCAGTACCAGACATTGGGGTTTGCATTTGAAAATGTGATTCCTGATGGTTTGGAAGGAAAAATATTATACATCTTTCTCACACCAACTTGTGCTACAGTCATTCAGAAGTGCAGCTTGCCTTTTCTGATATTAAAGGAGAAAACACCAGGAAGGAGAATTATAGGGGCACCATTATGTATGTGTGCCGTGTTTCAAGTGTGGCTCTTGCTTGAAGATAAGCAAACTATCTCTGGGAAAGCATAGTGCTAGAGGAGGACAAGGCAAGTTAAAAGGGCTGAACAAGCACACCTAGTTTTAGATAACAGGTCCTGTTAGTTTGGCCTCAGTAAGGGAGGGCTGCTTGTGGGAGCCCATAATTAAAAGGCTCTGCCTTGGCCCACTGGCAGAAATTTACCCTTTGTGCCCCAATAATCTGCTGCTCTGCAAGAAGTACTTGCTGTCTGTGAGTGCATGGGTGCTTTTCCATTCCTTTGAGCCAGAGCCTCCACTGCAGTGGGGAACGTGCACTGGTCTTTTTACTCCAGCTGACATCCTTTCCCTTCACCCTGCAAGCCTTCAGCATCTTTCTGAACAGTGGAGAATCCTTCTCCCTCTTTTCCGAGGTAGGGGAATGTGTTGGGGAAATTTATTAGGCAGTTGCAGTAACAACAGTAGTCTGGGAAGAGCAGGGCTGTTAGAGGTGCTGGAGGTGCTTACTGTAATACCTCAAATCCTTGAGTGAGAGGAGGGAGTTGGGACTGCAAGAGAGGCAGTGAGGAGCAGCGGTTTGGTTGGTCAGGCTGAGAATTGAGGCAAGAGGGGTTGATCCTAGGTTTTGTCTCTGGCTAAGGGGGAGTGCTTGTCAGGTGCCCCCTTAGATATGCTGACAGTCACAATGCTGGGAAGAAACGTATGGAGGGCTCCTGTTGGCTCTGCTGTTGCCTGCCCCATTTGGATGTAAAAGATCCAGGAGCTGGCAGGGCATGGTGGGGATGCTCCATCTGGGGCACCCTGATCCTGGCAGATTGGCTTTCTGAGGAGACACCACGCCCTGATATTACTGTTCCTCAGCAACATGTCCTCAGAGCCTGAGATCAGTCTGCCCTGGTAATACTACCCATCATCAGGCTCCTTAAATCAGTCACGAAGAATATAGAGGGAAAAGTATGTTAATTTACATCCTCTATGTTCCCCAGCACAGGCACATCACAATAGGCCTCCTGTTCCTTCTCGTCGCCTTCCTTTCCCCTAGCAAAGCGAGGTTCCTCCCACCTGCCCACAGCCCTTCAGCGAGTGCGAGCACAACTCCCACACGAGTCTCTTTGCCAGGGTTTCAGCTGCTGGTGCTGCTTCCATGTGCAGCCTGCTCTGGTTGCTGGGCTCAGAGAGTTGGTTTTTAAGCTGTCTGTTGAGATAGGGTTTTTTTCCTCCTTTCACTCAGCTGTATTTGGCTGCAATTTGTGCTCCCTCCTCAGAACCTAGGTCCCAGCTTGGGGCAGCAAGTGATGCTTAAACACAGAGGGACACTGAAAGCAGGAGCTTCTTGAGAAGTTTGAATATTCAGTGATGCATATTGGGGTGAGAAGTTTGCATATTCAGTGGTCTCTGCCCCCTGTCCTGGGAGTCACATCCACTTTCCTGCCAGATTGTCCTTGGGTGGTCATCCCATGCTCATCTAGCCTGAATTGATACCTAAGTGCTTCCTGTTCCCCAAAATCTTTTGGGAGCTGAGGGCATTTTAACTTCACAGGTTTGTGTATTGTGGATATGTTTGGTTGGTATCACTCAGCACTCTGGAGACGTGTCCTACCACAGGAAGTCTCTTATCTGTATGTAGATTTTTGTGCTCAGTTTCACCTCTTTTCACTACTTGCTGTAATTAATAACAAATTGGATATGCATGTAAGTGTTGTCACTGGCAGCTCTCTGCTGTATGGCATATTAAAAACCCATTAGAAGCTGATGATTTGGATTATTAATTTTTTCCAAGCCACCCTATATTTGATGTTCTTTCACTAATTTGTTACTGATTCTCTAAGTTGCTCTAGTCTTAAAATGAGGAAATATTCCTGATGCCTTCTTTTACTGATGATTCCTTGTTTGTGGCTTCCTTATTTTAAGAAGTCACTCTGGAGGCACAAGCAGGAAAAGAAAAAAGATTAAAATTATCGAGTTGGCCAAAAAGATTAAAATGACAAATAATATGTAGGCTGCAGTCTTCCAAAAATCCAAGAATAAATAAGACTTCTTTTAAACTTCCTTGAGGAGGAGGTTGATTATAATTTTATATCTGGATTTTTTTCAGAGAAGTATCCAACTTCTTTAGATAAAGTGCTCTAAAAGCTATCCCATGATAACAAAAGCCTTTCAAAATGTATTTACTGGACTGTTTTTGTGAACAAGAATTTGAGATAATGAAAAAAACCATCCAAATGAACTGAAGAATTGCAATAGCAATCTAGATTGAAGTCTCTTGTATGCAAGAGCTATACATTCACATAGAAAGGGTTGTATACAATAGACTGCTGATTGATGGGGTTTTGGCCCCTGCCTGCTGTTTTTGTGAAATATGTTGACTTCTGAACAGAGCATTTACCAGGTTCTTAAGTCCAGTGTTATTGGGACTTCTCAGATGTTTCTATCAGACATAAATTATTTCTTTTCAGTTCTTTGGTTTGTTTCTCTATCTTCAAGTTTTATATTACTTCATGGAGGGAACAGAAAGAGCATAAAGCCTAAGAAATCTGAATGGTTTCCCAGTCATTAAGTTGATTAAAGTAACTCCAAGGGTCTGTTTGGCACCCTGATTATTTCTCTTGTTATCTCACTTTGATTGGCAACCCATGGCAGCAGAAAGCACTGGAAACCAGTGTAAACCAGGGATTTTCTTGTTGTGAACTTGTGCCCAGGTGAAGATTCTCCACATCCACAGGGAACTGCACTGCTATTCTCTCTCTTGGTGAAGTTAGGCTTGCATTGCTGCCTAAGCAAAATCTGTTAGCGAGGCAGCACTTCCCTTATCTTCACTCAAGCCCTCCTAAATTCTCCTTTGTAGCCATTGGAGCCATGCACATTGAAAAAAGCTGCCCTGATTTGGGCAAGCTGTTTTCTCTACAGCCATGGCTTCCCATGGCCGCCAACTCTGCTTCAGGTACAGAGCACCCAAGACCAGGATCCCTCTGACATCCAAGTGCCCAGGAGCTCTGGGGACAGTGCGCTCTCAGCGAATTCACTGACTCGTTTTCCCCTCAGTACCTTCCTCAACAGAAAGTGCTGTATCTTGGTTAATAGAGGTTTTAGCTCCACTCCTTTAGTTGTATTTTTAACTATTAGAAAGTGCTCACGTCCAGCCTTCAGGGAGAACAGGCAGCTGTCACTGGCATGGGAAGGACCCTTGGCATTGTACTCAGCAATTCAGGGATCCCCCACCAATCATCCTTGTTGCAGTGCAGGCCTGAACCTATATCAAGAGCAGTGTTTGCTGTGAATGCTCTATAAGAAAACTGGAATTTTGTTTTCATTAGAAAATATTTACCTATCTTGGATTTTGTCCTGCTGGTTGTGGAGGTGGCTGTGTCAAATAGCAACTTTGAGGACTTGGGTTTATTTATATGGCAACAAGATATTTGTTGTTCTTAAAACTTTTGTATTTTTACTTCAGAACTCTTTTCTCTTAAAGAGGATGCTACTTAGCTGAGATTTCTACTGGAATAGTTTACTGCCCTCCTAAGAAGCTCTAAGAAGCAGTCTTTCCCCCCATATTTCCTTCTGACAAAAATGGAAACAAAGCCATAAAAGGGCTTTGCACATACATAAGTTCTTTTATTTAACCAACTCAGGTGTACATTATAGATGTTGGAAGGATCTTGCAGTCTTGCCTTGAACTAAATAGAATAAATATATTTTTACCCATTCTACAGCAGAGAAGACCTGACACTAGGCAGGTGCATGCTCTTTTCACAAGAGCAAATGGTTTATATGGTGCAAGGGAGCATTGTGGGAAGTCAGATTTATTATCAGTTTAATTCAGTAATATTCCAATGTGTAGAAAATATGTGTCCCAGCTAAATGTCGATGCAGGACTCAGATACTGTGATGCTGATCAGCATCACACTGGATCAGCATCACACTGGATCAGCACAGCAGATTCTTATTTTTACCTCTGTGAAAATACTGGTAATTGGCAGAACCCTGCTGTCAATAGGCTGTGTCTCCAGCAGCCATCACTTTTGTCTGCTTGGTGGGTAATGGCTGCGAGTTGCACCACACCAGCTCTGCTAAGATGATGTTTCATTTGGTAAAGATTAATGATGTGCAAAAGACATTTGCAAGGTTTTGCACTTTGTAGAACAGAGGGTGCCAAAAGCCACCAGTCAGTCAGTTTTGGGCTTGTGCTTCTTTGCCAGATTTTTAGTTTATTTATTTAAAGCTCAGGCCTAGCAGTTTGTGCTCCTTTAAATCGCTGCAACCACCAGACAAGGCACAGCACGATGTATTCTGAGTCATGGTCCTCCCCCAGAGGAGACGAGACCGAGGAAGCAGAAGCTGTAAGTAGATTTGAACCGAGCCCCCTGAAGACGTGGGTGTTGATGGTAGGTGAAATAACAGGAGGTATTTCTCCTCCTCATGCCAGCGGCCAGCAGCAGCACCGTCTCTCCTGCCTCCCTGGCTCACTCCTCCATGGAAACCAGCCGTTCTGCACTCACTGCTCCTTGCCACGGGGCCCCTGGGCACTCCGCCCGCTCCACAGCTGCCGTGGGGAGCTGCTATTTTCCTCTCTCCCACTATAATAGCATCCTTATGAGGCTTCCCCCAGCCCGGCTCGCTAATAGAAGGTTGCATGTTTCTGCATGTGGCTTACGCAGTGATATTTGGGTTCATTTAGTATGCTCCTGGGAGTGCATCTGAACTCAAAAAAGAGAAGGAAAAATTTAAAAAAAGGAAGGAAAAAAGCCAGGAAGGTCAAGGAAATCCTAGCCTGCAGCAGGCAGTAGGAGAAGATAAAAACAAGGAGTGGTTTTGTATAGGAATATTGCTCTTGCTGAACTGGCTGTGTGGTCATGGGGGCCAGTGAGAGTGCAGTCATCTGCCTTCTGCTGGGCAGACTTGGGATTGCTCAGAAAATACTGGCCAATCCCAATTTTTCAGTGGAAAGCCAGTGACAGGGTAGTCTATTTAGAGAAAATGACAGAGATGGCCGACTGTTCTCAACAGTCTTTGGATTTGATGTGGTTTTGATATGACAGAGGGTGTGGGAGTTTCCAAAAGAATCAGGTGTTTAAATATTGGATGTATCTTGTTTTACAGAAATGACCCGCTTTGTATTGATGCCAGCTTACATCCATGCTTACATCCTTTATCCTAAAAAGCAGGCAGAATTTTATTTCAGATGTGTTTCACACAGTCATTTCCAAGTTAGGCTGTCATCACCTTTCATTCCCCAAATATTTCTTTCCTCTGTCTTTGCAGCCCCAATAATACTGACACTCTCCCACATGGTGGGCCTTGCCTCTACATGATGGTTTCCCCTTGACTATACCACATTTTCTCAGTGAAGACTTCACAACAGAAACACGGGTTGCATCATTCCCACCAATGCTTCCCTTACAGGAATTTCTTCCCCTTTCTGCCTGACTTCCAGTAGGATAAAATAGTAGAAAATTTTTACAGGAACTTTTGTTGCCATTGTCTCACACGCCATTCTGCACTCTAATTACTCAATGGAGCCAAAGAATCGAGTGGGTGATTAACTTCGTTATATCTTTAATCTCAGTTCTAGACTCCTTGTTAACACCATGTGAAACAAGTGTCTAGACACACTGTCTGTGCCCCTGGACCATGGCATCTCCCATTTGGCATCTTTCTGGACCTGAGCAAACTTACCAAAGCAAATCCTTTGTGTAGTCACATATGAGGCAGTAGGGAAATTGCAGAATGAGTGTGATGCTTTGGGGTTTTTTGTGACTGCTGCAGTCTGGAATGCACAGAATCTGAATCTAACCTTCCAAAGGAAAAGAAATATCTTGCTTGTATCTCTAAATTTATATCCTGCCTAAAAACATAAAGTAAATAATCAGAGAGATGTAGGAAAGAAGGAGTCTGCTGGCTGATTAGAAATGTGGATTAATGACCATATGGAAAGAAGTGCAGTGATTTGTGACAGTGTGGAAAAAACTGCAATGATAGCATTCAAGTTATCAGAGAAAGGATCTTTCATTACTGGAAGATTGTAGTCTTTATCCACCCATAACTCACTAGGTGGTTACTAGAAATAGCACTATTTCAAGACATTATTTAGCCTCCTAGGCAGGATCAATGTGTTTCTGGAGATGTGTGTGTTTCTGTGTATGTCATTGGTAGTTTCAAATCAATAGTGGGAAGTAAACTTGAAGCCAACCTTGTTTGAATCCTTTTGTAAGAAAAGTTCCTTTGGCTCTGATTTGATGAGTGAAAGGAAGAGGGGGAAAAAATAAACAGAGAATGTGGTATTGACATAGTATTCGCTGGAGGAGAAAAAAGTGTGATCTTTTTCAGATGCCTCCTATGCGTGTAGTGAAACGGATGGAAGCAATGGGACCAGTCCTGATGGTTACTAATATATCTTTAGTTAAGACTTCATGTAACTGTGGATGGCTTTCCCTGTGCTTGTGGAAGTCTACCATGTTCCCAAAGCATTGGGTAACCTTTGTTTGTTCCATTCCCAACTTCCCTGGCTAGCAGATCAGTTTTGTAATCACAGTGAGGCAGCTGAATGCTTTTGAATTGTTGGTGTTAGTATTAGGTGTCATATAAATCACTGCTCTCTGTCCTGAGGAGTAGTTTATTTTCCAGTACTGCATGTGGATCCCAAAAAAGCTTCCCTTTGATGTGTGGGAGAAAAGATTGTTCCTTTGCAGCAATGAAAAATACAGGTTTCTGAAGCCATAAACCATTCCACCGCAGCTCTCAAAATGAGGTATGGCAAAACAAGTCATCTGTGCCTTTTCTTCTTCTAAGAATAGCCTGGTTGAATTCCTTATATTCTTGGTTATGTGCCACAACTCAGGAGGAAAAATAATATGCATTGTTCATATTTATATGACCAGCACAGTAATGATATAACTACCTGAGGCAAAAATCTCATTGGACTAGACAGCAAAAATTCAGAATTTTCCGAAGATATTATTCAGTTATTTCAGAACATTTTAAAATGGCAATGAAAACATTTTTTTCCTTCCTCTTGGACATACACATTTTGGGTATGTTTGGCAGTTCCAAGCAGATCTTAGTTTGCAATAGCCCTGACAGCACTTATTATGATCTGTCAAGTCAGTAATTTGTGAGCAGCAGATTTACAGAATAATATTTATAGCTAGCATCTCAAAAGTTGCAATGGTTTTAACCGCTTCATTGCTTTGTGTATTTTTGTGAATCATCTAGCTATTTCATGCAGCTATTTTTATTACTGTGGCACAGATTGGAATCTCTGATAACAATGCAATTATCACTTGAAACGGTTATTAATATGAGATGTGCTAAAAAATTGGTGTTCTGTAGGCATGTTTTCAAGCTCACTTTTCTTCAGGGACATGAATATGAAAACAGGGCTTTACCTAAAAATTATTACAGCTTACTTTTGTTATAAATTATGATGTAAAATAACATGTAGGCTCATTCAGAGGCATGGCACATCTGAACAACTGACTTTTTTATAATTCCTACATGCTCAGCCTAATCATTTACCATAACTGTAAGGGCAGGCAAATAATAGGACTGAATGAAAAAGTCCAACACGAGCATACCAAACATTGGGTTTATGCATTCATCTGAAGAGCCTAAGTATGTAGTTTAGCTTTCTAATTCAAAGAACTGAATCCAAAACCACATTTTCAGTCTTTCTGGTAATTTTTTGTTAGGTAGAAACTTTGAAAGTTTCACTTTACTAATAAAAATAAACAAACAATAAAGAAAACAAAAGGGTACCAATGAAATGGTAAAAGTGACTTATGTCAGGTCCAGAAAACAAAAACTGAAACTTCCAGATTCTATTTATAATTTTCTTTTCCTTTGTTCTTGTGAGTAACAGAATAAATGGGAGGGGGTACTTTTAACTAAATAAGAAATTTTACTGTTTGAGTGGTGAGCCAACTTTTGGACTTGTTGAAAGAACAGCAAGTATTACATAAGTAATAAATAAATATTATCAAATCCTGGCAAGATTGCAGAGCTCTTGCATATAGAGTGTTTAATCATTGAACATTTTTCACAGGCAAATCTCCTTCTCTGTGAAAAATGTACATGGGGAAATTTTGCTGAATTTGCTACTGAAAACAAGTGGAATTCATGGACACACTAGATGGATTTTCCAGGTCTGACTGGCTTGGGAGAAGGATAGCAAGGAGCAGAGGTATGAAGTTGAAAGGTAGAGAAGCTGTGCCCATATTGGTATGGGTACTTTGTGCTTTGGGGTGTATTTGTTGGTCATTTAGATGACTAAGGAACTCCATTTCTCTTGGTATTGAAAAGGCATGGACCTGGTGCACTGGCTCCCCTTCCATTTACAAATTGGGCTGGATGGTCCCTGTAGTTGACTGTAGACAAGGAGAGGGACAACTCAAACAGGGACAATGGCAGGCTTGGACCATGTGCAATTCCATGTGGCCATTCATACCTTGGACAGGATGGACCTCAACACAGTGGTTTCAGCTGGTGAAAGAGCCTGGAGATCTTTCCAGCAATGCAGCTGGTCACGCCTTTCTTTGGTTTTGTCCTAGCTAAAGGAGATAGGAAGATATGAAGCTGTAATGCAGATTGTTATTTTTACAATTGTATGCATTTCTCAGATGTACTGAGCAATGATTCCAGACCCTTCTTTTTGACTTTTTAAAAAAATTTGCTCTGCCACTTTTCCTGTTTTTCTACCCATTTAAAGAGTCTCTTTTTATTTGTCATTAATATCTAGAACTTGAGTTCTTTGATTTTTATATTTTCCCAAGGGAAAAAAGCTATCTATTAGAATCTTGTCCTTGCTTTCCTCCTGTAGAACCAGCAGTTTGCCAATATATTAAGTTAATTTTAATTTAGTGTATACTATTCAATATAATTAAGGGAAGCAGCACCCAAATATATGCTCCAAATCATGGGTAACTCTCACATTGTTTTTCCTTAGAATTTACAAGCGTGTTATTTGACATGTTAATTATTATGTTGGTATATGACTAAGGATACAAATATCTCCTCATTTCCCCCCTCCCCTCACTTAACATTTTGTTTGAGAAGATCAGTACACTTTGTCTGTGAAAAGCCCTGGATTAAATGCCACCCACAAATGATTTTGTGCATGTTTTATTTTGCCAAAGGAGGTTGTCAGACACTGGGGGAAATAATGTAGTATTGGCTGACCTAAGACTTTAATTAACTAACAGGAAAGTTTACAAAAACTGTCATATTAACTTTACACATCATTTTACCAGGGTATAAACATTGTTACACAACACTTATTTCTTGCTTTGTCTACCTTAAGGCACAAAGCACAAACAGAAAATACATTTTATTCATTTCTGATGCAAATGGTTTTCTGCAAATATTTAATGTGAGGAAGAGGTTTCCTGTCTATTAGTCATTCCTGTTTCAGCCCAATATTACCCAAGCAAATGGTATTTGACCCGTGTGTTTAGGTTAACCCTTGCATTTGTGGGTAGCATCTGATTTTAGCCCTGCAAAAAGACAGTGAACTTCTTCCATATTGTCTTTTTTCAAAAGGAAGACATTATGGAGAGTGTTTGCATGTATTTTGATCATGATTCTAAACCCACTTACATTTCAAGTTTGTAAAGGACTGCTGCTCAGTTCCCTTTCAATTACTATCAATTTTATCCTCAGCTTCCTCAGGCCAGTCCTTAAGGAATATTTCCTTTCAGTCAGCTGCTTCCTGAGCATAATTTTAGAAATATATAATTTCCCCAATATTTTACCCTCTCTTTTCCTATTTCCTTTTAATGGAACTTCTAATAAAATCTCATTTCTTTTCCTTTAGCCTTCCTTTTCTGTTGAAATACATCTATCATGGCCTCTTTTTTTCTTCTTGAGACCTGTCCCCATTTTTATTTATTTTGATGCAAGCTATCAGCCAGATGCCTTCCTCCTCATGCTGATACTCCCCACTGGAACCTTTGTTCCTGCTCTGGTCTATTTTCCATATTTATAACACCCTTCCTACCAGCTTGCTTTCTTTTTCCTTTGTGTACTCCAGTCTGTTCCCATCCTTTGTAAAAATCATCTTCTTGCCCTTTCCCTTAGCCATGTTACCTTTCAGTGGAATTTTGTGATAACCCTTTGTCTTTTTCTCAAGTAAGTTCAAGATGCTTTTTGCTCCTAGCCAAAGCCTCTGCCACTGTTATTGGGTTTAATTGAGAAAGTTAATAGTAATGCTAAAAGAGAACTGGAGGCCTCCGTGGGTATCCAGTGGTTCTCCATCAGGATCTGTGTATCCAAGGTAAAAATAATCAGTGCAGCTAACAGAATTCTGGGATCTTTTGGAAAGTGCCAAAAGCTGTGGCCACAGACCCTTCTTGCAGAGGTGGAGCAGCCCAGAGATGTCATATAATTGGGTTCAGCAATAAGTGGTTCATTTCCTCTGAACATGATTTACAAGGTGCTCGTATGCAATACCACAATAAGCTAGGAATCTCTTGCAGGGAACTGAACTTTCTTACATCAGCTTCTTCATATGGAGTCACTCCTCAGACCCCTTCCTTGTTTTTTGTCAGCCTCCCTTTCACACCCTGTTTCATGGTGCTCACCAGTCTTGTGCTCATGACCCTGGTGCTCTTATTCCATCTTTCTTACAATAATGTAATGAATCCTCTATCTCCTCTCCCATAGTCTTGGATTAAGAGTAGTCTCAACCCATCAGTTCACAGGAAATGTGTGGTTTCAGTCTGTTTTCCCACACCTGTGATTCATTAGCCAAGGGAAAATAAAAAGCAGAACAACCAAGTTCTCTGAAATGTAAAACAATTGTGATCACTTCATCTTCAGCCTTTTCTTTCTCCCCTACTTGACCTTCTGGATCTTGGGATCCAGTGCAAGGTCGGGATCTTCAAGTTCTCTTCCCTCTTTTCCTCACCAGAGGGCAGGCAATTATTTGGGTCCTGAGGCTCTGAACAAGATTTCACAATGATGTATTGCTACAGCATCAGGTTTTCTGACACCTGCTATGGACCTTCTAAACACCTTGTGTGGAATTGCTGTCACATCCCCTATCTCTCAGTACCATCGTCACATCTGCTAGGTGTGCTCATTTGTTCTGCAAAATGATAGTCACTGCTGAACTGGATACTGATACTGATCCTGCATGGAAACAGACTGCTCAGCTTGATCAAAACCATTGCATTGTTTCTAGTCTCTTTTCCACAGACTGAAAAATATCTTGGTTCACACTAGAAAATTATAATCACAAGCAAGAAGGAAAGAAAGAAAAGCAAGCCAAAACTGCAGCAACACAAACTTTTTTGCGATGGGTTTTAAATTCTGCAGAAAAATGAAGAGATAAAATGTATCAGAGCTTATATCTGCTAAATCCTCCGACAGCTACTTTCTCATCCTGCTTCCTGAAAATGAATCAACTTAATTATTCCTGTGGCTACGTACATCCAGACGGCTTAGAGATGACTTTTTATTGCTGGCTACAGTAACTGTCCTTGTGTTCTGGAATAGCTAAGAAGATTGAAAACTGGGGTTTTTTTGTAATTCCAGAGTACACAGACTGTAATAGAAGTAATGGTCTGGAATTTTGGAGTCTCTTGTCAATGATTAGATTGTGCCAGCACTGAGTTTAAATTTGCTTGTGTAGGAGGGCATGTTTAGATTAATATTCTAGAGTAATGTGGAGTGAATGTTTGGTGCAGGCTGTGACTGAGAGACTAGTGTAGTGAATTCACAGACTGCAATATGTAGAGATTGGGGTGGGGGGGTGAGGGGAATCACCATTAAATTATCTTCCAAGGACCTTGAAGCCTCTCAGGATGACTCTTCCGAGTATTCTGAAAACATAACCATTGATCTAGTTATAACAATTTATCCTTTGGAACAGTCAAAAAAATGTTTCAAATTACCTGGTGCACACATTAAACATGTAAAGTTTTCATTAAAGAGTTGACAGGTTGCTTGTAAACTGAAGTCATTTCCTTTCCCTTCAGAATTAAATTTTCTTTACAGCCTCCTTTGTCAGTAAGCACTGTTCATTAAGAATGATTTGGCTATTTCATTCTACAGCCTTGTTTTTGCCTGCCTTGTGGATTTAACTGAAGGAAATCCCTTCACGACTGAAATTATCAAGCTGTATCTCAATCACCAAATTATGATTCCTCCTGCATTCTTTAATCTCTATAAACCAATCTACTTCTTATCAGGAACATTTAGATAGGAAGGAAGCTAGGTATGAATTTCTTACAACCAATTTGAAAAGAGATGTCTTTCTTCCAGTTCTCTGTTGGATGATTTTTAAATGGTCACGTGAAAAAGTTAATGAATGAGGGCCTGAAACTTCTCACATCTCAGGTTCTTCAAGTCTGGTTGTAGAGAGGAGTCTCCAGATGAAGGGCAGTTCACTGTCTGGTTTTTATTTTTTATGCTGCAGTGAGGTAGGGGAATCACACCTTGCAGTACTTGCTAATGTTGAGCCAAATTAGGAAAGCACTGAACTAAGCACATCATTGTAATGTGGGTTATTTATAGCTGTCTTGTCTGTGCAGAAGAAAGGTGAGCTATTGAGATTAGTAGCAGTCGGTCAGCATAACATACTGACACACACAACACCCTGAGTGAGCCATCCAAGCAGCAGTCAGTGATATGATGGCATCCAGAGGTGCTCTTGCTGCTGTCATTGCACATCAAAGGGCATGCTTATCCAAGTGAAACATTGGTATTGTGGAGAAATTGTGAGAAGGGTGCATCTCTCATCTGGTGCTACACAGATCAGAGGATCATAGTGTGATTTGGGGCATTATAGATCATCTAGTTCCACCTCTACCACCATGGACAGGGACACCTTCCACTAAACCAGGTTGTTCACAGCCCCATCCAGCCTGGCCTTGAACTTCCAGGGTTGGGTCATCCACAGCCTCTTTGGGCAACCTGTTCTCGTGTCTCGTCACTCTTACAATAAAAATTTCTTCCTCATACCTAATCTAAACCTTCCCTCTTTCAGTGCAGAGCCACAACCCCAAACTGGTTGTTGTGAACATCCAGGCTTTTGGGCTGTTCTGGGGGAAGTTTCTAAGATTGATGCTGTGAGTTTGTAGAAGGAATGTGTCTAGTGAGGCTCAGAATCCTGCAAGCTAATGGCAGGTGTCTGAGAGGGCTGCCTGTCTTCTCTAGTCAGTGCCAAGATAAAACTTTGCATCAGTATGGGGTAAGTAGAATAGAGAGGTTTGCGCTTTCCATAGCTGAATTGATGTCAGTGAGAAGCTTGGTGTAGAGTTTGGCCCTGATAAACCCCTCTTTTTGATATTAACAATTTCTCCCTCTTTTTTATTTTGACACCTTGTTGTAGAGCCCAAGTTGAGACCTCTGCTCCATCCAGAAAGAAGACACTTTATTTGCACAGGCAAAAGTTGTCATGGCAAGAGAAAGAAGAGAGGGGTGTAAATGTTGGGAAGCCAAAGTAGTCAGAACATGATATGATAAAAATGAGGTCAAATAAGCAAAACACACAACAAACTAGACTAAAACAGCTTAATGAAAAACATATAATGTCAGGATACTGGCTATTGAAATATGTTAAATGGATACAAAATCTGGGGAATAAGGTCCTATGTGTTTAATTTTAAAAAGGTTGGTTTTTTCCTACTGTCTTTCTTGTCTTCAGTGAATTTACCTGTCTTAGTTGCAACACAGCATTTGGACTCCCTTACCCATACTAGAGGTAGTCAGTTAAAAAGCACATGATTTAAAGCAAATGCATCCTCTGAAACACTCATTTCTCAGTAAGAGTAGCAAAGTATAATGTAATTAAAACAACTGTCTATGGTGTTTATGTACAATCACACTGAGTGGAGAATATCTTTAATTTCATTTGTAAGGTCAAATACATGAGGAGGAAAGGCTGATGCTGTCTCTCAGAGAGCAGTAATCAGAGGCTGGCAACTGAGCACTGGAAACTGAACAGATTAGAAGTCCTTGGCAGTGATTCCCAAATGCTCAGGAGACTCAGTACAATCAGCAGCTTTGACACTTTGGCCAGCTAGTTAAATAGTGTTGGCTGTAAGCGTTACAAGGCAAATGATCATAGCCTCATGTGCTGGCCCTGGGGCAGAGGCTTCCTGCCTTCTCTCTCAGGAGCAAGGGCAACCTCTAGACCAAGGAGCTCTTTGATGCCCTGGGAATAACTTTCCACCCCAAAGGAAAGAAGAGAAATTGTCATTGTTTGCATGTTAACCCCAAAAATCAATTACAGAAAAGGGAGTCAAGGGCGTTGCAAATAAGTGTAAGTGACAGTGCTCCAAATCTACTGAATTTGAACCTCCTTTGCAGAGTTTAGCCAAGAATGAGCAGTGCTTCATGTGGATGGTTTAGAGAACAGACTGGAAAGATCCTCATGCATTCAACTCCCTAAAACACAGTATTTATTAATTTGTTTGTCCATTTGTTTTACGAGAAAAAGTGCTCATAAGAGACAGCTTCCCTATTGTGAGTGCCTGAATTTAGGAAACTAAATCTATACATAAGCAACAAAAAATCAGATCTGTATAGATATTTGAATGAACTCGTGAAACTGAAATTACATGCAGGCATAAGTGACTGCAGCACTATATTTACTTGCAAATCTGGTTTAGTGTAGAAAAATCAAGGTGATATGGTAGTCATAGTTGTTATAGCAGTATAGTATAGTTAGTTTAGCAGTTAGTTATGCTCTGCTTGGCTGTTCAAAATTGCAGTAATTTGTTGCTTTCTAACAGCCACAAAGTTTGATCCCGTGAGGGTTACGTGTTTCAGCTAAGCTGCCTGGTTGTGCATGCTGCTTTTGCATGATACTGCAGGAATGATGGCTGCAGGCTGGCTGTAAAACTACATGTAACAAAGAAGTCTGGCACAACTTCTCAGCAGGCCTGAGAATACAGAAGTTAAACCAGCAGCTCAATGTCATGTGAAAAGTTGCGCCTGGTTCACTGGAAGCCCAAGCAGTAGTGTGAGGTGGTACCAATAGCTGAAAACATTTTCAGTGAGTAAGGTTAGCTTGAAGTCTCCTGCTTCTTGTCCATTCCTGGTAGTTAATTATAATTAGTCCTAATGAATAATATATAAATGTATAACATATGGATTAAAATTAATTAGCAGCAATAGTCATTGTCAAGAAGGCAGAAAAAGGAAGACAGTACATATTTTTAAATATCCAATTTGTTGCTATAATTATCTGTTTCACTCTTTCCTGCTATTCTTTTGCGGATGTTTCCTTTGTGGACACATCCTTCATTACATTTCCTAAGCCCTTTTAGTTGTTAAACCAAGACGCAGTGAAATCAGTAGGATTATGCCACTCACCTTGTTGGACATGATCCATCAACATTCAGGTTGTTTAGGTTTTATGGTGGTTTGTCATTTCCAAGGTGTGACACTATGTTTCTTACTTGGACTGGTGTGGGCTAGTGAGTGCACTGTGAATGCAGGCAAGGAGTTGTTAATTCCTCTAAGCAGTCAGGTGCCAGTCAGGAGTTCATCTTTCAGTAGGGAAGTAGCTAATTCTCACTGGTAGACCAGCTAAGTAATTCTTCATTTCTTCAGTTGCTTAGTTGAATCTGCTGGACACAGCTAAAATGATCACATCTGAGAAAGCAGTTACATATCAGGAAGCAAAAATAGAAAACAGTGCAGGCAATGAGTTAGAAGACTGAGGCAACACATGTGAAACAAATATTTATATAAAAAGAGAAGTTTTTTGGAATTATTAGGGAACCTCTGAGGGGCTGAGCTTCTGTTTTAAGATACATGGTGAAGATGAAAGAATAAAGGAAAAATAACAGCACAGAAAAACTTTGCCCTCTGTTTGTGTAACTGTTGACTTCTGTCATTACGATTTTGATACCAGGGGGCTGTTAGCATTTCCTGCTGGTTTTTAGCTTTGGCATTTGGGTGAGATGGACCTTTCTGAGTATGATAACTTTCTCTTTCAGCCAATTTAAGCACAACATCACATAAATATTTCAAAGTGTGTGACTTGCACCATCACCAAGGAAATGAGTCTAGGATTATGGAGAGACAGAGAGTAATCTCTCATATGTATTCATCTGAACTAGATCCAAGCAATTCTCCTTAGTTAACTGTGTCTCAGCAGTTTTCTTCTGAAAAAATAATTATTATGCAGAATAGATGGCTGTTGCCTAGCCATCCTTCATTCTTATTTTTTTGTTTGCATTGTTTATGGCATTTATTCAAAAGCAATCCAGTAATATCCTTGGCAAAGTGATCTCTCTCTTTCCCCAGACTAATGATCTCTTTTAGTGAGTTCTCTTTCCTTCACTGTGTATGGCCATAATGTGTCTGCAGTGTAAGGCTCTCACAGAATCTCAGAGTGGTTGAGGTTGGAAGGAACCTCTAGAAGTCATCTGCTCAGCCCTCCCTCAAGCAGGGCCACACAGAGCCAGTTGCCTAGGACCATGTCCAGACAGCTTTTGAGTATCTCCAAGGATGGAGAATCCATCACCTCTCTGGGCAACCTGTGCAAGTGCTTGGTCACCCTCACCGTGAAAAAGTGTTTCCTGGTATTTAGAGGGAAGCTCCTGTGTTCCAGTGTGTGCCCATTACCCTTGGGTGTAAGGGATAAAAGGAAGCAATGGACCAGTTAGCAGCCCCCTGCCACCCACAAAAAAACCCCAGTTTTGTCACAGAGCAGATGAGATTTTGATGTAGGCTGTGATGTGCTGTCAGAAGTTGGCTTATTTTCTGGTTATGTTGCTGAAAAGTTGTCTAGAGACCACATAGTACTTGTCATCTTGTACACCTAGAAACCTTAGTGTGACCTAGAATAAGATTTGAAACAAAAACACAAAAAGTGTTAACACAAGTTCTTTTTCTTTCCTTGTCAACTGCAGGTAATGCAGGTAGTGAAAGAACAGATAATGAGAGCACTCACTACCAAGCCTAGCTCTCTGGATCAATTCAAGAGCAAACTTCAGAATCTCAGTTACACAGAAATACTGAAAATACGCCAGTCTGAAAGAATGAACCAGGAAGATTTCCAGTCTCGTCCAATTCTGTAAGTATTGTCTTCTCTCCTCACTCATTTTTTCATGGAAGGATTAACAAGGGCAAATGACATTTTGTGAGCTCTTCTGGGGAATCCCAGGGAGAAAAGCTGTCCAGGGAGCTGTGCTCAAAAGCATCTGCTTAAAGTACATTATGTTTTCTTCTGCTGGGAATCATAACCTTTTCCTTGAGTTCAGTGAAACCAGATTTGCCAAATCCCAACAGGATTTCACATGGTTTATTTATATGTAACAGTGCTCTGACATTTCCTAGCTCTGCATGATTGTGAGCCTGATTTTGGTGCTGGTAGTGGCTTTCCAAAAAAAAATCCAGCTAATCAAACACCACAACTTTGTCTTCTGTTCAAGGCCTCTCTTAGCAAGACTGGGAGAAGCCCAGAAGAAGAGGAGCCAATACACAAAAGAGTATGACTTCACAAAAGAGTTGTCCTTGTTTATAACATTATAAATTGGTGTTAATGACAAGCAGTCATTTACTTATTTGTAAATAGCAACATTCTGGCAGCTAGCCAGTCCTTTGCTTATTGTTTACTGCAAAGTATGAAAGGCTAATATTGCATCCATAGCTCCTTCTCATTTCTCAGAATAGTCTTTGTTCTGTTACATGAAAAATGGAGGCCGCTCTTGGCTCTGGACCAAGTCTGGGCTTGTGGCTGAACTGATGGCACAGGGCAGATGCAGACTCTGTGCTGCATAAATGATGTACTGAGACTAGCAGGAACCTTTTGAGATCAGCAGAGATATGGTGAGGACTCCAGAAGCATCAGCCAAAATGCTGTGAAATCCTGACTGTGTTGCAAGTGGAACAGCTCAGGATACTCTAAATCTCCTTTTCCAAGGCAAAAGTATAGAAATGGATTTGGACCAGAGCGTTTCAGGATTCAGAAGCAGGATATTAATTTTGATTTGTTTCTAAAGGATACAGATGTCTAAGTACAAGCTCTGGGGACAGATTCCTCCAGGGGCAGCAGGACAACAGTGGAAGCATAAGCTAAGTAGAATAACAAACTAAATTTTAACCATACCAGTGTGGATCAAAGGGGGAATGCTTCTTTTATGTTTCCAGTGTGTTAGAAAATACAACCTAATGCCCAATTAGAACTGATGTCACTTGTAGTAAGGCATCAATTAAAAGGCTACAAATGGCTCCAGTTTGTTTTGCATCGTTACACTGCTCAGAAAGCCCCTGCAAATCCCCTGCAACATTTAGTGGTTCAAAGCTGCTCAGAACTGCAAAGCTTGTCACCAAAGCTTCTCTCATTTTCCCTGCTTTCCCTATGAGTCAACAGTTTAGGTATGATACAGGTCAATTATTTATATTCTCTTGCACCATCACCTAGCATTGAGACTTGCCAATGCCCTGTGCAAGCTCTTCATTTCCAGTGTCACTCTGGCTCATTGCTCCCACAGTGTGGAGTTTCCTTCCCCGTCATGGAACAAGTGAAACAGCCAACACAAATAGTTAAAAGTAACTGAAGTGTTACCAGAGAATCATTTCAAATTCAGGACAAAGGCTAAGCCTAAAGCCTATAAAGTCTAAGTAAATCAATAAGGTGTTTAAGCAATCACAACTGCATTTGCAGAGATTTAACTCCATGCATTTGCATTTTGATTACATCCATGATCACTTGTTCTTGACTGTGAAAAGAAACAGTCCTTTCATTTTGCGCTTTGATTTGATTCCCTGTACTGAACTCTCTCAAATTGCATAGATGGCAC
Source organism: Entomyzon cyanotis (assembly GCA_024500445.1). Lineage (NCBI taxonomy): Eukaryota > Metazoa > Chordata > Aves > Passeriformes > Meliphagidae > Entomyzon > Entomyzon cyanotis. Next base: position 89,262,627 of record JAKEPQ010001005.1, read on the forward strand.
AGTTGATAGAAGTACAGAATCATGGCCCCATTATAGGGAAAGAGACTGTGAGTGAAGAGAGCAATCGTGGCTGTGCTGTATATTTTAAAGCCCTGCAGATATGCTAAAAGAGACTGCACAATGGTGACTGTAGCATCAGCAGACCTTGCTTAATTCTGCTTGAGAATATGGAAATCAGGGGTTGGTTTTTCCTGCCTTGAACATGATAAGAGTCTTTCCTTTGCTATTCATCATATGAGGCACTGTAGTTTTAAGCTTTTGAGCTGCTGGATACGAGAAGGTTGAGTGAAGTTGGATTTGAATGTAGACTGGAAAGTGTTGCCTTAGATCCTGATAACTACAACAACCTTGTTTTGCAAGGATTAGTTGTTTCTTTTATATGAGCATTGTTGTATCACATAAAGTAAAGCTTTATCAATATCTACTTTTTATTAGGAAAAATAAAAAGTCCTTCAAAACATATTCAGGGATTTGGGATCATTGTTGATCATTCAAACTGCCATTTCATAATGAAATTATAAAGTATCACAGTTTCATTTTGAATGGCTGTAGAAGTTGTCTGGGAATCCTGTGGGCCTATAGAGATCTCCTTGGCAAATTAAATGGCAACAAAGATGGGTTAATGCTAGATAAAAATTTGACATTTATTTGGGGACTTGCTGGTTAAAGGAGAGTTCATGTCAACTAGGGAGCCATTACTAAGTAACATCTGTGTGAAAATCAGCAACATACAGGGAAAGAGAGGAAGGTGTCTGTTTGCTTTTCTGCTTTTTATATTACATATTTCTCTGCGATGTTAGAAAGAGTCACTACTGCCTGCTATGAATGCGTGATCAGGAGAGGGAGCATAGCTAGATGCCAGAAAGATAAAAGGAAAAAACACATGAAACCAGTTCTGGGATTACTCTCCCATTGTGTTGTAATAATTTAAATGTCTGTGATATGCCCCATCCTGGAAAGAAAACCACTGTCAAATGAGTCTTAACTGTAACTTGGAAAGGTAAAAGCTGGGGACAGTTTTAACTGGTGCTGAAGAAGAATTTGTGTAATTTGTGAAAAACTTAAAAATCATTTCTAATGATTTTCAGATATTTTTAAAACAAGTAACTGATGTTAGTATTTCTTCCAGTGTTTAAGACCAGTGAGACCACAAAATTAGTTATCATATATTAATGTGTATTTCCCTCAGCCCTTCTGTCTTGCCAGCACACTAACTTTTTACATTCTTATGTGACAGAAACACCATAGGAAACCAATGGCAGTTTTTAAAGTCACTGTCTCCTTTGACTTTGTTCTCTCTCTTCACAAGGCACAAACTGTTCAGCAAATGTCATCTGAGGGACAATAAATAAATATTCACAAAACGTATTTGCATTTATTGCTCCCGTTGGATTTTAAAATTAGGCAGGAGGACCTATTTCTTGCACAAAGATTTTTTTTTTCTAACCCTCCTGTCTTTAGACACTGATCATGAGGAACAGAACTCTATTGCCTTCAGATAGCTTTCAGAAGGAAACATAGAATTTCAAAGAAGCACTTCTTTTGTTTGTTTGCTGTGGTTTGATTGTTCTGACCCATTTCTGTCACCTCCAAGTGGTGGAACAGAAACCTTGACAGTGAGGAGCACTGAGGGGCAGAATCACCTTGCAAAAATATATCTGGAGTCATGGTGTCAGAAAAATAGCTGAGAACCATACAAGTCAGAGTAACCACATGTTGGCATGAGCTGCTGAGGACAAGTGAGAGCAACAAGTGACCATGGCAAGGGCTTGATGGTCTTGCAGGGTTTCACTAAGTCCAGGGTTACCAGAGACCGTTTCTCCATGGAATAATGAGTTGTTTCCACAATTTACGTGTGATCAAGTTCAAGGACGATCAAACAGAAGAGAATACCACACTGAGCTTCACCATTGTGAGAGCAAATACTGGTATTGTGTGTAGAGGGCCTCCAGAACATAACCAAAGAGATGAGAGGTCCTTTTTTCTTACCTCCCCTTCTCCCATGCAAAGTCTGCCTTAGGCACTGAAGTATTTTTGAGAGGATTACCTGTTTCATTTTGGATTGGTTGAAAAAATCCTTCTCTTCCTCTGGTTTGTAAAGGGCAGGTGGAGCATTAGAAGATGGAATGTTATGAGCAAATGGTCAGAAGTTAATGTGCTGGGTGACCCAGACATTTTTGGGGTTTTTGGTAGTGTCTTATAAATACAATTTTATGGTATCTTTAGCACCTATTTAATGATAACCATCCAATTTCTGAATTAAACTACCTAAATATCACGCTGATGTTTATACCACTCTTGAATGTTTGAAATTAGTCCAGCTGGAGATTTAGTCAGCAGCCTGAGTAATCCCCACTTGTGTTTTAACACTGTTGTCCTCAGCCCCTGCTCTCAGGTTTTACCTGGGGAACTCAACTGAGGGAAGCTCATCAGCTCAGCAAAGACAAGACATTTATTCAAGCATAAAATTCTTCTAATCACAGTTTTTAACCATTCAACATATTTATATCTTAGATCCCAATGAGAAAACAACAGTGCTGGAAAATTCAAATCCTAAAGGACTAATAATACATTTCCAAAAGATGGTCTGTTTCTATAGTTACAATGCCTCCTTGAGTTTTGACCAGCTAGATTTTCACCGCTTGTAAATATGCAGTGGGTTATGCACCCAGTCATTTCATTAACACCTAGGGGAAAGAGGACATTTTATTTTAAAGGCCTGATCTTTCCTGCAGAGGATTTGCAGTGATTTCAGTGGGGGCCTGGCAGATCAAAGGCATAGGATCCAAATGAATGTGGAAATCATCAGAGAATGGGCTTCCTAAGTTTTAAAGAAGAGAGAATTTTTTGTTGTCTCTATGGGACACCACAGCTTAGCTTCCTTTTGATGATGATTGCTGGAACATACTGCCAGACAGAATGATTTTTGGTATTACCTATTTTGCACAGCAATGCAAAATTATGGTTCTGACAAACTTCCTATTTTATAAATCCTCTACACATTCAGTTATTTTTCTTTAATCTTACTAGGCTTGCTGTCGAGTTGATGTTTAAACCTGTCTTTTATGTATTCTTAATGAATCTAAGTGAGGATATAACTGATGAACTCAGACATCTGTGAATCCATGTGATGGTGTATGAAATTAAATTTTAAATATTATGTGCATATGTTTTCTGCCTAGTTCTTGACATGTTGAACTCTTATCAAAGTAAGATGTAGAAAATGGATTTTCTGAAGGATATATAAGATTATTTCTAAATATACTGTGGGTGTCTGCACTCCTGGGCAAAGTTAAGTTGGATCCTTGGGTGATCCCTAGTTATTAATTAAGTCTTCCACAAATTCTGATAATAATAAAGTAATCAAATTATATGAAATTAAGAACAAGAATATAATCTTGATCATTTAGCTAATTGGCATTGCTCCCTGTTTTTTATAGTTGTTTCAAAATATTTTAGCCTTCTTGTGTTGTCCTAAATAATCATGCTAGTGAAGTGTACCAGCATAGGATTGTGCAACAAAAAGTGACAGACCCTCAAATAAGCTTCACAGAGCTCCTATGATGAAAGAGCATTATTTGCTGCAGAAAAATCATGTTGATGCATTATAGCAAGTGTTATTTTTAGAATGAGTAAAGTAAGAAAAAAACCAGAAACTTGCCTGAGTCATACACTGATGTTGTAGCAGGGAGATGTTTATAACAAAGATATCCTGACTCCCATTCTTTGTTAAAAGAGAAAGGCTTTTTTTCTGGAGCAGACTAGATTCTGACCTGGGCTTGTCTGTGACTGATGTCCTCTTCAAACGCCTTGCAGAAACATCTTGTGAGACTCTGTCTCAGAGGAAAGAGGATAGTCTTTGATTGAATTTGACAAGTGCCTACTTTCTCTCTTCCCAAGGGAACTAAAAGAGAAGATTCAGCCAGAGATCTTAGAACTGATCAAGCAGCAACGTCTCAATCGACTTGTGGAGGGCACCTGCTTTAGGAAACTCAACAGTCGACGTCGACAAGGTACAGCTCAGACTCTCTAGTCTGGCTTTATAGATTGTCATTTTGGTCTAAAAGTTGAGCTGAGGTATACTATTTTCACTGGCAGGATCCTTGGTTGTAGTGCTGTCTTGACTGCTTTTTACCAGGAGGCATCTGAAAGCATCTCCAAGTCACAGATTTTCAGGATTTTCTGTTTCCCTGAAACTGGTTTCAGCCTCATCACACAGATGACCTGGAACAAGCTCAGCTTTTGACAAAAACCTCAAGCAGCAGTCTCACATTCTGAAATGAGTATTTTGATTTCTGCCTGAATGTCCAGGTTTCTTGTTAATCTCAAAACAATATCTTTGCAGGAATAGCACATGAAACTTGAATCTGAATCTCTTGGTCTTTGATCACCTTTATGTATGCAACAAGTTCATCCTCCACCCCTCCTTCTACTACTGCCTGTCCTTTGGTTTAGTCTGACATTGCCATATACAACAATTATATTATGGTGTTTAAATATGATTTTTAAAAGCACTTATATCAGTAATTTGTGTACCTTCATATGAGTACTTGATTGATATGACAAAATTATTTTCCCAATTCTATGAGTCATTGCTCAGTGCTAGTTTCATAGCTCATTCTATACAGTAAAATTCCCTATGGTTCTTTTCCCCTCAGAGAGGCACACTTCGTTCTCCAGATAATGTAATGGGGACATACTGTAAACTCAGCAGATTAATTAGAAGTTTTATCTAAAAATTTCCCTTTAAGCCCCTCATTTTGTGAGGATTCAGATTATTATTTGTTTTCTTCTGTAAATACAGAACAAATTAGAAAGTCACAAAAGCTAAGAGTAAGAACTGACAAAGATCAATATTTGAGACTTTCAGATTAATTGGGGAAAACTGCATTTTTCACAGAGAGAGGTATCCCTGCAATGCCTCCTTCCTTAGAAAAAGGGAAGCAATTTTCCTTAATGTAGGGAGAGTATTTATAACTTCTCTGTCATGCATACAAATGCCTATGAAGTCCACTGCACAGAAGGATGATCAATATTTCACTATGAATTTCTATACAGACTGGAAAGACAGGCATGATACATGTTTTTCCTTCATCAGTATACTCATGGAGTGAAAGCAGGTAAAAAAATGTGTCGTTTGTTTGGCTAGTAGAAGTGAGGGCTGTTTATTTAATTCCTCTCAAACCCTTAATCCAAGTGACTCAAATTCTCGGGAAGGAGCAGAGTTTGTAGCAAATATTCTTCTTTTGGCTGATCTCCAAGAGGAACATAGACTGTTTATTTTATCTTAAATTATTGTTAGTCCATGATTTATAGTATCAAGTGCCTTAGGGGGTATAAGTTCATTCAACTTAAATGAGCACAGTTGAAGTTAAAAAATAAATATTTTTTTTAAAATCAATGTAATCTTCTGGTCCTCAGTTGAGAGGGTTGCTTCCTATGATGCCTTGGAGTGAATTCTATAAGCCACCAAATTAATTGCTTTGATGTTATATTTATACAGGGCCAGAAAACATTCATTATTCCTTGCAAACAAATAAAATATGTGACCATGCCTCAAAGAACTTTATCTTCTCTGAAATATATTGTTTATTGCAGATGGAAACCCATTTAGGAGGCCATGTTTCCACATGCCCTTAAGAGTTGTGTATGCTTCATGTTAGACTTCTGTATTCCCTGAAACAGAAGGGTAAATTACCCTGTAGGAGGGAGGCAGAAGTAGACAGAACCATTGGACAAGATGATGATGCATGAGGCCATCAGGGCTAAATTCAGTACAGCCAGCCCTGTCCTGGGGGGAATCAGGCACAGCATGGCCAGCCGGGCAAGGGAGGGGATTGTCCTGCTCTGCTCTGCTCTGCTCTGCTCTGCACTGGTGCAGCTTCACCTCAAGTGCCAGGGGAGTTTTGGGTGCCACAATATAAAAAAGACATTAAACTGTTTGAGAACATCCAAAGGAGGGCCATGAGGATGGTGAAGGGCCTTGAGGGGAAGCCATATGAGGAGCAGCTGAGGTCACTTGTTCTGTTCAGCCTGAAGGAGACTGAGGGGGAGACCTCATTGCAGTCTGCAACTTCCTCACGGAGGGAAGAGGAGGGGCAGACACTGATCTCTTCTCTGTGATGCCCAGTGACAGGACCTGAGGGAATGGCCTGAAGTTGTGTTGGGAGGTTTAGGTTGGATATTAGAAAAAGACTTTTTATCCAGATTTTTTATCCCAGGTCAGGCACTGGGAACACACTCCCCAGGGAAGTGGTCACAGCACCGTGCCTGACAGAGGTCAGGAAGCATTTGGACAATGCTCTCAGGCACATAGTTGTGACATCTGGAGATGGTCCTGTGCAGGGCCAGGAGTTCGACTCAATGATCCTTGTGGATCTCTTCTAACAACTCAGCATATTCTGTGATTCTGTGACCAAACACCATGTGATTTAATGAAGCATGCTTGGCATATAAGCCATTGAATTGGGATCCTTTTTTAGGTATGTACAGTGCCTGCCACAGTCCAAATAGCAAATACTGGCAGCTGACAGAGCGGAAGAAGCTCTCTCGAAATCTGCATTTATCCTTCAGGGTCTCCTGTACTCAAAAGCAGCAGAAACGGTAAAACCAGAGCTGTCATGATGTCAAGAATTAGAAGATGAGGTAAAGTGAATGGAGGGCCCGAGGTTTGGCTAGTGATATTAAACATCATGACAGTCAGTCTTTCAGATAATTCCTCTGAATGTCCTGATAAAAACAGTATAAGTCCCAAATTCTGAGTGTATCTTCTGTTAGCTTTGTCCCACATCCCCATCTCCTCTCTCACAACCCAGCTCCCTGTACAAGTGCCCTGTGCAACCTCAGGGGGTTCAGGAGCCCTGTCACCTGCCTGCTTCTCCAACTCTCCAACTGAATTCACTTGCCATGGAGCATTTCCAAGGCTCTAAAAGGGCTGTAGTCCATCCAGGTAGACATGGAGCTGAAACAGAAATGACTACTGCTCTGAGGCATCAGGATTTGCCTGTTATTGTGGCAACCTACTTGTAAGAGCAGCATGATCAGGTAGGTGTTATACCAATGTATGTGCTTTTTTTACCTTTCCCATGGTTCTTTTGTTCCCTTGAGACAATCCTGGAGCAAATGTCACAAATCTACAGATTGTACAAGAAGAACCTGAACGTGCCCTACACAGAAGCTGAAAGCATTTAATTGCCCATTTAAAGACAATTAAAAGGCATTAGCCCATGATAAAGACTCCAGAGCAAACTTCTGTTAAGATTAGTGTTTGAACATGTGGTAGGACACACATGGTTAGCCACAGTAAGTTGAAAAAACTGACTTGCAAAAAAATGAGAAGGGAGTTTACAGCCTCTTATGGCTTTTTGAGAAGAGATTAAACACTTCCATATATACTTAGCATTGGAAAGCCTCCAATCCAACAGGTGATTCACTGGGGGGATGCTGAAGATTAAGCTGTGAGGTATCTATATTCAGATCTCTGCTTTTTGTGTTTCAGCACAGGATTATCATAGCAGGATCTCTCTGTAGCTGCAATTCAGAAATATCATTGTTGTCCCAGCAGGATCTTAGCACTTCCAAAAAATACATGGCCTTTCCCTTGCAAGGTTTTCATAGGAGAACTGCAGCACTAACTCCTGGGTTTTTATTAAGTATCTTAATCGGTTGGAAATGAAACAGCCAAATCTAGTCTATTCTTCTGATCACTGTTCAACAGCAGATCATCATGCTCTGCAAAGCCCCACTTTATTCCTGGACCATGAACATCTGCTGACAGATAGGCTCTTCAGCTTTCTCCTTCCTTAGATAATTCCTAAAAGAAAAGGGAGAAGACTAAAGGGAAAACCTGCCAAGAACTCTACAGTGCCAGTAGTTATTACTTCCTGTGGAGCTAAGTAGCAGATAAAGGCATTTTACTGAGGATAATAGATACTTCTGATGCTGTCATCCAGTACGTTTGTAGTATACGTTGCTGGGTGCACTCTTGGAAATAAATTCCCTTTTAACTTTATAAAGATTTTAGAGAAATAGCATGTAATTGAAGTGGTTTTGTAGCCAAAGATGAGGTTTCTCAAACAGTAATTTTTGGAAGGAAGGGAAACCCTGGTGATACACACCATTAAATTAAAACCACAAGGTGCCATGGAAGTAACCTGGAAAGAGAAAGCTTAAATTGAAACAAAACATCAAGCGAAGACAAGTTTTCCATCTCTTGCTAGGATAAGTAACTCGTAGTTCTGAAGAACAACACACGCTTTGACTTTTTTCTGCTAAGCTAAGCTCTTTTCTACTGCTACTTCATCCTACTGTCCATAGTCCCACAAAAAACCTAATATTCTGTGAGCTTGTGACTCACTGAGAGGAGCCAGTTAACCAAATATGCTTCCAGCATTGCTACAGGCCAGTTATTCACCGGTCCTTTGGAGGGCTTCCTGGCTTGATCTCAGCAGATAAGACCAGTTAGAGTGAAAATGTCACTACAGTTTTATTAGAGACAAAACAAAGAAAGAAAAAGAAAAAATATATATGCCCACATGCATATATAGATATAAAATCTACACAAATACCTATGTTTTCACTGATATATTTAAAAGCAGATTCCTGTTGCTAAATCTGTGGGGATGTTTTTCTTTTAATAAAAAGCTTCTATAGTAACCTCAAATGTATCTTGGAAAAAAAATACACATCCTCAGACTTCTGTCCATGCATATCTGAGCTATTTTCTCCTCAGATTCTAACAATAGAGCACTTCTGTACTAACCACAGCAGTCCTTTACCTGGAATGGTATTGTAAAGGGCATATGAGTCATTGGCCATTAATGCACTTGGAAACACACTGTGTGAATGGTCAGGCACTCTGTAGCCCATCAGGAAAATGTTCTGTGCTCTGCTATTTGCTCACAGTTTTGAATATTACTTTTGTAGCCAAATTGTAGCTGATTTTGTTATTTGGGATTTTTTTTTTAACCTCATCTATAATCTTCAACAATGTGCTGCGATATATTTAATCTACTGGTTGCTCTAGCAATTATCTGAAAATTCAGAACAATTTGCTTGAAAACTTTTCAGGCTAAAAACCAGAATGACTAATTCTGTTTCCCAAAGAAGAATTTCTAGCACCCTAATGTGATTGCATCAGTGGTCAGTGAGCTGAAAGACATACGGAGTTGCCAGAAAGCGTAAATAATGTAGTGTCTGAAAATAGTGATGAAATACCAAGTCCACATCATCTCTAAAGACTGTGGTTAGTGACTGCCATCCCTACAGCTTCTTGCTCTGAGGAGGAGGTAGGTGTAGCAATACCGGATACAAAATAGGCATTGTAGCTCATAAAAGGGACCAAGCCTTTGGGGAAAAGTCTTAAGCCTGGGCCTAAAACCAAAACAAACCCCATTTTTTCCTGAACACAGACTTGCCCCACTCCAGCTGGGCACATGCACATGGATCTGCCAGGTGTGGAGCACAGTGACTAATGAGGAAAGTCTGTCCCATCTTTAAAGCCTTTTGTGACACTTCAACTCTGTTGACTTTGGTTTTTTTGGGGTTTTTTTTGGGGGTGTTTTTTTTTTTTTGCAAACTGCACTTTTGAGTCACAGTACAAAGGAGCTTTGTCTTCTGCTTATTTTTTTTATTTATCAATTTAGAGCTCAAAGTAAATGCTGACCCCTTCCCATGTGCTTTTCTATAATTAAGACTTTTTCACCCTTTTTCTTGGTGGAAGCAATTTCATATAATTTCTGTTTTGACTGCAGCATTATTTTATACACTATTTTTTCAATAAAATTGTGTTGAGCACCAGCACCACAGTAAAATACGTGCATCCTGTTTAAAACTGTTCTCCTCCAAGGTACTGAAATCTCATGTGAGTGGGATATTTTCTGATACATTCTTTGTAGTATCATGTTGTGATGCATCCCTGCTGCAGTATCATATACAGCTGAACAGAAAACCCATAGGGGTAAGGCTGAGGTGGCTGTAGAAACAAGGGTTGCTTCCCTCCACTACCATGCCATCACCCTCGTTAGTTCCATTTGTAGCTTGCATTTAAGGGTTTTCCCCTTGACAGCAAGGCTGTGGCAGAGCAGCAGTTATTAGTGAGCCCAAAGGAGAGCTGTGCCGGACATGCTTCAGGCTACAGTCTATGGGTATTAGTTTTTAATTAACCTTGGGTTATAGGAAATTGCTGAAAAGGCTCCTCAAGCATTTAGAGCTTGGGTTTCTTCCCACTAAACCACCCCTTCCGGAAACAAAATAAGATATTTTCATGGAAGGGTGTTCCCCTCTTTTATTATTGAAGTGTGGCATTGAAAGACAATCAGTTACTGAAACACTAACCCCTAGGAGATTAAAGAGCCAAACCCTTGCTAACACCAATGCCATTTGTGATAAATTGAAAGGAATTAATTGTAATTTTTTTTTCAGTTACACCATCTTTTTGCCCAGGTCATGGAGAAGGTAGTGAAACCATGTTGGTTTTTATTAGGAAAAAAATACTGTTTTAATTTTAGAGTTGAAAAGTTATATTACTTTCCAGATCTACAGCCCAATAAACAATGAGGTTGCAGTTAAAACTAGGTATGAAAGCCTCCTGCTGCAGTTACTGGAGGCTTTTCTTTAGGCACACTGGACTACTATTAGATTCAATGGGGTATATCCTTTAAATACCTGGCTTTGCTATGGTTCTGGTAGAGTTCCTTGTAAAAGGTATACATCTAGAAAACTTTCACACACATCCTTCTGAGACGCACAAACTGTCTACCAAGTTGCTTGTGCTTGCTCTTCAGATGAGAGTCTACTGTCATCTGAATGAGGGCTCCTACTTCCTCTAGTTTCAATTCCCTACAAAAGTTTTGCAAATGTGGTCTTCTTCTCAGTCCCATACTGTGCCACAATGTGTGTTCTGCTTACAGTCCAGGGATGCTTATATTTCAGCAGCTCTTTTTGTATGCATCGCAGAATCATAATCTCAGGCTCTCTACCCTAAATCTTTCAGTGTTGTGCATGCCTGTGAAGTAGATAACCAGAATCTCTCCCATGGCCATTTTGAGCCAGAGGTTTGCAGGGTTTTTTGAAACTTTTTCTGTAGAAGGGGCTGCATACTCAGAAAGTAGTTTGAAGTGCGTGGGTTTTTCCCCCAAACCTTTATACCCCACTGTGACAACAGCATTTAAAAGGGCATGTGAAAGTCCATTTTTACCATTCAGTTGCCTGTGTTTTACTGAATTGACCAGCCAGGGGCCTGGAGTGATCTTCAAGAAGCAGCTGGGTCCACAAAGCCGATGTTTTACCCACAGAGCCAGGAAGCCCTTCCTTTGCTAACACCCCAAATGAGCTCACATATGCTGGTTCTACAGCTCCTCCAATGTTTTATCCAAGCTGTGGCTCCCAGCAATTGCAGCGCCGCAGGGCTGTGTCAGTGCTAGTATTTCCCCTAAATTGTCCCTCAGGCTGCTGCTTGGCACAGCCTCAGCACTGCCAGTATGAGAGAAGCATGGAGCCAGAAAAGCCCTCTGCCCCCCTCCACTGTCATTTTAACATCCAGCCTTGCTCTGAGCTTTTGGAGATTTAGTTTAGATGTAAAAAGATTGTATTTTTGACAGCTTAACATTATGTGATCTACTTATTAAATAGAATGTGCTCTGACAAGGAAGAGTAACCTCTTTGTTGCCATTTCAGAAAGGCAATTGGCAAGCACCCTCCTTACACATTAGGCAGTGTGGTGGTCTGGCTCTGCAAAGGTGGTGTTCTTCACAGGAGCAGATTTTAACAAATGTTGTTAAGGGGAATTATATCCTCCGAAGCATGAGTTGTCAGGAGATGTAAATGTTCATCTCTTTGGAAGGACTGAAATGCAAATTGGGGTGTGAACTGCATGGTCACACATATTTGTGACCATACAAAGCACTGAGGTATCTGCAGGACAAGGCACTAAACGTCTGCTTTTTAAGTCCTTGCATATTTATTATGTCCAGTGTCTCAAAAAATATGGGGGTGTTCTCCTAGGTCTATAAAAAAAGACATGAGTCATAATTTTCATAAAGTATGGGATATTTCAAATTTATCAGTTTTTGGGTGTCCCACACAAGACAGCTGGTAGGGCTTGATTTTCACATATACTAAAAATGAATCTTTTATGAGTAAATTAAAGTTATTAACTCAAAGTAGTTACTTTGCCAGTCTTCTGTCCGTGAGGGTATATAATGTTTGGTAAAACTTAGTCAATTTTTTCTCGCTAGTATTTTTTTTTGAGCCAGTGACTAGGTCAATATCAAAACCCCTGCAGATTAATGCCAGCTTCATTTAATCAAGCAAAATTACTGAGCAAACTCCTTGCCCTTCTTATATATACCCCACACATTTCTTCTGAAAGAAAGAAAAGATGGCCTTTCCCTGTAGCGCCTTGTTTGAGTAAGCTTTCTCCTATGCTATTGGTAAGGCTGATGAAGACATGTTAGTGACCTTGTTTAATGTGTTTATTTCAACAGACAAATTTTGGTATTGTCGGCTTTCACCTAATCACAAGGTCTTGCACTACGGAGACTTGGAAGAAAGTCCCCAGGGAGAAGTCCCTCATGATTCCTTGCAAGATAAATGTAAGTCATGCACAAAGGTTGTGACACCTCTGCCTCTTTTATGTTAGTTCTTCATTGTAAGTTGTAGTAGGTTTCTCTTAACATTGGGACATTATAAACAGCTCTCTTTATGAAGATAGAAAGCAAGGGACATTTCCTCCTGCATTCAAACCCTGCTCTCCTGGTTTTGGCAAGTGTATGTGAGGACTGAGCTAAGCTTTTCAATGAGTTTATAATTTCATTCAGTTTGGAAACATCATGTCTTTCCTAGGGAAATACAGTTTATTTTCATTGCTCATCTAAGTGCAGATGTCAAATAAAAATATTTGGGCATATTCAGAAGCACTGCCTGTCCGTGGAAACTAACAGTCTAGTGACTGGAGGAGGAATATGTGGCAGAAGTCTTTTTTGTTATTGTGAGGAGTGGGCTTAAAGATGACATGTCACTGTGAACAGTATTGAGAGGACCTCACCATTTCTGCGTACCCAGCTGGGAGAGGATGTCTCTGTTGCAACGCCCACCAGGGGACTTACTGGGATTTTTCTTATGGATAAAAGCAATTTTGGAACTCTTCAGAAACACCATATTCTAGTGATTTCTCCTTTGTCCTTCTACATGAATGGTAGGGGTTTAACCCACAATCCAGGGAAGCTTTTTTATGATGATGGAAATATTGAGTGTAGTTCTATCACTGGAAGGCGACTTCAAGAAATCCAGCATTGAATAAGGAATAACTCCTTTAGTTCTTTTCTGAAAATTCTTGGCATTATCAAATTAGACATGCTTATACAGGCTTATTTCAGCTGGTAGTTCCACTTCTTTCATGGAATGGCAGAAAGACTAATTTCTCAGAAGTTTAAAATTTTTCCAGCCTGAAAATTGGGGAATGATGTGAAATTCGCTCCCTTAACCTGTCTCCAGGCAGCACCTTTTAAAACATCTAAGTGCTCCCAGATGCAGTCTGAGTGGGAAAGTGGAAAAGCCTGTGTGATGCTGGAGCCCTGACTGTTTGCAGTCACGTTCTCTTGTTTTCCTTGCCTTACAGATTGCCTCAAGGATGTTCCACAGTCTTACTGCAGTCTTGGCAGAATGTAGGACAGGGCCTCAGATTGCTGCATTGGCACAGAAAGAGGCTGTTTTTGTGGGCAAGGCTTAGAGAAACAGCCCTACAATGTTACAGTAGTGTCAGGGTGACAGAAGAATGGAAGTCACACTTGAACTGTGGGCACAGTTACAAGACCAGCAGTTCCCAGGTTTGTTTGCTGGGAGCTCACTTCCATGCACAAACCCCTGACCCTGACTGTGAGCTTCATCTGGCACTTGCATTTTCCACAGGCTCTTGAGCCTATTCAGGAATGTCAGGATCCTGTGGGGGCAGAAGGCTCCTACCTTAGAAACCATTGGGCCAGACCCACATGGTTCCCTCAGCATGGCTGCTGGCAGAGCAGATACCATGCAGTTTGAGAAAGAGATGGTTATTTCATCAGTATCTCAGCTTTTCAGGCTACGAATTATGCAAGATTTACCATAGTGCTACCCACATTAGATAGAGTTTCATTAAACAAAGTTGAGAATACTGCAAGACACAAGATTATAAAGTGGCACTATTGTTTGAAACATATCAGATCAAACTGGCTTGGGCATTTTACAGAATGCTTTTCATAAATATCCTGGTTTTCTCTGGATAGACTTATTGATTTTTGAATTTTTAAAGTTTGAATATGATTATCAGCTTCTCATCATTTGGAGCCAAGTCCACAGATGAAAGAGAATAGGTGAGTAAGAAAACAGAACCAGGAGAGGAAGCATTAAATATTTTGTGTACTCCTTGCCAAGCCTCAATAATTAGTCTCTATCTGCAAAAATAAATGTGTGGGTTTTTAACCTTTTCACTTCTGTGAATGTCACCCCTCTCTTCAGGCTGGCAGAGTTAACAAGCCATGCAGACTCCAGCTGGGACAGAAAACAGCTGCCCTCTTTCTCAAGGCTTTATCCATTGTGAGCACATCACATCTGTGCTCACGCCCTCCAGCATCTTGTAGTCTCAACTTCTGATACCTCCTGAAGTCTTTGATTCTATTTTTCTAAAGCAAGGCATAAGCCAAGTTCCAGATAAATAAAGATTAGGATGTCACATCAGTCTGTGATCTCCCGTAGTAACTGCATTCCAGATCACACAGATTAAGTGTATGAAACCTGGAGAAAAGCTTTCTTGGTTGAGAGGTCTGACCTCAGAAAACCCTACCTTATGCAAACAGAGAAATTGTTTTTCTGGGCCTCTTCAGCAAATGGCAGGAACTCTTTTTCTTAAAAAGACTTTCTACCACAGTTGCAGTCAAAGATGTCCTTAACTTCCCAGTTTATCCTATGTCTCTCTCTCTCCTCTCAAAAATGATATCTCTTCTTCACCAAAAAGTAGGGGACTATCAGAGACATAAAAAGTCAGCAGGCCCACAGCATAAAATTCTGAGACTAAAGGCAGGACAAGTTGAGTAGTGAAGAGCCAAATGATTTCCATTCTTTTCAGTTTTCCATGCAAGGCAAATACTTTAAAAATGTCTATTACATCCCATGCCATCCATTTGACTGTAGTGCTGAGGTAATCTGTCATAAAATATATAGTGCTGCTGTACCCAGTAGAAGAGTAAATGCATTTCTCCTCTCCAGGATTTCCATTAGAGTTTGTAAAGAACTGGGCAGTAACAGGTTTTCATATTACTATCCTGTTCTATATATAAGGTACTTTTCTGCAGCCACAAGGATAATGGATTATTTATAGATCGTAGAAACTGTCACTCAGGGACCATATTGTATTGTAGAGCATATAGATTCTCCATAATGTAATTACCTTTGGAAAATTGACTTCCGCTTCAAACTCAGAGAAACTTATCTTTATGCTTTAGTGACCCCAGTCTGTGACTCTGAGTGGCAGCAAATTCCAATATTTTTTCGTACCTTTTTTTCCCCCCCCAATCATTTCTGATCACTTCACATTTTAAAGCAATTAGAATGGCTCATTATAAGCCATAGTATTCCTCATTCCTACTAGCACCAGAAAGCAGCTAAACTGCTGATGGGAGTGAAATAGAAAACTATTTTGAAAATTCATACAGGCTTTTAAAAGAAGGACAACACCACTGAGTGAGGGCTCCAACTTGCCCAGCATCCTCTCTGCAGCAGAGAGTTTACCTGGATGCCTAGGAAAGAGCAACAACAGAGCAGGCATATTACACTGACAAGGAAGAAAACTATATGGTTTTGAGATCCGTGAGTTCACATACTGTCCAGACACAGGTAGGCATTTATATGAAACACTTTTACCCAAGGTTGCCTAAATAGGCAAGAAAAAGAATTTTCAGACTTTTATCCAGATGCCTGAAATTTTGCCAAGACTCACTGGTTCCTGCGTTAGCTGTTTTCTTCCAGTTTTCTTTCTTACAAAAGGCTGGAAATGGCAAAGGACACGGCAATTTTAACACATTAGTCTTGCCTCTTTTTAGACTCTGTAGCTTTTACATACCTTCGTTATAACTAATTTTCTGGGTTTTGATTTTCTTTCTTTTTAATGCAGTGCCAGTGGCGGATATAAAAGCCGTTGTGACTGGGAAAGACTGCCCACACATGAAGGAGAAAGGAGCTCTTAAACAAAACAAGGTATGGTTCTCAAGTTGTTATGAACACATACTGTGCAGAATACAAAGCTTGTCAACTTGACCTTCCCTGAAGTAATACAGGTATTTTTCATTCCAGCCTGCCACATTTCCATGTAGGTCCACCCTTTGTTTCCACCTCAGACCATCTGAGTTAAATTATTGGGACAGCTCACCCTCCTTTACTCATATTTCATGGTAGATGTGCATTGTGATACGCCCAGTGCACAACTGGAATATTCTTTAGCAATGATGTTTTCTACAAAACATCTAAAGCAAACTGTCAATGGCTGTTGGTACCTACTCCTATATTGTCTCTGATAAATAACAAATGAGTTTGTTCCATCTGTGTTCTCTCATGAGCTCACATTCAGTGAACACATGCCAGAATTGCAATTAATGTCCAACTGATGATACCTGCAGGTCCAGTCAGGTAGAGAAACAACTGCCAACAAAAGGATGTAAGGTAAATCCTGGGCAATTAAGGAGGCGGATAAGGATGCGCTCAGTAGTGCATTTAAGAAAAAATGTGTAGGAGACAATACTCAATTGAATATTCATAATTAATTAGATTTATACTACCTTTCAGAATTTCAGATCAAGAACTGTAAGCTGACAGTAATACTAAAATTGCGTAGTGCCAGAATCTTGCACAGTTTTTGTTAGTAAGAACTGTCACCACACCAAGAAGAAATGGAGTTACTGGCAAAGTCTGGCAGCGTTAGTGGTGCAGGTTTTCATACCATATCCTGTGAGGTATGTTCATAAATTTTCTATCCGATTGTGCTCTCTGACCTTACAAGAATCAATGAGACTCTAATGGTGCTCAGTCTGAGCTAGAACAGCAACCTGAGAGGTCTGGGAGCCAGTCCACAGGTTTTGAATCAGAGTTTCTAATTACCCAAAGCTGAAAAATTTTGGGTCCAACTAGAGGAGATTTTGATGGACGAAATAGTGAAGTTAAGAGTTCCTGCTTCAATACTTCAAGATCAAATTGGAAAAAGCAGTTCTGATGGAAGCCATAAAAATTGAGACGGCACTGTCAAAGCCACATCACACAACTAGGTGCAACTTCACAACTGAAACTTTTCTTTCCTTAACTACGCACAGATAGGCAGAGCAGCAGAGCATCTTGAGTAGTTTTTGCATTTGTTTTCATATAGAGAAGTTGCTCTCCTTTCAACATTGGCTTTACATGGCAGAAAAGGAAAAAGTCATGCCAAGTGAGGAAAAAAATCCCAGGAGTATTTTTTCTTGTTGATTTTCTGAATCAGGGCACAAACACACACACTTGAGCACAATAGATTACGTACAACTCCCACCTCATGTTACAGCTGAACCATCAACACATTTGGCTGGGACATTTACGTGATGCATCTAAAATATTTTTAGTGCTTCCTTGTCTTAGCACTCATATGTCCGCACAAAAAGGAAAGATGGAAAGCAGTGGGTGGCAGTGATGGAAATGTGTCATCATTATGGAGCAGTAATGTCTAGATAGTATTTAATGCTAAATAGGAATGCTGCAGATCAGTTTGTCCTCAGCTCTCAGCATTGCCCCATTTCCTTAGGTAAAAGTGCTTTGGACTGGTATGAAATCTCATGCTGAGAATGTGAAGATTAGTAATTCACAAGTAGCATGGCTGCATCCTTGGCTGGAGCATTCCATTTGTGACCTAGGCAATGGCAATTTTGATGGTTTTACTATTTCTGATGTGGTGCAGGGGTTTTGATGAGGTTTGGGGTTTTTGGCTTGGTGATTTGTTTTTATTTTATTTCCTCAATTCCTTGTTTCTTCCCCTGAGAAGCACAGAATTTTTGAAATTATCTGTCATCCCAATCAAACTGTCAGGCACAATATTGCAACTACTTAACTGACATAGGAATAACATTGTTTGCAGCATATCAAGTTAATAGAGGTTATGAAATTAAAGTTTATAAAAAGTCAGACAGAATGCAATTCAGCTGAATTTGGTGTATGGAACCTTTCACTATCTGAAATTTCAGAATCAGTGATATATTATTTAAGAGGTGTTTTTATCCTGTGCTTTCTTTACACATATATAATGACCACAGCAATTTTATTTATTGGCAGAAAAGAAAATTGAATGGCAAAATGCCATACTATAAACATAGCTGGAATTGGCAAAATGTCCATAACAAAGGCTTCAGCATCTCTTTATTTGCCAGCACATGGCCATTGTTCTTCCAGCACAAAAATTTAGAAAGAAATAAGAGTTAAAATTAATTGGAATTTGCATGCATATGAAGCTGGAACGATATAACAGGACCAGATCTGAATCCATTGTTGTCCATCTTGCTTGTGGTTTTAAATTAGGTTTAATTTTTAAATCCTCATTTCTGACTCTCAAGCAATAGCAGTGAATTTCAAGGAGATGAACTATGTCAGATTTTGCAGCCTTCAAAAGAAGGCATGACAGAAGAATTAGGAAACGAGAAAGCATTGCCATGTATTTTGAAGCGTTCTCCTATCACCCTTTATTTGCTGACGTGGCAGGTTTCAGGGTTTGTGCCTTTTTAGTCAGCTGAAATGGTTTTGCTCACTTCCTGTCGCTGTTGAGCGGCTAGCTGAGGACTGACCCAAGTTCTCAGACAAGGAAAGAGAGGAGAAAAGGAACTTTATTGTTTTGAATTCCATATATATAGAGTCTACAGAGGTGCCCCAGATTGGTCAGCCCGAGACCTCCCCCTAGGCCCAATTGGCCAAGCCCGAACTGACTCAATCCGGAGAAACTGTTTGCAAAACATCCAAACTTTATCTTGTTTATGAAATATAGCAAAATGTTCCCACGGGAAAAACCTGTGCTAGCCACAACTTCCCTGATGAATGAAGCTTCTCTTCTGTTTCATGTTGGTTGAACACATTCCCTGCTGCTGCCTGTCTGGATAGTTCTTTGGGGCAGATCTTCTGGCTCTGGCAAGCAAACTCAACACAGCGAGGCCTCAGCCTTCAGTAAAGATGTTTTTGAGGGTATTGAAGACAGAGTAGGCAGAAAGTAGTGAGTTCATTCCAGCTACATGGGATCACTATGCCATAGGCACCCAAAATGCCTGTTCATGAAAAACTAGCTTGTTGGGGACCAGGGGAGACTGGGGGAAGAGAAGCTCTGGGCATGGGAGAGTAACCTTCCCTTCATGCCATCTACAGCAGCTTTCCCCACAGAACTGAATCCAAGGAGTGGGAAGTATCAGCCAGCAGTTGCAGAGTCTCTTGTTCTCTGTTTTCAGTGCAGCTCAGAAGAGAGGCACATTGTGGGTCTCAATGCTGCTGCCTTTGAGGAGCATCTAGGGAAGGGCAGAGGTCTGACGTGTGGAAGGAGCTATGAGTGCCAAGGGAATGAGTTCAGCAGCATGAGGTGAGGGAGGAGGAAAGCAAAACAAAGAAGGAAGGAACAGGTTGGAGAGAATGTAAGCTAAAAAGGACCAGAGGGATAGAGAAATGAGTGGATGATGCTTGAGTGAAAAATTACCGAGACAAAGGTTGAGAAGTAGAACAGAAAAAGGAAGAGGAAACCACAGATGGCTCATGAAGACTGACCAGCACTCCTTTAAGAATTGCCAGTTCTTCCTGGTCATTGATGGGACTGCAGCAGAACCAGGTGGGGGTTCCTGACAAGTCAGCCAGCTCAACCACTGAGACCACCATCAGTGTGGAGGGCCAGCTGGCAACTCCAGCTCCTTTGGCTTCCATTTTCCTTGACAGGTTGCTGTGCATAAAGCAACAGAGATGCTGTCACCTGGAAACTGTAACTCCCAAGCCTTTAGAGTCCAGAGCAGCCAGCAAAGAAGCTGAGCTGGACTCATGGCTGCCAAAATGACACTTCGCCCCAGAAAGGGAAGCTTGGTGCCCTTAATGTAATCCTTTCTCATTCTCTGCCTGACTGGATATGACCAAACCCTTGATTTTCTGACCCATTCCTCTTCCAAGCAGAGATTTTTGTCCTCCTTTTTTTCTCTCTGAGGTGAAGAAGTGATATTTGTTGGAGTTTCCCAAAGGAAAAATTACAGGGGTCAGGCCTGTGGGATTGTTGACCTTCATGAAATTCAGGAACATCATATTATAGCAGTACAAGCCCTTTTTTCAGAGCTACATTTTATTTTCACAGCATCAGTGGCATTACTTGGCATGTTCTGTCAGTAATTTATAATACTGTGTGAGGAGATAATGCCAGCTTCGTGTGGGCAGAGGTAGATTTGTTTCTGTAATGAGGACCATCACTCTTCATAAGGTGTGGCTGACAAACATGCCTACAACACAGTGAGCCATGTGAGCCCTGAGCCATTTGTTTGCTGAGTGCTCCAGCACTGTTAGTACTTGCAGCCTCCATGGGGATTTAACACAGTGAGGATTTAACACAGCTTTGTCTCCTGTAGCCTTGGCAATACATCAAGTCGAACCTAGTAACTAAACTCAAGGAAAACAACACTTCCCGTGAGAAGCCTGATCTCTTATTATCCAAGATTATCCCTAAGGATTGCAAGTTTTCTGGTTCAGACCATGCACTTAGTCACTCAAATTGAAAACCAAAAAGCCCTTACTGAAATCCAAATACCTGTGTTTGTCTCAGACCAGGAGATCAGGGGTATAAATCTAGAAGAGTGTTTCTGCTGCAGTCCCCACAGTCAATGCTTCCATTTTAAAACTTAGTGTAGCAAATTTAGGAAGTTGCTCTTCTGTCACTGCTGGCAGAGCAGGGACTGCTGTCAGCTGAGAGTCAGCTAAAGCCATGACAGGGCTGGGGAAGCCAAGAGGCAAAAAGAACAGGACATGTGATACAGATCATAGTTACAAGTCAGCACTCTGCTCTGTAGCTGGGTCTTTTTTCCACAGTTAATACGGCCCTATCACCGGGCTTATGGATTGTGAGATCCTTGTAATGGCACTTGTAGTGATGCAAGCAGACACCGTAACATGACAACAGATAAGACAACGTCTTTGCATGCTCACTGCTGGCCACTGAAAGTTCCTTATTTATTCAGATTGCCTGGGTTTCCCCATGGGAATTCAAGTCCTGGTGACTTTTAGGGAAGGTCAGCACTTTATGAATTCTCCTAGGTACCTTTTACAACTCCAACTTCAGTGCTTAGGGGGAAAAAAAGATGATTGCCATTTCCTTTCCCAAAATTCCTTTGGGTCTTTAAATAACCGGCATAGTTTGGCTTGACTGAGGCTGGCAATTCTGGTTCAGATGGAAACAAAATTACAGAAATCTCCTGGGAGTGAATAATTTAATATATTTCCAGCAGTTAAAATAACATAAGTATATACCAGGATATTAATTGTCCTGACAAGATTTTTAACACAAGGAATCCAACCTTGCAGAACTTTGTGAGTTTAATCTGCACAAATTTAAGAAAAAACTGTGAGTGTTCATGAAGAGTTTGTTGCAAGTGTACTATTATTCATTTTATTGATTTTAGTCCTCACCATTGCCTAACTCAAATTTAAACTCAAATGCTAAAGTAATACATGACCCAGTGGGCTACAGTAAGCACTGAGGTCAGTGAGGTTGTTTTGACTGAAGCATCTGTGGTAGGATTCTTGCTGTGCCAGTCTCTTGCAGTAGTCTGGTACTGCTGCCAGACTTTTGGCCAGACAGGAGACTACCATAACCTATTTCTCAACTTGTTTTAGGGAATAAGGGATAGTAAAGGAAGACAGACCAGGATGTATGAATGCCTCTCTCATGCAGCATTAATATGTGTTTCTTTGTATTGTTCCAGGAGGTGCTGGAGCTTGCTTTCTCTATATTATATGACTCAAGCGGCCAGTTGAATTTTATTGCTCCAGACAAGCATGAGGTAAGTTGAGTTCAGAGCATTCATTAGCAGATATTTAAAAATATCCTGCTTATTTCTAAAGCAAGAGTTGGTGTTCCATTTGCACACTTGTTTTGTGGTATCGCATTAGGTCTCAGTTCAAGACACTGAGTTAAGATGATGAATTACAGAAGATTGCATTAAACTGCATTATACTGCAGTGTTAAAAAAATGCATGAAATTGCTTTACAAGTGAAGTGTCTTTAGTTATGCTGCTTCAACACTTGCAGTTCTGGACTAAAACCTTCAAATAAATGTAAATTTTAGTAGAGGAGATATGATTATGCCCATTTGGATTTTTCTGTGGATCAATGTTTGAGTGTCATTTTCAAGTACATTCATTCCAGAGAAGTATTTACTGGTTTTCATGAAAGAAAAAGGAGCAATATTATCCGAGGCACAATGTGCCATTAGAGCTGAAGTTCTAAGCAAAACATGATTGTCTTCATCTTCTGAACTGAATATATGTTCAATGATTTCTGATATAAATTCTCCAGAAACTGAATTCTAGACTGTTTCAGCTCATAAGCGCAAATAATCCTGAAAACCAACAATTTTTTCAGCCACTGTATTTCAAATATAGCCCATAGCTACAAGTGGATTTTAATGGTCCAAATGTTCAAAAGCTGCTACTGCATCCCACTGACAGGCAGTAGCAGTGAGATGCACTAACCCAACTGCTCATGATTGCGTTAACACACCTTTTATCTTCATTTCTCTTTTTGGTCTTGTGCAGCTTCTTTGAAACAAAATTAATATGTTCCAAAAAATGGCCAGAGGCAACAGTCTCTGCTGCCACTTGACAGTTCCCAAATGAAAGTTTTCAAAAGGACATCTTGCTTCCTCTGTATTTTTCCATGGCCTGCAGAAGAGTGAGTTGTGATTAAAGTAGAAAGTACAAGTGTTCAGAGGAAGCACCCACAAGGAAAGGCAAGTAGCATGTTGTGAAGCCCGTGACTCTTCATCAAAGAGTCAAAGCTGGGTCGCCTGTTGGTAGAAGTCCTAGTTTAGCAGCATTGTCAATTTGGGAGATTTGGTGGCAACATCTGAAGATTCGGAAAGCTTTGTGTGAAGCACCAGGAATGATGTTGGTACGTGACAATTTCAGGTCAGACTTGCAGGGCTTTTTAAGTACTTGTGCAGTCCTCGTGACTGTAGAGTGAGGTTGAAATGTGGGAGTTGAGTGTGTCCTAAAAAGAAAAATTGAACAAACCTGCTCAAAGCAGGTCAGCCATGAACTCAGACCAGGTTGCTTAGGGCTGCATCCAGATGGATGAAGCCTGTACAACCTTTCTAGTTCCACTGGCTTGACTCCCAAGGCAATTCTTTAATAAAATCTCATTGCTGAACCAGTATCATTGAGATCTGGACCTCATTCTTGCACACTTAAGTTTGTCAATTCCCTTAGCCATCTGTTGGAGCTTACTGCTAGCTGGAGGATTCAGTACTATGAGATCACTCCATTGTATTTGTTTTTCATTTAAATACTAGTAACTGGTTTCAAGTACATAGCAAAAAAGGTAGATTAATCTTAGGCTTGATTTTTGACAGAGAAATTGATGAGGGAGGCCATAATTAGGTTTCATTGGAGTTTTATGAAAATGAATCTCGTAAATTAATTTTTCAGGGGCTCTTCGTTTCTTTCGCATATTAAAAAGAGAAAAGCTTCTGAATGAATGCCTCTGTTTTTCCACCATCTCATTAGCATGTCTCTCTGCTCAAAATGTGCAGGAGTTTAATTAGGTGCACTTGCCAATATGGAGATTAGAGAGGAAGCCCCTTTTCCAGGCCATTGCACTCATCAGAATTGTAGCCAGAATTTGGTTTCTGTGGGCCTGAATGAGTTATATCTGGAAGAGGAGTGAACTGCAGTTCTGGTTTCTAGCTCTCTGGGATTCTTCCCCAGAGGAAGTGCTGGCCATGCTCGCTGCTCAGGTGATGGACGATTTGCGTCAGGGGCTGCATCTGTTGAAAAAATTCTCTGCTCTCCTGTAACATGAGCATAGCCTTTTGCTTTTCTGCACCTTTCTTCATAATGAATTCAGGGAAAACTTCCCCAAAGAAAGATTTCAAGTAAATCATGGAAGATTATAGTCTGTTCAAATAGAATTATTTTTCTACAATAGCTTCTTTTTTTCGTCCCGATGTTCTGCATATACTCCACAAAAATTGCATGCTTTAAAAGCCTTCAGTGGCACACTTTGACAGCCTAGAATAGACAGGCTAAGTTGTTTATTTAGTACTTGTCAGCAGGACAACCTGAACTCTAGAATCCCTTCTATATAGCTGATCTCATGTTAAAGCTGCAGCTTAGCTTGCCCACACCCTGGGTGAAAAAGCTCCCTCTGCTACTGTTTTGTTACTGACTTAAGTGGGTTGGATTTCGCTCTGGATGCTGAAGTGTGTTAACCCATCCTATTTTAACCATATGCCCTTTTTCTGGATGAAGAGGGGGGCTTCTCTCTCCTTCTTGAAAAAAAATCATCATTTC
Organism: Entomyzon cyanotis; assembly: GCA_024500445.1. Lineage (NCBI taxonomy): Eukaryota > Metazoa > Chordata > Aves > Passeriformes > Meliphagidae > Entomyzon > Entomyzon cyanotis. The sequence goes on from JAKEPQ010001005.1 coordinate 89,287,182, forward strand.
TGCTGTGGGATGAAGTCAACCATGACTATCTTTAAACTCGGCAGCATCATGTAGCAAATGGTCAGCTAAATTTAAAAACCACTTTTTTGGCATGAAATGCAGCAGAAGTATTTGTAAGATAAAAATGCGGTTACGGTTGATTTAATTTTTCTCCTGCAAACTAGGACACAAGTTCATGATTGAAATCTTTATTTTTACATGATAGCATTTGAGTACTTCTGTTCATAGTTGAATAAATAGCTTGTAGTAATAAATGAAAGTGACTTATTCAATAGGAGTTGACTCTAGATCACCAATCTCCCTTGAATTTGTGGCTGATTTAAAATGGTTATTCAGCCCACGTTTATCACAAGCTGTCAGCTGTTGGGAAAGATGGCATCTCCTAGTAGGAAAAAGTTAACAGTAAGGAAAAGGTTTTAGAGGCCAGTTCAGCATTTGCAGCGTTTAGCATTACACCCAAGCAGCTTGGCATTTAATTTTCATGAAGAACGTGCCATTAACTGACTGTAGTTTTTACAATATGTTATTTTGTGTAAAATAGTGGTGAAGTAGGCATAGATATGTGAGACTATCAACTGTAACAACTTCATGTATAGGAAAGCAAACCACAATAAAAGTAGATAGAAAGTACAGGATTTTTTACATGAAGAGTCAAGAAGGATTTGGGGGTGGGATTCAGTTCACCTAACTTAACTGTCTTGGAATTAAAAGTTTCATTAGTGTAAGATAATCAGGAATTTTTAATAAGCACTGGGGAAAGAGAATGAGAGGAGTGAAAGAGATTTCTCCAGGGGTTCATTGTCCTAAGTTAGATATTGTTCCTTTTCCAATAACTGTGGAAGAACATTCAACCAGAAGTTTGAAGGAGATAGCAAATTGCCAAACAACTAAATACTGTAATTTCTTCCCATTTTCTGGAATTTTTTTCCATTTTCTGAGCGGCTCAGTGAAAGCCTTCTTCATGATATGAGCTGATAAAATGCATCAATCTAATTTTTGATCTCTTTGCAAGTCCCCGTGGGAACAATAACTGTAGAGGACCAGACCAGACAAAGAGTTTGTGTATGAAAAGTTTATTAATGACACTTTTTATCCTTTTCCTGTGCAGTACTGCGTATGGACTGATGGTTTGAATGCCCTCCTTGGGAAGGATATGTCGAGTGACCTAACGCGGAACGACCTAGACACGCTGCTCAGCATGGAGATAAAGCTACGCCTCCTTGACTTGGAAAATATACAGATCCCAGATGCTCCCCCACCTATCCCAAAGGAGCCCAGCAACTATGACTTTGTTTATGACTGTAACTGAGGCAGTCACTGAAACTGGCTCTGAAACTGGAAATACATTATAACTGGAGAGATATTAAAAAAAAAGAAGAGTGTGAGGAAAATAAAGAAACCCACTTTTGCACCTTGGATTTTGGCTTTGGGGAGGGATGTAGAAACACTTGCATTCCTCCCTGCTCCCTGCATCCCTTCCTTCCTCATTCCCATCTTCCCCATTGCTCATCCAAATCCACATTGCTTTAATTAACTTGTAATTGCGGGCCGTTGGCCTTGCTCAAGGCAAAGACTGCCACTAAGAAGCACCCTCCTGAGGACTTTTTTTACATTTTTAATACTGGAATAGACATTCTTAACTAAAGGACGTTGTTATCAAACTGCATGCCTGTGAAACCCACTTGGCAGGGCAGAGGCTTTAACTGGAACGAGGAGGGAGGTAGGGAGCAAAAGCAGCTACTGTAAGCAGATTTCCCCAGACACTCACAAGAGCCTGCTCACCACTGAATCCAATGTGATGATGAAATTCGTTAACTGCTTCCCAGTGCTTGCACCATCCGTCACTGTCATTATTCTCTCCACTGTCATCTCAACTCTTGCCTCCAGCCTTCACCCAACTGATCGGCTCCCCGAATGGAAAGTCTGCAGGTTTTTGCTGTACCATACGCTGCAATGCTGCAACAGCTTTTAACTTCTTTTCCTCCCAGCTCTTACGATAGCCCCACACTAGCAGATCACTCGCACAAACCGTGTATGAAGCCACTAGTGCGTCCCATTCCTGTAGCATTCCCTAAGCCTCAGTTGCCTCTGAAATTGGCTTGTTGCTATTTGAAGTGATTTTTATTTCCTTGGTCCAAAGTTCAACAGTAATTTTCACAAATTAATTACAACTGCCAAACATCCAGGTTTACATTGTTGTCATTGCTACAGTGTTAGAAATTTGCAAGGGATTTTTTTTGTACGGGTTCTAATTTTTTTATTTTATTTTGCCAAACAAATATATTTAATGAAAACTAATTTCATTGTGAGTACTTTTGGGGAACAATATTTTTACTTAATTTCCATTTGGAACATTTGCCCTAAAAGGAAAAAAACAACCTTTCCCTTCAACTTCACTGTTGAATAAAAATCTGAGTTGTGATGGTTCTTGGAACTTTGTTTTTCTTCTGAAGTTGTCTTTTATTCCTTATGGCTCCTAGAAATTCTGAACTGTTTAGTACAAAGAGTAGTGGAAAGATCTTTCTTAACTGCATCTGATTTAACTTATTTGTTTGTGGTGACAAGGATGAAATGCATCCAGAGATCTCCATTGCCATGGTTACATGAGCCTTCCTGTGAGAAGGGCCCTTGTGAAATCCAAATCCCAGCATACTGATGCACTCATGGTCAATTCAAGGCTGCCTTCCTCTGTTTCCATTTTCTCTGAGAGTGTTTATGGCTGCAGCAAATTGGCATGAGGAAAGTTTGAGCTTTGCAGGATGGAATCCTCCATCCTCATGTTTTTCTAGGTAGTTCACTAAGTTGAACTCCAAAAGTATGAGTGTAGAGGAACCTGCCAGCTCTTTCCCTCCCACTGCACGTGCTGAAGACAGATGTTCATCAATGTAAGTTTCTCTCCTGCTCAGATCCAGTTAAAAAACACTGTTTTATCAGAACTCGTGCTTGTGAGAAACCCAGAGGGTTTCTTGTGAGAAACCCAGTTCAGACAGTCATAGAAGTCCTCAATAGAGGTGGCCTTTGCTCCATCCAGATGGCTCTGAAGAAAACATCCTGACTGGCCTCACACCAGTTGAGAAGTGATGTCTTGCAAGTGCAACAAAAAGGAAGATAATGAGAACATTGTATGAATTCAAGCATGAAAGTCCCATGGAATGTGCCTTCCTGGAGCTGTGCTTGCAGTATTTTATGAATGCCCTAATATAACAGAATATATAAGTTTGTTTTGGTGGGAATGGCTGATAAAGTAAGTTAATAAGAGAGACTGAGTTAAACTTTGGAGGGAGAAGTTATGGTGAACTGTGGTCTGAGAAAAGATTCGGTCTTAATGAGAAGAGAGGTGCACAACATGAGATGTGTGAATTTGAGATGGTTTATTCTCCAGAGATTTGTCAGACGATAGCAAAGGTAGTTGTGGTCAGGAAATAGTGGAAGCAAAGGCACTGCCTGCCACAGGGGATTTGGAAGGGGTCCTGGGGGTGAGGGGTTGAGGTAGGAACATGTTTCTTTACAAGACGCTGATGCTGCCTCTTACCTTCCTGCAGATAAAACTTGGAGCAGAACAGACAGCCTGAGTTGTTTTGATTTCCCTGACCCAGCTGGATTTGCTTTTCATTTACAGATTTCAGAGTTGGTGCTTCAGATGGGTATTGCTTTGCTGGCAAAAGAAACACCTTTCACTCCTAAGCTGTAAGAGCCAAACACACTCTGCCAGCTCAGTGGCACTCCAAAGCTGTGGTCTTAGCAGGCAGGCATCTGCATGACAATCAGAGAGGAGCAAACAAAACCCCTCCTCTAGGGAACAACTTGGGCAGGAGATAAAGGTTAGATTTGCCTCCTCCGCTAAGGTGAGTGCCCCTAATTCCACCCCAAGAGCCATGGGGAGGTGGTGGGAGGAGAGCTGGCAGCCAGACTTCTGTTTTTACCAACACCTCGTGCCCATCCACATGACACTGAGGCACATCAACGCTGCTCAGGCTGCAAGGGGCTCTTGAGCCTGAACGGCTGGCAGCCCTCTCCGTTCACAGCAGCTGACACAGCCTGTCACCCTCTGTCCTGCCCTGGGACCCGACGGGTGGGTGCAGCCTGACCAGGGCGATCCAGGGCCAGTTGGATTCCAAAGCACTGCTGCATGGCTGTGTCTCACCACTTCCTGCAGCCCTGCTTTGCAGGATTCCCAGCTCCCCACACGGCCTGGCTCTTTGCATGGGTTATGCGCAGTGTGGGATGGTCACATGAGCAAGCATGCTAAATCTGTATCCACCACCCTGCCATAAGACAGAAGAGGCTCAAGAGTTGCGTTGGCGTAATAGCCCTTCCAGCTATTTTAGCAGCACTCCCACAGCAACATGAAAGGCTGTGGTGCAAAGAAGAATCCTGCCTTCAGCTTCTAGAGCTGTCATACAGGCTCACTTCGTCATTATGAAATTTAAAACAAAAAAAAAAAAAGTTCAATGATGAAGAAATACCCTGCTGCTTCCCATTCTTTAAAAAAAACCGAAATTGAGAATGAAAATGGCAAATTCATTTGCTCATGCTGTTGTGTTCCGGAAAAGCTTTTAAATCTTCACATTCAAGGAGATGCAGCAGGAAAAAGAATTGCTATTGAAGTTTCTTGTATAATTTCAAAACATTAAGTGGGTAATTGCTTGTAAAAGCCATAAAGGGGAGAGAGAACAAAAAAAAAATCAGTCTAATTTTAGCTCTTGTTTTGGAAATGACTTTGCTTTTGAAAGTTAATATATTCTTTTACCAGAAAACTTGAATCAAGAAAAATATGTATCTTCTTAAGTCAACTGCTTGCCCTACTTGTAAGGACAAGGAGAAGAGCAGCAATTCTAAGTAATCTTGTACAAAGCAAGCTATGTGTCAGAGAAATGAAGCTTGTATTACCATTTTTCAGAACCAATTCTTTTTTCAGTATGGAGAACTCTTTTATTAAATCTTGCATGAAGAAATAACATCCTCATGCCACGAGGCAGGTAAGTGCTGACTCTCTCTTGGGTTGCAAAATGACCATGCAAGATCCTGATTACTTTATTTGTGAAATCCTCTTGTGTCTTCGTGCCCTACCCAGAATTGCATTCTTCTTGCAAACCCACTGCCTCTGGCCAGCTTTTAAAAGAGGGAGAGATGAAAGAAGAAAAGAAACATGCTCCTGTCAGGAGAAGATGGAGAGAGGGGCATGGACATGAAATGCCCCTGAAAGCATCTGCTCTTTGGTTGTTTGTCATTAAGTTGGACTCAGTGAGCAGAGCTGCCCCTGATGCATCCAGCTTTATAGTGATTCAAGCTGCTAGTACTGAGCAATAACCAGCAAGGAAGATGTTGGGAGCAGGAGGACATTCTTGTACTGCCATATCCCCCCTTCTCTCTTTTGTTGTGCTTCACTGACAAGTAAATGGCATTAGCTTCACTGTCTTGTGAAAGTTGTTCATCTAAGGAGCACAATAAGATTAGTGTGAGATTTTGCTCCCTTCTTGTTCCGTTCTTCTTGAGAGTTAAAAAAAAATTATAAATATAGCCCTTACTGACCTGGGGATATCTTAGCTGTCTGGAATACTAAGCATATGACAGCCCTTCCCCTTAAAGCACCATCAAGGAGGTAAAGGTAAAATCCCTGCAAACTCTGGAAGACATTCAGAGGACAGAGTTTTTGTCACACTGCTGGCTGAGCTGTCAATGCTTTCCCCAGAGCTGGATAAATCAGGACGAGACTTGCTCAGAGCTCTCTCCCTCCCTAGATGATAATTATATTTGAATATTAAACATCCACATGGCTTAAACAAGTTCCCTGATTAACAAAGCACTTACCCATGCAGCAAAAGACTCTTGATTTCAGTTTGATAAACAGGCACCTAAATTTAGGTGAGTGCTCATGGACCATGGACCAAGCTAGATCAGGGCCTGTGTAAGCAGGAAGGTAATTTTACATGTTACTGAGTTTTTGCTACATAGCTCAGAGGCTATGCAAATAATCACCTTTCTGTCTGATACTTAATTGGATTGTGTACCACTGGTCACTTCAAGAGACTGAAACAGATGCCATCTGATTATTCAACATCACTCCGGCTGCTTAATGCAGGTTTGGGACATAATACAGCAGTTAAAGAATTGAAGCAGGAACCCTTTCTGGATGAAAGCAGGCTGAAACTTGAGAGGAGAGCAGTGTTAAAAGCACAAGTTTTTTAGGGCAAGACTGGGCATAAAACGGATGTTGGGATAGCCATGAATTTTGATAGCAAAGTGATTTCAAAGTGCTGAGTCAGGGAGTGCTCTCCTGCAGCAGCCTCATGAGGGCAAGGTTAAAACATTTCAAACTCATTTTGTGACACATATTTACACTTTATTTTCACTTCTTGCTGGGAGACCTTGAAAGTCACTGAAGAGCAGAGATATCTGGTAAAGCTTAGCTTGCAGGGACACATATAGGGCAAAAGAAAATCTCATCACCCATCCCTTTCCAAATGGAGAGGTTGGTGTTGGAAGCAGAAGGGTTTTCTGAACTGATGTTTTTTTCAACTGAGAGTTTCTCAGTTTTACTGCAGCCACCTCTCTGGAGGTGTGATGTAGAGAAGAGCAGCTGTTGTGGCTTTATACTCTCTTGGAAGAGCCAAACAAGCCTCCTCATGTTGGGAGCCTCATTCAAACCCTGTCTCATCCTATTTGCCTCTTATTTATAGACCATTTCCTATAAGATGTGACCTATGGGACAGCCACATAGCTGGGGAACCCTGTGCTGTGTGTTGCAAGTAGGATGCTGCCCTGCAGTTTCAGCCCAGGGAGGGTAAGGCCACAGGACAGCAGTGCATATAGAGGAGAGGAGGGAAAAGAGATAGTAAATAAAATTTTGCCAAGTGGTGGAGCCAAGGGTAGGCTTTCTTTTTGTGACATTTAAGGATATGTCTTGAATGACTTTATTTCAGTTGTCATTAGAGGATTCTGCAGCCTGATTGAGTGCCATAGTTAAATTTTCCCTTGATGAAACCTCATGAGTCTAATTTTAATCTTGTTGGCAACATGGTGTTCAGCCTAAATTGATTATGTTTTAGGATTCCTCTTGGTTATCGTGATGGAGAGGGAGGCTGGCTGTCTTTTGTTTAATAAGAAGCAATATTTTTTTATAAGGTATGTCTGCATCTTCTTGGTTTCTCTTGAAATGCCTCAGATTTAATATCCCCTTCCCACCTACCTTCCCCAAGGGGCGAGGGCACCCTGGAGATCTTTGCTGTCCCACCAGCAGGCTGTGCATATGTGGGAGGCTGAGCCTGTGGGACTTCATTCCCTGCCAATTAAGTTTGTATTGTCAGGGTAGTTTTTGAAGAAGTCAGGAAAAGCCATGTAGGAATCTGCCAGGCTTCAAAAAAAGTTTTCCGTACATGCTTAGAATGAGGACAGTGAGGATGCCGGCGCAGTACATTGTGCAAAGCTGCTGACTGCTTGCATCTTTCCCAGAGGAAAATGGCTCATCCACAGGGTTTTCCCAGGGCATAGCTTCCCTCTTCCCCCCCACCAAGCAGCAGAAGCCTGGTGCATTTGAAAAGGCTTGGAGATGAGAGTAGAGAACATGTGAAAGGTTTCTTTGCCAGGAGTATGACATTTAAAGAGCACCAGTAGAATTATTTCGGCTGTTTTTCACCCGCACAGGTCCCTCTGCACATGTTGCTTGACTCACGATACCCTCTGTCAGTCTCTGACATTTCTCAAAGCCCTGAGTTCCCCCTTTCTGTCCCCAGACCATGGGGGTGCAGTGATAGCTTACGTATGTCCACCCTTTCTTTTATCCCAAATAGTCAAAATATAATCCAGCCAAGCTGTTTTTTTTTTTCCTCTCACTCTCTTGATTCCAGCATGGTCTGAACCCCACTGAAAACAGAGGTTGAGGCATTAAAATGGGCTGGTGTGTGGGTGGCTTCTCCAGCATCTGATAAGGTTGTGTTCAGCCCCAGTTTTTCCTTCAGTGTGGACCTTTACTGAGTCCTCTACAGGACTCAAAAAAACCACTTCTGAGCCTCTAGCTTCTCATCAAATCCGGCAGCTCGCAGGTGGATGCACACACAAACACATGCACGCACACACAAAGGGGGCAAGCACCTCAGCTCCCTTTCCCCAGGAAACCAGTCTGAAATTAGCACATTTACAGCTTGGCAGTGTCGGATGCTCCAGGAGGCAACATCGAGGTGAGAGAGGATGGAGAACATCGGAGCTGATGGAGGCTGGCAGGTTTGTGGGGCTGGATGGGACAGGATGTGAGGAGAGGAGGTTGGGGCAACATGAATAAGGAGCCAGCTCCCCACCAAAAATACTGTATTTCTGCAGCCATGCTCAGGCACAAGATGAAATGAGGATAATGGCCTTACTTTAGATTTTTGTTATTATTTTGAACCACAGCTATTATGCCTTGTGGGAGTGCCCTGCTGCCATAGGTGAGCTGCATCACTGTTTCCCTCACCTTGAATTCACTGGAAGAAGTGGCAAGGTGCCAGTGTGGGTGCTCCACCCAGCAGAAAGGCAAGGGGAGCACTGGTGTAATGCTGAGCTGGCCAGGAAAGTGGCACTGGTTCCGTTGGAAAATGCCACTAAAGGAAGATTTAACACATACAGAAATTGTGTGAATTTAGCTGAATCATTGATTCAGTAAGGGAAACTGAGAAGCTCGAGTGACTGAAATTTCCTGCTCACATGGCTTTTGGACTGTACCAATTGGGTCATGGCTCTTCTGGAAAGAATTAGTGTTTCAGGGCCCTTTTTAGTTCTAAGTTTTAAAGTGCCATAAAAATTTGGAATTGAAACAAAATGTTAATTTTTTAATTTTTTTTTTTTTTTTAGTTTTTCACTTTTTATTAGAAACTTTTCCTTTTTTCCCCAGAAGAGAAGCCAAACTGCAGAAGTCTTGATACCCTCCTTTGATCAGAAGTTTTGGCCTTTGTGCAGCTCCAGAACCTCCGTCACCAAACCTGCAAGCGCCTGAGGAAAACCATCCCACCTGGCCGTGTAAATGGCTCACAGCAGAAAGGTACACAAAACAGCTCCATCAACTCACACAGAAAGAACGGCAGTATTTTCACCTAAATACATTACTTCTATGAAAACAGCGTCCAAGCCCCTGACTATTGTGGCATACACAGGACTGGCTGCAGCTGTGAGTCAAAGCTGTGCTTGTGGGGAAAAAAACAGCAAAGCAAGTAACAATTGCCTTCATTGCTTTGGTTCGATTTTAATCAAACACAAGTCACCTTTAAATTCCCAGAATTGAAGAGGCTACTCAGAAATGGGGTTCTGAAGACAGGTTCTTGAATGAAGTTAATTAGTCAAGTGACTGCAAAGTATTCCTTCAGATCACCCTGTCTGGAAAAAAAAAAAATTAAAGTGGTGTGGATTTAATAAATTTGTTCATGCAGAGCAAAGAAATTAAACACAGCCAGCAGCAGCCCTGTGGTCAGCCGAGCACAAGCACCCTGCAGGCTGTCCTGTCTATTCCAGGGCAGGCACCAAGAACCTACCGTGCCAGGCAAGCCCTTGGCAGCAGGGAATTGTCACCTGCAGTTTTCTAGGGCTTTCCACTGCGTAGCTTCCTAGTGGTTTATAGAACGACAGGCAAGCCTGTCAAGCAGGCAGGAGGTGTAGGGGGGGAACTGCTTTCTTCTCACATTTTGATGAGGCTTGATGGACCCTTGATGCTGAGTTTTGCAGGGACTGAGCAGGGTGCTGCTATAGCACCTCTGCAGGGCCTTTCAAACCCAATCCCACCAATCAGAGGCACTGGCAGATATTTTGGCATGATGCCTTGCTGGAGAGGTGCTCCAGATGAGGCAGTTTCAATGGCTTTGCACCCTCTGCCCAGCACACAAACTCCTCCTTGAGGGCTGAAAAAAGTGGCTTTGCCTTCTGGAGGCCATCTCCAGGCACCTGATGGCTCCCCAGTGGTGCTGCTGAGTGGGGAGGCTGTCTAGGAAAGTCAGCTTGGGGGAGCAAGCTGATCCTGATGCTGCCAGGATCCCTATGGTGTGTGAGCCGCTCACACCCCGTGCCGGGTTCAGGAGCCCAAAGGTGGCTCCTTTGAAGCCCGTCATTGCTGGATGGGGCTGAAGCTGCACTTTGCATGCTGTGAAGAGAAGGAAGGCATGTCTGCAATTGCCTGGTTGGCCAAGCTGCTGATGGAAATTAGTACCTTAGTGCTACTGAGACCACCTTGTCTTGCTAACAACATATTAGGGCACCCAAGATGCCATAGGAGCACAATTTCATGCTATGTACTGAAAAAGAAAAAAGTTATGGTATGGTGAGATGAGAACTTTTAGGTGTTCCCCATTTATTAATGGATTCATAATTCTCTTCCTGAAAGATCAGTGCATTAAAAAGGCATTTTGCAGCATCTTGAACATGCTAGTAAAGACCCATTTCCATTGGCCTTCTTTACACTCTTCCAGCTTCTGAAGCCTGCCACAAGTTCCTATGGGCAGCCATCCCTGTCTCCCAGACAGTTTGGTAATACTCTGTGTCTTTTTCCAGCACACACTATCTCTTTTGGGGAGATAGGTATGCTTATCCTCAAGAAAGGAACTGGATTAGTACAGTAAGAGAGGATTTGATTCTACCATTGCAATGAAGATAATTAATATTCATCTCTGAAAGACTGTGTTGGTTTGAAAACAAACCAGTGGGAGATCACAAGTCAAGATTGAAATTAAAAATAAGTGAAATAATACAAGGGAAAGCACTGACAAAGTCAGATACAACCTGACACCCTGTTAGGGTGGTAGTAGCAGTCCAACTGAAGTAGTCCAGTTGAAGCGGTGATTCTGTGAAGGTCTAGTCTCCAGCTGAAGATCCAGTGGTAGCTCTTGTCCTCTGGGAACCCAGTAGACAGGGCTAGCTCAGGCAGTTCCAAGGCCAGGTTATATCCAGGTGGGAACACCTGGCTCCTCCCTCCTGGGCAAAGCATCCCAAAATGGGATAAGTCCATGAGTCACACGGTGGGTCCCTGATGGCCCATTGCCTGTCATCGGGAGTGGGTCATTAGCAGCTGATAGCAGCTAACGCCCCACAGCTGGTGGTAATGGAATACTTAAACACATCTATATTGCAACCTAGGACAAAGACAGAGGTGGATGTGAGGATGATAAAACTGGTGTGCAAGACTGGAGCAACTGGTGCTGAATAACTCATGAAGAGGATCCTGGGATTTAGTAATGACATTGGGAAATTTAATTTCTTGCATGAACCGTTCCCTGCAAACAGAGAATAAGGTCCCATCAATTCCCCCTGGTATGAGCACAAAGAATAGCTCCCAGCAGTCTGTCACACTTGGGACAAATGCAGGATTAATATATTGTGGTTTGTGTTGGCCTGTTCCATGCCTTCCTCATTGTCGTCTGAACCTCCAGGGGATGGGAATGTCTTATTAATTAATTCTCCTAATTCAAGCACCTGTGACTGATTTATACTCATTCTAGGGTCTGATCCTGCACGGCAAGAGCTGACTTTGGTGAAGTGCACTGCTTTCCAAATCCCCAACAGAGAGGAATCACTGGATTTTGGGTTGCAACATAAGCAGCAGAAGTATTTGGAGCACCTCTGCTGGCTTTTCCCCAGTGTAGCTAAGACATGGCATTTGTTTCTCAGTGGTGCTACAGATTCACAACTCAGCCAAAATTCAACTTTTAGGTATGTATGTATGCTTGGTTTCTTCTATGGGTGACAGCACAACCTGAAAGAAGAGGGGAGAAAATTATGTCAGAAGGAGCAGGGGATTTTTCTGCTCAAAGAGGCAAGGGATGAATCATCCTTCTCACAGAGATGTGGTCTTTTGCCAAAGGCTTCAGCTGGTCCCCACCAACTCTTTCAGCTTGGTGTGCTCTCTCCTCAGCCCCACTGCAGTGGCCAGACTGCTTCTAATGCAGGAAACAGCTTGTCCTGGGAACAGTCCTAGCCACTGCATGCACTCCCGCTTCAAGGACAGGCTGACATTGTGGTCTCATTCCTCTCTGTCAGGTGGTACCAGAAGCTCAGGGGACAAGCAGTGGTCACACAAATGGGGCCAGCAGCCAAGGTTTGGTGGTCCCAGCCCTCCTGGACAGAGAGGTCAGTAGATGTGATGGATAGGCCATTCAATGGGTCACAGCACCCTTCCCACTTGCAGCTGAATCACCAAAGAAATAAAGTGCTCAAACAATCAGGCAATATTTTAAAATGAATGGTTACAAAAAGCCCTTGTCCTGCTGAGGTAATTTTTTTAGTCAAAGGGAAAAAAAAATGAGCTTCCTTCTTTTTTTCTCTTTCCCTGCAAATGTGATTGAAGAAATGTCTTTTCAGATATGAGTCCTTTCTGACAGGATGTATCCTGAGTGTGTGCATGCATGCATACATGTGGAATTTTCCTTTGGAAAAAAAAACCAGAGAGTAATTCTGCCTGTCTCACTGCCCATCTCTAAAAATGCTGAAAGCAAATCTTAATGTTATGGCAGCATTGCTCTGTGGTATGTCCCAAGTTCTCCAAGCAGAAATGAGCAGCTTTAAGGAATGATGAAAGTCTTAGCTACCTGTGTACTGGGAAAATGAAGCATTTGGATAAATATAGTAAGTGGCTTCTTTTGGAGAGTTTATTCTTTCTCAGAAATGCCTTAGGAGAGAGCTACAGTGTGAGGTGAAGCTCTAAACATGTGTGCCCCTGTATAGCTGGAGTGGAAATGCAGAAAGCACCACTGAAGAGGCTGAGGACCCACCATTCATGGCCTGAAGGGCAAATGGTACCATCTGAGTGACCAGACTATGCCAAGAAGAGTAAAGTAGAGAGTTAAGGCGAGAATGGAAAGATTCCATGACATACTGATTTTATAATCAGTGGCAATTAGCTCGTCAAATTTTAGTAAATTAAGTCTTGGATCGTGGTATCCCAGCTATTCAGTATTTTAAAATTTGCCAGATCTTTTTGGTGGCATACATCTGGAAGTCATGCTGGCTATTCTTCCTATAAGTAAATCCAAAACAGCACTTCAGACAGCCCATATTCCCCTGTGTTCCTCTTTATATTGGTGAGAGGAAGGGAATGGTGCATTTTCACCCAGTTCTGTAATCTCATACCATCAGATAAGCTTTTCTGTTGTATCAGCCTGCTTTCCTACAGCCTGTTTGCTCACCCTCTGCACTGGGGGGAGTGAAAACCACCTTAAGACAGCCTGAATGACAGCTCAAACAGCAGTGTTTAGGAAACACCCAAACAGCCCACATCTCTAGGGCACAGGAATGCACCTCTGGCTTTGTCTCCTGATGCTCTCCTGAGAGCAACAGCTAATCATGGAGGAGCTGTTGTGGTACAGAGCATCCTCCCTCTTGCATCCCTGGTAAAATTGTTTGACATCCTCTGAGGAAAACAGGCCCACTGTGCTAAGGGAGCTCTTTAGTGAGGTGCATCCTCCTCAGGGATGCTGGGGAGCACCAAGGATGCCATCCCAGGTGTTGTGTACTGGCAAAGTTGGGGTTTGAGAGCCCATGGAGCAGTCTGGCACTCTTGGTGGGAGCAGAATTTAGTCCCTTTTCTGAAAACACAAGCAGGTGCCTGATAAATACAGGCAGAGAGTTTTAGTTAAAAGTTACAGCTTACCTTCTTGATCTGCAGTGACTGTAGTTATTTTTGGTAATCATCAAAAGAAACTGGACGTAGGATTAAAGCAAAGGAACGATCCAGACACATAAATTATGAATTTTGCATCATGAATTATTGCCTAAAATAGCATGATGCACCAATTACATCTAGGGCAAGTGTTCTTCAGATTTGAAGGACTGGAAATAACACCAGCTTCAGGCGAAAGAAATAGTTTTTTGTATATCCTAAAGAAAAAATTTGGGCAACTTTCCTTTACCTATCTGGCATCCAATAGTTTCTAATCTCTTTATACAACTTTTGCCACAGTGATGCTTTAGGGTCTTGGCTACTTATCTTGAAAGGCTTCACTGGGATTTGATGTTCAGAAGGCCAGTGCTAAGCATTTGCCAAAACCCATGTGTCATTGGGGAAATGAAGAACCAAAAACTGAGACACCAAAACCCAGATGGTTACTTTTGGGCAGGAACATGACTCTCTGTATCTTTTCCACCTCTTCACACTTCCTCATTGCTAAATGCCCAGGAAGTTGCAATGTGGCATCATTAAAATTTCTTAACCAGCTTTCATGTTTTTCCTATCAGAGCTTTGGGGGAGGACTTCCTTTCTGGAGGGCATTCAAGGAATTTGGCTACAGAGGGTGAAAAGGGGAAAGTCTTGTGTAGAAGAAGAAGATTGGTGAGACCTAGATATGCAGATCACTGAACAGCTGCGTAAATAATTTTATTACCCTGGCTCGAGGTCTAAGGCTTACCCCACTTGGTGTTAACCACAGACGCACCGATGGGACATCTACTTATATGCTGTGACCCACTTAATCCCAAAAGAAACTTTGGTCTACTGCCATCCCAGCTCCTAACACAAAATTAAATTCCCTATCTTGCACATTATCTTTTATCTGGACATTTCCCAACACCACTATCACTGTATCGCTCGGAGGCGAGATTATTCAGGCTCCCCGCTGGGGATCTGCAGCATCTCCTCTGCACAGAGCAAAGCACACACAGAGACTGCAAAGAGAGTTGTTTCCAATATGCATGGAATGGATTTGGGCATACCCAGATATACAACTATTATCATTTCTGCTTCCTGAAAATCATTTCTTGCCATCTGATCATTGCTAAAACCAACTGCTTGCTTGTGTTAAATTCAGAGCCCGGAGATCTCCAGAACACACCTGTTCTCTTCCTTTGGTTTAGGTGATAGGAATCCAGTGAAGAATGACAGACTTGTTGCTGGGATGTCTGTCTGCAACCTTTTTGTGAGACTGAGAGAGTTCCATTTGTTGTTTGGTCCCCAAAATGCATTTCCACTTACTCATCCTTCCCGAAGTGATGAAGAGGCACCGTTTTCCTTCAGGGTGAAGTCAGAGGGTGAAAGTCACTCAGTCCCCACCTCATTATCTTTTGGGCATAGTGTTAAAACAAGATGTTTACTCAGATATTTTCATTTTGAGAAATTACTCCAGTGAGGGGAAGGAGTTTTATCGGAGGTTATTTAACACCCTCGAGTTTTGTTGCTAATTTATTTTAGTAGCTTTAAATATACATGAACGCTGAGGCTAAATGATGAATGGTGGCAAAAAAGTAACAGGGAGAAAAAATACACAAATATTCCAGTCTTAATTTGTTTTCTAAGCCAGAAAGATGGGGGTGATACTACTTCTGCATCACACTTCAGTAAAACCCTGGGTAACATTCCTGAATCCTCCTCTTTCTTTTTATCATATGGTTGTACAGCATTTGTTCTACATTATTTAGGCAAAGAAAAGAGAATCCCTGGTGTGGTGTCCAGCAGCTTAATTTAAATACAAATTCTTTAAAGAAAGTAAAGAAAGGAAAAAGGGACAGGAAAGCCTGAACCATATTTTTTCATGGCTGTGGATGTTCCAATGCAGAAAAAGGAGGTTGGTCTAGCATCAGCAGGCTTGGAATCCTTCATCGTGAAAGGCAGATTGATTTGCAAGGCAGAAGATTGCCCACTCATTTTGTCTGAACAATTTAGTTGGGTAGATTTTGCTAATGCCTATGCCTATACCCCTCATATTTAAATAACCTTGTACTGAGCATATATCAGGGTTCGAAAAGGATTCAATAACTCTTTGAAATATATTACAGCTCTTTTTTATGCATCCAGAGCAAGAGCAGAAAGACGTCAGAAAGGTATTATAAGAGAGTGAACATTTATCTGAAATGCTATTTATATTTCATTGAACTGGCTGAAAAGGACTGTGGAAGGCCAATAATGAGTGAGGGAGGCAGGCAGTCATCCCACTGTGCACGAAGGATGGTATCTTGAAGGATGATTTAATGACTCCAACGTGTGTGGCGGGGCTAGAGACCAGGCAGCTGACCAGGCAGAAATACTCTGTGTTCAAGGCACAGCTTGAGTGGGGGAAGAAGTGATGCAGTGCCTTCTTTCCCCCTCACTTACAGTCTGATGGTCCTTGTGCCACTGGCTTTGATTCTCATGGGGCCACTCCACATTGTGAAGGCAGGAGTCAGGCCTGCCTTCTCCAGGTTCAAGTCCCTTCTGGGATGAATTAACGTGCCAGATTTGCATCAAGCCCCAGCTGCTCACCTTACCACATCCCTCGAGACGGGGCCTGAACAAGCACTGCCGTGTTTAATGGAGTGTTTTCTCTAATATCCTCATTTCTGGAATGGGCCAGAAAAGAAATGAAAATACAGCTCTGAGTCTGAAGCTGGAAAGAGTTAAATCTGTGGGATGCCCAGACTGGGTAAGGAAGCAGAAAGAAGGATAAAAGATGTTCTGAATGCAGAGCCATTTTGAAGAGGCACGTCTCTGCTTTATGGTGAGGTGGCTATGAACAGTGGTAGATAAAAACAGCTGCCCTTGTCATCTCCTCATATATATGCAAGACTAAACCATCAATGTCGGACATCATCATAAAGTCTGATGCAAGTGAAAAGACAGACAAGTGCAAATAAGCCCTCCATGAATTTTCAGTGATAGAGCTAGGCAAATTGTGACAGAGGAATTTTAAGCTGGATATTAGGAAAAAATTCTTCATGGAAAAGGTTGCCAAGCATTGGAACAGGCTGCCCAGGGGAGCGGCTGAGTCACCATCCCTGGAGGTATTTAAAAGATGTGTCGATGTGGCGCTTAGAGACATGGTTCAGTGGTGGATTTGGTAGCACTGGGATAACAATTGGACTTCATTATCTTAAAAGTCTTTTCCTATCTAAATGATTATATGATTCTATGATCTGAAAGGTGAAATATTAAGGGATGACCCCATTCCTGAGTTTGGTTTGTCTTTGTAAGACTGGATTATCAGTGCAATCTTTACTGGCTGCTACATCACTCTCATCTTCTTGACTTAGTGGATGTATATTCCTCCAAGTGCTTTGAGTTCTTTCATACAGCCTGACTTCTCTATAGAGCATGAAAACTGTGCATGGCTGGCTGGCCAGTGACTTGCCCAATCAATATTTGAAAAATCAGCCTGTGCTGCCTTTTCATATTCACCTATGGATGATGGATACTATTCCTGAAGGGCTATTTTGCTGATGGAAATTGTCCAGCTCAGCTGCAGGTCTTTTGTTATGAAAGCTAATCAGTGAAACATCTCTTTAGAAAGACCAAAAAAAACCACAACATCCCCCACCATGTTATTGAAGGGCAAAGTGCCATCACAGTACATATGTTGTAGAGATCCCTTTTCAGAGCACAGAAGTCCCCGTACTGTGCCTCAATCAATATGTTTAAATAATCTTGTGAACTTTGTTATGTGCTAAAAATGCCTCCAGTGACATTCAGCACTGTTTCCTAGCCCAAACACTGGGAATAATTATCTTTTATTGGCACCTGTTCTGTGTTGAGATCAAGAGGCTGTTGAGCTGCAATTCTTTTATTTGCATTACTGGAGGAAAGACCAAACGGGATGTATAATCAAACATTTATTTTTCTTCTTCTTTGATGTTGTGATGTTTCTCCTGTAAGTACTTATAACCTGACAGCATCTGGGGCACGCCCCACCACCCTTCACCACAGCTTCATCAGGGCTAAGCGGGGAGCCTGATACAGGGTTACATTTCTGACAAAACCCAATGCAATAGCGGTAGCGCTGCAGGGATCGATGCAGTAGACTGGATTTTGGCTTGCCTAGCAGGCTACTAGCTATTTATGGCTAGGCAATAATCACACTGAGTTGGTAATGCTTGGATTTACTTCTCTGGGATTTAAATGAGTACCCAAACTGCAGGGCAGCACAGAGTCTGTCCCAGGCTTCCTGACTTGTATTTACAGCTGGCTCTGAGTGACTCTCTTATCTAAGGCCTCTAACAAGTCTTTTCAGTAATATAGCCACATTCTCTTGCTCCTTAATTGCCAGTGTTGAGGGTTTGGGGTATTTTTGCCCAGCTAATAGCAAGAATTAGGTCTTCTTTTAGATCAGAGAAAGGCCCACAGCTGTGCCAACAGAACTCAAACTGCAAAATCTATGTTAGTAAGATTATTTCTGGACTTGTAGGGTCATTTGCACACAGTAAGAACACAACTGCCAGGTTTGTTTTTCTGCACTAATACCAAGCTACTAAGGAAATGTACTGCATCACCAATAATCACAGAGTCATAGAATCATTCAGTTTGGAAAAACACTTTAAGATCATCAGGTTCAACCCTTAACCCAGCGCTGTCCAGTCCACCACTAAACCTTATAAACCACTGTAGGGCTCCTTACAGGCAGTAGTGAGAAACACACTTTGAGGATGCAGTTCATCTCATCTCCACTTTGCAGAAAGCCATCTTTAGTAGAAAATCCAAAGTCACCCCCTTTTGCCAACCCTGACAGCCAGACCTTCCCAGAAGTGCACAACCTGCCATGCACAGGTGTGCAAGGCAATGTAGCTGTATTTTTCATGGGTTCCCTGTCTGAAAGCCTTAAAAGGCTTGTTGCCACAATTTGTTGTATCCAAACTGAAGTAAGTCATGTCAGTGATTTACATTTCTAAGAGCACAGATATCAAGATCCCTTGCAAGCTGGGACAGCTAATTTCATTAAAGGTGGCAGAATAAAGGATAATCACCTCAGCTACAGCATGGCAATAACTTGGAACAAATTTTTGGATATGAGTGTAAGGAAATATTGGTTTAAATGCTTTCCCTGCAGCTTTGAATGACAATGAGATGGAGAGAGACTCTGAAATAGACGCATAACTTGAACTGCAAGCAGGAACTGATAAGGAAACTGGGGCAGAGGGAATGACTCAGTTGGCTGTGGTGCAGTCACAAATCCACATGGGGCTCTGGAAATGTTCATCCGTGCCAGTGATAATGCACCAACTGCAGAGATGCTTATGACAGTCAGAGAAATTTGGAGAGCAGTAATGAAAAATAACCAACACAATAAACCACTGGGAACTTCAGAGTCAAAGGGCACAAAGGACAGCGTTTTGAAAATAAAAGGAAGAAAAGGGACTGAGAGGATCTTTGATCTAAAGGCTTCTTCCTGCAGGTTTTATCTCTCCAGACACAAAAATACAAGGCTTATGTCTATTCCCTTAAGAACTGAACAGCACGTCAAAGAGGAAAGGGAGAGAAAGCCTTCCAAGATAACATTTAATCATAAAAATGCAAGCATGAATGTTACAAAGAGAAAAAAATGCATATATCTTAAAAATCAATATGTAAAAGAAATCTAACCAAACAGAAAAAAAAAATGCAGTAATGTGTGCAGTGACTTGGACAGAATAGGATAGATAAATATACACTGCCAGCTGATCTCCTTTTGTAAGATAACTATTTCATATCTCTTTTTTCAACTAAGTGGCCCCTAATTCTGACAGATGACAAATCAAATCTTGCTTGTCCTGTTTTGGGGCTTCATGGAAGTATTTTCCATTCTCTTTTCTTTTCAATGGCTTTTTTCAATGTATTTGCTGTATACATAAACAGGTCTTTAGAGACCCATTACAGAAAGCAGCACTGAAACTAACTTCATCCTCGCATCTCATTTCACAGTTCTAGTGGCAATCACTTATTGCTCCCTACAGGGAAGGGGTGACTCTTAAATCGTGTTTAAGACCTGACTCAGAATGTCAAAAACCCTAACTCTCAATTGCATTGCATCTCTATCAGGGGCAGTAAAGACAGAGGCTGAAACCTTACCTATCCCCTATCCGATTTGGCACCACCACCCAAACCAATGTATATTAGGTGTTAGGAACTCAGATGGAAACACAAGAAATGGAGAAGTGTTGTGGGTCCTTCAAACTCCACAAACCACACTCCTCCTCTTGGGATCAGCCTGGACGAGTGTATTTCTTCACTAGCTACATATGTGCCCTAACACAGTTGGCTCTGCCATCATGGAAATTCAGGCTTGTCTTTGCATGCTTTGCCTCAGGTTTTTGGCAACCACAAACATGTGCAAGTTTCTCTCAGCTTTGCTTAAACTGTGAGAGGCTTGAGGTTGTGTCTGGAGATCTTGGGCTGGGAGTTACTGAGTGTGGCATTTCATGGGCCATGAGCCCCTGTGGCCTCTCTGGTGACCCCCAGCCAAAGCCCTCCCCTATGTGGTGTGTCCCCCACACATCACACTTGCTACTGACCTGTATGTGAGGATACAGTAACTCAGATTTAGGTCTTTGGACCCTCACATGTGCTGAAACTCCCCAAAAACATAGGCTGGATCAAGCTGGGTGAGCTGAGCAAGTTCTTCAGTGTGTGTCCTGGCATCCTGAGAGCAAATAGAGAGATCTGCAGGACTTTCCTTTGCAGCAGAATTTAACCAAAACCCTGCAGAGGGTGCAAGGTATATCCCTCCTCATCCATGTGCTGAATGGAGGGAGCTGTGGGCCCTCCCATTTCCCCAGCAGGAAGCAGCAGTGTGTGGGCCAGTGTATATCATGGATACATATACATATTTATTTATGCATGTATTATCACTATTATCACTAGTCCAAATTCAACCTTGAAAAAATTCAGCTGACCCTTCATCTTGTGCCTAGCAGTGTGTGAATGATCATTCCAGGGCACTGAGGTTTTCCCATCTGCGAGAGGTGGTGATCTCACTGCATCTCTGGGTCTGCACTGTCCTTGCCTCCTCTTGAAAAGCAACACATGGAGATTCAGAGAGAGAGAAAATGTTGACTGCATTCTCAGCACTATTTAGGTGAGTAATGCTGTAGGCAGACACTTAGTGGGGTTTCCAGGAGCATTTCTGCGGAGTTCCTCCACCCACTTGGCTCGTGGGCTATAAAAACCCTGAGCAGCCCCACCAGCCCTGAGCACCCACCTGAACCACACTCCTCTGCGACCTGGCTGGACCTGCTGCAAACCCAGCTTGAAAACACATTTAAAAAACAACAGAGCTGAGGAGACAAAGATGCTCAAAAGCTGTAGGGTGACCCTTTTGGGCACAGGACACCCCAGAATCATCTCTCTGCGCCTGGTGCTTTGCAGAGGGCAGAGCTCTGGTCTTCCATTGCTCCAGCTCTCATACTCTATTTCTAGGCAGGCAGCATCTCCTGAGTCACCCTTCACCTAGGTCTGTTTTCCTGACTTAGGTGTTGTGCACAACGTAATGGAAGTGCTTATGATCAAATCCCTTCCTTTGGGACAGGTCTAATTTGTTTTTTACCTCCCATTAACATCGTTCATGCACTTACTAAGGATAAAAGAGTCCTTCGCTCCTGTACCATGACAGCTTCAGGTCTTACTGTGTTAGGGACTTGGAAGTAATACAGAACCTGCTTGACAAAAGGCATGATTTGCTATTTGATTTGAGTGGGAAGAACAAAGATTTCACACCGGTTTGGGAGTTACTGGGGGGGGGTGGAGTTTCACCTTCCCAGCTGGCCTCTAAATCTAAGTATGCAAATCCCTCATTTCTCTGACCAGACTGCATATTTTAAAAGCTTTGGGGTTTTTTTCTTTCACTGGTTTAAGAGCTTTAGTAATGTATAAGGTACAGTGCAAAGCAGCTCTGTGTTACACACGGAGTTATCTCACCGCTCTTTCCACAGTCTAAAATGAAAGAAAATAACACAGCTGATTACAGACTTCAGCTACATGCTTGCAGGTTTACATGCCTGGGAGCAGCTTGGGATCTATCTCTGTACTTTATAAGTGTCGTTGTTTAGCTTTGTGTTTTGCAATAGATAAAAAGCAGAAACCATTCCGAAGACCTCTCTGCTAGGAAGGTTTTTCTTGCCTATTATTAGCGCTCTGCTTTTGCAGCAAGCGCTCATGAGCCAATATGCTGAGTTTTAAAGGACTTCAAAGTGTCATTGGGAACCAAGTGATATGTGTGTTAAAAAGGGTTTAATGGAGCTGCAGTCACTGTAGCACAGTGTCTTTTTATAGCAAGTTTTTACAGCGTTAAGAAAAACATCCTGCAGATTTCAGTAGGATTGGCATATGGATAAGTTACTTTGCACTATGATTTTTGTTTATCTGCTATTATTTAAAAAAAAAAAAAAAGAGAAGAAAACCAGCATTGCTAGCTATAGAGAAAATGATAAGCAGAAACAGTTCTGCAAAACTCAGGCAACAGCTACTACCTTCATTTTGAGGTTAATTATTTTTTATATTTTCAAAGAAAAGCATACATTTGAAAGCAAATGGCTTGGCTTAAAGAATGGAGATATGGAGTGATTTGTATTCACATTGAAGATTTTATAGTCTTATTTTTTTTCCCCAGAGCCACTGGATTATATTATCTTTAGCACAAGGCAAATCCTGCATATCAAAGCTGAGGCAAACTTTCTGGGACTGTCTTTAAAAAGTCATAGGGGACGCTCCCAAGGAAGGAAGTAGTTTGCAAAAACTACATTAAATACTGAAGTGGATCTGATCCATGTGTGATCACGTTGGTCTGCAGAAATTGGCTGGGAATCACTAATTTTAATACACTCTGTACCTTTCTTTTTACAACACCATTTATAAGTCTCTTTTAATTATTCCTGGGAAGCATGTAGGGATACTTGAGGAGACAGGCTCCTCACCTACCTTTGGCAACCCATGTCAATGGCTCCCCCCTTCTGAAAGAGACAGACAAGGAGTGGAAAGGAAAGACAAGCACCCATTGCCCACTGTGAGGGGAAGAGACTTGCCCAGGTTTATATAAAAAGGCAGAGGCAGAGGTGGGACACAGCTCCACTGCCTCAGTCCTAAATCACCTCCTTATAGCCATCCTTGCATCCAGTTTCTGGCATGCAGTTGTTTGGACTTGTTCCACCTCTGAAGTCATGTCATTTAAACATGTTTTACTCTGCTTTTGCTTCAGGCTGGGGAACGACTGGTTTATGCCTTGTCTGAGGGATTACAAAAAATTAGTCAGGGAAACCTTTAGCTGTTGTGACTGCCAGAGCAGGAACAGCTCCGGATCTCCCAAGGCTCACAGGCAGCTGGGGGCTGCAATCAAATGTGCTCACAGCTGATGGGAACAGGGGTTCAGCTCCCAGGGCAGCCGTCTCCCATCCCTATGGCTCGGTCCCAGCAGAACTAAAGCCCTGGCAAAACCCCAGCATGGCAGCCCCGTCCCTCCTGCCCTGCAGCTCTGTCTTCAGCAGCCTCTTTCATTTTCACACTCAGTCCTTCCGAACGGAAACCCTGGTCAGAAATTTTACACAAGCAGCCGAACAGATATCTTTTTCCTGTTCTGCAGAGGACGGCAGAGGAGCAACAGCACAGGGGGAAGGGTTTGTGGCGTTGTTTTTTTTTTTTTTTTTCCTTTTTGCAACACAAGTTGTTCAGGGGAGTGTCTTGTGTTATTAATGCTGAGTGGCTCCGGCAACTACTGTGGTTCAAGGTCGTTAGTCATCCGCTGCTAGCGCAGGAGACACGGCAGCGCTGAGCCAGAGCTGTTCATCCAACCCTCTTGGTCCTCCCAGGCCGGCAGGTTGGGAAGAGGTGCACACGGGGCAGGAGGGTCGCGTGGGGGTGTGGAGAGCAGCCTGGGGCCGCAGGGACATCCTCCCGGTCTGGTCACGGGGTGCCCAGGGCTGCGGGACCTGCGGGGTTTAGTGGGTGGCAGCGCCTGAGAGGGGCTGAGGGGTTGGGACAGCACCTGCGGTGTGTGAGTGTGGGATCCTCCATGCGCCCCGTGAGAGGGCAGATGTCTGTGTCCCCCCCGGGAATCTGCCCCTCCATTACTTACAGCTGTGCAGGCACGCCAGTCTCCTTTCAACTCAAGCTTCATGGATGCAGGATTACTCCCTGAGAGTTACGGGAATACAGGTCCACAATCACCCTTCCCACCCGATTTCTTCTTTTTTTTTTCCTTCCTTAGGATGAAGGGGTCAAGGCCAACATTCCTTAATTTATTCTGCATCCTCTGGCTCTTGCTTCTGCTGAAGGCTGCCTCTTCCTCCCCTCTACCCCGTGGAAAAGACCCACGACGCCCTTCGCTCCCCTTTGGGCTGTACAGAGGACACACCTGTGTTGGTATGTATCTGGGTTTTGTTTGCCTGCTGGACTAGTTCATTCCTTACTCCACTGGTGAGCTGAGAGTTGCTATGCACATCATAAATTGCTCCTTTATCTATTTCAACAGCTGTGCTGCCAAATACTTGTAGTCTTTGCTGAAACACTCACTGAAGATTTTGCAAGGCCATCATGGGATCTGGAATTATTTTATGATTTTGTTTTTGAGTGGCTGCTTCCCAAAGTTCATGTTTTTGCACTGCATCAGAGCTGGCTTTAATGTCTGTAGGTCTGGGATCTGGAAATAGCATGTTACGAGGTCCGAGTGTTTCTTACGGTTCACAAGGTGTTTGGTGAACTGGCAGGAAGGCACAGTTCCCTTCAGACTTGCCCCAGGGTCTCCTCATTGATTTCAATGCCTGGAAAATTATTCTTAACAATGGCTGGTCCATTCTTGGGCCAGAGAGCTTTGTGGTCTGGATGGTCACCTGTGGATAGCCAGGTTGCAAAGGCTGCTTCCTCACGTTTCCTTTCCTTTTTGTGAGCACACACATCTGCATGACCTGCACTGAAGTGGGGCAAGTTGGCAACCCCTTTGTCATGTGACTTCAGTGGCTGTGGTGATCCCCACAGTACCTATAGCTGAGGGTATCCTGTAGACTCAGCTGGCTAAGTGATTCCCAAAGCAAGACTGGTAGCACCGGAGCCAGTGTAAACTGTGGATATCTCTGCTCCAGAAATGCCCTTGGCATGACACTCTGTATACCTAGGGAGATGTGGTAGCTTATATTTTTTATGTGTGCAAATGGATATGTCTTATGCATTACAATCAAATGCTTTATGTTGTCATCAGAAGGACTTGTTGATCTTACAGGCCTTTTTCTGCCTAAAAAAT
Source organism: Entomyzon cyanotis (assembly GCA_024500445.1). Lineage (NCBI taxonomy): Eukaryota > Metazoa > Chordata > Aves > Passeriformes > Meliphagidae > Entomyzon > Entomyzon cyanotis. The sequence goes on from JAKEPQ010001005.1 coordinate 89,312,069, forward strand.
TCTATAATTATTTTAGCTTTCCAAGGCATCTTTGTGTGGGAAATACAAACCCTGTCACAGCTCTGCATCCTTCAGAAGGAAATAATTCTTTCCACTGTGGCTCAGGGATTATTAGAAATAATAATCCTAAACTTGATAAAACTTGATAAACTTGATAAAAGCAGTTTTTTGCCTCACTCCTGACCCACCCACAGTTCCCCTGAAGGTTTTGGTGAGGCAGGGTGAATGAAAAGCAGAGAGGAGTCAGGGTGGCGAGGGGGTTCAGCTGCCAGTCAGAACAAGAGGTGAAAAGCAGAAATGGCTGTGAGGTGCTGTCCTTGTTTGGGCTGGGAACCACGAAAGCAGTGACCAAGCAGCTGCCAGAGCTAGGGGCAAGTGGTGTTGTTTAGTGGTGAGATTTTAAGGCAGCTACAGTTTTGATGGCACAGGAGCAACAGTGATCATGATCACCTGCGGGATTTTTACGCTGGTGGTTTTTTAGGTGTCAGGTATGAGCATCGTCTGCCCTTTCCATCCTGTTGACCCAGAAAAGTTCTAAATTCCACATATTGCATTGAAGTTGCCTCATGCAAGATAACTTGTCCTTTTTTTTCCCTCCTAAAGTGGGGAAAGCTGTGCTAGCCCCATTGCTGGGACAACTGAGCATCTCTTTGTTCAGGGAGGAGACGTGAAAAACACTGCCTCCCACACCAGTTTCTCTTTCTGAGGTGTCTCTTCAGCTAAAAACATCCTTGTCAGCTCAGCTCAGGGCCAAAACAGACTGTGCCCACCTCTGTAAACCACAAGATAAAAATTAAATGCTAACAGGGCATGAGCCAGGCCTGGCAGGGAGGGCTGGTGGTTGTGCTAGCCCAGATGGCCAGCTCTGGGCTTCCACTGATTAGCTGCTCTTTCGACTAACTCTTGGAAATATTGTGTCCTTTCCTTTTCTCAAGCAGAAAGGGAAAGCACAGAGGAATTGATGGTTGCACTTGCCATGGCTTGGAGCTGGGGTAACATCAGCTCTTGTATCTGATTCGGTGATCAGCCCTCCTAGGAGCAGAGAGTAAGGCGAGATCAGCTTGTGATTTCCTTTCAGCGTCTCAACCCCAGACATTTAGTTGGCTTAGTTTGCCATCTGGGAAGGTAGTGAGAAAGGGACATGAGTACTTCTTTTGTGTCTTCTTGGCCTTACAGATCAAGGCCAAGATGATTTCATAGAATCAGAGAAAATTATAGAATAGTTTGGGTTGGAAGGCACCTTAAAGATCATGTAGTTCCAAATCCCCTGGATGGGCAGTGAAACTCCCACTGTATCAGCTTGCTCAGAGTCCCATCCAACCTGGCCTTGAGTAGTGGCAGGGATGGGGCATCCACAGCTTCTCTGGGCAGCCTGTTCTAATGCCTTCTCACCGTCACAGTGAAGGATTTCTTCCTTAAATCTTACCTAGTTTTTAATGTGACAAAATCTCATTGCTAAATGTATGGGAGATTTTCTTGAATAAATGTTTTTTCTTCATGCAAGTTTAAATGTGTAGCCAGGTGCCTAATATTTCAGAGTTATCTGCCTCACTTTTCTGAGAGAAATGAGGTGGCTGCACATTGAATTTCTGATCACTCCTGTGTACCACCTGCTTGACTGAGATTGCTGTGTTAGTAGCCAAAGCTGGTCAGAAAATTAATGCTCGCTCAGTAACAAAACCAAAAAAATATTTCCCATTAAGCCTTTCCACTGAGAGTATCACACTTGAAGAAATATGTGGAAATAATATGACAGGAGAGCAAAGTGCAGCTCTGGTACCTCTGTTAAATGTGATACAACTCAGTTGCTTCCTCCTTCTGTTCCCCTTGCTTGCAGCACTCCCTGGGTAGGCACCACCATCTGCCCCAGTGTATTCTGGTCGTACTGGCAAAGCAGTTGGGTAACTCAAGGGGCTTCCCTGCCCTTAGCAGAACCTGGAAACTGTGTTTTGGGTGGGCATCTGTATGCTGATATGGAATAGGGCTGGAGGAGAGGAGGGCATGCCTCTGGTGAGATTTAGACAGAAGTTTTAAACAGCCTCACTAACTGTAGAAAAAGTCACATCATTTTTTTCTGCATTTTCCTGAAAAATGTGGCTGCTTCATTCAGAGAAAGTCTTTTCATAATTGACTTGAAAACAACTGGAATGTTCCCACCTAAAAAAGGGTTTGATATTACTGCCTTTTAGAGTTATGGAAAAGAGGGGAAAAGCACCCAATAATAACCCTCCCAACCACAGGCTCAGATGTTGTACACCTAAGCAGTTCCTAACCATCTAAGATAACTGGTCTGTAGCAGTTCCTAATTACAACCAAATAAATGATCTTTCTTTGGCCTTGTCACGAGAAAACCTTCCCAGCATCTGACTGTCTTTTTTCTCCATCAGTATGTCCTGTCTCCCCAGGCTAGGAAAATGCCACGCTTTTTGCATTCTGTGAAATCAGCTCAGGCCCTTCCTCTGGGCCTTCTGCATGCTTTGCATGTGATACATCTTTCTGGGTTTTCCTTATGATAAATAAAAGGGTTTTTGTAAGTTTTCCTACATGCAAAAGCCTATGAAACTGTTTTTCCTCCTCTAAAGGCAGTGAGGTTTTCCTCTGTGCACTGGTTTGGGAGCTAGATGCTGGGTCTGGCTTTCCTTTCTGTGTTTGTTACTGATGGGCAGTATGGCTCCAGGGATTTATTCAGGATGAGGCTTAGAAACCTTTTTGGTGAGTGCAGGCTGACTGTTTCAGTGTGGCATCCTGAGAAAGAGATGCTGTATACTTTTCTCTCAAAAATTAAGCATTAATGAACCCTTCATATACTCAGGTCTTTACTTTCCCATCTGTTAAATGAGGAAAATGCTGCCCATTTCACAGGGCAAGCAAAGTTTTACTTAAGTTAATGTTAAGGTACCCAAAGACAGTACAGTAGCACTGGTAAACTGTTGACAGTGGTGTTGTTTCATCACTTTCCTACTGATTTTAAAGCTTTTATTGAATTCCACCCTGAATTACAGCAGAGCCCGTTAAAGATTTTTGCAAATTGCTCTGTTCTCTAGCAAAGGTGACTTCATCCAGAGGTACCTGAAGCAACCTCAGGAAAGGCAGAAGCTGCCTGGGGGATGCAGAAAGTGGGGGAGACACTGAAAGACAGAAGGGAGCTTCTGTATTCATCTCCCTTCAACATAGTAAGAAAGGGAAATCGGGGAATGGTAGATTAGTCAGTTAAACATCAAATTCGAGAAAAATCCTGCAATAGGTAATAGAAGTTTTTTAAAACACCATTCAAAAGTAGTGTCAGATCAATATAATTTTCTTTGTCAATGGGATAATGCCATGTAGACCCAGATTAAGTAGTAGATATCATAGCTGGGCTTTAGTAAGGCTTTTGGGACTACATCATCACTAATCTTATGCTTCAGAGATATATGACATTGATTAAGCTTCTACAGGACAGAACAAAACTGATGGGTATCTTGTTCAGAGAGCAATTACAAGTGGCTCACTCCCTAAGCAAAAGGATATACGAAATCAGGTCTTTCTTGGACTTTTCTTTTGACCATACTATCATTCCATATTTTTTCTAGCCAGGATAATGAAATTTGTCCTATTAAATTAAGAGTTCATATAAAGCTGAAATTGTTTGCAGGTAAAATGGAGGGCAGAGTTAAATCCAAAACAATATTGACAACTTGGAGTACTTGCATCTGAAAAGGTAATTTCAATATGGGAATGTTGAAGGCACTTCAGCAGAAATAGTCAATGACACACAGAGCAGATGAGGAGCAACCGGCTGGGTAGCATCCCTAGGGAGGATCATCTGGGCTTGTAGTGGCACAATGATGGCATGCTGTCACAAAGCATGCACCAAGACGTGCGAACAGAAGTTAGCTTGCAAGACATGTGAAGTAACCTGTTACCTTTCTCAGCATTGACAAAGCCTCAGAGGAATTTCTGCCTTCCCTTTTGGGGCTGTGCATCAAGAATGATGCAGAGTGACAGGAGGTTTCAGAGAAAAACAAGCATAAGCTATAAAGAAAGAGTGAATAAATTAGACTTAATTAGTCTAGAGAAGAAAACTTGAGAAAAGACATATCTGTCGTTGACAACATTAAAGAGGTGATCCATTCTCCAGATTTGTAGCAGCTGTGGCAAGAAATAACATAAATGGGTACCAGTGGGGACCTTCTGGTTAGGAGGAGGGTTTTCCTATGACAGTGATAAGTGAACACAGTAATTAGTTCCTGAGAAATCTGTAGAAGACCTCATTAGAGATCTTTACAAACTGTGTCTGCCCTGTCCCTTCAGAGTGGCCTAGATGGTATAGATCATCTGCTAGGGCAGAGGCTGTGTAAGAGGACTTACTCCAGGCCAGCATTCTGGGAGTTCTGTGCTGTGACTGCAAGAAGCATTTGCAAAGAGCAGCATTTATTTATTTTCCCCCCAGCAGCAGACTGCCCTGCTCTATTGGCGATTAACTTTGCTTGCCCTTTTTGGAACGAGGCGATTAGTCAGGGAGCCCTCAATGGGGCCAGACAGCAGCGCTTTCTGTCTTCTCTGTTAGCAAGCAGAGATCCTGTGGGTCAGCAGCCAGGGAAGCAAATTTCCCTGTCTTTGTGCTCGATATAATGCCATTCTCAGCAACCTTTGTGGGTCACCACCTCCATTCAGCCAGGAGCAAACAATTCCTAGCATATGAAGAAGCACGTTTTTGAATAATATTTTCAGCTCTTTCTGCCTTAAAGAACAGGTGTTTCCGAGCTACCAACAGCGTAAAACGCCGACCTCTACCTGTGTTGATTTGCGTGGTAGTCATTGTCCTCAACAGTTTGCCTCTGTCTAGCTGTGCATGAGTGCAGGGATGAAATATGCCCCGTGGAGTGGCAGCAGGACCAGTGGCCTTCGGAGTTCCCGATAACTTCACACAATGGAACATGCCAAATGGAGTTGGAGGCTTTTAACAACTGCGCTCAGACAAAGTGGCTGTGCACATATTGTCTGGGGGGGCACCATGACAGAATGTATAATTTACAGCTCAGTGAGTTCTGTAAAAAAGCCATGCCCAGTATCAGTGTAGCACCACAATGTGTTTTACTCTAAAAGGCTGGGAATCAACTTTGATTACAGCTAGATCAGTGCCAAGCCACAGCACCTCTATTCACGTCACCAACATTGCTCAGTTTAATCAGCGGCAAAGTTTGACCTGATGATCAGCAATAAATACTAGATCTGACTATAGCATTTTCCCCTGTGATTTTACTTCAGATGGAATAAACACAGGCATGGGAATAGTACAGTAGAGATACTAAAGCAACTATTCAGCAACTTTTCAGCAACTGATGGTAAAAATTTCTTTTCCAAAATCACCCCAAGTCTTACTGAAAGCTTATGACTGTAAAACTCAAATATATCTGTTGATATACAATAATGTCAACCGATATTATTGTTGAGCACAATATTTTATTGTTGAGCACAATAAAAAGATGTGCTCAGCATGCCAACACATCCACATCTATGTGTGTGTAAATACACAATCACACCTATGTGCATTTGTAGATTGGGGTAGTCTTGTACATTTTACATTACTGATGCTTGCCTTGAGTATAATAATCTTATTTTATTGGTGTCTACTTGGATGCTGATTGCTATGTGTGTGCCTCTCACTCTTATTCATGTGTTAACTCTATAGCAAACTTGTGCTTATGTTTAAGGCAATCACTTTTACTGCTTTTAGGAACTGTGTATCTGAAAAAAGTTTCTTGCACTCAGAATCCTAAAATGGTGAAGCCTTTGCAACAAGGATGAAGTTATCCACTCATGTTAACTCCCCTTGCCAACATGCTGGCTTCAGTAAATTTTCAATACCCTTCCCTGATTTGGAAAAGAAAAATATGTTAATGTCACACGTACATATACAGAGGCTTTTTTCGTATTAATTAATACAGAAAACATTTCTATTGGAAATGCCCGGGGTTATAGATTTTGTTAAATAGGGCTCTTTAAAGTGTAATGTAGGAAACACTAGGGATACATTTGGCTGGCAGGTATGGATACCAGAGTCTTCGACTGGATGGAAACTGAATTTTCTGTACTGCCATAGCTGTAGCAGAGTCCTTGTTGGATGTCTTAATGAAACAAAAATGAATGACTGGAGCTCTGAAATTAGGGGGCCTGAGGTGGCCCACTGCAATTGCATGAGCAACAGAAATAATAACTGGTATTCCAGGTTTTGGTGGAATTTGTTACAAATGCACTCAAAATTCTGCTGTAGTGATATTAATATTTCAAGAATGTCTTTAGCCAATACGCTGTGTGTAATTTAATGTCCTGTGACAGGTAGGTTTGTTAATGGTGTACCATTTAGTGTTTCCAAGATATTTCATAAGAGTTAGCAAATTAAGGGTCTTGTATATGCCAACATATTTGAATGTGGATACCTATAATTATATTCCATCACTTCAGTATCTCTGTAAAATACATTAATACTGTAAATGGGATAGGAAGCAAAGTCTGAGTAAAAAGACTTTATCACTCAGGTCCATTTCCAAATTACCTTTCAAAGCAACAAATCCTCTGGCTGTATATAGGAAGATAACTGTCCTAGCTTTGCATATATGTTTATGTCATTTGAGCTGAATATTTCCATGTTGGAATGAAATCTTGAGGTTATAAAGGGCTGTTCTTTGAAAGTGTCAGCTCAGGAATGAGAAGCAGTGCAGGAAGGCAATATGGATATTTGGCACTCTTAGGAAAGGAATATGTAGTGAGTAAGATGCTGGAACAGGCTGTCTAGAGCAGCTGTGGATGCCCCATCCCTGGCAGTGTTCAAGGCCAGGTTGGATGGGGCTTTGAGCAGCCTGGTGTAGTGGAAGGTGTCCATGCCCATGACAGGGGGGTTCACACTAGATGATTTTAAGAATCCATTTCAACCCAAACCATTATATGATCATATGAAAAAGGCAACATTCCTGTACTGTAACTTTGCATAACCATGGTCTACCTGCACCTAGAATACCCACATAGATGTCCACATCTCAGAGGGGAAAACCTTATTTCTTATTATCTCCCCATGTTAATATCAAACAGAAATGTCTTATTCCAGGTTTGACTGGGTTAGATTAATTTGGGAAGAGGTGCTTTTATGCCAGAACAACAGCATGAGCACAAGGTGTAGCAATATCCTTGTTTTGTGAGGTTCTTGGGTCTCCTCACCCGTAGGCTTTAAGAGATACCTTGGACCTTAGGATCATCTATAAATGGAAGAAGCAAAGACTGTGTTTTGGGAAAGCCTTCATCCTCTATATAAAGCCAGGAATGTCATGGATGGCTTCATGTATGTGGAGCCTTGCTGCAGCTGACAGATTTTTGAGGCAGAGGTTTGCAGTGTCACCAAGCAAAGTTCCATATCCTGCTCCACCAGGAGCGAGCAGGGTGGCTGCAGGGTGGCCACAGCTTGGCCACCAGGGTTTGCAGAGAGCTATTTGTGTCCAAGGCCACTTTTTTGGACTTATATATTCCTTGTGTTCTGTGGGTGCATTTGATTTATGGCTGGAGGGGTGAGAAAGTAGTCCAGCACCCCGAAATGTGAGCAAAGGATGGCAAAGGAGGATGTGCCAGGTGCCAGAAAACCCATTTAACAGAGTTTTACTCAGACAAATATACCTACAAATCTGAAACTTAGAGAGGCAGGTTTCACTATCCACATACTTTTTGACATGCCTAGGTATAATTCTAATTATAGAGCCTTTCAAACTTGTGCAGCAGAAGTGGATTAAGTTAAATAGTGTGCTCAAACTGCCAGAGGCTTCACAGCTAAGCAATGAATTCCTCTACTTCTGATTTTATTATTGGGGAAAGAAAAAAATTATTTTTTTCTTTCCCCAGCTTATTGGAAATGGTATTTTTTTATTACACACTACTTTCAAATACATGGAGAGAAGTACTTCCTGATGTGTGAGTTTTCACCTTACTGCACCAAGCAAAATGGTTTTGGTCTTGTCTTATCTCTTCAGAAATTAATAGGAGATGGGACAAACCATTGCTTAAAGCAACAGGCATTTATTAATACCAGAGTCTACTTTCTAATGCCTGGCAGGTATTATAATGCCAATGAGTTTCTTTCAGAGAAAACATCTTTCAGCCTGTCAAGGTATTGAAACCTATTATTGAAGTGAGACAGCAGAATCATCTTATTTAAAATTGTTTCTAAAGAAAATCATGTGCAACTGCAAAAAAAAAAAAAGCTTTATTTAATGATGAAGCCTATTTACATTGCCTTATATGCGCCCAGCTCATGATGAGAAATAAATCACATCTAAATATCTAGTAAATTAAAAGCAAGCAATAGCTGCTAATGACTGGCCAGATCTTGACATGCTCTTCTACTGATGCTAGAATACTAAAAAGTTTATATTCTTGCACATGTCATAAGTAATTAAAGCAGTGAGATTTTTACAGTCAAAGACATCTGATTTCCCCCTACCCTTTTTAGCTAACTAATTATTTTCCATTTTTAGCCAGTGGAATTAGGACCCATTAAAAGCTAGGATAAATGGTCAGCATTTATTTTCCTGCCACTCAGTACAGAGCAAGATGATAAAAAGAGAGCAGGCTCGTGGTATAAGCAAGGATAGTCTGAATTATCTTTCATTTATAGACACTAACCTCTTGAAGTTTTACCTATAGCCCAGCACCAAAGATAGGTTCTCCTAGGGGATAAATCTGAATTGTTCTGGGGAGGCATGAAAAAACCAGGGAGCCTAGGTAGATTAGTGAGTCCCCTTAGGACATTCCTCCTCCCTTCTTGCAGGGTTCAGCCTTTTTCCTGAGTATTTTAGAATCTCAAAGCCCAAAATCTGCTCTTGATGGCATCAGCCTATGTGAAAGGCTTTCTTACAACAGAGAGTAAGGAGAGGCCGACTGAGGGCATTTGCTAAAACCCAGGTAGATGGGGAAAATAGAGAGCATATCAGCCAATGGCACGTGTTGGTGGATTGTGTTCCCAGGGAGCACATTTCCTACCAGAGGGCAGGGAGACTCTCCAAATTCAGGCCCAGAGACTTCAGCTTCAGTGCCTAAGGAATGGCAGATCCTTCTGAAAATCAGCCAAGACTTTCCCTGTCAGCTTGTCCCATGAAGCATTGGCATTTCATCTGGAATAGCTGCATTTGAGGGGGGAGCACTTGGATAACCAAGGTGTGGTCTGCAGGTGCCTGAGGTGGGAAGGGTGTAATCATGAGCAGGAACATTCTCTCTGTGATAGTGAAGATGAGTTTATGAGAGCAAACATTTTGAAGTTCAGCTCTGTGGGTTTTTCCTAAATAATCAGGCTGTTATTATTGTTATTTATATTCATATAGCATCTAGTAGCCCAAGGTACTGCATTAAGTACTGCTCAAACTCAGTGTTGGCTCTGTTAATCCTCATGTGAAGCAGATTTGCCTTTGGCCCTGGTTCAGTAGACACAAAGGAGTCTATCTGACTTAATCAACATGAAAAATTTTCTTTTAATTGCTGTGAGACTGCTCCTTGCATGGGGCTACCTGCATGATTGTGTTTGTGATTAAGAATTCTATTTCTATTTAGCAGGACTGAACGAAAAATAGCTTTATTTTTTTTCTTTCTTCACTCCCTCTGTGGTACTTTGACAAACATGAGAGAGAAACTGACATCTTCAGTGGAGTCTTTCTTATTGTAAAACAGACAAAATGGAAATACCAATGGTGCTTTTATCCTCAGCCCAGCTTCTTGGATTTTGAGTTGTTTGTCCATAATCCCTTTTCTCTAGAGCACCTGACTGCAGGTGCAGGAGCACTGGGTTACACAGCACAGGCAAAATGAGCAACACTTCTCTCTCCTGCAGTAGGTCAACTCCAACCTAAACAATTCTATGATTCCACAGATTACTCAAGCTGGTGGTGCAATAGAATGAGAGGTAAAACAACAGAAGCTGTGCACCGTTGAAAATATCAAAGGAGTAGCTTCTCTCTGTGTTTCTGTGTAGACTCCTTTTTGTCTTTCTGACTTCTAGACAGCAAAATTGATAGATGAACACCTGACCTTGGTAAGACTAGAAGGGAAGGCACAGAAAGACTGTGTGGTTTTGTGGTTAAGTCATCATTTAGGTAATTTAATTTTTCTGAGCCTCCATCCTCATGAATAAAACAGACACAGAAGTCAGGGGAAGGGTAGTTCTGTTGGTTGCTCATGTGTGTGAATAGTACAGCCTTATAAGAACTAAGTTATGTAATGCTTTTAGATGTGTTAAGGTGTGCTTTCTGGATGTGCAATGCCATCTCAGTGCTAAAGGATGGAGTCAGTCCAGCAAGGCTATTCCCATGCTACCCTGGCAAAGGAGACAGGGTCTGTTTTCTGTCCCTGAGGCCAGTACAGGGTATGACTTGCACTAAAACAGCTGAAATACCTTTTACTCTTCAACTTCCACCCCCACCACTGGGGGAGTGCTGGATGCTCTATCCCTGGACAAATATTTGAGATTAGCTTAAACGGGGCTCTGAGCAGCCCTATCTAGGTGAAGATGGCCCTGCTCACTCAGGGGGCTGGGACTAGAAATGTCCCTTCCAACCCCAGCTATTTTATGATAAGGCTGTGCTAAGGTTAAACCCGGACCAGATGGCCCCTGGCCTGTTCTTTGAGACCAAGACCTGAACATGCTATACTCTTCATCTTGGATGTCCCCTTTAGTTTGGCTCTTTATTATTCTAATTTTTTTTCCCCAGCTACTGTGTTTTTCATTAGCTAGTTAATTCCCGGGATTAGTTAGCCTGTGGCTATTCGGGGAGTTGGGGAAGGGGCAGGAAAGAAGGAATGTCTTGCTTCAGGGTTTTTCTTGGTTGTATCTGTCTCCATTTATTCTTCAATCCTTTTAGGCTGACTGGAGGTAATGGCTCTTAGCATGCTTTATAAATCATTCTGCAGAGGATCTTGAGTGAACATTTTATTTAATAAGTATGGAGAAGTGGGCTTTTATCCCTGCAAAAGAGGTGACAAATTCACTGTAATTTCTACTGGATTACTGTATTTGGGGTAGAAGAAGTAATAGGAGACTCAAAAATATTAGTCTTACAGCAAATTCCAATTACCCTACCTTCTCTTTTACTTGCCACAGAAGCACCAAAGTTATTTATGTTGAAAAACAGCACTTTGATTTAATAGCACGTAGGTAGGGGTGATTGGAAGGAATTTAGAAGCTCACATTGAAGAGTTGTGCTAGTCTGAAAACCTGAACATTGATGTTCTCGAGCTTTGGGAAAAAAAGTCTGCAGCCACATCACATTGCCGCAGCTTACCTCCATTTCTAGACTCTGCTACAGCAAGTCTGAGAGATGAGACTTCTTGCACAGGAAAGGAAACAGGGTTCAGTTACAGGGATTTCAAAGAGAAATCTTCATTCAGGCTGCAGTGAACTGGCATCCTGTCTCCTTGTCTCCTGTCTGCCTGAGATATTTGCCTCTCTTGCACAAGCTCTGAGTCTAGGCAGGGACCTCACTGTGGCTGCCAGGTCTGACTGCAGTGGGCAGACTTTGCATCACCAAAGCTGTACTCCTCATAAAATGGTGAAGCCACTGCAGAAAAAGCACAATGCTGACCTAGAGCAATTTAAAATTGACTTGAAATGAATGCTCATCATGTGACTTTTGAATGCCTGCTCCATGGAGATCTCACTGAACCTACTTAATCCCCAAAACAGCAGGAAAAGTGCTGCACATGTCAAGAAACACGTCACTAACCCTGTTCACACCCAGATGAGTGATGAGAAAGAGCCAGATTCGTAGGTCATGGGAAGTGGTTTCTTTCCAACCACAGAAGCAGAGCAGAATGTACTGTGAAGACGTTTTTGTTTTAACAGATGTGTAGCTGGGCCCAGCAGCCCTGTGTGTGCTGAGCACTTCTGGGCTTCAGAGGCAAGGCTGTGAAGAAATGATGCCACAGATGTGTCATGGTCAGCACATATGACTGGGGTGTGACATCTCTTCTGGAGGCAGTCACAAACATTTGGTTTCTGGTTTTAGTACCTCTCTGTGTGCCTTGTGTGGAGAGGTGTAAAAGTCCTGTCAAGTACAGACCTGTTCCTTTTTTCCTGTGACAAAAACCAAGAAAGCAGGTGACCAAGCAGGCAGTTGTAACAGTGGCTATCTCCTCAACTCCTCGATTTTCAACCTCGAAATAATGGAGTCATTTTTCCAGGAGCATCATACAGTGCTGTAAAATCCAGGCTGTTCTGTGTGCTCCTCTGGAATCAGCATCCTCCCTGTGATAACTTACAGGGTTTGAATGAAGACAGAAATTCACTGATTTTTTTTCCCCTTCCACACCAATCTGCCATGGAGCATCTCAAGAAATGAGATGGCTGAAAATGTCAGAAATACTTCTGCGGTACAGGGTGCTTCATCACATTTCACGTATAACAGTATTCCCTCTTTTTGGTTTTTTGTTTGTTTGAAGGATGTGTGCTTGTGGTGTCTGTCATCGAGCAGCTTGCACAGTGGCACAACAGCACAGTAAAGGCAGCCATGGAGAGACTGTGTGACTACATACCTGGTAAGTACCAAATAATACACCATATGTCCCGTTGGTGCTGATGGATTTCTCTGTTAATTAAAACCTCGCATGGGAAATCTGAAAAAACTTTATCCAGCTCTTGTGCACTACCTCAAATGTGTGTATCTGGGAGATAGCAAGTTACTATTTACAGGAAAGTCAGTGGCATGGCTTCACTTATATTCAGAGCTGGGATTTTGTCCCAAAGTTAGAGTGAATGGGGCAGTATTAAGCCCCACACCCATGTGAGCACCAACACAAGCAGAACAGCTCCCTTCCTTTTTCTCCGCTTTGTCTCTTTGTTAGCAGTGTAAGAATAGATTCACTGTATGCCCCACTACTCCTCCTTCCTGTTGATACAGGTCTTTATAGCAACAGTGAAGATGAAAATGTTTTCAGTGGGTATGGGAAGCTGCTATTGTAAAATTTTAAAAATGAGATGAGGCTGACAGGTGTAAGATGTGAGTGTTTGGTGTGCGCAGAAAAGCTATTGAAATGTAATTGGTGATACAAATTTCAAAAGCGATAGCTATTCCATACGAATATATGTAAGACTCCTCTTTTTCTGCCCCTTATTTTGTCTACCCAAAGGAGCTTGGAGCTCCACATGCACACCCCTAATAGAGAACAGTTTGAATGCCGGAATAGCTTTGTGGCTCACAGACCAAGCCTATAACTATTTAAGTAAGAAGATCTCAAATTCAGGATATCTTTTTAACGTTATTAATGTAAAAAGATGGCTTAGGAATCTTCATTAAAATGTCATTTTTATACGATTTCGTGAATTGTATCTCTGAGAAACCATCTCGCTCTGTAGACCCTAGTTTCACAGAAAATATATGTAGAATATTAATTCCCCCCTTTCCAAGGGAGGATTTCCCAATGCAGTATGGAGCAGGGAGCTAATTGCTAGGATTCATTCATTGATAGAATGTCGCGTATCTGATTTCTATTCCATAAGTCATATCCTCAGTGTTTTAAATTACAGGCACATAACCATGAAGTTGCAATTAGAAGCACTGATCCTGCTATTAAAATACAATTTTCTTATTTTAATTATGACATGCTAGTTCTGTGTTCATGATTCACTCAGTGGACCTTGTTCTTCTGACATGTCAAGATATTTCTTTTCTGCTGCCATTCTTTACACACATAAAATCCTATTATCCCTTTAACTGAATCTGTATAATCCAGTTACCTTCTGAGATGCATGGATATACCCAGTATAAAAAAACCCCTGACCCTCAACTTGAAAGCAGCGAAAAAATCCTATGGATTGTGTGGGAGCTACAGTGTAACCTGATTTATCCTCTCCTGGGAGGTGAACACTGCAGCCCAGCAGGAATCAACAGCTTCCTCTTGCTTCTTACAGCAGTCAAAAAGCTTTCGATGCTCATGAGGAGCAAACCTACTAAAGCAGGTCATGCATTTCACCTGGAGAAACAATTTCATTATTATGCACATGGCTACAGTCAATTGCAAGAATAACAGCAACAAATTAATGGCAGCACGGTTTTTCCTAAGGCAGAAAAAAAAGGAGTAGGACCCCAAAAACCCCAGAAAGTGGGGGGTTTTAAGGGCCTCCAATAATTCTGATTACAATCAAATCAGGTTTGAATCAAGCCATCTCTAAAGTTATGTGATGTTCAAGAACAAAAAGCTCTTAGAGAAAAAGAGAGAGAAAATTTCAGTACCTGTCAGTCCCACTCAATCTCACAGGCTGTGTAGAAAACAAAACCACATCCTCATTTATATGGAAATATTTTCAATGTGTGTGATTCAAGCGACAATAAACCTATGAGAATAAGAACAGTAATGTCATGAGTGAAGAAGGCTCTTGAGCAGATAGAAAGGCCAGGTCTGGGGGAAAGAGCAGTATTTACCATGTAAGAGATGTTGTTAGCAAGGATGTATGTTTACCTGGATACTGGCTGTCTGCTTGATGACACAGAGGTGTCTGATACCCGGAATGTGCTTTGAGACCCTCTGCCTCCAGCTTTGCCTCTGAGTCATGCTCTGCTTCTGTGTTGACCGCTGCTGTGTAAACACCTTAGAGCTCAAGTGCAAATGGCAACATGATAATAGCATCTTTTCTGCAAATATTTGTCCTCTGGGATTCAGCCAGAATTTGTGTTTCCAGGACTATGAAGGTATAGAGGAAAACCTACCAGACTGTTCTTTTGTAAGAACAAGGTAGCTTAGGGGATCTCTTTTACCTGAAGAAAGTATATTCTATATTTTCTCTAAATTTTCCAGTATTCAGTTCTGTTTAAGCTATTTTCTTGCCCCTGAACACTCACAGCTATTCATCATTTTTTCTTTTTTTCTTCCCCACCTTTATAACTTATACTTCTTCTTCCTAACAGAGATTTCTCTCTGCAATATCCTCTCCTTGTGTGTGTTAGCAGAGCTGGAGATCTGTGAACATGTGAATGCAGGCTGGCTCCAAGGGCAGCTCCTCTAAATGCTGCCTGTGGCTTTGGTCTGTTTTATTGATAGCCCAAGCCTGAATGACACCTGAATCTTCCAAGAGGACTTCATATGCTCAACAATAATTTAACAGTATTAGTACTCTTTTTACCTCCTATAATTTTTTACACTGTAGGGTAATTAAATGTTAAGCTTCCTATATGCATAAGGAAAACAGTGTAATCGGCAAAATACCTATATCAGCTCCCCAGAGCTGATGGGCAGCCAAGCTCTCCTCTCTTCTCAGACACCAGGAGAGGGTACAGCAGCCAGCTAGCTGCTCCAGAGCCAGAAATGTTGTGGAAACTAGCTGGTTGGGGAAACTCATGAGGAGACCATCGCCTGTAATGCACAGGAGAGGTGTTGGGGAAGCCAGCCACATTTGCCTGTGGGCTGCTGTAGGGAGCCAGGTACCCCACTGACAAGCCTCATCAGAGGGTGTTCTAATCAGCAGTGATGCCAAACACAGGGTTATTGATGTCTGCGACATCTTTCACTTTAGGTGAACAAGAATAAAATCTAATTCTAGTCAGGAGACCAATTTTAACTTGCAGGTTGCTTCTAACGAACCAATAGCGAGGAGTTATGTGGCAAAGGAGGCAAAGAAATGAAGCTAATAACTTGACTGAAATAAAACACCTGTCATGGGATAAGGAGAATCAGCTACTGTAGTCACAGAAGCTGCCTGCAACACCATGAGTAGGAGGGTGTTGGGAAAATTATCTCTTCATTCCCTGATTTGCCTCCCTGGTGCCAGTCCTCCTTTCTCAGATGCAGGTTGCCAGCCAGGGTGCCTGCAGTCCCGGCAGGAGAGCAGCTGTGGGAGCAGAGCCACACCCATGCCTGGCAATGGAGTCAGTGCCACAAGGGTTTGTACCCTCCATGCAGCAAAACTACCCACCCTGTGTGCAGCAGCCCCCAGCCCTGGGCAAGTCCAGCCTGACATTGGTTAAAATGGAACATTCAGCCCAAAGCTGGAGGGAAGCGACTGCTTTGGGTGTTTTCATGGTTTTTCTCTGGGAAAGATGAGAATGCTCTGTGCTTTCTTCCCCAAGTACAGATAGTTATCTGTCTGGGTAATGGAGGTGCAAGAGAAAATGACAACTCTAAGCAATTTGAGGAGCTGCAAGTTAGTTGTCACTGCACTTGTGTGAACCTGTCTCTTATGACATTTCACAGCACCACCCCTGCTGGAGCAAGGCCTGATGCCTCTTTTGCAGGATCTGTGCATGGTTAACCAGCTCTGGTCTGTTCAGGCTGAGAAACAGGCAGTTTTCCTTCATGGGAACTGTCAGATTAGTGTTACCATCCTGCCCTGCTTGTATCCAAACCCCCAGTGTCTCCTGCAGTGTCTTTGCTTGGGTGCATGGATCATCTTCTTTTTACAACAGTACCTGAAAGAAATCACTGATGAACTGTTTGATGGAGGACATGCTTCACACATATTAAGGAAACCACCTGAGCCAGCATCCCAAAAAGGCACATGGCTGTAGACTGTGAAAGGAGGCCAAATGAAAAGTGTCAAGTATTTCTTTGAATGCAATTACTCCTGCACAACTCCTGCTCTACACAAAACATATTCTCTTAACTCCATAAGCTCCCAGGAGCTCCGAGGCAGTTCTAGCAGTAGCATCAAGCACAACATCACTTTCTGCTCTTTGATTTATGTATTTGTTTTCTTTCTTCTTGCAAACCTGCTGAGATGTTTGTTTAAATTGCTTAGAAGATGCTGTGGCATGCACGATTTCTTTTGACTTTTCCATGATGATGTACTCAGAACAATTAACAAAAGTTATCCTTTTAGGTTTTTATCATGTGACTTACCTAAAGCCAGAAGGGCTTTAGGCAAAATTAGAAATTCAGGTTTTCCCATTGTCTGTGCTACCCGGAGGTCAGAGGTTCACCTGCCTTCCCCTAAGGTAAATCAGCATTCACCTTAATGAACCAACTGCTGATGTATTTTGACTGCTATAAAACCAGTTTCGCCATGCTCAATTACTTAAAAACAGTTTTAAAATTATGTTTTCTAGAAAAACTGCAAGGTTTTTGTTACGTACTTGCTGAACTTTACGGACCGCACATAGCTGAACTGTAAGTATTGCTGTGTCCTCTCAGGTTTTTGCTTAGTTTGTTCTTGATATGTACAGATGTGCTGTCAGGTTGAAATGGAGGGATTTCACTCTTAAAATCACATTATTTTTAAAGCAGAGATGCTTCAGAGTGATTCTGGTTTGGCATGTGGCACAGGTGTTCCTGAGTGAATAAACACTGGCTGCCACTGGTAACCATTTTGATATTCCATTTAAATCTCAGATCAGGCCCACCTGATGTAATTATCTTTTGAAATTCAGCTCATTTGGCTGAGGGAGGAATTTGAATAACCCGTGTGTGAGATGGGTTGTATAAAATCACACTGTTGTTGCTTGGCTCTTGCTTTCCATTCTACCTTTAATCAGGCTTTCTAATTGTCAGCCCCTACATGCTCTCAGCCCTGACCTTGATATGCACTCTTGGGGAAGCCTACTATTTAATCTAAGTGATTAAAAAAATAAAATGTAGGTCATTTTATTCCTCTTTGAAAGTTCTTAGTTTAATTATCAGAGCTTTTACTGGACCTTCTTCTTCCCTAGGGCTTTTATTTTTGTTTTTAAAACTAGCCAAGGGACTGCAAAGTGCTTACAGGACTAAGAAGTGCTGTAATCAAACATTTTAATTTAATTCCTGATTAGCCCAGAGGTGTGTCCCAAAAAGAAAGAAACAATCCTAGCACTCATGCTTGGTGATTAAAGGTTAAGGATCTTTGAAGGATTTTTGGTTATTTTGTTGAGTTAATGATTGAACATTCTTATGTGCCAAATTGCATATGCATTAACTTTAACCTTTAAATCTTTGTCAGGCTTATGATTGATTAAAAAACTAGAACAGTTATAATGCGTTTGATTCAGGTGCTGCATGTAAAGCACAGTGCATTTTCATCATCCTGGGTTCCAATTTGAAATGCTGAGTAGGATGTCGTGGCAGAAAACTGTTAGAGCCCAGCACTGTACTGAGCAGTGGTTATGGGCCACAGTGAAGTGAACTCAGATTATTGTGTGGTGTTGGGGAGATTTAGCTTCCCATGGAAATAGCTTCTACTTTCAAGAGCCCAGAAAAGCATAATAGTCTTTGTTTATGCACCATTTCCTTCAGCATAGACAAGGAAATGAATGCCGATGTGGTTTGCCATTCCTTGAGGCTGTGTAAACAGGATCCAGGACAACCGCTTTGTCATCTCTACTCTCCTCCAAAGGTGAGTTGGTTTCCCACTTTTCTTAAAACTGCTGATTGTGGAAGGTCTTTTGAGCTGGAACTGAACAGTTTGAGGCTCCCACTGCACATGCATTTTCTAGGAAATAAACTTCAGCGGGGGCATGGACACTCCTAGAAAGTGTGCGTTTGAACAAAAGGTGCATAACACATTAGCTGTGCGGATCATCAGCAGCCAGGTTGAGGAACTCACAGGGCCAAATTCTCCTGTACCAGTCTGGTTCAAAGAAGAAGAATATGGAAAATAAAGTACCCCTTTCTCCAGACTTTATTGTTAAGCAGTACAATAACCCCAAACCAGATATTCAGCTGAGGTTCATCTATGCCACTGCATTACCACGGCACGACAAGTGATCCCCACATTGCCTGATCTGCTGTGACAGCCTGTGGGGGCACAAGTTACCTGCTGCAAACTCAGGGCTATTTGACTTGGATTAGTCTGCAGTGCAAGAGGTTTAAGCTAATGTTCGTTATCTTTTGCCGCAGGCTGAAAACATATTTAATTACCACTGTTTCTTGTGAAGACCTGTAGTCTTACCACTACAGGTACTTGCTGCAACACTTGCATGTCTTTGATTGCATGTCCTAGACCTTTGCTACACTTGTACATGTATATATCTGCATAGGTGTCTAAACATATGCTGTTTGTTTTGGGATTCTTTTGGTTGTGAGTAATCTTTCTCCTTCCCAGCCATCATGCATCTCCAGTCACATTGAAACCTGTGAGTGGTGGGGGTTGTTTGGTGGTGTTTAAAAGCAAGCCATTCAATGGAGCATCTATTTTTGTAAATCTTTTTACCTGCATCTGGATGGAGAAAGGCATGTTTGATTTCTAAAAGTCTGCATGAGATGTTTCACACAGGGTCTAGTCTAGCAGTCATTGAAATCAGGCAATCTTTTTATGGGCTTCAGTGAGCTGTGGTTCATCTCCAAGGTGGATTTAATTCTGCTGATATTAAGATCTGGAGAAACACTTGCCTTCCAAGAATGACAGTAACATTTGGTTTATAGCAGGTGTGAGTCTATGCTCCATGGTATGTCAACATAGAGATCTAAGGGTGTGCAGCCACACAGGGCTGAAAGAAGACAAGTGCAAGCAGCAGAGAGAGCCCACACTAACTCGCCGCAACCAGAATATTGCCCAAACCTCACCTAACAGGCACCATCATACATCCCACATCTTTTACTGAGTGTCAGCCATACAAGGTGCCTCTTGAAGTGAAAGAGGATGCAGGCAATGAACTGCCTTTAAAGAGAGGGATGGATGTCCATGGCTGCACAGTGAGCTAGGCTAGGGACTCTGGAAAGAGGGGCTGTTTAAATCCAGGTGGCTTCTGTGAAGACATTAGAACATCTTCAAATGTGTTGGAATGCTCAGTTTATCAGATAGAGGGGAAAGGGTGCCACTCATGGGGTTGCTGTCACATCTTTGTGAGGTCTTACCCATCTCCCAGAGCAGGTGTAGGACCAAGGTGTTGGCTCCTTCCACCTCCAGTGACAGCTTCAATGAGTACACTTCCCACAAGGAAAACAGCTGAACATGGTGGGCCTTGGGTTCATTTTTTAAAACAAAATCTGGACTCTTTTTTGCGTGGCCTGGAGACTGTCGCTCTGAGTGACTGGCTCAAGCAAACCCTCTTCCCTTCCAAGTGTTAGTTAAATCCCTTTCTGTCAAGTTATTTCATTCTCACGAGGAATAAGGGAACTCTACCAACAAAACAATTTTTTTGCACTGATTGTGCCCTTGTTTTTGGCTCTCCTCTTGCCCTAAGAGAGCATGAGGAGATGGGAGGAGAAGAGCAGCGCTTAGAATTCATGCTCAAGTGGTTGATAAATTGCCCACAGTAACTCTGTGACAAGTCAGACTGAGTAAAGATGAATTATAGCTGAAAAAAAATTAATATACAATCAGAGACACAGGTGCATAAAATGCAGTTTACCTCACATTTGCTTCTTTAGTTTGTAATTTGATTGATCGCTTCAGTTTTATGAGTCTGCAAATGTTGGCGCAGTCCCCTGCCGAGTGTTTGAACAAGACTTTAATACTAATGACTGTTCTGTTCAACTCTATTGATTTTCAGGTACTTCACTTTTTCATTTAGACTTTTGGATGCCCATTTTCCCAGAATTAGTATCACATTTGTACTGGCAAAGGGAGTGAAAGAAATAGTGTTACCTGTCCTTGGAAGGCAGTATAATGTTCAGGTTTTAATTGCCTTTAAGGTGGAAATTATCAACATGTATCTGCTTTTTCTGTCGTTAGTTAATCTTTTTTCTGTTTGTGTGATGTAGCTTTAGGGACAGCATGCTTTTTGAGGAAGAGGCCCTGCTTCAGAGGCCTTTCAAACTGTCTGCTTAATGGAGGTGCTGCACTCCGTGTAAATTATATGTGCATCATTTTACATACTTCCCTGGTCCATGACAAATTAGCCCAAATTTTTTTTTTTTTTTTTTTTTTTTTTTTTGCCAAGCTGCCTCGAGCTATTAGCACTCTGTGATTATTCTGGAAGACTTTGCTCTAATTATGAATAAAAATTATTACTCTGTTCGCAGGGAGCTCAGTGCTCTCAGCACAGAGCTGGAGGAGAAGGGCATCCAACCTGGGCAAGGGCAAGGTGGGCTGCTCTGCTGGGGAGCAGTTTCAGGAGCAGACCACTGATGTTGGTGGGGAAGACTGGGAGTCTCCTGCATCACCAACATGGCCATGTGACCTGGTGTCACTTGTAAAGGGTCCTGTGAGCTCCTTCTTCCACCAGTGGCTTATAGAGCAGAGCAGAGGTTCTCCTCTACCCTTTAGTATGAGGGTGGCAGCACTGGGGACTCCTTCAAGTAAAGAGACAAACTAATAGGGCATATTAGGCTTATTAAAGATAGCCAAAAACGGTGCGGTATCTGAAGCTGCTGTAATATGCTTTGTGGTTTAAGCTACATCAGCAGCAGATATTCTAATGTGGGCTGCAGCATCACCCCAAAATACTGACAGTAGTACAGGCATCCAAGATAGCTGATGTAGGATGACTGGAAAATGTTTTAGCCAAAAATGTTTATCAGCTCATATGTTGGAGGACTTTCTGCACTAGGTATGTAATACAGGGGTGTTCCTCTGGTGAGTGAAAAGAGCTGAAATCAGGGAGGGGTTTTAGGCACTGCCTACCAAGTTTCCTTTCTGGCCCTGGGAACAAACAGGTTTGCAGAAGATTATTCTCAGCTTGTCTCTAGATTGTTTTAAGCCAGCTGACATCTTTGGTTAAATGGCAATACTTTAATTGATTTTATTAGGGCCAGAATAATGGCTCAACTTCAGCCCTGTGGTCGTGGCCTAACAATCACTAAAACAGTCTGTGTTGGAAGCAGTTTGTAGTCCTTCTTTCTGCCTTTAAGGATGCCTCTTCTGCTCCCCATCACTTTTCTGCTCCAGATTTTTAGAGACCTCGTGGCTGCTTTTTTTGGCTTGATCTCCATCAATAGGATTTTGGTGGAAGTCATTTTACATCAGCAAAAATATACATATTTACACCCTTATCTTTTTATCTTGCCAAAATAAGCATCACTGCCACAAAGATGTATGCTGGTTTGTGTACCCTCTATCAGGTCTTTCACTGACTTCATAGAAAGCAAAAGCCACATTCCTCATGGACATTACTGTGCCCAGCATGCTGTTTGACAAAGTAAGAGCCAACCAATTCTGGGTGGAAAAGAGAAACCCTTTGGGGTTTAGTAAAATAAAATTACTCCTGCTGTTTTCTCTCATTCCTCTTTCTCACTAAAAATGCAAGCTTCTCTCTGGATGGTGAGACCGAACCAAACTCCAGGGTGGGAGTGCTTCTGCATTCCTGATTTAGAGGTGGCTGCCAGTCAGTGGTAGACCTTGTGACTGGGACCTGTTTCCTTCTTTTGAGACCACAAGCAGTAAAACAAGCATCTGGGAGGCAGGCTAGGTCCTGTGGGGCAAGATATCTTCCTTTTAGCCTTTGTTTTTGGAAATAGGTAAAATCTACTGAAATGTGAATTGTTTCTGCTTCAGCCAGAACTAAGCCCTGAAGAAACTACCTATGATGAGTAATAGCAGAAGGCACAGTTTGAGAACCAGTTCCTCTTCTTTTAATTGTTTCTCTGCATTTCCTCTGCTCCTCTTCTCTGGCAGAAAATAAAATAAATCCTACCCCAATCGAAAACCCAAACAACCCCAAAAAGTCAAATCACACAACCTCAAATAAATCCAAAGGAAATAGGGTGGCAAAGGGTTTGTTTGAGGGTGCAGCTGTGCCATGCCAATGTAAAAGCTGCCTCAGGCAGACAGAATCCTTGAAAACAAGTCTTGGGTGACCCACAGTCACAGAGATATTTGGGGTGGGAGGGTGGCAGACAAAAGTGTGAGGACAAGGAAGCATTGCTCGTGAACAAATCCCATTTTTATCTGTGCTGTTTGACAAGCTTTGCAGAATTTTGCTATCTTCGTAGTCTCGGTTAAAGGATGATGAAAATGAGTTAGAAGGGAAACTTGGAGTGTTTTGCAAATATCTGCTCTCCTGGGAAAAAGCTGGCTAACAAGGATGATAAATGAGAGAGAATTACAGTTGGTTCATGCATTTGTTTACGATGAGAAATACATCTGTTTGCCAAAAAAGAAATCATTACTGGGAACGCATGGTCTCTGGAGAGCACTGAAAGAAGGCAGTGAATGAAATCCCAGTGATGCCCTGCCCTCAGCCCCATCCATGGCTGGATATCTTGTGCACACAGGGCGGCAGGGCTGTGCCCATTGGGGTGGATGGTGCTGACTGCTCCCCAGGACACATCCACCAGCTGCTGGAGCCTAGGGAGCCCCCTTCTTGGTGGTGTGCTCATGCCATGGGAAAGAGAGGAGACTTCTTGCTTGCTGAGATGCAGCAGGAGAGGTTGTAAGGGCAGAGTGGCCTTTGGTGGCAGGCTTGAAATGCTGCTGTCAGGCTGGGATTACAGGTGACCTGTGAAACCAGGAGTGCTTTTTCCTGGTGGGTATTTCACCTTCCAGTCTTCCGCAGCCCAACCTGCAGTCTTGGCTGAAGTACCTTGTGAAGTGAGAGAAGGTGTCAATTTTAGTGCTTCAGAGAGAGGATTTTCTACATGCAAGGTCAATCCAACCTTTCCTCCCTTGTCTTGTGCTTTCCAAGTGCAATATTCCCATTGCTGTCTGAAGCCTGCATTTCTCATGTGCTGCTGCTGCCAGCAAGAAAGGTCTCTCCTACCCTGTCCAGCAGAAAAGGATTGATAAATCCTACCTCTCTGGGAATTTTCCTTCTCTTACACTCAATTTCAAGCCATTTTTTACATCTGCCTCCCAAGTAATTTTCTTGCAGAAGTGACAGGAGCTGGTATTGTACAACATAACTGTGGCAAACGTAAGATGCAAGATTGGTTTTGGGGACAGCAGTTGCCCAGGGGGAAGAAACCAGAAAACAATGCTTGGCTCATTCCTAGCTTCTCTCATCTATTTGTGACATGCCCTGATTTTTAGAATACTATAGACACCATGAATTAAACATATATTAACTACATATATTAACGTGACACATATATTAAACCCCAGTAACTTAGAAGTCTGCATTCCTTGCTGCTTATGCTCATTCTTCCGTATCCCTTTGTGTTGCACACCATAAATTTTTGACCCTTGAATATCACGGGTAATTAATTTGCTTTGATCACTGCCTAAATCAATTATAATGACATGCTAAATTTTATCCCCAGTACAAAAATGTTGGCAATGATTACTTCAAATACAAATTAAGTCTGTTTTAATATTTTAAGCTGGCATGTTGCTGTTCGGTAAGGTGCCATCACATGAGGGATATTTTTTTTTTTTTTCCAAATGATGTAATAATAGTTCTTGCTGAAGCATACCTATTTTCCCTCTTGCTGAGTTTTTGTAGCTCTGTCCAGATAAATATAAATTTGTGCTGACTTTACCTTGGAGCCCTCTAGACCCGCTTGATGCTAGGCTGGCAGTAATGTCCTTAGGCTGGGCTGTAGGAGGGACTGATAGCAGGTCATTTTCAGACAGAACACTTTGTCCTCACTAACAATTTTGAGCAGAAACCAGATGCTAACGTGCTTGTGATACTCCAGGGTCTTTTTGTTTCATTTGAAACATTTTCAAAAATAATTCATTTTTATCTGCTATTTTATTTTAGGGTTGGGGTATTTTTTTTTTTGGTCAATTCTGAAAGCCTACAGAACATAAGTAATTATTCCTTCTGAAAGAGAGCAATCAGGCAGTCCTTTCAGCCTTCCTCATGCTGAATGCTGAAGGGAAGGACAGAGGCCATCACATAGCTACTGCCTCACAGATATGGCTGTTTTCAAAGGTGGCCTAATAAATGCAGCACAACATATGGGAATTGTCATCACTGAGATACAAGAATTTTGTCCTGAATTGAAAATGGAGCAGCAGGGGGGAGCGCATTGATGTTACCCTGTCCCTCCCAGACTCCTGTGACTGTCTTTTCTCTTTTTTTTTTTTCCCTGAATTGAAGTTGTGAGAACTTCCTGTCTTATGTAAAGTTGTGGTTGAATTTAGAAAGTGCTGTTCATCAGAGTTGTTAAACAGTTGTTAAATATTTCGGACTGCATGAGCATATCTGGGGCGTCTCCTCACCTCTATGACTGGGAAGAGTCCTTGTGGCAGGAGAAGCAGTGTGATCTTTCTGTGCTGTGAAACAAGACAAATTTCTTAAGGCCAGGGTCAGCACTTAACAGCACAGTGCAGAAACAGCCCCTGCTTAATCCCCATGCCTCAGCATTTAGCCAGGCAGGACCCAGCACTGCTGACCAGGTAGGCTGAAAAATGTATTGGTTGAGGTTTTTGCAATGGCAGAGCCGTGAGGAAGGCTTGGAGAGCAGGACCATGGCCCTGTTTGGCAGTTCCTGGCCATGGCAAGCAGCTGTCAGGGTGCATTTGACCACAGCCTTGCTGCACCACACATGGCACATCCATCCTCCAGCAGTGCTGGTCCTCAGCTGTCACTCACTCATGGATTGAGTTTTGTCCCTTACACAAAATTTCCTCTTCTCTTCTGAGGAGCATGTGTGTAAAGGGGTTTCAGGAATTATTTGTGTATCACCAATAGCTGACTCATTTGTAACCCATGGCCTTATGATGGCCAGCCTGATAAAGCCTCTCCAAGGTCTTTTCTGAGAATGGTTCTCCCACTCTTCCTTTCCATGTAGGTATAAGTATCCCATTGTGCAGGTATCCCAAACGGCCTCTTCAGTACAACCTGGCATGGACAGAAAAATTATCTTGCCACTCTCAGCAAGAATTTGCTCTTCAGGGCAGGTATTTCCACAATAAAAAGCTACCCTTCCTGGATCCTAAGCAGGAGATTTTCCTTCCAAACTCTATTCCGTGCTTTGTACCTTTCTGCATGCTGGCTATTCCCCTGCAGGGATGAACCTCAGCTGAGGTATAACCCTTATCCACACAAGACCAAATATTTCCTCTGTACCCTTCCACAGCAAGTCAGACTGACATTACATGAGTAACCCTCTTTTAGCTTTCTAATGGATGAACTTTTCTTCAGGAGGAGTCACTAGAGAAGTATGTCCTCTGCAGCTCACGTAGTGCAGTCAGGATATGAATTTCAGCTCTTCGGCTGATCTGGACTTTTCCTTGGGAAATAAATGATGCCCTGGAGCAAAATAAATGGACTCTTGCAACTGGAGTTTCATAGAAGGTGACTGGATAATTGATTGTTAGTCCAATAAAAAGTAACTGGTGAGGAGTTTGTGGAGTCATACATCATTTCTGTGCTGTGACTGATATTAAAATAGAAAAAAATGGTAGGAAATGGGGAGGAAAGTTGGTAAGATACTGTGAGGCTGATCTGGTTGTTTTCATTTTGTTCCTGCTCTCCTAGGTGGGACTGAGTACTGCAATAAGAAAAGCAAAAAGAATTATGAAGACTTCCAAGGACCTGGTAAGAAATCAATGGCATTAGGGTGTTTTATGCTGTACTGGCATTTTATCAGGAGTGAGTCCTTGTTTGTTTTGTCTGGCTATGAATCCTCCTGAACAGCATTGAATTGAATGCTGACTCACTCCTACTTGATACAGGATCTGCTCTATCAGATGACACCAGAAGAAGGAGAGGGAGAAATAGACAAAAATTATGAAAGTATGGGGAGAGCATTAAAAAAAAAAATCAAGAAAAATGCAGCTACCTTGTAGCTGTATGTAAGTGGGTGTCTCATGAACTGACCCACTGCCTCAGAGCACAGCAACTGCACTTTGGAGCTGTCTGAAACTCAAACAATGGCCTCTATTCAAATTCTGCATATTTTTCCTGTATTTCTGAGATGCTGCCTTTGCCTCTAAAATTTGAAAGCTGGGATTTGAAAGCTTTCTGCTTGCAATAGTTTTCAGATTTGTAGAGGATCTCTAAAGGGTAGCAGAGAAGGGGGGCCAGCTTTTATTCTGTTAGGTTCACTTAGGTGAGTCAGTTCAGCCCCAGGTTTGCTTCCATTTGTCTTCAGGCACTGAATGCAAAGGAAATGCTTTAACTGTTCATGAAGAAATTACTGATATTGCTTCTTCCTGAATCCTTACTGCGATGCTACTCACTGAAGTAAAAATTGAGGTGCCTAATTAGCCTTTGGGCAATTGCCAAACTGCCAAGCCAGGGAAATAAACAAAGCACTGGAGAGACAGGCCTCAGCTCCCACAGCACAGCAACCAGCAGGATCTCTTATTAATTTTCCTTCCTATTCAATGCTGTGCTACTGATGGCCTGAAATTTCTCCTCTAATTACATGAAATTTTTATTCCTCTTTGCCTGGATCAAGTCCCCATGTTAACACCTGTAACCAGATCTCTGAGTCAAGCAGGTCATCTCTGTGAGCCAGAGATGGGGTGCAGGCACAGGGCTGGAGAGGAACCAGCGCAGAGCTGCTGCTCCTTGGGGCACAAGATTCCTTTGCTTCCTTGCCCATGCTGTACCCTTGGCATATTGGGCTGAGTCCCTCACATGGCCAGCCACATCCCACTTTCTTGGGCTGTGCATGCAACATCCTTTCAGGCTGTCCTGGGTAGGGTGGCATGGTTGGCATCAACCTCTGAGTGCAGTAGGCTCTTCTATATTGCCTCTATTCTCCTGTATCCTCAAAGCTGCTCAATGCCCCAGTACCTCTCTCAGTCTCCTTGGCCCCTTCCTGCTCCTAGCTGCCTATTTACCAGTGGGAGGGACAAGCAGACTGGAAGCAGAAAAGGTCACAGTTGGGTTTCAATGTATTTCTAAACCCCCAGCACAATACAAGGTCAGCTCAAATGAAAACAAGTATCATGTGCTTGCTTGGGCTTCTCCTGCAGTTATTGCTAGTGTGCTCCCTGTAATAACCTGGGCTGAAATTTATTTTAAACCTGGAAAATTGAAAATAACATTTCTAGAGGCATTAGTTCAGCTTGCAGTTTCACATTCACTCAGACTGGAGTTATTTTCAGATCCAGAAAAACAATGCAGTAAGAAACACAAATAAGAATCTCTGGGAGGGAGCACAGTGTGAATCATGCTTGCATAAGCCATGTATCCCAGAGCAGCAGCATGTGATGAAATAGTAAGGAAATCACCTGCCCAGGCTCAAGGCTGCCAAATCATCATCTGCTACCTGCATAGGCAGACACATGTCAGGGAGAGCTGAGGTACTCTCACTGCCTGGGGAGAGGATCAGCTGTCTGAGTGTGTGGGTGAAGATCCAGGAAACACCCCATCTGTTACAGGACATCACTGCATCCACATTCATCTGGCCTCTTTTGTCCTCTACCTCATGCTAGACCAAAACGTCAAATTAGATCTGTTCATTTTCCCAATATCTGCTATTTTGGTTGCTTTTGCTCCATTGCATGTTTGGGGAAAGCCTTCTAAAGAAGTTCTTGCAAGTTAACTCTTCCCTCTTGGCTTGGCAGCTGTGTGTGACTGCACATAAAAAATAGATGTGATTATGGCTGTTGTAATGAGAATGGGAGATCCATCTAGATCCCAGGATTTCATATTTACCTGGAATCTTGTAGGATCATTGTGAGTTTGGGAAAAAGAAAAGGTATTTGTCAGATGTAGAGATGCAGTGAAAGTGGCTACAACTCCAAAAAATCTTAATAAAGTCTCCATTCATTAAAAGGAGTGAGCCATCTGTAAGCCACTGGCTTAAACCAAACACCAACAAGCATTAGGGGCTCATTGTTATTCTTTTTAGTAAAACCAATTAAAATAATCACAGAAATGTCATTAGGGAATGTTAACAGGCAATGAATAGGATATTAGTGTTATCAATCACTGTGAGCACCTCTAGCATTAAATTTTCTTGTGGGTGGAGAAGATACTAAGGGGCATCTTTAAGCAATAGCAATGAAAGAATGGTGATTAGGGTTCTGGCTTTAACATTTAAAGAGAGCAAGCATCATGTGCACAATCCTGTCAAAACTATGAGGTCCCTGCAAGTTACAGCCTGGCAGTGGGACAAGTGGGAAGCTGTGGAGGAGCCAGAAGGGAACTGACAGGCAGAGGAGGTCATAAGCCAATCTCCTGCCCACCCACTCACGTTACACAGGGGCGGGTAGTCCATCTTCTCTCAACAACTCATGCACAACCATAGCCTGTCTCTGCTGGGAAGGACCCAACAGTGCCTGCCCATGCAAAGATTCCCTCTTTTTTTATACCTGTATTCCTTGCCTTTTGAGAGTAGCCCAAGACACCCTCAAAGAGCAATGAGCCACTCTCCTGCACAACCCCAAGCAGAGCTAAAGCATCACCTCCACATCTCATTGTCCCAGCTGCTGTGGGGATACACAGGCTGAGGAGCCAGAGGCTGCTGTGCTTCAAAATACTGCTGCAGCTGTTGCTCAGCAACACTGCCACTGCCAGGTGGCATCACTGGTGGCATCCCACACCACTGCCTGGTCACCATCATGCAACCATCCTCACAAAAGCTAGTCAGTCTTTGGGACTGCAGAATAATCTTCCTTTGAAACTAATGGAGATCTAGTCAGCAAGAATTTTCAAATTATTAGCTGAGAAAAAGGCAGGAAAGATTTTACTCTTCTTACAGCAAAGGGTAAACTTTCAGCAC
The DNA here is from genome assembly GCA_024500445.1 of Entomyzon cyanotis. Classification (NCBI taxonomy): domain Eukaryota; kingdom Metazoa; phylum Chordata; class Aves; order Passeriformes; family Meliphagidae; genus Entomyzon; species Entomyzon cyanotis. Next base: position 89,341,487 of record JAKEPQ010001005.1, read on the forward strand.
AGTCTGTGAGCAGAATAAAAGGAGGTTTTATTTATGTATTTATTTTCTGCAAGCCCTGTAGTTTGTCTTTCTGGTGTGGTTTTGGCTCCAGGTGCCTTAACTTCAAAGGCTTTGCATGTGACTAAGGCTGAAGTGAAAAGCTGACAGCTCAGATGAAGACCCTGCAAATCTTAGCCTGATGGAAAGCTTAAAGAGCCTCTGGTGCTTTTGTTGGCAGGATTAATCCTGCATGAAGGAGAAGGGGGAAGTGATTTATTTCCTCTTTACAGGAAGGTGTACATAGGTTTGCAAAGCTCTTTGAGAAAAGCTGGCATCCTGTTTGTGCACCTCTCATGCTCTTTGCCCACCTGACAATACATACAGAGCAAAAAGGAGTCCTGTGTCCCAGCCATGTCACAGGACATAGCCCCAAGACAGCTTGGATACAGAGGTGCACAGGGATGGACCAGGGGCAGGAGGCAACTGGAGGTGCAGCAGTGGGGCCAGGCTGGCCTTTCAGCTCAAGGAAAGGCCCCACTGTCTAGCTGCTTTTGGCTTTTTCTCTCCACCACTTCTGTATCTGTGTTCTGGTTTCTCCTTTCCATCCACCAGTACCTCCTCCCCCTCCAAGCCAGTGTGGCTAAAGCTTTGTCATTTGAGTGTATTGGACAGAGCTGAAGAAAGTTAATTGGTGACTTTTTTTCAAGTTTCTTGGCTTCCTGACCTTCCTTTTTTTTCTCCTTCTTGATTTCACTTTTGCATCCTTCAGAAAGTGCACTGTTTCAGCTCCACCTCCACTGCAGATCTCTGCTCCTCCATTTCAGGGGTACTGGAAGAAGGTACCACTCTTTTTTATCTTCACCTTGCTGCTTGGTCACTTCAGCCACCAGCACAAATGTTGGCTACAATCTTTGTGCTTGGGGCTCTATCCCCTCTTTACTACCCCAGCCCTCCTCCACACTGAGATCCTGGCTGTGGCATGTTTCTGTCTCTGACCTCCTGCTCTGGGCAGTGTGAGACCCTTACCTCCATCACCCTTGTTACCTGTCCAAGCAAACAGCTTCACTGGAGCTGCAAGGCAATGACCTATGCTCCTTGGCCTCACTGCCTTGCTGTGCTGCCTTGAGGCTCTCCTTTGTCACTCAGAGCTTTATACACTGGGGTAATAGACCCACATGGTGTGTAATCACCTTCCACTGTCCTCTCCTGAGCTGTATGCAACCCTTACCTTCTGTTTCATGTTGGGCAGGGATTGTAATACTATTAGGTTAAGGACTATCTTACTCTTTTTTTAATGTGTATGTAAAGTACAGAACACAAGGCGGTTGGTCCAAGCACAGCTCTTAGGTGCTATGTATAAACAATTACCCTTCTTTGCATGAAGTTATGAGCATGCCCATCTGCTCATCTGCTCCATATTTACGTGCTAAAAGTAGCCTCAGTGAACACAGCTAATTAGACTGTGCACCAGTTAGCCCTCTGCATTTAGAGACCACTTGAGCACCATCAGTGTTTCAAGACCAACTGAACTTACAGTGAAGCCACACGAGCAATGGGTTTGTGGGATTAATTGCCAGTGCAACACAATTCATTAGGAAGCTCTCTTTCAGCTTCTGAAGCTTCCTGGCTACCTGAAACATCGACTGGATTGGCCCGTGTCTATGGGCTACTGATGTTGAAAGAGTTTTTCTAGCAGCAGCTGTCTTTTAGAGCTTCCAAGTTTGGCCAAAATAAAATCTAGATTTCAGGTAAAATTCTCATTTAAAAAAATCAAGGGTATTCTATGCACAGTCTGGATCCTCCCATTTCTCCTCCTCTTGTAGGTGACCCTTTGACTTACCCACTCCTCCTTGCGTGTGTGGAAACCAGACTCATGGCTCACAGTGTGTGGCTTTCACTTATTTTGTACTGTCAGATGCCACCATGTTTATCAAACATGAGAACAGTAATTTTTACAAAGAACGAAAAAATTTGGTTACATGAAAGGCTAAAGTTTCACAGGAACTTTTTCCTTCCTTTTTGAGTTTTACAGGTCTTTGAAAGCAGGAATAGTTGGTATGTAAAATGCTCAGTCTTAATCCTTGACTGCTGTCTAAATCTTCTGGCATGTAGTATCTTTATTGGCATCATTGGAGGTTTTTGATGTTTCTAGGCAGAAAATACATTGCTTAGCTCTGTGATTTACTGACACTAAATATCCCAAGCTACACCACCTGTGTGAACTAATGCACCCATCTTCTTTTATTTTTCTTCCTCTCCAGAAAAGCTTCATGGGGTTCTCAAGTGTATGTGCATTTCCTCTTCTGGCTAACCTGTGTGAGAAGATTAAATAGTATGTATAAATTTTCAGTCCTTAACCAGAAACAGAACGTGGTAAATTTGCTTCTTTCAAAAGTCATCCTTAGCTAACAAAGCTTCCCATACTTATGTTGATTTCCTTTATAAAAACACTGTCTAGGTAGTACAGAAAAAGTTTGCACAGAGTTCAGGTAAGTAAGATTCCTCACAGGGATCTGTATGGTTTTTTTCAATGCTTAAAACATTTGCTTAATTCTAGCACATCCCAGATGTCAAATATGTGACACAGTCACAGATGTGACATCTCCAAGAGGGAGCCACCTTTCTCCTGAGATTTTCTGAGCCCAAGAAACTTCTTCATTTCATTTGGTCACCCGGTTTTGGTGCCCATGGCTCAGCACAGGAAGGCCACCAGCAGCTACATAACTCTGTGAGGAACATGAATTTAATAGTTCTGAAGCACAGAACAATCACAAGGTGTTTAAGAAAGGCAGGTGGATGGCAGCTAGGAAAAACAGCTCATGACAGTGCTGACTTTGAGTCAGTTTCTGAGAAAGGCCATGGGCATGAGCTGGGCTATTACTCCTAAAGCATATTTGTCCATGCACTCCAATGACTTGGAGGAATACTCAAGCAGGTTTAAGAATAAATCAGTATTTCCAGCTGTATATTGGACTAATTCAACTGCCAGGACTAACTTCCTCACCTGTTTCTGCTCATTTACTTGAAACTGCAAATATCAGGAGTTTATTTGGAATGGGTTGATTGACATGAAAAATCTTGCAAGTGTCTCTTGAAATGTTAGTCAGGACTCATAAAGCTGAGTTTGAGCCCTGTGAGTTCAGTGGAAGTGAGAGTGGAACTGGGAATGAAATTGTATATAATACGTTGGATTGGATGTGTTCGACTCAACTCCTCTGATCTGTCCCTCATGCACTCTCTCTCTCATATCCTTTGGTTTTTTTATTTTCCTCTTTCTGTAGCAACAAAAAAATTCTAAAAAAAAAAAAAAAATTACAAAAATAACTTTTTCCACAGCTTTGATGTTCTAGTTTGTTTTAGAGACTGCAGGTTTGACATTGCAGCCATACCAGGAGTCCATCAGCCTCTCCTCCAGCACTCAATCAGCAAACACTGAATACAGAATTTGCCCTTTTGGTCAGGATCACTTTGCTGAAGTGATATTCAGCCACGACTGAATATGGAGCAGTGAATATCATGCCAGTTACTATCTGTTCTATACACTTCACTGTACTTTGTTACTTTCTGAATATGAAAGTTCCCTTCCATATGTTAACACTATGGTTTTTCTTTTTGCAGTGTTCTAAGAAATAAACTGCCCTTTGAAGATTTTGATGGAGATAAATTTAGTACTTTCCCAGTAAGCAAAGCCTTTCCTTTGGTACAGTAATCCCATGATAATGAGGATGTCTCTGGGATTCCTCCTACTTTCTGCAAAGCTTTATCCATTCATGTGAAAATAGGTATAGAAATAAAGTGATAGAGGGTTTTTTTTGTCATAAAATGTTGGGTTTTTTCCTGGATGAAAAAGCAATCATTCATGTATGCCACCTGGGGAGATGCACACATAAAGCTGTGCTCCCTGCAGAAGCAAATTGCTCTGCTGCTGAGTGGTTTGTTTACTGAATTAATAAGAGGTGCAGTAAAGTCATATTAAAAAAAAATTAAATTGCCAACTTGTCTTATTTCTGAGCCAAAGCATGCTAGGTGTCACTTATTAAAGCTTAGCAAAGGGACTCTGGAATACAACCTGTTTACTGGTTTTTATTCCTACACCTTGAGTTAGATTCTCATTTTAGATATTTTAAATTAAAAGTGCAAGAGTAATAATGACTGTTCTGTCTCTGTGTTTCTCCTGGCCTTTAGACACTGAGGGGCTATCACTGGCGGGGCAGAGACTGCGATGACAAAAACACCACTGTCTACCCTGGCAGGCGGTAAAGATTTTATTTATTTTAAAGGCTTCCTAATGATTGTGGCTTTGTGAAGAATGAGCTCCAGATTTTGTTTTGACCATACTCTTAGGCAGCACATCACTGCTTGTTGCTTGATTTCACTATGACGGAGACAAGAGGGGTTGATCAAGACCAGGGATGGGGCTCATTTGCAAGGGTGGTGCACACATTTCTTTCCTTTCTCTGAAGCATCTGCAGCTTAAATTGGTCAGACAGACAAGAGGTGGGGAGGGACTGACTACACCATGCCACTGACTAAAAGGATAAGTTTCATTCAGCAGCTTCCAGTATTAACTTTAAATTAATATTGCATTTTGCATTTGCATTTTGGTAGGAAAAATTGCCTCTCCTAGATTCAAAGCGGGAAATATCCCACCCTTCCATGCAGAAAGGAATTTCTAATTCCTTTTTGTTCTTAATGAAAAATGGCACCAGGGATCTGATTTCCTGATTTTATTTTTTTTTTTTGGTGACATTGTTTATCCTTTTGTGTCTCTGTTTTAGTCCTGATAATTGGGATGCAAAAAATGACTCTAACTGCAATGGCATATGGGTAAGTAAATGAAGTTGCACCTTCCTGATTGCTGCTTCTATTTTGTCCTCTTTAGTCTTTGATTTAGTCTACAAATGTTTCTTTTTTATTTATTCTGGTTTTATTAGCTGATATTAATAGTTTGTTTACTGATGCTTATGATTGTTTAAATTATAGCTTATATGATTAATTTAAATGTACATATACTTACTAAAATAATATCATGGAAAACATCATTATTATGATGCAGTGCCTCCTGCAGGCAAACATTCAAGAAGAATTAAATTCTCAGCCTCTATTTTGCACTAACATTCTTTGGGTGCTAGATAGTTGCTGTCATCTACCCCTTCTCTTCTCCAACAGGGTGTGGATCCAAAAGATGGAATTCCCTACGAGGAGAAGTTCTGCAAAGGTAAATCTTTAGAGTCAATACAAGAAACCACGTGTCTTATGTGTTGATTTTATAAATATTCCAATATTTGCATAGTCATTCACAAGGCGGGGAAAGACAACAGGCTTTACAACATCATGAGAAAAGCAAAATTATTGGGGTTTTTTTAATCTTAAGGATGGGCAAAGATGAAACTTGAAAAACACGGGCTGCTGGTAATTTCCTATTAAAAGTCAGCTCAGTAATGAAGTTGAATACATAGATCAGGGACATGACATCAGAGATGTCATCTCTGCATCTTCTCTGGTGTGTGAATAATGGCCTTGGGATTTAGGGAAGCAGTTTAACATCTGCATTTGTCCAGTTTTACCTCTTACCATAAATACATACATTTTTTCCAGAGAAGGCTTTAAAAGGGTGAAGTGATGGCATCAGCTGTTCTCCCTGACCATGATGTGGGTAGGTGCCTGTGTGCCCACATCTCACAAATAAAAACCTCACAAACCAGCTGTGGCTGCAGTTGCCACTCACCTCACCTTACACTGAAATCAGTATCCTGGGGATGAACCATTGCCTGGCAAGACTTCTCAACATTTTTAGATGAAAGGCAATCTACAAATGTTAAGCAACATTAATTATAACCCAGACAGATTGTTCTAGCAGAAATACTCATATGAGTAGCACATCCACCACCCAGTTCTGTTATAAGGAGCTTTGAGCAATTTTCTGAGTAATCCGATTTCCCTAAATGTTTAAGTACTTTTTAATGCATAATCTATGGATAGTAAAAATAAACACTGTCTGCACAGCAGAACCTCTGCTGAAATAACACGCAATTAGAATACAGACAGGATTCTTTTCTGATTAGCAAGACCTCCCCCCTGTTTTTCATGCCCAGTCCCCAGTTGTTTCTCTAGGGTTGTTGGCAAATGCCTGTTAGTTAGTTTCTGCTGCAGATGGAGTGAAAACCCTATTGCAGCGTCAGAACATTTAAGCCACATGAAGAGTGGTGTAGTCAATCACCCTGTGACTCCATCAGCTGCCACTGCTGTTCCTCTTTCGGTGCTCTCCAAGCTCGGTTTCAGCTTGCCCTTTCTGCCCATGTGACTAACAAAATGCATCCCTCAGGTGCAGACTCGAAAGGGGTTGTGCTCCTGGGAGACTCGGCCGGCGCTCACTTCCACATCCCTCCCGAGTGGATGACCGTCACGCAGATGTCAGCGGTGAGCAATCACGTTCAGGCTGCCAAAACCACTGATTGCCGTTTGCTTTCTCTGCTATGCTGCAGGTTGCCAAGGGGAAACAAGTGCAAAATGCTTCATTGCACTGGAATTTGTAGTTACAGTCTCATGTTTATCAGTCCCCTCCTGCATCTGCTCTTGTGAAGATAAAAAAGCACAGCCCTGTGCTACTGCCGCTCCTCCGACATCTGTGCAATTGGGTCAGGGAAGAGTTTGGCTGCAGTGTCCCGGTGCTGTGCCAGAGACACAAACCAGGACATCTGGCTTTCCACGCACGTGCCTGCAGCTCAAGGAGAGCCGTGCTGTCTGTGGGATCAGACCTGCCATTAGCAGGCTGGCTGGGATGGCTCCGTGCTGTGAGAACGCTGCAGAAGTGACCTGGCTGACAGTCCGGGAAATTCTGCTATAGCAATCTGGCTTTGAAATGACATGCCCGGGATTGTTCTCCCTCATCCTGTGTCATATGTGAAATAAGTCCCATAACTCCAGTGTTCAGGTTTTGAGGCTTGTTGAATGAATGCATCTGCAGGTGTTTGAGGGTCATCCAAGTATTTATAGTAGACTTGTCCTTAAGGGAAGAGTTCCTGTGGCAATAAAATATCACTGCCACACTGATGGCTATCTTTGGGTGGTATCCCAGCATTTCCTGTCTTCAAACAACAACAAAATGCATCTGACTGTGAACTATACTGAGCCTGGGCTGTTGCAGTTCACCGGCATGTAATGAAATAATTGGGAGGAAAAGATCACGCCAGCAAACTGCAATTATTGGGTGGAGATAAATGCACAAGTATGCTCCTGACCTTCACTGTTGTTTCCTATCCTGAAATAATGTCATTCCCTAGCTGGGGAGGACTGTACTTTGTCCTTCTCTGCACAAGGATCTGTTGCACAGGGGTGAGCAGATTGATCATCATTGCCCACTTTTCCTGGTGAAAACCTGCTACTCCTCCACTGGTGTCTGTAGAATAAGGTTACAGACATTTTCTGGAGAACAATTCTTCCAGAATGTTAGTTTTTGCCGTGCTGTGGGAGGTCTGAGAGTTTCATGGGGTTTTTTCCACTTTTGCTCCCAGAGCTGATTTAAATGTTGCAGATTAGCCATTGTTTTTCTTTGTTAAATGCTTATGAGCAACAATTAGATGAATGACACTGATGACAGAGCTGATGAGGAACAATAAATTAGCACTAATGATAATTGAGATTATCTCGTCTAATAAAGATGATCATAATACTGATGGCAGTGATGATTCTGGCAGTAACACTGGTAGCAAAGGCATGTAGGCAAGATGAGTTTCAGACTATGTCAGCATTTTATTATCACTGTAATGAAGATTCAGAAAGAATTTCTCTTGCTTGAAGTTTGCTGGTCCACCAACTGGATGGGTCAAGGTCTGGTAATAGAATGCTGAGGCACAAGCTTCAAGGTTGGGACCTGGACCACAGATTACCAAAGTGAGTTTTGGAGGCACTTTATTACTGTCTGATGAGTGTGGAGCAACTTGCATGGGAAGGGAAGTGGTGCTCTCTCTGTAAGGCCCAAAAAATATATGTAAGGTTTGGGGTAGGAAAGAACATGGTTTTTTATAGGACTATTCGCAAGCTTTCTTACCAACCTGGCAAAAATACATCAGTTAAATATTAATGCAGACATACAGAAAGCTCAGTTGTATGAAAACTATTATCTGTGATTATATTCCATCAAAAGCAAAAAGTTATTTAACTTGGAGCTTACCATGAGTGCAAAAGTTGTCACCTTAGCACAAAAGCACTAGCAAAACCATTTCTGAACTAATTCAGACTTTGTCACTGCCTCTTCCTCTTCCTTGTCCTCTGTGTCTTGCTTTCTGTGTGGAGAATGTCAACAGCAGCAATTTAACTGCCTTGGAGTTATGAAGGTGCAATACTGTTGTCTCTTGTGTTGTGTTAAATGCCACTGGTGAATATCCTTCATCTGTAGGCTTAATTAACAAATTAACTGGCTTCAATGATTTTTCAGTGCAAGGCTTCCCTCAAGGAGAATTTCTGAGCACATCCAGGGATGGCTTTGTGACCAGAGAGAGCGCAGATACTCTGTATCCTAATCTTACAGAAAACATCTTTAATCTGGGACCACAGAAAGAATTTGAAGTTAGGCCTTGGAGAGGAGAGGATAAGGCATCAGCTTTGTGTACCTGCTGTTCCCTTGTGCTATCTATCTCAAGACACTTTGCTTTGATTCTGTCAAAATTTCTTTTATAAGACCTATAAAAATATTAGTTTGCCAAATGGTTTTATCTGCAGTCAATACTAGAGTAAGTTCAAAGCTTTAATTTCCATTTCAATAGAATCTCAAACCTCTACATGGAATTCCAAATAGCACTTTCTCACCCCTGCCCTGTCCAGATCTTTTATCATGGGTATAGGATAAAGTTGTGTGCCAGATTTAGTCAGTGTATTATTTTATTACTTCAATGTTTTTCTATATTTTTACATATCCATTTTTTATGCTTTCCATATTTCACATATTTCTTATTTATATTTGTCTTTTACATGTTTACACATGCAAGTGTTTACATATACAAGTGTAAAGTAAAACTTACACTTAGTAACAATGCTGTGGGCCCATCTGCCAATCAGCATCACATCAGTGGCAGCTGTTAATTCCAGTTTTTAAGCTAATTAGGTGCGGAAATAATTTTTCAGGAGAGATGCTGACTATTTCATTAAGAGGCTCTGCAGAATGGTTGTTTTCCCTAATTTTGCTGCATGTAGTCTACCATGCAAAGGAAAGGTTATGGCAAATAGGGGAAGAAAGAGAATGTGAATGAAAGATTCACTCAGGATGTTGTTTGGATAGCTGGATATTCAACACTGGGGTGACAAGATGGGTATTTGGGCTGAACAGTTTTGGAATTCATATGTCCATGTCATTGACTCGAAGAGCATTGTAGGGAAGATGTTACATGTTGGATTTTGGATTTCCTGGTCTAATTAGGAACTTACTGCCCTCTTAGCTTTTCCCTGTAAGGGTCACAACCCCCAGTGTAATCCAGTGCAGGGGGAAATGCTTCTGTTATACATCTCACGTCGTACAGGATACATCAAGTTGGACGACTCAGTTTTCCCATATCAAGTCCTTTAGGCGTGCTCCATATCAGAGGAGCACTCGTGTTTTCCAGTGCTATTTCCAGAGCCTTTACCTAGGAGCCACTCATATGTACAGTTACCATCCCTCTCAGAGTATGTTCTTCCCACAAAGGGCATATGGAGACATTATTTAGTGTGGAAAATACCCATTATGAGGTGGACACATTGTCGAAAGCTGCAGCTCAGACATGTTATTTCTCCAGTAGAAACAAACAAACAAAACAACAACAACAACAAAAAACAACAAACACCTGCCTCTCTTTTCTGTGTAGGGGAAATCACAGGTACCTTGCACAAAGAGAATTACTCATCTGGAAGAAGGAGTCGGGTCAAGTGTATTTTGGCTTTCTGGTTATCAATAGCTTTTGGGTTTGCCAGACTTGTAAAAGCTTCAGCAAGAATGGAGCTGAATGTTTATCCATTTAACCTGAAAATTCGGACACTAAAAATGAAGTGTAATGCAGCAGACATGCACTTTATAAGGTTTTGCAAAGCAGAAGGAATACTGGGGGTTTTTTTGAGGTAGATGGTTTTTGCAGAAAGCTAATGTTGAAAACACTCCTATGTCTAGCAATGGATATTGTGCTCCTGCTGCTCTGTCCATCTGCTTACAATTGACTTCCAAATAGCTACTAATTACAGCATTTTTCTGTTATATGTCTGGAATAGAAGCAACTTTTATATCTCATTTTAGAGACACTTTTATTTTGAGGTAAAAGCACTATATTTATAAATGTGATGGAAATAATACCCTTTCCAGAAAGCTGCATTTTAAAACTGTTGGATCTCTATTTCATGATGAATGAAGAGAAAAGTAAATCTTACATTTATCCATAGTCCAGTAAATACCCAATTGCCCGCAAACTCAAGGGCCTCTCAGGTATCATTAAAGTAACTGTTTCATACTGTTTATTTCCTATTAGCAGAATCCATCATTTCTTTAAATGTGGATTTAGGATGTCCCAAACACTTATCCCACTGACTTCTTTTTTCGCACCAATAGAAAAACCCAGGAGTTTGATGTGTGAAATTCTTTTAAAAACATTCTCTACCATTCCTCTAAATCCAGTGAAATGCAGGCAGCTTTCTCCCAGGTAGTATTGTGATGGCTAAGATGTTGCATTTAGTGGGAAATAAGGTAAGAGTTTTGCTAATTCCAAACCTCTGTCCCTTGCAGCTTTACAGAGCAGAAATGCAGTTTGTGCTTTTTAAAAAGATAGGCTGTACTTTTCTCAAGAGCAGTAAGGTTTGCTTATTTGTATACTTATAGAATAGAAAAGTTGTCTGTGGTACTTAATACTCGCACCAGTATTTGAGCATCATTAAAGTCATTATGAAAAGAAATACCCAATTTTCCTTCAATTTAAGGTATACCTCAATGATTTCAGGATTTCCAGAATGGACATTTCTAAAGGCTTGTATGCATGTTCAGTTTCCAGTGCCCTTTTGTATTCTGATTTTGAAAACCTCTTGCCATAGCAACCCTGAAACTTCTTCCATTTAAGCACAGCTTGTTGTGTGTGCATTTAGCATCAGCCATGGCTTTGGCTGCCTCCTGCTTCAAGGTAGGACATATCTAGGAGGAGAGGACATTCACTGAAATGAGACCTATCTAAAGCATTTGAGGCTAGAATATGGCATTTGAAGCTAGGCTGGAATAATTTTCTACTGTTTCTCTGCTAAAATCTGGCACGTGGGCTGAAGTAGGTTTGCCAGCCAGAATAGTCTAGAGAATGGTATTTAAACAAGGCTGTGCTCAAAAGAGTTTTATGCTAAAAGTCAACACAGTTTCACCTCCAGTGTGGGACACATTTGCATCTGAGACTAAGCAACACACAGTCTGTTAGACTGTACTTTCCAAACTACATCAGTGCAGAGTTGAAGGTTCAGCATTTTTCTGAATTTTCCATTAACTACTCATCTTCACCCTTTGGACCTGAAGTATCTTCAAAAGTCTGGCCCTTAAGTGTTTTATTGGAACGGTGTCAATGCTACAAGTATATCCAGTTTTCAAATGCAGCTATAATTTTGGGCTCAAATGTTCCTCTTCAAATCAATTTGCAACTCAATTATGCTCTGGCAAATTCATATTTAAGCCACGTTTGCAGGGGAAAAAAACCAAACAGTTAAAAATCATTGGGACTTGTCCAATGAAGATATTGTTTTGGAGTGCCAATGGGAAATAATGAGAGAATTGGTTATAAAATGATTTGTTTAAAAAGTATTAAATATTTTTTATCTCTTTTTATACTCTTATGTATGTGTGACTCATGAGAGATCATATCTACAGGGTTTTTTTCTGTGCTAAGTGACTGTTTCTGTCACCTTTAATGCAAACCTACAAGGAGGGAAATACTGCAAATGGCCAAGCCATGCTGTATCCCTCCACTTCTGCTCATAGCTGTGCTCTTGTATTTGTGTTTGTGTTTGCTAATACAAACAAACAAAACTAATAGATTTGAAGAAGGTAAATATGAAGGTTCCCTCCAGCCCTAAAATCAGATACTTTTATGTATATATGTATATATATAGAGATACACACAAGGACACATATATGGATGAGAGACAGAAAGAGAGAACGAACTGAAAGATAATTAAGACAGGCCCATTTTCACCTTGGTAACTAATGCAGATCTACTGTAAGTGGGTCAAATGTGCTGTTACATGCTTTAAACTGGCATCTGCCGTGCATTAGACTGCTCAGAGCTTGGCTTCAGGATTTCTTCCCCCCACAACCCCCCTTTCCTTGCCTTTCCTCCCCTTTCCCTGCATCTGCCTCCACCCTCCTACAGTCAAAACACATAAACGTATACTCAACCCATATACTCAAGTATAGCTCCCATTCACCTAAACAATAATTTTCTGGGCGTTAGAACTTAGTGGGGAGCACAAGATTTAGCTCTCCTTTAACTGCTCAGTGACTCTGACCCTCCTGGATAAAGTATTACCCACCTGTGTGTTGTTTATAGCAGTGAGGTCTTAAGGAAACCCCACAATTGCTTGAAGAGAAAATGAAGCGAATAAATTACATGGATTAAACCAGCCTGTAAGTTCTCTGATTTTATGTTTTGACCTTCTTTTGGTTATTACCTTTTTCATCAGCAGTTTTTTTTCTTTATGAGCACACTAGATTTATACATTTGTCTTTGCAAGCATACCCTAGACTAGGAGAAGCTGGAAATTTACTCCATGTTCTTGTCCTTCTGAGGTTGCACAATTTATCAAGGCTGTTTTCCTAACCTTTCATGATTTTTGGGACATTCAGAAAACAAAGGGGAAAAGAGCAGGGCACTGTGTTTTGAATGTGCAACATGGTTTGCATCTGTAGAGAGGCTTTCACAGGGGCAGTCACCTTTAAAAAGTGTTAGGGACTAATATCAGCAAAACAGAGAAGGATAAAGGATGCATGTATTTGCACAGGAAGGTTATGTCTGATGATGTGTTTTTCTCCCTGGACCCTGCCATGCTCAGAGACCTTTTTGACTCTGTTGCCTTAGTGCCACTCCCAAAATTTACAGAGAGGACCAGGCAGAGGTTTTCGGGAGATCAGATGTTTGCAGCTCATCCTGCTGTAGAGGGCAGGGAAACTTGGAGAGAATTTGACAATACGCCTTTGCCATATTCTCTGGGGACATCACAGTGTGATCTCTTCCTGTGCCCAAGACTGACCCACCTTTGGGCAGGAAGGATGCTGGAGCAATCAGCTGCTGGTGTGGTGGTCTACAGCTGCAGCACATGCTCCCATCAGGAAGAGTTTTGGACTCTTTCAGGAAAAAAGGGTGCCAGGAGGTGCAATTCAGATATCTCTTCTGTTTTTCTTTCTTCCATCTCTTCATATGCCTGTCTTACAAGAGTAAACTTTTTAAGTATGTGCAGACATAATTACCACTACTAGCTGTAGTTATGATTGCTGCTGTCTGGCTAATGCTCTGGCTAAGAAGTGTTCAAACTTGCTAAGAGGGTTTTACGTCTGTGAGGGTGAAACAGTGTTGATTTAAGAATTTCTCTTTCAGAAATCATTTGCTAATCTCCCCATGGCTTTCAGTGACGAGTTTGACTGGCCCCAGTTCTCAGAGTTCACTGGATTTCTGAATTCCACCATCGGGTAAGCCAACAGACAGGGTGGCCAAGTCATAGCAAGTCTCTAGGTCTCTCAGAGCACAGCAAGAAAAAAAACCCAACAAAACAGTGCTTGAAAGGAAAGAGAAAAATACCATTCAGCTCTGCATCTCCTCTTTCTAAAATCAAGCTCGACACTGGATCTAAGATTTTAAAAAATATTTTAAATACATAAGCAAGTCTTCCTGAAATTCAGGGTATAAGAACTGCTTAAACTGTAATTTAAAAGGAGAAAAACCCCAAAGAAATAAAAAATAAACTCCCTTTTTACAAAATTCTAGGGAAGGGAAGCGTTGCTGAAACTAACAAAAATCAGCCTTTCTCTTTTTTTATGTCTTTTTTTGAATCTTCCCCTCTTCCTCATGTTTCCTTTTTGCTACTGAAACAGTGGAATAAAGGGTACCCCCATGGTTATTTCATCGTGTTCCCTTTTGGGGGGAAATCTTTCTTCTCCCCCTCCCACACCTTGTTTTTTATTTAACACATTTAGAGGGAAATAGCAAAAGTAGCATTTGAAAGAGTCTGTGACCTAATTTGCTGTGTTAGTTTGGCTCATGTGGATGGGGAAGGATGCAGGGATAGATGGAAAAGAAGTTAGTCTCTGCCAGAAGGGAAGGAAAATAAAGTCCAAACACAAAACACCTTGAAATGCCTGCCTTTCTAACTGTGAAGTTAAAAAAAATATATTTTTATTTATCATCTCTTTGGCCAGCATTGCAAGGCCTTTGAATCCTGAAAGAGCTGTAGGATGCAATCTTCAACAGTGCTTGGTCTGACCTGAGTGTCTGTTAAAAAAAAAATATACATTTTTTATGTCTAAGATAGATTAGGAATACAGCTGAATGCCAAACCAAGCATGGGTCAAGCCTGAAGAGGCTCTCTACCAGCAGCATTAAAAAGTTGGCAGAATATATTCTTGTCCAGGAAAAATATCTGTTGCACCATGCAATTGGACTTTTTGTTTCCATTTTTCTCCCTGTGTAAAGTCCAGGCTCCCAGCCTCAGCTACATTCACACAGTGTCTGCTTTAATGCAGTTTACTATTTGGCAAGCCAACAGGAAAGATCTATGCAGCCTTGTCTATCAGAGCCATAGCAAAACTGACCTTTGAAATTGTATTACAATGCCCAGGCACTCAATACACATTATTTGTCTGGGCTCCAAAGAACCTGAAGTTCACAAGTGATCAGAGCTTAGGACTGCCCCTGAAGTTGTCAGTGATAAGCCTTGGTCCAGTGCTCAGTTTTTAATCTCTTCCATGCCTGGAAGAAAAAAAGAAACAAACAACTGCAGTCCAGATAGGAATGACTGTGCACTTGTGGCTGGGAGCTTGCTCTTCTCATCAGCCTTGGGGCTGTTATCTTTTTCATTTGTTTTTTCATTTTCATTTGTTGTTTCATTTTTCTCAACAGTGCAAAATAACGGAGAGAACTAATAACAGTCAAGCATAACCTGTTTTCAGATTAATCTGTCCAAGATTTATGGCTTTGGGAAACAATTGACCTGCCAATTGTTTCTTCTCTTTTACTTACTGTTCCATAACAGCCAATTGAAAAGTCAGTTTGTGAACAACCAACAGAATTGTTTTGATAAACGATGTATAACAAAAAGGTTTTTAAACACCTTATCTGAAAGGCCAGGATAAAAGCATTGTTCCTGTATGAAACAATGTCAAAGAAACTCTTCATCAATTTATAGTTTCTGAGAAGATATCTTGGCTTTGTTTTAGGCCACCCTGTTCAAGATTAAAAAGATTTATGACCACTAAAAAAGAGAGATGGTGAAATAGAAGCATATACATAACTGGGGTACTGAGTTTTTCAGAGACAAGAACATACTTCATTTTTAGCTGTATTTTCATGATTATCATATGAGTTTAGCAGTTTGAATTTTCCCTATTTCAGAGGCTGGACAGACTCTCTGTATTTGCGTTTACGCAAGAGAAATCGCTGTAATCACAGAGACTTGCAGAACATTTCCCAGAATGGTATGTTAACTTTTTCATGTTTCTTTTTTAATTATCTTTTTTTTTTTTTTTTAACGTTACTAAATAGTACTGATAACTGAAGCTGCATTAGTGAACATCTTTCAGAAACAAAAAGAAACCCCTTCCTAGTTGCATGCATTTCTTACGGAAAAATAGAGAACAGCACTTATTTAACTCAGCGCCTTTTCTTCTGGCTCTGAGCAGGGAGGTGTGTGGCTTGATCCCTTTTATCCACATGCTGAGAATTTCCACTGGATTAAAACCACTGTACTCCACTGTAACTCTGTGAAGGTTTGTTTGACCATGGCCAAAAGGGGAGATTTAGAGGGATGTCACTAGTAGTGATGGAGATAAAAAGGCTGCCCTTCATCTCCTCCAGAGGCTGTGGCATGGCCCCCTCTTGCTTGCACCCCCCTGCTCTGTACTTCTGGGGGGAATCCTGAGAGGACCCCACACTGCACCCCACAGCAGCACAGAGCACTCACTGAGCTGCCACACCAGCTGGCAGAGTGGGCACAAAGCAGCCATCAGTCTCACAGCAAGGGTGCCCATGACATCCTGAGACATCCTTTGGGGACCAGCAAGCAGAGATCCTCCTGCAAAACTGGGGAGGTCAGTGGTGCTGGCATCTTAATGTGCTCTCAGAACAGATTTTTAATAAGTAATCAAACACACAAACAAAACTTAATGCTGATGGGACAAAGACAGGACAAAACGGTGCTAGGTTTTGGTTAATTTTGTGGGGCTGGCACAACATCATCATACTACGAAAAAACATTTGATATATATGTAAAGTATGCATACAATTATGTAGCAGACCTGATATACCTAGAATTAAGGAAAGTGTCTTGCATGGTACCCCAGTGCGCAGTGAAGAAGAGGAAGATTAATGACTACAAGAAATAAAAGGTGGATAGAGAAACAGCTAAGCAGGGAAGAGCAGTGGGTTTGAGAACAAAGCCCTGTCTCTCCTGTATCTTTTCTAATGCTGCTTAACATTTGGAGTGGTGACCTTAGAGCAAAGACCAAGGTACATGCTTGGTGGCTCCTGTGAAAGATGCAAAATTGCAAAGTATTAACCATCCTGGAGCGGGAACCATCCTTCCACAGGAATAATTTAGATGAGCTTGGGAAGAGCAGTGTCCGGAATTGCAGCAAATACAATTGTAAAAAGCATGCATGACAGCACTAATGATGAGACTTCTCTGTAAACTAGTGGCCCATAGGGACAGAGGCATTAGGGTGCAAAGAGAAATTCCAATAAACCATCAAGAGTGCAGGGTAGAAGTGGAAAGAGGTTGCAAGATGCATCATGCATGGCATTTTCTCTAAAGACAGGGAGAAAGTCCTTCCTCGTACAATTCCTGATAAGACCTCATATTTTGGTCCCATTTGTCTGGGGAGGACTGACCTTGATAGGGATACAGGGAAAGCCTTTGGGCAGGATTAGGGCAGTAGAGACTTCTGAAGGGATGATAAGACATGTTGACATTTGAGCAAAGCAAAAATTAAAAGGTGTTACTGTTTTGAAATCCTTTGAGGCATAAAAACCACAGAGGGGGAAGAATGTTTTAAAATGAAGGATAGTTCTGGTACAAGATCCTGGGTTTTCATTAATCTTACCTCTGTTTGGAGGGAAGTCATTTTGAAAAAAGTTACTATCAAGGAGTGAAAACCTAGAATAACTCTCAAAACAGAAAAATGAAGGCAAACAAGAAGCCCTGAGTTGTCAAAGAGGTTGTGTGAAGGGGTGGCAGTAGTCTTCCTTATAAATTGAGGTTTGTGATGTCAGCTTTTGTTTCTTGGATTAGTTGTTATCCCCAACAGCAGGTTTAAAAGACACTTGATTATGCTGTGATTATCCCTTATTGTTTCTATTGTATTTAATTAATTTTCATGCTTCAGAAAACTGGCTGCAGAAGCTTGGGAAGATTTATTTTCCTCGGGTAGATTATTTGGCTGTATGGGATGCTCTTCCTTTCCAGCAGATGACTCATGTTGGCTACAAGTGAGGAACACTGCTGCCTCTAGAGCTACTTAGAAACTTCATAAATGTTTGGAATTCCCTGAAAAATCTGGGATCAGAAAGGATCTGCCCAAGCCCTCCACCTCCAACAAGCAGATACCACACAAATATCTCTAAGGCAGGTGCCAAGAGATGGTGCCCAGCTATTTTTGATGGTGCCCAGCAACAGGATGAGGAGCAAGGACCAAAAGATAAAATTCAAGAAGCTTCACCTCAACATGAGGAAGAGCTTCCTTACATTGAGGATGGCAGAGCACTGGATCAGGCTGCCCGGGGAGCATGTGGAGTCTCCCTCTCTGGAGACGTTCCACACCCGCCTGGACATGTTCCTGTGCTTGAGGTGACCCTGCCTTGGCAGGGGGGTTGGACCAGATGACCTTCAGAAGTCCCTTCCAGCCCTAACAGTTCTGTGGTTCTGTGAGTCTGTGGTCTTACCAGGCAAGAAGAGGTTTCACAGACAGGTAGCATGATTCAGGGATCACTTCCAGGCTCAGGTGGGCATTTTCAGCTGAAAAATTCCATTCTGGTTCCAGCATCAATGCCACTGGCCATGCCTCTCATATGCATTCCTCCTTCCTGTGGCACACATGGTGAGTTGAGGCTTTGAATCTTCTGTGTAAGTGTTCTACAATGTGTTTGGTTTCATCAGTAAAGTGCTTCTGACTTTCTTGCCTGTAAGTTGCAGGGTGCCAGAGTTGGGGACTCCCAACATTGCAGTCCCCCGGGTGGACTTTCTGGTGAGAGAGAATTTTAAAAAGGGCCAAACTAGATGGTCATGGATGACTAGGTGTCATTAGTTCTTCTCATTTATATCCAATTTGTCTCAGCACCTGATACCCTAATTACCTTGTTCTGCTCTCTTTACATTAATGGGAGTGGTGCTTCACATGCTTCCTTTTCCCAATTCCCTCATAGGCTTTTTTTATAATCTCTCATTGTGTGCATCATTCGTTTTTCTCTCCACGTATCTCCTTTCCACTTACACTACAGACACCTGCAGGATATAAAAAGAGGTGAGCCTGTGTCAGGGCAAAAGACTCTGCAGAAAATTAAGAAGTGAATTTAAAAGGGAAAAATTACCAGTGAGAGAACAATCTCAGGATATCTTCTCTAAATCATCATACTGACATTACATTGTAATGGTTCACTTTTATTGCGTCATTTGGTGTAATAGTTTCCCGGAATGGGAGGATTTAAAAAGCCACCCTCAGTGTCAATAAAGCAAACAGCTGGCCACCAGTGTGACCTAATCCCACCTGGGACAACTAACGCTTCCTCTGAAAATGCTGCTTCACAGCCTCACATGTGTGCAATGAGAGGATGCTGGTCTGGTGGGGGAGATCTGCAGCCAAGAGCTAAAGCCCAGGGGTGGCAAGCAAACCCAGGCACCAAGAAAAGTGTTCCTGTCCAGCCCCCAGTCTGGCACCAGCACTGTGTCAGACTTCAGCACAAAGGGATACTCCCCCACTGCCCTTCTCAGGACATGAATCTTCACCTTGGAGAAAGGCTTCCCCAGCCTCCATGCTAACGGGACTTCTGCCTTCCCTTTCTTAAGAAATCCTGTTATCCTTTGGAGGTGGTGGACCTTTCCCTCACAACTGGAAGCAAACCTAACCTTGATTTCTCAACCAAAACTAAAAAAACCCTCACTGGTATAAAAATGTTTGGAAAGCAGCAGAGAGAGAGAGGCAGGAAGGATCCAGGGATCCTTCCAGGACATTCAACAGTGTAAGGGTAAATGTTTTGCTTAATCTCTTTTTCTTTCTTGAATGTTTTCATCACAGATTACATCCTGTATCACAAAAGCTTCCTTGAAGCCTCAATTTACCCATGAAAACTGTTTTCTAAAAAACCCCTTCATTTTCTTGATGTGTTGATTTGTAACTATGCTAATGCTTTCCACAGAGCTGCTTGTAACTACCTATGTTTGTGGAGGTAATATATACCCAAGAACAGCTTATTGCTTTTTTTGTAAATACATTTTAATTTCTAGAGGTCCCACTAGTTCATTTATGCTGAAACTGCAGCTACAGTCCAGGGAGCCTTGTGACAGAATGGCTTAAACTGAGGGTGTTCAGCTCTAGCTGAAAGAAGGGCTATTAAACAAAAAAAACCAAACTGTTGGTAGTTATGTTCCAAGCCATATTTTCTAAGGTTTTTGTGGGGCTCTTATCCTGCTGAAAAGAGCTTCTCAATAGAAGGGCTGGATTTTTGAATGGATCAGCAACCCCCAGGAGAGAAGCAGCAGACGGATACATTCATTTTTAGCTTGGAAGAACTGGATTATTTAAAACATAAAGGATTCCTTGATATGTGTGGTTGGCATCACTGTGAGTGATAATAACAAAGGCATCTCTATTAAAATGCAAAGTGTATTATTGCTACCTTAGGGGTTTGTCTCTTAGATCTCTTCCCCCATACCAATCCAGCAGGGATTTAATGATGTTCTGTCCACAAGTTTCCCCCCAAGAGCTGCAGGGAGGACAGGCTTTACTCCTCAAAGCAAACTTCAGAAGCACAATGCAGAAAAGAGAAGAGAGAGGCCAGGGAAGAGTTGAGCTGAGAACAGGAGGATAATACAAGAGGAGAAGAAATGAAAAAGAGGGGAGAGTGAAAATACTGCAAAATAAGAGCAAGTACTACCTGTAGGACCTGCTTCTCTGAAGTTTATGTTTCTGTATGTTGCTGTGAGGTAAGCTTCTTGCCATCACAGCCCTAGTTTCATCTTGAACAAGGCATAAAGCTGTTTTTAGCTCTTTGTTTGCTATCCCTCTTGTACTGCAGTTGATGGAGTTAGATTTGTGTGCTGGGGATGGTTGGGATGAATATGCATAGCCTTTGAAGACCTGCTGGCAAGTTTAATGCATAAAAGCTTTACTAAATGGGAATGCTTTTCTCATTCAAAACATAAATGAAATATTACAGGTGCTCACAGATGTTTAGGTGTAGCCAGCTCCTTTCCTCAAGGAGGAAAGATTTTCATCCAACCCTTTGGGTGAATTGCTAATGAAATGCAGAGCTTCTTGGGAGGAGTGCAGCTGGCCTAATACTATTTCTAAGTCTGACAGTTGTGGGGAGAGCAATGCAGGAACCCAAACACTGGTGTCTACAGCTATTTAAGGTGCTTTATGGTGCCTTTCCCACCTCCAGCTGCCTCTCCAGAAGTGCACAATCTCTCACGCATCTTGTGATGTATCTGCCAGCCCTGCTGCAGGTGTCTTGGATACTCTGGGATGTCAAAAATGGCACTTGGTGCCTATGTTTAGGACCTGAATCAGTCCCAATGTGGTATAGCTGTGAGACACTTAGTCTCTCAGAAGAGTGAGAACAGTTCCCTTTGCAATTTATAGGAAAAGTTAAAATAGATCGACTGTTGACAAGTCAGGTTGGCTGGTTTACAGGAGACTACTATGTTCAACAGATGGGAAGAAGCTGCCAGATCTGGATTAAAAGCCAGATCCAAACAACCCTTGATTTTCTACAGTCTGAACTGTGGAACTCAGATAAGAAAGCAGCAGGTCCCTGGATATAGCTTTACTTCTTAATGCCAATGCCCAAAAACATTACAGAAACTATTTGTTGCTCCATTTTTACTTCTAATGCTTGCAAATAGGCAATGAAGTTTGGTTTTACACTCCAGGGTTTTTTTTATCACTATAACAATGTTGTACTCTTTCTCTTGTTCCCCCTATATGTGATCAGGTGGTTCTTCAGGAAACCTCCTCTCTTTAATAAAAAGGTGAGTGTTTAATGGGATTCGAATGCTTACTCGACGTGCAGAAGCATTGATGGAGTTCTACTTATTTGAAAGAAACAAGCAAAGCACTGTAAAGTATATATTATCCATGAGTGTTCTAAAAAGCACAGATTCCCTTGACCAGAGTGCTCTGAAGTGCTGGGTGTTTCTTCTCTGGTATAAACATTAATAAACTGAAGAAAAACTGGTTTTAAGTGTGGGTATCACCATCTTCAGGGTCTTGAACTTGGCTCAGTTAAGCCAGTGGAGCATTTCCAGTGATTTTAGGAAAGAGACTAAGCCTTTCCATAAACCTGCGTGTTGTGTCCCCTTAACTGCACGCAGCAATGTAGGTAGACATGGGCAGGTCCACTGTTACTTCCATATGGATATAACTGAGTAGCTACTGGGTAGTGAGAGGCAGCAGCTCTCCTTTTCAGATGAATTTGGGTAGGTTGTGGGTCAGCTGTGTTTGATTTACTTTGCTGGACACTGATTTAGTTAATGTCCTAAAGGATTTATTTGTCTCTCCTCCAGAAAAGGTAATGAATCCTTGCCCTCCAGCACTGAGATTCAAACCACATCCTGATTTGATCTTGAGTTCAGTTCTACACACAGACTTAGTTGTCAGCCAAACCTAGTCCTTCTCTCCCATCTCTGATTAAAAAATTCCTGTCTTGATTCATATCTTTGCCCCAAAGTGAAACTGTTTGATTTGGCTTCTGAGTAACACAAAGAAAATAGAAAGCCAGCAGGAAAAACAGTGAAAAAGACAAGTCCATGAGCAGTGAAAGGGAGAAGTGAAGAAAACTTCATTTAAGACACTTCACTGAAATATAAAACTAGGGTGAAACAAACACCAACCACACATCAAAAAAACCAAAAACCTCTCCCAGACATAGGACCATAGTCATTTGGACCTTGGCCATATCCAACCAGGGTACTGCCAAATGTGATCTCACACAAGCATGGTGTGTGATTCAGACACCAATAGTGTATTTCCCCATTAATGTAGCTCCATATCTATCTTTTAGCTTGGCCAGAAACCAGCTGTTGGACAATCCAGCCATAGTTATCTATGCTACAATTGGGAATGATGTCTGCAATGGGTAAGGTGTAAACTAAATGAACATTTATAATATCATAAAATTGACTTTAGAGTACTGCTGACTGCCTGGACGTTTGTGTCTCACTGCTTTGGGCTTCTCCATGATGGCATTTTTCTTTGCTATTGGTCCTTCCTTAATTTTCTGCTGAAAATACTTGTTATTTCCTTACTTATATTTGTCATAGGCACCCACCAGTCCTCATTTGGAGCTTGCCTTTCTTTCTTTCTTTCTTTTATAAGCCAGTCATAAAATGACCAATGGTATGTCTGAAGTAATTATTTCTAACTTAGCAGAGGAAATGAATAATAACAACAGGAGAGAGGGAAAAAAGTGTATAAAAGCATACATATCCATCTTACCTAGTGTGCCACCTCCTGTCAGGAGGGAGAGCGTGACTGGTTTATCATTTCTGAGGAATGACAACATAATCCCCTGTCTAGCTCCATTTTCACCCTGCCTCTGCTGCCTGCAGTCTTTGCTGTTCTCTCCTGATGAGGTGTTTTGTCATTCTGGCTTTATTCACGTTATATGCTCTGCAGGAGAATGATCTGAAGCTTTCAAAACCAATAGTTCTGGTATTACCCATTAACAATGCTCACAGGGATGCCAAGAGGTCACTGGTTGGATGCTTCCCTTCCTCCTGGTGGTAGTGGGAAGGTAGAAAACACCTGCAACCAGGCCAATGCGCAGGACATCCATATTGCAGTTTTGGTTTTGCAGGAGGTCCGAGTGCTGTTGCTAGTGCAAAATTATTTTCACCATGATCAATCTTCAGCTTTTTTTGTATGTGAAAGAAATCAATCTGACTTATACAGAGACTTTCAAAACACACACCTTAATAAATGCTGCATACTCAGCTAAGTTTCCTTCCAAAGGTTTTGAAAATTCTCACCTGCAGGTTGTGTAATGAAGTTGGAGCTATTATGCAGGCTGTCAGACATGGCTGTGAAAATGGCCGAGATTTCATACCCTAAAACTGTTTAACAGGCAGTTCATGGGTTGAAATTTTGCTTGCCAGGTGGTATCCTCCAGATGAGAATGTCCAAAGGCCAGGCAGGGCATTCCTTGACACTGCAGAACCTGGGATCTCTCAGCTGAGGCAGAAGTGGGACCACAGGGGCACCTTTTAAGTCCTTTCCTGGCATCAGCATTGCCCTACCCACATGCAGGCAGCATGCAGAAATCACCTCCCATGAAACCTGCAGCCTCTGGTACTCTTGCTCTCTCTGCACCCCTGTCCAGAACTGCCAAATCTGCCCTCAGCACCCTGCTCTTATCAGGGGAAGGATGCACAAGTGCTCAAAAGCAATGCTACCACACTGACTGAGTAGGAAAAGCAGTCACAGGCCTCCTGGTAGTTGCTGACAAGACTGTCCTAGGGATCTGTTTGCTGAGAAGCTTATGGAGATATCATTCCACCCATTGCCAGGATGATAAAGCCCCTAAATCCCCCTCCACAAAAAATAAAAAATTCACCTTTGCTGAAGTCCGTGGCTCCTGCCATGGAGACTTTCAAGGTGTCTTCTGACAGGTTGGGCCCAGGCTCTGTTGTGCACATATTTCAATTTTGCCGTGTCACTGCCTTTGCTAAAAGCACCTCTTTTTCCTTTGTTTTATTCCTCATTCTGCAGGCTATTCCTTTTGCTTACCTTGTCTCTAACACTGCTTTCTACTCTTGCTTGAAGTAAATAAAAATTTTCCAGAAATTTAAACCATTTTGACCTTGCCTCACCCATTTGTATATTCCAAAACCTTCCAGAACAGTATTTAATACTTGCTTGAAGCTTTGATATCTTTTTATCCCAGCATCCACTATCTGGCAGAGACGCTGTTGTCTGCTCAAATTCTCACTGCTGTTTTCTGTCTGTTTTCTTCCAAAACATTCACAGCATCGAAAGAGGCTATCAGGCTGTAGTGATCCCTGTGACTCCTGCAAGGAAGGATGCTGCAACTTCTGTAGCATTGCGCTGTTTCCATTGAGGGGGATGGACAGCAGAGAGAGATTTTTTTCAGTGTCCAGTCACTGTGTAGCTGCCCTGGCTCTGATGTACCTACAGAGGTTACAGAGGATGTAGAGCATCTGATGGGCTTGACTTCAAACCTGGGGCTTGAAAAATAAAAACCTCTTCAAGGACAGCTTTAAACTACAGTAATAGAGCCTTCCTGGCCTTATCCTGTATTTTGGCTTCAAAAGAGAGCAGTGTGCTGAGCGTACTGGAGACACAGCTCTTCCCAAAGCATTGTTAAAATGTGGGTATTTCAACGAATGCAAAGAGCAGTAATATGGATGTTTGTAGAGGAAAAAATTAATGAAATTGGCAGCCTGTGTTACACATTCCCAGTAGTCTCCACACCGTGGTGTCCAAACAGGGGGGTTAGAAAAATAAAGACAGATGGCAGTGGTATCTCTCTGCCCACTGAGGTGTAAATGTGGGATACAGAGACCTAGAAAAAAAAAAAAAAAAAAAAAAAAAAAAAGTCAGACAAGAAAGTAATGCACACCAGAAGTCTCAAATGCTGTACAATTATTGCATTATTGCAAGTACTAGTTGCATTTGGGGTATGGCACTGTTTCTCCAGCCTATCCTTCACAGATCTGCAGTTATGGCATCTGCAACAAACAGCAAGGTGACAGCAGCAAAGCAGGGTGAGCAGGGTGAGCAGGAACCCATAATGAAAGGACCTTGTACGAGGTGGCACCAGTGCCAGCAAGAGCATAATTCTCCTTTATTTCAAGACTCTTGAAACCAAAGAGCTGCTGCACCCTCCAGCCCTGAAAATAGTGTGTGAGTAGGGAACACCTCTAGCCCTTATGCCCTGGCCATGCCAGCCCTGTGCAGCAAGCCCAGGGGGATGAGGTGAGGGTACCACAACAGACTCTGGTGCTCACCCAGGCACCCTGGAGTCCTTGTGGCAGAGCCAAAATCAGACGTGCCTACAAGGTTGCTTCCTTCTCATTCGGTTTTAATTTCGTAGCCTGGCACAGAAAGGAAATGTGAATAAATACGCTGACATATCTGCATGACTTCAACACAGTATGACAAGAGAAAGTGGAATTATGACTGTCATATTAATTTTGGCTTGTACTGACATGTTTGCTTGTCATAGAGGCCTTACATCAGAGCAGTATTTCGAAATCAAGTGCTGCAACACCTGCAGGCGACATGAAGTAATTTCAGAGCAAATCCTCAGTCTTATCTCAAAAGTAGCTTGATTGGGTGGCTGTCACAAGGATAAACCTGAATCTTAATGCTGTTTTTCCATTCTCCCTACTAGAAAGTCTCAAACGCTTCAGCAGCATATACTGCATTAAGATAAATTTCTGGGCCCCGGAAACTCACCCAATTATTATTTTGTGTTTATTATTAATAAATAAATTATTAATTATATTAAAACGCTTCTCACTGAAGAATCCCAAATCCTTCTAAGGGAACTTGATTCTCCCACTCAGGACGCAGCACCCACTCCCCTCCTCTGAATCCAGACATTTCTAATGTCTTGAGACAGAACAACAATGCCTTGGAAAGCTCCTGCTTCCATGGCATTCTGTGACAAGGAGTCTGACCCAATTCACTAGCAGCTTTCTCAGCGCTGCACGCATTAGGTTGGCCTTTCTCTTACCCCTGGGAAGCCAAGAAACAGATGAAAGCACTTTCCTAAGGAAAGGGCCTGGATGGAGCCTTCTGGCTGCTAAGCTCATTGCTTTTCCACAAGTCTAAGAGGACAAAATGAGGGTGGTCATTAGTGCAACCTTCCTGCTTGGAAGGACATCCCCTGTCTTTCGTCTTGAACTTCCTCTCTGAATGCTTCTGTCAGCTGAGCTACACCACCAAGATGGAATGCAAACTGTCACAAGACCCTGCTTCCTAAGGTAGATGGATCCTCTCTTGCTGGGATGGGACAGCCTTCGAGGGCTGTGTTCCCCCCTTGCTGTCAGCCCCTGTTAGGAACACGTGCACCTCGAGAGCGTGGCAATAGCTCTCAGGCGGGAGAGCACGTGAACACTTTTTCTGTAATAAAGTGGTTGCTATAATAACATAACTAGAGCAGTGTTCTCCAGGCAGCCTGGGGTGGTTTTGTTTGTTTGTTTTTCTTACATAAATTGAAATGTATTTCAACTTTAGGATTTAATTTCCCCCCACACTCCTGCAGCGTCTGCAGCTAAATGGAAGAGGGGAAGGATAAAGCTGAGCTGGGGACTCTGGCTTGAGGAGGTTCATACCTGACAGTGTGCCACAAAATGTGAGCATTCAGTCCACATGGAACACTGACACAGCTCCTGTACCCCAATGGACTATTTTAATATTAAATATCACCTCTCTCCAGGCTCACATATTTGTCCAGACCTCTCTCCTGCCCTCCTGTAGAGCTGCAGTAAGAGGTGTAGGACATATGAGAGACAAAGCTACCTTGGATATTCCTACCTTGCATAATCAGAGCAGGTTGAATGTAAACTATGCACAGGAACCCATGGGGTAAGAAGTCCTACTTTCACCCAGCTGTGATGAGGGATTGGGTTTGCATCACTTCTTTACTTGCTTTCTCTTCTACTTCTTCCTCATTTATTGAACAAGAACTGGTTTGTTTTGGTTTTTACCTTGATTGCCAAGTTTTCTTGCTTTTAGTCTCTCTTCTTCCCTGTCTCACTGGGGAGGAAGGGGAAGAAGGAAATCTGCTGAGCAGCTGTGCAATGCTTAGCTGCCCACTGGGGTTAACCCACAATAGGAATCCACTCTATAAAAAAGGGATGCCTCTCTCTGTTTTTAGTTGTGGTACACTGAGGGAGAGAGGTCTTTATATGTCTGATTTTGGCAATGACAAGTGAGAGACATTGCAACATTTTTCTAAGGTTTTATTCAGTTGACTTAATGTGGAATGGCAGCAAACAGAGAAAATGACAGTGTTACAGGTGCTTTTCTGGGGACACAGTATTCCTGACGCAATGTCCTATTGGCATCCTCTTCTTTAGGGAACATGACACGCTGGCCCACATGACCACACCCAAAGAAATGCTCTCCAATGTGGTGCAAGCTCTGCGATACCTGGACTCCCGTCTTCCAAATGGCAGCCATGTGATTTTAACAGGCTTGGTAGATGGTCGCTTCCTCTGGGATAACCTGCACGACAGATACCATCCTCTAGGTAAATATGAGGTGGTGTGGGGTTCCTCCTGGTTATCTGCCTGTTCATGTTGCCGTCTCTCCCTAAATAATCTATGAATCTATTGACAATTTCAAGCAAACCTGACAGAGTGGAGGAGATCTGAGAAATATGAGTCACATATTGGCTGTGCTGCAGAAGTAGGAATGACATCTCTTACCATCCCCAGTGCAGGACAGGTCAGACCCCTGTTCTGCCAGGTTCCCCCACCAGCCATATCCACCCAACTCCAACCCAGGCTCAACACATGTTGTGGTGGTGTAAACGAGCTGTTCTTCCTCAGTCTTGGCTCAAAATTGTGTCTGGCCTGCCTGCATTTCATCCCGATTTTTGTTACAGATGGAGATGGTTATTTAGTTGACATTCACTAGTGGATGCTGTGGTAAAACTGGATGTGGATCAAGACAGAAGATTAAGTTAAGGGGTTGCAAAAGACAGTTTTCTATTAGAGAAATAAATTTTCTGCCAGCGCTGGGTGCCTGACACCTCCTACACTACCTATATGTGATGACTGAAACCTCACACCATGTGCAGGCATGTTTTGGGGCATTCCCTCAAAGTGTAGTTGCTGTAAAGTGCTTTGGAGCATTTTTTCCAGAGATTTGGAGGCTGTCATTTGGAGGCTGTCATCTCAGGGTCTGAATGACGTGGTACCTCTGACCATTAACAGAACACTCACTCCTTGGAGTTCTAGACCAAAAGCATGTACTTATTTATATTTGAGTAAAGGAATCTCTTTTGCATCTGACAAGCAGGGAGTGGTTGTTATAACAGTTCTCACCAGCAAAGAGACAGAGAGAGAAGCTAAATCACGTCATTAAAATGGTAGATCACAACTTCAGATGATTTTGGCAACCACTGGGTAACACAGCTTGCAGCACACCCTGTGCTGTGGTTTCCCCATGGTTCCCAAGTGATTACCAGGGGGCCCACATCTTCCCCATTTCTGTTTCCATATTTTTCTCTCATAAGCACTGTACTACTACCAATGAAAAGAAAAAAATAAAAAAAGAAAAATCTTGCCCCTTTCAGGGCAGGGGGAACCTGTGATAATTAATTTTTAGTCACAAAAACCCATTTCTTCCTGTGAGTGCATGTTTATCACAGCAACAGTTCCTCTAACTGGGTATCTAATTGTCAGAGACAACATGTAGCCAAATCAGGAGTGATTAACTATAGGATCAGTTGGAAATTTTGCAGAGGGGTTCATTTGCCTTGGAGGGACCCAATTAATCCTAAGCAACACGTTTTGCAGCAAGGGATCCCTTCTGGCACATCCTCTGGCAGGCTGTGAGCAGGATTCCCCATTTGGCTGCCAGTCAGCCGTGACCAGACATCAGTCTGGCTTTCTGCCAGATCCCTGGTCCCCACAACAGCACATCCCAGGGCCTGATGCTTCAGGCTACAGGAGTCTGGGATATCTGAATATCCAGAAGTGATCCTAGACTTTTGAACTCCCCACCTTTTGTGTCCTGGGCAGCTGGAACTGCTGCTGGGTAATAGGCAGCTGTGTGGCAGGCAGGAAACACATCTGTATCAGGGAGCCACTGCAAAGCAGCCTGAGAAGCCCATTTCACTTGGGAGAGATTATACTTCGCGGTTCCTAGAAAAAGCAATAAGAAATTCCTATTTCAGAACTGCAAAAATATCAAAGCCTGATTGGATGATCAGTGTACTACAAACACTAATACAACTAATACAAAAAAATGTGGCCATTTAATTCCCGTCTTGGTTGTAACTACCAAAGAAGGAAAAATAGCCAGAAAATGGATAATTTTCTCAGCAAGTCAGGCTATTGCATAGCACAGTGAGTTTTAGGGAATGTTAGCTGGGTGTTTGACTTGGTGCTTGAATTCGCTCACCCACACAAGCATATCCACTTCTCTCCATGACAGCAAAATTGTTTCTCCCTTTTAAGGCCAACAAACTTCTGTGAGGTAAATGCAAAATTCAGAGTGTGTACAGGCACCCTTCAACTTTGCAAATCCTGCATTCCTTTGGCGGGTGAGAGATGCATTAATGGAACAGTGTCAGTCGTGCACTTTGGAGGTTCGCATGGGCTGTGATGACAAACCCCACACGTGAGACAAACCACCTATGAAAGGCAAGAGAGGGATGCAGGAGAAGCAGGTGTGGGGCTCTGCACCCTATGGGGACATGGGCAGCTTAGCAGGAAGGATGCCTTGGTGCCACCTCTATTGCACCCCAGCTCTGGTGGTGGGAGAGTAACTGGGGGTGGGGGCTGTGGTGGAGTGCCTCTTCCCACCCAGGGGTGTGAGGCACAGACCTGCAGAATGGAGTCACGTTTGGCCATTGGGCACATAAAATTTCCCTCTCCATGCTTTGCAGGACAACTGAACAAGGATGTCAAATACAGCCAACTCTACTCTTTCCTCGACTGCCTCCAGGTAAGGTCTGCAGATGTAGCTTGGGAACTCCCCTTTCATCTTTGTCTGCTGCTAAAGCCCCTCTCCTCTTGCCTGCCCAGGTGAGCCCCTGCAGCGGCTGGCTGACCCCCAATGAGACCCTCAGGAATCTGACCTCGGAGGTAAGTCTCAATGGGGCTGCAATGGGATCACCCCAATGCACACTCTGCCCTGTGTCTGAGGAGATAAACCCAATTGCCTCAAAGGCAAGACATCAGCATTTGTTTTTTTCTTCCAAAGGCAAGTAGTAGATGTGGAAACCTCTGTATCCATCCTTTCAAACACCTCTCAGGCTCTGGGAGGCAGCATGCTCAAGTTAAGGGATTTGTAAAGGTATTCCTGTTACAACCTCTTAGCTACCCAAATTTATTCTCAAGGGATGTGACCTCCCCGAGACAAAACTGTTCAAGTTCATGTTCTTTAAGAAGAAAATGTACTTGATAAGAAAGGAAAGGCTTTTGAATCTAGTTGCTGTTGCTATGACAAGTCAGCTGCGCGGATTTTTCTGGCTGCGGGAGCAGGTCCTGAGAGCAAGAGCCTTACCCTGTTTTCATTTGGGATTTGTGCTAATCTTCCTCAGACACATTTCTGTGGACTTAATCGCCAGATGGTGTGACCAGGGAGCATCCAGGCTCAGTGCAGGAATGGGAACAGACAGAACAGAGATGTCTTAAAACTCACCCTAAAAATCTGGCTGCAGAGGTGTATGACACATAATACCAGCCACTTATTTTCTTATGGGACAAGCTGATTTTCAATCCCAGCAATCCCCTGCAGCCAGATATTATCCTCTGTAGCCAAATATTATCAAAGGTGTCATCTCTGTGTATAGTTGTATTAATGTTTGCATTCACTAAACAACAAAATATGGCCTTAATTTCACCAAAGCTTACATATGTATTTCATTTTGTGCACTGTCCCTCCTGACTTCGGAGAAGGCAATTAAGCACACTCCTAAACCTTAGCAGGCTTGCAGCTTATATATTCGTACCAACAATACAGAACATAGAGTACATGTAACTTCTGTCCATGAACAATGCATATGTCTGCAGGGTATGAATTAATCACTCTGAGCCCCTGTCTGAAACTAATTGTCTATGTTATTATCCAAACTGCACAATTTAAATATTTAGGAGATCCTGATCTCTGTTATGGCTGCAGAAATTACACTGGATGTATCAGTTAGGCAGACGCTCAATGGTGGTAATTTACTCTTCTGAAAGTAAGGGTGGAATTTGGTTTGCATAGATAAGCATTATCATCCACAACTTAGTAGCAGGAAGGATAATAGGAAAAGAGGACATTTCTCTTGTAGAGAAGTTTTGCATTTCTTTAAGAGGAATCCAAAACCAAGAAGCTCCAAAACCAAGAAGCGTAGAATATTTATATAAGCTTAGGGACACTACTAAAAGAGGTCTCCAGTAAAATAACCATATGCTGTATTAAACTTACAAAGTCAGCTGAGGCATCAGTGCAACCTGCAAGGATGAGCTGGGTAGTCCAAAGGCTGGTGGTGCTTGTGCAAGTCCACGTCATGATGAAGAGCCCCATTTCACCTCCTGTCGCCTCCGCTGAAGGGGCAACATCAGCTTTCAAATTCCTGGCTGTGCATCAGTGACAAAAGCTGAATCTATGCAAAGCAGCATGAATAGCAATGAATAGTCATTAAATCTCTTGATTTTTGCAGAAAGCGTTACAACTTTCCAATGTCCTGAAAGAAATAGCAAGATCTGAGAAATTTGCCAACTTTGATATTTTCTACATGGATTTCCCACTGAGACAAAGTAAGTTTTTTACCCTTTCTCACAAAGCATTTACTCAAGTTCTGGGCTGCTGGTATGCACCTCATTTTTTGGCTCTGTTCCAGAAGAAGGTCCTTATAGCCAGCCAGCCTAGGTGACCCTGCTGTCAGGGCTGTGGCTGAGGAGGGACCCTTAATGCTATCTCCTGGCTTCCATGGTTGGGGTAACCTTTCCTGAGACAAATTCCCACCACCACCTTGGGAGCCACAACTTTCCTGCTTGCCCCAGCTGCCAGCACCAGCAAGCCCAGTGATGCACAGCACACTGTCCACTTTCTCTTGGGTAGCAAGGTGACAGGGACAACAGATGTGCCTCTGCTAAAAATGCCCCCTGCTTGTCCACTGCAGCTTCTCAGGCTGATGAAGAAACAAGCAGACATCTCAAACCTATATTGGTCCGTAAGATTTGTATTTATTGTTGAACATTGCTTTTATAGTGGAAGGACGAAGCTTTTATATAGGCTGGAGATGCAAACCTGCAGTGGTGAAAATGGTCTTCATGAGATGTGGTTTGCTTTGTCACTGAATGGGCTTCATGCTGCCTTTTCTGGGATGAGCAGTGCCTTGGGAAGAGCAGTGCCTTAGGAAGGGGATCTTTCATCAGCCATTTTTCTGCCTCAATAACACAGCCACCTTCTCACTGTTCCCAAAAGCAGAAGCACCTCCCCCAGGAATAAGTGGCTTATTTCCTATGTTTCTTTAAACACCAACATACTACTGTAACTTTTGACTTGAGAAACTTACAAAACTTGTTCTTCTGTGATCTTTAGGGACATTAGGTAAGTGCATAACCTAATCACTTTCTTCCGCAACTGACACTTCAAAATAAATTAAAACATCTAGGGAACTTTTGTTGTTACCCATGAGCGTGGGCACAGAGTGTCCCTGTGGGGCTGGGGACAGACACCTGTCCCTGAATCCCTCTCAGCTCTGCTTCCTTTGCAAGATGCACAGGGGTCCAGCTTCAGGCAACCCAGCATCAGTCTGGATTCATCAAAAGGAGAAACACACTCTTTAAAGATAAGGATCGGCATGAGATGAGGGATTGAGTTGGGCAACATATTCCAAGTAGTTAGATAGTGATGGGAATGTAGGAAAACAGCTTTTCACTTCTGTATCAGCCTGAATCTCCCATGTTACAACTTGTCTCTCTCTTTACCACTGTGAGGAGACTGGGCCTATCCTCATTGTCTTCCCACAGGCTCTTCCCTAGCATGGACCATCCCTGTCTCTCAGCCTCTGTTCATGGGGTAGGAGCTCCAGCCCTGGCTACCTGGGGCTTCTCCCCAGTAGCCTGAATGTTTATGTTAAAAAAAATAGTATATAATAATTGGGAAAAAAGCTCGATCTGCATTTCCTTGGTTTTTTATTTACATGGAGAGGTAGTTCCATGTTGGTTCTTACTGAAAAATTTTGTCTGTGGACTATATTTTAAATCCCAGCATGCAGAAATCTAAATCCAAAGCTATGAAGAGGAAGAAGCACCCTGTCAATACCTTAAATACTGCTCTAACACCTCTCCCCATCAGTGCCTGGCTGTCCTTGAAAGCATGAAGCTGCCAGGGCACCTAGGATTATTAAAAAAAAAAATCTCATTTTGCAGCCAAATCCTATCAAAATCCACAAACTTATTTTATCCTGCATGACCCAATTCAGGAAGCTGGTTCTGGGCCTCATGAAGACCATATGGAGGAGGAGTAGGTAATGAAGTGAGGATGGGAAAGGCAGTTTTTCTGTCCAATAGTTTCTGTCAGAGAGGTGGGCTCCACTGTCAAGTTCATCTTTGTAGCACAGGGTTTCAGGATGTCCAAGTCTCCTTGAAGCTTTTGCCTCAGCTTCTTAATATTTCACAAGTCATTAGGATTTGGAATGAGCTACCTGCTGGGTAGGCAAATTACTTTAATAAGTTAAATTACTAACTTTAGTTAATTTATTTGCTTTCACAAAAGGAAACATCTTAATATAATTTGCTGTTCTTGATTACATCCCATTAAATAAATGAAGTAAACAAAATCACACATGCATATACAAACAACAGCTTTGAAAGACACTTTGCAAAATTTCCTGGAGCCAAGGATTCGAGCTTGCCGTCAGGAAAGCTGTCAGATCACAAGTGTGCTCAAAAGCCAGCTAAGGCTGCTGACCTACTTTTCTGGTCTCTTTCTGGAGCAAGCAGCAAATCCTCCCCGAAACGCTCCAGACATCAAATATTTAGCAGTTGTTACACACTGGGATGAGTACATCGATTTCAGCCTGGCCTGGACCTATATATGTACATAGCAGCTCCCAGATTTCTCCAAGAAAAAATTGAGTATATTAACATTTCTTCTACATTTAGATGGACATTCAAGCTCACATGTTGACCTTGACTGAAGAAATTAGTGGTTCCTTTGTGAAGCAGTGCAATAAAATAGGGGCTGCTTGTTGTGTCTTTCCCTTGGTGTGGCTGGAAGCAAGCTCTAGTCTAGTCCAGCCAAGGCAATAGGCACTTCTAAGACAAACTCTGGACGTACTCAGTTGGTGGGTATTTGCTTGACTGCTCTAGGATTTTTGGAGGTCTGATATAATAGTGCAAATTGATTTGTAAATTTTGTAAATTTGTATCTTGATACAATTTTTACTTATCTTACTTACTCCTCTGCTATTTCTGGCATTGGAGCAGTAGTGTCTCTGCAAAGTAAAACACAGTACAGAGCCTTGTACTCCATGTAGAATATCATATATAAGGAGTTAGGTAAGTTCACTGTGCATCTGTATGTGCACTTTGTGGTGTAACCTAAGATAAATATGTGTTTTGCCCAACGTACTGTAAATTTGAAACAAACCTGCAAGCTCCATGTCCTGAAACAGGTTACTTTGGGTGCTGGCTGAAGCATCACAAGTGGGTTTCTATAGTCAAAGTAGGAAAATCACCTTTCTGTGAATTAGAGTTAGTATGGGGACCCAGACATCACCTTTTGACACAATAGCCAGGGTCCAGCAAACAGCAGTGAGCCCAGATCAAACTGTGGTGCTTGAATGGAGAACATTTTCCTCCTGACAGGATGCTTGCATAATGCTATTAAGAATTCTTAATCTGTCATTATAAAAGGAATTATTGAATTTACAGTCTGTTAATGCCATATCCACTAGTCCCATGTTTGATCACTCCACAGCCCTTTTGAAGAGAGAAAGCTTTTTACTTCTCTAATGGCTCCAGGGCTTACAGCACAGCATCATTTGCATTGAATGTCACGCTTATGTAATTCAAAAGGTTATTTTGTTGGAGTTGAAAAAGACCGCTCAGAAGAGAAGTAACCAAAAATGACAGTCTGTTCGTGCATACTTCAGCCCATGTGAATATTCTGTTATCATCTCTTTCTCTAAAAAGCACTGTTTTCTTTATCTCTATTTTTTTCTTTTGCACTGCTGAAGATGCAACATGGGAAATGCAAAAGTATTAAATCAGTATTAAATAATTTACAACTTTACTTGCTACAGCATCCATCTTAGTTGGGAGGGAAAGTGAATTGTTTTACGATCATTTATGTTCAAAGCGCTTCCTTGCATAAATATCTCAGAGAAAAAAAACCCAAAACAATAAAGGCTTAAATACTGCCCCAAGGAGAAGGGATTGTACACACTATTGGCTCTGACAACTTTATGTGAATTATCATAATCTTCATGCAGAGCTGTGGTGTGCTTAGAAATACCAGCGGTGCTTTGAGGAGGAGGAGGGGGTACATCTCTGGGCAGGCATCCCCGTGCTCACTGGTGATAACCCCTCTGCTTGTGCTCTTTGCAGCAGCCGAGGAGTGGCGCAAGATGGGAGGTGAGCCCTGGCAGCTGATCGAGCCAGTCGATGGCTTCCACCCCAGCCAGGTAAAACCCAGCCCAGGAGATGGGTGGGAGCATGTGGGATGGGGGAGCATGTGGGATGCTGGTGTCCTTTGCTGCCCCAGCCACCCAGGTGGCATGCCACAGGGATGCAGGTTTAGGAGTTTGTCTTTTAAAAAAGATTCATCAAACCATTTAGGTTGGAAAGACCTCTAAGACCATGGAGGTCAACCATTAACCTAACACTGCTAAGGCCACCACTAAACCCTATCCCTAAGCACATCTACAGGTCTTTTAAATATGTCCAGGGATGGTGATGCACCCACTTCTCTTGGGAGCCTGTTCCAATGCTTGACAACCCTTTCCCTGAAATATTTTTCCCTAATATCCAATCTAACCCCTCTCCAGTGCAGTTTGAGGCCATTTCCTCATGTCTTATTAATGGTTCCATGGGAGAAGAAACCAACCCCCACCTCATCACACACAACCTCTTTATAGGTTGTAGAGAGCACTAAGATCTCCTTTCAGCCTCCTTTTCAAAAGGCTAAAAACCTCCCATTCCCTCAGCTGCTCCTCAGCAAGTCTTGTGCTCCAGACCCTTCCCCAGCTCTGTTGCCCTTCTGTGGACATGCTCCAGCACTCAATGTCTTTCTTGTAGTGAGGGGCCCAAAGCTGAACACAGGATTTGATGTATGGCCTCACCAGTGCTGAGTACTGGGGGACAATCACTGCCCTGGTCCTGCTGGCCACACTATTGCTGATACAGGCCAGGGTGCCTTCTTTGACCCATCTAAATAACAGCTGTAGCCTCAGAGCCCATTTCTGATGGCTGTACCCTGCTCTGATTCCTGCAAGTTCTGCCTGTTTCCCTCACTGACCACTATCGTGGCCAAACAGGTCTTAATGTGCAAAAACTGGTCCTTGGCACTTAGTCTGGCCAGCTGCCTGCCCAAGCACCCGTGGGAGTTTTGCTGGGTCAGGACAGTAAGGCAGCACAGCAGAAACCAGACAGGCCCCCCAGCCCTGCCCCTGCCCTGCAGCCTCCGAGGCTGTGGGTTGCCCTGTCACAGTCTGGAAAAAAGATTCCATTTTGAAGTTATACATTTAAATTGTTTATGTTCAGCAGCTACATGTTATTATGTTTTCACTTGCTTGCTTGGCCTCCTAGGACAGGTGGCAGGAGAAGGTTTACAATCTGTTTATTACAGAAATAAACAAAAGGGAAGGAGAAGCAGCTGCTCCACTGTAAGTCCTTGCTTGGCTTCGATAATCTAGTGTGAGGTTGCCTGGTTCCCACCGTACTCACTTCAAATTAATTTTTTTCCAACACTGTAGAACACATGGAAAGAGCATGTTCTGCAGTCAGCTGCAAACAAAGCCAGTTTTCTACACAATACCTGCAGATTTCAACCATGCACGCAGAGCAAAGCAGCAGTCAGTCTCCTTCACAAGCAAACCCCACCACACTGCCCAGCCACTGGCAGTGCCACTTGGTAGCTCTCCCTGCTCAAAACCAGGGGGGGATTTTATGGACCAGTTTCATGCCGTGAGCTAACACCCTTCATGTGTTGACTCCCACACCCCCATCTCCATCTAAACCAATGCCATGCTGCTTTCCATGCTGGGAAAGAGCAGTCAGTGGAGAAGCACTCCAAAGGGAGTGAGTTGCAAGCATGGGTTGATTCCAGTGTTTCAGCAGCTTCTCCATTGACTGTGCTGTCAGTTCAGCTAGAGGAGACCTGCAGGGAGAAGTCCAAAGGCAAAAGAGATGCTTTAGGTGCTGTCTTTTGTACCCGTGTCTGTCACTTGGGGCAATACAGTGCCTTGTTTTGCCTTGCCAAATTAAAAGAGCCTCATGTTTGAAGAGGGACTCCTTCATGGCAGAAATTCCTGTCTGTCTACCACACAAGTACCAGGAGACAGCTGCATGAAAGTATGAACTCACAGCCTAGGGATGTGGAGAAAGTGTGCCTTCATTTTTTGCTGCAGGCCTTTTTCAAGGAAGCAATTAGAGCAAACTTGGCAAATGAAATGAAAGTGAAAACAGTGATGAAACAAACCCTATTCCCAAGCCTGCCATCTGGGGAAACCGTGCAATACGAAGTCTGGAGTGAAATGGAAGAGGTCTTTGCATTATTTTCCTGCCTTTCCCTGAGGCTGGCCTGAGGTTTCTTATGACCCCCAGCACCAGGCCACAGTGTGAGCCAGGCTTGCCATATCACAGCTTTTCATCCAACATCCTGCCTACATCCTGTATCCCACCAGCAGCTGCAAGGTAGCACAGACTTGAAGGAAGCAACTATTTGTCTTAACGGGATCCTTCCTAAGCCAAAAGAAAGTTACAAAAGGACACTGAAGGGCAGCTGCAAACCTACTTGCAGCCCCTGGAGTGCTGAGCTGCAGGATCCAGCCAAGCACTGCCATATTTCACTCCCTCTGGACCTGGCATCCTGCAGCGGTTATGATCTCTCCCTCCTGCTGTTAGGATGACGTTAATGCTTTTATAGGTACATTTTCCCTTACAGTCAAGGTGCCAGCTGTAGATATGCCTCACTTCAAGTGAGTTATTGTTGTCCTAGGATTTATTAATTAGCCTTATCCAAACATCCACCATTTAAAATCCATTTTTCTTTCCCTGTTAGCGTAGAGAAGTCTGTTATCAACATACCACTGTTTGGACTGAGACATAGCACTCTGCCCCAAAAGAGTGACTCTCTTAATAAATAGAAGGGGAAGTATGAGCAGAGACTGCTGTTTAAGAGTGTGCTTAAGGAAGATGATAAACAATTCGCTCACTCCTCATACAAGTTTTATTTAAAGTTTTACTTTCTACTGACATGAATGCCTCTGGCCAGGTATGGTTTTGTAGCATAGAGAGCTGCTTAACGGGAGAGGATTGATGCTGTGCAGCTTGTCAAGGGAACAGAGGCTCTTACTTCCATCCCTGCAGCTGTTCCCCACACCTCATATTCAGCTTGACAAATAAATACTAGATTAGATACATAGCCTGGGCATTTCTGCTGAATTTTCCCTCTGTAGATTTTGAAGAACCTGACAAACATTCCCAAATTTTTGAATTGAGCAGCACTCCGAAGAAAGCATAAACACCTTAGCTCTTGCCTTCAATGCAGAGAAACTTTGGAATTTGGGGTGGAGGAACCAAGGGTGAGCTGGCAGTGTGATCTCTAGGTGATCCCAAATCAGTGTGGTAATAGCAATGGGCAGGATAAGCCAGTGTCTGTTGTCAGCTCCTAAATTTCACCTGCTGTTTATCTGTGGTCTCCTTAATTAAAAAAAAAAGAAGTTGTCTGCTGGTATAAACATAGCAGAAGCAGGTGTCAGCATGTATATCCAGGAGTCCAGAGGTCCAGACATTCTGGAGGGATGCTGGAGGGAACTGAACCCTACTAACTGAAGCTTGCACACCTTGCAAGGAGAAGAAAAAGAAAATAAGAAAAAACGCCACACTTGTCCTGTCCAATCAGAGCTACTGCAGTTTCTCATGCATTCGAGAAAGGCTAGGTTAGGCACTCAGTCAGGAAAAGCCACCCCCCATAGTCCCCACTGCAGGCAATATTTTATATTTAAAAATATTGAAAGACAGGATAAACACCAAGTACTGATTTGTTTCACTGTGCCCAGCACCCCTTTCCCTTCCTGTAAATTTACTGGGGGAAAAGGGGTTTCCTCCATGTTTTTTTTTTTTAAGTGGCAAAACAGGAGGGAGCAAACAAAACACTCATAATTGGCATAACTGCATTCCAATAAAGTTTCAAAGCTAAAGTTTGCCTCTGTAAATTTTTTTCCAAAACATGCAGCTCAGGAGAGAGGTGGAGGAAATTTACACTATTTACTTTTGACACTTAAGAGCAAAGTGATTCACTTAGTCCTCCCAATTTCCCTCTAGAGCTGTTTTTGAGACACCATTCCCCAAAGTCCAGCTTGGTTGTCCTTGGAAAAAATCTGACTTTCTCTTCCCAGTGACTATAGAGGGAGCCCAGGGATTTTCTTCAGCATCTCCTCCTTACTACAAAATTTCACTGCAAATCCTTGTGAATGCCAGATGGCTTCAAGGACACCACATCCCTCTAGAACAGTCGATTGCTTTGGTTGGATGACAGGGCCATGCATTTCAACAGGATCCTGCATAAATGGCTTCATTTCTTGCTTTTATGAAGTTACCAGGGAGAATGTGAAAGCCCTGAGTATCACAGACTGGAACCTGAGACGCTTGGAAGATTCTTAATGTTTATGTACAGGCAGGAAAGCACAGCTTGAGTGTGATTAGCTTCTCCCTTTTTCTTCCTTAAGTCATAGCAAAGCACATTCCATCCAGAAATAAAGAGGAAAAGCTGAAGTGATGCATATCAGATGAGTTGGATATTTACACTTTGTTGAGAATCACACGTATCACCTGTTTGGTGAAGAAGGAGAAAACAGATAGGCAGAAGCTGCTGAAATAACACAGTTGCCTCCCAGCTGCAGTCACCCAGAGCTCTGTGAGGAATGGGTAATATTTCCTTTTAAAAACTTGCTTAGGGGTTGTCATCTTAACAACAACAACAAAAAAAATTGCAAAGCTCATAAAAATTATAGCACGTCTCAAAGCACAAGAACTTTGGAATTTAAAAAAGACCTGCAAGAAAGCAATTTCCAGAGTCACAAACCCTTCTCTGTGCTAAACTACTCATCCAGAATAAATTATTGAAATCGTTGCAACCTCAAGAAATTATGTGTGCACAGAACCTAACTCAGGAAATAATTTAGGACAGTCTGAGCATATACACCTTCAATTACAGTCAGCATTAGTCTGAACACTGTAGAGCATACCTCCAGTGATACCTTTGCAATGGGTGGATCATGCAAAGACCAGCAGGGTTTTTTAAACCAACCACCCAATCAACCTGTTAACCAACCCCACCCATCCTGCTAAAAAACTCATGGAAGGCTTAGGAAGGTTTGTGAAGGGGTTTGGAGACTACCATGCCAGAATGGACCACTCTGACAGGAATGGGTGTTCCCTGGCTGCCATAGGGTACCCCAGAATAACATGTTTGGTCACAGTAGAAACTGCAACCAGAAGAAAACCCTCTGTTGAACAATCTCCACTATCCCTCTCTCCTGCCCCAACTCCTCCCATTAGCTTAACAAGAAATTGATTGACCAGAGTTTAAGAGCTTCCACCCCACATATGTTTCTCTTTGTACATGAGCCCTTAAATAAAGATTTTGTCTCCCAGCCCATCATTACAGTTTCTTTTAAAGCGCAGGATTAAAAAAGTAGCACATAAAAATTCCCCAAAGGCTCCAGTATCTTCCAAAATACTGAAACAACAGTAATCAAATAGTTTGATTCCACTTGGCCCTTTAAAAAAAAAGGCATTGTTAGCTTTATTTAAACCTTGTAATTGCAATCAATATCAGTGTGTTGAAAAGTTTGGGTTGAAAATAAAGTTCCCATATAGGCCAAATATAATTGCAGGTCAGGAGTATAACAAAAATGGCTTAGCAGGGTGTAAAAACTTGGGTAAGGGAGACTCAGGCTTTTCTCTCTGTCCCTTTCTGCTACCACTGATGTTTTTCACCCTGGCAATACAACAGATACAATTTCTCTTTGGTACATAACTTCTAGGGCAAAAACCTCTGTGAAAGCTGGAGTGACACTAATATTGAGGAGAAAAGCTATTCTACCATTTCTGCGGGTCTCATGGGAAAAAAACTCTAAAGACAGCCCAGTAGCAGGTGCAAACTTAGACCATCAGACACAGTTAGTTACGAAACTAGAAATAATTGGGCCTCTTTTTCCTCAACACCTGTGGTTTCCTCCCAGGAGAGCACACAGAACATTTATTAGAAGTACCAAAGGCATTTAGGAGCATCAATTCCTTTGGACTTGCAAGAGTTTTATGCATTATACCCAAGCGGTGCTTTTGACATACTTTCAAAATGTTTCATGGGAGGAAAAAAAAAATCAGACTTCAGGGCTTTTGAATGGCGGTTTATGGACTAGACACCATAGGCATCTGGAAGCAGTTGGAGACAGACTACCAATGGACTACCAGACAAGTGATGGGTCAGGGAGGTGCAGATATATGACCCTCACCCTATTTTCACTATTCAGAAGGACTTTGCACTGGTCAAGCAGCTGGAAAGGGGTATTTCCTTTGGTGAGAGGTTACAGTCCATCACATGGTTAGACTGGGCAGTCTCCTTATGACTGGTGAAGTTTTCTAAACTCTGGCATGAAATGATTGTGTTATAGAGGGACAAGAAATTAATAGCATTTGTGGTTTGCAGATTGCTGCAGCCCTTGGAACAGGCATTACCTGGCAGAAGGCACTACAGGAATGGCCTCAAGTGCTTGGCAAGGAGAATCCATTCAATGACCAGATTGAAGCCGTATTCAAAGATCAAGGTGGACACTGACTCCCAAACGGCTGGAGCCCTCACACGGTTCATGGCGGCACTTCCATGAGTCAAGATGATTAAAGACACTCACAAAATAGGGGGGAGGGGAGGTGATCAGAGCCAGTAGCAATGGACAAGAGCATTCTTTTCAGTTTGTGTCTCACCTGCACAAGTAGGCTATGCTTTTTCTGTGGACCTACAAAAATAAAAATCAAAGGAGAGCTGCCAGACAGACCATTTATTGTACCAGTTTGAAAATCTGTATTTCTCTTTTCCATATATAGCAAACTCCTACCCCACCTATATTTTTTCCTTCTGCAGAGCATTTCTAAGCTATTTGTACTGGTTCAACAGTTAATCTGATCCCAAAAGAAGAGGGAGGGACCCCAAACTCATTATGTTGCTATAAATTGTGTGTATGTAATTGCCTTGACTGTCAATACATTATTTAGCTGCTATTTGCTTATTAAAGTGTGCCAAGAATAACAAGGCACTACAGTTTTGATTTGCCTGGCAGCATCGGCACAGGTTGACTGAGCACACGTTCTCTTCCCCCATTAATAAGATATTAAGTTGACAACACTTCATGTATTTAAAGCAGGTTGCTTTTTCACCTGTAATGTATCTTTGCTTTTTTTGCATCCTAAGAGATATAATATGCCCAGTCCTATGTCTTTTACAGGCATGGCTGAGGGAATCACTGCAAATAGTGGGCAGCCCTTACTTCATAGGCAGATTTGAAGATGGAGTATTACTGTGTTTTTTCACCAGTTTAGCCAATGCTCTTAGCAAAATAAAGAAATATTTAAAAATCAGAGACAGCTCTACCCTACTTGGAACCTTACTGGTGATGGAGGAATCCAAGAGCATAAAATGGCATTCATTACAGGCAGCAAAGATCTGGTAAATAGCAAGCATTAACATGGCATGACTAAAACCCACCCCAGCAGCTCAAAGCTCGGGCAGAGTTGCTCTGGTCCTTGTTCTGAGCACAGCCGTTACACAGGGCTGTGTCACCTGTGAGGCAGCTCTTGGGCTGTGGTCCAAACCTCAGGAGAGGGCCTGGCTGTAGGACATGCACCCACTCAGCATTTTGAACAGGCAGGGGATGACTTGGCTAATACTGTTTTGATTGAAGCATATATTATTGCTTTCCTGGTTCCTGTTCCTTTTTTCAGAATACAGTCAATACTGTGTCTTTTATTAAGATATTAAGATAGAAATTAAGATAGAAATGCCTTTGGGATGACTGCTAAAACTTAAGTAAATATTCAAGTCACCTAGTTTAGGAAACCAAAAGGGAATACATTCCTTAATTGAATGATAGTTGTTAATAAGGCCCCAATTCATTCAAGGCATTTAGATGTTACCAAAATATCCAGTCTCCCAAGAAATAGTTTCAACTCCGGAGAGGCATGCCTGGGGAAGACTATTTAGCATTAGAAGGAAAAGGAAATTTCCCTGCTTCCTATAGAAGTTCTCTTCAAACATAACATTTCATGTACCTGGGCCAGGTAAACCACCTCCTATTTTTTTATTACCTATTCAGGACTCTTATCTTTCATTAAATACAACACAAGGACAGAATCAAGTGTATTCACGTGTTTTTACTATAGACCAAGTGCATCACAGACAATAATTACAGAATATCAGATTATTTCCTCTACATCAACATACAGAAGTGTAGCAATTAAAAGGGGGAAGGGAGTCATGTTTAGAGGCCTAATTTTCAAGGCAATTTCATTGCAAATTATTGTATTTCATTTGAGGTTGGGATTTAATAACACCAATTAGGACTTTTACAAAGTAGTAAAACTGAAATTTCCTCAGCTAAAATAAGCTTCATTGCCCAGAGCAAAGCACTTTTCTCTTAGACTTTCTTACTAGTGAACTTCTTGAATTTCTGAACAATGACAAAAAAAGGTTTCTTAAAAAACTAGAACATCTTTCCAAAAACAACCTGAAACTTCCACAGCTGAATCCCAAATCAAAGCCCTCAGGTTTGCCCAGTACAATTGTTCTGTGCTGGATACAGGGTCTCTGAGGGACACCAAGGAATGGGCTTGCCACTGGCACACTACCCAAAGCACATGCCCTCATGCCTGAAGCTGAGCTGTGCAGCTCCAAACCAGGCTGCATGTAGGAGCCTGATTTGTAGCTAATGCAGTAACTGTCTGCAAAGAAAGATGAATTTTGGGGCTATTAAGCCATCAGCTTTTACAACCACCGT
Organism: Entomyzon cyanotis; assembly: GCA_024500445.1. Classification (NCBI taxonomy): domain Eukaryota; kingdom Metazoa; phylum Chordata; class Aves; order Passeriformes; family Meliphagidae; genus Entomyzon; species Entomyzon cyanotis. The sequence continues at coordinate 89,385,850 of JAKEPQ010001005.1, forward strand.
GTCTATTATTTCAAATGCAAAAAACAGCTGAAGATCTGCACCCCCAACCATCAATCACTTACCCATACCACTCTAAAAATACATGTCCTATATTTAAAAAACACTGCTGAAATTTCAAGCTTACTTGTGCTAAAGCAGTGACAAACTATGAATTCTAGTCTGTTCCATTAGGTTAACTGTCTCCTGGTGCTTAGATTGCTTGAAGGTGACAAATGGGGAAAAGAGAAATACGAAAAAAAAGTTTCTCTTGGAAAACTAATTATAATTCCATGCAATTAGAACTTTATAGCAGTATGTATTTCTAGAAAAAATGGTCTGTCAAGGTCTTTTTTTGGGAGAATCAGAACATGGGAATACAGGAGGGATTATGTCACTGGCTGGGTCGCTTTGCTTCAAACCAGACAGTAGGCACTCTTTAAGGTATAGAACATCTGAAGCTACCTGAAGCTATTTGAATTCACACAGTCTGGCCACTTCACAAAGGATCTGCTCCAAACAGGGAAAAGTTATGTCACCATTGCTGCAATCTCTTTCACCATAAACCCTTAGAAGAGCATTGGGAGGGGAGGAGGTGGCACCCAGGAGTGCCAGCCAGGAAAGCCGTAAGTGCAGGATCCCTGCTAAGCTTGTGTCCCATGCTTTTCTGGCTGCTGGAGCCCATGTCTTTACCACTCATAGCTTGTGCCCAGACCTCACCACACAGGTCAGCTATTCTAACTTAATACCACCTGTTACATTTTATACCTTTCCTTTATGAGAACTTCTTCTTGGGCAATGAACACAGACTAGTTTCTGAGAGGGATAATAGCCCAATTGGCCTAAATAAAAATGTTCCCTTGAATATAATCCAGTTCTGTTCATAACACCTTTCTATGGACTTTCATAAGTCAAAATTAAATTATTTTTAACATCTACTTGGAAGTTTAAGAAGACAGCCTACCACATATCCACTGATGAAATTTGCTCTTGCACTGTCCACGTTGTGCTATTCTGCTGCTGTGTCTCTGTCACAAAAAAACCACCCTATTTCCTCTTCATATTTGATGAGCTACTGCACATGGACAATCTGGCCTCCCACTACAAAATTTGGTGCTAGCTATATTCAAGTCTTCACATTATCTTTTCAAATACATGTACAGAATAGAATCCTTCCTTAAATACTGCGTGGAGTCCAGCTTTTCCTCAGGCTACAAAGTACTATCTCAAATGCATAGAAGACATTTGGAAAAAAGCAGGAAGGGTTTTATTTTTTATTTTAAATGAATAAAAAAAATCTCAATACATAGTTTGGAAATATTTAAAGATATCAGAAAAGAAAACAAGGTTTAAAAGCAAGTACAAAAGGGGTAGGATAAAACAGTATAAGCTAACACAGTTTAGTGTTTTGAGTGTGAATATATAACAGCAATAGCAATCAAGTATTCACTACTGCATTCCTCGTGAAGTAATGAGCTGGTATTTCAACACGCTCAGTGAAAAGCTGTGAAAACTGCAAGTTTTAGCTGAGAAATGTTGCCATTTTCATGATGGGCCTGAAGTACTGTTTTTATATGCATTTGTGGACATGTTTACCAAGGGGAGGAAGACCCGTACTTTCAACCAGCGGAGCATTAGTTGGTACATAGCAGCTTTGTAAAATCTTATTAACCAAAATTTTAAAAAGGCACTTTTACAACCTATTATAACATATTACTGGTTCTCAAATGGAGAATTCTAGCTTGTACAAACCACAAGTCCCAAGAAATACTGATGTATACAATCCTAAACTCATGTTTCTGTTTGATTTTTTAATATAAATCCTAACAAAAATATTCAAGACCTCAGATTTCTATCAAAGTGCAACATACTGCATACATAATTCCACACCTGCAAATCACATAGTGTACATGCCATGCAGTTATCCATACTAGTATGTATGAAAAATAGCAAAAGTAGTATGAATATGTTGTGCTTGTCTTTTGTCCTGACCACAAGGATGCTGTACAAGCAAGAATATCTATACTGCATGTTGTAGAATAAAATTGACTGGTTACTTCTATGCCTTGATCATTACAAAAGAACCCCAACAGATGCTACAACATTAAATCTTGTGCTTCAGCAGCATCCTTGTTAGAGTATTTTGAGCTATTGTTTCTTTCAGAGGCTGAGTTATCTAGAAAGCTTGTTTTTCACTAGCTAGTGTCTCCCTTCCTGCCCTGAAGTGTGACTTCCTGCAATAATTTAGTTGTTTAAAGGAGAGAATGTACCTAGCTAGACTTCCAAAAAAGGAGTTACATAAATATTTAGCACATTTAGAAACAGCTAATTGCTTCCTACCATACTCAAAAGCTAGGAAGTAAAAAGGCTTTAAAATTTTTTTAAGTGAAATAAAAATACTGCATAACATAGTCCTGTATAATGTTAAATACTCTCTCAAACTTAAAGCATAAGTGACCTAGAGGAGTTCCCGCACTTTCATTTAAATTCTTTCCTTGTGTTCCCCTCCAGAGTTTAAATCTTTCCAATAGGTTTGTAGCAGGCATCAGGCTGCCACATGCGAAGATCAACAAGGACTTGGTTGAGCTTTTGCATCCAAAGGTTACGCTCTTCCTTAGTATCAGCAGACAGCCAGTTCCTAGAAGGCAAGGAACCCAATGGATTATTCTCCACTTCCAAATAGTTATTGTGAAAAATGTCAAGCTGATCAACCATCAAAGCCCAAACAGCTGGTTTAAAATTAAGTCAAATATTCCACAATCCTGCTACCAAGCCACCTGGCATTTCCACTTCTAGAAAAGCAGTTCTTTGTCCTCAGAACACTGACATGGGACAGCGGGAAAAATGGGACTAAAAGTGAGCAAAACAGTTCAAGTGCGACCCCAAAATCTTAGCATTTAAACAGCCTTTGCATTGGTGTGACAATGTTGTAAAGCTCCTATAGTACTAAAACTATCACATGAGGTAAAATACCCTCCCACACACATCCCATAGCTTCCCACAACCTCCACGGTTTTATGCACTCACTTTGTAACACAGAGTGTGTCTCTGCATTGGCTGACAAGAGTCTCTCGGTCATCTTCTCTCTGAGGTCGGACAGTTATTAGTTCAAAGGTGTTGGGACGGGCACAGAACTCCCTGTTGGCAGGTTCTATCTGATGGTTAGTGCAGTTAGCCAAGTTTATCCGGCCCAAAGGATGCTGAAAGTGAAATCAGTGCATCAGTCAAGACTACCGCAGTCAAGAGTAGTTCTGAACAACATACGCTTTGACAACTTTGATGATATTATGTGAACACACCTTCCTGCAGTCAGTTACTCCATACAAAAAGGGTGAGATACGTGCAGCTGTATGAAATTTATTTTTCAAAAATATCCCATGATTTAAAGTAATCGTGGACTAATACCGATATTTAAGAGTTACATCTATCTCTGCATGATAGAACATATATAGTAGGGGCAAAGGGATGAATTTGTTATTATTTCTGTAGATCATAGTATAACCAAAATAGAGCTGACCCTCTCAGTACAACAGTGAAACAACTCTAGAAGATTTTCAAGAACAGAACCTGGAAAACAAACCAAAGCTTCTTCCTTGCAGACAAAAGCAGAATAGAAACCTTTTTCTTGCTTAACTTTTTTTTTTTTTTTTTCACTATCTTCTCTTACAGTAGGCAGAGATCTTTCCCTCTCTCCTGGCATGGAAAGAAAGTACATTGATATATTTTGGCAATGTCAACTATCAGCATATGGTCTTCCTCTGTTAGCAGGGAAGAAACTAAACTCAGGCATCTGGATTGGCATAGAAGATCCAAAAGGACCAGAGTTTGCCACAGAGTTTGGGAAAGAAAGTGTTCTGCCAATAAACACGAAAGTGTTTAATGGTAAATAACTTCAGTGAGTCAGAAAAACCCTGTTGAAAGCAGTCTTTAAAAGAACCTGGAAACATTTTAGTACACACAGCAAGAACACACTAAGGAGACAAGAAAGTCCACATCAGTGACAGACGAACCTCTGATTTGTCTCAATGGCTCAACAATAACTTAGGTTTCCATGGAAAACATTTAAGAAGTTCTAGCTATAATGTGGAACTGCAAGAAGGCAATGATTTCAAATAAGATAGTTTATAATTACAGCTATGCTTCTGCAATATACAAGGACTGCCCACTCTAATTCTTTACGATATTAAGTGTTAGTCATCATTTTGTCTAAAACTTAAAGGCAACTAGATACAGTCTGCTTATTAAGCCGTACAAGTGCAATCAATTTCAATTAAATAATTAGTTATTTGATGAGCACAATGGAAAGCCTTAAGACTAAAGGGGAAATTAAATATGGATCTTCCATCACTTTTCTCCCTTTCCCACTTGACAAGACAGTCACTTTCTAAGCTTGCCTTTTTTTAGGTCAGATTTATGAAGATAAATCCTCTCCATTCCCCAAGGGAGCTTTATGAGCTTGAATCCTATGCTATATCAGTTTTAAGCCTAAACATTACTGTACTTAAAAAAGAACAGCTATTTGTGTAGGGTACTGCCGAACTTTAGACTTAAGCTTTATAAAAGAGTATTACCTTTCGTTTTTCATCATCTGGGTATGTCCAGTAGGAGATACAATTTCCAGACAGCACGCACCACCGCCTATGCCATGCTCCAAACCCACTGACATCTTCAAACATAGTCTTAAAAAAAAAAAAAAAATTAAATGGAGTAAAATTGTACCTTGAGCTTGGTCTGTACTTGACTATTTTTCTACCAGAATGGTTCTGTAACCCTTCATAGGAGTAAATGAAAGAGAAAGGAAAAAAAATTATACTGGGAGAGGCTTCTATTAGTACAGTATATTTATTTTCCAGATGGCATAGGTAATTCTTTCACACTATCATTCTCAGGTTTGCCTGTTTTTTAAAGGCACCTGTCATTGCTGTTTCAAATTACCAGATTTTCATATTGATAGTGGCATGGATTCCAATTACTTTATATACTATAAGTAACCCTTCTTTATGTTAAAATATGAATGGTTCACAAAACGTGTTCAAATAACAATTTATTATTATTAGATATTTGAGTAATTTTTGACTTACAATTCAGGATTAAAAAACATGCAGCTATTCAAGAGGTCACACTCAAGAGAGTCCAGTCAGTTCAAAAGAAATTAGAAATTGATTTTTAAATGTTTGTGTTGGCAATTCTTTTATTGGATGCTGGATTTCATCAATTTCAAGCCCCATTTCCTTAGTACTGAAATGGAAAGTTTAGTATCTGACTTCGATTCCTGATACCTCTTGAACTTGTACAGAACTTTTTTTCCAGTTAATGAGTGTATGATGTTTCTCATTTTTCACAATTCAGATTATAATTTTTAATGATGCAAGGAGTTTCCAAACCCTTACTCTGAACAAATTCAATATGGTGTACACCATTCTTCAGGTTTTATATATTCCATAGTAGAAGCAAATATGGACTTTCTCAAATTAGTACACAGAAACATAGGACAGCAAATACCATAAGCATGTGAAATGTTTGCATCTAATGAAATCCGTTCAACTTCAATTAAGTAAAGGGAAAGGAGACAGAAAGCAGTGCTTGAAAAGAGACTAAAGAAATAGTGATTTCTGGAAACACCAAAATAACAGCAAATGTTAATGTTTCATTTACATAGCACATTTACTGCCATCTTGTGGACATTTCAACAGTTCCAGCTCTTAGGCCCAAGTACCAACTGCATTTTCTAGGTCCAGTTTTGTAGAGAACTGCACAAGATGTTTCTCAAAAAAAAAAACCCTAAAAAAACTGTTGCTGCTTTGTTATTTCCAAAGGCTGTGAACACAGTGGAAAAAACCCATTCTTTTGTTTTTTCTAGACCCACACAAAAGAATCCTGTAAAATTTTCTGCCCTAGAAATTAAAATCTCATCTAACATCACAGCTTATAGCAAGAGAAGGTTAACTAAAATTCAAAATAATAAATGAACAGGTGTTTAGAAGAGAAATACACAAATTCTTAAAAGGTAGCTTTAACTTAGACATGTTTAGAAGATACTCTAAGAAACACTTGTGGTCTGGTTCAGAGATGAAAAAAAACCACACCAGTTTTAAGCTTCAAACACAGGTGCAATATTAAAAAATTGCATTTAATCAGACCTGTAATTTCCAAGGCAGAAGTTTAAAATTAATACCTTACCAAGAACCCTTTCTCCTCCACCAAAGAGTCTACTTGGCATTTCAACTTTAGATATATATGACCTTCCAAAGGAGACAAAAAGGGAACCTGCAAAAAGTAAAACAATCATTTAATTTTGTCACCTCTCAACTAAGTCTTACCAGTTCAAGCCAGCCACCTGCCCCAAGATGTTAGCACTGTCTTGTTCTTAGGATCTTCAGCCAGAAAGAAGCAGTCAGTCAGACTCAAGCAAGACAGTAATGATCACTTTTTGTTTCAAGTTTATTTAGAAGCTTTCCAAGAATTATTTATTAGTTTGCTCAGGACATATGCATAAACATGCACTCTAGCTATAAAAACAGGCACTCCAAGCATAGTAAGAAACAACAGAAGGCATCAGTCCACACCCTTCAAGATTCTGCCTCAGTTTGATATAAAGTTGTTAGGAAAATATCGAAGTGAGCTTAAACAGGAACGGTACTTGGATACCATAAGCATTTTTGGCAGATACTGAGGTAATAGTGCCTACTCAGATAAACCTTTGTATAAAAGAAAACCTAGAAGGGGGAAAAGTAAGAAACTGTTGTTCTCAACTAGCATTCAAGGTGTTAACGTGTTAAATGATTTGTAACAGAAAAGGTTTCAAGTTCTATCTTCCGCCACTGAAAAAAAAAAGTAGCTTAACTATGGTTCCAGAAGTCAGTTATAGTTATTTGATAGTCAAGAGTTTGGAGGAAGAGCATGCAACAAGGTCTGCCTTTGAGCTTCCCCCAATACCTCCACACATAATGCCTCATTACCTTGACTACTCGCATGAAATTACATCCTTTTTTTTCCCCCCCTCACAAGGTAACTGAGGCAAACTCTTGATTCAACAAGCAAATGATGACCTGCAGGGCATTCTACACACCATATTTTTTTCCTAGTTTGAATAAGCAACACTCTTAAGAATCTTGAAAAGAAATTAACAAAAAATCAGAAACATTGGTCTTTTGCATCAGTAGAAAAACCAGCAAGGTTGATGCTGCTACTCAAATACAAATAAAGAACGGTTTGCTAGGGAATAGGCACAGTACACAGTAACAAAATAGTTTTTAGAACCATGGAATCAATGCCAATCAAATAGAACTAAATTTTGCTAGTAGTTAAGATGAATAGGAGTAACCCTCAGTAGTTAAAAGTGCTCATCTGTGGGCCTCAGTGAATCCTGAAGAACACCAAAATTGGTAGTGTGGTTAGAAGTCAATCACTTTGGGAGTGTAGACACACTGCAGCTGCCTCCCAGAAATAAAACACACCTGCACAAACAGGTGATCAAATAGTTTTTCTATGTTAGATCTACCCAGCTAACACAGCAGGCACGGCTTGCTCCTGTACTCAACAGAATAGTATAGCACAGAAAAATTCTAAGCATCAGGTGGGAGTCTGCATGACCACTTCAGAAGTAAAAGATAGTAAAACTCTTCCTCATACCAAAAATAAGTTGCATCAGTCCTGGACTTTCTTTATCAGCCAAGGCAATTATAACTCTATGTGCTACACCAGGGAACACAGGCATAAAATCCTAGCAAAGCATAGTAAAATCATCCATTTCTGAATGAGGGCCTCAAGGACATTTGGCCATTCCCCACTTCAAGTTTACAGGTTTTGCATTTCTTTCAGCTTTAAGTCAAAAGAGAAGAATCCAGTTTATGAATTATGAAGTTTACCAGTGAAGAACAGCGTGACAGCAAAGCAAAGAGGTTGTATAAGACAGAGAACACATGGTTTTGCAGAGCCTATAATACTATTGCTAATCACTAAAGCAGGTCTCAAAACACCTTCCTGTACATATAATGATAATATTGCATTCTAGTTAATAGTATATCTCTTTTGAAGTGTTGAAGGTGATGGAAAGAAAGCAATTTGTCAAATACCCAGCTAGAGGAAAACAAAAGCCCATGACAAGGCTAGCTTGCATTCTGGTGCAACTGACATAGGAAGTCAGCTTACTGGCATAGAAGATTATCTGTAAAGGTACTCAAGATAACTCCAGAATCTGAAAAACTGGTTTCTTAGGAGACTTTTGATTAAAAAGAGATGGTAAGTACTAAAATTATCACTTGCTTTATTTTGAGAGAAAACATGAAAATTCATCTAAAACACTTTCTTCTGCAGGACTCAAGTAAACTAATAACTAGATAAGACTATTTTCAGAGGTTAAAGACAATTATTTCTGTTAAGGTTTTCAATTCACATAATTTCTAAAGCCAAAAATATATACACCAAGTAAAATATCTTAACTGCACAATTGTGTACAAATAAGGACCTCACACTTGACATGTTTAGTATTTTCAAAACTTTTGCTTAAAGAAACAAATGTCTTGATATGTCTTGCCAGAATAAGGTTTCAATAGAACAAGAAGCAAGATTACTTAGGTTCTAAGAGATTTTAATTTGCTTCAGCAGCAACAAGTTGAGTTAAACCAACACTTAGGCTGCCAGCCGTTTTTTTCCGGTTCTCTATGAGCACAGCAGCTGATTCTATGTTCTGTGCAGTTCATCAAGAAGCTGGCTCAAATTTCCTCACTAGAAATTTTTAAGACGACCATTGATTTGTTCTGAAACAAGAAACACCTCCTCTAATGACCTAGGAAGACAAGAGACATGCTAGTTAAGGAAAAACCCTAGGCAGCCTAAACTGAGTTCTAGCAGTATGCTTATTACTGTGAAAGACAAGGGGTACAAATTCTGCAAGTCTTAAAGGCTTCTGACATCTTGTGTTTAGTTAGTAAATCTTTGTAGGCATTTTCTTAGAAGAATGAAAAAAACCACCTGCAAAAAAAGGCCAGACAGGAATGAGCAACATGCACTAGGAAGCAGGCTCCTAATTTAAGTTATAAACTAAAGGATCATAGCAACCTTGTCCTGGAACATATAGCCCAACAGTTCTTTTTCCTCCCCTTCAAAATTTATCTAGGGAAAAAAAGAAACATGCTCAATGCAATTAGTGTAAAGTTAAGGTCTAGAAGAAAAAAAAAAGGACACAGTTATACCTGAGTATATTGTGGTCCTTTCTATCCTGAATTTTAACAGTACATATAAAACAAGAAGGAAACAAAAAATGCACTGTGGCAGCAGTTTGTTCCATATTAGAAATGCATGAAGCAAGTTAAAAAGCAATTGTTTGGTACAGACATAGGCCAAAGTCAAAACTGAAACTTTAGTGAGGTAATAAATTAACAAAAAACCTCAAGTCTTGAATAAGAATTTCCCTTTTTGCCAGATAACTGTAAGATTGCACCTACAAAAAATTAGGTGATAGTTTCCCTGGAATTCTTTTCGAATCTTGTGCTTTTGCTACAGGTCATCAGTCCAATCAAGTGTTCTCTCCTAGAGAGTAAGCTAACAAAGTTCAAATCCAAACTGCCAAATTTAACGAAAAATCTGATTCCATTAATTCCAAGAACAAGGGGTTCCCAATAATGAAGCTGTGCACTAAGACTTCTACATATAATTCTGGTTAAGAGGAACATTTTTGTGAATTTCAGAAGTAGGTTTGGTTCTTTAGCAGTCAGCAACAACAGTGCAATTTAACTGTTAAGTTCTGCCATCTGTTTCGGTAAGGGAATTTGCTTCTATCTACAAAACTTAAAACTTCTAAAAAGCAAGTGGGGATTACTGGGATATTTTGTTTTAAGACTTATACACAAACACAACTTGTTCTTCTTTTCTCAACTCTTATCAGAAGTTCTAATTGCAATAATACTATCATCATAATAAGACTTGATTAGCCAAAAAAAGGAAAATTTTTATACTGCTGTTTGGATAGCTATAGATGTGATTTAGTACTACCACAAACTCTAGTAACACTTGAATTAATTTAAATTAGCTCAGGATAGCTGCTGGCATAAACACCTATTAAAATAGGCTTTAGGTATTAGATATTAAAGGTTAGAGATTACAATGAATATAATAATGTATTTTTTAAACTTCTCATGGCAAAAGCCAATAAACATTCTGTTGAGACAAGGAACTGATGATATAAAACTCAATAATAGCTCTCAAAAAATTAAGATAATTTGCTTCTACAAATTTAATAGGGATATGAAAGGAAAAGCTCCTAAATATATTGAAATGGTAATTTTTAGGTCAATTAAGTGCAGAAAACTTCAAATACTTTATTATCAATAAAACACACTTAATGCTTTATTTAGTGATATCTGCAGGACTAGGAGCAACAATATGAAGAGCACGTACAGAGATGCCAACTGCACACATCCATTTTTTCATCAGTGAAAGCAAATCAGTAATCAAATTTCTTCATTATCTTTGCATAACCATACCTTATATTGAGCTACAGAAATGAAAGAACATCTGGCATAGTAATGTAAGTCTCTGTTGTGTCTCAAAATTAATATTTAATTCATATGAAATAACAATTACACACAAATTTTCCATGTCTATATAAATAACATATATCTGTACACCTATATGTTTCATTTCTATGATGGTACTTGCACCTGAAAAGTAAACCCAGACTCAATTAATTTTTCTAGTAGTATGCAATTACCTTTGGATTAGTAACCAATCATTTCCTTTACCTTTTCCAGTGCAAATTTGGTATTTCCTACAGAAGACAGCGATAACTTGTGGGATCCAACAAGGATGAAATTAGTACTGCGTATGGCATTTGGGCCACCTGGACTGGCCATGGCTGTGGAGAAAAGTTAAAGTGAAATCATAACAAAACACACAATCAGGATGCTGCAAGGCGTAAAGAAAAGTACTTTATTTGCACTAGTGTATGCATGCCCTACTCAGCACTCCAGGATAAATAGTCTTTGCAATGCAGCCCAGCAGCACATTCAGAGAGTGTTGATACACACCATTCCCCCTCAGCAGATCTTTTCTTTCAGAAACAACCTTTGAAAATATCCACAAGGGAGGAAACAAAGCACTTTGAGTCTCAGGGGGATGGAGAGAATGCTAGGGCACACTACAAAGCACACATGCCTGCAGTAGGAACATGACGTTTCAAAATCTCAACCTCTTCAAGTGACACACTGCAATCTTCCAGAATTAGTATGCCTTTTCTTTGCACTTACATCAATAGAAACACACACTGTAGCTCAGGTTCAGGAAACTTACTAGTTGCAGCAGCATGACAGACATTCCAGATTTAGCTCATGAGCTCCTTATTGCTGCAATTTCTGCTAAAGCTAGCTCGAGTATCTCATATTTTAGTCAGAGAAATGTATATAACATTTTTATATACTTAGAAAAGCACTTAGAGATGCTGTTCTTCCCTGTCAAGAGTCAGAAATATATAAACAAGTTTATACATGTTTTTACATATAAATATACATGAAACACTACACACAAGAAATACTTCAGGATCTGTACTAATTTTCAAATTATTTTGTATTACTTTGACATCAGATTCTAGTTCTCTAATTTAAAAATCATTTAATTAGTTTGAATTCATACTTTCAAGAAAAAAAGTGTAAACCATGGGTATCTGATACCAGATATTAGTTTTGATTTTGTAAAGGTATCTTCCATTAAACATAATGGAATAACACAGGGCCAGTTTCTGGGCTGGAAAATTTGGTGTTTATTACTCACAAATTGTCATCTGTTACAAGTATTATTTATTGATACACTAGTTTTGACAGCAAGTGTATACTATTCGTCCTGGCATAAGATGTGTAGACTTTACTTACCTGGAGTAAGAAGGGAGCTTTTCTAGAAAGAGAGAGAAATAAAAACTTAGTGAAAAAATACTTCCAACAGATTCTACAGAAGACAAAGCTAAGGTACAAAGAAAATAGATTTGAAGTATTTCTAAAAACTCAATCAAATAGAAAAAAAATTGAAAAGTTCAAATAAATGTGTAGTAACTGCATATTTCCAGCATTACATACGTAACAGAGCTGTTTCTTGAACTGATGACTGAAAAATTTGGCCGAAAACTGGACAATTTATAGAGTCTTACGAAAGGGACAGAAAGAATCTATTATGGGCACAGCCTTAATCTGTGTGAGAATATGGCCTTTAGAAGGTGTCATAATCAGCTCTTGTTACAATATTAGTCATACTTACCGAGGTAATAGATGTTAGTAATCTTTTTGGAGTAATAACCTACAAAAGAATACAAGAAGATAAATGCATTTGCTACTGAATTTGTCCACCACATTAGCATGAAAATTAGAGAGTGAAACTACTGAAGGCTTATCTAAATAAATTTTGAATGGGTACCCATTGTAATGAATAAGTCTTGGGTTTTGACTGGATATATCTCAGTGAAAGAAACGCTACATATCAAAGGCATATTTACAGCAGAAAAGTTAAAGCATGCATTCACTTGGGATAAGTAACACAGTTGGAAAAGCCAATCTTAGGCCTTTTTACCTCATTTAATGTGGTTTCAAGGTTACGTTTATTTACTAAATGTAAGATTTAACAAAAAAGTACAGAGCTGTTCAATGTGCTACTGTTATACATTATTTTCAAATTAAAATCTCAAATTTTAAGTGAGACTGTACATTAAACATGAATTGGAATTATATACTCATCTCTTCTTGAGGCTGAAAGACAAGTCTAAGCAGCTTGTCAAAAAGCAGATATAGGATGTCATTGTCAAACCTATAACCTCATATCAGCAATTTAGCAAGTGTCACAAAACCAATTATTTTCAAGTAAAAACTCTTTTAAACTTTAAATAGCACAGGAGAGAAGTAAACCCGGGACTTGAAATTGTTATTAGAGAATAGGTGGAAGCTTTCACTGTGGGAGACTTTCACTGAGCCAAATCAAAGAATAAACAAATTTCCTATTTCTGCTTGCAGAGACAGGATTTAAGTACTCATTCCAATTGTTTTGAATGACACTGAAGTTTCTTGTTTTTACTAGGTGACAGACATCTCATCAATGAGGAAATCACATCTAAAGTCATCAATTCACTGTATGCTCTAGCTTCTAGAATGAAAAGAAGAAAAATATACCCTTCCCGACAACCCAAAAAAACCCACGAACAAACAAATCACCACAAGACCCCCAAACCACAGGCAGAAAGCCAATGGCTTGCTTAGGGTTACATATCCTTAATAAAGCACAAACACTGGATATGTGCACCCTTATTAAAACAACGTTTGCTTTAAAAAGTGAGCATCTAGTGCTTTTACTTAACACTGGGGAGCAAGAAGAGTTTTCAGTTGATCAATAAAACCTTTAAGACAAATCAAACTCTAGGGCAGGGCATATTGACTGGCACTGTTTAACTGAAGTGGAGAAAAAGGGCAATAAATCACTATCAGAAGCCCCACACCTAATAAATAAAGGTCTGCAAAGCATAGCATTTTGCAGAACTAGTAAGACTTCTCCTTCCTCTCCAATATATTTCAAACTCAACCAAGTGCTGCAGGTCCAATCCACTAATTGCTGCAGGTCTCCATAATCCATCTGTCATTGCAGATGTTCCAAGAAGGGAGTAAAATCAAGCAACAGATTGTCTGAGCCTATTAGTCAGTTTTCCTAGCGCACCTTCTGTTGAAACACAACATACTGATTTTCAGGTTTCATTTACCTTAGATTTATTGGTCTTTTTCCTTTTATCAGTGCTTGCAACTTCTTTTCTCTGCACCTATAAGGCAAGAAGGTATTAAAGTACAGCACATCATTCTCCTTTACATCTCCTCTTGACAGGAACTGATACATACCCAGCTGTAAACTTCTATATTTATTTCAAAGTCATTTGACACATCATGCCTAAAAGGGAAGAAGAAAAAACAAGTTAAACAAAATGAAGCAAAAAGGCTTTTGTTTTGGTTTGTGGCAGAGTTTTGGGGGGGTTTTTTGTTTGTTTTGGTTGGTTTTAATTTACTCTTTACTTCTTCCCTCCTTCTGCTCCTTAAAACTGTTCAAGGAGCAAGAAGATTTTAGTGTATTACAATTCAAAAATACTTTCCAGAGCTCAGAGAAGAAAAGAGGAGGGGAGGACAAGGACCAGATAAAGTGCATCTACCATTTCTCAGATTACACCCTTCAGCACACTGCTGGCACATGCTTTTAGAAACAGATTGGGTTTTTTGAGTAACTAGCTTTAAGTGAAAATTCCAGTTCAACTGAACTTTAAAAAGGGAGTTTGTTTATTTATTTTGAAGACTTACTAACAGCCATTTGAACTCACAATACCTTTTTAGTTGACATATGAGAGCTGAAGTTACAGTAGTAAGAGCACTATTTTTCCAGATACCAAAACCAAATAGCTATATAAAATGTTAGTTGCTGCAAAAGAGAAAAACACATCTCAGACACAGCAATCCATCTGTCATTGCAGGTGTTCCAGAAAAGAACAAAAGGTAGAAAAACAAGAGATAAAATAGCTGATGGATGGTAGAATAAGTCTAGGTTGCTCTTCTGAGAGAAGTGCCTTACAGCTATTTTTTGAAGAAGGAAATAGCTATACCACAAAAATCTCACCATACTTTTTTTCAGAATATGACATTCTTATAACTATGACTTTAAACATTTTTATGCATGCTTCACCATCAGACTTAAAACTGGTTCAAAAAAAGGTTTTTTTATACTTACATAGTAAATGTCGTAGTAAAAGTAAGAGCATCTCCATTCAGGGAACTGGCAGTACTTGCTAAAGGAGTTGCAACCATGTTTTCTGCTCCAGATCTCAGTATTATTACATAGTAGTAATTTCCTGCTTCTGTAAATACACATCAGATGGTTTGGTTAGCCAGAGGACTCCAAGTATCTAAAAAATTTCCCAAGTACTTCATTGCTATTAAACACATCTCTGTTTCACTCCACTTAAATCATTTAATTACAGTCAAGACTTGCTTATAAACTTAGTCTTAAAACAATTTTATTTTCTTTTCTTTATGTGTGTCTACTAGTAAAATTGTCTCCACAGGATTCACAGCAACTGCATTACTGCCTGAAGCATCTCAGGCCAGACCTACACTAATCAGTGCATGAACGGGAAAAGGAAGAACTTTCAGTCAAATTCAGCAGCTAATCTTAGTTCTCTATACTCCTTAGGTCTCCCAGCTTAACCACATATTAGCTTTCACTGAAACACTGAAAAATTAGTCAGAAGCAGATGAGCTGAATATAATAGCTAAATTTTCATTACCCCTGGATTTCTGAGAACATCAACACACAGACAAAAAAAAAAAAAAAAAAAAAAGAAAATGAACCAGAAATATAAGCTGGCAGAATGAGGTAGGGAAAGAAAAGAGTTAAAGCTTTTGTTTGCTATTTTTACCTGGCTTTTGAACTGTACCACATACAAAGTCTGCTTTTAGAGGTAGACGCATTTCTGAAATGGAAACAGATCCCCTGGAGGGAGCAAATTCAGCAGATGTAGAAGCAGCTTTATTTCTTTTATTATGTGGTCCCTCACTCTTCAGTTTATTCAGTTCTTCCAATAAAGCAGTTCTCTTCTCAGCTGCATGAAGAAATTATAGTTATACAGAACAAAAAGTACTGAACAATCTTTTTCTGCCGTAAGTATGTAAAATGCAGCTTAAATGTTAACCTTTTTGCAATGATATGAATATTAGGGTCAAGAAAGATACTAAAAATCTTCTCTTCCCTATTAAAGGAGCTGAGACAGAGCAAATACTATCCTCTTCTGTTTTTCAGGTGAAGAGCTATCAGTCAGTGGCCACAATGTAACACAATAAATAAGTGGGGACGAAATTATGAACTCTGTTGAAGTGTTCGTTACAAAGAATTGAATTTGAGTATAAAAACCTACTTGCAAAGAGAAGTAGTCTCTCTGCTTCTGCTTCCTCTTGTGACCCTTTTCCATGTTCCTCATCAAAACAGCAGTTCAGAGCTTGACTGGCTTGATAAATCACTGTCTGTTGCATGTTGATCTCATTGTTCAGTTCCTAGAGTAAACCAGGAGTAAAAATAATTAACAAGAAGAGAGATTTAGTGTTGTGTTCAAACAAGGAAATGTCTCAAGATGAGCATTTTTGTGGTGCAATGCTTCAGACGAAAATCAGATCCTTTAGATAGCAAACTACAAAAACCCTTGCAGTTTACCCTGACTTTGGCAAAAGAACATTGCACCACAACTGGTTTTGAACTTGGGGGGAGTGAAAGACTCCAATATCGTATGTTCCATATCTAGTCAGGTCTTCCCTTCAGCAGGGGAAGGGGCTGCTAACCAGAAATTTAGCCATATAGATGAACAAAGCACTAGTAAAGATCAGGACATTACCTACTGAAAGTATGTAGTTATAAACTCTGCCTAATTCAAAGGCAGTGATAAGATACAGATTCTGTCTCCTTCTCAAAATAATGGCTTGTTCTCTCCAGACTTAATCTATAACATTATCCTTTTAAGAGAAGCATTAGCTGTTCAAATTATGCATTATCATTCCCTACCTTTAGACATTTATGCTAAACAACCTACTTTTGCAGTTCTAAGCAGTATTTTAATGTCCTGGACATTCGCTGAGGCAATTAAATTTGGAACAGTAGATTAGAAAAAGGATTTTAAGAAACATATTAGATACCTGCATTTTCTTTTTGATATTGACTTGATCAGATGGGCCATTTCTTTTCATTTCGAGTTTGGAAGCAACATCTTCTTTGCGAACAATGATTTGTTTTATTGAAGGACGTTCCGTTTCCTTAAATCTTTGGGATCTGTACGCATCGACACTTTTAAAAAAGGAAATCCCACAAAATGTTTCACAGGTGTGCCAAGCTTTTTTTTTTTACTATATACATAGATATGTATTATATATTGATATATTGATGCTTTCCAACTTGACTAAACGGCTTTAAAGAAAGCATTCTATCAGCTGATTGTAAGTTTATGCAACATAAAAGACTACACCATCTTTCATAAAGGCTGGAATCTTGCAAAAAAGGCTTAATTTGAAGTTTGAGCTTCATTTGTAATTTGAGCAGTAGAAGAAGTAGAACTCATCATTAGAAGAGTTTAAAAAGCCAGTCTTGTACATCTAATCAGGGGTGGGGGTTTCTGTTTATTACCTGTAAGGAAGGTTGCGATCTTCCGACGTAGAGCCAATACTGTCTCCAGATTCTGCCCTGGGAACTCTAGTCCTCTGGAACTTCTCAGACTTCAGACTTACATCACTGATACTGCTACCTTCCCCAGCTGACTTAGAAGGAGAACCAAAGGCCTGAGGAAAAGAAAACATTATATTGTAGTCTGTTCACATCATAATTATCTGTTTTCTTTCTCTTTTACTTGTTTTGCATATAAACAGTAAATTTGCTTAAAACTATTTAACAGATATTTTACAAATATGGACATAGAGCATGTTTATTTATTCATCTAAAAGACACTAACAGATTATTGAACTCAGTGAGATGCCACCTTTTGTTGCCAAATCAGTAGTTACATAGTTACATCTCTTCAGATTTTTCATCAGCAGTCACTCCATTGAATGCATGCATACCACTGCAAGTCCAGTACTAATTACAGGTTTGATTTAGCAGACCACTTGTTTAGCAGAGCATCCAATATGCTACACTATTTTCAGAGAAAAATAACTTTGCCTCATTATGCTTTCATTAGCAAAATACAATTTGTAACATCTTTATTTGCCCAGATATCCTAACACTACAAAATATCACAGCTCACACACAAATTGTACATCTCTGTATGATAAACAAGCCCTTCCCTACCCTCCCAAGAATTCTCACCTCTGAACCAACAGATTCCACTAGAGGGGTTAACAGAGACATCGATGAAATATTCAGTGACTCTTCCTGCTCATCTTCATCACTTTCACCTTCCAGGCTCATGCTCATTTCCTTCTTCAGCTTTTCTATATCTGGACCATCCTCTTGAAGAATTTCAAAAATCTCATTTATCACTTTTGAGCTATTCATCTCATCATTCACATGCATTTTGCCTTCGTATACTTCATCTGAAGGGTGACATTTTTAAATATATTATTAGCATCAAGACTCATTAAACAAACAGAAATGAACTCTCTTTGCTTTTCAAGCAAGCTTGATTAAAAAGCACTTCTTATAGTGAGGCACGTTGAACCTAAAAGTACACTTCCATGGTTATTTTAATATACTGTCTTTACATATACTGCATAATCAATGCAGAAAAGAAATGAAAAGAGGCACCTCTTAGACAAATTTCAACCTTTTAGTTCAAATACATCTGAAACTTAACTGCAAGTCCAACAGTGGAGCAGTCATTTCTGTCCTTTCCCAATGAGCTTTTATTATCAGCTTTTTAATATTCTTGGAAGACTTGAATGTCAAGAGAGAAGGGTAGTGATAAATGAAGTTTCATTATTTGTTTTATATAAATAAACCTCCTTACAAACCATATTGGGATCAGCATATGGATGGTGAATTCATTGTTCAGACTTCAAGGATACTAACACTGTTCTAGACAAGTGGCAAGAGAGCAAAGTGCATTAATAGACATCGACTCAATACAAACCTTTTGGTTTCTCAGCAAGTTGTTCAAGTTTTGAGACAGACATCACTTTTACAGGGCTCTTTGACTCAGCAATCTTCAGAGGACTGGGTTTATCAGTCTCTTCACATTTAGAAGTATCTAAGGGGTTTATAAAAAAGAGAAGTATTATGTCTAGCCTTTGAATTTTATTATAGTTATAGAATTTTAGAAGTTTTACTAACAAAAACACCGCTAGATTAAATATTTCAATTAGCCACCTGTCAAAAAAAATGCATTAGCACATATACCCTCCACAACCTGTACATCTGGACTTCTGTCTTCTAATCAGAAAACTGATACCACAACAAACATTGCTTAAACCGTAGCAGAGTGCAACCACATAAGAGCAAAAAGGGAAAACTTAAAAAAGACAAATAAAAAAACCTCACTACACAGAAACCACTGCACCCAGACCCAGTCTTGCTAGAAACACATTTGACAGCATGTTTGCTTGTAAAGTCTATCAGGGGTGTTAACTAAGTTCACACTTTCTTCATAGAGAGCTGAAGATTCTCACACTCAATAAGGACCAGAAAGGTTTTCATGAGCACCTCAACATTATTTTCACATGTCCTACTGGACAGAATTAATATCATAAAGGGATATTGACAAGGGAAGAGTTCCCTCCCATGAGATTCTCGTGGAAATTTGGATACTTGGGTACAGAATAGACTAAATCTGTTACTGACAACTCTCATTCACTTCCCTAACTTAACCTCCATTAAAGTTTGAAACACAGGTATACCCATTGGAAAACAAAACCACAATCTTGCCTTGCCATCCTTCCAAGTGGTATAAGAGTACAGAGTACTACTATCATACAAGAAGATTTAGATAAGATAATTGGTAACCAAGTGAGAGGTCCAGTTCCATGTGTCAGTGCTACTGGCCTCTTTCTCTACTCATGAATGTCAAGCACAGTGCTCCTGTCCAACACTGGTCACAAGCAAACTGTGACAGTTCTCACCCGAAGACTCCACGCTGGGAGAGGCTGCTGGCCTGTCACCTGCTGGCGTGTCTTCTGCTGATGCAAGAGTAGAGGCATCTGAATTAGGAGGACGTTTTGGACTAGCCTGAGATTGACCTTCCTGGCAAGAATAAAAACATAATACATTCAGGAGATAATATTCAAAGTGACTAAAAAAAACTACCAGAAAGAAACACATTTTAACACCTGCTAGGAAAAGGAGGCTGCCTATCCAGTACCCTATTTATTTATGTAAGACATTTAGCTGAAGTAGTTAATATTAAATGCTTGCATGAGGAGCTCTTTTGCTTTTGCAGTTATAGAACATAAAACCCCCACACTTAACATCATGAAAAAGTAAATAAATCAATTGGCTCAAAGCAGTATCACTTGTCTTAACTGATTCTACAGGAGGTAAAAAAAGTTAATTTCTTAATAATCAACAAATCACTTGACAAGCGGTCTTGTGCAGCCCACGCACTCCCAAAGCATAGGTTTTTCTCTTATATACATTTCCACATCTATTCCTATACTCAGAACATGCTAAAGCAATTCAGACAATTGTATTTTGATTGATGACATTACCATTTTAGCTTCTGGAAGCTTCCTCTTTGAGCTGTCGCTTTTCTCCACACTCCACAGATTGCCCCTATCAAATCGGCCACGAAGGCATGCAAGTTCTCGTTCGCGCTCCTAAGCAAATGAAGGGGAATGGGGGAAGAGCTGACAGCTTTAAGATGTCACAACATTTCAGACTCCTCAGGCAGGTGCAGAACAGTAATAACCTTCCCCAAGCTTGTAAGCTAGCTGTGAATGTAACAAGTCATACCTGTTTAAGCTGAAGTGCTAAACTGGCAGTAGAGGAATTTTCATTTTGTTTGAGAAGCCTCTCCTGGATTGTCCTTGTATTTGGGGTAACAATGGGTGTTCTGCACCCTGGAGTATTCGTAGCAGGGCTGCGTGCGCTACGGTCTTGACAGCGCTCCCCAAAGCGTTCCAGGAAGGGCTTAATTCCTGATCCCCCTACAAAAACAATTGTTTTGCCTTGAAAGAAGCTCTCAAAAAATAAAGAAACCACTGCAATTTTGTATCCTGATGAAGGTTCTCAGTGAAGCAATTAAGCTGTCTCCTTTACAGCTCTTACTCTATTATACTTTATATTAACTGAACCTGAAGTGCAAATCATAACAGAACACTGAAGTTAATAAAGCAGTAAATCAGAACAAGCAGATGTCTCTCTCTTACTAAACTCCACATGTAATACACCCGTTATTTAAACTGGTTTGCCTTTTCCAAATTTCCTCTACAACCAGCCCCACTTGTATCTTTCATGAAAATAAGCATTCTAGTACATGAGGACAATATGATTTTTGGCATCCACCCTACTTGATTGAGCTTGTCTTTTACTGTCAGCATATTTAAAAGTTGCTTTTCTTGCCATCATTTCAAAGAGTTCAAGCTGTTAGGCCAGCTTTCTGACAAAATAAGCAGTTGAATTTAAAACTGGGAATGTTCACTTGTTTTGACTTCAATGCCATTACTGAAAATAAAGACACTGCAAAGTTAGAGCACCTGTGTAGCACCAGGCTTTGATATCTTCTAAATATGAAAGCTCTTAACATTATATCAAATGGATACATATAGTATCCAACAATTTGAAATAAACTTTGAATGAACTCAACATGTTAGTTGTTTTTGCTCTTAAGAGTTACTAACACCATGAGCAAGAAAATATTCCCTGCAAAATATGGAAGCTGTAAAATTTACGATAATTATCACAGCACTCATCAGGATTTACTCAAGCTACAGCAGGACACAGGTATTATCTGGTATGGTACCTTAAATTCTTAACTAACATGTAGTTTTCAACACATAAGACATAGGCCTAATTTGAATGAATATTTACTGAAGCTGAAAGACAGCCTACCTGGTGTTGTGGGTTTACCCTTAGGTTCAAGTTGCACATGTGTTCCTTTGACTGGCTCTGCTTTGGACTGAACTGGTTGAGGCAGAGCAGACTTTGCTGTTTGTGTACGCTCTTCAGTTTTCCGAGGGCTGCAGGGATTCTCTGTTGGCAGTTTTTGTACTTCAGATTCTTTAGAACAGGGAACAGTGACTCTTGAGGATTGTGCTAAAAAATTGTTTGGATCCTTTACAAGGTAAAAAGGAAAAAAAAAAATAGATGAGACTTACATTCTTATTCTCTCAAGAGGAAAAAAAATGAAAGCACTCTGCGTAGCATACTATCACCTAACACACCTATTCCTTCCACAAAAGAAAAAGCCAAGAACAAGTGTTAAGCTTTTAATAGATTTTTTTTTTAAATCCAGTATTTCAAATTGTTTCAGCATTTGATTCCAGGTACTCTTGCCAGCTATTTCAGGTATTTCCCCACATTTTACTAAACAGAATGCACATGGCAGATACTGTCATTGCAGAAATGGCATAAATTGACCAACAGGTGTCTGGTACTACTAACTTCATCATTCTGATTAACTCTTCGTACAGCAATAATTTTTACAGTGTCAGTCAATCAACTACATGAAGGTACAGAGTGAAACGCAGTATCTCTGTAACAAGACCCCTTCTGATGGTCAAGAACAGCAATCAAGTACATTGACATCAACTTAGACAAAACACAAATACTCTCATTTTTAAGTCTCAACAGAAGAAATTCTAAGCTGTTTCAGGTCTGCTATTAAAAAAAGGGCATGTGGGTTTGCAATAACACAGAAGCTGTAAATAGATTATGATAGTTCACACCAAATCTTTAAATATAGACTAAACAGTTATGTGCTAATATTCGTCTGCCCCAATACAGTACTGAAATCAATTTTTAATCAGCAACTAAATCAGACACTCACCGCTCTCTTTGAGTTTGCTGGTTTATTAATAGAAGCCTCAACAAGCCTTTGAGAACAGGATGCAGCTTCCTGCTTTACACTGCTACTATTGATTCTAGCAGATGCTCCACTTGTAGTGGACAATTTGGATAAACAAGTAGTGCCAGGCTGTTCTTGTGCATTGTTTTGCTTTGCAGATGGATGACTTAGGTCATCTTCCCAGGAACCAATTGTAGCAGCAAGGTTAGCTAAACGGCCTCTTCTCCCAATAGGGGTTTCACTTGCCAGGGCATTAGATGTCTGCTTAGGTGGAGAAACAGACAAATCTTTTGACTGGAGAGGAGACAGAGAAACACATTCAGAGGGATCTGGAAAAAAGAAAAACACATTTATTTTACTAATAAAATATATTGAGATATATTTGCATCTTTTGCATTGTACTAGATACTGAGAATATCAACAATTAGATGTTCCTGCCATCAACAGAATCAAACTACTACCCCTGGAAGCATTGAGACTAAGCAAATTGAACATTTTTAATCAAGCAGTTTACTAATTTTAAGTCAGTGCTGTGAGGAGCAAGGCATCAGAATAGTAGAGAAAAAGGTTTAAAATAAAGCTGTAGAAAACAGCTTCAATATTTTAGGCCTGTCCTAGTGTTGTCTTAGAATTCTCTATGAAAACATCAACCTTCACACACAAAATTATCTTCTGGCCATCATAATCATCAATGCAAACACTGAGAGACACCAATAGTGCTTAGCAAGTGAAACATACCCTCACTATCCCAGCAGCGCCGCTGTTCTGCCAACTTCTGCATACGTGTTTTGACTGAAAGGGCTGCAGGAGCTTCTGACTTAGTGTTTGGTTTTACTTTCTCAAGAGGCTGAATCAATGAAGCTCTGTTAGAAGCAGTTTCGTGCAATTCTGAAGTCATCTGAGGAGAATCATGGCTTGTGGAACTTGAAGGAACTGGCTGTACATTCTCCAAACTAGAAGCTTGAGTCTCTATATCATTATGGCAGAGCCTCTTAGATGGTGATGGCTTTGTATCTGGTTTTACTGGATAGGTCAGAGTATTCAAGCAAATTAGTATTCAAACACTCTAAAATATTTTCTGACAAAACAAAATGGTAGTGCAAATAAAGTTATAACTTATGAATACCCCAATATACTTCCCAAAAAAATGCCCCTCCCAAATCTACCAAGCACAAGGCACTCTCTTTTGCATTATGCAATTATGTCTAAATAGCTAACTAATGACTTGGCACATCTGCTCTCAGTTCAAGCTAAACATGAGCTAGTCTTAGTGTCCAGGTAACTGCATCCATCACTGGTTAGTTTAAAATAAATGCTCAGTGTTTTTACTTTCCCTTCAGAAAAAAATATGGGACTTGCATCAAGACAATCTTAATTAAACATGTTGCAAAATACCTTCTTCACCAGGAGGAGGTGCCTGGTTCCCAGTTTCTGCCAAAGGCTCTCTGGCCCTCTTGGTCTGCAGTGTGGGTCTTGCCCCCATCTTGGGCCGCTCTGCCATTTTCCTCTGCAGGTTCTCTCGCCTGGCACGGGTTCTTTCCAGGAGTTTCTGAGTAGTTATAAGTCACTAGTTACCAGACATTGCAATGTGTTAACTAGTAACAGCTCAGAGTAAAAGATGTGGGAATTCTGCATAGTGTATATACTAAGATACGCAACACTGGGAACTAGCCAGTAGGTTCCAAAATTCAGTCATTAAACCAACTATTGTCTCCAATTGGCTTGGCTCTGAAAGAAAATCAGTCTAAAGAGATACAAGCAATGGCAAAATTAGAGAGGCATAGAGAGCCTGAAGTAGTCAGAAATGTTTAAATTTTTTTTTTTAATACTGAATCACCACGTGACAGTCTTGATCTGTCAGGTCTTGCTAGTTAGGTTTTCTGACACATTGCTAAAGCATCTGGTCAAGTCACCTGACTGCCACTAACCCTCTAAACAAAATAAACATTGAAGAGATTGTCAAGAGGTCATAAAAAAAGTTCAACAAATTAAAGTGTGGCTGTCAACATTTTAAAAATATTTGCTATTACACTTTCTAAATCAAAAGGGGAATTCCTTTGCCTCAAGCTTAAATTTTAAGAATAGGCTGATGATATAACTAGCTATATTACAATAAATAGCCTGTTTATTAAGATAGCTCTGTACAGAAAACATATAAAGAGATACCAATTAAGCTACGTAACAACATTCTTTTTCATTCCCTACCCATGAGAAATGTGAGTACCCTGATTATATTCCATAAAAAATAGCTGTTTTAGTAAATGTTCCACACTAGTATAAACTAATTCCTTATAGTATTCAAGTTTAAAATAGGTAGTGGTTTGTTTGTTTGTGAGTGATAATGACTCACATAGCATTTGTGAGTCATTATCACTCAGTTTGATCACATCTAAAGGATACTTAATTACTCTTTTGATCTACATTTTAAGGTTCTTTGAGACAAGAAATTGTGCAATTGAACTAGTGGCCTTTAAAGGGAGGCACATAAACTGCACTTGTTTGGTGGCACATAAATTATTGTGAGAACTGTGCCAGCCATTATCTGTCCTGTTGCACAGCAATTAAATACACATTTCACATTTTTAACTGTCTAAGGCTGAAGTCTTAAACAATGTTCCATTGTAGGGCAACACAGGACAAATACAATGTCAATCTCAACAGTTTTTTTGTGAAAGAAAATCTCGGCTTTGCTAACTTTCACAGAAAAGGAGGAATTCGGAGGAAAAAACCCCAAAACCAAAATGCATGAAATGCCATGAGTGCCTTCAATGCAGGTTCCATGCTAGTTGTGTCCACAAGTCAACTTTCTTTATTTCCAAAATGCAGAGCTACAAAGCTCATGCAATATCCGCATGAAAAAAACCCTAAAGGCAATTTAAATTAACAGTTCTTCTTGCAAAAGTTGAATATGTCTTACACAAGAGTATTTCTACAGTTCTATTCAAATAGAGGCACATTCCTTTCTGTTTTGTTAGCTGAGCAAAATAGAGTTTCAGTTGTAACAAATGAAATGTCACTTCCCAAGAATGCACGCCTCTGTTGTTCAGCTCCAGCTCCTCTTGGCTTCTTGCATCTCAAATTTTCCATGCAACTGCCATAATTCCAACGGTGCTGTGACACACCATGAGTAAGCCACACTACATAACCTCAGGCTTACTTTCCAAGTTCATCAACAGGGTATTTTCTACAAGTACACCCTCCAACTTTTCTGATGACAAAGCTTCAGAGTATCACAGAAGTTTAAATTCTACAATATCCTGAGTTGGAAGAGACCCACTAGAAGTCCAGCTCCTGGCCTTTCACAGAACAGCCCCAAGAATCATACCATGTGCCTGAGAGCATTACCTGTTTTATTACATCAAGGAATCTGAGGACTATTAACTCAGACTCAGAGGATCAATGTGTTACAAAAGCACCTTCTAAAAAAAATCAGAAAAAATCTTCCCACTTCAAATGTTAATGGACACCCTCAGTTTTTCAAAAGTATGTTTTAAATTACATATTAGATAAGATACTCAGACCCATATATGATTACAAGAATTTGTTCTAACTACCCTGCTTTACTAGCAGAATAGAGCAAAGGGAGCATTTGAAGGAACAATTAACTTCAAACCTCACATTTGCAAATTTTCCCCGAACAGCTGCATCGCTTATTTCTCTTTGCTCATCCTCCATGCTAGGAAACCATACTTGCCTCTATGAATGGTAAAAACTACTTCAAAGTACAAAATAACCTAGACTATTTCTAACATTCTGTAGTAACAAGCAAACCCTTTTGTGCAAAAAAGGTGAGTTACAAAATCAGTTATAAACAAAGTCACAAACAGCATGTTCATTGTGATCCTGAAAAAGTACCTACTGCACCATCTCCTCTGCACAATCTGTATTAATGTGGTTGAGATTCAGAAGGTAACTAGCTTTTTCTTGCAAGATTAACTGAAAGAAACATTATTTCAGAACTGATTTGAAAGCATTCCACTGAACTTACTGGAAATTTATTTGAGTTTAAATTCATTGAGACACAAAAAATTTGCTACTGTAAAGCAATCAGCATACACTGAATTAACAGTATGCTTCGGCCAATTAAGGCATGAATTACACTGGTTTGTATAATCAACATTGACAATGTGTTGCAAGGTCCCTGCAAGTAACAGAGCATGGTAATTTGTAGATAAAAATGATCTGAAAACAGTTCAACTAAGGTGCAGTTATATTAAAAGAAAAAAAAAAAGCAACACAAATCACAGAACATAAACACTTAAACAGGTGGTAAAAGACTTTCTTTTCCCAGAACTTTAGGGGAAGTTACTAAACTTCAATACTAGGACACTAATATTGGTCAGAACTTTACACAACAGTGGAATGTCCTCCACAGCAGAAATATTCTCGATAAGGTGAGTTTTTAGGCACTCTGCGATACTGGCTTACACTTGACTGAAGTTTACTCTGGGGAGTGGCCTCACAGTTGGTCATAGCTTTTCAAAGTCAGCTATGTACAAGAAGGGCGTGTAGAGGTTGGAATATCTCCCAGCATTCAAAACCGTTTTAAACTTGATTCAGTAGCCTGGACTTGAAGTTTATTCAAGACAAGCTGGATCATGTACTCACTACCAATTAAGGAAGGAGGTTTTAGATGTTTACACCTAGCAAGACATTACATGGGAGTAGGGGTCGATCTGCCTTGGCATAACACATTTAGTAAATCTGTTCAGATCAACACCTTATGTTCATTTTTTTAAAATCAGATCTGTGCAGTCACCTTTTTTGGGCACTCAAATTATTTCAAGCATGTCAGTTTGGTAAACAGATTATTTACAAGGGGAGGAGAGAGTATTTCATCAGTGTATCTGATTTGAATTTTTTTAAAGCAGTTCAGATTTTCTTTACGCAGGCTGTGAATTGAATGCCCTTTTTACTATGACATTTCTCAAAGCAGCCAAGACAGCTTTAAAACTTTACACGTCTGACAAGAAACCAGAGCACAGCATAGCATCTTTAAAAAACTTCAACCTTGAATCAGATTCAAGCTGGTCAAAAGGATGCATTTTTTATCAGATGGTCTCCGCTTTGGGCAGACTTATGAGCTGACCTTTAGGGATGGCAGGCACATTGTGTCAACTGCGCTCCCATCTGCTCCCAGGGTCCCTTCCGTCCCCGCTGAAAATCTTATCTGCCAGACGCGCACGAAAGGCAGACGCCCGGCTCGGGAAAAGGCTCTGTTCCGCAAACCCTTGCCCGAAGTCACCCCTGCTCTGTCCTCTCCGGCAGCACCTGACAGAGCCCGGGCGGCCCCAGGAGCGGAGGCACGGGCAGCAGCAAGGCCGGCCGGGGCAGGGAGGGGCTCCCCACCGCAGGGAAAGAGGGTCACTGCAAGCCCCCAAATCCCCCAGCGAGCTGGGACGAGGGCGGCTGACAGGGCTCAGCCAGGAGCAACTAACCCGCCCCGAGAGCGGCGCAAGGAGCAGCCCCCTTCCCTTCCGACCCCGACCGGCCCTTCCCCGCCCTGTGTCCCCGCGGTCCCCGACACCGACAACTCGCCGCCTCCCCGGCTGTGCCCCCTCCAGCGCTGACGAGAGCCGGGCCAGGCCGTGCCGTGCCCTCACCTCGGTGAACGGGTCCATGGCTGTGCCGCTGCCGCCGGTGCCCGCGCAGTGTCCGCACCCTCCGCCCCAACCGCTGCCGGGATTTGAATTCAGCGCCCGCTGCCCAGGCACGACGGGAAGAGGGGAAGGCGCGCGTACGTGCCTTTGATTGACAGGAGCGCCGTCCAATCGGACAGCAGGCAGCCGCGCGTGCCCGCCTCCCCGGGGTGCGGAGGGGCCTGGCGGAGTGCCGGAGGGCCGCGCCGCGTTCCCGGCACTGGGAGCGGGAGTGGCTTCTTGTGCCGTATCTCCGGCTCTGTGTGTGACTCTGTGTGCTTCCTTGTGTTGAGTGCCCGGAGTCCATCCAGCTATGGCTGCCCTGTCGCGGAATTCGTTTGGAAAAGAGCTCGGAGATCGTGGAGTCGAACCTGTGACCGAACCGCACCCTGTCAACTAGGCCGTGGCACTGAGTGACACATCCAGTCTTTCCTTAAACACTTCTGGGGACGGTGACTCCACCGCCTCCCCGGGCAGCACGTTCCAGTGTCTAATCACCCTTTCTGTGAAGAAATTCCTCCTAAACCTCCCCTGGCACAGCTTAAAGACTGTCCTCTTGTCCTCACATTCCTGCTCCTTCTCACTGACAGCCCTTCTTCTAAAGAAGAGGCTTTTACCTCCTTTACAGGCAAGAAGAGCAATAGTGCCTAGTTGACAGCACAGTTTGCTACAGCTGCTCACTAGGAGTCTGCCCTGAGCCTTTTTCATTGGAAGATTAATTTTTCACCTGCCATTGACATGGAAATGTCAGTGGAAAATACAATTTTTGCATAATGCAGCAAATGGAGAGGGTATTTATCCCAGTGCAGCTGTCAAACTTGCAAGTGCTTCTCATGGCTCTTAAGTTTCTCCTCACACTACAGCCTGTGGGTCTCATGAAACCTCACCCACCACTTCCTACAGCTGTCCCCTGCACCACTTCACTGACAGACCTTTCTCAGTAGATGTTCAATTAGCAGAGACCGACTGGTTCATGAGGTCCATTCCTTGCCCTCCATGCACCATCCCAAATGCCCTTCCCACACATGTTTTGAGCACAATCACAAATACAGATTGTTTTTCTTATCTCTGCTGTTCCACTTGGGATGTTGCTATAGGCTTGACTGCCCAAATGAATAAACCTTGTCAAATTTCCAGTCTATCCATGCTTATTGGCACCCCTTTTTGCTCGTATGCAAATGGTGCTCATTACCTTGCATGAAAGCCCTTCTTCACTACTATGTACTTCTTGCCTCTTCGGTAATTTATAGGCAGCAGCCTTTTCTTCTTCCAGCTTTTACATTGCCTTGCTAAACAAACCAACACTCCTCTGATTGTTCCTCATTAAAAAAACTTTCCTGTGTCCTACTTACAAATAGCACGGCATCAGTGTGCAGCAGAATCTGAAAATACAATATCAAGTAATACTTTTCTGAAGAAATCTTCAAGATCGAACACTCTGGCAAAAAAACATCTCTGCACTGTTATTGGATAAACATGGGTTGGAGCAGCCTGAGGTCCAGCATCAGGACTTGCTCACACACCAGGCAGAAAATTGGGACTTACCAGATGGGACTTGTCACTCATTCATAATCTATGAACCAGCCTGTTCAGTGGCAAGAAAGAACAGGCTTTATTTCCTTCAAGAGAAACTAGGTTTAGCTTTCACTGGTAAACAACAGAAACATTCCTTTAATGGAGCAGTAGAGAATAAATGCAGGACAACACCAGAAGACAAAACAGCCGATATGGAGCTCAAAGTCATTGGTAGAAAATGGAGAGAATTACCACTAAGTCCTTTCTTTCTCCTGCTATCCCAAAGGAAGAAAAATTGTGCACAATTTGAGCCCTTTAAATATTACAGAATTATTGCAATCTGAACATGCTCTCTGCTTTACATGTGGATCTGTGAGATTTACACGGTGCAGCTCCATCTGTCCTTGGTGCATTTCCAAATGTGGCTCCATCCATTGCTGGTGTCTTTCAACTGACACAGCGTGGCACTTAATGCTCAGCCTGGGGCCCAACAGAATGGGGATGGCTGCACTGTTAGCATACGTTATGATGTGTACATAATACTGACGTGCTAATTATTATTATTTAAAAAGAGGAAAATTATGATGCTTATTATGTGCAATACATTTCTTGTAAAATGTATTTCTATACAGTGTACTCTGAAAAATTAAATGGATATTCCTGAGTGTATAACTGCTTAAAACATCAATGCATCATATATGTGACAAATGTCCTTTCCTTTTGCTCTCTACAAAGACAATAATTTCTTCATAACTTTGATCCAGACTCAACAAGGTCCTGCTAGAAATAAATCCAATACTTAGTTTCTCATCTTCTCAAGGAAATTTCCTGTCTGTCTTCCAGGAAACCAGTGGACAGTAAATATATCTTATCCTTTTATCACTCTAAGGAGCCAAAGAAAGTCAGTAATTTTCAGGAACTGTACTATAAAAATGAGGTCTGTTTTCTGCATAGTGGTGGGGCTACAGCCCCTAGCAATGGAATTTTCGGTTGGAGCTATATTTTTCTTAATAAATTATTAAAACTATTTCTCCAGCAACTTATGGGGAAAAATAATCAATTATCTTTCACAATCTGAAGGCATAAAGAAAAAGAGAGGGAAAGAAAGGAATGCAATGTGACACCAGCAGAACAATGAGCCAGCGCTGCCTGTTCAACAGCTTTATATTTTATGCCAGACTTTTGCATTCAAAAATTATGAATCACACTCTTCACTGTCTCCTCATCTCATGTGATATGGTTTAAGATTTCTTCTTGCCAGGCATAAGCTAATGAAAAGTATTTCCTTCTGTAACAATAAATAACAGAAAACAAAGAACTTGGGGAACAGTTTTTGCTGGCTTGTAGTTTTTGTGGGAATTGAGAACTAGTGCACCAGAGCCAGTCACATGGCAAGAAGAACATTTTTACTTTCCCAAGTTCTCCTTCAAAAAGTTTTAAAGTGTATTGACTGTCTTCAGGGGTGTATTTTCTTTTCAGATGGTTACAGATGTTTGCAGTAGCACTTTCATAAGAGTGGAACACTTTTTAACTAATAAGGAGAACACTTGCCAAAGTGTTTTTTTCTCTGGCTTCCTTACAATAACAATACAATCAGAAATGTAAAATATTGACATTGAAAATGCTGATCCCAGTGTAGTCCACTGTGTAGCTCCATTCTGTAATCCTCAAAGAATATTTCCTAAAACTTTCTTTCTGCTGAGAAACTGAGTTCACAATTCTGATTCCAAAGGAAAGATGAGCAAGATGCCTCCTTTGGTGCACAGACAAATCCTGTTAATTAGAGGAAATTACTGCTTTCCATCTTGTAATTTCCTTTTATTTACTGTTTAATAACTCAAAATGAAAGTAATTGCTCACCTATCTTGGCCTTGCAACTAGATTCACTCTGTGGCATGGTAATACAGTGCATTAGAATACGGTAGTGTAGTATTCCTTGTAGTGTAGATTTCCTTTCAAAAGGTGTTTTTTACCAGAAAAAATCCACTCTTCCACTAATCAGCTGGAGAGCTGTCATGATTCTGATAGTCATTTCACTCTTACATGAATGATGATTGCATGGGAATCCACACAGAGGAAAGCAAATGTATAGCCTAGCACATCATAGTGGTGTGCATCATAATTTCATACTATAGTCCCACTACAATTTATTCCTCCCTGTCACTTCAGACAAAGGGTTTAACTTGGAGAAGAGACAAAGAGACAGCCCTTGCAGAGCTTCTGGAGGACAGCCCTTTCCCCTAGCCTGCCTTCATTTTTGCCTCGAAGGCATCCTGGAAGATGTATGGTGCAGGTCTGACTCTCTGTGTCTTAGCTAAGTTGAAGTCAGGCTGTAAGAAATTTCCCTCTTCACAGGCCCCCCAACAGGACCCCTGTAATAAGGGATTCCTGCACTACAAAAGTGCAGTAAGAATATAATATCCTTTCAGTGATTCTGAAATGAAGAGCAACTTGTGCCCTCAGATCCTCTTGAATATCCTAGCATGACAGAGAGCTGGCCTGGAAAAAGGCAGTTTCACCTCCAAACAATTAGTAGAAGGGCTGATCTGTAGTCTGGCAAAACACAGCAGTTTGGATTAATTTGGCTTTTTTATTACAAATGTTACATAATCAAAAACATTTTGATGGGCAGCATTTAGGATATGTTCTCTAAGCCAAGCCAAAGGTGATTATACTGCTTTTGTCAGCTTCTATGATAATCACAGAGGCAATTTAGGCTGATATTATCCAGTAAAGGAATATATTTATGTCAGGAACAAGACAGGTTTCATGAGTGAGTAACCCAATGTGTGACATGGATTTAAATTAGCGATGCTCAGAGCACAAGTCTCTCTCCTAACAGTCCGTATAGGAAATTCATAACCAGCTCACCCACACTAAGAAAACGAGAGACCCCATAGCCACTACAGTGTAACTTCTACCTGGGACTTTGTTTTCTATTACCTAATTGATTCATTCATTACTCCGCCTTGACAAGTGTAGCTGGGGGGAAAATCCTTAAAGTGGATGCTTGCTAGAGGAAAATATTACAGCTCTCATTTGAGGAGCAATCAAAGGAAAAATCACACAGAAATTAAAGCTGGAGGGAAAAGCAAAAACATTATATGTTAATGGCTGGACTCGATGATCTTATATGCCTTTTTCCAACCTTAATGATTCTGTGATTATGGGGAGAAAGAAGTAAAACAAAATGAGTGAAAAATGGCAAATAACAAAGGAGGGTAACAAAGAAACAGAGGAAAAGAAAGAAGATATATTAAAATGGAGAAGTAGTGAAACAAGGAATGAGACAAAACTCGTATTTAATTTACAACAAAAAACAGTTGTCAAGTGGACTCAGTTTCAGAAAAAAAACTCTGGGTGGTTGAACTCTGCTTTTTTACAAGGCTGTGCGAGTAAAGAAATATTTGCATGTCATGCACTCTCAAAAGATTTATTGTTTTCATTTAGTATAATATTGTGTTTGTATCACTAAATCACAGAAAGTTTCTCAGGACTGTTCATTTAGGTCTCCTAACTGATTTACACAGGAGAAGGACAATTAGAATTCCTTTTTTGTGTCTCAAGATAAAATATCCACTTTTCTTTCTTTATCCATATGGTACAGATGTACCATTTGCTGACATAAAAATTCTGAAATGAAGCAAAGGGTGAGAGAGAACTTAAGTGCTCTTATGTTAATTTAAATCAGGATGTTACTTTCAGTACCTGAGATTTGCTTGCAACTGCAGCATAGTGCAAATGGAGTAAACACATAATCACATCAGCAGTTTCACCAGCCAAATTGTATTGCATTTTGTGTTCTTGAAATAATTCTCTGAACCATGGAAAAATTAAGAGATTCTCATTAAGAAACCATTTTTCACTAAAAAAAAGAGAAAGTGTTGTATCAGCTCTAGCTTTTTTTTTAAAGACCTAGTAGGCTGCAAGCTTAAGAGGTGATAATTTTCTGGCTTCATGCCATTGTATTCTCATATTTTAAATAAATAAATTAAATTACAGGATACGTATAAAATAAATTATTTATAAGGAAGGCCAAGAATGTTACCTACAAAATCACCTGAAAGTTTTAAAAATCAAAATAGGTGTTTCAAATTAAATGTAGCCTATATGCTTTGCTAAACAGGGAAAGACCTAAGGATATGAAATGAGTTTTCCCTGAGTTCATGGTAGTTTTTTTCACTGTCTATGTCAGTTCTTTAATAAAAAACAACCATACAGTATCATGAATTCCTTTCTGCAAAAGTAGCATGTTTACACTAGAGGGTGCTGCTTGGACAGGATTTTAGGTTTCTCAGCGCCTTGCTTTGGAAATCTCAACATTTGGAAAACATGCACATCTGAAATAAGAAACAGATGTTTTTAGTGGCACAAGTTCTACTGAAATTTAAATAAACATAACTGAAATTATGTTTTCCACACACATACCCATGAGGGACACTGGTCCCTTATGTCATCTCAGCTTCAGTAGCAACTACATATATAATTACACTGAGGATGTGTTAAAGATGAGTAAATATCCTTAATACTTCAACATGCTTTTGCTTGACAAACTGCTGTGACACAGAAAATAGACTAACTAACGGAATATAAAAATAAGGCCATGGCTTTTTGTTAATGAGAGGGACAGAAGCACCAATAGAGTAAAACTTAAATTAGCAGTCTATAGTACAAATAGAGTGTCACTGAATGCCTGGGTGTGATATAAATGGAGGGTTGCCTCACCTTCCAATAAAGAATGAAAGAAGGGGATGGAAATGGCTAAGAGGTTATTTAAAATAATTTTTCCTTCATTCTTATTGTGGTGATGAGAATTGTTTGAACTCTGAACATGTCTCTCTATATCTTCAGGGCTTTTGGCTGCTTCCAGCTAGAGCCCACAAGGAGATGGTGCAGATCTTGGGCCATGAAGAGAGCTGCTGCTCCCTTACAGCTGTTTACCAGCAGCTTGGTATGAGCAGCTTCTCTTCTTACATATCTAATCCAAGAATCACTTTTGAACTTGGCAGATCTGTAAGAAGGTAAGAGGGTGTTTGCCCTGCACTGTCCCCATCTCAGAGATACTGCAGCTCCAACTCTAGGACTCTATTAATACTATGATAAAGAGATACCCAGGGAATCTCCAAAAACAGGCAGGAGGTGGAGGCAAATAAAGTCTGAAAATACCTCTGGTTTGGCTTAAGCTTTTCCCCAGCACTATTGAACACTATTTTGATTGGCTGAATTTGTCACTGATACCACTTGGAAAGTGTTATTCCTCATGGAGTAAATAAAACAGCCTCAGCTGTTTTTATAGTCTCATTTAACCTCACAAACTATGTAGGAATCTACGAAGTAAAGCTGAGTAGCAGTGCCAGGCATGTACTTGGAAGCTGGAAAAAGAGAGTGAGTTTGTATCTTGGGTTCTCACAGAGTCAGTGCTTCTCCTTGAAAACAGGGTTTACCAGAAGACCACCTTCTCCAGGCTGGGAAAAGTCCCTTCTGCTCTACAGATCTTGTCTTAAGTGTGAGGATTGGGATATCCCATGAAATTAAACGCTTTGATGAAAAAGTACATCATCACTCTTTCCACAGCTACTGGGTCATTGCCCACTGATGTCAGCTGCAGAGGGTCCCCTGCCCCCAGCTACAGCTGCAGGAGAGTGCTGGCCCCAGCATGCAGGTGAGAGCTGCCTCCAAAACACCATGTACTCACACTTATTACTGCACAAGATGCTTCTTGTAAAAAGCTGCTAAGGCATGGTTTTTGCACGCCCCTTCTCATTTTATAGGTCTGTTGTTGGACTAGCCAAAAATCGGGGATCAAATAAACAAAGTGGAAGAGGAAATGATTAGGAAATGAATGGCAATAGAGAGAGGAACATCGTGCTTTTCTCTGGTTGGTTAAGAAATAAGTGAACTGCTCACCTGATCAGCCAAAAATTACAATGCACTACTAGGAAAACTTTGCTTTTCAACTGAAATTATCCCAACACCACAAAAGATCTGACCAACTTCAAAAGGCACAAAGTACAAATGTTTAATAGATTGTCATTTTTGCGGGGCTGTGGTTTAACTCCGGCCAGCAACCAAACCCCATGCAGCTGCTCACTCACTCCCCCACCAGTGGGATCAGGGAGAGAATGGGAAGTATAAAAGCTAGAAAAACTTGTGGATTGAGATAAAGGCATCTTAATAGAGAAAGCAAAAGGTGTGCATACATGCAAATTAAACCAAGGGATTAATTCACTGCTTGGGATTAATTCACCATGGGCAGGCAGGTGTTCAGCCATCCCCAGGAGAGCAGGGTCCCATCACATGTAACAGGGACTTAGGAAGGGAAACATCATCACTCCAAACATCTCCCTCTTCCTCCTTCTTCCCCCCCTGCTTTATATACTGACCATGATGTCATGTGGTCTGGGGTCTCCCTTTGGTTGGTTTGGGTCACCTGTCCCAGCTGCATCTCCTTCCAACTTCCCAGGCACCCTGAGCTTCCAGGCCAGTGTGGCAGTAGGAAAAGCAAGGCCTTGGCTCAATGTAAGCCTTGCTCAGCAATAACAAAACCTCTCTATATTTTTATCAACCCTGTGTTCAGCACAATCCAAAATACAGCCCCACACCAGCCACTCTGAAGAAAATTAACTATAGCCCAGCCAAAGCCACCACAGGGACAGATTGTCTTGTGCTGCTTGTGCTGCCTGAGCTGGTATTTGTGTTGCCACAGCAAGGTACCTGTGATTCATCTGCTGGTGTTTGTGCTTGGGCTGCCTGCCAGTCCTGCCTGCCATTCCTACCTGCCACTGCCAAAGGCAACATCCTGCCTTTCTCAGGAGGACCCCTGTAGTGACAAGGCATTGCTGCAGAAGTGGACAGACAGTTAGAGGAGGAAAGGTCAAG
Organism: Entomyzon cyanotis; assembly: GCA_024500445.1. Taxonomy (NCBI): domain Eukaryota; kingdom Metazoa; phylum Chordata; class Aves; order Passeriformes; family Meliphagidae; genus Entomyzon; species Entomyzon cyanotis. The sequence continues at coordinate 89,422,336 of JAKEPQ010001005.1, forward strand.
AGTGGTGGCTTGGTCCATCAGTCCATACTGAAGCAGGTGCATGCTTTACTGTGACTACTATATTTTTATAACCCACTTCTCTGCCATAGGAAAGCAGCCTCTTTTTTATTAGTAGGTATAGGTGCATTTTTGAGTGTACAACAGACATCTCAGGTTTTTTTTCCTCGTACGATAGCAGACAAGAGTTGGCTGCATTTGTAGGTTCACATTGCAAGGATCTTGCATTGCTTTCACTTTCTGTATTTTACTGCAAGGTTTGTCTGTGTTTTGTTTGCCCTTGTTGTGTTGAGTTTATGGTTTGGAGCCTCCTTAGCATAAAGCATGAACAAATTCAGTGGATAAATCAATCTGAATACTGGAGCTGTATCAAGCTATGCATCTTAAAATAGCAGCCCCATTGAATAAGTCTATGAGTAAGCAGCTCCCACAAGCATGTGCTGCCTTTGCTGTGTACTAGGAGTGTAGGACCCAGCTGGAAGTAGAAGGCAATGTCAGACATTTCTGAAGGAGTTTCTAGAAATATGTCTGGAAGGACGGTCAGTGGTCATTCAGAGTCATTTGGTCAATGAAATTGTTTGGTCAGGAGATCTTCAGCCAGCTAAGTGTCATTAAGCAGGGAGGGAAGGCTGACCTTGCCACTTTGAAGGGTCTGAAGCTGTGCCAAATAATGCAGAGTTAGTTAAGGACTCTCATTCTCAGCTTTCATAGTTCATCAGTGATTCTTTGTTGTCATAGAGAAGTGGTAGAAAGATGGTGTGAATATGGGGGTGGAACCAAATAAAACCGATGTTAAAACAAGTGTGTGTGCGTATGTATATAAATATATATATATAATCAAAATTCACATATACACATATGTATTTATATATGTATCTATATATATGCATTTTTATATGCATATATGTGTTGGAACTTTGCAGTGTTAGCTTGTGACAGAGAGATCAATAAAATGTGTCACTGCTCTTCCAGACTGTACACATTGCAGAGCTTATTGATGCTAATATTCCTATAGAGAGACTCCTCTGCATGCAAGACATTGCAGTATTTTTCACTTAGTGAATATGAAATTATCTCTGAAGGCATGACCAGGTAAATCTGAAATTATCTCTGGAAGTAATGTTATGTTAAAGCTGAAATACAGGATGCATGTCACACTTAATTTTGGCTCCTAACAATAGATATAGATCCATTTGGACTGTGGAACTGTGTCATTTAAGCTGTATTCCACAATGTGGCTCATCTAAACATCACAATTTGTCCCCATGTTCCCTCATCTCTCTACAATGTGATCAGTGCCAATGTGATCACATTTTTCATTACTGAGTAGCTTGTCTTTTTCCCCCGCTGTCCTTCCATACAGACTTGCAAGCTGAGATGTCTTTGAGGTCAGAACTGCTAGAGGTACATTATATATATATTATATATTTTGAGTGTGTATATATATATAAATGTTTTTGTATGTGTAGCATTTTTGTCATTAGCAATGTTTTTGTCAACTGACCTGTCCATGTTAAACTTTTAATCAACAAACGTGACAAAGCTTGCTCAGAGACAAAGCAGAAAGCAGGGACAGGTGGCCTTTCAGCATCCCTCCTCTCTGCCTTCTGCTATTGCTCTAGGCATCCTCTTGCTAGAGCCAGGAGCTAGCATGACCTAAGAAAACCTTCACACCATCCTGCAAAGGAAAAAGAAAAAAAAAATAAAGTGGAGGCAGAGATTCAGGGCCGACTGACTGACCAAGCACTTGGGGGTAAAGGACTCATGGATACCAGGGGGAAGGAGGAAGGACATGAGAGAGATAGAGAGAAGGCATCCACTAAGATGGAGCAAGGAGAGAGAGAGTAGATGTGTAAAATACACAAAAATAGCTGGATACTTACTGATTTCATTGCTATAGTCTTCCAAGTATATAAAAAGTAGCATCTCTAGAAAGAGAATTTAGGGTCTATGCAGCAAAACAATTGGGAAGTTTTGGTAAAATTGTACATTGACTATATGTTTTAGCAGTTGTCTATTATTTCTTCATCAGCTGTACTCATTATTTACAGTGGTTGAACCGATTCACTGGTTTGTCAGTTTTTTTTTCTGTAATTGCCATGTATCACAAGCAAACTCCAACCCATTAGGGATAGCTTTGTCTCTCCAAATTTAAAAGTGTTTATTCAGTTCCTGCAATTTGAGATTTGGAGACAAGCCTGCAAGTTCCAGATGCTACATTGTTAGCAAAATAGTTTAGAGGGTATTTTAGGTTAAACTTGGACATGTTGCAGAGTATATATCTTCTTGGTTCTTCAAAGAATTTAAGTTAAAAGGGACATCAAATTTGTCAGCTAGGCAGAAGCGTGTTTCAGCTATGGCTCCTCATTAGCTGACTGAGAAAAATGACACCTCAGTCTTTTCATAGCTGGTCTTAAGAGTACCTGCTACTGACTGTGTGTGAGGCAGTAGAAAATGAAATTAAAATATTTGCTTTAAACCCTTATTTTTGTTTTTTTAATTATTGCCTGTGAAGACTGATATGAAGCTCAGTAAATTTTTTCCAGGTGGAACAGAGAAAGGAGTTCTCTGAAGCGTCAACAAGCTGTGATCTGTAGAATTTCCTCCACTGCTAACTGATGATACAGCCAGATCTTATTGGATGGTGCTATGGAGGGAATCTCTGTGTATAGCGCATTGCAGATATGGATTTATTGATGAGAGGGAAAGTGGCAAATATTTAAGATACTCATCTAAAGTGGCACACAACTTGCCAGTTCTCCTCTCCCTGGGAGATCACTACACTCACCTAATCTGTGTTAAGCACTTCTGTGCTGATAAGTCACTTTCAATTAAATTGCTCTCTCCAATGTGTTGACCGTTTAAAAAAAGTAAATGCGTTATTTACACAGTAAAATGTATTGATGTGTAATCTGATTTCAGTAATGCCCCTGGGTCCGCATGAAGAGTACAAAATCTTCCTACACCATGCCTACATTAATGGGTTACACAACCGTGATTGCTAAAGTAGAATAACTCGTTCCTATTTGATGTTCAATTTTTCAAATGCACAGATTGTATTTTAAGGAGTGAAAGGTTTCTCAAGCAAAGTGACAGATTGCACAACAAGTAAGGTGACAGGAGGGTGTAATATAAAGTCTGTCTTCTACTTTAAGTTATATTTACTACTTAGCAATGTATGATAACCATCAGTTGTGGCCCTAAACCGTTGCTCTGGTGCAATTTCTCCATTCTCTTCCCATGGGACACCCCGGAACAGGAGACCCATCTCCCAGGGTGGCACATATCCTGCTAAGCACCCTTGTCCCATGCAGGCCTTCCTCTGCCTGACACAGATCCAGCAGATAATTCCCAATCCCACCAACTATTCCCAATTGCAGCGATGGTGGTGGCTGATAATTATAAGAGGACTGTGATGCTGGACTCTCTACGTGAATTATGCTCGCTCGACTGCTGCAAAGGATGACGCTACAGCCCCGCCGATACTGCTGACACCCGGGACCAGCCGTGCCGGTGGGATACAGCGGGCTGATGTTCCCGGCTGGCGTCGGCGGGGTGGCACCCCGGCACACCGGCCGCTGTACTACAGCTCCCAGGGTGCAGCGCGCCTGCGCCCCGCCCCCGACAGCGCTCGGGCCGCGCGGAGCCCGCCGGGGCTTGTAGTCCGCAGGGGCGGGCGGGGGCTCTGCCGGCGCGGCTCCCGCCTGCCGGCCCGGGGCCAGCCGCGCTCCCCCGATCCGCCGAGGCGGCGAGGCGGGCGCATCCCGCGGGGCCGGGCGCTGCCTACCCGCCGCCTCCCCTCAGGGCTCCCCGCCCAGGAACCGGGAGCCCGCCGCGCAGGGGGCAGCCGGCGGGGCAGAGCGGCGGCGCTGGCCGGCGGAGCACCATGCTGGAGTCCATCTGTGTCACCGGTGAGTACCGGGAGCGGGGGGCGCGGTCCCCGCCAAGCGCGGGGCAGGCGGCGGGCAGCCAGCTCTTCCCTGGCGGGCGGGGAAGCATCGCCCGAGCGGCGCCGCGGGTGTCGGGGGCTGTCACCTGCTCCGTGGGGACAACAGCGAGGGGCTCCGCAGCAGCCTGGCTCCGGAGCAGGAGTCCCCCGGCAATAGGAGTGAGCGAGGCACCTGCGGGCCCTGCCCTGCCCTGCCCCGGGACGCTGGGCAGTGCGGAGGTGACACCGCTCCGCTGGAGCCAGGGATACACCGTGCTAGGGGCAATGCTAATAAAACTAGTGCTAATTTTAGCTGGTGGCTTTCGGTCTTTGGCTCTACCCTTTGCTGTGTTCTCAGACAAGTTAACAAATCCTTATAGTATGTGTGTAGAAAAGCCTGTATTATGACTATGTAATGATAACACAGAAGAATATTTAGTGCCACACAAAACTGCTATCTTCCGTGCTGTGTACATGAGGAATGCAGGAAAACCTACAACACACTAGCTGCTTGAAAACAGATGTTTCCATTGTTTAAATTTGACATCCTTTCATGTGTCATTACTTCAGCTGCTCAAGCCAATGTAACTTTGCCATGGGGAAATCTATCTACATGAAATCTGCTGGAGGTGTCTTGGTGTGCCCTCGTTCAACACCCTTACAATCATAACTGAGATCTCTTACAGCTACTCTTTCTCTGCATAATTGATATGCTGTTCCATCTGTGCATGAATATGACTAGAGTGTTACTTCTGATGATGGGAACAGAAATAAAGTTCATGGGATCGATTAGAGCAGCCCTGGAGATATGCAATAGGCACTTCAGTCTTAAAGGATGAGATTTCGTGAGAGATAGTTGAGTCCATATCCCTCTATCAAATATTCCTGACTGCACCTGTGCTGCAGTAGAACAAGCCAGAGATCTGCTTGGATGAAGGTTTCATCCTGTGCAGGTCTGCCTATAAATCAGTGTTCTGTGATTATATCCTGAGTTTATTAAATCAGCAGGAGTTTGTTACTTGATTTCATTAGAGCCAAGTCTTCACTTTTACTGATTATTTCTGCTCATGTAATTTAATTTGAAGGACCTGAATTTGGAGTCAGTTACGTAATACTGTATTTCAATATAGAAGCAAACATGCAGGAAACTGCTTACAAGTTAATCCATACTTTTTTTTTTTTTTTTAAGGTAGAAAGAGTACATCTCAAATAGTGTTGTCATTTTAAACAAGAAAATCCAAACTGCCAATCAGTCCTATAAATGCAGAGCTACATACAGACACTGGCAGCTAATGAATCAGATATACAAGCTGGCTGATAGCTGAAACCTGCCCTTGCTTTTAAAGCTTGGAATTAAAAGACAAATGACGGAAAACACCTTTACAGGAGGAAAGTAAATAGGTGGATATTTTGGGGGGGGGAAAAAAGTCTTAGGTTAAATGTAAAAGTTCCCGGTAGCTACTGGCTGTAGTTAATAACTAAGATGCTTGTGAAAATAGGAAGTAACTCCATGTCAGTGTTTTTACAGAAACTCATTGCCTAATTCTACTGTTAAACTATTTTCAGCCATTATAGACAGAGCATCCAGTGCTGTCTAGTTCAAGTTTCCTGATAGCTTCTGTTCAAAACTGGAGTGTTTTTAAACTTTATGGGTGTTTCCAGTGGTGAGAAAATAAAATATGGGATTCTGGTCAGATTCTGTTATGCCACAAATGGAAGCCTGTAGTGTTTGAGAGGCAGTGGAGCATTAGAGGTTCATATAAAACACTTTATATTGCCTGCTTTTTTGCAGAATATTCTTTCTATAGCCTTCTGCACACACAAACCATCCAGTCTAAAGCCCATAAACTACAGGGTGTTGTGAATCTATTCAAATTGTCTGAATATTGGAGATAAATATTTCTTTGTAATGTAATTGTACCTTTGCACAGTGTGTCAAAGAAAGGATCTTACTTGTCACATCTATGTAGTTCCTTCTCATCTCTCAGTTTCAAACTTAACTATTGCTTGTAGACAGATCTCATACATTATTTAGGTTCCTATAAATTTGAAAATTCAAGTCAGCCTTGAAATGATTTCTGATTTTGAGCAAAAATAAACCATATTCTAACATGGTAATGGTAATCTGAAAAACAAAAGTAGTGGCTCGGACCATTACATTCCTAGGATAGGAGGAAGTGCTTCACTAACACATTTGCTAAGCACCTTAGTCACACTTGCAGTTTGGAAAAGATTTGTTCGTTGGGTATATATAACCTGAGTGGCAGCTGCTTGAAAACTGCAGGACATCTCTGCTATTTAGAGCAAGGCTAGCCAGCAGAGAGATCTGTGCCCACAAATACCTGTCATTAACCTCATGCCACCTCTGGAACAGGTATTTAAGAAGCTGCTTGATAGTAGCTGCCTTGTAGCCTAGAGGAAGTTATTTATACAATACCCTCCAAAGTCTAGAAAAATGCTTGCATTGGGATTTTACCATACGTATTATTGACTTACTAGCTCAATCAATCAGTTTCTAAAGGATGGAGACCAATAATATAAGCTGGCTCCTGAATATAACATAAAATCTAACATTTTTTCCTAACAAATAACCTCTGACAATATTAGACAGAGTCCGCAATGGTGCAAGGTTCAAGGCTAGGGACTGGGGTGCAATTTATATGTGGAAAGTGTTTCATTAGTCCAGAATCATCATGGGATTTGTAGTTGCCACATATCCTCTGTTAGCAGGCTTGGCCTCCATCCCTTTTGCAGATCTGCTCTGACACTGGAATAGCTACCTGCATATAAGTGGAAGTTACAGGTAAAACTCCTCTATTTGCAAAATCAGGCCTGTGGTATTTTTGAATTGTTCTGTGACGTGTAGTACACTTGTGCCTGCAGGATGGAGTAAGTCCCGTACTGCCAGTTCCAACTGATATCTTGACAATTATGGGATTTTGGCTAGGGCACAGTCTGGCTGCCCTGCTAGTCCATCTTGTTGGATAGCAGAACCCAAACAGCATGGCTCTAAAGCGGGGTACAGCTCTTCTCTGGTCCAAGACAGACCAAGTTGCCATTAACAGGAGGGGTTTCTGTTCTTTGGTACCCTAATTATGACAAAATGGGGACAAGCAGCCCTTTTGTCCCCTCCTTGCTTATGTCTGCATCACCTTGCATTCCAAATGTGGCAGAAATAAGTCAGGAAATTCAGATTTGTACTTCTCAGAACACATGTAACACATGTGAATGAGATACAAAAAGTAAAACTTTTGGGATCTGTAGCGTGATACCTGTATCCTGATATGCATGATAGCATTACACCATAACATGGTGGTTGTCAATTTGCCTTTTTCATATCTTTTAGAACTAATCTCCAGTCATCTGGAATGAAATATATCCAGATTTTAAAAGCTGGAATTGAAGCAATCCATGCAGTTAATCTGGGTTGATTATCCATTCCAACTGGCTACTTTATAGCAGCATGGTGTCTCAGTATTTTTGAAATACTGAAGCTGGTTTTCAGAAGCCAGGCTGTGCAATGGATTGGTTTTATATTCAGAATACTAGACCTCTTTTTCAGTCACCAGGCATTGCTAATCATTGGAAACTTGTAGATATAGTAAGTCAGGTTTTCTAGAAGACAGTAGATTCTTAGTTTACCTGATGCTGTCTGATTTACAGATGTGAGTTTAAAATACCCGTTAAAGATTAAACAAATGTACTAGAGAAAGAACTTTAAATTTGGTGCTTTGCAACATGATTTTGACATAGTCTCAAATATTATTTTCTAATTTATTTGGTAATGATGTTCAGAAGACCTATAGAAAATTTTAGAACAGCAGTTACATGACTTCTGTGAAAACTGCTTTGTTATCTATTGTAATATTTCAGATGTGCTGCATTACCTGTTGATTCTAGGTTTCCAGCACAAATAGACATCAAACAGTACCCTTTAGTGAGAAGAAAATTAAGGACAGCCACACTTAGTTTGGCAGCTGAAAAATCACTTTGCTACAAGATTGTGTTTATAAAGTAACTACAGACTGGGGACAACTATTTTTGATATCAGCCATGTGCATGTGAAACCTGCCAGTGCATGTTCAGCACTCAACCACCATTTGTCACACTTTCAGGAGAATTCTGACTTACGATGTTAAGCAATTGTCTACATATAAATGCATTTATTACTGGCCAACTGTACCACTTAGTTCTGACAGCTTGCTGTCATGAGTTTTTGGCATTACATTGCCACAAGGGTTGGGGAGGGAATGTGTGGTTTAAGGTCATTTTGAGTTGTTTCCTTGAATTCAGTTTCTGGTTTTTTCTGTTTATCATTTCTTAGATACATGTGTAGCATTAGTTCAAATTATTCCATTATAACAGGAATTTAAGGCTTCTGTATTTTTTGTGGCTTTTGAGAACTGGTTAGTAGAGAACGTGAACTGTTAGTGCCTCTAGGGTCATATTGTTTCTTTGTCTATATTTTAAGAAATAGCAGTGTAATTTCCAACTTCAATGTTGTCTACCTAGAGCAAAGTCATGTGCTCAGAAATTTCACATGTGTTCAGACATTCTGAAAACCTTAACTTACCCTTCTTAAAAGTAAGGATTCTCATACTGTAATAATTGATACAAGTCTGAAGTTAATCTCAAATACTTGCAGGAAATACGAGAGTAGTCATCCTCTTCTGTGGTCCAAAAAATGCATCTCTTTTATGTATTTAGTTTGATGTTATTCTCCTTGTGATGGGGAACCGTGGTTTCTCACCACGACAGCTCATGGGAAAGCAAGATAAGTCATGTAGGCAGGTTGTCACGTATGTGATGAGAATGATCTGACAGAATTTGAACAGGAATGCCAAGGAGCACGTTCCTGTGCCAAGCACAGAAAAGGAATTCGTAAACTTACCATGGAAGGAAACTGAGTTTGCATGGGATACACATGCTTTAGTGAAAGGGAATAATCTAATGCTTCTATCTCCCTACTTTCCAGTGGAGGAAACATCCAGGCTGCAGATCACCCATCGTATGTTCATGCAAATAGGACCTCTGGTCTTTTTGTTTTTTAGGAAATTATATTCGGGAGAACTGAGGAACACTGGTTGATATGGAACTGACAGAGGTCCAACAGCGTAAAATACGTTGTCATGGTGCTTATATTGGGAGCAAAACCTAATTTTACTGTGAAAATAAAGCTGAAATTAAGCCACTGTCGATTTTTTTCCCCCCCTTGGAGGCATTTAATGATCTCTTGCTAATGTTCCATTCAGAGTATAATTACTGTATGTAAAGTAATTACGGCTCAGCTATGTATAACTGTGGGATGAAGCTCAAATCCCTTTTGCAGGCTTTAATCATGCTCCAGCCATATCTCCTCTTCTGTGAATCCTTCTATTTTAGGTACAGAAGTAGGAATTATTTCTCTGTGGCACAATTTATTTGTACCTGTAGTTTCAGCTCACCTAATGTTCTAGGAGGAACTGGTTGTTGAGAGGAGGGGATGCTTAGAACCCGTGAAGCAAGGTCACTTCTCCCTAACAAGCCAGCACAAATGTTAAATGCAGTTTTAATCCTCAATGACTTTTCCGTGCAGCTGCTTTGCACCAGGGACCAATCTCCTCCTGAAGCTATGCCAGCAGTCTGAGTGAGAAAGGAGGGCTCACTCATTAAAGGAACTTCATTTGCTGCTTGCATTCAGCTTAGTTTACAATATTTCTTCTCAAGTGTTTTTTTTAAAAGCCAGCTATTATTGTAGAACAACTTTGAACAGATGAAATAACCAGTGTTGTCTTAAGGCTTTTCAGGAGTGTAACTAGCTGCCCTCTCTTTCTCCACTTCAAATATAGCTTACTGTCTGTATTAAGATTGAACATGTGAAACTTTTAAACGTATATTGCTATCCATATGGTGTTGTAAATTGTTCATAGTAGCTGGCCCTTTCCACTTTTCTCATCCTTTCCTGCCAGTAAATTCCGTGAATCAGATTTTGCAGATGAGATCACACCAGACTGCTTGTATCACAGCACAGATCCCTGTGGGACTTCACTGTAAACACTGCTCGCATGCTCCTATACAGTTTCCTATTTTTTAAGTTATTCTTTATGCATACAGAAAGCCTTCCTTGCGTGATAAAGATCCATCAGATTTTGCTCAGAACTATATATTTGTTAATCTAGCAGTAAACATTTGTGAAGTCCTGCAGAGTCTTTTCTAAAACAAGTTAGTTCTTAGCTGCCAACAGTCTAGTTGTACATGGAGATGCAAGTATAAAATACTTGTTTAGCTGGATCTTACAAGTCCCAGTCTAATAGTTCAAAGGTGATATACACACTCAGTTCTTCCTATGCCCAGAAGTCAAGATTAATGTGATGTGACTGCAGTCAAGACATTTTGTGTTTCGTTTATGTTGCAGTTTTGAGTCCTTAAGGTTAGTATCACTGTGGGAAAATCGAGTTTGTCCTCATTTTTTTCTTTTTCTTTCCCCCACTAAATGCAGAAAAACTTCACTGGCCTAAGACAGAGCTTTCTAGGAAATCAATCCTGAGTCTGGAAGTACATAAACTGAACATTAATAATGAAAACAGCCTCCAGCATCCACCTTCTGGGATCCTTAAGGACATTTTCACAACAGGAACCAGTAGCTACAATGTCCTTCTGCAGAGCAAAGAGGAGAAGAAGCACCACGCTCAAAAGCAGCCATCCGCTCACCACAAGAAACACCGCAAAACCGCCAAGTGTTCCTCCAGCTCGCGGAGCAGCGAGCACCGCAAGCTCAAAGTGCCGCTGCCCTTGCTGGGAGCGGGATGGTGCTGTGCCAGCAGACAGCCCCCCATCCTCCTGGCTAGCCCCGTGGCCACCAGCGCCAGGTTTGCCAACAGTGCGGCGGCTGCGGGGAGCACCTCGGGACTGCCTGCGCGGCCCAGGAGTAGAACTAAAAGACACTCTAATCTCACGAAGCCAAAGCAATCCCAGTCCTCAAAAAGCCATGGGAAGGAAGGCGATGCATCTGGCCAAAAACTCTGTTTACTGACTGCGATCAAGCCTTCCAATGTGGAGAAAGAGAAGGTTAAATTCTTCGACTCAGATTTCACATACAATCCTCAGTTTGAATACGAAAACCCTGCTCTGCCAAATGTGTTAGCTAAGCACAGCCATGCATCTGACAGATTTCTTAAGCAGGTATAGTTACTGTTTTTGCCCTCCTTTTCCACTGATTATTTCTTCCTCCACCTTTTTGGTGTTTGGCTTTGTTTGTAGCAAGTCATTTCTCCTTATCATTCTCCCCTGCAGTTTAAAAAATGCATCAAAGATGAGAATGCACTAGTATAACTGAAATAAAATCTTCTTTATTAAAAAAATTAAAACCTTCCTAAAATTAAAGGATAAAGGCACAGTTCCTTCTAAATGGGTTTACATAAAACATAATTTAAAGCAAGAAAGTTTTTTAGGCAATGAAGTAGTGTCCAGTACAAGAAAAATACAGTGCCTAAACAGGCAGAGAAATAGGGCAGCATAGAAATCCTGCCAGTCCTCTTGGTGACACAGGGATTGCGAGGGGATAGCAATTTTTTGAGGTCCTCTTTATTGGATAAGCATATGTTACTGTTTCTTTTTGTAATCAACTTTGAAAGGTTATTTGAATATACATTAGACTCAGTCAAGCAGCAGCCAAATTCCATTTCAGAGAGGTAAATTTTAAAAAGACAATTTTGGTTTTTCATAACATGCAGCCACACTGAGAACATAGCTACAGACATTCCCACTCTGTGTAACTTCCTTGGCTTTCTACCTGAGTTACAAAAAAAACTAAACAACAACAAAAGCCTTACTTTCAACTTTGACCTAAGTGACAAAACCTAGCGCTTATCTATGCAGTAGCAGAAGCAGTATTCTTCCCACATTTGCTATTTTTAAATGGTTTAGAAGTTTTTTATTTTAAAATGGTTTAGATCTTATTTAAGTCTGACAAGCTTTTCTAAACAGAGACCCTTATATTTTCAAGTGATACTTAACTTGGGAAGACATCCTGCCATTCCATGAGATTCACTTCTTTGTGATATGAATATCTCACTTAAAAAAACTAAAATTCCTGGTGGAAAAGGTACATGAATTAAAGGACTAGGGATTCTAAGAACTGATTCGTGACTTGTGAACAGACTGATTTTTTTTTTCTTCTATATCCAAGAACATGCAGAAGTCTTCTTGCCCATTAAATCATTGTACTGGTAGTCTTGGTCTCTGTTTTCACATTGAAAATATCTGTATATTTTTAAAGCTCAGTTTCTGGATTTTCATTAAAAATTTATTTTCTTTACAAGAAAACAGAGCAGCTGTTCTATTCTTAAAATCATCTTCCATACTTCTAAACAACAAACTAAATTGTAATGATACCAGATAAAACTGCTCCTTGACTAGAGCTTTTTAACAGGTTTTTCTTTGATTTTTTTAGCAATATTAGCAACATAGATTACAGCAAAACAACAGTTACTACTTTGATGAACTGAATTTGATACAAATTATCCCTTTCAGTGTGGGCCAGGAGAGCCTTAAAAGTTTTTTTATGCCTGATGATTTTCTGGAGCAAGCCTGTCATTGGTTTATCCTTCTTTAAAAAAAAGAAATCCCCTAAACCTAAATTGAGACTATTTTAATAATGAGTGATTCCTCAATATTATTCTAATTTGTAACTCCACCTTTTTTCTTGTCAATAATTAAGTATGGGAAAATAAAAGCTTTGCAACAGCTTTATGGAAAGCACTAAAGGATTTAATATTCAGTGAAGTATGTTATTTCTGAAAATTCACAAGGAAGATGACATTGTTTCACAAGACTTAGTTTGAGTCACTCAAAAAGCTCGAAGTTCAGCCCCTAAAAATACCAAACCAAAATACCTTGCACTTAAAAATGACCAAACCAGCAGCTTTAACAGAGTTCCAAGCCCAGCAGGTGTCACTCTCTCTCTTTTATCTACAACTAGCTTTAGAAATTTTCATCTCCACGCAAATTTGAATTTAATTTCATGCAAATTTACTATCCATAAAAAGCAGCATTAATCAAAATTTTAATCAGCAAGTATTGTAGGAGCACTTGCTTTTCCTCGTTGCTATTTCTTTTTTTCCACACAGATTTTACTTGTCAGAAGAAACACATAGGTATCTTACAGGAAGTTCAGAAAAGATTACTTCAGTTGCAAAAAAAGTGCTCACAGTATCAAGAGCTGGGTCTGCAGTAAAAAACACAACTGCACAGTCACCTTTTTTGCTACAAGAATGATCAATGCTGTTTTGTTGGGGGTTTTTTTGAAACATTTTTGGCTTCTGTTTATGGCTTCACTTATTTTAGAAAGCCTTGGTATCTGGTGAACAGAATTATTCCTATTTTTTTCTACAAAAGGTGCTCATGGCAACTTATACTTGCTTACTCCTTTATTAATAAAAAGCTGTAAACCCAGCTTTTCTTGACTGAAGCCACCATTTTTATAGGGGGCTTTTAGGATACTTAAGTCACATGAGCTCAAAACCTGACATTTCAGAATTTTAGAGAACTTTTTAGTCATGTCAAAAATATTTTTACCCGCAGCTGTGCATAGCCTGCTAGGGCATTAAAACAGATTGTGTCTTCTTATTGCCCTTTCTGCATTTGTGCATGTCTATGAAATTGGTTAATATAGCATTACTGAAATATGTCTGGAAGATAAATCATACTCTGCCCCATTTACTTATTTTTTTAAAGGCAAAGAGCACTGAGGATTTGCAAACCATCAACCCAGCAATGCTGCAGTGGGGAGCACACAGGTTTGTGAGCACCCACTTTATCCCATGCCTCTGCTTAAATCAAAGCTTTTAAACCTTGGGCACAGCCCAACACTTTTATTGACTGACTTTTCACAGACATAGAGAGAACATTTTGAGTCATTATTACATTTGAAAAATGCTAATTTTAGTGTCTTTCTTCTTGTACTTTTTTCTGTTTGTTTATCTCTATTTCATATTTTCTTCATAACAAGGTTTTTTATGAGACACACAATATGTGCCTTTAGGGAAGTAGACTTGAGCATAGAAAATAGTGTGCAGATCTGCACTGTTCACATTGATTAACATATCTGATATTACAGAAGTTAATTCTCTTATCCCTGTGTTTCAAGGTCACTGCAGCAACTGTGTGCTCGAAAAGTTTTCTGGCTCAAACTACTTGTGAAGTTTCTTAGCACTCCAAGTGTTTGTTATTTTTGCTCAGATGCTAGAGGTGCCAATACTCGCTTAGAAGTAATCGTCCCCCATGTTACAGAGCAGACGAACTTAACAGTTGCAATTTGCTGAACCAAAATCAGCAAGTTGCAACTTTAAGTAACCTGTTTATTTGAATTGTACAAGGCGGCAAGAATTCTATTTCAATATACATTAAAAAAACCCCAACAACAAAACCCCCCCAACCATTTTGTTGAATGAGTGATCCACCCATGAAAGAGTTATACATCCTCTTCTCTTATACTCATAACAATATAGCAATTTTGAGTTAATAAATAAACCAGTTATGCCACATTGCATGTGTTTGTGTGACGCCTTTTAAGGTAATAATACAAGTAACCTACAATTAGCAAATTTATCAGATGTTGGAAAAAAATTTAGGTGGAGCTGGAAGGCTAAACAACGTGATATTCAACACTGAGTAATCCTGTGCTATGTCCAAGTGATGTCACAGCTTAGGCATGTGGAAGATTCCAGAACATGACACTGTCTGTAAAAAACACTAAATTGTACAACACATCATTCTCCACTGGTAACAAATTCCCTTGTTAACTAAGATTTATAGATAAGGTGTGTTAATACATAACACAAAGCATATCAGGCCATCCAGGTAGCATAAATTCTCAGAGTCTGACGCAAAATTCTCTCTTCCCCTAGAAGAGACTATAGATCACTTCTGGTGATAGCACAGTAGAAAGACAGGTTTATTTCAGAACGCTGTCTCATACAAAAACCCAATGAGTATCAACTTTTACTTCTTTACAAATTAATTTAGACGTTTTTAATTAAAAATATTTCTACCAGCTCTAAATTACTTAAATGAGATCTTTACACCACTAAGAACAAGCATGTAGAAGAAAAGCCTCTATCAACACTGAATAAAACTCAAAATACTACAGCCTGAGTGGACCACTAACTTGGTATAGCCACACAGTTCTTTTCTGAAGAGTTTACAGTTTGGCCTTAGGAACTGCAGCAGTACCAGTGTTCTGCTGGCCCAGAAGCTGGAAAATAAGCTTACAGTTGGATGCTGCAGTAGGCAGGAGCTGGCATGCTGGTCTGGATTTTCCCCTTTCCCAGCAAGTTCTTGCAACACCTGACTGAGTGACCTCACCTTGGAGACAGGTGCAGTACCCCAAATTAAGGGCTTGGTGTTGTAGTCAGTGCCTAGAAACCAAACATCTCCCAAACCTTTTCCCCTCAAGAACCACCCCCAGCTGGAGTGGTTGTGGCAAGAAGTGTCAAAACAAGGATCCCTGGGGATGGGGCTTGTCTTAGTGCTGGGGCTGTCTGCCACTCCCCAGGGATTTGCGTGCTATTTGTCTGTGTGTGATGGCTCTCCCTGCTGTTTCAGTGCTTCAAGAGCCACACCTGCCCACTTGGAAAGAATTTTCAGTACTTTTTTCAGTTTCACTTGAAACAGAATCAAGAGAGAAAGCAATAGGGGTGAAAACACCTCCTAGTGATTTCTGAGTATCTGCTCAGCAATGAGGAGGCTTAAGCTTAATGACTTCCTCAGTATGCAGGAGTTCAAACTTGCAACACCTATCTGGATGTGGCAGGAATGCCAGGATATGGGTTACCAACGTGGCGCATAAAGAAGTTTCCCCTTGAAGCTGTGAACTCTATCAGGTTGAGGTAGGAGAGGCCAGAGTGGGTCTGTGCTTCTTCAGGAGGACCTAGGTCTGAAAACCTGCTATTTGTATTGTGCTGTTGATTCAAGTGTCTCACAGCATTTTAGGAAAGTCTTCAACAGCCCAGGAAGGTGCCTGCAAGCAGGCAGGAAGAGCTAGAACTTGGGTCTCCTGACTCCCAAAATCATTCTGCCTCCCGTAGCACAGAGGTCTCAGCCCCAGGGAGTTTGCTGTTACAGACAGCCAAGCAGGAAGTTTGATGTGTGTTCAGTGCTTGTCTTCTCACTGTTTGTTGTGATGAGGTGGTTTTAGAAAATGCCTGCTCTCCAGCTAAGGTAGGAGAGTCCTCTGGGATTTCATTTCAAATGAGTCTAGCATCCTAGAATTTAAGTGGGTACTTAATATTTAGTCTAATAGACTTAATTGAAATATAATATCAACAAGTTTTGAAGACAAATTTCATGCTACAAGATTGATTGAGATGACTTCTTCCAGAGTGAGCAAATAAAATTACTTAATTGTTCATAGAAACCAAACATACCAAACAACTAGTAGGTAACATAAATATCTTAAGGATCTGGCACCTGGCAAAGGAAACTGAAGAACCATTTTCATGAATTGTTGAGGCTGCTGGCTGAGAATAGACTTCCTGGGAAAGGGGGAGGAATATTCAGGTTGCTTCTTTAACCAAGAGACCATAAGACAGGCAAATGCCTCAGCCTTTGCAGACTGAAAAAATGATAAAACAGCCAGTGATTTTAGAAGTTGAAGTGTTCAAGACAAAGAAATACTGAACATTAGGTACAATATTTCTTTGGCATTCAGGTAAGTGATATTTCCCTCATCAAAGAGCTACTAGACTTCAAGAATATGTCTGGTTGTCATTTAAGGGTTTCAGAAGCAATTACTCAGGGTTGCTTAGTTTCAACTTGAAAAAAATTAGAGAAGGATTGTTAGTACCTGTGAGAGATAAAAAATTAACCCAATTTTTGTGGAAAATCAGTCAATCTGACAATGTCAGAATTACATAGCTGGAGACAAGCATGTTACCAGCTTCATGGAGGGATATTGATTCATAATGTAAAAAGAGATTCAGTAAGATTTTCACCTTTATTCTTAGTGGTATTTTCTTAGCAAGAGCATTAATTTTTTAAGGTACTATCAGGAGCTTCTGTTATCAAGTCTATGACAAAAAGCTATTACCTGTAGCTGCACTGTTGCTGGGAAAGAAGTTCTTCCATACCACATTTTCTTTTAAGGGCGTGAAATGACATGCTGGGAAGCAAATTACTGGGGATGAGCATTTCACACCCCACCAATAACATCTTCAATATGCAGAGTTCAGATCATGGTTATGGGCATCGTACTAAGTTTTCCACCTGCAAAGGACTTCTTCTAGCAGCAATACATAAGAGAATTGTTGATACCACTCTATTTGTGTCATTAAATAGGCCTTCATTTTGGGGAGGTTATAAAGCAGTACTGTGGTTTAAAGGAAAGGTTTAAATTAAAGTTCCGTAAATAAAGTTCCTGCTCTCTCGCCTCCTTTCTGAAATGGACAGCCATGGTACAAGGCATTTCATTGTAAGGAGACATTTTTGGTAGAAGTATTATTGTTAAAATTATAGTTATACTTCTGCTTAATCATGGTTCAGTGTTCCTAAATTAGAAAATGCAAAGAAATGAAGCAAGATTACGGTAATAGTTGATCTTTATCAAATTCTTTGGAAAAACATACAAAGAAACATGCTGTCAAACTGCAAATGTCCTGGAGACCTGTTATGTCTGTTTTACAAGGCAGTTTGTACAACATTGCCAAAATTAAAGAGAAAATGGGTATTGTTTTACTAGACTGATAATCATCTAATCATCACACTGATCTATGTGGGTCTAAGACGAGTTGATCAGAATCTTTTTTGGTACTTTGGCATTAATGTATATCTAAAGGCAGTATAAATTCATTGCAGAGTGTGTCAGCATGTATTAAATGAGTACAGCCTGCCAGTGAGTTAAGAAAAGAAGGACTTTAAATTTAAAAAAAGGAGAGATTGAGAAAGAGAGAAAGAGAGAAAGAGAGAAAGAGAGAAAGAGAGAAAGAGAGAAAGAGAGAAAGAATAAATGTGCCAGTCTGACATGGGGATCCTACTGCACTGATATTTGCTATGCTTTTTCATTTTATAGTCCATTAATATCATGAAGCGGACATTGCAGAAATATGGAAGCTATGAAAAATTTGAACAGGCCACTGGAGGCAGCTTGCTGACCAAAAGTCGCATCTGGAATCACGTCAGGAAGTACATGGTGAAAGAAGGCTGTCTTGGTGAGGTAAGTCCTGCACTGCATCAGGAAAGGAACACTTATGTGGACCTTAGACATTACACATGGATGGACCCAGAAGACCATCTGGGAGGCCTTTCTTCCATAATTAGAAGAATATTCCTTACATCACACTTTTCTCATGGCTAAGCCCAGTCTAATGTTTGAACAATTGAAACAAATTCATTGTGAACACTTCAGTCATCTCTCTGAGCCTGTTTCCTGATTCATATATGCTTGTTCTTAAATTCACTTCTTTTGGGAGTACCCAAGAACGACACCCTTCCTTCCCTCCTTTTTTCAGCTACTTGGAGACCAGCACATTTCCATTTATTCATCAGTTCTGCCATCCGTTCTCCTGTATCAAATTATTTACACCAAAGGAAAGAGTTAAGAGAAGGCCAAGAAAAATAAGCAGCAGCCCAAGAGAGTGATTTATAAGAAGCAACACAAATGAAAGTGACATAAGTGAATAAAAATGTCTGAAAGAGGTTCGCTTGTTGAATTGGTTTGAGTGCTGTTTTTTCCTGGCTTTAACTATCTAATTTTTAGAACTCTGTGAAAAAGACTTATTTTCTATATTCAGGCTTTTATAAGGCCAGTTTGATGAAGTTACATGAAATTGCTTGAAAAAGTCAGATGAAATTGAATGTATAAAAAAGGGATTAATGCAAGTGAAATCACCAGATGACACAGTCAAAGACTTGGATGAAATCACTGGCAGTGAGCGAGAGGAGGCTGGAATCATGAGACAAAAATTAATTTCCCAGAAACTAGGTTTAATTGGCAAACATAATATTATTAGGAGAAACTGCTAAACTCATCACATATTTTTGTGAGACTATGATTTGACATTGATAGCCAGACTTTACATGTGTTTCTAAGAGTGGGATTAATAAACTGCTGTTTAGAGCAAGCAGAAAAAATTTGTATGTTTGGTCTTTCCTGTGGTTTTATCTGCCTCTTCATTTTTGGCTTGGTTTGACTTCATGGAAGCTGGATCCTACATCTTCATTCAGCAATCCATATCCTTCTTAATGAAATACTTTACTTTTTCTGTGAAAATAGGGTTAATACATCATGCTTAGGATGGTCTAAAATATGAAGAAACTCTCTCCACCTGAAAAGGTGTTAATAAAGCTAAGTGGCACATGTCACTTAAATCTAAACGCTTTGGCATTTACCTATTTTTTCCTGCCTCTTAAATACAAATTTTAAGGGACTGACTGTTTGCTATTGAACTTGAAGCTGAATGGTGAGTTTTGAGTACAGGTAAGTGTCATATTAATGCCTTTGATCCTTGAGTCCTTTTTTTTTGGATATTAAACAAGTGATCTTTCTTTTAAGTACTCTCTCCCTTGTGCTCTTCTGAGCAGTACTGTTTCTTTAGGCTTTACATGAAGAGAGAAAGGTGCTTAGTTTTCAGCAAAGAGAGTTCCCCTTTTCTCTCTCAGTCACTTCTTTAAAAAAGCTTTTGGAAGTCAAATAATAAAATATATCAGTATGCATTAGTTTCCTCCTCTGCCAGTTTTTGTTTTGATTACCAGTTTTCCAAGAGAGAACAGGAAAGAACTTTATTGCTGTATAGAACAAAACAATACCAGTATTTCAATAATATTTCAACTCTGCATCATGTAACAGGAAAAAAAGTGCACAGTGCTTCTCCCTCTTATTCAAGTGGGTTTAGAATTGCATCTAAAATGGTTTCAGACAGCTAATTGTATAGATACCTGGTCAATTTATGTGTCCTTATCTAGTATTTTTCAGTTCTCAGTCATACTATAATTCAACACAGTTCAAAAACTGTAATTTTCTCTAATTTATCCTGCATGCAACCGCTCCCTGCCCTCTGAGTCTAGTCTAAATTTCCATACTAAATTTTTCAGTCTCATGTTGGTCTATCTTCACCCTCACCTGCCCCACTAAATCTGGAGGCTCCATCAGGAGCACAGGTGAGTAAGATGAACTCAGTCAGAAGAGTGATTGCTGATCGCAAGACAAGAGTTGTGGAGGGCAAGGGACCAAAGAAAAATGAAATAATGGAAGGGCCCAAGGAAAAAGCAGGAACAGGAGCGAGAAGAGAGCTCTTTCAGTTGTGCTTGAACTCTCTCCTCTTCAGATTGTGGTCCATCTCACGGAGGACCTGCTGTCCCGAGCCTCCATGACAGTGGTGAACGGCCGCCCCACCCTCACCATCAATGTCTCCACTGCGCGGGAGCACTGGCTGGAGGGGATGCTGAGGCACGAAATTGGTATGAGCATGGCATCAGTTCTGCAGGCAAAGGGGAGTACCTGCATGCATTCTTACTTATTTCACAGTGATGGGCTAGGCACTGGATGGATACAGAAAGAGGGAGCATCCCTATCCAAAGAACCTGTGCTGGAGCTGTGCTAAAGGGAAGGAGAAACCTTTTAATCCCTGCAGCATGCAGTGAAAGGATTCCTAGGGTTCATGTACGTTAGCATTTTAGGTCAGATCCAGAGCGAGCTTTTGAAGTAAGCCTACCAGCTAGTCCCACTTACTGCACTGAGGTTCCCATGCCAAAGGAATCTTGGAGCAGGTAAAGTGTAATCCTTTCAGCTGATGCAAGCCCAGAGGCTCTACTCCAGGGCATACCTTCTGTGCTGTCACTTCTCAGGGACGTTTTGCTCATGAGAGCAATTTTTTTTAAACTACCTTGGAGTTAAGGGAAACAAAAATAGTGTGACAGTTCAACCTCAGCTCCAGCCATGTCACTTTACAAATCTGCTCCTGTCATGCTGCACTGCTTGCAAATGTAGGCATGCTTAAAGTATGAAGAATTTACCCAGTGATCCTTAAACTGGTGTAAAATTGCTTTGGTTTTGCATTACACGAGGTTGGCCCAGCCCTGTGGTAAATTTCCACAAATTTCTCAGTGCATCTGCTTTAATTAAGTACATAAAAAATGGATAAACTTGGCTTGTGTTTGAATATCAACTGAAGTTATTCTTCAGTTGCAATTGCAAGGCTTATTGCCTTGCAATTGCCCAGAACCACTGTAACTCACATTGTAAGGGGACACAGCATCTTCCAAGGCTGCAGTAGTGCTGTTTAATCACCTTCAGGAGGCAACATTTCTGCCCCTTTACTTTGATTTTCCTTCCTTCTCTTACCTACAATGCCTGGCCTATGCCAGAGACAATTCAGCTTGTAAGACACTTCAGAAAATTCCTTTCCATAGATTTAGAAAGTCAAGTCCTCCTAATAGTTGCATTCCTTAGGCATTTTCAGGAATTTCACTTGCAGTCAGCAGGGGAATAATTTGCACGGTGTATCTGTCTCTGACAAAATTCTCTGTTGTAGATAAGGCTAAAGTCCGCATTTTCCACAGTTCCCAGTCCTACCAGCTCAGAGTTCTGAAACAGGCATCTCCTTATATATTTTATAATTTTTTGTAAATCATTGGATGCTACTGTTCTAAGTGCCACATGCCTTTTTTTTTCCCAGGAACTCATTATTTTCGAGGTTTTAACAACAACAGCCAGCCTTGGTGCAACCGGAATGGACGTAGAAAACATGGGTTAAAACCAATCAACCCTACAGAAGAGGGGCTAGCGAGCATTCACAGTGTCCTGTTCCGCAAAGACCCTTTTCTTTGGAGAGCTGCCCTCCTCTACTACACAGTGTACCAGGCCAGCCAAATGTCCTTCAGTCAGCTTTTCCAGGATGTGGGGAAATTTGTCAAGGACCCCAATACTAGGTGGGATTACTGCGTACGAGCCAAGAGAGGGTGGACTGACACTTCACAACCAGGTTGAGTTCCCTATTTGTCTTCTCTTTTTTTTGTACTTCAGGGAGGTTTTCTGAACACACACAGAGCTCCTTAATCATGTTACACAGTAAAAATTTGCAAAAGGGAGAGATGGGACTCCCCACTTTCTGAAATGGGGTCTCAGGAATTCTGCTATGGAAAACAAGGCTGAAAATGCTCATGAGTGAGACTTTCAAGCTGAATCAGTAAAGGATTTTTTTTTGTCGGAAGTGGAACGTAAATGCAAAACTTTGAAAAAGTTCATAGTCACGGTTTGACCTGCTTTCCAGAGATGTAATATTGCCTCTGGTTATTCACAGGCACTATCTCCTATGTTTGATTTCTCTTTTTGTCTAGTGGATTTTGCCTTCTAGCTAGTTTTTGGAAAGGTTTTCAAAGTCAGGGATATAAATATCTAGTTTTTAAAAATAAAATTGTTCTGCTCATAATGGCTTCTGAGAACATGCCTTGACCAAACACTTATACAGTGCAATGTATCTCCATTCCTTTCAGGCTGTTTCAATAAGGACCAGGTGTACTTGGATGGCATCCTCCGAATCCTGAGATACAGGGAGTCCATTGATTTCCATCTTCTGACAGCCCTTGGAAAGGTGACTGAACTCATTATTCCCCAAGGGTACAGTTTTATCATTTCAGCAAGCCTGCCTTTACTGAGCTATGAGTCATTGTGCTTTGTTTTACTTTGATCTAGAATTCTCTGCTCTGTACAGCACCTTCAGTTACACTGTGCAAGTTCCAAGTATTTTGAAGCCCTAAAAATTTCTACCAGCTTGTCCTCATTCTTCACTTATCAGATTAAGATTTTATGGTCATATTTCTCTGACTTTTCTCCCTTTATGGGGTATTACCTGACTTGCAGTACAGCAGACTGCCTTAGCCAAGCAAGACTGGTAATAGATAAGGTGGTGGTCCTAGCAGAAGACAAAATTAACCAATTGATTTTAATGCACCCCCTTCCACCGCAAAGAGTATTTAATCTAAAAGTTCTCTCACTGATGGCAGGTGTTTTTCAAAATCAGGGGTTATTTCCCCAGAATAATGGTATTTCTACGTTCACAGAACTTCTTTTAGGCTGATTGTAACTGTCATGGCTTGTTTATTCTCAAAATCATCCTATGGAGTGCAGAAACTTTCTCTCACTTCCTGAACCAAATCCTTGGGTTGCTAAGCTTTCACAGTTCATTAAGCTGGGTTTCTACTTAAACAGGGAGTCAAACTGACAGTGAGCTTGAATTTAGAGCTACCAACATTTCTGCCTGCTTAGCAATCAATGGGTGATAAAGGGAAGGGGCATATTATGACAGAGGGTTTTGGTCCACATTTAAGTTTTCCCTTTATGGTCAGAAACATCCATATTGATGAGCAAGAGCTATTTAGGTAACAGAACCAAGTTAGGAAGCTCTGAAAATTAAATCACATTGTCAAATAAGTCTGCAACTTCCTTCTCTGAAATTTCTTTTTGCTTTAAGCCTGCTTAACTCCACACAGCTTCTGCCTGCTAAACTACTGAACACACACTGTTCCTTTACTGGTTTATGCCTGTCTCTCTTCAGGGAGTCTGCAGGATTCTCAGGCCACTTCAAAAACATACTAAGTCATTCTTCATAAAATTACAGATTCGACTCTGATCCACATTGCATGGCATCCATATTAAAGGTCTACAAGCAATTTATTTCTAGCAGTATGATAATTTAAAAGTGCTTGATTTTACAACTCCTAAAATCAAGAGATCTTAAAATATATTCTGAACATTTTTGCTGCAGACATCTGCAGTCAAACTGGAAATTTGTGTATCAGTGCACAATGTCTGCTCTCAGCATCATAGATTAGTTGAAGTCTGCAGAGGCCTCTCAACATGATCTAGTCCAACTTCCCTGCTTAGGCAGTGTCAGCTAGAGCAGTTTGCCGTGGACCACATCCAGTTGGGCTTCAAATATCTCCCCTGATGGTGACTCCACAACCCCTCTGGGTGGCCTGTGCCAGTATTTTTCCATCCTCTCTGTACAAAAGTGTTTTGTGTTCAGATGAAATTCTGCACATTTTAACTAGCACCCATTGCCTCTTGCCCTGCCAGTGTGTGCTAGTGAGTAGAGCCCCATTCCCGTGTCATCAGGTGTTTATACACACTGACAAGATTCCCGAGAGCTTTCTTTCCTCCAGGCTAAACAGTAGCAGCTTTCTCAGCCTTTCCTCATAGGAGAGATGCTCCAGTGCCTTAATCATCTTAGTGACCCTGATTGGGCCTGCTCCAATATCTCTGTATATTCTCATGAAATAGAGAAGTATAAAACTTGCACTGGGATCTAGCCTAGTGGTTTATCACCACTTTAAATGGGGAATTTATTTGTTTTTTAGGATGGAATAGAAGGATCAGATTGTTCCAAAGGGAGTATTAAGCTTGCCTGGCACATCTTCCAGGTTAGGATTTAAACACATGGAAGCACAGCATTTAGTGGGAAAATTTTCATTGCCTTTTCAAGATTCTCAGTGTTGTATTGTAACAAGTGAGCTCATCTTTCTCAGCATGCATTCCTTGAGCATATTTTCATTTCAAATACAATAAAGGTATGAACATAATAGGAAAAGGAAGCAGTCAGTAATTTTGACATTGTGTCTGTGCTTTAATAGGTAGTTACCACAGCTGTAAAATCAGAGCACTGCTTTCCATGTGAACATATTTAAACTTATGCTGAAGTTTCTGTGTCTTCTGTTCTCTTAGTGCTATAGAGATTTGGCTGATAGAGGCAACTATGCCTTCCTGATGCTTCTGACATTGCTTACATCGTAGAAGAGTGTGGTGTGTGAAAACTGGATACATGCAAGCTGTTCAACACCTAGAAGTGACTAATGAAAACACTTGAAAACTGAGAAAATATGCTTCTTAAAAGGGGCAGTCTTAAAACGTCACAGGAAATAATCAAATACAGGAAGTGCTGCAGAACATCGATGTGGTAATTGCATTGCAAGTAGTGCTGAAGAGAAATAAAATGCAGATATTGGGTTCACCTGAGTATAGCATAACTACCAGAGTTTTAAAAAGTAAAAGCAGCAAAATATCACCTACTATCGTGTTTCCCAAGAAACACATGAACACATTACAAAGAGCATAAGTAAGCCTGTTTCATCCTCAGTCTTTTTTATCTAGTGCAATGACTTGAATTACATGTGGTAAGAAAACAACCTTTTTCCGCAAGAGGATGGGATTATGTTTTTGACCTCCTCAGGATGGCATCTTTGGTCATTCTTTAGCAGTTGCAAGGACTGGGGAAATGCATCACATTCAAACCATACCTCAGATTACAGATACATATTTCTTGATTGCAGCAGTAACTGAAACCTCTGAAGAGAAATATGAGGGGGGAAGGATCCTTCTTCTTTCCTTAGGGAGGAAAAGAGGTGGAATTTAATTGCGCATGGTGCTGTGTCTCCAGACTGAGAGGAGATGGTATGGTTTTGTATAGCTCCTCTGTATCCACTTCTAAGTAAGTTAATTAGGTGTAATGCCACGTGATCTTCAAACAGCAGTATCTTAGTGACTTGAATAAGCCTGGGCAGGGGTGTATGTTTGTTTTCTTAATTGGATGCATCTTGTCATTGCAACTAGAAAAGCACACTTGTGTACTCAGATGCAAATTGATTCTCTTTGTGGACTTTGTTCCAATTATCATTGCAGAGATATGCCCCTGTCTCTATGGATCTGGTTTAGCAATGTGGGTTACACTGTCCTGTCTTTCCAGAAAGCCCTTCCATGCCCTTTGCGCTTTGGTGAATCCTTCATGAGCACTGTGATCACTGCTGAATAGAAACCATCACCTGCCAAGAGGGCAGGCTGCTTCCAGGGAACCCAGACTGTGCAGTGCTCAGCTCCTTAGAAGAAACATGGGGCATAAAGGTTGGAAGGAGCAGGCTCCACTCGAGCCACCTGGCACAAACCTCCTGTGAAGAAATAGGATGTGCCAGTTAGTAAGCACAGTGAGGCTGGTGGGCTTTGCCAGTGCATATGCTGCTGTCTGCAGGGTGCCCAGAACACACAGCTTGGAGACAAAGCAGCAAACACACAAATTTCATCACACTGGAGAGTGCCCAAGGACTCCTGCTCTGTGCTTCCATGGCAGCGTGTGCCCAGCCAAAGCATTCATCCTTTCTGGACTATCATTCACAGCACCTTGAGCTACCGTGATTAGAAGTCCTAGCTTTTAGAATCATAAGACTATGAAGATAAAAATATCCATTTTCCTTAGAGAAAAAAGCTATCAGGTCCTGTAAAAGCAGGAAAACGTTTGAATTTGGCACCAACACCCAGAAGGCTCTGATGTCCAATCTCCACACTGCTGTTGAATGGGGATAACAAAAAAACCCTAAAATTGGGATGCTTAGGTATTGTTCATGATGCAGTTAGTTACTGGAAGTGCATTTTAATTTAGCTTTGCATAAGCACATTTGCCAGTGAAAGTGAAACAGCAGAGTTCAGGTCAGCTGGCACCATGCATTTCCCAAAAGCTGCTTCCCGTGCTATGCCTGTCCTGCACTCCCTTTGTAGTTCCTTAGTCTTTTGCACAGTGTTTTTTACATTCTCGTAAATCTTTTCACCTTGTTGAGAAGATATTCTAGGACTTGCATGTGCTCCATCCTTTCCCTCTCTATTCCTGCAGCTGCTGTAAATGATTCTCATCCAGATTTCTGCGAGTCTGTTTACTGATTGAATCAAAAGCAGAATCAGGAACTATGAAGGCATTGGCTAAAATTGTGCTTTATTTGCATCTTCCACTGAAGCACACAGTTGCTCATGTTTCCAAAGGGTTCTCCAAGATTTTAAATTCCCCTGAAGTGTTTTCTCAATTACAGGAGAGAACTTATAGCAGCAACAGAGAGGCAACAGGACTGTACTGCTAGATTGACCTATGTCCTTCCTTACAGATCTCGTATGAGGATGTGGATCGCCTGAAAGGATTAGCTGTGATTGAGAACATGAGGGTGCCACACTTTTTGCAAGACTATGCCCGGTACATGGAACACTTGAAAAAGATCATGGAAGTCAATGAGCTGACTGATGAGGAGCTCCAGGATCTCATAAATTAACAGTATTAGACCACCATTTGCTTACTGTGTGAGGATGTAGAACTGGACTTCCCAGAGCTTGCAAAAAGGGACTTATGAGGGATGGGAGGGAAGAGTGGCCAGAATATGTGGAAGTCAGAAAAGGTCCTTTTGCATTGTGATGGTATACTGCTTACTTTTTAAAGGGATTGTGCATTTTCGTAAAATTTGGCTTAGAAGTTCCTCTGCAGTGATCTGTCCAATCATCTACTCTGTTTTGTATGCTTGGTATAGTGCTTGGTGCTGTCTCTTGTAATATATTGCCTTTTTCCACCCAGATTTAGAGGTGGGGGAAAAGAGAAAGAGGAGAAATTCCCCCTTAGTTCACTTTTGTTTGCCTTATCTTTGGTCATAGCTGTCACGGTTCATAGCAACAGAACTGCTGTAGATTATGCTGCATTGCTGTCTGCATAACTTTCCCATTTAGTCATCATTGCAATGAAAACAGAAAGTTTAAAAACAGTGCACAGAAGCAGGTCTTTGTGCCACAGGATCAAAGTCCATAACATTACAAAAAGTTTCAGGGGTTTCTTTTTAGTGAAAGAATTAGCATTTAAAAAAAGAGAGAAAAAGTATTGCTGTTTTAATGACTGTAAGCAGGTAACAAAGCTTTCCCCTTCATTCCCTCAAAAAATTACACTGTTCCACATCCTTAATGTGTATAGTACATGTTTCAGGAAGCTGAATTCTGGAAAGGGCCTCCCTCCTTTGAGGACAAGCATAGCATGTCTAGGAAATTCAGCATGGCAGTGTTTTGGAAGGAGGATTGAGCAAAACTGTGATTTCATCACCTATGGTTCTAAATAAATTCAGGAACACAGGGCCATAATCCAGCCCAGCAGGCAACACTCACTCCTTCGTTGGGTCACCTGAGCCCACAGAGGATCAGGTCAGTTTTTGAGCAGTACCCCCACTCTACAGCAAGCTTGAGCTTGCAGAGCTCATTTCAGAAACAAGATGTGACTGGGGGAGAGAAGATGAGTCTCAAGTGCCCTATTCCTGTGTTCCAACAGAAGTGCTGCACCACTCTGAAGCAACTTTACCTCTGTTCTAACTGCTGGTGCTAAATCCAGGACCAAGGAGAGAAAGCTCCTTACAGCAAGGAGCTTCCTCTAGTCACATGATGAGTAACTTAGATGATGCAGGAGGACTTAATACATAAACTACATTTTCTCATTCTGGAGTGTTATCAAATTGTTGAGGCAAAGTATGTAAGTATTCTGACAAAGGGTTTTGTTTTAGTAGACTGCATTTTACAAGGGCTCTTCTGAACTCCTGGGAAGCAGCTGTGGTCAGAGAGGCTGGGCAGGCACTAGTGGGAGCCTTGGACAGGGCTTCTGCCCTTTCTTACCCTGCTGCTTTTGCCCACTGGTAACAGGCCTGGCATGGGATAAGGCGAGTAGATGGAGCCAAGGTTTCCTCCACGCCACATTTGCATGGACTTGAACCACAGTATCCCTCCCTCCTTATTTTGTTTTGTAATGAAACAAATGGAATAACTCTCCCACCTTGTTTTACACCCAGGACATTACCAGACATAACAGTAAAATCTTGAGAACACATTTTCTTCTGATCCATAGGAAAATCTGTGAGGAAAAGCTGCTGGTTGGCTAAGAGGTCTGAAGGAATAATCCCATAAAAGCAGCTGCCTTTCAGATACTATTGCAGGTTGTTTGCAGTGGCTGGCTGTCTGCTGCAAAAAAGCAAATGCATTCAACAAGCATAAATTTACTAAATTTAGTTATTTTCAAGACAGAGACTGAGAACTGCTTGCAGCAGCCTAAATTTTGTGTTGCTTTCAGTTCCTGAACAATACTGACATTTCAGTCTCTGTATGCAGAAATAAAAGCCCTGTTTTCTCTCCTTCCCCCCTTCAGGCTGTCTAGTTTGATCACTGGTGACTTTGCCTGCCCAGCTTTTTTTTTAGAGCTGTGCAGAGCAGACATAGTGTTGGAGCAGCCTGACAGGAACCATTTGCAGTCAGTCACTCACACACGTGCTCCAGGTTTTGACTCCTTTGCCAAAAACAGCAAGAAAGCCACATGTGACTGAAGTCAAGCCAAGGATTACAGTCAAAAGCTGTCTTTGGAGTAAACTGAGCACAGATCATTTGAGCTACATCATGCAAAAATTTGGCTCACTTTGCTGACCCTGGGGTTTGCAAAAGGGACAGTCCTTTCAGAAAGGACCAATTTTGAACTGATTTTATTCTGACAGGAGATCCCTGCCTTTCTCCTGTGACTTCTACATAAGCAAAGTGATTTTCCTCCTCCTGCAGAAGTAGCATTTTATAATCTAAGTGCACGTGCATAATGTGTCTTCAAAACCAGGAGGCTGTGGCTCCATTTTGCCACAAAATGCCATACCTACAGGCCTGACTCTTTTACCACCCTGTAGTCCTAAACACTACTACAGGCCTATTTGCTTTACTTGAAGACCTGCATCACTTTTTTTGCAAAGCAGTAGGTGCCATTAAACTTCCATTCTTCATTATTCTAGAAATAGATTTGCCTGGTGCAAACTTTGGAGTCTGGAAGTGGTCAGTATCCACATGTAGCAATAGGCGAAGCTGTCAGCTTTTGTTTCTGGCATCATTCTGTTTCATTCCTCCTTTATAAAAGTGTTTCGGATTTTGAAGTGTAGCTTTTGTAGGTATTCCTGAATTTTTGTTTTTCACTGTGAAGAGGCTGGTTACTGAGTTGTGGTACTGGAGTTCTGTGATAGAGTGTGTGGACAGCAGTGGTGAGCTCACATCACTGCACAGTTTCATGGTGTCAAGTGCTGTGTTGGCAGCCTTTCCTGGCAGGCTGGCTTGGTTGCTTTGCTGTGTACTTATGTCTTGCTACGTTATTCCTATACAGAAACCTGGTCAACATTGGAAAAGCCTCCCTGTTTCACCTGACCAATTTTGAAAGACATTTTATACAACTTTTACAAATAAAGACAAAATAATGACAGAGATCAGAGTACTGAAGTGTTACATCGTGTTGTGTGAGAGCATTACTCTCTCCAGTGGCCTTGGCTCTACGGCAACTTGGACATCCTACCCTGTGTATGGAAGAGGTGCCTTTCTGACTGTTTTCAAAAGCATCACCTGGGGTTGGAGTCACAAAGTCTGTTGAAGTCTTGCACTGGGTATGGCTCTCCCTGCTCAGTCAGAAAGCCTGGCTGCTCATGAGATTATCCTCCCTTTTTCTAGGATATGGTCTGAGGCAGTGTTGAGCCTCTTTGCTGTGATGCAGTTCACAGCACCATCCATGCAGGAAGTGGCAACTCCAAATGTTCCACTTTAACATTTTGATCCACCCCCCCACCCCCCTGGTGCTGCTTCATTTCAGCACTCCCTGTCCCCTTTCACACTATAAAATGTACTTCCTTATCTCCAGGGAGTCCTTTCATCTCCTTATGGCTCAGCTCCTTCGTGTACAAGTAAGGATAACATTTAGGGGTTTTAGGTTCTTTTTAATGGAAATATTTTAAAAGTCAATTGCTGATTTGCCATGCAAGACTGCTAAATATTATCACACCATATTCCTCTTCCCTTGCTAGAGAGTTTGGAAAACACAGCCTGAAATGGGTTTCCTCCCTAGGCTCCCAAATCACCACTGTTCCCCCTTGCCCAGTGCATCCCAGGTACTCCTTCTACAGCATCAGCAGGGTGAAACACAACACTCAGTCATTGCTGGGAAGGTGTATTTCAGTACTGAATAAATCTCACATTTGTTACAGGTGGTCTGCAGGACTAATGCAACTCTGAAAGCTTTTTTGCAGCACTCAAGTGCCAGTGTGAAGCTGGATGCCCTGCCAGCAGTTCCAGAAGCAACCTAAGCACTGTGGTTCTCTGAAAGGAGGGAAAGATGGAAATAATTTATGCTGGAAACCAGTATGGAAATCTGGCAATCCACGAGAGTGGAAGTTGAGAGAGACCTCGTCAAAGCCAAGAAAAAGGCAAAAGGAAATGGCTGGAAATTTCTTTTGTTTGGTTAGGGTTTTTAAAATTGTTATTTATTTATTTTGTTGGGTTGTTCAGTCTGTTTTTTAAGGGACTAGTAATTTAAAAGTGTTCTAATTTTCATAATATATCAATACAAAATTAAGTATTTTTCAGTATGCAGTTTAAAATGAGATTGTCTATCTTTAAGATACAGAAGGGAGAATCTATTTTGGCTTTGTTGAACAATTACAGACTTTTCACAACTGAAAGTCTGTATTAGATTAAATCTGGAAAATCTGGATATTGAATTTTAAACCCATTTATTTACACTGATTTAATTACAAAAAGATGTCATCAGGATTACCTTTCAAGGCATAGCCTTCCCATTAAAGTTGTCTAAATTAATTTTTTATGCTGCTGCTGAAATATTTTGTATCTTCCCCAATTGCACAGTGCCTCTGCGACACTTGAAACATATTTTCCTGAGGTGTCTATGGACATGCAGGGTGAAGAACAGCATTATTTCAGCTCTTTAGATTGTGAGGAAACTGAGGCTGATGTTAGAACTGCACTGGCCACTGTGTGAAGAAGGAAAGAGCAGGGGTAGAGAGCCCACAGACAGGGCCCTCATGAGTGAGTAGGATCCAGTTAAATAGACATGGTTTTGAAAAGAAAAGATTCCTGAAAAAAATTCCTAAAAACATCAGTGGCAGAAGAAACACAGATGGTGGCACAGGAGGGGCTGGCACAAGGCCACAGTCCTGCTCTCATGCTGCAGGGTCAGAGCAGTGTGGACACCTCCCAGAGGGACCTTCTCCACTGGATCTGTGCCATTCCACTGCACAGCTACTCCAACACAGCAGAGCTGGGCTCATGTTCAGGCCCTGTCTCAGCAGTGCCCTGAAAATGGCACTTGGAGGGTCTCATGTTTATACTTTAGGGTACAATTTCCATCCCATGCCACATTCCAAGCAAGACACCTGTCAGGCTGTTTTCTCCAGCCTACTGGCTTATTTGTCCTGTTTGACTTTGTCCTGGTCTCTAGCACACATCTGTCAGGCTGAGATTTTGAATTGTAGTCCTTCACATTCTTTTTTATCTAATGAATACATATCACTACCATATCATGAACCTTCTAGCCTAGAAAGGAAATTCACTCCCACCCACCAAAAAATCCGCGGGTGATTTGTGAGTGAACTTCTTCCCCTCTTCCTGGCAGTACTTTAAAGCTGAGGTCCCCTGCATTTTCGGTCTTCCTTTACAGCTTACAGCAAAAAGGCTTTTCCAGGTTTGGGCAAGATGTCACCAGGCACACAGGACCATGTGGAAAAGCCTCCAGCTGTGATTCACTCCTCCATCTGTTCTCTCATCTCCATCCTTCTCCCTTCCCCAGTGTCTCTACCCCACACTCCTCCAGCTCCCAGCACCCTTGGTCAGACGTTTCTCCATCCTTCTCCTTAGGACCCTCCATGCTGCAGCTGTGTCCTAGACACGCATCACTTCGAGGAGCCCCCGTGCCTTTGTGCCTGTCCCTTGGCATCCTCCTGCTATCTCCCAATTCCCCGTGTGTTTATAATCTCTCACACATCCCCTCTACCCCTCTCCCTAATTCTCTGAGACTCCTGCACAGGTCCTAAGCTGAGGGCAAAATATATCCTTTTCCTTCTGTTTTGAAGTGAAAAGTGCTTCAACGTAGCTGTGGTCACAGGTTTCCAATCTGAAGCCCTGCCAGGTACATCACCACTTTCCTGCTGCAGACAGAAAGGAGCAATGGTGGGGAAATAAGCCTGCTGGCACAGGCACATTTCTAAGCATAAAGAAAAGCTTGATGCTACAAGTATGTGCACTGCTCTCCCTGTCCCAGAGGTGACCAACAGGGAAAAGCACAGTGCGTATCAGCTGACCAGTACTGCCATCCTTTGGGTCTCCACAGATGCCTCCATACATCCCTCCAGGGCAGGGCAGAAGGCAAGGAGTAAACATAGCACAAGTGCTCATCCTCCAGGACCTTCCTGACCCAAGGAGCCCTTGGGTGGATGAGGGCTGGATAAGAAGTCCCTTTAAAGCTGCTGGGGAAACCTCACATTCAAAGAGTAGCACAACCACAACACTGCTTGGTAAAAGGAGCAACAGTCCTACAGTTGAAGGAATCAGGTGAAGGCTCCCCCAAAGGAGGGTGTGCAAGAGTTCAGAGGTGCCCAGCCAAGCACATATGTGAGTGAGCTTTGTGGAGCCCACAAAGAACTTAAGGAAATAAGAAGAGGGGGAGGTAAAGTGACCACCCAGCCACAAGGCAGCCTCTCTTGTCTACAGTGTGACAAGGGATTAAGGAGGTCTGAAGATGGAAGAGCTTCCCTGAAGACCACTCCGTAAAAACATGTGGGAAAGTGCTCTGAGAGTCTGGTGCTGGTGCTTCTTGTGTTTTCACATAAAGTTTGAGCAATGCTGCAGTTCAGGTCTGTGCACATTCCATTTTTTTCCCTTTTAAATGAGGCCTTTCACACAGCTGATAAAGAGAGACACATTTGGACATTCCTCTGGCTGGGAACATCTCACATGCAGGGTTATGAGATGGTCAGAAGGATGGGTCATCAAAGAGTCATCCAGCCACATATTTCCTAAGTTAACACATAACCTGTAGATACTTTGGAGTAAATCCTTTTAGCTATTTTGGTTTTACAAAGCAACCTTTTTACTTCCAGATATCAAGGTAAAAATTACTTAAGGCTTAAAAACAAAAACAAAAAAAACCAAACAGGTAAGCAGACGAGCTCTGTCCGCAATTGTTGTCACAATCTGCTCTGTGGAATGTGGGATACAACCTAGAACTGCTGAATGACAGTGAGAGCTGTGCAGCCTGCTGGCATGGCCCTCCAGTCTCCCTGAGAGCAGCCAATTCAGAAACCCACTGCTGCACCTCTTCCAGAGATGAAAAAAGCTGCTGCAGGCTGTTTCTCACAAGAGCCCTGATTCACACTCAGCATGACTCCTTGCATGGGGGAGAACTTTGCATTTTGCTTGGGAAAAACAAAGAACATAAGCCTCCTAGAAGTTTTTTCCCATCTAGAAACTCTGTACAAAAGTGTAAAATCTGGAAGGAAAGTCAGAGGCCAGGAAATGCCTGCATGCCTTTGCCTTGCTTCCTGCAGCTAAGAAAAAGCTCATAACCTAAACATGGGACATTTCCATCTAATTTCTGAGTGCTTGAATTTATGACCTGACGTGCTCACAGGGAACAGCAGCTGCTGTCCCAGGAGCTCTGCTTCCCATTGCATCTGGCTCCTGCCCACGGCCAGCATGTTCCTTCAATACTGCAGCTTTAAAACCAAAAATCAACTCAGTCTCACAAGGCGGCATTTAGATGTCTAGGAAAACCTTGATGTCCCCTGGACTGACCCTTTTCTGTCATTTTCTAGGAATGCTGAGCACTGACTCCCACGAGGGCTCAAGAGTGCCAAGATGAAGGCTGATTACCTTGTACAGTCAAGCTTCCACACCTGCCTGCTGCATCAGGATTTATCAGCCTACTGCTGCCACAACCTGGTTCTTGGAAGCTCATATCCAGGACAGTTATTTACTTGTGTTTGCTTCTCAGAGGTTTTTAGCAGCTCTCCAAACTCTCCTATATCATACCTCCCTTTTTTCAGATGGCTTACAACACTGCAGTGCAGCTACACTGCAAATGTGTCCAAGTGACCAAATGGACATTTGCTAAGGAAGTTCTTTTAAAAAGCCCAAGGGACAAAGCAGAGGCTTTTCCAGGAAGCAACTGGGTCAGAGCAAATAGGAAAGGAGAATAACTTGGCTGGGAATAATTTAAAGTGAAAGCACTGTGAGGAGCAAAGAGACCAGACACTAGACACGACCCCCTCAGCCTTGGTGAGCTGGGTGCTGCTTTAAGCTTTTTCCAGAAGATGCTAAAAGGTAGAAACTCAAATGTGTCCTTCCAGGAGCTTCCTCTCCTGCCAGGAGGAGTGAGCTCCATGCAGAAGCCACCACTGTGAGATCTCACCAACCACAGCCACCATGTGCTGTGCATCAGCTATCACCATGTCCCCTGGCCAGGGCAGGTCTGAGGCTGGCAGGAGACAAGAGGCAGCACTTCGTTGTAAGGAAGCGGCCAAGGCTCCATGTGCAGTGGGAAGGGAAAAGCTCCAACAACCCTCACTTTGCACAGGTGAGATAAATGGCCTTACAAAAAAGTAAACCTGGACCAAATCAGTCTGTAGCCATTGGTGACATTAGTAATGAAACAGGACCCTGACTCACAAAATTTGGGCTCCTGAGGGGACACCAAGATGTGTAAGGCGTATCCAGCATTCTGTAAGAAAGGCTCACTGGTTGTGAAACCCTCCTTAGTTGCTGCCTTCCTTGGCACTGCCTGGGCAATAAAGTCACAGCCAGCTGGGCCAGCAGAGTTCCCACTAGGCACATCTTGAAATAAAATAGCTATTCAGGTTTGCCTCTGCAGGGGCAGGAGGAACACAGCCTCTACTTCAGCTTCTGAACAACCATAGCACAACAGATGTTCTTGGGAGCTCCAAAATCCATCAGACTCACAACTACCTCATCCTCCTCCAGGGCTGTCAGAAAAAAAGCAAACAAAGCAAGCTTTTTAAAACCAGTGAGACCACAGTGAGACACTGCTGATTGCCATCATGAAGTAACCAGGCACATACCTCATACAGATGCTCCATGCAAGGAAGAATTCCACCTGTAGGTGTCCAACTCCTCCATCTTCCTCCCACTGACCTTGTAGGGCCCATCTTACTCCAAAGTGCCTTTTTATCCACCTTTCCAGAGCTCTCCACTGGGCTGAGGAACCTCTAGGCTACAGAGCAGCCTCATTAACTTTTCCTGCAGTTCACACATGGGTTATGAAGGTGGCTCAGCTCTTTTCACTCCAGCAGCCCCTGCTAATAGACAATCAATCAGCCAATGCAAGGACCCTGCTGCAGCTGTGAGCACTATCACCCACACAGGAGACTGCAGGTGCTCTCTGGGCTTTGGTGCCTCTGCATTTATTTACACCCACACCAGAATAAATGGAATCTGGCCTTTCCAAGTTTTATTTCGAGAGCTATAAAATAATTTCAGCCTCCAAACATTTATAGCAGGGAAACACTAGCTGGTACAAGAGAGTGAGTGTATTCTTGGGAATTTTACTGCCTCACACCTCATGTAATATTCATTTGACCAAGGCAACTCTACTGTATCTTCACCTATATTTTGCAGTTATCCAGTGAGTTTCTTGGGGAACCTGGTGTTGCTCAAATTAAAAGAGGGCAGCAAAGCTGTGCCTGATTGAAAAGGACAAAGCATTAGCAGGGATCCACAATGAAAGCTAGAGCCAAGGACTTCTGCTAGTTTAATGACCAGAGGTAAGTGCCTGTACCTCCCATTTTCAACAGGGAATGTTGAGCAACTAAAGATACATTTTTGATCTGATGCTCTGAGCTCTTAGTCATTCACTTAACTTCTTGAACATGAAACATAAACACCCATGGAATCTCCCTCAGTCTGAGTCACCTCCAGGCTATGCCACCTTTTTTTGGGCTTAATTTTGCATACAGGCAGAAAAGCTGTTCAGCTGTGTGTGTTTGCATGGGAATTTATTTGTTGTTGAGAGTTGTTGAGAAATTAGTTATTATTGAATCACTAGAAATGAGGTGCTATCTCAGAAAGTTAAAGTAATAAAAATACTGCAAGAATATGACACCATTTTGCTCTAAAACCCTCACTATCAACATCTCCTTTGGTGTGCCATTGCTGTCAGGAGTAGTGAGTCATGCCAGAGAACTTTACTTTCCACTCAGCAGAAAAATGCGTGGTCATGTGCAGCCCGGAGCAGCAGGCCCTGGGTTAGTGGGCAGCTCAGTGCCTTTCATACTCAGCCTAGTTCTTCTGCAGATGCTGAATTGCTTTTTCCAGTCCCGATATGTTTCCCTTCTAAGTCACCGGCTATTAATTGCTGCATGAAAAAACTCATGAAGGTGGCAAATTCAGTGTTCCATTCCCAGCGCTGCTGCAGCACGGCGATGACTGAAGTGCCTCCACCCAGGACATGCACAGAACCCACACCTCCTTGGAAGCAGCCCCCATCCCTGCCATGTGCACAACCACATGCTGTATTTAGACCCCCTATTGTGGTGAGTGAACCAGGCTTATGTAGCAACAAGGCTCAGAAAAGGGATGCATAACTGCCTGGTCTGCCAGAGCGAGAAACTGGAACCCCCTAAAAACGTCAATGGGCAGAGGTCAGTGCATCATGTGGGTCAGCCCCTGCAGTGACCACACGAATATGGGCTCATCTATAGATCTCTCACTAAAGCATGGCCTGTTTCTCCCCAGTGCAGAGCTCAGAACAGCAACTCCTAGACAAAGACACATGGCTACATCTCACTGATGCCAGCCGCAGGGCCAGAGGACAAGGGCTGTTCCTGTGAGATCCCCAACAGGGAGCAAGGCAAAGGGCACTGGAGAAGTGGGCCTGGCTATGCAGAGGGACAAGTTGGTGGCTTCCCAGCTGAATGTTGCACCAAACTAAAAGACAAAGCCAAGTTCCAGGAAGCTATTCTGGGGCAAAAGGCCCCTACAGGAGCATAAGGAAGAAGGGAAGGATGAGGGGTGCCTACATGGGGCTGCAGAGGAAGGGTGTCTGTCTAGGCTGGGGCACAGGGACCACTCAAGTCTCACTGCAGGTCACATAGGGACCAGCTCTGGCAGCTTTTGCAAGTGTTGAATGGCATTTGCAACTTGCCAAGAATTTCCACCATGTCTTTTTGGAGCCTCTCTTATTACCTCAATTTACAAAGAGGCAAAGGAAAATAACCATCGCCTCCCCTTCACAGCAAAACCCTGCTCAGCTGCATTTTAGCAAAGATCCTGTACAGTATTAAAAGTACACTTTATTTTCTGTACAATTCTCATCCAAATCTCCAGGTGTGGAAATGTCTACTGTGTCCCCAGAAAAAGTTGCAGATTGTTCTGCTGCCATGAGACTCTGTCCAGACTGTCCAGGAGGGGCACAAAGCCAGGACCACCAAAATCAAGTGCTGATGCTTTCCAGGTGCAGGGAGGAGAGCAGGAAGGAGGGAGAGGGGAGGGCAGTCCTGCTCTTCCATGGAGTTGTGAGCGACCAGTGACTTCCCCAGGTGGCAGAAGAGGCACCCTCAAGTTCACGTCATCGTTCGTGCTTAGTGTGGGAGTCGTTGCGTTCAACCGTCACCCCGTTCCCGTTCCGCGTCACCTCCTTCCTGTTCCAGTCCTTTTCCAGGTAAAATTCAGCGAGCACGGGGCAGTGGTCTGAAGCCACCCCACCCCAGGACCAGTTATCAGGGATCCATGGGTTTGTTAGCCCTTCTCGCACGACAGCCCAGTGGCCTGCAGCAAAGAGAAGCACAGAGGAAAAGTTCAGTGATGTTGTCCAAACTGGACACACAGCGCTACCCTAACTAAAGGTTACACAGCCTCACTCAATCAACTCTACCTGTGAAAACCTTTTTCAAGCTCCGACTGATCCAGATGTTATCCAGCGATTTGGACCCTTGTGGGTTCTTTGTGCTGATGTTGGTGAAGGTGCTGGAAGGGACCAGGTGGTGGAACTTCTCCTTCCTCAGGATGTCATGGTCGCTACTGTCTGGGGCCTGGTTAAAATCTCCAAGGATTATTACATCTTTTTCTCCTAGAAAAGAATGGGAGGAATGGACATCCATCACTCAAGTACAAGAGGATAAATGGAAGGAGGAAAAATACAAATGCTTAATAACAAAAGTGACTTTACTCTGAACTCCTGAAAGAAATGCTATTTAAAGCCTTTTTCACTAATTACTCATGGCCATTATCTTCCTGACAATAAAACCAGCCAGTAGACATTTGATGCTTGTTTTTAAGTATCATCTCATTATAGAGTCATAGAATCATAGAAAACGCTCAGTTAGAAGGGACTCATAAGGATCATTGAGTCCAACTCCTGGTCCTGCACAGGATACCCCAAGAGTCACACCACATGCCTGAGAGCATTGTCCAAATGCTTCTTGAACTCTGTCAGGCTTGGGGCTGTGACCACTTCCCTGGGAGAGCCTGTTCCAGTGCCAACCAGCCTCTGGGGGAAGAACCTTTTCCTGATATTCAACCTAAACCTCCCCTGACTCAGCTTTATGTCATTTCCTCAGGTCCTGTCACTCATCACAAAAGTGAAGAGATCAGTGCCTGCCCCTTCTCTTCCCATCTTAAGGATGTTGAAGACCACAGTGAGGTCTCCCCTCAGTCTCTTCCAGGCTGAACAGACCAAGTGATCTCAGCCACTCCTCATATGGCTTCCCCTCAAGGCCCTTCACCATCCTTGTAGTCCTCCTTTGTATGCTCTCTAATAGCTTAATGTCTGTTTTATAGTGTGGCACCCAAAACTACCCCCAGCACTCGAGGTGAGGCTGTCCCAGTGCAGAGCAGAGCAGGACAATCCCCTCCCTTGCCTGGCTGGCCATGCTGTGCCTGATGCCCCCCAGGACACACTTGGCCCTCCTGGCTGCCAGGGCACTGCTGACTCATATTCAACCGGCCACTGACCTGAAGCCCCAGGTCCCTTCCCAAAGGGATGATGAGTTGAGAAACCACATGAACTCCCTGACTACAGCAACTTTCTGTTGCCTGGCTGACTGAAGGGATGCTGCTCAACTTGGAACAGAAAATGGCTTCTGGAAACATTTTGTTTCCAACCTTAATGGGTGAGAATAGAAACTGTGGACCCTAATTTCATATCCACAATGTGTGCTCTCCTAGCCCCACAGATGCAGATACCCCACCTGCACCCTGGGGTAAGAGGCCAAAGCACATGCCTCTGTGCCCATCTCTAACCACTGCCAGAAATGTCTGAGAAGACAACTGAAGAATGCTGACAGCTGATGCTGCCATGTCACTGCTTGGCACTGGAGCAGGAGAAGGATGCTGAAAGAAGGCATAAATGCACAAAAAAAATTATCCCAAAGCTGACTTTAGAGAAGAGAACTATGAAGAGCCTATAGGCTTTTTCCTTCCTGGGACTGAAGTGTGGGAGGGGATAGGGTGGGCAGATGGCTTCCTCTACCATGCTTAGTGCTCTGGATAAACCTCCCCGTTTTTTGCTGTTGCTGTAAAAGTCGCCATCCAGGAGAGGGAGCACAAGCTCAATAAAATCTATTCCACTCCCATCTTGCACTTCAAGAAAGATGAATTGAGAAAGGGCAAGAGAGCAAGTGAGACTGATGACATATGACTTACAAATACTTCAAAACATGCTGCTTGCTAAGATGCAGAGGGGCTATGAATAGTGGAATTAATAGTGGTTTCTCTACCCTTTGCAAGTCACAAATAATATTGTAAATAACATGAAGTTTAAATATTATTCTATAAAGCATTCATGACAGCAGTCTTCCCACCTCTGGAAGAAAAAAAAAAAAACACCTGAATCTGAACCAGAGTTATTTTTAAGCTCCATCAGAACCCAAAAGAAAAATCAGCCCTTGTCTAATGGGATGACCATGCTTGCTGTGAGCTGGTGGTTTTGCATGCATCTCATACAAAGTTCTCTTGCTTGGCAGGAGCAGGAAGCCTGAAACCTAACTTTGGTCCTTCAGTGCTAACACTTGCTTAATGGCCCAGGCAGCACTCATCTCCTTCCATGCTTTCAGTTCTGCCCTGTAAGTGGGAAAAGGCTGTTACAGAAACCTCTGGAGCACATCCTTGGGGGCTGGTGCTTAAAAATGTCAGAGAGGCAGGGATCTTAACAGCAGTATCTTGATTATGCACAAAATCTATTCTATTCTATTCTATTCTATTCTAAACTCCCACTTCTTTTAGAAAACCCTCAAGCCTATCTCCCTTACATGAAAAATCTATGAAAAAACCCACCATACTTACAAGTGAAAATTTTAACTGACTTTTCCATTCTGGACAGTTTAGAAATAGTGGAGGCTAAAAGACCCAGCACTTGGATGCATGCTTGGAAGGAGGTAAGAATTCAGCCTGCAGCTGACTGCCCAAGGAGGGAATCACTACATTCTTCATCCATTTAAACTTTTGCATGCAGAATAACAAAGCGTAAAATCATAACAAGGCGTGAAGTTGACAGACATAATAGGCTGGAGCATGTTAAAGAAGCTGAAACCCGATTTCCCATTGGGGAGAGAAAGGTGTGCTTCTGGTTCCCCTCTGACAGGAGCTTCTGGGGCTCCTTGGACTGCAGAAGAGTGGAGAATACATTAGGCAGCACTGTGCTAAGCAAGGAATAGCAAGCAAACAGTTTTCTAGACAACCACCAACTTCATTTCCCCTTGTCCTGGCTCACTCTCAGCCCTGCTCCTACCTCTGCCAGCTCCTGCAACTACATCATGCACACCAGCACTGCAGTGTCGTGTCTTGTCTGCCTCCCAAGACCCTGACAGACATTCAACCGTGAGAGGGAAGGAAGCAAACCCGCCTGGATCCTCCCGAGTACGTGACTCTGTCTCACTGGACATCCCTCAGTCTCTCAGCAGAGGCAGGGAGCAGAGCTGCCCACAGCAGCTGCAGCTCTCTCATGGATCAGCCCCAATGGCTCTCAGCCAAACTTAGCAAAAGTTCTGGAAGAAATCATGCGCTTGCTCGTAACAAGGGATGATAACTAATCAAAAACTGCAATCACGATGCCCACAGTTACAATCAGATGGAGGGAAAAACAGAAAATGAAGGCAATGCTACTGGTGCTGTGCTGTGATTTTCCTCTTTTGGAGGAAATGAATTTAAGACTGGCAGGGTTTGATTCTCCTGCTCCTCAGGAGCCAGAGGCTCCTCAGCTGATGCAATCTGGTCCTCCATCTCCTCCAACAGACAGAGCAGCAGGTGCTCTCTTACCAGCCAATCTTTTGCTGCAAAGGTCCCTGACACAGACTGTACTGTCCACAAGGACCCAGAGCCTCCATCTGTTGGGACATGGTGGCATAAAGCCCACAACAGCCACAGGCATGTGCCCTGTTCATGACCTCTCAGTGGTGCTCCCACACATATTCACACCCTCTGGGTCCAAAGCAACCATGCCCTTGTCAACAGAGTACTCCTCAGGTGAAGAAAAAGTCTGGTCTGTTTGCAAATGCATCTTCAAATTCACTGAAGCACCAGAGAATTTTGGCAGTGCCTGTGGGTGGCTCTTGGCCAGCACAGCAAAGCAGAGCCTTAACTCAGCCCTGTGCCGCAGTGGCTGAGCTCTGGTGT
Source organism: Entomyzon cyanotis (assembly GCA_024500445.1). Classification (NCBI taxonomy): domain Eukaryota; kingdom Metazoa; phylum Chordata; class Aves; order Passeriformes; family Meliphagidae; genus Entomyzon; species Entomyzon cyanotis. Next base: position 89,464,491 of record JAKEPQ010001005.1, read on the forward strand.
GCCAAGGCAATCAGCTGAGGGACTGACAGAGCTTGCAGAAAGTCTGCAGTGTTGAAATCTGCTTCCCTGCAGGAACTGGGAAACCCTCCTTTGCTTCACGGTAGGCCAAAGGGACATCTGTAGGACACACTCCCTGATTTTACCATGCCCTGGATGATCTCTCTCATGAATTAAACAGACTCTTAAACTCCCAAATCCTTCCTGGACAGCATGACACACATACAATGAGAAGGATGTGATGGTACATTGGCTGCTAAGAGGATCCCTTACTGCTTCTCAGAGGTCTTGTAAGCCCCGTGCCTGATGCATGGAATACGGCCAAGTCACCAGGGAGAAGACATCACAGACTCAATGAATGGTTTGGCTTGGAAGGGACCTTAAAGATCATCTAGTTTGAACCACCCTGCCATGGACAGGGACACCTCCCACTAGACCAGGTCACTCAAAGCCCCATCCAACCTGGCCTTGAACACTGCAAGGGACAGAGCATCCACAGCTGCTCTGGGCAACCCGTTCCAGTGCTTCACCACCCTCACAATAAAGAATTTCTTCCTGATATCTAATCTAAACCTACCCTCTTTCAGTTTAAGGCCATTTCTCCTTGTTGCATCACCATAAGTCCTCATAAAAAGTCCCTCTTCAGCTCTCTTGTAGGCTCCCTTCAGGTACTAGAAGACTGCTATAAAATATTCCCTAATTTTTTTTTTTTCCCGACCGAACAACCCCAGCTACCTCAGCCTCTCTTCACAGGAGAGGTGCTCTTGCCCTCTGACCATCTTCACATCCCTTCTATGGACCTGCTCCAACAGAACAATGTCCTTTCTGTACTAGGGACCCAGAGCTGGATGCAGTTCTCCAGGTGGGGTCACATGGGAGCAGATTAGAGAGACACAATCCCCTCCCTCGCCCTGCTGGCCACGCTGCTTTTGATGCAGCCCAGGATGAGGCTGACTTTCTAGGCTCAAGTGCACATGGCTATGTCATATCCAGCTTCTCATCTACCAGCACTTGCAAGTTCTTCTCCTCAGGACTGCTCTCAATCCCTCCAGCACCCTGGTCCCTAGGTCCATCCACTAACAGGACACCCAGAACAACATCTGTGTACTGCCCATGGTCACCACACTGAAGATAACTGCTGGAGTTCTTGAGAGAACACAGAAGGGCTGCTGCAAAGACTTAGCTATGAGTGGCCAACAGCCACTGCCTCTCTCCAGTACTGATGAAGGGAAAAAAAGAGAGGGAAAAAGGAACCAGGAGCCACCAATCTAATGGGAGATGTATGGGGATACTATGCCCTGTGTTATGGGAGGCTGTGGATAGTATACAATGCTCCTCACATGCCTCTTTGTAAAAATAAACGATAATAGAACAGGCATCTGTTAGCAAAATGGGAACAGAAACTCAAATTTACTGCAGTACCCACAAACAAATCAGTTCTTACTGCTCCTATTTTGTGGACTGATTTGGAAGAAATTGAAGGATGCCAGTAATTTTGAGCATGACATTCATTTTGGCAGAGTAATTTAGTACTTCAAAGTCACATGTGTGGACTACCATTTGCCTGGGAGACCACACCTGCATCCCACAAGTTTGGAGGAATCTGAATTCCTTTTTTTGTGAAAGACTAAGCCAAGAACAAGCATGCTTCAGTAACATGCCTGCCATATGAAAATTAAAACATGAAATAAAGAGAACACCAACAGTCTAAATTTAGATGCAGTGGAAGTGCAGCTCAGTTGACTTCAGAAGAGATACACATTTATCCCATTTTTCAGTTCAGCCTTTGGGGATTAAACAAATAATCTTTTTGTTTACTTTCATCCTTTCCAATTTTAAAGTACGTTTACAATACTTAAAACAGTAGCACTTAAAACAGCTCTGACTTCTGCAGCTCAAAAGGAACAATAGAACATGCAGAAAAGCTGTAAACACCTCTTGAGTTATACAAAAGGGATATTAACACTTCCAAGTGACCAACCTTGCTGATCTGGGCCAAGTTGAAAATCGTCACATGTATAACCTCGCAACCCTGTCACATCTTTCTTAAGCAGTAAACAAAGGGTTAGATTTCTCTATTCCTATAACAAGAGCAGCAATATTTAGAATCTAGAATGCTTTGTTCTGCTTAGCAGGAAGTTGAACATAATTTGCAAGCTTCAAAGTAAGAAGCAAATTCACAGAAATGAAGTAAAGAAATCCAGCTGCCTATTACATTGTTTAAGCTCAGATCTAAATTCTGGTGTCATTTCATCCTAGTGTAAAGTCAGAGCAACTAATTTGAAATCAACAAAATTATGCTGCATATTACATCAAGGTACCAAAGCAGGATTTGGTCTCTTTTCTCATTAGCAGCTATCTCTGAATTTGCACTGGGTTTTCCAAAGAGCTTCCAATTATCTAAAAATTAAATATATAGAACCTATTTCTCTTGGAAGAAAAAAATAATTAAGCTTTGTTCTGATTTCAGGTAGATGTCATTTCCACAAAGCACTTAAAATAGTGTCTCAGCTCTAGTGACCTTTTTCCCTTTGGCAGAACTTGCTGTTAGAGTAGCATAAAATCAGAAGTAACTTAATTTGAAAAAATGGTGTCAAAGCCAGTAGGATCTCTTGTGCTGTTTGTGTTAATTAGGAAAGACTGTAAGACAATGAGCAAGGGAAAAGCACATTCGCCATGCTATGCATCACACAAATATGGGTAAAGACAATGGTGAGGCTGATAAGGGTGTTTGTGAAATGCTCACCGAGACAAATTTTACTCTTTTTAAAATTCCTTTTAATTAGATAGTGTGCATGTGATAGCTGGCAGGAAAAGCCCTGTCCTACCTTTCAGAGTCTCCTGCAAAGACTGTGCACAGGCTGCCAGTTTGTGGCTGTCATGGTTCTTCCCGGTGTTCTCTCCCGCCGAAGGGGGCAAGGCCAGGTGAAGGTTAACCACGGTTAGATCATTCATTCCAACCTGGGGGAGCAAGGAGGAGAAATCAATGCCCTGCAAACACAGAATGGAAGGTCACAACCCAAAACCACGTGCCTGTTCCCAGTACTTTCAGTAGGAAATCTGGGGCAGTAGGACTCACATTGCTACGTATGTGGTATGTCTCGGAGTTTCTCAGTGTGGGGAGAAAGAGGAGAGAGGCATTCTGCAGCTTTGTTTGCTACAACCTGATACCCTCTCAGTTCTGGGGAAACTGGTTTGCATAAGCAAGCAGCTTCCTTTCACCACAGTTGCAGAAAGAAGTCAGCAGTCAGCTGCTTATGAAAACCAGTTTATGCAAAAACAGTTGTTAATCAGCTACAAATAATGTTATGGTCATTACAGGAGCTAATTACTACTGTCTTGTGATTAGCCCCAGCTCGTCACAGGGACTAACCAAGAAATTTAATGTACCTTGAAAGGAGCTGTTGGCTCCCTGCAATCTTCTGTTTACCTTCTGGGAACCCTTTGGACCTATCTGTATAATCAATTAATTACTAATACTTTATTTATTAAAAATTATTTTGTTAATGCTTCTCTCAAAGCATTACCAGAGATGTCAAGTTCCCCAAACTGGACCCTTCCATCATAGCCTGTGTGGAGATGGGCTCTCTCTGCTCATAGGTTTGCTCCAGCATATGCCCAAGAACTGGATCCAAAACTGATGATGTTCTTTTATACGGGTTTGGCCTTAGTGAGAAAGCTTTAAAATGGAAACTCTGCAGTATGACAGCAACATAAGATAGGCCAGCCAAAGTGTCACTGGAGCACTGTGCCTTACACACACACACACATATATATAAAAAAATCCATCTCCATTCTCCCTGCACTTATCCCTCTTTGTGGCACTGACAAGAATCCCAGCCCTGTGCTGGGTACACACCTTATCCTTGTTGTGTTAATTCAGCAAAAGCCAAACAAGGTGACTGGTGACTTCTGTCACACTCCCAGTGGCTGCAGATGCTATTGAGGATCTCAAGTTCTCAAATACTCCCTTGCAGCAGGGTTTGCTCCCACAGGAGCAAGGGAAAGGATTGACTGTGGTGAACTACCATATGTATTAAGGTCCATGAAGCACCTAAACATAATCAAGCCATGGGATAGTGATGAGATGGGTCAGAGGCTCATGCAAATTTTTATCAGTTAGAAGGGTGTGTCTTTTTTGACTTTAGCCAAATTCTTTTCAGTAAAAGCTCTGAAAGGCTTGAATGGCACATGCCAGTTACCTTGAAATGTGCAAGATATGGGTGAGGATATGAGTGCCTCCCGTTGCCATTAGTCTGTGCAGTCTCCTGAGATGAGGCATCCTTCAGCTCAATGCCAGCTGTTGTATCCCAGAGGAAGCCAGAATATTCAACTCCCTGGAATTAAAAAAGGAAAAGAGAAACGGTCATAAGATGGTAAAAACAAAACATTGTGCTCAAATGTAGCACCATATTTATCTATATCTATATCTATATCTGTATCTATACCTATATCTATATCTATCTGTATCTGTATCTGTATCTAGGAATGGTGCCTGCTAAGGGCAGGAAGCCCAACTGGCTGTGCACACACATAAAGGAGAAACAGCTTCCTGGGCTATCAGTAGAAGATACGGATGACAGGTAGAAAGGCTTCTTTATCTCACCCCCACCAGAACTCCCAATAGATGTGGGAGGAATGCTTCCTGGGAAGCTCCACTGATTTCACTGAAGAGTGAGTGTGCCAAGCTGAAACAAGCATCACTCTGCTACTCACAGCCCCTCACACCTGCACACTGGCTATTGGACACCCAGTTAATTCCAGCACTGCGCCAGTCAAGCCAAGGATTTAATAATGTGCTTTCTCTTCTTCGGCAGAGCATGTTCAGGACCACTGCAGGGCCGAAAGATGCTGCCTCTCATGTGTGTATTTGGGCTGACGTGGTCCTGGTTTCCTCCTACTCCAAGCAAGGCATTGTAGGATACCTCTGAGTGTGGTCAGTTATGAGGCAGTTTGTTACCCACATGATTACTTGTCTAACCATGAGCTTGGTGCCTTGTGGTTTCACTGGGTGACTGCTAGGGCTTGCAGTAGATTATGCTATACACAGTTGTTCCTTCTCCCCAGGCTTGCCACCATCTCACAGACTTTTTCACCCACACGCTAAAAATATCCAGGCCCCTTCAGTCTCTTGGTGTGAAATCTGGTCTAGACCTCTCAGTCTTGTCAATTTCTCTGTCTCTTTGTCAGCTTGAATGTTTCATGCTCAGCTCTCTGCTTCTTTCAGCTCTGCTTCTATGATCCTGAATGGGCTGTTTTTTGATTGCCTCATGATGTGGAATTGGCATTTTCAGAAAGCGGTCTACGCTGGTCACACCAGCAGCAGTATCTAATTCAAAACCTGTCAGCCTCTTCTCCCATCACCCAGACACCACTTTTCTTGGCATCATTCAAACCCACTTCCCTTAGCAAATCATACTTAAATCCATTGCAAGGAAGAGTCTTCTCCATTTCAGTTGCAATAAAAAAGTGTTAACTGCTCCGCTGACTTCCCAAGAGCCTTGATAGGATTAAGGTTGGTTAAAATTCCTTGGTAGCTCCTTTGATAACTCACCTCCAAAACAGTGACAAAATTACTCCACCAGTAAGGAGCCTGAGGTCTAAAAACCGCTATAGGAAAAGATGGGGAAGAATAAAACTGCTGTCAACAGCTGTTTGCTATTTCCAGGCTCCAGACTCCACATCAACATGGTGGTCAAAAGTCATTGCCTGCTTTGAATGCTCGGAATGTATGGAAGCACAAGCTGGAAGCACCATCCACCATTTTGTGTTATTTTAGCCTTGTAGAGCATCCCAAAATCAGCTTGTGCCAAAGATGCTGAGTTCTTGGGGTTACACTGTGTTAGCTCACTGCATTTGTGTACACAATTCTCAAACCTGACAGACTGACTAACTAGCCCCAGGAATGGAAGAGACTTTTTGGCTTAGTGGAGGGTTCTCCAGCATAGCCAGATTCCTGTTAAAGCAGCTAAAAGGAAGAGTCAAGAAGATTGAATTTCTATTCTTAGTTTGGCTGCACATTTCTCCCATAATTTTGGGAAACATTCACCCTTATATCCCTATCCATAAAACAAGGTGGATGATCATTTCATTTACTCAGCCTGTAGTCAAAGCTGACATTGTTATCTTTGGAAATACAGTTCAAGAAAGAACTGACTAAAGACTCTGAATTTAACGTAGAAACTCTGAGACATTTATTAACAATTCCTGGGAAAAAAAAGAAAAAGTGGAGGGAACAACTTTGACAGCTTTGCACAACTATTTATATTCAGTATTTTAATGGTCTGGCCTAACAAGAGATCCCAAAGGAAAACTCCAGCCAGGAATAAAAATGTCCTGAAGGGCATTTGCACTATGTACTGCGATGAAGTGTGAATTGTATTAACCTTTAGACACATTCAGACACTTTGTATCTTTCCAGACCCTTCTGGACTCTCTAGGTCTGTCTAGCTAGAGTGCAATCCTTGTGCTGCTCAGATGGTGGGGGGGTCTGGTTTGTTTTGGTTTATTTTTCCTTCATTCTTGGGTTTTTCTCAGAAGGCTAATAAAAGGAGGTGCACCTCCCAAAACATCAGTCCAAAACCAGTGAACAGTGATGCAACCTGATTTAGAAAAACACAATAAAGAAATGTGGATTCTAAGCAGCATGGTTACAGGACACAACTGAAGCCACATATTTAGTAACAACAGTGCTCAGAATAGATCCTTCTGGATCAACAGATTGTTCAAGACTGCCCCGTGTACTGTCAGGCACCACTTTTACATGACAGGTCTCAGATCTTGCTTCTACCCACAACAACACCCGCACTGCAACAACTGCACCACGAGAGTGACCCTGTTCAGCAACAACAGGCTTGAGCTCGAGTAAGACACTGCTCTGAAAACTCATTGCTACCCTTAAGGGTGAAAAAGAGAGATTTCCCTTGGGAGAGGCTGGTTTTGGACACTGTTAGTGATGTCCAGCCCAGCGCAGCTATACCTTGAATATTGTCAAGGGTAGCAGGTGCAGCTGTCACCACCTTAATAAATCAGTAACTCCCTGCAGAACATATATATATATGTATGTATATATATATGTATTCCCAGAGCAGAAGGTGCTGCAGGGAAAAGCACAGTGCAGCTCGGTGCAGATTTCAAATGAAGTCCACAGCATTTTAAACACCTGTGCCAAGGACTCTGGGGAACACACAAGGTAAACTCTTCCAGGTCAGGATGGCAGGCTGCACAGCTCCTCTGCATGGCAGGCTGCACAGCTCCTCTGCAGGCTCTTCACTTGCAAACTAGCAAAATGGGGAGCCCTTCCAGATGCCAGCCAGTGCAGCACCGGGGAGCAAGCTCAGGTGACTAGCACAAAAAATGTCAAAATTACTGCAGCCTGACAGGGGAAAAACTGAGGACTCTTTCATTGTCCAAATGCATGGCTTTTCATCTACGTATCTGTACTGATTTTATCCATGTCCCCCAAATACACACACATCAAATATACATCTTACTCCTTACAAGTGTGCCACAATTCTTCCAAAACATAAATTGTACAGTCAAACTAAAAGCTATAGAAACAGTCAGCTTAAAAAACAAGAAATGCAAACCTTGCCAAAAAGGATTTGCAAAAAGTGTTGCCTTAAACACTCAAAATATGTCCTTGGTTAAAGGGGGAGAAAAAAGCAAAGCCAAAGTTCAGACTTGGAGATTAATGTACCTTGTGTAGCTGGCCTGAGGGTTTTTCGGAAACAACACCCTTCCAACATCCTCTAGGGCCCTTCCACTTGCGGATGTTTGGCAGCGTCGGCTGGTTCAGCTCCATACAAAACTAGAGAGAGAGGAAAGGGGAAAAAAATAACATCAGCTTGCAGGGTTTTCAAAAAATTGCAAAATAAAGTGTGTAGTAAAGCCCCGGTAAGAGGCACAGTGGAGCACAGGCTGTGCTCTCTGCCTTCCCTTAAGGCTCACAAAGGAGGTGGTCTGAGCCACATCCCAGGCTGACTCACCCCCGACTTGGAGATAAATAAAAACTAAAATAACTCAGTGCAAATGCTGTGAGTAGAAAGTTTCTCCCTCAGACCCTTTTCCTCCAGAGCCACTTGTTCGCTTGGAAAGGGAATTCCTCTGTGCTGCCCCCAAAGATGTTGACTGCACCTTATCCCACCCCTGTCAGGGGCTTCACAGAGAGCTGCCGAACCCTGCTGGGGGCAGGAGGCCCCCATAGCGTGGCTGGCTCCACTCCACCAACACAGCCACCGGCACGACATGAGAGGAAGGGTGTAGGCTAAGCTCAATAGCTGGAGTTTTGGGGTTAAGGCTCCTCTGACTTTACGCCAGGGACACGTGCTTGATTTCCTCTGTGCATGAAGGAAGCAGCTGCACACTTGCACGCAGCTCCAGCATGTCCTTCTCATGCTTCCCAGAGGTGCCTGTCTTCCTGGTCACTGCTGAACAGCCACACCACTCAGACACCATTATATGTCCAAGCACATGGTAAGAGCTAGAGAGGCTGCATCCTAATGCCCAGCAGACCAGGGCTACCAGAACTGTGGACACTGTGGAGAGCTCTTGAGTCCACTCTTGGACATCTTGAGATTAAATGAAAGTAAATAAATAAATAATAAAAACCATCCTGGAAAATCTGGAATACCAAACTCCGTGATACGGACAATATAGAATACTTTTGTCAGGGGTTTCAAAATCAGGCTCAACAGGAGCTAGAGTTCTTTGCAAGGCTGATGTTGGCTCCAGGCAGGCTCTGGTTGGAAGCTGGCAGGGATAGGCAGCAGTCGGACACCCTGGCTGCAGCAGAGGTTCTGCCTGCAGGGAAAGGGGCTAGTAAAAAAGTCATCCCCGTGAAAGAGCAACAGGGACTTCCACTGTGCATCACTTTGTTCTGATACTGCAGATACTGGAGAAATGCAGAGGCTTTCACAGTGAAGAAATATCCTTAGACAAAATCTTGGAGCCAGAACACCCCTGCAGATCAAGCAGCAATTTAACAAAGGACTTTCAAGGCAACATTAACTTTGTATGCACAGTGACTCTTTGCAGTGGGACATGCCTAATACATTTGGAAGAGCTACAGAGCTGCACAGATATAAGTATTTCCTACATGGATATCAGTAAAATGATGGGGTAGTTATTTTCATGTTTATTTTCTCTTTTGGTTCAGAAACTGAAACCAAATCCTGCTCTTTCACTGACTGCCTGACCTGCAAGTTCAGCATCCTGCAGGCTGAAGCTGTAAGCATTGATTCTCAAATACATACAACACAGCCATTCTTTTTGCCTCACAAGACCAAGAGTTGTTTTGGTTGCACACCCAAAGCAAAAATGCTTGGCACAGCTTTTAAAACCATTTTCTGATGTGCAGAGGTTGGCTGGGGCTTCTTATCCGAGACGCCACATTAACATACCACGCTCTTCCCAATTATGTACCTTCAGGCAGTGCTGGGGATGGGCTGATTTATGGAACAAGGAGGCAGGCAGGGTGTTTGCACAGCCTGGGAACACAGCTCTACTCTCAGCTGATCACCAGGTGCCATTCCAGCAAATATGAAATCACGGCAGCAATAATTACCCATTCCTGATGCCATTCTGATGTCTTCAAACAGAGTGAATTTGGTCAATGAGTTTTCTAACACTTAAATAACTTAAATCAGAAAAACAAAAATATTGTTGAAATAAGGAGTTCAACTGTAACCTGACAAAAAACTTATCTCTAGGTTGCAGCTGCCTAGACAGTCCAGCCAGCACAAAACATATGACAGGACTGAATAAATCCTACAGAAACCATCACTTTATTAAAAAGAGCTTCTGCAGTCAACTAGTTTGAATAGTTTGTTTCTTCCCAATTGACTTTTTTTTTAAGGCCTTGATTTAACATCATGCAAACAGAAAGACGATAAACAAGATTACATGGTTTGTTCAGAAAAAAAAGCCATCAGCCCATTCTGGGTACTGCTGCAGCCATGGAGAACTTGGCCTACAGCAGCTGATTTCAATCTGTATTCATTTTCCAAGGCTTACAGGCACACATACTTTGAAGCTGTGACAGCATACTTGCTGAGGTCATGTTTTTTTGCTGAAGTGAGAAGGGCATTTTTCAAATCATGTTGTTCTGCCCACAAAACCCAACGTCAACCAACATTACACTTTCCCTCATGCAGCAAAAATATACACACGAGCTCCTAGTCCACATTGGGAATGAAAAAATATGCCTTTCCTCTTTTGTAAAGCTAACTTAGAGCTATACCAAACCCTTTGAAAAGCAGTTCTTCAAGTAGTAAAGAAAAATCAAAATTAAAATCTCATTCAAAAATAAGTCAGTCAAAAGAACTTTTTTCCCCCAAAAAAAAAAAAGCCCTCCTAAGGAAAAAACCTCTGGTTTTGTTTTTCTCTAGAGCCTTTCAGTGTGCAAGTTTCTTGAAATTCAATCAGCTTCTTCATTACATCCTACACATACCAAGTCAAAGCTCACACACACACACTGTGAGACCAACAGCACCAGGGCTTATTTACACAGATGCCCTGTGGTCTCTCTCCCAGCTGGGTGCTGGTTTTTGTGGGACAGACAGTGCTGCCAGGGAGCAGAAACAAAGCATACTCTAAACAAAGATCAGCCTGTACTTGTGAGAGGTCAACCTCCTTGTGCCAGGTATCTACCTGCCCACTGGATTCAATGATCTTAAAGGTCTTCTCCAACAAAAATGAGTCTACAATTCTATGACTGCCCCCATTTGGCATGCAAGACACCAGTAAAAGCCACCACCCCAGGAACTGGGACAGGCCCCATTGCATTTGCAGATCAGCAACACGTCATTTTCCCAAGAAGGGAGGATCTAAAGATGGAATTGCTCTTCGTCCACCCTGATAAGAGGCACCTGTTCCTCCCTGCCTGTCCAGCAGCAGAAACAGGTACAGGAATGAACTTAAGAGGGACTTTGGAAAAGAACAGAGGGCAGCTGGAAGAACCTGGAGAAATGCACATTTGAGGAGGGACTGGAGAGGGAGGGAAGGGGTCTTGGACTAATTTGGGAGCAGGGAAAAGAACATATGTTGGGCTGGCACATGGAGATCACAAGGCAGGTAAACTCTCCCTAACACACCTACCTGCCTCCCCAGGGCACTCCAAGCACTGCAAGAACATCTAATTTGTGCATAGATCTCTTCCAGTGCAGTAACTCTGCCCACTAGTAGAGCTGCCAGCCAGCACTCTACAGTACTGCACACAAGCAGCTCACACCACTGCTTCTTCAGGCTGCCCTGGTTACTTTGTGTTATATTTGTGCAGCCAGTTCCATTTGTGCAGCAGGGTCATCCTTCCCAGATGATGACACCACTCCTCCATGCCCAACATCTTGGCCTGCCAGGTGTTACTCCTGTAACACCAGCTCAGGGGACCACGCTGTACCAGCAACGTCCCTTGCGGTGAACACCTTTCACTCCAAAGGAAGATGGGCTACTCCTAAACCCTGAGGAAACTAAATGTGACCCAGGAAAACAATGCCTTAGGGTTTAATAAATTACATATTTCTTACTAGCCAGGGATTGCTCTTTGGAGGATACCTGTGTTTCAGACTGGAGCTGGAGCAGAGGCTGTGAGAAGGGCAAAGAGGAAAAGAACAGGGAGGAGGAGATTCCAGGGTGAGCTTGTTGTGGCATAGCACATCTAGGTGCAGTAATCATCACCTGAACTTCAGAAAGGCACTTAAAGCAATTAAGTATCCATTTTGGTTAACTAACACAGAAGCTGTCAGGACAAAAGGGCACTGCAGTTGAGGCAAACAATTACTTGCTTCATCAAAGCAAAGGTGATTTTGGTTCCCTTTAATGAAGAAGAGAGATGAGAGAGAGGGGATAAATATTCCATTTCTAGATATCACATATACACAGTTACTTTTCTTTTAATAAGCACTAGAGGGAGCAGCCTTAATGAGTACCAGAGATGAGTAAGAGATTTCTATTAATTCCTTACCATCTCAGCTGTGTGGAGGTGTCATATTAGCAAAGATTTGTCTTTCCATGGGGAAAGATGCTTGAGTTTAAGGTGAGGACTGTTTTGTGCTACAGAATATCTCCCAGTATGATGGACTTGGTGCATACAGGAAGGGTAAACAGTAGAGCTCTAAGATACTCCTTGTAAATTATGCAGTGGTACTTGAGAAGGCCCAGAACACCCTCCAATAAAAATCCCATCCTGAAACATGATCTAATATATTTCTGATAGAAGGTACAACAAAATTTACAGTGGCTTCATGAGACCATCTGGCACTGCTCATTTTTAATCCATCCTTTAATACATACTTGATTTCCCTGCTCTATCCCTATGTACTGTATAAATTAAAAATTAAATGCACATTATCCTCTCTTTATTCATCCAACTGGACTGTACTTTTAATTCTAATTGAAAAAGCAGACTTGAAAACACATAATCCAAACCAAATCTACCACAGGACACAGCTACAGTCAGCTCACCCTAATGAAGCCTGACCAAGAAAGTCAGGAGCAGAAACACTAGAAATCTTTCCAAGAACTTTAAATTAGCACCTTTGGTTTTCAAGCAAGACTTCCTGATTAGACTTCCAGAAGAAGAGTGTTTTGTTAGATCCTGTTTGTGAGGAGGAAAAGCAGAGTTAGGGGGTGAAGAGACTTGTGGGTGCTGTATTTTATTGTACTGGCTACTGAGGAAGGGGTAGGGAAAGGTCAGAGGCTTCAGGACTGTTGTCCTGGCCTGGGCACACGTGACAGTGCAGGGCACGTCAAGAGGGGATCAAAGAGATCAAAGACACAGCGGGGCCAGGATGCCCAGCACACTTCTACAGCTTGTAACACAGAATGCACTTCCCACAGGCTAGAGCAACTCAGGAAGGGGACACAGAGGAGCATCAGGTCTCCAGGTGACATCTGGATTTGCCTGTAACTGAACGCAACAGCACAGAAGGAAGCGTTATTATGGTTGAAGCCTGAAACTGAGACTCATCACTAGATCCCATTTCCCACTGACAAGAATGTTGTCTCAGACCTTCACTGCTTGTTTGCCTTTCTCTCAAGCATATCCCTTTCCTGTTTGCAACACAGTCGAAAAATACACACATGAGGGAGAGATGCATCCCCTGCTGTGGAGGACGCACTCACCAACTCTATTCAGAACAACCACATACATAGCATGAGGGAAAGCTGGAGTGATCCTATGTTAAGTTAGGTTTTTCACATGCTCATTCATCTAGTCCCTTCCAGGACAACTTCATTAAAGACTTTATTGTTTATGTTGTTCATGTATTGATATTACACAGAGGCAAATACAACTCGGCAGGCAGATGGGGTGTGGCTAGCACAGACCTTTCCCGTCAGAATTATTCTCTCTCTTCTTCCTGTATTTTACAAATAAAGATAAAGTTTGGATGTTATTAAAAACAGTTTCTCGGGATGTGGACAGTTCAGGCCTGGCCAATCAGGCCTAGGGGGAGGCTTCGAACTGACCAATCTGGGTGACCTTTGAAAAGTCTATATAAGATGGAACTAAATAATAAAACCTTCTTCTTGATGCCACTTTGAACCTGGGTCTTCTTACTCTGCTAGCGGCTCAACAGCAACAATGGGGGGCTGATAGGCAGGTAGTTATGAGTGTTTTCAAAGGAGAACAACCCCTCTTCAGAGAATCAGTTTCAGTCTTAGCCATATATACATGTTTGTGATGGAGAAAGTTTTCTATTTCTCCATATTGTATAAAATTCTACAATGATGTCAGAGATAAGGAAATAATCTAAAAACAAATTTAAAGTTTGGGAGAAAAATTCTAGGACAAAGGAGAAAAAAAGATAAGGAATCAATCCACTGAATAGGCAAAGGCCACGGATTTACTCCTGGAAAACTTATTTGTCTTTTGGCCATGCCAGCATGTCCTATTTGTACTGGGTCATTGAGACCTGGGGCAATACCTTCCCATCCTTTCTGTACTGGTTCATTGTTCCTAGAACTAAACCCAAACATCCAGATTCATGACCAAATGAATTCTTGCTACCCTCCACATTCTTCACAAGCATTATCTAATGCATCCTTCAAAGAGCTCTACAAACTCATTGTGAGAGGTGAAATGAAGGCAGAGCCCTTCAGCACAGCCAAATATTCATCCCTTGTCCTTCTTCAGAAATAATACAGGACCTACAGGTACAATCACCACCTCTACATACACCCTTGTGTGCTATGCACATACAAAGGTCATTTGTCAGGATAATGTACAAATTGGGGTCCCGAAGCTCGGTCCATCTTAAGGCACCTATGGCTTTTTCCTCAACTCAAGAAGGACTAATTTTTTTCCTGGAAAATGTGTTGCTTCTGCTTCTTAAAGAGCACACCAGTAATTCAGACACCCACAGAGGATTTCTTTCCTCTGGAGATCACATTCTCACTCAGCTCCTGAATGACAGCTCCAGGCACTATGTTATGGACCGAAGAGCAAACACTTTATCACATTGCAGTCTCACCCCTGTTAGCCTGAATTCCCAGCTTTTCTGCAAAAAACACTTCTAAGCTTTATACTTTTGAGAAAGCTCCTCCAGGACCGAGCTTCTCAGAGGAGATAGGATGAGGAAGGATCATTTTTCAAGCCTAACTATACATAGGCTAGAAACTAAGTTGTCCAGTCCCTCTGCGCGCTTCAGAGGTGGGTAATTCTGTGTCTGCAGAGAGGCACTGCTCAGCAAAGCGTCAGAGGAGCTGGTCATTTAAGGCACCCCGAGGTTAGGCAGCAGCTAAATGATGCTTGGCAGGATTGGAAAGTTCTTCAAACTGAAGGCATTGTTTCCCACATCAGGTATCTGAGCCCCTTCGTGTGCCTGACTCTCTTTTGAACCAGCCCATGGATGTATATCCAGCTGGACATGAGCCCCTCTGCTGCTGCTGCTGCTGCGTTACTCACCCATTGTACCCCATGAATGTGCAGGAAATAATTATGCTGATAAACTTAACATTATCTCAGTTATCAAAATCATGTGATGGTTTGTTTCCATATACAAACTTGTTGGAATCAGATCACTTTTTTTCCTTAAGTCAGGCTTTACAGGATCCATTGGGGAGTGGTAGGAGCCTAAGTCTGCACTCCCAAGTTATTTGCTTTCCCTTTTCAGGTACTTAGTTTGGAAAAACTTAGCAGTGAGTTTCTACAATGCCCTCCCAGATGAATTACAGCTCACCACAGCTACCCAAATGCTTAATTTTCTGTAATATCTAAGAGGAAATTACTGTATTAATCTTTAAATATATGATTAAAAAAACAGATTGTAGCCCGTAAAACCAGTTCTTTGCTTGCCTTTAATCACCATGTTCCCAGGACAACAATGCAGATCATTCACTGGCCTGTTCTCCTACCTTCATCCTAAACAAAGGTGATTATTTATATAAACAGTGTCTTTTTACAGATCTTCAAAAGGAAGACACGGAAGGACCTTTGGCACAGAGAAGCAAAACAACAACTGAAAGAGGCAATACAATAACTCCCCTAACACATTTTTAGTGCTGGGGGCACTAGTGAAGAATTATGGGAAGTTCAGCTGCCTATTGTCCAAATGGAATACTCACTATCTTTAATCCAGCTTGCCATTTAATAGGAAGGTGTCTACATAGATGCTTGGTGGAAATCTATGCTGCCCTTTCTCTGTGGAAGAGGACAGCCATATCTACCAGGCGTCCATGTAGAAAATTTGTGGGTTCTTAATTTTTCATGTTTCCATTCACAAGCTGAGTTTTTTCTTGTACTTCATGGGACAGACTCACTTGGCAGAAGATGTTTCCTGACTACTTCTTTTCGTACTCTTACAGACTTCTTTTATTTTAAATATAATTACGGAATTAAGGCTCAAGATGTCATCAAGGATGGTCAAAAATAAATTTATTCTTTAAGTCTTTTCAAGATTGTTTTACACGTCATAAGAAGGCACTTTAATCATTAACAGCTATAATGGCAGGCCAAACGGATTGACAGGATATAAAGAAGAATAAAAAGAAGCCCTGGTGAGTCTGATGAGGCTATCTTTTTATCAAGCTGGTTTTACGAGAGTTGAGTGTTTGAGTTCAAGTACTTGCACTATGTTGTCATAAAACAGTGCCCACCTCAACTGAGTAGCTGTGCTAAAATCACAGGATCACGAAAATCATGAACATCTATGCAGCAGCTGTTCGGAGAACTAAACTGCATGTTAATTTGGACTGGATAGCAGGTACTGGGCAACCAGGAGTTAATAACTTCCTGGGAACATCTTTATTTTGGTTTGGTTTGGTTTTTGTTTGTGTGGGTTTTAGGTGTTTGTTGGTTGGGGTTTTCTGTGGGGTTTTGTTCAGTTTTTTTTGTTTGTTTGGGAGGTTTTTTTTGTTTTTTGTTAGGGGGCTGGGTGTTTGGCTTCTTCAGGAATCAGTTTCTGTAGTGCAGTGTAAAATGTATGACCTTACTCACCCAGTAACTACCAGGACTGCACAAGGTGACAATGAGCTTATCAGAACCCAGCCCTTAATATAGAAAGCAAATAGAAAATCATCTTATGAAACATGATATAAAAAAGTGACTTGAAACAGTATCTTAGTCACTGACTAAGAACACCCCAAACAAACTGACCAGTGAGCTGTATCGATTCTCCATTATCTGAAACTCCTGATCTGCACACCACCTTCAGCCAGAGGAAAAGAGGAGGGGGAAAAAAAGTGCTAATACAAAAGAAGAACAAATAAAACTGAAAGGGAAATCACAATATTGGAATGCTATTAATTGAGGAAAGCTGCTTAAGCATGTAAGATACCAGGTCTTCCTCCATTCTCATGATAAAACTTCACTAATTTCTAGAGGTGATAACGAGTTGGGTGTTTTGTGGCTTTATTTCTTTCCTGCTGTTAGTATGACTGTTTTCCCTAACTGATTTACATCTCTGCTTAGAGTAAGCATTCTTTCCCATGGTAAGAACACAAAAACAAGGAAGAAAAAAATATCTGATTCACAACCATTGCCAGCCTCAAATATTTATTCTTCCTTCAGGCATTGATTACACCACCCTACTGAACACTGAGCCACCTTCTGTAAAGTTATTTAAAACTGTCTCACCTGCTATTATTTTTTATGCTTATTATCTGGAAGATCTCCTCCAAGTTGGTAGCACTAGGCCATGTTATCTCACCTTTAAAAAAATTTAAAAAATCTCATATGCCTTTCTTTTTTTTTACAGCTCTAGCCCTTAATTTAAAGAGCCCAGTTTGACAGATTCCTCTCTGAAACAGCTCACTCTTTATTCATAAATTTGCATGAATTTGGTTTTCTGCCTGTCCTTACTAGCATGCCCTCCATGCAGTCTACAGGACTGTCCTTCAACCCTGACCAAAGTTCTGCTCTAACAGATGCCATGGATTGTGGCTTCCCATAGAGAGCATATGCATTACTATAAAAAATTACTTGGGATGACATTAAAATGCCCTTGCTGCTACGTAAATATATTAAAAAGGAATAAAAAAGCAACAAAACCAAACAACACTCTTCCCTGAATTGCTGACTGCTCAAAACTGTTCCTGTTCTTTGAACTTGCTTTGCCTTCTACCATCTTCTAAGAAATCCAGGAAAAGGGACTGACTTAAGGATCCCTCTTATTTCTACCACCCACAACCAAATCTTAACACATCCCAGCACTTGTAAACATTTATTTTCTGTTTCTCCCTGCTCTGGAAGTGCAGAGAATGATTTGACTATTGGGTGAGTTTGGCTTATGCTCAGGGATAAGACCAGATGATTTACAAAAAATGCCAAGCTTTTATAACAAGCTATTTCCATACCACCACTGCTCAGAGAGGCTGAGCTGTGCTCTAGGGAAGAAGAGGGCATCTCATAAAGGAAAGCATTTTATGAGCATTTGTGTTCTCTGTAGCTGCCTGTGGTGTGTATAGCATGGGTTCTAGTGTTTTGTTTTTTGAAGTCCACTGATCATCAGAAAAGAGATGGGCAGTGCAACTACAGAGAAAAAAAATCCACCCAAGATCAAAGACACCAGAAATCCTAGTAGATGAAAGCCTGTGCTTCCAATGCTGCTGACCACACAATGATAGTTCACAGCTGAGGGGCCTGGAAAGACAAAATAGCCATAGGTCCACCTGCAGAGAGCTATTGAAATCACCATGAACCTGTAAGGGCCAGAACTGTAAGGTCCACCAACAAATGCCCTTAAACTTCCGACCACCTAGATTCCTCCTAGAGGATAGAAAGGAGGAAAACATGAAAGGCCAGGAGCAAACACAGTATAGCTGCAGTGTTGCTAAGACAATTTAGTAGATAGGATAATGCCAAAAAAGCCTCCCATATAGTAAGAAATGCTGTCAACATCACTTGCAGCTCCACTCAGCCAAAAATTATTCCTTCCCAATTACAGCTATACTTCCCCTCACTCTGAGATTTTGTGACCTCAGGGGGTGAAGTCTGAAAAAATTAATGCTGTGCATTCCTGAGTATTACCTGCACTCAGGTAAACAAGCAAGGCAAGGGAGAAAAGGAGAAATACAGGGAGGGTGTGGGAAAGCAAAAGGGTAAAGTAACAGGGAATAAGGTGAGAAAAAGAATTAAAAGAAAATCAGTAGGATTATTTGGAATAATCTCTTTGACTCCATGATGGCTTTGAAAGAACAGGGCAGAGGAGGGCAGAGGACCTACATAAGCTGATGAATTATGCAGAAGTCCATCCCATAGCTCAGAGACTTGACTCCACTTATCCTCCCGAGAAACAGGGAGCAGAATAATGAGGCAGTGACACGGCTGGAAGAAACTGATCAAATGTCCTGACTGAGTCACTGGCCAAGTCCACATCTCCTTTTCCTGATCTCTGAAAGCGAGACTGCTGTTTCCTTATCTGACTCTAGAGGACATCCAAATGTACTTGATTTTCAAAGGGGTCAACCACTTTCTGGAAAGGATAGTTCTAAGAATAGGCAGTAAATATAACTCCTTTACAGCAACTAATTCATTCATTGCAGATCACCTTATGATCTTTTGTAACCAACAGTGCAAAGCAAGATTGCAAGACAGGGCTCACACTGTACACGAGGATTATGGCAATTAAAAATATACACAAAAAGACTCAGTCCTGAACAAACTGCATTTCTGGGGTATGTCTGCTACATTAAAAAAATCACATCAAATGCACATACAACCACATTTATATCCCTGCAAGCAAGATGCAATGTGCCTACGCTTACCCCTGCAAATGAAAAACAGCACCTCTCTTTCAAACACCGAAAAGCTCCTAGGGATAACCTTTCACAAATAAACAACCTGCTCTGCTCGGAAAGGGATTTTATAAAGAACAGAGATTACAATGGGCTTAATCATGATTAAACACTGATCTGGCTCAATCTACTCAAAAGCAGACAAAAGATAAATAAAAACCTCTAGCAGATGCATTTCATACTGGAAATTCTGGAACCTCAATTGACGTCATACTTTTTATGTTCTGATAATATCTGGAGGAAGCAGTACACTGGATCAAGAAAACAAAAGCAAATTTTTAGTTAGAATTCTCCATGTGCTGTGTAGAAAGAAGGTGGATACAGCAGAGAACACACAGGGCAGCTCAGCATTTTACAAACCTGCTTTTGACTGCAGCTGAAATTGCACCAGCAGAGCGATGCCTCTAGAAAGAAACAAGCACCCCTTTTTGCCCTCATCTCCTGCATTTTACGCTGTAAAGCTGTGCAACAGCAGTCACTGAATTTCCCCTCAGACAAAAGCCACTTCTGATCAATGGCAGGCATGTTAACTTTCTTTTAGTAAAATAATGCCACCTTCTTATTATCACCCCAGTTGTGCTTTGCTGATTCCTCATGCACAGTGTGAAAATTCTGTGTGATGGCAATGGGCTGAATTTAGCAAATATCTCCCAAATACAGACATCTGGTCTTTCCTACAGGTGAGGAAATCCAGGAAACTGATTCCACATCATGGGAGACAACTCCAGCCATTAGTACAGTTGAGGGAGGTGGGAAAAGTAAAAAAAAAAATGAGCACAGATTGTAGAGATTGTTTGCTTACAGTGCTACGCTTTCCATTTAATGCAACAAGGTAAATATATTTTCTTATAAGAAAGGGAAATAGCTCTTCATATGGGGTGGGGGGGAATCTACCTGGAGGACAAGACTGATCAGAGTTTTCTCATTCTTTCATCTCCAGCAGAAATTCCCAATGGATAACCAAGTAAGATTAGGCCAGCAGACAGAAGAGATCCCTTCCTGTACTGAGAAGGTACATCGCTGCCTGTCCTGGTGTTTAGAGGATGTATCCTGTGCATCAGAGGCAGCAGGTGAAAGACTTTCAATCCCTCTTGATTTGTGACCTCCAAAACTTCTCTAGTGAAGGTGAAAATCCCCACACAGACAGTGCAAGCCTACTGATAATTACTTTGTTCTTTTCACTTTCTTTTCAGTGACCTCTTGGATGTAGCTCACAAATTTGCCATCTCTGTTACAGGCAGACCTCAATAGTGAAACTTAGGTTACTTACACTGATTTTCAAGCTGCAAGTTATCATCATCGTTAAGAACATCATCCCTAAACAAAAACAAAATTCACACCCCAATTCCTATTGTCCTTCAGCCCACCCAGTGTGTCTCACATCAGTCTAAATAGATCTCTTCCAACTTTCAGCAGAATAATCATCACTTTGCAGATAAATTCCACACTTAACAAACTGCAGATCAGAATCACATGATATGCATTTCCCAGATGGGAAGCCAACAAACTTCTCTTTCTCTGAAGTCCAGTGGACAGTCCATTGGCAACTTGAGTAACAGCAGATGCATTTACTTATTAATACACAAATAGGAAAGTAATGGGTTACTGTTGCTTGTTCACAAAGCAGGCTCACCTTATAAAAAGCTGTCAGGGGATTACTAAATTGTACAAATTATTTAACTTTCCTCTATAACCCACCTTTGAAGGAGAAATGAGCTCAAGAGCCCCTGTTAACACCTGAAAGATGCAGGAGGAAACACTTGGAATGCAAAGAATAATTTTATTTTTCTTGTAACATGGATGAATCTTCCTGCACAACTTACTGGCATCAAGCACCAATGAGAACAATTACTTTGGTGTACATACTTGCCTATGGAAAAGGACTATGGATTTAAATGCTAAAACAGTAACCAATGTAAAATGTCACCTGTCTAGGCAGTTCAACCTAATTACTTACACAGATTTATTTTTAAACTATAAAAACAGCATGTTCCTCAGGAGAATTATTTTTTCCCCTTCCCCAAATAAATACAATTAACATTTGCCAAGTAGAATTCTTCTTCTGCAATTAAGGACTTGCCAAAATTAGATAACGTAAAGTACTCAAAAACACACTGGGGCAGGAGTGTCGCTGGGAGTCCCTCCCAGAGCTGCGCTTCTGGAAGAGGAAGAGATATTTCATACAGGACTGGGCACCAACAAGCCTGCGTGCCTGTGATATTTCTTTCAAAAGCCTGAGCGGCCTTGAACCCTTGTGGGGACGAGGCTGGCACGACTGGAAGCCCTCCCATGGCATCTTGCCATCTGTGCTCTTTACTGCCCTCAGCAAATGCCAGCAGCACTTCTGAAGGGAAGGCATGAAAGTAACGCAATCCCACAGCAGCAGGGCAAGCTCAGCCCAGCTCAGGGGGCAGGGGGAAGCAAACATATTGATTTGAAGGCTCAAGGTAGGACAAAAGGCAGGTAGGCACAGGCTTGGTTTTAAGCTGCCTGTAAGTTCACTCACGTGGAGTCTGTGCTGGAATGGGTCTGACAGGCTGTGGCCAAAACAAACACAAACAAGCCCACCTCTGACCCAGAATTTTCTCTAGGTAAAGACTTTTATTCTTCTGATGTGACCTGATTCACTGAGATAAATTATTATTTTCCCATTCCACCTAACAACAGCAAGCATGATGCTGAGGTTCAGCTCCACAAGCAGCATCCCTGTCTGTGGTGCTTACAGGAGCCCGTGGCACCCCAGAAGAACAAACCAGCTCCTGAGCAGCATCTGAGGGTCAGTCAAGCGTGTCCCAATCCAGGATGGGCTGTAATTAAACCCTGCTAATCATCCCTTCGGCCTTGGCAACCCCAGCCGTTAAATGCTGCCAAGTATGGTAGATCTTTGGCTTACAGGGCCATTTTGGCCCAATTTTCCAAAACACCGGGGTTTAGGAAATTAAACAAATAGAGTCTTTGCATGACACAAAGCTTCTCCCAGTGTGCTCAGTATATTTTTAATAGCCAAAGTGGAGAAATGTTTCAAGCCACTTAAGTACCTAAGATAGAATGGCACGAATTCCTTTCGCAGAAAGCAAGACCTTAACAGTTCAAGCAAGTTCTCCCAGCCTGCTCCAACAGTACACTGGCTTCATGTGCTCATCTCACAGTGTGCCTGTGTTATTCATGGCCAGAATAATTTTAGGACCCTGTCTTGAGGCCCTGGTTCTCAAGAGACTCACTACACATGCACTTAACTTCAGTGTGGTTTGATTTCATAGAGCTAACCAGTAGCCCCTAAGTCTATTCAGGAGGGCACTGCTGTTCAGCAGGGGGCTTCTTCTCACTCTGGGACTCCATGCAAGTGTCAAAAATATGTAAGAACACTTTCAAAGCCGGGCATCACATTTTAGAAACAAGAAAGTTTCCAAAGTTCAAAACTATCTATGACAGATTGGAAAGTGTCCGACAGGAAAAAAAGCTTTAGGTTATCATGTCCATTTTCAAGAAAACTTCCCTTCAAAAATCAGAAGAAAACCCATCTTAGAATAAATATTAAAATATTATCATAATAATATTCTGTATTCCTGCAGCATAATGCTGATAAATACTTACTTAAGAATATAAAACTCAGCATCATGTTCTCAAAACCTGACTCTACAAGCAGGCTAGACAAGGGATTTTGTTCTAGTCTGTGGGTTTCTTTCCCCTCCTGTACTTAAAAAATAAAGACAGCAAATTTCTTTGAACTTACATAATTCAAGCCTGTTATTTTCCATAGGGCTAAACTGGCCTTTTAAATTCTTTAAGCCTGGCATTGTATGAAAGCAGATATCAAATATTCAGAGAGCTCAATTTAGAAATATCATTTTTCTGAGGCTGAGCCTCTCTGAAGAGCTTCCTGCAGCGCTCCAGACAATGCCTCAAACAGCCACCCCCACGAGGCTGAGGTCACTTGACCTTGCCAGGCCATGTTTTTGGAGGCATTGGGCCAAAGGGAGATGCAGGTCTGTTGGAAAGATGGGAAGGGTACAAATTGTGTGGTGCCAGAGAATCCGACTGCTGCAATTGACGAAAATTTGCAAGTATTAACCTGCTTTGTGCAATGAGTGGTTGAGAACCATGTCTTGTCCACGTGTGAAAAACAACATCACCTGTGTAGTCCTCTGTCACTGCATTTTATCAAAATCTACCTCTTCATGTCACAATCAGAGTTCATGAAAGCCAGTGAAGAAATGCCCCATGTGAATTAACTGGATTGTACAGAGCACCTCCGTGAAATGCATCTCCAGCCAGTGGCAAAGCACAAGGCTGAAGTAGCCACTGCTGCTGTATTTCATTTTACTCACTTTTTTCTAGAGTACCCAGCAGATGCAGCCTGAACACAGTGCTGCAGGACCTTCTTCACACAAGCAAGGATGCATTCGAGGCAGGAGAAGGTTTGCTCCTTCCTCCCTGTGCCTCACCACACCACTTGTAGGTACAGAGGGGATGCTTGGGTCAGCACCAGCTCAATGCCTGCCCTAGGGCAGCAGTTCTTCCAACAGGGCTCAGAATCCAGTTGTTTTCTTTGCATCCTAACAAGTCTCTCATGCTGCCTCACAGCTGGCTCCTTGTTCCTGTAGGTGAAGGAGTTAGTGTAGAAAGTGAAGGGAAGCCACTGGTCCCATCATGGGCACTGGGAGTCCAGTCCTATGTGCCAGGCCAGAAGAATCATAAAGCAGTAAGAAATACAACATTTGGTTCTTCATTCAGAAGAAGGACATCACAGAATGGTTTGGGTGGGAAGGGACCTTAAAAGATCATACAGTTCCAACCCCCGTGCCATGGCCAGAGATGCCTTCTGCTAGACCAGATGGCTCAGAGCCCCATCCAGCCTGGCCTTGAACCCTTCCAGGGATGAGGAATCCACGGCTCTGAGGAACCTGTTCCAGTGCCTTCTAGCCCTTATAGTAAAGCATTTCTTCCATATCTCTGACCTAAACCTCCCCTTCAGGGTACTGCAATACCCTTGGCTGGAGAGCAACACTGGGTTTTATTATTTACTGGTTATTGTTAAGCATTGCTTACCCCAAGGAAACACCAAAAGCACATGGTCAGCTTAGACAAAACATCGACCCTCTGCCCTCATGCACCATATAGCTAGGAAGTTGTTCTATTTTATGCTGCATGATTTTCCATGAAGTTAGGAAGCACAAGCAACACAGAGGACTTTGAGAGCTTAGAAATGTTACAATAATTGCATTAGATATATTTTTAATACCTTTTCCAGTGCTTCTCTGTCAGCCAGCTCCTGCACAGCCAAAAGCACGATACTGTAGGAAAAAACAGAGAAAAAAAAGAATTAATCACTCCCCTGTAAGCATTACAGAAATCCAAGTAACAGCAGAACTGAAGCTCTCTTTTTATCTTCTCTCTTGACAAAAGAAATACAAGAAATGCCCAGGATAAAACAAACCAAAGCAAGAGAGACAGTGTCACTCTGTTTGCCTTGAATTAGCCATCACAAGCAGATTCTTTGGTTTCCAAATTACAAGCATATCTGAATTCGCCTTACAGAGAAACTGCATTAATCATTACTTCTGTAATACCCAAATTAACACCAAAGGATCTTCTGAATGACAAACACAGAAAAATATTCTAGACATTTCTATCAGTTGTAGTCAACTTTGTTCCTCAGTGTCAACAGGTTTCTGTGTCCCAAAACAGCCATTCCCAGGGATTTACAATATTATATACGAAGTGCGGTAATTAAGACAACCCAGCTCAAGAAATTTGAGGGAGACATGAGGGAAATGTTCACCACTGTTTAAAAGTAGGGTGGACAGATAATCCACAGTTATTATTCTTGTAATGCCCTTTGCTAATCAATCCCAAATTTCTTTACCTACTGAATCTTTTCTAAGTTTACCTCTAGGGGCTAAATCCTGCACACTGAATTTCATTCACTTCAACAAGGTTATGAGAGTTACTCAAGCAGGATTCTGCCCTATAAGATATGAAAAATCACAGCTAAATCAGGGTATGTAAGAGAACCTTATACAACATCTGATCTCTCATTATCCATTTATTGAGTTATTAGAAAGTATCCATCCTCTTTCAAATTCAGTTACTTGCATGTGTTCCCATGTCGTACTAAAGTCTAATCTTTTCCATTACAGGAAATTTCAGGAAAATATCTTGTTGCATCCCCACCGAGCTGCAAGGCTCACAGGACAGGTATGAACCTGCAAAGTGCTGCCAGCAGATCCCAGGAGGTGATCCTTCCCTGCTTTGCAGCACTGGCAAGGCCAGACCTCACACCTTCCATCCCTGGGCACTCACCATGGAGGCTCCACAGCAGCTGCCTTGACCAGAGAGTGGAAGGGATCAACAACACATCTACTTCAGGAGTTGGGCATCAGCTTTAGGATGTCACAGCTAGGATTCAGTTCACCTAAACGTCAGCTCTCCACAGCTTTGTGCCTAATGGAAGCTAGCGTTTAGATTTCACTTTGTGGCTAACGACAGCAGGGAGGAACCTCACCGTCCCAGGGTGCTTTGACCCACCTATCTCAGCATCATCCCTTATGTCCTCCCACAAGGGCAGAAGCTGCTGTCAAGCTGCACTGACCCAAGTCAGGCTCACAGAAAGCTGGCAGGCTTTTTACCCATGGAATTGCAACTCCACATGCTCACTTCCTTTACCCAGTCTTAAACTCATTTCATATTTTATCCTTGGACTCTGGAGGATAATTTCCTTTACCCAGGGATACAAAAACATTTGCAGGGCAATAGAAGAATCAAATGATGCACATAAATATTGTTGAAATTACTCTTACCACCCTGTAGACAGACACAGTAAAAAGCTAATATGGTTAAAAGCTCATATTCAAGAAGTTGTGAAGAGTCAACATAGAAGTCTGCCAAAGGATATAATACAAAAAGTTTTATTAGCCTTTCAAAACCTCAGAGCAATATTGCATAATTCTTGAGCATCCACTGGTACCTTGTATGCTAATCATGTACATCCATCCTGCAACAGCAGCTGGGAAAGCATAGTTTTAGTCCTGTCCTTCTACTGCTTTCCACTGCAGGTATTCATAGCCTTATCCCTAAACACAAATGTGCTTTCACTTTAATGGACTTCTAGCTTTCAGTGTCTTCAAGGCATCATAAAAAGCCTATATCCAATGAATTATAAAATAGCCACAGACAACACATTTCTAGTCTTTAGAGACTATTACTACTAAGACAGGGTGGAGATGGTTCAGAAAACAATGGGATAATCAAGAAAATGAAAAAGGTATTCCATTAAAGCCTAACCACTATCGTAGCAGGGGATATGTGATTTGGTGTTACTGTTTGGTGAACACACGAGGCTGCACACATGCATTCAGCTGAACTGGAAGGCACCCAAGGGAAGTACAAAGTCAATACAAGGTATTTTCAAACATCATTTTCCTTGTAATTCGGCCAGCATGCAAAATAAAGATGGGATGTGCAGCAAGCAAAGAAGGCAGCTCCATTTAAAAAACACTGCAGTAGTGTGTCCAACTCAGAAAGAGCCTCAACTGATGCACCTTGGAGAACAAAGTCCAATAGCCCAGGCAGTATCAATGCAGCCACAATCAAGACCTGCCTCTGAATTCAGGAGTCACCTCTACATTTTGGATGACCCACATCTGTTGCAGTGCACTTGAGAAAAACACAGGACAGGTGAGAGGGAGGTAGGCCAGCACACATATGGATGCATTCAGGATGCTCACAGCCAGCTGGGCTGCTGCAAAGATGGCTTCAAGTCTGTGTGTACATAGCTTGTGTTATTGCAAATTACTTTTGTCGTTTTGTTTTTGAGGCTAGAGACCTTTTGATTACTTAATCAAATCAATCAAGGCTGCAGATACTTCTAACAATTGACCATTTTATTTCTAGAACATTTTTTGTGAGTTATCTGACACTCAACAACTGCAGAGGAA
This sequence comes from Entomyzon cyanotis, assembly GCA_024500445.1. NCBI lineage: Eukaryota > Metazoa > Chordata > Aves > Passeriformes > Meliphagidae > Entomyzon > Entomyzon cyanotis. Next base: position 89,491,658 of record JAKEPQ010001005.1, read on the forward strand.
AGATGTAGACTGTCCCAAATGCAAGTATCATTTTCACTAAAGATCATCATCTCACTGTAAAAAGCTACCTTCCTTCCCATTTACACCTGCAAAGCCCCACAAGAACTTCTTCAACTGATACAGAGTCACACAGAAGCAAGCAACAAAACAGGGAGCAGGAATCCTTTTACTTTATTTCATTATGTTATGGAGATGCTGTACTCTTGTTCAGAGGTGAAGAACCCATACAAAGGGTTTACATCTTACAGAGATACTGCATATGCAGGGTCAGAATAAAATCTCAGTTCAAAGTTGCTACATGATTTGCAGCAACATTGGTTTGTCTCCTGGTGAGAAAAAAACTTCCTCTGCTGTTAGAAATTGAGAGATCAATGTTTGTCCAGCACTTTACTCTTTTCTCCTCAAGTGACACCAGAAAATACCTCAGGTATTTTTTCTTTCTCAAAAGGAATCTGCAAGTGCAAGTATCAGCCTTTACAGAACCAGCTGCAAGATCCTTATTTCCTTAAAGCACATTCACAAATGCTGCCTCTGTCCATTGGATTACAGCCCACTACCTGGAAAATTGCTCTTGATAACCAGTTATTTTCCTGCTATTTCTTTCAGCAGTTCCAAGCAACATTAGTATGTGCTACTTGATGCAATGTCAGCTTGGAAATGCAGCTTCTTTCAAGGCTGCTGCTTTGGGCATTTGAGGCTCCAAAAAGAAATCAGCTTGCTTATTAAGGCACTACGTCAGCAATCTTATAACCGCTGAGAGCAGCTCATAACTTTGTTTGCTGTTTGTAGCTTTTGTGTTCATCAAGAATTTCAGGGTAGATGGGAATACAGTCAGTAACTGGGGCGGGGGGGGGGGCGAGAATCTCCAATTAAAAACATCTCTGATGAAATGCAAATAGTTACCAAAAGCCAATGCTGAACTCAAGCTCTTGCTGTCTACAATACAACACTTGGGTACTCTGTTTATATATATGCTTGGCACCATTTCTTTCATCCTCACTCATGTTGCACAAACACTAACTCATGAATAAAGTCATAGAAAAATGATATTTCCCAAAGAAACCTTATGGCTCATGGAGAGCCTGCTCTAACCTACCAGCTTTAAAATATACTGGTTAAGAAAGCTGTAATATGAGTAACTACAGCAAAAATGGCCCTGCTTGAATTTGAAACTCCATTAAAAATACTCACTGACTGGATTACTTACATGTTCTATTTAAACAAAGCTATTGAAATTTATATCCTGGCACCCCAGCCACACTCAAAATACTTGAAAACATGCAGTGATCAGGTGAAGGACTCTCCTCCAGCATTGAAAATATGCAAACATGATGTGCTGTCAAGGAAACACGACTCCCTCTCTTTTTTGGCCATGGGTGACGCACAGCATTCTCCTCTAAGGGAATTCCTTTTGGTTTCCAGAAGATTAGTCACAGTGCTGAGCAAACGCCTATAGCTACAGCACATTTTTACGCCTCAGGGTATCATTGCAATCCTTTCCTGAAAGTCTTCCTACTTTAAAACAAGTAGCATTGGGTTTCTCTTTCTAATCCCACATACCCAGGAGTAATTTAAGGTTTTTTGGGCAGTCTTTTGCAATGCTGCAAACTTGCAGATAGGTGTCTTGCTGGCTGGTACATTCCTGTTCATCATGAGCCATCATGACCGCATTTAATTTGCAATGAGCTTCACTTCCTAGCTTGAATTCACATTGCCCACAAAATCCCATCTGCCCATCTGCTCTTGCAGTGGGGAACGTTGGGGCTTTCCTAAGAACCACTACAAGGTCATCTGTCTGCAAACCAGTGACCCTACAACTCCGCGGCAAGGCAGATGGGAGAGACTGGGACTGCCGCACAAGGGAGATCCCAGATCCATCCATGCAGAATGCACCTGAGGTCTTCACCTGAGGAAGAGAAGCTGCTTCCCCCAAAACCAGCTTGAAGAGTGCTTCAGGGGTTTTTAGAATTACAGCCAGTTTCTAGACCATCCCTGCACTGAACAAGAATTGCAGCCATTATGGACACATGTCACCTGGCTGCCACTATCGAGAGACAGAGTCCCCAGAGCAGAGCATCAACGAGCACAGTGACCTAAGTCTGCTGAGCTCAGCACAGCGTGGAGCTGAGGCTTCCACTCGGTGAAGAACCTGGTAATTCTGAGAGAAAGGGAAAGAGGAGAAAGTGAGGAAAATGGAAGCATTAAGTTCAGCATTCAGAGAGTCAGCAAAGTGTTTAAATGAACAGTTGGCCTCATGACAGTGTCCTACAAAAGTTCAATTACATACCTTTGCTCGGGGCCTGAGTTTATCCAAAAGCTTTATGCTTTCTATCAGCCAGTGCACAAAGTTAACAACATTGAGAAATGCCATTTGACTTCTCTTGCTTTTCTGTATCCTTCTTCAGCATACAGCTATACCAAATCTTGCTTCAGCTAGACTCACAGACATTATTACAAATGGCCAATGCAAAAACCACTCAATCCCAAACGATCATTCCAAGCAACAGTAAATAATTCCTTTCTCCCTCTCTCCCTTTTAGTCCACAAACTCTTCCTCTTTGCTCTTGACATAAGATCCCACAAACATGTTACGGACCCTGATGAAGTTTTATGGACCACTTACATATCTAAGAGTAGACCATGGATGCATGTAACTGAAGTGCTTAATGACACGCACATGTATGACTTAGGTAACAAAAAGAACAGGACAAAACCACTTGGGTCACCAAATTTGTACGCCAAAACTGTATTTGCAAATCTATCCAAACTGGCCTTACTCATAAATCTATTATGCTCTATGAGATGGGCATGAAACATGAGAGTTGGACTGAAAAAAGAAAAAAAAGAGCAGCTGAGCTGTGTTAATGATACCTCCTACCTGGGAGAGAGCACTTCCCATCAGCTGCCTGCTCTCCTCATCCCTTACCTTGGTCTCCAGCCCTGCTGCTGAAAGGCCATGCTGATCACCATTCCCACCGCAGCCCCTGTTTTTCCTTCAGCATTTGCCAGATGACAGAGTGAGGAACAGCAAGGATGGGGAAGCTACCCATGTGTGCATGTGTTCCCTGTGAAGACTGTGGTGGTCCCTGCTGCCCCAGCTGTTGACAGCCTGAGGTTAAGTGCTATGATTAAATGTTGTCTAATTGTTTTAAGCATAGCCAGATGCTTAGGCATCAAACATGTGCTGCTTTGGGAAATACATGGAGAGTGGGGAAAGATAACAGCCCAAAAGTGACAAACACGGAAAAATGCCGATCCTGTAGCTTAAGCAAATGTGGGCGGAGGTGGTGGGGGTGGTGTGTGCAGTGTACAGGGGGGTGGGTTTTTTTTGTTGTTTGGCTGTTTGTTTTAGATATAGAGCTGCTGCTGGAGTTGTCCCTTGCTGCTAATGCCTAAAGGGACCCAAGGCTTCTGTTCCTGACTCTGTCTGCCCCTGTGATGACTACCTTGCACAAGGGTGGGTGAAAGAACAGCAGGCTCCCACCAATAGCATGGCAGACTATGTTAAATACAGGGAGATGATGGGGAAGCAAGCCCAAGCACCCTGAGGCTGCAAAGGGAACTGTGTCACTCCTTTTTCAGGGCTGCCCACACTGACCAGGGCAATGGGTCACCTAAGTGGGGTGCCTTTACAGTGAAGGAGCAACCTTTAAGACTTTCATCAATGCATGCACTATAAAAAGCCATCTTATTTTTGCTGGCATATCCCATTTATAAAGTTGTCTTTCTCCCCCAAGACCCTGTTCACTCACACCCCCACAAAACAAAAGCAGACAAGGGAAGGGAAAAAAGCATGCTCAATGACTTCCAGCCTTATACACTTCCTCCATCTACCCCTATGAAGTCAGATGAGGAAAAAAATCCAGATTCTCCTTTTCCAATAAAAGCTTCTGCATCTTCTCAATCACCCCTTAAATGGCAGGAAAACTGTGTCCACTGCCACATCTTAACGGCTGCTGGAAGCCACAAGAGAGCTTATGAAGTAAACTGATGGGCTTGGATGGGAATACCATGCCATATTGCTTTGGGACTAACTGCCAACAAATGACACAAAAAAACATATTGGAAGATTCCCAGGAAAATGTATCTACAGTAAGAAGAAATTATGATAAAATCAGGGAGCTGCATTTTGTACATATTAAATGTATTTATATTTATTTATACTGTAGATACATATAAAATAGATCATACAGGTGTTATATACAATTTCAGAAACATTCATATATATGCACAACTATATATAGGTGAATTTATTTAGGGCTACTTCTTTTGCAGCTTCCTCATTGGGATGAAAGCAGACATTCTTCAATGTCTAGTCACTGCTGATTTGCCTGCAGCATGGTCTGAAACCAAAAAGCACATCAAGGCACTGCAGCTGGAAGGGGAACCAGGAGCAAATGGAAGGAGCAGAGAAGCTGAAATCCATCAAGCAAACTGGCAGTGCAGTGCAGGCCACACAAACACACCCACCCTGATGTTTGCATTCACAGATCCTATTACATTATGTGAGTGATTGGAGTATTTGTCATGGGGAGAAAGGAAACTGTAATGGAACTAAAATAGAGAAAACATGAATTATGGATGGTTACTACTGAGAGCTGAAGGGGGAGAACAGCAGCATTACCCAAGCTAACAGGCAGGAGTCAATTGAAATAGCTCATTTCTTTCCTTTCCTATTTCAGTGGTTCCCTGGGTTCAGGGATTCTCTCTCCTTGCTGTTCTCTGTCCTAAACTTGCAGCAAAGCCATCATTTTTGCAGGACCTATGAACTTTGCACCGAGGGTCTGATTTACGTTCAGCTGATGCTGTGGTTTCCATGCAGCTGTATCATTGCAGAAACAGAGAAATGATTCATAAACTCTGGGCATTGTGTATTCCCAATGCGCGAGAGAAAAACCAAAAGGTTGTTAGAACAGCAAACTTCTTCCTAGAATTCTGGAAGGGAGTAAAATATGCTCAAGATGACCCAAACCACAACCAACTGCAGAAAACATGTGAATGCCCACGTCTAATGAAAACTGGAACCCTTCTTGACCACCTTCTTGGAAACACCCAGCCCAAACTGTTTCCAAATGGATGAAATCCGTGCTGCTGTGCATACAGACTTGCACTACATCAGTAAGCACAGAAGATCACACAGAGCAAAATTATGAGAGGAGCTGCTCAAAACTGCCAGAATCTCTGCGACACTAAAGCAACATCACTCTTATCAACCTACCCAGAAAAGGTGTCTCCCGAGCTGTGAGGCAGTGATGCTTCTCAGGACACTTGTGCAAATTCTGTGGGGTTCTACCATAGAAAAGGGGTTAGGAGCTACAGGGAAACATCCTATTTACCTCATTCTTCACAAAGAGGATCAGATCCCAGGCCCAATTATTTCCTTTTTTCAGGTAAGGGGGAAGGAGACAGGACATCATTTTCCCTTGAATAAAGTCTCTCTGTAGATTCCCTCAAACTTTTACACTAGAAGAAGTCACAGAAGGGTCATCCTTTGGGTGCATGCAATGCACTCATAAATACTGTCCTTTCTTTCATTATTAGCTTCATAAATCTGCATTTGAGGTAGAGAGTACTCATGGTACAAGCACTGTGCTAACTGTACATTTTAGAAACACTTGACTAAGTTAGAAGCCATCCTATGGCCTTTTCTCTCAATTGACTGTTATTATTCTTTCCTGTCCTCCTCCAATTCTGTCTCTGCAAACTGGTGCAATGCCAAGAGAATGGCAGCAGTTAGAAAAGTAAAAGTCAGGGAAGACTTCCAAGGTCCTCCGAAGATATGTTGTTATTAAGGTCTGGGATACATTGCACTTGATTGAACAGAACCAAAGCTGATTCCTGCGAGGCAAAGGTTAATTGGGAAAATGGCTCAAAAGGATCAGTCTGTTCTAACCCATTATTTGTTGGTATTTTTTTAATTTTAAAAGAGAGTTTAAAATAGACTAGGCAGCTGAAAATATGTCCCAAATTCCCAAATGTATAAGATGAAACCACAAAAGGCTCAGGACTGCCAGTAACATAATGACTACAGAGTAGTAGCCTAGTGAATAAAGAAGCAGTAAATCAAATACCTCTATTAAATTATTATAAAGACAACAATCTTGTCCATACACAAATACTAACAGGGACCAGGTATGTGCAGAGGCAATGCAGCTGAGCTCCCTAATCATACAAAACTCAGGGTGACAGTCCAGGAGGCTTTTGTCACCACTTCCACCTCCGTCTTCATTGATTGCTCCTGTGACAAACACTTCACTACATGATAATTCAGGCAACAGAAGAGAGTACTACTGCAAGTGGCGTGTGTGTGTGTGTATGGATGTGCTATATTTACGCACAAAAAAAATACACCACTTGTTGCAACTCACTTCTGACAGACAGCAAACCAAAATCAGTTGCCTGCATTTAAAAAAGGGGGAGGGAGGGGAGTTGGGTTTCAGTTTAACTCATAACAATAAAATGCATTTTTCTTCCTCAGTATTTAATTTCTTACTATATTTAGCTAAGAGCAATAACGTCTTCATTCAAACCAGCTCACCTTATGCTCAGTGGTTTTGAAGTTGGGCAAAATCCTCTGTATAATGTCCACAATCGTAGGATTTTATTTTTTAATTTTTCAAAGGATGCCTGTTTCCTTATAATTCCCTAGGAAGAGAGAGATTCACAGAGAATGTTGTGTTTGTGGCAAAATTGTTTTCTTCTGAGTCATTAAAATGGGACGTGAACAACTTATTTAATTTGCAATGAATTATTCAAATCTGTCCATCAAGGGAGGAGACCAAGACTGAAAACAAAAATTTAGAAGGTCATAAAAATTAAAGGTGACTTAGAGCTTCCAATTATAGGCATTATGTTATAGTGTACACAGTCTCTGGCATTTGGCTCTTTTTCTGGATTTTCTGAATCATTCCCTGGTGGGGTAGAGAGTCTTAGTTCCAGAAACAGCACCTTCTCCCACCCAATCCTGCCCTACTGCAGCAATGGAAAAACTGAGTAGTCTTAGTTAAATTAAATGGATATGCTTGCGAAAGGGCACACCACCACACTACCGTTCTACCATGAATTACAAAGCTACCAGCAAAATTACAGGGCCTTGAGAGGCAAAGTGGTTAATAGGGACTCTCTATTTAAAAATATGTGATGTGATTTGAAATAGCCTGCTTCCCTTTTTCCGCCAGATATGTGAACCATATGCTATCAAGCGCTTATGTGAAAGCTCATCATGGCCCCTTATTCATCCTCAGAAACTTAATGTAGTATTACTTGGTCATACCTGCACATCCTCGTCTCAGAGAAATGAGTTTACATGGTTAAAGTCCTTGCAAACGAATACAGTGAAAGTCAGCTTGTTTTGTAAAATACCTGCTCAGGAGTAATGCTACAGTTTTATGGTACTACAACCATAATCAGCTGGTGACATCTGAGCGCCACTAAGATTTTAGCCTAGTGTTGTGCAAAGGGTTTGAAGCTTCCTGGCTGAATCTGGATATAGAACTCCAAAGTTTTTTCCAGCACGCTCTTAAGAAAGAGATTGACCCTCAAGAGCTGGCTCCTACTTCGAAGAGGCTGGCAAAATGCCACAGCTATTGTGCATTTCATACAAGCATCTTTTGCAGAAGACTTTGTGCCAAACTGGAATTGTTTAAGTGGTGGAGGATGCTAAACGCTGGGTATTAAAATAGAAGAATGTGCACAATAAATGCTCAGAGAGACACTATGAAATCACTGAGGAAAGGCACTGTGCTGAGGGAAAAAGAGCACTACAGAAACCAAGAGCAGTGCTTTTGTCAAGTGCACTTTTCTCCATGGCTCTTGTCTTACAAATTCAAGGACATTTTGACCAAAAGGCTTAAATGAAGTGCATCATTATAACAGGTGGAAAACAAAGCAGAAACCGTATTAGCAGACAGCCCATACATTTTAAAGACTTCCTACTTGGTGGCCAAAAGCCACCCCACCCATGTTCCTAGTGTGAAGCCTGGGAAGCTGGTGACGAGACCTTGACACCAATGCTCTGCAAGGGCAAGGCTTTCAAAGACTTTGTCGAGGTGACTGAGACCCTCTTGCCATGAGAGGGGAGAAAGTGTGGGTTTAACAAGATAACACTCCTGCATTGCTACCCCAACAAAAATCACCAGCACAGGCCTAGCCCAACACTATCGAGTCTGCACGTCAACAGAGTGGAGCATCAGTCAGCACAGCCATCTGCTGCTCCACACACAGGAATGGCATCAGGACCCACTGCCAACAACTGGGCTGCTCTCTTTACTGCATCTATCCCATATGGTGAAGGAAAGGTCACCAGAGATGACAATTCCTCAAAACCGTCACTCAGCTAGCCCTCTTGAAGGTTACTGAAAACAGAACAACCCAAGCTTTGAATGAATGTGAACATTCATCCTCCTAAAACTGAGGCCAATTGCACAGCCCAAAACACGCAGTGAAGAAATGGAAAACTGAGGAAAGAAGCAGTACATAGGGAGCAAAGGCAGAGAACCCAAGTTTCACATACGAGTGAAGATGACACTCTGTCTTGCATGCACCCAAGCCTTTAAATGTCAGAAAAGCCACAGAAGACTACTCAGCTTTCTGTCAGTCTTCACCACTATTTACAAGTGGTGTTGATGCCAAGCCATAAAGAATTTTGTTTACACTAATGCTACATTCTTAGGTTGCCAGAAATGCAAGAATATTGTAGTCAGAAAACAAGTCAGCCGATACTGAGGTTGCATCTGCAAGAGCCCACAGAAAGCACAAATTAGATAAGGAAACTATCTGTCAAATATGGGTAAGAAGTTAAAAGCTTCCTTTCCAAGAGCTAATTACGAAAGTATCCTATCAGCTTCATCTAAAACATCACATGATGCTGCATTAGAAAACAGTATTTAGTTTATGGGGCATTTGAAGTGCCATTTATATAACTTCAACCCAAATAACAGACCAGACAGTCTTTCTATCAGTCCAGTTGTTTTGTACTTTAATAATGACTTTGAAGTGTGATGAGGGTCACATGAAGCTTAAGCCTCCGGTTAGCCAAAAGCCACACCTGCATATAGCCTTTGCTCTGAGTATCGGAGTAACATGAAAAGGTTTTGATTTAAACCTCCAGGGGATGCATCACATAGCTGTAACTCTAATCCAGGAGCAAATGTAATCCGTCCTCAGCTCTCAAAGTCAGAAAAACTGGCTGAGTTGACACTACCCCAGCCAACAGCTGTCCTCAAACCAGCCTCTGCTCAGTTTGCTGGCAGAGATACACCAAGCAGAAGGGACAGACCACTCAAAAAGAAAGTATAAGTAACAGAAACATGCAGCCGAGCAGACTACAGCCTATTCCCACAGGCTGCTACCATTCACTTTTTCTACTGCATCTCAAAAATTCCTTGAGACTGTGTGTGGTAAAGACAAGATTCCTCTACCCACCAAACCCCGTGTGTCTGTCTCTAGCAGTACTACAGAAGCACAAACATAGGAACATTGGTCAAAAGAGACAGTTTGATGCAACAATGTCCTGCACATGGGGCTGTGGTGAGGTCAGCTGTAGCAACACTCAGCTGAGTCTCGAAAATTTCTAAACCACGTAAACTCTATAACCTTGAATAACATCTTCCAGCACTGCACCAACTGCTGAGTGAGGAATTTTCTTCTAATATCTGTTCTGAAGATGCCGAACCAGCCAGTTGCCTACTTGTACTAAAGCAAGGGCTTATTTTACCTGCAGTGCTGGGCTGTGGGCTTTCCTTTGAGCTTCACAGGGCTTCATTGACACAGCTGAGTTTATTCAGGATCTTCTGGATTCAAGGGCTACCGTCTGCCACAGTGGCCACTCCCTCAAATTGCACACTGTTACAGAGCATAATAACTTATTACTCATCATAAAGGATAATTATCCTGTGTGGCAAATATACACTGCCACAATGGTCTTCGTTGACAAAGGAAGAGGCTTATCTGACCAGACACAGGGGTCAAGTAATGTTTTCTTTCCCCCACCCCAAAAGCAGCTTGTGCCAGATTCTTTACAGGACAGAGTGAGGCACATGGTAAAGAAGGCAAAGGGCTTCTCTGCTTTCCCTGCTGCTCTCATCTCACATAACAGAATGCCACCACTGTCCATACAGGCAACTCATTTGGTGGTTCCCAAGCTTTCTGGGCTGCAACCTGCTGTGAGGATTGAAGCTGCCCTCCACAGCAGATGACACGCTATTGTGAAATATTTGACCAAAAGATACACAAAAGGGATCTCTCACCAACCAGGAGACCACGTGTGTCAAATGAGTCATACCTCAGGAATGAGGGAGGTGGAAGGCAACTAATCCTTTACTTCAGCTTCTGCCTAGGTCCTTAGCTGTGTGGCATTTTCTGGCATGGGTTTATTAATGTGCCATGTTACAAGTTTCCTTGAAGAAAGCACAGTAGAAGGTTTTTCCCCTTGTTCTATAATGTGCTTAGAAAATAGCACGGTTTAGTTACTTTACATTCACTTATCACACTAGCCTCCTTGTTCTAGTATCTTATGACTTTGAGATCAGGACAAACTTCAACAGCTAAGGAGCCTCATTAAAGTGATCTATTTCTCCTACAGAAGAGGAAAAATCTTAAGTTTCTGTCATGGAAGTTATCACTGAAAGTTCTAAATTGTGGAATACTTATATGTGGAAGAGTAAGTTCAAATCAAGAGTGTTGCATTGGTACATCACAGAAGCTTGTATCACCTGCAATAATTGGCACTGTTACAAAAGCAGATCTTTTGGTCAATGTCTGCAGAAACACCCCACAGCAGACTGCCAAGTAAATGCTTCCCTGCAGCTGAGGATGGTTCACAGGAGCATGACAGCTCACAGGTTCTCCTCAGTCCAAAGGAAAAGCCGTGTGCTGTGGAAGCTCAAGAAGAATGCCATTGAAGTGGAGCCTCCTGAACCTCCAGGCAGGACAACCATGAAGCCAGGACCCCACGTCACTTCTAGAGCAGTTCCTGCAATTTCAAGGGAATGAGTCATGACTTTATGGCAAATAGAACCACTGCATTTGTCAGAGTAATGAAAAAAAATAGCAAACAAATGAGCCATAGTGTCAGTCTCCAAGTGCTCGCATTTGATAAGGAACAATGTGGCACAGCTGAACAAGGCCAGGCACAATAGCATCATGCTGAAACACAACAGCACCCTGCTGAAGCACCCAGGCACCCTGCTCCCAGTGCCATGCTGGCCACATCCACCTTCCTGGGATGGCTGTATGGCAGGGCTCTGTCTCCCTCAATGGGCAGCAGCACTGACAAGATGCCAGAGGTGATCACCTGGGAAAGCTCTCCCCACACCACGTCCCCACCACATGGCAGCTCCCCTGCCTACGTAATTTAAAGTTAACATCTTCATGCACCATTCCCTGTGGACTTCCATATGCTTTACAGAGGCAGCGAGTGGTGATGCCCCCAACAGCCAGGGTGCAGTCTGGCTGTCTCTCGCAACTGCAGATAAGGTGGTCTGAGCAGTCACCACTCCTGCCCAGCGAGCTGTATGCAGCAGCTGTTTAAGTGAAGCCAATTTACTTGGCAGACAAGAAGCTCCCAGATTAACCTGGACCAGCTCTGGGTGCTGAGAAAGAGTAACAAGCAGCTAGCGGGAGATCTCAGGAATACGCACTTCTTCTTCAGCGATCATAATACGCCTGAAGGTGCAGAGAAGTGACAGCACTCATCCAGCATCGTGGCAGAGATGGAGGTGGGACAGACCTGGAGTGGCTACAATTCCCAGCCATAGCCTACTCCACTTAGACCACCTCACTTTTCAGTTCCTCATGTAGACATTTACCAGTGCAGGAAAGCATACACATTATATAAGTGCCAATTATGTAGTGCACAGGGCTCCTACTTCTGACTTAGGAGAGCATTAATGCATTCTTCATTACTTCAGCATTTACTCTTCACTATTTGGATCATTTCTCTGATTTTTGTAGTACCCCTCTCCCCTCCCCCCCCATTTAGTCTAATAGCTCCTAGCTATAATTTTGACTACAAATTGCAAACACTGGTTTGTGGAGGATTAATTATAGAGGTGTAGGCAGAGGAAAAACCTGGTGGATGACAAGTGCTAGTTTAGAAGCACAGGACAGCAACAGGAAGTGTCAGAGCCCTCTTCTCAGCAAGACCCTGTTAAGCAGCAGAAGTCCCAGGCTGCCTCTTTCTCAAAGGGCATCAAATAAATCCCCAAACACTGAACAGCTGCAGCTTAATCTTAAATGGCCATATGCTATTTAAAAAATAAGCCAAAATAAACAAAAATTTAAACCAAAAGCAGAGCACCCAAGAAATCACAAAGGCTGGGAGGATGGAAAGGATCATCAATTTTATTTTAAAGCTCTCAATAAACATTGATGCCTGCAAACTGTCAAAACTGCTGCAGTGCACAGCCAGCATGCAGATATGTAACCAGTTACTATAGAAAGTTGTAGCAATGACTATAACATAAATTGCAGGAGACTGCATCTATGGAGAAATTCTACTTAACCAGCCTGCTTGTATCCACTTAGAAAAAAAAAATATTTAAGGTCTAAAGAAAGGAGGACTTGTCATATCTGCTTTACCATATGCATAATAGGGGATAATCAACACGATTCTGCTGTGTCAGCTCTGTCACCAAAGGTTTTTCTTTAGACAAGGTACAGGTAAACTTAAAAGCAAAATCCCAAATCCTTCTAATTTTAAAAGACTGTGAGCTTGTTGGGGATTAAAAAAAAAAAATCTTTTTAAAGCCCTTCAAAGAGCACGGAAAGCAGATTTTGTTAAACACATGATTCTCAGCATCTTCTTATTTGTGCTACACAGCGTGTGTAGGGCAAAGATTTAAGGCGCTTTGCCTGTGAGTGGATGCAGCCTGCCACGAGCAGCAGCAGTGTGCATTCCCTGAACTCAAGTAACCCTGCACAGGCAGGGATCCAGCCAGACATGCTAGGGGTTACTAGGATTCACACTGAAAGAGGAGAAACACTGACTCTCACTCTCTCTCACAAGTAAAAATAAAAATTGCTAAAGGCGAACATCTTTGCGTGCTTAAATTCAGCTGGACAGTATATGGGATTGTGTTGCCACAGGATTGAATAAGAGGAAGTTCTCTTATCTCTCTTGGTTAAGCAAAAACAACATGTCTTTTTTGCTTTAAAGAGAAAAGAGAAAAATAGCACACACACCACACAGCCTCTGTACTACTGTAAGGGAAAGAAGTTCCTGATGTTATGCAAGTCCTACCAGTGTAAGAAAGGTTAATAGAGTTTACTGAACCTTTAATAGGGCATAACTCTAACATACCTGCTCAGCATCAAAAAGGTGATTTCATTTCTTTCCCTCTTTATTGCTCCATGACTAAAGGCTCAGAAAGGAGAAAGGGTTTGGAAGCAGAAGCCATTGACCAATTCACCTTTCCATAAACCTTGGCTAAGCATTGCAGTTTTTTGCAGCTGTGCAGCACATGTTAAGGGTACTGAAGCTTCCAGATACATTAACCACTTCAGTGGGACTGATTTTGGTTTGCAGTCCGGGTGGCCACAATTCCAGTGGGATTCCAGTGAGAGTCCAGTGAGAAAGAATGCTTCCACATGTTCCCCTGAAGAAGGGGAGTCCATGGAACAGCATCTTGGAAGGCACAGTTTCCCCATCAGGCTAGCTCCTCTCATGCACAATGCCTATCAGGCACCTGGGGCTTCCTGAATCTTAATCTATAGCTGAACTGCCTGTGGTCCCTTAGATGCTCACCAACTTCACTAGCTTAATCAATAAAATATTAAACAAATGATAATCCTTTAAGGAAAATCACAACTGCTCCCCCAATCCCTGAAACCCCAATATTCAGGAAAAGACTGGACATGTTACAGATGATGAAAAGAAAGCAGGTATGGCAGCATTTGGTCACTTCAGCGAATAAAAAAGCTGAGTGCAAGATGGTAATTTTGGCATCTCAATAAGGCCACTGTGAAGCAGCACCCTCCTTAGGGATAGGAGGATGAGGAAAGTAAAAGTGAGTCCTAATGGAGCAAAGGGGTAAGACAGGCCTCTGGGTGACACTGTAGGTCACACCCAACCTCTTACTGAGTCCACAGGATGCTCAGCAGGACAATGATGGCAAGACTGGGTGCCCACTTGGACAGTGCCAGATGTACAGATGACCATGTAGTGATACAGGAGGATGAAGAAAGAAGCAGTACCCTTGGGAAAGAAAGGCGACACAGGCCGCAGACGTGCCTTCCTCTTTTAGGAGAGCATCAGGAAGAGATGACAACATATGTAACATATCTCATGACATAAGCACAGAAAAAAATGCTAAGGACAGCTTTCCCAGAAAAGTAGAGAAGAATAAGGGAGCAAAAAGGAGAATTTCAAATTGCCCTTCTCCTCTTCAGAGAAAAGCACAAATAGTTCAGACAAAAAATTACCCAATTTAGTAGTCAGCATGGACAGAAAAAGAGGCTGAGCTATCACTGGAACAGATCTTCAGCAGTAATGCTCCTCCTTCATGAAAAGGGATGGGTGGCGGTGTGCTCTCTTCCCAGAGCCTGGATCACTACAAAACCTCCCACCAGCTGAAGCCTGCTCACCATGCAGGAGGAGTGGGCACTCACTGGCAGCAAGCAATCAATCTGTCTATGCAAGGAAACCCAGGTTACTGGATACCAGTTTCTACTTTATGTAAGTCAAAGACAACTCAGCTTTTTTCCAGACTTGTTAGAAGCCATTCCCCCTGTGCATACATGGTGGAGCTTCTGCAGAGTCATAAAGCACCCAAACAAATGCCCATTGCCCTGACACACAGCAAAAGAGCCAGAAACAGAGAGACAACCTGTTCTGATGAGCAAGCAGGGGCAACTTGTGTGTGCACAGACACAAAGACGGCATGCAAAGGGAGTTTGGTAACACCGTGAAGTGAGCCAACACTTTCTTGGGATCAATCTGCCCTCCCTCCCCGGCAGGAAAACATGAATTAGTCAACATTGCCACAAACCGCCTCACCACCAGCTCTGCACTGAAGAAATCTCTCACATGGCAGGCAAACCATCTGATTTCCTCTGCAGAGCTAGCATGTAGGGTTTTTGATTTCCTCTCTCCCCTATCCCAAAACACAATAAAGCTTTAAAGCCCTCTTTCAAGAAGGGAAATACCCATCGTGTCTACAGGACGTGAGTCAGCTGGAGGAGGTGCAGCAATGTGTCTCCGACTGCTGTGCCCTTTAAGTCATACCAGGACATGACCCAAAGCTCATAGCAGACAGTGGCAAACCATAGAAAGATAGAAATATTTAGGTTAGAAAAGACCTCTAAGATCACCAGCTCCAACCATTAATACCACCAAGCCCACCACTAAACCATGTCCCTAAGCACAGCATCTACACATGTTTTAAATACCTCCAGGCCTGGCAAGTCAACCACTTCCCCTGGCAGCCTACTCCAGTACTTGGCAACCCTCTCGGCAAAGAAATTTTTCCTAATCTCCAATCTAAGATCATGCATATCATTGTGAGATCTGGCTGTGGAGCATCCTACCCTCCTCCCACTTTAGCTGTCCTATCTCCCAGGAGCACAGCCTTTTCTACAGGACATGGCTCTGAGGGATGAAAGCCAAAGGTGCGAGATTACAGATCACAACAGCTCTGCAAAATTTCTAAATGTAGTTCTAAGTAGCTCTAAGTGTATCTCTAATCCTGCTGGCTTTTTCAGGAACTATCTTCACCATTTTTGAATGTTCAGAAAAGGCAAAACTTGAAAGTTAGAGCCTGATGCTGCAAAGGAGGCTCCAACATCTATACACCATTGATTTAGGGATCCCAGTCATGCCAGCTGGTGCTCATGGTTATAAATGTTCCCACTTTCTCGTCATTAGAAGAGACCCTGAAAAAAACTATCAATCTGTGTGTATGAGCTCCTCTAGCATATGTCTGTGTGCCACAGACCACAGCTTTAATTCAATCCCAGCTTCCCTGAAATATCTCTTAACACTCCAAATACACACAACTAATAACATCAGAAGGGACAGCAAAGCAAACAGCAGCACAGCCAGATGTAGCAGGAGAAGTTCTAACTTCACCTGAGCTCCAGACCTGCTAGAAAGCAGGAAAAGGTGATACAACTTAGCTGGAATAAATTTCCTCTACATCCTTACTTCCTCCTTGTCCTTGGGCTTGCAAATGCCTTGAGAGCTGTGCAAAGTCTTCTGCAGCAGCACCTTCAGGTATCAGGTGGGTTGACCTAAAGGCCACCATCTTATAAATGATGCAATCCAAACCTACAAGGTCAAATTCCTGCACTACAAGATGTCCTTGTAAAGACATCTGAATATATCTATATATTCATTACCTTGTTCTCTCTCTCTCCTTGTATCCGGGTTTGGGAAAAAAAAAAGCCAGTTCAGTAGAAAGCACCCTCCTCCCTGTCCCATTAACCTGCTTTTATTTCCCCAGGCTACCAGCACACAAAAAGGAACAGCAAACCAGTTGCAAATCATCCTCCGAGCGACTGCAAGAGGGGAGCTGGGGGTACGGCGTTTCTCCCTGCTGAAACCGAGCCCCACCAGCACTGAAAGTCTGTGCTTCTTGTTGGCAGGAGAGCAAGCAGACAAATGGAGCACAGCCACAAGCCAGCCTGGCTAGCCAGGCATCCTCACTAACACACCACAGAGCCAAAGGCTCATCCCACCATCACACCACGCAGCCGCCCTCCGCCTTGGCTCATCGCTAATTCAGGGTTACGTTATTCCCATGAACTGCCGCTTGTGTTCCCGCGTGGAAAGCCAACAAGGGAACATGCTAGCCTTCCAAAAACACATACTCTCTGAGAAGGAGGGGATTAGGAGGGAACAATGTCGGAGTGTCTTCAGTGAGCTGGAAGCAATCCCAGCTTCTAGCTGCACAATGACATGCAGGAAGGAGTTTTGAAAGCTTCCCAGTCACAGAGGATCCCTGTGTGCCAGGCTTGGAGACGTCTGGACATAAGAATGGCCTTTACAGCATAAGGATGCAAGCGGGCTACAGAGCCCCACATGCAGACCAGCCCTGGCCAAGCGGGGAATGGTGGCTGGAGCTTAGCTTTTTCTTTCTTGGCATTGCGTGCTAATTGTGTAGCCCAAATCCTTAACCTTATTTAGGTCAGCGGCTTTAGCACAAAACAGTCTTAGAAACACCAGACTTCTGTGGGAATGAGAAAGTCTACTTGTCCAGACCCAGAGCTCTCCAAATATTGGAGTTGAGGTGTAAATACATCTTGGAAAGGGATGACAGGAGGAAAAAAAGCACATCCCCATGTGCTTTGATGGGATGAACATAGTGGTGTAAAATTATGTCTCGTGCAGCTTTTGATATGACTTGCATGTTTTGCAACAAGCTCCAAGGCAAACAAGCTCTTAACAAACTACATGCAGGGCATGAAGCAGGATCATGTGGATGCCCATGAAGATGTTCCCCATAGGTTCTCCCGAGTGCCCTTGCCAGCCATGCTATGCACGCCTCCAGTTTGCCACTGATCTTCTCAAGCTTGAACATGTGATAACACCCCAAAACCAGTGGAGAAACAGTGAAGGTGGCGGTGCAGACCCCCCCAGGGAGCAGGAGCAAGATCTTTCAATGCTGAACCCAGGGGATAATTTTATTTGCTTCAATAGTGGACATAAAGCAACAAAAAGAGAGCACCAGTGATTCTTCTCAATGGTGTTTACAACCTGCAGGTCTACAAAGTCCATGAAGAAGAACTCATAAACTTTTTACAACATTGATCCCACTCCTGTTTCTTGATTATTCTGAGCATGAAGTAATCATTGCTCCATGGAAAGCATTCCAGATTATTTGAAGAGGTGTACCTCACACAGACTTTGTTAGCATGACTGCCATAAAATTTGTGCCATAAAAACAAGCTATAAAAAAAATCAAACCAGTAATTTAATACCTAAAGACAATAACACAGTACTAAAATATATCTTGCCATTCATTGCACCCATAAGGTAAAATGCCAATATGGAAAACACGACGTAAAAATAGGGTGACTGGGAAACATGCGGAAGTGTTCAACTGGATGAAGCTTTCAGGAGAATGAAAGCAAGGGATAATCAAACTGTCCAAAATTTAACCATCAATTCAACAGGAATTCAATTCAACAGCTCTTAGATTTGACAGTATTTCCAAGAACATCCCAGTTTTGAGGAGTAGGAGTGGGAGGTGAAACTTGAGCCTAGCACAGGGAATAATAAAAATGGAAGCAACAATCTCTGTGCTTTTTCTGGATGGTGGATTCATGCTGTTGTACAACCCTTGCTCCCCTAAAACATGAAATTGGCTTGCAGCAGGTAAATACACAAGGAAATCTCATCTCCAGAAGAACTGAAGTTTTTAGACTATCATAGTTACATTTCTTGTGAAAAGCACACTTAGGTAGGAGTTAAGAGAGTACACACACTTAGTGCTGGTCTGGCTGTAGACTCCAAAATAATCCTCCAAAACATACCACTAAGCACTCTAAAAACTGGGGCACAGGGAACCTTGCGTGGGCAACTCAGGCTTTCTCCTACTCTACTAATACCAGGGATTAGTCAAATCAAGTCAGCACTGATGACAAATGGCACTGCCGTGACAAAGCTGATATTCCTCCAGTACTTTCTATTTTTAAGAGATATTCTGAACAGTGTGCTATGCTGAAGAGCTGCTAGACAAAAAGATTCTTCTGATACAAATTCATCAGCCTCTCCTCACAGAGCTGACATCTCCAGACACTATCTTCAGGAAGATAAGATGCATATGGAAGAGGAACCGTAAACTGTCAGTGCAGCATGCACCCGCACAGCATAATCAGATAGGAAAAAAATACTGAGCACTCACCCTGCCAACTGCCTAAGGTACATACAAACTCCTTTAAAACAACTGCTCTAGGAAGTTAAAAATAATTCCACGTCCAACACATCAGGAAGCTAACAAGTTTTTTTCTGCAGAGCTTTTAGTACCTCTGAGGAACAGAAATAGAAAACATAAATACTTTCTTCCTTTAAAGAAATGGTACAAGAACCTCCTCTAATTGCAAAAATTCCTAACACCCCCTGACATAAAAGGCAAGGCTGTAGTTTTCAAGCAGGTTTTGCCTGAAACTTGATATATCAAAAGGTACTGATTTTCAAACTGCCTGGCAAGAGGCCTCAGTAGAGAAAGAAATGCTGCAGCACATCTTGGAGCAAGAAGATGGCATTAGAATGATTTGGGGGAAGTATCACAGACGATCCAAGAAAACTGAAGTCCTCAGCCTTGTAGGTGAGAGATGATATCATTCAACCCTCATGGTGTGAAAGGCTTGATCAAGAACAACTTGAGATAACTGGAAGTGCTCAAGATGTGGCAAGACAATTTAAAAGCCAAGTGAAACCAGTGAAAGGGCTTTAGATTCAGTCGGGGTGGAAAGAGGACATGGAAGGGGGTCATGTTCAAGTTGCAAGAGCAAGCTTCAAAGATAAGGTCAAAGACAGAAGCAAGTTTATGAGGCAATTTCCTTTCAACCTATGAACAACCAACCAGATATCTGCCCAGTTTCTTACTTTCAGTTTCTTTTTGCCAAATTTCAGTGCACAGCTGGGCAATATAGATCATCATCATCATCCTTGCATAGAGCTCCTCAAAAAATCTGCTGCACACATGAGGAAAAAAAAAAAAAAAAAAAAGGCAAAAATGGGTAGAGAGGCAAGTCAAACCACAGCCAAGTCCAAATGCTCTGAGTTTAAAATAGAAATGGGAAACACCACCTGCTTGGAGGTGGCTTTTGCACCGCTTCCATCCAGCAGCAATGCTTTCAGAACTTTTACTGACAACAGCCCTGAGTGGAAATTATTTAAATATCTATCTATATCCATGAGCTGATGACTGAAATTTTATCTCATCCTTTAAGCCATGGCTTCCCTTTCTGCAGTGCTGCTTTGCACTAGAGAACTCAGGAGCAATGAAAACAAGACATTGTGGGGGTTTTTTGGTAACCAGTGGGTAACCTTCACCAAGAAATCACTGTGGGATATTTTGGAAGTACCTCTGTGCTATCTGCCAGCAGTACCAACCCCTTTGCCCTCACCCCGGTCACATGCTGTTCATTGCTCAATGAACAGGTTTTTGGGAGAGTGGCCAGCACAGAGGGCAGTGCTGTAGTCTCCACTAATATGAAAGGGGACTGTAAACACAGCTAGAGATACGGGATAGAGCTGTACAAAGGACTAGCAGGAAGATATAGACAGATAGATAGCCAAAAATTGCACTGTCATGGCTGCCAAAATAATAGGAAAACCTGGGCTGGTCAGAATAAATGTTGCAAAGGGTAGTCAGGTACCACTGCAGCATTTTCTTGACAATAACATTTATTTTAGCTCTTAATTCAGCAGCAGATCTGGTGTTTTGTATATGGGGGCAGAATCTCTTGCAGACACAGTGTACTTCCTCTGCCATGTATCACAATGCTGGTATGTGCCTCATCACCATCAGCCCCACATGTCACAAGAGGGGAACAACTCAAAGATTTCCCTAAGGCAATCCTTATGGAAAGGGACCCCATCATTGCCTCCAGCGGAAGAGCAATATCTGCCTATGCTATCTTAAAATGGGATTACCACTGGAAATTTTCTGCCCTATTAGAAAAGCAGACTGTTTTAAAACAAGTCATATGTGTTGTTCCCAGCTAAGGCTATGCTCCCTGGCAGAGGTTCACACTGTTCCATATTTCTGCCTGCTTAGAAGGAGAAAAAAGAGGAGCAAGGTAGCAATTTTACATTCTACAGGCAGTAGGTTTCACAGTAAGCCTGTAGAACTTGCCTAGCATGTATGAAAGAAAAGCTTGCCTTACGGTTCATTTTTCAACACCAAATTAAGACCTGCTTTTGACACGACACCCTGCAATTCAGTGGCACTGAGACGGAACCACACTTGGGTCTTATTTGTTTAAATAGAATAAATAAAGAAACCAAATATAAGGTTTCTAAGTTAACATCCAGTGTGTATCCAACAGCACACTTCTTCCAGTTTGGCAGAAAGGTGGCTACACTTTACTCCAGCCAAGCCTGAGCAAGAGAGGATGGGCACTGACCGGCAATTACCTCAAGTGAGCCTGGAGCAAGCCCTCAGCAGCTGAGAGCCTGTGCCTCCACACCCGCAGGGCTGTGACCCACGGACCCACACGGAAGCACAGGAGAACATGGAGCTATAAATATCAAGGAGTCAAAGGATAAGTCTGAAGGCAGAAGCAACAGCCTCTTTATTCGCCCTGCCGTGTGAAGCAGAGGGAATGGCAGCTTGCAGGACTGGCGTGCAGCAAGCACAAGGGATTTAGGGCAGGAAGGCTGCCGCTGCCTCGCGCAACCAAAGCAGAGCTGATCAATTAGCTGTTCAGTAACCCATTCAAAACCCGTCCGGCTGTGAATGGCTTGGACAGCTGTTGTAGCTAAATTTGCACAGGAGTTTGAGCACGTTACCTGAAACACCTATAAAAACAGGGCAAAAAGTAGCCATGCAGAAGGAAGAGGAAATTTCCCAGCTCCTCCTCATTATCCATATCCATAAGCTTACAGTGAGAACTGCTCCCAGGTGTAGCCTTGCCCATTGGGATGCTCACCACAAAGAGCAGAAGGGCATTACTGTGCTCTCCCCCCAACTCCATGACAGACACAGGGACAGGACAGACAGGCAGCCAGCCGGCATGGCCATGAGGCTCCCTTCCAGACGGCCTCAGTCAGAGGGACTCCAACCCGCTCTGCCCAAGCAGGCTGCATTGATTCCACTGCACACACAGTGCATTCAGTAACCACAGAGCTCCCAGCCATCCTTAGCACACATGACAATGTAACCCCAAATGTATTTTTCCATAGGAACTGTTTTTTAAATTATATTTTTATACACAGTTGAACTTCTGGAACATGCACGCACATGGGGCACATGCAGGGTAAACTTATTTCTGTTACTCACTGGCCTCTAATAATTTTACCACAGGCACTGAAAATAACAGCTTGGCGCCGACACCAGACTCCTTCCTGCACAAACCCCCAGCAGCAGGGATGGAAAGGAGGTCAGCAGCACCAAGCCTCCCCAATGGTGACTGAGCAGTTTAAAACACTCATGCCATTGGAAAATGCCACATGGTCTTATCTGGACATGAATATGCTAGATATGCCAGGGGTGAGATGAAACAGTTTATTGACAGAAAATATCCTTTTTACTACAGCTACATATTCCCTTCATATTTACCTACCGTTGATATGATGCCAACGCCACTCTCAGCACCTTACAAGGCATTTTGGAATCCATCGTGGAGCACCCAGGCCCAAAATGAGAGAGAGGATCAACATGAGAAAGGAGGTCTCTGGCAGGTCTCACCCTCCCCTCAGCAAAGCCATCATGCACTTTTATTCTCTGATAAATCAGTGGGGATCGCCAGCTATTATTGAAACAAAGCACAGTACCTCTGTAAAATAATAGCAAAAAAAATCTGGAAGTGAAGAAGCTACTGAGTTCCTATTTTTAAGCACTGTTATTATTAATGTGCCACGGTTCCTGTCTCCATCACCGCACCATATAATAGTGTTGAGAAATTACTGCAGCATATTGTAATTATTTCAGTAAGGACACTGTGCTTCCATCTGTCAGCTTACACTTGCATCACAATGAAGAACAATGTGACTTAAAAATAAGTTACATTCACACTGTAATCCATGACCTATCACCTCTTCTTTGCTCACCCAGCCAAATCTTGAAATCATGATTTGGGCAAGACTCCCAGAGAAGCATTAATTAGAGACTAAAGAAGCAGGGTCCTCCTAACAATGCAGCTATAGGAAACACACCAAAGCTCAACTCCATCAAGAAGGGTTGTGTTGGTTTTGCATGGCCTGGTTTTTGGTAGCAGGGGGGCCACAGAGGTGGCTTCTGTGAGAAGCTGCTAGAAGCTTCCACCATGTCCAGCAGAGCCAATCTCTGGTGGCTCTGAAGATGGACATGTCGCTGGCCAAGCCTGGACCAATTAGAGATGTTAGTAACACCTCTGTGATAACATATTTAAGATGAAAATCAAAACAAAGAGGGACACAGTTTTAACCTAGCAAGAGAAGAGGAGGAGGTGAGAACATCTGAGGGAAACGACATGGAGATTCCAAGATCAGTGGAGAAGGAATGGGAGTAGGTGTTCCAGGCACAGGAGCCGAGTTCCCCCTGCAGGCCATGGTGATGACCATGGTGAAGCAGCTGTACCCCTGCAGCCCATAGGGTCCACAGGGCATGCAGAGATCCAACTGCAGCCCACGGGGAGGTGCCCACACTGGAGTGGGTGGATGCCTGGAGGAGGCTGTGATCCAGTGAGAGACCCAGTGGAGAGAAGGGGCCCCTGCTTCCAGGCTGGTGCAGCCTGTCCTTGGAATACTGCACCCCATGGATGAGTGACCCATGCAGCAGCAGTTTTGGGAGGACTGTCTGCCCATGGGGGCTCACATTGCAGCAGTTTTGGAAGAACTACTGCTCGTGAGACTGGACCCACATTGGAGAAGGTCATGGAAAACTGTCTCCTGTGAGAGGGACCCCATGGCACAACAGGGGAAGGACTCCTCTCCCTGAACAATGAAAGAAGGTCTTGGTGATGAACTGACCAAAACCCCCATGCCCTGTCTCCCTGCAGTGTCGGTGGGAAGGAGGGAGGGCACTTATTTTGCTTCTCATTATTCTCCTCTGACTTTGTTAGCAATAAATTCACTTTGTACCTCTAAGTTGAGCCTGTTTTGCCCTTGGAGTGTTTCCTCCCAGTGTTTATCTCAACTCATGAATCCTTTGTTAAACTTTTTTCTCTGCCCAGCTGTGGCAGGGAGAGTGAGTGAGTGGCTGTTGTGGGTGCCCGGTGTTTGGCCAGCATCAAGCCACGACAAGGCTGCAGCTAAATTTGTAAAAAAACTGATTGTCTCCTAAATGTCCCCATTTAACACTGCTGGAGACCCATGCTCACAGTGAGCTAGACGAGCACTTGGTTACAGAGACAGCATTTTCCTCTGGTTAACATCAACTGACCAAGTTTCTGCTTGCACCTCATCAGAAACTTAGTAGTCCCTTGGTTCTTCTTTTCCAGTAAGAAGTGGGAATGATCCTATTGCTCTTTTCAAAGACAGAGCTGGAAAACCACCCTTCCTGCAGCTGTACTGCAAGTTCCCGAACCGCAGAAAAATCTCAATTTCTGTTCAGAGAACAAAGCCCTATGTGTAGGTACCTAGTCTGTCTCCCACAGTCATGTGGGACAAGCTTTCTGAAAAGTCAAGTAGGATGAGGTTACAGCCTTATGGCCTCTGCTTGTGATTCAGGAACAGGCAGTACAACATCACTTAATAATTCACCAATTTATTACCATAAATCAGCCAACCCATTTAATCTTTGCCACATGGAATACAACAAACCCTGCAGTATCTGCAGGAATAAGCTGGCAGCTCTGGTTTACCAAAATACCTGCGATCTGCAACATGAATTCAGTGACACAAAATACATGTGCAGAACAGTCAAGCAGGCATGGATTGAAACTATGTGGCCATTAAGTGCTGCCAGATGTATCAATTAGACCTATTGAGAGGAAAAAGTAATATATGAACCAACTCTTTCCCCACTAATCTCTTTCATTTTAGTCAAGCTTTACGGCACAAGTAACAGGGGCAGGGCATGGTTATTATTTTAAAAAGGAGAAAAATAATGTTTATTTTATATGGATAAACCAGCCTTTAACTATACTATTTTTCCAGCCACATTCTCAGCTTTAAAGCATAAAAATGACTGGTTAGATGCAGCTCTCGAATGTTCAGGAAATACACTGAAACTGCAGTTGTGCAAAGTTAAAACAATGCCCAGACCTCCATTAAACCACAAAAATCCCTGGGACAGCTACACAGGGGTAATTCCAAGGGTCTGTCCTAGATTGCATGTCATGTCTGAGGGAGTTAAGCTGTGGGGGCTGTGGCAACAGACACCAAGTAGGATCAAACAGCTCAGTGCATTCACCTTTGAGATCTCCTGCAGAGCACATGGCTCCAGATGCCACCTCCAAGAGTCTGGCCACAGGGGTGGTGTACACCCTTCATGGTCTTGCTGCAAGTCCACCCACTGTTTTTGATCTCTTCTGCAAAGACCCAGGAGCTGCAAAGTATCTTGAACATGCCACCCACCTCTTATAGGAGGAGCAGGCAGTGCCCTTTTAGAGAGGCTCAATATTGCATTCATATGGAACAGAAGTTTGGAAATGGAATTTAATTAACGTATTATTTTATTACTTTGAAGCTGACGTCACCAGTTTCCCCAGCAGCAGTCCTGAAAGGGGCTGAAACCCCTATCCAAGATGGGAGCAGTACCTCAGAGGAGCCCTAACCCCCAGGGAGATGGCAGTGCTCTTTAGCATCAAGCTTGGCAGCCTTCATGTGATTTTACACAAAGGAATGGGCCAAATCCTGAACAGGAGTAAATCAGTCGAGTTTCATTTCACTGGAAAACTGCATCATTCAGGGTCTGACCTGCTGCTTTCCTGTGCCAGATGGTATGCAGAAGGCAGTTCAAGGCTCCCACTAGTCTTCAGTAAGTAAAATATTGTTGGTCTCATGAAGGTGGAGTCCAAAAAAAGCCAACCAACAGCTCTTCCATCACCCCATTTTTTTGTCCCCTGAGGTATCAGAAAGTGCAAATTAATGGTGGCTTTACATGCACCATTTTTTCTACTGCTCATTAAAATCCCTTTGTGAAGGGATCACATAGATGATATCATCTAACAATTCCTTTTTTCTCAAGTTTTCTCTGAAGTTGCAGGAGGCAGGATTTCCTCTCTATTACATAAGGAGAAGAGGGTGTATTTGTTCTTTTGCCGTTTAAGACTTATTAGCATGGTCAGGTTACTCGAGCCAGGCCCTCCTTCCTGATCCTTCCTTGCAGGGGAATTATTCTTGGCAAGGCTCCAGCCTAACCCAATGGAGGGCAAACCAAGTAGCTTTACAAAGAAAGAGATATAAAACAGATGCACCTCAGGGCTTTGCCCGACCACTGAGAGCTTCAGCAACAGTGTAGAAACAACAAATACAAGCTGAGCCTCTGAAGCATGCAAGTACAACCATCACTACTACCACCATAAATTAATATGATGTCTGTTCTGTGGGAGTGCAATCTTTTCCCATCGTCTCGATGGGAAATATGGCTACAAGCCCACAGGCAAGGGATACACCATATCCCTTCCCAAGCACAGTAACAACCCCCCAGTAGCAAAGGACTGACCCTTGTAATGACCCCACCTCTCAGCCCAGACTAAGAGAATAGAGCAGAAAGTAAAAGCCCCATCCTGTTATTTAGTGTAGGGGAACAATGGGAAAGTGATTCTCTTGCCTCCAGCACCTAATGCAGGGACCTGAACAAGAATTTAGGAGCAAGTTTTCCTCATGTCTTAATAGGAAGAGGCTGCTTCAGAGGGTGGGTCAGAAACTTCTCTTTTTATTTAGGTGATGAGAGGATGTACTTGAGGTGACCTGGGTAAGGCTAAGAAGAGGAGCTTTCAAGTGTGGTGACACAGCAAGGGTTACCCAGGGATTGCCTGTCCACCCACTGCCTCCCAGGAAGCAATCTCGGGCTGAGATTTACCTACTGTTCCCCTGGCTGGAACACTGATTTAAATCTCAGACACAGAAACTGTGATTAATTTCTTGCCTGAGAGACTTCTATGCTTCTGTCTAACTGCACTGAAAACAGCTAACAGTTACAAGGAAGAAAGGGAAGAAAGAAGGACTGACATGTTCCTAAGGATTACAGTCGATGCCATAAAAAAACACAAGCAGTGCTATGTACAAATCCTATATTGGTATTTGTTACTCTACAGGCATGCAAGTAATAATTTTTATAGTGAAAAGAGTCAATCACTGGAACAACCTCCCAGGGTTGCAGAAGAGCCACACTGCTAGAGGTTTTCAAAGTGTGACTGGACATAGTGATAGATAATTGCACCCAGGCTCCCCTTCCCAGGACAGGTTGGGTCAGATGACATTCTGAGGTCACTTTTAACCTGGACTTTTCTGTGGTTCTGCAGTCTTTGCAACAGGTGTTAAAGCTTTATCACTTATACCTTTTGCATCTAGAAGATATAACCACACCAAGAAGCTGACCAAAGAAAGCAGCAGAATGAAACACGAGCTTGAACTGCTTGACATCTGAAAGGAAACAGAGCTGGGCTCTGTGTTCCTTGGGACCCACCACTGTCCTGACACACAGTCCCCCTCCTTTAGATAGAGTGCAAGTTCTGGCCTTCAAACCCTCTATCAATTTTCATTCACTCAACTGCAAAGTGTGCTTACAAGAAAGAAAAAAAAATTAGTTGAGGTCTTCACAAAGTTACTGCTCAGTATTATAAAGCACCATGAAAACCAGCTGGAAAACCTCCACTAAAAACCATGCTGGGGAAGGTGCACAATGGGTCACTGCCCTTGGCTACTTGCAGACTTTCAAGCACACAGTCAAACTAGAATTTGCAGCTACACGGTGCCCTGTGTGTCAGTCAGTGTTGCACAGGCCTGCCCCACACTTCTTCATGGGGTCACCCAGCTAGCACCCTGACACCTCACAGAAAGTGGTCACAGGGTGTCATGGAAGCCACAAGCTCAGTTTATGGCAAGGAGGGACAGGCCTGAGGCAGGTATGGATGAGGAATGGCAAGAGTGCCTCTCCCCTATGGACATGGGGTACAGGACAGTTCTGGGGTACTTCCACCAACCTGAGCCAGAGGAAACATCCCCAGTGGGGCTAATCTTCCACAAAAACACTTGTTGCCTTTGACCTGAACTTGCCCTTTTGATCATGCTGCTCTTACCCTACATTTTCCTTTTTTCAGTGAGCAGAAGCAGTTGGTTCCTTCATCCCCCTGAGAATGGGGCGGACATGGAGGTCAGATGAAGGGGATGACCTGCATCCCCAGAGACAGGCCAACTCTGACTCTCTGTTAATAAATCCCAGATTTTCTGAACAACACCTGCAAGAAACATTGCACGTTTGGGCAAATTCACCCCAGACTTGATACTTCAATCCAATTATGTGTCATGCTTGCCTCCTCGTTCATCACGTTAAGCTCTTCTAAAATTACCCTCTAGTCCTCTGAATGAAAACACCTCACTCCTTCACTTCAAACACTGTGATAAACATAGATCCTTGTAATATGAGAAAAGAGGGTGAGGACCTTGCTGTATTTCATTATTTTTGTACTGCAGCAATGAATTTCAAAATAGCTTAGCAGTAGTAGTCATGCTTACTGATTTAGTGTACATTCCCTTCACTGCTCTTCAGAAATTTAGCACTTCTGGGAACAAGCGTGAAGATTTTGAATTAGTTTTTTTTCTCTCCTCCCATCAGCAGGTTACAATATGACATTTTCTTGTTTTTTGTTTGGTTTGAATGAAGGTCCGGCCCTCTTTCCTTCCTGCACAGCTGTTCCCTCAATGCAAAGGGCTGGAAGACAGGAAAACCTTAGTCTTCTAGCCTCACCTGAAAATGAGCGGTACTTTTCTCTGTTGTTAACACCTGAAAGAAAAAGCCCAAGGGGTTTTAAAGCTCCTTGCTGGGAATGGTTCATACAAAAAAAAAAAAAAAAATTAAAAAAACCAGCAAACCCCAAAGAAGCCTTTTAACTGGCATAAGAGTCCCCAGTACATCAAATTAAGATTCTTTACTCCTCTTTACACAGTTTCACTAGTCTTCCTGATTTGCTGTGTTTTATTTCTGGACTCAAAAAGCTAGGTGAGGCAGCTCCTTCAACTCTCAAGTACTGCAGCAAGACAGTACTCCAGCTCCTGAGAGCATCCTGGACTGCTTGAGACCACCCCTGAGTATAAGGGACTAGCAGGAAGGAGCACACTTACTCCTGTACATAAGGGCAGCTGTGCACAAAGTGCATCAGCAAGCAGGTGCCCATTAGAACAACTTGTGAGAGCACCTCCTATCAGGCCAAACAGCCTTCAGATCCACCTCCAGCTTGGGTCATAGCTGGAGACTTGAGCAACACGTGGCACCTTGAAAACACATCCTACAGATTTTGAGAGGCTGAAGTGCTGGTAAGCCCTGAGAAGTGGTACACTCTTGCTTGGAGAAGCAAGAGGTGAATTTCTCCAGCTGACTATCTACTGAAGTTGATTTACCTGGGCAAAGATTAGTTTGCAAGGCATTTTATCCGTCCCCAGGGTACATGACCAGAGCTGGGAGGGAGACCACGATCACAAGCAGAATGAAGGGACTTTCTGGCCTCAGCTGAGGCTGTTTTACAGCTGCAAAACTCCACTGACCCCAGCAATGCTCACACAAGCAAGAGGAAATTCCTCCCTGAGTTGCTGAGTGTGACTTTTCCCAACATATATTTTTTTTCCTGCATAGTGTTGCTTTTTTCTGTTCCCACGTTTATTTTCCCAGGAAAGTTGTGCAGGCTTGTCTGTGGATGCACATTGCTCTCATTTCTTTCCAGCTTCTCACGTTATCACAAACTGGATCAAGTACAGAAAACAATTGCATCGTACTCTCCCTGTGTGATTGATGACACAGATATGTGCAATAAAACAGAACAAAAACAAGTACTTCCATCAGGCTCCTTTGAAACTCCAAAGTATGTGGGAGACCTTTCACAGCACCCAGCACAACTGAGTGCCTGTTGGCGAAGCTGGACAGAAACGAAGCACCTTGCAGTCTAAGGGCAAAAATAAAACAAACTGCTCGGGCCGCACTCTGCATACACAGTGGCCAGATAGGGCTAAGGCTGTTTTATTTTATAAGCCACTACCTCTGCCTAGCTTTTGGAACAGGTGGGCTATCTTGTTTGGAGCTTTTTCCCCCAAAATGCTGAAAACACAGAAGTGACAAATTACTGACACTTTGCTGGATGAGGTCCTTAAAAATCCCTTATAAATATATATAAAAAATGTAAATAAAAATAAATCAAAGTCACTTTTCCTCCAAAACTGGATTATTAGAATAATTCTGAGACTAGTGATAATCTGAGTTTCTTTCCCCAGTAGCTCCACTCCAGCCAACGAGCTGCTTACCAAAAAAAAAAAAAAAAAAAAAAAAAAAGTGGAGACAAAGGAGGAAGCACAGGATACCTGAACCAGTGAAGCAGAAAACTGACAGATGTTAGGCTGAAATCATAAGCATAACATCCCAATAACCCTGCTGATCTATCGTCTTCATTTTGGGTATCAAACAGTGGTGGCTGCAAGATGACAGATGTGTCCTATGCAGGAGCATCAGGCTCCCAAGCAGTGCACAGCAGAGGCATCCCTGTCCACAAATACTGTACTGCAGCACAGGATTTCCTATCACTGCCACCATCCTGCTTGCATGCCTGACCTCTGCAACCGCACTGATCAGAGCTGTTATTCAGCATATTATTGAAAAAGGACAGAGATAACAGTTCATCAGCACTTCCCCTCCCCACAACATCCCTTTCGCAGAAGCCCAAGAGTCCCCTGCCCCTATTAATTTCCTGCTGGAAGTCTGAATGGCAGCCAGAGCGAAAAGTTACTATACCAACGTTGTAAAGTAAATGCTAGATCAGCTGAGACAGATTTGACACATGAAAAGGAAAGGGCTGGAGTTATTTCAAAATCCTTATTGCATTCTTACATTTCTGTGTCAAGCAGAAAGTTTAGTAAGACAGACATCCCCAGCACTCTTGCCCAATTATAGACCAAAAAAAACCCCAAACTCTCAGCTTTTTATTAATACCTGAAGTACCGTCCCTTTGGCCACACCACCAAGTGACCTTGCTCCATGCCCACAAGCTCAGTGCAGTTGGGGCACAAGGCCTGGCACAAGGACAGCACAGCCTCCCCAGGCAGGTGCTCCATGTCCTGCACCCCAAGGATGAGCAGTCCCTCCAGCTCAGCAGATGCCCCATGACCACTCATTAACAAGCTGTGTCACCCTCGCGGGACGAGCTGTGGCATTCCATGCCTGTTACACAGCCCTTCCCCTGCTACTGCCCCCCAGCTCCTGGCAGGAAAGGCAGCTCTTTATGACTTGTTCAAAAGGCTCTTCATAGAGAAACAATCCTTGACCAACCATTAACAGGCCTGAAGTGACCAACTGTAACAGCCCAGTGTTGCCTGCACAGACACACACCTCCTCAGGAGGTGCACTGCGTATCAAGGATTATAGCAGCTTTATCGAGGGACTGTCACTACAGCCCCAGAGTTATGACTCACACACGGTTTCATGCAAGAAGTGGGAAACATTTAGTAATCCTGGGAAGCCGTGAGTCCCGCTAGGATCACAAGAAGACTCTACAGTGCCCAAACCTCAAAGGAATGAGGCTACAATCCTGCATGGAGCTGGGCCTGCAGGTCAGGTGCTGCCTCTTACCTGTTCTCCAGCAGCGTCATGCACACGACCTCCCGCACGCCTGGGTTGTTGGCCTTCTCGATGGAGCAGCTTTGCAGGTTCCAGGTAGCCACTCTCAGGACAGGTCTGCCATCCCTCACGCCCCCAAACATCTCCACAGAGGGACGAGTGGATATGATCTGGGTTGGACCCCCAGGAGGAAAGTCCAAGTCCTCGCTCTGGAGGCTTAGAGAGGTGGGGCTGGGGTGAGGCTTGGCCATGAAGTTGAGGCCACCATTGGTGTTTGTCGAAGGGGGCCTGGAGCGCTCCACAAAAATCTGGTGCCTGATTTTGTCCAGAAAGGAGGAATTGATGCAGTCCATCCTCACCAGGTCCTCGATACTTTTGAAGGGCCCGTGCTCTTTACGGTAGTCCACGATGCTGTTGGCAATCTTCTCGGTGATGCCACGGATGCTCATGAGCTGCGCCGGGGTGGCGGTATTGATGTTGATCTTGGTGGCAGACAGGTGGTGCTCAGAGGCCAGATCCTTGCGCAGGGAGCTGGGCGAGTGCTGCGCCGAGCTGCCCTTGCTGCTCACGCAGATCTCGAACTTCACCTGCTCCAGCTTGGCTGCCCCCACGCCGCTCACCAGCGCCAGGTCCTCCACTTTCTTGAAGCCGCCGATGTACTCGCGGTACTCCACGATGTTCTGGGCCACCACCCGGGTGACCCCGGGCAGTGTCATCAGCTCCTCCTCCGTGGCCGTGTTGATGTTGAGCCTCTCCTGGTTGACGAGGATGTTGCTGAAGTTGCACGCCGCGCTGAACTTGCGGCTGTGGCACAGGTCGGCCGGGTCGCGGGGGATGGAGCGGTGGCAGCCCAGGCTGCCCCCCATCTCACCGCCGCCACGGGCCGCTGCCGGAGCAGGGGGAGCGGGCGCGGGGCACTGCCGGGGCTGCCCGCCCGCGACTCATGGACCTCGCGGGAGGCCGGCGGCGGAGCGGGGGCGGCGGGGCACCTGCGGACAGACCCCGCGCCGCCGCACGCCCTCGGTCAGCGGAACCCTGCGCCCCGCCGAGTGGCCTCCGCGCCTTTCCTCCTCCTCCTCCTCCTGCCGCCCTCCTCCTCGGGCACCGCCGCTCCCCCGGCGCAGGAGGAGCCTCCGCAGCCGCTGCCCGTCCGGCCTCGCTCCGGCCCCCGGCGCTCGGCGCTGCCGCTGCCCCGCGCCCAGCCGGCGGTAGTAGTAGCTCTGCGGGAGCCCCCGCCCCTCGGCCGGGCGAGGCGGAGCCGCCGCCATCGCCACCGCCCCCCGGGCGTCACCCGCGCCCCGCCCGCCCCCGCCCGGGCAGCGCGGGGACCGGCCGGGCTGGGCGGGGAGCGGCGCCGCGGGGCTCCCTCCGCGCGGGTCAGGGGCCGCGGCCAGCAGCGCGGAGCTCCTCCTTGCCGGCGGACCGAGAACGTCCCCGGTGCTGTCGCCTGGCCGCTGAGGGCAGGCTTTTTGCGTCCCCAGGTGAAGGGACACCGAGGTCTCAGGTGCTCAGGCGCTTCCTGCGGCATCACTGTCCCAGAAGTTCCTGGGCTCGCCTCTCTGCAGCTGGCGGGGTATAAGTGTGTTTTCAGACCTCATGAAACCCTCATCAGTCGTCTCCACTGGCTTTTTTGTGCTCTTGCAGGCACTATGCTTTTATACATCTGGGTAAAGTCTGCATTTTTTTACTTTCCTTTTTTTTTTTTTTTTAAATAATATCTCAAGCAATTGCGAGAGTGCTCAACAAACTGAAACGCCCCATGGAATGCTTTTGGACACGTTAGATCTGCTTACTAGGTCTGCCTCAGCCCAAGGCCCATTGCCCCTGGTCTGCAGCATAGCTAGCCTTTCCCTGAGACAGAGTAACCTCATTCTGCACCAAAATCCTGGCTGTATATTACCCGTGTGCCTGAACTGGCTTTAACATAGTTTGTTCATGCCCTGAGAGCCACAGCAGCCCACCACAGCCAGTTTTGGTGAAGCCACTGAAATATTTACCCAGTTTTGACTGCATCCAGTCCCGTGCTGCACTGTCTGCAATGCTATTTTGTAGCCAAAGTTAAATGCTATCTTGAGCCAAATTAGCTCATTTGAAACTAGCTTGACTGTGCCCACACAGGAATGACTGCAGTGTCAATGAATCGAAATGTAATCGGTGGGTGTAATTGGAAGGAAGGGGGAATTGAAAAAAACAGCAACATATGAGTGCAGATGCCAGCTATGGACCGTGATGCTGCCTGGTGCCAACGGCATGCATATTTATTTATTTATTTATTTTTATTTTAGCTGGACAGAGTATGGTACATGTATATTTTCAACATCAAGACTCTTGGGTGGCCCTCTAATGAAAATGAAGCCACTTGCAATAGCAGCTTACACATGTATTTTTCATGGCAAGCTAATGGAAATTATTTGGATCCACCTGAAATAAAAAGTTGAATTTATTCATCTTCTCGGTGAAGGAGAATGTGACG
Organism: Entomyzon cyanotis; assembly: GCA_024500445.1. NCBI lineage: Eukaryota > Metazoa > Chordata > Aves > Passeriformes > Meliphagidae > Entomyzon > Entomyzon cyanotis. The sequence continues at coordinate 89,525,483 of JAKEPQ010001005.1, forward strand.
TGCTTAAGGGAGTTCAGGCTGCACCAGGCTTTACCAGGCTTTCAGACTGCACAGGGGCACTGGTGCTTTAACACTGGCTGTGGATACTCTGCTGCACATCGCACATTTCCCTTCTGTTCGCCTGAGCAGTAGAGTTAGCAAATTATCATTACGGGAATGGCACTGGCTGCATTAGGGCATTGGCTCTCTGCTGACTGCTGGAGTGGAGAAAGTGCTCGCTTAGGTGATTAAATGCTTCCACGTCTGCTGGAGAGTGCTCTGTGCACTGTGATAACAGCAGCCAATGCAGCAGAAGTCGTGCTGGGCCTATTCCTGCCGGGATGACACCAGCACAGAGCTGGAAACAATTAACCATTGAAATGAGTATTCTTTGCAAGGGAGTATTATTACAGTAATAGCTCCACAAGATGTTATCTCAATGGAGAGCACACTCTTTTGCTTGCTACAGCAGGTTGTTTTGAATTGATCCAGGCTCATTAAATAAGTTTTGAAGCTGCAAAAGCACCAAAATCCATCTGAGGCCTCATCTATCTTGCAGGTTTTCTGTGTTTCAGAAGAAGAGGCAGGAGCATCTGCAGAAAGAAAATAACAGATGTTCCTCTGGTCCAGCACTTTCTGTTGACAGCAGCTAACCAACATTTCTTGGATCTGCAGCACCAAAATAACCAGTGAGACTAGATGCAGATGAGGAAGCAGAGTTCAGAGGGATGCAACAAGTGTCCCATCACCATATCCTGAGTATGGCCTCACACTGATGTGAAAGAGGGGAGAATGAGGGGATTATCATTCCATTAGCCCTTTACCTGCTTTTTTTTTTTTTTTTTTTGTTGACAGTTATAGGAAGATAACTGAGGTCTGAGTCAACCTTTGTCACCTTTCAGGAATGCACCAAAAGATGTGAAAAGGTAGAGGGTTGGTTTATATCTTACACAGTTAAACAAAAAACAAACAAACAAAAAGATTAATCTATTGGCCTGACATCAGTGTTAGGCAATCCATTAACTTGAGAAGGGTAAAAATGAGGTTCAGTCAGTAAATTATTGAAGAAACAATGGCAAAATTATTGACAGCCAGTGTAGGCAACAGAAAATGAATCTTGTGAAACCTAGGTAGATATTAGATTTTATCTTTGATTCAATCCTGAGCTCAGTGTCTCTAAATTTATTCAAGAAGAGGTTGATTGATCATGATCTCCTGGTGATCACTGGCTGGCAGGTAGCCTCCCTGGTCTGCTTGGCACCTATCCTGCCAAGGGGCCATGAATCCAGGATTCCTGAATCTCCATCAGCCCCAACAGGTTTAGAGGGCTCTGAGACACCGTGGGTGGCTTATTCCTCAGGATCCACAGCTTGCTGCCTACTGAGCAGCTGGCTGCTGGCCAGGGCTGGCTTAGAAACCTCTCAGCGACAGCAAAATTGAGTTTCACTGCTCTGAGGGTGTGAATCTGGGGAGGACCTTCCAGGACCAGGCAGGCTCCAGCAGTGAGAGGTGTGGTGGGACACCCTCAAAAGGCCCTTGGGAGCAGCCATCACACCTCACACAGAGTCTTTTTGTGTTTCACTGGAGAGTGTTACAAAGCAAGGACATAGGGAACAGTGGTTTTATCATTGCACAGTGGCCATTTGTTGATCTTGGACTTGCTTTGCCACTGTCTACAGCCCTCCTTGACTAAACATCTCACATCCTGCTGCCTAAACAGATAGTGAAACAGGTTTCTGGACATCTGAGTGGCAGCAGGGCAAGCAGCTGGCCACATGAAAAACACAGGGGTAGGGTTGTGTCACCTGCTTGCCAGCTCTGGGGGTCTCAAACTCCTCTTTCTTGCACAAATTCTTCAAAGAGGAAAGAACAAAACCAAACTTTTTACATTGGAAGGAGACTCTGCATTACTTAAGACCTATAAATGCAATGTTTAAGGATTATATGGAAGTGCTTGAACCCGATGGAGTGGGAGCAGGTACTGGTGAGCGATGTCTTTTGGCACCATTCATGTGAAGAATCAGCCTACAGGCCAATAGATTTTAAAGGTAGCTTCTTAGCATTTTAAGATTTAAAATAATCTATTTATCTATTTTTATGCTTTTCAACATCCCCCATCTACACTGCAGAGGCTCTAAACAAATAAACTCAGTTTTAAGATGAGGGATAGAAGAAGCCAGATGTTGCTCCACAGAAAAACATAGTTTGCCTTCAGTCTTGAGCCAGCAACTGCAGTTCCTACCAGCCCACCATGTGATAGCAGCAGCTTTCCAGCTCTCACAGAGCCTTGGGGAGCTTGGCAATTGTGCTTTTAGAGCCTGTGTTTTCAGACCTGCTGCACTGGCCTCTTAGCGGGCAAGGGCTTGAAAAGGCAGCTGATTAACTGCAGTGAGTATATTCTTATTTAAGAGAGCTATTAAAGTAATTGTTTTCTTTCTGCAAGGACATCTTCAGTAATACTTGTAACAGATGCCTGAGGCAGAAGACAGGCAGTGTTTTCATTAAGACAAGTAATAACAAGTAGGAGTTAGCAATTTCATGAGAGGTGGGACTTACAAAGTCCGATTCCTGTTGGCTCTTCCCTTTGTCGATTTTCTGACCTTTATTAATAAAATCGAGTCTCCATTAGTGTCTCAGTGGGGTCACTAATCTGGATATCTCTGTTCTACATGGCCATCAATATTTGTGGCTCTTTTATAAACTTTGTATTTTTGAGACATTTAATCTTTGTCAAACTTGCTTCAAATTAACCCACACTCTCATAAAATCCCTGGGGAAGTGATGAGGGGCAGAGTAGCAGAGCACACAATCACATGAGTTTTTCCTTAGGAATCCAATGTCTATGATGTGAGCTCTTTTTCCTGTAAGGCATTCTATATAGCTGCCAAACTTGTTGCAAAAAAAATGATGTCACCAGTGCTGTGTTGCCAGGTTACGAGTGTCACATCCTACAGAGAAATACAGTCAGAAGGGTGAGCAGAAGTGAGTCATCCTCATACCTTGATTAGGGTTTCTTTTGGGTTGGGGTTGAGTCTGAAACCCAGACCTCTCCTCCCAGAGGAGATCTCAACCACTGGCTCACCAGTGCACTGTAGGACAGCTTATCCTAGAGGGAAAAAAGAGGAATCTAAGTTAGAGAAGACATTTCTCCAGAAGAGCAGGGGATGCATTTTCCAGTTTCTGTAGACAGCAGGGGGAATTTTATTCTCATGCCCCACATCTGAGGTGACAATTACTCAGATGCCCCTTAGGTCACAAGGATGGAAAGGAATTTAAAAATCTAGTCCTTCCTTGACCCCAGGCAGACTCAATGAGGCCACACTCACAGAAGTTTGCCTGCTCCAGGCCTCCAGTGGTGGTATCTTCTGAACTTCCCAGATGAGAAACACAGGAATGCAGTGGAGCTGTGTCCCAGCTCATGTTTTGTTTTGAGGCCTAATCCATCAAGCCTCTAGTGAAAACACCCACAAATCACTACTCTGTGAATCTGGCACAGCAGAGAGTCAGAATTGGTGACTTGTGAGCCAGGTGTCTAAGCTCTCACCCAGGGCAAGCTTTCTGTGGTTCCACCCCAAGGCAAGCATCAAGTGGATTTTTGTGGAAGCAATACAGGCAATCAGATTTTATGGACCTTGAGAGCCAAGCAGAAGAAGAGGAAAGGAAAGTCAATATGCCGTTAGGGGTTGTTCAGGTTATTCAGAAGCTTTCAGCACTTCACACAGCACTTTGGTTACCAACAGTCGGACCGCCAGCCTCTCAACTGAATTAATTATTATTTTGCATTATTTGTAATTTTATCCTTTACTTGTAGTTACCAGGTTACCATCATTAGTTTTCTTGTTGACAAATTTTAGAGAAATGTTTAAAAAATCCATTTCATGTTTACCATTTACTTTTCCAAGAGTTCAATGGCCATTAAGTTAACTCATGCATACAGCTTTTTAACTCAGTTAAAAAAAGTTAAAGTTCTGCAGTTACTGTAGCAGCCAATGCAATTCTGCACAGACATGTATTACTTATAACTTCTGCTGTTTGGGGGGGGTTAGCTTTTGGTTTGTTTTTTGGATTTGGTGGGGGATTTTTTGGTTATAAAAACTTAAGATGTTAATCTCTACTTCATGAATGGTTCTGTTTCAAACCCTGAAATTATAGGCAAAACCTGGACTCTTAGTTCTCCTAATTTTCTCAGATATAAGAAGAGGTCAGTCAGGTCTCTCTGTTGTTTGCTTGTGCCAAGTTTGCTTCCTCTCTTTTCCCCTTCATGCATAAACTTCTGTTTGCTTAAGAGAAAATAAACCATAAAATAGAGTCAAACTTTCCCTTAGCCCCAGATTCCTAGAGGAGATCTGCAGAGCAGAGGGCCCTTGTAAAATGCCAGAGCTCTGTTGAGGATCAGGTCATTGGTTTATGAAACAGAAAATGTTTTGTTTAAGACTTTTCACACAAAACATAGCACATTGCGTAAATGAGCATCTCTGCAATACTCTCCTGAGAAAATATGTCTCTCACTTCTCAAGTCCTGCACCAACAGTTAAAATGGTTTAATGGCTTCAACCACTCCCAGCAGACTTTGAACTTGTCTGAGGAGCCTCCCTGACAAGCAGCACAAGTTGCCTAGTTATTACAACACCTTCTGCGAAGGTTTGATCCAATTCCCATGAAGACAAAGGAAAATACTCAGAATGATTGAAAGGTCCTGTAGGATGGCTGCTTGGAGGAGACGGGCAAGCTCAGGTCAGCAGCATCTGGGGAGTGAGCAGCTGAGCATCTGAGCAATACTGGACCAGTGGAGGAAAAACAAGTCCCTGAGCACCTGAAATTGAACAGCGCTGAGCTAATTAAAAGTAAAAATGAAGGACCCATTAAACCTAGCCTTGATCCCTGGAAAGACCCTGGCACAAATAAGGATTTTAAGTTCTTGGAAGACAATAACGTGTTAAAAAAACCCCACCAGCACAGCTTTACCAAACTCACTTTTTTCTTTGATGGGATGACTGACTTGAAGGATAGGAGAGAAACAGCTGATTAATGACAAAGGGTGTGGAAGAGCATATGCTTACAAAGCTTGTGGGTGGAGTCAGAAAGCCTGTAAGGACTTGGGTGGTTAGGATCAAAATTCAAAACAGTCTCCACAGGTCAGAGGGACATTCCAAAAGTGACAAGATGAGTTTTGGTAGAGACTTAGGGAGGAGAAATCAACATCATCCATTCAAACTGAGAATACCTGAGCCACAGATGGGGCAGTAATGGCTCAAAAACGTAAATAGGAGTCAGCAGGGTGGCCCATAAAGTAGAGATCAAAGTCTGTTTCTAGCTTATCTCACGAATCCCAGCACCATAATTAGGAAGATAACTATGCATTGACCCAGCTGCAGCCACAAACACGATGCTTAGAGCCACCATGCCAAAAGTATTGGTGAATTGCTGCCAGATGTCGTACAAGTTGCAAAAACCAAATGGTTCTCCCAAAACAAACCCCTCAGCCCTGAAGTGCTTACTGTTTTAGAGCTAGATCCTAGTCTTTGCTTATGCCAAGTAATATGTACTGTAATAATTGGAAACACAGGAACTATGAAGTACTGTTGGACAGGAATAAAGCTTGCATTGCCTGGGATGAGGAGTTTGCTGCCTAAATAAGGGCTTAAAGTACATAAGATGTTGGAGTGCTCTTTTTGCTGTGTGTGAAGCTTTGGCTGAGCTCACATCCACAGCTCCAAACCTTGTTCTAGCCACATAACATGTGCTTTGGAGAGACTCTTCCAAAGTTTGAAGAGACATGAGGAAAAAATGCTGTCGCTGTGTTACGCAAGCTTTTGCATTATGTCAGAGCACGAGTTCCCCACACTCTGCAGGCTGTTCATTCCTGCTCACCTGGTGTGTTCTCACCACCATGACTCACCACAAAAACAACACAGCACATATTGGTTGGCTGTAATTTCTATGCAAACAATGTTCTGAGTACTGTGGGATGTCTGTTTTTCCTGTGATGGATTCTCTGACTTTGCTGTGGTTCAGGAGTGTCTCCAGCACCTCCTGCTTCAAAAGTAATCTCACTATGTATCCTGAAATCAGGTTTTAATCCTTCTCCCAAGTGTCCCGAAGCATGCAGCTGATTAATTCTGATTTCACACCACGTATAGCCATGTCACACACACACATTCTTGCCAGCCAGTAAACAAGCCACATTCTCCCTATGTTGGTCATGGAGCATGTCTTCTTTAACCTACACAGTTGCAATTTTGGGACTTGGGGTGCTCCTCCCATGACTCAGGGGATGTTCTTTTCACCTGACACCGCGAGGTGCTGGGCATCCCTATCCTGATACCTACCAAGTGACATCAGGGAATGCTGGTGACCCAGCAGCATGACTCCTAAGACAGGCCAGAAGGAAGGCAGGATACTCAGTGGGGTCAGACTCAGAGAAATGGTTGGATGAATGACTCAAGCTGACTAAGGCTCATCCCAAAAGTGCCTGTTGCTGACTGATGGTTTCTCATGCATGCACACATGCAAACTGTGGTAATCAAACATCTTTGGGAAGACAACTACTGCTCCTTCAGTTTATGTACCATACTGACATCCCAAACTGGATGAGAACTCACTCCACACTTAGTGTAGGGCTGACTGCATGGTGATGGTGATGTTCCATGGGCTGGTGCCTTGGACTTCAGTGTTAGGTACCTATGCAAATTCCCTTGGTCTGCCTGACATCCAGCATGCCTTAGCAAAGTTACAAGGCTGCCCACACACAATTCACCTCTCAGACCATTAGATGTGCCAGGTATGACTTACCCAAACTAAGCAAGCAGTTGTTATGTGCACTGTCACCTCCATGCTGCACAGGGATGGGGAGATGAATTTCACCAAAACAAGTCATCACTGCTACTATTTTTTTTTTTCCCCTGCAGCTTTTTACATTGCATTTCGCTGCTTGCCATTGTTACTCCTACTAGCACAGGACAGTAGGGTTTCAGAAACGCAGGTTAACAGAGAAGCAAGAGTGGTCTCCTTTATTTTAGAAAACTTCAATACAGTAATTATCTATCATATCAATCAGAGTTTGCAGGTTTCTAATGGCTGCTGGCCCAGCTCTGCGAGGTCTTTGGATCTGAGCCTGGCATTTGCATGCTGTGCATGAGGATCTGCCTTCTGCACTGCCCTCATTGAATCCAACCCTCTCCAGTGTGATTATGCCTGGCTGGAGAGTGGGGGACTGCTCACTGTGGCAGAGGGTATCAGCACGTGGCCTTCACAGGGGCTGCTTGAGACAGGCAGCCATGCACGCCAGCAGTTGGCAAGGACACTAAATTGCATTCACATCAATCAATCTTGACACCATCTGGTTCTGAAAGAGCTGTTTCTTCCCAAGAAAAACACTCGAGGGTTCTCGCCACCTTTGCAATAGATTGAAAAGACATGGGGAAGGAGTTTTGCTCTGTCTGTATTCTCCTGTTCTCAATACTTTCAGATAAGGTGACACAAACTTGCAGATTCCCTTTGGATTCAAGATGGTCATTGTTTAAGGCACAATGATAACTCTGTATCACAAGAATAAGTTATGAAAGAAACACTGTTAGAGAAGAAATCCTTCGACTCAGGAAGGCACTGTGTTTTGTCCTTCATTAAGCTCTGAATTTCATTTGGGTTTGCTGGGTGGTGGCTGTGGCAGGGACAATATCGGGGGCACTGCCCAGCAAAAACATTCCACTAGCTCACTGCAGGATCATAAGCCAAAGTAGACACCAGAGACACATTCTCTGCAGTGTTTGCAAGTCCCTCAGCAGCAGCAGGGACATTCTTCCCCTTGGATTTCAGGAAGGGTTAGAGATTCCCAGGAGATCGGGCCAGGCGTGGTGCATGAAAACAAAAAGGTAGGACAAGAATTGGAGTTTGTATAAACCAAATGGGGAAAAAACACAACAAAAAAAAAACCCAAATAAAAAAACCCCCCTCACAAACAAACAAACAAACAAACAACAACCCCCCCCCCCCACCAAAACCCTAAAAACCAAACAAAAACAAAAAAAAAAACCCAACGCACCCCAAAAACAACCCACCCATTCAGACAACAATAAAAACCAGCATCTGGGTATAAAAAGGTCAAGACAGGTCGCTTTCACATGATTCAGGAATTTCACAGTGCTTCCTCTAAGTCATATTTTTAAATCAAAATGTCTAAAAAGGTTGCATCAAGTAGTTTCAAATTCCAGAGCTGGAATTAGCAATAAAAAGTCAGCTATAATCTTGATTTTAAATGTTAAATTGAACTTTAAAAAACTTAGAAAATCAGAATATCCCAACAAAAATTCCTTGATTAGCATAGTCGCTCTTGCTAAAAGTTTTGGTCATTTGTGATATCAAACAATTGTTCTAAGCTCATTGTTAAAAACAAACAAAAACAAACCCCAAACTGCAGGATTTTTTTTATCCTTTAAAAAGGGTTGAAAAACCTTTACTATTTGACTGATTTACATTGTTAAAGGAACCAGCTGTAAGGGGCTTCACTCATTGTATTTTGTCACTTTGCAGGGTCAGATATTTAATGCTCACATATTTTAATCTCTGGACAAAGCGGAGGGGCTGCTCACAGATAAGATATCTGACATTCTCCATACTGTCTTCCAAGTTACCTGTGACTTCATTTTACAGCTCCTTTACTCATATGATGTCACCACATGAGACTTTTCAGTCAAGCCCATTTAATATTGAGGAGCAAATTACCCAGGAGAAACCATTTTCTTTGCTTCCCACCTTCTTTGCCACCAACACACCTTTTTCTTGGCATCCACCCCTGATCCTTAGAGCTGGTAATTACCTGGAGCTAGCAGTGGCAGAGGAGCAGCAGCAAAGCCTGAGCTGGGTGGGGAAGCATGGGATGGCACACGGGTTTCTCTGGGCACCCCAGCATGATCACACTTTTATCTCCTCTTCACAGCTCTGCTCATGAGGCTCTGCCAGCTCACTGCTGTAGGGTTTTTGCTCACCATGACAAACAAGAGACTCTTGCCTATACCTTGAAAGCATTAAAGTTGTGTTAAGGTTCAAATTCAGTGCTCAGATTGCTGAGATGGAGGAGAGTCCTTTATGCCTGGATGCAAGAGGAGAAAATCCATTACTCCTAAACACGGCCTGGCTATGAAGAGTAATAAAACTAATTTTAATAACATTAAACTCTTGAAATGTATTTAATTTCAGCAGAAAATTTTGAGTGATCTTTTCCCTGCAGATATCCCCATGACAGTGGTGCAGCCCAAGGGCAGGGGTCCAGAGAAGCTGAGGAATCACCATCCTTGGAGATATTTGAAACACAGCTATATGTGGTCCCAAGTAACTTTGATGAGGAGGTCAGACTAGATGATCTCCCTTTCAACCTAAATTGTGCTGCAGCTTTGTAGAAAATGGTGGTCTTGGACTTGTTGCTCTGGTAAATAGGAGCTGGGGGAGGATTTGGTAAGCTGCAGAGAGCACAGCTGTGACAGAGAGAGGAAGGGAATAGAGGAGGTGTTGTATGGCATTGGTAGTTTCATATCCATTCTTTGCAGATCCGTGGGGATAGCCATCCCATTTTAAACTATAAAGTAGCTTACAGCTGTACAGTTTGGGGTTTTTTTAATAGTAAAAGAATATATGGGATCTCAGCTGGATCAAAAAAAAAAAAAAAGAAGCAAAAAATCCTCATCCATCTGCTCTCAAGTAATTAAAATTGTTTCTGATTCTGCAGGAATGGATATAGTGGTTTGTTAATACTGTAAGAGTAAAATCCACAGGTCCTGAACCAAAACTCTGTTGAAATGGTCCAGCAGAGAGACTCTCTAGCCAAGGGAGTCACTTTCTCTGGGAAGAGAGGCACCTTCTCTGGGAAAGGAGAAACAAGGCAGCTTTCAGCCAGCAACATCACAGAGCTTTTATTCTGCTGTCACTCTGCATGTTATACAGGGTTAATTTTAAGGGAGAAAAAAAACCTGCAGGGCTTCTTCAGCCAAATAGGCAGAAGTTCGATTGCTTCAGAACAATGGAAGCAAAGAGAACTCAAGGGAATTATTCATCTTGAAAATGGAATTTGATTTTCTAATGCAAAGAGCAGGCTTTAATTACAGCAAATTGAAACAATAGAACATTTCCTTACTAAAAAGTTGGAGGGCTTTTTGTTGCTATGATTACTATGTGAAGAGGATGTGTGTGCTTAGAAGTTCTAGCAATTATAGGAAGGTTTAACTTCAGCCAACTTCTTTGTAGAATTTACCATAATTGACCACAGGAATGTTTTCCCGTAACTTACTTCTGTTAAGGACCAAACAAAAATACCATGATGTGTGATGCGCTCGTGCATCAGGAAAGAAGCCCTTTCTTTATCAGAGAGCATGGCCCAGAAGAGAAGCAAAAGGATCTCCATCTGCCACAGTAAAGTGGGATCTGCCATCCCTCAGAAGAAAGGTATCTAACACTAAAGTCACATTATAGTTCTGCCCAGTATTGGATGAAATAATCCTTGCTGACTTGGGGTCATTATATTTGTTAGCATCTAAAATAAATAATTTTGATTATTTTATTGTATTTATTATGACTAGTTGCATTAATAAGAGAGCCCATTGCTCAGTGCACATGATATGATATAACACTCTGGTCAGGTGTTCAAGTTTAAAATGTCCACAGTTTGTTCCACAGCCACACTCCCATCATGTGCTGGGGCCACATGTACTGGTTCCTGGCATCACTTTTGGAAACAAAGGTTCCAAAACTTGAAGAAACTGAAGGAAAAGAAGAAACTCCCACACTACTCTGAGACTTTTTGAGTATGACAAAAGTGTGTGTTGTGTTTCTTAGAGGCTGCAGTCCCGTTAGTGTTTAATTACATTAACATTTAATGCTTAAAAATGTCAGGAAAGAACTAGGGGGAGGAAAAATAAATCAGAACTCAGAACAGAGACAAATGAGATGCACACAAGTTTAAATGCCTGATTTGGATTCCCAATGAAGAACTGTTACCATTATTTTTGCCTCATGCCAAACTGTAAACAAAAACTTTGTGTGTTCCATTTTAAGATACCCCCACCTCCAGCTTGCTAAGCTAGTTGAAGCTAATCAAATTGAACTACCACTTCAAATTAATTTTGCTCCCTGAAATGTTGTTTCATAATGAAAATTGTGATGGGGATAAAATAGATCACGCTCTTCTGAGGTCTCAGGGCTATCAGCCACGCTCCATTTAATCTTAGCAGTCGTCTGAGCAGGAGCTTCAATATTTTTGCGGGGAGTAGATGCACTCGGGGCTGACTTGGCAAATGATGCTGTGCCTGCAAATCAAGGAGTGAGTCCAGAGAGCTGCTGCTCTTTGTTCAGCACCTTGTTTCTTGAGCCATGTAGCTCAGAATCTTGCCCCTTTGGGAGACTGGTGAGCTGTCAGACTGAGAGGAGACTAAACATACAGTCAGTGCATCCAGCTGAGAGAATACAGAAGCTCTACACAGGGACAGTCCCCGCTAATGGAAGAAGTCCTATTCTATCATTCTTCTAATCATGAGATTTCTCCTATCAGCAGCCATACAGAAGACTGATCCTGGTTATCTACTTCATAAAGGCCAGATGGAATGTTTTTCAAGGCTCTTCTTGAGGAATAGCTTGGGATTTTTTGTTTGTTATTGTTGTTTTGGAGTTTTTTAATTATTATTCCCTAAAATATTAGTGAGGATTCCTACAAAGTATAAGTTGTACAGTCCTAGAAAGTCCAGTAAAAGCCTGTGCTTTTGTGTTATTTGCTGAATGATACTCCAGTGGGATCACATTGCCGAGAACTTAGGATTTCATAGCAAAGTGCAATTACACATTAGAAGAGAATGCTCATAAAATACGTTCATTTTTAATGAAGACATTAAAAAACCACTTGGAGCTTTGTCTCTTCAATTCTGTGCCCAGCCTACTGCCTAATGATTCCAAGGCTGGGAACACTGGAGAAGAGAGATGCCTCAGTGTCTCTCTGTTAGCAAGATATCAGGGTTTTGATCTCTTCATTTAATAAATAATTTTACAGTAATGGATAATAATGAAAGTAAACTTCCTGAAAGATTTGAGCATAAGTGCTTTTGAGTGGGGCCAAGGACTGTATGGCTCATGAGTCTTCCCACCATACATAAAACCCTAAGAAGGTTCTCTCTCAGGCTGTGGCAAGCAGGGCAAATGAGGGCTGAGGCAAATGAAGCAAGGGATGATGAATCTCTGAAAATAGCCAGAGGGGTAGAGCATCACACAGAGCATTTCATCTCTTCTCTCTTCTAACAGCAAGATTAAGACATATGACATGCATCTCCTGTGTTTCCAGGATAGGACACTTTGGGAAAGTACCAGTGAAGATACCTTCCTGGAGACTTCTCATGATCCCAAGTCACATAAACAAAAGCTCAGAGGCACTTGCTCTGCATGATCCAAAAGGAGCAGGTCTGAAAAAGGAAAACTAACCATGTAGAATTGGAAGTCATTTGCTGAGGTCGTTTCCCCAGTCCTTCTAATCTAAATGCTTCAGGAACATCACAGAAATCTTTCCTTTTTGTTACAATGGAAGTGCCATTAAGCTTTTTTTACAACTGAAAAACTAGGGAATAAAATAAAATGCCTGAAGTCACAGAGCTGTGACTTGCCTGATCTGTCCCAGGCTTTCCCCTTGCCCCTAGAACATATACAACATACAGACAATCCTGTAAAGTCAAGCTGCGCAGGATAGAAAATTGGGAGAGCAATTTGTTTTGAGAAGCACCATTCAGACACTGCATTTATCCTGCATGAGTCAAAGCAAATATTTTCTTCATTCAGTACCCTCTTCTGCCAGCTCACCAGTTTTTCAAGACTATCCATAGAAAGGAATTTCTGTATGCACGTGAAAATTAAACGTCACTGTACTGTAATGGCTTTTGGCATGGACATATATTGCATTTGAATGCTTTCTCATTTTTATTTCTGGACTGTGAAATCTTGGCCACCTGACTCTTAGATTATATATTAACAAGATAAAATTATATGCCATAAGGTTTCTTAGGTAAAAAGCCCTTAGCTAAGGGCTTCTTATCTTATTATCCCTTTTATCCTTTGCTATGTCAGAATGAATTGTCATCTAACTTCAGCTAAACCCCCTATTCAATTCTTAATGCTCAACAGATAGGGTAACATTTATTTTATTTTGGAGTTTAACTTTAGATGAGGTCACATGCAACAGAATGGAGCACAGACACTGCAAGACAGTCTCCTGCAGCATGACAAACTCCAGAGTACAAAGGAGGAATGCAGAGGCAATTAAAAATGGAATCTACACCTGGAAGTTGGTGTGCTACAACCCCATGCCTAAGTAGCCAAGTTGAGCCTTCAGCTATGTTTGTGCAGTATTTTGTTCACATCAAACCATAGTGCAGAGTGTGAGGGGAAGAAATCCAAACAAGGAGGACTTTGGTCTGGTTCTGTGGCAGTGGTTAATTTTCTGTACAACACAAAAGGTCACCCTATGCACCACCCTTCCCTTCCTGTGCCATTCTTCATGAAGCCATTCAAAACCATGCAGTGCAGCTGAGTAAGTTGGAAGACCTTGCCTGTGTTGAGACCTCCCTCTCCATCCATTAAAGCTTCCAAGCAGCTTTTTATCTTGCAGGGTGTGCTTAGCCCCATTGGCTTTACTGGTCTGATGGTCCTGCATGCATGCTTGTGTGTCTTTGGCTGGAAGAGGGCCCCTTCAGATGTCCCATTTGCCTGGCTTCTAAGACCTCTTAGAAGGCTGCTTGACCTCAGCAACATGACCTACAGAGTTACAGGAGCTGGGATTGTCAGCAGTGTCCTTTAAGCCAAGCAATGCAGTTCACCCTGTCCTCTGGAAAAGGTGCTCTATGCTGCAGCTACAAAAGGCAGTGGGAGCAGGGGGACAGGTAGATTGCAAGAAATAAATTAAAACTTTTAAATGGCCGTGATAATAGAGCAGGAAAAATGTTATACCTCCTCCTAGCTTTGACTGCAGGGTGGAAAAGACATTTGGCAAAGTCCATTTCAAAAACTCACCAAGACAAGAGTTACAGTGGGCTTCACTCTGAGTTTCATACCTGTTACCAAGGTGTTGTAGTCTTAACTGTTACAGCAACTAAGTTATCACACCAAGGCACTGACATTAGTCACACAACAGAACACTATAATTCACACCAACAAAGCTATTTTCATTAATTTGGAGCTGTTTTTACAGACTGATATAATTGGACAACAGGCGTGACAAGCCTTTACTGTGATCTAATCTTTACCGAGCCAGAGATTTTCTTGCAGGATAGGTTGAAACACAGGGCTCTGACAAACAACTCAGCATAGAGAAAGCTTACCTTACCTATGGAAATCAGGGGTCCCCATTTTTCTGTCTCTGAAGCTAACACCGTTCCCACCAGGGCTGCCTTACTGTAAGACAGGAACTGTAATGACTTTTCATACTGGACATTTCCTGAAAAATGGATATAAACAAAAGACATAAGTAATAGGGAAGAAGAAAGAGGAGAAGAAAATAAAGAAATGATAATATGGTGTATTTTTAACCTAAATAGTCACCTTTCTGCAAGCTCTTGCCCTAGGCAGCTGGCTTTTGTTTCCAGATTCACCTTCAAAGTCCACCCACAGATCTGACCATACACAGCCACACATCTTTGGAGCATGCGGTCATCACATGTCAGCACAATGGGATTCGTTCTTTCCTTTGCCTTACCACATGTGTGAGGTTGCCCAGAAAAGCTGTGGATGCCCCATTCCTGGCAATGTTCAAAGCTGGGTTGGATGGGCTTTGAGTAGCCTAGTCTAGTGAAAGGTGTCCCTGCCCATGACAGGGGGTGGAACTAGATGAGCTTTTAGGTCCCTTCCAACCCAAACCAGTCTATGATTCCGTGGCAGCCCACACAGCTCATCTTTACTGAGCCAAGCAATACCCCAAAAGAGCAAGAACTTGTCTGTACTTCATCATCATAAGTATGCTTAAATAGTAACTTTTCCACAGTGCTTCCCAACTTGCAGTCAGACTGACTTCTAGTATTGGCTTCATCATGGAAATTGTTAAGATTTAGTCTCGTCTCACTCAATGAGCAATTCTAACAGATAAATTAAACTAGAGCTCTGCAGCCACACAAGGCTACAAACTCTGCTGCTTGGCACAACAGACTGTGCCTCAGCAAAGCACCAGCTACATGGGCATAAAGTAACTGAAATGAAATGAAATATTTACTTCCTCCTGATTTCAGCCTGGTCTGAAAAAGCAGAAATGGAAGCCTTTGCAAACCATTCCCAGCTTTGCTCTGAGAGGCTCTGCTGAAAAGCAGCTGGCAGCTGAGGCTTAAAACCCACATTGATTAGAGCTGACCTGTGCTGAGTTGGAACACCTGAGGCTTAAAAAAGGCAGCAAGTAGCTGCATCCCATGTCATTAGGAGATGTTTTCCCCATAGCGCGCTAATGAGCTGGCACAGCTTTGGCTTTCAGTGGGAGCTCCTCATCTTCCTGAGATTGCCTGACAAGCTTCCCCAGGCACAGGCTACTTCTTTGTCATCCTTCCTGCGATGTTTAGCCCTGGCTAGGAATAACACAGGCTGCTATACCATGAATAAGGGAAAAATGCCCACTGTGCTGTTGCCACCAGGAGAGCTCACTGCCTTGTGGCAAACAAGGCGATAATAACTCTCCCAGTCCTGATGGGGATCACCGAAATGTCAAGGCTGATAGGTGCCCTTTCCCTTCTGACATGATCATTAGCCCCTGGGAAGGAAATAAATTACTGAGCCACTTAACACCTCATTAGGAGTTAAAACTATATATTCAGCATCTCCAAGTCAAGTTTTAAAGCAGCTTGGTTGCTTAACAGTGAGCTGGGAAGTTAGCTGTGATAGTATACAGCACTGTTTCCTTAAGGAAAGCTCTTCCTTTAAATGTCTCCCAGTCCCAGGCAAATAAATTTTTACATTCTCCCTGCTTAACTGTACTGGCTTGGGATGTATACTCTGTCTGTATTTATAAATAACCCACTTTGTTTACCAATTATTTTAAGTATTTTTAGGAAAGGGAAGGAAGAAAACTCTAGGAATATTGCAATTGCCTGTCTGCCCTCATTAGCCCAGTAATTATTGCACTGTAATTCAATTATTTCTTGTATTCAGTTCCAAATAAGAAGACTGCAGAGGCAATAATAGCTTAAGAAGTTCCCTCTTCTCTTTATTTTTCCCTTCTTTTGCTTTGTTCTCCAAGGCTGTTCTCCCCTGCCTCTGCATCATTCCTCCCGCCTCGTTCTGATATACAGGGGGCTTGCTGCTGTGCATTGAACCAGAGCTAAAAATAATTATCTTCCTTTCTTTTTTTTATTGCTTTTGATTGTTTTTAAACCCAGATAGGTTGGCATTTGCATGGTGCATACATTCTGAAAGCTAAATAAGGTTTATCTTATTTCATCCAAGTTAATAAAATCTGCAAACATATTGTGACCTATTACTGGAAACTACGATGTCTTAATACCCAAATCTGTGAAGACTCAAGGCAGTGACAAAGCAAATGCTTTGGACTATGAACCAGCTTTTGATGCTCTTTGCTGTAGCAATGGAAGTAGGAGGCACAGATGCAGATCCCATGTTTGGAACTCTTCCTACCAGAAGTATGAATGGTGCAAAACAGTCACATAAGGCTGGAGTTTCTCGGTGGGACCAGGTTCATTCTGCCTGGGGCAAAAAGTAGTGATCAATCTGGGCTGCTCCATGGTGGTGCAGTGTTTTGGGTTGAATATCACCTGTCATCTTCATGGGTCTTCTGGCTGTGACCAGAGGTGCAACCACAGTGGCACCTCTGAGGGCAAGGGTACTGAGCTCTTCCTCACTGTGGCTTCACCACAGTGTCTCATCTGTCCTCTCCTGTAACCCCAAGGCTTTGGCTTGGTTATGAAAACACAGTTGTCATCCACCACAGGGTGTTTTTCTGTCACCCACGGCATTCCCTGGCTCAGGAGGGTGTCATTAGTTCTCCATTCAACTTCACATGCAAGTTGGATTGTAGAGAAAGACTGTCACCCAGTTCATTTGCTAAGGGGGTTTTCTTTTGCTGACAGATCCATGAACAGATTTGAGTTACAAAAAGGTGACTTTATCCTGCTACTAGAAAGGAGGATGGAACACGGTGTTTAAATACAGCTCCTCCTTTTTTAAAAAGCAAGCCTCAGTCTTAACTTGGTTCATGCAATTTCCTCAGTCAGTGTATGTTGGGCCATACTGGTTTAGAATTGTATCATGAGCCCAGCTGTAAAGCTAAAACAATTAATCCTTCCACTGCTTGACCCAGAACTGCATTTCAGTGCTTAAGAGCTTTCCTTACTTGGGGAAGAATTGTCTATTCCTCCTCCTGACACATGCACTCCCACATAGCTTGTCAGAGCAACAGTGTGAAGCTACCTGTCCTGGGTTGCAATATAGATGTGTTTAAGTATTCTATTACCACCAGCTGTGGGCCGTTAGCTGCTGTCACCTGCTAATGACCCACCCGGATGACAGGCAATGGGCCATCAGGGACCCACCGTGTGACTCATGGACTTATCCCATTGTGGGATGCTCTGCCCAGGAGGGAGGAGCCAGGTGTTCCCACCTGGATATAACCTGGCCTTGGAACTGCCTGAGCTAGCCCTGTCTACTGGGTTCCCAGAGGACAAGAGCTACCACTGGATCTTCAGCTGGAGACTAGACCTTCACAGGATCACTGCTTCAACTGGACTACTTCAGTTGGACTGCTACTACCACCCTAACAGGGTGTTAGGTTGTATCTGACTTTGTCAGTGCTTTCCCTTGTATTATTTCACTTATTTTTAATTTCAATCTTGACTTGTGATCTCCCACTGGTTTGTCTTCAAACCAACACACTACCTCACCAGAATCCTGCTTTTGAAACCAAATGGCAGCCACCATCCTTCCTCTGCTTGGTGTTCAAGTCTGTGTCACTCAGGTTTGGCAAGCTCCAGTAGCATCTGTACATGCCTGATCCCACCACAACAGCCAGTTGCTGAGATTGGACCTGAGAAGGGCTGTGCACCAGAGCAGATGGAGCATCACGGACCATGGATCAGCTCCAAAATGGGGAAAATATCTCTGGTTTCACCCAGACGAGTTGCATGTAACATCCATGCACTTATCTTGTTCATAAGCATGCTCCTTCTCAGAGAAGCCAGGATGTTTTTGGATGCACTAGAAGTGGGAACTTCCTACCTGATCCCCCTGATGTCCCTCAGATGGGAACAGCCTGCATTTGGGTGGCCCATCAGGGCTTCTTGATCAGCCAAATGGCAACTGCCTTACCTCTTGTGAACACTCCAGATCCAAATGAGTGGAGGAAGAAGAAAAAGATGAAGAAAAATATTTTTAAAAATTGCCAAAAAAGAAGCCTGCCAGAACTCTCCAACTCCCAAGAGTGATTAAGAACTGGTTTATCATAACCAGTCTCAAAGCCACATCTTCCATTAGCCTCCCTCTCCCCAGAGGCTTTTCTGGGGGATTATTGTTGACTCTCATCACAGTTATGAATGGATAACCCATGTCCTTGCAAGCAGCGTTATCTACCCCAGCAAGAAGGCATGGGGGAAGCATAACCCAGAAGAGGAAGAGGGGTAGTGGATTCTGCTGAACTTGGCTGAAGCAGGCTGAGTCACCAGGAGAGATGACAAAAAGCAGAGGGAAATGCCTCTTTCAGAAAGTTTTTGGAAAATACCAGGGTCCTCTGAGACAGCCTTGGGCCTAATTCTGCGTCTTCAACCAACATCAAGGTCTGTTTCAGCCAGTGCACATCTTTGGGTGCAATGTGAAGTGCTCCTCAGTGTCACGTTTTTTCTTAAGGGAAGCACAGGACCATGTTAGCATACTAGCAAATGTCCTTTGACACCGTATTTCCAGAAGGATTTAACACCCAGCATCGGGAATGGGAATGGCTTGTCTTGCAAAGAAACAAGAGGGACAGGCGCCTGCTGCTGCCCTTGGGGCAGGGGAGAGTCAGAGCCATTCAGCTCCTTGCCTTTCAGTCGTGCCTTGGCAACAGTACAGGAAATTATTCTTCATGTTCTGAAACCGCAAACATTGACTTACTTTGCAGATTTTCCTTCATGCTTGGCAGCAAGCACCGAAGCCCGGCATGAAGAAGAGGAACTTAGCTCCGGTGGCAGCAGCCTGAGCCTTTGAAGTGGTGAGAGCTGCTTTTCCCAGAAAGTCACTGGTGACTTTCTAAATGACCCTGGCATGCAGCAGTGTGATAACCATTAAGACCCAGCTGACGGGTTTGTTACAGCAGTGTCATTTTCAGATTTGCTGCAAGGAAATCAGCGAAGTTCAACACCACAGTCTTCCCAGAGAGGGCATGGCCAGACAGGACTCCTGCTGATTTTGCTGTTCATGAACTGGCTCCATTTAATACAGCCCCAGCTCTCTTGTCAGTCCTGCAAGTGTGTCTGTAGCATTTGCAGTACATCCAGCAATGTCGTAGAGCAGCAGGATTATCCTTTAGGGATGGGTGAATTTCTCTGACCTCATTTCAGATCCCCTCAGGTATTATGGATTGGAAAGTTTGTCTTAGATTCATTTCTAGGTGTGGAATAAAAAAAAGTTAAACAGGAAGAAAATAATACAGGGGGGAAATTGTAGTCAGCCTATGAAGCCGACAGTATAAAAATTATTATGAAATTGGAAGCTGAGACGGGAAAGAGAAGCAGTCGAATAAGTCCCTAGCAGCCTGTGCCTTGTAGAAAATAGTTTGGCTCTTGGAAGGAAGAGGGAAGATTACTTCTTCCCTGGATCATCATCTGAAATGGAACTTGCTTCAGAAGAGCCAGCTGTACTCATCCCTTTGCTTGGGACCCTTCAGCAGCGCAGCCCTTCCCATCTCACACCAGTCCTAGGGCCACACAGGGATGGAGACAGACCTCAGACCTGCTTCTTTCTCCCAAACTCACAATCTAGTGTCTGGTGACTCCCTGGTACAAAATGCCCCTCAAAAAAGAAAAATACTATTTTACATTTCTGGGTAGCAGGAAATGAGCATGCTGCCCAAACCACCAGTATGGGGTACAGCACCAGCCCTATCAGGGGGCAGCCAGCTCCTATCAGGGGAGGTTCTCTGCAGACACAGAGGGTTGTGCTGCCCAGGATTGCATGGTGGCTTTTGGCAAGGCTACAATGATGGGCTTTCCAAAGTGATTTCCCAAAGCTCCTCCTCTGAGGACTGAACTGAGAAGAAAACTCCATTCTGTTTTACAGACTGCATCCATTAAATTCCCATTTTAAAATGTCATTGGATGTAATTCAGCATTAACCATAAACATGGATTCCTGACTTTGTGAATATTTTATTATTTCTATTAGTCATCTATATTTTTAGAAACTTAGGGCATAAAAGATTGAAGTAATTTTGCTTCAGTTCTTCCATGCCAGAGATCTCTTTCTCCAAAATATATCTTGTTAGAGCCTTGTGTTTCTGATGAAAGAAACTGGAGTGAAGTTAAAAGGGAGATCTG
This sequence comes from Entomyzon cyanotis, assembly GCA_024500445.1. NCBI lineage: Eukaryota > Metazoa > Chordata > Aves > Passeriformes > Meliphagidae > Entomyzon > Entomyzon cyanotis. Next base: position 89,545,977 of record JAKEPQ010001005.1, read on the forward strand.
CTCTCCAACACTTGCCTGAAATATAGGTCTACCTGGGCAGATGACAGTGTGTGTGAAGTTTCATTTGGCAGGTAGGAAATTCTCCTCTCCAGATCTCCTCCCAGAACTGACTGTCCTAAATTCCTCCCTTATCACACAGTTCATTTCCCCAGGGCTTACCCCTTTCTTAGATAAAAGCATACCTTTTAATTTTAAGCCATACAACATTTGTGCTCCACTACATTTAAAGTCCTACTTGCTTTTCTAATGACCCATGCTGCTCTGATGGCTAAATCCTGCAGACATCCATATCCTTATGCATGCCCAAGGGCTCCTGATGCTGCTTCAGCCCCAGGGATCCTACTCAAATACAATTTATCGTGTTATAAAATATTATCATTTACAGATAGTTTCAAAATTTGGTGCTTTATTGCCATTGGTGATCTGCTCGGTGGGATTTTTAAATTTCTTTCCCCGCCACCCCAGAGCCATTTCTCTGTAACTAGGGCTTGGTACCATGTGGCTGTACATTTTCACTACACTGTAATTTCCAGCTGGTCCATGGGTTGTAAATCAAATTTTGGAGCTGCTGTGATTGGTACAATAGCTGTTCAAAAGTGTGGTGCCACCACAAGCAGGCTGGAACCCATTAGGTTGAGTTTCTTCCCATATAATGTTATTGCTCACAGCTGCTGGGGGAACACACATACTCTGACTTCCAAATATAGAGAGCTGGGTATCTTCCACCTGAGTCCCATTTTTCCACAGCTTGTTTTATATCTTCCAGACATGTATTCTTTGAGCTTTACATGAGTTTCTGAACTCAAATGAAAGACCCAGGAGATCCGTGATGGAAAGTCACCACTTCTTAAGCTCAGCACGTGAAAGGTAAAGGAAAATTTAAACTACTGCCAGTTATTCCCCTGGAGTGTTCCTGTTCTTTTTGTTTGGCAATGGCAGTCCAGTGAAAGTGGCTGAAAGGGAAAATGTTTAACAGAGGGACAAAAGGAAATAAGTCTTTGCAGACTTTGCCCAGTTTGGCAGATTTTCTCCTTTTTTAAACTCTTTACAGCTTACACTGTTTTAAAGAGAACCTGATCCACAATCCATGGAATCATAGCCTGTAGACCTTAACCTCAGGGTGCAGCATGAGGGGATGAAAGACAGTCCAGAGTTATAGGTGAAGATTTCCAACCATCCGTTTCTCTCTCCAGCAACTCCAAGAACCAGAAATGTGCCCAAAGGTGGAAAACTCTACACTGCTGATGTCTTTACAGCCCTTTTCTCTATGAAGCCACATCAAGAGACCTCTCAAGGCAGATAGTGGTCCCTTTGTACAACTACAGCAGCCAGACAAAAAGGGGGAAAGTAATTTGGTCATTGATGCCAGCACTGTGGAACAGATTCTGTGGGACCAACCTCACAGCCCTATTTCAACTCTCTCTCTGCTCTCTCCCATGCACATTTTTGTAGTCACAAGAGATATAGGACAAGAAAGCTACTCTAATTTTTTTTTTAATGTCTTGAGTACTTCCCCATGTATCTATGAACTAGATTTTTAAAATTCTCTTACATCTGACAGAAACTACACAAAAACTATTCCAGGGCTTAATAAGATGCCTGAATGTTGCTTTCCCAACAGAACTGAAGAGTATCCGCTGGCTTTGCTGCGCTGAAGTTTACTCCCCTATTGGTGCACAAAGTCTAATTTCAAGCCAATTGAGGTTAGCTGGTCAAAGTCATGAGGTCAATTCTTACAGCCTCTGTCACTCTGAATCTCTGCCAAGAAAGGTCAGTTTGATAACAGGGTTTCTCCATGTTGTCCTTCTTTTCATCATAGTTTGGCTGGTGTCAGCTTTGAATTAAAAAAAAAACAAACCAAAAAACACTACCAAAAAATCACACACACCAAAAAACCAAGTACTGCATGGGATCCTGTGTCCTACCTGGCATGATGCTCAGGAGGGACCAGTAAGCCCTGCAACATTTGGCCCAAGGTTGTATTTTCCAGGTGCATGTGAAAGTCCTTTTTGTGCCTGTGGGACTGTCCTTATTCTTACCTTTCTTTCAGTGTCTCAGAAAGCTGCATAACAGAAGTAAGAAGAATCTCACAGAGGTATAGCTGCTGTGTTGGCCCCACCAAAGCCATCTGGAGAACCTTGGCCAAAATTCATTGCCTTGTCCTGTTTAAAAGGAGAAAGTATCTGGGAAAACACCTGTTCCCAATTTCTACATCTGCTTCATGACCTTAGCAAAGGCATTTTACCTTTTACTGCCTCTGTGTCCACATCTGCAAAGATAAATTTTGAAGAAACACATGGCATATGAACAAGGAGAGCTGTAGGAAACTGAAATATCCCATCAGGGAAGTGCCAGTGATATCAATCAGCAAATAAAGGCTGAACAAGAACTGACTGTCTCTGCAGGGCTGCTATATTTTGCAATGCTGCTATGTTATTTTTCTTCTCTTTTTCCTGCATTTTCTCTCCCAGGTGATTGCACTTCTATACGGGAAGCCTGCAGCCCTCACCTCTCCCTCCCTTTCCCAGAGAGAAATTACACATCTCCCACAGCATCCCAGAGCTGCAACAGGCAGGATGCTCATATTTCACTCTGTGCCTCTGTGACCTTTGAAAATATAACCTGCCAGTGATAGGGAAAAGGTAAAGCAGGAATGTGTTCAGCTCGAAGCACAAGTTTTCATAGCAGCACAGGTTTTCACAGCAGCACAGCCTTGTGGGGCACACAGGGTGGTGGACCAAGCATGGAAGGGCTACCAAGGCAAGTGATAAGGACAGCTGTGCTGCATGCCCACAGCTGGAGAGACACCCTGGCACTGGCCCTGCGGGTGCAGAGTGAAACACTCGCTGCATTCCCGTCGTGCAGATCACTGGCCAGATCTGCTGTGACTGACAGCCCTGTTATAAAAGAGGATCAGCAACGGGTGGGGTGGCATTAGACAGAAATTACTGAGCGGGAAGAGGGAAGATTCAATCATATACTAAAGTGGAGCCAGGCTGGGGACAGAGATTTACAGTTAATAACACCATGTACAATTAATCCCCTCGTTGCACAGGAGAGGTTTTAGCAGAGACATCCACCATGTTGCAGGATTTTCATCTGATGGCTCCTCCTCTGTTTTCAACAGCAGTGTATAAAAATAGGAAGAAGGTGTAAGAGGTAATTAGCACTGTTAACTTCAGCTAAAGTCAATTAGGATGAGCAACAATTGCTTCATTCACTTGAAACACAGTTTTTAGAAAAGGAACTCAACTCAAAGACTGCCCAAGAGGGGAAAACAGAAGGATAAGCAGACTGCAATGCTTCCGATATTCTCCAAGCCAGTCAGGGAATAGGGACAAGCAGCCACATCACCCAGTGCTCAATTCCCAGTGGTGTCATCTATTTCAGTAGAAGTTACAATACTTTTGAGAATCCCAGCCACCCCTGGGGTTTTTTGTGAAAGATCCTTAAACATTTGAGAAGCTGTTCTATAATTTCAGGCTCCTGGTTTTCTATTATCACCATTGGGTGCCATAGAAATTAATTTGGGGAAGTATGTGCCTGGACAGTGTTCAAGCTGCAATGAGCAGGGCAGTTGGATACCAACTGTCAATTTTATTCCAATGCATCAGAGGAGAAGGATGTGAAGAAAAATTAATTCCATTTTGCTCTGGCTCAGTATGTACCCATTTACACAGAAATGCTGGAGAAGTTTTATTTCAAGAAGAACAACATTTTCCACATAACACAAAAATCCAATTTCACACTACATGAAAAATTTTGGAAGAAAACTAAAACAACTTAAGAGTTTTCACAAATTATTTTGAGGGTTTTGATTTGAAAAGAGACATTTTTAAGAAGCAAGACATTGAGTGAAAAATTCAAATTGTCTGTAATTAAATCCAGCAGTGGACTGCTATAAGACCCTGAAAAGAGCTTGCCAAATAGGTGTATCCCATTATTTTTTTCCAGTTTACTGCTAGCACATTTTAGAAATGGAAAGCAAGCAATTACATTGATTGTATTTGACAAACAACACTTGTAAGATGTAAATTAGCAGTGCCTGTTTCTGGGATTCTGCATCCTTCTTATGCCATTTTATAATGCAGGGGAAGTGCTGCTTGTGCAGTGCTGGCAATGAAATATAGAGACGTACCCAGCAGAAAATGGACTTGTCTCATCTTTCAGCTTTGCCTCCGGATTAGACACTACCAGGAGAAGCTAACTTTCCCAACAGTCTGGAGAGCAAAACTTGGTCACTGACAGCAGAAAAAAGCATGACTTCTAAATCTGTTGAGCCACAGGACCCTTGCAGCCCCTTCACTACCTTCACCAAATGAACACAGCAAGATGTAAACAGTTAAACACATGCTGGAGCTGTGTGAAGATCAGCTCTGAGCTTATCAGGGCACAAGGGCTGCCAGGCAGCTGTGGCTCTAGGATCTGTCCAGGCCAGAGTGACACTGGCCGAAAAAACATTTGATTGAATTGTGCCTCGGTGACCTGATTACCTGGCTGCAGCCCAGCTTTTGACATCTTATCAGCCTTTCAAGCCAGAAGGGAAATGCTGACCCATGGCCAAAAAGCAAAAACAGGGGGACAGATTGACTTGGACAGGCATTAAAAAACAATTAAAAAAAATACACATTAGAAGTCTTAAAGTACAGGATTACAGAGACCAGGGCCTTTCATATTTATTTGAAACTCTTCTATATTTTCTCAGTGATAAACAGGCAGCTGCTGGGTCAGGACTACCCTATGATTTCCAGTCTAATTTCAGTGTTTTACTACTGCTTTCAGCTGGTAGAGATAAGGCACCAGCCAAGCACTGGGATCCTTCTCCACAGAAGTGGGTATTGAATCAGAACTCAGGTTTGTGGCAAAACAAAACAGAAGGCCCTCAATTTGAGTGTTTCTTTGCAAAGAAATAAAGCTGACAAAACAAAACCAATGCAAGTTGTGCAAACTCCACTGCAGACGATACCTCTGCACCCATACTGGCTTGTCGGTAGGGGATCTTGATATGGGGCTTCATGCCCTGAGCCCCAGTCCTTGCTTTAGGCACTGCTATAATTGGTCGTTTGGTCAGAGTCAAGAATCCAAGTCACCAGGACACATAATGTCTATACTTCAGAAAGTAGGACTTAAGGAAAACTTATGGGATAATTTTCCATTTCCTCTGCACTTACTGGGATTAAACTTCCCTGGGGGTTCATGGCTCTCTGCAGGTGACATTGCCTATACCAATAAATTTTTATCCCCAGATAAAATCTGGATATAAGGTATAAGCCTTCTTTTCTTTCTGCTTACTGAGGGCCCTGGCACAGTTCCAACATTCTACTGTGACACATGCAATAAATAGTAAACTTTTGAATTTTTAAGGAGTAATTTATTACTGGCTTGGGAGTTTCCTCAGATCCTATGAAAAGGACTCAAATCCTACTGAATTTGCAGTTGTTTGATTTTGAATGGATGTCAGCTGCAGTGTAGCATGCCCATCCCATGAGGGATGCCTTTGACTCTACTGTAGGGCCCTCTGCAAATTCTGTGCCCCACACCAGTGTTGGAGTTCATTGTTGCACCTTTTTCTAACATAACTCCTTGTCAGCAAACACCAGAGAACATCTGAAAAATGTGTTCAGCCTGGCTAGCACTTCCTTTTTTGCTATTCCCCTCCACAATGATTTTAATTTCTCTCATTAAAGGATACTAGGGATGTTCAGGTGAACAAGTTTTGCTGCCAGGGAACAGAGTTCAGCAGGGAAGACAAAAGCGCCCAGCTAATGTCTCAATGGGTCCTTCCCTCACAAAGTGTTCATTGCAATTAGATACCTCATCTTCAGAATGTCCAGAGATAAAAAGAGTTGCAAGTGTCAAGTCTCCTCCCACACATGCCCTGTAGGACATCATTCATCTCTTTTTCAGCACAATTTGCTTCACTTACCTACATTACATTTCGCCTCCTGATTTTTGCAGACCTTATACAGACTCAAAATAAGAGGCTATTTAGAGAAAAATGGATCTGCTGTGCTAGATTTATAGATCAGTACTGATATGAGCACTGAAAAGTACCGAATTCAGAAGTCAATTATTGTTAGATGATGTACACACACAGAGCTACATTTTGCTCAAATAATTTATAAACTCTTAAGAGACATTTTTATCTGTGTGCATCTGCAGGTGTGTCTATATATAGTTCTCTTCATATATTTGTCTACTTGGCACCTCCACTAGCCTTGCCTTAAAAGCATGGTATGCAGCTCCAGCTTCCCCATTTGTTTATCCTCCTACCCACATCTTCTCTTTTGCTTCGCCTGCCTGTCCTCTTTCCCCAGTTTCTCTCATTCCCTTCCTCCCTGCCTAGGCACCTCTCATACCCCTCTGAATACAACTCTCAGGGGCACTGTGTATCCCAAAGCAGCTCTCTACACCTGTGGCACAGGCAGCAGCCACAGAAGAAATGGAAAATAAAGGTGTTGTTTCCTGCCAGCTCGCTGCAAGCAACTAACCCACTTCTCACTGGTAGGGAAAAAACACATTCTCTTCCACCTGGTTCAGAAACCTTAGGGAAAACTACATTTTGTTATTATTTTTCTCCACTATGTACAAAGCATATATTCACAGAAAGGCCAACAAAAGCAGACCAGGGAAACATGAAATTTCTAAGCCAAGCCGAAAATGCATTTGAGCCAAATAAACTCCCAAATCTAACAACAACATAAGGAACAGTTTTATTATTTTTTTCCACTCATTATAAGTTTAAAGTGCCTTCCATAAATTTTAATAAAAAACACAGATCAACCTGCGTGGGTGAAGTAAAGAGAAAGAACATATCTATTATTGGCAGACAGCTTTGACTTCAACTATAGAAGAGCTTGTATCTTTTAACATCTCCCAAAACAGTCACCGAGCATGCAGAGAAGGGGTGGGGGTAGTGAAACAGCTCTGGATTTGCTTCCACATGACTCACTTGCCATTGAATTTCCCCGCCTCCTTATCCTGCACCAGTCATGGTGGGAATACATGGTCTCCCCTTCTGCCATCTCTTCCCTGTGATCCTCTTCAGACACCCCAAAAGCCACATGCCAGGAAGAAGCAGGATGTGTAGGAGGACACCACAGCTTCAGCCTTTACTTCTAAAACTAAAACGTGGCAACTTAAACTGTAAATGTAAAAGAGACCCTTGCTGGCAGAGTGCAGCCAGAGCCAGCTGCATGCTAGGATGAAGTCCTGGCACTTGAAGGTAACAGATATGGGTAAACCTTCCCTGCAGCTCGCTGGGAGGCCAGCACAGCTCAGCAGGGCAGGGGGAAAGGTCTGCCTGCAGGCTATAATTAGCAAGAAATTCAGCATGATAGGAATGGATCAGTGGACCAAAGCAGCTGGTACCCCTGCGCTATAAGAGGTTCAAAGGTTTTATTTCAGAGGAGGTCTGGTCTGGTCCCCCCAACAGTGTCCCTGTCACAAGGAGTTAGAATTGGTCTGGGCTACCCCAGATGTGGCCAGACCGGTTTTGATGTGCACATGAAGGCAGCTTCTGGTTTGGCTTCCTTCCCAGGCACCTGGGTCAAGTAAGCCAAAGGACCCTGCAGGTGCATCCAGCCCTCACATCCCAACACACAACTGCTCCGGGTGAGTGGGAGGTGAGCAGGCACAGACTCAGACTCTCAGACTTGCATCTCTGTGCTGGAGGAAAAGGAGGGTCGAGTACAAAGACAGCAGACCTGGCTCTGTCCTGTTGCTAATATGCAGCTTGGGCAGATTACGGCTCCTGCAGGCTTGGATCTGCCCTCTCCCAGGAGCCGGTCCCTCAGTCCCATCATCTCCCAGATAGATCAGGTCTCATTGGAATGGTTCTGCAGCTCCTTGCATGCATGAGAACAACTGGTATCACTGGCACAGACATGGGGATTGCTACAGATCATCACATCCTTTAAACGGAAATGGGAGAAGGAAAAAGGAAAAACAGGTAAATTGCACACTGCATTACAAACCCAGGACTTGCTATTGACTTTTACCAGGGGTGGGTCTGGATAGCCTTACACCCGAGGTGACAAATGGACATATTCATCACAGCTTGTAGCATTGCTTGACCCTTGGGGGAGGCTTCAGGGAATTTTTTTTCTTTTTTTTTCCCTTCTTGATTATCTCCATGGGAGGATTTTAATTAGCTAAAAAATGTCATTAAGAAATGAAGCAGGCCAAATTTGTCAAGGGAGTAAGTCTCATGAAGTCAGCCATGCTGTACTCAAGGGGTCAATATTCTTCTTCCTGCATATTTCGTGACCATGTTATGAGATTTTCAGAGCAACAAAGAGATGTTCTGACTGGAAATAGATTTCGCCAAAGAAACATTTCCCCATTTTTGCACACGTTTGACCACATTTTGCACACATAAACCAGCAGCAGTCATGGCTCCCCATCAGCTGCAGAGCAAAGCAGAGCCTGAGCAAATTCTTATAGCAGTTTGCATAGCTGAGGCCCCAGATGGCCACTGCCATCCCTGGGCTGTTAATAGGGACTGTTTTGGAGCAAATTATCATTTCACAAGCAATGAGTCTATTTATTAGCCTTATTATCATTACTGCCACCTGCAAGGTGTTCCAAATCCATGGTGGGCTGCAGATGTGGCCTGACCAAGAGACCCGACGGTGCAAGTGCTGGGGACAAACTGGCCTCTTGTGTGCAGCTTTGGCACTTGGAAAGCTGATGGCACCTGTCTGCCTGCTTGGTTCTTTACAGTAATGACCTGCAGCAGCCATTCTTTGTTGCTAGAAGTAAAAGAGATGGTGCTGTTCAAATTATCTGGGTTAGTCCCCTCAGGTGTTGCTCCTTCCCTTCCCAGCACACACTCTGCAAACAGAGCTTGATAACTGAGAGTGGCAGAGCTGCTCCCAGCTGAGTCAAGGCTCCAACGTACTTGTTGCTTTTTACAGATTGAGCTCTTCAAAATAATGTATTCTGCACGCTGAAGAATAAAAACACATTAAAAAATAAAAAAAGAAGGGAAAGTAGGAAGGTATGATGAGGCAGCATCAGCTCAGTACAGTATCTCCTGGGAATCTCTGCTTGGAAGCCATCTTGAAACTTTTATTTTTTAAATTCCTATTGCATGAAAAGGCAGCAATGGATTGGGTGGGGGGGGGGGCGGTTTGCTATATGGTTTTGGTTAAATGCTAATGCTGTCATTAACTCCTATTCCCAATTAAGTGTCTTCTACAACAGACTCTTTCATCCCACCTGCCTCTTAAACCTCGTCGCCAGCATTAGGAGGACAAAGGTAGGACAAAAATGTTTGATAGGACCAAGTCCAGTTTTCAGACAAGTTTTTCTGCCATGTGGGATAGATGAAACTCACCCTTCATTACAGTGACAATAAGCTCTTTCCAAGCCAAGATGGCCAACAGCAGCTGCTCCCCATTCCACCAGGAGAGCACACACCAGGGCATGATGCTCCCAATAGCCAGGCTGCTCCAGGCAACCCACTTCAAAATTTGCTGGAGAAAGCAAAGCAACTCCCTCATATCTGCCCCTTCATCCTAAAAGCTTCCTACCTATGGATTTTGCAGCCTTATGAAGTCTTTCACAGTTTGGGGGAGAAGCAGACTTATATTAGAAACTCAACCACAGCCTTCGGCATAGTTTGGCAGTTCTAATCCTGTAATAAACTCAAAGCACACGTGAGTCTGGAAAACAGCGTGGTGAACTCTCTATTCCTGTCCACAGTATTTTTAGCAACCAGGGTAATTTTTAGCCTGTGCTTTTCTGTTGGCTTTTTCCCCCCTCTCTTTCGGTGTAAAGATGTTGTCAAAATACAGGCATTGCTCTCAGTGCAAACTGCAGTCAGTTGATTCAGACAGACACGCCTGACATTTCAAAATAAAAAATTGCTCAGCAACCAAATTCCTGGCACGCTATAAAATGCAAAAATGTGAAACTGTTACCTATGGCAAACATTTCTCCATTTAATGTATCACAGGACAGTGGTGAGGAAATCAATGGAAGAAGAGAGAAAAAGTCAGAGTTTATGTTTTGCAGATAGCTTAGGGGAAAGGAATCCTAAATCTTGAGCAAATGTTTGGGTTTGCATTGTGGCAAAAATGTTTGTTTCCTGAACATGGGGTGATTACAATGCAATCTGCATTTTTGTTTAAAAATACTTCTCCTGCTGTCTGGGCTGCAGTGTAAACAGGATGCACTGAAATGTCAGCCCATCCGTGGGCTCTGCTGTGGCAGACGCACGCAGACAACCAACGCACTCACACTCAAATCTGACCTGCTTCCCCAAAATAGATCTCCAGTACCCCTACAGAGCCATCATTGTCTGATTACAGTTCCCCAGGCATGGGGGAATGTGGGGATGGACAACTTGATGGTTGTAGTTGGTGTGGTCAGAGGCAAATGCCAAGGGATGAGCCTGGGGGATAAACATCCATAGCCAAGCAGTGCAGGAGGGGGTCCTCAGCAAGGAGCCCAAACCTCACTGTCCATTTGCCTCCTCTCATCATGCCATTGGATTAAATCCATCCTGGCTGGCTACTAGCAGTTGTTCACCCCTGCAGGGTTAGCTGACATGGGGCTGGGTTTGTTCCTTGAACTGAGCTCCTTGAGCTCCCCACTAGAAATGTCAGGAAGAGATCAAGATGTTTGTCTTTGGCTGCTATTCACATCGGTACAAACTTAAGAAATAGCTAGAGTCTGTCTTGTTTGTAAATTTTTCTTCTTTAAAAAAAAAAGACAGGAATCCTGCAAACCCCTCATGCACAAGCACTGTCTTTATCAGCCTCTAGGCAGCAGTTAAAGCACTAATAGTTTCCAAGAGTCATGGGAATTAAAATTTGCACAGAGAAATGCTGCTAGTGCTGCATACAGCCTTTCTTTTCTGCTTTCTTCCTTTAAAAGTTGTTCAGATCTAATCTTCTTTAAAAGACAGATATGTGAGATCAATAGGAAGCCTCAGCTATTACATAATCGATATTCAACAGACTGCCTGTGACAAGGCCATTATCCCTTAGATGGCACCAGTGTCTGGCCTCCAAGAACTAACATTTTCCCTGCTATAACCATAAAGTTCATACAACACACATTTCTCAGTGAAAACGTCCTCCCCAATACAACTCCTGCAACAGGTCTTCAGTAATAATTTCTTTTCCTTTGCATTTTCCTGAGCCCTGATCCAACACAACACTTGAACACAAGGCTACCTTTAAGACTGAAACCAAGAGGACTGAGAGTGGCCTCCCTGTGACAAGGACTGTGGGTTTCCAAAGGTCCCTAATCAGGTTTCTCAGAAATACCTGTTTCTTGGAGCCTTGACACTAAACACAACCTTACATATTTTGACTAATAAGACTTGGGTCTATGAATACACTCAAGTGCTTCAATACTCCAAGATCTTATTCAGAGCAGGAGATACACTCAGGTTAACAAATCCCAAATCTTTTTCTACATCACAAAAGTCTGACAAGAATAGCAGTAGGTAACTCTGATGGGTGCAACCACATTAAACTGACTAATTATCCCACAAGCTCATGTGTCTGCAGGGATTCTTAAAACCACAGCCATCAAATTCCTGGTTTCCATCAGTGGTGTCCAACCAAGCTAAAACTGGAAAAAGGGTTTGGGGAAGCCCATTTCACTCAACTGCCACCTCTTCACAAAACAAAATTCCCAGAAGACCAGCTGAATTTTTATGGAAAAGTCATTTGCCATTCCCCGGGCTTTGGAGAAATATTTGTCAGCATATCATGACTACAAGGGATAAGGATGAAACTAATTGCATAGAAAATTACTTCACAAAATTAAATGAGGACATTTGTTTCAACTCAGTGAGCATAAACTGCCTCTTGAATGAACCATCTTCTGTTTTCTTCCTTCCGGTTAATGAATGACCAAGTAGTCTTGTTTTTCAGTATGTAGCCAACAACTATAATCATCGTGGTCCCTTGAACTAAATTTTCTCTCTGTATTTCAGCCCAGAAATCAATGAAAAATGTAGGGTTATCACTGATTTTCTTCCAGGTGGCTGCAAGTCCTTTGAAAAGAGATTTATCACTGAGATATTCTTGTTCTCTCTCTAAAGCTGCCTTAGACTCTAGTGGTGTGAGGGTCTGCCTAACAGATCTGTTTTATCATGTACTGCTTGGTTCCATCTGCAAAGGTGGTTTGTAATATGCAAATGCATCTGCTAAAATACAGCAAATGTTGAAGGAGGTGAAAAGGAACAAGATCCACACAGAAACAGCTATAACAATAAAAAAGTTTTATGTGCAGGTGGGACACATTCCATTTGAGGGTTGAGAGTCCTCCTGAGTTGTTTCTGCTGGCAGGGAGTGGGAAAGAGTGATGACAGGCACTGCTGACAACCCTGTGCTGGGGTGACAAATTTGACCATTTATGCCTCCTCCAAATGGGGAGTGTTGCAATGCTAGACTATTCCTGGAATTACCAAGAAACCCCTTTCCTCCCAGTGGCCAGTTTAGGGGTTTTGCCTAGTAATTTTAAGGTGTGCACAGATGTCCCATATAGACATAGATGCCTTGTCATCAACAGAAAAAGATTTATCTGATCCAGTAAGTGCTGTGTGAAGGTCGAGGAAAGCCAGCTGAGATGGCTAGGATGTTTTGGGTGGGCTGGCAAGTCAGGAAGTGCACTTGGACTTCTGCTGACAGATTTTGGCTGAGCTGACAGGTGCTAGCAACATAAGATGAGGAGGTGGCAGCAGTCAGGAACAGCTGATCAAGCAATGTTTACTGCTTAGAAACAAAAGTCAACAGGGTAGGTAGGCCTAAACACATGAAAACCCCAATCCCCTTCTCTTTAACGTTCACTGAGAACAAAGATAAATTTTAATAAAACCCAAACGCACAACCCAGTCAGAACTTGGGTTGGTGTTACTAACACAGAAGTGAGGTCACATTTCTCCCACTCAATGCTTGCTTGGAGTACATCTCTACATGACAGGAGTTTTACCATGTCAGACTTTCAGGCTGGGGCCATCCAAACCCAAAACATCCATCCAAAGTATGAGGGATGTGGACACTGATACAACACATACTACCTGAAATCTCTGCTGCCTCCTCAGCTGACAGGCAGCATCCCAGCAGTGGCAGCTCAGCCCCCATGACCACTGGGAGAATATTTCCTCTCAGTCATGGCCCCTGTGTTTCTGGCCCTCCAGCTTGCAGAGCTGTGCTTGAAAACATGCCCTTACCCCCACCCTAAAAAAAGCCAGGCATTTAGTATTGTTTTCTTGGTGAGGAGATTAGGATGTTTTTATGGTGTAATTACAACTCATAGTTTCAGGGTAAGGATGGGCTGCCTCACGACTTTGAACTCCGGGAGCTGGCAAGACGGCGAAGATGAAGAAGCTGGCAGCTCACTTTGAGAAATCAGGCTGCCTTTTCCCCTCCTCCCCTCCCACTCATTCCCTGGACCAGATGTCAACTGGTACATGCCGAAATGCCTGCCATCCTCCCAGATCCCTGCCTGCTGGCTTATGGCACAGCCTTTCACCAGCTTCCCAGCACTACCTGCCAGCAGACCTTCTCCAGAGAAAGCACTCAGTGCATGCTGAAAAGGCATCTGTGTTTGTTCCTCTCCATCCTCCTCCTCCACCTGCTTGTTACATATTGCAGAGGTGACTTTCAGATGTGATAGCAGATATGCAAAGAGTGCATTAAAAACATGCTAAATGAAAATCCTGACAGGGAGAAAGAGCCCCAGAGGAGCTACAGCAACACGGGAATATTAATCATTTCCAATTAAATAAAGCCCAGCAAAACTCTGCCTTCCTTGCAAAGCAGCAGGGTTTCCCTTTTTCTCCTTCCTGCTTTACACATTGCACAGTTGGGTTGCTTTCCTACCAATAGAAGTGCCATGCTCAAGGACACCTTCAGACCATCCCCAGTCCACATGAAGGCAGGCAGGTTCAACAACTGCACACAGCATCCCATGACAGCCTGATATTTATTGGGAAGATTTCAGCCAAACAGTGAGCCTTCCATGCTCTTTTGGACACAGAGAGCTTCAGCAGCAGCTGCTTGCAGAACCCATTCAGCCCCACCAGCCTTGCAGCATCCCAGGGTTGAGCTCTTGCCGCCCTTCACAGAGAGGAACACATATCCCACCAGCCTCAAGCTTTCCCAGGACTGTGGAGATCACAGGTTACTCACTGCTCTCAGACTGGGAAGGCTTGAAGGATTTTCTGTGATGAACAGAGATGCCCACAATTAAGACAGTTTTAAAGGAGTGGGATTTTTCAAAACTGCTGGGCATTGGCCTAACTCTATCTCCAGGAAGTTCAGCTGGAGTTATGCATCTGACTCTGGTGGGACCAGCAAGTGATTTGTGCATTCCAAACTCTTTCCTCGAGCTTAGAAACATGCTACCCTCCTGCCTTAACACCCCACATATGGGGAACTCTGCACAGCATGACACTCAGAGGATGGGATTTATTCGCTTCCTCCAAGGCAGGGAGAAATTAAACTGCTGGATTCCTCTGGGACCAAAGCCTAGATGGAAGCTTCGGCTTGTGAACCAGCCCAAACCCGGTATTAGAAATACCAGCAAGGGAAAAGGTGAGTTTGACAGACACTGTATATGGTCTGTGGCTGAGGTTCCTTCTTCCTGGCTTTTTAGTACTTTGTCCTTTTGTCTTAAGGGAACAAGCCAGACTTAGTGCACAGCTCTGAAGAGACAAGGGAAGAAGGCAACCTGAGCATGCTGGTGTTCTGCCCACAGAGAGTGCAAGAAAAACCCCAACAGGCAGAGCAGGGGGGAAGAGTCCATCCCTGAACTCACCTAAGATGGGGGTTATGCTAAGGCACCTCTCAGCATTTTGTCTAGGTTTCCTACTCACTCTGAAGTAAGTTGGAAGGCCAAACCTGGATAACAACACAGGATGAAGAAATAGCTTCCCCACCAGACGTCAGAGGGTGACAGAATTGCAGAGAAGAGTCCAGTGCTTTCTCTCCAGCTGTCATCACTGTTGCCTAAAACAAAGCTTCCCTGAACTCTACAAACAATTTTCAGAATTTACTGCCATACAAGCTATTTCCATCTGCAGGCTCTTCAGTCTTTTTTGCCATACAGTTTTATCTGCACAGCAGCATCTCTGCCACCCCATACCAAAGGAGCCGAGTGGCTCCACTCTGTGCCACAGCCTTTGCTTCCCACCAGCATATCACTGGCATGGAATTACTAAAGGGCATCTCCTGAATGTATGGAGGCTGAATTTAGCCAAGGAGACCAAGGCAATGATTTAAGAATTCTTGTTAGAGATTGATTTTAATGATCATATTTCTGAAGAGAAAATAGACCAGAATGTGATTTTGAGCAGGAATCATGCTCAGGAGGAGAATTTCTCCATCAGCTACTGAGGTTACCTCAGTATGCCCTGTACCTGAAGGCAGCCTGAGACAAAAGAATTTGTCTGGTAAATGCTTGCACAGAATGAGCAACAGCTCTATTCATTCACACATTGAAGGGGTCAAGATCTGCTAGCCACAAAATGCCATCACACTGAAGGAATATCATAAATACTGTTTGTTATCTAAATCCCTCTCAAGGAAAAAATAACACAGAGGGGAGGAGAAGGCCTCTCTGTGTTTTGCCATTCTGTCCAGGAAGAGGCACAGCCTCACACCTGGAGTTGCTTTTCCCCACAAGCAGCAGCTCAAGGGCTTTGCAAAGTGGCACCTCGTGCCCAGCAAAAGCCCAGTTCCAACCATGCTGGGACACAGGGCAGGGGTGTGAGACAGGGACATGGTGCATGGACAGAAAGGTCCTGCATTGCACAACTCTTCCTTGTGCCAGGAGCAAATTGTCACACCAGAGAGCCACTCTGAGCAAGGAGGCAATATTAAATGGATCACATCCAATTCTGCCCACCTCCACCCTGCCTTGCAGCAGCTGGTGGAGAAGAGCAAGGGGAAAGTGGGAGAAGCAGAGGGGCTCTGGAGAGAGTTTGGTACTTGTTACTGGACCTGCCATCTCTGCCAACCACCACAGCTTGGCCTTCATGTTTCAAAGAGAGCTGTGATTTAAGATGATGCCATTTTGGGGGGTGCCCAGCACAAATACTGCAAAAAGATCAAAGTTTCAGGGGGCTCTTAATGTTTTGAGAAAGCCTCCAGATGGCTGCCCAAATGAGAAACTGCAGTGTTTTCTCTTTTCTTACTTCATCTTCACTCCTGGTTACCCAGCGAGATCCTGCAAGGAACAGATGCACAGAAAAATGAAAAACAGTTGGGAAAACACATATAAAAATAGCAGCAGTGTCCATTTTGCAATGCAGAGAGCACAGCTATGTGAGGAATACATTTCAGTGCCAGCAAAGAAACTCAGACAATCCTGTTAATTAAGAAGCATCAATACCCTACCCCACTCTCTTGCTCCCATGACAGGGAACAGCTGCTCTGGCTCTAGTGCAGCAGCCAGCAGAAGAGCCCATCCAGTAGAGAGACATGGGAGGGATGAGTTTGGTGGCCCCTAAGCACCAGCATTCCTGCCTGCTTCAGCTTTGCCATCTGTGAAACGCTCCTCTCTACTGCAGCATCTCTGAGCTTTGCGGCTGCAGAGTTACACATAGCTAGTAACCTGGGAGGATCGCTGTAGTAGCAGTGACAATACAGGTGGCTCTGGTGAGCTCCCAACTTATTTCTCAGACAGCACACATTTTTTTAAATAATGACTCCTGAAACACAAGCTTGCTAAACCTTGCCATGGGCATCTGGCTTCTCTCATAGCTTTAAGTCAGCTTAGAAGGGCCTTTGCTTCCCTGTATCATATTTGCAAATCCAGTATCTCACTGCTTCTGATCCAGCCTGTTGGGAAGCATAAGCTGTCCAAGCTCTGCCAGCTGTGCTCAGAAAGAAACCTCCTGCAGGCAAAGCCAGCAGCTCTGCTTTTTGGGTCTGGCTGTCCCTGCATTTTTGGTTATGCCAGTCATGCACCACCTTCTGCAGGGCTGAGTTTTCCCTACAGAAATGGTAAATAATACTCTGGCCAGTCACCAAATGGCACATTTATGCCCTGAACAGCTCATTCATTAGCTGCAGCTGAACACTGGCTCTGCTCCAGACCAAGGACAACAACCCCCAGGTTACTGCAAGAGCACCAATTCTCTGCTCAATGTAGGGTACCTCAAGCGTGGGTATGCAGGAGGTAGGAAGCACTTCCCTGGCAAGCCCTGGAGTGCTGATGGTGGCCTGAGCAACCAGCTCCATACTCCCTGCATCAGCCATTGATGGGGAACAAGGCCCAACACCTGGAGTCTTTGGTCCTGGGGAGAGAGGACAGCATGGGCTGGTTCTTCCTGCTGTCTCTGCAGGAACCAGACCCCCCAGATGAATCATTACATTTAAATTTTTTTTGTTGTTTTTTTAAAATTTTATTATTCTCTTAAAATAATGGAAGCTTTCCCTCATCCTCAGGATGCTCTGCCCTTTTCTACTCTGCAGAAGCAGTAAGCCACACATCATGGTGCTGACTGGACACCAGCAGCTCTGCTCATGAAGAGGGGTTGCAATACTCCCTTGAGAAATGCCTAATTCCTCTTCCCAAATCACATCATATCTTGGGTTTGCTGTATCCTTACACACAGCAAAATTTGAAGGATGGAACGACAGTGCATTTCACTGCCACAGAGGAGGTGACATGGGGGGGGCAGGTGGGAGCAAAACCAGCAATTTTTCCTCAGCACAGCAAGCCTGGTGGTGGTTGCTAGTAAACCCCACATGATCAAACCAGCCTTGCTGAGAATGCATCACCCCACACACCACCCCACACGCCCTGCAAGGACTGCTTGGTGTGTGCAAGTCCCTGCACAGGGCTGGAGGTGGGCAGGTGCACTCTGGCTCCCTCTCTCTTTTCTTAGAAAGGTTTTTAGAAGCCCCCAAAATCGGTTTTGTCTGGAATGATAGAGGGCGTAATGCGAGTCAACAAATGAGAGTGAAAGTAGTAAATGAGATTTGTCAAGGAAAAGACAAGGCAGAAAGACAGGAACAAAGGACTTGGTGGGAATAAAGACAAAGCCTCAGATCAGGCAATAAATTGGTAAATGAGGCACAAAGCACAGGAGAAAACAACAACTAGCCTGTTGCTGCTAATCCAGTCATAGTTTTCAAAGCAGAATCATGAGTCACCAGCCCCCTCAAGGCTGGAACAGAAACCCCAGCTTACCACATGCGAGAGTAGAGCATCCTTTCTTTGGCAAGGCCGAGGGCTCCTGTTTGTGGCATGTAGGAGGCTGGAGGTCTGGAGTCAGGTGTTGCAGGCACACACACGGTATGGAGACAGCAGCAAAGCTGGCTGGACTCACCTGCAGGGCCCTCACTGCATGGAGGGATGCTCTGGGGGAGTGGGGTTCTCCTGCTGGTTCAGGGCTCGCTAATACACCACTGGGCAATGTGCCAGGGTGGGGCTGTGCTCTGCATGCTGGGGTTTCGGTCTTGCTAGAAAAGATTCCGGGACTTTTTCTGGGGTTTCAATGAGCTGAGTGTTCACGTCGTTTCCTTCTTGCCCCAGCAACTCTCAGCACAGCCTGAGCTCCCACCCAGCCAGTGGTTTGGACTCTTTCCATAGCCCCAAGTCATGGTGGAGGCTCTGATCCTGCCATTGGTGGCATGGGGAGATCTGTGCAAACCCCAGCACCGTCAGGGCCATCCCAGAGGATCCAGCAACATCTCCCAAATTCTTCTTAGCCCATCACAGGCATCTTATAGGTATGTCCAGGGAGCAAAGGGGCCTATGCAGCTTCTGTCCTGTTTTGACAGATGGTACAAAGTGGTGCTTGCAAAGATGCTGCCATTCCACTGCTTCATGAACCCAAAAGGAAGGAGAACTGTGAGCAAATAGTGTTGGCTAGCCAGGTGGGTTTTACAGGCTACGGGTTTGTTTCTCCCCTGCCGTGCACTACAGGTTTTGGATCCCTGAGCAGGACAGGGGAGCAGTGCCACCTGATACAGGGCAAAGAAGAAATTCTGGCTTGCTCCAACAAAAGCCAGAGGTCTGGCTCCAGGCCTCACCCAGCCCGGGCTGCTGGCATGTTCACTGTTGCAGCAGGAGATGTGGAAGTGTAGGCGCCTGAGAAAGCAGCCACCACAAGGAAATGAAACCTTAGAGATGCACCGAAGATATTTTTGGGAAGCCAAACATCCCCTTGTTATGCAAATGAGTTGAGCAGCCAGGCAATGGTCAGAGCAGGCAGTCTTTCACTTTTCAGCCACAGAGCATAATCCCCAATTTGGGCTCTGCAGAGGGGCTGGGGTGCACAGGGGCTACCAACCTGGCAAACATCTCTTGCCAGCCAGCAAGTCGTACTGCAAGCTGGGGGGGTGCTGCCCAGCAGAGACTGCTAGCTTCAGGTGGATCCCTCGTTTTAAGCCCAGAAATCATCATCATCATCATCATCATCATCATCATCATCATCAGGGCTCTGCTAGTTATAAACTGAAAGCAAACTGGAGTCTTGACTGTATGCTCTGAGAGATGCTGTTGGGCTCTTTTTGGGGTGAAACAGCAGGACACCTCGCTGGTCCTAAAGCTGCCTGACCCCTAGGAAGTAGTAAGAGTGCTCAGCAACATGAGGCACCTATAAAGAGTGAACACACTCCTGTGCTAGTTGATGATATTTCCATCTTATGGATAAAGATGTTTTGTTACTTCTCTCACCCTTTGTCTCAGAAGAAGCCCTGACCTGAGTATCCCTACATACCTGACAGAGATTTTATTTCTGTCCTGGAGGATGGGATAAGAGACACTTCCTCCAGATTTTAAAGGCTGCTGGGTGAGACAAGGATAGCCACAAGACCCAGAGAAAATCAGTCTTGGCTGGGGAACAAGGAGAGATGTCCTCTGGTCATGGCTCTGGCACAAGCCTCTCCTGCCTGCGAGTGCCCAATGGTGCTGTTTGTTGCCATCTCTAAAGCAGCTTTATTTAGAATAAAAACACCTGGAGCCTCTGGAGACAGGGCACCATCATGCAACCTTGTCCTTCCCTGGAAACCCAGGGCCAAGCTCTCTGCCCCATTCCTACAGGGTGGGCATGGAGGCACAGCTCCTGCTGCTGGGGGAATGGGCAGGCCAGGGAAACCAGCTTTCTTTTTAGAAGTCACCCCATATGTCAGGAGAGACACAGCGTTCATTGACTTGTTACACAGGGTGAAGCTAAGCTCATCTTGCATCACCCACAGCTGGCCAATGCCCGGTGGAGGCAAGAGTGGAGAGGCTGATGTTTATTCTCCAACCCCGCAGCTATTCAGCTTTGAACAAATGACCCCTCTGAGCAACATGGCTGTAAATTGCTTAAACAAATGCAAAGTTCAGATAACTGCAAAGAACTTGTCTCACTTGCCAAAAAAAATTACAAAACACCAGTGTTCTCTGAAAAGCAAGGCCGTGCAGCTTGCTCACTAGGCGACAAGGTGCCAGGAGGCAGTGAGCGGGGCAGACACAGAAGGACTTTGGTTCTTGCCCAGACAAGACCTTTTTTGGAGCAGGCGCTGGTTTTGCTGTTGCTGCTCCTAACCTGGAGCCCTGCATGTGTTTGTAGGGAGCAGGGCAGCAGAGGTCCCCTGGGCACAGCAGGTGAGGCAATGTTTGATCAGAGCCTCCCGGAGCAGATTTGGGGGCACCTCATTTCATCACCCTCTCAGTCACAGACTCACCTCAGCACAGGGTCTTTTAAGTCCCTTGTCCTCAAATCAGTAGCACCTTCCCACCCAGTGATCCCAAACCACTTGAAGGAAAGGGCCAGCAGCCTGGCCAGTGTCTCCAAACTATATGAAACAACCTGGATGTGCCCTTGTTCCCCAGTGGGCACGCACATGAGCATTGCCTACCGCAGCACCAAGCTTTGCCATTGCAATTTTTTAATTGAGGCAAACTGCTGCTCCTTTTCCTTCCATGAACACTGGGAAAGAGAGGTTCTTCTTTTCCCCCTCTGCACAACCCCCTGAGCAGCTGGTAGCTGGTGCTGCTCCAAAAGCAGCTGAAAACCATCACCCCAAGCCATTGTCTAGGAGTTGTGTTTGCGCAAGCCTAGTGAGGGAAAACTTTGGTAGTCAAAGAGTCCCAGCCATCAACACCAGCACAGCTGCTTGTGTTCAAAGGCTCAAACCAGTAAGAGAATTTTACCCCAAAATCTCACCCATCCTTCACCATTCCAACTGCCATGCTAGATGCTGTTCTTTTACTGGTTTAATGGGAGGAAAGAAATAAAGAAGGGAATAATGAAGCCTCCAGAGGACAGAAAGCCACCAGGAGTTTGCACAGTCACATGAACTAGCTGGGCCAGGTGCAGGTGAGCTGGTGGCTTCCCAAGTTCAGCTGCACAGAAATATGCATCCAGATACACAGCTCTTGCACACCCCTGACTCAGGAGTGCTGCCGAGCCCTCTTCAAATGCTCCTCCAGTCAAACTGCGTTCCTACGCTTCCATCCATCTCCCAAAGCCGTTTTCTGAAAAAAATATTTTCAGAAATATTTTTTGCAAGCAGAAAATTGTCACCCTTTACATCTTTCTGAAATGGTTTCCAGGTGAGCCACAAAGCACCTCACCACACCACCCCTCCCTCCCCATAGCTGTCCAGACAAGCCCTTCTAGCTGCATGCCAGCTAACCCATGGCAGGGGGATTTCAAACCCTAGTCCTCACTGCTTCATTTTACTGCCAGACCTCATGATCTGTTTCTTTTTTGGTTTCCATTGCAGGGATAACAACCCACAGGCATATCTAGGAGGAAAAGCATGCTGCAAGAGGAGCTTTAACACAACAGTTTATAGCCCAAATCTTTCACAAAGAAGCACTTACAGTAAGAACACAAACACCTAAAATTTTAGAGTTTAATCTGTAGGAAATAAAAATGGGAAGCAGAGAGAAGAAAACCAGAGTTTTCTTTCCTCTCTGCAGCATGACTTACCTGCCATCCCTGCTCTTGGATGCTGAAATGTCTTCTGAGGTCCCCAGTACAACAGCAGGTGGAACAGACGAGAAACACACCCACAGCACTAAAACAACCTCAAACTCCTTAGCCGGGAAAGGGCCTTCGGGTCCCTATATAACTTGGCCCCCCAACTGGCAGCTGCTGGGGATTAAGCCCCAGCTGACAGAAGTCAGCAGTAACTCCCTATTCCCCACTCCAGGCATCTCTATGCCAGGAGGGGATGGATGCCCTGAGCCAGAAAGCAGCAGGAGAGCACCTTGGCCCTACCAGGATGGGATGGAGTTGGGTTTCTCTGTGCCCTAATTCTTCCCATTCCCTCGGTGGCCCCTAGAGCAAAGCCCTTCCAGGAGGCAAGACCAGCCTGTGTTACCTGATCAGTAAAACCAGGTAGATGCAATGGCAAATCACAACTGACATAATGATAATCAGAAAGATCTGAGTGCTAGGCTGGGAGCAGGGCTGCCCTACTTCTCCCCTCAGGGGTTGAAGAGGAATTTGAATGTCCTGTCGTGCCAGGGCTGGGTATACATGGGTTTTCTATGGCCACCCCAGAAAGGGAGAGGGAAAGCAGGCAGGGCTGGTAGAGAGGGAAATAAGGTTTGTTATTGCCTGCCAGTGCAGGGAAAGCAGGAGCATCATCCTGACGCTGCCTGGTGTGCTCCCTGCCAGCTCTCAGGTCTAAAGGCTTTGTGGAGCCCAGAAAAGATGATATACAAGGCTTGTGAATGCCATCCCTTTCCCACTGCTGAGCAGGTGGGCTAATTAGAGGCTGTGCTGCTAAATGGTACTGAAGTTGCACAATCTGGAGCAGCATGACAGACACACAGCAGGGCCCAACACATCATGAAATTGTGATTGTTTTTCCACTTCTGCCTGGAGAGAGCATCTTCATGGAGCATCCCCTGCTGCCACCAGACACCAGTGACGGAAGGCCAGCACACGAGCAGCTCCTGGCACCAGCATTGCTTTGGCTCACTGCCTCTTACGGGCAGGTGGGGATGGAGATTTTGGATCATTTACCGTTTCAGGAGGATGATTTGAACTCTTAGCAAGGTCTGACTTGAGGAAAGCTGTGGTCAGCCTCACCGAGGATTAAGCCATTCGGGCTAGACACAAAAGAGGGAAGCATCCCACAGCAGTAACCACGCCAGAGCCCCTCATCCCAACCTCCCCACGGCCGGGCTTTGCCGTGCTTTGCATCTGCTTGCAGGTCATGCTGACTGAAGCTATAACATCACCGAGAAGGAAGTCAACAGGAACACAGAGGAAGAAGAGGAAATTCCCATAAACACCACTGGCTACTGCTGCTAAAAATAAATGGGAAGGGTGCTGGCTCCTGATTTACTATTCCTTCCTGCGACTTCCCATCCGCCAGGCTCATGCCTGCACTGTGAGAGCTGCTCCCTGGGATGGACAACTTTCCACAGCAGCTGTTCCAAGACAGCAGCCAGATGACATTGCACAGCATGTAGGTAGATATTTTTAAAGTTATTTGCCTGCCCCTGTCCATGTATGCTAGTTAAGATAACATGGGTGAGCAACGCTGAGAGACCTCTCAGCTCTCTCCCCCTCATCCATCATGGGTATCTCAGCTGCCTCCACTGGGCAAAGAGACCTTTTTCCCTGCATGAGCAGGAAGCTCAGCTCAGGAAGAGCTGATGGAGAGCAGCAGCAGTACTGCTGGGAGCTGGGCATCCCGCAGCAGTGCCAGCTGTGCCCCCAGCTCATGGAAGGGGAGCTGTGCACCTCATGGATGAGAGGCAGAAGTGGAGAGCAGCTCTGGTACTCAGCCCAAAGGCAGGTGACCCAAACTGTCACCCAATGTTTATCTGGAACTGGTTTTCAAAGGCATTTTTCACAGGCTGCTGCCTCTCTGAGGTAGTAACTCAAAATCCAGAGTTGCCAAGGATATGGCATTCATCACATTGTTCCCTTGGCTGCAGCCCTGCTGGCTGGGAAAAGGGACACACTCCTCTTCCAGGAGTTGATGAGAAGCTGACTACTAATAGCTCAATCTTCCAATACTTCTCTCTGTTCCGTGCTCCTTGTCAAGCCTGGGAAGTGACTGAAGCAGGGATTCACCATCACTGATGTGGGGCAGCACTGTCGAGAGGCACTTCTTGCCCATGTCCCAGCCACTGAGGTCTCAGCACAGCCCAGCTGCTTCAGGGTTTATTTGGCTGAGCACCTACCAAATCCACTTGCATTTATACTGGGGAGAAGCCCAGCTGCTGTGGGGCTCAGAGCAGCAGCAGGCAGCATTTGCAGGAAGCCAGGGTTAAGGGATGCCAGGGCCATAGCAGGGTTTCTGCTCTATTTGTGGGACTCAACACAGGGAACTCAACACAGGTGCCCAACTTCCCTGCCACATCCAGCCCCTGGCCAAAGGCAGCTGCCCATAGGTGCTTCCTGCAGCCAGGATCCCACAAGCTTCCCAGTGCAGACATGTGCTGGGGAGAAAAGGAGTTGCAGCTGCAGATAGCCTGTTTGCCTGAGACAGCTCCTGCAACTCATTGGAATAGGATCACACATATTGTTTGCCTGCTC
Source organism: Entomyzon cyanotis (assembly GCA_024500445.1). Taxonomy (NCBI): domain Eukaryota; kingdom Metazoa; phylum Chordata; class Aves; order Passeriformes; family Meliphagidae; genus Entomyzon; species Entomyzon cyanotis. The sequence goes on from JAKEPQ010001005.1 coordinate 89,570,452, forward strand.
TTGCCTCCCTGCTTATTTCAGATTTCCTTCTCCTGCCATCTTCATGTTTTTTGTATTTTCAGAAAGCAGTTACAAATGAAATAAACGTGGACGAAAGTCGTGGTTTACAAGACTATTCATGCCATAGCAAGGATATTCCACAGCTCTCTGGGTTTCCCATGTGAAAGATTTTCCCATTTTTTTACTTCTGGTTTGCCTGTAATGGGCATGGCATCCCTCATTTTTCCTTGTTTCAGGGAACATCACAGAAATGTGCAATCTGCATCTGCCGAGCATCTTCCCTCCCATGCAGGGCAAGCTCCTCCTCACCCCCAGGCTTTGCCTGGGAAGGTCCCAAATGGATGTGTTGCTTCAGGAAAGTGCAGCAGCTCTGGGAGGGCACAGACTCCCCAACTCCCCTTGCTCTGTGGAGGAAAACAACCAGCTTTTTCCCCATTATATTATTTCCTTGAGAATTTCCCTCTGTTTTATGAAGGGGTGAGTCTGTTCAGACCATGTCTGACCATTACAATGCCTTTTCTCATCTGACACTCATTGATGTTCTAAACCAGCAAGGGCTTGTCCAGCCCTGCCTCTGCTCTGCTCCCATCCAGCCTTGTGATTTCAGGGCATCCTTTTTTTTTGGCCATGAAGGTCTTCTGTCAGAATGTATTAAGGCAGAAAGAAAGTTGGAAAAGGCTGGTCTACCTATGCATCCTCCAGCACCCAACCCCAGGGCAGCACTGCTTTCTTCCAGCCCTAACCCCACACCTCCATTTTGGTGCAAAGCCAGGAGGAAGACTAATTGCTGACAGCAGTGCCAAGAAACCCAACATGTCCAAAACCATTGTGCTGTTTTTAGCATCTTCCATCCAGGAATCTCACAGGCATGTGACTGAGGAGGTATTTTTACCTTCCTCCCTCAGCATTCCAGGCGGGACAGCTGGTGCCTCCACAGCCTGATCCAGTCAGTGGTGGCTGCAGGCAGCCAGAACCAGGAGCTGGGCTCCCTGCCAGGACTGCTGACTTCCAGCTTGCAGCATTCCGGGACCCCACAGCTGAACCAACCACCCCCTTTCCCCATGGGGTTTAGTCTTCGGGGTCAGAGCCACGGCAGAGTGCTTGAAATCCTCCCCCAGTGCTTCTGTAAACAGCAGCAGAGAAGATTAAGAGGAAGAGTAAATGTGGATTAAGGACAAAAATAGTGCAAAATCGTGTAGGGTTTTTTTCAGATAAACAATATGTGAAGGCTGGCCACAGTTCTCCTGCTGTGCAGAGTCCTTTCCCATACATGCCCGAGCTCCCATATCCAGAGCTGGGCTCTTGTGGACCCATCCAGATGCAGAGCTGGCCAATAAAACAGCAAATGAGAGGCAGGGGGTCAGTCCTCAGTCAGCACTCAGCACTCCAAACCCTCCAAATCCAGCCTCTCTGTCCCCATGCTGCTGCCCTTGGTGTGACACAGAAAACCAAGCATTGTGAGGGTCCTTGCAGGGCTAATCCCTCACAGGCAAATCAGGATAGCGTGGCCAGCAGGACCCTGTACTCAGCACTGCTGAGGCCACACTTTGAGTCCTGTGGCCAGTTCTGGGCCTCCCACTTGAAAAAGGACATTGAAGTGCTGGGGCATGGTCAGTGAAGGGCAGCAAGGCTCTGAAAAGCTTGGAAAACATGTCTTGTGGGGAATAGGTGGGGGAGCTGGGCTTCTTTAGTCTCAAGAAGAGGAGGCTTGGCGGGACCTCATCACTGCCTGCAAGCACCTGAAAGGAGCTTGAAGCCACTAGGGGCCTGCTGTCTGCTCTGCCTGGTCTGCAGGGAGAGGACAAGAGGAAATGGCCTTAAGACTGGGGAGATTCAGATTACATGTTAGAAAAACAATGTCAGTGTTAGGGTGGTCGGGCATTGGAATAGGCTGCCCAGGCGGGTGGTGGAGTCATCATGTCTGGGGTGTTCCCAAGGCCTCTGGCTCTGGGTGATGTGGCTTAGGGGTTACAGTGGCAGTGCTGGGTGGACACCTAGACTGGATGATCTTAAAGTTCTCTTCTGACCTTGGTGATGATTCTGTGATCCCATGAGAGTCTCCCTGCACACCTATGCCTTGGTAGATACTACCTGGCCTAGGATGGATGCTAGTTCATTCAGACTGATGCGTGGGGGAACAGAGGGGTGTAACTCATTGGCTTTCTTGAGAGGAATCAAAATAAAGCCAAAGTCTGTGAAAACCCCCGGGGTTTCAGTCAGTCCAAATTCTTCTTTGACAGAGTGATGATGAGGAAAAGGGTGCAACCTCCTGACTCTCCTCTGGACAAAGCCAAATGCCGTCAAGGCTGTGGCAGGAAGGATGATGCTTGGTGCAAGAACACCAAGAGTTCTCTCTTTTGCTGGAGAACAAGAACATTTTCAGTCTTTGGGATATATTAATGAGGATGTCTCTAAGACATCAGTGAGAGCCACTCGAAGCACTCAGCTTGAACCAGCAGGGAGTTAATATCCCTGACAGAAATCCCTTCTCTGGGAAATCAGCCCTCAATGAAAACCCAGCATGCCATCCTTTCACGGCGTGCAGCAAATCGGCTCAGCACGCTGCAAACCAAGGCGTGTGCCCTTCCTCCCGAGCTCACCCGGGGCTGGAGCACAGCCCTCACCGCAGCCGGGATGCTGCCGGCGGCACATTGGGATGCCGCTGCACCGCAGGGACACGGCAGCGGTGCGCAGGGACGAGGAGCTCTGCGGGAGCCTGAACCTGCTGTGATTGCTCCTGCCGCTGGCAGCTGCTGCTCCAGGACGCTGGGAGATGTGGCAGCAAGGGCAGCCCCGAGATCCCGAACTGGGTCGGCGGAGTTGTAACATCTGGCCACGGAGCTGCCTTCCTGCGGGAATTAGGCACAGGCGCCACTCAGGCACTGTGACGGGAATAGCCCGAGATGCAGCTTGTGGGGTCTGGAAATCTGTGCTCTCCCTGCAGCCAAGGGGCTCGGGGGCTGCTGTGCATTGGAGGGAGGCTGCATCCACCCATGCCATGGTCCTGTCCCAGCCATGGCACCAGGCTCCCCAGAGGGCACTGCCCTCCCCCGGGCCGGCGGCTGGCTCGGTCACCTGTGAACCATTGCAGCACTGCGGGAAGAACTGCAAACGTGAGCAAACATTCCCGGGAAACTGGGACAAAGTGCCGGTAAGGAAGGATAATCCAAAAGAGCTACACAGGAGATCAGGAAACGCAGCTTTGTCACGGGACAAGGCCGTGGGCAGGGCGGACACCAGCTGCTGCGGGACATTCCCATTCACCATTCAAAGCGAGGGACAACTTTCTACATCCCATATGAAAAACACAAGTGCCTTTATATAAACTCACATAAATAAAGACATACAGGACATTGCTCTTAATTACCATTTTAAGCAGCATCAAATTTCCTCGTTTCTCGGTCATGAGAAGGCAATTAGGTTTTCTGTGTGGTTTTTATTATTTTTGGTTTTTAGCTGCAGAGCAGCAGCAAGCAACACTGTCGGGTGGTCCCTTCTTAACATTTTGCAATGCTCTTGCAGGCCTTGGCTGCTCTGTGTGGCTGTGGATTTCAGAGCAGTTTAGTCTAGGGTTTTGTCTTTGCCACTCCCATTGGAGTGACCTGAGGGGCACAGAGTCACTCAGGTGGAAAGATCATGACGGGTTTGTATTTCAACTCCCTGCTCAAAGCTCAGAGCAGGGTACTCGGAATGCTGTATCCAGCTGGGCTGTAAAACCTCCAGGGATGGGGCCCTCCTAGCCTCCTGGGCACCTGCACAGCCACCATGGGGCCTCCCTGAGCTCGCTGCAGTTCGCTGACATCCCTCAGTTACGAGGGGGAACGTGGTATCCAAATGTGCTGTAACAAGTGCCAAGTAGAGGAAGAGAACCCCTTCCCTCGACCTCTGAGCACACTTCTGCCCACAGGGGTGGGAGGTGCTGCTCTTTGCTGCCAGGGCACCCTGGGGGCTCACACTCAGCTCCTGTCCCACTCCCAGGACTTTCCCACAGCGCTGCTCCCTGGGCAGTCCCTCCCCAGGTTTGCTCTCAGGAGTTAGTCTTTCCCCCTTGCAGCAAGTAGGAAGGAGTAGGTTTAATACCTGCTCCTGCCTTTTCTGGTTGTGGAAATTAAATTTCTAATAAACAGGACCTTTTTTTTTTTTTTGCATGCTTTCTCCATGCATTTCTCTGGCTTAGTGTGGCTGGGGATTGTCCCTGTAGATGGAAAGACAGGAAGACATATAAACCTGGAATTTTAGAAGAACAATGATTAGAGGAGGTTTCAAAAGGAAAAGTTTAAGGCAAATGGAAAAGAGCAGTATGAATCACACCCCAGAAATACAACCACAACAAGAGCAGAAGGTGAAAGTGGAAGCAGGTCTATTGCCAATGCCCATAGTGATCTTTACTACTTAAAAACACTTTGTGACTTCAGAAGTTGGCCTCCTCACCCAGATCAAATTAAATCCCCTGAGCTTCCAGGCATCTATTGTTGGTCATCTGACTTTATGGACAGAAATATTTTACTGTCTCTTAAATCAGTGTCATGTGTGTCTCTTCCACAATTTCCAAGAATTTCTGGGCTGCCTTTACTGTCTGCACAGTTACAGACATAATCTTTGTTGCAGCACGATCTTATGATCTGACATAATTTTCTGGCTGCTTCTTTCTCCACAAGAGACTCACTTAACTTGTTAGTTCCTCTGTGTTTAAAACAATGTATAACCTTACCTCTGGCCCTCAAGATTATCCATCAATAAGAAGAGTTTGACAGTAGAGACTGAGTATGCTTCAGAAGAACACAGGTGTAAGGTGAAAGTGGCACAGAGATGAAATTACTGGGGTTCTCTGATTCATTAGGAATCATACCATTAAACCACTCTGTCTGCACTCTGGGCCCTTTGCCTGTATCCTTCTATGCCAGGTGTATCATAGTTTTAAGCTTCTTCAAGCAGCTTTCATTTAAAAATTAGCTTTAGCCTTCTCACCTCAGAGATAAATCCCAACTGTCTTTCCCCCTGCCGCCAGTCTGAGACGGAGCAATGCAGTGGATCAAGAGCACAGAAACAAGCAGTGAATTGGGTCAGTGGGACTACAGAAGGTTTTTGGGAAGCTGAGGTTCAAAGATGCCTGAGTTATCAGTTGTGCACTATTTATGAGTTTGTGGTCCCAAGGACTGCAATAAAGCCACCATACCTCAGGCCTGACCATGGTGATATCAATGGGGTGCCAGGATATTTCAAGTCAGGGCTCAAATCCCTGTTTACAAGTGTTTTGCTTGCAGCCCACTAAGACCCACACAAGCCCTCAGGAGGATTTTGAGGTTTAGCAGTGGGAGCCAGAAAGAACAGCAGCAGCAACACCCTTTAAACAAGAAATTTGATGAATCATCAAAGGTGGTAGGAACAAGACACACAGAATCTTGCTATAAAAAGTCAGCCAGGATGGATACACAGCTTGTGATCAGATGCATCCCAAACACATGGGACTACACATCTGCTACATCCCATCTCAGTTTTGGGACACCTCTCCTGCAGGCCGGAGCCAGTCCCTGTGCCCAACAGCTGGAAAAAGAAGGTGGAGAGCTGGAGCACATGAGGGCTGAGCTCTGCTCACCTAGCACAGGAGTCCATTCCCAAGTGGCTTTCCCTCATTATCCCCTTGCTCGCTGGAGCAACAAACTCCTCAGTACAAGGAGCTGTTGCAGGCACAATGAGAAGAGAGATGAGGTGATGGCAGGAGAGGACAAGGGGGAGGTGGAGGAGAAGAGCAGGATGGGTGGGGAGAAGGCAGCTCTGTGGGGTCTTTTTCCACAGACACATCAGTTACTGTAGGAGCAGAGCAAGAAGGCAAGGCTGGAAGATCAGGGCATGGACATGGGGAAGGCAAGCAGGAGGCTGGGGAAACGAGGGCGGGATGAGGAGGAGGAAAGTCCGGGGGGTCACCAAGCTGCTCTGCAGGGAGATGTGGGAAATGGAAAAGTGGAGATGTTTTTCTCAATTGCCAATTTGAGAAGCCGCTAAAACACACACCTGTGCACATCCTTGTGTTTAGGGAAATCTTTTTTTTTTCTTCTTCTTTCCCAAACCTACTAAAGCCACCATGTAGGGAAAGCATTTGTCAGTACAAGTGGAGGCATTCCTGTGTGCCCTTGCACACACCACTGATTGACTTCAGGTTATGCTCAGGGAAAGCTATTTGACCCACAGGGGAAGAAACACCTTCTCTAAACAGGAACTATGGCACTGAAGTCAAGACACTTTCCCACTGTGCTTCTGCAGACTTTCCTTTGGAGGCAGTCGCAAGGTGCTCCCAAGAAAGGCAGAGGCTGCAAACAGACCCTGAGATTTCTCTTGTCCCAAAAGAAGGAAAACCTAAGATGAATTTCATCAGGCAGAGGATGTTGCCACCTGCTGCTTAAATAAGAGCAGACATCAGTTCCCTGTGGTTTGGGTCATTCCTGGGATTTGAGTTTTTGTGCATGTTCCAGGGACTAACATTATTTTTTTTCACTCGTAACTCAGGTGCCAGCAACTCCTCTTCCACTCTACTGCTGCCAAACACAACAGACCATGAAACACTCCTTTCTCTGCAGTTCCTTCACTATAAGCAGGTTTGCACATCAGGTAGGCTACCCCAGAAAGCAGAAATGCCTTCAGATGAGCCCAGCTGTGCCCTTAGCTGCCACTTATTCCCTGGTGCCTCTTAGCATGAGGTGCAAACCTTCGGAGAGAGCCAAATTTCGGGCATCCAAAAGAAAATTAAAGACAGAAGGGACTTCTAAAATTTTTTTCAAAGAACTGTTAAAAAGTGCATAGCTTACACACATTGGGAAGAGGGGTGGAACTGCTGCCCTCATTTGCAATTAAAAGTATTAGGTTGTAGCATTGAGGATTAGAGCATACATTATTTGTGCAGGATTAAATAAAAAGGCTGATGTTTCTGTGAGACAGTAGCTTGGCAAACAATGAGAAATGAAGTAAAAAGAGCCTAGGATGCTCTGCAGTCAGAGCTGATGAAACAGCAGCATTGGATTGCTATTCCCCTTGGTGAAATGCCTCTGGGGAAAGATCTATTAATCACAACCATCTGGATGGGAGCTTCAGCTGCAGATGCAGTAGGGATACTGAGGACAAGGCTGAGCAGCCAGACCAGTGGCTGTGGCCAGGAAGGAACGGCAGGACTATGCTACATCCATCTGTGGGGCAGGGGAGAAACCCCACCAGGGTCTGGTGCACGGGAAGAGAGATGCAAAGCCTTGGGAATCACACTGATGTAATCTGAATTTGATTTCTGTAAGGTTTCCAGACATGATGAAATTACTCTGCAACTGGTTGGTGTTCTCAGGGCTCAAGCAGTTCCATGCAGGGTCTAAAATCACCCACACAGCAGCAGAAAGGGAAGGGAGCTCATACCATGCTGGGTTGCAGGATACTCAGTCACTGAGGTTGTTCAGGGCACCATCCAACCTAGCCTTGAACACTTCCAGAGATGGGTACCCACAAATTCTCTGGGCAACCTCTTCCAGTGCCTCACCATCTTCACAGCTGAAAACTTCTCCCTAATACCTAATCCAAACCTACTGTCTGTCAATTTAAAACCATCATTCCCCCTTGTCTCCATGCCCTTGTTAAAAAAATCCCTCTCCAGCTCTCTTGCAGAACCTCCATGGGTACTGGAAGGTCCTCCAAGGCATCCCTGGAGCCTTCTCCAGGCTGAACTTCCCCAACTCCCTTAGCCTGTCTTCACAGGAGAGGTGTTCCATCCCTCTGATCATCTTTGTGGCCTCCTCTGCACTTCAGGAGGTGCATTCTAACAGGTCCATTCTGTTCCTGTGCTGGGGACCCCAGAGCTGGATGCAGCACTGCAGGTGGGGGTCTCACCAGAGCAGAGCAGTGGGGCAGAATCCCCTCTCTCACGCTGCTGGCCACCCTGCTTTGGATGCAGCCCAGGACATGTTTGGCTTTCCGGGTTGCAAGGGCACAATGCTGGATCACATCCACCTTCTCATCCACCAGCACCCCCAAATCCTTAAGGCTGCTCCTCTGCTGAGCCTCTATTTGTGCTTGGGATTGCCCCAACACATGCAGGACCTCAGATGAGTCAGGTCTGGGAAGAAGCTCCCAAAAGAGAGAAGGAAGTTCTGAAGGTTACTAAATGAGAAGATCTTGAGAGCAGAAACAGGATTCCTCTTGCCTCTCCATAATCTTGCTACACTACAAAAAATCTGGTCACTGTGACATGACTGCTTTTTCCATTTCCTTTCATTGTGAAAATCATTGCTGGCAGACCAGGGCAGGGAGCATCCTAGAAGCCAGAGGAACTATATTCCCTTGTTAAGGCAAAAGCACAAGTTTTATCTCAACCTATGTGGTCTAGCTGTCCCAGAGCAAGCTGAAATATGATCATCTTCATTAAAAAACTGCCCTGTCTGCACAAAGCAAGCATCTTGGCTGCCTCCGAGACCTCTCCAGATGACAGTGCAGAGGTGATATATTACAGCAGAGCTGCTTTTCCAATCATGAGCAGAATGGATAAAATTTTCTACTTGTTTTCCTGTCAGTCAGCAGTTCCTTCTCATGATACTGCTCAAAAATCTGTTCCAGTGGTCATCCACTTTTAATAGCACAAGGGATTTTTTGCAGCTGCAGCCATTGCAGCAGCACTGCCACTTGCAGGTCCCCCATTGCTGCTGCTGGATCCCAACCCATAGTCTCAGCTGCCCTCCTGCATCCCCTCCTGCTCACGCAGATGCCCCAGGCAGTTGTGGATACCTGATGAACGGATCAAACTCTCCAGACTCAAAGCTATATATTCCTGGGACTACAGGAAGGGAAGGTCTTCTGTTCACTGCTCTTCCTCCCTGCACCCCAGAGCCAAAGACAGGCAATAACCTCCATCAAGCCAAGAAGATGGGAACAGTGCTTTTTTCCAGCACCAGTAGGTGTTTACATCTGGGTGCGGGGGAGGAATCTCATTGGCACCCCCTGAAGATGACCTCTACCATTTTTAGTAGGATATAGCACACACTTCTAAGGAACATTTGTCAGTTAGAAGGAAGGGAAGGTGCCAAGAGGCACAACCTGAGTAGTTCCTGGGAGAAGTAACCATGTGGCAACAGGAAGGCAGGGGTGGGCAAACCCACAGTGTGGAGCAAAGCTCAAGAAGTGCCCCATTCCTGAAGGTGCTGGCATGGGCAGCCAATTTTCAGGATGAGTAGCACAGCAGAACCTGGTGTGAGGAGCAGACTATCCTGATGGCTGGCTGCCAAACCTCCCAGCCACCTAACACAATGGGATACTCACCAGAATGTGGGATGAGGTGGGTGTGGGTTGTGGAGAAGGAAGCAACTGCATTTGCTGAGCCTTAAACAGTGTAAGGTCAGGAAACAGAGATGTTGGCAGTGGAAAAAACATCAACTGCATGATGAGAGGCTTGTAAACATTAAGGGTTGGAAACCCAAGAGTATATGCAAAAGCAACCTCATCAGGTAATCCACAGGGAAAAGTATATCCTTACCTTGGGCATGAACACAGCCTGCCCTCACCACTCACAAATCGGCCTAACAATGCTACACAAATAGGAAGATGAGCCCCTCATGCATTGCTTTGCTCCATAAGTTCAGCTACACTTTCTGCTTATTTTCAAAGCATGAACCAGTGGTTCAGACAAATTCTTGACTTCCATATTGATTTATCTGTATTGAAACCTTTAAAAGCATTATTTTAAGCTAATTACATTTAAATCACATAGAGGAGTTTCTTGAATCAATGAAGGCAAAAGCAATCCTCAAACAATTAAGAATCTCTGTTGTGCTCACTGTGGAAATTAAGAAGAGGAAATGTAGATTTGCCTCATTCCCTGAGGTGTCAAATTGAGGCAGCCTGACCACAAGAGTACCCTGGTGACACAGTGTCACCTGAACCAAAGAGGTCCAACATGTGGCCTTTCAAGGAGCCAGGGCATCAGCAGGTCACTGCCTCCCAAATGGGAAAACTGCAGTGAAAACCAAAAGAACTACATGGCTCCATCAAAACTTTGTATTTCGTGCTGGAAGCAGCAGTATCAGGATGCTCAACCTCAATTGCAGCCAGCCAGACAAGCTACCCAAAATGGGAATGCATTTTATATCACAAGAAAATTCCAAGTCTGCAGTCTTTACTCACTTTTTCATGTACAAAACCACAGATGCATTTTCATACTTATGTCTCTATATAATTAAATATACCTACGCCCCCATAGTTAAGTGCAACTGAACATACAACAAGGCTGTTTGCAATGCCATGCTTGGCAGCAACAGGATTACTTTCTTTCACTCACTACCTTTCTCAAAACACACATGAAACTAAATGGAGATCTTCATTCTCATACAACAACAGCCAGCTTCTAGCCCCACAACTGCCTGGAGCCTAGACTATTTTATTGTCGCAACTCCTGATACAGAAACGCTCAGCAGAGCTGCTCCTTAACACCTCTTGTTCTGTGTCTCTGCAGAGCAGGTGGTGTTTTTCCCTGCACACTTTAAAGGAAGCAGGAGACAAGTCTAGTACTATCCAGTGACACCTGAATGCAACAGGTTTCTGGCTGATCAGCCAGATACACACCACAAAACCTCTGCTGCATGTTCTGAGTTATGACACTAATTCAGGGAAATTTAAGTACCCAAGTATTAGCAAGTGAAATGAGTTTTTTCTTTGCAAAAATAACATATTTAAATTATGTTTTATTCAGTGGAAGAAAAATATTACAAACTTGGGCTGTCTCATAGCTTCTTTAGCTTATAGGTTTTGTACTGGCTACACAGTTACTTTATTGCACAGGTTCACATATCAATCTTTTACTTTTCTAAAAAAATAGCCCTGATGCAGCCCAAATTTACCATAAAAAGCTGAAGCATTTAAGAAGCAAGTTCAGAGGTAACAAGTCTTCTCCAAAAGGGCAATGCTCTATTTCTGAAGAGAACTTCAAACACATGCTCTAAATTTTCATTCAAATACAAATGGAGTGTAATAGATTATGTAGCCCAAGGAAGCTGTGGATGCTCCACTCCCTGGCAGTGTTCAAGGCCAGGCTGGATGGGGGTTGGAGAAACCTGGTCCAGTGGAAGGTGTTCCTGTCCATGATGGTGGGGGCTGGAACTAGACTTTAAGAACCCTTCCAAACCAAACCATTCCATGATTCTATGATTAATACAAACGATTTAATGAGGTTATACAAGTTTCTGATCATTTTGAGTGTGTGTCTGAGAGACTAGAGAATAACAGGAGAATGAAGACAAGCATAGTGAAACCAAGTTTCCTGATAAATGAAATCTCCGTTTCAGAGCAAACAGGAACACTAAAGCACCAGCATACCCACACACAGTCCATCCTCAGTTTTGATGAGTCAAAAAAGCAATTCAGAATCGGCAGCTTGTCCTAGATGTTAACTGTTAGTTGGGTATAACATTATACAATTTATTGAATTAAACTGAAACTTGAGGGGCAGATGCAGGCAGTATACATCCTCTGTGATGTATCACAGACCAGATTTTGCAATTCTATTTACTTGCAAGGGAATGCAATGTCCGCTCACTGACACTCAGTGTCTTCTCTGTGAAAAACAGACAGGCATGATATTTGAAATTAGTTATAAAGAGGTCTTTATGCAGTCTAACGAAAATGCCTAATTTCTTTAAGAAGCTGAATAAATTATACTTCTGTAAGCATAACAGAAAAACGATATATTTTTCATAAAAGAAAAATTAGCAGAAACAGAGTGGCAGCAGGGAGAATACAGAGAACATCTGCAAAAAAGATATTCATTATTCTATAGGCAAACATAGACATAAGAAATCCCCATCAATTTTTAACAACTTACAAATGTGTTGTTTCCCACCCATCCACCAGATACTCATAAAAGCTTGCAGAAGGCAGTAAGGACAGTGGGAAAAGCAGGACTGCTGGGACACAGCACAGGGTGTGCAGGCACTTGGTGCCCTCTCCTGGGCACAACAGACAGATCCTTGTTTAGCCAATTCAGAGCACAGCCATGGAAGTGAGGTCTTCTACACCATAAATTAATTCTTCAAGCAAATCAAAGACACAGGTCAATCAGAGAGTTCACACATTTCCCAGAGAAGTATTCAGCTGTTCAACTCCATTAAAATTCCTGACACAGCAGCGTGTTACATCACAACATTGTTTATTATGTAACTTTTTACAATACAAACAAAAATACAGAAATGCAGTATATGAATACAGCTAAATGCAAAATGGTGATGTTTTTCTCGAGGCCATATTCCCATTTCTAGTAAAATAAAGAAAGACTGCACACAGGTAGAAACAGGTTGGTAGTTAACTCCACAATTTTGCCTAGAAATGACCTATAAATGCGTTTTCCTGCTACTTACCATAAAATGTAAAAAGGGAGTTAAAGGAAAGTTTTACTCACTGGTTCCTACCATATGAAAGAAGCTATATTCTATTTAGGAGGGCCAATATATGGAAAAATATCTAAATTAAATGTTATTACAAAAAATGAAGCAGTAATGAGATCCTTCTGGCTAAAGAAGTTACTAAATGAGAATAGCATATATTTAAAGAATCCAAAACATAAAAGGTTTGTTATAAAAAGCTTAGGTGCACTGTAAGCTTACAACTTTTGTTTTTCCATGTGTCCTTTTAAACAATGGAAGTGTCAAAAATAGGGTCAACTGTGTTAGACTAAATTACATTATTGTATATGCTGCACTGAATGGAATTCTTGTATTATAATAATAGAGAAGCATTGTTTGCATCATATTATGGCAATTTATCCTCACTAAAAACCGTCTAGAGTCCTGCATTTTTTGATATCCTGTAAACCGTCAACCACCAGAACATGATTGTACAACAGTAAAATGTTTTCTTTTGCATTAAAATGACACCTGTTAAAAAAAAAGAATGAAAAAGGTACTTAGAGCTGTTATTTTTCCAAGTACACAACACCCTAGACAATTCAAGGCATCTCATTCTCTATCAAAATTAACAAAAATTTGTCATGCTGTTAAATCCATTACTATGGATACGACTGGTGCAAAATTGGTCAAACGGATCCAACAAACACTGATGTCCAGGCTGGCATATTGGCAACTAATACATAACTGGTGGTCAAAATGATGCATTTAAAATATCTTCCCTTTCTTCTTATTCTTTTCCAAGGTTCTAAAATGACATTAAAAAAAGTTTGTTAAATAAGGAATACACTTTCTGATTTTTTTAATTATTAATATACACCTTTTAAAACAGGCATTTTAATAAGGCTTTATGGGTTGCAACACAATGGATCAAACTATGTACACAGAACTTGTACTGTGTGAATCAAGCAATGCAGTTACCACCAGATTTCCACTCCCAAGGACATGGGGAATTAAAACATTTTAATTCTCAAAGCTTTAATTCTTCATCCCCCTAGAAGTCTGATGCAATCTAGCAATATAAACATTTTTTTTAGGCAAATATATTTATGTGTGGGTACCATGTTTTTGCAGAATAAAACCTGCTTTAGAAGCTAATAATTTTCCCAATATTGCTGAAATATGGTCATTTGTAATTCAAAACAGTTCAAGATTTTTCTTGGCTTTTAAGTGACACCACCATAGTGGCCAACAATCATGGATGGACCATTATTATCTCAGAAATTGCCTTTTAGCAGAAAGCCATAGAACTTTTTCTGTGAACTGCAGGCCAAGACTCCAATTTACCTGGAGGAATTCTGTTGTTCCAAAATACGTTGTTGAGCCTCCCAGTTTGCTTTCTCATCCTCAAACTGACGACGCTTTTCCTCCAACTCTTTGTGCTGTGCCTCCAAATTCTTTTTCATTTGCTCATGGCGTCGCTGCAGCTGCAGAAGATCATGAACAAGAGTTAGTAAGTAAAGAAAACACAGCAACTGTGTTTTCTGTCCAAGCAACTCTTGGAACTATAATAACAAATATCAGCAACTAAACTTAGTAATGCAACAAATTTATGTATTACATTTTTCTTCAGAGGAAGTAGCTCAGACTAAAAGCTCTAAGGTGACAGGTACTGACAGTAATGGAAACCAAAGGGTTATTAATCCTGTAGCTTCGTTTTACAGTTAACAAAAAAATGCCCCAAATGCTGCCCAAGTTACAAATGGGACTTGTCAGCAGCTACATTTGGCAAATAAAAGGAAACTAAAAAATACTTTGGTATTTGATGCAAACATTAAGCAGAAAATTGCAGAGCATTTGAGCTTCACTAATGCATAAAAGAGGAGCATCTTCAACTTTCTGTGGGGGAAAAAACAAATCATTGATTTCATCCTACAGCTTTAACTATATTGTGAATCTATTTGGAAAAAAAAAGTGGATTCATTTATTCACTAATTAAATGAATTAGTATTATTGAGGAAGTGAATTGTTTACATTCCAAAACAGAGTAAGAAGTCTCTCCTGCAAGTTGATGGGACAGACTGACAATCAAATGTGTTGTATGGGAGGATGGCAACACTTGTCAGAAAAAGTGATTCCTTTTCTGTGGTGTAACATATTTTTTTAATTAAATCACAGAATGGTTTGGGTTGGAAGGGACATTAAAGATCATCTAATTCCAACCCTCCTGCCAAAGGCAGGGACATTTTATAATAGATCCACAGTTGCTCCAAGTCCCATCCAGCCTGGGCTTGAACATGGCCAGGGATGGGGCATCCACAGCTTCTCTGGGCAACCTGTTCCTGTGCCTCACCACTCTCATAATAAACTTTCTCCTAGTATCTGATCTAAACCTACTTTCTTTCAGTTTAGAGCCATCCCCCTTGCCCTGTCACTCCCTACCCTTGTAAAAAGTCCCTCTCCACCTTTCTTTTAGGGTCCTTTCAGTACTGGAAGGCCACAATAAGGCCGCCACAATGCTTCCTCCTTTCCAGGATGAACAATTCCAATTTTCTCAGCCTTCACTTGTACAGGTGAAGGTGCTGAGAGGGAGGTGCTGCCTCCCTCTAGTTGTCTTGGTGGCCTCCTCTGAACTTGCTCAAACACATCAAAGTCCTTCCTGTGCTGGGGACCCCAGAGCTGGATGCAACAGTCCAGGTGGGGTCTCACCAGAGCAGAGTAGAGGGGCAGCACTACCCCCCTCGACCTGATTTCCACATTTCAGAGAAAGTTAAATAAAATTTCCTCATTCCTTACTCTCTTGCAAGACCCCATTTTGCACAAACCCTTGAAAACGTATTTCCTTTTACACATTTTTTACATGGCACTGTCTGTTACCTACTTTTCTGCATTTAGATAAATACAACAGAAGTTTACAGAGCCATGAATAGTGAAGAAAAAAGAAGAATGAACACTTAAAAACCGGTATCACAGGATGCACTCAGTCAGAAAGTCCAGAGATAGTACATGAAAACTAGAAATATTTTTGTTTGTTTTTCACAAGGAGAATGTGGAGGCCAGAAGTATAGAAGTATTCAAAAAGATTCAAGACAGAAACTGAGGAAGGATAAACCCAGTGACTAGAAAAATCATGATCCAGATAAAACATCTAGCTTTAAAATCCTCAAATTGCTGACTGGTATATCTTACTATTTATATCCCTATCTATTCAGCTCTCAAACAAAAAAAAAAACAAAACAAAACTAGATTGACTTTTTTTTCCCTCTGATCCAGTATGCCTTGGCTCCTTACAGTGCCTAGGCTGCCAAGCATTTCAACTACCCTTCCAAGTTTCCTCATTTTTCCTTAAATTTGGAGCCAGCTTTCTTTAGGAACTTTGATAAACTTCTCTATTAGGCTTTTTGTGAGAAACTGCTTTCCCAAAACTTAGAAAATTAGTTTTAATTTCTTAAACTTCTAATTATAATAGTCCCTTAAAAAGATTACTTTCAGAGCCCCTTGAAGGCTGTAAGAAACCGGTTTCACTGTGAGGACTTCACCTGGAGATGACGGAAATTAGAGTTAAGTATCCATAAAATGTGTTCAAATGATATCAGAACACTGACAAAAACATATTCCCAGCTCTTCCTTAGTCTATTAATTCTCATTTATGTGATTTCCTACAGGCATTATGCCCAATTCCTGAAATGCTTTTTCAATACACACAGCAAATTATCCTTACTGCATTAGCTTATGTAAACCATAAAAGTCTCAAGAACTTTAAAAATCTTTAGGAAGAATAAGCACAAAATATTCCAGAGAAAAGGGAGAAAAAGAGAGTAAGGAAGTTAAGGAGTATTTTAACATGCTAAGACTGAAAATAAAAATAGAATGCATCTGAACATTAAAAGTACATTTTAAGTTCAGGCTTATACCATTTCAGCAAAGACAACAAGCTGAGAAAGAAGAATGGTGTTGTCTTTACACAAAAAAACCAACTATGGAATCAATTATGGTGCAAAGTCTTGGCAAAAAGCCCCATCCCTACACTTGTTCAGCCTCAAGTTATATCGGTGTTTAAAACATTTTGATTACCTCAGCTTCAGAGTCCTTCAGTTTCTGAACTTTTTCTTTGACTTTCATCTCAAACACCTGTTCCATTTCCATTTCCATTTTTTTCATTTTGGCTACATGCTCCCTCCTTTCCTCCTCCATCTGTGCCAACGGGCTCCTGCCATAAATCCAGAAGAAGTAGTTAGCTAGTAAGAACTTTTTTCCCTGTCTGTTACATTAGGGCATCTGGAAAAAGCAAGATAAAAATGCTGAAGCAGTAAGACAAATACATCGCTGTAGGCACTGCTAGCTTAAATTCAATTTGCATTATTATATTAACTGCTTCGATAAGCTTTACTCAAAAAGACATTTCATACAATGTCCTTCTCTCCCCCACAATTGATTTGCATTTCCTTTAAGTTAACAGAAACTCTTGACTTTCTATCAGTAGAACCACCTGGTCATGGGAAGAGAGGAAATCAATGTTATAACAAGAAAAACAAAATTAGCATCTTCCAAGTGATCTTCAGGCATCTTTTTCTTCCCATTCAAATATATAAAAAAATTAATGGACATAACAAGAAAATTAAGAGCGCTGCAGACTAAAGTCCTATTTTCTCTCTAAATCTTCATTGTTCCAAGTGAGCCCAACAGTCATTTAACATTACAACTGTCTTGAATGCTCTGGTCATAGTTTTGAAGAGAGATCAGCTTCAAAAAAAAGGTTTGGGCAACTGAACATCAGTATTTCAAAGTGTTAGTTGGAAGATTTTCCTTTAGAAAGCTATTAATAAAAGTAATGTACATTATTTTTAATTTTTCTATACACTTCATGGTATATTTTCTTGGATTCTACCGAATTTTTAAACCTGTATAAGCCTGCTATCCATGTTGTGGTGGTATGGGTTTAAAATAGCAAGTTTCACAGTAAGTATTTAAAAAAAGAGAGTGAATGTGATCTAGTGATGATTGCTACACAGAGTTTTGTTAAGATTCTGCTGTTCCACAAAGAGCAATCAAAACAAATCATTGGCCTCTTGTTTCAGTTTTGAGTATATATATGGCTTAAAATGGCAGCTTTAACTATTGTATTAGCAAAAATGAAGAACTGATTATATTTGGAATCGTTACAATCAACCAGCAGAGGATATCTAATGCAACACACGTAAAAGTCACTCAGACCAGCAAATTGTAAAACAGAAGTGGCAAGCCTAAGTCCTAATAAAAATAAGATTTTTATTTTCATTTCTTAAAAAAGACAAAAACCCCAAAGAAACCCTGTTCTGAATCAAATCATGCAGAAAAAGCATTTGGAAAGGAGAGAAGTATTGGCTAACTTTCAGTGATAACTGAAATGTAATTAGCATATAGTATCTGTTTTGATTCAGAATTTGTCACTCATTCTGATGGGAATGGAGATTACAGATCAAACATAGTTAAGATCTAGTATGACCATTATTGGCTCATTTTATCTTTCCTGCTCACCCATTTTCACCACCTAACCACACAGTGAAAGCAAGCAATGTCATATGAATTCATGGCCGTATCATTTTTTTCTTAAATATCAGTATTTTAAAGCAAACAATTGGTGGGGTGCAAGGAGGAAGAAAATGGCACTTTCATTAAAAAAAATTAAAATTAATCTGAATTAATAGTTGCAACACTTGGACTTGTGAGTAAAATGCTATGTAATATACAGAACTGAAACTGATCTTCAGTTTAATTTTTACTTTAGTCCTTCAAAAGGCCAACTGCTAGTAACCTTTTTCAAGGAAAAAATTAATGGTTAAACACGGTGAGGTACAATAACAAAAATACTAAGACAGTGAAAGAGGTGAGTAGCAGTACTTGTGGAAGCTAAGCAGCAGTCAAAACAAGACTATTTTCTTTTTAGAAATGTAAAGTTCTCATATGCATCTGCTCTTCCAAAATTAATCTACAAAGTAGAATAAATATTGAGGAATCATTGCTGTAGTTTTAACTTGAAAGGAGAGAATAATTGTCCTTTGATTGACAACTTAATAATCCAATGGGAATGTCATTCAAGCTGTATTTCAGAAAGTGGTAAAAATCAGTCTGCACTGAAAATTTGACAAATTGACAAGCGAGCATTTACAGCTGAGAGCTTTACAACACAAGTCACAACTGGTTTTGTTATGTCCTAAGTATGTGACATGGGTAAAAGCACATCACCCTGTATTTCAGGACACAACTACACAAGGGACTTGAACAAAAACAAAAACCACAACATAAAAAACCAAAGAAAGCACAAGGGAAAAAAACCTCACAAACCACTAAACAAAGATGTAAAACATGTAACTGATTTCAGAGGACGTGTGCTCAAATACCAGTCCTCTAAGTTATTCTGCAAAAATGAAAAATTATTCTAGCTATGTGCAAAGTGGAACCTCTGCAAGCAGGTAATAAGATAAAATCATGGTCAGAAATTATTAAAGTTACTAGATCCCCAATTCAATAAAGAATTGCAAATTTACAAATCAGGATGAAAATTCCACTAATTCTTTATAAGCTTCTATATAAAGATGACTGAGCTATGGATAGAAACTAGGGGAATTCCATAATTTATGTACTTCTACTGATCTTTGAAATTTGACCAAATTTGACTTGAATGTTAGCCGAAAGGTTTCTAAAGAGGATGGGTTTTTACAGAGGTATTTGTCACTGTAAGCGTTTATAAATTCCTAAAATTTACAGTAGCACAGCTTTAGGAAAAAAACCCAAACCAACTGCTAGGGGAAAAAACAATGCCAAGAGCGGGATACCCAGAAACTGTTTTAAATTTGAAACATCAAACAGTGAAATCCTTTTTGTGTTTATAGAATCTTTGTCTTAAGTTTTTTGGAAAAATTTAAATGACCACTTACATGCCTTCAACTGTGTCAAATCTAAAAAACAAAAAATACAGAGGCTTAGCTTAGCATGCTTAAATAAAACCACAAAACCAAAAAGCAATAATTAAAAAAGTAAATTCAATATTAATAGATTCCTAAAGCTAACTATGTGCTCCCCCAAAAGCAAATTTTTCATACTAAAAGAAAAAAAATGTTAGTTAAAGCTTGTTATATTTATTTCAAGTTCTGTTAATCACTACACCATGTCAATATTAGCACAGGTTTGATGTGCAGATGCTTTCAGGAATAGCTTTCCTACACCATCTACATCATCTTTTAAAGAGATTTTAAATATTTTAGTGACATGAACCACCACTTGCTCTAAACAAGTTTTCGGAAACCAGTGCCACCTCGAGGCTTGTCTCCTCGTTCAGAATTTGTCAGCTAGCAGAGCACAGGGCATTGCACGCCCGGGAGCGCTGTGGTGCTGCAGGAGAGCGCTTGGCTCCCACGGCCAGCAGAGGGCTCCGCGCTTGGCTCGGCTGCAGTGTCACCTCCCCCGGCACCGGGATGCTTCACCCGTGTGCCTCGGCTCAGCAGAGCACTGATGCCGCGGGAAAACAAGCTCTGATCTCACCGTCCGGTCAGAGGGGCTGCACGACCTCAGAGCCCTTTCACAGAATTCGGCAAGAATACAGGCAAAAGGAGCTGGAAGTGGGTCGGGCTTGGCAGGCAGAAGGAGCCGAGCATTGCGTAATTTGTTACCCTGTACTGAACAGATCAGTAGATGGATAAGGCCCATCTTTATGGTGTACAATACGACTTTCAATAAAAATAAGATTTTACTTTTAAATTCACTGAAGATAGCAGCTTCATACAGCAAATCAAAAAGATTTCTCGAATTACAACTTCTAAATTTCAGAGCAAATGCCAATTTTCTCACCTGTCACATAGTCTCCATGAGAAATTACAATTACTGCACAATTTAAAGAGAAGTTATTTATGTATGTGAAGACGACCCTAGACATTTTACTTTTTAATGGTTAGGATGTTAATGAAAATTTGAAAAATCAGACTAAGCCTAAAATACCAAAAAAAGCTCCATAATCATAGAAAATACATGCTTTGGATTGCTCTTAGGTCAACAAGTTACTTATAGACCAGTCAAGTTTCACCAAATCAAAGGAGGCAAATCAGAGATAAAATTATTAACCAGACAGAAAAGAACTGTTTCAATTCATCTGCACAGTATTATTAAAGCTTGTAGCACATACTTTGTTTTCACATTCGCATTTTTATCCAAAGAAATATGTTAACAGCTGCATGAAAATCTGAGATCTGCTAAGATCATAAAAATACAGCTGTTTTAAAGGTACAAAAGGTCAATCCAGCCTCCAACAGCTGCCAGGAGGAGATACTTTTGGAAAACTACAAGCACCACTGCATGTACGTCTCCTGGTATGTCTGCCCTCCCAGTTTCCAAAAAACCAGCAGCTTAGGAGTTTCCAGAGCCAGGGGGTGTATCTGTGTTCGACCATATGCTTGTAATACCCCCAGATAGCATCAGAGCACGTCTCCATTCTCACACAGAGCTACAGGATCTGTCTCCCATGAAAGAATCAATATTGCCCCATTTTGAGACACAGAGACTTCTTTCAAAAGGCAAGCAGGCAAGCATAAAATTCCTAAGGGGAGGCACAGAAACTGTTAATATTTGTTCATCCCCCTCAATTTCCAGGAGGTACATGGTCATTAGGAAAATTCCTTCTATGCTGCTTCAACTATACTAGATTAAAAAACTAAAAGCTGCAAAAACACTGAAGCCAAAAAAGCATCTTAAAGCTTAAAAAAAAAATGCCGCAACTCAACATATGGTTAAGGTAAAAACAGAAGAACAGAATCAAGCTGCTTCATAACCAGCACATGCATTCAAGAATTTCATGTATTTACTTGTTAAGTCACCCTGTGTTCTGGGAAACAAACTCTCACAGAATGTTCAAAGCGCTCCTTGTAAGTTTGCAACAGACTTTGCCATCTTTCAGATGCCTGAATCAAACTAGGTGCAATAATTTACTCATTCTCTTGAACAAGAAAATCCCATCCTGATAGCAAAGAGCACCAATTGTATTTATTAATCTCCGAGCTGCAGTACTGCAACATTCTGAGCAACAGATTTCTAACGGAGAAAATAGTCCCAGAAGGCACATTCACCTGGAAATACTCAGGTGGGACAGCACAGTGATCCAAAGTGACAGGAGAGGCAAAGTAAGCATGCTTCAGAGAGCAAAGTAATTCCAGATCCTCTTAGTGTGGGTTCTGGCTCAAAAAGAAGTATCAGCAATGCTATCAGCAACTGATTGCGGTGGAGGGGTAAACAAAGGTCACAAAGAATTTTGAAACCTACTCATAGAAGCATTTTTGTATAAAATAACATCTTATTGTGTCTGCAATATAGGAATAAAAAATAATTTTAAATAATCACTCTTAAGAATGCAGAATAACCAGTCCTTACTCAGATGAGGTAACAGACTGAGTTTGTAGGTGCAGACTAACACAAATCTAAGCAGGCACACAACAAAAAACAGTGAAAGTGTTGTCACTAAAATTCAGATTTTTCAAAATGTAAGGAAAGCATACTAAGATTTTGAAAGGTATGTGAGAAATCCCAGTATTTTACAACACATGCAGAAAAATATAAGCAACTTCCTTTGATATCCCAAATAACAATGGAGAAAAAAAAGTTAAACTTTTCAGTACTCTATTAGCAAATAATAGTACAGTAAAATGCATAGTAATAGCAAGCTAGAAGTCGTGGAGAAAATGCATAATTTTCTCTTCTGCACTACTATTACTACATTTTCACCTGACATACTTGCTATGTGCACTCAGAAGCCTTGAGATATGAATCAGGGATAATGTGATGGCAAGAAACATGACAGTGAGAAGAAGTAACCACAGTGTTATAGACACACATATTTGAAAACTAGTATTTTTAAGACTTGACCTCGTTAGAAACTCTACTTAAATTCAAGTACTTCTGAAGAGCTGCTATAACTGACATCAACTATTATATTTTTTGTCAGTGCTGAGCAGGGAAGTCTCATGTAGACTCACACTAGATGAAACTAAATCATGTCCACTTAAATCATTCCCTCACAGTCACTTTCGAAACATTATGAGAGTGTGGAATAGACACTTCTTTAGTTAAAACTGGCTTTGTAGCTGTCATATGGATGAAAATAGCACGTATTTCCAACTAATTTCAGGGATCTTTTACAGGAAGAACAGCTGCAACATTAGCTGAAAAGAATAGGACCCTATATTTTGATTGAGAAATCTGTACTTAAATATAGTACAAAAAATTAGATCCTCACTAATTAATTATTTAATTACTAATTATTGTTTATGCAGCTACTACATGCAGAGCAGGAAAAATACTTATATTTAAGAGTGCAGCTATTCTCAAATAGCATTATACAATTCAGAATACAGTAGAGCCTACTTTTAAATCTTTCAATAATTTCATCAGGTTGCGAAGTTCTTGGCAGAGGTAATAAAAATGACATACCAGAATTTGAAAAAACAGCTACAAAAGCCCCCAAATTCTGCATGGCAACTCACTTCTCACAAAAGGTAATCATGTTGCAGTAATTTCCCTGCCGTGATAAGCAACCATATGAGTAACCAGAGTAGCATTTCAAAGATGACAGTAGCAGGTCTTAATTTTCAGAGTTTCTAAACAAATATTAACCCATTCTTCTCAAAAACACACCCGACACAGAGTGTTGATCATTCATGTTAAAAAAAAAAAAAAAAAAAACAAACCAACAATCCCAAAAGTAACATATAAACCAAAATAGAAACACTAATCCACAAAAACTTTGCAGTACCTGTGAAATAAAACTCACAAAGTAAATGTAAGAATTCTCTTCAAAACTGAATCTAACTAAAACCAAATTATTTAAGATGTTCAGTTGAACTAGAACAAACCTTAGTGTAAGAGGAAAAAAACCCAAATTACAAGTAAACAAGAGGAATACAGTTTCAGACACAGCAAAGAGACAACTGCCTGAAGGTTATTTACATACAAACCCACCAGCACCTCTCCCCAAAAAACCCAAACCCAAAAATACCGCCACACATTCACAAAACCAATCAACCAAAAAGAAGAGTAAGAAGATTGAAGTGCAATACAGCCTTAACAGGAACTTACTTTGTTAGCTGCCCTTTATTTTTGTTGTTGTCAACACCGTTGTACGTAACAGCTGCCAGTTTTCTGCTTCTGTAGTTCTCATAATGTACATTGTTAGTGACATCCTTCAGGTCCTGCATATGAGTTCTGCCAATAAGTGTAATTTATCAGCTTAGTGCACAAATACAAAATACTACCTGAAAAATCAGTCAATGTTCATTTTGCAGATTGACTTGGATTAGATTATATACCTCCATTAATGTCCCATTCCCCACAATGTTTTCACTCTATCATTTAATTCACAGCTGTCGAGACAGTAAAGGCACAGAAATACCAGATTATTTTGCACCAAGCTATCTAAAGCTTGCAATATTCCAAAGAGTAACTTACAGAACAAGTCTTTGGAAAGTTTGAGTTCTGTGGATAAACTTGCAGGTATTTGATAGGCAGATAAGAGGACTGTATGTTACTACTGTAGTAGGTGAGAAAAAGCATGTCAGGCAAGAAACAACAAGCCAAAACTTCCTAGTTTCTATCTTTTAAATCCACAAAAGCTAAACATAAAAGTTCAAGACTAAGCTACAAGCATTAGCTTCTTTTCAGAATTTTCCATTGTCAGCCTGGAGAAAAGCAAATCTTAATAATCAAACTAACAGTTGTTACAGCAGATGTCACCTAGTGGAGTGCTGGAAGCACAGGACTCGGTGCCTAACACAACAAGGCACAGACAGTCTTGCTTTAGATAAATTTTCAGTTCTAAACTTTTTAGAAAATGCCTACATCTAAGTACACATTAGCACTAACACACAGCTCAGGTTCCTTTGGTCTATCACAATTCTCCACAGGAAGTAATCACAAAGCATTCAGTACCAACACCACTGCTTGCTAAATATGTGGTTAACCAAGATATCATAAAATGGAAGATAACTGTTTACAATTAAACGTATGGGAGCTCCTATGAACTCACTATCTCAAATTATTTTTTCTCCAATATATCACTTCCCAATCTCTCAGGCATACCAGAAAACTCAGTGTTACCTGTCAGTTACTTACCTTATCAACATGTTCCTCAGAATTGTGAAGTCACAGTGTTCACCATTTTCAACTGCAAAGAGAAGTAAGCTTTTGTTGAGATGTCAACCAAAATCTGTGCCTTACACAGAGGTAAGATGCTATCCATCTACATTCATTACTTCCAGCCTTTGCTTACTCAAATAACATGTGTGTTAACAGAAGGAAAGCATTAACAACATAACTATATTAGTGTGTCTTACTAGCAGAGCTCCTATGCTCCCCTAAGCCATACTGGCAAACTGTACTCTGAGTCACTGCAGCAGAATAAGCTACCACAACAGAAATACAGTTCTGCCAGTTTAACTGCTTGATCCTTTGCATGCCTGCCAGCACAGCTCTGTAAGGTTCAGATACTAAGTGAAGATCTCAGTCTAGATCCAGCTATATCCAAAAACCTTTAGAAGACAGACTCAACCTGTTTCTCCCTGCCCAATAAGTTGCAGAAGTCTTCATTTTAATTTTAATATGGATTTAGTTCTTTATTAATGAAGCACAGGAAGGTTGTGTACTGAATTTGATGCACCTACCAAGAGGTCAAGAGAGAACTGGCAGCTGTCATTAGATGCCGCCTATTCCACTGTGCCTATCATCCCACTAATGTAGCAGAGACTGATGCTGTGAGTGGCATTTCCCTGAGAGATCATGAAATGACGCTGGAGAAAAATGCACACTCCAGAACTCCTGGTGTGCAGACAGAGAAGGCAACACACAAAGCTCTTAGCGCATACAAAACAAAGGCACAGGGCAGGTTCAAATGTGCCTCAGTAAAGACAGGGCATTTTCATAGGAAGGGGAAAAAAAAACCCAGGATGAAGGAATTAAAATAGCCCAAGTAAATTCAGGGAATCCTACAGAAAAATGCAGAACATTGCCACTTTGTGTGTCCAGTCTTGTATCTGAACTCCTGCATTATTATATTCCATGGTTTTACACAGACTGGTAAATTCCATTCAGATGGTACATGAAGTCATACTCCCAAAAAAGCATAATCTCTGTCCTTAGCTGACAGACTGAAAGCCACTCCAAGAGGTTCCTTTTAGTTAGGCTAGCTCTTCCCTTCCAAAAGTCATACAATCGCGAACATGAAACCTTTCAGAAATTTGTATTAAAATAAAGAAAAGCAGCACCATTTTGCACATCTCCAAATGCCAACACAAGAGCCTTAAATAAAGCTTGATCCTCTCTGATGCAGCTGGTTTTTACTTTCTGCCAAACCTCATTTCCTGCCAGACATGCACTTCAAAGCGTTACAGCATTCCTTTTTAAAGTATTGGTCCATACACTGCTTGTTGGCTGGGGCTTTTTTGTCTGTTTTACACTGCATCCAATTTATAGTCCATTGCCCTTGGAAGGCCAAAATAGTGAGGGAAAAAAAAAATACTCTCTTTATTCAATATATGCACACCAAAGGAAAAACTCAATGATCATGGAAAAACAGTCTAATAGTAATTGTTTTACTACAGAGCGTGGTGCAAGTCATGCCATGTGGCATTTGAAATATATGAATGGCATTAAAGCACAAGAAATGGTTGCCAGAACATGCAGTTATCTTCAAGTCTCTGCAGCAGTAGAAAGTAAGTTTTAAACAAATTAAAAAAAAAAAAGAAAAAAAAAAGAAAAAAAAGAAGTAAGTACTCTATTACCAGGTACCTTTCCATTGCTACACCAAAGCACTTAAGACTCAGATGTTTTGGGAAAAACTAAATTTATGAGAACTTAACTGAACAAATTAATATTTATAATGTGAGTATACTAGAAAGAAGAATTTAATACACAGGTTTTAGATGAAGATAATTAAAGTAAAAAAGCTAGAAAACAATTTTAAGTCACATCATTACCTGCAGTAAATTACTGCAGGTTTTATAATTCCTCCTTGAGGCTTCAACAGAAACTGCTGTTGAAGCCTCAATGCTTGCAGAGTTACATATTGCCGAAACCTTTACCTTGTTCCAATATTGCCAGAATAACAAATTGGTATATTAAATTAATTTCCAGACCAAAGATCATTCAAATTAAGCATTTCAAACATTTCAAATACAGACTCATGTCTAGTAAGTTTTAAATGGATTAAGAAAATCACAAGAAAGCCTTACCTTCTGCAACACCCCATGGGTACTGCCTTCCTCTAACTCTCTTGCCATTGACTTCAATGATCGTATTACTACCTACCACAGCAAGAGGTAAACGGTCCTACAAGATAAAGTATGACTTTAAAAATCAAAATCTACTGCCAAAAGGTACTGAAAGCATGCCCATGCACCAACTTGATGTAAGCTCAGTCAGTGCTGTAACACTGCAATGCAGCTAATGCAAAAGTGCAAGAATAGTCATGTTTATTGACCTCTGCCCAGGTTAATGACATATATATATACCACACACTCCTGAATTCCGTATGCTGCTGGATTCTGTAAATCTAAGAAACACACATTCCAGTTACTTAGTAAGCTAAGCAAGAGGCAAACCATTTCCTATTTACTCAACTGCACAATTATTTACCAATTCATACTCCCACTGGCTACAAGGGCTGCTACTTTGACAGATCTTGTCATGAAAACTTTGTACGCAGTTTTCAAAGGTTTGGCAAAGTACTATGTCAAGTTCTTGTTTTCAGCTGAAACAAGAATGCCTCCAAGCAACAAAGGAGCCAAGAGCAGCTTCAAGGGGCAGAAAGGGACAGAGTACAAAGCTAAGTATTTTGCACTTTTGTCTTTGCTTTTATTCTGCTCTTCTCTAGGCTTAGTCCCAGAATATCTTCAATTTCTGTGTTATTTGCGTTTATCTATCCGAGGAGATTTCCCCAGTAACAAAAAAATTTGAAAGCTCTTACAAGATGTTAAAACTACTTAACAAACAGAAGCAAGGCTCAAGAAACATATACAACATGGACTCCAACATGAAAGAACAAACTAAAAACATGAGTAAACTACAAAAAAGCCTTTCAACTGCCTGGCAGTCCTTTTGATTTTCTTTAGTCATTCATCTCCATTAAGGTTTGAGTATATCAATCAGCCAGAGAGCTATTAGCTGTAATGCACACACTTCATGCAACTGCACAACCTCTGTCTGAAAGACAACCCTTGCCTTCTTCAAAGCCAAGAACCAAAAAAAAAAAAAAAAAAAGTGGTAGGTAGTGGAAGGTGCATAGAAGTCAAAAAAGGATGAATTTTAAAAAGGATCTTTAAGAGTTCATTAAATGCCCATGTGATCTAGTGCTCTCATTCTGAATTTTAGCCAATGAAGAACTTATAGATAACTTAATAATGTCATTCATTGCTTCTGATAAGGAACAGCGACCCTTAGGACAGCTTTACATCTGATTTCTATCTTGTAAACATTTTGGTGGGCTCTTCTATATCGACAGAATGGTTTTCAAACTCAACCCCCACCCTTGCCCCTCCATAGGCACTTTTTCAGAAGAAAATTAGTTTACCTTTATCTTTTTAACAATCTTATTTTCTTCTTCATCATCTGTTTCTGGAAATTCATATATTTTAATTTTGTGTTCTTGGATTTCTTTCATTATCTAGAAACAAAAGTATTATTTGTTTGAAGATTTCATACTTTGTAACAGCTTGATTTTTTTCTCCAGTCTGATTCTCCTCCTTTTGTTACACATGTAAAATCCTTTAGATTAAGGTGACTTAAATTACAACATAAAATTTGCACATGTTTAACACCCTCAGGTGGCCCCATGGGGTTCACAGCATGACCATCTCTCCTTAGCCACGAGAAGACACAATCAGTGCTAGAGTCTCCCAGCTACCAGAACATTATCCACCAATACAAGACAGCAAAAATACTAGTTTTCTACAACAGGACAAACAAGAGGTTTACCCTAATGGGAATTCTACCTGCATTGAATTAGGTGCCAGATCTAATACAAGACAAATTCTCAGACTAGTCTTGCAATTGAGTCCCTTTAAAAAAGCAAATACTTGAATGATAGTCACAATAGCTACTGCTGTCACTCCTATTCTTTTCAGTTTCTAGCACACCTGAGCATCAGTTGCTTGAAGCAGAATCACCTGCCTATTTTAATAGAGCTTGTGACTGATGGACTAACTCTAGCAGTTAGTAGTGTTGAAAAACATTTGAAAGCACTAATGAAAATTGAAGAATAACTGAGAGCATCATAAAAAAAAGATGTACTATTTTAAAGCTCTATTTATCTGAAGGGTATATTTAAAAACAAGCTGATTAGTTTTGCAGAGTTGTAGAATGGAAAAATATTAGACCATTTAGCTGACAGCTGCACTGCAGAGCCCTGGGGAATATTTCTGGCTCATGGGTTTGCAGTCTTAGGAGAACTTAAGTTTCCAAATCACACAAGGACTTATTTTCAAAGTTTGGTTTGGGAAAGTTTCCCTTTTAACATCCGTTCATTGATAAAGCTGCTTATATATTTAGAAATATTCTGTGTTCTACCATTTTTTCCTTTCATTTTGTAAGCTAATTTTTAATCTAATCTAATTAAATCAATAGTTATTCACACAACGCCTCTTAATGCCACCTTCTTTTCAGAACTCTGTGTTCTTCTAAGCTAGGACTGGACAGAGCTCGATAAAACAAACTTCATATCTTGTCTTATTCTGGGTCCTCCTTGTCCTCTTCATACAATACTACAAAGCTTAACTGTTCTACTGTGATCATGTAGGTGAAAATAAAACATAAACCACTTGCAGACACACACAGCAAATATATTCTACAAAGACATTGTGTCAGTTGTATCAATGTTACAATCATCTCACCATGCTTAAAATGCATTACCACACCCAAGAGAGAACAGGTTTACTGATTCTCATCTAGTACCTGAGGTATCTTTAATAAATACAGTGCATCAACATGGAAGTGAATACCATACTACCATCAATAATACTGTGATACTGCTAAATACCTGCTTTTTTAAACACACTTCTGTTAGGCACCTAAATCTTGAAAGCTTCTTTCCTCCCTTACTGATTTTTATCTCAGCAGTGAATTATTTCACTTGCCAAGAAACATACTATACTTGAAACCTCTTCCCCTGAGGACAGAAACAAGATTATTTCACCAAGAATTATAATTAAATCTGGAGACATAAATTACTTAGCTTTGCTGTCTCAATTTATTGCTTCAGGGTTTAAACTCTGCATGTAAGTTAAATCTCACCATTTCCACAGGGATTGAGTTACTAAATTATCCTATGTTGTAAATATTAATTTTTCAACTCACCTGTTTCTTAAATTGTTGGCATTCCTCGGGTGTAAGTGTGTCTGCTTTGGCAATAAGTGGAATGATATTCACTTTTTCATGCAGGCGCTTCATAAACTCTATATCCAAAGGCTTAAGTCTGAAATACAGCATTAGAGCTTTGCAATTTATATTAATTAAATGAGACTGTACAAATGATGAGATTTGTCCTGACAACTACTCTTAAGACACTGATTAATGAGTGACAGATGACTGAAAAACAAAAGGCTACCCACAGGTATTACAGGAAATCCCCTAAATTGTGTAACACTACGAGTAAGTAGTAAGTTAACATTACTAGCAGTTATGAGACTTCTGCTAGCTGAAATTGCACACATTTAAGCAAATTATAAGAACTCTGCTATGAATGTAGTAAAGTCTGTGTCATTAGATGGAAGATAATCCCACTTAAAGCCTGACTGATAAGAGTTCACAGTTGTGAATTATGCTCTGTTCACACATGGTTGCAGGTCCTGAAAGCCATTTTAGTATGCTGCTTCTTAACAGTGAGCTAGGAGACTTTTTTTTTTTTAAGACTTTAAGATTGCTAAAGATGGTAACCTCTGTGGCCTATCTATAAGTGAATTAGAAATATCTCATCTCTAAATTGCTATGTAAAACAAAAAGACAGTTATGAAAGTGGATGACAGTGACAAAAACTAAACCACCATATGGGTATTGGGTGGCTGCATGGTAATGTATTCATGACGTGGATCAAAGTGGTCAACATTTTCTGTTTTCTGAAGTTAAACAAGAGAGGTTTTGATTCATTAATACTTCAGAAATATAGCAAGTTTAGTCAAGATTAAAGGACTCAAAGAATTTAACAAGATTATTCTTCATATAAAATAAATTAGTAACATTAAAACCAGATTAATTTGGTTCCAAAATTTCTGAAAACCATACATAAAAGAATGAAGAAAATAGTTCATTTTAACATTTTCTACCCATCGCTGAATTTCACCGGTTCTCAACATATTTCTGTTAAACGGCTAACATTAAAGCACATCCATATTATAAGTACTTTTTTGTTATCTATTCACCTTAATATGCTTTCCATCTCCTTGCTTCAAAAAGCCATCCAGGGCAGCAACACTGGGTTGAAGGCCAGCTGCCAAAGCAGAATTGTTCAAAACTACAGAGCTCACCTAAGGACTTCTGAGTTTACAGTGGACACTGAAGCGGGAATGCTTTATTATAAAGACCCCAAAATTGCAGAAAGATGGTGAATTCCTGGAAGGCTCCTCCTGCCCCTCCACTCTCTCCCCCTGCTCCCACAGAAACCAATTGAATCAGTTCAGGTGTTTATGGGAATACTAGCTAAAATTGGTGGGATGCATTAAATAGAAGGACTTAAACTGCTCCTTTCTTTTTTAATTTCTAAATTTCTAAAGACCTTTTAATACATTTGTAAAAGCCTGCAAGTACAAGTAAGTTCACCTACAAATGCTTTAATTAAATATAATTATGAATTAAGAGTGAAGAAGACACTACTTGGTGAGTGAGATGTGCTGCTGTCTGCACAGGAAACAGGAGCAAAGACTGCATCACCACAAAAACCAGGTAGGAAGTGAACTCTGTCCTTTCAGAGAGAGCAGCATCTTAAAAGAGGAAATGAATGCTAAAACCAGCACCAGTTTTCATTAACTTCCTTACTTAGCTGACAATTAATTCTAAGCATTTATTCCAGTAATTGAAAAACAGTAAGCAAACCTAGCATAATTTTACACCTTTTTCTCCCCTAAAAATAACATTAAATACTTTTACAAGGAATATACTTTTACAGCTTTTAGCCTTACAAGTTTAGCAATCAAAACTTAATTTATCCGAAACATTACTTTTCTTTTTCCTTACGAACAATTTGTACCTCCCACTGATTTAGGAAGTTCTAACAGCTAAGGAGGTGTGGAGGGAAGACATTTTTTGAAGAATATGAAAATCAGCTCAAAAGATATTGACTAACACAAGGAATCCTCTTCCTTTTTTTTAAATCAAATTTAGGATTTTGCACACTAGTAAAACAGTATGTCAAGAATTCGACTGTTTGCATTTAAAACTGACATGCATATGTGAGCAAAACTGGCATTACAAACAAGCATATTAAACAACAAAATACTTAATAAAGGCAAGTCTACATAAGAAAAACTCCACCCTCTGACATCTCTTTCCATATTTGGAAGTATCTGTACAGTTCAAAATTATTAGATACATTCCAATGCTAGCTATAGAAGCTGAGTGTAATAGCTGGCATTTTTTACTGCCTGAGGAATACTCTCCAAATTCCTTCATCACTCTCTTCAAGTTTTACTACTTTTGACCTATACAATAGAATAGGCTTAAACTTATTTTTGTCTTCATCTGGTTTTGAAGGTGTAACTCAAAGAGTCTCTGACAAATTTAATTGGTTATAATATCATGACAAAATGCCATGCAACCATTTTCAGATAGTCCATCTGTACCTAATACACTCTGGAAATGCAGTTCTCCCTCTCTACCACTAGATAGAAGTGTGATCAAGTTAAAAACTAAGCGGGGTGGAAGATAACATAATAACTGAGAAAAATCTGTAATGCCTATACTGGAATTGTCTCTAGACAAAATACTACATGCCAAGTGAATTAAAGCATGCTTACAAGGATGCATGAAACTTCCCATCCTCAATTTAGCATTAGAGGAAGAATGGAAAGTAAAAATCCTGTTGCTTGACATGTGAACCACTTACTCTTCCTAATGTGATCTAAAGACATACAGATCACGAACAGACCTTGCACTTGTGAATGTCTTTGCATTTTTCATTGCTAGAATTCTATTCTTGTTATGCAATTAATGTGCAATCATGTTTTCTGGTGTTTCACTTGCTAATGTTTGACAAGCCAAAATAAACTCATTTTTGAAATTAAGCATGATCTGCAGGCCACTAAGAACATCCTGTTTGGAATTTAGATAAATATCCAAAATTGTCAATCTGAGATAAGAGACAGAGAAAGAAAATATAAAATACACTAATACAAACCCATGTCCTGAAGGAGCAATGAAGTATAAACAACACTGCACTCTATTATCTGGCATCTGGCGTCTGTTCACTCGAGATTCTGCATTCAGGTAGTCCTCAAATTTACTGTCAATGTAGTCGATAACTGGCTGCCAGCTGCAGAGATTACATGAATAAAAACCTGTAATTTACATTATTTATGTAAAGAACTCTGGTTTTACTAAGAAATACATGTTCAAAATTCCTCACAGCTTGGGGTCTTTTTTGTGTTGTTTTTCATTTGCTTTTTTTAAATTAAGATACTTCAACACTGCAATTTTAGAGACCAGCTCCTCAACTTGAGTTACACAGTTCTGAAGATACAATGTGTGAGTCCACTGGAAAAACCTTTCAAACACAATCACCTTCATTGTAAAAGCATTAACCAGAATACTTAACAACAGTAGCCACAGGAATATGCTTCACTGATCACATCTTGTGACAGCACAGAAGATGGTTCTGCACACTGCATGTGTGGATCAAGAGCGAAATGCACTGCTTAGTTTAAAGGAAAAGCTGACAGCATTTTGTTCAAGTTATAAAGGCACTTGGAATTACAGTAGTTAGAAGTTTTCAGCTAAATGAGAAGTTTGAAAGTGTTAATATTTTAACTGACTATTGAAGCCTGAATTTAAAAATATGTCACAAGATATATCCCTCACACACACAAAATGCAATTCAGAATTATCATGACAGAATATACAAAGAATGTCTTACCAATTACTATTATCCACGGCATCTCCAAATCCTGGTGTGTCAACTATCGTAAGTAGTAACTGAACACCGCCTTCTTTGATTAAAACTTTTGACTGCTCAACCTGTAAAATAAATAAGGTAAGATCAAATTTTTAGCAATTTAACCACCTATCTTAAAAACTGGGAAAAGCATTCAAAGAATAAGAAGTCTGACAAAGAATTGCTGACTTTTCTCCTTCAGTGGTACACTGTGTCTGTGTTTTGCTTATAAAATCCCAGTAATTTTATAATAATTAATTTTTTTTTCCAGTAAAAAGTCATTATTTAAATAAAGTCAGTGACAAAAGAACCGTCTAAGTATATGGGATATCTTCCTATTTTAATTCCTGATTAAAAGGAAAAACCTTAACCCACGCATTAAACTTGATGTTGCAAATCAAGTTGCAAATTTTGGTCACTTCAAAGAAAATGACAATTTCCAAAACTACTTCCCCAAGCACCTTAGACATTTCTAGTTCTGTTAATGCATTTTTAACAATACATTTATTCTTCTGCTAGCATAATGGTTGGGAATGAAATCAAAAGTGATAGTTTCCTGTTACAAACAGAATCATATTGGAAAGTAATACAATCTGGCTGCAATCTGCTGAGCTAGACCTCATGTGACTGTAATGGATTGGGTTCCTGTTAGCTCAGGTCACTGATGGAAAGCTGTCTCAGAAGGCAACTGCATCAGCACAAGCAATGATGCAAGAGCTGGGCGTGGGAATTGAAGCCTCCAGTTGTGACCACCCACCAGCAGCACAGCTCAGGCAGCTTGCAGTGAACATGTCATCAAACAGATTAAGCATGTCACGACAGAGAAGATCTAGGCTAAACAGCACATGGACTGCTACCCCCTTCTTCCTACTAATATCTCAGTAATTATTGATATCGCCAAAGTCAGGTCCATCTGCCTGGGAAAGTCGTGTATACCACTGTCCTGTCAGTGAGGTGCACAGAAATACAAAATGACAAACTCATGTTGGCTTCTTTCCAATTGCTCAGACATTTAATAACTGTTTTTGTCCTGATGTTAAAACAATTCCTATTAAATCACTAGTAACATTGTTTTCTAGATATGGATTCAAGAAAGCAACCATGCAAGCCATTTATCCAGAACCATGCAAGACTTAGCAGACTCAAGGTGATGCCACCTTGCTGCTCACTGCTTAACACTCCTTAAGCTTCCCAAACCCCAACTGGGGAAAGAAAAGGAAGCTTTATTTATAATAAACCCTATCTGGGTGGTCTCTTGACCAGTTCAAGATTTGAGAAATATAATATTAAGGCTTCTTAAGGTATTGCACATCCCTAATTGTTATATAAGTGAAACAGACTCTCACAGCCACACCTGAACATTGTTGCAAACACTCAGCAATCACTGCTTATGTGATGAAATGTAAATCCACAAGATAAATTAATACTCTGCAGAAGTCAAACTAAATCCCTCTTGCACAAGCAAAACACTGATTCCAATTGAGAAGAGAATATACGGAATCACTGAAAACAGTAACTACCTACAAAGAAAGCTTCATATTTAACTCCTGAGTATGCAGGATGATATTTTTAC
The DNA here is from genome assembly GCA_024500445.1 of Entomyzon cyanotis. Lineage (NCBI taxonomy): Eukaryota > Metazoa > Chordata > Aves > Passeriformes > Meliphagidae > Entomyzon > Entomyzon cyanotis. The sequence continues at coordinate 89,605,526 of JAKEPQ010001005.1, forward strand.
CTACTCATCAGTAGAGATCTTGCCCAAGTCGAATCAAAGCCATTTGCTGCTAGTTCTCAGAGTTAACAGCTACCAGGCTGCTAGTCACAGAGGTATCCAGGTTGGGCTGGACTTCAAGACCACCCAATTCAAACTCCTATCTGAATCTGCCTTACTGAAAGGTTAGAAAGGTATAAAAAAAGCAGGAACCAAGAACAACCAACCAACCAAAACTGTACACATACCAGCCTAACCACCACCAAGCTACTCTTTCACAAACTATACAACTCTCATCCTTCCAAAAGGGTGCAGCTGAAAGCCATGAGAACCTAGGAATGCATGCAGTGCTTTAGAAACTTGCGTTTGGTTGTGGTGAGCGTATTTCCCCTCAATCAAGAGTTTTATAAATAAATTTTATTGTAAACAATTGATACCAGAACTCAAGACAGTAATCCCCAGCCACAGTCAACTCAGTCAAGAGTTTACTACTCTCAAGCTTTAGCACACAAGAGATTAACCTCTGATTCCTTGCCTTCTTTTTGCTATCTTGCATACAGTAACCACACAGCCCTCTTATTACCAAGTTCTCTGCAAGTTTAAGAAACTCACAACACTTGCAAAATACTAGAGATGACAATGTTAAGAGATGTACTCTTGCCAAGAGCTACATGGTATCAGCTTTATTCTCCAGCACAAAAATTCCCAGCAAGAACGATTATATTATTATGGGCTCATGGTGGAATGCTTTTACAAAAGAAGCAATTAATAAAACATTATATTGAAGGTATGTTTATAACAGAGGAAAAGAAAGGTCAGGAGATGCTCAGAATTGTCACGCCAAACGTTGTCCCTGATTCTGTATGCTTGTAAAAGCTAAGTGTGGCTGAATTTGTGAAGTCACCTTCTGACAAATGGTCTGCAGCAAATGAATCCCTGCACATTACTAAGTGCTAACACATTACTGGGTGGTGAGGACTTAAATTTTTTTCTTACTTTTCATAAATTCATGTAGGTATCTTGCTATCAGAGCAGGGTTTTCACAAACCTACAGAACAAGAAACATTAGCTGATGAATTAAATGTCCTATGCTTGTGCTGTGGACAATCAGACTACATCTACCATATATTGGCAAGCAGTAGATTCTATGGTAAGAAATAGTAGATTAAGACCCTGCCACAAAGCCTCTGCGAAACTGCATTTTTCTAACCCAAATGGATGTATCCATACATGGTCAAAGGCAGAGAGAGCAGCAACATCTGGAAAAGATCCAGAAAATCACTGTAAACTAGTGTCATTCATAGTTAAGCATCCAACTGTATCCCATCATCTGATTTACAAGTATTCCCAAGGGATTCATGGAAAACATTAGTTCAAGTCTTGGAATTTAAAACTTTTTAAGAAAAGTCTTCTCCAAACAGCCATTTTCCCATGCACTCCAGTCAGCTGGGTCACACGGGTCTCCTTGCCATTTACTACACAGCAGTCAGGACTTGATGCTTGTTACAGCTCGACTGCTTTTTATTGGATTAAACATGCCTCTGCCATACTGCACTTATGGCAGTCAGATAATGATCAGAGAAAACACATTTAATACCCCCTCATTTTGGAATATGTTTCCTTTGAATTCATCTGACATCAAATCACTATTAACTGGTTTTTTGTGTTTTCCATGGGATTAATACAAAGGACCTGCCTCACGAAACAACTCCTAACTGCAATGGTTTTCAAGCCCAAACCATAGTTTGTGTTTATCTATGTGAGAGCCTCTTATACAATTCCTGATCAATAAGTTGTTCCCACCATGTAAGAGCAGGTTATTATTACAACCAAGATTTGAGGATACTCTGATGGTTTTTCCTCATCTCTGCCCTATAAAAACCTTTCAATCCTCAACTCAAAAAGGTTTGCACTGGCAAAGGGTACAAATCCAGTGGATCCAAACAGCAGCTCCCACTGCTTATTCTTTGTTTTAACATCCAACTGAAAACACCTCCACAACATACACATAGTTGCTAGCACACACAATTTTCAAGCTTGCTGGGGGAAACAATTTTATTCTCACTTACACTGACAGGGAAATAAGATAGTTTCCTTTTCTTTCTTAAAATGTTACACTAAGTGATTTTTCATTCATCCCACAAAGCTGAAAGCAAAGCTGCATTGCAAGCATACAAAAAAAAGTACTTATTAGATTAAGTAGATAGTAGTTTCTAAATGGGACAGTGGTCTTTAAATCTATTTCGTTTCCATCATATCATTTCCTAAGTCATTTTAGACACCAATTCACCATTGAAAATAATTTTGGCGAACTCTTGACCTCAAGCTTTAGCCCACACAGTAGAAGTAGGAAAAAAAATGTAATGGCTTTTCAGCCTGAAGGGGCTTTTCAAGCCCTTTTTTCCCCACCCCTCTCCAGCTTTACATGAGAAAAAAAAACATTAACCGAGGCTCTCCGAAAAGTATGGGGCTTTTCTTCAACCAGTAAATCAATGCAAATCAAACCACCCTGATGGTCAGAATGAACAGATAATCTAACCTTGCCACCAAACAGATGAAAGTACTTAAATTCCAGAAATTCCACAAATAGTTTTGTATTATTTTTTCTTACACTGATGCACCTTTAAGTAGGGTGGGAGTAAGTTATCTTTGAAAGATGTGTTGGTTTGGGTTTTTTTCTTGTTAGCTTGAGTATAAATTCTTCCAATGATTCTTCCCAATTGAAAAACAAAATCTTCCAATGACAGGGAATGCATCCCACTGTTATTTAAACTAAAATTCAATGAACATAACCTGAATTCGTTTAGCTTCTGCTAAACCAAAATGTAATCAGCAGTAATGAAATCATGCTACATCTCTCATCCAATAAAAAAGTCACCCTTCTACTTGGTTTCCCAACAGTCACTGTTTAGTTTAGTATTAAGTACTTTATATGAGAGTTTAACTCTTTGCACACCTCTTGCATCCCACTTAACATCTTTTGAAACAGGTAAACCCTTCTAATTCAAATAATGGTCTGATGCCCCCGCTAATAAGCTTTCTAGTCCATTTTGTCAGTCACTATGGTTTTGCATTAAACTGATAAAATAGCCTAACAGACACGATCAAAGCTTAGAAAATATTAATATATCATTAACCAAACTCTGGATGTTCAAAAGCGTTCCTTCAAATTAAAAACCTGATATTCTGCAATGAATTCGTTTTGCAATAGTATTCAAGCTTTAATGTGGAGCTAACTGACAAGCAATGCCATTTAAACTTCTCAATATGGACATAACTAACTTTTTCCTTATACTGTGGTAATTATTCCGTGTTCTGACATCGGATTAAAAAATATAATACCCAAAACCCCAAACAAAAAAGCCCCAGAGATCTCAGAAAGCAATAAGGTCATTTGTTCATGGTACTGGAGCTTAATTACTTGATTCCAATGAGTAAAAAAAGATTGTTTTGCAATTTGTTTAGCACCTTGCACACCCTCCTAACTCAACACCGGGCTTAATCACTTTATGACAACTCTGCAATTGTCCAGTCACTTCAGCCACAGTTGAATTTTGCAGCTGGAGGAACTCTGTTAGACAACAAAAGCAATGGTGAGCACCCTCAGCCATCACCCATACAAAGTTGGATTATCACAAGCTATCTTCCCCAAAGTCTGAAACAAGTGCACATCAAGAGAGACAAGCAGAGGTCATGCATCCTTATTCAGCTGCTTAGCTTGGAGGCAGAAAATACCTCACAAACATAATAATTTCCTAAACTACCCATAACATTATTACTTCTTAGCATTAGGTAATTGTTATTTTTAATAATATTCTTGTAACACAGAAAACATGCTCCGTTTCTTGAGAGAAAATATAATTGATCAGTAGCAAGTTATTACACAAAACAAATAGATCAACTTCAGTTTTCCAGTCTTCAACTAAATATTTTAGTTGCATCATATAGTTGTAGGAACATCATCTTTGCCTATGTTAGTCTAGTGCTTGAAGTCAGACAGGTTCACCCCAATCCCTGATGTTTCAGCTAATTTGTAACAGGTAAACAAGGTACCACAAAGGATACAGTCTGCAGAAGATTCACAGATGCTTTTATACCCCAGGTCCCTGCACTTCTATCAAATCCTTTAGTACTTGGTCTCTAAAAGCCTGCCTTAATCAGCCAGGAGTTTTACTGCACATATATGTATTTCTACAGATTTACTCACTATTTTAATTGTTAATAAACACTACAATTTCAAAAAGTTCTGCATGCATATGTGTTTTCTAATCTACAGGCAAAACACAAGACACGTCAGAGCTCCCACATCTCAACAGGCTACAGGTTTGAGAACCCGAAAGTTTTGTATAGCTAAGATACGCTGAAAGACACACTAAATATTAGTGGCTCACATCATGACTGAATGTATCTTAAAACTCAGGTGTGTATGTGACAACTGTGCATCACCTTACATTACTAAATTGCAAGTCACAATGTTCATGCTGTAGGTTTTTTTCACCAGACATACCTGTACAGTCTTTTTAATTCTGTGTGAAGGACCTGGATACTCTGGGGAATACAATTCTGTTAAGAATAATGAGTTGATTAATGTTGATTTTCCCAGTCCAGATTCACCTAGAAGAAAACAGAACAGTTTTAGTAAAACCAGGAGTATCACATAAAATACAAACATTTAGATCTACATTTCAAACACTCTTGAAATATAGTACCTGAAAATGTGCACCGCACTCTAAGACTGAGAATCCATAGTCTCCAATTCCAAGGAAAACCTTTCAAATCCAACTGCAACTATTGGATTCTATAGACAATTTTTCTGATCATATTGAGTGCATTCAGCACTTTTCTCCATTGCACCCATTACAACACACAAAGATGATATTACATTAAATTTTATACACAAGCTGTCTTCCTGGTATAACTTCTTATCATAATGACAAAACAGATCAAGTTATCTCCTCTATTTCAAGTATTATTTATCTGAGAGTCTTTATTATGAGAGAGGGGAAAAAAGAAGCAGGGGTGGGGGTGGGAGTGGGAGGAAGGGAGAAAGACTGACATTAGTTTGCTATAACTACTAAAGCCACAAGAGATAAAATGTAGTTTCAAAGTATGTGGTTTGCCTGGGAATTTTGTTGTTGTTGGGGCACAGAAGGGGGCTGGATTTTATTTGGGTTTTTTGGGTAATTTGTCCATGAGCAACAATAAGTCAGTCTCGCTGGAGAATCTGGAGACACTACTGCCATGACAATCCAAGCAAATAGTTAAACATCCCACAGCAAAGATTACCCTCCATTTACAGCTCTACAGAGACAAGGGCAAGAATTTCAGATTAACTACTCATTATAGTATTCTAAAAGAAAAATCTTTTCCTTATTTTTTTATTGCAAAGAAACTACTTCAACACAACAATTCACACTGGCATGAGAACCAAGGAAAAAGGTAAAAAAAAAATGCTGTTTTAAGTTTCATGTGCAGTCTGCTAGTACACTAACCTAAAAAGAAACAGTCACAGAGAAATTGGTTTTAAGCTAACAAATTTGAGGGCAAACTATATACTTTCACTGAAACAGGAGAATTAACTGCACTGTGCCCATACTTGAAAGGAAAAACTTAACTAAAGCACTAATCCCTTTAACCCCAACAAACATTGTGTTCATGTAGAGACTGAACTCAGAAAACATCCAAACCTGTCTTGAGATAAAGGTCCTGGGTTAATGCAAGAGAGTTACAGAACAGAAAGTAGTGACGAATTGTCTCCACTGCAATAGGTGTCTCGATTTCCTGCACGAGCTGGCTCCTCCACACCATCAGTCATCTCGATTACAGCGGTGGAGCACAGAGCGTCTGCAGCACCGAGCACAGCAATCTCATTAGATGCACTGTAAACGGATTAGCAGCTGATGAAACACTGCAACCAGAGCTCCTGCCGGCTGTCTACACTCTCACAGCGCTTGCTCTGGAAACTCCACCCTCTTGGACAGATGAGCTAACCCGTGCTGCAAGCAGGGGCTGGATGCAGCCAGCCTGATGGGCTGCAGCAGCCATGGAAAAGGGAAATACTCAAGTTATGGTCTCAAGATAGCAATGCAGGGAACACTAACCTCACCAGGACAGGTTTATGCAAGCCAGAAAGGACATACTTGTTAACAAGATTTCATCACTACCCTATAGGTTTTGCCTTATGCCGTGCTCAGATGCATGAGACACTTAGGAACTATGCAGTAAACAATGCCTCAAGAGTCTGGTTATAAAGGACAGAAATTTTCTACTCTGCATTTGCAAGATTTAAGGGCAGGGTCAGCTGCAGCCAAGAGGCCTCCCTACCAATTTTGCAACAGAAAGAAGCTTCCGAAATGCACAACTTCCTAATCTCATAGTTAAAGCTTAACTTTCTCCTTCTCTCCTGCTCAAGAAACACAGTATCATTCCAGTTAAACTGAGGGTTCTTATCCACCCTACCGAAGCCCTCAAGAGGGTGGCTTTGATTTTGCAACGTACAGTTGATATCCTTTCAGCGACCTGCAGTTTTTTTACCATGATCTTGCAAAAGGCTCCCTACTACAGTATCGAAGAAAAATTTCTGCATCAGATTCTACCTCAGTATACAAAAAGGTTTGCCCCTTCTTCTCCCTTCTATTAGGGTTATTGCTGGTCTTAATATGCTACAGAATTTAAGGTGAAAAACACTGAGAACAATCACTTCTCCTGAACATCAGTGCCTGTCAAGCTGTCACTGAAATTCAACATATGGAAACAAGATTTTTGGCTTCAAAAGATTGTGATGGAAAACCAGTAGTTTGCCCTAGATGGCTTGGGCAGCTGTGGCATTCTTCAGGGACCAAGCAGTCCCTGAACTTATGAAGCATTACCTCCTGAGAGATTTGAGGTTTGTTCCCCTCCTCACCTTCATTCCCCTTACAGCTGCAAAGATGTGAAGAATGTTTTCAATTGAAATTCGTGGAAGGCAAGTTTACTAAGGATATTTATGCACAACCTTGTTACCAAGGTGCCCAGCTTCCTAGATATCCTTACCCACCACGCTAATTTTAATCAGCCAGTGCAGATTATAACAGTATAAACTGCTTAACTGCTACAAGTAAATGAAGTATTACATGTAAGAGTTTGCACCAATTGTGGATGTGGTTGTGCCTTAGACCATGTAATGGTCAACATCTACAATGGTAGTAAAAGGCTGTAAAATCAAATGAAACAATTGCATTGAAACTGCAGGTAAGAACCCTAACGGGAACATTTACTATTGTACTATGGGGAGTCACGCTGCTTTGACTGTAATAAACAAGAATTTCTCTGCTGACTAAAGTGAAAGCAGAATTGGAGAAATCAAGTGTAACTGAACAATTCTAGCAGCCTTTCTGGACACATTAAAATATTCTGATCTTCACTAGAAATATGGCAAGAATGAAAAAAAAAATTAAAACTTAACCAAAACAGCTCCCCCCAGAACAAACAAACAAAAAGACACAAAAAACTCCACACCCGAACAAAACTCTGTGTCCTTCCCATGCTCAACCTTGCTCAACCTAAATTTACCCGAACGGACTGCCTACTAGAATGGCTGGGAAATCAGCTTCCAAGGATGCAACAGGCTATGAATATGACTAACAAAACCACAACACAACGGAGAAGGGAAAACAAGTGAAATTTAATTTGCCTTCACACAAACAAAAAGATACATCCCAAATAAAATGCATCTTCCCACTTTCAGTAAGCACTTTGAGTGAGATTTTGCCCTTTGACCACTACATGAACTGGCATGCAATGTAATGGAGCCTTTTCAGCCATAACAACTTGCAGTCACTTAATGCATTATGATGTGGTTAAGACCTGGGTGCCGAGAGCAAGCAATTTTTAGAAATTTGTTTTAAAAAGAAAAAAAAAAAAAAAAAGGAAAACATTTATTTTGCCAGGTAATCCTGTATCCAAAAGGTTAATTATTTCAGGTATCCAGGTAATGCTTTTACCTTGCCCTCATTCTCCCACTAAGTATTTCACAGAGGCTTCAAGTTCTTCCGAATACCGTTCTTTTTATTCACTATTTTGTGTCTCATGTTTATCAGCAACTTACTGTTTCAAAATGTTAACAATTTATCGAGCTGTTTTTATAGTCACATTCAAACACATGGAGCTGGCCACTCTTGTTGGTAGAAATAAGCATGTTCTTTTACTAACATACTTCTGTCAGTATTGTGAAGGAAGACCATTTGACAGCCCTTGCAGGACTAGAGAAAGACTCTTCTCAAGTCCATGAATTTCTAAATGGCTGTACAAATACTGGAACGTTTCTTATACACTTGGGTTAACAATTACCTCTTGTCCATTAGTATCTTCACCGAGATGGCCCATGGCACATCATTTAAAATTACCCTTGGACAGCAAAATTTCTTCTGTGAACAAAACAATGATCAAGTACTTCCCCTTTTTCCTACACATGTAAGACTAGCTGCAACATGAGAAGGGAGATGGAGGAAAAAAGAAAACCAAACCAACACATTCAGTTTCCTTTTTCATATCTCAAGCATATATATGTCAAACATATTTCTGCAGGTCAGAAGAGACCACTGGCAACCACTGGAATGGTTTGCAAACCATGTAAATAGTCTCCAGAATAATACTAAAGCAAGTAAGTACAAGCAATGAACAATCGAAAAGCCAGAAAAACGATGTGCAATCCATGTGAATGGGGGAAAGCACTGCTCAGGTAAAAAAGTAACTAACTAGCTCAGGTTCCTCTCAACTGAGCTACATAAATCTTTCGCCTTCATTTCCAAATCCCTCCCTGTAAATGAACCAGAAATCCTAATCTGTGATAATCAGTCAGAAAATCTACTCACAGCTAACTTGCTCCCATCAGTTCTTGCTATGACTTTATTAATACAAAAAACCTCAAACTGCCAGCATCTCCTCCCCATGATAACAGAAGTCAATCGTTGCCCTGAACTTAAAAGCATGACTTGCATTCTTAGATTTGTGACCTCATGTGAAAGCTCATTAAGGGTGTCAGGTGATCAAGGTGAGTACCCAATCTTGAAATTCTCAGTGCGCTCCCTGCATGATTTCCTACCTCTTCATTATAAGTTACTCTTGCAGAAATCACCAGAAGTTTTCTGTCCTTCACTAACAATTTGTCTATCTACCAGTGAAACAGTATTTTATGCTTATGCCCTGGGACAGTCAACTGCACCCCTGGGAACATGATCACAAGTGCTAGGTGTACTTAAGAATTTCAAGTTGCTTTCCCAAGCTCCAGGTGGGACTGCAGGACTGCCAAGGAACCATCCACAAGCAAGAAAATCGCTTTGCAGCACTGTAAACCAAGACTTCAGTTAAACTCCTCGAAGTGATTTGCTTCATGTATCATCACCAAGAAGAGGATCCAATCTCTGTCATTGCATCTATTAACTGGACACAGCAGGAACTGCAGATTTGGAAGATGCTTTAACTGCTAACTCTTTCGGCTGAGAGAAGGTAACTCATCCCCGTGGAACTTGGAACTTATTAGAGACAAGCAACCAGTACATCCCAAGGTAACCAGGTTTCTACAAACGGCACAGTATTTTTTGGAAGCTTCCACTGCACTCTAAGTAAAAATCTGTATTTAGAGTTCCTTGATACAGTAAAGCATATGCTGCATTTGCTTCACGGCTTTTTCAGAATGAAGATATCCAACAACGTGCTTCTTCTGTGATGAAGTACATTTGACAGCACATTTGATAGCCACAGAGTTATTACAAAGGGATCAAATTCAACAGAAAAATGCTGTATTTCTCCACAACCTTATACAGAATGTTTACATCAAAGCATATTTTATTTTTAGCTGGTGAGCAAGTTTTTCATGGAATTTTTCCATTTTATGAATTCTAATTATTGTGACAGTTTTTGCTTAAAATATAATCACATTAGTTTGATGCTAGTGACTCAAAGAAGGATAAAAATCTTGTCAGAGAGCATAAAAAATCATGCATTTCATCTTCTTTCATCCTTGTGCACATAAACTGTGAATTGTACAACAGCACCTGCAGCTTTATGCAAATGTGCAATGGCTTTCATGGCACTGGAACATGCAGTTTTTTGCTTTTATATAGAAGAGAAGCTACATGAATAATCAAAGAGGCTGAACTACGCTGAGTGGTGTGATGGAACTGTCCTCTTGCCGAGGGGGAATGATGCTCTGCCATGTCATTATAGACAACCACAAAAACGGAGACTACAAGATGCTTTTAATTTCAAGTCTGATTTTAGAATGTTTCATAAAGGCTACTTCCTGTCTTCAGTGCTCAAAATAATACAAAGCAACATTTCAATAAACATGTAAGAACATCCAAATGAAACCCATCAGGCGAAGGATGGGAACAGGACCATGCTGCTCCCACATATCTACTATTCCATGTAGGATGGTGTCATGTGAAACCTTGCAAATGATCAACTTTGTCTTTTATAGACATTTACAAGGGGAAGACAGCCAAAGCTCCACCATTTCACAACTTGAATGTGAAGCATAAATTATGGAAGCAACATATGTTAGAGCCACAAAGATGCTCCCAGCAAAACAGAGGACCAGGGAAGTCTAGCAGCAATAAATTAATTTCTGCCTATCAGCAACTGCATCAACAGCAACAAAATTTCAGCATTCAGGATACAGTCAGACAATTTAATCAATTTTCTTAGAGCAGAGTTTAAAGTGCAATAACTGAGGGCAGAGTCTTGGCCTATCGTTCTTGTCAGAGATGACATTTAAATAATTCAGAAAAGCCATTAGCAGGGATAGGAAATACTTCAGAAAAATACTGCAACAGATTCTACATAGTATCTTCCAAGTACTATTGTTTCCCCTAAAAGCAGATGCAGGTCTAGCTTTCTGCAACTGACATGTTAAAATAGCCATGAAACAATGGTTTAACTTCACAGGTGAAATTTTCGCTACTGCCAAGAGAAATGGTCCCCCCAACTCCCAATTCAACTCTTGCACTAGAATTCACAATGCAGCATGTGAGGCAAGAAGTGATCAAGCAAACTGGGGCACAAAGGGCTTCAGGACAGGAAAATGAGGAGAAGATGACACCAGACAAATGAGCTAAGTCAAATACACTCCTATCTTTTTAGAAACAAGTGTAAAAATCAGCATTTAAAACTAGACCTCTTCTCTGTCACTAAAGAATCACCAATAATTCACAAGTCAAAGAATTTGTGGCACTTCCTGGAGAAAGGCTTATATCCTCTAATTGCATATACAGGCTTTGCTCCTGATAAACAGCACGTCTGCAAAGTAGCCATTTAAAATAAGACATGTTCCCTAATTTAACATAAGGCAAAGGAAGCAATCTTTCAGCATTTTGGACAAAAAGTTGCAGTGCAGTAAAACCAAGGAACCAAAACCACAAGTTTCTCTTTACTTTTAGTTCTTCAACTTTACTGCAGATGAAAAAAAACACTCCATGGCATTGGTCCACTCATATCTAGTACCAAGAACAGGTGAAATGCAACAATCTGAGCTTCAGTATCCAAGCATAAATTGCATGGAATTACAAGCCTACAATTAGCAGCTACAGTCCAGGTTTGCCAAAGCTTACCTTGCTTTGTTTTCTATGTTAGGTGAAATAAAACTGTGTCTAAGCTGTAGTCATACTGCAATGCAGCTTCAGAGGCATTACAAGCAACAAGAAGTTGTCAAAACTGACCTACATGGAAAATCTGAATGCACAAGCTCTCTGTGAAGGAACTAGGTTAAAGAATTCAACTGGAAATGACAAGAGCTGCCGAGTTCCAGGACAAATCGTCTATGGTTAAACATCATAACCAGGATATACCTTCAATTTCCACAGGCTTTGACAGAGTCAACATAAAGAGCCTTTGCAAGAGAAGAAGAAAAATCATATTGCTTCAAAAATCAAAGCAAGAGGAACAAAAACTGTAGTGAAAAACACTGAAGCAGGATGCTCTGTTTAAGGCTAAGAAAGCAAACATCTGAGATTACCACTGCTTGGTCTGAAAGAATTATGCATCTGGAGAAAGCTGCAGAGCTGGACTTCCTCTCTGGAGGCAAATACAGGGATAAATGTATTCCCTGATTATATGACTTATTTTTAAAAATGCAGATAAAGTTTATAGGGACATGAAATTTGTCATCACTACATTACTCTTGACAACCAATTGTACAGCATTTCCAGTACATAACTGTGAGCATTTGCTGACTAAAGAATGAAAGGTACATTAATGAACACAGATCACAGATTAGCCACAGCAGGCTCTTTCATTACTTGGACAAAAACAAAAGTGACACAGCTATCTAAATGCTAATGAAAAAATAACAAGGACTGATGGGGTTTTCTTAATCTTTAAGACTAAAACACTTGGTACAGATACAGAGTAAACATCTCAGTTTGGCATGCATGCAACTCAAGAACAAGAAGCTCCACACATCAACTTGAGTAAAAGGAGAGAAAGGTCAAGTACTTTAGGCAGCATCTTACTCAAAATCCCACCCAAGTGATGCAACCAAGGCATGAGCATCACAGAAAATTTCAAAAGGACAAAAACCAAAATTGTTTTTATTTACATGGAACCTAATTAGTCTCTACAAAAGACTACAAAGAGCACCTAGATTGACTTACTCAACACTTTGTCAGCTCTTCCCTTGAAAATTTATACTAGAACAGAACTAAAGCTACTGGAATTATATCAAGTGTTCTCAAAATATCCTCCGTGGGACACTCTGCCATTAAGCAATTCCACAAAAATTTGTCAAAGGACTTACAAGATTTCTAGTGCTGGTAATAATTTATTTCTATACCTTAAACCTTCCCTCTTGATGCCTTCTTTCTTTAATGTCCTCAGAAGCACTTTTTATAGCAGGCAGCCCAAAGGAAACTACATGTGACAAAACCTTTAACTGGCACAAATGGCAAGAGAAAATTACAGATAGACAGAATTCTGCAAGTTCACCCCAGTGATATTATTGTGGCAGTAAGGAAAGAGAAATTAGGGCAACGTCGTTTGCAAGTTAGGAAAATTCTGCTTCTGTGGTCTGGTGTTAGCCAACCAAAGAGCAAGAGGATCACCTCTATGATGTGTTCTCCTGGATACGCTGCTGCCACTTTTAAGCAACCTTGGCAAAACACGCTAATTTGATATCTCAGTTGTGTGTGGGTGGTTATGTGCTTCTGTTTCCGTAAGACAGCCTCCACCAGAGTTGTAAAAATAGGTATTTTCGCTCTAAAATGGGTGAGGAAGGTTGGAATAAGCTTGTGTTGTCAAGACTACACCCTTTTAAATATGGTAGCAACTGTTTTGATAAAGTGCTAAGCCATTGTTTCCAAATTGCTGCCACCACTGTTCAGTTTTCTAATGACTTAGAAGAAAACTGAGCTGCTTTTGTAGCCCACAACAGAAGCATCTGTTTACAAAGTGGAAAGGAAAATGGACAGGTCTGATAATAAGGTGATATCCTAAGACCTGTCTAGAGTGCTTGCTATGTTTTGTAGCAGATAAGTCTGAAGGACAGAAATGGGAGGTGGACCAGGACTGCTGGAATTCCTGCCAGCTACAGAGGACACAGCCCAGAGCCAAGGACACACAATATGGTAAGTCACAGGCTTGTCCTTTACAGAGGGCAAGAATGATACACAATGAGTTTAGTCAAACGAAATGCAAAACATAATTCTTAAAATATTTTTTCATATAAATGATTAAATCATTCAGTCAAATATAATGCAAAAAAACCCCTAACTTGGTAAAAAGTAAGTGAAAATCTTGATGTGGTCTTTTCTGTCTCAATGCCTGCTGAGTTGCAGCTATTGTTTTCTGCTCTGCCTGGCACTGATGTAGCAAAAAAGTGGTGAATAAATACTTGTCAATAGTCAGTTTCCTCTAAATCAGCCAATTTGCATGTATTCCACTTTTACCAGCAGTAGGTTTCCAAGACCTACAAAATAAAGAAATCTTGCAATTTCTTCTCCACTACAATGTAATGGTATCTCTTTAATTTAACCTTTTTAATACAAAACATCATAGTTTCATCTCATCTTTTATTCCAATACTTACGCTATGCTAAGGCTGAGTTTCACTGTGGTCTTAAAAATTATTTGCCTTTATAGGGCTAGAAGGACATGAAATACATTTCTGCATTTCCTTAAATTAGAATACAAGGGTAGCACCTTTGCAATACTATGTATTTTCATTTTATCTGAACTTCAAAACCTGAATTGAAGAAATCTAATGTTGTTCTCCCACAGCAAAAATCTTCCTAAACCTCACGTCCCATCTTTAAAAATTTGAGCAATGAGCATATTCCTTTCTAGTTTGTTGTCCAAAATGATAGATCAGATACATATTTCTCCTGAAATAGTCATTTTAGTAATGAGACTTCAAAAAAAAAAAAAAAAAAACCACCAACAAAAAACCAAACCAACCAAACAAAAAAACTAAGTTAAACTTCAGTGAGGCACGGAAGTTCAAGTGAGATACATCTGATTAACATGTAGTTATTTATTTACAGTTTATTTGTGAAAGCTTCCCATTTGATAAAAACTTGGGGAGTCATCTGAAAATGCATACTACTAAGATTACCATACTCCACAAATGTTTCATTTGGAGACACACATCCTGATTCGGGAACACAAAACTAATTTAAAGCCACGACTGCACTACACTAAAGGATGCATCATTTACAAACATTTAAGTTGTACTTTTAAAACCAAAAACAAATACTTGCCTTCATCCTACACCACACTGGGCAGCAGCTGCAACAACCAGTGCTTTAAAGAAGTGTCAACTCAAAAGCATGTTGCCAAAGTATAGAGTTATGTATATCCACCAATATCAGCTGATCTGATGCATGACTTAAGCTGAGCAGTGCTACAGGTTGTGCTCTTCCCTTGAGCTCTCAAAAATTTCAGATGCATACAGAATTCACAAAATACAGATTTGAAAAATACTCCTAGATAGATGTTTAAATACCACCCTACAAGACTGACTTATGCATTGCCTCAGTATTTGTGCTGACACAAGTTTTTCCTTTGCTGTGCTGCAAACAGACTGAAGGCTAACCTTCCTTGCAGCCCCCAGAAAACACTCCAGCTGGATTTGCACACTAATCCAATTTGGGCCAAGTGCTATTAGTTTTTTCAGCAGCAGCACAGACTTATGCCAGGTTAAAATCTGAACTTCAGCCTAGAGGAACAGTTGCTACTGCTGGATCACAGTTTTTCTAACTAAACTGGAGGGACAATTTATAAATGCCACTGAGGCATGATTTTTTAAATACTTAAAAATTATGAATAATTTCCATTCTCTTACTCATGCCACTGACACCCTCTACATCAACAAAATTTTCCCATCTAAGCATCTTTAAAGAATTGTCCACTATATTAATAAACACCATAAAAAGAGAATTCCAGCATCTGTAAAAAACATTGGGAAATGAGGGGAATAAAAGCAGCTCGACAGAAAAACTAGACAAAAATAGGCTGACCACATATGGAATGCACAGTATAATTCCCTCCCCCCTTCACTTTGTTCTGTTTTTCATTAAGCAAGCCAACCTTTTAAGTTTTGGGGTGGTTTTTGGGGGGGGGGGGGGGGGGGTGTGTTTGTTTTTGTTTTGTGTGTGTGTTTGTATTTTTTTGTGTTTGTGTTTTGGTTTTGGGGTTTTTTGGCAATGAGAAGTACTCAAGTCTCATTTTCCTAAAAGGCACCACAACCTGGTCTAGGAAAAGCAGCTGACAAGCACATGATACTTCAATGAAAATATCCATCCAGGTTTTACAGTTTTTAAAGATGTGCAATTATTGAAAAGCTAGGAGAAAATGAGAAAAACAAACCTTGAAATAAACAAGTCTAATCGTGAACCCAGTGCCACAATAAAAAAGTGGTTTCCTACACAGTGTTTTATACATTAACATCTGTGATGCTCATCATCCTTGCCACGTTCTGATGGGAAACCTTTCAAAGGACCCAGCACCTCCAGTTATTTTCCAGTGGTAAATTTATGCTGGTCACATTACAGATCTACCAACATTAAAAGTGATCGAAGGAAGCCTAGAAAAAGACAGTTTGCCACCATCACATTGGTTGGTGGAAAAAAGAGCCACGTCAAAGAAATCTGCTGGTATTGATATAAAAAAGAAAAGCTGCCAGATGATGTCTAGAACTCCAAAACAGAGTTGTAGCTAAGGCACTGACATGAAATTTCCACTGATTCTAATACTTTCGAAAAGGAAGATGCAAGTTTGAGTTTTTCCTAGCCATTTTTAAATGCTATGACTAGTAGTATAACAGCCTTATAAAAAGAAGAGGGAATAGGGGGACTTTTACAATTTCAATAACATCAGCTATTGTTCAAACTTACTACGATGAAAAAACTAGGGTGGTTTTTTTGTACTTGAATACCTATAGTGTTATTGGGAACTTTGCTCTCAAAAGTACAGGCAAGACAGCAGCCAAGCCAAGATCACAAAAACAGAGATATAACTAAGCAGCCTAAAGGATAGGGAATTAAAAGGATGAAGCCAGCAGGTTCAGCCATTATGCTGCACTGCAAGGTGTCTCAAACATGAATACCCATCCAAAGGTAAACCAGCATGCAAGCAAACACCAGAATTAACAGAAAACCTGGGGTTGGATGAGAAGAACTGTGAGAAGAGAAAGTAGGGAAGTCTTCAAAAAGTACAAGACAGTTTGAATAAAACTGAAAAATAAACTACTAACTATATCTGAAAACAGCAGCTACACTTAGGCAGCCCAAATCTGTGCTGCTTCTGAACAAGACTTCTCAACAGTGAAGCACTTAAGTCACACACACTGGTCAGAGAGAAAATAAGGACAGAGTCCAACATTGGGTATAATACCAAAGAGCAGCACCAGTCACCCCAGTATCAAGTTATGCTGCAGTGAAACAGTACTGCAGAAAAATCAATTGGAAAGCTGTGGAAAATGGTTTCAGGCAAGAGTCAAACTTCAGCAAAAATACGTTGCACTGAGCTGTGTTACAGCATACATCAATAAGCCCTCTGCTCTCCCAGGAACATCCTTCCAAAAATAAACTCACCATAAACAACCATAACAAACTTCCTCTTTCTATCATGTGTTTCAGGTTAGCTATTTTTTACAGTTTGATCTTAATTCTTCTATTCTGCAAAATAAACATCAAGGTTGGCACTATCGCCCCTGCAAAGCTTTCCTTACAAATTTCCATTAAGATTTATTTTTTCCTCCCCACTCATCTGTAATAATGCTTCATTTGAAATATAGGCCTAAACTGCTCTAGAGGCAATTCAGGTACTGAAGTGACCAACAGCACTTACTTGTAATTGGACCCAACTCGCTACTTGTACACCAAAGTTACATTTCACAGCATATTCCACCCCCTCAACTGGAGATGCAGGGCTGTAATCTCTATCACAATGCTGTACTGTTTCTTTCAACCATACCAGTAAATTCAAAAAGAAATAAAAAATATCCTTCTCTATTAGTTGACTGCCCAATTAATGGAGAAGGAGTGTCCAGGGGGCCCCATAACCCCCGGCTATGCAAAACGAATATGAGATGTGTATTCCTGTCTTGTCTTAGATTTAAGGGTTTCTCTTTTCCCCATGACAGCCACAAGCTGTGCCCTTTCTGCTGCTTGAAACAATCCTGAAGGACTGGATGCAAAGCTGGCGTATTTTTGGGTCAAAATTTTTCCTAAAACTTACCCAGCTGTAATTCTGAAAGGAGCCATTTAAAAGCATCAACAATGAAGATTTAAACAGAAACCTTTCCTGAAAAATAAAGTACTTAACTACCACTCCTGAAGTCCTTGTACCAAGTGTACTAAAGGTACTCCAAGTAAAAGCATATCCCCAGGTCGGGCTTTTTGGTTTTGTTTTTTCTTGGTGGGAGGGGCCTACAGTGTTTTTTAACTTGAAAGGTGTCATTTCAATGATTAAAAGAGAAAACTGCCATAACTGTGGGGAAACCACAAAGTGACTTGGATGGCATCTTTCAGTCCCAAAGTATGTATTTTTTTTTTGAACTTCTTATATAAGTATAAATAGCCCACAAAGAGCTACATTAAGATCTCTAATGTGATAAAAACCAGTGATGTCTACAGCACAAGAAGAAATAGAAAAGCCATTTTCAACTATATTGACTCTGACAACAGATACAAGATACTCATTAGCATTAAATTTGTTATTTCAAATTAGGTCAGATTTGCTCCAAGCTACATTCATTTCACAACGTTTGTACAGCAGCACAAAAAAACCTGGTCACACTTTTAATACCAGCTAGATTTTTAAGAGGTTTTCACTGGCTTATTTAGCTGTTAGAATTAATTTCCTTCTCCTTAAGATCATTATGACTATAGACCTTTACTTAACAAATATTTGTAAGCTCCTCAAGTCTACTACAGACATACCACGCCTATGTTCCTGCATCCCTCTTCATGTTTACTCAACCATCTTGCAATGTCACAAATGGGAACAAATTCGGGTTGGGGGAATCATTAAAATCCCACCATCCATCAGAGAAGAAAGAGAACTAGCTGATGATTTCCTCATTAGGAAAAGCAAATGTAGCAAACCCACAACAAATCTTGAACTGTCACCTGTTTATGCTAACCACTTAGACATTTATGGGATTAAGATGAACAAACTTGGAGCTTTTACTACTGAGAAGTTTGCAACACTTGACAAAGTAATCTATCAATAAAATGCAGTCAGAATTGCTCTGGCTAATTCAATCTAACTTGAAATGGTAAAGTTACAACTTACACCCTGCATGTTAAATATATCACGTACTTTTACGGTTTCTCAGAGTTTTTACACACAAAAATCCCCCAGAACTTCCAAAGCTTGTAATAGACATCTTGCTTCCTTTTATCCTTTCAAAGAAATTAGCCTCACCTAACAGAAAATATGAACTATTTCCTACATAAAAGAAAAGCCAAACACTGCAAAATTTGCATAAAAAGTTGTACTACAGGAACTAAGACTTTACTACTACACCTAAGGCTGCATTTATACTTTTACTGGAAAGAGCTATGCGCAGAAAAAATTGCCTTCATTTGTAAGCGGTTATTATGGGCTTAATTGCAAGTATAGACCTATAAAAAGGTTTATAAATTCTATTGCTGTACATGCTGTTTCACAACTGGCAAAACCAAGTTTGGTTTTCTAAACACCAGTGGCCATCCCTTCCTACCACGCAGTTGGCATAGGTTAATCTTTCAGTCCTCTTGACTCTTTCTCTTTCTGGGTGAAAGCCTCAAGGCAGATGGACCAAGTGCTAATCAACAAATTGACCTTATCAGGGGTAATCCTTGACAGGACCTTTTGATTTAATATTTTTTCTGAAAGAAATTGAGTTCACATGCTGCCAGACTGCCCCATTATATGAATGTAAGCCCAGTAAATGGGAACAACTAGAAGATCTACTTCAAAAACAAGTTTAAATCAGAGCTAAAACTGAATTGTAGACACAGCTGTCTAGAACACAAGTGAGACTTGCTAGCCAGTAACACTTGTGCTAACTAATTGTCCAACTAACACCAAATGTAGAATAGAAAAAACTTATTTATATTCTCTCACAGGGACAGAAAGTCTCACAATTCTACAAAAAATGTGCAGTAACAGCATCTATTAATTACCTGACATTTCTAGTCTTCAGCATTTTTTTTAATACTCCAAGAGTCATCAAAAGGTGGTAGAATAGAAGGGATCTGACAACAGGCAGCTTGATCACTGTGACTTCCACTCACAAGGACTAACAAGTATTCTGGTACCAGACAAAAGGTATGGGGAGAAAACAGCTCCAATACTTAACACAAACATCTATAATCCCGAGTTAGGCTACCAAAGCAGTAAATTTAAAACTTGAATGCAGAACACTTCCCCAGTCTCAAGGGGCTGTTTTGCATGATCACTGCTGCTGGCCTTAGTTATATCAAAGTTTTTTCCTAGATAAAGTATCTAATTATAGGGGTATAATTTACATTCAATCCGGGAAGGAAACAAACCTCCCTTCTCCCCTCTTCCTCAGAACTTCAGGGTCTGTCTTCCCACACCCAGAGATGCGGGTGAGGAAGTAAGCTTTATTCAACCAAACAGGAACACACCCCAAACAGTTTTTTCCTTAGATTCTATTTCATATATATCTGTATTAATGCTTTTGACTCCAGCTTCCTTACATAGAGCCTTGCTGTTGCTCTGTTTACTCCTTTTCCCTTGAGGTGCAGAAGCATTGTTTCATCTACAGCACAACAGCATTTTCTAGTCTTCATCCCCTCAGACGGCCTAAGGCAGTCAACAGTGAGCCAAGAGACACTTCACCAACCCCACCAAAACATGGTGCTGGTTTGCCAACCAAGGCAGCAGCATTCACACAAAACAGCAGAGATGCTCCCCCTTCTAGAGCTAAAGCTGAGAACTCTAATAATTTTGGTGCCTTGGAATGTAATTAGTGAGAGCAACCCATTGACTACTGTTAGGGAGGAACTAGAAATTAGTTCTATTCAATTTTATTAATGAATCCCACTCAAGAAAATAAAACTGAAAAGAGTCTACATAAAATCATGCTATTTTTGCAACCACACATGTATTCTCAGAGATTTCATAGCCCACTGAATATATTTTATTAATAATTCTAACATTGGACCATTGACCCAGGCAGCAATATGCTGCAGAATATGGTTAGGCTATTTTGAGTAGTGTTTTGGCAAGTATACATGAATATCTTAAAAGAAACTGAATTTAGTATCTTTGGATCTTAAAATTCTGAAAATTAAGGATGACACAGTACATAGCAAACATACTCCTACATGAAATGCACCATTATATAACAGATCTTGAGTCTTCACAAAAAGCAACATATCTGAGCACCTTTTTGCACACAAGTTTTACATACAAGCAAATATATCAGCACTACCGAAAAACAAATTAAAAAAAATTAATTAAAAAACCAAAACACTGCAGCTTTAAAATAATCTTTATATTTTTCACTCACTGTTTTACAACTTCAGTGTGTTTAACTGAGAAGGATCAACATTAGACAGCTACTACATTTCGTATATCCTCAAACAAGAAGTGCCAAGAAAAACATGCCTGTGACAAGGCAGAAAGCTTTTTTAATTCATCCTGTACAGGATGCAAAATAGTGCTTAGTTTTGATTTATGATCAATGCTGACTACTAATTAGCAGGCTTAGAATCAAGATATTAAGAAGCCTGTTCTGAAAGGCAAGCTGGAGTAGTTTCGACAAGCTTGAGTAGATAAATTATCAACATAGTTCAAGTCATAGTCATTATGCATAAACTCAAATATGGCCAAGAGCAAATAGAGACATGGGGAAAAAAAGTCCTAAAAAGCACCCAAAAACCTTTCAAAAACAGCATTACACAACAACTTACATAATCAAACAAAAAAGGAGAATTTTACTGCATTTTAGCAAAACTTATACTTTGTATTAAAAAGCTTACCAACAAAGTATTCAAAATTTTCTTTGCTATTTTGTAAGACTCTTAAAAAGCAGCCAAAACACAGAAGCATCATTTCCATATCCAGGTTTTGTTTATTAAAAAAAACCAAAATCCGTATCCTACGCTCAAGGTCTCTATAACTGAGATGGGGAAGACACATCTCAGAGCTGATGAAAGCAAAGAGCTTCAGAATAGCTTCCATATATTCTTCTGCACTTTTTTCAGCCATCTGTGGTTCCAGAGAGAAACTTCAGATCCAAGCGTTACGCCAAGTACCCTCTGAAACCAGTGAACTGACCCAACTTCTCAGTAAGTTACAAGGCAAAAAGCAAGAAAACCCTTCAGAACAGCAACCAACAAGATTTAGACTGTGAGCAAATGGATCACCCCATCTGCCCAAGAACCAATTCTGCACTTAACCTTCTACAGTACCTGCCTTGGTAAGACACAAATCATATGAGTCAGATGAAGAGTTACCCAGAGGATTACTGGATGTATTTAGAGGTACTTGACGACAGAAAGGGCAGGACCAAAACACATTTAAGGCTTCAATAGCAAACACCCTATGAGCTCACATACAAAAAAAAACCCACCCAAAAAAAAAGCTTCTGATGAAAGACGTAGAGACAATTAATGCTTTCAAAAATTCCCCATGATACAATATTCAGAGCATTTCCAAAAAGCTTAAGCAGAATAGAGGGAATTGCATTAATTCTGAACAGTGTCTATCTATGCAGTATGTCCCAGGCACACCTGGCTCCCGACTCAAGACAGGCAATGAGCCTCCCCTGACAAATCTGCTTTGTAACAAACTGTTAAGTGGCAACTCATTTATCCTAATCTTTTAGAGAAACATGGAACATACCACCTCTACTTCACACAAGTTCATGATTCCAAAGTGATCTCACCTCGAAGTGTGATCAAAAAATGATCTGGTATTCAGCAGATTAGAGATAAGAGAAATCCTTGAGGGGTTCGGGGTACCATCTGACAACCTCTTTTGGCATACTGGAAGAAGCTGAACAGAAATTCACCTGTCAGCAGATCCAGCCAAGGAAGAAGGTTCTCCATGAGCCACAGCTCTTTGCTGCTTCTCCTCACCTTATCACCAGCCAGCCACATGGATTCCACAGTTTTTCATCAGCACCCAGTGCTAAATCTGAATCATGAGACTCGAAGCAAGAGAGCAGCACACAGCAGGTATATCTGTCCCAGTCACATTTTTCCACCTTTTTAATCCATGGAAATTCAATTACTAATAATTTTTGCAAATCAAAATTTACATCTCAACTCTAAGAACAATACAAGAAGTTTCCTTTGTCTCCTGTTTTCACCTTCCCCTTCAGTGCTTTCCCACCTTCACACCCAGCATACCAAGTCCTCACTTTGTCCAAGAATAGCTCGAAGAACCACAGCTTTTGCTTGCTGCTAGAAGCAGATAACTCTGAAGCTATACATATATTTTGACATATGCAGTCACTTTGTCAGAATATGTGGAAAGAACTAAAAATGTTTTTGAACAGTGAGTAATAAAAAGCCTTCCGGGAAGGGTTCAAAGTGTATCAACAAAAAAGCTGCAGCCAGAAACATCAGAAACAAGATCTCTACAATTTACGGGACATGAAAGCATGCTAAATACACTCAACAGTACTGCTATGACACAGCAGCTTGAACTAAACAGGTAGAAAGGCATGCAAGATACAGCCCTTGATCTCCCATTCTCAGAAGCATAAACATATTCAAGGTACAATTTAACTAAGAAGTCACATGTGAACATCTACAGAAACAAAAATAGTCCTTCTAGTTACCTTAGTCTTAGCTGGAAAATAAAAATGTCTCTTTTTTTTATGTTTATTTTTATTTCTTTTAATGACACTTCATTTAAAAGCTTCTCACTGTATCAAGAAAACCCAGCTGAGTTTACATGTTTTTGCATACTTATGTAACAGAATCTACCATAAAACTTCACCTATAAAGAGGCTTTACATAAAAACCAAAAAAGGGGATCAGCAAATTGAGGCTGCAGCTTATTACAAGACAAACTGCATATTTATGCCTCTTCATAATAAATAGGTAACATTAACTGAGTTGTCCATGTCACTCAGATAATACTATCAGTATATGTGACATGAAAAAACTCAGTTATTTTAACAGGATAGATACTCTATGGGGAAATATACTGCAATTACTGCCAATCTAAATTGGGCACATATACCCACCTCTCTAAGACACCACAATCTGCAGTATTTCTGTGTCAAAGTTGATCTTTTATCATTCTGTAGAGTTAAAGGTGCTAAGACACTCTCTCTTCCTACCCAAGAATAGCCAGCCGCAAGCTTCATCTGAAGTGCATGGATAGTAGGTTTGTTTTTTCTGCATGAACAGAAACAAGCACCTTAAGATGTGACACTTATCTAGGATGTGACTTTACTATATCTACAAAGGTGTAGTTCTCAGCAGCTGGAGAATTAGGAAGCTTGACCCAAGAAAACTGTGAGGCTAGAGCCCTAACCTGAGTGCTTACTTTTACATTTGGCAAGTTGAAGATATCCTAACCTTAGTGTGATGTATCTACATCAAACCACTTAGAAATACACAAACAAGTAAAAACCACAACATGTTAAGTGAAGCATGGTTACTGGGCTTTTCTTTATATTATTATGATTTCATTGTATAAATCTACTTATTTAAATATTAATCAGGTTCAACATGCGTTACATTGATTTCTTTTTTTAAAGCTGGCAGCAGGAGTTTTAAGGAAACTGGTAAATACACATATTGAAAAACACAGCCTTTTTTGAGGAAGCAGAAAAAGTTCTCTGTATCTGCCAGCAGTTCATCTTACTAGTAACAGGGAAACCTTTGTTTCCCTGCTTTTCAGCAACACAAAAAAAAAACCCCAAAAAAGATGTAATAACATGTCAGTTTTAAGATGCTAGAGGAATAATATAATCAACTACAGGTTTACTCATTAATTGCATTATCTTTTCAGAAGCAATTTATTAAAAAGACAAACACCAAAGAAGGTCTTCACATTCTGCATATTTAAATTAGTGTAATTCAAATAAGAACTGTCATTTTATACCATTTAATCAAATGCTAGTTTCTATTCATTTCTATCTATTTTGAGGCAATTCTGTTTTCATCTTTGGCTAAAAAAATCTACTTTTGAGTAAAATATTTTCAGTCCAGGTAATATTTTGAGTTAAATATTTTCTCATTAACCAGATACTGTGAGTGGCCTAAATTCACTTGATTAGCAACTGCAAAGCATATCAGGACACAAATTTAACCACAGACACATTCAAAAAGCTGTTAGATTCACAAAGATTTCAGTGTCCCATCAAACTATCAGTATCTTCCATCTTCCTGAGCCCTACTTCTGGTTGAAATGGCACAGAAGCATTTCTGCAGTTCAGCCTTTTTTGAGGCAAAACAAACTACCTCAATGGTAAAATAAGAAAGCTGAATGGCAAAGACACCTTTGCAGCATCTTGTCCATATGATGCATCTCTACATGACAATGCTATCTCTGGAAAGGCTTTGACTACTGAGTCCATAAACTGATTTGACAGAAACATTGTCAAGTAATTTTAATAATCGGACTGGAGAGTTTATGTTTCACCACAAATTCAAGAATGCAACTGGCATCAGACAATTATCAGCAACTGTGACTCCAAAACGGGACCTTGCTTAGTTTATCTAATCCAGTATCCTCCTGACAGAGAACAAAAGCAGATACTAAGAAAAAGCACATGAAAGTGCTTTCAACAGGGACCGCACCAGATGACTTTTGAGAGATTCTATCCAAATGAATTATACCATGATTCTGTAAAAAGGCATGCAAACAAACAGTGATGCTTCCTTGAAATATCACTTACCTCTTAAAGTTTATGGTGCTAGTTGACAGAAATCTTTATTTTGACCTCTTAACAGTATGTGGTTTTGGAAAGTTATAAATAGTAAGCAAGAAAACATCAACAGCCAGGACCCCAAACTATTAAACTCAAAATTCTTCTCAAAAACCAAAGGCACGGACTTCATGCAAGAAATGCCTGCTTAACATTTATTTGCAGGAGAGCTATTCTGAAGCCTTTTAAAAGAGTTCTGTAGATGGAGAGTCAAGAAACTGCAGGAGGCACATAACTGGAGACCTCTTCATCCACCTTTACAGACAGATGTTTTCTCCCAATTAGTACCATGTCATGATTTCATCTATTGTCATTATGATTATCCTCCTACCAATTTCCTACTTATCCTGTTGTCTGTATCTTTGCCTGGTCTTAGTCAGCCACTCAACACCACTTAATAGGCACTAGAAATACAATTAGAGCACTCTGCACTGTGCCCCAAAAGCAAATTACTACTTAGAAATGAAATTTATTTAGAGGGAAAAAAAAAAGACCAAATAGAAAACTTCAGCAGAGTGCCAAAACAGGGGAAAAGAATATGTATACATATACACACACAATGCCTAGAAGTTTGTCTGTTGATTACTTAGCATAGTCACTGAGTTGAATGGCAGGTTTCAACTCCTTTCTAATTAGATAGGTATATAAAATGTTATGCAACTAGTTGTAGAATAAATGCATTTACTGTTACTTAAAGCAGAACCTGCTTTTGAGTAGAACCTCAAATAGTCCAAGTATCTGCAAAGCTCATAAAATACTTCCTCTGAGTCAGTTTTATTTTATTCAGCTATCTGAATGCTTGCCATTGAACACAGATCAACCAAAGCAGACAAATTCACAGTCAAATAAAAATTTGGGCACTGTCCTCAGTTCAAACCTCAGTCAAACAGTGTATAAAAATCACATCCTTTTACTTACTGTATAGGCTGAAATACCCGTGATAATTCAAGCCAAATTGTTTCAATTCACGGAATATTTAAAGGTTAAATATGGCCTCATTATCGAGGTCTCAACTAATTTCTCTGCATTCAGTCAGTAAAAACTATTTGATCATAGAATGATTTCACTATTAAACAACAGTGGCTAGAAGGATCCAATTGTACAGAGCAAGAACTGTATTTCAGAAACACAGAGTGTTTTTCTTAAGAAAGAATATGGATTCAGTTTTTCAATCACTAGACCGTACTAGTCTATTAAGTGGAATAGTAAGTACCATGCATTATTGGATTAAGGTCTACCTGTACTGTAGCAGAAGTGGGTATTGATCTTGCAAAATCATTGATAGAAGACATTGCCCTGCAGTGCTAATTGGTTTAGTTTTTTACTTTCAGTTACTCAGGAAGAAATAGGAGACAATATATATACACTTGAAATAATAATTCAAACAAAAATTTTACAAATGGTAAGATACTAACAGAATGAAAACTGAAAAATTCCAGCACAACTTTAAAGAAGAAGTTACTGTAAAATGCTATTTTTATTGACACAGTAATCTACATATGGGAGTTTTGACAAAGCAACCAAGATCATGCTCTTCAAGGTTTGGCTTTGCTGGAGTTTGACTCAAGTTAATCAACAGGCCACAAATTATGCTGCCACGGAACACAGGTGAGGTATGGAAAAAGGGGCTTTTTTGTCCTGCTCAAACCAATCTCTACGCCAGTTCCCTCACACGGGCTTCAGAGAGCATGGAAACGATGTGGCTGTGATTTTGTTTACAGCTACTCCTTTCTGCATCAGAAGATTTGTACTAACAAGGTTACCTTTGGCTTCTTCAGAGCTGGGAGTGTCACACATTGGACCTATATAAAGAGATTATATAATTTCTTTTCATAACTACCATTGTTGAGAGCACAGAAGAATGGTGAATCATAAACCAGTGCAAACATCTCAAAGGTCTGTACATTCCCCAAGTCTTTGGCCAGAAGTCTGGAGAGACAAGGTTAGAATCTGGTGGCTAAAACGTTCAGAAGGTACATCCTTTTAAAAATAATTACAGTCTAACTTGAACTTTATGTTGCTAGCCTGTCAACCAAAACACCAGCACACTTTATTCAAGACCCAAGAAAACTCATCTTCAGGTCCTTTAAAAAGCCCCTTCTGATTTTTTTTTTTAATGCAGTCCTACATGAAGAATATTTTTACTGCAGAGTATTACAGGAACAGCTCAAAAGCCTCTTTGACAGACTGTGCAGATATCACGTAACGCATTTTCTGGGATAACAAAAAGAAAAAAAAACCATCTTCATCAATGGCAGATGAAAAGAGCTAATAAGGAAAACAGCAGAGCAAAAAATAACTGGAACTGACAATAAACTGTCTCATACATCAAACCAAGGAAGAACAGATGGTAAATGAGAATTGCTGACTTTCAAGACAACAAAGTTTACTCTCAGAAAACCTACAGCTCCCTTTAAACTCTGCAGAAGGCAAATTAATGGATAACAGCTCAACACAGATAGAAAGAGAATGTTTTACAGGTTTACATCATAGGGTTTAAGAAGGTATTTATAGATGAAATATCAACTAGCTCTTTACCAGATTGTTACATCACAGGTGAACCACTCACATCTTTCATGAAATAAACACAGAATATTCCCGAGATTCCTCCCTACCATGCTTTTGAATACAACACATAGTATTTCTATCTTGAAAGATAGAAGACATAGGCAATGTGGATGAAGGCAGCAACAACTAATGGATGTGTGCAGTGCATGCCATTTAGAACTTACGAAGTGTCACCAACTGCTTATCTGATAATTATATATTGCAGCTTTGGTTTGTTTCTCAGTTGCTCAGTTTAACACAACGCTTATGATACTGTACTGAAAAGTCTTGCACAGATATCCAGTAACTTCTTTCCACTTCAGAATATTGAGTCACTATGTTTTCACTATCTTAGCAACAGAAAATGGACCCATGATTCTGGATTAGCCCATAAATTCAACATATAATGACCTCAGACTACAAAACTGCTATTTTAAAAGCCACTGCTGTTTGCAGTTTGAGATGTCACCTGGGAATGCTCCAGATTCTTTTCAAAAAGCAAGCTGTCATCTTACATAGAAAGCAACACCACTTCACATATCCCAAGCAGTAAAACAGATGCTGTTAGAACTGACACTTGATGTCTTTATTCAGCCCACATTTATCAGTGTCCTTCCACTGCAGAAGGCAGAGTTTAATTCCCTTAAATCACAGACCATTTTTGCCCTTCTGAGGAAGCCTCTGCTCCATGAAACACATTTGTTTAGCATTCACAGAAGTCTCATGAGCAGAATGATGCAGTTTGCATTAACTTTGACAGATGTGTGGTTCCAGTTATAAGTTTTCAGCATAATTCTGGCTTAAGGTCCCATCTATGACTGAAATCAAAGTTTCACTGACACAAAGCTAGAAGTGCTTCTTTAATTAAGAAACCGGGACCCCCCACCAAAAACTTTCACTTCAAGTTTAACAGAGGGAAGGAACTATACTGAATGCCATCTTTACAAACTTAACACAGCTTAAATCAACACTGACATAAATTTAGCACCATTCCAAGATAGAGTATGAGTTCTCAAATTTGTGCTCTTGGTAAACTACCTACAGAGAAAAATCAGCATTCAAGCAAAGGATGACAAGAAGTCAAACAAAAAAATAATTTGATGAAACAGCTTCAGCAGCCTGTCTTCCCTGCAACCACTGACAAATCTAAATAGTCTGCCTTAAGCACTCTGGTACGGAAAACTATTGGAAAAAAAAAGTATCATTAGAAGATGTTTATTCTCCTTAATAAGAGAAATTCAAGACACGAGTATGGTATAAACTCTAATTTATCAGTAAACGTGCTCAGAAACTCAACAGAAAAATAACCAAAATCTAAAACAAAATAGTTGCATGGGACAGCCATACTACATAAAGAAAAATAATGCAAATGTAATAAATATTAACTGTTTCAAATGGACTGGCAGGGGAGATCTGAACTGACCGTTGCAAAATCAGCCAGAGGGAAAACAATTATATTGAATCACATTTAATGGGTCACATGGGCTTTAACACAACTGGATATTTAGACCAAAAATACTCCATCCCAAAATATCACTTTGGTTACAGTATGAACCTATTCCTTAGGGTTGTCAGTATTTCTTGATACTGCAGGCAAGACTAACATTTTCAGCCAACAAGAAGAGAAGCTGTTTTAAACTCATACAGTGTGGCTAGCACAGGTCTTTCCCATGAGAATCCTTTTTGTGTTTTATAAACATAGACAAAGTTTGGATGTTATTAAAAACAGTGTCTCGAGATCTGGACAGTGCAGGCCTGGCCAATCAAGCCTAGAGGGAGGTTTCTGACTGACCAATCTGGGTGACCTCTGAAAACTCTATATATATGTTCGATTCAAACAATAAAGTACTTTTTTCTATGCCACGCTGAGAATCGGGGCTTTCCTTCTCTGCTAGCGGCTCAACAGCGACAATACAGCATACTTGTCTGTACAAAAAACTTGACTCCTGCTTTGAATCTCACTCTAGGCTTGTAGCTAAGATGGCTTCAAAAATCAGTGCTGCAGTATAGTGGAACATGATTATCTGTTCCACTATAAGGAACTGGAAACAGTATTAACGTGACTTCTAACAGGTCACTGCTTACAAGACATGTAACATTTAGTTCACACCCTACCCATGCACATGACAGCTCAGGACAATCTGTTGAGTAGCATCAGAACAAGTGTTGGCCATCTGATAACCAATTAAAGATATAAAACATATCTTTTAAAACATTTGTTTTGTACCTTCTCTAAGATGTATCCAAGTTCACACATTACATTAAACACCATTACATCTGAGCAGCTAGAAAAGCATAGTTAGAACATTGTGACTGTCCTTATTCTAGTATCAAAATGCCAGACTCATTCATTTCAACTAAATTGTGACCAAGAACCCTGTCATCAACAGGAACGAGGACCAGGTTCAAATGCTGATCTCACCATATTGAACAAGCCTACTACAAAAAATTAAATATCGACAGAGTAACTGTGTGTTTGTGTGCACGTGTGCGCATATTTGGATGAGTAAAATCAGCAAGCGCATTTCTATCTAGAAATAAACCAAAACATGGTAAGATGAAAAAACACCTGGAACAAAAGTATTTATGTAGCTACGAACACAGCAAAATGGCCTGAAGGCAGCTAATACTGTGACAGAATTAATTATGTCGGGAGCCACTGAAAAAATCCACAAAGCTTCAAAAGTGAAGATGACACCCACACAATGCAAAGCACAGTCTCTCATTAGGTGGTTTTTATAGATGAATTCAGGAAACTTTATTAGAGACCCAGTAAAATAATTCACAGCATTTGTTATGAGATTGACAAGAAAATGATATATGGAATAGAAAAAAGAAAATGTTTGCAACAGAATCACGTTTTAAAAAAAACAAAAGCCATTTACATTGCAGGCAGATTTTTGCCAAATTTTTGGGTTTACATCCACACACTTGGAAGTAGAAGTCTCTTCCCACAAAAACCTTTGCCCGTAAAGAAAGAATTCTTATAGAGAAATTAGGATCTGACCAAAATGCCACATGAGAAACAGATCAATTTAGCTTACGGCCAATCGCCAAAGCTTTACAAAGATATTTCCTTTGTTTTTCCAAGCAATAGTTTAATATAATAATACTTGGTACCTAAAGCTGGTTGCCAGAACTTGAGTTGTGTAACAGCAAGTATCCAGTAGGAGGCACCTTACTGCAGCTGGCTTTCATACAATCAACTCAAGAAGCTTTGCATCCAAACAATTAATAAGAAAATAAAAATCCAAAGGCTCTTTAGAAGTTACCCAGTAAGCACTACAATTCTAATTAATGCTGTTATTGCAAACAATTAAAAAATGAGAATTGAAGATCAATCCTATTAAATACCAACCAACTTTAGTTCTGTTCATTAGAATCTTTAAGCTACTGCATAGAGGGGAAAATATTTAAAATGAGCTTAACAACAATTAAGGTTAATTTTTTTTCCTACTGAAAGATTAAAAGCCACTATGCTATAAGCAACTTGTGAAAGTATTTGAAAAGCTATGGTTTCTAGATAAGCTCAAATAGATAGATTAACTGAATTTCCCTGACAGTAAGTTTCAAAAATAAAACACTGTAAAAAAGTTTCTCTTCTCCATTAGATTTTAGACTTAGTGCAGTTTTCTTTCCCCAGCACTAGAAAAAAGGAACAGGAAAATACCACAAAAGACGCAAAAGCAGCAACTATGTTGCAAACTGTAGTTCACTGCATCACAAAAGAAAAAGAGGGAAAAAATAAGATCCACCCATAAACCAACAAAAAAGTATGACACAAGATTTTCCAACTGAAGCCAAGTACTCACATGAATATGTACTTCAAGCTCTCATCTGAAAGTACCTTAGTGGAAAATCATGCAGGCCAGTAATACTCACTGTTAGGTTTCTGATCTTTCACATCTTGAAGAGACACCTCTTCATGAAAGATTTGCAGAGTTTATCTACTCTGTGCTCTAAAAAAATTTTATCAACATCTTTCTACAAAAAGGAGTGATAGGCTGGCTATAGGTGAGGCATTAGTCCAAAACAGAGACTACTCCAGAAGAGCATGTCATCTCCAGGCATACATTAGCTCCATTCTGAATTCCACCAGTTTTCAATGTCCTTGGATTTTACCTCTGCCAATTCTCCAACACTGAACCTATTTTGCTTTGGCATCCGATCAGGTACGTGTTAAATCATTCAGCCACCAATTTTTATATTTTGTAGGCATCATCAGGGGAACACAATGGATTTACTATCTTTAAAGATTTCTGTAACCTTAAAAGCAACCTTTTCTATATCTATAGTTCATGGAAACCTCATAATCCTTTCAACAGAATCCCCGCAACCTAATTTCTTTTTTTAGTCTAGTTTTCTAAAGGACCCAGACTTCAACTTTTCTTTACAGAAGTACCCTAAGAACTGGGAGAGTGCTGTCTAACCCAGCCCCAGCCCACTGGCACAGCAGTACCAGACAGGTAGGTGCCATGCAAGTAGCCTAAGAGGGCTGCAGCCAATGAGTACAATGGCACACAGCAGTTTTCAAAGGATGAGAGAACTAAAGGAATTGAGGTATTTTGAATAAGTGAACTTACGGGGAGAAAGGAGGCAGGACACATGTGAGAAATCTTGCTAGTTCTTTTCCATCATATGCTTTTTCTACTCCAGTCCTGTACACGAGACTGTACTCCCCCGACTGTACACACAAGGCACTCGACACTCCGCTATGACAGTTCATGGATCCTAAGCAGCCAGGCAAGGAAGGTCACACTAATAGCCAAACACATACCCAGATACTATGGTAGTAGGGACACCACTGAAACCTTAAGTAGGAGCATTTCAAATCACAGCAGATGAACAAGAACTGGCAACATCCTAAAACCGTTCCTACTTAGTTGTACTGCCCACCCACAGGTTACTTTTCATTTAATTATTCTTCCTATCTTACAATAAATGATTTTGTTCCTGGCATTAAAATTGAGGTAGAGTAAAAAATAAGTATCTGTGAGTACCTGAGGCTCTTTGTACCACTGGTTGGCTTGATAAATA
The DNA here is from genome assembly GCA_024500445.1 of Entomyzon cyanotis. Taxonomy (NCBI): domain Eukaryota; kingdom Metazoa; phylum Chordata; class Aves; order Passeriformes; family Meliphagidae; genus Entomyzon; species Entomyzon cyanotis. The sequence continues at coordinate 89,638,466 of JAKEPQ010001005.1, forward strand.
AATCCAGAAAGGGAGCAAGTGAAGGGGGTAATTCTAATCAGAACATGATCCATCACCACAAGACACCAGCATTAAACCAGCCCAAGCTTTCTTCAGTGAACAATAAAAACATTTGAAAATCAGGGTGTGCTGCTTCTTTAATGCAGCTTCAAGTCTTGCAAAATACAGTCCTTTTCTTTACTTCCATGCCAAAAAGCCGTATTTAAACCAAAGCACTTGAGTGTGCATATAATTAAAAATAAAGCACTCCAACAATATTGCATGGCATTTTCCTTTGAGTTGTAATCTACAGGTGATCTACAAGGCTAAAGCAACAATTTGGAAACAAAACAGACAATTTACTATAGGAGAGGTTTCAAAACAGCTTCCCAAGTCAAAGCTGCCAAACAGTTGCTCAAGAACTAGGAACTACGTAGGAAGATCCTCTGGAAAGCCACTCGACTGTAAGTGTTCTGTACTCTGGAAATCAGATGACTTTAAAAAAAATGAAATTTAAAAGTCCAGCTTCAAATAAGACTCATGAAGTCTGAACACTTTGAAATATATAGCTCTAGGAAAGTCACCACAAATATACATTCTTAAGTACATAAAGTCTACAGGAGAAAAGAATTTTTAAAAATTATGACTTTGCCTCTACTTGGGTGTTGGTTCAAATCATGTTACCAGTGTCATTTCAATACAAGAACAACAAAGGAGGGATTTCCTGACTCAGTGTTTAGAAGGAAGACACACTGAAAAATAACTATTTGTTCCACACCTCATATATACTACAACAGAAACACACACCCACTACTTAAGCAAGAGTAATTATATTAATAAACAGACAGAACTCCAATTCCACAATTAAAACTTTCTTTATTTTTGAGTTACTAACCAGAGTGGTATTACTTCTGAAAGTTTTCTTAAGCATCTAACTTAAACACATAATTTCCTCCAAAAAACCCAAATAGCAGAGAAATACAGAGAATACTCTTCGGATTTCAGACAGACTAAATATTTATGTCGGGTTCTCAAGTGTTTCAACAACTATCTCATACTTGAAGAGATTACCCAAGATTATGAAGGAAGCAGGATACCAAGGCAAACTTAACACTTTTTCCACTGCTGAGCTTTCATGCTTCAGATGTAGAATTAGTTGCTTTAAACCACTACTTAAACATCTTGTTTTAAAAGCATCAAGAACAAAGCTCAGTTAAATGCATATTTCTGCCCATTTTGTCACATCCTCAGATGAGGTGCTTTTGAGTTCTTATTCTACAAAACAAACTTGCTTGCAAAAGCAGCATGATTAAAACTACTCCTTAGCCTTTGAGAATGTAACTAGTATGAAACTGTCTCATGAAAATTAAAGACAAATCAAAGAAAACTGATTAATACGGAAAACAAAGGGCCATCTAAAGAAAAGTTTATAAACACTAACAAAAGAACCAATACACCTTAGACAAAAAAAATGCAGTTTGGGATAGAAATGTTGAAATGTTTATAATGGCAAAATATTATAGAGCAAAACCAGTTTCTATTAAGGTTTACTTTTCAGTCATTCTTAAAACATTTAATATAAAAAAGGTATTTTGACATCCACTTTTTATACTTGGGGGTGTGCAGTGCATTTTATGGAGTACATTCACACTTAAGGCATAGGAAAGGTTCTGCAAAACTAATCTTACTGGAAACATCAGATCTGTTTGATGCTGTACTTTCTACTTGCTCTGTCACAAATATCTTACACTGTTAAACTGAAAACAGAATTGTTTCTACAGCAGTAGAAACACACATGACAGTACAACCATACTGGCAAATCACCCCCCCCAAACACTGCTATGGTGACTTTTCATACTATACATTCCAAAGGCAAAAAAGCCAGATAGAATGCTTTGCACATCTATTAACTGATAATTCCAGGCTAAATGGGCAACAGGAAAACAAATGCATCAGCTGCAATATCAAGCCTCACATACACCTAAAAATAGCTGGACAGAGATCACAGATCCCAAACGTGATTTGTTGTCTTCCTTCTACCTGTTTAGCAACCACAAGCATTGTTTTTCTCTTTTTTCATTTCAGAGCAAATAGGTAACACACTGACACCAAGTAGCTCCAAATAAAGCATAGCCAGCAGATCAGTAGTTATGCAATCTGCAGTAAAAGGTAGCCATGCATGCATGACTCTTGGTAGTGGAAAGGACAAGAGAATATTTTAGACAATCTCCAAGAGATAATACATCCAGCATTCTTATTTTTCCAGCACTGACCATACACAGATAAGCACTACATTCTAACTTTTAAACTTTACTAAGTAAATTATAGATAATTCCATTTACTATTACAGATTTGTATCCTTATGTCAGCTAAAGACCTCAAACCAAGTTAGAATACACCACCTCACAGGATGAATACAGCAATAAATAATTACAATGCTAACAATCTACTTGCAGATTACATCACAGTGTTTATCAACACAAGGGAACTATTTCATCTTCATATTTAAAAACAAACACTTTTTTTTCAGGGCATACTATTACCAGGCACTTAACTTTGAAGCAAAATAGTTTCTCTACCCACTCCTCCCCAGATGCCCCCAGAGCACAAAAAGATCAGTCATTTTGTTTAAACACTCACTTTCAAGTAGTTGATTTCTATACTCGGGGGTCAAAGAAGAGAATTAGTGGCATTTCTCATTCAGGAAAATACTGCCACCTCTCTTAATAAGCTTCTGGGAAATGGTACAAATTTCCACGCAAACAAATGAAGTCTTAGTAGTAAGCACAAAAATAGTAAAACTAGTCAACATCTCATTTTCAGTCTAATTTTGGACCAATTTTTCTTCTTGAGGGTCACAGCTTTCTACAGCTTTCCTAAATGTAATTGCTTTAAATTGTACTACAAGGAAATGAAAGAACACCAAGATAATTTTACAGACTTTCTCCAGTTCCAACACATCCCTACATCTACCACTTACGAAGACAGTTTCATCCCTTCTTCCTTCTTATTATCTGTACGTAGCAGAAAAGCAGAAAAACTTCTTTTACTTCACACTTAACTGTTTTGTACCACATAAGGAATTATGTACTTGGATGCTAGACTAAAGGAACCTATCAAGTTCCAAAAGAAAAAAGCAACCCTCAAATTTAAAAAATCTAGCTCACATTTGTAATCAAAAGATAGATGATCTACACTGAGTTTTCACCAATTTGCCCTTGATTTCTAACTCTGTCAATGGTACTATTATATTACACGCTACATGTACATAAAGTGTGTACAAGATACCCATTGTGTTGATGACAAAACAAAGCACTATCAAGCTAGCCAAATTACAAAGATAAAGTTAGATAACAAAGTGACAGATGGCTATTATAAAACAATTTTTAAGCTATTATAATTATTTTGCTGATTAGCATGTCAAAACAGGGTCATATATCCAGTAGCATCAGTTACACACAAATGTTCCCAACTTCACTAACAGTCCATTATCATAAAAGTACTCAAAAGAGCAAGAAAAAAAAAGACACGAGACTTCCTGCCAGGACAGATGACACATTTGGGTCATCAGTGAAACCTAAATGAACTGTTCTGAATGGTATTATTCATTCATCCTAACTATAATTTCCCATTTTCTGTAGTCCATAGGGAACAAACTGTTTACATTTGGTTTTCTTTGCAACCGTACAAACGAGAAAGGTTTGTTTAAATTAAAGCTTTGATTTTGTTGCACAGTTTTGTGGCCACAGAAGTGCAGGACATACAGGATCCTACTGCCTGGTTATGTACAAGGTTTGCCGTGTTGCACTCAACCATAAAAACAGTTCATTTTTTAAATTCAAATGAAAATCAAGTTCAAATTACTTTTGTTGTACTTGCAAGTAGTCTTTTAGACCAGATCCACTCTAAACTGTTTTCTTAAGATTGTATGAACTATACAGTTCTCATCATTTATTCTTCTCCTCAACTTGTATACCAGACAACATGTTCTTTTTAACCAACCTAGATTTATCTAGTCTAGCAGGGGAAGAGCCATGTTTTCTCATGAGATCATGCAAAACATACTTACATCATCATAACGGATTTTAAGAACTATGTCAATGTACTTCCAACAATCAAGACTCAAAGAAAGAAACTTACCTACTACCATGAGAGTGAATTCAAATCCTCTCTTCACAGACTTTCGATAAACTTGATTTGGAAGATTTGCAAACCCCACATATCCTTCAAGGTTCTTCTGTTGCTAAAGCAAGAGATATTTATGGAAAAAAAGTTGAAAGGAAAGCATGTAATTTCTTAGTCGGCTTGTATTTTTAGTTATTGAAATGTTCACTTCATTTTCTCATTTGTAGAAAAGTGCTATCGACCCAACCTCTCAACAACCCAAGCTGTCTACATTCAAGACAGTGCAATGAGCTGCAGCAATAAATTTTTTTTGACTGGATAGCCAAAAAAGTGGCACAGAAACTCAGCTATATTAACAGTATTTTGAGCAAATACAATTGTCACATTATGGCTGTATAAGCACAAGAGCGTGCATATGCAAACAAATTAAAACATAATCAACTTGGTACCAATGCCTATTGGAAACACAGGCCAACAGTATGAATGCACCATTCCTATACTTCCAAGTCATGGTGGTACTGCCCCAACATGATGGGAACCAATTTGACACCCTCTGCTTCTGTGTCACACAACTGGAGGTCTTCATGTTAAATCCAGACCTACACTAATGCAGCGAGCCTTGCAACAAACTCCCCACAAAGGCAAAACCTCAGCTGCCTTGTACTCTGAAAAACTTACCTAAAATAGTGCCTACTGTGAAACAAGAGGAGAATTCTAGATGCTGGCCATTACTACTTCTCACCACATTAATCAAAATGCTGGAGGTGCTTAAAGTGCCTCCTCCTCACTGTACTAGACCCAGCAATCTTTCAAAGATCAATTGTGCGACCTTTACACCACTCTTCCAGCACAATCCCACAACTGTTCATTAACACAGCAAGTCTGAGGATTGTCTTACGAGACTGGACAGTTTAGTTATTTTACAAAGAATCTGAAAATACTTTCTTGAGAAAACTGTCTACTTAAAGCAACACAAGGCACTGCCTGTCATGGAGCAATGACTTCAGCCTTTAGGCTCTATGTCCATGCAAAGTGGAGAGGATGTCATGGGATTATGGTACTGCCTCAGTTTCAGAGTTTCAGAGAGCTTTTTATATCCACACTGCTGAAGTGCTGTCTGCAAGTTTAAATTCCACTCCCTAAGATTATCTTTATGAGCATAGAGGAATTCTACAAAATAATTTGTAAAAAAATTTTCTACTACAGGCACTATTGCCTCAGAACTCTCTGTATGGGATACAGTATGGTTAACTTAAGTTTGGTATGTGGTTGACTCATGCTTATTTTGAATTTTTTTTCTTTCTAAAACTGAAAGAATAAACTTAATGCAGTAATAACTCATAGAATTTTTAAATTATTTTTATTTTAATTAAAACAAGGATATAAAACCACTATCACCTTTAAAGTATTGAATGCAAGAAGAACTAAAGCCTCTTGGCAATCCCACAGCACTAGTCAATGAATGGACTCTCCACGTCACACAACTGATTTCTCCATTTGGCAAACAAACTATTAATCTCAAGCAAAGCAACATCACTACAAAGACTAGATCTTTGAAGTTAGATGTTCAAGTTTAAATACACACAATGCAACAAATGTTATTGCTTCTCTAAATGAAGGAATCTTTGTGTCGTGTTGTCAAGAAACTTTTTTAAAGCAGCTTTTTCTTTCTATATAGCCTTTGGTGCAGCTATAATCTCATCTGAAAGGTTTTGAAATATTTTAAAAATCAGCCAGGAATTTAAAATCTAAATATTTGTTTTAATTTTCCATACTATTACGACATGTGAGGAATGGAATTTCTCACAATCTAAAACCCTGAGCAGGAGCCAATGCTTCAGAGATACAATATGACATGCAGGACAGTGCTTTTAAGATTAATTCAAGAGCTCCTTAACAGTACAGGTCCTTAACAACCATTAAGGATATGGAACTGCTATTCATCCTACCAGACGTGAAATATCTAATCAGACACTCTTAATAGTTCTCTACTTGTCAACCACCTGCACTTTTTAGTATCTACATACCTTTTAATGTGTGTCATGTTTACCAGAAACAGTTCATCCCCTCATTCGCTAATTCTTCTTTTGCTTAAAAGAATGGGTTTCCATGTAATTCTTGTTCTGAACTAAAGCTTTTCTCTTCCCTTCGTCTTTATATATAGCTCCACATTTAGGATAGCTCTACTCCTGACAACTTTTAGATCACTGAGTAAGAAATGCTAAAAAAGAATAGGTGGCAATTTTTGGGTTGTTTGCTCTATTAAGTGGGTCTACAGTAATTACACCCACAATTTTAGAGAATGAAATCTGTTACTAACCAGAAAGATGAAGATGAAGATGTGAAACATTACACTGGGTATTAATGCTGTGTTTAATGAGAGCATTTGCTGTCCATAGGAAAGAGCCTTTTAAAAACTGCAGTTGGATGCCAGATTCAGATTTCTGGTATACCAATCAAACTGAAGATTTCAACATACTGGTTTTTAAATGGTTGCATTTGTTCATAACTTGCTACTTCTAAAGAGACCAAAACAAATGAGGAATTGAGTTTCATTCCTGCAACAGCTTTTAAAATAACTTAGTACTTTTTTTTGTAAAAGAATTGACTTCCACTGTCTTGAACGTGGTGCCAAGTGAGATCTCGCGTTTCTAATACTTACAATACCTTCCCTTTAACTTTTATTCCTTCCTGATTTTCAACCAGCTGCTACCTAGGCTCAATTTTAAAAACCTAATGTTGCTTCTATTCCCACATTAGCTGTAAAACATCTGCATCAAAGTAATACTTACAGCTACTTTGTAAACAACACGTTTCCATCATTTGCAGGATTGAAGATAGCAGTAGAATACATCCAGAAGCAGTCCAGTAAAATGATGAATTTGAACCATTGCAGCAACGAGTCCACACAGTTGCAGCCACAATCCAGAGAGAGAAAGAGGGGTAGGTGTGAGAAGGAAAAGAAAAGTTACTTACATTTGATCACAGTAACGCACAATATTTTCCATCTAGTATGCTCAGTACACAGCATTTTAAGCAAAAATCACAGAATGGTTTGGAAGGGATCTTGAGGCTCATCTGCTTCTAAACCCCCTGTCATGGGCATGGACACCTTCTGCTAGACCAGGTTGCCCAGAGCCCCATCCAGCCTGGCCTTGAACCCTTTCAGGAGTGGGGCATCCACAACTTCTCTGGACAACCTGTTCCAGTGCCTCACCACCCCCACAATAAAGAATTTCCTCCTACTATCTAATCTGAACCTACCCTCTGTAGGTTTAAGGTCATTCCCCCTTGTCCTCTCACTTCATGCCCTTGTTAAAACTCCTTTCAAAGCTGTTAGAACAGCTTTCTTGTACGCCTCCTTAAATTATTTTGTTCGTAACCTTAATTTAGTTTGGATTATACATATAATAGCTTAATTTCATGGTAATATACTACATGACCGCCAGCCATTTAATGATCAATACAGGTACTTATACAATAGCTCTTTTTACTTCACTTATTCAACATGTTTTTTGTTTGCCATATGCTACCTGACCCTGTAACGGGTTCAAGGGTATTTCTTCTTCAGAGGTGTTCACCAGAATATGTAATCTCATTTCACCACACTACTGCACAGTCTTTTTATTTGTGTGGAAAAATACAAGGATCAAAGCCATCCTCACAGCAAATGTCTCCCAGGATTGTGTATTTCTAAGTCACTTCATACATTCAGTGAACAGTATCAATTCACTTCATTTGCAACACTGAGCATTAGAGCACTGCTGCAACCTTGGGCACAACTGTCATGGTTCAACAGCCAGAAAATAAAGAATAAAGTAGGGAGCACAAGTTAAGTGTCTGTTCAACAACACCTAACTCTGTGCATGACAAGAAGTCTGCAATAGTTCTCCAACATGCCACTTACAATAGCTTAACAACCAAGCTGTATCACAAAGATCCTTTAAGTTTCTGTTCGTCACTAAACATCCTCCTACACTTGAGTGTTTCAAGACATTGATACCAAATTAAAGTGAACCAAATTAATTGATACCAAATTAAAGTGAAAAACCCATTAATAGCAATTTTTAGGCCAGCAGTTACTTCTGCACCTTAACATCTAACTTTTTAATCAAACCCATAGTCCCAGAGTCTGAACCCATTTTTAGAAAATTTATACTGTGATGGAGACTGCAGTTCAAAGTGGCACTGAAGTCCTCTTCTGCTTTGCTACCTAATGCAATATAAGCCTTCTGTTTTCACAGCCCCCTTCACGTTCGATCAGCATCCAGAGCCGTAATATCTCAGCACACTGGGCACACTGCTGCCGTACTCTTCTGAGAGGACAAAAAAAGGCAATGCGCTGCTGATCAATTCCTGTCCTTCTCTGTGCCCTGCAGAAAGGTGGCACAAGATGCTCTGGGAGGAAGCTCCCTTTGCTTTGCGAGGAAGACAGATGCATATGTAGCAGAACTGGAGCAAGCTGTACAGGCTGGAACACAACTAATACTGTAGATCCTGCAGCAGTCCCAGTATCCAAAGATTTTAGTATCAACCACCTCAAGTACTGTATTACTGTTGGTATCATGTTGCACATCACTACTTTCAACTGTGAAACAAGGTAACATTTTTCAGCAGCTCACCAAGTGCACAGAAGGGCCTGGTTCCCTGGACAAAAGCAATCCTATTTCAAAACCTGTCATCCAGCAAGAACAGCCACATCGGTCACACCAAAGTTCCTGCCTTCAACAGTGGCCAGAAACATACATCTAAGGTAGCACATACAGGAGAACAAACAGAGCAGTGTTTCTCTAAACACCACCACAGTCACCAAAGATCTACCTCACAAGCATTTAAGACGGGGTATTTCTTCACTTCAGTAACATTTGACCAATTTCTCTTCCACGCACATTCTTCTTACTATCACAAAACCAGCATTCACAAAATCCCTGTTGCAAGGACTCCCTCTGTACATCGTAAAATGGAGGACTTTATCATTTCAAAATTACCTCCTGTTAGCTTAACTGCTGCACAGTAGTATCTTCACTGTAAAACAGCCCTACTCATCCAGCATACTGCATTCAAAAAAAGCCATTTCATGTCTCTGATTGCTCCTGTTGCTCTTATGTAACTCCTCTAGCTCTGTACTCTTCTGGAAAGGCCAGGGCAAGAGCTGCACACAGTATCCAACAGGCAAAACACTCACAGATCCAATGTCTGATCATGTGCTCTCTCTTACTCTCTGATCCTTTCTTACCAATTCCCAACATGTAACTTATGTGACTCCTTCTGAGTACTGAGCTGATGACACTGTGAACTGTACACAAGACCTCACTACTGAGCTTTAGAAAAATGTTCACAGCTTATCACTGAGCACACAGCACAGTAGTCCACGTGTATCACTTTACATTCACCCATGCTGCATTCCAGCTATCATTTTATATCAAGTCTTCTAATATTTGTAAGTTCTTGTAGTTGTCAGCCATCACCAATCTAACTTAGCACAAATGAAGGCAAGCCATACAATTATGAATTTGGCCTTAGCTGACTTTCAATGCATCCGCTCTGCGTACTTGATGTTGTTTTAATGTATGTCTCCCTCAAGCAAAATGTCACAGCCCACATAAACCAGCTGCAGAGCTGGTGTTTTTGGATCCATCATCTGAATCAATGAATTAATAGCCAGCAGCAAACTGCTCTAACTATGCCAATGAGTGAAGAGAGAAACAAGGCAACATCAGTGGCTTCCCAAGCAGTTCTAAGGGAGAACACTGTTTAAAAAAAAAGAAAAAAAAAGTCCTCTTTTTTTTTTTCAGCATATCCACCATCTTTGTTATTGCCCAGACACTGTAATTTACATTTCTCCTTTATTCTGGGAAGACAGTGTCCAGGAATGATAAATTTAAAGTCGTTCTTCAGGTATTACCATCTGGGCCAAAAGATGACAGTCCCTGGCTTAAGGTTCAGTGCCTGACAAAAGAGCATACCTTATCCCTCTGACCAAGAGGAGACGGAAGTCCAAGGTGAACTAAAGCCATTTTTTACTTCTATGATGTGCAACCTGAGAGTTCAGCTCACATTCAACACGGGTAAGTGCAGCTGCTGTGCACTGGTAGCAACCAGCAGCCTGTAACACAATGTTATGAAAACTCTTCAAGGATTTATGACATAGCCAAACTAGCAGCAAATATTAATGAAGACAGCTGGAGAGAAAAGAGAAGTCCAAACAGAAAAGCAGTGTGACATCGGGGAGTCACTGTCCTTTCCAATCAAAGCTGGCTTTATCGCTTCTCAATCAAACTTATTCGGAGAGAAAGAAATACTTTTTTTTCCTCTAAAGACCTCCCAGGAAATACTGTTTTTAGAAGTACCCAGAAGCATCATAAAAACCCCAAAAATTGTTGAAGTCTGACCACAGCATAAGGTGATATTAGAAAGGGGAGATACCCTCTGCATTTGGCATATGACAGCAACTTTTGTTGTCATCAACAATGAAAAGAAAAGATGATAATTTTTAGCTTATTTCACACAGCTGGAAGCAGGAGCACCTTCTGAACACAGTATTTTTTTCTACAATTTCTATTTCCTATGGAGTCACTTTATTTAGGTAAGGTATCTAGATGTAGGGCAAATTTTCTTTATACACAATTTGCTTTGAAAATATGGCAGTGCTGCTAAAATACAAGAATTTGCAGCTGTTCTAACAATGATTTCAATAATTAAAATAATCTTTTTATAACTTTTAGCTAAATTTCTGCAAACTCTTTAGCCACAGTATTTCTATGCAATGTCCTATCACCAAGCTGTGAGTATGACCAGTTTGATAGTTTCTAGTTCTATGCAGAAAGACTGGTCTATTAAACACTTCTATTTCCTCCACAATCCCTGACATGGTAACTTTTTATTTTCTTCTTTCTAACACTGCTAGTTGTTTGAAGTCTCCACATCAATACAGAGAAGTCTCCAATACTTGCAAGAAGGCCTTACCAACATCTTCAAAAACCTCTTTAAATTTTCTACAATTTATCAAACCGCATTTTTTCCACTTGTCAATATGGAGGCGATACATAAAGAAAACAAATAAGATATCTCCCCATCTTGTCCTCACACATCCCAGAGACAGAGCAATTGCACGTCTTGCAACTTACAGTTTTGGTTACTGTATTCTTAAAAAGAGGCTTCAGGTAGCAGTATTTAGTGTAATAATGCTTCTATAAGCCATGAGCACTTGTTAAGATAATACATAGTACCTTAGCTTTGACTTCTTTTCTCTGCAAAAATCCTTAATATAAACACAATTCATATTAAAAAAAAAAAAAAAACCAACAGAAAAAACCCAAACAACAAAAGAACAAACAACCCTGAATTTTAAAACTATGGAAATAATAACATAAAAGGGAAACTCATCAGATCTGTTTGCAGAGTTAAGCTGAACATCTATGAGCATGTTTGTCCTTTCACTATTCAAAGTAAAGGAAAAATATCTGCTGGGTCAGTAACATCTGCTATAATCTGCATGGTAGAAGTCTAGCACTTCTGACGGAAAGGAAATGAGCACTTCTATTCCCTCAAACAGGCATCAGCTGCAGCCTTTGCAAGACAACAACTTGATTTCCAAGTGTGAACTGAGGATATGGCCTTCATTAGAAAAAACAAAAAGTATTTTCATAAACAATTGAAAAAAAAGGAAGTCCTTTCACTGCATAACCACAATTAAGAAATGAGGATCTCTTTCAGACTCTAGCAGCAAGCTGAATACATCAGTAATTAAAAATTTCAACCACTGATCCACTGAATGCACTAATTCAACTGATCCTCAAAATTTCAATAGGCATAGTGAGTGAGTATAGGTGAAGAATGAGCTTTAGGCTTCTCTCTTTTTCCCATACCAGACACTATCACCTGGTTTATTAAAAATAGTACTGAAACACGTGTGATGTGTAAGAGCAAAAGGATTCTGCAGGAAGGATTCTGTGCTGTAAAGACCAGAAAGAGCAGACAGCATGTCTGTTGAGCTACAGGCAGCATGTCCAGGAGGAAAGCAGAAAACTCTGAAGAAAAACAAACAGGATATAGCAGGCACACTACTAAACTTTAAGTTGTCTACTAAAAAGAAATTTGAGATACTTCAGAGCCAGTGTACAATAAATGTTCACAGCAACTACAGCCAACACAGCCAGTGCTGCACTTCCAAGAGCAGCCACAGTGCAAGAAAGCAGGCAACTACAAGAAAATTAAGCCAGTTAAGTATTTCGAAAAATAAAACTAATTACAGGTAAATGGCGGGACTCAAGGAGCCAAGATGGAAGAAGGTTGTGAAAAAATAAAAGCAGGCCTGTGTAACTAAAATATTAAAAGTTCTACCCATGATGCTACAGGCCAGCCACATGTTGACTATTTTTTTGTAATGGTTCAACCTCCACTAGAATTATTTAGGCAATTAATTGCTTGGACATAAAGGAAATTTTTTTTGCATTTTAAACCAGTACAAGAATGCAATTTTAAAGCTTCTTGAGTTTTTGTGCATTTTCCCCTTCATTCTGAATTTTAAAAAACCCTTGGTCTGCCTGCAGAGAGCAGCACGCAAACCACCATCACACAGCAACTCACATCCAACTGAAACGATCAACTCAAAATCACATTTGACAATGAAGTGACCGATTATCTTCCACTCTATAAAGTAGGGGTCGAAATGAAATGGCAGCTGGGGACCCAATGTCAGGAACAGCATCAGATCATTCATCAGCCACACATCACTTGGTGCGTCAAACCACCACTGTTAACCTCCCTAACTCCTCCTCCTCAGTTTTGCTATCCTTGAATGTTTATTCCAATGCAAACACTGAACCAAGGGTTGAAGATGAAAGATACAAAAGAAAAAAAATTATTTAAAAAAAAGCTATTGAAGATTCCTGGATACAAAGCCTCTACGGAAAAACAACCCAAACACAAACAAATAAAAAACAACCAAACAAAACCCAACAAAACCAAACAAAACCAAACAAACAACCCCCAAGAATAAAAGCAAAGTATCTGTATTACACTTCATATTTAACATGTCCCTTGCCTATTTAGTTTGCATATATCTCCCAAAAGATATGTAAAGAAAAGATTTTAAAATATTTTTTAAAAAAACCCAAACAAAGAAAACCCAAACCAAAGGAAAAAACCCTCCAACCAACACCAAAATGGTGGCATATTTCAGACAGTTTTATCTCACACTATTTTCATCCCCCATGAGGTCAACTAAACTATGGCTTTGAAAAGAGCCATTTTTAAGGAAATTGAAATTCTCCCTCAAGGAGGTTAGTGCCTCTACATGGAGACCATTTCAAGAGCCTCACTTAGCACTGGAAACACAGCAGGAAAAAGCAACAAAGCACAGTAAGTATTAAGACACAGACTAACATGTCATGCTGCAATGTAATGTACCATTTAGTTCCTTTGCCATATCCTTTTAACTTGTCACTGTTGAGCATTTTTCAGCTCCTTCAGGTTCACTTTAGCATTGCATTTTGCTTCAAAATTTGCATACAGATTGATCAGTTAACTCAAAAGATTCAGCACGTGGTGATCAAGAAATGAAAGTGGGGGAAAACACAAAAAAACAAAAAACAACAACCCAAGAACAAATCCAAATCAAGTGACTCCCACCCCAAAGCTCTGTGTGAAGCTGCAGCAACAGCACGGGCTCAAGCACAGAAGCATTTATGCCCAAGCACAGAAATTAATTTCTCAGGAAGAGTAGATTGCTGCAATACAACCGGCAGTGTTTCAGCCGAGGGACTCTGAAAAAGGCATTTGCAGGTGTGCACTTTGCACTTCCATCTATTCTCATCCCTTAAATCCCCACAGAAGTGAACTCCCCAGCAGCACATCCCATTCTCCCTCCTCATCAAGCAGCTGTAAGGAAGGCAGGACAAGAAATAGTGTTATTACAGTTCTAGCTCAAAGGGCTACTATCAGATCTAGTAAAATTTCTTGAACACGTAGGTGCAGAAATGCTAATGAGAGGTGAATCATTCATGCAAATATACTCAAGTACATTCAACGTAGTCTAAATGAAGTATGTTCCTCTTAAAGAGAGAAATTACATTATTTCATCCTGATTCTTCTGTTAACATGGACAATTCTCATTTGAGTAGTAATTAGGGTGAAGGGTTTTTACCATACATTTCTGTATGGTGGATGCAACTCATTCCAATATGGAAGCCATCTGTTATTCTGTATATTAATATCTTCCTATACTAGTTTTTATGCTGAGCTCCTCACCCTCTGCCACAGAGAAGCTTTCAAAACTCCTGGAGGTTTCCCCAAGACAGACATTTTGAGCTGAAATCTCAAGATACACGTCCCTATCGCTTTTCTTTTAGAGATTAGTGCACTTCTGTGAAGTAGCAAACTAGCACCACAGAACAGTGAAACACAAATACTTCTGAAAATACCTACTCTTCAGTCTCAAACTATTTCTTTGGACAAAATTAAAATATATACTGAGATTATATCAATTACCAAGGTGTCACCAATGAATAATTTAAAAAAATGGTTTTTATGAAAAGAAGCATAGCAGTAGTTTAAAGTTAAGTTACAGTATTTCTTATCACTTGAAGTAGGGTAGGTATTTTTCCACAGCACCCATTTTTACCCCATGAGAGTGTATTTCAATGACACCAAAATACAGAATTTCAGCTTTTTAATTATAAATTGAATTCTCGTAATATGCTGAAATCATGTTTTTGTGTTTCAGTATTTCCACTACAAGGTTCATCAAACCTTGAGAGAGGTCCCTAGGGATATTATTACATTACTAATACTTAGAGAATTTTACGTTTTAACTATTTTCACCCTGAGTTCTACTTAGAATATAAAGAATTCTAATGAGACCAAGATGATTAAAAAAAGACACAGGTGTTATTTCGAAGAATTATGCCAAATCAACTATTAAAAACCTCTCCATGTGTTAAATTTAGATGTTATGAAACACATCTGGCTGGCTGCATTGTTTTTAATTATTTTTAAGCTAGAGAGATACCACAGAAAGACAGCTCCCATTATAATTACTGTGTAAGGAAGATAGCAAGCAAAAGTTAAGATTGTTTCCCTGTGGGTTGCAATGGCAACTGATACAAAGAATCGTCTATATCAGCAGTAAAATTTATCATCCAGGTTTAATTTTAAGACTATTACAACACAGAATTGGTATAACTACCATTCATCTCTAGAACAGTTTGGCACTTAGAAACCCTGACGTTTCATTTCGTTTATTCTATGTCAAAGATTTAATTTTTAACTTGCTGTTTACTGCACATGTTTTTCAAAGAGGAAGGCAACCCATCTGAGAGCAACAAAATCACAGCAGTCAAACTGCTTCGGATGACAAAACTAAAGACTGCGAGGAGTGAAGCCACAGCTGGATTGCAAACCATCCCAGTGATTAACAGCACCAAAGCTGTTGGTTTCTCAACTTCCCAAGTCCTTTTGTTTTTGGCATTAGTGAGGAAGCTGGCTGTGAAGAGCACGCATTACATGGTCCAACATGTACACCAGCTGAGCAGCTATCCTGTCTGATCAGCCCTGCCAAATTTTAGAGTGCAAGTTAAATCCTCTCCACACCTGGCTGCCACACCAGAGTACTCAGTGGCCAAGATTCACAACGAGAAACACAATTCAAAGCAACAGGATCATTGTTGCTGCCCACGGTGTCAAAGAATTGAACACACCAAAAAAGAGTCCCATTTACCTGAGGGGACACTGGATGTGCTGCAGGCAGACCACAAGGCAAGAAGCCAGAGGCACAAAGCCAGAGCAAGTGAAAATCATTCAGCAACCAGGTTAGAGGCCATCCACTGAACACTTCTTTGCAGAAGCTGTGTCTTAATCATTTTCAAAGTCTTCTCCAAATCAACTCTTGCTATGTGTTTGGACTAACAAGATGTCAGTGTCCCTTCATTACTAACACACTGACATTCAAATAACTTAATTTGGTCTGCATAAAGTACTGAGTATTAATATAATTTTGAACTCACCAGCTGAAAATTTCAACTGTTCAAGAATTCTGAACACAACAGATCTCAAGAGAGCTTCTACAGAGTCCCTATTAAACATGTGAAAAGGAACACCACCACCCAGCTCGAAAATTAACATGCTAATTTTGAAACTGCTGGTAAGGAAAAACTCCCTGCTGAAATTCCCAGCTTTCCCTGCCACATTTTTATAGGATCAGGGCTCATTACCCCTACCTTCTCCTCCTTTCTAGTCTAGTCTTCGGCATTGTTTTGACCTTGTAACATTCAGACATTTTTCCTTTAACTGATTGAAAAGGAGATTGTTTTTATTCAAAATCCTCAACTGCACAGCCAACACATACTACAGATTTTGACCCCAGTCTCTTTAAAGCCTTGTTCCTCATTGCTTCAGTCTCTCGCATAGAAACTGCAGGTTCTTTCCATTGCTCTGAAAACTTAATGGTGTGCAGATGCCCACAGAATAGCAAATAAGAGCACTGAAGGTCAATATTTGGCACAGCTGAACAGCAGGAGGTGACTGTGAACTTCAGTACCATACTGCAGCAGTTTGCAGTCTATTCTCCTCCAAGTTCTCCCTCAACTTGGTGCAACAAAAATAAAGAACACAGAAGGCAACAGGATGCCTTCCCTTTACCCATCATCAAGGGATTACTCAGACCTTGATTTTGCACCATCTGGCAAAGCCTGCCAGAAAGAAACGAAGATAATCTTCAATCTTTGTTATAATAGCTCGGTTTGTTAGTATACCTTTACTGACTACAATTAGGACCTGCTTGTTTTCAGAAGTGAGGGATGGGTAGAAATAAGAAGATGGGTTTCTTGGCATCATTCTACTTTGGCAATTTTCAGTGTCCCAAATGTGAAAGCATTAAATTACATTTAAGCCAGCATCTGGAATTGTACTACAGTGCATATTGGTAAGATCACACATTCAGAGCCTCTGCTGTCAGAAAGCTTCCAGAGAACTCCATTTCTTATCTCAAGATACCATCACAGTCGAGATCTGAGAGTGGAGGTCAGGACTACGAGACCCTGTGCACCGTGAGATTTCTGCAGCCATCATTAACCAGGGCTTCAGTTTTGCAAATCACTCTAGAAAAGTCCTAATGCTAATGTAATATTACCATAAACGTCATAGGCAGTGATTCAACAGCCGGTAATAAAAAGCCAGTCACCTCACCCATTCAATGATCGAGAAGTAAGTGACAGGAGCTGAAACAAAAGCCATTAAACTTTGCCCACTTGTGTTTATCCTCAGATAAGTCACCAGCTCTCACCAAGGGGTGAGTATTACATTCTCAACCACTAGCACTAATTCCTCCAACAGGATACAGTCTTCCTCCTTCCCTATCTCCAACCACTGGCAGAGTGGAAATAAACAACTTGTACAACTAGATCAACTACCACGTATCTCTGCCGCCTTGGGCACACTAACACAGCAGCTGCCAGCCTACGTTAAGATCCAATGTTTGGGTGGGAACAGAAAATGAAGCTCTCATCTCTCTGCAGCAGAGCCACGTTACACCAGTCTAAAGCACACACTAAACTTAGGCTGCATGTATCTGTCTACTGCCCAAATGGTCAGCCAAAGTTCCATCTCTTCTTTCTAGCCCACTTGCATTTCTTCTTCCATGCCAACACTTCTGTGATCACATTGTATGAAAGGTTCAGCGAGCTCAATTAAGAGAAAAATAAACTTGAGGAAGAAAAAACAGGCAGACCCTGTGAGCTGAGCTCCATGAACTTTTTCACTATTGGGCTGAAGAGGCAGGAGGGTGGGAAGAGCAGCAGAATTGCCTCGTTTAAAGCAGCTGGGCAACAGATTCACCCAGCAACTGCACCACCAGGGGTGAGCTCAGGCTGCCCTCCTATCAGTTCTGATAACTGCACATTGAACGAGTGAGATTAGCTCACACACCCAGCTGAAAACCACTCTACCATAAGATCTTTCCATTACATCAGCAAGCTCATCTAATCACATCACTATATGATCACTGGAAGTTCTTCTACACTCTGTGTAGAAAAAATATACAATCCAGACAGAATTTTTCAACTGCAGTCCAGTTATATCAGTGTAAGCTATTAAATTGCATGATAATGTTCTTTAGAAAGAACAAAAAGGAAAGCAGAGGACACTGCTGGGCACACTAGAACTTCCTGCATACTGTGACAAACTTACACGTAAGTGAAATTAAAACACTGCAACTGGCCAACATTGCAAAAGGTTTGATTTAAGCTTCATGTTAATGTTAATTTAAGCATTCTTGGGAATTTTGACCTCCTTGCTAGGTCAAGTTTCACTTTATTTAAAGTTCAGAATAAATCATTACCTGAACATTCTTTTAAACTTACTAGATATGAAAATAGGTAATATTTAATGTATTATTCTTCTAAGAATCTATAGGACCATAATACAGTGACAACCACTGGCAGCAGTATCAACCTTCATGCCATCTTACATTTTTCTCAGCATCAACTCCAATGACCTACAATGCTTTCTCAGACAAATATCACTCCAGAAATTCTGCCATGAAGGACTTCAGCTGCCTTTCTGAAAGGTCTCTTGGTAATAACACCACTGTATGATAGACTGATTTCTACATATAATAAGACCATTTTGATTGGAATTTGATAAACTGCTACTTCATAGCTCAACACTCACCAACAACATCAAAGACCACGCTTCATATACCTACTCTGTATTTCTATTTTTCTGGTCATTCTCCTGTCATACTTTACCCCATAGCACTGAAAAAAAAGCCTCATATGGGCTATTTGCTGCTTTAAGAGCACACTTTGAAGACCACAGTCATCCTTTGATCTTTTTTCTGGTCAAACAAAAGAGCAGTCTAAAATAATTTATTTTTTCTTGAGGTCTCTCGTCTTTTGTGAGTATGATGCAATCTTTCCATTCAAAAAGCTTTATTTTAAAAGTATCAGGTCAAAACTATGTGCTGTATCTTTATATTGATCCCCCTAGAGCTACAATGGGTCATGGGAGGCTGAAACCTACCTAATGTTTTATCAATCCTCCCCCTGGTTCTAAGTCAACACCTTAGGTATTCAGATTAAAAAATAAGCACACAACTATTAATAGTTGTAAGTAATAAGCAAAGAAAAACAAAACAAAAAAAAAGGCAATTATGAAAAGCTGTATCTAGAGGTGTAA
Source organism: Entomyzon cyanotis (assembly GCA_024500445.1). Classification (NCBI taxonomy): domain Eukaryota; kingdom Metazoa; phylum Chordata; class Aves; order Passeriformes; family Meliphagidae; genus Entomyzon; species Entomyzon cyanotis. The sequence goes on from JAKEPQ010001005.1 coordinate 89,657,744, forward strand.
TTTTCAATGTTGACCAAAAAAAATTTCTGAATCTTTGGTGCCAGTAAGAAATAATTCAGTTCTATTTAGTTACCTAAGTGTTTCTGAATGTAACACCTAGCATGATATTGTTCAGCAATACTGCTTCCAAAATTATTTTCGAATGCATACTGAACCATAACTGTATTAAATGACAGAAATGTGGCGTGAAAACAGCCACACAAAGAGCCACCTGAAAATAAGATACAGAACTATTCTGCTCCCCATGAGTGACTTTAAGAAGGGCTGCCGGGCAGTGACTCTGTGGAGCAGCCCTGCCAGCCTATGAGAGCAGCAGGTTCCTGTAAGACACATTTGAAGTGTGGAATAGCACTGATGCACAAAAAGCAGAAGATTAAGTGGCTTTTGGGGGAAGGAAGTCCAGGATGTACATCAGAACAAGGTTTAGTCAGGCGTGTGTTTTACTTTGCTCTAACTCAAACTCTGTCAAACGGAAAGTGGATACATATTGGCTTCTGAAGTGCTTATGAACCTACTGGCTATTTTTTCATTTTTAATGTAAAGTAAGGACGTCATGGCATACAGGAGTTTCCCAGCCATGTCCATGCAATGAAGCCAATACCTGGTTTTACAGGGCTGCTGCATTAAACTGAAGTTATGTAAGCAAATACTGACTTGATTATTTCCTATTAAAAATCCCCACAGCACAGAAAAGAGCTACCTGATGATATTACAGAGCCATCAGTATGCAACCATTAAACCAGGGCTGGAAAAAAATTTGCCTCATCCCTGACATACATGAAACTCACTCTGGCAAGGTGAACAGGAAATCTCTGGTTTCTGTGAACTGAGTTCCTGGCCCTTGCAGTTCAGAAATGCCTTCACCTCACTTGTGCCACCATCCCCACCTCTGCAAGACATCTACTCTACCAACATCAGCTCAAGACATCCAAACCCTCCTAGGGAATAGTTTGTGACGGCCCACAGTTTAACACTACCCCAAATTTGAATTACTAATTCAAACGAGGCTTAACTAAACTGCTTAAATGGTGACTAAATGCCATTCTAATTACAGAGCACACATTTGCAATTAACTAGCTCATTTCAGGAGCTGGAGTACCAAGTTACAGAAAACAGAACGTCGCTCATACATACACATCTCTGGTCTAGACAGGTTAAGTGAATAGTCTGGCAATCAACTGAAGCTAAGAATGTGTGTCATACTACAGTTCTGAAGAGAAACCTCTCTCCTACATCTTCTCTGAGGCAAATTTTCCTTCACTGACTTTGTGATACACAGAAACACACATGCACTGAGTATATATCTGAAGCACTGTTTTAACTGAGATCAGTTACTTGTCCTTATGGGTAAACAGAAGGAAATGTTGTGAGTTACTATCAGTGCGTGGCTGATATGCACTGTTCTTGTTACATATCTGCTTCAATTTCAAGATGACTTAAGTAACAACCCTTTCTTCCATAGTAGCAATCATGGAACAGGTGACGCTCTTGCATTCCAATTCAGGTTTCAACACAGACAAGGCAGTAATTGACCTTTAAAGCAATGGCTTCTTGAAACCCACTCTCCCTAAGATAAAAAATTTCTGTTTATTGGTTTTTGTTATTCATGAGTCATCTTAAGAGAAAAAAATGCAGCCATCCAAAGTCAGACTGAATTACTGCTCTTATGTTCAAAAACCAAGAGCCAAACATGCTAGAATTCCCACAAACTAAGCAGATCTCAAGGGAAAGATGTTAAACACTACACAAAAATGCATCTTCCCTTATTTCCTAACATTTCAGCAGGCAAAAACTTTAAAATATATGTAGAATTATAAAGAAGAAATAATATTATTCTGATGTCTCAGTGAAAGTTCTAGTCATAAATTATCATTTAGCACTGAAAAGCTATTACTACAAAAAAATCCCACTTCCATAAGAAGGTACAGTCTACCTTTTAAGCCCAGATATATAGCAGTGGCCCATCTAACTTTCATGGGAGCTAAACCTGCATATTTTTACATAAACTGACATTTTTTTGGTCATGATATTAATACAGACCATGGGTATGGAAGCATTTCTTTCACTGAACATAACCTGAAGCCACTGTCAGTCAGAGGGAGATTCCAATGGCCAGGAAAAAGCATTTAGTTCTGACACTCTTCTGTTCAGCGGTATTTCATCTGCAGGAGGCGGCACGCAAACTGCACGCAGAAGATTCCTGAATGCTGTCTTTCTTGGAATTACATTTGCACATAACTGGTTCAGCGTGAAGACAACAACTTCACGCTAAAATAAGTTTAGCTGCTTTTCCTTAAGTCGCCCATTAAAAAAAAAAAATCTCCGTGCATAATCGCCCCTTTTCCCAGCCACCCTCCTGAAACACTACGCACCCCTCCAGTTTATTCTTCAAGACTGGTTCGCTAACCGAGCGGATCAAACAGAAACTGCTCAAAAAGGCGTTTCATACAGACTCCCGGGGCAGCTGCTCGTAAATTGTAATTTCTACTTTCTCTTTTTCAGATACTACCGGCCGAGGCCCCCTCGGGCTGCCAGGGGCCTAACCCAAGTAAGATACAGCTCTCCAAAAATGCCCTGGAGAGGAGGAAAAAAAATTAAAAAAAAAAAAAAAAAAGGGAGGGAAAAAAAAAAAGGGCAGAAGGCAGGGAGCGCGGCGGGCAGCGGCTGGCGGGTTCCCGCTGCCACACACGCTCCCACCCGCGCTCGGGCGCCCCCTTCCTTCCTTCCCCTCCTCCCGCCGCTCCAGTCCCACCCGCTCCTCTCCCGCATATTTGAAAGGCTGCTTTAATTCCTGCAGCAGCAAATTCCTCCCTCCCAAATTTGGGCGCAAAAGGAGAAAAAGGGGAGGAGGGACCGGGATGGAGGGGGAAGGGGAGAAAAGCGAGGGAGAAGAAATATCTCCGGCATTCTGGCCGCCCGGCTCCCCAAGCCCCGCGCAGGCATTATACAATTTCGGCGAGGCAGGAAGTGACTGCGGGGGTGGGGGGAGAGGCGGCGGCGAGGGGGGCTGGAGCCGCATCTGAGGAGGTGGAGGAAGGCGGGGGGCGGCCAGAGGGACGGGGGGCCCCGCGGCGGGGCCGCCGGGATGGGAGCCTCGGCACGGGAGCCTCGGCGGTACCCACCGTATCCCCCCCCCGCGCCGCCTCGCAGCCCACCCATCGCGGAGACCCCACGGCCGCAGGCTCGCGGTGTCACGGCCCCCCCGCCGCGCCTCGGCCCCGGGCTGGAGACTCACCCATGGCGCTGGCCGGCGGCGGTGCGGCTGCCGCTGCTGACGCTGGGCTCCGGCTGGCTGCTCGTCCTCCCGCCCTGCCTCCCTCAGCCGCGGCGGCACTGAGCGGGCCGCCCCCTCCTCCCCGAGCGCCTCCCGCCAGCCAACCCGGCGGCGATTCTCCAACGCCCCCTACGCCGATTCCGCCAAGGGGCCGCGGCCCTTCCGCACACGGCGCCTACGCGCGCCCGCTCCCGCGGCCGGACGGACTTAGCGGCTCCGATCCCGCCGCCGCCGCCTCCGCCTGCTCCTCCTCCTTCTCCCTCGCCGCCTCCGCCCAGCTCCTCACACGCTCCCCGCCCGCCTCTCCGAGCACGCAGCGGCTTCCGGCTCGGCCGCTCCGCCCGGCGCTGTCCCCACGTCTCTTCCCCGCCCCTCCCAGCCCGGGGTCGCTCTCGCTCTTATTTCCTCCCGCTCCGCGCCGGAGCACAGAAGGACCGCTCGGAGGCCATTTTGGAGCCGGGCGCACGCTACGGGAGCGCGAAGGCCGTGCGGCGGGCGGGCTCGCTCTGCCCGGAACAAAGATGTCCGCCGCGCTTGACGCGAAGGGCGAGGCGGTCGCTCCGCCCCGCTCTGCGCCGGAGCCGTGCTCGGAGCGGCGCTGCGCCGTCCGGCCTGGCGGGGCCCGGGGCGGGTCGGGGGCCGTGCGCTGCCTGCAGCCTGCCGCCCATGCCGGTGCTGTAGGGAGAGGCCGGCGGGAGATGGACAGCGGGAGCGAGGCCTTGCAGCCGCCCTCGCCCCCGGGGAGCCTCGGGCTGCTGCACTGCGGAGCTCGGCTCTGCCCCCCGCAAAGGCATGAGCGGGTGCCCGAGTGCCCAGTAGTGAATGAAGACTCGTTAAAAAAAAACTTTAAAAAAAAAAAAAATTGAACACAGCTGTTGGCAAGCACAAGGCAAAATCCTTCTGGAGGGCCGAAGGGATGCTTGTGTGCCCCGGGAATGCCAGTGCCGAGCCCTCCGGCCTCGGCTGGTCCAGCGTGTCCCTGAGACCCTGAGTTGGCTCGTCGGAAATGATGCTGCCAGCCGGCACAACCCCCACCGCAGTACAGAACTGACATGGGAAAATAGGGACTCCAAGAGAGGCAGAAAAATGCCTTTTGCCTTTCCTATTCCGATAGAGCTCTCGATGTATTCCCATTTTATGTTTTGGACAGGTATCTGTCCCAAGGCTCCAAGAGCCTTTTAAACTCTGGGATATTTTATGCCCAAACTGGAATACTGGAAACCTGTATTTATGATGTGAGATTTGAAACTTAACATACTTTCTTTTGTGTTAGGAATTTTCAAATGTGGTCCTTTCCTGGCCTCTTCTTTCACATGAAGTACAGTGCATTTCTCTAAGAGGGAAAGATACATGGCAAAAAGGTAAAAATACATGTATTTGTTGTTTATTACGTAATTTATTGCTGCTATTATTAAGAGTACATCTTAACAGCATGCTCTGGTTCTAGAAGGATGAATACAGCAATTTTCATTTCAGCAGGAAAAGGAAAATGTTCAATAATGCAATATTGCTGTAGGTAGAGTCATAGCCAGGCAGGCAGAACAACAATGAAGACAGTAAGTTTGCTTTTGTTTCTCACAGAGTTCCATCCAATTTTTTCCTGTCTGATGTCCAACTTTTTTTACTTTTTGGTGCATTTGATAAACAAATACATTTTTTTGACAACAAGGAAAATGCATAATCTTTTCAGAAAGGTATGCAGCCCTGCACAATGTGGTTCAGAACTGTTTAAGAACTGGAAGTGTTACAATATAGTGTGGTTCTTGGGTGCCCAAGGGAAAGAGATTTTTATTATACTTGGTCACAGGACTGCCAAATGTTATCTCGTAAATCCATGTCTTTCACAATGGATGAGGTAAGAAATAACCTTTTTTTCATTCTGGTTGGTTTAGGTGGTAATATCTATGATAGCTACATTGCTTTTGTGGTTATTTGAATACCAAAAAGAAATGTTTTATACCACAAAAGCTGTTCACTGAATGCAAAATATGGTCCCCGCAGCTCTCCCATAAAAATACATTGTGGGAAAACAAAAAATGCGAATAATACTTGTTTTCTTTCTTGCAGTGAGGGCTTCAAATTGCTTAAAAAATTTATCTTGGTTTTCAGATATGTAATGTTGAGAAAATAGTATTCAACTGATGGGGATATCTTCAAGTTGAGAATCATGATTTTGGGGAATTCCCTTTAAAGTAAAACATTACTTTGTGGATTGATTGTTTGAAAAACAAAAGTGAACTTGCACCTTTGAAATCTACTGCAAAACTGGCACAGGCTTAATGAGGAAGCAAGATGCAAGCCAGTGGGTTTTATGTGAGGTTAATGTCCCATTTTTCTGGGTTGTGAATAGCAGTGTGGGGGGTGTCTCTTTTCATACAGCAGTTCACAGGCTTCAGAAGATTCTGCAAAATTGTGTTCATTTGGAGAAATAAACCAAATGCAAATAGGTCCCTGAGGTTTGAAAAATAATGTGTTCTGTGTATAGTATAATAAATCTAAACTTCTTCCATTCCTGTAGTGATCTGCTGTTCTTCCTTCAAAAGCAAAAGGCTTCACTAAATATGTCATTGAACTTTAAAAAACTGAACTCAACAAGTAAATTTCAGGATTCTGTAGATTCTATTTATTTGATTCCAAGATGGAAGATACAATTTTGTAGCTGCTTTTTGTGAAATTAATAAAAAGCTTTGCAAACTTAAATGCAGGATGCTGCCTGCCGTAACTCAACCCCCATCTCTGTCCCTCTTGTCGTCATATACAGAAACAAAACCCAGTCACTGTATTTAAAAAAATCTGCTAACTAGGTTTGCCTCCAGGTTGGTTCCCAACCAGCCTAGCCAGTTTCAGTCTCTTCTTGCCAGTGAGACATAGGAAGACTATTTTGTTTTTGAATTTCTTTTAATGCAAGCAGACGTGACTCACAAGGTGAATTTGCACACAGCATTAACTCCAGCATGGGATGTGGTGGAATTACTGTACTTGTAGCCTGCTGAGTTGCTCCTGCATGGCAACTCCAATCCCTCCTTGGTTTGTAGGGCACGTGGTGCATCTCCAGACTGAATCATACTTGCTCAGTCAGTCCAAAGTGTGCAGCATCCTTTGGAGCTGCTGTGCAAGTGTAACACATCTCTGTGTGCCAAGCAATGTCTTGATGAAACAACCAGTTTTGTTACACCAACAGGGTCAAGCCCTAAATTCCCACTCCTGTCAATAGTCAAAATCTTGCAAGATAGGAGGCTGAGGGTGCTCAACAGTGAATAATGAGCACAGCATCCTCCTTCAAACCCATCCTTAAATTTCAGATTTATAATAATGGCTACCCGAATCTTGACCACTTCTTGACCCCTGCTTGTCACGTTGACCAGAAATATCTCTTGTCCTTGTACTGTGTTGCCTCTTGGACATGTTGCCCCTTACATTGGATGATCTTTTTGTGCTGCCAAATGTTGCCATTTTGCTTTGTTCTCTAGCACAAGAAATAGCAGTAATACAAAAGCTAACAGTAATATGAGGCATTAGGTGTCACATCTGTCTTGTCCATCAACCCTGTCCTTTGGGGACACACCAAGTCAGTACAGTCACTCATCTGAATAAAGGTTTCAAGTCAGACCTTTGTGGTGCTTTTCTGTATTCAGAGGAGGGCTGTCATGAAACAGCCCTTGCAAATTTACAAGCAGCACAGTAACCAACTAGAGGGATGGAGCACCACTCCTGTGAGGAAAGGCCGAGAGAATTGGGTTTGTTCAGCCTGGAGAAGAGAAGGCTTCAGGGTAACCTAATTGCAGCCTTCCGGTAGCTGAAGGGAACCTACAAGGAAGATGGACTGTTCACTGGAGCACGTAGTGACAGGACAAGGGGCAATGACTCCAAAGTGAAGGAGAGTAGGTTTAGATTAGATATAAGGAAAAAATTCTTTACTGTGAGGGTGGTGAGGCACTGAAACAGGCTGCCCAGGGAAGTTGTGGATGCCTCATTTATGGAAGTGTTCAGAGCCAGATTGGATGGGGTTCTGAGCAGCCCAGTGTAGTTGAAAGTGTCCTTGCTTATGGCAGGGAGTTTAGAATGCAATGATCTTTAAAAGCACCTTCTAACCCAGGCCATTCTATTGTTCTATCCTATCATTGTTGCCGCATCATGACTATTATCTTTGGCTGCCACCTACAAGATTATTCTACAGATATGCAAATGAAGCAAGGTAAAATGTCCACCTCTTGGCCCCCTTTTAAGTTTTGCCATTTGCTTTTTTTAAAAAGTGCTCGGCAGCAATAAGAAAGAGCCATATTCACCAGCAAATGCTTATAAAATGCTGTAGAAGTTATGAACACAGGCTTCTATTGAACAATTGCTACAGGAAAAATACAGCATCTCTTGTTTTGTAGTGTGTTTACTGTATCGTCCTGGTATACATCCATTACTTCAATTATCTAAAGAAAGAGGCTTTGATAGATTACGACCCAATGATGTGATCCTTGTGAGAGGCACACACATGCACTTATTGTTTAAGGTAGAAAATGGTTGCTTTGTGCAGTTATAGTCGTGTAGCAGGGAATATAGATCAGTAGAAGCAGGAAGGCAGCCTAACCCTTAGCCCCACGCTCACACCAACAACGATTACTTCCTCAAGTGAGGTGAGATACACTCCTCATGGCAGTTTCCTGCGTCCACATGAAAGACTCGTGTCTTGAGAGACAACGTTTTTCCAGTAGTATTAATCTATTTGAAAAATGCACCATCTAATGTATTGTTTGTACAAGAGTCACAGATGCAAGCTGATGACCTGACAGATAGAAAAATACATTTCGTATGCCAGGGAATCAGAGCCTTGAGCAAAGGCCCCTCTCACCCTTCCACCCCTCCACTTGCAGGCAGTAGCGGTGACTGCCAGCATGACCAGGAGCAAGGTGATGGTGTGTGCCACATGTCCTGTAATTCCAGTTCTCCGTTTGATTATTTGTTAATAAGTAAACCCCACTGGGGTTGGGCAGGTCTTGATAAATCCTTGTGAGGCTTTCCCTATACCCAGATGTGTAATCATTAATAAGCAGTGCTGCAGCAGGATGCACACTGATGGGCCGTTGTGTCTGAGGTGGGCGTGAAGGGGCTGCTCAGGCTGCCACTGCTGCGAGAGCAAGGCCTTTGGGGAGCTCAGCTTGCTGCCTATTTACATTAGCAAGTGCTTCCTAGCCTAGAATAAAGTACTGCTGTCATACTTTGCATATTAGATTAGGGGGAAAAAAAATACTTTGACATGTAACGCAATGTGACATTTTATTGCAGTTGGGTTTTGGGTTGTTTTTTATTTCAGGAAAGGCGTTATGCTTTCCCAAAGAAAAATGTTTTTTCTTAAAATGAATTAATGAGCTTAATATTAATTTCCTGCATAAACACTAGACAGTGGGTGTTTTTTTAATTCCAGCAGGAAAATATTAAAGAATAAATCAAATATTACAGAATGAAGTAAAACATCATTTCTGTTTATACAGCAGTCGCCTCTTTTTTCTCTTTACCCATATCAGGACATTGTTTCTATAAAAAGTAAAGTAAATGACAGGTACTGATGGGAAACAAGTACTGTGTACCCTGTGCTACTGTGACTCCATTAGTCTGGCTTTGTATTTTCCAGTTGTCCCCTTTTGATTAAAGGACATCTAAATCAGCCTAGGAGCATTGAATCGGGCTGCCTCTTTGCACATACTAGAGCAACGACAGTACATCTAGTACTTGACATTAGATTTGAGGTAGCAGTATGCACAGCAAGGCCTTGGGTTTTCAAATGCTGAACAACTGAAGCCAGGTGTTGCAGATTGTGCTATTTAGTGGCATTTAAATCACTTTGTCACTTTGTTCTGTTTCCTTTACCTGTAAAAATGTGACTCTAGCTTCTGGTATGGTTACTGGGATACCTACAATCTGTAATCTTCTCCAAATTCTTTCCAAAATGATGAGTCTCTCCCTTTGTGGCTCAGTTTGTACCAGCTTGGACTCTGCTCCCTCTGGGCAGGCAGGTCCTGAGTCCACCACTGCGGTTACCCTTCTGCCACTGCACTAACTCAGCACGTGACTTGGCTCCCAGATCTGCCCTTGGAGGCTGCACCTGGCACTTAAATGAATTGATTAAGCAAAATTAATTGCTTGTCATGACCTTTAGGTGCAAAGGATTTCACACAGAGAGGGACTTGTACCACCACTCCTGTCTAATCTACCACACAAACACGTGTAACTTGTCCAAGGTAGCCGGACCATCCTTCCTGTTTTTTCTGAGAAGCTGCTCTGTATGAACAAATTTATTGGTGACTTGGCGCCAGAGCATCAACCCTAAACCTCCTGAAAGTCCCTTTTCAGATACTTAGTTGCACTTTTCAATTTCAGGTACTCCTTGTGCATTTGATCTTTAGGTTCCAGCCTAAACCCAGTTGTTGAACCCCTGGGCCAGAATCAATGAATACAATCTTTTATAGTTCACTGCTTGGTTTTGTCTTCTTTTGTCAGAGGATGACTTATTTGTCCCGGTCTTTTGGGCTTTGCTGGTGGTTTATCTAGTGGCAGTCATTAAACTGAACACACCTATGCGTAAAGCTCCAGTTAATCCAGTAAAGCTACTCACTTGTCTTTTGCAACAAAAGGTGATATGAAATACTTATCCATAAGTAAAATGCAAACTCTTTTTTGTTTTTTACTTAAAGCCATGAGTGAGGGTTTGCATCTGATTACACGTAGGACTGACTGAATGCTACTGCCATTGGTGACAGTGGGAATTTTGCAATTTAAGGGTTATACAATCTCAAACAGTGAAATCTCTCTATTAACAGAAAAAACCTCAAAGCTGTGTTTTGTAAGAAAATCACAAACCACTAAAATATGAATACAACAGTATAGAAATTCTCAAAATATATTCTAGTTCAATCCAGTTAGGTAAATTATTGGTGCATAATGTGGAAAAAAATTAAAACTGGAAACATAGAACAAGGAAAATGCTGAAACTTAATTCAGATTACTTCTTTGTATTTGTATTCTGAATTGCATCGGTCCGAACTTCTATTTTACATAAGGAGAAAAGTACTTAGTGATTTTGCTATGATGACTGAGCAATGCTAGAAATAGAGCACAGTTCTGAAAGAATCAGTTATATAGACAGTTGGGATTCATAATGGGAGATAATGGTCTTTTTGATGATGAACCCACTATATAAGCCAAGAATATTTGAAGAGCTTGTTTCAAAGTAGATCCATTAGCATAACCCAAGACTTATCCTTGGTGTTGCAGATAAGGAAAGTTCTTGTGTTGTTGTAATAACAGAAAGTTAGAGCATTAGAGAGTTTTTTAAGAAATTATATGCTTGTTACAGAGCCAAACTTCAGACACACTCTTTACAGTGTGCAAATTTTAATGCAAAATACATAATCTGCATGGAAGTGTGGAAAAATAAGGGTTAGGGTTATTTGCATAATATCATTGATACATTTTTTGAAACAACTTCTGGGTCATGAGGTCATTAAGTGTTCTTATATAAACTGGCAGTATGGACTCTTCCTACATCCTTTAGGATGTTTCTAAACTTCTTGCTAACACTTTTTCCTTTTTTCCCTAAAAGTCCAATGTAATGCACAAAGCCCTGTGAAAACCATGGTTAATAACTGTGGTCAAATATATAGGAAGCATGTTCTGTTTGGTTATACATTGATAGCACTTTTTGATAGTTAATCCTGTGCTCTATGGAGTGCATGGGAACACCTCTGTTATATAATATACTAAATGCTATATATATATAAAATATATATAGATAGATATATGGACACACCTAGATAGATACATAAATAGACCTGAAATGCTTAGATGCATGACTTTGTGTTTTATGAATGAACTAGTATTACTAATACCCATGCCTGTCTTCAAACACTACTCATCTTCACCAAGGATACTGTGATACAAATAGTCTATTGGGCATGGCACTTACATGCTAGTTGCTGTGTGTTCTTTATTTCCTTGAAATACACAGATGGAAAATTGAATGTTATTGAAAGAGGGTTCAGTTGTGTAGGAAGCAAATACTTGTTTACATTACCTTTCTTTAAAAACTGTTTTAACTTCTTTATTGCAAAAAGAATGTAGTATTGCTCTACCTGTACTGTATTACCAAGCAGCTCATGCAGTTACTGTTGTGTTGGCTAGCTGGTTCAAAAAATCAGCATATTTCATTGCAATTTGTGAGCCAGTGATCTCCTATTTTATATAAATTTATTTCTTGGTGGTTTTTCTAGTTTATTGTATTTATCTTAACTATTCAATATGTCTGCAAATGTCCCCATGGTAATGGAATTCACTTGGCAGCAATATATAGTTATATGAATCATTACTAGACAGCAAATAAATGGTTTAAGGCATAACTAAATACCAAATGGAAGTTTATGGCTTTGGTAACAGAAGAAGGAGTTTATTGTGAAGATACCTCAACACCATTAATATTTTTCCTGGAAACCCCTGCTTCTTGAAGAAGTCGGTTTCGACAGACTTGAGACTTTGGTCCTGATGTTTTGGGGAATGTACCCCAAAAGAAACCCTTTCCCTGTAGATGGGTGGATCACCCCATAATTCTGTTGTGCGTGAGTCCAGAAAGCAAAGGTGGCTGTTGGAACCTGTATGAAGGAATTGGGGATCACTGAATTTTTGGGATGATGCATATATTAAGTGGATAGATGGAGAAGTAATCCTTTAGAAAAGTTCTTAGTTTGAGCCTGTGCCTTCGACAGAAAGCAGACTAAAGGAGTATTTATGGACTGTCAAAAGATGTAGTATATATGCATGAGCTTCCAATGAATAAACCAGTCACTGTTTTTTGTAATGGCATGTAATGGAATAAGATGGCTGAATACTTGCAGAGCATTTTTGCAAGAGAACAGTATTCTGTTTTCTTGGGCTACAACTGGCAAAGCAGCCTTTTTCAGAGTATTCATAATTACCACAGCTATGAAAAAATTGTCCATTCAACTCAATGTCTTAGATGGACCCATTAGCTACTGTTGTCTTCCTGCATAAATGCAGTTGCAAAAGTGACAGGGTTTTAATGTGAGATGTCTTAATCCATTGTGATAGCTACATGGCTTCATCTTTGAATATAAAGGAAGACTGTGCAATCAAGCATATTTTAATTCCATATCTAAAGTTCAGCAAATGGAAGAGAGAGCATTGAAAGCCTTAAGTAAACCACAATGTGATAAATCAGAACAAAGTATAAAATGAAAACATTCAGTTTATTTAGAGAATGTCTTCAAAGAACGGAATACATCTGTCTTGAACCAAAGCATACATTTATGTAGACCCTTGTTAATTCACAGTTTATTTATAAAATTATTCCATTTTTGATAGCATCTGTATATGGCAAGGTGCCTAACCCCTGGGGCACAATGGGGAGAAGTTATAAAGTTAGCATCCTCCTTCCTCTCGATGTACAAACAAAGAAGCTGGAAGGAATCACAGTGGTACTCCGCTGACTGAATTCAGGCAGCAGCATCTGCTGGGTCTAAATAACTTCCACTCATTGGAGAAATGACAGAGCTCCTCTAAAATGGAGGCAACAGGAAATCTTGGTAGGAGGCTCTCAGAACAGCCAACCGAGGCAAGATAGGTACAAGGCTGTAGACCTGTTGTGGTACAGAGTCAACATGGACTTCAGTCATGGAGTAAACTAAACAAAATCACACAAGGTGACAAAAATAAATCAGAAATTACCTAACTCCAGCTATTTACACGCAGCACACAACTCATGGCTATTATAATTCTGCTTTTCTCTCTGGTTACTTGACTGGGAAGCTATTGAAACATAATTTCTATTTGTGCAAATTTTTGAAAGAATGATGACTACTTTTGAATAAGGCACCTGTTAGGTAAAGTCGTGATCTGGACTGAAACAAAGCTCGTAAAACACATCATGGGGTACAGAAATTCCATTTTCTGTACATCACTGAAAAATTCAGAATTGCAGAAAAAGAAATCTGATTGGTCATAAAATGTTTTTTCTGTAATAGTTATGACCTAAAATATATTTCTGATATTGGAAAAAATAACATATTTTTCATTTTGTATGATGCATTTTACCACTTCCTGCCTGATTATTGAGGAATTCAGGATGCCTTTTGGCCAACAAGAAGTATGTCCACACTAGGGAATTTCTTGCTCTCTTTTCAGGAAACACAGCTACATTACTGCTATTAATGCAGGCTTTCTCACCACCATTTATCTAATGCTGTCTGGCCTCCGTCATTTTTCTGGATCTGCTACACAGACGGCCTCTATCCTGCAATTAATTCCACTTGGTACAGAGGTTGGCAGCACTTGCTGTGGGGTCCCAGCCATTACAGATATCTGTAGTAAACACAGAGGAAGTTGCATTACCTGTGCTGGCAAATACCAAGCCAACAGCTTTCTCACTTTTGTCTCAGGATCAGATTGAACTCCTTCAGACCCAGTTACACCAAGTGACCATTAACCCTTCAGCATGTGAGCCTTTGGAGCAGAGACCATATGCTCCCAGGGCAATGGGGACCCCGTCCTTGCTGGGGCAAATAACTGGGAAAAAGAAGATGAGACCTGCCTGACCTGCTTTCCATGACCTACTATCTTCTATCTTCTATCTTTTCTCAGCTAAAGCTCTCTGCCCTCACTTGTTTGGTTGGGGTTTTTTTTGGTTTTTTTTTTTTTTTCCAATGAAGCTTAAATTTTCTAAAAAAAAGAAAATTCTATTTAATAATAAAAACACATTAGCAAGTGGAAGGATGTTTTTAAGACTTTTCTCCTCTGCAAACTGGCTTTCATTGAGCATTACATGTGTTTCTGGTAAATAAATTAGAAGATAAATAGCATTAAACTCATAAAACAATTGCTGTATTTTGCTGATGGTTGGCATCTCTGCAGTGCAGCTGCTTCTCCCAGCCTCCTGGGAGCAGAAAAAGGGACAATAGTGAGCTATGCAGTGTGACTGACATCTCTCCCACACTACCAATCTGAAGGCACACACACATATTTTCCAATACTCGCCATCGGATCAGAGTAATTTCTGTAGGTTTGATATCAGAGTAATTTCTGTAAGTTTGATAGCATCTTGAAAGGCTTTCTGTCACCCAGCCAGGAGCCAGTGGATGGTCAATGCAGGAGGTCACACAGGATGGTCTTAACAAACTCTTGCCCATGCAATCCATCACAGATCAGACAATGCCTTTGTATCTCTCAGAACACATCTCCTTTCTTAGCATTTCTGTTCTAGCAGGTGCAACTCTGCATGTCAGCCACCCCAAACAGCCAGCTGTGCTTGCAGTGTGACATTACAGTCTGCAACCATCAGAGGAGAGGAGTCCTCACTGAAGGCTATAAATAAAAGGAGAAGAATGTAGTGGCTTTGGGACTTCTGCCCAAACAGATAAACCTTGACTGCTGTTGTGCCTTTGCTTTTTTAAGAAGCCCCAAGTGCTGTTTCTGATCAGAGAAGAAAGAAGTCCTCTGCCATGACCCTCATCAGGGTCAGCTGTTTCAAGCTCGAGTTTACACTCCAGCAGAGTCAGGACTGTGTTGCTCAACTCCAAGTGCAATCCCCCGTGCTGTATTCCACATGGGTCCCCTGGTTCCTCTAGTGGGTCATATGTTTCCACCTCCTCTGCAGATTTATGAAAGTTTTTCATTAGCTCCGTGTTCCCTCATGCCTGTGTTCAGAGGAGTCCTCTGCATTACAGTAGGTGTTGAAAATGCAAGAGGGAACAGGAAGGTAATAAGTAAGTGGGTAATGGGTAATTCAGTTAGTCTTCCAGAGGCTAAGAGACAAGAAATCTTGCTCTAAGGAGAAGTCACTCCTCAGGAAATCCTTATGGATCATTGTTCCTATGGAGCCGGAAAACAAGCCACTCACAATAGAAAATATCTTCCCATCAGCAGCATTAGAAAATGACAGAGCAACCAAGCTCTGGTAGAGTGAGTCATCAGTCAGCAATTTTTCTTCAGCGCTTTCCCACTGATTGCTAGCAAAGGTCATGTGTTGCTAAGCTGGAATCTGGAGGCTCTAAGATGGGAAGGGCCATCAGGAAGCCCTGATGCTGGCAAAGATGTTTACTTCTAAATTTTAGTCATGCTCAGAATTATAGTATCAGGGGAAGATCCATTTCTTTCAGATAGATTCAAGATTTGCATTTTAGCAAATCTGAGGGAAGTGTTGTGGTTGCTATGGATAAGATATATGTAGGGTCCAAAACTCAGAATTCATTCTTTTAGTAGGCAGACAGCAAAGAAGACAGGAGAAATTAAAAGGTTTTAGTGCTGTCACGTCCCCTGCTGAGACATCATGTTCAGGGTTAGCTCCAGATTATGACACAGAAAGTAGCTTTGACTGCAGTGTTCCCCTGCCTGTTGTGATAGAAGTGACTCTGAAAGGTCTTCAATCCATCATTCAGCTCCTCCTCCATTCCTTATTTGTACCATCAAAGTAATTAATTTACTGCCTGAAAATCTGTGATAGGAGGAGGAATTGCATTCGAAAAAGGAAAATCATTGCTTTCTGCTTCATTTATCTTAAAACTAAATCCGTAACGAGGTGTCACATTCCCTTCCTTCCTGCAGATGTAGGCCTGTCTAAAATAGCTATCCTCCCCTAACATGCAGTTATCTCTGATGTAGCACCATCGCCTGTAGCAACACTGGGAACAGTTACGATAAGACATCAGTGTTTTATCACTGTTTGGTCTAACCTTACTTAAAGCAAGTCTGGATGATGGAATAATAATAAAAATACCAACACCTTAAAGGACCTCTCCTGCCCTAGAGCTATTATTTCTATCAAAAATCCAGCCACGAGAGAAGTCCCAGCAATGGAAGATGTGGAGGAAGGACTCAGGTTTTAGGGTTACACTGGAGCAGCAGGTGTAAAGAGAGGCAAAAAAACCATGTCCATTGTGTTCTCATGTTTCTGCAATATCACTGTGAAAAATGAGAGAAAAGTGCTTCAGTAGTGTTAATCAATCATTAGTGACCTCCTGAGCTCCACAGAATTTATGACTTTCATGGAGGTCTCTGGCTCTTTTTTTCGAGACTGTTTAAGTTTTGCATTTCATGGTGGTTTGGTTCCCTGTGATTTCCTCCTGCAAGGGTAAAGCGACAGGCTGCTCTTGGGTAGAGCTTCTGTCCTGAGAATGTCCAGACGCGCCCCATTCCCCTAATGAGATTATTTTTACTCTGTCTTAAGAGTACTTTAGGTCTTCACAGAAACTAGGTTTTGGCTGCATACCTTACGGGCATATATATATATAAAGACTGATGGTGGCTGCATACAATACTGCTCAAAGTACGTCAGAAATATGTAATGTATGATAAACAGAAAGATGTGCTTGGGGTTTCAATCATCTTTTTTCTAAGTGAGGTATTTCAGGACTTCAACGAAATGCACATGTCTTACATTAGAGAAGCTTAGCAGGCTCAGAATATGTATATCCCCATTTCCCTTCAGCCTGTGAAGCTGCCTTACTACCAAAGCTGAGTAAAGTGTCTTTATTGAGTCAGTGTAAACAGCTCCTATTCAGCTCTCAGCCCTGCAATCACATACTGGCTGATTTTTTGTTGGTTTTTTTCCTGCAGCTTTTTTCTTTTTCGGAAATAAGAACTTTCTCATGCCTGTTGATTTCATCATACTGGAATTTAATTCAGCAGTCACCTTAAAAGGCCATTCATTTAGATTTAGGGAGGAGCACATTTGCTTCCTTTGCAAAATGTGATGTCAAGGCTTACATTTTTTCCCCCTCAATTCATCTTAAAATAGGAAACGCAGAAAGAGGAGGGTCCATAGTAGAACACAGCACACATTTATATGGTTACCTAAATGAACAGACCTGAAAGACTCATGAGGAATGCCTCTTTCACTGAATGTGAGTACACTGGTTGTTCTTTCCGAGGGTCACAGGTAGGGAAAAAAGGGCACAACCTATTTTGGCACGGTGCTGATTCAGGCTTCTTAATTAGCCAGCTAAGAGATCAAAGAGCAAAAAGAAGTCAGATGAAAGCTAGGTGCTGGTGTGGCTGCAATTCCTTTCCTAACTATCTGTTTCCCAGATTACAATGATGTCAGGCTGTATCTGTCACAATTAACATGGGGAGGAGGAGGATAAAACAAAAGGTTGTTTACTGTAGGCTGTACCAAAACAGTTTTTGTATAGATTTCTCCAAATGAAATCAGTTATTGCAGGTGAGGCTGGTGGCTCCAGGTGTTATTAAAGTTGTCTGCACACCTCACAAAGCCCTGTTTACAACCAGTCATAATTTCTTCTGAATTCAGCTCCTAGAATTGAGCTGTTCAGGGCTGTCTGGCTCTGCTAGATACACCTATGTATGCATGGCTGCACTTTACAGATTCAGCCTAAAAGTCTTGTTCAGGTCAAAGGCATTTGGAGTGGAGATTTGATATTTGCAGTCAGGAGGGCTGGGGGGAGGAGGGAAAAGTGGTCTTGCTTAAAGAGCTCTCTCTTTTACACTCCTTCAGCACACGCAGCCATAGTTCACTCAGGCAGAGAGGCCCTCAAAGGTTTGTCACTCACAAATGCTCAAGAGAAACCTTCACAATTTTACCAGCTAACCTCCGTGATGATTTGTCTTCCCTGAGCACACTCCAGTCCAAACTTAAGGTAACTTTTCCCCCTGTACGGTTGTTACAAGGCTGGCTCTGTGGCAGGTCACACCTAATGCTGAGATCTGAACTGAGAGGGGTACAGCCTGGTTTCCAGCCAGCTTCCCCTGGCTGGGTCTATGGAGGAAAAGGGAAGCTGCTGCACAACAGAGGCCTCAGAGTAATGGAAACGGTTCCTGGAGGTGGCAGGAGTAAGGACGGATGTTTTAAACCAGAATCAGAGATGGGGGAGAACACTGGTGTAAATTGCAAGGCAGAAGCTGGAAGGGACGATCGGAGCTGGGGGACCTGGGCAGTTCTCACGAGGAGAACTTGGGATTGAACCTGGCTGAGATGACACAGGAGAAAGGGAGAAAGGCAGTGGGAACACAAATGCTGAGACAGGGAGAGGGGTAACAGTGCTGGTCCAAGAAACAAGCTGTACATGGGGCTGATCTCTGCAGTCTATTTATCTTGGATTTACTAGGGCCTAGGATTTGCTGTGCAAGAAGATTAGGACTTGGTGGGAAGTCTACAGAGTAGAGGTAAGGACTGGTTCAATCACAACTACATGACTTAAAGCTGAGGGCAAGGAGAAGATGTGGTATGGATAAATGGCCCCTGGGTTTTAAATGCTGCCTTGGACTCTGTCCCACTGCTCCAGAACTCCTTGCATACCAGGCAAACTTTGTATATGTTTACCCGGAAGCTCCTAATTTCCCTGGTGATCAATGCGACTCCTGATGTGAGAAAGTGCTGTGTTCAAAGCTGTAACTAAAGTCAATGGCAGCTATGTTTCTCGTATATGCAAAAAAACCCAAAAACCAAACAACCAACCCAAACATCAAGTGCTTAAAAGGATCAGGTTTTAATATCTCACACTAGTTGCCAAGATTATTTTATTTTTCCCCCCATTTTTTTTCCACTCACCTCACAGGTCTTCCTAAAAGAAATATTTGTGAAATACTCAGATTTTATACTGTTAAATGCCAATAAACAAGCATCTCGGTGAACAAAAAATTCTTTTTTCATTACAGAAAAATACAGCACAGTAAAGTCTGAAGCCCCATTAAACAGCCAGTAGAACGCAAATCATTGAACAGTTGCTAATTACATAACCGGGTCTTGTTATGTGTACTGGCTGAAGCAAAGATACTCTGAAAATATAGTTCTGTGTCATGCTAGTAGGAGCTGATTCATCCATGGAAGTACTAATTGGAAAAATACCATCCATTTCTTCTCATGTAATTGTCACAGACTAAATGCAATGATTTTGAGCTTTCTTCACCAGTAGATCCCTGTAAACTTTACTGGAGAGATACAGATCCTTGAGTAGTGACTAGACAGCTGTGGCTAGCACAGGTTCTTCCCGTGGGAACATTTTGCTATATTTCATAAACAAGATAAAGTTTGGATGTTTTGCAAACAATTTCTCCGGATTGAGTCAGTTCGGGCTTGGCCAATTGGGCCTAGGGGGAGGTCTCGGGCTGACCAATCTGGGGCACCTCTGTAAACTCTATATATATGGAATTCAAAACAATAAAGTTCTCTTCTCCTCTCTTTCCTTGTCTGAGAACTTGGGTCATTCCTCAGCTAGCCGCGCAACAGCGACAGACAACAGCTTGTTCTTTAGTTCTTTCTGCTGCAGCCCTTGGAAGTCATCTGTGGAACCCTGGGAGTCTGCAGACCACATGTTGTAAACTGCTGTCTATGCCTGTATAGCTCACAAAGGCAAAAAAAATGTGTTAAACCAAGAATAATTTTTTCAGTCTTTCCAGTAACATGCTCTGTGTAATAAGAAAGTGTATGAAACATTCAACGCCCTTGCTGCTAGCAGTCATCTTGAAAGAAGAGAAGGAGTTTGTTCTGATTTTGCCATATCAGATGTTCTGTCTAAGACCTGTCTGCTGGTTTTCTTTGCTTTCTCTCTGTCCAGTGCCGCTGAAAAATCCTGCATTTCTCTAGTTGACCATTGTTATCCTACCCCAGCCTGAGTTAAGATCCCAGCACACTAACTCACCTCTGCCAACACAGTCCAACTCCTAATGTGCATCCCGTCGGGCTGAAATCCAGTTGAAAGGCTCACATACTTGAATGTTTCCATTCCACTGTAAATTGAGAATGACACTTGATTCTGCAAAAACAAACATTATGAAGGTGTTTCCCCTTGGAGATTGGGAACTTCTGTCACTGGTGTGTAAGGATCTGTAATTACAGCAGTGTTCCCTTCTATACACCACAGCTGTCTCCAGCAATGTTCCCCCTCATTAGGAAACTATCCTATAATTTAAGATTAGAGCTGGAGCATAAGGCAGTAATTGCCCCTTTCTGTTTGAGTCCTTACAGAATCTACATTGTCAAGCTGAGGTGTCTGTTGTGCTTAGACCTTTCCACCTTTGGAAACAGGTCTTCACTTGAACTTCATTTTGGTCTGCCTCGTTTGCACCAGCAGTTCCCCCAGTGCAAATGACGTGAGAGCTGGGTGTAGATAGCAGTGGCTTCAGGAAAGCCAAGCCTCTGAATCTCTTGATAGTGTTAAAACCACTAAGGATTTTCTCTTACCATCTGACATTCAGCTTTTTATCACATCTGTGACCTGTGTCACTTTCCCATTAGGTTATTCTCGCTGTGAAAATTATGGTAGAAGAATTGAAAGTGATGTGAAATGATAGACTTATTCAGTTCGCCATTCTCAATATCTCCTTATTTCTGGAATAGGGAGCAAGACACATTTATCTTTATTCATTACCCTTTAAAATGACATATATTTTAAAATTTTGTTAGTTCTGTCTATGTGATATATGAGACCTTCCTGAGCTCATAATTTGTCACTGCTGCCTTTGTATGACTTAGTAATAAAAATCTTAGTAATTGATGCTGGGCTGGTGGCAAAAGATGTAGCTCCTTGCTCCCTTATTTCTGCTTTTTGATTTTTTAAGCCATGAGCCCTGGCTGTTCTCTGAAAAACTTGGTGTTTGCCAGCAGAATTCTAATAACACATAGATGCAATAAATTTGCCAGCAAGCTCCTTTTAGCTATTTATTCATTTTTAATTCCATTTGCAAAACATAAAAAAGGATGAATTCCGAGCTGTGATCACAATTAACAAAGGATTAAAAATGCAGACCAACCCCTAAGAGCTTTAGCAAACCACTAGCTTTTTCCCACATGCCAAGGCTCTTCGTCACATTTTTCAAAACTAGCAAAGTGAACAAAAAGGGCTCGGTGTGGGTGGGCTCAGGACAGAGGTCTAACGTGTGAACATGGGCTCAGTGCACTTAAGCTGTTTGCTGCTTCAGTCTGTCTGCCTCTTGCCTCAGTGTCTGCGTGGTGGAGGGGTGTGTGTGTGTATACACACACGTGAGTACATGTGCACATCTTGCTCCAGGTGTGTGTGTAGCATCCACATATTGTAAATTATGCTGTGTGTAGCTACTCACTGCATTAGCTTTTCCTGATGTTTCCTGTTTCAGCTTTCCCCCGGAACCACCAGCATTAACTTACTTTGGCTTTACTGCCAGAACATGACACAATGCAAAAGATAAATTTCAAAGTTCCACAGATAATTTATAATGATTCCTCTCCAATTACCCCCATTTAGTGTGGATAAACATCTCCCCAGAAGACAAAACACTAAACCACATTCTGGTATTCATCTTGACTTTTTGGAGAGATTGACTTTTACAAAGCGATCTACTGCTTCATGGGAAGAAGAAAATTCCATTTCTGAAAATCAAGCCTTTGTTTTCAGAGAAACCCATACCGCTTGCATTTGCTGACTCTCTTTATGTGTTGCCAATGAGTGGGGATGGCCTGAGCCTGACTTTTCCTTCCTCATTATACTTGGTACGTGTTTGCTTCTCTCGTGGGCTGTATTTTCAATGTGTTTGTTTAGTTTCTCACTGTCTGCCATACTGACTCCTTTATTCTTTCACTTCTGAGTTTGCTGCATATTTTATTTCTGTCTTGCATCTGCACTCTGCTTGCTTTGCTCAGCTGGGTTTAGCATCCTGATTGTATGAGGATGTGCCTTTTTTGCCATTTTAACCTCTTCAGCCATAGTGCTCTGTTGGAGAGAGTGCAGAGGGGAAGTAAAAAAAATTAAAACCCTAAAATAAAGTCCTCCTAACAGCAAGAAGAAAATTTAAAAGCCAAAAAACAGTCTTCACAAAGTTAAAATTAATGGACACAGGATTTTAAAAGCTGCATAATTTCTCCCCACATACATAATCCAGATGTTACTCAATAAAAGAATCACATTTAAATATAATCATATTTAATGCATTGTATAATCACTGCACTTTTTAAGTTCAAGAAGAATGTGAAAAAGCCAGGTTCAGTAATTCACAGCTTTCACTGGAATACAAACCTTTCTCAGCATGGTTTATGGCCACTGTGCAATGTGGTCTTCTTATCTCTGGGAAAAGTCTGCAAGGTTTATCATTAGCTCTCAACACAAATGAACTTCAGATTCAGCAGCTTTTCTACAGGAGCTATCTGGGATCAATGGGGTCATGCTAAAGATGAAAACTATCTGCACTCCTTGCAGAAATATCTGAGAAAATCGTATTTGCTATCTTCCTTTCTTCATATCCCCTTGTGGAAAACCAGTTGTCAACATTTGCATCAATGGGATGTCATTTGATGAGATACCTCAGATTTCTAATGTGAACAGTTGTATGTATCTCATAATCTGTAACTGAACATAACAATCATCCAACTATAGCCAAGCCTGGGAATAGAGAATGCCAGAAGGAGAGAAGAAGCTAACTCAAAATAAGTTTGAAGAAAAGATGAGTAGAGCTGACAGATGGTACAGCATTTCAAGGAAATCACGACTTTCCCCTTCTTCCATCAGTTGCTAAGGAGAGATTATATATAAGAGAGTATCAAGAATATCAGCAGCCAGGTAATACTAAATTCTGGTAAGTGTTTGAGCAACCATGAAGCCATCTTACACACCTTCTGTCTTAATCCAAACTGCTTCTTGGGGCTGGGGCAACCATCCCCCTGTCTATTTCTAAAATGGAAGATGGGAATGTTCTATTTTTTAAACTGTCCAGAAAGCAGTTCAGAAGCATTAACCAGTCCGCTGGACAGTTATGCATCTCTTGAGCTGCAAGGACCAATGGGTACATCTCAGAACATGTTTCCCTGCAGCTTAGTTATTCCATATTCAGTAACTGCTTTAAACCAGAACAACAATCTTTCTCTTTTTGTCTTTCTGCAGAATAGGGTTTAACCCCATTAATGACTATATTTCCCTCCTTACCACTCCAAAGATACTTGGTTCAAAGGGTATGATGTAATTGTCATGACCGAAATGAAATTCAGTTCAGTTGAGGAGACAGAGTGTGAAGAACACCCATTTGCTGCAGAAATTCATCTGGCAAAGAAAAAAAACAAACCAGAAGATCATTGCTTGCTTTTTTTTTTTTTAATGATTGCAAGGTGCATATTGTTCACTGAAGCTTTAACTGAGTGGAGGGCAGAATTGAAAGTATTGTAGGGAATGAGGCTATGTCTGGATGGAGATCAGTTACCAGCAGTGTTCCTCAGGACTCAATCCTGGGGACAGTTCTGTTCAATACATTTATCAATGATCTGGATACAGAAGTTGAATGCACCATTAGCAAATTTACTGAACTGGGAAGCATTGTTGACTATTTTGAAGGACAAGAAGCCTTGAAGAGGGATACAGATGGAACATTGGAACATCGGGTTGTGATTAATGGGATGAAATTTAACCACCTGAAATGCCAGATTCTGCACCTAGGACAGAGTACTGCTGGGTACAAGTACAAACTAGGAGAGGAGTGGCTGGAGAGCAGCCTCATGGAAAGGGGCCTGGGGATGCCAATCAACAGGAGGCTCAAAAGGAGTCAGCAATGTGTGCCCTGGCAGGCAAGAGGGCAAACCTCATCCTGGGATGCATCAAACAATAGCACAGACCAGCCAAGAAGGATAATTATCCCACTGTATTGAGCTGGTGCAACCTAATTTTGAGCATATTGTGTAGTTCTGGGCCCTAAAACTTAAAAAGGATGTGAAGATCCTTGGATGTGCCCAGAGGATGCCAAAGATGGTGAAAGGGCAGGAAGGCATATCCTTTGAGTTGCTGATTTCTTCTCCCTGGGATCCAGTGATAGGACACATGGGAGTGGTTCAAAGCTGCACCGGGGAAGGTTTAGACTGGACCTTGGGAAGCATTTCTTTTCCAAGAGGGTGGTTAAACACTGCAATAGGCTCTCTAGAGAGATGGTTGATGCACCACAGTTGTCAGTGTTCAAGAGGCATTTATTTGGACAAAGCCATGCTTTAACTTGGTCAGCCCTGAAGTGGTGATCATTTTAGCTCCCATCCAGATGAACTATTCTATTTCATTTTCTATGTGCAATATACTACATTCTATATCCTACATTCTCTATCCAATATTCTGTTCTAAGCCTTTCTTCAACAGAAGCAGGGATATATTTCCTGCTAAATTTTCTCCTTTGTCTCATGTTTTAACTACATTATATCTACTAATTTCTCAAAAGACAAAAGCTATTGAAGAGACATTCCAGCTGAGGATAAGCCAACATAATTCTTGGATGTCAGAGAAGCCATGTTTACAACATCTTCCTCTTAAGCAACATGCAGAACCCTAAAAAATGGCCACTTGTTTTAGTAAAGCAGAACATTTTTTTGGTGGCCGTACATAATAATGACAATTATGATGGGGATGCATACAAGTTAATGAGGAGCACTCTTACCTGAGAACGGAGACCCACTAATGGATCAGGATCTTCAGGTGTACAGGATGGAGTCACCATCTCAGAGAAGGATGCATTTACATGCTGCAGACTTGTATTTCATGAAAGGACTTTAGGGAAGGGAAAAAGACCAGGCTTCTACATTTTTGAAATGAAAAGTACCAAAGAAGAGACCCCAAAGGACTCTTAAGAGTTACTGGGAGAATCCCTTGGTCTGTAATATAGGTGAGGTTTGGGTGACTGACAGCAAAATGTGCTGAAGATTAACTGGACATGATGATGACATCCAGAATGAGAGGCAGAGAAAAAACAGGAGACTGATAAAGCCAAGGGGACAGAGCCAGTGCTGGTAGCTGGGGGATATGCATAAATTTTATGTCTGGAAAGGAAGATGATGAGAAACAAAGGCTGTAAAAGTGACTAGTATGATTTAAGGCCAGTGGGAGAGGGATGAAGCAGTCACTGGAGGCAAGTTTTTCTGGGGCTGAGGATAGACAAACATTGCCCAGGCACATTTCCCAGACCTTCCTCCAGTGCATCTGTTATTCCACATAACAAAGACTTAAGAACCTCCTTAAGACTCTTCCTTTTTGGCTTGACTTTGACTTGACTTTAATGAACTAGAATCCATACTGGTGCTCTTCAGCATTGCTTTCCCTTGTTTTTTGCTGCATGGTCTGTAACTATCTCAGTCAGACTGCAGGCTCCATAGTGTGATTATAGCGGTAAAGTATAAATCACAGAGAAATACAGCATCTAAACAGTAGCTAAATTACACCTATGGTGTTCTATAAACAATAAACTACCCAGGAGGAAAAATTACAAAAGGCTAATATGCAGAACTTGAATCAGTTGTGCTGTAGCTCTGGTCAAATTAAGATGCAGTCAAGAATTTCAAACATTACACTACATATTTTATCTAAAGCATCTAGTAGCACACAGAAAACTTCTTTGCTTGGGGAGAAGCTGTGATGTATTTCTAACTCAAGAAATATCACAGACAGAGTTGTCACCAGTGAAAACCAATTTGGACTCAAGCACAAGAAAGGGTAAAAAAATTACAATAGGAAGCCATTATGGGGCACTGGGGGAGGACGAGAAAGCAGAACAGGAAATGTTTATGTAGATAAAGGAAGCCTGCAAAATAGCTACAACCGCAATCATAGGAATTTAAATCGTCCTGTCACTGAGGGGAATCGTAATTAGAAAATACCAAATAAGTGTGAAGAGCTGAAGACTATCCCTGAATTGTCTTTAGACAGTTTATGAACATACAGCTCTACAAAGAGAAGCAACAGCTTAAGAAAGCTCACATCCTGGCTTTTATCTCCAAATCCAAAATAGTGCAGGTCTGAAAGAATCAGTTTATTGACCTTCTGGGTTATACTACTAGCTCTATTTTCTCAGGCCTTCTGCAGATGGTTGGGGGCTGGTATATTCACAGAGGATGTGGTTCATTTAACTTCTGGGGATTGACTCTTGTCATGTTTGTGGAGGGCATGAACTATAAATTGTTGGGAAGACAACTTTGCAAGCGGTGAGATGGTTAAGTGGCTATACATTTTTACTACCTGTGTTATTCTTAATTAAAGTTGGTATAAAAGATAGGCAATTTCTGGAAATCTAGTCATTTATGGAAATCACACTATACTAAGAAAAGTTTAATTCAATTTGCATTTAAAAAAAACGTGCAAAATCCATTCTTCTCCAGCAGTACCATATTGACTTCCGTGAGGTTTAAATTTTCCACTGCAGAAGTCCAGTTAAAAGCTTCTTTGTATTGCAGTTGTAAGAAAGAGCAGCTAAGTGAAAATTACTTGATATTACTCAGGTGACATTAAAGCATCTGGTAGCGTTACCTTCTGTTAGCTTTTTTGCTTGCCTTCTACTCTGGCTCTGTGTGTCTGCTGCACTGCTGCAAGCTTTGCTTTGCCCAGGGTTTCCACGTGGTCCTTCTAGTTGACCTTCAAATGCCCTTGATGCTTGCCTCATCCAAAACCAGTTTGTTCTGCCACGGGCCCAGCATAAAACAGGTGGCAGTTCCCTCTGATACTGGACTTCAAGAGACTCAAGGAACATTGTCTCATACTAACAGGACTGCATTCAGGAATAAGAAGAGTTGCAAGAGTAACTACCAAATATTTATGACAGGTAGTTCAAAGCATGTTCTTCTGAGAAGCTGAAGGTCTGAAATTTATTGCATTAGACTTAATTTGTGCAAAGATTCATCTGAATAAGCATCTGGTATGTTGTAATTCATAGCACATATGTCTGATACATTGTATAATTCTGCACAACAATAATCACTTTAGTATTTAGCTCTGACTTAATTCAGTACTACTACTAAAAAGGACAACATAATTTCACAGTATTTTATCTCTTCTGGCCTTTATTTGCTCTGGTGAAAGATGATCTAGCTTGATATTTCTCAAGACATAACTGTTGTGTCTGAAGTCATCCTTGTTTGTGTAACAGGGATAGCACTTCTGAGACTTGCAGGGGATTAAAATGAGTGTTTATTTTATAATGTGATTATAATGTGATTCACTAAGTTTTGATGAAACTGTGGGAGAAAGTGCATAGTTAATTCTACTTTTATCTGGCTCCACGTGCATTCTGGCCTCCAAAGTTGTGCAGAGACGTTTTGAAGAACAAACTCTAATCAAACCTTTTCACAGGAAATTTTTGCTAGCAGCCTGCAGAAATGCCTGCTTTATTTTAATGAGCACTTTCAGTAATATCACACAACTGTTTCCATAATCTCAAAACTCCTATTTAAAGAGCTGTGACAATCAAGCCAATTATGTTCCCATGGACCAATTTTTAGTTATCTTTGGTCAGATTCCACTAAAAACATATTTGTGTCCCCTTGCTGTCAGCTGAAGTAATTTTTTGGAAATCAGTATTATTTATCTCACTAATTACCCTTTAACTTGGTTTTGCTTATTTTTACAAATTTTCTTTTTTCCTCTACTAGATTATTTGTTTTTTTAAGGCTTACTACTTATTGTTTCTGCTGACCTTTGGATCCCTGAGCCTACAAGGCTCTGGGATATTTTTTCCTATTTAAAATACAAAAAGGGACATTTTAGTTTCCTTTTCTATTTTTTTCCCCAAATGTTTTCTGCCAGCAATTCCTTTTCATATGACTGCTTGATTTAGTTTCCCCAACTCATAGCAATTCACATCAAAATAGGAGTAGAAGAGATCCTTTTGGCAGCCTGCCTGCTGAACTCTAGAAATGCCACTTCACATAGTCCATGCTTTGGATGGTTGAGTGAGCTCCAGAGAATATAGCTGGGAAGAAAAACCTGTGGACTGAAGCCTATTAATCTGAGGAGATGGGAACCCATCCTGTAAAAATTTCTTCATCTGATCATCATGTCTGTTTTATTCTGAGCACTTCATGTTGGCAAAGGAATTCATTCTCTTCACTGCTTCATTAGTCGGTCATTGTGATAACTCAGCCAGCAGGCACTAGTGGTGCCTGTGAATTTTGTGACACTGACACCCATTTATTAATAAGCATTAAGATATGGTACACAGACAACCATACAGTTATTAGGTAGCAATGACTTAAGACCTCTGCTTACCTGAATGTCCTTTAGGACAGGAATCTGGTGGGGAAAGGATGTCTTTGTTGTCACTTCATGGTCATCTTCCAAACACGACAATCCTAATTATATAACTGGGTAGTCCTAAAAGCATTTTGGTCCTTCATAAGTGAAATTAAACTGCCAGTTTGCACTCAATCTTAGCATGGAAAATGTTAAAATTCACAGCAGATTTCCAGACGTCTGCTTTCCAACTGTTTTTAAAATCTAGGTCATTATATATAGGTGGCATCAGATAAGTCTCCATGGAAGTCTCAGAATATTTTAAACAGCAAAATGGGTCAGCCTTCTTTAAAGCTTGTAATCGTCTAACACAAGTTTTTGTATGTATACAGTCCAAGAAAGGTTAAATATCTCCCTTGACCCCTCATTGAATACAGATTATTAATGTTCCATGTTCTCATAGCTCTGTAAGGCAGCATTTTCTAGATAAATTCCTCTGCTATTTCAATCTGTTTGATTTTTTTTTTTGCCATCCAGTATGAAACCTATGGCAGTATAAATCCTATCTTGTTCCGGACCTTGGTCATTCATTTCCACACGCTGTGCAGTCATTCCTTGACTGTAGGCATTTTCCACAAGTTGAAAATTTGATGGGCCTCAGCTACTACTGTTTCTTTGATTTTGTGATTATTATTGTCCTCATTATATTGCCCCAGACAGGAACTGACACAGCAGTTCCAAAAGGTGCCACACTCCCTGTATGCAATTTTACACATGCTTGCAAGCAATTTTCAGACTAGCAGGCAACACAGATTTCTCTAAACCATGCCGAGCAGAAGTGTGGGGTAGTGCAGTGCTGGAGAGGGCTATTAGATGGATGCTGCTGGGAAGTAGCAAGGGGATTGATGGGAAGACATGGTCACCAAGGCTGAGAGTACCATCAGGAGAAGCACAGAGAACATCAGACCCGTGTGGTTTCAGTGCAGAAGGATGATGAATGAGTAAGACATTGCTGGGCGAGAAAAGCAGTGGATGCTCTGACTTGGACTTTCTAGAGGTAGAAGCTACTTTAGCTGTGGAGCAGATTGTTGGAGGGGATTCTGCCATCACTGACAGCAGATGTGTCAGCTTGGGAACCTTTATCCTGGTACCCTTGTCCTGAATCAGGTCCACTGCTTAGGGCCATACTCCAGTTAAAGGCAGGTCATGGTTACACAGGAATAGAGCCATGGGGGCCCCTAACAGTCCAAAGACAGAACTACAAACCAAAAGCCTGACATATTTTCCCACTGCCAGCCTGAATGCCTGAGAAACCAGCTAAAAGCCAGGCCAGCGTGAGAAGGTCCTCACTTGCCTGAGTGAAATGCATGACATTTGGCAACTCCATGGGCTATTGAAACACATAAAAACATTCCCAGTGCTTTCAGAGGACTGCAGATCCTGCCTACAGGATCTGCTTTCCTTGCTCCAGGAACTCATATAATATTACCACCTTCTGAACATTAATCCCCCTGCATCTGAAAGTGCTTACTATTTTTTCCTGAACTTTTTACATATGCTGCAAGTTATAATGTATTTTCCCACAATTGCCAAAGAATAAACTTGTCTCTTTTTTTGTTTCTTTCCATTGCAGCCAATACAATCTCCTTGTGCCCATTGCAAATTCTGCCACCACTGTACTCTTCTGGCATCATGCTGGCTTGTGTTTTTAGGGCAGAGGGGAAAAGGGTTTTGTGTGGTCATTTAATGCATGAGAAAACTCATTAATAGATTTTCTGGGTAACTGAAATGTTGTTTTTATCTGCAGAATAGAGAGAGCCTAACACTGCAAGCTTCCTCCTGATGTCCTGGCAGTCTCCTGCAATTCCAATTTGGTGTGACTGTTTCTTTGGAAGGGAAGAGTAGCTCAAACTCTGTGTTTATTCATTCTCACTGCTGGGGCTAATCAATGAAGCAATTGTAATTTTTTGGTGATGTGAGTGTTGCCATATTTTAAGCTGACAGGAAACCCATCACTAGCACAATTGCTAGGCCACAAGGTGAGAGTGAGAAGGAACCAGGACAGTTACTATGAATACAGACCAGATCTGAGCCCACAACACAACTGAAGAAACTCAAAGCTCACTTTTAAACTGTTGAAATAACCAGTTCCTTCACAGTGGGGTATTTGTAACCTGTTGCTGTGAAATTATGGTGATGTCAAGAGCAGCTGATAATTACTTAACCTAAACTGTATAAAACAGCAATGGATAGATTGCTTAACCAGAAAGTTACAAAGATTTTGTGCAACTAACAAATACATAAAAATAGATACACAAGCAATATTGTGGGCAAATTGAACCATTTGGAAACAACAAAGTGAAAAGGTCTGCGTGCACTGTCAGTGGCTCCTTGTGTTCCTGGGGAAGGGCACTCTCCTTCTTGGCTACGGCAATGCAGTGTTGCTCCCTGAAGATCGCTAGAAGCAATAGAGCCATCTACTGACTGACAACGTTAACCACAGCATCTTTATGTGCCTCTCATTTAACTTGCCATTTCCACCCTAAAATTGTGGCCTGTGGAGAACTGGTTTTCAGCAGAAGCTAATTACTGAAGCACACAATTAATAGCTGATTAGCAGCTTGCTGAGTCTCCCTATTACTCATCGCTTTGACATCTGGTTCGGTAGCTGTGTGAATAAGCACTCCTAAGCATGTGCCGTATATTTTTCCAAGCATGAGATGGCATCACATCTCATGGTTGATAAGCAAGGTTGGTGTTTGCTGAACACTGATGACTTTGTAGAAGGCAGAGAAACAATGTTATTGGAGCAACCTGGCAAAATAAGGGGATGGGAGTCTTTGACTTGGTAATTATCAAGGATATTGAATAGTGTTTAAGAGCTGTTTGTAGGTTGTGTGCTGATGCAGGTGCTTGAAAATGGAGCCTGACACACAACCACCCAGTGCACTACGTGACCTGAGGGCTTGCATGTTCTAGGACCATGGAGTCTTGCAGGAAGTCTTCCCACAGACTCTCATTAAAACAAACAAACAAAGAACGTTTCAAGTTCATGCAGCTTATAATGACAGATGTGAAAATGGAGTGAAAGTCCATTAAATACTGCTTTTAAAGACCATTTGTGTTATGGTAACACTTAGATCCTGCATAGATGGCAAGAAGCTCCCTCTTACCAATGTTCTGTTGGTTAATAATCATAGAAGGTTCAGCAGGAACAATGTCTGTGCCAGCAAACTGAGAAAATACTTGGCATACTTGCTGCACAAGTGGCTGGCTGAACAGTCCAAAAGGCACTCAGGAAAACTTAGTCAAACAGCAGACTGTCAATATAAAAAATCTTGCATTGTTATGGAATGACTGTAGGGATCAACACTGGCCAAAGCAACTGGCTCTGCCCAATAACAGCTCACAACAGCTGGTAGAACCTGGTCTTCACAAATGGTGAATGAAGTCCCATGATCCCCCTTGGGTTTAGGAGGAGCTGTGTAACCTGCAGTGCTGCTGTGGGAGCTCTAAGTGCTCTGCTAGGCAGAAGGCTGATTACATACACACACAGGATTCCTACCCTTGCTAGAACTGGAGCATCCAGATTTACACGACTAAGACTTCTCTTTGAAGTGTCACTATGAGGAAATTGTGTCTTTCTTCCTCTTGCAACCACTTCAGCATGGCTTGAATTAAATTATAACAAGGCTCAATCCCTATTGCTTACAAAACCTATAGGCTGAATTCATCCTCTGCAATTTTTAGAAAAAACAAAAGCCAAGGCATCAAGAACTGCAGACAAAATACCCCTCCTAGGTTATTTCATTGTATCTTGCAATTGTAAATGAGATGTGACTATAGTTTCTCAGAACACAGTGTAAAGCTCCACATATATGAGCAACAAACTTTTGAGACTTTAAACTGAGACTCAAGACCCCTCTTATGATATTCAAGAACTTGTAAAATCTTTCTTTAAATAAGAGTGTAATGTTTAGTGGATAGAGATAAATGTTATTATAAAATCTTTTAGCTAGAAGAACAGCATTTCAGACTGAGAAGGTTATATTTTTCAGAGTACAGATGTCAGGATGACACCTAAAAAGACAAACAAGCAAGAGAAGCATTTGGAAACAAAATATTTGGAAGCAAAATCCAAACCAGCCTGTTTCCACTCAAAAATAAATGAGAGTGTCATCACAACAGACATGAGACAATGGCTCAGACATAACAAATTATAAATATACGAAATATATGGATTTCCAGGACAATTGGATCTTGTTTCTGTAAATACTTACGCACTGAAATGGATACATCAAGTTTCCTGGGACTGCTCATGAGTAAAGTTATTAGCTAGAGTCTGTAAGTCTCCAGTCATGTGCAGTGACATTTGAAAACCTGTAGGACTGGAATTTCAAAAATGATAAACTGTTCTGAAGAAGAATGGTTTCTTTTCTATGGACTGGATAAAACTTATCAAGCATTTGGTAATTTTCATTATAAATAATAATAAGGCATATAAAGACAAGAATGAGGAAAGATAGATATTTTTTAATCAATAGAATGGCAGTTTTTAAAGGTTTTCTTCCTCACAAAGGCACAATCTCAGACTTTCATGCTCTCCCACCAATTAGTGAATTATTTGTGTGGCTATTTTCACCTCTGTAGCACTGACACACAGGGCACGGGGGAGAGAAAAATCCCGAGGGCATACTGTCAGGAGATAATGGCTACACTAGAGTTGCAAGCAGGGAGGAGCTGTCTTGCTAATTCCAACCAGTTTCATCACTGAGCCCCCCACGCCTTGTTCTCATCCAAACAATTCTGCCATAACCACACTCTCAACTCTATTCCTTGTCCCACAGATGCCACTGGAAGAAGGTGCTGGGCCATGCCATGCATGGAGCATGCTGATGAAGGGTTGGAAGTGGCATAGCTGCTCTGTTCTTGTAACAAGCCATGTCCTGGGAGCTGGGGAGATACTCAGCAAAAAACAGCACTGCAGTGGTTAGTGGAGGAGCAATCTCTTCTTTCGTAAAAAGCTGGGTATTCACTTGCATATCTTAATACTTTCCATGCATGTCCTTTCTTGCCCTTACCCCCTAAATTTTGTTGAAACAGAAAACCAGATATTTAGTCTCATGTCTGGCATTTCTGGATAGCCAGGGACCTGAGTGGATGTGCAGTAGTGCAGATCAAGTGATGGCTGTCCAGATAACTGGCCAGCACACATACATAGCTCAACTGTACTTGAAGTGAATAAAAATCTGAGGTATCTGGGGCATGTCATGCTTACTGTGCAGGTGCCAGTTATCTGAGCATACACCAGGAGATGCCTGCATCCCTTTTTCTGCCTGTGTTGTCCTGAGCTGAAATTAGAGATGCTGACACAAATTTTACATAAGAAAAGATACAACAATTTTAAAATATCTGACAGAGCCCCTGTAATGTAAATCAGGAACCTATCAGGTTTCAGAGGAACTTATCATTTGAGCATGAAAAATTCTGGCTACCATCAGGTCTCTCATTTTTTTCTTAGGTTTTTAGCTCTGAACACACTCAAAAAAATAAGACTGTAGGAAGGAGTGATCTTTCCAGTGACAATAAATTTTACATTGCCATTGATCCAAATGAGTCCATTACTGCTTCCAGGATGTGAAAGAGATGATAGTCTTATTGGCAATGCCTCAACATACCTTGTATGCTATAGAGAATGGAACAGGCACCTTTTCAGTCTGCACTTGGGCAATTCTTAGCTTGGGGACAAGTTACTCCATTCCTGCCATGAACTATGCCCTTCCCTAATCAAATGCTGCCTGACACTGCCATCAAAACTGAGGCTTGGGAGTATCTTTAGATAGCAAGTTCCACAGAATAATTATAGGCTGTTGTAAAAAGAACTATGAAAAAAAGGGTCCCACTTTGTTTCTTCTTGATATGCTTAAGTATCTCTTTGTTCTCAAATTATGAGAGATCCTTTAGGATTTATTGCTTCTGTGGTTAAGGACCCAGAACTGTCGAGCAGCATGGGCTGTGCCATGACATGATGCACAAAGAAGCCCCAAATCCTGCAGACAGTTATGCACCTCCTACATTTCATACATGTCCATAAAGCACAACCAGCTCATTGCTTGGTCTACAGCTAGGCACGGTGGAGAAGAGTTTCTGCTCCAAAGGGCTTAAAACCTCAAAAGAAAGTCGAGCCAGTAGCAGAATGCAAGGAAACATTTAGAGTGAGAAACACTATTTCAGGTCTCAGTGTCATTTTGTCATATACTACCCTATCAGGGAGCTGACTGCAATTTCATTCATGTGGGCAGACTGGTAGGTCCCTTAATGTTAACGGGGTGTCACATGAGTGAAGAATGCTACTGATGAAAGCAGAAGCTGGATCCCAGCACTGCTCTTGTCAGTAGCCTCTTGTGGGCAGTAAGGTCAAATGCTTTTGAAAGTTAAAAATCAATTATATCAGTAGACTTTCCCATATTCACTGCTTTGCAAGAGATCTTTCTTTGTAGAAGTGCTGATCTGCCTCCAAGTGTTCTTCGTAGTGTCTTAGAATTACTTGAAATTTAAAAAGACAAGGAGTTTGCTAAATGGAAGTAGTATTTTTTACAAAAACAAATGCTCTTCTAAAAAAAAATCATGATAGCCAGTTTTGATAGATTTCCCATGGCCATTTTAGCAATGTTTTAAATTAAGTATTTGAAATAAGTTTTCTTTAGCATTCTGCAATGAAACAATTTGCTGACATTTTTGCAATGTTTTCATAACTTTTAAAATGGATGACAAATTATTCAAAATATTGGTCTAATTTGAACCCCTGCTTTGGAATAACTAATAGCACACAAAGAAATTTCAAATAAAACATGATGCTAGATCTGCAAGTAAAAAGCCATTCTATATGACCTTAGTCCATGTCTGAGCTCAAACCAGGGATCTGATCTGATACCATATAACACAGAGGTCTAGCTCTTTTATACAGCAGTTTGACAGGATAAAGAAGGATCAATTCAAGTCCTGTTCCAGAAAGCTACTACTCACCTAAAACTTTTCTATCCCTGTTAACTGGCATATTTACTGTTTGATTTTCCTTGAAAACAATAAAATACCAGGACATTCTC
Organism: Entomyzon cyanotis; assembly: GCA_024500445.1. Classification (NCBI taxonomy): domain Eukaryota; kingdom Metazoa; phylum Chordata; class Aves; order Passeriformes; family Meliphagidae; genus Entomyzon; species Entomyzon cyanotis. The sequence goes on from JAKEPQ010001005.1 coordinate 89,693,065, forward strand.
TTACCTGTCTGACTCTTTTAAAGTACCTGACATGTAAGAAGGAAAATGCAGAGGTAACTGCTTCTCCTCTTTAGTCATGGAGATACCACCAGGACAAAACATTTGCAGATGAATCACATTTTCATTTAAGCAGTTCAAGAAGTTATGCCATAGCTATGTGTCTCCAGCTGGATCACCACTGCTAGTAACATTGCACACAGTGAAAAGTGTGTTCAGAAATTGCCAATAAAGCCATCTCCATACCCCTGTTAGAAACCAGATCTTGGTCTTGTATGACTTTATTCCAGAAGTCACTGTTGGAACTGCATAGCCCAGCTGAATGCATTAGAAGTCCATTTCCATGTTTCCGTATGTTCACCAGCCACCCCTGGCAGACTAGAGGGGCCTCAAACTGTCTTGTTCTTTATATGATTTGCAAGTGAAAACAAGTAATTCTGTATTTCCCTCTGAGTCTGCTCCATTTGAATTCTCTGGTAGCTAGAAAGGAGAAAGCTTATTGGCTTTCTTATCAGTGAATATGTTTGTAAGGTCTCTTTCTCTCTATCTTAATAGCCCCATAGCTCTTGCAGCCTTCAGTAATACCTGACTGCTACCTCTTATGATGTTTGATGGAAATTGGCCACTCAGCTCAAAGGTTAGAGAGAGGATCAGCTGCTACATATAGAAAACATAAGCATATAAGTTCTGACAAAAAACTGAGAAGCCCATTATTATATTTAAAAACATAAGCAATTCAGCTTGTTTGCTTACAGAAAGATCAGAAATATCACTGACAAATTGTACACTTCTTGTCAAAAGATATGTAGTCAAACCTGTTTGTCAGTGTTGTTAATATGGCAACAAAATGGCTTACAGAGACATTTTTCCTGATGGAAATCCATTATGGAAATTCTTATAGTACTATTGGGAATTAGCAGTATTTCTAGCACTGAGGGGATGATACACACTTCCGGAGTGAGAAAACCCATGTGAACATGACCTTTCCCTTAGTTTTCTTAAGGCATAAACCAATCTGGCTGCATGTATACAACTGAAGGGAGCACAAACAGCACAAATTCAGTCTTTCTTCCTCGCAAATCAAGTTTTCCAAATCATTGATTGAAATGAAAATTCTGTGATTTATAAGAAAAAATCTTGACAAAGACTGAAATGCCTATTTTCTCAAAGTCATTTGTTCTGGAGAAGGAATGTGGGAATCCTTGTGATTGTTTCATGGAAAGGCAGAGTTTTTAAAAAGTCTGGAGAAAACTGATGTGTCTGAGCATAGAGATTCTCAAATTCTTTCTGGTTGTCATCCCACATACAGGTCAGTCATTTCACATGACCCCAGCTATTAGTATAAATAACAGAAGAGGCTGAATTTGTTAGTTGCTACTCAGCTTGTAACTCAGCTTGCAACTGCTGTGATTTTACTTCATGTCACAGCTCCTAAGCTGTGCCCTGCTGGCTTCTGCAGAGGAATTAAAGAAAGAAATGATCCAAGTTTTTAGACTGCGTACTATCTTATCAGGAGATAAATAAATAAATACAAATAACCAAGAAACAGAGATGGTATTTTACTGCCAATAACTTGCAGTTTTGATCTATTCCAACCTGATAAATGGATATCAGCAGGGACTAGAATCACAGAATTCCTGAATTGGAAGGGACCCACAAGGATCATTGAGTCCAACTCCTGGCCTTGTGCAAGACAGTGCCAAGAATCACACCACGTACCTGAGAGCATTGACCAAATGTTTCTTGAACTGTGTCAGGCTTGGTGCTGTGACCACTTCCCTGGGGAGCCTGTTCCAATGCCCAGCCACCCTCTGGTGGTTGCCCAATCTAAACCTGCCCTGACTCAGCTCCATGCTGTTCCTTCAGATCCTGTTACTGGTCACCACACAGAAGAGACTAGTGGTGTCTTCCTCTGCTTCCCTTTGTGAGGAGGGAAGGACCTCACTGCAATGAGGTCTCTCCTCAGTCTTCTCCAGGCCTAACAAGCTAAGTGATCTCAGCCAGTCCCCATATGAATTCTGCTCTAGACTGGTCACCATCTTCATGGCCCACTTTGGATACACTCTGATAACTTAATTATATATATATATATATTTCTTCTGTACCTTAGTTAAGAGCCCAGAGATGAAAGATCTCATAGGCTATGAATTTTCCCATGGGTAGTCTAGTGCCTGTATAAGGCCCAACTCTCGTATCAGGTACCCGTTTTACACATTTCACGAGTCAGAAGATGATCCCTCAGTCTCCCGTAACATTTTAATGCATGAATTCCTTTACAAAAAAAGAAAAGTTTTGGCATTATTAAAGATCTGCCAGAATTTTTCCTCTGAACTACAGAGATGTCACAGATAATAAAAAGATGCAAAAAGATTACTGTGGATGTGTCAAGGTATGTCAAGCCAAAACAAGTATTAAGAATAATGACATAATTTTTTGCATGTTAAAATATCAAATGGACTCTTGGTGGGATATGATACTTCACAATGTATATTCATAAGACATTTATGCCCCCATGGCAGGGCTTTAGAATGATCTTTAGGTCCCTTCCAACCCAAACCATTCTATGACTCTATGAGTCTGATTTTCTGGAACATAAATTAATGCTGAACCATTTTTACAAGGTTTTAAGTTTAAGACCTAAAACAAGATGGTTGCAAGTGTCATTCTACCCCCTGAGGGCCTGTGCAGGGATCTGCTCACAGAACTGGCACAACACACAGCTTCTAAATGCCACCACGGAAGAGCTCTTACTGTTCTCAGGTTGTAACTCAGGAGAATCCTCAGTCTTCTCAACTCTGAAATTTTGTATAATAGTTAAAATATGTGCTATAGAAACACTGTGTGTGTATACAGATCACCAAATTATCAAGCAATAAAATTGCAACCACCCTGAATGAAAAAGTTCCATGTACTATTTGCATTGATTTTTGCATATTAATCCTTCCAAGTGCTCATGGTATCTGCTAGCTGCTCCATTTTTGGATCAGCATTGCCCTCTGTACAAATATATGCCTAGTGTTTGGAAATTCTAGTATATTCTTGGAAATTCCCAGGAATTCCAAGTAACATGCTCTAGCATTCACAGCATGTCCAGAATTTCAAGTGCAAACAATTGTTCTTATATAACAAGGGAGAGAACTGGGAAACTGGTATGAGTACAAGTGTTGCAGCTGAAGGTGCTGTCAAGTACCAGTTGTCCACATTTACAATTTGATAAGCCATCTCAAAGACAACAGGTGCTGTAGGAATGCACCTGAGGTCTCATGATCCATCTCAAATATGAGTTTTGCAAAAGTGTGGTTGTAGGGGAAGGTAATTAAAAGTCAATATAGAAAAAATAAGGACTGTTTCCTCTGCTTTTGCAAATTCTAACATTAGCTGTTGTCTGCATCCGGGTTTTATTTAATGGGGAGAATTAGGTCCTGAAGGCTAATGATACTCCTTCAGGCTTTTCTTTTTATCTTTCCCTTCAGAAGCTGGAGTTCCTTATGGTCCTTTCTTTATAAGCAAACTTCTCTGTGCCTCAGTCCAGCTTAATGAAAGGTCTGATTCTTTGGTATTAAAGGGACACTATCTACTAGAAAAATCAAACCTGTCTGAAACTCTTGTGCCTTCTGTAGTTACATACAGTGTTTGATGACAGAAGGGAATAGAAGGAAACACGGGTTGTTTGTTCAAGAGACACTTCGGGGTTTTATAAGCCTTTTTTATTTTTATCAAGGTAATCAGGTCAACTTTTATTGTAGAGATTTAGAAATAACATGAACTGAACTTTTCCTTTATTCATAGTAATTTTATCTATCTACCTTGATGGTTATCCTTTAAAGTGTTTTCTTCCCAGCAACTGAAAAATCTTGATGATTAAAACTTTGCAGTGCTAACCTGGAAATTCAGAAACTTATTTTATGGTTTTTGACAGAGTTCTTGAGCAACGTAAGGGGTCCATATTGAGACAAGTGTTATGTAATATCTCCATTAATTATGTAAACAAAGGGATTGAGTGCACTCTCAGCAAATGTGCTGATGATACCAAGCTGTTTGATGCTGAGATACCATCCAGAGGGACCTGGACAAGCTCAAGCAGTGGGCCCTTGGGACTCTAACATGGTTTAATATGACCAAGTGCAAGGTGCTGCATCTGGGTTGGGACAACCCCTGGTATCAACAGAGGCTGGGGACGAACAGATCGAGAGCAGCCCAGGAGAGAAGGACTTTGGGGTGCTGGTGGGTGAGAGGCTGGAGATGAGCCAGCAATGTGCACTCACAGCCCAGAGAGCCAAGTGTGTCCTAGGCTGCATCCAAAGCAGTGTGGGCAGCAGGGCAAGGGAAGGGATTCTGCCCCTCTGCTCTGCTCTGGTGAGAACCCACCTGGAGAACTGCACCCAGCTCTGGGGTCCCTGGCACAGGAAGGACATTGACCTGTTGGAGCGAGTCCAGAGGAGGCCACCAAGACAATTAGAGGGATGGAGCACCTCTCCTGTGAGGAAAAGCTGGGAGAATTGGAATTGCTTAGCATGAAGAAGGGAAGGCTTCAGGGTGGCCTAACTGCAGCCATCCAGTACCTGAAGGGAGCCTACAAGAAAGATGGAGAGGGACTATTTACAAGGACATACAGTGACAGGACAAGAGGGAATGGATTCGAACTGAGAGTGGGTTTAGATTAGATCCTAAGAAGAAATTCTTTACTGTGAGGGTGGTGAGGCACTGTCACAGGCTGCCCAGAGAAGCTGTGGATGCCCCATCCCGGGCAGCGCTCCAGGCCAGGCTGGGTGAAGCTCTGAGCAACCTGGCCTACTGCAACGTGTCCCTGACCTGGGCCAGGGGGTGGAACTGCGTGTCTTTGAGGTCCCTTCCAACCCAGACCACTCTGTGAGTTTGCGATTCTTTGAGATTCAATGGCCTCCACCCTGGTTATAAAATAGCATTTCCTGACCTCACAAGGATATTTGGGACAAATACACTGCGGCGCTCCCACGCAATGGTGACGGAGGCAAGACACACAAGCAGCGAAGCTTTAATTCCGCTGCTAAGAAGCACTTTAGCTTTCCAGTCGTTGAGACCTTCTTGTGAATGAACAGCCCGGCCCGAGCAGCCGCTCCACACCCACACTCGTAGCGCGGCCCTCGGCCACCCCGGCGGCACCACAAACACAGCCCGTCACCGCCGCCGCCATTGCGTCACGCCGGCCCGCGGGCGCCCCCCGGTGCTGCTCGGCGGGAGCGGCGGGGGCGGGGCGGCGGCGGCGGCGCTTCCGGCCTCCATTTTACGCGGCGGCAGGCGGCGGCCGGAGGCCGAGGTGGTGCGGCGGGCTGAGGGGCCCGGGCCGGGCGGGCGGGTTCTGGGTGCCGCGCTGCTCCTTGTCCCTTCGCTCCCGCGGGTTCGCGGAGCGCCAGCGCGGGGATGGGCTCCCCCAGCTCCCTCGGGAAGTTCGCCCCCGGCCGCTGAAGCCGCCCAGAGCCCCCCAGAGGTTCGAGCGGCGTCGTGTCCCCGGGCGGGAGGAGAGCGGGCAGGGCCGGCCGAACCCGCGGGCAGCATGGAGCAGAGCGTGGTGGAGCACCCGGTGACCCTCATCATCAAGGCCCCCAACCAGAAGTACACCGACCAGACCATCAGCTGCTTTCTGGAGTGGACTGTGGGCAAGCTGAAGTGCCACCTGTCCAAGGTGTACCCCAGTAAGCCGGTGAGTTGTTGGCCAGCCCTTGTCTCTCGCCTAGCCGGTGAGGCTGGCAGTGCGGCGACTTGGGACAGGCGGTCAGGACTTCCTTAGACCCTGCCGAATAAACAAACAGCCCTGCTGCCCAGCAGTGACCTGCGTGAAGGCGATGGCCGTCCCTCTGCTTCCAGGGAAGTTGGCAATGTAACAAAATACGAATCTGCTCTTTTACATCGTCTGAGGAGATCGCAGTGTAGCATCGTGAAAGGCGATATCGCTAAAGATGCTTACTAATGCTTCACTTAGCTTTTTCTGGGAACTCAGATTTAGGTACCTCAGTTAACTGAATCTAAGATGAATTTTTGTAAATCTAAGAGGTCTAAGAGTTCTGTCTGTTCTAAAGTAAAAGCCATATACTTAAGGTTAGCACGATTTAGGGAATTCAGTGAGGAGAGGAGCAGGTAGTTGTTTATTCATAATATTATTTGAAACATGTGGTTGAGCAACCTGCAAAATTATTTCCTTTTTGAAAAGCCAGTTTTCTTGAGGTTGTGCTGAATTTTCTGCTGTCAGGTGTTATACAAACTTGCATGACAGCTGTGACTATAGTTTGAAACTTAATACTTACATTTTTCATTCCTGAGTGAAATGTGATTTGTTTCTGAATTCTGTTAAGTTCTAAATTTGGCAATTAAAAAGAGGCTATGAAAAGAATATGTAATAATAGATAATACTGTGTATGTGTGGAATGGCAGTCATGCGGAAAATTTATTTAAAATTTTTAAATATTAAAGTCATATTTAAAAATTTGTTTCAGAGAGCTGTATAAGAGAGCTGCAGCAGCACGTGGGGCCTACAACCAGGCTTTATAAAACGTCAGAAGAAGGCGACTTTTGTATTGTAAATTATTTTTCACTTAGTTCAATAGAAGAATTACTATCGTTGATTTTTCTTGACAGTGGAAAGTAAAATAATAGCTTTGCCTCAAGAAGGGTTTCTGCCTTTTGGAGAAAGAAGAAAAGCAGCCAACAACTTGGGCTGTGTCACTGGCACATTGACATCTGTTAAACAGTTTTGAGTGTTTGTGGATATAGTTATAGCTGTGTTTAATTCTCTGCAAAAAGAGCCTATCTGCTGTGAAAAACAAAAATATGACTCCAGCTGATAGCTGCTTCGTCCTCCTTGCTAGAATCTCCTCCAGTGACGTGTTTGTGTTTAAACACTAGTTTTCTGACTCATCCTATGAATGATCTTGCTAAATTGAGCTCCTGAAAGGAAGCAACCTTAATGAACAAGAGGTTTTCGTGTTGCACTGTAGGCTTTAAACAGTAGTATAGTGTTAAATTTCAGTTTCCTGAAACATCTTCCATTGAAAATAGATTCCTCAACATGCCACTCATTATTAATGACTAGTTCAGCATACCTAAATTTGTTCTGGGTTAAAGAATGGGGAGTTTTTTTAATGAAAGTTGTCTCAGTAATTCCAATTTAATTTGGATTTACCACACTTGTAGTTAAACAAATAACTGAACACAGTATTTTTATTTCATGGGACCTTTCAAATTAAAGTCATAAAATGGGAGAGGAGAAAGGTGTTTAATAGGGTGGCTTCTATGCAGAGTAAAATAAAAAAGTGTATTTTTGGCTTGATGTATTTTTGGTGTTGAGTATTACTCCTTTTTTCAAATTTGTGTAAGTCCTTTTGCTTTTAGGAGCTCTCCTTCCTCTCCCTTTTTTTTGCTTTTAAACCAGATCAGTGTTAAAAGCTTCTTGATAAGATTTCTCTGTTCCCTCAATATGATAGGTCCTGGAAATAACTTCTATTACAATGCTATTTTAAGGTGGTGAGAATACACTGGAGCATAGAGACTGTACAGGCCTTGCAGTATTCTAGAAGTTAAGGGTGTAAAGTAGAAATCAGTTGCTGTCGCTGCTGTACATAGTATTTCAAGTTTTCTTTGTGGCCTGAACCTCCTTTTTGTATGTTCATCTGTAAATTAATCAGTAAACTGATGGTAACTGTAAGTGTCCTAATCAAATTTATAGTTGATTAAGAGTACGTCTTCAGAAAATGAGGTGGTTATAATAAGCAAATGAGAAGTTAGGTCTTGAGGCAGTGTTGTTTGTGATTTTTCCAGATTAATTTGTGTAAATGACTTACTTAAATACATAAAATTTCAAATACAGGCAGAGTTAAATTGGTTTAGTTGTTACTAAAAGCTGATATACTGTACAAAGTAAGTAATTGAATAAGCCAAATGGTTCAGAATGGTGTTTAATTAGTTCATGAGGCTTCACTAAGATTCCCGTTTGTCAATACTTTTGCTCCCTGACTGGACCAGTTTTCACAGATAGAGTACTGCCGTTATAATGTCCCTAAATGAAATACTTACATAAAATAACACAAGGTTGTTGTCAAAGCAGGCAGTCTGTCTCAGTCTGGCAGATCCTACCTTCAGTGCATTAACTGCTGCATTGATTACACCCATAAACAGTAATATAAAACTGCTATTTCTCATTTCCTATAGTACCTGTCATCTAATGTTTGCCAGCAGTTCTAACCTGATGTGGTTCTTCCTATAGAAGAATGGGAGAGAGACTTAATGAACTAAAATAATACCTGTCCGGTAGCTGCAACAGAATAGCTCAGATATTGCCTGTGTTCCTGCAGGACATTGCTACACTATCTTATGTTTGGTGTTTGGTGATGTGCTGGATGCAGCTAATTTGGACTAAGCATTGCAAAAGAAGTCTTGCCTGAAAAATGGAGGGGGAAAAACCCCCCAAAACCAGTAGCTCTGGAGGTCTTAGTTTTGGATTTTGGATACCTTTTGGATTTTGATCTGCAAACTGTTTCCCGTCTCAGTCTAAACTTGAGGTTCTAGAATAATTCTTTTCTGATGCCATGTGCTTGCATCTGAAAATGGGGCTGCTCTAATTATGTGGTTTTGTGTGTTTTTCAATCCCAGTTCAGTGTTTGAGCTAGCAGTGAGATGCTGTTCCTTGAAGCAGGAGGTGTGGTAGTGAAATTTCCTCTGGCAGAGGATGAGTTGAATGCCTTTTCCATTTACTTTGGCATATATGTGAACTACTGTGTTTCCGCATTTATTACCGCTTCTTCCATCTGCATTAAGAAAAACAAACAAACAAGCACATTTCAGAATTCCAGGCTTTCACCCTGAGAATTGCAAGTGATAATCCTGCAGTGCTCAGGTAGGTATTTAATTTATGAAGGGTGGAGTATGGGGTTTAAGGCCTCATCTTCCCCATTAAAGTCCCTGGCTTAATATGATTAACAATACTCAACATATGTTTAACCTTTTCTTTCGTGGTTTTGTAGGAAGCTGAAACACATTACTGAAGGCCATGTAGTCAGCTTTGAGGGATTGTTTTGATCTTGCATTTCATCTCTGTAAAGTGTTCGTATTTAAAAGTTACTTGTATGGTGTTTGAGAAGATACTTGAGAGGGTTGAAGAGAGGCTCATTCATGAGGTGCTGAAGAGAAAAATTGAATGTGACCATGTAAAAAGCTGTATTGTGTGTGAGACAGGCAAAACAACACTCTAGTACTGTGCTGGATGATTATTTAAAGATTTGGAATTTGAAGGGTTTTTGCTGTTGTGCTTTGCTTGTTTTAAGTGCTTGTCTGTTCTAATTAATCTCCAAATAATCTGTCTCAGGACCCAGAAACAAGGATTCTTAGATATTTCTTCTGACTGCACTGGTCAATCTAAAGCAACCAGCTTCCAATTTACAGGAAATTAAAGTTTTCTTTAATCTTGATGCTGAAAATTTGATTTTTCTAAGAAGGCCTTTCTGAAATACAAAATGCAAGCTTGCATTATGCTAGCAGCCTCTTCCTTCTTGAAGGGAGCAACAAAATGATACATCTCAAAAGAAGTTGCAGCCACGAATCAGGCATTTTTTGTTGTTTTAAATGTAAATAGAAATAGTGCAGCATTGTTGTTGAATGTGTTACAATACTTTATAAATTTGAGCTGCAAATAACTAGTTCCCTGTGTTGTCAGACTTAGAAAAATAGTGTCCTATGTCACTAATTAAAAATGCAGAAGAATAGAGAATTTTTTTAAAAACAAAAGTGATAAACAGTTTTGCATAGTATGTGGTAGGTTATGAACTTATTCGTTTAAAAAAACACGTACTGTATCATGAATGGCTAGTATTATAGCTTCAGGAAAAAAGTTAAAGGAAAAGCTTCTCAGATTTTCAGATTTACTGTGTACTTATTAGAATTATTTGCTTTGTGTATCTGTTTTGTTCTAGTGATACGATTTTTTTCCCCCAGATAAAAAAAATCCAAACAGTTCTGTGATATTTCTGTATTCTGCTAAGTTATTTGGGATCTGTAGAAGGCTACTGCAAGAAAAAAAAGTCAAAACTTGTTTTGCTAATCACAGAGATCTGGTTCTCAGTTATTTGTCTTAGTATTAGCGTGAGCAAGGTGACAAAGTGGGCAGCAGAAGGCTGGGATAGAAAGGAGAGGTGTAAGACTTGCTGTTTGCATGATGGGGAAATTTTTCAAATAGTTCATGCTGCTAATGCATGTCTGTTCCACTGATGTTAGGCTAGATTTCTTCATTTAACATTTACTTATGGTAGCGCTCACTTTCAAGTGATAAATGCTACTGAATTAATTCAGGGTGTAAGTAGTCATTAAACTGAACTGATGTGACCATTCTTTCTAACGTTCTCTCAAAATTGGTGAGTATTTGGGAGTTGGTTTTTTTTGTTGGTTTTTTTTTGGCAGGGGGGACTTACATATTTATGTGGTTACAGTATGTTAGTGACTATTTACACCTTTTTTTGATAGCATAAACTGAGTTGAATGGGGTTGATGTTTTTCTTTCTTTTTTTGACCAAGTAAACTGCTTGCTTTAGCATACTGGACATCTTGCTGGAGATAGGTACCCCAAATAGTTTCCTTTTAAAAATCCTTTTGTTGTTATTTCTATCGTGTAGAATAGTCCATAGTTACTGTCACGTGAGTAGTGTATCATATTAAAAAAAAAAGTCTTTGTGTACAATACTAGATTATTTTAAACTGTGAAACTGTAAGAACAGGGGAAAAAGCTTACCCAGATTGGAAGGTTACCTTAAAAAAATCTTTTGCCACTTCCGGCTTTTTAATGCTTTCCATTCTGCTTTTTCTTATGATGTTGGTTTTGTTTTTTTCCTGTGGGAGGTGTGATGGTGGGGGCAAGGACTAATAATAGAAAGTTCTTGTTGAAAAAGATTGAAATTTTTCCTCTTCTGCATATTTTAATTGGCATTCGGTCATTCTACTAACTTTCTTTGCCCCAGCCACTTCTCCATCTATATACTCAGAAAGTGCCTGGGACCAGGAGCAGGGTAAAGAACAAATCACTAAAAGACAAGAATTTTTGAATGTACTTGAAAGTTTTCTTGACAAGCATTTGCCATTAAGTGTTGTTGATTATTACAGTGCTCTTGCTGAGAGCTTAATAGCAGAATTGTTTTTCAGAAGTAATTTGTGAGTTCAGCTTGTGAAACCTCTGAAATGTTTTGAAGTGTCTCTGTTGGTGGTTGGACTTACAAGGAATTTTCTCATCTGCAAATGTTATCTCCAGCTGTATACCTGCACAGCAGGAAAAAAGCTAAATTCCTTTCTTTGTCCCCATCTCCTAGTCTACAAAGGATCAGAGACTGGTGTATTCTGGCAGACTGCTTCCTGATCACCTGCAGCTGAAAGATGTTCTCAGAAAAGTAAGCTTTATATCCACACCATACAATATTTGATCAAACCCCTTTTTTTGGGAAATGGGAATTTAGATCTGTGTTGTTTAACTTCAAATTTTCGTTGTTGTATTGAGAGATGTAACCACATAATGTTGATGTGTTCTGGAAAATGTATTTTCAAGTATCCGTTGTATGTAGGACTGTGATCCTTGTGGATTGAGGCATGTTTTCAATTGGTGGGAGAGCAAGGAGGCTATGTTAAGTCCTAGGCAAGTGATACGTTGTGTATCATGGAATCATGAAATGATTTGTGTTGGAAGGGACCTTACAGCTCATCTAGTTCCAGCCCTCCTGCCGTAGGCAGGGGCACCTTCCACTAGACCAGATTGCTTAGAGCTCCATCCAACCTGGCCTTGACTTCTTTGGACGGGTACCACTGTCACACAAGTGGAATAATACAACATCTTTGTGTTTATTCGGGACATCATTTAAATTCTCATACAGGCTTAAATCCAGAAGTTACATTAAAAATGGCGCTTGTGCAAGCAGATAAAGTAGTATATTTAATATGCAAACCCAGAATTTGAAATTCCTGAATAATTTCCTTGGAAGGCTGTTTGTTGACTTGTTTTTGATTTGTCAGCTATTAACCATTCCTGCTGATGTTTGAAACTTTGTTGGTTCTTGCTCTTTTAATTTCTTACTTTTTTTTTTTATTATTCTGTTGGTTCCTATTGGAACAAATAATTCTATTAATCTAATTTTGGATTCTCCAGTTAGCATTTAAATCCCAATCCTGAATATGCATGACATCTCATGGAGGAAATCTTGGAATACATGTGCTTGGTTTTCAAACTGATTCAAATAGTTTGGATTGATGACACCAAGTAATAAGGACTTCATTAAGTTAGTAAAGTTCTTAAAAATGTATAGAACAAGATATTTAGGGTAGATTATAAAGAACTTTTGTTTCAGTTTTGATGGTGACAGAAATCATGATGCGTTATGTTGACTAGTCTAAATTCTTTGTAAACAGCTCTGGATGAATCAATAGCTGTTATTGGGGAAGTATTTTAGGTCCTTGCACAGTTTTTAATCCTCTGAGATAAGTGAACTCTGTAATACAGTACCTGGCTGTTGGTAATGATACCTTTTTGTAATGTATTGAGGTAATGCAAGAGTGGGTGGATGACATTTTAAAACTTCCCATGGAGGAAAGTCTTTAAAGGTGTATCATGTTTTAGTGAAAGTGGGCAACTGAACTTCAGTATTAAGGGTGAAGAAACACATGCAGAGGAGTCTTGAGTGTTGCTTCAGCAGACTAACACTGCTGTTCTTTTATAATCTTTATTCTGAAATAGATCTTATTAAATGGGATTAAACTTCTTACCAAAGAAAATTATTGCAGTTTACCATGTGTAGGTTTACTAGAAAACTGAAGCTGGACTATTGTAAGCCAGTCTATGTCCTGTACTACCTGGAAGTTCGAGGAAATGCTTATATAACTTATCTCAAAGCTTAGTTTTGCTTCCTGAGGACAAAATGAAATCTGAATTCCTTTAATTCCCTTGGCTTGCTTGCAACACACTGGTTTTAGAAAACAAAATTTCAAACTTTGCTTATGTGCTAGAGGAGAAGCTTTGTAACTAAGGTCTTCCTTGACTATACAGTATTTGACTTTAAAGTGTTTTAGTAGTTACAGGTCTTGGGTGTAGTTAAACTTAATGAATTTGGAAACATACCAGTCTTATGCACAAAGTTAGAAATTTGTGTTGGAAGGAGTTTTTTGTGCTAAAGCTTTTAAGAGCTTTTGGGAAAAAAGTATTAAATTCAATCTCATTCTCTGCTGTGTTCTTCCTACTGGATTATCTATAAATTCCTGGTATTATCTGGGGACTTGCTGAATGGTTCAGTTTAGCTTTGTGATACTTGTTCCTGGGTACTGACCAGTGTCATTTCACTGATACAAAATGCCTCGAGGCTGGAAGTTGTGACACTCTTCTAGCACAGTGATGTCCAACACATTACTTATGAATAGAAGTATGTTACAGTAAATTGTCACATTTAATAAAATCGTATACTGTAGCCTTGCCAGTGATATGTCTAGCTTCCCTGGCCTTCCCCAGGGACATAAATTCTTATCTAGGAAGAATGTGATTAGTTAGGTTAAAGGCTTTTGACATGGTCAAAGTGCTGATCACCTGTGTTCAGTGCTTTCTGATCGTTGGTATCACTGACTGGTAAGAAATTACACTTAATGTAGCCATGAGACCGTGCTTGGGGTTAGGGAGCAGTACATGGGGAGGAGTTTAAATGACTGTGAGTGTGCATTGACTGTGCTAGCAGTAATGCATAGTGGTGTATAAAAGCGTTTATCTAGTTTTTTCTATTCTCGGAGATCAAAACCTTAAAAATGTGTAAATGGCTGTTACAGCAATTTTATATGTAGTTTGAAAAACCCCCTCCAAATGCAGCATTTCTGAATGTCATCTTATTAAAAATGGCAGCTTGCCTGCACCATGCTGATTCAGAAGAGGATAGAGGAGTGTTTTTGTTGCTCCTCTTGTTTAAAATTTAGTTACTGAGGAAGCTACAGTGTGCAAATTAAATATGCAGCCATAGCTGTTCTGTTGCTATGGCTATCTATGTAAGGGGGTATTTTAATTTGGTACAGTGAAATAGCTTCAGATGGAAGTTGTTATGGCCTCCAGATTGGGGGTGTGTTCCTGCAGAATTGGCATGGCCTTGCTGCATGCCTTCAAGTGGTGGTATGCATTTGCTTCCTCACTTTTAAAATATTTAGGAATACTCAAGCCTCACCCAGCACTTTGAATAGCATTCCCTGAGCATGGAATATCTGCAGGGGCCCTTCAGTTTGATGTCTGCAGGTTAGGCTTGAGCCAAGTTTAGACAGGAGTGAGGTGAATGCAGTGGCTGGCACATTGTTCTTTTCTTGGCCTGCTTGTGGAATTCCAGTGCCTGCATTTTTCATGTACCCTGATGTCTCTGTTGAATAATACTCTTCATAGATCTCAGTGCAAATGTAAGCATTCTTAGCTTTAGGGAAAATGAGCCTGCAAAAGGTTTGAGATTTTTCCGAAATAAAAGTTAAAGCTTTTGATATACTTCCTCATGTTTCTCCCAGGGTTCTTCCATTGATTCTGCTATACTGCAGTTTCAGGGAAAACTGGGATAAAGTCAGTGTTCCATATGTTATTGTAGACATGTGCCTTCTAAGAAGACATTAGCTGTGAATTAGTTGGATTCTCTTGTGCTAGACTCAAGTGTTGCTTTATGGTCTCACTGCTTTGTATAATGTTTCTTTAGTTTTTGCAACTTTGAAAGTGAATTTTTAAAGACCATTTTTACTTGTAAATTTCTCCGATATTGTTGCTCTAGCTCTTCAATTTCTTTAATTTTTAGCAAGATGAATATCATATGGTTCATCTGGTGTGTGCATCTCGGACACCCCCAAGTTCTCCAAAACCCAGCACCAGTAGAGAACGTCACGGAGCTTCGACCTCCAGCAGTAGCTCAGTGAGTTTTTTCATACACAGGACATAAATTCCTTCTATGCTAAGGAAATTTGCCATTACTTTCTCTTTTAACTTTGTATATTTGTCTGTAAAATAGTATGTTGAAAGTAGAGCATGCCATGTAAATTTGTACAATTAGACTTGATTATTTAAGGGTGTAATTTTATTTAAACAAATATGACCTTTTTTCAATTGTAATACATTTGTATTGATTAGATGATAAAGCATTACCTTTTCTAAGCTATTCTTTTTTTTTAACACTGTACTGAAAAGTACATCTTCCTTTCTTTCCATATCCCTGTATCTTTGGCAGAAATTGAACCGTGTATTCAGAATTTAAAAAAAACTTAAGTTCAGGTTCATTTGGTGAAAATCTAAGAGACCAGTCAAAATATTGGCATTGTCATGAGATACAGGTGGAACTTGGCCAGGGTTTATTCTGTTTGACAGGAACTGGCTGGTGTTTATATATGAACTTCGAGGTAGTCAGAGTGTCTGTAAGACAGTGAAAAGCAGAAAGTGCTTTCACTTTCATTAGTTAAGTTGTTAACACGTTCATGGTGCTTTGAGCCTTCCCCTTGTCACACCCTCCAAAAATGATGATGATGTTTGTTGTACTGTGTTCTAAATGCAGTTTGAATATCATATGGTTTAAATGATTTCTGTTGAGGACTTGGTAGTCATTACTGTAATTTTTGGCATTTTCCAGAGTTGACAGTATCACTAAGCAGCCATTGAAGGTTAGTCAGAAAGGGATATATGCAATACCACTGTGCATACTTTTCATCTGAGGTGTGTATTACCAGCATATGGGAAATGCCCTTTTAAGCTGTCTGTCTTCATACTGCTGTCGATAAGGGCTTGTGTTAGGCTGCTGTGTGACAGAAACATGAGCAGTTTAAGCACTGGTAGAGAGGGGATGGTGGCTACAACATGTTTTCAAAGGCTGTATTTACATCTCTGTTTGCAAGCAGGACACAGGGGGCCTCCTTTGTGAGTGCTTTATTGCTGTGTACATCAGTTGTAAATGTTGTATTTGAATGACTATTAATGACTGCTTAAAGCAGGCAGTGTGCAAAGTGCTATGTTCATTATACTTCGGAGGAAACAGCCTAAACCCAAAGCTTGAATGGCCTTTATCCTTCTATTTGTTTTTTTATTTTTACTCCCCCCCACCTCCACTGTCTAGTGGTATATTTTTCTTGTTTCCTTTGTAGGGCGAATGTGATATAGATGTCTTAAGTTATTGCACCTCCTCACTTCCTGAGTTGTCAAAGTGAAAGAGGATTTTCTACTGAGTAAACATTACAGTAATTCTTAACAACAGGATTTGGGGATTTATTAAAACTGAAATAATGCATCTCAATGGCCCAATTGTAATCTTGTTATGGTGACAAACAGTTTAGAAGCCAGTGTTGTCCTACTTCCGGAGTTAAGTATTGATTCTTGGAAAGTATTGAAATTCTGATACCAGTTTCAGATGTGTTCCTGGGAGCCTAAGTAGTTCCTAGCTGTTTCCCTATTCCCACTGATAGCCCCCTTCCAGTGGTGAGCACAGCAATTTGGATTGGGCAGCTTCACAGTGAGGTGAGGGTGAAGAGTAGAAGGGCTAACTAAAAACAAGGATAGAGGAATGGTATTTTAAGCCACTGCAGGCACTGTTGTCTCTGAAGGCCATCATATCCTGAGGTTGTAGGTATTTCTGTTAATGATAGCCACTAGAACTTTTGTTCCTGCTAAATATTCTTTCAATTAAGTTTTAGTTTGCTTCAGCTTTTTGAAACTATAATTCCCAGTGACTTGTGGTTTTCTCTGGAAACTATCAAGTGTTGGGGCTTTCTGAAAAATTCTTTTTTTTTTCTTTTTTTTTCCCCATGCACCTGAGTGCAATTTTGAATTTCTGTTTTTACTAAGGCTTGCCAGAAACGATAAAACCACGGGAGACTTACCCAGTGTTTACATTCTTAATAAAACTTGTGACAAAACATTAAAGCAAATAGTTTTTTTAAGACACAGTAGTAGATCTTGTAGCTGTGGCAAAAGATCCACAACCTCGATTTTATTTATTTTTAAGAATTTAGACCGTTCTGGATCCACTGCTGCCTCACCCACAAACCAAGAAGCTTCTTCTACGTCTTTGAACACTAATGCAGATGGAGTGAGGCATCGTAATCTTCCACAAGCACACAGCAATCCCACGCCAAGCCACCAGTTCCCTTACTTAATGCAAGGGTAAGTGAGACTGAAGCAATCCTCAGTCTTTTAAAGTGCTTTTCAAATGTTCAGTTGCGATTATGTTTTGTTTCACAGTCTGCAAAATGATGTGGCTAGTTCACCTTGAAGCATAAGTCACATTAGAAATGTTTTCACATGAAAATTAGTGTTTTTAGCCAGGTGTCAGTCAAAGAGGAAGTCCTTTAAAGAGGTGCTTCCCTTCAGGCTGTTTGTTTATATTTTTCTTCATACGTTCTTCCCTCAAATTTCTTGGGCAAGTGCATTTAGTGGATATAGTTAGCAATGTAAATGAGAATTACTGCTTCTGGTTGTCCTTTCTGTCCTTTATTGTAATAGTCAACACTAAATTTTTTACCAGAATATGATGGTTTTTAGTTCTTGACACATGAGATGTAATTCTTTATTTCTCTGTAATAGATTCAACTGCGGAAATGATGTGCAGGTGTTTTGAGTATGTGTCAGTGCTTGTGTATCTACAACAGAATGTTTAAGGATTTTCATACATACCAGTGAAGGGTAACCAGTGTACCTTTCTAGATCAGATCTGTTATTGCATAACTGGTAAAATTATGTCATTTGTTTTGTGCTTAAAAAGCAGCTTTAGGAATTTTAACCCATGTCTATTTTGCAGCTGCTTAAACATGTTTTTTTGTTAGTAGTAGTAGTAATTTCTTCCAAGGGGAAAACAGGAGGATGGTGTGTTCTGAGATGATAGCTGTCATGTCCTCAGGGAGCACTTTCAAGTTTTCTTTCTGACAAGGTGTTCTCCCAGCACTGTATAGATTCTAGAAACCTACTTTGGAGAATGTTGAAACAAAAATCATAAGGTATGAATGTGCTAACAGCAATGATTGTTTCTGTTGCTGGAAAGTAAGTTGCAGGTGCCGAGAGCTTTTGAAAGTTTATTTCATTTCAGTTTAATTTACATGCTCTCATTAGAGTTAACTTAGACTTTACCATTGCTAGTTTTCATCTTGAATTTGTTCAATTTTTTTTTTTTTTGTTTTCTGAAATGTACTGTCTGCTGGGAAGAGGTTGCCTTTGGAGTGGGTAGAGCACTTACGTTATTCTGAGCAAATGCACGGAAGTGGTCATACTTGCCTTTCTGACAAAGCTAGGGGAGACCAGGTTGAGTGTTAAGACTGCTCTTGGTGTAATGTAAGGTAATTCCAGAAACAATTTATTACGTGATGTGTAAATGACTAATCTGTAAGAGGTTTTAATGTTTTTCTAATTAGCTTTTCACATAGACATATTCTGAGTGAGTTTTTGTCAAGTGTGAGGAACTGAATAGGCCATGGACTTCAAAAAGGCAACAGAACCATTGTTCAGTCTTTGGGCTGAATTAATTTGTGTCAGTTTGGGAGATATTGCTGTCTTGGAAAGAAAGAGCAACTTAAAAGTAATTTAAAAATACTAAGGGTGTGACTTGCTATGTGAAGCATGTACTGTGGATTGAGAGGGAGGGGATCTGTAGACTGAAAGAAATGCTGAGAACTTGACATCACTGTACGTATTTCAGGGGTTTCAGTCTTTCTTGGACTATCCCTAGCTTGGTTACCTGGAATAGGGTCCTGCTTGTGGCTAAGGTGTATTAACAGTGCTCCCAAATCACATATTTCAATTTTGTGTAGCCCAAAAAGAATCCAGATGGTGATCCAAGAGCATTCTGTGGTGCAAACAGAACTGTAGTAAGAGAAAGTGACTGGAGTTTTCCAGGAGTGCATTCCTAATCTGAACAGATACGCCAAAATAAACAAACCCTAAATAATCCTAGGCTTTTTTTTTTTTTTAAAGTATTTTGATGGAATGCTGTCAGAACTTAAAGTAGATCTTTGTGGACTGCTCGATACTGGCTCACATTGACTCCAGATAATCTGTGCCCAGTGCCTGCTGGAGTCTGCTTGCTTCTTTAAAAACCCTTTTAAATGCTTCAGTAATCTCAGATTTGTCCGGTTTTGCTTTTGGGCACTGCTGTTTGTATTCTGGCAGTAAGAAATGCTCTCTTTTTAGCTGTCTCTTAAACATCATTTGGGGTAATGGGATTTAGCTTTAATGTAATTTATATGCAGATCAAGACTCATTCGGAATATGAAGATTCATAGCTGAAACTGGCATTACTTCGCTCTGTTTGGTCATGAAAATATAAGAAAAATAATTTTACTCTAGCTGCATGATGAGCTATAGGTACTGCTGATGGGGAAAGGTCTCCAGGTGTTTGAAAATTTCTGTGAGGGTCAGTTTCCTTAAGCATTTTGCAGTACTTCCATTGATTTATACAAATAAGTAATGCGGATGTTAGATGATTAAATTACAGTTTTGCTGCTTTTTTCAGCTCCTGGCTTAAAGCTGTGCGAGTTGAATATCCTTTGAGAAAACAGCATTTAGTTCAGATTATTGAAGTATTACAGGGGAAAAGAAAGTGAAAACTCTCTGTTGCATTTGAGTTTTTGCAAATGCTGTTTTCAAAAAATCTAAACTTGAGGTGGGACTGGGCAAGTAGTTTATGTATCTGCTGAGTTAGCCTTCAGCTGTGGGGAGCAAGCACAGCATTGTCTGCTCCTGTGGACTTAGTTGGGATCAGGGCCTCTGCTGTGCTGCGCGGGTACCAACAGAACAGATGGGCTCAGCCATGACAGGGTTTGCTTTTCATGTTGAAGAGCACTTGGAAAGATTAAACAGGTAGAAACATCAAGGCAGTGAAATCATTTGTCAAGTGTGGGTGGCCCATCTAGTGAAATGTTTTCATATTGTGCACACAGTAATGTTTGAAAGCAAACAAAAAAAATTACATACTGACAGCATGCAGTATATTCTAGCACATAAATACATCGCTGCATCAGTCACCTTTGCTCACTGTGTTTTCTTCTAAGAAGCAAATAACATAGCAGAGGATACTGAAATACCACATGAAGTTGATATCCCAGGCTCGTATGAGATGAACCATAAATGAAATGTCTGTCAGTCAAGGTTAAACAAGTGCAGTTATTGGCAGTCAGGCAGGTGACAGAGAATGAGCTTTTAAGTCTGAGTAAAAAGGCTTATTTTTCTGCTGGTGGTGAGCAGTATCTTTGTAATGACCTTACCATCAAATTCAGTGCTGGTTAGTTCATTTGGGTGACTTCCATAGACCAAAATAAATAATTTTGAGCTTTCTAGCCATACCGGCAAGCAGCATTGTCTTTTCAAAATATTCTGAAGCTATGTATACCATTTGAACTGTTTTCTGGCTTATCCAGCTGTTCTTCTATTGCCTGCTCTGCTTTGTTCTCCAGTCTTGGAATGCCTGTACAGATCCTGTTTGCTTTATTGTTCTTACACTGTTGCTGCCGTTCTTTTGAAATACTCTGCTTCCTAGCTCTTTCTCCTCCTTCTCGAAAAAATGAGGAGAAAGTATGTGCTGCTTTGCTTTTTCCTTGAACAGCAAGCTGCCTTTCTTTGCTGAGAAGATCCTCTTCCTTTGGGGAGATTCTTCTCACTGAAATACATTCTTACACTGTTTAGAGCTGTTTCTGAATTTCATAAACTAACTTAATACACTGGCAAGTGTAATAGCTGTATAATTGGCAACATCTGCCTCATTTTGATTTTTGATGACCAAACAAAATATTGCTGTACGAGTCAGCATTCTAAGCCAATAGCTAGTTGCAAGCCAGTCTACTTTTGCTCAGTTAATGGAGGTAAATATTGAAAAACTAAGTCTTACTTCTCAAAAAGTCACTTCTAAAAATAAAAAGGGAAAAAAGGGGAAAAACATTAAAAACCTACCAAAATATTTGAATGTGAAAGAAAAGAACATGACATAACTGAACTTCTGTGGTTTGTCTTGTTTGACTGGGCTATTTAATCTACTATCAAGCTTTAAGACATCATCAAGAAAGCAGCTTTTGAAAGAGTTTGGAAGAAAGAAAAGGTTCAAATCCAGTAATAGTTCTAAAAGATGTATCTAAAAGATGTGAAGGCAAGCTGTTAGGTTAAGGCATCTCAACATTTTTGGGCTCAACATAGCAGTTACAAAGAAGAGCGCTAAAATCTGTATCTAATGAGAAGAGGAGCTGGCGAATTCCTTAAGAACTCACTCAGGCAAGTTGGGTAGCACTGCTTTTAGGTGACTGAGTTGGAAGTGAATGATCCTGCCTGTTCAGGACCCCATTTGATACTCTGCCTGCTTGAAATTGAGACAATATGCTCAGTGGTTTGTCTCATCATAGTACTCACTATGGCACCCATGTAACATATTTAAATCATCTTTACATTTTGAGGTCAAATGTCTTATGAATTTTGGAGGAGTCTTATCTCTCAAAGTGTTTGCCAGTTAAGGGGATAGAAAAACATTCTTTTAGCTTACAGCTGTAAATCATGATTAATATTTTTCAACTGTAGCTTCACAGCATTGCTGTTTCAATGTTTATTATGCATAAAGAAATAGCATCAGCAGGGCTGCAAGTTAACCCCTTATATTTTTAAAATCTAGAGTAATGCCTGTGATTATCTCAGTTTGTGTTTGGTGTCAGGAAAGTACTTTTGCTTCCCCCTCCACCCCCAAACTTTTGTCAAAACAGGTTATGGCTAAATGCAGACATAACAGTTTTAGCAGAGGTCATGGAGTTGCATGGCAGGTTCTTGCCCAGAATTAGAGTGAAATATTTATTCATGTATAATGTGGAAAAAAGATTTTAATGTCTTCCTCCCATCTTTCTTTCTGGGCATGTCGTGTATATCTGAATGCCTGGTAGACTAATGAAATCTCTTGGTGATATCTTTGCAGGGAGTGCCTTACTTAGGGAACAGGTGTAGTCTGCAGTACAATTACAGCAGTCTCAGCTTTTGCTACCTGCAGTCTGAATAAACTTTTCTTCATGCTTTATACTCTCATGCTGTCCTGAAAGATGTCCTGGTTTACTACAGTTCACTACATCAAAATCTTTTGGGAAAGAGTTGGAAATCTTGCCAAAACATGCTATATGCTCTAGGAGGTAAGAGAGGATAAGAAGTCTAATAGCAGACCAAACCAAACATAAAACTTCTGTACAAGAGTTTTATCTCTTTTGCATGTGAATTGGAGTTAAAAGCCAATAGGGAGGAAGAATCACGTATGCTCAGAATGTTGATGGGGGGTGGGAAGTAAATCCTTCAGTGTTCTTAGTTGCAGTCTTCAGAAGCTGTATCTGAAAGATAAGTTTGTTGTCTTTGCTTTTGTTATTTCTTCATGTCTCTGATTACAGTGATATTTCAGCTATTGCTTCTAAAAGAAAACTATAGAACATAGTACATTTTCCCTTTACAGCTGCTGTAGCACCTTTAAGGGTGGCCTCTGAATTTAAAAGGGATTGTATGGAAGAATTTCAGTAGTTAGCAGTCTTGAAAAATTTTGGCATTGTTTTGTCCCAGAGATGCAGCTAGTGACATATGAAGTACAAAACCAAATATTCTTTCTATAGAAATAACTTTGCTGATTAATTTCTTTTATGAAAATGTTGTGCTTTTTTGGAATGGGTTGGATGATCTCATCATGTGTTATTTCAGTGCATTATTTTAGGGGAACAAATGAGAGGAGAAATGCTACCTTGTTTTTTAATACTAGCACACTTCATAAATGTCACAATTCAGAGCTAAATATTTTTCTTTAAATCATTTTCTAGCAATATAGGTAACCAGTTTCCAGGCCAAGGTGCTCCTGCTGGATTTTCTATGTATCCTGCATTCAGTCCCTTACAGATGATATGGTGGCAGCAGATGTATGTACGTCACTACTACATGCAATAGTAAGTCGGCATTATCTTAGTTCTGAGCTACTCTAGTGAAAAGAATATTTCAGACATTTTTTTTCAGGATCAGAATGCCTGTGCTTATTTTGTCTGGCTCTGTTTTATATTTAGTTTTGTCCAGCAAATTATGAAATCAGTCTTGGATTCGAATTAAATTAATGTCTTAGTAAGTAAAAATCTAACAGGAAATGCAGTTTGTTTTGACATGTATTACATCTGTAACTGTAGCAAAGAAGACAGGCTTAGTAATTATGGTGCATGGTTTTTGACAAACCAGGTTTATGTTTAAATTTTTAGCCAAGCTGCTGTTTCAGCCCAAGTGACTTCCAGCACTGAGCCAGCGAGATCTGCAGTTGCCCAGGCTGTAAATTCAGAACATCCTCCTGCAAATGAGCCTGCAGCAGTGCCAAATGTAGCCGTCCAGGAGAACAGGCCTGTAAACCAAAATGTTCAGATGAATGCACAGGGTGGCCCAGTAGTTAATGAAGAGGACTTCAACCGGGACTGGCTGGACTGGATGTACACATTCTCTAGAGCAGCAATTCTTCTGAGCATTGTATACTTCTATTCTTCTTTCAGTCGGTTTGTCATGGTAATGGGAGCCATGCTGCTGGTTTATTTGTGAGTACAACAGTTGAGTATAGCTGCAGATCTGAGATGTGGAGTATGGTGCTAATGTTTATTCCATTTAAAATTAAAATTACCCACATACAAAGATTTACACACTGTTCCTTTACAGTAGGGTGTGTCTGTTAAAAAAAATTAAACTAGTAGAGAAACTGATGTGAAGAAAGAAGTAATTCTCAAAATGTTTTTACAGTAAGTTGGATTCCACTTATACCTGAAACACAGTGTTCTTGCATATTGGTGGTGTGAATAGATCTGTAATGTTGAAATGTAGCATTTTGGGATGAAAATTTAGAAAGCGGGTTTGAGGGGGAGGGAAGCTCATAGGTCAAGCATATACCTGCATAAACTTAAACGTACTGCATGGATATGAAATTGCAAAGCTAAGCTCATGTATATTTCCAAAATAACTTATGGGATGTGTGCAGTAAATTTTGTTATGCAGAGTTAAGGTAGTAGTACTATAATGGTGGGTACTAGATCTGGTAGAATTGCAGAGACTTAAAAATTTAACTACACATCATAAAGACCTAAGTACGTTCTGTGTTTATTTGAGAAATATCAGTACTGTTGTCATCATTTCCTTTTGCATATGAAGATACCTTAGTGATGTAAATAGAAGTGGATATGCTTGATATTTTGGACTGATGGTATTTACTGAGAGCTTCCCTACTTTGTAGTCTCAGTCCTCACTAGGACTGTTCTTTCATACAGGTATGGTAGTTGAAATCACAATATAGACACTTGGAAATGTGGGAGAGGCTTATTTAATTTACAGTGGTGATGTGGTTCAAGCATTAGCTGAAGTTTAAATTCCTTTTTTCCACGGAAAATCAAGTTTAAACTAAGAAAATTAAGGCTGCCTTTGAAAATTTATTTAACTTAAGTACTTAAAAATGGGGTGGATACCCATAAAAAGTATTCTACATATTTAATCACCTAATCATGGTACATTATTTGTCTTCTAGAACTGAGGGCTGTTAACAGCAAGACCTTAACGCAGACATTGAAGAATAGCCATTCAATCTAAAAGGATAAATTACAAAAAAATAGATATAACTTCTTTCATTTGAAAGTGCTTACAGAATTTGCTGCAGTAGTTAGTTGTAGAAGAAAAATCTTTTTGTTCCTTTCAAAAGAGAGGTTTTCAACTGTTCCGCTTTCTTACATAGACACCAAGCTGGATGGTTTCCCTTTAGGCAAGAGGGAGGCCAACAACAGGCAGCCAATAATGCAGAAGTGAACCGTGATGGGCAACATGCAAATAATCCTGATCTTGAAGAGATGGTGAGTAAGGGCAGACATGTCTTTTGAGACTCCTGTGTATGATACTGTAAAGTATGCTGTAGTGCCTGGACAGAAAGTCAACTTTTGTGAAATGGGGCTGGTTTAACCAGAAAGCTTTCAGCATTGTCCTCAGGTTGTGGCTGCTGCTTAAATTCTGTGTTTCTCCAGTCTGACAATTACTGATTGTCTCTACTTCAATCACAGACTTTCTTCATGCTAGTTACTTCAGGAGGTTGTTCTAAGAGAAGTCAGTTAATGTAGGAAGATACTGCTGGTTACCTTATGTCAGAATTCTGAAAAGAAGCAGTTGAATTGCTTCAATTTCTGTTTTTAAAGGAGCGACTTATGGATGATGGGATTGATGAAGACAATGGAGAAGATGCAGGTGAAGATGGCAATACAGAGCAGCAGCCTGGATTCATGGCTTCTGCTTGGTCCTTTATCACAACCTTCTTCACATCACTGATCCCTGAAGGGCCTCCACAGGTTGGCAATTAAAGTGGAAAAGGAACTGTGTCAGGCAGCCTCAGTAGCCATATATAGAAGTGGAGCAGATTCTAGAGAGTGTTCTAAATACAGTGCAATTTCTGAAAAATTATAATGTTATCTTTTTGATCATGGTGTACAAAAATGTGTATTTTTTTTCTTTTGGCTTTCTCATGCATTGAATATTTTAAGCACAAGTGGACTACTAAATGCTTTCTTTAAGATTCTTCTTTTTCTGAAGAATAAAATGTAAAGATATTGGTCTTCCATGTTTTGTTTTAATTTCAAATGTGTATTACACTGAGGCAAAGAGCTTGTATGTAATCTGCACCATTACCTCTTTAAAGAGCTGTTAAAAATACGAATGTTGATGGACCTTTCCAAATGCTCTCTGTTTATCTGAATAATATATCTTGTGTTAGTTTGATGCAGGGTATGAATTCTCACATGGGATTTGGAACTTATATCATTCCTGAGAGAATGCTGTAAACACAAGGATTACTTGTTAACGGTGTGTTGTCTTCATGTCAGAAAATAGTAAGCCTCTTCATTTGAAAAGCTGAAAGCTTTTTCTTGAGACTGTACTGAAGTTCATTAAAGTTGGCGGTATTTGACAGCTCTTCAAAGACAATTGACAGTGATGGCATAAACCTTAAATGTTTGATACATACAGTACTTTTTAAGGAAAATATAGCTGCACTGGGGCAAAACATGTACATTAGGTTTTTTAATAAAAACTGTTATGGTAACTCTTTTGGATGTTTATATGCATATTTGAATGCAAATGGCTAAATACTGCCTCATTAAGGATGAGGATATGATTAATTTGAGAGTGTAATAAAGTTATCATGGTGGCATTACTAACGTTGACTAAAGTGATGTGTTTGTAGCAGTGTCTATACAGTTATGAGTATGATCTCAACAGCAGACTATCTGTATTCTTTAACTTCATTAACTTAATTAAAACTGAGGAAAGGAAAATGGTACAAGAGAGTGGCACAGTGCTGTGTCAGGTTTTTGGTTGCTTTCTTTAAATGTCAGCCATAGTCAAGAGGGTACATTTGGGTTTGTTCTGAAGTTATCATGTGCTCCTTAACTTAAAAATGTCTGCAAAGATTCTGTTACACTACTACCAAAGGAAAGCCTATTTGACTTTCTGATTTTCAAGTACAGGGCAAAGCTCTCGAATAGTGTGAATGAGTGATAAATAGGATTTATTTTTTGCTTGCTTGTGTTAAAGTGCTATGCAGCAAAGTTTTAAACCTTTTAAGTTTTAAACTCTGAAACATCTGCAAGGATTTCTAGGCCTCACTGAGAGATGAGTCAGTTGGAAAAAATAAATCTGAACAATGGTTTTGAGGTATCTAAATTAAACTGTCTTTTTTTGATTTACAAAATATTTTGATTTACAAGTTTGTCAAAAGAGGAATAGAAATGTAAGTCTTAAAAGCATTAATTATTTTATTTGCTGTAGGCAAATATAGGCCTATATAGACAGCAGTGATGAATAAGTCATGTTTAATTGTGATGTTCTTATTTTTACTATGAGAAGCAGCTCTCAGTTTAGGTTCTTTACTATAGATACATAAAACATATAGACCTTGTCCATGAAATGTTACCTTTTTAGTTTGGTGGATGGATCTAACTTGACTAATGTTTAAGAGCTGCTACAAAACCGTACGTTTTTAAAGGAGTGTCACAAGTGGCAGTCTAGGATGTTACAGGCCTTACTTCTGGAATACACTGAAGAAGTCTCATCTGTTTGACCTGTGTGTTCTCCCTCTCAATTTTACCAGAGTTTTTCTTTTACCATTTTTTTTTTTTTGTCCTGTGTTAGCATTCCTGTAAGCTGTGCAGTTATGACCTGCCAGTATCTAGCTGTCAACAGCCATTTGTTCCTTCTTACCAATGTTGTTCAGGTTTGTTTGTATTCTGTGCTGTAGGAAGCAGTTGGTGGCAGTTCTCTGCTGCTAGTGACTAGGTTAAGAAAGTTGCTCTTATGCTGTTAGCCCTGGTTTGGTTAAAAGGTGTAGAATTGCCACTGATGATTTGTACTCAAACAAGAATAAATTTGTTGACAGGTTTCACAAGGTTGAAATAGTGAAATGGGAGATGTTCTGAGAGCTTTAACCAGAACCCAGCTGGAGCAATGCATTGTAGAGGCCACATTTCCATGAGATTGTCTTAAGGTCATCAAATCTCCCAGCTTCCACAACTTAATAAGATACAAGCAAGGGAAAGCAAAATTATGGCTACTGAGGAAAGTGAGTGAGAAATAACAATGAGATAGGAAGCATTACCAAAGAGTTGGAGGCAGAGGAAAGCTACTCACAGAAGCAAAAATAAGGTTGTGATAATGAGTAAATACAAAGCAAGCACTGAAAAGCAGATTGATGTAAGAAATGCGCACTTGTCAGAAAAGGAAAGAACTTGTTGAAAATTAATCATATCAGGTCTTTGTTGTATGTGTTTTTGAGCAATTTGGGTATAGAATTGAACAGCATATGAAGTATAACAGCTGATGATGAGAGAGAAATTAAACTGCAGGGAAAATACTTTTTCTTAGTGTATCCTTGTAGAAATGGTTCAATAGTATAAGACAAAGCACAATTATGTAGAACATGGTTCTAGGCAAAGCTAGATGCAGTAAAACTGTGGTATGAAATGGAACAAAAGGCGTGAGGATTAAGGTGCTATAGGATGTGCCCCAGTTGACCTGTATGTCAACCACTTTTGCAGCTTTGGATATAGAAAAAGTGATTAAAATTTAATTCTTACCTTTACCTTGTAGGAAGACCTGAAATGACAGATGCATTTAGATTCCTCCAAATGTATGTTAACACAGAGTCTGTGCCAGCATGTTCCATCCATCATACTTCTTGCTGTGAAGAGACAGAGTAGATCAGCAGTGCTGATGGAGCAGGTGTATGAAAAGAGCAACACACAGCTACTCCTTTGCATGTTTTCTTAATACGGTGCTCTGAAAAACACTTTGCAACTGATGTTTATTGATACATACACGTGCATTGATTTCTCAACTACAGCTTACACTGAGTTCTGCAGTGCCACTGTTGGCTCAACAAGTCGTCATGGTTTAACCCCAGCTGCCAACTATGGACTGTGCAGCTGCTTATTCACTTCTACCTTTCTCCCCTCCCTCATGGGGAGAAAGGAGAATCAGGGAAAAAGTAAAACTCACAGGGTGAGATAAGAACAGTCTAATAACGGAGATAAATTGAAATATAATGGTAATACTAGTGATTGTAAAAAGTATAGAGAAAAAAACCAAGTAAAATGAGACACAATACAGTTGCTCACCACCTGCTGATGTATGCCCAGCCCCTCCCTGAGCTGCACAGGGTACTGTTGTGGATTGCTTTCTCCAGTTTATATACTGGGTATGACATTCCATGCTCTGAAATGTCCCTTTAGCCAATTTAGGTCAGCTGTCTTGGCCATGCTCCCTCACAGCTTCTTGTGCATCTGCTCCCTGTCAGAGCACGGTAAACTGAGGAGACCTTGGTTTGGGGTAAGCATTGCTCTACAACAACCAAGACATCTGTGTGTTACCAGCGTTGTTCTCCCACTGAATCCAAAATACAGTGCTTCTTGGCATTGGCTGCCAAGAAGAAAACAAATTCTATCCCAGCTGAACCTAGCACACAACTGTAACAAAGTCAAACTGGAGAATTCTTGGGTACAAAATAGTGGACCAAGGGATCCTTTTTCTCCTGTTGTGAGCTTGCAGTCTCTTGCTTATGCTACTGTTTGGTTTGAAGACCTTGAGAGGCAGAATTGGCTTTCCAATTGCTCCCTGTTGGCCTTAAATTCAGTTGACTCAAGAGAAGTTACCACCTGATATTCCAGGAAAGGTTTGTCTAAGACCACCTTACTACTGCTGTAGCAGAAGGGAAGAAAAAACAAACCATTATGGGTAATGTTTGTAATCTTAACAGCTGATGCAAAATGACTGACACTTCCATCAGATGGTGTGATTAGTCATGTTTCTGCTGCTTGTTTCCTGTACTTACTGAAAGTTTTCTGGTGTAAGTAATTTTTAGTAGCATTTGCTGCTGATAGGAAGCAGTTCAGAATTTACTCTGACCTGCTTTTGGATATGTTTAAGTAGGGTGCTGTGGACCCAACTGCAGGCTAGCTGGGTGCATCCTTGTTATTAAGGTTGGGGACCTGACTTTACTCTGGTGCTAGGCAGCTGCCAAAGCCTCCAGGCTGTGATATGAAAGCTTTGATTCTCCTGGCATTCGAG
The DNA here is from genome assembly GCA_024500445.1 of Entomyzon cyanotis. NCBI lineage: Eukaryota > Metazoa > Chordata > Aves > Passeriformes > Meliphagidae > Entomyzon > Entomyzon cyanotis. The sequence goes on from JAKEPQ010001005.1 coordinate 89,722,640, forward strand.
TTAAGGGGCTTAGTGCCAGTGTGGCTTTTCCTGTGGGTGAGGTACTCCTCTTTCAGATTCCAGTGTTAGTATAGGTGGGATGATGCAAACTGACAACGAGTACTCCAACACTCACAGCCTTTCTTAGTTTCAAAGTTGCTGCTTGTCCTACTAGCATGATAATACAAGGTAACATACAGGTTTCCTCATGATTCCCACCCCCAAAAGGAGAGCATTTGGCCATTCATGGTGGTGGCTCTGCAAGAATGCTCAATCTGGAGTACCTGTTCAGCTGCAGCTTCTTGCTCTTGGCTGGATTTATTCACTTTGTCAGACAGACACAGCTCTCTGTGAAAAAAGAGCTCTGTGAAAGCTCTTGCTTTTGAAGGAAGCCTAGTGACTAATGTGAATGCTTAGCAGTTTAGACTTATTTACAGAATAGTCAACCCAGTAGCACTGATTGGAGGAAGAGGGAAGTGCAATACTGGACCTGAAGGAACTATCCATAAAGAGGCTAGGACTGGCTAACTTATTTTGTATTTACAGAGGCAAGCACAGTGCCCAGTGGGAGAATTCCCATTGTACATAAGCAGCATTTCCACTTCTTTACCAAGACAATTTTTCTCCTCTTTATCAAGATTAGTTTGTGCTTGTTTTAGACTTTGTTTAAACACATGAGGAAATGTTGCTGTATAACAATAAATGTATATTTTTTCCCCTAATGTATGTCAGTGATACTGGTGGGTGATCCTCACATAGTTTTAGCTGTCCTTGGAATGAACTGCAAAATTACTGGTAATTTTTGGAACAGTGATCTTTATACCAGGGCAACTGCAGATGGAATTTTCTCATGCAGTGGTGAGGTGTGTTTAAGCAGGGGACTACTTACAGAAACACTGTTGACTTTTTTTTTTCTCTAGCTTTGCAGAAATCTAGAGAGGGAGAAACTAGGTGTGAGGAGTTCATGAGACGGATGTAAATTGGGTTGTGAATACGTTCAGTTTTAAAATATGAGAGTTTTTTGTGCGTGTGCTCATATTTTCTTTATGGCTTTAGAAAGACTGCTGACCTTAACTTGTGGTTGGAAAGCCAAAACCTGGTATTTGTGTTAAAGTTATCATGTTTGGATGGCTTTCTTGGAGTATATTTTTTAGTAACTTGGTGGAAGGTTAAACCCCTGAAATAAGCCATGAAATAACCGCAGCGATATGAAAATAAGCTGCTGTAAAAATAAATGAGCCGCTTGTCTAGCCGGTGAGCCACTTGACGCTCCGATTTGTCAGCCGGAGATAATTAAGGAAATGAGTAATAGACAAAATAAGAGGGCACGTCATTGGAGATCGGGAGTGCTGAGGGTAGGCAGGAGCCGGGCGGGGCGGCGGCGCTGCTCCAACGTGCCGCTAGATGGCGCCACCGCCGCGCCGCCCGCCCGGCCTGAGGGGCTCGGGGGCTAGCGGGGCTCGGGGACAGCGGGGCTGGGCTAGCGGGGCTCGGGGACAGCGGGGCTGGGTAGGGGGCTCGGGGACAGCGGGGCTGGGCTAGCGGGGCTCGGGGACAGCGGGGCTGGGGACAGCGGGGCTGGGGAAGGGGGCTGGGCAGCGGGGCTCGGGGACAGCGGGGCTGGGCTAGCGGGGCTCGGGGACAGCGGGGCTGGGCTGAGCGGGGCTCGGGGACAGCGGGGCTCGGGGACAGCGGGGCTGGGCCAGCGGGGCTCGGGGCCAGCGGGGCTGGGCCAGCGGGGCTGGGCTAGCGGGGCTCGGCTGAGGCCAGGCTGTCGCTGCGCTGCTGCAGGCGGAGGTACGAGGCGGGAAGTGCCGCTTGGGCCGCGGACGGCGCTCGTTGGGTTCGCATCGTGTACAAGGAAAGCCCGCTGTGTGCTTGTCCCGCGGCAGCGGGTCACTGTGGTTAGTGAATGTGCTGAGCAGAGGTTCTGCGTGTAAATAAGTGTTTCTTTTCACTGTTACCAAGTCTCCTTACAAGCAGGGGTGTGGTGTTAACCTTCAGGAGATAGCTCATGCTGCCAGGGAAGGCTGGGTAGCTTTCCCTTCAAAAAAGCATCCCTAACCCCAAGCTGCCCTAGCGCAAGCCCTCCTGCGGTACCCTCAGCAGAGGTGAGTTCTCTTATACCAGAGCTGGCATGAGGGCTCGCTCACTCCACGAGTCCTGCTTGAGATAAGTGGATGAAGTATTGCTGCTAAATTGCTCCCATTGTTGTAGCTTTTCTCTGGCTCGAGGGCTTCGTATTCCATGCTGCCTCCAAACAGCCGTGTCTGTAGCTTGCCTGTTCCCGAGCTGCTAGATTCTCCCATTCGGATGCATGTGGTAACACTGCTGCTTGGTGAAGCAGTGCCGTAACAAACTAGGCACCCTGCTGTCTTCATCTGGTTGAAAAAACCCAGCCTCCAGATTATGTGACACAGAGTAGGCTCTGGGAAATGTGGAATCATCAGTTTATTGGGTTGTATGCTAGTTTTCCAATGCTGTTGATTTAAAAGAATTTTTTTGCCCTGTGGCCAGAAGGATGCGGTGCAATACATCAGTTACGGCATGAATATTGTTAATTAAGATGATTATGCATGACTTGGTTTTGATATGTCTTAAATTAATCTTCCTACCAGTTAGATGTAATGCAAAAATCATTGTGGGTCTTCCTAGCAAATAGCTATGATGTATGTATCCATTTTCACTTCAAAGCAATTTTTTTTTTAATTGCTGAAGCAAACATTTGTCTTAAGTCATCTGAATAACTTTCCCAGGCCGTGCTGTGGAGGATGACTGATATCTCCTCACTGCTGCTTTGCGAACTGCATTTCTCTGGTGAGGGCTGGGATTCCTATAGTCTTAGTCTGAGGGCTTTTGAGGCCCTTTACTAAAGTGAGGTGACAGGACCTGCAGAGATCTACTACTGTAACACTGGTGACATTACCCAGTGTCACAGCATGGCACCAGGCAGGGGCTGAAGCTTGTTGAGGTAGCCATTCTAATTTCTAATGGGGATTCAAAAGCTGGATCAGCTCTGTCGTCTGATCCCCAACATAGGTGCATGAGTAGCTCAGCTGGTGCAATGGAGGGGGGCAGCATGATGTGTCATGAGAGCACTAATCAGCAGCAGCAATCTCTTAAGGGGATGTTGCTGTCAAAGATTCTGTTTCATGGGACCATAGTTGTTGTTCCAAAGTCCTCTTCAGGATCTGGGAATGGACATTTTTAAGGCCCTAAGCTGGCCTGGACAGTATCTTGAGTTCGAATTTCTAGGGAAACACATAAGAGTAAAATGTAGGCAGAACCCTAAAATTGTTGTCCCTCTTCTTCATCTGGTGTTTGCACATCATATGAAGCCAGTTAATAAGCTGGGTAGATATGGGTCTGTTTGCAAAATACTAAGATCTGGCCCCAAAGTTTTCTGAGCTATTACAGACGTGCATAATTTTACTTGTATATGAAGTATATCCTTCAGTTATCTCATATATCATATATCCTTCATTTTCTCTCTTCCTTGGATAATTTGTGTGTCTAGAGTGATCCCAATTTCCTTCCATTTTTCTCTGTACTGACTTCACTCCCTTTTTTGTGACTGCAGTTTAAGGAGCTTCCATGTGTAAAATGTGAGGCATGGATTGATGTGATAACCATACAGTTAAAGTTTGTTTTTCTTGTTTTGGCATTGCTTATTTTCTGGGAGACAGGCATAGCATGAAGACGGGCAGTGGTGAAAAACAGATGGTGAAGCTCAAGGAATATGGTGTGAGGAAAAACTGTTGGGAAGGTCTCCTCCTCTTTGGTGTGTGTTTGTAAACATTCTGAAATGCCTGATATCTGTTAAAGAAGGAGGTAGAATATTAATATTTATTGAAGGGAAATAATACCAGATTGTTTTGTCAAACAAGCTAAAGAAATTGTACAGGAAATTTTAAGTTATTATGCAATGGGGTTCTAATTTTTTTTTTAAAGAAATATCCACTGGTTGTCTTTCCATTCCATTCCATAGCAGGGTGATTTCTTTTTGGCTAGCACATTGCTTTGTTCTGCTTTTGGAGCCTCTCTATTAATGTGGACAGAGGTCCTGGACTCTAGTGCATTCAGAGCTGCTGCAGAAAAGCTCTGTTTGGAAGTTGCTTTTTGTGGTGCATGAAAACACTGAATGGTCATTTGGGAAAATCTTTGCTTTTCCTTCGGCTCTTCTCTCCTCTCCTGGTAGTTCCATGTCAGTTCAAAAACTGGGCTTGCCAAAGGTTTTAAATTGTAATGGGGCTATTGCAAAGAATTTGGCAGTATAAAATGCCACTAATTGAAATAAAGATTGTGAAAGCATGTCCCACAAGATACCAGGTTAAACTATTTCTGCATTTCTTGGGGAGAGTCTTTCACTTTAAGTGATATAATTGCCCATCACTGAGGGTCTGCAGTGTCCCAACAAATCAAACAATATTAAGATAAAAAAAACAAATGAGTTTTCAAAACAGGTATTTGAGAGCACACTTAGCATCCTTGAAACAGGTTTCAGAGAGCTTTGTTGATACCATGAGATTTTTCTACGTCCTTAAGCTGAGAGAGAGAGCCAGTTGCCTTGGTATCCACAATGCAGATGATACACTTCATATTCTCTAGCCCATGTGATGCTGGAAGATAAAGTAATTAGGTCAAAGAACATCCAGGGTGAATTATCCTGATTTTCTAAGTTCTCTATAGAATCTATTGCACTGCCTTCTGTCTTTGTAGAATTTTCCATTTTTAAGAGGAAAAATTGGAATTGCATACATGGGTAATGATCATCTCAAAAATCAATTTGATTTTGATTTTAATGGCTACACTAATGTTTTTGCCCATTGTAATTTAATAGCTATAGTGATCTTCCTTGTAGGGATAACAGACTGACTCACTCTGTATATTCACACAGCCATACAAGCACTCACCTTCAATCATGTGTATCTAAGATGCTACTGCTCAGTTTGGTACAGCCTCATACTGTACTCACATACAGCAGCAGAATCTGCTGCAAGATGTTTTATGTGTAGAAGAGGAATTATGGGTCCCAGACTGTCAGGACATATGTATATGCATAATGTAATGTATAATTATACAAACCTTTCAGTTTTTTTAAAAAGACAGTTGTCATGTCAAGGCCAGAAGGGTATTAACACAAAAATGTAATTAACATTGCAAAAAGTTCATATGAACTACTGGTGAAGGATCTCAGCGGGATTGCAAATAAACTTTGGGAACAGGGATCATAAAAGAAAATCAGGTGTTCAAAGAGGTGCCCTATTAAGGACAGATTAATAAAGCTAAAGGTGGTGATAATTCTCTTTTCACAATATGACAAAGAAGGAAAAAGGGATAACACTAGTCAAACAGACACACTTTGGATTAAATATTTATAGGAAGAATGGTAAAAGAAACAATCTGCTGAAATAATGCTTGCAGATACTCATGCTTAGATTTACAAATGGGTGGGTCTCCATAATTAAATTTAATCTGTAATATCTAGGTGGGAAAACAGTACTAGGACTAGGAGGATCTGGATAGGCTTGTGTCCAGTAATTTGCAGATTTCTTCACTGGTCATAATAGGAGTCATCAGTACTGCAGACTCCAGCAGCAAGAATGCAAAGAAGTGATTGTCAAATTTGAGCTAAACTGTTTGGATTGACTGAATGCCCCTAGAGTTCTTTTAATCAAAGGGTTGTTAAATAAAACTAAGATGGCTGTATTTCAGGAGAGCAAACTTTGCAAGTAGTAAGGAAGGGATCAAGGGGAACTAATGAGCTCAAGGACTTGGCTTTAGAGGTGTCTTGAAGCTGCTGACATCAGAAGTACAGAACTTGCCTCAACTTCAACAAAGACAAAAGCTTCATAGGAAAGTGCTGGAGAGACAACTGGAATATGAAATGTGTCTGGAAGACTAGATTTTATGGTCCTTTGAGACAATTTATTGGTTTAGATGGTTAAGATAGGGATGAATACAAAAGCAAGATAAAGAAGAGATAATGGGAAGCTTTGCTGACAGGGGGATTACAGGGCTGGAGACATGTTTTAAACATAGCCCCGAGGAGAAGAGTTCATACTGAACAGTTCAAGTAATGATCTTGCATAAAAACTAGCAGTGTTTTTGCTAGTTTCTAAGGATGGATTACCATGGGCAGTCAGATGGTAATGGGGTAACATCCCTTCCCTGTGGGCTTTTCCTGTGGTAGGTTGTGGTTACATCTTCCTAGCCAGGACACGTCTGTGGCCAGGCTCTGGAGTGCCAGCGAAACTTGGTACTGACATGAAGTTATGAGACACCAGCAATATGAAGAGGATGATGATAACAAGAATTATTCTTACAAACCAAATGCACAGCCCTTGGAAAAAGCAAAAGGAGGGTATGTAGGACATGGTGCATGATCAGATGTTTACAAGGAGTCATAGGTGCAAAGTAACCAGGAAAAAAATATCTACAATCCTGATGTCTTCAGGTACTTCAAATGAGGAATTGGCAGAAGGGTAGGAATTACTAGCTCCACTGTTCAAGGGGTTAATGTATGTTGCTGTGTGTAGTTCCACTCTCTCATTTTCATCACAGATAATCTCCAAAGTGGAGTGGTGTGGAGGAAAGAAACACCTGGATGATCAGGAGAATTCAAAGAATTCAAGAATTTAAAGAGTTTAGGAAGATGAAAACTGAGAAATTATGAATGTTGCCTATGAACACATCAAGGAAATAAACTCTGTAAAGAAGAATAGCTCTTTAGCTTGAAGGACAAAACTGGCCTAAAGAGGAATTGATGTAATTTTTAAGAGTAAATTTGGGCCAGAAGACGATTCCTAACCATGGGAGTGGTATCTTTCCAAGAACAGTGATGGAGATGAAGACCAGAGGCAAGTGCTAAGGTGGTGCTTGAGGAATCCTGTTCCAGGGCTAGTTCCCTTTCAGTTCTCTAATCCAGCACCCTGCTACCAGCATATTCTTTTAGGGTTTGCAGTGCATGAGGAAGCATCCAAAGTAATTGCTGTATTGATGCAGCAATGCTATATGAGACCAGCAGGTCCAGAGATATGATACTTCCCCTCTACCCTGCTCTTGTGAGGCCCCCCTGTAGTGCTGCATCCAGTTCTGGGGTCCTCAGCACAGAAATCTCACCTGTTGGAGCAGGTCCAGAGGAGGGTTTCAAAGATGATGAGAGGGGCTGGAGCACCTCTCCTATGATGACAGGCTGAGAGAGCTGGGGTTGTTCAGCCTGGAGTAGAGAAGCCTCTGGGGAAGCCTTGGAGCAGCCTTCCCAAACCTAAAAAGGGCAAACAAGAGAGCTGGAGAGGGACTTTTTACAGGGACATGTAGCAATGGGACAAGGGGAGTGGCTTTAATGTGAGAATAATTTCAATTAGAAATGAGAAGGAAATTCTTTGCTGTGAGGGTGGTGAGGCACTGAAACAGGGAAGTTGTGGATTCCCCATCCCTTAAAGTGTTCAAGGCCAGGTTGGATGGGACTCTGAGCAACCTGTTCAACTGGAAGGTGTTCTGCCCATGGCAGGGGGTTGGAATTTGATGATCTTTGAGGTCCCTTCCAACCCAAACCATTTTATGATTCCATATCCCACTGAAGTCACAGGGCACTTGTAAGAGATGAAGTGTAGTTCTCAGACTTGGAATCTGTCCTTGGCACTGAGAGTAATGCTTGCCTCTGTGAAAAATAAAATTAGATTCCTGAAGACCCTTGATGATCTGGACGTTATTTTTATGTCTCTTCCAAAAGAATAACAATAGTTGCTTTGAAGACTTCAGGGAGATCTCATTTCTTATACTATTGTCACTTTCAAAAGAAGTAAATTCTGCTGGATGAGCTTGGACTGTCAGAGGCTTAAGAAAAAAACCAAAACATATTGGATGCCAGGAGTTTAAATTGGGTCATGTCTGATCAGTTGATTTATTCCTTGTGGCAAAGGCTATTACTAAGGGTACTGTGAATGACTCCTGTTATACTTCAAAGTAGTTTTTTTGGTCTTTGAATAAATGTAGCTCTGAGTGTCTTGGAAGTTTTGCCTACCAAAATGTTCATAGACAAATCAATTCTTACGTGCAGTGGTTATGACCCTCTATCCTTTATTCACCTGTTATCCTTGCTAATCTGAATAGAAAGCTGCATAAAAAAAGATGGATGCCTAGTTGTTAATATCAGAATAACAATACTCTTTAACCTCCTCTATCTTAAAATGCTGATAGTGGCTTTAATCAAGATTTCACACTAAGCTTGAACCATACTCCTTAAACAGTTCAAGGTTTAGAGCTTTTAGCAGAAGGGTAAACCTTTCAAATGGAGTTCTTGGACTCTGGAAACAGGAGCATCCAGTGAATTTCCCACCCCACTGGGCTGCAAGTAAGTTGCAGACAGGGCTCTCAAACTCCTGCCACCATGTGCCAGGAGCTCTCTTCCCTGGGTGATGGAACGTTGTTCTGGAGGATACCGAGGTGATGGAGTCCTGTGTCTCAGACACAAATAAGAAAAGACATAGATAAGGAAAGACAAAGAAACGTAAGAGACAAGAAGGATGTAAAAATGCCATAATGAACTCGTGTGTCTTGAGAAAACCTCTAATCTAATGAGAATGGATTTTGTTTGAGAGATTGTACTGGTACAATTAATTATTCATGGCAGCGACATCGTTAGGATTTCATTTTATTTAAAGGCCTCTAAGTGACTTGGAAAATTGGGTTAAGCTGAAGAGGAGTTTCAGGAGAGAGACAGGGGAAAGCTTTTCCTTTTATTGGCTTTGTCTAATACTTTCTAGATAGCTATTAGAAGTACAAACACAAATTACACTCAGTCTCTAACATTCCTGCATTAAACGTGAGCATCTATTTGAACTACATAAAAATGATATCTGGGCCAAACTGAAACCTAAATGGCTTTTTGTGGGACAAGTTAGATACCATTAAAGTGACCTACTGTCACTTGATGGGGACTTGCTATGTTTCAGCACTGTACATTAACACCAGCCTGTGATTGGTGGCTGCAGACTTGGGCTCCTGGCGGAGAGAGGGTCTACATGGTTCGTGGGGTCATTGTCCTAAAACTGGAATGGCTTTGGCTGAGCTAGAAGCATATGAAAGACACAAGCCTTTCCCTTGCACCAGTAAAAAGCAAAGGTAGAAATGGTCCTAAAAGCCAGTAGCAGTCAGACCTCTACTTCAGCTACAGTACCTAGAGCTCTTTGGACTTGACCACACCACCAGGTGTATTGCCCCTGCTGACAAACAAAAGCACTTTCCAGGGTGGTTTCCCACCTCCCTGGAGAAGGCAACCTGTACGCGAGCCCACAGGAGGTGGGTGATGTGCTCACAGACAATCTTGTTGTATGGCCTGAGACCACATGCCCTGCAAGGCATAGGTCATGGGAACAAGCCAGGGATTACCTTTCTCCTCTCCCCCTCCCCTCATCCCTGTAAATCCATACCTGATTCCCAGATAAGTTACACAGCCTCAGAGCTGCTACAGCTTGTGCACTGTTGAGAAGATAGGGATTTTTTTCTTTAACACATGGACGCTTAGCCTGGGAACTATGCAGGCATCTGAGTGTTTAAAAAGTCTGGTTTTCTTTTTCTTTCTGTAATGTTTATTTGTTCCTTCCCTTGTAATTCTCCCTGTTAACCCATGGACATCACTCAGGGACAGATTTAAATCGAAGCAGACAGACTCCAGTTCTGCTCTGTCCCTGGAACAGTGGAGATTTGTTTAAAAGTGCTATCAGAAGCACACTTGGTATGACTGGAATGCTCAGGGCTTTATTTTTCATTCCACATCACGTGCGAAGTAACCCAGCTACAGTTTGAGATGTTCACGTGGCCCTGGTGGTATCATCTCAGCCTCGTTCAGCTGAAGGCTGTATAAATTATTTACAGCAGCGTTACTGAGGATGCTCAAAAACAATGGACTGGCCACTGGGAGGAATGTGGGAGATGAACCTCATATGGAGTGAGGCTTGAGGCCTTGGGAAAACACATTGGGCAATGGCTCTTAAAAATGAAAAAGTACTTCTGCAAATACTGGTCTGGATCCAGTTTTAGTCTCAGCCTGAAACCCAGAAGCAATCACTCTTGCTTTGATGTCTGGAAGGGCTTGTTTCACAACATTTGTATCTAGGCTGACACTAGGAGGGAAAACTCCTATTGAAATTTTTTAATTAAGAAGAAGTTTCAATAAGAAAAATACCATTTGTTCTACAATCCCCAAGTGTCATCTTACATGAAAATCCACAACAGCTCCAAGCTCCCAAGCTCTCATTCACCTGAAACCTAAGCTGGGTCACAGCAAGGTTTTGGCTGGAATGAGTGATACCACTTGGGTCAGTCTTGAATCAGAAGAAAAAAGTTGCAGTTGTTGCTGTTTTGCCAAAGCTGTGGCTTGCCAGCTGCATATCCCAGGTGATGCCCTGGGCACTTTGGAGCTGCAGCCCAGCCAGGCTGGGAAGTCATAGCCCTGCATCCCTCCCTGTTCTCCTGCACTTCTCTGTTGGTGCCCACTGCTCCTCTGAAGCTGGGTGTGCAATCACTTCCAAGAAGGGCTAGAGGCCAATACTTCTAAATTTTGGAGTGTGTCTAATTGCTGCTGCAATGCAAAGAGAGTGAGAGTCTTCCACACCTCACAGATGGAGTCGTTAGAGAACAACATGGCAGCCCAAAGCATGTGTAGGCAAACACATTGTACTGGTGGTTAATTGCTTTCTAGTGAAGAGCTTGAGGTGCCTCAGCTCTAGGACTTCAGGTGGTGTTCCCTTGGATACTGTTGTCATGTGCTTTATGGTGTATATCACATAAGGGTGGAGATCTCTGCTCCTTTTGGGAGTGTAGTTACGACTACTTGCTTTCCTCTGGCTGCAGCTGGGGAGCATTGGAAATGTCTTCCCACAGTGTCTCATCTTAATCAGTCTAAATGGGTGATTGTTTTGGGCTGTGAAGCCTCTCCCTTGATTCCTCAGGGCCCTACTCTTGCTGCTCACCAAGAGGAAGACTTTTTCTCTTTTGACACGGGCCTGCCACCTCCCCAGACTTCTAACAGATGAAATGTGGCTGCAGCCCAAGTGTTTATTTAGACTTCAAGAAGAAAGAACCACAGAAGGGAAAAATCTATTCAAATAATAAGACCTTTTCTCCTGATGGCTTTTTGATGACATTATTTTGGTAGCTAGACTCTTGATTTTACAGTATGTAAATATTCATTTACCTTCCCATATGAGAAGAAAATTCAAGTAAAATAAATTCAAGTCAATTTGTTACTCCCATTTCTCTCCTTTTAAAAAGTTCTTTATTATTTTTCCAACTAAGTAATATGTGTTTGACTAACCATTAACTTCACACAAGTAACCTTGGATAAATAAAATTATTTTTAAAATAGAGGTGAAAAGTAACTTTTCAATACACAGAGAATTTTTTCTATCATCATTATCCACCATGGCAAATTAAAGCTTAATGCTGTACATGAAAGCTGACTGGTCAATCCTTAACTCATGAAAATAGATTTACTTTGATACTGGTTCTCACAAACTTGAATTGCCCTCCCTGGGACTGTGGTGGCACTATTCAAACTGTTGAAATGCAGCAATGCTTTTCTAATCATCCATTATTAAATCTCAGTCATCCAGATCCTTGCTAAGCAAAACTTCTGACAATGTCCTTTAGCTGTGGCCCAATTTTTATCCAATTGAATTTCAAAACCCCTCTTCAGTTTATTAGAGCACTGTGTTGGCAGCTGCACAAGAGCCTTGTGGCCGGGCAGTGCTCAGGGCAGTACAAGTATGTGTTACTTTACAAACAAAGATCCAAACTCTATCACCAGGCTTTCAAGGGTTTGTGTTTCTGGGCTCAGTTGGCCTGTTAGTCAACTTCAGAGAAACTTGCACACTTAGATCCTGCCAACGTTAGTGAGAAACTAATACCTGCCTTGGTGTAGATTTAACTGTTTTCTACATTTGGGATGGATTTTGATATTTCCTTAGGTCTGAGTATTTGTTTAAGAAGCCAAACCTTTCTTTTAGGAAGGAGGGAGGCTTTGGGATCTTTTGTCTCATTTCTTTGTGAGGAAAAATAGTAGTTCCTTCCACAGGACAGTGAAGGGGAACACCATGTAGTCCTATGCCAGAAGCAGGTTCTTGCTTTGGTTCCCTTAAGGATCTCCATACTGCAGGATTTTTAGTCTTTTTCCCCTAACAAATCAGGGAAAAGCCCTTTTAAGGCTGATGCCATGTATTTTTCCTCAAAAGAAGAAACATATTAATCAGAAAAACTTATGTCATCTACTAAGCTCTGTTATCTCAGTATGAGCTGACTTGAAATAGCATCAGCTGGAAGAAAGCTGGTTCCAAGCTACAGCTGCTATGAATTAGCACAGGTCCAGCAGGAGCCCAGAGAAAGGCTGTGAGCCTTGTGAGGCTGGTGGGAGAACGTTTGGTGTTCTTATGTTTGCAATGGTCTGTTGGGTCAGCTAGGTCTGAGTTAATATAAGTGTGAATAATGAGTAGATAGAAAGATCCTTGCCCTTGAGGACTGTGTTGATGAACACAAGTTTTGAGAGTGGTGAAGCTTCCTGAACCAGCAGGAGTGCTGTGTAAGAGAGGATAGATGGAGAGAGCTAGATCCATATTTTAATGGATTCCTTTGTTTTGGGTGGACTGGAATGACTTACAAGGCAAGTGATCTGTGGCTAAAAGGTAAGTGAAATCTTTGCCTTCATGAAGGCTGATAGGAGAGAGTGGAGTAAAAGTTTCAGTGAAGAGAAAGTAGAAAAGATTCTGTGGAGCAAAACAACTTTGAAGCTGAGAAAGGAGAAATGTCAGTAATCCTAAACCAGAATCACTTGCTGTGACTTCTTGAAGGCATCTGGATGTCTATCTCCTATCCCATCTTGATGCCTTGAGGAGCTAGTAAATACTTCATACTCGGAAAAGAACAGCTTATAAAGCTTGCTGGAGGCCATTCACTTTGGTTCAGTAGAGCTAGCTGCTAAAATATGTCTTTAGTGAGCTCTGCTTGGGCTGCCACCTGCTCATGGGAGTTGTGTTGCCTGTGCTGCATTGGTTGAGTGGTTCCCTCCTTCCTTTCCCTTGACTTTTGTAGGCTTGGACCTTCCCGCAGAGCTGGCTGGTGTTAGTTTGACACCACACCCTGGCACTGATAAGCATGTATCTGGTTGGTTTTTATTGTTAACTGGAGCTTGTTTAAATACATCAGTGAAACACTCTGTACTGTGGAACAGGAATAATAAACTTCTGAAAGCTCCAGGCTCCTGCCTGGTGCCAGAAGAATGAGTGATGAAGATTTTTGCCTGCAAATCCCAGCACTAACAGGGCCCCTTGATTTGGTCCAGTGAGTCTCTGTATGTGGGTGTTGGGTACAGTAGCATAATTTTAGAGGTGTGAATTGATTTGTCCCATTTTTCCCACCACATGTCCCAGGATACTGGGAAAGGAAATCTTAGCTATTTGAAGGAGAGTGGGAAGAAAAAACTGAAGTGGCTAGATTTAAAGTAACTACAAGCTCCCTTACTTTTTCCATCCCTTAATTATTTTTTTTCTGCTTGTTTAATTCAATTAACATGTGGGAAGGGCTGTGCAGTTTGGTGCCTGACTCTCAAAAAGTTTGAAAGTAGACTTCCTCAGTAGATGTTCTAAAGATTTACTGTGCAGATGGCTAGCCCATATTGCTTCCTGCTGTTGGTTGTTTTTCTAGTTCAGCACATAGATCTGGGCAGATTACTGTACATTTTGTCCTCTTAGCAGCTAAATGTTTAGTCCTCAAAAACAATCCTCCTTCTCAGAGCCAATTCTTTCCCCAGTTGGATCTCAAAGCTGGACTTCAAAGCTTCATAGAAATTGTGTTGAGACCCATCTATGTTATTCTTAGACTGTAACAGCTGCTGTATTTTAAGTACATGACAGCTGTTCTTGAACTCTAAGCTGCCTATCCAGGAACCAACAGAGCTTAGGTCAGAGCTCAGCAAAGTCCAAATGCTGAAATTTTGTTACTCAGCTGAATTTTGGGTTGAAGCACCTCCACACCAAACTGTGGTTACAGTGGTGACTGTAGTGTAGGCGTAACATAGTCAAACATCCTTGAGTATCCCATTACACACCTAATATTGTCCAAGTTTTGGGTTTATATTATCTGGGCACTTTTTGTTTCAGAACCATGGGGCTTTTAACTTCCCAGAAAGCCTCACAAGTTTAATGTCAATCTTCAAACTTGTTGTTTGTTTTGCTTCTAAAGTGAAAAGGTTGGGGAAAGGATAATTGGGTGTTTTGGGGTGGGTTTTCTTTCTTTGTTTGAGTTTTTTTTTCTTTCTGTTGAAGTTTTACTCTCCCCAGTAATTAGGTCATGTGCAAAAATAGTCAATATGATGCTCTAGCTTTGTGTGAGTGATCATGCAGTGAGTGATAGGATCTGGTTGTCCATACCTGTGTGGCCCTAAGGATCAGTGTGCTTTTGTGTAGCAATGCTGTGCAAGTACCACATGTTCTTTTTAGGTGATCTTCTCTGGACACTGAAGAATGTGGTCCTAGCTTTGGTTTCAAAGTGATAGCATGAAACTGGATCTCTTTAAATATAGCTCACATCTGCCCAAAATTTGGTGGCTGTTTCATAAAATCAGTGTGAATTTGTGTGTATGTGCACCACTGTTTGTTGTTCCACATCAGAAGTGCTGCCCAGAATAGCTGCCTAGATGGATTTGAGTTATGGACCAAGGCAAAGGTAAAAAAATGCATATACACTTTATCAGATCTGAATTACTGTTAAAATACGAGCTGTCTCTTTTTTGTGTGCCACCAAATTGCTGCTCCTCTTCTAACTTAGTTAACAAAACCATTATATTATACTGAGAAAAGTTGTGTGTTATTCCCCTGGCTGACTTCTGGCTAAATTCCTTTGCTTGGTTTGTACCCTAACCGGCTAAACGTTTAGTCCTTAAAAATGATGGTCCCTCTTGGAGGCAAATGCTTTCCTTTCAACACTGTTTCCTTCATAACGGGGCAAGGGTGGGATTCCCAGCCTCAGGCTGATCTGCAGCTCTAGACTGAAACTAAATACAAAGCCCTGAGACCAAGTCCCATCATCTGCTGAAGCTGGGCAGGAGGAAATGTTTCTTGTGTTGGCTCAGCTTGTGGCCACACTGGGAGAATTTGTTTTCACACCAAACAGTTGGCTGACTTCTCTGTTGGGGGGAAAGGAGAATCAAGGACTGATCTCTGAGAGAAAAGGTTTTGCCATAGCAAGAGTCGTTTCCAGAGACTTGCTGTTGTTTCTCAATGGGTACATGTATACAGTACTGGCCTCCCTGAAACACAAGCGTAAATGTTTTGCTTGTGGTGCACTTCTGCGCGCAACATCAGGGTTCAGGAGACCTGCCTGTACGTACTGCTTGTTGTCTCTAAATCACCACACAAGTGGAGCAGTGCTTGCCTAGCTCTTACTCCCAGAACATCAAATTTGATGGTCCTGGTGACAGGGTTTGGGTAACTTATGAAGGTCAGCCTGTTTGCAGAGTGTCACTCAGCATGTACTTCTGTTTCAGGTTGACTTCCAAGTTCAAAGAACAACACTTAAAATGCTGTTTTGAAAACACCATGCACCCACTTGATGCTTTTTCTTTCTAACCTATTCCCCCATGCAGTTCAGTGCTATCTTGCCAGGAACAACCTCTGTTTGGTTTGGGTTTTGACCTCCCATTGTGCAGGGAGCTGAGAGTCCTCTTGGAGTCCTGGAGCTCAGCCTGGCACAAGTCTAAACACAGAGCCTGTCTCTGTGTGCAGTAACAAGACTGTCACTGTGGGCTTGTAAATCACCACCTGTTAGGAGCAGAAGGTGAATGCTTTTCTTGTTGTAGCAAATATTTTGAGCGAAATTTCCACATATCCTGCTTCAGTGATGAGAGAGGACGTTACAGATGCTTGGTTTACTTCTGTGTGCATGGGGATTTTGCATGCCTGTAGGTCTGCTAAACATGTTCTTTAGCCTTTTTTTTCTAAATGCTATTACATCTATGCCAGCTAGAAAGTACTGATCTGGGCGTCATCATTTGGAGCACTAACAATTCCTGGTCATTTGTATTACATACAAAGCCTTTAGGGGTGGAAATTTATCTTCTTCAAATGAACAAGGTACTTGCTAATAACTGCCTCTGTATAAATGAATAAAAGCAATCAGATGATTGGAGCATGTGACAAAATATTTTCATTACAATGCATCATGCCTTCCTGAAACTCCAACAGGTGTTTGCACTGGTTTTGTTAAAAATATTGCTATTACATCTTGTCCATTGCGCTAGAAGACAAAGCTGTGTAGTCAGTAGAGACTTTTCATTTTTCAGACAATGTCAGAATTATCACTGTCGGGTTAGAATGTACGCTGAAGATTTGCTGGGTCTAATAATGGCAAATAATTTCCAGTAGCTACTTTCCACGTTTTGATAACAATTTTAGATATCTTGTTGACCAACAGACAGCATAACCACTTCTTAACTCTAGATGGTACCCTTAAAGAGGAAAATAATCTTGCACTGCTTTATAAAAGCTACTCTAACTTGAACATGGTTCCTAAGGTCTGGACTACTGAGCCACAGCTCACTGCTGAAGTCCTGGCATCTGACATGATGTCTTATAAGAAAAATATACATAGTTAAGAGTAAATAGGAGACACATAGACACATATATAGAAGGTGGCAAAAGTCTACTGCCATTCTACTCCTTGCTGGCAGAGAGTGAAAGTGCCTGGCAAAGCATTGAATACATGTTGAGTGTAGGTTCTGCAGTCACATCCGGTTCTGGGTTTTTTCCGTTTTAGGAGAGTATTATTTTTTGCTAGTTGGTATGTATTCAATTTCTTCTATTTCTCTTCTAAAGTCTGCTCAATAAGACCACAAACTACTGGTGAAAGAAAAGGAAGACTGAGTCAGTTGTTAACATTAATTACCTGCTGTTTGCTATCCTTAAGCTTATTTCCTAATGGCATGTATGTGGGTTTTAGAGGACAAGAGGGGTTTAAAATTGAGACCTCTGTGGAAATAAGATTTAGCTTTAGCATTCTGGCTGAGGAGAGAAGAAATTATCACGGCAAAACTTTTGCTCTTTAATCTCTGCTTTGGTCTATCTTGTCCACCAGTTTCTTTCCTTGCAGTGACATCACCTGAAACAACCATTTTCTGAGTAAATCCATGTAATGTCCACGGTAGAATACGGCAGAGCCCAGTGTGATTCTGGTTCTTTGGCATTTTAGGCAGTTTAACACCACCTGTAAGTTTGTCTGTGCCCCACTGAGTTCAGTGATCAGTGGATTCACTGTGAGGTGGTCCCCATTAGCACCTGTGGGTTTGGACTCATTAGGGCTTCTAGAAAGTTTATAAGTCTAACCAGATAGCTTGTTTAGGATTTTGGAGAACTGGCCCTTCTTGAGGCCAAATCCTTCTGGGGTGACAAGATACCCAAGTGCAGCTACAATCAAGACATCTGTAAAGGAAATAGCACTCCCTTGCAAATTTAGCTGGGGAAAGCTCTGAACTAAAAAGCAATGTATCACTCTAGTAAGTCTATGCCAAGTGATTTCACTAGACTTTTACCAGCAGTGGATTTTGTTAAGGCTTTACCATAGCAAGTAACAGTGCTCTCAGACAGAACAGCCAATTAGCACAACAAATTAGGCAACCATTGCAAGTATGCAGGAGTGTTTACTGCCTCATCTGGGGAGTAATTTTTGATTGTCTTGGTGCAAATAAATGTGTTGATTGCTCCAAGCAGTGGGTATTTGCAGAGCAGTTATCAATCCCCTGCAGATAAAGCAGAACAGGCCGCTGAGATGCTTGGGAATTGCCACATGATTTGTGCCACCTATACCTGGCACTTGGTTTGAGATGGGAAGTGTGGTGTTTCAGAACAGAATAAGACTAGTCTAATTCTGGAATGAACTCTGTCTTTCACCTTCTTCTCTATAACAGAAAGTGAGATTTGGAAAAATCAGAGCAGAAACTTCATCCCCGGTGCATTCTGCTGAGATCATGAATGCAGGATAGCTTCTGGCTCTGCTTCCCTGGGAGCTGGGTTGAAGGCAGGTACCTTGGTAAACCATAAACTGTCCTAGGTAGTGGCTGGCTGATGCCCCTTCCCATGATTTGGGCACAGACTTGCGAAGACAGACCTCCTGCCATATGAAGAAGTAGCTATGTATTTAACTCATGGGGAAGGAAGTTGTTAGCTTCTCTTTTGTTTTTGTTAACATTGGGTTAAAATGTTAGTTAAAAATAGGCTTTAGGAACGGGATAGGTAGGCACTACATGTACGGGGCTCAGCGACATGATCACGGAGATTGCTTAGAGAATCGGGATTGTTTTAGTGAAATCATGCGGATTAGCACCTGGGATATAAATCAGAAATACTGTGGGAGATGGGGGGCTTAAAGTCATGCTTGGGGGGAAACAATGGAACAATGATAAGTTGATAATTAACATATGATTACATCACTGTTCTGTAAGGGAAGGTATAAAACTGTGTTCACTTCAAGTCCATGTTGAAGTCAGATTTGGGTAGATGTTACACCCCGGCTTCCCGAGCTCGAATAAAGGCACCTGCATATAATCATTCAGTGATTATGTGTTTTCCACGCTAACATTTTGAGGTTCAAGCCATAACCAATCTGTAAAGTCAAGGAATGAATTAGCTTTGAAGAACCTCTAGTGAATGCAATGCTCAAAGGCACATTCAGTTGAAGAAACCCAGACTTAATCTCAGTCTTCCTTTTGAACATCTGAATTCAGGAGGAGCAGATGGTTCTGATGTGCAGCTCTAAATGAGGAGGTGGACACCTGTTTGAAAATTAAGTTGGGTTAATCTGAAGTTGAGCTTTTAGAGAGATCAGTGAAATGGAGTCACATTTTACATCTTGCTTTAGTTTCTACAAATATGTTGAATATTTAGTGTAGCCATCACCAGAAGCACCAACCATTAAATATAAATCCTTCTAACTTGTTGTAGTTAATTTAGTTAAGCCCAAATCTTTCCATTACTTTCCTCCTTGTTTTGCTGCAGGGAGAGGCTGTACTAGTAGGTAATAGTGAAACTGATCACATGTGCTAGCCATTAAATAGTCCAGAGTCAAGAATCAGAAGTACTAGAAACCTAGACTTGGGCCATCTGATGAATTTTGTGAAGCTCTTCTAAGGGAGTTAATGCACTCTCCTGCCAAATATACTGTGGGCACATTTTAGTCTTGAAGCTCGCAGGAGCACACCACAGCAGTTTTCTGAGAGAGTGCCTGCTTTTGTAAAAACACAACAATCCTTTAGGGATGTGTAGGAAGAGTCTATGTTTAAGCCAGCATTTAACACTGGAGTAGCCCTGCCTTGGGTTTTTAGTGTGTTTAGGGACCTATTGCTTCCTGCTGTTTCAGTATCTTTGAAATCCAGCCTAGAGTGTACTGCACTCTGCCCTAGGTTGGAAAGCCAAAGATGGCACCGAAATGTTCATTTTCTGTATATTTCTAAACTTAACCAAATAAACTTCAACTTAGATAGATCATTGGTTCTGTGACTTACAGCAAAATGTAATAAAACTAATAACAGTAGGCTTTATGATCATCCCACACAGTCGTATTACCACCCAATTACTTTTTTGACCTCTTTAGAACCATGCTTCCCTTAAAACAGTCAGTCTGCAGTTCTCACTGTCCTCTCAGTGTCTTTTGTGTCAAGCAAATTGATAACTCTAGTGTTACATCATGCCCTGGCTCCTCTTTGAAGGAGCACAATGTGAAAGATGTTGTGAGTCTTGGACAAAGAGTTTGTCTGCTCAGTGGCTGCTTGCTTAGTATCTCAGGTCTGAGAGAACTCAAGACAGCTATTTATTTTTCTAAAATTATTAAGCAAATATGACAATTCTCTTCTGTCAGTGGCTGAGTTTTTTAAAGTCAATAGGCTGTTCTCCTGATAAATTTAGCCTACTGAACTAATCCTGCCACCTCCTTCAGTAGCCTATCCAGTCAATAGTGCTAAAAGATACCTTCACTGATTTTAAGCAAGTATGATGAGATGCTCCCTGGCTCTGATTTAGGAAGTAACTCCAGCATCTTCCTGGTTGTTTTCAGTCATGAAACTATTTTGCATAAACTGATACTTGGAAGAGAAAGATGGTGACATAGCATCTGGTTTTTGATAGTCTAGAAAGGACACCAGAGGTGGCAGGCTTTTATCTACAATTGTTTTGAAATGTGTTGTAGGATTTTTGTTAGTGCAAAGCAAGTGTAGAACTGTTGATCTTGTCTGTGTGTGATACTGATTGGAATATGGGCCCATTTTTGTGTAGCTGCACAAGGGGCCATAAAGAAGAATTGCCTGTTGTTTAAATGGACTGAATAATCCTGGACATCTTACTTTATCATCCCAGGGTTAGAGGCTTAAACAAGATCTTAAAGGTCTGCAGGATCAGATTTAAGTGCTGAATACCCACAAATCATGGGAGGTTTATTGTACAACAGAAGCAGAAGGGAAAAGTACAGCTTGGCTGTTCACTTGATCAGACCTGGAAAAACCCAATCTGTAACTGTATTAAGGGGTAGAAGCTACATACTGAAGTCTTGAAAAGAGTGACTTGCTGTTCAATCTGATAGCAGTTGTATCTCACAGGTGGCGTTTTCAAAGAAAATTTCTTTCCAAATGCCAAGTCCCATAACACTCTAGGCATTTCTAAAACTGTGTTGAAGGCAGAGCTCTCTTAATTAAGAAAGAAGTATTTATTTTGTGCAAGACATTGTTGGAATACATAATGCATTTTATGTAATGTGTATGTGTAATACTCCTTTTTAACTTTTAGTAGAGAGCTTGAGTGCCTTGATGACCTGTATTAAGTCTCATTACTGTCTCTGAAGCTGTCCAACTGAGATCCAATTCCCATAGCCAGACAGTCTTTTACAAGTTGATGGGCAGAGATGCCCGGGCTGATGCAGAATGTACTACTGGACATGCAAATTCTTTGGCAGGTTTCAGGTTCACAGTTTTATGGGTATCTCAATCCAGTCTAGTCTTCTGTGTTTGAAATATGGTCCTGTCAGACACCCCCTAATGGAAAGAGCCCTCCTTGGAGGTGTCAAGACCACTGGTAAGGAATGCCTGCCTCTGCTCTGCAGCCCCATTACAGGAAGCCACACCAACAGATAAAGAGTGTAGGGTTAATGGGGAACAATGATGTCTCACTGGACAAATACTTTCTAGTTCATTTAACTGCTTAAATAAAATGTTTCAGGACCCTCTAGTTAATAGAGATACAATTACCTTTGCAGTTAGTATTTGTCTTTTTTTAAAAATCTTTCATTTACATATTAAAGGGATGAACTGGAATGCCAGCATTCAGTGGGTTTTCCCCCCTAGATATGAAAGGAGAGACTAGACATGGTGAAGAAATGATGGACATGGACTTCTAGATTAGTGTTGTTTGAAATTGTGATTTTGAAGGCAACTGTAAGGCATTGGGGACTGTGAATACCTCTTCCAGCTTTAGCACTTTGCCTCAATGAATAATAGAAAGGGCAAGATTTGGTGTGTGTAGATGCTTCAGGTCTCTTAAGACAGCATGTCTCAAAGCTTGCTCTTTCCCAGCTGCGAGAGTTGATCTTGTACATTACAGTGAAGAAAGGAAAAAAGATTTAGGAAGAAAGCAGCAGGGATGATTGCAGTGAAAGAGAAATATTAAATGTAGTTTAGAGCTGGGGGCAGCCTTTGTTTTCCAGATTATTTTCTGGCTTTCAGCCTGATCCAGGAAACCACTTCTATCAAGAGAATGAAAGATTAAAGTCAGAAATTTAATTGCTAAAGAAAAAAGATTTATTACCCATGAGGTTCATCGGCATCCAAAATAAGGCCTGTTCTGTAGTGTATACTACATCTCAACCACACAGAAAACTATCACAGAGAAATAGAAATCCTTGCAGCTCCAAGAACAGGCTTCTAGTTCCACCACAAGAAAGTGATTTCTCCATACCACTGGAATGTGGTTTCTAGTACAGAATTTCTGTTTACAATATTCTTCTGTCATTTGGTGAATTTAAAGAATGAAATTATAAAGGAGGAAATATTTTGGTATTAAAGATCAAATAAATTAAGGCCCAGTTAGATGGATAGCTTGTTGAGTTATCCATAAGACACTTTGTTTTTCTTCATGTCTCATTCATATAAAGTAGTATAAATGTTGCTCTTCTGGCTATTAGCATGTGATGCAACACATATTATGTCTTTGGGCTCTCTAGGCCAGTGCCAAGAAGATAGCTCTTCTAGTGCAAAACGGGACAGCCAAGAGGCTTTAGAAATGCCAGTTCAGTATTTTCTGAGCTGCACTCTTATTACTGTGATTATTATGAGAAATAAAAATAATAGTGTGGTTTTAGCCTTTCCAAAAAAAGCCCCCCCCCCAAAAAAGGCAAAAAAACCCCCACCCCCCAAAAACCCCCAGACTCATGCACTAACTACATGTGTTAGCACTTTGTATTTTAAGTTACCTCGCTGTGGATTACCTGCCTAGTGGGATGAGGGCTTTCCTTCCTCAAAGGACAGTAAGAGAGGTAATGGAATAAAAATCCTGAAACTTTTCTGTGTTTTATTCTTTCTTTTTTTCTTTTTTTGTTGTTGTTGTTGTTGGGTATTGGTTGGTTTTATTTGTTTGTTTGGGTTTTTTGTTGTTGTTGTTGTTGTTTTTACATTACCGGAGCATATAGAGCTTCTTGGAGGAACTGGGACTCCTCAAGACCTTTTTGAAGGATTATGGGGCTCAGATAAAAGGAGGGAAGGAAAACTGTGTGACAGAGCAGCAATTTGAGTGTCTTGGGTGTTCAGTAGCTGTAATGTCAATTTCACACTGAAAAGGGAGGTTCTGACTCCCAGTCCAAAACCATACACACTCAGCCATGCTGTGTCTGTCTCCCTCCATGCACTGGGAGGGAAGGCAGGGACTGGGCTCTGGAGGAGAGCTGGCTCCAGCATGCTTCCATCAGAAAGGACTGTGTTGGAGGGGGGCCTCTTGAAAGAAAAAGGGGAGACTCTGCTCAGCTTCTATGCCCATGGTTCAGTTGTGACAGAAATGGATCCAAAGCAGCACTGAGGTGAACCAATAGCTTTAATCAGTGGAGAACATTGTCCTAAGGAGGTTTCTGTATTTTGGAGTGCAGTCCACTTCTCTTGTGCTTGTCACAGTAAGACCACCAACACCCTTTTGGTAACAACCTATACTAAAAATGGGCAACATGGGGAAAAACCTGAACTTGGTGCCAAGCCAAGGCATCTGGTTTACTTCCACATGTCCAAACACCAGTAATACCTCTAAAGCTATCTACACCATACAAAAATGTGCCAAATTATATACACTGGAAAGTGGTTGCCAAGAAATAATGACAGTAATTATTTTCACTGGCTTTTTATTTTTTTTTGGCTTGTCCACATCTGTGAGCCCAGGAATAGGTCAAACCCAGGCAATGTGTTGGAATATGAATTTCAGATTAAGCACCTTCTCGGCATCCCTCTGGCAACACATTTGCCCCAGTGGGTGATAGACATTGTGGCTCCTCTGTGGACCACACCAGCTGGGAGTTGCAGCAGAACTTACCTTACCAGAATTAACTTGGGAACAGGATCTTCCCTGGATGGGAAGATAGAGGACTGCAATCCAATTTAAAAGTCAAGCACTGAAGGAAAAAATTTTGTCAAATACTTCTACCTTCTGAAAGAGAATCTTCTCTTTCAGTTTTCTTTAGCATGAGTGGTTGCTCCCCCCTTTTTCCAGCTCAGCCAGACAATTGTATCTGCTTTGTAATTAACAGGCTGGTGTCTTGTCTGATAAACTCTACCCATCTCACTGGCTTACTGTTTCAGAAAGGCTTAAATTTGAAAAAAGCATAAACATCTGGGTTGCATTCTGTAAGTATCCTCACATATACTGAGTTGAGAAGAGCAGAATGGTACATTGGATAAGCTGGCGTCTGAAGGTTTAAAGACTTCTGGTTAGTGCTTTGTAAGATATCATTTGGTATTTAGTGTTACTTTTCACTTCTGGGCTGTATTTTCCTTCCTTCCGTTGAAGCTTGTTTTCAGGTTTTTGATATTATTGTGATTTAACTAGAAAAACTGGTTAATAATACATTCAAAAAATTATTTTTGAATGTATTACTTCTTTGGTTTTATGCCTGCAAGTAGGTACTAGGCATTTAAGTTAAAGAACCAAGAGCTGCTGAGATGTTTTCTTGCAGCCTTTTAGCTTGCTCATCAAGAATTCAGTGGTGTCTGGAGCACTTTCTCCTTTCTAAAGCTGGAATAAGGACCAGAACGTGTGCAAGGCTTTATCCCCCTCTGCCTTTTAAACAGCTTTGCTTTTTACATGACAGAGTTGTAGCAGGGGTCCCTTGCTCTCTATGGCACGTGTGTGAAGATGCTGGTTTCAGCAGGATTCACAGTAAAATGTCAAGAGCTTGTGAGGCTCATCTGACATTGTAAACAAAAGAAAAGAGTGTCAAAATGCCTCTGTGTGCAAGGCACATACAAAACTCTCTGGAATGTGCAAAGTGTGTTTTCAGCAAGGTAGAGGAATCAGGGTAATATGGTCTCCTTGTTGGACCACATCAATCCTTGCTGCTTTGCAGCCTGCCTGTGCTGGAACATGTGACTTGGTGGCATGTGCAAGGAAAGTGTTTTCCCAACCCCTCCTCCTTGTCCCAAACCATTTTTTCCCTAGCCCTTAGGTGAGCATAACCTTGATCTCTGTTGTTTGAAGCAAAATTGTTCCTGTGTGAGTTCTTGGGCTCTTGAAAGTAGCTGACTTCCTCTAGCAAAGTCTCACTGGATTTGTAGATGCTGTGAAATTGGTACTCTGAACGTGTACATCTTTCCTGGCACAAAGAATAAGATAATTGAATTAACATGAGGAAAACAGAAGTGTAGAGTAGGTTGTGAGGCAGGACAAAGGTTGAGCTAATTCTACTGATATTTACTCCTGTGATGTGAACACTCTGACTGACGACAAAGGTGCAAGGATAGATGGCTGAGATCAATGACAGGCTGAGGATGAAGCTCCTCTGTTCTATGCTGCTCTGCCATGGGGTTATTTTTAATTGCCTGTCTCTGTCAAACAAAAGATGAAATAAGTGCATAGGGCTTGCTCTGGAAAGATTTCCTCTATGTCTCCAATACTTGCTCAGCATATTTTTATTAAGATGAAAAATACTTTCCAGTTAGTCAGCTAAAAGATCCTTATTTGTTTATTCCATTTAACTGAACCATGGATGTCTAGGGGGAAAGTTCAATGCTATGTTTTGGAAATTAAATGTATGGTCTTTGATTCTGCTAACAGGAGACTGGTACTTGATCTATCTGTCCTGCCATTGGTGTCAAAAATTAGATTTAAATTGGCCCCAAAATGTATCATGAAGTGGCCCGTTGAAAAAATCTCTCAATTTCTTAAGGATTAGAATAATATGTGGCTGATAGCTTCACTTCAGCCTTCATTCAGTGAGCCAGTTTTACACTGGCTAAATTCCCCCTGCCCCAATGTATCTTAAACAGTCATCATCTGATCTGCTACTGAAAAGAAAATTACTATCTCCTTGTTAGCACCAGTGGTATGCAAGCCTGACTGAAAATTCCCCTGAGAGGTGGTAGCTATGCTGCAGGTGCAGCCCTGTGGAACAAATTCCAGTTGCTGTTGAGGCATAAGGGGAGAAATGCAGAGATGCCTTCTGAGTCCTTTTATACCTCCATGAGGACTGAACCAGCAGTACAGCCTGTGTCTCCCAAAGAAGAAAGTTTGTGCTCCTGGGCAAGCAGCTTTGAGATCCTGTTTTCTATTCCTTTAGGAAATTATGAGTCCTTGGATATTCTTTCTGTGTGGGGTGAAGCAGAGATATTCTGTGGCAGCACTTGCCTTCAGTGACCCTGAATCAGCAGGATGCTGATACCTCTGTGCTCTGCTCTTGAAACTTCTCTAGGATATCAGAAAGCCATAGGCCCCTCCATCCTTTGGGCTGGACTATTTGCCAAAACTACTATGGACTCTCTAGATAGGAAAAACTGCACTTCAAGACTTCTGTTCCTGCATGGGGATGGGGTGGTGTGTTTGTAGGGTGCCTGCTCTGGGGCAGGGAGTGCTATAAATCTGCTCTGGCTTTGAGGGGTTGCATGTGAGCAGCTGGAAATTGCAGGATTTCCTAAGGTGTTTGGGAGTTCCAGGAGTCTTGGTAGGGTACTGATGATGGGGAAATAAAACTGAAATATTTCTTACATGGAAAGCAACAGTCTCTTCCTTTGACAGGGTATATAAAAGTCGTTAGTTTTCACCCCAGAGGAGGAAAACACCCTCAGAATGTCAGTGTTTGCAAGGAACATAAATGTTGAATGATCTGTGGCTTCTCTTTTTTTAGGGCAATGATGCCACAATGACATCAGCCAGCTATGTGCTTGCACTTTCCTTTGGAAACAATATTGCTTTCTTAATCTTCCTCAGACTAAAGCTTTCAAGGCTTTCTCAGGGACTGCTACCTCCTTGTAGCTGGACTCTTACCAAAGAGGTTCCTTGGGGCCAGAGGATACAAAGAGGGCTATCATATTTCTTGGTCATCTTGAAAAGGACTTGCAGCCTCATCAACAATCCCCTCTGAAAAAGTTTAGAACAGTGATGACCAATGTTGGGAAAAATGCCTGTGGTGGCTGTCCAGCTGTTGTTACATAGCACCTGCAGGGTTCGCGGATAGGAGATCCTAGGGGAAGTGTTTGGAGAATTTGAGGCATGAAAAAAGATATCCTAAGAGCAGATAAAATTGAGGGGTTTGACGTCACAGACCCATATGTTTTCATTTTTACCTACATGGTGTGCCTGTATAAAATATATAAAAATGACGTTGTAAAGATTGAATTGATTAAACAATGGTCAAGGCAAGAAGGAAGCAGGCTTGGTGCATGAATCAGAGCAAGGTACAGAAAACTGCTTTTAGGTCCATTATTTATGATATCTAGCCATGGTGTCATGAGGTTGAATATAATGGATATCTTTTTCACTAGCGGTGCTCATCTCGTACCTGTGATGCTGCTTCTGGCTTGAGTGTAACCCATTGGGTGCGTTTGCCACTTATGGCTCTTTCAGTGAGGAACGCGGGTCAGAGGATAGACAAAACATGTATTCTTCCCACTCTTTAAGTATGTGTTACCTGGTGTTCAATGACCACCCCAAAACTGATGTCACTTCCAGCATTGGTGGCAGAGAGGTTCTCACAAATCTGAATGCAATAGTGTAGTGGAAACTGGAGCAGCCTCTGCTATGCAGAGAAGCACTTTTTGTTCTCAAAAATCTTCACTGGCTCACAGTGAACTAGAGAAAGCTGTCCTCTGGACTGTGATGTGTTAAATAATTGCAGTTCAAGGCTCTCTGGTAGTCTCTAGCTGATGTCAGTCGCAGAGGCCCAGTTGAGCTCTAGTAAAGCAGGACAGCACCCAACAGACAGATGAATCATGAGGAGTCTTTCCTGTGCAGAGGTCTGGATGTCAGTGCCTTGCAGATGCTATGGAAGAACAAAGCACTGGGCTGTAAATGGAAAAGCAAGAAGTTAATGATATAAATATTGCTGGAGTGGAGAGCCTTATTTATAAAGAAATAAAAAATGTGCAGTCAGCTTTGCACTAGACAGCTCTTGGAGCACAGGAGAGCTGTGAAATGAACACCTGGCTGGAAGAAAAGGTCTTGGATATGATGGCCGTTGGCCAAGCTCCAGGGTTGGAATGAAGACTGTAAATCAGAAAACTTTCTCACTGGTATCGATGGCTGTGCAGGGTCTCAGAAGCTGCATTTCCCTGTTTGTGCAGGCATTGCTGATTGCAGTGTAGGTGGTCTGAGGCTCTCAGTGTTCCTCTTATTTTAGTTGCCTTCCTCCTGACAAGCAAGGTAGGGATTTATGATGGGAGAACAGTCCAAGAAATGCTGCAAACCAGCATGGGAAGCTTTCCTCAAGGCACGATCTTCAGAGCAGCACAACAGGGATTGGATGGTGAGAAGACCTGGCTGCAGCTTGGGAAGCAGCTGTCCCATTTTCTCAGCCCATGCCCACCACATGCTGAGTCTCTGCTCATCCTGCCTCATCTCTGAGGCAACATGACAGATCTGATGTCTTACGGAATAGCATTTTAAGAAAAGTATTTTTACTTATGCTGATCGTAGAATAGGTTTATACAAGGTTGATCATGCTTTCATTTTAGACAGCCAGTGTGGGTTTTCCCTTATGAAGGAAATAATTGCCGACTTCAATACAGCAGCGTTTTGTGCTTCAGAGATGGACCTGAAATGAAGGAGAAATGAAGTGTAAATCATCAGCTCTAATTCAGTGATCAAAACCAATCCTATTTATAGAGGGGAACAGCTAAGAGAATTCTTCCATTCCTCCTGAATCTTATGGAAATTTACTGGATTCAGTAAGACCGGGTCAAAATAACTCTTATAGAGAACAGTTTCTACCTGTAGTATGTAATTTAAACTTTGCTTAAAATGTCATCATACTGCTTTCATTTCTTGCTTTCAAAGAAATATTTTGAAACATATACAGGGCCTTTCTATGACTTACTGTCTGTCTATAAGGTATGTTGTGAATTTGACAGCTTCAGTTTTCACTGTCACCTTGAATACTAACAATTAGTTAAAATGGTGGCATTGAAATACCAAGTTTTCAAGTATGTCAAAGGCCAGGTCAAGATTTGTCCTTCTTTGTGTCAAAAGTTGAGTGTAAAGATTATACAGGTAACTTCCATTTTGGGAAAATGCTTGGTATATCTTTCTTTTTCAACACAGTTCCCAACCATAGGCAAATTTAAAAGAAAATTAAAAAAGAAGCCTTGGTGATTAATTCACAAACAGGATGAGACCAATCTGCATTGTTTCCATGCATGAGTCAGCTAAAATACTCCTGGCAAATCCTATCCCTTTATCACCCTAATCCTGAAAGTCTGGAAAGAAAATGCAAAAGCATGTTTCAAATGGGAAAGCACCCTCAGCCCCTCTCCATGTTAACAACTTTCTTTTCAACCTCACGCTGTCTTGGATCATTATTTGACTTAACACTGAGTTCCCATTAGTATATGCACAACAGAAAATTCAATTTACCACCTCTAGGGTCTCGGCTGACAATTATTCCCCTGACACAAAACAAATGATTTGTCTTTGTGTGTGTGAGCAAGATGCTTCCTACCACTGCACTTTCTCCCAGAAAATTGCTCTGTTCTTTGTTTTGGAAATACTGACTTTTGAATCTGGGAAATCAAACCACCAAGGCGACGCATTGTCTCGGAGAAGTCATGGGCTGCACATCTGAAACACACTGCTCTTCTGCTAGAGATGTTAGCAGTGTAAACTGTATTCTTCATTGCTTTGTTAGTTGTGTGTAGTCACTGTTCTTGCTAAAAAAAGGCACAAGATTCAAAATCATGGATATTTTTGCTGACACAAATTTTTTGCTGGCTTTGCCTTAGGACACAAAACACTTTGGTGTCTTCATCTGGCAAAATGCAGCACTGTAGCCCAGTGATTTGTGCATCATTGGGCCCTGGGTCTGTTGCACAGGAGTGGGGAAGCAGCTGAGAGGAGCAAGTGCCAGGGTAGAGGCTCCTTCAAGCAAAACTTCAGCCTGGGATCCCTGAGGAGCATAAGCAAAGAGAAGCAAGGCCTGGTGCACTGGACGGGGGCTTGCAGAGAGTTGTCAACAGCTGTAAGCCCAGACTCCTTGCAGCTGATAACAGATCTGCTCATTCAGCCTGGCCACTAGTGCATGGAAAATAGAAGAAGAATGAAATCTGTTCAAGACAGGGGGAGGGGAATTACCCAGCCTTCAGTAAATGCGAGACTACCACAAAACTGTTGTCAGGACACCATGTGTAGCATGGGAAGATTGACTTAGCACTACTGCTTTTAAAGATGCCTCTGCTAGTTATTGATCAGTGACATAGACAGTCCACTCACCTTTTGTGGCAGGAAATTAGGGATATCTGTATTTGGGGTTTGTGGTTTGAATTCTTGGTCAGTAGCAGTTGATAGAAATCTTGATGTTTCTCAAACTACAGTTATTTACAAGCCCATGTTACCTTCAAGCGAGCTAGGGACAGATGAAATTCCAACCTACTTTTAGTTGGCTAACAACATTTTCCGTTTCTTACTCTATCAGACTAAAAAGGTCCCTTATCTATAAGACTGTATGCACTATTACAACTGAGAATAGTGCTTACAGTGTTTTTAAAGAACCAAATTTCACATCCATGTCTAAATTGTTATAAAAAATATGCTTCTCTCTTGCAGCCTTTAGGCTACTAGATACTTCCATGCTTGGAGGTACATAGTGGCTGCAACCACTTGTGTAGAGCTAGGATCCCCTCTGCTTCCTGTTTTTTTCAATGGTAAGGAAACCTAGGCACATCCCAGAAGCCAGAGGTGCTGCATCCTCTGAAAAATTCTTGGTCTGAATGCTGGAGGGGACCAGGAGCCTGAGTAACTACAGTGGCACATCCCAGTGAGAGTGCAGCCCTTGAGCCTATAATTGCCCTGGAGCAGGGGCACAGTGGAGAAATCTCTGTGGTACCTCCCATGAATGTGTAGGTGGGACCAATGTGCAAGAACAAGCTTCTGAGTGAAAAAAAGTCACTCTGTTCACACTGGATGGGTCAGTGTCAAAGAGGAAGTAACAAAACTGTACCTCCAAGGACAATGACTAGAATCCAGCATAGATATGGGTCTGTTTATGATGAGGGTGCTTCACAGGAGTCAAAAGAGCTTTTGGGAGGAAGATTTGCTGCTATGTCTGAAAGACAAACCTTACAGAACCTACCCAATTAACTCAATAGAGAGGTCTCTCAAAAGCTGCTGGTACTCATCAACCTTCTCCAACAGCTTGGCACCTCCTTTTATAAACTGGCTTGCCGTTTATGAAGTCCAGAGAGCACTCTGGCTGAGAGGCACTAACTATGCAAATGCAATGTCAGTCATTATCGTTATGGTCTTTTCATGTTCTTACTCAAATCACTGATGTATCTTCTGTGTCCAGCTGACCAAGCAGTATTTCTTGCATTATAGGATTCTGATTCCACTTCTATTGTTAATGTTCATTACTTTCTTGGAGAGCTACAATTTCATTATTAATACATCAGTGTAACAGAGCACAGATTACATAAATGCATTTCTGAGCATTAGCTAAATATTAGTTTTAAGAACAAAATATGCTTCCTATGCCAAAGATACGTTCCTTCTTATACAAATACTTAATGGCTACAATTGCAAAAGTACTTAGAAGAGGCTTTTATTTTCTTAAAATAAAATCGCAAAATAAGCATCTGCTTATCCTGTCCTTCTTCTAAGGAAAATCAGGATTTTGAGTTTGAAAGGTGGTTACCATGAATATTTGAATCTGTTCAAGGATAGTATCAGTAAATTTTAAACCTCTTATGTCTACGAGGATCAGAGGGTGGGTTCCTTGTGTCTGATCTGTTCAGTGGTACAACCTTTGGTTGCGGTGTGGTCCTCTCTAACTTTGGTGGTCTCTCTAGCCCTGGCTAGAGAGCTGATGTTGTTTGAGCTGAGGAGAGCCCCACAGCTGAGCAATGGGATGAAAGCAGGGTCATGACCATACTCTAGTGTTGCCAATTTTAGAGTTGAAGCTGGTCCAAAAGCTGATCTAGCTGCAAACAGATATCGGTAGCATGGATGTGATGTATCCAGAGTACTGCTTTGCTGCGGTCAAACCTGGGTTGCAGCTGTCTGTGGGACTAGGGAGGCTCAGAGCTGGATTTGGTTGATCCTATTACAATAGCAATTGAGTGCTTGTAGTATCTCCTTGTATTGACACTTTTGGGAGAACTGGGGCTAAACTGTAACACCTGCCTCCTGCTCCTGGGCAAAATCAGGTGCCCCACCACATGCCTTGGGGATGTCTCCCTCCTAGCCTCAGACGGACAGCCATTGTGGCTGCAGCTGGCTGCACCAGGGAGCTTCTGGTCTGTTGTTTTGGTCCATGACTATGAGACAATCTCCACTTCAGGTCTCATGTCTTTACAAGACATTACAAGAAAGTTTCTGCTTTACAAGAAAGTTTCTGCTTTACAAGAAAGTTTCTCTGCTTTAATGTTCCCCCCTTTATCCCATGCTTTCATACTTTAGCCTTAAAACTGAACTTGGGAGTTATTTGGAGATCGTCTGAGTAGGGCTTTTCTCATTCTGTGCAGGGAAGCCTCAATACTCACACTGCTGAACTCATCAGTTCGGGACCTCTTAAAAATGCAAGCTAGTTGTGTTATCTCCTCCAGAGATATTCACAGGACTGATGCTCTGGTGGATTAAATTATTTTATGCATTGTAAACAATAGGCTGGTGGAGCTGAAGTGCTGAGGTCCTTTTTTAATCAGAGGCACCAGATTAACTTGCTTTTAGTCTTTCAGAAACTCACTCTTAATGAGTTTACCATGATGTAGGTCCACAAATTTCCTGTCTGGCTTCTTTTGGCACTCTTAGATAAAAATGCCATCTGGGAAAGAGATTTATTGGTTTTAAGATGATGTCCCTTTCTTATCACCTTGTTTTGCTGGCCCTGAGCTCATCCAAGATAGCAGTACTTACCTAGACAACATCAGTTTGTCAGACACAAATTGTGGAAAAATTAATTTAAAATACCTTGACCTTTCTACCTCACTAAGATAGGATTTCTTTTTTTCCATAGTAAAACCTCTTGCTAATGTAAAATGCTTACATAAATATGTATATAAATATAGGTATGCATACAAATAAACAAAATCTTTAGCCTTTTTCGAATATTCCGGTCTGCTTCCAATGTAAACGCTGCCTCACTTTTGTATGGAAGGATTTCTATTTTGCATCTGTATTTATTTTGCACAAATGAGTTTGGACCTTCAAATAGCATCTATTGTTGTCTGCTAAAATGGCAATGCCAGCCAGGGGGAGTTCTGTGGCACAGTTTTATTTAGAGATCACTCAGCTCTACACAATTTTCACTATTTAACTCCATGTATATGGCTGCCCTAGATAGAGAGATGGGTGCAGACATCAGGTGAAGCTTGGCTGAAGCACCACAGATACTTTCCACAACATCCAGGTGATAAGGACCTCCCCACTCTCCATTTCTGGG
The DNA here is from genome assembly GCA_024500445.1 of Entomyzon cyanotis. Lineage (NCBI taxonomy): Eukaryota > Metazoa > Chordata > Aves > Passeriformes > Meliphagidae > Entomyzon > Entomyzon cyanotis. The sequence goes on from JAKEPQ010001005.1 coordinate 89,755,763, forward strand.
GCCTCAGAAAACTATAAAACATCATTTTATCAAAATGGCACCAGGAAAATGAGCACAAATACTCACTGCTGCAGGTGGCCAGGGCTCTTCCTCATAGCCAAAAACCAAGCAAAGGAGAAAAACTTGGAAAAAATTGTTACTGGCTATGGAAGTTGCCAGGGCTTGTGATGTGTTTATGCTCACATGTTATGGTAAGGTAATGTGGAGGACAAAGCTCCTGTTAGCAAAGCACTTGAGCTCTAGCAATAACACTTAAAATTTGTTTGAGTCTTTTAAAAAAAAACAATTCTGTGTCTTTTTGTAAACTTTCTATAGAAAATGCCTTACCCATAAGTTGCATAGAAAAGAGAAAATAAAAATATGTTTCTTCTTCTGTGTGAGCTATAGGAAGGTTATTCCTTTATACTCAGCCTTCAATGTTGAGGGATGAGTGTGTCCTTTTTTTGTTTGCCTGAATTGCATTCCTGCACAGACCCTGGCTGCCACTACTGAGATTCTGCGTCTTCAGTGATTAAAGAAGCATTGCAGAAAAATGAGTCTGTGTTTTCAGAAACGTGGAGAAAGGCTTATGCGTGAATTGGAGGAGGGCATAGAAATTTGCAGTGATGTTCGTAGCATCATTTTTTAATTACAGTGATAAAAAATTATGATGAGTTCTCTATAGTTTATCTAAATTTGCTCCGCTGCTCATGGCTGACTAAACTTGAAGGGACTCCTGGGCATAAAAAAAAAGCTCTGCTGGAATTGTTTAAATTAGCCTAAACATTTAAAAGGGTATGCACTTTTATCTGGTGAAATTCATTGTGTAGTAATGCAGCCATGTGCTGCATGGCAGTAGAGGGCTGCCTCTAGAAATGTACGTGATGTGCAAGGAGGGGATCTTTCAAATGTGTTTAAAAAGCATTGCTTTACTTTCCTTGCACTTGTTCCTTATTCCCATATGTTGGTTTTGCTGCAAGTTCCTTACAGCAAAATGTTCCTCTGATGAAGGAGACTGACAGTTACTTGGTTTCAAGGGATGAATTTACCATGATTTTTCTATCCTGTGAGTCTTCAAAGCTAGAGAGAAGGAAGATGACACATAAGCAAAATTAATTTTTGTTTCTGCCTCTCTGTAAAATTTGTGCTTAATGATCTTGCCTCTTCCTCAATGCTTTTTTTTTTTACCACATTGTCCTAATCCAAGCTCTGATCTCGCTTTCACTTAGCATCTGAGCTCTGATGAGCTGTCAGCACTTGATGCTGTCCCTTTCACTCCTTAATCTCTCATTTAAGAGTGGAGTATTTGACTCTCTCAGTGGCTCTAGACATCAGCTAAATTTTTACAGGACTCTCTTAAAGGAATATTTTGTATTTGTTGCCCTGCTAATGGAAGATATGAGAGCCACATTTGCCCTATCCCAGCATGCACAAGGGAAATTATCATCATGTCAAATTACAGCTGCTGACTCCTGCCAGACAGCCCCCTGCCTTATCTTATCTATCTACATTTTTTAATGTCATGCTCATCATCATGGCATCTAAGTGCCTTAAAAGTTTTCCATTGCTTCAGAGGAAAGATGCATTTATGGGTGTGTTACTAGAAAACATTCCCTGGTTCTGGCTATTTGGTTGACCTGTGTGTGAACAAAGGTGATAAAGGTTAAAGTGAATTAACACTGAAAAAGTGACTTTCCAGTGCAACCACTGCAACAATCTTTGACTCAACAGACCTGATCCTTGTTGATATTTTGTCCAAAATACATTGTGTGGCTTTTACTCCTGGTTATGTTCAGGGATTAGCTGGATTCTGCAATGCTTCTGGCACTGATGGTGGAATGAGGAAGCAAACACTGATGCAAGCTCTTGCTCAGTTCCAGTTCATGCTCTCACAGTGATCTTGGGTCTGGTTTGAAGCATTTGAGCCTTTTTGGTTGCCAGGTAGGTAGTACATTCATTGGAAATAAACCAGTTTGGCTTCTGCATTTGAGTTTTACTTTGTTCTTCATATTGTAAGGAAACCTGGTGCAAATGCTGTTGGATGTTAAATAAAACAATTTAAACTAGGAATTGATGAGATGACAAGAAGCCTGCAAGGGATTTCTTCCTTATTAGTCACATTTCTGAGCAAAATCATCATTTATGTCTCATAAATGTTCTGGGGTGTCAGTTGTACACAACTGCTGTTTATTTTTCAACCTGTACCAAAGAGCATAAGAATTTAATATGAGGGTTGAAACATGTGTGTGTACATAGGCATGAGCTTCTGCATGTCTGAGTGCTGCTGGCACCCTCCACAGGGCAGATCTGTGTCTCTAGCTCTTTTACTGTCCTCCACTGACTCCCATGCCTCAGTCTCCAGAGGTCTGATCTGAAGGCAACCACCTGACTGATGGTGGAGACCAAAGCGTCACTTGCCAAGCACTGCCTTTGTGCTTGAGATATGCCCCAGCCTTCAGGATCCTTGTATGGCTGCTGAGATAACAGATTTTGCCTGTGCACTGGCTGTAATTGCTCCTGTACCTTTCCTAGTGGTTTGTGGTTTTGTGAAGTGCTGTGCACTGTTGCTGCCCAGCTCAGTGGTCGGCAGCAGGCTGTGAGCTCTTTGATCCTCTCCTCAAGTTGCAGCTGATCCATGGAGATCCCTATCTGATCTGACAGCTCTCTGTGTTTTCACCCCTTGACCTAGAGCAGTGTTGGCAAAATTAGCAGGACAAATACAAGCTCAATATTTATTATTTGCAGCCACCTATAGTAGAGTGTGACTGTGATGTTATTTCCAGAGTTTCTCTATCAGCTAGGGGAGGCGATGCTTGCACCCTTTGGTGGTAACTTGGATTGGGAGAGCAGGCCAAGGGTTGAGATATTTCAAAGAGATTTTTCTATTCTTTCATACTGCTCTAGAGATTTCAAGGCAAACAATAGAAGTAAATGCAGATTCTCAAGTCAAAAGAAATAGATGTCTGGTAGTTAATTCTTCCATCTTACTAAGTCGTGGGGATGGGGGAACACAGAGGTGTCTTGGCGCCAACGAAAACATTTAGAGTTGCATAACATGTCACTTAGCTGTACTGCAGGTTGTTTTTTCTGTATTTTATCATAACGGGAGCTTGCAAACAATGCCAGAGTTTCATCTGCAAGTCTCTGCACTGTCAGAGATCAACTTGTTCTGCTGACATGCTCAAAAAGAAAAAAACCACCATTAAACACAAGAAGGAGAGAGCTTAATTTGGCCTGCAGACTGTGCTTCATCCCACTCAAACTGGGTCAGTGTAAAGCAAATAAACTGCAGCCATGTGGATTCTACTGTTGGAGCTGTTGTGCTGCCTTTGATCTTGGAGGATATATGAAACTCCTGGATCTGACTCATCAAGGTTCTCCTTCACATGCCTAATAAAAAGCATACAAGCCATCCTGTTGAAGTTGGTAGGATGAACCACCCATATGCCTAAATTTAAGCACACACCTAAAGTGTCCTGCTGAACGCTTAATGTAGGGAGGTTTCCATCTCTCTTGGACAATATTGCTTGGACTTCCACTGAGCTGTGCCACAAGAAGAGCAGAAGTTAAGAGGACACAGAGGGGAAGAGAGAGATTTTAGCCAGGTCCCCTTTCAGCAGACATTTTTTTTTTGCTACTTAAGGTACAGTTGCTTAAATCTGTGTGATTGGCTTTGCTGTGTGCTGAAAGATTGCTTCCTCCAAGCTTATGCTCTAATTTCCTGCCTTGTAATTAGCTCTTCCACATGGTTACCCCAATGTGCACAGCATGCAGTCATATGATAAGCTTATGCCACTGGACATCCTCAGCCGGCTGAATCACAAGGCAGCACTTTAAATCCTGCCCACCAGATATGTAGGACACAAACATGGGTTGATGGACAGAGGGGTCTGGCTGTGGAGAGGCAACCCGTGAGGGGAGGGACTTGGCTGCGTTTGGGCAGAAAGGGATTACTCCAGTGTTTTGTGAAGCGCAGTGCTTTGTGCCGGGAGGGTCACGGCAGATGCACCAGCCTGCTGTGCAGGTCCTGCTTGGAGATGCCTGCGGCCCAGCACCCATAGCACAGGGACTTCTGTGGTGGGCTGGACTGAGACATGTTTTCCCTCTAGTCTCGAGGGGGGCAAAGGAAAGGAGAGGCATACAGTGTTCAGGAACAATGTCTGAGCACCTTACACTGGGAAATGAGATTTTAACAATGATGGTTTGTTCTCTGAAGAAGTGTAGCAGTGATGTTCCTTCTTTACAGTCAGCTCCAGCCTTGAGCAGACACCACCATCACCAGGCATCCCCTCTGGCTGCTCACTGCTCATTCTCCCTGATGGTGTGGCTGACCCTGGGAGTTGGGGGCAGCTGCAACTCCCCCCAATCATGAAAGTCACTGGGCAGCAGTGACCTTTATTTGCCACTCCATTATGCCTCAAAAGCCAAGCTTTCACATAAAATTTTTCACAAATTTGCACCTCTCTGCTGACTTCTCAAGTGAAAGACACTTGAGAAGCTTAGGAAGAAAAAATGGAGGGAATATGCTGTGATTTTGTCAAATCTGGCTTGGACTGAGTTACATGGCTTTCTCTGCACAGCAGGACACCAGACTGAAACACAGTGAGCTTGACTCCAGGTTTCACAATGAAGGTTTACTCCTTCTTTGAGTACCTGCAGTTCCCAATTAAAATCTTAACTTTGGGAGACAGATGTAATTTCATAGGATCTAACTCTTCAGACCCTTTTGTGCAATTCTCTGGTTTGTATGGTTTTATTTTAAAGCCTCTGTTTTCCAAAATGGTGTTTGGTGTCTTGCTGCTTTCCTGTCAAACAACTGGGAGCAGGGTGATCTGAGCTCCTTTCTAGAGCCATGGCAAGAGAGGAGCTGATAAATACAAACAAGGTCAATCCCAAACTTTTGAATTATGTCAGATCAGACTTCTGATGAGAAAAGTGAAGAAGTCAGAGAAGAATTATTTGAAAGCACCAAATTAGATATAGTAAGCACCTCATAGTGTTAGTTCAATGCGTTTTAAATGTTTACAATATGTTTTACAAAAAATTGCTTGAGGGTTAGGTACTCGTGGAAGGATGACTGCTATCTATATGGGTTTTTCTGTGGCAGGAGATTTGCACCACAACAGGCAGCTGTTCTGGCCATTTAAAGGAACCCATGGTCCTTCCAAGTCATGATTAATCAAGAGGTATCAATGCTCAAATCCAATACATCCTACCAATACCTTATTTTAGCCCTGTTGATTGTTGAGAGAGTGACCCTGAACTGTGTCCATCTGCCTTATGCTGTGTGTTGTGGTGCCAGCGAGAGCCACTCAAAACATCTGCTGTCATGAGGATGGGCTGTGAACTGCCAGCTCCTAGAAACACCACACAATGCTGCAAGCCCTGGTGGAGTGAGGATGTCTATCAGGACTAGGACTTACATCTCCCCTGGCTGGGAGTGGCTTTGTGAGCCTTATGGCTGCTAAGGCTGGAGGCTTGAATGGGCATCCCTTGGAGGTGTTGCTGGATGACTCAGTGTAGCTCAGGCCCCCTTATTTCTTTGTCTTGTGAATATGCTGATCCTTGTCTTTTCCTGAGCCTGCCATGTGCCCTTGGGTATCTGATGGATCATTTTAAGTCCTAGGTAATATGTTTTAGAGCCACACCATGTTACAGAATAGGTGTGACTCCTTGCCAGTAAACATTATCAGTCTTCCTCTGTGAGTCTTGCCCCACTCACAGGAGCTACAACCAGAGTGTGAGGACCGTGCCTTCCCTGCCTGTGTTTCCAGCTCCAGTCACCTTGTTCTGTGCATATCTCACCCATTCAAGTATGACACTTCTCTGACAACCCCCACAGAGGAAAGAGCCCCCCCCCCCCCACTCTTTGCTGCCCTTTTTGTGTTGCCTGCGCTGGGTATTTGTTTGCAGAGAGCTTGCATCAACACTCCATACTGCCTTAGACTAAGCAGACTAATAGACTCTTTCAACACCTCTGTAGTGCTGCCTGCTGTCGTAATCATTCAGTGGTCATGGCTCTCTGCAAACAGCAGCACTGAACTCGCCGTTCAATTACCAGTTTATTATTCTAAGATGTCTGGGGAGAGGAGTGGTGATAGCCATATGCCAATATGGCTGTGGCTGCTTGTGAAGTTCCTCGTGGGACGTGGAGAGCCAAGCCCAGGGGTCTGAGCAGTTCTCTTAGGCTGGTGACTGACAGCATCTGACATAGGCTTAAAATAACCCACCCCAGAAAAGAAAACAAATGAATTTGTCCAAATCTGCCTCCAAATGAATTTCTAATACGTGAAAACAGCTCAGAGGTGGGTGCTTGTGTTTGGGAGTCAAGGCTGTGTTGACCTACCTTGTCAAGGTGTGCTGACCTGCCAGGACTCCCTGTCTTTAGGAATGCTGGTTCAGCAAGCTTGCAGGCAAGTCCTTCCAGTACTGAAGAACTTGGTTGCTTTGGGGTTTGGTGAAGCCACCATGGAATAATCCATGTTTTCCTGAAATTCACAAGTTGAGCAGGAACTGATCCTCACTTTGGGCTGATGAAAACCAAGTCTTTTCTGGTGCTGACACAATGGCCTCTGGCTAGAGAGGGTCTCACGCTGTAACACTTGTTCTGGGCTGGTTCCCGCAGTGATCCTTGGAGGAAAGCTGGGGCACAACGACTGAAATAACAAGAACCAATCATCATGAAAACACATCTGCTGGGTTCAGAGTGTGTATGCTTTGTAAAGTGTGGCTGCTATTAGAAAGCTCAAACTCTTTTATGGGACAGAAAATTAAGCTCCCTTGAAATATTCAGTTATGCCAAGAAAAAATAAAGTCTTATTGGATTTTTCTGTGGCTCCAGAAATTTGAGGAAGCTTCCCAAAACTTAATATTCGCTTCTGAAATGTCCATATGAAGCAATTTATCTTCTTATGACTGGCTTGTCAAACAAGAATCGCTTCTAAAATTCTTCCATTCACTAACTTCCTCAACCGTGCTTTATTTTTTTTGCTTTTGTCTCCACTCCCTGATCTCTCTCTCTGCAATTCAGTATGTTCTAAATGTATGCTGAGGGTGTCCATGCCAGCTTAACAAGTGGAAGGATTTGTTGGAAGTTGTCTTCTGAGCTGGTATAATCCAAATCAAAACACTGTCATTTCTATTTGCCAAGATGCAGACTCATTCCTCCTCTTAGCAGGAAGGCATCCAAGAGATAAGGAAGTTAAATCAGACAAGTGTGTGTATTTTGACATGTCTAAAATCCTGCTTATGCTATTATGCCTCATTCCTTGTTATTGCTGACTTGTGAAAAGGATAAATTTACCCACAGTGAAATCCTTCTGGTAGCTTGCTTATTCCAAATTTCTTTCTTGTGCTGAAGCTTAAGCATTAAAAATAATTTTCTCATGAGACAGCTTATTTTGTGTGATTGGGGTTGGTGCTGGTCCCTGTGGGCAACAAGCTGGTTGGCAAAGTGTCTATGTTTTATCTGTCAACAGCCAGAGCGCTAGTGAAAAAAAAAAAAAAAAAAAAAAAGTAATTCCAGAATCTGACTAGGGAAATGCCTTTTCATCTCTTCATATTCCAAAAACATCTAATGCCAAGATTTTGGGAGCAGAGTTGACTCTGTAGCAGAACAGCGCTACAGAGTCACACAATAGGGTGGAGGTGAAAGAGTGAGTGGTCGTAGGAAGGGAGATCAGTTGAGGAATGACTGCCCTGATGGGAGATTAAGGATAATGAAGGTTCTGTTAATTGCAGGAGTCTGCTGATAAAGAAACTTCAAGAGGATGAAGAAAATATAGGCCTATGAAGAGGTTTGCTTAATGTTGTCTGAGAAAAAAAAAAAAAAGAGAGAGACAGGACAGATAAATATGCATTTGAATAGGAAACAATATCTAAATACTTGCAGGGTATGCAGAGTCCAGGTTTTTTGGTGCTTTCTGACCCCAGTTCTCTCCTGGGCAACTTGGAAGATACTGGGGATCCAGCTGCAATTGTCATCGCTCTGTTTCCCACTGGTGGGTATATTAAGGTCCCATCTCCCAGGGACTGGGAGATTTACCTGATGTGATTTTTGGTCATGAGTGTCTGCATATAAACCAAGCGATGCAATAACAATTTGCTGATTTTCCACCTAAACTAAAGCATTGCTGCATTTGGAGGTTCAGTGGTACGGCTCTGTGAGAATACAGATCTTACCTCAGATGTTCCTGCACATCCATTTTAGAGGTTTCTATGAGGAAAAAGCCTATGGATAAGCAGAAAATAAAAACTTTGATTCAGACCTATGAGAGCTGCTGAAAAGTAGGATGTTGTTAACCATCCCATTCTTGTTCAGCTTCAGTGGAACTTTGCTTTCTGAGTGGGTTTGGAGAGGGCAAGTAGATGAAGTGAGCAAGTAGCATCTTCTATCTCAAAAAATGGAATAGATGATAATAGAATTAATACTTTGGCAAATGTTGAAAAAATCTTCCTTGCTATGCAATGAGACTGCATTAATGAGTATGTGAAAACATCCATTAAAGTTTTCATTAAATGTCTGCTGCATGCAGGTCCCTATCTGTTTACGTGCCCTTATGTAAGCAAGAGGACACCCAAACCATAAGCACAGTGTGATGTTAATGCACAACATACTTCTAGAGACCTCAGCAAGAGGAACTTCAGTGGTAGTCCTACTTTCTGCTCTGTGAGCAGAGATGTTAACTGTAAGGGGCTCAATTGTCATGGCTCGCTTTGCAGGGCCTGGATGTAACTCACACTTCTGAACTGAGAATGTCACCGAAGTGCATTGGCTGCATGTATTCAGCAGTACCATGTAATAGCACAGCATGCTTTAAGGAATGTGTCTTCCTTTCAAGGCCCTAGCAGGGAATCGGTACTTTGTGCACTGCCCATCTGACTCCCGATGCTATTATTTCACATGGAAACAGGGCTGGAGTCCCAGGTTGCCCATGGTATGGCAGTGAAGCCAAGCACTTGCACAAAGGCAGAGGTTTGGGCCATATTCAGAGGGTGCAGGATGCAACACATGACGATATCACCTTCATTTGTATTTCACTGTGGTGTGGATGGTAGAAAGCAGCAAGTTTGGGCACATACTAGAGAGAGACCTTGGAGTATTGTACTCTGGCTTGGTTGCAGAATATTTTAATTGCTTTTTCACCTTGCATCATTTGAGGAAGCTGCAGATTGTATGCCTGAAATCAGATGTCAGCATCCAACCTCCACCCACTCTTTCTCCTCCCCATTTAGCCATTCCTGTTTGCAATGAGGTAGCCAGTGAAGCGCGTCTGTGTGTGCAAATCCCTTCTCTTGGTGGAATTATATCTGGGGATGAATTCAGCGCATTGTGCCTGCTTGGAAGGACCCAAAGGGTGGCTCCTATCACATCTCATGGCTACCACCTTCAGCCAATATTAATAGTGATTCCTGCACAGTCAGCGAATTCTCCAGGAGGGAAGAATCTGCCCTTAGTCCCCGTGCATATTACAAAGGGTGTTTTCAGCAGCGTGCAACTGTAATTAGTGGAGCTCAGCTTGGCAATTTTAATCCCCTGCTGTCTAGTTTGGGGTTGCTTGTTATGCAGCCAGCATTCACTCAACATAATGGTTGCTACCTGCCAATGTGCTTTGAGGGATATTGTTAGCATTAAATTTGCCATTTACATTTTCATGTTTGACATAATTGAGGAATGAATGCTCTTATGAAAATTAAACTTGTGGTCCTCCTGGACTACTGTAACCCTGTTAAAATGTAATGCGATTCTTGATGCGTCTTCTTTAGGTTTTTATTAAATAGAATATCCGTATGACTAATTCCCCTGGCCTAAATGTAGGCTGGGAAGGAACATTATTGATAGGGCTGAGCACAAATGGCCCTCTATACTCAGCCTCTAATGGCCTAATAATGCATTATACTTGAATCAGAAATACTTTGAGTTGTAGTGCTTATTGCCATTATTGAAAACACCTGGATGCTCCATTCATCAAGGTTACATCAAAATGGGCCCATTTGTTTATTAGTCTGTCAGTAAACATCTTTATTTAGTTTCATGTTCCTCTCCTCTCAGTAGCATCGGAGAGGACAAGACCGTGTAGTGTATGTTTCTGTGGTTTGCCGTTATTAGTTTTCCTTGAAAAAGAAAGATAATGAAAAGTTTGGATGGCTTCATGAAATAAACATTTTTCTTGGGCATTGGTTTTTTTTTCCCTTTCCCTTTTAGAAAAGGAGGTTAAAAAAAAGCCATTGGCTATGTAGTCAGGATGACCAAATTGCAAAACAAGCAGATTTGCCAGACTAAGATTTTAATGCATGTTTTATGGCAAGCAGCCTCTGGAATATTTTGCTCCCACTGCTACAGCTCTGCTCTGCCCGGAGGAGTTTGCTGTGCTAGGAGGATGCTGAGGGACAGGTAAAGCTGCTGGATGTTGCTGGTGTTCACAGCCAGGCATCTTGCCCACGGGAACCTGTGCCCAGGCAGGCGTTTTAAGTTTGGAGCTACGACATATCTCTGTAGTTCTATCAAGAGACATCCTAGTTCATTATAAGCATATCCCTTAAGAGCTTTTGCCCCTCTTCCTTCCCCCAGCAAAAGGATGAATTAATTTATATTTGCCAAGTGCTTTCAAGCTGGCTAAGGCTGAGGAAGGAGGCCCCATTTTCCATCTAAAGAGGAAAGGGTGTTGAAATATTTTGGCCCTATAAAACCCCATCAGTCTCAGGCTAGTTGAAATATTTTTTCTTTGTCAGAAAATGTTAGCTTTGACTATTTGTACAGGTTTTCTTCTGAAAAGAGAAACTTCAAATATGACATTTTTGACTTCCATTTCAAAACAGGGAAAAGAGCAACATTTGAAAGTCAAATGTTTCTTTTTTTAAAAACAATGTTTTGCTTTGACATTTCCCAATCAAAATCCTCCAGATTCTGCAGTTCTGAGGAGGTTGTAGCTGGAAATCTGATGCAGAGCAGACAGCTCCAACACCACTTGGAAGGTATCCGAGCTCCAGCTGAGCCAGAGCTTTCTGTAGGTATTATTCTTGAGAGTCCTGCATTATCCAGTGTTTGATGCCACCCATGAAGCATTTGTACCTTGACTGTAAAGACAGGCACTCTCATGAGTGTGTTTCATGTTTATGTTGATGCGTTTAATTAAATTGCATCAACCCTGCTCCTTTCTGCTTGAGCAATCTGTCCTCTATGCTCCATCCCATGAAACCTAGTCTTGTTCCCAGATCGGTGGTTGTACTATGGCTCCTGCTACCCTGCTGCAGTGCTGGTGATCAGATCCACAAGGCAAAACTTCTGGGGGAAGGTGGAATGGAAAAGCTACACAGTGTGTGTGAGTCAGTGGATTAAATGAAACATTAGAAGACAGAGTCCCTGCTGGCTTATCTGGTCCATTTTCCAAGTAACCTGAAGAATATGACTGACACAAAGTGGGGTCACACTATGGATTGGCTAGAAAATAACTTGAGTTTTAATTTCTGAATTTGTTGTCCTTGCCGTTCTAGACAAGCAAGCAAGGAAAAGAGTCAATATTTCTGTGGTCTGCTTGCAGAGGGTTTGTTGCTATTATAGCTCAGTGTGTGATTGCACTGATCTCAGATCATGTTCCCACTGCTGGTAGTAATGAATTGCTATAGTTGGTGTTTGAGGTATTCAGAAATACCAGGGCAGGTCAATGGCTGCTTTTGATGTTTAAAAGCCATCAGTTTTGTGCTGTCAAGGACAACTTTCCTGCCCTTTTCACCTGTGGGCTCTTCAGACACACAAAAGAGGCAGTACTAAACCTGAGTGTCAGTTTCATAGTTGCTTGTGGTGCATTCCCCAGTGCATCACTCTCCAGTGAGAGACCAGGAATCAGACTTGCTGAGCACGATAGCTGCGGTTTAAAGGAACTGGCAACGAAACGTGTGATGTTGTGGTCTGCTGATGGCTTGGGTCATGGCTGGAATAGGATACTGTCAGTTTGCAAAACTATTTGGAAATTTGACATTATGTCCTTGAACTTATTCCCTTCCTGGATTCAAAACAAGAAAAAAGGAGTAATAGTTTTTCCCTCTCTCATCAGGGAAATACTAATGTGTTCATGACAGCAAATAAAGGGAATGCTGAGCAGGGAATGACCAGTGCTCTGTTTCATATAGGGTTTGGAATTGTATGTGAGCTAAGGCCCTGGCCTACACTTCAGGTCAAGAAAGAAACATGGGGTTGGCATATGGAAGCTGAGGTCTGGAGCCATGGAACCCAGATTATGTCATATATGAATGCAGGGTGATTTCAATCTGAGAGAAGTGGGAAACACTTGCAACCTGGAAGGTGTTAGCTGAAAATTAATAGTTATTCCCTCTTTCACCCTTCTTGATCTTGCTACACAGAGCTTCTGGAGGACTGTTGCAGACCTAATTCCTCTCTTCAGACTCCTGCTTCATGTCCTTCCAACTTGAATTCTGGCAAAATCCATTTCCTGGAGGATCTTACTCTTTTGTTACTGTATGCTTTATTTTTCCCTAAGTATAGGAGGATACAGCACAGAGCAGGCAGAGCAGCCAGACAGCTTATACGGTATAGAATAATTTTGACAATCTACAATGGATCTCAGTAGATTTGGGCTGTTATTTTATTTTTGCAATATGTGTAATTTTGTTCAGAGCATGGGAAGAGAATTAGAAATTGAAACACTAAAATCCTTAAAATTTATTGAAAGAAAAACCTTGCTTTGAACCCTAGTAAAAAAAAATTATATTAGTATTGGCTTCCTCAATGCTCACATCTATTGAGTTTCTTCGATTATTAAGAGAGCAGTGAATACTTGCAAACTAATCCATCTCTAAATCAATCTTGTACAGCCATTCAGGAACAGTGAGCATAGGTTCATGATGTTGGAAGATAGAATGATATGGCAAGATACAAGGCAAGTATTGCCACAGAACAGTAAACACATCTGCAACACCTGCTGTAAATTACTGCTATTTTTGCAATGATCAGTTCCATGGGAAGGATTTGGACACAGGAGCAAGGGACAGTAGAGGTCTTCAACCACGAGTGGGAAAACATAGAGTAAATTAGCATTCACATTTAAAGAGAGAGAGGCTGGATATGAATACAAAGGTGGCACTCAGATCACAGATTTAGAGCCAGCCTTGCAAAAATTGTATGAACATGTAAGCCAGAATTCTCATGTCCTACTGTAGGTTTGACTTACAGCAAAGCTCTGCTTAGTCACTGGGGCAAGAAAAAGGACTTGAATGTCTCCACATGCAGAATCCTGTCAGCTTCTCCTCTAATTTGAAGGTATTGGAAATCTGTAACAGTCTCAGGTTTTAATCCAAAAGTTCACAGCTGTATACAAATTGTTTCTGGTTATGTGGAAATGCCCATCAGTCTGAGAGACAGAAACAACCTAAACCTGAACAGACCATGTAAATTATTTTACCCGCATATGCACACATAAACTAGGCAGGCTGCTGATTGCTAACTGTTCTTTCAAGATGTAAACACTGGAGAATCTGGTCTCCTTCTTCTTTGTATTCAAGCTGGTAGTAAAAGTATTCACCCAGAAAATAGGAGGTCAGAGCTTCCTGGCTCAGGGTTGCAGGGAGGTCTGCTTTCCAGCTGGATCCTCAGCCTGGCGCTGCCTCCGTCCTGTGAGTCAGTACCCATGAGTTGGGTGTGATGATTTCCTCCAGCCTTGCTGGATGGTCTAGCTGATGATGAAGATCCAGCCTATTGGAGTGCCTCCCAGGCAGCAGGGCCCTGTGTCTCATTCAACTTCCCTGCCCAATTCACATCCATGTGTCATGAGAGGGTCAGAACATGCAGCTTACATGGTTTCTAGGGTCAGTCATCCTCTGCTTTTGATTTGTGGAGCAGCGCACTGCAACCACTGATCTGAAGGGAAAGCAGGACCATGATCTGGTGGTCAGAGACTTAATCCTGGCTTGTGCTGTATACCAAGGCCTCCTTAGGTTAAGCAAGCCCTGGATGAAAACCAGACACTTTGCTATTACCTCTCTGCTGGTTGTGTTCTGCAAGGAAACAGTGGACTGGGCTGTTACTGCCCAAAGCCTTATCTGGGAGACCTGGGCTAGTAAAAAACTTGCAAGGCATCCTTGTGTTTTGCTGTGGCTGAGGATGAGGAACCAAATCCCCTTCCCCCAGCAGGTTTTGGGCAGAAGAGAGAGTTACTGTATGTCTTGATCATGGAAGCCCAAGAGGGAAGTGAAACAAGCAGGCTGACTCCAGTCTTGGCCATGGATGTTAAAGCCGATGGGCTCTGAGGTCCATGACCTCCGCCCAGGCAGTGTGAGATGATGAGGGAAGGACTCTCCAGGGAGGCGCAGGTGCGGCTCAGATGTGCCGGTTTTGGTGGTACCCAGGTTCTGCACAGCCCTGGGGCTCCGTGGCGGGTTCCACAGCTGCTGCCGGGAGACTCCCGAGGGATGGGAGAGCGGCCATTTCCGCCGTCAGCGCTAGGTGGCGATAACTCCCCGGAGGAGGCCGTCCCGGCGTCCCGGAGGCAGCGAGGCTGCAGAATCCGGGATCAGGGATGCAGGATGCTCCGCCAGGCGGGGGATGAGGCGGCCGGAGGTGCCTGCATCTCCTGGGCTCTCCCAGGGAGAAAAAACCGCCCAAACAACCCAACTGCCTGTGTCACTACTGCTCGATCAGCTCAAACTTGAGTAAGTGAGGGGTTTAAAAATTGCTTTTCCTTCACTTACCTCGGGCTAGAAGGCATCTGGTTTGGCACAGGCGAGTGTAGTGAATACAATTAAAATTGATTGAGTGCAAATGTTTTAATTGTATGATGTTTTGTCATTGATAAGCTCAATAAACTAATTTAATTAAGGATAATGGGAACATGTTTGGGGACATTTAGGACCCATTCAGACATAATGGGTTCAAAATGTCTCGGCAGAACCAAATCGCAGGGGTTCATTGACAGTGCTTCCCCTGTGCCCAGGGTGACCACAAGCCATATTGTGCCTAGTGCTGGGTTCATGCCATACTAAAGGGGCTCCCCAGTTCCTGTGGCAATACATGTGTTTGGGGATACCCACATGTGTCTGTACTTCCAGGGCAGCAGCCTCTCTTCCAGTTCCCTCAGAACTTCATTGAGGTTCAGCTGTGTTCCTCCCCATACCATTTTGCTTACAGCCCCCCATCATTGTTGGCCCCACCAAGTAAAGAGATTTTCTGTCCACACTGCTCCTGCCCTGGCCATCCATTGAAGAGGGGAAGAGCCAGGTGGGAGATGTTCTGGCAACCATGGGACTCATTTCTATCCCTTCCTCTGAGCATGACTTAGTGGGAAAAGATTGACACTTCTTTCACATGCTCTCTCAGCTTTTATTTTCATTTCACATTTTTACAGGAAGTTTTATTTTTTGTTTGCTTTGGTTTTGGTTTGGGGTTTTTTCTTAATTTTTAAATTGGCTGATGTATCTGTGTATTTAATCATCTTCAGTGGATTTTTTTTTCCACAGTGCATATGAGGATGAAACCATTATATCTTAATAATTTTCAGAACAAGGTATTTCCATAGTTCAATCTTAGAAATCTACCATGGATTCAACTCTGTTCAAGACTGACTGAAGGTGGGCAAAGAAAAGAAAAGCATTACAATATTGAGTCCCCTTTCCATGGATTTTCTGTGATCTAATGAGGAATAACATTCTGGATACTAGTAGCAAAATTTTGCAAAACATTTTTCTCATGCAGTAATTCATTTTGCAGCCCTCAGTTTCTTTTAAAAGCCCCTTTCCATCCCCACATTAGCTGTAGTCCTGGACTTTCTGTCAGCCCAAACCCAAAACCTAGGCTGATTCACAAGCCAGAATGCTAATCCACTGAGACAAATCAGACTGTCAGTATGAGCTCTTAACTATTTTTTGAGATACTTTTGCAGGCACTTCAGCACTGTGGCTGTTAGTTAATTCACTAGGAACATTAATCCTTAACTTCAACTATCTACAGGCCAGTTTGGCCCACTTCATCCCCTTCATCCCAGGCCCTCCCCATGTCTCAGGTGAAGATCCTAACCTCAGCCCTTCCTTTCTTTTCTACGTCCCTTCCCAGGATGCAGCTGCAGGTTTTATCATTCTAACATTCACCCATTCCCATGTCAGTTTATTTTTCAATATTCAGTGAAAATCCCTTCCAATATACTGGGACATTTTTTGTCTTAGGAAAGAGTAATGAAAGTTCACTGATTATCCAGTTTGGAGACATCTTGCTAAGCAGTGCCTTGCTAAGTAATGTTTTGGTGAAGGCCCTGCCTTTTCTCAAGCAGATCATTTGCTCAGATGCACTGCATTTTATGTAACAGTTAAGTTAAAATTTCATTAGAATGGGGAGGAAGTGAATTAGCTAGCTAATAATTATGGGAAGAACAATCCAGGCTTTCCCACATGAGGAGCAAAATGTCCAGTGGAGTGTTTGGGGTGGCCTGAAGCGTTCAGTGAGATGTGTGTGACCCAGTGTCGGTCAGCAGCAGGTGGCCTCTAGCAGCGGCGATTCAGCAGTCTGGTTTCATCTCCTTCGGGTCAGCCATAAATCTCAGTGACCTGTGAGGAGAAAACTAGATAGAAGTGCACCACATTAGCAGCTGAGGACAGAAAATCAATATAAAGTCCAAGTATACTGGCAGTCGAGTAACTGTCTAGAAATACAATATTTTTTCCTTGGTGCTCTCTGGAAATGTTGATGTTTCAATAAACTCTGAGAGCAAATGATGAAAAAAATGGGGGAGAGAAGCTCTGGCCTGAAGCCTCTACAGAAGAAAGTGGTGCTGTGATTTGAATGTGTCTACTGTGATTTGAATTTATGTCATTATGTAGTCTGATCTAAATATGATTTACATATCTGATCAAGAAATAATATGACTTTCTGGATAAATTAAGACTGTAGGCAAACTGGAGGTGAACACATAAAACCTGAGTTGCTTCAGGGAACTCCTCAAACTTGTATGTTTTCCTTAGAGAACAATATGACTAATTGAATGAGATTTAGTGTTTAAGAATTACATGGGTCCATAGATCATCGAAGTCCATGATTTGCACTGGAATCCTTTTTCTTTTTCTCTTGTTCCCCGTGCAGGAATCTTAAGTCTTGAAACAGAAAGTGTGACTTTTTGATATGTCTATACCAAAGCATATTTGGACACAGGGTTGATCTCTACCCATGACACCAACCAAAATTTTAGGAAATTTCTTTGATCAGAAAGACAGACTAGTCAAAATAGATCAAGAATTATTTCTTGCATACACAGGCAATAGTGTTACTTCATTTTACTCTTAGGAATTGCTGTAACTTAGTCACAGATGTGGCATTTAGGGCTCTCATGCAGATTCATTTGATAACAATGGGTGATGAATTCTCCCATTTTGCCTGAAGTGAGTATTTGATTCAAGGTACCAGGGAAACACAAAGAAAATCCTAAAGGGAATGTTATGCCATAAACCTGCTGTCAAAGTCACATGAATCAAACCTTAAACTAAATGCCATATTCCCATCCTGGCTGGCAGACTCTACTTGAGTGTGAAATAATCAAGTGCTGGACTGCTGCTGCTCGCCCAGCTGCTCAGTGGAACAAGGTGATAGAGCAGTGCATCTCCCCATCCCAAAGCCTGCCTGAGCTGTGGCACTAAAATGATGAAGTGCTGTGTCCAGACAGACCCACAAATTTTTTGAAAGCTGTACTTGTTTATCCCAGCTGAGTTTTTGTCCTTTTAAGTACACCTAGCATTCAAATCAGCAAATCAGCAAATCAGTGTTTGTTGCTATGTTCTTAGCTTTGTGGATGCCCACTGAACACAGTGGCTAGCGTGATAAGGAAAGTGCCTGATAGGCACACATTGTATGTCTAAATTCTTACTGTGTTACTTTGTGTTAACATACTTGGTAGAGGGGAATCCAATTGAGAGAACTCACGGTGAAACCTCCTCTCATACCTTTAGGACTTCTCTTCCTCTCTTAGCCCCACAGATGGCCAGTGAGGCTCTGTGGCAGTCCTGCCCAGCTTGCAACAAATTTGAGGTGTATGGAGCCAGATGTGAGCTCAGGCTGCAACACAGAGGTGTCTCCTCAGGGCTGTGCAGTGGAATTGCCAATAATGATTATGTTGGACTGGAGGGCTTATCTAGCATTTTGGAAAACCTTAGACTCTGAGCCTGAGAGAGCCATTATGTGGGCCAGTCATGGAGAAACAGAAAAAGCTGTCTCCCAGTTTCTTCCCCCACCGCTGAAAACCTTCCCTAGGTACATTGTGAGCTAATTTCCCCTGCTTTTATATTAAGTGAAGCATGAATGTGGAGAGCATGACCTGAGCTTGCTGAGCTCAGGGCAGAAGGAAGAATTGTGATTTAGGGTGGAAGATGGGAAGCCCTGCATATCTATTCCCCACAGATTTCCTCATCCATTTCTACTCTTACTGGAAGAGACTGGGAGAAAATTTTATATGAGGTAAACATACATTTTTGCCCTATCTATGGGCTCCACTGTGTTTTCTTAGAGATGAGCTGTTAATAGACATGGGAGTTTGTCCAAGAGCTTTTATCTGGTCCAGATAATCCCTTAGATTACTTCTTTCCTCTCTTCCTCTTACTAGAAAGTATCTTTGAGACAAGTCTCTTTCCCTACACTTATCCCAAATGTACACTTAAGTTCATATGAAGACAATGTGCCTTGTGGTTAACTTCCACTTTTATGTTTTTCCATTTTGTTTTCTAATTTAGTTGATTAACCACATACTTGTTTCATCTTCCCGTTACCTGAAGGAGTTACATATTCTTTTCGCAGAGTCTCAGAGTCAAGTATCAAGCCTGTCTTCTGTGAGTTTCTCCCTATGTAAATATTTTACAATGAGCTGAAAATGGCACAACATCCTATGAAAAATTAGAAGTTTAAGTTAGATTTGTATTTATCCCTTTAGGAAAAAGGGAAGCCAAGGGAAGTTGAATACTGTAACCAAGTTTAGAATACAGAGTGAAATATCTGTTGGTATTTAATATTGCTTTATTGACCTCTTTCACACATTTGTGCCTTTGGAAGCCAACTGACCTTTTTTTCAGTGGAGATTTCTAGGCAGGAAGTACTATTGTGGTGACTAAAATAGCTGCTACTCACTTTTATCAGAGAACAGGAACAAAAAGGTCTTACATGCATGTGTAAAAAGATCAGTGACAAACTCATTTGCCACAGTTTATGCAAGTGCCCTTCTTTTAGCCATGGTTTTTTATAGGTTCTGATTTTGCCCCATGTTTAACAAAATATCTCCTTCGTTTCAAGGTACCATTCCCCTTTTAGAGATCCTTGCTTGTTTTCTAACATCTGTAACTTCCTGGCTTGCAGTGTTCTACCTCTACAACTCACTCCCCTTTTTGTTAGTCCCAGAGGCTTCTTCCCACCTCTCTCTTTCCTCTTTCCTCTTCAAGAGGACTGATTTTAACCAAGAGGTGTAGTAGCAGAAATGCAAGAGTGGCATCCTGACTGGGGAGATCCTCTGCTCTCTGCCTACTGAGACTGTGAGTGACTGGGGCTGAGCGGATGGCAAGCAAAAGAGATGGGGTTAAAACTGTATTTTCACTTGTATGAGGCAAAGAATAAATATGAGTCAGAGCAAAACTTTTCCATAGTCCTAAAGGATGTGTCATCAAAGATAGATGGGGTGGATTGCTTAGCGAGGACTCTCTGCAAAGAGTTCAGTGGACGCCTGGGCAACTGCTTTAGAGAAGACACAGCTCCTAGATAGTTAAAATTAACAGCAACCTATCTCACTCTCTGTGTATATACAAAAAGAGCAGCCCTTGTCTGGGAGAGCTTACAGTCCATGCCTAATTGATTGCCATGTGTTTTTCATTTAAACTCATTGTTAAAACAGAAGAAAGAGCAGTGAAATATTTTAAAAAAAGTTTCAAAATATCTTGCACTAGTTTTGTCTTCAGATATAATTGGCCAGGCAGAGTGGTAGGCCCAAGTTGTCCTGTGCTAGTAGGGCTCCAGAAAACCATGATACTCCTTTCTTACCCTCCAACAACTTCCAGCTCCCACTGAAGTCAACAGTCACCTCATGAGGGGTCATTGCTTGGTATCTCTGTGTGTGATAGCTGAGCCAGATGGAAGTTGTAAAGTATGAGGCACAATCACTGTTCTTTTTGACACAGAAATGAGACTATCTAGGCCAAGGGAAATCTTTTCTACCCACAAAAGTCCTACTTTCCTATATTATGACCTATATCAACAACATTAAAACTCAAAGCTATACTGTTACACTGATGACTTTGTTCCATTGACTGTACAGCTCGGTCAGTACCTATAAAATTGCAGGATGCATTTAAAGTAATTCAATTAGATTTAATTGAATTAAAACTGTTATTAAATTCTGCCAAAGGTAAGTCTGTATAATTTTTTTCTAATAACTCAAAAAGCTCAAGTCTGGATGAGTTTAAAATAATAATCCTACAAGGGAATATGATTGAATAAGTAAGAACATACAAACATTTAGAAGTCCAACTAGATATGAAGCTGAACTTTATATATCACATAAATCAGTCATTACAGAAATGGAAATCAATTAGGGTGGGTTTGTTCAACCTAATTTTTGCTCTGCTTTTAAGTATTTAAAGAAAGATTGATTTCGTGCCATTTTAATTGGCTTACTCCAGCTAAGTGTGGAGATTCCTGTGTTAACATTAAAAAACCCCATTTTTTATCATCTGGCCGTGGGGAAATCTTGGAGCTCTTTCCCAAAGCTGTAGTAATCCCTGACACTGAAGACCTTGTATTTCCTAGCATAGCATTTTAAGCAGCTGCTCTGCTACAATTTTTTAAGACTTCCACATATCCCAAGTCAACCATTCACTGTTTTCAGCCAACTCTTCTTTTCCTTCCTTTCTGTCTGGCTGGTTGCACACATGTAGTGGGACAGTCACACAATAGGAAAATTAATTAAGGATATTTTAGCCCCAAGATCTTTTTCCCTGGAGGCAAAAAGGTGATAAGGAACCATTCCATGTGGTGGTGAGCCTTCAAATTTTTAGCTACTGGTTGCTTTTGTCACAAGCAGGGAGCTCAACACACACCATTAAATACCAAAAAAGTGCCAGTCATTGCTCTTTCCCATTGTACAGCAGGAAGGATAAGTTGTTTTACATCTTCTGTAGGCAACTATGTTAAGTACAGCTCGGATGTCTCTGATGTGGCATTGGCATGCCCATGTAACCGAGGGGCAGAGTGCTGATGGAAAGGAGCTGGGAGTCAAAAGATGGGGAGGGACTGCAGCCTCAGATGTAGCCTGTCTCCTGGTTAGCTGTGCAAGGTGTGTACCAGTAAAAGTGTCTTCTAGCCATTCTACTAATTGCAATGTGAGGAGGTAGTCACTGGGAAACTAAGTTAGTTTTAACTTTGGTTGGATGCTCATGGAAATGATTGGCTAAAAACTGTGAAAGAAGAGAGCCTGAGAGACTCTAAATGTGATTCAAAATACTTCTATTATTCAGAATATATTTGTGTACCTTCACCATTCTGCTGGCAGCAGTGCTTGTCTGGTTCTGACCCTGTGTTTGTTGCACAGGATCATGCATTGCTTCGACAGATCTTTCTTGCCAAACGAGAATAGTTTCCCCTGTAGATGGCTCTGTTTTCCTACACAATTTCATCAGTGCTGTTGCTTTAGAACCATCACAGAAGTGAGACCGAGCTACGTCTTTATTTTCCTGTTCCAGTGGGTGTTGTGTTTAGAAAGCAGTAATTTGGATTAGAAGCTCTTTAACATGCTGGGTCTGAAGACAAGCTGAATTGTGAATAGTCGGTCACTTTCCACAAAACCAGTTTTTTGGTGCTTCATTTAGGACTTATGTTTACGAGCAAAGACTCAATGTGAGTGCCTAATAATTGGTGCTTGAGCTGCCCTGGGCTGCAGCATTTGGTGTCAAGATACCATTCAGAAGGATGAAGGTCTGTTGTAGTTTCTGCGTTGCATTTCCAAAACCTGGTGTAGGTTTTGCCACTACCTATGGCATCTCCAGTGATATTAGGGTGCCTGGGGTTAGGCAATGGGAGTAAAACCAGAGTTTTCAGCTTTTTGTGTGCATGGAAAAAGAATTTCTTCCTGTTTAACAACAAAGGAGAGGGGGAAAGTTTTCACTAATTTTCTTTCTAGCACCTGCAGAGCAGAAGCTGTTGGTATGAGATGAGCAGGCATTGTGACTGCTCACCACTAGCAAAGCTTAAATATTTAGTGAAATGCTGGAGTTCCTCTCTGGGCCCAGTGGCTTGGGTGCCTTGGTGTGGCAGAACTATCAGGCCCTGAGAAGGCAGGTCCTGATAGTTGGGGAGGGGTAAACAATTTGGGGGGATACACAGTGGGGGAAAACACTGTTGGGGAGGTGTATGGAAGAAGATAGGGGGGAATTGTCTTGTGAGTCAAATGGACAGAGAGATTGTAATGTTTAAATCTTTGTGCTCTGAATAGAGCCTGACCCCTAAACCAAAGGTAATGATAGCAGTGAGACCTTTCTAGGGTGCAGAACAGATGCTGTCTAAATGCAGACAAGGGGTTATATTTAATACCTGGCATTAATTCCTCCTAATGCCACTGTTGAACTATATCAGAGAACACCTTTATTTTGTGCTGCTGTGTTCTGGTGGTAGAAATTATCCTACAGGGGAGCTAGCAACCCACCTGAGCTCACCTAGCCTGCCTACCTGCCTGCTAAAAATGCAACTGTGAACCAAAAAATATTTGGAAGAGATGAGAAAGCTCTGACAATTCTCAAGCTCCTGAATTGTACACAGCATTTTGTCACTGATGATATACTGAGACACCCATTCGATGCTTGCACAAATTTCTATCAGTTTAGCAAATATGATAGCTCAGAGATACTGAAGCTGGAGATTCTCTTCTAGTTTCCATCAACAGCAGGAACTTGAGCTGGGAGTGCAGGGTTTGTTGCTTGTGCCAAGTGCTGGGACTTCCCATTGCAAGCTGCTGGCTGGGACTCACCTCCAGGAAGAGGAAATGAAATCACCAGCCTGCAGTCATTGAGAAGAAACTTGGCAGAAGGTGCTACAGGAAGGTCTAGTAAGGTCACCTGAAGTGCACTCTGGGTATCAACGTTTCAGAGGTGCATGTGGGATGGATTTGACTACACTCTCAAACTAATTGTGAGCGTAAAACTAGACCTGAGATGGGGTACACCCTTAAGTATTGCC
Source organism: Entomyzon cyanotis (assembly GCA_024500445.1). Classification (NCBI taxonomy): domain Eukaryota; kingdom Metazoa; phylum Chordata; class Aves; order Passeriformes; family Meliphagidae; genus Entomyzon; species Entomyzon cyanotis. The sequence continues at coordinate 89,778,936 of JAKEPQ010001005.1, forward strand.
CCAAATACATAAACCATTTGAGGTTGAGCTTAGCCTCTCTTGTTTGCAAATATTGCTGCAAACAAAGACTGTTCCTAGCGGCACTGTTTTCCTGATAAATCTGCACCAGTACAGAAAGGATAGATCATAGAGGAAACCTAGTTGTGTAAACAGTGCAAGACTTACTAAAGATAAAATCATTGTAAATTATATGTTACTTTTAAATGATTACCTAGAGAGATCTAAGTACCCAAGAACTTTTCAGAAAGAGCAAAGCAAATGATTACAGGTTGGAAAGTATTTTATAATAGGAGAGATTAAAAAGATTACATCTGTTTAGTTTAGTAAAGAGACTAATAAGAAGTGACATGACAAAGGTATATAAAATAATGTATGGCATAAAGAAGGTCAGCAGGTGCTCCTATTTATCCTGTCTTGTGAAAGAGACACAGGAGGATATCTAATTAAATTAAAAGGCAATAAATTTAAAAATGGTAAAGAAAATGCCCTTTTATGTCATATATAGTTAATCTGTGGAACTCACTGCCACAATAAGTAAAGACTTTCAGTTGAATTCAAAAATTTATTAAGTACCTTAAAAAAAGACAGAATTGTCAAAAACATCCAAATTCTGTTTTCAGAAGTAATTTAGGATCTTATGTACAAAGAAATGTAAGAACCATGCAGAACTACTTGCTGGATAATGTGCAGACCATCCTTATTGCAGGGGCCAGACTGCCAAGTTTTGGTCTTGAATTTTTCAGCTGCAGAATTAGGATTTTTATTAAACTGAACACCTGAAGAAAGAAAATATCCCCTTTTGGGGTACCTGGGAAACTCTGGGGTGGTCATACTGTGGTGGGGCACAGATCCCTCCTCAGTCAGAGGAGGGATCTGAGTTTAAGACTATAATATTTATACTGTGTTCTTGGGTTGCCATCCTGCTTATAGTAATCTCTAGGCTGCCACTGGAATTCTTTATTTTTTGGACAGCCTCATATTGCTGATGTGTATATGGGTGATCTGGGTATCTCACTCCTCCCCTCCTCAAGGCCTCAGGGGGAGGGTCAAATACTTAATTGCTGAAGCCCAGATGAGCATAGGGATATGGCAAACATCAAACCAATATTGTGATGCTCCAGGATGTGCATATGAAACTGGGAAACCTGAAAACCAACCACACGTACCCAGGGAAGGCAAGTAGGGACTGAATAGGGAGAACAGTGTTTGGTTCTGAGTTTGTATTGCATTTTGGCTATTTATAATTATGTTTTCAGTATCTTGGTCCTTCACTGGAGCGAGTCATAATATGCCTTACTTCTCAAAATAAGATTTGAGCACTTACATAGGCTTTTTAGAAAATGCTGTCCTAAATGATGCTTTGATTATAATATCCATGTTGTTCTAATGGAATAATGAGACAACTGAGGAATAGCAGGAAAAATGGGAATACAGGAGACAACTTCCTCAGGACTGTTCTTATTTTCTGTGTCTGCTTTATGCAATGGAGATTGACTACCTTGGAGCCAAGTGGTTTCAGATCTAAATGGAAAATGTGTTTCCTGATTCAGTCTTCTCTGACTCACTCAGCAGTATATGCACAACACAGGAAAGGAGATGTTCACACAAATTAGGCATTGCAGGGAGGATTGGGAGAGTTGAGATCAGTTTCTGGCATTTGCAACTCTACAGAATTTCTAATCTCTCCTTTCTTTTAATTTCTGAGCATTTAAAACATGGGTAGTCCTTTTGTTGTCTGACTTTCTGTCATGCTCATTCAGTGTACAAATGCCAGGAAACAAGAACTTTATATGTGAATGTAGCTCTGTAGCCAATACTGGAAATAGAAACAAGTGTAATTAAAAAGCATCTTGAGACTTACATAGGGGCTGAAGGGACTTAGGTACTCAGCTAGTTCTTGCTTTTCAAAATTCTACCTAAAATGCTATTGGCATGTGAGTGATTAGCTAAACATTTTTAGTGACTTTATCATATATTATATTTAGTAATTCTAGACTCAGGATAGGGAAGGTCCTCATGGATCATGAGGTCCAGACTCCTGATATTTCAGGCAGTCACATCATATATTCTTCTTCATTTATCAGGCTGAGTTTTAAAACCAGTTAGGATTTTTGCTTCCCACCCCATTGTAGGAGTTGAGTCTGTTCCAGAATTTGGCTTTCCTGGTGCCTGAAAACTCTCTTAAAACACGGTGCAGAGGACAAATAACAGTGACAATTAATGACAGCCAGGATTACTTATGAATACTCATGTGGTAGTCTGTGAAAAGGGAAAATATAGGGAAATACAGCTTAGGTTCACGTCAGGTGATCCATTTGCAGCAGAGGAGGTAAAAACAGTACCCTGGGCAAAGCATCAGTGCAACTTCATAGGAAACACTGCACGTGGCCCTAGACATCCATGAGCACAGGAGGACAGGACAGATAGTGTGCCCAGAAAAATAAAAATCTGCGGGGAGGGGACTGCAAGAGCAGAATTTATTAGGTCTTGCAAAAAGACATCTGTGAAGAGGCTATAATTACTGTCTGTTTACATGAGAGGAAGAATGAGCAATGAAGAAAAATTGTTTAGCCTAAAACAATATATTGGCATGAGAGCAGCTGACCATAAAAGAGCTTGGCTGGAATTTGGATATTGAAGGTTGGGCTGTTCTGGCATGGCTTTCCAATGGCAGCAGGGACACCAGCAAACCTACCTGCTTTCTAGATTGCTCTTGGTCAGTCTCTGAAAGACCAAATGTGCAACATTCAACTATGACAGCATCAGTAATCCAGAAACTCTCTATTGACATAATTTCTAAAGTAAATGTATGTGAATTCCACTGCAATTTTGTACAAGGCTGGGTTTTCTATACTAACCCAACAGATATACCGTCAGATTCCTCTCTTCTAGCACGTACTGTTCTGCTGTTGTTACAGAAAGAGTTATCTCCCCTCTTAGTCTTTGTCCTGCCAACCTAAAATAAAAGAAGCATTATTTATAAGACAGGTTCACTGAATCCAAAACATCTCTGATGTGAACTTGGCCAGTTTGAACAGATATTTCTTGAGAATATGAATAGCCAGAGCGATTTTTGCCCTGTCTTTAGAGCTATTTTTTTTCTAGTTTTGTTTATATCCACCATCACTTCAAATCTGTTCATTTGAGATGTTGAGATCAAATTCATTTAAGAAAATAATTTGTGTACATGAGTTGATACATTCTGTGCTGAAGCTGGCTTCAATACAAAGGACAATAACAGCCTAATTCTAGTTTATTTTCAGTAGTCTGGTTTGTAATGGAAATGACTGACATCTGGTAGTGCTGATGGGTACTCTAACAGTACATATTTACCCAATTATCTCTTTAAGATAAGAAACTTTGACAATTAAGAGAGCATTCTCATATCATATGGAGAATAGAGCTTTGATCCAAGATATTGCTGTTTTTTTGGAGGCAAAGAAATGCGTATAGGATTTGAATGCAGCCAATGGAAAAAAAAAAAAAACAACCCAAATCTGCTTCAGTAAAGTTCTGTTCCTCTCATAGATCAATGGCTTCTGTGATGCACAACACGCAGGTGATATGACCCAGGCAGGCACTACCCAATGGTACAGTGGGTCAACATAAGGAGAGGCATGGAAAGACTGCCAAGATTTCCACACTTCAGTGGGACACAATGCTGAGTTCTGTGCCTTCATCACAAAAGTTTGGAAAGTGTGCACACCACAAGACAACGAATCTGAGGGACCCAAGTCCTGAGACAGATTCCTGAGATGAAAGAGATAAAACTTTTAACTTCTCCTTCATGCAGACTTGAGTTCTGCAAGGACATGTCATAGAAACAGATGTTCTCCTGTGCCAGAGGAGGAAGAGAACCATTGACATGCAAGGAAAAAATAGAGTAAAGAGCACAAAACAATTCAGAACTTCATTCCTAGAAGACCTCACCCTAAAGAGCATGGTCTCTACATCTCTGCTGAGTTCATACAGAGGGAACCAAACCCTTTCTTTTGCTTCTGACATCACCACAATGAAACAAATGTATATGGTATAAGTGGCCTTCTTTACATGGTCTGAATGTACGTACCAATTTTAGCATCAAAGTATGAAAAGTATTACAAAATGAGAAGAATAATATTTTCCGTACTCTTTCAATACTCAAAATACTAAATTGTAAAGGGGAAAGAGATTTACCAGGGTTTTAGATAAGATCTGAACATCTTTCCACAAAGTGAGGTAGGCAAATGGGATGGAGGGCTTTCGGCTCTTCAGGAGGATAGGCAGAGCATACGAGGTGTAGGAGTTCCAGTGTCTGTAAGGGAGAGGTTTGACTGCACATCCCTTAATGTTAAGGATGATGTGATTGAGAGCCTCTGGGTGAGGATCAGGGCCATGGAAGGCAAAGCAGGTATCATGGTGCCTATTATCTATTGCCTGCCAACATGCTTGTTGAAGATGGGCATGTGACTAATAGGGATGAAGAAAAAGCAAAGATGTTCAATGCAATTGTCTTAATCTTTAATAATATTGACAGACCTTGGGCTGCCTGATCCCCTGAGTGAGAGGACCATGAGTGTGGGAGCAGTGACTTTTCTTTTGTGGACAATGAAGTTGTAAGGGACCAGCAGTATCAGCTGAAGGTTTATAGATCCATGGCGTCTGATGGGATTCATTCCAGAGTAATGGAGTTAGTGGTTGTTATGGCAGGAACCTTCTCAATCATCTACCAAAAGTCTTGGGAATGTGGGATGATTCCAGGTGACAGGAAGCTAGCCAGTATCACTACAGTTTACAGGGCATGAGGGAAGACCCAGGGAACTACAGACTGTTAGTCTAACCTCAGAACCTGGAAAAATGATGGAGACTGTCATACTCGGTGCTGCTGAAAGACATTTAAAGAAAAATGCGATCATCAGACACAGTCAACATTGGATCACAAAGGGAAAGCCTTGTTTGATTAATTTAATGTCCTTCTATGATTAGGTCACCTGCCTAGTGGATGAAAAGACAGCAGTGGATGCAGTTTTTCTGGATTTTACTCAGTATTTTGATACTGTCCCTCACAGCATCCTTCTGGGCAACTTGTCCAGATATTGTGCAAGATGAACAGGTAGACAGAGCACTGGGTGAAGAGCTGACTGGAGTGCAGAGCTCTCAAAGGGTTGAAGTGATTTGGGCTATAAATGTTGGCAACAAGTCAACCTCTCTTGAGGGAAAAGAGCCCTTGCAGAGCAATCTGGATAGATTGGAGTGTTGGCAAATCATGACTGCCATGACCCTTAACAAGAACAAATGCTGGATTCTGCATCTGACGTGGAGTAACACCAGATGAAAGTGCAAGCTGGGAGAGGAGTGGCTGGAGACCAACCCCACAGAAAGAGGACTGGGGATGCTGGCTGGCAGGAGGCTCAATAGTAGCCAGCAGTGTGTGCCCTGGCAGCCAGGAGGGCAAACTTCATCCTGGAGTGCAACAAACACAGCGCAACCAGCAGGTCAAAAGAGGAGTTTATCCCACTCCATTGAGCACTGGTGCATCCTCACCTTGAGTACTGCGTGCAGTTCTGAGCCCCATCATTTAAAAAGGATGTGAAAGTCCTTGAATGCATTCAGAGGATGGCACCAAAAATGTGAGAGGGCTGGAAGTCACACCCTGTGGGGAGTAGCTGAGGACATAGTTTTTCTAGTTTGGTGAGAAGAAGGCTGAGGGATGACCTCAGAGAGGCAGGTGCTGGTCTCTTCTCCCTGGGACCTGTAACATGGCACATTGGAATTGTTCAGAGCTGCATCCATCAGGTTTGGACTTGCCATGAGGAAACATATCTATTAAGTAGGTGCCAAACCCTGGAGCAGGCTTCCTGGAGAGAGTGTCAATGACCCAAACCTGGCGATATTTAAGAGGCAGTTGGATAATGCCCTTACCTTGTGGTCAGGCAGCTGGACTAGGTAATTGGTGTATATCCCATCCAGCTGAACTCTGCTCTCCCTCTTCTCTGCAAAAGGTTAGTGGCACAAATGAGCTGTGGAAGTTTTACCCTTTAACTGAAGTGCGTTTTGTATGCCATATAAACACGAAAATTTGGTGTGTTTAACAGAAGATCTATGCAGCTTGATTTCAGTGGGGAAAGGGAGTACAATAGTGATAGCAAAAGTGGGCTATTTTTGCCATTTAGAAGAGCTGTTGCCTGGCTCTGCTTTGGACACGGATCTGAATGTTCTAGATCTGAAAATGACCAACCTTTCCACCACACAAATGTAACCTCCACTTACTGGTTTTTCAAAACCTGTGTTGTTTCCATGGCAGTCCTTTGGCACCAGCCAGCCCAGCCCATGGCTCTGGTTACACTTTGGCTTTCCTCCAGGCTGTGGCTGCAGAAACTTGTATCCCCCCAAAACTGAGTTTTTGTCCCTGGTCCTCACTGCATGGCCTCATGGAAATCATCCCTGGTCTGCAGAGAGGGAGCAGCTAACAGGGGTAGTCCCTGGGCTTCAGGGTTGGTTTCTGCCATTGCCTAAGAGAAGATGAATACTCTGAGGTTAGTCCCTGGGAGCTGAGCTGCAAAAGAGGCATGAGGAATGCATGAAAGCTGTACCTACTGCCTCAGGGTGTACTTCTAGGGAATGGAGGAGATGCTAAGAAGAATGGCATAGAATAGAATAGTACAGTTCAGCCAAAAGGGACCTGTAATGACCATCTAGTCCAACTTCTTGATAGCTTCAGGACTAACCAAAAGATAAAGTATGGTTTTCAGTGCATTGTCCTAAAGCGTCCCAAATTCTTCCAGGCTTTGGGTGTTCCTTGTATAGCTTTTGTAGAAAATATATGACTGGCCTGTGTGGGACTATGTCTGCCAAAGTCTGTTGCTATTGTGTGTGGTGAGTCTTGGTGTAGTTTGGTGATCGCCATCAGCATTGCTCAAATGAGATACATGATGGTTGATGGATGAAGGTTGGAAATGAGTAATTTTGCACAGTGCAGTTGTGGGTTCTCCATAGGTCTCCATGTGGTGGTAGTCTTCTGATCATATGTTGTGGTTTTCAGGTCTACAGCTTGGCTGAAAAGACAAAGAAGGCAAGGGAAATTCAAACAGAAGAATCTGGCATTTCGTATTTCTCATGCCTGCAGGAGAGAGGATGGATGCTTCTGTACTGTGATAGGATTCCTCCAAACCTAACTGAGTACAAGACAAGAACTCTACCTTCAGGGAAATCCATCCCCAAATCACCTGCTGTGTTTGTATGCTTGGTAGAAATTCCATGCAAACCTCTTAGATTGTACAGTGTGACACTAAGGGCATTTTTAATACCATCAAAATTTCTCATGGTGTGACTATTCTGAGGAGGCTGTAGGTATGCAAAAGTCATGTAAAGCAAGAAATGAGCTCACTTAAAATTCATAATATTTTAGAGGGGGGTTGAAATGCTGTTCTCCCTTACAGAGCTTTCCCAGAGCCCATTTTCAGAGAAGGAAGGGTGCCTCAAGAAGATGAGAGAGGAAAGAGTTAAGTCCTTCAGCTTGGGAGGGAGCAAATTGTCCAGAATGATGTGTTAAACTGTAGGTCTACAGAACTGTAGGTCTACAGATTTTCAGGAAAGAAAGTGGGAGTTCACCATCCCTGGAAGTGTTAAAAAATGAGTATATGTGTCACTTTGTGATATGGTTTAGTGGGCATGGTGATATTCAAAGTTGGACTTGATCTTGGAGGTCTTGTCCAAACCTAATGGTTATAATTTTCCTCCCTTGAAAATCTCTATGGAAAAACCTGTTTGAAAGAAATCAGACTATGTTAATTTGTTTAGCTGTGGCTTTGATGCACAGAGGTTTGGAGTTTGTATATGCTCAGCAGAGATGCAAAGCATCTGCTTCACCGTATGCCTTCTGAAGAACAAGGAGAAGGGAGTGATGGAGCTGAGAACACTGGGAACCTAGCAGCACAGGAGAAGTCTGTCCCAGAGATGGGAGGACTCCCATGAAAGCACAGCAGTCTTACAGCTGCCCACAAGGAAAAAATGTAGGCCTGCTTCCCTGTCAGGGATTAGGAAAATCTTCCCTAATTTTCCAGCCCACATATAGGTTTTCCAGCCCACAAGAGTTCCCACCAACAGCCCTAAAGGCACCACAGACCGACAGAGAGAAATTACAATTCTGTAGTCTTTTGCCTTGTGATTTCTCTTTTGTTTTTCTTGCTGACTTTTTCTGACTGGGAAGATTTTTTCCCTATAGGTTTGAAAGGTGATATTTCTTCTTAAAGGATCGTGAGAGCAAAGGGTCAAATCCTTGCCTTGTTTTTGTTTTCTCCTTTGTATGTTGGATGCATTTGCTGGCTCAGGTTCCAGAGTTGTGATTGGCATCAAAGCTGGCAGTGACAATTGTCTCTACTGATCTCTAGACTTCATTAAATTAGATAGTTAACATTCAGAAAAAGGCTTTGCTAGTTTCTGCCAAAGTGAATTTCCTTGATTTCCTCTCCAGGCTTTTTCCTCCCCTGCCTGGCCCTGTTGTGGTTTTCTGAGCTGACACAACACAGTAATGGCTTTTTGTGAGTTTCCTGCAGGTCACCTTCCAGCTCAAGGCTGGGGCAGAAGATGGAGGTAGGCAGGACTCAAGACCATCCCCCAGCCCTAAGGGTCTGCACAGGTAGCCCCTCATCTTGCAAAGAGGTCAGGACATACTACTCACCTTTGTTTTCAGTTTGACTCCTGCACCTGGAGAAAGAGAGGTTGGTTTCATCCTACACTCTCTGGAAATCCTGCAGGTAACCACATAGCAGGTAATGCCTACTTGTTAGTAGGGTGTGAGAACCAAGGCTCTTTTGCTCTTTGCAGACAGAAATGTACTGCTTTTGTGATAAAACTACTTTTAAGACCCCATTATGGTAATTTTTCTTTAGTATCCCATTAAGTTTTCACTGATTTTAAGACAGTCATAATGCAGCATTCAGGTCCTGGTAGGCAGTGGGTTTCCTTTGATGCAGGGATGTGTTCTATTCATTCTGCTATCTAGAGCTGATGATGATCTGGAGGCTTTCCTCTCGTCACCCCAAAGCAAGTTCATGCAACTGACCCACGGGAAAATTGTTTTAGCACTTTATAATTGTATGTGTCTGAGAAATCATGGAGAAGAAGGCACACAACTTCATTATGAAAGCAAGGTGTTGCACTAGTCCTACTGAATCATGTGCAAAGTCCATCAAAAGAAAACCACTCCTGACCTGACATTCAAAACTCCTCAAGCAGAAAGGTTGCATGTACAGATTAGAGCCTAGATATCAGTCCTGGGTCTCAACCTAGTGAGAATCAGAATAACAAGTAGTAAAAACACTTTTTGAAATACATGCAAGGTTCATGGCATGCAATATTCTAAAAAACATTCTGGTTTCACTGATATGTTGTTTTGGGTATTGACAGTAAGTGGTGGAAGCTCTTGCACACAGGGTAACAGCAGATATGGATCTTCCAGTCAGAAAATCTTCACATCCACCAAGAGCTGATTTGCAAAACTGTCGTTGTTCATGCTTGTAAGGGGGAGGTTTTAAAGAGTAATCATCAGTGTTTGATGTCAATTAGCATTTCTGAAAAGGTGGTTTATTACTTATTACCTATCCTTTTTTAAACAGATCCACATGAAACCTTCCCAGTAAGGTAAGCATCAACATATACTTCATCCCCATTAAAAATGCTGCATGAAGTCTGCCATCCTGACCACTGTTTTTTTGTCAGGCTTCTGTGGGGTTTTTTCACTTGCTCTTTGCTCACAAACCATAAGCACATAGCAGAGGCATATGCACATATTAACTGAGCCTCCAAATTATAGGTACTCTGTCTGGATTGCCAAAATGTGAGTTGGTCTTTATATGCATTTGGGCACCTTGGATAGAGTTGTAGTTATTCCGGAGTTGTGCTAGTAGCCTGTAATAGGTTAGACAAAGATTACTTCCAGTGCAGTTGTGCTGCAGGGTCAAAATGTGTGTGAAACAGGAACTGAGAAACTGAATTAATCTTTATTATTATTTTAGTCTAATTTCATATGGAAATAAGGTTTAAGACATCCCACTTATTTGGGTGTATGTGCATGTCTGTCTTCCTGCTCCTTGGGTGCTTTCTGAACCCACTAGCCTGGTCTGATAGTGAAGATGGATTATCTCCCAGTTAATTAATGAATGTAATTAATGGACATGGTGGGAGAGAAAGGAGAAACAGTACTGGTGCTTTCTCTTAGAAGGGAGACTTCACAGTTAATGGAGTTCTTGCTAGAGGCAGGATGAGCCACTCTGGAGCACAGTGCCTTGAGAAACCGTCCATCTGAGCTCCACTGTGCCCATCCTCACATTCAGTGGCCATGAACACCTGTGGTGGTGGGTTGAGACTGGTTCTCATGCAGATTTGTACATCTTATTAATATTGCCACAGGTTTCATGCCTGCATCTTCAATACTACTGCACATATACAACAAGGACAGTGCTGGTTACAAAGTGTTTTGGGATTTATGTGTTTGATAATTTTATTCCAGGACAGGGAAAAGGCACACTGAAACTAAACTAATTTCAAAGTAGAATGGTCTGGGTGATGTTGGTGTTGAATTTGTTGACAGCAAGGCTGTGGTAAACATCTTCCTTCAAAAATATCAAACTCTATGCTCAGGCTGGAAAGCAATGATGAGTGATGCTATAGCAACAAAATTCATTATATTCAACATAATTCATATATTCAGTATAACTGATGAATTATCAGTGCTGTGTTACCCAATTCAAGGAGCAGTTTCTAATTATAGAGATGTATTCTGGTGACTTTGGACTGTATTTTGTTTAGTGTGAAATATGTATGATATTTTTCTTTCTGTCAAAGAAATTGAAGGTGTCTCTTTACCTAAAAAAAAAGTGTCCCCAGGAGAGTATCAGAGGATCAATTTTTCAGCATGGGATTATACAGTTTGGCTGTATAGGCTTAAAGCTTTTAATTTGCTTACACATAGATAGACTTACTTGAGCTCTATACATCACCAGATCAATACAAATCTATTTAATAGAAACTTGGGTCAATATTAAAAGAATTCCATTAACCAGCAATAAGGACCCTGGAATAATATGATTACTATAGGCTTCCAAGCACACATAAAGAACCAAGGATTTTCTTCATATTAAGCTGAAACAATACCATTGTGGAAATCCCTCCTCTGCTCCCTGTCTCCTGAAAAGTAAGAATGAAAAATGATAGAAGAGGCTGTACAGATTTTTTTTATGTCATTAATATTGTCTCTTTAGGTTAACACCTCTGAGACACGCTAATAGTGAATGCTTCTTAAGCTTGTGGTAGAGAAAGTGTAGATGGGCAGAAAAGGTTTGGGCAATTACTCTAGGGGAAGAAGAAAGAAATCAATGGATTCTGAAGGACACAAAGCACATGTGATATTTCCAGAAGATAAAGTTGATTTTCTTTTATTTTATTCTTTGTTTTAGCCATGGTAAGTAAGGAAAAGAATAAATGTTCTCTTCCTATTGTTTTGAACAGCAAGTCCCATACTGTGGTCCTACTGAATTGACTTTTGAAGGATAAGTTTCATATGACTGCAGGCCACAAATATGAAATCTGCAATGCAGAATATAATTCTGAGACCCATATTTTGGTAGTAGAAAATCAAGATTGTCCTGGAAAAAGTTACCACTTTACCCAAATGGAAACTACTGTTAGAAACCCCCACTGGTTTATTTTGTGTGATAGATTTCTTTACTTATAAAGAGCAACGAGACCTAAAGAGGCTAAAACAACCTCTTCTTGTTAGATTAAGCCTGGGGATTTGCAAGCAAATTGCAAGCAGTGTGCATATAGCAGTCTAAAACAGTGACTTGGATGCCTAACTCTCTTTAACCAATCTTGGGCATCCCCTCTGCTGGGACAAGCAAAATGAGAATTGGCAAAAACAGACACTGGGAGGAAATGGATACAGTTTCCATGCCATCTGCATTGCACTGGCCACAAAATGGTGTTGTCTGCCTGTCCATGGTTTCTATTAGGAACTCAAAATTAGAGGCCCTGTAGGAAAAAAAGTAGTTTTAAAGGTGCAGGATCAGGTGAAGAATTGTGCTTTAGGTCAGCATTCTGCAAGCATTTGTTGTAGTTTCTTTGCAATGAGTTAAAAAAAGATTTTGGGATGGGGTTTGGTGAAGTTTTGGAGGTAGACATGCAGATTTGAAAAGTGTAAAATCATGAGACTGGTTTGCAGAGATAGTCACCTCATTCCAAAGGTGCTGAGCCAATTGGGCAAGAGGAATTTGGAACGGATTTGGATCCATGCTCAAAATGTTTATTTGAGATACAGCATCTGTGATTTAGGGAAGGATCAGAAGTGGAACCAGGGTAATTTGCACCTGGACCTTCTAGAGAGGGTTTAAAACCCTTCTATGCCAAGGCACAGAAGGTTGCAGCCTCCACTTTGCCTTATTTCCCAGGATCTCTGCCTCCCTCCAAGAATTTTACAGGTAATAAATTTTCTCCTCAACTTCAAATAAAGAGTTTTTCTCTCTCTTTTTTTTTTTCTTAAGGAGGGTATATAGAAATCAGATGCTGCCACCCAGGACACTGTATTGTTTTGAAATGCATTCTGTGAGACACGCTACTGCCTCCCCACGCTGTGCAAGAATGCCGAGGATAGTTCTAAATACCAAGATATTAACTATTGTCAGCAAAGTCAACATCATTCTCCATCAGCCTGCAGGTGTAGACAAATGGTTCAGCAGAGGCTGAATCCTTTCTCCTACTTGGCTTACTTGCTTGAAGGAACTTTACAGGGCTATAGTGGCCAAAAATCTCCTTTATCCTAATATAAGGTTGTGCTTCCAGTAGGGCAACTTACTGGCCATTTTGCAGTTTTCCCTTCTACAGCAAGCCCTGTCTAATATAGGCAAGACTCAGATAGATAGACTTCCCCAGGCTAATTTAAGAATTTTTGTCTTCTTGCACTTTAATTTTCAGTCTATATTTTGCTACTCGGTCTGCATTTCTTTAAAGAGAAACCTACTAGTTTAGCTTTGTCCCCAACCGCTGCTTGCTCAGAGCATCTTGGACTTGACATTTGGAGACAAAATAACCTCCTTGATGTTAACCCTTTCCCTTTTTAAAAAGTATTTTCATTTTAAAGCATTTCTATCTGCTTTCTTCTCCTTACCTGTTATTTTGCAAAGTAAACTCCATAGAATGAAAACGTTTAGTAACTAAGTATTTTTCTTTTCTGTTATTCAAGCCAGCTGAGCTGAACTTTGATGTTCCAGAGCAACCAGAATGAGCCAGATTTTATGTGGATTTAGGGAATAGGCTATGTGAGGAGCAAAGCTGTGCTCCTAAGAAAAATACTTTTCAATAGAAATTTTAAGGATTGTGTATGTAACCTGTGAGTAACAACTTATTCCTTCAATGACTGAATTATAATATGGGATATTATGTCCTGGATGACATGACAGTCTTTGGGTTTCATGGTGAGTTATCTGTCAGGCTGTGAGAAAGCATATTCTGGAGGTTTTTCACACTCCCCTAGCCCCATTGGCGCTGGGACTCAGGGTCTCCTCGTGAGAAGTGCTAATGCAAAATGCATTGGCACTTGCTGGCGAGAGAGTTGGGCCTCTTGATACGTGGGTCACTTGTCCCTTTTCAGCCCATGGGATACAGGTCAAACCTCTCATTACAGGAGGAGAGAAGGGAGATAATCCTGTGACTGTGATGCTGCACAGCAATAGTATTGTTTCAAGCTATTTCTCTGTTGCTTCCCCCATTTTTCATTTGTCAGCTTAGATGTCTCTGTGATCTCAAGTTGCAAATTGATAAATAAATAAAAGCTGGAGAGTTGGTCTCTGTGCAGCATTATTAAAATCTCACTCTGGAAAATTGGTGTCTATTATTAACTTTAATTATTAAAGATTTTAACAATATTTGGGCAGCAAGGAGTGTCTCTAATGTATTCAGTCCCTGGTGTAGGTCACACTGAGAATGAAGGCTTTTCTCTTTCCCTTTAACGTGTTACAAACAGTTAAAAGGCTGATTTAGCTATTCCTTTGATCCATAATTCCTAAGCTGTATACCTTAAGCAGTCTTTTCACTGTGACTGTCTGATATTTATGTGCTTGTTTTCATAAATCAAGCTGCTTGCATTCAGATTTCTCAACGTGGATCTAGAAAGCTCAGTGGCTATCTTCAATAATCTGTCCTTGTTCTCCCCATCCTGTGTTGTCTTAGAACCAGAGGCTCCCAAACTCTGCTCTTGATGGCCTGTACTGCAGTAGCATCTTCAAATGCCCTCTAAGACAGGGCAGGGCAGATGTAAATAATTAATCATAAGGCCTAAGGTCTAATTGCTAGAGGGTAACATGGTTCCAAAGTGCCTAAGATAACACCTGCTGAACAATGCTGCTTTCACACAGTCTGATCCATTTGCATTGCTTTCCAAGCAGTAGCCTAAAAAAGCCAGAGACCTAAAGGCATTTTTGAAACTTTGCTGTCCAACAGAGTCTCTGTCATTTCACTCTGTTGTAGAAATTAGAGCATTTAGAAACTTTTGCCTTCCAAGTTGTAGCGCTGCCCGCTTTATCTAACATAACTTTTAATGGAGCGCCCATTGATTCCTTAAGGACACTTCCTTATGTCAGCTATGTCTCATTGCTGTGGAATTTGTTCTGATAAACACTGCAAATGTTACTATGTTAAATTTTATTCCTTTATTTGTAATTGTGTCCCTTTGGACCACCTACACCCTTTCCACAGAGCTCTGGAGGGCTGTGGAAGATGAACACCATTTTGTGAGCACACTATTCCAGATGTACTCTCTACCCTCACATGAGAGCACTGCAATGCAGTTCTTTGGACATTTTCCTCCTGCTTTAGATTTTCAGGCAGCTCTGGAAAGATAATTGCCATTTTGACATCACCTATCTGGGAATGTTGATTACTTAAACACTGTCCTTGTTGACTTTACTCCTTCTAGTTGGTTTTGATCTAGATATGCTTTGCTTTTTCTTTGTGTATCTGTCTCAGAGACAGGGTGTGTTTCTTTAAAATATGTATTTTCTCATTTATTAAAACCTCATATTGCGGCAAGAGACATATCTGGTAAAAAAAAATTAAGAAAACAGGGTTGATAATGTACAGAAGTGATTCTTTGTGGTGTTAAGTAGTCTGGGTATCTGTAAAGTCCTTTTCTTACCTGAGAAAATTAGAATTATCACCCTAATATTGAATTTATAACCATGCATGTGATTATTTCATAAAAGGAAATGTTTGGATTTCAAAGAAATGTCATGCAAGAGTAGCAGAGTGAGAAAAGTAGCATAGCAAGTTGAAAGCCATGGTTCAAGATGCAGCTAGAGGGGTACAACTGCCTGCAGAAGAGGTGGGGACACCTCTGCAATGGGCTGAGAGGTAAGAGATCCCCTTGTTGCTATTGGAACTGGCAATTCTTGCCATAATTGTTTTGGTTGGGTTTTTCCCCCACTGCAAATAGATTACTGTTTCCCTCAAGTACTTTGTTAACACTGGAATAATAAACAGTATGTCTTTTATGTGACATGGTACCTGTAGGACTTAGCCATAAAGACAATAAAAGGGCTAAGATGTGCTTGAGCTGAACATAAACACTGGAAAGGATAACATTTATCACTAAGTGCTTTGGGCTTCCGACTAAGCAGAGTGGATACCATGACCCACTTGCAGAGATGTTCAGGGCCAATGGGTCTTTCATAAGCAGCTAAATTAAGCCTATAAAAGAGTGAAAAATACGCTCATGTTCACAGATGCAACAGGTGAAAGCCTATTAAAAAATAACAATGCGTGTTTTAAATAGCCTGAGAAATTCAGTCTCCTCTACTCATTTTTCACTGCATTTGTAATTCTGTTTTCTTGTCTTCAGCTTATCTGATGGGCAAAATCACTTTCATTTCTGATGTCCCAATGCAGCCTCATCTTTCCAGTTGTTTGTCCTCTATTATCAGCAGATATAGCTGAGCTCTTGGTCCTCTGTGGAGCTGGTGTCTCCCAGGAACCTCAGGCAGCCCTCCGATACTCTTCTTCTTTTACAAGATGGCTTCAATAGTGAGTTAGTCATTTGCCACTTGTGGCAAGGACTGATTCTCCAGTAGGAAGATACCTACACATTTAGCAATATCTTTACATCAATTTAATCACAGCATTCAGTTCTTTCTCCACTCAGTATTCTCCTGTATTTTCTGAATAAAGTTTAGAACAAACTGAAGAGACGCCCTAAGGACAAACACTGCTCATGAGCCTACTGATTTAAATCTAGGCCAATTTAATTGAAGCTAGTCTTGTTCCAGGCATGCCAAGAGCAGAACTATGTTTTACTGATTTTTAGAGTCTGGAGTGAAAGAGCAGTAGGCCTCCTTTTTTTGTGCAAATTAATACATACTAATAAAGTCTGCTAAAAAAAAGGTAAACATTTATGTGGGTGGTTGATTACACAAAATACTGGATACTGCAAGTTTATACTGGATGGATAAACCATTAAAGGAACCAGAGCAGTAGCTGTTGGTTAATAAAGGGAGTCAAGTAAAAACTTCTATAAGAAAACCAGAGCACTGACATCATATAAGCAAGTGGCTGCATTTTTTGGCCACAGACAAAGCAGGGTCCAATGGATACACAGCCAGAATGAGCTGGTAGATCCCCTTTTCTTGAGAGGAACCACAACTACTGCATTCAAGCCAAAGATTCAGTGGCTCTGATCATGCTGGAACAGAGCAAATGGGTAGATGTGTTTGCCTAGCTGATGTAGCGGGCTCCGGGGGGGCTGCACGAGCTGGCTCCCCCCCGGAACGGAGTCCCTGGTCAGCGTAATTCCACCGGATCTGGGGTGCACAGCCCTCGGGGTCCACTTGGCGTGGCATGAGTCTCGTAGCCACATCAATTCAGCAGGAAACAATAGTGGGACAAAGAAAGGAACTGGAATCCATCTCTGCTCTGCCAGGGAGGTTCATTTGGGGTAAGGGGAGAGGATTACAGGGGAAGAGAAGGGGGAAGGAAGTCAGGGGAGGTGTAGGGCCTGCCAGCGCAGAGATGAAGACCTCTCTCTGATGCAGACACTGGCTTTTAAGGGAAAGGAAAGGGGGCAGGGACTGGCTCTCTAAGAGCCAGTCCCAGGAGGAGGAAGGGAAAATTGGTAAAGGGTACACACCAATAGCTTTCAGGTACAGCAGGGTGCATATTTCAAAATGAACCAATAGCATACAGAGCAGGGAAACAAAGGAAGCACATGGAATCCTAAAAACCCACATTGCTACACCCAGCTGTGCCAACATCTCAGTGTTCTACTACTGGGGAATGACGGTTTGAGGGCAGGCACTCAGAACTGTTTGTTCAGCTCTGACCCAGAAGAGGTGCACCCTTTGCCAGGACTCTCCTGCTCTAGGGAGGCTGGTGATGATGTATTTCATGTGAGTCCAAACCTCAGGGCTGAGGCAGACTGGGAAAGAAAGACCAAACTCTTACATTAAAAAATTCTTTTTCAGCCTAGTGCTAATCAGAGCAAGTTTTTTTTTCTTCTACCTTTCCCCAATTCCAGCAATCTCTTTGCATAATCTCAGGTCTTCCTCTCTTAAAATTTTCTCATCCAGCCAATTTTCCACTCTAACGTTTTTCGCCTTTTATAAAATTTCTCCTTTCTTGGTTGCTGGTTCTTCTGCCTTGCACGGCCTCCTCATCCAGCCTCTGCAGATGGACACAGACTTCCAGGTTGTTGATGGACACACCACATCCAGGTTGATGTGCCAGCTGGCCCTCTCCAAGGCACATGTGGCCACTGCAGTGGGTTCAACACCCTAAATAACTTTCTAGGTAAGAAGTTCCAAGTTAAAAACACTTTGAAGGGAGACTTTGACATCTGCTAAGTGCTCCTGTTCTGTCGCTGAACAGGCCAGCAACATCTCCTGCCCTTTGGTTGTTTCCATCAAAGCCATTTGTGCATTGTGAGCCTGTGTGCTGGTTGGTGGGTCCTGATTCCCATGCAGTACCCAGGTGTCTGTGTGCACTTGGGCTCCACTTATGGCCATGATTTCTTCTCTGTTTAATGACGCTCTTACCTGCCTGCACAGAGTTCCTGGATTTCTGTGTGACTTTTACACACTCAGCTCTTTAATCCAGCCCCTGAGAGATCTCACCAGTCCTGTATCAGCAAGATGATATTGTGGGAGAATGGTTTCCTACCTCACTGCTATTTCCATCACCCGTCTCATTCCCCATGAAGATAGTGAATATGAAATGATTGCTGGATTTTAAAGTGAGCTATTTTAGAAGGAAGGACCTCCTCAGGTTGGAGAGGTAGGCAGAGAAGGACAGTCTGAAATTCAACAAAGTCAAATGCAGGGTCCTGCACCTGGGGAAAAGTAACCCCATGCACCAGCACAGGCTGAGGTCCAATCTTCTGGATAGCAGCTCTGCGGAGAAGGACCTGGTGGTCCCAGTGGAAAACAAGATGTCCCTGAGCCATCAAGGCCCTTACGGATAAGAAGCCCAGTGGTATCCTGGGGTGCAGGATGGAAGGAAGAGCACTGACGGCAGGTTGAGGGAGGTGATCCTGCACCTCTACTCAGCCCTCATGAGGGCACATCTGGAGTGCTGTGTCCAGTTCTGGGCTCCTCAGTACAAGAGAGACATAGAACTCCTGGAGCAGTTACATGGGAGGGTAAGAAGGATGATTGGAGGACTGGATCATCTTTCTTATGAGGAAAAACTGAGGGAGCTCGGCTTGTTCAGACTTGAGAAGAGATGACTGAGGGGACCCCTCATCAATATCTATCAATATCTGAAGGAAGGGCACCAATAGGATGTTTCCAGGCTTTTCTCAGTGGTACCAAGGCACTAGAACTAGAGACAATGGACAGAAACAGATGCACAGGGAGTTCTGCTTGACCATGAGGAAAAGCCTGTTTACTGTGCAATGACCATGCACTGTCACAGGTTGCCCAGAGAGGCTTTGGAATCTCCTTTGCTGGAAATGTTCAACAACCATCTGGACACAATCTGGTGCAATGTGCCCCAGGATGCACCTGCCTGAACAGGGAAGTTGGACCAGATGACCCACTGTGGCCCCTTCCAACCTTACCAATTTTGGGACTGTGTGAGTCTTCTTTTTCAATTTTAGTTTTTGCCACCTAGTTTTCCAATAGTATAGTTTTCTAAGACATCCAGAAAAGACCATGACCATAAGACCAAGCGGCATGTATGCCCTTGTGTCTCCTTTCCACCACAGAGGGAGGCAAGGAGCCTCAGGCCAGGCAGAAAAAAAAAGTCTCTCTTTCTCCTCCTCCCCCCTCCCTCCCTCCCCACACTTCTCTTGATCTGCTGGTGGCTCCTAAAAGGATTAATTAGAAAGATGTGAGCAGGGGTTGGAACGTCAAAAAACAATCGTCACTTTCATATCTGACCCCTATCACCAGCTGCAGAATTAACAAATTGAATGTCGTCAGCAAACAGGAGTTGCAGATGATATGAAGTTCATTACTAGCAGCACAGGGCTTGTTTTCAAAGCCCAGTTTAAACAACTCTTGCTGATTAAATTCCTTGCTGGGGCTCCTGCCAGACACATTTAGAAAATAGGGATGTCTAACAACCCTGTCTTTCTCTGCCTGTCTTTTCTTTTTTTTTTTTCTTTTTTTCTTTTCTCTTCCTTTCTTTCCTTTTTTTTTTTTTTTTCCTTTTCTTAACATGTGCCAATTATTTGTCTCCTATCTGCAGGTACTGGCAAGTATCAGCGCTCTGGTCCCACTGTCTACAGCCTTATCCATTTGGCGCCTGCTCCAGCCCTCTCACATTACCAGCAGTGGGGTCTGTTTTCAGCTGTGAAAAGCTGTGAGCATGACTCCATTCTTCCCCTCCTCCCACTACAGACTCTCTCCCCCCTTGTCTTCTTTCCCTCTCATCCTTCTGCTCCCAGGCCTCCCTTCAAGAGCTGTGAAGCAAAAAAAACTGAACCTTGGTAACCTGCTAGACAGTGGCACTGGGGATTTACAGCCTCCCTTGAATTGTGGTGGTTGTGGCTCCCCTTCATGGGAGCATCCAGAGCAGCTAAAGAGCCCACTGAGACACGTTGCATGAAGGATCGTCTTCTGGGTGGGCTGGCCTTGGATGGGGAGGCAGGAGCTGTAAGCAATCAGGTGGGAGAGCCATGGGGATAAAACTCAGAGGTACTATCTTAGCTTCTCTCTAGTTCAGGAGTCTGAACATTCCCTAAGCTGATCTTCCCCTTCTTAAAATATATTTTTGTCATGTTTTATTTGATAATTTCATGTTTGTCTTGCTTATGCATTTGTAATTTTTCTCCACCTTTTCTTTAGGAAGTGAGGATGGTGGGATTGTGCTCTGTCTGCTCTTTCTCACCTTCACAGTAACTCCAGGACTTGGCAGGTTGGGTACTCAGCTAGAAAAACTAGATCTCAGAGGTATGTTCTTGCGGCAAGTTTGGTGAAAGCTGGCAATCCCTGAGAGGGGAGACATCATCAGGGATCTCCTTTGAAGAAGATGACCAGCCCTCAGTAGAGGACATATGAAGGTCACAGCCCTGGCAAAGCCTTGTCCAGGTGTGAGGTACCCAGTAACCTGACTATGAGACATGCATTTGTTACAAAACGGGTGGTGTTTGCTCCACTGGTGCTCTCTTTTAGGTTAAAAATGTTGAGGCAAACTGGTAGAATTTTCAAAGATGCCCAGGAGATGGTGTGGAAAATGACTGTCCTTTGAGGGCCACATAGAACTGAGCCCTGCAGCTTAAAAAAACCTTCATTTTTGCAAACTTGCTCAGAAGAAAAGCACATGGAATAATCAATAAAAGTACTACCTAGCTATCCTTTTGACAGTGAAATGATGGTATCGAGGGTAGGAATAGGGTATAACCGTCAAAGAATCTTGTAACATAGTTGAATCCTATCTATATAATTATTTTTCCCATGTGGGAAGCTTTTTTTTTCTTGCCATTGCAGCTTGGTCACTGGAAGGATTGCAGAAGTTCTTAAACGCAGGTGAAACACTCACAGATATTTGCACATATTGTTAGGTGGCATTATGGGTTAGGGGTGCTTTATGCAAGAAATAGGCCAGCATCAAGTTTTTATATATTTTTTTCTTTTACTCTCCATCTCTCTCCCTCATGATAGTATTGACAATTAGTTACAGGACATAAAACTACCCTACATCTTTATTTACCCATTTTATCTCATTTCCCCTCTATGACCATCTCTGAAAGAGTGTTGTTATAGAAAATTACTGGTTCAGAGCAGCACATCTAATTTGTACGTTCCTCATTCCTAGGCCTCTTACGTTTCCTACGCTAGGGTCTACTGTTTTTGGTTTTGAAAGTCCAGCTTCCAGAGTGAATTAATTAATCAGGTATGGCTTATTTTTTCTTTTTTCCCCCTTTTTAAAATGTATTTGAATGCACTGAATTGTATGAAAAATTACACTTGACCCATTCTTCCAATGCTCCTCCTGGTATTATTTTTTTGCTTCTAACTGTAAAACTGGGGAATTTTGTGTATGTCTCTCAGTGACCAGGTCTCATTCTTGCCTTGAAAGCCATTATATACCTGCAAAGCATTCATCCAAAGTCCACATTTGAAGCTGGCTGCTGTACACAGGTTAAATTCTTCACATACATATTCTTGCACTGATTACTACTCAGCAACTGGGCATGCAAGTGCACAAAGCATCTCTAGCAAGCAGGAAGTTATTTTTGGAGGAGTTCACTGGAGCATGAGTTTGCTGCACTGCTGAGCAACCAGCACAGCATGTGTGTACTATATGAGGAAAAGTCCACTACTAATGCAGTGTTCTTGCCATGTAACTGAAGTAGGAACCTATGGAAAGACTTATTCTCAAAGCTAGCTAAGCCTACATATAGTATATGTCCCCAATACTGGCTGTCAAATATTGGCAGACACTGGCCCAATATTTTGTGCAAGCATTCATTCAATTCCAGCAAAATGAGAAGGCTAGCTAGGTGCAGGAAGCTTGGGATTAGAGAAGTCCCTGGTGAAGTTCACTGGGTAGAGCAGGGGTTGCAGAAACTCCTAGCAAGGGTTACCCCTGCAGTGCACAGACAGTCCCCAGCTCAGAACAGCAGAGTTTACAAGATACAATGTCTTTCTAGTACCAAGTGGCCAGTTTTCATTCTTCCATCCATTCCATCGTTGTTTGGACTAAGCCTCTTTGTCATGCCAGCCACAGGCTGTGGTGGTTTGCCTGCACAAATCCCTGTTCTCTTTGAAAAGAGGCTCAGACAGATTTTCAAGCTACCTCATTCACACTGAGGACCAGACCAAATCTTTGGCTCACTCTCGCTTTCCTGAAGCAATTCACACACTCTTCCTGATACCCAGAACCACCATGGGTCAATTGATCTCCAGCCTATCAGTGGCTCCAATCAGTCAGCTATTGGTGAGGAAGAGATTTGCAATCACTCAGTGCCAAAGTAACTTTTGGGCACCTTAAGGTCTCTGTTAAAACACTTGCTTTGATGTCATTTTTCTGGCTGCTTCTGGTCTGTTTAGACCTTGCTATTGAACACATTGCTTGGTATGTCTATCACACCTTTTGACTCAAGTACAGTAGTGCTTAGGGTGCTCATTAAGCTATTTCATTTGGAGAGAGGAAATGTGATGCAATTGGATTTGTGTTGGCTAAGCCCTACTGTTTTGAAGAGGGATCAATTGCTATGAGATTCTTGTTCACGGCGTGAAGCCCTTATGTAATAGTGGTTGGACTAAATTCTTCCTTGTGGTATTACCTGAGCCTGACTAATCATATTTTTCTTGCCCTCTAGTCTTTCATTGCTTTTTTTTTTCCCTTTCTGTTTCTCTGACATTTATTGTTTCCAACAAAACACTGGCAATATTGCTCCAGCCCTGCACCTCTGCTGTTGTCCATTGCCACCTGAGACCATGGAAGTCATTACTTGTCTCCTAGAAATCCAACACAGTGAAGAACTAACTTCTGTCACTTTTCTGAATGAAGGCTGAGGGTTATGCCTCACAACTATGCTCAGATTTGCGCTCCAAGGTGTTATGCTGTAGGATAAGTTAGTACAAGTGATCTGGGTAGTCATGACACCCTGCTCCACTGGTGTTGGTAGTGCTTTTCCAGTCCTGCAGTAGAGGTCTAGCTGGGATGTCTTGGATAAGGATTTCACATCTCATTTGGAGCTCATGTTAAAGGATCTCACATTAAAGAATAAATTAATGAAAATTCTGCTCCTCCCCATTCCTCTAATCTGGTAAAGCTGTAAAGAAAACTGCTTGCATGGAAGTGCATTAAAGAGAGCACAGCAAACACCATGGCTGGGCCCCTGGAAGGACAGCTCTTTATGTGGAGGGACACCACAGAAGTACCATCTTCTGCATCCATACACAATACTGTAATACGGTTAGCTCACAGTAAAAGTGTAATTAATGTCATGTAATATAAAGATTTACCATTTTCTCTGAGGACTTCTCCCCCAGGCATCTTTCTTGTGTCATTCAGTAATCTAAATTAAAATGACTCTGCCCATTCTCCATTTTTTACCCCTTTTCTGCCTGTATGCTTGCTCCTGAAGATGTTTGTTGCGGGGTGCCCCTTCACCAGAGGGATTGTTAGGAAGACATTATGTAACAATAGCGGTGATGCCTTTGCCTGTTGGGTGAGAAAGGAAACAATATGTAACTTGCTTGGAGTTTTCTTTCTCTCTGTAAATCTTCCACTACACGTTTTCACACCAGACTGCCATGTCCCCACATTCCTTATCATTTGCTCTTGAAATTACTGAAGAAATAAATACCCATGTTTCCTTCATTTATTCCACAAAGAGCATATCTACACGAAGGAGGAATCCAAGATGGCTTTATTGACCAGTTTGCAAATGCACCTTCTAAAGGATCTGTGCTGGGACTATGTCTAATTCTTGTAGAAACCCTGGTACCAGATGTGTTTATAATTGCAAAAAAGCAGAGAGCACCGCAGAACCTAGGTCACCACCTGCTGCTTCCATCCCTCCTCTCTCTTCTCTCACATTGGGCACATTAGTGTATTGCTGGGTTATTTGAGTCCCTTTAACAAATACTGTCTGCAAAGCTTGCTGCAGTCAGCAAAAGACTTCAATGGTTTTCTTTTGTGACAAGTCCTGTTGTGACCTGAGTTTTGACCTAACTCAGCTTACTTAGCTGAAGAAGATAAGGGTCTTCTTTTCCCAGAAGGTTACTGGGGCCACCCTTGCTTTATGACAAAGGTGAAAATGCTGCTTGTGATGTCCATGTGTTGAAATCCAAACTCCTGTGGATCCCAGGCTGAGCCTTCTCTTTTGAAGCCTTAAGCCAAAGGCTAAAGCCATTCACACCACCATGCAGAGAAATCAGTATGTGCTTCCTTCCACTCAGTACCATCATCCTTGATACCAGGCTTTGCTGTAGGTAGCTCCCCTTTACAGCTGCTTCACCACATTTCCTCACTTTCTCTGACATTTACCAACCAGTAAAAGTCCTTCCAGACCAAAAATACTCCTCTCCCTTTGCTTACCCATACTGGCTAGTGCTACAGAGGACACGCTTTGCTGTAGTGGAACTGGAGAACAAGGAAAGGCTGATTTGGACCATCAGCCTTGTGTAAGGCACTCAAGCTCAAATGTAACTGATTAAAATGTGACAAGGCTTTTTTTTTTTTTTAAAACCTTGTTTTCCCTCATCTGCTCTCTCAGTCCTGGACAGTCAGGGTGCTCACCTCCATGACTTGCAGGGATTTTAGTTCTGGCCCTTCAATTGCAATCATATGAACACCAGTCATCTGGGTGATTTGTCATGTACTATAAAACCCAGAAGTGGCAGATCACCTGGGCATATGGCAGGGCCCAGAAATATTGCCTGGCAATGCTGTTGCTCTGTTGCAGGCTCTCAATTAATATACAGTTTGATTTTCTCCATCTCACAGTCTATTGCCTAACACTGACCTGGTGAGAGGCAGCTGCAAATGGCTATTTGCATCAAAAGCTCCCCAGTCACTCCAGATTAGAGCGACCACGTCTTTTCCGAGCTAATGAATTGCTCCCATCTGTGAAATTACAGCTACTCACTTTTGTTTTGTTTAAATCAAAACTACAGGGCTCATGTGGCAGGCTGTCTGCTGCCTCCAGGTATCCAGCTCTCATGCCGGGATGCTGCGTTGAAGGCAAGAGGGATCACTGTGGCTGTTGTTTTGTCACGGGCTGTTTGTCTGGGCTTTGACAAGGAGCATACACAGAGCAGCCCTGGCCTTGCTTGAACCATCCAGGCAGAGAGGGGAATGGCTTTCGGGACCTGCTGGAGACCTGGATCTTGCTGGTCCATGATGAGTCAATGGAGATGCTTTCTGTGTAATGCTCTCCGTGAATCTGACCTATTGATTGTTAGGAGTCTCAATAAATTTAGATTGCTGGTTTGTGTCTGCACTCCCTAAGCAGGGGTAGGACAATGATTAGCTGCAAAGATCAATAGGGAGGAGTCTTTTAATCGACCATGTAAAATGTATCCTTCGTCAATGATGGCGTGTTAATTGGGATTTAATTCTTGAGGGGACATTCACCTGTCCCTCACAGTTTTCTCTCTCCTCTTGAAGCCCTCGTTGAGAAATCCAGGACAGCTTGAAAGTTCGAAAGATGGGGAATCAAAGTTTTATTATTTTTGAAATGCTATTTCCACTGTATCCTGTCCATCTCCACCCTGAAATATCCATCTGCAACTTTCTAAAAAAGTCCTCTTTCAGTGGCATTCACCAACATGAGTGTATTTAACATTCTGTTGAATGTTGATGCATTTCTCAGCCAAGGACTTGGTGCCTGACTACTTGCTGGCAGCCACCAGAGACACAGAGGTGTCTGAGATGCTGCCAGATGCCCAGAGAGACAACAACCAATTGTCTCAGAAAAGTGGAGGGCACATGTGTCCTGCAAAGAGCCTTCCAGACATCTCTACAGTTTATCTGCTGACCCTTGATGATGCAGGTCTCCTTCACATCCTTAATTTTTAGCAGTGGCTCAGATTTTGGACAAGGAAGGGATGACAAACTCAGCCTGCCCATGTGGCTTGGCCTCAGAGAGGTTTAGAAACAAGCCACAGTCAGTAGGATCTTGATCAGTAGGACAGCCTAAAGGAATAGTGTCGTTCCTTACTTTCTCAAGGGGTGCCATGCTTTCCTCAAAACAGAGAGGTCTGAAAGGAGGAGAGCTAACTTTCCTTTTCATAAGCATGTAAGATGCATGGTTTCCTGGTATGTCTTTTTACAATGTGGTTTTTTTTTTTTTGTGAACAGATCAATTTCTTTTGACGTAGGTTTTCAGAGCAGTGGCTTATCGCGGAAATAAAACATCAATTCCAGAGTAAATATTGTTGACTCTGTGCAATAGGAATAACAAAGCCAAATGTGAGAAGAGAAGGATATGATATGAACTTTACCATAGGTCCTACCATGCTATAATAGCTGTTTTACTATTTTGACCGCTCCAGCAAAGTCTGTTGCTGTTCAATCTGCTCCTCCTGAACAAATTCAGGAGTAGTGCCTGTCCTCACAGGTCTCACCCCCATAGCAAAAAATCTTTTAATTCATTAGTTTCCTTTGGGACTTTCCAGTTCCAGCCTTGGTGAAACAAATCCTGTCACAGGCTGGAAGATGGAATCAGCAACATCCAACTAAAAGCACTGGCATTTTTTTCTTCTTGTAAATTCTTTAATCTCTTTTAACAGATGACCTCTCTAGGGCTATTTGTTACCTTCCTGCTAGACTTCTGACAGGTCCTCTATTTAACTAAACCAATAAATATGTATATTTGCAACATATATTTCAGTTATCCAGAATAACTGTACAGGATATTTGTTACTCAGTAACTAGCTTACAATTAATACTGAAAATTATTGCAAGCTATGTGATTGTCTGGAGACAAAATTAATATAAAACATCCATGAAATTTCCTTTTTTTAGTTAAGCTGAATGATTAGTAAATATTCATACATTCCTCAATTCAGGAATTCAGATTCTGAATTCCTTCATGCTGCAAAGTATTTTGGGGAATGGATGACTAGATCAAAGCAGCGAAAGGATGCTCTGTCATCTCAAACACAGTAATTTTCCATGTCTTCAGGGAGGGTCTGTAGTGGGAACCTAACTCAGCTCTGTGCCCCATTTCCATGGTTAAACTGTCTTTCTTAGCACTGTGTCCCTCCCCGTTCCTCTCCTCAGGCTTGTGAAACAGCCAGTTGCAGTTTGACAGTGTGGGGGACAGCAGGAGGAGAGACTGTACCAGTGGTCCCATCAGCAGTGCCAAATCTGTGGGAGGGACCAGAGGCTTAGGGTGAAACCTAAGCATCTGCCGATTTCTGGCACTGGGAAGCTCTTTGTGGAGGCTACTTGATGTTGCCATTGTGTCCTCTCATTTGGAAGGGAGGCCCTGTGATGAGTTTCTCAGACCTGTCTTTTTGCTGCACAGCTATTGCATGTCAGCCACCAGAGAGAAGTTTCTCTTCAATACCCTTTTCCTAAGGGAAGGGCTTCGGAGGGAGCGGTTGAGTTTTTTCTAATGCTTTCCTCTGTGATGGGATTAAGTGGGACCTGCTCCTTTAAAAAGTGTCCCCTTCCCCATCATTCTCCCTCCTTCCAATTACAGCACTAATTTCAGTAATGGAGCATTAATGGAGTAATGGACTGCTGAAGCTGGCCTGAAGGAACTGTAGTGCTCAGCACAAATTGAGTAAATAAACCATATATTAGATTTCTAAACAATACTTTTAGTCTAGTCCCCAGGGAAAGAGAGTTGTCAAGACTTACTTAAGTCAACCCAGAAAAACGTATGCAAAAGATCCACCCATTCCTACCCTGGAAAATGGCACCAGTGGCCTGAAGCATCAGCAAATCCCTCACATAAATCTCTCCTATCCTGACAGAGAGAGCTTTGTGCTGTTTCCTTCTCCCAATTTCTCTTCTTTGATTTATTTACCAATAAACAGCTTTGTGCCTGTTTTCATTTGTGTCCTGCTAGAGAGCTGTTCGTGTATGTTGATCGAGAATGACTTGCAATTTTAAGGAGAGTTATCACTGATCTGTACAAAGTGATGGATGAGAGTAGTGCCCTAAACCATTTTCAGTTTTGGAAAGTCCTGATTATTTTTTTCTTCCAAAAGCTGCAGCCCTCTTTCAACACTTTTATTACTTTATTTTAAAAATAGGCTTTGCACTACCTTAGCCAAATAAATAGGAATGAGGAATGTACTAACTATCCAGATTTACCCCACCGGTATCAGGGTGACTAATTGTAATTTAGTTACCCTTGAATGTGTGGGCTGAAGTCGAGGTTTTCCTAGGCAGTGTGCAAGCAGGGTGAGAGCCAAATGCAGAAGGTGGGGACTTTGAAGCAAGACAAACACACAGAGTAGCAAAATGACCTTCCCACATCACTCCCCAGGTTAGTGGCAGAATCAGGGTAAAATCTGGAACTCAGATCAATGCCATGTCTTCAGCAAACTTTTTGCATCTTGAAGGAGCAATCATGAAAAGCCATAATTCCTACAGGGCAGCATCTTGTGGGTGTTCAACATCCCACAAGATGATTATTTACTTTCTATGAGTTTCAGTGTGATCTGAGAGCAATCTTTAGAGCCTTTGTGGCAGAAACAAGCAGGGTTTTTCCTGTTTTTATTTCCTCTCAGCCCTGAGGCAGTCAAGAGACAGTGAAGAGGGCTCTAGCTCTAGTTTATAAGTTTTATTCAACTTTGCCTTTGCTAAGAATAAGATAAACAATGGCAGCTTAAGCTTGAATTGAAAGAGATGTTGGTTTAGTTCTGTAATCAGACTGGAGTTGGGGTCTGAACTGCAGCATTTTATCAGGGGCAGTTTTACGCAGACATCATTAATCTGCTTCAGATGTCTGACACTTAGAGCTTGGGTATGTTAAAATCACTCCCTCACTTAACCTCCGGATATAGCACGTGAAAGAATCAAAATCCACTGATGTACACCAGACTGAGATGATGTGTCTTTCAGGGTATAATGCAGTGCCACTTGTGTTCTTTACTTTTTATTGGGGGTAATTTTGAATGACAGGTATAAGAAAAGGTATGTATACTGTGCTGGAAATAATAATCTAGCAAATTTAGCCAAAAAATCCTGAATTCTGCTTTTACAACTGACCGGGATAGGTAATTTGGGCATGCTCTGAGCTTACAAAGGAACAGCATTTTTTTTTTGTCTGTGTGGGAGGATTAACATATCACTCTATGAGTAATTTGTTAGGCACAAAACCAAATAGGTCTCCAAGAGCGACAAGTTTGTCACTGAACACTCGCACCCAGGAATACGGATTGAAGAGCTTGGAAGATATCTGTTCAACATTTTAATTGGCATGCAAGTCTCATGTTTTAAGAAATAGACTTTATAATGTTTCTGAACTCCTGAGCTTCCTGTTTGCACTTTAATGCTCTTGAATCCAATCAGACTGCTGAGCTCCTTCCTCAGTACCATCTTCTTCCAAGAAGATGAGCTCTAGCTTATCCAGCTTGACAAAATACTTCAGATCCTCCTTTTATGAGGCCTACATTTGTCTCCTTTCTCAGCATGAATTCCTGAAAAATGCTGGCAGTGCTCAGCCCTTCATCCGTCCTTGATACATTTATTACTCCTCCCCTGAAATTCCTCCCATCCTTTTTCATTGCCACTCCAAAGTCTGAGAAATCCCTTTCCCTTTTCTAACTCTACTACTTCTATAACTGAGTCCAGCTACTTCTCTGCTGCTTTTCATCACTTCCCACTGCTTTCTACCCTGCAAACCTTACTCTTATGAGTGCCTGGCCTGGATGCCACTTGATCCTGCCTTGATTTCTTCATTTCAAATCTGACAGCACCTAAAGCACTGTTCACAAACACTATTTGGAGTTTTTTTCTACCAAAATTTCAAGCTGCTTCTTGAAAGCTTGCAGACCTTGAAGCTGCACTGTACATGCAGAGGTACAGCATATACAACATACTTCTTCTCTGATAATGCCCTCAGGAGGAGTAGGGACCACCTTGATGGAAACTTTCAGCAAACATGTGCTTAGCCTCAGACCTCTGCCATGAAAACTTCATCCTGAAGTTTTTCAAGGCAGATGAAAATAAAATTTTGTGATGAAAAAACGTCAGGAAGCTTAAATAGCGGGCTGTTGCTTGGTGGTTAGTTCTTTGGCAATTGGAATGCACAGAGCTGCCAGCTTTTCAGCCTTGTGCACAGAAATCAGAGTATGTGACGATAAAAACCTGATTAAATGAATATGAATGAATTTTTAAATGAAAGGGATTCCAGAAAAACTAGTCTACTTACACCTATTAAATTGCCCCTCTGTTTTCAAAACCATTGTGATGTGGCTACACACACTAGTAAGATGACAAAGTGATGACTGAAAATCCCAGCTTTCCCTCTCTGTTTCCTATGCTCAGGAAGGGAAGGCAGGGGGGTTGTTAAGAAGAATCAGTGGTAGAGGATGCTTTTTTTGACATGGCAATTTGTTTGGTGGACCTGATCTAGAGCTATCTGACATAACTGGGATCTGAGAAAAGACAGCCTTCTATCCCTTCCCTGTCAAGCACTGTTTGCATTTGGATGGTGATTTGGAAGGTCATTCTGCTATGCTTTTATTTTGCTTTGTGATATGGGACATTTAGCAATTGCCAGGAAAAATACAGTTGTATCTTAAGGGTGGCTGATGGGTTTTTGAGGGGTTTTTTTTGGTTTGTTTTGGTTTTTTTCCTGAAAGTTCCTAGGTATTTTGTGAAATTCCCTGAGTGCTATGGGAGTTTTTCCTTTCCGTCACTCAATTACTGAATATTGTTACTGACTTAATTAATTTAGCCATCTAAATTCTGTTTCATATAATCCTCGTTTTCCTATCCAAAGCCATGTTGTCATGTCACCTGCACTGAAATATTCCTGTTGTCAAAGACCAAAATAACTGCAATATCAAATAATTTTTTCTTCCATCTACTGAGAGCTCCTCTCCAGTGCAGAATGTGGAAAACATCTGAAAGATTTTTATGCAAGTTGAGTGTTTTTTATATTTTGCTGTAACATATCTGGAAGAGGGGACCAGGAGTGAAATACTCAATATGCGTGATCTGGTCCAAATGCTTTCTTGCATTAAGGGAATAATCTTTCAGACACCGTATGGGAGCTGTATAGCTTGATCTCTTGGTTGGTTTGTATCATTCCTGTGGGGGAGGTTGGGATGGAAAAAAAATTGTTGTCTATAGATATGTGTGTGTATTCATTTTCACCCTTCTACTCCCAAAACTGAAAATTTGGCCAGAAATAGATATTCCCCCAGAAGAAATCCACTGGAACACAAAAAACCTCCTACAAAACTTTGCGGTAAAACTTTAATAGGTTTGCAGCAAACCTAGCTTTATCAGTGTGACAGTGCCTGGGGTTGTCTGCCTCTGAGCCTTATTCTGGCTGTAGATTTATGTTGGTTTTCTTTTGTTTGTCCCAGCAGCATTTCAGGGTGCATAGGATACTTGTTTTTTCAAAGCTAGATGGCCCATGGAAAAGGAGGAGGAAGCAAAGAGAGGGTATGGTTTCTAATCTGGGCCAGTATCTTCTCTGCCACCTTGGCCTGAGTGGTGGCCCCTATCAGGGGAACACCTCCCAAAGAGACACCCTGCATTAGTGCTGGCTGCCAACCTGAGAAAAACCATGGTGTTGGCCAGCTCTGCCTGCTGCTCTCCCTGTTCTTCTGGTCCCTGCCAGCCAGGCTGTTAAGACCAGGAAAAGACACTGGGTAGGTGACAAGAGCCAAAGAATTTGCTGAATGTGTTGGGCTTGATAGCAGCTGTCCCTTGCCAATTGCATTCCTCTGCTGCAGGACAGACGCACAGAATAAATCCCAGACCTTCCTCCCAGTGGGAGATAAGCTTTGGAGCCCTCCACAGAGTGGAGCTGCATGTGTCCTTTTCCCCACATAATGTGAAATTGGTTTTTCTGGCCTAGAGGATATGGGCAGCTGGTAGAATTTTTGTTTTTATTCTTCATTATTGAAGAAATTTCGGTATGCTTGCATTAAGGCTTGACTATCTTGTAGTTAGAAACTTCTGGGGTTGTAATTACTGGGTCTGGCTCCATCACTGGGTTATGGAACAGAAAACTGGGTTGTGGCAAAGAGAAAGGAGGGCATTAAGGCACATGATCCCACAAAAGGTGCAGTGCAGATTTCCCTCATCCCAGATGGCTGTGTGGCACTGGGCCACGGTAGGTGCAAGCCCAGGAGGGGAAATGCTGAAGAATGTTCCGTTACGTATTTCCTCAGGTTTTCCCTCCTTGGCAGAGCTGCACAAGGACCGCAGACTTGGCAGGCAGAATGCAGAGCTGTCTTCCCCTGCAGCTCTCCAGGAACCTTCCCTGGCACTTGGCCAAGCTCTGGGTACCAGGTGCTGTGATGGGGAGGAGAACTCTCCCAAAGAAACTTTGGCAGTATATGTGCAGCCCCATGGAGTGCAATGCAATGGTCCCCAAATGACCCTTTACCACACTGGGAGATGAAGATAATTCATCCTTCTCTTACAAGCCCTAATTTGTCAGGCACGGCATTGCACCTGCAGAAGCATCATTGCTTCCAGGACTGGAGTGAGACCCCCTGCACTATGTGGAGCCTCCAAATCAGTGGACACCTCTGCCTTGTGCTGCAGAGACTCTCTAACTAAGCAGAAACTGGGCAGGCTTGAGACCCAAAGTAAAGGCACAGCAAAATCCTGCCACTGTAACAACAGTGTTTCTGGACTTCAGATTCTTGAGTTTTACAGAGATTTTTGGACATCTTTAAATTTTTTTTAAAAATATCCCTAAATGTCTGCATGGAATAAGCTTTCATAATACAACAAATTAGAAAAATCTCCCTTAGTTTCTGTTGTGCTTCCTTATGCAAAACCCATTCAGACCCAAATTGCAATGGAGAAGTGGTACCTGGGGTTTCATGGTGCAGATTGTATAGTCTGTGTGTATGGCTACCTCTGGCCCAAAGGAAAATTTTAAAATCATTGGACATCAGGAAATAAACAATTCAGAGATGTTTAATTCTCAGAGGTTTCATAGTAGTAAATATCTGGTTGGAGGATAAACAACCTATTCGTGCCCCAGCTGATGAAAATGGAGAATTCTCAAGAGTCCATCCCTGGCATTAAAAACCATTTCAGTCAACACTTTCTGTATATTAAACACCAAAAAATTCAACTGCAAGACAAACTTTCAAAAGTCAGTTCTCTTCTGTCCCAGTGTTTCCAGGGCTACACCACCCTAAGAGACTGGCTCCCAGAAAACCCCATGCACTTTGATCCATCATGAATGCCTGTGAATTTCCATCTCCTTTTTGGAATCTCTAATGAATGAGGCTGTGGCCATGCATTGAAAAAGGACAGGAAGGTCCCTCTTCCATTATGTTGCCTTTGCTTGTCCCTCCTGGGTGAAATGCAAGCTGCTGATTAAGTGCGCTCTTCAGTCATAGTGCTTATTTGCCTGAAATACTTTCTGAAAAGGATGCTTTCCATTCAATATTGTTATTGAGTTTCTGCTGTGATATATACTTTCCAGGCTTCTGTTCAGGCAGTGGGGAGAAATTAACAGTTGGTGGAAGTTGTTTCTTGTCAGTGCTGCTTTCTGTGGCTTGGGATAGGGGAAGAAGCCAACAACACCAAAGATCTCAGACGTAATGCTATGGGGAGACAGTACAAGCTCTCACTTTGCTTGACCTTTCTCACTTTCTTTCCTCATTTCTTCTCCACTTGCTCTATCCAGCACATGTCTAACCTCTCCCTCTCCCCTCAATATTGCTTCTGGCTCTTGCCCTGCTTTTGAAAGTCTTTTGGGGACCTCTATCTTGCCCTGTGTATGTGTTGTGCTCTAATATTGCAGGGTGCTGTTGAATTGCTAACACTCCCATGCACTGCCATAGAAGCAGGGAGACCTCACACCGTTCAGAACAGGAGCATACCCCCACCACACGGCTAATCACAAGAGCCAGGTGAGTTAGGTACTTTTAAATCTCATTTGTCAAGATTTTTCTTTCTCCATTGAGGATCCAGCCCAGAATTTGTTTTTGAAGGAATTACGCTGTTTTATGAAGTTGTCTTTTGTGAGTATCTGTGGATCGTGATGGTGGACATAAAGTGTTTTCTTGATTTATCACCCTTCTGCATCACTCAAGTAGAAATGTCTGTGATTTTTTTATCATATATATCTTTTTACAGAGGTCCATGTGTTGATCACATGTTGAATATAATTTAGATGTTTGGATCTTTGCTGTCTGGAACAGAAAGGCCAATATTAACTGGAAAAGTCAGGCACTTGGGTAGCAGAAATGGAAAGGCTTGTAGGGAGGAGAGAGGAGGTAACTGAGGGAAGAGGGAGCCCTTGGAGAGTGGTCCTCAAACCACGACGTGTATTTGTCTTTGATGCTGGCAGAGCTGCACAGGCTCTACAGGAAGCTCTGCACTGCTGGAGGACTGCTTTCAGCTGAGACACTGGACCCAGGTCCTATTTTTCCTGGCTCTGGTGGCTGTCCAGGAGGAAGTGAGAGATCCTATGACATTTTTTGGAAAAGAAGGACATGATCCCAATGCTGTGGATAAAGTTTCCTGTCTGGCAATAAAATCTATTCAGCGCTGTGGATGGTATTAACAGGTGCCAACATCAGGCTCTACAGGCTGTTTGTTAAAGCTGCAATAGTCCTCAGCTGGTCTAAGGCAGGAGAGTTGCTTAGATGGTGTCACTGCAGGAATTTTTCCTGCTTCCTTTGCTTGGAAATTGTTTCTTTCCTTTTTAGTTCTAATATAAGTTTGGCTGAGCATAAAAAAATTAATTATATCATCCAAACCTGCCTGTCATTATATGAATCTAGTTTGGTACAAAAAAAAGGTTATATGCAAGCAATTGAACATAGGCTGTCTAGTGACTTACATTTCTAGAGCGGTAATGTAGAACACCTAAAATTATGAAATTTTCTGGTACACAAACAGAAAAAGTATTCCAGACTAACAGAAATAAATACCTTGAGAATCCATTTACCAATGGCCGTCCTTGAAAGAGACATCACGATATAGGGTGAAGGGGTGGGGAGAGAGATGTGTGTGCAAGTTGATTTGTTGATTAGCATTAAAGCATTTTGATATCTCAGGTGAAGGTCAGTCCATTGTTGTGTTTTTCCTTTTTGCAATTAGCTATAGACGATTTGTATGGAGAATAAAACATGGATAGCATCTCTTGAAATTAATACTGAGGTGGGTGGAAAGGAAGAACAAGAGAAACAAGCAGCAACTTATTTAACAGGCTGGTTGCTGAACGGTAGCAACGTGGCTTGACTCAAAGCATTACTGCTTTTAGCACATGATTTATGGCTAATGCCCCTTCCCATGACTGGCCTTCAGCCTTTGATGTCAGTCAGCTCTGAATTAATTACTTCGTAATGCAAAGTGAAAGTATAGCAGGTTTGGTTTATTCTCCATTGCTTCCTGAAGTTGTGTTAACTTGCCTCGTCAGTGTTTGCTCCCTCTCTTACCCTCCTGCAAAGCACCCTCTCATTTGTAATTCCAAAAAGCAGGCAGGGGTGTGTGCACCAGTTGTGTTGCCTTGTAATAAACGGAGCCTTTTAGCCAAGGCAAGCCAGAATGATGTAGGAATGCAGGAGATCATATCTTGTGGGGAAAATCAATATTAAGATGTACAATTGCTCCCATGGTATTGAAAGAATTAGTTGATCTACATGCCAAATGACAGCCCCCTTG
This sequence comes from Entomyzon cyanotis, assembly GCA_024500445.1. Taxonomy (NCBI): domain Eukaryota; kingdom Metazoa; phylum Chordata; class Aves; order Passeriformes; family Meliphagidae; genus Entomyzon; species Entomyzon cyanotis. The sequence continues at coordinate 89,814,690 of JAKEPQ010001005.1, forward strand.
ATAACAGGGATTATGTGTCCTGTCTTTCCAGGCTGTGCTCCGTTGGGGCTGCTCTCAGGGTCCCTCAGGCAGAGATAATCTAATTAGTACAACAAAGACCAGGTCGATTTAAAAAAATAAAGGGCGGGAGCGGGGGGCGGTGGAGGGGGGGATGTCAGCGAGAAGCAGTCTCTGGAAAAAGTTGCCGAGGAGGAGCGGAAAACTGGGAATACAAGTTAACCGTCAGTTTGGCTCCACAGACGCTGGAAATTCAGACCCACCGGACTATTACCAGACAAACCCCGAATTAGCAAGTGCTTACAGCCTTCAAAAGCACTCATTTAATCATGCCCTTGGAAAGGAGGGAGCTGAGGAAACGAGGTGGTGTTGGGCTGAGCGGAAAGGTGGTGTCTTGGACCCATGATTGTAGAATCATAGACACCTGCTGCAAAAGTGGCTTGTGAAAAAATGCTTTACCACAGAAAAACCCAACAACCCAGGAACAAACAAAGAATCCAGCACTTTCTCCCTTTACTAAATTATGCTTATGTGTAGACCTTTTTTCGCTTTTTGGCTGAGGCTTGGGAAATGAAGCTGTACCGCCCATGCTAAGCACAAGGTGAATCATTTTCCAGAGGACAAGGTGAGGTTTCAAGAGGCCTCTCTGAATGGATAACTAGTCTCCATCTGCCAAAGCCACACCAAGGCAGATGCACCCCACTGCCAACTGTGCACAGGTGAGTGATTCTGAGACTCTGTAAGTTTCAGAGCTGTTTTAAACTTAGTGACTAAGTGTCAGCACTCCACTCTGAACCCAGTATCCAGCCAGCTTAGTTGGAATAAGAGCTTGGTCTTCCCTCCTAGGGGCAACTGTGATATAGGCTTTTGCAGATGCTGTATCTGTTCTGTTAGTGCATCCTGTCAGCCCCTCAGCACAAAGATCCCTGAGCAGCTTCTGATGAGACTGAGATAGATGGATGTGGGATTGGGTACATCCTCAGTGGATGTAAACTGACCTGGCTAAAGAATAAATCCTCTCCTAAATGGTGATGGCATAGAGGAGAGTTACTCAGGCCTGACACTGGGCTTGCACCTGACATTTTTCTGTGACTTTTTGACAACAGGTGTTATTACCTGAATATTTTCAGTTTTGGTTTTGCTTTTAGACACAGAGAGTCTTGATCTCTACATAGAGCTCATGCAAGACAGACACCACAGCCCTGGGCTTTTGCAGTTCATTCCCAACCCAGTCTTAAGGGTGGATCCTGGATTTATCCTATCTTTTACGACCACGTTCCTGAAGCTTAATTTAACTTTAATTCATAACCAACGCACTCGAAGTGCTTTGGTGGTTGGATCTAGGATTCTGATGCAGCTCTCCCTCCAAGGCAAATATTGAAATTGCTCAGCCATGCAAATGGGTGCAGGCGTCTTCAGGCTGTATAAAACTTAGGGGACTGGATGGTTGAAGGAAGGCTCACTCACATCTGGAAATTGCTTTTTTCCTAAGGATCATGAGTACAAGGAGTTCAGGCATTCTTGCACAGCTCCCCACTGACCCTTGAGTTCATGTCATCAGACCCAATCTTGTTGTCTTGGCAAATATTCACACAAATAAGAGCAGTCTAACAATGGGATCTTTCTTTTCTTAGCTTCCCTCTCCCTCTCCTCTTGTCCCTTGCTGCCTCCCTTTCCTACACTGGAGATAGAAAATTTGGAGGCAGCAAGGATGAGATCACTGCTTTGCAAGGAGTGACAAGAAAACCGGCTGCATGATTTGGAGCTCTGCAAAGCCTTTTCCCAGGGAGCAGATCTGATATTATTTCCCTATCCACAACTGCACAGAGACATCAGCACTTTGGAGACAGCTCTTGCCAGCTGCTTGGGGTAAGACTGCAGATAAGGCCCAGAGATGACGAGCCATCAAAACATGAATGTCTAGCACAGACTTTGCATTCCTGGCTTTGCTGTATTTACTTACTTAAATCATACAAGCTTATAAACCATAGTTAGCAAGGCATAGAGTCATTACCCACTCCAGCAAAAGGAGCAGTCTGAGTCATGTGGGGGATGCTGTGTGGGTCCACATTGCACTTTGCTTGAGCTATGATTATAGATACATGAATTTATAAACAGCTTTTAGATTTGCACAATTCTTTAGTAAAAAGTTATACTGAAGCAATCGAACTGGGGTTCCCAGATTCCTATGGATTCTTGCATCAGTGCTGCTTCAAAGCCATACTTCAGGTTACTCCCAACATACATTTGCTAGGATGTTCCCCTTCCCAGCACAGTACTTTTGTGTTCACCCAGACCATCGGGTAAAAGCCCACATCACCACACCTGAGCTCCTGCCAGCTGGCAAGCTGACCTGTCTGTGTGCTCATGGATGGCAGGGCAGCCCCAAAACAGCCAGGTGTCTCTTGGCTTCATGTTATAGCTCATCCTTCAGCAGAGGTGCTGAGTATATGCCCCCCTCCTTCCTCCAGTCACAGTTTTCACCAGAACTGCAGGAATTTCCTGCGCTGACCGTCTGGACTCAGACATGTTTTTCCAAGTGTGTGCTCTTTGTTTTCACAGAAACAGAATAAAAAACAAACCCGAAGAAGGAAATTCAATAAAAATTACATTTGGTAGACCCAGAAAAAATTGGTTTTTTTAAAGAAAGACTACCGTTTAAAAGCCCAGATGCAGACATTCCTTACTATTTCACTCCCACTGAAAGTTAAAATTGAAATCACCCAGGACTCAGTTCCTCATATGTGTGTGGTTTGTTTCCCTTTATTAGAATCAATGACAAGAAGTCTGTTAGGGATTTTCTCAAGCATCCTGTGCAATAATGTACAATAACTTTTTCACAATATACTTTCTAGTGCTCTGTTAACATTCTGGTTTCTAAGGTATTGGAAGGTCTTGGGACCACTTTTTGTTTGATATTTTGCCTGTAATGCACACTCTCTCTCTAGCTGGAAATTCAATGTACTATTGCAACGTAACAAGAACTCATGCCTTGCTATAGGATGCTATGGCATTTATATTTCTTGGAGAGGCACCATCTTTTGCATAATCATCAGAGCAAAATGGGGCTGCTACATATTCTAGTAAGCACCTGTATCAGCTGAGGGCAAAATATTTCACTTCACCCATTTCTCTTTCTATAAAACCTTTCACTGTGATGTGTGATGCTTTTTTCTGAAGGATTTTGTATCAACATACTGTACAACTGCTCCTTTGCATGTTCCAAGTTTAGTTTCTTGCTTTGGCAGACAGCGTAACTCTTGATACAAGCTGCAGTAAATTACCATGTTATTTAACAATTACTTACAATGCATTCCCTGATCATTTGGTGCCTTGGGATATTGTGCCTAATTGCAAGTTTAACAAAAATATATTGTGGTCATTATGTCATTATGCTATGATAGTATAAAGAGCAAAATAAAACAAATCAGATAAAGTCAAGTGAGACTTAGCTGTCTGCATGGGAATGTTAGGAACAATGTCTCTCACCCTTGCAGGCCACAAAGATAATTTCATGACTAGTAAGTAGTAGTTGGTTTAAAAACAAATCTATTAGGCAGTGTCTCCACTCTCAGGGGAAATGTCTATCAGCAAAACTGATTAGAGGTAAGGGTAAGCAGATGTCAAAACACAAGACCACCAAAGAACTGATGTCCTAAAGTGAATGGGGAGAGATCCAGCGAGTATTAAATGTAGGGTGGATTGCTGTGCCATGAGTGGGGGGCAATCCTGTCCTCCTTTCAGCTCCAGGGAGTGTTTTGCCAGGAAAGAAAATTCATTATTTATCTTATATGGGAGAAGTCTGGTTTTTGGCAATAATTTTTCAGGGTTAATTTGTATGTGTGCGTGTGGTTTGTTGTTTTCGTTTTTTTTTCTTTCCACAAATTGCTTTTTTAGCCTTATGAGTGAATGAAAATTAGAAATCCTAGGGAGAGCAAAGAACTGTGAGAGGATGTTCTGCAGAACTTCTTGTCTTTTCTGTAACCATGGAGGAGGCAAATGTAAGTGAACTCTTTCTTTAGAAAGTACTTCTCCATGATACTCAGATTTGCCACAGGTTTCACCTGAATTAACTCTCCAGTTATGGGGCTACATAAGGTTTAAAAAAAAGCCAATAAAAAAAAGTTTTATTGAAACTTCTATTGTGGGAGCAGATACGTGAATTTCAGTTGTTACTGAAAGATGTAAGAAAAGATAAGGTTTTAGTAGGGAATTAATGAGATAATTTTATAGGTCAAAAAAAATTTTATATGTCAAATTAGTTCTGTGGGTTGAGATGAAATTTTTAATAGTATTTCACACCCGCCCTGCTTGTCCTTAACTTCATACATGGGGTAAAATGCCAGGATTTGTGCTGGTCTCCCTTCCCTTGTGCTTCTCAGCCAGCCAGAGAGGACACAAAGCACTGCTCTGCTGCTCTTTTTTCAGACATGCGCCCAAGTGCATTGAGTGGGGCTTCAGGCAACTTCTGCCAGCTAAATGAAAAGTCACTTCCACATCGCCATGCAAGGCCTGTGGGAGAGTATTTCATAGAATCATAGAATGGTTTGGGTAGGAAGGCACCTTGCAGGTCACTTAGATCCAACCCCCTCTGCCATGGGCAGGGACATCTTCCACTAGACCAGGTTGCTCAAAGCCTCGTCCAGCCTGGCCTTTTACCACTCAGATTTGCTTCTCCACCAAAGAGATAAGACTTTTATGTCAGTCTTCCCATTTCTGAAGCACTCAGGAATGCTTCTCTCAGCCAAGCTCTCAACAAGACAGGCCCCCAGCCAAAAGCTGGCACTGCTTAGGGCTGGGTCCAGTTTTATTTGTGCATATTTGAGCATACCAAGCTTTTTATTGTCCTATTACTAGAGCAGCTCATATTCTTCTTCGGTCTCCCAGCTCTCTTCAGGGTGTTGTATCTGACATCTCCAAGCCCTCCTGCATGGGCCAGACAGGCAGTGCCAGGGCTGGAGGAGAGCCTGTCAGATGCCAGGCTGCCCTTGATGCAGATGCTGAAACAACTGCATTCTCCTGCTGAGATGGTACAAATGCTGTGAGCATGTGGGATCTGCAGGGAGGCATGCAGGGAGAAGGATGCATGTGTGGAAAACTGGAAGCAGGGGAGCCTTAGATTAAAAGTATGCTACATGATAAGTTTATTATGGGACTGATACTTCAGGGAGATCTGTCCCTATACCATTTGTAAATGACTTGTAGCTGCATCGTTGTCCCTGGGGAGGAGGGGTTTTGCATTATTGGCCTCCATGCCTGGGTCCCTCCATTCCTCCTTTGCACAGTGCTAAAGCAGGACCATGTTATCTGCTTTGTGGGATGTTGGAGGAACTGGGACTTGTTTGGTGGTCCTGCTCCCCTCACATGTGAACCTCTGCCTGCTTCCCACCACCTACTTGCCACTGCCTGCAGAGGGTGTGTTATCCTTATCCACCTGGCCTGGAATGTCTGCCATTCTGTTATTTCTGAAGGAAGGAACTTCTGCAGCAGCTGTGCCTTCACGGTACTTCTTTGATGCTCTGAAATGTCTCAGGTCTTTTTTGAACTGCTACCTTGGGTTTGTTCAACTTCTTGCTCTCTGAGAGCTGGATGTGGGTTTGAGCATGCCTCTACCAGCCAGACTTCTCCAGCCTTCCCATCTCCATGTTTCCAGAGCCATGCTGCCACAAGGGAAGATGTAACCTGTCTCCACAATCACTTGTAAGAAACTGGTTTTCAGAGCACAAATGATCATTATCCCTCTGTGTCTGATGTAAAGGTGGAAAGAAGCTGTCCCATCCGCAAGGCACAACCTTGATCCTTGGGTATTTCTGGCCCTTTGGAGGAAAAATGCCAAAAAAAATAGTAAGGAAACAAATGTGCAAGCTATAGTTTGTTTTTTTTTTTTAATTTGTTGATCCTTTGTCTTTACAAAAATTCAGAGTTTCATCCTTGCTGCTGTTAGTGCTAAAAGAGAAACTGATGAAAGCCACAGTAGATTTGCTTCATTGGATAACATAATACATCATTCAAAAGGTAAGTTGCAAACAGTGGTTCTAATCTTATAACATTAACCTCTGCTACTGCTCTCCCCCAAATCCCAGCCACTTAAAAAAAAATCTATCTTCTTGTCAAATAAGTGATTTTTTTATTGATGTGATATATCCAGCAGGGAAATGGATTTCCCTTTTTACAAGGCATGACAATATTTGCTATGAAATATTTACATTACAGGAGGGTTTGATTGATTTGAGAAGTGTCCTAGATATTAGCAGGCTGATCAAGGATAAATTTGCCTGAATGTTTATGTGGAATGCTGTTTCTAAGTGGGCTAATGCTGTTCCTAATGAGGATGCGTAATGCTTGGTAAAGCTGCTCCTTGTAAAAAACGACAATAGTATATCATTTTTATATCCCTCAATCTGGCAAATACTCATGTTTTTCACTTTTCTTTCTGGGAAGAGTTGTCCATATGACGTGAAAAACTTTGGTCTTTCTTAATGACTGAAGTTGCAAGCAAAGAGTAGTGTCCTGTGCCAAATTGATCTGATCCTGGAAAAGGCCAGCCAGCTGTGGGATGGTCTGAGTGGAAGATGTACATGGTTCAAATTGCCCTTTGATCAGGCTTCATCACTTCCTGTCTTATTTGTGAGTCAGAAAAACAAAAAAAACAGAGATCTGCCTTCCACGGGGAAAGCTGAGCTGTGCCATTCTGCTCCTGTTTCCTGTTCTTTGTCCTGAACTCTTCCCTATGTACCTGTTCCTTCAGCAGCTGCCAGATAACAAATGCGTTACTTACTCTTTTTTGTATAAGAGGAGAAAAATGTGCATTGCTGAAGTGAGTCTCTGTGACAGATGCTGTACAGGGTGCTTCACCCACAGATATTAGCTCTGTGCTGTGTTGTGAGGTATCCATCCTTTCTATTGTGCAATGTCCACTCAGGTGGAGTGCAGACTCAGTGCAGTGGGATTGCCAGAAAAGTCACTACAAAGACAAGGCTTCAAAGACTCTCTATGGAGAGTGCTGCTCACTTATAAACGTGAGAGGGTTTTCTTCTGTCTAGTGCCAGCACTAGCAAGCCATGTGTCTCTCTCGCACCTTTCTCTCTCTGGTTTTGCCCAGAATGAGCAACTATGGCTTCTGCATCACCTGTGCAGTTGCCATAGTATTTTCAACTTGTTGCTAGAGGCAAGTGCCATGTAGAGCTGTTGCTGATCGTCAGATCCAGTCCAAAACGTGGAATGGCAGTGGCATTTCTTGAGACAACCCATGATGAACATCAGCTTTACTGTTCTGTGAAGGGAGACAGACCCACTGTGAGCAGGATTGATGCCTGGGTCCCAAGCCAGACTCCCCTCCCCTGCCTGCTTGGCCCTGCTCATCAGGGCCTGGAGACTCCAAACCCACCACCTCTTGGTGCCACTGGGACTCATCACCTCCTTTGTGTTTTGGATGAGCAGTCCCAAGCACATGTAGCTCATGAGCCATGGGTATGGCCATGTGGGCACAGCTGCGATTGCTCTGCCTCGCGCTCCTTGCTGCCATCCATCCGTGCCATGACCACAGGCTGGGACCAGCACCAGTACGGAATCACTGTTCTTAATTACAGCTATTTTAGTGGAGACTGCATCTTCCATGGGAGAAATTATCAGGCTTTGGGAAATGCCAGACAGAATCAACTGGAAAAGTATAAATCTTTTTGTTGACATTCCCACACCGCGATTTTAATATTCAAGAAGTTTTTTCCCCTCACTCACATAAAAAGACAGTTGATGCAAAAAATGCACAGCTTTAGCCCAAAACGGTTCGTTCTGGATTTACATAGTACTGTTAGTTTTAAGAGAAGCTGGCTTACCTCCAAACTCATATGCCAGAGGCTGAATGAGCTAAATTTAAATACCAAAGAATTTCAAATGGATATCTTACATTAACAGCAATCTCATTCATTTTAGTTTAGTGTTTTCACATAGTTTTTCAAAGTTAAGCTAAACCCACTGTATAAGAATGAGTGTTTCATTAATTTTTATAAGAGTTATAAGAAGCATATGTTTTAAAGCTTCCTTTTGTAACATAGTAAAGTATATTGTAGACATATTTATTTACATAATGGCTGAATTAGAAGAAATTTTCATATGGAAAAATGCAGCAATACCAAGTAATGGTTACCACAAAGTTTAAAAAAATAAATTAATGATATGGGGTGACAAGAAGTATAAAAAATTTAAAAATTAAATGAGAGGATGTGATTTTTTTTTAAGCACTCAGAGTGAGCATATTTCCACTCCTATCACAAAGCCAATGGAAGCACAGTATTCCACAAGAAACTTTCATGAGGAATCAAAAAAAATATTCTGCAAAAGAATTGAAATATTTCACCCACAAAACCAGATATTCATCTTAAAACGATGAGAAATGTTGGCTTTAACTTTATTGTTCTGGTCTATTTGCTATTCTTTTGTGTTCAGTTTTGGTTCAGGTTGCATTTTGTTAAATGTAGTATACAGTGTGTATATAATGTATGTAAACCAAATGCTTTACTATGATATAGTAATAAATGAAAAATTCACAAGTATAAATGTTTTTACAGGAGAAAAACAAGAATAGACACAAAATAATCAAACCTCTTCTGATGAGAAAATTTGTGATATATCTCAGGTGGTGGCAAAAAAATGCATTTTCCTGTAAGAAAAAAAACCCTCCAGCAGTTTATCAGCTCAAAGTTACCACAAAAATTATTGAAAAGGGTTACAACCCATAAACTACATCCACACATCATCTTACTAGACTCAAGTCAGCAGCTACTGTAACCTCCTTTTGTTTAAGGAGAAGTTTGAAAGGAGCCTCAAAATGTAATTTGTTTTTATAGGCTTTCAGAGCTTAGAAACTATAAGCCTGACCTTAACAGGAATTTGAATTACCAGTTAAAATAATTTATAGAAGACGCACTTAAGAGGTTTTATATATATAAAAGACATATGTTTTCTTCTCTGCCTTGACTGAAGAGCTGTTGTTTTTGAAGGCATGTGTACTTACTTTTTATGGGTAGTCTCATAATCTAAGGTTGTCAGCAAGAGGATAGGTTTTTACATCAGGTACGTATTTTGAGGAAAGCACAAGTGTTTCACTTTTTCTCTGAAAACTGGAAGAGTGTCACGGAGATTTTGCTTTCAAAAAGCCTCTAGGATTGGAACAATTGTGTCCAAGAACAATTTGTCCTAGTACAGGACCTGAAACTGTTGTAAACCATTAAGCTGGAGCTAAACCCCAAATAATCTAGTGAGTATATCAGCAAAGCAGCAAAATCAACATTGCCCCACTGTTACAGGGATTTGTTTCAACATTGAGTAACAACTCTCTTGACTTCTCCCAGCAGAAAGTTGTGTAATGTCCTGCTCAGTGAAGGCATGCATTCCTGGAAGAGCGGAGGTCCTGAGAATGTCAAAAGCTCTTGAAAACAGGTCCAGTTTCCACTTTGCCAGACCCTATGGCAAAGACTGCTCTAAGAGCTAATTTTGGATAATGAGCAATCAGCAGGGGCAGAACATCCTGTAAGTATCTACAGCTGAACACTCTTAAACAAGATTGGGATCACCCAGAGCTTTTCTCCTGGGTGTTAATATGATGATTAAAGTTTACAAGAGGCCCATGGTTTTATTTTTGTCTTGTCACATCCAGTGACAGCTAGGCAGGAAATCTGCTTTAATGCATTGATGTTTTTGGTCACCTATGTGCAGAATGCCTGACATGCTTGTGTAGAATAACTGCTATGTAAATTTAGTCATGATTGTTGTATAAATGGTGTTAGACAAAGGTGTGGCAGAATATTCGAAAATATTATTTGGATAAATATACTTTTACTGGAACATCTGCCAGAGTGTCTTGAAGCACAAATCTTGTGTTATAAGTAAAATAGATACGCTCAGAGCTGTTTGTAATGTGCAAATGTGTGCTCTGCCACTGTGAGAAACACCTCCTCCAAGCTGGCAATATCTGCTGACAGCACTGTATACTAGCAGATCCTGTCATCTATTGTTATGTATGCTTTCCCCCACAAAAGTCAACATGAGACCTCCTACTTGCATATTTTTGTGTAAATTTCTTTGTGAGCATACAGAGATGAAATACCAACTTTGGAAGGTGACCTACCCAATAAAATATGTAGGATTGTTTCTTCCACTTTCTGCTTCTGTTCTTTCTCACCTTTGTATTTAAAAGATTGTCTTGAACAGATAGCACCCTAAGTGAGTCTTATCAAGGTCAGAGTTTGTTGCTCTGGCACATATTTGAATACTAAACTTTGTAGATATCTGATTCCCAAACATCTTTGGAAGCCATGTTTACCACCAATAGCTTGCCTGTAATTGTGGTCAAATTTCTGCTTTCTTTGTTTCAGTTCCATTTTTGGAAGATTCATCCAATTTAGTTGAATCTGAAGTTGATTTAATTTAATCTACGTTTAAAAGGGATCTGTGAACAATTTTCTTTCTTTTGTTTTGGATTATGTTTTTGACTATTGCATACAAAGCTGAGAACTACTTAAGTTTCATGAGGAGGAATTTATATATTTTAATTTTTCTGTCTTAAAAATGATTCAAACTTATTTCTGAAGAAATTAGTCCCTTTTTTTCTTTTTTCCATTTCTTTTTCAGTCAGAAGGAAATGAAATCTCATGACGATGGTAGTTTTTATCTCAGAATGGTTAGAATGGCCATTGTAACCAGAAGAGATGCAGGCATGCAGAGCAGTTGCCCCAGCAGCAGGGCTAGGACATGCTTAGGGAAAGTTTTCTCTAGTTTGGTCCCTTGTCTAGGTTCCAGTCTGTATAAAGCACATGGATTTTTTGGGAACTGGCACTCACCTGCATGTGGGATAGCTTATGAGACGTGTTTGTTTGGTACCTCTCTCATTCATATTATAACTCTTTCATACAGAGTGCAAAGTAACTGTAGAAACTACTGAAACACTATCTCCCACATTGACTTATAATTTGGTGGTTTGAATTTAAACCCTTTAAATGTGCTCAAGTAACGTGATAGCTACTGACGGGTGCTTTCTTTAAGACCCCTCTTGGACCTGAGGGGATAAATTCCTTGCCCACATTGCCTAGCTATAGGCAGTTGGGGGATGGCCAGCCCTGACTCATTTGTTCACCTGTAGGTGTGTATGTGCTGTTTGATATGTTCCCAGGGCACCACATCTGGGTTTCATTTGCTGGTTGCTTGGTCTGGGTCTCCCATACTTTCTTATAATATCTGCCAGCCTTGTGCCAATGTCCCAGCTATTGTGGGACAGGTCTGATGGTTGCCTATACAGGGGCAATGGAGTTGAGCCACATCTGTCTCCTCAGTTTTGAAGACAACTATCTTTAAATGTTGATGATTAGGGCTTGATTACCTCTTTTAGTTTCTCATCCTATTTTATCTTGAGCAATGCAACCAAAAAATAATAGTCTCAATTGTTTTTACTAAAATTTGTATGCATGAATAATATAAGCATAGGGAAGACATTACATCTTTGTGGGAAGGTTTCTGTGGTCCGAATTGCAAATAAGTAAGAAAACAGCAAATTGGAAAGCATTTTTTATGTTGTCTGTCCCAGCTTGGTTTAGAGTTGTAAATACAGTTTTTTTATACTAACTGCTGAAACTCTTTGTGTAAACATAGAGGGGTGTGGGGAAGAAAATAGACAACCAAAAGACTCATCTTGGTGAATAGTTTCAACAGATGTTCTAGAAGAACTTCTGAGACAGGCTTCATGCTTAGATCTGGGCTGAATCACCAGGACGTGAACATATTCACCTGGGTGGGTGATACACTTGGATGTGTTGTTAAGATCAGAGACAACAGAAGCCGAAGAAAAGGAAGCAAACATTTATGGGGTGTCAGCTCAGTGCTGAACTAGCTTGATGATTCTGTAGCAAGACTTCAGGTCAGGGACTGAGTTCCTCCAATTTTGTGCTCACAGTGCCAACCCACATCTTGGTTCTCAGGTGATGTCAATTGTAAAGGCTATATTCACTTTAAGTATATTGCAGAGTGAGATTTTTATTTGTGTTTGTTCTTTTGCTGCTCTACACTGAAGAGGAAACCTTGATGAGAGTCTGGTTTCCAGAATGGATTTACTTTTGATAAACTTCTGGTGTCCATAAGCAGGATCTTGTTCACTGTGCTCAGTGTGGAGAAGGTTAACTCCCTATGTGGTACTTCTCTATGTTTTCCTCAGTGATGAGTCAGCTTGAGGGTTGTCATTGATGTGTATGAATACCTGGCAGGAAGGAATGAAGAAGACAGAGGTGGGCTCTTTCCAATGGTACCCAGTGACAGGACCAGAGGCAATGGGCATCCAATGAACACAGGAGGCTCTGTCTGAACATCAGGAAACACTTTTTCACTGTGAGGTTGACCAAGCACTGGCATGAATTGATCAGAGAGGTGGTAGAGTTGCCATCCTTGGAGATATTCAAAATACAGCTGGATACAATCCTGGTAACTTGCTCTAGGTGACCCTGCTTCAGCTGCAGGGGCAGACCTGAGTGGTTCTGATTTGGAAAGAGCTTGATTACCACAGATCCTAGAAACATTTGTCTAATATCAAAAGTTCAGAAACATCCAGAAATCTCCAGCAACTCTTGAAAAAGAAGGTTCATTGCACCTTCTAAACCTGTGAGTGTTTTTGTAACATAAAAAACTTTGCTGTGAAGCACTTATTTAGCTCTTTACTATGAACACACTTGTGGTGTGCAACTCTGAACCATGAAGAATAGTCATATGCTTCTGGGTCCTTGTACAATAGCAGCAAACACCGATAGTTATTAATGGTCTAGAATGGCATATAGTAAAAACATGAAAAGTGAACCCAGAGGGAAGTCAGCCATTAACTTCAGAAGCAGAAAAGCTTTTGAAGTTGGAAATTTGCTAGCTGTGGAAGCTTCATCAACTCCTTATTATTTACAGTTTGCTCTCCAAATGTGATGATGGTAAAAGGACAGAACAGCTGGAAAGAGAGTAATTTTCTTGCTGGGTCCGTGGACCTCTGATTACAAACACATGACTGCATGACATACAAAAGTGACAGGGTTAGCAAGCATGTTATGCTGAAGGTATATCACTGGTTTTACAGCTCTCTGAGATGAAAACGCTTGCAAATAACTAGCACTACAGCAAAATTAAAAGAGCCAGTCTTTGCAGTTTATATTGCACAGAAGGAAATAGCACATCAAATTCTTCCTTGGTTTCCTAAATTGGTCTAAAACTGCAAATTAAAATAAGTGGTGCATGGGAGTCTGTGTGTATATGCACACAGCATGGGTGTAGACAAATACAGGTATATGTGCATATGGCATTCACACATCTGCATATATTTCTATGGTACTAGTACATGCAGAAGGCTAGTCATGCTCTCTAAGCAGAGCACAGGACTTGGCCCAAACTGTCCTGCCTGTGTGAAAGAAATAGTTTACAATATATCAAAGAAATAAAGAAAAAAGACAAGCAGCCCATAAAGTGAGATCCCAGCATCTGTGGCAGGATTCATGCACTTAATTGCTAGGTAAGCTGCATTGTTTTTCAGAATGTTCAGAATTAATATTCATTAACTAGCCATAATTTTTTAAAATATAAAGTCAAACCCATACAATTCAGACTACATTGTTTTCCTGCCTACCTTTCAAAAAACAAGCAAATAATAGCAACAAAATAAATTGCTCTGGGACATAGTAAGAAATATTGTGTTAGTGGTTTGTGTTGAATCAAGGTGTGCAGTGAAGGATACAGTGTCTGCTGTCCAGCTCCCATACTGCCATACCAGCAAAAACCACATGGAAATGTGTGGTTATAAAGACCGCACTGCAATATTTTTGCAACTGCTCTGCTGGACAGAATGATATGTATTTTTTAGTAATTTTATACATCTTAGAGGATCACAGCCACTACAGATTTGCACACACTTCATTAATTACAAATTTTGAACCAGATAAGTTACTGTTTGATTTTCACTCCAAATATTTTGCCATTCAGATACACTTCTATTAAACATCATTATGTCATTTTCACTTTTATGTTACAGATTGATATTTGTAAGTTCAACTGTATTGGAGTTGGTGTTGGATTAGCCTAAAACTAAATTGGAATCACCTATGCCCAAAGTTATCTCCAAATGCATAACATAGCATAACATAAAGCCATTTTAATGAATTGGTGCTTAATTAAACCACAGCATGACGTTCCACTTTAGGTGCTGTTTGGTTGAAGGATAAATGGCATCAGTAGAGTTTCTGCTTTAGAGCATAAATAAATGTAGCAAAACCACAGGCCAATAGGAAAGAAAAAGGCCATCAAGAGTCCGTGAAATCAGATATGGAAAATCCTACTTTTATCTCCCCCCGTGGTTAGTCACTGCTCTCCATCTTTCTACCTTCCCTGCACATTCAGCAAGTGCCAGATCAACATTAGCCGAAAGATTTTTTCCACTTACATCTATTCTAGCTGACAGGGATGACGACAGCCTGTTATCTGTTGCCGCAGCTCCAAGGAGCCTCAGTCAGGGATCCTGCGGCACTTGGGTTGATACAAAATGTAGAGACAGTCTCTTGGTCTGCCTCAGAGCAGCTGCAGCCTAAGTATGTGTCACGTATCTCACTCCCCAGGCAGCTGCAGAAAATGGATCACGGCTGTGCTCACACACTTGGCACCCACCATCAGCACTGGTAGTGCCTTTGGCAGTGGGGTGCAATGGGGTGCAAAGGGGCACCTGCCCCAACTGACACTGATTTCTCAGTCCTAAAGCAGCACTTGTGGTACTCTGCTGCTGGTGTTACCTTTTAGCTAATATTTGAGTTGAACTACCAAATAAGCTAGTAGGCTTATTTTATCATCAGAGGTACCTGAGAAGAATTGAGGTAAAATTACCCATACCATGTGTTATATCTAATCCTAGATGCATGTTGGTAATGGAGACCTGTATTTTCTTACTGATATCCATATTGGTATTCCAAGGCAAATAACCATAACCACAAGTTCTGCTGTTTGTTTGACGGTTTTTTGAGTTCTGGTGGTGCTTTCTGAGTTGTTCTCATTTTTGAGTTTGTGGTTTATGTTGCCACATCCTCAAAAAATGTATACAATAAGCAAAACACCCTCCCCTTGGAAGTCATTTATTTTCTTTCCATATGCACATCCCAACACTTACTTTTGTTTATATTTAATGTAAATAGAATAGGTAGGGAGATAGATGTGAGGGAGAATGTTGTGTTTTAAAGTCATTTGAGACAGCAAAGTTATACTCCTTCTCTTTAGTAATAACAAAACAGTGCTTATAACTCTTATCGAGCAGTCTGTGCAACGTCTACAGCCTTTCACTAATTTCAACAAACCACCCCAAGGAGTGAGAAGATTAGCTGTGGGGTTGTTTATTCTTGGTGGAGTTATGGACATGTTTTCCACGAGTGAGAAAGAGAGGAGGAAAAAAAATCTTGTTTGTATCTATCTGATCTGTCCTGAGCTCTTGCAGTGTGAGAGAGCACTGTCAAGGGATTTAGGATGTAAGCAGAAGTGGTGCTCTTCCTGATGGTGCTTTCATATTAGGAGACTTCACAGCTCTTTGTTCCCTGCAGCCAGAGAAATGGTGGGATGAGGAATGTTATGGCAACTGAGCAACACTTCTTTGAACATCTCACAAGCCCCACAGTGTCCTGTGTTAAATGTATGACAATGTCTGTGGTTCATGTATGGACATTAATTACGTGATTGGCATTAACAGAAGAAAATCTCTGTAACTCCCCCTTTTTTTGCTTTTAGGCTCAAAATTGTACCATTTCCTGTCTTTCATAAATACTGATTTAGGCTTCAGAGTCTGGATGCTTGTTGTGGGGTTTTCACCATGGTTGGAAAGAAAGGATATTGTATGTAATCATCAGGAGTTAGTAGTTGATCTCCATATTTTTTGTTTGATATCTGACCTGAGAAACCAGAATGAAAAGTTTTTCAGGTCAGCTTTTAATTAAATTCAATGGAAATAATGTTCTTTGTTGGTTCCAGTTTTCTGTCTCTCTCTGCATGCTTACATGTGTGTGTGTTCATGTGCACATGTGAACAAATGCAGGTTCTCTGAGTTATGTTGCATGATTTTGGGGGGCATTCTTTTATAATTGACAAAAATGATTTTGAAACAAAATTAATTGTATTTTGAATTGAAACAAATTTTTAAAAAACACCAAAATCTTTTGGTAAAATATATAATTCAGAAAACTTTTCAGATATTTGGATAAATTTTTTTCTGATCTTATTTGTCAAATTCCACAGGGTTTTATAGATAATTTTGGCCAATGTATGACTGCAAGTTTCAGTAATTACATTTGTGTGAAAACTTTGCGAAGATCCACCATGACTAAGGATGATAAGGATGACAGGGTATTAACAGCTGTCTTTTCAATGACTGATCTATAGACTAGGCAGTGAAGGCTAACTGAATTCAGCTTCCAGGTCTCAGGGGAGATCACACTACAAAAAGGCATTATAGGCTCTATATTGAGGGGGCAATGTTGGAAGGTATTCTCAAATTAGAAGCTACTAACAAAAACATAAGAAAATGTCTCTTTTGCTGCTAAACCTGCTTGCATAGATTTTCCCCTATGCACAATTTTGCTTTCTAGTTCTGCATTATGTGCACTAAACAGTAAATAAAACTCAGTGCAAACTTAGCCACAGCCCTCTCAACCAAGTTATGCCAGATTTTTGCCAGTTTGAGCCTGATTTTCTCTTTTGGTTTCCTACTTGACCCCATGGATACTCCACCTATGCATGCACCCTTGTGTAAGTGAGAGTAACTTTGGTATTCATGTCTGGAAGCTATGCCAGAATCTTTTGTATTTCTTAGTCTTTTCCCTCTCTGGATTTTGCCAGCAAACAGCAGTAAGCTAGAGACCACTGAGATAGGCTCCACATGCAATCTCCCAGCCAGCAGCTCTCACCAGGAACGAGGGCCCAGGGCAGGAGCTTCAGAAAGGTTTGGAGTTGTTTTAATTCTTTCTTGTCTTTTCCCTTATATTGCTGAGGGAGTTTGTCTCAGCCGTGTTTATCTGGTGTGGAAGAGGAAGCTTGCAGGCAGCATGATGCATGGGCGGCGAGTGCCGGCATGAGGTCATGGCGCAAGGGAACAGAGCCCGGCTGTGTCGCACAAGCTGGGGAGGGAGCTGCTGTGGCGCGGGGTGGCCACTTTATCAATTAGGTAATGTCTGGGGGGAGATTGGGGGGGGAATTTCATTACATTGTGTTGGGCCGTGCCGCTGATGTGTTACCAAACATCTGCGAGGGACCCTGCAGTTTCTTGGGCAGCGCAGCCTCAAGCCGAATCCTGCTGCCACAAGTGAGCAGAGGGAAGGGGTGGGGAAGGGGAAGAGTGATAACTTACCTCCAAAACAAACTCCAGGAGGCTTTGCCCTTGATGGACTTCCCACTGAGGTCTGGGGGAGATGATGATGATCTGTGCACTGTGTGATGGAGATGGTGGGATGAAGTGTTTACGTGTGCTCAGCTATCCCAGCCTGGTGCACGTAGCCCAGTTGAGCAGGTATCTTTGGAAAGCTCACTAAGACCCTTTTTAAAGTCCTGGGGATTTCCTCCCCATCACTTTTATCTTTTGAGAAAGATCAAAAAGCCAAGAAATGTGTGAGAAACAACATGGAAACAGTGGTGCCAGCTTTCCCTTTTAAAATTGAAATCTAGTGATTTGAAAGCAAACTTATTTCTAAGGGCCAGCTTGACATTCTGATATCTCAGAGCCACCATAAATAAATGACCTAGTTCTCCCAGTACTCCCCTCAAAAAGGCCTGTAAGCAAGCCTCTACTCACTCAGAAGATGATGTGCATCTCTCAGGAATGGTGCAGTCACCATAAGCCACCCCACTGATAAAAAACGCCCGGTGTCCACTCACTGAAGAGTGGGCCCTGTAGGTATTTCTATCTTTGAAATCACAGCTGATTTTTCTAACCTAATCTCAGGGGAAGCAGCAGAAGAGCAGAGCTCACCCCCACGGTTCCCGATTCCAGTGAGCACTGGGATCACCAGGCTCCCTGCCACGTGAAAGAGTCCCAGCAGTGCTAAACAATGCTTCACAAATATGTGCAAAGCAACATGCCCCCACCCAAGAAGCTAGAAAATTGCTTAAGTTGCACATTTTGTTTCTGCCAGCACAAGGAGGACATGTTCTCCCTCCTCCTGAGTGCCAGTGGGCGCCCAGACGAGGGGGGAGCAGCGTGCCTGGGGGCTATGCAGGGGCTGGTCCTGCGCCCACTGAAATTCAGCATAAATCAGGATTAGTGCTGCGGCATCCTGGGGAGCTGCGCCAGCAGGGAGCTGACGCGAGAGGGAAATCAGGCCCCGTGGAGCAGGCTCCCCAAATGACATGTTTATTCCTGCCAAGCTCCCATCTTTTATCCCCTAAACAGAGCAGCCTGGTAAGCCCCTCTAAGTCTCTGGTATGCTAAACTGATACGGGAGCCCTGCTCTCACTCTGCTGGAAGGCAATGTGGTGGAAAGGGACCAGGACTACATGTTTTGGCATTGCCAGCCGTGGCCTTCACTGTCCATTCAAGCACCCTGAGGTGCCCTGCCATGGGGTCAGCTTTTATTTAGACCCCAGATGCTGTCTGCAACCTGCTGATGGAGAGGGAAGGAAGGAGGGGAGGGCAATGGAAAACTGCTGATCAGGGGAAATGCAGCCCTCCTCATTCTCCCTCCTCCCCTTCTTGCCTGGAAGCAATTGATTTAGGAGCTTTTCCTAAGTAAAAATTTCATCATGAAAGAGCTTTCTTCTGAGAGCAGCTGAGAAATTGTCTCACCCCCTCTCTCTTATTTATGTACATATATGTGTATGTTTCTGTTTAGGAGGAAGCATCTTTCCTGACCCAGGTGTCAAGAACTCAAACTAAGGGGTTTATTTGCTGTCCTTACCTGGAAAACAATATGCAGTTGGGCTTAAGGTGTCACCAAAAATGACCAAAGCATCACTGCCAATATCTGAAAATTTCTCATGATGGATTATAAGGAATAATAACCTTGACCTTTCCTCTGAGCCTGGAAGTAGGATTCCTAATGTTTTCAGCATTAGAATTTCAATAAAAATCGAGTAAATCCACAGGATAACGGCTACCCTTAAAATCCACGGTATCACTGAAATAAGTTTTGGGTTGCTTCTGAATCCATGCTCATCTTTCTAGACTTTAAATACAGGATATAAGAGCTGTGCCCTGATTCTTGCTCTTGTGCGTGGACACCTGGGTGGGCCATGCTGAAGGACACAGATGTTCCATCAAGATATTGAGGGACTCTACATCCTCTCCCATGGAGTGTTTTGTATGGTCAAGGCCTCCATGTCCTATGTTTCACCATGATAATTATATATGTTTCTAAAAATTCCTTAGAAAAGAAGTGATTCCAGTTTGAAAATAACCAAGGTCAAACCTATAAGTGAGTCCAGGTCTACAAAATGTGAAGACATTTGAACTTTCTTCAGTAATTAGGGAGGTCTTGCTACAAATAGAAAACTACCCACTGGGTCACTTCTGGAGACTTTCAATACTCAAAATGAGATACAGAGACCCTACCCTAAACTAGACATAGTAGAGCTTACAGGAGTTTTCACTAGAAAAATTCCCATATAGAACGTTTGGTGGTTTTCTCTTTGGCCCCACAGGAAAATGAAGACAATTTAGATTATGGTAAGTTGTTTCCCTTATCTTCCTGTGGTTTTCCAGCATTAGTCTAGGACACAAGACTAAAGAAGTATGAAAACAATTTTTTTGCTATTTAATTTTATTTGTTGTTGTTGTTGTTGTTTGGGTTTTTTTTCTTGAAAGAAGTCTCAGGGTATTAATTCTGATTCCCTGAAGAGAAAACGTTTTAACGAAAGAACACTTTAAAACTGGAAATGTTAGTTTCTTTGTTGAAACCTTCTGTAACCTTTTGAAAAATTCAAGCCTTTGTTGAAAACTTCATGTAATCATCTGTTTTCTAGATAAAAAAAAAAAAATCAAAGCAAAGACCTGCAGAAAGGCAAGAGAGTCTTTAATTAATACCATGGAATGAACATCTTGCAAAATACCAAGTAATTTCAGAGCTTTTGGAAGATGCACTGTTTAACTCAAAGGATATTTCCTGAAAGAATTCATTGTCGCTTAATGCCAGATTTGTAAGGAAAGCATGCTATTGAAAATTGTGCCACTCTGTCAATAACTGCTATTGTAAGAAAAAACGGTAGTACCTAGTTTATACAAATCATTCTGCCTTTGTAGGTGATCATGTATTCTACTTTTTGTGAGAGTTTAAAGGAAGATGAGATTTAAATACCTAACCTGCAGCTTTCCTAGATAGGAACTATTAACGGTTCTTTACTAATGGTAAAGTATTTGGTATTATTTATTAATACCAAAAATTATATCCGGGACTGTAGCAGAGCACCCCCAATTAGCAGTCAGGGATTTCCCAAAGCTTGGAGCTCTCCTTTTCCTTGTGTAGCACAGAAAGAGTGACAGTGGTTGCAGTGACTCCCCTGCACAGCTCTTCAGCTGTAGCCTGCTGGTGTGAGCATATGCAGGTTTGGAGTGCACTTAGTCACTACTTACTTAGTGCATATTTGTTTAAAATGATATTCTTTTGTAAACTTTTCTGGCAGTAAATTCATTATTTGGAGTAATTGTGGAGATTAAACATAAAAGTACCATGATAGAGCAGCTCACTAATGAAGAATCATGTTAGGGGAAGAGTCTGATCTTTTGTCCTAATGAAGTATCAACTCTGTGGGATATCAGCTCCCAGAAAACTAACCAAAAGGGACTGCAGGGCTGCTCACCCAGACAAATGTTGACTGAGGCCCTGAGAACAAGGAGGACCAGAAAGAGACACGTTAGAGGGAAGTAATAGCATTTGGGAATGGCAGTTCAGGAGATATCTCAAAAGAGATGCATGATGGTCTAAAAGGCTGCCTAAAACCATCCAGGAGGAGATACATGTACCTCTGGCATGGCTACATGGGCAGGGAAAGGAATTTGTCAAGGTAAAAAAACTAACGATTTTTTTCATAAAAAAATGTCCTCTTTCTCGTCAAATTGAAAATCTATATTAATACCTGAATTCAAGTACTATGTTCAAAATTTCGGATGAATGGAAGTCATGAAGCTTTCCAAAGCTGTAGAGAGAAAAGAAATCACAAAGCAGAGAAATTCAGGGATTTGTACATTTTTTCAACAGATGGTCCAAGAGTCCCTGTGCTTCACAATAAATTTGGACCTATTTGAAACTTTCTTTAAAAATTGTCAGTAGACCAGAATCAGTGACATTTTCCCTATCTCTGCCCTCCTGGAACCTAGGTTTCCTAAAGAGCATCTTTCATTTGCAGTACTCCCAAGTCCCACTGCAAACTCTTGTATTTGATCTTTCTTTGAAGACGACAGGAGCCACGTGGACTTCAGAAATACTGCTTGCAATGGTAAAGCTGATCACACAAACGTTTCCAGAACCTGGATCACAATTAGCTGTGCTCTGGGCTTAAGAACAGTTAATACAGCCATCTCAAAATAAATATTTCTAGAAAGGCAAGGCAAGGCAAGGCAAGGCAAGGCAAGGCAAGGCAAGGCAAGGCAAGGCAAGGCAAGAGAAGAGAAGAGAAGAGAAGAGAAGAGAAGAGAAGAGAAGAGAAGAGAAGAGAAGAGAAGAGAAGAAGAGAGAGAGAAGAGAAGATAAAGAAGATATATAGAAGCAGCTGATAAACAATCCCTTGCTCTCTGCTGCAAGGGAAGAGCTTGCATAAGCCCAGACCTTCCCATCATTGCTTTCTTGTCATTGTTGCTTCTTCTCCCAACCTGGTGTTGTTTATTATGAAGCAAAATGAAATTCCTCTGTGTCTGAGGACAACAGCTGTGAGCTAGAATATACCAAAATGCCATGCCAAACCCATGTCCCTCCTGACCCAGGAGAAGGAATATCTGCTCCAGGTATCTGCATCAACACCCATCACCTGTAGGAAATCTCCCATCCAAAGAGATGGGGAAGGCTCACACTACACAAGTGCTTGCCTGGAAGAAAACAAGGCTATAAGAAGCTTGTGGTAAGGAGCCTGTGTCTTGGCCATTGCTGAGAACAGCTTTTGATTCTCTGTGGAGCTAGATACTGAGGTGTCTATCGCTTGCTGTGCACAGGGAATTGGTGTGGTGAGTTCACTTGCCCCTTTTGGGTATGAGCACCATGAGTGACAACAGTGTGTTTGCTGGGCTCCTGCTTGTACAGGACACTGGTATATTGTGTACAGGCCTGGTATTTGTAGTCCTCCTGTGCTGCTACCACAGCTGAACAGAAATGGTAACACCTATGTGTTACTGTCCTTGGTGCAAGTGCTAACGGACACTTAAGGTGTAGAAAAGCAGTAAATGGTCCATGAAATGCTACTTGCCTGCAACCCTCAGCAATGGGAAGCTCTCTTACCCACAGTGCTTTAATTAGTGTGCTATGGAATCCTCAGTTTAAGTTGGGCCTTTGTCAACCTTACTTCAGTCAAATTAATTCTTCTTAATTCAAGTTATATTTTGTAAATTGGAAGCCTGAAACTTCTGCTGGCCTCTTGCAATCCGTGTGAAGATTGCTGGTGGTAGGTAGGACAACTGTGACATTTTTTATTTTCTGAGGTGGGGTTTTGCTTTTGTTTTTTTTGACATAAAAAAACCTTAAAAAAGGTAAATTTCAAGACGAGAAAAATATATTCTCCTATTTCCAGAATTTCATGAAATCCTTTGCTTTCCTGGCCATATCTGCCCCACGCCTTGAAATGTTTTTGCCTATTGGTTGGTGTGTGTGCGTGCACTTACGCCTGCTGCAGATTTTTGTGTGCATATTTATATCTTGGTGGCTGTGTTGCCAAGGAGCTCTGAAAGAAAGCAGAGCTGAGATAACTTCTAATCCACCTTTCTGTGATAATGTGGCGCAAGTGAAAAAAGCCAGGGGTCTTTTCTCTGCTCTAGGTTTGGTAGACTGGGGCCTTCAACAGGCACCTGGGACTTTGCTCTTTCTGTCTCAGGGTTAGTGCTTGGCAGGGGAGAAAGCAAATACCTAGGCAAATGGAAATTGTAGGCCTTTGCTCAAGGAAGACTTAGAAACTGAATGAATGTTTCTGATTGGGTCTGGGCAGATGGCCATTGTCCTGTTATCTCTGACTTCTATCAAAGTGCTCTGTTTAGTTTCTCTTGTCCATCCTTTTGGAAAAAGGGTCACAGAAGATGGAGGTGTGTGAGACCTGCCTGAGCTGCTGTTGCTTTCCTGGTTAAGAAGAGGAATGGACATGAAATGACTGTTCCATCCCTCAGTAGTTTTTCAGATGTGGAAGTCCCTGTCCTTGGCTCCTGTTGCCCTGGAAGGTCTCTGGACTGCTTGCAGAGGCAGCAGGAATCCAAAACAGGCAATGACCTCCTGGTCCTTTCTTTCAGCACAGATTTTTGTTGCTTTTACTCAAAGCAGAACCCTGACTTTCCCTATCTGGCAGACTGTCCAGACTGTTGGACCATCCTGTAGTTTTGTGATGATCCTTTCTGTTTCTCAGAAAGTCTTCTCTTGAGCTGAGACAGCCATGCTCAAACTGAAATGCTTGATGCTTATATAATGCCCTGCTAAAAAGAGGAGGTTTTTTGGAGTAGGCAGTTTCTATAGAAAGTGTTACTCATAGCAGAATTCCTGACTTGGCTCCTGCCTTTGTTACTTGTGCATAATATAATATACTTCTTGATAGCATGGACTAGCAGAGCTGTTTTGCTGATATTACCCTTGTGCAACAAATAGAAAGAGACAGTTTGACAGAGAATCTTTGGGGGATAATTAATTTTTCACTTTGACAAGGATTTCAATTAAGTGTGTTACTCTTCTTCATCTTCTGGATATTATGAATAATAGGCCAAATGTTCCCATGGTGTAACTGCATTAATGACCTCAAATAAGATGTAAACATATGCACCATCATTTGAAGTTTTGTCATCCATAGGCTTTTAAGGATGTTCAGTGCTTTTGCCTTTCCATCTCCATTCGTTGTCTGGCTTGACTTTTTGGAGTCTTATTAGACTATAAAGATAGATCTAGAATATGGAATGCACACTTGGCATCTAACTTGTAGTGTTACTAATAGGATAATATGTTCTGGAATTTAATGGTTTTGAATGGGTGGATGCCAATAAAAAGACAAGGCATCCATACAGGTCAGTTTATTCTCAATAAAAATGTAAAGAAAATTACAAGCGCAGGGGATAGTTTCATTGGACAAGCTTAGATTAAAAGACATCAGTGACTAATTCTGCCAGTTTCTGGCATTGGGTATTTTGTTTTGCAGCCTTTCCACTGCCATGACATTTGGGTTGTAATTTCCTACCCATGTAACATTTGCAACATATTGAGAGTAGTAAAATGGGATCATGGTTCTTGCAATAGCTAAGCTCAAGATGTAACTTAAAAGATGTCAGAGCTCTGTTATCACTATTAGACTGCAAAGGGCATCTTCTGTGCTGACTCCAGGCTCCAGAAGGCCAGCGTGTCTTCTCTTTTCACCTTCTGTTCCAAAATTGTTCTTCCTAGCTGCCTTTCTTCCTGCCTATGTGTCCACATCTGTGTCTGTATTTCCTTTCCTATGTGATTTCCTCATTCATCTGAGCATCATCTTCCCATCTCCTTCCTCTTCTCTGCTTATTCACCCCATTTGCAGCTTTGTCAGGCTGCTCTCATTCTTCTCTGCCAGAGCATTATCAAGGGAAGCAGAGGGCACAACACAGGCAGCTGCTGTCAGCTCTCCTGTCTGGCTCCACGGAGACCCCAGATAGACAGGAGAAAAGAATAATTGCAACAAGCATTTCACTTGGCCCTTTAGCCCTGGGATGTTCTGTGGAGACAGCCTAATCCACTTGAACGAAAGAACTGAGGGAGGTTAGAGCAAGGGACCATCGAGGATCTATTCAGACAAGCTAATATGTTCCAGCTGAACATTTGTGAGCATTAATTTATTTTTGCAGAGGCTTCGAATATGGGCAGAGGTAGAAAACACATGCTTGATGAGATGACAAGCAACTTCCTAAATGCTAAGCCTCCACTCTCGAGCACAGAAGACCTCAGAGCTCTGCACACAGCTGAGAGATACCCCTTCACCAGCTCTCCATCACCAAATTATGAAGTTAAGGGAAGTCTTACCTGAGGCGAGTGCACTGAAATTTTTCAGGATGGCAAGTGAGTCAAGGTTCCTAGCAAAGTGAGACTCCTGCTAGAAAGGCAGCCTGTGTACAACTCCTGATATTGCTTATGGGAGAACAGGAGAAGAATTATTAGCATTTTTGTTTTAATTCTCTCTGCTTCTTTGAGGTTTTGACAACAGCCCCTTTTTTATCATATACACTCCTTGGTTCTTCTGCTTGTTTCTCTTTTTGAAGCATCTTTAAGATATCTTAAAACTACTCCTCAGTAGACACTAAGACAGTGATGCAGCTGCTTTGTGCCCCTTCACAAGACTGTGGTGCTGCTTGCCTGAGCACTGTTGTGTTCCCTTTCTCCTGTGACTGGTACAAAGCTCTTGGGATGTGACCAGCTCCTGCCTGGTCATCTCTGAGACCATGCTTGTCTTTCTACTCTTAGGTGAAGTTGTGGTGGTGGTGGTGAATTAATTCCCAACCTGCTGGTACTTCAGACTCTCTTCTCAAGTCTGATACCCAAAATTGTCTCTTCATGCTGCTCTGCCACTTGATGTGCTCATAGGATGGGAGTGAATTTTTGCGGTGGATATTACAGGATGATGAGAAAAGATGGTGTTCTGTGTCATTTGAGCTGGGTTTTTTGCTAACCATTATGTTGCCTTGGAGGTACTATGAGGGGCTGGCAGAATCTTATCTCTCCACCTGGAAGTTTCAGAAGCCCTCTTTCTGAAAAATATGTCCTTCTCAAGGATTCCCATGGATAGCTAAAGTCATCATGGCTCTTGGTGTCACTCCACTATCCAAGTCAAGGATGCTGTGATACTGCAGGGTAAGATCTGGAATCAGGGTTCTCACCTAGCATCTTTCTCTCCTAATGTGCTTGCTTTGCTCATGGTTTATGGGATAGATTCTTGACCACAAAAATTTTCTGCATGGAAATCCTGAGTGTATGTATATCTCTTCTGTTGTGTTATGAACCTTTTGTGCTGGATTGGTGTCTAAACCTGCTCAGTACCTGTTCATCAGGGAATGCTTTTTCTTCAAATAATTGTCTGTCCTCAGGATCTGACTTAATTGAATAGAAATAAATGTGTGCAGAGTCAGTAGGTGTTGTGAGAGGAAGAGCAGAGTCTGCAGAATTACCACAGCTCCACTGTCTGCCTCCAGGCTCATGTTTTGGTGATACAAAAAATGAAGATCAACTGAATGGGTAAGGTGTTCAAACATTAGGAAAACCATTAGTGAGAAAGTGGTTTTGGACTGTCATAACTGTATTAGAAAGTGAATCAAATAAAACATGCATACTTGAGGAGAGTGCTTTAATGTGAAGTGACACCTACCTTTAGCAGAGGGATTCTCAAGTCCACTCAAGAAGACAAAAGGGTCCAATGTGGAAGAATGAAAAATGTAGCGTGTGTGAGGCTATAGAACAAGTTTTTGTTGCAGCTGAGTAATTGTAATAGAGTACCATAAAGTAGGAAACAGATAAAGTATTACATATTTTAGACCCAGATGGGACAACAGTGCAATATTTATTAGAGGCTGGACACTGGATCTATTTAGAAAAAAAAAGAAAAGCTCTCCTTGGAATTTGACATCTGCCTGGTAGCTGGATCCATTCCTGCTTTAACAGCCCACACAGAGTGACACTCTGCAAACAGAACATTGTCACCTGAACAATTCACTCAACAGCTCGCTGGGCTGTCAATCACAGCAGACTCATTTCTCTTCTAAAAAAATTTTTTTATACCCCCTCATTTTTTTTCTTTTGTCTCCAAGTCTTTGTTGATGTTGACAGCTCATCCTTTGGCCATCATTCATCCTGGCTACTGCAAACTTTGGAGAAAATAAAAACCCTGCTCCCCTAATCAGATTAGAGGGCCTGCAAATTGAATTCAGCCCCTCTCAGTGTCCCCTCAGCTGGCTGTCATTAGGAGCAAAGGCTGGCCCTTGGCAGAGGTCCAAACACCAGCTAACTGAATTTGAGATGCTGGAGTCTTGACAGGCCAACGAAGGTAATTGAAGAGCTGTGGGGATCTTGTAAAATTTCAGGCAGTAGGGATTACATTGGGGGGATCTTTGGGACCCATCAGTAAAAAGAGACAGAGCACTGAAAAGCAGCTCTCCTCATTGTTACGACTGACACAGATGAATAGAGGAAAAATATTGAAATGCAAAAATGAGGTTTTCGACTTACTGACTTCTTTGCCCCCTTCTCTGCCTCTGTCAGGACTGAATGCCCAAATCCAAACATCATTGATTGGTTTTAGTTCAGAAATGTCCGGAGGCCTCAGCTATTCTGTAAACATGCTGAACTAGCAAATGCTGTGTTTCAATAATGTTAGTTCTTAAAACATTAAGAACAGAAAAGCAAGCCTACAAACTCATGCTTAGATTTATTTTCTGAAGTATCTCATCCTGGGGGCTATTAAGTCTTTGCCCTATACAACTTTGCCTTTCAGGTCAGGTTGTCTTGCTTCAGCTGAGATCAGCTATTTCACAGCAGAACTCCACTTTTTCTTGGTTACTGATGTCTGTCGCACCATTAGAATCTGCTAAATATAACAAGGCAGAGGGGAAACTCTTTTTAGCCAGTGTTCCAGCACTTGTTCGTACTTATCTTGGCAAAAATGTTTTGGATTTTATCCACATGTAGAAAGGTTCTGATGGGGAAAACATTAATGTTCTGGTCTGTCAATACTTGTGGGTTTGGGATGACTTTAGCAAATTGTTACACCAGAGAATAGGCACTACAAATCCCATAGATACACCAGAGCAAGACTAACTTCAAAAGAGAATAGCTGGACCTAACCGGGCTCCTTGAGGTGCAGTATGCAGACCATGGAAGAGAAGAATCCCACTGTGAAAATATCAGGTCTTTTAAAAAGACTTGGACTCTGGCTGAGGCATATAGGTGGACTTGTCCTGGGCGCAAGAAAGTAGAACAAAATGTGACATCAGATAGCCTTCCTATCTGTGCACCTTCCTTTCACAGAGGAGCAAGCTTATCCCAACAGTCTGTACCCTTGAGCTGTTCGGTATTACAGTTATTGGTCTATTGATTGCATCCTTGATTAGAAATCTTCATGTTCATGGCTTTTAAAAGTCACAGTCTTCCCTACTCACCATCCCCCAAGAGAAAGATGTCTTGCAAAAGAAAACCACATTTCAGGGACTCCAGGGCTGACAAACTCTCAGGACACTTCATCTGTTTCTCAACCCAAGCCCAGCTCTATGCCAGCTACACAATTTTAGCTGAGCTACTGGTACATATTTGGTCTCTCACCATTTAGCATTGTTATCAGCTGCCTCAGCCTCCCATCCATCATTCGAAGTACAGTTTAGGAAACCAGAATAACACAACATACATTACAGGCAATCTTCAGCTTCTGTAGACTTGCACAGCCCTAGGGAAGGCTAAGGAACTCTGTTCATTTAAAAGCAAAAAATGCAATGAATTTCTAAGGTCTTGTTCTGTTCATGAAGTATTATCAGTAAGACCAGGAGTGTAACCTGCTGCTGAAACTGTTGACCAAGGTCCAACTGCTCATAACTTCACCAGGTTATATCCCCTTCCAGTAATAAATGTTTGCTTTGGACTGGCTTAATATGGTAATGGGGGATTTAAGACTTCTAGCACTTTTGATCATTTATGTGAAAGACCGCGTGATGCCACATGATATTCCCAGTGTGTGCTTCCTTCAGTCTTCCTGTGATTTATAAGAATTTGTCATTGTTCTTCTACTGGTGGCTGCTGCATAGCTGGGTGTGTACCTTGTGTACAGAATGGGATCTGTGCAAAGTAACAAAGTGAAACACACTGTAAATATATTCACCCCCCCCATGGGCTGATTTCGGGGTCACACAGTAACCATAGTTTTGGCACTTCCCAACTTGTGAGTGCTAAACTCAAAAAAAATTACCTGTCTTTTACGTCTGTTACTTTCTATTTTTTGCTTTAGGATGTGGGGTAATCTTCTGTACAGAGGGGATGAAAGGAGGAAAGAAACATGCAGGCTTAACAGTTGGAGAACATGACTAAAAACAATCGGAAGTGTGAAGTGTGCTCTCTTTCAATAGGGAAAATGACTGGAACATCTCCACCTGCTGTAGGACATCTGAATTCTTTAGGAAAAATAAAAGTTTTCTGGTTAAATTTTTATTCTGTTTTAAAATTAGAAATAATTATCTCTCTGAGTCAATGAAAACAAAGTCCAGCTTGCTTTTTTTTGCAGGGGGAGGGAGAGGCAGGAATAGTGTGTAAAACTGACTCTTTGACATGGATTTTGCTTTGGGGAGAACATATTTAACATGGTAGATGCAGAAGCCATATAACCTTCATAATTACTAGAAACCAACAAGGTACATTTTGGGCAGCTTATAATGACCTGAAGAGGCAGAGGAGTCAAGTCTTCATAGCTTAATCATTTGTCACCAAGAATTGCTGGGTTAGATGAAAGCTGAATTCTGCTAAAGATTTTCAGTATAGATACAGAAGCCTCTAGATAATCCCAGGAACTCATTGATTCCTCTTCATTCTGATAGATCTGAAAACACTTCAGTATGATCACAAAGCCCTCAAAGTAAGTTCATCTTCTGATGAATGACAGTCCTAAAATTTACCAAGTCTGAAGGCCTGAGATAAAGCAATAGAGTGCTTTTCTGTACTCAAATATGAGAATGTGCTCCCAAACAGCAATATGGAAATAACACCCCAGAGCTTATCCCTGTACTTGAATGTATTGTATTTAAAAAAAACCCCACCAAAATACAGCTTTTAAATCCTCTGGTACTCAGACTCCAATGAGAGACTCCTGATAAACTAAATATGGGTAGAGGACTCTTTTGTCTTGTCCAGGCCAGACTGTGTGACTTCAACCTATCAAACTGATGACCTCCATGCTCCTGATAACACTGCCTTCTGTAGGTTATACCCTCCATCTAGATGAGCACATGTAATTCATACCTAGAACAAAATATTTCAGTGACTACTAGGTTTTGTGTAATAGGCTGCTGTATAACTGTAAAGTATTACTTGGAAAGATCAGTACTCACAGGATAGGGCAAAAGAGCATTTTTCCTTTTCCTAAACATGAATATTTTTCTCTTCCAGCCTTCTCCACCTACCTATATATTGGTCTGCAAAGAGCAATAGCCCTTTGTATGATAGGAAACTCTATCCACCCCATCCATTATTCCAAAAAACCTTCGGAAACTGTTGGTCAGTGGTGGCCAGAGTTGAAGAGGGTGCACTCTATGTAAACGAATTCAGAGAGGATTATGGCTTGAGTGCAGTTGCAGTGCCCCTGTGGAGCACGGCTTCAGCTAAGCAGAATAGAAATGTGGTATCTAGCAGCTCCCTCTTCCTCTTGGACGGTTGTCATATGTATACATCAACTGTACAGTGCTTTTTATCCTTGGTCTGGTTGTGATGTGTGAGATCTCTAGCTCAGGTGAGGTGAGTGTAGAGGGTGTGGGGATCTTTGTGCTTCTGACTCTGCTTGAAAAGTTTGTAATTGCCCTGAAGCGCTTCTTATTCTTTAAGAAGTACTCCAAAAGGAGACCTGTCAGGAATCTGCCATGAAACCACTTCATCAAAAGCAGCTCTAAAGAAGAGAACAAAAGTTACTTCAAGGATTGTTGTAGTTTTCTAACCTCTCTTTAGCCTACATTTTCATCTTCTAAAAGTTGACTGATACCGCTTCTTACTATACTACATTTCTAATAGGCAACCTCTCCAAAGTGGCCTTGTGTGCCGTTGGCTCTACAGCTGAGAGTGAGGCCTCACTTTGTGTAATGGTTTAATTATAATGTCAATGTGGATTCATTAGCATGACAGCTGTCACTGTAAATGGGTGAGCAGGGAGGCTTTTGGACCCCCTGGGGTCAGGGTAATTGATGTAGTGAACAGAATACTGTATTCACTGAACAATGGGATGGGTTTCCATTCTGACCCGGGAAGGGCAATCAGTGTAAGCGGGGAATCGATAGCAGCTGAATTTTCATCCATGATCAGATTGATTCAACCACGTTAAACTCCATGTGCAGATTATATTCTGCTGGAGCCCGGGTGATTCTAGCACACCCTAAAGCAGGACAAACAAATGCTGATGCTTTCATTTTTAATATAAATCTTGAACAGACACAAGAGCAGCTGCAGTTTTGCTCCACCACTCTGATCAGAGGATAAGGGGATCTGCCCAAACATCTGGAGGCAGTTCTTTATGTTTGTTTTGCCATTACTTCCCCAGTTCTTACTCTTCTTGACATTTATTCCACAGTTTGTCTTCTCTTGCCAAGTATGCCTTTGGAAAATGAGCAATAATGTGCTATTAGCTAATAGCACAGTATTGCTCATTTTCCTTAAAGGAACTTACCCCATGGAGTAGCACCATACTTGTGCTGCCTGTATGGGTGTCCTCGTAAAGGTTTGTGATATTTGATATATACTACAGGTTTGCTTCTCTGCAGAGCCATCACAGATCTTCTGTTTCTATTTCTCAAAGTGGAGTTTATCTCATGCTGATAATTGCTTCCTGTAGTATTTTCTCATCTAATTTTTTTTGTCTTTTCAGTGTTAATTGTGCAGTTGACCAAACACGTAAACAAAAGAAATATTGCTGGAGAGTGCAACAATTAAGAAAAATAAAGTGTTACTCTACAATCTGTAGGTGTCTTCTGTAATATTTGTAAAGTAACCTGAATACTGAATTCATTCCTCTAAGCATTGAGCTAAGTAAAAATAAGTTGAAGCAAAGAAGCTGAGTAACTTATACTTAAAGGTGGAAGTGACATCACTGTTCTGAGGTATCTTTTATTTCTTCCTTGACAGGGTAAAAAGTGCTCACTGATTCTTTCACTGAGAACAGAGAGAGGTGTTTAGAGACTTTCTTATGTCTGTCTTACAAAACAAAAACAAACCATAGTTTCCCATGAAAATAGAATACTCTTGTTTGAAATCATGCTGAATAGTAAAAGTTAGCAGATGTATGGCAAGACTTTTAAACTGCTGACAGCTTCCTTTGTCTTCTGTAGCCATTGCTCTTTCTGCAGCGGAGAAGCTGTGTGCATTTTGGGGAAAAGCACAATCCAGTACGTGTGATTCATTGCCATAACTCTGTGCTGGCTCTGCTTACAGTCAAACTCGAGTTTTGGTCTCCTAAAGCTTACCCTTCCACATAAGCTTAATGCTGGGAGAACCCTGCCCCTTGCTGGACCCTGCCTCCTCCAGTGCTCTGGAGCTTGGGAGACTCAGACATGTTTCAAGGCAGCTCAGAGGATGTGTCTGGAAATACAGAACACAGATGATGGGTGAAGGAGAAACATCTGCAGGGAGAGAGGAAGTTCAGATACTTGGGGATGCAAATGGACAATTAACACCA
Organism: Entomyzon cyanotis; assembly: GCA_024500445.1. Taxonomy (NCBI): domain Eukaryota; kingdom Metazoa; phylum Chordata; class Aves; order Passeriformes; family Meliphagidae; genus Entomyzon; species Entomyzon cyanotis. The sequence continues at coordinate 89,847,252 of JAKEPQ010001005.1, forward strand.
GTATTGGGGAGATCTGTCTGAAGCAGAAGCTCTTGAGGTCAGCAAAGCAGAGTGCAGTAGGACTTTTGAACACTTAATGGACATTAAAATGCATCATGAGATGGGCAAGGGAGTGTGCATGTTAGGGTGTGCTGAATGACCACTGTGTAACAGGCTCTTCTCTCACTCTTAATATTACTGCAACTACCAACAAGCCCAAGGCCCTTGCTCTAGAATAAACATCGCCCAGCTCCTCTGGGTAAGGATCACACACTCCAGGCTGTGCAGGGCTGCAAAGCAGGGGGGAGAGATTTGGTTTCAGGGGCTTCTACAGAGCCTTTCCAGCAACTTGCTTCTAAACACATTTGAGAACAGGAATTGCATGAGGGCTCAGTATACTTAAATAGACTTTTTTTGCTCTCTAACACCCCAATATAATCCTTATTTTGTATTCCTGGCATTTTCAGGCTATCTTTTTAGTTTCTAAGTCTGAAGAAGCTCAAGTATTACTGGATGCCAAGACATACTGTGCAGCCCTTTATTTGCTGTCTTTGTCACCATGGGCAGAGATCTTTCTGCTCTGCAGGGACTGAAGGAGTTTTGATTAGGAGATGTTGACATTTGGAGAGAGGACAGCACAATTCTTCCTCCCCATAGCCCACCAGACAGAGGTGGGATTGTTGAACACCACACTTCCCCTTTCCACCTGTCACACTCTTCCTGTTAAACTGTACATTAAAGTGCAACTCTTTATAACAGAAGAAAGGCTGTACAAATAATTTCCATCCCAAAATTGAGATTGTTTATTGCTTGACAAAAGTCATTGAAAAGTGTGAGAAACGCCCAAAACCTTTCTTGCCTCGGGCTGATAAGTTTTCAGGGGATGAGAGGGAAAATGGATTGTCTGAGATAACTAAGTATTGAAATGGGAATACTGTATCTGGAATGACTGTCTCAGTCCAGACCCTCTGGTAGGCTGCCCTGGTTCAGTGTTTGGGGGGTGTTTCACTGGGTTTATGTCAACATTCTCTTTAGCTGCTTATTATGGTGGCTTTCTAGGTATACATAGGGTGGGTAAATGCTTTTTTTAGTTGGAAGTGTATCCATAGAAGCAGATTTCAGAAAAATGAAATTAAAGGGCAAGAAAATAAACACCTTCAGTAGCAAGCAATGTTATGTGAGGGATTCAAAATTCGAACCAAAAATTGACAAACATGTTTTCCAAACACTGGGAAGAAGTGGCACTGCAGTTAGTTTGCTTTCGAATAAGGGGAAGCACTGCAATAAATGAAGATCCCCAAGCACACAGGGGCTGGAGGTGTTTAGAGTTAACCTATTTGTCAGGGGACAAGTGTAAAAATACTCTGTTAAAAGGAAGCAACTTCCGTGATTAAACTGGACTTGTATAAATCATCATCGTCATTCTCTGTGCCTTTTCCACCAAATGTAGCAACATGCTTGGATTTAACACTGCACATTGGAAACTCATGTTTAAGTTAGATATAGTGAATATCAACCTGTACCTCATCAAAATGTAAGAGAAAATTATTAATATTGATAGAGGATAGAGAAAGGAGAAAGTAGGGAGAGGGCACAATCATATTGACTCCTGAGAAGGCTTGTGTATGCACATACACATGGTGTCGCCTCTGTTGGTTGCATAAGTGCTTTTAAAATAATGAAATTACTTCCATCAGAAGGAGGAGAGAGATTCTTGCGTGATATGGCTTTTGGGGAGGAGGGAGGGGGAGTAGGAAGGTTTGCTTTTGTGATTTAAAAATATCTATGGCTGTATTTATACCAGCCAGGGAAGTTGTGTTGCCAAGCCTTTTAAAGCTTACAGAGGAAACGCAACACAAAGCAAGAAAAATATCTGTGAAAGTACTTTAGAATGAGCTCCAGAGGGGAAAAAAAGAAAGAAAATTCCAAATGCTGCGTACTGTGTGGTGTTTAGAGGACTACTTTGAGAGAAGGAAGAAGAAAGGCTGTATGAAATGCAAATGTACATACGTACACCTCCTGGCAAACTGGCCTGAAGGTTGTGACCAAAAGCAAGAGGCTTTTGAACTTTTCATTTTATTTGTCTCTGAAAAGAAGAAAGAGGCCCTACTGCAATAACCATCTTCCTATGTTTCTGATCTGAATAGGGTCAAAATAAAAGGGAGCGTGTACAGCAGGAGATGTTTCGTTTGGAGGAGGAAGGGAGAACCCTCCTGTGAAGAATTTCCAATTCAATTAGTGTTGGCTGAGGTAGGTACTAAAAAATCAGGGGACATGTGCAGTGGGTTTGGTGTCAAATGGCTCAGCCAGAGCCATCACATAAGTAGAGGTCATAGAATCAGCCCAGACTTGCACTAGGGAGGACATCAGTCTGGGATGTCGGGGGGCCAGACAGCCAGGTGAAGACCCATATGCTCTGTGTGACAGGGACTGTGCACCTTAATGGGGGACAGTCCTTCCAACAGCCCTTCTGCCTTTTCCCTTCTTCACCAAACCGTGATTCATAACCACTTTCATCTGCTATTTTTGGTACCAATCCAGAGAATAGTCTGGCTATGGATGAGCAGTATTGTATTTCTCTGGGTACCCCTTAGAGTAGATGAAGGTTTTTGAGAACAGCAACCCTCCCAACAAGTCAAGAACTACTGGGCAAGTGAAACTTCTGTGCTTCCTTACTAAAACATTTTTTCTTCCATGATGGAATAAAGTGTCGTTACTACATAACTAGATGTGCGTGGAAAGTATTTTGTAGTCTCCTGAGAAACTGCAGCAGAAAATTATTTCTTTAATGACACATGCTTGTATATGAATTTACACTTCAGAAAAGAAATAATATCAAGGGAGTTTTTCCCAAGTTATAATTGTTCATGGACTAGAAACTCTCTTCCTCCCTTGCTAGCCATCAAAAATAGAGCCTGCCGCAGCTGACAGCAAAAGCAGCTGCTGCACGTCTGTAGTGCTCACATTTGGCTTTTGCTATCCAGGGTTCTGCCATGCTGCCACTGTGTTAGAGAGGTTAATGTGAGCCTCAGAAATGTATCTAGGAATCCAGTCCCATGGACTGACCATCTCAGTCCAATGCTTCAGTGTTTGAACACTAAGTGGAATGTATCGCTGTGATCCCTTTTTTTATTGACAGGAGCTGTAAATTTGATGTAGTACATGACTTTTATTCTACGTGAAGTGTCTAGGAAAATATGTTTCCAGTGGTAAAATGGCCCATTTATTTGCCTATGAGGAATAGGCAGATTAGGCAGAAATTCTCATTTAAAAAAAGGTTGTTATTCAAGTAACTACTGAACAGTGAAAAGAATAAACTGACTTTCCTTTTTATACAGACTTTTTCTGACTATGAGACTCTTATGTAAGGAATTGATGCAACAACAAAATCTATGTTACATCACTATGTTGCAGTCTCCCTGCCCAAGGATGATGACATACACAAACATATATAACCTTACTCAGAGCTGATGTAGACTCTCTGTTAAAAATAAAGCTAAGACCATCTTTCATAAAGTCCTTCATTCTTCCTTAAGAGTCCTGTTTTCATTTCACTCTTTCCCCTGTGACTGTTAGGCATTCTCCCTGAAATCCTGGGGACTGTCAAGAGAAATGATGACATGTCTTCTCTTGCAAGTAGACCAGAAGTCTGCAGTGGCAGAGTCAGAACTGATTGCCTATCTTATCTCAAGTTGCTGGCCTCTAATTCAGGCTTTGGCAAACAACTACTAGTCCTGTTTTTTTCTGGAGCTACAGGTTAATGTTTAATGTATTACTTTTCTGGGACTTTGCCTATCAAGAATGAAAAAAAACCTTTTGCCTTTTTTGATACCATCTGGGAAGGGACTCAAATCAAAATTTCAAGTCCAGAGAGCCCGGAAGGTGAGAGGGTGAAGGACAGGGGACATTGTCTGTCACTGAGGACCTGCTTTTCTTGCAGCTGCCCCTGAAGGATGACAGGCCACAATTTATCAAATAGTAGATAAACTTCAAATCAAACAGATTTATGTCAAATTTACTTGAGAGATTCACTTTGTCCTTGACCAGTGGTGATTTTTTTAAAATGTGTTTATTGAAGCAAGATCCTTGCCAAGAAGGAACCATAATACAAAGGAAAGTCTTCCTTTGTTGTTGACCAAGTTTCCTTCATCACTGTGTTATGAAAAAGATTTCAGAGCAGACAAGTATCAATACTACCTATCCTCTATGACCCATAGGCCACCTCCCAAGATGACAGACAAATAGCGTTTGTCTGCATGACAAAATACCACCTTACCTGAAACATCCAAGTAGTTTAGTTCAGCATTACATCTCTTCTATGCCACTGGATGAGCAAGTTGTTCTTAAACTTGCAAGAGAACTAAGTATAGCATGCATGATTTAATTTTCAGAAATTCATGGCTGTGAATTTAGACTTCTTGGTGTGGTCACAGTCTGGCTGTTTAGAGAAAACAGTGTGACCGTACACCTTTTTTGATAACATTTACCTGAACCATAGAAGTGGGAATGAAACAACAGGCTGTACGGTAATCTACAAACCCATTGCATGAACCCATGGGCTTCAAGGCTAAATTTGACTCCGTGCATCTTGGTATCTACTTGTTACTCAGGAGGAATAATCTGTCTTCAGAAAAAGAAGGGGAGGGGAACTTTTGGTGGAGGGTGGAATAACTTTGCATACTAGGAGGTGATCACAGATATTTCCTGCTGCTGGTCCTTGATTATTTCCTTATGTGGCAGTTCAAAGATGCCATGGGAATGGTAAACTAGCATGAGCAGCCTGATTAGTGTGATGAGCAATCTTTGCTGTGCATATTGGTAGAAAGAATGCTCTAACATTTCTGGGTGATGAATCTCGGACATGTGCATCCGTGCTGTTATATTCAGCACAGTGTAACAGCAGCCTGCTCTGTCCTGCCTTGCAGGACACCAGTCCATGCACCAGTCTATCTCCCATATATGCTGAAGTCAAATGATTCCGTGGAGGTTTTTTTCTGAGAGATACATAATGGTACAAATCTACTGTATCCACATAATTACACTCAGGCATGGTCATGAAGCCTAGGATAGAATATTTTTCATTGAAAGGCACCTGCAATGATCCCTAGGTGTAGTATAACTGCCTGATCACTTCAGGACTGACCAAAAGTTAAAGCACATGACATCAAGTTCAACATCAGGCTATTTTTTTTTTTTTTTTGGTGGGAGTAGATGCTGCAGAATACTGCAAGCCATACACTCTCTAAAAGAAATTCCATCACAGAATTAAAAATATTGTATTACAAAATTTGAATATGAAATTTCTGCAATGCAGGTATACTTTTAGATAAACAAGGCTGCACCCCGTGTTAGTGTATCACTGTATGGCAGGAGCCCTTTTGAAGTCTGTCTCCCACATGTCTCCACTTAACATGCTTTGGTTTGTGTTGTGAGGCAGTCCTGGAGGTCACAAACCTTGTTTCTGCTGTGTGGACTGGAAGCAGAAGATGTGTGACCAGTGTGCTCCAGCTAATGGGTTCTAAGCCTGGGGAAACTGGGCGAGTGCCAGGCTGAAGCACCCCTTAAACTGAGTGCAGAGTGAAGCTGGGTTCTCTCCACCATTTGCTTTGCTCTGCAGATCCCCTCTACGGCAGCTAGTAACTGCTCGCTAGTGCATACCTGCCCTTCATTTTTCCTAAGATTTTAACTTGTGGCACATGTTTCACTTGCTTCCTTTTTATTGCTTCAGTAATTTCATGGGTTATTGAAACCTGACTACCTCAATCCATGGGTTGTTTTTGGTTGGTTGGTTTAAGCTTTCAGTGGCTTCTGAGGTTTGGCTGTTTTGTCTCTACCGTACTTTTACCAGAAACTGGACATCATCTACAGCTTGTTTTGGAAGCTGATCAATCGGTTGCTTCTGCCACATTCCAAACACCTCAATGTGTAGTATGTATATTGTAGTATGTGTTAATCAGTCAAGTCTGCTCTCCATATCTAGCGTGACACTTCTGTCTGCAGGCCTATCATGTGCTAAACTGTGCAGGAAACTTGCTCAAGGCAAAATCTCTGGTCAGACAAAGCCACAAAGCAATTTAATGGTACCTTGTCTGCTGATTTTTTTTTTTTCTGGTCCATATAGAAGAAGTAAGGCATGCTGGCTGTTACGAAGAGCCTGGTTTTGTAACACTAAAACTACCCATTTTTTGGCTTCTGAAAAATTCTGTACTGTGGTGTCAATTAAAAACCTTTTCTCTTTATAATGATGTATGGCACCAGGTTTATTGCTACATTTGCATCATTATTTGAATTATTGTGATTCTACAACGTTACTCTCTAATTCAGCATTGGTGTATGCATAATGTGTGGGATTTTCAGTTGGGACTGCTATTACTCTAAGCCTTTTCCTGTTGAAGCTTATATAGCCTTAAATCTGCTCTTAATAAAGTGGATGAGTCTCACTACTGATGATGAGGAAAGAGTTTAACCAACAGTCATCACTTCCTCAAAATCTTTCTTGTTATAAATTTAGAGTCCTCCTGTTCTTAGCCCCAAATTAAAGTAGGACCAGCCTTCTATGAAGTACTGACTTACTTCATAGCTACTACCTGTGTGTGCTGCTGTGGTGCAAATAATTAACACTTCACGTGTATGTAGCTGTTTTATTTCAAGCCAACAAGCCAAAGCCTATAACATTTGGCTTGAATGCTCTTTCACCAGCGCTGGCGTATGTGCAATACTTTACAAGCATGCTACTAATCAACTTGCCCTCTGATTTATGTTTCATTATCAAGAGAGCTGAAACTGTTTTGATAATTCATGGGCAAGATACTGATGCTTTCTGTTAGTGAAATAAAAAAAAAAAAAGTAAGATCTATCAGCATGTAATATGACCATGAAATTAAGCACAGCCACAGCATCCCAAACCAGACTGGCTGAATCATTGCAAAAATGCATTCAAAACCAGGATTTCGCTTCCAAGTCTTGCAGTACATCAGGGAAACTTTCAACCGCTCCCTGGTAACAATAGCCTTGGCTCCTGACAAACTGGTGGGAAGCAGGAGAGGAAGCCTTTGCATTTCAGTGTTGAGACAAAAGGAACATGACTTCTTGTAAGTGGAATTAGCCCTGAGCATCTTGAAGTGGATTTTGCCTGGATTCTTTTGCCGATATAGCACACCATCCTTACCACATGCTGCCATGTGACTGCTGTGCAAAGCACTTTCCACCATGACACCTAATTTTGTGGTTTATGATAGCACCTACTAAGCTCAGAGAGGCAGAAACTTGTGCCTGAAGCACAGCAGCAATTTTCTTTGCCTTCCCAGTGAGCCAGAGCTAATGGGTGCCTTGGACAAGTCATCCCTGGAGCAGGAGGATCAGTGCTTGTGGTCACTGATCAGTGGCTGCTCAGCCACTGATGACAGATGCCTGTCACTCAATTGCGTAGCAGATAATTTGCTGGGTATGACAGCTCTGTCCCCCTCCAGAGCCAGCAGCACCCTGGAGGCTGGGTGTATTGTGTTTGCAGCCCTGTCCACTCTGGCACAGCCATGAGGAGAGGCTGTCAAACCCCACTGTGGGATCAGATAGCTGGGGCACTTCCCTTCTCCTTCCAGGCCAGCTTGTTTGGGTAGTCCCATTCATATTGAAAATGTTGCTCTTACTGTCAGTATCCTTGATTGACCTTGCTGCATTTACAATGATCTTATTGGTCAGACAACACATTGTGCTTACGGAAGGATCTAAGCTAGTTCATATGATGGAATACAAGTCTTGATCCAGCCCCTAATGGTTAAAGAAATATTGATGTTTCAGGTCAAGGCCTTAAGAAATAAGATTTTAGTAGCAGAGTGATACAAGCCATCCTCACTACACTTTCCATCTTCAAAAAGCCCAAACTCTGCAATTTGCTCTTTCTTGTTCTGTTTACCAGGATATCTGAATGGTTCTTCATGGTCTCCACTGTCTTCTCACAGATGCAAATACAGTAGTTATTCAAAGAATTTCACTGGTTCATTCATTAAAATGAAGGATTTTTTTAATCCTTAGAAAAGATCTAAATTTGTCCTGGATGCTGAATGTAAGTGACTGAAAATCAGATGATGTTTGTTATGCTACATTAAACTTTCAAATGAGCTTGGATTGGAGAACATGGTATATGGTTTTTTTTGCAGCATCATGTCAAGGTGCACCATTTTGATGCCTTGTGTCAATCTTGACAACTGCTTTTCAAATTCCTGCAAGTTAAATAATCAAGAATAACTCCAAATGGACACTGATCTGAGGACAAATTATCTTAGAAATTGCTGTGATCAAGAAGTATGAAAGCATGGAATACAGTCAAGAGCTGAAGAAAACCCAATGCCCACCACATGCTTAAATAACTCTGAGGATGATAAGCAACCCAACCTGCCTGATGTGGTTTGAAATGAAGATCGAGAAAAGTGCTTGATTTTGGACCTACTTTGGGAGGAGCACCTGGGATCTAGCACTTTGCTATCCAGCTTGGCTGTGGGAGACAAAACCACAGGTTTTGAAGGTGGGTGCAAGGGTCAACAGGTCCCAATATGCTTCTTCTCATAGTAGAGTCAGTTACTGTGCTCTGGGTGATGTGGCATAGTCTCCTCATCCAACACAAGAAAAGGTCAGGCTGCTATAGCAACACAGGTAATAGTTCCAAATGCAGTGCTTGCAACTAGTTGAGGTCTGCAGACTTTTAGCCCAAAATACATAGCTCCTTCCATTGCTTGGCCCATTATGATCCTTCTGACTTTACCAGTTTTCTGACTTTACCAGATTTCTGACTTTACCAGTCCCTGCAGTCCCTTTGGTGAGTGTGTTTGTATTTTTCTTCCCTTTTCTCTCAGCTAAAAATTACTTCAACATACTTTGGCACTTTCTCCATGGTGGGAATTTGGCCGGGGTCTCTCTGGGAATAGCTATCAGCCACTTGCAAAAGAGCCCAACCTCTCTGAGCCTGCCTGTGAGCCAAAGCTTTTATCAGGGAAAGTTTAATTCTCTGTAGCTCTGCCATGACTCCTTTTCTCTCTTGCTGCCTCTGCTGGGTTAGATGGTGTGATTTAGGACTGATGCTGGGAAGGTCGGGGTGAAGGCATCTTCCCTGAGGGAGGTGGGCAAGGGACAGCCTGGGTTTTCTTCCTCTTCACACACTGAGAGAATGTACTGGAGAAATACAGCTAGGAGTTTGAAAGGGGATGAGTACTTTCACCTCTGTGCTCCCAGATATTGAGGAGGATGACTGCCACTCTCCTGGGGCCCCTGCCCCTTTTTCCCCAGACTTTGGGTCCCCCCTCCCCAAAACTCATTTCAAAGTCCTTTGTCCAGTTACACCGAGAAAGCCGTAAATCTGTACCCTTGTTTAGTGTGACATGTACTCTGCCTCTAATCCAATTTCCCTTCTGTTTGTTCTCTGTACAGCCTCATTTGGCCTGACAGCTATTTAATAAACCTATTTGCTTTTCTTTGACATGAGGCAGAAGTGGTGGGTGTTGAAGAGCCATAAGGCCCTAGTGGACAATGAAACCCTTTCCCACTCAACACTCTTCCAGCTCAGCACAGATAAATTGTGTAGAACTGAGAAATTAACCCATCCTATTCTTTTTTAAAAAAATAAAATAAAAGGAAAGAAAAAGAAGACAGCATTCACAGGCTGGTCCACAATTAATTCAAGTTCATTTCTTACTCCTGAATGAGAATTCCTCTCTGTGTCTGTCGGTGCAGATCCTCAAGGTTGTAAGACATTTGAAGATAATTATTTATGCACCTTTGTCTTTGTCACCTACAACAAAGCAAAAAATTCAGAGAAACTGGCAGTTATTAAAAAAATAAATCCTACCTAATATATGAAGGAGCAACATTAATCTGAGAAGTTGAGAGAAACTAGCCTGTTAACTTATATTAACACCACAAATATATTTTACAAAATATCCACCTTAGAGAACTTTTCCATTTGGTTTTCATGTATTGTTTCTGTGCTCTTTCTCTGTACACTCCTCCCTCACACTAATGATGACTTGTGGAGCGCTGCATCAGGTATCTTTCATGCAGACTCCATTTTCATGCACATCCTTTTATGGCTCAGATGGAAGACACACAGACTCTGCAGTGGTGAAGGGATGATAAAAGGTCAATATTTAGCTATATAACTACACACAGGAATGAGAAAAATTTTTCTTTTGACTAACTTAAAATAGAAAATAAACTTAGCAAAAGTTTTAGCTTTCAAGCATTCTGCAAATTAACAAGAGGCTTTCTTGGCCTTTGTCTCTTTTAATGATCTGGCATATATACATATATCTATGAAATTTAAATGCCAACCACCTACATTCCAGAGTAATGAAAAAAACAAATGTGAACTTTGAGTCTGCTTTTCTATTGGATCTGGAATATTATGTAGACTTAGTGATAACTGAACAACAGATTAAGCAAGTAGAACATTTCCTGCCAATTATTCCAGCTATTTAAAACTGTGGGCTTCTCTGTTGCTGCCTGTAGACTTTTGTTTTGGAGCAAATACTTACTGAATTAGAAGCTGTATAGAGACACAGTGAATAGAGGTCTTTCCCAAAGAAGCAATGCAGAACATCCACAAGGAGCCATTCATCTGACAACCCAACCTGAACCTTATATGTGTTGTAGTCTCAAGGTTATTAGAAGCCTCAGTGATGTATGGACTCAGTTATCCTTCTCCTAATTTTGTTCTTATGTATTTCTGATAGGCAATAAGCAAATTAAATATCACTTCCCCATATCTCTTCGAATTAACACAGCATGTATTTTGATTTTTTTTCACCTTTCCTTCAAAGCCACATTTTCTATGATGCCACAGATATCTGTTCAAAGCAGCACCATTCCTCTTTGATGGCATTGTCCCCGTATCTTACTTTGTAAAACTATTCTCAGTCATAGAAGGATTTGAAAAGATACCTGAGAAGTATACACTTACAAATACACAACTAAAATACTCCAGCATACCATTTTTCATTGAAATTCCTCGCTTGCTTCATTTTTGCTGCAGAGGAGGAAGGTCAGCACCAGCAGAAAGAGGTAGCACTGCTCCCTGATGTCATGTGGTAGCTATATCAGCTGTGGCAGCACCTATCCACAGCGAAAGGCCAAGTGGCAAGCTGAAATATGTTAGAGAAAAGACTTGCTGGCAGATTGATGGAGAACGCTGACATATTTCTGTAAACCACAATACAAAGGGAGTTAATCAAGATCAGGAGGAGTGTCCGTCTTCTTGAGAAGTCATTTCCCACCTCAATTAGCTGGCAGTTTAGGCAAACATAGGCAGTGGTTAGCTCCCATCAGTCTGAGTGATGCTTTCTTGAACAACCCTTAGACTCCTGCCTTCACCGAGTCTCTGTGATAATGCTGCTGGCCACTGGCAGACTTTGTCAGCAAGCCAATAAATCTTTATTGACAGGCTTCATGTTTGGCTCAACTAATGCCACCTCTTAAAGCAGAGAGGAAGAGCAGGAAATATCTAGGCTCAGCATGCACAATTATCAGAGTGTTGGCAGGGATTTAATTTCTTTGTTATTTTGATTGTCATATTTTATAAGGGAGCCTGGGTATGTCTCTGTTGCTGGACTGGCCTCTTTTGGGATGTGTATTTTCTCTCCCCCAGTTTGTAAGATTGCTTGATGTTTCCTCTACTGGAGTGACCAATGTCCTAATTCTGCAGTGTAGTCTATGTGAGCTCTTTGAAGAAAAACAACATCTTGTACAAAATGATGACAAAAAAATCCCCAAGACCAGTGATCAAGAGGAAAAAAGGAGCCTTCAGGCCTGTAAGTCTAAACAAAGGCAGGCAATAAACATGTGGTAGAAAGGGATGATTTCTTTTAACCTTTTAACTGTAGCCTTTGATATTATCCAGTATAGGTTACAGCCCTTTTGTTTTTCACCCTCTGGATTTGGCAGACCTCTGCTCCCAAGCTGCAGTAATGTGTTTTTTCCACTGTCTGTTCTCCAGTTTTTGGTGTCCCTTGGTATAATGAAATTCTGTGAATTTTCCATCCTGCCTGACAAACACCCTGTTGTTGTTTTGGACCACACTGGACGCTCTTCACAGTGAAAGTTCTCAGGAGTAGTATGCAATACACTGACAAAATAGTAAGCCTCCAGGTCTAGATTCCTAGTCTCCTACCTTGCAAAGAGTAAATTGAAATTTTTTTTTCTTACTTTGTGTCACTCTTTAATGTTCCAGATTTTAGAGCAAAATCATATTTTTCCTTCCTTGTCCAATCACAATGAAAATTCCTCTGTCTGTTCTAGGTGAATACTCTGGGTGAATGCTGCAGGTGCAGATAAATATTGAACTGGATGCCAGGCACTGAGACTTGTCCACTGATTCACCCATGTAGAAAGGTGGTCTGAACAGCTCTTATCAACCTAGGTAAACTGAGCTGCTTTAATAGTCCCAGGTCTAATTCAGGCAGCTATCACAAGTAACATGTCCAAATAACTTATGCAACTACCTTTTTAATTGATCAACAGTCATCTAATTAGGAACTACAGAATGCAGTATCAATACAGTCAAAAGCTTCCTCTTTCCTAAACCCTATATTTTGAGCTATTTCATTATTAGGAATAAGACAGAAATTAGTACAATCTCCCTGGTGGTAAACTAGCTTGTATGGAAATACATGTTTATTCTGGGAAAGGGGTTTGCAGACCTGTTGTGAGAGAAGCAGGTGCTGGTCTCTTATCTCTGTGTCATTGGGAACAGAGGATAACATCTAGGTATTGCAAGGAACAAGTGTTTTGCAAATGGGGAGTAGAAAACCACTGCTGTGGCTGTGTTTGTCCCTGTGATATAGATGACTGTCCAAGGGATGTCCTCATGTGTGTGTATGGCTCCACTGGGTATCTGGGGGAGTAAAGTGGCAAAAAATCACCAAATCTCTTCTGTCCTGGACAGGGTGCTTTTTGGCTGCAGACCATAAGACAGGAATGCCATCTTCTACTGGCGGACCCTTCTCAATGATGGATTTATACTTAAGTGCTGAGCTTTCTTGGTAGCACCAAGGATGTTTTGGCCAGCACTTCTATGGCTGCTGACAGACAACGGGGTCATGGAGGTGGCCTTGGAGTGAGTAACTCAGCCATAGTGGTGCCTCATTAATTGCCTTTGCTAAATAGGATTGGGGGCCCAGGAGTTCAGATGCTTGACTCTTCTGTTCTTTGCACCAGAATGGCCAGGAGCCACTACACTGCAATTATTGGTGACACCAACAGAAAGGTTTCCCAGAGGGAGAATTAAGCCTTGAGTTTATATTTTCTTAGTGATGTCTTGATTGTTAGGTCAGGGAATATTCTTCACCCCCAGTGCTGGGCTGGCACAGAGCAAATGGAGTGTGTCCCTCTGTCTGACCCTCAACCTGAAGGAAGACACCAAAAGCACCCCAAATTATTTCTGCCTGCCTGGAAGAGCAGCTCCCTGCCAACGAGATTAAAATATCACTGGCACTAGACATTAGTCCAAAGCATATTTATTTTCTGTCAGCAAAATATTCCCCTCTTGCCCTCTCTTTTCTCCTAGCTTCTCCTTGTTCCAGCCTCAGCTCCTTGTTACTGCTGGGAGCACAGCTGCCCTGACTGAGCCACCTCTGTGTCATCCCATCCCACCTTTCCCCTCCTTTCAGGAGGTCTTGGCACTAATTAGGAGCATTATCACTTTGCGAAGGAGCAGTGGGGGACTGCAAGACATTTGGCATGGTGCAGAGTGAAGCTGCCAGGATCCTGATGAGTGCCAGCCATGGAAGATGCTGGCAGCTCCCTGACACACCTGCATGGACGGGAGAAGACTTATTTGGGTCTGCAAAGCTGTGTGGAAACCACATGACATTCCAAATAAGCCCCTTTCCTTCTCCCTTCGTGGGCGAGAGGGAGGTGAGCTGTGGCTATTTCGTGCCTGGTGCTGCACGAAGCAGGTGTGAACATGTTTTGGGGACAGCCTCTGCGCATCAACAGGATATTTGATTTGTGCTAGCAGGAAGTGGGAGATATCAATGCCTTCATGAAATAGAAAAGATGGCAGCACACGGACATCTTCACAATACAGGCCTCAGACTCCAGAGATAGTTTGAGCAGGGAATGAAAGTTTTGAAATCCCTTTTTTCCCCTTCAGCCATTTCCTCTTCAACATGTTGACCCCAAAGCACTGGCAGTGTTCAAAAGGGTTGGCACATCAGTGCTCAAACACAAAACTCTCTATTATTTCAGATTTATGCCTTGGAGCAGCAAAGATTCAACTAAGCCTTTGAAGCATCACGTAGCGTTTTTCCTCAAATCTCTTTCTTCTGTTGGGAGTTTCTTTGGTGGGAGGCAATAACAAAAAGACTCACTTGGATGTCTAGAGGGGCTGATGCAGTGTTGCTGTTGTCAGAGTTCCTCCATGCTGTAAAACTTCCCACTCTATGCATCACCACAGTCCTACAGAACACCAGATTTATAGTAATTGCATGTTATGTCCTAATAGTGTTATCCCAAGGGAAGTGTTAAACAAAAATACATGCAAGTGACTTGAGATGGCTCTTGTCATCATCAGAAGTTGGGAATAAAATGTTTTAACCTGCAAGTGTAAATCTGCAATCCTGGAAAGCAGGGACCAGGATAATGTTTGGGTACACGTCTAACAATTGCAAGGAAGGGGTCAAACATTCAGAGCAAGTTTGAAAGATGAAGATACAGCAACCTCAGACATCAGCTTAAGCCCTCCCATGGAGTATCCCATTGTTATCTACCCTGAATGTTAACCTCAGACACCGCATATTTGCATTTCCCACTGCATCTGGTGAAGCACCCTGGAGAGCAAGGGAGGAGGCTGCTCTGTCCTGGAGCTGCTGCCCAGTGAAGTGATGTTTTCCTGCTCTGTCTCACCCCTATTTTGATGCCTGATCCAAAAAGTGTCACTTGAAATGTGGCAAAAGGTGAATTCTGCAAGAACCCCTTTCCTCTGAGAGGGCTGAAAAAGTTTTAGCTTTTGGTTTGACCAAGGCTTTTGCTATCAGCTGGCTGAACTTGCAGCCTTTTCCTGCCTGGCAGTTGCAGACAGGGAATTGCTGATAGCCTGTCTGAAATCTGTCTCTTGCTCTGAGTTGATTCCAGAGCTACCTTGTCTGGCGCAGTTACAAGCTCTGGAAAATTTATATATTTAAAAAGGGGTTGGGGGTGGGAAGAAAAAAGTCTAGCTAACCTCAGAGTCCTATGGGACTGCAAGAGGAAGCAAATTGGAACCCATTTTCCTATTTCTTTCCTGACCTTATCCAAGAACAGCCAGCCTATCTGTAAGTGGCAACTGTGGAAAATGTGCTCTGGCCACTTGGTGTGAAAGATAGGCAAGACTCCTAAAAAATCTTCTCTTCGGCTTATCACCTTTCTGCTGGCTCCACAGCAAACTAGTGCCCCAGTGCAGAAGGAAACTGGCTGTCTGTAAGGCTGGACAGGGCCTCATCAACAACTGATAAGCTTCCCTGTGAACATTCAGGCTCTTCAGGGTTTACTGTCCTTTCAAATACTGCAGAAGCTCTAACTGGGCAGATTTGTACACATACACATACACATCACTGCACTTGGTATTTAATGCCGTGCATCTGGTTCTCCCTCACTCTTTTTGCTGTTTCAGGGATGCTGCCCCTGTATCATTTGGATGTAAGTGCAATAGACCTGTGAAACATATTTTATAAAGTTGGATAGAGGCATTTAAAGGTAATTCACCTACCAGTTCCCTGGTCCTAGTACAAAACTGTGAAATTTCATCTTGCCACTAAAATAGTAGTAGGAATAGAAGAATTAAGGGAGTTCCCATTGTGTTTTTGGAAAAGAAAATGTCCACCAAAAAATTATGCCTGGAAATTGTTCAGAAGGTCTAGCTTATTTTAAGCTCGGCCAGGGAAAGTGTGAAAAGCCATTGTTCAACTTTAATTTTCTGCTATGATTTCAGTAAAAGCGGAGAAGTAGCCCTACAAAGCACTGCTGTTCCATGGAACAAACTTGCACAGTTTGGGGAAAGCAGTTATGCAGCCAGTTGACTAAAAGCAATTAAAATATGCTGCTCAGTGAAAGGAGCAGGGGGTGCAAGGAGACACTAAAAAGGGATCCCACACACTGATGTTCTGCTTTATATTTTGAAGAGTAATTCTGTAAGAAAAGGCTTGATTTGGTCATGCTGAAGCTTAAAGTGCAGTAAAAAGCAGCTCTGTTGCTTTGACAGCACTTTATAGTCCCAAATTTTGGAGTTACCTCTTTCAAACCAAGGTTCTCTTCACACTAAAGGTTTGCACAGACGGGGACACTTAGTGGACAGGTTAAGTTATGGTGGATATACATGACCACTACTCCCATAGAAAGCTGTAGCAGACTGGAACAAGGTGGGCAAGAGGGATTGATGTCTCTGGGGGAGTCTGCTGAATGCACTGCAACTTGATTGCATTAAAACATAGTTAATACACAACGGATCTAATCTCACCAAAGCCCAGAGCCTCAGGGCTTCTCTCTGCCACTTGACTAGTGAATTGTTTAGATCAATGTAACTTATAAATCTGAATAGCTAACAATTAAACCAACTCAGTTCAATAAACAAGTAAACAAAGCCACAGTAAAACACATTGGTTCCCCATAGGGCATTTTCAATGTTAGATTGCCATTGCAGCTGCAAAGCATCAGACCTCAGAAGCCTGATGCATTCAGATCCAGAAAATCCTAGCTGGGATAACCAGGTACATGACTTTGTGCCAAAATAAGAGTATTTCTGTGGTTGAGAGACTGTAAACACTGTATATGGTTAGTTGTTAATGAACAGAACAAAAGCATGGAAAAATTGAAGAGAATATCATTAGGGGAGGTGGAAACCCTCTTGGGAAAAGTTTTGTTTCAAAGACAACAGTCTTTGAACACCAGAAACAACACTGTGAAGGAAAAGGACTAGGAATTGCTGGTTAGGGCTGGTATTGTAATGCCAACACATCTTGTATGGCTTTGGTAAGTAAAACATATGTTGAGACTATCCTGGATTTTGGGTTTTTTTACATCCACCAGCAAAAGGGATTAAAATATAAAAGGCCATGTATTTATCCAATAGGATGTGTACTAAAGAAGCTGGAGGAAACACTATGTAATCACTGGATTAAATGGATCTGAAGCAATACCATTAGGGCAAAACTGCTGTTACTGCCCCCCAGAAACCCTCACTCTTAGAAAGATGGTGAAATTTTAATTGAAATTAAAATTGTCCATTCTTCCACTCTAACAGAATCTAACATGTTTTTAAATATATCTTATTTAAAGATAGATATATATATATATATATATATATATATATATATGGAATGCAATCACAATAAATAAGGAGACTTAAGAAGGAATAGCAAGCTTAAGCTGAAGGGAATGGATGTGTCCTTCTGTAGTACCCACAAAAGGAATACAATGTACTTATATTACGAATTAGGTTAGTCAGTCTTAACAGGTGATCTTTTCAGACTTCAAGAAAGAGTTTGAATGTTTTGACTGTATAAAGTAGAATAACTGCTATAGCTGTGTGAGCATGTTGGTTTTTTTTATATGTTGGTGTCTTTTTTACATAACTCAAGATCTCTCTATCTCTCAGGGCCTACTGGTGCTCCTGTATCACATTAATGTAAAATAATGTCACACTGAACATCTTTATTTTACCTGGGGCTTTATAGGTTTAATGCAGAAAGAGGCTTGGCATCCTAGCATGCATTCATTCCTTCAGATAACAAAATTTATCATACAGTGACATCAGTGATGGGAAAAATATAAATTAAATGAGGGGAGAACAAGAAATCCCTTTTAACCCCATGTTAAATAATCACCAAACATAAATTTTCTAGCTGCCAAAGGATCAAAAGTTGTCTCTATGATTTCAATGGTGCATTTGTTTTCCTTGGTCACCACAAAAACTACCTGACAGGATCTGTTACCTGCTATAATTACCTGGTGGTGGGAGCTTGGGTTCAGCCCCTTCAGACTTACATTTAGTAGCAGTCTCACCAGAAACCTCTGGGAAAATACTGGGAGAAAGATACAGTCTGTGTTTGAGGACTGTAAAGTTGGCTTGCTGTTGGAGTGTTCTGTAATGCAGTCTTGGTGGATACCCACTGGCAAGCACCACTTCCTAAAAATGTGTGGTCCCTCCATCCTCTTGGGATGTGGGAAAATCTCTCTTGACAAACCTCCCATGGTCTCAGCCCCTCCTGAGTGAGGCAGCTGCTCACCCCACAGTGCATACCATACACACCGCGTGGGCACATGGTCGTGCAGTGGGGCAATGAAGGCAGGAAAAGGGGTTTGGATTCTCATTGTCATAGCTGTATGTCCCTCCCTCCAGGACTTACTCTGCTAATTATGATCACGTGCAATTCTTCAGCAAGTGTTTTGCTGGTTTTAATGCTATAAGAATTAGGTGGTATTTTTCAGGTCATCTTTTCCTCTTTCTCCCTATTGTGATAAGCTCCAGCTTTGCATCTCTGCTCATTCTTTTCCTATGCATTCCCTACCTGTCGTATCTGTGGTCTATTTTCTGTAGAAAAATAAAGTAGGGAAGGCAGTTTGGGCTGCCAGGCAGCTTTGAGATTGCTTGTTAATACATCTATTTACATGTATCTTGCAGATGTAGGGAAGCATACTGCTATTCAAAAGAAAGAGACACATCTGACTCACTCTCAGAGGCAGCCCCATCAAATCAATTCCTGTGAAGATTTTTAGGGGCAATGAATTTTAGGAGCCAAAGGCCTTGGCTATGTATGTTTTGGATAAGCCTGGAAAGCAAGCTGAACTGATGTATTTGGTCCAGCCACTGGGAGAAAAGCTGTCCCTCTAGTGATATGCTGCCCCACTGTGAGAGCAGTGGTCTCTAAACTAAATACAAAAAAGGACAAAAAAGCAAAGTTCAGCGTTGCAAATTCCCCTTCCCCATTCATTTTTCCCCCAGCTGGGCAACAGCATGTGGAGAAGCTGTGAATTTTTCCTCAGGCTACCAAACTACTCCACTTCTCCATTTGGACCAGTTACAACATTTATGAAGGCTGGAGTTTGACAGGAGAAAACTGTCCTGCTTCCTTATTGAGAGTGATCACTGTGTCTGCTGCTTTTTAAGAAGACAATAACTTATTATGCTAAGCCCGTGGGATGTTTTTTTGGCTAGGGAGATGTTGTATACTGCAGACATCTGACTGGTTTCTGTGGTGTCCTGCCTGGTGTCAGGAATGATGGGGATCTGCTGTTTCAGGAAGAAAAGCACTGCTGAAAGCGGACGGATCTGTCAGCATAGAAACCCTGTACAGCAAGGCTTTGACCAAAATCCACTGAGCAGTCCTACTGGTTTTAATCATGCTCAGAGGGCTTTATCTATCGTCCTTTGAAGCAGATGTCTCTTCTTAGTTAATTTAATTCATGCGGAGTTGTATTTGTGTGAGACTAACACAGGCCTATATGATATACAGTCACAGAGATACAAAGCACAGAGTCACACACACACATATATATATATATATATTATGTAAAAGGTCACAGAGATCATCATTACCCCTCAAAAGCAGATGTAGTAATAGGAATAAGTAACTCGAATATCTAAACTGTACTAGGAGCAGGGTCTATCCTTTCCTCGATGTCTGCACAGCTTCTTCTGTGATGAATGTCAGCCACAATGGGCAGGCACATGTGACAGTGCTCTGCCAGGGGTGTCAGGACTGGAAGAAAAAAGAACCAAGGGTCTATATTCTACTCTTCTTCCATTGCCTCTCTATTTTCCCACCAGCCATGTCAGGAGGAGCTCAAGGGCTTTGATTGGTGAGTATATTCCATTTTCGTTGTTATGGGAGTGTGATTACATGAGGGAGTGTTTAAGGTTGTTTGGTCTCTCTGGTTCACTTCTCCAGACAAAATGTAGAATCCTTGAAAGAACAAGACAAAGTATTGGAGGGATTCAGAGAAGCCAGGTGACCCTTAGCTTGCTGCCTCTTGACAGGTCTTTTCCCTGGGGTGCAACAGGTCATTGCATTATTTTGCTGCTGCTTGGCTCTGTTTTAGCATCCTCTGTGTGCTTTTCTTATGTAGAGTAACACCACTGAAAAATAATTATTTGGTTTTTAGTGTTTTACCATAGACAGAGTCCAGCCATGACCAGTCTGGTAACAGGCAGAGGGCAAGTAGTTGGTCAAGGTCTGTGGTGAACTAAATTCTTTGGTATTACTGCTTTCAAGAGGTTCATGTGTACACAGGGCCAGAGGGCATGATACTAGGAGTACTGCATCACAGCCCTGGCTGAGCATGGGCAGATGATCCCCTCTTACTGGCCCAGCCTCACTGAGGTGAAGGTATCTATTCAACAAAGATGGCTTGGGCTACCTGTAGCCAACCTGCTCTGTAGTCACCTACAGTGACTTGCTCCTCACTTAAGTACTTATGGCTCCTGGAAAGAAGATGCAGGGTAGGAATAGGACATCTGTGGAGATACAAAACAAGTCAGTGACTTCATGCACAGGGTAAGTGACCAAAGGTACAGGTTGCTTAGAGATTTAGGAAAGTCCAACATTTTACTCCAGCTGCTGCCATTTTCCTGCCACGGTCCTGTGAGTAGCTCAGCTGTTTCCTCCACCTTCCCATCCTTTCCCTCTTTTTATTTTTCCCATTCAGAGCAAGAGGCGGGGACCAAAATAAACAAGTCTTGACCTTACCAGTGCTAATAATAATAACAGAAATGATGGGTCAAGCCAGCTGATACCGTATGTGATTTAAGGTAAGTGTGAAGCCTTTGCATATAGGAGTTGGACTGAGAGAGGCATCCTCCCTGGGGATATGTCTTTTTAAAATACCTGGTGCTAGAAGGAATGTAGTGTGATCTGAAGGCAACATGCTTTGGCTGCTCTGAAATATTTTTATGAGGCCTGGGATAAATCAGCTCTGGAAAGTATGAGTTAGCAGTAATCAAAAGAGGGAGGGAGTTATCCAGGATGTGGGAATTGCAGACTGCAGTCTTACTAATGCGGCAATAATGTGCCAAAGGAGATTTCTGTGGATCCCACGGCAGTGGTGCTTTGCTCCCTCTGTAGAGGACAGGCAGCATGTGGCCCTGGTATCATCAGGGGTTGGTGGAAGGTCGGGAGCTGCCCATGCCTGGCAGCTGCCCCGTCAAGGAGGAGGGCTCCTCTGGCTTTGGTTGGAGACTGTGGGGCTGATGCACTGAACTCACTGGGTTCATTGCTGAAAGAGACAATGGGGGCAGTAGCAAAGGTCAAACAGGAGTGAGGGGGAAGGAGGGACAGCAGGAGGAAAGGAGTGGTGACAGTTGTCCAGATTCCAACTATAAAATCAGCTGCATTCACACAAACCCCCAAATTGTTCTGTTTTTAGTATATTGTGCAAATATTCAAAATATAATCATGCTGGCTAGGCTCAGTTGGAATACTGAGTGTCAGGGATGAAAAGTTTTGGGTCTACAAGGCACCTTGATCTACGTTTTTGAAGATGTATGGGTGTTGCCCAGCCAAGCAAAACCCACACCCTCTTTGGGTACCTTGTCCCTCTTGTGTCATGGAATTGGTTGCACTGTTAGGAGAGCAGGGCTGATGATGAGGGTGCTTTTCGCAGAGGGGAGAGACCTGTCTGGTGGTGTCTGCATTAGCATCTGTTGTGTCTGATGTGCCAGGTTTTACTGAGAGAGAAAAAGCTCCCTTTCTAGAGTAGTCCAGGCCCTGATGCCAGGGACTGCAGTCTAGCTTACCCATCCCCACTGTCCATGGAGGGGTCCAGCAGGAGCTGCTGGTCCTTGGGCTTCCTCCTTGTCCAAACTTCTCACAGAAATTTGCTTTCCAAACTGCCAGTTCCTGGTGCTTGAAGTCTGAGTGCTCTGGGTCATCTTGCCCTACAAAGCCCTGAAAGTTAATGGATCCAGAAATGTATGCATCTAGGAAATCTAAAAGAGCTCCAGCTGCAGCCCTGATACCCAACTGAAGGCCCCCATGTGCATTTGTAGCCAGCCATGCTGAAATGCAGCCTGGACCTCTGAGAAACAGGGTCATCACGTACCCAGGGAGCTATCAGGGAAAGCAAGCTGTGACAATAATGTTTGGAAAACAATCTTGGATGAAAGACATGCTGCAGATTAGGTATCTAATCAATCTATGTTTCTACACTGTGGCTATCATCTCAGGCCCCATTTTTTTACAAGCTAAAAGATCAATGCATGCTTCAGGTAAATCCCCAGCCTCTTTGCTATAACCCTATGGACTTTAATTTTATTTCCTTACTTGTTAGTGGCAAGCAAAGCCACATTAATTCTATGTACATGATGCTGAACCAGATTCCTGGTGAGATAAACCCCCGTGGTCTCAGTGATGAAGGCCAGAGGAGGATTTGGTCTGCCATTCAGCAAGTTTTTATGTGAAAGTATTATTTGGAAACGTCCTTTGATATTTCCCCTGGTGCTGAGCATATTACATAGCAGGAGTTATCTGAAGATTACAGCTGAAGTCAGGACTTTTTGTGCAATGCTTACAGCTGTCCTATTTCTCGCACAGTATAAAATGCATCTGCATCATTTTAGGTTTGGAGCAAATGTAGGTTTTATTGGAAAACGTTGTCCATGCTGGAGGGGAAGCCATTGGAGACAAGGAGATTTCTGCTCGTGTAACGATTTTGGCGTGTCAAAATTATAACTCTATCAGTTTTGGCAAACATGGCTCTGACTGGCAGTGACTGGAAGTGGAACAAGATGATTGTAAAGAAAAGGCCTGGAACCCAACAAAATACAGGCAGGAGTGACAGGCAGCCATATGGGATGGGGAGGGATGGGGACATGGACACACTCCCTGCCAGCATGTGGGATTTAAGAGGAAGAGGAGTTGATAAGCTGGCTGCAGCTCCACCACTCAGGGCTGCCGGTGTCAGCATGAATGGCAAAATAAACAATTCAGTATGTGCATGTGTCTCCCTGGCCTGAAAAAAGTCCACAAGGGATTTACTTTATTCGGAGTGAAATTATTACAGTTTTTTTGGACATACCGACTCTGGAGTGCAAGTAACATCTTCAGGTATAAACACAGTTGCATTTACTCAGTAGCCATCTCTCATGCAAAATGACTGAAGGATAAAGGTAAGTGACTGGTACTAGTTGTGTAGCATCACCTTATTCCTTTCAAAGTCCTCTAGATTTGCTTTCTTTGGCTTTAAAAGAGCACATTTTAAGATCTTTTGTACTAAAGACCCATAAAATTACTTAAGCAAGGTCACATGAATGTGGTTCTCTGCATGTTAAAGCGGTTGCAAAATAGGCATCTTCAGACCATAAATAGGTGAGTTTAGGCTCATCTTGTCTGAATCTTAGACCACACAAGACCTAGGACACTCTGTAAAACTACCAATATTTACATATTAAGTAGACGGTCAGTAGCCACAAAGAGTAAGTGGGATAGCTTAAACCAGTGAGCCAAATATCAGGCTCAGTCAAAATAAAGAATTAATTTCTACAAGGCTCTGTTTGTGAAGTATTCAAGGACAGGAACAGAATTAATATCTGTTCTTAGATCAGAGCTGATGCCTTCCTCTTCTGAAATTATAAAATTTATTGCTAAAAGAAGTTTTGGTAGGTATTTATCACACTACCTTCTGCCAGCATTATACATCGCTAACAAAGCATATATGAGATGGCCTAAACCTTGAAGGAGTTGCAAGTAAATGAGGAATTTTAATTGAATGTGGATTTTTCTTGTTTGATTCAGTGCAATTCATGTTTGACCTGGCAGTTTGACATCTTTATTTGTGAGCTGAAGTAAAACCATAATCTGGAGATAAGGCAAAGACTACCTGAATAATAAAAGTCAGGACAACTAATAAAAGCAGTGATACAAACTGCTCTGAACGATTTGGTAGCATAACCTTGTGAAAGGAAGTGGTATGGTTGAAACACCAGTTTGTATACCTTAGAACAAAAAATAGAGCCCTCATCTACAACAACAGAGGCTGTACGTTTAAAACCAAGAGACTCTGTTGTCTGTGTTGGACCAGAAGAATAGCAGGGGGTTACAGCATGATACTCCAGTTTTCTTTGCAATAATGCTTACATAAATAAACAGGTTACTGAGCTCTGAGTTTGTCTGTGGTTGGAACTGGTTAGAACGATACTGCAATACTGCAGTTTCAGCAAGTTCTGCTTGTGACATGTATACCCAGAGAACACTGAAACAGCTATAAAACAAAATCAAGGGTTGGAGAGAAATCCCTGAGATAGAGCTTCTTATGCATGTTTACCCTCCATAAATGTCCTCCAGAGAGGCATCTTCATTGAAAGAGAAGGCTGAACACCAAAGAGTTTTGCAGTCTAGTGAAGCGAAACATAACCTGAATCTGTGGCTGGAAGCTGAAGCTGGACAAATTAAGCTGAAAATAACACACATTTTTATTAGAGGGAGTTAAATCACTAGAATACACTAGCGGGGGAAGGGTGGATTCTCTGGCTCCTAAAGTCTTTACATCCAGACAGATGCCTTTCTGGAGATAGTCTTTAGCAAAACACAATTTATTGGACTCAATGCAAAGGTAATTTGGTGAAATGTAATGACCTGTGATATATAGCAGGTCAGACTGGATAACAGAGTGGCCCCTCCTAGCTTGGAGCATTACAAATCTATGAACACTTAAACTTTAGGAAATTATGACAGCAAGCTGTAATATTTTTCTCTGCTGAGATTTCTCCAAAGCTCCAAAATAAATCATTACATACAAAGCTTGCTAACCAGAATGGTACATGAAAAGATTTTTTTTTTTTGAGCTATGTTGGGGATTTTTTAATCTTGTTTCTGGAAGAATGGTTTATAAGTGGTTTTTTTTTCCTTTTTCAGTACAGTTAGGAGGCTCTAACACCAAACCTTTCCAAAAATAGGGAGAATTCCTTTGTTGTACCTGAGGCCTCACCAAGCTATGCAAATTCATCATGTTTGGCTTTTCAAAACATTTCCCATTGCAGTTTGCACTTTCCATGTGCCCTGATATCAGCTTTAACTTCAACTTTACCATCCTGCAGGGTGCCCATCCCCTATCACAAAATTTATAGAAATTATAAGGTTTTGGCAAAGCAGCTGCATAAGAGGGAGCTGTCAATCTACACACTTCTCACAATGGGAGCTGGGGCCAGGAATCTGCATGCTTTACCTCCTCATTTGAAGGGGATAATTTTGCATTATCAGTAGAGTTGTCTCAGGAGCAGCTCTCTACTCAGCCTCTCCTTGGAAGATCCTGTGGGGAAGAAGGGATGCTGAATATAACTTAAAAATAAGGTATTTGAGTCCCTTGTTGAAGAAGCAAGTGCTTAACTTTAAACAGGTGCTGAAGTCCATCAATGCAAAATAAATAAATGATCTGTGGACACATTGCAGCATATACTTAAACATAGCCCTGTGCTGCCAGTTCTAATGAGTTACAGCTTCAGTCTGCAGAAACGCTCCGGGAGCTGTGTAATCCAAAGTGCAGGAGAAGTCCCTTGACTTTAATGGGATGGTTTGTGTACTCAAAGCCATCTGCCTCCTAAGTGCAAACCTGGAATAAAGTGCTCCGAAAAGCAAAAGGAAGCAAACTGGGAGAGTGTGGTGAGCACACACCACTGAATTTGTTAGTGTTTGTCAGTCACGGCAAATAGATCCACAGGCCTTGGGAAGGATGGAGGGGTGTGAGGCCTTCAGGTGTGATTTTCTTTGGGGAAGGTTAGGGGTGGGTTTAGAAGAGGAAAAAAAAAACCCAACTCAAATTTAAATACTTCATAGCCATTCAGGAATAAATAAAAACCTAAATCTGAAGCTGGTAGAAACTAAAAGGAGTTTGCCTGAGATATTCAATGATTTAACTGTAAATAAGGAGTGAGCTGCCTCCTAACTCCCTAGGCAATGGATTGATGGCTGTTTGGTTTGTTGTTAAAGAGGCAACTGTTGTTGATTCGATTCTTGTAATTCTTCCCTTGTTTCTCCCCTCTCAACCCTATACTTAAAGCAATTATTTAAAAAGAAAGAAAAAAAGTAAAAGAAAGTTTAGCTTTGTTTTTTCCTTTTTTTTTTTTTGAGATTATTACTCCTAACTGTGCCTTAACATAATCTCACAGCTGACTGAACACTACCCTCTGACCTTTCCTTCCTTGGGGACAAACTCAGGTTTAATTGACGTTTGTGTCTGTGAGCTCTGCTGAAGAGAGATTAGCAGTGGCTTAGCTAATTAGTATTTAAATGTTCACTAATGTTCCAATGGATTTGTCAATTACAATCTTATTAAAAATTGATGCAAAGATTTCAATGTTTGAAAAAAACCCAGCAATGTCAGAGCTGATTCAATTTCTCCAGAGGATTAAAGAAAAAATCAAATCTGCTACTATGATCTTTTCAGTCATACAAGAAGGCAAGGAAAATGTTTCAAATTGTAAATGGCCCATATGTTATCCAACATGCAAATGTGTTCAATTCTTGTTGCGGGGTTGAAAAATTTGAGGATGCACAAGCTCTTATTAGGACAATTTGGAAATATTCACACTGTAATTAGATGTGTTGATATTCTACTCTCTCAACAAAACCTCTGCAGTCTGAAATACTAGAAGAATCTCTAGACAAATTTAACACACGACATTAGAATAACTCCACTGGTAATATAGGATATCAATCTCTTTAGAGTTGGCCATGGTGTACATGATACACATTTCACCCAGTGCACTGAGTATGATCTTTATCAGTTTTTAGCCAAAGAGTTTATACACAGTCATCCACAGAAGGCAGCTTCTGGCTGTGGAAAAACTTTACCTGATCAAAAGAGGGACACCTTGTTGTAAGCTGAAAGCCTTGTTCTGACCTGGTGGATGAGGGAGGATAATACGGCACCTTGCTTAGAAGCAACCTTCTTTCAACCACTTTCCACTGATATATTTGAGTGCACAGAGCAAGTACAGAGATACATTCGATTTTGTTCAAAGTTTGAAGTTTGGTGCCCTAAAGAAAACCTTTAAAGAGATCTCACAAGCCATCTATATAGCCTAAATACACTTGACATTTTTTTTTCCAGAGATGCTAAGGTGTTGCAACAACACAGCAGATTTGGTGTGTTAGGAGTTTCAGCCAGTTAGGGGTTACACACCTTCTGCAAATTAAGCTAGTTTATTTGGAAATGCAACTGAATGTAATTGTGGATTTGGGAACTCAGGAAATATAAGGAAATATAACGAATTATAAGGTAATATTTTTATGTGCATTAAATATTCAAGAATACTGGTGTGATGGGGAAGCCCAAGTTCATTGACCTTCCATGACAGCTCTCATTTGAGCAGCAAGAATGTGTGATTATTTTGGGGTGGGGCTTTTGGGCTCATAATTTAAAGAGGAGTTAATCTATATCAGCACAAAATTACTTTGTTTCCTGTCTAATGAACAACTAAGAAAAGATGCTTTGGATTGAACTAGCGAAGAGACTGTTTTTAGGTTTACCTGAAACAAAGTTACATCAAATTTTCAGATGCTTTATTTAAACTTAAGCAAAGAAAAGATAGTCCAAAGTTTCAGAATGCACATACTTTTAAGTGTTCTTTTTCCTAAAGCACTTAGAAACTAATATCAATCTCAGAATTGTTGTCATCTACCCAGTTACTTTTCTTCTGTTATTTTTTCCTTGATGAACTCATTTTACAAGAACCTGTTTCTCTTTTGGAAAGGGGCTGTAAATTTGTAAGTGCTTACCTGATTTCCAGTCATCCCTACTGTAAGGAGGGACTCCATGGGGTTTAGTTATGGGGGTAAAAATAGGGACAAGAGATCTCTAAAGGTGAGTTTTAGAACATGAGGGTTTATTGCGAAAGAGCATGAGCGTGAGAGGCCTGCTGGACTGCAAGACACAGCCCAAAGCAGACCAGAGAAAAGAGAGAGACAGAGAGAGAGCAGAAAGAAGAGAGTAAAAAAGAGTAAAAGAGAGCGATTTGCTGTTTACAATGCAATAAATCATCTTCTCTGTTGGATATTGTAATTCCCTTTAACCAATCTAAGACAAGCTACAAACTCTACAGCATTTACATACAACCTATAAGAATCATCACATTACCATACAGGGTCATGTTTCAAACCTTAAAAAAACTGCTTTTTGGGATCTCCACCAGGCAGGTAGGGTCTGCTCTGACCTTTGGACTTGCCTGGGCAGAGGGCATTGTTGTATCAAGAAGGGGGATTACCTTCAGTGGCCATACCATTGTTTTTTAGTTACTCTACAACTCGAACCTTGTCTTCGTTTCAATCTCGCTCATATTTTCCATATTCTCAGCATCTTTTGCAAGGTAATCATATCTATAAGGCTTTCCTATTTCATCTTCTCCAACACCCTACCACCCCGAAGTCTGATGCCATGGTGCAGACACATCAACTTGTTTGAGTCCTAAGGGCCAGTAGGTAGTTTTCCATTGAATCTCTTTGGAGGTCTCTTTAGAATAGAGGTGTTTTCAAAGAATATAGTAGGAGAAATTCTTGGACTACGACAAAGGAAGCAGGAATCACATGAGCTCCTCTTCTCATGTGTGAGCAATGGCATTATCTCCTTCCATCTCTTCTCTAACCCACCACTTTTTGGGTGTCCTCTTCCTCCACTCCTCTTCACCCCCATCTCATGGCCTCTTTCAGGAAAGGCAGTGTGCTCAGGCCCAGGGGATGCATCTGCAGGGGTGTCAGCAGCACATGGTGGGATGCAGACCTGGGCAGACCCAATCCTGCATTACTAAAATTCTCAGTGGTCCCTGACAGCAAAGATACTAGGCTCTGTCCTTCCTAAAACATCCCCCTGCATCCCAAGAGCCATTAGTTACAATTATCAGGGGAAGAGTTTTGGTGCTAAGTTTGAGATATCGAACTGGAGACTTGGGGTGAGCAAATTCATCTTTGCATCCTACAGGGCTGTCTAGCATCAAAAAGTTCCAGCCCTTCTGATGGAAAATGGATGTCTGAGGTAGTCCCAGGACATTGCACTGCCTCCCCCAAGCCCTGATACCATGGGTGTTAGAAAAAAGCCTTGATAGGGGGAAACATAAACAGATAAAGACATCTGGGGACTGTAGCCAACAACTGTGTTCTGGCACTGTGAGCCAAACCACAGCCTCGACACTGCAAGAAAGATATTTGCTGGGGTCACTGCTCACCAGGAGGAACCCAAAGGGGGCAAGAATCTCCTATCTCCGCTGGCTGCTGGAGGATGGGAGCAGGGTGAGGGGCAGCAGCATCACTTAGCAGCCCAACCGGGTTTTGGGGAGGCAGAGAATAGCAACACCAGGTTGTGGCTCCCATCAGAGTCATCAAAGGGACATGACTCCTTCCCAAATTCACACACCACTTCCTGAAGCTGTGAGTGCCAGGGAAGAGAGCCCAAGTCACTGCTACCACATCCCCACAGTAGCTGTGTGGTTGGTGGGACGTCACACTGCACCTCGAACCTGCTGCTGGCAGGGGAGGGATGGCAGAATGAAGGGGATCCTGACCCCCTGCCAAAAACCATCTCAGCTTATCAAGGCACCATATGATATGGCAAATATGGTGTCAGTTGGAGAGCAACTCTGTGTGGCCAAAATGGGAAAAAATGGAAATAGAATAATTCCCTGTAGGAAATTGGCATCCCTTGAGAACAGGTAAGAAAGAAGGAGCTAGACTGATTTGGGTTGTTACTCCTTTTGTAAAAGCATTTGCTGACAGTAGTAGGGTATGTAATGTCTGTTTCTACTGGATTGGCATATCTGTTTTTCTCATTGCCTTATGAAACAATACACAGTCATTACAATTCCCTTTATCTTGCCTTTTTTTTTTAAGTTGAGAGGCCAACATGGTTTTGCTGAAAATAGAGGAGACAGCCGCTTTTGTTAAAATTCTGTGTCGACGGAAATGAACAATGAAAGTAGTGTCCCAGTTGTTAAAAGCCAGATAAGTTCTATGTTGTTTTGTCATCTTCCTTCCCCAAAATATTTGTAGTATAGGGAGAGTCAGCCCACTTCCTGGCTTTGTTGATAAGAGATGATTGGCCCGAGTTCATAACAGTCCTGCAAGAAATGGGTCACTTTATCCCAAGATTGGGCAGGAGGGGGATGACAGATGCATGAGGCAGCTCATCTGCACTTCCAGAGGAAATTCATAAAGCCAAATTTTTTCTTAGGAATAAAAACAGTAACTATCCGTGTAGCCTTAATCTGAGATAATAAAATACTGGATTCCAAAAAGAAAATAGCATTAAGAATCTATTGAATTAGGTGTCAAATTTTGTGTCACATTGATTTGCTAATTTAACTGACACATTTTTAACATTTTTAAATGTTCAGCCCAATCCTTTTTAACAGCTGAAAGCTTTGCTTTTTGGTTCCACCAGGACATGGTGTGGACCCATAATGCCCAGATCAATCTGCTTCTGTCAGCTATCAGGTAACACATGCAATCAAAATCAGCATTGTCCTCGTCCATGGAATTAAAGGGAAAACTTGGAAAGAGCAAATACTCCTTCCTGCATTTCAGTGAAACACAATGTATGTTTAATCACCTTCTTTTAGATACAAAAGCAAACACAATTTATTTTGTGAAGGCAAAGAAAAAGGAGAAAGCAGGTAAGCCAATGAAAGGACAACTGACAGACATCAGCATCCTCTTAATTTTTGAACCAATAAGAATTGTAAATTACATTGAAGCAAACCTGTAGTTATTTCTATTCACTGAAAGCCCAGCCTAAAGTACACTGAAGCTGTAAACTCCCCTTCAATGAAATTTGCTCTCAGTTGAAACAGGCTTCTTACTCAAAATGAAAGTTATAAAATCATCCTGAAATAGAAACTTAACCTGGGAGATTTGGGTGCACTGAAATGTGTGAGTGGCCCAGCAGTGGCTCCTGTGTATGGAAGGTGGGCAGCCCCATCCCTGACACACAGCTGCCTGTGCATGTGTGCTCCAAGTGCAGGGTACTGCATGGAAACAGCCTCAGCTGACTGCAACCAGATGGTGCGGGGATGAAAGCTCATAAAGGATGCCAGTATTTTAGATAATTTCACAGAGGGTTTCTGCTTGGCTGAAGGCACAAGGAAACTCTCTTGCTGGTGTTTTGCACAGCCAAGTGTTAAATCACTTTATATCAGAGCTGAACCTCAACCTCATAGCCGTTAATCTTCTTGATTGGTTAAGTCTTTGCTTTCTGTCAGAAAACCTGAAATCTGAGTGTCAACATTCAGCACATTAAGATTTTCCAGCAGTGCCCTCCCTTTTCCACCCATTCTCCCCTGCTGCTCAGGGGAGAGAGCATCCTCTCTGTTTCTTGCACACCATTGTTTGCCGACTGTACAGCCAGCCTGACCTACAGGTATATCCTTCTTATACTCACCCCCAACTTAATGAGGCTTTTTACTCATGCATTCGTTATTCACCCATATAAAGTAATAGTGGCTGGGAAAATCACGGACTTCCTTGTGTATTTGAGTGTATCAGCTCTGAGAATCTGACATCCTTGTTAA
This sequence comes from Entomyzon cyanotis, assembly GCA_024500445.1. NCBI lineage: Eukaryota > Metazoa > Chordata > Aves > Passeriformes > Meliphagidae > Entomyzon > Entomyzon cyanotis. Next base: position 89,878,735 of record JAKEPQ010001005.1, read on the forward strand.
ATGAAACCAGTGTTATGAGGAGAAATCAATCTTTAATCACAAAAGGTCAAATGCAATTCCAGCTTCTGTTTAAGTCACTGGCAGTATTTACCATTTCAGCAAAGGCAAAATCCTGCTCTTTCATGAACAGGATCTGGTTCAGGCTCCTAGGTGAATGGCAACCCTTGTCATTAAAGAGATATCCTCCTTAGACTGTGGAGTCACTGCTGCAACCATCCTAGGAGTCACACTGTGGGTGAAAGTCCCCTCCCTGCCCACCATGCACTGGCTAACGCTTCACTCCTCCTCAAGGCAATCCATGCAGGGCACTCAGATTTCCTCCCAGAGAGCATAACCATAGCAAACACCTGCCCGTGCTGTGGGTCTTGCTTCCCAACAGCAGAGGAAGTGACATTCAATGCATTATAAAGGAGTTTTCTTCTTATGTCAGAATTCATGCCTTCTTGTCCATCAAACCTTTTATCCAACCCCTCTGTGACTTAAGCATGATGTCTGACTGGTACCTTAGTCATGAGGTATTATTTCAATTCTCTAATTGAATCATGAAAAGATTTATCAAATGAATTAAGAATAACAAAAAAAAAGGCAGTGTGATGCATGAACAGGCAAATTAATATGGACATTAGGATGATTAATTGACATGTCTCAGCTACTCATATCAACAAAACTTTGGTGGTGTAAACAGACCATTAGCAAATAAAAGCAGGATGTTAAAAAGGTTAAAGAGGGCAGCCGCTCAGAAATCAAATGAATGTTTGAAAACAAGGTTTTCCAACCTGGCCAAACAGGCTGTGGAAAAGAAATATCAACTCCCAGCACGCAGCAAGACTCTCTGGGACCATTCTTGTGATGTGCAGATGTGTGAGATTCACTGAATGCAGAAATTCATCTCTGTAATCACTGCTTAGTGATGATCCTAGTTTGAACCACAGTCACTTCACTGGGTGCCTCGGTGAATAAGGCTGCCAGAAAACTTGCTCACACAGAATGCACACAGCATGTGCCACAGTGGACCCTTTCTTGCAGCTTGTCCCTTCGGATCTAACAGAGCCACAACAGAGCTTTTGCAGAACAGCTTCACCCAAATTTGGAAGGCATCCTTCTGGTTAGAGTTGAGCTATTTCATGCAGAGGATAATGTTTGCACTGAATGTCAATGTGCATTTTGGTTTGGTCAGGATAATGCCTAGCCAGTGACCTTATTCAGCCCCAATTAGCTGATAACTGCCAGCCAGTCGCATTCCTCATTGTTAGGAGTGAACAAGGCAATCATGGGAGAAAGGTAGCAATAATAGGAGCAGCTAATTAGACTGTGAGTGGTGCACAAGACAAAGAAAGGAGGAAGAGGTATGTGAGAGTTTCTAGATGGTCTGGCTGCCAGGTGAGGATGAAGGATCTGGAGCCCAGAACATAAGCATAAGGCTCAGATCAAGGTTCAACTCCCTCTGCTTCTACAGCCTTCTCTCCCAAGTCCTTTGAGCACATTTATGTCTTGCAGCACAGCATCCTTGCAGCTCTGCTCAGATAGGCACCATCCTCGTGACACAGCAGACTGTGACACAGGTGCCAGCTCTGGTCCCGAAAGGACAGTGGATGGGTGATTACCGTGCCCTTCCTGACCTCACTGCTCCATTCCTGGGGAAGGTAGTGGTCCCTTGCCAGCAGCAACCCAGTGTTCTCACTCTAGCTCCCTTTTCCCTGAGCAGTGGTGGATTCCAAGGACCACGGGGAGATATGGACCTCAGGTGTTTTAGGGAGATAATAGGAAAGGTGCAGGTTTTGTGGGAGCCCATTCTAGCACCTTCAAGAGATCACAGAATCATTTACATCAGAAAAAACTTCAGGATTACTTAGTCCAGCTGCTAACCTGGCACTGCCAAGACCGCCACTAAACCATGTCTCTATGTGCCAGAGTCCTCTTGGGGACTTTGTGCCCACATGATTTTAGTATCAGCAGCACTGATACTCATCAGATTGGAAAAACCTTCTCTCTGAAATACGCTTTTTGAGGTACTTATCTCTGTTAAATATAGGATCTGTAGAAGAGCAATGCATGATTTGGAGAACCTGAGGGAATTCTTCATATACTGCCAAGATTTTCAGATGAGGGGAAGTATTTTCCTTTAATCCTATTGCCACATTCAGGCCTAATACTTCCTACACATTCACTCCAACTCCTACACATTCACTCCAACTCCAGTTTGTTGTATGTCACTTGGGAGAAAAATGCATAATTATTCTAGCTTATTCGTGCCTACAAAAATACCCAATCACAGTAGTATAATCCTACTGAAACTATGAGGTTACTAACATTTCCTTACTTCGTCTTTTTTGTGTGCCTGCAGAAAAGTCATTAACATGGCGTTTTTAAAAAGTATTTGCTGTGGGCTATACCCTGCTCTCACTAATCGTCCTAAAACTCGGACAATTTCTATCAGAGGTCCTAGAGCTGACCTGGACTTGCATCTAGGCTGAATAATGAAATTTGACCCTCTACATCTATAGGACATGTGGTTTTCCATGTGCTGCTTCAGGAGAGCCATGTTTCCTGAATTGGATGGTGGGTATTTCAAGCAAAAATTATTGATTTGAGCAGGTACAAATCAGTGCATCATGAGAGGGTAGGGTTTCAACCTAGAAAGCCCTGACGGTTTAAATTGCAAGCACCATGAGGCAGGGAATTTATGTAAGCCTGCACAGGCTGTCATTGGAAGGGATCCCTTATTTTAGCAGAGAACTCGGGGCATTACTGTGAGACAGATACAATAAAGTGTAAGTCGTTAGGCAGAGAAGATAAAGCACCACTTAAGGGAACCACTGACAGATGGGAGTGTGGCTCTGCAGCTCTGAGCAGGGAGAGGCTTGGGTGCTTGCCCCTTCTGCTGCTGAACCTCCTCACAATGCCTGGAGAATAAAAGCCTCATGGCATAATGGTGGTGGTGATGACAAGGGTAATAAGGCTCATGATAATAAGGACAAGCAGGGTTTCCATTTCCATTACCAGAGCAATCGATTGGAGCTTAAGGTTTTCTCTGCTTCTATTTTTTTTTTTTTTTGGTCATCTAAAGCAAGTTGTGTAAGGGCTGTGAGATAAAATCCTGAAAAAAGCCTCTAAAAAGGTCTTTGGGATCAGTGTGGAATTTTAAAATCTAATCTGTAATTTAAAGAATGAAAACTAATATAATTGGTGTACAGTCCATTTCCATTAGGAGCAGGATACCGCCAGGTTCTTTCCTCTCAGCCCAGGCTGGATTAAACATACAGGTTAAGTATTTTTTTTCTTGTAGTTCCCCTTTCTAGGGCATCTGCAGAGTAACAGATGCAGCTTTTGGCCCATTATATTATATTTTGCTCTCCAGGATGGAGAGAAAAGCAGCTGGTTCAACAGTGGTAATTTTAAAACTACTGTAATCTCAAAGCTGCCTACATGCTTGAGAAGTGGTGGCACCTTGCTGCTCCCAAGAGATGTAGGCTGCAGCACTGGGTGAGCCCCTGGCACAGAGGGATGGTGTGATGCCCCTGCATTCTCATCACACCCCTTTGCCAACACCTGCCACAACTGACCCTTGCAAACAGATAAATCAGCCTGGGCTGGCCTGAGCTGGGGTCTGTGCCAGCAAGGTGTGGTAGGGACTGTGAGGGGAAGAGGTGCTGCACGATGCCTGGGGCCAGGGAAGCAGATGGAAGTTATCCTGGAGGGGCTGCTGGCAGGGGAGTTGGCATGAGATGGGGGTGGGGGAATAACCTGGCTTCTGCTCAAGGTAAAACCACCTCTTTCCTCACCAGGAGCTTGGAGCCAAGGCTGAAACTGAAGTGCTAAAGAAATAATCCTTGCCCAGAGCAGTTGGCTTCATTTCAGGATTGAAACTGTGAGTCAAAGATGTTTTTATGTCAAGACTTGCTTGAAATCTCTCACTGTGGTCCATTTATTTTAGTCTGTGGCTGCTGGGGACGCAGTTCAGATGGGTAATGATATTTGGGAGCTTGAGGACAAACTTCACTTCCAAATCAAAATGTCTTCTCTGTGCTCTGCTTCCTGTTGCTCATGGCTGTGAGATACCCCAGATGATGCTAGCACACATTCTGATGTTGTATCACAAAAAAAGCAGTTGTAAACTGTATCTTGTGGGAGCTTGCTAATGATGCATCTTGCTCATTAAGCAAGATGCATCAAAGCATGACAAATGTGACCATCAGTCAGGTGTCCTTGCAGACAGCGTTCTATCTGGAGAAGAAAATTAGCAACTATTACGTATTTTAACTCCCTCACACCATCAACAGACCAGATTGTATCCACAGTAAACCTCAAGCAGATGAAACAAAGGAAGGAGCAAATTATTTTCTAAGTATCACATTAAAATAACTATCTTAAGGTCTTTAGTTCAAGCAGGATTGGGCAGATGCAACAAATATTTGGTTAAAATGGGAATTTTCCCAATGAGACAAGAGAGTGCTTAGCAGATGAGAGAGAAAAACAAAGAGCAAAGAAGGATATGGTAGCAATCCTGCACAGACAAATAGAAATTTTGTCCCTAAAAGAAAGATCTGGCGTGAAACTGGAACCTTTGCTTCAATTAAAATCCAACAGCATTGTTATTCCTCCATCAGTTGGATGCCCCTGGAAATTTCAGGCTGCAGTGTTTTATTGAAACCACTTACATGCATCAACAATATGTTTTTTGCCACGCTCGTTACACCCCCGCTTTTGCAACATGTTATTTTTCCCCCTCTATGAAACAGTGACTTAATGCAAAGTAATGGCATGTCAAAGGCAAAGTTACAGCCCCCGTCTCGAATGCAATGCTGAGTCTCCTGTCATGCGTGGAATGTAATTACCATTAAGGCTGAAAAATGAGGGAGATGAACAGTAGTGGCAGTTTTTCTCAAGTTTACATAAACACTGGCTGCAAGAAGAGGGCAGGAACATTAAAATCAAAGAGTTCCTGTCACATCAGCGCTTTAAATCTCTAAGCGGCTCCTTGAAAATCATCTGGCCTCGGTGAACACAAACAACCGATAAAAGCTTCAGTTAAGGTCTGCTCTTATCTGCTAATTTCAGGGCAGTCTTGCCCTTTACCCACTGTCCCTAGGAAAGTAGCGGTTTTGGCACTTTCTCTCGGCTTGCTAAACTCTCTGCATTGGCAGTAATATTAACTAGCTGGAAAAGAAAGAAAAATGGGGTCAGAGGTGTTTGAAGAGGAAATCCCTGTACCACTCACTGAGCAGCTGTGGGAAACACTGTGTGCTTTGCCCATGCATCCTTACAGTTAAAGACTGGGAGATGGAGAGTACCACTCCTCCCATTCCTGGGGCTGGGTGTTATCTCCTGGGCACAGGACAAGCCCTAAGACTGCCCCAAAATCTCTCAGAAATGTGGGCAGCACCTCTCTCCCACGAGCTCCAGCTGAATTTGTATGGCTTGTCTCCTACTGGCAGCTCCAGAAAGCAGGAATGCCTTGAGAAGAAGGAAGCGGCAGAGGTGCTTTAAGTCTTTTTTTTCCCCCTAGCTGTGGGGGTAGTTCTTTCCCTGACTTGTGCCGAGTTAACAGCCAAAACACAAGCCCACAGGTTTCAGGTTTCATTAGGGACCTGAAGCTCTCATCAGGTTTGCCAGAGGATGTTTCAAAGGTAACTTTTCTGCATGAAACTGGGCAGATTTATTGTCTCTGTGGTTTTACTGAGCGTTTTTGGCTTCTGTTTTCTCTTTTTGGTTTTTTTCATGTGAAACCCGATGGCTTAAGGCAGGATTTGTTTTGTGGCTTTGATGGATTGGAGTCTCCTCCTCCTGCTGCTCTTAATGGAGCAGAGTTGTAAAGCACTTCAGGTTCAAAAAATTCGGCACTGGTAGGAAACACAGGTTGCTCATGTCTCTGTCTCCTGGGTTTTCTGTGTTGCTCTGCCTGTCCTTTCTCTGAGACTGGCTCTGGGCATTGTGCTGGAGTCACCAGCAGGCAGCCACCCAAGTGGACTTGGCCTGTGCCTGAGCATGCTTTTCGCTTTTTGCCTGTGCTTTTTGCTCTCCTGCTTCCCTTTGGCTTCTCCCCACACCCAGCAGGGGTGGGAGCCATGCCATAGAGATGCCCCTGTCAGAGTCTCATCATACTCCAATTAGAGGAAAAGAGAAGGAAGCAGGCAGGAAAAAGGCAGAAAATGGGACACTCCACTGGCAGTCTGCACACCAAATCTCATGAAAGAAGACAAAATGGTGGTCTTTTCCTTGTCAGCCTTTCTCTGCTACCATTGAAGTCACTGGCTCCAGTGCTTCTGGGCTGCTATAAAAATGGTCCTCTTGAGTCCAAATGGGCTCTTCTCATCTTCCAAACTGCAGACTGTATGGAAATTGTAAACAGCTGCAAATGGTTTACCTACCAGCAACAGAGAAATGACAAGAAAAATAAAGAATAGGAAAGTCTAAGGCAATCTCACTTGTAGGTTTTGAAACTGGTGCTGATTTGCCAGAAAATAATCATGTGTTTTCAATAAATATCCTCTTTTTCATTAAAACATTCCTTTTTGTGGCACAAGCATTTTTCTTGGCAAAAACTTTTCCCCACTAGTGTCTTGCTCAGCATTTGTTTCTGAGCTGATAGAAATTTGTAAGCTCCAAATATTCTCGGGAGAAAAGAGGGTTTCAGCCCTCAGATTTTCCAGGTTGAAGGTTCTAGGTGAAGCCAAACTTAAGATCTTATAGTGCAGCTAAGTCTTGAAATCACAGAATCATAGAATTGATGAGGTTGGAAAAAAACCTTTAAGACCATCAAGTCCAGCTGTGAACATAGCATTCCCCACCATGTTAACCATTAAGCAAATATTCCCATGCTCTTTGGAGAATTTGGATCTCCAGATGGGCTAGAGACTCATGCTTGTAGAATTCACCTCCACAAAGCACAGATTGAGTGCTGTGGCTCAGTCCTTATCACAAAAATACTTCTAAGCCCAGAATTACTGAATCTGGGAATTTTGGGATCTGTCCCATGGCACTCAACAGCAGCAAGCAGAGAAGATCTGGGCATGGTCACCAGGCTGAAATAAGAGGAGCTAGCTCAGGTCACTAGATGAGCCTGTGGTGGTAAAGCTGGTCCACAGCCAAGCCAGGACCTCTAGTCCAGGGATCAGGGATGGGGATACATGAGACTCAGCACAGGAGATGTAGCTCAGGCAGAGACCGGGGAGGAAGCCTGAGCCTCAGTGCAGATCAGGATGGAAGGGGAGACCTGCAGAGGCTTCTCATGACCAGACCCCTAGGATGATGCAATCCTTCCAGGGCCCTGAAAGAGGTATACTCACTCTTTAAAGTTGTGGACAGGTGTTTAGAGTCCTAAACCCTGGAGAGTATTCTCAGTACTATAAATCATTCAGGTGTTAATGTTCCTTGGTGATTGGAATCAATATGAACAACTTCAATGCTCATTGCAACTACTCAGGCACCAGGACTTCATCTAACCTTAACCTTGGTCAGGTGGAGAGAAATGCCATCCATTAAATATTAACTTAATGACATAGCTGGAATAAATGTCTAAATGTAAACACCACAGCACTCAAGTAGAGTTGGAAACACCCCAAGGGGCAAGTATTCTTCTGTACAAGCGAGACAAAAATTGGATACATCAGAAATGGTGAGAATGTTCTTGAAAGTACAATCCTTTTTGCAGTGTCACACGACTCTGATGGACTTTTATCAAACTACTATGGTGATAAAAGCCCAAAATTGAGAAAATCAAATGGAAAAACTAAAAGTGGGAGGAGGGTGTTAGTAAAGTCTAATGTGTAATGTGCCATGTATTAGTTTTTAATCAGGTTCTATACGTGGCCACAGTAAAGAAATATGACAAGATTCCTCTGCTAATATTTCATGTTCGTACTGGTGGTCTTATTTATTCATGCTGTGTTTTTCTGAATAAAAGCACTGGGGGTGGGCAAGAAGAGGTGGGAAAAGCAGAGAGAAAAAAGCAGAGACCATACTGGAAAAAGAAAAACCCCTCTGAGTATTCATACTTTACAGAGCACAGTCTGCATTTCATTCCATGTGTGAAAACAAAATGCAGTTCTCCTGTTCCCCAAAGTACCAGTGGACAAAATGGGTTTGACTTCTTTAAATATAATGGAGTGGGATCATTCGGGGCTTGGGAGTTTTTTTAATTTCACTGAATTTTCCACTTGCTTGTAACCAGATTAATTTATGCCTGCACTTAGTTTTAGACAATTTGTCCATTCAGTTTTGTTCATTTTATAAATCTTTGACCCTTGATCTATTTTGACACGTGTAAAGGGCTATGGTTTAGCAGCTAGAGAAATTTTTAGATTAATTAACAGCTACATAAAAAGTTTTGAAGTTTCCTAGCACAAGAGTTGCAGGACTTGAACCACTGCTTCCTGGTTAGTCCCACCAGCCAGAGTGTAACACATACAGCAGGATGCATTTCACCAGCTAGCTAAGCAGAATGGGATAAGCTCCAGTCTAAGAGGAAATCACCATGCTGGGAATGACTTTTACAATCTTAAGGACAGCAGATGAGACAATTTGCTTGTAATATTTCTGCAATTAGGGTCTGCAGCTTTGATCAGGCATAGAGAACGAGTCCCAAAAGACATTTTACACATTTGTGTGTTTCTTTGAGTGAATTCTCTCCTGCCATGGCTCTTTCTGGGTGTCTCCTTGCAAAGGTTTGAGTGATGGAGCTTTATTGGTATGTATATTCAAAGGAGACAATTTAGGAATTACTTCAACATGACTAAAAGGAAAATCTCATTATGAAATTCTAGAGATGGTTGTACGTTCATTGTTTTAATAAGCAGAGGTGGTATCATGTGGCTTGTCTGAACAAATTAACCTAAAAACTTGTAATTTCTTCCATTTATATTTGCTGGTCTGTTAAAGAGTAATATCTCTTCCTATGAAGATTGTCAAATTAGTACGGATCAGACACTGAATATCAAACCTTGGCAAAGGACTTTGTGTTAACTGAGAGAGATAATCTTCTGGAAATAAAGGCAATAACACAACAGGTTGTTAGACTTCTTTTAAAGGAGAGATATTTTGAAGAACATTTTAAATTACCATCAAAACTAAACTGTATTATTTTTTCTGTATTTCCTTAGTTTTTATTTATTTATGTATCAATCTGTGAGGCATTTTAAAGAAAGGACATCAAAGAATAGAGTGGTCTGTAATACCACCTATAGATAAAACCACAGAACAGCCTTTTTGCTGCTCTGTGACTCTGCTTCAGCCCAGACTATTGTCCAGCATCTGAAATGCCATGTCACATGCATGAGATCATTTGTGGCACAGGGCACCCAGATGCAGCTTTCTTTTTTTCATGTATCTTATTTATAATTAGTATTTTTGAATTTGGGTATAACATTGCACAGGTAAGATACTTCATCGCTCACAAACAGCCGGAAGTTATTATTAAAAGGTCCAAGTATACATTATTTATTATTTGATCTAAGGGTGATTGAAACATAAATTACACAGAAACTTAGAGAAGATGCTCTCTCTCCCTAAAGGCAGTTCTCAAAAATATCTATATCTCCTCAGTTTTCTGGGAGGTCATCCCTATCTCACCATTTGGAGACATGAAATAAGTGCAGGTCTTTTAGAAGAAAGAAATAAAATCAATTTTTTTTTGGTTCCAGGGACAAGTGTCCTCAATTAACACTGACAGCTATTTAATTTCATTTAAAGTAGGTTGGTTTAAAATATGATTCTTATCTGGCCACCGCAGGATGGACTAAGTCTCTCTTTTAGAGCCACCCAGCAGAGGGGATTAAGGGAACTCGGTTACATTTCTTTCTACAGAAACCTGAGCTCCATTAGCAAAATATAGATTTGAGCAGATACGGACCCAGCATCTGGCCCCTTAGAAATAAGATAAAACTGTGAGGAGGAAATTAGAGAAGATCCAAAGCCCATTTAAATCAATAGGGAGGCTCCATAACCTTCAGCAGGTTTTGGATCCCACTCTGAGAGAAAAGAAGAACTTGTTTACCATACAGAAAGAAATCCTTATCAGTTCATTAAGGCCTTGATTTTGTTTTTCTCTAAAATCTCTTATTTCTCTCTCTAACAGTAACTGTCTCTCTTAAAGAAAATGGGCAGCAAGCTATGCCATGGTAGAGAGGAGTATATATTGTCCCTCACTAAGAGGATTGTGCCTAATCTTCTAACATTTTGATCTGACCCCAAGTGCTGTTCAAATTGCAATTCAGCAACGTGTTGATTTATGTAGAGTAATAAAACCAACTACTGCAATGTTTTGAAAATATCTTTTCAAAGTAACAGATACTGATGTACAGTTCTTTGGTCAGTTTGGTTTCTGGGCTCCTCATTTTTCAAGTAGATTTTTTTCCTTAATTTTCAAAAATCACTGATCTTATTGGTAGAGACTTTTTATTAAAACACAAAAAAAAAGCCCTGCGGAACCATAGGGAGACCAGAATGAGAAATACCTCTCTTGTACAGCTCTAGGCAGGCCTTCAAAAAGTTTGAATTTACTGAAGTGAGAACAACTGATGCTGAACTGGTTGCTAAGAAGGTGTCATGTACCATATTGAGTTGTATAAACTCATTGTTTGCGGTGATTACAAAATAACTTCTAATCTCTGGGGTTCTTTAACTCCTGAAATATAAGGCTTGAGGGCACAGCTGAAATTAATGTTTGTTAAAGTCTCCTGGGCAGTTTTGCTGAGCCATGGTCAGCCGGAAGAAATACGCAGGTCCTGGGATGGTTATTGCATGTGATGGCTTCAAAAGAGCCCCCTGAGACACCAGGAAAGCTGTGAGGAGCACAGTCTCCATTTCTACCAAGATGAGGGGACTAGTGGTAGGGGTTCCAGCAGGCAAAACTGCCACCACTGGGAGGTCTCAATCCAGATCACAACTTGCTATTTGAGTAGTCCAGTCCTAGGTGTCAGTGAGGTTGTTTATCACCAACAAAAATACAGAAGAAGAGCTGCAGTGCTGCTCTAGATAAGTGAACACTGTGAAGCTCTCCATCAGCACTCAAAAATAGCATCTACATGGCACCTAAAATCAGTAACTAGGATCTCTCTACCAGGTGTGGAACTACAACACCAGTATACAAAGACATGCCTCCCTGCACAGAAGAGCATATCTGGGATGAGGAACGTGTCAAGGGCTCTCAGGTGCTTATGGTTTCCTTCTAAGTACCCTTGGGCAGTGTTGACCTTGCTACAACCAAATGGGAAGAGTAAAGAAGTTGTGATATGCCTATTTCCTGGTTAGCAAACGAGTGGACTCATTTGCTCCTGTCCATCTGGAGGTCCTAGGGCGGAGAAACATCTGCATTGCGTGTGGGGTTAGTGGTTCCAAAGAGGGAAGGACCATGGAAAACCACCATTTTCTTGTTAGACCTTGCACTGGTGAAGGGAGACGAGATTCCTGAAATAACAGGGAAGGGACTGGCAGAGTAGCTGTAAAAATTCTGTGAAATACCTAACTTTTCTGTGAGTGGTTGTCTACTTTTACATTCATGCTTCTTGTATGCAACTGAGAGTTGTACCCACAGAGCATCTCCAAGGACAGCTGTACGCAGGTAACCCTTCCTTGCTATGCCATATTTTCAAGTTGTTTCTATGTTGGTTGTCTCTGACTAAAACTGTCCTTTTATCACACAAGGTGCTCGTAAGCTGTGGTGTTACAGCTTCTACAGCTGTGGTTAACAGGCTGTCTGGTGCTCCTGAGAAATGCCTGTTAAAGCTAAAGTTGATGCTCTGTTTTAACATAGGTAGTTCTGTTTAATTAATGGGAGACTGAATGTAGCATGGAGGTTTAGGAAAAAATTGTCATTAACTGGAAAAATAATAAATTTTCTGGATCTTAGAATTAGAATTAGAATTTTTATTGTATCACACTGATAAAATCATGCACTATGTGAGGGATCTCTGCTTTCTAGTCAGAGTGTTGGTCTTGTCTAACCAGTGCATCTCCCATATTCATTCTTTGTACATTTTTTAGGATATGTTTTTGGGTGAAAGAAATGCTTCTGAGGATAGTCTTAAAAATAGATTACTCTTCAGGTTTGATCTGATTTTCTTAGTTGCTAAGTCTTAGTATAAAAATTTTAAAATATAAAACTCCTACTAGGATTAAATTATTTTTAAACAAGAATATTGAAAGAGACAGTAACAAACACAAACTCTAGAATACTGAATTAATATATGATAGAATTACACTATGTTCCAAGTTTTAAAGATTATGTTTTTTCTCACAATCTCTTTTACACCTGTTTTTCAAATATTTAGTAATTATTAATATACGCAGTAGGACACTACTAACAGGCTTTCATGTTGAAAACAGCATCATGTTGAAACAGATAGGTGGGAATAAGGAAATGGAAAAAATATGTTGGTGAATAAGGAGTATAAAAGATTTTTACTTTTATTTTTCATTTCTATCAGTGCTGCTATAGTGAACCAGACCAAAAAAACCGTACAAGACAATTTTCTTAGTTACTTTCCTACAAGCTGGCTGGACAAATAGAGAAGGATCCTTTTTCTAACATGTTTTTCCAGCTTAAAAACACTTGTGATATAAGGATCACGTTTTCTTGAATACGTGCTGGAGGATGGATTTATCCTCTACAGGTTTGCCTAATTCTTCTCTGAATCTCTTTTTATGCTCTTGGCCTTCACAGCCTTCTGTGGTAATAAGTCCCAGAATTTAACTATTTGTGTGAAAAAGTGCTTTCCTTTCTTTATTTTTAAGTTTGCTTCAGGGTAATTTCATTAGCTACCCCTCCAATTGTTTTGTGAAAAGCAAATACCATCACCTTACTAGTTATTGCTGTGACATCCACCATTTTTAGGCACAGTTACTCCCAAATAGTATTTAAAATTCCTACTTTACTGAAGAAAACATTTCTTGTTGCTTATCTGATGAGTTATTTTGTATGACTTAATTTTACCTATCTTTATATATGCTGAAAGTCAAATTGTAATTTCACCCTTCTTTCATTACATTCTGTCTGGATTGCCCTCAATAACACTGTTGTTATTTTAGTAATTTTTTAGTTAATGTTGTGCTCTTTTACCTAACTCCTGTTCTGAAATTTATTTTTGTATTAATGTTTCACACGTGTGAAAAATAAGACAATTTTGTCACAGAGATGGTGTCATTTACCTTAAGACACTATAACCATGAGAAGTCTAATTCAATAAGGCTGGATGTTAAACTATTTTAGAACATAGGAGCAAATAAACTATCTCCCAGAGCTTCATTTTTGGATGAGGAGAGGGGAGGAAGAACTGATGAAATATCATTTTTGCATTTACAAAGGGGAAATACTTTAGCTCCCTCAATGTAAATTATTCCACTTGTCCCTTACATGGGTCCCAGCTTGAGCAACATTGAATAAACACCTATTTTTCTGTGAGGCAGTGACACGTTCAGGGGATATGTAGTGAGTTGTAGCTGAAATGAAGTTTTTCAATAGATTGTTTGGACCCGTTGTCCTGTGGTACAAAGACACCCATAACTCTGTAGTGTTGGGTTTCAAGGTGAACAGTGAACTAAGCTCTGCCTGTCTGAGCTCCCTTTGCTAGCTCTGTCCTAGGGCTCCCTCCAGCTGCTCTGGGGCCACCTCCAAAGCTGGGCATAGCGCAAGTCAACCCACAGCTGTTAGCTAGCACGGATCATGCTAAACCCCTTCCATCAGCTCTTTCCAGCATGTGAGCACCAGGGAGCCCCAGGGTGGGCCTGGGGATGTGGGGCATGGCTTAGCGGTAGACTTGGCAGTGCTCTGCTAATGGCTGGACTCAATCACCTCAGAGGTCTTTTCTAACCTAAATTGTTCTTGGATTCTATGGAATAAGTGGTTTTGTACTTCAATGAACTGCTTCACCTTTTCTTACATGGAGGTCTTAAGGGCCTTAAGTGTATCATAGCAGGAAATGGGGAACTGGCTTTTCCAATATCATGGTAGCTTGCGCTAGTGAAAGACTGGGACCAAAAGAAACAAAGAGAAAACTGAATAAAACCTCTTAAAGTACTTCAAAAATAATTTATTTTAATGGTACTCATCACCATGTTCAGGATTAATGCATTGTTCCTTAACATGAAAGAGTCAAACTTTCATTAGATCCTTTCATTAAAAAAAAAGTTACCTTGTAGGAAATCTTTGTAAAGATTCATATGCAAAGTCTCTATCCATATGCAAAGAATCTATTCACTGCTTTTATGCCATTTTGAATGTAACTAAACAGAAGAATCCCCTCACAACCCTTGTTTCACTTTGCAATTAGCAGGAGTGAGGGGGTGTTTGTTGTGAAAACTGTGACATGTTGGTTTTCTCAAAATATTATTTAAGGAGATGGTTTTTTTGTTTTTGTTTTTGGGGGTTTTTGGTTTTGTTTTGTTTTGGGTCTTTTTTTTCAAACTGTTGTTTGGCTACAGCTGGAACAAATGCATCATCTGAGTTAGACTGGTAAATAATGAAATGTAAGAATTTCTTGCATATTGGAAAAAACTTTTTACAAGTCAGAGCACAACATGAAAGATATCCAAAACTGCTTAGGAAATTCTGACAGACCTACCCTATGGCCAAGAGAGGTTGGAAAGGCCAGGACACTTCCAGCTTGTTAGATAGGGAGTGTTCTGATAGTCCAGTGCAAGAAAAAATTAGATGGAGTTCTGTGTGTCCCCGGCTCCTAATGAGAGTCTGCTTATCTCTAGCTAAAGAGAATCCCATCTTCTGATTTAGCATGAGAGGCTGGGTGATGGGAACATAATCTTCTGCTTCTCAACTCTCCTGTCCTAGAGTTCAAGTACCCCAGTGCTTCCAAGTTCTTTGACACTTTTCCAGCACATCATTCCCATTCTTCAAGCTCCTTCCCCATTCCCAAACTGTTCCCACACAGAGTTTTCTGTTCCTTCCCCAACAGCACCATGACATTTCACCACCACCTACCCCAAAGTCTCCCCTTTCCTCACCTTATCCATTTCATATTGTGGTAGCCTTTGAATAAAACTGTTGGTAGCACAGTGTTTGGTGAGCTCTCCCAGGCTCTCCCTCTGTCTCCCACAGCAACTATGGCTGATGAACTAGGTTTTCAAATATTCACTCACAGCTGTCTATGATGGGAGCTGTTAGATGTTGAAATATTCCTCTAAACCTAGTCCAAATAGGACCCTATTGTAATGAACACAGGAAAATGGTGTGAATTTCCTCCTAATAGACAAGAGATTGTGAGTTTGGATGTGCATACTCATGAACATCTGGTGAAATGCTATTTGGTGATGAAAGCTTCCTTCACATGGTCAAGTCCTGACAAATCACATGCTGTTTAGTCTAAACTTTTATTTCAGCAAGTACTACACTTTTGCTTTCAGTGACCTTGTACATCAGTCAGAGGGCATGCCACACACACTGCGGTTTTCACTCTGAATAGGGAGGCTGAGGTTGAAAACTGCATCTTGGAAACTCTACCACCCCAATACTCTGTCCCTATCGTTGTGGCTAAGCTTGTTATTGTGGAATAATTGTTGTGTTGACAAACCAAGCACTGGGCCCATGACCTCTGCAATATCAAGACTGCTGTTTTCATGAAACTCATTTCAATAGACATTTGCAAGTGACCTTGAACTGCAGAAAAGATACCCTGCTGTTCTTTTAGATGTCATTTAGATGGCCTATGTGGCACAGACATGTTGCTGAAATAGAGTCCTTCCACAACAATCTTTAGGAAACCTTGACTGTTGGTTGTGTTCTGATATAGCCCTAATGATGGGACCTAAACTGTTATCTAAGCTGTGTTGCCATTTGGCTTTATGTCCCTTTGCCTTATTTAGTTTTCGGTATCTGAAAGAGAAGAGGGTGGGGGGAAAATACTGTGCCAACTATACTCGGGTGTTTTTGTTATAACTGTTATCTGGAATGGTGGTACATGGAGAGTTTTCATTACAGATGTACCAACTCTAGGACAGGAGGACAGCAGGATCCACCTCTCTGTCTTTTTGCATTTGTGTTTCTGATGACTTGATGCAACAGGAGATTTTACAGCTGTACAGCTGTGGCTATGCCCAAGTTATCTGTATTACTCAATCCTTGCTGTTGGAACATTATCCAAACCTGCTGGAATAGGATGCAAGTACCCAGTTCTTCCAGAGATGGGTAGGAGATCACCACTGACTCCTCTGACTGCATCAGAAACCTAGGATAAGCCACTATTTTTTATTTGAAAGGAAAAGTTGAAGGGCCAAAACATAACACCTGATCCAATGTTTTGTAATGGCTACCTATGACAGGTTTTGGAATAAGGACTTTGATCTGAATGCAAACTTCATGTAGGACTGTGCCTTCTAGCATTCTTCAAGTCCCCTCTTTTCTTAGAAAACAATTAATAAGAACATGTAGGGAGAGATGTCATGGCTGAACAGGGGAGCCCTCTGCTTAGGTTTTCAAAGACTTTGTGCTCAGAGCCAAGAGGTACGCTAGGCATGACACTTTGTGACTTCTCTTTTACATGTCTAATTTTTTTAACATTTTCTGACATATATTGCTAATACATCTATTGAGAAAGCTCTGCAGGAAAGTTTTCTGCTAGTCTGTGCTGATGTGGATGTGGAGAAAGGTGTTGAGGAGATAGTCTTCCCCTATATAGACAAAGTCCAGACCACAGAAGGTTGAAAAACCATCATTTAGATGAAAATAGGGCCTCCTGCAGATGCATTCAATGACAGGGAAGCTGTTTTGCTGCTAAAGTACTAAAATAGAGAATCTGTGCTTTCAAAGCATGAAAGCAAGGATATTTTGTTACTTCCCATGTCATGAGTGAAAGATGCCTGAGGTGAATTTTTCCCTGCTGTATTCATTTTATTCCAAACCAATCATTCACAGTGGAGCTAGAGAAAGTAGCAGGAGAAAGATTGTATAGGCTGTTATATGCAGCCCTTAATATATATGCCTGTAGGAGGATTTTAAAAGTCTGCTTTTACCTTGAACTCTCAGAAGTTGAAAGACTGAGGTGACATTTTTCTCTTGAGGTATTGCAAGAAAGCAAGACTGGAGTAGTTTTAGTCACACTGGTAGGATATTAAAACAGTAGTGCAAAATTCTTTTGAACTGATCTAAAGAAGTATTAAGAAAGGTGTAGTGGAGGGGGCATGTTTGTTGATTTTTGGGATTTTTTTTTAGTATACATTAGCTTTTACGTATGACACAGATTTAAAACTGGGCTGGATCTGTGACAGTGCTTTGGTTGTCTGGAGCCTCCTTTTGCTGGCTTCTCCCACCTGCTTGTGGAGTGCTGTCTCTCACTTGCTTGGACAGTCTCACAGAAAAGGGAATCATACCCTAAGCATAAAATTTTTTAAATGTCAGATCTTGAAAGAAAATTTGAAAATCACATTATGAGTGCTGTATAAAACCCTTGTAATTTAGTAGTGACTTTTATGAGAAAGCTGATGTTTCACATTCTGTACTGATTAATACATGTTCTTAGCATATCTCAAAGACATTTCAAAGGCTGGAATTTCATAGATCTTCAATAATTGCATAGTTCTTGTCCAGCCAGTTGAACTTCTGCAAAATTTATTTATTTGGAGATTGAAACATTCTATCTGTATCCCTCCCATTTGCTTATGCTTCCATGCACTAAGGTGGACAGAAATATATCTGTACTGTGTCTAAAAATAAGCTTTCTGGTTATCCACATTCTACTGAGCAGAAGATTAAGAACTGGAAGATGTATAGGTGTGTGTGTGTGTGTGTACATATGTACCTGTGCAGAACATATTTATTTGAAGGATGTTGGATGAAAGAAGCAGAGTAGTTGATAATCAATACTTTTTCCAATAGCATTCAAACAGAGGTTTGTGGTAGAGATCATTTCTTAGGGTTTCTTTTCTTCTTGCTGTTAACATCACAGAATCAGGTCTTGTTCACTCTTTACCTCCAAGACATATTGAAGTCCTCCTGAGACCATCATGTCTGAAATCAGACCAAGAGAGTCCTCACTTGGCTGAAAATTCCTGTTTCCCTTGGATATCTAGGCACAGAGAAGTAGAAAGTCTTTTTAACTCACACAATGTCCACTTTTTCAACTCAGGCTCTGATGATGCTCATATATACACAGTGATTTTCAAGCAGCCTTCCCTCGAAATCAGAAAGCTGTGCCTTTCTACTCCTGGACCATTTTACTAAAATTAAAAGCATCAGAAAGAATAGGGGAAAAGCCCACCTAACAAAATTGAAGTCTTTCCTTCCTCTTTTGCGGAGTTGTCATGCCTCGATTGTAAATTAGAATTTTAGGAGTTTAGAGGGGAACGGAGCATTTGGCTGCCTCATTTCATCCTACACCAGAAATAGCATAATAGAGCACTTATTTTGCAAAGAAAAGAACAGGAACTACTGCCCAGAAAACTGCCAGTTTTCTCCTGTCTTTGCAGCCAAGCCCTTGGGCCCCTTTCATCTCAGCCCCTGCTATAATTGTAACACCTGCTCTGGCGTTGCACAGAGAGCTGAGCCGATAAAGGTGGTGGTTTGCAGACCTGAGCGCACTGGAGCGCCTGAGCTTTTTGGAAGGCCCTGCTTTCCCTGGCCCAAATCCAATACACCACTTAGACATCTGCTTAACTTTAAGCATGTGAGTATCCCCTTTGAAGTCCTATGTATATTGTTTTGCTGGACTGAGGTCAATGAGCTCAGTACCTTGCAGGATTGAGCTCCTGAATGTCAGATTTGATTAAATGCTCCCCTTTTCTTCCCCCCTCCTCCTCTCCTACCATGAAAGCCTGACCAGAGCTAAAACAGCCTCAGAAAAAAAAAAAAAAAAAAAAAAAGGCAGCTGTTGGGAAGTGAGCCTGGCTCAGCTGTGGTGGTTTGGTTTAAACTGTTGCAGATCTAACCAGAATAAAAGCAGAGCAAAAAATCTGATTGGAGATCTCATTAAAAACGAAACCCTCTACACTTTCCAAAGGGAGCTGGAGGATCTCAGCTAGAGGTGACTGTGTATCAATTGTGATCATGCTGCCTTTTTCGCCTCAAAATCTTGGTGCTCTTGCTTCACAGGTATGACTGTCAGTTTTATCTAAGTGCCCCCCTGTTAATTGTCCTCCTGTTTCTGTTTTTTTCCCTGTGGCTCCAAAATGCACTCTCCACAAGTGGAAACAACCGTGCTCTCTCTCCCCCAGTCTGTTCCTTGTCAATTCGCATCAGTTTAAGGTCAGGAAAGCTAACGGGGAACAAGGCACTGCAGCATTTGAACTCAACCTTGCCTTCCCAAAGAACAAACTGACAATTAGTACAGGGATCAGCATCAAAAAAGAGCAACCCAGCGTGAAGCCTGTCTAATTAGTCATATGAACGGAGGGCTTCCCCTCCACTTCCTCAGGAACACATGCCTGTCAGATCTGATACAAAGAGACTTCTCTCCCTAACATAATACTGAAATTAGGTTGAGAACAGGTAGCCCTGCTTGTTTAAGCAACAGGAGGCTTAGCTGCAGGATCGACTTGCACACCCTGTATCCACAGTTGCAGTGTGCTCATGACCATGTGCTTTGCAAGTGATTGCATGATGTTTCCTAACTTGTAAAACACAGGGGAAAAAAGAAAAAGAGTTGATCATGTTGCTAATCTTCTCGATTTAATAACACTTCTTGTTTAGATGGAAAAATGAGCAAGGGGAAAAATTAGAGATGAAAGCTGAATGACAGTCTCCTAATCTCAGAGAATTGTGCTGGTTGAGAGACTCCATGTGTCTTTTTTTTTTTTTCTTTGTGAACTAAACATGCCTTGATCCCCTACAATGTGAAAGACAAAATAAGTATAACGTAAAACTTTGATTACTGCTAATTTTGCTGTAGTATTTGGATAGTGGCTAACAGCTTGAAATTAAGATCCTGTTGCATTTAGTCTGTGATGAGGGCAACAACCAAAGCTCATGCAGTCTAACAGCTTGTCTATACAGAGACACACAGAAAAAGAACAAGCCAAATGAACTAAAAGTGTATATTTTATGATTGGTTATTTAAATTCTTGAGTCAAACTCCTAACTCAGAGTTTAAAAGTACTTCCCCTTATTCTGTGATTCTGTTGAATTAACTTTGTAAGTGAAGCAAATGATATGAGATAAAAGCTGCTTTTACCATGTCCTGAAACTTTTCTGATGTGGGCTGCAGAATGTATGTGGCATGCTAGCAATTCTGAATTTTCATTTTGTTCTTGAACATAAGGTATGTTTTATAGTGCCGTGGCTTATTTCTGGAAGGAAAAAGGAATAAACTACTTT
This sequence comes from Entomyzon cyanotis, assembly GCA_024500445.1. Taxonomy (NCBI): domain Eukaryota; kingdom Metazoa; phylum Chordata; class Aves; order Passeriformes; family Meliphagidae; genus Entomyzon; species Entomyzon cyanotis. The sequence goes on from JAKEPQ010001005.1 coordinate 89,898,986, forward strand.
GATACATAGAACTTTTGCATAGAGGTAAAGCAACATCTGTATAGGTGCTACATGAATATAGTAAGGAAAGAAGAAACACACCCCACCACTGCCACGGTTTAGTCAGTGCATCTGCTGGGGTTTTATGATGGTGACATGTTGCAACAAGTCCCTCACCAGTGGATTCCTTGCAGATCATAGCTTAGACTGAACTTGTTTCTCTCTTCCTTCCTTTTCTCTGAAGTGCTTATGCCTCAGTTTCACTGTTACATCTGCCCTATCAGACAAATTCTCTTCTCCTTCTGTAGGCGCTGCCAAACAGCCATCAGAGAAGCTTTGCTCCCACAAAGTACCTAAGGCTGCTTGTTTCTGACAGGAGACTGACAGCTGCATGTCCAGATTTAGATTCCTGGCATGGCAGGAGAACTCCAGTACCAGTCCAAGCATCTGTATTCAGGTTGCTCCTTTGTTTACATACCAATAAAGGAATACAGATGTTTTCTATTTCATATAATGCTGGGGTGAGTCTTGGGTGACATGCATATGCTTCCTACTATGCCATTTACCTTCTGGTGCTTCAGGGGACAGAGCTGAAACAATTTATGTAGTCCTTCCTTTCCTATCTATCATGATCATACACTTATTTGCAAAGAATTTGAGCTGTTCTACTGAAAAGTATGATAGAAGGCCTTTCCATAATTAGTGGGCAACCCTAGCTTGAGCTAGGGCTCATGTGTGGGCTCATGAGGAGCACCACTGTGCCTAAGCAGAAATGCCCAAGACCTGAGATTCTGTAACTCAATTCTTTGTTTCCTCACGTACCCATGTGTGTGTGATTCCTCTGATACATGGAGTGATTCAGAAGCAATGCCACATGCCTGCCAGTGAAGCTGCATCTCTCCAGTATTCAGAAAAGTGCTCTCTGCTTCGTTCATGCAGATGCACCGTGTATTAATTAACTGAAATCAGATGCTTTTTGCTTTTAGCAGCTTGTGTTTGTATAGACACTTGGTGGCACACTTTCTCTGAAGAGTGCTGTGGGAATACTTAGCTGTTTAGCTAGAGACCCTTTTCAGTGTCTTCCCTTGTCCTTGGCATGGTGTGTTCATACAGACTGCCAGCCTTGTCCTCTGGCTTTTGCAGCTTACATGCAGAAGATGAGCAGATGCTTTTACAAAATGTACAAACAAAACATTTCCCCACAGATCCCTTTCCAGTTCCCCAGAAACAGAAGAATATTGACAACTATATTTTTCTGCAAGTTTTGATCACCACCTGTGTGGTTCCAGCTCAGCTGAATTTCACTGTGTTCTGTGGGTAGTGGAAACACAAGCCCTGCTCTCATGGATTTCCTGGGTATTCCTTCCTTCTCCTGCATGGCTGCTTTCTAGAGGGCACAATACTATTCACTATTCGCATATCCTCAACAAAACACCAACGTTTACTTTAGCTAGTCCTGGTGATACATATTTCTGTTACTTTCTACACATGTGGAAGAATCTCACAGTATTAAAAAATAAAAATATTTGTACAAGTAGCAAGAAGATAAGTGCTTTGTGATCTTTCCTTGTAAAAATATTCGTGGCTCACAAATAATATTTACCCTGCTGCCTCTGTTATACAAATACTTGCCTAATACTATTGCTCAGCCATAAAACTTTCTTTTGCTTCCAGCAGAGTTCAGTGGTGTGAGCTGGCTAATATGGGTATCATCTACCTGTGAATATGTATTAATGGATCACGAAAAGAAGAATTGTGTGTACATTGCCCTGAAATTTTACAATCTTACATGGCTCACTGTTGCCTTCCTCTTCTTGATAAAATATTGGCTGAAATGTGGGAAAAGTATAGGCAGTACCCAATGTCTGTTGAACTTACAGCTCTGATCATCTTTCCTTCATGCTGCTTCTAGTAGCTGGTACTTCACCAATGCAATGGACTGCACAGCACTGAGCATAGAGCCCACTAATGAACCAGCAGTAAAGTAAAGCCAAAATCCACTGCCATCAGAGCTCAAATGTGCAGAAATGGCCATATTGTAAAGTGTTTCATATATTTACCCATGAACAAGAACTGGGGGGGCAGGGGAAAGAACAGTGGGGCAGCAATATGTTACATATCAAGGATGCCTGTCATATGATGATGAACTAGTAACTAGTTCCCTGGTGTTTTATCAGCAGTTCCTCCAGCCCTGCAAGTAGTACCTTAATTAACAGGATAGTTGTCCAAAGCAACCTTTACTTATCTGCTTACTCTCTTTACTCAGTGTATTACAGCATTTGCTGCTCTGCAAAGCTCTGAGGACTTCTGCAAGGAGGAAAAGAAAAAGCAGATTTGTTTTCCAAAGGCTCTAAAGCTCCATTTAAAACCAGAGAGTAAAGCCTTCGCATCACTCACATGGGAAGGTTTCAGATGATATAATAGTGTCTTTTTCATCCTTTACAGCTCTGGTTCAAGTCTGTTAGCCATTTCAGCAGTGTCCCTCTGAGAGAAGGTTAGTAATTCTGCTGCTGCTGACTTACAAAAGGCTCCACTTCCTTGACACTTCACAGTGACTGCAAAGAAAGCCTTTCTCCATGTGAGCCATGCAGCAGCTCAGCCTGGTTCTTGTTATGTTCTTCTCCATACCACGATACTTCTGCATAGATGCAGTACCCACCCAACTGGGGTCACGTCTGCTGCTAACAATCTGCTGACACATTAGATAATTTATATGGGTTTCTTCACCGCTGCCAAGGGCAAAATATTCCCACATATACCGGGTTTTTTTTTTATCTTTTTTTTTTTTTTTTAACCAGATGCTGGTCAAGCTGCAAAAGCAGGGAAAGTTCCTGAAGTATTGTGTGTTTAGCTTAACAACACTGCCTGGTCTGCTCCCCAGAAGTGTAGGATATGAAACAATGGGGAACTGACAGGGTTTTTCCTCTTGGCATGTCTGATGGGTCTTCTGCTTCTTTGTTTCTTCCTATACTCACCTGATGTGGATGCTGTGCAATTTATTTTCACTCTCTTTTCATTGAGGGAGGTCTGATTCACCTGCAGGATCTTCAAGACTGAGCACAAGGATAGTTTGCAAGACATCTTAATGTCTCTCACAGAGTTTTCACCCCAAAGTACTATCTTAGTTTATGTAACACAAAACAGATATGCTTCGTTGTTGGGATGTTACCATGAGGGAGCTTTGTTTGTTGCCTGCTTCCTAAAACTTTTGGTCTCCTGAAGGAAACACAGCTGAAACAATTCTGCCTGTCTATCCCACCCTGTCTCAAACAAAACTTCTGAACTACTTGGGTAATTTCAATTTAATTTGGAAACAAGGACAGGATGTCAATGGTATTCAATGTCTACTTGTTTTGTGACTATAGACAGACGTAATAGGAGGCAGGAATTCTCTTTATACTTCCATTCATGGAATAATTACAGCATGGGTGATTCTCTTATTAGAAAATTATTGACATAGCAAACTTTATCACAAGATGTAAATTCATGGGTGACCAACCTTCGCAGGTTCTACTACTTTCTACTGCTGATCAAAATATTTCTTTATGTCCACTTCAATACATGCAACTGAGAATTTGCACATACTGATGTGCCACTGCATCCTAGAGGAATATCCTAGTCCTCAGCAAACTGAGCATGGGGTAGATGTACCAGCAGACTTGTTCCTTGAGCCTCAGCTTTGGGTCTGGTTTCCCAACATACAGAGTTTTGTGAGCTCTGACATATTCGTCCTTGCTTTGATTACACAGGTTTCATTTGCTATAAGCCTCTGCTAAAAACAAAACAAAAACTAAAAACAAACAAACAAAACTAACAACAAAAAACTAAACCAACTAAACAAAAAAGAAAGTTAAATTCTAATGATACTAGAAGAAGCAAAATTAACTAGCTGATTTGCATGTGCTACTATCTCATATATAATGGTTTACACCTCTTCCAGTCCCTGGTATGTGGATGACTAAACAAGCTTGTTGGGAGCTTCACTCTAAGCCTTCAAAAAGGACCTCACCTAGACATGTCTAAAGCTATTTGGTATCAGTGGGGCACATTAATATCAAATCTGCTGAACAGATAGTAAATCTGGTTTCTGTCTTTCTTCTTAAGATGGGAACCCAGCTTTTGTAAAATCTGGGTTCCATATGCAGAGCCAGCTATGAAGTCTTTCCTTTCACAGGAAAAGGCTGCACCAGTGTCCTCAAAGTTTCATCAGCTCTGTTATGTCTCTCATGTCCCTTCCTTCCCCCACAGGAGATTCAAAGTACCAGTGCTTTGGTCAGGCCTGCCTCTTCTTTACTAGAGCCAGATGGTAATAAGTAGGTTTTTTGTCCCCGCTACCTGTTAATAAACAGAGGATAAAAGTGATGAGCACATTGAAGGACCAAGGTAAAGAGCCTAGCAAGGAACTGCAGCTTCTGGTGTCAGTTGTGTGAGACAACAAAGATGATGTGACTGGGTTATGAACAGCCTATTAGTGTAACCCACTCTGAGTTTGGCTGCAAACCAGTTTGTTACAGTCCTTCCCCCCTGATTTATGGCTTTGAGGGGAGGTTATTTTAAGATACCAAGAACTAAGTTCAGGAATATGGTTAACTGATGAAATGACCCCATCTTTGCTAGACTGTGCATGGCATGATTCCTGTGGATAGCTGGGTTAAGTGCACCAGTAACTGTGTGTTAGCAAGGATCCATCTAAACAGTGGCTTAAGAATGTATAACAGTGACACACCACAGGGAGAGCACTGCAGAATGATCACTGTTTATTAAGTCCTCTGGGTCTGGGGCTAAATGTGACAATGTTTCAGCTTTACATCAACATTTATGTGCTCTGAGAGAGAGCTGGCATTTCACAGCAGAAACTGTTTTTCTTTAAAATAAAATTTAAAAAATCTAAAAGTAAAATGAGAACCGAAGTGAGTTACAGATGTCAAGGACTGTAGGCTGCCAGTGATGACATGAGATAGCATTCAGATGACTTAGGCAGTGCATGAATATACCAAAAATTCTTTTGTTGAAAAAAAGACAGGAAAAAGAAAAGATGGTTTTCACTTCCTCTATTTCTCTGAATGCACGACCTCACTTCTCTACCTCTGTAGCCCATGCATCTTTCCCTTGCATGTTTCAGATGCACTCAAAAGTTGTTTCTTTTTAGTTCTTGATTTTCTGTGAAAGCCCTCTCATTTCTGTGACAGTTGGTTCTCTGGATTACAACGTGATGCATCTTAAAGTTGTGTTAACAGAGCAAAAACAGGGTAAGTGACATGGATACATTAGAAATGCCACTCTCTGCTAAGTGGCTGCATCTCCAGCCCCACCATCACTACCACCTACACCATTGTTAGTGGGATGAGTGCACACTCCTCCTGTAATTCCACCATCACCACCATGGAAAGCACAACAGACACAAATTTTCAGGCAAAAGAGCAAGGCCCAGAAACAGACAAGAAATAACAAGGTTAAAATGTTATTCGAAACTGTATATACTCAGTTTTTAGTGGAGAAGACCAGCAAAGTGATGGTGACCATTGTGTTTTGCTTGAGACTAGTCTGCACCCATTCAGTTTCCCGGTGCTCAGGTCACACATTAGAGAAGGATCAGTCACTGTAGATTAGTAGATGTCATCCATTTTAGTGACAGCAGAACTAAGTAATACTCCCTTTTCTGCAGCAGTCGGTAGTTTCTCTAAAGACATTTCCAAATTCAATTGCTGTTGGGTTAATTCCTCTTCTCTTTTATCACACTGCAGACTGGACAGCTGCCTCAGCTGGTGTCTGAATCTTCAACAAAGAAGAGGTCAGCAAAACTATTTTTCAACATTTAGCAGAAATCTACTGAAACTGTCAATTTTAGAAAGCTGATGGCAAGTTGTTTGACAGATGCCAAGTGGTAAGAGCCCAAATATACTATTGGGAATGTTTATTTGTGGGCATAATCTCCCCTGTCAAACTGAAGAAAGGGAAACCATGCAGGTTTCAGATTTTAAGTGACAGATTTCATGCAGTCTTTCTTTTGCTGAAAACGTGAGTGCATGTTAAACATAGAAGTGCTCTTCCCAGTGCCTAGGAACACATCAGTGAAAAAGGCATGCAACACTTTGAAACTGAACTGAGAAAATAAAGGGTTCAAGTAGTGGTTGCTTTGCTTAAAAAAATATTTTAAAACCTCTCTGAAATCTGACCTAATTGAATACAATTGTGTCATTAGCTGTTGGTGGGTAGCAATGTCAGGTTTAAGAATAGACTATCTTCTTTGTGAAAGCTCAGAGGGAGTCTACAATTCAAGCTGCCTTCTCAAATGCCCTGTTTTATAGGCAGTACTAACATCATCTCTCTATGTGGTGCTCTTGATCAGCAGACTCTGAGGCCTTTTCTGCAGCAGGTTAGTATCACTGCACTTGGTTGGGCAAAGCAAAACAGGATCGTAGAGCAGTTGTAGTTCTGGGCCAGAGTTTAAGACCAGTTAATTCTGACCTTGTGCTCTAGTTACCACATTGTACTGATCAAGATCAATTGTGGCATTGCCAAGGAAGGGTGGAGGCATTACCTGAGTTGCAAATCTGTCATTACGGCAGTAAAAGTTTAGCTGTGCTTAAGCCACTCTTTCTTCCTAGCATTTTCATCCTTGGCACTTAGCACTAAACTTTTTTTCTCTCTCTCTCAAACCTTTGGTCTTAGTTTTCTTTCCAATACCAAATACCCGATATGTCTACATGTCTGTTTATTTTGCCAGAATTAGCCTTGGGTTTCCCTTCTTGACATAAAACACCTGTTTTAAAGTATTCAATTATGTCCCAACTTTTCTCCTCTTACTCCTCCTACAGCCTTACTGTACACAATTATCTTTCTTTTACGGTGCCAGCCTTGGTTTTACTCTCTGCTTAGTAAATCCATATAATTTATTCTAGTAGGCTAAAGGGAAGTTTTTTCTCAATTCTCATTTATTCTAGGCATTTTTAGGGGATCCATGCTAATTACACTTAATAATTTTAGTGTTTTGTACCCTACATAAAGGTGAGTATCACTTCCCACATGATCACTTACATCCAAGTGTCTCAAACCTGAGGGACGTTTGTCTTGGCACTGGCACCCATAGCATTCCTGGTGTTAGGAAGAAAAAAATATTAAAACATTAATTCTTGTACTGTTCTTTGGCAGCTGTCTTTGAAATTGAAAGATTTTGCAATTGAAAGATGCCTGACAGATTTCTGTGCTCCATACTTGCTCAAGAGTTTCTGTAACAGAAAGAGGAATGTGAACTCAGGTATATGAAAAGAAGCTATGCCATGAACTTTTAAAGAGAACCCACACATTTCAACTTGTGCGAGACCTAAGCTCTTGATCAAATCCTTAATTTTGCTAAAAAGTGACAATGTCAAATATATTTCTTAATTTGAAATACGCTATTTTAATCTGTTTTAAATAATAATTTTCATTATTGGAAAAATGTTTCGGTTAATGAAAGGTATTTTTTCTTTGACAAATATCTTTTTTTACTTTGAAACCCACGTACAGATGGAATTAAAGCCTATGACTTCAGGCTGATTTTCATGGCAAAAAAATCTCTTAAAGAGAAAAAGACAAAATGTTTAACCTTAAGAGACTACCATGGAGGCAAAGTAAGTTGCTGTAAGTCCAGACCTCAGCAGTGGTTAGGGGTGAAGACAAGGAAGCTAATCAACCTCTAGTTGCCTTGGCTACTAATCATCAGCTATGTTGTGGCAGGATTTGGGTATATTGGGTAACTACAGACATAGAGAAAGGCCAAATCCTGCTCCGTAGTCCTTGCAGTATCCTAGCGAACGGAGTTGGGGCAGTGGTGAATGGAGGAGGAGTGAGCTGTCTTTTTCCAGTGATGGTTGCCTGGCACAAGAGGAATCTCTTCTCCCTGGCAGTCACTAGTGGGGTTCCCTAAGGCTCAGTGCTGGGGCTAGTCCTCTTTAATATTTTTATTGATGATCTGAACAAGGGGATTGATCACAAGATTACAGACCACGCTGAGCTGGGCAGGAGTGTTGATCTGCTGGATGGTAGGAAGGCTCTGCAGAGGGATCTAAACAGACTAGATCAATGGGCTGAGGCCAGTGGTGTGAGGCTTAATAATGCAAAGTCCTGGGTCCTGCACTTGGTTCACAACCACCCCATGCAGCACTACAAACCTGGGGAAGAGTGGCTGGAAAGCTGCCTGACAGAAAAGGAACAGGAGGTGCTGGTTGACAGATGGTTGAACATGATCCAAGAGCACACCCTGTTATCCTGGCTTCTTCAGAAAACAGCGTGACCATCAGAACCAGAGAAGAGATTTCCCCTCTGTGCATGACACTGGTGAGTACTGTATTGTGTTGAGTACTGTGTCCAGTTCTGGGCCCCTCAATACAAGAAAGACATTGAAGTCTTGGGGTGTGTCCAGAGAAGGCAACAAAGCTGGCAAAGAGTCTATAGAGAGTAAATCATATGAAAAAATTGGAGGCCCAGGGGTGACTTTATCACTCTCTACAGCTGCCTGAATGGAGGTTATAGCAAGGTGCGGGTCAGTCTCTTCTCTCAGGCAGCCAGTGACAGGACAAGAGAACACAGCCTCAAACTGGACTAGAGGAATTTCAGTTAGGGCATCAGGAGGAATTTTTTCCATGGAAGGGGTTGTCAAGCATTGGAATGGACTGCCAGTGAGGTAGTGGAGTCACCACGCCTGAAAGTGTTGAAGAAATAACCGGACAGGGGACACAGCACTATGGTTTAGTTGACAAGGTGGTGATCAGTCAAAGGTTGGACTCGATGATTTTGGAGGTCTTTTCCAACCTAAATGATTCTATAATTTTTTTAAAAGCTCCCCATTTACATCCGTAATGCTGGGCCAAAAGAGCACACTGGAACGCAAATGTAGTTCAGTCCTTGTGAAACTAAGGATCATCTAAATAAAAGGCCAGGAAAGGTGGTTTTTCTGCTGTAGAAAAAAATAGGATGCACAATAGATAGTAAGTGTCATCTCTTTTTTTTTTTTTTGACAGGAGCTGTTTTCACACTTTTTTACTTCCCATTGTTTTTATCCCTGAGATATCCAATGTACATGACTTATACCCATTTACCAACTATATCTATGATTGTATTTATTGGTTATTCCCTTAACACAAACAGCAAGGTATTATTCTATTAGTTGAGTTTCATTTATGTTTCATAGTAACACCAGTAACAATTCTGTCTCAAAAATCCTGTCCAGCTTTGTATCCTGCAAGAATGCTTGAGGTTAACACATTCCTTATTCTTGTCTAGCTATATTTTAAACTGCCAAATTTGAGCACTACAAGACCATAAGTGTTCTTCAGTGGCAAAACTACACACTCACTTATACTAAATATGAACTGTTATTATCTCATGTCTGTCATAGGGCAGTGCTAGTTTCTATGTCACCCAGAAGCCTAATTGATTGGTGTTAGCATCACTGCAATCATTATTGGTGAAGGTTTTAAGATCAACCATGAATACTGTACTGTGATCAACAATAAGTTAAGCTCTAAAAACAGCCAGAAATTCCTGGTAAAGTCGAACTGAAAGATTGGTTCAAGCTCTTCTCTGATCCATGCTAAATGAACTGCTAACTTTAAAGGGGCTGTAATTTCACCTCTGATCACCTGAAAGCTGATGGCAACCTACTTGGCTTGTAGCCACTTTTTATGGTGCAAATTCCAGGTTGATTGGTTTCCTCACTTTGATATAACTAATAGAAGCAAGCTGGCTTCTCCTGCAAACCTGTGCAGGCAGGGCGGGAAGTGCTTACCTCATGGGGTTGTCTTGATGCTGCTGAAGTGAAAACCCTTTTGGTGTCAGCCTTCCAGCAAAGTGTATGCTGGGAGTAACACAAACTCATGAACTGTTTTCCCCCAGTGTTATTTACGACCACATTATTTCAAATAAGCTTAGTTTCCCTCTGCGAGCTTAGCTGTTGCCAGATAAATCAGCGGTATGTTATGGGTACTGAAATATGTTTTTCAAGCCCTAATCCCGAATGCTTTCGAAATTGCAGGCTTAAAAAAAAAAATCCTTTTTATGCCAGAACACCCCCAGTCCTGTTTCCATACTGTTAAAATAAGCAAAAGCAATGCTTTTCACCATGCCACGGTGTGGGAATGCTTCTCCCTCCGTCCTTACAGAGCGGAAATAAGCCAGAAATATCTGGCAGACTCCATTTGTGGTGCCTGAGGAGTCCGGCAGCAGGACCCTATCTGCACCCGCTGGTTTCTGTGATCATGGCTGTGAGGCTTCAGGCAGCAGAAGGCTGCTGGAGCAGCTCTGCAGTGACAGCAGTGCTGCTCCCAGACCATATCACACACTGTGTTACAAGCTTCTCTGCATGAGCTGGGAGAGTTGTAAACCACAGCGCTTCTTCTCACTTTCCAAGATCACTAGGCCAGAAATGAAACCTTCTTTGTTCTATGTTCACCTTATTCCTCCTTTTTTTCTATCTTTTTCTTTTCTTTTTTTTTTTTTTAACACCATTTCTCCTCACACCCACCAGGAGAGGTGGACACAAATTACAGGTACATCACTGACCAAAACCAGAGAAGCACCACTCCTGAAATTTTGGGGAAATGGCTGATAGCCTTCTTTTAATGCTTGCTACCGCTAGCCCTCAAAGCAAAACTCATTGCCTTTACTCATTGTCTTTGGGCGTATTCTACTGCTGTATGTTCACAGAGGGCAAATATGCAGAGATCAGCAGTTTCAAGGGCAGTCTCTAATTTTAGGTTCTTAGCTTTGGTTATTTCAGGACAGAACTTTGGACACAACAGAAGAATTTCAAGGAACTATAAATCTAGATGAAGTAAGTAACACCCAAGACATCTCTAAGAGGAGACTCAAAACCAGATTCTTCTATTTAAAAAAAAAAAAAAAAAGGTTTAACATTTGCCAGAAACTTTTTTTCTTAGTTGTTGAGGTTTCTATTCTTCCCAGCACTTCCCACTATTCCTATTTTCATATCGCCATTACAGGCAACTCTGAAATTCTCCTTCCAATCCAAGGTCTGCAAAAGTCAAGGGAAAAGTTTGCCTTTTCTCATAAATGTGCACATGATCATCTTTATGCTGTGTAAAGTCTGATGACATTTTTTAACCAAGAAATGCTCCTTGAGACTTTTTTTATTTAGCTGAAATTATTCTAAATACTTCTAAATTGCCAATTTATTGTTTATTAGTATTTCTTAAACAGGCAATTTCCAACAATCAGCAAACAAATTACCTATTTAGATCCCACTTGCTTAATAAAGCTCAAAAGTGCTGATTTATTATTTTTCAGTGAAAATTAAATATGAAATGAGGAAAAAGTAAAAAAAGCCTGAAAGAAAATTGAAAGAGATTAATTTAAAATATCTGTCACTGATACAAGAAAAAAAAAAGAAATATTTATTGTTTCAGGAGCTTGATTAATGAGTACATTTTCCAAGCAGTCCAACTGTACAATCAAATCACACAATAGCCAGAGATTTACTTCAACCAATAAACAATGTGAGTGACTGCTTTCCTGAAATCTGTAAACCCAAAATTTTGGGTGGACCACTGTACCTGGTCAGAGGAGAGGGGGCTATCACGTTCTAGCTGTCTGCCAGGAACTGCACCTTGACTTCCATCATCAAGGTGAAAGTCAAGAAGAAGCTCAGTCCTATCTCTAGGACAGATAAATAGACAGACATACATATGCCTGCCAGGATATCTTAATTCCAGTGAGACTTCAAAAGTCAGGAACCAGAAGAGATTTTTCAGATGCTCCAGCAAACTGCTTCCATATCACTGACATAAATTTTTACATCTTTAAAATGAGCACTGAAATAAAGAAGTCTTGTTTTCCACTAAAATTTTGGTCCAAAGCAGTGGTTTCAGCTTACAGTAAATCTTGTGCTGTGGCAGATCGTGGGTTGCTTGTATTGTTTCAGGGAAGGCAACTAAGAAAAGCACCACTGGGCAAGTTTAAGTGTATGGTACTGCAGATGTATGTATGTGTATAGATAAGTGTACACACAAGCACATTTTGTTCATCTTGAATAATATTCTCATCTCCCAAGTAAGCAAGTCACATTTTATGATTTATAAAATTTTGAAGTGTTCTGAAATGCTTTGTGAGTAGAGAAATTAAAAATGTTTTTTGTATAAAGTAACCAGACAAATAGATTTTTTTGCAAGCTGCTGAAATGTAGTTCTCTCCAATGAAGAAGCTGGACAGACAATTTTGTGTTCTCTGTTGTCTTTTTTAAGACCTGAGAAGGACCTTTTCTGAACTCATCCTTCTCTCTAACATGCCAGCCTTTCTGCTTAATTCTGCAAGTTTATGCATATTTCCTCTAACTCTGTAAAACAGGTGGAAGGGCTCCTAAGGACGCGGGTTTGAAACTGAGCATAAAATGGTTTTGTAAAAATAGAGCATTAAAAATGCAGCTTTTTATAACATTTCTGATTATTGATTTAAACCCCAAAATCCAAAGTTGGTGCTCGGTCACTTCACAGGTGAAGTGCACTGGTGTGCATTGCATAGGTCTTGGCAGTTCTGGTTGTTGCAGGGGAATGACTCGTTTTGCTTTAGTTTTCAATTAAGTGGTGTTGGGAAAGCCGAGCAAGGCAAACTTCTATGTTAGTTGTTTGTATGTATATACCTTTAAAAAACCAAAAAGGCTCAAGATTTATGGTACCTGTGACATGAAAGGGGGCAGAAATTCCCTCAGTGAACAGTCAGGAAGGCCCTGCTGTCTTTGCCTACCCATCCCGCCATGGGGAGCCCAACCTTGCCCTCTAGCCACCCTGCTCCGGTTCAGGGCAGACTCCCCCAGGGCAGCATGTGATGCTCGCCGGCCGCTGTGGAGCATCGTCTTCCCGGGGGTGCAAGAGCCTGTTCCCGCCGCTGGGAGGGAGGCTTACAGTCCCCACGCTCCGCGGGACAGGCGTGGCATAGGCGGCTGCATGCCCCCTCACCCCCTCACAAAGATTTTGAGATACTGGAATTAAGTTATCACATCCGAAGTCTTGTACTGCTTTGGTGGTGCTTCAAATTATAACTGCAGAGCTTTAGGAGTTCAAGCACTTAGTGAAAATTTCATCAGCTTTCGGTGACGGTTTTAAACCAAAACCAAAAATAATCTGTGGCGTACCCAGACTCGGATATTTATTTTTAATAAAAATGTCATCGCTGTCATTAAATGTAAACTTTAAGTTTATACGGAAAATAGTGTATTTTCTGCACATGAAGGGACATTAAAGTCTAATTGTGTCCAGCTGACGGGACGATGTGTAAGAGAACTAGACGATCTTCCAAGCCAAACCATGCTATACACACACAGTATGGCACGTTCGAATAAGTGCCTGAACGCCTGTGGATGCACTTATCCTGGCGCCTTTGCAGCGGCTGTGCATGCACTCGTAAGCTTGTATCCCAAACAGATTTACTACACGGCTCTGGATCGGGAAGGATGTGTTTAATGATCCTCCTGGCTCGGAGACCTCCTGCGTGTGCAGCTGTCCGTGTGTCCGTGTGTCTGTGCTGAGTTATGCCCGGCTGTTCGCGCTCTCCGCGCACAAAGACGTCTCCCGGCCAGGAGCACGGCAGCCTGCAAAGTGTGAATAATTTTCAGCGAGGAGTTACACTAAATGGGAAAGCTTTTAGCACATTATCCACTGGCAATTGGACTATAATCTAATTGTCAGCCCTCGGGTCTTAATAGAGCCTTTCTCTTTCCACCATTGGATTTGCATGTGGGAGATGCCTAATGGGTTTAAAATGCCTCGCATTTTGCTCCAATAAGCCACCTTCTCGCTGTAGGTGACATTGAGATGTTTTTGTTGTGAAATTGGATCTCGGGTACCTGGGCTTCTGCCTTGCTGGCGCGGCTCCTTCCGTGAAAGGGAGAGCGTGGAGCGGCGGCAGGGGAGCGATGTCCCTGCTGCAGCAGGAGCGCTGGGAGCGGGGGCTGCTCCGAAATCGGGGAGCGCAAAGAGAGGAGGAATCCGGCGGACAGAGCAATATAATTACGTGCAGCAGAGGAGAAAAAAGCTTCTGAAAGCAGGGCTGATAATCGCGTGAGGTTGCAGAGGAGCCGAGCCCGAGCCGGAGTCGGGAAGCGCTGTAGCCGTGGCTTTTGTAAAGTAGCGATGCGCTCGCAAGGCACGAACCGGCGAGTTTGACACCCTGCCCGAGAGAATAAACACCATTCTTTACACTGGGCAAGCTGTTTTCATCTACAAGGGGGAAAAATAAGAAAGAGCAAAAGATTTTCACTCCTCCCTCCAGAGGCAGGAGTAAGCTTAAGCCCAAGGCAGTGCCGTAGGTTACCTTGGAGAGGGGGTGCGGGCTGGAGGGTCAGACACAGACTCCGGGCAGCACCGGGCCAGCAGATCTCGGGGTGGGATGGCGGCAGGGAGGGTCTCAGCAGAGGCACCCCGCTCCCTTGGGCTCCTAATTAAAGGGAAGAGTGGTCCTTGCTCTCCGCACAGGAGAAGGATCCAGAGGGGAGACGGGGAAGTAACGGAGGAGGAGGGATGGTTTGCAAACGTCAGGTTTGAGAGACAGCCGGGAGAAGAGCGGGTGTCAGCTCGGCTCTGTGCCGAGCCCGTTTTCGGGGCGCAGCCCCACCGGTGCTACAGAGGGGCTGCCTACAGGTTTGTCTCTGCGGCGTGAAGTGTGGGGGCTTTGGCGAGAGTCAAAATAAGGGCAACGGCGCGAAAAGAGTCATCATCGTCTCATCACTCCGCGAAAGAGTCGCTTCAAACCGGAGCGCGGCTCCCCGCCCGGTCTGCGCCCCTCTCCGCACACCGCGCCCGCCAGCGTGCCTGCGCGGCCGCGCACAAACGCGCGGGGTCGGAGCTCTTGTCACCCAAGAGAAGGGGCACCTGAATCCATCCCTCTGGACCCCAGGCTGCCCGGCGGGTTTCTGCGGGTTTTCTCTCCCTCGTGCGTCGTTCCCGCCGTGATTTTGTTTAGGTGAGGAAAGGGCCGGGAAGAAATGGTCTTCATAGCTTTCACGGGATCGGGTTTTCTCCTTGGCTTTTTAGGGGTCAGAGAGACCTTTTCGAGGGGAGCTGTAAGCTCCCTGTCTGAAACTTGACGGCGAAACTGAGACCTAATCCTGACTAAAGCTGAGAACCCAACGAGCCCGACGAAGTGTGCAGCGATTACCGCACGCTGTTTTTTGCTGGTGCACAAGCGAGTAAGGAGCTTTTTAGGCAAAGGAAGGTGGGAAAAAAGTACTTTGAAAGAATAGTGTAGCCTAATGAAATGAGTCTGCCACAGCAGGCTGACACCAGCGACAAACACATGGATTTGCTAGAGTGAAAACAGACTGCACTGTAGATTGCGTGTTCTTCATATACGGATAAACAATAACGAAGGATTTAATTGAAAAGGGTTCAAACGAGGCAACTGCCCTGCTGGGGAGCAGCAGGGTTGCTAACTCTGCTCTCGGGAGGGTGTCGGTGTAATGGTGACAGACTCTTCGTGCCTGGGTGCGGCGGGGACTGGCTGCTCCGGTTCGCATCCCCGGGGAAGAGCACTCGGACGTCATTAATACATACACTTGGTTGGGAAAACAGAGAGGCATCAACAGCGTTGGGGTAGTGGTGTGTTCCCCCGCAACCCCCTGATCTCTGGAAGCCGCCCCGTCACGGTAGAGGGCCATGGTCAGGGATGGCAAATCAACCCAGGGAAGCTGGCCTCTCACTCTTTCCGAACTCGGGTTCCCTGATCCCTGTCTCCCCCCAGTTCGGCCCCGGCGGAGGAGGAAGCCGTAGCGAGGATTAGGCGGCCGGAGTTGAGATCCATTCCCTGCCCACGGAGAAGGGAGGGTGCTATGGACATCTAGACAAGGTTCATTTCCCTATCGGAGGCGGAGCAAGGGGAAAAAACCCACAGAAATATAGATTCTCGTGGGATAGAGCGAAAAATTGCATGGCTTAACCAAGCAAAAGAAAAGACATCCCGTGTGGACAGACTCGTTTAAAATAAAATAAAACGAAGCTCTTGATTTCTTTCCACCCCGGTGTTTTTACGTCCAAGGTACGAGCAGAGACCCGCAAGCCCCCAAGGCCAGTTCGTCTCCCAGGGGGGCAACCCCCTTCCCGGAGGTGACCGGCAGCCCCGTCCCAGCTCCACGGCCGCGCCGCGGCCTCGGTTCCCCCTTTGCCGCCGCTGCGCTCCTCTCCGCGCCCGGGCGCGCCGTGCCCCTCTCACCGCGCAGCGCTTCCCCACGCTGCGGCAGAGTCCTCCTCCCCCGGCCCAAGGCAATGACCGGTCGCCCCGCTGGACTGGAAATCCCGCGGCGAGGGAGAGCAGAAATCGGTCCGGAGCTGCCGCAGTTGCCGGGGCTGAGCCGGTGTTGCCCAGACGGACGCACCGAAATATCCACCACCACCCGCCGCCCCTCTCCCCTTAGCCCCCGATGGACCGGGGGCAGTCCCTGCTAGGGACAGGTATGTTACAACCTGACTGCTGGGGGACTGAAATAAGCGAGGGAAAAAGAGAGGTTGTTTATTTTGGGGGATTTTTTCTTGTTTTGTTGTTGGTTTTTCGGGGTTTTTTTTTGTAGGATCTGCGCTGTTACTTTGACGGGAGGTCGTGGGGTTTATTATTCTTATTTGCGCGGCGCATACAGTAGGTAAGAAACCAAAGGAGACTTAGGCATCCCTGTCACTACCAGAGAAACGGTAAAGAGAATAATTCCCCCGGCTGTTTGTACCCTCCTTTGTCTTTCTTTCAGGCAGGCCGGACCCTGCTTTTCAGGTAGGGCCAAGTGAGCACCGGGCCGGGACCTCGGGACCCCCATCCCGCCGTCCCTCGCACACGAAAAGGGATCCCAGAAGTGGGGCTGTCCCGCAGGCAAACCAGACCCCTAGTTGGAGGGATGTCCCTCGGGATAAAGTGGTAAAGTGTTTGGGGGGTTTTTTTGGGGGGGGTTTTGTTTGTTTTCTTAAGATTGATGTCGGCAGAACCGCTCGACTCCATTTCCCTGCGTCAAGCAAGAGGCGATGCTTCGTGAGCTGACCCTCCCGGCTCGCCGGCCGCGGGGCTGGCTGGGCTCTCCCCTTTCGCCCCTCTCCTCCCGCGAATGCCTGAGGCGAGACAGGGCCCCCAGACCACTGCGGGCCACGCCGAAATCCTTCGCCAGGCACTTCAGGCGCTTTTACATATGCGCGTTCCGTTTGTGATAGATATTCTATCTATTAGCAAATTCAGGTAATAAAAGGGCAAACTGCAGTTGTTTCTCACTGATCTCAAAGCGAGAAAGCACTGTTTCGTCTTCCCCACTTCACTGGCTGTGAAGGGTGACCCGAATAATTGTTTCTCCGTATTAATTAATCAAGTGCAGCAGGAACGGGAGTGGCCCCGGGTACGTATGGCTCTTGGCACAAGCCTGGCATACTAAAAGTCCTTGGGTTCTGTTCTAGGTTTAAAAGGTGGAACTTCAGAGACAAAGTTGCATGTCCTCTTGTGAGTCGTTCTAGCGAATAAATAGTTTCGGTCATATTTTTATTTAAAGAATTTATTTAAACGCCCCGCTTTATTTATTTATTTATGCGAGTATGTTTACATTAGATGTGTGAAAGAGTAGTGGTGAACAACTTACTTAAATCACTGACTTGGAATAATCTGCTCGTTGGCACCACCAGCCCGTTCCGACTTTCTCTGTCTTAAGTGCTTGATCAATACAATGTATTTCGGCGAAGCCGATGAAACGGAGTTGAACCAAACTGTGCGATCAGCGGCCCACGCACTGGTTTGGCTGAGAAGGGAATGCAGCAAGGGTCTCACCTGGAGTCGGTGGGGGCGAGTACTTCTCACCGGGATGACAATATTTGAGATCCTGTGCAGGAAAACCAAAGGCACGATCAGCCTTAAGGAACGTTCTGTCCCCAGCAGAAAGTACACAACGACGAAAGCGGCTGATTTGAAAGCTGTGGTCTTTTAATATTTGAATGTAAAACAGAAAACTGGCACTCACAAGCACGCACCAGAAAAATCCACAATTTCATTTCAGCCTTTCAAGCGCCTCTCCGCTGTTTCTTGCCTCGGCAAAGCGAATAGCCTGGGGACGTTCTCGGGAGCATCCCCGGCCGCGCGGCCTGCCCCCCTTCCCGCCCCCAGCGCTCAGAGGAGCGGAGGGCGCACCCCGAACCACAGCGGGGCCTGGGCGGGGAGCAGGGCTGGGGTGCCCAGAAGGGAAGCGGCTGGGGGAGCGGTCACGAGGGCCGGCCGCCCCCTCCCCACCCCACCCCAAGGGCGGGTAGAGCCCGAGCCCTTCCTCTCCCCTCCCTCCCCTCAGTCCCTCCTCCTGCCGCTGCTGCCGCTGCTGCCACCGCCCGCCTCCGCCCCCTCCCCCGCGGCCGGGCCGGGCCGGGCCGGGGCCCTTGACGTGTCCCGGCGCCGATTGGCCGCCGGCCGATAGGATCTCCGCGGCCCCGCGTTAAGGCGGGGGAGCGCGCGGCGCCGGGAGCAGAGCGCTCCCGGTATCCCGGCTCCGCCACCCTCGGCCGGTCCTCCCTCCCTCCCTCCCTCCCTCCCGCCCCGTCCGGGCAGCGCCGCACCGACCCGCGCCGCTTCCCCGCACAGTGGCCATGGAGTACACGCCGCCCCCCAAGCCGCAGCTCTCCTCCCGGGCCAACGCTTTCTCCATCGCCGCCCTCATGTCGAGCGGCAGCTCCAAGGACAAGGAGTCCCCCGAGAGCACCATCAAGCCTCTGGGTGAGTGGGGATGGGGGTGACCGCCAGTGTCTGTGGGGTGCGTAGCTCCCGTCCGTCCGTCTGTCCGTGGCCGCCCTGGCTCACCCAGCTCAGTGCCTCGACGGCCGGGCCGGGCAGCGGCGCTTCCCCCTGCCCGAGGGTTTCCCCTGCAGAGGGGAAAGCCGCACCGCCTTAGCCGGTTGGGTGTTTGCATCACCCACCGTCGTTTTTAGGCGAGCCTGTTCATAGCCTCTTATTTATCCAGCTTCGCCATTCGGAGAATAATCCCACACTCCGTTTCTCTTCACCGATATGAAATGAATCTCTTAAATATTTATTATAAATCCTCCCTGGTCCTGAAGTCAAATAAGAGACTCTCCATTATCGTGCCTGTGCTTACAAGGGGCAATAAAACTTTGCATAGACCTGAAAATCCCTTCAACTCCACAGTTCCTCGCTGTAGGCTCATGTAGGCTGTTTTGCTTTACATAGACCGGGAGGAGGTTTTTGTAAGTGCCTGCGATTTTCGGGTAAGAGATTTCGCTTCTGTTTGGTTGCCTCGATTCAGAATCCTGAAAGCTTTTAAAAAACATTAACGTCTTCTGTTCCTCCCCCCTCTAAGTTTCTGCGGTTTGTCATCCTCGTGTGTATCCAGGAGTTCGCAGAAAACTACAAAATATGTGTTAAGCTTTCAGGGCGCCAATGGACAGGATTACCCTCAATCTTAAAAGAATTTAGAAAAGGCAGCTCCCTCAGCGTCTGCTCCATCTAATCAAGTCTCTCAAAAGATTTCACATAGTCCAGGGATTCATTGTGAACTTTAATTTTTAGTCTGGGCGCTAAATGTAGGCCGGGAATGTTGTAGTATTCCTGTTCGGCGTATTTCCATGGGTTTGTGTTAAAATTAATGTTAGTGGGGTTGGTTTGTTTTTTATTAACTTTTTCTGAAAACGCTCATTTCATTTAACTTTTCAAAAAATTTTAACCCCTTCCCATGTATTGTTCAACTAAAAATCCGAGGGAAACGGCTGCCTGTAATTTGGCTTTTATTAACTGGAGCTTTGGGCAAAACCTTTCCCTGGAGGGGCAGGGCGCGTTCGTGCACCTCCCGTTCTTTGGCGTCGGATCCGTCTCCGCATCCCGGTGCCGCATCGCGGGGCTGGGGCAGAGCCTTCCCAGCCCTGCTCCCTCCTGGCCTAGCCTCCGGCGGAAACTCCCAGCGGAGCTGCTGGAGCGCCCGAAGCCTCCCGGGGCTTGCGCGGGTGGGCGGCAGCGCCGGCGGGAGCCAGGGCGCGGCGGGCGGCCAGCGTCGGCAGCAGCTACTGCACCCGCGGAGGTTGCGCGGCCGCACGCAGCTCCCCCGGAGCCTGTTTCTCCACAGAAGCGTGTTCAGTGCCCGCAAACCGGCTGGGAGGAAAGGCAGACCCAGCTTCCCGGGAGGGTGAACCCGTGCCCGCTGTTTAATTGGTATTTGGGGTTGGCTTCCCCGCGGAGGAAGCGCGGACCTTTCGCGGCCGCGCTCGGGCTCCTTCTGCGTTGCGATGTCTGCCAGCGGCGCAATCCAGGAGCAGCCTTCCGTGCTCCCTCAGCGTGGCCCTGGCCCTCAACAGCCCCTCGGCGCCCAACGCTCCCGTTTTAATGAGAATTAGTGACCTTTCTGTGGAACCTCTCGGTTAGCGGGGGGCAGCGCGCAGGGCCGGCTCTGCCCCGCCGCGCCCCGCAGAGCGGATCACAGCCGGGCGGCGGCGAGGCCGGGGCCGTGCTGCTCCCGCCGCCCCCGGGGCGTCTCTCCCCGTGCGCCTCTGGGGACTGGCGCCGCTCCGGGGTCTTCCCGGAGCTCATCTCCGAAAATCACCACCGCTGCCCTCAAATGATGAGCGGACGCCTAAAGAATCAGCCGGGTCTGCGAGTGTGCTGGGGCAGAGCGGGGGCAGTCGAAAGACAAATGCCTTTATTTTTATATACATATATATATATAATTTTTTAAAATAGTTTTTCTCGGTGGTCGCGTTGTCCTTGCTGAATCCTCTCTCTCTCTTCCTCTTTTTCTTTCCTTCTTTTCTCTCTCTCTCTCTCTCTCTTTCCCTCAAACCCTGCAGAACAATTCGTTGAGAAATCCTCTTGTGCCCAGCCTTTGAGTGATTTATCCAGCCTGGACCCTCACGGGGATTTTAGCAGCAGCCCTTCTTCCCTGTGCACCGAGCCTCTCATACCCACCACCCCCATCATCCCGAGCGAGGAGATGGCCAAAATCTCCTGCAGCCTGGAGACCAAAGAGCTTTGGGACAAGTTTCACGAGCTGGGTACCGAGATGATCATCACCAAATCCGGGAGGTAAGGCTGGGCAGCCCCGAGGTTTCCCTGTGGGCATCTTGCGAAAAGTGGCTTTGCGTAGCGGGGAAAAAAAGGCAAAGTTACCTAAACCCCGCAATTCTTTGTGTCGGGAGAACAGCACGGCTGGGCTAAGGGGAGAAGAAGGAGGGTGAAGCCCCGTATTTGCCGCAGCCCGTCGGTGCCATGCCCTGTGCGGCGCACGGAGCCCGCTGGGGCAGAGGGAGAGGCGGCCCGGGGCGGCAGAGGGGTGCGATGCTGCAGGGCCGGCTGAAATCCATCCGGGGCGTCCTGGCGGCAGGGTAGAAGTGTTGTTTCCCTAATAATTAGGTCTGTGACTAAAATCCCGCAGTGATTTTGAGGGGCTGAGTTGGTACAGACCGAGGGAAACGCGGGGTCGTTGGGGAGCGATTCAGTCAGAGCTTGGTTTGGTTTGCTCTTTTCTCTCGGTTGCGAAAATGCGCAAAAGAATTCCGGGCTTTCTTGTCACCTCAAACCATGCCGTTTCTTCGGTAAAGCTTTTGGGGTTTGGGTCAGTCAAACGCAGTCCGCAGGAGCCAAATATCTTTTCGGATTTTTTAATCCCCAAAGTTACTTTTTATTAATGTATTTGCCTGAAGATTTCTTTTTTTTCAACTGGTGAGCACTATCGGCATGTTTTTTTTTAAAAAAGCAGGTATAAAACATGCAATTTAAAGTTCAACATTTTAAACTGTTAAAAATCATCTAACTTGATTTCTGGTCTACAGCATAGCCTTACATTTTAGAAGTGAACTTTGTCAAAAGTTTAGTGCAGAAAAGAAAGATTTTAGTTTCAAAAATTCTGCTCAGTATTATCGAGAGCAGGCTTAAAAGAACACTCATCTAAAACATGGGAGAATAATAATGGAAATAATTTCTGGAATATTTCCCTTACAGTAATATGGATCCAGTAAAAAATAAATAATTAAAAGAAAATCCATGTTTCTAAAGATTTACGTACCTTAGCTAAAACTATTTTCTGAAACCGTTGTGTACTTTTAACTAACAAATAGTATACTTCTCCTTTACTTTTCCACTTTTACCATATTTTTCTTTTTGCTTCCCGTATATCGTTTTGATTTCAAGCTGCTTTTTGTCTCCTTGTTAGAGAGACACAAGATTTACCTTCCATCATGTGGAAGCAAAATTAATAGATGCTTTCAGTTTTTTCAGCGGGTTTAAATATAATTCTTACTTTTAGAAGCTTTTCAGAAACTCTCTTATTTCTGTTCTCTGTGCAAATATTTATTTTCTGATTTGCCTTTATTTCAGGAGAATGTTTCCTACGATCAGGGTTTCCTTCTCGGGAGTGGATTCTGAGGCCAAGTATATTGTGTTAATGGATATAGTTCCCGTGGACAATAAAAGATATAGATATGCCTACCACAGGTCTTCCTGGTTAGTAGCTGGAAAAGCTGACCCTCCTCTCCCTGCAAGGTTTGTAGATTTTGTTGCTGATTTTATTTCTCTTTACTTTTTTTAAATTCATGAAATACTTTTTATTAATCCTTCTATTCTATTTGCAAACAGTGCTCGGTGATTTTGAGTCCATGTTCAACAATGCTGGTTACAAAACTCTGATAAATTTTTGTGTTGCAGAATCTGGCCTCAAATCTCTGCTTGAGGTTTTAGTTTTACTGAATATTCCAAGAATTGGAATGCAGAATTTGGTTAAGCGTTCTTTTATATATATTGTTTGTCTTTTAAAATTTTTATGACTCTTGTCGTGATTCAGATAAGAAAGCTTTTTAAAAATTTGATTTTTCTCTTGGATATTGGATATAAATTTTTTACTTCATAATTTAAAGCAATCCAAGCACCACCAGCCAAGCCAAAGTATAAATAAATTACAGTTCAGTTCTATTCATGCTTGAAATGATATTATTTCTGTAACTTATTCAGCATTT
Organism: Entomyzon cyanotis; assembly: GCA_024500445.1. Taxonomy (NCBI): domain Eukaryota; kingdom Metazoa; phylum Chordata; class Aves; order Passeriformes; family Meliphagidae; genus Entomyzon; species Entomyzon cyanotis. Next base: position 89,921,908 of record JAKEPQ010001005.1, read on the forward strand.
CCTAACCAATAATTTTATTCTTGATTTTAATAATCTTAGACTGCAGGCAAAGTACAGATCAGTTTGACAGCACAGTTACTTTTCATTAAGAAATCATGAAATATTCTGAGACATCAGGAAAAAACCCTCTGTAAAATACATTCTCTAAAATAAATTCCCTTTTCTACACAGAAACAAATGTTGCATAAATTTAATTCCTTGAGTCATTCCGTTAATACAATTAATGACTGATTCCTTTAAGCAATGGGCAGCTGAGGCTGCAGCGCCGTGCTGTGCAGTGGGAGGGCACTTCAGAGGAGACCCACACTTCATCGTATTCAGCCCAGCACTTCTGTACCTACTTCAGTCCCCAAGTCCAGTAAGACCGAAGCACATGTCAGAAGGCTTTGCTGAGTCAGAGCCGGAGATATGGAAATAACGTGGATGCCTCTCTGGCTTCAGAAAAACTTTTTGCAGAGGGCTCTGCGCAGGAACACAGATCTGCTCCAGGTGGCTTAGCCCAGGGTTAAGAACTCGCTTATTACAGAGGCAGAAATTATAAGTGAAACACAAGGAATGGAAACAAATTTTTTTGGTGTGTGAGTATAGGCACCAAATAGTGCATGATTTCCTTATATAAATAGTTGAACTGAAATCTTGGTGACTGGTGATCTCTGGAAGGCTGTTCAGGGAAGTAAACAAACAGAAAGCGCAAGCAGAGAAGCTGTGATTAAAGACAGCAACCTAGGAGTTATGTCTGCTTTGTTTTCATGGCCAAAAACTCCTTCTTGCAATGTGGTTAACGTCTGAGGGCTTCTTTTGACGTATTGTAATGGGCACTGATCAAAACCCAAAGAGAAAACACAGATCCTGCTCCAAAGGAGTCAGCATCAAAAGGAAAAAAATAACAGAAGAACAGAAATAGTTTTAAGGCAGGGTTTTCCCCTTCTTATTTTTCTGTTCACACCCCTTTTGGCATACCTTTAAATAGATTTCTAATTCACACTCTCACTGGCATAGACTCACTCAACAAGGAAATACTAGAATATAAGACAAGGGACAGATCTGTGGAATAATTAGCAACTCCTACTAAGTATTAGATAAAACCTTCTTGAAGTTTAATAATTATTGCTATTGTGCTGCGGTAACATTTTGGGTTCCTCAACAGATCAGTGCCCCTATGTGCAAATGTATATCTATGCTGTTCCATTTTCAGGATGCTTTGCCCCCAAGTGTAAATGTACACCTTTCGTGTTTCATTTTCAGGATGCTTAGCTAAACAGACTTGATCAGAGCACAGGCACAGAGGGCTTTTTCTTTGTGGGGATGGTACTTGTGGGGATGGTATTTATATACTCTTTCCTCCTTATACTTCTGTTTGGTGAGAAAAAGGATGTCAAGAGGTTCAGCATGCCAATGTTTGCATTATCAGTCCTTCTTCCAGAGTGTTAATGCATCTTTTGGGGTGGGAGGCCTCAGTCTTGCTTGAACAGATTAAAAGTAGTTCTCTTCCCATCTTGAAACGAGTTTGGTCCTGCTTCTGTAACAGAAGCCTTTAATGAAGTTATGATTTCTTGTCCTCCAAACACAGGGTTTTAGCTCTCCCTGCTTGAGGAGTGTTAGTGAGAGGTGTATGTGTGTTTATTGTCTGGGCACTGGTAACAAGGTACTTCCTCCCCACACACATCACTGCCTGCCTCTGCACAGGCACGGTGACATCAGGGGAATTATTCAGGAGTCTCATTGTGTCTGGGTGTAAGACTTTGCCGGATTGAACCAGTTTGATGGTTTGCTCTTTTCACTATAAAAATAACTTTCAACACTAAGACAGTTTTGTAGGGCTTTTTGGTTTTTTTCAAATTAATAAGTATTCTGTGATTCTGTTTGAAAGATTAGCCCTTCAGGGAACTTCCTATTAAAACCAGTTTTATCCTTGTCTTCCTGCTGTCAATATTGAAGACAAGTTTATGTTGCAACGAACACTTAAATAAAAAATACTTTTCAGAGAGTCTTTTGTACATCCTCTAAAGTGCTATTCGGGGATAGAGTTCCTATGTGATATTTTGTGTCTTCCACATTGTTAAGACTGTGAACCATCAGTTCAGTAAGTTTCAGCATGTATCTTTATTTGATCTTCTTCCTTTTTTGCTTCCTTTCTTTCACCCAAAAGTTTGTCACTTTTTTTCAAACTGTATTTGTTTAAACTATATTTGTTTACAGCAATGAAGTTATAGTGTTTACATACTTATGGAGAACTCTAGGCAGGAAACCTTTAAAAGGTATTATATTTTGCAAATTATTTGAGACATTATTTTGGTAAATAAAATAGCATGCATGGGGCGTTTGCGGCCAGACCATCTGTTAAACTAAATAGAGGGAGCGCAGTGTTGCATTCCAAAATACACAAGATGGAAGCAGTACCCAAACCTTGCATATATCATGAAGCATTATATACGGTGGAGCAAATTCACACCCAAATATGGCTCCTAAATCCTTTGTGAATCGAAGCGAGCAGCTTCTCACCTCTGGCTGGCCTTCGGCAGTGGATCCCGTGCAAACTTCTGGGAGAGCCTCGTGTGCTGCACTGGAATGTGAGCATTTATCTCGCTAACCTGTTTTGCTCGTGCGCTCTCATGGTCTTGCCAACAACTTCTGCTTCAGAAATCACTATGTCAAGTGTTCTACCCTCTTCCCTGGGGTGTGCAAGCTTGGGCTGTGGGAGAAGTGTAGGAAATACGTGTAGCTCACCAGCTCACTGCATTGCAGTGGAATTGACAGGGTGTAGCAAACGGGTAAAGAAAATTAAGGTCGATTATTGCATTTCAGTAACTGATACTCTGGTGTCCAACCTTCAGTGACTTTCCTGTTAGCGCTCTGCTTACAGGCACTTGGTAGTTTTAAAGCAGTGCCAAGCATTAACCATTGATGGTGTAAAACAATTGTGTTCAGCTTTTCAACACAGGGAGGTCTTTACTCATTCCCCAGCACATATTTGAAATACTTTGGCTTTTTGGACCCAATTAGCCAAACCTTGCTGAGTCTGACACTCTGTGATCACAGTAAACATTATTAGCTATCCAGACATTCAAAATTAGGAGTCAGGCTCCACAAAAAATTAACACAAGGCTGGCTGAAAAGTTGCAGGACACATTTGGGACTCTTTTTGTTTTGCCTTCTCTAGTTCAAATCTCTAAGTATTGAGATTTTCAGGGGTTTTTTTTTGGAGGAAGGAAAAGTTAGTTTTCTTGAGAGCTAAGCTTCTTTTGACATAGCATGTTTCCATGTCCCGGGTTTTCAAATACATCATCATTTTTTATGAGCTTTGCAGTGCAATCAGCAGAGATGATAGCAGTAAGGATGCCTGCATGCTAGGAATATTTTATTGTGACAGGAGTCCTGGCTCAGCATCCCTCCATGGACACAGCTAGAGCAGCCAAGCTGTGCTTTGGATCAATGTAAGGAAAACATCCTGCACATCTGAAGCGAGCTGTGCCAGTAAAACTTTAGTTTCACCGTGTCTTGGGGATTCTGCTGGCGAAAACAGAATGCAGGATCACATCTCCTTCTTCTTCAAGCAACAGGGCTGTGCTCCCCAGCGTCTTTAGTATGGGCATTTCTTGATTAGGGATCAGCGCGGTTTATTGGAGAGTTACGCCCCACCGTTTAGTGGTTTTTCCATTCTAAAATCGTAGCTCAACAACAAGGACAAATGTTTATCTTCCTAACCTGGCAGCCCAGTGCTGCCCCACCCACCTAATGGAAGAAACTCATTTGTGTGGCCAAAGACATCGCCCAAAATGAGAGCCAGGCCCTCAGTGGGTGATAACCAATGCAGACAGAAGCAGAACAGGGCTGGCTTGCACTAGCTGAAGGTCTAGTCCAGCTCTTAATTTGCCATCGCAAAAGAACAGTTGAGTTAATAATTTTCAGCAATACATTATTCCTATAAAATCATTGCTCTTAAATAGCATGGCACTTGTAATTAGTGTAGTCATAATGTATATATCATTGTATCTACATGTCTTCTTGCTTCTTTTTCTTCTGCTTAATTTCCCAAGTGTAGGATTGTTAATAGCAGAGCTGCAACTAATTTTTCATGTCAGACCACTGTGCTGGACTGCAGCCTTCAACCTCTTATAAACAGACGTCACCACAGCAAATGTGTGATCGAGTGCAGGTTAAAATCATTATCACGGCTTAATGTTACATATAAAGAAAAATGCATTTTTATCTGCATTCCCCCATTATCTCTGTAATGACACCATGTTTTTCTCTCGGAGCTGTAGTCATTGTTATTTTAAGTGCTTGTTAGTACAGCTGTGGGGAAAGACATGATCAATTTTTCACTTGGGAAAAGACACAACAGCGAATGTTAGTTAATGTCTGCATTTTAGATAACGTGATAAAATAATAAGTATGGTTAAGGAGCAGTCTAGCACTCAGGCACAGGATTCTCAATTATGTTCCAGTGAATTAAATAAGTCATCTGCTTTACTGTCCTTCATTAATAGCTTTATTTCAGGAATTCATTAATTTGGGGGAGTTGGTGTCATGTTCTAGCAGCAGATTTGTATTACCCTAAGCTCTCAGGAAATCCACGTCTGTGAAACCACTGCATATCCTGAAAGCAAAATGATATGGGCATTTTCATTTTATATGGAAGTGGTGCTCACATACAAGCCCAGAGGTGAGATTCTTTTATAAGCAGGCATTTTCTCTGTGTTTTTTAGGTTGTATGTGCACCCTGACTCCCCATTTACAGGAGAGCAACTGTTGAAGCAGATGGTGTCCTTTGAAAAAGTCAAACTCACCAACAACGAGCTGGATCAGCATGGCCATGTGAGTAGCCCTATGAGTGGGAAAGGGAAAAGAAACCACCAGGGTGTTGCTTATATCACAAGGCTTAATGGGAGAGCAACTGCTATGGGGAAAGGCTGCCATGGTCCCCACGTTACACTTCTCTTAGCCAGCCCTTTGTACCACAGGGGTGGAAGATGTATGAAACTTGAACATGTTTGGTTTAATATGTTAAAGGGTCCTTTCGGGTTCCTCTGTTGCTGAGGAATTGGCAACTTTAAAAGTCAGGATTTTAAAAAATTTTTAATAAGGTAGAGCCTGGATCAATGGTTCAAATCATGCTCCTACTTCCATTACAGGCAAAACATCCATCAGGGGCAAGTTCAGGGTGGAGTTGAGTGTCAGAGCAAGGGATAGAAGGAAGGCAGATGAGCCTTTTTTTGTGCTTCTGCTTGCATTTGGCTGTGACTTGGCAGTGTGCTCTGCCACATGCAAGGGCCAGCAAACCCATGTGCTTTTACATGTGTGTTTAGAAGCTCCTACAGGTCACTTCAGGCAACCTGTTAGGGTTGGCTCCACCAATTAGAGTCTTCTAGTTCCAGACTCACCACAGTATTGGCACAGAGTCAGAAGAAAATACTGACCTGACACCAAAGCAACATCTAGAGAATTATAAAAAACAAGTGCACCTGAATTGCTCTTGAAATAACTGTAGGCTAGCTGCAAGTCAAGGTGCCACAGGGTGGACTTGGGCCTCTGAAGGAGACAGGTCCCAGCTCTGATTGGTGCCAGTTTGTTGTCACAGGTCCTGAGGTTGGAAGATGGTAAATAGGATTCAGAGCTGCTGCCATGGGTTCCTGCTATGCTCCATCAGTGGGGACAACTCCTTTAGTTGTCTGACTGGCTAGTGGTAGGTGGTAAGAATAGGTATTGCCTGTCCCGCCCTCCACCCAAAAGTGCCTGTGAAGTGCAGGAATGACTAGGTAGTGCCTCCAAATTGCAAAGAAAGAGCTAAAATTGTTGCATCTGGGCTTGGTGGTTCTCTTAGGGAAGGCAGAAGGAGCAAGGGGATGGATTTGAAAGAGTTGTTGGCTGAGAACAGGGCAGATCAATTCAGAAGAATGAGCAAAAGGCAGTGTTAGTAAATGAGGTGTTGGGAAGAGAGGAGTGATTTGGAATGCTAAAGCATGCGCAAGGGTGACTAATTTGTATAGCTGAATAATTGCAGAATACAATGTATCAGAAATCCCTTCCCTAGTGTGGTATTTAGTGCCCGGACTGTGTGAGACAGTGGCCGTATGTCTGAGCTGTGTTTTGTGCAAATGTTTCTCATCCAAAAGAGAATTTTCACTTACTTCAAGAACTGAGAATTGAATCACAGCCATGATCATTTAAAATACATTCTGGAAATAACGACAAAAAAAGTAGCTGAAACTCCCAAACAAATAAAACAAAAGAAAGCCCAGATAGATGTCTGTGTTGTTCTTTTGTAGATATCCATCTGTGGGTATATTATTCTTGAATCCAGTTCCCACCGCTGTTCCCTTCATGACTAGTGGAGAATGAATTTTTTCCCCCCTCTCTTTTATTTCATAATCTGTAGAAGGGCAAAGCTGAAGATTTGTGGGCTCTATCACCAAGTGATGATAGAGCAGTATACGTGAGCACTTAAAAAGAAGCATTTTTCATCATAACAGGGGCCATGTGTGCCTTTAATAAAGGGCTCGCAGCAGTATATTGCAAGCTAGTTAGGAGTGCTGCAGTTCCCAGAAGCCCAGAGGAGTAGGAAGCAGAAGTAGGTCTGAGGAGCTGTCGGGAACAGAGACATGTAGCAGAGCAAGAAGATATAATCGTCTCAAATACAGGCAGTGGGAGAAAATGATCCAGAGTGTTTGAGTTGCAGCCTCTCCATTAATTTCCGGAGAAACAGAGGCTGATCCCATTCTTTACACAAAGGCTATGGACAGCCAACGACAATGGAAAGTTTTGTGTGTTCAGTTAAGGACGAGCCCTGAAGGCTTGAGTGACAGGTGTTACACCTTCACAGAGCACTCCCTTTTGATATTTTGTGGGGGTTTATGTTCCAAATTAGGATGTCAGGTTTTATGTGCTGCCTTATTGAAGCTATGTGAATACCATCATTGGATGATCAGTAGAATTAAGGAAGAAATCAATCCTCTGGAGCCTTTAAGGAGGGCTCACTGTGCTATGGCCCATGGCATTTCTGAACTCCTGTGTATGAAGAGGAGAATTGAAACACCTCTTGAAATCTCTCCCTTGAGTTTGAAAGAGCCGGTCTTCACTTTTTAATTATGTTTGATAATGCATGTTGGTTCCTCAGGAAGTTTTGATGACCCATAAGAATCCTTTAAATACTAGTTACAGGTAGGGAAGATGGATCCAACCTGATTCCAGTTTGTTCTAGTTGCTTGCTTTCTTCATTTTCCAGAAGACAGTTATGGGTTTTAAGGTAATTGTGGTTTATTTGTAGGGTGGTTCACTTCCTGAAAAGGAATCTGAAGAGAGGCATTTGTTTGTTCTAGCATATGCTTGTTTTCTCTTATTCCAAGACTTTTGGAGCTGGCAAGCATTTCTGCTTGTGTACCTTCAGCAGAATGTGTAACCTCATAGTTATGCACATATTCTCCCCAAGCATCAGGCAGAAGAAGTCTTATCTCTGTGTGCATGACATACAGCTTTCTCCATGGAAACATTTTCAGATATCCTTACCAGAGGAAGGAAATGGCTCCTATCTCTAGATTTTTTACAGCCAAGCAAGTAATTGCCATTTTTCTGGTTGTGAAGTATTTATGAATGTGACTTTTCCCCCCCCCCCCCCCCAAATTTTTGGTGATGTTTTTCACACAGTGCTTTCTTTAGGACTTTTGGTTGCCCCTCATTGGAGTGCCATCATTTCTGATTTATGGTGAGGTAAACCATGAGTGTATACATTATTGTAATTGGTTTTTTGGCATTTACAGTAGCAAAACTCAAACACACGATTGTTTGCAAAAGCAAATGCAAAGCTGTGAACATGTTTAATAAGTAACTGGGAAAGCAGGGAGTTTGGAATAGCCACAAGGAGTTATGCCCAAGGTTTTTTTGAGTCAACCCAGCAGAATTTAGGAATCTTCATGTGTTCAGAAAGAAAACTTTACCTGGTAATGCTATTATTTGGTGAATATGGAAGCAGCATTCACAGCACAGTTCCTGAATTCAAAACCACCTTGTAATTTTGCAGCTGGCATCCAGATTGTCTCTGGTGACTGGTCTGAAGCCAGTGGGAGCCAGATGTCTACAAACCTGCCTGACCTTACAGCAATCAGGTTCCTGTGAGGAGGGATCCTGGTCATCTTCCCTGCTGCAGGCTGTCAGCACGAAGGTGGAGGGGGTGGCTGGTGGCTGTGGATGCCAGCAAGTGTGTGCAGGGGGACTGCCATGAGTATGTGTTTCTTGGGACATGCCAGCAGGATTGTCACAGAGCTGGCATAAGGGACTTTCTGATAGCTACACCATGCAGGAGGAGGGTGAATGACCAGACTTGCCTCTGGTGGGAATGAGCAATGTGGAGCACCATGGCAGGGGATGTTATCTATCTGCACTTTCTTTTTTGGAAAACTTTCATGAGGGATTACGCAGTCTTGTTTGAGAAATGTAGTTTCTTTATCACAGTTTGCATTCAGAGAGGAGCAAAAGGAAAGGGCACGTGTGGGAGCTGCTCTGTCACAATATTTTCCTCCTTCTGCTTGACTGCTGCTCAGATGTAATGCCTTGGTGTGGGTATCATGGCCATCAAAGGCAATGGAAAGCACCAAGGTCTGTAGGCTAACCCCTCAGTGTAAGCTCATCGCCATCCACACACTCTGCTTTAAAAAGACTCTTCCATCTGCTTAGAGCACTGTAAACAGCTAGGATGGCAAAACAAGATTTCACAAAGAGAGGGAAAAGTGCTAAGGATATTAAAGGTAAGGTCCATGGCCATTGTGCATGTGCCTATACACAATGGTGAAGTGCTTTGAAAAAGGACCTGAGCTGGTTAAAGCAGACATGCAACACTTTCAGGATGATGGTTCCCTGTCATTGTAATGTCTTTCTTGTTGCTGTGTGCCTCCCCCAAAGTCCCAGTGTGAGTCTTTGCAATATTTGGCCCCAAAGGAGCAGCAAAGAAAAACGCTGATAGAAATTGTAGCCATGATAGAGTTGTCTCTAAGCTCTCCACTCCAATGCAATGTGCAACCTTTCTCGTTGACTTACCATGAAATACTGCACTGCTCCTGCTATGTTTCAGCTGAAGTTAACGCTTCCTGAGGAATGCACATTAGCTATTCCAGATGTACGGAGCTGACTGTAATGTCGTTATGGCCCCTGCAAAATAGAACCACCCACACCATTGCCAATTTTGTCTTGTGACTGTGATTATATCCAAAACAAGGGCTGGTGTGAGCTGAGCTCTGTATTTAATTCTTATATTGTAATAATGTGGTTAGAGGCAGCCAAACAGGCCTCCAGTCAGTGGTAACTGAAGCAAGGGGGACTCTTGGTTTGACTCCAGTGAACGTTGAAATTGGTTGGTTGGTACCTTAGGTTTAGAATTGTTTTGGGAGCTCGTAAACAATTATTAATGAGGATAGAATAGCAAAACCTGGTCATTTGGGGGTTCCGTACTGGTTTCCCTCCTTGCTCTCATTTTTGGCAGTCTGCGGTGAAGATCGTCTATGAAGTAGTTTGTTTTAAAGGTTTGCCACAGTGAAAGGCCATGTGGAGTTTTACTTTTAGTCAGACAGTTTGTGCTGCTGCTGCTGGTAGGGTTTTGGATGGGTCTAATTTTTTCCGTAGTTTTTCCTAAGGGATTTGTGACTGTTTTCATTCTGCACCTGCGCATTTTTACAAGTGGGGACTCTTGGCCATTACCTTTCAGGAGATATATATTCACACCTGCAAAGCAGGGCACACTCTGGCAGTAACTAATTCTGTATGTAAAACACCTCATCTGTAGGAACAGGTATTTATGCTTCAAGAAATTCATGCTCACCAGCAGCGTAGGAGTGAAAGGAGACTAGCTCCTGGGATGCCTGCTTTTCCACCTTCATTTCCTGGAACTGCCCAAAGGAGCTGGAGAGTTTGCCCTGAAAACCAGCCCCTGGCTGGTTAGATTTCAGATGCTTCCCCTGCAGTGGTAATTAGATCCGTTTTTCCCCCCCTATGGTTTTATAGTCTTTGAGGGCCCCATCAGCCTTCCTCTGAGGACAGTGCTGTGTCATTCTTTCTTGCAGATCATTTTGAACTCCATGCACAAGTACCAGCCAAGGGTCCACATCATTAAGAAGAAGGATCACACGGCTTCTTTGCTAAATCTGAAATCGGAAGAGTTCAGGACATTCATTTTTCCAGAGACAGTTTTTACTGCTGTTACTGCCTACCAGAATCAGTTGGTGAGTAAAGTTGATAATTTCCACAGATACAACTAGATCCCACCCTGCTGAAAACTCCTTTCTGCCCAATCTAAACTAGAAATTTTCTGCCATAACCTACCTTTCCGTGCCAATCTTATTCACATTCATGAGTAATTCCTGAATATACAGTAGTACTACAAACTTCAAAGAGCCATAGGGATTATTCATGAGAGTAAAAATGACAAGTAAGAGGCTTTCTTTTGTCTTCCCTTCTGTCTATACAAAGCTGCTTGCATATTAGCATTTAGTCATTTTCTAATTATAGCTCATTAAAGAACTACTCTTATTTGCAGTGATCTTTCATGCCACAAGGTATGAGCTGAGAGAGATTCTGGTTTGTGCATGATGATTTCATGGGCTTAAAAAGTTGACTAATTAAGATGAAGGCTCAAACGTAAGGAAAATCACTCAGAGATATGCTTTTCAGAGGCTGCCAGATTACATCCAGATGTCTGAATTTCAATTTGCATGCCAGTGAATAATATATACAAAATGGAGGAGATCATAACAATGGATTGCTAATGAGTAATTTTAGGAAGTCTATAAACAATCAGAGAACAGAGGCTCTGCTTGATGGTGAATTGGGCTTTAATATTCAAGTCAGTGGAAATATGTTGTTGCCTTCAGTGTCATGCAGAGTGTGCTTTAATGGCTTACTGACTATGGTACTTCAAAAAAACCCCATCTATTTCACTCCTTAGTTCCGTCAAGTTAAGAAAAATATAGGGACTGTCCAAACAGGTGGGCAGGCAGCATCACAGTAAAGGTACCTATTGGATTATTTAAAGAAGTTGGCATTTCTTAATATGAAGCAAAAGTAATTAATTTTTAAATGCTATGAATAAAATTAAACTAGTGCATGGGGGGCCAAGGAAGCTCTGAACATAATATTAGTAATATTAAGTCTATCCTTATGACAGACCCCACATCCTGCTTTAAGACTTTAATGTGTTGATTTAAACTCAGATTATATCTGAATGGTGTAGAAAACACACTCAGCACCTGGCAATCTCAAGAAAATAACGTTTGGACAGACAGATTTTTCCACATAACTTTCTTTAGAAACCAGCAAAATAGTTTCTTTCTTTAGAAATAGTTTCTAAAGAAACTATTTCTAAATATTTCTAAAATTTTTAAAGAATAGTTTCTTTAAAGAAACTATTTCTTTAGAAATAGTTTCTTTCTTTAGAAACCAGCAACAGGCACAAAACCAGCTAAACCTGGAATTTATCTCTGTAGGATGGATTTGTGTCTACCGATGATATTTACACTAGAGATGTTTCTAAACTAACCTTCCCAAAGCACATACATTGAGTCCTGGAAAATTTCTCAATGGAACATCTCCGGAACCCCTAGAGGTTGATGTTGTCATTTTATTTATGACTAATGAAAATGGAGCCTTTTTTCATTTTTGCCATTTCTTTCAGAACTGTTTTAAGGAGGGATTGATTACATTTCTGGAGGTTATTAGATAAAAGCTAAATACATTACACTTTCAACAAACTATCTCATAATTTAAGATTTAAAGGGCATGCATTTATTTAAACAGTCAAACCACTGCCACAGAGTTGAATTGTAGGTCAGATTTCATTTAAAAATGCTTTCTAGCAGATGTTCTCTGATTGTTTGTGAGACAGTCTCTCAGGAAAAATATGGCCATAAATGATTGTGAGTCTCATCTGGCTTTGGTGGATATAAAAAGTTTCTACTGTGATGTCATACCAAAACTTTAATATTAGGAAGATGGAAGTTTGATTGGTGAAAATATGCTCAAGAGATGAATAGACATACTTATTGTTCTATAGTGCAGTTGGCCTGGTGTGTTGGTGATCTCAGTCAATGGAACTAGTTAGAGCTTGTCTTTTCTCAAGGTAGTTTTCAGAACACTGCCAGAAAAATATTCACTGGACGTGAGGAACTAAGTTGCCACTCTGCAACATCACCATGAGTCGAGGGCTTATGGATATCTTGGAAGTACAATGAGGCCATAACTAACTTTCTGAGCTGTTTCAAGGTCCTAGTGACAAGGCTTCAGGGTTGTTTCATCAGCTGTACCTGAGTGATGAGACAGCCTCAAACCCTTGAGCAGCAACCCAGGTCCATGGTGTTTGACCAGCCCACTGCAGACTATTAATTAAAAACTCAGATTTTGTCTTTGTCAGCATACCCCTTCCTCTCTGTGTTTACCTCCCAGAAGACCTCTTTCTTAGAATTAAAATTTAAGTCCAGTTGCCCTCTTTTTTTTTTTTTAATTTTTTTTTTTTTTATTTTGGGGGAGAAGCCACCCCATTTTGAAATATATTTGTTTGATGAGATTATTTAATTGTTTCAGGATTTGGAAAAGATCCCTTTTTTTTTTCTTCCTGAGTCTTGAGGCCCAGTTATTGAAAGTGAGGTTGTGGCCTCTTTGATACAGGCTTTTTTTGAGGGAAGTCAGGCTGACAAAGCTCCTTAATATGAAATGTTGAGAGTTGGCGATTTTCATGGGCTTAAGATAGAGTTGGTGGCATTCACTGCCTTGCAGGATGGGTCCTGTGTTGTCTCTCATCAAGCTCTAACTCCCACTTACAATTCTATTTTTAGCTCTTGGAAAGAATATGGCTGGCAAATCCAACTATTACAATTATGCCTCAGGTTTTATTCACCAAATCTAAATTGGTTGGATAGATAGGAAATTTCACAAGGACAATGGTGTATTTTTTTTCCCACTCCTCAAAAAAGAACCCAAACCAAAAACCCCATATTGAAAGCCACCACCATATGCCTGAAAAGTTTCACTGCAAAGATAAGGGGAGCTCAGATGCCTTGGGGCCAGAGGGATTCCTGGTCAATGGGTTGCTCTGTCAAAATGGAAAGGCTGATGGACTGACTGGGCAGGTTTATAGCTGCCTTTGAAGAAGGTAGGAAAATTTTTATTCATGATCTCTGATTTTTCCGTGGGGTTACTCCTTCAATCCAGGCTCTGTCACTTTAAATCTGAGTTCTTCCCATGTTTTCCCTTTCCTTCCTTCCTCAGCCTCTTTTCATACAGAACCCATTAAACTTCCCCTGTGTGGTGGCTGGTAGGCCTGGGTGAGAGCATTTCCATCCCAGTAAAAAAAAAAAAAAAAAGATGATGTTGAACTGGAGCCATGGCTTCAGGTTGTTTGGGCTTGCATTGGTTGATGTGCAGCTCCACCAAGCAGGCTCAGGTGTTAGCTGGGTGATTTGTTCTGCTTCTGTAAAAGGCAACCTGATTGATGCTGTTCAAGCATTTGGAAGCTGTAATGCTGTACGTGGGTGGGTTCCCCCTGCTTGGGGCAACAGGAAGGCTGAGCCTGCTGTGCCCTTTGGTCTTTCCACTGCCATATGTGCAATGCACCCTGGCTTGCCCCCTCACCTTTGCAGTGTCTCAAGAGCAGCACACAGGCACAAGGATAAAATTAGCACTGAAGTCACAGGGGATGGGTTGGTTAACACTTTGTACACGGCAATACCTTAACACTACATTCGTGTAATGTTGCTCTTTTCTATGTTTCCAGATAACCAAGTTGAAAATTGACAGCAACCCTTTTGCTAAAGGATTCCGTGACTCTTCCAGACTCACTGATATCGAGAGGTAATGGGGACTTTCTGTTTACTTTCCATGCAGATAAGATAAAGAGAAGAGAGGGTTTGTAGGAAAAGCATCCTTTCAACTCCTGAGAAGCTGTGCATTTTAACGTTATCTTGCTGCATATAGTAAGACTCCTCCACCTCCTTTAAAAATACTTATAAACTTTATGAAGAAAGAGCTGTTTTGAGTTTTGACATCTGTTCCAGTTGGGGCCTATATATTCGTCTTCCTCAGGGGGCTTCTTGAAGGGAGAAGAGGGGCAGTTTTACAACTTCAGAATGAAAAGCTTTTTCTTATCACGCCATTTAATCCTGTTGAGGGCTGTGAATTGGGTCGATGGGAAACAAGGGCAGTGGTCCTGTGAAAAACATCTTTACAGCTCCCCACTGCTCAACGTAGTGGAAAAGAGAGAGGAGAGGTCCCAAAATTCACTTCAGCAGTCCCAGACACTGAATCAGCAATTACTACCATCAGGATGACTCCCGTAACTCCCACTCTGACAACAAAGATGCCATTTCTGTTTCACCAAAGTTGTATTGCAAGCTGCATCAGGCGAAAGCTTTATCTGGAAACTGTTTTGTGTGTGTACAGCTCATTAGAAGCAACTGCTGCCATAGGGACAGAAGCATTAACCCACAACTGAGTTAGGAAATAAACTTCAATCTCTTGGTAGCTTTCCAGCACATCACATTTTTATGATATCATGTCAAATAGCTTGGCAAATGAAGCAAATTAAGCTGCCTGTGTCCTTTAAGCTGAAAGAGAACTCGATGGAGATGGATATAGCACATCCAATTTTTCCTACGAGCACAGGATCATGAAAGAAAGTTTGGAGAGGCCAAAACCCTCCAGGCTCCTATCTGGGGATATCCAGATGTATCTGTGAATAATTTTTCACAGGTGCATACAGGGGACAAACTTCTCAATAAAGTCATAGCCACAGAGCTAGAGAAAGTCTTCACAGCAGTTCAAAAGTACATCTATCTAAGCAGGTCCATGGATGGGAAATAGTGGTTTCCTTTACACCTTAGTAGTGACTGGATCATTAGTGATCCATTGGGTAAATGGGTAAAAGAAAAGTAATTTGGGGAAAGAAAGCTTGTAGGCTGCAGCACACACTTGCAAAGTTGTTGAAAATTGTCACTTAAGTGAAAGCCTTCAATGAAAATGAAAACAAACAAAAATCCCAGGCAAATTTAATAAAAATAGCATGGCCTGCTCTATTGACAGAATACTGAGGTAAACAACATCCAAAGCTCAGGTTTCTATGCAATGAGTAGTCAAGGGAGGACCTGTCGGAAGAGGTTTCCTTGTTTTACAGACAGGAGACATCTAATGACACAGCTTTGCAAGGGCGGAAAGAGTCTGAAGAGATAAGCTGGGAGAAAAACTTAGTTACCTCTGTGCAGATGAACCGACTATCGTGGTGCTGGATATGACGGGAATTTTTCCAGAGGACATCTTATTATAACAGCACATGGCATGGAGTCAGAAATGCTGAGCATAAGCTGCGGTGCCCTTTTGTTTATTGATAAGTGTAAGTATAGAGACTGAGACAGGCAATGGAGCCCAGGCACAAATGTTGCCATGAAAGATAAGGCAGACAAATATAAAGTCTACAATAAATACAAGAAACAGAATGTGAAAAGTATTAAAATTACATTAAAACACTGGATTTGAGAGCCCAAATTTGAGTAAGGTCTGATTTTGACTTAAATTAGAAAGCTTAGCCCTGATTACTGTTACAGGAATATTTAAAAATACAAAACCTGCTTCACAGCACATCAAGTCATGAGATAATAAAAGTGTAACATGCAAGTGGGTTGGTAAGAGACTGTTTGAGAATTGCCAAAGTTATACAATATGGTCCAGAAATATCAAGGGGTTTATTCAGTTCTGGAATTAAAATAATGAGACATCATTCTCTAAGTGCCCACTGGTTCTTCAGATTTCACCTCAGCACCAGCAAAATTGCTAAAGAAATCTGAAACAAAGCAAAAGAAGTAGCAAAGTGAGATATGACAACAGGAGGAATTTCTTACTTGATGTCCATTGTGACATGCATTGCAAATAGGTGAACGTTGAATAGTACAGCATGGCTCTTGCTCAGTCTAGCTGAAAACTTAGTTGTTTCTATAAGATCACTGCTGGAGAAATACTCATTTGCTGGAGAAAAGACTATGAAAGCCAAAGCACACTTGCACAGCTCTTGAAAATTGAATAGCTCTCTGGAAGCTGTGAAAATACTTTCCCTGTGCTGCTCCCTGAGCAGGCCTGCACACAGCATGTGTGTGTGTAATCTGGAGCATGGCGTGGTGATCCTAATGGCCTCCTGTAAAGCATCCGTGATGCTGGGGCCAAGACAGTGCTCATTTATCCTGAGGTCCAGCTTTTCCAAATGACCTAAGTAGTGTGAAAGCGTACAGAGCTTTGTATTTCATTTCCAGGTATTTAAGCGTGCTTTTTCCTAAACAGCCTTTGGGGAGGGAAACAAATCAGATCAATTGATCTTTAGAGACCTAAAGAAATTAAATTAGTCTGGAGTCAGTTACTGCACTAAACCATCCAGTAATTGGATTGCTTCTTGTAACTGATTGAAAACAGCCTCTATCTGTAACAATATAGGGAGCTTTTCTTTATAGTAGATCTGAGAGAAAAACACATCTTTTTACGACATGATGACAGAAATTGCACTTTTTTAACCTAATTGAATATGATTTTATAAATATGTGACTTTAACGATTTCAGGCTTCCCATTCTAGATTTACGATCCTTATGTAAGAAATTCAAGCTGCAAATGCCTTTAGGATTAAATCTGTTGGCATTGTATGTGTCAGAGTTGAAATAATATATGTAAAGATAGTGAAATTTGCACAACAGTAGAGAAGGTAGGAAACAGCATAACTTTTGAAATGCCTGCCTTTTATTTTGTTCCTGTCTAAATACCATAGAATGGTTTCCTTATACTCATAGCTATATGCAAACCTTTTAACTAGTAAAAAAAAATCTTTGAATTTGGTATATACCAAATTTTTTTTAGGATGCAAGATTCCTTCTACAATCAACTCTACATTACTTGTGGTAATCTATTTATAGCGATGGGGCAGTCTTTATCTGGGGCTACTGTGATTTAGATAAGTTTCTGACTCACCTTTTGATCTTTTTACATGGCATTTACATCTCCTCTACTATAAAAAGGCTCCCACAGTGGTTGTGAAGGAAAAAACGGAACATTTAGCAGCAATTACCAGAATGTGGAGCTTAGCATACTGTGGTGTTGATTATGGGATGCCAAATGCAGTAATGAGGCACTTCTGCTGGAGAAAAAACTGCCAAAGGCATAAAGGATGCAGAGGCAGAACCCAACAGAGGGAATTTTTTAAATCTTTAGTCTGAATTTATCTTTTGAGTTGTAGTGAAGAATTAGCCTGTTAAAAATAAATAAATAAATAAAACCATCATAATTACATACCATTCTAACAATCCAGTGAAAAAGGTGATAATTTCAAGAGTGGGAGCCAACAGAACTACTGAATTGTAAAATAATGATCCGACAAGAATTGACAGGTCATAATCATGATCTGAACATTACTTGTTTATTTGACCCAGTGTGTGATAGGCTAGTTTGGGGTATGGATTTGTAGCTATTAAGGAGAGTTTAGTGAATATATCCATCTGCACAAGTCCAATAATGCTTCTGGGATACTTCAAGAGACAAGATGCAAAAGTATAGTTGCATACCAAAGTAAGTTTTAGGCAGTGAAGGGAAGGATGAGGGGATGGGGAAGTAAGAAAGCAGCATCCCAACTGGATTTGCATGGTAATTAAATTCCAGATTTTCCCCTGAGGAGCTCCATCTCTGAGATGTGGAAATACATCATGCTGGCCCTGGATATGGGCACTTTCCTGCTGAAGGATCAGGTCAAAACCATGTGCTCAGTGATAGGTTGTGTGCAGCCATCCTCTCTCCCATCCCTTACCTGCTCACCCAGGAGAGCTGCCTTCTTCCCCATTCTCCTGTCTATTGCTGGTCTAGAACATCCCAGACTCTTGAAATCCCCCTATCAACAGCCAGAAATATGCTCTATGCTCTGCATATATGCTCTACGACCTACCCTCAAGTCCATGGTTAAGTAGGGCTTTTTCATAGTTCTCCAACAAGTCCAATTCCCAACTGATCTTTTATTCTCAGCTAGTTGTCAGTCTGTGAATGTCAGCAACCAGCCATGGGATATCGTCTCTGATGTGTAGGTTCAGAGAAGAAGAGAAGTCCTGAATTTAGGGAGAAATACCAGTAGCAGGGACTCTGGTACCTAAATGCCTGGTATCTAGTGCCATTCCAGACGCTGCTGAGGTTACTCCAGCCTTCAGCTGCTGCTCTGCATGGGTGGGTGGATTGTCCAAACTTTCTGCATCATCCCTTCCAGGATGCTGCAGGTGGCTTGGATAACTTAGCAAATCTTGAAAGCACTACCTGCCTATGTTTGGACACCTGAATTATTCCCTTCAAATTAGGTTCCTCTGACTCTGCTTGTTGTCAACCAGGCAACTGTTCCTTTTCACCTAGCAGAAAGCCCTCTGTGCCAGTTAAATCCTCTTTAGTTCCCAAGTTTTTAAACACTCACACTCTGGCTCATTTTCCACTTCGGTTTTCTGTTTTCTATCTTCTTATTTGTGCAAAATGGTATAAAAATGTTTTATTATTCTAGTGGTTTCCACTCACCTCATGCAGATGTAGTGTGTGCATAAGGGATGATGTAAAATCAGACCTATGGTTTCCACTCCAGAGGAAGTTTTCCAGGAACTTCCTCCAGTCACAGTTGCACAGTATTGCTCTGTCCTCGCCTTTCATCATTTGCCTACAGTCGGAAAGAAATGGTTGCTCCACTGGGTGAAGTGGAGCTCTATCAGCCTGGCTATGTAAGATAGTTTTCTCATATTTATTTGCAGCTGAAAGAAGTGGGGTGAGCATATTGATAACTTCATGCCCCTTCTTCTGTCATTGCATTTCCCATGTCATGACTTCAGCCAGGCTTTGTCACATCCATGCATCCAGCTCTTCATCACATCCAACTCCTTTACAATTGCTAAATTTTTACTGAGAGGGTGACAGTAAACACCATTGCAGAGATACACTTGTTCTTTCTTCTACAATCACCAAACCCCAGATTTTTCATAATTCCAGATTCATTTCCCTTCTTTCCGAAAACTGCATGTATTCTTGCAGTAATGCGTCCTTCCAACACTTGCCCAGTAGTTTTGATTTTGTGTGAAAGTGTTTTGGGGCTGTGGATTAGCTTTTGGGCCAGGTCACGTGGGCCACTGTAGCCTGTAGGCCTTGTTTGGTCCTGGTTGGTTCAGTTTTAACCTAAGCAGTGGAACAGAACTGCTTTGTTCTGCTCAAGGATTTGGTCCATACCATGGACCATCCACAACCTGAATTATGTTCCTATGGTTAGCTTCTAATATTTATCTACCAGTGTAAGAGCAAGTATATGTGGAAAATTGATATGTCTGTATGTTTGTGCATATGTAAAATAGCAAATAAAAGCCATAGGAACATAAAGGCTGAGTGATATCTGAGCAGTGGCTCTGACAGCATATGTTGTTCACTCATAGCTGCTGTTACAGAAATGTATTTGTTCTTCCTGATATGTCGTTTTGGTTTTTTTGGGAGGTGAGCGGTTTTTGTTGGTCTCCTGGGGGGAGTCTTGTTCATTGGGGGTTTTTTTGGGTTTTTTTTTTTACAGACTTGTTTTTAGCACTTGTGTCTTGGACAAATTAGTCATCTTTTCCCTTAAAAAAAAAGTTCTACTACAGTGCAACTTCCGACAAGTTTATTTTTGTGCCTTCTCAGCCCATTTATTCCATCTGTCTTCACCTCACCTCACTTCTGACGTCTTCTGTTATCTGGGCTTTCTTCCAAACATACTAACTGGCAGCTACAAAAAAAGGAAACCTTTGAAATGCAGAACTAAAGAAGTCATTCAGGCTGCAAACTGATAATTCATACACTTTATATCCTGTTCTGTATTTTTCTTTGTGTTGGACTGAATGGCCAAGCAAAACACGATTGTCAGTTTTACTATTTTATTATTTTCCTTCTTTTTTTTCTTTTATTGACATTACCTTTCTTTGCAAAGAAAAAAGAAAGAAAAAAAAGCAAAGCCCATGACACCCGGAATAGGGAGCAGATTCTGAGGATATCCTTACCTTTCTGCGTACCTAGTAATTGGATAGCAAGGGGTGAAAAAAAATAGGTTAATACTAAGAGGCTGCTCAGCTCTGCTCTGAAATTTTTACCTCTTGTAGCCATTTCTGAAAGAGTAACTTATGCAGAAGACACAAATTCAGAGTGCCTGGCTCAGCCACCTGCTCTCTCTCACCGTAGTATGACTTTAGAGAGTTGTCTTCAAAGAAGTTTCAACCTGGCTCCCACTGGAATCGATGGCTGCCTGCTGTTTCAACTCCATCCTCTTTGTAGTCATGGCATAGATCTAAGATGGATACTAAGGCAGTCCTGGTTCCAGCAAGCTGGTTCTGAATTAGTTTTTCTGACACCTTTGCCAAAGCTAAATATACTGTCTTAAATATTCTTGTCCCAAAGGGAGAAGACAGGCTTTCCCATCTCCTTTCTGCCAAATTCAGGAAAATCCATAGTTTCAGGTGCATGCATGCATGTTGCAGCATCCATGTTGACTGCACAATGGCCAGTGACCCTTACTCTTTCATATTGGCAGGGTTCATGATCATTCACTTCAGAATCAGGGTCGTGGTGATCACCAGGCTGCTGTGCATGCAGATCTGAAGTAGAGTAATAGCAAAAGGAGCAGAAAAAATGACATCAGAGACACCTGCTCCCACCTACAAAGAAGCCCTACTTTTTTATCTTGATTCAAGATCCTGCTCAGGGTAATCTGGGACTTTATCATCTCTTGGGAGAACTTCTATCATCTGGGTTGACAGCAAAAGAAAGTGAGCACCCTCACACAGAGCTTAATCAGCTTCCCAAATCAGCTGTGTCTTCTGCCCTCTTCCAGCTCAAATCCATTGCAAGATCTTGGGTTTGGTCTGTAAAGTGTTAGTGAATCATTTATCAGTTACATCAAGGTTCTCCTATCTTCTTTTGGTCCTTTGAGGCTACTCTGTATATGCAGGGCAATGTTAACTAAACAAGGCCGAAGACTCAGCTTGGAGCTGCATGACATAAAGCATCCCTAGCTGGAAGTTCAGTTTTGGAATTGCTTGCCAGCAGAGGCAAGAGTGAAATGTTTAATCAAGAGGTTAGAACCTGCAAGATGGTCCCTGTAGACCCTAAACCCTTTCAAATTGATGAATTCTCTCAGCCCTTCACATCCTTTGATATCAGGTTCAAATTTTGCTGTTTTATTTCTCATATAAAAGAAATGCTTCAGTCATAATAAGGTTTATTGACAGGACTGGGCTCAAAGTGTGCTTCTGTTGGAATGTAGATTATTTGGATCAGCCTGAGCTCCTTTTCCCTATCTCTCCCCACATTTGTCCTGCCTCAGCATCTTCTCTGTGGGTGTGCTTGCCAATACGAGCTCAGTTTTTTCCTTTCCTTTTGGCACATGGATCCTTTTTCTCAAGGAGCTTCAGTCCCTAACTTGCTCTTCCCAGCCTGTCATCTCCTACTATTATCTATCCAGTCGTACACGTTGCATGGCTTAGTAATATGTTGTGCCTATGTACATACTTTTCCCCCTCCTCTGGGTATTTTCAAGATATCTGTGAACTGAAGAGCAATCTGGAAGACTGAAACTTGTTGGTAGACCACACAAAAATATTTGACAGAAATAAGACATCTTTCCTTTATTAAATTGGCAGCCTGTGATCTCTCAGAACAAAGTTTATTAGTAATTTATTGCTAACGGAAGAAACTGTGGAGTTCTAAGACACACTAAAAAGTAAAAATTGTTAGGTTCCAGTATTAGATAACAAGTCTCTGATCACAAACAAAGAAACAGAAGGACAGAATTTGAGTACTGAGTAAGTGGAAGTCACTTCGTTCTTCAGACCGTTTACTGTGGAACAGTGCTGAGAAATACTCAAAGACAGCTTTAAAAAACTTCCACCATAATCTTCACTTGCTATTTTTTGAAACTGAGCATAGAATCATAAAATGGCAAAGACTGATTTATCATTCAGTAATTTGTAAAATTATTTCCATAAATCCTTTGAACCACATTGAGATATATGATGCTGCACACAGAACTATAAAGCCAGAAGTAATAATATCTTTCCCTTTTAGCAGTAGTGTTTTTGTAATATTTCAGGACTTGAAAAAATGTATTGTATTAATCCACTCTACACAGCACCATATTTCAGATAACCTAAAGACTCACACTTGCATAAATAGAATTTTTAGGAAGATTTTGAGATTTAAGTCCTTTTGGACCAGTGGAAACAAGGGTATAAGAAGGAATCTGTATTCCAGATTGCCATCTTTGTTCCTGCGTTTTGAGCTAGATTTCACAGGCACTTAAATCTTGTTAAAGTTTTGCTTCCTCCTATGTATCAGCATTGGAGTAAATCCTAAGGCACCTCTGTCTCTAAAGGGTGAAGGAGGTTATCCTCCTCTCTCCAACCTATGTGAGAAGCTAAATGTTTTCATAGATTAGATGAGTTGCAGCTGCTGTCTTCTCCATTGAGACTCCAAGTGATGTTCTCTGAGGATGGAATATTGCAGCATGGTGCAGAGGCCACCACTCCTTTCATCTGAAACACAAAGGGAAGGAAAGAAATCAGAGTGCAGACTTCCAATCTTGTTTTTCTGAGTGGAAGAAACAGTGCTTGGAGGACAACTCAGAGATATGCTTTATGAGTGGAGAAAATACACCACTTCTTTTTCCCCCTCTGTTTCCTTTTGCACCCTTAGGTGTGCTCAGCCTTTGAATTTTGTAAGTCTGTTTGGAGGTTTATATGCAGCACGTGTTGTATGTGCAAAGAAGAGGGTCCACCTGAAGGCTGCAGGGGCAGGTGTCTAAATTCTGATGTGAATTTCAACAGTTTGCACTCATGATGTGAATCACCTCCTCAACCTCTAAAATGAAAAATCAGTAGGTGTTTTGTGATTATAGCATAAACAAACAGCCAACGTGGTTAGGCAAGATAAGCACATACGGTTTTGAATATTAAATCTCAGCTGCACAAAAGAAATTGTTTCTGTAAGATTAGCTGCTTTCCCTGATCCAAGTTTCCACATTAGACCATTCCCTCTGCCATAAAAACCTTTGCCTCTTGTGCCGATGAATGAGATCAATCTTCCAAAACCTCTTGCACACTCTCTGCAACACTACATCATTAAATAAATAAATAAATAAACCTACCACATAGTTCCCTGGTTTCAAAGTTTGCAGATTCAGGGTTCACTAAGAAGTCATCTCTCTTTTTCCTTTAAAAGAAGACAACCATGTAGAATAATAAAGTTCTCTGTCTAGCATACAAGACCATCTGGAAAGAATTTAGTCTGCAATAATTGTGGGTGTTTGATTTAGCTTTAAATCCCTGTAGGTAATCCAAATGTAAATTTATTGGGGTGAGTTTATCCCCAAGCCACCACTGGATCCAATGTTTCAGAGGTGAAATTGGCCCACTGTGCTAAAACTAGAGCCTGCATTGTTTCTGTTGCATCAGGATATTATTACATGCTGTAATCTCTGTCATTAAAGCAGACCCTTACTAGAAATAAAGTCAATAGAGACAATACAGACAATCACCTGTATCAAATTTATTTTTCAGACTTTTATAGACTAGTAATTCTTTGATTATTAATATGTTTATATACCAGTATCTAAATCACTTGGAAAACACTAGTCTAATTTTTTATTCTGTTATGCTGTACTCATATGAAATAGGCCTTTTGGTCATGTAAAATCTTTTGCATTTCACAGTCTGCTTCAGAAGAAAGCCTAATGTTTCAAGAGGCATCCAGCGCATAATGTAAACAATGCCATCTGTCTTTTTCTTTGGAAAATCTTCTTTGAGATAGCCCTGATATGCCTACTGTTTTCAATCACTTAAAAGGCAGTAATCCAATTATATCATCCTCTATGTAGGAACTGCCATTGCTTTCAGTCCACTTCCAATCCTGACACAAGTAAATCACTTTGATAAGATCCTCTTTTTATTTATTTTTTTTCTGAGGAGACTAGCATAAGTAATGATGCCAGTGATAGACCAAGGACAAAATGACCATAATGGACTTTCTGTAGGAAAGGAAAACATGTGCCATTGTGATTTATCATGTTACTTGAAAAATATTTTTCCTTGAAACTTCTGCAACAGACCCACCCTCCAAGTGAAGGGCATTAACATGTATGAATGGACAAATAGTAAATTCGGACAAAACCTTCATCAAGCAGCAGATTTAAACAAATATTGCTACTTAGATTTCTTAAACAGGAACAGAAGGTCAAAGCCATTTTGGAAATGTGCCTAGGTAATTTTCATCTTTGGTATAATGCCACCTACTTACATGGAAATTCACTGGGTATGTGTAAGGTTGGACCTTCCTTACAAACTACTAAGGCTTATCGTGCAGATATGCCTTCCTTCTATTTAAAAATGGTCTGGGTGACTTCAGTGCTTTGTGCAACCAGGGAGGCAGGGGCCTGGCAGACACATCTGACCTCCCAGAATAGACATGGCATGAGATTGGTAGTATCTGTAGACTTCCTGCTACTTCCTGCCCTCCACTCCAATGCTGAGAGAGCATGGTCAGAGCTGAGCTGTCTCCGGACACACCTAACTTTGCCCCTGATTTCAGAAAAACGGGAGAGCAGCAAATGAGGTGATCATGTGTGATGCAAAATCTTGTTTGAAAGGAGCTGGACCACAGGTGTCTCTTTGAACCCAGACTCATCACTCAGCAAAATTAACCACAGAGTTTGCATTTTCAAATTTTTTATGAAGAGTGCTGGTTTTATACTCACTGTCTGAGACCACATCCAGGAAACACAGTAGGAAGTTCACTCTGCTGGAGAAGCTGGTAAGAGGTGAACAGCAATATTAAAAAAAAAAAAAAAAAACAGGCCAAATCTGGCATTTCCAATGTCATGTTATGAGGTAAGTCTTTTGTGAAGTAATTTTGGAGAGTCTGTGTGAGAAAGCTGTGATCTGGACAGAAAAAAATGCATTGTATTTACCTCAATGAATTAGGATGCTGTTTAGGATGGTATTGATACATTATGTTGTTTCCTTTTGCAGAGAAAGTGTGGAGAGCCTTATCCAAAAGCATTCCTATGCCCGATCCCCCATTCGAACCTATGGAGGAGAAGATGATCTTGGAGATGACAGCCAGGCAACACAAAGCAGAGGTAGGAAAATGTGCTCATGAAGTGAAGTGTGGTGAGCTAGTTTTGCTTGAGAACAGCTTAACTGGTTCAGTTCAGAAGGCAGTTTTAGAGATGACCATATAGTCTTTGCCATCAGAAGAGAATTAGTTCTGCTTCCTCTTCAAAATGTCTGTAAGCCAGACAACTTGATTACTGTGGTGCTCAGAACAAGCTAACACTCCCCATCTCCTGGCAGGACTTACTAGCTGGGCTCCACACCATTTGTAAAGTACCATTAGATGTGCCACTTGGTGCCCCTCCAGACTTCTGTGAACAGAGGACTTAGTTCTGACTATCTTCAACTAGCCTGTGGTTAACCCACTTTACCTCCTCAGGAAGAATAATCTGTAGCTCCCTGAAAAATTGATGTTTAATTGTTATCTCTTAGTCTCTTAAAGGTATTTTTCCTGAAGAGGCAATTAGCCTCAAATGCTTTCTCAAACAACTTGTCTACTTTAGCAGTAGCAAAAGTAGCAGCAAGGCAGACTTGTTCTTTGTGGAGATACTGGAGAAATTGCATCTGTCATAATTTGCAACTGGAAATAGATCTCAAACCCTTCCTCTGGGATTGCTGACTTGCATAAAGTTGTGTTGCATTATACTTTGCATGCTGACTTTGTGACCTGCCTGATATGCCACAGCCACTTGAGGTAAAGCAGTTCTATCTGTCTTCCGACTGGCAGTGCCCTTGTCTTGTCCTCTAACTTCATACAGTGCTGCTAAGATAAGAGCATTATTTCTGGTCATAAGCTCTTTGGGCTTGTGCAGGGAAAACATACTTATTTTTAACCATGAGTTGCTCTTCAGCAAAATGTGATTAGGTGGGCTTGTTCTTACACGTCTATTCTAAGAGCAGGTCCTAGATTACGGAGTTTCCGAAGCAACTCCTCACCTGGTATAATGCCATCCTTTCATATACTTCTGGGGGAGTACCTTGTTTCATGTCAACTTAGATCCTAGGCCAGCTATTGTTGAAGACAGTATTAAATTTTCCATTGCTGGAAGTGCTCAGAGCAAGGCACCTTCTCTTTAAAAATTAAATTTCTCCCTAGTATGATGTTTTCCCTTGGGAGTGACAAAATGAACCAGGTGAACCTCAACATGAGAGCTGGCCATTAAATCTCTTCCGAAGAGAATCGTTAGAAAGGTGTCATGAGGGGATATAATACTTCATTACAATTAATTTTATGCGTAACAAAAGGGTACAGTTCTGCATTTGCTTGCAATATGGCAAATGAGTAAGTAAGGAAGATTATGAATCATGGCAAAGAACTTTTTTTAATCTGGGAGCCATATGCTCCATGGGACGTGATTGCTCTGAGCAACCAGAGACATGCACAGAGGGTAAAACATACTGCTCTTGCACATGAGTAACCAGTACTGCCTTTGCTCTCTCTCTAGGTCTAGTGTCCTTAAACAAGGAAAAGTCCTCCAAGATACAAGGAGAGAGTGTATGGAATTATTGCAATTCCACAGATATTTTAATTTCTTCCAATGTATTTTTAAACTACCTTGCCTGCAAAACTGATGGATGTTCCCCCATACATATAAAAGCTGGCAGCTAAATACATACATGCTGCTGGGTGGTGTGTTTTATAAGTTCTCTGAGACCTCAATTGCCTCTGAATTACTGGAGTACATTTCCTTGGTGCTGCCAAAAGTAGTATGTGAGAATTTTTGGAGTACTAAGCTGCAGTTAGAGACAATTGTAGTTGGAGCAGGAAAAGATGCTTGAGGAAGTTCTTCATGAAAATCAGAATAGTTTGGGTTGGAAGGGACCTTTAAAGATCATGTAGTGCAACCCCCCTTCAATGAGCAGAGACATCTTCAACTACATCAGGTTGCTTAGAGCCCCACGCAACTTGACCTTGCATATTTCCTGGGATGGGACAGCCAGCCCCTTTCTGGGCAGCTTGTGCCTGTGTTTCACCACCCTTATAGTAAAAAATGTCTGCCTTATATTTAGTCTAAATCTATCCACATCTAGTTTAAAGCCCTTACTCCTTGATCTGTCACAACAGGTCATGCTAAAAAATTTGTTCCAAACTTTCTCACAGGCCCCCTTTAAGCGCTGACAGGCTGCAATTAGGTCTGCCTGAAGCCTTCTCTTCTCAAGACTGAACAACCCCAATTCTCTAAGCCTTTCCTTATAGGAGAGGTGTTCCAGCCCTATGATCATTTCACAGTCATTTTTGAGAAAGAATCATATATCTTATTCTGCATAAAACAAAGAAATAAATAGTAGTGATAGATTTTGTAATAACTTCAGCAGCCTCCCAGAGCATTCTCTGCTCAGCCAATTTCAGCCATCTGAAGATGGAAGCAGCTAGCCTTCAGTAACACATTTATCCCAAGATGTCTATTTTCAAAGGAATTAACAAATAGGAAATATATAAATTCAATGAAAATTCTTTAATGCATAATTTCTCTGTGCCTGCATCCACACACAAGGATTCATAGTAGCCACCTGGAACAGAGCCAAATGCAAACCTTCTGAGCAAATCCAGATTTGCATCCTGTTTTCCCTGTAGGGCAGTAATGCTCAGATACCCTCTGATTTGTCAATGGTTTTGCTGGGGTCTGTGACTATTTTGTTATCCTTAGAGTTTGGATCCTCACTTCCCAGCAGTTAGGATTTGGTTCAATGGTAGGGCCAGGATTTGGTTCAAGTTTGTTTCCACCGCTAAATCGACAGTTTCTTTTTCCTGTTACTGAGCTATTTTACTTGTTTCATTAAGCAGAGGAAAAACTAATCATGATTGGAGAATATATCCCATAAGAGACTTATGATTTTTAAAAAATAATGATTTGCATTTTTCATTTCTGTTGGTTTTTTACTTATAGTTTTGGTTTGAATATGTGGCTAGGATTGGTTACTACACTTAATTCCAGTAAGTTTACCTTGACAGATAGAAGTCTTCATATGTTTTCATTCTAGAGTTTGGATGAACCTCCCTTCTTGAATCAGATTTATGAGACTAATACCTATTATAAAATTATTTGTCTTAGAATGTTTTGCAATACTGAATTGATATTATATTTAATCAAATACTCTTGCCAACAAATTTATTTTCTAAAGTAAGAAAGTTGGTAAAGAAAATACATAAGAGACAAGAGTTAAATTATTGTTTGAAGAGGAATAAAAAGATTTTATTTATAGCATTTTTGTATTCCCCATTTATAGAAATCAGACACAGGAAGATGATCAGATGCATAGAGGAACTACAGAGATTAAGGGCAACACAGTTATCAGTTTATTTGAAAATGGCCATGTGCAATTATCCAAACAAATTATTGTTTCCCCAAAATTTTACTGTCAACATGAAATAAGTAGTTAGTTCTAATTTTAAGAAACCATTTTTCTTTTTATTTAATGATTCTTCAATCTTCAGGAAAAAAAGTATTTTAAAGAGTTGGAAGATTTGTAGAAATAATTTTTGGAACTTTTCAGACTAAACAAACCCTAAAAAAATGACAAAACACTTCGATTTGATCAAAAGTAGATAATTACTTTCAGAGCAAGTTCTGCATCTCTTACTACGAATTAGGACTATTATTGTTTATTAGAGTACTGTACACAGTTGGAAAAACAACAAATGTTTTGATATTTATGTTTTTAGAATTTTTTGTTCTATATTATAGAAAGAGTCAGGTTGATTGGAAAGATATAGTGTTGACAAGTTTTACTGGAGTAAAAACAAAGGAAAAACTTGTAGCACAAAGTACATTTTTCTGCATTTTTGCCATACCAAATTTTTAGGAGAAAAAATTAAACAGTTCTACTGAAGATCTGATGTAAAAAGCTGCAAGCATGTCTTCAAAACAGGGACGTAATGCAGTGAGACTCCTTGTCAAAGTAGATATTTCAGTGTTTAGTGGCAGCATTAGAAGGTGCTTCAGTGTTTAATACCTAAAATGTTCAATGTGAAAAGCTGATTTTACAGTTCAAGCCACTCCAGCTAGCTTCTTAAAATGGAAATTTGTCTAAGATGTAGAGATAAAGGAGAGCAACCAGCAAATAACATTTTAAAGACAGAAGTATTTGGGAAGTATTTCCAAAGACAACTGGTCATTGAAATCCAGATTACTGTGAAAGACTAATTTTCTCCCTTTTTGCTACTTTACCAGCTTTATGTGTCACAGTGCAGTGCCAATGTTAGGTATTCTTTCTCTTTGCTTGCAGGGTCAGCCTTTACAACATCTGATAACCTGTCCCTCAGTTCCTGGGTTTCCTCTTCAACCAGTTTCCCGGGATTTCAGCATCCACAGTCTTTGAGTGCCCTGGGTACCAGCACTGCCTCCATAGCCACACCCATTCCTCACCCGATCCAAGGATCTCTGCCTCCATACAGCCGCCTGGGAATGCCTCTGACACCCTCTGCTATAGCCAGCTCCATGCAAGGTAGCGGCCCCACTTTCCCATCCTTCCACATGCCAAGGTACCACCATTATTTTCAGCAGGGTCCTTATGCAGCTATCCAAGGACTGCGTCACTCCTCCGCAGTGATGACACCGTTTGTATGAGTGACGTAAGACAAGAGGAACACAAGATTTTAAATGTGCAAGTTTGCTATGAAAAATACAAGGGACCTTCCTGAAAGGCCTGTGGCAGGAGTGCAGAACTCGTAACAAACCAGCTAAGAAAATGCATTGTGGATATAGATCCCTCTTTTGACGGATCACAAGCATAGAGCATGCAGCTTGGAGCTGCTCACAGATCTATGTGTAACAGAGACACAGTGGATCCCAAAGTCCCCAGGATCTTTGGTCGCGTGCAGCTTGTTCCAAAGGTGCATTATTCCTAGCGGAAAGAGATTATCTTTAAGCAGCAGTGTACAAACTAATTGTCTATAGGTCTTTTTTCATATGCTAGATGAATTCTGAAAAAGGCAATACCCTTACTCATCTTCATCTCTTCTTGTGACTGATGAGCATCTAAACAGAAAAATGTATTGCTATAACTTTGAGCATGTTCTAGGCTATCTCAGAATACATTTTCTGAAAATGGGACAAAGTGGAGAAGACCACGGTCCTTTTTAAGACTGGCTTATATTCACCAAAACCAGTATTTCTTAGTTGCTACTATAATCACAAAGAGAACATTATTAACAAGTCTTTTTTTCTTTGTTTCTTTCACAAAACACTTATCAGTTCCAAAAAAAGAACTGTGTTACAGGACTGTAACAGTAATAATGTATTCTGTTCTTCAGTCTAAAAGAAGTTTGTCCTATATCCTAGGAGGAGCAATTTAACCGTCGGTTAAGGTATAATGAAGAAAGATTTTGATTTGGAAATATATGTTACTTAAACTCAGAAACCCAAGATACCAAATTTTAAAACAGTGCTTGTTTGCTGCCATGCTTGCCACTGAAGAACTGTTTCTAGCTGCCCACGTGTATCAAGTTAACCAAATTTCAGGCTGGATCAGTCCACAGATGCCCTGGATCAAACTATAATTTATGGACTGGTATGAGTGGCATTGGACCACCTTTGTATTTGTTCTGATTTTCTTGGTTTTGGTCATGGTTGTTATTATACAAGCCCCTTGACCAGGAAAATGAGGGTTGTACAACCAGTTTTTCCATGTCCCACTAGAATGGTAGAGTTCCCTTAGGAAAATATCAGCACAGAACTTCCCACAATTTTTTTTAAATTCACATCTGACTTTTTTTCAGTTAGTATTTGGGGTTCTCATTCAAAGTACTGTCCCCTTTTTCTAGTGTGTTCTGTCACAAAATAGAAATCATTCTTCTCTACCTTTGACCATTCTGTATTGGTGTCACGTGGTAAAAGGCAGAGTGCAGTACACCGAGTCTCCTGCTCCCATCTCTGCAAAGTGCAATGCAAGTCACATGCCTGTATTTGTCCCATTGTCTTGTTCCACATGCTCCATCACACTGAGCAATGACAAACTTGAAGGTGTTCCCAGTTTCTGCTGCAGGACAGTACTTGCTTCCCACAGATAATGACCATCTTCATGTATTTCCCAGTAGTTGAATTTAAAACCTTCTCAAACTGGCTCTTTCAATCACCTTTTCAACCAAGTTACTTGCAGTATCACCCTAATTCCCCATTAATCACTTTTGGATGTGCCAACAAAAAGTGACCTGGGCCAATTTTCAACTCCTGCGTTCTGTATGTAAATAAAAATGAACATTTATTTACAATTTCTGGGTTCAGACCTGCTACAAGGAATTCCATAAATTAATATAACAGGCCAAGTTGTGCAGTATTTAAATGGCTCAGAATCAGACACTGAATTTGTCTTGGCGTACCCAAATATTAGATTTTGCTCTAGGCTATCAGATTCACTGGAAAACTGCATGCTGCAAGGCTGTGTCTACTTAAAACTGGTTTTGCTATAAATCCCTGATTTTTCAGGAAATTAGGTGATACTGACCCCATAAGAATGTAATTCTGCAAGTACCTATGACTATACAGAAACAATAATTACAGAAGAGGTTGGGAAGAAAGTTTTCTCTTCATTTGCTTGACTTCTGTTAGAGTTGTATGAAGACCCTAGGATGACATGCACTAAAGACTGTGGGGAAATTCTGCTTATCTGATTCCTTCTGCAGGTCCATTAACTTATCTGGAGTTGCAGGGGATATGGTTAGGTTCAGAATTCATGCCAGTAGCTTTACTGCTGGTACTTCCATGAGAAAGGGGTCAAGTGAGTATGCAGCTTTTACATGACTCCAGAAACAAGTTTGAAACAGGTGGGCTGATTTAGGCATAGTCAACATGTGACATAAAGGCTGCTCATATATGACCTTCCTTCATGAAGCAAATTTGGAGAAATAAGCTGTACAATCTTTTCAGCCCTGTCCCAGTCCCTGCTCTGAGAACACCAATATCTGGCATGCAGAAATGCCCTTGATAATGTTTCAGAGAAAATTCTCCAGGCTCTGTCTGGAAAATGAAACTGGATTTTGGGAACTTCATTCAGAAAAATTTTAAATGAAAGACAAGTGCTTTTCACTACAAATGAAGTGTGATTCATACCTGAAAAAACATGGCAGTAGGCTGTCTCTGTATAAAAACATGATACAGCCAACTCCTCATCAAAATCCACTCTGATGAATTGTGTATTATAGATGATGCAGAATTATCTGTCAAAATCCACAGCTTGATTTTTTCAAGTCAGACCGAGTCTCTCTCAGTATGCTCATCCCTCCTTGAGCTGCCCTCTGAGGTTTAATTCCTTTGAAGCAGAAACCCACTGGGTTCCCTACTAATGAGGACTCACAGGCAGGTCCCAAGCAAGGGGATGAAGGCAGCTTGTGACTGCCTTCCTCAGGAATGAGATCTACAGCTAGGTCCATTCCTCACTTCCTTTCATTGCCCTCCCAATCCTACCTACAAAACCTGTTTCATAGATTTGAGGTTTAAGGGGATGAAGTTCATAGAGACCACAGGACGCCCAGTGAAGAGGTCTTGCCACCTTGCAATATTTCTGCTCCCCACCCCTCTCACCTTCCTGTGGGCCCAGGGCAGCATGGGAGTGATTCCAGGAATAAAACTCCTGCCCAACTGAAGTCAAATGGAAATTTATTGACTGTTATGGGGGCAGGATTTCATTCCGCGTTGTCATCTAAAAATAAAGTCTGACAGTAAGAACAGTGACTTAAATGACAGCAACAATATAGGAACACTACAGAAAAGATTGAAACCCAAGTACAAATCAGCTTCAGCACTGAATTCGCAATTGGAAGAAAATGAATGCAAATTTGTAATTAATTGGTTAAAGAGTGAAATCGCTTTTGCTAAAAAAAAAAAAAAATTAAAAAAATTAAATGATCTCTACCACTTTGACAGTAACCCAGTAATTTATTTAAGGACTTGCTACAGTGCTGTCAAAATTATATCACTTTCAGAACAGAACATCTGTCGTTGGTAGATGGGCTAGGAATGCCAAATATAATCTAGAGTTTATTTTCCAAATACAATTCACATTCTATATCCCATGAGAAGTACTCTTCACCTTTATGAGCTTTCTTGGCTCATAAAAATTGAGCTGGTTTATGTTGTTTGATTTTGGTTGGGGTTTCTTGGGGGGGGGTTGTTTGCCTTTTTTTAAGAAGAATGATGAGAACGTGCCTGAATATGCTTTTCAAAGAGAATTATAAGATTTTCCTCAGGAGTGTTACAAGTATTTGTGTGTTTTTTCTGAATTACCATTTTATCCATAGATAGTCCATACCCTCCAGCCTTTAATCCAACAAAAGCATCCCATATGTTAACAAAACTGATTTGGATGTATTTGTCTGATTTTTTTTTTCTTTTCCTCTGCTTTCGGAGCCCTGAGGATCTAAACATAACCCCCCCCCCCCCCATTTTTAATTTAGATCTTTGGTTTGCAGTATTGCTTTATATGGCCTGAGGCACTGTCAAAGATAGCAAATCAATGCCACTGGGTTTCAATCATACTCTTGTGGCTATAAACTGAAAAACAAGCATAGAACAAGAAGATAGAGTTTCTAATGGAAATGCTTCTTCACGGGTTCAAGGATGGCAAGTTGTATGATAGCTAATGTGCTTGGTACTACAATATTCAAAATGCAGTTGCAGAATTTCTCACAGACAGTTTTATCCATGAAGGCCATGACTCTGCATGAACATGTACACATGAGAGAAGACACTGCCATTTCCAACATCCAGCAAACAAATGAACATTTTTAATTAAAAAGCATTTGGGCTGGCAACTTGATAATGCAATACATCCTCTTCATGTGTGTGTACTATACAGAAACAGAAATATCAATGAAAATTACTGCAAAAACTTGGGAGGATTTCCAAAACTGTAAGTTAATATAAATTGTGATAATTTACTCCTAGATAAGGGTAAAAGTGACAGTGAGATCAGTGTAACACTTATGGCTTCTTGCTTTGAGGAAGTTGTGGCCACAGTGCTTACACTCATCATCTGCAGGGGGATGATGTATCTTGCAAAATCACTGCAAGATTAATTTTGGTTTTAGTGAGATTTTATTCTCACTATTCTTTACAGAGCATTTTCTGCTGCAGGAGATGTGGTTTCTTTACTAACCACTTACTTGCTGGCCAGAGGATTTGTGTCTTACTCTGTAATCAAATGTCCTTGCATATAATCTCTAGATTATCAAATGACAACTTCTTTTTCTTTATTTTATCTTTTTAAAAGAAAACTAAGCAGTAAATTAAATAGGCTCTGAAGTAACTTTTTATGATAGTTTAAGGACAAAAAATACAGTTTGCTGTATTTTACCTTTAGCACATTTAAACTTTTTTTTTTTTTAATTGTACCTTCAGAAACATGAGGAAAGATTTGGTTTAAAAATAAGGAAGGTAAAAAACTGGATGTAACCTCTTTAACAGAATGTACCACAGTTCTTCTGTTTGCTGTGTTGACTTTGTTGTTTATAATGCATTGCGTGAGCACATTCACCATGTACTGAAGTGTGTGTTTGTGTGTATGGGGAGGGGGTAGAGGGAAATCTTTTTATGGAAAAAAAAAGTTGTGAACATAAACTATGAAGCAACATCTAACAAAAAGTTTCTTTTTAAGTGCAATATATTTATTTCTGCTAGAAATATAATATCAACATTATGTAATATTTGAAGCATTAAATGTTATTTGTAAACAGCTTAAAATTATATATATATATCACAAAAACTGTACAGAAGTGCAAATGTGTGGATATTCAGTTTCTTTCATTAAAATATTGGGTGTTTTGATATATCATTCTTATTTAGCCAAATCTTTCTGCTGCTGTTTTTTTTCCTCTAACCAGGTTGCTGAGGGCAGTGGAACCAATGACAGATTTTTCTGGGAGCACACAAAACTCATTAGGGCTGCTCATCTGCAAAAGGTGGTCTAAGTCTTGGATTCATATGCAGTGATAGTTGTACTGTAGTAAAATACAATTATAGTTTGCATGGAGTCACACAATTTTTCAAAATGCTTTGCAATCATATTCATAAATATTCTTGGGTTTGCCAGCAAAATCCAAATAAATGGCTGAAATTTGGGGTTTTCAGGGTCCCCAAGACAGTAAATACAGACCTAGGAAATGCAGTATAGGAAGAAAGTGGAATTGGGTCTTTTAAGTCAGAAGAAGTAAAGAATGTAAAGAAGTGAGGAATAAATTCCTCTCCATGACTGCTGAAGGTTTTTATTTAATATAATATTATTTCAATTATAATAGCATATATTAAAGCAAGAGAGTTACCTGAGATTCTATGTAAGATATTCAAAGAGGAAGGATAGCGAAGCACAGTACAGGCTTACCTAGGGAATGAAAGGAGCAACACCTATCATTCAAGGTCCTTTAGAACAGGTTGAACATGCACTAGTCAAGAATGATGTGATTCAAACTAATCTTGCCTTAGGACAATCAAATGATCTCTGGAAGTGCTTCCAAGCTCCCTATGAGAGCCATCCCTTTACACAGCTTCTGACAAAATTCTCATGTTGCTCCAAAAGTTTTTGTTATGCACCTGTAGTTCATCTTGTCCTCAAACTGAGATCAGCTGCTGGGTCTTTTGCAACTAGGTCAAAAGATCCTTGGTTTGAAAAGAAGTTCAGTGGGACAGAAGAGCTGTGAAGTCCCAAGGAACAGTAGCAGCAGCATTGTCTTGGTTTGTGAATGTAAGCAAGGAGATAAAAGCCTCAGGTAATTCAAATCTACCTTTTAACTATGCTGAGTTGCAACCATGAATTAATGTATCTCATTAACATTTGGAATATATGAAAATTAGGATAGATTGCTGAGTTGGTAACTCTGCGTGATGCTTTTTGTCTCTGTATTACATTTTTATGGCATCTTGGTAGTAAAACACCGGCATTCTCTCATGGATATTCAATGCTGTGCAAGTCTTTTGCTTAACCTCAGGCTAAAGGGGCTTTCTTGATTACAAGCAACACCAAGGGTGTGCGTTGGCACTTTCCTGAATCAGAACTATTGGTTGTACACTAGTTCAAGACATAGTTATGCCAATGGTCCCATTGAAATCAGCAGTCTTGCTTGCTTGAAGTTAAATCAGTGTTTAAGCATTGCAGTGGCTCTGCAACTGTAAAATTCCTTGTGCTTTGCAGAATCAAGACCTTTGGGAACAAATTTTCTGTGCAACAAACACCTCCATAATTGGAGCTTTTATTTGCCATTGTCCAAAGAGAAACCAGGGGATTAAACAAAATGAAGATTCTGAACTGTCTCCCAGTAGGGTTACTTTGAAGAGACTGATGAGTAGTCATGATGACTACAGGCTGCCTTGTGTTTCACATTTAGAAAACAGATTCATATCCAAGTTATCTGTCTTGGAGATAAGCAATGCAGAAAACAAATTATTTGGAGAATGCTATTTCTAAACTTCCTGTGCAGGGGCACAATGAATGCATTGATTTAATGGTGTGCTTGAAATACAAAGCAATAAACAATACTTTGAATCAAGATAATTTCAAATACACATAAAATATTTAGATTATACACCAACAGTTCAATATATATAAGCTAACAATAATCACTAATGGTAACTCTAAAAATTAAGCTGCCAGTGGTCTAATGTTCAAGATCTTTATTAAAGTTAGTCATTGATATCTGGGTTGGTCAATGAGGCTCTAGGGACCTTTGCAGGCCCTACTGAAGCTGGTCCTTGTTCTCCAGAGTAATAACCAGAGGGACCAAGAAAAACCTATTGGAATGCCTACCAGAAAAATTGGACAGAGAGGTTTTTTGGAAGATAATAATTTCTCCCAATGCAGAGAGTATTAGATATATCACCACTGTAGCATTTTTAGCTCTGTTAATACAAAATGGAGTTTGACAGGCAGACACATCAAAATCCAGTATTTTAAGGCTTTTTAGGATGGAAAATAGGTTTATTGCAGGAGCTGCACTGACTAACTGAACTGATGAATTAAAATCAAGCAACAGTGCTCTATAATTTTTGCCTCTTGGTTGACTTTGAATTGCTTTTATTCCCATTGTGAAGCCTTCCAGGAATATATGCAGTAATTTTGAGTGGCCTCAGGGTTTTGTGTCCTAGAGAATTGCCTGGAATTGAGTCACATTTTCACAAACTCCATGAGTGCTCCCTTCACAGGTCTGTGCTCTCCTGTGTTCAGAGAAGAGTGGTTTGCAGAAATGGTGATGAACTGAATGGTTGTCCTTCAGATATGCAAGGGCAGCTCAGCTAGGTCTTTGTTTAAATTACCAACAACTGTAGAATAGCTCAAAGAGTAAGATGAATTAAAAAAGGGAAAATGCTTGCAAGTGAATCTGTAATTGATGATATTGAGAACAAATAATCCCCCAAAAGGTGGAGCTGATAGAGTTCCTTGAACAGATGCGACTTTTCTCTGTTTAGATGCTTAACTTTGGTCAGCTGTTCTGCAAGAGTCAAAGAAGAAACAAAGCACATACCAAAAAATGTCTGTCACCTATGTCAGAAGTCTGTGCTTTCAAAGGCAATGCATTCATATGGCTTTGTCACCTCAAACTAGAATGATTTTTGTGCATTTTTCCTGGGTCTCTATCTTAAGGCACATTAAATTATGTGAAAACAATTATATGGAATTGGAGAAGTTCACAATGTCTTTACTTCTAGTCTGCACTGTCTTCCAGTCAGCTTTTGGGGACAA
The DNA here is from genome assembly GCA_024500445.1 of Entomyzon cyanotis. Taxonomy (NCBI): domain Eukaryota; kingdom Metazoa; phylum Chordata; class Aves; order Passeriformes; family Meliphagidae; genus Entomyzon; species Entomyzon cyanotis. Next base: position 89,959,711 of record JAKEPQ010001005.1, read on the forward strand.
TGCATACATACTTTAAATACTAAATCATTGAGGTATTTGGTGTCATCAGAAACCACCCACTCTTTGAGTTCTCACAGAGGTGGAATAAGTTGTGATATTTAAACTGGTAGTCTGTGCTTAATAGGGGTTGCTGAAATTTGACTGCTTTCAATCAGGGATTTTTCTATTGAAAATCCCACATGATTTTCTGAGACAACTCTGTGATCTTCACTGGGCATCTCTGGTGTAAAGGTTGAGTGTGGGAGAGAGCAGTTTCTGTTTATGTTAAGGACATGGTTGATGCATCATCACAAATCAATTATTATTTTTTCCTGTGCTCTCTCATGGATCCCAAGGCAGTCTAAGGAGGAATTACTTTTTATCTTGATGCAAATCGTTGGCTGTAAAATTTGCATTGATAATATCTGAACATGTACCGAGGGCTTAGGAATGGCAGGCTTCAATTACCTTCCATCTGAATGTCATAGCTTTTAAACTTGAGACACCAGTCATACTACTCATCTCCAATGATATTACAAATATATTTGCAGTACTCAGGGGATTTATCAGCCTGACTTTATTTAATCTCTCCGTTTTCAGCTAACATAGTCACCTCAAACAGTGCATTTCCAGAGGATGATTAGATTGTTTCAGATGGTTAAAGACTTTGGCCTTCCTTGCTCCTTCATTTTACACTGTGCTAGGAATCTTGTACATTTTTGAATGAACATATAAAAGCCTAACACTTGTGCCCCCATAATTTCCTTTACAAGGCTTTAAACACTTCCGAGTTGTTCTTAAATGAATTAGTATGCGTTGTAGAGCCTATCTGGCACTTAAGACAGCTTGGCATGGTTTCCAGCAGTTCTGGACAGACAACTACTTGTGTTTTCAGTCACAGAAAATGTTTTCCTTCCTATATACCTGATGAGGGAAAAGACATGCAAGGAATATTATAGAGCGAGATTTCAAAGCTGTTACAAAGGTAGATGCACAGCTCCCAGTAATTTTAGCAAGAATCGTGCTTCTGGGCCCTGTTCAGAAAGTCTTTGCTACAGAAAGTCTTTGCTACAGTGTTTGTTATTTTAAAAGCTTTATGGTTTTTTTCCGAGACCAGCCTAAACATTTTAACATTTGTTCCTGAAGTATTTTAAAGCCTCCTTTGCTCCATGCCATAATATCATGCCTTTGTTCTTCTGTTCTTTCAACCTTGGCCAAACTGTTAGAGAACACATGGATACTTCCTTTTTATTTGCTAACTCAATAATAAGAGAACTCATGTAAGCTGTAGAGGTTAACTTACTTTTTTCTTTCTTTGTAGGGTTTTGGACATGTTTGGGGGTTTTTTGTTGGGGTTTTTTTTTTTTTTTTTTTTTTTTGGTGGATCCTCCTCAGAGTTCAGTTATTTTTTTTTCTTTTCAGAAGCATAGTCTACATACTTGTCTCAAAGGCAGAGTTGCCATCATGACAATACAGGCAAAACTGAATTTTGCTGTCCAAAATTTGAGGGATGGCCTGGAGTTTTCCTGACATAAAAGTCAGCATGTAAAATGACATGGAGAAGTGTCAGATCAGCATGCTCTTACTGCTGCCAGGAAATGGTGTGTCCCGCCCTGCTCCTGAGCAGCTGCTGCCATTCTGCATGGAAAGTTGCCCCAAGAGCAAAAGCAAAATGTTTTCCTCTTCAGGCCTTTGGTATAGGCAGCAAAGCAGGCAGCAGGTTTGGGACAGGTTTGTCCCCACCTTGCCCACAAACATATAAACAAACACACAGAGTATTTGATGCTGAGGAAGTGCCTTGTCAGCTTGTGCCTAGAGCTGCTCAAGGCTGTGGATTCCCAGAGTTACCTAAGAGCCTAGAACCTAAGATCTGCAATGTTCAAGTCTCACACAGACTTATGGCTTAGAATATTTTTAACACTTGTATTATTCTGGAAATGTGAATCCACAGTGCAGCTGTGATGAGATGGACACTTTCACCAGAATGAACACATTGGAAAATCCAGAAAGACGTAAATAGCAACTGTCCGGATGCAACAGTAGAAATAAATTGGAAGCTGATCATAAGATCCAAGTGGGTATTTAGAGTTAGAGTAAATAGAAATACCAAATTAAGCAAATAACATGTAATTTTGAGATGAATTGCTCTATGTGCCAAGCATAAAACTTTGCACTGACTATGCACTGCACGATAACACGAGAATAGGGCAGACATTTTAAAACCTAAAATCACATGAGAAGTTGCAAGCCACAAAAAAGAATACTAAAAGTCACACGTGCAATGCGACCGTAAACAAAACTGCAGTATGGTTAAAGACAACTCTAGCTTAGAAAGAAGGTTTCCATAGCATGTAACCTGAAGGGAAAGCAGATCATACATCCAAATTTCAGCTATACCAGATCCAAACTGAAAAAGAAATTTAAAAAATCACCAGTGTGAGCATGCCTAAACACAAATATGAATCTTATTCTAATTTTTTTGTTAGAATACACTGCTAATTCCCTGTTTACTGCTTTGGTTCTGGAGTATGTCCACATAAAATAAATTGCACGACTCTGGCTTAAACCAGTTATCCAAACACACAAAGACAACAAATGGGACGACAATAATGGATTTCTGCTTTATCTGGGATTCATGGCAAGTGCTGAACATGCATCCAGATGGAGAAATTGTTTAGAGAAGACGAAAAAGATCCCAGAAAAGGAAACGGAGAACTGCGTATCATCTTCATTTAACTAATGAAAGCCATAAGAATTAATAAGTGCACCAATCTGTTGGAATAAAATTGAGAAAAGAAAAAGAGGTCTGCAAAATTTCCCCCACCACTGAATATGACATAAATAATTTTAAAATGAACAATGACTTCATTTTTGGTTCTCTCCACACTTCACTGATGTTAAATTAACCAATGCCTTAAAATAGATTTCTTCATGTGAAGTCACTTTGAAAATTAGCTTTTGAATGAAGTGTTTTAAGCTATGGAGGATATCACAAGTTTTAAAAAAAGCAAGCCTTTGCAAAAATGTTACGTGATGGTCTGCACTTTTGCTAGCAAAGAAAGCAATATATCTTAAACGTGAAAAAAATTCAGGCATAAACCTCATTCTATAGGTACTATGTATCTCTGTGAGGGAAAGGACCATAGCAGGAAGCTTGTTCATTAAACACAAGTGTGGTTTCAGTTGTTTTAACCGGATTTCCTTACTTATATATAAAACACATGATAAACTAGTTGATCTTCTTGGTCCACCCAGACCCACATGTATCGGACATACACACATAGAGCTATATGGGACAAGAATACTTTTAAATTTGAATATGGAATGGCTGCATTCCCCATAATATAATTTTAAGACCAAAATATTTCAATTCAGCATTAGGGAAACCAACCTTTTTCTCTCCAAGGGATCCTCTGATTTTTCTTTTGTAATTTTACTGTGAATTTTGTGTTGTTTCACTTTGTGTTTTTATTAAAAGCATGGACATGAGAAACAGAATTTCATGAGAACCCCACCTTCCATCAAAAAGAAAAAAGGTGGGAGGAAACTAAGGTGGAGCAAATCTGTTTCAAAATTCAGGATACTAATAAATAAACAAACCACCTTATAATACTTGTTTGGACACTCTTTTTATTTCTTTTTTTTTTTATATTTGGGAATGGAAGCAGAATAATTTTTGCTGTTGTTGCTATGTCAACAAATAAATTTATTTCTAATGTAATTTATTCCAGTTACATAACCAAAATAAACAGCAGTGGCAAAGTGATTTTCACTGTCACCCTTTACACAGCCATTATGACTCTAAAAAAATGGGCTTGTTGATGGTTTTTGGTTGGCTGATGAACTGGAAAAATAGGGGAAAATGAATTCAGAATCAAAGGAAAATGGAAAACCCAAATTTGGAGGAGTATAAAGGGTGATTTAAAAGAAAAACAAGAAGACATTTTGGGTAAATGCACAATGTTGTATTCACTGAAAATATTTGATTGTGTCCTCAGGTTATTTACCACTCTTTGTTAACTTATTCACTTACATCAGTTTCAAATGAAACACTAAAACACTTTATCACCTACCAAATAACTTTTTATTTTCAACTTCTGATATAGTTTCCTCTTCTTACTTTCAGCTGAAAATCATTTGGTCTGAATTAGAAACTCATTTCCGCTTCCAGGAACCAGATCTTTCTTTTGACATATTTACTTATCACTGAACTTCTTGGCCATGTGGGGTCCTAAGACACTCCTTCATATGACTATCTAATTGTTACTGTATTATACACTGCCACTCCATCGTAGTTTTCGTCACTAGATGCCAAAAACCAAAACCAAAACAAAAAAAAAAGCAAACAGAAAAAACCCCCATCCCAAGGAAAACCTCCACCTTAGGTAAAATTGCAGTCCTGACTGCTGTAAAGGCTGAGACAATAGATGTTTTCACACCTTTTTCTGTAGCTTGGATGGCGTGATAGCTTTAGACCTCTCTGCACGGGCAAGATCAGTGCTTGAGGGCCACAGCTCCTTCCCTGCTACCTGGGTGCTGCAGGATCTCACCTTGGGAACTGCAGGTTCTGCCGAAGGATGGAGGTGTCACAGCCTTGCCTTTTCCCACCAGCGTCGTTTCACAGGTAGAGAGGTGGCTCCCTTTCGTGTGCTCTGCTTGTGCTCTGCACAGTTTGCACTGCTCTGTGCCACAAGCCTCCTTCTCTGCCGTGTCTAGCAGCTTTGCAGCTGATGGCCACGCTGATGTTCAAGTGGATGAGCACACAGTTCCCGGCCCAGCTGTTCCCTCGCAGCACAACCTTGCCGTGAAACCTCGAAGCTCAGAGAAATGCTTCCAGCTCAGGTGACACCATCGGGGAACTCTTCTCAGGGAGTAACTCACCGCAAAGGCCACAGCAGGGGAGGATGGAGTGTGCTGCTCTAAATGGAGGACAATCACCTTCGCGATTTCCTGTCAGCCATCAGTGAGTTTCTCACCTGCGCCCTATCACTCAGCCTAAAGGTACGTATCCTGAGGGTAAGCAGAGACAGGAACTTTTTGTTTCTTTGTTTCCAATTGACTACTAATGGTCTGCGGGTTACCCACTGTGTGGCAGATGCCACCCGGGCGAGCAGCACTGCCGTGCCCGCGGAGCGAGCGGAGCGGAGCGCACCGCGCGTCCCGCAGGCTCTCTGTGCCCTCTGCCGGCTGAGCCCCCGCGCTCCCGGCAGCGCTGCCTGCCACTGCGAGCCTGCGGGCTCGGAGAAGGCAGGCGGCGAGTAAACAGCGGGGGAGAAAAACCAGGAGGAGAAAAAAGAGCGATCTGTGTACGCAGTATTTTCCATGCGCCCCACATGCCACCTCTGGTATTCCCGCTGGCTCTCCTCCTCTGACCTCAACCCTTGTAACATAGTGGTAACTCAGTTCTTTCCCCAGAACCTCTTCTGCCACTGCTGCACTATTTCACTGTACTGCCTCGGACGTTTTTCAGGCAGTGATAGCCATTTTTTCCCCCATACGCAATATATAGCACAGTTTGCCTCGGGTAAGCTTTCCCAGATTTTCTACCAGGTCCTCAGGTGCAAAATCCACAGGGTGAGTGAAAGCGTGCTGGCCTGCATTGGTTATTATTTATGTTTCTTAAGTTGATTAGGGTTTTTTCTGGTTTGTTTTTATCTCAGTAGTGTTGTTTGTTTGTTTTCTACTTACTGGTTGGAAGGCATCCAGGCAGTCATAAATGTCTTTCTGGATTATGGATGATAAGATACAATTTTTTTAACTCTCTTATTTTCAGCAAATACTACTGTTGTCTGCAATAAATGAACCTGAACAAGAGAAAATAATTAGTTTGTATCCACATGCATGACTTCTAATTTCTTCCAGGTAGACAAAACAAGAATATTGCTCTGTATCTTAACAAAGAAGTAATCTTTAAATACTCTTGGAACATGCACTCAACACCACAGCAGATAGAAAATACACAGCCTGATTTTCATTTACACAAAAGCCAATCTATAAAGCTCAGGAAGCCTTGCAAGGATTAAAGCAGATGTCTGCACCCACTTAGAGCTTTCTTTCCACACCAGAGTTGTGCAACTGAATAGCTGTTCAGGACTTGCTGCTGCTGAACCGGGTAAGTGTGCCACACCTAACACCTTACTCAGGGCAAAACTATGTAGATTGCATGTTTGCATAAAGATGCATGTATTCTCTTTTGTGGCAGTCATTTTCATATGTTTGCAGCCCTTCACTTCAAGTCTCAGAAAACACGCTGATGACAAGCTGTGGCCTCAGCATTTTGTCCTCTTCTCCTTCCACTTGACTGTGTTGATCTAAATTGTTATTAATACAGAAGCCATCCAAATACAAAACCACACCCTACTATTATAAAGTGTAAAGTTGAATTAAGTTGAAACTGGTTAAATAGTAAAGAATCGTTTGGTATAATTAGGCAAACTTATATATGCATATACACACACCTTTTTCTGTAGGCAAGGGAGTAAAAATCACGAGCTTAAGGACTTACTTTCCTCTTTAATCTTCATGATTTTGGATTTTGTATTCAAGTGGACACAATTAAAGAAATAGAACCACCCCGTGAAAAGGACAAATACAGTCTCTATGAAAGGATCAGGTTGTCTCAGCCAAACTCCCTAGGGAAATGGGAATAAATCAGTTTTAATGGAAATGCTGGAGTCCAAAGCATGTGTCTGCCATAGCCTTGCCATCTCTGAGTAAAGACATATTACTGGTCTTGAGTTTGAGTTCCTCCTTCTTCTTCCAAGCCATATTTGGGGAGCTTTTTAGAAAAAGGAGGGCTAACCCCCAGAAAAAAGATTTCTATTCCATTAGTGCTAAAATTAAAGGGACTGTAAGACAAGGATAGGGCAACTCCAAAGAGTAGAGGAGAGATGGGACAGAAACCTGACAGTGTTTATTAAGTTAAAGCTTAGTGCAGGAAAAATGAAAGAAAAAATTGAAGGTGCAGTTGCAATCTTGCTTCTGGTAAGGTGGGGGTGAACTTCTTTCCCTTCTTTAGCTTTCCTTTTCTTCTTGCACAAGGGGTGCAGTTGTTCTTCTATGTTCTTCTATGAAGTTTACCATGGGCAAGTGCTGGATTTTGCACCTGGGTTGGGGCAACCCTGGTTGTGTGCATAGACTGGGGAAAGAGAGGCTGGAGAGCAGCACTGCAGAAAGGGACCTGGGGCTCCTGGTCGATGGCAAGTTGAACATGAGTCAGCAGTGCCCTGGCAGCCAGGAGGGCCAACCCTGTCCTGGGGGGAATCAGGCACAGCATTGCCAGCCAGGCAAGGGAGGGGATTGTCCTGCTCTGCTCTGCACTGGGGCAGCCTCACCTCAAGTGCTGGGGGCAGTTTTGGGTGCCACAATATAAAAAAGACATTAAGCTATTAGAGAGCATCTAAAGGATGGCCGTGAGTGAAGCCCCATCAGTGAAACTTGTGTGCCTCTTCAAGATCCAAGCTAGTTTTCAAATGCAAGCTCAGTGCTACCATTCTTCTACTCTCTCACCTCAACCAAAAAAAAAAAAAAAAAAAAAAAAAAGCCCAAGCTTTGTCCCTGCTCTTCTGCTTCCAGAGTTCTTTCTCTTTTCCTGTTTTCTATTTTTTTTCACTTTTCCAGGTGTTGGCAAAATTTAAAGGCGTTGCCAATGTAATTTCACTGTAGAAGAGTGATCTCCAAGTTACACAGAGCCTTTATGATGAACAGCATTGCATCTCAGGGTAAAAATAGCATTTTCCTTGGTATATTAGGAGCTGGGTGGTCTCCAGATGAAAGCTGGGTCAGGGGATACTTGGGATGAATTTTTTTCATACTCATTGAGGGATTAGCTGGTATATAATAATAAAAGGTAGAGCAGGAAGGAGTCTTCAGAGATCATCTCCTTGACTCAAGCTAAGATCAGTTCATAATTAAACCACCTCTGAAAGATGTTTATCTTCTTTGTTTTTAAGAGGCCCTAACAATGGAGACTCCACAGGTCCTTTAAAGATTCTGATGCTTAACTATTCTTTCTTTAGAAATTGGCCCTTCTACCTAACATGACCCAGACTGAAATTTTAGCCCTTCACTCCTTTTCCAGTGCTTCTGTCACTTCTTGTAGTAACTTTTTTGCCTATTTGAAAACTGATATTACATTCCCTCTGATTATTCTTCTCCAGGCTACTTTTCACATCTTCCTTGTGTAGACTTCGAGGGCGTTTTCTGCTCTGTGTATGTGCTTGGTGGAGTGGGAAATCTGCTTTAAACTACCATGGCTGATCTAAAATAAGAATGACACTAAGGGACAAAGGAGATTGGGAAAATTCCCTCTTTCAGTGGGTCCACTTCTTTCCTGAAGTGCAGTTCTCACTATCAGACACATTCCTTTAACTGAGATCTCACCAGCACTAACTAAATTTAATAGATGACTGCAAACTAAGATTGTAATCAGACTGTAAGATTTTGTATTCTTTCTTCTGCAGTTTTTCTAACAATGCTGGCAATAAGGCTTATAATGACAGCTGAAATGTGGAGGTTCCATGCTGCTGGCAAAATGGAATTCTGCACATGGTGTGCTAACACAAAATTACTTTAAACCTGGTATAGGCAGTTAGTGTTAGTGGGTATTTATAAGTATAGGCAGGCATTGTTAGGGGGCATTGAAGATTTTTCTGTTTGAAAGGCAGAGTTTTTCCAAGTACCACCTCAACAGATTGGAAAGCATTCTCTAAAGAGAAAATATCTTTTAAACTTTTATCACATTTTTCTGATAGCCATTCTGCTATTTGACATACTTTTCTCCTTCCCTTAAGTGGCAATTTTGAAAGCATCCTTTCTATGAAGTATTTCTTCAGCAAACCCCAGCATTATTAGTGGGCCACAGTTTCCTTGCAGTGCAACCCTGGGGCTCAGGTGGAACCACAGCCCTACTCAGTATTGGTGAAATTCTCTGTGACTTTATGCCATGACAGTTGCATGGGAGAAATGGCTGAAGACTGGTCTGTCTTGTGAAATATGCTTTCTGCGCCCAACAGTGCAGTCTGATTTTTAGTATTATATAGATGCTTTTCACATATACATGCATGCAAACACATACATTTGTATCTGCGCACTTGAAAGTCCATTTAGTGAATTCACCTCATTTTGCTGTGGGGCTAGCATAAGAAAATGAATGCTATCCAGTATTCAGGCTTCAGTCCATCATCAATATATACGTTGATATAGATCATCAATGTAATCTCTCCAGAAGGAAAATCCTCTGAACTCCTACGTGTCATGCTATGGGGAATCATGCTACCAGATCCCCTATTGGGAAACAAGTTGTAGCACATTGAGGAACTGGAGTGGTTGCACCTGCCTTGTGAAACAATAAGTCAGCTGCTCTCTGAGCATAATGAGTTGTTCTGTCAAGCCAAAAAGAAATTGAGAACATGAAACAAACAGTATATTTTAGAAGGAGTGTTTCCCCTCCCCTCACATAACCCCTTCAGTGGTACCTGCTGCATGCTTCTCAAGAAGTGGGTGAGGTTAGGGATTTTTGTTGCCTATAGACGCTTCTTTTGATTTGAATTCTCTTTGGTAACATCAAAAGTAAGTAGGATTTCCTAATGGTAGGGATGGAGTGGGTAGAGCAGCCCATGCCTTGTGTAAAGGTAAATGGGGCTTTTGGGGTGAGAGAGGGAGTGTCACCAAGGGTCTGCAGTTACTTGTGAGCAGTGGTTGCTGTGAGGGCAGGGATGGTCTCAGCTCGCTTACAGGACAGTCTGTGATGCTCCAGGTGACACTCACAGGGAAGTGGAAATACCTACAGTGCCACACACCACTCATGGAGAGAGACAGTGAAGGCAAACAGAAACGGAGTTTGTAAAGAGCACCTCTGTATGTAACAGGTAATTTGTATCTGCAGAGCTGGAATGATCACCTGGAGCAATACAAATCTGTGGTAGAGGCATTTACAATTTGTACTTGAAACACAGGCCTGATTCTTCTTACTTTGCATGCATGTCAAAATGCTTCCTTATGTAGACTTACTCAACATTTACGAGTCAGGTGTGATTCAAACTCTGCACAGATCAGTGGTTTAATTTAAATTTAACAAAGCAGCATTAGAGCCAGCAAGAAATGACAATGGCCTGGCCAATCTATTTTCAATCGATCAAACAGCCCAGACTTGGCCTACTAGTCTAGATGAAAGAGTATATTGAAACACAAACGAATGTTTTAATTCTGGGAGGGAGAAACGTGTATAAAGACTTGGCATGCCGCTGTTTTTAGCTGTGATGATGCAGCAGCAAAGAGGATGCCTTGGACAGTAGAGGGCACTGTGACCTCAAAAATAAGCTCCAAACTGGGCCTTTCTGTGAGCACAGCTGATCGGACAGAGGCAAAAGACCTAATCCAACTGGAAAAGAGCTCTGTTTGTTTCACAGTAGCTCAAGAGACTAGAGAAGTAATGTCAAAAAGCAAGGAGGGGACAGACTTATAGATAGTGTAAAGGCATGACAACTAAAAATTTCTGCATGGAAAATTGATAAAAAGGGATGAATTCCGTCAAGTGGCTTGACACCGTGGCACATCTTAATGTTTTGAGAACACAGCCTTTAAAGCCCGAGTTGGGTGCTATTCTTAACGAAGTTTAAGAATGTATAATGAACTATTTAGGATCATGCTCTGAGACAGATTGTCAAAAAGTTGAAAAGGTGAGGGAGGAGATGAGAAGATGCAGCTGCTGTTTTTAGTCACCAAAGGGGACTCAATGTACCATTTTAAAAATTTTTCTATGTCAAATTTGTATCACACTTTTAGTCTTGCATGGGTATAAATTAAAGGGTTTGTAGCCTCAGTATCTTTTTTTTTTCTTCCTCCTCTTTATAAGGTATTTAGCAAAAAGACCAGATTTACCAAGAAAGGATGCCCTGCAGCCCTCAAAGTGACTGTGGTAGTTACTTCAGTTTGTCATAAAGAATTCACCCTTTCTCAGTCATATACAGGAAGCAAACAGCATTCCCAAGCCACGACTTTGTTTATCATTTAAGGGGTGTTTGATGTGTCTTGCCTTCAGTCTTGTCTGCCATGTTGCTTATTTTGCCAGAGGTACCTTCTATCGCTGTTTTAATGTGCCTCTCCTCTACTTTCAGCAACCGGGGCAGCAAAACACATTCTGGAATCCCCACCAAAATGAATACCAGGTTAAGCAAAGTGTGACACAGAAATAAACTTGCTAACATCTGAACAGGCAAGCTTAGACCCTGCTGCTGTTTCTGATACAGCTGTTTGTATTTCACAGTGGTCCACAAGCTTTTCTTGCCAAAACAGATTTGCCAGTAAATCTCCACCAATGTAGATATACTGACTTCAATACGGCAACATATTTCAAGAGCCCTACCGTTTCTCACATCTGGCTGCTCTGCCAGTTGTTCACTGAAAAGCTGTTCTGTGAGCACTTCCAGATCATTGCCTTTCTCCTGTGTTTCTGTTAGAAGTCCATTGCTGGCCTTCCCGTATTTCCACCATAAATGGTGTCTATATTCTCAATCTCGCATAGGGAGCATCTGCCATGAAATATAGTAGTAGCTCAGCCCATGTTCATATGGTCCTGTTCTGTTGTTATCACTTAGCTTCTGTTTGTCACTGCAAGCTGTTTCCTCCGTGTTCTCTGATGCACCTTTTGGCAGCTGCTAATTCAAGACATACCAGATAAACACTGACTCCATAAAAAATTAAGTAAAACCACCGTGGCTAGTAAATCAGGTTAGGGGAAGCCGGATCCATCACTTTTGCTTGTAAATATTGAGTTCTGTGGTCCTCGAATAACTTACTCTATGATTTGCTCCTCCAAATAGAAGCACAATGAAATGCAGTTGCTGTGGCTGTGAATCATGGCATCTATGCCAAATTAGCATGACTACTCGCAGTGGCCAAATGCCATGCAATGAGAACGTGGCGTGTACAGCAAGAGATCTTCATTTTGAAATCTGCAAGGAGATTATGTCATGCAGAGGAGTTAAAAGTCCGCAGAACAGCGAAGAATTACAGAAACATTCCAGGCCTCAGCTGGGAGGAGATGTTCACACTCCATGCCTTAGGAAGGGGCATTGCCAAATCTCCCCAGTCAGCTGCTCAATAGGGCAAATGAATGCCTCTGCTGCTTTCACCATTCCGTCTGCAGCAAGGAAAGAAGAACAACTGGAAATACGTTAGAACTACCTAAAAGGCTCCCAAGTGTTGCCTAGTTTTTTTTCCTGATAGTCATAGTATTTAGTGCTCCTTTTTTTTTTAACTAATTTTTTTCAGAGCTGCAGGGAAGCACTTAAGGTAGCATGAATATATGGTACTGGAAACTGAAAGCGAAGAAATAAGAAAAACTCTGGTGGAGACTAATTAGATTTTCTGAGTCACTAATGTTTTTCAATGTTATTCTGGCAGCAGGAAGTTTGAGACTTATAAACAACATTATAGAAACAAAGGAAGTAATTTCTGAGTCAAAGACAGAAGGGCTTTCAGAACCTCTCATTCAAAATATGAGATTTTTTTTTTGTTTCTTTTGTTGCTGTTGTTGCCAGGGTAGGAAAGCTAGGTAAATTGTTCTTATTTGTTTATAGTAGAAACAAGTTTTTGCTTGTATGTGTAGTTAGCCATAGAGACACAGCTAATCCAGTTATTTATATATAAAATATAGGTTTTTATATATAAAAGTTAAAATGGAACTGCAACTTTAAAAGTCAGAGAAGATACATATGAGCAGACATATGCAAGCAGAGAGACGATTACTAAGCTACCAGGAGCATACTTTCCCCTCCTCAGAATAGAGGTAATGTATGTTTAAAGGGGTTTGATCAAGGGGGAATATTTGTATCCTGCAGAAAGTGAACTGGTTCCATAAAGCTGTTAAGTAGGACAAGGTACACACTATAATAGTTTGCCACTGCATTCTGCTAGTTTGTTTTTCTCTTCCCCTGGCAAATTCCTCCATTTACAAACTCCAAGGGCAATCCTGCATCTTTACATCTGCCCTATGAGATTCCTTTGCCTTCTGCACTTCTATTCAGCCTGGCCTTCACAGGAAGAGGGGCCAACTATTTCTGTTTCCATAAAAATCTTTCTGTAAGTAAGAATTTGTCTCCTCTGTGACTGAAGCTCAAGTAGTATAAATAATGAGTTAAGTCAGATATGGCCATATGGCGTGGAGCTCAAAATGCTCTAACGTCCAGGTTAGTTACCTGAGGCTCTGAGCACATTGCTGCAGCTCTCTTGCTGTCAGCACTCAAAATGGCTCATTTAATGCTAGGTTGGGTACATCTAACCATGCAGCAGTCACACAATTGTTTTCTGAAGAGACATACTTTCTAGAACATGCCTTCATTGCATGCCAACTTTGGATTAAATGAACCAAGGAAAGGGAGCCTGAAGTTCCCTAACTTGCTACAATGCAATACTGCTATTATTAAGTCTGCTGCTGAACGTGTGAAAGTGTGGGGGATCAACACAAACCTCACAGAAGCAAAGCCCTGTGGTAGGTGGAAACGGCAGCCTTGTCACAAAATCTGCAGAATATGCTTTGAGGCCACTGGAACAAAGCAGAGCAGTACAAGAAACAACATTATAGACTGAAAAAAAGGAATCTCTATGGGCATGCTTATTGAGATCACCTTGAAGGTGACTGGAGAGAAGGTGTTGGTAGTAAACTAAAAAGTGAAGGTCTCACTTGAAGCAAGAGGAAGAGAGCACTGGTGTCAAGAAACACTACAGAAGATGAGAATGAATCGGGGAAAGGAAAGCAAGCTCTGGACTTCAGTAATGAGGTGTGCCTGTCCAGCATCCCAAGGAACGAATACTGTGAGAGAATATATAGGAACTGCCAAGGCCAATGTGCTTCAGTTGCAGGGGCTTATTTCAGAGGACTGTGAATTATTTCCATTGACAGTGTGTCACAACCACTATCCAGCTGAGATTGCTGATATCTGTCAGAATGATTTTGAATTATGAAGAGACAGTCAAGTGATCATAGACAATGTGTGAGCAAAGAGATAGAGAAGACCCAGCAGAAACAGAAACGTCATGTTCCGGAATGTGCCTTGTCCTGGGACAGCAGAAAACCATGGAGCAACATCTTACAGATTTTGCTTTCCCTGGACAGAGGAAGTTAGGACAATCTGATTAAGATGATGTCTCTCCTATAGACTTGTATATATCCTTCAGCACCCTTGAGAGCTGAGAAAAATCAAATTTATTTTCAGGGATAGATTTCTTTCCTTCCCTTCCTTTTTTATTATAAATAGAAAGATGTGCTGATTTATTGGAATCGCTCCTTTTGCTGTGATGTGCAGGATTAGTAATGAGCTACACTGTCTGAAATGTGATGTTGGATATTAAACATAGCACTTCTCAAAAAAATATGCAATTCCTATGATGATATAAACCCAAGCTTTATTTCTTAATACTTGTATCTTATAGATTGAAACTAATGTCATTTTATTTTTAGAAGTGTACTGCTCTACTGCAGCTCTTCTGCAGTAGTGTTGGAGATTTTCTACCGCAATTCATGGTTGCTGAATTATGGGCACCTTTACATTTCAGAATGTGATGTTCTGGTTTTGCACACTCATAGTAACTTTTAAAACTTTTAGAATTGTTTAGTAGTATGTGCCTTTGTAACCAGGTTCTGTGGGTGGTACCTGTTGAAATAAATTGCCCAAAGAGTTTCATTAAAACAGCCTGAAGGTAATTGATCTGCTGCAGGCTGGAGCAGGCCCAGTTAATCTCAACGGCTGAGCCATCCCATAGCAATTATAGGAACCTTAATAATATCAACCCTTCAAGTCTGTAAGCGTTCCATGACTCTATTGATCTTGGCAAAAATTGAAATATAGGTTACAGCAGTTAAAAATCAGCAGAACATATCATATTGCTCTTTTTCTGTGCTGGTTACACGCAAAACTCTAGTTGGAGCCTGTACCCTTCAATCATTTAGACAGCAACAATAGACTCCTTTGGTTACTGAATTTATAACAAGGCTACTCAATTAAAATCAAATATGAAAAACAGCAGATTGTGGGGACTTTCTCTCTTGAAAAGCAGGTGGGAAAAATAGTACATAGTCTTCAAACACTTGAAGGTTGCTCCTTTTATGCCTTCATTTATATTTAGTATGTAATAAGCACAGATAAATGTTTCTTGCAATATGAAACTGCCACATATAATTCATTTTGGAAGAAGAGCCTGGGTACTCAGGAGACTGGCTGTCTTATATGAAAAATGCTATTTCTTCCTTGCTTGCTTTTTTGAGATCAGCTTAACACATGTCCTTTGCAGTTATCTCCCCAAAACAGCTAGTGGTAGAAGGGTGTTTTTCCCTCAGGGAGCAAAGAAACGTGGGGCCAAGTGAACTTGTGGACACACAAACCCTCTGTCAGTCCCACAGGGTGGTTTGTTTAGTACCAGTTTGTATCTTTACACCCTTAACGGGGTGTAAATGGCCTTACTACTACCGCAAAGACAGCAGAAGCCGTCCTGTTCTTATACTTTCATTACCTCAGTAGCTGAAGCTGAGCCAAAATTACTCTCCTGCACGAACAATATGATAGCTATATATCTGCAATTTTTTAAATGCTATCTTAGTACAGTATTTGCCACATTAGACTCAAAACTTGTGTTTCACAGGACAAGATTCGTAAAAATAATTAGGAAAAGGAGACAGACATAAAGAGCTTGTAAACATTTTAGAAGAAACCTACATATGTTATGTCAGAGGAAAGAAATAAACAGAGGAAAAATAAACAGAGTTGAATGGAAAACTCAAACAGAAAACTTGGGAGCAGGAAAATAAAATGACTGTGGAGGGATAAAGAAAAGCCTGAAGACAGCAGTGAGGAACACCTGGGAGACAAGGAGTAGGTACCATCAAGAAAGAAATTCCAGGGCATAAAAATAAGAAGAGGTCAGGGACAACAGAGTGAAATGGACCTGTTTGGAGAGGCCACAGTTACTGAGGAGGTTATACTCTGCTATATTTAATCAACATTATTAAAAAGTGGTAATTAAATTAATATATCCCTGTCAGATGAGCCGCTGCCTGAGCGCTGTTCTGTGCTGAGGAGGAGAGCACAACCACGAGAGGAACAGCAGCTTTGCTGCAGCTGGGTCTTGTTCCACAGTTGCGCTGTATATTCACCGCTCCTCAAAGAGCAATTAGAGTAGGAGCTACAGGGATTGCTACTGCGAGCTCCTGAAGATAACTGCTCTGGAAGTCATGAAAACACCTCACGTCACAAGGGTCTGCATTATGCAGAGTTTCTGTGCAACAGAGCCTTTTAACCTCAGAACCCAAAGCAAGGGTTTGGCTGGACCTGCAGGTGCTCACGAGCCTAGAGGCCGCATGGCAAAGGCAAACCCACAACAAAACTCCAGAACAAGGAGTAGGAGGAAGAGGAAGAAGAGCGGTCTTTACTGTGGCACGGAAGCCCTCAGGCCGTAGCAACAACGCAGACAAGTTACCTTCTGTGAGTTAAAATTTTGGTAATTTGGGCGGGTGGAGGGGTGCAGAGCACTTCTGGGGTGGGCTCAATTTAAACAGACGATGGTACAAAGCTGAACGGGAACGGCAAGCCCGGGAACGAGAAAGGCAACTGAGAGAAACACCAGGAGGTGAAGAGGACGAGGCCGCAGCAGCGCGGGGCGCCCGGCAGGCCCGCTCCACAGGGACCGGCGGGAAAACGGCGGCTGCCCCTCTGGAAGGAGAGGAATGGAGTGGGAAGGAGTGAGCGGGAAGAACCCCGCTCCCGCCTTCGCCTCCTCCTCCTCCCCCTGCCCGCCGGGCTCCGGGGCGGCGCGTCCGTGAGCGGCGGGGCGGAGCGGGGGCCGCAGGAGCCGAGCCGCTCCCCGCCCCGCCGGCAGCACCGCCCCCGCCCCCACGTGTCCAGCCGGGCGGAGCGGGCGGCGGCGGCGGCGGAGCGGGGACCCGCTGTCCCCTCGCCCCGTTACTACGAGCCCGCCGGCTGCGGCTCCGCCCCGTGGCCTCCGGGCCCTGCCAGGGGGTGGGGGAAGCTCCTCGCTGAGCGCCGCCCCGCCCCGCTCGGCTCGGCTCGCCTCCCCTCCGGCGCGGCGCCCCGGCCCCGGCCCCGGCGGGGACTATGCAGAGATGGTCGTCCCGAGCCGAGGCAGGAACAAAGAGTCGCCGCCGCTCAAGCCCGGGCAGCAGCAGGGGCAGCAGCAGTCGCCGGGCGCCAGCCCTAGCCGCGGCCGCCGGCCGCACTCTCCCGGCAGGCAGGTCTCCGGCGGGGCCCGCGCCATGCGGAAGGGAGGCGGCGGCCGGCGGGGAGCCAGGGGCGACCCCCGGGGACCCTACCGGGAGGGGCCCGCGGCCGACGGGGAGCGGGACGTGCTGGGCCGCGGCCCCCTGAGTATCTTGCGCGTCTGCGGAGACCGGCTCCGAGGTGAGGCTCCTAGCCCGAACCCTGCCCCCTCCCCGCTCCCTCTGCCCCCGCCGGGATGGGAGCCAGCCCTTCCGCCCGCGGGAAGCGCCGTGGGGCTGACCGTCGCTTCCCGTCCCTTTTTCCGGCAAGTGGCAGTACCCTTGCCCCGTGGCACGGGGTGGCTGTCGCCGGGGAAGGGAGCGCCGGGACGCCTTTTCCCGGAAAGCGGCGAGCTGGGTCGGGCGGGCGGCAGGTCCCTCGGGCGGAGGGCAGGAGGCAGGGAGGCGGCGGGCGGTGTGCGGCACTGCCCGGGGCAGCGATCCCGCTCTGCCCGGGCCCGAGCTCAGCCTGGCACTGCGCGGGCAGGGTGAAGAGCGAGAAAAGCTGACAAAACCCACTCAGGGATCGGCGGGAACCGGGGCGAGGGAGAGGGAAAGGGCTTTTTACCACTTCAGCATCCTTTGGGGGAGAAGTGGGGAAACGTGCTGTTTGTGTAACTAACTTGTTAAAACAGCCTCTCTGGTGGTGTTGACTATCGCAGCTTGCAGAGCTGGCATGACCAGCTTATTTCTGCTGGAAAGCATGGAAGGTTGTGTATTCCTTTAAAGCCTGACTTTCTACTGGAGCAAATTTGCCAGTAACATACCTATGTAGAAATCCCCTTTTGACAAGTTATACTGTAAAAATTATTTCCCAAATTAAAAACCTGATGATTTATATAGTCGCCTTAGTAGTCTATCTGTGCTGCGTAAAGCTTTTATATGGAGTTACGAACTTGCTGTGTGAAGTTTCTTTCAGCATTTTTGAAGTCTGTTTAAGATTTTTACTTAAAACTAATTTTGCAGAGTTCAGATTCCCTTTTACAGAGGCTGTGCTTAATTGATGCTTAAGGTGCTTGTGTTCTTTTGGCAGTATTTGTTGTTGACAGAAAGGCCTTCATCACAAAAGCTGATAGCAAGATATGGCTCACGTTCCTTCTGGGTAAGTAGAAGGAATACATTGGGGGGGAAATACTGATATTTTTATCTTTCTTTCTCTGGAATTGTATATTGTGTCAAAATATATTTAGAATATAAATTGGAAAAAGAAAAAAACAATAGCTGATGTTGAAAAGGGACAGAAAATAACTTCCTACCTCGTAACTTTTGTAAAGCTGTTACTGTAGCAGTTGACTGGTATCACAACATTTGTAGGAAAATAATTTCCAGATATTTATGGATTTCTCCTATTCAGTCAGTAATTTCTAGAAAAAAAAAAAAAAGAAAAAGGCAGCAACCCTTATTAAGTAATGTAATTACAACAGCTTGTTTGGAAGAATTATGGGTGGAAGCACATACAATTGCAGAGGGATGTAAATTGAGATGTTATTATCTTTGGGAATATTTTTGAGTAAATAATGAAATGGCTAGTTGCCAAAATCTTGGGGAAAAAACACCTGAAGTATTTGCAAAGAAATGCATTCCTAAAATTAACAAATGTTAAGTAATAGCATATTTGTCAGATGCACAATTAGATATACCCTTAAAGATATTCCAGTAAAAGACTGTCAGGATATTCCAAAGATGCTGGTATTATTAATCACGTCGCCAGTAGTCCTGGTTGCCAAAGGGAGTTTCTTCAGTTTGATGAATTACATTGCAAAGTAGTAGCAGGGAAACAACCCTTAGCTTACAAACTAATTAATGAATAAAGTGTTCCTGAATTGCTTTACTTACATCTGTTTATTCAGCATTTGCTAGACTCGTAGTTATTTAAATGACATAGGAATTTTAAACTGATGTTCAGAATTGAAAAATACTTTCCTCTGATTTAAATTTGAGACCAGATTGGGGTGAGGGCTTTATAATTTCTGGAATTTGAATCTGTATGTGAAACCCAGATCACCAATTAAATACTTCGGGGTGTTATTTACATTTTTAAGGGGAGTAAAATCTTGATAGCAAAGTATGTAATAGCAAACAGTATTTACAGAAGCAAAGAATGTACATATACTAAACATGAAATAGTGAGTTTTCATTAAATTTGGTGGAATTTGAATTTTTGTTGCTTTGCGTAATGTTTAAAGCCCATATTTTAAAAACAGAGGTTCCCACAGCTGGAGCTAGTTTAGTTATAGTGTATGAATCTTTTTCTCCTATGAATTATCTCCAATTTATATGCGGTAGTAAAGTTGTCGGCCTTTAAAGGATGTTCTTTTACACACTTCACCCTATTATGTTGTTTTTTATTTTTTTAAAATGACCATTGACTTGAGGCGTTGTTCCTGAAGACTGCCCTTATATAGTGCACAGAATCTCAAAATGGAACAACCTGACTAAGCTGCAGAAGTAGGCAATGCAGTTTCCTCATTGTTTCCCATTCTGCTGTATTCCTGCCTGGTCACTGTGGATATTTGCAAAATAGGAATCGGTTTAATTCATATCCTGTTGGATTACAGTATTCCAGCATTTGTTGTCCTCTTGGTAAATAAAGCCAAAGAATGGCTTTATTCTTCAGTATTTAATATCCAGAATTAGAATCCTTTTCATATGCCATTCATATTTCTTTTCTTAGAATAGCACTCAGGCAAAAATAGGAAATCTATCAGATTTTACATAATAACCCTAGTCTGTAAAAATCTTATCATATGCATTGCTTTTAGGGAGTCTTAGGCTGGGTGAGAAAATGGCATCTGCAAGTCCAAGTACATAGTAGCTGTGTAGGACTATAGTATTCCCTTCCTGTCCCCTCCCTCACTCCCTCTCCAGTAAGGACATTAATGGGATCAAAGGATGGTAATTTAAGAAAGCTGAGCTGCATGTTTTCCATCAGAAACTGGCTTAATGCAGTCTGTTGAAAAACGCCAATTTGGACTTAGAGTGGAAGTCTATAAATTAAGCCCATTGTCTCTTGAAATATGAGTAATTAACATTAATTGCTGTGTGATTATGAAAGGTCTTCAATTTGTACTTATAAGAGAATGATACTGTGAAAATGTATATGAAATTCTCCAAAATAACTGTGAATGTATTTACACTTACTGCATTGACTTTCGGTTAAACATTTACTGAAGGGAAGAATCAGATTTAAAGATATTGTTTCCTCTATGAAATAAGTGGTATGTCTGGATGTAAAATGTAATTTCCATAATGGTAGATAATTTATTTGTATCAATAAAATACTGCAAGTTTGGCTTATTTGGGACCACGTGAATTTGAGTTAATGAACAGTAGTTGTAACTAATATGCATTGGACTTTACTGTATATTCTTGCCTAACATGTGATCTGTCTTGAAATTTTTATTTTTTTATAGCTGGGGGGTGTGTTTCTGTGAATGTATTTTGGCATCTAATCTTACTGGGAATCTTAGGAATGTTGCTGAGAAATGAAATAATGCCTTGTGCAATGTCTAACTATTACTCATTAAGCCATAACTAAGAAAGGTATGGACTGCTCTGTTTCTTTCCATACAATTACTGCAAAACATGGATTTTGTATGAATTATGGTTTTCTGCATTGCTGATAGAGCTGATATGCTTACCTGGAATTCCATGTCATATTCATTCCTGCTTTTCTGAAAAAGAAATTAGCATCTTTCCATAAGAACTAATGTAAATGTCCTTAGTATAAAAAAAACCTCTGCAGATCCTGAACCTTTCCTAAAACGTTAAGTTCTGCTTACACCAAGCAATTTTGGTGATTTTTTTACTAGAAAGTATGCAAAAAAGTGAAGTTTTAAGTGGAAGTGTGAGGTCTTTATTTTCTAACTGGAACCCAAGCTTGTCTTTGAAAAACCTACTTTAGTGATGGAAGTGGAGCTGTAAAACTCTGAAGGAAGTTTCAGTGTGGTATGGTACCACCTCAGCTACTGTGCAAAGTATTTAGCTTGAGGTCAATGTTGTTAAATTGTACCAACAGCTAGTTTAGCAATTTTTTTAGGTAATTTTTTTGGTGTTTTTATTTCGTGGTGGTTTTGTTGCTGGGTTTTTTTTTTAAATTTTATTTTTTCTCTTACCCAGCTTTACCTTGGATTTCTTCACATACAAAACTTTAATTTTAAAATTAGGTCATAATGCAAGAGACTACAGATGAGAGCCTTAGGGTGACCATGATAACAAGTACTGTTAGCAGCAGCACTTCCAGGCTCTGTGCTGGAGGAATATGTGGAATATATATATTGGGTATATATACTAGGGCATGAAGTATGCGTTAAGTCCATTCCCATTCCACATAAATTTAGTGCATTTGCAAGGATGTTTTTCTTTCTCTTGTCACTGCAGTTTTCCAGAAACTGACAACCCTAGTCTTGGAACATGCAGCCTAAACAAATGTACATTCACTAACTCTCAGACTATATTCTGCATTGGCCTGCAGGCATTGCTATGTGTTTTACCAATGTCCAAGAAACTTCACTCATTCCACGTCTTCAGAGAGGCAAGGGCGGTGTCCGGGTGCTGGAGCAGGGAAGGTGTGCGCCGGTCAGCACCCTGGAGAGGGACACGGTGCTCAGCACCTTTCTGGCCACAGCTGGGTGTGAGCAGGGAGGGTGGTTGTCCTCTCCACTTTCTCTCTGCTCCATGCAGCCTGTGTGAATAAGAGGGCTCTTCATTAACCATGAAGATTTTCATGGATTAAAGACAACTAGTCTGCTAGATCTTCCTGTGTCAGAAAGCCTAGGGGGCAACTGAGATACCTTCAGTCTAGGAGGAGCACCATGGTCCTTCTAAATGCCTTCCCATTATACCTCACTCATGCAGGCTTTGCTTCCATGGCAAGCTGCATATGTTGCCAAGTGCTTCCCTAGCAAAATGGCATGGTTCCTGCTCTCTCTGGATCTCGTCATGCTCAAGAGGTCAGAGACCTAGTCTGTTAACCCACTGCTTTATTATCATTTGTCTCTTCCCTTTGTCCCTCAGATTGCCTCCCTTGTTCTTTACCTACGTGGCAGCAGTGCAGGTAGTCTTCAAATGGACAAATGGAACCTTATTGTGTGCAGAATCTATCTTTTTTTAGCAATTATAGTCTCAGATTTTTGTTGCTTGTCATGGTCCATTTGGATCTCTCATATTTGCAGCTCAGTGTGCTCTGTAAACTAAAATTTATTTTATGAGACCATTAAGAAAGAAAACAAACAGACATGACAAACAAGGGCCAGTCCACTTTATACAGACTAGTCTCACAGGGGAATTCACTATTTCATCACTTAAGGCATGAGGTTTTGAACTCACAAATTTTCTAATTCACAGCTCAACCTGAAATTTCTAACTTTGCACCTCTCAGCAAAATAATTACCTAGATAATGGTGGGAGTGTTCATCCTTCCTTTTTCATCATGATGCTGGCATCCCCTGTATCACACTGAGAAGCACGAAAGCCTCAGGAGTCCAGCTGCTGCTGGATCTGCTTCAGAAACTTTTTGGCTAAGCTGATGCGTTTACACCTTCAAGCTTGGAAGTTCTGTCAACAGAGCTTTTCCATGAGCTAGCAGATTCTGAAGAAACTGCCAGACAATCAATACACCAGGATAATGGCTGCAGGAGACAGCAGGCTGCAGGTGATAATGGCTGCAGAGTGACCTTAAGCCCTTTCAGGCCACCAGGTCCTGCCTGTTCGTTGGCCTTGCTTTGACGTAGCAGCGCTGCTCATAGCATGCATCAGACCTTAGCATGAGTTATGGGTTAGTGAAAATCTAAGCAGGAGTTGAGTGAAGAGTCACAGTAGGAATCATAAAAATGCTAAAAATATTTATGCTTATTAAAAAAATGCTTGTAATTCAGTTTTGCTGTTGATAATCGAAATATGTGCATTAGATGCTGGTGGGTCATCCTGAGTGATGCAGGATATAGGTGGAAGCATTGCCTAGTGCTGAATATGACAAAATTTTCAAAAACCTGGCTGTGATGGTTAATTCAGATGTACCTGTTCTTCTGTTTGCTAGTCTTGAGTACCTTCTGTGCATATCTGAAGTGGTACTGCAGTTACTGCAGTGAACACAATTTCATGTTCAGTTATTTAAATATTTTGAGTAACTTCGCACCTTTTGTTTCCTTTACAGCTGTTTTTGCAGGAGTCCTACATTGGTAAGGTTAAATTTATTGCTTCAGAGTATTATGGCATTTTAAAATAATAAAAATATAATTTTTAGTTATTTTTAGAGAAGATATTGGGATAATTTATGTGTAGAAGTTTCCTCTCAAGAGTAAATTATCTCTGAGCTGCACAGTTCTGTACTTGTGAAGCTGGTGTGAAATGTTTCTTAAACCTGTTCAGAGAAGAGTGAAGCCTGCTTTTCAGGTGAAAATTGCTGCTTAATCCTTGAGTGTCTGCACTTAAATTAAAATACATTACAGTATTATATACAATATACAGCATTATAGTGTTATTACTAATGCCATAATGGGATTTAATAAATACTCCATATTCATATTTTTTTCAATTTAAAATTACCTGAATAGATGAGACTATTGGTATAATATATGAGTAAATTACAATAGCAAGTAAACTCTGTAAGTTGTAAGTAAACTCTGGGTCTTCGTTGAATGTTCTTTGGTATCAATGACTTAGTACAGATTCTAAACCTCTTTATTCTGTTTTAATTATTATTTTTTAACAGGTGTCACATAACAACTCTTTTTGAAAATGACCGTCATTTTTCACACCTGTCAACACTAGAAAGAGAAATGGCTTTTCGCACGGAAATGGTTAGATTATGTTTCAGTGATTGGAACTGAACTCTCTGTAACCTGATCGTGGCTTCCAAAATTTTATGCATTCTGCATAAGTATACATATTGATCTCTTACAACTAATATATATTATACTTTTACATGCAGAGTATTTGTGTGTCTTGCAGCTGATCGCTACAAATGTACTACTTTACAGTTTACTTAAAATACAATCTTAAAGTATGATTCTGGAGGACCCAAAATACAAAACTGCACGTACCGTATACCTTGTTTTCAGTTATAGTCTTGTTATGCAGCCTTTTTTTCTAAATATTTTTCAATTAAAAAATGGTGGCATATATATATATATACACACATATATACACACCTTTTGTCTGCTTTTGAGTTTTATGAAATAATATGCTAATGCATAGTTACAAGCCCAAATGAGAGGTTTTCAGGTATGCTAGGAAACAAAGTGGAAGGAAATCCACATTGCTTATTTTGGTGGCAGTAATAGAAGAGTTTTAAAAAACTGGATAGTGATCTTCAATAAGCCTGTCCTGTTTGTTACATTACAAAATTTGTTTAAAAAATGAAGCTTGTCTATAGCAGTTCTTGAAGCAGAAGTGACATCTTTAAATGTAAATAATAAATGTGTTCTCCTCTAGGGTCTTTATTATTCCTACTTCAAGATCATTATTGAGGCACCATCATTTTGGAGTGGAGTATGTGAAGTTATGAATGACAGACTAACTGAATATCCTTTAGTGATTAACACCTTACAAAGGTTCAATCTTTACCCAGAGGTGAGCTGTGTTTGAAATATAATATCTTCTGTAAATCTTTGGTTGTTTTAGCTTTGACTACAGATTTGTAAGAAATATTACTCTGGAAAATGTGGTTGTAAAGGTACAGTGACTAAGTAAATATTGCTTAAATACTGCATTTTATTTCCAGATTTCAGATGAGCAAGTTACTTCATACATTGGGATCAATTTCCAAACTTCAAGGATTTTCAATCGAATGTGAAAGCTTTCTAGATGTTAGTATTTTGTGCCCTAAAGTTACAGACCAGTTCTATACTTCTTGCCTTCTGTTCTTTTCCCTGAAAGCAAGTTGGTTGCTGACATTATGTACTTCAGGAAATAAGATGTATGAAGTATCAGTAGTATGTGACAATGACTGTGGTGATACAGGTTGCGAGAGGTTATTTTGTTTTGCATTTGGTGTAGGACACACAAAACTGACAGAACTAACACAGCACAGTTCACAGTGGCTGTGAAATCCATGAGTGGTAATAGTTTACTTATATGTTGCGGAGGAAATTCCTCTGTGGAAAGACTGTTGTTGTTTTGTACATACTTAATGTCAGAATAGTCACCTGGTTAGATCACGTTCCTACTCTGCTTTTTTGCCAGTAAAAAGACCATGTGTTCTAAGTATGGAAATGCTGAGGTTTCTGTCTCATAAGGTTTTGCCAGTGTGTCTCAAACATTTTGCAAAGGGAAGATTCCTTTGGTAAATGTACATTTCTATAATTTCATGTCAGCAGCAGCTTACTTCTATGAGAACCAACTAGTAATGGCTGTGATTGTTGGGTACCAACTTTTATACTCATTCTGCTCTGTCGGAGCAGAGCTGCTCTCAGGAACTATACATGTAAGAGTTCTTGGTGTGCGTGTATTTGTACAAATTGCATGTAGTGGTTTCATTTGCTTCTTAAGTCCTTGCTCTGGAAGAGCTAAATGCTGTATAGATGAGAATTTTTTGTTACCCTCTCGCTTGTTGAGGGTTTGCTTGGAATTTATTTTTTTAACTTCCAAGGGATTGCAATTCAGTTCTAGAAAGGCCACATTATGAACGTTGTTTGAATACTAAAGAGTTATTTCCTTTAGCTGACAAAGATTTATTAACTTCAGCTGTAGTCTGACTTCCAAAAAATCAAAGATAACTCGTCAAATGAACTTGTTCTTAAAGACTCATCAGTATCATCCTGAAAGATGACTAAGTAAAGTAGATGATGAAATCAAAACAAGAACAGTCAGATATAGTGGCTGACATTCTAGAAGAACATTTGGTTGATTACAATGCGAAATGTGTAGTTCATTCAGAGTTTTCTAGGATTATACTGGCTCGCAGAACTTTGTGATAAGGAATAAATTAGTTCATATTTGCTGGGCCTGTGTGGCCATGCAAAGCAGACAAATCGTCTCCTCTGCCCACCCCTTTCAATCATTTACTGCTTAATGCCTAGCCTTCCTGTAAATAATGCTTTGGGATTTTTTTAAAGTGTATTTCCTGAGTACTGTTGTTTCCACATAACTGTATTTATAAAACTGTCAATAGGTGCAACTTGCCATTTGAAATGTGTTGTTCAAATTTATGTAATTTTACTATGATTATAATGGGGGGCTTATAATGGTGAGAAGATGCTTGTAGATTTATTTGTTGGCAGTAAATTTTTTTCTTCTGATGCTCAGTATCCAGCCATGCTTTCTGAAAGTGTTTCATTTCCTGTTTGATATTTTGGGATCTTTCCAGGTCTTTCAGCCCATTAGTAGCACTAAAGCTGATTTTTAATAAAGTGTTTGTTTGTTTAGTGGCTTTTAAAATTAATTTTGTCAAAACCAGTCTGGAAATCCCACTGCTAAATGGGATATTAAAGAAAAGTAAAACAATGTACTTGCATGTGCAGCCAGTACTAGCCTTGAAAGCTTAAAAAAAAGGAAAAAAAAGTAAAATGAGTCCCTAGCATTTAATGAATCATCTATGTAAATTATAAATAGAAGCAGTAAAAAAATCTGTCTAAAGCAACAAGGTAGTCCATGTAGTTGTACAATGTTATAATCCCAATGAAGTTGATTTTCCAAGTATTTGCTCCATAGTCAGGTTGTTCTAGTAATTGTGATGTTTCCATTTCTGATGCAAAAGGGCAGAGCAATAATATGTTAATTTCTGTGGTAGAGAGATAATGTGTTAAGTTTGCTCTCTGGATGTTTGTTGTTATGGAACAGCTGATATTTCTGTGTATTGTGGTGATAATGAAAATTTGAGTTGAAATGAGGAGTGTTGCAAAGATCCATGTAGTTGGCTTTGAAGTACACACTCAAAGGCAACTGATACAAGGAGTTGACTTTTCTACACAGTTTTTTACAGCAAAGGACTGGCCTGGTCCTCAGAGATCTCCTGGATCTTAAAGCTAGGCTTTTGTTTTCCAGGTTCTGCATTCACTGCCTTATCTAATACAGAGCAGTAGAAATATCAGAAACATCACTGTGCTCCAACTGACCTAGCAATTTTGCACTGCTTACTGATTTGGTTCCATTTTTATGCCCATGTTAACTGTTTCATGTAAAGTAGCTTTTGGCGAAAAATGGGGTTTTTTGCATGAAGTACCTAACGTGATACATTTTTAGGGAGTATTCACATGGAAAACTTGCAGCAGACACAAGCACTTGTGGCATAAAAATGTTAAACTGATAAATTAATAATTAGTTTTTTGGGGTTTTTTTTTTTTTTTTGTTGCAACATTGGTTTGGCAAGAATGCTTTATGTCCTTGGGTAATGTCAGCTTCAGGGCTGGTGATGCAAATATGCTATACAGTTATTTCTAGCAAAGCACATCCAGGTGATAAGAAGAAAGACATGGATTTGGTTCTCCAGGCCTGTCTGGAGATGGGGCAGGTGTCTGGTTCATGTATGTGCACATGCACCGCCAGAAGCACCAGGGCACAAATGTTCAGAAAGCTTCCAGGAATTCACGGTAGTGTACTTTGTAAGGCACAATGTTGAGGCACAGAGTCTTGGTCTAGAAAGATTTAGTCAGATTTTAAATATCCAGGATTAACACTGGGAGGGTGTGAAGGCAGCAGATGAAGTGAGCCATGATGATTGGAGCCTTGGCATTAAAAATTAATGAATTTTAATTGAGGTTGGAAGGGATGTCTGAAGGTCATCTGGTCTTGACGTTGCTCTAACCAGGGTAAAGTAAAGCAGGTTGCTCAGGATCACCTCCAGTTTCATTTTGAATATACTCCGCCTCTGGGCAGCTTGTTCCAGTGTTTGACCACTCACAAATTAAGAAAGCTTTTCTCCTGTGTATAAGTGAAGTTTCCTGTATTTGAATTTTTGTTCATTGTCTGTTTTTTCTTGTCAGCCAAAAAGAGTCTGTCTCAGTCATCTTTGTCCTTCTTGTCTTGGGCAGCCCAGAACTGGACTCAGCACTGGAGATGCAATCATAGCAATGCTGAGTAGAGGGGAAGGGTTGACTCTCTTGTTTGGTGACATACAGCTGATGATATATTTGGCTTTTCTAGCATCAGGGGCTTGTTGCTGGCTCAAGAGTAAACTGTCCACCAGGACACACAGGTCCTTTTCTGCAAAACTGCTTTCTAGATGGTCAGCTTCCAACTGTACTGGTGCACTGTAGTGCACCTCCACAAAGTGGGGGCATTTCCCTGTTGGAAAGATTCCTGTTGGCCTGTTTCTCCAGTCTGTTGAGGTCCCTCTGCATGGCAGTACAAGGATCGGTCACTCCTTCCAATGTTTATCCTGCAGACGGGCTGAGGATGTTCCCTTGTGCCATCATCTAGTCTTAAGATGTGGAACAGAATTGACATGAGATGAAAAATACAGCCACAGCTGTCTCCTTATCTATCAAGACAGTCATCTCAGAAGGTTATAAAGCTGGGCAGCTGTGATTTCACCTTGGTAAATCCATGCTGATTGCTTCAAATCACTTTTTTGTCCTTTCTATATTTGGAAGTGGTTTCCAGGAGGATTTACTCCATCACAGTCTCAGACACGTCTGTGTTTCCTTCTTGCCCTTCTTGAAGACAGAAGTAACATAAAGAGTTTTATTAATTGTACGGGGAATGAAAAGAGAGAATCATCTTTCTTATATATGTTTTCTGTGACACAGGGCAGAGACAGCTAATACTGCAGGGTGAAACATATTGTCAGTCTGGGAACCCCTGGGTTATAACTTTCAAAGCAACTCAACTGGAATAGCCACATTACTCATTTATGAACTCTATAAAGTCAGTCACATCCTGACAGAATACCTTGGTAATGTTATTAACTAATGACTTTGCTGTGAGATGAGTTGTCATTTTTTTCTGTGTGTAAAGTACTGATGTTTTCTGTGTCAGGTGTTGGGATTTAATTGAGTTGTTGTTGTAAGAACATTACAACCTTTGCATTGAAAATTGAAATGGTGTTTTACATTGCATCTGGAAGCCCTTTGTAATGCATGCCTAAAATTACCCTATCAAAATTTAACAGAGTAAAAACCTTAAAGATTCTAAGGTCCACTAATATTCTTGCCAGGTGGAAAAAAAGTTAATTGGTTTTAATGAATTAAATTTGGTCAACAGTCCGCTGTCACAACATCTGAGATTTTAATATCTGATATACAAAAATACTTAAATGAGGAACGTCCCACACAATGAAATATGTAGGAGGTTTCTTTCTGAATATTGCAGCTTGATGCATGAAATTATTTCCCTTACAAAGCATCTAAATATCAGTAGTCATAATTTTAGTCTATTAGTGAACACTTGGTCTGTTAGATGCCTTTGGGAAATTATGGTCAAAAGTGCTAAATTGCTGGGATAAATCCCGAGTTTGAAAATAATCCTGGATGAGGGCCAGTTGTCATGAGAGGTTACCTTTGGCAGAAACTTCAAATCCAGTTTTCCCCCTAGGTGGTCCTCGCCAGCTGGTACCGCATATATACCACCATTATGGATTTCTTTGGTCTACCAACAAAGACATGTTGGACAGTGAACAGAGGAAAAGGGCTTAGTCCTGTTGAAAGCTGTGAAGGTAAGTAGGGTTTTATTCTGGTTTATCCTTGGAAGCATATAATTGTGGCTTTATGTACTTCAGAAGTAATAAATATTCCTGTGTTACCAAGGGCTAATGTGGGCTTTGCTTATTAGATAACTCCTCCTGCCCAGATTGAATTCCTATCCTGGACTTCAAAACTTCACAATTATAGTCTGAGCCTTCATAATGTTAGATTGTTACAAAGAATAAGATCTCCTAAATGTAAATGTAAGCCTTCTGTACATGTATTAATTTTTTGTAACTTCAGAAAGATCCCAAATACATTCAAAGTTCCTACATTTCAAAATTCCCTCCCCTAATTCTGGAGATATTTTGAGAAATCTAGCTTAGTGATTCTGTTGAGAAGAATCATCTTCCTCTCATGCCCTACTATTCAGCATAAGAATTTCAACGTTTTACCTCTATTTTGACACTTAAAGCCAGGGTGCTGACACTTTTTTTCTGCAATTGAAATATTGGCTTGTCAAGTATTATGCAATAAAAGTGCCTTACCAAGAAGCACTTTCGAGGTGTTCTACAGTCAATTCAAGCTGATTTTTAGATTGTAGGATTGTAGTTTGTGAAGTTGTTTCATTTTTCTATTTAAAATGCCTTTGTGTGATGACAGGTTAGTATTTTTCCTTTGCACAAAGGCTATAAGAACTTTCTTTGGAGCTTGAATGGTTCACTTTCTCTAATTTTGTAAGAACCAATAAACAGTGTACAACTTTTCGTTCCTGTTTTTTGTAAGAAAAAAAACTAACAGAAGCACCAGCTATTGAGGCTACTGCATTTGGTGAACATATTACCATCTTACTTCAGAAAACTCTCTTGCTGTATTTTCAGCAATGGGGAATAATCAGTTCTGCATATGAAACTATGAAGTTTGCTGCCATTCACTTTAATTAATAAAGCTTTTTATGCTGTATTGCTGAAATGATTAGAGCCAGGAGGGTTTAAAGAAATAGTGGGAGAGAGAATAACAGCAGAACAGCGAGTGCAGAAGTGTCTGTTAATGAATAAATTGAAAGACTGGCATTACTGGAAAATATCTTGGCTTGTAATGGAACAAAGAAAGCAAAGACCATTGTGTGTGATATGTTTAAAGATGGATTTACGTCTGCAAGAGATGTGAAGTGAGAGTGTAGGATGAACAAACATGTTCTAAAAAGCTCTATGAAGTCAAAATGTGGTCTAGAGAATATTCTCAGTACTACTTATGCCTTCTGAATATCACAGGTGTTTCTCTGCAGTTAATGCATCCCTCTTGGCTTATTCTGTCACTCACTGCCCCAGTGTCATGTCTGCCTCTACTCTTCTTGGTTTCTTTCAAAGCTGTGATCTTCTTACTGAATCTTCACAATAGTCTTAATGACATTTACTTCCTTTTTTAATTGTCTCTTTCTGGAAATATATTAAGAAATTATACTGATAGCTTATATATAATATAGATATATTAGGATAGTATACTGATTGTACGGTGCTCTATAACCAATATGGCCATTCTTCTGTATTTGACAACATATATTAACTGTTTCTTTGTTAGGGTTGGGAGACCCTGCTTCCTTTTATGTTGCTGTGATTTTTCTTTTGAACGGATTCATGATGTCACTGTTCTTCATATATGGTACATACCTCAGGTAAGGCAGTTGAGACTGAGCTATTCAGTTGGTACTAGCTGTCAGTTTTTAGACAAAATTTGAAAACATGAATGTAAAAATATTTTTATGGAATATTGATTATTTGTTTGTACAGCAGTAGTGATTGTTTTTTACATATACATTGTCACTAAAAAATTACTGAAACTGAGAAGCTTTTCGCTTAGAATAAATGATGATGCTGGAAAGAAACCTGGAAAGTTTCAGTGAGGTGGTATCTCTTTGATACCACCGGATTGTGGATAAAACTAGATGCGGTATGTGTTTTAAACAGCTTTTGACATGTTTCTGCTCTTGAAATCATCGCTGTAACTCATTTCTAAATACAAGTTGAATGACAGTGTACTTTTAACCAAGATTGGGGTTTTCCCAGTGCTTTGCCTCAAGTCATATTTGCATGTATTTCGATTTTAACTTGAGTGAGAAAGCAAAATATTTTTTGACATAATGTATTCCTTTGGACAAATTGTATGCACTTCCCTTTCTCTATAAATTTGTGTTTTCAGTATCTGTCCTTACATTTCAGGAACTGTAATACACTTTCATACAAAAATAGACTCTGAATTCAGCAGAAAAACAGAAGTGGAAATATGTTTCTGTTTACGTCTGTTTGCATGTGTTGGTTTTGCCAAAAAGCAAAAGGCAGCTATATTTTCCTCTAAGAGATGTGATTGGTTTTCTCCCTCATTCATTTTCTGGCTTTATTGTCATGGGTTGTTTGGTTTGGGGTTTTTTTTTTGTTTGTTTGGGTTTTTTTTGTTTTGTTTTGTTTTTTAAGCATGTGGTGATAGTTCAAATAAGGAATAGCCCAGGGCAGACACTGTCAGTAAAGAGAGAAAGTTGCCTAGTGCATATTTTGAGGAAGTAGGTAAACTTTGAATATATGTGTCACTAACTAGTAATATTTCTCTTAAAGGAATTTTACAGAAATTCACATTTTATATATGATTTTCATTGATAAGTCAGTGAGCTCTTTATTTCCCACTATTTTCTTTAGAAAGCACAGACCTTGAGTTTTGTTTCTGGTTTGGGGTGGTTTTTTGCAAATTTTTGTTTTGTTTCCAGGGCTAACATTTTTAATGTTAAGCACATTCCTTTCGTCATGTAGCATTTTAGTGTTGAAGATTTTAGAATTTATGGGATTTAAGGCTGAGTTTTATGTGCAAGAGTGCACAGTTCCTGGAGATTGTTTTAACACTCAGTTGGTATCTTTAATCCTCAGATTTTATGCCCAGAACCTACTGATTCTGTTTGACTTGTATATTAGTGATGGGTGAAGAATCTGAGAGGAATTGAAGAGGGGTTTTTTTAATTGGCTTTTTTTTGTGTGTGGTTAATTTTTTTTCTTTATTTGGTTTGGGGGTTTTTTAGGAATCAGAACAGCTAGCTGCTGCTTTTGGTTACTAGCAAAAATGCTATGTCATTCAGAGTAGTAGTGAACTTGTGTGCACAAAAATGTTCTTTGCTTTATAACACAACTTGAGTAATTACAAATCTGTTCAATCAAATAGGAACCTTACCTATTGCCCTTTTGAAATGGGATAAATATAATATTTTTGGTTTTAGTTTTGCCATTTCTTCAATAGGTCAGTTTGATTGGTATGGAAATGTAAAAAATCCTTAAGTCAAGGGCTTAAAAAGCTTCCTCGTGTTGTGACAGTATTTCACATAAAAATCAAATTGTATCTTGCATTGACCATATAATGAGTTAATTTTTAATTATGTTTTTTGAATGGGCTTGATTTGGTTGCCTTAAATTAATCTTTAGATTCAGACCAAAATTTCTTGTTGGGTGATTGAGTGTTCAGATTCTGAAATTTACTGCTCAACATCTTAGGGAAGAAGTACTGCCTTTATATTGCCTGGTTTTTAAAAGCATCAGAAGTAATGATCTAAACCAAAATTTGTGAGCAGTGGAGTAGCTGTTTTCCAAGTTATTAACATTAAAATTGGTGTTCTGCAGAAAAGAGGTGATGTATGAAGAACTGGTTTGCGCTGAAATAAACTTTGTCTGACTTACTAGTATTTTAATATTGTATGTACTCTGTTGATTGCCTTCCCTTGATGCTTGAAAGCATTCCTCCCTTCCTCCCAATAAACTTAGCTGTACACAAGTGCTGCTTCACATTTTTTAAGTAACATTGACTATTACAAGATTCTGTCGTACCTATTTTTCCTCTTCTTTTCACAGTGGGAGTCGTCTAGGAGGCCTTGTTACCGTGTTGTGTTTCTTTTTCAATCATGGAGAGGTAGGTCTCCCCCTTTTTTTAATTATTATTGAAGTTTAAGCTAATTCTCATTTAATTAAATGTAGTGATGTTGCTTATTTATTTGAGATGGAATTTAAATAACCTGAATTCAATTAAAATAAATGAATAACACACAATTGAAAGCAAAACAGACTATGACTGGAAGATGTATAGCACAATCCAATGTGTCACTTAAGTGCTTAAAACAAAAAATCAGAAAGGAAATATATTTTAAATTATTCCTTTAATTGAGATTGAAAATTAGTAGCACAATGACTTAGAGTTTTCATAACATCAGAATAAGCTATTTTTGTGCCCATTCCACACATAACTGGGCTTCATGTACCATAAGTCCATGAGTAAGCTTACTGAGTAAGATTCAGAAGCTTTAAATTGCTGTATGTTTTACTGGAAATTCATCAATACATAGAAAATGCGAAGAAACCTCTGTATTACCGATATACTGTAGCCAGGATACACAGAATTTAGAAATAGTGTATGCATATAAAGGATTCCAATGCTAAACTTGTTAAGTGTAAGCTCCATTGCAGGAAAGAAAAAAAAAAAAAAAAAGACTTAAAACATCTCCTGGTTTTCCCAGTTAATGCTGTTCATGTCATTGTTCCATACTTTGGAGGAAAATTCATGGCTTTTATTCTGATTCTCTTGGGCAGTTTTTTAGTCTTAGTGCTCATTTTATGAATGGAAATTTGTAAATATCTTCTAAATGGAAACTAATAACCTTATAATTTAGTGTTTAGGGCTGAATTTATGTTTTGTTTTCTTATTTTACTAACCTGAGCTTAATAGAGAGCACTGAGTAGTAAGAACATTTAGTTGCACATAACAGAATTAAAGATGCTTCTATTCATAGTGAGCTTTGACAGTTTTCTTGTAAAACAAAAATCTGTGTGATGGAGTAACGATTTTATTTTCAAGTTTCATTTGAAATGTTTTTCTTTAAACATCCCCCCCAGATGCATGGGGGATATTTAAAGAATTTAAGAATTTAAGCATATTAAAGCATTTTCACCCATGGATTTTGAACTGCCTGGCTGAGACCAGGTAAACATTAGAGTTACTAAACTTTTTTTGTGCTCTACAAGTGTAAATGCAACATTTTATGTGGATTTCTATTCTTAATGGCATCCTGAAGTGAAATGTTACTTTATCCTTTGCTAAGAAATACTAATAGAGTAGGCACTGTTTTGCCATGTCTGTGAAGGTGGTAAATGTAATTTCAGAAAGGAGTGTGTTGAAAACTACAAGGTAGTGATAGCAATAATGAAAAGAAACATTTATTTCACTTTGGTACAAGGAGTTCTATCCAGAGGAGACTAGGAGAGTTTCTCCCTCTGTGAGTGACTTGACTGGGGGAAAAAGCACAGATACTGTATTTTGGTATGAAATCAGATCTGCAAAGCTCTACACAGATGTAGTATGGGCTTAGGTAGAGCTTCAGTAGGCTGACCCTGATTCAGGCTCAGCTATATGGATTTGTGGAGAGCAATAGGAATTACTTGCAGAGGTGCAGCATTGGATCTTAGCTGGCACTTTGTGTTTGGACTGTAGCTGAATGAAATAATTCAGACTAACTGGTTATTGTTGTGTATATAGTTATGGTAGTACATGTAGTTACAGCACACAGGTGGTTTCTCTTCCCTGTGTGCTCTGTTGAATCCCATGCTCTGGGTGTGCCTGTGCGTGTGTGTGAGAAATAACCATCTCTTCGATACGCCTGTGGTTATGTGCAAATCATCTCGTGTGTACAGTGAGTACAGTCGAGCTGGAGCAGCTGCTAAAAATTTTCTTTCCTGTTTGGGAAGGATAGGACTGAGCTACATGAGTAATCCTGATCTGCAAGTCTTGGTATCTCAGTTCTATTGCAATGTAAAAGTGGTATGTAAAAATGCTCTCTGGCTTTGAGCTAGTGACCCTAAGGCTGTATGTTTTTATTTGGGCTGTGCTTGCGTTAGTGTGTTTTAATGATTTCGAACTTAGGCAAATCTGATATATTTCTACCTGCAGCAAAGTGAGTTTACAGCCTTGATAAATCATCCACAGATGATTGAGTTAAGCATTACATTCCAAATATAGCAGAGTAGCATAGCCCATGTTAGTCAATCTACTTTTAAGGTAATGCTTCCTCTTTATGGTTGTAAATGCTCATAATTTTTTTCCTATCTCCTCCAGTATCATAAGATTTGGTAAATCAAATCTTGCTGTAGTCTTGAAAAATATTCAGAATGACTACACTGCTTTAGAATAATCATGATTCTATTTATTGCTTATTAAAAAAAATTAACTCATCACATCTGTGCAGTCAGCTGAGGACAGCACATTAGTACATATATTTATGAAAGGTTTATTTTAATGATAATTGGTGCAGCTTTTACAAATAGTGCTTCTAGACATCAGGGGCTGTGATTAATGTGATGGGCTTCTGTACTTTGCTTTTATTTTACTCTATTAATTTAACATAATTGGGAAGTAGCAAGACAATAAGCAAGGACTTACATAATGTTGATTCTAGTGACTTCTTTGGTAAAATAATATTTTTTAACATGTTTTTAATATTCAACGAAGTAAAGGAGAGAGAACATCCTGGCAGCAATATCCTACAAGTTTTTCATACATCCATTATGGTCCATGTTAAGATGAATTACATTTTTCTCCTGTAATTGTAAAGAACCTGCTTCTAATTTTTGATGCAAATCTATTGATAGCCACTTTGAACCCTTTTTTTTGTATGTCAAAGTAGTCCTGTGAAGTGGTAGTTGTTCTTTTTTGATGGTCAGTGCAAGCACTTCATAAAAAGCTGAGTATAAACATTGGAGACAACAGTTGTAGCTGAGCCATTTGCCATGAGGCCCATTATTTATTTGTCATTAACGTCATTATTTAAGAAATTAATGAAAAAACTATTCAGTTGACTTCACTGTATTATGCTTTGTTTTATCCAGGTTTAAGAGTGGAATACATAAGTTATGGCTAAGTAGTATAGGGTCTGCATGAACTTTATTTCTTGTGTTCAGTGTACTGGCCTGTTTAGGAGGGCAGCTTCAGATTTTATACTTAATTTGCTGTTGCTTATAGAAATATGAAGTGTTTGTAATCTAGAGAACGCTAGCATAATGTGGAGTATATTGGTTTATCCTTCAGATTCTCTTCCCACACACTGTCTATGTCTGTCAGGCAAGTTGCTGCCTGAATTTGAGAATGATTTACCTGGAAGAGTTGATAATATCAGCAGAACCAGGGACAAGCAGCTGCTGTCCTGCTTTTTTCCTGGATGTTCTCAAGCTGCCACATTTCATTTTGGAAAAGCAGGGATCTGTTTTAATTAAACAGTGCATATTATGCCTCAAGTGTGGAAGCCACTTCCTTTTCCTTCCTCTTTTACGCTTTTTGGCTTGTTCTTTTAACTTCCTGACTAAAACCTTGTGTAGCTTGGTTTTTGCTTTGTTCGAGTATCCGTAGTCATTAATTTTGAAATACAAATGCATGGTTTTATGGAAATGTATCAGTGAATGTTACCATCTAACCCAGTTCTTATTTTTAGTGCACTCGTGTCATGTGGACTCCACCCCTTCGTGAAAGTTTCTCATACCCATTCCTTGTGATGCAGATGTTGCTTTTGACCTATATTCTCAGGTACCTCTCAATTTCTACATGGGTCTTTACAATGCTCTAAAAAAATTGAATGTCACAGGACATTTATTTAAGTGCCTTTATTTAAATATTTATTTAAATGCCTCCAAGTGCTCTAACAATGGTATCATTAACAGAGAAATTTTCCTGTGGCTGTTACATTGCAGACGCTGCACCAGTAGAACTGCAGTCATATTACTCACTTATTAAATGGAAAAACTTTGCAACTTGAAGACATGATTAACATAAAAATCAGAATAACTGTGTTGGCAAATACGTATCTAAAGTAAAAATCAGAGTTTTTGGTTGATGTCCCTTCCTTCCCATGAGAAACAAGCTGGTACTTCATCAGTTGGTTTTGTCCCTCTTGGAGAGTGGTATGTTGGCTGCACGTAGAGTAAGCCTATGCTTTGCAACAGAGGATGCTATAGGCACCCATAAGCTAGTATGTTCTTGCAGTTTCCTATGACTAATTAACTAGTCTAATTAACTAGTTCAATGATTTAGAGCAGTCTAATTACATTAATGCAGGGATGCTCTTCAGTTCATTAGCCCTGCTTTTCCATGATTGTTTCTGGCTTGCAACATGATTATGTTACTGTCTTGCCTCTGTTTGGGAAAATAAGCATGATCATTCCTACTTAAGGGCTTCTCCACCAACTCCATTGCATCAGATTTACAATGTATTTATGATTTAGTGGAACTTAGTACTTATAATCACAAATTTTCCTTTATTAGGTCATACTGATTTGTAGTTATTGATGTTTAAGGCAGAAGTATTTCATGCTTGGCGCTAATTTGTGGTTTTTAGATGAGGAAAGATATGTTCTCTCTAGAATTTAGTGAAATTTGAAACATGACGTTTCTGAATTGAACTTGAAGGAACACAGGATTAAATATTTTAAATAGCATTTATTTCAGGACATGGAGAATAAACTGGGGTTTCAGTTACAGATGAGCTTCATGTAATGCCATTGTCTCCTTCCCTGAAACATCACTCAGGATTGCTAGCAGAAAGTTGCAGAAAGTAAATATGGAAGAAATGTGAGACAGAGGAGTTAAATCACTTTCAAATACAGACTATTCTAAAATAGTTGTGATTTCAGCTGAAATGGAAATGGTTGTGACTTGACTGTAGAGTTGTCACATGAAGGTGAAGCACTTGCAAATGACATACTTTGGCCTATTCTACTGCATACTGCCAGAAGAAGATTTGTTTGGTAATCAATGACTCATCAAATAGTTAAGAAACGTTAAGCATTAGAGCTGTTGTCATGCAAACTCAAGAAAAAAAAGGATATTAAATTTACTTGAGCAGTGTTATTTGTAGTTGATCAATATTGTTAGCTCTCTTCCAAGGTAACTGTGTTTTTATTGCATTTTCTATTGTACTTTTTCAATTATATGCAAACACCTGTGTAATTTTACTTACTGATGCCTGTTCTGTCTCTTTTTCCCAAGGATTCCGAATATTAATACAGGAAGCTTGATTGCACTGTGTGTTTCTAATATCTTTTTCATGCTTCCCTGGCAGTTTGCTCAGTTTGTTCTTCTAACTCAGGTAAGCCCATATTTACCTCTAAATAGCCTCTTTTTCTAACCTGGACAAATTGACTGCTTTGTGTAGACAGCCATTGAATTCACAACTATATGGGTGCTTTCCTTTTGAAAAGCCAGATTTCACTCTTGCTCTCAGGAAAGATTCCACCATTTATCACATCAGTGTTTTTCTACTCTTGAGTTTAAAAGTTGATCATTTATACCACTTAGCATTCTGTCTCCAGGACTAAAAAAATTTGCTTTTCCCTTAAAAACAGTCTCCAGCCTGAGATCAGTACATTAGTTCAAGAAAAACTTTGTATTTTGAAGTACAGAAATAAAAAAAATTGCATTGATCCTGCATCTCTTCAGGCTGTTCTAAATTCTTAAAATGTACCAGTGTTTGCATGGCATGTACTATCTGGCATGATTTTGCATGATTTCCTATTTAATTTTGATGGGCCTGTGAGTAGTGCTGTAATCTGAGATTTTGGATAGTTGAGTAACTTTAGTTAGCATTGAAATCTAGTGAATGCTAATGGGAACAGCAGGATACTGTCATACAGCAACTTTCTTAGTGTTTGAATTGGTTGAAATGTAGCCTGTTGACTGAAATCCATCTGTGTCTCCAGACCTTTTCACTTGTCTGTCTGTTTTGAAGCACATTTGCTTGGTTTAAGTTGATAGCTTTAAACAATCAATACAAGCTGTGGTATGCAAGTTTTCTAACTGCATAAGAGGAAACCAGTAAACTGTGAAATATTGAGAGAAACTCATCACTGTAACGTGGTTAAGAGGCTGAGCCTGAAGTTTGAAATAGAGGTTCACTTCATAATTTCATTAGTTTTGCATATGACTTGTAACAGGCTATTGCTGTTAATCAATAAGTTAACAAGTCAATAGGTCAACAAGTCTTATTTTCCTCATCAGCAAATTGTGGATGTTTCCATACTTTGCTGAAAACTTAAAGAATAATTCTTTTGGGTTTTTGGACTGATGTGTTTTGGGTTTTTTGCTTTTGGTTGGTTTGGGTTTTTTGTTTGCTGGGGTTTTTTTCCATTTTTGCTTGGTTTGGTTTATTTGGTTTGGGTTTTTGTTTGTTTGGTTTGGGTTCTTTGTGGTTTTGGGTTTTTTTATATATTTTGTTTTAAATTTAAAGGTGAAAGGTAATGTGTAAGTGCTGTATTTTGGTGCCTTGCATTTTTATAAAGTTGAATACTTATTTCATAAATATTGAACTATATTTGAGAATTCTTATTCAAAGCACCACAACAGGATTTTTGAAAGAAATCATTCTTAAATTCTTAGGTACTAACTTAGTAAAAAAGTAGTAATAAAAGTTAATGATTGTTTGAATAATCTCTGATTTTGCATGAAGGGGTACACCAGTGCAAATTGTTTTAACTTCTCTTTCACTTCTAATTTTAGATAGCTTCATTATTTGCGGTGTGTATTATGGGTTATATTGACTCCAGGAAATTACAGAAGATACTATCTGCTCATATGGTAATACTTTTTTAAAAAAACCTTAAATCCCCTCAAACAGGTCAAAGCATGAAAAGAGACCATTTGTCTGAAGTGTTTTCCTTCCCTGTCCAATGGCTGAAAACATGCAGTAATAAGGGAGGAAAGGGTCTGGACTGGAACTAAAACTGGGATTTGGAAACTACTGTAGTCTTGACCATGCAAAGATCTTGTGGTTTAACCATTTGGGGAGATATTTAGAAAGGAGGGCAAGAAAATGAACTATTACACTGAAGACCAATTGTTGGGTTGTTTTGCTTTTTTCAAAACTGGGTGAGAAAGTTAAAAAAAAAAAGATATGATAACTGAAAGATATGTAAGTTTCTGCATAATGCTGGATTGTAATTTTTAAACTTGAGATAATGATCAAGTTTTGCTCTTTGAAATGAGATTACAGTTCTAAATACAAAGGAAGATGTAAAGAACTTTTTTAAAGAAATATAGCGTGTCTAATTTTTTTTTCTAAAACTGTGCTATGCTTACTCAGTGGGCGAAAAGAGAATATTTCTGCAGAAAAGAAACTAAATTTTATTTCATATGTTTTCAAAGTTTTTTTTTTAATCCTGGAGATTATAAACTAAAGGCAGTAGTAAGTTCTGTGCAACTCTTTTCTCATATAAACCAGGGACAAAATAAGCAGATTTGTTTGGTAGTTTTTTGACAGAAGCAGGGTGACATACCTAAGCTTTCTGGCTTATGTCAATAGCTATATCATAATTTTCATGCTGAAGTACCATAAATGCCTATTTTCAGATAGATAAACAGTCATGTTATATTACAGAGATAGCTTAGTGAGTCTGGGTAAACTGCCAGTCTGTTTTGTGGTGTTTTCAATTTTTGCCTCCCCCCTACCCTCCTCCTTCTGTGGAAAATGCAAGTCTTAACTGTGTGAGGAGGGGA
This sequence comes from Entomyzon cyanotis, assembly GCA_024500445.1. NCBI lineage: Eukaryota > Metazoa > Chordata > Aves > Passeriformes > Meliphagidae > Entomyzon > Entomyzon cyanotis. The sequence continues at coordinate 90,001,075 of JAKEPQ010001005.1, forward strand.
GTAGAAAAGTCTGCAATTACTATGTTATTTTTCCTTACTCCTGTATATAAAAAGAAGACCGAGCTTGCTTATTGATTTTTGTCTTCCAAGTTAGAAAATGTAATTCAGATTGCTTTCTATTAAAAAAAGAGCACTGTAGATCAGGTTGGTGGATAAAAATTGTATTTCAGCCTTGAGTTTCAAACTTGTATAATTAGGTGCATATGATCAAACAGTCAGAGTTCTGCTTCATTGACTTTGATGATGATGGTATTTTAAATGTATTCTTGTCAGTTACGAAGAAAGAAGACATCAAACATTCTATTAAACATTTTTATGTTTGTACAGAATTCTAAAAGGTAACAAACAGGATGGAGAACTCATACAGTAATTTGGAAAAAATGAATATGTTAGAAATAACTTCAGAAATGTAGCTGTTGTATCACAAAAATAAATCCTGTGATCAGGATTTGTTCTTAAGTGCTTTAAAAAAATAAATTAAAACAATAATCTACACTTGGCCACCCTGCCATTAAGTCTTTGAAATCAGTGTTTTCAGAACAAATCTGTAAGTGTGAGTATCAGGCTTTCACTTTGCTCTGGAGTAAGTGTTTTTAAATTTAAAGTTGTTAATACATTAGGTAATAATTACCTTTTCTGTTTTAAATTTAATTATTTTTATTTTCTTCCTTCAGGTATCTCTTCTAGTGTGTTTTATTCTGATGTTTGGTAATTCAATGTTACTAACATCGTATTATGCTGCATCTTTAGTAGTTATCTCGGTAAGTTGCTTAAGAAAAATCGTAGGACATACTAAGACTGCAGTGCTGTACTGTTATATATGTGTTGATGTAAAATGTGAAAATGCTGCCTTATAAGACAGAGGAGAAACCTTTCACATGAGAAAGAGAATTGGACCATAAAGATATCTGGTGAAAGGGGTAAATACTAATTCAAGAAATCATGGGCTTGCACCAAAACCTCTTTGTAAGAGAAATTCAGTTAAGACTCAGCTCTTCTACTTTCGTAGCTCCCTTCATTTTAAAAAAGTATAAAATTTACCATGTATGTAGTTTTGACCAGAATAACTGTAAAACAAGAACATGAGCAAGGAGGAGCTTCATTTAAATACTTTTTATTGATGTTGAAACCTCTAGTGCAGAACAAATGACTAAACTATGTATAACAGTGGTTTAAGACTGTTTGGAACTGCTGCATCATGCTGCTGTGTTAGTGAAATTACTCACTGAACACTCACCATCTCATCGTTCATTATCTTAAAAACCCACAACCTTTTTCAGTTTCATATAGTTCCTCATAAGGTATTTATGTACATAAAGAATAGGAGATAAGGTGTTGTGAATAGATCCTATTTAGCTTACTGCAAGTCATCTTAATTTCTGATTATTTTTGTCTCTTTGTTTGTTTGTTTACATTTTGTCCATCAGCAAGAGAGTGGTAATTTCTCACTTATGCTAAGAATAAACTGCCTTGGCTGCATATTTGCTGTAGTATAGTTTGCTTGTTATAAACCCATTCTAGTTTCTTGTAGTAGCTTTTGTAATTATATATTAAGTACAGGTATGGTGAATTCCTTGCCTATTTTCTGCTTTGAAAAAAGTATTTTTTGTTTGTGTGTTATTTGGATGTTTGTAGTGGCCACAGTTTCACATACGGACTGGATTTCTGGAAGCTTTAAATTACATTGTTCAGCAAATTAGCCTAAAATGGGTCTTCCTTGTGTCATAAAATGAACATATTGTGAAACAGAGTGACTCCTACTGCCCTCCATGCTCTGTTGCCTTACTTGAAAATCATTTGTATTATGCTGCCAGTAATTTGTTTATTGCTTCAGTCTCTTGTCATTCACAGAAGCAGACAGAATTCAGTTTCCCATTGGCTTTGATTTAAAGAAGCTTAGAATTGAATAACACAGAACCTCTTTACTTGTTCAGAAAAAAAAGAAGTCTTCCATTAATTGTACCCAAACTGCAGTAAGAGTTTTTATGTTGGCAAATTTTGCCAGTGCAGGATGAAATCATATTAGTATATATTTATTCATATCTCAGGTTGTATTAATTATGGAAGATTTTTTTAATAAGTAACTGTGTGACGCAGTAGGCTTGCCAAAAGGAAAAAACTTCTTCTTCAGGATATTAGAATAGCTTGTTGTTATTATGTTACCTGAAAATGTGCATTCATTGTTTTATTAGGGAATCCTTGAATGGAGTCCAAAAGTCTTGAAAAGGCGCAAAAGAGAAGTCTGTGTATGGGTAAGGAATTTTGTATATTTTGAATTTCAGAGGAAAACTAGATGTTTTGTTTCAGTTAAATACAGAAATAACTTCTGGTTTGGTTTCTAATAATTGAAAATCAAGGAATATAGATGAGGTGCTGTCTTTAATAAGTTGTCCACGTTCCCAGCAATTAATCTTAAATTCCCAAAGAAATAAAAAGGTTACAAACATATTACAACAGAAAGCTGAAACAGCCTTCAAAGGCCAACACATTTAATTTTAAATTGCCAGCTTTACATGTTTACAAAACCTAAGATCTGTATGGAAATGTTTTAAAGTAAATGTCAATATAGAGAAGGCAAGTAAAAGGCTAACAGTGCTTGCAGAAATGGAGATTAAGATACTGCATTAGATATTCACCGAAAGGTGTCCTATATAATTTTTTAAGGATATTTTTATGACAACAGCAAGCATGTTAACATTACATAGGGAAGCAAGTCAGAGTAATGCGCTATAGGGTGTGTTGGTGACGTTTGAGGGCAGTAGAAGTCATGTCCAAACAGGGAGAACACTCCCAAAAGTATTATGAATAAAATATTACACTGTAGAAAACATGAGAAGCTACTTGCTGCTTAAGACATTAACATGTAAGAACACTTGAAATGGGAGCCTACCAAGACTATGCCTGACTTAAGACAGGCATTCTTATTAAATGAAAGGTAAGCTGTTAGCAAAACTGGGTGAAATTCATAGTTATTATAAAGCAATTAGAATAGGAAGGAATTAAAATGTTTATAGCAAACTGAAGTTCATGTATACATGCCTGGATGTGGTACCAGGGAAAATGAGAGTGTAGGCAAACTCATGTCAGTTTTCTGAAATGGAGATCCAAGGCATTTGTGGAATGGCAGACTAATAAATCTGGGTTTTGTAAAAGAACAAGAAATTGTACAATGAGATAGTTGTTAAGCTGTAATGTACATGCAGCATAATGAGACAGATCCAATGCAGCCTGTGTGGAAGGAAGTAATGCCTCACAAAAGTATTTGACTTCTCTGAAGGATGTAGATAAGGGTGTGTGGGTGAATGTAATGTACATAAATTTCAGGAACTTTTTGGAGAAGCTATCTGACTGAAACTATAGAAGAAATTAAACTCCATGAGATAAGGTGTGAATGTTAGAAAGTCAGAAGCAAAGGGTGGGATTAAATGCTAAATTTTCAAAAGACCACCAGCACCCTAAAAGCATATATAAAATAATTGATCTTAAATAAGGTCTTGCCATTCAGCAGAGGAATCTCAATACCATTACAGAAAGTTCTCTGAACACATCAATGCATTACTGAGCAGGCACCAAAAAGGAAAATACATGATGGAAATCACAGAGAAGGAGCTGTAGAGAAAGCAAAATTTTTTCTTTAAAATCTGATAAAATCGTATGTAACATTGTAAATACTGCATGTAGTCTCAGTAAATGCATCTTACTTAAAAAAAAAAAAAAGGAAAAGACTAGAATGCCTTCCCCCAAAATCTACTACCATCAAATTTGAGTATGAAGATAATTATTGATGTAGATTCAGCAAATAGCTCAGATTTTAAAATACGTTAGAATACTACATCATGTAAAATAAAGGTAAATATGACAAAGCCAGTAAATCAAAGTGGAATATAATTACAGGTTTTTTAATGCCTTTTATGCTAGCAGCAATATGCTTAAAAGGAATAAGAAAGTTACTGTGGAAGCAAAAAACCAGAGGCATTCAGAAAAGGATTAGGATACCTCCTAGGTATTTAGGTTTCTTAGCAGCCATTAAATGAAATGATTGAATGCCGATCATAGTCACATAAAAACCTTAGATACATTAGGGCAAAGATCAGTTTGTACTTTGTTGCATTCTCTCTGGAAGCATCTGCTGTGAGTCCCACATACAGATTCTGAGACAGGTTGTCCTATTCACTTGATCCAGTTTTAAAAAGAATTAGCTAGATTAAGCTACACTGCCAAGGATTTAATCTTTCTGGTGCAAGGATGAACTGGATACATAACTAAAGTAGTAACTGTACATACTTAGTTTGTATTTCGATCAGGTTCTAACCTCAGTTCAAATCTCATTTTGAGATGGTGGTATAAATCAAATTCTTCCAAAGATTTGAGTTACCAGGGTAGCACAGCCTTATAAGGTGGAGCTGCTCTTGTCCAGAAACAATCCCTGCACACTGGTGTGGGCAAACAGATAGAACGGACAGTGAGGCTGCCCTCTTTAAAGTTAACTTTGGTACTCCCACTGCTGCAATGTTGTGTGCAGTGGTACAGCTGTAGTGTAAATCAGTTGCACAAAATTACTTGAGCTGTGACAGAAAATACAAAAAGACTTAACACACTCCAGTGTACTGACATTTGGCAAGGTTCACTGGTTAGAAATCACTGTACATATGGGTTATGACATAGGAGAGTCTGTAATTAGTAGCTAAACTTAAGAAGCCTTTTAAAAAAGAAAAAATTCGTAAAAAATAAAGACATATTAATTTCATTCTAAATATATTTTTCAAGGTCATTGAAGGATGTGCCTGGTTATTTGGGACAGTCACCTTGAAATACCTGACTTCTCTTGTGTTTGGAATAGCTGATGATGTAAGTTCTATTATCAGAGTGTCTGGTTGGTGTCTTTCAAAAATTTTATAATTCTTCATATTTGATTTTAACATCTTACCTATATACTTCCCTGAATTTCCAGTATTTGTTTTGCAGAATGGAGGGGAGATTATATATTTGTTTTTTCTTTTACTGTGTATTATCATTTGAGATGTTATTACCAGAATCTGTGAAAGCACAAATGTGTTTACTTTTGCATTAGTGAATGCTCTGTGTGTTTGTTTTTAAACGTGGATTTATGGGGCTTTGTTTGTTTTGGGTATCTTCTACCCACACCTTTTCTTTATTTACTCAGTTTGTCAGTTCACTCTTCTTTGAAGCTAATTTTTTAGGACAGTTTAGAAATCGTTGTAACAAGGTCTTCTTGCTGTACTTCAGCCCCTTTATTCTGTGGTTAAATAATTCTATTATTGCAGGTGTGTATCAAGGGGTAAAAGATATGAAGCTCATATCTTAAAATATGACTATGCAAAACTATACTCGTGTTGAATCCAATCACAATGGTAACACCCTTTTTCCTGCTGTTTTCTGCTTTTTATTTAACACTGGCCTATCTGTGTTAAACTCAAAGATGTTATTTAATACACTGGAAGTTGATTTTTGGTGCTCTTATGACATTATTGCAAGTGGTGTAAACTTCTGTTGTAATTAAAAGTATTTCTCATACAATATAATTTCTCATATTTATACTACTTTGTTGTGGAAAACAGGACAGTTTTTGCTTCCTACAGTTTGGTATTTCTTCCCTGTATATCCTTCCAGGCTCATATAGGAAATATATTGAAGTCTAAATTTATTGGCTACAAGGATTTTGATACATTAATGTATACCTGTGCTGCTGAGTTTGACTTCATGGAAAAAGAGGTAATTTGGTCAAAATATATGATTGTGGAAGAGGGAACTTCATGCTTTATCTTCATTTGTAACTTAAAACATTTGAGAACTACACTACCTAGTGCTGTCATAAGTTCAAGTGCATGCTTGTGAATAGAGAAATTAATGAACTAAAGCTAAATTTAACTGGGTTTATTGCATTTAAATGAACTTAAAGCAAAACAGTGTTTTGATTTTTGGATCTAAGAAATGTGCTTGCTTGAATGAAAGAAGTGCTTCCTCAGGAATAAATGAAAGGTTACAGTTCTGCAAACAAGATTTTATGGGGCTCTCAGTACCTAGTTTTGATTATATGGAAAATGTACTGAGAGCTGCAAAGACCTTATGTGGTAGGTTTAGACTACAGAACAGCATTGAAGCTTCAGAATGTGGCATTAATAGACTTCCTTTAGTTTGTCAGTGTCTAGATATACATGTAGAATGTTTATAGGTTAGTCAGCCCATAGTACTCAAATTCAGATGAGCTGCAATCTATTTATTATCTTTGGGTGGCTTGCCCAAGAAGTGGAAATAATTTACTGATGACCCTAGTATTACATCTTTAGTATGATTGCTGGGTGGAGTTTACATTTACATTTTACTCTAACAACAGCTCCTTATATTATTTTCTTTAAAATGGTAATTGAAATAATTATAGATGAAGGAAAGCAATTAATGAAGTTGATTTCCATTGTAGACTCCAGTAAGATACACAAAGACTCTGCTATTACCAGTTGTTGTGGTGGTTTTTGGGGTAATCATCAAAAGGGTAAGTGATTGATTTAATGAGTCACCTTTACCTTGAATTTACATTTCAGTTTTTTTAAAGGGATTGCTGTTTATTTATTTGATGTGGGAAGAAGTTGGTGTGGTGGATTAACCTTGGCTGGCTGCCAGATGCCTGCCAAACCATGCTGCCATTCCCTATCCTCAGTGTGATGGGAAAATAAGGGTAGAAAAATCTCATGGGTCAAGAGAAGTACAGGGGGCTCACTCTCTGATTCACTGTCATGAGCAAAACAGACTTGAATTGAGGAAGATCAAATTAATTTTTGTCAAATAAAAATAGAGTAGGAGTGCAAGAAGCAAAACCAAAACTAAAACCATCTTCCCCTCATCCCCAGGCTGAATGGGTCCCTTCCATAGGCTGCAGTTCTTTTAAGAACTGGGCCAGCCTATGTCCTTTCCAGTTCCTCAGAAACAGAGTGCTCCAGCATGGATCCCCCACCAGTTGCAGCTTCTGCCGGGAAACCTGCTCCTTTGTGGGCTCTTGTCCACAAGCTGCAGTTCCTGCCAGGAGCTTGCTCCTTTGTGAGCTCTCTGTGGGTTGCAGCATCCTTCAAGGCATGTCCACTTGCTCTGGCATGGGGTCCTTCACAGGCTGCAGGTGAATATCTATCTGCTCCACCGTAATCCTTCCTCAGGCTTCAGAGGAAAAAAAAACTTACATCACCATGGTATTCTCCGACAGCTGCAATATCGTGGTTCTCATGGAGCACCTCTTCCTGCTCCTTCACTGACCTCAGTGACTTGAGTGTTGTTTCACTCCCATTTTCCTCACAGCTCTCTCTTAAACCTGCTGCATAGTTCCCTTTTTGTGAACATGTTATCAGTAGAGGCCCCACCAGTGTTACTGATGAGTTCAGATTTGGCCAGTGGTAGATCTGGTTTGAAGCTATCTGGAGCTGTTTCTCTCTGACATGGGGGCAGCCCCTGGTCTCTTCCAACAGAAGGCACACCTGCAGTGCCCCTGCTACTGAAACCTTGGCACATAAACACAATACACTTAGAAAAAATACAGATTTTCAAAATTGCTCGTTTAAAATTCTGTATTCTCTTTACATAGGTTTTTGCAAAGGTCCAGTCCTGAGTCAGTGATAAAACTTGCTTTGATGTTAAGCACCAAAAAAATTTGTTATTGAGCTGATGAATACTGTAACTGGAGTTTATAACTGTTTTTGTAAATTTGATTGTGTATAATTTGCGTAAAAACAATTTACAGTTTGCACAGGAACAGATGGGATAAATGCTAACTGCCTGGCTAATTAAACATCCTCTAAAAGAAGTTTTAGCTAAAATGTTGCATGTCTTTTATCTTAGCATTATCTCAAAAAGATATTACCCAGGTGTAGTTTAATTTAGCAAATGTTGAAATTGCTTCAAAATGCTTTTGAAAGTTTATTCATACTTTTTGTTGTCTCTTGTTTTCTTCAGGCAATTAAATATATTCTGTGGTCCTTATCTCACACAGGCCGATATGAAAAGTAAGTATTGTCTTCTTTTTCAATGTAAAACTGAATTTTCTGCTGGAAGTTCATTTGATTTGCTATATGCCACATAATTCAGAATTCTACGATATGTTGGTCCTTTTTGAAAGGTTAGTTAGTTATGTGCAGTTCAGTAACTGAATGGATATACTGTAAATGGTATTGTTATATCTAAGGTTAGCTGCTAAACCTGTTTTAGACAACCCATTTATGAATAGATTTTATATATAATGATTTATTTTTCTGCTCTGTTCCTAAACCAGTATTTATTTATGTGCCTTTTTGCTTATTTACTGTAAGTGGTGAATGCAAATTCCTTTTTCATCATTATTTTCTTCGAGGTTATAAAGATACCTGAGTTTCATCTCATGGAAGTAATTAAAAAACCCTGCTAAAATCAATATTCAAGATTTACAAATAGATACAGGGATTGAGGAAGATAGTTACTGATTTGCAATTTATTTCAAAACTTGCATAGAGGGGAAAAGAATTCTGATACTTTACTCATGCTTACTGGATTAGTTACATTGTGTAATGCCATTAGAGATGATTTAAAAAAAAAAAAAGTACTTCTGTAGTACAAAAATAATGGTGGGTTTTGGGTTGTTATTTCTTTCAGAGAAGAGCGTTTTAACCATGGTGAGGTAAGATTCTTTTACTGCACAATTTTGTTCCTATGTTAATGCAAATACCCACTATTGAAATGCAGGTTGCAATGGGCTGATGCTGATACATGTGATTTATTTGAAGCCAAGTATTTGCATCGTTAATTGCCTCATCTTAAGTTGGGTCTGGTATATGACCAGAATAACTCTGGAATGTTGAGCAAAGGAATATACTGGCTAATGAGGGTAAGCGTGCAAGAGAAAAATCTCAGATTTTTACTATAGCGGTACAAAAAGACACTGAAATTAGGCTGGACCTTCCATTTTTCTCATGGAGACTGAGAAGGAGGTTGGTTCCTTTACTGAGGTTTCACATGGTGCGTAATGTTCCAGTTCTGTTTTGAGCTATACCATAATGAGTATCGTAGTACACGTGGTTCTTTTTAGTAAAATTACACAAAGCAATGTTGTGTGTCCTTCTTTGGAGCCCTTGGCACAGGAAGGACATCGCCCTGTCATAGCACGTCCAGAGGAGGTCCGAAAATCAAGTAGAGGGATAGAGCACTTCTCCTGTGAAGACAGGCTGAGAGAGTTGGAGTTGTTCAGCCTGGAGAAGAGAAGGCTGCAGGGAGACCTAACTGGGGCCTTTCATTGCTTAAAGGGGACCTATCAGAAAGACAAGGACAACTTTTCAGCTGGGCCTGATCCAATAGGATAAGGAATAATGACTTCAAACTGGAATCAGGTAGATTTAGACTAGCTATAAGGAAGAAATCATTTTACAATGAGAGTGGTGAAACACTGGGGTCGAGTGGCCCAGAGAGTTGGTTGATGTCTGTCATGGTTTCACCTCAGGTTAGGGGAGGTTTAGATTGGGTATTAGGAAAAATGTTGTCAAGCACTGAGAGGCTGCCCAGGGAAGGAGTTAAGTCACCATCCCTGGAGGCATTTAAAGACATGTAAATTATGTCTTTAAATGGCCTCAGATGTGTCACTGAGGACATGGTTTAGCAGTGGACTTGGCAGTGTTAGATTAATGAGTGGATTTGATCTTACAGGTTTTTTAAAACCTAAATGATTCTGTGGTAATCAATCAGATAAAATCACTGATTGCAGAAAGGCGTCTGATTTAGCATAGCACTTTGACAAATAACATAGATTAATGTTAGGAGTAGTGAGTGACATCTCTGATGCTTTTTAGAATACTAAAGCAAACTGCCTCTGATTGTGTGATTATCAAGGATGATCTTATTTGCTTCTTTTATTCCATACTTGGGTATTTTGACACTAGAAAGCAATGTCTCTTACCTTCTATTAAGAGGCTATACAAGAAATTTTACATGTATAATTCCCTGTTAATGTCTAAGGATTTTTTAAACAGCTATTCATTTCTCTAGCTCCTTTTTCTTTTATTGTTAGTTTTTATCCTTCCTGTTGTTCCATTCCTTAGCATACTACATGCACTTTAGATAAAAGATAACAGAAAGTCATTATCACCATCTGAAATATGAATAGAGTTTGACTTGGACTCTTTCAGACAAGCTCATCATTTCAGCTATACTAATAATGAAGTTGTGTGTTTAAGATGGTAATGAAAAGTATGAAAATATGCTTCTGTGTCTTGTGTTTTCCTTTTTTCTTTTCAGCTGGTATTCCATGCACTGCAGCTGTTGGCATACAGTGTCCTAGCAATTTTAATTATGAGACTAAAACTGTTTTTAACACCACATCTGTGTGTTATGGCTTCCTTGGTGTGTTCAAAACAGGTAAGTTCTCTTTTATCCTGTAGCTATCTCAGTACTTACAGTGTTACACAGATATTTGTCCTAAAGCAGATTTCTCTGTGTGTAATTGCTGAATCTGAGGGTACCAGATAAAAATAAACCAGATTATACTGCCTGTCAGAAAATGGTTCCATTCTCCCCTTTTCCCAAATAAAGCAAAAGGCTTGTTTTATGCAGCTTGTCCAACTACATTATTATACAAGTTAACATGCTGTGTATTGAGCTTGAGCACAGGGAGACATATACTAGATTTTACTGTGTTTGTACACCTCTATGCTACTGCAGGTTTTTATTGACTGTTAATTTTATCCAGTGTTTGACTTTGTTTACACTGTGTTTTCGCAGCTCTTAAGAGCTTTATTGCCTTGCATATTTTTGCCTATTAATTCTTGCCAGAAATCTTGTTTGAAGACTTTCATGTTGAAAACATTTCAGTCTTAAAAGTCATATGCCTAACTCAGATTTAATCTTTCTACTTTGAAATCATCTATGACATTAAATGTTACTAGATTTCCTCCAGATATAAAAGGTCTTAGAATAGGCTTTCCATGTTTCATTATCTGTGTTTTTGAAATGTGAACGTGATTAAATCTCTATTTAAATAGCTGTTTTAGAAGCTTTGAACATGCAGCAAAAGTAGGGTAAGTAGTCCTTTGTCTGGGAAGCAGGCAGGAACGTAGATTGAAAACTGTCTGAACGTCTGGGTGCAGAAGGGGGTGATCAGCGGTGCAAAGTCTGGTTGAAGGCCAGTAATCTGAGGGGCCAGTGCTGGGTCCAGGACTGTTCAATGTCTTTGTTAATGTCTGAACAGCAGTGCAGAGTGTACTCTCAGCAGTTTTGCCAATGGTGCAGAACTGGCAGGAATGGCAGGGTCTTCAAGTGGTGCCTAGGCACAACCATAGGAGATGGGCACAAGCTGAAACGCAGGCAGTTCCCTCTGAACATCTGGAAACTTTTTCACTGTGAGGGTGACCTTGGCACCGTCACAGGTTGCCCAGAGAGGTGGTGGAGTCTCCATCCTTGGAGGTATTCAGAAGCTGTCTGGATGTGGACCTGGGCACTTGGCTCTGGGTGACCCTGCTCAAGCAGCAGGGCTGGATCTTCAGAGGTCCCTGTCACCCTTCACTGTGCTCTGATTTTGTAGAAAGTGTCTAAAGGTGAATTAGGGTGGTATGGTGAAGGCAGTTCCTGTCTGAAGCAGCTGATACCAGTATCAAATAACTGGAAGATGAGTGAATGAGACAGAATTACGCAAAGAGGAGAAAACTATCTCATGTTATGCCAGCTGAACAAATGATTGTTTTCCAGAAAACTAAACTGCTTCCTGAATGATATTTAGGGAGCAGCAGTTCTTTATGGCACTGGACAGGTTACACAGTATCAGTCTGCTTAAATGTTGTGCTCATCACTTTTTTGATGCCTGATGTATTTGGCCTAGGTGAAAGTGCTGAGTGTTTGCCAACATCAAATGAATCTGTACAGTTTAAATATAAAACGCTAAGAAATTGTCAAAACCTCTTTATTTAGCCACCTTGTAATTGAGTATTGGGACTTAGGAAAACTGTACTTTTCTTCTACACACTATTCTGGAAGGTTCAGAGGTGTTTGGTTTTCCAGTTCTTGGTTTATCTTGAAATGCTGGCATCCTCTTAGATGGTCTGGTTGTTTAAGCAATAGGAGTTGCACTGGTTAGATTTTTCTAAGTGAACTTCCGTAAGGTGTTTCTGAGTAATTTGAAATTAAGCTGCTTTTCAAAAGTCAGAAAACAAAATGAAGAACAGCTCTTTAACGTGCAATTTCTAGATAAAAATTATGATTTAAAGTAATTCTGTCCAAAGTTGATTTGTTCTTAAGTTTTTTTTAACTGTGTGTTTCTTGATGGACTTTTCTGCCCTGTTGGTTGTGGTGGTAGAAGTAGTAGTAGTAGTAGTAGAGTTTTGTAGTGAAGTTCAGGACTAAAAGTATTTATATATTTTGTGCCACAGTAAAATCTGTACTGCTTTTTTTCGCCACATGACAATTTATTTTATTTAAAGCACCTAAATAATAGCCGTTCACTAATTCTTCCTGGATTGTTGTGGGTTTTTAGTACTGCAGCTGAAGTCATCAGGCCAGTTAATGAATGCTGGTGCTTTTCATAATCGTTGTGTGTTGGATCTTGGAGGATGCCGCATGTCATTAGTGTGTAAATACTGGCAGGGAGGACAGGTCCAGAGTATTTTGTCAATATTTTTTCTTTCTGCTGCTTCCAGCTGCATTTTGGCCCTTTGGTTGTTCTTCTGTCTCCTATCGTTGAGTGAGAGTAAGCTTCTCAGGAAGCTGCAGTTGCAGATGATAACCTGTTTTGGGAGCTGCCCCTGTTGGATCAGGTGACTCTGATCCAGTGACTTTTCCTTCCTTCATTGCAGCATCATGGAGGCATAGTTGGCTTGAAAGAAATAGGTCATGAGTGCTGGGGAAGGGCTTTAGATTGCTGCAGTTCAGACATTCCTTTTGTGCCTAAGAGGATGAATGACTGGCATCCTCATAAAATACAGTCTGGGAATATCCTGGTCCTGGTTTGGGCCTTAGGAGAAGTGTTCAAGTGTACCCAACTTCAGGTGAACAGTGTAAGTGAAAATAAAGTTGATTTCCTTGTCTTATTATTAGTGAAGGTTCTTTTGCCGGTTCAGCATGTTCCGTAGGTTCATGCTGATTGATACCCAGAGAAGACAAGCTGGATTTTTTTCTGGTGTGACTGATGAATGCTTTCTGTAGTAGGGAGAGGCTGGTAATCTTCCAGGTAATAGAGGACTGGCTTCAGCATGATAAACACTGGCCCATAAGGCTGTTGATCTTGAACAGATCACTTCTAAGACTTATGCAAGCAATAAGAAAACCTTTTTTTGGATCTTGTTTTCATTGGTTTGTTTGTTTTTGTAAGGCCAGGAAAATATCAAGTGTTTTGATGAGCTTTTTCTATCCTACTGGCTGCTGAGCAGAAGTAGTTTTTTGAGGTTGAAAAATCTGACTGTACATACAATACTGATCCAGATTTTTTTTGGATGGAGGAATATGAGAAGGGAAGGATGAGACTTGTGACCAAATGATTGATTACACTCTATACATTTATCATGGGATAAAGTTTTAGATGTTTGAATGAAGCATAAGTTAATAAGTGACAATTTGGTTTTACAGATGCAAGAAAAATTTAAGCAAATTTAACATAGGCAGTTATCTTATTGGAATCGAGGTTAACACTATCCTTTCATCTCACAGATCACGAAAATTTATCTGCAGTGGTATGACCGTATGTTAGTATATCTAATTTATTTTGAGGCTAAAAATTACTATTTGCACATGGAAAAGAAATTTTGTATGTTGTATTCTTTCAGCCGATTGCATGAATCCCTGTACTTTCCATTTTTCCATTACCATCAGCTTGTGGCAGCTGGTGGGCAATAAAAATGATAATGTTCTTTTTCTAATAAAGAATATTTTCATTATCTGGAATGCTTTCTGATGAAAAAACGTGGCCTAATGTTGATTTTCATTGGAAAGTAATTCACTTTATAACACATTTCCAATAAAGGATTTTTGTTGAAATAAAAATATAAAATAGCTGCATCTTTGCAAAGGGAGTAACTCCCTTCTTCTGTAAAACTGCATTTTAAGTATTAGAAACCTGTGATTAGAGCCTTAACTTCTCTGAAGTTGAACAAACAGGAGTAATTAAATTAGGGATCAGTTCAGTTTTGTCATTTAATTTACTGCTTGTGCTTCAAGTTGGGCCCAAGTCTGCTGTTTTTTCTGTTCAGACTTTTGACCATTTACATCCACGCATTTGCTCTTTCTGTTAGGGGAAATTGTATTATCCTGAGTGGAAATTTTGAAAAGAAAATAAAATAGCTGAAGAAAGACTTAAAGTATTCATTTAGAAAAAAAAATCAACTAAAAACCTTGAATTGATTTTAAAAAAAGCCACATAAGGAACAGCATCTCATGAAAGAAATGCTTCTTTTGCATTACATATATATTCAACCATTCTAGGCTCCTTATGTAAACAAAATAGTGCTAAATTCAGAAACTTTGAACATCAATGAGGTTTTATAAAAGCGTGACAAGAATATACTTTTCTTTGATTTGAAAAGCCGTGGAATTGCCAAAGTTCTAACATGCCCATGAAGTGACATTTTTGCAACTGCTGGTGAAAAGGAGGTTTGCTCATGTAGAGCAACTTACAAATGAATTCATTTCACTTCGTCCTTCCAGATCCACACAGTGGTCAGGCCTGTTTGGTATACTAACTTTCCCTGGATAATATTGTTGTTCTTGCTAGAGTGTTTAATGAGTCTTTAAGGTTGAGAGTAGAGTACACTGTATTTTTGGAGAGATGGCTGGAGAATTTTAATAATCTAAGGTAGTTTGTGGTTAGTTTATAAGAAAGATAACACGCACTACCTAATTGGTGTAGTCAGCCTAGTGGGAGCTTCTACTGAGAGGCTTTATTTTATTGTTTCATGCTTTAATTAAAAAAAAAACCAACAGGTAATGGTACTGTGAATGAAATGTATTTATTTAGTGTGGATTTGATATTTTTGAAGTGTGAAGCCTTCTAATTAAAAATCGTTTGGGAAAAAAAGTAATTTATACTTTCTTATTTTAGTTAAAATATGCATGAGAAGTGTTCCTTCTCAAACTAAGCTTCAACACAGCAAATTTACACTACTTTTTTAACTACCCATTTCACATATTTATGAATATTTGCTTAGAGCCTCCAGCAAATTGTCTTTAGGAAACAATGCAAGCCCCAGTTCAAGAAAGGAAAGAGTAGGATATAAAGCAGCATTAAACTTGTTATCCCTAAAGTCTGTTTTTCTGATATGTTTCAGAAGTTTGCAGTAAAATCTAATTTGCATACTACAGATAAAAACTCTATATGTAAACAGGAGGTTAAATACTGTAAAAGTCCAGTTAGCTTTATTGTATCATCTTTACTTGCAGATTTTGATATTTGAGATACAATTTTAAAAGTTCTCATTAATGTGTATTTTTTTTTAATTGCAAATGTAATGTCTATTATTTGGTAAACATGAATAATTCTTAGGAATTATATTCCGAAATATAATATATATTGTATATTATGTTACTATATTCTGAATTATAATACGATGAAGCTTAGTGGAGAAGCAATAGCAGAGATGTTTTGTAACATAGTATGTGTTAGGTTCCTCATAGAGAAATAAAAGTGAATTGTTCTGCATACAGCACTACAGAATTGTTGTCTAGGAATTAATTGATTCTTGCATTTCAGTTGTTTGGATGGCTCTTCTATAAAATCCAGCCCAAAACATTGGTCTTTGCTATTTTAGCATTGATGACAATAGAGGGATCTGCAAACCTTCGAACTCAGTGGAACATCATGGGAGAATTTAGCAATTTGCCACAGGAAGAACTTTTAGAGTGGATAAAAGTCAATACCAGACAAGGTAAACTGTTTAATAATGTAGGACGTTCCCCATTTAACTGTGAGATCAAACCATGGAACCTGTCATGAATGACTGCAGAGGTGTTGATACTATCCATGGCTTTGCCTTGGGACTATCCTAAAGCTGTCATGTCTACTTATCCACCTAAAAGCCATCTCCAATGAAAAAAAAACCTACCGAAAGTTTGCTAGTAGATCTGGAGGTTCTAACCACTGGTGTAGTATTTTCAACAAAAGCGTCTTTGCCAAGTCCAGTTAAAGTTGATCTTTACTTAAATGACACTGGTCCTGTATGTGGGTCCATGATCAGCGTTTTGTTAGAAGAGAATTAGAGACGACTGTGTACTGTGATTGCACCCCTCCTTTTCCTAAAATGTGTCAGAAAACTGGTTGGAAACAAAGTAGTTGCCTTTTCAGAAGGAATATATATTAAAGCCATATTGGACTGAGATTTTGTTGTCTGTTTAACACTGGTGAAAGAAGTGACAAATAAAAGCGTGTTGTTAAAATGAATATGTTATTCTATCCATTCAAGAAAAGATGTATTAAATTTCCATTCTTAGATGCTCAGTTATCTAATGGCTTATATTGAGTTCAGTAACTGATTTTGTGCATTTTCTGTTGATGCCACATATGGCCTTTAAAAATAGAGTATCCTTCCCTCTTAATGGTTTTTCTACAGGATTTCTGTTCAGATATTTGAATTGCTTCTCTGCTCTGATTCTTCATTTCAAAAATGCCTTTGATTGTGTATTTCAGATGCAGTTTTTGCAGGAGCAATGCCTACAATGGCAAGTGTTAAATTGTCTACACTTCGTCCTATTGTAAATCATCCTCACTATGAAGATGCAGGATTAAGGTAAGTTTTGCAGTTGAGGTTTTATTTGTATCTGCAATTGATTCTCATAATGTTTGTAATATACAGTAGACATGGCATCATGTTATATTGTAAAATTTGCTAAAACTGCATAGAACTGGATTTACTATTTTAGTCAGATTGAAAAGTCATGCATTATTTCT
The DNA here is from genome assembly GCA_024500445.1 of Entomyzon cyanotis. NCBI lineage: Eukaryota > Metazoa > Chordata > Aves > Passeriformes > Meliphagidae > Entomyzon > Entomyzon cyanotis. The sequence continues at coordinate 90,017,960 of JAKEPQ010001005.1, forward strand.
TCAAGATTTGTGTTCATCAGAAAGGATATACTCTAGGTACAGATATGACTTCAAACTCACATACAAAAAAATCAGAGGTAAATTATAGAATTCGATTTAATGTGTACTATTATATCCTTTCTCCATGCTAGTTACTCCTGATGTTGTAGACACATTTGATTTTTTTCCAAGATAGCCAGTTTCGTTATTTCTATTACCTTTCTGTGATTGGCTGTCATTTTTTTGTGATAACTTGTTAATTGAAGCTGAAATTTTATAATGGAATTACTAAGATTTGTACTTTTGTTATTTTCAAAATCAGAATATTTGCCTAAATTGAAATTGATTTATCTGAAAAGGTCATGAATTTCTTTACTACATTTAATATTGTAGCATCATTTTTTTGTTAATTTGGTGAAACTGCTTAAAAAATTCCAGCACAAGAAAACAGGAAGATAGAGAGGGATAAAAGAGAAATGCCAGGGATTCATTTTATGTGTCTTATGTCCTTAGTTCTCTGTCTGCCATTAACTGGCTTCAACTTTTGGTCAGCCCTGAATTGGTCAGGAAGTTGGACTTGGATGGTCACTTGTAGGTCCCTTTCCACTGAAATATTCTATCCTAGTTACAAAAGCACGGGATAGGGCATGTTTGGGGAAGGTGAGGTACAACAAAATACCTGTATTAAGTATCAGAAAGTGAATGGGAGTTAACAGCGTCATGCTTTGCACATTCAAAGGAGGAAACTGCTGGATGTGGTATGGAATGGCCTGGGTTGGTTGGAAGGGACCTTAAAGGTCATCTAGTTCCAAAACAGGATCATGGTGTGCAAGTGCTGATTTCACTTGATCACCATAGGCAGATACCAGGTCTTGCACTCTGCATTTCAAAATGTCCAAGCAAGGGCAATATGACCATAATGACATGTAGTGAGGGTGATCTTCCATGGAGAGACTGGGCAGAGAATTGATGCCTTCTGGTCACCTCCAGTCCAAGCAAGGTCATTTCTAGCCTGGAGTATTACATGGTGAATGCATTGCCTTGACATCTTTACACTTTCAGTTCTCAGAAACCATGGATCTTCTTACAAAGTTGTCTTCTGTATATGTTGACTGTCTATGTTCTTGGAATAATTTCATTTGTGAAGACATGATCACACTTCAGCAAATGGCACAGTTACTGTAAACTTCACTTTAGCGTAGTTACCTTGTGAAACTAAAGCTTGCATTTGCATGCCATATTGCAGCTAACTCTTAGATGTTTCTTTTTGAAGGGCCAGAACTAAAGTAGTGTATTCCATGTACAGTCGAAAACCTGCAAACCAAGTAAAAAAAGATTTGATAAAACTGGGAGTGAATTACTACATTCTTGAAGAGTCATTGTGTGTAAGCAGAAAAAAGTGAGTAATCTCCCTCTTTCTCACTGAGAAGAATGATATACTGCTCAAATATGTAGTCTAAGATTCATATTAAGTGGTAGTTTTGAAATGCTGATTTGTGCTTTATTTATTAAAAGTGTCCAAAATACATTTTTGTCCAGCATCTCTAGACAGTAATTGGTATAATTGACTTTACCCTCATTAGCAATCTTGTGTTCTTGGTGTGCACCTGGAAAGCTGTGTTGTATGTATTTGTAAGCTTCACTGTAAAACACTGACGAAATTTACAAAGGAAAGAAGTAATTATGCTGTGATGGCAAAAACAGATGTGTGTGCATATTGAAAGCCTGGTATGAATGAAAGGTGCAGAGTAAAAGATAGTTGGAGAACCAAAACATTGTGACCAATAATAATCGCTAAGAATCTTTTCACATTTAAGTTGTTCTTCAGAAAGAGCTATGCTTTTTCTTTCCCCTCCTCCCCCCTTTATTTCTCTTTCTGGTCTCCAGAATACAGTTAGTTTGGATTTTTTATTTTATTTTCTTTTCATTTAGAATAAAATTAAATGTATCTGTTCAATTTCTTTCCTAATATCTTTGATAAAATTAGAACATTTTCAGTATTTCTAACTTTGAAAGACATTGGGGAATTGATGGGGAATTGGTGTTGGCTACGATCTTTTGTGAAAAAACAGGGAGTTACTTCTTTTTTAAGGTGTTTTATTTCCTGAATTTTCTTTAGAAATGTTAGGAATGTGTATACCACCCTCTATTTTATAAGATTTAAGGGTCCCTGGTAATGTGTAACATATTGTATAATTTGAGTTGTTTTATGTGCTCCCTCCTCCAAATTAATTCTTTATTAATTACATAACCACAAATGCCAGATGCATTTTACGTATTCTCAATACTATTTTAAAATTACTACTACATTTATTGATTTTGTAATCTGATAATCTTTCTAGTATAAAGACAAACATTAAAAAAATACAGATGGCACAATCAAGTATTCATGGAGCACTATGAAACAAGCTTCATGGGTTTATGGTATTTCTTAATTTATTTTTGTACTCTTATTTTCTAGGCCTGGCTGCAGTATGCCTGAAATTTGGGATGTTGAAGATCCTGCTAATAGAGGAAAAATTCCTTTATGTACCCTTATGAGCAAGGATTCCAGGCCATATTTCATCACAGTATTTGAAAACAGCAATTACAGAGTCTTGAAGATTCCAAAGGAATAACATTTCAATGCAATGAAGCATCAGTCTTTCAAATCTTTACACTAGTAACTGTAAGAATTCTAAATCAGAAATACCTTTTTTACTAGACTTAAAATGGAAAAACGTGTATTTTATTTTTTACCATTTTAAGTGAATTCTGATTATAGAAATATCTTAAACCTAACAGTTTGGATTTCTATTTCAGGGTCAGTCCCTTGAGATTTGCTATGCAAATGATTATATGTTTGCACATTTTATTTAACACTGATCCAAAAGAGCTAAAAGTAGCTATGGAAAAGTTTGTAGGCGGACTTGAAACTTCATTTTTTTGGTGCATGTTATTGGAATCCTATTGATATTAAAAAAGAAGACTAATAAGGGTAATATTTGCAGTAAGCAATAGTTTAGCTTCTCAGTGTCCAAGGGTTTTTAGCATTCTTATGCATTCAGTGTAAGCTGGCATAATACACATGAAATTTTTAAGGGAAAATGCTTTATTCAGGAGAAATCTGTCATAGCCTTAGAAAGATACTAAAATAAATCCTTCACTGCCTTAACTAGACCTTCAGCGCCTAACTTGATAAGAAATTACTTTCAAAATTTAATGCCCTTTTTCCTTTCCCCATATATTAGATCCTGCCTGGACTTCATCAGCAGCATTAAAGAAAAATGAAATTTATCCCAGTTGTGATATGGGTGTAGTCAGTTGTGTGGGTATAATTGCTCCAGCATTATTAGACTGGTTCTGCTGTTTTTCTGTCATCTTGATGTCTCACCAGTATAATAATTAGATAATAGATAACTCACTTTCCGAGATGCCCAGTGTGAGGACACCCTTTAGTCGTTTAACTGACTTGGTAGAGTTTTTGTATGTTTATTGCCATCGAGAACTATCACAGTAATTGTGATTCTACAGCATAAGTAAGACTTATTTCTAAGGTCTGATGTTTCGCCATGTACCATTCATGTTTTGGATTTGTTTCAACTCAGTTTTTTTGTTCACATCAGTCTGTTGATATGACTGGTCTTTTTAGCCCTGCTAGCGCCTGGTGATACTGGATGTTACAGGGACACCATCCATCACGCCTGTAACAGTGTCAATTAAATGGGAACCTGTGATAAAGTAGTAGTATAACAACTGATCAGTATTCTGAAACGTCTTATTTTTTTAAAATCTGTTTTATTGAGAGGGTGAGGGAGAATGGCTGAAAATGCATTAGCTTTTTAACTTTTACAGAATAGATTTTGGAAAAATTTCTATAAGGAAACTAAAAAAAAAAAAGGGCTTTTGGAAAGTCACTTTTTAAAATGTTGATTGAATTCAAGGAAGCAGGAAAAAAATCTTTATATAAACATTGTGACTAGTGTTTCAGCACAAAAAGGTACTGTATTTTTATGAAGTTTATGCCAACTGTTGACATGTACTTATGTGGTTAAATAAAAAAGAGAAAGATGGAAATTGTTCTCATGCTTCTGGTAGGTGTTACACTTCTCTTATGTCTGTTAAACTGAAGTTTAATACAGTTACAACAGCAGATATGATTGAAGCTGAACCTTCAACTAAAAAATGCACAGAAGTGCTGCAGATGATTAAACCAAACTCACATGCCTCTCTCAGGCCTCCATTTTATTCAAAATACCAATGCAAGAATATGTGAAAAGACTGGAATGAAGAAACATTTGAAAGTTAAGGTTCAAAGCTGTGCTGAGGAGGTGACTGTTACTCAGTACATGGCCAGACACCATAAATTCTCAGCTCCAGGGACATTATGCTGTCCCTCTCTTTGAACTGCTCTGAAACCCAAATAATTATTGTCATTTGGTTGCTATTAATGTGATAAAATTTAGTAATGAAAAAATATGACATAAAAATGCAACATACGATTGTGAGGGAGAAATATGGGAATTCTTGAATAAGGTGTCTTATGATTTTCTTGTCATCTCAGTAATTTGCTCTCAGTTTCAAAAGAAAGAATTTTTGTTTAAATAACACCACATTTAACACATAGGAGCACCTTGTTAACATGATGCTTATCACTGCAATTTGAACCAGAAAACACAAGTTGGAGGCCTCTTAGCTCTCACTGAAGTTGCTTTTCCCTTTGCAAGATCCTAATCAATAAATGTGTAACACAAGCAAGTTCAGCTTTAAATACATTCAGGCTTTGAAGTAACTTAGGCACAAGACTAGAATACTTCCCTACTTGCAGACAGTTTCCATTACATTTTGGTAATACTGGATCATTGCGCTGGTTTTGGCTGGGGTCTGTGTTTTGGCAGAGCCAAGGTGTACTGCCACCCTCGCCTGGAATTTGGGGTTGTGTGGGAGGTAGGAAGGAGACACACCCGGGACAGGTGACCCAGACTGACCAAATGGACATTCCAGACCATATAAGATCGTGTTGAATATATAAAGTGGGGAGAAGAAGGTGGAAGTGGGGGATGTTTGAGGTGATGTTGTTTATATTCCCAATTCACTGCTGTGTGTGAAGGAGCCCTGCTCTCCTGGAGATGACTGAACACCTGCCTGCCCATGGGAAGCACTACATTCCTTGGTTTTTGCTTGTGTGTGGAGCTTTTGCTTTCTCTCTTAAACTGTCTATCTCAACACACGAGTTTTCTGGCTTTTGCTCTCCTGATTCTCTCCCTGATCCTGCTGGTGGAGGAGTGAGCAAGTGCCTGTGTGGGACTGGGTTGCTGTCTGAGGTTAAACCATGACAATCATATAGATTTGTCTGATGGAATCTGAAATATTGCTTGCATTGCGTTAAATTTCTTCAGTACAATGGGCATAATTACAATTTGGTCTCAAACTTCTGATTGTGCAAGCTTAATATTTAGTATAGAGTCCAGATGAAGCACCTTTGTGAAATGAAGGTGCTGAGTCCTATTCAGTACTGCCCTGCACTTCATTCCACTCATATACCATTAAAAAAAAAACCCAAACTTTTTTGCCCTTTTTTGTAGTTCAGTTTAAACAGTGAAATTGAATCAGTCTTGGATTTTTATGATTAAGACATGGAGTTCCACAACACGGGACTCGCTCCAAGTGAATAAAACTCCTTTAGCAAAAGCAGGTATGTAAGGAAGAGTATAAACACAGGGTTGTCAAAAATCAGCATTGTTTTTCTGCATAGCATGCAGAACTTCAAAAGATCAGAGTTAGTCAGCTGTGCAGAATTTGCTTGGGTAGTGAAACCTCTCAATGCTACAATAAATTCTCCTCTGTAGCTGTATAGTATAAGCACTTTTATTTCAGTACAAAATCAAAGTCAAGTGTTGTGATAAACTATTTGTAGTGGAGCTTTAAGATGACCTTTTCGGTTGGAACAGAGTAATAGGATTTACAGGGTTAGGCAGAATCTCCTTCTCAGCAGACTGGCTTGCTTCTGATCTCAGGCTGTAATTCTCCATTATTGATGTAATTCATATAATGTCTGAAATCATCAGTTGTTTGAGTGGGTTCATCATGTAGTCGTTCAACAACTTTATTACTTCCTGTTACAGCATGTATAGAACACTTATTGCCAATAGATCATGAGATAAGGATAGAAATCACAGATTGAATGAATAATATTGATTTCCTATCTGGCTGAGGATTCAGGCAGGATCCCTGTGGCCAGTCGTCCACCCTGTCAAGGTTATTGTTTAAATTGAGTCTTGAGTGCAAGCAGCATTTGTTTTGCCTATTTGGTAGGAAGGATGAGATCCAGTTTTTAGCCTGAAGAACATGAAAACATTGACTGGATCACATTTAAAGGTGATACTGAGCCTGCAACAGGAAACCCTCTCTCCTTTAAATGTTCACCTGTAAGGAAACATAGCACTCTGGTTCGTTCTTTAGGCTTGACCAAGCTTACTTTCAAAGCCAGTGCACCACATTCTTACTTCCATTGCTAACAATTCCTGTGTTTGAGTACCTGAACAGTATCATCTTCATGTTACTGAGCAACCGGTTGTTCAGCTTCTCTGACTGCAAGTCCCTGGAGTGTCTCAGGATGCAGTTAGCAAACATTATTTGCAGGCAGTTAGTGTTTTGCTGTAGCTATCTCTGCTTGAGCTGTGAAAAAAAATCCTAGCCTTTTCTGACATATTGGCTTTTATGGTTTAACTATTTCTGAAAAGCCTACTTTGTTTTTCTTCTTGGCTAAAGCAAGGTAGCAAAGCCCGAAAATAGTCCAGAGTAGGATGCCTCCTATTTTTTTCCTAAATTAGCTTTATGATGGTGTTTGAATTGCTGTCTTGCTTTTCTTTTATTTGGAATGTTAAAATGTAATGCACCTATAGTTGGAGAAGTTTATCTACCACTGCTTATTTAAAAAAAAGAAAGAAAAAGCTGAAGTTATAATCAAGCTTAGTACATGCATTGAGTAGAACCTTTTGCATTCCTGGAGTGTTTCAAAGGCCATTCAACTCAAAACATGAGTTGTATAAAAGCACTAGGTGTAGATGTTTTCTTTAACCTTAGTTTTCGTTCTAGATCCTTGCTGGATTTAGCTGCAGTTGTCATGCCACCTACTGCTGCATACAGAATCTTTGATTTGATACACTTTGGCTATTTTTGTGTTACTGCACAATTTAATCATAGAATGGTTTGGGTTGGACGGGTTCTTAAAGATCATCCAGTTCCAACCCTCTGCGATGAGCAGGGATGCTCCCACTAGTCCAGGTTGCTCAAAGCTCCATCCAGCCTGGCCTTGAAAAATAAAACGAATAATTACTTTGAGAAGGAATAAATGCTAACAAGATGTATTTCATAACTTCTTCATTCATAACTTTAATTTTAGAGTTTACTACTTTCAATGCTTAAAACCAGTGAAATGTTACTTAGCAAGTGGTGATTAAAGAATCAGTAACTAATTTTTAAACCGATGAGGTCTTGGCTATTTACTTGAAGAACTGCAGGTTTGTTTCATCCATTAGGTTTTGCCCGAAATACAAAGATACTGTGAAAAAGCTGTTGAATTAGGAGCTTGTGACATGTATTGTCTTACTGCTTTTCTTTGAACCCTCGATGTGAAACTGAATTCATATTTGATTTTACAAAGAAACCTGTCAGCAGTGATGGCTTGTTTTACAAGGTTGTCCTTACACATAAGGAAGTAGTAAAGCATTAAAGTTACAATTGAAATAAATTGAAAAGCATAAATATTTGCAATGTCGAGGGGCAGCCGGACTGCCAAACGGAAACATGGTTTCAATAAAGTCAGACTTTATTTGGAATGTCTCTTTCTAGTTTGATTTTTTTTTTCCTGTGTTCTATTTCATTTTATTCTGTTTCACTTCAATGCTGGGAAATGGGATGAAACTGAACAGAATAGACTTGAGAAAAATTGTATAGCTGAAACTGAGAAGGTACTTGTATCTTCCAAACATGACCTGGTTTTAGTAAATCTTGTCAAAATGCTTGGCTTATACCAGTAATCGGATCATGTGGTCTTCTGTGTGGTCTTGAACCAGTGATTTAGTAGGAGCTGGATTTTCTTAGAGAGGACTACATTGCTACTACCCTAAGCAGCAAATCCAGACGTGAGCTATACTGAAGAATTTCTTCAAGCTGCTGTGAATCTCCATGACATCTGTGTTAGGTCACAGTGGCTGGTGGTTTGACCAAGTTCCCCAAGGACCTTGACTGCATCCTAAGGGCACATTGGACAAATGTTTTATACTGTGTCATGGTGCAGTCCTCTGAAAGGAATATAACCTGGTCTTACTAATGTGTGTAACTGAGTTGATGTGCACAGGAGGCGCTGTGGACAAAATGAGTTGATTGTTGGGATTCTTAATCACATATTGGGAATCTAATGAACAAACTTTAGCACAAAAGAGGTGAAGGAATGGCTTTTCCAAACTCATGAAGTATTTTGTGAGCCTTATTTTAGGGTGTGCAGTCCTGGCCCAAACTTCCAGAAAAGTATTGGTTGTCAGTCACTCAGAATTGGCTGCTTAAACTGAAACTTTAACTCCAAGGTCAAGGGAGAGAAACTGATATCCTACATGTAGATTACTCCAGGCTATGTGTTTAATAGTAGTTATAAAGGGTAGTAATAGTAGTAATAACAGTAAATCTTGAAAGTGTTCCAAGAAAGAATTTTTTATTTTAAAAAGATTGCCTGATCCTCAAGGACCACTGCTTCAAGCTGCCCTTTTGTTTTGGATATAGGACTAGAGTTTGTTAATTGTTTTCTGCTGTCACATGAAGAATTGCGCAGTCCTTCCACTCTGAGGCTCCTTTTTTTGTTCTCTTTCCAAAACTGATTTTAAAGCACATTGAGACAAGTCACTGAAGAAAAAACAAGAGGATGTTGCTCTGCTGTGCTAAGCAGTTTAGTTGGAAAGCTTTCATGAAGAGCTGTGCTTAATGACCATATGACCTATGCAGAGTTTTTGAAACAGAAGAGGACATGTCTGGTGTGTTTAAAACCACAAAAGTGGTGTGGTCTGTGGTTGGTGATGTCACTTCACAGCACTGTGGTTTGCCAGCTTAACTGCTTGGTTTATCTTGGTACAGGTGTCCTTTCTGAATTGTTTGAACCATGGAGACACTCTTAGCACGTGGTTGCTGTCACCTTTACTTTGTCAGTGAGGTGAGGCACAGGACCTCTGTTCCCTATTGCCTCACACTGTGCTTCCCCCTTCCTCTCCCACCATTTTTCATCCCCCTTATTACCATGGTGCTTCATCCAATGGCTTTGTGTTAAAAGTCACATTCCACTCTGTGACTGAAGAGATTTAAATGCTGTCTGTGCAGAGCAGGCAACTACAATGGAAAGTTACCTGTTCTGTACTCCCCTATTTAAATTCTATAAATAAATAGCAACAGTGACAAACCTTTTGATGTTGCTACAACTCTATAAATGCCTATATTTCCCACTGGAACTTTCTTCTGCAAATTTGTGAAGAAAATACAGGGAAATATACATTAAAATTTTACTGAAGATTTCACAAATCAAGGCATTTTCCTCTGATAAAGTGGCCAAAATATCAGAAGATATTCTGTGACAATGTTACAGGTCACACTGATCTGTTTTGATGGGTCAGATTACACTTGGTAAGAACCAAGGATGAAGGAAGCACACAGTTTGGAAATACAACAGGGTAAACAGTACAGACACACTTCATCAGTTTCTGTTCTCCCGATAGCCCTTCATACTTTCTTATGTAAGTGCATGACTGTGGGTTGCCATCTGAGCTGATAGCAGAGAGTACGTGAGCAGAAAGACAATTTCAAGGTAAAAAGCAAAGGAGCCAAAACCTCTTACTGGCTCAGCTTATTGAGTTCTATTGTTTCTGCACAGTCAGTGGCAGAGGTCCATTGCAGGGAATCTTTCTGGACATTGCCTGTACCCTTGGAAGCTGACCCTGTAAATGAGTTTCACTGTCTCCTTTGTGACTGCCTGATGCACAGCTGTGAGAACAAGATGGGCAGCAGTGAGTGACCAGCAAGGTCCATGCAGGAGGCACACTCAGAGGTGGGAAGGTCACGTTCTGTGCTGTGGGCTGTCACCACAGAGCATGCTGACCTGCACAGCTGGCGTGCCAGAGTTCAGTCAGGTTTCATCTGTGGCAGGTATCACTGCCAGGTGAGATGCCATTCAAGTGCTACTCCAGCAACTTTAGGGAGCTTGCCCTTGGTTTTAGTTTACATTTCCAGCATCCAGGAATCCATTTACTCAGGCTTTGCTTCATGAGTGGTTGGATTCAGTCTCATCGCTGGATGAAACTTCACTATCCATTTACTAGCATGTGTGTTTGATTTTGGAAGGATTTAGAGGAGGATAAACTAGACTTTCCCTGAGGTGGAGATTTTCTACTTCCTCAGGATTACTGAAGTTTAAACCCACAATTTGTACAAGCTGTAATACCACCTCCCAGAACTATTGTGTGACCAAGAAAGATTCTGGAAGGCTGAGGGGAGACATAGCAATCACATTCAATTAGAGAAAACCATCAATAAATTACTCTTTTCATTGATTGTATAACAAACTGAATTAAAAAGAAACAAAGGATGAACATCTGAAGAATTGAAGAGCCAATTTAACTTTGAGAGAAAGGCTAATGCAAAATACAGGTATGAGAATATTAAATACAATCTTCTAAAGCCTTTCTAAGGTAAGTGATATTAAAATGGTGGATTTAGTCTGGCTCAAGCTGTATTTCCACATACGTGACAGCATAAACCAGAGTGCCACTGATGAATTCATTGTACTCCAGCCAGCTCACATGTCAGCATGAAATTTCAGGCAGTCAGTGCCTTAAACCAGATCAGGACTTGGTCCAGATGAAACTCATCTGGGAAAATGAATTTATTTTTTTACTTCAGCTGAGTTCGTAGTCTCATTCATCACACAGGTACAGGAACCTTTGAATGACCAAGGAGAAAAGGCATCGTGGAGGAAAACACTGACAGTCAACCAGCTTTTTTCAGTGGCTGGGTCATGCTAGACTGATTGAAGCCTGGGATGCTGGACCTTCAGAAGGGCCCGATTCTGTCAGGCCCAATCAAAAAACTTTTGGGCTCATTTCAATTTCAATGAAATTTTATGGGGAGGTAGAGCTCTAATATGTAATTCCTTAGAGGTTTTGGTGAAAATGGAATACAGGAGGAAGGCAAAAGAGATCAACATTACCTCCCACACCGCAAAAGCAGCAGAACCCACTAGCCTGAGCACCTCTGCCCCAAGCACAATACTGTTGTCTCTTGCCTATGGAGCTGTAGTGAGGATATAAGGGAAACGAGGTTATTATTGTAAAGGAGGGAAAGCTGAGGAGAGCAGGCTTTACTGTTCATAGGGCTATCAGCTTTTTCCCTTTGGAAAGTGCTTATATTTCAGAGCTTTATCCCACAACTCTGTGCCTAAGAGGCAGAGAGAGACCTTTCATTGGAAAGATCAAGATGCCTACAAGGTATTTATAAGGCATACTGGTTGCATTAGCCTGATTTTGAGATATTGTTTCCATCCTCATACTCCAGACAGAAAAACCCCTCTCCTGCCTTACCTCTGCAGGTTGTGCTCAAGGAGTGTATGCATCTTCCTGCCCCTTTCATGGCACCCCCATAGCTCAGGGGCTCGGAGGTGGCTGCTCCAGCTGCTGCCCTTGCAGAGCACTCCTAGCCCTTCCTGAGTCAGTACAGGAGGGATCAGCACCTGCTGCAGGGAGGACCAAGAAAAGGATACTGTTTGAATGTTATTTAAAGAGTGGTGGATACTCTGGCAAATCACCCTCTGGCCTGCAGGGACTACAGTCCTGCTTCTATGGGCACAGCAAAAAGACAGAGGGGGCTGCAGGTAGGTCCAGCCCAAGGTCCCACAGACAGAAGTTCTGCTGGGGCTGCAGGGCTTGCAGCCATAAGCATCAGCATAGGCTTGGAAGGCAAGCTGTGGAGCTGAGGCATTTCTGTGGGTCTCGTGAGGTGCACAGGTTCAAGGGGACTGGGTGGGGACAGCAAGGATGTGGAGTGTGCGTTTGTGTCTGCATTTGACCTGCAGAATGCCATGGCTCTGGTGGAGACAGCAATGTGTGCTTCCCTAACATAGTGGGTTACTTCCTAAGATGTGGTTGAGTCATATCTTATCCCCTTTACCATCTGCTGGTAAGTTTAACTAAGTCAACCAAACTAAAGGCTGACAAAGCTTTCCCAGTTCAGGCCCCTTCACCAATGCACGTGGAATCTGCTGCAAAGGGCTGAGCACTTGCAGCTGTCCATGAAGCCACTAGGAAATTTGACTTGAAAGTATCAGTTTAGACCAGGTGATGCAAGTCTCCACTTCTGGGGGATGGAAGGATGGGCTTCCTCACAAGGGTGTGGGCAAAATAATTTCATTGATGTATTTAATGCAAACTTGTGGTGTATAATGGGTATGAAATATAAATCTAAGGCAGCACATCTGAAAAGCGTGGAGTAAAGAAAGTGTGTGGCCATGCACTGAGAATTTGGGATAAGGTAAACTAATGAAATAGAATTAATCAGGGTAGCCTATTTCATGTGCTATATATAAATCAAATATACTTTGTGGTACTAATTCTGCTCTATATATGTGTTATGTCCACGTGTAGAAAGAATGTATAAATTAACTGTCACACACTACCTTAATTTTGGCTTGTGCTAGTTTTGGAGGGATTAACTTTGACACATTTATGTGTTTTCCAATGTCTAGGCATGCACACGTGTGCTGTGTGGTCTGAGGGCATCCAGAGAGTGGATTGCTGTTAGGCACAATGCTGGATTAAAGTTTTCACCCATGGTACCCTCACAGTGCTTTGTCCTCAGAGTACATTTTACCAGACAATTGTTTTGGAAATCTTTGATAGTTCAAAAGTCTGCCTGCTTTCTGAGTACAAAGCCAATGTCAGCAGCTCCACAAACTGCTGTTGCTGCCAGAAAGCACAGTCTGCTGGCTCTCTGCCTCCACCACCCTCTCCTTTGGTTAGCTGAGGCATTCCTGCAGCTTTATGGGGAACAGGATATATGAACAGGTCAAGGCAAAACTTAGCGTTGCTGAAATTAAAGCTAATTTAAAGTGCTTGTGCAAATTATGTGTAGATATGTGCAGCCAACAGCTGAGAGATGAAGGTGAAGGAATCAAATACATGGGAATACATTTAGCAATCCCTCTATGAAACTGCTGTATGTTACAAAGTCACACTCTAACGCCTGAAATTGTGAAAAGTGGGGGCTGGTTTTGAAGTCGAAGCTGAGCATCTGTGAAGATAAGCAGTGTGAGGTTGTGAACGTGTCCTGGGTAAAGATCTGACCACAGCTGAATACCTCACCAGCAGTGCTTGAGAGCTTTTTGTTGCAAGGAGAGAAATTCCATATTAATCCTGCAGATAATTTTTCCCCATAATTTATCAAATGTTGGAGGTTTCATGACAATTGTTCAGATTTTTTTTTATTAAGAGGGGACAGAGAGGTGCATGACAAATAAGGTACATAGCAGGTTATCACCCGAGCAGTCACCAGCTTGAGTGTGCATGCACAGGTGGAAGGCATGAGCTTTAATTTTAGGGCAGAGCTGTATCAGTGTCTGAGATACCCTGTCTAAGATAAACGTTTTGTTATTTTTATTTAGCATCCCCCTTACTCTTCCTCAGATATAAAGAGAAGAAAACCACTGTGATATGTGAAGGAAAGCCTCAGACTGCAGAAATGGCAAAAAAGGGGGAGAGCAATGTTATACCATCACATGTGTTGTCAACAGCTGATACTGACGTAGATATGAAAATCCAGAACAAAATATGAAGTGATTGAACTGTGTCAGATATCAGAGGAGCAAATTTCCGGTCTTCAGCTCAAATAGCCAGAGATTTGGAGAGAGGTCAGGAGATAATTGCTTGGAAGTATGGGAATGTGTCTTTTGGTTCTGGTATATGGTTGTGTTGAACAAAGCAAGCAGGCTTTGTAGTGCTGTCGGTGGGTGCCACCTCTATCACCCACAAGGACGTGGACTGGATCCAGACTGTCCACCCTGGCACTGGTCAGCTGAGTCTATCCTGGAGCAAAAGTGCTTTAGAATCATAGTATCATTTTTAGGTTGAAAAAGAGCCTTAATATCATTGAGTCCAACCACTAATCTGGCACTGCGAAGTCCACCTCTAAAGCATGTCCTTAAGCATCACATCTACGCCTCTTTTAAATATCTCTGGGGATGGTGACTCAACCACTTCCTTGGGCAGCCTGTTCCAGTGCTTGACAATGCTTTTGGTGGAGAAATTTTTCCTAGTAACAATCTAAACCTCCCTAGCACAGAGCTGTAAGATTTTAGCAGTTGTTGTCCCAGACAATGAAGTGCTGAAAAAATAATGACTGATGTGTTGAACACGACTCAGTACCCAGTAGCAGCCCGTATGGAGTGGGACAGATCCAGTGCCCTCATATTGTGCTGGAGGGACACACAGAGGCCTGAAGGAGTTTCTGGAATTTTGCACATCCAGGGCACCTGGCACCTAGAAGACCTGAATTACAGTGGTATGGTTGAAAGAGTGTTTATTTGCTCACTGAGATCAGTTTGTTATCTGGCAGCACAGCGTAGCATCTGCTAATTGATTTGGAGTGAAGCTCAGCATAACAAGGAATTTGGAAACGCTGAATTGACTGAATGTGCATCATCAACTTCAGTCTAAGGGTATTTGGTCATGGTCCAAAGTGGCTGGGATTTGCTTTCAGTTCAACATTTCATATGCTGTCATCTGTATAAATTCAGTATGTCAGAGCTCTAGAAAATTGCTTTTTGTACCTTTTTATATTCTCCCTATGTTTTTGTTTAGGTAACTGCAGCAATATAGCTCATTTCAGTGTAAAAGTTCCTATGTCAATATTTTATCCTCTGTAAGCTGTATAACTAGATGAGATGCTAATATATAAACCAGAAAAGAATTCTCACTTTAAATGGAAATGCAAAAATAATGGAATTTTGCCATTCTGGAAATAGTTGTTTTGCTTTGGATTTATGCTGATTGAAACCCTCTCTCTTTTTTCAAGTGCTGGCTTACAGCTGGGGACAAGGAGTGAGCCTGAAACCTGCAGCACTGATGCTCCTTGACATGGTGTTGCTGCCTGTGTACAAATAAGGACGGGGCAATTAAAGGGCTGGGAACATATCGACTCTGCAGGCAGGAATTTAAAGATTGTAGGAATAAAAGCAGAGTATAGAATAAAAGACAAAGCTTTCATCTCAATAACTCAAATGACAAAGGCAAAGTAGCTGCAGCAGTGCTGGCCCTGAATGTTCAGGCAGATACACCTCTGAGTTGCAGTGGTCATGGTATCCTGCCCAGTCAGATGAAAAGACACTTCATGTGCACCTGTGCAGCGGTATTTGCATCCCTAATGCTGCTCTGTCAGTGTGAGGGAGAGCAGAGGGATGCCCAAGCATCGCTAAGGGGCTCTCACCCCCTGCAGCCCAGAGAACAGCTGGCGACATTGCAGGAGCATGGGGCTCTTGTTGGAATTGTGAGGGGGCTGGGAAGCACAGCCCTGGCTCCTACCTCCAGACAAGTATATTTCAAAGAAGGTAAAGAAACAGCCTTGGAGCCTTGCAGCAAGCTCAGTGTGGTGTAAATTCTTGAGGCAATGCAAATAAAGAGGAATTCAAAGTGTAGTTAAAGGTCATGAACTTCGCTTTCAGTACTACAGTAAAATAGAATTAAAAAGAGGCACATAAATAACACATATGTGTGTCTTGATTAATAGAACGGCATTTTGAAAAGGACAAAGGATTCCCCTGAATAATATTTAAACTTTCATGTTGCAAATTGCTTGAATGAATAAAAATGACATTTTTAGAAGGTCAAAAATTACTTCAGAAAGGTATCTAATCTTTAAAGTTCAGTAAAGAAATCTGCTTCTTACAGCTTCTGCTCATGTTGCCTGGTACTTGCAGCTGAGGAAGCTGAGCTGTGGTGGAACTGACCCTCTTGCTCTGTGGATTAAGGTGCATCAATCCGGATGGTGGCACTTTCTGGATGCTTTTCATTAACACTGGTGACTGTGCGAGCTCAACAAACCTCTAGGGAAGTCCATCACTGTCCCAAAGAAAGCTGAGGGGAAAATTCTGAGCATTCTGTGCAAATCGCAGTCTGTCGCTATTGAGCCACTAGCTGAGGAATGAGCCAGGTTCTCAGACAAGGAAAGAGAGAAGGAAACTTTATTATTTTGATTTCCATATATATAGAGTCTTCAGAGGTCACCCAGATTGGTCAGCCCGAGACCTCCCCCTAGGCCCAATTGGCCAAGCCTGAACTGACCTAATCCAGAGAAGTTGTTTGCAAAACATCCAAACTTTATCTTGTTTATGAAATATAGCAAAATGTTCCCACGGGAAGGACCTGTGCTAGCCACAGCAGTCTATGTGGCAAAGCAAAAATAGCTGCTGGAGCTGGCAGAGGAGGCTGATAGGATTTTCTGTAGATGTGTGGTTGGCACCATTTTCCTTCAACCCTGTATGGAGCCTCTTAGTGAGTTGCCTGAAGTGTCCCTGCTCTTGCTTTTGTGCTTCTGGTCTGAGATTCAGGGTTTCCTCACTTTCTGGGAGATGTTTTGCCACGGGAGTGGAGTGTGCTGTGGATGTGGATGTGCTCTGGAAGGGTGAAGGAGAAGCAGGGGCTCCCCAAACGCAGGCAGCTCAGTGTCCAGTACTTGGAACTGAGGGGCTGAACTTGCATTTTGGTACTCAGCCTGTCTCCATTCAAATGCACACCTAAATGTGGTTTTGGCATCAGTGGTGTTATAGACAACTCAGTTAATTTCATGTCACCATATCAAAGGAGTTTCCCTGCTCTAAAACCTTATCCTCCTGAAGCAAATGTCCCAGGGAATGCAGGAGGATGGGGCTGGAGAGATGGTAGCATGACATTCTGCAGAAAGGGTAATTGGTGGGATAGAGTTGCATTTTTAAGTACCCCTCTGAATTGGAGCTCTGCTGGTGCTACATGATCCAATGTATGGAAGAGCAGTGTCTGGCTTGCTTTGAAAAATGCAGTCAGCAAGGAGCAATGTTGTCCTCTTGGAAATGTGCTCATGGTCCTTCCTCCTCTCCCTTCTTGCCTGGTAGATGAGGAGAGCCAGTGAGCAGGGGATAAACCATGTTGCTATCATTTGTACTGGGTTAAACACGGGTTGTAGAAGTTTGGAGCTGCCAAACTCAAACTCAGAGTTTCCCATCCATGAGGGAATGGCTGAGTGGTTGTGGGACAAATCCAAATCTTCTGGGGTCTGACCTCCCCATGGCGAATTCTCTTTCTTGACCTGTCTTGTTAGTCTTTTACATAGTAACTGACTGTACCTCACCTGGAAACGGCATGTGTTGTTGTGACCCTTTACTTGTTTTCTTTCTCTCAATTTTGTGCAAGTCCAAGGCACAGTTACAGTGTGGGCTGAGTAATTACGTTACTGCTTTTCGTGCCTCTTATGTAATTATAGTTACAAAGACAATATCAGCTTCCTTCTCTCGAAAGTTGCACCCTGGTAAGGCTCTTTTATCACTATTGTGTTTTTGATAATACATTTGATTTAATTAGACTAGCATTGACTTCTAAAAAAAAAAAAGGATTTTCCTGTGCAAAGGGTAGTTTTTGCTATCACCAAAGGGTAGCAGGCATCACATGCACACTTGTTCTTGGAGAGTCCCAAGGGTGCAGGGGTGGATGGCACAAGCTACAGCGATACGTGTGGTTAGCACTAGATCAAGAAACAGAATGAGTAGGAAGGCTTGGCCTGATCTCATCAGCGAATTAGATTAAATAGACTTTGCAGGCTGATTGAAGCTTGAGTTGTCAGAGTGTCAGTGAACCCTCGTTCGTGAGCTGATTAGAAAATTGCAATTTTCCTTCTGGTAACTTTGAATGCCCTCTTTCCCTTCCTGCTGCTATAGTTTCACTCTGGTATTTCAGAGCTTGGTCATTGTGGCTGATATTTCCAAATAAAACAAAGTCACGTTCAGCTGCAAAAGAAATATTATTTGGAAATTTGCTGTGGGAAAAGTTGTGGGAATTGAGTTTTTCTGACAAATGTGTAAATAACAAACTTGGAGTTTGACCATCTGCCCTCATCTGTTTCAGGCAAGCTTACCTGAGTACACCTTTGGATGGATGCTGACAACAAGTTGGGATGGCAACTTCACTTCATCCTTCCCCCCTCTCTGTACTGACTGATGAAGAAGTCAGCTCAAGGTCACTGTGTAGCCTGGTAAGTCTGACTCTTTTCTTGCAATGGTGATGAGCTGCTGTTGTTGGACTACTGAAGATGTATTATGGCAAGAACAGAAATAGCTGAATTGTGGGGATCAGAGGTTTCACAAGCCTTTGGACCAAAGCTCTCAATTCTCAGTGAGGGTTTGTCAGCAGTGAATTTGTTCTTCAGGAGTTGTGGTGGGAAGTTCTGGTTAGGTCAAAGCAATACATCCACCAGCTGGAGTCTCATGCACTGGTCTGGTCACCCTGCGCTAAGTGAGAGGCTCATTTTGGGGAAGTCTGAAGTGGCAGTGGGGCCTGACTTTGTCTTGCCATGTTAGAGAAATTTTGTCACCGTGCTCTCATCTCCTTTAGATACTTCTGTTGGCACAGATCAATCACAGTAGCTGGTAGCTCAAGTCAGGTGCCTCAAAAGAGGGACCCCAAACAAGGAAATCCCTGGGCAATTACACTCTTACAATTTGAACTCTCCATCCTTCATGTGACTCTATGGACAAACAGACAAATGAGAGTCTGGGGTGTTATCACTCTCCACTGGTTCACTGTTTTGTTACCAAATGGTTGCAATGTTGTTATCTTCATACTCCCTTAGGTCAGATTTGGTGGGAGTTTCAGCTGATTCTGCAGTTGATGTTGTAATGTGTGTGTTACAGTTCATATACCATGACCTGGGGGCTCTCCACTCTAGCTAATATTTTTTAAGTAATATTTTAGCTTCTAGCTTCATCTATTCTAACCATTATTAACGTTCAGACTGTTAGCTCCAGATTTCACTTTAATCCATCTTTGACTTACACAACATAACCATAGAGTTCAGATAAAGTTCAACTTGCAGCATAACAAATCTAGCAATTTCTGTCTACTTTCAAATAATATAAAAATGTCAACATGTTGGTTAGCCAGACACAGGTCTTACCTGGAGCACCCATATCTTGGTTCATTTGGTGTGTCTAAAGGGTTGAGACCTTGGCAGGACACCCTGCGTGGGAGGGAGGCAGGAATTTGTGTAGTGTGAAGAGTTTGCTATTGGTGCCTTCAGTTTTCCATCAGTTAAAGGTGTCTCATCAGGCTTAGCAGTGTGCAGGCAGTTTTGCACATGAATATGTGGACCCTTTCAGTGATTCTGGTGCAGATTTGATCTGTCAGGGCTGCTGCAGTTTGACTTTCCACTGTCCTCCACAAGCACATCCCCACCACCTCCCAGCATGCTAGTGGTTCTCAGAAAACTTTATTCTTCTTAGGGTTGTTTTTAGCCAGATCATTTCTTTCTGACAGCCTGATGAATGTGACACCTTAGATTCAGACTGGCTTCAACAGCTGTGAGGAAACCCATTGACTTCAAACCCCATGGAGAGTTGCTGCCCAAAGGTCTAAGATGCCATCAGCCTAAATGCTGTTACAGGATGCCCATCCCTTCTTTCTCAGCACCCTTGTCTGCAAATGCATGGAGATGTAGATGGAATTGGATGCCCTCTTGTTATCCTCTATGGAAATAATGAAGAAATCAAAGGAAAACAATGAAATGGGATTTATTCTAGCACAACCAAGAGTTCAGTTTATGCTTCTAGATGCCTTCAGTTTGCAGAGACTGTGGCCCAAAGAATTTAGGAATGAATAAGTTGCTAAGAGTTTGTTGTGATGGAGGGTGGAAAAGAAATTAGATCAATTTTAGCATTCAGAGTTTAGGTGACATTTGAGAAATGCTAAATTAACCTTCAAAATGTCTCCAAATGTCTTGTTTAGGGAAAAAAAAAAAAAGACATTCAGTCTGGGTAACACAGACAATGAAGGAGTGCATGTAAACAAATTCCCTAAAGCATTCATAAATGCATTTCCTCAGCCTCCAGTATTTCATCAGGTAATGAATTATTTTCACATCTGTCTTATTGAACAAAAAATACCATCACCTGAGCTTGAAGGTGAAGAGGGAGCAATATATTTAAACTAAACCTGGATGCAGTTGAACACAGGCAGGTTATTAAAAAACCACCTGAGCATTCACAATATTGCTCCCCTATTCCAATTAGAAAAAATGAAAACAGGCTTAATTCTATATTTTTGCTGATACTACAACTTTGCCATTATTTTGTGTGATTCCAATTTCAGCCCTTAAAAAACTGAGATGAAAACTGAATGGAATATTGGTGTAGAGTAACTCTAGTGAAGACCCTTACCAGCCTGCCTTGTGCTTGCAGGCCTTGTGCTTGCACTCCCACACAAAAGATGCTGACAGATGTCCATGTCCTTTCAAAGAGACCCTGTCTTTTGAGGATAACTCAAGCATGCTGGAGACCCAGTATTGTTGCTGGAGCCATGGAGGAAATAGATTTTTCCCTGCTGGTCTAGGTACCAGGGTTCTCTCAAGGGAAAACTTGGCCCATTGCTGCTTGGCTGTGGGCATCTTCCTGGCATTTAGACAAGGCAAGTTGTCAAGTTTTTCTGAGGCAGAACATCTCAATAGTCACAGTGGACCACGCTCCCCATGGGAATCAGTTGAATACGTTGCCTTCAGGAAGGATTAATGCCCACTAATCCTCCATTCAGGAGAAAACTACTCAGGTGTTTGCCAAGCACCAATGAACCAGTTTAGACCTTTCCTCTCTCCCTGCACTTCTTTTTTTTTTTTTTTTCAATAAATCCTTCTCAAAATTACGAAAGCAGATCCACACAGCCACAGTGACTCAGCTGTAGAGCCATAAGCAGTCCACATTGCAGATTAAAATTGCAATTGGTAATATCATTGTGCAGCACTGTGAAAATGAAAAATCACTCTTTTCCTACTTGCTATATGCAAAGTACCACATGCAAAGATTTATATCAAGCCAGAACAGTTGCTAGAAGAGGAAAAGGAGGAACTGACATCCTCAAAGGGGTTAGAAACCATCTCCCCCAAAGCCCTCTTTTACCAGTCCTGTGATCTTGGCTGGGTTTATCTGAAAAGGAAAAAGGAGAAAGACTCAAAAGCAGTATTTGGCAGGGCATTCATTCACAGATGAATGTTGCAGGGAGTGGTATTTCACCACTTTTCTGTCATATTTTTTACTTCCAAAGATAGCAATCATGATATTTTTAAGCTGAAGTTTACCCAGAGCTACAGTAACTGCAGGTGCTGCTCATTTCAGTCAAGCATAGAAGAGTTTACAAAGATTTAAACTGATTATGTGTTAGAGAGGAGTGATGAATTCCAAATACTGATATGCTAATTACAATAATGCATTTGTAGTGATTGCTTATAAGTGTAATTGACTTTCTCATTGAATCCAGTTTTCTCTCTTCCTTGATCATGGGACAAAATAGAGAGGAGTGTCACCAAATCTTCAAAAACCAGAAGACTCCTTAACGCCAATTTAGTGTTAAGAAGGGCATTATTTATTCAGGTGCCTGGTTTCACAGAGTGTTCTTTATCTCTGTTTTTACTATTTTATTCCTGTTCTCATAAGGCAACTTTCCAAACAGTGCATAAATAGTATCACAACGTTGTCCAAATTCTGACTTTCTCCCAGATAAACTAAATGTTTATCTTTTGAATTCAAAGGCAGAATTTTCATTGGCAACAGTAGGAGCAGAAGATCTCCTTCATAGTACTGTGAGTTTCTTCCTACTATGCAACTGTGGTCTTGTTTATCCCTTCTGTTACGATGCTCTGTTTTCTCTGTGTCCTGCTGGGATGAGGTTAGGAGTTTGCTTTACCCAGACTTTACCCATCCACTTGTTTCCCTGTGCCACTCCCACATGTCCTAGAAGATACTGGGGCATTTGATTCATTTTGGTTCTATATAAACAATCAGTGTTTTGAGTTTGTTTCCATCCAAAACCAACGAAGCAAAAATCATGTTGGAAGCTGGACAACCATTTTACCTTTGTCTCTTACATTACCCATTATGGATAACTATTGCTAGAAGGGATGAGGCAAAGACATGGAGACTGCTTTTCAAATACTTTTAACTGAAGAAGGCTTGCTGAGCTGCACTTATTAAAGAGAACCTCCTCAATTTTGATAAGACATCAAAGGTGAAGAATCCAGTATTTCTCCTCATGGTAATTCCCTCCACTAGTTAAAAACACCCAAAATCCATAAAAGCTTTTCGAAAAAGTTGTAATTTTTACATCTGCCCTTCCCATTGTCTGTGAAAGGATATTGAATGACCCCTTGCTTCTTTTCCCTGATCTCCTTTGATCCCCTGATAACACTGGCAGCTCATGCTTTGTTGTTCATTATGTCTAGTCCCTTTCTAGTCTTGGGCTTTGCAGTCACAGCACCACTTTCTCTAGACAGAGGGGACTTTTTTTCCCCTTGATGCATAGTGTGGTGCTTGATTGTACTCATACACCTTTTGTATAGGACTAATTTACTGAATGTCCTTGTCCTGCTTTTGTGAACACTCAGCCCTCATCCGTGTTTATCTGTTCAACATCTGCATAGCTTAGCAGAAGTGTTTTACTTTAAATTTTCAAATCAGTGATAAGTGTACTGAATCAAATCAATATGATGTTTCTGCACATTCTTTTTGATCTGCCTACAGGGTCCAGATTGCATAATGCTTGGTAGCAAAGCAATTGCAAGAGCCATGGAGAAAGAGCCCCCTGTGGAAGGTGATTCCTCAATGCCCTCTTTGCCTGCACAGCCGTGGCAGAGGGAACCTGCTGCCAGCCCTGCCTGTCCCCTGTTAATCCCCCACATTTCCTCCTGTCCCTTGTCTGTGTAGCAAGTGGAGCTGGAGGATTAGATGGAAAGGCAATACCATCAGTATCCATCAAGGATTGTGTGCTCTGAGTTTCAACACACTGCAACATGGTGACAAGAGAATTTCGGATGCATTGTAAGGGATTTATGGTGTTGAAATGGGGTGGCTGGAGAAAGCCCTAAATGTGGGGGTTTGGTATGCCAGAATGTCATGCTGCAGTTCTGATAGTATCTGTGGATTGTAGTAAACAAACTTTTCTCATAGTCACTCTCTACTTGAAAAGTCTTTTCCCCCCCCTCTGCTTTTCAGCAATGCTTTAAAGAACTTAAAAGCAGCTTTAGAGCAGAAGTGCCATTTCTGTCTCTGCTTGCAGGTATGCCACCTGAAACAGTATGAACCATAAATCACTTTAATAGATAAGAGCAGAAGCTTCACAAATCCTTGTGATTCAAACTTCAGAGGCAGCTAATGCAGCAATTCAGAAGAGAAAAAACTGGGAAACTGCAGTCGTATTTTGTGCTGCTGGCTGAAAAGATCATGAAATTAATTCAGCTAATCATATAAAGATTGTCAGTCAATAGAGCAGCGGTTCTGTGTTTAAAGGCTTTAATGACTCCACCGGTGAATGTCCTCTAGCTTGGTAATCATTTGTCTTTGAGTTAATTATCTGAGTCATATTAGCTTTGTGAAGCAGAAACGGAGTGGTGGGCGGCTTTTATTACACCATAGAAATATTAAAATCAGATTGCTATGCTGTTAATCTTAGAAGAGAATGTCTTGGCAGAGACAAGCACTTAGGGCACTTTTACCCTGCAGCTCACCTTTTCCCTGAACAAACACCAAAGCAATCAGGTATACTGAGTCTTTTATCCAAAAGCTTTTACTTTACTAAAAAGACAGTTGGTGTGACTGTCTCCCAGACAGAAAGGTGGTATACATGCAGAGGCAGTGTCTAAGGATGCAGCTGGGTGCAGCAGCATGCAGAGGTATCCAAACTGGCTCTGAATATAGAGTAGAATAGTGTTCCTCTGTGAGGGTCTTTTCCCTGGAATGGGGAGTCATGAGATGAGTCAGGATACTGTGGCCCTGACTCTTTGCCTGAAACCTCATGCATGCACAGGAGGGCCATATGGAGGGCTGCTCAAATGATGGGCTTGGACATATTTTTGACCATGAGTAAATATTTCCTGGGCTTTTTCCAGTCTGATTCCTTTTCTCTGGAGACTGGGGTTGAGGCTGCAGGCATAAGTGCATGGTACAAGTTACCCAGAGAACCCAGGGTGCAAAGAGAAGATGGCAATGAACCCCCAAACTCTCCATGAAGAGAGCGATACCTGTGAAATACACCAAGCCAGCTTTTGAAGGCCTATCTGTGACTTTTTGTCACAGTCTGAGGGCAGGGTAGAACATTTTATTGAGTTTAAGAATTTTTGTGAGTTGGGACATTTAAAGCACGGATTTTATGCTGCTTAATCCCAGTTTGCAGTGGGAAGGAGTGAAATTCATCAGAAGTCTGATCTTGACTCGGGAGAGGATTGTTTTTTCCCTGAGACTGCCTTTAGTTCCTCTAGGTGTGACTCTGAGCATACTTGGTGATCCAGGAATTATGTTATACCACTCCCAAACCCATAAAAATGTCAAGAATATGTCTGAGGTTCATGTAACAATCCTGGAAAGATTTGTGTCCCGTAGTGTCATCAAATACAGGATGTTTCAAGACTGTTGGTATTCTATACTATTGCTGTCTCTCCTGTCTGTAGTGTAATTTGAATCCACTGAATTTCAGCAGGGTATCAGGGCATTCTTTCAAGAAATAGGAATGACCTGTGAAATAGGAAGCAAGCATTATTTGTTTCACCACTCTGTCACCATTTCAGTGGTTCCTCCCATGCCATTTCTTAGGTGTTTTGT
This sequence comes from Entomyzon cyanotis, assembly GCA_024500445.1. Classification (NCBI taxonomy): domain Eukaryota; kingdom Metazoa; phylum Chordata; class Aves; order Passeriformes; family Meliphagidae; genus Entomyzon; species Entomyzon cyanotis. The sequence goes on from JAKEPQ010001005.1 coordinate 90,042,825, forward strand.
TAGATAATTCTATGTTAGTATGCACTATTTTCCTCCTAGCATTTTGCTTGGCCGACCTGAAAAAAATCTCTGCAACCTGTTTTTTAAATGTCAGTTTGTTTTGAGGTGGCAGTTAAATCAGTTCAGTCCTGCCCGAAATAGTAAATGTAAACACATTAAACAGGTCTTGTGCTCTTCCTGAACAGAGCCTGATCAACTCCTACTAAAACCAACAAAAAGAATCTTCCTGACTTATGATATGGCTGGGTTAATCTACCACAAATATTTTTTCATCACCCAACAGGCGTCCTCCAACAATGCAAACTGAAGTTCATGCTGCTTTATCTAAGAAAAGAAATTAAATTGATTAGATACTTTCAAAATATAGCAGCTTAATTGCCTTCAGGCTTTTGCAAAGTCTCCAGATGGCTAGACTACTAATCTTTTGCAATTATTCTCATAATTATAAAATTTAAATTATGCCTGTTTTCTGATGATTGATCATGGTTCAGAATGGCTCACACTTGGGTTCCTCCATACACGGATGTAGGCTTGATCTAATGAACCCACCATATCTTCAGCTAAAGGTGATAAAGGCCTGCTGAGATACATAAACAGAGAACCTGGCTCCAAATATTAAACAGGTTCAAATGTGTAATACTGGCTTCCCAGCAGGCCCTTTCTGATACCTCACTGAGTCCCTGTGTGAGCCATATCAACAGCTTGCCTCCATACATTGTTAATTAGCTGTCTCACCCACAGGTTTGGGATTTGAAACGAGTGTTTACTGTAGGCATGCAGTATGGTGCGTTGCAGTGATTCTTCCCAGCCAAGTGGTGCTCTTTAAGAAAACTGAGGCAGAGCCACGTCCCCTCTCTTGAATCAGGTTAGACACATTTGCATGAAATTTCTCCCTTTCTTTCCCTTTTCATAAGAATGCAGACATTTTTCCAGACTCAACAAGAAACCCCAAGCCACATGAAAATCTTGGTGTAGGAGGGAAGATAAGCTGAGAAGGAAGAGAGGAGCTGCCATGGGGTGTGAAAGCAGAGGCAGCCTGTCCTGGTTTTGGCTGAGATAAAGTTCATTTCTTCTAAGTAGCTGGTAGAGTGATGTGGTTTGGATTTAGTATGAGAATAATGTTGATAACACACTGATGTTTTGGCTGTTTCTGAGCAGTGCTAATCCTAAATCAAGGACTTCTCAGTGTCTCGTGCTGAACCACTGAGCAGGTGCACTAGAAGCTGGGAGGGAGCATGGCCAGGACAGCTGATCCCAGCTGGCCAAAGAGATATTCCATACCATAGGATGTCATGCCCAGTATTCAAATGGAGGGAATTACCTAGACAGGATTATTAATTATGGGAATGGGATTTGACATTGTTCCTCAGATGGCCATCAGCTCTACTGTGCATCACCTTTTTTTTCTTGGGTGTTCTCTTTTTTTTTTTTTCCAATTTATTACTCTTATTATTATATTTTACTTTGTTTCAATTATTAAACTCTTCTTAGCCTACACGTTTTACTTTTGACTCTCTTCCCTGTTCCAGTGGGGCAGGTTGGCAGGGGAATGAGAGAGTGACTGCATAGTGTTTAGTTGCCAGCTTGGCTTAAATCACAGCACAGCTTCAGGGTGCTCCTCTGTGAGGGTTTTATCCCTAGAGTGAGGAGTCATGAGATGAGTCTGAGGGGTTCAACACCACACAGCGGATGCTGGACACCATGTGGGAGGAGAAGCAAGGAAGAGTCTCTTTATTTCTAGCCCTGGGGATTTTGGATCTGAGAAGATACATCAAGACCATGCTTAAGCATGTTCCCTAACCCTGTGGCCAAGGCTGTGGCAGTGCTGAGGTGCCTCCCTTTTTCATTTGATGCAGAAAATATTCTCTGCATGCAAAAAACTTAAAAATCAATCTTTTCTCAAAAATAATAATTTACTGCAACATCTTGATTGACAATAACTATTTCCAGATGACCCTACATCATGTCCCACATTATCAGCTCATTATTTGCGGATGTTCTGGGAATTGCCAAGTGTGTGATGACATTTGATTTTCCTCTATGAATTATCTGACACCCATGGCCGATAATTCATAGAGACATAGACACAAGTCTGAGTCGCCTTTAAATTGTTATTTTGGTGCCATATTAAAACTGAGCACGCTTATTCCACCTGCATTACCTATATAAAAAATCAGTCATTCCCCTGTCTAGGATTTTAAAAATTCTCTTGGAGTAATCCTCCCAATGAGAAGATTAAACCATAAAGTCCAAATGGGACTTGGTGATATTTTGCTACTTGATCACTTTAGAGTCACTTTTCACTCCCTAGAAGCTACATAAAGTGCCTTTTAGTTTTTAGCATGATCAAGGGAGTCAGACTTCTCTTTAATTTTATGTGTAAAGCATTTAAGGGACCCAAATCCTTTAAGTTAAGGACATTTTATCAATTTACAGTTACAAGAATTTTTCCCTTTGGCATTAGTCTTTCCTGCTCAGGAGGCTGAGCTCTGCCATCACTCCATAGATAATTTATACAATTGCAGGCTTTTAGTCACTTCTTAGTAAAACCATGAGCACATGTGAAGGTAGTCGAGCAGGAGCCCAGACAGTGGTGAGTGGATCCAGGTTGGCTGCAAGCCACCAGTGTAGCTGTGGGCTGCTGCTCCAGCATGAGGCTGTCACGTGAGACCAAAGAGTGTGAGTGTCTTGGGCAAAGAGGAGAGAGGATTATACTTCAAAGAGCACTGCTTGTATAATTCTACTCTCATCAGTATTGATCTCAGCCTGAAAGCCTGAACACAAGCAAAAAGGCCAGCTGCTACCTTGTAGTTTCCTGAAACGTGTGATGTGAGCTGGCAGGGTAGCCATGGGGAGAGCAGGTTCGTGCCTGGAAGTTCATTGGCTTTTCCAGCTCTCTCAGCTTGACTTAAGAGGATATTATCTCTCCAAATAGAAGTCCCCTTTGATACTGTTCATATTAGGTCTCCTCACTGCACCATTACAGAGGCATGGTCATTAGCAAGATCCAAAATGAGAGGAACAACTCCTAGTACCCTTCAAAAGCTTCTGGAGAAAGTGTTGACTTGACTTGCCTTGGATTTAGATCTCAATAAACAGCCATAGCAGAAACTAGAAGGGCTCTCTTATAACCTTGTTCTTGACCCATGCAACAAGGTCTGGGTAGGCTGTTCACTGTGTTAGCTGAATATATTCAAATTTATTCAGAGTGAGATTATTCCAGGGGGCAGGGTTTGTTTCAGACTTATCATGTTTTTAACTAGCTTTTTTCCTTTTCCTCCTTTTCCCACTGACATTATTGTCTGAACAGGCAGCAGAAATACCCATTTTCAGCTTTGTATTTTACCAGCCCAAACAGACCAAAATCTCAGATTGTTCTTTTCCCTCTTTCTCTTGTTTTACACAGAGTGGTCTCAACAGAGAGCAATGGTGACACTCACACAGTCTTAGCTCTTCTGACAAATGCTTCACCAGATTTATGATGGTGGCAGGTTACTGACACCACCACAGCCAGTGGGGTCAGGGGGCTAATATGATCTCTGTGGCTATGGTGGTATCAGTAACCAGGCATCCTCTGGCTGAGGATGCTCAAGACTTTCTTCTCTTCAGACATTTCCAGCTGATGAGTTCCCAATTTACAACAGATTTTCTCAAAATCAATGTAATTTATTATTAACACAGTGTTGTACTAATCACATTTCTGCGATTTCGGTCCTGAAGATAATCCAGTTCTTTTTATGTGATATCTCACACTCTGTTCGTTTTTACTGAGTTTATAAAAGTTGCTGAATTTTAACCCATTTTCACTTGCCTTGCTTGAATCTAAATCAACAACTAAGCTTCTAATTATGTACCACTATAACAACTCAGTCTGAGGAATCAGCAATGTCTATTTGTAAATTCACACATATGTTTGTATGCCTAACCTTCTACCCCCATATTTTATGCAGAGTCAGAATAAGATGCCATCAAACATGACAAAAGATTACCTAATGAGCCATTCAGCTACAATGCTTATATTAATTAAACACTGTATAAAATAGTTTGCTAAAAAAAATGAAGCATATTTTACCTTTCACTAAAAATTGCATTACTCCACAAATTAATCACATCTCTCAAGGCTGATGAATAAACTAAAATGTCCGCTTCTGTAAGCACAAGGCTGTGTGTTGGTAGGTACAGACAGTGAGCTTCTACACTAGTTTATTTTTATTTGTGGAATTATTCCTCTCTTGACAAAAGGCACTTGTGCCCACAGCATATATATACACTTTTTGTGTGTGTGTACTTTCTGCAGTTCCTTTCTCTTGTTGTTCTGTTTCCATCAAGTATTTCTGAAAAGTACATGCAGTCCTTGTGAGGGCTAAAGTGAAGTGGCAGGTAGCATGATGCCTTCTGGGTTCTTGCCTGAAACATTTCTGCACAAACACTGAGTTAGGACTTCTGAAGGGATGCTGAACTTGCGGCATCGTAGCAGCAAGCATATTCCTTGTAAAGAGAGCCAAGAGACAATTCTAGTTATCTTGGGTCAGATTTACCCCAAAGTGCTCATATCTTCAGAAATTCTTTGCCAATGTTGAGGGGGTTTCTGTTGGATTATTTTTCCTTTGTTTTTCATAGGGGCCTATGGTTTGAGAGAGGATTTGCCTGATTTCCTGCATCTTGTATTGTCAAGAAAATATGAAATCTGAATAGACAGAGATTTCTGGTATTCAAATGCCAGGGCTTGAGCTAAAATAAGTGTTAGACTTTCTTTTACTTCTGCTTATGTGTCTTTAGAGATTGCTATTAATAGGGATCTGGTGCTTGCAATAGCTTATACTCCAAAAGCATGTTGTGTAAGTCCACTTCTGTAATGACATGTACCTGATTCCCACTAAAACAATTCATATTTAAATGCTTAGGTAAGTCGTAGAGTGTGGACTTTCATTCATTCATGCCTCGCAAAAAATTGAGATGTGTAAGAATAATTTTCTTTTGTTGCTCTGTGGAAGTCAAATCATCCTGTATCATCTCAAAAGGTGTAATTATTTTTCCATAATTTCCATTTTTCCATTTGAAAAATATCTTTCAAAAAGAGCCCAAAACCTACAAACAACAAAGTAGTGGCTACATTTTTTTTCTTGGACTGATAATATTTGCACCTCTAAGCACTGGGTTAGCAGTGTGCAGGAGGGTGCAATGTGTTTCTGGGTAGACTTTGATGTTATTCAATGGTCACAATGGGGAATGTTGAATTTTGCTGCCTTGCATTAGGTTTTTTAAAAAAACCAAAAGAGGAGACAGAAACTTCCAAGGCAAAACCAAGCTGAAATACAAAATACTGCTTTGCCCTTTCAGCAAGAGATAGAAATCTGGTCTAAGAGAATTGAACTTTAAATTACATAAAAAATATCTAAAAGATATTTAAATAGATTTCTCATTCAGATTTTATTTTAAACTTGCACAGAAAGCATTCATTTTCTATTTATAGAATAGTGTTAGTTTGGAAAGTATCCTAGCCCTATGCTATTTGATGTGACTTCTCCAAGGGACAAGTATCTGATTTTTCATGCTTCTTGGGACTCTACAATCATATAGGACTTTGTCATCATGCAAGACTTTATGTAGTCACGCATATAAATATTTCTGGTTGCTGTGGGAATGTCAGAAGGATCTCACAGATGCCTCTTGAAGTTTTGAATCTGTTGAAAACCAGAGCTCCTCCTGGGCTGTCATGGACAAGCCAGCTGGGTGCCCTCTTCTTGTTGTGCTCAGACTCCCTCTCTGGGCAATCACGCCTGGACAGTGACTTTTGCTGCCTCTCCTCCCTAGTGTGGGGTCTGTCAGAACAACTCTGGCATTGTTAAGCAACTAAACAGTCAACAGATGTAGAGCGAGTTGCAGACATGGAATAAGAAACCTACTGGAGACAGATGGAATTCCCTAAATCTCTCTCCCCAGAGACAAAGCAGGACCATGCAAGTGTTTTCCAGGCTAATGGAAAAACTCAGCTTCACAACAGAAGATGTGGAGAATACAATAAGGTAGTAAAATGCCATCTCCTGCACAGTAAGAAAGCAGCATAGAAAATAAGATGAATTATTTATTCCTGTATTTAAGCACTTGGAAGGGATGCAGGCAAAAGCAGTGTGAGGCCATTTAAACTGAAGGATTCTCATATGAGGAAGGGCATCACAATCACATCCAGAGGAAAAATTATAAGAACAACTTGTAAATGGTACATAGTACAATAATGAACAAAACAAAAAGCTGTTTCTTTGAAAATAAATGGATGATGACTTTATTTCAGTCCAGAGTCTTACATAAACTCATGCATATGCTTACTTTTGACAGGTGGGATAATTCATGTGGTGACCTCTCTGAAAATTATGTAAATTTTAGTGGGATTGAGTTATATTAAATTTGCAAATCAAAGTACTGCTCAGAAATGTTATCTGATTTCCAGATATTAAGCCTACAAACTCCATTAATTGTTCAAAGTAGGTAGCCAGTGTACATGTATCAAATGAAAAAGTTAAAATCCACAATCTATATCACTATGAAGCTTAAACCAAGCAGTCCAATTTTAGGAAAGTTATTAATGCCCATGGGAAAAAAAAACATTGTCTAGTTCTTTTATACAGTCTATCCAGGGTGGCTGCAGTAAAGGCTGCTGCAGATTCATAGTTTTAATTAAGCAGTACCAAAATTTAGACATAGAGTCTAAATAACAGAACTTCATGGTAATAAAAAGAGATACCTTATTTATTTTCCTGAGAACATAAAGCCCCAGGATTTTATATATCTCCAACTTAGGAGAAAGTATTTTTGTAATATAGGCAATTATAAATAAATTTTATTCAATTCTTGCTTTGTAGGGAGCAAACTCATTGCAAAAGAGCTTAATAATAGAAACCCCTTTTTAAACTGAGGCCACCTAAGTAAGAATAATTTTTTCACTGAGAGGAAACAAACATACTTACCACACAGCTAGTTAGAGTGCATTTTTAATACAAACACTTCAAGCTGCCTTGTAGTAAAATTATTATTGAAGTTGGTATCACCCCCCCACCTGCATGAGAAATTTTTCCTTGCATTTGAGAACAGTGTGGCAGGAGGATTCCCCGAGGACTGGGGAAAGGGGATGCCCAACTGCTTGGGTGCTCTGCAGCAAAGCTCTGCCTGACCATTGGTGCTCTGTGAAACCTACAATGAGCTCTCAAGACTGGGCCATCAACAGAAAAAATTTTCTAAATATAATTTGAGTTCTGTAGTTGCACTTGGGTCTTTTTCCAACTCTGAGTTTGTGCAAAGCTGTGTGTGGTTCCTTGCGTGATTTAAGCGACAGGAATGATTTACGTGGGGCACAGGATAGGGAAATGCTGCCGTGTAGGTGGTGAGATAGGTCTGTGCTGACTAAGTGCCCTACATGGCAGCTCTCCATAGGATCCTGAAGAGACTGCTCAGGGCCTTTGTCACAGAAGCTTTTAAGGGTTTGCACATGGGATGCACCATGGGGTCTGGAAGGGCTTGGTGAACCATTTGATAGTAGCCCAGAAATAAATGTCTGTCTAGATGTGTCACATGTGAGCCCTGCTGGGACGCTGGGGTGCCACCAATGTGCCAAGGTAGGACAGCAGGGAAATATCACACTGGAAGGAGAGGAAGAGCTACAGAGACAGCACAGCTGGTGTGAGCTGAGAAGCTGGGCCAGGAGATGTGGCAGGCAGTATCCCAGCCCCTCATTCCCAGCTTCTCTGGCTATGACTTTGTAAGTGGTTCTGTATGAAACCCAGAGATAATTACATAGAGTGACAATGGTGTGTTCTCATTGGAAAGGTGCCTGTGTTTTCATTTTAACTGGGGTCCTTGCTCTGTAATTACTTGTAAACCCTCTATCGATTATGTGGGCCAGATGGTACAGTAGATGGCTTTCGGCGACTCCTGAAAAATAGAGAAGACTCTGACTAGACACCATTTACAATAATTTTTGCTGTTTGGACCACATATAGAATACAGCTTGCTTTAAACAGAGGGTCAAGATGAAGCCTCACAACAGAGGCATGCAAACCCCTCATACTGAGCTTGGCGCTGGCAGTGTGTAACAATTTATGAAGCTGCGGTTCCCATCCACAATACATGTGCTGTAAGTTGCACAAGAGTTCAGGCCCTTGACAGCCAATGTCCATCCACTTCACAGTGTGCAGGGCTTGTGGGGGACCTCTGTTTTCCTCTGTACAGTGCCAGTGTGGCTTTGCAGAGCACTGTCTGTACTAGATGTATTCTGGTTTGGACAGGACCTGCATCTCCTGCCCTCCATCGCTCCTTTCCCGGAAAGTTCTTTGAGTTCTTCTTTCCCTACAAAATATAAAGAATGGTCAGAATTAAAGGAGTCAAAACTAGTTAATCAATTTAGGGACTGTGTTTATGTATTCCCTCCCTTCTTAGGGGTAGTCAGAGTGAGAATAAAGGAGCAATACTTGAAAGGGGGGCAGAGGCTGTTGCTGAAGAAGCAGTAGATGAGAGGGTTGATGGCACTGTTCAAGGCTGGCAGGTTCTGAATAATCACGGATGCGTAGAAGCGCTCTTTGGTGTCAGGGAGTATGTTGAAGTTGTCCAGGATATCAAAAAGAAAGTAAGGGCTCCAACAGAGAACAAATGCTGCAGAAGAGACAGGGAGAGGAAGAGCTTGATGTTGGATAGTTTAGCAATTTAGGGAGATAATTACACATTCATGGAGAGACTGTCACAATACATAAATATTTGTTCATGCAAAAAAACCCCTCTCCCCATTCCAGATGTTATTTAAGAGAATAGTTATTAGATTGTGCTTTTATTTGTCTTTATTTTTATTTTAATGCCTATAAAATATATTACGTGTGTTTCTCTAAGTGTTTAGAGTGCTCCCTCTAGACATATTGAGACACTTCTGAACACTACACAACACATAAAGGGTAAATAGGTAGCCAGTTAAAGCATCATCAGTTATAGTGAAGTGCTCTTTTAATGGTCCCTGGAGTGAGCAGCCAATCTAAATGTACACACAGCCAAAGTGCCGCTCCGTGACAGCACTGCCTGTCACAGTCACCTATTAAAATGAGGTTCTCAGACACCCAGGAGCAAGGAATGACGCTCTTTCACAAGGCATTGTGGCAAACCAATGTGTCATTTGACTTGCTGGCTGGAGGTGCTGTGTACATGGAGTGTGCAAGGAGATTCTCCTAATTTCCTGTACTGAGATGACTTTGAGGAAGGGAAGAGAGGACTGTACTGCTCATAGACTCTGCTTTTGTTCTGAGGTGATAAGGAAAAGAAGGGTAGAAAAGATCTACCTTTATTTGCAGGCATGGGGAATTTGTCCCTCACATATTTCTATGCCATCTCTTCTCACAAAGGCTTTTGATTCAGAATTTGCATAGAAATGCTGGGACAGACAGTTCACTCAACTAAGCTAAAACTACCTGGGTTGCAAACATACAGGTATTTGTGAAATCAGACACATGATCACATCCTGACAGCAGAGTGACCTACTGCCTGCTTTCTTGTCACGTTAATCAGAATTTCTTCCCTGGCAGATAGCTGAACACTCACTGAAAGTGCAAGGAAGAGGTAAGCTCCCCTCCTGTTTTCTAGAGCAACCAAAAAGGAGGTGTTTATGCACAGATATATGTAAAATAGCAATACACAGTGTCAGGGTGTGGGTCATAGCGCTGAGTATGCAGAACTTTAAGTGGCTTTAAAAAAAAATCCATGGATGTTAGATGTCTTAATATGTTTTAAGATTAAGACATCAAGAGGTGCTGGGTACCTAATATTATCAAGGTCTGCTGAAATACTGAGCACCCATGTGACCTCTCAACATCTGATGGCCTTGCAACAGTAGTTGTGTCTGACAAAAGCTTTCTCTGATTGCCACGCAGAAAACTTCTGACATGGAGAAGCTAATCCTGGGCTTATGAAAAGTATGAACCACAGTGGCTTCTCTCATGTCTGCAGATGCTACCACTACACAGTGAGCTAAGCTACTCAAGTGGCTGTTACCACAATATTTTCCAATCTGAATTTTGCATAGTGTTGGAAAGAGAAGCAATCTCTTTTTCAGTGTCAAGGGACGACTGTCAGCCCTTGGGAGTAAACAGCTTCAGTTCCTTTCCTGCACGTCTCTGGCAGCTAATCACAAGCCCTGTGTGACACTGCCTTTGTTTATTGAGATAGATTATCAGCCTCCTAATTGCATCAGAATAATGTCATTTCCCTGGGAGACCGAGAACACCTGCACTGTCATTTGCTGCCCAGTTGGGAAAGGGGAGCTCATTCTTTCCATCTCTGCAGGCAGCACACCTGTAACATCAAATGAACTTGCTCCACATCTCACCTCTCCTTCTCTCCCTTACACCACCCCAGCAGCTCACATGCCATACAGTGTCTCTAAGCCTAAAACACAACTCTTGCCAAGTCTTTTGGCAGTCTGGATGGGAAGGAGGTGACCCCTTCCTTTCTCCTTTTAGAAAAGGAATTTTTTTATGCACATGAGGGGCTGTGCATCTAATTTCATTTAAGACTTATGTCAGATGTCTAAAATACGAGCATATCAGCCAGAGGACTGGGGAAGAACAAGACCAGAAGGCAAGTCAGGGGTCTACATAAAGCTCCTTCTCCAAGCCATCTACTTTGTCTGCTGACGATTGAGGTTGCTGAGGAAAAGCAGCTTCCTAATGTCAGCATCCTCCCTAGCTGCCAGCTGTGGGGCTTTTCACTTACCAAGGATGATTACAATGCTGTACTTGATCGCTTTCACTTTTGCCCTGGATATGAACCCACGACTGGTGTAGCCAGTGGAGGTTTTGCTACCTGGGGAAAGAACAGTTCAGCTAGTCAAAGAATAGGGCTGGTGTGTGGATGTGTCAGTGTGTGCCTCAGCAGGCAGGACAGGACTGCACAGCTCCATCCTTCCCTGCTGTCAGTCAGGATCTCAATAGTTCCTGAAATTTGGACAATTGCAAGTCTGCTCAAGTTGGACACTCAAAACCTGAGCCACCCAAAATAAAAAGGGGAAATGTGAGCAGAGTAGATCTTCATGAAGCACTGAGCCATGTATGGGCTTGGGTTGAACACTCAGGTCATTTTATGGCTTTCTGTGCCCAGGAATTTCTGATCTTGAGCAAGATTCAGACTTGCAAGGACACGTGAAAACACAGACAAAGTGTTACCGAGTATATGCTAGAATAAAAGCTCTTCTGGAAATGGACAAAGTTCTAGAAAGAGGAATTCTAAGTTCTAGAATAAGTAATTTTTAATTTTTAATCATTTTCCTGCAGGTGTTTCCTATTGTTCCTCTAAAGAGAATTTAGTGTCAAAGGAAATAAGGTAAATAACGTAGAAATGAGTTATGAACAAACAAATACAGAAACTGCATTTCCACTGCAGTGATGGGGCCCAACGTGACACTGCATGTCCAGGCACTCCCAGGTTTGTGAGGATCAGCCAGAATTAAATCACAAAGCTGAAGTCATGGGTGTGCTGAGACTCACCAGGACAGCTGGAGATGATGACAGCCTGAGCTTTGCTCTTCATCCAGATGGTTCGAATCACAATTGAGTATATGACGCTGCAGAAGGGGAAGAGTTGCTGGTATTATTAGGCACAATAAATTTAACAGACATCTCTGTAATTTGTGCTCTAAGAATACTTATCCAGGTGTAAGGAGTTCACAGAGATGGTGGGATTGCATAGGAATAATAATAATAAGGGACAATAATAACAGTAATCAATATGATATGATTCTCCCACAGTATTTTTCAGAAGCTGATCTGAAGACTTTTCACCATGGAAGTCTTTATGGTTGTCCTGGCTTTGTAGATATCAAATCACGGGCTCAGAGGAATATGCAATGATTTGGCCAAAAATCTTGCAGGCAAGAGCTCATTGGTGATTTTGAGCTGGCCAAAGCTAAATCTGTCTGAGTACCAGCCCTGGGACACTAGCTGTGAAATGAAGGCAGCAGGGGAGGGACCTGGTTTTGCTGTATGTACACTTCTTGTATGTTTTGCTGTTACTTCATGAGTATGAAGCTGGCGAATAAAATTTTACCCTGGGGAATTTGATAAGAGCAAGATCCATGAGAAATGTAAATAAATACAGCAGTGCTCAATTTTGGGTCTCAAGGTCCTGTGGCGGAAATCAAGAAGGATAGAAGTGTCAGATAAATGGAAAGATTTAGATGATTCAAAACCAGATCCACCACAATTTGCATACTTAGAGAGGTTTATATGCTTTCAATAGGAAAGATGAAAAATGCCCTAGTGCACAATGACCTTGGAGAGTTATGACCTTTCCCTATGTGATAACCAGTCTGGACTTCTATTGATTTAATATAGAATGGGTAAAAACAATTCCTTCAAGCTGAAGAGCTGTTTGAACTCATGTCCTGCTTGAGAATTTTACCTTTCCAGCAGTTTACATACAAATGATACAAGGCCTTGTTCTGTCTGCCTTTTCTCCTGTAAGCATACATAACCTGCTAAAATCACTAATCAACAGCATACCTTTGGCTATTGTTTTCCTGTTTAGTTTGCTAAAGAAGATAAAAAATAATTTAGGAATATTTCAACTAATGCACTCAGGTTGCCATGTTTTCCTGATGTAACAAACCAAGCATCAAAACAGAAGTGGCCATGTACCTTCTGTAACACACCAGGGTTCTAGAGCATCTGGGGAGCTATCTAGCATAGCACTAATTGCCACAAACCTTAGTAGTCCTTATATGAAAAAGGTGCAATGAAGAACATTATTTCAGGGTGTTTTATAGAGGCAAAAATGTGTCTTACTATTATGTGGCTTACTTTTGTTATTAGAAGAGGCATTATTCTTTTTAGACCTTTCAGACTGATATCCCAGTATTTCCTACAGCACCCTCAATTGCTAGGCGTACTTGCAAAGGCAGTATTTGTGCTCAAAAAAATTATGGAAGCTTGGAGTTTTCCTTTCTGTGGAAGTTCAAGCCATCTGGTTCCCAGGCTCTATAGGTGAGAGCTGTAAATTCAACGCGCAGCCTGGGCTGTGCAGCAGGGCAGTAGTGTACTTGCCCAGTGAGGATTTTGCATGCATCTGCCGTGGACTACAGCTTGCTCTCCTTAATCCCTCCAAAGGTCCAGCTTGGCTCCCAGCTGATTTGAAAATTTTTCTTTTATCTCCTGGCTTTTCAAGAGGCTGTTTATTTAACAGCTCATACACTTGAGAGTTTCTTTGTACTTTTTACAGACAATGGTGGAAAATTCACGTATCATTTCTCCTTTGATTGTTCCAATAAATCAGAATGTATTATAATGATAATTGTTGTAATATCAAGAAACTTTCCAGCCAGCTCTTAAAAGTCCTGTTTGTATTTTCTTTCTAGCCTGCTATCTGTAGCCTGACCTCTTTATTTGCAATTGAAACAATGTCCTCTCTGATGCAGATTTTTCTTTGTCCAGCAGGACACATTCAGGGTTTATTAAGCATCAGGACAAAGGAGTCTAACTCTGTAGTCAAAATACTCAGACTCCCTACTTTCAGCCAGATGCCATAAGGATTGAATCATAAAGCCAGGCTTCTCACTTACTTTCCCTTTGACCCCAGAATTCCTGCGCTCTTGGATGCAGAGTCTGGTAGGAGCAAGACAGATACAGTTATAGCATCTGTCTTCTTCATTGGCATTTCACATATGAGATTACATGCTGATTCTGTTGAATCTTTAATTCTTAGAACTCCAGAGGAAAGTTGAATTCTTGTTTCCATCCAGCAGCTTATAAAGTGCTGCCAGCATAGTGGATTTGTGTGGGTGTTTTTGCTTCTGTTCATCTTTCATTTCCCTATAGCTGAAGCCACTGGAGCCTTCCTTATCAGGAGTGGACCAGAGGTGGTGTAAATCTGCTCAGGGTGGGTGTCAGGAAAGACAAGGCTCTTGTCATGCTAGGTACTCTTCTGAGCAACTCTTGCCAGCCACAATTATGCCTTTATGATTTGATTTCCCTCCGACTCCAGCTCCTAATATGCCTAACCTTTTTTTTCCCTTCAGTGTTGGCATGGAGCAATTGGACTTTCCAGAAATGTGTTTCACCTAAAGCATGGGATCATAACAGGCAGTTGCATGTGTGTTTCAAAGCCACAAAAGTAAAAAGAGGGCACTATGGAACAGAAGTTGTATTTTTCCTTCAAGGGAAAAGCAGCCTTTTTTCAGAATACATTTGTAGCTCCTTTCCTGCTTGTAAAAGGCGGCTGGAGGAGGATGCAGAGGTTGGTCAAATCTCAAATTCTCACTTGAAAAATGAAGTGGCAGATGAGCAAAGAGTAGCAGGGAACAGATGACAAACTGGTATTCAGAGGAGTGTTTGGCAATGGTCTGCACCATTCTGACCATATCATAATCTCAGTTCCCTTTCTCTGGATGTGGAACTGCTTAGCCTTCACTGCCAAGGTGTAAAAGCACGTGGTACACATTACCACAGACCTTTTTCCCAACCCATGTAACATGCCTGCAAGCTGCTTGCCCTTGTCTCCACTGAAAGCACTGGGAGATGTGATGTGCAGTTCTTTAGGTCCAGATGTTGTCAGGCTTCTTAGGGTCTCTAAGTGCCCAGTGCCCTGGTCTTGCAGCCCAGGTTATGGGTGGGAGACTGATGAAAGGGTACCACTCAGGAGGAAAAGTCAAACCTGGATGGAAAATTCATCCAAGCCATTCTGAACAGTAGCTGCTCAGGCCTGGAAGACCACAGGATAGAAAGCTGATCTGAAAATGCGAGGATTTTTCTAACCCTGATAAAATACATATCTCTAGAGGTGGCAGGAAAGTACAAAAATATAGCTCACATTATGGGTGTATCTCAGAAATTAAATTCTTTGCATCTCCAAAACCAATTTAGCTTGATCCAAATTCTAACAGATTAAAAGGCATGTTCATCATAGCATGTTATTAGTTCATGGTGTTGTTTAATTTGCCTCCTTGGTAAAAAATGCATTTTATATCCATGTAAAAGTGTAACTTATGGTTAGCCATACAAATGCAACTGTGAATAATCCCACTCCATCTTATTTTTAATTCATAGACCACTTTTTCTTTTTTTGAAAATAAAATGTCTTCTGATAAAGCTATGTATTGATATTAACAATCATAAGCATTATTGATCTGCCCACTCTTTAAATACAGGGTTTTTTTAAAAGTAAATAATTGCACTATGACAAAGTCCCACATGGCCTCTGTATTTTCTAGTCAAATGAGCCTTTACCATGGCAAAAGTGCACTTAAGCTCCCTGTTAATTACTTCTATTTATCATCGAGTATTGCCTATTGTTCCTTATATTTCATTTGTGCAAAGTGATGCAGCTGCTTTGTTTTATGGTAGCTAATTTACAGCACTGTTTATCTGAAGAGAAAAGTAACCTCATCTGAACAAACCATTGCAGGCATATGTAATGGGTAAGTGAAGAGATGGGCAAATATTAGAACATATGTGCAAGATATAGGGTTTTTATTTAGAAATGGAAATTGCAGGCAAAAACAAATGGGCTCACTGAATCAAGTTCAAAAAATGACCTTTGGTATTTTTATTAATGGTATTTCCAGTCCCTTTATTTGATTTAATTCAGAGAAATACCTTTTATTTAATCTGTTTTTTATTTCATTGCAGTGCCTTGGGTTTAATTCCATATTTTTCCTTTTAGCTGATTCTGGGGTTTTTTTTCTCTTCTAATTATTTTTCAGCTGCTCCAAAGCAAATGTTCTCTTTGGAGTTTAGATTTTAGGCAGCAGATGGGTATCTTTTTCCTCTGTGCTTCAAGAGGAGCTTTAGGAATTTTCTTTAAAACATGAGTTTGCAATTATATTAGATAAATGTCTATGTATTATATTTATAAGTTTAAAATATAAAAATATATTCAGCAATCATGAATAACAGCTAAAAAACCTCTGAATTTCTGGACACTCAAGTTCCAGAATATAATTATGTTTTGGCACTGAGTAGCAATGCAGAAGTAGAATAGAAACCCAGTAGCTTTTCTGTCTCCCTATCACAGGTTCTGAGGGACCCAGGTGCAAATATTTGCAGGAGAGCAGTGTGTAATCTTGACTTGAACCATATTTAACCTCTGTTAAGCAGTGCCCTAGAGGTTTTCAAGTATCACAGATACCATTTGAGCTTTGCTTGGTGTATATCAGCATAGGAGAAAAGGCTTTGGTTATAGCTGATGACACTTGTCCCAGAAGAGGAGAGAACTAATTACTGCAGGTTCCCTAATTACTTCTCTTGAATTTTCTGGGTTTTGGTAGGTTGATAATATCAACTGCAGAAGAAGTGGTAGAATAATGTAAATAAGAGGGAACAGGCCAAATTTTTAAACACTATAAAGAAATACCTGACTCGGGATCTGTGGCTCTTCCTGTGCAACACTGAGAGAGTGAGGACAAGGGAAGTTTTAATATGAAAAAAAAAAATCTCCACTTTTTCTAGCTCTCAAAGATATTCACACACTTGGGTTAAAAATACTAATCATAACTTTTCATTTTCTTTTCATTATTCAGGTCTTGTTCATGGGTATTATAATCAGATAAAAAAAATTTGCTGAAAAACCACAAGCTCTTTGATAACTGATTGCTGATTCTCTAGTTGTGAAGAAGTGGTAGGAATAGACCTCAGAAGTATTGAAATCTTTCAGGTTTTTGCCATTTTCTTCATAAATTACCTTTCTATATATATAATAAAAGAAAAGGGAAAAAAAAAAAAAAAGGGAGGGGAGAGAGTGCTGCTTTCTTCTGGTTTATGTTTTGGCTTGGAATCTATAGGGTTTTTTCACACCCCACCTGGGGGTTTAGCTTGTCAGTGGAAGGGTTTTCCAGACTGAGCATAAGGTTATCAGCTAAATAATTCATTCCATGGGCTGCAGTGTTATGAATAACACAGCTCCTGTGAGTTACTTGAAGGCTGTCAGGAACATGTGAAATCAACTCTACTGAGAGAGCTGCAGGATGGATGAGAGAAGCTTAAAAGATGATGGTGTCTGGACTGTAACAAGTGAAAACAGCTCAGCCAAAGCAGCGTATCTAGTGTGGAATTAAGTCCTGCACTTGAAAAGTAAGATTTTATCCTTTGTATGCACTTCAGATGAACAGCACCAGAAAAAGTGCTGTCATCAGTGAACTGCTTTGCTCTAGAGGTTAGGTTTTCAGCAGATTCAGGCAGCAGAACTAATTAAGAATTAACTCCGCCAGCCAGTGTCCCACATTGCGTCAGACACCTGCCATGCAGCTAAATCAGAGTGCTTCGGCAGACGAAATAAAGTAGCTGTGCAAACAATATGAATTCTTGCAGAAAAGGTTTTATTTTTTTCCCTGTGTGTGCCCTGCCTCGCTTCCTCGCTAAGTGTGGTGCATGCTTTGGCTTCTGGCTTATATGTATTCATAGCTTCTTCTACTGGTCCTTGGCTTTTCAGTTGCCCATTTATGGATCTTCTCTCTATTGCTATGTTGTGGCCTTTTTTAAATAACATCTTTGGCTAAAGGTCATTAAATTTAAAAAAATCACAAAATGCCTTCCTACATTTATTAAATAACGCCTTTCATTGTTATAAATAATCTCTTGACAGAGTAACACACGACTGGGATGTATGCGATCTCTCTCACCCTTATGAAATAGCATCTCGTTTATCATCAAACCTCCTGTGCATCTGAAAGTATTGGGTGGAACAAAAGTTCTACAGAGAAACTGAGTTCCTACAGATATTAACAGCAATTCCTGCTGTTCTTGAGCCACAAACTGCTTACCAGAGTATTTGTATGCTGCAGCCACATCAGGTGGATTAGCTTCAAACTCCTGGACTGCCAATAATTTTTAAAGAAATAGATGTCACCCCTTCAGGCTATGTTGACAGATGTTTTACAGATACATCAGCTGGGAAGTTGCAACCTTCACTTCTATGCTTGAGACTTAAAAAATTGTTCTAAAAATGGTCGTTTCCTCCCAAATTGCATGGCATTTTTCATAATGTCTCTGCTGACCTTGCCCTGATGATAATCCTCTTTTTTTTCTGTGGTTTTAGACAATCCTCTCTGTTCTGAAGAAAATAGTATCACTGACAACTAAAAATAAGCAAACACAAAATAAATCCTTCCCTGCACCATTCCCCTTCCTTCCTTCCAGTGCCAGACACTGCTTTGGACCTGTCAAAAATCTGACTTCTGTTGGCAAGGACACAGGAGCATTTGTGTTAATAAACACTGAAATTGGGAATGTTTCTGGGCAGGTGATCGATACTGTGCTGCCCCTGGCTCCAAAGCCAGTGGTTTTAGTTCCTGTCCTGCCATAAACTTCTTGTGTGAAAGTTGCTTAAGGTTAAAGCCACAAAAATTTTAGGATGTTTTATTCATGTCTCAGCTGTCATGGCAATCTCATGAAATGCCAGTTTCCCTGCCTTTCTCTTTCCCCTCATGTCTTCATCACCTTCTTGCTTCTGGGGATTTACTGTAAGGCAAGTCACAGAGCTGATCTGGTTTGAATATCTTTCTTTGGCAGGGAGGAGGGGAGCATAATGTCAACAGCTCTGAAATATTTATTGCTCTGTAGCTTGCCTTTTCTTGCCAAACAAGTATAGATGGCATGTAAAAGGAGTGGCTGGTCTATAATAGAAACCATGCAATCTGGATGTTTGAGTGTGAAAGAGATGTTTCATACACCTAAGGAATGACTGGTAACTGGGCAGGCTGTGGGGATTTTTTCCTAAAACACTTAAGATGTTGGCTAGAATTTCCCAACTGCTAGCTATTTGAGAAAGCTCATAAAAGAGCCCCTTTCACAGTAGCAGCCAGCCTCAAAGTTTCCTAGTGCCATTTCTTTTCACTGTTAAATTGCTTTTTGTGTGTGCAGTGTATGTTTATTGTTTTTGCTGCTACTGCCGGGCTGCAGATCTACCCACATTTCTATTTACATATTCCCAAGAATATTTTTTTGTTTATTTAAAACTAGGCTGGCTTTTGGAGACAGAAAAACATGCAGAGAAATGATCCTATCTAGGAAGGAAGAGCTATTGGACAACTTGGGAGTAGTTTTTCCTCTCTTGCCATCGTGTCCTTTCTTTAAGCAGAACTTTTTTGATTTTGTTTATTATATCTATGCAATCTGGCACAAAAATCCAAAATTTTGGAAACTTATATGTTATGAGTAAAGTGTAAAAATCATCTCTTCTTTCTAGGGAGCAAAACTGGTCCATGTTGAATCATATCAAAAAGTCAGCTAGATGAGTTCAAGCACCACATGGTTTTGATCCTATCAGAGATAAACATGTTACCATTAAAAGCTGCAGAACTTAATCTCAGTGATAAAACAGTAATAAACTTCAAGGCATTTATTTCGCTGATGTAGTCAGTTCTGTCATCGTCTAGAAAAGTTCAGCCCCCACCCACCCCACTCTCACCCAGGCTACTAAGGGAGACTCATGGCTCATCTCTTGTTGGAAAAGCAGATGGACCAAGAGATAAATCCAAGGGACATTGCAAACATAGCTCCCCTCTCAGAGCCCAAGCATAGTTCCCCCCTCAGAGTCCAAGCAGCCTCTGGACTGGCTGCCAGAGCAGCCATAATTTGGAGACAAATTATGGGGGGGAAAAGGGAGTCCCAGCAAGTCTTTCTTGCTGTTAACAAGAAAAAGATGGACACCAAGAAATATGATTGCAACCTCGCTAGTGAAAGAGAAAAAAAAAAGGGAAAGAAAAATATGAGCTCAAAGAATTTTTACTGCTGCTGGTAGCATTTTGAGGCAGTTAGGAAGCCTCACTCCCCTTCCACGTCTGATTTTGACTGCTCCTTTGCATTGGTGGCTCCTCATGTCTAGTTAACTTCTGTTTAACAGCAGCTAATGGCAGTGCCCTAGAGTGAGGTGATAAACTTCACTGATCACTAAGCACAGTCCGCAATATTGGTCGACCTCAGTTTAGTACAGGTTCTGCAGATTGTCTTTGTGATTTGGGGCAAATCAGTCTCAAATATCTGCAGCTTAAGTTTCCCTTTACAAGATAGGAAGAATTGTATTTGTTCGTATTTTAGGAGCGGTTGGCGACTTCAGTGCTTGGAGATTTCTTTCCAATCCTGGTGAAGGAACACTTGTCTAGTGCTGTGAAGCTTAAGAGCACTTCAAGTTAATTTTAGTTTAATTAGTGTTAAGTGTAGTTTCCCATTCTTCTATTAAAATTATCTTTTGTAATAATAGATAAATATTCATCCTAGGTTTATAAAGATATCTTTCAAGCTTGAAGCTGTGGCGATAAGTGGACACACTTAGAGATTCATTCCTTTTTTCAGAGAATGTGTTTCTGGCTTTTAATACCACACAGAGAACACCCAGGGCAAGTGCAACAACCCATGTATTATGTGATAAAAACCAAAGCAGCTATGCAGCAGGTATGGAAATGAAATTGTAATGAATGAGTAGAAATTAGAGCATTAAGCTGATTGCACACTTGATGGCTTTCACCACATGCTTGCTGACTGGGGTTCAGGCTTACCTGATAATGATCAGAGGAATGAAATACACCAGGAAAGCCACCACTGTCATGTAAGGGATCCAGTAGGAGTCATCAGGCCAGAGAGCCCAACACTGCACTTCCCCATTGGAGAGCTGCCGTTTCCCAAAAATAATCAGAGTTGGTATGGAAAACAGGAAAGAGAGGCTCCAGGCCACTCCAATAAGCACTTTCGCCTGTCTTTCTGTGTAAGAGTCAAACAGACAGCGTTAGTGGGGTTGTTGGTGCAAGTGAACCCTTGCAGCAGTATTGACAGAAAGGCAGGGAGGAGGAGGAAATTCTGTGAAGAAAGGGAATTTTAGGCTGCAGCTGGCTGATGCTGAAAAGACTTCAAAGGAGAATGGGGATTTCATCTCTTTCTCATGATAAATTGTCATGTCATTATGGGCTTGTATTTTCTAAGTTTTATTTAAGAATACTTAGGGCCCATTGAATCTGAAAGAGTATGAGAAAGGCACCGATCAGGGTCAGCAAGTCAGAAACATGAAATTCAAATTGTACCTCAATGCCACCAAGATACCATCATGAATGGATGTAAGGACTGCAGTCCTGCCCTACTGCATGCCTAGTGATGCACCTTGAAGTGAGAAAGATTGCAAAACATTTCCTATGAGGAAAAAGAAAATGCCTCAGTTCAGGATCAGAACAAGACTGCACAGAAAGCTGCCTTTAACTCCAGCTGTGACTTTACTGTCCCAAAGTAATGTGGTCCTGAAGAGCCTGGGTATCTCCAGCACTTCTCTGTGTCATGGTGGGGATCAAAGCCAGCTCCTGCTGATGAACCCAAGCCATGCCAAGAGTGGACTGCTAACCATGAGAGAAGGCAGATTATGGTGCTCAATTGCCCAGCCCTGTTTTATCTGCTGCAATATACAGGACCTGGGAGATCCTGCTGGACCTCATAGTGAAGAACAGGAGCTGAAGGATCCCAAAATATCCATCAGGTTTGGGTTACTAATCCTCTTGATTTCTGGTCACTGCCAAGTGGGGAAAAATAAGTGGGAAACCAGATGATGACTAGTGGCACCCACAGGATTTTGTAAATATTCATGGGTCATAGCAAAAAGTCCCAAGGCTTTAACTTTCAAAAACCTTCACCTTCTGCTAAAATTCAGTTAGTTCTAGCAGAAAAGTGGGGGGGAAAGGGCTGATCTGTGGAGTACCTATTATTCTCAGTGACACTTATTCCTCCTCAGCCAGATTGTGAGAGGAACAGATGGGAACAGATTTTTTTGATCTGGGAAGCTTTAGTGTTCAAATACTTTATTGTCCTAAAAAATACCCGAGGTTGTGTGTGAAATAGAAAATCACTTTAAATTATGCATATCAAGAAGAATGTCTTTCCTCCTTGAAGCTCAAAGAGCAATACAAAAGCATGTGGGCGAAACATTCAAAAAGTAATTTTATGCTTTATAAAACATCAGTTGCAAATACTCAGTTATCCTGCTCATTTTTAAATGCTACCCACATTCAGCAAAGTGTGGTCTTGCTAATCTAGGGCTAAAGGGAACTCTGATGACATCTGCGAAAGTGAGAGGGTTAGATTAAGGCTATAAATATTGTACAAGCAAAGGAGAACTGTGAAGTTTCCCAAAGCAAAACAGAATACACTTAGCAAAAGAAATATTAAGAATAAATTTTGCAAAATATTTTCTGACAGAAAGGACATTTCAAATGTGAGCTAACTACTTAAATTGCAATCATGTAAGCCTCAGCAGGGCTCACCTATGTTTTTCTAACTGAAAAAGATCAGAGCTATGTTTTTACTGTATAGCAATGACCTCAGTTTGAACAGAACTGGGCAATTTGGGTTGGGCAAGAACGGTATTGTATCTTTGAGTTTCATAATACATTTCCTGCAATGTTCACTTATTCTTGTTTTTAAATGTCCCTTTAGTTTGTTAGAATATGGCCTTGCTGGTCTAAAAGGCTTTACAGGGCACTGATAGATAAGTAGATTTTTGTTTTACCAGAGTAATATTAATTGAGTGCCTCAGCAGCAGGGATTTTTTATGTTGCATTTTTAATAGTTGCTCCAATATGCTCTAAATGCCTGTAAATCACATAACTAGAGCTATATCAATTACAAATTAAGTAAAAAAAATAACAGCTTTTGAAACACAATATTCAATTCAGTCAGTCTGAACGTTTTCCTTTGGAGTTTTTCTTACTGGGGTGGCCAAGAGTAACTCCCAGGGCTGGAGCAGGAATCTCAGTTGTGAGCTCTGGCTCTGACTCTCCTGAAAGATACTTCCATGTCTCTGTCCCTTTTTCTCTGCTCCCACCACCCTTGCACTGTGACAATGGGTTTGGGTACATCTCCCTGCTCCCAGCAATATGGGACAGGGAGTCATCTCTGGGAAGGAGCTTTGCTTCCTGCCATCAAGAGGGTCGACGTTATGCAATCCTTTGATTAATTGAGTGGAACTTTAAAATTACGTTTTAAATCCAGAGAGAGCAGAGCTGTTCCAGAATCTCAGTGATAGTGCTGTTTTCAGCCAAAGCCATGCAAGGATCAGTTTACACATTTTTGTGTTTTGTCTTTTACTTAAGCAGTTCTTTTTTCACCTGTTGTTTAGTTTGCATGTTGTTTGCACTTACCTTTTCAACATGATTAGGTATTCACAAAATGTTTTCTGCTATAACTCCTCAGTTTCTTTTATTTTTGATCTTTATTTTGCAATTTTTTCTTAATGACCATTTTGGTTGTAGAATTAGGTGTCTCATAGTAAAAGACACCTAATTTAAAGACACCTGCTTTAGGATTAGAAGGCATACTTCTTTCCTATCCTGCACTTTCTGTGGTCATTTATGTATTTGCAAAGTATAACATATTCAACTGTTGAAGTATGTTTTCTTAAAAATCATGCAAAGTACAGCTCAGTGCAAATGATTTTTAACAGGACTCGAGGCTAGTAACTAAACCACAATTTTAAAAAAATTGTTTGACATTTTCAAAGTGAAATGTTTGATTTATCTTTTTTCTAAAATGATATTTCAAGGCTACATGGAAACATAATTTTTCAAATAATTTAGGAGAAAGAATTATTTTGTTTCTTGATTGAAGGGTTTCGGGGGCATGAGTGTTTCATTTTGGAAAGAAATTTGCCACAGGTTGACTCAGAATTGTTCATGAAGTTCCTCTGTGTCATCACCAATGACAAAGATTTGTAAATCCCTTTGTTTCTATCTGCAGAATAGCTAAGAGGACATTTCAAAAGCATCCCACGTGGCACCTCTGCAAGAAATAGCTGGGTGCAAAAGGTGATTATTTTATGTATATTCCAGCAAGTTGCTATGATAAATATTCCTCCCTAGAGCCTTCTTTTGTATTTACATCTACCTTCTATTTTCCTTTGAACATGGCTTTTCCTTGTGCATCAGTGCATAGACTCTTTCAGCCCTTGCAAGAGGCAGGTGGGTTTTGTCAGTGTTCTCTCTGTTTGTGACCTTTTTCCCCCACCCAGACCTGCACCCAACTGATGATTCTGCTACCCTCGACTGGGGGCAATGTCTGCTCTTCTCCACTCTTAAAAAACCCCAACAACTAAACTTTGTGGTACAGGTACAGGAAATGGAATAAAAAAACGCTTTTATGAAGATTTGAAGTGATTTTTCATGGGCTCTTTTTCAACTTCAAAGTGCTTTTCAAAGATTAACCATCAAATTCTTCACTATGCCCAGGCAATAATTTAACAAGTGCTGCTTTTCCTGTGCCATGCATAAAGAAGAAATGCCAGTGGGTCTGTCCCACAGCTCATCCTGCTCAGCCAGCACGTTTATGAGCTCCCACCCTGCCTGGTTTACGAGCCCTTCTGCAGGAGCTGGAGAGCAATGCCACCCCTCCCAAAGCCTGCTGGAAAAACCTTGATATCCATTCCCTGTTCTGAAAGAGTTGATCTGCACACTGGGGAATATAAAGCTAAATTTCACACAAGTATTTGAAGCTTTCAGACCTTAACATCTGCCAAAGCTGCACCACTGTCTCAGCTGTGATTGACTCATAGGTTTTGAAGGCCAGGAAGGACCATTAATCTGATCCCCTGAACAGAGCCGTCTGGCAAAAGCCATCATTACTCCAAAAAAGAATGGTATTTGCATCTGATTAAAGCACATCCTCCAGACCTCATGGTTCTTGTAACTGTTCTTCTTCCTCCCCACCTGCTATTTCTGTTTTTCCACTAAGTGCAACATATTTAACGCCCCACTTTGGCTCTCTAGGAAAGAAATAATTTTCTTTAAAGTGCACTGCTAAGAGGCCAGGATACAATCTGAGCACTCTAAAAAAACCTGAAACCAAGCAAACAGAAGAAATTATAAGAAGCCATAGACATCCAAACTTATTTGCTGTATCTTTTGAAGATATATCAAACTATTGTATGAATTCTCAGTACCACACCCTCCATCCAACTTATTTTTTAATGTGAATAAATAGACAGTATAGAATTTGCAGTTCCTACAGTCAGTATAGTGATACAAGGGATAGCTTTTGCCCATAATAACCTTCTAAAAATGCTGGAAGATAATGAAAACCACCATACTTTTTAATATGTCATTTCATTCTTTGCTAACACGATACTTATAAAAACTGCTGAGGGCTAAGTGGAGTTTAATAAATCTTGAAACCACAGCTCCTTTGTCATTTGGAAAACTGTAACAGAGTTCAAATGTAGCCAGAGCAGGAATGAATAATTCATATCAACGAGGGCAAGAATTTTGAAAACTAAGAAATTGTCCAATAACATCTATATCAATAACAAGGTACCAAAATTCTCCTACCTCCTTGCAAGAACTTCATGGGGTACACTATGGCATGGTAGCGGTCTATGCTTAGTGACACGAGGACATATGTCGAGGCATAGAGAAGGACCACCTGGGGCAGAAAATAGAATGAGACAGCAGTTGAGACACATCTATTGCAGAAGGTGATGTCAGCGAGAACTCTGAACTAGGAATGTTTCAAAATGTACCGAAAAAAAAAGAAAGAAAAAGCAAAACCCTCCCTTTTATATTCACCCAGGTATTTTTCCTTTTTCCTGTCCACAAAATTTAAAAGATTTAATATGCTTTAACTAACGTGTTTCACCTTTAAATGAATGTTTTCAGTATTTAGCACTTTTGCTTCTAGAAAAAATTCTATACCACATTTTTGTCAGTGTTTACTGCTATGGGGACACAAAGCATGAGGTTTTTATACCTGGAAGTAGCGAACGACCCTGCAAACGATATCAGGGGCCATAAAATCTCCAGTGTAGCGCCAAATGATGTCAGTCATTATGTTGATGAGTCCTGTGAATGAATCTACAAAGAAATTAAGTGAAGAAGCATTAAAAGAAGCAAATACATGACTGCAGGTGAACCACAGAGGCAGATGTGACCCTTGGGATGTATCTGCTCCCCAGTCCTGAGCACAGTCAAGCCATGACCTGTCAGCCCAGTACAGTACAGGAGCTGGGAAATCCTCAGGAAGTACTCCAAGGTTAGTGCCTAAGTGTGTCAGCTTGATTCCAACTGTGACACATACTGAACTACTTAACGTGCTTTATTCTTTGTCTGTTATTTCAATTAAAAAAGTCTCCTATGAAAGCACCTGGAGTGGCAACCAAATGCTGTTAAAGTTAGTGGAAATTTTGTCAGGAGTTAATTTGCAAACTTAATTAATTAATGACTAACCCTGCCTTGTCAGCTTAAAGTTAACCTACTTATGCCGGTACTTTTATATTTGCCAAATTAAATACACCTCAGGCTATCTTTTCTTTTTTCTTCTTGTTTTCTTTTCTCTAGTAAGAATATCTAAGGAGATATTCCAGCCTTTGTTCTGCTTCTTATTGAACAAATGAGTGCTCATAGAGATGCACATTTTACAAATGAATCATAATAACTGGTACTCCTGTTGTACATATGGGTGATACTAAGTTTTGTCTTTAAAACCAGCTCCTCTCACTTGGACAAGATAAATGTTTTCAGTGCAGTCCATGTGAAAACACGTGTACCAATCCAGTGTCCTGCCACTTCAAGTAACGTCATGTTGCTCTTCTTGTACAGATTACCACAAAGGTAGAAAAGAGGTTAGGAAAACTTTCTGTGTGATTTTTCAGGACAAAACCAAGCAATATGAAGAAACAGCTTCAATCTATATTAAAAAAAAATTGATGTGATGACAAAAAGGGTTTCATTTTGATATCACCATTTTACACATTTGAAAACCATCTATAAAGTTTATTGTGATAAAGATGTTCTAACCCCCATATCAGAAGATTTTGATTTGAAATGTGTGCCTTTGGAAACAAGATATTTCAACAATTTCAAAAGTACTTTTTGATAAATAAACAGTTTGAGACAGTATTTCTAAGCAAACAGGCATGTGTTTTGCAAAATTGGTTTCTTTTAAGCCCTTTGAAATTCCAGAAATTCCATATACTTCTAGCTAGAAATTGAGATTTCAGCTTAATGCTTCAGAAAGAGCAACCTGTTTTGCTTCACTGGAAAATCAGGGTTATTTTTTCTGTATCAGTAATCCTTTGTCTCCTCATTTTCTTCTTTCATGTATCTTCTGTTCTTCTTCAAGGCGCAGTTCAAAATTAAATTAGTGTAACTACATTGCCTCTCTCCCTCCCTATGACTATTGTTCAATTAATACTGGTTTGCTCTTTATTCTCACAGTGTTTTTCAACCCAACCCCATTTTCTCTCTCTTCTCTCTTCCCCTGCCTCCAGAGAGAGGCTGGATCAGAGACAACCTCCAGAAGGAAATTTGTGGTTTGAAACCTTTTGTTAAATATTGTTCACTGATTAGGGTGATGGGGTAAGGAATGATTGTTCCTTTGATGAGTATAGTGGTTTTAAGACTCTACTGAAAAGACTGTAGGTGTATGTAATTAAGGTGGTCTTTGAAAAAACCACAGAGTTTAAGTGCTTCAAAAACTAAAATGCATTCTCCAGCAGTGGTTCCAACCCATCCCTTCCCCTTTACTCCTGAATTATGGATTCATATTCTCTCTCTATAGTAATGAAATATATATTGCTTCAAAGTATTGCACATCAATAGAGCTTCACCTCAGGGTATCCTCTGGCTTTTGATGGTCTCAGCATCTGCCAAGCAGGTGCTTAATCAGGGCTCAGATTTCCTCAGGAGAGGGAGGGCACAGAGGCTGCCCTCCCTTACCAATCTCAGTGCACTGAAGGGGAAAGGGAAGGAGAATGGACAGCACCTCAGCTATCTCCTCATTTCTCTCTTCTCACCACCATGTCCTATCCCTTTCCAATGTATTAGGAGAGTGCTTTAGAGGTGCATCCTGCAGCAGGGGGTGTGAGATGGGACAGCATCCTGGTGGTTTCCTTCAGGTAAGCAATTTGGCAGTCCCAGATCACACACTTTCAGCTTATGCCCATGTCAGCTTTTTAGTTTGCATCAGGAGTGTGGTTTTTAGCCTGTGGATTGTCTCGACTTCACTGGTTCATGTGATGGAAATGCACAGGGGAGTGAGCCTTCATTCAGCTGTTGCTTGGCCCAAAAGTACTCTGGAGGGCTACCCTCCTCTCATCACACGCCGTGCAGCTGCCAGCCAGTGCTCAGGCTGAGGCACCATAGCTAAGTTTATCCAGCAGAAGCAGATCCCTCTCCACAAATGTTGAATGTGGATATCAGCTCTGTCTTTTTCATGCCACAGGTCTCTTCCCACTGTGTGTCATTACCTACAAATATATCCATAGCATTAAGTACTTCAGGAGCTTTTAAGACAGCTCAGAATTGTCTTTCCCTTGAGCGCCATTGAGTGAGGTTTTTCAGGTGACTGCAGAGGCTTTTAAATGAGGCTTAAACTTCACAGCTTTTTTGTACTGGCAGCCTCAGCTCCTCTCCCCCAACAGTATGTTTTAAGAGCTCTCTGTGCTGAATTTTGGAATCATTGTGGAGAGCTTGGCATGAACCTCCAAGCACGTGCCCCTGCATACCAAAGCCAATGCACCCAGCTGTGCATGTGGGCCAAATTCAGCCAGTTTTCTCAATGCCCTTTAATTACAGAAACATTCTCCCACATTGTGTCCTCATGCCCTCCTCAGGTTTTAGAAATATCTTGTCTTTTTGATCCTAACAGTACCAGACTAACTTTTCTCAGAGGATCCTTCGATTCTCTGCTGCCTGCTCCAGAGGGTGTTTCTTATCCTATCTCTGCAAAGGACCAGGCTCTCTCAGTGTGACCCAACCACACACGTCTAGAGGATTTGTCCTGCAGACTCTATGTAGGGCCACCAAATAAACAATGTGCCTTGTCCCAGTGATCAGACAGCATGAAGGGAAAATGCAGCAAACCTACAAGTGATGACATAGGATTGCTGTATACATTCTGATCTGTTGCTTCTGTGCGTCATTTTCTGTTACACATCTGTTACTCACTCTCTAGTCAGCTAAATGGTGTCCCCTGTGCTCCGCATACATCAGACCATCAGCAGCAGTTCTAGTCCTCAGTGTCCAATTTGGCCATTTCTGGCTCTGTGTCCTTCCCTTCTCCAGAGCCACATGTACCTCATGCAAACTTTTATTAGTGATTTTGACATTGAATGTGTTGCTCATTATTCTGTTATCTTACTGCTCATCACACCCTCAATAATTAGACTTTATATTTTTCACGCCTTCACAACACCTTATCTCACAACCCCTTTTTTACACAAAGCCCCCATGTGCCAGTGCTATAAATCTGGTAGAGATCATGAATAGCCAGCAGACCTTTTGCCACTGGTAGGTGAATCCTCCTCACCCTTGTATCATCTCAGATGCAATCACATCCATGACCATAGCACCTTGAAATCCTCATTTGCCATGTAATTTGAATTGCTGTAATAGAGATCAGTGCATGGAAGTCAGCTGGTTTCAGCAACGAGATCTCAGCAGATCACACATTCCCTGGCTGCTTATGGCAATCTTGCACCTCAGACTGTGTCACTGGATTGCTATCCTAAGTGGTGAATGTCAGGTACAGAAAGCTAACATAGGCAATACATTGCTCTGAACCTCAGTGTCCTCATTACTCTGAGTATCCTCACCACTCCTTACAAAGCTGGTGGCTTGTGTATTAGATACTTGTGCTCTTTCACTGATGGATGTTCCTGGGCCAAACAGCACCAAGATCATTTCTGAAAACTATCCTAAACAACCATCACTCAGCTGTGTGCAAGCTTGTCATTGTCACTGCTTTCCTAATACTCTTCTAGATTTTTTTGCTAAGCAGTGGTGTGTTTACTGTGGTTCTGTGTTAGCATTGCTAGGCAACAGTGGGGTTATAGGCATTTAATTACTCAGAAAAAAATAGGCAGATATTCAATTAATGAAATATACTCTGTTTTGATACAAAATAAAGATGCCAGCAAGTGATAATTAGTGACTTTTAAGCCAAATGTGTATTCAAAGAAGGATACAGATTAAACAATTCCTTGTTGAAGAGAGCACATGGCACTAGTGTGATAGGAATGGAAGAAGTTTGCTCTTGAAGGGAAGAGAATTTTCTATAAACAAATGCAAAAGAAAAATTCCATGAGATTTCAATAATAAGGAAAAGTAAAGGGAGGTGGGGAGGAAAGATGGCTTTGCTTTGGCAGAGGAAGGGAAAAGTGGGCTCATGGGTTTTATGCAAGTTGACAGGTTTGCAACCCTTTATCTGCCTTCTCCCTGTTGCCACCATGGCCACAGCCAGTCCTCAAAGGCAGAACCAGCGTCTGCCTTTACAAACCTGTCAGCATTTCAAAATACAGCATTTTTGAGACAGAATTTATCAAAAAGGCCAAGAAAATGTCTGGAAAGAAGAAGCACCCTATTGTTCCCAGAGGAGGCTGAAATATGCTGAATATAGAGCTACAGCATCTGTTGTTGGGAAATATGTCAGGTACTGAAACAACCTGTGAAAATCCTGGGCCCTCAAGGCCAACATAAACCAAGTTTCCATCATGCTCAGCAAAATGCTTTTGGATTTTTTTATGGGCATGACTGAGCACAGGCGTTGCCTCTACACTTTTGAGCCCAGGAGCCACTTGGTTCAGGTGGTGATTGCAGTAGTTGGGTGGTGGGTGCTGCCTTGTATGACTGATCTCAGAAATGTAAAAAAGAAATCACTGCCCTTGAAGGGACAAATCTGAATGTCAGCTTGCTGTTGCTGTGAGTGAAACAAATTTTTGTGTCAAAAAGCCCTCCACAGAGATAGAAATCCATTACAGAAAGCAAATGGAGGTAATTAGTGATCAGGCATGGGAATAAAGACAAGTTACAACTGTCTCAGATAATATGTTCATATAAATTCATTGACTTGATGGTATTGCCAAAGGGATACACCTTGTGCAGATTTTAGGATATTCCTTTTGTTATAACTAAGGAGGTTAAGAAAAAAATCTGTGCTCACAAGTCTGCAAGAAAATATGTCTATCATTTGATTATTAGTACTGACACCACTCTTCCCTCAAGACACTTATCCTTAGGATGAAAGTCTTTTCTGTCAGAAGTGGAAAGCAGATTGCTGGTAAGCTGTGATGGGTTAAAAAGCTCCACATGTCATCTCAGCTGCAGTTTCATTTTCCCCTGATGAAAACAGTTCTATTAAGTTGGATGTGGTGATCCATGACTTCTTGGTGAAACTGTGCCTCTTGCTAAAATACCCTCTCTCTTTTCATGTCACTTGCAGAGTGATTCAATTTTAACGAGGTATATTTTTTTCTGCTTTGTTGATGGCGCCGAGCTGCACAAGGCACCACAACATTTTGTAAGGCGAGACAAGGGGTGCAAGCTCCTTGTCAGGGCCAAGTATTTCATATGGCTCTTTTTCTTTTTGGCCTCCTGATGTGCATTCCCATCACCTACCACTCCCCAAAGAACGTATCATCTGGAAGCATCAGAAGCAGCTGTTCACTAACAAGTGAATGGAGCGATGGGCCCTTAAAAACAAAAGTGGCATCATTGCCCTCTGACAAAAATAAGGTCCTGCTCATGATTTTTGAACTGATGAGGCAGCTATTGCTGATCTACCCTTGCTGCTCTTTATCACGCTTGATGAGCTGTCAGCTAATCAGAGTCAGTACTGTGAACTTGCCTTGCAAGTTAGCAAAACTCATATCTGATATTTCTACAAGCCTGAGGGTGCAAGCAACTTAAGTTAGGTGTTCCTAGAGGTCCTGCAGGTTGGCTTGAGTACAGGCACAGGGCTCCTGCCCTTCCTCCTGCAGCCACCCTTGCAGCTAATTTTCTCCCACTTTTCCCATGGCCTGTGCTTTCCACGGAAAATTTCACAGGTGGCTTTGCAAGTATTTACTGCGCTAGAAATAATTTTGCAACCACATACCTAAAAAATACACAGCCCTCTGGTCTCATTCAGGAGCTGATAGTGAAATAGGTTGTGTCCCTGCTCCAGGCATCTGTAGGACAAGATGCTTGTAGGATACTTAGAAGATGCCTTTCAAATTATTATATTTAACTCTTTAAGTGCTGAGCCACAAGAGTTCGTTGCGTGGCCTCTCCATGCAGTTGTGGTGAAGCGAGGGGCTGCATGTGTAGCAGGGTGGGTGCAAGAGTCACCCTCATGCTTTCACCCTTTGACAACCTATTCCTCCTCTTCACAACCCCTCCAGATGCATTTGTCTGAGTTTATGGTGGTTTTCAGCCCTTCGCCCCAGCACTGCAGAGCATCTGGGCTCCATGCTGGAGATGGGGCCAATGGGGAGGATGGTTGACAAGCCCAGGAGCTGCTGTGAACCTGCCAACCCTGAATTTAAGTATTTTAGAAGTGCTGATGTGAAGCAGATATGATTGTGCTTACACACGATCCCAGCTCTCTGGCAAAGGGACTGAAAGTGTGAGCTGAAATTTGTGGTGCACTAAGTTTTAGTGAGGAATTAGCAAGGATGCCTACAAGCACTTTGTTCCATTGTGGTACCTGCCTTGGAGCACCTGTGAGGCAGCAGTTTTGCCACAGGTACCAACAATGTGTTATGTGCTTCTCTCAGGTATTTTCTCCTTCAAGTCTGGCAGCCTGGAACAGAACACCAAATGTAATGGATGAAGCAAAACCGACTTGAAAATTGTCAAGAGAAAACATGTTCAATTGACCTGTAAAGCTATGTGGATTTTTTTGTAGCAGAAGTGGTGCTTTCTTTCTCTTTCCAGCTCATAGGAAGTGACAGGAAATTTTGTTGAATTGTGTGAGCATCTAATTTATTTGTTGCATTTCTTATATTTCTCCTCTGAAATCCACTTTCTCATGAGATGAGGCAGGCCCTGTTAAGCTAGATGTTGTAAAGGATGGATGCAGTGAGGCTCCATCCACACTCCATAGCTCATCCAGGTTGAAAGATGAAGGGCTGAGAAAAACATATACTGCACAATAACCATCTCTTAAGAAACAGCACTTACAAGAGAGCTGGAGATCAGGTCTCTAGGAATTAAAATTCAACAAGCCGTGCCATTGTGAAAGGCACTACGGTTTTGTTTAATTTGCTTTTATTAATATATCTCTTTCTACCATTATTTCCTACCACACTGCTGCTGTGGGGATACAGTTGGAGGGGGCTGGACTGATCCAGCTGTTCTGCCAGGAAGGAGCATGGCACCCACCACAACAGGGCAGGATAATGGGAGCAGCAGCAGTACATCAAATACAGTGGGGGGTGGGCAAGAAAGAGGGCTTGGTCACCACACCAGCAGTGGTCTCATTATTCAGAAAAACTGGTTCTTCCCACAAAGTTGAAGAAATGACTGGAGAATCGTTTTCTTGTAAAACCAGGATGTATTATGAACCAGTCAGGACAGTAACGGCAAGTAATTTTCATTTAAATGTCCTCTGCTTCAGACCTCTGCAGATACTGTAGTTTGGGATTGGCAGTTGCCCTTAGGGGGAATCTGCGAGGGCAGAGGAAGTTGATGATAATTCTGAACCCTAGGACAAAGTTTCTACTTCCCATCTTGTGCTACTTGCACATAGATGAGACCACTGTCTACTAGATGAAATATTATTTTGTTCTGTGCAGTTGTTCAGTGGGACATTCTCTGTAAAGAGAGAATTGTTTTTTAACAGGCTGTATAAAATCAGCTGAATGCAGTTTCACACTGGGGTTTAAAGAGTGGACAAAGAGCTTCAGCTGCTGTTTACGCAACAGGTAACAGCAAACCTACAAAAACCATAGCGAAGTTTTTATTGAGTCCTGTGGCTTGAGGTTTTGAAATAGGAATCAAGCTTCTCTAGGTATATGAAGATGTTACTTAGGCATGCCTGACTATGGGATTCAAATTTAAGTAAAAACCAATATTTCATCACTATTATTTACCTGTTGGGATGCAGCTCACTAATTTAACTCCCCTTCTATCCTTTGGGCAAAGTAAGTAGAAAGAGCAAAAGCTTTGGGGAGGGAAAAACCCTGGATAGGCGAATCTCAGTGTGAATGCAGAAGGTATACTCCTGTGGATCAGTTTGTCCTGCAAAACACAGGAAAACAAGGATATGCCTCCTCAAAAGACACAGGAATCACACTGTTTGTAATTCATTGCTGCTTTATTTATTTCAAGTGGTGCCTGTACTTGTAGTGTTTTCCTGAAGAAAAATTACCTGCTAAGATACCAAGTACCAAACAAGTCCATTTAAATTTTTTCCTTCCCCAAGACCTTGTGCATAGATTCTTCCGCTGTGTCTTCTAAATCCTCTATAGTGGTCTTTTTGCCAGCTCTTTACCACAATTATTTAAGGACTGCATGTTCATATCCTCGTCACAACAGCAACTGAATGATTATTCTCATCAACAAAATGTGGACTATCCTAGAAGTATTTTCTGTTGATGTAGTTCAGACACCCTGGTCATTAGTCACTAAATACCCACACTTACAATGCTGCCTTACTTGGCTCAGATATTGTTGATGCAGATACTTTAGTCTAAGTAGGAGTGGTAAGGATAAAGCCTTCTATCTTCCCTCACGGCAAACTGTAAATCAGATTCCTATGGTGCCCAAGCAGTGATATTGCTTGCTGCAGCTCAATTTTTGTTGAAGCTTAGGCTTGCCATTACAGAATAGTAAAATAATGCTCATTTCCATTTTTGTTTCTGCTTTATCTCTCCTGGTGTTTGCTCATAGCATGAACAAAAGCATACTGGTAAGATTCATTGGTGAATTCCCGTGTAAAATCATCATGTGGAAAAGGTGGATCATGCAAACACACGCTGAGCTGTTTTCCACTAAATATGCTGCAATGCCAGAACAGGCTGAAAATTCATTACATGTGGTCTGGATCTCAGTCCTATAATCGAGCTGAACATGGCTAAAATGGACTTCTAAGCATTTGGTCTTAATAGAGCAACTAAGTCTCTGTAGCACCACATGATATCTTTGACCTGAATTCCATAAATCCTGTTAATCATTTGCAAACATTTGGTAACCAGCTAGGCAACGCAGTTAAAGGAAGTGACTCTCCAGAGAAAACCTGTAAAACACACGACCGTGAGTGGGATATATTGGCAGGTGATGAGGTACCACATGAAAATGTTGGATGTCTTGTCCTACAGCCCTTTGCAAAGATGGGTGAAAGGAAATGTGTCAGTGTTATTGTTAGTGATACAAAGACAATCTAAGTAAATAAATATCACTGCCGTAATACGCAAGAAGGGAATAGAAAAACCCCTATCTTCTTAATGTAACTTTAGCGCATGCAAAGTCTATTTTCAGAATAATTTTTGTTCGATTGCAACTAGAAGTGTTGCAGTACAGATGATGTACTAAAAGGTGTTAATGATGTATTTGTACATCTAATGTCAAAAGTTTAAAGCCTTGTCTTTTAATGGGAGCTAATAAGATCCTAAGTGATGATTCCAAGTAAAGCATAGTCATTATGGCCATGCTGTTGGCAGCATAGGGTGCTGGTGCAATCCTGTTTCTCAGCATTCACTGCCAGCTCGTGAAGAAGCCAGGTAGCAAACTCCACACACCTACTTTCATTTAACAATAGAAGTCAAACTATCATGTAGAGTAATGGTAAAATAAATGTCCTCTGCATCAGATGATGATCCTGCCTGGAAATCCTTCAGGGAATCAAACAGGAATCCATAAAATTTAGAGGCAACATGTTTTCCAAGTAATCCAGAAAGAAATCCCCTTCCGCCTTTAATGCTGAAATGTGGGACCCAAAGGATTGTTACAATTACAATTTATCTGCCAAGAACCTTTTATTTAAAACAAAACCAAAATCAAACATAGCAGAGCTGTCATTAGGATTTGAATGTCTGAAACAGGCTGAAGGTAGGAAAACCATAATCAGTCCTTCAGGACCACAGAACAATTCTGTAGCTGTCAAAACAAAAATTAAGGCTTCCTATAAACTGGCATAAATTGGCACAGGAAAAGCTGACAGCTGCTGATGTGGAAAAAGCATGGTTCAGTCCGTTGACTGTCAAGTGTATCCACAAAACATATTCAGGGCCACCACTGGGCCACAGGAAAGGTTATCAGAATAACCTTCCTAAGGTTATTAAAATAACCTTCCTAAATCATCCTAATGTCTGCTTTTGCTCTGGAGCCCCATAGAAAACCCCACGTTCATCTCTTGCCCTTCATGTTTCCCTGTGCTTCACTACATGCAACAAGAATAAAATTCCATCTGTTCTTGCACTCTGCCCTGTTCAAAAAATGTGGTGTTTTGAAGAAAGTAGTTTATGAAAAGATGCATTAAACGACACCATTGTTTTTCTAGCCAGACTTAGAGATGCTGCCACTCTGTTTTCACAAACTATGTTACTAATAAGAATAAAGGCTGTGGCTATGGCCCCCATGCACTGCATCTCAGCTGTGGCACTGCATGGACCTGGTGCATCAGATGTTGTCACTGCAGGCAAGTCAGACCACTCTGACAGCGCTGGATGTAGACACTCTTTCCCTGGGTTCCCAAAGTGTTAAGCCTGAGATCAATATGAGGGCATGAAAAGCCCCCAAGACCTACACAGAGCTTTGCTATAATGGAATCAAAGTTTCCCACAAAGTGTCAAAAGCATTTGAGCTTCATCTGAGTTTTAGTTTAAGGGCTCAGCCAGCCAGCCAGCAGCTGAGTCAAGGTTGCATTCATAGCCCAAAACTGAAACCCCAACATGTTAAAATCATAAAAGATGTTGTTTTTTTTCAAAATGTCTGGCTTCTTTTCCTGACCAAAAATATGTGAGTAGCTTTGAGATTAATAACCAGATATTTGGATTTTCTCTGCAGGTAATTCACTAAGATTGATTGACTATAAAGAGTGTAAACAACTCTAATTTGAAAGCTAAAATCAATTGACTTATGCCTTCTCCACATCCTGTCAGTCAACATCCTAGCAAAGGACTTCTGAAATTGGAATGTCTTCCCAAATAAAGAATGAATATGAAGTTTTGTGTTTATTTACAATTCACACCAAAAATGTAACTGTGGAAAAAACTTCATGAAGATCCAAGTATGTTTATCTACTTCTGAAGCCATGAATAGTCAAGAAGGGATGTGAGTAATTTTACAAACATCTTAGAATCATAGAATTATATAGGTTGGAAACTATCTTTATGAGAAATAAATAGCATAATCCACAGACTTCATAAATTCAGCGATATGAAGAATTTATAACTCCTATCATTTCAAGAACATTTTCTACAAAGCACAAAAAACATGTTGTGGAAATATTGTTAGCTGAAAACAATGCTAACCTACCAAAGCACTCAGTTGATAATGTATTTGGTATTCTAATGTGTGGGTGTTTAAGGATTTGGAAATACAGTTGAAAATGCAACACTCTATCTTGCAGAAGTCCATTCATTTGTGACATTTCAGAATGATCAAATCAGTCTTGAACAAGAGCAAAATATTTTGTTTGTGATGTTATCTGCACAAAAGAGATCCAACAGAAGAATTCAAAACCATTTCCTTTTACAGATCCTTTCAAATTCGCATTGACATTATAAACCATGTAAGTGGAGCACAGAGTTATTTAAAAGCATACCTCCAAGGGGCATGGTTTTGGAAGCATGGCTTTGTTTTTCAGACGATCTTGTTGAATCGATTTTTTCCAGTCTATTTGTATTAGCTGGGTGGAGCATTCACAGAAATGCAATTGTGTATTGTAATTTGACTTTGATCACAGTAATTTTCTTTCTTGTGTCTCTCAAGCAGTCTTCTAGAAAATACAGCAGCAATGGTATGCAGCAGTGGATATTGAACTGCTTTCAAGCCACTCAGGCAGCTCATAAAAACATTATTAAAAGGCAAATGCCCTTTGTGCTCATAACTTCTAAACTACACCAGCTGAAGTGCCTTAATACTTCTAAAGCACTGTAATATTTTGAGATGTGCTCTCTTGGAGTCGGTGTCATGGCTTTCTAGCTGACAGCTTGCATTGTCCTGCCAGTCACTGGTTGGGTTTCCCTGTGACTCTCCTTACAGTTCAAGAAGTCAGGAGTCTGAGAGTGGTTTGCTGGGAAACTCAAAGATTGGCAGGTGGCACATA
This sequence comes from Entomyzon cyanotis, assembly GCA_024500445.1. Classification (NCBI taxonomy): domain Eukaryota; kingdom Metazoa; phylum Chordata; class Aves; order Passeriformes; family Meliphagidae; genus Entomyzon; species Entomyzon cyanotis. Next base: position 90,080,828 of record JAKEPQ010001005.1, read on the forward strand.
CATTCTTTCTGGAGTAATCTCTTACCCTCTAAAGAAGGCACCTTTTCAGAGCACTCTGAAGCATTTCCCTTCTACTCGAGACCGTTATCCTCCCAAACCATGGAGGCTCTGCTCTGGAGATGTCCAATCCTGAAAAGGCACTCTGGCTCACCTACTAATGTGAATTTGCCCCCCAAAATGAGAGTTCTGGGAGAACTTCAAAAGCCAAAGAGGGCAAGAGCATCTTCTGTGCCCACGTGCTGTGTGTGTTTTACCGGGTTGAATAATAATGGAACTATTTTAAAGATATCCCTGATATTCACTGAGGAAGCGGCACAGTGCTTTAGTTTCTGGTTGCATTAAACAAGAGTCTTCCTATCTTCAAAGGTAATTTCTTGCCTGACAACATCTATGAATGTTATGGATGAAACTCAGACATATGAGTTTTCTCCTTTAACTGAAGAACTGGGAGAACATCTGAGGATGTGCTTTCTCTCAAAATCAGACCCTGTGCAGGTGACCTGCAGCTTTCCCCAGAAAGATGAACGCAACAAGACTGGATGTAGAGTTCAACAGCTGAATGAGTATTGCCAGCCCTTATACTCTGCTGGAGAATTTTTCCGTCATGGTAGCTGTCCTGGGTTAGTATATTCTTTTCCTCAGTGTAGATTTTTTATTTTCTGTAAATTTTGCTGTAATTATCTTCATCTTTTTTTTTTTATATCTTGCCTATTTCTTCTGAAAACTAAGCACTAACTTTATACTGTCTACAGGGTCCAGGTTTTGTTTCCTTCAGAAGTATTTCTGCAAATTGCAGTTATAAAGGATGAAGGATATGTTGGAATATCTAAGACCTTCGCACAGACAATAGGCACCATTCTAGTCAGTATCAAATTGTCAACATATGGTTTATTTTTCAGTTGGCCTCAAGATCTTCATCCCAAATAACAATTTCTCTATTGGCGTACAATTTCCCCTAAAATGGAAATTACTTTTCCTTTTGGTGTATTAGGGGAATATACTTCCGCTTTAATAGCTAGTAAACTCCACTGCCTTCATTTCCTCCTCTCCACTACTCCCCTCCCCATCTTCCACTTCCAGCCCTAAATGTAGATATTTGTTATTTGGATTTTCAGTTGTGGAGTTTATGCTTCCACCATAATCAAAAGAAGTTAGCAAGCAGAGGGCTGAAATTCAGTTTTACGTACACAAGTTGTTTTGATGCTCCATGCCTCTGGACATGGTATGCACTTCCAGTGAGGTAGCTTCAGAGTGCAAAACATGCTTTTAATGCCATTGCTGACAGAAAAGTTATACTTGAGGCAATATACACTCACTTTTCCCTGCTCCAGACACAATGCGAAACAACTCCATGCTGATTTCTATCAACCATCCATTTTCTCCAAGGCCTCAGAAGACAGCCAACACTGACCCTTGTCTAACCCACTCAACAACCAGCTCCCAGGAAGCTGAGGTGGTACATGCCCACACTACTCAAAAACTTCTTGTTTAACAAGCATTTGGTAGACATAAGGGCCTTTGAGGAATACCTGGGGGGTGCAAAACGTGCTCTATTTTGAAAAAAACCCAAAGTTGGTTTATTTACCGCATGGAAGGCAAACTAGGAATTTGGGAGGGAGTTGATGAATGCCACGTTGTGGTGTCCCATTGAACTTGGTAAGCTGTAAGAACCAGCATACCCATGCAGGGAGACTTAGAGATGGTCTTAACTTACAGCCAGATTGCAAAGGCACAGGATACATTACTGATTTGTTTGTCTAAGAAGCTTCAGTGTTTGAGAAATAAGATTTTACAGCATATTATGAGAGGACACTTCAGAGAAACTAGGTTGATGTGCAACTGATGTGGTTGTCACTTATTAATATTAGATTAGACACCTTGGCAAAGCAAAGATTTCAGGTGAGTAGTTTTATCACTGTGCTGTCTTTTGTGCATTAAAATTTCATCACAGTTTCTGTCTTAGAGCAATGAGATTTGCCACTAATTACTCTTTGACGCAAAGCAACTTATTTGATGTTTGAGTACCACAACACTGCAAAACTTCATCAGAGCAGACCATCGGAGACTGGAAATGCATGGATTCCATGTAGCAAAGTCCTCATGGCTCTCATGCATCCAGTACTGTGAGAATTACTTCAGATGGAGGGTGCCATCTAACCAGCTTAGTGCTTAGATTGTGTCAAGCTTGCTGTGTGCCTGCATATGCTTCTGTCAGGGGTGAGCAGGAATCCAAATTTCAATTGATTCTCTGAATGATGGAAGAAATGCTAATGGGATCCTCCTTTTAGAAAGATGAACAAAACACTGAAAGACCCTTTCTTTACCAGGGTTATAAACAAGGCTGTCCTCAGCAGTGATGACACTGGATTCCATGCTAAGGATGAGGGAAAAAGCCACTTTGCTTTTTGGCCCTTTTAGAGGTAATGCGCTACCGACTTCCATGAGCAAACAGCTGTGATCTTGCAGTTCTTGAAGGATTTAAAGAAGAGAGAATGAAACCTTGATTTCTAAAGGTCTTGCATGTTTCATTAAAACAAAGAAGACTGAGCACCAAATGACACTTCTTGTATTTCAAAATAACTTAAAAGTTATTTTCAGTGGTGGAGTTTATGCTTCCACCATAACCAAAAGAAGTTAGTAGGCAGAGGGCTGAAATTCAGTTTTAAGTACACGAGTTGTCTGATGCTCCATGCCTTTGGACATAGTATGCACCTACAGTAAGGAAGGTTTAGAGTGCAAAACATGCTTTTAATGCCATTGCAGACAGAAAATCTATACTTGAGGCAACACACACTCACTTTTCAAGTTGACTTGTCAGGTATCACTGGAGAGACAATTTCCTTACAAGCACTGAAATTACCATGTTTAATATACCTTAATTTTTTTCTCTGGACTTGCTAATAATATAGCAGTAACTCCAGCACTTCCATAACACATTAGAAAACCAGTGATTATACAATCCCTATCTCTGTAACAAGGGAAAGCCAATTTTTAAGAGGGCTCACAATCCATTCCATATGTGGCATCATCTCCTGGTTTTCTTCCTGCCTATGGGAGTTGGAAGTGAAAATGTATAGTAATCAATTCCTCCATTCAAGACTAGGAAATATCCATTAAAAAAAATACCATCTCAAAATGCATATGGGTTTTTGTTTGGGTTTTCTTTTTAGGAAACAAATAAATATCTCTTTTTTGTCATGTATTTTCAGGTTCCCACAACTTCAAAGCAAATTTTTTCCTAGTGCTGAAATCCCCTTATTCCCCTTTTCTAGTGTGCAGGCTTCTGGCGTATTTGGATAACATTTTGTCTGTTGTTCTCTTTTGCTAGTTTACAATGAAAGTAAAAATATCTTGGAAGAAAAAATTCCTTCTGTTTGTTATCAGTAACCTCTAAGAAATTGGCATGATCAACTGCTTCTGCTCTTCAGTGCTGTTATCCCTATTCCTTAAGAAGTAGAAAAAATTCTGACTTCTAAATGAAATGTTTGGAGATTTGTCAAGATGTTTTTCCATCTTATTTTAACTGATCATATTCTTGTCAGGCAGATCTTCACTCTTCTATATTTCTTGCTACTGCCTGCTAACATAATAGGAGTGGAGAAACGTATGACTTACCTGCAAGTTTCTTTTGGATTTCAGGGCTATGGTGTGTATGTTTGTGTGTGTGTGCACGTGTGTATAACGTGTGTGCAGAAACAGAATCAGATCCACATTGCATCCTTCAGTAATTTCAGGTTGTTCTTTCCACCAACACGGTGGGACACAGCACTTATATGCACTGAACTCAACAAACTTGGAGTACTTTTCTAACCTAATCGATTCTAAGATCCTGAAGATTCCCCTTTAAGGCTAATCATGTAGCTGCAGTGTTAATGCACAAGTTTGGAGTAATATTTGTCACTTAAACCACACTTTTATTCCAGATCCCATTTAGATGTCTGCAACTACCTGAAAAGATGTTATAGAAAGGTGGGGAGCAGTCTATTCTCCCAGGTATCAAGCAATAGAGTGAGAGAAAATGACCTCAGGTTGTGCCAGAGGAAGTTCAGTTTGGATATTAGGAAAGATTTCTTCACAGAAAAGGTGGTCAAGCATTGGAACATGCTGCCCAGGGAAGGGGTTAAGTCACCATGCCTACAAGTATTTAAAAGACATTTAGATGTGATAGTCAGGGACATGATTTAATGATGGAGTTGGCAGTGTTAGGTTGAGTTTGATCTTTTCCAACCTAAATGATTCTGTGATTCTATGAAAAAACTGTCTTTCGGGCAGTGCCTAGAAAATCTTGGACAAGTTCCAGGTGGCAAATTAGAAAATATCTAAGCACAAAGAAATAATCCTGCACTTCCCATCAGGTAACATTGCTATGCCTTGCTGTGCTTAAAAATAAACAAATGGAAAGGTTCTGAGAAACACCTTCCCTGTAAAACTTTGTGTTTGGGGATGGGATTTGAGTCAGAGCCTTCTGAGGTCTGAGTGAAATGGAGGAAGATTAGGCTCTTAGTTGTCAAAAATGAATAGTAATCCTGACATATTGATGAACAAACACTGGAGGGATTTATATAGTCAACTTTAGAGATCTAAATTAGGAATTGAATCCTCCTGCACAAGTCAGTGAAACTTAAAGGCAGCTTAGAATGTCTTGTTCTATTGGCTATAAATCGAGCATAGGGAAGGTGACTTTGTATCTTACATACATACAGTGAGGCTCCTAAAATAGATAGCATGAATAATCCCTAAAATGAATACCAGTGTGCAAGAATGCAGTCATGAAATTTAATCCAATTATCTCTATGGCAGTTATGTCCCATTTTGCTTTGCAGGACTGATGTCAAGATGCATGGCTTTCTTTAGACCTACTTCTGTACACCTGGCAAGAAGTTAACAGAGCATTTGCCCTCCACCCTCCCTGCTATCACCCAGAATCACAGAATATTCTAAGTTGGAAGGAACCCTCGAGGATCATCATGTCCAGCTCTTAAGTGAATGGGCCGTACAGAGATCAAACTCACAACCTTGGCATTATTAGCATCAAACTCTCACCAACTGAACTAATCTCAGTATTAATGATGCTGCATAAAGCAGAAGGTGTAATGTTCCAAATGACAGTAACTTCCTCGGGTGAAGAAGGTCGCAGATTAAAATCGCTTTGACTCAAAGACCTGCAAATGCCAACTGTCACCTAAGTACTCAACCACCCAGCTGTAAGAGAGTGAAGGTGTCTGAAGATACTTCCCTAATCTGCATTTCACTTGGCTGACTGAAAAAATTACCAAGATTAGAATTTTGTTGCTGTTTTTGTTGTTTCTTTGAAATACCACATGGGTACTCTGGCATACATGCCCAGACCATACTGCATTTTGTCTTACAGCCCTCAAAGTGCTGTAGTTGCCCATACAAACCTTTATAATCTCCACACAGCCCTACCTGTACCAGCAGAGCTGTGATGGTGCAGTAATTTAGCTGCACAGTGCAGCTCTCAGTGCAGGGTTAGAGAAATTATGTCGCAGATGAAAGTTGGGGGGGGGGTAAAAAGCTGCTGGCAAAAAAACAGCTGAAAGGAAATGCTTTCATTTTAGTCACACAGATGTCTAGTCAGGAAAAACATTTGTATGCAAAGATCTGACAGAATGACAGCTCCTTTTGAAATAATAGAAATGGTAAATGTGGACTGCCTATGTGGAAATTCGTAGGTGGGTAAGTGGAATCAAGTTTAGGCTGTGTATGTCTATTGAAATGAGAAAATGATGCCTTTGATAAAGATAGGGCATATAAGGTCCATTCATCACTTTTAACCCTTTCAGAAATTACTTATTAGTCAGGAAAAGCAAACAGAACAACTGATTCCATCTTAGTTTAAAATTGCATGATCTGGGGTGAATTTTGGGAGATAGGCTTGTCACTAAGATGTTCCATTAATATTCCTTATTTCCTTTCTGGGGATGTCCAGGGGCCCAAACCTTAGGGATAGCATTCAAAAACAATTCTGGATGACTTAGGAACAGAAGTCTGGTGCCTGCTTGTGATTTTAAACATACATACACACTGCAAAGGAATAGTCACTGCACACTGCATATTTATAGGCATGCTGTAGTTAGTTTTCCCTCTGCTTTAGAAGCAGGAGGATTTATGAACTAAAGCCTATTAAGTCCCTAAAGGCTATATAAGGAAATACTCAAGTTCTTTGTACAAGAATCAACACATCTACTGAAAATACTTTATAACTCAAAAAAATACAAATTTAAAAAAGATATCTAGCTTCAGAGTGTTAAAGTGATTGAGATGCAGATGAAATGAGGGCATATCATCTTTGTTGCTGAATTCTCAGGGTCCCAGGTGGTCCATTGGAATGTGAAAAAACCACATGACTATATCCTACACTGAAAGTGGTACTGGAGCTACTGACAAGCAGAGAGAGTGTGTCTGTTGTTTTGCAGTTGCAGAGGAGATGCAACTAATATCCCTAAGTATGCTGAAAATCCCACTCTGAATCCCTGTGTACAATGAACACACAAATTGTCCCCTTCCAGAACAATTTAGTACAGTATTTATGTACTGTACTTTGAAGAAAGAAGAGACAGTTTTTCATGAGTTCTCCTTGCCTGTGTGAACCTCTGCTCTATACTTGGGCTTATGCTGCAGAGTGATTTTTGCTACCTGAAAGGGATCTGAAGACCACTGTTCACAGAAAACAGGCTGAAAAACACTGGTTTAAGGATGTCTGCCTAGTGGGTTGTGATTGCATTAATTACAAATCATGAATCATGGACATCTTGTCCCTGCATTTGCAAGATTAAAGTAGGCTATATAAATAAAAGTCATTACAGGGTTTTTAAGGGAATGATCATTCTTGCTTCCGGTAGCAAATTTGGAGAACTCATTATGTTTATATTGCCACTAATGGGAGGGACACTGCATTCTACTGTTATAGTTACAGCACATCAGTGGGGTTTTTTTTTTCTTTGGTTTTTTTTTCTTTGGTTTTTTTTTCTTTTTTTCTGATGCTAGTGCTGCTGTTTCCTACTGCAGTGAGCTACAATGGATAGAGTCTTAGCAAACAAAATACTGTGTTCCAGTGAGCCATTGAGAAAATACTTAAAACTACATTAGCATTAAGAAAAAGATAGTGTAACAAGCTTCCATCTGGGCTGGTTAAAAACACATTTAGGATTTTGTTTGGAGTTGGATTCTAAAGCAGAAGTTGTTGTCAGCAAACCTACAGCTCATTTCTGCATTCTCCAAATGTCCCACCTCTACAATAGCTTCCAGCCAGCTTTTTGGGGTGCCTCATTCTGGCCTAAAACTCTGTGGTTACTGCATCAAGATTTGATCCATTGCTGTTTCTTTGTCTTTCCTCACATACTTCCTTGACTCCAATCCTTTTGGGCACATACAGAAAAGGCAAAGGCAATCCAACAGCCTTAGACCCCAGGGTTATTGCCAAGTGTCCAAGACCACCTTTTTCCTTATAGTCCTGGTGCTGTGATATCATAACTTTATCTTTTCAAAGGGGTGAATTTTGCACCAAAAGAGGTTTCTTTTCCTTTAGCTCTCAGAGGGAAGTAGTGTAACTGCATGGATTGTTTTCATATTAGTCCAAAATTCTGTGTTCCTACACTAGATTGGACCAGAACAAAGTACTTTCAGGATGTCAAGTTTGCTATGTCAGACCTCTTGCTTTGTGATTTCTCCTCTAAAACATGAAATCTACTCTGTTTTCTGTGAGCATTTTCATTTGGCTGTATCACCAAACACTGTGAGATAGAGATCCTGATACACCTAAAGAGACCATGTCTCCTTCACATAAAACTTCTTTCTGTCTCTCAGTTTTGATGCTGAAGTTCAGTTCTTTCCCTTTCCTAGATTCAGTTCTTTCCCTTTCCTAGCTTCTGAGGATATTTCACTTTTTATCCCATCTGCTTTAGGACTGGTTTGGGAGAAAATACATTTTAAGAGGGATGTGTGCATTGGATATTTTCCTCAGGAAAATAGAAAGTATGTTTTGACTAACCATTTATGCAGAGATAAATGAAGACATATAGACACACAGAAATATTCATGGCTGTTTATATAAGAAATCTTATAGTAAAAGATGATTCATAATATCAAGCTGGAATTGTACAGTACCAGTGTCCAAGTTGCTTATTACAAACTAGGGAACTATGACTCATCTTCAAATGTGAGTTAAAGTTCAAAGGAGAATTTGAGTTTCTCCTAGATGTTATTAAATCGCCAGAAACGGCAATGGATAGCAAATCTGTTTTTCCTCATGCTGCCATAGGCTATTGCAGGCAGTGACCACATTTATCTTATCCTCCATTATGTCTCAGTTTGTGGGGGCACACTAATACATACCTAACATAAAGTAAGTCCCATGTTGCTTTCCTGTTACTGAATTCGTCTTCTTGGCAGAACCAGGATGGAGAAATGATTGCTTCTTTTTTAGGCAACTAATGCGGCCATGTAACAAATTTTTTTATTCACATAGTTTCACGGGATGCATTGAATAAATAATACTAATATTGCTGTGTTTACTCCCAGAGACCATTTTTGCTCTTGGTAAATTGAATCACATTTATTCTATGAATGCAAAATGGAAGTTGTACTAAATGCTACAGTTTCTGTAGCCTGTGGAGGAGAGGTGGTTATAATCTATTTCTTTCCCTGTTTATCAAGCTGTATGTACAATCAGGTGATTTGCAGAGTTCTTAGACTTCCAGCTAGGTGTTTGGGAATCAAGCTTCTTGCAAAAGTGGGGAATCTGGATGCCAGTGGGTACTCTGGAAAATTTCAGTGCCTGTGCCTGAGGGAATATTAACAAATTACACTTTTTGTTCCCAGTCTTGGCAAAACCTTTTCAGCAGTGACAGGAGCATGCAGTGCTGAACACAGATGATCCATTAGCAGAGACAGTTTCCTTACATTAATTACACTTTCAATAGGTTTTAGGACATAATGAATATAAGGAATGAAGATGTCCTTCTTTCAATTTTATCGATGAATTCTGCAGTACAATTGTAACTTCCACCAAGTCTTCTTTTCTGCAGGTAAGAGGGTGAAACCTCTCACCTTTCCTCAGTCAATTAGGGTGGAAAGAGGAGGAAGACAGATTTCTGGGAATTAGTTCAGTTTGCTGCATTAGGTTTCTGTGTCTTAGGTGGGCAATCATGTAAATCATGTTGGCAGGCTCCAGCCAAGACCCAGCTGGCAAGATAGGCAAGTTTTCCAGTATAACTGGGAACTGCATAGACTTTTTGGCTGCCAATAGTCCACCTCCATTAAGGTGACTTGCTGATTTAGCTGCTAATTGGCTATGTGCAATTAACTTCCAATGCTCATAATCACTCTGATGTCTAAGGTGCTTGTAAAACTGATGAATTTGTATGTATGATTTCTTTGAAGTGCAAAAATATTCCAAGTACCATTTTCCAGATGAAAAGCTGGAAAAGAGACAATTATCTGTTAATAATGTTCTACCTGTTAATTTTGGTAATGGTGTTATTATATTAAACTTTTCTACAGATCATGGAGTAACAAGTCATCTTCATTCCTTCAAGTCACACAGATGAGGAAGAAAATTATCAAAGGACAGGCACAGTTCATTAATGAAGTCAGTGCCCTAGTGGTTTTGGTGTAGGGGGAAAAAAAGAAGAAGAAAGGAAGGACAAAATCTAATGCGTTTGTTCATGTTTAGCTTTTGTTAAGCTGCACAATTAGATGCATTCATTTAGTGCTTTTAACCAGAAAATTAGTTGGTAGTCTTTGCCTTCAGTCATCGTATCCAAAGTCACCCTAGAAGTCAGTGATTGAGCCCAGTTGGTCTTAGTCTCACAGAAATGCTGTTGCTGGGCAGAAGCAGCACAGAAACAAACACTTTGCTTTAGCAGAGTCCATTTCCACCTCTGTGCTTGCATTGCCCTCTCATAGCAGGTTCTCTGTGTATTGGCTTTTTACCAAACACTGAACAAAATGAGTGCAGCTGATAAGGACCAAGGCCTTCAGCTTTCTGGGAGCAGCTGCAGAAGGTGGCAATGATATAAATATCTTTACATCACTTTTAAAATTACCTCATTGTCTTTTTAATGTCATTCTCAAGTCATCCCTTAGGATTTGGTGACTATACCATACTATAGACTGTAGATATGTTTACAGACCATCTTTTGTTTTCTTGTTTATATGTAAGCTACCACAGAAGTTATTTGTGGTTTTATTTTCTTTCTTCATTACCGCCACAGTATTACCTATGTGAGCACATATTTCCAAACAAGACTGTCAGACTATGCCTAAAAATTTGTCATGCAGTAAAGTGCCTACATGTATTTCTACCCCTAACAAAATATAACAAATATATAACACTGTCAAAAATACAACACTGTTCCTAAAGTACTGATCTCTACTAAATGGTGGAATAGAAAGAGAAACACACTGAGCTAAAGGTCATGACATTTCAAGTTCCAACTTTCCAGATGTTAATGTTGAAGAAAAAGATCTAAATAAACTACCTATTTTGGGTCATTAAAAGGAACTTAAATACATTCCTCTGTCAGTAGTAGTTGAAGTTGAATGGAGAATAATGAGAAGCAAAATTCTTTCAGCAGACTTTTTTATTGAATTGCTTGATTGGTTTTAGAATTGGTCAAATAATAACAGTTCTTACTGAATGAACTCTTTAGCCCATAAATGACATTCCTTATCCACTACTACTCAAATAATTGAGTTTAATATATGCTCATGTCCACTGCTTTTACATTTTGAGAGTGAACTTAAGAAGGCCTTCATTTGGTAGAGCTGCGTAAACTGATCTATATGGATATAAATGTGTGGACAAACCATTTTTTCTGGAAGCAACATTTCCCATCAATATTTCCAGTGTTATACAGTGCCTGTGAATGCATCCTACTCTTTGATCTGGAACCACTTGGTGATTTCTGTTGGAGGCAAACATCTTAAAGACACTAAGACTCTGAAGTTACGTGAAATAGCATCAGGTAGGGGAAGATGTGAGAGATTTCCTGCCAGGAGAGATAGCTATGCCAGGAGCATAACTTGTGCTAAACTCAGAAGAAATCTATTTGGGAAAAAGAGTTTAGAAATACCCTCCTCACAGGGAAATCTTCAGAGCTTGCTTTTTATGTGAAACTAAATTACCTTGGAGATAGAAACCTGTAGGAAACCTAGCTTTAGTTTCAGTCTGCACAGTCAAACTTGTTTCTAAGAAAAACATTTTTACAGAAGAGTAATATGCCCGAAGGCAAACTGAACACAAGGCAGATATGGCAATATTCCTCTTTGTTAAATTAGCTGATGCTGAGTGATTAGTTCTATTGTTCAGCTCAGTTGTTAACTCTTAGCTGATTTCCTAGTGCTTAATTCCCAGATAATTTCAAAGAGATTTATGCATGAACTGAGAGTTAGACATAGACTTAAATATGGTACTGACACAAGCATTGTATTAAGTGTATATTTAATGAGAAATATTGTGAATCCAGGCTTCAGCAACATCCTTAAGCACTCTGAAGCTGAAGGAATTACTAACATTCCTACAGATTCCTGCAATAATGAGCACCATGTTGAATTATGATGGAGAAAGGGATCAGTAAGAGTCTTCTCTAGATTTGCTGAGTGGGTTGAACCATAGAATTCTGTTGGTGTTGAAAGAAGTCTCAATCAGTTAGTTATTTGTCATCTGCATCTGGCTTGGCAACCAGTCAAGAAGAACAACAGAGCTCACTTCCTATTCATGTATTATGCACAATTTTGCTTTGAATACCTTGTTTATTCTAACACGAAGGCTGTATTTTAATTTCCTTTTGGTACTACATTAGTGGGAAAATGTGAGAATTGAGGGCACTACTCAGCTATTGAGCCACAGATCAATAGACAAAAAGTTTTTAAATGGCTTTGAAATGCCTGCATTGATAAAGCTATATCCATTATTCTTCTTTCTGCTACTGGCGCAGAAATAATAAATATTTTAAGAACCTCAAAATAGATGGAAGTAGTAATATTGACTAAGCAGAAACTGTTTGCCAGGAGATTAGGCTTTAGTTGGTAGGATTTAAATATGCCTGGCATGTCAAAGCAATGTGACAAGTCAGTGTTTTCATAATGTTCTGCATCTACCTCATTACTTGTTGTGAAAGGATGATGGCTGTTGCCAGCTTGCTTTGTTCTTAATAATATTTTTAAAGATAAGAAAGTGAAATGGCTCCATTTCAGGAATTAAGTCATTTCCTTGTGCCAAAATACTGACAAGCAGTCTTGGTATGGGAAGATAAATTAGAGTTCTGACTCCTGCATCACAAAAAAGAAGCCAACATGGCTTGAAAGGAGCCTTGCTGTTCAAGATGGAGTGACTTCTTTTAACATTGCAGATGTGAATGTCAAGTGAGTTTTTAATGCGAATTTTTGTAATATGAAATGGAACAGACTGTTGAACTCGGGCAATTTGAAAAGTTGGGGATAATTTTTGGGAGGAGAAAGTCAGAAGAATAAGCAAGTGGAACACATGGACCTCAGTCAAATTATGACATCAGCTGTATAGCACTATTTGCTGTCCACATCTAATGGCATATTTGCCTTGTTGTCTTTGCCACTGACTATTTCAGCTCCCTCAAAACTGCATTTGCAATGCTTTCCTCTCCTTTCATGTAGACAGTATTTAAACCCCTAGTGAATAGTCCTCTGTGAACCTCCATTCTAATACAAAATGTCCTCTCTCCTATGGGTCCAAAATGGCAAAATTTCCGCTCAGACTCTTATCCAGCACAGCAACAGCAGTAACATCCTCCCAGAACACCTGACACTAAGTAAAAAATGGATGGTGTCCATCTGGAGCTTTCTCTGCTCTTCTGCTCTTTGCCTGTACTGCTGCTTGGTTGCCTGAGTACATTCCATTCATCTGGGGTTGGGAACTCTTTGAGCAGAGACTGTTTATTTTGAAACTCTTGTGAACACTGTAATGCTTGATCTGTGATTGATGCTTCTGAGCTGTGCAGTGAGGCTGTATTGACCTGCCTTACCTGACGGAAAATACTGCTGGCACATGAAGGAAGTGACATAAAGGTCACGACTGAGATAAGGAGTAAAACCATTTATTACATATGACTCAGGCAAATAGGAAAACCAGCTGTCAGCACTTCAGAAGAGGAGTCGCTGCAAACCTTCACCTCCTCACCTTGCAAGAATTCTTACATCACCTGTAGTTACAGGTCTGCCTCTTTGCATCAGTTTTCACATGCTGGTCTATCTGTTTCAGCTGAGAATAGTTCTTCAAACTGGACATGCCCCTGGGCAGACAAGGTTGAGACCATGGGCAGGAGTTCATTTATTTACAGAAATGCACGTTGATAATTGGGCAGTGCAGTCCTTTGTCTTCCCAGTTCAAACACAGGTACAACAGATATACCAAAGGAGGAGGCAATATTGCTGGGAAATGATATATTAAAGGGCTTTTTAGTGAAAAAGTGCTGTAATTCCTACCATAGCTCAGGGGGAAAAAAGGCAATAGAAAGCATATAAATACATCCTATATACACAAACAGTACAACACAGATGTCTTGTAAACAGGGATTAGTAGCAGGACACTGTTATAGAAACAGCACATATTTTCCCTTGGGAAACTTAAACCCCCACAAATGTAGTCCGTTCAAGACCACAGAGAAACAATGTGCTGCTTATGCTCATTTCCTTTCCTTCTTGCTGAGACTGACATTTTACAAACCAGACTTCTGTACATTTTACATTCTGTTTAAAAACTATGAAGTCTTTGAATCAGCATCCTTTTTTCCATAAAAAAGAAAACAAAAACAAACAAACAAACAAAAAAATAACTAAACACATTCTTCCTCTCCACCTTTATATTGTTATATTTCCCTTATTTTTTTAACCTGGACAACATGAAGTTATTTTCACTCTTCGCTGCAAGAGCATAATTGATGGAGTAGTTTTAGTAGAAAAACACAAGAGATTCATCTTAAACTAGTTTAATTTAAGCAGTTCCATGACAACAGCTGGAGACATAGCTTCTGGGAAATGCAGATGCAAACTCAGACTGGAAGATAAGATTTAGTGACATCAATGAGTTGCAGCTGCATTCTGACACAGATACTACTACATCTAGCAACAACTTTTTGGATCAGAGTCAGACTGAGCCCTAAGATACACAGCCATCCATTTGCTTTATGGAAAACTGCAACTGGACATTAGGTGGCAACTGAATTCTTCACCACTCAACTCGTATTTTCTTATTTGTCATTTTACAAGTATTTCCTGTGCAGGTCAGGTGCCTTTTCCCCTCCCATACTCTACCTGTGATTGCCAGCTGAGTAACAAAGTAGGTCATTCGAGATTTCCGCTTCCTCCTCCAGGTAGAGATGAGCACAATGGCGTTGCCAGCAATTGTGACAATAAAGAGAATCCAAAGAGTCACCAGCTGCTCTGTCTGCATTGGAGAGAAGGGGGAAAAGCATATCAATGGGTGGGTGGGTAGTGACTTGGGTTGACAGCCACTTATCCACGGACAAATGAGATGATAATGGAAAATAGGAGTTAAATTTGAGTTTTAGCAATTGATTTCAACTATTTGGTCTAAAAGACATTCATGGTTTTTTCAGAAAATACTTAACATGCATCACTGCTAGTGATGTTCATTCCAGTTTTGTTTGCAGTGGCTGTATATTACTTCTCTTTTCACAAAACCACTAGCAGTGTCAGTATTCGGCATTTAATGCTAAAACGAGAGTCAGCTCTCAGCTTTCTTGTGCTGCTCCAGCAAGCTGTGAAATAACCAGCTGCCTCACTTCATAAGGAATGTTGATAGATGGGCTCCTTTGGAGAAATGGGGGAAATAAATACTTCTCTCTTTCCCTACTTCAGTGAGTCTGGGTCATCCACAAGCCCTATGAAATTCAGACATCCACTCCATAGTCGAGATGTGCACCAAGAATGAAAAGGAAGCGTGACCCACTAAGGAAAAGTAGAACTGTGTAGTGACTGATACGTGATGACGAAACGTCCCCTAGTGGTGTGTGTACAAAGAAAACAAACCAAGAGCTAAAGCTATTCATGCTCTCAAAGCATCAGGATGCTCTGGCGGCACGACCAACAGGGTATGTGTTTGTGTTTGTTTGTTTGGTGAGTGAGCACCCAATTTTTACATCCTAGCAACTGGGATGAGTTTTAGGTTATGCCAATGCAGTCATTCGGGGTCTTCCAGTTTCAAACAGCAAACTCATAGTGGGAGGTAGAGGAAAATGGAGAAGGCAGGTAAGGGCTGCAGCTGAGGAGGGGTGCCAGGTGCTGCCCCTACAGACGTGACTCCGAGCACTTGGCCTGAGCAGGCTGGGGGAAGGATGGTCAGTGAGACTCCACCTGCCTGACTGGGCTGATGGTAGAGCAGAAGCCAGGGAGAACGCTCATTAAAAGCGTTTGGAAGCCACTGTGAGTGAGGAGAAACCAGAGCTCCTACTGCTTGCAAACAAAATAGCTCACTGTGAGCGTGGGGAGGGAAAGGGAAATGAAGGGAATGGAGCAGCGACACGGAGCTTCTGGCTTTGTAATTAGCCTTAGTGCCTCCTCAGCACTTAGCCCACTCCTGGCCAGCAGTCATCATCTCTCCTCATCCCTCCCCTCCATGGGAAGCAGCCTCAGCTTTGCTCCAGGTCGGGAGCCGCACTGCCTTGTGGATTACGTGGTCATGCAGGGAAAGCAAGGCCTGATGATGAGCATTTTGAGGCTGCTCTCTGTGCCTGAGCCCAGAGATTAGTTTAAGCAAACAATGAAGGCTGTGTTGAGAGGATTTCACTTTTCCCAGCATGATGATTTTCACCAGCATAATCTGCTATTCATGTCATCTCACCTAACTTTAATGTTCCAGAGAGACACAACTATTCTAAATTGTCATAGTATTGTCTAGGTAATAGCAGTGTCTCAGAGATGAGTCACAACTCATCTCACCTACCTTGGGATGGCCTGTCTCCCCTGATTATAGACTGACCTAGGTGAGACAACTTGTGTGGGCTAGTTACTTAGCTTTTAGATTTAAAAAAAAAATCACCTCTTTGGTGGATCTGTTAATCTCTTTAATTTCTTGGAAACAAATTTCCTTCAAAATGGGTGGCAACGACATTGTGAAACTATTTTTATGGGGATGCTTTTCTTAGTACAGGCATTGGAAGGAAATATCTTTTTGGAGGACAATAAAATCATAAAAGGTAAGATTTCACATAATTTTTGTCCTTGAAATCAGTGATTTCTCCTCAGGGTTTGTTTTGTTTTCTCCATTTCAGAAAACATATTTCTCACATGAAGAAGACTAAGGGACTAGACTTGTTCCCATTTTCTCTGGTGTAAAATCAGAGGAGCATTTTCTTCAAAGGAATTCCATATTCCTATATTATACTGATATGGATAGGAGCAGAACAAGTGTCTGACACTCAAACCTTATGATTTCCACAGAAGAAATTGCTATGGAGTAACAGAGACTGTGTTAGAAGGGTGTTTCCCCACCACAAGAGCACAGCACAAATGGCTATTTAAAATCCCTTCTGCCAAGTTAAAAAGCAATGCTTAACAGTTAAGCTATGTTAGACTCCAGAAATTAAACCAGACTGCAAAGATAACTTAAAAGATGCAGACGCTGAGAATAGGACAAGTCTGAAAGGCCACAGACAAAGAAATAGAGCCAAAATTTCTATTAATCTATTTGTGGGAGTTGCCATTCAGACAAAAGGGGAAAAGATCTCATTCCTGGGGATTAAGGAGCCTTAACAATAGGCAACTTAAATCACCACAGCCTCTCTCAGTCTGTGTTAACTTGCAGAATGAAAACTTCCATGGTTATTAATGGGATACCCACTGTGATAAAGGCCTTTGCAGAGGCTAGGATTAGAATTCAAAATTACCCTCATGAATTGGAAGCGTGTACTGGGAAAAAAGCAAGACGCTGTTCAATAAAGGAGAATGCAGGACAGTGTAGTGAGTGTAATCACACGTGGTTGGACCAGCCTTCAAAACATCAACCCTCACAGGCAGCACACATGCAAAGTGCCCCAGAACATCATAACACCAGCCTACCATGAGAGTAACAGCATGTTACAACACCAGGCTGGTGTGCCTCTGCTCTAATCCTTCCACCAGACTATGCCCACTCCTGGGCACAGTGCTTCAAGAGAAACACACAGCAATGAGTTGACATAAAGGAAATAGCCAGGCAAAATAAATGAATGAATCAAGTTGCTAAACCCAGGAAAAGCCGACTGCAGAAAAAGATGAACATAGACTTGAGGATACAAAAAGACTGATGTAAAAAAGGAAAGGTCTAATCTCTTCTTTAGATCCACTGCAGACTGGACAAAATCAAAACTACTGCACAGAATTCAGGATGAAAATTTAAAAAGAAAAAAAAAAGACTTAAAAATACATCATATATAGAGAGATTGATTGAGTCAGTAAAACCTCCATCTGTGAAGGTCTTAAAAATAGTTATTAGATTAGAGAGATAGCTGATGGATCCTTGAATTTCACTCCAGCTGAACTTTCTCACTTTTATTCATCATTTTCAGGTTGCTTAGACATACAAGTGTTTGATTTCATGCCTTGTTCATTCATCAAATAAAAATCCTTTCTCAGTAACAATCCTTGACAGGGTAATTTACAAAAAACATTCTTCAATAACATGTTGTGCAAACATCAGAAGCATTCTGATAAAAAGGAAGATAATAATATCTCCCAAACCTCTGTGCAGAAGCTTTGGAAAAGGGCTTCTTTTGCAATGGGCATTGATAACTACACTACATGGGAATACCATGGGAGACTAGTGTCGTACACCAGTTATTTCTGGTTAGAAAAGCTGGAGGTGCTGTTGACTTTATTAAGGTCACCAACAAATTAAAGTCGAGAGGATTTCCTTGGCTTGACTAGAGCCATTGCACATGCTGCTGGTCCACAAGGATGCTGTGTTTGGAACATGGAAGTGCTTGACATCTGGAGCACATATTTGTGTTTTGATAAGTTGCTTTAAGATTTAAACCAGGTTTAGTCAGTGAAGAAGGCCTCTTCGTAAGGGAAATGTAAGCCAGAAAACCTGTCTGAAGATTGTGTGCATTTTACTTTGGCTATAGAAGAGACTTGTCATTTTGTTTCTCTAATAAAATTTCTGAATCCAGAGGCTGGGATAAATCTAACAAGGGGTGTATTCTGCTTTATATTTGAGACAAAGATCATCCCTGCAAACTGCTTTAATCAAGACCATAGTTAAATCCTCTTGGAGATGTTGGGTGACATGTTGGTGCCACAATGCCATCCTTCCTTCCAGTTCTCCCCAGCCCATTTCCTTGCTTTATCATCTCTCAGGATTTGTATCCCTTCTGCTGGGGAGCACCAGCTGTGACTGCAGAATGAGGATAAACCTGACAGCCTTTTCCAGTGGAGGTGCTGTTCTTTGAGGTGCTGTCTTGAGGTGCAAAAGCCTTTGCCTGATATCAGAGAAATTGCCTTATAGAAAAAGAGGTTCAACTATCAACGGACAAAGCTTGTTTGTACTTGAACAGGCACCCAGCGTAAAAGAGTTTAGCTCTAGCTGCTGAGGGTGGTTGGGAAACGACCTGGGAAAAATAGGTTTCCAGGCAAGAAATGAGCAAATACAAAAAGAGAGGGAGAAGTACTCCATGCCTGGAATGACTGGCTGACCTCTTAATGTGAGGACAGCCAGCCCGTGGTCACTTCATGACCCTGCTCACCTGGTGTCTTCCGAAACAATATTTTTGGTCACTTGGGTGAAGAAGAGACATTGATTCCTTGTATCATAAGTCAGTAGTGGCTTAAGTCTCTGAACAGCATTTTCTTGACAGTTGATTAAACTCTGGGAATATGCAAACAATCTTGCCTTTGGTATGTTTTGAAAATTATGGGGTTAGCATTGCAGCAATTGAGATTGTAAGAGAGCTGTGATCATGGAGCAATTCAAACAATTTTGTAAGAATGGTCTTAACACATAAGAAGAATATATAAATCCCCTTTAAACTGGGTAACTGTCATGTTCATGGTCAGGTTTGCCACTAGTAGATTGCATTGCACTTTTTTGAAGGAGGAAAAAAAAGAGAAAAATCTTTTCGCTCTTTAAAATAATCACATTAATTGCAGACCATGTAGAAAAATAGAGTAGTATAGATTAGAGGGGTTTTTTTGATCCTGCTGTAGATCTGGAGTCTTGAACATTGCAAACTGAAAAGATTTGCTATTTTAACATCCCCCATTTAGGATGGAAACTTAAAACCCTTAAAAAAATATCCCAAGCAAAACCCAACCACCAAACAACCAAACAACAACAAAAGAACCCCCAAAACAAACAAAACCAAAAAAACCAAAACAAAAAACCCTCAAAAATAATAATAGGGTTTTTTTAATTGAAAAAACAAAAAAAAGAGAATCCCAGGAAGATGCATTTTCCAGAGGCAGACAGGTGCCACATGCCATGCAGTTTGACTTATTTCCATCAGAGATTTATATTCAGCATACTTCTAAGGCAAATTGCACTTTGGACTGCAACACTGAAAAGAATCAAAGTACACTCATTAACCCAATTTAATTAGGGAGTTTTAAAGGTGCAGGCCCAAACTCTTGTATAATTCATCGAGTACGTAAACAAATAAAGCAAAAATAATAAAATATCTCTGTCCCATACTGTCAGATTCCTCCACAGCAGAAACCCTAGAGGAGCCTTCTGGATCTAAGTGCTGCCTACAATTATCTGACAGGATGATGCAGAGAAGATGGAGCCAGGTTCTTCTCAGATGTGCACAATGAAAGGGCAAGAGTCCACAGACAAGGGTTGTAACATGGGACACCTTGGTTAGGAAAAAGTGCTCTTCATGAGAGTGGTCAAGCACTGGGATGGGAGCCCAAAGAGGCTGCAGTATCTTCATGCCTGGAATTATTCAAAACTTGAATAGATGCTGCCCTGAGAAATCTGGCATAGTTTGAATTTTATTTCAAGTGGTTGGTTCAGGTGACCTCCAGAAGTCCTTCTCTACTTGAATTATTATGCACACACACAAGTATGCATAAGACCTATTTTCTTACAGAATATTCTTAAAACTAAAAGGTACTTACACAGGCATAATCAGATGAGTGCTTTCCACAAGTTGCATATTATTTACTGTATCACAGAAACATGAACAACTCAGATCTTTCTGAGAATCTTTATGCAAATTAAAGCTCACTCTGCAAGTAAAGAGTATGGGTGTAAAGTCTACTGGTATGGGAATGGCACAAACATATTAGTCTTAGGAAAAAAGGACTTTAAAAGTATAAGATGGCATTTTTCTTATTTTCTGCAAAGTATGACCAGCTTAAACTGTGGGCTTTCAGAAATGAAGTGTGATGCCCCTGAAGGGGTCATGACTATGTTTATGCTTACCACCTACGAAATAAAGGTTCTTTAATACACGCACAAAAAAAAAACCAACAAACTTGGTTAAATTGCCAAGGAAACATCCATATTTCTTCCTGTGTTGAAACTTTCTATACAAGTTGTTTCGTGAAAAAAACCCACAACCTAACAGCTCTCTGTTTGAAGACAAGCTATAGGTGCATGGCATATATTTAGTTGTAGACAACCATTCTGACTGTCAAGAAGGAAAAAAGTAAGGGGCACTAAATATCTTACAAGAGGCACAACAAACAGAATACTTGGGCTAGAAGCAAACTTTGAGCAGGAAATGTTAGTCACCTGAATGTGAAGATTCAGATGATTAATTCAAGCCATCTCCTAATGCTCAAGAAAAGAAAAGAAAAGCTGAGAAAAAATGGCTGAATCAAGCTTGATTCATGTGCTGATAGGTTTTGTCTCAATAAGAAACAAACATGCTCAAACAGCTGGGAAGGTCACTGAAATCTTCTTAGTGTCACAAGCACCGGGAAGTTGTATTGTCTACCCCTGTAATACAAACACAATTTGAAAGAAGGGTCTCCATCCAGCAAGACAAAACAGAGAAGGTGTTTTTACAGAGTTCACACAAGATGTTCCTGAAAACTTTGGGAAAGCAATTTGTTTGATGCTTAAAAATCGAGGGAAAACTCATGCAAAGATAAGAAAGAATGGGAAAAGAGAAAGTTCAAAGCTAAATTTTATATTTTGTCTTTGAAAGTGCTTCCATCATGATTGAATTTGAGAGAAACACATTTGGGCAGGCAACAAGCCCTCTAGGAGTTCATTTTTTTTAAAATTAGTGTGGCTTGGAATGGAGCCTAATTCAAAGTGCATAAACACTAGTTCAGCCCCAGGTTTGACTCTGGGATAGCTGCTTTCTCATTTAAATGCTACCGGTTGTGCTTGAGAGCCTTCCTATCCCCTGTGCAGAGGCTGCCTCACTGAGCTGCTTTGTGATTGCCTTGGTTATCCTCCCAGCACAAGGTTATGGGACATTCTGGCAGTGCTGGAATGCATTGCCACATGAAACCTTCACAACATATCAAAGGTGCTGGCAATGGTCACTTCCCAAGGAATCCTTATTGATGGAAAAAGCACAGAGCTGGAAGGAACTCACGATTTTTTCTATTCTGTTGAACTTAAACGGTTTTGTATGATAGTCTGCTCATAGTCTGGAATGTTAACGTTTTACATAGAGGAATGATCTATAATATTTTCTTCCTTTTAGACTTAGGGAAACAGACAAGCTAAGAAAGTCCATTCACTAAATCAGGACAATTTCTCATCGAAAGGAGCAATTTTGTTATTAAGATTACTTTCACATCTTTTTGAAATCTAGCAAAGCTGTATATATTTTTTTTGGTGAACCTCTGTTTTTTTAAAAACTTAATTCTTAGCTCTGACTTCACCATCATGGATGAGCAGGGTCCCTTCAGGGCACAAAATTTAATGCATGATAACTGCAGTGATATTGCCAATCTCAATTAACAGCTGAACAAGCCTCCACCCTGCCCCAAAACTCTCCATAGGTGTGACTGTGACAGTCAGTAATAAATGTTACTAATTCAATTCTACTAGCAAATAGTTCATGTTTGCCATTCTGCTGTTATTTGGTACAAGATGGCTAATAAATGGGAACAGTAAGGTTCAGTTATTGCAGGAATTTTTACCCATTGCACTCCAGGAAACTTCCACAGAATAAGACAGATATTCCTGATTTAAATGTCATGAGGAAATGTAGATTTTTAATGGTGTATCTATTTTTTGGTAGAATATTTTAATGTGGAAAGATAATATTAGGTCACTCAAAGGTCCATCCATAACTATCATTTTGACAGCCCTATTTAAAACTGTGAAGTGATGTTTTTCTTAATCACTTAGAATTATTAAGCATGCCCAACCTGTAAAATTAATATATTTCAAAAATGTTAAAACTTATACTTTCTAGGCATATTTATATAGGAGAGGCAGACAGGTGCAAACCTGTGGAGCACAGAGACAGTGGTATGAGGGTCCCTAGTGTAGAACAGCCCAAATCAGTTGGCTCAGAGCTGCTCCCAGTTGGGCTGTCATACTGCCAGATCACATCTATGTTGCATTTAAACTGCTAGATGAGGCCAGCCAGGCCAACAACAGCAGCAGTTTCCCAAGGAGAGCATTCTCAGAGCAGCACCTCAGGAATAGCAACAGTCATTATAGCATATTGCAGAGGCTGTGTTCAGGAGTCCCTGACACTTTATTTGTGTAAACTTAATCCTCCTCCTCTCCCGCCCCACTGAAAGATTGCAAAGTTACTGCTGAATTATTTGATATGTCTATTTTCTAAAATGTGTGATTGCATTTGCAGAGATTACTCCAGAAATTTGACAGCACCCATTATTATTTTCCTATTATGCAATCAATGATGGGATGCTCTGTGATATTTGCTTGAAAATCACACTGAGCAATAGCATAAGCAAATGTTTTTCAGGAGATAAAGCAACTCTTACATTTGGATGAAAGGACAGGGACATCAGACTGGGACTTCAACAGTCTTTGGGAACATCTGGAGCCAAATCCATGTAACTGGATAGTCCAACAAAACCTCTCAACATGTTGGTGTCCTCAGCTCTTTGCTGGAGATGGTAAGCCATGACCTTTACAAAGAACATAAAACTCCATGGATAAGCAGCCCATGTTCTTAGAGTTCTGCTTACTTGAGCTAGGCTGTGCTGTCCTGTTTAATATCTGAGCTGCAAGGGATAAAACCTGTGGGTACAGGGAATGCTACAATGTGGGAGGAGGACAGTAAAAGTCATATGTTTAAAATAATTTGTGATGGTTTTGATAGGCACACAGCTCCTCCTGAGAGCTGTAACCCTTCAGTCTCACTGCAATGCTAATGCTGCATGGCACAGGGGAGCAGGTCTCATGGGGCCAGAGGCAGGGGAACCCCAACATTTGGACCAGTGGTTGGGGCTCCCACTTGGCAGGGGAGACATTGGGGTTCCCAACAACCCTGGATGTAAACCACAGAACCCTGTGTCCTGCTGCACAGGTGAGGACTCAACACAGCAGAAAACAGAAGTACTACTTGATGATTCCCAGCTCTGCTAGGAGGTAGAAAATTATGGTGCTAACACAGTCCCACCAAGAAAGGAATAGCAACTCTGAGTTTTCTCCTTTTGAGCACTCCAACCTTTACAGCATAAAAGCAGGGCATCACCTCTCTCAGCAAATCTGTTAAAACAGAGATGATCCCTACTCAGCACTTCTGAGGACGAGCATGTGCTCCTACCACTGTGGAAATTTCTAGGCTGTTGAGTGCCTGGCAAGAGGAGATGCCTCCTCTTGCCCTGACAAAGCCCCAAACCTTGCAGACAACAGAGCCAAATCTACTCTGAGATTTCAGCTTTTCTCCAGGCAGGTTTCTGGCTTATACCTTGTCGGGTTTGCAGCGTTAGGAAGGTCCTAAAGTGGAGGAAGGCCACAGGTATTCAAATGATCTCTGCTCTTCCTGGACTACTGTATTTGGCAGGGGCAACTGATGCTCACTCAGAGCCCTTTCAGACATAGATTAAACACATATGGAGGAGACTGTAAAGGGATGTAATGAACTCTCCTTTGGCCTGCAAGGTTGGAGCTATAATTAATACCAATTTACACATCTGTTCTGAATTAGGTGCTGAAACAGCCAGCAGCATTCCTTGCAGATTAAGACAGAAACCTACCTGGATGCCTCGTGGAAAGGCAGCCAGGAAGAAAGATGGTCTGGGTTTTCAGGCACTGTTTGCCATAACACAGCAGCAAATCCTAAATGTCAGTGGCAGTGAGGCAGTGCCTTTGCCATGGGAAGCACCAGCTCATCTTGCACACTGAATGGCTACACCCAGTCCTGCCCCAAAAGCTGCAACTCTGCTTGCCAAGAGTCGATCTAGTTAGCTCACATGGCCCCAAATCAGACTTCATCAGCAAAGCTTTGGTGAGCAGCTGGCCCTTCTGCAGTAATGACTACCAGAAGAAAATGTGCGTTCCTCTAAGTGGAGGAAATGCTCCCTTTTTGAGCAAAAAAACCCAAACAAAAAGACCCCCACACAAAACAACAAGACAAACTGAACTGGGAAAACACTCTCTGATTTGAAGTGGTGAAGGGTTTAGTTGTTAACCAGAGGAACAGACAGAAACTCGAATTCTTCTGAAAGAAGCACTCAAAGCTCACCCTGTAACAGGATTTTCTGGCACTGAAGCGCTTCTAAGGCACGTTACTTTACATTTGTCATGTTGCCACCACACTGTAACACAGACACTACCTGGGATGGGTAGAGGCTGTTCTTTTGCAGCTTGGGAGGAAAAGAAGACACCAGCACATGCTCAGGTAGTTTGAGCTGCATGTGAGATATCCTACACAGCTGTCATTGGGAAAAATCATTAAAAAATCATTAACACAAGTACAGGGTGTCACCCCAGACTCTCTGTTTATCAGTTTAGTTCATGTTTTCCTATGACTGCTTTGATAAGATTGGTTACACCTGCATTTTCCAAGCAGAAATAGGTTGTGTGCCCTGTCTGCACCCTGGCACACAGGTTGTGGGGTCAGCCTGTGTAGTGACCACTCACCCACCCTGCCTTCACAGTCAGCCACAGGCTGCTGTGTGTTTGAAAATCCCAGTAGAAGACCCAGTAGAAGACCCAAAATGTAGCTTACAAATGTTTGTAAGCTACATTTTAAACACTGAACTCTGTTTTTCAAATTCATTCAGCCTATTCCAAACTGAAACTTACATTCTTTTAGTTGCTTGACTGGAGCCTTGTAAAGAGGAAGGAGATGCTTCTTGGCTTGCTGAAGTGTGCAAGGACACAGCCCCAACATGGGCAGAGCTGGTGGAGGACAGCCAGCTGAGCCAACAGGTATCAGCAGTACTTTCCACATGTGTGTTTTACAGAATGCTGAAATTGCTGGCAGGGAGCCCTGTCTTCCCTGCACTGGAGTCATCAGAGCAGGTGCTTTCTCCTTACTTTGCTACAGCTGCACCAGCTGTCACTCGTCTCTAGAGTCAAAATATTTCCATGCCTATCAAGAGCTAGTAATTGATGTGAAATCAATGAGTCTCCTTGCAAAGTTCATGCTATATATGCCAGAGCCAGGCATCCGGCAGAGACTCAAGTGCAAGTCTAATGAGAAGCTCTCACTACAGAATCGTTTCCTTTAGCAATGGATGAGCATGCATGACTATCCTTGGTTTCCTAATTATTGTAATTTACTCAATCTCTCCTATTAACGAGCATTTTCTGCCTGGGGACTTTCTAATAGTGGAATTAATTGTCACATTTACCATTATAAAATACTGCTCCCATGACATTGTTCAGATTTACAGCCCTAACTGTGAAAAGAAGACAGGAGATAAAGAGAAAGTTGTTAAAAGTATTTTGCTTGTCACTTCTGATTTTTTTTCAAGAGCCTTTTAGGAGTCTAACATGGAGAGAAAAAAAAGGAATAAAAAAGAATTTTCATCCTTGAAATCCTAGGTAGGAAGTACTATCTTAGCAATAAAAAAATATTCAGCAGCATGTTAAAAGAGACCCTCATTAATTAAGACTACCACTACAGATAATCTCTTTCTTTATCAGGGGTGGGAACCTGCTGTAACTCCACTAGTTCCACGAGGATTTTGTCAGAGCACTACCAATCTCACAGACACAAAAATTGTTTCTGAATATATCCCCTTTTAACTCGCATGTTGCCAAATGATGTAAATGCCTGTATCTTTCCAGCTGAAACGGATTTCTTTGGTCCTGAGCTCCAGCAGGAATGGCAGGATACTCCTTGTCAGACTTTTAAATAATTTGAACTTGTACTACATCCCAGAAGAGTAAAGAGACACATGGCATTCAGCACGAGATTAAGCAACAGCATCAGGCATAGAAATCTGAAGGAAAGTTGAGCTTCAGTACCTTTAATCTTTTTCCTACATTCACATATTGCAAGGGTGATATTTGGTTTTGGAAAAGAATGAATACACTTCCCATGCCATTCAACAGCATTCACTACTGAATGACTCACCCAGTGCGTTCTTAACTACAGCATTCAAGAAACACCACAACCCACGCTCAACTTACAAACAAACAAACGAGCTAACTAATTAGAACCTGTCCCTCACGATTAAAAAACCCAAAACAACAAAAACCCCCTGTCACTTGTGTACAATGTTTGTTACAGCTGGAAAATTGAAAAGAAATCCCTTATGTCAAGATGATGCCTATAAGAAATTACATTAAACAAATGCATTAAAAATAATACAAGTTTTGACTACAGATGAATTTATAATTACAATACCTCTGCAGAAAAACAATACTGTCCTCTTTTGGAAGGGGATAGAGCTAGCTAAGACATGTAAGTGTGAAGCCCAATTCCTACAAGTATTTTACTTTTCAGTAAATGCTTCACACATGCTGTCGGCTGTCTTTGCAGGGGAAAAAAACCCATCAATATCTAGAAAAAAAGTTCAATAATCTTAGTTGCCTCCCCACATATGTGCTGAAAATGCACCAAAGCTGCAAACATGTGAGAAAAGTAATGCACGCCTTAAAAGAGTACCTTAAAGGAATAGTAAAAGGATCCCCACTCCTCTTCTGCCACCACTTCCGTGAAAGTCACCGTTTCAGTGCAGGTGACGAGGGTAAGATCCAGCCAGCCGGTGCCTCCCTGGGAGCTGCTGCTGACTTCTGTGGAGTTGACCTCCATCACTGGATTTTGTTCAAGTTGTCTAGGTGCCTGTTTTAGCAAGAGTTAATGCAGCCAGGCTTCTCCTGTCAAAGCGCAGCACAAAACCAGCTTCTCACTGCTCCACCACTGGCTACCAGAGGCGTCGGGCTTCAGTGCAGCTGAGTGATAGAAAAAAAAAAAAAAAACAAAGCCAAGCTAGCATCCCTTTGAGCTTTCTTTTGGTGCATCCTTGACGACAGCCATCCACATGCTCTTTCAGCAGCAACAGCCAGTAACAAAGTCAGCACACATGGACCCAGCCGTGTGCTTTGTCAACCCTGGATTGCCTCGCACCCCAAGTTGTTAGCTCTGGAGCCAGGCACACCTGTGAAAGCATGGACCTCCTCCCTGCACTAAGCCCAGGAGCTTGGGTATTCCACTCAGCAGCTTTGCTTACTTGCCGTAGCTGAACTCACTATGATTTTGAGTGCCTGCAGTCTTACGGTATATCCATAAACAAGCACCAACGTGTTCTCTTGTATTAGCAAAACCCTATTAAGTTTGTATGCTTAAGCTACCATAATTTCCCTGTGAGTGTCTGACTTCATAAATAGGCCTCTCCCTCACCTTAGAGCTGGAGTGTGCTGCACACCCTGGAAGGCACTGCTTTCTCCGCTGTGTGGAAAACCTGTCTGGAATGGCATGGCTCCTAGAGACTGCTAGTCCCACTTAGGGCTCAAGGACTCTTTAGAACGGGGTAATCAATTATGTCTCTGTTCATGGATTTTCTGGGCACGGGTCCCATCTGCCCTCTGTTTATTCAGATTTTTTACCCATCTCCAGTGGCATTACCTCAGCCTTACACCAAGGTGGCAGATGAGAGTGTGTGCACCTTCCCTGACCCGAGCTCAAAGTCACTTAAAAATCCAGAACTCGTTCAGCTTTGTGAAGGTGCTCTGCCTTAATGACAGTGCAATCCTAAGCAGAATGTGATGCATTTCACACTCACACCCCATCAATCCAATCTCCCTTTAGGTGCTCATGCCAAACCCCAGTCCTGTGTTTATATAGGCACAGATGGCCAGGGAGGAGCTCAGGAGTCTTTAAACTCCTCTCTCTTGCCAGCACAGCACATCCTCTGCCCAGCTGCTGGAGCAGGGTTCTCCAAAACCTGCCCACAGCATCCATGTCCCTGATCTAGCTGGGACTGTGCCCATCCCACCTACATAAGCAGCAAGAGAGGGATCACTCAATGGCCCCCTGGCTCCCAGGGCCAGTAATAGTAGGGGATGGCAGCACAAGCAGGGAAATTCAGGTCCAAGTTTTGACTCTGAAGCCTCCCAAGTTAGGACATATCTGGAATGGGGCTTTGGACCAACCTGTTTTAGAGAATGGAGAAACCTCTGAGTGTGTGAGCAGTATTCAGACTCTCCAGAAGATGCTGGAGTCACCCAAGACACTGAGAGGAGTCGTTTAGAGGAGGGAATCAGTCTAAACCAGTACAGATAATCAGTACCAGTCACAAAGAGATCAGCACTGACTAATATGTACCGGTGATCAATATTTAACAGCCGCAAATGATTCACAGGTTGGAACAGGATCAGATAAAAAGAAATATTATAGAACCACCATATTTTGCTGAAAACCACCAGGGAAATGCTCATTTATATATTATATAAAGGAGTGGGGAAATATTTTTGAAGTTTTTTGTAGAGGTTGACTTTGAAATTCTGCTAAGAAGTATTTAGCTAGAATCCAAGCTTCTTGAAAACATTTTACCATTTTTTCCCCTCTTCTTCCTTGTTCTTACCTTTCTATCTTATATTCACAGAATTCTCTTTGCTAGAGTTAAAATTTATTACACTGAATGTTGAGTTTGGTGGGTTTTTTGCACTTTCATTTCTACAGAGCTATTAAGCTCAAGCATATTACAGGCACTAAGAGGCTTTCTGATATCTACACCACACGCCAGATCATGTGCAGCTCTCAGAGCTCACCTAGAGTGACTTGTCGTGTGGCTTTGCCAGCTACTTTCTCTGAGTAGTGCTTATGGTGCCACGAAAGGTTATTCTGTGGCCTGCTCCAGCACTCTCCAGTCTACACAGGGCTAATTCAGGTTTTCCATCACTATGAGCTTTTCTGCCCATATGTATTTCCCAGTCACTGTCACTGCCACATTTTGTTGAGGGCTGTTTTTTTCAAAATGATATTTAAACACAGAATTTGAAGCCATGGGCTGTCTGTGGTACCACACCTAGAATTAAGCTAATTCTCTAGAATAAAATGCCTTGGTTTTGAACCACTAAAAGTCATTACAACTCTTTGAAATTTGTTGTTCAGAATTTGTTCTCCACCCCACTCTCCATGCTGAGATTAAACAAACTCTGAGATGAATAGCAAAATAAAATACTTTTATGATTGAGTCTCAAAAGCTTACAAAAGGCAAGATAAATCCTAGCGACTCCTCTGTGCTGAAGGAATAGCTGATTGATTCCTGTAAGTGACTTTGTTGTTTTCCACAGCTGGGACCTTGAAAATTCTCTGAGAACTTTCAGTTTTACAGGGAAAGAAATTGAGTCTTCTCTCTGCTATAATATGTTCTCACTTTATTATTGTAAGACAGATCTTTATCTAATGTATAATAAAATGTGCTTCTTCCTTCTTAACCTTTAGAGTGGCTTTTTTTCTTTAAGTCACTGTACTGTAGTACTGCACCACAGCATGCTTTGTAAGTTGGAAAGATATTGAAAAAACTCTTAGGCAATAAGAATGGAAGAAGAATAGAGATAACTTGCTTTAGAGGCCCCTTCATTTGCCATTTCCTTTATCTCAGTCTCGGAAGCTACACACATTTAGTTTTCTTAAATAAAGCCTTGAACCAAGGGACCAGAAAACCTAGGAGCATAAATGGTTCTACTGAAAGGTGAAGAGAGTATTCTGTGGTTGCTGTGTGCAACAAAACTGATATCCTCCATGTGCAGACACATGGGGGAAGATGTGCAATGCCTATCTTTTATCTCCCCACAGTGGCATGGCACTCCTGACTGGAAAAAAGAAAAATCCCTGTGCAACTGCAGAGAGTGAAAGCATGAGATTGATGTGATGGGATGTGATAGATGAAGGTAGGTAACTCTGGAAAGAAAAGGGGAAAAAAGGAGAAAAAAAAGAAGCAATGAACCAAAGTTTTTAAGAATCAGGTACAAATTAATGATTTTGATTACTTAAGCTGGAAAATCCTCTTGTAGTAGGTCTTTCCTGCACAACAGGAAAGTGCAATAGGTGGAGGATGGATTGTTTTGTACACCACAGTGTGGATGCTCCATGGCAGGCAGAAGTGCCATCACAGGGGATATTACTCCCCAAAACTCAGCAGCAGTAGGAGGAGAGTCTATGCAGCAATGTCTGGTTCCTCCCATGCTATCCATTTCTGTATCTTGACTTCTCTGACAGAAGCTATTTTTTGGCAGTATTTTTGTGCATGATGTTGATAATCTGCCAAAAGTCAGCAATGTAAATGTTCTGCTGTGTCTAATTGTTGAAAAGATTAGGCACATCAGAAACAGCAAGAAAAGAAGTCTGCTTAAGTCTATATTATTTGTTACTGAGAATTTATGGTAGATTTTTCTTTGCTGTATTTAGGAATCATTTGGAGTAAATTGAAAAAATATTTGGTTTTTTGATCTTTGGAGCTTTCTGCACCCTGGAGTAGTTGTGCATAATCATATTAAAAGCAAAGAACAAATAACGATATCAGGCTGTAGGAAGAAAGAGAATGAGATATTTCTTACTTGTAAATAAGCAGTAGGTTCACTGCTTTTCTGTAAAAACCATGCTTATCCAAATTATTATATGCCAGCTTTGGAAGAAGAAGGTTAGCCTGCTCTTCCCAACGCACAGGTCTTTTTCCCAAAAGCTGAACATTTGGGGCAATTCGGAGGGATTCAGCTGCCAGCTCTGGCAGCATAGCACCACTGCATAGCTGTGTTCCCTCATCCCTGCTGCACAGGAGAGCAGAACTGACATATTAGTGGCACAATTCCTGTTGTCTGTCAGAAACTCACTCTTCTTTAACTTACAAGCTGCTTAGCACGCGCATTGGTTTCCTTTGGCACTTTGCTTCCAGGGGGATGCAGACCTGTGCATCATGGGTAGGCAATACCCAAACACGCTGATTGATGCCCTCAAATCTGTAACCAAAAAACTCTGCATGTGGTCCCAGTGCCTGGGATGTGGCTCAGAGGGGACACCCATGTTTCTGGACTCTTGGAGGTCACCGCTATGTGTGAAGCAGAGAGCTCTATATGTGCCTTGCTTAGGATGCAAGTATTACCCCACATATTTGCATTCATATTTATACAATGTTTTTAGTCCCTCCAGGTGGAGATGACATCAAGTTTCTAAGTTTTAAAATACTTGAACAAGCAATGATATTTTACAGGCTAAATATACAGTTACTGAGTTTTCTTGACAGAAACCCCTAACACCCATTCTCCACCCTCCAGAGTGAGGTGGCTGTAATTTTGGATTTGAAAATTCAGGAGTCAAAGTAAGATTCAGAAGCTGGCTTCAACCTCCTCCCAAGTGTTTTATTTCAGGATCTGTATCCCAAAGCAGGACCTGGCAGCAGCATGTTGACACTGCCAAACTTAGCCATCCCCAGGCTGCTTTTTGTGAGGTGTGAATTTCAGCTACACTTGCAGAGACTCCAGGGTTGAGACTCTGTCCCATCTGGACCACATGGATCACCTTGGGCCACAGGGCCAGCTAACAACACACTGCCTTCACTGCATCCCCAAATTTCTGGGTTCTGGAGTTAGAGGCTAGCAACTACATCTGAAGAGCCCTTCTGTTTGATGGAAAAATTTGAGTTTGGTTTTCATCCAGAATCTGAACAAACTTAATTTTGAAATATTAAAAGCATCACAAAATGAGATAACTGTTCTATGCTGGGCTCCAGGCTGATCTCTCACCTGTCAAGTCTCTGTCCAGCTTTAAGTAATATCCCCAAACTGACAGCAAGTTGAATTTTCCCCTTAATGTCAGTTTTGAATCAGATCTTTTGCAAACACCTAGATTTTACCCTTAGTAAAACACTGGAGTTGTAAAAATCACAGAATGTTTTCATAATAAATGATAAAATCTGAGCAGGTTGTTTCTCTTTATATATAACTTAAAGGATTTTTTAAAGAGGATATTTTTCCTTATCTTTATTACTGTTTGTAGTCTTATTCCAGGTTGGTTCATTTTGCAAAAGGGATACACAGCCATTTCTCATTTCTTGTTAAGAAACTTTTGAAGAAGATGAGCAATCCTTAAGGAATTATCTTTGAAAAGAAGCAAGCAGACAAAGAAAACACATAGAGGAATGCCATTAAATATGAATATTGTGTTAGTGGAACTGTCAGACACCCTGAGATTTCAAATCCTTTCATTCTGTTCCCCTCAATATAAGCATCAAGAAAATCATATATTTTGTAAGGGCCTGATTCTCCTTTCATTTAGTGTGTTGCAGAGCAGAATTTCTTCCTGTTCTGTGACTAGAATGCCAAGTAGCTTCCACAAAAAATGAGCCAAGCCCCGTGAACTGAATCAGATGCCTGATGAATGTGCATTCCTATAAAACATTGAGGCAGTCAACATAGTCACTTGGAGTGTTCTAACTTTTAAGGATCTGAGCAGGTGGCCAAAATGTATGGCATCCATCAGGTGCTGGCGTGTAGTTATGTGTACAGCTGCCAGTAAGTAGGTAGAACAAACTCACAGCTCACGTCACCACCAGAAAGATTTTTCCTCCAAAATCTTCCACTTCCAATTGTCAAGGCACTGTGTGCCCTTCTCAAAGCGCTGCAGCTGGAAAGGGAAAAGAGCACAGAAATAAAGCAAAGCTGCCAAAAGGGAAAGGTGGCTTCAGGTGAGCCCTGGCCAGCTCCCAGCACAGCCGGCAGGAATGCAGCCAGCCTGCCCGCCTGCATCGCCCGGCACACCTTATGCTCCTTAACAAGGCAACTGCAGGGAACAGAGCACCAACCATATGCTTGTCCTGCCCTGCCCCTCCCTGTGCTTAAGGTCCCATTTAGCTACAATGAGCACCAATGTCCACTGAGAGGGGGGCCAAGAGGCTGTGCAGACACAGGTACTGGTTCCCATTTTGTCTGCAGCTGGCATCAGCAGCTTGCTGTACAGACTTCTGAGCCACGAGCCAGAGCCTCAGCAGTGCCAGAGCTCTGTGTTGCATAGTACAGGAAGGCCATCGGAGGAAAATCAGGTTCAGGATTTCCACAAGCCAACTTCTTAGCCACTACTGACACATAATACATTTAACATATATAAATAGGAATCCTTTTCAATTCAGTTTTCGTATCATTGCTAAAAAGCGTTTTTCTTTCCTTTGCCCGTGTTTAATTGAACTAAAACCAATTTAACAGGCTGTTGGACTAGATGATCATCGTAGGTCACTTCCAACTGAAAACAGTCTAGTCTAGTCTCTTCTATATACCAATTCTTAGTTTATCTTAAGCTACAGAGTATGGATAATAACATCATATCTGCTTTGGGAGGGAAATACTCCTACCACTTCTTACCCTTCTGTCTGCTACCTCTGGTGGGTGCACACAAGAGGTCATTTCCATTATTTCCATTGATATAGGAATTTCTCCCCTGTGAGATTTCAGAGGATGCCTGGATCTGATAAACTTCTCTTTTCTTCTGCAGGGGAGGATCCATTGGCTAAGACTCAGGCTTGGAGTTCAGGGAGGATATCAAGCATCTTGCTCTTCTGTGCATTCCCATTTTGACCCTGGCCAAGATATCTCTCCTCCCATGAGACAGAGCTTTGGAAAGTGAAGATTTGATAGACATTCAGATCGTTCTGGATGTCATTCCTCATTCACCTGGATGCTGCTGCCTGTGTAGTTACCCCAGCTCTGGGCACAGAAGAGCACTTGGAGCATCCAGCTGGGTGTTCGGCTACAATTTTCGACAGACAGTCTATGTACAGGGTCCTGGTTCTCTGTTTTAAAGGGAGTACACAGCACCACTGGTCCTTGAGTGCTGAATCAGAACCAGTGAAATCAGCAGGGAGCTGAAACTGTGCCAAGACTCCTTTGCAAAGAAGAGGTAGGGAAACCCACTCAACAAATGAGCTGTTCATTTCACAGCAAACTCAACTTTTGCTATGAATTTCTGTTAGGCAGAAGTTTTTAAAAAAGTGCAATTCTAAGTGAAGTTTAAAATTAAAGTTCAAAACATGGCAAAAAGATGGTAATTAATACATAAGAACATGTCTTCAGACTACAGTGCCAGCTTTAATCTCTGATCAAATAGTACTGCAGATGCTACAGAGAGAGAAGAGGGCAACAAGGGGAATTAGTCTAATCAACAACTAAAAGCTTGGGAAAAGACCAGCACGAACCACAATGTAGGCCAAAAAATCTGCCCATGGAGAGGAAGGAGAATAAAAGAAAGTGTGGTAAGAAAAAATTTGAATTGCCTGCATCCCTGTTCTCCTTTCTATGGAAGAAGCTGTACCTAAGGTAATGAATACACTCTGTCTTGTGGCGATGAGCACCAGAGTGGAATTACAGATTTACAACAGAGGTGGAAAGCCATTAGATGAATTGCAGGACTTTTTTATTACCAATTGCAATTTCATGGCAGAGTTATTATTTATTAAATATAGAAGCAGCCAGTTGAATTCTAACTGCTCTTAGGTTTAATTCCACTTATAAAAAGGCTGAAGAAATTACACAGAGCAGACTAAAAGTGCTTTAGAGTAGCAGACTTCCTTCTCATTGCCTGTACATGGATACACACACACACACACACACACAGAGAAATAAAAAAAGTCAGTGTATGGAAGCGGAACAAGTTACACCCAATTTCCCTTTAAAAAAGCCTAAGGTAGACTAAAATAAATGTACTGTCCTGCTACTATCACTGCACCTGAAGAGCAGTTTGGACAGGGTAACTTCCTCAAGTACAGAAGCTTAGTTTTTTATGATCTTCAGGAAAAGATACACTTCACCCTCTGCTCTCTCATACAAAACCAGACAGAAAATAAACCTGTGAAATGACATGTCCCAGGTCAGAACTAGTATCTGGGGTTAGGGGGAAGAAGGTAATATTGGCCATAATATGCAATTGCATCCCAGGTCCTCTCCATGAAGAAGGATTATGTATATTTTCAGGCAGCAAAAGGTATGAGTAATTCAAGCCCCAGAAGCTTTGTGCCAGCTCTTACTTTGATTTCACTGAACTGCAAAGCAGTGGAAAGGAAGAGGAACCAGAAAGAAGTGAAGAAATACCCACTGAAGAAACCATATCACTCAATCACTGGCTCAAATCTCTAAGGCTTTGTTCATGCTTATTTGTCATTGCACCTTGGGATGCACAGGGTGTTTAATAACTTACGTTGGCCAGAAGAGAAAATGCCATAAAACAAATCTCTTTTTTTTTTAATTTTTTTTTTTGTGTTGGGTGAATAGTAAAAAAAGATCCAACAAGGGCAAAAAAGGAATACAAAATGTCTATAAAATATATTTTGCATACAAAAAAGTAGCCTTCTGCAAGCCAGCTCTTTTTAGACTATAATATAGATGTAAATTAGTCTGGTGTGATACAAACCTTCACTTCCAACATACCATAGTCTCTTGCTAATATATTTTTCAGACATACTTCTTGGGGTATTACCTGGAAATCTTTAGCAGTACGTTGATGTTCCTGATCACACTGTGAAACGTATTTTCATTAAAAATGTGGAAATTAACTGCTATTATTTCCATTTCTGCACAAATAAAACCATCCAATTATGGTTCTAATCCAATGAAGGAGTGAAAGAAGACTGTCCAAAGAAAAATACAAAATTTAGCAACCAGCTTAAGGCTGTCGATACAGTCGATGTAAGCATTCACATCCCCAGTGACCAAACATGCAGCAAATTGTAACTAGGCAGATAAACTCATTCCAGTATTTTTATGTCCCCACATTTTAATGGACTGTTGTGTCTCTCAGATCATCAGCATTTCAATAAGATGACAATGATGTGGATATCTCATGCTAATGATTCTTTGCTCACCACTGTCAGAGTGAGCATTATGATACAAGTGCTCATGGAAATGTGAACTAGAGTGCTGTTTTCAGAATGGGAATGACTCCCCTCATGGTG
Organism: Entomyzon cyanotis; assembly: GCA_024500445.1. NCBI lineage: Eukaryota > Metazoa > Chordata > Aves > Passeriformes > Meliphagidae > Entomyzon > Entomyzon cyanotis. Next base: position 90,117,104 of record JAKEPQ010001005.1, read on the forward strand.
GCATTACACACAGCTACCTCTCAAGCTCGCAGAGGACAGCTGCTCCATGTGCAGTAAGTTGTGGACCTTCATGCAAATAAATGGGCTCAGCTTTTTTCAGCTCACAGGTGGTGCCTCAGCATGTGAGCAGCCTATCTGGCTTGCTGACTGCACTTGGGCACAAGCTATGGATTTCTTTCACATTAGTGAAGATACATGTGTATGTATAAGCAGAGATGATTTACTGTCTATACAGATAAAACAACATCTCCTTTAGTTAGCTGAGAAGTTTCCAGTCCTTGTCCAAACATCGCTCCGGAACAGGTAATATTGTTCTTGTAATAAAGCAATACAGGATATAATAATAAGTATCATCTAGGAAGCAGGAGTGTGAGAAGTTTCAAGTGCATAACAGTGGTGTGGGTGGAATACATGAAGTAGCAAATACAATACCTAATTTGCTAAAGTCATTTGAAACAAACCAGAAATCAGTGTGGGAGACATTCGTTGTGCCTGCTGCTCAGAGCTAAGTTTTCAGAACTTTTAAAAAGACCAAAATTGTTGAAGAGTTCCTCAGGTTTTATCTTTGGAATAGAAAGAAAATTGGAAGGGAGAGAAAATTATTGTTATGCATCCAAATGTAACAAGCCAGTGAGAGATTAAATGAAGGAAAAGCAGAACATCTCTACACTCAAAGCATTCAAAGCTTTTGTAGCACAATTTGCTTCAGGAGAAAATAATGTTTTCCGTGCCTATGAACACGCAAAAAGATTCCAGACTCTGTATGAACTGCTGCTTGGGGATTAGATGAGGATTTAATATCTTTCTCAGAGAAAGGATTAATTAAAATCTGTCTTCGTTGGGAAGGTGATGAGCAAAATAATTTCATATGCATATAGAGCTTTTGAATTTTTTCTCTTCAGAAATGAAATGTATTTGATGATTTCTTGTTTCATATCTTTTTCTTCAAAAAAAGGAATAATTTTAGATTTTTATTCATAGGACTTGCTGAAGGGATTTTAATATGTTTTTAAAATGTCAAAAAAAATTGAATCATGGGAGTCTCCATTAGAAAACTTCAAAAATCTACTGTTAGGAACTGAGGAAATGCTGCTTAAATATCACTAAGAATCTGTAATTTTGTTACATATTTTACTAAGATGAACAGTAAAACTGGTTAGAAAGTCTACTGGCTAGTGATAGACATAATTGCATTTTTTATTTCATGATCATGTTGTGAAAAGTTTTACTTCTCTTTCCACAAAAGGTCTTGATTGTCATCCAAGTGCTGAAGAGTGCACACACACAACCATTTTTTGTTTATTTGCAGACTTTAGCAGCTGGTGTTTTAGAGAACTTGGATGAAAATCCAAGTAATCTGCCCCTGCCTCAGGGTGTGAAAGTCTGGAAATGTCTTTCACCACCTTGTGAAAGGAATAACACAGATTAGAGCATCTCAGAGGATACCTGCTGGTGCTTGGCCCCCTGCATTCTCTTTCTCTCTATAATGCAGCAATCCATGACAGTTGCAGTGAAAAAAAGAATAAAAATCATCCATTATTTGTTCCATGATAGAAATACCAGTAGACACATCTGAATTCCCTCCAGCACTGATATAAAATAAATAGGAATTTTACTGAACAAATGTAATTTTGAAAAAGCCTAAAAAGATTAGTTTTAAGCCATCAAGACTAAAAAAATTATGATTCTTAATTTTTTTGTCAAAACTAACCTTTCCTTTTACGAGGAGTTTGACACCAGCAACCCTTAAACTGTACCATTTTTTGACATGAAATATCTGGCAAATTTACACAAATTTATACATATATATGCATATATATATATGTACATATATATGTATAGATATATAAAAAAAGTAGAAATTTAGATCACTCAGACTAAATTTCAGAGCTTCCTGTTCTGAAAATCATTCACATGCAATGAATGGGTAGTTAGATTAAAAAAAAAACAAAACAAAAAAATGCAAACAAAACCAATAATCAAATTAAAAAACCAAACCAAACCAAAACCAAATAAAACCCAAAACAAAACAAAACAAAAAAAACCCAAAACCAAAATCACAAAAATCTGCGTATCCAATGCATGACTGTACCAGAAATGTAGGAAAGTAAGAAGCAATGAGTGACAAACTGAGAGTAAGTTCTAGAGAAGCAAACAAGAACAAAGGCTGTACTGGAGAACTTTACAAACTTTATATGGCTTCTGCCCTTAAAAGCCTGGGACCTCAACTGGATTTTTTTGGCTTTCATCTGTCTAGTTTCTTCAGCCCAAACATTCCAGAAGTCTAAGCCAAAGCTTGTCAGCTCCTGCTGCCCTGTTTGATGGCCATCTGTGTCCCTTGCTCAGGTGGTCAAGATCTCTGCCCTGCAGTACAGCATGGGTAATGTCTAAAAAAGTAGCTGATATTCCTTCTGATGAGCACACTAGAGTAATTACCAAATAGTTAGTATAACAGGGAACAGCATCTCTTGCATGGAGTAGAGAACAGTATTGGATGACCTGGTTTAATTTAATTGATTTAAACACAGCTCAACTTCAAGGAGTATTTGCCTGAACTTTATGTGGCAATCTTAGCCCATATGTTTATCATAGACCCAAGGAGTCAAGAAAGGATCAGTGGCCTGCAGTTTTACAGTCACTGCATGGTTCTGTAAGATGAATATAGATTAACTTCCCTGCATTCAATATTTAATGTAATAAAGTGGTTTTTTAAAGCTATGGAAGTGTGACTTGGTCCTGCATTTTAATTATACCTAAAAAAAGTCATGTCAACATCTAATCTGCTCTGTTCAAATCCCAACATGCTCCAAAGATAAATTTCTTCTGTTTGAAGAAGGTTGAGAGGGTCAAAGGAGAAGATCAAATAATTAGGCATAGGTACATTTAAAATTACTGTTCCAGACTGTCAAATAGATTAGATTTCAAAGACTGAACAGTAAATTATACATAAGTATAATATATATGTACAATTTCTCATTCCATTTTTGTAATTGGAAAGAAAAAAAAAGAAGAATATATGTTTTATTAATTCATCCCAGCCTCTCTAGATACTCAGTATTAGGTCAGCAATTACTTCAAATAAGTTATAGTGAAATCTTTGTGGTACCTGCCCAAAGTTAACCTGAGCCTGTACCACATCACAGGATATCCAGAGCTCAGTCTAGCTGAGACTGGGCAGGCATTTCACTTTCTGTACCTTTTCTCCTACGCTACTTTTTGTAACTTTGCTAATAAAGCATCAGGAGAGGAGGTGCAAGTCAGCTCATGTACCGAAATGAAAATTGAAAATTTCAGCTATGTCGCTTTAGGTCAGGTAACTGATTTTTTTAGTTTAATTAAATGTAGATGAAGTTATAATGTTTCAAAACTAGCAAAATGAAGACAAATATTCCACAGGGAAAGTGCTGAAGTTGTAATTTCTCTGACCTTTTATTTTAGTTGAAACTCTTTGCTAAGTAGAGCACTACTTGTGAAAGCAAAAAGCCATTAAGACTTTACCACATTGGCCTCTTACTGGTTCTTAGTGGTTAGCCTGCAGGTGAGCCCAGATCTTGTCTTCGTGTCATCACTTAATAGCAGCACTCTTCAGTTCAGGTCAGAGGCAGAATATTTTTCCTCCCCTCCTCTATTCCTGGTATCAGCAAAGCTGATGGGTAAGAAGAGCTGGATAACAGAGAGGGAGTATCCTCCTGCCTTTCTCACCTGGGCTCAGCTGCTCTGCCCACAGTGTAAAAAGGCTCACCTCCAGTTCTGGGTGTCCCCCGTAGGCTCAAGTGTTCCAGCTCAGGGAACACAGTCATGTAAGGTTAGGGACATAGTTCCAGTGGCAAGTAGGTTAAGGATTTTGGCCACTACCTGCAGGATCAATGAAGTGTCTGGGTTTTTAAATGCTTTTTTATAGCAGAGACCATTAAGCCATGGAATGTTCCTCCAGAGCATTATAAAGTGGATAAATAATGAGTTCAGTTATCAGTGGGTTCTGTGCCTTCAGTGCTGCCTTTCAAATGGAAGAGTAAGCCCAGCAATTTGACAGCAGCAATTAAAAGGAAGAGGTGAGCAACAGTTAATTTTACAGCATGGAGCACCCTGAAAGCCACCCAAGGTAACAGCTGCCAGTGGAGCCAGGTTATGTAGTGACCACACTGCCCAAGTGGCCACATCCTGGTGATACGCTTCACTCCATTAAGACACCTCATTAATTAGCACATTTGCTTTTGATTGCTGATGGCAGGGTTTCAGCTGCAGAAGGGCAGACTCTCTGGGGACAGAGAACTTGCTTGTAGGAGAGTGAACAAACAAAATCCACCCATGGAGGTGAATTGTCACGCTTGTCCTGGTGGATCCCCTACATCTGTGCAGTGGGAAAAAGGTTGCATGTCACTAGCATGACTTTAAAACGAAGCATCACACCTATTGACACCTTCCTTTCTCCTGGAAACCAAAGCAAATGTGAATTTTTTCCCTGTCTCACTGTGAAAACTCAGTTTGATCCCCAGCCTGAAGAGACAAGATGAAACTTTATTTGCACGCAATCGTTGTCCCATAATTATATTCTAAAAAATTAATAGCCACAGCTGTTCTGTGGCTTGCTTTTATTTTAAAGTAAATTGGTGCTACCAAAACCAACTTTCCCAGATGTCCACTGCTACAATCAGCTATAAGAAACCTTGGATAAGGCAGCTTGCAAGCAGCTGATCAGATTCTAGCATTTTGCAGTATCGTAACACTTTTTTCCTTCCAAATAGCTTTCCAAAGACCACTTTAACTCCATGTATTCTCTGAAAATAAAGCACACTGTAGAGGGTCTGGACTTTAAAGGCAGAAATCAGCTGCTGCCTGTGTGTGAGAGGCCTACTCTTTTCCTAACTCAGGTGGAAGTTAGAGGACAAATCCAGCATATAAAAACTGGCTAAACTTTGATGGGTTGCCTTGAAAAGTTAATAGAAGCTTGACAGAGCATCAGTGACAGCGGGAAGAGCAGGTACTCCATGAGTTTTCCTGTGAAAAAGATAAATGAAAACTATCTCTGCTGATGTTTAAAATTCAGCAACAGCACTCATCCTCAGTATCTCCAGCAGGAGCCCTATGTGCTGCCCATTGGAACCAGAAGAAAATACCCTAGAGATGCAGAAGGCAGCAGGGTGAGTTTCTCAAGGTGATTACAGATTACTGACACACTGATCCTGCCCACACTGTTCCAGCAAAAAGTTGGAGGAAGGACACAGCTGACAATTTACATGAATCTCACCAGAGTATTAGTCACATTACTGCACAGCTAGTTCTCCCATGTCATTGAATTTTCCACTGTCTCATATCCATAGGCATACCTATACCTTCAAGTACTCCCAACTTCTGCACAGACATATTTCCTTATCCTAGCCTAAAATGAAGGAAGATAAAAAGCAGGATTTCTAGTTTATGGGAACTTTCCTCCCTTCACTCCCAAATTCCCTGTTCTTCTACTTCGTGTTTCCAAACTTTTGTACAAATTGACAAGCCAAAGGTCTGACAGGGCTCTTTGCTGAGCAGCTGTCTGTTGAGAGCCAAAATTTAATGAGCTTCCGATTTCCTAAACTCAAACAGAGACACTGCAAGCTCTGGTGTGGTTCTGCAGGAACCGTCTGGGATTCAGAAAACACACACTAAGCCTGATGTGTGTGAGATCCAGCACTTCAAATAAATCACTGCCTTTTAATAAAAGAGAATCCTACCTCCTGCTTTACCAGCAGCTGTTTTGTCAAGTTCTGCCTGTCAGTCAGTAATGATCCTTTTTACTGTCCATAATATGTCAATTCCATAAAAGCCAGTGTCTCCTAAATCAGGGGTTTGCTGGAAACGTGTTCTCACCTATAGATCCTACTCAGTGCAGTAATAAACCAGCTTTGTCAGAGCAATTATGAACTCACAAGAGGACTTTGCAGTGCTCTTCTGCATGAGCCCATATGACACCCAGTTAGGAGGGCAGACTGCACTGATTTCAGCAGGTAAGATCCACACATATTGTGACAGAAGAAATAACTGCTTAGGCAAAAATCTTAAAAGTCGACAGACAAAATGACAGAACACTTGAGCTAACTGAGAGGAGAGAGTGTTGCTTAAACCTCAGGTATGTTTATGTATTCTCAGCTGCAAGAAATTTAGAATTTGCAGCCCCTCCTTGAGATGCAGGTAAGCATCAGAGCATTAGCACACAGCAAGATGAGTTCTCCATCCAGAAATTCTATGTAATAAGCAGGAGCAAAGCAAGACAAGCCCATCATCTCTTCAGAAAATTGTCCAAACATTAAAGGTCTGAATCATTTGCAGCTATGCAACAACCGTTCAATGTTTTCAAATTGCTATTGCAACCACCATTGTTCAATAACATATCTTCCCTTAGCAAAAGAAGAAAAAATAATGCCCGTGCATAGAAGATATATGATATATAATGTGAACGTTATTAAGTACCTTATTTAAGCATTAATCTTTAACCTTCACAAACTTTGTGACAGCATACAATGATAGTTGCTGGAGGCAACTCTTTTCTCATACTCACACAACAGCATTATTTATAGCAGCAGTGCACATCTGAACAACAAAGGAGCAGGAAAGGTAGTGATGAAAGATGCATTGTAACAAGCAATAAATCATACAGCACTGAATCACTGAACGCTAAAGAAAAGGATACTACCTGAAAATAACACTGTGATTTAGCAGAAGTCCTTTAAGGTGTGCTTAATGCTAAGTACATACTTGTTTCTTACAGAGGTGGTGAAAATGAAGCTTTTATTCAGAATTAAGTATGTTCTTAATGGTTCTGCAGAGTCAGGATCTAAAGGAGGATGACATTTATGGTGATTTCCATCCAAGTCTACAGGATAAACAATGTTTTCAGGGAAATTCATAAAGCCATCAAACACATAGGCACATCTCAGTTGATAACAACAAATATCACTGACAAAATAAACTCTATTAGCATTCCTTGAAGATTGTATAAGTGGCATTCCTGTAAGCAGTCATTTTTCACCTTCCACTGAAGTGCTTTTGCTCATGAAAAACTGCTTTAGGAGGCTTAAATATATCTAAGAGCTGTTACAGATAAGCTGTTCTTCTTTACCCATCATTTTCGTGCCTTTCTAGGGCAACAATTCAAGACAGTCAGGAATGAAACATTGAATTTATATATTTGGTCTCTGTCTTTGCAGACTGCCTATGATTTTCATATGTGTGGAATTCTTTGTGTGTTATTGTGTGAGTGCATGCATTTGTATTACCTTAAATAACATTTCAACATCTATCTAAAGAGTTCTCCATAATCATCACTTTCATTTAAAAAACTTGTTCATGAAGCCATCAGGATCTGGTCTTTACAATATTTAGAATGATTACTTTATACAAATAATTACTTTTTCACTGATTTAAGAGAAATTATTTACTTGTAATAATAAAACTGATCAAAAGCATGTGGCCTATGCAAAGATATGAAAGTGAGTGAAGAAAGACACTGAACCCATCTTCAAATCCATCAGCATGGGAAGGGACATGACATGGTGGACACAAATTGCAGCAAGGATTCTAAGGTGGATATTAGGGGCAAAAAAAAATTCCCTAGTTATAAGACAATGGAGATCTCTGAGACAGGTTTCCTGGGGATGTAATGTAAGCCCATCCCAGGGGTTTTTCTAGTTCAGTTAATGAAACATCTATCACGAAGAGTTTAGGAATAAATTTGTCTTGCAATGAGGATGTGGTTCATCTATTTTTTGTAGGTTTTTTTTCTAATTCCAGGGTAAAATTTAATTAGAAAGTATTAGAGAAAGGAAAATGGAGGAGAAATCATTCTAGTTTCTTTATGCCAGACCAAAGAGACAGATGTTATGTTGTTCTTGGAGAGTTGTGGATCTTCAGAGTACCCCTCTATGATGCACACCTTTTTATCACCTCAGCAGTAGGAATCAGCTGCCTGGATGCCCTGAAGTCTACAAACCACCCCACAGGGCTAGCACAAGCTCAGACATCTCCCACAGATAACTTGACAGAAGTCTACAGCCACTAGGTAATTTTGTTTTATTAAGTTAAATGCAAATGCACCTCCTGTGAGTTTCTGGAAGCTTGCTCTGTGCTCAAGAGGGGACCATAGGTTTCCTTGCCATTTTCATATACATATGTGCTTCAGCTTAGCAGAACTGGCCCCTGCTGCTGGTCTTTGGTGATGTAAGGTAATATATCTGACCGTGGGAAGCAATCTTTGATACAGAGAGCATCCTCATTCATTAAATTAGTTTCAGCCTGAATCTATAATAATGTGACAGCATCTTTGCAATGAAAGCCTTTTGACTCATATTCCCTCTTTAAATGCTGAGAATCCAAGCAGCTGCAGAGGTCAGCATCAAAGTGTGAGTCATAAAATGAGTTTCAGGCTCAGTTATATAATGAATCTGAGCAGACAGCCTCCTTTGCACAGAAATAAAGCAGAACTCTGTGAATCAAATGAGAAATGGCCAGAAGGAGAAAATGTTTTCTGGTCTTTGATGTAAGTCACTGGTATTTTTCAGTTTGAAGACCCCATAAAAGTTTTCCAGTGAAGCTGTGTACTGTCTTCAGTGAATTTCAGGCTCTGCTGATAGCTTTGCTTTGCTTAGTACTCCCACTGGTCCTTAGAAGTTGAAGAACACAGGTATATGTGAATTCCTTGAAGCCAGTGAAGTTTGAAAGGGAACAAAAATTATGTTCTTTACAAGTCTGCCTGAAAATGTTTGCAATTACCTTGCTGTTCTGGTTGCAATTAAGGAAAGCACATCCTGCTCTGCATGAGTAATATAAAATGAACAACCTTTTCTCCTCAAAGACAACACCTAAGGATGCAAGAACAGGAGTATTTCAGAGCAGAATTAGGCTCCCAGTCCAGTTTGTGCTGGCAGCTTTTCCTATGCTTTCATATTAAATTAATTTCAGAAGGCTTTTAGGCTACTATTCCAATATCAGCTGAAGTCAGTGGTATTGATATTGATATTAATGAAGAATAAAGACCAAGTGGTTGCAGGTGTAGCATGTTTTAAGTTTTCTGTGAACAATTAGCTAAAGACCAATATATTCCAGGCAATTTTTCACATCTGCTTTATGCTAGGTACTTCTTTAATTAAGAAATTCCAGCTGCAATTACAACTAGCCCAATTTTAAAATTATTTCAGCAAAGTTTGCTTCATTCAGTGTGCAAATCTGTAGGACTTCGGCCACCAAAGCTTGCAACCTTGTCTGCAACCCTGGCAAGAATCCAATGCAGCATTCTGAAGAGCTTTTGCAATGAACAAAAAGGTCCACACTTCAACTATCAGACATTACCTCTCCACCAGTTGGTGCTTTGATCAGCCCATTACACTGACATGACAGAAGTGATGTACCACACAGCCAGGACGGCATGGTAGCTGTTTTTACATGCTCTGAACAGCTGCACACAACAACACACTGCAAAGAGAAGACAATGAGATTTGCTGTGCCCCCATCTGGGGCTTTTTACCACCCATTTATTATTTATGCCAAGCTGTAAAAACGGTCTGTGCTTGGCAGTCCTAACAGGATTGAAATTATCTAGGTGAAGTGACACTGCTCTCAGCAGTTGACCTTCCTGCAAGTAGGACATACCTTATGCATCTGATTTTAATTTAGTAAATAGTGGTTTATTTTCCAAAGGGAAAATGTTATTGTAATTTTCTTCAGCTATATCTCAGGATTCATTTTAAATGTGGTGCCATTTTATTTAAATGTCACAACCTATGTACATATTTGACAGTTTTCACCCAGAAGCAGCACAAAAATATTAGAGATCATTATAGAACTGTTTAATTTTTAGAGGGAATGTTGCTGATAGCAAAAATATGACAGGCTAGTAATCCTTATTTATCAAATTTCTCTGTCTTGCAATGAAAGGAACATGGTTTCCTAATCCCTCTTCCGTCTTTAGCAATTCACTTCAAATTTACTCAATTTAGAGCTTTTCCGTTCACATGCTGGGTCAAAATCTAGGCAGAGCAAACTCCCAGGTTCCTATCCAAGCTGTAAATTCTATTTCAAAACCCTCCATCTTTCAACATGTGTTTTGTGCTACCCAAATCACTTTCATAACAGATTCCTTTCCTCTTTTCAAAAAAAACACCTGTTTTAATCCATGACACCATCTAGGTCTTCTCTCTTTATGCAAATTGCTTCATCCTTCTTCTGGATCTTTTCATGGGTAGTGATTTTTGATAGTTTTCTATTTTTTTTTTTAATCTGCTTCTCGAAGGAGATCTAGAATTAAAATATTAATTATCTTCTAACAACAACAACAACAAAAAATTAAAGGGCCTTCTGAAATATGTGGAAAACATCCCAACGAATTCAGTAGGGTGACAATTTCATCCTGCAAAAACCAGTGTATTTTCTAGTGCTGGTGCATGGATAGGGTTTTAGACACACATGGGTATGTTTTTTTCACCAGGTTTTAGACATATATATCCTTCTTAATGTCTCCATGTACATACTATTTGAATTTAAAACAGTAATAGGCACTCATACAGAGAGATTTACTTTCCATCCAAGAAACCAAACAAAACCCACCATTAAAATATTTGGAAGCACCATTTGATACCACTTGATGTACTGTTAACAGATAAAATTTGCATGTCATAGATTCCCTCCTCTACCTCCACGCAGTCCAGTTAATACACATAATTGGCATAACAGTTTCTCTGGTGAGACAGGGACTCTTTTCTGTACTTGGACAGCTGTGAAAAGCACCCTTACTGACTGACCTGCTACATCTCTTCCTTTTTGTAAGGGCATCACATACCCTGGAGCTCCTTACAGACCTTTATAAACTGCTGTGGTGGCATCCATTATCCTTAGTGTGGGTGCAGCCCTCACTGAAACAACCCAGCATGGACATCAAAAAGTCCTACCTCTCAACCCTTGCCCTGCCACAACAATGTCATTGTTATACAGTCGCTAGTGGCCAAACAGAATTTTCCACAAGAGCACTGCAAGTAGGCAGGTACAGATTTTTGAGCAGGGAAGACAATTTCAGTATTATTTTGCTTTCCCAGAGCCCAAATCAATTGAATAAGCTGCAGAGCTCTTCATCAAAGACCTTTCATTTGCCCTGAAACACAATAACAGCACTGTTACATCACCAGCACATTGCTTTGCTTTCTGTTGGTGCCCAATTGCCCCCATCATAAATAATCATCCAACTACAAACTGTTACATAGCAAAATTAAAAAAAAAAAGAAAGAAAGAAAAAGAAAAAGATACAATTTTGATTCATTTTATAACATTTCTTAAATTGCTTTTGTTTTTGCACATTCCTGGCAATTTTTCTGTGCCTATTTTGTAGATAATATATAACTGTTTATTCACTTATCTTCCCCAAAGAACAAGATGTACTGTTATTCAGCTTCCATTCTCCTACTCTGTTCTGTCCTTCTTTCTGAGAAGTCAGTCAAAGAGCAAGAAAGAGCACAGTGGAAACAGTATTGTCAGAAACAGGTACTGTATTTTAAAAATAGATAGGTATTTTTTCCATTAATTTAAAAGCTGCATATTCATAACTGCACAATTTAACCTAAATCTGCCATCATGAAGCATCATCTTTCCATTAGTTTTCCTAACCAGCCTTTTTCTTTAGAAGTTTAGAACTGGAGATAATTTTAAGGTAAGGTAAACCTATACAGAAATACCCTTTTGCAGCAAAGGAGAAAAAAATACCCACATGGATTCTGGCTAATCACATAATATTTTCCATATTTTTTCAAACCATATTTTTTTTCCACCAGCTGTGGTAGCTTAAGAATATATTCAATGAGCATCTTTTACTATCAGGTTTTTACTGTTTTATTTGTTTTGGAGGCATTTCCTCCCCCTTATTTCTCTTTCTCACTGTATTCGTGGTTAACTTGAGGAGGAAAGGTTTATTAACTAGTGCTTCACAGCACTAGTCTTGTTCCTATTATTTTACTTACTGAGCATCTCCATAAACTCAAGTCCCCAGAATTTAACCACAAATATTTATTCTTTGTTTGAAGAAATATAAAATAAAAATGAGTTGGTTTTCTAAGTTAAAATGACATACTCAACTTTCCTTGAGATAATGCAAGCAAAACTCAAGAAATTCTGATTCTTCAGCCCCTCAGACTGAATCATCAGCTTTCTGGTTTGTCAAGTGCTTTGCTCAGTCCTGCTTCTACTGAAAGGCAATGTTTTTTAATGAATGAGTAAGAGGAATGACATTCAGAAATCTTCAATTGAGTAGCCTTGGCAATGTAACTTTCGCTCAGAGCAGCAGTAGAGATTTAGACCTTAGCTGATTAAAAGTTGATCTTCTCCTGAAATCTTTAGGACATATGCAGAGCATTCAAGTTGCACTGTATTGTAATGCAAATGAAGCTTAGTTAATTACAATGGAAATTATGTTTTATTAAACTGCTACATAGTTTTCTCATTTTGCAAAGCAAAACCAATATAAATGTTTTGTCATGGTTCTCTCCTTCTCCATTTCTTCCAAATCTACTGCTATAAGCCAATTCGTCAGAATGTAGTTTGTTTATGTGTTTGTGCATGCAATGGCACAAGAAAGAAATGTTACTGCTCTGCACTCCTTGCTACATTTCAACAGAGGTGTCTTCCTCTTTTAGCTTGCAAGTCTACTAAATATTTTTCAAATGCTTTCAAATGAGGTTGGTTTGAGAGGCAAGATATCCCTTCTCTTCCACATGTGGAAGATTTTGCTATTTATTTTCTCTGCCCACTCAATTTAAACCTCCAGCATGGATACTCTCAGCTGCTGAAATTGTCACTGCTTGAAGTTCCTGAATTTTATCCCCTCTTCTGTTCAAGGGGGCATGTATTTTATACAGCCCTAAATGGCACACTGAGCCAATCTGAAGTGTCAGATGCAATTTATTTGTCCTTCCAGGTAGTTCCTTCCCACCAATGGCAGAGAGACACAAGGGTGCATCATTGCAACACCTTTCCCAGGGCTGTTTCTAAATACTCTGCTCAGAGACTCTTCTGGCAGGACTTGTGGCCCATGGAGTAGTACATTCCCAAGGAATTGGAAATCCTTCCCTGTAGCAAGGACCCATGCTAGAGCACTTCTTGAAGACCTATAGCCGATGGGAAGAACTCATGTTGAAGAAGGTCTCTCTCCTATAGTTGGAACCCTATATGATTTAGGGATAATGTGAGAGGAGGAAGGAGAAGGAGAGGGAAGAGTGGTCAACAGACCACAATCCACATTCCCCATTCTCATGTGACTCTTGGGGAGTGAAGGGGAGGTGGAAGAGTCGGGAGTGAAGTTGAGCCTGGGAAGAATGAGGTGGGGAGTGGGGGGAAGGTGATTATGTCTAATTTCTCATTTTCCTCCTTAGTTATTAACTAGAAAATTACTAATCCCCAAGCTGAGTCACCCATGAGAGTGATTGGTAAATGACATCCTTGTCCTGATCTCAACTCATGAGTTTTTTCATTTTATTTTCTCCTTCCATTCTACTGAGGATGAGGAAAAAGTGAGCAGTTTGGTGGGCTAATGACAGCCAGCCAAGGTCAACCATCACAGGCAGAGAGAGGAGTGGAGGGTTGGTGGAGGGATCTCTCTTTGTTTGCATTCATCTAGAGATGTGCATGAGATTCCTCTTCTCCTTCTTGCTCTGAACAGTACATGCTTATGGTGGGGCTTTTAAAACTTGCTTGCTCTTCATTACTCTGGGCAACAAACTTAAAAATATACAACTTAAGCAAATTGGTCTGATATAATAATCAGCAAATTCATTGAACAAACCTTTTGAACAAATTGATAAACATCACCTGTTCCTAATGAGTGTTCTTTATTTTTCTTTTTTTTGTGACTTTCTTTATATATCTATGAATGTTCCTTAACACTGTAAGAAATGTTATCCTCCTCACCTGCACTGGAAAATACAAATTCCTGTAAGGTGGCAAAAGCACATCAAACATCAGCTCCATTTTGAGACTTTGTGCAACTCAGTGCCTTGTGTCCTGCAGAGAGATATTATAACCCCAGATGTGTTAAGCATTTCATGTCCTTGAAAGGGTGCTCCCTGTGTTATGACAAATATTTTTGGAACATAAATATAGTTAAAATAACATTTAATTTTGTGAGAAGCATCTGAACTTAAATTTTACAAAGAATTTGGCAGAAGCCACAGATCCAACCTGTCTCGCGTACTGGTGTGCATGATTGAAGGGATGCAGGCTGGCCCAGCCAGGAGGTGTGCTGCATTCCTACTTAATGTGTTACCGTTGCCAAGTAACATAAATTCAGTGCCACAGTCAAATACTGCCATAAGTCAACAGCTCCCCTCCAGCTAGGCATCAGTCTTGAAATGAGTTGCTAAGACGCAAACATAACCTTTTCATCATTTCTCTGCAATGGAATATGGTTTTATCCCTCCTACTTCCCTCTATTTCTTTCTCCCCCCATGAAGGTATGGGCAAAAGAGTGTGACAAAAATGTTTGCTGTCTGTTACCATTTCTTTGACACTAAGTGGTCTGTCATCATTTCTTTAACACTAAGTCAACAGTTATTACACTCAGTCCAAAGTTTTGCCACGTTGCTTTCTAACCAGCTGGTTCAACCTGGAGTGAGGATTTCCAAGAATTTCCTTCCTTCTCCAGTCTACCAAACTGGCTGGGCTTACATGATACAAGGCTGTGCAAGTTTTGAGTCTCAGACGTTCACAGAGAAAACATCTCTGTGGTTCCCAATGTACCATGAAGCTGAAGGGAAGAGGACAGGATGTCCTCTTTTCAACCTAAGGGTCATAAGCAAGCTCAGATTAAAAATTATAAAACAAAAAAAAAGTAAGGAAAGGGAAAACCAAACCCCTTTCACACTCTGCTGGTCTTGGCTAGAGTAGAGTTAATTTTTTTCACAGTAGCTGGTAAGGGGCAGGGTGGTGCTGTGTTTTGGATTTGTGCTGAGCACAAGGTCGATAATATAGAGAGCTTTTGTAACTGCTATTATTGCAGGGCTTACACAGAGCCAAGAACTTTTCTGCTTTTCCTATTGCCACACTGGCTGGGAAGCTGGAGGTGCATGGGAGGTTGGGAAGAGACACAGCCAGCTCAGGTGACCAAAACTGGCCAAAGTGACATAGCAGACCATGGGACATCATATTGAGTATATAAGTGGGGGAAAGAAGGAGGAAGGGGAGGATGTTTGGAGTGATGGCTTTTGTCTCCCAGAGCAGTCAGTGTGTGTGATGGGACCCTGCTCTCCTGGGGATGGCTGAACACCTGCCTGCCCATGGGAAGCAGTGAATTAATCATTGTTTTGTTTGTTTGGGTGCACAGCTTTTGCTTTCCCTATTACACTGCCTTTGTCTCAACAGATGAGATTTTTGGCTTTCACTCTTGGGATTTTCTCCCTGATCCTGCTGGTGGGGAAGTGAGCGAGTGGCTGCATGGGGCTTGGCTGCTGGCTGGGTTGAAACCATGAAACATACAACACACCCTTTTGGATATGATCAAGCAAAGAACTTACATGAATGGAATCTCAAAATACACAAAGTTCATTTGGCTTCAATGAAAATGTAAACTCATGTTCATGCACCTTGACAGGGCAAGGCCTCTATGAAAGTTATGCAAGGTTTGTTAAAAGCTCTGAGAGCTCTGCATTGTGACACTACATAAGCGCAGGCCACAGGACACATCTTACCTCAGCTGAAGTCAAGGATGCAAATGGTTTCCACTGGAGAGCAATAGATGCCAGGATGTCTTGAGCCAGGATATCCAGAGGCTGGGATTATAAAATAAGGGAGGAAAGAGTTCAATCATTTATTTAGGTTTATTTAGGTTTAATTCAGACTTTAGTTAATTCATATTTAATGGATTCGGGTTCAGTCCCCATTCAGCTAAAAGATAGATGGATTTTAAAGTGGAAATATTACAGTCCTTTTGACTATTTTTAAACTTCACGAGTTACAAGACTTTTGCAACAGAAAATGTACTTGAAAAATTCATAGACAAATTAAGGAGCCTGATACAGCATCTCTTTTATTTGCTCAGTTGTTTTAGCCATCAAAAAACCTGATATTACTGAATGCCAGCAACATGTACTTACAACATAGCTGGACTAGACAGAATAATTTTTGCTTGTTGATACAGCCAAGTTGCATCCTTTCATCAGTGGCTTCAGAGACTTAGTGTAGCTTCTTGCTTATTGCGACTTGGTTCATCTGCAATGCATTGGGTGGATTCTTTTTCAGGACATCCAGGTCTCTGTATAAAGCTCATGAAATCTTAAAATTGGAAGAAAGAAATTTCAGTTCTTTAACTGTACTTTCAAGGTCAGCTATGTTTAATATTAATTCTGTGAAGTTATTATCTTTGTTTCCTGAGCAAAGGATGTCTCTCTTCGTTTACGTGTGTGTTGAACAAAACTTTGTGCCATCATTGCCCAAATTTGAGAGTAGGACTACTATCTGTGACCACTGTACACATCTGATGAAATGCATATGTTCATATAGTGTTTGTTCTTTACCTTTCTTTCAATGACATTTATAAAGCTTCAGGAGAAGAAACAGCCCAATGGTTACAGCTGACCTTTTCATGAAATACCATGAGGTTCCTCATAGCACCATTCACACTGCAGAGTCTTTGTAGCTGTCTTAGCAGGCTACATCACTAGTTCCTTTAGTGGTATCCCATGCCCATTTCTGTTTCAGGATCTGTACTTCAGGTCATTTTATGTTGCAGATGTGTTTTAGAAGATGGCAGAAATCCATGGACTCAAAATGTTGCTAAAAATACTTTAATTTGAATGTTATTTATAGGACATACCAAGAGGGCTTTTAGCTTAATTTTCTAAAAAAACAAAACCTGTAATCACACTGTACATATTTCCAATTCTTCACTTTTGAGTCTGCTGGTAAGTTGCAGTCAGAGTGCTGGATGTGTCCAAGACATAAAGACCCTATGACTCCATGAACACCAGCTGTAGAAAGTGCTGCTGTATTTGCAGAGGACTTACAAAGGAGAATGCTTTTTTTTCTGCTGGGATGATGTTCCATTTTCCTGAGCAACACCAGGCCACCCATACCCACTCATATACACAAATGAGCACACAGAGAATCTACCAAAATATATGGTACAGCCACCGAACTCCATGAAAAATTTATTGCTCATGGTGGCTTCTGCCCAGTCAAAGACAGGAGGGAATACAGGAGAACAGTGTAGCGAATACAGTGTGGTATTTCACGACAATTATTTTAAGGACGCATACATATCATGCCTTAAGAATTATATGGGAGATTGAACTAATTTTAACTTCAAAAAATCAAGGGGAAATGTCTCCCTCTTATTTAAAATGCATCATTTTTAATGCCCAGATAACACTCTGTCCTGCGACAGCACACTTATTTTAGTCTTGAGGCAAAATGGTTAATCAGTAAAATCTGTCTTCTCTTTATTTTTGTCAATGGTAATGACCATTGTCACTATTCTTATATATATCAAGTGTTCATAATTTCAGCATTTGGTCAAAGTTTCAAGTCCTAACAGCATCGAATCAATTATTTTCAGGATAATGATTCATAAACACTTCAGAGTTACTGAATCAAGGACAAGAAGCAATTTACTGCACTTTTTGTAGTAGTGTCTATAAAATACAAAGAAGTGACCATTAAATACAAAGCTTGTGTTGCAGTATCCTTGGATAAGGATGTAACTGGGAATGTGTTGTTGAAGAAAGTTACTTAGGATTTGAAAGAAAGGGCAACAGTTTTCTCAGAATGATGTATTTGAGCAAGTTTTTACAGACTGGTTCCCTCACTGAACTACTGATTTTACTTCTTTGCTTCATCACTGTTATACCTCTAAAAACATTCTTGGGAAATGGTTTTTTTTGCCATTCTCTCCCTTACTTCAGCTCAACTGTTGCTGTAACTTACACTGCATGCACCATTTTATGAATTAACCAGAGGCTGGAGAGATGTCTGCTTACATTTGCACATAATTTAATTAAGGATACCAATGTGGTTTTTTAATAACAGAAGGGGTCTGAGATGCTGTGGAGTGGTCTTGATCCATACATGGTCCTTCTACTTCAAACCCCAGTGCTGTACAAAAGATTTCTCCTACCCTTGCACAGCCAAGGGAGTGGATTTAGTGAAAAATGCCCTCCCCACTGCACCTCAAATGGTAAATGGGTGGCCATGTGCTTTTCTATATCACCTCTATTGCAACTGTCACTCCTAGCACAGCTGAAGAATGTAGCCTTTACTTGATGGTACTAAAGGAAAAAAACCCACCAAACAAAACAAAAAATACTCCAAAGAAACAAAAAAAAAAAAAAAAAAAACCACAAACCCAAACCACCACAACCACCACTAAAACCTGCTTTCAAACATAAGATAGTTTTGAGGTTGTTTTTATTTTAATGCATCTGAAATGTTATTCCCTACACACACACACACACTTTCTTTCTGGTTTAGATTTGGTAGATTTACTGTAGTCTAAAAAAAAGCATGCACCCCCTTTGATTTTCTGCTTCAACTCCTTGCTGGACTGTAAGCTGAGGGGTATTTGATAACTTCAAAAGCCGTGACTCACTGAACCCTGGATGAAGGGTTGGTCTTTGATCTCAGCAGCTTTACCAAGGTTTTCTCAGGTGAGAAGCTGCCTCTTCCCCAGGCACATGGGACCCAGCAAACAGCTTGTTCAGTGCCACACTAAACTGCAGTCCCCCAAACTCACCTCTTAATGAGCCAGGCAGCATCCTACTTGCTATGCCAGTAGTATATACCCAGGTTTGCTGCCCAAACAATGCTTGTTTTCACTTTCCTCAGAGGAAAGTCTAGACTCACTCCACAGACTGCTCACAGCACAGCAATTCCCCAGAGGGACCCCAAAGGATGGAAAGAGAGGGAAGACTTCACTTTTGCTCTGATGAAAACCCTCAAACACTTGCCTTCATCTGTTCCCCCATCCTTGGCAAGCCTGCATGCCCTCTGTGGTTGGGGCTTCTTGCAGAATTGCCTCCTCAGGCAATTCACTTGACAGCTCTGCTGCAATATAGGATGGTGCTGGATGGGGCTTTGAGCAACCTGGTCTCGAGGAAGGTGTCCCTGTCCATGGCAGGGGGCTTGGAACCACATGGTCTTTAAGGACCTTTCAAACCCAAACCATTCTATGATTCTATGAATATTCCTTCTGACCCAGAGGCTCTTGGCACAGCTCCATGTGTTCTCAGATGAATTTTTATCCAGCTGTTCTCTCCTGACTCTGGCTCCTCCAGCAACTTTTTGGGAACATTCTCCCTCAGGGAACTTGTGCCCTTCTGCCTCAGGGAACAAGGAACTGCAATTTAATAATACTATCAAAGTTGAACAGCTGCATTGCCCCTACTGGGACAATGCTGTCACATTCCAACTTGTATCTGTTGAAGTGCTGTGCTTTACTCACCTGAAACCAATATTGGACAAAACCTTTGCACCTTTTCCTTTACTTTTTACAAGCCTTGCTGCCCGTTCAAATTTCCACGTGACCACCTTACTGAGCAATTTTAATGAAAGGAATGCTTTCATTAACAAGTTTGATAAGCTGACTTGTGTTGGGCTTTAATCATTAGAATCCTATCTGTGTGCAATTTAATGTGCTGGACATGTATTTCCTCTAGCGTCAGAGGTAAAGGCTGTTATCCTACTTTAAATAGTTGGTTTTTTTTAACTCTTTCCATGGTACTGATCGTGGAAACACCTCTTCAATATAAATTAATATTGTACAACCTTCTCTGAGATTTAGGTGTGTTTTGAATTACTCTTCCCTCAAGACACCAAGAGTGCAAGAACTGAAGATATCTTGAGGGACAATGAAAGCCATCTTTTACAGAAATCTGCTCTTATTAAACCAAATGTGCATCAAGGTCTACTTTTTGATGGATATGCCACTTCCACAGTGTCTCTTGGTGCTCAGCAGTGAAACAGTGGTTTTTCCACAAATACATACCCACTAGCCACAGTTAGTAGACTAATTCTCTGTCTCTCTCTCTCACTGACAAGCGATAGATCCTAGATCCTCAGTTCCATTTAACCACAGTCTTCCCTCAAGACCATCTTCACCTGAAAGCCTTTGTCTGTTCAATATCTAGCAAGTGACCAGCAGGTCAAGGGAATTGTTTCTGCCCCTCTGCCCAAGTGGAATCAAACCTGGAGTGCTTCATCCAGTTCTGGAGCCCTGAACATAGGAAGGATGTGGACCTGTTGGAGCTAGTCCAGAGGAGGGCCAGGAATATGAGCAGAGGTCGGGAGCACCTCTCCTGTGAGGACTGTCTGAGAGAGCTGGGATTGCTCAGTCTGGAGAAGAGACTTTATGGCATCTTTTCAGTACCTGAAGGGGGCCTTCAAGAGAGCTAGAGAAGGAGTTTTTATATGTAGTGATAGGACAAGGGGAATGGCTTTAATCTGACAGATGGCAGGTTTAGAATCAGATGTTAGAAAGAAATTCTTTGCTATGAGGGTGATTAGGCACTGGAACAGGTTGTCCTGAGGAGTTGTTGATGCCCCATCCCTGGCCAGTGTCCAAAGCCAGGCTGAATGGGGCTTTGAGCCAGCTGGTGTAGTGAAAGGTATCCCTGTCCATAACAGGGATGTTGGAACTAAAGCATCTTTAAGGTCCCTTCCAACCCAACCATTCTGACTCTGTGATTCTATGTTTGTTTGATCAAACAGCATGTAGGAGGGTCCAGATATAGCTACCCAAGAAAGCAGCCACAGCTCCTGTATGCATATATTTAATCAAATCTTCAAACACTGCATCCTGTACTTTCCCATTAGTTAAAATGTTTTGTTTCATTAAGCACACACTTGAGCCTGCATCATCACCAGCAGCATGAGCTCAACTTAAACCATGTGTCTTCAATTGCTGTGTTTGGCCATTTCCAGCCTCTAAATCCCCAGTGCACAACACTGCAGGCATCTCACACAGAACTCTTGGTTTTCTGACGAAGTCTCAGTCGTTAGCCTGCTATCTGCCTGCTCCCCAGTTGCACTCCTGACAGTAACGCTCCATTACCTCATCCATATTGCGGGAACAATTAGCCTCCCTGTTTACAGGCACGCCTAGCATTGCTACAACATGTACATATCTCAATAAAAATTCCAGACAAGTGAAATTGGAACATATCCAAACCTAATGCACAAGCAAGAATACAATAATCATTTGATCTCTTGTATGGGATAATGCACCTCTATCAGTAAAGATAACAACTCTGCTTCTACTGTGATGGTATTTTACATTCTCAACATGGTCCTAAGGAACCACATTTATTGACTTGTTTATTTATAAAAATATCTGCTTTTACATTTATTCAATTTGCCCTTTGTTTTCTTCAGTGTGTTCTAACAGCTCTATATCAGATCACAGAACTTGAAGGAGCATCCTGAAGGGTCATTATATCCAGTCCTCTCCTCTTGTAGGCGCAGCCTTATACTATTCCTTTCACAAAGTATTATCCAGCTCAGTCTTTGACATGTATTTTTGCCCCCACTACTGTCAGAATGCTGGTTCAGAACCTCATGCTTCTGATGGTTGGGAATCCAATTTGCATCTTCACATTATTCATGGCTTTTCAATAACCATTTGTTCATGTGCCTCTCTTGTAACTTCTCTTAGATTTGTCCTTCTGGCTGGGAAGTCAGCACTCATGAGTATTTGCATGCTAATGTTCCACTGTATTTATTTAATTTGGCTAAAGAAACCATGCTCTTTTATGTTCTCTACATTGACATCAGGCTCCCTGCTCCAATCACTCCTTCTGTGACTGTCCCAGTCCGATTTTTTCTTTCCAGGGGAAAGACTGCAAGTTTACACATTTGTCCCAAAAATATCTTAAAGTGTCTTATCACATGATCCAATCTCCTTCCCTGTCTTTGTTAAAAAGCTGTCCCTGAAACTGGATTCATTATCTCAGTTGCTTTTTTTCTCACCAGCTAACTGCACCTTTTTCAAGCCACTATACCATGACTGAACTGTCTAAATATTCCACATGAGATCCTGGCTTTCAGAGGTCATTAGCAAAACCCTGCTGAACTTACAGTACGGAAACAATTTCACATTCTGAATTCTGATCAGTGGCTTCATCTTCCTCCTACCACCCAGACCATGACACACAAAGAATAACTTTCTGTAATCATGCACAAAACTCCAGCAAGCTCAGCACATAAACATTAATTTATCCTTGCACCCCATTCACCTCCCTCAGCTCTTACATGTTTGAAAGACTTCTTCAAATCTGTTCCACTTCAGTTGGTGAAAAAATCCTACCATATAAAACAGATGAAAGCTTCAGTCAAGAAACACTGGCGGGTGTTTGAGCTTGTGCTTCTGCTCCACAGGAAAACACAATTAAAGCTGATTCATTTGCTTCTGGATCACAATTCTGTAAGACCCCCTTGGAAATTTCATTGCAGAAACAGTGCCACAGAAAACACAAACCAGAATTTTCTTCCTCTGGCAAATTTCATTTAATGAAGATTCTCTACTCCCTGTGTCTTAAGAAATTCTTTCAGTTTTCACATGTCCTTAATGATACTTGAATAAAACCAGTAATTTGGCTTTCAAGCAAACAGTCTGTGTGGGCTGCTAGACTGCAGCAAATTGGCCTTTCTAAAAACCCCAATACACACAGTGGGTTTTATCACCAATTAAGTAAAGTACTTGAGCCATAACTGGACATTTAGCTTAGAAAAAAATACTACCTTTGCCATCACTGTGATAAGAAATAAATGTGAGACCTCTGTGGAGCTTTCAGGTTCCTGAAGCAGCAGTTTCCTACACTACCTATGAGAAATCCATGACAGACAGGCAAAGGTTACAGGTGCATCTGTGCTAGCCTTTTAGCTCAGATCAAGAGTGCCTTTTGAAGTGAACCTCCGAATTTTTCCCACTTACCACATTTTGGTTCACATGGCTGAACAGTCCTGGAGAACACAAACTGGGTGTCTTTCAAATAAAACTTATCTGTAAGGAGATTTCCACAACTGCCCGTAGAGTACTCCAGTCACTGACAGACTTGGACTCTACAGGATGAGACTAACCCAAAGCATATCCCCCTGAAATGTGTGTATCTTGCCTGCTAAGTCTGCGGCGTCAGCTGTTTTGCTCTGAACATACTTACTTTTGCAGGTGGACAGCCCAGGTCAACCCAGATGACTTGCTCCTCAAGCATTCCATTTTACTGCTTACCTTCATTGCTGTGAACTTTCAGAAATTTCAGGGCTGGAATTCAGCTATGCCTCAAAATGTTTGGGTCTTTCTTTAAATGCATCTGTGCCTGTTAAGGCAGCAAAACAGGACTAAAAGTCCTGGATGTATTTACCCACTTAGCAGAAATGTGGCATTTCTGCTGGAGGTCACAAAAAGCAGAACCTTCTGAAGTTTGAGCAATTCTCCTTCCACACCTAGAAAAGGAATAAACTCAAAGCAATATACCAGAAATAACTAACATCCCTTAATCAAATAAGATGTGACTGTTTGTCTAGAAAGAATCCTAATACACAGTGAAGTTGGAAATGCATAAGCCTGCTCATATTCTGGCCCCAGCTGAAAAATATATGGCCATGAACTGCTTAGGATCAGCCTGAAGTCTTCAAATGCTGAGAAGACTGTGAGTATTTAAGTCAACCAATTCCCTTATGGACGTCTCTGAGCACACATTTGGCTTGTGCTGTGTTACTTTTTTTTACCACGAGGCTCAGAGGGATGAATGTACATTCTGGTGGGTGTAACACCACAGCAGGGACACTTCTATCAGAGATCAGTGGGCAGCAGTTTCTGGGGTGAAGCGCTACGGCAGCTTAAAAGTGTACAGCAAAAAGCAGCAGCTGGGCACAAGCCACACAGCCTGATAATTCTCACAAGAAAGACTCAGAAAGGCAGCATTATGAGGCACTTTTAATACCACCAATATGCCAAACTCAAAGCAGAAGGGCTTATTCATTTAAGCAAGGGAATACAAATATAACCACATATAAGCAGCTCACCACTATTATTTCATCCCATCCTGTCACACACAGAGAAACTAGAGCTACATGCATCTATTCCCTGCCAAGAACAGTCTCCAAGGAGAGATTACCATGTGCTATCATCCTGAAACGCATTTATTTGATCAAGGGAAGTTATTAATAGTGGCCAACTTCTTTAGCAAATTACAACCTCATTTACTGCCAGTATGTTGCATACAAACATCCATAAATTCCAAACTACTGATGGCTCTGTAACTCTTCATAACAGAGCTGCAGATAAGGCCTTGAGTGTATGAACAGCCCTTTTTGTCCCTTCCTAAACTCTCCTGGTGATGCTCCTACCTGTGACTATGGCCCAGGACCCCATTTTACCCCTTTTCTCAATGTGTAGCAATGCCAGTCTTCAGCTCCCCTCTGCCCTGAGCTGCTTGGCCATGGGACCTGCTGATCCTGTCCCCCACATGTGGTGTGGGCTGATGTCCCAAACTGAGCTCAGCCCATCCCTATCCCCATGGGGGTGCCCGATGCCCCAAAATGAAGCCACATGATGACCCAGTCCCAGAGAGCAACTGCCCTGGCAGCACACTGGGGCCACTGCTGCATCCAGCACTCGTCACTCATGACCAGGGACTTGCTCCAGAGGGTCCATACAGATAACTTCTGCTTTCTCTTAGGGTCCTCCATGAGCACCACTGCTATAAATGCATTTGCTAATACGTCTTTGCAAGATTACTCTCACAGCAGGTCCATGTATCCCTTTGAGCAGCATGTGACAAACTTTCTTAAAATAGCTCCATTAAGAACAAATTAATGAAATTATTTACAAAGCATTAAAAATGCAAAGGAAAACATGGCAAGTAAAATTCAGGGTACTGGGCCAAATCAAATATCATCCAGCTGAAAATAAGTATCAAAAAAAATGAAATAATAAAAATGTCTCTTTCACATCTCAGAAGCTACTGTATAAGGACAAGGTAGAGAGGAAAGTTTCCCACAAATGAATTTTGCATGTCAGTCTGAGAAACCTGTAGGAAACTGGATACTTCTATTTTCCCTATTCAGCCTGAGCTACCTGGGAACAGTCTAACTGTCCAAAAAGTGCTGCTAAACATTGAGAATGAATGCCTTCTAAATTGTCATCCTGAATTCAACCCACCTAACTTAGAAAGCACCCATCACTTCTGAAAATCTTGGTTTTCATCTGAGGACTTAACAACAGTAACACATAGGGCCCACAAGCAAAGTTAACATCTGGGTGGCAGAACCATTAATTTACTGATTTTTTATGGATGCCTAATCTTTTTCCTAATAATAACATGAGATTTTTTACGGATGCCTAACCTTTCTCCTACTAATAACATGAGAGTGGCTATGTGCAATTCCAGGATTTGGTGAGACACAGGCGGGGACACCAAGTAATGTGACTGAAAAGGGAGCTCAGTAAAGGTTGTCAATTTGTATTTATTTGGAATAAAAGGCAGGATGTCTGCCAGAATGCTGCACATGAGCTTCGTGACAAAGCAAAGCTTTCTACAAAGTCTGCAGTATGATGAACTCCAAGAAAATATATAGCTTAGGCGAAAATTATCAAGTACAGTAAGTGGTGAAACAGATGAACACATTAAAAGACTTTTTGGGAATCTAAGCACATCTGGGAGCTGTATCTAATTCCCTAATTTATATTTATCCAATGTTCTTCACAATTCTGCTGCTGTAATTAGTGCATGCAATCGAGGAAAAAATACTGTAGGTAGGTCTTCATGAGAAGAAATTTCTAAACTTCTGACGATCCAAGCAACAGTGAAAGAAACACAGGGACTTTTCCCATGCCAAGTCTGCAGCCTCAGGGTAGAGGGAGCCAAGTACCCATGGACAGCTAGGAACTATTGGGAGACACCATCTTCAATGTGTCACTTGGCTTTCTTTTCCACCACCACGCCTCCCCTCTTGCTTTTCCCAGGTTGTTCCCCAAAGGATATATCCTATTCAGCCTGTTCAGAAGGTAAGAAAACAAGCTGTCCTTTGAACTGCCAGCCGGCAGGATTATAGTAACAGGAAAGGAATCTTTAAATGGAAAGAGGAGAAATATTCCATGAAAGACATGGCTCCAAATTAATAATGTCTGCACTAAAAAGCATATAAGAAAGAAAGTAACTTAAACTAGAGCTGTATCCTGGAGAAAGAGTGACAGTTTCTGTTTTAACAATTCCATGCAATCGCAGAATCACAGAATATTCTGAGCTGAAAGGGACCCACTACAATCATCAAAGCCCAACTTCTGGGCCCTGCACAGAGCAACCAAAAAAGTCACACCATGTGCCTGAGAGCATTGTCCAAATGCTTCTTGAGCTCTGGCAGGCTCAGTGCTGTGACCACTGCCCTGGGGAGCCTGTTCCAGTGTCTAACCACCCTCCAGGTGAAAAACCTTTTCCTGCTATCCAACCTGAACCTCCTCTGACTCAGCTTCATGCCATTCCCTCGGGTCCTGCCACTGGTCCCAAGAGTGAAGAGATTGGTACCTGCTGCTCCACTTTCCCTCATGAGGAAGCTTCTGGCTATGATGAGGTCTCCCTCAGTCTCCTCTTCTCCAAGCTGAACAGACCAAGCTCCTTGTAAGGCTTCGCCTCAAGACCCTTCACCTTTCACTGCAGCTTCTGTGAAACCGTTCCCAACTGGATAAGGGCCAGGCAGAGGTGACTGGAGAAAAATGTCTCCTCCTATGTCCCTTTTCCCTCTTTGTCCAACCTCAAAGCCAACCCACGAGAATGCAGAGACCCCCATAGCCCCCACTAGGCTGACCCCCTCCTGGCCTGGGGATGAGGAGGGAACAGGCTCACACCAGTGCTTTCTTCCTCTGCCTTGCCTTTGGCAGTGAGAGAGCAGTGATGCTGCCTTGCTCTGAGAGGCTCCCAAAGCAAGTGCCAGTAAGCACTGCCTTTCCTATGGGGCCCATCCTGAGGGCTCTGGGCATCCACAAGTTGTACAAACTGATACTCAGGGAGGAGTATGTCAACCAAGAAGAGTCCTTTCCCTATGGCATTTAGTGCATTAACATTCATGCCAAATTTTACAATTCAGGTTTACAGAAGATAAAATGACTCACCCATGGCAGGATGCCACCGATCCCATACCTAAGCTTTGGGTAAGGAAGTGAAGAGAAAGAGTTTTTCAGGGATTAACAATAAAATTTTCCATGTTTGATTCATTATTTTCTAAACTGATTTGGAGGAGAGCTCTTCACAATATGTATCTGTGTATGTCACAAGCCTCTGCAATCAACATGACAAGACAGTGAGAGTATTTGCTCTTCCTAAACAAAGTGTTATTAACAATGAAATAAAATCTACAAAGATTTAGTGTGCCAAACACAACATACTCCAAGAAAAGAGTTGTATAAAAGTCTAAAATTTAAACATGATGTTACCTTGGGCAATACTCATAACTAAGACATTTTACAGAGAGACATGCTTATGTTCTCTGCATGCAAGAATAAATTACTTTTGCAGAAGTTACATGAACTGGGGTACATATGCAAGTATACAACTTACTTGTTCATATCCTCCACAATCACTCATTCCCTTCTCGTAACCAAGTCCATAAACTTAATAAACTGAAAGAAAGAAGGACTGATAATACAATTTTGCAGCCAACTAACAATGTACTTACTGCACATAGGGTTCATTTTCGTTGGAAGTGGCAGTCATTCCACAATGAAGCTATATTAAGTGAAGTATAAAGTGTTGCTTCAGGCTTGTCTTCACTATTGTATCAACACCAGGAACAATCCTGTCATTACTGCCACAGGAACACCAAGTCCTGCCCACACACAGAGATCTCAAATCTCCATTTAAACTGTATCACAAATCCTTCCGACAGGCAGAGAAAAAGAAAGCTGATAAACTTGCAGGACTAGAGCCAGAGGCCATGGCTTGTCTTACACTAATTAATCAGCTGCTCATACAAGTATTCTGTCTTTCAAACATTCTTTCAGTTTGTAGCCTTTCTTTCTCAAGTCAGAGTACATTGATGCAGGACCAGGTCCTGAGCACCGCAGTCAGATAAGCCCTGTTCTGCATCTCACCAAATGTAGGGACTGCAAGAACAGCTCGCCTTGAATGAGATGGAAAACCATCATAAAGTACCTGTTCCTACTCTATGTTCTGGTAAATGCACCTGACTGGAACACAGAAAACCAGTTTGTTATTCTCTCTGCTAAAAGACAGCATTTTTAAGCTAATAAGGAAGACTTAAAGACAAATCTTTATGCTTTCAGTACCAAGGGAAGAAAAGTCAATATATGCAAATGCAGGGTTTAAATCTGTCATATTAACTCAAGCCTTTAAATATTAACCTACCTCAGTGTTTTAGTAGTACAATTGTCTTCTTTATCCCCAAATTGCTATTTATGAGTAAGTATGTTACCAAGGGATACCATCCAAAGGACTCTGTTTCAAGGAGGTGAATGTGTTGCTTGATCCTAATCTTGATTACCTGTGATGTTCTGTGAGACTGCATTCATGCACGGCAGGAGTAGCTGATTTGCACTCCTCTGATAGATTCATCTACTTGCCTAAAGGTAGGATAATCCCTGTAGCAGATGGAAAGTGACAAAGATTGATGCAAAGATGTTATAAGGGCAAAGGAAAGCTTCATGCAGGTATGATGTACTCATACCACCCTTCAGAGAGCCAGGAAACAGGGGCAGATGGCTGAGCCTACGCCTGCAATAGCAAGAAATTTGACCCGCGGGGGTAGGTCTGTAGAACGAAACACTTGGTGCTGAGGACTTGATTTTCTGATTTGACTGTGCTTGGTTTTATTTTCAGACTATCTCTAGTCTGGCCTCCTGGCCAGGATGCCCATTTGTGGCTGAAGTGTCCCACTCCAGCACATACTCAACCTTCATTTCCTCTTGAAACACCACAGCTCCTGAGCTCTGAGGACACCCCATGGTACAAAATCAGAGGCAGAAATTCTGGGAAACGAGGAGGTACTTAAACCTTCACTCTGATCCAAACAAAAACATTAATCTAAGTGCTTATTTGACGCTACCAAAATGCAGCTTTAGTCTGTGATAGACATTGTGCCACAGAGAAAGGGTACAGGAGAGAGAGGCCAAAACAGAGGAATGCATTCGGAAGTCTGGCCAACTTGAAAATCTTTCTGCCAAGAACTGAAGAACTAATCAAACAGGTCGTAATGGCACCGTATATCTATTCCTCTACTGAGCCACCCCACTTTTTTTCATGTTATTTATTGCATTGACTACAGGTTGTGTTTTATGTAGAAAAATCCCACTCGATCTCAAGCATTTGAAGACTGTTGGGATACAGCTGGGAGGGAATAAGATTACTTTCAATAATTACACTAGAGGAAAGAGGCATCTAATTCTCCACCAGAAAGAAGAACTTTTAAATTAAAAGATGACATTGGAACCAGAGCAAAAGGACACAAAATGATAATGAGTAAGCAGTCTGGAAAAAAACAAGAGATTTATAATCAGCAGAGAATTGGAAATGTGGAACTAGTTTCCAGCAGAATCCAGGACGCTATTTTTCAGGTGAAATTCAATAATTTGCTTGAGGCAACTGCCAGACATCAGTGTCTGCAATGCTGGACTACCACCATAAAGTCCCTCCCAGCTCCATAAGGACTGCTTCAAAGCCCAA
Organism: Entomyzon cyanotis; assembly: GCA_024500445.1. Taxonomy (NCBI): domain Eukaryota; kingdom Metazoa; phylum Chordata; class Aves; order Passeriformes; family Meliphagidae; genus Entomyzon; species Entomyzon cyanotis. Next base: position 90,146,770 of record JAKEPQ010001005.1, read on the forward strand.
AATCAGTAAAGGGCATGAGGGACAATTCACTCATACACACAAGGAAGTGAGCTTTCTGCTCTCAAAGTGGAAGAGTGGTGGGTTTGCATCTTATCTGGATGAGTGCTATGGACACTCAAAACACAGCATGAGACAGAACTCTTCCCATCTCATAAGTCATTGCCTGCCCCCTTCTTTGGCAGACAGATAGATGTTCATGGGCTTAGCTCCAATTTTGGATATACATCTCTTGCTACAAAGTTTATTGCTCCAGCTTGCCAAGCAGCAGATTAGTGTCTTTGGGAATAACACTACTATCTTGGGAACATGCAAATGCCTTTCCTTATACACTGTAAACTGCCACATATCTTTTAAGTTTTAGACCAGCCTCCCAGTAATGTCAGTACTTACCAGATTAGTGATCTACACTATCTCACAGTGCTTTCAAGCAGTACTGCCTGAAGATTAACCCAACTCCAATGTCCTCCTTGTTTTCAAATGCCCAGATTCTCAGATTTTAACTGTACAGAAAGCTACCAACTACTGCTTATGGATATATAAAAACCCCCAGCATTTCACTAATGATTTGTTACAGTGTTCCTATGGAAATGGAAAGAGATCTGTCCTTGTCCTTGGAATTAAAGAGATGCACTGGACTGTTGTTATGGTAATGTTTTGCATTTTTTCTAAATGCCAATTATATGAAAACAAAAAGCAGGCTGAAAAAGTATAAAATTATTTTCTGCACTGTAGTATTTCAAAGGGATATATTGACAATCCCTCTGAGATAACAGACAAAAAAAGCAAATCAGGAATAGCTAATTGCTAGGTTTGGTCTGTAGCAAATGTCAAAAAGGAATCAAAAAACAAAAGGCATCAGCTAAACCATCATAAGCTTCTACTCTTGCTTTCATCCTTTTCAGAACGTTGCTCTTTATTAACTTGGTTTAATTCAGTTGTTGCATACACACACTCTGGCACACAGAACCATGATTTTTGTGCTTTGGTCAAGACAGAAAATTGTAAACAATATGTTAATATTACTCATATTTTGTTTCATACAGAATCAAAATGTTTCAGCAATGACAGGAGGATCTTGCACTGTTTTCCAAGGGCACACTAGGGCAGGCTTTGCAGAATACAATTTTGACACATCGTATATTAATGATTTATTTTAAAATAGCCATATTTCTGCTTTCATTTTTCTTTTCGCTTACAGCTACAACTATTCACTGACTTCTGCACAAATTCTTTCAACTAGTCTGAAAGTACACTTCTTTTAAAACTAAAAGACTGTTTGATCCAAATTTTCACCAAACTCCATACAGGCACATACAATGCTAATACACCAATACCACAGCCCTTGACACCTCTTTGTGAGCACATCTTGCACCCATGGCAACCCAGTGACTAAGTAATTAGCTACAGTGATACAAGTTACAGACACTATTTTAGGGAAAAAGAAGATATTTTTTTAGGGCAAAATGTGGCTGGCAGCTTCAGAGCCACGTCAAAATTAAGTAAGTAATGAAAGAAATCATCACCATCAGCATTATCGTCTCATTAACTACCATTACCAACATGATCTTTGTAACAATTTCTGTTATTATTCAGTTGCATTTTGATATTTGTCTTCAATTTTAGATTTCGTTATTTTCTTTTTCAGTATCCCCTTCTTCCAAAAGAATTAGAACCAAATCAATGCATACATTTCCTGTGTATGCTCATGCTTCAATATTCTACCAGTACAGTTTGCTTTTAACCACCTTTCCTCCCCACCTCCATCACTGCTTTTCATTTATCATTTGAAAAAAACATGCTTTTGAGAAGCCATAGCATTTAATAGCATCATTATTAGCACAGCTATTTTCTAGCATTAAAATTCATATTTACACTGGTAAATATGCAAGAGAGCATCCCGGGGTGGGAAAAGGATGTGTGCATCCTCTGTGTGTGCATGTATGAGGGTAAAATGAACCATGGCTATGGGTGAGCACAGGCAAACCTCTCACAGTCCCTGCTTGTAGGGACAACCAGACCTTCCTGGCCTCTTTGGCTAATGATGTGCCTATTCCACATGAGGACTATTTTTTCCCGGTGAAAGGGACTCTTTGCAAGTAGCTTCATGCACCAGGAGATCTCATAGCAGCTTCCAAGGGAGGTGATGTTGGACCAGCAAAGAAGAGTACCTGTGATCAGGCAGAAGCCTGGTTCTCCTGGGGCCAAGTCTGTGCCCATGTGCTGGACCACGTTACCAAGCTTTACCTTCAGGCCACTGAAAGGAGATTCTTCAAACCTGAGGTCCACTTCTGCTCAGACAAGAGCACAAAAGTACTGTGGCTCCCTGCAGTGCTCTCAGAACAAACTCTCATGTTTATGACATACATGCCCCTTCCTCCTCCCTCACACTTTTGCAGTTGCATAGTTTCAGATCATATCCCTAACATACAATTATTCTTCCGAGCTGCTGGAAAACACTTTTTTTTTCCAGTTTGGCTACTCAGTGTTGTATGCTGCAATGTTTATTTAGCCACTAAAAGGCTAAAGGCATCAATACAATCTACAGATCATTTTAATGGCAAATTGTGGCTAGCACAGGTTCTTCCCGTGGGAACATTTTGCTATATTTCATAAACAAGATAAAGTTTAGATGTTTTGCAAACAACTTCTCCGGATTGGGTCAGTTCGGGCTTGGCCAATTGGGCCTAGGGGGAGGTCTCGGGCTGACCAATCTGGGGCACTTCTGTAGACTCTATATATATGGAATTCAAAACAATAAAGCTCTCTTCTCCTCTCTTTCCTTGTCTGAGAACTTGGGTCATTCCTCAGCTAGCCACTCAACAGCGACATCAAATCAGTCTTGTAATGCTTAAATAATGAATCTCATTTTCAATAGTGATATTGTAGCAGATTTGTAAAGGCTCTCCAGTGCTTTAGCCCTCACACATGTTCCTATCAGGCATCTTTGAAATAAGGAGGCACAAAAGGCTCATTAAAAATAATTGGAGCTGAGCATATAGCTACTTTGGAAAAATCTTCCAAGTACCTACCTGTATCTTTAAGCATCTAAATACCTTTAAAATCTGGGCTGAAGGGAATACAAGTCATTAGCATTTCCTGCCAAGCACCAGTTTTATTTTTTAATTAAAGTGATGGTATTTCTGTTGATCCCGTTGGTCCTTTCAGTGACCAAATGCCAGAAACAGCAAATTCTAAATTAGTGCTGTGAAGGTGCAATGGAGCAGCCCCAAAAACTTGCTTAATGAAACCTTGCCCCCTCCCAGTGCCCTTGGGACATGCAGCAATCAGCAAAGAAAGCAGAGAGGTCAGACCTTTCCCCCTATCTAATTACCCTGACTGCCAGAGCCGTGCAATATTCTGGGGTGTTATTTAAACCCTAAGCCATGGTTCTGAGTTTTATGGTCTGCTGGTCGTCTACTTGGGATGTCTGAAGTGGGATAGATTGCCTGGACTTCACTGGTGTCTTGTTAATTGAACCCATTTATCTAATTATCACTACTGCCACATGCCTTCAGGATTTTGGATCAAATCACAAATGATTTGAGAAAGGTGGTTTACTTCTAATTTGCCTAAGTTCAATTACACCGACATACAACCTTGACAAAGGAAAAAGAAAATAGTTTTCAGTGGGCAGAATTGCATTTATTTCTAATAACAAACACCATGCTGCCAGAAAGTTTCAGTGGGGTTCCTTGTAACACCTCTGTGTTGGTAACATACATTGTCCCCAGGACTATATTAACTTCCAGAGACCCATTTGTTAGGTTGAACCTGAAGTATGCAAATAGTGCACAATGCTTCTTTAAAAGACCCTGAGTACATATTCATCAAGAGAAAGAAATGCTAATAGGTTGTTTGATGCTAATAGGTGAATCCCATTGTTTAGAAAGGGAAGAGAAGTTTTTCTTTAAAAAGGAGCTGAGAACTCAGTTGGCAGCTTTGCTGCCCATGGTAGCTACTGTTCTGGGAGTGCAAGCACAGCCTCTCACAGTACTCCCAGCTATGCCAGAATGCACTATAGGCGCTGTAAATTTTTTCTTCCAAGCTGGTCTTGGAAGAATGCCTGCTTAGCTTCCTGCACTGTTGCCAAAGAGCCATTCCTCTCTTCCCTGCCCCAGACATCAAAGAACTCTACCACTTTCCATGACTGAGGAGCTCAGCACCAAATGTTTCCATGTGGCTCAAAAACTCAGCAAACAGCTGACATAAATGGCCACACTATTTTTTCTTTGAAACAGTGACCAACTACATATTGCTATGGTGGTTCAGTGCACACATCCAGATTAAAGCTTTGTCACTGCAGAATTGCTGAGGATCATCTGGTTGGTAAAGAATCAGTCCACTGAGTCCTGCCTAGAAGCATTAAGTGCCTCCAATATTTGCACAGCTCTACAATCTTAACAAAAAGCTTTGAACTCTAAAACTTTACCTCAGCCTTTTGAAATGGATTTGGTAATAAGTAGGCTCAGATTTGTACTCTGAACTTCCTGATCAACTTAATCTTGCAATGAGATATTTAAAAGTAACCTGGACATCTATTCTTTCATTCCAGTTTTCTTACCTTTGCTTTAAATATCCTTCCTCTGTTAGCTAATGAATTTTGCAGGCTCAACTTGCTGTAATCAGTAAAGCATATGCCACAGTGTAAGCTGCAATACAAAACAAAGCATGAATTCAATATATTCAGGGAAAAAACAAATACATAAAATGAACATATGTTTCCTTTCGGAAACTTAGCAGCTTACTTGACTGCTTCTGCATTTACCCTGGCATTTAAAAACAATCCATCCAAGCATTCCAGTGCACATAGCTCACAGCCTTCAGAGAGTCCAAGTTCATACCTCTGAGAGGGATGTACAAACTCAACCATCTCTGATTTACAAGTGGGGGACCAACATACAGACAGGTTAAGTATTCTTGTGTTGCACACTTGGATCTGCAGCACATGGGGGAACTGAGAGTACTATGCATCTATTACTTACACACCTGCACTTCTGCTCCTACAGATTTCCTGCTGACTTATACATAAAACCCCTGTGTCTTCTTTACCCCATTGGTCTTGACCCCTTCCACTGCTGACACTCCTGCTTTACCAGTGCCAGCTATGTCCATAGTGCTCCTGCCACAAGCAAATTATTCCCAAAGCAACTGTTTCTATAATAGTTTAGATCAAAATTTGCGGCCTCATCAAGTGGAGATCTGCTGATATGACTCTACTTTTCATGTCTTCACAGGCAAGGCATTCATGCGCTGAGATGGAATTACCTCCAGAGACCTGTAAAACAGCCTATCAGATTTACTTTTTTTGTCTTTTATGCTTTGTTGTTTAGTATTTTCTCAGCCTCAAACAATCTATCTCCTTTCTTGCAGACATCCCAGTAAGGAAATCGAATTCTTACACTGTGTTAAAGTAGCACTTAAACATATCAATATTGCCTGGAATTGTTTTTATTGTACAGTAAGAAAACTTCTGGAAAAACTAATATCTTGCCCAGCAGATTTATCATCTCTAGTGGTCTGTAGTCTGAAACTACAATCACTGTTGAAGTGTATCAATTTCAAAATATAGTGATAAAAATTGAATACTATTATCTTCATTTAGATAAGAAGAGGGCAAGGCTAAAGAGCTCTGATGTGCAGGGATTTTTGTGATGATGTTACTGATGAGTTCATACAAATTCCTGTTTTGATTGCACTGATGAAGGTAGTGATGCAAGTTCAGGTGAAATCTGAACTGAAAATCTTAAACACTCTTTTGTTCCATCACTCTGATATAGGGCTTATTTTTCCACCAATGAGGTAAAGAAAAAGGTTTCCCTTGTTCCTCTTTTCTTTCAGCTATGACAGATCTAGCCTAACAAGGTTTCATTTGAGGACTGAAGGGACAAACATTCACCCTACTTAATGCTACCCTGATAGGAGATGAAATCTCCAGACTAAAAAAAAAAACCCACAGATTTAAAGAAAAAGTTGTATAGAAAATTTTTCACCCTCTTCTTGGATGTGTTGGGTCACCTTGGAAATTGCCTTTCTCTGCCTAGCCAAGGGAGACAGTCCAGATGAAAACAGTCTGGAGACCCAGCTTTTAAATGCTAAACTGAAAAAGATTAGTCTGTTCCTTGGACTCACAGCAGCCTGTTCCTGCAGGACAGCTAAGGAAAGGAATAGCTACTGGGCTACTCTCAGCTGCACTGCTGAAAAAAACAGGAGTGGAACTATATACTAGAAGGAAGGCCACTTGACAGCTTGGTTGTTCCGTTTATTCTGTGGCAATACAGAGAGGGGAAAAGAAAAAAAGAAAAGAAAAGAAAAGAAAAGAAAAGAAAAGAAAAGAAAAGAAAAGAAAAGAAAAGAAAAGAAAAGAAAAGAAAAGAAAAGAAAAGAAAAGAAAAGAAAAGAAAAGAGAAGAAGAGAAAAGAGAAAAGAGAAAAGAGAAGAGAGAAAGAGAAGAGAGAGAGAAGAGAAGAGAGAGAGAAGAGAAGAGAAGAGAAGAGAAGAGAAGAGAAGAGAAGAGAAGAGAAGAGAAGAAAAGAAAAGAAAAGAAAAGAAAAGAAAAGAAAAGAAAAGAAAAGAAAAGAAAAGAAAAGAAAAGAAAAGAAAAGAAAAGAAAAGAAAAGAAAAGAAAAATATGGTGATCTGCTAAGCCAGAGAAAGAGCCGGTAATTTACTGTTGTCAAAAGGAGAGCATGAAACAAAGAGACTGCTAAAATCAAGACAGGAATCTGATTACTAACAGCATGCAAGCAGGGTTCATAAAAAATACCCATTTTAAAACTTAAAAATTAAATCTAAACATTAAGTATGTGCACATTTCTGTTAATCTTTTCTTTCACCTGCAATAAGGCAGCTGTTTCAGGGAAGCAAATCGTTTGCCAAAGGAAACAGGCTGTGGAAACCCTCTCCCAATAGGCAGGTTTAAAATTAAAAAAAAAAGAGCTGATGTCTTGCTGAAGTCTCTGATTACAGGTATGCTTCTTGGTTTGAAGCAGCCATGGAGATCCAAGTGCCAAGCCCAGACACAAAGGCTGTCAGGACCCCTGAACTGCTCTGACAGCACAACCCCTTTCCCCCCACGCATTCAGCAGGAACAACTGCCACCAGAGAAGAGCTCTGCCTAAAAAAAATAAATACTGAATTGACTGCCTCACTTACCTCCTCCTGTGATTTTAGTCTCACATTTTCACAAATTAAGCAGAATCCTCTTGATTTCAGCGGGGACCAGACAAACCCCATCCACGAGAGCAGTATCTGAGTGTTAAACATCTGCCTTTCCCAAGTCAGCCTGATAAAATATCAAAGACCATACGGACCATTTATTCAAGTAAAGAGTGTTTCTTTGGTTATAGATGTTGCAGCTGCCTCGAGACTACCTAGGAGTTAACTGCTCAGAATTTGGATGACTTTAATTAGCTCTCCAGAAAGAAAATGTGTAATCTACCACCATGACCATGAATGGGAGACTTCAAGAAACAGCAATTTACACAGGGCTGCAGCTGCAGACATAACAGAATGAGTGTATTTACAGCACGTGCATATTCCTACAACAAACAAACACTTGGGCTTTGTATTTTAAGCGTTTAAACTTCATAAAGACGCAGAAGAAGATGAGAGTGATGTCAAAACACCTTAGCTCAGATTGCTGCAGCTACTTAAATTGATTTCACGTGTCTGTTAAGTTTGTTCTGAAATTACCTAATAATATATTTCATACTTAAAAATCTCAGCTGAAAATGGGACATCTCTTTCTCCTGATGAGCATGGAGCCCCATCAGGGCACCGAGCTATGTTTAAAAGCTCCTGTGAACTTTCAGAAGAGCTTGTAGCAGGAAGAGACAGGAAAGGCAGTACAAGAGTTCCCAGGGACCATGTCACAGCTGGGCCATGGACAGGTTTGTTCCACAGTTTTGTTTCCTTTTGGGGGTTCAATGTTCCTGAGCTGTTTGGCAGGTGGACATTTTAATGAAATTATCTTTGTGCCACAACAAAAAAAGGCAGGGGTGGGGAACATAACCCTACATATGTTCAGGAGCAAGAACTCTGCCAACTGTGCTTTGGATGAGATAAAATTGGTAGTACTGCTACACTCATTTTTTTCAAGATTTATCTTGATTTCTTTTTTTTTCATAAAATTTCACAGAGCTCTGGAAAGTGTGAACATTTGAAAATGGTAAAATCTAGAAAAGGAGTGCAGTTGTTAGTCTCTGGTTCAGGTAATGCTTTTAGGTCCTGGTCTCATTTTCAGACTTCAAATTTTATCATAATTTTTAAAACAGGCAACTTGCTTCTTCTGTGACTGTGATTATCACATAATAACATGAATTCAGCTGCTAGAACTTTAAAAATAACAACAAAAAACACTACACCAAATACCACAAGACTAAAGATTTTTAAAAAGACACCACCACAGACTACACTGGTTGTGCTCCTGACACAGCACTGCTACTGTAGCAGGAGACCCCTCTGCCCTTCAGTCCCCACTTCCTGCTGAGTGGAGAATTTTCTTGGTATGAATGTGCCAGATGAAATTTCCTCTGCAGAAGAAATGTTTCTGCTGGATATTAGCAACCTTTTCATGGCTGATCCACCGGGAAAAACTGTTTCATTAAGTTCCTGTGCCAGCTTCTGAATAGTTATCTGGTCCAAGAAGGATACTAAGATTGCATTATAATTAGACGCCACAAATTTTTTCCTGAATCCAAAACCTCCTAGCAGTTCTAGAGCTTAAAATAGGTTTTACAAAAGAGTTTCAGAACATCCGTATTTGAGTTAGACTGTTCAACACACAAAACTGGCTTGTCAAATAAATTTAATGTAAAAATTAATGAAATGTGGCACCTTTATCTTGTTCATATAGAAGCCAAGCCAAGGAAGGTATTGAAAACCAGCCTGAATATAAGGCAGTTGAGGACTGATATTTCCACTAATAATAATTACGTTATTATTGCACCTATGCAAACTGTTGGACTGCAGCAGTGTTAAATTAGTCTATGACTTGATAATGCAAATTTCTTTCCAGAAGCTCCTAATACAAAAGTCTGCCTTCCTATTGTCTACAGGTTTGCGTCCTTCCTTCAGGGACAGCTACCTGAATTTCTTTCCTGCAAGGATTCAAAGTCCAAAGCAATAACAGTGAGTACAGGCAGGTATCCAAAACACGTAAAATCCACCCAGGAGCTCAGCATTTGACTCCTGTTAGTTCTTTTGCTTCCTCAGACATTCAGGGCTGCATTTCTGCTTTTCAGAGTTCAAAGCAGAAGTTAATTTAGTAAGAGTCAAGGCACTACCAGCTACAAGCTAGGGTAGTCACAGGCTGCTCTGCCTCCCTCTGGGGCAAGCTCTGATAGCCACCCCGAGCTTGTTAAAGGTATAGAGAGCCACTTCTGCATTGCTGCTCACCACAGGCAACTTGTGCATGCTAGTGTGTCTCCATCACACTCCCCAGCTGACCCTACAGTGATTATTGCTCACCCAGGTGCCAAAGTTTCTCGTGCCATGTTTCCAGTAGAAGGTGATTCAAGAGGAGGAAGCCTTGCTCCTGCAATGTATTGCCCTGTGAGGTAGCAAAGGCTGTTCTCACTTTCATGTCATCTGGAAAAAGTATTCTGGAGGCAGGGCACAACCTCCTACATTAAGGATGGTTTGTAAGAATATTGAACTGTGAAGTGTAAAAATCAAATACACATGTGCCCAAAACCATACCTGCACTTCAGGCTTCAAACAGATGGACAGCACTTAGTCATTAATAGAGGAAGCTTCTAAGATTAAACTGCATTTTTTTTTAAGAATTACCAGAAGAAGGAAATTACAGATAATAAACAGTTAAATGTTTCCAACTGCCCAATTGGTCTCCAGCATCCTCTCTTTGCACAACACTGTACAGCCCACTATTTGCAAACACTTCCAAAAACCTGGAGACACAACCTTTGAAGCATCGAACCTGGAAACACTAACGAACTCTGTTTACTTCTCATTTTCCCCCTGGCTCATTCTGCTCATTTTTCTGATTACCAAAGCCTCATTTGGCATTGATGCATTTTGCATGCACAGAAAGTCTCGCTGGAGGTGGAAGCATGTTCACTTAATTGAATCTGCCCGACAGATGTGACGCAGCAAGATAATGAATATGCAGTTGACAGATGTCTATGCTCTGTACATACACGTATTAGGAAGCAGGGACACAGATTTCCTGAGATGGAAAACAGAGAGAGCTGTTCATTGGAGTTGAGCTCAGAGTTGTCGCAGATCTGTTTCGTTTAAGATCATGACATAGTTGGAGCCTAGGGAGAATTTGGGGAAGTTCAAGACCACCAGCTGAATGAATCGAGAGGGTTTGATACTTGGTACTGCTGGAAACGGCCTTTCCTTCCCGCTTGGGCCACACAGCCCTCCTATCTGCCTTGCAGGGGTTCAGGCACCCACTGCACCACTCTGGACTCAGCAGGCAGCAGAGCCAGGACAGGGGCTCCCTGCTGCCAAAAGAGAATGATGCTGCATCCACATTTTTTGGCTCATCATTTCTTGCTCCTGGCCATATGGTCCTGCTGCCTCCCCACCTTCAGCTCTGCCACTCCTCAGGTTCTTTCAGAGACAAACCTATCTCTTCAAAACAGTATAGCTTCGCAATGTTATTGCAGAGGGAACATGCCAGGCTGGCTGCAAAGAGTGGTGATCATTTTATTGCTTATTCTGTGCCAGTGAGCACTGGTGGGGTGTTCTGCAATTTACACCAGAGACAACAGAACAGCAAGGAGAGGCTGACAGGGAGCATCATTACAGGTGATGGTGGCAACGAGAGTTTGACTGGCTAGTGTCAAACCCAGCATTCCAGTCCCATATGTCATTGTGCAAACCCAAATGGTGTAGAAACCAGGCTCAGGCAAGGACTGCAGATGAAGGTAGGATTTTAAACATCACCCACAATGCGGTAGGGTCACCACTAAATTCCTACTGATTTAAAAGCTTACATAAAAACCACCAAAGGGAGTGTGATTTATTACTGTATCTTGTAATGACTTTCCCACCCAATTTTCTAAGAGTGGTGTTTTGATACTTGCTGTGCAAAAATTAGGTCCACAGACTGGCAGTCCCTACATCCTTTGGCTGCATGTCAGTCTAGAATTTCCTCTGGGACTCTTCGCAGGATTCAGAGCCTATGCCAATTTATTGTGCCAATACCAAAGGCATGAGAAACTTGGAGCTTTTTCTGAAGCACTGATTTTCAATGAAAATTGGAAAGTAGCATGAAATTCAAAGTGAAAAAAGTCAGATCTGTATTTGTAGCAATCAATACTGAAGGTTATGTGAAGAGAGCTGTGATGGGCTGGTCTCTTCCCTATACACTTCATGAAGTTCCAGCCATGCCTCAGTGCTCCCAAGTGCTCACAGCTTCCATCAGCCTCATGAGGGTGAGAAGGTGGTTGGCACCTTGCAGGACTGCACAGCCCCTGTTGGAGAAGACAGGGAGCAAATGGGTGGCAGGTTTTCACTCATCCCAGATGGAATGCTTGTCATGTGCCTTGACACACAGAAGGCCGTGCAGAAAGCACAGGAAATTCTGGGGCCATTTGCCATGTATTTGGAAGTCCTCCAGCAGTGAAGGCAGAGAGGTGTATGTGGTGCAGCTATGGACCAGCAAAACTGGGACTTCAGGGACTTCTCCTGAATCATATAACTAACTCTACCACATGCAGGAGGTAGCTGCTTCTCAAAGAATTAAAAGCAGGCACAGAATTCTTTAAGGATATATAACTCCCCCTAAGCCAAGTAAACAATGAAAGAGCAAAAGCAAATTTCATTCTTTTTTTTTCAAATTGAGAAACTGCTGCAGAAAGGTTTTATACCTGGACCAGGCTTTTCTATCTTCAAAACTAAACTGGTATCTCAGCCTCCTGCACAATGCAAGTCTTCCTCACACCTGTCTGTTTTGGATGCCAGGAATCCCAAAGAAAAGCAGCACTGACCAAAGGAGAGAGCTGTTGGTGGGTGAGCAAGAGGTGTAGCAGGGGTGCATGGATGTTACTGCTTCCCCCATCTGGAGTGCAAACGGCCATGACTATTACATGGCCCTATGAGAGGCAGGTGAGAAAAGCAGCCTGTCCTTGATAACCCTGCTTCCACATGGCATCTATGTCTTTTTTTCCTAGTGGGATTATGATTTTAGAAGATCCCTCTCTGTGAGATATTCCTGTGGGACACCCACACTAAGCAGGCGTGGAGAAGAATACACTTAGTTCAGAGTACCATAGGAGGACTCAAGAGTAAGCATCAGGAAAAGGTACTGGGATACCAGCATCTGTATCCACACAGGTTTATACCTTCACAGATAGACACATTTCTATCAGAAATTTGCCTAAATCCACCTTTGTAAATTAATCCTGAGTCTCCATCATAATCTCAATCACGAGTCATCAAGTATTTCATCATTAACACCCTCAGCTGCCACCTTTTTTTCTATGGCTTTCTAGTTGAAGATACTACAAAAAGTTATACAAAAGATGGATCAAAGTTTGCTCATGTTTGACCCACAATGGCTCTGTGTCAAGTTAAAGTTTTGTCAAACTTACTGCAAGACACAGATCCAATGCAAGTTTCCATCCAGAATGTTGTACTGGACTACTAAGGCAATTAAAATGGCATAACTACATAAAAGGGAACAGAAGGTCAAGCAAACTGCCACATTTAGACAGATCAAATCAAAGATATGCTGGTTTACACAAGCCCGGATTTATCTATCAAATGGCTGCATAGCATCACTTTGTGTTGTTTAATGACAGCATCACAGAGCAGTTTCATGAAGATCAAGGAGTTTCCTCATCCATTCCCCAAAATCTCAGTTCAGCGTTTTGGGCACTTTAACACTGTAAATGTGAGGAAGGCAATAATGACAGTAAAATGCACAGAAAACTGTAGCAGTTAATCAACATTTGCATACATAACTGTCTTCTAAGATGCTTTTGGATGTGTTCTAAGATTAGTAGAACGGAAAGATATAAACTTGTACTTTGTGTAATTGTTTTCAAAGCTTGGTAGCATCAGAAATCAACATTCTGCAAAACTGCATGTTATGAAAAGCTTCTCAAATAAAAATTTTATGGTAAAATAACACTATATTTTAAAATGTGGATACCGTAATAAAACACACAGGAGCATTCCCTGTTGCATTTCCAGGAGGGACTTCAATCATGTTGTCATATTTGCACAGTGTAATAGCTTTTTCTTTAATTTGACATGGATCATTAGAACTCTTTCTATGACCAAGGGATTTGCACTAAAACAGTTCTAATTAAATGTTTGGTAAATGTGGGCACTGTTAGAATAGTCACTGAGTATAAAAAGCCTTATAATTAGAATTTTGCAGGTGATAAGCAGACATGCCTTGGGGCTTTCTGGAAAAGGCAAATGATAGTGAAGCATAGACAGATGACATTTTGTCTCTCAGAACTGTCTTATTCTGACAAGAACCTAAGCTTAAAAAGGCTTAGCTTAACTCAACTCCCATTTGACAGGAAACAGGCAATCAAGATGCCACCACAGAGAAGAAAACAAGTGAAGTTGGCAGTAGTCAGACTTACAAACAGCAAGATGCCACCCAGAAGTTGGCTGTGATGGCTAGCAGTAAATAATGAGTGGGCTCAAAGACACTTGTTTCTAAAAGCACATGTCCCCATCTGGTTTTGCACATGCAGCACTGTGACAGCAGGTACTTTCCAGCTGTATTTCTTGGCAACCATTCAACTTGTCAACTGGAGGCAATGCACATGGTGCTAGAAGATCAATTTAAAATGCCAGCGTGCTCTCAACTGCCAAATTTCTGTTGTCAGTTTTGGGGGGAAAATCCACCCATACAATTGTTTTTTCTATTTAAAATTGCATTAAATAAACCCAAAAACTACAGTAGCAGTCAACTGAAGTGAAGGAAATGCAGTTCAACAACTACAGCATCCTTCCTCCTCCCTCAGTGCCTGTGTTTCCAATAGACACAGACTTTCTACAGTCTGGGGTTACTTATACTTCAGATTAAATATCCAATTACAGAAATTACAGATCTGTGAAAGCAATAATCATCTTTACAGTTTTTCTTCACAGGCTATACATTTATGTGTGCTGATCACACACTTCACAGATAATAATATAAAACACTCAAGTAGATGATTGAAGGATACTACTTCTATGTAAACCAGATGCTGCTGGGCTCGCTGCTCCCGTAGCCCAGGAGATGCTCTAAGGCAGCTGCTTGTTCCAGCTATGCTGAATGGCCTCATGGATTTGTGGACACACAGGGAAATGACCCCACTCATCATCTGTGGCATGGAACCCTTTCAGCATCACAGGTTATGCCCGTGGCATGTTGCACTATGGGTATGACAGGGATCTCATTTCTACGTCCCAAAACCAACAGAGGAAGGACTACATACACTTTTTTGGGATGGCAAAAGAGTTTAGCTGAGATGGATAGGAGGGAAAGTCAGGAACAGGAATTTTATAGGAAGTTGTCACAGTAAGGAGAGCTGTAGGTAAAAATGCTCTTGCTGTAAAAGTCTGGTACACAGAGTATTTTCCCAACTAAAAAGATGCATTCAACACATATATTATTTTTGCCTGGATATTGCTATTATTTCTACCTGTCTCTGACCTAATTTTCAGGTTGCACAAAAGCGAAAAGACATAGCAAGTGGGTAAAAAACATTACATCATACATTGTCCCAAGGTTCATCACTCAGGCCTACTGGTCTAGACAGACAGATTAGAAGCTATCCCCACCTTAACTGCCAATTAGTAGTAATCTGCACGATTTCTTCATCATGAAGGGATTCCTTAATCTGTTTAATACTCACAAATACCATGAAAGATGAAACAAACAAAAAAAATTGCTTGAAGAGTGAGGAAATGGCTGGAAGTATAAAGAATTCACCAAGAAGTCAAAAGGAAAGCCAAGCAGAGTTTCTTATATGTGTCTTCTATTGAACTGATTTCTGGATATGAAAAGTTGGTGCATTACAGACAGTTTGGCTACTGAAAGTTTAACAAAGCACACAATCTTTTAACAGCCGCAGAACCAAGAGATGCTTAAACTGATCAGTGTTTCAGAACCTTTAGATTTCCTCTTTCAAGCAATCTTTCACCTGCTGGATAAAAACCAGGAAAAAAAAAGAAGAATATACTGCAATGATTCAGAAGGATACAAGAAAGGCACATCATTGACATCTCTTGTCTGCAGAAGCATTGAATGCAGCCTCCACACCAAAATCAAGAAAAAAAAAACACGGAGAAAGGTCAAGGGCAAAAGTAGTCAAAGTCTTCACTTCAGAATTTTTATTTCAAATCACATTCCTAGCCTCTGTTAACAAATAAAATTTCAACATTTGTTCATGCAGAGAAATGTTACTGCTTAGCCCTGTGAAACCAGCTGTCAGGGAATGGGACAACAGGCGACCCACTGGTATCAAAACTCATTTCCTGATAAGATACTTTTTCTTACCCAAATACTGCAATAGTTTGGAAGCCACAACACAGCATTTCAATAAGCTGCTTGAGGGGAGGAAGGAATTCCCTAAAGAGTGCAGTGCAGGTCCAATGTCAGAACAAAGAAATGAGCAAATGAACATGGTCTGGTTTGTGGTTAGAAATAGCATTTCTTGAAGCATTTCTTATGTGTAAGAGGAAAAATGGATGAATTATAATGTAATGGAAATTCACTTATAGTTTATTAATTTTGCTTAATAATAATAATAATGATTATAATATTAACAATAATAGTAGGAGTAACAGCAGCAGCAGTAGTAGTAGGTACTTACTGTTAGTATTAGAACTAGTATTATCCAAGAAAAAAGTGGACATACATTTGGCTCCAACATCTTCTCAGAAGAGACACTTGTCTCTCCCCACAAGGTCTGCAAAGACCAGTGAAGCCTGTGGAGTTGCACAAGGAAAACTGGCAGAAAGTTTTAAAATACTATTAGGCAACCTGCTTTTAAAATTATTTTAAATATCAGTCCAAATGTGCAAAGGAGCACCTGCATTTATACTCTTCATCTCTCCCACCCTCCAAAGCAAGACAGCCCCATCTAAACTGCCTACTGAGGGTAGCCCCTGGTCCAAGCCAGCCTCTGGTCCCTGCTCAGGAATTGTTTGGGAGAGCTCTGTGTGCCACTTATACCTGTCAAAGGCCTTCCCAGGAATTTAACAGAATCACAGTCCACTGCAGTGCCAGGACAAATCCCTGGCACCATGCACTGGCAACCATCCTCCTTCCTGTGTAATCAGTGTCTGATTATTAAATAAATCTGCAGCGTCTGGGTTATAAGAGATGACCAGCAGTTCTAGAAGTATTAGTATAGACTCTGCCACAGCTTACACTACAGGTGTCTTTCAATTAACTTATGCCTCTAAAATTCCTTTTCATGATGCCTTTGAATACAGGGTAAAATGTCTACTTTGGGAATTTTGTCAATGTTTTATAAAATAGACTTTACCTTGGTTTTTTTTTTTTTTTCTGGTAAGATTTGATAATGGGGATCAAGTTTCTCCTTATAGCAGTTTTCCAAATTTGATTTATTAATAAGGCATCAATTAAGCTGACAGGAAATTGATAATTTGCTCAGGAGAGACGTTCTCCTATGATTTGATGGCTACATTGAGCTAATTATTCAGGTGGTGAAGGGGGCCATCCAACCTGTAAAAACCTTTAAAAGTCCCATCACAATATTATTAATCCTTCCTAATAGAAATCTCAGATGTTGGAAACTATAAAGCCCTAGTACATGGCTCTCACACTGAAAACTTTCCTTCCATATCCAGCAGATCTCCCTGATTCTCATCCAAATTTCTACATAGGGAACAAAGAGCTATGTTCCCATACAGCAGAACACAGCAGCTCTTCCACATGATATTTAACAGATATCTAATGGGAACCCAAACTTCACAGGGGAGAGGGGAGTGGGTCTGGGGCATGTCTTCACTTTCTGTGAAAGGAGGTATGTCACTCCTTTAATTGCCAAAAGTCCATTCTAAAATAAATCACTCCCTGATCTACCTAACTGTTAACATCTTTCCCACCTCAAATGTGTCTAACAAAAAACAGGACATGTAATACTCTAATCCTTTTTTCCCTCCTTTAATAGTGATTTAATTTATTCAAGACACTATTATGGGAAGATGACAATAATAGATGACTTTAGTGAACACAGACAAGATTTTTATGTTTCCAATCAGTACATGGCAATACCCCAGTTTAACTGCAGGTAGTCTATTAAGTCTCTGGAAAGCCACTTAGTCTTCTGGACAGACTCCAGAATTCCTCTGCACCTAAAATTTAAAACTGCACAAATCAAAAGTCTTTTTTTTTCATCCCCTCTTAGTCTGAGATCATTACCAACCTTGTAGGATTCAGCTCTCCCTGCCCCTGTGATGAGCCAGGGAAGCCCTAAGAACGATAAAATACACACCCTCCACATCTGGCATAAACTGATCTAGCCCTGTTTACCACCAGCAAATCCCTCCTAGGTAGCTGAATTCAGTGTTGCAGCCAAGTAATCCATCATAAACTAAAAGTTTAAATGAGCTGGAGGCAGTGTTGTGCAGAACAAGTCAATTGTGCTTTCTTGTGCCATCAGTGCTAATTGTACCTTAAGTCCTCGCAAGGGGTGGTTGTGAGTCAGACATCCTGGTGCCTTGAACAAACCTCTTTCCAAGTGCAATGCAGAAAGCCAGTCAGTCTTCTTCCACTTGTATTTGCACACAAGTTTATATCAGTAGCTCATAGAAAACCTTGAGCAAGAACTGTGGTATTAGCTATCCTCTGATTAACACTCCCATGTTATCAAGAGTAACAACCGAAACCACTTAAGTTGAGCACAGACAAACTCTGTGTTCAATAAAAGGTAAGTGTTCTTGTTCAGCTTTTGAGGGTGTACAGAGACATCAACCTGCAAATAACATGGCCTGCGACATCCTGTGTTAAAATCCCATTTGTACACTTGAAAATGTCAGGGACTTTTTTTCCTTTCAGTATAGTTGTTTATACTGCCTTTCAGGGGCTTTGCCAGCCTATTACTCTCCCCAAAAGAATTTTTTTTTAAAAAATCAACAGATTTCCATCCTTGTGCATAAACATTTTATTCGTACTAGGACTAAGAGATGAGACAGTACTTTTTCTCTCAATACCTTTTGCAATACCCTTCTCATTGTTGCTCAGATCATGTCAGTCACCTATGGAAGCTGCAGTGCAGTACAAGACTTATAAATCCAGCACAGAAAACCCTGCCATCACCCTCTTCCTCCATGAGAAACAAGGGAAGCTTCTTGAGAAGCAGCATTGAGAGATGTGCTCCTTCAGCATACCTGTTCATACCCTTTAGCATTATCTTCTTAGAGACTTCTGCTTTCAGTATGAAAGGCAATGGCAATTTGACAGATCTGTGGATATTTTTAGTACTTCTCTGGGAAAAATCTTTTTTTGACACCTTGTTACCATTTTTTAAAGTTCTGTTGTAGACAAAGGGAGATGGAGAAAAAGATCGAACATGTAGCTAAGATACACTTACCACCCACCTCATCAACATACACATCACAGTTTATGCCTTTCACTGCTGGCTATGGGGTATTTTACTAAGCCTTAACTCAAGAATAGGCCTTAAAAATGGCCTATTCTTAAATTAAAATCACTGATACTTAGAATCACCCAGTACTTAGAAGAATTTTCCTGTTGTGTTCTATAAATCAAAACTGCAGTTTCATGGCATAACAGATAGATATCAGTGGCCTTAAAGGTATATGTTAAACCTGTTAGCTCATCTGAGGTGAGAAGCAGGCCCCTGAGATTCCTCTAAAAAGAAAATGCAGTGTAATGGAGAGCCTATTTTTGGGATAAAGAGAAACATGTTAACACATTTCTAAGCAGAGATGGCACAGTGCATCTGTGCCACATAGGTGCTCGGGATGGGCAGAAGGCTGCTCTGGCAGGAGCTCTTTGGGAAGCCCTTACAGTGGTCTAGCCAATGGAGAGAAGCATTCTGAAGAGCTGCAGAGAAATCCAGGGCAGAAAAAAGGAGCAGTAGCTTGTGTGTCTGTGATAGTGAATGGAAAAATATTTGCAAGCTGCTGGATTGGTTGTGCAATCACTAATACTCAATAATTCAGACTGCGTTTTTTCTTTCTCAAAATTATTACATTTAGCAAGAGTTTTTAATCTCATACCAGCTTCAAATCCACTTTTATCCAAAGGCATTCAAAACTTCAACGAGACCATGACTAACAAATTATTGTTAGAACAGCAAGCGTCTTAAAGAAACCAAAAACATTTATAACATTTGTCCATAAAGAGAAGTGGAAAACAGCAATGAAATCTGCTGGGGAAGAAGAAAGATTCAACAGCAGGAATTTTTAGTTTAGGCACAAAGCATCAGTGTTAAACATTTGATAAGTCTCATGGTTTTGTTCTGAAAATAGATGAGAGGGAGTGTTTTCGTGCATGACTAGTCACACAGCAAATAAATTCATGCTTAAAAATATAGCTTATGCACAGATGGCTGCAGAACAATTACTATGTATTAGTGTTTCTCATTCCATATTAAACTTGTGATGTACTAGAAACTCCCTCTTCTCCCACTCTGAAGAGTTCTCAGAGAGATTTTATTGCATCATTAGTTCAATAATTATGACATGACCATATTGCATTTAACCTTGTTTTATTCCTCCAAATACATAATAATTCTCTTTCTTTTTAACCAGTTTCTTTCACCCAACAAAGTTACAGTCTTCTTGTAGTGATAAGAAAGTAGGCAGTCAGATGCCATCTGGCAATATAACAGCCTGCTTGCTGTCCACACACATCATCCAGAGTTAAAAAACAGAAAAAAAAAAAAAAAAAAAAAGCAGAAAGAAAAGAGAACGGCCAGGCTATCTATCTGCAGTTTAAACAATAAATAGCTCAAGATGCCATCTATTAACTGGAGCCTGTGGTTTGGTGCATGTACCATTCATTCAGCTGGACACTCAGCCTGTAATGAGGACACACCAGATATACTCCAAGAAGGATTCCAGTTCAAATACAGATACAGCAATTCTGACAAAATGCAGACCTGACACTCAGATTACAGTTCTTTCAGATCAGATTGAATTTACAATAAGGAGACTATTAGTGACACGAGCAGACATGAATATATAGACTGATTTTCTCTTATCCCTACTAGAAGAATGGGAAAAGTAACACTCCTATTGCTATTATTCCTGTTAGGCTATAAACTCTAGAATGCTTCACTTTTCATGCAAAGATCTAGATTTAGTTGCAAAAACATATGTTTGTTTATGGGACCCTTTTTTTTTAAAATTCAGTTTTCACTTATTTGGTCTATTCTGGGCACACAATCTATTCATACCAGTGACTTTTTTTTTCATGTCTTCAAATTATAACTTGCCTGAGTGCTGTTTTCCCCATCTATCCTGTTCTCTCCCTTTATGATTAGAAGTCTTTGACAGCAGAATGATGTTATGTACATTTACAAAGGCAGCTGGAAAATGGCATACATTCTCAGTCTTTTTGAAAGCTACGCTAATAAAGTTTATTCTCCAAGACAGCACTATCAAATAGTATTTTGGTTTTGTAAAATCAAGTCACTTTATGTCAGATTTGAAAATAAAAACCTATTTGGCTATTTATGTTTCTGTCACAATGCTCTCTTCCTTCTTCCAATTCTCTGAGAAGCTGAGCATTAAACTCACACTTGAGTACCACATGGAACAGCTCTGACCCAACTGGGTATTGCCTGTCCCCTCAGAAAACTGAACCTTTCCCTGTGAGCATCCCAGAGAGCCTCCTGCCAGGGTACATGTTCATATATCAGACTGCGATGCACAAAGGGCACAAATGGCACCACACTGGGAGAGGAGGCAGATCTGCTGGAGGAAAGAGCCCACCTCATGGAGACACCTTGGCAGTCTGAAAAGAGCAAACCAACAAGGCCTGGAAAAAGTTTAACAAAGATAAATGCTAAATGCTGTACCTGCAGCAATCCCACACAGCAATTGAAGGGATGTCTGACACAGCTTGTGTGGTCCTGATGGATGACAAGCTGGATGTGCTCCAGCAGGACACCCTTGCAGCAGTGAGAGAAAACCCCATCACAGGGTGCATCAACAAGAGGACAGAGAGCTAATCGAGGACTGTGATTATTCCAGTCCTCTTGTCACACCTCTAACACTAGGTCAAGGTTTGGTCTCCTCAGTTCAGGGAGACACTGAAAAAATGGAGAGGAAAGGGTCACCAATATGATCAGAGGGTAGTAGAACTTGACAGATAAAATAGAATTGAAGGAACTGTATATGTTCAACCTAGAGAAGCCTTGAGTGAATCTAGGAAAATCTAATCTAATCATGTTTTTCCAATACCTGAAATGTAATTACAGAAGAAAGACAGATATTCCTTCCATGAGGATGCATAGGGACAGAAAATATGATAAGGAAAAAAATGCGCAACATGAGGAAAAAATAAACATTAGTATAGGTTTTCCTATAGGATTTCCTTGCTGGGAATAGCAAGATTTGACAGGAACATGGATAACTCAGTCTAAGGCCCTACTTTCAACAAAAGTTTGGACTGTAAAATCTCCAGAAGTCCCTGCCAACCTCAGCATTTCCTTGGTCCTGCTATGCTATGCAGACCTGCTGACTGGTCCATGTTCAAATGTGACAGACAGAAACTTGAGAGATTAAAACTCTGCAAAAGAAAGAAGAGTCAAAAGCAAGGTGATGCTACTCCCATCTCTAACAAGGAAGGTGAAGCTCCTTGGCATGAAGAAACACTTATTGCTGTTATCCATAGAATTCCATGCCAGTAACTTTTGATAGAGGGTCAAAAATAGACCAGTAACTCTGCATAAGTTGCCCCATATCTCAGAATAAAATATTTTATGTATTTAAATATAAAAAATGTCAGAACAAGCACTTTATTATTTTCCATCTTTCATTGCTTGTGAAAAATCTGTGCCATGTTTTACGTCTACTTTCCTGACTGCTGCCTTTAAATTTCAGGGCTTTGGGATTGTTCTGAACCCAAGTGTGTGGCAAGGTGCTTGGGGCCCCCTCTCCAGCTGTGGCAGAATTCCCACCTTGTCTGCCAGGCTGAGCACAGCACAAGTAGCACCACATCCCCTTCTCCCTGCCTGCACACCCCCGGAGACAGAAATCCTAAGAGAAGAGGAGTACCTGGGAAGAGGGAAGGTGAGATCAAACAGGTTAAAGGGATAGTCCCATAGTAGTAAATCACTGCTGACATGGTTCCCTCCGCCTGCTGGCTGTAGAAGAGTGTCCAAAAAATACAGGTCTGTCTTGTGAAGTTATCTACTGCTATCACACAGGCTCAGCCATTATACTAATAAAATAGTATTTCACAGGGTTGGGATTATAAAAGAAAAAAAAAGAACAGAAAACACTCAAATATGCATTATAGCTATGGGTATATAAGTCACATTTCACACAACTACCAAATGATGGAGGGATGAGAAAGAAGTGCAGGAGTGAAATAAAAATTGATTCACATAAATAACTCTTCCCAAAGATGTAAAAGGTTTTCAACCAAGTGAAAATAGAAGAATTACTGTGACAGCTACTCATGTGCATTCCCACCAGCACTGTGCAGATGACAACCTGTGCTAACTGGTTCCTACTCACTGCCCAAATTTTTACAGCTCCTGTTTGAATGCATCACTTGTTCCCCTATCTGTATGCAGGGTGTAAGTATCCCACACTGGATTGTCAGCTTTCCCACAGGGCTGGATGCACACATAACAAACATAAATACTCAGGCATTGCAGTCCCTAAATCCCCTCCTCAGTCTAGTCACTCTTCAGAAGCTGCCTTGCTTTTTCATCCACAGCATAATAATATTAAGCTGTTAACTTAAAAAAAAAAATCAATTCAAAAGAAAAGAAAGAAAGATTTCATCTGTTTCCCCTCTTCCAACTAGAAATTATTTCAACCCCGGAGAGAAGAAAAACCAAATATCTAACTGCCAATGTAATTTTAAATTCTAAGCTCAGCTTTAAAAATTGCTTTTGGAGATCCGAAGGGCAACACTTTGACACACAAATCTTACCCATGAAGATCTTTTACATTCCATCCCTAAGCCATTACTGATGGCAATTACAGCTCATTTTATCACTGAAAATGCTCTTCAGAGCAGTCTTTCAACAATGCAGTTGTGTGATTTAGAAAGGAAGTATCAGCCTTGGTTCAAAACCATTTTATCCAGAGTGTTCCAGAGCACTGAGAAACTCTCTGATACCTGATTTAGTATGTAATAGGACTTCCAAGAGAGGCAGGAACCCAAATCTTTACTTAGAGCCCCAGATTTACATGAATGCTACTAACGCAATTTAAATGTCTTGAACTTTAAAACATTATCAGCACTCCCTCTAGTGGGTGTCCTAAATGAAGCAAATATTCTCTGCTGAATTCCAAGGAAAGTATTTGATTTTCTACAAAGTTTCTCAGAAACTGAACATCAGAATTGCAGCTGTCAGGAAACAAGGTGTTACCGAGTATCTCAGGACTTTTTATTTCCTTAGAAGGTGCAGGGGCTAGCAACAACCACACCAGACTTTTCTTGGAGCTGGTAGGAGCAAGCCAGATACAGAAGAAACCTAAAGAAGCAGAATTCAAAGACAGTGGCTCCCTTTGGATGTGCATCCTGGATCCCTGCACAGCCCTTCACAAATCCAGCAGTACTCAACATCCTCACACAAACACACACTTTTGCCCCTGCCTTGGTCCCTCCCAAACACTGTCAGCTGGGCTGGAGGAAGCACATGCTTTGGTTTGCCTTTTTGGTTTATTTTGTATTCCAGTGGCTGAACAGGGAAAACAGAGAGAAGGATGGAAAATATTAGAAGAACCCATTGCCAAAATCTGAAGGTAGGAGATATTAGGGAAAAAAGTCCCCTTCTCTGAGCCCTCCCAGAGGAATGACAGGCACTATTATTTTACCAGATTTACTGTCCCTGCATGAAATTCTGACTGGTTTAAATGACCAAAGTAAATAACAAAACTCATGCTGAAATCTTTGCTTTTTCATTAAGAGCAAATGATGAAAAATGTGATGCAAAATTAGCAACACTAATTGGAAGCACAGTATTGATTTGTGTGATCATTTTATATATTTTCTGAGTCAAAATTTAGCTTCTTTCTCCTCCTCTAATAGAAAGGAAATTAGAAACACACACCACGAAGAGAGAGAAACATTCTGTATGTAAATCACTACCAGATTAAGCAATGGCAGCAAGTTATTTATGAATACATTGCATTGTTCCTGTGTTTTAAACCATAAGTTCTGTTGAAAACAACTTTTCAGCTGATTGAATAGTTTAAAATGTCATCTTAAAAGATGTTCCATTTTGAAGGGTTTAATATATGCTTTTAGAATAGGAAAAAATTATGTGCTACTTTATAAAAATAGCTGTATCAAGAGCATATTCATGTTCTAAATTTCAGAGCTAGCATACCATTATTTCATCATAGAGAAGCTACTTAAGACTAAAGCAGCTTGTTTAAGAAGCTCAGATGTTTGAGTGATCCCCTTCAAAAATTTTTTGAAAACAATCTCTCTAAATATACTGATCAGGAAACAGTCTTGTTTTCTCTGGGCTGCAACTAGTCCCATTTTGGGTACCTTGCACCCCTCTCCTCATCTTTACGGACTTTGTATCTGATATTATTGTTTGCACAGCCATAGACCCACCATAGATCAGCCCCTAGGAGGGCATTGGTACTGGAACCTCCTTCACATTTCTTTTTTCTAAATATGAGATGGCAATAATACTCCAATTATAGATATTATCCTTATTCCAGGTGAGCTGCTAATGTGGCTGTCTCAGCCACAATTTCAAATACAAATGCAATCTTTCTTTTCCAGTTATCTGCAAGAGAAGAAACAGCACAGTTTATCTGATCCTGTAAAATAAGAGGACACCAAATTTAAAATGTGAAACAAAAAGACATTGCTTTAGAAACCTGATGAGCCTACACAGCAAATAGACATACAAGAGGAAGGGAAGATCTACCATTAACTGTTACAGAAAAATTTTTTTAATATATTTTATATAATCTCTGGGCAAAGTGGCACAACAGGGATTTAAAACCTTTACAAGAGAAACAGAGTAAGTAAACAGAAGGGAAAAAATCACAGGAATGAGTGATTTTGAATGTGAATGATTTCTAAAATCCAATTCAGATTCTTTCACTCTTTAATTAGCCTAATTATGCATTTATCCTTCATTAGACATCAGACCACGACCATAATACCTAGGTTGGTTTGGTTTTTTTTCAAAAATTACAATTTGATGCTGAAAGACACAAAAACTGTTACATTTTTGTACTTGCACTTCTCAAATCCTATTATGAAAGCATCTGCACTGGCAAGTAGGACCAAGAAAAACAGAGGTTTTGAAAACTGGGTTTTTAAGTTCTGGTGTGGTTCTCTGTGTCCAGAGGCTAAAGGGCCCTATGCACCTCTCACCTGCAAGAGGAAGGCACTGCTTGCCCACATCTGAAACTGGGGAGAATTGGTCTGATTTCTGTCACACACTTCCAGCAACTGCAACACCAGAAGAGGGATGCATTTAAACTTACAGTCAAAGGGACTACAAAAGTCCCAGTAATCTGATAACAAAGAAAATGTGATAGACCACAGAGAATCTTGTTCTAAGCTGCATTTGTCCAATCTGTGAAAAGGTATTTGCCATTTAGCCTGCACAGTTGAGCTGCTGCGTTAGCTGTAAAACAAGAAATGTTGTAAAACACACGTCAGCATGCTAACAAATCTGAATGTCAAGAATCAAGTAAAAATAGAACTGTTTCATGAGCAAAGTGGTGACATTTATAGCATTTCTCATTAATTACAGGCCGTGGGGCTCTTTCATGAAGCTAAGTGTGGGAAATGTTAAGATGACTATGAATACTGCAGTCACAGAAAAGAAACTAAACAATCAAAAATATGTAGAGAAAAGTGATACAGCCTTAAATAGACCATTTTACCTTTCCAAATGGCCATTCTTCTGACCTTTTGAGTGCATCTATGCAGTTAAGACTGATTCAAATCTGACAAGAGACAAAAGAAAAGCAGGGCACAGTGTCCACGAGGTCTTTGAAATTTTTTTGTAATCCTTCATGATCCAGGAATCCACAGCAACATACAAGCTGACCATATGCTGAGATCTGAAAAAAACATGAACTGGGATCATTTCCATACAAACAGGACAAAAATATTCTGGATACCAGGAAATGTGAAACAATTACGGAATCATAGAACTGTTGAGTTTGGAAAAGACTTCGAAGATCATTGAGTCCAACAGTTAACTTAGCACTGCCATTTTACCACGAAACCATGTCCTCAGGTGCCACATTCATATGAGTTTTTTTAACTATTTCAGGGATGGTGGTTCCACCATTTCACCATGGAGCCTGTTCCAATGCCTGAACATCTTTTCAGTGAAGAAATTTTTCCAGTCATCCAATCTAAATCTCCTCTGGTGCAATTTAAGGCCATTTCCTCTTGTCCTATCATTTGTTATGTGGGAGAAGAGAGCAACTCCTACCTGGCTACACCCTCCCTTCAGGATGTTGTAGAGAGCAATAAGGTCTCCCCTGAGCCTCCTTGTCTCCAGGCTAAACACCCCCAGCTCCCTCAGCCTCTCCTTATCAGACTTGTGCTCCAGACCCTTCCCCAGCTCTGCTGCCCTTCTCTGGACACACTCCAGCACCTCCATGTCCTTCTTGTAGTGAGGGGCCCAGAACTGAACACAGGATTTAAGGTGCAGCCTCACCAGTGCCAAGTGCATGAAGGTATCTGGTCTATGAAGCCCACAAGGAACAAGTCACAGTCAGTCAGAATTTGAACACAGCATTAACTTCCTATTCAGATGCAACTGAGCAAAACTCTCAGTGAAATCAGCAGGAAATTGTCCTAAATAGTCTGAGTAGCAAATTCAGGATTGAAAATCAGATTTACTAAAGGAAGTAATAATATGATCTGCCACTTACACAGAAT
The DNA here is from genome assembly GCA_024500445.1 of Entomyzon cyanotis. Classification (NCBI taxonomy): domain Eukaryota; kingdom Metazoa; phylum Chordata; class Aves; order Passeriformes; family Meliphagidae; genus Entomyzon; species Entomyzon cyanotis. The sequence goes on from JAKEPQ010001005.1 coordinate 90,173,807, forward strand.
AAGTACAAAATATACACACACACATATAGATACTCTCAATTACACTCCAATGTAACCAACACATATACACACATTGGGAAGGAATCATCCAGTTTAATAAAAGGCAAAATGAAACTTTGGTATTTCTAGATGCTTTGTGCATTTTGATGTAAAAACTAGACTACTGTGGGTTAAAAAAAATTAGGGATTTTATTAAAACAAAAAGTAATTCCTTTTCTCAAAATGGAGCATTTAATTTTGAAGAGAACTGCTTTTGGATGGAGTATGCTCTTACAATGCTTTGCATATATTAATGCAAATCACAGAGGCTAGAGAGATTTAAAAAACCTATTCCCAGAGAGATTAATCCAAAATTAAAATTTATTCTGCACCAAGTTAAGTAGGCCATACTGGGTCCTTCTTTGCTGATTGCAAATAAAGAGTAATTTCAGGCTGTGAATTTCTTGTACTCTGGTATCAGTGATGAGTGGTTTAATATTGAGGTGCTGTAGTATTTCTGTGGAATCCTTGTTGTGTTGTCCTATGTGCTCCATATTCCACACCAACTGTACATATTCCAACAACTTTATACCAAATGAGGACAGTTTATAACAAGTGTTCTGTTTCCAATGGTGAACCGTTTCGTTCTGGAAACCATTCTTTCCTTTTGCTTCAGGCCTTTTGCTCTTCATAGCAGTCCATCCTGCTGTAGGCTTTTGACTAATAAAATGAGTCATATTGAAATGCTGTAGTACCCCTTCAACTCTACAGAGGCACTTACGCAAAACTTGTCTTTCTGTATCCCACAATCTTTTCTTTTCCCCCGTAAGGAGGAGGACATCATGATACATATTCACAGTGACCCTGAGCTGAAAGAAAATGAACGTGTGATGTAGCTGGCAGTTTTACAACTGTTGGTCAAAACGCTCTTAACTAAAATTGCAATAATCTTCTCTAGAAAGAGGCTCAGTCTCCTTCCCTCTGAGGCATCCACTTTCGCTCCAAATTTCAACCATTACCAGCAGCAGAAACCCACAGAGACAGATGGAAAAGTTGACCAAAAGGCCTCTGAATGCACAGGGAAATAAAAGATAAAAAAATCTTCAGAGAGAAAACTGAGTTTTATTCAGCATGATCGAATTTTTTAAATATTCACTCCAGCTGAAAACTTGAGTAAAGGAGGCTCCATTAATTTCTTGCCAGGGCCTTCAAAAAAGAGCAATTTAACTCCACAGGACAGAGGAATCCTCAACATGCTGGGAGAAACCACGTGTATTTTCAGACAGCAGAAAATGAGCCTGGTAATTATTTTGCACACCCTGATGGAGATCGCAGCAAAACAGATGGCAATAATCAAGAGAGAAGATGAATTTTAGCTCTGAGGGCAGGTGGGGAGAAAAAAGGGAAGTCTTGGCACAGCAGGGAGAAGCAGCTCTGTGTGAAGAGACAGTGGAAACACAAACTGCTTTGTGTGAAGCCACCGGCAATGCCTGCCCCTGTTGTTCCTCCATACAGATGTTTCTGGACATGCGGATGGACATCTCCGCCGGTTACATCTAACAGAGGGAAATGTGCACACCTCATCTGACTCACACACCCACTCAGCCATCTCTGCTGGCAGCTCCTACCTTGAGAGCCTTTCTGACTTGCTGCGCAGCCTGTAGCATCCTTTCATCTGCTGAAAGAACCCCTGAAGTGAAATGCTTACCAAACCTGCTGCTCCTTGAGACGTGGCCATCTATGCCCGACAGTCCTCAAAGGAAAACAATTACACACTTGATGTAGAGCTGAAGATAGAGACTTCAAAATAGATTATCTCAGCTTACTGTACTCAAAGCAAAATCTCTTTAAGTATTCATCTCTTGTGAATGAAGATATTCACCAAAAAACCACAAGAGTTAAACCTTAATCAGTCAGTAGTTTTTACAGTTTTTCCCCTTGACTGTTACCACTTGTTGAGAACTAATTGGTTTATGAACAATTTAAACTGCCTTTTAGTATTCAGGGCAAAATTTTTGATAGTTTACATCTAATAAAAGCAGTTTGTATACATAAAATCTTCAAAGTCACACATCTGAAATTTTATATATGTTTTTTATTATGTGCAGTGAGTAAAGGAAACCTTAAAACCAACTTCATGGAGGAACTGTGTTCTAGAAATGTACTTTAACCCTATCGTAATCAAATTTTCCATATAATCAAATGCATGGCTATGAAATTCTTGTTTGCAGCTAATGGAAACAATTTGCAAAGTGTAATTTACAAAGTTACTTTTCTTCAAAATAACAAAAAAAAAAAATTGAATTTTAATTTTAAATGCTACAAACAATGTATAAAGCTTTTTAGTAATGCACTATCAGTGGCTTATGGTTCCACTGAAAATTGTTCTGGTATATTTCCTCTTAGTACAGGTAACTTATTAATAGAGCATGGAAAAAATATAGCTGCTGTGTAGAGCTTCAGTTAAGCTTGCCCATACAAGTACAGGAGGAAATATATTTACAAGGTGTTAGTAGTCAATATTTCATATCACTCTAATAAGATTTTTCATTCCACTATGGAGTGAACATTTGGCATTCTCCTAGGTTTTAGACATTGCTTGTAATAAATTTCAGGAATCTTTTCTCATGGAATTACCCTCAATTGTGGAAAACTTTTTTCCCCTTTTTCACTAAGCTGTCCAGAATTAGACTTTCTGGACTATCTGGAAGAGGCTCAGGAGTTAAAATAGGTGAGTGTGGCTTCTGGGAAGTACTGCAATAGAAGAATGCATGAACTTTATGTAGAATATTTCTTTTCATGGCTACTAGGTCAACATTTTTGAGAAGGATGTCAGGTTTGAGAATAATCTGAGGTTTGCACTTTGCACATGTGTGGTATAGCAACAGAACATGTAAAGAGAGCAGCTTTGGAGCAGGACCTAAACTTCCTGATTCTGGCTCAGAGCTGCCGACAGAGCCTCTACAGAGCCAGTCCCACAGCTGTAAAGATGGATTTTTCAATCAAGTTCTCAGCAGACCAGTGTCCAAATCCAGCCTGGTTGCTTGGGCTGCTTTAAAGGTAGATTTGTATCTGCTTTCCATCCAAATGGAATGCAGCTCCTTAAGACAGGAAATGTCAGGAGGAGTCAATATTACTGATTTATGCAAATAGATTATTTGACTAATAACTCCGACTTTTCTGAAAACTGGAGGCCTTTCTTCTTGGAAAGTAATCTTAAAGGCATCTCTTTCTGTCCTGCTCATTGTCCAGCTTATAGATAACCACAAAGGATGAGTCTGGACTGGTTTCTTCATGGTCTTTCCAGAGTGTACTGATACAAAGCCTTCATGTCTGACTCACAGTGGATACTACATAGTATTGATCTGAACAAGCTACTCTTCCATCTCCTTCCTGTGAATCTGAATCACAGACAGTAAACCCCAAACACAGTCCCAGCAGTAAATGAGAGATGGGAGTCAATGAGAGACCATGCAAAAAAAAAAAAAACCAAAAAACCAAAAAAAAACCAAAACCAAACTAAACCAACCAAAAAAACCCCCAAGTTTTCCTTTCCTTGTGAAAGGAAGCCCTGTGCGTGGGAGGGTTGTAGAAGACACATGAAACATCACAGCCCTGAATCTATTGTTCTTCTAATGATTCCTGATCATAATGTACCCCTTGCAGGGAGAAGATCATTGTTTTGACAGGTCAGGTGCATTTATGAGATGTAGACGAGGCCCTAGATGGTTTGCTGGTTACTAATGAAAGGAGCTGAAGGAATGTGTCGGCTGATACAGGCTGGTAGAGTTTCTAGTAGTTCACTGGAGCTGTGCAAGAAACACATTATGTGAACTTATGCTACTAAACATCTAGGCTAAGCATCTGCTTTTGTAAGTACTAGTCCATAAGCAGTTAGCCACAATAGGAATCTTCTTAGAAATTTCTCGTGTAGGACAAGTTTTTCTGGCTGGAGTAAGGAGTTACTGTTTTGGATTCTGTGGTCCTGTTTACATACACAGACAGCAGGAAGCAGTTACTTTAGGCACAATTCAGTTGAGCTTTTCTCATCAGTCTTGTTGTCACACTGCCTTTGCTTGTTGTTCACTCACTTTCAGATTCCTGTCACACACAACCACAATGAAACCAGCGCCTCAGTGCCTTTTCTTGCTGCCAGTTTGAAAGGACACACAGCAGAGTTCCTGCTCAGACCTTAACCATTCCACTCTGTGCCTTGGGACAGGGATTTATGTTGATCCAAGTGAAATTAAACAAAGATGTGCAATTGCCTTTCTCTTTTCTCTGAATAAAAAGTATGTGGCACACCTGTTAGTGCCAGTGAGAGCTGAACTTGGACATAGATTGAATGGCAGCTACATACAGCCTTACAGGACACCCCAAGAGCCTGTTCACTGTTCAGAGAAGTAGATGTAAGAATTTATTTCTACCATGTCTGCAAGTCTTTTGGAGTTTACACTTAGATTCACTGATGTAAATCACTTTTTTCCAGTTTGCTTGGTGCAGTTTACAGTGGTAGAGTGAAACTCAAAGACAAGAAACAGCAGCTCTTTAGTCTTTAAATGATAGAGAACAATACCTTCTGTTCTTGAGAACAGCCTTATTACACCCAACTCCATATTACCATTTCCACTTTTGAGAAAATAGGGCAAACACATGAAATCTAGCTACATTTAGGCAAGCCTTACAGCAACCAACCTTATAAATAAGAGGACACTTTTTATATCTTTCTAAAGTTCACCTACAGCCAAGAACTTCCTCCCCTCACAGTGTCTGAACATATTTTTCCCTGGCCAATGGGACAAGTTTTAGACTAGAAGTGATGATGCAAACTAGCTTGGTTTCATTTTCACTTTTTCTTTTTTTCTTTTTTTTTCCCCCCACTGGAAACTGTGGTGCTGAACACACCTCGCTTTAGATGGATGGCAGCTTTGAAATTTCCTAAATATTAAATTTTAGAGTACAAGTTCTGATCAGGTACTCATAGATAGAGCAGTAAAATTTGTTCCTTTTAGCTCCTTCAGGGATTTTCTTAGTGGTTTTCTAATGTTATTTTAGTATTAACTATCCCTTAAAGGAGGTCTGTAGAGTGCCAAACCTACATTTCTGTTCAGCTCTCATTAAGACATTACTAACTGTGGTAGGGACAGAAGTAGCCAGGAGGATTTTGGCTCAAGTATTCACAGTAGAGAAGCATTGCAATTGTCCATACCAAAAAGGAATATTCTGATTTGAGGAGGAAAGGAGAAACTGCCTTCACCATTAAAATGGACAGTGCATCCTACATCCTATGACACAGTCATTGAGATCCCACTTCTCTGCCTTCCCCCATCCTGACTGAATGTACACATGCAACACACATGTGCACAAAGTCTTGGGCTGACCTGACTCCATGCCTGACAGCACACCCTTTTCAGGACTAGGTAAATCATAGTTTCTTACTGAAGCCTATAAAAGATTTCTTTTACAGTCTGCTTTGGCATTTACCCAGTACTCTACAAAATGGGACTGACGAAAGGAGAGTAGATGCTGTAAATTTGTGACAGATTATTATATCAATTAATCTTTTTCCTACAGCTTTATAATTGTAATGAAGTAGCAACTTAAACAATGCAGTCTGTTGCCCAAGTTTGTTTTTAGAAACTTCAATATTGGACTGGGTTTTCTCAACGGCAAGCCAGTTAAAATGAGAGCAGTATTGATTATTGCCTCAGCAGCACTGCGATCTGCTCACAGCAGCCTGTGGAGAATAGAAATCTAAACAAAAGGAGAAGGTGGGCCAAGAGCTGCAGATGGTGCTTAAACAGACACTCAGTTGCACAGAGGCCCCCAGCGATCTTGGCTGTAATCGCATACTCCTCGAAATGTTCTTAGGATCAGGAAACAGAGGCTCCTTTAATTGTCTGATATTATAAAGGTTTCAGAGAGAATTTGGCCATTTCTGTCTGGCAACACCTCAGGTAACTTCTCATCATTTCCCATTGCCCATAAACAATCGTGCTGTCATATGCCAGAGAGATGCATTCTCATTCCCTCTGCAGCTCTGGAGCAAGGAACAAGGGCCCCTTCACAAGGCTTGCACATGTAAGGTCCTGGTGGATATTCAGCCTCATTGCTGAATTGATGGCAGCTTTTCCACTCAAGTCTCAGGGGCTCTGAGTCATTAATGGACCACTCACCTTTGTGCTAAAACCTTGATTCTGGCTTGGTTTAAACAGCAAAGCTGATGGTTTTTCTTCCCCGTACGGACTAGTAGGTATGATTCATAATGTCTCATGGCAGCATGTATTTTGCAAAGTTAATCTGATCAGGTCTGTATTTGAAATCACTCTGGTTTTGAATCCCAGTAAATCTACTGCAGATGTGAGACTTCTACATCCAAGTCCAACTGGCAGGTCATCATGTGCATCCCTATGCAGATGTGTTGGAAAAGCACCCAACTCATGTGCTTAAGCTCTTAAAGGAGTCTTAACACTGGCACTAAGCCTCCAGCTGCATTAACTCGACTTAAAGGCTGCCTTGCCTTTAAAACTGCTGCAGGCAAGGATAAGGACTGCATCCCCCACAGCTGCCCATAAGATCTGTTGTTTTCCAATGGACAGCCAGTTGCCTCAGCTCTAGCAGGGAATCAAGTTTTGACTCTGTAGAAAAATTGGGGCAGCACTGTGGCATGAGTGCCTATCTAGCAGACAAGCCAGGCATCTGAAAATCAGAGTAAGTCCAGAGAGTTTAGGCTGATTATGTGCACATTAAATGTCTTCCCAATGGGTTTTGCATGGCTAGCTGGCTGTTACTACAACCCACAGTCTACAGCCAAGTACCCTTCAGGCTTCAGAAGACACCCAACAAGGTTACGGTTAATACACCACTACTAAACACTGGTGTAAGTGTTTGTACTCCTGCTGTTCATGCCTTATCGATGTTTGTGCAGGAGGAACTTCCCTCTCTGAGACATTCATTGCGTTCATTGTGAGCCCTTTAATCAGCAATTTAAAAAATGCACATTTAAAAAGAAATAAAGCCTTCGGAAGAAAAAAAACAGGTCTAAAAATAATAAAGATTAGTTAAAACTTCACTTAGCATGTCAGTAAATTCTCCTTAGCTTTCTGACTCATTGCCCCCCATCGTATTATTCCCTTGGCTCATGGTAACTTGTGCTTCTTCATAATGACAGCTGCCTTATTAGAGATAAATCTTGAGGTTTTGACACTGCAGAATGTAAATAGCACCTCCGAGTTGCAGCACCTTCCTTATCTTGCTAATAAGATGCCAAGAGGGGAAACAGTGATGTAAGTTCTTGCTTAGTCCTGAGACAGGTCCCACCCATGCTGGGAAAGGGCTAGCCAGAACCACAGCACAGGCTCATCTGTTGGTGCCAGAAGGAAAAGTAACTTCTCTCACTGAGAGGTGTGTGAATGAGAGTCCAGGGACATCAGACCAGGTCTCATCACACCATTTTCTTCATATTCTTTTGTTCATGTGGAAAGTAGTACTTGGGGGCTTGGATCCTTCCCATTAGTTAAGTGAACTACGATAAGCCTAGAGAAAGAGGGCAACGATCAAGAGTGAAATAATCCTGCTAATGCCTAACTCCTTTCCAAATGTATAGTTCCTCATAGCACACAAGAGACATTTTTTGAAGAGCTGTTGTATCCCCATCAATCGAACAATGTGCACATGGTGTACATTGATGTAAGTCAATCCTGCTGGGGGCCTTCCATTCAAACTGCATCTTTGAAAAGACTGGGAAGCATCCTTAAAATTCAAGTTGCCAGGCTTCGCTGTTTTCAGACGTTGATTGTAAAGTGTATTTGTTAAGCACCATCTGCTGTACGTCCAGAAAACAGCAACCAAAATTGTTCTATTTCCAACTTTTAAACAAATTTAAATTATTTAAATTCTGTTACTATCTAATAAATTATTTCCACTCTGGAATGTCAAAACTGTATTTATATAGTCCTAGAAATGCATTTTCTATGCATGTAAAGTTACATATACACCACAGACTAGGACAGACACTTGGGGGAGAAACCGCATTACAAAACACTATGTCCTATAACAGAACATTGGAAGGAGACGGGGAAATAACAGCGATGTTGAGCCTGATTTCCAGATGTACTAAATAAAACAGGATGAATACAACTGAAGACAAAGAATTGTCTTCCCAGGGAAAATTTAACATGTGTTAACCACAGGACACAATCACAAAAGCAGAAATTATGCACCAGTTAAAAATTCTAAATGAGGATTATTAGCTTTTCAGTATGGTTTAATTAAAAAAAAATATATTACCATATACTCTCAAACATTGAAGTTCTATTGATAATGAACTATAAATGATGAAGAAAAGTACTCCAATTATTAGCCTGTATTAAGCAAACAGCCTGAAAGATGTAAATAAATCTACAGATTGTTTAAATGAAAAACAGACACCACTTTTTCTCATTCTCCATGTAAACTCTTTCTTTCATATTTTTCTTAAATAAGATTTTTCTCTTTGAGCATTTTTATGAAAAAAATGAGTGTCACAAGCTGTTCAGCTCAGAAAAGGTCACACAGGAGGGAGGGAAAGATTACTGCTGTGATGTGCAAGGCACAGGCTGCCCAACTGAACAAGACAGCAGGAGAGGAGCCCAACAAGTGCTCTGTTAGACGTGCCCATGACACCTATACTTTGCCTCCACAAACAGTGCAAGTGCTCTGCAAAAGGTCTGTGTGCAAAGCTCTTATATTGGGCAGAGACAAAATGCTGATTGTTTATATGCTTGATCTCACCAAGAGCCAAGTGAAGCCTTGTAAGAGAGAAGTGGGGATAAAAACCATAAATGCACACTGTCTTGAAGGACAATTAATAATGCAGCATTCTTGGTGAAGAGGCTTCATCCAAAATGGGTGGGGAAAATAATATGTCACAACTGTAACCACTGAGTGGTTATTCTGGGGTAGAAGTTTTGTGCGACCATGTAAGTCATCACCAGGCACAAGTAAGCACGCAGGGCCTGATCACACAGCCTCTGAACTGCAGCCCTTGCCATCTCTGCATTGCCCTCACACCTCAGTAATGGCACAGAGCCTGAAGGGACGAGCCCTCACACCCCAAAATGAACATTCAGTGTCTCATGATATTGAAGCAGCCTGTCACTGGGGGCTTCACGTGAATTTAGTACAGACCAAGCAAGGAGTCCCACAGCTACAGAGGATGTAGCACCAGTAGTCCTATAAATTTCAAGGAAAGTGCCAAATTTCTTACCTTCTGTGCTCTCCTCATCCTCTCATCTCCTCCTTCCAGAAGGAAGAAACCCATCAAAGAAGGACTTCTTGCTTGGGGTAGAGCAAGGCTAGCTCTTAGTCCTGGCCATTTGGGTTCATGACCCACTTACATTTTCAGAAGCAGAACAGGCTGCTCTTGGCAAAGAAAAAAACGTAAAAATACTTGACAATTGCAAGGATTGATCTGTAGCCCAATGGACGTTAATAGGAGCCTTGCCCCAGTGGATATCTAACAAATTAGTTGTTCCTGAAGTTTCTGGGATTTTTGTAAAGCATCATCATTTCTGTTTCACCAGTGAGAAAACTAAGGCAAATAGCAATGAAGTAACTTGGCCAAGCACTACCACATAAATGGGTCACCAGCTGAACCAAGGGTCCCAAAATTCCATCTCCCTAATCACTGGTAAAAGTAAAGAAAAAGAGTTTGCATGGCTCCTTCCTCCCACCCCAAAAAATAACAGTATTGAAATTCTTCGGAGAACACAGTGTCAACCATCGTGTGGGAGACGTTGCTTTCCTGAGTCAGACCTTGCAAATCATAACAACAGTTTTCACCGACAGCTATGAAATAATAAGGCATCAATATTTATCTGCCTGAAGATAATAAATATTCAGTTTAAGGGGAATAAATAATGTATTTACAAACATACTCATCACAATCCTACTTTTACAAAAGTGTATTAGTACAATATTCTTACAAAAATTGTATGGAGTCTCAAAGACAAGACATGGCAAGGTTATTGCACAGTTTGCAGTTTTGTAAGAGACATTAAACTACATAATAAATTTAAATTCAACAAAGGTACAAACTGAGATATACAGATGAAGACAGAAATTTAGTAAAATTTTAAATAGATTCCATTTTTACATTAATGCCCCTCAGGTGAAATCTATAAAAAATTTAGCATGAGTAAGCAAAGCAATTCCAAACATTTAAATGTAAACATTCTGCAGTGATGCTCTTGACACTACAGAGCATTCTCCACAAATTGCATGTAAAATATTTCATGTAACCCAACCATACATTAATGACTTCAAACATCTAATATATGTGATACACTCTGCAATTCCCTGCAGCTTCTCTTCCCCTTGATGATTTGCAGGGTAATAGTTAATTGGAACGAACAAATAAAAAAACCCAAACATGTCTTTTGACATAGATATTATTCTATGTGTTCCTCTAAATTTATTCTTGATGCACACCAATATGGAGAAAGTCAGGGTTGTATATCCAACATGGCAGAGTTCAAACACCTGGACATTTACATTTACATATTTACAGACATTCAGATGCCTAAGATGGGATAAATCATTTCCTCCAAACTCTACTCATTTATCTCACTCCAGTCAAGACACAATGAAATTTTAACTGTAGAACTGCATCAGCACATATCCACTTCTGAGTTTTGATTCATATTCTGTAGAGCCCAATCAAGATTTTTCTATGGGTTTTCAAAGTTATTCAGTGATCCTTGTTAAAAAAGCTGAATATTTGCACTAAATATTAAAAAAAATCTTAGTTTTCTTTTCTTCATCAGTTTCTATAGTCACAATTTCCTTTTCCTTATTAATACAATTTATAAAAATTATTGTGAAAATAAGAAAACAAATTATTTTTCCCCCTTCATTTACAAACTGTGATCTCTTGTAGCAAATTATTTATACTGATTTGGGCTGCAGATGCTTTTATTCTAATACAGTGTGACCAGAGTTTTGTAATGAACTATAGCTAGAAGCAATTGGAGTCTAACAACTGAGGGCAGCCACACCAGGATTGTGGATTACTTCCACAACTACAAGTCAGGATGGTGTTAGTATGAGCTCAGTCCAGTTTAAAACTAGTATAGCTAGAAACACTTAATTCACTGAAATTGTTCCCTACTTTTACCAGTGCAAAAGAAAAAATACCAAGTTGAATATGTCCCCTTGTTTTAACAATAACAACAAATAAAAGAGTAGAAAATTGCAACTTGATGTAAGAAATTATTACATTGACACAGGAAATCAACAGAAAAAATTCTCAAATATTCTAGTCTCAAAAAAGAAAGGCTTCAAAAAGCCTTACGTTGTATTATTTTCTAGCAGTAGATAGCAGCATGATCATAAAATAGATCTATGCATGGGAATCATGAAGAAACACAAAATATCACAAGGTTTAATATTTGATCCTGCCAGATGCTGAACTCGCTGGCCCTGGCCCAGCAAACCATTTAGGTATGTGGTTAGAAGTCAGCATGCATGTTGCCCCACTGAATCAAAGGAGGTTATTCAAAGTTTGAGCACAGTTAAGTGCTTTGAAAGATTGGGTCATTAAAGTACCAACCACTTACTGCCAGAGTATAAGGCTAAATTGCCTCTATGAGCAGGTTGTTGCAGAGCTGTCCATTATGAGGCTTACAAATGCTCTTTGAAGTGTGCTTTGAAGCATTTCTTCACCACTGGATAAGAAAAACAAAAAAAAAAGTGGGTCTGTCTGGGCAGGACTTTCCTACATTCCCATCAATTCACTTTCATGTGCAAAACCAATCTATATTGCTGCCCAGGTGTAAGCATCACTTAGGGAAACAGGAAGTGCTATCAATGATAATGATAATTATGCAATGCCACCACTCTCCCACCATACATATGCACCCCATTAGAGCCAAATTAGTCCTGTGTGCAGGGCTGGCATCAACTCAGCTCACTATTAAAAGGGTAATGTCATGCAAATAGTAAATGCTACGTGTTGCATTTAACATCACTTCAAGTTTCTAAAATGGTGCTTGATGCTGAGTAATGTCGCTGCCAGCTAAAACTGGTGTTATCAAAAAAATTACTTGTTCTCTCAGCAGTAAGGAGAGCTTGCAATTTTATCTCAAAGCCAGGAACAAGACCAGTTATAAAAGTGCGTTTGTAGCTTTTGTTCTGACAGTTGTGGCAATGTGTGCTCACTAAAACGTGTATCCTGGAGGAAACCAAGGCAGGTTTGTTGTGCTAGTGGAAGCATGAGAAATGAATTTCTCATCTCAACCCCAGAAACAAAATCCTTTTCCTTAACTTTGGTGACTTCCTCAAAGGTGATATAACAATTGTGAGAAAAATAGGAATAGACTTCCATAACCTTATTTCAATTATGGATTTCTGTACCTAACAATATACCTATTCCAATCAGGTCTCAACACATGATTCCACTGCCACTGGATAGGAGTTTTGAGTGGTTGCTGGGATGGGGGATTTTTGCCATGGCCATGTGAGGGATCAAGAGCTACCTTGTGTTCACAGGGAGAGAACCTTATGCTGTTGTTAGAAATTCTGATGCTCAGATGTCAGAGTTATTTTGCATAGAAATATCGATCTGTGCAACAATTTTTAACATAGAGAAAAGGAATACTGCTATGGCAGCATAGTAAGGCCTGTGTCCTGAAACATTTGCAGCCGTAGACTAGAAGTGGTTCTGTAAGGGAGCAGAAACATCTCTCTTGCCACAGGGCGTTCTAAAAATGGTAAAATCGGGGTTAGAACAAGCATTTGATCAGTGTTATGTAAAGTTCCTGTTTATCAAATACTGAGACCTTGGTGTAACATCCCTCTAGTTGTGACTGTTCCTGAAATAGTTGAACATCTCACCACTTCAGTGTTAAATGCTGCTGACTGACTCTCTCTCCAGTCTGTCCAGCTGAAAATGCATGGATTGTTGTTCTCATACCTGTTAGCTCTGATACCACCTTGTCCATTTTTGATGAAGGCAAAAAAAAGCAAACCACCATTGCCCTACACAGTTGTTCAAGATCAGACCAGCTACTGCAGCTGTCAAGTTGTCTCAGAGAGAAGCCAGGCAGTGTCAAACTGTATTTTGATCCTGTGTTAAAAAAAACCCCAGAAAATACGAGAACTTACTTCTTTTAGGTTATCTGCTGGAAACTCTTTTTGTGATACAAGGATGGGCTTGCATTTGGGTCAGACATTAAGAATATTTTCTTTTTTTTTTTTCCTTTTGTCCAAGAGCAACCAACCTTACTCTATAGGAGAAAAGCGTTCTTGGAAGATGTGGGAGTCTTGGGCTACAACTCAAATTGCTCTGTTTGGCTATGGCTTGTGTCCACAGTTTATAAAACTCAGTACACATTGCAAAAACAGACACAACTGAAAGTACATGAGGAGGAAGTAAATCTATTTGACCACTACATACGCCAACTAAAGGCTGATTTCCAAGTGATAATGATTTGGGAGAGATAGGACAACCTGATGCAAAGCAGACCTGAGTAGATTGGTAAGGTATCAACTGATATAACCCTGGTGGCATATGGCATTCTAGAATATTTTCCACTTAAAAACTTGAAAAAGATTCTTAAATTCAGAGCCTTGTTTCCTCAATGAGGTTCAAAATACTGAATGACTTGCCAGAAAACACACAGTGGGTTAATGGTGAAACTATTAATCCAGGCCTCTACTTGACTCTGTCAATTGGATTACAGAGGTGTCTCTCAGACTTCTCTTTTGGATCATTCTTTGATTGGAACAAATCAAATATATTTCACCTTACAAATTGGCCCAAAGTTATGTCAATGCACAGACTGACATAAGCATTATCAAGATCAAAATTTATACAACCATCAGTTTTGCATGGTGAATACACCATATGACATGTGAATTATCAAAGTTATGTTATTATTTTAAAAACATTTTTGCATATTAAACATACTAAACATATTAAAGCATACTAAAATTGGATTACCAGTGAATTTCACCAAAAATAAATCCCCAGTGATATACAGGAAACTTTCAGCTCTAGTATCCTAGGGGCAATATTCCATGAGCAAAGACAGCAGGACGAAGATGGGCTGTGACCCAAACCCTGTGAAGCCAGAGATAATGATGTTATTGACAGTATTGGGCTAGACTTTCAGCTTGTGAAGGGCCTCGAAGGAGACAGGCAAAGAAAGGAGTGGAGTGCAACGGGCCCACCTGGGCCTGATCTGGTCTCAATAGTTCAGTTAGGCACAGGGTAACCACAGAAACAGATATAAAACCCTGCCAAGGTAAAATCTGGGGACAATTTCTAGAAAAGCAGAACTCCCTTATCTTAGATGGTACATGTGAACCGAGCAGACAGATTATAGCACTTACTCTTGCCTTGAAAACTTTGGATTTGAAGGAAAAAGCTCTAAAGCACCGTAAGGGCACAATCACTCAGCTTAGAGGTAAAACCACTTTCCTCTCTTCCTCAGTCTACATCACTAAAGTGAAAAGCATGGTTAATTATGCAGATTTGAAAAAGTTAAACCAAGGAATGAGTCCTCTCAGTCTGAGATGACCTGTGGGTCAGGTTTCAAACTGAACCATTTTAAGAGCTAAAAATAGAGTTCATCCTACAGGACAACCCAGTCACCTCTTCACCTAGAATCAATTAAGCATTGCTTGAATGTGCTCAGTGGACTGAGACAGCTGTAGGGCTCTCCCTCCACCTTTCACTCACCTTTATAACTCAGGAAAAAAGAGAAAGACAGACATATACACCGTTCATGTGTGCAATTGGTGTTGGCTGTATTATTTTGGAAACACTGAGCAGAAAGTAATTAAAATCTGTCCTAAATTAAAGGTAGGGAAATATTCTCTTTAATGGTTTAGACCCTGTATCTCAGCATTGAAAGCTCACAGGCTGAAATGTTCTTTGGTCTAACTGATGCTTTAAGTGATTTTAATGCCATTTTATATTTTAACTCCTTCAGCCAACTGCAATTGTTCTAAATTTCAACTTTGCCATTCAATTAGTACATGAGCCACATAAAACTCTTCTAGTTTCCTGCTGTCATGGGATCTGCATATTTGCAGATAAGTGTACTTCCCAGTGCACTTGTGTGAGTCTTCAAAACCCTCTCTGCCTGTAAAACTGAATTATTTGACTGTTCTGAGAAAACAAACACAAAAGAACATAAAAAGATCAAGCTGAGTTTATTTAAGATCTGGATGAACATCCATGGAACACTCTTGGCATTATATGTCCATCTCTTTTAACACTGTGGTGGTACAGCATTTTGGCCTAAGTTAACCAGGTTCACTCAGCATCTTCCTCCAGGGCAGGATCACAGATGGGCTGTATAACCCAAGTGTGTTTACCCACTCACTTATTGTAAACTCAGGCCCTACTCAACTTTCTGTAGAGAAAAGAATTAAAGGAGAAAGTTGTTCAAAGCATTACAATGTGCAATTTCAATGCAAGGCATGATGGAAGTAGCTGTGTCGGAGGATATTACTTCATTATAAACCTAAATCAGATGCACAAAGGTTTCTATCATCTCCAGAGACCATTCATTCCATAAGGCTCTACAAGAGGCTTTCCAGTGAAGAAAAATTGTTCCCTGTCCCTTCAGGCTTTAGAAAGTTGTATTTTTTTAACAGTTTTTAACTTTTTTAACAGTTTCTAATGAAATCCCTTATTATTGCTTCTCCCCTGGGAGACTTCAAAAGTCATGCAAACTTCACAGAGCCCACATGTCCATGAACCTCAGCCAAAAGACCACTAAGGAAATAAAATGCAGTTCTCCAATTAGCATTTGACATTCTCTGCTGGTTTTTGGTGGGGTGAATTTGTCTTTCTTCTAAACCATGCTGATAAATTAAATGAGTTACTAAGCCTGGAATTATTTCATATTTTAAAGCACACTGAAATCAAACGCTTCAGCATGGGATTTTGCTTTCTGCATATTTGGGGAGACATGAAATAAACCCAGGCGTTTCAAACATGTTTAAGGGGCTAATATGCACATGAATATTTTCTTCAAGCTCCTCATTGTGTATTCACAGCTACTGCCAAACACAACAACAGAGATGGGGCATTATGATATGAAATGGGAAGTGGTCAGATTTTCAAAGTGCGCTGTTGGGTGCCGAACACTTTTGAAAATCTGGCCCCTGATTCTTTGGTGCCATTCCAGAAAGAAATATCTCTATCCTGGCCTTCGTCCAACCAGCTTTGGAAATCATTTTGCACAGTTATTTCAGTAAAGCATAAAAGCCAATCCCCAGCTTTCTCTGCCTGATTAAGCACTGTCACCAATCACTACGCAGCTCTAAGGTACGCATGAAATATTCCCAGATAAATCCTCCATCTCCAGAGAAATGTGTTTCCTGTACAACTGTAAATCCAGGGTCTGTGTTGAAACTAATCCAGTCTGGCAGTGCTATGGCCCTAGAAAAGTTTCCTTGGAAACGACAAACTTATGCAATGGCAAAGTCATCCAATCTTTTCATGCCACTATATTATATTAAAAACACCTGGTTTATTTATACAATGACTTACAGATCAGGGTCCTAGAAATAATAATACATAAACTTTATAGCAAAAAATATACATATTATAATTCATCCTTCTATAGTATATAGAAATTATGTATATTTGTGTGTGGACATATATATAAATATATGGGTTGTACTTACGTTTAGGGCATTTGTGTATGGGCATGTGTGTCCACATACACACAGTATACATTTATATATCTTTCTAGGTGCCATGTGTGTGTCCTCAGAGACACACAAACACACACACAGGAGCATATTTACACTCTTTGAGTAGACATGTACTTTGCAGAATCTGCACACAAACAGTTGGAGTCCTTCACTGGCTGTGAGCATCGAAGGGGTCAGTGACCACCCGCATTAGTGTCCATGGAAAGAGAACAAATGTCACCGCTGTGGGCACAGGACTGGCTTGATGCATCTTCCTCTGTGAAGAACTAAATTTGCTGGGCAGTGGCACCCTGCAATGCAGGGCTTGTTGCATGGTCCAATTTCATTCCAGTTGTCACATGTTTTGACACATCCCGGACCACAGGTGTCGTAAACTGCGCCGTGTTTACACTGGGTTGCTGAAAGGAGTTAAAAGGAACAAAATGTGCATATTACACAGAGCCCCACAAGGAAAGTTACTTATCTGTTTGCTTCGTTTCTACTGCAAATATCAAAAAGCACATTTTGGCATGAGCATTATCTAGAGGAAAAAATTACTTGTAAAAATATTCCGCTGTATTACATCATAAATATAAATGCAGCAAAATTCCTTATCAAAAAGCTATCAAGTCCACAGAAGTCTTGAACCTTTTGAGAATTTTAACACAGCTAATGGTATACACAGCTTTGGCAAGGTTTCTATCTATAGGCAGATCTATGTTTTCAAATTAAAGGATTAACACTGTTTATTTATTATAATGCCTTTTATCGAAGATTTCTGAAACATTTACAAGGACAGACAGCTGTTATCAGTTCCAGTCCCACAGAAAGGAGATGAGAAAGGACAGTCATTCACCACATTAGAATTTCTGATCCTAAGATTATACTTTCTAAATTTCACTACAGCAAACCACATCAATGCTGTTCCTCCAACAGCACCATTTGTAAAACAAACAAACAAACAAAATCAAAAATTAATTGTATCCATGTTTTGTCCTGTTTTACCAACGGATCACTGACAGTAAGGATTCTTGTACTTAATGATTCCAGTATCTATTCATTAATTTATGTAGCTGACAGTTCAATGCATTTTCAACATAAAAGACCACTAAAGGCACAGCTAAAAGCACTAAAACCCCTCCAGATCAATACTTAAACTCTCAACATTTTATATCCTGCCTTTTTAGTATGGAGAATAATACACGGTTCGATGGCAAATAAAAGTCTGTTTTTCTTTTTAACGGCTGTGCTGATGGCAAAAACAAGTACTGATAAAACAGTTCATAGAGGGTAAGGGACTCTCAAGCATCCAGAATCATCTCATGCTATTTTGAGAGAGGTAATTGTATCAGGAAGGTTTCTTCGACTTTGAGACAGATTGAAGGTCAAGATTTTTTAAGTAATAGCTTTGTTATAGACAGAAAATGCTGTTTTATTGTGAGAATTGGTCTACAATGTCATTACGGTATTGCCATTATTCATAAAGAGAAAACAGACAAATAAACAGATTATATATATATATGAGTGTATCAAAGAAGATGGAAGTCTTATTGCTAAGGCATCATAAATTTAAGGGGTTCCTTTTCACCACTAAGGGATCTTCAAAACAGTATCCGTTCCTTGCAAGTTTTACTTCTTGTGTATTTTATGGAATTTATGCATATCTGAAAAGCAGTCCCAAAGAAGGAATTATAGCAAGAATGAGTACACAATTCTCAGAACACAGATATTATTAAACAAACACAAAAATGTAAAAAATTGATAGTACAGAGGAAAACTACCTTGGAGTTACAGAGAATCATCTGCTGAATCTTAAACCAATATTAAATATCAGGGGAGAAAATACCACAACTTTTTATCTTTAAGCATAAGAAAGCACCAAGAGCAACCCACCTAGAAGCTGTGAGACATCTTTAATTGAACATTGTTTTAGAATAGGTTGGAAACAAACCTATGTCAATTATATTCAAGATGGGCTTATTCAGTTTGTGGGCATAGATCTTTTGAGAATATTTTTCCAACTTTACATTTCTATCTTGCTCTGCACAATAATATGTATAATAAAGAAGGAACAAACAAAAGTAAAAACTCAAAAAAATTAAATTAAACAGGAAATTTAGAAGGTGGGGAAAACATGCAAGCAATATTAAGAATAGAATAAAAGGTTAGATTCCCAGGAAACTGTGCTTACACAGTGTGTTAAGAATAGAGGTTGTATCTCTGTAAGAGGGGAATCAAAAACGTGCAGATCTCCCAGGAGCTTTGCAAACAATGTATTAACTGTCTAGAGAAGCAGACAAAGACATTCAAAGATGGTTAGTGATTGTCCACACACAACGTGAATTATCTTACGGGAGCTGTCTACTAGGAGCTTTTGTCCTTCCTCTCTGAAAATTAGCTTCCTTTCGAAGGATCTCTAACTGACCAACCAAAAACAAACATTAGACTTCAGTACATGTGGTTTCCATATAGAAAGGAATACGAGCTTCAGTTTCAAGGCTGCACAGGTTTCATCCCACAAAGCTTTACTGCAGCAATAGCTGGCCTGGTCCTTCCTCTTGAGCTCTGTTTTAGTTCCTCAGCTGGTGGGTTTGAGGAAAGTTGGCTAAGGTCTCCTTTCCACTTCCTCATCTCTGCCCCAGAGTAAATGAGAATGCATCATAGCCTGCCCTCAGCAGCCATGGCATCTGTAGGTACTCCCCAGCTCTGCTCTACCACACATGGATGTGGGATGTCAAAACACCTCCTTTTCCTTCTGATGATGCCATATAGAAAATATGATGACTATTTTCTGCTGTAGGCAGCCTATAATGGCATTATTAACATGCTGTCAGGGGAAAAATCAGAAAAGTACAATGGCTGCTGTTTAAGTTCCCTGGATGGCTTTTACTGTTGAGTGATTCAGTTGTTAACATGTGGTGTGATTGATCCAGAACATTCCACTTCATCAACAGTTTAAAATATAAAAATAAAGACACTCTGCAGAAGGCTTCCCAGGGACTGCTGAAGTGATTCACTACCATGTAAACATGGAAAACAGAAGCAGTGTCTTTGCACCCGTCTTTTAAGGCAAATTCCTCTCTTAAAGAACTGAGCTCTGTTGCTAATAACTTCCTTAGTACACTAGCAAAAAAAAAAAATCAAAAACCCAACCCCAACGTACAAAAGTTACTAATAATACTGTATTTTGAAACATTACCAGTCCCAACAGGATTTTTCCACTCTTATTCTAGAACATGTGTTTGGCATGACAGATGTGAGCTTCCTCAGACCACTTTCTCAGCTGGCGGGATAATATCCAGCTCCAGTCCAGAAGCCATATAGTCACACAAATACAGCACTGTGCCTGAGCTAATAAACCCTGCCTAATAAGGCTACAGTTTGCAGACTAGACCTGGTTTAGTCCAGTCACTTTGGCAGTTTCACAGACGAGGCTTTAATCTGTCTGTGCCTGTCTTTGTAGACATGGCTGTAATTATTTACGAGGAACTCTTATTCGCCAACACAAAAGCCAAAATATATAACACAATTGCCAAAGGATTCCCTTGGTTGACAATATCTGGTAAATCTGATTCCACAGAAAAATCTGAACTAATATTTGAGCATCAATGAGTCTTCTAGCTTCTTCTGTCAATGTTACACAGTTTGGAGGTCTTCTGTAGGACTTTCAAATAGAATGTCACTCATAGTGCTTGCAATTCACAACATCTCCTTCTAACATAGTTAAAGGCAATGGATGTGGGCACTGGCCTTCCCATGATACACTCCTATTAATATTTTCAACTTTCAGTTCCCAGTAAGTTTCCACCGAAAAGCCAGAATAGCCCTCCTGATACATATATACATGGAATAAAGCAGTTGAAGGAAAGCAACATATAGAAGAGAAAAAGAGTGACACTGGCCAGAAAATTCTACACTAGAGAAGGAAACCAAAGGAGAAAAGTCAAAATCAGATATACACTCACCTTCCTCCACTTCAACTGATCACAGAGAAGAAGAAAATTGTTCCGATTTTATGAAACTGTTGTAGCATGTCAGCACATCAGTGCACTTTGCACTATATTATAGCCCTTATCTTTTTTTTTCCTTGCATGTGTTTTCATGCCCATTGCAGGGAGTTATTGCCTTCTACCATCCTTGAGTCTTCTTCCCCTTGGTGTCCTCAGAGATGCAGTGTTAAATTACTATGTCCCAAGTCCTTTTACCACTTCCATTCACTTAATTATACTTTATAAACTGCTTATTTAGACCTTTTTGCGTTACAATTATTTTTTCTTTCTCTTTTCCTTTTCAAACCTCTTCCTTCCACTCTTATCCTTTATTCTCTGTCTTCCACGTATCACTTTTTATTATTTCTTCATTCCCTCATGCTGGGTCTCCTGGTTTCTTAATTTCTCCTTCAAAAATAATATTTTTTCCTATCCCCATCCTAAGAGGTCTCACTCCCCACTACTTTCCATGGCAACCCATATCCTATCCCTAAACTCCTCAGCTCCCATGTCTATCTCACCAACCTTTTCCTACCCTAACCATTTTCATTACTCATTTTCTTTTACTTTCTACTCCTCCAGGTAAATGACAGCTGACATCCCCTTAGTGAGCTAACCTCATAGGACAGCAAAGCTTGAGCAGCAGTATTCTGCAGAAGAATGTAGAAGAGGAGAAGCTGTTGCACTAAGGGAGAGAGAACAGTTTGCATCAAGCAGGATATGCAATTCAGCCTCCTGAGCCTCCTGTTTGGTTGGCCCTCCAGACAACACAAGTTTCTTGAAAATTATAAAAAGGAGCTAAGCTTACAGCAGTCAGGGTAGAGCAACTGGGAACCACACAAGATCTGGTTTTAAAACACACAAAAGTGTAATTAAAACCTGAGACTTTACTAATAAGTATACTCCATTTTCATCGCAACACAATTCTTGCTAGTATCCCACCAGCTACAAAATATCAAGCAGGAAATGAAAGTCGTAGAATGCTGAAGTTTTATTACAGATACGTTGTTTCCTACCTAGGAACCTTTATCTGTGATTAGGACACAATAATTGCAACTACTTGTTTTGGAGAAAAAAAATAAGTTAAAGATTAAAATCTTGATACTGACCCCTGCTACCATATGGAATGCAGTGGACGCACTTTAATTTAATGTTTACTGTAGAAGATGGTGCTACTTATCTGACATTGGATACTTATATAAGTGTTTTGAGGGTACTTAGCCTTATTCAGCTCATCTATATTTTCTGCTTAACAAGATTTCCCATTTCCCTCTAGAAGTCTGCTGAGATTAAAAAACTCATGTGGATTTAAAAACTTCTTTCATTAGCTTTAATGGAGGCTGTGTGCTTAAATTCCTTTATAATGTTCTCTCAAGGACTGTTTTTGCCTCAGAAATTTTTCTTGTCTTTGGTAAGATGCCAGAAAAAAATTGTGAAATGAAGCCTCAATTAGTTAAGTCGTGATATGTCAACACTTGTATAAACTCCTTAAGGCAGAGGCTGCTAGCAAGTAGTTTTTATTCTTTTTACAGCATCTGCCACAGTGAGGTCTCAGTCTGAAGTGCTTTAGAAAAAAAAAGTCAGGATGCTTGCTTCAGGTTCTGCATGGATCTTTTACCAGATCAATAGATTAAAATTATATACATTACTATTGCTGTCTAAGACCACATCCTTGAATAGGATTTTCATTTAGTGACACCCTGTTTGGATTGTCCTGTTCCTTTGTAAGAAAAAAAATGAGCCTTTTGGGAGCAGTCAATCTAAAGTAATTTGCTGTCACTCACCCACCCCTGCTAAAATGCCTTCAACAGAAAAGGAAATTGAAGTTGAGAGAGTAGACCCTGAGCCATACACAATCACCAAAATGGACCACAGAGTAACGGCTCTTTGACCCGCACTGAGTATCCTCCTCTCATTTTTTGTTGTTTTTTTAATCTACTGTCAATTGCTTTACATAAATCTGAATACATTACCAGGCAAACCTATGCCAATAAAGAGTGTACTAAATTAATGAGACTATAATCAGGTGAAATACTCATCTGCAATACTGTATTTTAGTTCAAGTGACCATAACCACAGGCCACTGCTTTTCATGGAAACAATCACTTACAATCACTTGCAATTAATGCACTCTTAATCACACAGGGAGTAGGGACTAAATGCAAAAATTAATGCAGGCTTGCATTTTCATATTCCCAAATACATTTCTTCCTCTTTCCTCGTTGAACCCACTGCAATTACATGCACATATTGTCTCCAGAAATATAACTATGTTTTGACAGGAGGTCAAAGGAGTTTAAAAATTTTCTGTAATCAGCGGTTTACATATCCTGCAAGAAAAACTTCCAAGTACTTCCAAGTTGGTAGAATTCCTGTATTACTTTTGATCCTCCTCCACCAGTCAAAGGATAGTAGCCTAAAAGGATAGGCAATGCAACAGCTTAAAAAGAAGCTGTCACAAAATGCTTACCTGCACAGTTCTGCTCCGGCACCCACTGGACTTTCAGCCCTTCCCTCTGACAGGCTCGGGCGTATGCCAGGAATGATTCACAGTAGCAGTTTTTATGGACTGGACACTCACACATGTCTGTCACACAGGACCTGCAGAACAAAGCCCCAGAACAAATAAGAAAGGAATGCTTTGGCAGATATCTGTTGGAGGTTTGGAGTTGTTTATTTTCCAGTCACATGGCATTCAATGCCACAGCAACTTGTGCTAAATGGCAAGAAAGTTAAAGGCATCTGTGTGGTTACAACCCAAGGGCTTCCTCTCTTTTTGGTGTGCTGCTCCAATGCAGAGAAGTCTCCGGAGCACCATGGAACCACACAGAAACAGGGAGCTGAGAAGACTCAAGAAATATCAGGCTGAAAGGACCACAATGGGAGAAGGCAAACTCCAATTTTGCAATGAGATTTTGTCAACATAAGATAAAAACTTCTTTTTTATTCCCTAGAAAGTAGTAATTTAATAATTTTACCAAAAATAAAAGCAGTAGTGTTAAGCATGTGACTTCTGTGGGTAATGAGCACATCCCTCTCTCCAGGTTACCTTCAGACTCCTCTTGCTCTGAAGGCCCCAAATTAGCTACATGCCTGTTTTCTCAGCAGCATCACTACTGAGTGCCAGACCTAAAGATACTCCAAAGGAACAGGGGTGGTGCAGCATAACTGAGCAGTTTCATGCTAGGAAATCCCCCAAGCACTTGTTCATACCACTCAGTCTCTTCTTCCCTTGCATTCTTATGTGAAATCACCACAATGACAGGAAGCAAAGCTGCTAACATGGCCCTACATGAAACTGCTACTGTGGATGTCACCACTGTATTTCAAGTTAGCCCACTCAGAACACGTGCCCATTTGGCACAGACCTAAAATATAACTGGAAAAAGCCAGCAGATTTGCAGTTGGTGAT
This sequence comes from Entomyzon cyanotis, assembly GCA_024500445.1. Taxonomy (NCBI): domain Eukaryota; kingdom Metazoa; phylum Chordata; class Aves; order Passeriformes; family Meliphagidae; genus Entomyzon; species Entomyzon cyanotis. Next base: position 90,197,879 of record JAKEPQ010001005.1, read on the forward strand.
TTCTGCATATGCAAAATGTGTAGATGTTTCTGCATGTGTAGCAATGTGAATTCAGAAATGTCGAGTATTTACTGCTCTGAGCAGAATCATTTAAAGGTGGGGACAAGGTACAGGGAAGGCAAACTCTGGAAATCATGCCTTCAATTTCTCTGCTTTCCACTGAAGGTGCTCTATGCGTGAACCTTGGGTGTCTCAGTGCTCAAGGCCCCCCCGCTCCATACATGTTCAGGGGCTTTCCCATTCCTGAGAGGACAAAGCAACACTTGCAAGAGGAACAAATCCTCCAGAAAGATGAAGGGTTGAAATGAAAAATGAGTTCTTCACATTAATCGCTCTTCCTGTGGACCATAATTTGAATTAACTTTAGGAAAAGGATGGATATAGACTTAATTTCCCAGAAGCTTTCGCCACAGCAGAAGCGGTAACAGCTTGGAAAAGGTGCAAGAATCTCAAAGTGTTCTGGAGCCCTAATGACCACACAATGCTCTAGAGTAATTAAGAACCCCTTATTCAAAACTGGGAGAAAGGATTAGTGATCCCTTGAACACAGACAAGCCTGTTTCTATATGTCCAACAATGCCCCTTAAAGAGGAATATTTCCCCTTGTCAAAGTCACCAGCTACTTCAGTGATCATTCATATGCTTAAACCTGACAGCTCTGCTTGACACCTTCATGAGTGTTCAATAATTTTACTCTTAGTGGACCCTCAATATGAAATTGCCTAAAAAATCCCTGTGACAAATAAGTAACGCAAGTGCTAATGTAAAAAGGTTACCTGTCCTTGATTCACTGAAATATATGTGCTGTGAATAAACAGAATTGCTTTGGATCAAATATATAACATGCTCATATTTACAGACCAGTTGTTTTCACTTTAAATAGCTTTAGTTTCTAGGGACAATGTAATTTTATTTCACTTTAGTTCTGTGGTAGGTCCCTTTATATCTGTTCCAGTAACAGATGTTGCTGTTTGCATATCACAGTTGATAGGCAAGGAACAGATCGTCACAACATCCTTGGCTTGGTTTGATGATGTCAGCTGATAAAAGACCTTGTATAAGCACAAAGGGTCACCTTTTTATGTGACACACTAAATAACTTCACACTGTCTCCTCTGGCCACAACATCTCTTTGTGATCTCTTCCTAGTATCCCTGCAGCAGGCACTGCTCCATATACCCCATGCAATTTAAGAGGTGCATGTCTCATTTTACAGTGAAGTAGATGCTTGCTTGCTACTGAAACAAATCATTATCACAAAGAAAGTCTGTATATAATCACCATAAATAGTTGATTATCAAGCTACCATTTTTGTTTCCGTGCTAGTCCCCGTTATGAAACACATTTCACTGCTCTCCTCTCAGATTTAGTTATTATTGATGTTCATGGTGTTTAGGGATGCTTGCCACTATTAGCTTGGCTATATGTTCACCAACTTCCTTGACTTAGAAATTATAAAACCCTAAGACTGAGGTACTTCCTCTGCTTTTTAGAGCATAAATTTTTTTTAACATTACTCAGAGAGGCATGCCACCTCTTACCAGCTACCTCAGGTGTACCAGGAAAAGATGCAAGATCAGGAAAACTCGAGGCACCCCCATCAATCACCCAAGCTTTTTAATAGTTAATATGCTCATGGCAAGGCTGGCACAGACCCTGGCAAAGCCTAGGCATAGTCTGAGGGATTAGGGAAGGGAGGGCACTGTTCCCAGTCTGCAGGAGGGCAGCCATGCTCTTTGAGAGTGCACAGCTTAGCTCCTATATACATGTGAGCAACACTAACCATTAACCCTTGGCATTGAAATGGCCAGACAGGCTCCAGGGTGAAACATCTGACCTTTGGCTGGGATCAACACTATTTGGTACAGTTTTCAGCACAGGTATCCACTGAGGAACGTAGCACACCTTGTGCAACACAAACAATCCGCTGATTCATTACATACCTAATTGCTTGTGTAATTTTTATTTTCATTAGGTGTTTAATCCTGATGACAGATGCTGGGCTTGAGCCTTAGGCTTATCTGAGTGGCAATCGTCAGATTGAGGTGGTTTTATTAATGAATTACAATATCTAATTATTTGTATGGTTGATTTAATTAATTAATGTTAAATCAAAAATGTGAGTAAAGAAACCAATACCCTCAGCTGTCAAGCCTAGTGAATAAAGATAAAACCTTCTTTTATTTCCTAATGAAAGGGCAGTTCTGTGCAAGGACGTGCAAGCAAAAGATGTCAGTTTTCTGGGGGCTGGCTCTGAGGGCGACCTGCCAATGGCCCATGGCCAAGCTTCAACTTTGGGTCTGTTTTTTTAATCAAAAGTGGTTTATATCTTGCACTTAATTACATTTCTCACAATTACTATTGCTACAGTTGTGTTGAAGGGCTATTACAGGATGATTTACTAGGTAAATTGAAAAACTGATTCTTGTGTGCTATCCTAATCCTTTCCCCTTGCAAAAAACGTTGGTATGCCCATAGCTTTTTTTTTTTTTTTATCCTCTCCAGTGATACATTTCAGAAAACGTTCTCTGCTTCCCCAGATTCTGCCTTCTCATAATTCTTCCTTTGAATCTGATAAAGAGATTTTGTGACACTAACTGCATGTATGCACAAGCTTATCTGTACTCTAATCGGACTGGACTGTTCAAACAACAGAAAAACACATTTTAGTAAAACTTTGGAATTATGCCAATGGATACTTTGGGTCTTCCACGGTATTCTGACTCTTTACCAAGAAAAAGCATTTGCGTAAATGAAGTAAAAACATATTAGAAACTTAAACATCAAAACATTACAGGCAGACAGAAATAATCCCACAAGAAGACTGCAGCACAAGTCACTTATAAAATGAAGCCATTTTACTAGCTATGGAAATACAAACAAGATACTCCAGGCAGCCTTAGGTCAGCCCTCAGTGAAATCATAAAGAGATGCAATGATCTTGTGGTCCAAAAGAAAATTACATTTATTTTAAGGACATAAATTAAAAAAAAAATTGGATGTGACCATGCACTTTATGTGGCATGCCTGCTCCAAATAAGCACCAGAGCACAGCCAACCTCTGAGTCCTCAGCTGGTACCAAGAGCCTCACTGTGATCCCTTTTGATGCTGTCTGTGCTGCCTGCAGGGTGTGTGTCAGAGATGGCGTTAATTGGGTGCATATAATCACAAACTGTTGCAAGGGGAAATCCATGAAAGTGAAGGCATCCGGCAGCTGTGGGACACACCCTTGAAGGAGACAAACACACACTCTGCTGCCACATCTTCAAAGCAAACTGGATGAGTACACTCCTTCAGCAACAGCTCTTTTTCATATTAAACCATGGAAAGTCTCCAAGTCCCACAAAGGGCAAAGAACAGAGTCCTGTGCTACATGCAGTATTTAAAAAAAGAAGAAGAAAAGATCACAGCAATGAAGCCTACCGACTTACTGTGTACCACACAGGATTGAAATTGCAGATGTTCACTTGCTGAACATCAGCAGTTCCTTTTCCTCTGCAGTACACATGAATCCAAACCCAGAATCAACCATTTCAGGAGGGGCTTTTTCCTTTTACTTTTCCCCCTGTATTTCACAACAGGAGTGTGATGCAGTGCATTTTTAAACCTTTAGGTACCTTCAAGTTGCTCCACACAGATGGAAAACAGTAACATCTTACTCTTTCCATCAATACATCTCAACAGATTTCACAAAAGCAACTAGAGATAGTGCACCACTGCATACATTTTAGGTATATGAAGGAGCATCAGGTGATTATGGGGTTTGTCCTCTACACTTGGGATAAGCTGTACACTTGCAAACTTCAAAGCCTGAAGGGTCATTGCCTAGAGAGGAAGATTAATTTTCAGCCCCACCATCCTGTGACACATGACTTCTTCGGATTAGTTTTTATTTGGTATGCCAAATCAGAGTTTTAGTAGTAACCTGGCCTAAGTTTTTGACAGGAAAATTTAAAGCCTCTGTCAGTAGTTAGGTTTTTATGAGAAAGTTTGTTTGGGCTGTTTTTTTGACAAAGTTCAATGAATTGCCATAATTTATGGCCCCAGCTAGAAAAGACATTTCACAAGGTAAGAAGATGAGAAGATGAACCATTTTCCAATGTAGAACGCAAAGTCTCATGCTGTTGCTATCGCAAACTCTCACTTGTCTGCATATGCATGTTTAATTTTACCGAATCATTGAAGTATAGTATGTAAAGCTGGAGACTATTTAAGGCTTTGAGGCTTGAGATCAAAGGCCTGAGATCATGCTTTCTTTCTTTCTCCAGAGTTAAACTCTCCAGAGTTTACTAATATTAATGTAAAACCAGCAAATAAAGCAAGTAATTTTGGAGGCTGCTGAAAACACATAAATTCTTAAATCTATTGAGTATTCATTCAAAGTACTTGCCTGGGGAACAAACTGTTTCATGCAGCAAAGTCAGTCATTTTCAAGGATCATTTCTTCCAAGCCCAGGTAACCATGTCTGTACTCCCTCTGTGCTTTTCCCACACATCTTCACATTGGTAACACTGCCTCAAAATTGGGGAACTGATAAAGGCATCCATAACAAAGTTAAATCATCAGTTCCCCAACCCCTTTTTTCTGGCAAGTCCAAAATAAGGGCCCACAAAAACTGGCAAGCAGCTCACGTGCACTTTGTACTGGAGACTGCCCCATGCTGAAGAACTCCCACACTGCTGAATGGGCTCCAAAAAATCCCTACACGTGTAGGAGCAGAAAGGGAACTCACAGCTCATCTTCAGCGAGCAGAACGTAACAAATGTACTGCAGCCACATGCTCTCCATGGGGAAATCTCATTCCTATAAAGAAAGCATTGGCCATAATGCTTGAGAATAATGCTGTTTTTGGCAGAATGCAAAGGAGGAGTTTGCAGTAGTAGGCCTTTGAATGACGCATTCAAATTTCATCCTGATTCCTGATTTTTGTGCAGGTTTCAGTCAACCATGGACTGTGTGGCCACATTGAGCTAAGCAGAGAGATTTATAAAATAAACAATTCCACCAAAGGACAAGAGCTGCATGTGATACTAGATTTTTGGGGCACAGCAGTCATGTCACACACACATTGAAGAGTCCTATTTTGAGTGTCATTTTTCCTGGTCCAGATACAGACTTGGCACTCATATAAGTAAACAGAATCACACAAGATACCCACATCCATCCCTGCCTTGTCAAGGAGCCCTTCCAAAGCAGCTATTTAGAGAAGTTCAGTCAACATGGGAAAAAGGTGTTTTTAATGCAAGTCATAATTACTGTTGGTAATTTCCAACACAGCAGAGACAGACAGCAATTCAATTTTGATTTCTTTGTGCATCCATATTCTTAAAAAACAATCAGAACCCATATTTGTCTCACAAAGGATATGCAAAAATGGTATTTTCCAAACACCGAATAAATGAAAGTGCATGTAGACCTCTGAAAAAAAACATATTGTGCTGCACAATATCACCCCAAGCCTATACTATGTGCTCCTAAAAATATTATTCTAAAGTCTTTGTATAAAGCCAAAAAGAGTGTTCTGTATGTATTTTTAACCTTTATACAAAGAGCATGCTGTGCCAGAATTGTGTTTCATTGCCTTAACCAACATTACCCACAAGAATATGGTAAAATTAACAATGAAACATTCTGGAACATTTTCTAAAACCACGTAAAATAAAAGTTGTCAAGACAGCGCTACCCTGACACCTATTATTTATAATCTCTCTCAATATGTAGTGCCAGCGATAAATGCATTCAAAATGAAGGAAGGAAGGAAGAAGAACCGAATAAAGAATGAAATGGCACGCTAACCTTACCTACTTCTTTCTCTATGATAATTGTCCTACTAATGTGTCAAGTAGGCTTTTTGCATCTTGTGCTTGGATCCTTACAGGCATCTGTGGCTTTAATTGTACTTTCTGGTCCTGAGAATGGAAAGGCTGGCTAAAATCCCCCCATGGGGAAATAGCTGAACAATGACTAAGGAAGACAATGTAGTCCCATGCTGGACTCCAAGAAGCATCTGGTATGACTCAGAATACTTCCTAGAGCTGAAGGTTACAGTACAGCTGAGCAGCTGACTTGCCACCTTTACAAAGAGCAGATTTTGCTCAAAAATCTCCCAACGGAATATGGAAATGCCACCCACAGCTGTGGAAGAGCTGACCCCCTCCACTCTCATGTAGTTTCAGAAAGTGGAAGAGAGTTTTCACCTCTTCTTCTGTTTCAGTTGTGCTGCACCATGCAGAGTTTCACCTTCATTGTGCAGCCACGGCATTTGAAATAAATATCTGTATGCAGGAGAACTCTAATGGTTTGAGTTCATATGTTCACTTGAAGTGAAACAATTAAAAAACACTCCTCTGTGCACACTACATAAAACCCTGTAACTGGAATTATTGCAGTAGAGAGGAAATACTGCATAAGATTCTTAACCCATTTCAAACAACTGCCCAGGATCACACTGAAAAGTACCCATCAAAAATATTCTCATTTTACTTGCATACTGGAGTCGTATAAATACAATTTGTTCCACCCTCTTTGAAGAGATTACCACAAAAAGGATTTGGCTGCCTGTATGTTGTATGATCTGTGGATTGTATATCTAGCTGGAAAATACAAGGACCATAATAAAACTGCACTGGAACAGAGTTTCCAAACCTCTTATAAAGAGGTCATTTGCAAAAAAGGATTCAGATCAACAAAAAGATAGGAGAACCAAATTTAGGAGTATGACCCAGAATCTGACGCTGAAGGTTCAAAAGCTAGAACCTGTTTCCTGAAGACTTGCATTTCTTCAGTTAACTAATATCCATAGTCATCCACTTGCAAACATCCATCGTATAACTTGTCGCTGTTGAGCGGCTAGCTGAGGACTGACCCAAGTTCTCAGACAAGGAAAGAGAGGAGAAAAGGAACTTTATTGTTTTGAATTCCATATATATAGAGTCTACAGAAGTGCCCCAGATTGGTCAGCCCGAGACCTCCCCCTAGGCCCAATTGGCCAAGCCCGAACTGACTCAATCCGGAGAAACTGTTTGCAAAACATCCAAACTTTATCTTGTTTATGAAATATAGCAAAATGTTCCCACGGGAAGAACCTGTGCTAGCCACAATAACTGGCAAAGGTAACAGTAGCTGTATGTCTAAAGCTATATGGTAAGGCTTATCACGCATTTATGCAAAGCTTTGGAAAAACCCACTACAGGTGCTCTATGGGTTTAATGTTCAGAAAGTAAGTCAACTTCTAAAGGATTTTCTACCAAAAATCCCATCTTTCATGGGCCAGGGGCCTGAGATCTACAGCTTCTGTGCTCCTCATTGATCTCCTATGGCCAAATTGACCTACCTTGTGTTTCCAGTACCCCATCATTTATCCTAGAATGTCTTGGGTTGGAGGGGCCTTTAAAGAGCATCTAGTTCCATCTGCCTGCCATGGGCAGGGACATCTTTCACTAGGGCAGGTTGCTCAAAACCCCATCTGACCTGGCCTTGAGCATCGCCAGGGATGGGGCATCCACAGCTTCTCTGGGCAACATGTTCCAGGGCCTTCTCACCCTCACAGTAAAGACTTCAGTCCCACTAAGCTAAACCGACTCTATTTTAGCTTGAATTCATTCCCCCTTGTCCTGCCACTCCATACACTTGTAAAAAGTCCCTTTCCCTCCTTCTTGTAGGCTCCCTTCAGGTCACCCTGAAGCTTTCTTTTTCCAGACTTGAACGATCCCAGTTCTCTCAGCCTTTCCTCATATGAGAGGTGCTCCATTCCTCTGATCATCTTGGTGGTCCTACTCTGGACTTGCTCCAGAAAGTTGATGTTCTTCATATGCTGAAGACCCAAAGCTGGATGCAACACTCCAGGTGGGGTCTCATGAGAGTGGAGGGGCAGAATCGCCTCCCTCCCAAGCAACAATCTAGAAAAATTTCTAGATTTCATATTTAGGATTTCTTAAGCCAGTAAGAGTCCTTATTACAGATCCTGTTCTGACATAACACAGCAGTATTCAAGTTACTTCAACTTACCACATCATAAGCATATAACAAGCCTTTCTGAAGAGAGGAAAAGAAATGGAGAATGTGTTAGTGGACTTTTTCAATATCCGTATCAGTATTCTACATTTCCGTTCACTGCGTGCAATGCTTAGCTTAGCACTTGCACTGCCAAAGTGAATTTGACTTTTGACAGAGACACTCCATCATAATGGAATTTTCAGTATCCTCTCGCATAGCTACCAAGGAAAATCCATCATCGTTTTGATCTTTTGCATTATGTAATTGACACAAAATTTTATCTTTTTTTCCATGTCTAGACTTGACTTTTAAAGAATACTTCCCCCCACTCTCTAGTTCTTTAGGCACAAATGGAGACTGAACTGCCATATCTTATCTAGAAAAGGAAAAATCCTTGTAATTTTAATTAAATTTCAAGAAGACAGATACATTTTAATATCTAACTTTATACATTAAAGTAGTTTCAATCACGAGTTAAACTTTGTTATTCTGTTTCATACAGTGCAAATGAACATGGCATAGACTAAATGGTTCTAATACGTCTGCATCAACTTTCACTCTGGGAGACAGAGAGCCCATTAGTGTATTCTGTGTGACAGCCCACATCTGAAAAAAGCCAGAGGTTTTGCATGAGCTTATAAACATCCTAGATAGAACCTCAAAAATTATTGGGAGGTTTTGAAGTCATGGCCCTACAGAAACATAAACCATGTAGATATACCAAAAGCATATTGTCATAGTCATTAGATAAACATATAAAATGATACAGGTTTTAAATCTTCAAAATAAAAATTCAAACCAGATCATCTGCTTCTGTCTACTGACAAAATGTATTGTGGCCCTGCTATACGATCTGTCATAAAAATATGTCATATCCAGTAACAAGCACAATGAGAACACGAAGCAGGAAATATTTCTGAACTATGAACATAAACTGAAGTTATCTTCAGCTTTTGATGATGATTCACTGTATATATTTCCAAGGAGGTCTTGTGATATAATAATAAACAGGCTGGCTAGTTTAGAAACTCACATTCTTAAACTCTGCAGAGCCCAGTCCTTGGCTTAATCCACACAAAATTAACTTCAATCAAGCAGGCTTTTTCCTCTAGGTGGCTGCAGAGCATTTAAAAAGTTGCTAGCTCCAGATGGAGTAAGAAAGAAAGAGAGCAAGGAAAAGACCTGATAGGAGACTGCTGTTTAGAAAACAGCTTTCTCCCTCATCTTGCTCTCTTTAGAAAACAAGAGCCAAACTCTCATTTCAGCAAAGACACACTCACTGAGAATGCTGCCTTCCAGCTAGTCACATCCTCACAGTACATTTCATCTCTGAGGTCTCCCTCTTTGCTCTTCATCACAGTAGTTGCTAAAAATAAGACTTGTGATACAACAGCCATCTTACCTGAATTGAAAAATTTTAAGAAAACCCACTTTGTTTCTGGGTTTCATGGCTTCCTGTGTGGTCCTGGCCCAGACCCATACAAAGACATAGGCACATAAAGCATGATTTAGGCAGGATTCAAACACATGAATGCGAAACTGCAGTCCTGGCGGGGTTACCCTGACTCCAGAAAGGCTGACCTTTTCATGATGGATATTTAGTTTCTCCCTTTACATTTCCTCAGGCACCTCTGCTCTTGCTCTGCATGTTCTCAAGACCACGTGGGCATTGGCAGACATAAAGCCTGACTGGCACCTCAACAGTGAGGCCCACCAAGGACGGCTGTCTTAAAACAGCGGAAGTGCTGCCATGTCCCATTCAAGATTCAACAGACCAGAGGGAGAGGATGAGCAGAGTGATAGGGATTCACCCAGGAGGCAGAGACCTGGTTTCTGCTCTCTGGTCAGTGTGATGTAGCCTGCTACTTCACTTGCAGAGAGCTTTGGAAAAGGTATGCTTTGCATACTCCCACAGTTCTTTAACCTTCCTGACTGCAAGGTCTCAAGTGCAAAACATCACACAGAGCATGGAAATACAGTGGATGAAAAGCTGGCTTCAGTGAAATGGATGGGGATTTTCCTGCTGACAACACAGGAGCCAAGACTGTCATCAGCCTTTTTTTTTTCCTTTCAGTTCTGTACTTCAAGGCTTTGAAAGATCCAGACTCTTTCAGGACACCACTGAACATTAAATTCAAGCTTTCTGAATTTAAATGCTATGAATTAAAATTTCCTGTACTAGACATAGTGACTCCAAGACATATCAGCCTGGCCTGGGAACCACAGAAACCCACATAGACGTTATAAAGCCAAAATGACCTAATTCTGGGTGAAGTGGGATGAGAAGATATAAGCAGACAGAGCCAAGGTTTGTTCTTAAAACTTACCTTCCAGTGAGTTGGTTTGGGCATGGTCATTTACTTGGCTAGATACAAAGGCAGCTCTGATGTAAATCAGCCGATTTTAATGAGAAATTACAGCCACATGAGAACACTCTCCCTATCACAGAATAATCATGGTTGTTTTTCCTGTTCATCTGCGTGTCATGTCCAATGGCAAAGATGCTAAGATAAAGTCTGGGCTTAGTCTTGTATACAAAGTACTAAACGTCTAAATATGGTTTTGCCTCTTTTGTTGGCTGGGCAGAGACTATGGAACAGATCAGTGCTCAATGCTGGCCACCTGGAACATGTTGCCTGATGGAGCTGCAAAGCAACTGACTCTCTCTCCATCACTTTTCACCCCATAAAATCTTCCCTGGCCTCCCTACAGAAGCAGCAGGGAGATCTCGGAGCTGTACCAGTTTGTTATGAAGCTTGCTGTCAAACTTGGCAGTGGTTGCAAGCTACTATATCCTTTCTCACCAGCAACGTTTGCGGGTGGAAATTGTCAGCCCCGAGTGTGCCTTTCAGACTTTGGGAAAAGGGAGGCAGCGCAACTGCAGCAAAGCAGCCCATCCAGCACGTCTCCTGAAGAAATCCAGCTGATAGACAGAGAAATCCCAGAAGGCAATAAAGAAGGAAAAGCTATTGCTGGAAGTTGTGCAGATTGTGCAGGAGATTGTGCTCATGCTCTCCACGGGTCCTTGAGAACCACAATATTTTCAGTCCATACTTCTGTGAGGCCACCGATTTCTTCCCTTTGAGGTGAGCATGTGAAATTCACTCAGTAGTTTTTCTGCTCCCATGGATCTTTCCACAGGTGGGGAGCCTGAGGGCCCATATGAATGCATGAGCGGATTAGCTCTGTCAAAACAAAGATCCTGTTTTTGTGCCAGTAAGGAAAAAAAGGAGGCAGTGGGGAAAGCATAAAATAGAATGTATGATATATAGGAGGAAAACTGGTTTTTAATAGAATCTTTTCAACGTTTTCCATTAAACTTTGGTCGCTTGCAGTGCAAGTTTTGGAATGCAACTCCCTCATCCCCTTAGGATGGTCTGCGTTTTATTACATCAGTAAGGAAGCCCAGCTTACTCCTAGCAGAGCTACTGTATGAAACATTTCAAACTCAAGCCAAAGTGGCAGGAGTAAAAGCCCCTCCTCATTGATTTTCAGCCTCCATTCTGGGGCCAGTGATTTAATGTAATTTTTATCATGAGCAAAATAATCTTTTGTTATCCAGCAATAGTAAATCACAAATGATCATACCATAATGGACGCAATTATGTGAACCCAAATGTTACCCATATGATAACTTGATTTCAGCTGGGATACCTAACCAGAATGAGCAAAGGAATATACCAAAAGAAGGGAGGAGGTATCGGTCATGAAACAGGGGAGATGAACTGAATAACAAGAGAACATTAGAAGCCCTTCCTTCTTTCCTTCCTTCCTTCTTTCCCTTCCTTTCCCACCTTCCTTCCTTCCTTCCTTCCGTCCTTCCTTCCTTCCTTCTTTTCCCCTTTTCCTCTCTGCTCCCACTACCCTTCCAGTGATGCACAGCACATCAATATTAGAAATAGGTGCACCAAAAGAAGATAAATAACTGCAGTACAAGCAGTCAAGGATGAAAAAAATATGGGAATCTAGACGAGTAGCAATACCATACATCTATCTTCTTGGAGCAGCAATGTTGGGGAAGTTAGGCAGTGTAAATCCTATTACAAATCCTGTAGCAATTTTTACAGTTCAGAGACACTAGGGAGGCAGAATGAAATTTATACCTATCAAGATGAACCCAGAGAAAGGAAGAGACACTTCAGTAGGGTCAGAGGCTATGTATCTGTACAAACCCTACCAGTTCTGTGTATTAAAGGTAGCCATGGTCTCCAGGGACATCATTTAGAAGATTTCATGAGCACTGACAAATTGTCACACACTTAAAGATCAGGGGAAAGGAGAAAGTCTTTAAGGTGCAACTGACCTCACAATGTAGCCAGGGTGTAGGCTTCTCAAGGTGTCTTTCAGATCTAATTTTTACAGGTAAAGACTGAGCCTTTTGCTTTGGTTTATGCTGAATTCTGCATAAAATGCAACAGAAGGTAGTAGGCTTTATTCTTCTGAAGTTATTTGTCTAGATGCAGTCAGCTTTAAGTGCCTGCATTCTCACAAAGCCCAGGACTCATTCCTCTAAGCTGCAAGACTATGACTCTTGAACATGCTGTCCAGAGAGCTTGCTTCTTTAATACCTATCAGAACAAACACTCCAGTATATTGCACCAAATCCTCTGTCTTCCATGTGAATCTTTTAAATAAAATCTATGTTAACCAGAACGAGTACCATTCTGCTGTACTTTCCTCTTTCTCTCTGTGTGCACTGTATTTGTGCAGGTCTGATCCTTTGCTGTTCCCAGGTCTGTAATGTAATAGGCTATGGACTGCACTTCAAGTTAGACAAAAATCTTGTTTACTCAGATTGCCCTTGTATTGCACTGGATAGCCTGCCATTTGCTGAAAATACAGCAAAGCAAGGGGAAGGTAAATTTTAGCATTAGTTCTCTCACCAAATAGGTTGATGAAATCACAGAGCCATTGAAATTTGTGCATGTTCAGCACACTCCATGTCGATGTCAGCTCAAGTCATACCGTAACTCTCTCCACTTCTAAGAAAGACTAGCACAGAACATGAAGAAATTAGAAGTTCATCTTCAAATCTTTTCACAGAGATTGTGAATGGCGAGCCCAGCAATTCTTAGAGATGCCTTTAACTAACAGTGGCAGCAGCCAAGGAAAGAAAGAATCAAGATGCAACGAAGTTCTTGATCCCATCTGGGCAAAGAGTACAAAGGGAATCATCACGTCTGCATGAAGAGAGTGATGGTGATAGAGTATTAACAGAAGAGTCAGAATCCCCAGAGTCAAACATTGTGGGAATGAGTAAAAGCCACAGAAGGAAATGGGGGCTAAAGAGAAAGGCCCACAGTAAATATCCGCAGATGCTGTTGTTTGCAGTGGGGGCTGAACCAACAGGGATGTAGTCATACACACACGTAGCACCTCACCAGTGGAAGAATATTCTCTTCAAGATCAAAAGTCAAGCAGCAATAAAATCCGTGTCAAAAAACATCAGCAGAGGAGGTTGTGCATGCTCACTCATGAACATCTGCACTAAGAAGCCACTTAAGTAACCATGCAACAGCATGGAAGAAACATCTGCAGCATGTAGACCACCAGCTGTGCAGTAGTAATACTTTGAATATCCAGAGTGCCTTTCATCTGAATACTGCAAAGCATTTTCCAAACAAATTAAGCTTCACAACACCACTGTGAGCTTCTTATTTAATGGTAGGATTATTTCATCCTGCACTAAATGCCATTGCAGCCAGAATGAAAAGTAACACCTGTTTATCATCTCACAGAAATGCTATCCAATTTTCATGATGGGAAATGACGAAAAGGGTGTAGTTAAGTTAAAGTGGAGGAAGACTTGAGGTGGTCAGAATTAAATGTTTAGAAAAGAAACTCAGAAAAACATAGTTTTAACACTCCCTCCCCCTCACCCCTTACTTTTTATGCAAACCGTCACATTAATTTTTATATTCACATGCTGTTAGTCTTTGGTCTTTATTTCTCATTGGGAAAAGAGAACTTCCTCGGGTGTATGCTTGTAGGGGTGTCTTCAGATGTGCTCAGAAGTACAGAAAAATGCCTTTCCTGGTTGTGTACGCTCAATAAAATGTATTGCTGTGCATTGCAAATAGCTTTCCTTTGTACTCCTTCAGATCTGTTTTTATAAGGAGTCTCGATGATTATACTACAGCACTGCCTTCCAAGGCAGCATGCCATCTAGTAAGTCCTAAAACAAACTTCTTGCTGTGTGTGCTTTCAACCCCACAGGGTACTCCATGTAAGCAGATTTTGACCTGACTCTGCTGAGTTAGTGAGATCTGACTGTTTCTTGAGAACAAGAAGAAAGGCTGGAGAACATGACATATATCCAAGGAAGATAGGAAATATTACAGAGACCCCATTATGATTCCCTCTTTCTGCTTCTTAACACACTCACTTTTCAATCCCACCGAAATGCTAGTGGAGGAAGCTTTTTGACAGGGAAGTTGTTGCACTGAAGCAGGCTGGTTCTTTATCAAATGAAGTTCAGTACTGGCAGAACAATGCCAAGACAGGCTGCCCTGACAGCTAGACAAACATGTGTCTTCAGTACTTGAGCTTTTTGAGGGTGGAAAGGAGATTCTAACATGTGCTTGACACTAGCACCCTAGGATCTTAATCAGTGAGTAAGGCTTTTTGATGTTAAATAGTAGTTAAATAATAATGTTAGCTAGGACTTGGACATGACTAATTGTATTTCTAAGAAATTGTTAGGGGTGTTCGGATATTGGGCAAATAGCACTAGCTTTGGCTAAGGATTATGTTTTAAGCATTTCTACATTCGCCATCTCTGAGTTTGTCCCAGCTGGGCTTGTGGTGGTTAACCTCAGGCCAACTTCTCCGTTCTCTTGAAAAGCTGGTTACAGGAGGACACAGCCTGGTTTAAGAAAAGAAGGCTCTTTCATGGTTAACATTTTCCAGAAACACTTGGTGTTGGTATAACTCCATGCCTGTTGAAGCCTAGGGTAAAATTCTGTTTGTCTGTAATGCCAGGTATGGTTGGCCAGCACCACCTGCTTTTGACGTCTCATCCTACACGACCAGCTCTGAAAAAGTTCTCTCATGCTCACAAACTGACTTTTCTCCAGAAAGAGCTGTTTCTTTTCTCCATAGATGCAACTGAACATATGTGCCAAGTAGCTCACTATCCCGCCAGGACTGACTACTTCATTTCAAATAAACCATAAAATGGCATGAATTACTTGGGGAGAATAAAATGTTCCCTTTCAGTATGTATGTTCATTAGTTTTTCTCTTGTATGCCGGTTTTGTCTGTTTGATTCACACAGGATTTTCCTTAGCCATATTTCAAAATGGTGACTAGAAGGATTAAATCTTAAAAAATCCTTCATTTTCATTTCTATCATCCATAGGATAAGCAATTCATCTACTTTTTGATATACAATATTAAGCTGCCCACACAGACTGACCCATTTAGAAGGACAGTAGTAAGGGCAAGGGACTTTGAAAGGTTCTTGTCCACAGAAGTATCAATGTTCCCATCTACTTCCATTTTGTTTCTTGGAGATCATAACATTTGAATTGTATTTTGCCTTTCAGTTCAGACAAACCTCAGAGCTCAGACAGTAACAAAGCTGTGAGACCTACGCTGCACACCAGCTCCAACTCACCAGCTGAAATGATAGCACTGCAATGTTTCCACAAGACAAGGAGAACTGAAATCTCCAATCCCAAACCCAACATCTGCTCCAACTTAGTAA
Organism: Entomyzon cyanotis; assembly: GCA_024500445.1. Lineage (NCBI taxonomy): Eukaryota > Metazoa > Chordata > Aves > Passeriformes > Meliphagidae > Entomyzon > Entomyzon cyanotis. The sequence goes on from JAKEPQ010001005.1 coordinate 90,213,584, forward strand.
AAAACCAAACTCATTCTCCATCCCCCATATGCATATCTGCACATATGCACAATGGAACACTCAGTTTTAAGAACATTTGCCTCTGGATCCATATTGGGCTACTTCTAGTTTCCAGACACAACCATAAATCAGTCCAGTTTCACTAGAAAGAGCGAAGATTCACAGAGAGCCCGAGGCAAGAATCTCTACCCAACTTTCCTAACCCCAAACCTGGCTCTGCAGCAATACATTATATTTGTTTTCAGCAGTGGAACAGTATCACATGCAATCAGTCTCAGCACCAACAATTTATGAGTCTGTTCCCTCTAACCCTTCTACATCTGGTCCTTCACACAGCTAATATCCATGTTCAGAAATCACATGAAAACCACATCTTTTCCCAATTCTGCTTTGAACCGCTGCTGTTTTAGAAATATGGTAGCAAGAGGAATAAGAAGAGCTGTGAAAGACACCAAGGTTGAACCTCTGCTCTGGGGACACTGGAGCCCATGACTGTGTGGCTGGAGTCAGCCCCTTGCTGCCCAGTTGTGGAGCAGCTTGGCCAAGCAGCACCAAGGAGCCAGGGCTGAAGCACCTTCCAGCTAGGCAGCCAGTTGGTTTGGGACACTCACCAGGGAGCTGCGGTGGTCTCATAGTTAACTAAACTCAGGCCCTGACACAAGTGTTTTCATGGTGGTGCCAGATAAAGGAGTCCTCCCATCTCCTCCCTGCCTCAAATGCTTCTTCTCAGAAAGTGCTCTTCTCATTACACTCAAACAGAATCTCTCTACATTCAAATAGAATCCAAAAGCTGAGGAAATTTGAAATACATTGCTGACATGTTCCAAAGGCTGCTAAGTGCAAGGCAGGGAGGGAGCTGGTCACACACAAATGGGTTGCGGTTTTGCACCACGAACTCCACGAGGGTAATAGCCAGTGTACCACTTGGGTTTTATGCCTATCAGAAGCTGCAATGACACCAAGCAGCCCTGAATGCTTGAAATCAGCAGGTAAACCCTCAGAAGCATTTCACAGTTCCATATTCTCTTTTCATATTTTGTTTTACACACAGGTAAGTGGGCAATCTGGACCCTCAAACCTGAATGCATGGCTCAAGCCAAGGCATTGTAAAAATTATTTACAGCCCCACATCATAATTACATTAATGTGCTATTACAGTAAATATTTTTAAAGTCAAAGTAGCTTGAAATGCCATTTTGCCCCATCTATTTCCTGCTAAGCTTGTGCACCTTGTGTACCTTTCAACTTGTGAAAAATCCTAATTTTGTACTTACAAAACACAGGCAAGATAAGAGCCCTAGCATTAAGATCTCCTATTTAACAAGAAATGAAAAGAAGCAAGGTATTTTCACAGTATTAATAACGATCCAGCTGTACAGGTGGCGAAAGATTCCAGCATCTTTATATAGCTTCTTCTGAGGAGACCACTTTGCTACTAATTATTTATATAAATGTCCAATAACAGAGGGAAGTCACCATCTCATTTAATGCAACTTGCGTACTGCTCGCTGAATGCAAACATCTTTTAGCCCCAGGCTCAATTCAAACCAGAGGTCATTGTTAAATTATTTGCATTGACAGTCAGATCTCACATCTGTGGGATGCAAGAAAGAAACGATGCCAGATCTTAAGTTTGTTCTTTCCAAGTTCAAGGCAGTGGGCAGACCCAACCAAGGAACCTCTACCTTCCCCTCTAGGATCCCAGTTCTCGGGAGGCACAGGAATGGTGACAATTTGGGAAGTGATTTGTCCCACATATTCACAAGTCATATCTTCAGCAGTGGAGGAATGGCAGAGCTTGCCCTGATCCCACCTCCTGACCTCCCCCATTTGCCTCAGACTATCTGAGTGAAGCAGAGCCTCTCTCTCATTTTTTATTTCTACTTCCAGTGCATTCATGAGAATGAACAAAATGCACGGATCACATTCTGTGACCACAGAGTGATATGTAAATTATTTTTCTGGGGTTCACATGCTTCCTAGGGCTTCCTCTGATGCTGCCTCAAGCACTGCAGACATGTGCTAACTGGCGTTTCCAAATCGCAGCCCTCTGCAGGGGGAAGCACAGCACACAGTCTGCTGCATCTGACTTTCAAAAGCAACGGGGAATATGCACAAAGGTGGAAGATGGCCTGCCTCATCACTGTTATCATATTACTTGTCTAGTATTTACCAGATTTTACAGACTTACACTCCTCTGGCCCAAGGTCTTGGCAGCATCATTTTAGATTAACCAGGCCTGAGCTATCCAGGTCAAAAAGGGGGTCATGAGGGGTGACATTCAAAACATAGAGTTTGTCTTGACAACAGAAGCAGCAAGTGCTATCCCATATTATAATCTGAAGTAAAACAGCACTAATTTTCCAGCAACTTTGTGAAAAATCTGTCAAACTGACTAGACTTCATCAACCATGATGACAATACCAGCATCTATTTTCTTTTTCCTGTTTTCTGTGCAATAAACCCAGAGATGTTTTTCCATTCATGAGACAAAATAGGGAAATGTCAGGTTAAAGGCTAAATAGAAGAACTTGGCTAGGAGAAACACTTCTTCCCTGCTATAATTATTTATAATTATTGTTAATAATATTGTATTACCAATCAAAATACCGCTATTGTTTTATGCAGCAGAAGTCACAGGCCCTATGATCTACTGCATGCACTTGCACAGCAGTCTAGGGTAGGCTAAAAACACATTTCCTTATTAATACTGGATTTTCTGAGGTGGCCTCAAGCAAATATCTCCCTGGCAATGAGGCAGATGAAAAATGTGCCATTAAGGTCCAACCCACAGCTGATGTAAGATGGAAGAGACCTGCAGAAATTGCCCTGCCACATGCTTGTACTCAGAGCATCCCCTGGAGCCAGTGAAAATGGCAATACACAATCCTAGCTCTCTGCATATCCTGCCCCTCAAAGGGACAGTCCCTGTAAAAATATCCATTTACACAGCAACAGTCAAAGTAAATTTCTCCATTTAGATATCCCCTTGGCATTGTCAGTCACACTCATGGTCTTATCTCCAGGGAACTTCCAACAGCTTTAAATTATGGTTGGAGTGCAAATTCCTACAACATGAAGTAAAGACCTCTGGCCTCTAGAGCAGCCCTTTTCCCAGAAACCTACGTAGGAAAACCCATGGCACTCTAAAAGACTACATGGCAGAATGGAACCTTTTCATTCTAAATCCACTTTTATTGCTGATTCCAGCCATCACAGCAATCACATAGCATGCAAGTCAGGAAATGCAGACACCAGAGATCAGTTAAGTGGCAAATACCTCTCACTTGCGAGCACAAGCAAGATGAAGCTGCCAGCTGCTGCCCTCAGCACTGGACCCACCTCCTACCCTCAGCTCACAACGACTGAAATCTGGTGCTAACCTCACTGCTCCAGTCATCAAACTGAAAAAGGTGGCAAATCTAAACTCTACAGTCTGCTTCTCCAACTTGTCTTCCATGAAACATGCTCTGCAGCAGCACTCCCATAAGCTCAGCAGAGGACACTGACATTAGCAAAGCTGTTGAGTTTGTTCATTGGAGACCTATACCCAGAAGAGCAAGCCACCCCAGAAGCACATTCCTGGTCTCTGCCCACTAAATGGGCAATGAAGACAAAGTTCAGTGTTGAGCCGATGGATAAGATGCCAGGAAATTTCAAACTGCACCAAGCATGACGGCAAATGAAAACTATGACATAGAGTTCAGAAGAAGGTCACTGCTTCAAAATCTTTTTCTAAAGAGAAATTTCATTATGGTTTTTCTTTTGCATGCATGCATCAATAAAGCTAGAGTACCAGAGCAGAGAAGAAGTGGGTTCATAAAAGAGAATCAAAATAAATTTTAAAGTACTTTTTGCCTGGGTTGTTCAGGCACACATTTTCAGCCTTTGGTGCAATGTGTGCATCTGCAAAACTCTGCACTGATGAGCATAGCAGACGTTTAAATGGCAGCCCATGTTCTGCACAGCTGATATCCCACCTGCACCAAAAGGTCAGTGGAGATGGACAGACTCTATAATACTACCTGACAACCAATTCTCTCTGATTTTGGAGCTTTTATCTTGCATACTCAAATACTGAGACTTTGACTGATGCATCCCTGAGATCGTTCATATGTGACACAGGACAGAGCTGGGACCAAGCCTCATGCTTCCAATTCACTCACCTCCAAAACACCAACCACATCTTGAAGCTTTAAAAAAAATTTACGGTTGCTAAAAAGCCTTGGAGGTTCACAATGAAAGACCACGGCCACCTGAAGTAAAGGGATTACTTCCTTACAATGGGACTCTGGTCTTCTCCTCAGTCTAACTATGCTACAGCTGAGAGTATAATCACATTGCTTACAGATTTTCTATTTAATATTGTAATAACACAGAGAAATATTACACTATAGTTACTTCTCTCCACTAGGATTGAATCACCTTTGTATTAAATGAGTGGAAAAAAAACCCCAAACAACAAAAATCTCTGGGTTTTCTGTCAAAAGCTGTGTGCTCTACTTTGACTAATGTCCTCTAGGAGCTCTGCTTCCATCTAAGACAACTAATTTAAGGTATTTTATTTTGTGCAATTTGGATATAGTCTTCAGTTTTTCAGAAGCAAACAGAAACATTACAGCAGTTCGGCCCCAGGTGATTTCCTCTTTCCTCATGTTGTGTTTCATGGCAACTTTTCATATTTAAAAGCTATGATACATGGAACCCCATCTCTGATAACAATCCACAATCATTTATGTGACACCCTAGACCAAGCCCACATAAGACCCATGTGGACTCAGTGTCAGAAAGCAGATTCAGAGATGATCCAAACCACCAGCATGGCTACACTGCTGAAAGAGCTGTCAGTCATGGTCACTGCTAATCCCACTTGTAAATACATAACCTGCTAAAGAGTTCTTGCCGGGCTGTTAAAATATTTGCCTATAACCTGTTGTGCAGTCCTTAGTAGGGTCTGCTTCTCATGAGGTGATCACTTGAAACTTCTACAAAATACAGAGGGAAAAAATGCCACTTAAGTGTTTTCAGAAAAATCAACTCACAATGGAAACCCGGGAGGAGAGACCAGCAGATCTTCCCTCCCTCATGTCCATCACATGCGCACCTCCAATGTTGAGTCCCCTGACGAAATATTTAATTACTTGTGGGTAGGAAATTACAAAGCACTATTAAAATTATGTAAAACTTTCTCATGGTTTTTCTCTGGTGTTTTCTGCAACATATCAGAAGACTAATTTGTTTACTGTCCACAGAGGCAAAAATAACCAAAATTACTTCCCACGGAAAATTCAGTACAGCAACACTCCATGTCCATCTCTGCCATGACAGTGTTTTTCCACAGCATCTACTGGGGTCTGCCACTGCTGAGAAGGTCCTGAAAGCTCAAGGTGTCCTGCCTGAGCTCAGAGAGCCATGCTCACCGTTAGCAGGAGAGGAGAGAACCAATGTGATCTGTTCAGGATAGACCAAAGAGAGACATCATGCAACCATGGGCTACAGTGCACTCTATGCCACTAAAGGCAAAACTCTTGCTTCTAAATCAGTATTAAACTCATGACGCTACTCCTCACTTAAAAATATTATCATTGAAAGAAGAAGCAGGTTAACAAGGTTAACTACAGAGGTGTTTCCAGCTACTGAACTACATGACTGCATCCTTCCATGCATGCATAAAAACTCACACAAGGGTTTTCACTGAAGCCCACCAGTGATGAGTCACCCAAGCAGCTGCCTGCTGCTGCAGATAAAATGCTTATCACATCACACCCTGGCACACCAGCATATTCAAGTAAGAAGGTGAGTGATTCATTTGGACTACTTCCATTTCTGGGACATAACTTAGACCTCAGTCATCTGTCTGAGTTGCTCCTGTTATGCTTCCCTTTTCTGAGTGACTGTTAAAAGTAGTCAGAATAGCAGGACAAAGCGCTCCTCCTGGGCATCGCAGGAGTTTAGGATGTGTCAGATAAATGTACAAAGAGGAGATTATTCCTGAACACTAAAAACCCACTGGAAATATATATGACAGCCCCAAGGCAGTCTGACACCAGCATCCCTCACCTGGGGCTGTTAGACAAACAGCTCATATTTTACTCAGAGTGAAAAAATCACACACATTATGGTTCTCTGACACTCTTTAATCTTAACACAGCTGCAAGCTTCTTTCAGCAAAGAAACCTTCTGGGTGAATGTGACCTTTGGATAAATCCTTGCATGTTCTCTGTCATAGTATTTATTGTTACAGTCAGGCTAATGATTCACTTTGTGAACAGCCCTGGGAGGGATCTTTTTTTCCAGCAGCCCCACAGACCTGTAAACGTGTTCCTCCATCACTATCACACCTGTACTGCAACAGGGAAAAACAAAGGGTCAACCAAAAAATAAGGAAATATATATTCTTTCACACTTTCGTTTGGATTGCTGCACAGAAAGACAGCATTCCTATTTACAAGATATAAAAAGGAACACTAAAAAATTTTAACATTGAGGCAACTGGCTTCTGGTAAACTCTGTAAGAAGTTATAACTGTTTTCTAGAAACATTAGCTACCTGAACGTAATGCATTTTTCCTAGGACAAGCAAGGTGTCACTTTTCCCTTCAAAGCAGACAGTGGACACTACAGGAGAGGAGGACAAAACCAATACAAGCCTTCAAAACCAGTCCCCGTGTCTCTGCCTGCTTTCAGAAATACCACTAACCTTAAGATAAAGCTGGTTTTCTTGCAGCTGACACTCAATATCACAAAAATAGCTTCTGTTCCTATTGCACATAAGCACAGTAATCCTCTCTGGGTCATTCCACACTCAGCTCATAACAAATCCTTTTGCTGAGCCACCAAGAAGTCTAAATTCAGTCTGAACTCATATTTGATGGGCTCCAAGCTGCCCAGGAAGGGAGGTGTCAAAAGCTGCTGGATAAACTACTTTGCTGGATCTAACTGTTGAGTGGGTTATTGGGCTGCTTCATGAAATACCATCCTGTCTAGAACCCGGAGACATGAGCTAGGTCCACTCTCTCCACCAACAAAAAATAAATCAAAGACTTGGTTCATGTCAATCTGGAAGACTTTCTCACATCTGAATGGAAAGCAGACTTAGGAATTTTATTAGTACCTTAAGCCTGAAAATGAAGGATGCTGCCAGCCACAAGTCAGCATCTGCAAGAGATTAATTTCTGTGTTCAGATCTTTAGCAATGCATATAATTCAGGCAACAGTTAGGAGCAGGCAAAAATACATGTTGTATATGTAGGAGTGATAGTCACGTAATATGTTGGTTTATGAGATCAGTCTCTGATCTCTGACTTTCCTGGCTCAAACTCTCAGGCATCTGATATTTTCAAATGATAAAACTTTTAACACAAAAGCTTAAGTAGTGGTGACCTGGAATGAGTTCAGGTGCATTTTCTTGCTTCTCAGGAAGGACTGGTTCGTATCACAAAAATCATCACTTCTTTGCAGTAATTGAGAGACAGTCAAGGACTGGATAGATACAGTGATGATTCTGTGGATTTCAGCAAGCTGTGCTGTCACACTCTGAGCTGGAAACATGACAGTAGGACACTGCAAGAAACTTCTGTTGCTGTTTTTCATATTGTACCTGCTCAACACTCTACCAACTCAACACACAAAGCTCTCTCCCTCAGGCTGCCAATCCAGCATTTTCATGCACTCCACATAACCCCAACAATTAGATGTCAAAGAGGCATTTCCACAAATAAAAGGCTCTTAAAAGCATTATTGCAATACCATTTTTCCTAAAGCATTGTAAAAAACATGAGAATAAACTTTGGAGTCTTTCAGAAAGTCAAAGTTCTTATCCTTGGAATAGGTTGCTATTGGATGTCTAAACCATGCAACCTTCTGTTTTCAGTCACCATCCAGATTTAGTAGGTCTCAAGGGAAAAATCAGGCCTAGTTTTCCCCCAGTCAATATTGGTCCTCAAGTCAATAAATCTTAATATTGACCACAACACAGAAACCAGTAAATGTTTAATATCTTCTTCTGGGTTTTAATTATAAACACTGAGGAAATTTGTCAACTCTTGATTTCCTAGTCATATGGAAAAGCTTTTAAACATTCCACACAGACCACTGTCAATCAGGCCCATCAGTGTTATGGAACTAAAACATATTTTATCAACAATTCTCTGAGCATTTACATTTTAAACCCTGGCATGACTTTGAATGTAGCCTGCATCTGCTGCAAGGACAGTGAAGAAAATAAATAGCATCTTTTTATGTTATTACTTCCAGTGCCGCAGTTACATTTCCTGTACCCATATAAAATTTTAACTTCCATAGATGGAGAATGTTGACAAAAATCCCTGTGGTATTCCATAACTAAAAATCTTTCCTGGCCAAGTACTTTATCATTTGTAGAGAGATATGAACAGCACTGAGAGACAAAGAGAAATAAAGGAGACAGGTGAAGAAAATTCTCAGGTCTACAATGCACAGTTTGCATGCAGCTGATAAAAACAACCATGCAGTGTGAATTCCTTCCCTCAAAAGCCAGATGGGAATCCTGGCCAGAGATATCACTGGCTACCATGCAATACAGACTGTGACTATGGAATAGATTATGTCAAGTCAGGCAGCAGTCTAGACATCTTGGGAGAAAGCACAGGCTCATGAGAGAACACTCTGACAGAGAAATTTGTTCCTTCAGTGTCTCTCTGCCACCATGTTTGGTGTGATCTCACCCAGCTGTGCCAAGTACACGGCTCACAGATGCCTGATAATTGCATTCTTCATCTGCAGGCTATGAGTGGACACCAGTTTGAAATGACTGTATAGAGATTAAACTAACAGAGAGACAAACTGTCTGGAAACCAGAGCAGGTGATTAAAGGAGAGCTGGAATACAAACCAAATATGCCTTACAAATGGGCTGAAATGCCTGTATAGCATATTTCGATTTTGGACTAGCGGGTATTTTAAAGTCAGACCTTTACTGCTAATGGTCGCAGTGAAGATTTGGGCCTTTTGTAAAGTGAGGAATCGTGATGCAAATAAGTGGGAAGCACCTTTTTCAGATGTTGACAAAACACAGCCTAATTAACATATAGACCCTGAGATCATGTTAACAAGCTCAATGGCAAACAGGCACTTTTTTGTGGGATTTTTATAAGTTCTTCTCTGATTACAGAGCAACATTCAACCCCTTCTAGTAATATCTTGGTGATCTTTCTCTATATTGTCAGCAAATCATCTTTGCCTTCAGACACAACACTAAGAAGGGTATTCCACATGCCAACCAGTCCATAAGGCCATTTTTGAACATTTTTTCTATAACCACAGCAAATCTTAAAATCACAGAAAGTTTACGTCATCCTTTGAGGACACATAATCTATGTCATCACCTTGCCATACTCCAGGGAGTATGGAAATTCTTTTCATGAACAATGGGATGAAAAATTAATACAACAGAGAAAAAACATGTAGACAGACTGATGAGCAGAACAACAAAAATGGGCTTTCAAACCTCAGCCAAATTTTTGATATCTGAACACAGAGTTCAGTGGGGATTGGTTTTCTTGCATATTGTCTCCTCCTGCTCCAAAAGCAAGTGCTTTATAGCCCATGCCTCAATTCATTACTAAGTTTTGACTTATTTTAAGTCAAAACCTTCTTACTTGCCAAAGACACATTGCTGCATGGAATATTAATGAGGTTGTCATCTCTACTGGGCCTTAAAGGAACAGACAAGATTTAGTGCCTTCTTAAAAAACCAGCAGTACTTTTTTCTGAAAGTTTGAGAATTTGTGCTTTGACAAGAATAAGACAATACCCTTTTTGTGCATGTGAAACCTCTTAAATCCCATCAGAAGGACTTGAGCTTGAGGCCAGGAACCAGCAATTTTCACATTTTAATCTCAACTCTGCTCTTGGCTTCCTGCACAGCAAAGAAGTCTTTCTTCATTTCAACAACTTTAAAGCAGGGTAGAGTGAGAATTAAATGTTTACACTGCGATTTGAAAATGTAAAGTGCTAAGAAGGAGCACTTAGGAAATGAACTTTGTAATCTTTTTCTTTGTTGCCATGGTATCCACCCTCCTCAACAAGCTCTTACTTCGTGTACTCATAGACTGCATAACCTTAAGCACTCACTCTCTGTAAACTACATACCTCACTTGAGAGCTGATGTACAAAAATCAGCTGTCTGAATACCTTAACACTTACAACAGCTTCCTCTGGACTGATCATAACAGAAATTACTTGTTATTAATTTTCACATGCTGTATTTATTTTAGCTTTTATGTTTCAGGAATATTATGTAAACAGAATGTTAGTTGGAGGAGTACCCAGGAATGCAAGAAAGCATATGGTTCCAACTCCCTTCAGTACTCCCAGCACATTCACCAACAATTTTAATTTCAGTTGGCTTAAGTGAAGGAGTCAGAGAGAGACTTAAATGCTCTCATCCTCTGCATATCATGATGAAGAGGTGAAATCACAGCACCCACTATCACATATGCAGATCCCTCCATTTTGGATGAAAATATAACCCTACTGCTCCCTTTGGGTGAGAAAGGTACTCTTTATAGGGTATTTTGGATCCAGTGGCATTTTAGTTCTAACCCTGCTCCAGGATGATGCCACCAATCTCCATAAGTCTGTGTCTGCTCTGATGAATCCACCAGAGACAGAGTCAATTATGGGAACAGAGCCACATGTGTGTTTCCAGTCTCAACAGTTTAAGGAGGGAACCTGACACACATGCCCATATTTTACCCTAGATTAGGGATTGTGATGGTAAATATTTTAAATGGATTATTATCTATTAGTGGATAAGCACAAGTACCTGTGTCACCATCCTTGTCTGTTTCCACTGAGTCTGCTCTTTGTTTTGGTGCTGCAATGCCTGAGGGTACAATAATCCTCAGGTGCTAGAACTTGCCATGGGGGGCTATGACCTTTTGTTGCCATGCCTCAAGCCCTCACCAGCACTTGCCCTGCCACATATGTAGGACCTGTGTGCTCACAGTTAATCAAGGGCTGCATCTGTCTCTCATCTCATTGCTGGTACCTGGTGCTTGATCTGCTCATGCTCTCAGAGCTTCGCTGCCCATGGTGTGAACATTTTGCAGGTTGAGTAGCAACAGGAAAGGCCCCCCAAAATGGATTTTGCTGTGTTGTTTGAAGGACTGTGTAAATCGCCAGTCCAGTGAAGTGCTGATTCCTTCATGTGCTGTGAAGAACAATAGAAAAATGAGGCTTGAATAATTAAAAGTTAATTGCTTCACACACTAGCAGTTTGTACACTTGAGAGAGCAAGTGTGGAGTACGGGACCTTCACACACCTCTCAGTACAGCAAGCCCTTATGGGAACAGACAGGAAAGAAGGAGATTTGCCTATACCCTGGATTGCTGCTTTATACCACAGACAGCTACTTAAAAGCTGACATAATGCAGAGGTCCACAGAGATCTCAAAGCCTGGGAACATCCCAGATTTTTTGGATGCCCTGTGAGATTGAGAAAAAAAGACAGCAAAACCGAAGGAAAAACGTTCAACTATTAGAAATACCCAAAAGAAAGCTTTCAGTTAAATCTCACCCATATAGTGTCTCTGGAATGGACCCCTCACATGCAGCAAGTCAGCTCTCCAAAACACAGGGAGAGCAAGCCCGATAAGCTCCTTGGAGCTGTCAAAACCTTCCTAAGGCAAACTTTCGACAGAAATTTTTTTTTGTGCTGGTCACAGCTCATGTCCTGCTTTGTCTGGTTATCCTGCCAGAAGCATAAATGAACTCATAAGAATAACACGAGGATTAGGTTAAGCTTATTTTTAAAACATTTCCCACAAATTCATCTTATTTGCCTGCTTATAAACACCCTTGCTCATCTTTGCTGTGTGTCTAATTAGGAAGGATATACTGCAGGTGGCTTAAAATAGGAACTGAAATATAGCAGCTTTGCAGTTATGCATGCTAAAGGAAAGGTAATTAAAATTTCATGCTATGAGATGAAAACTGATCTCAGGGGCCTGAAAGGATTTCTCCCCCATATATGACATGGCACAGTTGGCTAGCTACAGTGTGGGTGGGTTTCCTCTTCTTGCAACACTTACTGACCTCTGCCTAAGGCAGAATATGAATTCTGATGGGTTGGTTTCTTGAATTATTTATTTACGAAAATCGACATATTGCCATCAGCTAAGTATCTCTGGATTTCATTTCAAATCAATACTGCAGTAAAGCTTAAAGCATAAAAAGCTAAAATTAAATTAAAACAAATCTGCAAAGAAAGCCCTGCTGAGAACCTGTTGTAGAGGTTAATTAAAATGAGATTGAATAGAGGTCTTGGATTTTGTAGCAGCTGTAGTTAAAAATCTGTGGTACCTGACAGAGACATATGGTAGTTTCCTCTGATGATATGTATAACTTTTCCAAATAGCATCTCTCCAAAAATGGGATTTATTTTTGCAGCTAGAAAGAATACTTCAGTGCAGCAGGTATTTTTTCTTTGGCAATGGATTAACAACGTCTAAATGGCAGGCAGCATATTTTAAAATATTTCCACAAAGGAGGCTATCACTCTCCTTTTCTAGCACTTCCTCTCCACACCTTCTCTTTTTAAAAATCATGCATTTCATTATAATACTGAAACATCAGTGGTGCTTTCCAGAATGGGAAAGGGCCCTTTCAAAAACTATTTATTAGTGCATGCAACAGGGATGTGGTTGCACTTTACCATAGTAGTCCTAGGGCATGTTCATGCTCACTGTGAAACAGTAGCATTTGAATATCGTAGCTTTAATAAGGATATTTATGATGGGGAATTCCATATTAAAGAAATTATGCCTAGGGCATGTTTTAAAACCTATCAGTAAAGCTTTGAAAAATGTGAGGGACAGCAGACCTATCATTGCAGGTTTTTTCTACAAGCTCCTTAGAGACAAGGAAAAAGAACCGCAAGTGAGTTCTAATTAGCGAAACAGAGAAAGTATCTCTCAGTTTCTGTGGCCAGACTAATTAGGTCTTCTGCCTTGGAAAGTCACCCTTTAGTTTTCTCGTAGGAAAAAAGAGACAAACAAACAGGATCTGGGTGTCTGAATTTGAATGTGGGTTTTTTTGTCTACCCCAGTAAAGAACGCTGATCAATCAACTAGCTGAAGCTTTCTGAAATTATCTGTGGTACAAATGGTGGGAAAACAAAACAAGGATGACTAACTGATGCAAGAGATTAGACTTATACAGCTGCCTGGGACAGGAAAAGTCACAATGAAAACCTGTCATGCAAATACAGCAAAATTCCTATTGACTTCAATGAATCAAAATTTTACCTCATGACTTCAAGGCACCAGAGAAAAACAAATAAAACCAATGTACCAAACCTCTATTAAAAGTAATCCAGTAACAACAAGTTCTGAGAATGCAGTCCATATTGACAAATTATAAGGGCATTGGGGGTACCCTACTTTTCTATGTGTCCCCCCTCCTCCCTACTCCACAGTGCCTACAATCCTTCCAGGATCACTTTTGTCTCAGTCAAACTGATCTCAGAGTTTCCCATGCAGAGTCTCACATCTGTCAGACACTGGACAATGAGGAAGACAGCAATTGGTTATGAAACACCTGACTTGAATTTCATTGAGCCAGAGAATAAACCAGAAAGAAATTAAGTTTTACTTGGCAGAAGCAGGTTTTCATCTTAAGTCTCTATATACCTGTATCCATGATAATCACAAATGGAGTTCTTTCCCAGAAAGGTGAGAAAAGAAGCTTCGTTATGTGGTCACAACCAGTAGGAAATAACATCTTGTTCAGTGTAAAAGGACTAATAGGGTTGTGATCATGTAATTAGGTAAGCAAAACAAACACATTCCCGGGAAGGGAAGGGAAGGGAAGGAAGGGAAGGGAAGGGAAGGGAAGGGAAGGGAAGGGAAGGGAAGGGAAGGGAAGGGAAGGAAGGAAGGGAAGGGAAGGGAAGGGAAGGGAAGGGAAGGAAGGGAAGGGAAGGGAAGGGAAGGGAACTTCCAGGCGCTTAATCACATGGTAGTATGCTGCTTCATCTGGTTTTCCTTTAACAGATCTCTCCTTGTTTAAAAAAAAAATTAACTTTCCATATAGGGAAGTACAAAGTGGGTCATTGGGGAAGTATGTGTTCCTTGCCTGGAAGCAAGCTATGGCCAGTCCCAGGTGAATGGTGTCTATCCAACACCACTGTTTTGTCAGATTTTGGAGCCCTCTCCACTCTAATCCCTCCCCCCACAGAATCCCAATACCTCAACAGGAAAGGAGACATCTGTGAATCCTCTGGCACTGCTTCGATGTTTTACAGCTGTAATAACCACTGATACAAAGAGAAGAATGTTTTCTAGCCCCAAATTCCTGAGGTACTTTTCTAAACAGACACAAGTGGATGGGACTTGGTTACATGAAAAATACCCCACCAGGGCCAGGGGTGTGGGGAAAGATGAAGAGGAATCATGATCTGCAGATAATTGAGCTCAGTTTGCCTTTAGATTTATCTTTTCTGACCACTCAACCCATTTGTCCAAATCAAAACTTCTAATCTTTAAATCTAAACAGTATTTTTCTGGCAGCTTGCACTCACTCACTCTTGGCTATGTCAGATGAAAAATTCTTCAAGGAGGGGAGTTAAAACAGTGGTGATCTACAGACTTACACATTTGCAGTACTCCTTACCCTTAGCATATAGGCAGGACAGTTGATGCTTGCTGATAGAAATCCCAAAATGTATCAGACACCACAAAGTCCATTTTCTCTTATTTGTTAGCACTGTCAGCCATCAGCAGTCTAAGTCATGGGTGCCTCTTACCTGTATTTCAGTGAGTTCATCACAGCCTCACACAAGATGCACAGGTTGACATTTAGTGGTTTGGGGGACAATGTCAATTCATATAGAGGCATAAAGGAAAGGCAGTAGACAGCCTGGACAGATATTCATGGAGAACTCGTTCCCAAGCACCAGAGCTCTTGAGAGGGTTGGGGACACACTGGCTCTCATAGTGCCTATGCATCTACTGCCAGAGCACTGTGCAGCCCTTTGGAAGGACCTTGACAGGCTGCAGAGATGGGCAAAGAGGAACTGTCTGAAGTTCAACAAAGGCAAGTGCCAGGTCCTGCACCTGGGGAGGAATAATGCCAGGCACCAGCACAGGCTGGGGGCCAAACTGCTGGGAAGCAGCTCTGCGGAGAAGGACCTGGCAGTGTGCCCTTGTGGCCCAGAAGGCCAATGGTGTCCTGGGGAGCATTAGGAAGAGCACTGACAGGAGGTCAAGGGAGGTGATCCTGTCCCTCTACTCAGCCCTGGGGAGGCCACAACTGGAGTGCTGTGTCCAGCTCTGGGCTCCTCAGTACAAGAGAGACATGGAGATCCTGGAGCAGGTCCAGGGGAAGGCAACACAGATGACTGGGGGACTGGAGCATCCTTGTTAAGAGAAAATGCTGAAAGGAGCTGGGTCTGTTCAGCCTCAAGAAAAGAAAACTGAAAAGGACTTCATTAATGTGTATAAATAACTAAAGGTGGGGTGCCAAGAGGATGTTTCCAGGCTCTTCTCAGTGGTGTCAATCAATAGGAAAAGAGGCAACGGGCAGAAACTGATGCACAGGAAGTTCTACCTGAACATGAGGAAGAAATTCTTTGCTGTGCAGGTGACTGAGCACTGGAACAGATTGCCCAGAGAGGTCTCCCTCACTGGAGATATTCAAGAAGCATCTGGACATAATCATGTGCAATGTTCTCTAGGATGAGCGTGCTTGATCAGGGAGGTTGGATCAGATGACACCACTGTTGTCCTCTCCAACCTTATCCATTTTATGATTCTGTGATTCATAGAAAACTCACATCCTGGTGCAGATTTGCTTAAAAATAAAAAGAGCACCAGTAATAGTTTCAAATATTTTTTAATTCCTTTCTTACCAGAAGTTCCCCAGGTCGTACAGCTGCTCAATGACAATTTGCCCAAGAAGTTGAGTAAATTGTTTCATCCTGAGCTCCTCTCTGTTGTGGTTACACTGCTGCTAGTACCCAGACTCAGGGCCAGCTTCAGGCAGGCGTTCTGACAGGCACAGAAACATCCATTCCTCAGCACAAGGGCCAGTGGAAACATGAGCCAACCCCTGCTCTGTGCCAGGTCTGTAAGGGGACCTGCCACAGTTTCATAACATCAGTCCTTTTTTTGAGCCAACATCACTGGCTTTGTCTTGAAGGGGGACACAGGCCAGCTCTGCCCTGGGTTGGGTGGAAAGAAACATATGGAGGGTGGTTCAGGAGCAGGAACCAGAACAGGAGTCACCCTGGTGAGCAGTAAGAGCTACAGTCATCCTGCACTTACACCACAGAGGAGCCCTGAAGCAGCCTGGCCTCAGCAGGAGCAACTGCTGGGCCCTAATTCACAGCCAGGACCTGAAAACTTTGTGGGGAGAATTTTGCAATATGCACCATTTGCAGTAAACTGAGGGTCCCAGATATCCCAGTTCCATCCACCCCTTAAACATTTGAAACAGGATTTTCTGAAGTCATTCTTCAGGCTACCTTTCTTCTATACCATCATGCTGAGTAAATATAGGGGCATAACCACATTAATTTTACAGCTGTAGGAAATCATTGTTAACAGGGGAAAAAACCTTCAAACCTTCTTCTTCAAAGCCACAAACCCTTGGTCCCCATCTTTCAAATGAGTTTGTAATTATCTTTGCAACGCAGTGGCTCACATGCTCTCTGCAGCCACTTATGGCATCATTGCCAAACTTAATAACCAAGATCTGATGGGTTTCACAACATTGCAATTTATGCTTTAACTCTAAGCAGTAATATTTTCTTTAGTTAAGTGGAAAGTTTTAGAAAAACTGCAAGACTGAAGCAGTTAACTACATAAAGTCAATTGGTTAACTGAAATAAAAACTTATTAACTGATTAACCAAGAACTATAGATGGAGTAATGTCACCACATGACAAGGAACACTTTAATCAAGAATTGCAATAAAGTAGATTTGTAATTCTTGAATGCATGTGATTAACAGATTCAAACAAATTATGCTATTACTATGTTAATCATTGCTTGCCCTAAAATATTGAAGATTATTAAATTCAAGTGTTTAACAGAAAAACACATCCCAGGACAATTATGAAAGAGAAAAAGAGTAATGAATAATTCAGTGTGCTATTATCTGTTAAAAATATAATAATAACAACAACAGCAATATATATATATTAATAAGAAGAAAAGTAATAATCATAAAAAGACTTGTCTTAAGAGTTAGGGACAGAATTTTTCCAATGTGAAGTAGAGAAATCTACTGCACGGCAAAACCAAGATACTGAATTTTTTTCTAAAGCTATGGCAGTAGTAAGAGACTCAAGCACTGTCTAATTACTCATTTATGAACTCAGCTGTTCTGTAGGTGTATTAGAGATGGTTGATATACTGATATGTTGATGTCACATTCCAAATCTGTTGATGCAACTGTTTACAGAAAAAGTCCCCATCAACCTACCAGGAAGCCATGGATGCTAATGAAGGCAGGTGTTCTGGGGGTATGAGACCTGAGTCTTCCTCTACAATGTCTCCTGCAGCCAAATTTCTCCCTGTATAAAGCAGCATTTCTGTGCCTCTCTCACTGCAGTCCTGAGACCCCTGGTAGGGGCTGCCTGCTCCTGTGGCTCCCAAGGAGACTCCTGAGAGGTGTCAGTCATGATCAAGCACAGCAGGCATGGGGACACACTGGTGACCTGCCCTGCACTGTCACATTGCTCCCCAGCCTCACCAGGGCTGGTGTCACCTGCAGGCCCCTGCTACAGCACAGCTCAAAGATGCACAACGAGATCAGCCATGGGATAGAGCCTTGGTGAGCACAGAAAGTCCTCTTCTCCTTCCTCAAGTTCCCCAAGATCCCCAAATCCTCCTCCATAATATTAAATGATACTATAATATATCCCAATAATGTGATAGAGCTCTTTCTGATAACACCAGAACAAGATAGTGAGATAGTATCACATATTTTTAGTTCTGCTTATAGTCAAGAGCAGTTTCAGAAGTTTGAGCAACAGCTTTATTGCATATATGATTTAAATACCTTGTCTAAAAACTTGCTACTGAGTAACCTTGGTAACTTTTTCTTTTCAAGGACCACTCTAGGATGCTTAGCCGTACTGAAATACCAAAACAGACAAGTGGCAATGGTGATGACACTAACTGCTAATCGCTTCTTCACACAGGCTTTACCAAAATCTCATGGAAATTCAAAATCATTTCCCTGCTTAATGAACTTGCCTCCAAAAAGTTCAACCCTAATGATTATTTTTAGAGTATTACTCATGAGTACTGAACAACTAGCAATGCATTAAAGACAAACAAAAAAATACCAGCCCAAAACTAAACAAAGCAAACCACAACTAAAAAAACATAAAACGTGTCTAGTTACAAAACAAAGAATTGAAAGAGTGGTATAAAATTAGATGCTAATTTTGTTAGGCTACAGTCAGAACTATTTCAAAAACCTTTGTCACACTTACATTGTGCTTTCTTCTGCCATATGCTTTGCAGGGAAACACAAGTCACCAGAGTCACAACATCAAAAAAAAAACCAGTTAAGGGCAAGTTGCATAACCTACAGTGTCACAGATCTCCCAAGGTCAAGCTCAGGAGTCAACATGAAGCTAGGTCTCTACTCTTTAAAACATAAACTGTGTCTTTTTCACTTAACAATCATGCTGTATGTTTTTTGGATGGATAACAAAAGGAGAAACTACAGCTGTAGAAAGAATGAGACTTAAAATGAATTTGAGATATCTTCACAGAAATCTCCTCAGTAACACAATGTCAGACAAATGTTTGCAATGCATTGTTCAATGCCTTTTTTGGTATTTGGAGAAAACACACCCTAATTCCTAATGTTCCTGCTGAGTTTATTTCTATTTCTGAGAATTTTTATTAACAGCAGGTCACTACCCAAGCAGCGGAATAAAAATGAAGCAATGTCAGTTATATAGGCAAGAATGACCAAGAAAGGTTATTTCTTGAGAATATAGTAGCTCAAAAGGAAAAATTCCATAGTATGTAATGTTGGAGGGTAAAAACTGAGAAGCTATTTAATTCAATGAAGACATCAGGAGAAAATAAATTAATCTGACCCTATAATTCTGCCTCCTCACTTTTCTTACTGCTAGGAGCCTGTTCAGAGCTAGAACAGCAGATTTTTAAAAAAGTTAGTTAAACTTACCCTAAAATTAGAGAACATTGACTAAATATGCTTTTCCAAAAATATCTCAGTAAGAAACTGTGTTAATTTGAATTTCTTTTAATGGTAATTTAAATCTCCTGCAAAAGCACATCATCAGTAATGAGTTATTTGAAAAGTAATTAATGAAAAACGCAAATCTTTGAAATACTCATTCTTACACACACACACACATATTTCTATCTGCAAAGATTTATTTTAGAAGGGTTTCCAGAACTTTCTTGAATGTGTGTCCCATAATCATTACCTCCTTAGGGAAGCTTCCTGGTAAGAAAAATGGCCATGGTCACTGACTAAATTCCTTGCTACCATTTTATCAGTTCCTTACAAGAAGCAGCATTCTACTACATACCATTATTTAACTATAAATTATAGTTTACCTTTATTCCTGTGTTGGAAGCTGAGCATTCTAACAGCTAGCAACATCTAAATGGAAACAAATGAACAGCTACTTCTGATAGAATATGATAGTCATTTCAATATAATGTTTCCTTAGGGAAAAATACACTTTTTAATAAAAGGACACAATCAAATTAAATACTTGCTTGATTTCATTGACTTTCCAGGCCAAACATTAGACATAATTTTAAAGGAACAGAAAAGCTCTATGGTAATTTTTGTGTGCAAGCATGTAGAATTTTTTTTTTTACTGTTGTAGCCAAAATATAAATCACTTTCTGCTGTGGTGTCAGGAAGTGTATTGCACTAAGTTAATCATGAGCTACTTTAAAAAAGGAACAAAAAATCCACTGCAAAATTAAACAAATCTCTCTGTGCCTGTTTTTCATTTGCATTGTCATCACTTACCTTTAAAGGACGATGAAAGTGAGATGGGAATGTTGCTGAAATGCATTCAACAGACCCTGTGTGTGTGTTAGCTTCTCTAGTGCTCTCTGTTGTGCCTTCAGCCATTGGAAAAGATAAAGTATTAAAACCTGTGCACGATATAATCTTCACTGTTTGCCAGGCTCCTAGCATGGGGATACACTACAGCAAAGTAAGTACAGAGGCACACAGACTACAAGCCAAGCTGTGTGTATTCTTCTACCATTTCCCAGTCCCAGACATACTATGCTGGAGTAGATACAAGCCTTTCTGCCTCATTATAAAAAAAGAGGAAAGGCAATTCATAAGGGAAGTCGAGTCATTCTAAAAAGCTTTTCCTAATAAATGAAATAGTTCAGTGAATGTGCCCAAGTGGGGAAAGCTTGGAGCACAGAGATCAGGCAGCTCCATCCACAACCATACAACTGTGACTCGGCTTGCACTTATCTTTTATGTCAGGTATTCAAAAGAATAGACAATTGTATTTACTAAGTGAGGGGTAAATAAATTCATAGCAATTAAAGAATAGAAAATATGTCTCAGTGTTTTAAACTGTAAGCATTTTAAAGATAAAAATTCTTCAATAATTCACTCAGACAAGGATTCTAGATCCTTGTCTTTCTTCCTCAGAAAAACCACGGCAGGATGGGCTATGCATGGAATTTTTTGTTAACTCTCCTCTTTCAGACTCTCAACCCACAAACCACACCATCCAAGAGGCACTAGCAGTATTTAGTATCCCTGCTTTAATAAAGTAATTTTCAAAATGTTTCTGGGAAGACACACTTCTCTAGATCACAAGCAATAGCAATTAAAGTCAGCCTCACAACTGACTTTGAAATCAGAGAGAGTTTACAAAAATGTTTTGAAGTCTCTTCCTCCTCTTTCCGCAGTCTCCAAAAGTACTTTTTCTCTAGGTGATCACAAGCCTGCCTCCCTTTCTCACTGTTGGCTACTCATGTCTATTAGCTCAGTACCATCTTCTGATTCCGGACTCAGAAAACCTCCCATAATGTAACTGTAAGCCTGTATATTAATTCTTAGCAAAAACATCTCAATACATGTGTTCAAATGCTACTAAAACTGGGCCTATCGTGTTTTTTCTCCTCACACAGTAACTTAGTATCTCCCTCCACAGCAAGCCACACTTACCGGTAAAATGTGGTATAATCCACTGTTGAATGACAGCTCTGGAACTCCCACGCTTTGAGTTTCTGGCATTCTCGGTGTGCTCGGAGTTTCACCCTGACTGTCCCATGACAGAGCTCAGGTACAGGTTTCCTCTGCGGGCGGCTGCAGAACTCATTGGACTCCACACGCCAGGATTCGGCAAAGTCGTCCACATCAAACTTAAAATTCCCATCCCCTCCAATCAGGTCATCTCGCTTGTGCCCGTTGTAATTGCCACACAGACCACAGAGTTTGCCTTTCAGATGCGGTGCAGCCATGACTTCCACAAAACTGTCTCCATCCCATGAGATTTCCAAGCCTAATAAAAAGATAAGACAAAAATGCACAAAATACACACACACAAAAAAAAAAAAAAAAAAAAAAAAAAAAAAGAAGAAATTGAGAATAACAAACTGCACCTTATGTTTGCAAAACAGTGTTCTTCAGGTTCATGGGAACCTGAAGAAAGCCATTGGCTTTGTTCTGATAATGCTGTTAGATTTCTGTATAGTTCCCTATAAGTGCCTCTGGCAAGTGGACTGTTTCTTAAATCACAATTACAATGCAGTCATGCCTATCTCTGCTTAGTTTTGGTCCTTCTTGCTAATGAATGGCATTTTCCTAAAAAATATGGAGCCAAGGCAGGACTACTCTCAACATCAATGGCGGGCTCTTGCAAAATTCTGCAAATTGAATTTGCTATGGTAAATTTCTAGCTGACTTTGCAGGGGGCCCAGAATTTCAGCCATTGTCACCCATTGCACAGGCTGAGGGCATACAAAGATGTCCATGCCTCGTGAGTCTCCAGCAGTGACCACCTTATGGGAAACATTCCATTCTTGCCTACAAAGCTGACACTGATCACTCATTGAGATGAATGCAACTGTTCCAATACAAGTACCTTATTTTGTGGGAGTAAAGACAGTTACAAAAATTACAACAAAGATATGTCAGATGGGCAAAACTGCTGTAACAAAGCATTCCGGATTGGATTCAAAATGTTCATTCAAAAGGCATTAATTACGAATCTTTTGAAGTTGTCTGCCTAAGTTAGCAACACTGACAAATTATGGTAAACATCTAACCTTCATCTACTGCCTGGGGTGTGAGCCCTCTGCTACAATTTATTTTACAGGAAGGTTTGGCACTTCTGGTACCTCAAAATCAAAGTTACTTTTTGTGGGTGAAATCTATTTTCTCATTACCCATCTAAAAGCTAGGTGTCTAGCTTACACAAGCTGTCTAGGCCCTTCGGTGGGGTAAAATAGGCAGCTCTGGATCACAACAGGATTATCTAAGGCAGAGCAAATAAACTGCTTTCTGAACATCTTTCTGGTCCCAGCAGTACTCTAGAGGGGCCAGAGATCAGGTGGAGACTAAACTTCTAGTTTTCACCTGAGTGATGGTAAATGAATTCCATTCTTCGAGGAGTAAATGGGAATCTCATACGGGAAAATAATTTTGAAATCATTTGGGATAAAAACAACACCAAGAAACATTGCTGCTTAACTTCTACCCAAAAATTGTCTTTCTTGAATTACTTCCAATGTCTCATGAACACTTCTATGCCACATCTGCAGTAATCCTGCATCTGAAGATCACAAATCATTTTGATGATGTTAATGTATTCTCATAAAACACCTATGAGCAGCAATTAGTTAAGGGTAAACACAGAATCCTGCTTTCAAACAGGATGATCCAGATTTTACCCTATTCTCCCTTCTTAGCCAAGAATACCAAAGAGCATCACTCTGGTGCAGAACGAGGGCTTCACTCCAGCTTTCTTCATCTGCTGTGTGGGCTGGCTTTGCACCACCCTTTCCTCTTGTGAATCAGTGCTTGTCACTGTGTGATCCAAATCCTGCCCTATCCTCATGTAAGTAATTAACATACCAGTGACTCAGTTCAAAGCTGGAACCCTTCCTTCAGCAACACATCCCATTGTCTCCTATGACAATTCCTATCCGTGCTGCAGAGGAACAGGGTGAGGCTCAAGCAGCAATTATGGCTATAGAAGGGGTGCACTGCCATCCTAACATTCTGCCCTGGTGCCTGTGGAGGTTACACCGTGTCAACAAGAGCTTTGGGAATGATTTACTCATCAAGGCTGTGAAGATAATTCTGCATCACCTGTCACAACAGTCTATTAAAACCATTTTCTTAGCACCTTAGGTTAGCAATGATAGTGCAAATACGTCCTGAGCTAACTATGCCTGAAATCAGTTTCAAATTACCTCATAAACCCAGCATGGATGGGGCCACTGTCTCCTCCTCCAAAGGCACTTTACACCCAGCCAACTGAGAAATTGTGCAAGACTACAACTGTTAATGAGGCCAGCACAGTGGCAAGGGGGAAAGCTGCCTTTTAAGCTGCTTCATACATTATCATTGCTGGACAAATTCAAAATCCAGCTGTCTTTGCTTCTGACAACACTGAACAAAACAAAACACAGCTTGATTTGCAGACACAAGATTAATACTGCCGTGCTGGCATTCAGAAAAAACTTGCTATTAACTTACAAACCAAGATTTCTTCAGACTTGAAAATCATGTAAACTTTCTCAAAGTTTAAAGTATCAAGATCCAAATTCTCAGACAGTTCTTTTAAGAAAATAACTAGTTTTAAGGCTGTGTTCAACTTTTTCCCCCAGAGAAGCTCCCTCAGAAGCTCCTTACTTTAAACAAAGTCAGAAAAGACTGGCTAAGGATTCTATCCTTATTTTCCTTTTATGATTATTTTTTTCCTCAAGATAAGACTTACTGACCTTCAGTGAAAAGACATTGATTATGAAGGGTTAGCTTGAAAATTTTTCTGAATATTTATGTCTTCTTCACCTGAGTTAATTTACTTGTTACATTTTGCTTTTGTAGACCTGCAAAAGGCATGCAGGTATGCAGGCGAATAACATAAAATTATGGCTTTTCTTCTCAGCATATAAAAATGCATATTTTTAAATCTAGAGATTCTTGCCTGGTTACTGGATTTCATTCAAGAGACTCACTGTGTAACTACCACAAGGACATACTTTCCTCTATATGGTATGGCTTAATTACACTTTATTCTGCTGTAATTGCTCAGATAGAAGGCTAATTTCTGGCTTTGATGAACAGCCTAAATGGGTCTGTCCATAACAGAGCTTATTTCTTTTTGGAGTAACAAGGAAGGGTATTTATTCCTACATGCATGATAATTTTGTTGGAGCCTGATCACACTGTGCAGTGTGTGCCTTTTGTTTGTTCACAAGCAGAAAATCCAGTTAGTTTCTGTAAACCAACAAGAGCCGTGACAGACAGGATTATGCTACAGAGCAGTGTTTGAAATGGTCTCCTTGGCAGAAAGTGTTTGGAAGAGTTTCTTGGTGCCTATACCCCCCCTTTTCTTCCCCTCGCCCAAAATGGATGAGTTTCCCATTCACTTGGACAAGAATCAGAATTCAAGAGATGTGAAGCCAAAGGATGCAACATCTGTCCCATCTGGTGATGTGCAGAAAAGGAATATTCTCTTTTTTTCCAATTATCCCCTCTCTTTGAAGGATGCTTAACTAACTTGTTACTTGATTTCTTAACTTGGCACATTATGTACTCTACTCCATTTTCAAAAAGTCCTTCTGGATTTATGCACATCACACACTGAGTTCCCCATGCTGGGAGCTCTCATCAATTGTTCTGGATGATTTTTCATGGCATCCTCAAGATTTAAAGGCACCCTCGAGAACTGGCAAATGACTCTTCCCTAAAGATGCAATGCCAAAGTGGTACAGAAAAAGTGCAGCAAAGTGCCTCTGTGCAAAAGATAGCACAGAAACAACAACAACAACAAAATGCTCATTCAGTAGAGGAATAAATAAGTAACACCAGCCCCGTGAACCTGTACTCTTTTGTCTTTCTAACATACAAATTTTGGAAAAGGACTCAACACCATCCCAAGCACACCCATAGCTGCCAGCACGAAGTGCAAGGACTGCTGCAGCGTGGCATCCAGGGCTACAGCTGGTGAGGAATTTAGCAACAAAACAGGTTTTCACTGGAAAATGCCAATTCATCAGAATTGAAATGCTTCAGGGAGACATATCGTATTCAATGAACTTCCAACACAGGCAAGGCTCCAAGATGGTTTCCTGCCAGCTCGCCTGGTGGGCTGCCTGGAAGCCTTGAACGACCAGGGTATGAAACTGCAGGACTGCCCTGCCATGCACATTGCCCTGTAGCCAGGGACCACAAGACTTCCTGAAGCTTTGGGCTTCCCTGTTATATCCAAGGCTCAATTCCCTGCTCTGCAAAAGGAAAACCAAAATCCGTGGGAATGCTGGCTGAGCTGTAAGCACCAGACCCTGCATTTCCCAGCCCAATTTTACTTTGAATTTACTGCTTCTAGTGCAGCAGTTTTGCTTATTTTTCACTACTTCCTCCCTCCCTCTCTTTTTTCACCCTACACTGGGAATGCATATATTTTTTAAAAATCCGTGTTTCCTTCTGAAACAGAAATTTGTCCAATTTCTTCCCCCGGCACTCCGAATTTCCTGTGGAACAACATGTTTGCCTCTAAACCAGTTCTACTCAGCACATTCTTCCTCTCTACAGCCTCTGCTGCTTGTCCTCTCCCAGCAAAATGCAGCCAGGCCATTCTGCTGCTTTCCAGGCCTTATGTGCTGAGGAAAGGAGCACTTGGCCCATCATGTTGTATTCAGCGAGAGAAACCTGATCCTTCTCCGTTAAGGGGAGGAATTATTTAGGCTATAATTTGCAGTGATTACACACTGTTTGGTATGTTGTCATATGCCATGTTTGCACTTCCTCTGCCAACACATGGACAAGGATGTGTGTAGTCATTTATTAGGCTTGCACCAGAGACAAATGGAATAGCAACAGGATTAGCTGTCATTCATCTTCAATTGAAAACCTTTCCTTGGCCTGTGGTTGGCTAATGAAATCCACATCGCCTGAATTCATGGTGTTCAGCTGGCTGCAAAGAAAAACCCTCAAGATGCTTCTAATTAGAAGTTGTGAATAATGGTCATCTTGTGTGCATTTTACAGACAGCCACAAAAATCTGCATTGCCACTTTGAGGAATGAGCCCAGAGCTGGGATCCACATTATGCAGACTCACATTTCCACAGGCTTTATGAACAGGTGTCTAAATTCTCATCTCAACACTGGGTGCTAGTGTCCCCCTTGAAAACAAAATTATGCTAGATAATGAGTATGACTATGCATTAAGCCTGCAACCATATCACTCCATAAGAAAGACTGGTTTCACTGCTTTCACATGGTATTTAATTGAATTAACAATAAATAGTATTCTCACTGAAACAGTACTTCACTGTGTGAAATCTCTCGGGACTACATGAGTAACTAACACATGCTAATGAGAAAGTTTTAAACTTCCCCTCAGTATTTATCTATGGAAGGATATATCTATAGTTCCACAACAGTTTATCAAAACAAAATCAAGTCCTCTGCTTTAGCATTTTGACAATTAATGTATTTTCTGAGACTCAAAAGACCTGAAAGAATGCTATCTCCCTTCCCTGTTTCTAAAAATAAAGTAACACATTCTATAAAGTTTCTAATTTCCTTTTGCTTGTGGTGCTGTAAACTCTGTTCCTGGCAGACAACTTCTTACTTGGGCACAAAGCAAGCCAAATAAGATAGCACTGAACAGGAAATTAGGCCTTGATTCTTAAACCAGAGTCTCCATTTTGCTGGGTAGCCCCAGTGAAATATTTCCATAATTTGACGACTTAAACTCATTCCAGCCATTTTTAACCATGAATTTATATAATTGCCAACTTAAACTGCAAGATATGTTGCTGCAACTTTGAAAAATCTGAAATTTAAGAAATTATCTCCTCTCTGTTCTTATCTCAAAGTATCAAACAATGATGCTGTGTATTGAGTTGGATGGCAAGATTTTGGAAGCAGAAGGCTACAGGGGTGGCTTCTGTGAGAGGCTGCTAGAAGTTTCCCCATGTCCAACAGAGCCAATTGCAGCTGGCGCTGAGATGGATCAATTCCAGCTGGCTCCAAGATGGGCTCGGCCTTGGTAACAGTGGCAGCACCTCTGGGATAACATATTTAAGAAAGGGAAGAAAAGGCCTGTGCAACTGCAGTTGGGAAGAGGAGGGAAAGTGTAAAATAAACAATCCTGCAGTCAGTGGAGGAGGGGGAAAGGAGAAGCTGGAGTAGACATTCGCCTGAAGCCCATGGTGAAGACCATGGTAAGGCAAGGCTGTACCCCTGCAACCCATGGAGGTCCACGCTGGAGTACAGAGCCACCTAGAGCCCCTGGACAACCCCACAGTGGAGCAGATGGATGCCTACAGGAGACCATGACCCTGTGGGAAGTCTCTACTGGAGCAGGCTCCTGGCAGGACCTGCAGACCCATGGAGAGAGAAGCTCACAGTAGAGCACATTTGCTGGTAGGACTTGTGACCCCATGGGGAATCCATGCTGGAGTCTGATCCTGAAGGACTCCACCAGTCTGCACCTGAAGAACACATTTGTGAAGTTCTGTAAGAACTGAAGAAATGCAGCCCATGGGAGGGACTCACTTTGGAGAACTTTGCAGAGAACTGTCTCCCACGGAAGGGACCCCATGCTGGAGCAAGTAATGAGTGTAAAGAGTCATCCCGCTGAGGAGGAAGCAGTGGTAGATACAATATGTGAAGGATTGACTGCAAACCCCATTCGCCACTCCCCCCTACACCACTCAGGGTAGGAGGAGGTAGAGAGAATTGGGAGTAAAGTTAAGCTTGTGAAGAAGGGGATTGGGAGCACGGAGGCTTTTTTAAGATTTGGCTTCATTTCTCATTATCCTACTCTGATTTGATTGGCAATAAATTAAATTTAATTTCTCCAAACTGAGTCTATTTTGGCCATGATGGTAATTGCTGAGTGATATCTCCGAGTCCTTATCTTGAACCACGAGTCTTCCATTGTATTTTCCCTTCCCTGTCCAGGTGAGGAGAAGAGCAATACAGCTGCTATGGTGGGCATGTTTGATTGATGTCCAGCCAGGGTCAACACACCATACTCTGTATAAGCCACTTTTAAGTTACTGGAAGTGAAAGTCATGGCACATTTGTCTACTTGGGCAGTTAATTGTCAGCCGCAGAATGAAACACAGCTTAGCCAACATCCTGCAGACTTCAAACTCATAGCTGGGATTTCTGTCTGCTTGTGGGCTGCAGGAATTTTGAAAGCATTGTGGGTTTCTCTGATCTCTGAAGAGTTATAACTATATTTATGACTGCTATCATGCTTTTTTACTGACTACTGTTCATGTTGAACTTCAGAAGTTCTTCAGGGAGAAAGAAGAGACACACACAAACACATATACAGACACATACATATACTTGCCCTACCTGCTTTTGTTGTCACTTTCAGCAAATAACCATCCAAATCGATCTGAAATTGTGGTGTCTCGCAAGGTAGTGAAATGCGGGTCCCATTCCACTTCACTGTGAGGTGCTGCTGCAGGCTGATTGTGCTTCTGCCCAACACAAGGTCCACTGATTTTGTCCAGGAGAAAGAACGGGTCCGACGGGCATCGTTTTTTACCAGCACCTGAAAGGGCGAGGCAGAGGAGGAGCAGTCTTTCGTCAAAACGTACTGACATGTTCCCTGAAAGTTAAATGTCCGTCCATCAAAAGTGTTGTAGTGAGGATCTCCAAATACAGTGCAAACTCCAGGCTCTGCAGGTGAGTGAGAAACAAAAGCGCCACATCAGGATCAATCAAAGTTTGAGAAAAGCAGTTGATAAGAATTTAGAGATGCTGCTCTCACCTAATCTACCTGCTCTACGGGGCAGATTTTGACTGGCACCCACTAGGAATAAGTATCTTTTTGAAAAACAAAATCTTCATTACTTTAGTAAAAGTCCTTCCCAGAGTGGGTGGTAACCAAAATGCCAGCTGATCCCTGGGGCAGCATAGGAAGGCTAACCTGTAGCTTTGTCCCTTAAACATAATGTACAGTTTAGGTTATTACAATGCCTGTGAACTTTTTCAAATTTCAGTGACTCCCTGAAATTAAAAGCCATCAGATCACTTCAGCAGGAGCTGGTTCTGTCCGTATTTTACATATACAAACCTATAAATATTGTACATCTATAAGCTAAGTGTGTTTATGTCTTTTTTTTTTTTCAAAAAACCTGTAGAACCACCATCTTTATTTAGTGTTACAAGCTATTGTATATGTTGTTTATACACAAGTGGTTGACTTGTAGTTATTGTTATCACACTACCAACTAAAAGTCAGTAGTACATGACTAACATGATGCAATGACTGTCAAAGAGCATGGTGCCTCTACCAGTCATTTGCATCATTACAAATGGATGGAGATTTCCTATGGATCTTTGCACCCATATGCTGGTCAAAGAAGTCACAGCCCAAAGACAGAACATTTCCACGTTCATGTCAATGACGCTGAGTTACCCTGCAGCTACCCAGCAACAGATTGAATTGCTTACAACCAAAGATAGCAGCAAATATATTTGCCTTGCAGTCTTCTGGTATAACAATAGGTTCTAACCACATTGCTGCTGTTCCTGGAAGAAGGAGTCTCAAGGCAGAGAAATACACACTGCTCTTGCCAGCTGTATACCCACGGGCTAAGGCTGCTCTTGAAAGATGATGCCTGTTTAACTAACAATAGCTTGCCTGAAAAAGCAGCTTAAAAAAAGGCAAATTTAAATCTACAAAAAAGAAGGAGACATGAATGTTATAGAGAAGGGGAAGGGAATTCCTTCCGTGGAGTGCAATACATTTCTAACTACACAAGACACCTCTCTCAACAGTTTTTCAGCCTAAGCAGAGTGCTATGCTAAAGCAACTGTAACCCTTCCGGTGTTTTTCTAGCTATAAAGAGCACCCAAGGAAACCTAAACAGAGACATAGAAAATGGGGCTGAAGGGCACTCCAGGAGACATTACCTTTTTCTTCTCCAGTTGCAATGAACAATCACCCATACCTGTATTATTCCTGACAGACATTTATCTAACCTGCCCTTAAAGAGCAGTGGTAACGGCAAATCCACAGCCACCTCTGGCAACCTGTTTCAGCGTTGGGCTATCCTTACTGTGAGGAAAGTCTTCCTAAAGCCTAACCTCACTCTCCCCTCACCATATGGCACAGAGCTATCACAGAGCTAGTACCTGGGTGATTTGTACTTTACCCCTAATTAGTCACATGCATGCTTCTTTAGCTAAGCCAGCAACTAATCCTGGCATCATTATCACCCCTCTTTACTGTGTCTGGCAACTAGGGACCAAAAGTTTCAATTTTCTAAGGACATCATACTGACAGCTCCATCAGAAGTCAGAATGACCCATATTTTATCAACATTTCCAGAAAACAGGCCTAAAAGACTTTAAGCAGAGTCTGAAAACCAAGACATGTAGGCAAGAGAGTACTTTCAAAACTGTGCACTTCTGTGAGCTTTCTTTTCCTCACTGATACCAGTGAGGATGTTAATAACCGCTTTCCAAACTTCATTAAAATATTAATTGATTATTCATAAATTGGCAGGAACCAAGTAACTTTTAATTACCAAAATAATTTTTACCAATAGGAAAAATCATCTATAGATTTTGTACAGAGACCATCTGACTTTTACCCATTATTAAATCGTACTAACATGTTTCTGATTTCCATATGTATACATCTAAGCATCTGCATGATCAGTATTGAGATATATGTTATCACCAGCTTTTCCAGCTTTAATTTTTCCTTAAGCTTAATGACAACTTTTATGAAACCAAGGAAATTATCAACAAAAAAAAAATCAGCCAAACATGAAGATTCCAGAGGAAAGATCTTATTTTTGTCTTCCTTTCTAAAGGCTAAGAATGTGGACATGTTATACATGTTTTTAACCAACCTATTGGGAGGGGGAGGCTGATTCTTCACCTAAGCAAGTGGCTAAGAGGCAAGACATGAGAGGAACAAATATAATTTAGAGATGTGCAAGTAAAATTGATTGTACCAATGGGATCCAAAGGAAATATTTATTTTTAATTTCTAATGTGTTATGCAGAGTAATGTTGTTTTATGTTATGTTACATCGTGTCACGTCATATGTCAACTTGATGCCATACAGTTAAAAATGTATTTTGGACTGGATAGCTGAAGGTCTGATCCAAATTTCGCTGTTTTCTTTAATAACCAAGGAAATGGAGGAGGGAAAATCCACCTAAAAACAGTCGGAATAATTGATTCTCTGATATCACTGTGTAAAATATTCTTGAAAGGTTTGTTAAAATTGTGGGGTTTAAAAATAAATCCACACCCTGCAAGAGTGTGTGCGACAACTCAGGCACTGCCAGTAACAAAAACTGGTTGGCCTAGAAATAAACCTTAAATACCGGGTGTAACACGACTGCAAAAGACAGTCAACATGAAAAGAGTTCCTGCCATTTTTGGCTTTCGGCTTGTTGTTTATTTCCTTTAGGAAGAGTTTCAATCACATCATATTTTATGGTTTGCTTCTTTTTTCTTTTTCTTTTTCTTTTTTTTCTTTTTTTCTTTTTCCCTTCTGAAACAAACCAGTCTTTCTACTTGGCAGTTTTGGACATTTATTGGAAGCACTGATCTCTGGTTAGGATTGTGTGTGACTTGCTTTTCTTTCGGGACATAACACATGGAGAGGTGCTGGTGCATCACCAAAGTTATGGTCCCCAACCCTGGAGTATGAATTTTGCTAGCTTATGATAACAAGGCATAGCATCACAGGTGTAGGTCTTTCCCTTTTTTTCCTACAGTAAATTGTTCCCAGCTTATTGCCAACACTCCTCGTTGTCAGCTGTCTGAGGTAGAGCTAGAAAAGGGCAATTCTATACCATACTTCCCCCTAAGACTCCCCCAACCTCCAACTGCTTTCAGATTAGGGACTTTCTGAGCTAGACATGGTTTCTTTTAACTTAGTAACCTTTGAAAGAAATATTTTCTGTGAATTTTTCCAGTCCAAAAATGTTTTTAGCATCTACAACAACCTTGGGCAAAGGAAATGAAGAATCATTGCCTCTTCCTTGTTTTGAATCTGGCATTTATGATCTTCGGTGTCTTTTTTTGCTCATCTACACATGCACATAAATGCAAATTAACCCGTTCCCTCTCTCCCCTTGAAAAACACAGATTTTTCAAAGGAGAGCCCCAGAGCTATGTTCAGGAGGCTGTGATTTTTAAAACACCTCAGGCTCTCAACTCTGATTAAACATTACTGAGAGCTGGATGCAAACACCACTAAACCTCTTTTGGAAATCCTGCATGTTGCTCCCAAATCAATATTCAAACCTTCTGGCATTCATAAAAGCTTTTGGGAGCTTGGCAATTTTCACATTTGTTTTTTAAGCAACTAAATACAGACTTCACACTTCTACATTTGACAATATTAAACTACCTGTGTGATTAATGCAGTTTGCTGAGCTCCCACATAAGGCTCCATAGCTTACTTGCAAACTAAAAACTAATAATAGTAGTTAAGTGCTAAAAGTGAATACTATAGAGCTCTTGGCATGTTTTCCTTGAATTTTCAAATCATGCTCCCAATTCAAATGAAAAAGTGACTTTCATTAGAAAAGGCACTGTTTTTGAAAACACATTTAGCTGTACAAAAAAGGAAGTTAAAAAAGCAACAGCATGGAAAAGAACACATTACTATTTCCTAAGTTTTAACATACTCTCATAAAGAAAAAAAAATCACAACCTGTTTTGGCCAATGCGGAGGGATAAAAGTCTGAAAGGCCACTCATTTCTAGTAAGGAGTATGATCAGTACAGGTAAGAACCACTTTTTAAAGTAAGTGGTTGCCAGAAAGTACCTTTCTGCCTTCCACCCAGTGCCTCCATTCCCCCAGACAGTATTTAGCCTTTTTAGAAAGGCAAAATATATATACTGCGTGGTGGAGGCCAGACAGACAGTCAGCACATACATCCTGACCAGCCGAGAGCACGAGCATATTGGCTGGGCAATTAGCACACTTGTAGCTCCAGACCAGCCACAGGATATATTGTCTCTAGCTGGGTTTATTATTTGTTGGGATATAAAGGAAATGGGACACAAATCCATAGGAAACCAGGCTCTGTTAGCTCTGGTGCTCATGGAATAGCTTGTTTTGTTTTTTCAGGAGATCAGAGCAGTCAATTGAAGTCCAAGATGTCCAGATGTCTGGTCACACTCTTCTGGGTTTGTAGGTAGTTAAGAGTGGCCAAGAAAAATATACTTTAAATTGTAACTAAAATCGGTTTGGACACTTTCTAAGTAAGGAGAGGGAGGAAAAAATACACGTTTACCAGTGAAGGGTGTTCTGGGTTGCACATCTATAATTCAAAAATATCTCAGCTTTTTAAAAATAAAATGAAACTTTGAATTTAATTAGCCCATATGCTGAATTAAGCCCTAAATCAAACAGAACACATTATTAACTTTTAAAAACTAGCTACAGAACACACATAATAGAATTTCATTAGGTTTTCTGTTAAAAATGCATTACCATAGAGGACTTTCCTTACATTATATCAGGCTCCTTCATAGTGCAGCCTGATATAATACACATTACAAGGTGTGGTGTCAAAAACTCCACAGGAGTCTTTATGGTCTGTTTCATAAATAAAATAGATATCTCAATTTGTCCAAATACATATTTATACAGTAGACCATCACAGCAGAAATGGGAGGTAAATCATTACCAGTATTCCAGTATGAATAAACAATTGCAGTCTTTTTGCTGATGTATTTCTCTGTGGAAAGGAAATAACACAAAAAACAGGGACCTATGTGGTCATTCAGTCCCACTTCCTGTTCTCACAGGTACCTACAATGCATAACCTCACTTCATTTCTTTTTCTTTTTTCTTCTTTTCTTTGAAAGTCAGCACTTTTTTCAGTAATTCTATAAAAACACATAAAAAGGATGCAGAACCAACTGGAAGTACCAACGTCTTACTCCTAAGGTGGGTCCAAATGCCCTTGAATTTGGTTTAGCTCCATTGATCATTTTGTCAAGTAAAAAAGCTGCAGAACGATTTGTTATGAACAAAGTTTTCTCTCCCAAAAGCAGCCTTTACTGCAAGATTAATCAAGTGTACTGTACATGTAAACCTAGATGACCGCAGTCCACTTTGAAAAAACTTCATCCACAGAATCTCACAGTGACTTGTGTAAGACTGTGCTAGGACTATTGATAATGATTAAAATATATCTACATGGTTTTAGTAGGAAGTTTTGATCCTGTGTACTGTAATTTCAGTAGGGCCTATGAATTCATTGTCAAGACCAAAGATTTAACGTCCACTGCAAGTTCCTATCTTTCTCTGAAGTCGAGAGCAGTCTGTTAATGTTATTTGAACTCAGGTTTAGTTTTTTCTTTTTTTTAATATGAAAATGACCTTGGTCTAACACAGGATTACTAATTTATGGAATTGACGTCAGTGGTGATTTTTCTAAATCAAGCCCAAAAGAGTACATTTCATTACATTTTTTACAGCAGCATAAACTAAACTGTTGAATTTTCCACTGGTATGACCACTGTGTTTAATTAGTGATAACTGTACGCCAGCCGTGGAGCTTAAACAGCAACATGCCAAAACTAACTATAGTTAACTTCAGCAACAGTAGACAAAAGAGACTCTCCAGCCTTTTAGGAGACGAGGTACTTTTTCTCTCTGCAACAAACTGCTTTGAAAATAAATCCTTTGATTATTTTATTTTTTTTTACTTTAAAGTGTATCTTTTCACAACGTGACTGGTTTTGACCCACTTCACGGAAATTGGCTGCATTTAAACTGTATTCAAAGCTCTCCTGTGTACAGTATGTTCTTGTACCTCCCTATGTTGTTTTTACTTTGGAAAATTAATATCTGCTGGACCGCCAGAAATGTTCGGTGTGTTAGTATGTGGGGAGAGGATCAGGATCAACATGAGTAAGTAGGTGAGGGAAGGGGCTCTGTGTACGTCTTATCTCATCAAAAATTGCCTGAATCGGAAAAGTTTCCAAATCCTATCGCATGAGAGTCGTGATGAGATTTACAGCACTTCTGGTGCAAAGGTGGAAGTAATTCCTTGCAAATGGCAAATGTTAAAACACCAATGTTAAATCAGCTAGAGGTAGCCACCACTGCTGTATGACACTGGATATTTAAGCTCCTTGATTACATTACCTGTAAAAGCCAAGAATGCCCTTTCAATCATAAAAGTTTGGAATCATCTCTTCTCCAAATACTAAATGGGTTCATAGTGAGACAACTGTCTAAAAAAAGGACCCCTCAATTTCGTGTGCCATGGTGGAGCATGGGACTGTGAGACACAACAACAAGCCTCTCAGGCTCAAGTACAGGCAGTGCAATGAGGACCCGTAAGACCCTTGATCCTTTTCCATAAGGGAACAGGTTGTTTTTCCTTTGGGGAGAAATAATAGCAGCCTGCCAGTACCTAGAAAGTGGTCGCTGGAAAGATGGAGCCAGGATCTTTACAGATCTGCATGGCAGGAAAGCAATAATGACCACACCTTATTGTCACATGTTTGTAGTCATGATTATTCCCTTCTTATAGCATCAAAAAGTTTTGAATTTTTAGATAACCTGGTTTATAGATGAGATATTTTAATTTTGAAGACCTCTATTTTTTTGCCTCCTTCTCCCATGAAACAATTACCACAAGTCATTGCTCTCTGGCAGCATTTCTGAAGGAGTTACTGTACTGTCTTCTTTTTACCTTCTACAATAGAGGGTCTCCTGTGCTTTGAGGGAATGGCTGGCCCACTATTTTCCTCCCCTCTTGTGTTACAAAAGAACACATTGAGAAAGATTAAATGCGACTGAAACATAAGAAAAGAGTTGAGATAGAGATCGATAAATTCATTACACTAATGGTATGCTGTATTTTAGCAAAGGCCTATGGAAATTTCTTCTCCCTTGAAACTCAGCTAACATCAAATTAACTGCTGGTCCGTTGAATCCTCTTTCATTTCTTTCTCTGCTCGGTATTATTTCAAGTGTTTCTGAGGTTGTCACTTGTATTTACTTTCATTTTGATAATGAAGACTTGCAAGCTAGATTTATTTTATCCCAAGTTACATGTTTCAAAATGATGGAGCCGCCAAGTGAAGAAACAGATATTTAGCATGTGGGATTTGTGCAATTCAAGAGAACCCAAAACTGAGCTGAACAGCAAAACCATTTGATTTTAGACAAAAGAACAGGAACACTTTATTCTTTCAGAAGTCTTCCTATAGATTATAAAACCCCATTTTACCTATTTGGTAAAATATTTAAATACATACTGAAGGAAATACGTAATGCTATCTTGTTAACGTCAGGTCTCCCTGTTGAGTTAAATAGGACAAACTTGAAGATAAGTATTTGTGTAAGTCCTTTGCTGACTAGTAAGGTGATACTGAAATTTAATGATCGTTCCTGAAGTGATGAGTAAAGGGATAACAAGGTAAGAGTTGAACTAAACATCATAAACGAAGAATGGTTGTCTATTCTACTTTCCCCTGCTGCCCCAGACTGTGTCTCAGATCTCTGCACACCTTTTTTAACTCTCAAAAATCATCTGCAAAGGTGTGATTATATATGCACATAGCTAGACTGTTAGCTACAGATGTAAAAGGTACCCAAGCCCTAGAAGTTACAACTCTATTCATT
The DNA here is from genome assembly GCA_024500445.1 of Entomyzon cyanotis. Lineage (NCBI taxonomy): Eukaryota > Metazoa > Chordata > Aves > Passeriformes > Meliphagidae > Entomyzon > Entomyzon cyanotis. The sequence goes on from JAKEPQ010001005.1 coordinate 90,250,434, forward strand.
TTCTTACTTTATTGCCTACAAATTTCACAGACCAACTATATCTTTCAAAATGCAGCACCTCAGATTTGACAAAAATAGTGCCATTTTGAAAAATAAAATAAAAACAAAATACTCAGGCATTTCATTTTAAATTTACAGAGTTATAGGAGGCAAAATCCACAGCCAAATACAATTACCTGCCCTTCAGCCGCCTCTAAAAAAAAGGCAGAAAAGTGACCATACTTCTATATATTTATTTTCTCAGAATAAAATAATTTAAAGAATGTAAATAAAGAACTTACTTTCAGTGCAAATTGGACAGCATCCTTTTCTGTTCAGGATCTTACCCTAATTGGGAGAAAGACAGGCTGATTTAATGAAAGAGTTCTTGGAGCAATGACTGTGTCATGTTGTAAACTAGATAAGCCTTTGAAAATAGTTCAAGTTGTGTTTGAACTCAGTGCCCTGGTTACAACTTCAAATATCAGGTGCTAAAAACAGAACAATTCAAAAAGCTTCCTTGCAGTCTTTAATGAAATACCGAAAGGGTTCTCTGTTACCACTTTTCTCTTTAGAGAAACTGTGAGAGAATTTTGCACTCACATTCACAGATTGCTAAAGCAGACTAGTTACAGGGTTAACAAGATCACTTCACTACTTTTTCCCCCACCTTCCCAAAATATATACATCTCCTATGCAGAGGCAATCAGCTCCGCCCTCACACTCCTCCCAAATCATTCATTTTTCCTAAAACAAAGCAGGATAGAGGGAGGGAAGGAGGGACGGAGAGAGGGAGGGAAGGAGGGAGGGAGGGAGGGAGGGAGGAAGGAAGGAAGGAAGGAAAGAAAGAGAGAGAGAGAGAGAGAGAGAAAGAAAGAAAGGAAGGAAGGAAGGAAGGAAGGAAGGAAGGAAGGAAGGAAGGAAGGAAGGAAGGAAGGAAGGAAGAAAGAAAGAAAGAAAGAAAGAAAGAAAGAGAAAGAAAGAAAGTTGGTTGGTTCATGTATTAATTTACCACTCTGTCTGGGTCAATTCTATTTATGGTTGAGTGTTATACAAGGTTGACTAGAAATAAGAGGAATGTGTATGTGTACATACATTCATGCTCATTTTCACTCATCAACCAAAAATATGTTTTATTTGATTTTATTTAAATTACCTAAAGTTAATGAGCAAGCTAGTAGATAAGCCCGGAAAATTTCAGACTGAACAATGTGTTTTTCCAAGCAAAAACTGGTGTTGGGTACAACAGAACTTATGGTGATATTGCAGCTCACCCATATTCCCACCAGGGAAGGAAGAGGGATATGGAGCTGTGCTGCTCCCCAGTATTGATCCTTTGCTCCAACAGCAGCTGAACACAGAGGAAGTCCCCCCTGAGGGACTACTACTCCTGTTCCCCACCAAGCAGGTGAGCAAGGTGAGGACAGCAAGAGCAAGCAAATGGAGGTGTGCTATCCTGCCCACTAAACAGTATAGAAAACTGTGAAAACAGACAAAAAATTGGTGACAGGTCTATGCAAAGAGTGAGGAAATGGGCACAGGCAGCCCTATTGCTGTCTGCCTTGGTTTCTGCCTACAGTGCTGCCAAGCTTTGACGATATGCATGGGGGTAATTGAACTCCAAGTATCTGCTAGCAGTCTGGAGCGCAGCATGCTCTATCCTGCTCTTGCTTGATGTACCCAGATGGCATGAATGTATCCTTGGTCATGAATGCACTTGAGCATATCATCTGCAGGGCACAGTTCTGTGTAAGCTTGGCTTTGGATATCCAACTGCATGTGAACAGGCTTGAGACACATCTGGAGTTAAGAAAAGGCTGGGTTAGAGTTTCACTGGCAGATTGGGCAGCACATGAATGTTTGTGTGGCTTCCAGGCTGCTGGGCAGAGCGAATAGCTTGAGGACCAGGCTGCAACAGGGAGGCCTACCAAGCACCTGCTAGAACAAAACCCCTTAAAGGAGGGACCCTTAAAACCACACAGAAACAGGGAGCATGGCAACATATACTTGTAGGAACAGAGACATGCAGCTAAATGCCACACACTGCACTGCACAGCCTTACCTCTCTGTTTCAATATAAGAGCTTAAATCATCAGCCGAGCTGGAAGTGGCAAGAACTCAAGTGAAATTGGAATCTCCAAGGCAGCCTGTTGAGGCTGGTTACTTGAGCCACCATGTTGGCCCCAGATCCTGTTTTTGTCTTGTAGAATAAGGAAACCCATTATTGCTAACATGTGCTGCAAGAGTTCGTTAGCATTGAGGGTTCCCTTAGGAGTGGGCTAAGTGATGTGATCCCATTTTTCCCTATGAATATTTATAAGCAGACCACATTTGAGTCTATTTATTTTCTGGGACTTTTCATCTTTTTTTATGGGGTTTTCAATTTTGTGTCTGAGGTTTTTATTTTCTATTTTTTTTAAGACAAGACTAATTGCTGGGGGGAAGGGGTTGTTTGGTTGTGCAATAGCAACAGCTGTTGTTTTTTTGTGCCTCATTTGGCACTAGAGTAAAAACAGCAACTTTTTGTTTGTAATAATAACAGATGTGTATAACATTAAATGCAGTCTGTGCTAGAGAATGGGAGAACGTGTTCTGAATAAATTTTCAGCTCACTTGAAGTTCACGGGTTCAAAATTTACCCACAGAATAGTACTCTAAAAATGTCTTCACCTGCCATGAATTTAATTCTATTCACTTTTGCACAGCCTTGGAGCTCAGAAAAGGTTATGTGCTGTAAAATTAACCAAGCTCTCCTCTAGCAGTACAAAAAGAGATATGTTCATGACCACTGATCATTACCACAGACTTAAGATGTTACTGAGGAATGCAAAGGCATAAGGAGAGGAGCCAAGGTGAAAAATTATAAGAATGGGTAATCAGAAAGGAGATGGCACAAGGCAAGAAACAGACTAGAGCAGAGCTAGGGCAAGTAAATAGCAAATTCAGTGAGAAGACGTCTAAAGGATCTCTGAAACTCAGTCTTGCCAAATGTTGAGATTGTTCCCTTTCTATAAAGTATTTAAGCATGTGTTTAAGTTTAAGCACACATGGAGGGCCTACTAACTTCAGCAGAACTGGACACATGCTTAACAGCTTTACTGAATGAGGGCCAGTGTGTACTACACCTTGCAGGCTGACACTCCAGGTAACCTGGGAGAGGGAGTATGTCTGTGGAGTCAGTGGTCAGAAAGTAAGAAACAGAAACCCCAAGCCACAAGGCTCACTAGGAATGCCAGGGAGGACCAATTTTACTATAAATGGGACAGGAGGAACTGAATTTGAGAAATGTATTGCCTCCGCTGCAGATGAATAGAATCTAAGAAAGGCACTTCCTGTAATTACTGATACAGGATTAAATGTGCCAAAAAGACAAGAACAAAAGAAACAGAAGTTTTTGCCCAGCTCTACAAAGAAAACTAAAGAAATGGCAGAAAGAGTCTTACAAAATATGTGAGCCTGCAACCAATAGATTGAATAATACAAATCATTGTGCAGTACTGGAAATTTCTGCATAATTACCATTTTGAAACATATACTTTCAAGAGATAATTGGACAAAATATATGATGATAAATAAAATAAAATTTCATAGCCAAAAAAAGCCACCCACAATATGTATTATGACTGCATGGTAAAGCATTTAAGTCAAGGAATAATATTCTAAGCTCTTTGTGAATCTTCAACCCTTTCACACTCGGTTGTCTGTATAATAATACAATTTTAATGAGATAACTTTATATTGCCTGACACCTAAGAAACACTAAACCACATTTCATTCCACTGTTGTCTTCAGTAGTCAGTGGAGACTGCTTAGTGACAAAAATATTATGAAGAGAAAAAAGGAATGGAGTGCAGACCTCTACAGTTTGCAGAGACAGCAGAATAACTCTATGATATTCAGACTGTCAGTATCAGAACCACTAAATATCTTTATCTTGAATAATGTGGTGTGTTTAATTGATGTTTATAGATTTGTGACAGAAAGTCTCATCAAAGAGAGTGGAGCAGAGATGAAAAGTAAAAGATTTAAATCAATTAGCATACATCATTTGCTTTAAAACTAGGTGGTACCCACTTGGAATAGGAAAATAAATCTTACTCTAGAGTTTACATTCTTTTTCCTACCTGTCCTTCCAATTTACCTTAGAAGAGCAGAAATGTAATGTGGAGGAGGGTAGGTTTGCTTGCAGCTTGCATTTTAAGGTGGGGAGCAGGCTGACTGTTTATATACTGGAGGGACTGGTGCTGCAGGGTAACAAAGCTGGTCTTTCCAGCCCTAAAGCACCAGACCTTGCTTGTGGACTCACCTGGGAGGCCAAGGACATTTTAGGACTTCACATTAGCCTTTAGCAGTGCTGAACGAGTTTATCAATCAGTCTCACTTAAAACTTGCAGCACTGCAATGGTGAATTTTTACCCAGGACTATTTTCATTTTAGAAGGCACTTCAACTGATCCTCTCAACACTCAAATTTATGCACGGATACAGCATAAGTGATGTACTTCACTGAAGATCTAGGTTTAGTCATATTATCTGCTTGATCTCAGAATCAAGCTCAGAAGCATCTTAAACATCTGAAATGCATCAGCACAAGGAGAATATAAATGTGATGCGATCTGTGCGAGGTTCTTGGCCAACAAAGAATTTGAAGAAACCAGAAGACCCCAAGCTCTCACTTCCTGCTTCTATTGTGAATGGCATGAAGGTAGCAAACGCGACTGCCATGAGCCACATAACATTCCCAGAAGAGCGGCTCCATTTGTTCACACCTCTTGATGTGTATAAAGCATCTCATGTGAGGCCCATCAAGAGGAGAACTGCCCTCTGGCAGTGAGTGCCAGAGTGACAGGATGTTCCCTCTTCTGAGGATCTTGAAGCCCACTGTCACAGCAGAACAGGGAGTGCCAAGGCGCAGGCTCTCTATTCTACCACTTCTGTCAAAAGTTTACATGTATAAAATTTTACAAACTAGGAGTTTGTCATTTAAAAATTTTATATCTAGGCATCTGTGACTCACATTTTCCCCACTGGCTTCCAGGATCAAGAAGGAAACACTGAGAAGGTGTAATGCTAACTTGGCTCTCTCTTCTGCAGTTCTACTCAAAGATCTGCCCCTCCATGAGGTGCTGTTTAGAGCTCCATCTTGTGAAAGCTTGAGCCATTAGAACAAAATCATTTGTCATGTCAGAAATCCAAGAAACAAAGGCTGAATTTACCTTGGGGTTTCAAGTAAAGCTAACTTTTGACACCATTAAGTTACAATTACACCACTCTTTGGGTTAACTTCAGACTTTCTAATAAAAAATACCCAGGCCACAGCCTTAGAGAAGTCAGCATGACTTGGTTGAACTCATTTTCCTTGATTTGTCTAGTTTACATTTTCAACCAAGTATTAAACATCATATGCACTGAGAAATGCAAGCACAACAACCTCCTGTGGCTTGCCTTAGCAATATTCACACTACTGAAATATTAACATAGTCACCTCACCACTCTATAAAACTATTAAATAAAAGTCAAAAAGAACTGTTCCAATGCAAGTACTTGCGACAGAGATAGGTAAAGGGAGAAGGATGGGAGGGACACAGAGTCTTTAGAGCAAGGACAGAGGTGGGAAGACCTCTGTTATTCAGGAGAACAGTAGCCCATTTGGGGAATGCCAACCTAAATTAACATGCCAGAGGATCCCTTCTTTCCAAACAGCATGCCCTACTGTCATGCACACAGTTCCAAGAAACACTGGAAAAGACAGTGGTGGAGCAAAGAAGAGAAAAAAATCTCAGTTCTTTTAAAAACTCACATGAGGACAGCTGCTGACTGGAATGCACTGTTTCTTGCGACACTCTGTCTTGCCTTTCACACAAGCACAGATGGTGCAGTTCACAGAGGACCACATCTCTCCATCCTGCAAGGAGGAACATGATAGTAGTATCAGCTGGAGTGGCAACAAGAAGTTATTTCTGCAATGTATCATTGCACAAGAAAGGATGAATTTCCCTGTTGGCATTGTGTCATTGTTTAGTCTAAATTATTTTGAGGTGTCTGTCTGCGGCCAGTTGGATTCAAGACAAAGATCAAATTCAGCCAGGTTTTCTTCCCTTTGGCTTTCTTGGTCAGAAATTAATTTTTCCAAAGCTAACCAAATGATATTTGCATTTTTCAACTGTGTCCTGATTATTTGTATTGTTTTCTATTCAATAAGCATCTGAGTTGTGATCACACCTACCACAAATCTTCATTTAAGTTCACATAATTAGAAAAACCCAATTCACTGGGTTGAGTGATGTCTTTAAGTTATTGCACATGAAAATATTTGATTAAGATGTCAGCATATAGTGAATTTATTCCCATATGCAGCATCATTTCAACTTAGGGTTGGTCATATAATGAATTCTAATTTAGATTACTATAGCACTCTCACACATATTTGATCTGCTAAACATCTCAAAATATTTAGAAGAGATATAGTGCTAAATCTCTCAAAAGCAGAGCAGGTACAACAGCCGATGTACAGCTCTGAAAATATGAAGTGCAGAGCATAATATGCCTGGTGGTCTTGTCCCCACTTGGGATGAATTGCTTGTGGAACTGCCCTGGCTCCTTTTTACATGGTGTTGCATTTGCCAAGTGTGATTCCTAAAACATTCTGTCTCACCCACTTACAGTCTTATGCTAGTCTGCTTAGAGCCAAACTGTGCATGTTTTCTGTTTACAGGGCTGCTGGGAAGGAAGGGTGAGGATAGACCTGACAGGAACAGGCAGTTCAACCAGACAGCTGTGAATAATTATGTGCCCACCTCAGCATGATGCTCTGACCAGAAACAGAAACAGACTATATCTGAAATGCCAAAGAGCCTAACTTATTCAGCTCAGCTTGCTTCATCAAAGGCCGTCTCTCCTATTTTTTGTTTCCAGGGCATGTTTCTATTGCCTGGTGTTTCTGATGTGCTGGGTCTCTAATGACCACTCACCAGGCATCTACCAAGGTACCAGAATACATCACAGCTGAATGCATGCAGCTGCCCTGAATTTTTGTCTCACAGCTGGTTTTGCTGTGTTTTGCACAGGAATGCAAAAACACATTCGCTGTGCCCATTCTACCTGAGTTAGACCATTGACTTCAACCAAGCAACACTGAATTTACTTTTTTGCACACAAGGCCAGAAATGGATGTACTGTCCCGTTATTTTTTCACACCCCATATAATACTAGTAATATAATAAAATCTTCACAAGAAGCAGAATATTTTACTTGGGTGCCTAAGAAGTAGGTATTTGTTCCTGAAGCACAATGGCACCAGTGTGAAAGTGCCAATCAGATGGAGCATAGTCTCAGCATACAGTAGGTTCACATGTAATTTCCAGAATAAACACTTCTGCTATGTACACAAAAGATGGAATAAATGGGAAGCAATTCTGGCTGAGCAAACCAAGGATATTCACAAAGGACTTAACATTTGATCTGATTCAAGGGTCTCTTAATTCACAGATGGCCCATGAGGTGACAGAATCTTTTTCTGACACAGTGTGAAAAAAAAGCTGCACCACTTGGAAAAACAAATGAGGTCTCAGGAACAGCAGAAGTGTTCTGCAGGGAATCCCTTGTGACTTGAATACATTGGGTGAGAGTGCAGTAGGTAACAGTTGTTACATGGCTATCCCAGTATAAGATGTCAGGGGTGCTGTCCTTAGCAGAGACGTGAAATGTAGTAAATCAAGATAAGTAACTTCCAGCCAAAACGAACTTCACAAAGCTCCTGTTGGCTCAGTCATGGAGAAGACTCTTTGGCTCAGCTGATAAAGCCTGCATACAACTCAGAATGTCTCCTCCATGAATATCAGCATTTGTTTCGGAAAGCAGAGCATTACTATCTCTTACTAAAAAAGCATCAATTGTCATGAAACAGCAGCTTGAACATCTGTATACAGAGGGGGAAACATGTAACATTCAAGGAGGAGCTAATCCTTAACTGTTGCCTATCAGCAGAATTTATGCAAACTCAGGAAAAAAGAAAAAAATAGATGCCAAATTTTGCAAAGCTTTGCCTCTGAGTTGTTCCATCATTGAGCAGGATGGTGAGGTTTGTGCTAAAAACAAGCCACAACACTAATTTACAGCAAACTCATACTATTTTGGCTGTTGCAATGCCATCTACTTTTGAGCCACACCTGAAACCATACCTGGAAGATCTTACTGCCAAACTTGCACACTTTCACCTCCTCAGGCGAGATATATGAGACACACTCCTTGCAGCAGTGGTCTTTGTTTTTATTGCATTCCCCAGAAAGTACGCACCTCTTCTTACATATGACTGTTGAATCCTAGGTAGAAGAGTGAAAGAAAATCATAAAATCATCGCCAAGATGTTTGTTCTCCTGTGTGTCCTTACAATAATATTATTTCTTGCTCAATCATTGCATCCACCCAAGCTACAGCCCAACTGCTTTAAATAGGTCCGCTCAGAGAAAATAAATATTATTTATAGATAAAGGGGATCTTTCATGGTCTATGAAGCTAAAGCCCAACTTGTACTTCTGTTGGCCTGCAAAATCTCACTGATTTGGTGGCACTTTCTTAATTTTGTCTCCATAAAAAAGTGCAAGTTGTTGCAATCATGTTAGGGAACTAAATAAAAATCACTGACCTTCAGCAGAGACATGATAATTCATGATTTAGAAGCTCCTCTTCCACTCTAATGCAGTCCTAAAGAGGATCACATAATCTGAGCAACTTTATTTTGCATCACACAGGGTCAGGAATCATGTCTCAGCTGAGGCAATCAGTAACTTTTAAACTTTCCTAGCACAACTGCAAGTGCTCTTCAGATTAGATTCTTTGAGACCACACAAGATGCCAAAGAACAGTATCAGGCTTACAACTGCACAGCCCTACAAATTACTGCTAAGACAGACAACCATCAGCACACAATATCAAAGCACTGTAGACTTACCTTGCATGTACACATTGTGCAGTTATCATACATAAATGAGGAACCATTATCATACACGTTGCTGTGGAAGAGGCAGCTTCCAAATGGGAGGTCAAACACTTTCCTCTGTCCTGAATATAAATAAACAGTAATAGAAACAAAATGTGGTTGAAAATATGCCACATTGTCAACAAAAATAGTACAGTTTATTGTCACCAGACGAAATTCATGTGCAATGTGTCATTTGCTATATATTTCCACTTCAGTGTGAAAAAAATATGTACTTTTAACAGTTCACTACTCTTTTAGTACACATTTATCTGCACAAATTCTACTCTGGGAGGGAATATAAATGATTTATTGCATGTTTATACAGCAAAAATCTTCCTCTCATCATAAAGTGCACAGTGCAGCTAAAGGAATAAAAAGTAAGCCCTGCAAACTCTTAAGGTAGGTACACTTGAACTAGTTTAAACAGTCTTTAACTTAAAGCAATAACTTATCAAATAAAGCAGCCTTAACTTCTTTTAGTATATCTACCTTAGGGGTTCACAGCAGCCAAGCTAAACCAACTCAGTGACACTGATGCAAAAAAAAGATAGATATTGTCCAGTCTTGTTAAGATAGGTTGGCGTACCACATTCACACAAGACTTCAAGAAATACAGGAGTTTGCATCATTTATTAACAGAATGAAGGCAACACAACGTATTTCGTTTCCATAACCTGTAAAAATTTGAGTTTAATGGGAATGAGGCATTGGGGTTTGGGGCACTATACAGAGAAGGCAGCACCAAAATCAAATCTTTCCTTAAGTCTTGCAATTCTGCAAGCAATTTCAGACCCCAGTTACAAAACAGTTTGCTGCAAGGTTCTGTAAGCTTCTCTTACTCCTTAGCTTCTTTCCCAGTAGGTTATTTTAAACAATTGACCATTATGATATATACACATGAGCTCTTCCCAAAACCACTATACTTATCTTCCTAATTTTTAATTGTCCTGTTTATTTTTGGAGGCAGCCAACAAAGAAGTTCCTTTATGAGTGGTTGTCACTCTCCTACCTTATAATTTCTGAGGTCTAATGTTTAATAGGCATCAAATCCAAGGTATGGAATCCCCACTCTAAGTACATGCTAGAAGTACGAAGTACTAGGCCAGTACTTTAGCTTTCAAACCATCAAGTCTTGGCACACTGTAATTTCTTAATTTTTCAGTAATTCTTGATAAATGTAGAGCATTTTAAAAGAAAAAGGTTCCATGTTCCTCTGAGATATAAGTGAACAAAAAGGATAAGCACACAGCAAAATCCATTGGGTTTGCCTTCAGTTTTTATAAATCAAATGATAAACAAAAATTAAGAAATAATTGCTTTTGTTCAGTTAGACACAATTTAAACATCCCTCTCCTGCAAATTAGATACTTGGAATTAACCTGTGATTGCATAGCCAGACTTCCTTCCACTGGATGTGCATCTTTCTCAAAAGGTTTAATTTCTCTTGCAGGACTGACATAAGGAATGAGTTGAGGATGCTCAGTAGCCCTAAAAGGAACTGCTCTACATCCATGCACCACTTAGGGGCAAAGCCATGCCATAGTCCTGCCTGTAACAACACTTCTACTGCTCTCTGTGGGGCTAGGATTTCAACTGCACAGCTTATGCCAGCAAGTGAACAAAAGTCCAGTTCTCTCCCATACCCTCTTGCTGTGCCTTGCTAACCACTCAGCACAATTCCGGGTGGCCAACCCAGTTCAAATAGTTGGTTAAAAACCACTGTCAAAGGAGGCAGCACTTTAAAAGATCTGGTGATGAAGATATTGGCTTAATGGTTGTCTTTGCTGGCTCATAACCACTAGTTAAAGTAATAATTCAAGTCCCAGTAGAGTCCACAGCATTCTTCTAAGCTATGTACGCTGAGTATCAGGAATTCAATTGCAGGGAGGTCCTCCACATGATACTTTAAAAACCATGCCTCAGCATCTCTGGAAACTTTTCTCTTTCCTGACCGCCATACAGCGTGTTACTCATCCCTTGGCTTTACCTCTACTCCAAAACTTTTAACACTTCCCTGTAAATAGACATAGTCTATTCACAGCTATATGAAGTGCTTTGGAGTAAAAACCACATAAAATGAAACTCATCTATTATTAGTGAATTTGTTTACATTCTAAGAAAGGAAAAAAGAATTTGTAGAAAGATCCCCTTGAAGCAGTGAAAAATCAAAGCTGCATTTTGAATGCCTATTTCAAGGAGGGGAAAGTTCAGTTGGGAAAAGCATGGGGAGGAGAGGACAAGGGGAGTTTACAGAAGGAAAAGAAAAATGTCCTCAGCCAAAACAGAAGCGCAGCGTTTGGACTGTTCTCTTCTCCATTTCATTCCTCTACTGCATTACTCTCTGGTACTGTGGTTAAATGTTCCAGGCAGACATTGATCTGTAGCACTTCTCAATTAGCAAATAAATAAACTCAGGTTTGTTTCAAGCAGTCAAAAATGTTAAGTATTATGAGAACTTGGAACACGGTATGGCTTTGCTGCCTTCCAAGGCCAGACCTCTCTATATCCCTAACCTAGACCTGGAGAGAGACTGCAGATAAAAATACAGTCAAAATTACAAAGAGTTTCCACTGAAGAACTGGGAGTAATTTGCTCTGAAATTTTTCCAAACCTAGTTATAACCCCATAGACCAAACTAAAGCTAATTTACTTGCTAGGATGTAAGCGGCTCCTTGTTTATGAAACAGATGGAATGGTAACCTGTGGGATCTGTGGACACAGTAAGAGCAAAACAAGACAGTGCCTTATTTTGTCACTGCCTTTCTTGTCATGACCTGGAAGAACTGGCCCTTCTTAGAAGCCTGTGACTTACAACTTTAAAATGGGTTGGAAAGATCAAATTGAAAATATTCGTGGATGACAGTGTGATTCCACCTTAAGAAGGCAATCATGAGATGGACGCCTGGATCTGTGGCCTCTCTGACAACAGTTTCTAAGAATGCAAGTTTCCTCTGACCTGCATTTCCTTAAAAACAAGAATGCAAATGCTCACTGAAGTAATAATATGAGATGGTGAGGTCTTTTTCTTGTGGCAAACTCCAAAGAAACATTTCCTCCTGCCTCAACCTCCTTTGTAAAATATATCACGAAGGCAGGAAGCATCTCCGTATTTGTCCCTCTAAGCAAGGCAAATGGTCTATGTTCAAATGCTCCTCTGCAGCTGCTTGGTCAGTACCACCCACCACAACCCTAACACTGACCCTGAGTAACTGTTCAAAATCTGTGGACTGTAAACTCCACTGAGCAATAGAGTCCCTTTCACCTCCTGGAATATACCAGTATTGTGAAATATTGGTCTATAAGATGTTATGCACAAACATATTTTATTAATTACAAAATTCCTAGGGGAAAAAGCCACTCACCTAAGCATTTGGGGCAGCACTGTCCAGCAGGAATATGACTGAGGTGCTGGGGACATGAGAGAATGGGGCAGACTTCTTGGATACATTGTGTCCTGCCACCCTGAAGGAAAATAGGCATAATTAGAAAAAAAGATAAAGCAAAATATCAAGTAAATGCGCACACACACACACACACACCCCCCCCAAGGTCTTGAAATGCCTTAGCCAAAGCAGTATTTGCCAACAGAAATTTCTGCTTGCATCAGGTGTACAGGACCTACAGAACTGTCCTTCAAGACTTTCTATATTGCTCGCAGAGACCTTGGATTATCCATATTTTTTCAATCTCTCAAACAATGAATGTAATAATCAAAGAAACAGTGTCCTTCAATCTTATTTCTTGGTGTGGATATGATAAAACCAGGGAAAATAAAACCATTATCCATGAACATTTCCGGATGTTCCGGAAAGTTATTAAGGAACTTTTAATAATATTCTTCATCTCCTGTGTCGTGCCCTTCTAGGCTTCTCTGGGACAGGGATTAAGTACTGAAGCAAGATGGGAGCAGGTGTTCTTCCACTACATCTGCGACCTCAGAAGCCAAATAAGCCAAAATCACTTAAGAAAGCACGTTCTTTTTAACCTCCAAGGCCAACTATGCAAACCCAGAAGGTCTGCTTTCTTCAGAGGACTGAAAACCAAGTGGGTATATGAAATTTTGAGAATGAATGATGGAAAAAAAGAAGAAAGAAAAAGCAAACTAGATTGGATATATCCTGGTGTATCAATGAATACCAAAAACAGAGGCAAAGACAAAAGCACAGCAAATATGTCTAAGATTGAGTCAGTCAAAAAAAGATATTATTTCTCATACTGCTCTATTGCCTGATTACTTCATCGTACCTTCAGAATACCGTGTTTAGCTCTAGACCCTCTACCAATATGTGCTCTGTTTCCTTACGGAGGTCCAGGCTGCCAAACTTTAAAAATCAGTCCACCTTTGTCTCAGCAAAGAAAGTCAGCTTTTTCACCTAGCTGTCTTGCTTTATTTATCACTCAGAGCTGCAGGTTCATCCCAGCAATAAGCTTTGTGTTCCTGATGCTGTGATTGAAGGCTTATGAACAGTCTCCTCCAACCTACATGCTGAATGGCTCTCAGGGCTCCCTGGGGGAAGATGGAAAAAGCCGTTCATTTTGAAGAGCTCTGTGCCTGAAATGATGGTATACCACTCCACTCCTAATGGCCTCAGTGAATCATGTAAAAGCTTTTACATATAGGCAGACTCACTGCTGCACATAAAATAACATACTGCCTGTACCCCCATTCTATAATAAGTTTTCAGGCACTGAAGTCTACCTGTCCCATGGGGCTACCAAAGCATCCTGAATGCACATGGCTGAGGACTGCTCATAATTCTTTCACTGCGGCATGCAGAAACACAGAGCTTATTGTAGACTGAAATTACTGCCCTAAAATAAGGGTCAGACCAGAAACTTGACAAAACTAAATTAATTCTTTAGTGATGTTCCTCAGTATGCTTAGGGAATAGCTCTGTGAGAAGAGATGCAGGTGCAGAACGAAAGAAAAAAGCCAAAGAAGGGCTCTCTGAAATAGTGCCGTCATTCACCCTAGGGAAAAAGGCTACAAGAAGCCAAAGTTTAAACTTCGGTGACATTTCAGCAAAAGGGAAAGTAGGGCATGGATGTTTCAGCCAGACTGGTGACAGGATCAGGCATACATCCATGGAAGATAATGAAGAAAGGCTGAGGGAATTGGGGTTGTTCAGCCTGGGAAAGAGAAGACTTCAAGGTGACCTAATTGCAACCTTTGAGTACCAGAAGGGAACCTACAAGAAGGAAGGAGACTGTTTACAAGAGCATCTAGCAACAGCAGAAGGAGAAATGGCTTTAAACTGAGGGTAGGTTTAGATTGGGTATTAGGAAGAAATTCTTTTCTGTGAGGGTGGTGAGACACCGGAAGAGGTTGCCCAGAGAAGTGGTGAGTACCCCATTCCTGAGAGTGTCCAAGGCCAGGTTGGATGGAGCACTGAGCAACCTGGTCTAGTGAAAGGTGTCCCTGCACACAGCAAGGGGATTGTACCTAGATAATCTTTAAGGTCACTTTCAACCCAAGCTATTCTATGATTCTGTGAAGGTAAAGCAATACTCCAACACATGGTGAGCACAGGTCCTTTCTTGCAATCTTGCTGCTGCATTCAATACTCACATAACCTATGGCTCTGCAGAACTACCATGGAGTTTTGCTTCTCTGACAAATTGAATCAAAGCTCAGGCTAAGCACACTATTGAGATGTTGCTTTTGCAACCTCTTGCATAGGTATCTTTTTAAATACAAAATACCATGAATAATGTGAAGTATTTTTTCTTCTCAGCCTTTTGTTTATAACTCCTTCTTTACTTTTTGTACTGGCCCCTCTGCACAAAATTAAGCTAGTTCCACCTGTCCCTTCACCTCACTGCTACTCCTGCTTCCAGCTGGAATGCTGCTTTTTAACACCAAACTATTTTCTTGCTGCTGTCTCAAATAGGCTCACCCAGTCTTGAATGTCATGCTAGTAAAAATTCAAAAACAGTCTGAAACAAATCAACCTGTACCATTTAAATAATTCTACTTGCCCTACAGAACTTAGAGAGATAATTCATTGGACACTCATTGAATGTCAAAACACACACAATATTTCTATTTTCTTAAAAGCCTCAGTCATCATAATTCAAGACTCACAAAGCATTCAGAATACATGTTTCCAATGCAGGTGGTGCAGCCAGTGCTTTAAATTGCATGGAATAGAGCTGTGTAGGAAAAAACTGAGTGCAACAAAAGTTCAACAAAAAACCCCAAAATCTATGGAAAAAATAACTCTGGAGAGGAAGAAGATTGGCTTTGGATGACCTAAGCTAGGGTGGGAACTGCACAGTGAACACCTTGCCTCTTCCACCTCTCAATTACATCTACAGCTTTTAGCTCACATTTCCTTGTATATCTCTCAGGCAGCTGGAATGCTCCAGGTCAGAAGCAACACTCTCCAGTTGTTCCAGTAAAACCAAGCCTGAATTGGAAGCCAGCACAGACCAATAAAGTGTAAGTGACATCTGCTTCCTGTGAGATATGCTATTCAAGAGCTAGGCAAATAAATCCTTGAGCAACAGTTAACATGAAGCTTTAATCAGAGGAGGCTGCTGCGGTTC
The DNA here is from genome assembly GCA_024500445.1 of Entomyzon cyanotis. Lineage (NCBI taxonomy): Eukaryota > Metazoa > Chordata > Aves > Passeriformes > Meliphagidae > Entomyzon > Entomyzon cyanotis. The sequence goes on from JAKEPQ010001005.1 coordinate 90,265,941, forward strand.
ACAGTCTTCTGGAGATAACAGGTTTTGTAAGAAATTCACTATCTACAAAGAAAAGATTCACTTTCCACCTTGTACACAAATAAAAACACTGTAGTTCCTGCTGCCACCTCATATCTGCAAGACAAACCAAGAGGTTCTGAAGCATCAGCTCAGCAGGTGATGTGGACTGAGGTTTTGTCTTGTCTCAACACCTTTCTCAAGAGAGAGACGAGAAAGGGAGATGAAATAGCACTTTCTAATGCTCCCATGAGAGGTCCATCTTTGAGAAAGACAGATAACAAATCTTTCCTTAAATGAAAGCATGGAGCTGGTCCATCTAGCCATCCATTCACTTCTGCTCAGCTCCTACCTCAATTATGATATTTTGGTGTTAAAAAAGGACACTAGTAACTTGGCAGAGTTGAGAGACACACCCATCCAGGCCTTGACCAACTGCTGGACACACTGGATGAAGGGCAGAGTGCAGTTTCTGGGTAGGCTACCCACATGCCTGGTGCACAGCATGTGTGCAGCCTGTGCGCTGGGACAGACAGAGAGCAAAATGTCTGCAGGTTGAGAGCCTGCTGTAACTACCAAAAACCTTGGGGTTTATGTACCATGAGGGCAAGAAAGTGACCACTACCAACAGCTTGTCTTCAGCAGATTTTTAAAGCACTCGTGAAATCCCAGTAGGATAGAGATTTCCACACTCCCAATTTGTTTGCTACTGATAATGCCAATGTCTAAACTTAATAATATTTTAAATACATGTTATTTAAGATTAAAAGTTAGCATCGGTATTATCAAGAACCAGGTTTCTTGTGCGTATCTCATTTTCTATTCCACTTTCAGGTTTTATCTCTGTGCTTTAGTGAAGCTTTAAAGCATCTAAAAAAGATTCCTCCTTAGTTTTGCCCTATGTTCACCTTGTGCGTGAAAGATTGCTCATTCTTTAACAGTAGTAAAATTTTCATTGATTTTGCAGAATATTTTGTCTAAGTGGCATGGCATTAGGATTCAGTGGATTTTAGAAATTTACTTTTAACTTTCATTCTAGAAGAAATCTTAAAGGTATCATTCGCTACCAGTCAGTCTATCCTTACAGAAAAAAAAAAAATAACGTTTCTCTCAACTCCAGGATACATATTACAGACATTAAGAGCAAGGTCAGACACACACTGTAGATTCAGCAGGCTTGCTGTAAGAACTAAGACAGATGTTCAAGGTGGTCTCCAGCTAGGAAGAAAGATTTTACGCCACCAGGATGAAAAAAAACTTTGAAAGTTCAACAGGGTCACTACTGAGCAAGTCTGCCCCATGCCAGTGACAAGAGAAGCCAAATAAACACACAACTGTGTGACTGCTTGTCTTCAACTACTCTACCCCAGTGCGAGTAACTACAGTCACTGCAAAAATATTAAGAGTCGTTATCATTTCTGTGACAGCAAAGGCATAAAGGCATAAATAGACATATACCAATAAAGAGATAGATCTATTATTTAAGATTCGGATAACGATGAGTATTACCATTCTGGAATTGAAAAATTATTAAGGCATTCCAGAACTCTTGTTTCATTACACCACATTGGCTGAAGTGTATAGGGCTTCCTATGTGAACTGGATGGTGTTTTGGCTTGATGTCTCTGATGTACCATGTAAGTAGAATTCAGGTACAAAAGGGAGAGGATACTGTACTTAGAGTGTGGGTTTAATCTGGAAATTTAATCTGGAAAAGGTGTTCTCTCCCAAATCAGATGAAAGACACTCTGATTCTTCTAAGAATGCTGGTGCAGCATGTGGTAGACAGCTTCTGGAAATAACTTCACCCCTACACAATACTTCAGGGCCCCTGAAACAGCCATGTCATGCACAGTGAGAGTTCCCTGGAAGGGTCACAGGAGGAAGAAGATTTTTAGGAAATGCACAAATTAGCAATACAATTCTCAGAATAAAAGCAATCAGCACATCAATCAGACAGACAAGCCAGAGCTTCCCACATCCCTGCAGCCTGATCTATTGTTTAGATTAGGATTTTTAAAATGCCTCTTTAGAAAGTATTGGATAAGATTCAGAGTAGGGAGATACTGAGCTTCAGTTTAAAACAGCAGGTATTTATACTGTTATGTATGTGCCAGATTTTTAAACTCTGGATCTAGATCTCAAACCCTATTTTTTGCAATATCACTAGTATGGGAAGGCTTTAAAAAGTGGCCTTAGTGACAGTCTGAAGTGGTGTCCTAAGAACTGGATGTGACCCAAGTGCTCTACAGAGCTCACACATTTTAATACCAGGTCATACAGATTAATGCGAACATAAATAACTCTTCTTAAATATCTTAAAAATTACCTAAAAGTCTATAGAGATTACAAATGGTAAGATGAAAGATTTTTGTGAATAAACTACTAAACCACCCCTGGGGCAAAGAAAAGGCACAATTCTTGAAATTATTTAAATTTTTAATCTCAGTCTGACGCAAAGGCATTTCTTGACACAGCAAAAGAAGCATAAAAAAACTCCACCAGTTTCTAGGAGGTAAAAGTTTGTCTTCCACCACCTCTTCCTCCATATGCACCCTTACAATTCAATTCATTAGGTGTACAGTCTGTGTCATCCATAAACCACCATAATAAGGAAGTCTGACTAGTTGTCTCCAACTAATGTAAATTCATGTCCTGAGTTCCTAGAAAATTGCAAGTGCAGTTGAAAATGTCACAAAGTTAGAACATCTTGACCTAAAACCAAAGTGCAACATGAGTTGCATGGAGTGTCCTGCAAGAGAACGTATTTCCTGCGTATTTCCTGCCTTGGGTGAAAGGTAGCATTCTGCAACATGAAATTAAGAGTTGCACAGTAACTTTCTTTAAAGTATACTCAGGCAGAGATGCTGGTCCTAAATTTCACAGTTGCTGGAACTGCAGAAGGGCTCCTTGGGGGAGGTCACAGCACTCTGCTCTCAGCTGGGGACAGTGCAACCAGCACTTGGCCACATTTCTCCAGTCTAATAGCACTATGCAGAAGTGTTGCTGGGATGATATTATATCTGGCCTCACAATGCAGCTGAAATAAAATAATTTGCTGACCCAACAGCCTACTTTCAAAGTCACACAGCTGAACAGCCAGCCTCTCCCCTCCAAGGCTTACATACTGAGCTCTTGGCTCTGCTGAAAGTTGTAAATAGCCTCTCTTCTCCTGGAAGCCCTGAAAGATTTCATTGTCATGCGTACTTGTCCCTTTCAGGCTGATTTCCTAATGAAAGAAGGCTTATGCAGGCAAAAACCAGGGACACCTGTAGTTTGTGAATCACTGACCAGCTCCAGCCACAAATTATCGAGACTACTCTGAAGAAAGTATATAGACATAAAATTGCAAAAATCAAAATGGCAGTAAGATCTCAAGGACATTAAGTTCCTACAAGTTTTTTTCAAAGCCAGACTGCTGCAAAGAGTAAAGAGCCCCCAATTTCTTTCGAAGAAGTAGCACCAGAAAGCATCCTACAGTGTTAGGCAGCAGCTGGCCTTCCAGCCAGCATCTCCCAGACCTTCTGCCTTTCATTCAGTGCTTGTGTCATGCAGGTACTGGAGAAAAACCCACATTTTCACAGATAGGAAAGATCAAGTGCCACACATTATAGAAATAGAGCTTTGCTGCTGCTGCTGTTCTGGGAACATAATCTTTATTCCTAGGTTAGAAGGGACAGTGGGACATAAGACAGGTCTGTGTCCCATACCTAATGCACTTTTCCCATGAGATGAGGAATTTTTCTTCATGTCTTTCCTGTGTTGTTTTTTTTATTCCCAGTACTTACACTGGGATTCATGGTACCTGTGCTCCAGACTGGCCATCAACTTTCCTAAGTGCTGAATGCTTTCAGATGCAGCCCATGTATTTGTTCTGTTGTGAGAGCTGTTACATTATTGATCCTTCTCCTGGACAGTTCAACAGCTGAGGCTTTTTCCAGGGTTAGACCTGTTTCTCTCAACAAATATCTCCTGCAAGCAGAAGTAATGTGTCTCACAAATTATTCTGTCCTTCATTAGGTAGTTTTTAATGTCTCTGAAGTTATATCCAGAAGACAGAGCTTCCGAAAATATAACAACAGTGCCTATTCCTTCTTCTGCTAGTTTATAGTGAGTTAAGAAGAAACCAGAAACAACAGTATCTCTCAAAAACTCAGAGATGGTTGGATTCACACTGCACCACAAGCACCTTTGTGGACTGTTTAATTATCCCAGGCACTATTTCCAGCAACAGATCAACACTTTTCTTATATATTTTTTCCCAGTGAGAGACTATCTAAAAAGTTACCTTAATTTTCTCAACTTTACCAACCGTACTTAATGCCTTAATGCTACATAGCAGGTTAGTTCTTGCTTTCAGCATGCAGATGACTTGCCAGCACCTCAAATCCAGCTTTTCCTCTAGTCTGAACCCTTTCACATCACTTCCATCACTTGCTACTATTTCATGCACTTGCTAATCAAACTCTTTCTTGCTGCAGGTCTCATTAACCTGACTGCTGTCACTGTGCTTTATATAGTCCATGGTGGGTAGTAGTTACAAAAGGTTTTAGACTTCCCAAATTAAAAACAGTTCATTATTAACAGGCAGCTACTTAATAGAAATGCCACAAACACAGGTACCACATATCTTCTGTTTCCAATCAACCAGACATCTTTATGCTATGCTTCCCCCTCTAATCTCCCCGCTGGTTGCTGCACAGGGCACACTCAAACATAGCTAATCATCTCTCTGCTGCTAGGGAAAACCAGGATAGGGATCTAGCACCATACAGTACTCACCATAGCACAACGCCTTTCTATAATGTTGTAGGTTAGAACATATACACCATGTGGAAGAGGTGGATTTTAAAGCAGGATGTAGGCAAGGACTCTCCCAAAGGTCATACAACTCAGTGGGGGTCTTTCCATTGATTTTCAGTCCACTTTGGATGAGAGCACTTTGAACAAAAGTCCCAGAAGTTGCACAGGCAATGGTGAAAAATGAGCCAAGATAACCACTTAAGCAGGAATGGGCCAGGAGGGCAGCTGCACCCAGCAGAAAAGTGGCTCTCCACCATCTTGTGGGTAAAGAGCTGCAGCTTTGCGGGGACAGCAGATGGGAAGCAAAGACATTGGCAAGGAAACAATTCTGGCACACCACTGCAGCAGAGAGTTCAGCTATTCATGATTAATTTAGCTGTTGCACCAGAGGTCTCCAGTGACTATGGAAGCTTTGCTGTGAGCCACATGATTATTTATTTCTCTTCTAAAAAGAACTGTTTCTGTGAAAAATTGCAATAAAACATGCTAAGCTGGAAACTGTCTGTGGCCAGAAAAACTATTAAAAACCACTAACAAGCTTCTTCAGCTTATTCATGTCCCATTCCAGATAATAAGAAAGTTAGGGTTAAATCCAAGGGACTTTCCTAACTTCACTTATTAGAAGCAGAGCAGTAGCTCCGTAAAACAGGTCCTGGCTTCTTGCAGCCATGACTTTTCCCCTGAATCAGTTGGAGCCTGCTCCGTTTTCATTGGCATCAAGAACACATGAAGCACAGTCCAGTGGGTGTACAGTTGTGTATACACCACCAGTGCATTTGCATAATGTTTCAAAGTCCCAACTCAATGCCTGCAAAATGATAGCCACTGCCACAATGTATTTATATAAAAACCATTTGCTCTTCATAAGATAAACTTGCACAAAGGGTTTTTTTCCTTTTTTTTCGCTTCTTTTTCTACAGCGTAAGCTTTGTGATAGTACCTCACAAGCTTTTCTTACTACATCCTACTGTAAACAGTACTCCTATAAACCCCACACTTTGGCAGCTATCGATGACACCCTTCACCCCCACTTCCAACTCCCACATTACAGTGCAGTATTGGCCTCCCTTCTGAGAACAGCTTTTCCTTCTGAACAGTTTGTTCACAGAGATACAGTTATGAAATCCCTCCAATGTCCCCAGCGTGTTTCTTGCACACATAGAATACTAGTACCATTGTGGCCCTGAGAAAGGTGACAATTCTGACTCACACTTCATCATCATTCTTTAAAATACTTGGTCACAACCAGAAACTCTACAGATGTATACACACAGTTTTGCCTTAAAACATTAGCTTGAAATAATTCCCCTTAAGTTATCTGCAGGAATAAATTGCAAGACTTGAGTAAGCTAAATCTCCAAATGCCCAAATTCTGACATCTGCTGCCATTTAGATATAAAATAAGACTTCCTCTTTAGCAGATACTTTCTCGTAGACAATATGAACTTCATTTAATTGCATGGTTTGAAACTGGGTTTTCGAGTACAAATGTGTAAAAAAGGTCACGAATAAAACCAATTAGGGTTGTTCTTCTTACAGAAGAGCAAAAAAAGCACACAATTTAGAAGCAGATACCTACACACCTTAACTTTTAAAAGTTGTTGCTAGGTCAAAACCTACCTGAATAGTTCCCATCTATTCACTGTGCCATTCACAAGCAAAGAGAACAAATCTCCTTCTGTGGTTCAGGACAGTGAAGTATTGGAGAGGTTGAGACTTAATCCTTCACCAGCTATTTCTACAATTTATGGATGACCTTGCCTCAAGGTCTGATGATAAAGCACACTGATATCTATAGAACATCCACAGTAAAATAAATCACTGTCATAGTAGTAGTATTAAGAACACTACTTCTAGCTTTTTTACAATACTTTTAGACATGCATCTACCCTCCTTAAATGTTATGGTCCACATACACTGGTGAGGTAACCTAAGGAAATTTAGGATTACATACACACTGCTTCCTTAATGCATCCATCAAAGGTTTTCATTAACAGGAGATCCTGTTTGTCCTATACACTTAGCAAAGTGAGTTAAAAATACACTTTAAAATGCTATGTGAGAAAGAGGTAAACTGCATGAGAAAGTGGTAAAGTGTTGCTCATTCAGAGGATTTCTTGGAAAATAAAGTCTCAGGAAAACTAGGCTACCTTTATGAAACCAGTAGATTATGAAACTGTTCCTACAGTCAAATAGTCACTGAAATCCACCCAGAGTGGTGTAGGATTAGACTCACTGTCAGTCTATGGTACCTATCCATGGTAACATCTGTAATACCACAGTGCGTAATTCCACTGCTTTGTACTGCATAGAGCTGTCCATCCCCAGAGATGCGACTTGGCTCTACTCCAGGGTAGGGCACACTCTGGCTTGTGATCAAGGTAAATTAACATGTCTTAGTCTTAAACACAAGCCTGAGCAAGGGGTGCTGAGGAATCTGTAGTACTCCACAAATAGCCTTGGGAAGCATTTTGATTAGGAATCATTTACAAGTCGGAGATCCTCTGCCACTTCCTCCTTCCTCCAGGGGTAATTACTTACAGAAGCATCAGCAGCAAATGCTGACATTCCCCAGTCCTGGCTAGCAAGACTGACAGAAGAATAATGAGGGCTTTTTCTCTCATTCCTAGCTTGCAATCAATCTGGACAAGCATGGGGAGAGGATGAATGAAACCCTAAGAAATCCATTCCTCCTTTGCATCCCTGCATGGACCATAACACATACTCAAATCGTCCCAATCTTTGCTTCCAATTTTTTCACAATAAAGTTAATATCTAGCTCCTGCTGTTACTTTATGGATGAGATCCTGTTGTTAATTAATGGCTTCTCATCGGCAGCAAAGCATCTGTAAAAGGCTGATGCCCAGATTATCATTTTCTCAGGGACAGCTTAGGCATGGTGAAGCATCTACAGCACTATGGTGCCATTCAGGCATTTCTAGCACAGCAGGCCTAGCTATATTTTGGGCAGGACAGCTCTTTTGGCACCTGCCTAAAGGCCTGCTGCTCTTCTTGGTCTGGGTCAGCCCCATTATGGCAAGCCAACTAGCTTGGAACTTATCTCCAAGCTAAACTCACATGACATTCCCAAAGTGGATGGCCATCTCTAAATTTTTTGCAAGGCCCTGTATACAGGCCATGTTCAGACCACAGCACATAGCCAACTTCATTCAAAAAGATGGATGGAAGAGGTGAAAACACTTGTACCTACCTTTCCAAAAACATCCTGCTAACCAAAGCACTTCAAAATAGAAGTATTGAGCAGTCAAAAATGAAAAGAACCATAAAAACCATGAGGTTGTCTAGAAAGAAGGAGTATGTTCCTAGAACCTAGTGAAAGGGGCATATACCCAAAGAATTTTTCACATCTGGGACTTCTCACACAGGAAGATCTTTCTGCATTTTACATTTCAGAAGATACTTATATTAACACTAAGACTGGGGGTCACACCACATGCAATTGGAAATGCAAACTACAGTGCAATCTTATACTTGGCTTACTGCCTCATCATCAAAAGCCATTATTAGTCCCTCAAAGAGACAATAACCAAGCAAATAAAATCTGGGTTTGGTTGCAAGTGTAGGTGTTTTCTTTGTACATGACTAATGATGTGAAATGGTCTTAAAATCAGTGTAAAGTGACCCTTTAAAGACTCTCACAGGAGACAGAAACATACATTTTTATGTCTAGGATTTGTTGAAGTACTAGAAAAAGGTATGTTAATTAGGCAAGCAAAGACATTTGGAAAAATGTGAATTATTTATATTGCAACATTCATCCATAAGGAGAGAACTTTGATAATTTACATCTCCAAAAGCTCTTGTCTTTTTCCCTTACTCTTAATTTTATTTAACATGTTCCTGAGATTACAATCCAGAACTCTCTTCTCAGCAAGTGTTCCGCATTTGCAGTGCTCTCAGCCGCACGCACTTTCAGTTATTAACGTTCCCTCTACTCAGGCAGGGTGGTTCTCTGATAATGTGAGGAAGTGTCATTTGAAATTATTCTAAAGCAGAGAATAGCTACACACTCCAAACTATTATTGTAAGTTAACATTAAAGGCCGGTATACCTTTCAAAATCATACAATATCTTTTTACTATTTGAAAAACAGACCCATCATATAAAACAGCTGCCATGTTTATTTAGATAAGTGGTCCTCCACTCTTATAAAGTGGAGGCTGATGACAGATGCGTCTTTAAGGCAAAAATATTAATTCTAGAAATGTCAGCATCTGCTTCTTTTCAGCCTAGCCTTACAGATTCACACATCATTTTTCATCCACAACGAGAGGTTCTTTTCTTTTGTACCAAGAATCTGAAAACATGGGTGTAAATTACTGGTCCCAAGGCCTGACACTTTTATTAGCACATCACTGGTGCTACACGTGTTAGGTCTGATTAGACATAGAAAGCATTTTCCACAGCCCACTCCCAATGCAATGAGGGAGTGGGCCATGGAAATTCCTGACAGGAATTTCCCACCTGACTGTTCCATTGCTGCAAATCCATATTTGCTAAAGTTATGAGATGCAGTACAAAAATACCGTATGTAGCTCCTGGAGCTACTGCAGATTAAAAGAGATTAAAACAAAACTAAACTAAACTAAACTAAACTAAACTAAACAAAAAAACCCAAAGCAAAACAAACAAAAAACCCACAAAGCAAATTTTTCCGCTGAATTCAAGTAGTCCAGCCTTCTGGCCCACCCAGCAACCATTCTGCAATTCATTTGCATGTATTTAGTACATTAATTGTTGTTCTTTTATTCATTTACATAGTGCTGTTAGAAGATAAAACAGATGAAACCCTATACCTTACTCACTACACACACACAAAAAACACTTCCTACATCTTTGCCTTATATCACAGAGAAGCTCTGCAGTACTCATACTGCCTCCTAGATAAATCCATGCCAATAGAAAACATCACTCAAGGATAATTCTGTACAATCAAACCATGAACAGACATACGAATAAACAGCAATTAGAAGGTGTCTGCTAACCATCAGCAATTCAAGATAAACAATCTTATAATTAGTGACCAGTTAGAACAAATTAGAGCTGCTGCAAGAATAGACCACACTAGCCAAAAAGTCCCTCTAGGCAAAATCCACATACAAGTCACAAACATGTGCCACATCAGGCCCAGTGACTATCCAAGACAATCACATGGCACTGGCAGACATGCTAAAGGATTTTATCACTGGAGTTCCATACTTTTCTGGCACAACAGCAAGCAGCCAGGTGTTCTATTCAACAGCACAAAAATGCCTGTGTTGAATAACCACAAGCCGTCCTACCCCAGCTGGTAGCCGCTCTACATAGCTGGCTCTTTTTGATTCAGATGATGCTCAGGTTGTTACCTTAAACATTTCAGTGGCAGTAAAACCTCTCCAGCATAGCTGCACAGAAAGGTGCTGACAAATCTCTATATTTCAGCAATTTGAGCTGGCCAGAGATGAGACATCGCTTCTGGTTTGCCTGCAGGCCACACTGACCTCTCAGCATGGCAGTGTGCCGAGGCAATATGTCTCAGAAAGAGCAGACCATGAGCTGAGAACTTGAGGCTGCCCACATCCACTATAAGGGCTTGTACAAAGTGCTATTACTAAATGACTTAACGAAATTTCCCCGGTTTTCCTTGGAGTGGGGCAGTGCAGATCTTCTGTAAGAGTAAGTCATTTATCTACATAGGTACACACAATGTGCTGCAGGCTTTAAGCATAAACAAAGAAGCTGAAAGACCAAGTTCTTGCCTGGGCAGCCTTATGATCAAAATAGGTAACACAAAGCCAGGGAACAAATGGGAAGCAGCTTAAGAAAACTGCAACTCTGACTGTCCTGTAAGCTTTGTGATCTCTTTGTTTGCTTACATGCTTTCTGCATTTTATCCTGCCTTTGCTCCTTGGCAAAAACATATTTTTACAGATGGGGCTAAAAATAGCAATGATAGAAACAGAGGACTGAAGAAACTAAGAGTTGCCAAGTGAGGTCTGAACGAGGTCTCTGCTATTCTGTGTCCAAATTAAACTGATACTAGAGCACCCTTTGCTGAGGGCTTTCTATTTTACTATTTTCTGTGGGTGACAAGCACTTTTTCTATTTGCTATGCTGAATATTCCTGAATTCTTAATTATTAGGATTGATCATGAATATAATCATGCAGCTATTTTGACTGACATTAAGCTTGTATTTTTTCAGTAACACCAGGGGAGTCTGACTGGCAACACCATTTATTTGTAGTTCAAAGACTCTGCAGGGTCTTTATTTTCAAAATATTTTTATGATTTCTTTAGGAGAAAATGCTTTTTCTTTCATGCATTTTCAGATTGCAGAAAAAGGTCGGCTTGAACTTTTTGAAAGCGTGAGCACAACTCTGCCAAATCCTGTACACTTGCAAGTCGTGGTTAGTATTGAGAAAACAGGATTAGACAAAAAGGTCATTTTCAACTTTGAGACTTTCGTTTCTCTCAAGGACTCTGTAAAAATCATGCAATAAGGTTGTTCAGATGGTAACCTGTAAGCACAAACTGTCTCCCCCAGCACTAAGACTTATGCAAAGAGAAAAACAACCCAAAATCTATTTAGAAATCTACTATGTTTTTCAAGGAAGGATGGCCATTGTGTGCCAGGTGTTCTTGAGGCAGCATAAGCAAGAGAGGCGTCCTTGGAGAGGCAGGATAGGGCTCTTGATTTGGCACAGGCATGACTCAGCTTCATTCCTTAGACATAAATGTAGTAGCAGCAGCAAAATAAGGATTAAAGGCAATTCCTACCAGGAGCATCCCTCAAAATACTGTCTATTCTTTCCATGTCATTTAAGTATATGTACCAGAAGTAAGAAAACTGTCATTTAAGTGAAGACACAGAAGAAAATACATCACTCTAGATAACAGCACTACAATTTGCGTGTGAGACCTTCTCCCTCAACTCATTTCTGTCTTAAAAAGTCAGGAGCAACTACAAAAAATGTAAAGAGAAAGGGATTATTTAGCAATTTCGTCCTCTTCCCAAATGTGAAACACTTGCTTAAGAAAGGCTCCTCTTCAAAGCTAAATGAAATCTTCTATGTATTATCCCTTCTAACTGTAGCCCTCTCAAACTTTCTTAATTAATTTTACTGGTTTCAAAGAGCACTTCAAGTTGGCTCAAATCCCTTTGGATTGCATATCAGCATTAGAAACAGAAGATATATTACTATTCTTTTTCTTTTTCCTCCCTTCTTTTTAAGAGGAAGCAAGGAAGGATAATCAGTCACGTTATCACTCCAGAATATGAGACAATTATGGTATGTGAGGCAATCTCCGGACTCCTCGCGTAAATTTTACACACATTTCTAACTTGATGGTAACTGTTTCTTTTTTCTTTTTTTTTCTCCTTTACTTTTTTTCTGGCAAATTCTAACCAAATCAGTCTATTCCATAATAATCTCATTAAGTCAAGACAGCTCTGAGTTATGCTTCTGTTTTTCTTCCTTTTTTCCTTTCTTTCAGCTTTACTGCAAACTAAAAAAAAATAAAATCAACTTGGATTTTCAAATGCACCAGAACTCTGACATACATACAATGGACTCTGTGCAAGTGAGGCCATGGACAGGACATTTCCTAACTCAAGGATTTCTCAGGAAAGATCCAGGAGCTTCCCAGAGTAGACAGGTAAGATTTTACAGTCAAATTCACACACAACATAAAGTAATGCTATTCTAGTAAAGGCAATTAGAACACAGTGGAAGAGCAGTGCCTTACACTATATCAAAGTTGAAATTGACAGAAATTATTTTAATAGATTCTTTTTCTGAAGTAATTATTCACTATTCATTTCTAAAAGAACGAAAAAGAGAGAGAAAAAACTCATAAGGAAGGATTCTTCTATTTTGGTGTAAATTCTTTGCAGATTGCACCATGCATTTGTCCCATTTGCAAGTTCATTAAAAGAGAGACAGAAAGAAAAAGCACTTTTTTTCCCCAGAGTGAAACCTTTGAATTGCAAGCAGGATTTCCGAATGGGTTTAGAGTGAAATATAATGAAACAGATATCCAGTATTTGTAGCTACTTTTAAATGCAACAAAACAAAGAAAAAATCTCTGCCTGCAGTATATGTTAAAGCAAATTAGTAAAGTCCTTCTTCATTAAAAATTAGAAGAACCAAGAGCATAATAAAATCAACAGTTAGTGTATCTTTGAAACATTTTACTTGTGAAATTTCAAAGGAAGACCAGCAGTGCCTCCCTCTTCTTGTTCCCACTAGTAATGCTCCAAAGCAAATCTGTAACTTCCACTTCTCCTTGTTTCCAATCCACAGAGATTGTTTAAAAAATAATTCTTTTCTATGGAGCATTTCATCAGATGGAAGTGAAACAAGCAGAATGGAAAGTAAACTCTTCTCTAAATAACATTTATCTGGACTGGAAATTTAAAAACAAAGACAGTTAAATTGAGACACTCTGTGTGGCATTTCCTCCTTAGGAATCTCTGGCACTGGCAAAAAAAAATCCTCTCTGATTCATCCTTGCTACTGAACCTTTCAATTTATCCTATCCCTCTTGGAAATCCAAAGGCCATAAAGATCCCTCAGGACTGCAAACCTGGAAAGGGAAATTTTGCAGCCTACACACAGTCCTGACAAAATGGCTCACAGAAACACAGAAGCAACACAAAGCTCACACAGGTCATGTCTACTAGCAAAGAACAATCACACAAGCAGGAACTCAAGGCTGTACAAGGCTGTACTGTGTGGACACTTAAAAGCTGAGATTCATCAAGATTACATGACTTCAGCACCAGTTATAATGCCATGATGCTCTTCTCTTCCCTCTCTGTGCTGGAGCCAGCCCCACCTGAGTCCTCTCTCCCTGATGCCACACCAGACCTCTGTTTTCTTTCACTCAGCTGTCTGTTCCCCAGGAGACAAATCTAGCAAGATGGATAAACAGCTTCAGGGAGGTGGCCAGAATGTGTAAGTTTAGTTAGAACAACGCTTTCCCAGTACACAGGTGAATTCCGTTGCAAACCTCGAAATGCCTACCGTGATGAACCAGAAGTTGGTAACCTTCTGCCCACTCTCTTCCAGGAGGCATCTATCCACTCTGCTGCAGGCAAGGCTGAGTGTGGGTTAGTTTGGATCATGTGTTGCTCAGGTAAGAATTCACAACATCAAATGCTGCAAGCAAAATCAGCCTCTCCAAGGCCCCATCACTACAAGGTCCCCCACACTCAGTGCTGCTCCAGCTTAGGGTTCCCATTCCAGTTTTGCTTTGAGTGACGGAAGTAAGGAACAATAACTGAATTTTAATCTTACAGAGAGACCTAAAAGCCAGGGAATAAGTTAGAGAAGCCCTGAGAGAGATTCATTACCCAAACAAAGCCCCCATCAATTCAAAAATGTAAGACACATAAAGATGGTTTAGAACAACATTTACCTCAGTCCTGACCAACACAAGAAAAGGGATAAGCACAAATAAGAGCAGAAGCTGTGACTCTAAGACCACCAGCTGCTGGTTGCCTCCCAGAACTTAATGGTGCCAGCTGCAGGTTATCCCATACTCAGACATTTGCCAAGACTACGAGCTTCAGGAAAAGGTGGCCCGGTTATCTCAAGCCACCTATACCAGCTGCTTGAGCTTACACAGCTGACTTTGCCTGGAGGCGGTTTAGCAAGTGCTTTCTGGCTCCATTCCACTGGCAGAGCTCAGGAGACAGGAACGTATGCAAGATGGGAATATCGAGCATCCGGGGATGGTAACATGTTAACCAACACAGCTGCCGGCAAAGTGAACATCTGTCTGTTGCCCAGGTCTCCCTTCACAAAATAAAATGCTCTCTCCCACGGGCTCATCTGCATACTACACAAGTATCTGCTCCCTCACTAAGGGAGAACCTTGGCCATAGTTAAGTTTGTTCACAGTGTAAACCGGCCCATGCAGTGGTTTGTGTTGCCATGGCTAGATTCCTTTGGATATCAAATGCTAACTTGAGTATACTGCAGTATCAAGCACACAAACTTTTTTTATTGCAAGTTTTGTGTAAATGAGCCAGAAAAAACCTGAGGGGAAAAAACACCAAGGAGAATATTCTGTATGACTTTTTAGTATGACCAGTACTGCATATATGTCGGATATAACAATGTGGTTACCTCAAACTACTTCTTTTCTAAAGAATATAACACCTGGTTTGGTTCTTAAAGCCTGAAGTAGTTTTCCACCCAGTTATTAAGTAAGTTGTCAAGCAGCTCTCCCATACACAGCCAAAGCCTTTGTTTACAAACTGTCTGGGGCCCACTCTGAAGCACTGTGGAAGATCTGGAAGCCCCTTAGACCCAGCAAACCATGTCATGTATAGCCTGCATCATGCAGAGGGAAGCACTACCACAACTGAAGGATGTTTGTTAAGACACAGAGAACTCCAGAATTTGGAAATTCAAAGCCCTAGAGCAGATCCTGAGTGTCATGCCAATCCCAACTGAGAGTGCAAACTGTTTTGCAGCATTGCAACAGAAAGAGCAGTGGCATGTGGGATGGAAACACCACCCAGTGCTTATCATGAATCTTTCTGGCCTGGAAATATCCTATTCTCATGCCTCCCAGGCACTGCTGGCTTCACCCAGCATGAAATCACCACTAACACTGCCTGTCTCTCACAGCAGTTTATTTCACTCCAAGGTGCAATCAATTCTCATTTTACTCCAACTCACACATTCATACTGGTGATGTCTTTAGGCTCTCCTCTTCTCATGACATCAATGAGAGATTCTCTTGCTCTCATTTGCCAACAAAGTTTTCAAACAACTGTGTCTAGGGAGGGAATTCCTGCCTGAGAACATAAGAAGCTACTTCTCTAACTGGCTGCTTCATTATGACTTCTATTAAATCCCATTCAGCTTCCCATTCTGCCTGTTCACCTCCTGCCTCCTCTCCAGCTCAGTACAGCATAGCTCAGGGCATCTCTCAGATCCCTTTCCACCACTGCAAATTACACAGAAATTATGTGCTTTCTACCAACAGAGAAAGGAGAACACATTTGTGCTCTGTCTTTTCCATGCTTGGCTAAATACACATCTGCCATTGTTCCTAATGCTCTGAATTGCAGGAGGAGCAGCAGGGGAAAAAGTACCATTCTTTTACCAAATTCCTCAGTATAATGATTCGTTCTTCTAATACATTTCCTGTGTTTTGAGAATTTTCCACATTTCAGGGGAAGGTAAATAAATCCTGCAACTCACATGAGTGTTCTATTTTTGACAGTTCTCAAGGATATCAGATTAATGGACAACATTCAGCGTCACGAAAATACTGTGCAAGAAAAGGCAAAAGCCATGCTTCCCGGGAAAATGCATAGAGATTAAGTGTTCCAGCTTGAAATGTATTTTGCTGCTCTCCTGCTGGCTCTTTGCCTGCCTTCATGCAGGGAGAAAGGATAAGGTGTGAAGCCAGATCAAGCTTCCTCTTTTGTCTCCAACAGGACAAGCCACAACTAAGGAAAGAGTACTGTGAATAAGTCCTGCGTACAGATGCTTTTCAAGAAAGCAGGACAGGCAGTCCCAGTGGAAAGTGAGCTCATACTTAAGCTTGGCTGGCCAAATGCCCATTTTCTCCAGAAGTGTTACCAGTCCAGGGATATAGCTGTAGATGACTCATATGGACCTTCCCCTACGTCCCAAAATTTTTCATCATTAGAGCTATCACAAAATCATTTATCCCATTTGTAAAAGCTACAAACAATGTGTTCCATCACCAACAGTTAAACTCAAAATTCATATATAACTTTTAATCCCGCTCCTTCAACATAAGGCAGTGCTCTGCTCACAGGATGCAGACTCACAGAACTTGTCATGTTTGCCCAGTTTTCATTTGTAGCTATTTAATGCTAGTCCAACATCTGTATGTCACATTCTCTCTTTAAAAGCATAAGTGCTTTTCAAAGCATGCCATATGCCAGAGTTTTCTCAGTTATTGCTAGTCACTGGGAGACACTTTTTCCTCTCCCTGTTCTTGGAATGTCAACCCTGTAGGTGACCCAGGAAGGTGCCCGTCACCATGCTATGGCTACACTGTGGTAGCTCATTGGAAAGGTGGTAATTTACTAAGAGCATCCTTATATCCCAGTTAAAGGGACACCACTGTACAGGAAATACGTGCCACACCAGTCAGAAAAAACCTTACCAGCAAGAAAAAACAAGGGTTAAGACAGTGTGTCTACTGAAAGCCCAGGCTATAGCAGTAGTGGAGCAAAACAAATAACCCAAAAGCATAATTAAACTTTTAGTAAATAACCAATTACCTCATTCAGCTGTCCCAACATTTCAGGCACCTTTTCTACTTCTCCTAAATCAAGCCAGTCTCCCTCTGCATCCTGAAGACAGCCTGTAGCTTCTGCTGCCTGAGACAGCACTGGCCTCCTCCTTTCTACCCTCCACTGTGCTTTCTCAGGGGAGTGGGAAGGCCTAGAGCCAAAACCATGGCATTTCTTCTAACTACATCCAACCCTAAAATGCCTTTGACCCTCTGACTTCTGCTAACTGCATGATGAGGCTCTATGTAATGCTGCAGGGATGAAGTCAACCTGGCCTAGCCAAGGTTTTGTAATTGAGAGTTTTACTATGCTTTTTAATTACCACATTCCTGGCCTCAGCATCTCTCACAACCAACTAAAGAAACTGTGATAAAATTTTATATATTGTATAAGGAGGAGTATTAAATTAACACCTCCTCATAAGAACTGCTGGAGACAAGACACATGCCCAGATGAAGCATTCTTCTGCCTCAATCTGTGGATCCTTATGTCCGAACAAGCAAACAGATGATTCAGATATACAAAGCACCTGAACAGGTTAATGTAGCAAGAGGCACAATGGAATGGTGTCCACAAGAGTCCTAATGAACATAAAGGCACTGGTTAAATAGCTGAGATATTCCTTTTTAAATAGTCAATTGTGAGTGAACAGCTGATGACTCAAAGAAAACAACCTTGTCTCCCGATGAAAAGTCAAGCACAGGGCAGACAGAGCTGCCCCTACAGAAATTCTCATGGGTGTCTCTTCTCAGGATAGGTAAGGCATGCTCTGCTAGAGTGAAAAGGAGAGGCAGGCAAGTGAAAAAGGAATAAAACATTCTCGTTCTATTCTACACATCTACTACACCATCCCCCGGCCCTTCACTTCAGAGATGACAGAAATAAAATGGGAATGGGAATTACTAGGGCACAGATTACCTCTCCTTCTAAATTATAACAGCACGAAGCACAGGCCCTCCTACTTACTTACTTCATGGGGTGGATCTCCCTGCTAACTAGCCTGAAAGAACAAGAGGAGTCAATGCCTTCTGGCACTGCTGCCCCTAAGGTCTAAAAGAAGAAGGCACATCACCAAGAAATGAAGGCACATCACCAAGAAACCATTTTCTGTTTTCAAGTGATTACAAATGCCTCCAGTCCCTTACATCCTTCCCAGCCTTGCAAAAATTCAAGTACTACTGAGTTTAAAGTTGCAGTTTAAAATTGTCCCCTACATGGTGACCTCAGTGGCAATGTGAATGCTGACCAGTTAACCCACGCTGGACTGCGGCCACTGACCAGCCACCACCTCCTAAGTCAAGCTCTCTGCTCAGTAACCCACTCGTCCCACACTGTTGTCAGCTTTCTTCCCTGCGTGGGCACACCTTACACATCAAATTAGCTCAGAGAAAATATGTCAAATGTGGATAACCCTCCAGCAAAGTTGTTGTATCCTGTTAACTGCTGCAAGGAGGCAGAGAGGTTGCAGTGGCCCCTTGGGAGTCTGGATGTGTGGAAAGGCATTGCAGAGCTCTTTACACATTGTGAGCTAATGACTGGTGATTTCATTTATCTTCATTCTGATACTAAATAAAAATTCCAACTTAGCACTTACGGTTGACCCGACTCCAACTCAATACTGCCTTATTTAATTCCTCAGCAGAGCACAACTCTTCAGATTTCATTCCTTTGTATTTTCCTATAATTTTAATTGGGCTGAAACCCAAAAGCCATATGTTAATGTCTTTTTTTCCAGTATTGCCAGTTTTTAATCAATTTGCATATGCAAATGCAAAAGTTTATTTCAAAAACTGCACTGTCACCAGAAATCAAATCCAACAATTTTACCCTGCTAACCTGAGTTTCATTACCAGAGGAATGATGACGGGGAGAGGCAAAAGCAGAGAACAGGAGCACTCGTAAAAGGCCTCACTAGCACAAATACACACACAGGAACACCACCAGCTGGGAAGTCAGCTCATACAGAAAAAAAGGGTCAAGTACTTTCAGGTTCTAGGGAATTATATTTAAATGAGGGTTTCCCCGCATGGAGAAACAGAGCTGCTGGAATCTCTGCATATAGCTCCTATTAAACGTCTGTTATTAATTGCCCAGTCAATCATAGTTGGCCATTTCTCTGCTTAGGAGCTGCTGAACTCAAGGACAGCCCATCAGGCTGTTGTAGCATTTCACAGCATCTTTCTACCGGTCAGTTAACATCACAAGGGGTAACTACTATTTCTTTATCACTGCATTAAACCTCCCCTTCTGCAGCTCGCTGTGCTGCTGCGGAAGGCAAGTGCCCCTCAGCCAGGCTGGGTGCCAGGCCAGCCTCAACCTCTCCGCTCCCCACACAGCCCAGGCTCCTCCAGGAGTGCCTCCACCAGGCCCAAGGGGATCATTTGCCGTGTTTCCCCGGCCTCCTGTCGGCCTGCTCTTTGCTGATGGCTCTTGGGTGCGCCTTGGTGCGATGTGTGCCCTGGCTCGGCCTGAGCCAGCACGGCGCGGCTGAGGTGACTCTGCCATGTCCCGGCAGGGTCAGTGTCACCCAGCTCAACAGGTCACCCTTCAGCCAACAAGCTTCACCGCTCTGATCGCCCTCTCAATTTATGGCTCCTGGTCTTTCTCAAAAAATCTGCCATCGCAAGCAGGTTTCCATGTTGTTTTTTGAGGTGGAAAAGCGCCTTGGAAAAGCGCCGTGACTACGGAGCGGGGCTCTGTTCCCCCACGGGCTGCCTTCCCCCCGCGGCCGCCAGGTGGCGCTGGGCAACAGCGCCGAGCCCCGTGCGCCCGGCAGCGCCGCCTGGCGGCGGGGTGGAGACACGCACCAGCCACGGAGCGGCGCGGGATCCCAGGGGACACGGGCATCCAGGGGACACGGCGATACAGGGGACACGGGCATCCAGGGGACACGGGGAGCCCACGGGACACGGGGATCCAGGGGACACGGGCATCCAGGGGACACGGGCATCCAGGGGCACGGGCATCCAGGGGACACGGGGATCTAGGAGACACGGGGATCCAGGGGACACGGGGATCCAGAGGACACGGGGATCCAGGAGACACGGGGAGCCCAGGGAACATGTAGATCCCACGAGACACAGGGATCCCACGGGACATGGGGATCCAGGGGACACGGGGATCCCACGGGACACAGGGATCCAGGGGCACGGGGACCCCTGGGGACACGCCGCCAAGGGCACCGAGGGCCGTGCACGCCAGCGCATGTCCTCGCACAAACACGCTCAGGCGCGGGCCGGCAGCAGCAGCACGCGTGCCAGACGCACACACACACACCGCACACGCGTGTGCGCAGAGACAGGGATCCACGCACACCCCGCTTTTTCCATGCCACTGGGGGTGTTCCAAGAAAGAACGAGAGAACAACAGAATGAGCAAAAGTACAAACAGAAGAACAAGAAAAAGAATGAAAGAAGGAATTTTCCTTAAAAAGCCATCTCTCCCCACGACCACCACTCCCCCCCAATTCATATCCCTTTTTCTCAATATGGCAAAACAATCCATTTCATTGAAATGTTCCATTTGGCCTCCAAGCCATTATACAAGATGTTAAAGTAAAGCTTGCCAGTATTTGCTCTTGAGCATCAAAACAGTAAGTTACAAATGCAGTACTCAATCTGTCTCTGAGTTAGCACCACTGAAATGAACCTAATTAAACCAGGAAATCGTGGGACATATGGGATCACACAAAACCAGATTGTTTTTCAAAATTTAGAGATAGCTCATAGTCATCTCCAAAGACAGCAGTCTGCTGTTTTGACAATGCACTAGCAATAGGTGATAAAATTATGCAGTGGACATAGTTAGTTCCTCATTTTTATCCCGCCCAACCCAGCTCCCGGATTCCGTTTTCATGAACAAAGTTATCTCAATTTTATCGTGGAAAACCACATTCTTCTAAATATTTGTAACTTTTTAAGTTCAGTGTTGTTTAATTCAGATAAAAGGAGGAGACATCAAGTCTAAATGAAATTTGGTTTAAAAGGACTACAAGAAACTTCTCCTCTACGGGCCAGCATTTCAAAGCCGGTGCTGTGGAGACTTTCTCACTTGAGAATGAGGTGGTGGAATTCAGCACTGTCTTATTTGAAGGCATGTATATTTCAAAACTAAAAGCACAAGCAGAAGTTAGCGTGTTTGAAAATTTCCATCGTGTTTCTTTTCATTGCTTTCCTTTCTGCACTGAAATGCTGAAATCCTGAATGCTAAAAAAACTCCAGCAGCTTCATTTCTGTCAACAGACTGCAAAGAAACATCTTGATAATATTTCATAGGGCTGACACATCCTCATTCTGGTATTACGGCTGTTGAAGACAAACTGTCAAACTCCTACACATTTTCAACGTACTGGTTCTGATTTATTAAACCAGTAATTTTGAAAGCTATTATAGAAGACTAAATTTTATCCAAATTACTGTTTAGCACAGGGGAAATGGGGAAGGAGAGTTTTTACCTCTCATATTATACACTACCCAGAGATTGTGTGCTTAAATAATTTTTAATTAACAATATTAAATTGTTTTTTATTCTGTAGTTGAACCACAAATATGCTTGTTGGCATTCCAGATATGAATATTTCAGGCTATTCTGACTAGGCATGTGTGGTATGCTATGTTTTATTTTAGTTTTCCTTCTGCAGGGAAGTGTCATCCCTAGGAGAAAGTCTTCTATCTGATCAAAGTCGATATGAACTTCAAATGAGATTTTAAAATTATTTTCAAGATACTAAATTAAAGCTCCTACTCCCATCATGACTGGTTTACTTTGTTTGCAAGAGCACAAATGCCTTATAAATCCTGTATATCAGAAATTATTAATTCCTTTTTTGCTTTTGCTTTCATCTGCCCACTTTCAGGATACACCTTATGCATGCTTCCCCACTTTAATAAACGTAAGTATTTAGAAAAAGATAGAGTTCAAAATGAAGGTGAGATGAAGGATTTTGTGGGGAGCTGGAAATTACAGATTTTAATCTCTGTACTCTCTGGATACCCCTGGGTTTTCATGGGCATGCTAGCACCTTTCCCTTCAGCTCCAGGGTGCCAGCCAATTTGAGCCCTGCTTGCTCCATTACAGTACTGTGTGCTTCACACGTTATTTTGCAACCACATAATGAAGGAGAAAATTATTCCCAAAGCATGACTTGGCTCCCCTCTGCTAAACCTCGTCACATACTGAGAAGAGAACATCCTCTCTGTTTGGAACCCATTGCCCTACAAGAAAAATCAGACAAGGAATCAAAAGTTTATTATAATCAAAGTATAGCAGGCTACACACTGAAGTCTGAGGAGCAGCATCGGGGAATAAGCAAGTCAAATCCAAGTCTACTTTGGGAACTTCACCACCTCTCCATAAGTTTGAAGGAAGTCTGAGATAAAGGATTTCCCAGAGACTGTCAACAATGAGAGGCAGACAGACAAGATATTTAGAAATAGAAATAGGCAGTCATTATGAAAACTGTAAAAAGTACCTTTGGCCATTAGGTATATTAATAGTATCCTCATTAGTCTCTTATATGACTCAGAGAAACACTGCAAAATACTGTTCTCAGAAGAATGACAGCAAATGTGTTACACAGGTTGATGATACTTCTGTTGATGTACAAGCATGTTTCTTCTCCCTCCATCACCCTCACACCTCAAACTAGCCTGTAACTTACTCCACATTTTATATAATCACTTGCTGTTACCTCTGCTGTGCTGAATATTCAGGAAGCAAAAATGTGTCCTCCAAATACCACAAATGCTAAAGCTTCAAGCGATGGCAATTTGAACATGGAGTAAAACTCCACAGCCCATACTTCAGGAGGCAGAGCTATTACTGCAGACCACAAGGAATGTAACACCACCACGGGGAAAGAAAATGCTTCCCTGGCTTGGTTTCCACCAGGTGTCAACTTTTATGGGCCCTATTCCCACTTAGCTACTTCATAAAATGCTCACCAAGTTAGAATCAGGCTCGCAGTCAAAAAGACATACTCACAGTAGCAGATGCCGTGCAAGTACTACTGATAAGAGATTTTACATGTCCCTGTCAACTACAAAAAACAGTGGGGAGTAGAAGATATAATAAACATAGGATTTTCTCTCCCTGCATCGTCCCAGACATACCCATACTTGCTTAAATGCAGCACTAAAAATCTAGATGGAGGAGGAATGGTAATTGAAGGAACCTTTGGGAATTTAAAAAACTGACCTCAAAAGACAAGGAGCAGGGCAGTTCAGCTGGCTGCTGAAAGAATAAAGAGTACATCAGCAACGAAGATTGCTAGGAAGAATTGCTATTCAGCTGCATCCAGGAAAAGGAAAGTTATGCTGCCACTAGGATAGAGGACAGAGAACAGACTGAGCACTGAAAAGCACAAAATCCTTACACTTTTTGCAGTTAATTATTTTCACATGCATTAATTAATTTTCAAATTTTTATTGAGCATATTGAAGGGCGCAAGGCAGAGGGTAGTAAAAGGACCAAGACTGTCCTCATTGTTATGCTCTCAGAGTTGAGACTGGCTCTGTTTTTTCCTGTGAAGGATTCTATTGGCAAAGCTTCTGTCCTACTCTCAGAAAATTCCTGGTGCTGTGTTCTGGAGAAGGAAAAGAAAAACGGGGAAAGAAACCATACAAAGCACGCAAGCTACTCAAATCCTTTTGGGCTCCAATGCCTCAAAAATGAGATCTGAGTGCTGGAAATCTGGTCTTTCAATTGCATTGACTCTGACACTCAAGTAGGGGCAATAAAGAAATTTCCATGCCAATGATTTTAGCACAAAATAACAAGTAATGCCAGTAACTCCAGTTAAAAAAAGAAAAAGGCGCACAACACACACACATCTGCTTTCTGTAGAAAATCTTGATGCTTCATTACAAAGCTTCTGGCAGAGAGCTGAAAACTTGTTGGGTTTTCAATGAACCTTGTAGTTGTTAAGTTTAATGGTGTTCTAGTCATGTTTGGGACAGAAGTTTAGGTACCGTGGGAGTGGAACTTCCTGGAAGAAAGCTAAGACATTCAGGCAATTTCTGTCACTAGAGTTAGAAAGCATTTTTAAGGTGTCACCTTTCATATTCAGGCACACACACTGGAAGCTGGGTGTTTACGTCCCACTCCTGACCCTAACCCTTTGCTGCCTGCAAGAATTTCTGCTACTTTGCTGCACATTATGTACCCACAGCAGAGTGCCAAGGATGTTATGATAGTTTGGCACCTAATCACATTCTATTTCTGACAGGTTAAACCAGATTCAGTAAATCACTGTCATGTCTCAAAGCACTCTTTTTTTTTTCCCTTTTCTGTTTCTCATGCCTATTTTGACAGCCAATGAATTATTCTGCCTATTCTGCTCTCAGTCTAACAGGATAAACTGTATAAAAAAGTTACAGCCTGTCACAATCCTGAAAATAATTTGTTGGGTATCATTTTCCTCCCCTGGACTATCCAATGTGTTTGTCTCCCATCATTAAATAAGGCAAAAGCAGTAAGTATTTTTGCTAACATTTAAGAAGTTGATGGAATCCAAGGAGCTTTAGCTATCTTTTCAATGTGACTGGTTTGTTTCAAGAAATGTTAGTTTATCACATATCCCAGTTGGAGACTAGTTTATCAGCTAGAGTTGGAAACTTGCTCCCTTATCAACACAAAATGCTTCAAGGACAGAAAGCAAAAACAATGCTGTAGGATGCAGTAGAAAGAGCAAGGAGAATTTAGGCAGAGTGACAGTAAGTCAAAACAGAATTTGGCAAACACACTAGAGCTCAACAGCAATTCAAACTTACTGATCCCAAACTTCACTTTACATCTTCTACAAAATAAATTAAATATGAACAATGTCAACAACAATAATATGATTAACTAAAATAATTCAATACCCAATGTCATATGAGGCCAGACTTAAGAAAGGTGGAAAATCACAGAATATTCAGTGTTGGAAGGCATGCACAAAGGTCACTGAGGCCAGCTCTTCAGTGAATGGCCCATAGAAGGATCAAACCCACAACCCTGGTCTTATTAGCACCATGCTCCAATCAATTGAATTAATATTCATTTTCATTCAAAACCAGGTTGTATAGGCCTTCAGCAACCTTGTCTAGTGAGAGGGGAGGTAGGACTAGAGGGCCTTTTAGGTCTATTCCAACCCCTTAAAATTCTATGACTGTATGATAGAACAAAACCTAAAGGCCCACATGTAACAATGTATTGTCTCCAATATTTTGTTTTTTGCTTTTGAAAATCAGAGAGAGGAAATCAAATAGGTGTTATGTGGTTAATTAAGCTGTCATGTAAATTCATTTACCAGGATTGTGTACACTAAACCATCTTGTCTAAGGACACAGAGGGCTGTGTGCAAGTTTAAAATCATTAACTATTGTTATCTGATAACAAGCCCCAAACCTGCAACATTCAAGTTTATTTAAACCAAAAGGATGACAAACATGAAAGCCAAGCACTCCAACTCTTTTCAGCCTTTCCTTTATTGTACCACCAGCCAAAAGAGTCCTGGACTCTCCATAAAATGTTTGGCAAACAAAGGCCCTGTTAATTGACAAGCTATTGCTTTTACTGCTTCCTACCACAATTTGTGGGAATCTTTTAGACCCAAATCAATCCTGCACACAAGCATTCCCATGAGATGCCACACGCATTCCCATCTGAAGCCACTTACAAGAAGTGCTACAGCCTCTCTTGTAAAACCTTTGTCTACGCTGGGCACTTCTGGAACCACGTGAAACCCTTTCATCCCCTGATGGACAGCACGTTCTTTTTTTGCTTGTTTGTTTGCTTACTTTAACCAGGTTCTTTGTTTTCTGCCATCTTACTGCTTTGTTTTTACTCCAAGATAGATCCTTGCCTTTGCAAGGAATGAGTTATAGCAGAGATGTTTGCAGTCTTCATTGCACCCCAATGCCAGTAAAAAATAGTCCCCTCATCAGAAGCTGCCTGTTAACAGCTCTCCTTTATTGCTAAAGCTCTGTGTTCTTAATTCTTCTTTGTCAGTAAGAATAATCAATCTCAGCCTGTTAATTAGGAAAAGTTTAACAAGACAGGGGACAGACACCTGACAGCATAAACTCTGTTCCTTTACTCTCAGGAGCAACAGCAACCTGCACTCATTGTATAAGCCATTATTATCACCATTTAAAAGTGGTCAGCCTGCATTATTGTTTTCTTTATATGCTTTAGAAGTGCAAAATCCACCCTGCTTTGTGCATTCATTTACTTTAAATGACAAGAAGTCCTGGACACTTTTTCTCTGTACTGCAATGCCCAGTTCAGGGGTGTTGCTAATCAGCATTCATTTGGGCCCTTCAGGTACCCAAGAAGCTTTAAGTCTTTCATAGCCTCTAGTATCACTGAATTCATTCATTATCACAACGCCATCTTTGATCATAAAAGTGGAAAGACAGTCTCTGTCTAAACAAGAGCCTTATAAAGTCAGAGCACCTTCCTCCAATTCCTTGGCATTTCCACCCTCCTTTTCCAACAGGAAAAATTCCCCACAGAAATCTGCCAAATCATGCTTTCATCTTTCTTCACATTCTTTTTCCACATTTTTTTCTCTCAGGGACACAAATACATGTCCTTAGGATATAAAGCACAACAGGCACTCATCTTTTACTGCTGCCCATACATGCCATCTCAGAAATAATAACTGGATAGTGCTACCTCTATGAAATGATGGACAAGGAAGAACAGCTGGAGGCAGACCCCTCTGACTGCACAGCCAGAGGAACATGGACCATGCTGAAACATGGAAGGCAAATTTGAGATGAACCCTGAGGAGTAGGAGGGGCAAGAACAAAGGCTCCAAGGAAGGAAGGGATATGAGAAAAAGACTGTGTGTTCTGAGCCCATGATCTTTAAAGGGTAATCTAGGTCTTCAGGGAGCTGCTCAGTACCTCTATTCCCCTGGAAATGTGCCTGAACAGGGCACAGTCTCTCGCTGCACAGAAAGACTCATTTGATCCTCACCAAAATTAAAAGTACGATGAAGGGTTTCTGCAGCCTGAGCTGGGAACACGCTCTGATTAGGTGAGCTAGGGAAGCTCTGCAGGTAGGAGAGATGTAGGATGAAAGTCAAATACCCACAGACGGAGGAAAAGAGACCTTGACACAGAAAAATGCTTCCTAAAGTCTGAGATTTGAAGTGCTTATGAATAAAAATTATTTACACTGAATAACTCCACTGAATTATGCCCACTTGCACTGCTATGCCACAGTTTAGTTGTATTTCAGAAAAACTGTGATTACTTTTTATTTTTAATTTACTTCTAGACTTTTATTAAAATAATCCTTAACTTTTTCTCAGAGACATATTTTCTGAGAGAAATCAAAAGGAAGATTAAGAATAGTTATGCATGTTGATAAGAGAAAAAAAACCACTGTTTTTAACCTTTTCTTCTTAAATGTCCAATTTATTATTTTAAACTCTCATATTTCCAAAATTGAAGGAATTTCATATTTCAGACTTGGCCCATGTAGTGTACAATCCCCATTAATGAAGGTATACTTTTTGAAGCCTGAAGAAAATCAGATAAAGAAAAAGAAATAACAGGAGAATGCCTATGTCTCCATGCTGCATTATTTTTCTTGCCAAAGTTCAGTACATACCAAGTCCTTGCTCTTCCTCACCTACCTCCATAACAATAGTTCACCTACCTGGAAGACTGATTTTTTATTAAGCTACTGAGAAAGTCAAACTCTCTAGCCTTGCAAAAAATCTGCAGACAAAATTATGGGGTGTTCCCAGAGAGACAGAGTGACCAACCCTCTACATCCCATTTCTGAGCACTTCCTGGTCTCTATTTGCATCCAGCCATAAGCCAGCCACTTTACTAATGTCACTAACTTTGAAGATGTGAACACTGCTCCTACGAAAAGACCAACTCTTTGCTTTTCTACCCCTAACTACAACTCCTTGTCTCTGTTTCTTAGCC
Source organism: Entomyzon cyanotis (assembly GCA_024500445.1). NCBI lineage: Eukaryota > Metazoa > Chordata > Aves > Passeriformes > Meliphagidae > Entomyzon > Entomyzon cyanotis. The sequence continues at coordinate 90,293,960 of JAKEPQ010001005.1, forward strand.
CCAGAGTAAGGGCAGACAGTGTCTGCTGCAGTTTGGAGCTGAATCAAAGCAGCCGAAGTACATGGAAATTTGGGAAGATCAACATTTGGCACTGCACCAAGGATGCAAATTTGAATTTGAATTATCCTCAGCCTTCACTGAGGATACATTTAATTGCGTGTTCTCCTGAGTTTCCCAGTAGACTGGCGTACCTCCCCCACTGTCTTTTGTGGTGGGAATGTATTCCAGCAGCTCCCAATACCGATTAAAGCCAAGCCTTTAAAGCAATATCAGGGTGCTTAATCACCCAGCTGACTGCAGGGGCAGGATCGGTCTTGGCTATCTTCAGCCATCTCTGAGGCCAGGGAGCTGGGTAGGCTCCCCCTCGAGTCAGTGGAGGAAGATAAGCATCTGCAGAGAGTAATCCATCCCACCTCTCTCTCTCTCTCCATTAACTGAAGAGGAGCCCAGATAAGTAGTTCAAATCAGACACATTACTTCTGAATAGCTGGAGCTAGACAAGATTAATTCCACCCTCAGCCTCCAAAACACTTACATATGTAGTTTCTCATTGCTTATCACAGTCGAAACGCCTGTTACTCGTTGATTTAGAAACAGATTTTGCCGCTGTGATTTCCTTTTGTTTGTGCAAAACTTTCATTATTCAGTATTTGCATCCTAGCATCAGGAATGTCAGTGACATTTCCTGCACACACACACTCACCCACGAGTGCACCTGCAGATGAGTAGCTGGGCACGTCTTGAGCCCCTCTGAGCAGTGGTTTAAAAGCCCCAAAAAATGCAAAGGAGATTGGGCAGAGGCTCCTTTTTGATCCAGCTCTCCAAGAGCCTCAAATCCCTGTGCTCTGCTTCCATCTTTTTGGGTTTCACTCATTCCAAATCATTTTGGAAGAGCAGCTAAGACGACAGCATTGCCCTTGTGAAAGGATGCTGTTTGGGGACCAAACACACATAACCACCCTGCTGCTGGTCGCGCCCGGGACGCGCCTCTCTGCAGGACACACAGACAGCGCAACCTTTCCCACTCCCAGCTCTCAGCCATCCCAGCAATGCCCTAATCCAGCCTCCACTTCCCAAGCAGGTCCGCTTCGCTTCTCCCTGCAGGGGCGGGAGAAAGGCCGGGCTGTGCAGCGGTGTCTCCATGGCGCTGCGCGCTCCCAGCGTGGCGCTGCCTCGCACGGCCGCATGCCTCGCATGCCGCACCGCGCAGCGCCCACGGTCTGGGCAACAGCGCTCAGAGCACTCAAAAGGGGCTACTTGGGAGTTTGGATACTACCACTTAAAGATAAGCTTCTCCATGGTTACCGCTCTCACGCAAGGTCACTTTCCTGCCAAACCTCCTCTCCTCCCTCCCTGGCTCTCTCTCCTTCACCCTCCACTATTTTTTTTTTTTTTTCCCCAAACGTGCTGCATCAAAGGAGAAAATGAAAACATTTACGATAATCACAGTCTGACTATTTTAATGGAGGCTGCAGGAAAGGAAACATGTAAGCCAAGTGCTCTTACTGTGCAAGCAGAAACACACTCTCGACCTCATAAAAGTAGTATCTGAGAAATAACACTTGATTAAAGAAGCCAGTCCTTCATTTAAGTAGGTGCTTATGGTAGGGAAAATAGCCAAGGTTTCTCTAGAACAGGCTACTGGCCTATCAGGAAAAGCAGGAACAGGCCAGACAGATGAATTACTGCGAGACAGCTGGGTTTCAGCCGGGGTGCGAGGAGATCCTTATTATCCCATCCACCTTTCCTACAAAAATGCCTCTCCCCAGAGAAACTGAGTCATTAAAAGCCGGCTCGTTCACTCCTGACAGGCAATATGCATTGAGTGAGAGGTGATACATTCTCATTTTCAGCAAGAAATCTTAGTCGCCCCAAGGAGCAGCTCACTTAGGAGAGCGGTAATGGAATACAGGGCCTTTCATCTGCGCCTCGCCGCCGCGAGCACAGCCTGGCTCTGTAACAACCCAAAAGTTATTAGCTTATGGCTTGTTTCGCTGACCTCCACGAAATGAGTTTGGTGGGTTAGGTCTGGTTTTCAGTAGACAATAGCTAGAACCACAAGTGGTGTTAAACAGGAACCGTATTAATGAGTTAAGCACCCGGCAGGTAAGGACCGAGTGAATCGCCCAGGTGTAGCCATGCCATTCCTTTCTCTGCCCTTCAGGGCCATGGAGCACATAGGAAGCCCTGCAACTGGTCAGCCTATTCCACCAAGATGGGGACCCCCAGCTCCCAAGATCCCAGTTTTGTCCTCATTTGCACAAAAAATGTGTTAAAAACAAATAAGAAATCCCAATGCCTAAACAGCCATTTCCCGTTCTCTGGGATCTCAGTAGTATCGATTAGGCACCATTTTGAGCTGAAAATACCACAAACCTGAAGTACCAATGTGCTTTCCCAAGATGGGGTCCCACAGTCCAGACCTGCAGATGTGCACTGACTTCTGGGTGCATCATTGTCCAACAATAAAATTCCTTTATTTAAATAATCCCTGGTTTTGTTACATTTAGTGAGTGCAGATCAACCCTACATTTCTCCAGGAAAACAAACCACAGCTATCCCTCTTTACTTTCTTCTTGTTCAGTGATGTCTGCAGCCCCAAGTTTGAGCCACCCCTGGGACGGTGATAGCCTGTGGAATCCAGAATCATCCATCTTTTGAAAAGCTTGCTCCCAAGTAAAATGCAGAATTAATCCTGAAGTGAGAGTAGCTGGAATCCTTATATGCACATCCCCAAAATACCTTAGCAATAATTTGTGCTACTTCCTATGCGAGGTTTCCACAAAAGACTCGCGAGTTACAATCCAAAATCCCAGAAGAAATCTAATTTGGGGTGAGGAGCTTCCCTGCATCTGTTAAAGCCTGCACAAGTTACAGCACATCACACACAAGCCTGTTCCCATCACTTAGCATGACTAGATAGGTATCTTCAAATAAGACATCCATCCACCAACTGCTTAGATAAGAGGTTCACTAAGGACCAAAAGGGAGTGCATGCAAAGCAGGCAGCAAATTGCTATCACAGCCCTGAGGATGCCCCCTTTACTTTGAATTTAAATCACATGGGAATTATCATAGGCTCAAATTCTGGAGGAAACTGGCAAGAGGGTAAAAAACGCTCTGCAGAGAGAGGGAAGGGAGGTCTGGTGTGGCTTACAAATAGATGGCCCTTCTTTAGCTGTCAGAAAGATTCAGAATGAGAGCTGGACATTTTATACAGATGTCACTAACATCCAAAACAATCATCCTGTCTTTCTTGGAAGGGATGGTTAAGTGGCTTTAAACATCTTAATCTCAACAGTTGATGTGTTTCCTTCTCTAACGCAGCTAAGACTGGTGAGTCTCAAGGTCAGACTTTCCAGTGTGATCCCTTATTCCTTTATTTCTTTCCATTGCTCTCCCCAGGTTATCTCCCACATCTAATGCTCTTCTCGGCACAGAAGATTTTGATATTCAGAGAAAATAGGAAAGTTGATCAAGGAGATGTTGGCACACCAATAACTGGGCAATAGGCAATATCTGTACAGTACTTATGAAAGAGCAAAGCAGAACCCAGAAAGACTCAAGCATGTCTCCACAGACTTCTCAACCATTCAGTCCTGCCTTCCCCTGAGGAACATAACTAAGGAAAGCTGAAGTGTAAAGCTACTGTTTTACAGCTGAAGCTGAAGTGAGAGGGAGACCCACCAAGTACAGAGAGAGTTCTCGGCCTGGGACAGAAGGCATTCAGCACAGTAGGAGCCCAGGGCATATAACACTGTGACATGTGTGACGGCATGTTTTCATTATTACAGGATTAAAACTTGAAAAAAAGAATTACCTGAGCACGCTGATCTCCACAGGAGCAGTTATGACTTAGTGTAAATTAATTTTGCAGATTACCAGGGTGTTTTCCCCCACAAAACAGTTCAAGTGCTCTGCAGCAGCTTCATTGAATGTATGTGTATGTACAAAGATATTTTAATTTTTGAAGTCTATCTTTTTCTCCTCCTTTATTTTATTTTCATGATGCAGGAGAACTGGTACTGTATCTGGTACTGACAAATTTCTTGGCATTCTACTGAAATATAAAGCCTAACATATTCTGCTGATAACTAGCCCACAAATTGCAACAAAAGCAGTGATTTGAGCTTTGCGTTTTACTCATCTCACAGATTACAGCAAGGAAGCCAAAGATATCTGCCCCAACTCATACAGCATTATCTTTTAACTTAATGGAAGTGAAAAAGAAGCCTGGACTCATTACCCAAAGGATGCAATTATTACTTCCTCTTTATATTGTTGCTAGTCAAGAATAAAATCCAGGATATGACCTTTTCATCAAGCGTCAAGCCAAAAATCCACCTGGGACAGCCTCAGGAGGCTACCCTCATTCTTTCACTCAGTAATTCAGAGCAAAGGCCCTTGTTGCGTACAGCGGAAAGGAATCCTTGGAAAAGTTTGGCTTAAGGAAGCATCTAATAAAGGCTGATCAATAGATGAAGGCCAAAAAGATTTCTGTCTCCTCCTGCATGATCCTATCACCAAAAAAGCACTGCTAATTCAACAGATCAGCCCTCTCGCAAATAACCTGCTCCATCTGTATACAGTGTAAAGACACAGAAAAAATTATAATCTCAGAATGTGAGTGATACAATGTATTAATACCATAAATTCTTCAACAGAGACCTGAATTCCAAGAGAAGAATGCATAATAGTGTGGAATTCCTTATATTTTTTGCTTTGTTATGGCAATAATAATATGCCTTTTGAAGTTCATACAGGGAGATACAATGCCAAAAGGCAAATACTTACAATACAAGAGCACTTGGTACATTTATTTCCTTCAGGCCTAAATTCTTCTCCTTCATTGTAAAGTCTCCCTTCAAATACACAGCCTGGAAAACAGCATTTGAATAAGCTTAGCTCAAGACAGAACGCTGCCTTTTCCCTCCAACACACCCCACATATGACAATACGAAAAGTAAATCATACCATCCTCTCTGACAGAGAATCATGGAATTGTTTAGGTTGGAAAAGACCTCCAAGATCATCAAGTCCAACCTTTGACTGATTAGCACCTAGTCAAGTAGACCATGGCACTAAGTGCCACATCCAGTCATTTCTTGGGATATGGAACACCTCCAGGGATAGTGACTCCAACACCCTGGCATTCCATTAGGAGGCTGAACCTCCCTGGTGCAGCTTGAGACTGTGTCCTCTTGTCCTCTGGCTGGTAGCCTGGGAGAAGAAATCAATGCCCACCTTGCTACAACCTCCTTTCAGGTAGTTGCAGAGAGAGAATCATTTCAGAAGAAAACAGATCACTTCAAAATCCTGAACAAATCCTTGAGAAACCCTAAATATCTTTTCTGCAGAGGGAAAGAAAACATCCTTGTACAGCAGATAAATTTGCGACAATGAAGTTGAGGCTAGGCAAAGTCTCCCATAAGAAGTGCCTTTAAAACAGTTTTTTAGGCTGTTTGCTTTTTACTAATTCATTCTTACTCCCTGAGTTTATATTAGCTGTTAGCAGATATTATGATATTATAACTAACCAAAATACAGTAAGTCCATTATATTACAACTGAAGCAGTGCTTACCTATGAAACCTCTGATAAAATCAAATTAGCCTAAAAAGACACAGTAATTTGCCACTGTGCTTCACAAAGGCAACCTATTCTCATTCCACTTCAAAAAGTGAATCTCTTGTTTTACGATTACTCTTATCCTTCCCCTCCTAACAAAATCATGGTCATCAGTCATGCAAACCCACCTTACAGATCCCCTGAGAAATTACATAAACACACCTGTGGATATTGGCACAGAATATTGCCTATGCATCCCCTGGTCTGCATGTCCTCTACAAAAACATATTAAACATATCTTGTGCAATTTTGTGCATTGTGAGTCACCAGCCCACATTTTAGTAACTTGTCAAGTATACCAGAGAAGTTAGAGGCAGCCTCCCAGGTGATTATACGTATTATTAGAAATACAGTTGCACATGTAGAACAGCATCTTAACCATGAAATCTCACCTGGACACACAGGACAACACATTCCCCTGAGTTTGGAAGGGTTTTTGCAGTGAACAACACACTGAACTTCTGACTCCACTATCACTCCTTCCTGAAAAAGAAGCAAATCAGAAACGTTCATTGTTAGCACTGTGGTTGCTTTAACAAGCAAAAATTCACAATTACTGGCAGTACAATCAAAGCCCAGCACATGCTGCAAAGCACTGAGTTTCAAAACTTCTTTCTGTGCCTGCTGCCAGGCATCAGGATTCAGGTTAATCCACAGTCAAAAGCTCCACTTGAGTCTCCCTGACTCCAGATACAGGATTTGCCTTAAAATGCATCAGGGAAAAAAAAAAACAAGCATCCTTCTTAAGAAAAGGAATCCTGGTTTATCAGGAATCCTTAACCTCAGTAATCTGCCATGCAGCTCTGGTGAAAACAGGCCAGACACAAGGCATTCTCCTTCGTCTCCTACTGAAAGAAAATAGACTGAAAGGAGATAAAAGTACCTTGCTCTGTAGAGCAGAGATGCTTATCTTTGATATTTTGCCTGATAAGTATTAATGAATTAACATTTCCTGTACTTATTTGAGAAGTCAGGAGTCCTCCTGAACAAACCTGGGTATGAGGCTCTATGCATAAAAGCTGCTACATTTTTTTTCTGCTTACAGCTGTTTGAGGCAAGGCAAAATTGTTTTTTAAATGCGTGGATCTAGGGTAGACAGGATCACCCAGTTTTGCACTTAGACACTGAAATGGGCAATAAAAAACTGATTATTTCATGCAGTGTATCTAAATTCATGTTGTGAGTTTCTTTTCATTAAGTACATGGATACAAAATACTGTTCCAACTTCAGTCTTCTCAGTGTACTGATTTTCAAAAATTAGTTGGTTTCACAGAGCAGAAGTATTAGACAAAAAGAGAAAAAAAACCTTGAAACTTTTCTCCTCTTAGTAGAAGGTCCTCATACTCACTAATCTCTTTTTTCCAACTGCCATTCTTAGTAGCTGCCTGAGTGTTACAGTTCAAACCAGATAAATTGTCAGCAAAAATGGCAGACCTATTCACACGTATAAGCTAAAATTGCCGACTAATTACTTCGTTTGAGCCTGACAATCTTGAAAATGTTATGGTTGCAGATAGGCAAGCTACCAAAAATACCACTGTGTTAATAGTTCAGGAGCCTGGGAAAAGAAGATTTGGTTGTGGGTTTCTTCTAAAGAACACCCCAGGTAAAACCCATGGACACACACACATGGAAGTGTCCAATTACTAAAATAATTTATATGTCACAAAAGGCTTAGAATGCTGAAGAAAAGAGGACTTACTTCAAGGTCAAGACAGCAGGAAATGGCATGGCTGTGTACCTCTCCTTCAGCAAAGTTTGGGTATGAGGGTGCTCAAGTCATTTAAAACCTGTCCTTCTGAATGTTTGGTTATAGCTGGCTGCATCTGAGTGGATTTAAATTACTCTAAATGCAAAGTCCACATTGTGCTCTGGGCATAAAAAATTTCAGGTTATTTGTATTGGATAAATGAAGACTCGGGATTTCCTGGGAAAAGCTTACAACTCAATTAGCACGATTTTTATAACATCCTTACCTGGCACTGGTATGTAACACAGGGATTGCTGGGGAGGTGCCATTTCATGGAGCTGTTGTACGTATTTCCTCCAAAACTGCAATCTAGAGGACGAGAGAGAAGCACATCAGTTCAGCTGAACACAATCTTGTGGGAAGCTGCTGATGAGGATCACAGGGCAGCATCCTAAATGCAACCCACCTTCTCCCATGGGTTAACAGAAGAGGTAGAGCTGAGGGCTGGGATGAACAAGGATTGTGTCCTGGGAGGACTGGCAGCACTGCCCTGGACACCTGCAGCTGATGCACAACTGGCCAAAGTCCTTACTAACTCGTGACTTTCCAAGACAAACCAAAATCAGTGACAATTTACTTTAAAATGGATGCCAGTGCTTATTCTGCAGTCCACTCAGGAACTACTCAGTCACTGAAGCACCGGAACAGGGAGAGGGAGAAGAGAGGGTAAAAGAAGAGCTGGAAGCATTCATCATCTAGCTTGGCCATGCTATCTTCATCCATTAACCAAAGCCCTCGGGAGAGCTCTTCAGCAAGCACAGCTCGGCATGGATGAGCTGACACTGGCAGAGCTATCCCTCCTTTATGCCTTTGCATGTTCATGGCAGGAAGGATCACCATCCACATAAACTAAAAGCCATTGAGTTCTTTTGTGTGTGTGGTGAATCTCCATGGGGAGACATTTTGGAGTCTCATAGAGTTTGGCATTATATGTCTTTGTGCTGTGTGACAACTTTGCAAATAGATAACTGGTTTATTTGCCCTTAAACTGGATCAGCCCACATTTCTTTTGTGCAAAATAAATTTTCACAGACCCATTTGGAAAAAAGCAAACACCAAAACAAATGTCAATTTTTATATTTTTGATTACATATTAGTAATTAGATTCCTACTAGTTTCCCTTCCTTTTAGGTTTTCTCTTTTGCCATTTTCAGGTATTTTTCAAAAGAGAAAACCAAAAAAGAACACAAAGAAAATAATAAAATAACTCACCAGAGAAGCAAAAGCAGAAAATACTTATAAAGTAGAAATATAATATTTGTTTTTAAAAAGTTAGTTTATTAATGCAAAATTGTTTCAACTAAAAAATAATTCTTTGGAGACCTAGAGTGGTTCTGAGAAAAAATTTGGAAATAACACATACCCCATTTTCTGTGGGAAAAATGCCCATTTTCCATTTATTGCTTCTAGGTTCCCCCCGCCCCGGTGTATTTTATTCAAAATTAGCTCGATCAAAGAGCCCATGAAACCAACAGGAATCTTGCCAAAGACTTTGAAACACAAACATGTACATAGAGCTACAGAATCACAAAACTACAATCAGTCAAACAGTGCCCAGGGCACCATTCTCTTTCCACACCCTACCTCACTAACTAAGTCATTCTCTGCTGTGTACGGTGCCCTGTCCTGCTTTGGGATGCACTTTATGTCCTTCTGAAAATAAAGGCAATTTATCAGCCCAAAACCAGTAAATCTTTGAGCCCATTGTAAAAGAAAACTCAACACAGCTCTGAAGTGCAGAGGAACTTAAAATCTCCATAAAATCATTTTGATTTTAACACAAAATTTAATGAAAATATATATAAAGATATTTGCAAATGCATTAACTGCCTCCATTTAGGTTCTTAAACAACACAAGACTTGTACTTCAGGATTTGCAGTAAACAGAAATTCTTTTTCCAGGCTAAATACAGAGCAACACAGGAGAAATTTGTAGATGCTGTGGCTATTTCACTTACCTAGGCCGAAACAGGTATATTTTTAAAAGAGGTGACCAGGAGTCTCAGAGCTGGCTGTGATAATTTCATCTTTGACAAACATTGAAAGGCACAAAGTATGCATCTGAATCTCATCTTTTTGAGTAGCAAAGCCCCTCTGAAATTATTTTGGATAATTAAGAAATATTCAGGTTCTCAGTGCATTTAAATACAGTTCCCTGACCTCTCATGCATGCAGGTCAGCATGTCAAGAGAGGAGTGTGAATCCCTATATTCCTCTTATGCATTTTGAAGTTCCATTCTGAAAAACACTGAGTTAATCTTGTAGCACAGTCTCACTTACTGCTCGCTGCAAACCCTGATGAATGCAGAGCCTCTTCAGTATGTTTAACATCCCCAAGTTGCAGAAGCCCAGGTCACACTAGTCCCAGTCTGAGAAACAGTTTACAGGTGTGCAGGACACTCAATATGGAATGAGCTGTGCTGTTAAATAGCTCTGTGTGTGTTTTACCAGAACCAAGGGCTAGGTTGGAAAACAGCAACTGCAAAATACCTTGCATATTTGCTCAGCAATTATGTTCTTTAATGTAAAATGTTTCCTCTATAAGAAAGCTAATGACCCTGAGCTAATCTGCACGTACAGATGTGCATATTAAACTGAAATTTTCAGCTCAAGGATTAGTCTGGTGGTGCACCCATGCAGTCAGCACTGCTCTTGCTGAAGTGCATATCCAAGCTATGCTACAAAGACCTCTGTCCTGCAGCACCAGCCATTGTCCCTGTGGAAAGCAGCAAGGGGATAGCACACCAGAAGCAACCGTGGAAAGGAGAGCCTGCAGGCACCAAAAGGGAAATTTAAAAATGGGGACAGGATGGAAAAGACTGCAGCAGCATTGGAGACACTAAGACTGCTCTCGAGCTTTGGCATGGGCCAGCAGGTTGAGTGAGGGAGACAGAGCAGCAGCCATCCAACACCAATGCAAGGCAGATGCAGGATTTCATTTCAGCAGATGCTCAGTGGAAGGAGCAGCATGAAGGATGAGGAGAGTTAGTCAGTAAAACAAACAGGTTTGGGGAGAGATGGGGGAAGGCTGAATATCAGGCAAAACTGCAAAGGGTAAGAAAGGAGTGTTTTACAATCTCTGGGTGACGCTTTAACCTGTCTCTGACCAGAGGTGTGCCCTGACGCTCTGCCCTTTGGACGCCCCAGAGCTACACCCACTACTCACTCTTCAAAAGGAAAAAGAAACAAAGCCCACATACCAGCTAGTTTTTCTGAACCTCACTTTCAATGTACAAATCTCTCAGCTGACACCTGCAAACATATAGCCGGACTTTCCTAGTTCCCTACTCATAGCGTGGAAACTTCTGAGCCTCACCTAAATTCATCTGAGTCAAACCAGCCTCATTTTATGTGCCAACTCAGTCAAACCATTCTGCCTCATCCACGGTTAAAGGTCCACCATATTTGGCCTGGAAAGTAGAAGTCACTGAATATTTTTTGTTCAAAGGCATCAGCAAAGTCCCTGATATTAATTTCCACAACAGAGTATGATGGAAGATACTTGAAATTCCTAAAAGCCATTTTAAAGAGGTTTTTTTCCCCCAAAAGCTCTTTGGAAATATTAGCACCTTAACTTACTGTCTCCATCCACTATTCAAAAGAAAGAGCAGAAGAAAATAATAAATCAAGAAAGACCAGCGCTTACAACTATCACTTAAATGCTATCTACTTACTTCTGCCTGAATACCTACTTAAAAGAAAACTTTAAAAGGGCTACAGAGGAAGTTTTCAAGATAGAAACCCAAAAGAACCTGAGAACGCTCTAAGGAGTATGTGAAAGATTTCACATTAATAAGTGAATTTGATCCTGACTCATACCCCATAAGGAAAACCTTTAGGATTCCTCATTTGGAAGGATGTTAAATATTAGTGGTTGACATCAATTTTAAAAATGCTAAAGTGATTCATATCAGTCAAGGAGTGTGTCCTAATTTTTTAGTCTTTCCTGCTCCTTTCTTTAAAAATAGCTGGTGTTTTATTAATGTAAAATATTAACTTTCAGTTAGTTGTAGGTTTTGTTGCCATTACCTCCTTCAACCCAAATAGTTCAGATAAGTCCTGGATAAACACGCAAGCCTAAAGTTGCTTATCTGAATCAAACCAAACCACTGAACACTTTGAAGTTGGTCAATTGTTGCATATGCAGTGGAAACTAATGCTAATTACCTTCTAGTCACCTCTCAAAGGCAAAATGATCCTCCAGATTGAGTACTTCTGGCACCAAAAAAAAAAAGCTAAAATAGTTAAATAACTGCTAATTTACTTATTTAGCTACTTTGTTTCAATGTTGTGCATGCTATGCTTGGACACCTTTGTTTCAAATTTAATAAACCAACCCTTGGCCAATTTAATTTGAAAGAACAATTCCATTCTAAAACAAGCATCCTCGCAGAGAATTGGACTGGAATAACAAAAGAGGCAAATTATAGCAGATTTTGCTATTGGCATGTGGACAAGTTGATGATCAGGAAGCCATTTGTCTTTCCAAATCCTACAACTCTGATAAATGACCCTTTTTCCTTCTTCCCCAGATACCCAAGCATATAACAGTACCATGAAGATAGGGAAATTGACTGTAAGAGACAGTTCAGTAGTGCTAAAGCTCAGCCAGTGTCCTCAGGAGTTCATTAAAAAACAACCCTTTATTACTCAATTTGATATTGCCTAATTAGATTCCAGAAGAAACTCGTGCTTATTTTAGTCTAATGAGAATTTTATAGACAAGTCATTTCCTTATTCTCCCAAGAGAAAGTGATAGATTGGTGCACAATACACTGGCTCCTCATCCCTCATTTTTTCAGCATCTTTCTTCTCCTATTAAGGTGGTTTTTTTTTTTTGCTTTCCCTCCACTTTCTATTTAAAAAACGTAACCTCTCTATTGGCATGGAAAATAAACATTAGGAAAAAGAAAACAGTCAGAAGACATATTTTATTTAGTGTTTGATAAATTAATCCTCAGGGAGGTATCCAGGCATGCTAACACTAAATACCAGTTCTAGCCAAAAAAAAAAGCCAACCCCAAAACCCTAAACAAAAAAATAAAAAAGAAACACCACTGACTTGCACATTCTGCAGTATTTCCCTGGCATGAAATCAGTTAGCCTAAATAAAAGAACTGTGAATCACACATATACCTTTTATGAAATATATTTTCACATGTCTTAGTTATGGTAGAGCCATTGACAGCTACCAGAAAATTAAACTTCCTGTTGAGTAACCCTGGTCTTCATTTGTCAACACAGAAGCATGAAAATGTATACAAAACCTCCCATGCTTATCAAGTCTAGCTCTAAACAGTGAAAATCCAACTCTTTCCTCTGTAACCAAGTACAAGCAAACCTATTTGCAGCTGAGCCATGGCAATTACAATACCCAAGGGATGCACAGAGGCCATGTAAAGGCTGCCCAACACAGCAGAGTGAAGAGGCCATGGGGGTGAGCTGTGCTAGGATCACACGGCTCACACACGTAGCATGCAAAGCAGCCCATGTTCACTGAGCAAATAGCAGCAGAAATAAGGACATCAGCTTCTCCCAGTGCTGTTTTTGCCCCTTGCACACCACTGGAACTGAATTTTACCTTCCCAAATGTCTTGTGTTCCATGTATGTGGTGAAAAAAGTTGCTCTGCAGGGTTCCTATGAACCTTGCAATCCAAAATGCCATACAGCTAGAGCTGCCATTGAATCTTGAGCTGATACTTGATGTAAGTAGTGTAAGCCTGGCAGCTGGAGAACTGTCACCTCTCATGGTTATGAGGGCTGTCATGAATGATGCTGCTCAGTGACACAATTACTTGCTCTTGTACCCAATCTCCTCACACCAGCAAAATAATCTATGATGAGTATACCTTACACCTTCAAAATTAAACAGTAAAAAAAATTCTTATTCCAGTACTATGTGTCCTAAAATGGTTATCATTTTGTTCCAGAGAAACATGTAAAACCATCAATGTGAAAACCTGGGTAACTGATGTTTGACTGAAAAAGTGTTTACGACAACATGACAAGTCTGGTCATTAAAGGTTTCTTACACAAATGGAAAATTTTATTAACCAAGGTAATAGGAGTATCTGAAATTTGAGGCACTACTGAACACAACAGTATACACCAGACATTCAAGAGATATCAAATGTATGTGCTAAGACCTTTGTAAGAAGAGACGGCTCAAGGAAAGGATGGAGAGATACAGACCTTTTCTAAGGCATAACCAGAAATCACCAAAGCTGGTTCTGTGATGATACTGAATGGTACTGTCCCTGGTGGCTATTTGTCTCTGCTTCAAAACCTCTGCCTTTTCTTGAAATGCAAAGCTAACATCTGAATGGACACTGAGATAAACCTGTACTTCCAGCCTCAAGGAACAGGTCTTCTGGTTCAGAGCTGGAACACACTACCAAGAGAGCCAGAAGCCATAAGAAGCACTAACAGTAAAGTTAATACTTGATTATGTCTTTAAACCTCTTTCCATAGCCAGTCCCTGACAGAAGCCAGGACTAGATTATTCAGTTGAAGGTGAAAGAAATTTCTGTAGGAAAAAATATATATAATTTTCACATCCCATCCCCCTCCATCCTTATATTATCCCTTGTCTCTGACAGCTTGCCTTAGAGCATGCAAGGGTGGGCTGTAAGTTATAGGGCCCCACTGGGTCCCCAGAAAAATGTTCCCCCAGTCAGTCCTTTAGCAGGACACCAAAGTGGTGTCAGGCACCTCATACTAGGGGTGTCCAGAGGCAAACAGAGTGCCAAAGGTACATATGGATCCTGCAGGGTATTAGTAGAGCAGCCAGAACACTGATAATCTCATAACCTCCAACCTCCTTTGCAAGCCAGCTCTTAAAGCTGAAATTGGCTACAATCCTCAACCAACTTTTTGATGTCCTTTCCAAGAAATGCACAATTAACTATGATATCTTTGGATATTCAATATTCAGGGGATCTAGCACTGTTGTTGCCTGGGCTGTGATTCTGTTCTCTGGTAGATTCCAGATCAATGGAGCATAGCACAAGAATTTCTAAGATCATTAATTAATTATTAAAAAGAAAACAAAAACCAAAAAAAAAAAAAAAAAAAACCAACCAAAAAACCCACAAAAAAACCACCAAAAAACCCAACCACAGAAATTTTTTTAAAAAAAAACCACAGTAATTTTCAAAAGTCAACAAGGATAGAAAATGCAAAATTGTTCATGGGAGGTGCAAGAAAATTCTGAATGTATTTTCTTTGTTGTAAAAAAATTCCCACCAACTTTGTCTTTGCACATCCATATAAGATTCAGATTCTTAGGAAAAGAGAGTAGAACATGATGTACAGTTCTAGAAATTCAAACTTCATGCAGTCCTGAGCCAGTAATGCCACTTCTTCAGAGTGCAAATAATTATTGTTAGATGTGTAGAGAGCTCTATAGCTAAGTGACAGGTCTCCATCCAGCTAAATAAGATAATGCTGCCAAATCTGTTTCTATAATCTTGGTGACCTCATAGGTTTTCATTAAATACATTAAATAAAATGAGAGATTAAAAGTGGCCTATTTATCCTATGCAAAAGTAATAAGACGGCTTAATTTTTTAGTATTTTCAAAATTAATAACATGCTAGAGGTACATGGTATGCTTTATAAACTATAGTAAATATCTGTCCAAAAAATAATCTTACTAGAAACTTTTCCTATTAGACTGAGTGACCTGCATTCTCCTTGCAGCAGGGAGCCATAAACATGGGCTCACTATTCTCTGTTCCAGACTTTTCACAAGCACACAGCAAAAGTGAGCTTTGCCCCACCGACTTCATAGTCAAGGTTCTATGGGCCTAAAGTCAAGAACAGTGTTAAAACACGTGGCTAGTCTAGAGGATTTCAATTTTAAATCTTAATTTAAATCTTAGACCTCATTGCATTCTACAACTTCCTCACGAGGGGAAGCTGAGGGGGAGAGGGGCAGGCACAGATCTCTTCTCTGTGGTGACCAGTGACAGGACCTGAGGGGATGAAGCTGTGTCGGGGGAGGTTTAGATTGGATATCAGGAAAAGGTTCTTCACCCAGAGGGAAGAACAGGAACAGGCTCCCCAGGGAAGTTGTCACAGCACCGAGACTGACAGAGTTCAAGTAGTGTTTGGACAATGCTCTCAGGCACATTCTCGTCCTGTGCAGGGCCTGGAGTCAGAAATTGGTGATCCTTGTGGGATCCTTCCAACTCAGGATATTCTGTGATTCTGTGACAAAGTAAAGCCAAATCTTCATGCGCTACTTTCCACCACAGTTAATTTTCTGATTGCAAAAGTTGTACGAGCTGCTGTTCCTTACTTTTTGTGTTTACTAAGAAATATGAAAGAAAAGAAGTGCTAGAAATTAGCTAAGTATCAGAAAAATACCCAAATGGAAGCAAGGGACTTATGCTCAGCACACAACCATTTGCAGGAGTTCTCTACCAACAATTCAGTTTCTCCTGCATGCAAAGCTCCAAATAGGAGAGTTCAGCTGTGTGCACTGCTGCAGACAGAATCACAGAATAGTTTGGGTTGGAAGGGACTTTTAAAGGTCATCTAGTTCAACCCCCCTGCAATGGGCAAGGAATACTATCATGCTTCTCATGATAGAATAAAATGCACTGAGTGAGCTGTCACAAATGACTCATGAGTGGTGGTTTCCTTCCTACACGAGCCCATTCTGGAAAAAGCCCCTTGGTCTTAATGTTATTCTCATGATGTTGCATTCAGACAACAGCAGCCATTCATTCATTCCCTCACTCATTCATTCATTTCTTCACAAGGTAGGAAGACGTGAAGCTATCAAAGAGAGCTGGTAAGAGCCTGTAAGGCCTGATTAAGCTCTTCCAGGCTTTGGGAACAAAGCCAAGAAAAAAGCCATCAGGTTCTGATGTCTTTCCTTGGTAACATTTTGTTCACGTTTAGATGAAATGCAACTAGTAGAAAAAAAAAAAAAAAAGTAAAGAAATCCCTGTTTCCCTTTTCCTGCTTGCACTCCCCATGGGCACTCTGGCAGCTTGACAAAATAGTAACTGAGAACAAGTGCTGCAGGGCCAAGTCCTGACTGCAGCTGAGCTTTGTGTGGGGAGTGCCGGGGAGCTGCTGGGACACCAAAGGGAGCAGCTGAAGTGCTATGCTGGCAGGTTGGTATTTGCAGCCTTGATTCCCCAGTTACTTCCCATAGGACACTCATTTTAGATCTTACACAAAACAGAGCAGGAGCTTCAGCAGAGTTTGTGGCGGGAGAGCAAGCAGCCTCCCCAGGGGCAGAGGTGGTTCCATCAGCCTCTTCCCCTGGAACCAGATCAACCTGATGATAATGTGTGGTGTCAAGATTGTGGGAGTTAAATGGGTGCATGTTGTGCTTTACTTTTCAGAAAGTGCAGAAAAACTTACTCAGAAATTTCACCTTGCTCCTTTCCTAACAAACTCAGCATTCAATTTTCTTTTTGGAGAATTGCTGAGGGTTGAGCTGATCACGCCACAGAAGTATCTTTCATAACACGCAGAAACAATTGCCATTCAGTCATTGTCAACTCAGAGCCCAGTATTATATTTGTAAAGTTAGCACTGTTTTGTCCCATGTGCACCCATTTATTGCCATCCATGTTAACTTCCTTTGCTGCTTTGTCATCAGTTGCTCAGTGTGCTGAGAACCTTCTGCAACTCCTCACAGGCAGTCCTCTTGCTTTACTATGCTACAGAGATCAGGTCAGCAGCAGCAAACCTCCTGTCCCTCTTTGCCCCTTTTCTAGATCATTTCTGAGCACTTTGACAAGTTGAGATCTTTGCAAGGATATATTGGCAACTTTTTTTTTACTATGAAAACAATCATACACTTGTTACTCATTTGCTGATGAGAAGACTATCTCTACAAACTCAGGGCTGCTTGGTTTCTTTAGCAGTTTCCTTGCGAGGGATCTTGTTGGATGTCTATTAGTGGGACCTCTCTGCCCAGTGATACATTCAAAGGACCCTTGCTAACTCATCCCTCTTCTATCTCAAGCATCCATGTGCCTCCTCATTCTATTTTTGAACAGTTTCTATTAATTTTCCCATTGGATATGTCAAGCATACCAATCTGCAGATGCCAGGCTCAAACCTATTGATAATGTCCTGTAGGTACCCACTCCATGTCAGGATAAACAGAAAATCTTAAAAGAGTCTGAATTAAAATACTGTTTGTATCCTTAACTTTGAAGCATTCATTCTTTTAATTATGCATGCATGCATGTAAGCACATATGCATATGTATGTAAATAGAATTTTCAGACCATTGAGGAAATACACATCACATTATGAAAATGAAAAATCAAACTCCATCTTAATCCAGCTGGCACTCAGCAACCTTTTCCTACAAAGCTGACACTAAACACAATTTGACAAAAGAAATAAATTACACATAATTTATGTAAAATCTGTAATTTCAAATCCTTATTGTTTCAGTAATTCTTTAAATTTTTTTACATTTCATTTCCTTCCCTTTTAAGTGTTGTGTTTCTAGACAAATCCTCGAATTGAGGCTTACCAAACCTATTCCAAAGCTGCAGCACAGAAGCAAACCATAAGCTTCTATTGCCCAACAATTTATCCTACCCTATCTCCCTCTCAATACCACACAATCACCAGTGGAGAATTAAAAACAATAGAGGAGAAATGAGGTAAAGCTGTCTGAATCTTACATTCTCCACATCATTGATTGTGTCAGCAGTCCCTCAGCACAATTAGTGGTTTAGAGCATATTACTTACTGCATCAATATTAAAAAAGAGACTTTTTTTCAACTTCATCTACTTGCATATTTTTCATGTGGTTAAACATAGCATATACATGCCAGGCATTCTTACATTTTTTTTTTTAATTTGATAATTATCTCATTTTAAACAGCTTGGAATATACAATATTAGTTAATAAATAAATGTATAATGTTCAGACTGCTGCTCATTAGGCTTTCATAAAAATGTCCATGATATTATTGTTTGAATCAGGAAACGTTTAATAAAATGAATAAAAAATTTCTTGGTTTGTTTCCAGTATGAGGAGAAATAGGAATAGCCATGGATAATTACTCTGCTCTTTATTACTCAGAAGCATTATTTGTATTCAGTCTAACCTAATAAAAACTTAAAGGGATTCTTACTGACTGGTGACTATTAGCAAACTGGTGTTGACCTAAAATATTTCTGACAAAATTAGAACAGGGGTAACTCTAAAAAAACTGACAACATAGTGATGAAGAATAAAGATGTATTTCTAAAGGATTGTTACTGTGCAAGAACTAATACTTACAGGACAAATATGTGAATTTATGTATTTCCCTTAGCTTTTTAAAGATACATACTTGAATTATGGTTACTGCCCTCTTCTAGCCTCTGGTGACAGTCAAGTCCCAGCTGCAAAGCTACAGATTTTGTTCTCTCTTTGGCAACATAAATGTGCACCGATAACATTTGAAAAAGAGGGAAAACAATGGGAAGGGAAGGGCACCTTTGCAACGCTCACAGCAAGCTCCTCTCTGCTTAATGACGAGAGCACAGTCCTTGGAGAGCACTGGACACTTCTCCCTTTTGCACGTCACTTCCTTATTCTGGAAAAACAAAAACAAAAGCTATTGCAAGCAAACCAAACCCAAGGCTACCATTTCTTGAAATTCAGAAAATAAAATGTGGGGCAAACAGTCTGCTCTTTTATTCAGGAGAGGTCCTTGTGATTCAATACTTCTTTCCTCCCTTGAAGGAACGCAGCAGAAAAGAGTCTTTGAATAATCCAGAAGCCCAAGTAAATGGCATTTAAACCCCACTTAGACAGTAATTCATGACTGCTACCCAGTCTCATACAGAAAAGGGGTTGCTCTGAAGAAATCCATGTTTCTTAAATGAACAAGTACCTACATGATGTGCTTGTTAAAATATCTCAGGGTCTTGAGGAGCTGCCCCATGAACTGTACAGCTCAGGAATCACTTCTCACGCTGACAGAAGGACAAATGGCAGAGGAAGAGGTGGCAACCTCAGAGAAGACAAAGTTCTGCCACTGCACAAAATCAATTTCACCTAGTGGTTCTTTAAAAGAGGCTACTATGCACTATACCAGAAAAGATGACAAGTGTAATCCATCTTTCTCCCCAAAATGCTGAGAATCAGTGAAACACCACGGGCAGATAGAATCACCATACATTAAAGTGTCATCTGTCTATGGCAAAAAGCCAGTGATTTCCCGAGGTCAAGGAGCACACTGACCACACTAAGTAATGTCAATAGAGGATATGCAACAGCAGGCAGCTGAAATATTCCATTTATTGCCTACCTTGCCCCAGTGATGTCAACCCTTCTGGTTATCCCTGCCATTAAATAGGTGCAGAAAACAAATACTTTGGGCGTTTCTTTTAGCAAAATTTTGCTACTTCAAATTCCTGACTTAAAGTAGCCTGTGAAGTCACCTCCACCTATAATTAGCAGCTCAGTTCATTAGGTGACACAGGTGGCCATCTAGTACATGCAAGTACCCACCTCACCCAATCTTATGACTTAATTAGAGACCAAAAAATCAAAGGGCTAGAAAAATGTAAATCATAAAACTAAAGAAAAAGAAGCTGTTCTTTCCAGTCTTTTTATTTTGCTCCTCGTGGCCTTATTCAAGGTGCCTGTGAAGGATAACATGCAGCTTTTATTACACTCCAGCCCTTTGTCTAAAATCAGAGGTTTATTTACTTCAAAGTCACTGCTTGATCTGATGAGAGCTATAAAGGCACTTCAGTCTTATCAGTGTAAATGAGGACTCACTCTCACCAAGACAGTGTGAAATCAGCAGATGAGAATCAGGCCCTAAAGCACAGCTGCAGCAACACAAATGATTACTGTAAAAAGCCAGGTCACTGCTACTTGCTGGCTGCTCTGCATCACTCCAGCACTGCAGAACAACCATAAATGCAATTTAACCAGCAGGTTAAGCTGAATTTATGGCAGGTCTGTAGCTCTGGACGGGCACAAAGCAGCCACAGCACAGCATTGCAACTGGTTCAACACCTCTTTTAAAGTGCCCAGTGAAATCTTGACTCCCTTTATGTGGACATGGTGCCCCCGACTTTGCTGCCGTAAAGTCTGATGAAGGGCAGCACAGTCAAGTTTACCAAATCAACTACAGTCTGCATTTTAAATCTTTCTGCTAAGATCTAATTCTCTTTAATGAATTTGCATGAGGAAAGATTTAATAAGCCTATCTGCCCCATTACCTTTATCTGGGGGAAAATCTTCTGCTTGGTGAAAGTGGGTGTGAAGGAAAGGCAAAATCCAGTTAGGAGTTTGTTCCTGAGGAGAACATGATTTACCCAGCTGCAGCATCGTGCACCTCTGAGAGAAGTGACATGCACAGTGCCCTTCAGAACCAACCCTGCTGGGCTGGATGTGTGTAAGCAGGGACAGTGAGCAGCTACCCATTGGACTCCCTCCTCAAAGGAAGACATTATTTTTGCAGATGGCAGCGAGAGGGACAAGAAGAATAACATGGCTCTGTATTTTTTTTAATTCCCAGGGGACTACGGGGGAAAATACCTCATGCAGCTCAGCTTCCTAGGCAATTTCTCCCGAGTGCTGTCTGTCTCCTTCTGCCCTCAGGTACACCCTGTCATGGTTTCTTCTTGTTGGCAATGCAAGAAGGATGCAAGAATTCCTAGGGATGAACCTGACACACATATTTCAAACAGGAGATGCTCACTAGTTGCTGTTCCTAAGTAGAAGCCTCCTGTTTTCCCCACATGGCCAAAACCAGAAAAATTCTGTCCAATTATGAGCTCGGTACCACTGAGCCACCCCCGGGGGCAGCCAAATTTGGGTCTTGCTCTTCATTCCTTATCACCAGCAAAGCTGCTGATTTAGCAGGTTTTCTGGGAGGGAAGATTTTGGAATTCATGTGCTGGTGGCAAGAGCTGTTTTGCATTACACAGCTGTTTCACATGAAGAATATTAGTGGCCCAGAGTGCAGTGACAGGAACTGGAGGGTCCTTCCCCCTAGGAGGGTGTCTTAGGCAGTATGCTACAGATTCACATTTCCTTTCTCTATCTCAGTAGACCTGGAACTATTTGCTGTTCAGTGTCCAGGCTCCAGCAGAAAAGGGCTTGTTCTTCATGCTCCCAAAAATCACTGGTTCTCACAGCAAGAATACTTGTGGAGAAAGCAGGAGATGAGTCACTGAATTGCCTCTGGATGTGAGGGGCAGCAAATCTGGATCACTGTCCCAAAGCTCAGTTGCTACAGCACGGTGCTAAAAGGTGGGCAGGAGGTGCCACACTCACCACCCATCCACTGCACCTTTTCTTTTTTTTTTTTTTTTCCCAAATTAAAGAGGAAGGTTAGCTCTGTCCCTTGGAGGAGAAGCTGCATCCTCCTGCCTTAGAGGACAGCTCTGTGTATCCCAGGTAAACAGAGCCAATCTTTGACAGCACAAGACAAGCAGCTAAGCACTTAAACAGGGTAGGATTTGCAAAGCTGATGTTCAATCCTCTCTATCAAGGCCCAGACAGCTCCAAAACCAGCAGTTTCAGATGTAATCCCAAGCTGCCTAACTCCCTGCCACCAGGGCTGGGCTGCTCTTCCAGGCTGTAAGGTACAGCATCACTCGAGGCTGCAGCCCAACCACTTCTTTTGGGGCCTTCTACTGAAAAAACATACAGTAGAGCCACAATTGCAACATACTGCTGCCCTGGCATAGTCCTCATGGCAAAATCCCTCTTGAACTAAGGAGAGATGAATGTAAGTCCAGGGAAGGGCATCCAAATACCTCCTAATGCTTCCACTACTATTATTGCTATTATCCTAAAATTCTTTTTAGAAAGTCCTGCTCTTTTATCTCAATGCTGCATCTCTTGTGGAAAACTAGGCCAACAGATGTGGAGGAAAGGGTTAATGCACCATGCTGATCCATCATAGGCCTGCCGCAGATAAAACAGGGCTGGTAAATCATTGTTTAGTCTATTGCAGTCAGGCATTATCCAGTGCAGATCTCCTGGGCCCACTGGGTGTAAAAGTACAAAACTAAAACAAAGAGTAATTGTCATCGGGAGCTTGGGTTTTTTCCTTCACCCAGTTGCCCAAAACACTGCTCTTAATGTCTACTGTCCATCTGCTTGTTTCAATTTTGCTGCCTCTTTCCCTCCCATTTCACAAGGGCAAAGTGGAGGCTGAGAGCAAATGGGACTTAAGCAACAAAGCCTTTCCTTCCAATTATGTCCCCTCCCACCCCCAGTAATCACAACATTTCATTACTTGTCCCAGACATACATTTAGAAAGTCGCTAAGTAGCTGCACGCAGGAGAGCTGTATTACCAAACCTCCATCTGTGCTGTCAACAGTGTCTATGAATCTGTTGAAAGCTCTCAGATACTTTGAATTTTGCTGTTCTTAGGAGGAAACTTTTTAGAGGGCCAACAATCAGAAGCCAACAGTTATGGGAGGGTAGGGGATTTTTTTTTCCTTTGTTTAAAGGACATGCACTCTGGCACCAAGAAGTGCGGAAGAGACACATGGCTCATAAATACATAAACCATTTGCTAAGTCAGAAACCTGGGAGTCAGTCAAATCCATAATAGGATCCCAAGATTCATAATAAATAACTTTTAATTACAGTCCTGCACAATAGTTATTTTAAACAGATGGTTTATAGATTCACATCTGGGTTGTTTTTTCTTTTTTTTAATTTAGTGCTCAGGCACACACACAGAAAGGGAGAGAACCTCAGCTAAGGTTTCTATTAGTGTTGGAAAAATACGTATTTTTTTAAAAGAGGTCAGGCTGATCCAGAACAATGCTGCTGCATCTGACGCAACTCCCCAGTCAGCGCTCAGCTCAGCAAAGTGTTCACTCTGGAATCTCAGACTCCCTTGGAAAGCAAAATTCAGGGAAGTGCTGGAGGATCACCCTGGACTCCTCACTGCACTCACCAAGCCCAGCTGCTGGAGAACTCATGTTTTAATGCATTTGGGGAAAGATCAGAAAGTCTGTTGGGTGTCCATGTTTCTCCCCTTTCCCACACTTTGCCAGTGACAACCAAGGGTCTCCTTAACTTGGCATGCAAAGGTGATGTCAAATTCCCATACAGGAGAGATACACTAACCAGACCCAATATCACTGTTACTGCTTCATGTTACCTTTACTACAACCTCCTCTCAACACCATTTGTTCACCTTCTACATACACCTCATATTTTTTACCTTCCATCAAAGAACTCCACACAAAATACCCCATTCTGGCGACAAATTATATCAAACTAGCAGCCTTAAACTCATATGGTTCAGTTAAATAAAATGCCAACATGAAAAGAAGAAAAAAAAAGCTAAAAAGGAGTCTGAATATTTGGCAGAGATCTTGGAGAGGAAATGTGCCAAACCACAGCTTGGAAGACACAGCCAACTTTCTCCAGGGTTCCCCACTGGACTCCTGCCGGCTCACAGCAGCCACCAGGAGGATGGCTCTTTTCAACCTGGATTTGGCTTCAAGAGGGAAAAAAAGAAAAATAGGAGCCTGCTTTATTCATTCAGGACTGTACCAAGAAGTGCCTCCATCAGTGGTACCCCGAGCCCACTCCTGTGCTGTCACAGCTGGCTGCAGAAGACATTTTAGATGTGGTTTCTCAGGGGGCTAGATGTCCATAGTGATGGTCTGGGGTTGGGGCTTTTTTCCTTTCTTTTTATGTATTGAAAATGCTTTTAGGAAGCTTGCACTGCATTTCTGATATCCTGAGGTTGTTAATTATTTATACTGAATGGGAAAAATGTTGCTTAAACTTTCATTTAACCAAAAAAATGCTGTGGAGAGAAAATAATAAGAGCAAGAGAGACAGATTAGGTAGAAATACTGACTACCATTAATGACTAATCCTGAAAACATTTATTTTTTACCATTATTCATCACAGTCCCCCTGGTAATTCTGGTAGGACTCCTCACCAAGTAGTTCAGGGTGTCCTTAAGTTTCTGCTAGGAGAAGTCTGTGGAATCACCCATGAAAACAATAACCATTTTCAAACAATGGCAAAAGTTACCCCCAGGCAGTTTGGGATTTGCAGCGTTCAAATATGCACATGGGACTTCAGGAGAAGAAAGAGTCATTTAAAATTAATGAAACAAGTGTATTCGATTCACACAGGCAACCTCTCCACCGCAAGGCAAAGGGCAGGCTCAAACACAGGCTCCTGCCACCGTGATCCCCATGTTCTTAGGCCATGCTGCTGGGCTCTCTGCACCCAGCCAGAGCATCCTCTCAAGCACACAAGAAGCTATATTCACACCACACAGGCCACGGGAGCAAAGGTTTGGGCTGGCACAGGCTCCATCCCTCAGCAGAGCTCAGGAGCACCGTGCTCCCAAGCCTGTGCCTGCACCTATGTTTATGAGCAAACAATCCCGATGCTGGGCCAACTTGAACTCAAGAACAGGCTCAGACACATGCGTAACTCCTGGTCTAGACAAATCCCGAGGCTCTTTCTGAAAATAGTACCCTTGCACCTTTGTTTGGCACTCCTGCCTGGAACTCGCTGTCTCGGGTCCGATTTACAAACCTCCCTTTAATTGGCAGAGTTGATGCAAGCAAGAGATCCCTGCTGAAACTGTGCGACTGCTCTCTTCCATGAGCATTTGTCTACCTGAGCAAGAGCCACACAATTTGGCTTCACGGAGGAGACACCACTCCCCAAGAAGAGATGTTTGCAGACACTTTGAACCACTGTCAAGGGAGATGAGGATAAGGTCTCATTTCCCTTGTTCCCCCTCCAATTATCTGCTGGGGTTTTTTTCCTTGCAAAACAAATTTTGTGGGTACAATAACAAAAATGGTTCAGCACACTAAATGCATTTTTAAATTCAAGGTGGAAAAAATATTTCCCTATGAAACAATCTCTGTTCTCTGCAAAATGATAGAGTTCTCCCCATTTGTCCACATAAACCTACAAACACCAAGGCATATGATTCACCAAGAGAGGGAAAGGTCCTGTTATTTTAAGCGTGTCTTCAGTTGTAATGGGAAAACTCACAGGAGTGAAGTCAAATATATGCTTCAGTACCTTCAGCATTAGGTCCTTGCCCATGACACAACATGACTGTGATTTCAGCATGAGTTGCATTAGATACAAACAACAGTATTTTCGTTCAGTTCACAGTCTCTCTTTCCTTTTTTGAGCAGAGCACTCAGTAGCCTCCGATTTGCCCCCTCATCCCTGTAATCTGTTTAGTTTATCTGGCCTCTAAGGGTAAGCAGGGAGGAGGCTGCAGCTCTCCCTGTGGTGATGCTCAGCCAGCATGAACCATCTCCCTTCATAATTCAAGCTCTCCCCGCTCCCTAGGAAAGATGATTAAAACAAAGGCTCTGCTGAAAGATGAAACCAAATTTCACTTCAAATGGGTATTCCCCACTGCTGTGAGGAAGACATGAGTATGTACAAGTGATTCAGGACAAATCATTCACAACCCCTTACAGACTGAGCAGATTTTTTTTTTTGCTGTGCTTGATGATATTCACCAGCACCAGGAAAGTCACCTCAGTGGCCTGATGCAATCCCAGCACTCCCCAACAGCAGCTGTCTGCACCAGTACTTGGTGAAAAGACAGCACTGTCTCTTCCTCCTACATTTGTTTGCCTTAATGCTAAGGCAGCATCTGGGGTCAGAGTCCCAGAACATCAGACACTGTAGTAGCACATCCCTGCTCCAGTGATCTTATGGACAAAGTAGACATAGCCAGACAAAATTACTGTAACTGAAGAGTGAGTCAGTGAGAAAGCCAGAGCAGGATCCAGACCATGTAGCTCTCAGTCTCCCTGTCTCCACCTCAACCTCCAAGTGCTGCTTCAGATTAGAGTTCTTCAGCCGCACAGTTATAGGCAACACCCTTTACCTGTCAACAGAATAGCCTGGCACTGTTCTAGCAATAAGAGACAGGCTCTTCACAAGTTCCCAGCAGTTCATACTGTAGTAAAAAAAAATACTCATAGTAATCCAGGAGCCAGATTTCAAGGCAGGGTTATGCATTGGGATTCTTGTGGGAGACCACACCTTCACATTTCATGAGATGCACCCTTTTAAAATGCACATATTTTCCTGTGAGTTTTAATTCACAGGATGGTACTTCTACTTTGTCAATAAAGAATTTGTATTAATTATCAGTTACCTAAATCTGATGACAATAACTAAGATAAAAGTAGTCACAGGCAAAACCTGTCAATTTGAAGCTCTGGGCCAAACCTGTAGCCCTGCTGCTGTAAAAGGTTACAGCTCACTGACCCAGCCCTGTGAGTTTATGATCTACGCCTTGCTGGATGTTCTCAGCTACTCAGATTAGTCAGCAAAGCCTTTTGGATGATCACTGCCCAATTTATTTTGATCTAAATGACTGATCTTCAAGGCATGGTCCAGCCTAGTCTGGTTTACCCTGGCTGAAGGTGGTGGAGAATCCATTCTCCCACAGAAGTGAGAGGCAGTTGAGGGCCATAAAAGCTTCCACTACCTGAGCTTGATCCACCCAAACACAGCTGAAGTCAGCAACTGTGGAACAGCATTGCTGCCCTGAGTGTATTAGCTCCTGGAACATGCTGCTCCCCCTTAACTGCCATGCTAGGATGGCTTGGAGAAGAAGTTTGCCAGGATAAATTGGTCAGAAAACATCCTAACTAACTTCTAGTCCTAAAAATTGTTGAAGGTGATGCTCAATAATTTTCAAGCTGATTTCATAGAAGGCAAAGCAGATTACAACAAAGGTTTAAAATAAATCATTAAATCATTTGAATTCAGCAAATTTTAGATCAAGCCATGGTGTCATGTTCTGGCTCATCTCAAAAATTAACCCAGCTTGTCAAAAGAGGGACCTAACAATAATATTCTGCTTTTGTTTCTTAACTAATGTCATCCCAGTAGTATACACTGTTGTTTATTTTCCAGCAGATACTGTCAATGAGAGGAAAACAATAATAAAGTACATCAAAGTACATCAAAATCGATGATAGGCTTTGATAGGCTAAATTTACAAATACATTATCCAAAGAATAGTTACCTGTCATTGCATCTTTATTGCCTTCTCTGTCTGATGCCTGCTTACTCAGTCTTTATACTGGAGATTTCAGTAGTGGTAAATGCTCCAGTTTTGGGCTTCAGTCTATTCTAAAAACTATGCACAAAGAAGCCCTTGAGGCCATGTACTTCTTAAAGACTTTAAAAAGCCCAATGGGCCTCCTAACTTACTCTGCAACAAGTCATATCCCATGAAGAAACTCACTTCTGTACAATACGAAAACAGGGCTAGATTAAAGAAAAGGAAAGAAAAAGAGCAGGGTCCCCTGCTGCTCTGTCTGGCCAGAAGCATGTCTTTTACTGCCCATATCCTCTACAGAAACGATGCTCTCATGATATATTACCCTAATACATCACCAAGTGACAGTTTTCTCATGATACTGTATCCTCAAAGATGTGATGCATGCCAGAAGCAGCAACAGGAGATCTCAGCTGGGGGAGAGAAAGGGGAGGGTTTTTTTTTTCTTTCAAATGTTTAAGCTACACATTGGGGTTTTTAAATGTTATTTTGAGAGGAAAATCCTTGTCAATCCTAGCTTCATAATCCAGAGGACTCCTAGAAGTTTTGCAGTACAGCTTTTAAACTGGAAAGCACCAAAAAACCACTCTGTTCATTTAATTGAAGCAAGTTTTGAAATAGGACCAAAACGCTTGAGGAACAACAACCAAATAAAAATAGTAGCCCAAAAAGAAAGAAGCAATGAGAGTCTGTTTCCTATTATGAAATTATTTAGGCAAAAGGCCTCCAGACACTGCTGTTTTAATGAACTTGCAAGAAAACTGAGCACTGACCCTGCATTTGTTTTCATACGTGATCTTGCCTGTGCTACTCAGTGGTATTAGAAAATAAAAAAAGGTTATTCACAGCAGTCTGCCAAGAGAAGGTGCAGCCCCCAGCTTGTCAGTCAGTATAGAGAAGAGTGGGAAGAGACAAGGAAAAGGAGCGTTTCAGGCAGGATTCCACAGAGGGGGCAAAAGATTTCAGGGTCTTTTAATGCTGCCTTCAACTTGCAAAGGCTCACTCATTTTTGCTGCAACTGCTGCTTGCTCATAAAATCTCGCAGGGGCCACAGTAATCCCAGGTCATGGGCAGCTCGTGGCAGGCATCATCCTCAAGCTGTCTGCATCCAGCTGCTGCCAGCAAAGGAAGGCACAAGGTCATGGGAGAATTAGTCAGAAAAGCTTATGACACAATGATGTTTAATTTGACACATCTCACTTCTGTGTGTTTCTACTTCATATCTACTCAAACTGTTTTGCATCAGATGCAATGAAGAAAGGTGGAATAAGCTTTCCTTTGTTGTGATTAATCACACTGCCAAAATAAAACTTTTGACTTTCAAAACTTCAGCCAGTGCTGTAGCTAATAGGAGAAAAAGTGTATTTTGACTTGTGGACTAAGCAAAAGTGATATGGAAGTCATTGAGAAGAAACTAAAAGCCAAAGCTGTCAATGTCACTTTCACAGTCCTTGAGCTGACTTTGACCATATTTTGTGGCCTGGCCATGGCTGCTTTTGGGTGAGATGTAACAGCCCTCAATCACAGCAGCGATCACTCAGCCACATAACAATACCACTGCAGTCAATGAAACCACCCATGAGAGCTCAGAGGTTTGAGTTGAGCTCTTCAGTGCAGACACATGCACAATGCCCTGTGCTCTGGGTAGACCCTGCTAATTGAACACTTATTTTTAAAAGCTGCTCTGGAAAAAATTTGCTGTCCAAAATAAGAAACTCATCTTGCACAACCACTTTCTTCTTGAAAAATCCAGTGGTTAAAACATGTTTTTGCATAATCTTAGCCCTGCAGGGACAGTTCTCACTTCTGAAAAGCAAATTCCCTTCTTTCTGTTTTGCACATGTACAAACAAACAGATTCTGGTATGTCCAAAGCTTGCAAATCTCAATTATAATAATATATTGAATAGAAGCCATACAAGCAGCTTTTTTCCCTCAGCCTGTGTTCCCTTCACTCCTTCCTTTCCCCTGCCCCACTTGCACTGCAGGAAGTAAAAAAAATACCTGTTTCTGACAAGTAAATGGAGCTGACATTAGAGCGAAGCTCGAAGGTGAACGGGGTATGCACAAGTCATTTGTCATCTTGACAAAGTGAGATTTGGTCACCAGTGGGACACTTGAAAGACATCTGAACAGTTGGCCTTGACCACCAGCATTTCTTACAGCTTATAAAGGGACCCAGGGGACCAAGAACACAACCTGCTTTTGGAAGTGACTCCTGCAGTGGTACCTCTTGATAGATGTAAAGGCAGTGTGATATATCAGGTGCCATTAAGATCTTTGCTAGCAGGTTCTATTTACATAAGTATGGAGTGCAGATAGCATCTTGTTAACCCAATTAATGAGACTCAAATGTCAGGAAACAGATTATGCCTGGCTCAAAGTCCACAGTCCTCTGCAGGCAGACAGAGATGATTTCATTGTGTGGGACAGCACTGTTCTCTTTGAGCAAGGATTCAAGCAGCAATCCTTCTACCTTGACAGCTAGGGGAGGCAGAAGGATGATCTGAAATTCAAAAGTTTCACACCTTTAGCACAAGAAGGGCTCTTTACAATGAGAGACTCAAGTGCCGTGTAAAACAGAGAACCTGGGGCTGAACAGAGGAAAACTAAAACTAACCACTTGAAGTCTTAGGAAACTTAATTTTTTATTAACTGTACCTTCTTCTGCAATTAGAGAAAGTCCTTATTGCCAAATCACAGCCTGTCTGGGCTGGAAGAGAAAGACTGTTTCATCCAGCCCGTCCATAACTGATGCATTTTACACGGGCAATTGAAACACACTTCTCTACCCTGGAGAAGAGAGGGAAATATCCTGACCAAGATAAGATCACTGATCTCTTCATCAGTGACTCTGGACATACTGCTTTATACAAAAAACTGCTGCTCTGCCTCAGCCTCCAACTAAGCTCTATGTTACAGAAGCAGATGCTCCTGTCACCCAGGTCAGAGCAGTGAACCCTGAATGGCACAGCATGGGGTGCTTGGCCCCAAAACACAGACGGGAGTTTAGGGAAAGGCCTTGTTCTCAGCAACTGCTGTCAGCTCTCTGCTCAGCACGTCGGCTATAATATCTGTTTGGTGCTGTCTTCTCAACAGAGGAGACAAGACAGTAAGCATGGCCTGCCTGGGCCAACAGCCCAACCTCAGCACCACTCAATGGGTTAACCCAAATCCTCTGATGGGAACAGTACCTTGTGGCCACAGCCCAAGTTGTCTACAAACACACAGTAGTTGTATTAATTCTCCAGAAGATACTTCAAACCCTTCTAGACCTCTGGTTCCAGAGTCATGCATAGCTTTCTTGAAGTCACATCACATCCACCTCCTCTCCCACCAGCTGTTCTGGTGCCCACTGACTGGGCTGGAGCTGCCGACTTATCTCTCCAGATGGCTGCCTTCCAGTGAAACTCCCTTTTCTGGTATGTGATTTGCTTTCTTTTTGCCTTTTTTGGCTCCCACCTTTGTGTGTTTCTGTATGCGGACTGGTTTATTTATTAAAAAAAAAAAAACCAATAATATCAAAGATACTCCTTTTATACTAAAATGATTATACAAAGTCTTAGACAGCAAATATGTACTTTTCACATAACAACAAGTGCATTAAACCATTCAAATTTCTTACTGTCATAGCCTCAAGTTCTAGATATTTTGTAAATTTCAACTTCAGATTCATTTTTGGGTCAAACGATTTTTGCTTGGGGATTGAAAACCATGCCAAGTTAAAATGAACATATACTGACATTTTTCCAGAAGCCATACAAATTGCAGCCTTCTTCAGTTTCCTCGACATTTTCATGTTAAACAAGTTCTGGTTCCATATCAGTGCATTCTGCTGCATCTTAAATGTCCATATCAGCAGTTTCCTCCAGAAATGCTTTGTGTCTATAGATCATAGACGGATTATGCCTCAAACATGCATCTGTTAAAAAGGTTTCTCACACTACCAGACCCTCAACATTTTAAGGTGCAGTAATTTTAATTTTCTAGCATTTTTTATCCACTGCACTTACAAACAGCCCATCCAGCAACCCTTGGTTTACACGCTAATGAACACAACAGAATGCATTCTGTCTGCCAAAATAATTTTACTCATTTATTTGAAGCAAAAGGATTTTCCAGATTGAATCACCAGTCACCTATCCCCAGAACTGACTGTTTGGATAGAAGAGTAAAGTGCTACATATGAAAATTATCATCTGTGCAGTGTCATATGCGGAAAAAAAAAATATTCTCTGTCACAAGCAAATGATCAACAGCCTCCCTGTGGCAGGAGAGCCTTCTGCTCTTATCAGTATTTTAGGTCTTACAGGCAATCCTTCAGCTAATAGCCTTATCTCAAACCCAGCCACCCTGCCTGGCTCCTTCCTGCCCCAATGGTTTCTGGGTGACACAACCTCGAGATGTTTCACTAACTGGCACAATGAGATCATAACCACTACACAGCCCTGGAGCTGTCATTTATCAGCTCTTCTCCATCTCTCCCAAACCATACCTCAACTGTACATCCAGACATAAAAAAGAACAAGGAGACAATCTCAGGACAAGCAAGGTCTGTTTTCCTTCATCCACTAATAAATCCTAAGACAAAAGAGAAAAACAGATGCAAGTGCATGACTCTAGCTGGCCATCAGAATACATTTTGTTGATTCCAAACCTTGGGGAAACTCCATTTCCTATCAAAGCCGCTTAATATAACTGAATATAAACATGTCAGGAGCAGTTTAAAAATAAAATTAAAAAAAAAAAAAGGCAAGCAAGAAAACACAATCCAAAACATATAGAATTCTAGCCTATGAGCTGTCAGAAATCCGATTTTCCTGGACAGGGTTCCACAACATATTGGCTCCATATCCCCTTGGTTACGGAGGAGTGCAAGGTGCTGCTGCCATGCCTCAAGCAAGATCTTCAGCTATGAGAGAGGAGATGAGCCAAACCATGGCTGTCTGGAGAAAGGGGCAGCTGATCCTGCAGCCAACAGAGCAGCCTGGGGTTACACTGAGCACACCTGAGCTGCCCAGGGCTGAGCTATACCTGCTTTCCAGTGTGAAGTAGAAGTGCAAATCTTCAACTTCTCAAGTCTTACAGGAAGTTTCGGTACTGCATGCTGAGGTTTACACATACCTAAGGCTGCACTGCTGCCAGGGGATTGACTGCAGATACCCTGTGTGAACTAGACCGGCTCTGGAGCAAAATGCAGTGCAACCAGGTAAGCAGAGCTCTAAGGCAGAGTTCAAGATGGACTGATTCAGCCTCTAATCTAATATTGAAGCTTCATGCAAAGGTTTACTTAAAATGGGGACTCAAAAAAAACCAAAAAAGGCACCACAATTTGCCAGGGAAAACATCAGGTCTTTGGCATCGTTTTTCCAAATGGCATTTTATCACATTCCCATCCCTAGTGCTCACAAGAACAAATATATCTCAGCTCTAATGCTGTTTCACAGCACTGCCTTTTGCCATAGCACTTCACAGCACACACGTACAATGCTTCCCTCTCTGAAAAATCTGGGCTACAATACAGAAAATGAAAAGTATAGCTAGGAGGTTGATGTGTAGAATGGATGACAAAACAAGTAAGAAGGATGCAAATCATAGACAATGCATGAAGACACATTTTCTCAGTGAGGTGATGGTACGCAGTCCTACTTTAACACGCAATTATGGACAACTATCTAGAGCAAGTGGATTCTACGCATGGGGGAAATGGGAAAAAAAGCCAGGAAAAAAGTCTAATAAATAAATGGGAGAAACAGACAAGAAGTATATGAAAGACAGGTGTCAGCACACAAGGTCAGCTCAGACCCCAAGCTCAGCACTTGAGTCAGCTGGATGCAAAATGCTGCACAGAGCTCGACTGGACAAACAGTCAGACTAGGAGTTTTTTAGCTGCAGCTTAATGCATAAGATGAAGAGGCCAAGAGGCCTCAGAGGAAGTAATCACAGCAGTTAATAGGTACACTATAAGCAAGTACCAGTATGATAGTCATTTTAAGAGTAGTAGTACAGGTAAAAGCTTTTATGTAATATTGGGTTTTTTTCTTCACAATGGCCTTTTATTTGACCATAAGCTCAATATAAAAAGGCTGTACTTTCATTTGATTTTTTTGGTCATTGTTTAGTACTTTTCTTCCCTCAAAATTTTCTATTAAAACATTATGGGGAAATAAAACCAGATATTTGGTTGAGAAAAAATATCTATTTTTATACAGCAGTACAAAGCAGAACAGCAGAAGTACTAACACTGTGAGCCATTCTCTTACAGGACCATAATTCTTAAAAGGACCGTTAACAACTCAATGGAAGAAACTTGAAAGCTAATAAAAACTATATACAGGTAACCGTATGCTTTTAAAATGCCATTTTGATATTGGACCAGCTCTTTAATAATGTTTTTCTTATTGGCAATAAAAAAGTGTCTTAACTTAGACTGATCCATTTTGTACTTATTGTAGACGCATTCCAAAGACATTTGCAAGTTATATTACATTTTTCCATTTAGTTTATGCCATTTTTGTGCCCTTCTTAGTTTTCCATGTATTATTTATACATATTCTTTTGTATTTGAGTTATCTGATCCTTTAATTACACCAAAGAGAATCTCATTTTCATACTTGATGGATTGGATCTTCATCATCGCTACAGTGACATATCACCAGCTCTCTTCCAGGAGGGTTTTGCCAAGACCTATGATCAGTTCAGCACTGTGTGCATATGTGTATTTGCTCAGTGCAGCTGACTATGTTAGAAATGTGCAAGTAGTGAACTCTTCACTATCCCATGTGGTCTGAGAACAACATGAAATAGCTTCTCCCAATCTGCAGATTTCCCAAAAGGCTTCATCGTAAGCTGTTACACATGACTGTGTACCACATCCCCAAACTCATTGTCACGACAAAGCTTAGTGACCTGAAGGCCAACATACCTATGCAGGGATCTGCCACAGTCTGAGGCAGCTCTTGGATATGAAGTGCAGAAAGTGGACTTCAAAAGGTCCAGATGGCACAGAGACAACAAACAGCGATACAACCCATGCTCATTCCCCAGAGGAGGAAATTAGATGAGATGTTGCATGTGGCACTGCTTGACCAGGGTGGGCATACCTGTATATGGGACTAAACTGACTTGAACCTTCCTCAAAACTCCTGATGAAAACTTTAAGGATCAAGCCAGAGTAACCATCCCCTGCTGTAGTGAGTTTGTGTTTCATTCTCAGGCAGGTCAAAGTCTTGTCTCATGGTGTTTTGCATTAATTAAGAACAAGTACAGCTGAAACTACCAGAATCATCCTTCAGCAGAGCCTACCAAAGCAATTAACCAGCCCTGGGTCTTGATCCAAGTCACTTCTCTCTTGCAAGACTTCATTTTTATATATATATATATATTTACTATATATATGTACACACATATTCATGCATACATTTCTTTAGTTTCTATGACAAAGCACATATGGGACACCCTGCTGCACCAGACATGGCGTTATGTCTGTTTTTTGTTTTCAGGGTTTGTTTTTTGGGTGGGGGGTGTTGGGTTTTTTCATTTAAGAGATGGCATATACATCTGTAATTGGAAAAAAAAACTAATAAAAGTTTCATCATGTTGGAGCATGTTTGTGTTCCAGGAATCCTTCCTGCACCGATCAGAAAAACATTCTCTTTTGGAGTAATATGGGGGTGAAAACTATCAGTATACTACTGTATCACAGGCTTTTTTGTCTCTCTGTTTATTATTTTTGTGGGTGAAGAGAAAGCTGATTGTATTATACAGTAATAAAGACCAAGAATATTTAAATTGAAAGAAGATGCAGTCTTGGTAGACTCTGTAGTTGATGTATGTAAACTATCGAAATTAAATTAAATAAAATAGGTATGAAAGAATTGTTTGATGATTTTTTTTTGTTGTTTTTTAATATGCACTACTCCACTAAAAGTCATCTGGGCTGCATTATACCTTGACGCAACAACAATTGAATCCTCATGTACTAAAACACAGCCATCTTCACTGAACATGTGTCAAACACTTGCTCTCAGGCTAGCTACGTGCTTTTAACTTGTGCTCTGTGCCACAGAAATCAGCTAAGCTATAGGTAAAGAACCCCAGCACATCTCGAAGCTTTTTTGCTTTGGTCTGCAATGAGGACATGCTTTTTAGGATTAGGCTTCTTTTTGGCTTGGGGTGTGTGCATGCAGGAGGGAACAAATGTCAAAATTATTTCTTCTGTTTTTTGGTTTGCTTGCACTTGGTTTCGCCAATTTATTAGTTCAGGCTAGGCAGAACACTAGGTCTTATAATGACAAATTTAACGTAATTTTTTATGAGCAAAGGTCAAATTCTACACTATGCGTTTGGATTTAAAAGCGGAAATTTAAACTACAGAATGATGTTTCATGCTGAATAAAACTTACGGCAATCAAAGCTCTGATTTCTAGTTTCCTGAGCTCCTGTCTCCAAACTTTTCTCAGATTTCCAATACTTGGTTACCCATTCTGGCTCACATTTACTTCCCTCTGGTCTGGATTTAGGTGATAAAAGGTTTAGACATATGATTACCACTCCTCAGGTGCAACTGGCAAGTTTGAGGCACAAGCATGAGAGAAGGGGGGAGGAGAAAAGGTGGGGAAAATGGCTCTGGTTTAGATGTGGTTTGTCAAGATCACTACTGGCTTTTATCAGCTGTTTCTTGACACAGCTCACTTTGTTCTAAAGTATGTTGAAAAAAAAAAAAAAAGATAATAAAAGACCTTTTCTCCCCACAAAAACCATACAAAAACCAAAATCATTCATTCTCTTCAAAAAAATTCTAAAAGCTCTTGCAATGTCAAGGCCACCATTAGCTGAGGTATACTTATCTATTTCCTTGCAGTTCCTCATTTCTACCCTGTCCCTTTCAGCTGGCATTTTTGGTACATTAATTTTGAAACTACATACACCACTGGCCAATGGATACATTATTCTTGGATCTCTGCTTGCTTCTGGCGAGGTGTTCAAGGTCCACGGAGACGATGACAAACGAGCATGAAATGACACGGCTCTCCACACCACTGCTGGCACCACCACCTGTCATCGTTGTCACTGCTGAGCTCACCTCACCTTCAAAAAACTCAACACTCAGAACTTTAACTCAGGCTAAGTTAATTCTGTGGTCTTTTTACATTCTCGCCCTATAATTATGCACAGGTTCTCGTTTCACCTATTTCCGACGGACTGTAGCATTTTTATGTCTTTTCCACGTGTATGTTGAAGCATGTATTTCTTGAAAGCAAATGCCATAATATCAGTTGTGAGCCTACTTCTATTTTGAGTGTTAGATACCTTCCAGCCAAAAAGCTGTACCAACAAAAACTCTCCTGTATTTGATCATTTACCGTACTTGTACCAGAGCTGAACTTAAATATTCCATGCCTGTTTTAAATGCTGACACTCATATAAAAGAAATCTAATCAAAAATTCCCTCAGTAGTCTGAGGGAGTTAATAGTGTTTTCCCCCAACATTTTGTAATCCTCAATATCCAAAAAGGCCCAAACTTAACAAAGTGTGGTAAACTTTCCTATTGAAGAAGTCTTGTTTGGTTCTACTAACAGAAATTAACTTATGCCTCCACTACCTTCAGCCCAAAAATTTCACATCTGAAAGAGAAAGATCTGAAACTGTCATACACAACATGTTTGGGCTCCTCAAACTGCACAAGATGTGCAAACTGCTCCTATGGTGTAAAAAAATCATTTTTCCACAGATGTGGGAGGATAATTTTAGAAGATAATTTTTGCATTAGGTAGTGTAGCTATAATCACTTGCAGTCATAAAGCTTTTAATAACTGGAATCAATTTCTCAAAGTGAATCAATATAACTCCATTATGAATGCCATGAAAACTATGTATTTTTACCTATAATCATCACTGCCAATTCAGACAAGTTCTTTAAAACACAAATTTTTTTCAGTCACCTTCATAACCCACAGTTTCACTACTTTGAATTTCAGAAGCCAGCAGCACTTAAGATACTTTTACTATTGACCATTAAGCATAACATAATGTCACAATCATATGTTCACTAACTTGTTTTTTGTACTGTCAGGGGCCATATCATTATCTGAAATAATAGTTTCCCTTTTTTTGACAATATCTTTTCTTCTACAAGGTTTTTCTTCATCCATTCATGCTGGATGCCCATCACATCCAGCATTTCCTTTCACTGTTTACCTTCATCATCAAGATACAGAACTTGATGATGAATGCAGATGAGAGCATTTCCCATCCTTTCATCAGAAAAGTCTTTAGCTATAAACAGAGTTGCAGAGGGATGCTCAGCCATGGCACAATCAGAAGAACAAATTCCCACTGCAACTTTTATGTATCTGTTTTACCCATCAGCTCTAAGTACTTTCTCCAGTGTCTGTGTTTAACAGTATAGAAGGTGAATGCATTTGAAAGCAGCTACTTTCAGTTGCCTTCAGCCTTCTTTGCCCTTTTCCAGTATCTCAAATCCTATGGAAAGCAAGGTAGGATGTTAGCTTTCCAGAGACAGTGCATCTCCTTGGAGATGCAGAGCCACAAGATATTCGGAGTGGAATTGGGCAGAACACCAAAGCACAATGGCTCTAACAGTATTTTGCAGATAGCAATGGCAAGACATAAAGCATACTTCCCCAAACCTCTGGATCATGAAGATGGCTTTAATTTGTCTTTTGGCCATCCACACCTCAGAAGCAGCTCAGGAGAGCTGACACACAAAAAGCCTGGCATCTGTGCAGCCTGCCCGTTGTCAGAGAAATGTATGTTCAGATTGTGACTGTATCACCCACATCCACTTGTAAAGTGGAAGGGCATGAAGTGAAAAGGGACGTCTTTGTAGTCAAACCATTAGTCCAGGAGTTAGGAGACCTGAGCTTTCATCACAGTCCTACAAGAAATTCCTTGTGGATAAACCACATTCTGTTCTTTGACTTTGATGTTTTCCTCTGAAAGGACAAAAATAAAATGGCCATTTCTTGCAGTCAGCTGTAATTAATGACAAGTTCTTTGAGGATCAAATTCACTCATACCATTTATACCATTGCTAAAGTGTGGAAATTGTAAAAGCTCACATTGAAACTATTGTCTTGGAGATATTAAAAATTACCATTTTTATGGCATTATTAAGACCATTAAGTAAAGACATATAAATTACAAATTAGGGAACTTGAGATTTTACCCACAGTGGCTTACTCAGCCGGTTGTTCTTGCACGCAGAGCGCTACAGTGTATACATGGACACAGACACACCTACACACCCCTGGTCCTACCTGTTTCCTTGTATTAAAGGCAAGCATCAGAGCTCTTCACATACTCCAACGCATTTCATTTTGACAAGTAGGAACATCCAAAGCAGAGCTATTTCATTATGGGTGCAGTGCAATTTTATTAGAAAGCATTGTCTACATCCCATAAGCAAATGGCTTACCACACACCACATATGAAACCTGCAGCACATGACCTTCCATGTGAACTCCCATACACCCACAACTTCTCCTTTCACATGTTAGAGCAGGTGCTCAAGAATGAACAGATCTGGCTTGGTAGCTAAACTTGGCTATCTTTAGCAGATCCCCACCAGCACCCCTCTTGTATTCAAGATTTGGGGGTTTATGCTACCAATAAAACCCTACAACAAGAGCTAGAAGCTTCCACCAAAGCAGTGTCCCCAGACAGCAGTCTGTGATCTATTTGCATTGTTTCTGCTCACATTCCTGCCATGATGATCAGTCCACCCTGTCTCTGTTAATCAATGAGAAAAGACAACTTTTCATTTTGATCTACCTACCAAGACTTTATAGTGGTGTAAAAGAAATTGATTTTGTGATTGCTCTTTGCAGTCTTTGTTTCATTATTGCATACTCATAATCCATGAGCTTCCAATTTTTACTACATTTGTTCCTAGAATACTACCTGTTGGTTTACCCTACAAAACAATTTAGGCTGTTAAGGCAAAGCCAGAGATCATTTTGCTTAGGCTGCCTCTCTCTTTCCCTCTTGCTAGGATGCATCCACATGCTCCACAGGACAATCTGCAAAGTTCTGTCCAACACCTGATCATTCAGTTCCTTTATTTCAATTCTGTGTCCTCTCATTTGTGAGACGGGCAAAGTCCTGGCAGGGAGGTCATGGAATCATGGAATGGTTTGGATTAAGAAGGACCCTAAAGTTCACCTAGTTCCAAACCCCCCACCATGGACAGGGATGCCAACCACTAGATCAGATTGGTCAGGACCCCATCCAGCCTGGCCTTGGACACTGCCAGGGTTGGGGCATCCAGGGTTATTTAGATATTCCTCTTCATCCCAGAGCTGTTCAGATTTCCATAACTGTTGTTGTTATTTATGGCAGCCTGTAGTCATGGAAATGCATCCCCACTAAGGAAGACATGCCATAATCCAATCTGCAATTTCAGTGACTCTCTTTACTGGTGTTTTTAATACATGTGCCCTCTGTTGAATTTTCTGTCCTCTCCTAAAGAGCAATTGCTTCCTTTCTGTAACAGCTGATCAAGCTTTCTTTTTAATTGCTCCCTTCTAACAGTATGAACATCCATCAGGTTTGCCCTTGAAGAGTGTGATCACTCTCCCAGAGAAAGTTCCTCACTGAATTGTTATTAAACAATCAATATTTCTAGTTGAATGTAAGGCAATCTGGTTTTCTCTTCCCTCCTGGTCACAAATCACCCCATTGTTTCTTTTGTTTCTGCTCTCCCCAGACCTTTCAAAATTGATCTTTTCCCTTGTGGCAGGCCTAAACAAAGATTTCAGCAACGGGCTGTCCAGTAAGTCAATGCTTTGGATGTTGCACAGCGTTAAAGCCAGTACCTCCAGACTGGTTTCCTTCTCTTCTACCAAGTCTCCCAGCTTCCAGCTCAAGAAACAGAGATTGCTTTATCCTTTGGCAGAAATAAAACAGAGTGTCGCCAGGGCAGGTAACTGCAGTAACTCACTAGGCATCTGTGCACTTAATAAAACGTAGTGTTCTCCTGGCACAGAAGGGAGCCAAATGCCCTCAGTTGCCATTTCACTAAAGTAAGCCCTGCAAACCACAGGGATTTAGAGTTCTTACATCCAATGCTTTTTGCAGTTCTTCATGCTCATGCACTAAAAGGGTGCTCATTGATTTAATAAAGCCAAGGTCTAGAGAGATCTATAAATACAAGTGTTTTACCCTCATGCATTATTGCCCTGATGCCCAAGACTGAACTTCTGCTCCTTTGCAGATAAATTGCTTCCTCGCTGGTTAACACCAGCTTCCATTAGCAAAAGTGGTGGCAGACATATTTGGGAAGGTGATCCATGATAAAACACAGCTTCGTCTCTTTTTTGTTTTCCCTTTGATTTCTTTACTCGCCACATCCCATGCTCCTCTTTTTCCCATCTGACTCTACTCGTAAGAAATCAATAACATAATATTCTTTACCAATATTACCCAAAAAGTTAACAGTGAGTCTCACTTAAAATCTACAGAACTCAGTGCAGCGACAGATATCAACCTGGAGAGGCTCAAGACGATCTTGGTCCTACAGTTGCCAAAATTGCTGTCTGAAACAATTCTTTACATCTTTTATAGACTTATAATAATAATAGCAATAGTATGATGGGGAGAGGGTGTGTTGATATTTCAGTCCTAAAGTAGAACACATTCTGTACATTCAGCTACTCTGTAAATTCCAAAATGTAAAACACAGAGCTTTCTAGTCTATACTTTTCTTCGCATTCAACAGCAAATTAACGTTTATGGCTTTCTTTTAAAAATATCATAGGAAGTTTTATTTAGAATGACTGTTTTACAATAACTACTAAGCCTTGGCTTGTCCAACTGAACTGCTCCCAAAAACGCTTAACTCCGAAGCAGAACGACAAGGAAGCGGAATGTTTCTCCCCCAAACGTGTATCAGTTAGCACCATTGTTAACCACTGAATTCCCAGCATGGCAGGCAAAGCACTCTGACGAAAGCATCCCTTGTGCTTTCACTGTCATGTTATTACAGCACATACAGTCACACTGCTGCCTTCACCTTGCACCCTCGTGGAGCTCCTCACCCCCGGGATTGTGACAGGGAGCACGTGGGAGCTCAACGCAGCAGCAGAAATGTTTCCAAACCTTACCTTTCCTTCTCTTTGCTGAGTTACAAGCGAAGACTTCTGGTTGCACCCCCAACTCTGTGAAAGCAGCTCTCCCCCCAAATTCACATGGTAAACGCAGTTTCACAATGCCGTGAAATAAAGTCATGTACAACTTTGTGCCCGGGTTCTAAAGTCAAAGAAATGATCGCCAGATCATGTATTGGGTTACTTTCCATTAGCTCAGCTCTGAGATAACCTTGTGTTACATAAAGGCAACGGAGTCACCCAAGATTTGATTATGTGAAACATTCCCCCACTCTGTGCAATTACATTTAGTACACCTCTCAATGTTCTTACTAGCTGAAATACAAACTTACCAGGCAAATACACATTATACAAGGGTTGTCTGTGATAAAAGGTATCTGCAGAATTTCCCCTTCATTTTCACATTTTGCAACCGATCCTGAAATAGAAATAAAAATTTTAAAATACTAGCATATTTCATTTCACCCTGACAGTTTTGGAAACTGTCCTCATCACACGTTTAACTCTTGCTCCATTCCTAGCCCTCGATTTTAAATCCTGCCTTAATTTGCCCAATTTAAGCAGGCAAGGATGTTCAGCGCTTCTGTAAGACTCTAAAGAGAACAGGGAAATGAGTGGCCTTTCATTGCCGCACAAACCTAGACTTTCTTTGTGCCCCAGTTGTAGCAAAGAAGGACGCTTTTTCTTCTCTCAGATGACGTGTGGAGCATAACGAGTACTCCATGCAAAGCAGGATACGTCTATAACGATAGATCCAGAGCTCTCTGCAATCAGCAGAAAGCTGTCCATTGCACTCTGACAGCTTGGACTGGGAGCACAGCACAAGCCCTAAACCAAGCATCCTTTTAATGCACGGCAACCACTTGGCAAATGAGTCAAAATTAGCAGGCTGTCAAACGGAATAAAATTAGAAAACCCTTTACGGCCCTGGAGCTGATTAGCCGGTATTCTGTCATGTTGGAAACACTCCTCAAAGTCTAATGGCTCCTCGCTCGCTTTAGAATTTGATTCAGCGTTTCCCTCCATGCCCCAGATCTCAGGAAAATAAAACCCTCGAGGGGAAGCAGAGAGCATGGGGAGCGGGGAGAAAAAGAACACGAAAACCTTTTTTTGGGGGGAGAGGCACGGCCACTGTGCTCACCTGCCCGAACCCACGCGGTTACACCTCGGGCGCCCTTCCCGCGCAATGCCACCCGGCAGGTGGGCCCCGCGCCCCGCCGTACCTGTGAGCAGCGAGGAGGCAGGAGCC
This sequence comes from Entomyzon cyanotis, assembly GCA_024500445.1. NCBI lineage: Eukaryota > Metazoa > Chordata > Aves > Passeriformes > Meliphagidae > Entomyzon > Entomyzon cyanotis. The sequence continues at coordinate 90,336,766 of JAKEPQ010001005.1, forward strand.
CCGGGCAGGCACAGCACGCCCAGCAGGACGGCGGCGGAGGCCGGGGAGAGGCGCGGGGCCGCCGGCCAGCCCCCGCCGAGCCGCGGCATCGTCCCGGGGGTGCGGCTGCCCACCCGCCGGCTGCGGGGCAGCGTCCGGGACGCGCCGTCGGGTGTCGGAGCCCGCCCACCCCCGGCCCGCCCGCCCCAGCACCGACCCCCGGCGCCGGGCAGCGGCGGGGGGTGGGGAGCAGGACGGGAGACCGCGGCCCGCCGGGGAGTCCCACCCCACGGCGGCACCGGGGGAGGGGACTGCGGGTGCGGGGAAAGCGGCTGTCAGCGCCTGCCCCTCGGCCCCGCACCCCCTCTTTCCATCACCCCCCTTCCCTGCCCGCATCCCTTCTTATACCTTCCTCTCCCCATAGTCCCTCCTCCGGCACCCCCCGGCCCCCATGCCTCCCTCCCCCCGGCGCACACACGCACAGACAGGCTGCCAGCCCCAGACCCCGTTTCCCTGCCGGGAGATGCCCGGCCACTCCCTCCTGGCCCCGCCGAGCACCGCCCGGCCCGGCAGCGGCGTCGGGGGGCTGCGCCCGCGGCCGCTCGCCGGGAGGGGCGGGGGAAAGGGATCGAGGAGAAGAGGAGGAAAGAAGAAGAGGAGGAAAAGGTAAAAGACGAGTAGCAGGGGAGGAAACGTGGATCCTCGGACAGGGCCGGGGTACCTGGGCAGAGCGCGGCGGCGCCGGCTGCCTCCGGCGGGCTCGTCCCCCGCTTGCGCCGGTGCCCTTCGTGCTGCGGGCAGGTTTTGCCGGCAGCCAGCGAGCGGGGAGAAGGAAGGAGGGAAGGAAGGAAAGGGAGGGAGCGAGTGACCGGAGGCTGTCCGCCGGGAACTCCGCGGCGGGGCTCTGCTCCCCGGCTGCCCGCCCGGCCGGGGCCGCCCAGCTCCCCTCGCCTCCCTCTCGCTCCGCAGCCAGCCGCTCCCCGGGGCCGCTGCCCCCCGAAAGGGCTCCCTCCTCCCCTCCCCACCCAGCTCCGGGGCTGCCTCTCCCCCTCGGGGCTCGGCCGAAGGGCTGGGGAGCAGCCCGGCAGCTCCCGGGGCCGCGCTGCCCCTCCCCGAGCCCGGCCCGCCGAGCGGCTCCCGCGGCCCGCCGCTACCCGCTGTAGCCTTCGCAGCTCCTCCTTGACACTTGCCATCTGCAGGCCCACGTTTTGTCATCCCAGGTGTAAACACGGGCAGTGTTAGCCATAGACATCGCTGACACCCAGCTTTTGCGCTCCCAAGCCGGCGCGGGGTCTGGGCGGGATGACACTTGTGGCGTGTGGCAAGAGGCTTTGCTGTGACACATCTTCCCGAGCCTGTTCCACAAATCGATTGCTTTCAAACTGTGATGTTTCATTTGGGGAAATGAACACTCTCTGAAATAAACTGGTTTGACAACGAGCTGGGAAATGCTTTCATATTTCTGTACGTGTCCTATTTTATTTCTTTGGGGCTTCATGTGAGCTGCGATTTCCAAAATGCTTACAAGTAAAGGCAAATCAGGTGCATGGTGGGCGGGTGTATACAGGACTGCTTCAAATACATTTTACTTCCCAGTAAGATGCAAGACAACTAGATCTGCAAGTTCATTTTGAGAGTAAAATACAAAAGCCAAGACCTCTGTAAGTCTACACCTTTGTTCTAAACTGCAAGATATGTACTCCTCATTTCCAACACAGTTCGTCACCTACCTTTAGGGTAGAAAGCAAAAGTCCTAAAACAGCTGAAATTGCACCTATGGGAGGGACTACAGAAAACTGATACCAATCACCTTGTAGACATCACTAGCAATATCCCTCTCCCTGAGAAAAGGAAACCTACTTTTTTATTTCACCCTCTGTCTGTACAGGCTGAAGCTACATAGGCACATAGCAGAATTTGGATGCCATTAAAAGGGTTTTATATTCCCTAAAAATACAAGTGAAGTCCAAAGCTTTCTCCGTGCTGTGTAGAATACATAACAACTCAGTATATAAACATACTGCATGTGACCTGGATTTTTGTTTCTGGAAAATGTCTTTTTCACATTTCCATGCATTTTAAACAAAGGTAAGTCTGTAGATGTACATATTATTATGCACTACTCCAGAATAGATTTTCACACATCCAAATGTTTTTCTTACTGAAAAAAATGTATTGAATCTTCTGATAAACTGGCTTTTTCTTACTTCTCTACCTGTAATCAGTGGTTACATTTCCCTTTTCTAATTACAGTGCAGCCGCAGCCTTTCTAAAGCAACAGCCATAGGAAAAATAAATCTACTCTAATCATTTCTTAAGTGACAACTACCACAGGAGAGTACTTATATTATCAAATGCATTGAATCTTCTCTTTGTGCTGGTCTAATATTCATTAAATATTAACATCACATGGTGTGAGAAACATACAAATCACAATGAGGGCATCAAATAACAATCCAGGCATCCAAGTAACAGCAGGGAACTTGCTAAAATAGTCTGGAAAATGCAAAGAGGAAAGTTCTTTACAAAATGAAGACAAGAGCTGACAACAACTGAGCATCACACTCAATCCCTGCCATAATTCATTCACTTGGCAAATACTTCATGAAATCATACCTAAGGCAGGGCAGTCACAAAGCAATAGGTACAGATTTGCTACGTGATTTTCCTTTTCCCATGGAAAGAAACCATTGTGATCATCACTAAAGCACCTTTAACACACTGATTAGGCCTGAAACTTACCTTTGAACATGTGCAACATGAAAACATTTTCCAGGGGGTGAGCTCACTGCTTCTGTGCATCTTCTGTGGCAGCAGCAGTGCTGAAGTGAGGAATCTGCCTGTCTTCCTTGCTTGTAGCATCTCCTGAAAAGGGACTTTAGGTCTCCCTGTACCATGCCTACTCCACACTTCACTGCCTCTTGCTGTCCAGTGGAAGAGGATGCTGAGGACTGGTGCTGCCTCTGAGCCTCCCTGGTTCTCTATCTCCTCTGTCATCGGGGAAGAGGGGAGATGAGAGAGACACTCATCCTTAGCAGCAACCTTTGTTGCTTCCTTGATATTGATAATGGTGACATATCACAGGGGAGGATCACTCATTTAAAGCTCTCATGAAGTAAAACCCAGCCTGGGAGGGAAATACGCCATCTTAATCCTCCCCCACCTTCACTTCAACCACTCAGTGCTACAGGTTTGTCTTGGCTTTTTATCTCTCCCTTACCCTCTCTCCCAAGCCTGCCTTATCAGGCATCAGCATCCTTTTTGGTTGTAATGTTGTGTTAAGTTTCAAGGTGGGTTGGTTATTTTTTTTCCCTTTTGCATCTCTCTTTGAAGAGGTACTTATTTTCCCAAGCAACATTCAAAGCTGTGGTCATTTTAGCAAAATCAGAGGGTCACACTGAAAATAGTATCCTGCTACCAGATATGTACAGAGACTTTGTTGTGTGCCAGCCGTTAAAACAGAAGTCATGTCATCAAACCACTTACCTCTTTTGTATAAGCACTACATGGTATCAGTTGTTATTGAAAGGACATGTTCATTAGTTCTGTTTACTGGTCGGCCTGGGCTCATCCAGTTGATGGAGCAGTAGCTGTTCACAATTACCACTTTGTGTGTAACTCAGCTCCTTCTCCAGGGATGTTTTCCCAGTGGTCAGCCATAAAGGAATGTCATACATTACCTGGTCACCCAGCACCCACCAGAAAAGAAAAACAAAGCTTTACGGTTAACAATAGCAACAGTGAAGAAGAAGACAGTGATCACATTCACATTTCTCTTCATGATTATCTTTTACTGGCAAGTCAAAATCGCTGGGAGGCCCATTCTTCATGGGCTAGGGAATTCTTCCAGAAGTGGCAGAAGGCAATGAGTCATTAGAATTCTCATATATTTTCTTTTTCCTGAGGGAGGAAGTCACTTTTGTAGGTCTTGGGCACAGGTCATCCTAGGGTTTCCCTACCATGCAAGAAAGCATGCAATAAGCATGCTACATGTACATCAACACTGTGAGTGTCTCTGCTTTTATTACTTTTATGTCATTATACATTATTTTAACACAGTTTCTTTGTATTTATGAGATTCTTGGCATAAAGAAGAAAATATCACCCAGATATAGACTGTATTGCAGGCTCTGTAAATTGGCACAACTTGGTGTTTCCAGTTCTGGCTTGCTAAATAACTATGCATTTACAAGGTACCAAAAGTGGTTTGCATATCAGATCAAGCTCACACATTTCTATTGTTATTAACAACTTGCAAAAGATAAGGAACTCTTGATCCAGTAACTTACACCATCAAAAAAAAGGTCAGGTCGAACACATTTGCTGTAGTTGGAGGTATGGGTCTGATTAGCTTCAGCCCTGAAAATTCTTGCAGAGAGACCTGTAATTTGGGGAAGTGTTTTACTACCATGGTGCATCAGCACACGGCAATTCAGAAGCTCAGTAGTAACTCACAGGATTTTGATGAAGACATGGCATTTTCCTGCAGGAGAGCAGTTGCAAAATTACAGTTCATTCCTCAGTACTGAGTGAGATGCAGCCTTCAAATGCTTTTGCATGTTCATTAATTTCAGTGCTAAATCCTGTTTTAAAGTTAAAAGTATCTACCAGTGTGGGCAAACAGTATTTCTTGCATGGCCATTTCTCCTCTAGGAGATGATGTTAATAAACCTCAATACTGGCCTGCTTGTGTCAAAGAGGTGCTCCTGACAAAGTTCCCCTACTGTAAAATATTCAGAAAACTTAAATGGATTTAAGCAAGGTCTGCAGACCACACCAAGAGGTTTTAAAACTGTAGCAGGATTAAGAATCACATATGGTTAAAGTCTTTAAATAAAAGGAAAGTACAAGAAAGTATCTAAAATTTACAGCGAGACTTGCTTGAATAAATGTTTATAAATTTTATCAAACAACTCATAATTTTGACAGTTTTCCATAAACCCCTGGAACATACAAAGCATTTAATTTATTTGTGGCAAGATAAAGATAATGAGTAACATTTTAAAAGTTTATTAACATAGAATGTCCTGGCACAGTCATACTTACATACTTCCATTGTTTAAATTATATTTTCTAAGAACTAAAAAAAAAAAAAAAAAAAACTTTAAAAAGGGAGCTTCTGATTGCAAAAGTATTCAAAATTATCCTCATCATCTGTATTCATAGAAAAGCAAACCAAACAAACAGCATAAACTAAACTGGATACAAACGCCAGCAGTACCTCAAACTGGAAAATGCTTGTATGCAGCAGAAAATATGGCTCCAATATGGAGACAATAGACTGTTGTAATAGTCCATATCAAATATGCTAAAACAACACCAAAAGAAGTAAATTACAGCAGAAATGCTGAGGCCATCCTAACGATGGGATTCGCAGCAGAAGCTATTCCAGAGGCCACAGGCCAAGCAAACAGAGTAAAGTGGCATATGCTGGTACTCCTTTCTGTTACTTTGCTGCTGTAAATAGCTTGCCTTCCATAGATAATAAAAATTATTGTGTGTGAGTTATGTGGGGTTTTGTTACACTTACCCTTGAACATCTGCTGTGCCTGATAAAGGATAAGAGCTAATGAAATCACAGGAAGAGTGGCACACATGAAGTACTGCTTTGTTTTCAATTTGTGAGACAAACCAAACCCTGCACTTTGCCTGTCTGTTCTACTGCCTGATGAGTGCAACAAACAAGGAGTACTCAAGAAACAGTCTGTAAAATGGAAGGTTGATTAATTGATTGATTGCAGATGAGGATGGACCCTCTCCGTGCTAGAGGGATTCTTCATCCCACCTCCTGCCCCTGCAAAAGACAAGATATGCTCATTGTGACAGATTGTTCCCTCCAGCCATGATGCAGTTGAGAAGCAGCTGCATCTACCCAGCACAGAAAGACAAACGCTTGCATTTTTGCTAAAAAGACAAGTCTCCACGTCATGCATCCTATAAGATCATCACTTCACCTACTAAGAGTGTACCCTGTGAGTTCATTCCTCTTGCTGCTGGTCTCCTTTCACAGCAGAATTTCTCATAGGACTTCGGGTTTTTTTTAACAACTAAACGCTTAAAAACTCAGAGGAGAGGTCTGAGGAACAAAACGCAAGGGGTGGGAGCCTCCTTTCCCTCGCGCGGTGCGCTCATTCACACCCGAGGGAGCGGAGGAGGCTCAGCGACATCAACTCCCAGCCGCCGCAGCCCAAGGCGCCGCTGGCCGGGCGGGCGCGGGGCGGGCGCTGTGCGGCGCGCTGCCGGCAGGTGGCGCCGTTGGGAGCGCGGCGCGCAGGGCGGAGAGCGGGAGAAGGTTTCGGGATGAAGCCGAGCGGCGGGAGCTGGGGGACAGGGGATGAGTGAATCCATGGGGCACCACGGCTTGCTCCCAGCCAGCCGAGCGCTCTCGCGGCTTGTTCTCGGGATGTGGCTTTGCTTTTCATTCCTATGGCTTTGGCTGTAAAGGACGTTCGCTGTTGCTGTCCCTGCAATTAGCACAACATGCATTATTTTATCCAGAAACAAAAGACAGTTTTACAAAGAACCTCTATTTACTGTTATCTTCCAAAATAATAAAGCTTAATCAATTTACTGATTACTTTTTATCTTCAGTATATTAGCTATACAACATTACCGCCGGTACAGGTAAGAAATCCTCTCTACTCTTTCTTCTTGGCTTCTAATTTATGTGAAGCACACTTAATTAAACAATAATACCTGATCTGCCCTGCTGACTGACAATACCACACATATAGAAAGCAATGATCCGACAATCATAAGCAGTGTTGTAAAGCTCCATCCATCAGGATATGTTCAAGTAATGCACCTGAGCAAACTGGGGTAATCCTGCACTGATCCATTGAAATTTCTGCAAGTTATGCAGTTTCGTGATGAGTAATATAGCCATTATTAAAGAAGCAATTCTGCAAGATATTATAATTATACTGAACTGCCCAACACTCTTACTGGTTTAATTAAACCCTGGATAATCTGCATACGTTTAAACCAAGTAGATGTGTACACACACACACACACACAAAAAAAAAAAATAGGGCAGAAATAAGCAAGTAAACTATCAACAAAGCAGAAATTCATTAAAAACCCATCTTATTTTGCTACTGATTTACCCAGGTCAGATTAATCTCAGACTTTCACCAAAAAGAAAACACAGAGCCACTTGGGCAAGAGAAAAAATGTACTTCCAGAAGGCAGTGTAATTCATCTACCTGCCTCTCAGCTATCTAAGGCTCTTTCAAGAGATGAGAGCAACATTAAATGTGCCAGAGGTGGGCTTTTGGTGTCATTACACAAATCTGCAGGGAGTTTCTGCCAAATCCCTGAGTTGTCTGACAGTAGCATACTTCCAAATACATCATTTAGAAGCATGAGGTGAACAGAGACAGGGAATAGTGTTTACTTTGGGAAAGTATCAGTCACGTGTCTTGTATATATTAGCAGGTTAAACCCAGGAGAGGCAGCTGAATTACTTGTGACCAAAGAGAACAATTAATCAACAGTTTTAAGGCTTCACAGGATTTTAAATATGCATTTACATGTGGTGTACGCTATTTATTTTAGGTATCTTTAAACCTAGACTCTGAAGTCTCAAGGTGGTAGCTGGCAGATCTTCCAACATAAAAAACATCTTGTGAGAGGCTGTTTGGTGATAAACTATTTTCAGACAGAACAGAATTTGTGGCTTAGGGGGATTTGGGGTTTTAATTAAGCTAACTTGAAAAACAACCCAGGGCTGCCTCTTCATCAAGTTACTTTAAATTCTAATTGGTTTTAATATTGTTGAATATTATTTTAATATTGATCAAATTATCTTTATTATTCTTATGTTTGGATTAAATTTAAGTCACTTTGTATGGCTGTAGGGTAGCTTGTATCACTATGGAAGTCAGATAATAAAGACAGCTATTACTAAACAGAGAAAATTATGGTGTTGAAAGTACTTTGGAAACTGCTCACCATGGTAATAGACCACATAATTTAGACCTTCTCCTTGAAAACAGTCACACATTAGAGTAGTCCCAAGGAGGTCAATGTGAATAATCCTGTCATGGGCAGAAGGTCCTCTCCTGCAGGCACTTGTTGCAGCAGGTGCCCTGAGGAAGCCAGGATAACTCCATTCAAAAGTGGGGTGACTGCAGCATCAGGGTGCCCCTATGTTCATAGTTCACTTTTTTTGGATTACCCAAGAAATGTGTCTCTTCTTCCATGGGAGCCCTGAAGCCCCCAAGAGTAGAAATTTGGGTCCAAAGTCCTCTAAAAATGGCAGCAGTGAGTGCTGTGCAGCCAGCCAGCCAGCCAGCCAGCCACACCTCTGGCCTGGGGATACATGATCATGGTCCAGAAGCTACTGAGGACACTCCACCCCGTTTAGTTATCCCTCACAGTCCAGCTGGCAACAGGCCTAAAGTAATCCACAAACTCAACTAAGCAGCTGTTGGTGCCTAGGGTCTCCCAGGCTTCCCTGGGACACAGTGGTTTCATGGAAACTAGACAGAAAGAAACCCAAAAGTCCAACTAGAAACCTCTGGAGAAAAGATGTGAGATTGCTCTGTGCTTACAGACTACACCATGCAAGCTGCATGACTTGGCTGCCCACAGGCATCACTAAAATGGCTTGTGTGGGACACCTACAAGAGGGAGACCTCAGCCTTTCACCAGAGATCACCCAGGATGGCATTTCTTAACTTTCACAATTACTTTCTTAGTTGGATTCATTTTGAAGTTGGTGTTTACCTTCATAAATGCTCCTGTGTAAAAAGAAAAATACCAAATAATAAATAACAGAATTGAGGGTTTCTCTGTCCCACAGCAGAGCTGCTTTCAGTTCTGCTGTGCCAGCAGTAATGAAAACAACTGGACTTATTAAAAGACCATTTCTGTGCATCTGTATTTAAAAAAAAAATCAACCTCATGATCCAAATGATGATGACTTGACATCTGAGCATTTCACAAAATGACAATACAGGCCATCTCTTAGAGAAAGTAATATTGTGAGCACCAGCCATTGGTTACAACGGTTTCACCCTTTGCTTTTGGATCCACTTCAACTGAATGAATAGGCAGTACAATTCCCAAAAGGCAGGAATTTTGCTGCCATGAAGCACACTGAGGACAACAATCAAGCCTCAGCTTTGTAATGATAGGATTTCAAAAAATGGCCATTTAATTTAAAAGAGTCTCTGTGGTTTGTAAAGCTGTTTCTGCAGAGCACATAGAGGATAAAATGCACATGCTTTCGCAGGCTTTCAGCTGCTGGCCCAAGTGCAGAAAAGGATTAAGGCAAGACAGTTTGAATTTACATGATGCAAACTAGAAGAACCAGGAAGAAAAGATGTCTCTGAAAACTATACTTTCTTTTGTCCTAGAATGGGGGTAATGCAGACTAAGTATTTTTTTTACAGCTAGCAGGATCCAGCCAGATTGCAAAGGTATGAGCTGGGAGCAGCCAAACAATAGCTCTATTCTCACACAACCAATTTCTCCAAATCTGTACTCTCACTTTCTGGATTCCCACACAGGCCTCAAATTTAATTAAAAAATGAGTGCAATTCGAATTATTGGTTAGTTTTGATAATGCAGGCCTTAGCAAGGGAAAGGACAGGGACTGAGCCAAACCTAGCAGAGTGTGGTACAGTAACCCTATAGTATTCCCATGGGCACACAGTGAAGATGTGGAAAACTGTAAGGAGAGGCAAAAAACTCTAACACCAGTTTATGAGTATTTTCTAAGCACCACTTGGTGCTGTAGTTTACAGAAGGTGGAAAATACATAAAGGGGAGCCAGAATACACCTCTGACATGAACCAGGTGAAGGCACAGAGCTGGAGGAATCCATGATGAGTTGGAAGGGATGCTGGCACAGCCTCTGCTGGAGTTGTGTGCTCCAGATTTAACATCTCCAGGAGCAGGAGATTTACCCTTGAGAAGTAAAACTGAGCCTTTCTGTTTCTGCTCTTCCCAGGAGCACAGCAGACTCTGTGTTTATGTGGGGAAGGGGAAAAAGGGCTACTGCACAGCTCTGGGCTGCACAGGGACACTGTCTGAGCCCTGACTGAACCCAGATTCGGTTTGTCCTAGCTGAGAATAAAACCCACAATCTGCACACCATAGAAGCCACATGACTAACAGTCTAGCCTCGAGCAACGATGAAGTAGGCACAAAAAATTAAGAGGGAGAAGGGTGCTCATTTTGCTTATACCCTATGGCTGGGGTTTTTTCTGAACAAAAATGTCCCCTGCCCACATTGGTGAGTAAGTTTACCATTTTGGGAGCTGCTCTGCCACACCCATGGAATAGTGAATCAGGGAGGGTTATACAACTTTGCTATTTATGGGAAGTTTCACCCACTTATCTCTGCTGTGCTGCTTTCTCTGCTTGCAGTTGTGCACAACCAGTTTTGAAGGATGGGTAGCCAGGAGTAAAAGTGATATGTAGAAGTAATAATTTGTCTTTAAACTTGGTTAATAAAAATTTGCAGTAGTGAGGACAATCACCAGAAAGAGACAAGAATTTTCAAATCAAAAGTCAATCTGGAAATGATTTGGTAAGGAACCCCTATACAAAAAGTCACAGTGCATGTGGATTTCCATAAATGTTATCACAAAGCCTCCCCCAACTCTACTATAGCAATCCAAGTAAACAAATATACAGATAAATGCCTGAACTCACTTCTTAGATCAGCCCCCAAGGTATGGACATGCCCACTGGCTTGAGATGTAAGAAACCTAATTCAGCTAAACACTTCAGGGTTCAGATTTCTGTACTGGATATCTCTACATGACAATGAAGTGGAAGAGCATTTGTAGTTGTTTTTCTGGCCAGTGTGGTGATCCTGAACAAGTAGGACCAGACTGTATTTTTGTGCAATCAAGTTGTCAAGCTGAAGGTAGAGAGCTCACCAGTCTTAGCACCTTTAAGCATTATGTAACCTGGAAGCCAAAAACCAGTGGCTAGGCTTGAAAAAGTTGATCTTGCTGAGAAGCAAGAAAGGTTAAATGCACGAAACTCTATTAGTCATTGGGGTTTATTTTCTCAGTTCTAATTTTAACTTTGGTTAGCCCAGTAAAAGGTATCACATCACCGTCTGGGTAGCTGTCGTACAAAAAACAATGCAGCTACCAACTTTCCTCCACTGGATGACATACTTGGGCAGTAGCCCTTTAAAAAAAGCATCAGCTTCTTCAGTGCACATTTGGTTTTCCATTCATCATTTTCCTGACGGTGAAAGCAACTTTATTCATCCCAGAGAAGAACAGATACATTGTATTTCAAAAGTTTAACCAAAACACTCAGTTTGCTGCAAATTTTCCTTCTTTCAGGATTTTTAAAACACACCTACAAAATGGCTGCTGGGCAAAATCATCAATTTACAGTCAGTGGAATTTGGTCGGAAAAAAGGCAAAACAAAAAAGAAATAAATTATGGGATGGCAAAAGTTGACTGTTACCTACAAAAATGCAGATGATGAGAAGAAGGACTAAAAGCAAAGGAAAGACTCCTCTCCACATGAGATGAGCTAATAAATGTTAAACATGGAACGACTTTTTTATAAAAGAAGAGACAAAAATAGAAAAAATATATAATTCTCTGTGGCATCTGGCATGGGAGCATCTGGACAGGATTCTGCTGGGAATCCAGCTCTTTGTGTCTCCTTTTCCTCCTTCCAGGCTTTTAAGTAGCAACCAGAAGGGACAAATCCCTGCATTTGAAATACTGTTGCCCAGAACAATGGGGAAAATGCTCCCCTACAAGTCACACTCCTCCTGACTGCTTTTGGGACTTGCACCCTGAAATAGGCAGTCCCGTGTCATGACAAAAGAATCATGTGGAACCACCATGAAATATCCAGTTAATGCTGAACAGGGCATTCAACTACACTGCCAAGAGAAATTCCCTTTGTTTCTACTGGATCAGAAGCAATCACGCCATATTAACCAAGCTGTATTCTTACAAGTTCATAGGACCAATCACTGCTCAAATGGAAGGAAGACACTACACATCCAGGCAGCTGAAAAAAACAATTTCTATTATATATGCAGTAACTTGTCTGTTCTCCAGTACTTATGGATCTTGACTTCATTATGCCATCAGGGGAAAAAAAGAAGTACAGTAATCCCCTTTATGTCTCTTGTAATTGAATCCAACCATGATTATAAAATACTGTGAGCATTTGAAGTAACTATTAATTACTGACTGCTTGCTTCATAATGAATTGGAGTATCATCTGTTACAGACCAACTTCTTCATATATTCTCTAACACTTCCAAGATGCTCTGGGATTGATCTATCCTTTAAAATGAATAAAGTATTAAAAATAGAATAAAAACTCTTTTCTTTCCCAAACAGACCATAAACTTTGCACTACGGTCTCATCAGCTTTAGCAAAGTAAGGAGGACTGGTCTAAGTCATCCTTGGATCAAAACTCTTGCTGGTTCCTAAGCTAGTCTAAGAACAGCACCTGTGCTACATTCATTGACAATGATAAAATTTCTCAGTATAATTAGAAGACTCTGGAGCCTCCAATTTTTGAACAGTATGTGAAATTCAGGAAATAGTAATCACAATGACAACATCAATTTAGAGAAACCATCACAACTTTTTAAAAGACAAAGGGCCAAGCTTTGTGCTGACCAAATGTCAAATTAAGTAAGTTCATTCTTCTTAATAGAATACATCCTGGAAATACTTTCTTTCCACATTGTCTTGGTTGAGGAGCAGAAGGAGAGCATGCTGCTCATTGCCTGATTTCCTAAACTATTTAATAGCATTGCTATGATTGTTGAAAAGCTTCTATCATCATCCTAAGAGTGACTTCATCTATAAGTGACTGAAATAACATTAATAAAATGCCCTTGGGCTTTATTTTGCAAGGGCCTGTTTCACATGCAGCATCATTCTCTGCAGATGAGCAATCACTTCTAGGGTGCACTGTGGCAGCTATTTAATGAATATCCACTAACTGAGCCTCATGTATATTGTATTTAGGGAATACTACCTTTTGGATAGACCCTCATAATTTATTACATCATCTAGCTAGGAGTTCAATGGTGCTTATATGTAATCTTATTTTGACATGCAGCCCCCAGTAGATGAGTATGGATGCTCTCTGTCAAAATCAATGGCAAAATACTCACTTAAATTTATCAAATGTAGATTTGGGCCTCTAATCAGATTACAGTAACGATTCAGGATGACTGCCCTCCCTTCAAGATTTTGGGCCAGGCAACAGCTTACACAATTTGGACAGCTTTTATCTTGTTTCTGCAGCTTGTTATACTGTCAGTCTGCTGGAGCTGTGGTGGAGGGTGAGCTATGATTGGCATTGATCATTCCCACCTAGGAAGCACTCCAAGTCTCTATTCTGCTTATAAAGACAAAGGAAAATATCTTATCAAACACTGTTATCACTTTGCCCTAGAGCATTAACTGGTTTTGCAAAAAATAATTTCCCAAAGGAAATTTTTGATGATGACAGTGTAGTGTTAAAGTGGTGCTAGCAAACAAATGAACAATACAATATGCTCAAATGGAAAATGCTCCCATTAGAGTTAACATCAATTTACGTGGTGCAGCCTGAGGGTGGGGATCTCTTCCAGGGCTTCTGCTTACTTTCCCAGTTTTTTACCTGATATATAAACGGGATTTTGCTCAATGCTTTCATTTAAAGCACAAGAATGGATATTGAAATCTTCAATACAGCAGTTCATCTGCAAGCATGAATGCCTCATACAGACATAGTAAATCCAAGCATATAGCGGCACATGCAAGGGAACATCAACCTGCAATGAGTGCACATGAAAATAAATGGGTATTTTACTCCCATTCCTGATTTCAACAACATGAAACTCTTGAAAAACACCACAGTACTTAAAAATAACAATTATGCTTTTTTAAAATCTATGTTCATGTTGCGTTTCCTCATACTACTTTATATGGCAGATGTAAAGATAGAGCAGTCAGGGCACGTTGTCAGAGAAGACCAGGCCAATTCAATTAGCTGAGTTATACTTCCATCCCATAATTAACTAGATCACTTACCATACATTTAATGCAAATAGAAGTGCTAAGTGATTTCTGCTGTGATCTGCTGATCTCCTGGAAGAAGCACATTCCCCCAAGTTAGCAGCTTCTAGGCAGCAAACAACCAGCTATCTTGTAAAGGAGGGCAGAAATAGTCATTCCTGATACTATTGACTATTATAAGAATTTACAAGACAGGGTACAAAAAAATAGAGAGGAAGTTCAAGACTCTAAAACAAGCACATTTTTTCTGTGTTTAAATAAATAACAAACTTGTGTTGAACTTGGTCGACTAGAATATTAGGATAAATTCTCATTGAAACAACGCATTCATAACCAATCCCAGTTTGGGTCAATTCTTTTAGTTATAAGCCTGGCCCTGTCGGCGTGTCCCCTTGACAGGATCAAGGCTCATGAAGTAGCATAACACTGTACAAACTGTACCTTTGAGCTGCAAAGGAGCTAAGTCACCTGGAAACAGCACACGAAGATACCACATAAATACGGGAGCAACCTTATGCTATAAACGAGTAAATGAAGAAACCAGCAAGATGTGAAGGGATGACAGCAAACAAAGCTCTGGGAAAATCAAGGTTAATTTCAAATAAAGAAGTGATACAGAAGCTTGGTTTCAGGAATATGTCATATATTTTACAGTATTTCTGCACCAGGTTTTTTTAAATAGATGATTTATAAACAGGAGGTTCTGATAAGCAGGATTTTTTTTTCCAATGCTGGAAGAACTTCACATGGAAATACAATCTCTGCTCAGCACATTTCAGTTTATGGCAGTAAATTTCTCTTTATAAGCAATACAAGAATATTTAAACTTATCTCTAATTCTCTCTGTACACTAAATGCTGAAGAAGAGAAAATAACAAGCCATTATAAAGCAAAGCCCAGCCCCTTGAAAGTAGAGAAATGTTGTTTTTCTGTGTCACAGTTGAATAATATTTGGACAGAAGAATGACTCTGGGGCTGGAAACCACAGTCTTAGTTTGAACTCAGCATTGTGTACGAAGCCCAAAAGATGAGCAGCGTCCAGACCTCCAGATTTTGGTCATCAGAGTAGTAATTGTTTTAATCTGTTTTTCTAAAACACAATGGCAGAAAAACAAAATTAAAGAAAAGCCTTTGGATGACAACATTCTGAAAATAAACGCTACCAAGAAAATAAACATTAAAAGTCTTTACCTGTTTAACAGAAAAATATATACTTTATGTTAGGACTTACTTTAGAAAATGTATTTCAGAGTTCTAGATAATAAAGATACCATGACTCACAGCATTATTTTCCAAATGTCACAAAATTCCTTTTAGATTTATTTTCAATAAAATTGTCATTTAAAATTAATCTTGTCTGTGAGCCACTTAACCATATAAAATCCTACTCAACTAGCTAAACGTGCAGATAGGCTGCATATTTCAGCTGGCCAGAAGAGCCGACCAGGCATTACTCTAAAATCCTGTTCAGAACAGTTTGACTGGCTAGCAATGCCTCTCTCAGCCTCAGAAACATCACTGATGAGAAGAAAACATATGATCCCCTCAAACTAGCAATGTTTCCTTACATTCCTTACACCTCTCTAGCTTCCAAACTTCCTGTAATTGGCCTGATTTTTTTCCAGCCAAAAAGAACTTTCTTAAAAATTCAAACTACATTTGAGAACTGCTAAGAATTACTTTACAATACTTCCTCTTAGCCTGCTGCAAAAATGACTACATTTCAATTACTTCCTTCCTCTGAATTAGATGGACTATTTGGCATTGGGGAAAACTAAGTAATTTTTACTCAACGCAACTTTTAAATCTTGATGATACCACCAAATACTGCAATTTAGCAAAACATACAAAGAGGTCATACATTACTACTATAGACAGCTCTACCTTTTTCTTCCTCCCCCCTCCCCCGCTTTATTACCAGTATGTTTTCTCCTTTTTGTAAAGCTATTCTCATGAGACCTTATTTTACAAAGCATGGAGCAGAAAAGGCAAATAAGAGTGCTTCTGAGCATTACATCTTAAAATGACAGAAAATAACTTAAATAAGAGTGGATGATATAATTGACCTGAGTGCCTTCTTGTCATTTACCCTAAAGTCCCGATGAAGCCAGGCAGCTCTGAGCACTGGGATCACATTTAATAATGGGAATCATGACAGAGTAATATATTTCACAGACGTTTCATAGCAGTGTATTTTCCAGCTATATTATATGTCTATAGTTTAGGATTCTTTGGTCCAGGATTCTACACCATTATGGTACAGGCTTTCTGCAGTAACCGTGCCTGATTTTTCTAGATTCCCTAGTAGCCACTGACAAGAGAACAAAAGAAGATTTGAGATCTATAGTTAACGTTTAAGCCTAATAGCTACAGTAATTGATTAGTTCTCCATGGATTTTCTTTGGTCACCGAGGTGTGTACAGACACTACAGGAGATTATTTTATTGTGTAGTTTTCACAGCACAGCAGGGTACCTTGACAATGGGTTGGATACCACTCTCCTGACAAAAACCACAGGGGAGGGATCAGAGTGAAGAAAACTCAGAAAGCAGAATCACTCCATAACAAGCAGGGGGTAGGATTTTTCCTCCCTGGGAAAGAAGCAAGATTTCTGGCCCCACAATTTGTAGATATATGTGAGGTCTCCTGGGGAACAATGTCATTTCTGTTGGGAGTTACAGCTCACTTCAGTCCTAGAGGTATCAGAGGCCTTACCAGTTCCTTGGCTACTGAGCTCTATTCAATATCTAACATGTTGAAAAAATCTTCTTGAAAGAGTTGTATCATGTACTGAGCCAGAGTAGGACCTGAGGGTTAAGCAGCAGATGCACAAGTGGTGCAAAGGTGGTTTTGTTTTGGGGGTGGATGTAAAGAAGTTGAAAGTAGATATGGAGATGATGAAGGTTGATGGCTTAAAACAACCTGAAAAATAAAGTCTCATTATCCATAGATCAAGCTAGCATTGACCACAACAACTGTTAAAACCTCTTCTGAAACAGCACAAAAGTGAGTTGGAGGGACCTTTACTACAGCTGGAACAGGAGCTGATGAACCCCTGTTGAGGAAACCAACAGGAGTGTGGGATGTGTAGATGGCTCAGGCGGTTGTATCTTCCACAAACTCAACTGGGGCTATCAGTGCATTTTGTAACTGCTGTCCAAAAGACTGCAACTTATATTTTGGTATGAACTAGCAACAGCCAGGAGACGCCTCGTTCAAATGCCTGTTTATACACTTGATCCAGGTCTCAGTTATTTTCAGGTCCAAGTATATTTCAATAATATCTCAACTCACTCTCAGAAATCCAGACACAAGCTTGGCTCTTCCAAACTCTAGGCCAAGATCCTCTCAAAGTTTGCCTCAGTTGTTGGGTGTTGCATTTCAGGCACCTTGCATGGGCCTGACCTTCAGGAGGTGAATACTCAGCACTTTCTAAATACACAACAGTCAAAGCACCCTCCAACTGGATTAATAAAAATTAAGGCACTCAAAAATTGTTAGTTACTTTTGAAAATCTTACCCGTAACTAGAACTGACTGATTGACAAGAAATCAGAAATCACAGGTAACCATAAAAAGATCCATGTGTTGTTGTGCTCAAGGTACTTACAGTGTAAACTTTATTCCTATTCATAGTGACATAGTTAATGGCAAAAGGGTTTGCCCTTTATGTCCAGTAACCATATTTTACTGTATATCTCTAGAGAGCAGGAGTCTGTATAAGCAATGAGAGAGGGGGGGAAAAGAGTTGATGGATTACCAGTTTTTCTCCTGGTGGTGAATTCAGCTGTCTGGAATCGTGAATGTTAGTACAGGAGGAAATGAGATGGTTATCTTTTGTCAAAACGGTGATATAACAAATGTTAATATAATCTCAAAGGGAGGTGCAGTTCAGAATATCTTTTTTAAAAAGACAAAACATATCCTGAAACAAAGGTTGCTTTTAACTATGTGTAAACAGTCTTTGATCAATCAACTGAATCCTTATAAAGGGATGATATATCACAAAACACAACACAACACCCTACCACAGTTGGGTAAGTGCTTAAACTTTGCTCACAAAAAGGATGCTAGTAGTTAGCAGGGAGACCCAACCAAATTATTAGAGTAGAACTTTTTTGCTTTCATATGAATTAGTACAGTCCTCTCCTGGAAGCTGCAATCAGTACAAAGTAAAATGGATTGGTACTGCTGCATTATAAATGCATCTGGCATCAGATAGAAATTCCTCCGGACGGTTGTCTTCAGAGTTCATGGCTTTTTGTTTCCTCTGCTGCATCCTCAGACAAGCCTGTAAAGCAAAAAGAAGATGCTTAAAAATTCAGTGTAGTTGGCAACTACATGCACTATATAGTTGATTCTATCAGTTTTTGAAAGCCTTGGTTATAGCTGTAGGAAACAATTTATTACATGCAAAACAGTTAGCATAAAAACGCTTAACTTGCAAATTCAAGCACTCACAAGTTCAGAAAATATAAAAATTTAAGGCAATAAAGGCAATTTCACATCAACTTTTCTGTGCATATCATGGATGATGACAGTTCAAATTACAAAATTATGGACTACTTTTGCAACAGAAAAAAATTACAGAGAACAACTGGGCATACGATCTGACACATAGTTACTCCAATCTACTTGCGTTTATCCTGTCCCTTTTTCTGGGAAAAAAATGACAACACAAAGTGCAAAACAATAGAAAATTGTATGCACTCACTCATTAACAAGGATATACCTTTATATATAGCTATATATGAATATATCTATCTATCTCTATATCTATATCTACCTCTCTCTATATATATGGCTATCAGCTTGGGCAAGGGGAAAATAGCCGTAACTGTGTATTGCAGATAACTTCTGCCTTAAGCCAAGAGAATGAGTTTCCTATTTTCAAGTATTAGTTCAAGAGATTAATCAGTCTTAGACAGGATAATGATCTTTGCAATAATGAACCTGACAGAATTTGAAAAGTGGGTAGAGACTCATAAAAAGTTGCTTTGAATATCTAGGGAGAAAGAAAACAGTGGATAATCACACAAATTTGTATGCACACATACTTGAATGACTTACATTAAAAGTGGTTATTTCACCCAGCAGTTTCTTACATATGCATTCTTAGTTTAGATTGAAAATTATTTAACTTAAATCCTTTTCTAATTAATTTAAGCAATTTAAAATAAATTGGCACCATCTCCAGATGATATATGAGTAATAATAAAATAACACACAGATTTTATGAGGTTTGTTTTGATATGGTTTTTTTCCTTCTTCTCTGAAGAAGGCTGAAATCCCCCAACACACAATGAAATGATCCAGCAGGTCAGCAGAATAAAATCTGAGCTTACAATGTTCTAAACCAAAGCTGCCAGTCTCCTGTCAGCCTAACTGTTTTCACAGTCATGTTCATACAGAATTTAACACCGATAACCTACATAAATTTAAATCAATATGCTTTCCTTTAGATCTGTGCAATTTCACATGATCAATGTGAAATTTGTTATTCCAGTTTTTATTTTACCCTTCCAATATTTTTGGTGCTTGGGGATTTTAGCATTTACAGTGGGTTTCATGGGTGATGGTACTAAACTGAACAAATGTTATCTCAAGCCTTGAGATACAAAAGACTAAAGCAGTAAAATTTCAGCAACAGCTGGAAGCCCAAGGCCCCAAGGGCCTAAGAAGTTCCCCTTACTGAAGCTGCTACTTGCTTTTCTTAAGGACAATTAGAAGTATTGTGTAAAGAGCTGACTTGGGTTTCCAAAGGTCAGCCCTCAAATGGCAGTGCTTTTTTTCAGAGCTCTTATCACGAAGCACACGCTGGGATGCCAAAGGGACCAGCAGCAGGTCCCATCTTGTTTCATCGATGATCACGGGGAAGGAGGTAGGGAGCATGATAATGAAACTTGTGGATGATAGGAAACCAAGATGAGTTACAAATTCTGGGGAGGAGAAAGAAACATTGCTCTAGGACTAAGAGATTAACAAATATGAGAGAAGCTAAAAGGAGATACTGCTTGAAACGCACCATGGAAATAACTAACTTTTTCCACTGTGCTACTTCTGCAGGCCTTTCCTCAGCGACTGTCTGTGTTTAAGTTATGCACTTGCAGTGAAATACCCACCATAGCTCAATGCAGCGTAGGAACCACTGCAAACCTACAGTTAACACTGTTCCTGACTACATAGCTTTGTTAAGCTGTTTACAGCTCTGCATAAAGAAAGTACCAGAGAATATCTTGCTTTTCTACCATAACCAATGCAAATAGAGCCAGAATTTTGAAACTGGCTGCTGCACACTCCTATAAAAGTTGGACACACACATAATCCGAATGAGAAACAGAAATAAGGAGCTACAACTATGGTCAGCTCTTTGTACCTGAAAAAAATGGATACAGATTTACCAGAGACCAAGAGTCTACCAACCTGTGCATAAGTGTTGCACACTTAAGCCATGAGACTGCCACTGCACAGTGCCCTCAGCCTCCCTACATTTGAGGACTGGCTGGCTACAGGACCTCTAAGAAGCATAAGAGAACAGAAATTAAAGAAGAGAGGTTTACAAAAATATCTGGTGGGGAAAAAACCTCTCCATGAGAAGGCTATAATATCCTAATGCATATTTTTTCCTTTGTTAGGCTGAAAACATGGCCTGTTAAAAGTGTTATTATGAACTTATAATATAAAAAAATTATTTGACTTAAAAAATAGTGCTCAAGACACTGCCTTCAAAATCTGTTACTTCCCTGAAATTTACTTCTTACAAATAACCCTTGTGTCTATTTCTACAAATTGCCATGCCAAAGTGAACCATATGAATGGTTACTTTCAAGCTCATGAAATGCCATGGGATCCCCTAAATCTAACACATTTACTGTAATTACTGGCTGGCAGAACTGTAGTCACAGAGCGGGATTTACCTTGGTTTCACACAAGTTTGCACAACAGTACTGTACATGGCTATAGGGAACCTGGAATACTTCTGTGTGGATCAAAGAACTACTACATGAGTAAGCTGTGGGAGAGGTGAGCTGACAGGTGAGGTACACACTGCAGCTATTTTTATTGTGCAACTCCAAAATGGGAGGTAATATAGAACCAGGAAAACACACATGGTAATAACCAGCCTTCCCACTTCTACCCTGTATTTTTTCCAACATGCAATATTTATTAGTCATCTAGGAGAACAACATAAATGTCACATTGATCTAACTGGCACATTCTACTTTATAGCAGATTATATAATTAACATCAGAGAGGTTTCTCATTAGCATATTCCGACAAGCTTAGGCAGATCCTAAAAAATACAGGGTATAAACATAAATTCTGAAGATTGAGGCTTCTTTACCTCATTTCATCAGGAATAAAAAGCTTCCTTTCATCTTCATATCCCCCATTATGAAGTTTTCAATTTTTCCTTTAATAGAGCATCCAAAAATCCTATCATCATAACACTGGTCTGAGCACATACACCTATAGAAATGTATATTAAAAGGTTTATGTCTCTGTTTATCAACACAGCCACAAACTGGGAAGCTGCTTCTGGAAATAATAAATTTTAACTCCGCAGTATGCAACTCCAAGCAACTCCAAGAGATTTTGGAGTTCAGTTTTCAAAACAAGGTCAGAATACATGATTATATTAATATCCTGGTTAGTAACATGAGATTAAATATATCTGACACCAAGAAAGTCACTTAAATCCCTCAAATGTTGTGTATTTGTCAGATAGCACCCTCAAGAAAGCAGCTTCTATAAACAAAGACATGGAATACTTCAGTCATGTTATTTACTTCTTCAAAAGCATTACTTAATACATATCATTGAGTAACAGAAAGTTCATTTGTAGATCAAAATGTACTTTTGAGGCTTGAAACCCAAAAGTTCAAAGAAAATCAGTTACAGTGACAGAAGCACCAAAGACAGCTGAAAACCCCCAACTTGCCTGGATTATTCATGCAGTTAGAAGAAAAAAACTCCAATGACCCATTTAAAGGGAGAGATGATATTTGAACATGATGGCAGAAGGGAGGAGAAAGAATAATTTTCCGTAGTCATAAATTGTAAGGTTTAAAGATTGTTCAGGTTAAATAATTAGGCAATGGAAGAAACTATCCAGGGAGGTGGCTGAGTCAGGGATATGGGAAGTTTACAGAGATAGGGCAGATGAAATTCTAGTGGGGATTAGTGAAAAGGAAGATACACAGGTTTTGAATTGGATGATGAAAAGGATCTTCTCCAATCCTATCATTTATGCTGCTATGATTCATCCTAAGGAGAACATTTTGGACCCTTATGAATTACTGGCTGAGTTTCCTGGATACTATTGTACATTAGTCTACTCTAAAGCATGCATAAAACTAAGTCAAAGTTGGCTTTGAAGTGTTTGATCTACAATATCCAATACTTCCAGTCTCTTTTTCATACAGTGACTCAGAAAAGAGCTGTTGTAACAAGACAAAAGTTATTTTGAGTTCAGATTAAGTTAGAAAAGGGAGGCACCCTGTCCTTCAGCTATTCCCACCTAAAAGAGGAAAAAACCCATCCCCGGCTCATGGCCTAATGGTTAGTATTGCTATTTCTAAACCTGACCTAAGACAGCTTTAGAAGAAACTACAGCTTTAAAGTAACTGTTTTTCATAAAATTTTGGATCCAAAACTAAATGTTCCAAATGACCAAAGTTAATAGCTTTCTGCTTTTTTGTTAACAAAAGATGACAGATTTCTCCCCAGCACCTTTAAGTCACATTTATGAAAAGCATAATTCTTCTTTTAAGAAGGCCCATCTATTAATTACTAATAATTTTCTTTATTGTTACAAACTGCAGAGGAAATGTACACAGCTGTCTTTTTCTTAGCATTTAACTTTCTTCATTCTGTAAGCACAATCCAAAGAGCTTTTCAAAAAGTTGAAGAAAGCAACAGTCTTCCTTATCAAACAGACACTGTTTAGGAAAAGTGCAAAATGGAGTACTGCAAAATCAACAAGCTACAAACTTTCCTATACTGCTTTAACAGGAGAAACTGGATTTGATTGGTATTCTGTATATGACTTTTAATAGTCAAATAAGCTGAGAGTGGGCTTCAGCATTGCTTCCCCAAGTCACCAGTGAATCACTGACCACTGCACACATAATTTAAAAATGCTCAGATTTTTGTATCAGAAAGTAGAGTGATGGTAGCTGAGTAAGTGGGAAGCATGGCTGACTCATTCACTAAAGAACTGTGTAAAACAAATAAATTTGTTTTTCATTTAGTGTGACTGAGAGAAAAGGCTTCATTCAGTGAACTTTGCTTTGTCCTCGGGGACCATATACATCACAGGGTGGATAAAGTGAAACAACCGTTTCCATCACTGCAAATGTGCCCCCCACTAACTGCGACTAACGTGACAAATCCAACCTACAGGAAGGTATACACTGCTAAGTTCCTAAATGCCACAAAATAGCAGGGGTGGAAGGGGCAGCTCTGACCTTGGGGAAAGAAGAGGGTCTATTCCCACAAAACTCACAAAAACCTTGCCAAAGTATTCCTTTTGTCATTCTGACTTAATAGTGACATGTAGTAGCCTAACACAGTGGAGTTAATAAGGAGGTAACAATGACAAAGGCAACATTTACCAAGAGTCCACACAGGGTTTTTCTAATTAAGTTTTAAACAACTTACAAAGTTCTTGTGCATTCATGCCTCTAGGCACTAGCCCTCAGTATGCTTTCGTTATGTCTTTCTTCTGATTCACATTTGGAAAATGCCCAAGATACATGAAACGTTTCTCACATAAAGTTATCAAATTTGAACGCCAGGAAAAACATCCAGTGGCATCACTAAAATTTCCCAAGGTGCAGAGCTGCTTCTTCTAATGACTCCAGTTACATACACATGTACATATAAATATATATACATAAATACACACACACACACACTCACTCCTCATACACACACAACTGGAATAAACATATTCTCTAAGAACCAAGGAGCTGTGAAAACACCAAATCCAGCTTACATATATAGATAATAAGGAGATCAAGAGGAATGGGATGCTAGTTAATTTGAAGCAATGTAGAGCTCTGTAAACAGCACTCTAATAACAGTGTTTTAAGTTACACCTACGAACAAGAGTTAAAAAATCAAAACATTTGAGAAAGAGCAAACTGAATATGCTTGCAGGATGACAAGCTGTTTAAAAAGCAGTTACCTGTCTAAAGTGATGTCATTGATCATTACTATAGGAAGCATAATTTCAATGAAGACAAAATTTTGTGCGAAAAACGCTCATTTTCTCCAAATATCTGACTTCTCACAATCACCTACCAAATCCTGGATATTCTTCTAGGAAAGCTTGGAAAGGTTTTGAAAACTGATTATTTTCATTTAGAGATGATCTCAAGAAGTCACAAATTACATATTTCAGCTGGAACAGATATTTCTTGCCAGGAAGTAAATCCTACAAATGAGTTTACTTTTACAGTGGCTAAATGTCCCTTCTTTCTAATTAGCTATCAGCCTTTGTTAGGGCAGTAAATTAATTCAGTGGCTTCTAAGGCAAATATGGACAATACAAATCTAAGACTTAAGTAATTATGACCATACAAATGCCATTGCTTCAGTTTATTCTCAATCATGCCTATATATTCCTATTCACTGCATCTATTAAGCTTTCCATAAATGTTGGGTCTTTAAGAATTTGCTGTCAGAAAAAAAAAAACCACTTGGACCATGCACCTTGAGATTAAGCAGACTATAATATATTAAAACCAGGGTCTGTTTTGTGTAGACCTAACTCTTGGCTTTTTCCTGGGGAGAAGCAATGCCATAGCAATCAGTCTTTTGCCTGCCTGATTCGTTGTGCTGTTGTGTTGACTTCCCGGACAGATGACCAGCCAGCTGACTATTAACAAATCCTTTATCTTCGATCACCGTGACAGATAGGCAAAACTCCAGGGGTAGGTTAGCTTTAGGGCAAGATTTTCCACCATTTTCATATGAATGACAGTGAATCCTACTCCTGGAGACAACCACCCAGTGTCTGCCTGCAGGAAGATCTAAAAGCCTTCACGGATACCATATATATATATATTACAGTCAATTTCTACTCCTACAGGTTGGCTGCAGCTCATAATTGACATCTTGGAGACCTACAACCTCCCTCTTCAAACATTCCTCATCTACAAAATATCACTTGAGCTAATACTGAGCAAACTTTTCAGCTGAGATTTTCAATTGAAATCTGTAAATACAGGTCAAATAAATCATCGGTCAAATTTCTGCTGAATTTGTCAGATCAGTTTGGCAAATAAAAAAAATTACAGCATTTTTTGTAATTTAAAAATCCTTTGAATTTTCATTTCACACTGAAGTATTGCAAAAAAACTTCCTTGAATACAAATTTTTTTTAAATAAGAAGTCTAAGTGAAATACTTCATTTGAAGAGGAAAAAAAAGAAACCTGAATAAATCATTGGAGGTTGTTCCAAAATAACAAATTTTCCAATTTTTTTTCTTCAAGTCAGAAACTAAAAAAAAAAAAAACCCTTGTTGAAGCTTTCAACAAAATTATAATGATACATCCATGCAAACTATAGGCAGCTTTATCCAACACCACCTTCAGTAAAACATAGAATAAAAAGTCTACTAAGCTTACAGGGGGAAAAAAGCCCCATTTCTTGAATAAAGAGTCTGATACAAACTTGTACTTAGGTATGAGTTTAACTTGTAGGGCCACAAAACAGCTCAGTACCTTCATACATACACATCAGTTTCTCCAGCAGAGATTTCCAACATGTTCATTATAGCCTACAGTACACAAAAGCCCACGGCTCCCTAGTACCAGAGAGACATAACAAAATAGAAGAAATTCCAAAAAGAACAGCATAAATAATTGTGTGATTTTGTAGAAAACAGAAGAGAGGAGAGGGAGAGGAGGAAAATAGCTAGAGGCAAAGCAACATTAGGAATTGTTCAGTAAAACGAAGAGATATGAAAGAGGATCAAGAAGATGAAGTCAAGGAAAGGAATATTCAAGGCTGTTTTAATGCCATGTATTCTCCCTGGGGAAGCAGTGGAAGCCACATGGCTTGTGACATTTGCAAATTAGTACCAAATGAAGACAAAAATCTGGTGGTCAGGGAGATGGTCAAGCTGATATAACAAGAGTTTTCCATTTCTAACTTCTATTATCATACAACAGATCTGAGGTGCTACAAATTCCTAAGCGCTTTGTAATAGTCACAGAAACATCAGCTTTTGCTTACCATCAAGTATTCAGCAACTGAATACTCTTCAGTATGTTGCTCCTTGTTAAAATGGAACATTACAGTGCAAATGATAAAATCATATTCAAGATTTCCATGGATTCTTCTGGAAATAGCATACAACAGGATTTTACCATTTTATGTCATTTTTCCTTTGGAGTCTTGTGGGAAAAAAGACTTTGGTAGAGAAGTAGGTTTGAGGAAAAATGTGTTTTAAAAAAAAAAGAGGAAAAACTGCTTTTATATAATACTTTCCAATCTTGAATTTCACACGTTCTTTTTAAGCTACAGTATATGAGAAAAATGCTCCAGGAGGTTTTCCCCAATGCAATCTTTTGATAAGTCTCAGTGTTGGCTTAAAAGCAAAAAACCAAAATAAAAAGAGCCTGTTCTAAAGCAACAGATGAAATGTCTTATAAATGGACACTTAACTCCTTTCTATTGCTCACCAACACTCTGTATCTGCTTTTTCTTCTTGTTGCCTCGGAGTTTTTTGGTGCCATTGCCCTTTTTTGAAAAATCTTATATTTGCAAATGCAAGGGATGATTGTGGGGGGATGGAGGGGCAGTGTATCACAGAATCATCGAGTAACTGAAGTTGGAAGGGTCCCCACAAGGACCAAGTCCATCAAGTCCAACTTCTGTATAAAAGCACTTCGTATTTTTTTATCTGATACCTATTCTAAACTGTTTAATAGCTCAACATACTAAAGACCTCCTTATTTCCATTACTTTCCCACTACTAACAGTCTTGTCTCATACAGATGGAAGTGAGTTACCCTGTGCTACACCCCTGAATTTTTCCAGGCATATCTTGGCCATAGTAACTATAATGGCAATTTCAGTACTCGCAACAAAAACTGTAAAGCTACTCAAATTTGATGATCCAGTCAAGGATCCCTATGGCCCAAAGCTGAACAGCAACAAGAAATTTCTGTGCCCTCCAACATCACACCGATCAGCAGAACCAGAACAAGGGCAGCACTTTGTGGGACGGAGCCTTTTAGCACCTCCTAGAAAAAGAGTAGAAGCCAACACACTAGCATCTAAGGCTTGGAATGATGAAAGTAACAGTTTTAAATGTATTATGGATTTTCTCATGGGCTCAGGAAGCAATAAAAACTAAGTACAGTCAGACTGCAGGAAACCAATATAGCTTTCATAATTTTTTGTGACTGGGGAAAACATGCTCAACTTTTATAGACAGGCAATTCAGTATTACAAATTTTCAGGAAATGTCCCTGCTATGGGATTCCCACAACAAACGCAAGTTATATTGAAATTACTGTTTTCTGCAAGGATGCTGCTCAAAATAAATTCATGTCATGTAAATGACTTGAATTTACAATGCAAGACAACTAACTCCTTGATCACAGGCTTCTCACTGAAGTGGATATGAATGATGTTAGGAAGAGCAAGTGATTTCATTCTGGAGGTTATATAACGTTGACTATTTGTTCATTGACTAACAGGGTAAGTGCCTGAACAGAGCTAAAAAAGCAAAGACAAATATGCTAAACCAAAAATCAATCCCTAAAAGATTCAATAAGATAAAAAAATTCCAGAAAATATGCTGAAGCACAGGGAGAGGGAGACCTTTTGTTGTGCAATATTTCAATTTATCAATCACTGCAGCTCTTTCCAGCTCTGGAGGAAGTTTAAACAACATCAGTGGCTTGGCACATTTTAAAACGAAGTGCTGAATCCCAACATAGTTAAAGGGTATACCACAGACAGTTAAAAAAAAAAAAAAAAAAATCTCCTTGATTTAAGGTCAGGTAATGTAAACACTTACTGTGGCTTATGCATAAGTAATTCAACTGAACTTAAGGAGTCCTGTAGGAATTCTAACACATGTAAATGCTTGCAGGAGAGCCTAATTTTCATACTATACAGTCTTTTAACCTGCCAACCAGTTTTCTCTTTTTACTCTGATGAGTAGTATAATATTACCAATTAAATATTATTAATTAATGCGAACAATGATCTCTCTGGAAGTATGAAATTCTTGAAGTATGAAATTCAGGTTTCCCTGATAACAATGCCCATTTAGTAATAAAAAGAATTTTTTTTTAATCTTTTACACTTTACTGTGTCCATGACTTCCAAGTAATGTTGATATGGGGTTTTTGCAGGAGGTTATAAATCTAAAAAAATCTGGTGACATCACCTAAGGAAATACCTAAGTCCTATATTACATTTAACTCAATACAATTTTGTTTAAAACTTTGGAGACAGAAAAGCATCTGTTTCCCAAGAAAATGTTCTCAAAGAAGTCTGTGCATTTACACACAGCAGCTCTGATCTCTCACTGCAGGAGAATTTTACATCAAAGTTCACAAAGAGCTCTAAAAACTCCATTGGAGTCTCTCAAGGTGATAGTTTCGGCAAAATTACAGCAAGAGAAATGTTACTGAGAGACATTCTGTTATAGCAAAAATGAAATCTAAATACAGTAGATGAAGATTTATTAAAATGCAGACTATTAAAATAGTCCCACTGTGCCTGCCCATTATCTGCCTCTACTAGGATCTTGCAACAAGCTGGATGCTATTGCTTCTCTCTCAATGCATTTGCAGTTTATATGTCTTGTTGCTCCAGTCTGGAATATTGTTGGAAGGAGGGCAATATACCTCACATGTAAGATGTTCTGAAAGGAGCTGTGACTCAAGGTATAGAACAGTTTTGGTTTAATCTTTACTTGGAATTGCAAGTGTTTTCCAATCTCTCACCTATGAAATCAGGGTCTGCAGCCCATCAAATCACATAAACAAAAAAATAAACATCATCCTCACTGTATTTTCAGCTAAAGGTGCAAAGATATGATCACCTGAATGAAACAGGCCAGCAGAAATGCATGATTGTGAATGTGTGAAAATCACTTGTTCAATGGTGCGTGGAGATGAGAAATTTAATCTACAGAAGATGAACAAGAAAACAGTAAAAAATATGAAGAACAACATGCATCAAATTTTTAAATACACTGTTTAAAGTAGCACCTACTCTTCTCTCATGTCTTTCAGAAGGCAATAAAACTGAAGCACTGTTGAAATAGGTCCAGGTATTTTGAATCCAAATGTAATGGATTGCTGTATGGACTACCAAGCAGATCGAGATAGATGGTTCCTTTAGGCATGGTGGAATATGCTTAATACAGCTATGTCTTCTGCACCCACACATAAGAAATCAAATTGTGCCATCAGCAATAGTATTTGCCTGAAAGATTCCATAGCTTTCATCAGCCTGAGATCCTGTGCAGTAGCTTGGAAAAGGATGGCCAGTCATTTTAACAAGTTACAGATTTAAAAAAGCATGAGCCATTCTCATATCTATTGCCATCATGCATGGGATGACAAGTTAAATGACTTAATATTTGTAAAACTAAAATGGATCATACTGAGATACCGATCTTCAGAGATGCTGCAACACTGGTTCCCTTTCAAGCCAAGACTGTTTTGAATGATACCATAGAAATGCTTCTGCTACTTTTTTACCTTTCAAATTCCAGAATTTCCAAGATCAAAATGCTCTCTTCCTTTATTCTTTCTCTAATTCGGATCTAAAAATCCCTTTGAACAATACCCAGATCTGGCATACTTCAAGCCTCATCTGTTTTTCCAGGCTCTTCCAGGAGAGACAAAAATATATGAGGAAGGTTATAAAGTCTGAATAGTTTGAAATAAATCACTTTCTTTGTGAGATCTTTCTGTATTGTTTTGACACGCTGAGCTCTTTATTGGACTCAATGACACACTGAGCTCAGTGGCTGGACTTGATCTTAAAAGTATTTTCCAGCTTAGATGATTCTATGCTTCTACAATTCTATTATTAGTGCAATATACCTAAAAGGCTATTATAAACAGGAATAAGCAATTTTAATTAACTTAATTAACTGATGGAAATAATACAAGGCCCTGCCATATCTTCCTTAAAGGCCCTGGCTCATTTGTCCACAAAGCACATCATCTATGTTCTTAATCAATGGGTACTCAAAATTCATGACAGAAACTGGCATTGGCCTTCAGGGTGGGAACAAGGGTGACCCTCAAAGCTCAATGGGATCATGAGTCAACTGAAGTCATGAGTCAACAGCAGCCTGTGGCTGATTGACTCTGCCTCACCAGTAGGTGTTACTTCAGCCATTAATGCAGAGGGCTGTATGGCCGCAGGGATACACACGCCTGCCAAGGTACATAGAAAACATCCAAACCAAACTAAAATCTGCCAGATCCTGAAAATATCATGTAACACCCTGCCCTGTATCTACAACAGCATCCAAAGTAATGTTTGGGAGAGCTGACCACGACCACGCCCATCCCTGGGCCTGCTTTGCAGCCTGAAGGCTTTTCATTGATGGCCGTTCCACTTAATCATTCAAAGCAATGCTTGGCCATTTGATTGCTGTGATTTAACACAGTAATAACAATAATCCAGACTATGCTTAAACCACTCATAGTACTTCCAAAACTGTTTATTAGCATTGGCTTCTGCTTTACTAGCTATTTTCAACACCCTTAATACTGAAGTTCCTCCTCTGGCACCTCCAAGAAGGCCAAGAGTATATGAAAAAGGCTGCCTTATTTTTTGTTTGACTGAGTAGTTGATAACTACACTTAACTTCACAGTTTATTTATTTAACCTCAGCTCAAGATCAAGCCATCTAAAATGCCCTGTGCATTTTAACTTTAGGTCCAAGACAGAACTGCATACAGAACACAGTCTCTTTCATTTCCCTTTTGATATGAAATTCAATAGCTCCTCTTCAACCCATAAGCCAACTGCAAGGCGATCATTTAATAATCCCATCCTTTTATTGCAATCACAGTCTGAAAATTCAGGCCCCCGTGCTCAACACCTCTGAGCAAAGCATCAGACATACCAGACTGAGGACTTCTGTCATGCTTTTGACTAAATCCTGTCTTTGAGCTAGTTCTTTCCAACTGGTAACTGAGACTCCTTCTGAAGACCTCCACAATGGGAAGCTCACTACTGGCAGTCTATTCTGTCTTAGTCTTTCAGCACAATACACACTTTCCATGGACTGGAATGACTTCTTTCTTAATGCATGAGTGTCATCCTTCTTAACATCAGAATTCACAGCAACTTAATGGATGCTTAATTTAAGACTTGCACCCCAAAAGAAGTGAACATGTTACCAAGGAGCCATTAAGATTGGACAAAGGGCATTTTCACTTAAAAGTAGGTTTTGTTCAACAGGCAAGTCACAAGAGCAATAGGCAACATAACAAAATTATTTTTTGTTGAATATAAAATATCTCACATTGCTTTTCTGAAAAACATCCTCTTTAAAATATGTACTAATATTTTTATCACTGTTTCTAAAAAACTTACACAACTTTTCTTGTCTACAGAAACACAGTTCATAAAAGGCAGAACTATGCATCCTTTCCTCTATACACAATAAGAAAGAACAGCTTTTCTCTAGGACAACATTTTACTCTAAATCCAGTGCTTATAAAAGCAGTGTAATTGAAAGAAGGTGGGATGCAGTACAAGGGCTTCTCATCATTCTAAGCATACGGTTCAGCTCACTCAAATAATAAAAACTCTATGCTTATTCAGTCTTAAACTTCTCCTGAAGCAAGGCCACTTGATTGTGCCAAATAATGCGTTGTCCAACTTGAACTAAACTGAGAACACTAAGCTCATTTTCCTAGTGAACTGCATTGTACTTGTATGATTCCTACATTATGAACAGACATTATCTATAAGAAAAAAGAAAACTTTCTTAAGTCAGCTTTTTTCAAATTCCTTAGATTACTGGTGAAAATTTAAAGGATAATATACTTGAGATTAAAACTTTAAAAGCACATTATTACCATGATGCAAATATACCTATACAGTCATATATAATTAGGTAATCATGTACATACTTATATTCACTCTGCCAAATTCTGCACCACCACCATTATTTATATTTGATCTGATAGCTGGAAGACACTCCTTGTACCATTTTCTTGAAAACTGTAAACAGTAGATAGCATCATGTTTTACAGTCATTAAAGATTTACAAGTTGCTAACAAAACTTTTACCACATTCATTTTTTGCTAACTTAAAAGCAAGAAGAAGATAAAAGGATAACTTGCATCTCATTATGTTGAATTGTAACAGTGAGAAAGAAAAACAAAGCAGATAAAGCAGAGGTTTACATGGTAAATCTGCTGATTGTTGAACATGCTGAGATAAAATAAGGGCCATAAATCAACTTGAAACACTTGGAAGCATTAAAAAGACCAGGTAACTTTCTAGTATCTTTCATTCTTCCCACTTCAAGTTATCTATTTTTCATAATAAACTTCTAAATTTGGCTCGTGGCTGGTATCAAACACTAAAATTAGGAGTGATTGTAAGAACAGCTTTTTCTTTGAAATCTGACTTGCCAAGGAGTGAACTGTCACCTAAATTTGCAAAGGCAGGTCTTCTGAGATCTGAATACAACACTGAAGTGCCAAGAGGCCAGAAGAATGAAAGTAGAACTTTTTTAAGGCTGATTTTCATAGTCATGTCATTGTCCATGATAGTGGACAAATATATACATATATACACACACACACATATATATATATATTCTGAACTGGGCAAAATCTGCAATTGCAACTCAATTCTGGAAGTGGAAAGTTTGCTTTATGGAAATAAAGCAAGTTGGTATTTGCTATATCAAAACATGGAAATAAAGCAAATAAACTTTTCACTAAGTTTCAGATCAGCAATGCTATGACAAACTACAGAAATGAAAAAGTCCCATGCTGATTCCTATTCCTGATTTTTGTCAGATTTACATGCTTCCTCTCCCACAGTTTGCCCAGCTAAAGCCACCTATGTCTCCTGTCATCTCATCTCACAGTACACAGAACCTTTCTACAAATATCTTCCCAAGCGAGAACCACAAATTAGGTTGGTTTTGAGTAAAGGCCATACGTAGTCAAATTCATATTAAACTCACCTGCTAACTTAAATTCATTCCTGTTTGAGCCTTCTCCCTAGTAATCTGAACTTCACCTTTACAGCCATCTGACCACTTCTATGAAATTTGTATGAAATTATATAGTTTTGAGATGTTTATCTCTCTTCATGAGAAACTGGTCATGGGGGTTAAACAGGAGTGAGGAGATAAGAACATGAATCAAGAGTCATGGTTACATTAGGTTTCAAAGCAGATTTAAAATGAAAGGTATTTTTGTTCAATACAAAACAACTGGATGCAAACAAGACATTTCAAAATTGTAATTTTGGTATATTCTAGCACAGCAAATCCAAATACCCCATTTCAGTATGTCCAATTCCTTCAAGTGAAACAGAAATAGATGCACTTTCAGCTTGGTTTCCTATGATCCATCTGTGTCTCAGAGATACTCACTGAAGTTGCATGAAAAAGTTTATATAAACTAATTCACTACTAATTTCCACTAATTCAGTAGAAAAAAAAAATGGAATCGATGATTTTCCCTGGATAAAAGTAACTTTAGATAAGAAATTCTGGAAAACAAAAAAACCATTTAAAATCAAAAGCCACACCATGACAGTTAACTACTTACTTCACTAGGAAAACAGTCCATAAGGAAGCACTTCTAAGTTAGAGGATGGTATTAAACTTAAAAAATAACCCTACAATTTTGCCACCAGTTAGCTTTACAAAAAAGCCACATGTTAAAGAACAATCATATTTTTAAAAGCTTGGTGAATTCAGTACCTCTAAAAATTCTTTCCTGATTGTAAATGTTCTATAAAAAGATTATACTGAAAATTGCATCATTTGAAGAGAGGAAGAATCAACACCATTAGAGATGCCCAATTTTATGCTCATGTTTCTGTGGGACAGAGTGGGGCTCACAAGCTCTGTGCCACATGGGTATGATTAACACGCTGGCAGGATCAGATACTCACATGCACGTGCAAAACTAAGTGCAGCACTGGAGTCTCCACCTGTCCTGAGCTTAGACAGCTCCGTCAGCTCCCATGAGAGGTGACCAGGAGAGCTGTAACCCCTCTGCTCACCCTTTTGGCCCTCAGGTGCTCTAAAGGCATAGAGAAGACTTCAATGAAAAAGGTGGAAACCAAATTCTGTGAGTTGTTGCCCACAGAATAAAGGAGAGAACAAGAATCTCTGGAAAAACTTCTCAGTAAGGGTTTGCAAAACAGGTGCTCATTTTCAAAATGAAATAATGTTTTTAGTTTTGTTTTGTTTTTTTAAATATAGTTCTTGATGAATCTCTGAATCGAAGGTGCTCATCCTCAGAAGCATAAGCACGATGTGGAATTCTTTCAGCTGCTACCATACAACCCTAAAGTGCACCACCAATGCGACACTTGAATGGATCGTCAGGAAAAGGAAGATGTAGTTATGCATCTGGCACATGCACAGCAAACACAGAGCACCTCTTTGCCAGTGAAACTCTCTGTTAGGAACCTAAAAAAAAACCTTCTGCAGCTAAACTGGGCAGAATTTGTCTATTTTAAAGGAATGGTGGGTATTACTGAGCAGCCTTTAGAATGCTGCTGTTCACTGGGGCATGACACTTAAGGAAACAAAGCATGGTAACATGAAAACATATGCCAGCAACCCTCACTTTTCACAGATTTTAAAGAACAGAAGGGCTTCAGCTATGATGGTCTCAATACAACCATCTAGTTGGGATAATAAAAAAATATAGAATTTCACCCAATATTTTACTCAACAAACTCTTAACTCCAAGTTGAGCTTTTTGATGTAAAAATTTCAAGTGAAGAATGAATCACATGTGTAAGGAAGTTATTCCTCTCTGCCCAAAATTCCCCTTTATTTCTAGGTCCAAATTTTTCTTGCTTCTGCTTCCAGGCACGTACATGTGCGATACATTGGCTCTAAAATCATTATCTGCTTTTGTTCATCTCTACTTTACATCAAACAAAACACAAGAGGAAGTAAAAAATAGCTGTAATATGCACATTACAGAGCACTTAATCTCATGTCTACTGACATACAAACTACAAGATAGCGATCTGGAATATAACACACATTGTCTACTGGAAGTGTCATTGCTTGGATAGCGAGTTCAATTTGCCAGTACTAGAAGGATTAAGTCTATGTAAAGCATAAATGTGAGCAAATTATGCCCAACATGGACAGTTTCCCATTTGTCAGGGAGCACTTACAGAATGAAGGAGACAGAAATGACACTCACTACACTGTACTTTTTCAGATTCAGCAGATTTTTCTCTACAGGATATGCAATAGTCTGATGGACTTCTCTCTCTTTTTTTCAAAGTATGTTTGAAAGCCAGATGACCTGGCTTATGCAAAACAATTTTGCTTTAATAAGTCATTCTACTGCAAGATAATTTTCTTTATAAAATAAAAGTACTTCTGTTTACCAAATTTGCTACTCTGCACATTGAAACTTTATCCCAAAAGGTTCCCTGCTGATTAGGAAGGACATTGATCTTTTCTTCAGTAGAAGGCACTGGCAGACATATTTCTCCAGAAGCCTTCAACTTCAGTGTCATTACATAGTAACAATGGAAAAATTAGCTTTTTGTTAAGAAAGACACACACCTTATCAATAAAGAAGAAATTCAGAAA
The DNA here is from genome assembly GCA_024500445.1 of Entomyzon cyanotis. Classification (NCBI taxonomy): domain Eukaryota; kingdom Metazoa; phylum Chordata; class Aves; order Passeriformes; family Meliphagidae; genus Entomyzon; species Entomyzon cyanotis. Next base: position 90,372,592 of record JAKEPQ010001005.1, read on the forward strand.
CTCAGAGGAGCAACATGCAGAGAGGTAAAGACAAACTATGTATTTGTTCCATGTCCTAAAAATACCACTTGAGTACATGAGGTAGGAAAACAAGTAGCACAGGAATAGAGTTGCACCAAGTTGCATCAGTAGAAGAGGGAAGGGCAAGACTTCTATGCTGTTTCCAAACCACTGGTGGTTCTCCATCCCCTCTGATGGATGGCATTGACCAAAGACTGTAGCTGGTGGTGAAACCTTCAGCCAGGCTTGCAAGATTAAATGGCAGACAGGGACAGAGCAATCTCTGTGGGAGACTGGCTGAGTTGAGGTAAGAGAATTCATACTATAAACATAACATTTCAGAAAAATATCATTTTACCATGTTCATCAACAAACCGAGAACAATACCAGGAACATAGTTATGCCCACATCTACATCATCTTTTACCAAAGCCTCAAGTCCTCAGTCATTCCTGGCAGCTGCTGCTCAGAAGGCAGCATTGCTAGACCAAAGACATCAGCTCAGTAATTTAGATATACATAGATACTGGGACCAGGTTCCCTGCTTGGGTCATCCGGCTGAGAATCAACAGGCTACTGTTGCTTTGTTTCTAACCACTTCCTGACCGTAGTTTGGCTATTTAGTCTTTCACCACCTGGTTTATATTTGATTTGCAAAAATAAAAATAAACAATCTCCCTCAAGGAACAACAAGAATACTGCACAGTTTGCAGTTTGTGACCAAAGAAGCAAGGAGCTGGGGCCATACATTCTCTGCTACCTAAGCCACAGGTCAGACCGGTTGCCAGCTAAGCCAATATCTCTGGTTTGAAGCATCTGCTGAACTCCTTCAGACAATTAGAAAGATTTGTTCCATCACTGAAATAGAAAACCAAATTTAAGAACGGCTGTGTAAATAAACTGGAAGTTCATTCAAAACCCGGGACACAGAGGCCAGCTATTTCTGGAATATAAAGAAAATTAAGTCGGGAAAAGTTCTTAAAGTTTGAAGCCATAATTCTGCTTATTTCCTTCACTATGAATGTATACACAGAAATAAAAATGGCTCCAAAATATAAAATTTAAGAACAAGATTAGTATTATTTTAGATGTTTCTCTGTGGATAGAACTGTCGCTGTTGAGCTGCTAGCAGAGAAGGAAAGCCCCGATTCTCAGCGTGGCATAGAAAAAAGTACTTTATTGTTTGAATCCAACATATATATAGAGTTTTCAAAGGTCACCCAGACTGGTCAGTCAGAAACTTCCCCCTAGGCTTGATTGGCCAGGCCTGCACTGTCCAAATCTCGAGACACTGTTTTTAATAACATCCAAACTTTATCTTTGTTTATAAAACACAGAAAGAATTCTCATGGGAAAGACCTGTGCTAGCCACATAGAACTAGACTTTTTATTTTATTGATGACCTTAAAAGTCACTTGCTGAATTAAAAAACTGGGATTCCTATCTTTCCCTGGTAAATGCATGTTGTATTGCAAATAATTGCATTTAAAACTGCATTATCATAAATATTTTGTAAATAAACCAATCCATTGTAACATTTTGTGGATATCTCATGTCTAATAATTTTAATTTATCCACTTTTAATTAACTTGGGAATTAGTTATTCCTAAACAATTAAGTTTCAGGATTAAAGTAAAATCTATAGTCCAAAAGCCTGCTTTAAGTTGCTTAGGTAGTATGTTTGCTTAAAAATATAACTTGTCATCTGAGTAAAATGGACTAACAGCATTTCAAAACTATTTAGAACTTTAATTCCCAAATGAGTTCAGAGTTACCCAAATCTCACAGGAATATGATTATGGTCCTCAGCAGTCTTTTAGCATGATGATGGGAACCTGAAAGGAATCAAATGGGCACTTACAATCTATCTCCAGAAAGTACAGAGCAAGCACATTTTATTACCCTTGCAAGCTGGACTGATAATGCTGGCATTAAGGCAGGGTGGGGAGAGAAAGAAGAGTGCTTTTGTTGACCACCCCCTTATTTTCTTATGCCCCAAAACAGCTACAGATCTTGTTCCCTATCTACTGATTCCAATTCCTAATTAACCAATAGAAAAAAAAATCTTCTCTGGCAATGACTACACTTATTTTCACATTGAATAGCAGGGAAAAAAGAAAATTTAAAAATCTGTTGACTTGCAATTGCAATGTTCACATGCCATGGCACTAAACCAGGGAAGAACTTAATTTATGCTTCCATTTTAGCAAACACGTATTTCCATTTATTTCTGTGTCAGTACTTAAAAGTTTAAAGTTAAGCATGATCCAAATTTTTAGAATGAACTGGGTAACTCCTGCTTTCCATTTCCTTCTGTGCCTTCTGTTTCTGCCTAAAACCAAGCCCTTGTTTACCTTGGAGGGAAAAAAATATCTTTCAAACAGTACTTAAATAAAAACACAGGAATGTTGGTAGTTTTCAGTTGATGTTTCTTTCATAAATTCAGCCAATCCATTTGCATTTTGGGTTTCCACAAAATCCTGCAGGAAGCTGTACTGCAATTTATATGCCATGTAGAAGGGCATCCCCTTTATTCTCTGGCAACCTTCTGCCTGATATGTCACTCATTGGCCCTAATTTTAGTATTTTGAGAATTTAGAAGTTGTGGATGCCTCATAACTGGAAACATTCAAGGTCAGGCTGGACAGGGCTCTGAAAGGAAACCAATCTAATTGAAGATGTCCTGACTTCCTGCATACCATTCAAGCTTTTCTATGTCTCTATCATATCACTCACCTCTCTTCTATTTTAGAACATGTTACCACGAAGCACCTTGACTTTAGCTTAAGTTTGGTCCTTTGAATCTGTCTCCTCCCCCTTCTTTGTCCTTGCCATCCCAATGGATTAAGAACAGCATCTCCCCTCTCCATTTTCTAACAGATCCTGTAAGTGCTTTGGTAAGTCTATCACCTCTGCACACCAATTTCCTAACTCACGTAGGAATTTGTCCCTCTTTGGTAAAGTGGTCACAGCTGGGTAAACTATGTTTTTTTCCCCCCAGTCAGACTCTGTTCCAAAAAGATTTGCAGTCACGATCTCTTTCCTCCTGCAGCAGGCCCAGAGGGAGATAGCACAGGTACAGACAACACCTCTGTTTGTAAAAGGCCCTGTTGTTCTAAGCAGGTGAGATACAGGCAATACCAAACTGGCTAGATTACCTTCATGCACCCTTCCAGACATTGTGCTTCCAACCTGCTCCTTAGATGCCAAATTCCTGCCAGCAGAATGTCCTCATTCATGACTGCCACAAGTACAAACAGGACTCACAAAATAAATGGATTCAAAACTAAACCTAATCCCCAAACTGTGACAGAAGCCATTTGAGTAATCCCTTATCTGTCAGGACTGTGCTCCACTTCCTCTCCACGCTTCCCACCAAAAAGGGCAGAGATGAGTGCTGCAGTTCAGTTGTGGGAAGCTACTGGCATGGAAGGAAGCTCCAGCTGAGCCTATAATGGAAACCACCTGCCCCTTCTCTATGACAGAACAGAATTTCTCATTCTATTCCCCTATACTCCTTACAAGACAGGAGATTTTCAGTGTCATGATAGAAAAGGCAGGACACTTGCAAACGATAAATGCATATGAAGGAGTTGAAAAGCAAAATACAATTTTTTTGTGTGTGTGGATAAACCCAGCACACTGGTAGGTTAGTAAAACAAAAACGTATAGAAACAAGTACAAAATGTGATAGAAAAGGCAGAAATAGAAAGTAAGAGTTACTACAGCAATTTCTTTTTATCTCAAGATAATGTCATCATTGCAGACAATAGAAAAAAAAAGGCCATCTGCTTTCAATAACCAGTGTGTTGTTGGCCTATCAGTGTCTTAATCTGGGTTACTAAAGCACCACTGGCACGAGTCCCTTTGCCCTTTCTCCATCTCAGCTATATTTTCTAGTTTGGACAAATGTAATACAGAGCACATTGAAAGTTAAAATTCCATGGAAAAATGCATTGGTTTGGGTATCAGACTTTGTTAAGTTACTCAATGCGTTTGCTCAGTTTTGAACATAAAAGCAAAATCAGCTACAAGAAAGAGGCAGATGAAAAAGGTGCTGCCACTCTACAACTGATGACAGAGCAGATATCCTCCCCTCTTTAAATCAGTATCAAAGTGCCAAGGCATGAAAGTAAGAGGCACTGTGTTTATGAGAGGGGACACCCTATTGAATAGAGCACCACAGCACTTTAAGCTAAGTCAGGCAGAGATCATCAGCCAAAGATCAAATGGGGGGACCCAGAAGCAAGTTCCCAGCCCCTCAAAGTTATCAAAAAGGCAGTGGAATGTAACCTGTAACTAAGAAGGAAAAGTAACAGGCAAAGAGATATGCTGTCTAACAAGATTCACCCCGCAGTCCCAGTGGGATACAGTATTTTCTCCACACTCTCCTGAACTGTTAGGGAGTGTTGCTATGCACTATTGAATACTTACCACATTCCATCCCAGGGGTGGCTCCATTTCAGTACTGGGTGAAGTGATCTTTTTTAAACGTTACTTAGTTCACAGGAGTGCTGTGAAACTTAATTAAATTAATGCCTGCAAAGTGCTTTGAGGTTCTCAGATGAAAGGTGCTACAGAAATCCAAAGTACTGTTAGTGTTTCTAAGGATAGGTGAAGCAGTTTGGATAAACTGAAATCCTACATAAATCCCCCCTCAAAGTAAAATTTTTTGGAGTATCAGTTAACCTGGTTTTTAATTTTGTTTTCATTTTTAAGACCTTTACAATTCCTAACTTCACTTTCAATTTAAATAACCATTTTAGAGCTACACAAGACAAAGCATACTAGTAGATCATTCATTTTCAGCCTCAACTTTACCTCTGCTTAAAAGGGTGCACTCACTATTTCAAACCTCATCACTGTTGAAGAAAATAGCCATCTTTTACCTATGATCCATTATGCAGGCAACTTTATTAGATAAAAAATAACCAGGTCCTGGATCTTCAGTGAATTTACAGTTTTGCAATTAGCAATCAATTGTTATTGGGGAGTTAGCCCCAGTTTCTAACAGTTCCGAGTAACAACAACATAACGAAATGAAAACACAAGCCGTGACTTCCATCATCATCTTGAGTGTACAGACAGGAGAAACAATAGTTTTCAGAGAAGAAAACAATAGCTTGGAGAGATAGGGTTTTCTCTTCAGCCTCCATGACTGCATTTGAAATAATACAATTCTTCGTATGTCCAAACTAGGACACTTAAGAGGTTCTAGTCCTAGTTTTCTTTCTTTAAAAAAAAAAGTTTCAAAAGATTATAATTAAAATGGTCTGTTACCGTGCAAACCGAGGGCAGCCATTTACATGACATATAGCTGAAAACCATACAAGAAATAAATTTCTAAAAAGCATAAACACAGAGTATTATTAAAATCGTGTCACAACATGTAAAACTTGTACTCAAATTGAAGGTAATTAAATCCCAGAAAACTCATGAAAATGCTTGTTCTCATGAAATTCCCATCTTTCTTTCTGGGTCAAAACAATATGAACAAATATCCCGAAGAGAAAACTGCAGAAATTGAGCTTTTAGCTCTTTTGAGATTTTTCTGTCACCATTTATTTCCTTTCCAGTCTGGAAATGAGGGAAGGAATGCTGCAACTCTGTCACCTGCAAAAAAGTACTGAGTGATGTGGGCACATAAAACGATATGGCCACTCCGCTTCAGTATCACTTTATTCAAGGCAGACCACGAGGAATTTTTATTGATTCAGTGCACTTTGGGGGTTTGGCATCTAGTTACAGGTTGTATAACACTACTGTGAGAAACCATTTTTAACCTTGAGTATGCATGACTGCTTATGACTACTTTTATGTTATGAGGTAACTACACAGGAACAGAGGAGGCTGTGGTGGAAAGGAAGGAAGTCCCAATCTCTGCCCTATATATATTCACTATAATTGCCATCTGCATATAAAAATATGTGCTCGGTTTGAGCAAAACCACAAAGAACATACGGACTCTCTTGAAAAAGCACAAGTATATCAAGAAAATATTTTCACAAGAAAATTTTTTCACAAGAAAAAGCAAGATGCTATAATGCACAGAATTTTGCCCAAACACAAGAGTGCAATTTGACAAGCAAATAAACACCCACCAGGCTAGAGACTGATCAAACTACAGAGTATTCTGCTTAAATCCAACCACAGAAGTCAGATCTGGTGACTGTACTGGAGAATACACACCAAAAACATGCCACAGCTTCCATGATGAACACACCTTATCAGAGCCTGGCACATATTTTTGTTACCTGTGTTGCCTACCACCATGGAACAGGAACCATTCATTCACAGATTTCCATTCATCCCGAACAAGAGCCCACCTAGGACATTCTCCTCATTTAAGTCTTCATGTGTGCACTAGATATTTTCTTTCAAATACTTATCCATCTCTTTTCTGAAAATTGTAATAGTTGTTTCTGTGTTGCCTACTCTCTGGAAACTTTACAGTATTAATAACCATCTATAAACAGTTGTTAATATTTTAGACCTTCCAGAGAGTAGGCAATAGAGAGCAATTCCTCCTCAATTCCTTTCATACATGGCTCTTCAAGTCTTGTCTATATCTCCTTGTTTTCTGCCCTAGACTACAGTTCAAAAACTCTTTAAAGACCCACTCTTTCAATTCCCTTAAACGTTACACACTTTTTAAGTGGAATCCTTCTTACCTCAGTAAGATCCCCTTCTTTCCTAGAGAACTCCAATCTAGTCACTTGGCATACCCGAAATGCCCACATTACTACATTATTCTAGCTGTGCTTTGCTCTGCAGTAACTTTTCTCTTTCAGTGTTTTTCCATCTTCTAAAATAACGCACATTCCTTATACAGACCTAAAATTATTTCCTGCAGCTATTTCAGAAATTTTAAACAGTTATTTTTGCAGTTTAATATAAACAGTATTTATACAATGCCTTCTATCCAAAAAGATTGAAGAACTTAACACTTTATGTTAAGTTTTAGCATCTCTCAGTGAACTGCCTCTTTATTTACAACTCTCTTGCCTCTGGGCAAGTAAGACTATATCCACATTACAGAACCAGAATCTAATGCAGCAGGGACCAGAAAAGCCTATGGGCTGGCTTCACCCTTGGCTGAAGCTCATCTAAGTATGGGTTGCAGCCCAGAATGAAGGTCAACCTTTCCTCCTCCTCCTCCTCCTCCCTCCTCTTGAGTCCCTGCAAATAGGGCTCACAGAGCCAAATCAGGCAACAGATGATACTGCTGAAAATAGATCTCTTTTCTTTTGTCAGGTTGCTCATTGTCCTAGCTCAGCTGACCATCCCACCATGCACTGGTGGTGTCACCACAAGGCAGGGAAAACACATGGCAGAGAGGCAAGAAAAGCTCCCACTCCTTTCAGCAGGAACTTGAACTTAAATGATTCAGATGACTGTAAAACTGCGGCTACAGTGTAGAAGACAGGCAGATGGCTGCTCTAAGGAGTCATTAATACAAAATGGAGTGCTTACCTCCTGTCTCTTACTCCAGCTGCTTGCTCCCATTTCTTCTTTATGCTAAGATCCACCAGACTTCACAACTGAATTATCACATAACAGCAAGGAAAGCTAAAGTGACACAAATCACACAAACATTTATTTTCTGATGGTTTAGTGAACAAAGTGCTAGCATGTGGGCAAGAAAGGAACAGGAGGAAAAAAGGGGAACAACCTCCTCTTTCCAGCAAGGAGTCATCTTGGACCAGCTCAGTCATCTCAAGTAGCTTCACACTACAGGAAAGGGTCACAAGCTAGAGTGTTGAGAGAATTAACCAGAAATATGTACTGCCTTTTTAGTGCTGTACTTGCAAACACTTCAGGCTTTTATCTCAAATAGCCTTAAAGACCTTTTGTCCACTCATTGTTTGCCAGTATTTGTCAGCTTCCTACTTTCTTTCTTAACCTCTTAGCTTTTAATGTCTTACAATTCACCAATTAAGCTCTGCTGAGTATTTGCTGACTCTTACATTCCCTAGTTACCCAAACTCTGAATCACCCTGTTCTCTATGTATAAATCCCCTTCATCTTCCTCTACTCTTTTATCTTTCACTCAATTTCGTCAAAATATTGCCCACAGTAAAATGTTGTCCTCCTTTTAACTTCTTCACTAGAAGTGGAATTTACCCAGTTTTACTTTCTATTACGATCATGATTACCTTACCTATCTATTACCTTAATAGATACCTATTAAGGTATATCTATTACCTATCTATTACTATCATGATTACCTTACAGATCTATTACCTTAACACAGCTCCAAAATTCCAGCCTTCCCCTTAGAGCTAGCTCTCAGCAGACTCAGTTTGTTTTCTCCTCTATGGAAGAAGGACCACTTATTTCCAAACCCAAGAATGGGCAGCAGTCATGTTGTACACACCACAACAGAATCTCATCCCAAGAATAACACACACAAGTCAATAGAGACCCTACAGCTATCAGATTATATATTTATCATAACAAGATGCTGTCACAGTCTATAATGGTTACCTCAATTAAAAATGGGTTGCAAGCATCACGTCGTAAGTAAGTTTTAAATTGAATTTCACCTTCTATCTATTGTAAGATGGCTCTCCATCTTAACATTCAGATCTAAATAGATTGTGTTAATAGATAGTGCTGAATGAAAAACCAAATTAAAAGGGACAGAATAAGAACTGAGCAATATCCTCAGTAAAATGATTTGATACCATGAAGTTCTGAATGCCCAGAAGTCCAAAGCTTTTAATATGAGGGTACCAACTGAGCAGTAAACTAATGTACTGGCTCAACAACAATATGCCACCACTGATCTGAACAGAGGTTATACGCCAGACTGTACATCTCTGCTCCCATAAATCTACAGAGACTCAATTTACAGGAATGCTTTTCCAGAAAATGGTAGACCATCTCTTGCCTACATGGCACAATCACTCACTCAAAGGCAGTTGTGAAAACCCCTCAGCATTGCTCCAGCTACAAGAACCTGTGGTTACCCTTAACCATAAAGTCTTGACCAGCCCCAATGCATTAAAGAGAATGACACAATTGCATAGACACACAGGCTGTTGCAGACCTCTTCAGAGAATAAAATGCACATTTCTTTAAAGCAAGATAAAAAAGCCTTTTTTCTTTTTAATGCAAGGATGCAATATATTTCATAATTTATTTTTAATATCAGGGCAGTTTAGTTACTGGGCTTTCTTACACAAACTATCGTGCAAAGAACAAAACTCCAAGGAGAATGTTATTCCTTACCTTCACCTTAAGAAGCCCCCAAAGCCAATTTTAATACGTTACTACTAAGAGGACAAATTGGCCATTCTGTCAACAAAGAACACCAAGAAGTTGACTAGTCTTCTTACAAGATGGGCAAAGATGAAATGTGATGAATATGCAGCTGATGAAGGAAATGTATAGTGAAAACTCTTCAGGATGGTACTTAGTCTGCTAGCAGAGTGCTCTGTCCTGCCAGCTGCCAGAGCTCAAACAAAGCCTTTGATGAAATCACAACTACCCTTGTCTCAGTTTCACAAAAAAAAAAAAAAAAAAAGACTGTGGACAGTTTAATTATCACAGAACCATTACCATCAGCGGCAGTTTCATAATCTTGAAATGCTGCCATTCTCAAAAGCCATTTGCCTGAAAAAAATCCTTAAAACACAAGAGGCTGTCATACTGTCCAAACAATAGAGCAATTCTTATACAATCAGACGCCACAACTAATTATTCAAAACAAAAACACCCCCCTATTTTTAAACAAGGGAACAAAGGATGTAAATTTTATCCAGAAATATTAGATTTTAAAAGGAGTAAAAAAATCCAAAAATCAAAACAGATGAACACTGTAGACTTCCCTTTCTTTCATGCTTCTACGTGCACAAAACTGATTCTGTATTTAAGGAATGAGTACATACACTGTTCATGCTCCTAACAAATGCAATAAAAAATAATAAGTAATAAAAGCAAACTGTAGGAGCTGTTTTGGTCACTTTCACTTACATTTCAAAGGAACTGCCTGCTTCATTCACACTCTATCTTATTTAGGTTAATCAATCTGTATTTTATTTTTTCTTTGGCACCTATAAAGATTGTTCTGATAAAGTGCCTATTAAGATAAGTGTTTCAGTGTTCTTTTTTCTTACCATTAGTCACAATTTCCTAACGCTGATATTTTGCCAGGAAGACAGAGGAAGCAGTTACAAATGCAAGTGATTAGTATGTGTGTGAGTGCCTTGACACACAGTTTTGGTCACTTACTAATACAAATACTGAGCTGGCCTAAGGGCATCTTTGTGTCATTTTCCATTAATAGAAAAATATGAACCCTTTGTAGCAGTTGCTACTAAGCATTATGTCCTTGACTTCTATTGAGTTAACTTTTCAAACATCTGATGTTTGTTATTCATTTTGTACAGCATTTGGACGTTCTAAAAACCTCAGTAATCAAAGCAATATGTGCATTGGAGAGTGTTCTTTTTGTTAGTCTATACTGGTCATATATCAATCATCTGACTATACAGAGACTGGACTAAGTTCAGCTTTTTTTTATTTTTTATGAGACAGATATATGTAACAATTATGTATGCAAATAGTGCCCGAACACATGGGAAAAAACCAACACAAACAGATGGCAAAATCCTCAGCCACTTGAATTGAGTAGGGCCAGAATTACATTCCTAAAATTTTGGCTTAAGAAATCCTGTTTGAGAAGGTAAAGGGAGTCCAAACTGCTGGAGTTTATGAAGAGGAGACTCAGAGACTGGAATAAAAACACACTGCCAAGATAGGAAGACAAGTTAGGAGCAGCTAGAGAGGAACTGCTCCAGGAAAAGCACAAGTACAGCTGAAAGTCTGAAAGGACAGTTTGAAAGCAATGAAATGAGAGGATGAACATGGGTGATTCAGGCCGGAGACAGTAATTAAGGGAAGCAAATAAAACCAGTGGCTGTCAGTAGAGGAGGAGATAGATGTATCCACTTTGCACCACAGTTATTTGACATAAATGGGGGGAAGGAATATAGTTATTAGTTGTCAGAAGGGATCCTTGATTAGCAGGGTGTTTTTAGGAGAAGTGCTAAAAGCAGCTCAGTGGTGGGTTTGATCCAAGTAAGTGGGCATACAGGCCAGGCTTCTCACTTCTGATAGCCCTGTACTCAGAGGTGAGGCTCCATAGACCGGGGATTTCAGAGGTCTGCATGGTACACTTGGAGAATGGATGCAACAAAGGGAAGCAGAATCAGTACAAGACTTGAAAACAATCAAGTGACTCAAGTGATAGGAGCAGACTACTGAAGAAAAAAGGCTTGCACCTGGAGGCTGTGAACACCGTAAGTAGCAGCTCCTGTTTCTAAGGCGGCTGACCTGCATTAAGACTCAAAGAAATCCTTTGGAAGAAATCCAAAAGGATTTCTGCTGCTACAGGACGGGCCTGGGTATTTGCAGTCACTTGTCCAAGAGAACATTTTTCTGGCTGACCTGAAATGACAGCAAGGCAGGAAAATTGTCTTTGCACTGGGCTGCTTTTCCTGGAGTCTCTTAAGCCAGTAGCAAAGATGTGTAACAGAGCTTCTACAAAAATATATCAGTGGGGATCCATGGAAACCAGGTACTAAAACCAAGACATGCCTTCCTTGATTTTAGCTAGATATTTCCTAGCTGCTTCACAAGAGGAAAAATGTTCCTTCCTCCTTCTTCAGTGCCTTTTGTTTTTTCCTTAACAAACAGAAAATGAGTGTATAAAGTAATTTACACTAATTACTTTAGTGTAAATTACTTTATAAGGGAAGCGTAAGCTGCACTATGTACATTATAGGACGCACAACAGCCCATGAGGAACAACTCTGAAAATGGCTTTAGCTCATGTCCACATCTAAGTAAGTTCTGCACAGTCAGCAATATGGAGAACTCAAAGGTCACTTCAGTGATGACTCCTTCCACTGCCAGTGCAACTTTCAGCTCTGCGCCTAGTAAAACAACCATGTCTAGAGCAAAATGTTGTAACCTCTGTATAGATGTAAAGGCAGGGAGAAAAATAATCCCTTCACTTCCATTGAATCAGTTAAGGAAGGGATAAATTACAAAACAAATTCTAGATGTAACTAGAGTTGAAGTGAGGTGAACTAGTAAACCAGCAAGGTACCGTTGGCATCCTGTGAGACATTTCCATGAAATCTAACTTTTTTTTTCCCTCCTTAGGAGACACACAAAAAGGCTGTTTAAGCACCATGTGGAGCCCAACTAACCGTATTCTGAACACAGTCAAACACTTGGGAGTCTCAGTGGCTGCCACTACACAAACAGGGAAAGCAGACTGGTGTGGCAAGAGATTGCTTATATGTGTAGCAAAGTACTTGGATCTAGCAGCCATTGCATCAATGTCACCAGCAAGAACGTTTTTGGGATACTCTACTTGGTAGTTTTTATTGGCCCTAGACTGAAGCAGAAAGCACAAAAATGCCTGCATGCTTGGCTGTATAACTTCCAAGAGGAGGTAAAATACAATGTAGAGAATATCTCAACAATCCTGATAACAGTGAATTTAGTGAACGTAAAATAATATAACCTAATATAGGTAAAATATAATTTAGACCATCAGTCTTCTACAGAATTCATATATGTGTTAGTTGAACTTACAGACAGTAGGAAGAAAGATTATTTGGAAAGACACCACATTAAACAACAGAACAAATGCATAAAAAATATGCATCCTTTAGTTGGGACTTGGCACAAAACTGAACGGAGGGAGAAACAGCACCATACATTGTTGACAGAACAGAAATGTATTTAACACTTCTTCGATCTTATATAAATAGTAAGCTTATTCTATGAAGATTTATGACACTAATTCCACTAGATTATTTATTTTAAATGAGGTATTTAAATCAATTCACAAATGGATTGTTCCACGCCAACTTGGATAGCTCACAGGCACTGTACAAGGATTTTAACATAGTAGCCCTTTTGGCAGGGGAGGAGAAATAGCCATGTTTTTCCTTCCCCACCAAAAAAGGCTTTTCTATTAGAAATATAAACTCAAATCCAGGGTGACAGCTCATCTCTCCCTAAATCTAGGCATGTTTTTTTTTCTAAAAGCCTATGAAATTATAAAGAGTTAGGAATTACATACAAAATAAAAATTTGACAGAAAGGGAAGCTTTCATCTCTCATGGAAGCAAAGACTGTTTTTGTTGATACATATGGAAAAAATTAGGCCCAATTATATGTTGTGCTTTGGCACTGGGGTTCCAACTTCACCACAGGCTTATTTTTTTCACAGATATACCATTACAGCCAATTCTACCCTTGAACATTTGAACTCAAACCTTGTAACACAGGCATTTTTGTTGCTAGATTACTTGTACCCTGGATGAAATGCTCTGTGTTACCGTTGTACTATATTTAGAAGTTTAAAAAGGGTTATCTGTGTAGACTTCAGAGAACATATAAAAATATAATAAGCTTAAAACATCTTGTGAATAGAGCACACTTTATTACAGGATAATATCTTGGTTTATAAATTAGATTAATACGATGTGGTAAGAGACAGAATAATAGAGATGATCAGAGAGACAGAAGAAAAAATTATGGTGAAAAAAGAAATCTGTATTATTTTTAAACAGGACAGATGAAGGAGAGGGAGCCATGATGAAGAAAAGATCGTAGCAGTCAAGGTAAAGACAAAAAGGACATAAAGGGGAAAACAGATAAAAAGTCTGAGGTTTACAGATCAAGACTGTTATGAGAATTGTATTAATTGTCTCTTAGGAATGACAGTTAATAAAACTCAAAAATAGGCATCTTTAATTTGTAATCAATAGTCAACTAAAGGCCTTGAAAAAACGAATTTTCATTACAGTTCTGCAGCTCTTTTGGAAACAGTGATGTAATTTACAAATCAAAATAGTTTGAAAAAGCACTAGTCCAATTACTCCATAAGTATCTCTGTGGCTAAGTCCTTATATAAGTTTAATGACATTTTATTATTTGAACAGGAACATACACACAGCTATCTTAAAATTCTGCATTGAACAGATCTCTCTGCAATATCTAGGAAGACCATTAGCCATGGCTGGGCTAAAGACACAAGTTTCCCAAAGATCACAGGCATAAGAAAACATGGCCTGGCTGTCTATAACCTGGAAGAATAAAATGTCAGAGCAGGCAAGCCATCAGCCATCTATCTGCAGTATTTCCTAAATGCCTAATATACCTCGATATACAATGTCACCTAACTGAAATACTATAACAATAATTGGTTCTTCCTGTACTTAGACAAGAATGAACATTATACTCAGAAAATGGAGAGGGACATAAAGGACAAGGGAGAAATATTAAATGGAAACATAATGCATGTAGTGAATACTAATAACTTGAGCTATTGTGGCTTTCAGGGAAGGGCACAGAAGTTTTCCCCCTGTGTAGCAAAAGCTGCTGCAGAACTAGGAAAGAATTCTGCTCAAATTGATTAATTTTTATAACAACTACATGAACACTATAGGAAAAATTCCTGCAGAGTCAGATGTTTTAATTAAAGCTTAAAGTGACCACAACTCCTTCAACAAGCAGCAAATTTTGTGTCCCAAATAAAGTTCACAATAGCTCCTCACTTGAGAAACAATGGGAAAAAAACCTGAAAGTGACTAAACATATCCAACATTTATCCAGTATGTGCACAGACATGTTTTTAACATGTTTTTCTGATGCTTGTTTAGGACATGTAATTTATTTTCTTAATAATGAATACTGTCCACAAACATTGACAAAAGAAAACACCAATATTATTAAATAGAATGTGAATTTAATTGGTTGGTCAGAAATTAACTCCAGCCATTTTGAAAATACCAAAGATGCTTTTGTGAATACAGTGCTCCTTCCAGTCTTTCACGAGAAAACACATCTACTGTTGATATCTGCAATCTTGACAGTATGGATAATCACATTCTGATAAGATCATGTTGTCTGGGCACTGCCAAATTACATAGCTCTGTAGTCTGCTACAGGTTTTTTATTACATGCACAAAGACAAGAGTAAGCCGCAAATTCTGAAGCAAGTCACCTATCAGGCTGATGTCACTTTTTCTCCAGATTATTCAAATAAAATTTGTAACTAAAACCCAGAGTTTGATAAATAGACTTGAACATAAAATTTATAAGATTTTAGAACCGGTGTTTAAAAACAAGCAGAATAAAGTATGACATGTACAGGAAAAAAAAAACCAAACCCAAACAACACAAATATATGGTCTTTTAAAATATCTATTGCTTATTTCTGGTTTTCCTATATTCCAGTACTCCCGTTTCCCAAAAAGTTTATGTTTTCATAGAATTTTGACTATCCTAAATTAGAGTAAAAAATTATAATGAAGGAAGAAACAACTTCATCAAGACAAAATTATTTAATTGAATTATTATGTATTTGACCTGGCACAACAAATTTCAAAAACAGCAACTATCATTTTCATCTTTTATCTCCAGCCTTACTGATTCTTCGTCAAAACATACAGCAGAAAATCATAAATGCTTTTGAAAAACTTTTTTTTTCACTAATTAAAATGAGATAGCACAATAAAAAGTTAATAAAATAAATCAGTAATGCATCCTTTAAAAGTGTGTACTAACATTAGAGCAGCCCCATTCTCTTACAGCACTGATTATTGATTCAGTGGTGTTTTTAAAAAATGACGCCATTTTACATTCTATGTTTCCTGGAAAGTTTCCTAGGATGGCTTCTCATGAATGACGCTTCATTTAGTAAAAGAACAAACTTTCTCGCAGTAGTCTCACAATGCACAGTGAGAATAATGTTGAGATTGAAGAAGCCTAAGGCAGTCAATCCTACACAGTGCTGTGGAATACCAGGGGTATTTAAGAGTGGCATGTGTACCACAATGGCTGTAGGAGTAGCATAACACTCTCTACATTCCACTTGCACTTTTGGAGAAAAAAGTTGTGGGCTTTTTTCAACAAAATCTTCCTATTCCTTTCACATGAAACCCCAAAGAAACCTCACAGCACAGCCACAGAAGTGAAGCAGTGATCCACTGACTGGATTAGCCACATGCACAGTGATCCACTGGCTGGATTAGCCACATGCATCTGGGTTCATTCAGGGAAGTTAAAGTGATTAAGCAAGAAAGTTTGAAGACAAATTGATTAAATAACATTTGCTACACCTTGTGACGGGAGTATTTTTAGCACCCTGGTGGCACACTCTACTCTCATCTTAATTCAAGAAGGAGACCCTTCACAAGGGCATCCATCCAGTTTTAGTTTAAATGCTTTATTTCTCAATCTTAAATAAATTCACTCTCGCTTTCTTAATCATCCCTCTATACACAAGCACTCTGGAAACAATTCACTGCAATCCTTTTCCTTTCCTCCATCTCCACAGCGAATTATACAGGCTACAGTTTAAAGAAAACACAGTTTATGAGTCAAAAAGACTGTTTGGGGAAATACGAAGTAGATGACAGATGTGTAATACAATATGGAACTTGCATATGTGTACGTAGGGGCATAAACGTTAAATTATTGCCTGATGGATTTCCCATGGCAGCAAAATATAGGCAGTCATTCTGACCTTTAAAAGTTGTTCATTGGTGCTCTGGTGCTGAAAAACAATCATTAAAAATTATTTTCTGTAGTAAACAGATGGCTCACCTTTGCAAAGGAACGCTCAGATGTTCAGTATAATGACTCCTATATTTCCTTACATCCCACCTGCTGGTCACAAAGTAAGGAAAAAAGAGAAATAGCTATACTAGCCCTAACTCTGAGTAGACTCTTGCTTTTGGGTTTAGAACAGGTACATGTAATTTATGACAGTTATTAGAAGAATCATTTTGAACACTACAGAGATGCAAAGAGATCAATAATGCTCATGGACCTTAGGTCATCTAAATCTCTGTTAAGTCAGTGAAAGGCAATCGAAGAAAATAATAAAATTTTATTGGACACATCTTTTGGGAGATTTGCCTGACATTCCTTATTTTTGGCCTGAGCAGGAAGCCAAAATTCAGCATCCTTAGGGTATTTCTACTACTACGAGAAAACGAAGAGAAAGCCGCATGTTTCTTTGAAGTGAGTTCTCACTAACGAAGTTACTTGCCTTTCACCCTGGATTTGGCCTCATCTCAGCTCAGTCGTTGCTTCTTCTGAGGCTCAGTTTTCACAATTGTCTGTCCCACAATTTTCCACGAGCTCAGTTTGTTTGTCTTCCGTATATTTCCACAGAAACAGGGAAGGCTTCTCAGGAGTTTCAATGGGCACCTCTGTGAAGGTGTGGCCCCAAAGACAAGCTACAAGCCTGCTGCTGCTTCTCAGTGCTCTTTGGACTGCTGGCTTGTGCCACATTATCACTGCTGGTGCCTCCAATGCTGGTGTAAAGCTTCCTGTGCTGAAGTCACATTCATTCCCTTGCTTAGACACGTAAGCATGTAGACAATACTCTACACAAGACTCCTGAGCCCACACATGTTTTGCTAAGAGTTAACATGAAGTGGCAAAATATCTCTGTGTCTTGGCAGGAAACAACTTTCACCCCCCACCTCCCAGCTGATTCCACAGAAGTTTTACTGCTTCTTATGCTGAATTAAGTCTTAAATTACAATATAATAGCAGTATCATTTAAAAAAAAATTTTAAAAAAAAACAGAAAAACCAAAAAACCCAAAGTCAAGGGTTAGAATTTAAGTTTTTGATGGGATTCAGAAAAACCCTATTGAAGAACCGTTCTAAGAGGTAAGATTTGAGGGCAAAATCAAGAGATACATAATTACGTTAAATTGACAAAAAAGTAAAATTGGACATTTGCTATTCACACTGCACCACACAACTACAAAATACAGCACTTGCTGTCAACAAAATGATGCCCACAGTTCAGACTGAAATTAGCCACAGACAGCTCTGGAAGATGCTTTCTGTCTTCAAGATTTTCACTCAAGCTCAGACACTCTCATAACAAACATTTGTAAATATTGCAGCAGTTTTTAGCTACTACACAAATACTCTTATTTCACTGAAATTTACTGTAATCTGGACCAATCAAGGAGGATGTTTTGGGAATTCATAAGGGGTGTGTGTTACATACAACATACACCTTCTTTTAAAATGAATGGTATTTTACCTTTGATGTCTTGTATCAGTAACTGATTTTTCCAGATTATCTGTAATTAATGTATTTGTATCTATACACTGACACAAAAGCACTATTTTCATCAGGGATTTACTCAATCTTTGAAGTAGGAAAAGCTCCCTTTTTGAAGCTAACACTACTCCTTTGGTATGGCTCTGGTACAAGACTACTTAACTAATCATTTCATTTTAATGATGTAATGAAAATACCACAAGGCTGTCCTTACAGTCCTAATTACTACTAAAGGGATCTATGACAATACTTCAGAATATATTCGTCCTGTACTCCATATACCATAAATTCAATTAGCAATCTATATGTTAATAGTTAGATTAATATACTTCAGAGAAATTAATTCTTCATTAGTGACAAGTATACTAAATACTTCATTCCTGTTTGTACCACTTGCCTCCCTAATTATGATTTATTCCAGGGATTAATTTCAAGACTTTGATGTAACACAAGATTACTGTTGAGTAGCAAATACAGGCAAGATTTAACAGTGTATATATATTTATCCTTCTCAAGAAGTTAACAAGAACAAGTCTACCTATCTAAAATAAAAATATAGTCTGCTTTTCCAGACAGCAAACATCCAAGCTAGAGGCAACAGCAGAATTTTAACCTTGAAACTTTTTGGGTTTCTTGTGTTAATGTGCCAGCTTAAGTATTTTCCTATGTACTATATACCTTTTGTCTCCGTGGGGTTTTTTTATTTAAATTGCATTTAATTTTAAAAGGCTCCACACAAAAGGACAAGTTTAAACATTCTAAATAATGAAATTAGATCCATAGGAATTTCTGAGGCAATTAAAAAAAACTGTGCCCCAAATACAGGGTTTTATAGACTTAGCCTAAGTTCTTCTCTGAAGAATTGTTAAAGTAATTGTCTTCCTCTCAAATTTCCTCTTTCCAGGAGGAGTCTGAATATGCTGTTAAAAATGAGCAGGCTGATTGTTAACTATAATATGCAAGATCACCATTAACAACTACATTATTTGAGACTGACATTCTTAAAGTAGATTTGCCTTTTCTGAGTCTTTTTTCAACCTGTCAAGAAAAGAAACCATTTCACTGCAAGTGTATAAAAGCCACATTATTTCACTGTCCACCAGCACAGATTTCTTTTTCTCTTACATTCTATTTATAAATGAAAACAGATGAACTCAATAAAACATAAGTCCACAGAATTATGGCTTCCTTTATTCTAGTGGTAAAGAAGTTACACATAATTGGCACATAATTTTATCCAGTGGTTTAAACTTTTTCTTCAAATCGAAAAAGGAACCACTCTGTTTAAAAACCTGATGGCTTCACTTCAGTGCAATCCATCAAATTTTCTGATGCTAGTAAATGTGGGTTGACTAAACAGCACTAACCTACTAAATAGCTTGATGCTCAGGGAAGTTTCTCTATTTCAACCTCAAACTTAAAGTCACACCATTACAGTGGACCAAAACAGTCATTTGCTTATCAATAATGAAGACAGGGTGGCTTAACAAGATGGAGGCCAAATTCCCCTTTCACATTAATGATATCAGGACATTGAATTCCATTCAACAGAAAGCAGAATTTTGCCCTCTCTTATGCCAATACAGTATTACCAAAACAAACCACTCTGCATATTTCATTGTTGTATGTCAAGTTTCTTAAGGTATATACTAGAGCTTAACATTTTGTTTTCCTTTCAGCACTCAGATGGGAAAAATGGCTTTGTATTTTCATTTAATTATTTCTGGGTAAAACAATCAGTTACCAAATCTTTATGTGCCTCATGAGTAGCTCATAAACGCCAGTTCTAGAAAGTGACTGACACAAATACAATGGCAGTGCAGTGTGTTTTGGAGACACTAATAAAGTAAAAAGTAAACATGGTAGGTCCTCTACACTAGCTTCAGAAGACAGACCAGATCTTCAGCTCACCTAAAATCAGCAAAAGTCCATTGTCTTCAGTAGAATGGCACTGGTTTTTACATGGAATGAGTTTCTGGGGTTTTAGTAAAGGCACTATTTCTTTCAAAGCATGAGAACACTATCATACAAACATACAAAAAATGTTAATGTTTCATTTGTTATGAGGTTTAATTTTATCTAGCAATTGAGACTTCATTATATAGGGCAAGGGAGGGGAGAGTAGGATTCACCTCACCTAATGGCAGTCATGCAAAAATTAGGCATCCATTTCAATAGAAAAGTCTCCTTTGACAGATAATGGAGAAAGGCATTCATAACCACAGAGAACTCCATTTGCTTATGTAACACATCCATCTTCGAGCAGGATGATGTTTCACTCTATCCTACTTTTCTGCATACTCTAAAGCCCAGGTAGTGAGCACTGATCACACATCTGACTTTGACACTGTAATTGTGAAAAGTTGCTGATTTAGCTATTTCATTTTCCTTTTCTGTAGTGTACCTGGTGCTGAAAGATGAATAAATCATAGTGCAGAATGTACATATTAGCTGCTACATTCTGAACTAACAATTATCAGAAATCCACTATTTTTTTAAAATATGTGGAACTGTGTGAGTTGAAAATAGGATGTGTAGCACTAATGTTTTTAAACACATCAGTGAAGATAGGTTCCTTTAAGATAACAAAGCAGTATTGTTTCCCTCTTGAACTACAGTATACTTAAAACATACAGTCACCTTGAAAATATAAAATGGGAAGAAATTATAAATTACAATCCACTCATTAGCCCGAAGTTCTTTCCATCATGAGATCATACAGAATCACTTTTCCCTTTTTATTCTCTCCCACCATTCAAAAGAAATTAGTTTTGGGAAGTTTAATGCTATGAATACATTTGTGTGGATAAAGAGAGAAATTCTACTTTTCAAGTCACTTAGGTCACTCAGCCAAAGACACACTGTTTCATAATGCACACCTTGTTGTGTGCTGTAACTTGCACAAAAATATTATTCATACAAAGTTTGTAATAACATACTTTTAGCATTATAATAATAAACATTGTTAACAAATGTTCTTTAGTTGGCAAGAACAGTACTCCACCTTACACTAGCTACTAGTCTTGCAGAATGAAGTTTCACTTCTAATAATTCTAAATCCAGAAGATTTTAAACATGTTTTTGTGAAACTACTTGGAAATAAAAATGACCAGAGAAGCAGAAAAGATAAATACAAAATGAAGAAAATGAGCATTAAAAAATCTCAACTATTATGTTACAGATCAAATTAAGATTAGAACTCATCAAGAAGTTTTCAATAGACTTTTTAAACTTGAAAATGTAAATTTTCCCAATTGAAAAACAGAGGATTAAAAAAATGCCTCCAGGCAGAAAATACACTTCAAAAAAGAGTCTTCAGGTCAAGTGCTGAATTCCACTATTTCCTCAGCTACCTGGGCATTCCCTGCCTATCAATATATAGGCTCCCCAGAGCTGATTGACTCATTCTCCACAACACTTTTGATAACTAAAATTCACTAAAGCAAAGATGAGAAGTCAAAAATCTCTATTTCTTAAGAGAGAACTTAAGAGAAATGAAACAACTTCACCTGATGAGAATACACTCTTCTCCTCCTTCTGCTGGACGACAGAGATGTTCAATAGCATTAAGTCACAGGCAGGTCCCATTTCTGACTCGCCTCCAGGCTGAGCATGACTCACTACTATTCTTTAACCAGATTTTTGCTCACCTACTTGTCCCCCTACTCCAGGCCACAAGGCCCCAACTTGCATACCCTTCATTTTGGGTTGTTATAGTGCAGAGCTATGTTCTCATGTCATATCTTCTGTTTTATTCTTCATAACCACTAATCACAAAAGGTACAGAAGGAGACCTAAGACATGGGAGCCAAAGCTTCTTTAAGGAATTTGTCGTGCTACTGAGCTATACATCATAATTTTTATTTCAAAATATGACACCTCATTTGGGTAATTCATGTTTTTAGAGTATTCCTTCAATTTTGTTAAATACTTTAAGTTGTATTATCTTAATATGCCATACTTAAAATTACAATCACTGCCATAGGAATTACGTACATGCAGTTCCTAGTTTCTTCCCAGCCCAGCTTGGTTAGTGAGACTGCCACACTAGCAGCAGCACAACTTGGTTCAGCAGATTTAGGCTATTTACTGCTAATATTTGGACAAGGGTCTGTCATGAGTGGATATGCAGGTTGCATTATAACAAGTTATGCATCTGTTTTGTCAGAGATTTTGTCCAAAATATGTTTAGTATTTAGATTATTTTTTCTTTTCAGTTTGAATGACTTGCAAATTTGCTTCTTTTTCAGCAAGACTATGGTATCATCACCATGCAAACAAAGCAGCCAAATAGAACTGTAATAAATGTCCTATTTAAGGGTAACTTTCACTTTATTAGGAACCCCATGTAACACAACATCTATAGTATACAGTTTTCAACAAGAGGCTTCTATTCCCACCCCCCATTTCTTTGAGCCTTTGGAAGGCTATCCAATTTAATGGTTACATCAGGAATCTTAATCCCTCCTGACTTTATCTTAAGCACTCTTCTGATTAAATAATCCAGACTGCATGAAGTTCCATTTGTTTTCTTTGTTTACGCAAAGTATCTTCACAACAGTGGAAAGTACATTCTCATTAACTAAAGAAAAATGGAGTCTGTGAAATAAACTAGGAGATTGAAAGAACATCTTTTGTTTTCAGTTATACACCAAGAAAGACTTAAATTGGGATTTATGAGGCATATTGGAAAAGTTAATGTTATTTGACATTTGGTTCCCGTGGCAAACTTCAGCAGACATAGCTGTTAGTTGATCCACTTCTTGTTGGGAGTGTAGCTTCAACCTTTTTGGTCAGCCATACAAAAATTTTAGCACAAAGAAAATATGACCTTCATTATCGTTCTTGACTCAGTCACTATTCACTTAAGAATGGTGTAAGCCTCCAAATAAAAAACCCAAATGGATTTCTTGGGCAATTTGAAACGTTAGACTGCACTCTTGATTTATAAGGTCACTTTCTCCTTTCTGACATAACCTGTTGAAAGGCCAAACAACAAAATAGACTCTGATCTCTTTATTCCATTGAAAATAATTTCTTTTTCTTTTCTTATACAAGTATTTGGGTGGTTCTCTTGATCAGATACTAATGAGAAAATAACCTAAGGGAAAAAAAAGAAGAAAGAATGATGCTGAGAGAGCCTTTGATTCCATCAGTGACTCAAAGCAAGGCCAGAAGCATGATCCATAAAGCCATGAACTTTCTGGTCATTTTTGCAAAAAGAGCATCTTCAAAGGAGGAGGGAGGAGAAGAGTCAGCCAGGAAGCTACAGAAGTTATTCTCAGATGAATGAGAGCTGGCTGAAATTAGAAACAGAACCCTAAGGGAACAAACTTTTAGAGAAAGAAAAATCATCCCTGTGTACTCCCTGGGAGAGAGAAGACTCACCTTTGTAAGACAATTAGTTCAGCTACAAAAAGGCTGAAAAATGGATAAGACTCAGTGGTTTCTGCAGACAGAAGGAATTCCCCTTCAGAAGAGAAAGCCTTAGCTCCTCTATTTTTCAGTATAGAAAGAAATTACAGATGTTTAAAGAATAGACTTTCAATCCAGCTTTGCGTGTTAATAACAAGCTGAAATCCCAGAAAAAAATAAAGTACCACTTAAAACCTTTCAAAACATCAGCTAAGATGGAAACAAGATTCAATTGCTACTACTCCTCTTTGTATTAGTCACATCCTTAAGCAAAATCGGCCTAAACCCCTGCAGCACTTGGACAGTATTTAGCCAACAAGTAGAAATTCATTACTATGAGCACTGACGCTCACTTCATCTGATGTCATGAATATAACTGCCTATGGAATTCACTGTCACAGAAGAAGAATTTAACAGAATCTCCAGATACATTAGGTTGTCTGTAATCTAAATATTGAAAACTATGCAAAGATTAGGATTCATCTGTGGAAAGCTACTGAAAAGGTACATGCTCTTTTAATCAAGCACCAGGTCAGGTTCTTCGTA
Organism: Entomyzon cyanotis; assembly: GCA_024500445.1. NCBI lineage: Eukaryota > Metazoa > Chordata > Aves > Passeriformes > Meliphagidae > Entomyzon > Entomyzon cyanotis. The sequence continues at coordinate 90,396,675 of JAKEPQ010001005.1, forward strand.
TTCACTGCTAGAACACATCCACCATGACTGCCTCAGTCTTCCCTTCTGTCATACAACCTCTACTCATTTTTAGAATTAATGTATTATTTGGCTGCACTTTACAGTAGACGATGAATCATATCTGCTTCTCTCTTGCCACATTATATCCAGGTTACCAGGAAAAAAAAGATTGGTCAGGAGTGCAGACCACAGCATTAAAAGAATAAGAGTCTTGGAGTCTTTCTTTGTCAGAAGCATTACAGGGAAGCCAGAGGTGGGCAGGTCACTTTAGGAAAACAAGCTCATTAGAGAAAAATATAAACAGCAGTTCTAACTCAGAGGGCTTTGAATGTTGCATAAAAATCATTGCAAGCCTCAGATGGCACTCCACGCGCAAGTGATTCCGAGAGTCACCATCTTAATTATTCAAATTTAAATATGTGAAAATGTTGCATAGACACACTCACATACACTAAAGTCAAAACAGCATAAAACCAGCAGTATGATCAGTAAAACAAGATGGGAGCCTCTAGACTTGTCTTCACATGCGCAGGCTGAAAATAATGCAGTTACAATTTGAACTCTGCAACAGTGACGGGTAAGTTCTTTTCTCCTGCCTGTGCCTTCATACAGAGGTGATAATTCTAGCACTCAACAATGCTCCACAAAGGAATTTTCAAAAATACCACCATAGACTCATATATCACTGCCTAACACAGGATGTACTTTATGTTCATCAGTGCACCTACCTTCCATTAACACCTTCCTTTAGTTGCTCAATTTACTAGCACATGATTCATTACTGTCAGAAAATATCTTGAAACATTCTATGATTCAAGTTACTATTGTAATTGGCATCAGCCTAAGCTACACTCACTTTTCCACAGCTAACTGGGAGCATCAGATGTGATTTAGAAGTCATACATTTCTGAACAGAGGTATAAAAATATAACACTTTTCGGTGACTTTAGTTGACTTTCTGGTTTGGTTCCAAAAACAGTTTGTGCTCTGGCTAGGACGAGTCACAGCACTTTCCTGTGTCAAGATCCTATGACACAGGAATTCAGCACCTTCAATTCCTACCACGTTGACAGCACTTTGACCTTCAACTTTATTTCACCCCCACAAAATATTTGGGAGGTTTGCAAGTAGTCGCTGTTTACTTCCTTCTTTCTCAGGAAAACCATAATGTGAAGTCATTGTGTCTGGTTTGTAACCTTGGGTGCTACCAAGAACTTCCTGAAATTTTTCCATCATGTTGTTTTGCCTTCCTGAAGAATATAAACAGAAATTCAGTCATGAAGGTGAACAGCACTGCTGTGAAATCTCTGATTCCTTCCAGCAATTTCTGTAAAAACTTAAACATTCACATTTGCTTTTCTAAATCACTCACTAGCCTTTCCATAAGGAAAAATAAATCACCTTCACTAATGACCACTAATCATCATATTGGGTTAAAAAAAATTTCTCAAGTCCATTTTTCCTTTGATTTTGTCTTTGGGGAATTGGTTCCAGTTAATACATTGCACACCCCTTGCTTGACTAACCAGCATTGGCTGGAGGTGATTTATCCGACTGCCATTACCTAGGTAATTTGCCATGTATCATTACATTGTTGACCAGTGATTTGGGAGTCCCAGCAGTATCCCTGGGATGTAAAACTAGTGAGAACCTACTATATGAAAGCTGGAGTTATTATACTGCTCCTCTCTGAGCTATTTAAGCTACTTTTAGGAGACCCTGGAGCTTGCTCCTTAAAGTGCAGTATTTATTTTCCATGACAGTTACAGACTTAAAAGCTCAGGGCCCGATCCAAAGACTTGCAGTCAATGGCAAACTTTCTTTGCTTTACATCAAGGCTTCACACACCATTCGCAGAAGCTACAGCCACAACAGGAGCCTGTTCTAAAGACAGAAATGATGGTTCCAAAGGGTTGAAGGGCCTTTACACTTCCCCTTGCTGCTGCTAGCAGCTGGGGAGAGGAGGAATATGCTGCAGAGCCAGTCTAGTGCCAACTCATAAACAAGTACGTAGGAAGAAAGAAGACCCTTGACTTCAAATCCCCAATTTTACAATTCGGAAAGAGTTCGCTCTCTTGTTCTTTCTCACTGCCAAACAGAAAATTCATTTGGGGGGTGCCTTTTAAAAAAATAAATAAACAAAAATATCTAAATTTTCCCTGTGAATGAAAAATATTTGAGTTTCAATGACAGATTAAAATGTCCTTTTCCTTCTAACTCCTCAGGATTTTGTGGATGGAGTAATTTCTACACAAAGTTTGAAAATATCAGCTCTAACTTCATACTTATAGGAATTCTTATTAAGTTAAAAAAAATGGGGTGCCCAAACCATTCAGGAAAACAGTGGGTAGCTTCTGCAAATGATCCTAATCCACAAATTAAGGATTTAAAAACAGATACAACCTACATTCAAACATCTGATACAGGAAATTTTAAAGCAACTTTAGACATATTTTATACCACAATGATTGTGAATATTATTTTTCTATAGTACAGAGACAGTTTACAGAGCTCTGAATCTGTGATTTATCCATTGGATTTGCTCTGTACTTAAAAATCTCATTTTGTACATTTAAAACATCTGTTGTTCTGAAAGTTCCTAGCAACAAGGAGGGAACTAAGTCCAAAATCAAGATCATAATACGGCTCAGTTTTACTTCTGTATTAATGCTGCTTTGGGGTTTATGAGCCAGAGAAAGTTTGTCTCATTACCCAAAGGAAATGAACATACACTTTGAAATTACTATTTAGTCCACAGATTGTCATCAGACTAAGTGCTGGTGCTTTCAATCGCTAGAACAGACTAATGACATAATACTGAAAGCTATCAAAATAATATGATATAAAATAAAATAAAAATTAATTAAAATAAAAACAGTATTATTACATTACTAATATTTTCAAATATTTTTGCCTATGCAATATAATAGAGATTAATCTGGTTTTATAATATTAAATATTAATTCTCTGTCTTAGAAATGGTAAAAAATAACTCCTTTTAAGACCAAGCATGTGCAGTTCTATCATTTTTTTTCAATATGGATCTATTGAAAAACTGAAAGTACTTTTATAGTTGAAGAAAAACAAGAACAACTATAAAAAAATCATTTAAAAGTAACTTGATTTTCCCCCCTAGAGATCAGAAGGAAAAAAAATAAAGAGAAAAAAAATAAAAGCATAGAATTAGATTAAGTATGACTTTTATGTATGAAGATGTATATTTTTCACGTAACAGAATGAAAGCAACTTCCTAAAGCATTTATATTGTCTGTTTCAAGACCATGCATCCTCCTGGCCTTTCTCTTGACTCTAAAGCTAGCTGTAGGACCTTTCGGCTTGAATATCCTTGTTTCACACCTGCCTTACACCAGTGACACATGTTTAAGTTATTACATTATGCACATGTTCATATGACATGCCAGGAGTTAATGTTTCTGATCTGTAAAGAAAACAATGGCTTCCTATTACCAGTTAACCAATATATTGTGCATATGAGTGCACTGCAGCACAACTGCTGGGAAATTTTATGTACCACATACACTTCTTTGACCAGTGCCAATATTTCCCCCTGTGTGTAGCTTTTACACTCCACTTGTACAAACTATTCCAAGGATTGCTCTACCTTATTCATTCCATAACCCAGATATAAGTACACGATGGGTACAGCAGCTGCAGACAATCCTATTTTTAAGAATTCCACTAAAAGGTCAGCTATTCTTGTTAAGATATTTAAGGTGTCTGTTCTATTTAAACCAAGTCTAAAATAAATTCTTTTGAATGGAGTCTAGTAAGAGAGAACAATTCCACATAAATGAAAAACATGTGGAATTGTTCAAAAGGTCAACTATGTAAAAATGTGTTATATACTGTGTTTATAGGTATTTTATTCACAGACAAGGCTGGCATTGGGGTTTTATTGATATCCTGGTGAAAAGCACATTAATCCAAGAGTTGAAACCCCTTTTTCTCTGCATTTCAATGCAGACCACGAAATAGCACAGTAACATACTATTATTTTTGAAACATATTAACTTGTATTTTATCTATACTATATTTTGATTGTAAATCACTTCTGGCTTTGTATCCAGATATTTAAAGATGACCTGTATATGTATGTCATTCCCACTCATATGCCACATGAACATTTCTGAACTTCACAGCTGAGATTACAGATCCAAAATCAGAATCCTACACTATACTGCAGGCTCATCTTCACTCAAAAGTGTTGAATATTTTTTACCACAGCTAACTAGACAATCTAATCCAAATAGTAAATACAGTGTCAGAGTTTGCTGGGTTAGAGAACATTCAAGATTTGGCAACTAGACTAAGTCTAAACAGGGAAGTCCAAAGGAAAGAAAGCAATTGCATAGCAGAGACCTTGAGGATATAAAACCATTTGTGCCCAAAAAGCAACTTAATAAAGGGGCAAGTTTGTGCCTGCATATGATCTTTGCTTTCAGTGAAATTGATGATATGATTGTGAATAAAATATGATGCAGGTATGGTGTTGCATTGATGCCTCTATTTCTTTCTTCCGTCAAAATGAGATCGGATTTTCAGCATGTATCTGAAAACAATCCACATTTACATAGGTCTGTAAATGTATCTGTTTATGTTTGCCCTAGAAATCATGCCAGCTCTGTACAGAGCATAACAAACAGTGAGAAACTGCAAGGTACCAGCTTGGTCCTTAGCCAGCAGTACCTGTAATGCGTTTAAGGAACCAGGAGTCCTATAGGGAATGCATGAGCAACTACAACAGGAAGTTGTTAGCTGCTGGGCTCAGCACTCAGAAATCTGCTTTCCATTTACACCTGCTTCAGCCAGAGTCTGTAGAACAGAAACAAACCTTTGATTAAGGTTCAGAGGTCTAACAGTAGGTGTGATTATAGAATACAGAAAAACATCTATGGGTTATGTCCTTTCTCAGACTTTATTTAAGAAGCAACAATGGATACTGGGTTTTTTGTTCATTTCTAAATTTTTTTAAATCAACAGGCATGCATGGTACAAAGGGTCAAATTTGATGAGAGATAACTGAAGTAAAATTGATGGTATGGACTGGTATATTTGTTTTCTATACTTCTACCTATAATAAGCACACTCAGTATATAAAAACTAGGTGATACACCTACATACAATACATATTTATATTAATGATCTCATTTGCCATTTACTAATTTCAGACTTGCAATAAAATTTTATCCAAATTTTAAAAATCCTCTGAAAATAGAAGAATCTTTCATCGCAAAAAGTATCGTATCTGCAGTTAAATATTTTGCAATGGATACAAGGAAGAAGGAAAACTGAATACTAAATATTTGATTTTCAAACATGGAAGGAGAGAGGTATATAAAAAAAGAGAAAAGCTGAAATTAATATCATCTTCTAAGTATATTAATTTCACTTGCAACATATCCAAGGAATAGAATTTTATTTCAGAGCCATTATAAAAACATTATTGATCTACACAACTTCTGAAAACAGCTGAAGCTTCATAAAAATACACGCTCTGTGCAAATTATTGAAATTGATAGACTATATTTGGGTCCAACAGGTGGTGGAAATGCTCCACTAATTTGCACTCATCTCATAAAAAGAAAAGATAAATAACCCTCCAACCCTCATTGTTAACATCCAAATGACGTTAATGCCATCATTTACATAAATAGATACTTCAGGTTCTATGTCAATTTTCAGTAATTTCAATCCTTTTTTTCAGTCATTGATTATTTCACAAAAAAAGAAGGTACTTACACATCTGAGCATGAGCCCACACGTGCATAAGAGTACATTCAGAATTGTAAATGGCAGCATTTATGACATTGATTTGACAACATTTCGTTCAAAGCACATCTAGAAGTAGAAGAAAACTCATGCAAATTAATGTGTTGCTTTTTTCATGGCCACTAAGAATAATTATTTGCTATGACAAATTCTTTTGACAAAATCTTACAAGGTTTATCTGTTAAAATATATTTTTCTACTAAACATTCAGCTTTTTGATCGTAAATCCTAGAAAACACACCTCTGCATCCTTCTCATACTTATTTCAAAAACAACTTATCTACTCCATTATTTTCATTAATTATGCTTAACATCTGCTCCAAGAATTGAATAATAAATCTATATTCCCTATTTCTTCTCCTGTCTTTCCACTGTTAAAAACATTTTTTTAATCCCATAAATATGATAAAGCATATACACATGTGCACACAGCACTTTTCTATGCTTTAAGTATCAAATCAGTATCTGCTGAGCAAAAAAGAAAACATTCCAGATCTAAAAATTCTGCACAAGGTACTGAAACTACCCTCTAGGAAACATTAGGTATGTTGAAAGACATTAGCCTCCTCTTTGTTTCCTATATAATTATTTACATCAGTGCTGGTGCGCATATATTGACTGTTTCAGCTTGGAAAAAAAAACCACTCACCTAACAGTATTGTTCTGTCAGACTCCATAATCTTTTGTGGTATCGATCACTAAATGACTAAATGGTTATTTCACATATGCCAGGGACAGATGAAGTTTAGTGCAATTCAGGACTCTGTATGTGCACAACACATATCTCATTCATACCCTTCTTCTCTACTTTCTTCCTCTTGTTCAACTAAAACTGAGAAAATTTCAAGTCTCAAAGATCTCAGAAAACTGCAACTTCAGGAGAAAAGACTGTAGCTACCCAAGTTTCAAATGGCTTCCTTACTCTACCTACTTGGACTTCTTTTTTCCTTCTCTCCATGCCTGGTACCAAAATTCTATGCAGCAGTCTTATTACTTCTCTCAGAAAATTATCTGTAAAGATGCATAATTCACAGCTGCTTTATTAACCTAGGCCAGATGAAATATGGCATTTCAGGATATCTCAAGGGTCAAGTCATGGTCTGCATGTACCTAACCTGCTTCTTAAAAATTTGATGTGCACAACTGTGCACACACTTCCCACATCCATGCCTGCTCTTCCATTCTTCCTTTTTCTTGACCTTTAGACAGTCATTATCTATAATCAATAGCACTACTTCCTACACCAAAATTACTTTCTGCTTGGCCATGTTTTCTTCTGCTCTTAAAATTTTGACCTCCAAACTCCTTAGCAAGTCCTATTTACTCAGAGTAAGCACAGGTAAAATGTAATGGAAGTGTTACGCACAAACTCCAAATCTTAAGCAATTCAGGCAACAGTTGTCACTGATATTACAAAAATCCTTCTAATGGAATCCACTTTAGGAAAATACAATGCCCAGGATGAGTAATCCACCTTCTAGTGATGCACACATAATCAAATAAATATGCCAGTGCAAGCTTCCACATAGAAATATGCTTGATAATGGAATTTCACTGAGGGTCAATATCCAACCTACATGAATACAAAATTTGAAATGCAAGAGAAGAGAACAACCCAAGACATTAAACACTGCCAGTGAGGGGAGGATGATATATATGAAAGGAAACACAAACAAACTGAAGTTCGTGAAATTTTTCAGAGACAGAATGAAAACAACATTCAAATGGGACAGAGAACGAGAAGTCATGTATAGTTCAATCACATGGAGTAGGATTTGGTACAGGACACGTTTGCAACAGTGTCCTGAAGACTGAAACTTCACTTTGCTTAGCTTCTGAGATTTGATCCGAACAAGATTTGTAAAAGCTTTTAACAGTAACCCTTTTTCTGAATAAAACCATAAAACTCACTCTTGAAAAAAGACTAGCTCTTGAAGCAAGCATTTGAACCACACACATTTTAATCCTCACAATTTTCATTCAACTCATTCATGTGGGGAATGGGTGATCTGCAAGAATTTTTGGAAGCCTTATCAGAAGACATAAAAAATGCAGACACTGGGAACAGGAAATCTTATAACGAAAAGCATGATACACAGCCCAAAACTCTGAAACCAAACTGTTTTCCCAAAACATCAGGCTTTCTTTTGGGGGATTTTATGTCCATAATAGTAATAAATAAGTCAGGTTTAGGAGTTCCAGTTTATTAACTATTTAAGAATGTCTAAGGCACAGCAGCTGCCTGGATCTCACAACATGTGCAAATAGACCGAATGTTCCCTGTTGGTAACAGTATATTCAAATACAAATATTACTATTATGGATTGATACAAAGAAACACAGGTTTAATTTTAAATGGGGTTTAAAATCCATTTCCTTCCCTTACCATTTGTTATTTATTTTTTAGCTACTGAATATTCCTGGACAGTTAACAAAAATCTTAAACATTTCATCACTTTGCAGTACTGCTGAAGGCTTCAGATGTAACTGTACAATATTTCTGAATTAAAGTTACTTTTTTGGAATCAAGTAAGTAAATACATACCATGTCTGTATATTTTTCTTTTGAAACTTTCATTTTAGTTCATGCCTTACAATTTCAACTCACCAATTCCTATCATCTGCACTGAGGCCGACGAACAGTAAAAGAACAGGCTCTTAATGTCACCACTCCTTACTCTCTTGAATAAATTTTTCTCTCTTAGAAATCTCTTATAGCCTATGAAGATGATTAAAAGGACAATATTTTTCATCTGGATTTAGTTTTGAAAATGTGTAGACTCCATTTCTGAAACTAGGCAACCCTCACAAACAACTAATGAGGATTTTTCATCTTTTGGGTAACCATTTTGGATTAGGTCACCAGGAATTTTATTGCTTTAAAGGAAATCTCTGGTTAGCAGAAGGACAATCAAATTGTTAATAAAACTTGCTTTAGAGAATCATTGCACATCAGGTGCAGCATGGAGAAGGAAAAGACGTTAACTACAGAGCTGTAAAGCTGTGAGTGCTCTTCGCTAAGAGCCAACAGCTGTAAACAGTTCTCACACAGTCTATTTATCAGGTTGGTTGGGTACTGGAATTTAGAGTCCATTACAAAAACTGTATTTTCACAACTAACTGTTTCCAGTAGCCTGGACTAAGTAAGGAAGTCATGGAAGAGAAAACTCTTAAAAAATAATTGCATATGATCACTGTAGTGATTGAAAGATGAGATATGTTCTCTGCACTTGACATATAAAAAGACATAAAAACGTAGTATTTTTATGTTTGCAAAATATGCAAATCTCATAAAATATTCCAGTCTCATTGACTAGCCTTCTCAAAATTAGAAACAAAAATGGACAAAGGTGGGGCACATTTTGGGGCCCAAGGAACCTATTGAAAAGTTGATATCTGCCTTCTGCCCATGGTGAGACTGAATCCAACCCAAGGCAATGTCTTTGAGCAGTATCCTGCAGCATGCATTCGAGGATTTGGCATACAAATGGAATTCTTCTAACATTTTCACTATGATATAAGGATGACAATCAAAACAATTCAATCCAAAAATAAAGAAGTTTCCTTTTACAAAATATTTTAATCATCTGGAATTTTTTGAAAGTAACTTTATAATCCAAAACACAGCCCGCATGAAAACTAAGTTAACTAAATGGAATTTTTCTGGTCCTCCAAGAATCATCAAATAATTTAGGTTGGAAAAAGCCTTTAAGATTATCAAATCCAACTGTTATCCTAACACAGCCAAGTCCATCACTAAACCAGGTCCCCAAGTGCCACACTTACATGTCTTTTAAACGCTGCCAGGGATAGTGACTCAACCATTCCTCTGGGCAGTCTATTCCAATGTTTGACAATCCTTTGAAGAATTTGAAAGAAATTGAAGAATTTTTCCTTAATATCCAATCTAAACTTCCCCAGGCACAACCTGAGGCCACTTTCTCTTGGCCTATCATTTGTTACTTATGAGAAAAGACCAACCCCCACCTTGCTACAGCCTCCTTTCAAGTAGTTGTAGAGAGAGATAAGGTCCTTTATGAGCCTTCTTTTCTCCAGGCTTTAGCCCCATTTCCTCAGCATCTCCTCATCAGACTTGTGCTCCACGCAAAACTGGACACAGGACTCAAGGTGCAGCTTCATCAGTGTCGAGCACAGGGGGACAATCACTGCCCTGGTCCTGCTGACTACACCATTTCTGATACAAGCCAGGATGCCACTGGCCTTCTTGGCCATCTGGGCACACGCTGGCTCATGTTCAGCGGCTGTTGACCAACAACCCAGGTCCTCTTCCGCTGGGCAGCTTTCAAGCCACTCTTCCCCAGCTTGAAATGCGGGGAAGTAGCAGTGCATGGGGTTGTTGAGACCCAAGTGCAGGACCCAGCAGTTTGCCTTGTTGGATCTTATACCACTGGGCTCAACCCATCAATCCAGCCTGTTCAGCTCAGGTTCTGTGAGATTTACTTGATACATGCTCAGCAAGGCACTATTTCAGTAAAGGGAGCTGATGCTCCCTGAAGGGCTTGCTAGCTACTCACCTCAACCCTCCCAACCAGAAACACAGAAATGCCCACCTTCTCCTGACCAGCCTGTGATCTGCTTCCTTAACTTATTTCAGATGAAACAAGTGAGGTTGACTTAAGAATTTAGGTGGTAGGTTTTTGCTAAGCAAGGTCGTCTCATCTGAAGCAGTTTAGATGGCATTCAGCAATTAGTTCCACTCACAAGTCTAAATTGTTGCTAATCTCTGACAGCAAAAAAAAAGAGGGGGAAGACGGAGACAAAAAGAATGCTTATCTGTGAAAAGGTTACAGATTATTTCTTTCACTGGTAGGCAGAATACGAACGACTGTTTGTGATGCATTAGAAAACTGTGCTTGTGAATTCTTACAATGCGTATTTCAGGGAACAGAAATCTTTAGGAACAAAAGCCTGTCTGGATTGATTAAGTCATCAGATGCAAAGTGTTAGAATTGCCGGTCTTGTTTCCCTGTTTAATCTCTTGTTGAGCAAGTCCCCAAGGCACTCTTTAATTGTGTTTATACAGCAAAGCAATGATATATCACACGCAGCAGTACAAAAATATTTTCATGCTGATTATATAGGTTTGCATAACTCTGATTAAGGTACTTTTCCTGTTTAAACTTTACAGCTTAACTTTTAAATTTAAATTTGAATTTATAACTGAAGACTTGCAAAATTTGCACTTACGCAATTAAAGAATACTAGCAAAAAATTACACCTGATTCAGTTTCATTTTCACTGCATTTTTTTACATGATATAAGATGTTATACAAACGTTTACTGTGCATTTCTAGTGCATACCTTCAGAAACAAAAGCAAGTCTGTTCCCCTGGTGATCACCCATTCAGGCGGCAGGGTACACAAGATTAACTGCAAGCCTATGCAGAGACTTAATTCCCAGTATCTCTTAAGAAATGCAGACTGCAATAGTTTTCTATTTTACTCACTTGTCACAATGCTTCACAGTTTCCAAGGTTTTTCTATGAAACCTGACAGATGTGTAAGATTTGAAGTGTTTGTTTTGGTTTTTGTTTTGGCTTCTTAATAATTGTATAATTCAGCATTGTTCAGAACAGCCCTGGGAGTGGCCAAGAAAAATCCTCTAATGGTCTTCATTGCAAACATAAAGGCAAATAATTCAATTGCAATCTAAAAAACTCACATTATTTTACAAATGCTTTTGAAAGGAGCACCAACTAAAATCTGTTTTGTATTGCTGGAGTAGGATGAACTACATTAGAAGCTGTTAACCCAGAATAAAATATCTATTCCCCACAAATACTTGAGTTTGTACTTGTGTTGCATCACTGTCATACGAAAAATGAGAGGAAACCCCACCCCCAGCAAAGCTAGTTTGAAGAAGGACAATTTGTTGGGTTTAACTCCCACAGACTCCATACACAGCAATACAAAACACTGATTTTTACAAACAAAGAAAAGGCATCTCAAGTCTCAAAAGTGGAAACAATCATATATTCCTAAAAAAATTTCAGATTTTGTTTGTGAAGTTGCAGCTAACAGAGCCCTGTAAAACCTTGCTTATATAGTTTTTACTCACAAATTTATCCTATGGATTTTGCTGATGTTGGGATGGCATAGAAGACAGGAGTCTGACCTCCAACAAATTACAGGCTCTTTTCACTTTTAAATTACTTTTTTTTCAGTAACATTTATGGAGACTAAACCACCAGCCAACATGAAACATTTCTGTTCAAATGTTCCCATACAGCCTGTGCAGAGACCTCCAAAAACTGCCATGAGTTTTACACACCACACGTCAGACACAACAGTAGAAAACCATGGTTAGCTGCAACCAGTTAGTTTCTGCCTCTGCCAACACCCCTTGAAGTCAATGTCCTTATTTGTGTGTGCTTTCATACTGTGACAGAATATATCAAAGGCTTTGCACAATTTTTAGAAAACAGTTTAATAAAAGCAAATGAGCCAGTGAATTTTTTTCAAAAAAGAGCATTCAGTGCCCAAATTCCATTACGTTTCAAAGGAATTTAGGAGCTCAACTCCCTTAAGGTCTTTAATGTAGGTTAGCTACATACAATTTATCAAAATAGTAACTATTTGATCCCCACTTGTGCAAAAAAAAGATGGGCACCAAGAGGCAGCTTCAGCATCTTGAAGTCAGTGATTTACATATATCAATTTAACCTTATATGTGGTGCCTCCACAGTCATTACCCAATAACTATTTTATTGCTTCCTGACAGGGGCCTCCTCCACTGTACCAAAGCCGTTAAATAATACACTTGGGCTCCCACACCTCTTCCACATCATGGGTCTATCACTGCATCACTAACCAAGCAGTTGTCAGCCTAAAATGGGAATAGTTTAAAAAAAAAAAAAAAAGCTGACTAGACCAGGTATGACTTATCTTTCCAAAAGAACTCAGTAGAATTTTCATGGAGTGCTCTCAGATGAATTGGGTGCACCTAAATGAATTTTTTTATATATCCACTTCATAACTGTAAAAATATTCCTAACAATGTATACTGCCTTTGAGGGAATGAGATATTTGAAAAGTGGATGCTCCCATGTTTTTCAGGGTATCTTTGTTCTGAGCCTAGGCATGCATGGCTCTTCAAAGCCAGCTAGGCAATTTTTATTCTTCAATTCAGCAGTTCTTCTTACACTCTGTAGGAAAAGCAACTTACTTGTATTGCCCAAACAGTAAAAGCACATAACTTTTAACACAAAGCAAAGAACAGGAGGTAACTACTCCCTCAGTGTAGATCAGCAAGAAAGAACCTAATGGCAGAACCCAGAGGCTGACCTCATGTTGTTTTGTAACATAAGCACTTTCCACCCAAAGGGCAAAAGTCAAGGAGAGTTTGATTGTGGAGTCAAAATAGTCCTACCGCTCTGTTATTTTAGCCTCCCTTTCTTCCTCCAGATTATTCCACTCAACATAACCTACAGCATTTAGTGATAAACCTGCTGGCACACAATTTATAGAGAAACAACACTTGACTCTCTTTCAGCTACTTATCTTTTTAAGCAGTGGAAAGAATAAGACTCCTACTATATATAGTGACTCCTTGGTGTCTAGCCTTCCCCCCCAGCCCTGTTTTTTGTATGCACACAGGACATGATGTTTTAGGTTTTAAGCAGTGCAACAGAGAACAGTTCACTTTCCCAAAAGGACATAATAGATGTTTTTTCACAACTGAAGGCTGCTTGTAATGCATGGTTGACTGCGAAAAGTAACTGTGAGGCAATGGTAAGATCAAGTATCTTTGACTATATTGAAGAACCCAAAGCCAGTAAGTTTATGCCACTAATTGAGAATTAATATGTAGTTGCATGATGTTCAACCCAAACAAAGATTATTCCATTGTAAGAATAATTTATATATTCAATAACAAGAGCTTATTTTTATAATTAGCTAAGTATAAGAACAGCAAAGGGGAAGCAAACTTACTACGCAAAATACTTTCCTATTCTCATGAATCTGGAAAATTTCAGTGGCTAATGTGTAGGAAAAAATCACAGAAAATGTGAGAGGTATTTTTTACTTTGTGAATTAGTAGCAAACTTTATTTTTCTAAAGGAACACCTTTCTGATTCTATAATTAGACTAATGTACTTAAAAGCACAGTTGTAAGCAGCACCCCCGAACTAATTCAACTAATCAAACATTCCCAACCCAAATTTTTAAAATATTGAACTGTTATTCCACCACTGATATAACCAGTAATCAAAAATAAGACACTTCCCCCTCAAAATTTAATTTATAGGCCAGTGCTAACCACCTTCTTAGATTGGAGACATAGCCTTTTATGGAGCCACACAAAGATAATTTTCAGTGCTGTATTTGAGCTTCTTTTGTTGTGTCCAGCAACACGGGCAAGAAAGAAGGTGGAGTGCAATTTGAAGGACTGCAAAAAATTTCCAAAAAACCAAAACCCCCAACCAAACAAAAAAACCCCTCACCTACTGCAGCCTGAATTCTGGGAAGACCAATTTCTCTGCCCACTATTTTATACATCTCAGACAAAAGCAAATATGTTCAAATCACATGTGATGTGCACAGGAAAACAACACTTACTAATGCACAGAAAATTCTGATTTAAACCAGACAAAGCAGAAAAACAGTGGTTTTGCATAAAGAAACAAACCCAGAAAAGAGTAATTTGAAACTTCATCAAAATTTTAGAAGTTCCAAAAAGTTCTCTGTCTTTTTTAATTTGTTGTAACTTGGTCAAGATAAGAAGAAAAAAGGCTTTGCTCCATTTACTATAACCCTGCTTCTGCTATAGTTATCCCTGTATCTTTCCCAGCCTGTATATGCTTATTTTCTACACAAGATAATAATTATTTTATTCTCCAGACTATCTGAGATGGAAAAATATCAGAAAGAAAGAATAATCCAGCAAATAGAACTGTGGGCTCTGCATGCCTAAATGTGAATGACACATGAGTCCATAAGAATCAATCTTTGTGTAACAGGCTGAGTTTTGAGAACTGAAATTTTCAAAATGAGTCATTTACCTTTTTTTTAAAGCAAAAAAATGGATCATGTTTGATTTAGAAAGCTACAAGTAACATTCTGTTTTATTCTACAGTTCAAAACTGTGTCTTTAAGGAAATATGGTGGTTTTTTTAAAATTTAACCTAGCTTTTAAACAGTGACTCCCAAGTGGTTTCAAAACGCAATTTATTCACAAACTATGGTCAACATATGGCGACTATTGAAGCTGACCATAAAAAAAATTAATCAAGTTAACTGTGCTTGAGAAAGATGTTGGCCTTCTGAGCTAACACAACTTAGCACTTTCAGCAAATGTTTCTGCACACAGATCTATCTGCTTTTCATAGCTATCGAAGGCAGATTAAAGGACAAAATTAGGAAAGGATAATGCTATCCTAAAAACAACTCTAGAGAAACTGCACCTACAGACAGTGGCAATAAAATGACTTGGCTCTTACATCAATAGGAGTGAGTATTCTTGTGTGCTGGCCATATGCAGGCTGTGTAACTATGAAGAAAATAGCCAAGGGACTCATTTGTATCTGGTTTTGCAGATGATACAATTTAATATGAGGATCCATGGGGTGCATAACTGTAAATCTTTGACTGAAAATTACACATGGAGACAGAAAGCAATGGAATTATTGAAATAGTTTGAGCCTAACAATGAACATCTCAGAGCTCCTACAGCATCAGTACAGGGTGCCAAACCCATAAATCAGTAGCCCAAATGAAAATGAAAATTTTTTATTTGTGTAAAAACATGAGAAAGGATGACTTAATTAGAGAACAAAACTTTCACTGTATCCAGTTGATTTATATGTTTTTCTCATCCATGAGACAAAAGAATCTTGCATTACATTTCTCTGCAATAAAAGGGCATGAGTTACCCTTCACTACCACAGTGAGCACAACAGTACATCAGAGGGCTGGGGAAAGTTACATTTAATGATATCTCTTAGCTAGTTCATAAAGTAAAGTAACATGTATTGCTATTTCATTAACCCCAACCATACTAACTCCACAAGCATCCCAAAAGGCAGGCAAGCTTACCAGCATCTTAACAGAGCTTTAGCAGAAAGAGATGGTCAGGAGTCTCTGACTGCTAAGTGGTAACATTTTATGGCATTATGTAGAGTATTTTACAGAGTTTACAGTACTAAGTAATAAGCTATAAGTTAATACATTTTTATAGGATGACCATACCTTTAGAGTTCAGAAACACACGTGTCTCTGTCCCATTCAGTCCCGCCCACAAAGCTTCTTAGTGATCTGAATAAGTCTTTAAAATTCTGCCTGCCTGTGGTCCATGTTCTCCTGAGGCTGGATATCATGCAAGTACTCCAAAGCACAGGATGTCTTCAAGACACAGAACTTAATATTATGTCTCTGAGTTCAGGCTATTTGTACAGCTATTTGTACAGCCTGCCCGTCCAGCAAGAAAGAGGTCAAGCTTCTTTAGCATCTCCTTTCTTATCAACACCACTCTCATGACAACATTTTAGAGGCAGGTGAGGTCAATAAGCCCCATGGGCCAGGCAGCATGCTTTTAGTTTTCTGTGTTGCAGGTGAGTGAGTCTAGGATGTCTCAAGTTTTCTCTTGAGGGCTGTGACTGTGTTACACTGGAACTGAGACTAAGGCGAACACCTAAGCTCAACAGATAGCAAATATGGCCTTCCTGTGCATAGCAGGGGCAGAGAGACATTGTGTATTACTATTCTCTAGTGACGAAAAGAAAATTCTCAGGTCCCAAACATGTGAGGCTTAAAGGCAAGGATTAAATGCCTATCTTAGGCATTATAGCACCATAAATTACACCAGAAGGAGTCAGTTCCACCTATGTTCCTGCACCACTATCTATGGCATAAACCTGCAGAAACATCTAAACATAAAACACAAGGTAGAAATATGTTAGGCGGAATTTAGGTTACCTATATTTGGTGTTGATCCCCCAAAAGAGACCTAAGTAATGAAGCCTCTAGAGAGGGGATGGAGACAAGTTTCTCCACAGCGCAATTAAGAAGAGCTTAAATAATAAATGGAAGTTTGTAGTAACAGTTTTTAAAACAAACTACAAACAGTAACGGTTTGTAGAGTGTTACCTACTAGGATTTAAACAGCATATATAACTGAGCAAGGCACATGTACATTTACCTTCTCCAGTGCCAGCCTAGAGGACACATCATTTTTGAAGAAGCAGGAAACAGGAATCAGCTCCTTTTTGTTAAACTGAATACAAACCACACTGTGTTCCTCCTAGAATACTAAAATGCCAGGTTGCTGGTGGCTTTCTTCTTTTAACCTCCCACTCCAGGATATGTTAGGCATTTTACGGCTTCTAAAGCAAAATTTTCCCAGAAGTATTATCGGAACAGAGTTTTTACCACCTCCCCCAAAATGAAGTAGCAATTCAGCAGCAGAATAGTAATGCTTAAAGCATGCTGAAATCACTGCTTTGCATGCATACTAACACTGTCCCCTTGTACTCCATTGTCTTCCCTATTTCCACTTCCTCCCTCGTGTTTTGTTGTCTGACTGAAAGCTCGGGCACAGGCTGCCAGGCTGCTCTCCATTTATACAGCACCTACTATAACAGGGTCACAGCCTGTGAAACAAATTCCAATGCACTAAAACACTATAAACAAACACCGCCAATGGGCCTGTCAGAGCAAATTAACTAAGTATATTTTGGTGACACATGACTCCCTATGGCTTCTTAAGCAGTTTCTCTTCCTGATTTATGAAATCATCCAGTTCTCCACAATGAACTAGATAGCTGTTAGTGCAAATTATTGAAATTCTGCTTGACTTATGCAAAGCACTTTATAGGCAGATCCTCAGCTGGTGCAAGCTAAGACCTTCATCAGCACAAGAAGAACAACAACTTATACCACCATCTGCCCCTTCATCCACACTGACCTCAGCCCTTCTCATAAACACTACAGGTTCGAGGGTATGACTCAATTTACATGCATGTCTGAGCTCTAGGTCCTGTAGAAAAAAGTATCTATTAAGGTAGCATTCAGCTACACTCCGTGTATCTTTCTATTCTTGACACTGCAAATACCTGTAAGTGGCCCTAGCTGGATGGGAGGGTGAAGCTGGGAGGGGAAAGGTTACAACTTCATCTGCACTCTGCTATCAGCAAAGCCATCCTCATGTTTCAACCATGAGAAAGAAATGAATGGAGTATACAGGACCTCACTGGCATTTAGAAGATTTTTCCCAGCAGTAGCTGCTTGCTACAGCTTGGTCTAGACATTAACAATTTAAGAAGTTTCCTTGTAACCCCCATGGGAAATGTCCAGCTGTGAAAACTGCTGGAATTTCCTGATAACCACAGCGTCCTGCCCTGTATTTCAGAATAAACAATGTTGACAGCAACAGTGTGCCAGAAGTAGACTTTACCAGTTTGCTGCAGCAACAGGGAACTCCCACCTACTTTTCCTTGTTACAAGAACTGATATGCATATCATGAGCCATTCCTGCCACACTCATACCCATTCCCATAGTTACATAAGTAAGTACAAATAGATGAAAAAAAAATACACCGCAAAGCAGCATTAATTCAAAAGCTTATAGTCATTACTCTTGTTTCTTTCATGATAAGAAATTATGAGAAATTTTATAATCAATACTATCTTCTGCCAATTTTTACAGAGTAATTACAGTAAATTAAGATTTCCTGTACTGTATAAAATCATGCATGGGGAAAAATATTTAAAGTATACACATCTTTTAACTCACCTTGACTTCAAACTATGGGCAGCCATGTAACTGGCTTTATGACTGTTCTTTTTAAATCAGCATAGATGCTGTTGTATTGTCAGAAAGACCAAGAGATACGACCACCTCAAATACACACACTTGATCTCTGTAGACTTTTTAATAATATTAATACTACTAATAAAAATTCATATATTTTGAAAAAATAGAACTCATAATTGTATGCTACGTTATTTTTAGCCACACCCCCACCTTTATGGAAAACTTTAAATATATGTGAAATTTATTTTATACACCAGGAACAAGGTGACATGCCATGAACTAAAAAAACAATTCATGTCACCTACCCAACAATATGCTTGCACTTTCTTAACACGTAAAACCAACAGAATTTCAGGAAGGTTTGTTTCCCCCATATGACTCTTGAGATAAGTAGCTGCATGTTCAGCCATCATCTGACTGAATGTGGTAACATGAGCATTAGCTCTGGTGACATACCTCTATGCATTGTCTGTTCCTCCTATCTCACATATTCAGAATTTGACAAAACCATACTTTAGGACTCCAGGAAACTCCTGCATATACATCCACCCAGCCTGATCAGCCAGCAAAAACAAATGGTGGAGTGAAAGACAAGTTCAAAGGCAGGTCAGAAGGTAACAAAGCTCCATACGAAGAAGGATCAGTTGAGTTCAGCTGCTTTCTATATGATCAAGCAACATGATAATATCTCTCCTTCTTTAGGACTATATTCAATTCCTGCATCACTTTTTTCAAACTAAACTTCAAAAGCCAATTATAAATATCATGCAGCAGACCCCGCAGCAAGTGAATGATGACAGCAGAAACAAAGGGACACAAATGACAGCAACATCACCAATGGCTTCTAGGGGAGGAGGGCTGCAGGTCACAAGCTACATCTGGTCATGCTGGTCAAAGTCAAAGTGATGAACAGAGTTGGAAGATGCCATAAAGTATCTTGATAAGGCTGTATTGGGAAAGGCATAATGGAAGATGGAAGATTAAAGGCTAACAGGCCAAGAAAAAGAGAGAAGAGATATCTTCAAACCAGAATCACACTTATGAATGCTTTTAGTTGCATTAAGCCAGGCAACTCATCTCAAATTACATTACACTACGATGGCGCTTCTGTGAAGTACAGATCCAGCCCCTGGTGTCGAAGTCACAGTGCCAGACACACCGAGTCGCTCGTGCCTTCTGTCAGGCCATTAAACTGTGCTACAGGGCTCAGACCTGGTCCAGGAGAAGGAGTTTTATTTGACCACCCGAGCCAACGAAGGTGGCAGGCAGTGAGTGTGTGCTGATGTCTTGCCACAGGGAGAAGTTGAGTCACTGTTCACTGTGCCAGCTGGATTCAGGCATGAGTTTAATAAACTGGTTCACTGCAGTGATCATGCCTGGTTGTTGCTGGCACCAAGTGCTTTCATCTCTAAATGTCACAGGCAGGTTACTGTGGCTTTTCTTTTTTCTTTTTTTTTTTTTTTTTTTTTAGTAGGTGAATACAAATGTGGAAATTCCAGCTACAAAATCCCAGCAAGAAAGAGAACAGAAAAAAAAAAATCTACTTTTGATGTTTTTTGCCGACATAAACTGGCTCCACAATTCTAGCTCCACATTAAAATAGGGGCAGAAATAAGCCTGTCCTCTGTGGTCAGTTATAATTCCTGAAACCTTGGAATTATTTTCAGCGCAATTATTCTGCAAAGATTTTCTTGGAATGGGTGAGGGAAACATCAAGCAAGGAGGTAACTTCTTGTCAGACAACCTGAAGAAACATGTCCAGGCAAGTTAGAAGGTAACCAGCTTATTGCTTGCCAGGAAAGTTGCATGTAAATGCCACTGAAAATTCTCAAGAAATGCATAATTTGTATTGCCCCATTGCTTGCAAAATTCCTTCTCTGGTTGGGATTGATCAATTTTGAACTATATTGTACTTCAGAAAAAGAACTAATCTCTTAATGGGTATCAACCCTATTTAGACCCCGTTCAGGGCTTTTTGACCTGATCTCAATGATCACATTGCCATAAATAGGAACAAGTAAGCTCAGCAGCAAATTTTCAGGAAGGATCTTTGAATCTTAGTGCTGTAGTCAGCTGAAAAATATGCTTAGCCCTCACTGCTCCCAAAGCTTCCAGAAAACAAGTTAAAGCCACCCTAAAATGTTAGTCACCCTCAGATGTTGGCGCCCAGTAGCAGAGAGACTTTTATAAAATTTTGGGTTATTTGCTTTGCTGTGTCACACACACAAAAGGCCTATGACAAAGAAAATTAGGGTGAAGGATTATTTTTCATTCCTTATCCATCAGGTTGCACATGTCTGCTGACCATTGAACTTGTTTTATTTGCAAGGGCAGCAGGGAACAATAACAATTCTCCAACAGAAAAGGAAACAGAAGAGTTATAGAATCATACGTAACCCTCCCCAACATCTTTTTAACAATCAAAGGAAAAAAGATAACCATATTTCCATTGTGGATAATGAAATTTGAGATTCAGGTCATCTTCTTGCCTCTGTGTTGGCAGAATTAATTTAAGAAGAAAGTCCCAATTTCCCATTTCACATATTTGGGCCACGTTCAAAGATAATTTACACTTCACTTATCCTCTTCCATCAAAGAAACAATACAGATACAAACCAGGCTTCTAGAAATGGGAAGGTCATAAATTTGATCATATTTAAAAGGGGAAAAAAAAAGAGGTGTATTTTTATAACTTTTCCAGCATCTAAATAGGAAAAATTACTTGCTTTGCTCCTATTCATTCTGGATACAGGTCAGATGTGTCTCTCAACGAATTTGCGTCACCCACGGCCTCACTAAGGATTGCCAAGCCTTTACAAGGCTGTTTCTAAGCTTTAAATATGGCCAAAACAAAACTGCTTCAGCATATTACAGGGAGATGTGAGGAACTTGTGCATTACAATATTTGAGTTCTGTCTGGAACCAAGATTTAATAAGGTCTTGCTGCTTTTTGATAAAAGCTATTTCTTTAGAAATATAACACAAAAATAGCTTCACATGGACAACCAACAAGTGTAACAAGATAGACAGGAACATTCACAGTGTCATTGCCAGTCTAGACAAACATGCAAAATCCTATGCTCCATCTCACAAGGCTCCTTATATAAAACCATTCAGAAAACAAAACAGGACCAAGTCAGCATTTTCTGCCAGGAAAAATATTATATGGCTTACCAGCTGCTGAGGACAGGAGTCTGTGAATTCAAAGAAGTAAAAATTACGTGACTCAGGATCTAAATGTCTCCTCAAAAAGAACAGGAGAGGGATAGTCAAGTGGTTTAGCATGCTCAGGGCAGGATGTATTAGTAGGATTACTGGAGATGGTTTGTGCCTGTTCTGCAATTCAGAGAAGGAAATGCAAGCATGTTTACATGCCTGCCCCAGTGCCTTCTTGGACAGCACTTCAGACCTCTCCATGACCTTCTCATTTCTCTTTCCTAAACCCATTTGCACCTCAAAATTTTGGACTGCAAGTTCTTTTGTTAATATTATGATAATTCCTGTTAAATCAATTATGTTGCTTTACACAAATAGTTCATTCCAAAGAGACGGAAGTAAATTTTTACCTCATTAGATAGTGCGCGGATTTGGGTGCTGCGTTTTAACCAAAGAGGTTAACTGTAATCACAGATCTGAGACAGATGCAAAAATTTGTGCTTGAACCAAACATGATAAAACAGAAACACAATGAAGAAACCTCAAGCCCAACATTCTTTAATTATTTGCACAATAAAAACGCACTAACTCTTCTTGTAGAAGCAATTGATTTTTTTCTCCACTCTACGGATTACAATGAAGCCTGACCTTCATATTAGGTCCTAAATAGCTGCCTCTCTAACCAAATTCCTTCTGAGTTCCCTGACAAGCAAACACTGGTCCAGTACCATGCCTCAAGTTGTTTTGGTTAAGATACTGGTAGCTGCACACAAATTTTGCTTTTTTTTGAAACTTGGGAAAACAGCGAACCATGTGGTTGGGAACACAGCACCTGGTGGTGGAACACCAGCTTGCACCTTTTCAGCTCTACTGAAGTGTTTAGTGGTGATCCAAATCACTGCTTATTTACCTCAGAAAAAATGCAGCTGCTTAGGTCATCAACTGCCTTCTCTGATACTTAAAAAAAGACTATATATTCCAATACAGAAGCTATCTTTCTCAATACAGAAGAATAATTCCCATAATAGCAGAGCAAAGTTTTAACAAAAGAACAGTTAGGCTTTGAAGATTCATGAAGACTGCATACTGGAAATCTAAAATGTCAGAACTAATTGTAAGTATTTTTAGAATTGGTTCTGGACCCTTTTTTTTTCCTACAAAGCCGGAGAAGTCACATAGGGCAGTATGAAATTCTTTTATTCTGAAATATTATTAATCACTGAGGATCTTTCTCTTCCTTTGAACTTCAGGTGAAGAGAAATCAGAGCCATCAGTCATTTCCAGTGTTTGGAAAAACTCAGTTTTTCACAGTCAGAGCAGTGATTCAGGTCATACCTGAATTTTCTCCCATATGTTCCTGTAATTAGTGAATTTGACTTCCATTAAATGTAAAACACATAATAAAAATACCATGGTATAACAAAGCAAGTGTGAGATTCAAGTTAAGTAAATTCTATATTTTGGTGCCTAATTCCTCCTTATATTTATCTAATTCATGTAATGTGTCTACTTTACCTTGTCCCCATGTACATATATCTAATTACTATTACTTGCATCACAGTGTTTTGCTGACCAATGAATCTAGAAAATGCTTATGCTCAGATCTGCAGAATGGTCATGGAAAAATCCTAATTTACACAGTTGCCTCTTGCAAAATACTGTCAAATTTTGTTAAAGACACTGTGTGTCAAGGAGCTAGCATCATTTCTGAGACAGGAAATAAGGCAGAAAAACAAGCAGCTACCTGGCACATCAACTACCGCTGAAAGAAGACAAAAACTGATTCAGGGATTCCTCCAAAGAGACCAATACCAGTGGGATATAACCGACTTTGGATACCTGCATAAAGCATCAGACACATTGAAATGGACAGCCACCTGTACTGGGCAGATGTCCTTAAATAATGACAGTTAAATTTTTGGAAGCTTTTTTTTCCTCCCCCCTTTGCTATATTTCAGAGGTGGACCAAATACAACATTTACTTAATCAACTTGTGATCAACTTGTGCAACTAGAGTTCAAACATAAATGTCTGCATGCCTTTACACCCTCCACAGAGCTCTAAAGGATACAGGATATGTGACACTGCCAGTTCAATGACTTATGCAAATATCATTCTATTGAAAGCAATTTTGGGAGGCTTAGCTTTAGACCTTTTTCTCCTAGATAATCAATGAGCTTTCTTTTATGGCATCTCACAAAATTTGAGCAGATGAAAGTACTTAAAAATACAGCAAAAGTGGGGAAAACACAAATGTAATTCAGATGCCTTGGGTGGTTTAAAGGAGCAGAGAAAGCCACAATATGAAACCCTTTATTCAAAGAAAATGCAACTTTCAACACTTCTTTACTGCTTTAAATGTAGTATTTTCTTTCTACCACAGTGACAATTTCCCACTCTGGTAAAATATGATTTTTAAATTGAAAGCCTTTGTAGCAATTAAGGATTTAATGTGCTAGTATGGAATCTTTACTTGACTGATTATATTATATCCACACCATATATATTTTATAGCGTGCAGGAGAAAATACAAAGGTAAAAGTATATTTTATTATTTATCTCCTAATGCTTAATTCTGACAATAAGCACCATTTGAATCCCTGCGGGCCTAATATTTTCAGAGTACACAACTGAACAATTGTGTGGCATCTGTCAGTTTATTAGAAGAAAATTACCCATGGATTAAATTATAAAAGAGGAAGGTCATCAAAAGTTATCAAGATTTGACTGAACTTTCTTGATCAAAAAATGTACCCCTCTGACCTTTCCTTTTCCTTTACTTACAAGAAAGTTATTCCATACAAAACACTTCTTGCAACTGCTCTAATTTCCTAATGCTACTGGACTGTTTGTTATTCTAACTGTAAAGGTAGCAAGCAGCAGTGTTAATTAATGACCCCCTAGAAATTTGCACACAATTACATTGCATACAAACAGTAGAATGCTAGTAAATTGTTTGCCTTCTATACATCAACAAAGTTGCTTTTTGCAAATCATTAGATAAACCTATTTAGAGATATATTTCTGTAAATTATGTCACAGATTACCTTACTTCCAGTATCCCCACGCTAGCAGATGAATGAATATGCTGAGGAGCTGTTGTCATTCACTTTAGTGATACGATATTCCACAGGAATAATTTCCACTATACCTTCAGGTTTTGTAGTGATGTTTATACTAGCAATCACTGCTAATGTTTTATTCAATATACTTAGCATAACCTTTTGCTAAATTGCTAAAACAATGAGCAAATACTAAGAAAAGAAAAGAATGAACAGTTAGAAAGTGAAAACAAACCAAATCATGGTCCAGTGAACTCTTGCTTTGCCTTAAACACATTAGCAAATATGTACCTCAGCTCCTCATTTCTCCCACATTTCATAAAGCACTGTTAACCCCTTCTCTTTAGTTGTGAGTGGGAGCTCAGTACACCGATAAGATAAGTTCAAATACACACAGCCTTCAATGAGTTAACTTTTCTTCCACAAAGGTGAAGAGTTTTGCTGACCCAGTGCAAGTCAGCTTGAGTAAAATTCAATTCTGCTGTAGTCAACAGGAAAGTAGGAAGGAAAATAGGATTTAACAAACAAAGCATAAAAAGTCCACAGCAGGAAATCATTATTTGGGCAATTGTTCACTTTGTTAACAGACTGGACTGTATTAATATCTACCAGTGCATACTGCTGTGTTTGTGGTTTCTCTGTAGTGGCACGTCTGGTCTGATTAGTTACAAAGTGGTCATATATGCAAGTGAAATCTGCAATAGTGTGAGGTTTCCGAAGAATACAGAATACATATGTCATTAATGCTTAATCTGGCACCAGCTTATTCTGGTTAAAGTTCGAGTGGTTAGCTAAAATTAAATCAATACTAAAAGAAGCTCAGAATGCCAATTGAAGTGGTTTACAGACATAGTTTCACTGACCATTACAGCTGCTATGGATTAGGCATGTGAAATGGTTCAGTTCAAGTTAACATTTTTTGTATAGACACACAAAAAACTGCAGCCACAGAATTCTGTGTGCTTGCAGTTGAAAGCATTCTAGGAACACATATAACATTGTTCCAAGTTACCATTTTACATTTATCAATTTCAGTCATGCTTCTTTGCACAAGAAGGTTAAATTAAAATCATTGGAATATATACATTTGTGTGTGTATACTCACACGCACACACATATATATATGGCATTACAGTTAAAAATAGATTTGTAGACAAAATTCCTACAAACTGCTGGGGAAAGCCTGACATTCTGCAGGGTTTTACATAAAAATTATATTATAAAACTTAAAAAGTTATCAATATTAACCAGTGAACACAGTAACACCAAAAATGTTTGTACTGCAACAGTTCCTTAACTTTCACAAGAGGAGTCATAAACCAGTTTCTTTAATGTATTCTGAAGCTCCTGGATACAAAGCCGCATCACAAGCAGAACACTCATCTCCTCACCTAACTATATTTTAGGTCCCCTTTTCCCAAGGGAAATATTTCCCTGCCTGCCTGACTTGCTCAAGCTTCTTTGAAGCTACCTTAAAAACTACGACCAGCCTCTGAGAAATGAACTTCTGGTTAGAAACTGCAGGTGATGAGGTAAGAAAAGGCTTGCAATAAAACTTTTTATCAGACTCAGACATTTTAGATCAATATGAAGGCAGTAGCGATGCCAATGTTAATTGATTGTGAATGCAGTTCAGTGGTTGTTCTGAAAAAAGATTTTGATTTACTTGTTTTATGACAGGAGCATGGCTGCGCCAAATACTATTTCCCAATACTGCGGAGACTTAAACGAAACACATGCTGAATATATCTCTCTGAGCCATTTATTTATCATCTTTTATGGAATTTGAGGGATTTACTGGGGTTGCTTTCTTTTAACTATTAACATTTTATCCAGTTTGCAGGGCATCAGCTATTCAGAAGAAAACTGGAAAAGGTCAACACACAAAGCCAGCAATTGCAAAACACATCCCATGCATTGCATTTCACTCTTGACCCAATAACTTCCCTTTCCCAACCTTGATATTTCAGAAAACATGGGTATTTTTTATACTGATAGTTCGTAGGACTATAATTAGCCAGCTTTCACAGTACTATGCTTTGACCACTTTCCAAGGTGTGGGATCAAATCCAGTATCTGACAACATTTCTAATCCCCTCTAGAAAAGTCGGGTGCTGAAATGTAGAAAACTGCTGCAAGGCTCCTTGTAGCAGTCAAGCCCCACATAAAACCATATGGGAAACTTGGGAATAAGCTCAAGAGACACCTGTGTAGGTTACCTGTGCCTCCTTTGCTTTTCACCTTTCAGCTAGCTTTAGATTTGAGCAAAGATTTGGGGTTTAGATTTACAGAGAACCAGTGGCCCATTTGCCTCCATAACCAACATGGAGGAGATGTCCTGTTATGCCTATTCCCGCTCAGCCACTTTTCTAAAATAAAGTGCATAATATTACTTACGTGTGCCTCAGCACACTACTTGGCTTCAGTACCCCTCTGGGTTTACAAATCTATGTATCAAAATAGGGCAGGAATTTCACAACTTTTAATTGAATGATTGATTATTCTGTCCACTCTATATTTATTCAGATTTTGGGTTGAGCCTTATTTAACTCTAAAATAATTCTTTTCAATTTTGGTCTCCTACTTTGGAATCAGTTTCAAGAAAGTAGATTAACTGAGATTTTGTTGGAGTTATCTGTAATTTACAGCTTCATAAAATACCCCACATGAATCTGGAGGATAAGAGAGCTTATTGGTAATAACTCGAATTTACAGAACAGAATTTGGTCTCTTAACTGTGAAGGGTTATCTTTTACATTTTACTTATACTGACTGCCTTTTTTGAGATAATCCATTGTAAATCTAACAAACAATCTCATACTCACCTTTACACAAGATTGCAATT
This sequence comes from Entomyzon cyanotis, assembly GCA_024500445.1. Lineage (NCBI taxonomy): Eukaryota > Metazoa > Chordata > Aves > Passeriformes > Meliphagidae > Entomyzon > Entomyzon cyanotis. Next base: position 90,424,300 of record JAKEPQ010001005.1, read on the forward strand.
CATTGAGGTAATCTAAGGGGTGAATTACAAAGCACTAAATACTTGTCTTTAACAAATTACTCGCAAGAATAAATCTCATTATTTATTTCAAATCCAGGTACTTGAATGCCATCTCAGTGAACTGAATTGTGTTGACAGTTGCCAGGAATCTTGTAGGTTTACAATATTGTAGGTTTTTGCAGGTGAGGATCCAAGAATTACCCATATAAAATATTCATTCTAATTATTTAAATGAAAGTACAATACCTAAGCCAAGCCTTACCATGAGAACAACTACTCTTGTGACTTTGACACTAGCCTGGCACTCAGAGGTAGAGACAGTTTAACTAAAATTACACTATGCTTTTGGGAAATCTTTTAAAACATATTTAAGATGTCCCTTTGAAAGATGGGAATAATAGTCTTTTTTAATTCAAATGCCAATTGCCCTTCCTAGTAATATCCTTTTTTGATAGTACAATAGTAAGATAATCTTGATAAAAAACTATTTTAAAACTAGACCACAATCTGCACTGCCTTAATTCAGGAAAAAAAGAGAAGCACATATAGAGATCAGTGATTCTGAAACAAATATAACAATGGAAAGACTGTACTAGGTGCCTGCAAAGTAAAACCTAGGCATATTAAACAAAAACTAACAGGAACATGTAAGGACAAAGCATCTCCTGCTACTTTATACCCTCTAAACCATTTTACAGTCCGTTAATGCCTTTCACACTTCTTTTATCCAGTGGCATATGAATTGTATTTCAGTTACATATTAAATCAATACTAAGACAGTATGACACCTTTCATTCCTCAGATTCATAAAATAATTCTGAACAAAATAGTCTAAATCAAATCTCCTGCTCCAAAAGGGCCAATACTGAATTCAGATCAGGTTGCTCAGGATTTTATCTAACCTATCTAGGCCTGAAACCTCCAAGGAAGGAGATGCCAGTCTCATTTAGAAGCCTACACCAAACATCCTCATCATGAGAAGTTGCTGGGTTTTTTTCCTTTTATATGATTTGGGAGCCTCTCCTGTTTCCATTCACAACCATTGTGTCTTCTCCCCCTGCCTTGCACCTCTGTGAAAGCCAGCCTCTTTCTTCTTAAAACCTTCTCCTTAATAATGGCAAGCTACATTCAAGGTCCTCTAAGCATCCTCTTGTCCAGGCTAAACAAGTCCCATTATCTCTATTCCTCCTCACAGAGGTGCTCCAGCTCTCAACTTCATAGTCCAGTGCTGAACTGACACCATTTTATCGACATCTTCCTTGTACTGGAGGGGACCATAACTAAACACAGTGTTGTGCATGTGCATATTTTCATGTTTGTTTGGGATTTTTGACAGTGATTTTGCTTGTTTGGCTTTTTTTAATGTAATTTTTTTTTGTCCAATTACTTCAGTTAATCTAAATGTAGCCATTAATCAGAAATATTAATATAATGGACTATGAAAAAGGATATAAACCTCATGGCCTGCATCCTGATATTGTTATGAACTCCTAAGATAAAGGATATTATTTTCTGAGTATATAATTTATTTATGCTTTCTTATTTATAACAACATTTGTCACTATATACTGGTTATGGAGTGTCTATTTAACTAAGAACTATATTTTGATACCATTTTGTTCAGAGATCAGGTATAGTTTAGAAATAATAGATCTCCTGCATGTAAAGAACTAGAATGTTTTCTTAATAGTTTTGTAATTCAAGAAAGAAATTGTCAGATATAGGTGTTAAAATCCACATTGACTTTTCATATTTTAATTATTATTTTCTCAGAGCTTACAATGTTTGTGTACTAATTCCTGCTATAACTATTCTGTTAAACAAAGTACTAAAATCTCATAAACCCCTACTTGGCTTCTTTCTCACTTTGGACCACTCATCTACCGGGCTCATGCTGGACTCTTTTGTCTATATTCACAGTAGAAAGAACTCTTTTTTTCAACACTATGAAATTTAATCCTTCTCCATTGCTGCATTTTAGAAAGCATCATCCTTGCCTTCATACATCTCAGTCATTATTTTCTCATGTCCCACTTTTCACTGGAAGTCTTATGAATGTAAAAGTTTTTTCAGACTAAACGACCACAACCCTACCAAGCTTGCAGTAACAAAGCCTGCCTTATTTGCTGTCATCTTGAGCTTTTCTGTTTATCAGTATCTTTAATCTTCTCTCTCAACCAACATAAGATCTCTGAACAAAAAAAGTGCCTTAAATCTTTTTGTAGGCAAAAATAATTATTGCAATGCATGAGTCCCATAATATACAAAAAGCAATGCAACAATTACTTCATTTGTTAGGAAGAGGTTAACATGGCTCTGTGGGCTCCTTGTCAAGTTCCAGCAGTTACAAAATGTCTTTGTCTAATGTATCAGCATTCCTGAATTTTTGTGAAACTGGGGAGGGGAAATCAGTATTAAAAATCAGGGAGCTGGAGCCTTCACATGAAATACAGTTTTGTTCCTACCACGAAGCTAAGTGGTTTTGATCTTTTTGAACTTCTCAATCATGTATGACCAAAGAATTCTTTGCAATGAATTATGCTGGCCTTCTATGTTAATGAAAAGCCAACATGCATAATTTATAGAAGCTAAGAACCAAACATTAAAAAATAAAGCCATAAAAAAGCCATAGGAGTCCTTAATGGCAGAGTCCTCACCATTTAAATGGAACTGTTATACAATATTTTTCTGTCAGATTTATTAGATTTCATTTGAATATGTTCAACTTCACAATGATGTTTGTACAAAAATTCCAGAGTGAAAACACTAAAAACCAGTAAAAATCAAACAAATGTACAGTCACAAGAAAAACATGGAGTCTCTAGAAGACTTCATTTTCTTTTAAAGCCAGTATTAAGCTTAAATCTCAGCCATAAATATCTCAAATACAATGTCCCTCTTTCACAAAGATGGATCCTAATATTTTAGGGGTTTTTTTGCTTTTATGCTGCTACTCCTCAGCACAATGACCTCCTGTAAAGAGTGGTATTCCACCAAAGTAGCTGTCATGCTCTTTCTATAATGACAGGGAAAGCTTCTTCCAGATGCAGGGACTGAAAAAGCAGTGGAAAAGAACAAAAGGTCTGAATCCTGAGCCACAAGCATCAACAAGGAGCATTTTCATTGTCTTGCACAGCTTCGAAGTATATGTAACCATATATGTTTTGCAGTGTCATATCATCCCCCCACCCCTCATCCCCATAGAAATGAGATTGTAGAGTAAATATTCTCTTGAAAGACAAAGCTAGCAATAGAAAATAAGTTTCTTCACCCAGCTCCTGCTTTTGGGACATATTATTTGCTTGGTATACAGAGGAATTAGTTTTTTTCACATAATGAGTAAGAATCATCTCTCACCCTTTAAAAATCAATATATTTCATTTAAGCTTGTCTACATAATGTGAGGTTTTTTATCTGTACCATCTTGCAAACTGGAACTGCCTTATGCTGAGAGTTGCTCTTCTACTCTTAGTGCTAAGCTGTCACTGATATAACAATGGAACTTGCTTGAGATTTATTAATACAGATTTCCAGATAAAACAACTACTTTGTACATCTGAGGAATTAATTCTCCAAAGTACCTTCAATAACTAAATAGCAAGTTAATGCAGGCACAAAAAACTTGTGCTTATTTACATCTACCTCCCTAGACCCCTGAAAATACTTAACTTGCATACAAATTATTTTTAGTATCAAAAAAAGGACATTGACAGAATGTAAATTTTAAGTCTGAACCAGAATGTTCTATTGATAGTAAGTTGGAAGGCATGTTTTGGGAAAACATTACAAACTATCAGTAACACAAGCTTATTCTGTGCTGAAGTAAATCACACAATTATGGGTGAGGTTAAGTAAGATTAGACTGCTTACAGGCGACCTCTGTAAGCAGAGGAATGGAATAGTTTCTACTTTGAAAACAATTCAAGAGCTGGATCTCATTCCCAAGGAAAGCTTAATCAGGCAGAATTGTTTCACAAATAAGCTGGTTAGACAGTACAAAACACCATTTACCCACATGAAAAACTGGATCATCAGTGCAGATGGGAAAGAGCTCTCTTGAACAATACCGTTCCCTTGTTTCTTAAAATCAGAAACTGAGAAATGTGTCCTCTCCATTTATTGCTGCAATATACTCTTGAAAAGAGTATTGATTTGGAGAGAAGCTGTTACAAAATTCACGCTAAGTTTAATAAGGTAAATAATTGGATCCTACATTGCTTCTAGCAATAATTACAGATTACAAATCGAGAAACAACCTTCTGTTCACCTTTTCTTCTAGCTACCCCACTACATATTGGCATTTCCTGTTCGCCTGTGGTAGGTCTGTCCAGAGGTTACAAAGAAAACAAGCTAGGAGAAGAAATGTGTACTCCTCACTCTTATAGCAGTCTTTTTTCCCCAAGCATAGTTCCTATGGTAAGCCAGCCTTCTTCCTTATAAACATCTTAACATAAAAAACCTACTTCTCAGGGTCAGTCATAACAAATTCATCATCTTAGTTCCAAGAAGACATACATGCAAAGACCTGTTCTACAGGTTGTCAAAAATAATTGACTGATTTTCCTAAACAGGAATGACAGGAAGCACTGACAAGACATTACAAGACAAAAATTATATTTTTTTTCCCCACATAGACATTTTACCAGGAAAATTACTGAATTAAAAAATTTAAAATAGTTATTGTTAGGCATTTGCTTCCTCTGCAGCATCTAAAAGTTAAAACCATTAAATCAACTACTTCAAAGTGTTGGTTTGTCTGTTATTATTACAGAAATTAAGTCTTCAGATATTTGAAAGCCCCACTAGCTTCATACAAAAAGTATAAACAATTCCATATATCTCTTACATGTCACTATGACATTATCTCCATGATGATTAGACAGATCAGGAATTCGAGAATAATTATAAAAATTCAAAATCTTAATTGGGATCATATTTAATACCACTGTTATAAGGATCCTGATGTCTTTAATCAGTGTACCAGTGGGCATGAAATCAGCACCAAAAAAAACCCATACAGAATTTGACAGATTTCTTGACACCTCTATCATATTTAATTACATTCCCCTCAGATATCTATGAGAAGATTCAAAATTGACACTGACTTCCATTGATGTCTTCAGACATGTTTAGAACACACAGTTATTAGACCTTTGGAAATTTCAGGTCTTAACTATTAATAAATTTTTCAGAACTTTGCGTTAGAAGCCTGTACACTAGCAAATATTGACAACCTTAGAGGCCAAAAATTAAAATAACTATATATGCTTTGATTTAGTTTCTCAAATAAATAACAGACATACCATGGCAATATGGCATGAAGGAATCTGTACCATTGTTGTCTCTGATTTTCCTTTTCTTTGGAATACACAGTCAAAGATACAATTAAGTAAATCACATGGATTCTTTAGTAAGTACTCAGTGAATTTAGTGTCACTAAATAAGATCTTTATGACTTGGAATTAATTTCTTAAATCCCATAATAAATAAGGGATTTTTCTCTATCCTACACCAAAGTCTCTTAAAGGACTGCTCCTGAAAATTATGCAAATGCAACCTCCAATACAAGTTAAGCACAGACCCATCAATTATGGTTTAGCTGTCCATAAGGAAAAAAATCTGCTGCATACAAGATCACATACCACTCATTATAACTTCTCACAAATGAAAATTCCATAACTACATTATTTATTACTTAATAGACTACCACACTGAGTAACTAATTTATTCATTGATGTTAAACAATTTAGTTAATAGCAAATCCAATACTCAAAAGCCACAGATTTTGCTAAGACACCTCCTGCAGTTGAAGTTTGAATTGCTGCAATGACTCGCACCCAAGTAGCCATTTGGCTAAATTCCCCTCAGGATCCTACTGTGTTACAAAAATTTAAAGCTTCATGATTACAAAATTAAAATTTGTTTCTGAATGTGCGTAAATATAATTTGTTAACCGTGAAAAGGTAATAGTATATTTATAACAGCCTAGAAAATACTTATTCTTGTAAGTTCTTTCTTTACCAATACATAGCAATAAACTCAGCCAAAACTCTACTTTTCTGTCTTAATCATCTCAAAGTAAAATGAATATCAGCATCAGATAGGCCCATTTGAATCCATTTAAATATCATTGACACATTCTTTCATCAATTTTTTTTTTTTTTTTGTTAAGAGAAAGACCAAAGGAAATTAATGCAATCCCATACCTGCATAGGAAAGTAGATCTCTATGGTTAACTTTTGTTAATGAATGAATTTAAATGGTTTCTAATCAGGTCAAAGTGTCAGTCAGGGTCCTTTCTCATACTCAGAGATCCAGAGAATGAAACTACTGCTCCATTATCTTATGGATACTCTAGATGGCCAAACATGACTTTAACAGTTGATACCCTTCTCATTACAAAAGTATGATTTGATCAGGCACTTTTGATGCTTTGATAGAAAGACTGAAAATTACTTCAGTGATTGAAATCATCAGTGCTCATAAAAAGGGAATTGCAAGAAACATGTACATGATGCACTTCTTTAATTCATTATATAACCTTTTTTTATTAAACTCTGAGCTATGGATCATACAATAAAACTTTTTTTGGCTAAGACAGAAATATATGTATAAACTTGATATAACTTGCAGCTGAAATTATAATTTCCTTCATAGCCAGAACCAAGTAAAGCGGTAAATTAAGCACAATCAACAAAAGGACACAATACAAAACTAAAAATCTCATTTCTGATGACCACAGTTACCATATTTAGAAATACAGATAAACTTTCCGAGTAGAATTTTCAAAAGTAATACTAAGTAAAAGTATTAAAGTTATAGTAAGCATGGTTGTATCTAAATAAAATGAGTTTCACCTTATGCATTTTTGTTGGTCTGAAGACAATAAACACCACTTACCAGAGTGTAAGACAGCTGGCAGATTTTCACAGCTCAGGAAGTGACTATGTCTTTTACTGCCTCAAACCCCAGTATTAGTCAGGATGAGTATTCTCTCAACACTCTTAACCTGTTCATTAGTGATTTTTAACGTACCTATCAAATAATACACAACTGTACATTTGTTCCTTTGATCAGCCTGCAAACAAAACCCTCCTAAAAAAAAAGGAAAAAACAAACAGAAAGAAGCTTTATATTAACTTCCTTCACATGTTGCAGCCTTAATTGCACAGCATTTCAGTGGGGAAAAACAAACCAAACCAAACCAAAACCAGCAAACAAGTAACCCTAAAGAGCCTGTTTCTACTTAACTACTTTCCCCATCTTGACTTTTTAACAGCAAGAAGAAAAACACAACCCATACAAAAAATACAAATCTTCCCATAAAAGCTCCTTCCCAGGTTGACTGTTAGTGCACATGGGAATTTAGTACAAAGACATTTGCTGCAAAATTTCCAGTTAACATAATAACGACTGAAAATATTACATCTCTGTTAAACTGACTTTCTATTTACCACACCTACAGGGGAGACTGATTTTGGACAAAATATTTAAGACTGAATAGAGACACAGCATAAAGAGAAGCACTTTTCACTTTATTATTGAAAAAGCTTTGCCTTCTATATCTCCAATTTCATCCTAATACATAGATGATTTTATACCTACTTAAGCTGTCACTGTACACACACCATGTCTGTCATAGTGCTAAGTAGCAGAAAATTTTTAAGAGTTAAACTATTTATAAGCACCATCCTTTTTTCTTCCTTAAGGAAAACACTGCAGCATTATGTATTTGTTTTACAATGTCTGTTGTTAAAGATTTCACAAGGAACATGTAAGTTTATGTGGAGAGCTGCTGTCTGTAAAGGGTGTAAGGTTACAGATCAACATCCAAATTTTATAAGGACTTTCACTGTCAGCAAGGGGTCAGTTTGATTAACCCTTTATCAGTAAGGCTTTGCCTCAGGAATACAGCAATTTTCCAGTTTCAGAGAATTTTCCCCTTGCCTGTTCCAATAGCTTCACTTCTCCTCAAAAATCTGGCCAGTGTCGCCAACTTTAATTTTAGATTTCTGCTAATTTGCTTGTTAAAAATAGTACTGCTGTCTTAATACTGTACATTTTGAAATATTGCCCATTCTGTAGCACTTAGAAACATGTATGTGAAAAAAGAAAAAAAGTAGTTAAAATATTCACTGCTTTCATGCACAGAACAGGACCAGAAATCTAATACTGTGTCAGCAGACAGACTGTTTCAGAACTACATCCACACACTCTCTGGCAATACGTAAACTCACTGCCTCACCCTTAGACATTTTCTTCTTCAAAGCAGATACCAAAGAAATTAGTTTGTCCCCAGTTTTTTAACATCAAAGACAGCAGGCCAAATTAATCCCTAGCGTAACTCGATGGAATTGGTCCTTGGTCTTACTCCCCAAGGAAAGGTCTACTCCAAAACATACACTTAATTAATATCCTCTCTCGTCTATAGATTCCTATAAGGCTTTTAAACTTTTCCTTGTGGCATGCTCTTTGCAACTAGTCTAAGTTCATACAAAGGCCCCTTCTATCCTGGTGCTTTATGAGTGTTAGGAAATAATTTTAACATGTATGTTAAAAGATGTTTCCACAAGCACACGGATAACATGGAGTGAACGCTCAGCAGTGGAATTATGCAACTAACATAAAGGAAAACCAAGGAAGTAGCATTATAGCTTTATAGTTCCATATGAGGGCATATGGAAAACTGGTGAAAGAGAAGGGGAAGCAATGGCTCAAGACAGATAAAACTGGGTATGGAAAAAAAAAGAAAGTCTGACCACTATCTCACTCATAATAACAATCAAAGGCAAAGCTCCTATTAGCTAAAAATATAAAGGATCAAGCTTTTCATGAAGTGGAATAAAATTCTCTCAGGTCTCTCAATTAGAGATTACTACTGAATTGATGTAAGCATATACTGGAAGAGTCTTTCTGAAAAAAAATCATCTTGGGTGTACATATAAACAGAAGAAAGATGCGTGGGGTTTTTTTTAATCAGAGCTAATGTATGGATGACAGCATCCAGGAAGAGAAAACTGAATGGAAGTGTAATGGAGATGAGTAATATAACCTGAACTGCATTCAGCTTCTTGACATTAGAATTAGACAAACCAGGTAAATAAAGACCCAGGCTTCAGTGAAGGCCTGTTTTAAAAATCTGTTAACTGCCTCTGTATGTATTACCATTTCTAGCTCTGAAGTGCTGTGATGCTGGACAGCAGAGACACATGAATATTTCATGTTATAATTTGCAAACATGTGCATTTCCAAAGTTTCCTTAACAAAGAAAACCAAATATTCCCTTACACCCATGCTCCATGATTCTGAAAACACCCCCAGTGTTAGCATACTTAGCCGCAAGAAAAATGGTGAATTTCGATTTTATAAAAACAAACCATATAATTCAGAACTGCTATACATGACAGAAAGGATGCTTCTGAAATCTCCTGCAACATCATTCAGCTCCTTTGATTGCCTAAAATGGCAGAACACAAGATTCCCATAAGAAAAGATCAGTGGCAGACCACGAGACAAGAACCAATGCCCTTAGCCAAGTAAGCCTAATACCAAATGCAGAAAAATGTTTGAAACTTTTGGTTCTTGGACTTTATCCTCTGCACTGTACTTGCTCTGGAAACAGCCAACTCAACAGAATCACTAGCCATTATAATGCAAATGTCTTTGATTACAAAGCATCCATTAGGTCAGTAAAACCTCAAATATCTGGAATTCAGCTTCCTGAAGCATTTTAAATTAAATCTCATTTTACATAGCTGATAAGAATATGACTTAATAGAATATGCTATTTGTGGTATAATGTGATCTTCTAGTATGAAAGTCATGCCAAATATTCCATATTTCATTATTTTCTCATGTGTGCAGGCTTTTTACATTAAAAAATTTCAACTTTTATTGTACCATATTTTCAGCTACTACGATTCCTAAGGTGCACCATGATTTTTGAGAAAAAAACTAAAAGCAACTACGGCTTGAAAATAAAATTAAGCTGGTGCCTTTAAAATCTCTTCCCCCAAATTTAAGTGATCTTGCCTCACACATCCAATTCTTAGCACAATCCAGTTTAATTATTTGATTATTTGCATAACCATTCTAGAATATAGTACTGACATGCTCTTGCATGTCAATAAATGGGGGTAATTTATCGTACACACTGTTAATTTGTATTTTCTTTTCCAAAAATCTGTAACTTAGGAGAAAAGTCCATCAGAACAGCACTCAAAACCACTGTTCACCTGATTGCATTCTGCAGAGAAAGCTTCCTCAGTACCATGGAAAACAACAGAATGTCAGGGTTCTATAAACAACCTTGTTATCAAGGGATAAGCTTTCTAACTTTATCTACTGCTTTTGCTCAATTAAAAATTTAGCAGCAGCTTCCAAAGATCACAGTGCAGGTAGATTATCCTAACTATGCTCTCATTTGGGTGAGATCCTGAACATACTGCAGTCAAAGGGAAAGTACTCCAACCTACTTCAGGGAAGGAAGCTCTGAGCCCTGGTATGAAATATTACTCCATAAGCAATTCCACTGGTCAGCAGTTATGCAAGAGCAGCAAGACATGGAGAATTACTAGTCATACAGCTCTTTTCAATTCTCTAGGAATTGCTATGTTTATTTGGCTTGAAGTATGATTTTTAAGAAAATATTTTTAACCCTAAAACTAACTTCTGATCCTGACTTTCTGCATGACCTTGGGTACATTTCAAAGTTGATATACTTCAGCTCCTCCTGTACTAAAATGAATGCACCATAACATACCCACCTCTATAAATCTCTATCCTGCTTAGATGAAAGGCATTTTGCAATGTAAGTGCAAAATCCTGTTATTTATTAAAGGAGGCTTACACCACAGCCCTTCACTTAACGTTGTTAGGGCCACCTTTTACCTTTAAATCTAGCAAGACAATTATTGATTAATGACCACACCACCTCTGTCAAAAATATAAAAGCAATATAAACATGCCTTTGCCTGACGGATCAGTGATCTTAAGCAGTGACTTGTCTAATTTTATCTATTTAGCCTAATGCACCCCACTTTAGTAGTTTCCAGTACTCTTAAGTGGATACACTTACATTAGCCAATCCTAGTTCCTTTGGGAGGTGTGCCGGGACTAGTGCTCAGCTTTAGTTTATGAGCTACTCAGAGGCTCTTACAGATCAGTTCCATCTTCCTCACAGTCAGGTTTTTCAGCTCATTGAAACACAGATTCAAATTTCCAACCCAACAGGTGGGATTAAAAATAGATAAATATTTATAATAAATGATAAAATATTGTCTTAACCTACAAAGTACTTAGTACTTAATATTTAGTATTGTAAGTATACTACTTATAATTGAAGCCACCCTATTAAACTTTATAGGAACCTGCACTATCCAAGGCAATATTGCCCAATTAAATCCCAGGGGAAAAAAAATATGCTGAATTCAAAGACACCATACCATGAATGATGTGCTGTTGGGATTGCTGTAGTTCTTAGTACTGAATGCATTTTATTGCCCAGAAGTAATACCTACCTTCAAATAGTAGCGACTGAAAAAATAGAATCATACTTAGTAAGTAAAAGAAGCACATAAAGACTATTTTTGGACTGTATTACTGAAAGAAATTTCCCAGTTATTAAAGACACCAGTTACGTGGTGTTGCTCACAACAATTTCATCAATTACTAAAACTCATCTTAAAACTATACTTGGCCTGAACGAATCTTAATAGTAATCTGTTTAAGAGCATCACTGTGCTTTGTAGGTGCCAAAGGCATGACTTATTTAGCAATTATTTTATCTTGGCAAAAAATAATAAGCAAGACATTCAGCTAGAAAGTAACCATCTACCTGGAGCAGGTTATATTTATCCAGGAGTTGATATATTTAATAACCAAGTGTAGATCTGCTAAAACACACCATCCTCTGCTAAAAGTACTTACTTAAATTAGCACAGTGGGAGAGTAAAACTCGGTAAGAATAGTAAGTGCTTGGTGACTGAATAACATTACACTGGCCATAGATAAACTGACTGAAATAAGCAAACTGTCAAACTATGACAGGAGAAAACTGTTGCATCCCAGATATGAGGACAGCTTTATAACGTGACAATAAATTATAACTAAGGAAGAATGCACACAAATGACCTTTTCATCCCTCACAACAAAAATTTATTACAAACAGTAACCAACTACACACTGAAGTTGAAATACCAGCAAAACCCATGCATTTAAGAATATCAAAAGAAGTTTCTAAGACACTGGGATAAAAAATAACCAATACAAAATATAACTTCTCTCCACTTGCCAATTAATAAACTCATCTCTAGATTATTAGGAATTAAACAAACAACATAAAAACACCAAAAAAAAAAACCCTGTCATAACCAAACAGAAAAACCCTAGACACCTGCAACTCCCTGTAGCAGTTTTTGTAGAAAGGTATTATTTCTTTTGCTAACAGCTGTAAAGGTATCTCATCCTAAAAGAAACAGAAGATGCGAGGCATCACCTAATTGTGAATCTAGGTCTAAAAAGAACTTCTAAATCCCAAGAAGCCTCAAAGGAAACTAAAGGTTCAAAGTAGAGTGGAGTTGTTGGAGGGATTTCTTTCACTGTATATTGCACTTTGAATGTGTCAGTATCTGCTTTATTTAGAGACTGACAGTATCAACTCTATTATCTAGTCATACACAGAAAGATCCCCAAAAAGGAAGTGAAACCACAGGTGGAATCATTGCTTTGAAAACCCAGCCTAGCCTGAAATCAAGAAATTTGATAGTTTTTAATCAAATATACTTCTGCATCTAATATCCTACATTTTGCTGAAAACATTTCTATCCAATGGATATCATAGGCAGTGCTGCCAGGCCATTGCATGGATAAGTCAGATGTGTAAGAATTTGTAGAAAACAAAGATAGCCTATGCTGAGGTAAGCACCCTGGTACCTCACTCATTAATTCAAAAGAACCACTGGACCCGGCAGCTTTTAGCTTTCCTTTATGCTTCATTTTCTTCCTTGCTCCCAGAACATTTCTTGAGCATAGATAATTGTTACCTTTCTATAGAATTGGAGGTCTAAAATTCAGCATCCACAAACCTGCTAAAGTATAGTCTTCCAAGAGCTTCAGTGTTTAAATGAAGAAAAAAATTTTGCAAGATGATCTATAAAAACAACTGCCCTCTGTTTAGTAATAGAGTTTTACATACCAAAGTAATCAACAAATTATCTGTATGACCTTCTCAGCCTCTGTCTCCTTCCCCTTCCTGGGAATTCAGTGGGTACAAATGAGGTCTCTATTGCACATCCACAATCCCTGCTCTTTTCATCCAATATCATGTTGCTCTGAGTTTTTCCTTTTCCCTAAACTACTTGGTAGAGAAGTAACCTTTCTTAAAGTTGTTGTTCATCAAGCAGATGACCCTTGATCATCTTCACTTTATGATCTGTTCAGTATTGATGAAAATTGTAATCAACAGAGAGATTTTTTTAAAAGAGCAGTGGGTTGTTTAGAATTCAACACTGGGAAAAAGAATTTCAGAATGCACTTTAAGCCATTTTTTCAACAAAGGTGTTTATCTTTGAAACAGTTATAAGTTTCACAATATAACTGGATGGACCTGTTCTCTAGACCTACCCATCTTTTCTCTAGGAATGCAAAACTTTTTCATTGCTAGCACTGTGCCATGAGCCTGGAATTCTACTCAGAGTGAGTCTCAGAAAAAAGAGGCAAGGATGCAAGTAGTCTTTCAATAGAAATGAAAATTGCAGTGTGATAAAAGTATATGCAAGGAGTTCACAACATGAAGTCAGTATGCATAAAGTGTAGATACACACAGTCCCTATGGAAAGCTTTAAAAGCTCTGCAGGAGCTGCAAATAGCAGTGAGGCCTAAAGCAAAGCCAAGGAACACTTGGAACTTCTGAGCAACTGAATGTCAACACAGTATCATTTATGAAAGTATGCGGTAAATTCTGAGAAGCTGCCTCACAAGTCTCAGTTCAACCAATGACTTTAGCAGGAGCTTAATTGGTTTTCCTGCTACCCTTCTTGAGCTGGTTCTATTTTGACCATTGAGTGAAAAGCAACAGCCAGTGTAAATCTCCTAATCTGTCACTCATGACATTTAAACAGACCGCGTTGTCGTGAACAGCGTGATTCAGGTTAAATTTCCATTAAATACTTCCCTGCTTTAATTATTTTTTTAATGAAAGTTGACACTAGTAACATTAAAAAAAAATCATAAGCAGGCAATAGGCTGGAACTTTATCACAAAGCTGTCACTGAGCACAGTGAAGAATTCACTATCAGATGGTATCAGGAGGTTACTCATCAACATTAGAAAACTCATCATATTTAAAGGCTCATCTTTTCAGTCTGTATGAATTCCTGCTGACTGTGACACAGTTACTTCTTCAAATAGATAATACAGGCGTTCAGAAGAACCAAACAACCCTGAAAATTCCAGAAAACCATTGCAACACAAAGATTAGTGTCAAATAACTATTACTTTTATCTGTAATAGAGCAAATAATTCCAGGTATAATGCATCCTGCAATCATGTGAGAATACCCTTAATATTCATACTGCAATGGCTGTAGAAATTAGAGAGCCTGCTCCTACAAATGACTATTACAGTCTTAAATTCCAGCTTGGTTCATGAAATAATCATGTGCATAAATCCATTCCTACTCAGTATAACAATCCACTGATATTAGAACACATTCTGGAAGCCATTCACTTGAGTGGTCTGAACATCACAATTATCACATTAAAATAGGTGACTAATGAATTGGGTACACATGTGGCTACTCCACCATAAAATGTATCGTAATAGCCTCTGACTTAAATGCCATTATGAAGGGAGATAGTTGAAAAATGTGAACCCCATTCATTTGCATAATAAGTATTAGACTATAAAATGTGATTTTCTCATAATTATTAACCAGTTAAAAGGTACTTCCTCTCTTTTTATGTGACTGCTACTGTTTTCAACATCTGGATTAACAGTTGAAAATAAATTCAAAAATTTTCAACTGCAGGAGGAATTACTAGATCAATATAATAATTTTAAGAAAAAGTCTCTGTGAGGCTTACAGAATCATACCAGTGTCAAAATGCAGACAATTTAGAAATATTTCCTTTGGTTGGCATGAAGAATATCCAATACATTGGCATCTGAAAAAATATATAAACTAGTAAAAAATTATTCAACCTGACCAAAATTTGTACTTAATTTTATGAAATGTGATGACATAAGAATTATGCAAGAGTTTAAGCAAGTTTCTTCTACTGCATTCCACTTCATCAAAAACACACTGAACAAATTTTGAGGCAAGAGGCGAAAGCCCCGGCATTTTTCATACATAGAGGGAATTCTTTTAGTTTCTAGTTCATGTGTCACTCGAATTACATCATAATCAAACATGAAGGAAAGCATAAGCTGTTTTAGAAAATCTAGAGATGCAGCCAGTATCTCTGGCAGATACAGGGAAGGGACAGATCTTTTTGAGGAAAGTGGCAGTCCGACGCATCCATTCTTCCCTTGCTACCGAAAACAAATACAGCCCCTGGAGAACTTTGGAGACTTTTTTAACCTCTTCAATTCATAGGAGGGACATAGCCACAGTCATATAAAGGGAATACAACTAAGAAATGATACTATAATTCTCATCTGACATATAGCGTGTCACAAGATGCTAAACCTGAGCTCTGATGCCTTTTCCAAGCACTTCCCTTTTATCAGTGTGATTGTCAGCCCCTAAAAAAAAAAAAAACGAAGCGAAGAAAATACAGGAAACAAAAAGGAGATCAGCAAAAGATCATCAGGTGGAGAAAGTAGTAGTCTCTGAGTCTATTCAAGTAACTTGAAGACCCAGTTCACCTCTTGATTCACTTCAATTTCTTCCAACCGTATTTTGCTTAAACACAGAATTCCACAGTCTATAATACAGTATTCCTTTTAACCTCCTTTGACATACAGAAGATGCAGGATGTGGTTATGTGTATTATGGTTGGTTAAACATATAAAAGTAACATCAGACAAGGCACCTACAATAATGAGATGAGCTAAAATTACATCAGCCCAATTCACTTTTGTTTAGACAGAAGCATATAATCAGTTCCTCACACTGAAAGTACAATCCAAGCCATGCATAATTTTTTAAAAAGTTATCTGAGCGTATCTATCTTACACAGAGAAAATTTAAGAACAAATTATAAATTTGTCAGTTTTGTCATAGAGGTTGTTGTTACGTGTGGTAACGTAATTGTCGAGGAACATACAGATCTTATAGTCCAACCTCAAGCACACAGCTTCTTGCAAAATGCTATAGGATCAAGGAATATTTTGACTAAATTTCCTGAATGAATAGGAACATAAGACCTTTTTACTTATCTAAAACAAAAAATATGAGTATATGTAACGTTGATGATAGTACAGCTTAAGAAAAAAAATGGAAGTAGAGGATTAATTAGTTTGTTGTTTGGTTGGTTAGCGGTTTTTTTGTTTTGTAAAATGCTACTTAGAGCATCCATTCGGTAATGTATCACACATGTATTGAGAGTTACAGAAAAGTTTTTATTATGTGTTTAATGCATCAAAAGCATAGTTTTAGCTGCTAGAAAAATTCAAACAAGCCCTTCAATTGAGTTGCACATGAGCAGGACCATTATATTCAAGTTAATTCATGCTGCTTCACAAACAGTTCTTTAAAATAGTTATCTATTTCCCTAATGGACTTGTTTTAATCCTCCAGTATGGTAAATGAATCTTTTTCCCACAGAATAATATTGTATATGACCATAGATTCTTTTAGTGTCTTGAGCCTAAATCCGTAGGCCTACTTTTCAGAGAGCAGATTAGTCAGCCTAAAAACTGAGTCTGAAATAAGAGCAACATTTTTTCAAATGCATTAAAACCCACAAGAATTATTAGTTCTGCTTGTC
Organism: Entomyzon cyanotis; assembly: GCA_024500445.1. Lineage (NCBI taxonomy): Eukaryota > Metazoa > Chordata > Aves > Passeriformes > Meliphagidae > Entomyzon > Entomyzon cyanotis. The sequence continues at coordinate 90,441,234 of JAKEPQ010001005.1, forward strand.
AACTCCATTTTAATAGTTTTTACAAGTCCAATTCTGACATTGTGTGAGAAATAGTGGGCAAGAAAAGCTAACTATAACTTATCAGGGAAAACACAAAGAAATGTAAGCTATCTTGAGTGATTCCCAACAGCTGCACTTTAAAAACAGAATCAGGACTGCAAGTGCATAAACTCTGATGAAAACACTGATTTATTTTTAAGTGTGTTGTACTTGGAAAATCATTATAAACCAAAACAAGACAGAACTCGGCAACGGAAAAGCAGCTAAAAGAAATCCATATGGGCTTAATTTTTTCACATTTTTCCCTGCAGAGGAATCCTGTTGCCCTCATTTTTCTTTTCTGTGCCCCCAGTTGTATTCATCTACCTCTCTTGTATTCCTGACACTTTTAATAAAGACCTCGGAGTTGCTTGTCTCTCTCCTTCCTTTCCTTAGACCTAATTATCTGCTTGGTATTCAGATCCTTTCCAAAAGTTCCATACTATCATATGTACATACAAAAGTTCCAAAAGATCATATGTACAAACATTTGACAAACTCAAATCCAGGGCAAATTAGGTCCCTAAGTGTACTTGCAAATCTGGATCTGTAAATAACACTGGAAAAACAAGAGGCAACAACGTAGCAGTTTAATTTATTCTGCATTTGATTCTGCAAATTGGATGGCAAATATGACAAAAGTTGAATTGGAATTACAAGAGTGATCCAGAAGTACCTTCTCAAGAACTTCTAAGATAAGGGTTGAAATACCTAAGAAGTGGACATCTGATTCCAGACTGCAATCCTGGTCACTTGCCTAACATAGTCTATGGATACAGCAAAATACCTTCAAAGGTCCAAAACCCCAAAAAGCTGTGTTCAGAGCCAATCAGGACAGTACTGTATCTACATGTGTTAGAACTTCATCTCTCTTCTTCATCAAAAGCATGACTGCCTACCAAGATTCTCCAGTTGGAATGGATCAAGGGCAGAAGTCTCTTTATCAAAAACCTTTCTCGATTTTGAATATGTATAGCTGTTATGCTGAGTTTTGCTCTGAAACAGACATTGTGGGTGTATTTTAATAATGCTTGAAGAACATGACTCCAGGAATATCCAAGCACATTCCCCCCCTTACTTGGTGAGAGCTGTGCAGTGAGGGGACCTTTTAGTCCAACAGACCTTCTTAGTGCATTTAAGGCATCTCTAAGGCTAAACTAGAGCATCAGCTCTCTGCTGTTTTCTTAGGAATTCTGTCCACTTCTTCTATTTTAAACACCAAACAGGTGTTTCCAATCTTGTCATTAGAAAACAGACCCTGTGAAATCAATTTCAGTACAATACACCACCATGAAAATATATTACACCACTATGTAATATAATAGATAGATAAACTACTTTATACCTTCATTCAAAAATAAAGACCTACGTTGTTCTTGAAAAATAATTATTGTCAAACCTATCATTTAATGGTGGCTTCATCAAAAAGTATATACAGTTCAGTAAAAAGACTTGAAAAACAAAAAAAAAAAGATAAATCAACAATTTTCCTCAGGAAGAAACTTTGTATGGTATCTCAATGAATATTTATCTGTAATTGCAGCCCCCACCTTCCTTATGCATGGTATTGCTTATGTAAAAACAGCCAGCAATCGTCAATCACACAGCCCAGTGAACAATAACCTGGTATGTATGTGTGTATATATATATATATATATATATGCAGTTTCAGAGGAACAAAATTGAGAAAGACAATAGAGGAAAAGTAATTCCAGCAGAAAGTTGAAGATACAGGGTTTGTTGCAGCTTCCATAGCTCAGTAGAAACCTCCCTTCCTGCCTACTTAAATAACAGCAACAAACACATGCAAAAAAGAGAACAAAGCATTTAAAATTTTGGCTCAGCACCATGCTAATAGATTATATAAAAGCACAAGGGTATGAGGACAGCCAGTAGGTGCCATATGTTGGGAAGTGCCAAACACTGCTTGCAAGGTACTAAGAGACTACAGCCTCTGCTGAAATAATTTGCAGGCACTTGGGATGACGCCTCTGGTTGTGCACTGCCAGCTGTTACACAACACATTCCTGGACTGAGATCAGCATAAATGAGCAGGGCTATGTTTAGTGTGGGACATAATGGGTTATGAATCAGGAGCACTGAAGACAAGCTGGTCTCTTTTTTTAAAAAAAGACGTTTCCAACATGTACTAAACACACCAGTAAAACAGTGACTGCAACTTTGAAAATATCACTGCAACCATTTATTCCACTTAACATAACACCTGTATGACAGAAAACAAAAATATGTGAATACAAATGGAAAGAAAAATTCCGCCACAGTTAAAAATACCACACAGAGAGACCTTTTCATACAGCATTATCAATCAAAGTAAGAAATTGTCAGAAAACATAACATCAGTGACATCTACTAATAAAATCAAATTTCATCAAGGCTGCAGTCAGAAGAGACAGCAATAAAACCTTAGTAAACAACCATACACTATGATTTAGAAAAATGTCAGAGGATGAAAATCTACCACCATTTTTTATTTTTATTTCAATCCTCATTATTTCACTCTAATAGAGTTCTTTTAGCAATTAACGAGAGAATCAAATCAAGGGGATTAGTCATCTAACTACCTAGTAGGCAGGTGCAATCAAGTGAGTTGACTAAATCTCAAAATACAGCTGTGCAATTAAGCAGCAAACATAAATGTGTGCTTACAAAATTATAGGTCATCTTTCAAAAACAACCCCTATGAGTAAGAAGAAGGAAAGAAAAAAAGAGAGCTCCTTACACTTTCTCTGAGATTTGCAAAGCCACTGATCCTTATACTTCAGTGCCCAAAGGCTTTTCTGTTAGAATGAAATTTGGGGCAAACAAACAAAATAATTTAAAATGAAAAGGACTTGTAGGAGGTTCATCAGTAACAACTATGCATTTAATCTCCGATACAGCTTTATGATTAGACAGATCTGATCCAACTGAGCCAAATTAATGTACAAACCTGATTAAACCATAAATCTAATTGAGGTTTCTACTCCTTGTTCTGTGGATCAAGTTATTAAATCACTTTGGCCCACACTAGCACAGATGTAATGTATTTTTCTTTAAAGTCACCAGGTTTATAAAGCCACAATATCTTTTTTTTTTTCTTCAGAAGTCTGTGGAGAAATTCAAACACATGAAGCCATCCAACCTCAACAATGTTAAGTGGAGGCAGAGCAAAGAATTGCTTTCTCTGTAACTACCCCCAAATTTCAGTTGAATCAAAACTATGAAGTTTTATGGTGGGGCTAATTCTCGGGTCAATTTGGTTGCTTTTTCCTTTCAGAGTCTTTTCCTGATATAGGTCTTTAAACTCCTGCCCCTGTTAAGCCTGTGAATCAGTGCAATTCACAGCAGTCCTTAAGATAACTGAATATGGCAAAAAGGAAGCATAGACAAGAGATACAGTATTTTATGTAGAGAGGATAATTTTTATTAATGAAGCAGTACACAATAGACCACCTTATCATGTTTTTCACTAATCAACTTATAGAAAAATTAAACTAAAGGAACACTTAAAAAACCCCAGAGTTCATCCTATTCTTCATTTCAAAAAAATAGTTTTATATACTTCACTGAAACATAATAGAGAGCCACAAATTCATGGTACATTGCATAAGAACAACTATGAATGCTGCAATTCAAAATAGTTATAACAAAACACTTTAAGAGCACAGCTCTCTAGTGGCAGTGAAGTGCTCTGGCTTCAAAATACATCTACATTTAAACCAAAAAGCAGAGATAAATATTTACCGGACAAACTAAGAAGATCAGAACTAGCTTGGGACTCAGTTTTGCGAACCACCTGCCTATGAATAAAACCACTTCTTATACACTAACTTATTGTCATAGCTTTATGAACAGGGCCCAAAATAAGCACAGAATTTTGCTACAAACTTTGCGTATCCTATTTGTAATATTAAAAATGTGCACACAAATGATCAAACTAGAAGTGACTACAAATATATAATTGATACTAAAAGGTATTACAATGAATCATCAAAGTTTCTGTTCTTTTTTTTAAGTATCCCTCTTTTTTTATCCTGCAGAACAAGATGAGAAAACATAAAATAAAACAAAACTTCCATTCAGTTAAGAAAAGAGTTAAAAGATATTCCTCCCTTGTGCATCATTTTTCTGAGAAAAGGTTTTACTTGTTAGACTAGCAATGCCTAAGGGAGAGTGCCCTCAAAGAAGCAGTTTTTCCCAAGACAATTTTTGTTTAAAGAAAATGTATTTGAATCAGACGGGTTTGGATGCATCAACCTAATAAGATACAGCTGTATTTTTTCTTTCTCCAAAGAAATAAGTTTAAATCAGACTGAGTATTTAAAAATACAGTTAATAGTCTAAAGAGGCAGCAAGGATAAGAAAAGCAGTTATGGCAAACACTTTTAGACTGACCTTACGTACAGGGGAAGCTTTATGTAGAGGAAAAAGGTGATTAAGTCGTATCAAAGTTCAAGCTGGTCAGAAAAACAATAACCTTTTAAAGCAATCTAATGTGAAGGAAAAAAAGTATTTTCCAATAGGAATCCTTGAAAAAATCCCAACCACATGAAAATCTAATTGTCTAGATATTTGGCAACTACAGAGCAAGCCATTCCTTTTTAAACAGTACATAGAGCCTGAAATGTCCTGAGCATCTTTTTAAAGGTCCACTTCATTGATGGAGTAACTAAAATAGCAAAAATAGGCAGAATTTGAATATTTAAGAAGCAAAAACCAATTACTGAAATACTTTACTCAAAAATGAGTAAAAATTGAATAGCATGTTCAGTTAATTCTGTTGCCACTATCAGTAATATATACTGAAGGCATCTACATTGCAGTTTAAATTTGGAACAGAAGTGAGCTTTTGAAGTCATCCCCACTTTCAGTACTGTGGTTCATATATCATGGAACTAAAAGAATACAGATGAGAGTCTTTTTAGATGGAGCAATGCTAGAAAATGTACTCCAACCACTAATGGTTGTGGTGGAGTCCATTGGACCAGATTAGAGAGAGTCGGAAGTGAAACACCCTGAAATATAGATAGTGTGAACATCAAGCTCTCCACACAAACTGTTTCCTTCCACAAATGTTGAGCAGTTTTTGCCTTGCACTGTTCAGCACAGCCATTACAATCACTATTTAGACCACAAATTATGCCTACTGTCACATGCACTCGCTTTTAAGTACTGCAGTGTAAACTATACAAACTGCACTGAACCTGTTACTCATTCCTGCTCTTTGGAATCTGAACTTAAGAGCTCTTGGTCTCCACAGCCCCAGGCAGACAGATAACCTGCTGATGCTACACTTCTACAAATGTAGGAAAAGAGCATCAACAACACTGATTCTGAAATAAGCAACAGCACTCTCCCAACCCTCATCATTTAACTTTCCACTACTGTCTCAAACACTTTTGCAGCTGTGCAGAGTAGTGGCTGACAGAACTTCTTCAAGTGGGACTAGCAAAATGTGCTAGCATGACATGAGAAGTTCCAAAGCAAAGGCATTGTCAGGCATGAATGCTTGAACCTAGCAGAGCTTCCCCCAACGCCATGTGGCCCCCTGCACAGCATTCAGCCACCAGGGTAAGCTCCAAAACAATCCATGGAAAGATATGGGTATCTTCACTAGTTCTTCAGAGGAAACTGTTTTCTTCACTAACTGTTCAGAAGCTACTAATGTAGGTGGAATGAATGACCAAGTTTGAACCAAGGCTCACCTTGTGTTTTCAGATATGGAGACACTGTTTATGGGACCTGAAGTCAGCAGTCAAAACACAGCTCTTTGCGCTTGATGCAATGTGCATTTAATTTAAAAGACAACCTATCACTGGTGTGAATGATTTGAAAATATTGGAGATATATATCTATATATGGTGTTAAGATGTAATAACCAATAGCCATATTCAAAATAGATTAGGAAAATATTATGACATCTACTTTCTCTATACTGAATAGTGAGGTCAGTGGAACAGAACTCTGACCTCTGGATTCACTGGAGACAGCAGAAACTTGTCTTCCCTTTTTCTCTTTTTAAAATGCTAGGTATCTAGTAGAGTTGACCTTTGAAAAAGCCAAAAGTCTGCTTCTTTCCAAATCTAACAGATTAAGTAAATAACCTGAATATTTGGATAAACATTCCAATTAATTATGAGTAGTTCTTCATAAATCTTATACAGATCCTGATGCTGAATTCAAAACTACACAGGTACAAACCTGCAAATAGTAATTTATATGTAAAATAAAACAGAAGTTCATTCCAGAAATTATTGTAAATGTTCATAATTTAGTAAGACATTCTTGTTTTAAGTTTTAATGAACGAAATAAAAGACACTGGCAGCTTTGCCTCATTCCACTGCTGTGAGCTCAGCAGAATTCAAGGGACATAACTGGGGGGACACATATTTCAAATCACATACACATAAGAAGTAGGAGTGTCTTAAAACATGGTTAGCATTGTTTTCTTGACTATACCACATGCTTAGTAATGCTCTTGGCTAAAAATACTTTCAGGTTCCAAATGCACCATTTAAGCATACTACAGATCTCTGCATATCCTCCAAAGGTGGAAAAGTTTATACTTTCCTATTGACACCCTTTTTGTGTTGGATCAATCTAATCAGTTATATTCAAATGAAACTGTAGCACTTGTGTTTAATACTGTATTGCCAGTGTTGGTGGTCCTGTATTTCCACTCCTGTCAAACCTCTCTGCAGGTACTTGGCTACCATTTTTCTCTTTTCTATTAAATACCTAGTCGTTAACACATCATCTAAAAGCATGGCAATGATTTGAGACAGCATGGAAGAAATAAAGAGCAGAATACCAAATTTGTAATGTAGCTCTGTCTTAACACACTTTCCTGGATGGGAGTGTGGGGGAGCAGGCACTTGAAGACATTTTTCTCCATTTCATTATTTAAAATTGAAATTTTAATTGAATTGCTCTTTAGGTTTGGAAAAATATTTCCATGAAATGTTGTTATCCCTCATTGGCCCAAGATAAACTGAGAGTTGCTGCCAGATGCCTGTTATACAGGACAAGATTTAAGCATACTAAAAATGGATTCAGAGTTTGTCCAGTCTTTAAAAAACTGGACTTCATAAATGTTCAATATATTTTATCTCTGTATAAATTAATGATCAAATCATTTTAAAGCATCACTATTCAACACATTGATCTGTACTAAGGCTCCTTTGGTCACAACATGATAGATTGTTTCTGATCTCACCTAAATGCATACTACCCTTAAGTGAAATTAATACGCCCAACCTAAGTTTGGCAAGAGAAAAGATTTGAGTCTATGCAAAAATGACTTGCCCAGTGCCAATGTTTATATCACCAAAATACCTCACAAATCAGTTTGCTTATCACTGTCCAAATATCAGAATTCTGCCACTTCAGCAAAGGTGAATCAATTACCAAGGCATTCCCTTTTCTATTGATTATAAATCTATGTTGGAAATCAGAGTAAATTTTTTACAAATTTCTCGAATTCATCTCAACATGAGACAAATTTCCTCTTGCCAGAACAACTCCAAAAAAACCTATTCCAGCTTCTATTGGAATGGCAGGTGGAAAGAGGTGTCATATCACAGGGCAAATGGATATGAACAGGTAGGAGAGACAGACAGGTATTTTTCTGAGAGAGAAAAGAGGTTCAGAAAACAAAGGAATGTCTACACAGAGATTCTTATGGAAAGTTTTGTCAGTTATTTTATATCTGTACAAAGAGAGCAGATCTCTTGGGATCTCTATCATGATGAGCCTGTTAATTCTACTTCAAGCAGTGCCTGCCAAGAATAGTCTCCCCTGAAACTGTTACTTATGACAAAATCAGACAACAAGCATTGCTTAATGTACATTGCAGATTTTAAAACTCATCCAATTTGCTGTAAAAATAGAGAACAAAGCACATCACCATGGATATGCAATATGGACAATAATACATATCAAGGAAAATCACATTCCAAAGACCTAAAATGGCTTTAAAAACCTACCTCAAGAACTCCAGTCCAACTTCTGCTTTTCTGTGCAAGCAGATAATGGTGAGCAAACAAGAATGAAACACCCATTTTCATAGAGCTAGCACAATATTTCACTGGGAGTTAAGAAAGAGCCCACTCTACCTTCTTTTGGGACATAAGAACCAAGTACCTCTCAAAGATTCTACACTGGAAATTAGAGACCTTAGCATGCAGGTTGCTTTTTGTAACTAAAAAGGGAAAAAAAAAAAAAAAAAAAAAAAAAAAGAACCAAACCACAACAAAATAAAACAAAAAAATGTTATAGGCTGTCTCTCCCTATAATTGCAACTTCCCCACTCTAGGCCGTAGCTTGTCTGGATACAACTACAGGGCACTAAGCAGATAAATCACGAAAGATGACTACTTTGAAAAGTACTAAAACCACAGATAATTCAGAGACCAAGTAAGTAACTGTTGAAAAAAAGAATAATTTGTGTTTGAAACAGCGATTTAGGCAGATGATTTTGAGAATTAGAAAATGGCTTGAAATAGTTCATCTTACATTAATTTTTTTATTCCTATATAAACTTCAATTGTTACCATCTTTTCCACAAATGCATTCCTACTATTTTACAGAAATAAGTCTGGAAACTCCTTCCGATTTTCTAGACTGAGCTGCATGGATACTTTTTATTTCAGCTAGCTACTTTTATATTATTTATTACAATTGTATTATGTATTACTCTCACCTCCCTTCTGTGATTCTGTAAATTACCAAGATTCAGATTTTAGGAGGAAACAAAATCAGCTTCAAACACAAACCTGGGAGGGGTGCTTCTAGAATAGTTTGAGTGGATGCCTTTGTTGCCTTATTTGTAGCTGCTTATCTGTAAACTCCTGCTTGTAACAACATTAGTACTCATTCACACTTCTGAAGAAGTTCAGGAATGTAATCTGGCAACAAATCATTTTTTTTGAGAAGTAAAAACTGAGAGGTAATGCTCAGGTCTGGAGGAAACCCTGAAAGCCATTAACCTAAACTGCTTAAGAAATTATCCTGAATTTAAAAGAAGAAAATGGATAATAAATAGAAAGAAGACAAAATTTAGTTTGGAGAAAACATACTCCAGTTGCTGAGCAAACTAATGAAATCTTACATTTATTTCAACTACCTTTCTCTAAATATAATATAGTAAGTTTTACATGCCACCTATGATTGTTCTTGAAAATTCAGGAACACACAATACACTAAGAAACCATCACCTGATTCTTCTGAATGAAACCCAGACTACAAAACCACGGAACTACAGAGCAGCCATCATATCTGGACAGAAAATCCAGCAGTCCTGATCACCTTCACCTTCATAACCACCAATAATTGCTAGAACCTCTGGCATCACTACTGAGTATTACAAGCTGAGCACTGAAAAGAATTGAATATTCTCTGGAGTAAAAAAATTACTCCCGGACTAGAGAATAAAAAAAAGAAAGTGGGAGGAGAAGGGGCATTACCTCAAAACAAAGCAGATCAAAACATAAAAAGACGTAAAGGGTTATCACAGGAGAGAGGAATGCACTTAATGGGAAAAGAAATCAGTTTTGGCTAAACAGTCTGTTTTCTAGTTTCTCTTTGCATTAGCACACACAATATAGGCCATGGTGTATAACAGGACTATAAATATCAAATACTGAAGATCCAGAAAAGAAACTATGAAATATATGATGTGACACATGACTTTTAGTCAGTGAGTAATTGTCAGAAAAGTATTTCAGAAAGCAAATGAAATGCAATTTTTTTCTTTAGTCCCATTTATTGTTATTATACATTATTACACTGTGCTGATCAGATAACCTCTCTGAAAAGTCCTTTTAATGAAGGGGAAGGGGAAGGATGGTATTTAATTTTAGACCATTCCAGATTGATCTTTAGTCCATGCTCAGACATCTGGAATTCATCCAGAATAAAAACTGTATTTTAGAGAAAATGAACTAACACAGATCTTGAACAGTTTGTTGTCCTAAAATTTAGCTGTTAGCTATAAATATTCCAAAATGTTAAAACTGCTGCTCAAGGGTATTTATGTGTTGGCTTAGCTTCGTGTTCTTGATGAAGTCTTGACCTATTCTCCACTTGACAAAACCAAGGAAATGCTAAGGAGAATAGGAGAAGCAGATGTCCTAATATGACATTTCTTTCAGGCTTACAACAAATTTTACTCCAAGAAGGACCAAATACAGCTGATACAGAAAGACCAGAGGGCGTTTACACTTTGCCTACTATACTCCCTTGTGACTCCGGTGAGACTACATATGCTTGGCAGCGCATGTGCTTAAAAACTTTGTTGGATTAGGTCCTGTGTCCACAATTTTAGAGCTGTGAGAAAATTGCCAGGAAAAAGCATAAATTACTTCTGGCACAATGGACAGTGAATACAAGAATGAAGAGGCTCCCCATCATACACAAACCACCTTCCATGGCATAAAAATGAACTAGTATTTCTAGCACTGGTTCATTAGGTAAGAGAACTCAGAATAACTTTACAATTACACTTTATAAGGCATAGCACACAATTTAAAATATCCTAGTAGCATTCTGGGTTCTTTTCTCAATGCTTCTATTTAAGGCTCTGGCTGTGCTTCAGCTAGTGTGGCAGCATAAACTAACATAAGCTGGGGCAGTTGTGGCTTCTCCATTCCCTTCTCATTCCTTGATCCAGCACTCATGCTCCTGCAATTATGAGATGAACGATTCAGCTGATCAAGTCAAAAGCTGGAAGGCAATCACATTATTCTTAATTTGACATAGCTATGACCTGCTGCCATAGGGATGGTCATGCTCTCCTCCCTGCATCATGATGAACATGCCAACCTCCCCCAGAGCAGAACCAGCAGCTTGGCAGCTGTGGACATAGTTACAGCTCACTGACCCCACAAGACCTTTCCTTTTGATGGTCTAACTCTATGGATAAAGATTAAGGTTAAAAAAAAAAAAAACAGCTTTAACCACATTTTGAAATTTCAATCCGTTCAGTTCCCTAAAGCTGCCTTACCACCTGGTCATTATAAATAATGTGAACAGAGAAACACTTGGTGGCTGAGAGGATGAGAAGATAAAGCCATGGCAACTTCCCTGCCCCAGGCTATAGCTCGTTCAGATACAACCAGTCTAGTTTTGAGTTAGCTACCCTGGGTACTGCTGACAGCCTAGCTCTGCAAAAGTTATCTTTTCAGGCCTCTTTTGCAACAGGCCTGAGGAACAGTTGCAGTGATTACTTGTTTAATGCTGCTGGCAGTGCAGCCCAGAGGAAAGCATGTACATGTTTTTAATCATGCTTTTTACAATTAAAAGCTTTACTGAATTATGACTGCAGGGGAGAGAACTAATACCCATATGATGTGGTACATTTAATGCATTTTCTATTTTTACTATTTTTTACTGTGCTATTTTCTTCTATCCCCTGTTCTTATCCTGCTCCTTTTTTACCTTTCTCACCAGCAATGACAGCAGTTGCCAAGCTCAAAGTGACAAATTGATAGTACTCATAAACATGAAAAAATATAACATTTGCTAGAATACACAGAACAGAATAAAGCTAGAAAAGAACAAAATTTTCTTAATAAATAGAGCCACAGGAGACCTCTTACTCTGTCTAACTGCATATAATTTTACTATTTCTTACTCCTAACTTTTCCTTTTAAGGTTTTCTTGAATGGGATTGAGATCACATCAAAATCCCAGTTACAACATTTTGCTAAGGCTACTTTCCAGAAAACAAACTTAGCTTCTAACTTTTAAAGTAGTATTCTCCAGGGTGCTAATACATAACTGGGGTATCACACAGTGCTGAACAGACCATCACTCTGTCCGTGACACTCGAGGTATTAGATCTGAAAACAGCTATGACATCTATGAGCCAAAATACATTCAGAAAAAATAAATCACTGATTCAATCCAATTATGAACATGAAGGCAAGGGCCTTCTAAAGTGCAAGAGCCCTACAGAGAAATTTTAAAGATAACTAAATTAAAAGTTCAGGTTTTATTAAGTAATATCTTATTTGCTAGATAGGAACTACACAAGAGCTGAAAAGCTATGTAGCCTAACCAGCACCACAAAATTTTTTACTCTATTTAGACACTGAGCAAGCTAAGGAACTACAGGGTTTCTCTTGTGGTTCACCTTGTCCTGTGACGCAATGTGGGCTGTAAAATAACATGATACTGACAAAAGCAAATGTGTCTTCATTAAGTGATATAAAACATTTGTTTTGGGGTACCATGAAAGGAATCAGACGGAGCTCTAACACCATTCCAAATATCATATCCTATTCTGATGAACATTTTGGAACACCTTTCTATTTTTCCCTTTAAAATAGAACCAAACCTTGAAATCAAAATCTGTCCAAGGAAATATAAACTATTTTTGCATCCACCCTATGCTTCCAAAGTCCTAAACTTTTGTGCTTGGGCGCTAATCTACTGCTTAGTAACCCTGATGCGTAAGATACACAATAACACAGACTGGGAAGACACACTTGCTTCATGCAGCAGGAGTATATCTGGTTGTATGTTCCAGTAGCTATTACAAAATTCAGTACTCACACTGTTTTTCATTCATTCCTAGCTCAACCTCATATCCTACTTTTGGAAACATTTCAGTAGGCTTAATACTAAATCAGTGAGGGTGACACCCAACCACAGGAAGACATAATTACTGTAGCAAGTGAAATAGCTCAGAGGATACTCTGTGGAGTACAACAACACAAAATAACTCAGAACTAGAATGCGCTTAGCAAAGATGGCTGATAAATATTTGATGAGGCTGACAAAATAACTACTTACCTAAGACTAAGTTATAAGCACCGCATTGTTGAAACTGTTGATTTTAATAACAAGGGCTGCTGCTCTGCTGTTGCTTGTCCCTTTTGCAGAAGTCCTCCTAAGGTTAACATTGTTTGGTCCCAGGGTACTAAACAATTCTTTAACAAAGTCATCCAATCACCCTCATCAGCATGGTGAATTTGAATCAGTTCTGGAAGCCTGACTTTTTTAATTCTGTTATTACAATACATCTGTCCCTTGATCAGTAAACATCAGAAGACCTGCATTAACCACAGTCAAAGTGTCAATAACTGCTACATTTAATTCTCCAGTAAAGTTAGAAATAGGACAGATTTGAGTATTAGGTACAACATAGACACATGTGCTGCATCTCACAGCCACAGGCAATGAGAACTAATTCAAGAACCAAGGAGTTCATGGCAGTCCATCAGCTACAATGGTCGTGACAGCACACAGGGATGGGGCTCCGAAAGATATTACTTTTAAAAGCAGAATGTGGGCTCCTGTGAATTAGGCCGAAGTTCACTCTGGAGAACAATGTCACTATTCAAAAACTGTGGAAGAACTCTTAACACTACAGCATACAAATGTAAAATAAGAATTTTAGTGTCCATTTAAAGTAACCAGTTTTAAGAACTACAGCCAGCATGACCAAAACATGTACTGCTCCAGCAGACCAATGTGAGAAAAAATTTGATCTACGACAGACTACTGGGATTTTAGGTACGAGCCTCTACAGAGACATACAAACACCAGCATCACAGTATAACCTACCTGTACAAACATGGCAATCACATTGCCTCTATAGAAAAGCTATGAGCTGTAGAACCTTGATGGTGCAATAGGATTTTCACTATTTCATTTTAACAATTAAGAGAAAAAAAATTATGATTCCAACCCCAGAAACATTTCCATACTATTCACAATATTATTTAACTAAGATGATATGGTCTGGCAATATATATCATCCATGTTATCAACAGTATCCATTCTGTGACAATTCAAAGCTCTAGCAAAGCAAAGTGGCTTATAATGGCACTGATAATTTCCACAAAATGACATGGAAAACCTATTTGCAGTTCCAGTAACACTCTCCAACAAAGAACATGTGGGAATGTGCTCCCTCTTTTGAGGCGTGTCAGCAGTTCTTTAAATGAGAGTCACTGTTTCCATTCAAATCCCTTATTTTTCAGGGGGTTGCAGAGTCAGCCCTCAGGGAGAGAACTGATCCTAGCAGTTTCAGGTGCTTTCATGCAATCCTGTATCTCAAAAACAGTCCTTTTTTCTAAAGAACGTTTAAGCCATTAGCTCATAATATGGATAGCTGCCTTCTGGAACGGTGAGGGGAGAAAGGGGCGCAAGACACTAAAATTACTTCTAAAAGAAGATATTTTGGAAAATAACCTCTAAAACCTCCACAATGTCATTTTTTTCCAGCAAACAGTTCCTAAAGATCTAGAGCTAATCTTCATTTGGTGGCCAATGTTGACAAGCTATAAAGTGAGTCTTGGCATTTTGTGTAACCTGGAAAAAAAGACCTGGAAAACCATTTTAAAGGCTCATCCTGGACTTAACAAATAACTAATACTCATCTGATATATAAAAAAATTACAACAATATTAACTTCAGGGTTCTAAAAATGGTAGTGAAACAGTTTTAGGACAGAAGTAACCTTTACTAAGTATAATCTGACTTTTATATAAAACATAAGCCATACTCTGAGTTTCTGCATCAGAAAAACTCTTCATTGGAGTGCTCAATGAGTTTTTGGGATTTCCTGAAACTTGCAGTAGTTGTTGTCAAGAGTAGAGGAGATCGTAAAGTGGAGTGCTTGACTCTGGTGCTATTGAACGCCTCCCATTTAATTACTTCTTTTATACCAAGATGGATGGTAGAAACCAAAAGTGTCTGTCTGCCAACTCCGTTGTCCAGGCTATGAAAAACTGAGCAGGATTCAATATGCCTGGCAGCATCTAAATTCTTCTTGGCTTGCAATATTGAGCAGGCACTCAAATAAGGTATTGATGAGTTTCTCTGTCTTTTCATTCTCTCTCACTTTTTTTTGCTTGTTTGTTTTTCTTTTTGTTTTCGAAGACTGACATGAACATATAGGAACCATTAATATCTAACACAAATAAACATAAAGAATTAACAACAGAATGTAAATTTTATAGATACTATTCTAGAGTCAAGAAAGTAGCACCAATATCTGTGTACTATCTCACAAACCAACAAAGATCTGACAAAAGAAGTGAAGTCAGGAATAATACACTAATCCAAGAGACATACAAAATTCAAAAATATTCATGTTCTGAACAAAAATTTTCTCAGTTAAACAAAAATCTAGGTACAAAAATTTGTGTAGCAGAACTGGAGAGTCATTCATTCATTAGGTGGGAAAATGTCTTGAGAAACAAGTCTTACTGAGTATTCAGTGAAAAGATTTCACCTGAGCTAAAGGAAACAGTAGACAGCAGTTCATATCTATGAGAAAAAATACAAAATGCTGGGCATAATTTCAATGTGCACTTTAGATGGCAACAATTGATGCAATGGAGGAAATAAGTGGTGTGAGGAAACAAAAGCAACACAAGAAGTCTTACAAACACTCATAACGAAAATACAGTATTAACCTTCAACAACACAGATGAAAAGTAAGCATCAGCAAACAACAGAAAAGTCAGACTAGTTTCTTTCCTGCCCATCTTTACTGGAAGAAGTCAAGTACGTGAATGAATCCTAGTGACAAACAATCATCTACTTCTCTTAAGCTCATAGTTATGCAAGAAAACTGCCAAGAAAATATGAAAACCAACATTTAGTCACAAAAAAAGTTTTTAATTTTATATTTTTCTTTTTTTTTTTATTCCTTCCACTGTGTTACAGTGTCCCTTTCTTCCCCACAAGATCTATTCATAATTCCTAAAAATATGTTTGGATTTGATTTTTGGGTTTGTTCCCTATTTTTATCATGCCCTCTCTTCTCCACCTATCTTTTATGTGCTCCTTATCTTCCATTACCCATCAGGATTTCTCATGTTCAGGTCCTGGTAAAAATAAGGAAAAGCTTTTTTATAGATTCCAGAAAGCTTTGGGTATGGCCATGAGTATTGTGAGTATGCTCTGTATCACTATTGCTCCCTAACTGCAACAACAGCAACCTTTTGCTAATAATTTTAAGAGGGCCTCTGAATTCTCTTTTCATTAAAAAACAAAACAAAACACTTAACACAAATAATTCTTTCCAATAAAGCCACTAGATTTGAAGGAAAAGGGTCAGGCTCTCTATACCATGACTTTTTAATTTCCTACCTCTTTTCAATGATCTCACAGAAAACTCTGAGACAACCCACGAAGAAGAGTGTAAGGTGGCCCTCAGTTCTTTGTTACTCTTACGGTCATGAAACAAAGTGGAATTAATCAGAGACTTTTTTAACCACTGAATGAAAACATTTTGTAAAACACTACAACAACTGTTGGTATGGGGCAAACACAGAGACTGATCTCTTTACTCACTGCAGTTGGTAATATACATTATAATATAGTACAATCTGCAAATAATAGAATACATATAAGACTTGCTGTGTTCTCATGTGCTATATTACATTTCAGAGGAGATGTATATAAAAGTTCCTGCTAAAAGAGAAACTGCACTTCATTTGGTATTGACTTAATGAAGGAATTCTCACATTAATCTCTTAAGCTGTACTGCTCTTTAGAAAAACAGACTCTGTGGAAAAGAAAACCTCCATAAATCTCTTCAACTCTCTCCAGAAAAATGGGCTTTTTGTAGCCCAGTGATTTTCTTTGCACCTTTTCTTGTGGAAACAATTAGCTTAGCAATTTTAAAGTATCAGGTGGGCCCAGCTGCAGGCTCCTGGTATCTTTCCTACTGCATAGCAATGTTCATACAGAAAGAAACAAGGATCTAGTCTCATAATACCACAATACATCAGTGGGAAATACCTAAGTGAAAAACTAATAAGGTTAGGTCTTGAAGGAGCTTTCACTTACCTGAGGCCATCACAAGTTTCCACATTTTTAGCAGATTTCTTTCTAATTCAGGATTCTTTTTTAGCCAATGACAAAATAGTGTGTTGCAACTCACTTGTCAAAATGCTTGAAACTGTACTCAAACTGCCAGCAGCACATTTACCCCTTCAGATGAGCCCCACCATTTGGGCTTTCAATAATTTAAAAAATAAGTCTGTTGGTTTTCACTTTTGCCATGAGTGAAGTAACTAAACTTCAGACAGCAGTTCAGGTTCAAGACTGTAGCTATGAACAGCTGAAAAGGCTGTGTTGCCAACAATACTGATTCGTTCAGCTGATTGTTTAGAAGGTTCACCACAGGCATGAAATCTCTCTCCAGACAGTATGTACATTTTTCCAAAATTATCTTTAGCTTAACTTAAACATTTCCCTTTTATTTAATCTCATGTACAATACAGTCAGTATTACAATTGATTTCTGTCCTATTATGCAGTCTAACCTGAAGAAATTAATTGCTTTGCTATGTACATTGCAAATACTTTTGCTGTAATTGGCAAAAACATCAGTGTCTAAATGATTACTAGTGCAGCAAATTATGATAATTACAGTAACAATAGTAAGGTCATCTGTACCTTACTCACACGTTGAAAACGTAGGTCAGTTATTAGTCCAATATATAAACAATATATGTCTGAGAGAAAACATAAGTCTTTCACAGACCTGTTTTAGAGTTTTACAGCATATTTAGGCACCCTTCAAAACAAATTCAAGGATATGCCTTTCCTCATATGTGTAGGCAAGAGGTAATATTAAGAACAGTACAGCACAAAAATAAAAAGACTCAGTGGAGAGCTGGCAGCAATTTATATCCAAAATCTCTTTACTAACTCTTTGTACAAAGCCAAGTGTTTAAGAGTACTCCTTTCTAAAATCAAATACATGGAACACTATCACAAAATTTCATCTTATATTACATCACTTTTTGATAAGCTACTTAGCAGATGTAGTTTGCAGTTTCACACAGTTGTGGATTCTTAAGAAAAATTAAGCACATAGCTAAATTTAAATGTGTCACTAGACCCTTGAGAGGAAAATAATTTCAGTCTTATTTATTAAAAAGTTAGTGCAAGTAAGCATCTTTGTGAGTAGGAAATTATGGGATAGTTCCTAAAATTGTCTAAGTGAATAAAAACAGCAATCTTTGATAGAAGAGTGAAGTTGAAAGATACTCTTAAATGGCACCTACAACATCTACATGAACATTGCCATGCAATGCTGGAGAAAGAGTAACAAAATAAATAAAATACACTAAAGAAATGCAGCTGTACAATGTCTGCTACAGCTTTGGAGGTGTTTTGAAAATCTGACTCAGAATGTCTTGTTTTACTGGAGTTTATAGCTCAACCTCACAGTCATCTATATATAGACGCTTGTCTATTCAATCAAAAATAATAAGCCACATTCAAATTAAAGACAGTTAAAAATCTATTCCAATCATAAATATAAATGCTGAGACAGTTTTTGGTCTTAGACGCTTTGAGTATTAAACTATGGAAGTTTATTTACTTTACTGAATATAATCATAGAAGATGAGAACTTTGAAATTTAATCTTTAAGTCATCTAAATATTTGCATGACAGCAACATACAAAGAATTTAACTTAAACAGTGGAACCACAGTAGCAAATCCAAATGCTAAATCTTTTGTCTCATTAATAGCATCTCAGAAATATTTGTGTTTAAACAATGAATGTAAATACTGAGCCATGCTGCTCTCTCAGAAAGAGACGATAATTCAGAATTATCTTGGCAAAGTTAGGCAAACACTTTGCTTATATATTAAAGATACTTTTTGTTTATATAGATCATTTAAAGGATCTTAGGTGAAAAATTATGCCAGGAAAATCAAGTCTTACAAGCTGTGAAAATTCCAATACCTGCATGACATGACACGTGACAACTCTGACTCCCAGTGTTGTAAAATCCTGAACGAGTAAGTAAATTATAAAGTAATCAGTACCATTGTTACACACCAGAAAAAAAAAAACAAGAAACAACCCACCAAACAAAAAAACTAAAGATACAATTTTCAGCCCAATCATTTTTCTATTCACACTAACTTTTCATCTGCTTTTCCATCAATTTAGTGAAGTTAGTCATGATTTACCAGCATTTAAACTGTTTTAAAAAGAGTAAAAAACTCTTTACTCATAATAAAACAACCAGACCCTTTCTACGTAAAATATTCAGTAGGAATATTGGTTGGAAAAAAAGTCTTAGGAAATTCTCTTTCACAGTAAGCAGCATGCAGTACATAGCATACAAGGAATTCAGAATACTTACTTTAAGTGCTATATCCAAATAAATGCATAAGTTGTTACTACATCCTAAAGCTCACCACCAGCACAGTGTCGTTGTTTTAAGGTTGTTTCCCACATTCCTTAGAGATTTCTCTAAAAAGCCAGCATCTACAAGAACTTCCTTATATCTCTTTGTGACAAACCATGAATTAATATTTTCATTTATTATTAAATTAATTTTAAATGAATTAATGTTCATTTAAACCCATGAATTAATATTTTCAATCTATTTCATCAGAAGTATTTTAGCACAAGTGAGAGCTTGAGAAGTGGAGCTCTGAAAGTCTCTGTTAATTGTTACCTTCTAGAGCATATGAAAACTTCTCCATAAAACCAAACCACTCAAGTAGACTACAACTCTAGTTAGAAATTCATAACTTGTAAAAAAAGGAAATGGAAGACAGCAGGAACAGTACACAAAAAAGAAAGGAACTCCACAGTCCTTACACAGAGTCTACAATCGCTACATTTGTACGTATGATTGCGTCAGAGGTCAGCATTGGTATTGTAGCTGTGAGCTCATGGAAGAAGTAAAGGTATAACAAGTGGACTCAACTTCAAATTACATTCATACTTCTCCACCAGGGTTATGCAGTCCACAATGCAATATATGCTGCTCTGTCCTCCTTCTAACCAAAACAGCAAGAACAAAATTAACAGGGATTTGTCATGCTAACATTACTCCTCCCAATGCAAGTGCATACAGACACTGTGTCTTGAGGTGGTAAGCAGGAAGCATTATTTTCCATTCACAGGGACAGAGAAGGTTCAAAGGAGTACTTTGTACCCACTCAAAGCAAAAGCCATCTAATAGAATCTACTCCTACAACTGCAATAATACCATTAGCTTCCAAATAGCATGAATGCGATCCCATTCTCTACTACGAAATCGCAGAATAGAAAAATAATAAGAAAAAAACCCAGTGAGAATTGTTTCAGCAATTAAAACATCATACAACCAGTAATTTCCCTTCCAAATAGACTCTGTGATTGGGCTAAAACCATTCCTTCTGTCCTTGCACAGATTTTTAGCATGACTACTAGAAGTCATTTTCTGCTCTTCTATGAACTATTCCAAGTAAAGCCAAAAGTCTCACTCACATGCTTAGCAGCTGCCTGGAAAGTCTCAGTATAATACTTTGCATGAGATAATTTGCAAGTGTGTGACAGGATAATGCCCTACAGCACACTTTCTCACAGAACAGTCTTCCAGGTCTCAGTTCTCCTCATTTCCCTCAGTTCTTTGCATAGCTCATACAACATATTATCATATAATCACAGAATATCCTGAGCTGGAAGCCACCCACCAGGGTCATCGAACAACCAATTCTCCACTTAGAATCTATCTTGAACTCCATTGGGAAATGAAGGAAGTTATATCAAGAAAAATTATTTTTACTCTACTTTATCCTTTTTTCTCTTTTATTTACTGCACATAGTTAAATTAAATGCAAACTCAAATAAAAAGATACGAAAGACACAGAAAATATTTTTTGAGGGCTCTTCATAATCACTATGGTCTTGCTGCAGTCTGTGGTGCCTGAGCAAGAACTCAGTCCAAAAATACCATGTACAGAAAAACATTGAAAGGCTGTGATTTCATGCCTACTGTTACCTTCAGGTTTAAGTAGCTCCCTTGGCTCTTACACTTGTAGCAATTAGAATTTCCAGACAGCTCAGTGGCAGATATTCTAGGTGTTCTCTATATTGCAGCATTAACTGGCAGATGGCAGTCAATTCTTACCACGAATGAATTAAACTCACTCATATAACACATGGCTGTAAACCTGAAGACTTTTTAAAAGCTTTCAAAGTTTTCATTCTGCCTTTTGTAGTTACAAAGCAACAACAGTCAGCTGTGTGACGCAAGTTTCAATTTTTATCACGGGCTAAGACTTACACTAGGACATGAAGGTCCCCATGCTGTTGTTTCTGGATCTCATGAATATATTTCTACACTTTTCCACTCATGCTAGTCTTTTCAGCAATAAGGTTATTTAAACATAGGAGAGCACTATCTACTGAAGAACAAATATGTGCTTGATCAGAAGACTGGAGCATCAGACATAGAGAAATAATCTGCCGTATGTTTGAGATTTATTAGTCTAGTTGCCGGAAGTTGGAATTTTATCGGGGTTGTATTCTACATCAGAGAGACGCCATACTTTTCCATTACCAGGAGGGTACTTAATATATCCAGATGGCAAAGGTTAAACTACATTTCTGTCAACTTTGACAGGCCCTCTTCTTCTAATGACCTGAAGTCCACAAGGACTACAAGTAATTAGCACTCTAGAAAAGTCAGAGCTTTGGGCCTTTAGGGGATTTTTCAGGTTGTTTTTGTAAGCAGGTACTAATTTTTGAGTTTCAAGTTACACTGCAGCATTATTATACATCGCTGCATTAGATATCCTTCTTTCCTGCCCAGTATTAAAAATTTGCTAATGTAAATTCTGCTATTGAAGTTAGCTATATATTCCAACTCCCTGCCTGTTTGTGCAACAATTAGCTGGTCAGACAAGCAGCTGAATGCTTTTTAAACCCACAATTAACTGGGTTTTGCAGATGTATAAGGACTTTCTATTTTTGACTATTGTTGGTTGCAACCTCTAAGAAGATGCTTTTCTTAACTTCAACACCCATCCATAATGAACACTTCTAATTTACAAGCAACATTCAAATACACTTAATAATAAATATTATAGGATAAAACCAGACAAGGAGAGGAGGAAAAAGTGTGAAGGTACAACTTAGTAAGCAAAATGTGAAATTGCTATAGTCAAACCCTGAGAACTTACCAGACACTTTATTAAACTGCAAGGCAGTACTTTACAGTGCTGCTTTTAAAATATGTTAACACTATATCACAGTTCCCGGCAGCATGAAGTCTTTCCAGAAAATGTGTCATCACTGTATGCAGCATATTTTATAGCCAGCATAATTTCTTTTTATTATATCCAATAATATTTTTCTGAAATTCTAGGAAGTCTCCCCACAAAAGATAAGTAATGACCATATTTTAATCAGCTGACACAAAGTGTAACCACCATGCTGTAGGAAAAAAAAAAGCCTTTATTACAACAAAATGCCCTCAGTTTCATTTTGCCTCTGTGGAAGAAATGGTGAATAAAACCTGTGAGAATCTTATTGAAGTATTATGTAGCACAAAACCTTTCAGCTGTGAAGTTATTTAATTCCAAAACTGCTCTTTATAGCTGAGCCATTCTTGACAGGAGAAGCTGAATAAGCTCAGAATCCTACACATTGTACTATTGTAGCAAGAAAAGTTGGAAATTGCACCAACAAAGGCTGAAATATATGCCGTTTGTTTCATATATCCATAAGCATTCTGAAAAGATGAGCTGTACACCTCTAAGTGAAATAACATGATTTTCCTTTTCTTACCAGGCTTGGATTTCTGCTTTGTGATCTGCCCATTACTGGAAAACATTGCTGTGGAGCCTGGCATAATGGTCCTTTCCTCTAAATCAGACTCTGGGATTGTAGCACAGCCACCTAGTTGAAAATGGAAGACACTTAATGTGGTGATTTTGTAACAAAACAAATTCACTGGTGCATAATTGAGGAAAAGAGGCGATAAATTAGCTGACAGGAACATTTAAAACTGAAATAGTCTTTACTTTCACTTCACAGAAACATTTGTTAAAGAAAACTATTACCATTGTTTAGAAGGCTCATTATGCCTTAATGACTTCTCTGTACCACTTATGTAATTTTGAAAAAGAGTTTGAATTAATTTAGACCACAGAATATGCAAAACTGGTTCCACATAAAACATGGAAAATAATGTGATTTGTGTTAAAGATCAGATTACTGGGAACTATTTTGGTAATAAAGTAATTAAGTGTCATTGAAATAACTTTACAAAATCAGCAAACCTCATGAAGATCGTTAGCTTGCCACAGAGAATGACATGATGATTTTTTTGGATGGGCTATTAAATACAGTATTTTTATTACTAAGTGTTAAAGATACGGAAACACAGGGACACTTTCAATGTTCAATAACGCTGTTAATATCTTACTCATGTGATTTATAGGAGGTATGGTATAATATCTTCTTTTTATTTTTCAACATTGCTTTACGAGTCGTTCATTAGACACTACACTTACAGTTTTTTCTTCAAATACGTTTAAATACCTATGTTTAAAATATGAAGAGAGGTGTGATCTAGTGGTAGTAGTAGCAGTATCAGCTGAAGATAGCTGTAGTGGCTCGCAGTGGAATAGGTTGATGTAAATTTATTTCAGAACAGCTGTGGTCAGGACACTGGAGGATGTGTCACTATTCCACAGCAAAAAGATAGACTTGAAGTAAGTGCATTGCCAATAACACAGTACACACCTGAGCTGCATATTTTTCTCCCAGCCCTCCCAGGAACACCACTAACAAGCAAACAAATCCATGTACTCATCTATTGTGCTCTGAAAGCACATGTTTATAAGCAGCAAATCAACTCCCAATGGAGCAAACAGACTTTTCACCTTCATGTCAGACTTGTCCTATTTTGAAGATACGCTCTACTCCAAGCCTCATAAAAAGTGCATCAAATTTGCAGCAACACAGGCTATTCTCCCTTTACAAATTAAATGAGTAAACAGTTAAAAATAAGGTTGCATTGCTGAGCAGGAGAGTTATTTTTCCCTGGCACTTTCAGAAGCAGTGGCAAACCAATGCGCAATGTCCTGCAGAAATATACCACCCTGACTAGCCAGGGTGAAGCACGACACCCCCAGTGAACCCTGTGAAAACAATCCTACCAGATGGAGAACTAATACAACATCTTCTGCTCCTAAGGAAGAGTAAAGACACAAACTGCTTTATCTAAATACACCCTGAGAAAAAGTGTAAGGTGCACCACAGGATTTATGGTTGATTTACAGCATGTAAATTTTGCCAGTAAGAAAGGAAGGTTAGGAGTAAATATGCCAATGTGCAGACTTGCAACCCATGACAGCTTCAAATTTTTAGGATACCTGCTATGAAAATGGAAGAGAAAATTGAAAATCAGAAAAATCTCTTCATGTTAAAATCCTGTAACAGTGGGGTCATGTCTGACATTGCATTAAATATAAATGTACCAACAGCCTAACTGAAAATAAGTATCTGTAAACCAATACTTCTGATGCCATTTGAAACTTGTGACTAAAATGTAAACTATAAGATTTGAGGAAATGGAAATCAGTGCTTTAAAAGTCAATTTTGATATTTTTCATTCTTGTTGTTCAGATAAAATCTACGCTCTTAAATAATAACCTGTAAATACAGGATACAAAATTAAGGTTTCTTGTCCAAAAGAAACTATTAAAAATAGCATCATACATTTTAATATTACAACATTTTGTAACAGCATGAGTGAAAGCTCACCAAGTCAATTAATATCTATTGAATTTCTACATGGAAATAAAAGAACTTTTCTAACATTCATTCTAAAACCTGAAATTCAGTAACTTACATAGCCTTGACAACAGATGGCCTTTGATGCTAAAATATTTCATTAATTATCAATGCTGACAGTAACTGAATATGAGTTGGGAAAGGTCTATTTGCCCTTAGCTACAACACACTACTTGTTAAAAGGAAGCAGGATGTCCTGATTTTGATTTTAAAGTGAGAGATTAATTGACATTTACTTGTCATACTATCAGAAGTTATTACACTTAAAAGCAAAATTAACTTCTTCCATAACTTTATTTTACTGAGAATAGTGAGGACTGAAATGTTACCGGTGACACACTATTTTACATAAAAAGAAAATTTAGACAGAACACACAACATCAATATTAAGACTAGTAATTACATGTTACTACTGCAAGGATGCCAATAACTGTTTCCTAGGAACTATTTTTGAAATACTATTGTTTCATAAAGACATTCCGTGTATTAAAAGCACTGTTCTCAGCGGGGCAGGATTTCACCAGGATTCTTGTGACAACAATTATTTAAATGAGTAACCAGACAAAAAAGCAATGTCATAGTTATACTTTTACTTTTTTTGAGACAATGGGGCTTACAGGATCAAGGTCTTTGTTTCCCCTTGCTCTTCTAATACCAGTATTACACTTCTAAATGAAGGAACTTTTCAAATTTGCTAAATATGTCCCTTAACTTGTTCAGATGCATAGGGCCAGGTAGCATCACTGGACCCCCATCTATACACATAACCTGCCTCAACGAAAGTGGTACCCACTGATTCCAATGCAACTAACAGGGAATTCCATTTCCTTGCTCCAACCAGCACAGAATACACATCGCCAAGATAGCAATGGATACGTTTAACAACACACTATGACTTCCCACAGGAAGAATGGTGTGGAGGCCACACTAAAACTGTTGGCACACTCAAAGAAGGGAAACATTCAAGATTTCACTAGACTGAAAAATAAACTGGATAAGGCACAAATATCTGAATATAAGGCACAAACACTACCGAATATAATATTTAAACCATGGTAGACCAGGATTTTGTGATTCAAAAATGTTTTTCAACTCAGGACAGCTATCTGGGGAAAAGAAAAAAAAAAAAAAAAAAAAAAAAAGACCTTTTTTGCTAGGAGTAGGACAAGTTTTTTCATTTCATACTTCAAAAGTTCTACTGACAGTCTATATTCTAACTTCTCTGGTCAGAATTTCTACTTCAAATTAAAAAAACTATTTGAAGTTTTGTACAACTCCATACAAATTACAGTAAGTTTTCACTGAATGTCTGTTTTAGCAAGCATTTTCAGTTTTTATGCACCTTGAATCCTAAAAGAAGTCACAGCAGCAATGTAATTCACATTCATTCACAATTAACTGAATGGTACAAATCTGAAAAGTGGAATATTTAAGGAAAAAGGGGTAAAAGAGGCAGGAATAGTAGTACATAAATCTACACACTGGAAATTATCCAAGCTGTGAAGTCCTCCAGATGTCAGTCTGTAAACAGTGCTTCATAAAATGAATTTCCCCATTAATTGTTGGCAGGAATAACATCTAGAATATGTTATTACATCTGACCTACTCTTTCCCCCTTTTCTGTGTAGCTAAATTCTTGTCTGGCATCACAGATCTTTTATCAGTTGTGATAAATCCAAGAAAGAAAGCTTTTGTCAGAAAAACTGTTTGATAGGGTAAAACATGCATAAAATTACACTCAAGCTAATTGTGAACTTTGTTCACCAAAGGAAATGAGACTTCTCTTGCTTATTTTCACTACATCTGTTTTCGTAACACTTTTGGTTCTTAAGTTGGAAAAAGATACCCACACCCATAGGAAACATAAACATATAACACATATTGAACAAAAATTAAGTACTGACAGTTTTCCTACAGGTCCCTATCACCATGTTTTTACACGTTTTATTATGGCTTTAAAAGCTGAAAAATAGGAAAACAAAACTGGTACACATGAGAAAAAATGAAAAGGCACTTTGAGGTAAAGAGTATTTGAGTTTCCTTTTTCTCTTCCACTCAATCACAACCTAAACTATGCATAAAGTTTCCATTTTCCTCTGAAATTAATTC
The DNA here is from genome assembly GCA_024500445.1 of Entomyzon cyanotis. Lineage (NCBI taxonomy): Eukaryota > Metazoa > Chordata > Aves > Passeriformes > Meliphagidae > Entomyzon > Entomyzon cyanotis. The sequence goes on from JAKEPQ010001005.1 coordinate 90,467,948, forward strand.
TTACAAGAGTCCCCAGAAAGAAGAAAAAATGCTTCCTGAGCAGTCTTTGGCAGCAAGATAGTCAAAATGTGAGCAGGAAGCTCTGTAAATAGCAGGTTTTGAATCTATATGTATACCATTATAAAATGGAGATAATCTAAACAGTAAAATTATTTCATAGAAATTCCAAAAAGCTAAACCCAAAACCATGTTCACTGGGGTTTTCTGTTCTGTTGAAAATTTTAGGAAAGTGTACACCAAAAATGCAGTCTAATGCTTTAGAGGTTATTCTCTCTGAAAGATTTGATCAATTACTTGTACTGATTCTGCTAGCTACATGCAGGTTGTGAAGAGAAGTAATGTTATCTTGCATTTAAAATGCAAGATAAAACAACAAAATCTAGAGAAAAAATATATTGAGAGTATGGAGATCCATGGAACATTTATTCACATACCAGCCCTGGATTAAAGTCTATCATTTGAATAAACACATTCCAGGAATGCAAATACATTTCCATTGCAGAGTTTGAGGAGAAAGAGGAAAGAGGAGAAAGAGGGAGAAGAATTATGAGGCAGGAAAAAGTAAGGGAGAGAAAGAGGGAGCAGGGGGACAGTGAGGCAGAAGGGAAGACGGGGGGAGGAGAGGCAGAGAAAAAGAATTTTTTTTTTTTCTTCCTTAAATGGGTGTCTGATAACAAACACTGTTACAATTCACAGCATAAAACAGTCCAAGTTTAATTCAGATATTCACCTGCAAAATGTAGAGTCACTAAATAATCAGTAATAGATTTCAGAACGTACCGTTTAAGTCTAACAGTGTGGCTACAATCCTGCAGTCACACAATTCCATTGGTTTTTGTCTGATTTGACACAACCAAACGCAATGAAACAATGGAAAATATTTCTGTATTACATTCCAGTAGAATAATAAATTAGGGGGGAAAATCATACCAACAGAATATGCAGTCCAAGGTCATAGAAAATCACTAAAACATATTTTCAATGGGAGCACACAAAGACATACTACATGGTTGTTCTGATTTACTCATGTCTTACTGGATGGTTCTCAACAAAACTTCCAGTTCTTAAATTCCATAGCATGATAAGTTGTCACTATTTGCACAGAGAGGTATGCAGAGATAATTCATACCAATTGTGTGGCTTCTGTTTGAGCTTGTAGCCCATTCAAATATTCTGAAAATGCCTGAGTTCCTAAAACCTTGACTTACAAAGTTCAGGGTACTTTGGCAGCAAAAGCTCTTTATGGGAGCAACTATGGTGTTTAAACTGTCAAATAGTCTTGGCCATTCTTCCAGGATGAGGTTCAGTGCATGTGGTATGAAAGTCATATGAATGGCATTGGGAAACACATTGCTAAGAGCAGATCCAACAGCTGTTTTCATTAAAGACGCATTATTGGACATTCGGCCAAGAACACAAGATCAACATTCAGTAGTACCCTTACTAACTCAGGACTGAGAATGCAGTAACTGTGAACTGTATAAATGGCACCCAATATCTACCAAAGGCACTTGTTACACACTGTGAACAAAGGATCAGTGATGACAGTTGCACTTCACCACGTAAGTGCTCTGTTCCAGCCAACCACCTTTCCACCTGATGAGCGCAGACTACCTGAAAAACATGCTCTGTGTTCTGATATGTGCTGGGAGAGGCGACTCTGAATTTTGTAGTGCTTGGAGGATTTCCATCTCCTTTTATGTAACAGGAAAGAAAAACCAGCTTACAAAAAGAATTTTTCAAGGGGAATATCAACTCTTGGCAAACAACATAACCATAAAAATCACTATTTTTCGGAGGACACTGCTTCACAAAACACCTGGTGGTTTTTTGTCAACTGGGTCTCACATCCCTTTCCCCATATTCAGTGTATTGCTAAGTATAGCTTTTGTTTATCATAACTAGACATGGTTTTCTTTCAAAATGCTTAAATATAGCAGTAGCAGAAGTTACAGAATATACTGTCATAAACCTGTTTTCAGGACAACATTCTCCATTCAGTAACAAACTAATTTCATGCTACCTTTTTGTGGAGCAAGAAGAATATGCAAGGCTTTTGTTTTTATTTACACAGGTAACTTCATTTTGAGCACATAAATATAAATATAAATATATATGTATTAGGATATATACACACATGAAATACATAAAGAAATTTATACAAGGTATTTTTTTTAGTAAGACATTTTTTCAAATCTGTAGAGCCTGTATTGCATTGCTTTAGTAATACACTGTTGTAAAGAGGCTACTAGACCTTTAGACTTTTATACTAATTTACATCAAAAACTTCAATAGGTAATGCCCCCTTTGATAAACACTTCCCTGATCATTTTTTCTAAAAGCATATTCAAATGAATTTCCACTGTCATTTCTGGGTTCTATCTGCCAACACAACAGAGAACACCTAAAAGACAATGTTTGGAGCAGCTGGAGTTTCTGGAGCATGCTTGTCAAAAAAAACTTTCACAATATCGTCTTTATGTAGTCTCTAATCTTTCTTCAGCATACAGTGAAAGTAAACAGACTAAAACTGACTGTTATAATCTAGATAACAAACCCTCCTGGTATTCATCATTCTAAAAAAAAAAAAAAAACAAAAAAAAACAGATAAATATTTTGCTCCTATTCCCATTTAAAACATTTGTATTTCCTGAAGCACATATATGAAACTTTCTTCCAGTTGAAGATGCAAGCATGCAGACACATATATAGACACTATATACTTGTACGTATGTGTATACACACACAAATTTTGGACTTACTAGTAAAGGAAGAGCAAGTTCTCACACACTGCACTCAGAAGTTGAAGAGACAGTAAATGTTTGTGGCCTGCTCTGCAGTGCTGTAACCTACGAGTTACAAAAGTGCTCCATCACACAACCATAGTGCAAACACTGTCAAAGTGAGTAGTCTTTGACAGGTTCAGTGGAACAAATAACTGTTTACCTTCAGAGAGTTTACAGTATATTGACCTAAGCAAAACACTTAACAACGGGAGGAAGCTAAAACATGCAGGTTAGTGAAAATGGGGTTTTTCTCTTAGCTGTGAACAAGTAATAAAAGATAATGCAATTTGCTGCATGAGGCCATATTATGCTGAGTATTTTGGATGTCTGAGACAGCCTTGATAGAACAGTCGTAAGAAAGAAACTGTTGATGAGGGACCTATGCCTAATCCAGATGAGAAACTGAATGAAATCAAAGAAAAAGCGTTTGAGATGTATGCTAATGCATGATTTGGGGCTAGAGAATACAGGAACAAAACCTACTGACATCAGATGTAATATCAGATACAGTGTGGATAACAGAAGACAGTGGACTTGTAACTGGGATTAAAATGTAGGTACTGAAGAATGTATGTTGCTCAAAAAAACAAAGAAATTGGTAGAGTAATACTCCACAGCACTATTGTGATGAGCTACTGAAAGAGTGCTATACAGAACTGGTCACTTTGGAAAACGATTGTAAAATAGTTTAATACACAAAATGTCAAATTTTAGCTACAGAACACAAATATCAGATTTCAATAGCAATTGCACTTGTTTTATTATTACGAGAGCTAGTATTATGGAAATGAAAGAAAATACAAAACCCGTAGAAATAATCACAGGTTGGCAGAAGAAAAAGGTTCCAGTGTGATGACTATCAAAAAGCTGAATGTAATTTTGAAATCCACCTGACAAAGTTCTATGTAACGATCAAGAAAGGAATAACACTATTGAAAAAGACACTGGTAAGTCATCTGGAATGCTGAGTTCAATTATTGTTACCATGTTCATGACAGGTTAAATAAACTTGGAAAAGTTCAGCTGAAGATTACTGAGAGCATATAGGAACCATGCACCCTATTGACACTTGAACAGATGACCAGTCTTGCTAACTAAGACTACTAAAAATGGAACAGACTGATCTTTATCAATAATACAATTAGGCCAGAAACCCTTAGTGTGTGGCAAAATAAAAGACATGCCTAGAACAAGAACAAATATTCAGAAATTAATTTTTAGTAGAAATTAGGTTTCTGACTACCAAGAGAGCAAGGGCTTTGAATCACTCCTGAACAGAAACCATGAGGGTAAATAATTCTGTTTATGAATGGGACTAAATTAACTTATTCTAACACAGAGATGAAGATTCTGAACAAGGGGTTTCTTTTCTTCCTTCCCCTCCATCCCCACCAAATAGAAAATACAGGGAATACAGGTCAAAACAGATTTATCTATTAGTATTCTGAAATTAACAAATTATCTGTTATCTAACTATGAGTACTTATCCAATTCTTAGAACATAAATAAATTACTATTCTCTATTTATCTAACAATATTTTCACAGCATTAAAAGAAAACATGAGATCACCAAAAAAGTACACTACATGGCTATTTTAACTAGCTATAGGAAGTTAAGCAACACTTCACAATGGAAATAAGAATTATAAAGATTCTGGGGACAAGTATCATTGAAAATATTTCATTTTAAAAGCAGCAGTGATATTGTATATGCTTAAAACTCTGGTTCTGACAATTCCAATTCCCAAAAATATTTGGAAAACAAACTTATTAAATTTACATTTGGAGAGACACTAGATTATAAAATATAAAATGTTAAGTGCTGAAATTTCATACAAGTAATCTGGCATTGTCTTTTTAAGAGGGTAATGAACTATCCTCCCTTCTTCTGTATCTCCAGATAATGCTTAGAAATATGAAGATCAAGCAATGAAATAAACATAGATAAAAGCATCCTGGTTTAATGTTATTGAAATAAACCAATTAAAACTCTATCTTGTGGATTTATAAGACAAACTGCATACAGATCCTTTGAGTATTTAGAGTTTAGAAAATCAAAGCATTCATAGGGAAAAAAGAGAATTCTCTTTTTTAATAATACTGAAGTTCCCTTCCGCAGTTGAAAAGCAGCCTTTACTGAAAATTCTTGCTTCTCTGTTAATTGTATCAAAGATAGCATTGTTTCCATGTATTGGAAATTTCTATTTTCTCAGTTCCAACCAAATATTATATTTGTCCACAATATGTAGAACATGTAAATAACATTGTATTTGTTTAGTCATTAAAATGTTATTTTTACTTGTCAGCTATGATTTTTATTAATTGCCCTGGGAGCTAAGAATCCATCAAATTATACTAAACTATATTTGCTCCAACACTGCAAAAAGAAATATACATTACTTACATTTACTTTATTTTCACTAGCATTTAATACTTCATTTAGTATATACCCCACTGACCAAATAAATCCAAGCATTATCTTGTGTTAGCTCAACCTATAGCATTAAAATGTCTGGGACTGACTTTTAGAGGAATCCAAAAAAAGCAACTTTGGTTCAATTAAGTATCATAATACCATTCAATTAATTTAGTTTATTTGAAGGAAATAAGCACAGAACTGTACATAACAGTTTAAAATTACATCTTATCCTACAGATAGAATTTTTTCCTGTGTTTACAGAACTTCCTATTCAGCAAATTTTACTCTACAAATTCCATCAAATCTATTCTTTCACTAGTATCTATACCTGTGTAAATCATGCAATTTTATTAAAGTCAATACCATTCAAATGTTATGAAAATGATATAACTGAAGGATAAACAATTTTGCATATATAAACATTTTTATCATATCTCCTGCAAGTATTTTAAGAAGTAGCCAGGAGATTTATGTGGTTCATGTGATAAACCTGAAATAGAATCAACTTTACAAAATTGCAAAGCCTGTTTTGCTCAAACACAAGGTATCTGAAGATCTGAAAAACCATGCTCCCAAAAATCTCTAATAACTGGGAAGAATCCTGGCACTGAACTTTTCAGAGAGGAGGAAGAGATTCAATTTGGCTAATGTCATAAAATGAATTACATCCACTAGAAGATAATGAATAGTTAGGGAAAACTCTGTTCAAATCCAGCCTGCCTTTTTTTTTTTTTTTTTTCTTTTTCTTTTTTTTGTGGAAAGCAAGATCTGTTTTTACAATAAAAATGCTGTCTGAAACAAAGTGGCTTTTTATATGAGAAGGCACAGGAATAACTGTTCTGTTTCATTTTATTTAAGGGCTGACATTGCTGCTACTGTCTAAGATGATAAATAAAGTAAGTGACAGAGCAAGTGATGCTCTCAGTCTGCTACTTTTATGCCTTATGCTTATTTAGTTCTCTCAATCAACTCCCTAGTTTTTAAGGATCATCTTGTAGCTTGACCAGGCCAAGAGCCTACTCATTTTTAAACAACACTATATTTCTAAGTGTGATTGGATACCCTGAATTCTGCTGAAGTACTAAGCGCAAATTGTATGACCAGGGGAGCCCCTACCATCCTTCCCCTCCAAATCACATTTTTCTTTGTTTTGTACAACATCAGTACATGATAAATGTGGCTAGCACAGGTTCTTCCCGTGGGAACATTTTGCTATATTTCATAAACAAGATAAAGTTTGGATGTTTTGCAAACAACTTCTCCGGATTGAGTCAGTTCGGGCTTGGCCAATTGGGCCTAGCGGGAGGTCTCAGGCTGACCAATCTGGGTAACCTCTGTAAACTCTATATATATGGAATTCAAAACAATAAAGGTCTCTTCTCTCTTTCCTTGTCTGAGAACTTGGGTCATTCCTCAGCTAGCCGCTCAACAGCGACATCTAAAGAAAGTCTATTTCAACTTAAACATACATTTTGTAATGCTTATTTTAAGTAAAACATAATTTAGAAATGTCTACCTCATCTTCAAGGAAACCATACAAAGCAAGATAAAGACTATATTATCAAATATGCTATTCAAAATATAACTAAAAGTATTGGAAAAAATAACATGAAACTGGAGAGATCTTGTGGCTTGCTTAGCAAAATCACACCAATTGAGAAAAAAAGAGAGAAAACAAGTTTAGAGGTCCTGCCAGAGGTCCTGCTACAGCCTAGACTCTCCATGGGGTCCCAGCCTCCTTTGGACATATCCACCTCCATGGGCTGCAGGTGGATAATCTGCTCCACCATCTACTTTCACAGGCTGCAGAGGGACTGCCTGCCTCATAAAGTCTTCACCACAGGCTGCAGGGGAATATCTGCTCCTACGCCTGAAATACCTGCAACACCTCCTTCTCCACTGACCTTCCCCATCTGCAGAGCTGTTTTTCTCACACATTCTCACTCCTCTCTCCAGCTGCAGTTTAACAGACTCTTTTTCCCTTTCTTAAATACATTATCCCAGAGGTGCTGCCACCACCATTCCTGATGGGCTGGGTCTTGGCCAGCAGTGGGTCTGTCCTGGAGCTGGCAGGCATTGGCTTTGTCAGATATGGGGAAAGCTTCTGGCAGCCTCTCAGAGAACCCAACCCTGCAGCCCCCTACTGCCAAACCCAGCCATGCAATACTCAATACAGCATGTTACAGAACTAGACCAAAAGAACATACTAGTGTCCCTTTTTCTAGGCTATAAACACTACTTGGTTTGGAAGTTTAAATATTATTTGAAATTGGTTTTTGTTGTCTAAAGCTATTCTCAAATGAAGCTAGGCTTTTGCAAATGGTGTGATGCTTTAAATTATTTGGTGGACTTCATGAAGCAACTGATCAAAATAACACCATGCCTGCTGCTTCCCCTATACTTCAGCAATGTCACTTTTCCTTTACCCATTCTTTTTACTGTCCACTCTTCCTCCTTTAAACCCTCTTGCCACCACTCTGACTTACTAGCTATACTTTCTCTATTTGTACATAACTTTAAAGAAACTAACAAGTCCAAATACCTCTCGCTGAGTGGCAAACCAAAGATCATCTAAAAATATGACATCCAAAGATCATCACTGTAGATTGTTGCCTTCACACCTATGATATTTGATATTGGCTTCTTTTGACAGTTCAATAACAGCATGAGCAATCTCTTAGTCCCTGCAATTGTGGAATGCCTCAAGTTACTCCAAATAATTTAGAGTTAAATTTACTACAAACACTATTATCAAATATTGTCCTCCTCATGTCATTAGACAGAAGAATTATGCAATATGAAAAAACAATTACATCATTCTGACTGATGGGCTGGGGGTTTTTTGGACTTGATATCAACTTTTATCCCAACAGCACCAGAATTGCTCCTGACCTTAGTAATATCTGAACTCCTTCATTAAAAACAGTAACTTGATGGGGGACAATTTCTATTTAAAAATAAACCAAACGAACCACATACCCCATGCAAAAAAAAAATTCCATTACGTAAACATGCCTCTTAATTTCCTTCCATTAAAATCTGTGTTCATATAAAGAATTTGTTGTATAGCCAACCTCACTGAATGTCTGTGGACTTACGATTCTCTTTAAGTAATCTTCTCTCAAGATTACTGAAACACACTAGGTTGTCTTGGCTCCCCTCCATAAAATAAGCTTAATGACTTCAAACACAGAATAAGCAAAGGTCAATGATACATTTCATTGGTAAATGTGTTCTCTGCCCCTTCGCTTTAATTTGGCCACATCTACAATACAGAACAATGGTAGCCTGTCTTGAGAGCATAAGAATTCACATTGAAGATTCAATGTCCCCTCTGATCATGTTTAAAAGGCTTTTAAATTCTGTTCTTTACTGAAAGTTCAACTTTTGATCATGATGTCATATTCAACAAACAGTTCCCCACAGGCCAATGTACTTCCTTCCTCATTGAAAACTTATGAAATCAGACCTGTATCTAGAATGCAACACATCTCTCAACATTCTGAGTCCATGACAATAAATTTGAGGTTTTCAAAGCCTTGAAAAAGATTATTTTAATTAAGCAGTCATTTCAATACATGCTCATGAAGTTTTCTATTATGTATAACTAACAATTGTTTAACCAATGAACTCAGGAATAACTTCAAATAAAAGATAAAGTGATCATATTGTTATGAAACACTACAACATTCACATTAAAACACTAGCTATACTTTGTTCATATATAGAAAAATTATTTGTTAGAAATGCTAAACAAGAAACTCCATTGGCTAAATATAGATTTCCCTTTCCAAATGACCCAGAACTAAAAGAGAAATTGGAAAAGACATTGTCTAGATAATGATTTACCTAAATAGAGTTACTGAAATCCAGCTCCAGTTTCCATTATGTAGCCAAACAGCCTGCAGGTATAATATCTTCAGCTGGCACCAGCCTTAATGCTTTTTTATTGATCTGCCTATGGCTTAAGTGCACACATAGGATATGGACTGTTAAACAATTCTTGTTATCTATCCCTGATTATGGAAATATAATGCATCTTGCAGCAGCATCTGCACTTTCTCTAACATGAAATGCTACTTAAAGCAAATTAAGTTCACATTTTATCCACATTAAAGTTCACATTTTATCCTGTGAATTCTCTAACACCTGTGGGGGTTTTTGTGCACCAGCTAAATGGCTGAATTTGTTAAGTACCAATAACACAAAAAGCCCTCTCTGTTACAGCCCATGGTATAAGTGATAATGTATCATTAGACTTTTGTATTTCAATTGCAATGTATAATTATAACCAAAAGTAACAAGGTACATTCAGATTCTATTTCTTCTCTTCCCCAATTGATCCAGAGCATCTTCTCATTTGAAGAGTTAAACAGATTTCTGGGATTTGCTTAAATCAGTCTTTGCAAAGTGTTTGGGACAGCCATTAGTACTACATACTGAGTGTTTCCTATTTGGCTCTCAGTAGGAATTAACAGAAATAAATTAATGCAGTTTTCATATTTTCTTTAAACTTTTGTCTTTGTATTTGTCATGAAGACAAGAGTATAGCACTGCCTCCTGCCATCAAAGTTACAAGGCAAAATGAGGCTTGTGCAGTCCTCTAGTTTTTACCTCCCAGAACGGAATTCCGTAATTGTGTTTTCCTTTCTACTAACATCAAATCTGCAATAAGCTAAAAAACACCTTCTGAACCTTCCTTTTGTCCAAATGCTAAAAAAATACCCACCTGATGGGAATTCAGACTCTGAAGGTACTTTGGAAAGAAGTCTACTTCAGGGCTCACTCTCATGCATTCTGTGAGTAGAACAGTAAGAGAGAACTGTCAAGTAAACAGGAGAAATCCTGACTAAATTAAGTCAATGGCAAAACTCCCAGTGACTCCAATGAGGCCAGGATTTCATCCTTATCTTGCTGATCAAAGCAATTATTTCACTGTTCAGAAGGACCAGACAGCTGCACTTGCCAAGAATTTCTTAAAGCAGCCTACCATGGTGATCCTTATTGTATATACCTCTTTAACTATTTCTTTTTCATTCTACTAAGATAAACTCTTGAATTGACAAAAATATAACATCGTAAACAGCATCCTCAACAAAGATCTTTCCTCCATGTCAGCAAATGTGCCAGACGTAACAAAGCTCTCAGCACAACCTTACCACAGGTCTGCAAATGAATTATTATCATTCCCTCAACACCTCTTACCAACCACTGATGGTCATGCCGGCTGAAGTGGCATATCTGCATTGAATAAGAATGATTTGACACAACAAATAAAGTGCTTTCTTGGTTTGGCTATGTTCTGTTGCAAAAAAAGCTTTCTATTTTACAGTGAAACACAAAGTACACACTGGAAGGAATATCTTCTACATACCATGGACCCAAATTCAGAGTAGATTAACTGTGAATAGTATAACTGGACACCCCTTCTATTTCTTCACGGGGTTTACAATATACACTGTAACTACACTAACCAAAATGATCTCATGTATATGCAATTCAATAGCCAGAGAGAATCAACTTATCCACATGAGAATCAATTTCACACTAAGCTAGAAGAAAATTGGTTTTAATGTGCTGCAAAAATGACCAAAAACATGGCTCCTTTTGACATAGATGCCAGTCTTTCTTATTTGGAAATATTTCATAAATCTGTTATAAAATTGTACAACAAACATTTTTCCCTTGATAACTAATTAAATGAAATAACTAAATACAACTGCTTCATTTTTCCTCCTCAGACTGGGAAATTATTGCAAAGTATTAATTCTGCCAATACAGTTCCTTTGTAGGAAAACATGGCAGTTGTTTACTGCCAAAGGCATCATAAAAACTTGTCTTACTTTCAGAAGGACTTTTAATCACAGGAGCATAAGAAAATCCTGTCTGTAACACGTTATATGACCCTTTCTAGATCGTAACCTCTTTAACTACTTCATCATATCTGGCTGGAGTCTATTTTACATTACTCCCTAGAATCTCCTTCATCTCAACACTTTCTGGTAGAATGTAATCAGACCCAGGATATCTAACATAATTTATTGCACTACCTTTAATCTCCTGCGTAACTCCTGTCACGTTGTTCCGTGTTTTATTAATGACCTGATTCAAATGAGAATGTCAGTTCATAACTTCATTTAAGCATCTCTGAACAGCAACATAATACCCCTAATGACTACTCTGGTTAGAAGAAACCTGTTCCATTTTAGAGAAAATAAAACCCAACTAATTCATATCTATTTTAATAGATTTTAAGATTGGAAAGTCTGATCATTCAGCAAGACTTTACCCTGAAATGTCCTTCACAAATTCCTATATGTAATTCAAGCATCCATTTATTGCTAAGCTGCTTTCAAGAATGTCACCAGCAATTATTTTTACTTTAAAAACCTTCAGTTTTGACTGAAAAGTTTATCTGGAAAAAGTGCTAGAAGAAACACATGCTTATCGGTACTCTTAAACAGTTTTAAGATAAGCACAAAAAGATTTCTCAGTGCAGCTATAAAATGTAATATAGTTCAGCACCACATAACTTACATTAAAAAGGTTGTTCATAATATTTATTACCTCTAGTTGCACTATTTCTGTTCACCCATCCATTTGAATTGAGGCATCCTTCATCATCCATATACATCAGAATTTCTCTTTGATCTCTAACGGTAAATTTAAAGGCTGAATAAACGTTCTTTGAAACACAGAATGTGACACAGCTGTTTACTGTTACATAGAAGACAGTAAGTCATTAAAATTGAAACTCAATTAAAACAGTGGAACATCCCCCTAATCATTTCCCAACTTTGAAGTAATACCCTTTTTGATGACATCTCTAATTTACAGTTAACTAGTTTTCTTAAAGTGGAAAAAGTCAAGCTTTGGTTAGGGTCAGAATTAATAAAGTATATCTTTCATCAAAAGACAGAGAGCTCCTGGCAATGCATCCTGCTTTGGTATTTGCACTTATAACATGCAGCAAACACCCCCAGATATGCACCTTACCATGATATTCGCATGAAACTAATCAAGCCTGCGGTTTTTACCAGTTTGCTGAAGGTTTTACAACCCTAAAAAGAGTACTTCAGCATTATGCAGCTAACTACACATTACTTTTTTATTAGTTCTTTAGCAATATGCTAATAAGCAGAGAGTGAGCTAAATCTTTGCCTCAAAGTGTCACTGAATCAAAACAAAACCTTAAGGATTCAAGTTTATGTAACTCTTTGCTTTTGCATGCCTTCTTATCACTATTTTGGTGTGATACAACTAGGACACAACTAGGGGAAAAAAAGAATTATTAAAAAAAAATTTAAATTATCCAGAGTCATGAAGCACCTCATATGTTTGATTTGATTAAATTTTCCAGCTCAAATACCAGATCAAAATTTTTGGGATGAGTGAGTCTGAATAAACACAGGGGCAAGGGAAACATGAATTTATGGACCTTCACTTACCATGTGAACATTAGCTGAACCATTGATACCAGGCTCATGAGTAGACTTACAGCTGACTGATCACAAAAAGTGGAACAGTCCTAAACATGCTCTCATTCTTTAAAAATTCAGAAAAAAAAAAATCTGCAAGTTCAACACCGATGATACACAGCTTTGTAACAATGGCAGGCATTCAGATCCAGGAGGACATCACCCTTTTTCTCCCTAAGAAAAATCCATCAAGATCATGGGGGTGCAATTCACAATGTAGCTACTGAGGAGCATTACTGCAGCCAGACCTGCATCCGATCTGTGCTAAAGGCGATCAGTCAAAAAGACAGAAAAATACAAGTGAAATTGAGAGAGATTCCAAACCTCACTGACTCTCAGCCACAACCCAAGACACTACCTTAAAATGCCACTATTTTAATCTTAGGCTGATATGCAAGGGTATGAGCGATGCCTGCTGAGGCACTGGCTGTGTCCCAGGCTCTCTAAAACCCAGCATGTCCAATCACATCTACCTCAAAGTCTGGGATCCAACCACCCAGAGGCAGTGAAAACTGCCCTACATCACCAGATGGATCTGGCTGCGTAACACGTTCCCTGAAGTTCAAGAGCTCTCTCTCAAATTAGTGTAGTTAACCTCAGGGAATAATTGTTTAATTGCAGTGTAGTTTTCCACTAGCAGAAAAGAAAAAGAATTTAAAAAGCCAAAACCAAAAAAAAAAAAAAAAAACCCCACCCAAAAAGAGAAATCATTTATTAGTACAGACATCCCTGGCTCTCTGAAACTCATAACCCAAGAAAATGTTAGCTAAAGTGATAATAAAACTGCAGTTTAAAGCTTTGTTATCATATAGTTATGCATTTTAAAAACAATCTTCTACTACAGAGTTTGTCATGCTTAGACTAAGACCCAAGGCAATTTCAGCTTCAAATGTTAAAGCCACTCTTTTACCTAAGAAAGTTATTAGACCTTTAAAACTACTTTTTTTTTGTTTCAAAAAAGCACTGGGAACTTTCCTGTATGCAACTCAAAACCAGCTGTACTTTGCAAGTAAAAACTTTCCAAGTGCCTGGCTCTCTGCAGATTTTTGGCAAATCTGTTTGAAAAATTGAAAAGTGGGGGCCTGAGCCAAAGCTTACTGAAGTCTATGGAAAAACTCCCACAGATTTCATCAGGATTTGGATTAGGCTCTGAAAAAGTCTGAAGTAATTGAAAAATCAGTTCTGCATGTACAAAATATGAAATTTTCACTAGGTTTAGATTTATTGGACTCCTTTATGGTAATATGGAAGAGCAAATACACTGTAAATGGTGTTAGTGATGTACATATAGTTTTACACTGCTAATTCACCAAAGACTTCCACAGACTTGTACATTACTTTCACTGTCTACATAACAGAAATTATGAAATCAATCCCACATACACAAACACCTTCATTTTAAAGTGACTTGAATATTAAGAAAAAAATAACATTAATAGCTTTATTGCTGAAGTGTTTTAGTTTTTTGTTTTTTTGGTTTTTTTTAACTGAAGATCAAACATTCAGTTTTGGTTTTTTTAACCGAAGACCAAACAGACCTTCAAAAGCTCCACGATAAATTCAGTGATAACATAAACAAACAAAAAAAAATTATGTAAACAACTATCTCATTCTGAGCACACTTGCTCAGGACAGTTTATAATAATGTAACACTAGTAATTTCAGCCAAGGTGCAACTAATTTATGGCAGCATAAGAGATTAGTCAGATTTACTCAACCTAAACATGCCAGGAAACCAAGAATAGCAGCAAATGCAAAATGAATAGGTTGTCATACCTGAAATAATGGCTACATCATCTCCTGATGTGTAAGCAGTTGCATCTCTGCTGACTGAAGGATGCTACATCCAGTCAGAAGAAACTGAATAAGTCGCTGCACTTGACATATCCTGCTTCATCCCTCTGTACTATCTGCTGATAACTATTTGTGAATGGATAATTTGCCATACTTGTACTTATGAAAAGTAGACAGTCCCTGTAATTTTTTGGTGGTATTGCCCAGATATAGACTGGAAAAGAAAAGTAATGTCATCCAAACTGCAGAGCTAATTATGGTGTTCAAATGCCTACAGCTCATGTACAAATACCAGTGCACTTCATCATATAGGCTGTTCTCGTAGGCTGTTCTTCAAATATCACAGGAAACAAAAGTTTAGAGGAACAAAGAAATCTAGTAAGTGGAAATCCAAAGACTGACTAGACATACAAGACTGAATCTTCATTAATATCATACCTTAAATAAAATTATTATGCTACATTATTTAAGTTTGGCTCTATTTTTTAAAAAGTGACATAGTTTTTGCATCCTCTTAAAACAACTATCCAGGTTTTAGTATTACCTGCTACTATTGAATCCTCTAAAATGGAAGGTCAGAGACTGTACACTTTCTCCATTAACAATTCTTTTTCCATAGGTTTGAACAATTGCCTTATTAATGTAGATTTTAGAAGTTTATTTTTTATTGTGGTCTCCAAAGGATCTAAACAACATAGAAAATAAAGTCCAGTGACAAGCAGGATCATTAGCGGCAATTTTTTCAACTGACAATTACTTTCACCAAAGGCTTACCTCAACATTATGAATCATTTGTGACCACTTATACCTAAGTAGGACATATTACAATTTAATGGATTTCAATGCGAAGAGCCAGCAATAGAATGGTGCACACCAAGGCACTAATGTGTTGATCCAAACTGTACTTAGTTGAGGCAAGTTGGAATTGCAATGCTGCCAACTAAATTTCATAGTACCACAAATGAATGTAGCCCAAATCTCAAGAGGGATTTCTTTTTTATTCATTATGCATGACATTTTCCTCTTTAAATTATTCATTTTTTAAAAAATGTTATTGCTTTAGCCTCCTTAACCTTTGTACTCCTTCCCCCTGTGGTTTTTTGCCAGCTGTAATATCAATTGAGTAAGGGAGATGTTCTAAACAACATAATAAAAACCTTTTCACAACCCTACACAAAAATGTGTCTTATTACTCTTCCATCTTATTTTGCCCCTTTTCACAGCACTGGAACTTGGAATGCCCTGGAAAAAAAACCGTATGTATTTTCTATCAGGGCTTTCATTTCAATAAGAAAAAATAACTCCAATTCTTTACCATTATTTATATAATCCCTGAAAATTAACCACTTGCAGAACTATCATTTGAGTCCTGCAGGGTGATGAAAGTTGACCACGTGAATTAAAGACCACCTCAGACACTGCTCCCTTCTTTCTTCCCATGTCTGATACTCAGATTTCCAGTATTCAGTGTGCTCACCTGAACCAATCTGGATGATGTAAGAACAGGCTGCAATGTGTTGTTAGGCTCACCGCAATCTATAAATCTGTAATCTGTGTTTTAACAGTAGAACACCTAAACCAACTGTACGTAGGAGCTACAACACAAGACTGCAACGCATATTTGAACTCTGTTTACACACAGGTATTACAGTGTGACTTTGGGAATGTCACTTATTTTCTGCATAGTTCAATTTTCCTTTCCACATAAATGACCAAAGTTACTAAAACAATAGAAATAAAGATTTTAAAGAGCTAAGGAAGTTACAATGGAAAGAAATTACGAAGAGTAAAAATCCACATCAGAGAGCCAAACAATCAAGTTCCTGGCTCCACTGAACTGTTCTTAAGCTTTTCTTAAGCAACCACAAAAACTTGCTGCTGAAAGCGCTCCCAAAATTCTCCCTAATGATTTGCTACTCCCCTTCCTTTTCACTAAATCAGCTTTATGGGGCAAGGGACATATTTTAGTCTCAAAAATAGTACCCAAACAATTACTTTAAAATGTTTGATATATTTCTATTCACTTATTTCTGGGCTTTTATATTAAGATAGTACTGTTCATTGTGAACAGCTGGTAATTTTCTGAAAAAATATTTTAACCATGAAGAACTAGAAGTCAAATGAAACCTGCAGCACTGTATCACGCTCCATTATATACTATATCATGTCTCATTCTTAGCTGCCCCAACACAATTCAACAGGAGCACATGACAATGCTACAGGCCTTAAGAGTTAGAGCAACTTCTTTGCTCTTATCATTCTTATGTGCTTATCATCTGCAATTAGAGAGAAGAAAGCTATGTTTAAACTGGCACAACAGCTCAGCCATGCAGATCTGCACAAATTGGATGCAGAAGTACACAATGATCACACTGTTTATGGATTTAGTCTCTGTTACGCCTTTGCAAACCTTCTTAAAATCTCCTTGGCCCGATAGACTCAGACTGGCACTACAGGATTTTCCCTGCACTTACTGCTTTGGGGGACCCAGATTGATAGCTGGCCAGGAAAAGGGTCTTCCTACACTTTTGTTGCTACCTCTCTCTGTCAGAGTCATTTACACCCTTGGCTGGCTAGTGATGGGGTTAATTACTCCAGCTATCACAGTGAAGGGCACAGCATGGAGAAGGAAACCAGGGAAGCCTAATGTAGAGAGAAGAAATGCAGAAAATAATTGAGGAAAACCAGAGGGGGAAAAAAATAAAATTAATCAGAGTCATACTGATAGCCTTATTAGAAGGAAGAACGAAAAGGAGAAGAGAGAAAGGACACATTATACCAAATGTCTGTTTGCCTTAAGGCAGTATGAAAAACACAGGAATTTTGAAAAGACTTATACAGTGATGATGGATCTGTTTTGGTTTCAATACAAGTAGTACACAATCTGCGAACATACATTAACTTTCAAAACAGGTGAATACAAGCTTTGAGCACTTCAGAAAAGGAAGAATAATGAATGCAATACTTCAGTGATACACAGCTATACTTCGTATACATAGATTAAATAAATTTGGCCAGCAAATGTAAGAAAAATCTTCTCTTTCTGTTTAAATGAGGAGTTCAGTTTTATATTATACATGAAAAATACTTTTTCACTACTAGTCAACAACCCACTTCCCAGGGGAATCCATAAAGTTATTTAATTGATCAACCTGCATGATTTTAAGGGAATTAGAAAAGATGACTTAGAGTTTTCCTTACAATAGTTGAAGTCATTTAATGTCAATTTCATATTTAAGAGCCCATGCTTAAGAAATCTGTAGGAATTAATTGACCCAGTGTTTTGGGCAGTAAAAGCCTCCAGGTACATTTAAGAAAAAAGTCCTTAGTAAAGTGACTTTTAATGAGAAATAAGCACTATTATTAAGGTTCAGATTTCCTGAATTCACAGATTCTTACCAGTGTCCTTTATAGACACTTTTATAAGTGCTACTTGAATTAAAGCAAGCAGGGAATAGTGGAAACAGATGAGGACTACTATGACAGAGATGAATCTCTGAATCTCTAGCTGAATCTAGTTTCGTCAATGACCACCAGTTTCATCAGTCAGTGCTGAACAGTGCTCAGGTTTACAAAACCCTTTCATGTACTTTCAGCAAGCTTTGTGAATACTCTTCCTTACATAGATTTAATAAACAGTCCTAAAAAGCTTTATGAATACCCAATATATTGAAACTAAAAAAAGAAAAAAAAATCCAAATGCATTATTTTTAGGGTTACTAAAGGAAAAACAAAATGTAGCTCATTATTTTATTGCTACAGAAAATACATGGAAAATATCTTAAATGAGATCACGCTTCATAACAGACCACAGTCTTCTGCAGAAATAAACAACATTGGACTTGTGCCACATCTATGAGAAAGCTCCACATTTTTATGCATTTCTTTGCACCATCATGAGGGGCTACACAAAGCTGAAAATGCATCATGATCTCAAGTTCACAATACTTAAGTTACAGGAAAGGTTCTCAAACCATGCTCTGTCAGTCCCACATGATTTTTATAAATATCTGCTGGTGGTTCAAAAGCATTGTCTGGGCCCCAGAGCTAATTTCTGTATCTGTACCTTCTTCAGGCTACTTGTAATTCAAACTACATGATTCTAACTTCTCCCAGGGAAAAAAGAGTTACTGCAATTGCTGCTGAGACAACATTACAAACACAGACTGGAACCTGTGTGAGTACAACTGGGAGCCACTACATTTTTCAAGATATTTTCCCTTTAAGTCTATTCAAGTTGGAGCATACCTGACTTATACTGCATGTTCCCTTCCCCTAATGACCAATGAAGAATTCATAATTAAGGGTGTAAGAGAGGAACTGCAACTACAAAAAATCTATTTCTTCAGATCAATTACTAGTCTTTCTTTAGATACACTCAGCGTACTAAGAACTTGCAGCAATGTTTATGTCTAATTCTCATATATCAATTAATGTTGCTCTTCCAGGATCTCAAATCCATGTGTTTTTCCAATTAGTATTAACATTCTCCCGCAGTGTAATAGCATGTAAACAGAGAGTTCCTAAAGGAATATGACACATTGTGTTGCATCCCAGCTTTCCAGTGAAGAAAACAGCCTTCAAATGGGCAGTACTCACCCAATAATACCACCACAGGATTTTGAAAACAGATTTTTATAAGCTAATGCATGGAAAAGAAACTCTAGAAAAACTTTTGTCTTCTGAAACACGCATATAGATTCAGAGTCCATGCATATGCTAAATGTGGTAAAGAACATTGTCTTAAAAGTTTGCAGTTACCCATTCATAATCTAAATTATAGAAACATGATTATACAAAGTAGAATTATAATCAACTTGATAGATTAAAAAACTATGAAAACAAAGTATCCAGTCAAGTAAACACTAGCATGCTGGTTCTGTATAAATACAGAATGGGAAACATCTGTTTAAGCAACAAATTTGTAGAAAAGGGTCTTGAAATTGAGATAGGGCAGAGTACAGTATGGTATACTCCCTGCACAGACTAAAGGAAAAGCATTGCATTTTAGAAAACAAAGAGTAACATTGAAAATCATCATAAAAAGACTGCAATAATTTAGTCACAATTAGTACAAAAGAAAAGTTACTGAAGGAATGTACCAAAAGCATTCCAAGATTTAAAACAATTAAAGTACATTATTAAATGCCAGCTCCACTTTCAATATTCCAAATAAAACACTCTGATCTGCAGGAAAAACAATGTATATCAAACATTAGGAAAACCTTCCAACGAGGACACTAAGCTACAACAAAAGCTATCAAGAGATATTGTTCAAGGTGTTTAAGAGCTCAGATAAACTTTGTCACTGATGTTTTAGACCTGTTAACCCCACTGCAACACAAAGGGGAAAATTAAATGGGCAGCAATCTTGACTTCTAGCTCTAACTTCACATAAATTTTAAATACTACACTTACACAAAACTATTTGTAAGTCCTATTTCCTGGATGCAAAATAATCCTGCTTTCCCTCATAATGTCAGTTCTAAAGACTCAGCCATCTGAGAAGATAACAGTCTTTGGCATTCCACAGATTTCAGTGATGGAGTTCAGTAAATGACTTTCTGGTTAAATAATATTTTCTCTACTGCTCCCGTTATATTCAACTACAGAAGTAAATTATGCTAAAGCACAATACAATAATCTCCCAATGAAGCAAAGAGAAAAAACATAATGAAGTAGAGTTGAAAATCAAGGCAGAAGAAAAATGATGGTTTAAAGAAAAATAAAGTCCTAATTTAAATTTTAAAATCCTTGCTTTAACAAAGCCTTGAATTGATACAGGTACCATTTGCACATCACATCAGGAACCATTATAGGAAAAGCAGGATCACATTCTAGCCGAAGAGCAACCAAGTTTCCCAAAATATGGGTGAAGAAATACTGTAAACAAAACTGCCATCCGACTGACGTTAAACAAGTCCTCAAACAGCCACAGTTAATACTCATCAAGGTTTTAAAAGCAATCCTGCAAAACACACAGATATTATAAGAGACCATTAAAAGCTACAGAATTGAATCACTACAGGTCATCAGGATTTATGCTATAAATTCTCACACCCATTAAACTCAATACATGACAACATGGGTGGCCTACAGCACCTTTCCAAGCACTTCCCTGGCACTGACCCACACTTTGGGTTGGCACCACTCCCTTAACCCCTCACTGTTCCTCTCATCCAGCCATTTATGCATAGCCAAAGGCAACACAGTACATGATATAGCCTGATGCGGTTTACAGTTATAATCATATTTAGCCAATGATTCTGATTAAATTTTAATCACCTATGTAAGAACACCTTACATACAGGAAAACTGTTATGTCCCTTCTTAAATTTCTTTCTGTTTCCCTCAGAAGAAACAAAACTGAGCTCAATTCAATTGCTCTAGGTTTTCCTTAAATTGTGCTCCCCTGCGAATCCTGCTCCTGAAGAATAGAAAGAAATAATCATATCTCCTCATTAAAAGTAATATGACTACAACCCAAAGTTGGAATTCACCTTTAAAGGGAACATATGGCTGTCTTTTACTCAATTGCTCGTCCAGTATAACACCCATGGGCCTATCCTATGGCAACAGTGCTTATGGAATTATTTCTCAAATTTTAGTTTGTCAGATTCTTATTTGCTAAAGTCCTTGGTGCTTGTCTCAGCTGAAAATCATCTTAATAACTTTAGATCCTTCCTCTAATTTATCAAGATCAGCATTATTGCTCTCTCAGTATGCCTGAAACTACTTCAAGCCTGCTGCAAAACCACAATTTTAACATTCATGCCCATATTCCACCATGTAGCTATTAAAGAAAATAGTGAACAAAACCAGACCCAGCAGAGACCATGGTCTACCTCTAACATATACTCTTGGATTAACTACAAATACTGACAACTATTTTTGAAGGCATCTTTCAAATAGTTGCACACTTCAAAATAATCATCAGCTTTTCAGTGTGGCTTCAGGCAATTTCTCTAGATTTCCGGGTACACCATCTTGAACATATAAAATATAACTTCTAGAAATTGAGCTTACTGTTACAGTGCTGCAAAGCCAGAAGGGTCCGAGGCACTTTAAAAGAAATTTTTAAAAGTTGGCTGCTATGGGAAAAGGGCTTTTCATCATTAAGAAAAAGAATAGGCTTAAGAAAAACTGGCATTGAACAAAATCCTCAAGCTAATGACAGTTACCCTACTGAAAAATTCTGGAACCATCTTTGGCTTGGCTTGGAGCTTTAACATCCTGAAGAACTTCCCCCTACATTACCATCCAGTACTTAACCATAAATCCTCAGATACAAATACAGTTCTCAATCTTCCTCTCCACATATAGCTCTACCTCATTCTCCTCTACCTAATCCAGTTCTCTCCTTTAAGGCCTGGGAAAAAGAGTTCCTCTGTTTTCTAGGCATTATCAAAGAGCTCTTGACTCAACAGCACACAGTCATTTTGTAGACTGGTTTCCCATTATAAGGCATCATTCTTATATGATAACAGAACAGGCACTTTTAGTTGGACTCAACAGAGTCAAATTTTTTATTGTCCCCACTAACAACACTGTTTTCACACCAAGAAGCTGTCTTGAGCGCAGGAACTCATTTCTTTTTACTCATTTCAGGTAAATCTAGCCAGGCAGATGAATTCCAGGAATGTATCTAGAGCACTCCAACTGCTAACGGAGAACCAGCAAAAGACACAGAGCTAGCTCTGAAACACAAGACATGATACAAGTCATGCTGCCAGCCTCGATTCCTTCTCCTTGCAGATCTGCTTCTAACAGACCACATTACTTGCCAAGGTAGAGATGGCCAGAGAAAACCTGAACAGATGACAAGACAAACATGTTTAAAAAGTGTCAGTAAAACCTTTATTCCCAAAAAGAAGTTCCAAATTTTCTCCAGTCTGTTCAAAGACAAACACACCATTTTAAATCACACAGCAAGCACATCCTGCTGGGGGGTAACTACTTAAATACTACACTATTTTGAGCATTCAACTGAAGTATTTGTCTTTAATGGGCTTGCCCTGTATATTAGGTTGAAATTTCTTATTTTTAACTTCTTTCAAAAATTACATTCTTTCAACAGTTAATGAGCAAATGCAAAGTCTATCAAGAGCAATATTTCTTCTAATTTGTTTACAATATTTACAAATTTTACTCTTTTCCTAACAGAATCATAATCCAATTGCATAGTTCCCTGAATTCAATAACACTAGTCAACTGAATAGGAAGAAGTGAATTTCCTTATTAAATCAATTCACCTTATCAGCTTAGATGGAAAAAGTTGAACTGCAGCTATTTATTTTTAAAATTCTTAGAAGGAAAAATGATGGTTATACAACAAAAGCTCAACAAATTAAATGCCCCTCACACATATTTTAGTCTTGCAAAGAAATACAAAAAATTGTAAAGCCGGTATGACATTTATTCTGCCTCACTTCCTTACTTCACATGATTATGAGTCTGGTCCCAGACATAGCAACAGTGTAACACTAAAGTAAAATAATATATGTATATAGAATTTCTACCATTGCATAGTCGGCAGCTGTTTTACCAGATCATTTATAGTAGCACATACAAAGGAGGGCTGCACATAGTAATAACAAGGACTTTTAAGTTGCTGAAACATTGCACAGATCGTTCATATTATATTAAACAGGAATTTAGTTACTCTTTGTAATGTAAGAAAACAAAATACTGATAATCAAGATTCTGCCCTAACACAACTCCAATCTTTATTAAAAAAAAAAAAATCCATGAAGCCAAAACAAATAAACTTCCAATTTTAAGCACAATGTATACACAAAATACAAACTTTTCCTTACATATGTGAAGACTGCTGTAGGGGAAGGAAGGCATTGAGGTCAAAGACCATATTCATACTACGGTTTAGGAGAGTATGAAGCTGAACGAACAGCCAATCCAAATTCAGAGCAGAAATTTGGGAAAAAAATACGTGTTTCCAAGTCACCAGAGGTATCTGATATTTACTATGAGTCTATCTATTTATCTATCTAGAGCAAAAAGAAAGGAAAACAATGTCTTGCAAAAGTACAAAGATGCTAAACTACAGACTCTACAGAAAAAATGTGCTTTTGTTCCACTATTACTAAAAAGTAGGAATATAGAAAAGGACATGAATAAAATTGCCTTTAAAAGTGGTAATTCCATGATGTTCATGTAAATCATTATGCGCTGTGAGATCCTGCCTGCATTCTTTTTCTATATGGGAAAAATTACTCAACACATAATTAAATTAGTTTCATCTTCAATTTTGTGCTTTCTGTTGAGATATCACCCAGCCAACTAGTACTTTCCAAAGTTAAAAATTTTTTTATTTAGTGTTATCGCTACTTCATGATTTCTCATATGGACATGCCATAAAGCCACA
The DNA here is from genome assembly GCA_024500445.1 of Entomyzon cyanotis. NCBI lineage: Eukaryota > Metazoa > Chordata > Aves > Passeriformes > Meliphagidae > Entomyzon > Entomyzon cyanotis. The sequence continues at coordinate 90,491,807 of JAKEPQ010001005.1, forward strand.
AATGTAAATACATTAATTTCTTTATCAAGAAAGCAGGACTTTTCACTCCTCCGTTTTCCATCACATTAGAAACATACACATGTACACATCCTATTGAAAAGTGCAAAGAAATAAGTGATAAGAATTTTAAAGGATACCAATGACCATCTGGATTTCATTTGCTGCATTACTGTGCATATTGTGCAAGAGCAACAGTAAGCGTTGACTAAAATGAGAAAAAAAACTCAGATTTAAAATTATCTTATTACCTAAGTTGGTCTACTTGCCAGCAACACAGTGTATGGTTTCAACAATCAATGAAAAACAAACTGCCAAGAAAATAAAATGTCCAAAATTTTTTGTTATAATATGCAAACAAATATTTTGGATTCTGAACATGCACTTCATGTCTTACCTGGCATGACAGCAGCTTGCTGAGTGGACGAGTCTGTACTTAATGAAAGGCGACCGCCTTTGGCCAATCTATCACAGAAGACAGTGATGTTCTTCTTCAGTCTGCTGGTATCTTTGGGCATGCTCAACTGGCTGCTGAGAGTCAGGGCTTGCTCCTTGGAGCTCTTTGACAAACAAGTTCTTAACAAGTAAGAGACTGCAGCATCTACAGTTTCTTCCCAACCCTGCATTAAAGAAAAGGAAATAAAATAAAATTAGGTGAATTGTAATATGATATATAATATTAAAAATAAGGTAACAAATCATAACTGTTAAATCTGTCAATTCTGGGGGTTAATGAGTGTCACGAATACCAAACCTCAACTTCTACAAGCAAAAGCTGAAAAAACAAACTTGTTCCAATATTGAGGTTGACAGAGAAATCTAATTTCAATAATTATGGACAGTATGTGACAGAACAGTTAAATTCAGACATTGCATTAATAACTGAAAACTAGAAGTTCCTGGTTGTGACAATTAAAATTAAGAACAGAATGGAGATGTAAATAAAAACATAATATGTAGTATATAACATTACGATGCTAATATGTCAACGCCAGGAAAAAAAATATGTATTCAATTATACATTCTTTGGAATCCCAGTCTAAGATTCTCATGACATGCCAATAGCAGAAAACATCATGACTGCAACCCAAAGCTACAGATATTCAGCACCCCTTTATCAGATCAATTAACCTTAAGTTATGATACCCACAGCATTAGCATAGGTGTGTCAATGCTGTGACGAACAGGGACTTTGATTTCAGCACTGTGTCAAGCTGTAAACATTTATGAAAAGACCAGCTTAGTAATCACTTCAGTTCAAACAAACAAATAACACTCAGTAAAAGCAAGCAAGTTTCTTTTCACAAAGCACCTTGAATAGCATATTTAAAAGTTAGCTTTGAGTCTGTAATCTGTAGTGTGGTTTTCAGTGACACAAACAAATCAAAGATGTTCCTTTAAGTAAGAATCCTGGATAGCAGAAGTCCTACTATTTGTAACAAGATTATTAGGTTAATGAGTAAAATCTAATATATGACATCTATCTCATTTTTGCAGTATGACATGCAGATTGACTTCCCTTGATGCATTCTGTAATCTTAAATTATACTCTGTGATGAGCCTATGTGATTCATCCAAAGCATCTATAATTAATGAACCTGTAAGACAGTCACAAAACTTTCTCATGTCTTTCCATGACAATCTTACAGCGCTTGGACACAGTAGGCAATTAATATAAAGGGCTTATGTGGTCTGCTAACTTCTTGACTCATAATATCTCTCACCATTCAGCCACCTGTAAGCAAGTTCTATGTATGTGCTGCCTACATATACAAGAAAGTATATTCTATCACTGTAGCATTAGTGTCTGCTCCCTCAGTGCTCCTGATTGGTTGGGACTTATTTTGGCAATAGTCTTTAGTGACTTTAGAAGTTTTGATATGACAATCTGGAATCACCCAGCTCTACATGCTGCTGAACTAACAGAAGCAAAACACCAAGCTTGCTCTTTTACATGGCATGTACTCAGAAAATTCAGGTATCCAGGTGTAGTTAAGACAAACCCAAAGTCTTCTAGTTTTTAGCTCTTTCTAATGATGTGTTCTCCTTGATTGAAAATGCCCAGCTGAACAGCAAAATCACCTACCTATACAAATTTCCATGACTCCCAAAGTGTAACATTTGAAAGAATGATGGTATCAACCCTGCTATAGTACACAGAGAAAATAATGGTTTATGAATTTCTTCAGCTAAATACCTAAAGGCTTTTGTGAAGGATACTACTTTTAACCCAGAGAATCAAAGGCCACCCTTCCTGATCTTGTTAAATTCCTAAGAACAGATCTAGGGAAGATGCTTACTAGTGGTCAAGTACACCAGTGAGAACACACAAGCATATGCACTTCATTCTTGTCCAAACATATCCTATACAGAGTGTCCTGAAGATGTGATGTGAGTGTAAAACATATTTACACTTTGCACAGGAACAGGATCACCTAGTGAGGTTTTCTTAATCAACATTTGCCTTTCTGACTTCAGAACAAAAACATTAATCTAATATCTTATCTGGATTTGCCCTCACAAAAGACCCACCTAAATTAGAAAAATCATGCCAATCAATCAATCAATCAATCAGTGCTGTGGTAGCTTAACATTTTTCAAATATTCTAGAAAGAGTCCATTAGAGTGCAATGCATCTACTGACCTGTGATGGTGACAGGAAATCATCCATTCTGCAGCCAATTTAAAGAGGTTAATGAGCTGGCAAATGCTGTCTACATTCCCATATACTGGGCAATGAAACTTAATATGTACAAAGCATCAAAAACAGCCAAGCCAGCCACTCCTAATTATACTTCGGATCATGAAAAATAAGACAACATAAACATAAGAATCTTGAGTTTCACTAAAAGACAAAGAAGTATGTGATTAACTGTTGTCAGCATACAGTAGCTGAGAAGCTGGCCAATACCTCTCTCCAAGTAAGTTGTAAAAATGCAGGCAAAAACATTTAAATAAAAGCACTGAATTACAAGCTAACAAAAGTCAGGAAATTAAAAGTGGCTAGTATTCAGTCCTTGGCTCACACAGGTATGTTTTACTTTGTACCACAGCCTTAACAGTTTCCAACCCTTGTTCTTGTATTTCATTTCCATGTAAAACTGGTTTCTCAGCAGACCATAAAACTATCTTCTCCAATTCAAGGTCTGTTGACCTAGTAAGTCCAGTCAAATCCAAAGCAGCCTTTGTGATAAGTGAAAGAGTACACAAAAGCTACCTCTAAATGAAAAAAACTTGATGGAAAACTTGAGGTGATTTTGTACAACTAAGAATTAATGGCTGCAAATAAGACTGCATTTGTCAGCAATTTTTATTGGTACAAGGGGAGAACTGAAGGAACAAGAAAAATTCTTCACATGTTAAAAAAGCTGAAAGATGTCTGCAAATAGAAGTATTCTCCTCTGTAGCCTGCACTGCAGAATGATTCTACTACCACAGTTGTAATATTCACGAATGGCTTTCTGTGTAGTATTCTACATATTTGAAGACTGAAAGGAACACCTTCAGCAGAAGTGTGATGCCAGTAATCCATCATTCTATGACCAGCAAGCATCGCCGTGACTGCGACAATAAATGTCAGTCAAGACTCATAGAAAGAGGTGTTATCAAATCATTCAAATTCTTCATATAATTGAAATAGATATAATAAATACTTAATTTATACATTTTACTTTTTTAGTGAGAAAGGCTGGACTTCATATTTTGCATGCATACGTTATTATTTTTCTCTTTTAGGTAATGGGTAGAGATTGACACTTTCTTTTAACCAAATCAAATACACTGCAGGAGTCTGAAGACCAAATGTAGACTTGCGATACTAGTGTGGCTAATATATTAGTACACATCACTTGCACTCCATCCAAATTACCACGAAGGATCCTCAGGTGTCATGGCATATCTGAGTGTGACCATAATTATACATGCAATCTCACTTTGGTGTAAGGCTTCATCCAGAGTCCCTTGTTTGTAGCCTGACACTTGGCTGTAAGACTTCACTCCCCAAGAGTTTAGCTGGTCAAAGCCAACTAGACACAGATAGGGGCAGGATCTGAGAGAAGAATTTCCATATTGTTAGTGTTAAGATGCATACAGCATATATTTGTAGGGAGAAGTCTGAGACAGGGTCTGTTGTCAGGTATGATTGGTTTACTCACAGAGTGTACCTTCTTAACACATTTATACAGTTAGTATAATTCAGAGATCTACAAATGAATACTATTTGTCTTAACTGCAAATAAATAATTCTAATAGTATATTAGTCAAACTTGAACAAGATTCCTAAGTCACGTTCATAAGCTAGACAGGTATTTTAGTGTGTATCTTTTACTTTGAAAGCCTTTACTAATAATATTCCTAAGGCAACAGCCATTTTCTGAGCTGCCTATGACATAATTTATCCTGGAGTGACAATCAATGCAGTTCTGAAAGAATTCAAATGCAATGTGAAATATACTGCATAAACTATGCAAAATTGGTGTCAGCCAAATTATGGGAATTCTTACAGCTGTTAACTTAGGAATTAGCCTGGTTATATCTTATTTCTGAATTTTAGACACAATAGTGATTTCATCAGCTTTCAAAAATGCTAGAATACTTGAAAGTTCACAGCATGAATGACAGTCTTGGCATTTATGCTTATCTCAACCACCAAAAAAGAGGTTTCTATATCTGAAAACATTGTATGTTCACAAGAAACACCAGCCATATGTCTCTCAGCACTTTGCTCTTACAGCAGTTAAAAAAAAAAAAATCATATTGTCACACATACACACCAGTAATCCACTAATCCATGGCTAATGAACTGGTAATCTCCAACACAGGCACAGACCATTGTAGCAGCGCGCTCGCCTTTCCCCAGGTCGAGCTCGTCGAGGTGGGAGACCACCGCCTTCTGGGCAGCGCCCAAAGTGCAGAGCTCAGGGAGCTGGGAGCCAGAGCCCGAGAGCCGGTCTGAGGCGCAGGAAGAGACGCAGTCTGTTTGGTCAAGTTCCCAGAGAGTTTATTGAAGGATCCAACAGAACAAGGAGGGGAAAGGAACGCCGACCAAAAAGCCCCGATCGCTCTTGGGAGGTGCCTTTTAAGGGACTAAGGGACTAAGATTAGGGGAGGGCACAACTTGGAGAACCAACCGAGTTGGCAAACACGAGACTGACATTTGCCTTACCCAACTGAGGGACGGGGTAGGAGGGAATACAATCAGGAGGCACCAGTCCGGGATCGGAAGGGGTACAGACAAAGGAGAACTCACTAGAAGGTGACCATAAAAGGGAATAGGGAGGAGGAGCTCAACACCAATCAGATTTCAATCCCAGGGTGATGTCTCTAGGTACTTGTCAGTTCCCGGACCTGGGGAATCTACATGAGCCAGAGCGACCGTCACAGACCATCAGCAAATTCGGCCAGAAATTTGCTGTGCTACCAGTGTTCCTAATGCATATTCTTCAAGCATATTCTATATTTCTAACTGATCTATTTATCTCAAAGAGGTGGTAACAGCCACAGAAGCCATGAAGTAGGCATGCAAAATTTGCCTGTGCCATCAAAAATCAAGAACTCAAAAAAAACCCCAAACTTTCCTCACGAGTGTCCCTGAAAAATTACTGCTAAAATAGAATTGATAAAGCCTTTAGAAGACCTTCTGAAAAGAGTTGGAAGGAAAAAAAAAAGGCAACCCAATATCCATTTAGCACTCAGAAAAAAATGCATCAAGATATTAATGAAGTCTTAATGTATTACATTTGAACAGTATCAAGGGACAGTATATTTTTAAAGGAAAGGTTTTCTAAGAAAAAATTCTTCTTGGTTGAACAATTATCCTTGTAACAATATAAAACCAGTTTTCTTTAACATAACACAGTAGAAACACCAGTCACAGATTATCTGGAATCTTCTACAATTCACTTTTGTATAAAAAACAAAAACAAAACAAAGCAAAAGCACCTCCACATATATAAATAACAAAAATCTACCACTGGGATAACTAAAAAACAGGGAACTGGCAAAATCCTACAGACTAGTGGAATTCAAGTCTGATGAAAATCCAGACAAATGACTCAAGCTTAAATACATTCCAAATCTATTAAGTGCCTAAGAAGGATATTTGTATTGAGCACACAATAGAAAAAGCACAAATGAAACTCTTATATTAAACCTGCTCTCTCTAATCATATCTTTCTTTAAATCACTTATGATGCATAATCTTCATAATACTAACTAATATGATTTTTATTTCTATTGCCATTTAAAGAAATTCAGTTCTAATGGGAATTGGCAGACTGATGAAAACAATATCAAAGTAAGGATATACTTGAACATCCCAGACAAAGTAAGAGACAGAACTACAAAAATGAAGAAAATTAGTATGATACATAGTTCTGGAAGAATAGTTCAAAACAGTAGATGAATCAATTTCATTTCAAATCATGGAAACCATCCTTACTTGCCGGACGGTACTCTGAAGTCAACCTGTTGTGAAGGACTACATTATAGGCATTGTAGACATTTATATCTTATTAAGGATTTGGACTTAGCAAACAAATTATAACTTACTTAAAATACAAGAAATAAAAGCCAAATGGGACAAAATAAAATGCAAAACCTAGAGAAGTACAAGGCAACATCTTGATAACTCTGACCACAATATGAGCAGTCGAGCTCTGTAGGGATCCTGACACCACAGATATTTAAGGTAAAAGCTTAAATAGTCTGTGAAGAACAACACATAAAAGACTACAGAAAGGAATCAACACTTGTACAGGAAAGTGTATGAGATCTCTTCACAATATTTATCGAACTGGTCCGAGTACAGCAAAACAGATCTATGCAGTTATTTAACATTAAGTATGTATGCCAGCAACTATTTTCAAGTTACTTCAGAACGTCTAATTCAAATATTAATCTCTCACATTTTGAGGTTAATAGACTACAAAAATCAGCTTTAGCAAAAGTCCTTTGTGAATAAAGTGGGTTCATTTAAAAGTCTGTCGCACCCTTGTAATTACAGCAACAGCTGTTTTGTAATTGCCAGTCATAACAGAAACAGCAACTTTAACTGTTCAATTCAGAAATATTTAACAGGAACTCCAGCAGCATAAACAACTGTCTACAAAAACTTCTCATTTTGAGTGCTACTTGGTAAACATATATTGATAGCCTATGGCAACTTCACCTGAGAAAAATCTCTATGACAGGTCCTTTCCTGTAAAGTACACTTGCCATTTAAAAGCTTCTCTGGTATTTTTGTCCCTTGAAGTTCAATTTACAAACCACCAAACACTTCTGCATTAAATATAAATACAGGTTTTGGTGGATTCCGTTCTATGAACATTTAACTTAAGATCAAGATTTGCCAAACTCTCCTTCCATCATGCCTTCAGATATGGAAATAAAGTTAAAAATGCATATGGTTTAGCAATCAAAATAGCATTTTTTCAACTATCTTATAGAATAAGCGATACTTTTCTTTTAGGAATGGTGCTCCTAAACTAATCTTCTGGAAAAATCAAATGTAGAAGAGCAATATTAAAGCAGTGGGTGTTTTAGAAATCTAGCAAAGTGAGCATTTCCAAACAAAAGTTATGAAATCTGCATACGTCAAGATGATGTCCTCCACCTTTTGAGATTTTAATTTATTTTTCAAGTCGAATTCTGAGCAAAGCTTTGCTCACAGAAACAAGTTATGATTATCTGCAGTTGTAGGGTTTTCTGTATAAATGAAACAACTGGTAATGCGATTAGAGAGTGTATCACCAGTAAGAAAGCAAAACTCTGGGTGGGGACCATTGTTGTAATAGTTCTACAGCTGCCTAATTCTTCCATGCTTTTGAGATTATTAATCTACTCTTAGGAAAGTGCATGCTTCACCAAGAAATTATATACCAGGATGAAGACAGATGATGGTTTCATTAGCTCCTCCATTAAAATTTAACTTCTGTATACTGCAGCCAATTTCCATATGGGCTGCATCCTTTCACATTAGATGTTCTTCATTTGCACAGAAAGACTTTCAAAACTAGGTTAGATTACATCAGTAGGCTTCTTCTTGACAAGTAATGGGTCTATGCTGCTCAACTTTTCTTTCAAATTGTTTCATATCTCAAAAGAGTGGAGCAATACAGAGTATGTCCTAACACCTGGTTTTTTGGGTTTTTCCAGACAACAGTGGTCTTTTAAGAGTTGGTAAGAGGCAGAGAAAAGGGCACATTTTTTCAACAGATAAATTCTAACTATATTAACTATATTCTAATTCTAGTCATCAGTCTAGTAATGCTTATTTGTTGTAATACAAATGCATCCTGTCAGGAATAGCGGAAGTTCAAAGTCTTCACGGGCTTCTGTAGAAGCTATTCCTGAATTTTTGTGACTTTTTTTTTCCTATTAATTTTCTTTTTAGCTTGACTTCTTATGACCATTGATCCCTTCTGGGAACTGATGAAAGAAACTCTTGTATGCACTACATGAATGGAGTGACTTGACTTCTTTTGTTACCATCTTCAGAGGTCTGTTGTTTTTTTATTTTTAGCACTGAAATAATCTAACACTTCATCTTTATTTTTTGCAATAACTTTTCACCAGTTAGTTAAGAAAACTGAGGTGCTGTTTGAGTCTTGCAGATGTTGTTAAAGCTATCTTCAGGCAAGAAAACACACCAGGAGCTGTGCATCTTGCTGAAGAATGCTACACATCCAGCAGTAGGTCTACCTTACATGAACTCTAAAATGGGTCCAGCAAGATAATTTTTGATATGGGGAAGAGGAATCAGACCTTGTTATACTCAGTCTGGAGGGAAAAAGTAGGTAAAAATATACTAAAACAAGATTATTGAAACTTCTCATTGCATCTCATCCCATATTTCATTTCTGTATCACTGATATGCTTGGGGAGGAATTTTTCATCTTTTACTATGATATCTTTTATTAGGTTACCAATACAATATGCTATGAAGTACTGACAAATGAGTTTGTGGTTCCAAAACCTGTAAAATACGGAAACACACCCACTCAAATACTTTAGATCTGGGGGAAAAAAAAAAAAACAACTTGACATAAAGTTTGTTTCCCATTTAAATTCTTGCATTACTTTAGATCTACACAGCACTGTCTTTAAGTTCAGTTCTGCAGCTTCGAACTGTGGAATTTCTATTCTCCCAAAATGCACAGGCGAGGACAAAGATGACAGTGACAACTTTCAAGTTTGGATATCAACTTTCAAGTTTATGCTAGGATTTTTTTTGGTTTTTTTCTTAAGACAGTAGCTTGAGCAAAGTTCATTAACTCCTCCATTGTTTGTACAGATTTGATTTACAACCTGTTTTACTTGTGAGGTATCTAAACCATATTTTGGCTTTATCCAACTTTCACTTCATTGAAAAAGCCAGGAGATTATGAAGAACATAAATTATGCAATCTTTATGTTCCTTTAATCTGGCCTATTTTAATGTGAAGTAAGTCTCTCACTACCTGTGCAAATATGAGATGACACTGGTATATTATTCTTAATCTCAAGATTAAGACAAAGCATCTTGCCATTAACTAAAAGAAAAAAATCCATCTGAAAAAATTACTACTCTGAAAATCATGGTAAAAAAAGTGAGGGTTTTTTCTGGGATCTTGTAAGATGAAAAATTCATATGGGATCTCCTGTATATCTCTATCTACCTCTACCTAGCTATGTGGCATGATGTCCTTGTAACTTCTAGTAGATACATTATACAAAAGCACAATATGTGAACAATAGCTACAGGTTATCTAGTAATGGCCAAAATATGCTACATGATTGCAACTTAGAACCAAGAACAGCCATCATGTAAAATCAACAATAAATATCCAACTTTTAATTCTATAAACCCTGTCCTATTATGTAATAGAAAGGTCACAATCTAATGATGCTGAAACAGATACGCTGTTTTAGTACATAAGCAATTCCAGCAGAATTTAAAAATCAATCATAAATCACATATACATTTCTAATACACTAGTACAATACTGATCAATACACAGAACCATAGAATGGTTTGGGTTGGAAGGGATTTTCAAGATTCCCCAGTTCCATAGGTAGGGACACCTTCCACTAGACCATGTTGCTCAAAGGCCTATCCAAGATGGCCTTGAAAACTTCCACGGATGGTGAGCACACAACCTGTTCCAGTGCATCACCACCCTTATAGCAAAGAATTTTTTCCTATTATCTAATTTAAACCTAACCTACCCTCCTTCAATTTAAGGCCAGTCCCCCTTGACTCCCTTGTGAAAAATCCCTCTCTATCCTTCTTGTAAACCCTTTTACTGGAAGGCTGCACAGCAAGAGTCTGAGGATCTTTCAATTAGGACACAATGTCAAGCGAATTCTGCACTGACAATAAACTTCTTTAAAAGAAAAAAGAAAACAAAAGCAAAAGAGCGAGCCACTGATTACGTATATGGAGTGTTAAGACCTTTTGCTGAACAACATTGCTGTAATCACTGCAATGCATCACTCTTGTCATCAAGCAGTTTAGATGACAACTAATCTGAACCCCTGGCATGCAGCACATACTCAGTAATTACTACTACACTAAAATAGTTCTTTGTACCTGAACCAGACAGATCACCCTAACAAAGAGAAAGTTTAGAGGTCCCCAGCACAATATTACATAGAGGAAGATGTCTGATAACAGAAGCTTATTTAATTTATCAGACAAAGAGTATGTCTTTTGGGACAACTGCAGTACTTTGCAGGATATCCAAACTACTTTAAAAGGAGGCAATATATGCTGGAAGCAAATTAATCAAAGCAGAACACAATTCTGCCTTGACTAATATACACCAAGAAATAAGATCCCTAAGTAGACCTCTGCTTACAATAGAGACAGCCCACTGAAGATTAACTTCAGGATTTCCAATACCAGCAGAAAAAATAAGATGAATGCTCAAGTTAAAAATAATTCTCAAAACTTTTTAATTAAAATACATCTAACCAACAGATACATCAGATTCTTCATTAGCATAAGGCTTTTACCAAGGTTGAATTCTCGTTCTGAGCTTGGAACAGGTTTCAGGGAATACAATTAAAGAAGACAAGAATACAACAATTCTTTCTGTCCTTTGAACTTTTATAATTCATAATGCACATCAAACCTATTTCTGCATAATTTTGTTTAAATTAATTTTATGCTACCTGGAAGAAATAGAAAAAGCTTAATTTTTTGAAAACCGTTACTATTGCCAACCGCGTGAAGCAAGCCTGTTCAAAAAATAAAAATCTTACACCCCCTTCTTATCAAAACACCACAAAAACAGCAAATGATAAAACAAATTGACAATACAATTGAGCATAGTTTCTTCTGGTAGTCTTTTGAAGTGGAAAACATCAGATAAAGATATATTATAGATTTTCATTAATCCATAAAAGTTTCAAACAGACCATATTAAGCCTTTCTTTCTCAGACCAACAGAATATTGGCACTTTTCTACCCACAGAATTCAGTGTGAGCAATCAAATGAATTAATCTACAAATGAAGACTACTAGATAGTGGTATAATTTGTCTTCAACTTACTATTTTTGCCATAACCCACTGTCTTCTCAATAAATAAAATTAAATGTAGAAAGAAAATTATTACCAGACACTTAAAGGAACTGTGATAGTGCTTACAGTAGTGGTGAGACCACTCCTTTGGTCTTCAAATTCCCTCCTTTGTCCAAGTTACTTAACATTTGATCTTTTGTTTTTAGACATTCCAATATTGTCAAATAATCAGTCAGTTTGAAACTCTGCTTTTAAGGGCCACAAATAAAAGTAGAAACAGTTGCAGTAACTTAGTGGCTTTACAACCATGTGTCCTTCTGTCCACCTACTCATACTAAGAGTGACCAAGAGAGCTGGGGTTGTTTAGCCTGCAGAAAAGGAGGCCCAGGGGACACCTTATCAATCTCTTCAACTCCCCAAAAAGAGGTTGTAGCCAGGTGGGGGGTCTTGTCTCAGGACATCAGCAACAGGACAAAGACAACATAGTCTCAAGCTGTGCCTGGGGAGGTTTAGGTTGGACATCATAATGGGCTGCCCAGGGAGGGGCTGGAGATGTTCAGGAAACAACTGGATGTGGCACTAAGTTGGTCAAAGGTTGGACTCCACGATCTTGGAGGTCTTTTCCAACCTTAGTGCTTCTATGATTCTAGTTATCTCTGGTGTACTCTGGTCATCTTGAAAGCAGGCTAGCAGGGAGAGCACTGATCGTTTCCATATCAAAACATACTATCAAAGAATGTTCAAGGTACTTGAACCATGCTCTTATTTCACTTATTGTCTAGCTGGACATGCACAAGTGTGAGCAAAGGACATTGACAGGAATGAGACACCACTACTCTTTTTTTAACCTTTCTCCCTAATACAGGACTTTCCCTGCTCAGGGAAGAGTGGGAATCTCATTTCTTCACCTTCTTCCCCTCACTTGCCAATCTTATACTACCTTGAACCAAATTAAACTTCAGGTGAGACTGACCTTTTTTACTGAAAAATTATGGGATTTGCTGGGAAAAGCTGAAAGTGCCTTCCTTTTATTTTGGTGAGGAAGAGTTTAAAACTTACTCATTTTTTTCCCCCACTTCTTTTAGTGTGAGATGCTTCACTGTACCAAAGGAGTCTTTCTGAATGTTCTGTTGCATGGCATTGATTCAAATAGGAGGAAGACTTATTTCTTAGTTTTGATCATTAAAAAAAGTTAGTCAATGTCATTTAATGTAATTTTCAAAGCTGGGGAAAAAAAAGCAACAAATTTCATGTGTTTTTCTCTTTAAAACTACTTATCTGCAGATGTATTTTCCACCTTGTTTCTAAAAGGAAGGAGGGGAATAAATATAATGTATCTGTTGTAAACTTGTCTGTTCACAAAAATAAAGAAAACAACCATACAGAAAATTGCTTCCAAGTTATCCATCATCATTGTCCACTGCCTTGTGGGGGTTTTGTGGGATTTTTTTTTGTTTATTGAGTTTGGGGTGGGATTTTTTGTTATGTTTAAGAAAATTTAACTAAAATATAATTTGTACTAGCCTCTGGAAAACAAGAAAATATAAAATATTTCAGCCTAATTTTAAATATTTCAGTCTGTTACACAGATGGAGCGTTGCATTTAAAAAGTGGTTGCAACAACAAGCGGAATTTAGAAAATATAAGGAACAAAAAACTAATTCCAGATGTTTGTATTGTGATTAAAAGCTATGTTAGATTAATTACAAGAATTAAATAGACAATTTCCAACAAATTCTAAAAATTAGGGTTCACAAAAATTACTCTTGCCAAAGATGCAATTATTAGCTCAAAGCTTCAAAAGTACTGGACATCAGTGGAAAACTCTGACAAAAATTTTTCTACTGTCAGTCATGACATAATTAATCCTTCTGGAATTACAAAAATAACCTTACCACTGATTTTGAGAATTTAATCTCAGTAAAGGATTCTTTCCACGAAACAGTATTTTCCACATTACTCAAGAACTCTACAGTGAAACCCATTTGCTATCATGCATAAAACCTAGCAGGCTATCTAGTCTTTCCCAAATTATCTTTTCTTTTTCTCATGATTTACATTCAGATCATCTTCTTACAGAAAGCAAAGACACTTTTGATAGTAACTCCTGTGACTTTTACAGGCACTTCATGAGTTTTTTCTGACACCATTTCTTTTTCATCATTGCCTTAAAGTATATTCTTCAACTGTATCTAATCAACACAGTGAAGTGGCAAATTTATAGTCCCTAACATAAGTTAATTACTGTAAATCATAGAGTCACTTAAAATATGCATTTCACCCTCAGGCATATTTTTCTTCCCAATTACAACTTCAATAAAAACTTAAGATCTAATACAGACATTTACTTGGTTGGTATGATTCCAAACATAAATAGAGAGGGAAATGTACTTCCTCAACACCAGTTTATGGCTGTTACTATGAACTGTAGTAACACAAATGTGACTATGACAAGCAAGGGATGATTCTGAGCAATGAAGCACCTGTATGTCATTATTTAGTAACATCAGGAGAACTATGAAAATATTTACTCTTCAGTAAAGTTGCTGTTGATGGCTATACCGCCAAGGGCCCTCCATCTGTCTTAAAGTCAAAATGTTTGTATCGACAGATATATTTTCCCTTTGTAATGTCTTAAACAAAGAAAGCATTAATAGCTTAATGATCAGGCATACAAGCCATCAGTCAATCCAGACGCCATGCAACCATTATATCAAAACTACCCCATGTAGCATGAACCCTTTGAACCCTTTAAATTAGCCTGGACAAATTCCCTCCTTTCCCAAATGGATTTCCTATTGTAAACATATGCTTTCTCACAAACTCAGCATTTTTCAAGTATCTTTTTCTATTCAGAAAACTCACCTTGGTAAAGGATACCCACTGAAAAACACCCCTTAGGATTTTTTTTTATTATTTTAGACTTTATAGTACTTCAGATTGCTGTCAGTCCCTGTTATAAGCTAATAACAAATATGTTGGTCTTGGAGAACAGTGACCAACTCTCCTGAAAAAAATGAATTGTTTAACAAAATCTCTGGTACATTATTTACAAATCACGGATTCTTTTGTCTACAAAAGCACCCTGAAGTATTTTTCCACCATATATTTCAGCAGTTAGAAAAACATAGAACTCAAAACCAGTATACATTTGAAAGATAGTTTGCATACAGCTGTAACACTAGGCTCTGAAATAGTAATAATATATACTTCTGTATTTTGAATATGGATTCTATTTTAGTCCCACAGTAATGAAGTACATTGGACAAAACCAGACCTAACTTCCAGGCAAACATTTTCTTCAGTTTTGGCATCAAATTCTTAGTGGCTTCATTAGCAAAAGAATTAGCTCATTTATCACAATGAGACCTGAGAGATCTCCTTCAATTTCTGGTGTTATACTTCCACAACTGTGCAGCATTCATGAAAAGATAACTGAAAAAGGGGAAGGTCCTTGTATTACCAACACTGAACAAGAGCAGCCCTTTTTGTCAGTTTTATCAAAGCAATGCTATTTAGGTGCTACTTAGAAGAATATGATGCCAAATATCTGATATTCCCAGAAAATACGCAAACTTGCAGTATTTCTTCCACTATATCTTCATAGGCAAGAAAACACAAATTTTATATGTTCTTAGACAAAAGTTTGGAGCAACAGAAACCATTTAGCAGTCTGAGAAAAAATGGTGACACAATGGGAACACAGTACACCACTTTCATATTTGCTAAATATCTAACTGAAGTGATTGCAGCTCTAGAAAATAAGATACAATTTGTTCTAAATGAAATTGCATGTATGAGGATAATGTTGATGTTATGGTAAAAGAGGCATTTCTTTTTATGTTATCACTGTATTCCAAACATTTCCCTTTTATTAAGGAAACACGTTCATAGTTTAGTGCTCATAAGGCAGAAAATGTTCTAGAGATGTACACTGCATCCAAACTGTCTTCAAACACATTCCCTCCAAATAATAATACAACTAACCATTGTGCAGACTTGTTTGAAGAGTAAATAAAAATTCTTCTGAGTATTTTCTTTCACCAGTGTTCCACTCGACTGCTTACAAGGAAACCTGAACACCAGCTAGGAGCTTCTGTCTGTAAATATCATTGGTATGTCAGAAGATTTCCCCATTCCCTGCCGAAGCTTCTTAAATTACATTCAGATTTCTGTGGTACCGTAACAACTTCAATATGGTAGGTAATTGAGCATTTTGTAAAGGTTTTGTTTCTATTTCCACCTCCAGTTATTGTTGGTTTACATTTTTCATCCAGACTGCTCTGCAGGATGTACATCCTTACACCATTTATGTGGAGCCTTACAGCTTTAACATAGAATATTGTTAAGCACCATGTTAAAACTACATCAATAAATATGCTGAAGCAACATCCTGCATTACAGGATACACAACAAATTTTACCATATTTTATCAAAACTTGTGTCAAAGCAACCAAATTCCTGATGGCAAAATAAAAAGTAGTCATGAAAAAAAAAGGTTGTTTGGGCTTTTATTAGATTCATAGGAACTTTCTTTGAATTCAATTCACGGGAATGCACATTCCCCAGTTGTGAGGCTTGATTTTCCAAGTTTAAATGAGAACTAAATCCAAAACAAATCTCAACAAAACTGTTTTGCTTTGCCTGCCATGAGTCAAAATCATGTAAAATGCCAAAACACTTTTTGCCCCCCAGGTGGAGATGGCAGAAGATCCTAGATTCACTTGGAACTCAGCACAAGCTTTCTAAAAGACCACAAACCATTCTAAGTATTGAGTGTGCACCCAAATCTGGATTCATTGTACATTGCAAAAACCCTGTGCAGAGCATGACAATTAAAATTAGTGTGTACTGAAGATAATTCTTGACACCAACTGGAGATCAACTCTTAATTAAGTTCAGAACATTCTTTAATTCAACTAAGGCAGTGTTTAGCTGTATATCCTTAGGTGTAGATATAAAAAAGCATTATTTTTCTTCACAGACCATTCTCCAAATTTTATACACAAGCTCACCTGGTCACATTCATTAAACCAGAGCAGAATTAGCAAGACATCTACACAATGCAGAACCATATAGAGCATGGTTTGGAATACAAGGACATTATCTATTCACAGCATTTTGTTTAAATAACTTTCATCCATTATACAAACCATTGCACTGAGGACAAAGTACAACAAATGCTTAATAGATTAAAAATATATACTGTATTTACTCTGGGTACCTGCCTGTATTTTATATTTCTATTGAAATGTGGATATGTATGTTATAGAGCATTTATTTAAGATTCTTCAAAAAACTGGGGGTGTTATTCTGTTTGTCCTAACTATTGGACAGAAAGTAAAAATCAGCTATATTTATGTGAGACACTCCTACTTGGCTTGGTAAGGAAAGGTTAAGCAGAATTTAACTGGTACCACCCATATCTTCTATTGAAACATTTTATAATCTACTCATGCTTTTCCACTTTTGTGTGAAATTAATGTAGTTTGAATCAAACAATTACTTAATAAGGCAACTAAAATAACTTCAAAGGACAGTCTTCAGCAAAGTACAGAGAGAAATATGGAAATTTAAGGGCTTAAAGCTCTGTGAATGAGCATTTTTCAAGCAGCTCTTATGGCTTCTTACCAGCTCTTGCGTATCTTCTGCTAATGGCAAAAATGTAGCTTCCAAAATAGCAACTTGATCAGAGCTGAGCTTCTGCCACAAACTAATCAGCGTAATCACCAGATGGGTGGCACTTTTCAACTTTGCAAATGCCTGGAACATGTTGGCTTGATTTTCTTCTGCTGCATCTGCTAGAGCTATTACCTACAAAAATTACAAACATCTGTTAAATATAATTTTACTATCCATGAACACTCAACACTGAAATTACCTTTGGCACACTCTTGTTTTCCTTTAGAATATCTGAGGAATTCTGTTTTCCATAAACACAAAACACAGAGTATTAAATGAGTTATCATTTATCAAGACTTTTCTTTTGCATACCCAAGGCAATTTCGAGTCCATATGGCAACAGGATTAATCTATCTAGTACAATCAGTGTAGAAAGGATTTTGTTTAGAGCATATTTTTAAGGTGTTCCTGAAATTAATCCCCATCATATCACATAATATGTGACAACAAACTAATTTTCAGGTTTATATCACACAGTAATCTCCATATGACCAGCAAATCTACTGTATTAAATCAAAAACAACACATTGATTTTATGCAATTAAAAAGGCAGC
The DNA here is from genome assembly GCA_024500445.1 of Entomyzon cyanotis. Classification (NCBI taxonomy): domain Eukaryota; kingdom Metazoa; phylum Chordata; class Aves; order Passeriformes; family Meliphagidae; genus Entomyzon; species Entomyzon cyanotis. Next base: position 90,509,544 of record JAKEPQ010001005.1, read on the forward strand.
ACATAATTATTTCCATTGGAATAACACCACCATCTGTTATTTTATTTACTCTCATGTCTCTCCATGTTTTGCACCAGTTTCTTCAGCTTTTATGCCAAAATGTAAATATTATGGATCATGTATAAGAAGGCAATATCACTTTAAGTGCCAGACATTATGAAAGAATTTTCAAATAAAATAAAAGTAACAGATTCACTTCTTCTAACACGGTAAGACAGTTTTGCTGAGTACTTCAAGATTGGGAAAAACTGAAAAGCTATTATATGATATTCTACTCAGTTCAGAAATAACTTGTCATTGTACATAATATTGTCCACTCACAGCATTAAAAAAAATGATACTTTGAAAAATATTGCTATGAATGTCTTCTTTCTTGAAATAGAATGTTTAGACATTTTCCATTGCTGATGAAAAGAGAAGATGACAGTGATTTCAATAGGCAATGCCATAATGTCAATATGATGAGATTTTCCACAGCATTTGTACTGAAGTATTTCAAGTAAAGGAAAGGAACAAAGGTTAGGGGTTTATCCTGGGGAAGCACAACCTAGGAGACCTGTTCTCATGAATGCCACTACATCTCCATGCTGCCCGAGTAACACTTGGTTTACAGAAGCATTGATTATCTTATTGTCATTTAAATCAACACAAAGCACTTCCCTCAACCACTTTCTGTTTATTTATCTGCAGGACGGGGTAATAGGTGCTTGACTGGAGTTGTGAAAAGCCTCACAGAAATGCAGTTAAAATGTAATTAGCATTACAACGGAATTTACAAAGTAAAACTTGCAGAGCCTGATCCATTAACATTTTGGCAACAGCAGGAAAACGAAAATACTATATGATGTATCTTCAGCAGGGAAAGAGAGCCAACCAGCTGTTAGCATTTGGTAGAGGAAAACTATTTTTAATCTGCAATGTTGGCATTAGAGATGTGTGTGTGTTCCCTCCAAGCTCCCATGTGACTGGAAAGATAAAGAAAACAGAATTTTAGGGAACTATAAATATGAAACATTTCAAACAAAATGTGTTGATAGCTTTTGTATTAGATTTTAAAATGTAATCTTTCCAAATAAAGCAGAGAACCCACAGGACACCCATGAGTCCAAACACTACGTAAATCAGAGCCAAGTAACAAAATAAACAAACAAAAAAGCCCAGCTAACCGCGAGAAGGAGAACCAAGAAATTAGTCCCGAACAGTGAAAACCAACATGAGATACTTTGGTCAGAACGGAGTAACAGTTCCACCAACACGTTACCTGATGCATTTGTGTTGGCATTCAATTTGCATTTGTGTTGGCATTCAATTTGTTCTGACCAAAGCCCCGATGTTTTTCAAACCTCATGTTCCACACAAGGTGAAGTTCCATTTCACAGTCACTTTCCAAGAATCATGGGTGACAAAGCCACCTGATAAGCACAACACTACATAGCAACCTACCTCAGCAGTTTCTGACCCCATAACCAGTAATTGTATGCACCGTACAGCTTCATCCTTCTGAGGAGAAAAGCAACAACAGTAAAATCTTCCTCAGCCTAAGAGGGGCCCCCAAATATCTAACCACTTTTCCTGTCCAATATACAATTGAAAATTTTGGAAGAACAAGGAATGAAATTGAATTTAACACTCTCATGAGGTGCGCTCATTCACTGGTATCCTTCCTATAATGTCATCAATAATTGGGATAGTACAATTCAGAATTCCTGGCAAGCCACCTGTACCCTGTTATGGATAATGCTCAGATGGTACTCAGCAATGGCAAAGGCTACTTTCCAGTCACTCATAAATTCCAAGGTGGTCTCTCACTCTGTTCCATATTTCAACTGACACTCCATTACATACTTCAGGAACATAAATAGCATAAAGAGATGTAACTGACACGGCCTTTTACCTTATAGAGGCTTCATTTTGGGATAGGTTTTCTTCCCATTTTCAATCCCATAAACAAAGGAGATGCTCTTCTGGCTATAGGTGTAAAACAAATATCCTTGTACTCCCAAACAATGCCTGATGTACCAAGCCCATAACCTATTTTGACAGCAGTTTCATAAAAACCCCTAACAACAGCTATTAAAAAGTTTTTCTTTTGCACAATATTCTACAGTTCTTGTGCACAATAACATAAGACAAATATTATACCAGTGGTACACCTAAGTTTCTAAAGGAGAAGTGCAGTCTTTAAGCATTCCAGGTCACTGAAATATACAGCAATTAAATCTTTAGATAATTGCATATTTAAAGGTTCTACTTTACACTTGCAGAAAAACCAAGGAGGGGGAAAAAACATTTCTAAGTGCTAATTATTCTGTTAACAGATGAAGTGACCCAATATAGTTTCTGAGATATGGAATATCCAGGACAATACAATATGAATTGCCACACTATAATATAAGCACACACAGACGTAGTAATTTTTTTAAAAGCCTCAAGACTAAAGATACTGTTAAAGATATTATTACTGTGTAACAACACATGGTTACACAGTAAACACTTGATAGGGGGAGGGAATAAAAAGAAATCTTTTCTCATGGAGTAAAGCCACTCTAAAAATCTCCCAGGACATCAGCTACAAATTTTAGGAGTGTTCTGGAGCTCTTCATTCAACCACTTGCAGAACTTAAGGATAAGTTATAACAACATGACATGCATATTTTAAATTATTTTATTTTCACCTGAAATCTCTATTTATATTTTGTAATAGTTGAGAAAACAAAGGATCTGTAGCCTTTGCAATCTGAGATCTAGTGTCTCCAGGCTCAGTCATTATTTCTCCATAATTTCCCAATTTTGTTTTCAATTCTCATAGTAGCTGTTCAATATGTTTAATATCTATTTTATCATCTTTCTAAATTGATATAAAATTTTATACAAAAAGAAAACCTCTCCCTGTCTCACTTTTTCACAGGATAGATAGGAAAATACATTGAAACTGGCAGTCTCAAATGTAGCTTACATACAAAGATTTTAGACCATCTGTATTGCCCAAGACCTATCACTGCTTACTTGAACATTTTTCTTTCTCCTTATTTAATATCACAAAGCTTTCAAACAAAGAAAACTAAAAATAAGTTTTTCAAACTTTCTTTCTGAAAGTTATGAAAGAAAGGGAAGTGTCTGATGCAGGCAAGATATTAGAGGTACTGCAATGGTTTGGAAGTACAATATTACACATATATTTTTATAACTGATCAAAACTTGCTTTTAATTTATATTCTTCTTAATTTTTTTCTGAATAGATTCCTACTCTGTTCCAATACACATAAGTACAGAAAAGTAGAGGCCAGTCAAGTTATTATGAAAGCACATTGTAAAAAAAAAAAATAAGGAACTACTCTAAACAAAGATCATGTTTAAGATTTTTACTAAATTTCATATTCATAGTTGCAAAGGTAGAGCTGAAATCCCAATTTTTTTTTAATAATCTTGAGAACTTCATACCTCAACACTACTACAAGGACTTGGCTTCAATAATTTCCGAGCATAAAGCATTTCTCATGTTTTCAGCATTAAGTTTTTAAACAGAAAGATGTCTCTCCATGCTTATTTCATTGCTAAGTAGGCTTTGTAAGATGTCAAGCATTTGAAAACTGTAAACTAATGGTGATGCAAGTTCCAAAACCAATCAGAGTTCCCCATCATTAGTGCTTATGTAAGATATTTTTAGGTCATTGTTTAACATCCAGCAATAGCTTCAAAACTAGTAATGCCTCTTGAAAAAGACTTGCAACATATCCCACTCTTGTACATGCAGACAAATTTCTTTAGGCAATAATGACCATAATAATGACTCTCCCAGGCTAATTCTAATGATACAAAAAAAAAAAAAAGTACAAATATAATTCCAAAAGTACAAAATGCTTTCTCCCTAGCTGGATAGGAAGTTGAAGAAAACCTTGAAAAACTTTGAAAATGGCAAGAAAAGAGCATGAAGTTCCAGGGAGCTTTCTTTTGAGGTGGCTGTATATTTTCTTGGAGTCCCTAACACCATTGGGACTGAAAACCCTGCCAGATTTTATACCATATCCTAAAATGGAGAACAGGAAAAGTGACAGATAATTTGGTTTTCTTTTTTTGTTTAAACAGAAGAAAAAAAACCCAAGCTATTCACCACTAGTGAAAAATTAGCCAACTAGTCTTACTGTCATCTCATTCTAATACATTGGGTTCAGCTTATAGTAATTTTGAAGTAACTTTATTTTTAGCAGAAATGAAGTTTGAAGAAAACAGAACTTTGGCATTTAAGGAACAAAGCAACTCTTCTGTGAAATATTAGTTTAAACATGAGAGATAACATCGGAAATTTAATTATTCTGAAATGAACACAAGGACGATGAAGCTCATAGGTCTCTTCTGGCAGTCGTTCTTACAGAATAATTTATTGCAAGGAAGTTAATCGATCAAACCCTTACAACTACTTTTAAGCAGAATTAGATCTTCATAAAGCAGGATGTTAATCAATATAAAGCAGGAAAATACTGAGACCTGAGAAATGCTAATTTATGGCTTCTTCATTGCTATTGCCACAGGACATTTACCACTAGTATTACCCTTTACCCCATTTTAGAGAGGGAAATACAAACTGCCAAACCTAAAACAAGATCTAACAGATATTTTTTATGGTTTTGAGAAGTCTCCATCACATATCTTAATTCACATAGGATTTGTAAGCATTTGAAGTCAAAAATGTATTTTCTTACAACCCCCTTTGTTTAGCTTAATATATAAAATTCTTAATATCCCTTACTCCAGGAGCAAACTTTTTGGTTTTTTAAACAGGCAAGTCTCAAAGTAGTTTCCAAGATAAAGAAATAGTGATTAGCAGCCTGATTCCTGGTGCAGACCATCTCACTCAACAGCAATTGTGCACAGAGCTTTTGTCAGGTGACTAAAACTTTATGGAATGCAGGCAGAGATATCCATGTCAGAGAGCGATCTTTATCAAACAGTCCATCACCAGGAAGAATAACAATGTCCCTCTCACAAGGGAGCACTTCTAAACGCCGTGGCATTCCCACAGCATGGCAGTGGGGATGTGAGAGCACACGTTGGGATTAAGTACCTCGGGCCACAATTATCCGACCCTCATGAGAATGTCTCAGCTTGTGCTAACCATGACTGCGGTTTTTTAAATTGTGGCACAGGACCACCATGATGACAACAAAGCATCAATTCACCAGACACCAAATACTCAACTTTCAGGTGAAGCTCAACATGGCCTTGATCAGAGAAGACAGCAGAGACAAAAGACATTGCAGCAAGACACCTGTCACTGTTGAGCCGCTAGCTGAGGAATGACCCAGGTTCTCAGACAAGGAAAGAGAGAAGAGACCTTTATTGTTTTGATTTCCATATATATAGAGTTTACAGAGGTCACCCAGATTGGTCAGCCCGAGACCTCCCCCTAGGCCCAATTGGCCAAGCCCGAACTGACCTAATCTGGAGACGTTGTTTGCAAAACATCCAAACTTTATCTTTATTTATGAAATGTAGCAAAATGTTCTCACGGGAAGGACCTGTGCTAGCCACAGACACCCCATGCTTTATCTGGATGCACACAGCTACCTCCTGAAAATCTACTGCCTCACTCGATGAACACAAAATTATCAAGACTAATTACTATAGAAATCTGTGCCTCTGGAAACAAGAAGACTTAGATTAAGAAAATATTCAGGGCTGTCAGGGAAGCTGTGTGGGTTTGTTTTCTTCTGTTACTTCCATAACACAATTATCACTAAGAGCTCTACCTCACCTTTCTAAATTGGATTTTGTCACAAAGCAATACCGTCTACAACATAACAAAGGTTGCACATTATGACAACAGTCAACTCAAACACTCTACAAGAGCCAAATGTATGTACTGTTTAAATTCAGAACCCTCTTTTGTAGCTTCACACATATCAAAGCTGTGTCTTACCTCCAGAAAACCAAAGTGATTGTGGGTTGTTGCCACAGAGAATCACACTGCATCATTTATTTTAATTCTTTCATTTTAAGAACTAGTGACAATTTCTCTCTTATTAGTAAAATCTTGAGGACACATGCCAGTACATTTGAAAATAAAACAAGCTTCTCAAGTCAAAGTGCAAAGGTCACAAAACATGAATTGCTTGCTTGAATGATTTGTCTTTGAATTACAAGTTTTCTGTAATACCTTCTATTCTTTTTTTTTACTGAAAGAGACATAACCATTTCAAAACATAGGAACAACATGATGAAATGGAGGTTTTGTAAAATGCAGTCAAAAAACACAGTTTATAAACCTTGAAGAGAATTAAGCAAAGAGATTGAAGTTCCAGTCTTATTGGATTTACTAGCAAAAAAAAAAAAAAAAACGGTTTCAAAAGCATCATTTAGGAAAGCAAAAATTCATTGTTCATGTGAGGTGCCACAACAATAAATTTCAGACAAAGCAGACTCTTGTGTTTCTCCACAGATGAAGTACAGCACAGACCACATTAATGCTTGCTTCACACCACCCAGCAAATAACCTTTACAACTGCATCCTACTTCATATGATATTAAATTTCTAAATCAACAGGTACTGCCATACAGGTATGATTATTTTCAGTGATGGAGTTTAATTTTCTGGGGGCAAGACAAGTATTGAAAGAACAAATATATACTACTTCCAAGTCACACAGCAGACAGTCTTAACCTAATAATGAAGCAGCAGAGAGCTTATCATATCCCTGCCTGACACCCTCCATCTACAGAAAGAAAACAAAAAAAAAGAAACCACCTGAAGTAACATTACAGTGTGTTCAACAGCAACTCTTCAGGTGTTAATGAAATTAACATATGTTTCAAGTCACTAAATTAGTTGTGCTGCAGATAATGGCCAATGATACTCATTCTTCTGCACGCCTGGAACTGTACCTTCAAACTCTCTTCTCTCAAACGGATGAATTAAGAAAATTCCCACCTGAAATACCCTGCTAATTCACAAGCACAAAGTCCACAGGTACAGAACCAGGTGTAGTTTTCTTTACATGCACACCTGCCTTAGCCACACAATAAACTCAGGCAGTGCATTCTGAGAGTTTAACATAAGATTTGGAACTTAGGCAGAAATACAAAAAAATAGAACCAAAATAAGAAAACAATCATCCCCAAAACCGGTTCATTTTATGTTCAAAATAAGATGAGCCACAAAAGTAGTAATTATTTTAGAGTGTAAAAGTCATTTTATCAGAGGATTATTCTAATGAAGTAAGCATGTCTCACCATAGGCTATGGGTTAGTTTCCAAAAAAGAAAGTGTGCCATTATATCCGCACATTCATACTTACTGAGCCTTTACTATTAATCATAATATTCTATGTTGTTCACCTGCTGCACTTCTAAATATAGCTGAAGTTATATGGCTTTCTGAGTTTCATTTCAAAATACACTACTTAATGATGCACTTACAGTCTCTTAGCCTTGGAGAAATGTCACAAAAACCAATTCACAATTGGCAGTACAGGGAAAAGTTCTTCACCCATGTCTTTGGAAATAGGACTTTTTACCCACTTTCAGTAGAGCAACTACTAGCTCCATTCATATCCCTCATTCTTGTTTTCTCCTTAAAATGAATTAAAAGATGAAAGAGCTAGTAAACAGTACAATGAAACATCCCCCAATATGTTTAGCACCAATTCTCTACTGAAAGAAGAGCATTGTGGCAAACTTGACAGTTTTGAGATACCCTGATTCTTGACCTAGCCTCACTATGTATTACCCCAGCGTGCAGACAGAAAAGCAAGACAGTTCAGGCCACCTGGAGTTAAGGGGAAGAATCTCTCACCTTTAAAAAGTCTTTGGAGGCACACTCAAAAAGATTCACAGTTCAATTCAACATTACTTCCTAGAAGAAAGCCATTTTGTCCATGAAGGAAAAAGTGACAAATAGCCTCCCATCAAATACAAATAGATAACAACCTTCCATGCAAACATCTGATTCCTCAACTTCTCCTTTATTCTAACAAGCAGCTGAGTTTATGGAGAATATGGGACAAGATGTATAGTCTTAAGTCGTGCTGACTAAGATTCCCAGTGGGGCTGCTAGAGGCAGGGGAGCATAGGGTAGAGATAGCAAGTGTCAGGTACAATTCAGTGTCTGAAATGTGATAATTAACCCTGTAACTTTCTCTGGTTTAAATATAGAAAAATTTCCTCATTTTTTGAGCAGAAGTTTAAGGATAATTCTACCACATAATATGTGGACAAACAAATAGTACCCTCAGTTATGAAGAACAGGAAAGAGCTCGCTTTTCAACACTAACATATAACCACATGCAAACACACCCCAGTAAATTAGTAACAAATGCTCTTACTGATTTTGGCTGAGATAGGCTTTCTGATAAGTAAATATTTTCCTTAAAAAAAAAAACCAGCTTAATTTAAACACTTTTCTTGTTCCTCTGATGTAATACAGATTAAGTTCATGTCCCAGTTCAGTCAAATCTAATAGTTCTAACTTAGTTTCAACTATTACTGGCCATAACAAGAGGTATTCAAAAGGGTATTTATGCTTCCTTTATTCTATTGCATCAAAGTTAGGAAAACACATCTGGATAGCCATACATTCTAGCCACAATGCAGACCAAAAATCCAGATAAACGTTTTGTCTGGAGGGATGACTAAACAAGTTGGCCAAATATCAGAACAAATTCACTTTGATGTTTTCTGTTGGTGGAGCTCAGAAACATGACCTAAGTTATACAGTTACATCCCTGAAAGAGTAGCAACCCTCTCGTCCTTTAGCATAAAGGGGCGGGGGAGGGGGGGAGAAGAAGGATTTGTTTTGGATGAGGGCAAAATTCAACATGGATAAAATGATAGAAGCTTGAGGAAAAACATTTGTCTACTTTCACTCATATTCACGAACAGTTCATATTTTTTCCAGGACCACCTCCAGCGCTTGCTTCCCTTGTTACCAACAAATGCCTTGGAGTCTGATTAGGATTCCATGAAGAAAGATGGCATTTGAGACACACACTGCAGGTACACACAGCTGAAATCAGACTGCATTGACAGGTTCCATGCAAGCAATTCCCTCTAGAGTGAAGCAGAGCCACTTGTCAAAAATTAATGGTAAAAATATTTAAAAATAGATAAAACCTCACATCAGGTGTAGAACAAACTTCCTGAGCTCCATCAATCCTGTAAGGAGGCACACAGCTAGCATGTTGTTAAATGATGGGACTGGAGAAAATTGCTGAGCACCATTCCTGTGGGAAGAACTACTAAAGAGAACCTGCTGTGCAATGAGAATATGAACCAAACATGATGCCCTTTTACTAAATGGAAAATTCCTAGGGGAATACATAATACAAAAATAATTTCCCAAAGGAAATAACTCTGTTGCAGAGTTTACCATTAAAGAAACTGGAGGAAGAAGTGCCTGCTACCCTCACAGTGCAAAGAAACTATGAAGAACCAGGAAGACATGCACTCTTGCTCTCTTTTGGAGCAAATACAAGAACACAGCTGTTTAAAAGACAGTGAAATCCACAAATTCTAAGATGAAGTGGCTAGTTTCCCTTAACTTCCCTTATAAAACAGTGGAGAGACCATTACCTGTTTTTTTAAACCACAGAAGGTATCTTTCAGTGTCTTTGACTCCAGAAGACCCTTCGTCTCTATTGACTACAGAAAAAAAATCTAACTTCCCTTGCTGAAATCTGCTTTTGTGAATCTCACCCACCAGTATCACAGCCAAGCAAACCCACCTATTCAAGGGCTATCCATAGATGACCCCTAGCCATGAAGTCTGTAAAAAAACATACGTGAAGTAGAATCAAAGGACAATTTCATCTCATCAGATCAAATCAATTCATTATCAATAAATGTCTTTCCCTTAACTTTATTCAAATGACCAACTGATTAACAGATTGTAAGCAAAATGTTGCTGTGTTTGAGAATTTCAGTACAAATGTATTCTCATGACTCACAACATGGTATCAGGACCCTTTAAACTGCATCGAGGAGGTGGAAATCTTAGCTTTCTTCTCCCCTAAAAACAGCTATAAAGGTTGGAGGAGAGTATCAATTTTAATTTTTACAATACCAGCTACCCTTAATACAGCATTTATAGGCATGAGTTAGTGATCGTCCTTTAAGTGATAATGAGAAACTACAATCAATGTTTTTGCAACACATATGCTTATAAATGGCATTTTCCCCCAGTGTTCACAACATTCTAAAACAAAAACAAAATATAGAAAACAGTCAATTCCACCTAATAGGAATGATTTTTTACATTTCATTAAAACTGATGGAGTGAATTCAAGGGAACATTTGGGACTTCACACTGCACTGAGCATTGACAAATCTTGTTTTAATTTTTTATATCTACCAATTTAAAAAGTATAGTAACCAATTTTGTAGGTTAGATATTCCTAATTTCCTACATAGACACAGTTTGTTAATTCTACTTGAGAAGCATTTCCAGCATTTCACTGTCATCAGGAGTTATTTCCACTACTTGCTACAAAGAAGTCTTTCAGTTAAAGGCACGTGTTCTTTCTCACAGCACACACAAGGATAACTATACACACACTGAAGCTCCTCAACTATGAGTTTGACTGTCTACACACTCAGTTGACAAAGCTTTAACTACTGCTTTACAGAATTGCTATACATGACAGTCTGCATGCCACTTGCCTGATTAGCATCCTACATCTCAGTAGAATGACTAAACTACCAACATACAGAGCCATGGTAGGGGAAGTACTTTAAAAAACACATTAATAACCTGCATCCCTAAGTTATTTGCTTCTGAAAATATTACTCTTCTTAAAATTGTTGGATTTTGATGATCTTTATGGGTCCCTTCCAACTCAAGATATCCTATGAAAGGTATTTATCCTGAAAGCAGCTTTCATTGCTTTATGCTGGAGTAAAAAATAAAGCTACCCCCAAGACCATCAGGTTACTTGGCACTGCTTTAAGCCTTCTTAAAACAAGGGAATAGAGCAATGACTCTATCATACCACTTATCTGTCCTCCTGTTCTGCACGCTGGGGATACACCTCAATAATTCCTTAGGCTCAAGCACAGAACTATCCACAATATAGTCAGGTTCCATCTTCCACAACTCCTGTTTGTCTAGGACAACCAGTCTCCTGTAAGTGACTACAGAAGTCTACCCTTCTTCCCTTCATCCACTCCTCTTCAATATACCCTTGAAGGACAACAGGTGTCTTGAGGTGCATACACATCAAGGCATGAATTCTGAGAGTCAGCTCTTCACATGACAACAAAATTAAAAAAGGAAAATAGGAATAAGTTCAAAGCATGTTACATACTTGTATTCACCACAACTTTTTCTTCCATACAGCAGCACAATATTAAAGACACAAAATTATCAATACTTTCCTTTATTGCGAATAGTAACGTGTTTTAAATCTGCAAAAGCAGCCAGGAAAGTGGTCCACAGAGAAATTAACCACAAACATTTTTGTTCCCTTAAGAAGAAAATTTTAGTACATTTGGGTTTGATTCATGATCGATACAGCCCAAAATCTAATTAATTCTGGCTGTAAGTATCTAAAGCTTTACCTGAAAACTGTTAAAAATATTTTTTCCCATTGAAACAAACCATTCCAACATAAGTCTATCCTTCTATTTAAAAGTCAAAGTACAGCTTAAAAACAATCAACATAAACCCAAAGCAAACAAGTATCCTTTATCTGGGGCTTAATTATTTTCCTTCTTCTGTGCTACAGCTAAAACATGTTCTTAGTATTACAAAGAGCTACAGGTAAACAGTATTTTGTGATGGAGGAAAGTGATTTTTAGAGCACTGTAAAATAGTTTTTCTCTCTCTGAACTTGAAGTTTTATTACAGATAACTGTACACTGAATTCACACAGCAAGCAGGTTTTGAAACAGAATATCAAGTATTGTAGATCTAACTACACATCTGTATTATAAAAGGCATTAGTATTAACAAGGAAGACTCAAAAACTACAGTTTAGAATACACCTCACATACCTCTGGTAATTTAGGGTGTCACAGTGCTTACAAGCCAAGTTATATAGAAGAAGGCCTAAATGTTTATTGAAAGTTAGTGCTTCAGAAAATCTCACTGATGTGGTTAGTTTTACCTGGGGAAAAAACATCACTGTATCCCACAGTCACCTTTTCTAGTATGATCTGAGCACTTCAAAATTAACTGAAATAAATTTATTGAATACAGTATATACAGGTCAAACTTCTTAGTCTCTTTTTTTGTCAACAAGTCTAAAAACATAGATTTTTGCTACACAAAATCTATGTTTTGCTACACAAAATCTATAGAACTACACAGTTGTTCTATAGTAATTCTGTAAAAAAATTTAAGTATTGATCAGTTAGAAAAAATAAAATTGACTCTAATGAAACCAGAAAAGAAAGCTTTGTCACTGACTTCAGCATATCTGAGACCTTACATGAGGAAAAAAATCAAACGTAGAATGTAAACAAGCTAGAAAAATACATTTCTTCCAATAGATAATCCTAAATTCTTAATATATAATTAGACAAAAATACATTAAATATACCTAATTCTTAATATATAATTCTAGTCTTAAAAAGCAGTTTTCTGTGTGCAGGAAACATGCTCAGTTGCTATCAGTCATAATATTCAGAGAAACAGAAAAGGTGAAACAAACTGAAGCAAAGAGTAACCTTGATGCAATAATTCACTTGATAAAAAGTAGCTCTCTATTAAATAAAATAAATCTTTCTCTCAAAGTTAATATTTAGCATTTTCAACATTTGAAGACCACAACCATTTTCAGGAATTACTATCAGGCTACTCATGGACAAAATCCCCTTCAAAATGGCAAGGGGTACTTCTGTCAGTAATTGAAAACTAATTGCTAATTGAAAACTGCCCTCTTTCATTTAGCCTTTTCTTGTGAGTGCTCCTCTTACCTGTTTTTCTCCATGTGATATCAGCCAGTGCCTCTCTCAATTCACCTGCTCCTCCATTAAACAATCTCACTCCTCCATAATTACTTGTTCTCTTTTCAAATATCTTCCAGTTTACAACAAGATTCAGCTGGGTATTTCTCAATTTATTTCTTTATAATCTATGAACATATAGCGAAGGATTTTCTTTGGTCACTTGATATAACTGGTATATGAGTTAGGAACATATCTTTCTTATGACAGATGACAGGAAATCAAGACATTCTTTTCTTTCATCTTTGATGATGATGTTTCACAGCTGACATACAAACAGATTTTCCAAAAATGTATTTATTATCTGAAACTGTAATCCACCTACAGGTCTTTGAAAAGCAGTATAGTTTTTGTCGCCTCTCCTTTATTTTCAGGTACTTGCAATTTTCCCTGTCCTTTTGCAGTGATTTTGCAATGTAATACCGATAACAAACAGCAGAAATGGGAGACAAACGATACGGAATAACAAAAATGAACATGAAGATTTTTCCTTAACCACTGCACAATAAAATTCAATAAGGAGTAATTTTTTAACAGTTTAAACTAAACATATTATAAAAGAAGACAAATAAAAATCTTGTGTGTTTCCATACAGTTGTATCAACCATTATTGCTTATATTATATTCCCAAATAACTTTCTGAAACAATTCCATTTCATCCATTCCATTATTTTATTCATAAATAATGTCAAGCCAACATCCTTACACTTATCTCAGTCTTTGTTTAATTTATTTGAATATCAGCTTTACCCAGTTCTCTGGAACTGCCCTGTCACTTCTTCTTGACCTGACTTGTACACAGGTTTGTCCAAATTTTTAACATTCTTAAATAGGAGCTAGACTCTCACTGAGAATTTTAAAAGGTTTACAGTAATGTTTAATATTCTCCTTAGTGAGTTCTGGAAACTATTATATAATTTGATCAGAACAAAAACTTTAAATTTAAAGTTTTAAAAGTTTAAAAAAGATTTAAAGTTTGAAAGATTTAAAACCAAAACTTCTCCCTTTAGATCAGTGACGAATATATATTGAACATTTCTGCTTCTTGAAGTTACTATATCACATCATAGCTGAAAAAAACCCCAAACAAACAATAAAATAACACTTCTAAATGGCAAAAAGTATGAATGTACCAGTCTCAGGTAATTGAAACTCTTCAGATTCCGAAATATTTAAATTCAGGATAATATTTTAACATTCTTGCTGAATGGCTCCCTCACACTGACCCTTATACATGCATTTAAAACCAACCTGAAGAAAGCTTGAGGAAAAATATGCTATTAACTAATTAACTTAAATAGGCAGGGGATCAAGCAGGTTTCTTCCCTATTGTGCGGAGGTCTTTTATCCCTATCTTCTGTTCTCAACCCAACCGATACTGCTTCAAATACCTCTGCAGGAAAGAACACTCACACCTGCACAAAATGTATTTTTGGAGCTTTTTCCTTAGTTTTTGCCACAAATTTAACTACAACAACTGAATTTCTATTTCCTTCCATTCCTCTCTGCTTCAAAAACATCTGATGCCACACGTTCAGTAAGCAAAATATCAGCTCATTTGTTTTAAGTTAACCCAATAAAGTAATTTACAACTCATTTTTTTAAGAGTTCAGTTTATATACACATAAACTTAGGATTTTATTAGCAGTGTGCTCTTAGATTTCACACGATGAGAAAAGTACCTCAATATGTATACAGATTTTTTAGTATTTAAATGTATTGTGAAATGTGTTTGAAGCCTTAGTGGCATTTATGACTACAAAACTGATGTGCTTGCCAATTTGCTGAAAGATTATTATACTATCAAATTAGGTCTTGGGTGGCTGTAAGTAAATTTTCCACTATATTTTAAACTTGTGATTGTACTGTGAAAGCTCCATATAAAATGGAAGCACAGAAGCAGTTATGCTCCATGGTAAAACAGCTTCACTCAAAAGGAGTTTGCTTCCCAGTAAGGGTCAGATTTTGTTTATAAAGCACAGCCCTCTAACTTGGCTGAGACAGCAGTTGTACTCAGGATTCAAGCACTGAAGATCCCTGGGTTTTATTCTCCACAGCTAGGGATAATACAGGATAGAATATTTAGAGAGACAGAGAATTTGTAAATATTCTCCATATATGGAGAACACATATATTCTATATATAACATAGAAAGGATATTTTTAGGGACACATCTTCACTGCTACAAACTGTTCTCTCAAGAAAGCAATTAGCATTTAGTTTGAGTAATTGTCAGGCCAAACACAAGACTTCTGTGTCTGGTCTTACTCCTAGTACTTTTTAGGATTTGAACAAGTAAAGAGCTTTTTCCTATATCCTATTACAGCGACTTTTATTGATGTTCAAATAATTGATGATGTGACAGTAGGTACCAATACACCTGTCAAAACAAATACAGTCCACAAATATAGTATTATCTGAATAAGATCCCTATAATTGAAAGGCTAATACATTAACCCATGGTGCCATGTACTATGTGGGCAGCAAGAAAAGTGTATGTTTTCACTATATATTCACCACTTTGTTTCCAACCTTATTCTGACTGTTTGGCAGCCCATGAAATTTTTCTAAGGCAAAAATTTTGTTTCAAAAGAAACTGATCTCCTAATCTTTTTCTGTAATATAGTGTTTTCATTCCAGAACTAATAGAAAAGCAAGATATCAAAGTCCCACATTTTCCATATCACTGCTGGAACATGGTAGCCTGAATTTTTTCTCATTCCAACACAATTTGTAATTGCTTTAGAAAGCATTAGTCAAACGGTCTCTAATCTGAATCATTAGCCTGGATAATTTTTACATCAGTTTGCTATATTTTCCGAGTCTTAACTCAGTCTTCTTTTAATAAAGGTATGCTTTGGTCTTGCATAAAATCACTTAATTACCATATAGTATAGTGCCAAGACTTAAGGGTAGTTTTATTACTCCATTTCCATAAGTGGTATCAGCTTCTTATTAAAAATTTTGCATGCAAGCTTAATTAAAACATAATGGCAAACAAAGGAGTCAATTAAAAATGTGAATACAAAACATGCCCTAGGTATAAAGCACAACTGTACATCACTATAGGTTATATACCAAAGTACAACTCCTCATCAGATTATTTAAGTGTCCAGCAAAGTGTTTTGCAAATAGGTCAGAATCCATAAAAGTCCTTGGAAAAAGTTGTGACCATAAAGGACAATTTTACAAGCGACAGTCCTCCACACCCACGAGGTTAATGTGAATGGCAAACACATTCCTCACAGCATAAAACGACCTTTATTGTTTCCAATTGGGTTTCTGTGTCTTCTTCAAGCCAGGGAAAATTCTGTCTCATTAAACTGACAAACTTTTTACAGCCACCTGGTTCTGATGAACAGGAATACATCCACGTGAGAAATGTCAGCGAACTTCAAACAGTACATTTTGCACTTTGACCCCTGAAGTCAAATGTACATGCAAATAAAGCCCTGAAAGGCTTCAAGAAAGCAATTTCTACCAGTGCATATTAAAATACAAATTGTAGGAGATTAGCTTAATAACTCACAATTGCTGACCTTAAAATAATCTGCTTCTAATCCCCACTTAATTTAAAACCAAATATTTTAATAAGCAGACTCTTTATCAAATGCTTTCTCCATCAATATTTCCTCCCTTAACAGCTGTATTATTTTTCTGTGCTGATTTGATATTTTCCCTTCAATGGAAATTAAGAAAGGATTCTGCCAAAGAAACAGAATACTTTTTGACTGAATTATTTCTTCTATACATTTAGCTGCTTTCATACTTTCAGAACAAGGCCTATTACCTTCTTTTTAATCTTTATCTTCACTAAAGAATTCTGTGTAGTAGGAATGTTACAAGTCCTTTGCATCTCAGGTGGAGAAGAATAATGTTACTGGGCACATTTTCCTCTTTGTCCCAGTTAGTACTATTAAGACCTTTTAAATGAGCATTTTAACAAGTATATTCTTGATTCCACACCTTTATCTCAACTTGTCAGCAAGCTCTGCCTCCCATGGAAACACACAATAAAAGACTAACTTGACATCTTTAACAAAGGCTCTGTCCTTCAAAGACACAGGGGTGAAAGAGTAATTTAATTAAGATGGGAAAAGAAGCTGCCAATCAAATTTTAAAACACCGTTCATTAGATGGGTTAATAGATAAAAAGTGCCACAATTTCTGGAATCCAATCTCTTTCACTGCTTCAAGCAATACCTCACTGAACATGAATTGCTAAAAGGATTGACATAATATATTTTGGGGGAGGGAAGGGTTAGAAATGTTCACATATTCCAGTGAATCACTCTGCCATAATGCTTGCAAAGTAAGACTGCTGTGTTCCCCTTGGGCAAACACCTGTTTACGAATTGGGACATATCATTAAAAGTGACTTCACCTTCTTTTATGCTCCATGCCAAATTCAGTACAGCTCATTTGGGCTGTGCCAGACAGCATTCCATTCCCATGTTCTGGACAATTAATTGCAACCTTCAGTTTGACTACTTATCTAAGTAAGGTGTTTAAAACAGTGCCTGAAAATAGGGAAAGAAACAGAAACAGCTTTTAGATGTTCCACCTAATGAAGTAGTGCCACAAATTTAGTTAACACAAATACACCCTAGAAAACTATGAAGGAATGAGGCAAATTACTAACCCACAAAGTGCACACTTTTCATTCATTGATGATGTCATACAAATTTATGGAGCAACCTTTCTTAAATACAAAAACAAATATGTAAACACACAGTGGAGAAACACTCTATTCTGCAAATTACTCAAAGGACTAAAAAAAGCCTTTTGACACCCACGGCATTTTGCAAAATTCCAGTATATTTATATTTTGTAGGTTTTGCTGAAAATAAAAAAATAAATATTAAAATAAAATGACAATGTACCTATTCCTTTGAACAATACCAATAAGAGTCACATGTACAAAATCAGAAACCTAAATCAGTAACACGTAGGCTACTTAAGTACCATAGATTGATGTTGAAATGCACCAAACCTCTTCCAATAATTTTGGAGAATACAAATACTCTAAGCAGCCTAAAGTTCATTGTTATTTGAGGTACCTAAATAAGGCATAGGAACCTACAGTGAATTATGTAAAATTCAAAAGTGTAAAGGCTGATATTTCTAATATTAAAAAAAAATGCACCCATCTGCCATTTATTACTGCACACTCTCATTTTTATTATTGCCATCAGTCATCTCTTGACTTTGCTGTAGAACTGCAGATAACAGTGGTTAGAAATAACACGAGAAAGATTGATGTAACATTATAAATACACACTGTTTTAGTTGTAGTGGACCACATCCTGGTTACCAGGCAGATGCTTGCTTTCTGCTAACACACAGTAAATGCATACCATCTAAGCCAAAATGGGGGTCACTTCCTGCATTGTTTCCTCCAGTATCAGAAACTTCAATGCAGCACAGCCAGCTCTGTGCCTGCAAGATTCCCTGCCAGTCTCCCCAACCTGTCTCTACCATCTCAGGGAGCACAGCAGGCTCTGCCACAAGTCATCCCAGATGCAAAGACCTCAGTGTGCTCTTGAGGACATCTGGGACATGCTGGCATGTCATCACCATGTGCTATTTTTAAGGGAATGCTGGAGCCTCTCTCTAAAAGCAATATGGTTACAGAGTCTACAACATGTCCCCATACTCCATTCCAAGAAGAGACATCTTTGAGTAATTTTGACTAAAACAAAATTCATTTGAAGCCCATGACAGCTAAACAGAAAGTACAGACTACCCAAAATTCCCCTAACAGACTGAAGAGGTGCTTTTCCTGGTGCTAAATATTAAGAGGCAAGATATAAACATGATAGTTAATGCTTTTCTGAAGTTTTATGTCAGACAGGTCTAAGGACTGCACACACAGTATTACTGACTATGAAGACACTATAGCAATCTAATAGTTAAACCCAAACATTTACATTTTGGTTTTTTTTATTTATTAAGGAAAATATTGATAAAAAAACGTATTTTTTAAAATGAGAAAACTATTGCCAAGCACCTGATGAAATAAATTATCAAAATAATTAAGATGAATTCATATTAGTGTGTTTCCAATAGTATTTACATGATGGTTTCCTATACATATCAAAAATAGTACATAAAATAGTCAAATTGGGAAAGTATTTATTGCATATATAAAACCTGTAATGAAAAAAGTATTGCTTGAGTTGTGAGACAACCAAAGGAAATCCCTATTTACAAACTTTTCTGTAATTATGAGAAGTTTCAAATGATACCCATTCTTCATACTCCCTTCTCCACCTTGGACAAACAGAAAATTTATTCTTCCAAATAAAGTAAGGGTTGTCTGGTTGGTTCTGCTGCCTCCACAGTCTTTTTAAAAATGTAAGGAGATGAAATACATTTATGAAAACTATATCAAAGTATTAAAGTAACTGGGACTCTTCTTGCTTATTATTTCAGAGAGTAATTTTATTTCATGAGAATTTCCAGTCACCAGTTTACCTGGAAAATTGACGTAATCAACGCACTAGTGTTACACAGGCAGCTGGGATTATCCCATCACTCTAGAAACCTCAATACACAAGTTCAACTGCTGACACAGCTTACCAAAAGTCAGATAATCTCAAATTTCATTACATAAGATGGGTAAATTTCAAAAGATATGATGTTTAGCTCAATCAAATTAACATCATTTATTTGATGGCTGATCCACCTATCTGAGTTTTTCAAACTAAGCTAAAATATTTTGAGGCCAGGGAAGTTTTCTGACACATTATTATTATGTCTGTGCAAGGAACTGCAAGGAAAGTTTCCTTCAATCTGGCTACAGATGGCTGGTCTACCAAAAGTGATTAAATTGTCGTAGTTATTGCCCTCCAGCACAAACACCTGCAAATGAGACATTCTATCTGATCATGCAAGACCTTCTAAAGTATCTCAAAGCAAAGTATAATTCTTTAGTCCAAAATTTTGTTTCTATTAAACAGTTTTTTGATGTAGTAGGTTAGTATTGATAAGATATGACATCCAAAGTAGTGCATACAAAGGGCAGCCAGAGAGTGGCAACTTTT
The DNA here is from genome assembly GCA_024500445.1 of Entomyzon cyanotis. NCBI lineage: Eukaryota > Metazoa > Chordata > Aves > Passeriformes > Meliphagidae > Entomyzon > Entomyzon cyanotis. Next base: position 90,529,525 of record JAKEPQ010001005.1, read on the forward strand.
AATGCCAGTATAGGTCTAGAGGAAGCTGTCCCCGCCCATAGCAGCAGGAGCTGGAACTAGGGGATCTTTAAAGTCCCTTCCAAACCAAGCCATTCTATGATTTTACGAAAGGACTGAATATTAAAATGAAAGACTCTGTTGACTAATATTAACACTTCCATGTCATGCCATATATAGCATTTCCCTCTCAATTTTTTTTTTCCTGATATCTATGACTTATTTGTTATGCTGTTCATTAAGCAAAAGTTACTAGCAAAAAGGTAGAACATGTATGTAGATTAATGAGGTTGGGGGGGCACCACTAGATTTTTTACTTCTACAGCTTAACTGCAGTGTATTACAGTAGCCAGGTGATAGTACAATTTTTCTATCTTTTCCCAAGGATTATAGTAATTATTTCTGAAAAGAACATTGCACAAAAATATTTTAAAACAAAATATTTTATCTAACTCTTTGCTAGCAACTAGCACTAATACCTTAGCCATTTTTTTCAAAAAACTTAGAAAATAAAAAAAAGCAACAATCTTTTTCCACCAAAACCCAGTATTTATTTAAAAGCAATTTCACACATCATCTACATGGTTCAGTATCTAACTATACAAGATCTGTACATTTGAACATAACAATTTTGTAAGTGTCTTACTACATTATAGGTTTGAAAGACAGCACTAATGCCTTGGAATAATGCAAAAGAAATATGGGGTGATGTTTTCCAGTGTGGCCAAACTGTGCAATTGGTACATTATGCTGTCTTTCAGCAGAAGTGATCAGAGCCACTTGCATTTCGTTAACTGCAGCCACAGGAATTGTGCAGCTATTCCCAATTTATCTAACCTCAGGGTGTCTCAAGCATGACCCTTTATAGGGGTCTCCTGAGTAACTGGTATTTCCATATCTTCCTGGAAGAATCTAAAAAACCCCAAATCTAAGAAGGTAAGTACAGATGGCACAGGATCCTCTAGCCACTACATGAACAAGTCAGTCAGGTGCAAGACAGCTCTAAGCCCAGAAATTTTACTCAGGTGCTTTCAGCACGGCTCTAACCCAGTAATCTTAGGCACAGCACTTCACACTACGAGTTCAGAATTGCAGCACAGCCAGAATTAACTCGTATCTGCCTAATACAGATGTGTAGACAAACCCTACCAAAAGCAGAACTCTCACGGGTTCATTTTCAATACTGCCACAGAGCCAAGGATCTTGCCAAATAGATGTAATGTTGAAATGTAAAATATATATGATTGCAATTTTAATTTTAGCTCACATTTCATCATTATCACTAGAGGAAGAAAGAGGCTGACTGTTGAAAAAAACAAGCGCTTCAACTCCTGGCTCAGCTCTCTGCCATCGATTCCTCATGTGCTAACTAACTAGAATAAAATTTCACACCTCAGTCTCAAATGACAGATCAAAACTACAATGTAAATTATCAAAAAAAGAACTCTGTTCCACCAAATTTCTGTCAGATTATATAATACATTAGGTCTAAACAAGAGAAAGTGTAATATCCAACTTGGATGATGTACAGCCATGTCTCAATCCAGCCATGGAGACGAGGCTGTCCCACCTGTTTTATTACAAACACTTCAAATGTAAAAAAGTGAAACACTCTAGAAATCAAACAGAATTATTGCTGCTAGAGGTATTCCACAGGTACTTTTATAAACTTTTCTTTTCACATTCATATAAATCTATACACACAAATACGTATTTGCACACATTATATATAACACACTAGACACTATATAAATATACAGCCACATATCAGCTATATAAAATTAGCATGGGGAATCCATACATTTCCTATTCACTCTTCACAAAGCTGTTGTGAATTTAGGTCAAAAATTAATAACATTTTCCTGGGGTTTTTTCTATCTTCTAATTTTCACGTTTAACATGAAACACCTTCACTGCATAGAATTTAACTTTTTCAATGAGAACCAAAGCAGTGTTTCAGCACAGATTTTTCAGAAGTGAACTGCAGCATAATACAACTAATATGCATGGAGCACACTCTCGCAGGACTAGTATTCTGCTTCCAGAACAAGGGAGGCCCACTTATTCAGCTGACCTCCCATCCTGAGAGGTATTAGGACTCCTCCTCAAACTACCGAGTTTCAGTCCTGGCATAACTCCAGTACTGCACTCATTTCATAAACGTGCTTTCAGAGCCAAGACATCTGCGTACTTCAGTGACATGCAAGTTATAAAAGGAGTGTTTATATCCAACTTCAGCATAATGTGAAAGTTTAGCAGCCACAAGACAGCTTTATACAGTGACTGGACGTTTCTTAAAGGCTTCATTGTACTTCCAATGACAGTACTAAGCAAAATTACTAGGACTCTATAAATTAATTACACTTTCTTTTAATAATTACTAAACTCTCCTGGGTTTATAAATAAGGTGGCTCAAGCATCAGGAAACATGGCAGGAAGCCCAACGACTGATTTAAAATTTATCCCTACTGACCAGTACTTCCCACTGTCATTGTTCACTGCAGGAAACAAGAAAGTAAGCTTTGAATCATACAATATGTAGCACTGCAGCTGCTGAGCTGCACAGCTTTCTGAGTGCGCTTTGTCACAAGTGCCAGTTCTCTGATGGGGTAACCCAATGGAACCAAATGCCTTTCAGGCCCAGGAACTCTATTCCTGACATGGCATTTAAAGCCTTCATTTCTGCCCCCTCACAGTCTTCCTATGAATATAATTCACTCTGGCAAATTCAACGTATGTCCAACTGTTTTCCCAGTGGTTTGAAAGGAATGAAAAAATCCAGTATTTTCAAATACCTATCCAGTTCTTTCAGACAGTAATGGTACATACTGCGTGCCTACAGGAATTACTTATTTGTCTTCCAAATAAAGCTGGACACACCACAAACAACTTCTAAAATACATTATTATAATGTTTATAAAAAGCCATTGCTATGATCACAGAGTGCAAATATGTTTTATCATCGTTCATCATCATCTGAATCTGGATGGAAAAGTCACAACTGCTAACAGTGACACCTAGATAGATACCATATAGGAAAAAGAAAGAAAACATCTGAAAAAAGCACCATTTGTACCTCATCTTCCATGGAAGCTGTTCCAACAGTAAAAATTGGGCTCATTCGTCTTGTGGCTTTAATCTAATGCTCCTGCTATCATTTGCTAAAAATTTCCATTTTAGATTCTTAAATACATTATTTAAATCCACGGTGGAACGTGTAGGAGTACACCCTTTAAAAAGTGAAGAATGGAGTGGTGTCAGGGCCTTAGTAATTTGACAGAGTAATCTACATAATCTTTGCTGACTCCAAGTTATTATATATTTTAGCATTATCAATCATACTTCCCTACTCTTGTTTTTCCCTTAAAGCTTTTAAGGAGAGACCACGACTCTGAGCCATTTTCAGTAATAAGAAGAAAAGCAGAAGCACACAGTACCAGTTTGGAAAGCTTTACAGATGCTTTATTTCCCCAGAATAGCTGGAAAGCACATTCCTCTTCTCCCTTTCACCTTACAGATTCCCACTGCTGCTTGCATCTTCCCATGACTTTCTATACACATACCCCACATTCCCTGTCTGGTGGCTTTCACGCTCCTCTGCATAAATTTCCTTTCACTGCACACATTCCTTTCTACTCCAGAATTAATACATATATCTAACATAGATCTCTCTATATCCATATGTATCTCTATATCTTTCTATCTCCATAACAATTTACACTCGTGGAAAAATATCTGAAGAGATAAAACAGGCCTGATATAAACATTTAACAAAAATCAGGATTTCATCACATTTATCAGTTAACATTCGTTTTAAATTTAAGATTTTCATCATAATTCTTAGTAAAGTTTGTCAGCAAGCATCAAATAAATAGTCTTTTTCAGATGCTTTACATATTAATATAAATTTGGCAGGTCTCAAGTTTTTTCCTCCTCACTTCACTGATTGTCAGGCAAGATAGTAAACTGTCTTTTTCCACAAACAATGCAATAAAATCCCCTCTTAAATGTGTAATTCAGCTCCATCTCAATGGCTCCTTAAAGTGTTTTATGGCTTTTCTAGATATGTCCAGTGCTAAGGCAAGTGTAAATAAATTCTGAATTCTTTGAGAATACAATATTTAAATACAGTACACAAAGCTTCTTCTGTAAGGCTGGGGTCAATACTCAATACATTATGTTTTCTGAGACAGCTCTACTGCCTCCTTTTCATAAAGCCTTACTTGTAGAGGAGGGAAAAATGCCTTTTCCTGTCAAAGAGCTCATCTGCCAGCACTGTAATGAATACGGTATTTTTAACTACAAGATGAATGTAGTGTGAAATGAACACAGGTATCTATGATCCTCCCAGTTCTAACAGCAGTTGTGTTATGAATATTTAAATAAACATCTGGATTCCCTTCAGAATTTAGCTGGAAAGGGAATGCTATAGTGAGAACAGTGAATTGAGAACAAGGATTCAGACATCCTTCTGACCCAAAAAATTGTTACATGATTCCTCTATTTCTAAAGAATATAAAAACATACCAAAATAACAGCTTGAAAAATATAATTAACAAGAAGTGCAGGTTTTAACATTTGCATTTTGCAGAATATTTGGCAATTTTAAATATCAATGCAAACCCATAGTATTAAAACTTTCCAGTTGAATTTATGAAATCATTCTGTTTTCAAGTCACTTAATTTTGTAGGGTTTGAGCTTTGAGATAGTCATGCTATCAATATGAACAATTCAAAACCACTTTAAACCCAAAAATATCAAAAGTGGAATATAACATTTCAAGTTCTTCATTTCAAAATGCTACCTTTCCAATTTCCTCCTTTAGTCTTAGGAAATACAAATCACTTTAGATTTCTAGATGAACAAGAAATATTCATATATGCTTCACACAGGAAAAGTTTGAATAGACTATTCTGACAACTATGAATACTTCTAAAAACCTAGAAACTGGCTAATACCAATTAACAGGCCAATTTTAGGGATTTGGCATTTTCTGATGAAAAAAACATTCTGTCAAAAAAGCTAAAGAGCTCCAGAGAAGAGACAGTGTTCTCCAGAATAATGCCATATGTGTACAAAAAGCATAAAAAAGCTGAGTTTAATGTGGCAGAAAAAGGAAAGTAGAAAAAAATTAGAGCAAGAAAGACACATCTGCAGTAGACATTCAGGATGCCAAAAAGTAGTGGCTACTGGACATCTAGATTTGTAGGTGAAAAAAGACATCAAACTAAATAAAATTGTGGAAGAAAATATAATGAAAGTAATAACATTACTTCCATTTTACACTCAAAATCACAAAACTGTAGGAAAAAACATAATTAAAGTAATAACATTACTTCCAGCTTAAGCTCAAAATACTTTAGTAATTATTCTTTTCAGATGACAACTTGTGCTATGAAATCATTGCTTTAAGTATGCTTTCAATATTACAATAACCTTGAGGTGGAACAAAGCATCCATTATGGCAATAGCATTAACTTTAAAAACAGTGACTGTGGAGTCCAGTTTCTCCTACTATTTCACCCATAAGGCTTTCTATAGTCAGTACATATCTGTATAGTCCCAGCACACTTCAGTATGCCTTTCACTTCAAGAAAAAAACAAACATAAACTACAACATACCCTCAGCAAAGTTCAAGTACCCCCAAATTTCTTCATGGTCCACCTTCGTTCAATTCTTCTAGCAGTGCTCTACTTCTTCCTCATAATTTACTAAGAGTCTTCACAAATACTTTTTTTGCACCTCTGCCACATTAGAAAACTATGCTTGTGTTTAATTGAACATCATTCTTCTTCAGTCTTCCAACTACTTCTTAAACACCCCACAAGCTTGTAATGTGAAATTTGTAAAGATACAGAAAATTCCATTTTCTTATGGCTCCAGGTTTACAACTTCACTGCTAAAATCAATCAGCAGTTTATATGGATGATAAAATAGGAGTCACATGCAGATCCTAAGCTACATTTGAAGGAATAATGAACTCTGCTAAAAGAGAGCATCCCATGAGCAAAGCAATCTGTCCATCAAGGGTTTTTTATACCCTAGAGGGTGATTGTCACAGATTAATCTGCTAATCTGTTATTTTTCCTAATGTTATATGCAGCTCTAAGCCTCTGACTTGAGTACCTTTGACCAGAAAAGCATAAGGATCAAAATTTAGCGAACCAACCTGGTAGAAATATTATTTTTGAAACATATTAAAATACAGTGAAATGTTGATGCCAAAATAATATTTGTTCTTGTTGTTGGATTTTTTATACATTTTTTTAATTATTGGTAAGATGGTTAGTTTTTGCTCAATTGAAAAATCAAAAATCTGGGCAAAGGTCTCAGAGGATTATCAACTCCAACAAATTTGTCAAAGCATTAAAAATGCAGATAAGGGTATTTCAAATATTAATATGGAGCACAGTTCATGAAAATTACACAAAAACAGTTTGAGTGTACATATTTGAAAAACTGAAAGAGAAAGAAAAGCAAATGAAGAAAGAATTTCCTAAGATGAAGAAATTCTTTGTTTTACTCAATATGGTTAAAGAAAGATTGAGACTCAATGTCCTCTAACTACACTATCACTAGGAAATAGCACTTACCACTTTCATTGCACTTTCGGTGCAAGCATGGCAGTAGCAATTATACACTAAACTGTAGCAACTTAAGATTGTAAGAGTTGTCATAGTAAAGCTGAAAAAATACTCAGATCTCCCAGTACCAGATCTCACAGTATATTCACTGGGTCACATTGCCCACAATGCAGCTAATCATATGCGATATATAAATCATAAACATCCAAGTGACAGAGACTGCCTGCTGGACCTAATTATTTGGTTTTTTCAACTGCTGTGTTATCAGTTTGAAGTAAACAAGGAAAATCTCACCCTAAGTGTATTAAGCTTGAAAGAAATGGAAAACTGTTTACAGAAGAAAGGCAGAATTATAGGCTAGCTGTTAAATTCCCTTACTGTTATTTGGTATCTGCTAAAAACAGATTAGTAAGGTTTGTATGCAATCAGTTTGTGTTACTAATAAAGTTTCACCTACCTGGAGACAGGAATAATTGATATTTACCACCTGCCATATTTCTAAGAAATTTATATCTAGCCTAATGCTGTGCTATATACTAATATATAAAATTACTTTAAAAGCTAAACACTTATTTTCACGGAGTAATACCTAAAAAAGTCTCATGTATTGGACTTCATTTTATATTTACACCTACATCGATCTTGGCCAAAGACCATGGCACACAAGGAGTCTGTGACCCACACAACATTTGATTTATAGATGCCCACGCCAGTGCTGTGCTGCACACCCAGCATGGTCTTCAGGCCTCTGCTGTGTGGCACAAATGCCTTGGCCAAAGGGCACATGCAACCAGTGCATTGTGGAGAGAAGCCTGCTGGCAGCTCCACCTTTATACCAGCAATTGCATCACTTGCATGGCCTTGCCTTTACCTGAACGTGCAGCAAGCTCTCCCAAGAACATCATTCCACTTCTATTGTAGAAATGAAGAAGAGTTGTTGGCTTGTTTTCCTAGAAAATACTTTAATAGCTGGAATAACCAAAAGGGAGAATCTTTTCCACAGGTGGTGTCTGCCCAGCACATTCCACATAGGTTGGAGGTAGTGCTGGCGTTCCCAGCATCTAAAGGGATGCTTCTTACAGTGTTAGCTCCAACGAACAGCCCTGTGAGAGATGCCTTACAGAGCCTGAGTGCCTTTTTTTTCTGGGACCGGCAGCTTCCAGCACAAAACAACACCTCATGTCTATATTGTCTCCATATCTGGCTCAGCACACTGCAGCTGGCAAGACTTGGGGCTTGTAGCTTGGGGCTCTATAGTAGCTCCTGCCACCCACTAAAGACTCCAAAAGCCAAATCCAGGGAAGCACCTAATTGGTGCTCTGTATCTTTACACTGGACCCTTCACAGAGGGATTAAAGCACTGCCCTAGGAAGTGTGATTTCAGGTCCCAACCCTCCTTCATTCTGACTAAGCTCTCTAGTCATCAGGATGAAAAGATTCTGGAATGGCACCCACCAAAGCTGGACCCAAATGAAGTAGGTAATGCAAAATTTATAACGCCAGAAAATAGATTAATACAAACTGCAAACCAATGAGAAGAAGTATTTTATAATCCACAGAGCTCTTTGGCTATGGCACATCCTACTCTAGCCAGACTAAATTCTTTCCCCATAACTGTGTTATTCACTGGAATGCATTCAGATGTAACTACTATTATGAAGGTCAAATACCACACAAGGTATTGTAAAAATTTTTTTTCCTTCTATGCTGGATAATATCAGGTATAGAGGGGGAGGAAATACACAGGGGAGAGGGTTTCACTGATTATTGAACCAGCCAGGTTATTGAGCTTCTTCTCTGGTTTTTGCACACAAATAGATTCATCCCCTACTGTTTTAATTAGGATTTTGATTAATTATTAAAAAATAAGTTGTTATAATTGTCTGATGTCATATATGAGCATGCTGCAGTTAATGAATTATTTTAAGCACTCAGTCTACTCAAGCATGTTTCTGAAAAACTGACTATAAACATGTTAGGCAATGAATCAAAGTCTATTCTGTAAAAGCGAAGGTAAAATCAAAGAAAATCTGAATATATAAGCTTTTACTGAAATACTAACTTACCCAGATTTTCTATATTAAATCTACACAACATCTCACACACACAATTTTACTTTACTTACAATTAAGACATGACAACAGTGCTGTAAATAACTGATTTTTCTCTACTTCATACTCATTTAAGCTCTGAAAGGTCAGTGCTCCATTGACATAAGTTCCAGCGTGCACGTTTCCTTCTCAGAGAAAATGATCTGCATATATATATGTATACGTCAAGTATCTTTGAGAACATCTAGAGCCTGTTAAAGAATGCTTGCCTAGGTAGTCTGCAAAAGGCTGAGCAAGTCTTTTCCCCAGCATCAATAAAGACCACAGTACAATTCTGCCTCTTGGAATAAGCACATACTTTAAACCAAAAATAATCACCCTCCCCCATCATCACTGTTTAAAAGCAAAACTTTTGGCTTCTATTGAGTTGGTATACTCTTCCTTGACTATTGAATCTATTCCTTTTGTCCCTCAAGCTGACTTTCTTGTTTCATCTTATTTATTCCTTAAAATCTAGAGACCCTTTGCCACCCTCATCTCACTTTTTTCAGAACTGTGAGTCTGGTTGATTTGTGAGCCTCCAATTTCCCCAACAGACCTCCCACCTTTGTTCAGGCCCTCCCTGAGTCCAAAGATAAAGATCCAAAGAAATACAGTTTCACAGATGTCAACCATTTCTCCTTCATGACGTATCTACCTTAAAGTATAGGATTTTTTTGTTTGTAAGTATTCATGCCAAGAAGAGACCGTTTCCTTGTTTATTCAGCTGTTTTAAAAAATGAACACATTTGGGAAAAAATTCTTTAAACTTTTTATTTTATTTCCTTCTTATTCCACATCGTAAGTATTTAGGAACTAAGACATTTTTTAGATTAATCTTCATTCGCTTGTCTAAAGCTTTCAATTTATTATGACCTAGATTCTCAGAAAAGTCTCAGCAGAAGTCCATTTTTTCTCAACAAAAAACCCCAAACCTTAAGTATTCACCTAAGCATACCAGGCCCAAATAAGTCAGTCAATGAACAGATTATCATTGAATCTGATGCATGTTGGGCTGGGCCTATTGCACATGAAAAAAATGTTCCTGTACTAAATTATAAAGAAGCAAATATTAAAGATATAAATGAAAAACTTCTTGTTTTTTGTACTAGCATTAGGCAGACCTTCAGTAATCTTAACCATGCTGATCAGTTGGATTTGGCACATATTTAAATCAGCTCTACACAGAACAATTTACACAATCAAAATTGTACCCATAGGATCACACATGTGTGCCAAAATGCCACACTACTTTATCTGAAGGCTATTTTTAATTCTGCTCTTGCTATTATTTAATGTGACGGGTTTAGTCATTTGGCTCTTCTAAAGGCACTAGCTACCAGGAAAACAAAGATATAATACAAATACCAAAAATAAACCAGTTCTGATATACTTTCTGCCTTTTACAATTTGGTTTTATAGGTCTACAGTACAGTTACAATTCTCATTTCTTTGGAGGAAGGAAGGGGAACAAAGTCTAAGTATTATCAATAAGGTGCTGCAGTTCACTCTGTCTTGACGCTAAATGTGAAATGAGATCTCAACCACAGCAGGATTTGCTGTACAAAGACTTCATACAAGATTACCACTGCAGAATTCAGCATAATGTTGGCATTGCTAATGGGATGAAACTAGAACAGTATGAATAATACATTACACACACCAATCAATGTTACACTGTAAAGGCCTGATGGAAAATAAATACTCTTCATGAACACCAAGGAAGAACTTCCAAACACAAATATTTTATGATTATTCATTTATTACCTTTACTAGATGGGAAAAAAAAAATCAACTGACTGACAAAAGGGCAAAAGTAGCATAAATGTTGCTCTCTCTTTACCAAATATTTATTATTTCTTTGGAGCATGACTAGCTTCTGTACTTGGTGGGAATTCTTCCCCTCCTCCCTGCTTTCCTTCCCAATCAGGACACACAAAATTTAAATGCCCAATCCCGCTTTAAATAATTTCTAGGCCTCTATAAAATATTTGGATTTAAAAACTAAGATGAAGTTGTATGTGTAAAAATAATTTGTCTCATTTTATATGAAAGTTCCAAATTCTCTTCCTCTCTTCAGTGTCACCTCACCCATCTTTTCTCCCAAGTACAATCTCTACTACATTTCTCTGGCCTTCAGTCTTCCTAAACTCTTATTTTCTTACCCAAAAGTAACAAACTTTCACACATATGTACCTCCCTTGAGCTAAGATCAATCTTTGTTAGTCTCACTAGTACTGAGGTAGGTAGAAATAGGTAGAAAGTGCTTTCCTACGCAATACCTTACTTCAAAATTGTCTGCATTCACCTCTCCCGGGGGCTTCACAAATCCATCCAAGGTTCAGATCTCCTTCCCTATTGCGCCACAAACTCCAAGAACAGTCAGACTCTGTGCAGATCATAAATACCCCCTACTAGTTGGAGCGCCTGGAAAAGTAAAAAGAAGGCTGCAAAGGTTCTCATATCACGATAACAAAGACATCTCTGTATTCCAGGGCCTTGAAACTCTCCTCTTTCCCTGCATGCAGTTCATATGCTATAGTCACTCCAGGGGCATACAGTTTCTATCATCATTGAATCAAAAAAAACCATGGGCACATCATATTCTCTTCAAGTTATCATTCCACCTTCTCCTTTCCTATCTCGAAGAAAACCCAAACAGCAAGCATGCTCTTTGTAGACACTTTCTTAGAACATTCTTCCCACTTGCTCAATTTTTGAAATCCTCATTTCATTTATACAAAGTGGTTCTCAAAGGCTAAAGACTTCATCATATATTAATTTCAGAACCAACCTACCAAATCCCATCATGATAAGTATCAAGGTGTAATTATTATCCCAAAGACTCCTCAATACAAAAGGCTTTTATTACTATCTTCAGGTTCATTATATTGTTGCTGTGGTTATTACATCCTTTCAATGATACATCTATATCCACCACCTGTAATATCTGCAAGTTTTTCAAACTGAGATTTCATATCTAAAAGTGGTCTCCCTAGCAGAATTCATTAAGCAACCAGCACATAAAAATACAAATAAAAGCTACCTACAGAGAAAGTCTACTCTGCTGGCAGATACACAGATGAGCTTGCCAAAAAGTAAAGTCAGAGGCCAGCTCCTGACTGCTGTCAGTGCAATTTAAAGTATTCATTTTTATAGTATTAAAGCAATGCCTCGGTAAAACAATGAGATGGTTTTTGTCTGCATTCAGTAAAAAATTTTTTAAAAAAAAATCCATCAGTGTGAAGGTACCCATTATGCTACGAAAGGAAAGAGAAATACTGTGTTACACTGTACAGTATTTGAGGCAATGATTTGTAATTTAAGTTTGGACGGCCAGCAGAGAAGAGTTCCAAATAGAGTGTGGCCACAGCACACTACCACAAAAGAAATGTTAACAGTAAAAGAACACCATAGGGAAGGCCTAAAATTAGTCATTGCCACATGTCCCACACTATTTAGAGAGAATTTTAAACTTTTCTTTGTGATCCCTGTGGCTGGTGTTTGTTGACCACTCTTTCTTTAGTTTACCAAAACCAAAAATGTACTTTGTAAAATTAAGTATTATTTTCACAGGAATAATGATATGACCATTCCAACAATCACATTTTCTTTTTAGTGAGTGATTCTCAAATATATTCCCCTTTGTCTTCTTGTAAAAAAATCTTTACAAAGCTAAGGCCAGAAAAATATTTGATGAGCTTTGCACCATTCTTGCTCTGTTAAGTTTTTCTGGTATGGGAAAGGTCAGTAACTAATTCCCTTCAGACGACAGACTGAGACAGATCCAAAAATTTAAACAAAAAACAGTACTAAAAGCCAGTAAATGAACAAGATTTGTCTTATTGTGTAACAGCTTTCCTAAATACCTTCATGTTCTTATCATCTGACCCTCATCCTTACCCAAGGTAGATCTGTTAAATTCAAAACTTGGTTAGGACTTGGTGAACTGAAATGGCAAGATAGGGAGAAAAATAAAAAGAAAGAAAAACTTTATTCTGTGTTTGCAGAACATGTAACATACTGGACACCTTGAGACCAACTGGAGTCTGTAGGTACTCCAAAAATTTAGTAACTTCATACTGTATTAAACAACCTGATAAGAAACAAACACACGAATTTTCAAATTTAACAGAAACTTTTTTTTACTGCATCAAAGAGATGCAAAGTCACAGTAGAAGAAAATCATTCAGCATATATCAGAGGCTGTTACCAACAGCTGCTAGAGGCAGAGGACATGGGAAAATTAGGGAACTATTGGTTGCAGCAGACTGAAATGTTGAGATAGCCTCTTAAAAGCCTGATCTGATTTCTCTCCAAACAAACATCCCTACCCCTTCAGCACGGCAACATTAGTTTCTCCATACGCTACTTCTCCCACTGTGCCCTCGGGGATTGTCCTCATCTGATGAGTGAGGACAGGGAAGGGACTGGTGCAACAAGCAACACCCTGCACTTCTACTGGGCAAAAGTATCAGGGAAGGACCACTGGTGACAAGAGGGGAAGGGGACCTGCTGACAGATGGGAGGGCAGACTGTGGGGGTGATGGGTCACCAGTGCCCACAAACGACTGGATGGAGATCCCAGCAGACTCACTCATCCTTAGTCTCTCATTTGACCAGTTCATGTTGATTAATGAGCTGAGAATGAACTCTCTGGGAACAGTTCCAACTTTAACTTTGGCAGTGCAAGGCATTTTGAAACCTAGGATCAGGAGGACCAGAGGATCAGGCTGCAACCCAAACAGTGAAAACATAAGCCCCCTTAGGGCTCTAAATCCAGATTCTGACATGGGAACAACACTAGAAACTCTTAGTAAAAAACTATGGCTTGATTCAAATTATATTAATTTTAACAAATTGATTAAGGAAAACCACATCCCTTTGAGCTTTCTTAAAAATATATTTTGTACATCCATTTTAATTTTCAATTTCTGAATATACACATTTCGCTAAGAAAATACTGAATATATGTAGCTCTTAGACTCATCAACATATTGTCAGGCTAAGCTTTTCTTTTCAGTTTCTGAAAACTACTACTGGGTCCAGTGTTACAAAAAACTATCCTTTTAGGTGATGTCTTCACTTCTTTCATATTGCTGCTATCCAGCAAAGTTATGCCTATATGAAGAAAAAGCATCCTTAAGTGAGTTCAGACAAGCAGACATACAAGGAACATGCAAGAATCTTTTGACATCATTGGGAATTCCCCTCAAGATTTCCAGAAGACTGACTCAAATTGTATGTATTATCCAGATAGCTCTATTTGCATACTACTCTTATTTACATTTTGGAGGGTCACAGCAACTATATAATCTTTTCTTAATAGGGTCAACTAAAGTAAGGCTTTAAAAGGCTAAAGAAAAATGTTTGCATGTTATGGTAAAACAAAGGCCAAAAACATTAGACTTGCAAACTTCTAAGCAATTATGCAGGTTTAAAAAAAAAAAAATCAAGCACCAAAAACCACCAAAGAAGTCAATATTAGTAGTTAAACTTATAAAAGACAGGGGAGGCTACTAGCTTAAATATGGGGAAGAAGAGAAGAATCCTGAATTGCAGTCTCAACTCTTCCATCAGATTGTGGTCCGGCCTCAGATAACCAGTAGCATTTCGCTACCTCCTGTTCAAAGTTCTGCTTCTACTTATGAGGAATGTTTGAGAGATCTTAGACTTCATTTAACTATATGTTAACACTTCTTTAATGATTATTTTCCTAGTAAATTCTATCAATGTTTCAGAAGGAAAAAATAGCAGAAAGAATTTAACTAGACTGCAATCTTCTTATACATTTCCTCCATAATTTCATATTTTATGTATGATGAGCTCCTTATATAAGTTCCTCTTTTATAACATACCAACTCTTGACAGGAAAGCCAAACATATTTACAATATTTGTCTTTTGCTGCACTCTGCTGGAACAACTCATTTTTCCACTGAAAGAAAATCTGTTCCGGAAAAAATACAAAAGTTAATAAAAGAGGCAAAAACCTGGGAAACTTTTTCTTGTAAAAAGTGTACTTTTTTGAAGCCCATATATTGTCAAACCAGAATTTACACATTTAAAGTCATATTTAGTTGGCCTAATAAAGTGGCCTATTTTCAATTTTAGAGCATCTGAAACGGTCCTAGATAGCACAGGATTAAAGAGGACTCCCTAATGTTCAGAATAAAACTACAATAAATTAAGTGCCTCAATAAGGCACAGCAAAGCCTTTTGAAACAGATTGGAACAGTCTGGATTTGCAAATGCATCATTTTATCTGTCCTTCACCTGATATACCCTCAATTTTGAAAAATCAACACATGCACAGACATCTAGCCCCCTGCATTTGATTGACAATCAAAATACAGAAAAAAAAATTAACAGCCAACATAGGTTATAATAACATTCACAGAAAATGCGACAAGACTTTGACTGTCTCTTAAAAACTGCAATTTCTTTTGTGAAATGTTGCAATTCAGTCACATTTGTCTCAACAAAAAAAACCCAAAAAAAAAAAACCAAACAAACAAACAAAAAAAAACCCCACCAAACTTACCTGGGCTAGAGAAGAGACCCCAGCTTGTGCTAACAGTCAGAGCTATTAACTCCCATGATAATTCATTCTGGCTGAGTATCTGCTCCAGAACCACTGAAACATGCTACAGAAATTAAATGTGACCTCCTACTAGAAAAATGCACCTGTGATCAAAACAAAGTGTTCTGACTTTTTCTTTCCTTCCCGTCTCTCTCCCCTCCCCTCTCCCCAGAGAGTAAAAACTCCTTTGTAATGGTCATTAACTTCCAAAAAAAGAAACTGTTTTAAGGGGAAGTAAATATCACAGATGCAACTGAACAGAAATATCACAGGCGTGTTCTTGCAGTCTTCCAAGGGCAATGAGGAAAAGCTTTCACTCTTAGACCTGTCTTGGGTGTTGCAAACACAGATGCTGGCACCAGCCCCAGAACACAAAGCATGCTTTTCAATTTTTATTAATACCTGCTAAAATTGTATCTTGGCATTTTTGCTAGTAAAGAAAATTAAGGAATGACCCTTCTTAATGCTTTGTAATCCACATAAATCTCAAAGTCTCTTCTCAGGGAAGGGTTTCCACAGAACTTTGTTCTTTTGCAAAAAAAGAAACAAAAAAACAAACAAAAAAACCAAACAAACAAACAAAAAAAACCCCAGGGCCTCTTAGGCAGTCATTGCCTTTATGGATTGATTTGCTGACTTCAAACCCAAGAATAAATACAGACAATAAGCAACAAATCACTCAAAATTTTGCATGAATAGTGAAGTAATGGTTTCAGAGCTTATGGACACAGAACATCTAAACAGTGATATGAAAAACAACATACAGAAAGAAGTTTTCAGAGAAACTATCTATTCAAAGGTTGAAGTACTTAGCTTAAAATTGGACAGGCCAACCAGTTTCTCTCTAAATGTGTTGCTGGTACTCCCCCTACCACTTAACTTTTTTTTGAGAAAAAGCTTAATACCTTTCAGGAATTAAAACTGGTTTTCAGAGGAACACAAGTATACACTAGAGAGCAAATGTTTATCTGTTCCATAGGTAGGTTTCCCACAGAAGTAAAAATGCATGAACAAGATGAAGACTTGCATTAACGTGGTTTTCTCCATTTGCCTCTGTTGTCTTTGTTAAAAATAAAGTCAGTGGTATCACAACCATACACATAAATGGGGAGTTATACTTCAAACTGTAACCATGCCAGTCTGCAATTTTTAACCTGTAATGTAACAAAACATATGGGAAGAATGGGTGAAGGAACTTTTTGGAGACACTGGCTTCCAAAAGCAAATGGACACACAGACAACAATTTAATAACTAGATAAGGAGAGCAGTAGTTAGGTACTGGGTAGGCATAAAGTCAGATATTAAAATCTCTTTAAATGAGCTTCCACTACTGTGGATCTCAAGGAAAAAAAAATTAAAAAAGTAAAATAGGAAATTAAACAGGATAAGTTTGCATATGACAGGGAGATTAACATTATGAAATTCTAACTAATTGCAATTATAAATTATAATGTCTTCACACGGTTTTTATACAAATGAAAAAATTGCAAAAGACAAAGTCCAAAAAAAAGCAAAAATACAATCTAGTGGATGTGAATAAAATATTGAAGATTAAGTCATCCTACAAGCTCTTAATAACTTCTGCAGTGTAATTTCTGCATACAGTTAAAAGACCAAAGAGAAGTGATCTTTAAACTTGTCAGAAAAGACAACAATGTTTAAATTAATAATATTCCGTGTAATTCTGATTAAACAATACAGCCTTCATGCCAAAAGGAGGTAAAAATCTGGAAGATAGCTATTAGTAGACAAGAAGTAATCTGCTTCGTATTTGTTTCCACACTAAAAACAGAAATTTATAGCACCAAATACTTACAAAGCTAAAAGGAATAAATGTGACTAGAAGACATAGACTGTATTGAAACACAACTTTTTTTTCAAAATATTTATTTTAAGACAGACTTTCAATTGCCTATTGAAATGCAACAGACAGCTAATGAAATGCTCATTAAGAAGAAATGAAAAAATAAGGAAAATGCAAAAAAGTTAAAGCACATAGCTTTCTCAAAACTCTGAAATCCTAAACACATTACAACCAAGGCAAGGGCTACTTTAACATGACAAATCTATTTAGCTAGCAAATATTTAACCAGAAGCTAGAGGTTGCTCTTTAAGTACTAAATAACGAGATGTAATTAAGGTAGCAAAGGCAAAAGGTTACTAATTTAGGGCATTTCTATGGAGTAGTGTTTAAATTATAGGTTTTATACAAAATGCATGGGCCAGTGCACAAGAAAAAAATCCAATTTTAACGGAATGCAGAACAAATTAACATTTTAACATTATAATACTACTCAATTGTATAATGGGATTTTGCTAAGTGTCACAGAACAGAAAATAAAAGTAACACTCCTAGGTATGCTTGTTAACCTCTTCAAGCTAAATATATTACAAGCCTACTGACAGCAGTAAATAGACTCATTGTAACATGAAAGACTCTGAATTCAAAGGCCTTTAATAGGTGTTGCTTTTTCTAAGTAGACTGGCCCTAAGAGTATGAACAATGAACAAGATAAAAATTATGTTATCCATTCCAAATACTTTCAAATTTCTTAAAGGGAAATGGAATGATTCCTTTAAAAATACCATTTAAAGAAATCCAGTTCCTGTGCTATATAATGTCTTTTTCCATACTTCTCCTTCCCATATTACAGGAATTTAACCTGGCTAGTATAGCCTCCAGCAGCCATTCATACAGTTTTCTAGGCTCACCAAAAGGCTTTCTGGAAAAATAAGGATTATAGCTGTTACGGTCAAACTCTGCCACCTCAACATTTCAGTGTTCTGGTTGTCCATCCAACAAGAAACTCAAGCAAACACTAATTTTAAGATATCTAAATAACACTAAGTCTGCATCCAAAACAAATTGCCAATATTAAACCAAGAAATTGGCAGCCACAACACTTTGTCAAAGAACTCAAGGCAAGCAGAACGGAGAGAACATTCTATTTAACAAAAGCCTTAAAATATTGTCTGCAGTTATGATACTTATAATTACTGTCTTCTGCATTCCTGACTTCTGAACCCTGCAGTTCATTATGCCAAATTTTCCTGCATTAACCAACTTTCCCCTTTTCAAACTGATATGAACTATCCACAACAGAGTAATTAAAGGCTACACAATGTAGAAATACCTACTCTGAAGAAGTTAGTAGTTAAGCACAACTGAGACATAAAATAAACCTGTTGAGATGCCAACTGGCAAGAAGAAATGGAGAAGAAAGTTTTTTTCCCTTTTGTTTCTGTCAGTTTACAGATTTAACCAACAGTTTAGCTCCAACTTAAACTGTACCTTTTATTAAAAAGACCTAAATTGGGAGAATGACCACACAAGTTACATTTTTCCGCAGAAAGGTAGTGGCTAAAGCAGCAGCTCTGAGCTGACTGCAAGAGATACATACATGAGGAAACAGATTTTTATTTTTTGTTGGTTAATCACCTATACTATTTTTGAATGTTTTTTTTCTCCTCTTCAGGAATCCACAGTCTAATACTATACTGTCTCTGCTAAGTACTACCTAGCAGAATCTTAAATGAACTGACCAGGAGTGTGCAGAGCAGAGAACTGATGATGTGAGATCTACTCCCTCTGACATTGGTCTATACAAGTCATTTTGGGCCAGCCAGCATTGGTGACTAAATTAAATGTCACACCTGCAAGAGTACCCAGGAACAACACAACAGTAATTTAGATGCTCATTCTCTATATAGTAATGAAAATAAGTAGTTGTACAGACTGATGTAAAGTGCTTTTAGCGTAAGTTTGCAGACAAAATAGCTATTATTGGGTTTACAGTATAGTTACAAAGGTAACCAAATCCACTTCAATACCCAACTCATACCAAGACCTCCAAACATTAGATGAGTAAATAATTTAGTTAATTTGGCCATCAAATACTAATTTCCTGTATGATGTTTTTTGTTGTTTTTTTTTTTAATCAGAGTTTGGCATAAAATGCCAAATGAATTATGTAGCTCTCCCCCTTAGTACTTATTCTTGGTATAATGAACCTGTACATTAACATGAATCCAGGCATTTCACTGAATCGAAGCATCAGTCTGTGAAATATTTACTCTGTGTGAATTTGAAACCAACATACAGTTGCCATCCATCCACAATGCAAAACTGTCATTTACTGTATATCAAAGAAATCAATATTCCTTTTCATTACCTTACACCAGAAATTGATCAGCTATATGAAGGTACTGCACCCATGTGTACACTGGTAAAACAAGTATAGTAGCCACCCAAAAGCAAATTATTACAATTACATCACAACCTGCCAAAAACGCTCTTAGTACACATGCAGAAATCAGGCAAAATGGATAATAATTTAATAGTCACTTAAATCATCATAGCTGGACTATTCAGTTAAAATTACAAATGTCACAAAAAACATGTATACAAACTCCCAGAGTAACCACTGTGACTTCTACCAGATATGCTCACTAATTTTTAGCTATATATTTTATGCCTTAAATGCTCTTATACCATATAATTACAGGGCTGATACAGAAAGCTTTCTAGGGAGCATGAAATAAGAGTGCTTTCCCTCCTTCCATGCAGATGGTATCAATTTTTTCATTCAAGTTTTGATTACACTACTGGGTAGCACTTCCTCCCTTGCCTACGGTGTACACTTCTCCCAGTGAAAGAGACTGTCAATGATTTAAACTTCAACAAAGTATCCAATCATTCACATTATCAGATATGACATTTCTTTCAAAGAAATACAACTTCTCAGTATTCTTTCTTTAGAGAATTGTAGCCAACGGGTTCCATTTTCACTCATTCAAATGCACACAGGCTCTTTCAGCTCCTGCAGAAAGCCCTCATACATGGTCTGGTGAGCTCATACTAGGCTGAGGACACAAGATCTACCCCTACAAAGGAACAGTATTTCTTCCCCTTCAAAAAGTCATTAGCCAACGAAACAAATGTCCCAAAAAGTGCCAGAGAATGCTTATGTCATAAAAAGTGATATAAATCACTTCTTACCATTACCTTTATACACCAGAGGGTATGATCTGCCCATATCCCTGAGAACTGAACCAAAGTCTGAGGAATCTTTTGATAGGTCACAATGGTGCCACAGGTCCGAAGTAAGAAGTGCACCTCAAGAGGAGTGGGGGGGTAAAAAAAACTAAAAAAACCACTTCTGGTCCTCTACTGATTTGAATAGAGCAGCAGATGTTCAAAGCTGGCTATTCACAGGTTCAAGGGGAGCAATTCAGTAGATGGGGCTGTAGGACACAGCACAGCATAGCTGGGACCCTCCTCTGTGGAAAATGTGACAGAGAAGACTGAATACAGTCCAGCAGCTAAGGCACTATCTGCCGTACTTACCCACACAAGAACATTTTACTTCCAGTCTCTTTCTCTTGTGATGGCTGTGTGGTTCCCTGCTTTTACATGTGTCTAAGTACCTCCACCAAAAAAAGAAAAACCACACATCACACACAATACAAACAATTTTACCTATTTGTCCCACAAACTGACTAACCTGTCAAAAGACTGTTCCACACTAAAGCAAGTAATTGCTACCACAGACCAAAATACAGAAGAGTTTTGCCAGTAATCCTAATTATGCTTCCCAAGCACAGCTAACTACTTTCAGACATTTTTGGAATACATCTTCTAATAAAAAGGGACTTTGATGATATTGTAAGTATTCCACTGTTAAAGTCAAATAATTCTTAAGGAAATAGAAACATAACACTACTTTAACACCAGTAAAATAGAGAATTTTAATTACATGTAATAGCCAACAAGCTGCTTTTAGCAGCTATGAAAAAACTACATTTAGCAGAAACAGCAATAAAACAAGAGAAGTTAAATATAACTCCTCCAAGGAACTGCATATTTATTCAAGCCAAAAAGAGCTAATTTATACTATGGGTGTAGTTCTCACTGACATTATCTGGGGAAAATGACTATTACAGGAGCGGGTGTGATATATAGCCCCTGAGTCACGCATGATAAACCCTAATGGTTTTGCTTTGAGGTAAAAGTCCTTACTAATCAAGTAATGAATCATTCCCAAAATGTCAAGTTCCTGAGGCCATGTGTGTCAGAAGTGCCACTCGAGAGAGAATACTCAATCATTAAAGATTGCTTTTGAGATTTTTATCAACTGATTAATAAGCAAGGAAAAGAGTTAAGGAGCTTGAACAAAGAGTTAATGGACCTTTAATGACATTCCCCGTGTTTTAGTGAACAGAACATATTGAGTTTCATTTGCCACTGACTACAAACCACCAACGATCCAAGTGCTCCACACATTGCAAGTGTTAAAATACTGCAAGGAATAGTACTTTGCCTTTCAAAACATTAGAAAATTATGTTTACTTAGAAAATTGTAATGAACATACTTATTTTGTATTACACCTAACAGTGTAGTAAATTACAGATTAGAAAATAAGAGACTGGCATCCTAACTGGTAAATAGAAAAGAGATAAGGAGAGAAAGTAGGAGATGATTTTTTTTTTTTGCAGTATATTAGGTGCTGGACCTGTTAGTACCAACTACCATAGAAGTAGAATTCTGGATTTTATATAGACAATACTAAAAAGACACCGGGGAATAACTCTGAAGACTAAAATGAAGATCTGATGAATTAGGAGTAGTTAAAAATATATACATATGTGCACATGTACAAAAACACTGACATCTAAGGAGAGCAAAGGCATTTGCCTTCAATATATTTTCCATCTTTGTGCTGAAATCATTAAGGAAATGTCAAAAGAAATTACTTTATCTAACAGCCTGAAACCACCAAGGATTACTTACTTAGAGTACTTCCAGCTTCCTTGAACAAAAAAATCTGTCCAGCCAGAAGTCAGCTCAATCATGTGTGTCTGCAACCAAGTTCCAGAAACAACAGGCTCAAAAATCAAATGAAAGGGTGCCATTTGATAGCTGGGGGAATGTAATTCTGAGAGCACAGAAAAACAGCAAACAAACAGAAGCAAAGAGGGGAGAAAGGAAGCACAAACACAGCAACAAGATCCAAATCTGTTGCTGAAGAGATGAAAGTAACTTTGGACCATCCAATGAGTGGCTCTCTTTTCCACATACCCATATTCTTCACGATGACAAGAAAATTCATGTACATATGCACATTTAAAATTTCTTTCACTGAATTTAATTATAATGTACTGTAAGTGTCAAATACACATTCTTTCAATAGTGGGGGAATTCAGTACCAGGAACTGGACAAAGCTTAAAGAGTTGTCACCAGCTTGAGCTAACTGGACTCAAAAACTGAACAGGAGAGATACAGGACCAAAGCTAGAGCACATACCTAGAGACCAAAAGACAGAGCACCTGAAGTACTGCTTGGTACAGCAAAACACTAAGCACAAGACAGCAGCACAGCAAAAGACTAAGATGGAGCAGCAGAGAACAGTTCAGATGGTCACAGAATTGTTCTACACCAGCTGAAAGGCAGGAGATGGAGAACCATCCCCACCTGGGAGCGCCAGAGCTACATTAGTGCAGCACTATGGGAAGGTGTATTAGTACATTTTTTTGTTCAGCTTTGACACAGGTGTAAAGCCTCCAGATGGCATCACATTCATATCTAGCGGATGTTGAATGCAGGTGAACCAGATGTGTGACAATACCCCCACCAAAAGGCAAGCCTTTGGACACTTGGCCAGAACCCCATGCCTTATAACCAGGCTCTTGGGAATAATGGTGGTTTAAATCAGCTAATGATCTGTTCTGGAAAGTGATCACAAGTGTTAGACAAGGAGGATAAAATATGCTAACATTTAGATATTTGTCAACTGTAAATTGTTTTTTATATAAAGTGCTAAAATTTCAGAAAGGAAATAATTTGATTCAGAAGGTACAATTTGGAATCAAGTAGTTCTCTCAATTGTGTAATGATTTACACCCAAAACTAACTTTGCCTGATAGTTTCAAATACTATGAAATGGACAAGAACTAGCACACAGTATTTTAATACATAAAATACTGCTTGACAAGGTTTTAACACTCTTGCTTAATCACAAACCACAACAAAAGAGACGTAACATGCATGATCAGCAACACTGAGCTAAAAATTCCCCGCAATTGTCTGATTAAGTAAGATGTGCTCAGAGGGATTCCAACTAAGTTCCTTTATGTTCTGTCCAAAATTTAGATTAATTATACATACTGCTGAAATCTCAAGAAACATAAATATTTAGTGCACTTCCCTTGGCCTTCTAAGTTATGTTCAGGGATGAAAAAGATGTTCTCCATACATTTAGTTTTGAAAGTTTGTTGTATCACAGATTTCTTTTTTTGGTGGTTTTTTCAAAAAAAAAAAAAAAAAAAAAAAAAAAAGGAAATCAATTAACTGTTTAATATGAGCTGAATGCTCTTTGAGCTGCAAATCCAATCTTAAATGCTTTAATTGTGTATGTTACTCTAAATATTTTTCTTTCTTCGAGAAAAAGAATGCCACAAAGGTAGCTTTAGATTTGAGTACCTGAACATCAATTTTTAAGACCAGAACAGATTATGTCATGTAGTACAGCTACTCAGCATCATTTTGAAAAGTACATGGGATTGAAGAGTTACAGAAGGATCAAAACAGTTGCCAAAAATTGACCAAAAAACCCCAACAAACAACAAAAGTAAGGCCACTTCAGCATCAATCCTCTGCTGCAACATAAAACTGTGAGCCAGTCCTAAGTTTTTGCAGCTGGCATTCATAGCGCAGTTGATTAAATTTCATCTCAAAAACATGAAATAGTCCATCTTTCTGTTTAAATTAGGCTATGTCAAAGAAACAGCTTTGCAATGAAGTTCACAAAGTCCTGAAAATACGAGAAGTACCTTTCTTCAAAACTTCCATATTAAAGAGAAAGGACAACTCCTGGGATGTTACTAATTTAAAGAACCAGTGCATTGATTTAGAGACATCTGACTTCCAAATTCTTTGCAAAAATTCACTTGTTTCTTCAGAAGTCTCTGCTGAATGCTCCAAGATCCCCAACTGATACCCAGGGCCATATATGCAAGGGACAGCTCACATCACAGACCTCAAGGAAAATGGCTACCCATGGATAAAGCTTTCTTAGTCACAGGCAACAAATTCCTATACAGTTTACTACCATGTAAAGAATTAAAATTGATCCTCCTGATGGAATTGCCTTCTTTATTCCAATGAGGAGTCATGGTGTCTCTACCTGGAAGCAATTGTGTTTGTTGACCATTTCTAATCTACTGATGTTAAAATGTTACACTTATTTTCCAGAAGGGAGAATAGGTGAGGGAATTCACACTGGAAAAAAAAAATCTGAAGGAATTGTGTTATTTCCTACTGCCCCCAACGAGTAACCTATGAGCACCTCTTGAAATCGGAAAGACTATTTGGAAGCTTTTCCCCCTTGTTTCAAGAAGAGCTTTTGGGTGAAGAATTTCCATGTGCATTTATGTCTTTAAGCTGTCATTCATACACAGAACTTAAAAGATGCAAGACCAAGATAAGATAAATACAAACAGTGCACTAAATACAGCAGAATGATCTGGACCATTTCTAGTTGTTTACTGAGTAGGATCAGGAAATCTCACTGAAAATCACTTTATTACTGCTTACAGCCAAGTATTTCTGAGAGACAGGTTATTCAATACTAACACAAATAAGGTGAACACAGAAGAATAGCTGAATTAGGAGAAAATAAAGGAAGTAAATATTCAGCATCAATTAGTTCTGATTAGAAAAGTGTGTTAGGTTCTTTCACTAATGAAAGAAGGTCTCAAATTTAAAAAGTACCTGAAGGAAAAGCTAAAATGTATCACTGATCAAAGATAGACACCCAGTTTGGAAAACCTAGTTCTTATGTCTGGGTGTCTAAGGTTATGGAACTGTGCTGCCTATTTATGTCAGATTTGTTCTGTCAGTCCATTCCTAGTAACTGTCATCTCCAATGACCACACAAAACTTTTAAGTAATATGAAGAGCCAGAAATAATTCAGTTCATACATATATATATATATACTTTTTTTTTTTTTTTAATTAGCAGACTGGAAGGGGAGAAACACTGTTTAATTTGTACTGAGACAGAGGGTATCATCCATCTTGTCTGGGTAGGTGGCTGCTACCAGTCAACACTAAGAGTGCACTGGCTAGATAATGCACAAATAAACAACTGCCAGAGGGGTGCTGAGGCCAAGGGTAAAAGATAAGATCTCATCATCAGAAAGCACAAGAAAGTCTGGTTTTACAGGGCTGGCATGAAGAAACCTCAGAACATGGTGAACCTGAGGTCCTGCACAATAGTGCCTTTAAAGAATAGAAAGGAAACTACACCCTATATATTGGAAGTGTGATGACACATGGCAAATCTGTTTGTATTACAATAGAAGTCAGAAAAAGCAAGACAAATTATGAAGCAATGCAAGGTAGAAGTGATTGCTTTGTCATTACATTCTTTTTGTAATCTGGAACTGCTCAGTCTTGTCTCAGACTCATGTTTTAAGTATTTAAAATTGGTTAAGGAACAGTTAGTGCCCTAGGAGAACTCCACCCCACATTTAAAATTCATCCTCCTCCTTTCCTAAAAGAATGTAACTGTGGTAGCCTTCAAAACAGGGTTAAACACAGCTTACAGCTAATATTGCTTATATTCAATACAATAAAATCCATGTGGGTTGAAATAAGAAATTGAAGCATCTCATTTTTATGACACTTATTAATTCCAGTTTTTACCTGGAAATCCAAGTCATGTTTGCCAAGACTCAATGCATGAAAACTATGATTTCAAGGCAAGAACCTGCAGCTACTGCAAAACTATGCTTTTTTCTTTTTCTATTATGACAGAAAACACATTGTAGACATAAAAGATAATTAAACTACACTTTCAAGTAATAATATGTCTCTAAGTAGGGGTGCATTATACAAAGCACATGCTGTTTAAAACAGCTACCACAAAATTTGCTGCAATCTCATTTCACATTTGAAGTCCTTCAAATTACAAAATACATATGGAATCTCAACTACCATTAAACTGATTTTAAATATATCTAATTAAAATCCTTTCTTAGAGCAAGTGCTAGCAGGATGTCCAGCTGCATTGATAAATTTTTTTTAGCAGATCAAGAAATTCATAGGTATATAAATAGCATCTACTGCAAATTAATTTTTTCCATTATTTTCATAGCACCGTCCTATAAATCCTCCTTAAAAATCATAAGAATCACATTTCCTGTTTCAAATATACAAGACTACTATGTATATAACAGCTTTCCTTTTCCTTCCAGAATGGAACACCTGATGTCACTCTTTGTTAGCTGTTGTTAATACTCACTTCAATCCATTTAGATCTAAAAATATTACTTCAGAAAGTCAAATTCTAGAAGAAAATGTAAACAGGAGTACAAAACCGAAAGCAAGTTTTTCATCATTGCACACACTGATGCCTGCTTACACATTTCTTCATTATGGCCAAGATGAAAAGTAAGACTAAAGTTTCCTTATAATAAACCAATCAGTAATTTTATTGTAGCACTAAGTTGTTTGTAGTGCACAAGAATTAATGCAAAAAATTAGTGCATAAATAGAAATTCTTTTTACCGGGGAATCAAATGCAGCTTGATTAATTTTCTCCAGTTTGACATCTAAAACTTTGACATACACTGTACATCTACCTACATATCACACAAACATAACTGTTGCTTGAAGCTGAAAATCTGAAAACTAACATTTACAATCTTCTTTAGCTGTAAAATTTGAATCAGTTCAGAAATTTATAGCAATTTGAAGGTAGGCAAACAAACCACGCAGAACATGTTTAAAGTAGGTATTTATCACACCTAGGCAATGGAAATACATGAGTTGAATACTCATTATTTGATTTGTATTTAAAAGGTTGTTCATACAAAGGTTATACATCTGCTATATAACTGTTCTGATGCAAGGAAATAGAGGCAGCAATAAAAGGCATCTTTATATCCCTGTGGATTTGCAGAGGTTATAATATTAAAGCTTCAATCAAAACCAAAATCCTGTGCTATAATAGTTATTCTATTAAGAATGCAATTCATATAGTGCCCAAATCCTGGAGATTCTGTGTTTAAAAGGCTAATAAAATCACACCCTACTAACTAGAAATCCCTTTCTGTTCTACATGAATATTTTGGAATACAGTATAAAACCAAAATATAGACATTTCCCTTTTAAGTACAAAACACAACGTAAGAAGTAACAAAACCTTGCTTTGCTTTGTACGTAACAATTATTTTAGTGAAAAATGAGGGAATAAAACAAGGCAATTTTTTCTTTTCTCATGATAAAAATATTTAACATAAGAGAGGAGATGAGATTCTCAGACGATTATAAGAAAATAAAAGGCTTATTTATTTCAATGTTTAAAAGCTTAATGTTTAAAAGAAATCTTGGAGTGAGACTTCATACTGTTCATAGTTAGCCAGACTCCTTATTCCTTCTCAGAAAATACATTTATCATATTTTGAATACCTCAACTATTTGCATTAGACATACTTGTTCAAATAAAGACAGAATATGATACTGAATAAAAGAAAACAAGGTCTTTTCTAATACAGAAAATGCAACATTGAGCAATTTCATTTCACCTCCACCGAAGAGTCAATATTAAATCCTACCACAGCTCTCACCTTCAAAACAACACATGCAGCAGTGAGGTCTCTATGGCAATCACCATTTTACTACACTTTGTTTATAGTAACATTAACAACATTTCTTTGTTGGAAGGGGATTCCCACAAAGAAAAGAAATTACCAAGGAAATTTATCAAGAAATCTACCAAGTTCAAACAATTATGAAAAAATGTAAACATTTGTTCTTTGAAAAGAAATCTTTTTCCTCATTCTTCTTTCAACTACACTAATTCCAATTCAAAAAGCCTACAACAATAATATTAAGAAAAGAACCCATCTAATGCTGGTTTGAAGGACATTAAAAAATAAGCCTCAGCAATACGCATCTATTTCAACCTGACTTTTGCCATATTCACAGAATTCAGCTTCCAAATCGACTACATAAGAAAACTGTCAAGCACATCCCAGTTGCTCCTAAGTTTAAAGGCAAAAAATTCTACAGAGCAAAAGCAGACTCAAGAAACTCACTAATGTTAATCTTTCAGGCTTATTTAGTCATGCCGTTTCAAAGTGTTAAAGAACAACCCATCTAGCACAATACCTAATATTTATTAAAGCAACCAGAAAATCCCTACTTTCAAACTTACATTATCTCATGTGAACTCAGTAAAATCCAGGACATTGCTGTGAATTCAGGAAAGACTGGAATAAAAGCAAATCTGACTTATGTCAGATAAGCATACATGGAAAGTATAGATGGAACGGCAGTTTTCTCCAATTTAAAGAAATGTTTTCTTAAGCAAAACAGTAGGGGGAAATGGGAAAACACTTTTCCTTAACACCTTTGGATTTCAGTTGTTGTGATATACAACACTGCACAAAGGTAAGTCCTTTCCAGTGAGGAATCTATTTGTGACTCAGCTTCTCAAACGAGGCATGTCAGAAAGTAAAAGCAGATCCTCCAACAGAAAAGCATAAAACACCTAAAATAACTTCTTAACAAAGGGGACACATCATGAAAAAGTTATTCTAAAGCAATGCAGAGCTGACACAGGAAAAGGAAGAAAAACTGGTTTATTCTTTGTCCATTATGGGGATGGTTTGGGAAGGATTTTTTTTTTAACACTGTTCTTCTGCAGCTATCACATTTTGAAATGATTAGAACATAAATCCCCATAGGAAGGACATGGTCAGTCTCAGACAATTTTGTTGTGAACGTTACACCAGCCAAACCATTCCACCAGTTTACAGTGTACCATAAAATATTTACACAAGCTATGAACTATAAAATATTTTCGCATGAACTATAAAATATTTACACTATCAACATCAGTTAGGAAAGAATGATGTGCTGTCAAGCTGGTATGACCCAGGAGTAAAGATTTTGTGGTCACAGATTAAATAAAACTATTGCAAATCATCTGGAAAGTTACAGGGACTATTAGGTTAAACAAATTACTGCTTCCTGGTCTCTTGGATGGTAAATGTAACCAGGAAAGCATAGCTTATGTGCTTTAAGCTAAGTTTTACCAACAAGATAAAGAAAGGTTAGGCTCATAATCAAACTGTACTGACCTCTCTGAATGTTCCTTCTAGCAAGGTGTCCAGATGTTGAAGAGGAGCTGGAGTTTTGTCTTTGAATCGTGTCAGCAGTCGCCGCTCAATAGCTCGAAACTGCACAGCCCTTTCAGACAAAAGCTCCTGAAGTTTCTCAGCATTCAAACGTAGCTGGCAATTGAAGGGTTTTCAAGAATTCAGGTTAAGGGTCATATACATTTATGTATGCACATTCCACATGAAATGGGAGAAGGATAGGAAAGTTTTTGAGACAGAGTGTAATCCTCAGATATGATGTCGCTTATGCCAGTTTCATACTTTACACTCCTTGCAAAGCTTAACACTTTCAAGAACTATAATTTGCCACTGAAATCAAACCAATTGTCAACAGCCACAATAACGCAGCATAAATATCTCATCAAGAAGCCTATTCGCAAGAATGAAATTTCACCACCAAGACATGAAGGCTTCTTATTTGATCTGTTATTTATGACACATATACAGTGTATTGGATTTTATACTCATTGCAGTAGAAAGTAAATGGTTATTCCCTTGGCATGAATGGAAGTACTCAATACTGTATTGTTTGAACGACTGTCTTTTTCTGAAGTTAAATCCTATTTCCTTTCATGCAGACTGATTAGCTACAGCAACAAAATTCCTTGAAGTGTTCACAAAACGTTGAACACTGTACATCAAGTCCCCAGATAATAAAAATTCCCATTTTATCTTTTAATCACCACTTTCCAGTGTATGCCTCTGAAATAAAAATTACTAAAGTTGAGGCTTTCAAAAAGCTGTGATACCTCTGTACAGCTGACATACTACAACTAGCAGAAGAAACATCAAGACACACAGCTTTCCAAACGCAAGCAAAAGTGCCCCAAAACAAACAGAAATAGTAAGTTTCTTAAATTTACATACCAGATTATACTTCAAAATAAGCAAATGTCATTCTGTCAGTACATGATTATGAAAAACAGTTCAAGGATGCTAAGGGGAAAAGAAACACTATGAAGTTTTGCTAGAAGTAGTAAGAAAAAAAGGGACATCTCAGGTAAGGGACAACTCAAGTAATATTCTCATAAGCTTGCCAAAAAAAAAGTGTTGAAACTGAAAGCGGTGGAAGCATAAGAATGCCTTTAATAGATCATTTGACATTTTTTAGACCAGATAGTTACAGTAAAAATTCAGACATTTCAAAAAAGCCAGCTGCAACATATTTAGAATCTAAATTAGCATCGCAGAAATCACACCTATATTTCAAACTTCAATGTATTTAAGCATGTTATACAATCTCAAAAAGCCTATGCTTAAGGTATTTCTACAATATCAGTCACTTAAAAAACATCAACATTTTTAGTTTCAAGTTAGTTGAAAGACAATAGAATGCCCACTCATGAGCTTGAGATATAGACCCGGATCTAGGCTGACTACTCAAAAAATCCCAGAAAATCCCGATGACAACTTCCATCTTTCTGTGTGGTAATGGCTCCACCTCAGGGAAAATTTGGCAGCATGAAAGAACATCCAATATTATTTCTCATTCTTGCATACATATGTTGCTGCCCTTGCCCAATACAGGAGTTTAATAGAAATTTTCAAATAGCTATGCTCTTTCTTTATTGGAAAGGTGTGGGGAAAGAATGCATATATTTTATTTTATTAGCTATTTCTATAAGCTAGCTGAACTACTGGATATTTTTTGTTGTCACCTGCATGGCCAAACAGGAAAAAGTAATTACATTTCTTTTATTTCGAGTCTGGCAAACTTCTTTGAGCCTGCACTGCTACTTCTACACGTGTGGTTTTTGAAAATCTGAAGGGACTTTTCCTTACATACAACTTTCTATTTTCTGAAAGCCAATGCCTGTAATACTATAGTTATAATCTGATTAACCATTGCACTAACATACAATTTTACACTATCAGACCATTAGTAATTCTCACATTATGTAACATACCTCAAAATGTTGATCAATTAGTTCAAAATATTCTTGCAGGGGAATTGAACCAGAGAAGGTACATGCAAAATCCTTGCAGTTTTGCTTCTTGAAATGTACTTCTAGTCGGTGTATGAGCTCTTTCGTTACCAGCCATAGGTCTTCCAACTGATCACTCTGAATCCTGTATCGTTCTTTAAGCACAAGAACAAATAACAGATTAATAAACACAGTTTTCAGACACATAAATTCGCTATACAACAGTTTAGCTAACACGCAAATTGATTTTGTTAATTGTATCCAAAGTCTACATGAGATTTTCTTAAGACCTGTACATGCACCAAAGAAATAGTTACATTTTATTGATAGTGCTATGCTTCACTCTAAATACAATTAATATTAGTAGCAGGTGATTCTTATCCATCTACAGACTATGACTTTGTGAAAATGGCATAGTGCAGAAATTGGACTGTTAAGGTAAACAGAAGTGAAAAACCAAATTCTGTTGGGTAGTGTTCTCTGTCCCAGCAAATTCATTTTAATTTAAGAGATTTTAGTGAATTTCAAAGTACCAGGCTAGTGGAATGAGATTTTATTTCTAGTTCACATTTGTAAAATCCTCTCTCTAGCTTCTAGGAAATAAGAATTAACTAATATTAATATTAGTTTAATTAAAAGAATTAACTAATATTAATCAATAAATGTTGAGAAAAACGTTGTGGAAAATCATAGCAGCCTTTTAATTTTAATTTTTTCAGATAAAGCATTTTCAAACATAAGTTCCTTACAGCTTTTTATTACACATCTGCCAATAGCTAGTAAAAAAAGAATAGCTAGAAGTGCAGCTATGAGGATTTGACACAAAATCATTCCTTTTTTTTTTCTTTGCCCTTGTTAAAAAGGTCCACAGTAAATCAAATTAACCAGAATTCTTTAAAACTTGAATGTACTTATTTTAAATTTTCTCAACATCAGTAATTCAAGATTGTTTGACATTACCACTGGCATCATTCCCAGGATACGTATTTCACTGATTACAGAATGACAAATTCTGTTTACAGTGTCACAGGAAAGAAGCAAGTTTTATTTAAAAACATGCTTGTTAAAGAAAAGAACACCATCTGCTAAAGATAGCATTCGACCTAATATCCATTTTTCAAACACTCACAATGTAATGGCTGGACTTACTTGGATGTATCACCATACTTTGCCTTAAGTGATTTTTCCTTGACGGAAATTAGCTCAGATGTTTCCAGGCCAAATCAACAGTCATTCCATTTATAATTGACATATCTAATACATTAATGGTTTTAAATGGACAAAACTAATTTCCTCCAAAATGCACATTTTGTTTCCATACACTGTTTGTTGGTCAATACAAACACAATCTAATTTTACCATAGCCTGAGTAGAGAACATTGCAATCATTTGCTCTATGTGATCTTCCAACTCTCAGAAAAGACAAATTAGATTTAGAAATGTTACAAAACTGAGAATCTGTAGTTAAACTAAACACATGCTTTAAACAGAAGTAGAGGGAGGAAAAAAGAAATAATGCTTCTGTTCATCCCATGCTTTTATGATGGTCAACCAACTTCTATTAGCTTTTTGTTAAAATGAACCCCATTACAGAAAATTACAACAGATTTTCAGAAAATTCTCAATCAGAAAAGCAAGAAACTGAGGGGCATCGGCAGTTTAAATAGATTACAAAGTCTTTTCACACTACGACAGGTTGTCCAAATAGCACAACCTGCATTAGGAATGACTGCTCTGCAAGTAGAAAGTTTAGAAGATTGAGTTCACTTCTTAGCTAGGAAACCCACATCAGGAAAAAAAAAAAAACCAAACCAGCCACAGTTAGCAGTCAAACCTTCTTTACACTTTGATTAAAAGACAGGTTTAAAAATTTTAACCAAAAAAACCACTTTAAAGTCTTAATCTAGCTGGTGCCAGCTACTTTTTAATATATATTTTCTGTCAAGATGTTCTTCAAGCTGGGCTTCTTTGCAGCAGCCTTGAGAAGCTGAAGTAATATCTTCAATTTCTACACTGTTCAAAATGGATTAGCTAATACAATTAAAAACTAGCATGAAAACAGATGCCACTCCTATTTGCAGCCTCAGCAGCGAAACCCAACTGAACCTGAAGGCCTTGACTGCTACATGCAGCTCTTCCCATTCAGAACTTAAGGTCCTTTTGATAACAGATATGGAAAAAGAGGTCTTCTTCCATTGTCTGTAATAACCTCCTTTCATGGAAAATCAGAAATTAGGCTTCATCTTAGAAACTTCTTTTACTTTTCTGAAACACCATTACTTCTAGTCAAAATTTATACCTACAGTTTTCTTTTTGAAGAACATTTCCTCAATCATAATTCTGCATAAGCACTTCTGCAAAGTGTAAGTTCAGTGTTACACAGCCAAGTAAGTGCCTACCATATAATAAATAATTTCATCTACATTCATTAGTTCCACAGAAAATATGTTCAGTCAAGCACAATCTTTTTAGTATCGTGACTTTCTTCCAAACAATGCTTTCATATTATCAATAGTCTCTGCTCATAAAAATATTCTGAATTATGCTTGACTATCAGAT
Source organism: Entomyzon cyanotis (assembly GCA_024500445.1). NCBI lineage: Eukaryota > Metazoa > Chordata > Aves > Passeriformes > Meliphagidae > Entomyzon > Entomyzon cyanotis. Next base: position 90,563,453 of record JAKEPQ010001005.1, read on the forward strand.
TTTTTACAAATATTTACCTTTAAATAAGTTTTAGCTAGGTAACATTTCAAATTAGCAAATTCCCCCTAAGACCTTCTCTAACCAACCCAATCCAATGCATGAAGTGGATGCTGCAAACAGGCTGCTAACAGAAAGCGACATCACACTACTGATTTGTTTACTAAAGTTAGGATTCCCATACACAGTAAATGAGTAGCCTCACTAAGAGAAACAGATATTGTGAAGCTCCTTTGTAAAGTGAACTTCACAAGCAGAGCAGTGTGGGAAAGTTTATTCTAAGACTGCAAGCGTCATTCCTAGCTGGTGAATAAACAAACCTGAGAGCAAAAGATTGAGAATTGGGGGTAGGGATCTGTGAGATTAGAAGTTATGGCCTTCTGTAGAAACTAAAATATATTCATTACATTGACACAGATTTGTCCTTACAGCAATCAGATTTAGCAACCGTACAAAATAAAGTCCAAATGAAAGACTTAAACTGCAATCCAGGAAATAGTTATTTAGAAATCTTTTCAATTCTTTAGTTTTTAAAAACTATCATCGCACATCTAGTTAGTTAAAACTGTATAAGATCTAATATTCAAACAAATATTACAAACAAGGTAATAACAAAACAGCATGTAAATAATGCATACAAAAAATAATAGAAATGGATTTGATCCTTAGAAATGTGAAATTATCCTTGGTACAGTGAAAATTACTCTCCAGAAGGCTTCTGTTTTTAACACATATGATTACATTAGAAAAGGTATTAAATTTTATCTCATAGCTCACAGCTGACTCCATCAATATTTATACATCCCATCACGAATATGGATTTTTGAAAACAGTGAGGAAGATTATCTGTGTTGAAAAAAACTTCACATCAACAAACCAAATTGTGATTTTTCACTCAAAGCAGTTTCCACAAAGCATTCACACAGTGTTCCAATTGAACTCTCTGCAGTGCACAATCTCTTTTCTAGCTTTTCAATTTGTAGTCTGCTGTACTAAATGAAGACTTTGTGCTCTGCTGGCATGGAAAATGCTAAACACAATTGAACTGATTTGGTTCCAAGGCACATGCCAGGAGAGAGTTTAGCAAGTTGAGCAGTTGTACAGAACAAGACCATAAACTCTTGAAAATTAAGAGAACCAATATCTTTCAAAGAGCACAAATTCAGGTGGTTAGAACAGGACTATTTAATTCACAAACTACTCTATGCAAGAGATACTGGACCAGGTAACAGCACATCTGCATGTATGTTTACACTCTGTAAGCATAATAGGAAGGATCTTGAATCCATAATCCCTTACTTCCAAAGATATACAGGCATCTATATATAAGAAAAAGGCATTTACTTAGATGTAGAGAAGCAAATAGAGTCTGATGCCTAATTTAAGTCAAGGAATATTGAAAGTCAGTGGAAAGTTAGAAACTTGCTTTTTAATCCCTTTCAAAAATTTCAGTAGGTGACTAATTCCAAACACAGATGATGAAATTCCTTTGAGAAAAAACAAGGGTTTTTTCCATTATTATGACAGTAATAGCTTATGAATAAAGACATTCTTAAAAACTTTAAGAAAACCCAATTTCTTCAGAGAACTACCAGTGTAGTGTACTATATTTTGAGTATGATTTTTTGTTTCGTTACACAATTTTGTAGTAGAGAGGAGGTAAGAAACCATGGGTTAACACTTTCAGCTACTGTGTTAATTCACAAACACTGATTCTCCCTTGTATGATCCCCATTCTCAATTTGTACATATACTAACTGATGATCAGGCTTCTTTTACTCTAGTACTGATAGAACTTACGTGATGTTTTTGAAGCAAGAAGAGTGGTTTTTGAACCTGTTAAAAACTGAAATCCCAGAGCATTTGCCTGGTCACCCTCAGACGGAACAACAAAGTCTGAAAAAGAAAGTTAAATACCATTTTCTGTAATTTGACACTGGCATTTGGCAAACTTCAATCATAGCCAGGACTACATCAACCTTTGCACAAGCAGATGAATTACATTGTTTCCCTTCTTAGGGTTCGAAAGTAACAAATATCAGCATTTTGGTAGACCCTTCCTTCACTCAGAGGTGGAATGTGAGCCCCACACTGTTTCTCTTCCCCAGCCTGAAAACAAAAGGTTGGTTTCCCAGAGGTTCAGTCTGTACATTCTAAAAAGAACCATGATTAGTGTAGAGCCCAAAGACTACCTCCTTTTACCAGATGCAAGGCCACCTTTAATTTAGATATCTATGCAAAAATTTTGCAGAAATTATCTTCATTAAAATGCTTAAGCACACTCTTTTTAGCTTTCAGCACAGAACAAAACAAACACCCAGCTTGCTAAAACTAGCTACTCTGCAAAGTCCATCCATGTACACCTTTCTTTGCATTCCATGTTGTGGATCATACCAGTTTAAAAAGGACTAATTTTTGAATACCGTATTTTAAAATCTATTATTTGTCACCACTACTCCTACTACTTCTCCTAAAAATAAGGCAAAACAAGGAACAGAAGAGATACAACTTTTATTGCATTCAGCAATAATTCAAAGTTTGTTCACAAATCACATCACAAATAGCATACTTTTTAAACACTGTAAATGGTATGAACAGAAATGAGAACACTTTAATGCCTTCTTAGTCCTTTGATTTGTTTTATTCTCAACAATGCATGCCTAAGTTAAAAATAAAATACAACGTGCTATTCTGAAAGGATTATTGCTTAGCCATAATGGAAGCCCATTATTGAAACCTCAAAAAATGGAAAAAAGAACCTTAAAAAAAAAAAGGTTGCTGTGTTTCAAGTATTACACAGCACACCCAGTTAAGAGAAAAGTTATATTTACCCTTAAAATGAAGAGAATCATGCTTTAAAAAATAAACCAAAAACAAAAAACAGCACACCAATAAAGCCTACATCACTGTTTTCAGACAAATATACTATATAAGCTTTACAAAAAGAGATTGAATAAAAATACCATATTAAAGTTGTTGGCCCATACAGCTCTCAGCAAACTGTTCCAGAACCTTAGTCATCTGAAGTTCAAAAACTTAATCACTGCCAGACTGAACTTACTCACAATTACTTTATAAGCCCTGTTTATTAATTTCTTCTTGTGCTAATATAATCATCTAGACCCATGATATAGCCACAAAATATTTACTGAAGTCAACTGTATTATCTTTTTTTTTTCCTGCATTTTATTAAGCTAAATGAGTCACTTGCTTTTAATTCTCCGTTTCAAATCTCTCGGTAACATTTTTCTACACTTTTGAGTTATGTACATTATATTTTATTTAGTATCAGCAACCAGCACTGAGTTTGCCAGTGCACAGTAACATGATATTAGTTTCCTACATGGAAACATTTTGTGTAATGCATCTTTAATTTTATTTGTTTACTTATGATTATACCACATTGTACCACAGAGTATTCCTGTGGTAACTTCCACCTCCTCACTCTTCCAAATAATGAGCACGTAATTACAGCAAAAATTATTTTCATAACATTACACTTCATAGCACTCAATTTCATTATTCTTTTTCCAGTCCTAAATGAAACCGAATTTCTCCTTCATGTTGCTTTAATATAATGCTGAATACAGAATATAGCTCGGGTTTGCACATCAGAAAATAACACTGTGTACAAGTCTTCCTTTTGGTCCAAGAAGATTAATGAAATTATTAAGTACATAAATAAGCTTCGAAACAATATATCAAATACTCCATAAGTCATTCTCCAAAGCAACTGTACCCCTTACACACAACATTTACCACCTCTGCTTTGCCCTGCTCATCTTTTTTTAAATGAATGTCCATGTGTTCCCCATTGCAACACCACTTAAGCAATTTTATACAAAATTATTGTCTGCATACATAAAAATTAGATCTATACCATGTAAAGAAATATGCAGCTTTACCAGAGGCAGGTATACTACCCAAGGTGTATTATTATTGAAATACTATGCCATCATTTCTTTCAAGATATATTTTTAAATATACTAACATGAGCCTTTTTTAATTATCTCATTACTTCACATGGACAAACAATTCCTGTTGGGGACTTCTAAAACATTTCATATTTAAAAACCTACCTGGAAAAATGGTGGCAAAACTGATGGGAGGTTTGTTGGTATCAATAGTTAGCTTGTGATTTGCTGCTTTTGAAGGTTGAGCTGGAAAGCAAACTAACCTCAAAGGCAGGCTGAAGTTACACTGTGCAACTCTCGGTATTCCTAAAATGAAAGAACACAGATTCATTTTTCATTTCCACATTATGAATACAGGACACTTCATACCACTGGCCCCAAAGAGGTATAACAATATATTTTAAAGTGATTAAGGAATGTATTAAAACCAAAACTGCATAAAATTCTATTTTATTTTTAAATTTTCCACATAAAATATTTTTACATTTTCCACCTAAAATATTTTTAAATTTAATTACTTTTAATTACCTTCTCAAGTGAACATTTTTATATGTATGGGAAAGCAAGAGTTATTAGAAAAATCTACTACATACTGTATTTATATGAATTAACATGCAATGAGGATTAGTTTTATTTAAAGCTCTAGACAAACAGTATCACTTTAACATAAACAACAGCTGTGTGATTACTCCTGATGCTTCAAATACAGAACTGAAGCATCAACATTTTCATCAGGAATATCATAAACTAAAGGCTTTTTATGAGCATATTTACTCTTTTTTTATATACTGCTAAATAACATCTAGGCAACCTTCATATTATCTGTCAGAGGTTTGTGGCTCAGAAAAAGAATGTATCCAACAGAGGTTATTACCCAAATGTATATTAAACTCTATCTTTCAACTTATTGAATCATAATGAAACAGAACTGTAGAACAAACTGGTTACTTCCCTGACTATTGGGATCTACTATCACTAGCAATTTTATCAGAATAGTACAGGAGAAAAAAAAGGAATTTTTAACACTAACATTTAGAAAACAGATTTGAATGTGTCCAAAATTTTCTCAGATATAAATATTGTTTAAAATGGCTGGCATGTTCAGTGATTGCCTGGTATGTTCTATGCAAAAGGCAAAAGGGCTCATTCTTATGAAATACAGAGTACTTGCTCTTTTGAGCAGACAGGTTATGGCGGTTTTGAGGACACTTTTTTGATGAAGCAGCTACAGGAAAACCTTGTTTAACAAAATAGATTTTTAGAGACAATAAAGTAAGTTACTGTCAAAAAAGTCATGAAACTGATAGCTACACAGGGGTATATACAGAGAGTATAAAAATCGTGCTGAAGCATTCAATAGCCATCCAAGCAATCCTTTTTGCTAGCAATTACATTTGTTGGCCGCTTCTCAGATCTCTTCCAAAGAAGAAATTACTTCTAAGACTCATCTCAGGAAAAAATGCTACCACAAGGCTCAGAATCTTCCCTGTGGCTGTCAATTCACTAGCTGTTTTGGCTTACTGATAATGCCTCCAAGTAACTATTCTGCAACAGCTTGTAAAACATAAAATCAGAGAAAAGTGAGCAAAAAAGTTATTCAAACTGAAGACAGCTCTTTAAAATTAGGATATCTCCAGGTTCCAAGGAAAATTCCTGAAGGAATACTTGAAAATAAACCCATACCCTTTCAGAATGATTCATTCAACTGCATCTTCATCACCTTACAGGAAAAGTAAAATTTTTCTTGATGACAACATAACACAAGCATCTTAGTATTGAACTTAGATATGGAGACATCAACAGGAAAAAAAATTAGTTGCAAAAGTAGGAAAAAAGATTTTGATATATTTTTATGTTTAAAACAATACATTTTTCTTGTTTCAAAACAGCTTTTCCTACATAGTCTGCTATTAGTCTGCCTCATCATAAACATTTCAATATTTCAAAGGTCATATCAAAACTACATCAAGTACTATCTAGCCTTGGAAGGAGACTGGGGAGATTTCTAGTCAATTAATCAAAAACAACTACATATAAGAAAAACAAACCAAAGAGCGCCAACAAAATTTATCACTACAGTGAAAACTCTTGCTGGGAAATGTTTCAGAGTATTTCAGAATTTTATACAGTAGTAAGGAAACACCAAGTGGTAGCCATGCGTGGGAGTCAGAACTTCCTCAACCTGTTGATGTTATGTCTAGTAACACATCTCACTTCATTTAGAGTTGTGATACTTTGCATGATACATAATTTTAATACTGTAAAAAAGAAAAAAGAAGTGGAAATAAAAATTCAGGTTCTCCTCTAATCTGAAACAAAACAGAAGTTATCTAACATTTTCTCATAAGGTACTAGTTCTTAAAGGCATACTATGCACTCACCTGATAAAAGCAATAAAACAGTTACATGCCCTGTAGATATGATTTCATTTCCAAATTCCTTGTGCATTCATTTAATTATATTTGAAACATAACATTAACATGCATGATAAAAAGTATTAAAAATTCAGATCTCCCAATTTAGAATGTTAAATATTCAGAGAATTCGTATTTTTTCTGGTATTGATGACCCTGAATTTATGTAGTCCAGTGCACCTCACAGTAATCCAAACTGATTTTGTCCCAGATAATTCTACAAAATTTACTGTACTCCACAACATTCTCTTCAGCATAAGGTTTTCATTTTGATTAGGTATTTCTTTAAACAAAAACCCAATCTCCATTTTTAGAATGTTATTCTTTCACACAATATACACTTGTTTTTATATAGCTTATTGATAATTAATTTTTAAAATTATTTTGTATGACAGAAATATGCCACAGGGTAACAGATATTCTTGCCAAGAATAGTATCTTATTGAGATGGTTTGAGCATCTATTTCCCCTACAACACCTCAAGGTCCACCAAAATATCCAGAAACCAGAAAAGTAAGGGAGCCATTAACAGTTACCTACTTGCTACTTTTTACTGCACTTCGTAAGATCTAAAGAGCGTAAGTATTGAAAAATAAGACTCAAACACACATACACCTATAAACTGTTTAGGAAAACTGCAGAACTGAAAAGTCCTTTTCAGCTGATCTCTAAATCTATGGCAATCAACTTTTTTACCTTTCCAAAACTTGAAGGAACGTGCTTTCAATATATTTATTTTAAAGTTCATAAAATATCTTCTGCAAGCACTACATTCTTTCAACAGATCTACAACTACACTGCAAAACTACCCTTCTCTCTTTTTGGTCTACATATACATAAGATAATTTTCCAGTCTTGTTTTGTCTTTTAATTGTACCTTTTCCAAGAATTTTATCTACCACAATCACAGCTCAGTTTTGTACCGCTGGTAGTCTCAGACAGAAAGCAGCCTTTTAGTCTTGAATACGATGTTTGCAATAGGAACTGGAATGAAGACACGTTGTGACATCATTCTCAGGGCTACTCAGCCCAAGCAACATAAATGCTTATTAGCTGTTTCAGTTGCACCAAAGATGTAATTAAGCTGCCTAGCTGGTAAAACTGGGAAAAAAGCCAGATACAAGAAATTAAGTACAATTGTTTTCAATTTCCAATCTCAATGCACAAGGCACTCAATACTCCACAAAATTCCTACATTACATGTGAGAAAGTGCAATATACTACATAAAGAAATGTCTTTATGACCACACCTTCATAGCATCAAACCAAGAATAATAAGAACTTATAGAAATAATAGGCAAAATAACAGCTCCTTTCCACATCTACTTTATTCAGCATACACTGCCAACTTTGCATTTTTTGCATTAACTCACCTTCAGGATTGAGCTCTGCCATATGACCAGCAACCGGACAAAAGGGGAAAAAAATACATGATGAGATATTACTCAAATTAAAAAAAAAAAAAAAAAAAAAAAAAAAGGAAATGTAACAGGGTTTTAAGATCTTAAGCGACATTTGTTAAGTAGACAATACATAAAGACATAACACTAGCCAAAACCTGACATGAGACCACATTTATCAATAGTGCAACCCCATCCAAGTGACTGACTCATTAAGCTTCAGCTGTATGAATCCCACAGAGACAGACTGAAGAGTGATTTGGACACAAATATGAGTATCTTAAAAACTAAGGAGGAAAAAGTCTCTGTTCAGATAAAAGGAAGACACAAAAGCATCTAAAGTTTGTTTACAAGTAAATTACACTTAAGGATTTGACTGCCAAGTAACACTAGTATTTGTATGTAATTCCACAAAACTATCCCAGCTTAATAACTTAAATAAATATTAAAAAAATCAGCAGATTCTAGCCCTAGCCCTAATTATGCTCCTTTACTTACAAGTGTTCCAAGTTCAACCAAAGATAAGTTTTTTAAAATTTATTCTTCAGTTCCTGTAATTGTTAGATGTCACGTCTGCTTTTTCTTTTTATAAATAGCACATAAACCATCAAACACACTCAAGATGCAAGATTTCCTTACTTTCCTAACCAAAAGGCTTGCAAAATCCAACTTAATATCTAAAAGGCAAGTGTAAAAATTATTAGTATTACCTGGAAGAAATAATACATTCATTTTCTGGTCTTACAAAGCAAAATTACAGAAACAAGACCAGCAAAACAAAAAGCAAGCTTTCAAAATCAGAGGATCCAAGACAATTGCTTGTGTGCTACCTATTCAGTCATACTACAAAACCTATCTAAACCCACATCAATAATTTGGACAGTTATGTATGTACAGCATCTCATTCACAAGGAATATGCAGTCAGAATCACAGGACAGAGGGACTGAAGTTGTACAAGCTGTACATGCAGGCTCTCAAGATAAAGGGAGTCCTTTTCTCTAAAAACATGAGCTTCATTATTTTTCTAGAAATAAACATTTCAGTCATTGCACAGCCTAGACTACCATCATAAACACAATGTTTCAAGTGTGAAGAGATACACACAAAATGCTTACATAAAAGTGTTGCTATAGGATAAGGTACTCAAGACCACCACCCTTCACAGAAGCTGTAAGTTCACATGCACTTCTTTGATGCCAATCTACTCCATTTCTGCTGGCACAGCTCTCTTTGCACAGTGAACCAAATCAGCAAATCTGGCTGAGAAACAACTGATGACTATGTGACCACAACAGGGGAGGAGGTGCAGGAGCAAAGCCAAGCACTAAAAAGCGCACAACTGAAAGCTTAAACTGCTTTATGCAGCATTTGACATGGAAGCCCTGTCTAAATACAGCTTCTCAGCAGCCTGACACATATACAAGGCTGTGTGTAGAACACTTAGGTAATCAATTTTGGTTATGGGTAACAGCATAAATGTACATATTTTATCACTACAACATTAGAACATTATAAAATAACAACTTGGTTTCTATTTCTTTGGGTTAGTTTATTTGTTTGGAATGAGCATTTTCATCTGTTAAAAAGGAAGTGAGGAATAATCACTCCCAGTGCTTATTCAGATCTCATTCTCTGTGGGGAGGCAGTTATCGTCACATTTGTTGGCAGACCGGAAGGGTAAATAGTCATAAAGATGTAATCAACTTCTCACTCCAAGAGGTGTTCCCTGAAAGAGCAGAACTGAAGCAAATTGATAGGACAGGGTGAGAAAGCTGGTACAGCTGTTTCCCAAGAAATAAGCTTACGATTTTACCTCTGTAAGACCAATTATATAAATTGATGCAACATAAATAAAGTTTATCTAGTCTTCAGTTTTATTTAATATTTTCTTTAATTACTACTGCCTTTAGAATATTTCAAAAGAACATTTATAAGAAATGCATAAGGAAAAATGGCCTCAAAAAAAAGGCACAATACTTTCAAGTCTCCAGTGGCTTACCTGTTGGTATATTATATGAAACCATACAAGTTCCTTCTAGTTCTGATGGAGAACAATTCTCCTTCAAAAAGACAGACAGGACCACAGTTTCGGATGAATCTGGTTCTAAAAACAACAAAATTAAATGAAGTAATAGGAGCATCCAAATGAAAGCAACATGATTTCTAGCACCTTGGGAATTATTCTACTAAATTACGATGGTTTCCATTAGTTCACCTTTATCAAATCACTGTACATGCTTTTTTTTGTAATCCTTAATTTGTAAAAGGCAAATTAGGGCCTCCAAGTATCTTTAAGCATAACCTATAAAACAATTCAGCACACTGAACATGGAGAATATAAAAAGCAATGCAGATTCATGTTGCAATTTTAGTCTTTTACATCAGCCATTTGCTCCTATCGCATGTTGAGAAAACGTAAGAACTGCCCCTTCAAATGAGAGAGTAGCAGTCAGTCAAGCCCTGTTCCAACAGGGACTATTGCTGCATATTTCAGAGCAGAAATGGCCTACAGTTCCAATTGATGCAGCAGGCACGTTTGTCTCACCTTCAGCTCCTTGTTGTCTTAAAGGCAATCCCACTTGCAGTCTTACCAACAGAGGTGGAAAAGGGCTAGGATCCCCAAACAGCTGGTGCTAAGGTGAGGACAGATGCTAGACTGTGCCCCAGTAGACAAACTTACAGTCCCTGCTGGAGATCAAGACTGCCATTTCTACACAGACAGCAATGTCAGCAAAACAAAATAACGCAGCAGAAGTACTGCAGAATGTTTGGTGGGTTTTTTTGCCTCCATCACGAAGCTGCCATCCCATCTCTCTTCACCTGTCATCCATCATACCACAATCAAGGAAGCAACTCCATTCCTTTCTACTTCACCTTCCCCCACCAAGCAGTATCTAGAAGCTCTGGAGTGCGGCCAAGGCAAACTTGTAATAACTGCTCTATATCTGCAACAATGCACTAACTGGAGGCTGGACTAACTTTTCAAACCTCAGAAAAAGTAATAGAATACAACAGCTATGGTAGTACTGCCATAATTTACCTAAATCATCAAAGGCAAATTGATCACAGGTCACTGCTAACGGAGCTTGAACACACACTGCCAGACTTGGCTTCTGCACAGCCACTCTGCTCTGGATTGTTATCTAGAACAAGGGACATACAGAAGTATATAAAGGAAGTAACCAATTCATCTCTACAGCAGAAAAAAAAAATTCGTAACCAACAAAAGTATAAGAAAAATCTGCAAAGACCAATTCAGCAACAATGCTTAAGAACTTAAAATTTCAACTTCAAAACCAGCATTTACATTTTACAATTCTTATTTATTCACAGTCAATATATATATATCATACAGTACCTTGAAAGATTACAAGGTGGATTTTTCATGTTCTTTGCAATTTTAACCCAAGACAAACTGATGCTAAAGTATTCATTGGAGGGTTAATACCCTGCAAGTGTCATGGGCATTCATTCTGATGCAAACAAATATAAAATATACAAAAAACAAATATAAAATTTTGCATTTTTTAGGTGATTAAAGTGAAAAAAACCAAAAATAATAAAATCAAAGATAACCAAAGAAATTACTTCCTTTAACTGCAAACAGTATTGCACAGTCTTCTGAACAACTCAAGTTTTATTTTATTCTTTTAAAGCAAACAAAATAAGAAAAATCAATACACAGGATACTTAGCACAACTCCAGATAATGAGAGCTCAGCTAAACATAAAGAGTGGCCCTCATGGCTCCTATTGTACACAGTTATTCCACTGCAAAAACAATGGATATCAAAACAGTGTCCCTAACTTATATCTAAAATGAAAGTACAACAGTGACTGAGATCTGATTGTGGTCTGCATAGACAGAGACCAAAAACCTAATATCATCTATTCTGCATTGCTGGTCTACCAAGGAGCTCACTACAGCCAGGCTAAATGAGTTTAGAATGTTATGACTAATAAAATTACTCAAGTGTTAGGGACTTTGTCTACTTTAACATAATTAATATCAACATTGACTTAGGTTTAACAATATACCAGTAATAGGAACTTATTGCAGAAAAGTTTCTAGAAAAAACTTAATGTATGATAACTCCTAAATTTATTATTTTTGTTTCACTTAAAGATAGAAGATACATAAACAAGAAAACACAATGGGGATTTAACCAGGTCTTTCCATTTAAAAGTTTATGAAATATATAAATATATAATTAATTGGAACTTCTTAGAGCAAAATTATGACTGATTTTATCAGTATAATGGTTTTATCCTGTATCATTTTTTGCACTTAAAAATGCAGAGAAATATGTTGGAGCAAGTACAAGTAAACCACACTAGTCTGAGGGAATCTGGTTCAAACAGTTCGGTTACCCTCTAAATTTTTCACTCAAGACAGAAAGAGAACTTGCAAGGTTCTCAAAAATGAGACTCCAAAGATATTGCCAGATGATTACCTTAAAGTCAGAAATGAAATTCATGATCTTTTTTAGGCAAGGAAAAACTACACTTGAACATACACGCATGCACACACACACAAACACTCACTTTCTTTGCCATCAGTTTCAGGCACCAGCTCCCATGTAGAACTGCAATTTTCTACTTAGATTTTCCTCAGGTTTTTTTTCAAATAGCTAAAGCTATGAAAGTCTTTTCACAAAAGAAAGTCTGTTTTTGTTTATTGACAACTAGAAAGGCAGCTGAAGATTATAAATGTTCCATTTAAGTAACCAAACAGTTACTTCCATTGGAAAAAATATTCTCCTGACTTCAAAAAATACTTCATTCCATATTAATAATGTTTCTGTGTCTGCTTATTGATAAGCTTATCAAAAATAAAGCTACAATCACTTTCTGACTATAGCAGAAGGCTTGCTAGAGTGACACCTTGTCATACTAAGGAGAAAAAGAAAGTATATATTCCATTTCAAAGTTTACTCATTTTCATGTTCTTAGTGAAATATACAGTGACAGGCTTGTTACGATTTGCCACCACTGTTCCAATGCTACTGTTTGAGTTAGGCACAGTACCTTTACTGTGACAGATGGTACTGCCCCTGCTTTTACCTCACTGTCAATGGCTTGCTGTGAAGAAAAAGATGAAAACAGAGTAAATTCAATGTTCCACATGAACAAGAAAACACAATGAAAGCAATATTACTTTCCTACCATAAACTTGGTTAACACAGAATTAACATTAAAGGACTTATCATTCCTATGACAAATTAAAATACACAAAAGACATTTCTGAGTTCCTTTTGAAAATGTAAAGTCTCTGTTTAAAATTGCCTGCAAAAAGGATAGCAAAAGGTCATGAATGCTGTATATATAAGAAACCAATACACTCTGATGTATACATGAATATTTGAAACTGTTTTGCTTGGCACACTACTTTTCACGGTATATTTATTCAAATTCTGGAAATACCTTCTGCTATTCAGTAGGGAAAGGTGACTTCCAATCTGCCAGTATATTATATATACAACATAGCATGTACTATAAAATCATCACAAACTATCTTATAATCAGAAATATACCTGAAACTCCAAAAGAAAATCCTAGCAGGCACTTTGATACTCATGCTAATTTCTATTTCAATAGGCAATTCCAGCTACTTCAAAATTTATCTTGACCTTGTAGTCTGTTTTTATTTTACTTTATGCTTATGTTTAATTTTTAAACAGGTCAGTCACTACAGTTAAAAAAAGTTCCCATTGAAACTATTATAAAAAAACACTTCTCTCACTTCTGCTATAATACCAAATTACTGACTTGAACTTACATCTTCTCATTATAAAAGAGTAAATTAAAAACAGTATAAGGGCCATATCTGCAAAGTTCCTAAGAAGTCAGGAAGCTGGTAGGCTCTCTGGGTTCTAGAAGTAGGACTTTCACTTGTACACTGCGCACCTTTCAGCTAAAAAAAGAAATACTTTCATACTGGCTTGTCATGCTTACTGTCTCTGGTGACCAGTGGTTGATTCTGAAACAGTAACAGGAGTATAAAGGAATAGACCCTTAGCATATTGAGCTTTCAGAAATTACCTGGATTTCCTGGATCAGAGGCCACACACAGGAGGTGGTATTAAATAACAGAATGGTCCTCCACTTGCTTATCTAATCAATTTTAATACTCTATATCCTCTTTGCTTTTATCATACACATTGCAATTTCAATCTTTTCACAAGTGCACAAATAGCATCGGAAATCCTGTAGTTTCCAAGGTAACTGCAGAAGCCCTAAAATCATTCCTACACTTGCTTATTGACCCCTCCCCACCAAGTATCTTATCAGATTTTCCCTTCCTAAGCAGCTACTGAAAGAACCCACAGAAAAGCCGACCACACAGGAAACTAAGATATATGGGCAGATAAAGACTCAAGGCTGTGGTTTGATTGATATACTGAGTTACTTACATATGAAACAGACCAGCTGCAACCGGAAGGTTGACCACATTAGCACAGCAGCATTAGTTCTAAGTGTTGTGAGCAGATTATTGCAGCTAGCCAAGACCATATCACACTGTTCTTTTTTCTACAGGCAAGTGCTAGGACACTAGCATCCATTTATCAAAGAGTAATATCCTTGTATATTTTTTTTAACAGTAAGTAGCCGTGGAAAATCAGTTTTGCAGAAATTAGTGGCCAGAAGCAGCTAATTATAGATGTTCTAGTGCAACAAGTAGGTTCTGAAATGTTTGAAGTGAAACTCTCCCAAATCTTCATTTGAATAATTTTTGTAAACTACGTATGTACACAAAATGAATAAACTAATTAGGCTGCAACACCAAAGAATAGTGAATGATGGCTTGCTGGAGTAAGATTATTTCTTACAATTCAGCTTGAGTGGTTTGAGTATTCTATCTTTGAAAGATCCACTGGTGACACTTCTATTGTTTCCCCCACTATTAACAACTGCTCACCAGTACAACTTCTCAACACTACAGTTATTCCAGACCCTAAGTTCTTGTTCACTTATGTTTGCTTACCCAAGAATCTAACGGTCCCCAGACAGAAGACAAATAAATAATTTTAATAATTCTAGTTAAAATCTTTAATAAAAGTGGGTTCTAACTGATGGAAAACTGAGGGCCATGAAGCTCAGTCCCACAAATATAAATAGTAATCACTATACATGATCAGTCATTATTTACACATGTGAAACCAATGCTTTCACAGCAATTTCCTTTTTATACAGGTACATACAGATTCTTCATCCAAATCAGGTGAAACTTCTGCTGTGACAGTTACATCTCTCTGTTTTCCAGATTCAGGCAAAATATCTGAAAGAAAAAGAAAAAAGAAAAAGGAAATCAGTTCTCCTTTGAGAAAAATAGAGCTAAATTTCTAAAAATAATACCATTTCACCAGCATCCAGTCTCAAAGTTACATCTCTACACCTATTAGTGAAAAGAAAAAAATAGCAATGCATATGATTTTTGAAACTTCCAAAGAAACTTCACAATTTTATTAGATTCCTACAGACAACCTAAACCTGGATCTCGTTCTCAGTTTCTGATTTATGTACGGAAAAGGATTTAGATGCATTCTATAACAAGATTTTAAACCTAATATCCATGATCTTCAGAGACTGTAAGGTATTTTTAAACTTTTGTCCTCATATGCGTATGCCAATACACCTATGATTAATCACTACCTCCAAAATAACACACCACACATATCATGGCACTTTCATCTAAATAACTTGATAGTGAATATGTTAAACAAAGAAAGGTTCTGTGTCTAACAGTCTAATCTTCTGCAAATTCCTCTGCATTAGGAGGTATATCAAAGTTTTATGCATAGACCATTACTCATGGCTTGGTTAAAATATGTTACCAGATGATTTCCAGGACTGTCAACATACAAGGTAAAGAATGCTACAAACTCACTTATATCCATGATACAAAACCTTACGCAGATTCACACATGGAAAAAAAAAAAAAAACTATACAAATTAAAGCCTTAAAAAACATGAGGAATTACATAACCTTCTCTTAAGAGTCCAGAAGTACACCTCTATGGTATTTGAATTTTTTCTGAAAAGCACTTATATTTTTTAACGCAGTAAATGCATCAGAAAATGAAAAATCTAAACAGGAAATGCATAGTTCCTAAAGTAACAACAGTAAAGAGTTTATGTAAAAGGGGCAATTAACATACTAATTGAATACCTGAGATCATGAGCACATTCAGAAAGCTGCAAGAATTTTATTACACACAGCGTCCTGAAAATTACCTCACAGTAGTAGACAGCACGTTATCTCTTTCTAACAAGAGGGTCAAGTGAAAAGATTTTGATGAAGACAGAAAATAAGTATTCATTTTCTTGTGCTCAGAGAAAAATGCCTCCTTTACTAGAAGAAAGAAAATCAAAACCTAAACACATTTCTCCAATATCACCTAGAAAAGAAATTTAGGCCTGTTTCATACTGCCACAATTGCAAAGAACTGGTTCTGCCAATTACACAGCTCAGCAGAGTCCATTCTTTTTCTATCCCTCCTTGAACATTTCTCTTCCAGTTGCTTCTTCAAGGTAACTATGATGCAATCTCTGTCATACAGTCATTTTTCTATTGTAAGTACAACAGAGATCACAATCAAAGTTTACATATAAGTATCAGCTTTTTGTTACTATTAAACTGAGCCAAAACACATATGTTTAATCACTTATGTCATCCAGACTGATGCAAGTAACATTATATTTAAGTTAGTATAAGAGTTAAGATTTTAAAATATTTCATCCGTTTATAATGTAAATCCTTACTCTTCAAAATGTATAAAACAGCTTAAGTTCAACAGTTTAACGGTCAGCACTGGACAGAAATACAAGACATTTATGGAAATAACTACTCTTAGGGTTTTTTAATACGATGACCTAATTCTAAATACCTTCCACATTTGAAAGTCAAAATGAAACAAAGAAAAATTATTTCCATATAAGGGTAGATATTTTCAAAACAACACAAGCTCTTACTGCACAAGCATGAATTCAAAAGATAAGAAAGTCAACGGGTCATTTTAAAGATTGAGCCTACGAGTAACTTAATGGTAACCAAGGTTCACCCTAAAGTTTTAAGAAAAAAAGACAAAATGAGACAAAGCCAAAACATCCAAAACTGACAAGCATTCTTCATAAGTAAAATGTTTTGTTGTATAAAAAGGGTCTCTTACAAGTTTTACATCCAGTTAAAGCCAAACACAACATCATTAGGACATCTCTCCACAACTAAGAGAGCATTCACAAAAACTCATCTGAAAACACCACTTAGATTAGATTAGGCAAATTGAGGAAGAAAAAGAAATTAGGAAGAAAGAATGGTGAAAAAAATCAACAATATTTATAGTAAACTTGTCATTCATACCATAACAGTTACTACAAATTTTCAAAAGGACAGCTACAATTCCTTTCCCTCTTATAAGGTCATAACATAACATGTTGAAACTAACAAGCTGAAGTTCATTCACTTCAAATGGATTTGTTCTTTCCATCTTGCTTTTCTTTCCTGTGGTTATGACAGACAGACAAAACTGTCAAATACCTATAAAGATGGACTATGGTAAAAATCAGTGGAATTTATCCACATCTATTTACTTAAATAACACATTACTGGATTTGGAAAATAAAATCCTTAAATTACTCTACCATGATAATGGATGAAGCTACATGTAATGACAAAACAAAGAAATCTTTGTGTTATAGAGTCAAACTCATGCCTGCGGATAAATAATTTTTATTGTCTAGGAAGTTCAACTGTGAGCTTTTTCATTTCTTTTCACATAGAAAGGCATGACTATTTCTTTAATGCATTTTAAGAACATGCTAACTATCATCAAGAAAATATTTTCATTTATTCCTTCTATTTGAAGATTTTTCAATAGTTTCCTGCAAGATCACCTGTATCCAATTCCCTGCATAAGTCAGGTTGTTTAAAAACTCAGTTATTAAAACATAAACACTGAAGGATCTCTGTAGAAATTATGTGCCCTTGCTTAAATAAATCAATGCAAGTTATTAGCAATGTACATAAATTCCAGAATTTATCATAATCAGTTATGTGGGTAACGATATGTCACTATGTTCTACAAATATGCTTTTGAATAATCAAACCAACAGAACAGCTGCTTTAAAAAAAGTCATTCTTTATTAATTTCATAGCTTAAGAAGTCATTTGTAATAATAAACCAGAATGTGGCAATACTTTTACCCTCTCTGAAGCTTAACTACATCAGATTGTTGAAATTCTTCAAGTTTTCTTGCTGTAGGTGGTACTTTTTACCTGTCAGTTTTTATTCTGAACCCTTGCACTAGTGAGAATTATCTGTAACCTGATGTAAACATCTTGAACCTTCCAACAGCATTATGAAAATACAATGAAAAAATCCTCTATCCAAGGGTCTTACAGTCTAGAATTTTATTTATTTATTTTTATTAAATATCAAATTTTCTACAGAAATGTAACTGTGGTTAAAGTCTTAACATAAAATATTTTAAAGTGATAAAAGGAAAGTCAGGTGGATGAAAGTATGTAAAAATATAGAATAAGAAAGAAGTATACCTTGTGTTTGTGTGGCCTCCCTGATGATTTTCTGAAGCTTTTTCATTTCAGCATTCATGTCTTCATAGTTTATTTCCCTAGAATCAACCTTAGGAGCCTGGAAGAGTGAAGGATCAGTTCCAAGGTATGAACATTGAAGATGCCCATCATCACTCAGAGTGACTATAACACCCTTCAAGTCTCTGCACAAAAGAAAGAAAGCTTACTAGGAAATTGAAAACAATCACAGAAGCAATAACAGTACTTATTCTTTAATTCAGACATGTTCATTAATATTACTCCCACTTACTGCAATCATACCTAAGAATGGATTTGTCTTAGATGACTAAGAGACCCTCAGAATCTGTGAATCTGTACAATCAGGAGAGGTAATGGAAAGAATCAGAACAAACAAGCTGAATAGACAGGACAGTTGTAACCTATGTACTCATTTAAGCTTTTTGAAGTTGCAGAATTTAGGTGAATACGCAGGAAAAGGAATTTGCTAAATGATATACCAAGTAAAGGAAGGGAATGAAAGGGAAAAGAGGGTTTAGAAGAAATCATGAACAGATGGAAGATGCTCACAAAGACAGCTTTAGGGCTTTGATGGTATCAATAGCTCCCCTAACCAATTCTTTGGCTGCCATTGCAGCTACTGCGCTGGCTTCAAATCCTATCTGGCTGCTCCCTGCAGTATCTTTCTGAAAGGAAACCACATGGATCCAGAGCATTCCCCTTACACTCCTCTGAATCAACGCAAGTGAGTGTTTTATTAGCTACACTATAGTCTCTTTTCTCTCAAGGGAAAAGTACTTCATTGCTCCTACAAAAATCTCACTCATTTTGTTTATCTGAGCTGTACAATGCAAATGCAAGATTTAGGAAAGTATTTAACAAACTATGAGACAATAGAGACTACTGCCAACATTTTGCTAAATTTGAAGGTTGTTCTTAAATAGAAGAGGAACTGAACAGTAAAGACCAGCATAGAAGTTAACAGCAAATGCTAGGAGAAAGCTAACTTTCCCTTCAGTTTTTAAAATGCTTCTCTTTAATTAAATTAAAAGCCTGTATTCACTTTCATAATCATGATGTTACACATTCATGCCAGTAATTTGCTCTTATTCCATCCTTAGAATATTTTATAGCAGATACTGCCTTTGCATCAAACACAACTTCCATAAAAAGCAAAGATAGATCAAATTTAATTCTTAGATATAAAAATTAATTTGGACAAGAAGGCCTAATTCACTATCCCACTAATTAAACCCTTGTAAAATACTGTATTTATATAAGTGTTCAAGCTATAATTCATATAGAATTAACAAAAAATATTTTAATTTACACACACTGATATCTTTCAAATGCCTCCTCTACTACAATATTCATTAAATGGCAGATAACTAAAAGACAGAGAATTCTGTCTCATTTCCTATATGGCTCATAGCATGTCTCCAGAACACACAGATAGGAAACCTCCATCCAAAATTTTCCATGGTAATAGTAATTATGAAAGCCAACAGATGTCATAGATTAATTTGATCACTGATGGTCCAATTGTACTGTTCAAAATGTCTTTTTATAGCACACTAAGGCCACAATCCCAGTAGTGGTTTTACAGCTGCAATCAAATAATGTTGAAAAACTATGCTGTAACTGAGATCATCTGAACTCTGAACAGTTATAACTGCACACAAGAATGAAGACCTTACTGGGCACTACACAAATAAGTAGTTGATGTAGGTAAGTTTGAGCTTTCTCTTTCTACATAAAGCAATTGTCACTGAGTGAAAGAAATAAATCTCCTTGTTGAACTATGAATGTATGGAAACTGCTTGAGAGGTTTTTTTTGGACAACAGGTATCTCCAGTCACCCCTTCATTGAAGCTGGAATATGCAAATCTGAACTGCCTTCTGGAACAGAACACACAACAAAGGGCTCAAACAGTGTTCCTCTTATCTACTATAAAAGCTCATTTTTAACAGAAACAGTCATCGCTTTTGGGACTACTGCTTACTGTCACAGAAGAGGATCCATCCACCGTTGCAATTTTTTACATGCAACTTTTCTGCATTCCCTACAAAAGCTGTAATAGGAAGATGTCTTTGTGAGCACCATAAGGTTGGAGGTGCCAAGACTCCCCCAACAAATACTTGAAGAAAAGAAAGAAGACAATACTGATTTTCAACTTACATATCCAATACCTGTGTTAGCAGCCATCCTGTGAACATCATGACCTTTTTGTGACCTGTGAGCTTAGACTTTGCATTCTAAAGGGACTTTCTAACAAACAGTTCCAGACTAAGCATGGAGTCCTTGTTTCTCTCACAACTTGAATATTTGTTGTTGACTATAGTTGGTTTCCTTCCTCAGGACTGAGTCTGTTGTTCGAATTACATGCAGAATTGCTCATCCTAGTTTTATAATGTCCAAAAAGCTCTGTACAACACAAATCTGTGCTACATTTACAGAATTCTGGATGGCAAGTGAAACAAATACATTGGGCTAACCCTGAGTTCTCTACATGAACAATGTTGGGAGACAGACTGTTAGGAATACTTGCATCACAACACAATCTTAAGGCATGCAAATAACACCTATCGTACAGGATTTTGTTAACGCCTGCCAAAGGCTTTCAAGGAGCTTTGGCATATTGGTCAAGGGTGTAGCAAAGTTTTTAAAAATGGGGAAATCTTGAGACAGATGCTAGCATGCTACCAAATACACTGCCCCACAAGTTGCTAACAAGTTACAGCAAATACCGACTTTTTTTAAAAAAAAAAAGGGCATAATGAGAGAAACAGCATCCGGAGGTTTTTCCACAACTGGAGAAAGAAAACTGCTGAAAACAAGACAATTTCTAGAATTGTCCAGCAATGGCTTTGGACCATCTTAAAATTTCTTTCCCAAAGTTTTGCATCTGGTAATCTAATAAGGAAAGATCCACGAGGACATCTGAATGTAAATCAAAAGGGCATTAAGAAATATAGCTACAGAGTTAGCAATAAATCTTTGATGATATCCTACTAAGGTATAATACATTCAAAAGTGGTTTGTAAATACAGTCCTTCCTATATACCTCTCAGCTGGCAGTCATCTGCTGCTAATCAGTCTATCAAATGAGATCAATTTAAATCAATGAGGAGATTTACCTATGTAAATTATGCTTTGCTTAACTTCTGAGTTTATGTCAGCATTAGAGAATGCTCATTCAGAAACCCCACCTAAAAATAAACTTATTTCAACCAAGTTTCCTGTTAGTCATGACATCCTTGAAGTCTGCACTATCTCAGAGACAAAAGGATTCGTTTAAGAAAGCAGCATCAAAATGATATTTTTCCTTTGCTTCAGTTAATGTTCTGCTGTGTCCCAAGAAGACTGTTCAACATGAAACATATAAAAGCATAAAAAAGCCTTTTTCAGTAATCTTTCCTTGTTAAAAGCTGATGAATTTGCACATCAATGAAAACAATAAGAAAAATATGGGTAACCAGTTCTAACATATTTTTTTATAATACAATAGTTTCTCTGTTGGAATATTTGTCAGCCAGTCAAAATTGCATTATTTTCTCAATCTTTTTTTAACAGTGGTTAAGGACAGCAGGGGGAGGGGAAGCATATTTAACAGTTTTATAGTAGCTTCCCCACAGCTACTGCTCTCACACAATATCCCTGCAAATACCATTACTTCATTTGGCACATTTTGCATACAATCTGGAATTTCAATTACTTGTTAAATTTCTTTTATTGTAAGCTATTTTTTTTACTATGTATCACACAATAGTCAGAGTAATAGTAAATCTAAGGGGACATTTAAACAGTGAGGAACTCAAAGTATAAAACAAATTATTCTGATATCTACAATAACTTTGCAGTACAAAGCAGCTCCTACACACATATGGTAATAATTTGAAAAACTATCTTTTATTGGATTCTGGACAATAATAATGGCATATGCTTTTTGTAGGTCTTCTCTTACTAAACAAATTGCTCACAACATAGTTCTTGAAGAAATTAAAATGCTTTGCATGTTTCTAGTTATATAATACCAAATTGATTGCACAAACAATTGACTTAGAAGTTGAATCTGTAGTTCTGAGTTCTACTTGAATGACACAAGCTAAGCCTTGGACAACTCTTAGGACAAGGTCTGGTTATTGACACCATTTACAGCTTTAATTATTTATATTTATAATAGCTCATAAAATTTCTACTTCAATTTCAGAAGTAGCCTTAATTGCTATTACTCATACCAACCATTTTAGAAAACAAGATTCTCTGGAATACTACTTTCTGTTCCTCATCGATAATGAATTATTTAAAAACTTCTAAATTAAGAAACTAATTCCTGGAATTGTGCTCAAGCATTTTGAATCCATTTCTCTCCTCATTTTATCATCCTTTGAGGTAATAACAGGCAACAGCATACCTCAATAGCACTTTTTAGTTTAGTGCTTTTGAAAACCTAAATTATTCTAAGTTCACTACTATTTCAGTGTCATTTTAAGCTGTAACTGTGTGAAGCATTTGATAAAACACTGAAGGAAGATCAGAGTAGGAGTAATTAACTATAAGAATTTTCTAACATGAACTAATGGGAATAAAAGTAAAAAGCCCATCTTACTCTTATTAAAAACACACTCCAAAATCTAAAGTACCCCCACAGCTGAATATTCAAAGTACATCCACTATGACTCAATGCCAACTACTACTGATTTCTGACTGTTCTGCATATCTGTGGAGCACTCTCAGGCTTCTTTGAAATGCTCTCCTCAGTAAAAAAAAAAAAATCTTAGTTCAACTTACATTAGAAGTAATGCTTGTATGTGTAAGCCTTCCCCATTCCACTATTACAAATGAAAACAGACAATGTAATTACTCTCAAAAATTAAAATTCTTTTAAGACTGTTTATCTTATATATTTAACATGCTTTGCACACTTTGCAGAGGGCATGCAAACAAATAATGTAAATATAGTGCTCAAATATAATTGTTTAACAATATGTAAAATAGCATTATGTGGTAAATAATCTGTGCTGTTGCTTTACAGAAAAACATTTATCTTTCCCATACATGTGATATGTCAGGATGGCTGGTCTTAACAGAATATCAGATACAAATCTAATTTTAAAAATCACAAAATTACACATAAGAAGAAGAGGGAAATGAAACATGATCTCATCTTGATAACCAATGGAAAAGCAGTTAAAAAACAGAAGTTATGACTAGAACAAAGGTCAACATTTATCCTCTCTTATAAACACTAAAATGCAGACAGCCAAAACTGAGTAAAACCTGAATGTGTCCATTTTAAATGCCTGAAGAATTCTCCATCTTCCTGGTCTTATATAGGTACTTTTGCTCCCTACTTGTGAGTGAAGACATCTCCACTAGCAACTTCACATGGTGACAATACACAGCAAAACAGCAAACTAGTTCAGCACCTTACTGCAGGACAAAATCTGACCAAGCTTTAGCTTCTGTAGCTGTGCTTGTGTAGTTCTCTCTTTGAAAGAGACTCTTTGCCTAAAATGCCATCCAGCAACCAAATAAAAAGGAGTATCTTCCACCAAACAAAACAAAACCAAAGAGGAAAAAAAAAAAAGAAAGTAAAAGGAAATTGACTGGTTTTACTTTTACTGCTTGTAAAAGCAAGCACTACTCACACAAGTTTGGGTCGGGGGTCCTTTCTACCAGACTGCTACTGCCACCTGCGGGGCAGCAGAGCTTTCACACAGGTGAGCCCTGAGAGCTACCACGCCACGTTATGTGAAGGTGTGGGGTTTTTTACCAGGGTTAGTGTAACAGCTTAACAGTTATTTCCTCGATGCAAGGGAATGTTATCAGGCTAATATTTCATAACGTATGCCGTGGGACAGACATCCCAGCACAAGATAACCTTCTGGTCCCTCCAGGCAGGGAACACACACACTACACACTAATACAGGCAGGCTAGGCATGATATTTAAGTTTATGCTATAAGTTACATACACAATTAATTTTCATCTGAAGGATTAACCAATTTGGTTTCTTCCTGTTTTAAATAAAAAATCATAACTATTTCAAAAGAAATAAATGTTTTATTTAAAAATTAAAGCAGACAGCTATACAAAATCCACTTTTGAAGTAAAATTAGTATTTGTCACAAAGTAGAATAAAAATATAATATTCAGAGTGACAATACAGGCCTCCAGAAATATATGATCTTGCTTTAAACAAAACAATATAAAGAGCACCGAAGTATAATGTACTCAAGGAGAAATTCATAATTTACACGTTGCGTTTCTTATTATCACAGTTCCATATCTAAGACACATTGAAAATGAACGTGAGGACTGACAAGAAAATCTGATTACTTTCAACAACAGTGCAGCCTCTATGGCAGAGCTCTAAATAATAAGAAACAAGAGAAATCACATTGTGATTTCTCTGTGACAGTATCAGCACTAGCAAAAAGAAAGAAACTAAGAACAACTGTGACACAATTAAAATATCTCCATGCTCCATCCTCTCTTAGAGTATATTTCCGCATTTGCACTTCCTTCACGTGAAATCTAAAATCTGTTTCAAGGCCAAGCTCCCCCACTAGCAGACAGGTATGTAAAAGCTTCCAAAGGCTCAAAGGCTGTACTAACAGCAGTGGCATCGTGAATTTAGGATATGGAGAGCCTCAAAAGTTTATCCTTCCTCTAAGCCTTCCCATCTCCCACTTCAAGGTAGTGGTTAGAGTCTATATCACGTCAGGTAAGCTGGAGAGGCCCCTAAGGTGTCTGCTTCCAACATAAAAGAGATGTAAGGAGCTTCACTGATAAAATCTACACTCCAGTAAGTTTATAATTTTAGATACAGCTTGTTCTTAACTGTTGGCTTCATATAAGATAATACTAGGCAGTACACAAGGAAAATTAGACTATGTACAGATTATAAAGAGGTTAACAACAATAACCATAATGTGTCTTTAAAACAGATTTATTCTGAAAGGTTTGAAGAATTACATAACTTTTAACACTCAACTCAAATTAGTTTATATCTCTTTCTCTTCACAGTTGCCTGCAAGTTTCAAAATTCACCAGCATTTCAGTAAGGAAAAAGTGTGTACACTTACTTTTAATAATATTTATAATTGTCCCCTCACCCTGTTTATAAAGAACAAAGCTGGTTTTTCAAAGTATCTCTAGCACTCTGCACTTCTTGCTGCCTCTTGGCTCCACAGCTTAAGATAAATTTCCCATATGCTCCTCCTTGTACAAAAAAAAAAAACAACAAACCCTTTCATGTTAATAGTATAATAATCAAGACATTCAAAACAACAGCCTGAAACTCTTCATAAAACTCTTTTCCAAACAAGATGTCCAGCAGTTCCATGGGTAGAGTGTCAGAATACATCCATAAACTCCAGGCTACTGCTCAATAACCAGCTCAAAGACTGAGAATTCAGACCCTGATACAAGTTACATTCCACTCTGTCACAACATGAACTGGCACAGAAAAATAGTGGGTTAGCCAAAAAAGCCCATGATATTTGTTTAAAAGCAAGGATCTTATTTAAAATACTAGAGGGGGAGTTACTTGCCAGTTATTTCTTGAGAATTTCCACTTCTAAGGTTTTCTCTAGAACCGTAAAGGTAGGAATACTTTAAGTGTTACTCTAAAGTTGAAACACTTACAAAATCATAGTACTGTAAATAGTAGGCTTTTTGAAAAAGCATATAAGCGACATGCAATAAAATTAGAAGGACTGGCAATATGGGCACGTGCTTAACATCATAGAGTAAAATACCATTTGAAACTAGCTTGCTAGAAAGCCCATTCCTGAATCACAGTGTATGCTGAACATAGTACATGGCACATCTATGTCTTTTTCAGGATCAGAATCCTACTAAAGTAAAAGAAATACAATCATTTTCATATTTTGTGGCTAAGCTACACACATTAAATTTATAACTTCAAAAGACCTTTGAAAAGGGTCATATTTTCTACTGCCATCTCTCAAAAATCCAGTGGCAAATCAGCAATGAGGAAAACAGATGCAATCTTTTTTTTCCATAAAAACATTTCTTTAAAACACTATTATGTTTAAGGTAGCAAGATTCTAGAATCCTCTGCGTTCAACTTCTCAGATCAGGCAACATCCTTACAGAACACTCAAATAAAAATTTATATATATACATGTATATAACTGAAGAGTTCATACCGTGCGTCATAACTGGCATTGCTTCTATTACAGTACTACTATACAGAAAAGGAGAATCTTTCAACAAACTATAAAGTTTGATTCCTGCAATTTTCTTTCCATAAAACTGTGTAATAAGTGCTAAGTTTTGCTGGTTTTATATGTAAGTTTTGCCATTTTTATACGGTGATTCTTTAACAGTTGTGGTAGCTGTGGTGATGTCAGTTATAATAAGGAATAACAGATGGGCTGGAATGAAGAACAAAGAATTTTCAAGCATCTGGGTAGCTAAAAAA
The DNA here is from genome assembly GCA_024500445.1 of Entomyzon cyanotis. NCBI lineage: Eukaryota > Metazoa > Chordata > Aves > Passeriformes > Meliphagidae > Entomyzon > Entomyzon cyanotis. The sequence goes on from JAKEPQ010001005.1 coordinate 90,590,185, forward strand.
ATTCAATGAGGGGAGTTTTATTTTGACTCCACCCACTATTACCATATATGTGGTGGCATTTTTACACCTTATATACTTAATTCAACTACAGTATTTCTCCAGTTAAATTCAGTTCCTGTTGCCTTTCTACTGTTTGGAGAGCCCAGCTACACAAAAAAATATGTTCATTCAACCACCCAATATACTATAATGTTGTGCCAGAACACAAGTTTTAATGTCAAGTTCATATTTGGACCAGGCTAATATTTTCCCACCTACAAACTGATTGCAGATTTTAATATTCTTTTTAAAATATTGGAAGCTGAAACTTCATAAAAGCACATTTTCAACCAGTGGCTTTATAACCCAGAATTCTGAACTCCAATCTTTTGATTCACCTACCTCATTTAAATTAAACTTGTCAGTCTGTTGCACTACATAAGAGCTCAAATCTGGGAATTAATCCTGTGATAAAACAAAGAATTTAAACCCTAGCATATGTTCTCTTCTTTAAGGGGGCAGGTTGCTGAATTAGAGACTTTCTATATCATTTCATTCAGATAGAGTGCCATAAAGTTACAAGCATGGTAACTATGTCAGGCTCAAGCTATTACTCGTACACACGAGATAAGTCTTGTTCTATGAAGCCAGTGAACAACAGCCTGCAGGGACTTTAAACCTCATTAGACCACTAAGTATACAAACCACCCATTTCTTACCAATCATTCTACTATTATGAAATACTAATACTTTGTGGCTAGCACAGGTCCTTCCCCGTGGGAACATTTTGCTATATTTCATAAACAAGATAAAGTTTGGATGTTTTGCAAACAACTTCTCCGGATTAGGTCAGTTCGGGCTTGGCCAATTGGGCCTAGGGGGAGGTCTCGGGCTGACCAATTTGGGGCACCTCTGTAAACTCTATATATATGGAAATCAAAACAATAAAGCTCTCTTCTTCTCTCTTTCCTTGTCTGAGACCTTGGGTCATTCCTCAGCTAGCCGCTCAACAGCGACAATACTTCAGGAAATCCAAAGGGATGCATTGCATGAAACATTTTTCAAAAAGGAAAAAAGGTGATTCCCTCCATTCACTGCAATAATTGTAAAATCCTTTATTGTTTGGTTTTGTGGGAAAGATGGGACTGGTTTTAAATGCCATAAACACAGTGAATATCTCTTTCAGTGTTCCCCTTCAAAATGCAAACTGATGGGCCATCCTGAAGAACAGCAGCATGATGTCATTTGACTTATGTTTCAAGTGCACTGGAGGTGGTGCAGGGACAACCTCTACTTGTCTAAGTCACCAGCCCAATAACTCCCAGCCCTGCAGTCAAGCTGCAGACCAGTGGGGAAAGACTGGGTAGGAACAGAGTACTGTAACACACAGTAAGGTACTAAGCCATAAAACCCACACAAACCTTCCTCACATATTCTTTAATACCCAGGGTTAAAGGATAAGAAATTTTTCTGCAGGCACTCATCATTTTAGTGAATGATTTTTTGTAGAGTAAGAGTAAAATGATAACTCAGTACCTAGCAAGAGACTATTACTTTAGCAGAAGTCACTGACTTTAAAACTAACTTGTATGTTAAAATATTGAAAAAGACTCTTTTGCAATGCACCTGTGTAACACAAGGTGGGGATATCCTCAGAGACAGAAAGGTGCAGTAGTCGTGGCCATCAACACCACATGGGACAATACAATATTCAAACACTTACTAACAGGATTACATAGAAAATTTAATTTCAGTCACTTCATTAGTCAAATAGTCTCTGCTTCCTTATTATTTATGCAAGGGGAGAGAATCATACAAGAACAATATTACAAATTTTAGATATACTGATTTACTTTATTTTGCCTTGTAAGTAGTAAGAAAATTGGACACAACTATAGCAACTTAATAATTCTGAAGTGATTCAGTAAGCTGCAGTATTTCCTGCATCTCAGCCTACACAATGCAACTTTAAAGTAATACATCTAAGCCTCTAATTCAGCAAAATCAAATACAGAAAAACATAAGTCAAAAAATGAACACCACTAGCCTATGCATAGCTGGTTTTAAGTGATGGCTGATAAATATATTACTATGTGACACAGTCATAATGGGTTTGTGGTTCAGATACCGATGTTAGGGGTTCAGGCATGACCCCAACAGTCAAGACTGCAGTGATCATACACGGAGAAGCAACAACAACAAATTACCTCAATAAATTTCAAATATCATAGTTAGTTGTAGTGCTAGCAATTTGCAGAAAAAAATCACTTCTTGATTGCAAACTGAGCAAACCAGAATCAGTGGCGAAGACATGGGACCCTGTGATATATTTACGGGATCACTCTTCAGAATAAACCTAGGCAGTCTTGAAGTTCATAAAGAGTTAAAGTGTGGATAAACCTTGTTAAGTAACCCTGCTTGCCATCTTGAACATATAGTCTACTTTATCTCCTGACTTTTCAACAGTTACTTTTGTTTAAAAAAGAAAATAATTTTTTCCCCATCTCAAATAATGAAAATCTATTTACTAGCTTAACTCAAGCTAAAAGGTTGAGTCCTGGAGATTTATTATTTTAAGAAACTCAGAAATTCTAATTCTTTAGGGGTGATAAATTACTTCTGGCATAAAAAAACCTTTCCAGACTTCTTTATATTTCCTCTTCAGAAAACACGTTGTTCCATCACCAAGTAAAATTATATTTATCTGTCAAATACATGAAAGTGAAAGCAAATATTCTAGCTACTTTCATCAACTTGTCCATACCTGTAACCCCTTGTAATAAAAGTAACTTCACATTTTATAAGGCATATGGGTTATTCACTTCAAGAACCTTTCTTCCATGAAGAACAGTCCTTCTGCTCACAGATACAGAGGTACATACAAATGCTCACAGAAGGAAACTGGTTACTGTATTTTAATTCCCAGATGTAACTTCTAAAATCAAGAGGCACTACATATGCAAAGCATTCAATTACCTATAGACAAGTACTACAGGTGGCTCTGAATTTTTTCTTTTGGGTTATTACTAACCAAATTCCAATGAGGCTGAAGGGGAAAAAGTATCCTTCATTCAAACATTAAGTTCACTGATAAACTGTGAACTGATAAACTGATGCCTAAAGTAGTAAGAGTCCCCAGTAGAATAGAGAGGGAAGAAATATCTTTTGCACAACATATCCCCTAAACTCTGAGGTTGGCCTCCTGTTAGAACTGTGCCTGCTGATAAATTCCAAATGAAATCAATGTTTCTTTGCCATATAGATACCACCAGACTTAATCTCTTAGTGGACAGTCAAAAGCACAAAGAACCAAAATGAGAGTTATCATGAAACACTGACGAGTAAAAGAGGTATCTGAGGAAGTCTGCAGTCTCTTTCACTTTAAAAAGTCAAGCATACACAGCCTTATCAGATATAACTTGAAGACTATATACAAACAAAACCACATAGTAAAGCGGAGAGTAGTGAACTTTAAAAATGTTCATAAGAAAAAAATCCACAATTTAAAGACTTCGTGCTTTCCTATGGCAAAAAGCAGGTTTGTAACTTTGTAGTAATTGAAACAGAAAAACCCCTTTCCTGAGACTGTATCCAAACTAGAATATTCTACGTATTTTAACTCAACCTACATTGGCATTTCAGATGTTTCTGACAAACATCCCACAGGCTGGCAACACAAGCTATTTTGCTTCAGACTGAATGCACCTTAACATAATGTTCTAGTTTCAGGTCAACCAGGACAGAGTAATACTTGGTGCAATCAATCAGCCACTAAAAGATATACTCTTAGAAACAGCTCTGCCAAGTATCACATAAATAGAAAAGTAGTTGTCTAAGTATTATAATCTCCTCCAAGGACCTTTTATGGTCAAGCATATGGAGACAGAATAATTCACATACAGAAAAAAAACTATGACTTGTGATAGGCTCATAAAAAGTGACAAGAGAGAGAGAGGAGGAAAGAGAGAGAAATCTTAACACCTCTAAAGAAGCATCAACCAGCGACAAATTAAAAGAATAAAAGAATTTATAATCCATACATATAAGAGATGCTGCTCATGAAACCTCACTTGAAAAGGAAGGAGGTACAAAGAAGGTCCTCAAAAGAAGATCTCTCATGAAACAGAAAAATACTAAAGGGAAACTGAAGGGCAAGAAACTAAAGGGCAAGAAAAAAAAGGAATGGACTTTAAAGCCAAGGCTATGAAGATACTTACATAATTATGATGGGTACCAAGCAAATACTGCTGCCTACAACTCCCATTTCAAGTCTGAAATTTTGAGCAGAGTAGGAATTCTTGTGTAGGAGTAGGAATTCCTTTGTGTAACTTTCTAGATTTCAGCTGTTTCGATTGCAGCATATGGATAGTTTCTCTTCAAACCAAGTTTGGGAGGGGCTGTTTGTTCATTTGGTGTGGGGATGTTAGGGTTTTTTTAATCAACTCAGGCAGAGTCCTTTTAATCAACTCACCTAAACCATTTTCTTCAAGTGTCTCAGCTTCAGTGAGAATGCATTTGCACAGCCATAACTTGAAGGATAACACACAGGGCAAGCAAAAATACAGGCTTACCCATGGGAAGATAAATTTGTGCTGACAGAGACCTAAGCAATCTAAATTAATTGAAATTGTCAGTGTAAGTGGTTACACCTCTGAAGCAATCCAGACAGTGTTAAGTATTTAAGAGTCCCCTTGACATTAAAAATATGTCAGAGACAGTAACTAATATACATTAAGAGAACCACAATAAAAACCCCAACAACATAAGGGACAAACTTCCACAATTACTAGAACTGAACTTCCAGTTCAATGACTAGTTAAGAGATGCTCAGGTAAAACCCAGAATAAGATAAGCACTCAAATTTTTGACTGTAGTTCAAGCTTCTGATCACAAGCTTTTACAGCAAATTTTCAATTTCCTGACAGCAAGCATTCAAGTTTTAACAGAAGGCAAAAAAGTGTAGTTCGACAGCTTAAAAATACGTAACTTTAGAGTGCAGAGACACCCAAAAATGTCCAAAATAACTGCTTCTCCTTGATTCTATTTTTCCTTGCATGTTTCTGAAAATGTGACGTAAATGAAGCAATTTGTACTGGAATTTAATTTCAAATGTTGTAGTATATTATTATCTCTATTTACATACAGGCATTGCAATAGAGGAATGCTGTATTACACACTATTTTAAGAAGAAAAATCAATTCATAAATAATAAAGAGGGGCATACACTAGAATCACAAGCTGCTTTTTTGAGGCAATCATTACCCCTGCCCCAAGGAATTTACATAAAATAGCTTCTAATAGTGCGTTTCCTATCCAGCAAGGCAGAGTTACACATTAGAGGTAACAGACATTATGCCAGGAGAAAATACAGATGAACATTTTTTGAACTGTAGAGACAACTGCTTTCAGAATGCTCCATTTACTTTGTAAGCATTATTGCAATAAAAGTGAAGAAAGTAATTAATTGGCATACATCATATGTAAGGCTCTTCAATCTTCCAGCAGTGTGGGATTAACACCTTTATGCTTATTAAAGTACTTAATATTATTTATGTTACAGTAGTGTTCAGAGGCCCTAACTAAGACTGAGGTCTCTCTTGAGTACAAGAAAATCATTACCACATTAACTCACAAAGAATTCCCTTTTAAATTATTAGACAGAAAAAAACCCAAAAAACACACATACCGTGCTTAAGCCAAATTACTATCTCTACAAGCTTTAATACAGTTTTTGCTGTGTAGCTCATCTGTTTTTTTTAAAGGAAGTACAAGCATACCACATATTTTTCAACAGACAGACAGAAGAACAGCTCAGAAACACACAGCCCTGAACCTCTCCCTGCCTTTCAGGCCATTGGGTATAGGCACACAGACATTGCTTCACTTCCCAGCACCTATACAAAGAGGTTTGCATAGCTAGATTGCTATCTCTCTACCTGCTAAAAAATAAGTCAAACCCTGGCATTAGAAGGTCTGTGGGAATTCTGAATCTAACTAGCAAATTGAGCTGAGACAGATTTTTAGACTCTTGAATTTCTCCCTAATATCAAAGTGCTGAGTGTTAAAGTTCACAGGGAGCAGGCAGAATTTGCATAAACTTCTTAGATGTGTTATTGAAACAGATAGTTCAATATAATGAGTTTCCAAGCAAGTAATTGTATATACAAACGTTAGTACAATCGGCTGTTGTAGAAATTAATGGTTTTTTCAATTTTTTTGTAACACAAGTATTTTTTCCATACTTCAAAAGCCATACTGTCATATCCTGCATAATTAACTTCTCAATTATACTAAATGGCCCACTGAGACTGTTCATTCTATTTCACTTGTCAAGACCTGTTGGATGAAAGCCAGCCCAACTCTCTCAAGAGAGTCTAAAAAAAATTTATAAATAGGTTTTTTTTAAAATCATTAAGTAACAATTAGTAACAAACAAAACACAAACATCCCTCAGATTACTCTGCACAAGTCAGTAGAGCTAGTTAGTCAGATGTCGCATTTCCATTTGTTTGGAGGTAAAATGCTTGACTTATGATCAAATGTTTAGCAATCCAGTCTCAGTTGGCCCAGCAGCCACCAGCCTGCTGGGGATCAGAAGATCTACCTGACAGGGACATTTCTACTGCATCCCCTATGGTCATAGGCACTGCACAGCCAGCATCCAGCCCAGCTCTGGCGCACACAGTACAGGCATAAATTGGATTGCATGAAAACACTGGCTGAACCTTTCTGTGGTTTGCTTCTTTCAGTAACAGTCGCAGCACAAGTTACAAACATGTCCTACCTTCTCTATGCCCAATCCCCCACCCAACCAGATTTTCCCTGATCTGTATTATACTCCTTTTACAAAAAGTTTTGGTCTGCTGCAGTGCAGTTCTTAGCAATTTAAGCAGTTCCTTAATTTCCACAGTTTAACACTGGATTTTAATAATCTGTTCCAACAAATCATCTCTGGAATGCATATGCTTTTAAATGCTAATGAAAAACAGATTTTCAGTGAGATTCCCTATTTTTCTGTCCCAGGGAAGTTCCTTGCCAGATTGCACAACCACATTTTTCATTGTTTTTAAAAAGAAGCTACTGCACTGGAGCTATGAGACTCCAGGTTCAAACTTCACTCAAGAAAAACAGAAAACCTAAAGCATAGTAGAGCAATTCTAGTGTTGTTCTAGAATTAACAGTACATTCATTAATGAATATTTTACAAAACAAAGGAAAAACACTTTGAATTTTCCTTTTAAAAGTTACCTTATCTGTAAGGTATACCTCAGAACTTTTTGTTAGGATCTAGAAGCAAATTACACAACTGGAGATTAATCTAAGATAAAAGGAAACTTTAACAAGTTACTTACTGAAAATTCGCTACTTTGACTGACACAGGAATGTGGGGAAGTTGAGTAGCCCATTTCAATGTAACATCTTGATAAACATTCAACATTTTATTGTGGTTTGCAATTAAAGTGTTTGTTGTTCCTTCTTGCACTGTTCAAAGATAAAAAAACAATTTTAGGATGAAAGATTTTTCAAAAGACAGTACTTTTCTTTGAAGCTTATACAATTATGTTTTATTTTTAAGCTGTTACTTGCTATAAATTATTTTAATATAAAGTGTCAAAAGTTATGAAACTTACATTGACAATAACCAAGGACATATGTAATTAATTATGGATACCAATTTCAATTGCGTATTACATGATACATGCCACAGCTTTCTACGATTCTGGCCAGCCACATTTAGTAATTTAAAACATGACAAACAAAGACTCATAATGGCCACGTTGGCATGCCAGGATAGATATGACAAAATCTACATTGATTAAATATCAGCTACTTACACTATTCATTAATTCATTAACTTGTGAATACCAATTAAATGTGAATGCATTTATAGGGTTTATTTATAGTATCATTCATATCAGAAAGTATAACATGTGACAATTGCTAAGATCTAATTTAAAAATACTACAATATTTTAAACTCAAAAGGACACATAGTGTCAAAAATTTATCAAGACAGTCTTTGAAACAGTAAAAGAGAACAGGTATCAAGAGTCTGTAATTCTAATAAAGTATCTAATCAAGTTGTTTCCACCTAATGTAATAACAATAAACTTTATTTGATCTTTTTTAACAATCTGTAAATATCAGACGATCGTAAATCAAAAGTTCCTCAAACTGAAGGTCCTCAAACACTAGTTTACTCTTCCAGAGATCCTCATTCTTTTGTGTTTATTGCTTTGATAGCCTGCGCACTAGACAAGTACCTCAATTTGGTGATAAGAAAATATTTAGATTCTAAAAATTATGACACTTCACACTAAGTAACATATGAAAATAAACCTGCTTCATTCAAAAAAAGAGCTCCAAATTCACCTACTTTCTACACCTACTTTCTACTTTCACAGAATCATAGAACCATAGTATGGCTTGGGTTAGAACAGACCTTAAAGATCATCTAGTCCCAACCCCCACAACCACCACCAGGGACATCTCCCAGCTCACTCAAGGCCTTATCCAACCTGGCTTCCCACACTGCCAGGGTTGGGGCAACCTGCTCCAGTGTCTCACCACCCTCACAGTAAAGAACTTCTTCTAGTATCTAATCTAAATGCCATGGGCCAGGACACCTTCCATTAGACCCTGTTGCTCAATGCCCCTTCCAACCTGATTATTCAGAAAAATTTATTTATTCAGTAGTAAAAAAAAAAAAAAAACCCAAAACCAACAACAAACAAACAACTGCTAGCTCTAAAAGTAACCAAGCTAAAGTTTAGTTGAATCTTCCTTTTACAAACCTGAACAGTAAGGAATGAAGCAACTCGGACTGTAATCAAGCTTTTTCATGAATCGTATTTGCCCATTATCCTTAAGGCAAAAGAAGTTTCTCTCACCAAGCACAAAAACAGAAGAAACTCCCTGATTAAATGAGACAACGCATACGTCCAGTGCTTGTTCTCCAATGTTTAAAACCCAATCCACCTTCAAAAGAAAAAACATACTCCAGAAATCAATTGACAGCTGCATATTAAAGACAAAACTTTCAGAAGGCTCAGAACTAATCAAATTACATATCGTTAACATAGATAGAAATACAAAATCAACGTCTTTCTTTGGATGAGAATTATCCTCTTATTCTGAGGGCAGTCAGTAACTTTCCTTAATGTGATTCAAGCAGCAAAAACTATTTTCAAAACTATTTTTAAAAAAGTCATGAAATGATGGCTATGCAGTTCAGTTTAGTGCATTTAAATTTTAAAGTACACATCCCATTCAAAACGGAAATGCTTTATACTTTCACTAATTAATCCAAATACAGAGTATTAGAACCATTTTCATCTGCCTCTGCACATGTCCTTGGTTATTAAGGGCAAGGTTAGAGAGCAAAAGGTGACAACTTATTCTACCAATATATGTAAATGGAAAACTAGACAAGTATTTTAGGTGTGTAAGCCAATATTTATGCTTGCAGTTACTCATACACCTTTCAGTCCGGAGAATGCTCTTGTATGTCATAGTTTGTTTACTTCTCCAACTACATACATCTATATAATAAACAACTACTTAAAAATCCTGCCTTACCTACCTTTAAACAATACTACTGCTTATTGATAAATTTCATTGGTTTGTTTCTTCAGCTCCTCTGAGAAATTTCAACTAAACACACATGCAAAAAATGCTTTTGATTTCTGCCACGCTGGTTAAACAAAAATTTAAAATTTCTGAAGTAAAAATATATCACACTTCAACTGTCAGCCCTTCCTACATGAACAGCACCGATCATTTTGCTTAAAGAGCATAGAATGTGTCAGCAAATCTCCTGGCATATCTGATATATGAAACTGGAAGTGCCATCTTAAAAGTCAAAGGGAAAAATCCAGCTTATTACAGTTTGTCTCCTTGTATGCTTCATGTTTTAGATTAAAAAGATTGTTTCATTTGCAGCACATCTAACAAAGCTTCCACATTGTTTATTTACAAACTGTTTTCTCCTACTTCAAGATGTAGGATTCAGCTTATGCATATTTGAAAAATTCTACAATTAGCCAGTGGAAGGGAGATGCTCTCCCAATATTTTACTGTCGTACCTGAAATATGCCAAAACTAGCATTTTATACATGCAGTATATTTAGCAGACAAACAACTCTACTGCAGGACCACAAAGAATTAAATTCTCTTCCTCTTAAGAGGAGGCAGTTTAAATATTAAACAAACTAATCACAGGGACCTCCAGAAGACTATTAAATCCACAAGTTTTTGACAAAAAGACAAAAGACTTTTTTTGACAAAAAGTCAGGACTACTTATGGAAACATTTCACTGTGAATTTTTCTCTAAGTACAAAGCATTCCCCAAGGAGAACGAGATTAATTTTCTACAATACAAAGTCACAATTAGACCTCAATTGAAAACATGAGCAATAATTCAGGTGTACCTATTTATCTATTTTACTGCAGTGTAAGTTCTGTATTACAAAGATTGCCATGGAAACAGTTATTTCTACTGCACAGTTCTCTCTTTTTCTCTTCTCATTAGAACAACAGCAAGTTTTAAGGCCCAACCTTAAACGACTGAAGCCCAAAGAAACCTTAAAAGAAATCCACTGGCATCATTCTATTGCCTTTAGCAGCAATTGGATCAGATCCTTTGTCAGCAGGCAATGTTTCCATCCGTTATTTAGCACTGGCCTTTTTAACATGTGCACAGTGTTCACACAGGGTATGTAAAATAAACTGGTTTTACCGCAAGTCTTTTTCCAGAACTGAGTTTTTGCTGCTCTGTGTCTTGTCGTTCATCAGCATCTGTTGCAAATGCCAGCACTTGGTATCTGTTACAGGCAGTTTAAAGGATTTTAAAAAAATAAAAGAGGTCTTTGTAGTTAATACCTTTACATTAAATAAGAAATAAAATATAATTATCATGCGTATACATACACAGTAAAATCACAGTCTAAAAGGATAGTTAGAAAGCCCACTGCAACATATCTATCATCAGCAAACGTTAAGATAAATATCACTGTAGGACAGCAGCTAAGTGCAAAGGTAAAAATTAAAACAAACATTTCTATTCACATTTTATGTGGTGTTAAAATAAATTCAACAGTCTAATTACTAGAAGATAGAAATATAGACCACAAAGATAGAAGAAATCAACTTATTATCAAATTGTGAAATTGGAATTCTAATAAAAAATTAAACCTTTTGCTCTTATTAAGCTTTTAAAAAACTTGCTAAACTACTCAGAAATACAATCTGCTCTATCAAATAGGGAAACTTGAAAGCATCTCCATAAAGTAAACTAAGTGGCTCCAAATTAAGACTGCAGTAAACTGGAATCAGTAGGTGGCACATTTAGCAAAAGTTGGAAGGTTTGGGGGGATTTATTATTTTAACTTTCAACAAACCATACTAAGAAAAATTGGCAATGAAGACATTTGAACAAAAGATAGCAACTGGCATAAAAGCTCTGCACATCTATCTGTCCTCTTCACACCTATGCCATCCTCCAGATTTAAACTGTGCTCTCACTGACTCTTCTGTAACTGTTGCTTTCCTCAATTTGTGCTGGTATCCTAACTTACTGATCTGCCCTGTTTCCCATGTATGCACATAAATAATCTGAAAAATACTTATATTTTCGACATCAGTGAAATAAACAACAGAATAAGATCCAACATAAACTTATCCAAAAGACAGCGTTTAATTCTTTAATTTTTTAATTCTTTAAGTGTTTCATTCTTTAAGTGCCATCAGCTCCTCAATTTAAACCAATACAATTCTGAATGTTCCAATTCAATCTAAAATAACAATACATATTTTTGTTCATTGTCAAAATTAACATTTTGACAATGTTAATATTTAAAATGATGACAACAACATTCCTCACATTTCATGCATGTATGGTGTAGCAAAAGGACAAGGAGTAATGGCTGTATATTAAAACACAAGCAGTTCCACCTCAACATGATCAATCTCTATTAGATTTTGATCTGGTTGGCCTTACAATCCATAGTCCCTGTGCTTGGAGGAAGTGGAAATGTCTTGTACAGTCTTTCCTTCCCATCTTGCTCTATATTTCTAAATGTTGAACCCATAGACTTAATATGGCTAACATACTAAACTAGCTCACAACAGTTTCATCCATGTTCCAACATTGAAAACACAGATTAGACAGAACTGAAGCAGGGGAAAACCTGGCACTTGGGAGCAACATAGACTTGATAAGCTAGTAGACTTAATACATTTATAAAAATAAAATAGGACCATAAAGTCCTCAGGACTCACAGCATGCTTTCTTCTATGACTGTACGGAGATAGTAACACCCCCCAACATACGACATCTTTCCTGCAACTACCTGCCTTTGTATTCTCCAGTAAAGGCATTAAAAACTAAACACGATTACTTTCAATGTATTTACCTTCTAAACGATAGCACCAAAGTACACTACAATTACTGAACATAAACACATACTTGTAACTCTCAACCTGTTGACAAGAAGACACTGTAATGAAAGAGTCTGTGCGAGAGCTGTAAGCCAAGGGACCAGGCAGAAGAAAACCAGGTAAAAACCGGCCAAAAGCATAACTTTCTTGTTCAAACAACATGAGCATCCCATCCATGGATTGTATGCAGATCAAATCTCGACCTAAGGGAAGCAACAGAAAGAAATATAAAGAAAAAAAGAAATGTTATTTGTGTTGTTTTCATCTTAAAACCATGAGTAAATTAAAATCATATTCATAAGTAATCCCAACAAAAGTAAATTTTCATTTATGGGAGTGTTTACTATGAGGAAGAACACTAAATATTCCAACCTCAATAAAAGCTTTCTTTCTAAAATAAGCAAACTAGATTATGGGGGGGAATAACATTCAGAATACATTAAAAAAAAAAAGTAAGATATTTTATTTCAAAACAAAATTCCTAAGGATATAACTGTTACAATTTCAGTTTAAAGAAATGTTTCAATATTCCCAAAACACAAAATTATTCTGGTTCTTAAATGCTTCCATACCTTACAAGCAGTCATAACAACTGTGGTTTGAAAATAACCAATTCTATTCTTTCAAGTCTACTTAAGCAATATAACAGAAAGTCCTACAAATATGTATTGTTGTGAAAATAATACAATGGTAATGTCTTCCACGTTTTATATTCACATTTTCTGTCTTCAAGGAAAGAAAAAACAAACAAAGTCTAACTCTGTATTACCAGCAAGTCTAAAAAATATCAAATAAAAAAAACTCAGCATGGAGTAAATTACTTCAAGCCTCATGCATTATTCAGCAGCCACAAGACATGACTTAAGACATGGCTTGTCATGCCTCAAGTACACCAACCTAAATTCAAAGTCCCATTGGGAAGATTTCTGAGATCAGAAGCTGATCATGTCGTTGGCACTTCACATGCAAGGGTAACAATTCGTATAAACAGTATTTTTTATGCATTCAAAGAGAGCTATACCATTAAGACTAAAACTTACTGAAGCTGATAGATTCATCTCTCCTGAATTCATAGATAGACCCTTATCTTGCAAATACTACATGAAATATTTGTAATTCAAAATGTCTATCCACCTCAATTAAAATACTCTATTTTGTCTCAGGAATGATTCTGTATGTATGAATGACCCAAATAAATTGTTTGTTCACTAAGTTCCACCCTCAATCCTTTAATAAATTTTCTAACATAGGAAGGTGAAGCAAAACAAAAATAGACTAAAACTTCATTCTTACAATTCCATAGAGGTAACAAAAGTCAAAGAAATACTCAATATCTGAAAAAGAAACAAATGTACAATGTAAAAAATTGTTCATCTCCACTGTAATTCTTCACAGAAACTTTAACTACTTAAAAATAAATAGCAGTGTAAAAGGCGAGAAAGCACATCATATTACTTGCCTTTGGGACTGAAATATACAATAAAAATTTAGGTTAGGTGGGAAAAAAAAAATGGTAAAGCAGGGTCCTTCCCTCCTCCTTCATATCTTTTTCAGATTCTCCTATTTTGTTAAAATTAAGATCTACCGTCCTTTTTTTCCAGATTCTGCATATAATTCATAACATGTATCATAAACCCTGTTGTAAATAACAACCATGGAATAAGAAGAACATTTGAAAGTGCAATTCATGTTGTTCATTTGGTTGAGGCAAAGTTGAATCTTTCAGTCTCTAGTGAAAAAGACAAGAGGGAAACAGACTCTTCTCTGTGGTACCCACTTACAGGACTAAAATAAACAGTAACAAACTGCATCACATGAAATTCTATCTGAACTTTCCTTTTTCTTTTTTTCTTTTTTTGCTTTTTTTTTTCTTTTTACTGTGAAGGTCATCAAACACTATAGCCCATTTTCCAGAAAGGCTGTAAACTCTTCTCCCACAGACACAAAAATACACAGACATACACAAAAATAGAACAGAACACAATCCTGAGCAACTTCTAGCTGAACCTCCTTGGGAAGTAGGACTGGACCAGGTGATGTCAAGAGAAGAATCATTAAAACCAGACATTTAAAGAAGGAATTCTATCATTTATCTCTGAACTACTCCTCGGCACCTATGGTAGATTTCTGTTCCTTTAAGCTGCAAAATTTTACAGGATTTAGTCCTATCACATGCTCCTAATCAGAAAAGAGTAGGAATTATCAGGGAAAATTGAGAAGTTTTGTACTGGTATGCTATCAATGTTAATGATACCCAGCTTTCATTTCCCAGCAGTTGCTGACATAATTATCACACTGCTGATGCAGTCTAGAAAGAGTGAGTCAGCTGTATAAAATTATGATTAACCTGTAAAAGTTCCCTGAGAAACTAGTACGAACACTGATATCTAGTAAAAGGTGCTAGCCCACTGGATGCCACCACAGTCTCTTACGTATAGTTATTTTAAAGTATGGTTATTGGCTACTACAAGCAACTAGTGGCATTTTTATTTGGCGTGCAAGAAATCAGTGCTTCATGATCCAGGTGTCAGTGTGACCACAGTTATTCTACCTCTGTTACCTCTAAATCACATATGTTCACATTCAGCATCAGGCATACAGAAAAACCTTCTCAACACATTACATTAGCTAACTGTTCAGTTCCACTTCTATTTTACACCTTTATCAAGAATGCAGTCCTGTAAGTCTGGGTATAGAGAATCTTCAAATCCCCCTCCACAGTGTCCTATGAATTCTCCTAGCATCAGCAGTGTGCTACAGAAAAAATCTGCAGCTGTCTGACAGCCCTATTTCCTGAACATTAACTTTCAGTGTCTAACTTCAGGGGAACTCCCTGGCACCTGAAACCTGAAGACAAATTGGTTGCAGAGCACAGCTTGAAATTTTTATTTTAAAAGGCATAGTAGTAGAACACACTTGTACTTTGGGATTTTTTAAGGTTTCCTGGTTTTCACCTTTTCTTCCACAGAAAAATATAAAGTCAGGATTAAAAAAAAACAAGAATGAAAAATTAAAACCATGCACAAAATAATTTAAGTCACAAAAAAAACCCCAGTAATGTTATGTATGTTTAAATTTTTACCATGTTGCTATTCCATTTTGAAAAGTCCTAAACATTGCTTGATATTAGAACTAAAGTAAAAGACATTTAATTGGAAATTGAATGCCCTTACTAACAGAGAAGTCTTGTATATTTTGTAATATAATCAAATTTCAGGTACTCCTGGTTATACTGATGGTAGTGAGAAAACTGCCTCTTTGACAACTGCTGACCATGATCTTTAGGGTATAAGCTTGTCTAAAATATACAATTGTTAATTTCTACTCTTCTGACAAAAACTATAGCAGATACAATAGATATGAAGTAATAATCCAGTAGACATATTACAATTCAAATAAAAGAAAAAAGTAAAAGTCATTACAAGTGTTGAGGTGTTACTGCTTAAGTTCTTAAGTTCTGTTCTTCTCTATATTATAAATATCAGTCTTATTCTTACCAATTTCATAGCATCATGAAAGTGATGAACAGAAACACTACAACACTTCCTGCAATATATATGAAGCTACATGTCATGTCAAACATGAAAGCATTCATCTTTAGTACGCATAACCCCCCAAACACACACAAATACCATTGTTAAAATCTCTCCTGTTTCAACAGCAATGATACAACTGAATATGACATGACATACTATGACAAGTTCTTCAGAGCACTCCGGTGATCTGCAAGCACACTGCAGTACTGAACTGTACTGTCTAAAGAAACAGAGGCATGAGACTGCATCAGCAATCACTCTTTTGGCCTTTAAAAGCACAGCAGCACTTCTTAATATACCCACCACTTTGTTCATCAAATTTGTGTTGTTCCTAAACATAAATTTTCAAATTTGGATTTTAACTACCTTGTACTAGTGGATCAAACTCCAGTTGTCTAAACTGTTACATGTAAAGCATAATTAAAGAAAATTAAATTCTGTATGAACTCTTATTTCCCAGCCTTTTATAGGTCAACTTATTTCCTTCGACCATTTGTTTTTAATGTGTGGCTAGTGAATGGGGTTTTTATGTTTCACTTTAAGAAATGCAGTCTTCCAAACACTCAAACAGAAATGTTCATTTCAAAAAAGCTTATTGCAGCCAGTTGGCCTTGCCAGTGACACATTTATAAAGTGAAAATATAAACCACAGTGTTTTCTGCATATCAGATGGAAGCACTTAGTGTACTCCACATAGTTTCAGCAGCTTGTATCTCAAGAGGAATGTCCCTTAGCCAGGAAGTGCTACTTTTAAGCACAAGTCTAGCTACTGTTGTTTTGTAGTTGTGTTATTCTAGCAGGATATGAATATATTTACATCCCACTTTTAAGCCACAATGTATTTTTAGAGGTAATGCAAAGACAAAATAAGAGGCAGGTAGTAGTTCTTTCAAATAAGCTTCTAATTAAAGCTATTTTGGACCTCAAGTTTTTTTGCATGTTAATAATTTCCTGTACTCTGAGCTTCCCCTCTGGCACCAAATCATTTTCATAAAACGTACATTATGTAATCACAAGGCCTGAGCACCACGTGAAATCAGGCAATGAAAACTACAGTGGGCTAAATTGGAAATCCAAAAAACTTCGTAAAATTACAGAGTTTAGGAAGACGTCAGCAGAGAAAACTTTAACTGCCTTCAATGATGATCAAATGCCTCACTAAAAAAGCCTTGTGTGGAAGGAGGCATCTATGAAATAAAATTAAAAGATAAACTGGCATTTACAACACACTCAGGAGCCCAAAAGCCCTTTAATGATACATGGGAAATGTTTTCCCAATATGATTTAAAAGTGACCAGTGAAGTGATGCACGTTAACTGTATTCCCACATATGGGAAGACAAGTTCCCACCCGGGCTTGAAACAAGCAAGCTTTCCTTTCCCTTCATCATTGGAATTTGCCCCTGAAAATTTCTCGCAACATACAGAACAAAGACTCCTCCAGTTCAAACCCATTTTGGAGAATTCTACTTGCTGCTGAGTGTAGCTCCTTTAGCAAAGCAGACCTGGGCCAACTGTGAGAAAAGAACTTCAGGAATCAGTCCCGATAAATGGAAAAACCATTTGAAAATAAGCTCAGCAGCTCTTCGAACAATGTATGCCTAGTAAAAGGCAAGTCTTACGTTACCTCCCTAACCCACTGCAGGAAGCTCATGTCAGTGTACATTCAGAAAGAACTCTGAATTTACTAGCCTGGTGGTCTGGTGGCTGCTCCTTGCATAACCACAGAAGGGATCAAAGCTCAGGAATTCAGCTGTGGCCATTCATCCTAGGCCAGAGGATCTGACTGCCAATACCCTGAACACAAGCAAAGAGGAAAAGAAAAATTGCCCTGCATCGCTCAGTACTAAGGCAAGTACCCATGCCGAATGATGCACAAAGTGTACACATGTTCCATCTGACACTGACTGGGTGCTTTCCTGCTGGAATTGAAAAATCACTCCAGTGGGCGGGAAATAAAGATAGAGTAGTGGACAGGAAGAGAACAACTTTAAGAGAAACTAAAGGAAGTGTTTAAGAAAAACACTAAGTCCTTATCCTACTGAGATTAGCTTTAATTATTTCCTAATCCATTCTGGATATTAAAGTATTGCAGCAAAACACATTCATAAGTCCCAAAAGAAGAGATGCTCCCTCTGTTACAGCCCTCCGTAAGGAGCCTCACTGGTCAAGTCACGGTAAAGCACGAAGTCAGAGCAGCCATAAGAAAAAAAAGTTCTTGCTTCTCTCACCCATCATACTGTATTCTCTCTACCTAACCTCTTGTAGATTTCTGCCTGCCATAAAACATAAAGAGGATTTTAGATGGAAAGCGAATTTTGAACTATTGAAGTATCTCCAAAGGTCAATCAGCCCTCACTCACACAATTAATCCCTTAGAGACTCCTTTGTTCTTGATTCAAGTCTTACCACAGAAGATGACATAGTTAAATTATGAGACTTGGGAACGATGCCTTTAAAACTCATATTCACCTGACGTGGTGGAAGGACCCTTAGAAAAAACACTAGTATGGTTCAAAGGAGTAGAATAGACCAGCATGCAATATGAAGATCCCAAAGTATCATAGCTGCAACATCCAACACACTAAAATTCCTACTGAAAGAAACATGGTATTTGGCACTGTGTAGATATGACAGGTAAAATCTCCTCCCCTAAACACATTACAGTACCAAAATTTGTTTTTTACAACCTCCATTATTAAGCAAATAATTTTTTTCACATTTAAAAATGGATGTTTCCACCTAGTGCAAGAAATTGTCTCAGGAAAAATATTCAGGCAGCTGTGAAAGTAGTATCACTCGAAGTTGTTCTCTTTTTCAATGCAGAAGAATAATTATAGACAGCATGAACAGAGGAGGTCTTGAAAATGGCTGTATGCATAGATGTAGCCTGAATAATGACAATTCAGGAAGAGAGGTGAAATTATTTTCCTTAAATTGTGTTTGTTGCCATAACTTGTTCAGTAACTACTTTTCAGGCCCTAGCAGCTGCAGAAATCTTCTAAGAGCCTTGCATTCATACAAGCATTACAACACTGGCACACACTTTTTCTAAAGCGAGTAGGAAAAATTCCGGTCCATGAACTTTTCCGCTCTCATCTGAAGTTCTACACCTATCATACATCGTATAAATGTTACAGAACATCTTAGTGAACTAGCAAAGCTCCCACAAACAAGTACTGTCACCAGTTGCCCTTCCAAATCAGTAACATTTGACTGAATAGTTCAGGCACATGGATGTTTTTAGCAAATCATAAATCAATAGCAGACCGTTCACTGAGTTCAGCTGAAGTTGAATACATGCCCTGTTTTTCAATATTTTAGGTACTTTCAAAAGTTATCACTAAGATCTTAAATCCCCACCATAAAATAAATCTATCAACTTTAAAATTCCATTTAAAACACACCTGAAAACTTATAACCCAACAGAACTACATGATCCCACTGTTAAAACCCAGTGAAATTCCCCATCTTTTCTCCCATTTCTCCTTTTAGCCTCCTTAGAGTAAGAAGCTTCATGACTGCCAAGCACTTCCCAAAGTACTTTGATGTATGAAGCTCTATCTCAGAAATGATGATGAGTGAGTCAAGAGTTTATGGGCTAGGATTAAAGGGCAGACTAGTAAGGGTGACACGGTTGTAGGTGATTGCTACAGGCTGCCTGATGAGGAGGAGAAAGCAGAGGAGGTCTTCTACAGACAGCTGGAAGTAGACTCACAGTCACAGGCCCTCGTTCTCCTGGAGGACTTCAGCCACCTTGACATCTGCTGGAGGAACCACACAGTGAGGCATAAAAAACCCAGAAAGTTTTGCAAAGCACTGACAGTAACTTTCTGACAAAGGTGGTGGAGAAGCCAACTAGGAAAGGTGTGCTGCTGCACCTTATACTAGCTAACATGGACCACATGGTTGGAGATGTGAAGGTTGGGAAGAGCCTTGGCTACAGTGACCATGAGATCATGAAGCTTAGTACCCTGTGAGGAAGAAGCAGGTCAATGAGTAGCATCATAACCCTGG
Source organism: Entomyzon cyanotis (assembly GCA_024500445.1). Lineage (NCBI taxonomy): Eukaryota > Metazoa > Chordata > Aves > Passeriformes > Meliphagidae > Entomyzon > Entomyzon cyanotis. Next base: position 90,610,154 of record JAKEPQ010001005.1, read on the forward strand.
ACTTCAGGAGGGATAACTGTGGCCTCTTCAGGGACATTCTTGGAAGAATCCCATGGGAACATGCCCTAGAGGGATAAGGGGTCCAAGAGAGCTGGTCCAAGCAGCTCTGCAGAGAAGGACCTGGGGTGAACAGCAAGATGTCCATGAGCCAACAGTGCCCTTGTGGCCCAGAAGGCCAATGGTATCCAGGGATGCATTAGGAAGAGCACTGCCAGGAGGTTGTGGGAGGTGATCCTGCCCCTTTACTCAGTCCTGGTGAGGCCACAACTAGAGTGTTGTGTCCAGTTCTGGAATCCCCAGTACCAGAGAGACATGGAGCTCCTGAAGCAGGTCCAGCAGAGGGCAATAAAGATGATTAAGGGACAGCCTCATCTCTCTTATGAGGACAGGCTGAGGGAGCTGAGCCTGTTTAGGCTCAGGAAGGTGACTGAGAGGAGCCCTCATCAATGTATATAAGCATCTGAAGGGAGGGTGCCAACAGGATGGACCCACGCTCTTCTCAGTGGTGCCAAGTAATAGGATGAGAAGCAATTGGCAGAAACCGATGTACACAGGAAGTTCCTCTTGAACATGAGGAAAAACTTTACTGTGATGCTGTGGCTGAGCACTGGAGCAGTCTGCCCAGAAGGATTGTGGGGTCTCCTTCTCTGGAGATATTCAAAAGCCATGTGGACACAACTCAAAGTAACATGCTCTAGGGACACCGAGCAGGGTGAGTGGACTAGATGACCTCCAGGGGGTAGCTTCCAACTTTACCCTTCTGTGTGATTATTTAATAATTTCTTGAGCTACAGCATTGTGGAAGATATTTGCAGAAGAATTATCTCCAAAATAACTGTAGTCACATCCAAAGAGCTCATTGAAAATAGTTTCTAACAAAGTCAGAGGGTCAGAAGCTTACAACACAAAAGTGGGGATTTACTGTACAGAGTATTAGACGGAAGTCCAATACATCTTCCAGATGTTTCAAATATACCCTAAAAATTAGAAATAAACAGCTTGACTTAATTTGCTAAAAAACACCAAGGAAATACAGCCACTTTTCACATTCAAGTCATTTGTCTATATATATCCTAGGCTAGTAACCAACATACAGAAATTATTAACTCTTACTTTGTGGTCAAATGAGTCAGTGAATTACATCTCTATCAAAAAAATCACCATCCTTTTAGTTTCCTTCTTGGCAATCTCAGAAAAGACATCACAGGCTTAGCAAGCAGGAACAATTTGTTATGTTGTGTTTTAAGACTGTTGGAAACACACTGTGAACACTCAAATTATGAGGAGCTGGCTGTGAGGGGCTAATCACTGATGGGGGCCAGGCTGGGCATCAATCAGTCAATGGGTGGTGAGCAACTGTACTGTGCGTTTTTTGTTTTTCTTGGGGTTTATTTCTCTCTTCTTTTCATTACTATTATCATTATTATCATAATTTAATTTATTTCAAATTTTGAACTGCTCTTGTCTCAACCCTCAGGTGCTACCTTTTTCTGATTCTCCTTCCAATTCCACCAGTGGGAGGTGGGAGAAAGTGAGTGAGCAGCTGTGTGATACTTAGACACTAAGCCACCACAATTATATACTAGAGTGATTTTTGATAGAAATTATTTGCACCAAACATAATAACCCAAAATAAAATTAGCATAAAGCATTATAGCTTGTACAAGATACATTTCAACCGTCTAGGAAAAGCAACTAACAAGGGTTTGGTGACCTTCCAAAGAAATTCCAATAGGTTAGAGACCTTTTTTGTAATGGAGTAATCACCAATGAAAACTAGAAAAATAAACAAACACACACTTCTGAAAGACCCTTTGAGAAGACAAAATAGACTAAATAGTTAGAAACTAAAACTGCATTCTTTTGGATGAAAAACTATGGGGCAGCAAACAAATCTTAGAGACAAATGCATTCACATGAAATGCTGGAACATTTAATAAGAAAGTACATATGTAAATAATAAAGCTGTACATAGGTTTGAAGTAACAGAAAATTCATCATGCCAGACTATTTATTAGACAGGGTAATAACATATACTGCATTTCTAAACTTTAGAGACAGCATCTCTAAACTGAAATAAAACATCTGATGTGATCTCAGACAATTGACTCACAGGAAACCAGAGAATGGCAGGCAACAGCACTAAGAAGAAGAATCTGGAGATTAGAGTAGGACGATGAATTAAATGTGAGTCAACAATATGTCACCAAAAAGACAAAAGACAGATTGGGTCATTATTAATATACATGTGCTATTAAAAACATATGAGGTAATTATTGTTCTGCCTTGGCACTCACTGCCTCTTGGCAGGAGCACTGCAGAAGCCATAACGCCACATGCAAGATACAAAACATTTTATACTACCCGTGCACAATGACTGCACACTTTTGGGTACCATACTTCAATGGAAGAAATTAGAAAAAGTATCTTATAGAATTTACCAAAATTCTGAAAAACAAGTCTTTCACTTACATATACAATTGCTTACAAAGCAATTTATTTCTACAATTGGTTTCACTTCACTTTAATTATAGTGCTTTTTTAAACAAATTGCAGATTTGATATTTATCTAGCAATTCATAATTGAGGCAAAGTTCTGGCATACTGAAGGCAGTAAGAATTTCTATTTCAGTTAGGCTGTGATCATTATGCTAGATCATTAGTGTTAAGAAGAGCTGAAGAAGGTAAAAAGAAAAGGATGGTAAGAGATTCAGAGAATATTTTCCTTGATTATTTTTCCATTCACATGTTCAATTTAGAGAAGAGACTCTAACTCCATTATTAATATTAAAAAAACCCAAAACATTAACAGTTTTCCAAAGTGAAGTGAGAAACCATTTAGAAGTAATCATCAGCAGATCTATTCCTTGAAAAAATTTCAGAAGCCCAAGCCTTTCAAAAAAATCTGTCCTTATGCAGAAGCAATTTAACAGGAAGGCAACAGTTAAATATTCTGCTCCTTAACAGAATTAGCCAATAAATCAAAGTTCAAATTTATACTGCTCTACTATTTAAACACAGTCATAAGAATCATTTAACCTTACAGCATAAAACTCAGCTGATAATTTTTTTTCTGTCTAACACTTAATAAAATTTTTCTTGCAGAATTGTAGAAAAGTTAAGCACAGTCTACCCTTCTTACAAAGTTTCCTGTTACAAGGTTTCATGGTTTATGCATATGTCGTATTTCATTATTAAAAAAATTCCTCTGTATAGCACCCTCTTTGTTGTAACACTCAAACATACTTTGCCTCTAGGCCAGTCCTATAATAAAAGTAAAATGAATTCAAGGCCATTTGCTGAGAAAAAGACAGGTTCAAGGTATTTTCACACTTTTTTGCTTTTAACTTTTTCATGTCAAAGCTGTGTTTTCTTTTTCTCTTCTCTTTGCTATTGTTTTATTATTTGCTCTTATTGGTATAGTATCCATGAAACAACTTCAAATAAATCTGAACTGCTCTGGAAGCCAACTTAAGGCATTAAGGTTTCAGATGAAAAAGAAAATTTCAAAACCTGTGCTTACTAGGGGGATCCAATACTAAATCATTTATCAACTCATTCAAAGAGTTATATAAAACTGTGATTAATTCACTTATTATTTAACGATTACATAATGCAAGTGTGTGGAATCACACAAAACAGTAATAGTGCAAAACCCTTATCTATAATTAAATGTCATTTGAAAATAATTCAGCAGCTAAGAAAGCATAGTTATTGAGCTATGCTTTCTGTTTCACTAAATAAAATTAGTATTCTATTCAAGAGCACCCCAATAGATTGCGTCCCCCACTGGTAAGCTGTCAATATGTTGTTTCTTTAGTTCTTAAGTAGACGAAAAGGTTTTAAACATTGAAAAAAAAAAAGGCTTTTTTAAAAAATTAAAAAGGAAAATGGAAGTGCTCAGAGAGCTCATGCACCCACCTCAGCATACCACTTACGCCCTGAAGAACAACCACAGAACTCAATCCTCACCTGGGAAAGGGCATCCTCCTACTACAGCATATGATCATTCACACATTTCCTAAGCACTTCAGAGAGCGGCTCAGGAAACCTGCACTTCATTCACCAATCCTCAAAGCAGAGAACTTTACTATTCACTCCTTACACAGCGTTGTTTGTTCATATATGAGCTATTATCCTGCCCAGCATTCACTCCAATGCACAACTGACCACAGGAAATTTATGTGATAATCTGTAAAGCTGCCTAAGTTTCATGTAACAGTGGCTTTGTTTTTACTTTAAAGCCCTTCTCCACTCTTCACATTACTTCACCAGAAATTTATTGCATATACTTTCCTCAAACATAAGTCACATCTGACTCAAGGCAAACAAGGCAAAGAATGAAATTGTGGCCTGATCTGCAACCTTTTTCAAAGAAGTAATAAGAGCGCTTTTCTTCCACTATAAAAACAATAATACCATCACTTCTTATAAGCAGGCTCACATCAGTAAATCTCTCTTGTTAAGAGCAGTCAGGCACAAGTACATTGGCTCTTTCTCAAGACATAGAAGGACTTAGGCTAACAGCTATAAGGTAGCTAAGCCCTAATCCATTCAACAGAAAACTGTAAAGCAGGAATAAGAGTCATTTTCCAAACTAGTGTTTTCTTTCTCAGATTTCTCTACAGGCAGGAAAACAGACCACGTCTAAATACCTTCAACATGGACATGACAAAATCAAGGCACAGGTCAGAGTTTACTCTGTATGTTGTAGGTACAAAATTAAGGTAATTTCAGCACTAACTATCTAAACATCATGTAAGGAAAAGACAATAAAAATTATTTATGAAGTAATATGAATTGATTTGCACTGAGTCAAAAATGAGTTTCGCTTAATGCCCATTCCCTTCAAATCTTTTACTGTGCCAATACGCAAACTCATGAGATTCTTAGGCAGCTGATAATTATCTCAATTAGTCTCTGTGTGATTACGCATCTATAAGGAGTTTCAATATTACTGCATGAGGACATTTTACTACTATTATTTCATATAACTGATGTCAACAATGGTAAATTGATTAACTAAAATTCCTGCACAGGTAGAACAGATCCAATTCATCATTATTTCAATTAAAATAACAAGGCCTACATGATTTTGGTGTAACCATAAACAAAAAACATGCGAATTATATAAAATTATGACAAAATTATATCAATCACAAAATGTAACAATACTGGCCCAAAATCCAATCACTACCTAGCTACCAAAAAACCCCCTTCTCACTGTTTTTCAATTAATATTGTTTTAACTTTATTAAGAGTAAACAATATATGGAATATTGCTTAATAAGATTTGACTATTTGTAGATTAATACCAGATTTATTCCCTTAAAACTGAACTGGAGACACACTGCATGATAAAGAAGAATAAGAAAAGGAATTCTTAACATTATATCCAGTTCACTTGCTTCATTCCAATCTTTTAACAATGGAAAAAAAAGCAACTTATTTGTCAGAAGCTTTCGATCAGCAGTGACTTTGAATCAGACAAATGAAGTTCCATTACTTAGGACTTACCAGCTCAGTACAACATTTTAAATTATTTACGGGGACAAACCTTTTAGAAGAGAGTATTATTATAAGACGAGGGGTAAAGGTTTTAATAAAAAAAGAGTTCATTTAAATTAGACATAAGGAAGAAGGTTTTTACAATGACGGTAGTAAAACACTGGAACAGGTTGTGCAGTGAGGTGGTGGATACACCATTCCTGGAAATATTCAAGGTCAGACTGGACCTGTCTCAGAGTGACCTGGACTAGCTGACGATGACACTGCTCCTTGCAGGGACCCACTAGATCAGGTTGCTCAGGGGCCCATCCAACCTGGTCTTGAAAATTCCCAGGGATGGGACACCTCTCTCAGTATGGAACCATTCCCCTTTGTCCTATTGCTATCTGCCCATGTAAAAAGTCACTCTCCCTCTTTTCTGTAAGCCCCCCTTAAGTACTGTAAGGCCACAACAAGGTCTCCCTAGAGCCTTCTCTTCTCCAGGCTGAAAAACCCTAGCTCTCTCAGCCTGTCTTTGGAGGAGAGATGTTCCATCCCTCTAAATTTTTTTGTGGACCTCCTCTGGACCTGCTCTAACAGGTCCAGGTCTTTCCTGTGCTGAGGACTCCAGAACTGCAAGCAGCACTCCAGGTGGGGTCTCACAGAGGAAACAATCACCATCCTTGCCCTGCTGGTCATGCTGCTTTTGATGCAGCCCAGGATATGCTTGGCCTTCCAGGCTGTGAGCCCAAACTGCTGCCTCACATCCAGCTTGTCATCCATGGGAACACCTCACAAACACCCAAGTTCTTCTCTGTAGGACTGCTCTTAATTAGTTCATCTCCCTGTCTGTACTCATGTCTGGGACTGCCCAGACCCAGGTATAGCACCTTACACTTGGCACATTGAACCTTGCCAGGTTCCCATGGACCCACTTCTCAAGCTTGTCCAGGTGCTCTGGATGGCATCCTGGCCTTCAGGTGTGTCAATCGCACCACACAACTTGGCGTCCTCTGCAAACTTGCTGAGGGTACACTCGATCCGCTATCTACATCATTGACAAAGATACTGAAGAGCACTGGTCCCCAGACAGAGTCCCTATGGGACACCACTTGCCACCAGCCTCTACCTGGACGTAGAGCTATTGACTGCAATTCTCCAGCTGCGTCCATCCAGCCAATTCCTTATCCACAGAATAGTCCCTCCATCAAATACACACCTCTCCGGTTTGGAATTAAGAATGCCATGTAGGCCCATGTCAAAAACCTTAGAGAAGCCTATGTAGATAATATTGATCCACTTTCCCTTGTCATCCATTGCAGTCACTCCATGACAGAAGGCCACCAGATTGGTCAGACATGATTTGCCCTTAGTGAAGCCATGCTGGCTGTCTTGGATCACCTCCAATGTGTCTTAACATTGCTTCCAGGAGGATCTGCTCCATAATTTTCCCAGGCACAGAGGAAAGGCTCACTGGTCTATAGTTCCCCAGATTCCTTTCTCCTCTTATTATAAAGAGAAGCAACGTTTCCCTTTTTCCAGTTACAAGGACTTTGCCTGACAGCCAAGACTTTTCAAATACAATGGAGAGTGGCTTTGCAACAACATCAACCAGTTGCCTCAGGACCCTGGGATGCATGTCATCAGGCCCCGCAGATTTGTGGCTATTCAGTTTCATCAAGTGGTCCCAAACCTGCTCTTTGCTTACAGCAGGACGGACTTGTCTCTCCCAATTCTCACTAAATGTTCAGGGACTTGAGAGATGTGGGAAACCTGACTGTCAGTGAAGACTAAGGCAAAAAACTCACTGAGTACCTCAGTCTTCTCCACATCTGTTGTTAACATACCTGTTGTCATTTATCAGGGGGTACACCCTCCTTGGCCTTGTATATAGTTACAGAATGGCTTTTTGTGATTTTTCACATCTTTTGCTGAGTCCTGTCCCATCAGTGCTTTGACTTTCTTGATCCCATCCCTACACATCTGAACAATATTCCTGTACTCTCCCCAGGTCACCTGTCTCTGTTTCTACTGGCTGTGCACTTCTTTCTTACTCCTCAGTTTGAGGAGCAGATCCTTGCTCATCCATGCTAGTGTCTGCCCTGCCTTGCACAATTTCTTACACATCGGGATGGAGAGCTTTGTGCTCTAAGAAAAGTGTCCTTAAAGGGCTGACAGCTCTGGTCAGCTCCTTTGTCCCTAAGGATAGTTTTCCAGGGTATCTCATTCACCAATTCCGTAGACATCTGGAAGTTCACTCTTCCAAAGCTCAAGGTCCTAACTTTGCTTCTTGCCAAGACCATGCTCCTTGAGATCACAAACTCAACCAGGGCATGGTCACCACAGCCCAGGCTGCCTCCAAACTTAACCTCTCTAATGAGCTCTAATGATGAGCTCATCATCTTAAATGATGAGCTTGAGCCAATTACTAGATCACTGGTATTTGACTCATAAAGACTCAGAACATACTACAGATGCGAAAACAGAAAATACTTTCCAAGATACTGTAAACTATCAGCAAACATCACTTCATTTAATGACAGTTGAGTTCTTAGCACAGCAATCTGTAGTGGTGTAATCACATGATGTATAATCTGTATAGCATATGTATATGTACAATAGTACAATCTGACCTTATAAAACTTACATGATGAATGGGTCTACATAAAGTAAAATTTTTGTAGAGTTGAGTCCTTACCATAAGTAAGGGTGCATCATAAATCATAAAGACGTATGCTTTTTCACCTTCATTTTCTTAAAAAAAGAAAAAAAGAGAGCTTAAGGTAGAGCACCTTCAAGATCTTTAAATTTTATATCTGAAGTAAAACATGAAGTTTACAATCTGTTCGTTACTTAAGGGCTATGACATTTTGTGGCTAGGTTAAGGGTCCACTTGGTTGAAAACCAGTGTTCAGCTCTCCTGACTCATGATTTTATCACGAATCATCCTTTCTAAAATGACCCACATGCTAGAATTGGAGCACTGGATGACAAACTCAACTTATAGCTCTATGACCGTGAGGAAGAGTTCAGAAATATGAAAAGGAAACACATGCATTCAAAACAAAGGTAATGTCTTAAAGTTAAGTTCTACTTTTGAAAGTCTGGGCTAACAATACTGATTTTTTTAAATATAAAATCAGTAGCTGATCTTCCTATGTCTCTTCTTGATACTTCCTTGTTTTCATTTCAGCACCAGTGTTCAGAGACAGCAAGGAACAAACATAAAGCTAAAGCAGCAAAGAAATGTAAAGATCTGCATTATAATCCTTTGCCAGAGATTTTTTAAAGTTGTAAGTCACGAGTAACTCTGACTACACTATGCTTGACTTCTATATTTTCATCTTTCTAGGTGTTTTCCATTTACTATTTTAAACATTTCCATTAGCTATGTTTAGAATTCTAGCTAAATTTCTAAGAGAGTTCATAGTTATTTCTCACACCCCTGGGCCTTTAACAATTCTGCTGAAAGTAAGAGTCAAGTTCATTTCACCTTTTTGCTAAAGTTCTACAACCAACAGTACACATTTTGTTTCAATCAATAAAAGACTTTTAGCTATAGGGGTTTTCAGAAAGCGCTTTTGTGTTTTCTACACGTCATTAAGTGTTGCAGTAAATACACCTGTAGAATCAGTTCAAGGATAAATGCAGCTTTAAAAACACTGACTGCTAACTGTAGTAAGAGGACCACCTAGTGGTGACAACCACAATTCACACTCTGCTATTTTTAAGAAAAATGTACGCTGCTAATCCATGCAAGCCACTGGTCAGCTTTTCAGTCTTTGGGTTTTAACCTTCAGCAACAGAAATCTGAGCAAGACTGGGCAACTTCATATATCAAGTGCTGTGTCAACTCCTACAGCATTCTTTACTTACTCAGAAAAATCGTGTTCCTGGGGGACTGACATTCACCGTCCTCCCCAACATTCCCACAGCATGCTTTCCCTGTATGCATGCTTCCCTCCTTCTGTTCCACTGCCATTGAGTATAGCAATAAGACATATATTACTCACAGTAGTAACAGAAGGCAATAAATGCAAAAACTCTCCCTATATTTTGTTATTCTGCTTTCAGAGTGTGGTGCAGAAATTACATTGCTAGCCAAGCAAGCTCATTGCTGCTGGCTTACAGCACTACAATTAATTAACCTTTGCTGAAGGTGAGACTGTTGGAAGATGCCTGAAAAGAATTCCAGAGAAGCCTGAGGAAGACTGATAATTTAAAAAAAAAAAAACCTATTCATGTACAGACTCTCAATGGCACACCAGAACATCTGCCAAACATAGATACACATAGACAGCATGGCAGACCAGACCAGGACAGGCATTTGTTTACTAAAATTAACAGCACTTGACAGACCTCCTTTCTGGTTCACTCTGGCTGGTCTTTCAAGATGGAAATAAAACCACAGTACTGTCATTCATAAGCCTCAAGGAGAGAACAAGACATTAAAGATGACAAAAAAACTTGAAATAGATTCACTGCAAAAGACTTGGGGCAAGATTAAAAGCATATCCCTGATAAGAAATCTAATCAATCCAGGAAAGCCACAAAAGGAACATTTGGTCCAGGAAATCTACCAATAAAAGAATATTCTTTCATTTCCCAAAAAGAACTTTACCCAGTGTCCATTTTGCCAACTTCTCTGATGCTTCAACATATGCCTTATTAGCCTCCTATCAGGTACCTGAACATTCACTATAACTTTCCTAGATTTAGGTATTAAACAGAAAGCATCTTGATCTTACAATATGAACATGTGTTGTTCATCACATAATCTAAATCTCTGCCTTCTTTGTTTATTTATGACTTGAGATCATTCTTTATCCAACAGCAATAAACACACTTATATGAACTGGAACATGGTGAAGAAAAAGGAAATTAGCATGACATGCTAACACAGGAAACTCAGAAAAGTTTATAGAACTTACTAGGATTCCGTCTGCTGTTCTTGCTGCTTTGCCATGATTGGCCTTCATTTTGATCATCCTTTGTGCTGAAAAGTGTTTGGCTTGCTGAGTAGATTCTAGGGTAAACATTACCTCATGTCTCCCTAGCTTGCAAAGACACCTTATCCATTATATTACTTGAATCCACCACAGCTCATGAGACCTCATGAGACAGGTCTGGCATCAAGACTGAGCTGGTGGTCAGAGCTCTACTTAGACTTCCATGGTAAAGACCCATGCATGTCAAAAATCGAGAGCATTTCTTCTGCAGAACAGCATGGTGGTACACAGTTACTTGTTTTAGTCTTTCTGAACCATTCTAGACACTCACAATACTTAGTTTACAACCCCCTATACATTTGTTACTGCAACTCCACTGTAGAATGTCAGAGAACATTATTCCCTCTTCTCAGATTTAGGAATCTCTGTATTGTCTTTCTTGCTTTTAACAGGAATATGCCCATACCATATACACTCACTCCTTAACATACTCACAGCATTTATACCTTCTCAGCCACATGAGTTGACCATTTTCCCCAAGGCAATTGTAAGAAATCAGTAGGTGAAAATCTCTTCAATCAGTAAGGATTTTGGTCAGCTGAATTTAAGGCCAGGGACAAGCCTGAATTTAGGGCAAGGCATTGTAACTTGATTACTGGAATGCTGTTACAGGCACAGAACTCAGGATATATTTGCCATACCTTGCAGGAGACTTTCTGCCTTTGAAAGTGACTATCACTCTGCCAACAGTTTAAGGACACTACTTTTGTTGATGACTGCCACCCCCCAATATTTTTGGGCAATCTTTACTTCTGAAGAGAAAGAGTTGTTATGCAAAGCCAATCTAAATGCTTCCACATCAGAACACAAAAACATCTACAAGTTCAAAACAGACTGATATCTATTCAACTTATTCAAATCTACAAACACACCATAAATATTACTGTCCACTTTCTGGTTTTCCAATCAAACTTTAAGTATTTTTTAGAAGTCTGCATTGCATATCCTTCAAGACACTTGATACTTTAGGCTCAGCAAAAGAAGATGGTAACTTTTTAACTTGTCCAGGATAAGCAAGTGTAGAAAAGCAAAACAGAATTAAAGCACAGAAGAAAATTATTATTTTTAGATGTTAAAGTATTTTACAAGGGAAGAGCCAGGAATTTTGTCATGTTTTTTAAAATCGATATTAACTTTATGAACTCGTATCCAGTTCAAAATGTGAGAAAACAACCACTCTGCACTTAATATTCTTTGCCTCATTTCAACCTCAGTTATTTTCAATATGCATCTGATGAAGGTACCATCATGCACAGAAAGATGTTTTCCTCTAGACAGCAGCATCATTCTGCACTTCAAAATTCAAATAAACAACAAATTATAAAGAATATACAACAAGGAGCTTACCTTTTACACCACCAAATGGACCATAGGTCATATTACAAGCACTTCTTTGAAGATTGTGCTCATACATCAGTTTGATCTGATACTGGTTCCCATGCTCCACATTTCCCTGAGTTCCTACAAAGAAGCAAGGGGTATAATATTTATTAATTTGATCCATGCACTGTGGAATAAGTAAAGGAGCATCAGTATACAACAATCTGAAAAAAAAAGTAACTTAATTCCTAGTGACTTTGAGATATGTAGGCACACACTGCTGCTTTCTTAAAAAAAAAAAAAATCACCAAGCTACAATATTCTTAAAGGCCAGAACCAGAAATAAAGTCTCATTATACCATACAAGGTATAAAGATCTTGTAACAGGCTGAGATTTTATTACTTAAATGTATTTTTCATGCTGGGCACACCTCTAACACCAGAAAAAAAGCCTGCTCAAAGGGGAATTCTAATGATTCTCTAGCTATTTGGTAAACATACTATATCCAACAGCCAGCTTCAGGTGCAATAGTCTCTGTCTCCAATTAAGCAGTAGCTGGTCATTAGCTATAACTTGACAAAGCTATGTTTAGGGCACATCACAAATTATATGTTTATCATTAGCCTTTACTCTGCCAGAAATCAAATGCAGTGATCAGCAATGCAAAGACAAAAGACAAACATATGGTACCAAAAATAATTTTGTGACATACATCCAGCTCTCTGAAAAGGTCTGCATGAATTATAACTTCCTGACTCCTTCAGGGAACTAGCAGAAATTAAAAGTCTCTCTAAAGAAATTAAAGTTCCTCATTTGAGAATCAAGTTCTTCCTGAACCCCATGAAGAAAGTGAAGTTCATTACATAAAGTAGTACTTAAGGACTAATATTAGCAAACAAAAAAAAAAAAAATGAAAACCCTTGAGAACAGTCACATCAGCTGGAAAAAAGGTGTTTTGCGTTAAATCCTACCACAGCTTTAATTATGCAAAGATTATCCCTACAACAACTTAAACAAGATTTGTAGCTTATGCTACCCTTCATAGGCAACTTCTCCAATCAAATCAAACATAGTTTTTAAACAATTACCCCTAATGCAGGCCTACGTTAGGGAAAAGACTGGAATAGACATGAGGCAAAAAGCCCTGGCTGAGTAGTAACTAGATAATCAGCAACAATTCAGAATAAACAAGTTAGAAAGTAGTCAGTCTGTGTATATTGGCTGTAATACAATATCAAGGCCATACTTTAATCAGCCCTGAAGGATGCTTTCATTCGTCAAAGAGAAGCAGCATAGTGATTCTATTATGAATAACAGATATAGTAACATGTATAAAGCAAGTCAAGATTCCACTTTATGAAAGTATAATTTGCCTTAAAAGCATAAAGAAATAATGATAGTTATTTCACAAAGGAGCTTGTTTGAGAGTACCCACTCAGATGACAGAAACTACCATTAAAGCACAAATGTTCATAGACTAGTATGAAAAGTCTATTAAAGGATTGCAAAATTTTATTACTACTTAACTGTTTAAGCCATGTAGACCAAACAGCAAATTATAACTACTAAAGAATTTTAGACTTAGTGTTGTGTGCTGTTAATGCAAATTTAAAAATAAATTGTTTTAATAAAAATTGTACTGGTAGGCTACAATCCTAAGGCATAAGTACTATTTCATGCAAAGGGAAAGCATGAAAACTGCAGTACATCTCAAAGAACTACCCCTCAGCAAAGACCAGTTTCACGGGTGTCTCCAGACAGGCAAAAAGAATCTGAAAAGAGAGCATATTTTTGTAACCTATCTGACTACAAGGCTGTAACCAGGAAGCAAGGTGCTTTTACAAGAAAACCATGCTCTTGTAGTGAAAGCAACCACAGAGTGTGTCCCTGCGCGGAGAAAAGGAACATGCCATGTTGTCTGTTGAATTCTGAAGATGGGTGTACATTAATAGATCTCTTAAATCTGTGCTCTGCTCTGAGCACATAAAAGCAAAAAAATCAATGCACAGAGTATGTATTTTGTAACTTGACTCTGTACATACAGATAGAACACATCATATAGAATTTCCAGCCACAGGCAGTAGAAAAGAGAGGATTTAAAACAAAACATAGTGGTTTCACCTTCTTACCAGTACCAATCTCCTGTCTTCTCATGGGCTACCTTACCAAGGTTCTGGCTTTCTAAAAAATTTTCTGGACTTCTCAGTTCAGAAAGAATTGTAATTGTTTCTTTTTAAATAGCTAAGTAGGTTGGCATTATACAATCATTTATTCATTAGTGTGTTGAACAATAACACCAATTCATAAAACCATAATGAGAACTAGTTGCTCACAATCACTACTGACCACAGACCATCACACACATCACAGCATCTCAGGCATGGAGCAGATCAGCAAACCTCTGCTAACCTCAGCTAAACCTAATTACTAATGTTTCCTCTTCATACATGGGCTTGAGTGAAAGAACATGACTGTAGATCTTCAGGGATGATGAGCAAACACTGTATATACCAAGTTTAACATTAACCTAATCCGACCTTTAGAATACACTTAAAATCACTGGAAAGCTTGGATCTGTAAACTAACCTGAAACAGCATACACACAGAGTTTTCGGCAATGCAACACAGCCAGATGAAGTCCTTCAGTACCACTGTAAAGGGTAAGAGAACCACTATTTTCAGATAAATTCAAGTAAAATTCATACAGGATAAAATTCAAGTAACACACTGAAATTGCTGTCATGTATGGGCCAAATGCAGAGGCTTGGGAGCTAGATGTTAGCATAAAAACTCAGAAGTACTGATCTTCCTAAATTCCCACAGAAGTGTTTGGAGTTAATTTCAAAATCAAAATGAATCCTTTAAGGACATACTTGGAGATTCAATATGAATAGCAACTCAACTATTTTCCCAGTTTAGTTTGAAACTCATTTGAACCAAGGTGCTGTTGATCCTTCATGGAGGGATGATATGCGGATCATCCCTCCAAACAAGTATTATTCAGCAATCAGACATTACTTTCTTTCACATTCACGTTTGTACTAGCTGCATGGAGCCTTCAAACCCTCACATTCTTCTTCCCCCAAACAAAAGTAGTATTTCTGGCAGAGAAGTACTTGTAGTGTAAATATATGAAATGTTTTAGCTCATTTCACAAAGTAAGGCATTATCATTCCTGCACAGGGAATGATATCACAGGGTCACTCGGTGAGTAATTGACCCTTTGGTCTCAGAGCATGAATCTTTCCCATGGTTAGTACAGGTTTTACATTCATTTTTTAAATAAAGCTCGTGCTGCAGTTTAGAGGTTAATTTCCAAATTAAAACTAATCCTTTAAGAACTGATTTCTAAATTAAAGTTCTCCTAAGTAGATGCTCTTACAGCCAACTAACTATAAGGTGTTTTCCTTAGAGTCACAGTATCTCTCCTCTACCCGGCCACTTATTTCTACTAAATACACTGGAATTAAGGGTCTTCTATCTTCAATCAAACAAGAAACAATGGGCTAGTATTACATCCTAGATCATAACAAGTTAGTCAAGTATTCTTAATACCTTAAAAGATAACTTTCAATGTAAAGCTTTTCCTGTTCTACAAACTTCTAAGAAACGGTATAATTATTTGGAAGATTACCCTCTCTATATACCTTAAGTAAAAATTCTCTCATACCAAGATGATTTAAGAAGCAGATCAAATATTTTATTATAGGATATAGCATATCATAGATTCATAGATGTGATTAATAATTGTCCATCTAGAAACTGAAAACTCACCCTCCAAAACAAAGAAAGACAATCCCATCGAAGACTTAAATAAACAACACCATAGCCTGCCATTTACTTACGAAACGAATTTTCCTACTTCCACCTGCAATATTGGTTCTCGCAACTGCACTTCCAAGAGTAAGTCTTCAGGTTGTACTTCACCTCCAGGTTTCACAGGGTGTGGATTAAAGATTCGGAGATATCCCATATAACTGCCCACAATAACTTTATCTAAAAACCAAACAAAAACAACACATAGGAATACTACATAATACAATAGCATATGTGGAATTCAATTTCCTGCAAAGTGCTTCAAATAATACCCTAAAAAGATAGAATATTGACATGATTCAAATAATGTTCATTATGCTCTGTCTTCTAGTTTAACTTTAGCAATTGCATTTTTTGCAGATCCATGAAAATCTGTCAACAGCAGTGATGGTAGCCATAGGGTTGAGTGTTTATGGGTAAGAATCAGGGAAAAGGCCAATGAGGCAGATGTCATGGTGGGAGTCTGTTACAGACCACCCAACACAGACAAAGAGGCAATGAAATATTCTATAAGCAGCTTGAAGAAGTCTCACAATCACCAGCCCTTGCTCTTGTGGAGGAATGCAATTTACCAGACATCTGCTGAAAATAGAGCAGAGAGGAAGTATCTAGGAGATTCCTGGAGTGTATGAAAGATCTACCTGACCAGATCAGTTGGTGAGAGAGCCAACTAGGGAAGGTGCCCCACTGGATTTGTTGTTTGTGAACAGAGATAGATTTGTAGGTGATATGATGGTTGGAGGCTCACAGTGATCACAAAATTTTATTTTCGATTCTTAGAAAAGAAAGGAGGGGGGACAGCAAAATGGCTGTCATGGACTTCCAGTGGGCAGACTTTGACCCATTTTGGAGTGGCTGAACAGAGTCTCTTGGAAGGCAGTCCTGAAGGGCAAAGCGGCCCAAGAAGGCTGAATATTTGTAACAAAGGAAATCTTAAAAGGTATAGGACTAGGCCGTTCCCATGTGCAAAAATACAAGTTTGCAGGGAAGAACACCATCCTGGCTGAACAGAGCTTTGGCTGAAACTCACGAAAAAGAGGAGGTATGACCTTCGGAAGAAGGGGCAGCTGAATTGGGGGGCTACAAGGATGTTGTGATGTTATGTGGGAAGAAAATTAGAAGGGCCAAAGGCCAACTAGAACTTAATCTAGCTACTGCCATAAAAGACAATAAAAACATTTCTATCAATACATCAGCAACAAAAGGAGGGCCAAAGAGAATCTCCATTCTTTACTGGATACGGGGGGGAACATAGTGACAAAGGATGAGGAAAAGGCTGAGGTACTTAGTGCTGCCTTTGCCTTAGTCTTCAATAGAACAACAGTTGTTCTCTGGGTACCCAGCCCCTGAGCTGGAAGAGAGGGAGTGGAATGAGGTCTCCATAATGCAAGGGGAAATAGTCAGCATTCTGCTACACTGCTTAGACACACACACAAGTCTATGGGGCCGGAAGGGATCCATCTAGAAATACTGAGAGCTAGTGGAAGTGCTCACCAAGCCACTCTTCATCATTTATCATCAATCCTGGCTGAGAGAGAGCTCCCAACTGACTGGAAGTTAGCAAATGTGATGCCCATCTACTACAAGGGTCAGAAGGAGGATCTGGAGAACTACTGGCCAGTCAGTCTGACCTCAGTGCTGTCAGGGAGCTCATCATCTAAATGCCATCATGCAGCTTGTATGGGACAACCAGGGGATAAAACCCAGCCCGCAAGGGTTTATGAAGGGCAGGTTCTGTTTGGTCAACCTTATCTCCTGCTATGACAAGGTGACCAGCTTAGTGGACAAGGGACAGATTGTGGATGTTGTTTACCTAGACTTTAGTAAACTTTTGACAGCATTTCCCACAGCATTCTCCTGGAGAAACTGGGTGATCATGGCTTGGACAGGTACATAGCTTGCTGGGTAGAAAAGTGACTGGGTGGCTGAGACCAGAGAGGAGTGGTGAATTGAGTTACATCCAGCTGAGGAGCAGTCATGAGTGACATTCCCTGGTGTTCAGTACTGGGACCAGTCTGGTTTAATATCTTTATCAATGACCTGGATGAGGGTATCAAGTGCACCCTCAGTACATTTGCTAATGACACCAAGTTGGGTGGGAAGGTTGATCTGCTGGCGGGTAGGATGGCTCTGTAGAATGATCAGGACAGGCTGGAGCAATGGGTCAAGGCCAGTCGTATGAGGTCCAACAAGGCCAAGTGCCAGGTCATTCACTTCAGCCACAACAACCCCATGCAACACCGCAGGCTTGGGGAAGAGTGGCTGGAATGCTGCCCAACAGAAAAGTACCTGGGGTGATGGTTGACAGCAGCTGGAACATGAGCCAGCATGTACCCAGCTGGCCAAGAATGCCAGTGGCATCCTGGCTTGTATCAGAAAGTGTGTGGCCAGAGAAGTATTGCCCCCCTCTATTCAGCACTGGTGAGTTGCACCTCAAATACTGTATTCAGTTTTGGACCCCTCACTACAAGAAAGTCATGGGGGTGGTGGAGCATGGCCAGAGACAGGCAACAAAGCCAATGAAGGGCTTAGAGGTGCACCAGGGGGTGTAAAACCTACATGGGATATTAGGAAAAATTTCAGCAAAAGAGTTGTGAAGCACTGGAAGAGACTGCCAAAAGAAGTGGTTGAATCACCATCCCTGGTGGTATTTAAAAGACATGTAGACATGGTGCTCAAGGATATGGTTTAGCAGTGAACACAAAGTGTTAGCTGTTGGACTCAATGATCTTAAAAGTCTTTTCCAACCTAAATATGACTCTAGTGAATTTCTACTGAAAAAGGTTGTACACCAAAGCAGTAAGAGCTCAACTTTATTCAAATTGTCCTGAAAGGGAGAACTTTACATTAAAATAATTTTAGAAGAGTATGGCAGTGATGAAACCAAACTCAAGTCCGTTACTAGGCAAAAACACAGTTCCAAGGTGAGCATGATATCATAAAGATCCCAGTAATTTATTAATTAAAAACAAATACACACACAAAAATTGTCCCTGACAGCAAAGATCATTTCACGTTATTAATGACTACACAGAAAAGCAGGGTTTACTCAAGCAGAGTTACTTATTTAATCATCACTTATTTTACAGACCAAAAGGGTTGTTTATTTGTTTTTCTAAACTCTTAACTTTTTAGCTCTCACCTTCCTTTTTTTTCCTCCCCTTAGGTTTTTACAAGTCACAATGTGCTTGCTCCCATGACTAACTGAAAATTCTTTATTTTAACAATATCTACCACTGAGGGAATAAGACATAAGAGAAGTTACTAGCGAACACAAGCAAGAATTAACATGTTTAGCAACAGACAAATACAAAAAGACAGAACTGAATTTGTCTTCTTAAGCCTGCAAAGACATATTAAAGATAGCAGACCTAAAACTAACTAGCCAACTAGCCTGGCTAACAAGCTTTCAGCACATGTTGGTCAAAACAAACTTACAGCTGTGTGGCTTAAAAGCCAGCAATCACGTAACTCTGAATTTACCTTGTCCACTGCCACTATTATCAACATCAGCAACGCACAGACAGCCTTGGTCAAATTCTTCCTTTTCTCCAAGTATGGTGGACCACCAGTCTCTAGCTTTAAACAAGGACATTCTTCTTTACTGAAAAGGAAACATACAATTGTTAAGCTCATCCTAATACATGCAACTGTTTATACAAAAAACCTTTTCTTTGTTAGCAACAGCTTTCCTTAAGTATATTACACCTCTTGGTTTCACACTGCACCAGTGTGAGCTAAATAAATTTTAATTCCAAGTGTCCTGAGTTTCTAGTGATATAGTTCAGAAAACAACCTCAGGAATCTTATTATCATTATTTAAATTAGTAGTGATAGACATTGCTAGTTACATGAAGAAAACACAACAAAATAGCAGATTTTTTAAAATTATTAAATGCCTTCTGATACAAGCCTTAAGTAATAAAAAGTTTTTGAAGTCACAGAACTGAGGTCTCTGAACCAGAAAAAAAAAAAAAAAAAAAAAGAAAAATTCTGATGCAAGTCTTCTGCAAGAGAAATTATTTTTAGACAAGTAAATGGAGACATAAACAGACGACATCAAAACCTCCACCGCATAATCGCCTTGAAGATGCTCCAGTGACACGACTAAAGAACTCGGTCATACAGGGCACAAATCAGCTTTTCTGCTCCCTACCTGATGTTATTTTAAGAAGCGGGGGGAAGGAGCGAGGAGACTAATCCCTTTTCAGGCGGCTTGACAATAACATTATCCTAGTTCAAAACTCCCAGCTCCATACCTATGAACCCCATGAACCTGGACACTCTCGATCCCACAGCCCTCACAGCGGCGAAGAGCCGCCAGGCACCGCCAGCTCCAGCGCCAAGAACGGGAAAACACAGGATTCGGAACAAACTCAGCCTGCAAGCCCGCGCCTTTCCTTTCTGAAAGGAAACCACGTCCGGCAAATTAAGACATTTATTCTCCCTCTTTTTCCCGTCGCTATGCCCGCTAGGCAACCTGCTGCCACCGAGCGCGGGCTGGCACAGCACAGCCCTCCACACACACCCCTCAGCCCCTCCTGCCCTCCCTCACAGAGCGCCTGGGCAGCACCCACGGCACCCGCACCGAGCCACGGACACAAGGACACAGACAGAGACGGACGGACACACACACTCAAATGCAGACACATCCCCGTGGCGCGGGAGAAGGAGACGGAGCCCGGCGGGGGCTTACTTTGGCGGGAGGCGACAGCTCCCTGGCACGGCGCAGTCCGAGCCGCCCCGGGACGGCAGCCCCGCTTCCTCACAGGAGCTCCTCGCTCAGGCCCGGCCCGAGGCGAGGCACAGAACGGCAGTGCTACAGGCGTATTCCCACCGCCGCCGCCATCTCCAGCATCCTCCTCTCCCCCCCGCCCGCACCAGCCGCGCACCGCCTCACGCCCCGCCCAAGAGGGAGCCCGGGAAATGTAGTTTGGGAAGCGGCGCCATGGGCCGTTGGGCTCTCTCATTTCGGCCGGTACGGGGGGAAGCGCAAAGAAGGGAAGCATTCCTTTTGTATTTTCTGAGAGGAGAGAAAAAAATCCCCAACCTTAACCACTCGGCGACTTGTGGTTTTACTTCTTCAAAGAGTCCCACAGAAACCTCTTGCTCTCGAGGAGCCCAGCTCCACCCGCCCGTCCACCCTTTTCCTCCCCCGTTTCCGTGCGGTGTGGTACGGCCGGCGAGGGGCCGGGCCGGCGGGGCGCGTGCGGCGGTGTCGTTGCCGGCCCGGCGATCGGTCAGCGGGGAGCTGTGGGGATCCCGTTCCTTCGCCCACGCCGAGGGCACAGCCGCGCTCCCCCGCAGCGGCTCCCGGCGCCCCGGGAACTACTGCCATGGACAGGACCGCCGTGGCCAAGATGGGAGCGGTGGCGAGCGCCAGCGTGTGCGCCCTGGTGGGCGGGGTGGTGCTGGCGCAGTACATCTTCACCATGAAGAAGAAGACGGGTAAGAAGACCAAGATCATCGAGATGGTACGTGGTAAGAGGCCGAGAGCTCCTTGGCCCCCGGACGCACGCCCTTCTCCTTGCCCTTCTCCTCCTGCGGCCGGCAGCTCCCCGCGGAGCCAGGCGGACATCCCGAGGGATGTCTGGAGGGGCACAGGGGAGACTTTGAGCTCGGTTTGGGATTTCCGTAAGGACAGGCGCTGAAGGCAGGAGCAGCTGTTCCACCTCAGCGTGACCCACGAGCACGGGAAGGGTCTGCGCCCTCCTGCCCTGCCCTGTCCCGTCCTGTCCGGCCCGTATGTACGTGTAGGATACACAGCTACCTGCACGATATGGATGTATCTGTAGGATACATAGATACCTGCGGGTCTTGGGGGTAGTTTACAAGCCTGCTTGCAATTTGTTTAAAAGAAAAATGGGCACACGCACACACACGTGTTCAACCATCTGTTGAAACTGGGAAGCACAGTCTGTTCGCAGTTACTATAAAAGGAAGATGGAGCTCGCTCTCTCTTGCTGCCCTTGTTATTTAGGAAATTGTTTAAATATCTGCTTATAAATAACTGGATCGCAAAAGGTCTTAGTTTGGACAACGTGCTGGTTATGTGGAAGTCCTTCAGGTTTTGTGATTTGGACACCGCCATAGCGAAGAACTGAACTGGAATGGTCAAGGCACTTGATGTTAGCTAATGGGTATCTTGTGATCTCCCCTGCAGAATTTTTCTGAAAGCTCTGATGAATTTTTATAATTACACGTGGAAACAGATTTTAGTAAGAGCTAGGATTCTGTATGTAAATTGTGAGCTGCCTAAGTACTCACTTGGCCACGCATTGCCACACTTGCCAGTGGAATTCATGCGGTGCAGCTTGTGATAACATGGGTCCAAAGAATTCCACTGTAAGTTTTACTGATCGTAGAGTCATCTCTTACTATTAAAAAAATATATTTTTTCTAGTCATTAATCATGTCATTTGACAATTTGGAGGGGGATGCCTTGCTTTTTAGTTTCTCCAAGCCCATTTCCAACAGCTTGTGGGAGAGCAGAAAGTTTGGATTGCCACTTCAGAGAGGTTTTAGATCTATTTCTCTAAAAGGGCTCTGGACTCTATAGTAGGATTTTACAAAAATCATTTGAAAACTTGCAGTGGCATAACGCTGGTTAACTATAAATTTTATTTTAATTTTTTTTAACTCTAGTGCTGCAATACTGGAACTTATTTCTGAGTTATGTAGACAATAAAGCAACAACATCTAAAAGCCATCGTATGGATGCTCAAAAGGCAAATCCAATAGTTTCACTAACTCCTGTTCAAAATACCTGATTTGAGCTGTAGTTCACAAAGTACCTAATAATTGCTAAAATGTACTTATATTAACTTTCTGTACAATGTTTAAGTGGTGTTTTGGCTGGGAAGACTTGAACTTTGCCAAGATTTTGCCTTTGGTAAGGGAAAAAATCATTATGCCAATGCTAAATTGATTTCTGGTAAGTGAATTTCTTAAGGATATACTTCAGATAACATTTTCAGAGCTATATTCTTGGACACAAATCTATCATCCTAAGTAGATATTTCCAAAAATTCCACTTTTAGGATCCACTTTTCTCAGCCTTAAATTGCAAGGGAAAAATTAAGCTGGTTGAAAGCATGTCTGCTTTCTCATGCAGAAACATTTAATCAGTTGGATGCAACATGTTCATACTCAAGAGAGTGAGCATTTCAGCTGATACTCAAATTGGCAGATTCCTCAGCTAGCAAACATCCTTAGATCTAAAGGTGCAAGTCTTCTTTCTTATGTAGTATTTTCAGTGGAACACATATATTCAGGCTCTGCAATTTCTTTGAAATAATTGAAATAGTTATGTAAACTTCATACCAAGGGGTTGAGTTTGTCAAGTGTGGGCAAAAATGTGTTCATGTGTTTTAGTTGAATATGCTGCATTTTGAAGAACTTTCTGATGTAGTTTTATCCACCAATGTGGATTTGATTCAATGTTTGTCATTTACAAGACACTGTATCAGTTTTATTTTATCACAAGAGATTCCTGTCTTTGAGCTGTGGGGGAGAAGGTGCTGTTTTCCAGTCTGTAACTTAGTGTAAGTTAGGGTGGCAGTGAGGAACAATACTGCTTTATTGAAATGTATTTTTTTCTAATAACAGGCTGGTCTTCTGTGTTAGATTAAAATTATAGGATAATTCTCATATTTTCAGCAGATTTTATTGGTACAGATTTTCTTTGGGGAACATCACACTCTAGTTTTATATCCCCATTAGACTTAGAATTACCTTGATGTATAACTTTTATTAAAAGCAGTTGGAAGCAGACCTATTTACACCTTAGTTATGTGAATGAAATATTCTTTCATTATAATTAACTACAGCAATTTTTTTACTTTTTTCTTAGTCAAAATAAAATTACGTTAATATAGGACCCAAGTGTAAGTAGTAAAAATAAACTTATAGCTGTCTTTAAGAGTTAAAAAGACAGTGACTGTTACAAATCAAACAGAATATCTATAAGACAAGTTAATAACAAGGATTATGATGCTAAGAATGTTTACTGTGAAGAAAAGTGGAAAGGATTCTCAAGCATTGTGGGAAAGGGTAACCCTGTTTCCTTTTGAATAATGAAATCAAGTAATTCTTAAATATCTAGCTCGCGTTTCAGTAGATAAATTCCTTGGCACACCCGTTAGCCTGGTACACAAGTTTAAGCTTAATGAAGACCCCTTCAAATTAGTGCATTTTATTTGAGAGAAAAGGTTTAAATTTGTAATTAAAGTGTTAATATTTTGTCTTCATCAACAGTTTGTAGTTTGCAAACAGGGAGTTTCCCTTAGGCATTCATGAATGTGGACAGAGTTACCTCAGCTCCACTTCTGAATTAACAGTGGCATTAATGGTAATGGTCACATGAAGTTTCACTCTGTGTGGCAAGAAACAACCATCTCCCAAAGCCTTGTGTTACTAATTTGCACAGCCACATTGCCACTTCCGTGAAACTGTATAAGTGTTTCCATATTCAGCTGACAGCAAAAGTTAGCCACAACGTTGCTAAGTTTAATTTAAAGTATGGTTGATAATTAATTAGATACTTAGAATAACTTTTTAGAAAATGTTTCCTATCTATTTTAAAGGAGGTTAAACCTTATAGTACCAGTCTTTTGCATTTTTCAGGCCAGGGACAAGTTTGCAATTAAATTGTGGATTCCTATATACCAAATAGCTGTCCTGCCAATAGACTTCAATTTTTTGATTTTGCTTTGCCAAGCCTCTTAGCAGCTCAGCAGAAAACAGGTGTTCACAAACTAGAGTGAAAAACATTGCCTAAATCTTTCAATAACACTCACCTGTAAGCAGTAGCCCAGGTTAATTAAAACATGGAGTTAACCTAAGAAAAACTTCTAAGAAGAGTAACAGTGTTTTTTGTTGTCTGTTTCATAAACAAAGTTGTTAAAACCTTGGTTTTTGCAGCAACTTGTTCCTCACTCTTTGATTTTGGAGCTCTTTATTGGTGGGGTTTTTTTGGGGGGGTGTTTGGGTGTGGTTTTTTGTTGGGATTTTTTTTGTTGTTGTTTTTTAAGGATGAGAAACATAATAGAGCCTGTTGAAAACAGAATAGCAAAATACCTTAAACTGAGACTTCCTCTCTCGTGTTTGCTTTCCAGAAAACTGGGCAAATGCTTAGTTACATTTGTCTGTTTCTCCAATCTGTCCCTGAAATGAGAGGCTTAATTATGTGGAAAAGAGACTTTGTATCAAAGTTCAGCAACAACAAATTAAAATCAACTTAGAAGCAGTTTCTCAGTTTACAGGAAACATTTCAACCGAACAACTGTCTTGGACAGTTTTCTTTTTATTGTGTTAGAGAAGGAAAGAAATGCATGGATTTTTGCAGAGTTTACCTGGAGTTTACCTGGAGAGAAATAAGGAAATGAATAAGAAGCAAGGTAACTGCTATTTATGTACTTCCCTGAGAAATAAAGGAAATATTCTGTGAGTATGACTGTTAGAGGGTTTATGTGGGGAGGGTACTTTTTCAATTATTAGTATTTTCTTTTACCTGCTAATCTCTGGTAAGACTGGGTTGTTCTTTCCAAGGGCATAAAGAGCACTTGTACCACAGATGAAGATAAAACTGGCAGCAATCACACACCACTTCTTTATTCCTGTCTTGTTGCTGGTAACTAGTTGTTATAGTAACTGTGACGTTACTCTGGCAGGTTGACCTCCCAGTAGAGTAAAAAGCAGAGGAGTATGTAATGTGTAGCATACATATTCAAGAATCTAAGTGGCTGGTATTTGCAACTCCTCCAGATGTATTTATCCCTATACAAAGCTGAAGAAGAGTTTGAGTCTAAGTAAACTGGTATCACTGAAAGGGGAATGGAAGGAAAATGGACTCCCTCTAATAATACTGCTGGAGGACATTGTCACTGGGTGAGCTTGAGAGCTATGCCATGATATGATCCATGTGAAAATAGTACTGTTCAAAAAGAATGGTGCTGTGATATGAACCTAAGTAGTGAAAAATGAAAGAACTACTGAGACCTAATACCACTCCTACCTATTAACATGTAACTGAGAGTCCTTACATTACTAGAGTATTAGAATAATTTTTAGAATATTGTTAACATTTTTAAATCAATTTAAATTTGACATGAGTACTGGAGATGCCATATAACTATATGCCATATAACAAGGTTCTATAAACCTTGTGGTATGTTTAGACTATAGTCCTTAGTTGAAAAATCAATTGACAATGATAGACACTAATTAAAAAAACAGTGTTGTCTTGCCCATAGGCTGTTTGCAGAGATAATCATAATATATGCCACCTAGATAATGGATATTATCAGGCTGCCTAATGTAAGCCACCATGCATCAGGTAAGTCACCTAGCATGTGGCTTGTAAAGTGAGTTTTCACAGGGCATGAAAAACCCTAAGGACAATACATGTTGATACAACTTAGATACTAGTAATAGTTTTTCATTCTCACTGTAAAATAATGCAGTTGGAAATTTAAGAAATTTGGATCCCAGAAGAATAAAAACTTACTGAATTCCATTGTTTTCTCCTCACTGTCAAAAATAAAAACATCTACTACACACATTATGTACATACAAATATTTTACTTCGTTTAGTATAGTAAGCTGATCCTGCAATGCAGCTATCTTTTTCAGAAGTAGGTTTTAATTTGCTGAAATTGCTGCTGCCTTTGGAGGTTTTTTTTTAATTCAGTAGGTCTTGAAACCTGTATTCTTGCAAGAAATGGGTATGGGAAGATTAATTAAATCTATAATTCTGCATTAGTTTCTTTAGAACTCATTTATCCTAGTTATAACCATTATCAAAAACATAATTGTGATCTATACCTGAAAACTGAGCTCCAAGTAGTAAGGATATAAAATATATTGTAGGTACAGGCTCAGAAGAGCTTGTTTGCTGCTTTATCTTTTGTATAAAGCCTTTCTCCAAGACAGTAGAGCAATCTTCCAGTTACCCATTCTGCTCTGGAATGGACTTACCTTTTAATAAATGCTTGGTATTTGTTATATTAAGTCATATTTTTAAGTGATTTTTCTCCTGTTTGTGATAACTCATGGTTATCAGTTGAGCTATAATGGCATCTCTTCTATTACACTCTTTTTACAGCTTAAGACCAATAGCAAATACTGCAAGTCTTAAACATGTTACCTTTAACTGTCAAACAATATAAGCAGTAATAAGGGGGTTTTAGTTGTCTGAATACACATATCATTGCAAATCTGTTCATATTATTAATTAAAATTGCATAGCATTCCAATCATACCATTCAGTCTTGAGTTAACAAGAAATACCAGCTTTTATAAAAAAACATCTAAATTGATCAGTATGAGCATTGAAGAGACCCAGGGTATGGATCCATGCATTTATAAGTAGGATAATACTAGCTGTCAGTTCAATAGCAATGTACCTGTAAATGTAAAAACATCACAATTTGTGTAAGTCTGGAAACTTGACAAATGCCTGAACTTTTGAAGTTCTTTCTTTAAAAAAGAAAAAAAAAGAAACAAAAAAAAACCGTGCAAAAAAACCACCCCAGCTGCCTTTTACTTTTTATTTTCACTTGCACGAATTACATAATACGTGCAAAATACATATTCTTTTCCGTGTTGGCTAGTTACAATTTACATTAATAGCCTTGAGACCATCTGCCACCGTTCTTCCCTCCATGTGTGCATCCACGAGTGTATTTTGTGCAAGTAAACAACAGTGTACTCTTCACCCACTACGAAGAGTTATTATTGGAGAGAGCTTAAGGAAATCTATTAGAAGAGAAGCAGACTGTTAGCTTTAGTTTCTGTGTTTTGGTGCGTTTGTCAGAGGGTAATTAGTGTTCCCGGTTGAAGTTTTCGCTGGTTGAGCTGCAGCAGGCGGCTCTGAGCAGCAGGCGGCGCTGGTGCGAGCCGTGTCACTGAGGCAGTGGCCATTGCTCTGGAATGAAGTGTCCTTTAAGGAATCCTTTCCCACACCGACTGGCTTTTCTCAGCCACTGCCCGACTGCGCTCACACACGTACAGGTGAACTGCTCCTGCTTCAGAGGGCCCAGAGCAGCAGCTGTGTCTCTGCTGCCTGTCAGATGCTCAGCACTGAAATCGGGCTAAGCGCAACTGAGAGGCAGGAATAGCTCACAGCTATTCTTCCTGGCTTCCTTTCCTAACCGCTGGGCAGGGATATAAGGCCAGATAAGACTGGGCCAGACAGTTGTTCTAGATATTGTCATGGAGGGTGTGGAAAATAAAAGTATGGGTGCAAAGTTTAACTGGCCTTGTTGCAGTCACGGTACTGCGCAGCAGTTGATCTGCAGTGACTGCTTCTTCCTGGGGCACAGTCTTCATACAGCTCTTACCCTGACCAGTTGCTGGATGTCCATCTCTTTCTCCCATCCAAAAGTCATCAATCACCAGGGGCCAGCTGCTGTAAAACATCAGAGAACTTATGATTGCAGTAGGCAAATTTTTATTTCAATGTCTTATCACACAGCAGCTTGACTGGCAGTGTGCCATTAAGTTGGGATCTGGGGCTGTTTTTCTAGTCGACTCTATCTTAGGTTATTTCTGTGGAGTTTGACTGTTCAAAAAAAAAGAAGCAGTGCTCGTTAAAAGTCCACAGAATTTTTAAAATTTGGCTAATCATCAAGAGTGCTTTATATCAATGTAAAGAAAAAAGGAGAAGGCATTTTTCAGTACAAGTGGACATATGTTTAAGGTTGCAGCACAGAGGTCAAAGAAGATGCCATGTTTAAATAGTAAAAGTAACTGTATTATTTTCATTCACTAATGCTACAAAAGAATAGAGAATTGTGCTGAGTTACCTGAGACAATAATTACAAAAATTATTTTAAACTAAATTTCTCTAAATTATAGAAATAATACCTATTGCTAGAAGGAAATGTGGCTTCTACTTTCATATATATAAAGCTTTAAAAAATAATTTATTTCTTTTTTAATTATATTTTATTTTTAAAGGGCTGGGGCAAAGCCCAGACTTTTACGCTGTCTGAATATAGACTTTCAGACTTCCTGAGCTGAGTTTGCCACCAAGAAAATTCCTGTTCAAATGTACTTGTTTTTACTTGTTTCCCACTCATTAACTGTAATGTCCTTCCTGCACCCTTATATAAAGATCAGTTTGTCAGCACTGCAAATTGGATTACTGAAATAATCCAAGTTTATTTTGGTTTAGTTTTTTTTTTTTTTTTTAACCTAGGAGTTGTTTTGCTCCACCTTAATGCTGACAGAATGAATACCACTGAAATGTACCATTTACCTGGTTCCCTTAAAGCTTTCCCTCTTTGTCAGAAACTTACTAGCTATAAGACTAAAAATGTAATTTTTTTCACTCAGCAGCTATTAAAGCAACACTTACTATTATCAACTGCATCTGCCTTTGCATTGAGTATCACTGATGGGTAAACCTCAGTTTGGTTTGCATGTTCCCATGGAAAAGTTGTACATGAAATTGAAGGGTAGGGATTAGCACAAAGCAGTAGCAGTATGAACTTTAAAAAAGGGTTTGTAATCAAAGAGGACCTAACTGTTAAAAACTTCATTAGTCTCAATGTGTAATTTAATTGGAATATTACATTAGCACTATATTCTTACATCAGAATTGTAGTGTCTGGTAATGCATTGTAGATTAAACTTTGTCCTGCTGACTTTGCTTTCAAACTGAGTACCACAACTCCACTACTCAAGGGTCAGAGTTTATTTGATCTAGATACAGCATTCTTAGGCTTAGTGAAAAAAAATCTAAGCAGATTTTTTTTTCTTAGAAGCAGATAAGAGAAGAAGAAAATCAGCAGCAGCTGCATTAGTCCAAGCCTTGGCCTTAATGCAAATTCCATTCTAGATAGTGTTACATGGGAAGCTTCTAAGAACACAAGCATTTGTTTAAGTTCTTTCAATACATATCCATGTAGATATATACAGGATATTTAATTATAAAAAGTATACATGCAAGTGTACAGTTTGGGGGAAGAATAGTATAGCTCATCAAAATTACCTTAATATGCAAGGTGAGCTTTTGCTCACCTGACAGCTAATTAAGAATTTGCAAATTTACCACAGTATATTTACGTACTACCAGTTCTTAGAATTCGATACTGTTTGCTTAGGTATTTTGAAAAAGGATTAGTTGCACCAGCACCCTCACTTTAAGTAAGCATTAGACTTTGTATAATATGAGAAGTGGATCTTTCAGATAGCCAGATTCCAACATACTGCATAGCAGTGTTAAAGGAAAAGGAGAGTACCACTCAAGAAATTCTTATTTGTCAAAAATGAATTTTCTATATCTGTGTTCTCAGAAGAGGAAGAACTGGCAAGAAAAAGGAAGGATGGGGTTAAAATAAGATACTTGTGATTAAACTGAAACACTATCATGAAAAGCAAGTGATTCTCTCTGTCATCACATGTTACAAACAGGGAGTGTTGACTTGCCTTCCATGGAAAGTCTTACCTGATACAGATGGAATCATCTGTCTCGCAATGGTCTATAGCAGAGGCCCAAAGAAAGCATAGGAAAGGGGTGAACATTTTTCCTGGAATGATTTCTCTGCCTTCAGCAGCTTTTATTTCAGAGACAGTGTCTGTAATTTAAGATTAGCTTTTTTTCATGTTATTACCCAGTACGATTTTAAGGCTGTTTAAATTGACAGTATCATGAAAAAGGAATTCTACATCTTACTACTTTGCTTAATTGTGTGACTTGTAGCTGGCTCCTTTAATTTGTTTTGAGTCTGCCTCCTCTTAATTTTAGTTGATGACCTCTGCTTCTTACACTTTCACTATGAAGCCTTCCTCAGACACTCCGTAATTTCCAGGTTAAGGAATTCTGTTCTATTCAATTGTTCATTGAATAAAGTCTTTTCTCATGGCTCATTCTTACTGCCCTTCTCAGGGACTTTTCCAGTTCTACTCTCTTTTCTGTAAAGTAGAGGAAACCAGAACTGTATTTGGTATTTAAGGTGTAAGTTCATAATGGATTTATAAAGATTTTATCCAGCAAGCATTGGTAAGAATAGGCATCAGTGAAATATAAGCATGAAGGCCAAGAAAAAAGTCCCCATTTTCTTCTGCCCTGCACTGAATGTCACAAGCTTGATTTCTTCCTTTCAATCCTGGTGCTTTAGAAGCTATTTTTTAAATTTGAGTGTAATGTGGTAAATTGTATTGGTCTGAATTTGCTTACATTTAGAATAATTTAGAATATTTTCTTTTTTTTTTTTCCTACAAGGGCAGGAGAGAAAGAATGAACATAAAAAACCCCATCAGATTAAATTTGGCTGGGTAGGTGTGATATTTCCAAGATACTCATTATAAATGACTGAAAATCTCTTGCTCATTTCCAGATATTCACTGATAACTAAATAATACATAACTGGTTTTTTAGCCTGCCAGTTACAAAGGTTAATTCTCTCCACAGTGAGGGAATGGGAACTAAGCACAGAGATGAAGTGGTTTCCCTAAACATATAATCAGAGAACAAAGATGCCCAGCCTGAGCTGTATTCATTCATCCCAGAATGTACCAAACTGTTCTGTATGTTTTGTATCTCCTATATTCTCTCAGAATAAATTTTTGCCTTTACTAATAATTATCAAGATCACAAATACTGGAAATGGAGACCCTAGGTACTATAAGTTCTTCATCCTCTTGTAAGATTCAAAATGTCTGTTGATTTATCACCAGCAGAAATCTCTTCTTTTAGAGTGTTTTTGTAAGCACAAGAAGAAGCTGCATAAGGGGCAATGATGCTGCAATGTCTTTTTATTCTTTCATCAGAGAACTGTATTAAACACAAGAAAATTAATGCTTAGAGAGTTGTTTTAGTGGGAGTGTTGACACTAATAACTTTGTGCTCAATATAGCTATAAATGATCAGACTATTAGATGATCACCAGTTTTCTTATGAACTGTAAAGAAAGATGGATCTCTGATCAGATCCAGAAAATTTCAATTTAAAAAGTTGTTAAATGTGTCTAGTGATACCATTCAGGTTAAGATCCTCAGCTTCTTAGCATGTGTCTTCTTTAGATTTATCACAGTTTAATGAATTCAGTCTTTAGTATGTTCTTAGCACTTTTCCGTAACACATGCTGTTCAAGCTCTTTCTTTTTAGAATTGTTTACACTCCTCACAAGTCATCTCTGTGATAGACACACATTCATATACAAATCACAGTTCTGTATTGCATCATACCAACCGTAAATATGGCTAGCAGGGGTTTTTACACCAAACTTGTACTGCAAGTGTAAGTGGTATCCAAAGTTCCTGCAAGGGAACCTTCTAAACCTGTATGTACCCTAGCTTCATCAAACTGATCATTGATCTTACTTTACTTGTAATTGTCACAGACATAAAAAGCTATTCCTGGAACCATTATGCTGCTCATTAACTCAGTTCACTAAGGCATGAATAATAATCACGTTTGAATACAGTTGGGTTGTACTAGTTCCTTTTTTCTTCTTGATATAGGTACTTGAGTGCCAAGGTTCAGGTACCTTTCCCTGTCTCCTGAGGTTATATCGAGTAGGCTGCTTTGGAAAATATAAACTTAGTAAACTTAAGTAAAATATAAACTAAGTAAACTTATTAGAAATGGAAAATTAGACAACAAATACAGCTCTTTAATGTTTAAAATTGATCCCTACAATAAAGCAAGGTAAAGTTGAGCAAAATAATAAATATATGGGGATATATTCTAATGAGCAGAAATTACTCTCAAATATTACCTCTTTCTTTATCTTTAAAAGTTTTTGTCAGTTTAGTTGAAGAATTCAATTTATTACTTTAAAAAAAAAATTCACCTTACTTGCCTAGGCAATTTACCTGTGCTGTGTTAATGTCTTTCCACAAATGGATGCAACTTAGGTCAGGGGTGTGTAAGGACTGGTAGAACCAGTTTTTCTTTGCTTTAAACTAAAACTTGCAGTGCTTCATATTTGAGAGTATCCTCCATAAACCAAGTTCGCCTAACACATGAGCATATAAAGTTGAACCTTTTCCCAGTCTTATATAAATGACAAATCATCTAGTGTTTTCAATGTTGTTCTTTTTTTTCTCTCTCTCTCTTTTTCTGCATAGAATATTCTGTAGTCAAGATATGACCCTCAGCCAACGAGAAACAGTTAAAATAGAACCTATCTGTTGAAATAACTATACCTCTTCAGTTCATGGTTCTTAAAATATACTTAAATGACCTTCCATATTTCAAGCGTAGAAATGTCATGCTGGAGTTTATTTCTCTCTCTTTAAAAAATCAGTATTAATTTTAATTCTTCTTTTACCAGACATTAAACACTGTAAACAAAATGCCCAACAGACTCAAATCAGCAGTAATAGAAAGTGGTTAGTAGGAGCTGCTGTAACTAAAGTGTTGTAATCAAAAGATTTCTTGGAGCTGCAAAGACAGTCTTGTTTAGTAGATGAGAAGTTTCATATATGGCATTTTCATTAAAGTGAAAGTACACCGTTGATAAAGATAGAGTAGATGTTTTTCTAAGAATTAGGTGTTGGCTGTATTAATGTTTACAGAAATTTTGCTCACGACATTTTCTAGTGCTTTCACTAAAACTGTAATAGTTCATTTAGAATACTTTCCAGTTAGTCTAGTATACCAAAAACAGTCTGTAAAAGTTAGACTTATTAATTTCTGTAACTGGGTATTTTTTTTTAATCTTAAAAAACAAATTAAAGACCACTTTGGTTTTGTTTCCCCGACTTCCTTAAAGAGCAAGCTAACCTTCTTTTAATTCTTGACCACACCGGAGTCAATTTCCTTACTGAATCACAGCTGAGAAGTACCAGAAGAGCAACAGGCCAGCTCCCTGACCCACCAAATCTATGAGGTTCACAAGACTCATTTATATATCAATACCATTGTCACCTTTGAAATATTTAAAAGCTCTAAGGCAGGTACTTTGCAAACTGAATGTATAAAGTGATGCCTTTACCCAAACTATGTGATTCATCTAGCAAGCATATTTCATTGTTCATAAGATTTTTTTTTTAATTGGAAATCCTGCAGTGGCATAGGCTGCAGCTTTTTGTTGCGGAAATATTTATTCAAGAGACTTCATTATACATATGTTTTCCAAACATTATTATAAAAATATTCATGAAAAGCATGCTAACTGTATTAAAATACTATAAAAGATAACATTCCCTTTATGTTACCTATTACAACAGTGTACAAATGCCATAACAAGTAGCTTAGTGGTAGCTATGAATCCTGGCAATACCAATGCCAGGTAAGTTCAATTTACTGTATACAGTCTTTGCAGGGATTATATTATATTTTGAACATACCTTTCAAACTCTTCTGCTGCTTCAGGATACAGCAGACCTTAACATGTACATTTGAGGGGATCTCGGTCAATACTAAGAGGATAAGTGTTGATTAAAGTTGCATGTTTTGTATTAGCTGAAGTATTCACTAGTTGTTTTGTTGGCTTAAAATAGAGAACATCACTGAAAACAAAATGAAAGTGCACCAGTAGGTCAGATACACTGAGGAATCCCAATAGATTACATAGTGGCCTACAGCTGGAATGTGGATACAAAACATATGGATCGACTGAACCATTCAGAAAGTCTGTTAGGATCTCTTTTCAATGTAGAAAGCACACCCTCCTTTGAAGAAAATTTTCATAACTAATTAATTTCTAGAGTCCTGCTATTGTGGAGGTTTTTTATAGCATTATAGGTTTTGCCCATGCTGCACTGGTAACCTGCCCTTCCTTCAGCGCTGACGATTGCACTGGTCACACTGGTGGTCACGTATGACTTGGGCTGATTTTGGTGGTTAGTCCTGGCATCCTGAAACAGGGATCACAAACCTGAGGCTGAACATGACTTACGGTAGTATAGAGGTGCTTGCAGTGCTGCTATAGCATAAGTCAACTTCATGTGACACATTCAAGCATTTTGACAACTTTAAAGTGTAAAATAAGATTAGACAATAGTTCCTTCAGCCCCTCACTCTAAAAAATATTTCTTTATTATCCACCTTCTGTGTCACCTAGTTACGGTCTTTGATCAGGCAGCATGCCTAATGACAAACTTCTGAAAGCATGTGGAGTTGCCTCGTCTCTCAAAAATCCTGACAAACAAGGCTCCTTGATTTCCTGTTTCAGATCACACAGATAATTACAGCCAAAACAAAGATTAATTAATTCATTTGCTCCTTCTACATGAATAAATGTGTGCTACCTAGTAAACATTAATGAGACCATGTCAATGAAGCTTTAAGAAATTTGTGGCACCCTGCAACAGGAAATCCTAAAATACTTGGAAAGATTTTGTAAAAGGGTTAAAAAATGACAAAGTAGTAAACTTCTGCTTTGAAAAACAAGTGCCTTCTTCTGTTAGAGCAACCCAAATTTGCCTGCTGCATCCATGAAAGCTGTTCATTCAGTGAAGGTCAAAGGTTTTGTTGTTGGTGAACCAGCTGATCATCTGTAAGCCCGTCAGGCTGTACTGCTGAGCATAACAAACTGCTGTGCATTGCTGATGTGCGTCACAGGACCCTGGGGTTTTGCACGGGGATTAGTCAGGCTGTATTTGGAAACGCCCTCAACTGCACCCTGCGCTGCTATATTAGCGTTTCTCAAGCAAGAGGAATTTTCTTTTGCTTCTGCAGCTGCTCCTGCAAAACCCTCTGGTAAGTGTGCGCAGCTTCTGTCAGCAGTATCGACTCTGTCTTCTCACCTGTGTTTTTAAGCCAAGGTTATGAGCTGAGGGCTTAATTACAGTTGTTTACTGTGACTATAAAAACCTAAAAACCTGTATTTTTTAATTAAAAATTTGATAGCACAGAATGAGCAACAGCATTGAAGGAATAAATAAACTTAGAGGTTTTAATTGAATAGGTTAATTCAGCTTAAATGTTCCTCTACTTTTAAATATGTATCAGAGTATTCTGAAGTGTTGGTATTTTCACAGTGATGTCGCTATTTACCATGCATGTTGGCTTTTATTTTATACAGCAGGAATAGAAAGATTGCATAATATAGCAGACCAATTCTTAAAAGGATTTGGTTGGTTTTTGTTGGCAGCCTGCATGCAAGCCCTGCATCTCTGGACTCTGCTTGCCACCTATGCTGTTGCAGTAGGACAAAATCAAGGACAGAAGAATCAGGAGTGCCCTAAGCTCAACGCACAGGTACTCTCCTTTAAAAACACAAGAGGAAATGCTGTTGTCATATTTTCTCTGAAAGCGCTCTCTCCAGATTTTGATACGGGGTTTTTTTTCCAAACGACGTATCAGACCCCAGCACATTAAGTACAAAAAGACGTAAATAAATAAGGTAAACCAGGAAAATTTATTTTTGGCATGCATCCTATTCCATATCTTAAAATAGCTTAGGCAGTGAACCCATTTCCAGTTATTTCCTATAACCTGTGCTGGGTGTCTAGTTTTTACAGCATGTTATCAAGCAACTGTAAAGATATTCAATGTTCTATTATTTCATTCCCATAATATTTCCCTACTTACTTTTTAGATAAGTAGTCCTAAGGCTATTTCTCAGCAGAACTACTAAAATAGTAATTTGGTAATTACTAGTTACTAAGGATTTCTTACCATATTTGAGCTTGCATCATCTGACTATAAAATGTGTTATGGTTTTTGCAATTATAAATTAGTAAGTATTGTCCTGAGCTCAGGTTATGCTACAGAGTGCATGATCACTAATGAAGTTTTCCTGGCTACCTGCATATGATGGAGTGACTGATGTGATTGCACTCCTGTCCAGTAGCTTTTGATGTTCCTGTCTAAAATACAACCCTACTAACAGCTGGGGCAGCTAAGAGAAACCACTGTTGCACTCACAGACCAAAATTCAAATTGTCTGAATTAAAGGTAGTCTTGCTTTTTATATATATGAGTATAAACATATGGTGGAAAAGATCCACACTGTCATTCTGTGGGTTTTGTTAAGGCTCCCCTGCTTCTTGCAACTCAAATGTTGCAAGTAGCAGAAGTTACATGAATAAGCTTGCATACTTTCCAGAAGTTTTTTGTAAGCTTTGTTTTCTAAAGCAAGTAATGAGCTGTAATAATAGAAAAAAGAAAAAAAAAAAGGAAAATCATATGTAAATTAAGGAATGTGCCCCATTTCTTTATCATTTCACCAGACTGTTATTTGCTTCCACCAAGAGCACCAAAATCAATATTCTGTAGCTTCTGGATATCAAATTTCGCAGCTATCACTGCTGCCACACCCTGCCTTTCTTGGTACAAGTCCATAAGTAAACATATGTGATAGCTAGTCTAAGACCTTGAAATTGGGCATCTGCAGTTCCCAAAATAAATGTCATTTATTCTTGGTTTATACTCTCCTAACCGGAAGCTGTCACCATAGACTAGAAAAAATTTACAAATAATTTACCCCTATTGAATTTATCATTTTGATTTGCATTTGCCTTGCTCAGAAATAACATGGATAGTTCCCTCTCCTTGCCAGCCCACCCTCGTGTCTTCTCTCTATCAAAACATAACAGGTTTGAAACCTAGTCTAGTCTAAGGCAGGTTTACCAACAAAGTAGGAAAATAGAAATGGTGTGATACTTGAAATTCACATACTGTCAATAGCATTACAGCTAGATCTTATTTATTATCCTATCACTTTTATGACATTATGGTAATCTGAAATTTTGTGGAATATTTTTAATACATTTACAAGTGTGAGAACAGTTCTTACTATGATTCAGAATTACTGACATTTAACAAAGTACTCTGTCAATCATTGAGATTTATAGAGAAGTTCTCTTAAAATTTTGTCCACCCATAAATCCAGGGTGTTTTCTTAGCAGTGATTTTTGGGAGGCTTCCATACTAGATCAGTCTCTATAAAATAAGGGAACTTGGTATTTGCCAAGGAGTGTAGGCTTACAGAGTGTCAGTATAAAAATACTCTGCTCCAGTTTTTTGTGTCCTTCATCAATGCATTACTTAGCAGACTTACGATGACAACATCCTACAGTTTGAGTTATTATGAGTAATATTTCAGGCTGTGTGTCTAGAGATGATTGTGAAATGAGCCATATCTCCATGTAGTTAAGACAGCAAGTGATTCATCAACTCATCCTTCCTTCCCTACTTAAAATTTCTGACAGTAAAAACAAAAGGTCATACAGTTGTTCTTTATATAAAGTTTTTTATCTGACATTTTAAATTTTTTTTCTGTTTTTTGCTTTAATCATAGGGACTTGTTTTACTGGGCGGTGGGAGGAAAGTAACTGCTCTACCTCCAGCACTCGGTAGATTGAAAAGTTCAGTATAATCCTAACTCCAGAACATGACTCTACTCCTTGTAGACACAATCAGCTATTAATTTCTTGGGATACCTAATTGGAAATGCCTACTATGGCAGCTGTAAATTCACTTAGATCACCAAAATGAATGATGGGTCTTATCACCAGGTCTTGTTTTATAATCAAACTGACATAGCATGCTCTTAGATACATGTTGCCTCACATACTAAGAAAACAACTTACGTATTAAGCAGCACTTGGATACATAAAAGCAGTTCTGTTTGCATTTCAGTTGTCCAGTTGTATATAAGAAACTTCATTTCAAAATTAGAATTCAATACAGTCTTCACAGCAAATACTTCTCTTTGTTTAACCCAGCTACACAGATGCATGTCTTGTGTACTAAATAGATTTGTAATCTTCAGAACTATCCTTGTTGTAAATGACCCATTCTGTGGTTTGTAGGACTGAGGGATTTCCAAACCTGCGTGAATCCATTACTGTTCATTCCTCAAGGTATGACCCATGGCATTCTTAGCTACAAAATAATTTCCTACATCCTTATTCCAGTTACCTGCTATCACAAACAAGCAGATAATTTTTTCCTTTTCATAAATCCAACTAAACTCAACCTTTAAAATAATCTTTTTCAGTTTCGTTCTTCGTTCTTTCAAAGGCTCATTAAAAATGTCAGAGACTGGAAACTAAAATGTATTTGTGGCCAGTGTATATGCCAACCACAAATTACGT
Organism: Entomyzon cyanotis; assembly: GCA_024500445.1. Lineage (NCBI taxonomy): Eukaryota > Metazoa > Chordata > Aves > Passeriformes > Meliphagidae > Entomyzon > Entomyzon cyanotis. The sequence goes on from JAKEPQ010001005.1 coordinate 90,648,788, forward strand.
TGGAAGCTGTCATCTTTTAACAGATGTTTTAAGGCATGCCAGCCTCTGAGCTATTCAGTAGCATATAGATGTCCTTGGGTTTGAAAGCAAAACTCTTCTCACACTTTTATAACATGACAGAATAAATAGGGGCTCTTAAATGATTTAACATGATGTACTTTCAGATGTCACAATGAATTATGAATTCCTTTTCCTATGCTTATATAGTTTGAGTTCTGTGTGTAGAAGTTCCTGGTTCTGAAAAGCTTTCTTGACTTTGTTAAGTGCTGTGGGAATTTTTGGTTGACTGCTTCTCCATTTGTGATCATCCCAGTCAACTAGGGCATCAGAATTTTGGGAGGTTTATTTGCATATTGAGTTGACTCCTAGCGTTTTCTTTAACAGTAATTAGAAACACAAATTTTATCAAACTGACTGAACTTTTTACCCTTTGCCTTTTCATCTATCTTACCAGTTCTTTCCAACTAGAATCTGCTTTTCTCTTTCAACTATGAAGAACAGCAAATATGCAACAGTGAAACAACAGCTAAACTGGGCAGAAGTGTAAAACATTGGAGGAGGCAGTTTGCCAGGAAATTGGTGGCTGCAGTTTCAGTTTCATTTACGCATTCCTTAGACAGTTTCATTTACTTCTACTATAATAACGATAAAGACTAAATAAAAGAATTGCTGCTTAATGTTCAGTTGCAAATATTAGTACAAGAAACTAGTGATGGGAAAAGTGGCTATTTTGACTAACCATATTTCCCTGAAGTTTTATCAGGTGTCACATACGTAATGTAGACTTGTTCTTTTCTTATGAAAGTGCCTATGAGACTGAAAATGTCTGGTTTATACTTGCTGCAGAAGACTTTCCCCCACCCCTAAATTAAAATTTCTCCGACCAATTCTTGTGCAAAAATGAAAGATATGTTAGAAGTAAATTAATCCTATAAACTGATCTTGAGTAAGTGTTTACAACATCAAACCAGGAAGCTTTCATCATACTTAAAATCTTAAGCGACGTCTTGTTTAACATGATCTACTAAAGTGTTTACCAAGAAGATTTTTCCTCAGATTGTTTCAGAAACTTATCAACGGGCTCAGTCTGAAATGAAACAATGCCAAACAAGCCAATTTTCCTCATCCAGTCTCTTCCTCTGATCTCTCCATCTCCCCCAACATCTGTTTAAATTAGTTCTATTAGGAAATCTGCTGCTTAGTATCTAATAAACCAAATAATGCCTAAACTACTTTTTAGAAAAACACGCATTTAGATTTCATTTTTATTTTTGCATTCCAGATCTAAAAATACATATATAATTTGCTGAGAGTTAAAGGAATTAGATTAGTCAATTTACAGTAAAAATATTCCCAAACACAAAGTGCTTTGTGTTTCATTATAAAGAATACTGTATACCCAGAAAAAAAGTGGAAAGCTTAATTTTGTTTACCAGCACCATAAAACATACAAAAGAAATACCACAAAATACCTTTAAAGAGTTACAGATTATTAATATTTTGTTTTGTGAAGCAAGATCTGCTGCTAGTTGTAAATAAAGAAAAAAGCTTTGTGAAGTTACATCTCAAAATATTAGTGAATTCTTTAATGGATATTTTTCAGGAATTCTATTTCTTGTTAGCACTCATTAGCTTTCTCAATGACTCCCAGCCTGGGAAGTAGCTGAGAGCTGCAAGTCAATCCTAATGTACTTTTTGTGAATTTGCTGTGATAAAAGAAGTAGTAACAAGGCACTGTAACCACACAGGGAACACAGGGATCTTGGCTTAGGAGATGCCACTTTTATAGAAAATGTCTTTGCCAAAGAATGGGAAAGGAAAACCTTAATTCTACTAATCGAAGTTAAATTAATCCAGTTTGTTTCTTTATGAGATTTATAAAGCAAAGAAGTAGTGAATACCCTGCTCAGGACAGAAGTTTTGACAAGATACTCTTGTATAGGTTTATGAATATATATATATATTCATAACTTTTTGAATGGGCAGAAAAACTTGGAAATTTATCAGAGACTCGTGATTAGGATTCTAGAAGGATTTCTGTTTTCTGTTTTCAGTAGTGTCTTTGAGGATATCAGCCAGACAGTAGCAGTAAGCACAGTGGGGATTAGAATTATTTGTTACATTGAAAGATAGGAGGACTGATGTGGAAGAAAAGGTACAATCCAGCAAGGTTAAATGAAAAATTTAGCGCTTTGTACAAATCCCTCTGCCTAGGAGTCATTTTGAAGAATATTTGGTCATTACCAACTGAATTTGAATCATTCTCACCATATTACTGCTAACACAGGGCATGTATTTTGATGGATATGCAAAGATGTTGCCTGAAGTTGTGGGCCACAGTGGCCTTTCAACCAAGGCCTTGTCACAGCACAGCAGAAAGCAGAAAAGGTTGTACCCACAGTCACAGATGCTGTGTTGGAAAAACAATATGGTTCAAGTGATGGGCCAAGACAACATCAAGAATTATCTGAGATTTAGAAAATTGTGTTCTACAAAAGAAGATTGAAGAACACTGGGGTTTCATATTCAGGAGGAAGGGAAAAATTTATCCAGTGAGCACCTGAGAAAAACAATACTTTTCCTCAAGTTGAATGACCTAAAATTACAGTAAGGAAGATTAAATAGAGATCAAATAAACTTTTCTAAACATAAAGGTAATTGAGGAAAGTGAGAAATATGTGAGTGGGGGTTTTGAAGAATGAGTTAGACAAACCTCTGCAGAGAAGGCTGTAGCTGCAATGCTTTGCTCCCACCTGAGGACAGAGTGGACTAGGGCTGATACTTACAGGTATCTCCAGCTGCTTCTTGTGCATGGCATACAAGTGTCTTTTCCATTGCAAAAACAAGTGTTTAAAATGCCACCTTTTTCTTAAATGATAACCAAATTGCAATTTGACTGCAAATTGGCTGTTACTAATGAAGAAGACTTCGTAGCATCAAGAGCTGGAAGAAAGACTTCTGCATGACTTATTGGTGATATGACAACGTTGGGTCCAGAAGTTTGTCTTGAAATACAAGCTAGCCCACCCCCACTTTTCTTTTTAATTAGCTCATTGCAGCAGAGTACATGCTAGCCACAAGAAAAGCTGAAGGATCAGTATGTTCAAAATGTAATTCCTAATAGGTCATCATCTCTGAAGTTTTATAAACAGAAGGTAGAGTTTACTACTCATAAATGCCCATTTAGACAGATTGCGAATGTCCAATGCCTTTGCTTTAGAATGGGTCCATACGTGATTGTAAAGGAAGGAAATATATCCTACATTGGGAAATTTCTGTAAATAAATAGTTCTTTTACCATTTCTGCAGGATTGAAGGTAAACTTTTAGAGTAATCAAAGGCTTGGGGATTTGTTTGGGGAGGAATGGGGTTTTGTGGATTTTTGGGTTTTTTTTCTTTTTTGACAGCAAATTCAGCATTTAGCATAACATTCAAGAAATACACTTCATCCAAAAGGAATATATAGGGTGATACCATGTGCTATTTCAAAAGTGTGCAGTGAAATAGGTAATGGTAGCAATTGATGGCTAGGGAGCAGGGATTACTGTACAGCCCTGTTGGAGTGGAGTAATCAGTTGACACTCATTCAGCATTCTCAAGGAAACAATGAGTATCTAAAATTACTCTGTCTTCTCTATCTTTGTTGAAACTTTAAGGGCATATTAATTGCAAAAAGAGTTACAATCTCCTAGTGACATACTTGAATCACAAGATGATCCTGTATATCTTGTACGTCTCCTATACATCTCCCTTATTTCCTACAAATATAATTATCTTTTCTGCGAGTGACAACTTATTGAATAATTTGGTGTTAGGAAATTAAAACGTATGTTGAAAGTAAATAGAATAGTATGCAGTCATCAATTAATACATAAAGAGTATTTTCTGTTTCTTCTTACTCATCTTTCTGTCCTAAACATGTCTTGATGTCATGTGAAACTGCTTATTGTTGCAGAGCTTCCAATCTGAGGGATAGCAGGTATTGCCTAGTAAGTTTTCCTCTGTAAGTATATTTATGTCTTTGTTCTTACTCTTCACAGATGCCAGAATTTCAGAAGAAGACTGTCCATATTAAGGACCCAGGGAGAGTAGAGGAGATTATTTGTGGCCTCATCAAAGGTGGAGCTGCCAAACTTCAGGTAAAGATAGTAGATGGAATAAAAGTAACTGTGGAATTGTTACTCTATGCCAAAAAATTTAAGCATATAAATATATATATGTAATAAGATTCAACCTTCAAGAAATCTCCAAAACTAGACATGTTAACTCTTTTAATAGTCCTTGTCGATTCAACTGTAATTCAGCCAGACGCTGGTTAAGTATATGATTTAAGCATAGAAGCTTAGTAATTTCAGGAAATATTCTGACCAAAGGAATGAGAAAAACAGTTTTGTTAGAAAAAACGTTACTCTTCTGGGATATGCTAGCTTCCATGACAATGGCTCAATAGAATAGGGAGGTTTCTGTGACACACATGCTACTCAGCTGCAGCTATTGTTGATCATTCAGAATTTCTAGCCATTCTTTATTTTGTCCCTCCATGTTGTAAGACAGTTTTGCTTTTTCTTTCCTTAAATAGATTATTACAGATTTTGATATGACATTAAGTAGATTTTCCTACAATGGAAAAAGATGTCCAACTTGTCATAGTGAGTACTTTTTTTTTTATACAGATTGATTTGTTCCCTCCTTTTAGTTTTTACTATATTTTAATTTTCTATTCTATTTATTCCCTAATGAGATTTTATATTGACTTGTTACTTTACCTGTACATTCTGTTGATGAAGTATTCTAGTGAATATCTAGTGAATTCTAGTATGTCTGTGCTTTTATGTGTATATCTATATTAATTAAAATCTGTGTGAATTAAATCAGATAAGTTGTCATTCACAATTAAAGCACTAAGTTTTGAACTCTCAGATGTTAGTGGCTAAATATGGTATGGTTGACTTTTATTTTTCAAGAGCCCATTAGAGTCCTGACACCTGCAAGAACGAGCTAGTAAACTCCTTAGAATTCTTGGCAATTTTATCACTATGTCTTTTGGAACAAACAAGGAGAAGTGGGAACTCTAAAACATATAGGATGCCTCAGGATGATTTCAGAAACAATTAAGTCTCAAGAAACAGATACGAAATCTTGTAACTGACCTTGTAATTCAGAGATGAAGGGAAGGGTATCTTTATACTTATGAAGAAAAATGTGCCTTTTGCTGGTTGCTGGTAAGAAAAGTTCTGAGGAAACATATTGGTATGTCACCAGACATTGTCATCTGTGCCATTTACAGTGTTGTAGAACAAAGTAAAAGAAATGTACCACCATGTTTAATTCTCCTTTTTTTCACCCTTTCCCCAGACATCATTGATAACTCTAAGATCATCACAGAAGAATGTCGAAAAAAGGTAAATAAAACACCTACAAGAATTTGATTTGTTGTACAGACATCTGTCATTATTCCCTGATAAGAATGTTATTTTGATTGGTTAGACCAAATACCAAGCGTTATTTTATGAAACACATTAAACATCTGGTGGGTTTTTTTCCCCTTCAGTTATTGCAGCTGAAAGAAACCTATTATGCCATTGAAATTGATCCAGCTCTCACCATTGAAGAGAAATACCCGTATATGGTAGAATGGTAAGAGACACCTCCTTATGTTCAAATTGTACTAAGATTGAATACAGTAAGTTTTCAAAAGCAAATTAATGGCAGTACTTAGCTTTTAGCTATCACATTAACTGAATTAATCTCTTTAAGTTTTGTACAACAACTGGTTCTGTTTTGCTATTCACTTGAATGGGTAAGAATTAACCATACAGAATGCTCTTCATCATGAAATTGAATGGAAGGTGAATCTTAGTAAGCAACATTCAACCCATTTTTTTGCTTATGTTCTAGGTACCATAAATCTCACGCTCTACTTATTGAACAAGGCTTACAGAAGGACAAGTTTGCAGAAATTGTAAGGGAATCTGATGTTATGCTGAAGTAAGTTCCTTTTGATTTGAATGATACTGTTTCAGAGCATTTTCTGTAGATTCTTCCTCAGTATTGGGGGGAGGAGAAAAAAAGAAAAGGGAAATTAAAAAAAACCCTCACACATTCCTGAGAATGTGACACCTTAATCTTGGAACACATTAAGCTCTTCGTGCTCCCACTTTATTGGTGTGTTGTATCTAAATGCAGACAATAATCACACTGTATAAAGCAGAGATCTGGAGCTTTTTTTAGTTCATCTCTTCAAGTTTCATTTCTGTAGACTTTCATCCTCTTTAAATTGCACTGGTGATCCTTTTTTTTTTTTTTAAGAGCAATGTAGAGTTTAACTAAATTCCTTTGAGAAACACTTGAGAAACATGTTTCATATGTTGTGTTAAATATTGTTCTTCCTCTATGGCTGAAGGCAAGTTTAAAAGACAGCAAAATCCTTGTTCAAAATGTGCTGTGGCTCCCATCTCTTTGAAAGCCCTCTAAATCTGTCTGTAAATTTTGGACTGCTGAAACAGTATGTTAGGACTTAAATTGTATTGTTTATGAAGTATTTGTTTATAACAATTACTGAATCCTTACTTTTTGTACAACAGACAAGCACCCAGTCTCTGCCTGTTTGAAAGCCTAAGTCAATGTGGGTTGAATCTTCATCCACAAGCTAAAATTCTTTCCAAAACTTTCACAATACTTTTTTAAAATGTAAAATTCTACCAGTCTATGTCTGTATGGAGAAAGCAGATAGAGATAATATTATCTTGTTCCTGGAATACTATACAAAGGGTACTGAACACTAAAAAACTTTCAGGAGAGAGCGACAATAAAAAACTTTCAGGATTTAAAACCAAAATTTGTTTTCTAGTAATGACCCTATAGAAAGTCACATATTTAGCAAGGAAAATTGAAAGGAGAGGTACATCCTGATTGTAGCTGCAGTGAGTTCTACCAGGTGCTTGCTTGTTCTGGAGTGCTTAGGGAGGGGGAAATATTTTTAAATCTTTAAAACTATTAGATGTTTTGAGGGGAAAAATTATACTGACCAAGACTAAACAGCTTGAAGCAACAGTTTCTTGCTAACTACATGCCTTGTGTTAGGTTGATGGTTCTTGCTAACCTGAAAAGGTGAAGTAGAAGAAATAAAGTGCTCAGGAAAAAATTAATGCTTTTCTAAAGATGGTGTGATTGTCTCCTGAAAACTCAAGACTTTTCTTGGCTTTCTTTATTTGAGATTTGATTTGTACTTACATTCTGTGTTGCAGAGAAGGGTATGAGAACTTCTTTGATAAGCTCAGTGAACACAATATTCCTGTGTTCATATTTTCTGCTGGCATTGGTGACATTCTTGAGGAAGTAATCCACCAGGCTGGGGTCTACCATTCTAATGTCAAAGTGGTTTCCAATTTCATGGATTTTGATGAAAATGTAAGTATGAGATTGCACATCCTTATCAAACATATTTGATAAACAGCACACAATTTAGTATTTATTTATATACACTGCAAGATATATATATACTCCTTCAAGCAGGGAGCATCACTGTCTGCCTGCTCTTAACAGTGCTGTCACAGCCATTGCATTACTCAACGCTAATTTATCTCGTTCATCATCACAGATTATGTAGTTCCATGTTGGCTCAACAGTATCATCACCTCTTTCATTCTAGAGTCTACCTTGCTTGAATGGTACCAGAAATAACTTCAGTGTCGCTTTTTTTAATAGGGAATATTAAAAGGATTTAAAGGAGAATTGATTCATGTTTACAACAAACATGATGGTGCCTTGAAGAACACAGAGTACTTCAAACAGCTAAAAGACAACAGCAATATCATACTGCTGGGTGATTCTCAAGGAGACTTGAGCATGGCAGATGGAGTAGCCAATGTTGAGCACATTCTTAAGATTGGCTATCTCAATGACAAAGTAAGTAGCCTTACGTAACATTGTAAGCTTTGAATGAAGTACTGGGAGTTAGAAACAGGTTCATTATAATACAGTTCAGATATCAAACCAAGTGTTTAGCCCGTATTTGGCTTGAAATTTCAAATATTTTTCATGGATTTTTTTTTTTCTAACCCATAAGCTCAAAACCACAAGTATATATATTGCCTTGGTTTTGGTACAGAACTACTTCCAAAAGGTATTTTCTAGAGAAGTAAAATTCAGAGGCTATAAAAATTAATTCTCTTAAATTCCTGTGGTTCCTCCTCCTTTCAGTTCTGAATTGATAATTGAGAAAAATTATAATCTCACAGATAACAAAGTCAGGCAGTCTCTCCTCTTTTTATTTTTTGGGTTTTTTAAGTGACATTAAAGTGATTATTTGCTAAGTTGTAATGAACATCCATTAGCATTAAGGACAGAGAAAGCTTCAGTTTTATATTTCTCCCTGCCTTTCCAAAAGTAGTTCTTCTTTCAGTTTCTCTAGGTGTGAGATCCTGGAATAAACATGAGGTATTATATCCTGGAATGCATTTTAGGTCAGGCCACTCCTACTTTGTCCTCCTGTGGAATTCACTTGTAGGAGTGATACATTATTTGCATGGCTCATTCCCAGAGTTTGGTGGAAAGACTGGGCAATATTTTAATGACAAAAATTCTTTCAGTAATTAATTCTATAACTAAATGAGTCTTTCTCTTTATCCCTTCTGCAATTAGGTAGATGAGCTTTTGGAAAAATATATGGACTCTTATGATATTGTCTTGGTGAAAGATGAATCCCTGGAAGTTGCCAACTCCATTCTACAGAAAATCCTGTAAATTGCAATCTCAAGTCACTCCGTTCCTTCCAGGAGGCAACTGGACAGAAGAGCACACGTGTGCTATCTTAGATGTGTTTATTACTCATTTACGGAACTGTTTAATTTAATTTAAAACTTTTATCTTCATTTTGGTATTATGGAATATATATGGTATCAATTGTCAACTACAAGCTACTTTTACTGCTCTTACACTGTTCTTTATTGTCTCACACTCCTGTTATAACTAGATCAAAATTGGATTTATAGATGTGATAAACTGCTGCTGATGGGATACGGTGGTTCACTGTCTTTTTTAATCAGATGAGCATTTTAGAAAATGTGGCTATTTTGTAAAACTGAAGGTGTAAATGCTCTGTAAGCAGAGTGTGCATTTGTGTTGCCTTTTCAAAGACATTTCATCCTCAGCTGTACTTTGAAGGATCTTACTCATACGCTACATACTTTCACAGAAGTTTTTCATGCATATATTTTTCTTCAGTAAAAATGCTTTTATTCACCCAGTTCAAGCAAAATGTTTCTTCTTCATATTTTTGTCTCATTGCAAAACATTCTCTATCCTTACTGTTTCTTTATCCTCTGTCAAATAGGAAGAATGTTTTAAATTAGTATGTCTGAGATAAAATTTCTCATCTTTGTAACAACAGATAGTATTACAAGCTAATAGTCCACAGCCTCCCTGCAATGAGCAGGGACTTCCTCAACTAGACCAGGTTGCTCAGAGCCCCATCCAACCTGACCTTGGATGTTTCCAGGGATGGGACATCCACCACCTCTCTGGGCAACCTGTGCTAGTTTCACCACCCTCACCATAAAAAATTTCTTCAGAAAGTATTTCCTCTGTACCGAGCCCATTACAGCATCTCTCAGCATTGTGTACAGAGTGATACAGTTTAATACAGCCACAGCTTTGGAAGCTTGCTTGGATATGATGCAGGATAAGTTAGAGATGATGTTGTGACCCTGGTCCTATGAGGTCTCAGCTGTACTGAATCTATTCATTAATAAAACAAGGCAATCATATGACTCCCTAATGTGCAATATAATCATTGTTCCCCTTTGCTTTCTTTTATACACAAAAGAAACTGTGCCATCTTCCATTCCCTAAGGAATTGTAACGAAAATGTGGGAGAGCTTAGATCTGCATTCTCTTCCACCAGAATTAGTACACATCTCAAGAAATGGCCTCTTTCCCTGCAGCCTGTGGTCTGTTACCAGAATTCTGACTTGGTAGTACCAGACACAGTTTTTCAAATCAACAGCTTTACATCTGTTACCATCCTTGCTGGAACTTTTCCAAGAAGCTAAGAGAGAGGGTAGTTTCCATACTCCACCTCTTCATCCTCTGCAGTAAAATAAATCATCCCTGTATTTTGAATGCAGGGCAGAGGCTCAATGCACAATCTGAGGTAGTGCAAGCATCCTTTCACAAATCACACAGCACATGCTGTGCCATCAGGGAACTGCTGAGCACAGGGACCTTTCAGAAATTCCAGCCTGCATCTGAACAGGCAGAGTGAGAGACTATGTCCTCCTTGTTCACAACCTACAGTCATATAATTCCCAGTCCTGACACAGGGGCAGCCAGAAGGCCAGAACTGGGAGCCTTGAAGCCCTCCTTTTGAGCAGAAAACCAGTAGGATCTGGTGAGGATCTTGAGGATGGCGCCTTGGCTGCCTTCCATTCCAGAGGCATGACTCAGGCAGCAGCAGCAAACGAAGAGCTGAAAGCATCCTGGCAGTGCCAGGGACAGGAGGAGATGGGAGCAGCAGCTGCTAAGAGCCTGTCAGCCAAAGCCAGAAGATGGGGAGAGCTCAAAGGCAGCAGTGACAGCTGCTGAGTCAGCGGTCACAGGGACTGGATGTGAAGTTTGGCCCAGTCCCTGTGGCCTCTCTCCCTGTCCCCCATTTTTCTGGGGCGGGGAGGAGGACAAGATAGGCTGTACGAAGGCTCCTCCCTCCCAGTTTTGCCATGACTATCTTGCACCAGCACTGCAGCTTCAGCACCATGGGCAGGACAAGCAGGGCTATCCTATGTGTGATTCCCCACGGGCATCAGTGTGAGCTGCTCACCCAGTGCCTTGGTCTGCACCACCCAGGCATAGCAAGGATCTTAGGGAATGCTGCAGCATTTCCAGGGGAGCTCAGCAGACACAATTTCTTTAAAAGTCTACATTTGGGGTTTTAGGCACCTGCAGACTTTACATTAGCTGGGCTAACGTTAAGGTTTTGGGAGGTGGGGAGTAGGGTTAGTGATTCTTGGGTTTAGAGCTTTTTTAAACATGCAGTCACGCTGGCTCTTTTGTCATAGCTGCCACATAAAAGTCCAAAAGGCAAACGGCTTCTGAAAAACACCAAGGTGTTTTTCTGCTGCTTACTCAACCAGCCTCTAGTTGCAAGAGGCTAATTACCAGGCATTACTCCCAAAGTTTACACTGGGACAAAGTTTTCCATTTACAGGCAGTTTATCTTTGGAATACCGATAACAGCTAAAATTTAGAGTATGTGAAGTGTAGCAGATATAGTCACAGCTCCACAGCACAAGATGTGTCAGCAGCACTCTCTGGCATTCTGACTACAAGTGTAATAGATTTCCCTGACCATCCCAGCACTGGTGAAAAGGAGGGAGGAAATTCTGGTCTCTCTGGGCAGTGTGTCTGAGAAGGGAAGAGTGTCCCATGTTTTCATCAAACTTGCCTCAGGATACACATACACTCATTGATCCTCTCTCCAGAATTTTTCCTCAGCTCACTCAACAGGTGAACAAGCCACCACTCCTTCAGCTTGATGAAGAGAGGAGCACATGCAGAGCAATATAGAAAAGGACTAGGAAGCATCTTTAAAAGCAGTTACCACAACAGATCTCCAGCTACATCTTAATCTGAATTACTGAAATTAGTATTCAGCTTCCCTAGGAAACTAGGGAACTTCCCTAGTATTCAGCTTCCCTAGAGCCCACGCATACCAGAAGGAAACATGATGGTTTTCCAACTACATGGATATCTAAAACTGGTAAAGCATTTTAGATCACATCACCATCTTTCAAGCATTATGTAAGGAAGATTTTCCAATCTCAAAGCAGGTGGACAATAAATGTTCAGTCACCAAATGTTCAGTGTATAATGACAATCACTTAAAAAAAAGATTCTTGCCCTTCCATGAGGAGGCAAGTAAATGAAAATCTTCAGCACACTTTTCTCCTATCATTAAATCCTGTTAGTCTCAGATCCTGTGTTAAAGATCTGCTAGAGCAGTAAACCTTTGCTAGGACTTTAAAGCAATTAAGCCACATTGCAGTTACTTGATAGAACCTGTTTGCTATACAAGGGGTGTCTCCATGCCAAATAGTTTACTTTTTGAAATGCCATTCATACAGCTTTATAGAAAAAACAGTTACTTATGCATTCAACCTGAATCAGGAAGTCAGATTTTAAAAACCTGCATAGTGCTATACAGCTTTTCAATGTCTGTTCATCGTCTCACATCCCACTGCCAACCATAACTCTTGCTTATATGGTAGTTAAGGGAAAACACAAGATGCATTTTTAAATATCCTCCTCCATTTTACCAAAAGCCCATGTTTTTTCCACTAGACTGTTGGCTAAAAACAAGAATTTATATTATCAGTCGCCTCTCCAAAACTATGAATAAAATTAACTGCCAACAAAATTAACTCTACAGCTACAGGTTAAACAATCCTTCACCAGCCAGTCTAATTCTTATGATTGCTATCAAGAGTCTCCTTTCAGTTTTAAGAAATTTAAGAAAAAAAAAGTTACTGTGAATAATACATCTTTCTAAATCAAATTTCTAACCAGAAACATTTTGCAACCCTAAAAATGTATTTAATTTATGAATAAGTTTGGAAAGAAAGATACACATTTCCATTTTCCCATAGCCAATAGAGTATATCTAAAGTTTAAAGAAAGAAATTAGCAAAACTAAGTGACTTTGTTACTTTATTTTCTTCCTCTACTCACAATATCTGTTCTGTCTGTAGTACATGTCCAAGGTCAAGTATGTAGGACCTTTATGTAGCTGAAAACGAATCCTCCTCCTAGCGGGTGTTACAGCCAGCTCAAATGTCCTCTCACTGTCAAACACACACTGATAGTGCTGAACTGAGCTAAAAACTTGCACCCTGCACTAACTACGTATGTCATTTTCAAGCTTAAAGGAAAATGAGAATATTTTTTCACACAGGAAAACATTATATTCAAGTTCAACAACTGCAAATTGTGATTTAAGTAAAATAGCTGCTATACTTGGAACAGATTAAGTTACATAACAGGAAGTATTGCTACCAAATTAGGACACAAAAATCACACAGAAAAAATATTCATAAATACCTGGATTTTTCTGGGCACCCATGTTCCTTTTCTTTTCCACTGAGCCTCTGACAATTCGGTCACCAATTGCCAAACTTGGCTGCCAGCAACTTCGTTTCCTAACAGCAGTCAGCTGCCAGCTCTGAGAATAGCACCAGCCTGTTTCATTAGAGGGGTAGAAACAGCCTGAGTTCTGGAGAGCCCCTCATTAGCTAAGCCCAGTTACATCTGCCTATTAATGAATCTTGAGAGTTATCATCTATTATTATAAAGTTATCTCATTTAAGTATGGTAAGAAAGTATCTGGATATTAATTCTATAAATAAATAAATTCAAAATAGAGCGATCCTATAGATAATTCTAAACAGGTTCATTCTAAATTCTAGGAAATAATAGGTATTAATAGATAAATTCTAAATATTAAATGGGCAAATACTAAATACTAAAAATAAAATGCTTATAAATAGATAAATTCTAAATAGATAAGATAGATTAATTCTAAATAGCTACTTTCTCCTTAAAAAAATTATTTTACACTTTGAGCTGGAAAATATTTCCCTTCTGTCCATATTCTTCACAGGCCACCCTCTAACAGGATGGTGACTTGAAGGGATTTATTTATCACTGGAGCTGGGGGTGCAGGGGCTGTGCTGAGCTATCCCAGTCCACACCAGCACAATTTCACTTCCCAGCAAGCTCCCCCTGCCCCAGGCTCTGGTTTGGTAAACAAGCAAGGCAAACTGCCCTCGCTTTTAGAGGCTGCCACACACCCTGAGAAGTAATAGGTGGAGCATTGAACCTAAATGCAACCCTTTTCTGAGGAAGGTGTCCCCAAGCTTTCCTTCGAGGGAGAAGCCCACAGCTGCCAACAGAAAGGAAAAGGAATGGGTCTACGTTAGTGATTAGAAATTCTGGATTTTAAGCAGTTTAACCTAATACAGCCAGGCAGACCTGGCTTCTGTTGCCTGTGTCTGGGCAATGCCCAGTATAAATATCATTATTTTACAGCAAGTTTTCCCATGTATTCTCTGATTTTCCCCAAAGCTGCATTCTTATTTTCAAATGGCAACCTCCAGGATTGGAGGGGTGAGGTGAGGGGCAACAAAAACTTCCTCTTGAAAGAAAAACACCTTTAGATGGATCTCAAGCCATGTTTGCTAAGTCCTAAGCAGCAATGGAATAAGAATTTCAGATGTACTTACCCCAGCTGAAGACACTGGTAAAGTCATCCCTGCTATCCCATCACTGACAAGCACTTCTAAAAAATCCAGCACAGCAATTTTTGGGATTACCAACTGATGACTGCACTTGGGTGCTGCTCTTTGTCCTGCATCTGCCCTGGATGACAACTCAGGTTCCTGGTTTACTAGGAACTCTTCAACTCACCTCCTGGGACCCACTTGGAATGTTCCTCCACGCAGAAAGATTGAGTCCATTCACTATGATTTGCTCAGACAAAACAATTCAGGATATCACAGAATCAGAGAATGGTTTGGGTTGAAAGGGACCTTAAAGATCATTGAGTTTCAACCCCCCAAAAGGAGGGGAGATATCCACATGGTTTTTTAGGGGTACATATAAGAACAGAGTAAGGAGCTGTTTCCACATTGAATTCTGCTGCTGGCAGCACTCCAATCACAAATTGCTTCCCACTCCTTCTCTCAGCTCTGTCAGCACACAGAAGGACTGCATCTGAGCCACAGCAAAAAGTGAGCAACCTGCTTCCAAGTAAAGCAAAAGAGAAAAACAGTCTGCTGAGAGAGCTGCTTTCACAAGATGGTAAGGCTTCTGAAGAGCCATTCCGGACATAAACCTTTGGACTGGAAGTGCCAGTCACTGATATCCACAACTTTTACATCTGGTATAAAATCATCCATAATCTTGGCTTAAAATATTTTTCCTGAACATTAATAGCAATATTGAACATATTCAGGGTAAGCCTGTAGTGCGCAAGAGAAGAGAGCTGCAAGAAGGATATTTGCTTCAACTCAAAGTCCTAAACCACCAAAATTCCAGAAAAAAAAGAAATTTTAACAGTAATAGTTGATCAACACTTTATTTAACAAAAAGATCAGTTATCCAACATTTAATGGTATCAAACTCAAAAAATTTCACTGCACTTTTTGTAAGAACTGCATTAAAAAACAATACAAAATGTTTTCATCCAACTGAAATACTAGTTTTTAGAAAGAGCATCTCAGGGAGCTTACATCCCACACATACATATCAAGGAAAGCAAGAAACTAGACACAAAGCTTTTAATGGAAACACAACTCCCTTCCTACTCCTCTTTGACAGTGTCTGTGCTCTTCACATGCTGTGTACTGAGGGGGGATCCCACGGCCTTCCAGAAAACAGGTCTGTTTAGTGTATTTAGTACTGAGCAGCTTTGCTGCATTTGTCGGCTAAGAGGTGACTGTCTCAAGTCACAGATTCTGAACAGCACTCCCAGGGCTGACTTTGTGTTGAGAGATAGGCCAGAACGTTTGCACACACAAACAGATGGGCCTGCTTCTTGATTCTATCACTGTCTGTCTGTTTGTTTGCCACTGCAGACTGCTCTGCTGCTTAAGCTCCAAGTACTTACTCCTTAATCTAGCAATTTCCAAAATAGGAGACAGAAGCCCAACACAAAATCAACTGTGTCCAGTATTCATGACAGCATTTGGACCCTGTAAATGCTAATATTTAATGTCTAACAAAACTGTAAATAAGGTTGCAACTAGAAAGTCTTTGGAATGACTGATGGGAACACTGGCCAGCAAGAGTCAAGGTTACTAATTCAACACAGTACAGATGGTAGGAAAATTTAATTGCGTGAGGTAAAAAACCACCACATACACACTATCAATTCTAGGTCTGTTTAATTTAAGTCACAGCTTATGTGAATTTTGCAATGCCACAGCCATGTTCTGCAATTTGCAAATCAGATTTTCTGCTGGCAAAAATCCACTGAGTTTATTCAGTTACTGGAAAGAGTGCTCATGCTATCTGAAAGGAACTAGGATCAAGAGCTGACAACTTTTACAGATTATTTTTACAGGGAATATTTTGGTTCATTCTCCTACACAAATATTTCTGATACAGAAGGTTTTTTTAACTCTTTTAAAAGCATTTGATAGGTTTTCTCTCTACCATCCACCCAACTGACCATGTATTGGTCAATGAGAACTTTGGATCTTTAACATAAAAACAGACCCCATGTTTCCCAACACCACCACAGCAGTACACTCCTTACCTGTCCATACATCCTACCTTGAGGCACGTAACACTTTTTTCAGATATACCTTTAACAATTCCAACTGAAAATCTCTTCCTATTTTAACAGCCTACCCACACCCAGGCACAGGCAGACACAGGCTATCCGAGGGCCATCCTTCCAGAACTACGCTTTGCCAAAACCCTTTCCGATGCATGCGTTCAAACAGTAGGTCAGCTCAGGATTCTTGGTTTTTTTCTTGTCTTTACAGTTCATCATGTTCCTCTTTGGCCTCCTGGTCTTTCAACTTGAATTCTTCAGCAGTTACTTTTCCATTTCCATCTCGGTCTTGATTGGTGAACATATTTTTAACAATCATTTCAAAATCAAAGCCAGGAGCTAATTTTCCTTTGCCAGTATCAACTTGAGTTTGGATGTACTCTGAAAACTAAGAGGAGGGACAGGAGAAGAAAATAGCTCACAGTGCAACTGACATTTGAAAATGAAGGTATTTTCAAAAGCAGCATTTAATTGTTGTCAATTATCCCGCATTTTACTACTTATTAAGTGTACATAGGACAGTTACTATGCTATAAAGTTTACCACCCAAACTGGACTAATTATAACAGACACATGAAGTTAAATCATTCTTTGTGGAGCTCAGCAGGGATTTCCTCACTCATTCCAGTGGGTTTTGCACCCATAACAAGAAAACTTTTTTCATAATTTAGGAGGAAGATGGGTTGGACAGTTGGGCGTAGGAGCAGCTCTATATGGACAGAGAGCAGTAATTTTGCATGGTGATACATGAAGTTCACACTGTGAAACAGAAACCCACCCGCATCTTAGAGGAAGCAACACACAAGAATGATAATTGCTCTTGTGGACAGCAACAGCCTCATCCTACCTCTTTCTCTAAACCAGTAAAAGCTCTGTTCTTCTCTGCAAGGACAGAATTGGAGGTAAACATAAGAGAGAAGATGGACATGGAAGGAAAACAAAGAGGTGGAAGGCAGTGCTAGGAAAAGGGAAAATAAGAATTTGATTTTACCCTATTAGCTTTTAAAATCCTCAACGGTATTTCATGCTGTTCCACAGGGCTACAGTCTGCCCCTTGAGCACTGCAGGGAGCACCGCTCCATGGAGAAAAGACACAAAACAGAAGGAGAGAGAAAGGTGACAAAGAAAACTTCAGAAGATAATTTTAAAAAAGAAGCTCTGAGTTAAAAGAAAACATCGAGGAAAACATCGCACAGGTTTATGTTATCAGAGATGGTGTGGCAAAAGCAAGTGGCTTTCAACTGAGGCACCCAATGACATTCTCACTGTGCAGATTTTAAAAGCAAGCAAGGGGAAGAACTTGACTGCACAACACACAATTCACATGTAGAAGGAATGGCCACAGGCATTGGCAGGCTCTGGAAGAGATCTGACAGTTCCTGGATGCACTGCTGCAGGCTCAGCTTTGACTCAAGAATTCACCACAAACTGTCAATTAACACTGAGACAGACACTGAGAAGACTGATACAGCAAAGGAATGCTGGATACCATACCCACTCTGCCTCTTACACTTATGCCCTAAGGATTTGCTGTTGACCAAGGAAACCACAACAGTAAATGATCTCACACAGTATGGCCATTCTTATAGTCTTTTTTTTTTTGGCTCTATCTCTAAAGCTGAAAAACCATGTTTTAGCTGACACCCTGCATTCCTGTTCCCTTGACAACAAACACCATTTCAGAAGAGGAAGAGAAGATGATGAGGAGAGACCCCATCCTTCAACATTGACATCGATGGTGGTAGAAGAAAACCACTGCAGGTGTTTTCATTGTCTCAGCTTACCTCCTCCAAAAGAACCTCTCCATCATGATTCTGGTCTATTTCTTCAAAAAGATTGGGAGAGACTTCCCCATTCCATACAAACATGTATCCTTCAGGCAAGCCGGACACCAATTCCAGCAGTTCGATGTCGAAAACTAATACAGCACTACCAGGCACTTCTCCTTCTGTCACAACAAAAGGCAAAGAGGGGTATTTATCCTCACTTACATTGGAGGGTATATTTCCTTTCAATCCATGATTAAATTTATCTTCCTGCTCCAACAGGCACTGTTGGACCCACCAAGTTTGGACCCACCAAATCTTCCTGTTCACTTCACCAGGGGTGATCAAAATATAAAAGGAACCTTTTATTACAAAACTGAGGCACTGGCACAGGTTGCCCAGAGAAGCCATGGAAGGCCCATCCCTGAAAGTGTTCAAGTCCAGTTTGGAGGGGGCCCTGGGCAACCTGATCTAGTGGAAGGTGTCCCTGTCCATGGCAGGGAGGTTGGAGATAGATAATCTTTGAGGTCCCTTCCAATCCAAATCATTCTCTGATTCTGTGATTCCAAATGCATCAATTTTTTAATTATAAAAACTAGAACTGTGAGAATAAATCAATTTTCCTTTATCTTGCCAATACACTGTGTATCAAGGTACTCCTGTGAGACTCAAGAGTGTTGCAACAGCTTGTGATATTACCCTAGTGAAACCATGGAAGGAGTTTAATCTATCCTCGGAAAAGAAAAATCAAGCTCACCTCTGATCTCCTGTTTGCAAGAGATGGTGAGGTATATGCCAAGACACTAACAATCAGGGAGTGCTTCAGAACACATGAACCAAGTGTAACTTGAACAATGGCAAAGACCCATGACAGGTATTTAACACAACAGATTTTTCATGTTATGAGGAAACTTTCGATTTGTTATATATAGCTGTGCAATTTTATATAATATATAATAGATAAAATTATGTATAAAACATTGCATATATATAATACTCTTAATTTTTCATGAAAGACAGGTACAAGTGGAAATGCACTCTTATCTCTTAACACAGATTAATTCTCCACTAAGCTCTGCACATGATGCCTGGCAATCTTTATAAACTACAAACTGTTCTGGAGCTATTCAAAGAATATAGCAACTTATGCAACTGTTTCCATACACATCAGAATCTGGTGATCTTAGTGATCTCCTGATAGGCTCCTTTCCCTCAAATCTTTTAACTCAGATCAGAAACAACATACTGGGATATGAAAGTTCTTGTCAATTTTGTATCATTAAAAATTGCTAAGCCTCTGTGTTCTAAAGCTGCCTTAAAATGTATTGGTGTTGGAGTTTTAACAGCACCCAATACACTGTTTCACACCTTACACTCAGTTAACGTATCTTCTGAATTCTGAGTTTTCTTTGAATTTGCTAACATATTAGTGCTGACCAGTCCCCTTCAGCTTTGTTTCCTGAATAATATGTCGCATGTCCAAACACAAGCACCCAACTCCCTACCATGGAAAACAGTGTTTGCATCCCCATGCAACACCACACTGCCTGGAGCTTTCTGTTCTGACAAAGCAACATTACTGGGGGCTCGTGTTCCCTTTTGTACTGTGATGGTCTTTCTATTGGCACAGTAACAGCAGGACTTGAAATGCAACACAGACAGCATGTTCATTCTGCTGGGGAACGAGGAGGAGAGGGAGTGTCTAAAATAATGTCATGAAAAACCTCTGAAAAAAATCCCATTCAAGCAGCTAAGAGACACTCACCTTATGACCTGGTATACATGAATTAACAAAACATGCATGTCTGTGTTTCAGTCACATCAAGGGATGTGCACTTACCAACTCCATCTTCTCCATAACCAAGGTGAGGTGGAATAACGACTGTCCGTCGTTCCCCAACACACATGTCCTGAAGGCCCATGTCCATCCCCAACACCACCTGGCCAGATCCCAGAACTATGTTGTAGGTCTTGCCAAGGCTGTGTCTGGAAAGGAAGGGAAAAATGAAAAAAAAAAAAAAAACCAATCAACATACAACAGAGAATTTGTGTTGTTCAAAATTACCACAGAAGTAGTAGTTTCTAGTAGTGTCCTGTCATTGCCAAAAATTAACTTAATGCCCAGTGCTTTGTTCTACCAAACAGTTACCTGAAGTTGTTCTCAAGTTACAGCAGCACCAAACATACAAGCCTCTGCTCCTGACATGTCCTCTGGCACTAAAATTATAGGCTTCTTGAATGAAATCCAATTAAAATCATTAATAATGCCAATTATATCTCAAGGTATTTTACCTTGAAGTAAGGGGTTTTGTCTTTCACATGTTTTTAACCATTACAGTTGGACTTTTCAGCAGATTTAAAAATTCCAGAAGTACATTCATCCCAGGACTACCAACCCTATATAGGGATCTGGGTGCATTGCCACAGATCAGCCACCCCTTTAATAAAATCAGTCACTATAACGTAGTAGTTATTAACACAAATAGCTACTACTACTACTACTGCTGTTTAACCATATTAAATTTTGAATTATACCTTGCTTCCCATGGCTCATTTCTAAAATTAGAAAATATCATTAGTTAAAAGCCCAAAAGTTAAACATGTATTGTGATTCCAAAGGCCGAGTGAGCAGCATTAAGGCTCTTTATTCTATTGGTTGCCTTTCTTTGGTTATTTCACTTGGCTGTGCCTCTGCAGGACATGCTTGTACAACAGAGAATTATTTGGAAAGAAAACAATTCAGTGGCTAAGAGGTCGGCCTTAAAATTAGGAGCACATGATTCATGATCTTTAATTCTCTAACAACTGCTTTGAGTAAAATGGTCTTAACATCCCATGGTTTGTGCTACAAAATGGGAATTGAGCATTCCTGACATATAAACAGTGTTTTGAATCCAAACACATTACTTGTATACATCCTTGCCTACAGCATTGCACCACATGCTCCAAATTAAGGCAGCTTTTCAGCTCTGCAAGCTATTGTGTACACTGTGAAACCTATGAACTGCTTCCTGTATTAATTATAACCTGGTTAAAAATAGCTTTTCCCAACTTCCCTTCCAAAAAATAAAATAGTGTTTGGATGACTTGCGCTATTCAAAAGATCAAGACAAAAAAAAAAGGCAAGCTAATATTCTTGTAGCTGTGTGCCAGGCTCACTTCTGTTCTACAAGAGACAGACTGGAGCAATCTTTTGCTTCCCCCATAAACCTACTGCCAACAGGGAGGAGGAAGAGGATCATTATCCTCACAGTCATAATCAAGCCCTCTGACAGTTTCTCCATGCTGACACTTAATGCAACACTACAATACAGGAGCACCAATGTGTGCTACAGACATGACAGGTGACCATTTACTACAAACCACACTCAAGACATCTTTTAACAAGACCACAACAGGTAGTCCTACCAGGCCTCTCTCAGGAGCACTGAATCAGCACAGAGCAAAATCGTACCAAAAAACTGAATAAACCTGGACAGTTCATTCATGATGAGACCTGTGTTGTCCTGGCATGACTGGCCCAGAACACTTGAATTGGCTCACTTAAACAGAATGCCATGCAACAAGTTTCATCACTCCATACTGTTTACGTTCTTCTCCAACATACTCCTACATCCTTTTTGTTCCTGGTTCTCTCATTATGCTATGACAGATTGTCTTTTTCTTCTCCTCCTATATATCTTTGGCAGGCAGACATCAAATGAAACATACATTCTATATAAATACTCAGTTAAAAAAAAATTTCCTTCATTCCCTGCCAGCTTGCTTTGCAGGAAATTCATTCTGCTTTCACAGCTGCTGGGAGCATTTTCCCTACCAGGTCTTTCAAATACTTACGTGGAGTCCAGCAAAGTTCCATCCAGGAGCGAAGCATTGTAGTGATATTTCAGGTAATCTCCCTTCTTGCTCAGTACAGTGCAGTTGGAAGGCTTGTAGTTAACAGTAATGCTGACTGAATCTGAGGGGTTGTGGAAGTCAACCACGTGGATGTCAAAGACCAGTACTGCAGATCCTGGAATCTTTCCTAAATAGGAAGCAAATTAGACAAAGAGAGAAAGAAATGGTACCCAAATAGGCATATGATGTCCAGGTACTGCACCTCTAGGAATCTGTATTCCTGCTGTGTCTGCTACCGAGTCATTTTGCTCTTCCCATTCAGAATTAAAGGATGCAACTGATGCAAGCTGCAAACACACATTCAGTTCAATGGTGAAGCAAAAACTTTCGTTTTTCTGAATTTTAAAATTGTGCAGAACTGAAGCAATAACCATGTATTTCCTGTGACCATCCTAAATAACTCATATGTGTTTCATGCACCAACTCAATATCGACCATCAAAATTCTCAAGGACTTCCCATGCTTCAAGGAACGTCATTATGTGTAAAAGATTACATTTCCTTAAGATATCCTGAGGGCAGGCAACTTCTTCCCCCTCTTCCCAGAATTATGTGCATTACCAGAATTGACAAGACACATCCAGGAATAGGGGTTATAGGTAAATGAGTCTAATTCCAAATCCACAGCACAGAATTTGCATTCCCAGAAGAAAGGCTTTTTCTCTAAATCACTTATCTAAATCACTTTATCACTTATTGTGGTGCAATCACTTATGAGTAACATCTCAGGAAAGACTTTCTGAAACACCACCTACAATGCTGAGATCAGCTAGAAGGCTTACATTCAGCCTCTCATGGCAATCTGTTTAGATAGCAATGAGTTTTCCCAAAGGAATGTTAATTGTATGTTACATATACACAGTTACTTCACTGTTACATGCATCCACCATTTACAAGGGTGGCTGAGAAGTCCACAAAACCTGTGGCTGTGGAAGAAATGGTGGAGAAGACTTAGCATGGTGAACTCCTTCAGCATAGAGAGCTTAAGACACACATGAAGGAAGATCTCACACTGCAGAGCTCCTGGCATCCAAATACCAGTCTGCCTGGAACACCAATTACCCAAATGAGTTCAGGTTACCAGTTACATGTGAGATTGTTCTGTGTTCTTATTATCCTACCTGTGTAGATAATTAAAATAATTTTGCAAATTCTGGATGTAGTCTTGTCACTTTGATGTCCTCAAAATAATGAACTCATGCATAAACCTTTCAAATGCCAGAAAAATGAAAATACACAGAGATGGACTAAACAATAAAGGAAACCTCATTAACTACAGAGGACTTGAACACAAAACCAAGCTCACCTCTCCCTTCTTCTCCATATCCAAGATGAGGGGGGATTATTATTCTTCTTTTTTCACCAGTGCATACACCTAGCAAACCTTCGTCCATTCCAGCAATCACATAACCTTTCCCAACGTAGGTGTCATATGTGTGGTTTCGTGAATAACTACAGAAAATATTTGCATTTTAGCAGTGTCAGGTGTACTCAAGGAAACACGGAGTCTTACAATAGCTCTGCAACGCAATTCTTAAATCAGTTAAGGTCAAACACACCAGGGAGGCACAAAGTAACTATGTTCCTTGAATCCAGGCCACTAAGTTTCATCAACCAGTTACACACGGGTCACTGATTACCCAGTAGTGGGACCCTGGCTAGTGAACAGTCAGCAAATTTGAAAATTCATTTCTACTATATCTTGAAAGACAAATCTCACTTATTTATGTTTTTTAGACTAAACATAAAACAGGTTTTGACAAGTAACAAAGAAAAAAAAATGGTTTACTCTTTTAAAATGTCGTCTGCCCTGACATTACTTTAATAAGCACTTATCAACTAGATATAGCTGACATTCAGTTTCATATGACACCCTGCACACTATCTCATTTTGCAACCGCAGCTATGTAGTTCAACTACTAGAAGGAGCAGGTGGAATAAATAGGTTCTCCTGGGATTAAAATGAGTCATGACAGCAAAACAGTATCAACACCATCCCTCCCTTCCAAACCAAGCCAACCACTTACACACAGGTTGAAGGACCTGCTTCAATACCTCATGATAGAATAAAACAAGGCTACAACAACAAATTATGTTTATTACAAGTACATGACTCTTCTGCCTTTCTTCAAGGCACAGTCCTTCAAGACACAGTCCAAGAAAGAGAAGGCAGAAAAGTGCAAGAAAGAGAAGGCAGAAAGGTTTTAATTCATCTTTACAATGTAGCTCTAGGAAAGAGCAAAACCAGTACAAGATCAGACCCTGATGTAATTCAGAGGTTTGTTCAACTGCTCGAAGTCCAGAGAGCTGCTGCTGAGCTGCCCAGGGGCAGTTCTGCAGCCAAATATTTCAGAGTAAAAAGGCAAAGGAAAATATTATTAGAACTCTCAACCTCAGCCATTCACCGTGCTTTTGGCCAGCTCCCTGTACTAGTGAGAAATTTTGTCCTGGATAGCTCCAAGGTTTTCAACCCCTATTGTCAGCTGCTCCATTTCCTCATCTATGAATTCTGCAGGAGGTCAGGACACCGTGTTTTAATGAATAAGCCCTCCAACAACTTTCAGCACTTCAGAATGATGTAGAGGCTGCTGTCTATAAAGCACTTACTACTATTTCTTGCACTTCTCTACTATTTCCTAATATAAATATTACAGCTACTTTCAAAAATTGATTAATTACTACAGACAATACTCACTTATATCTCAAAAAAAGAGAAATAGGTACACTGTGGATAAGCTTTAAGCTCTTAACCTATAAGCTTTCACAAATTGTAAATCAAGGTTTACAGTGATGGCTGCTGTGGTAGTACTTAACATTTTTCTCTAGCTTATTTTGTAAAATATTTTACATTGGCTCATTTTCACATCCTTTTAGCTACTTCTGCCAGCTCTTCTGAAAGCTGGAGTGGGATAGTAAAGCACTGTTCAAGTAAAAGCAAACAAAAGTCACAGGAAGCTACAAGTACAAAGCTACAAATACAATTATTCATCATATTATTCTGTACATGAGGCTCATGTGCTCCTTTGAGTTTACTGTCACAGTAATCCCTCTTGCTTTATCACAGAAACCCTGTTGTTCAATTCTCCAATTCAGTAATTCAGTCTTGAAAGACATTAGCCTTCAAAATGCAAAGAGTTTTCAAGTATAAATAAGATTACCCTCACACTAGCTACTAGCACACTGACTCACAATTCTCAGGACACAAAATGGAAATCACATTTATCTTCTCTCTGTTCAGTGGTATTACATATTTGGCAGATAAACTCTAAGGGGCAAAGAGTCTTCAGGCTCACATGCCTAAAGCACACACGACTTCACCGGATGGGTCACCACCCCTAGATGGCGTCTGTGACAATGTCATAGTACAAAACAGCTCTTTTCCTTCCCACATGGAAAAGTTTTCTATGACTCTTTTTAAAAGATTCAAATTTTTCAAAAAGGAAGGAAAAGCAAAGAACTGTGTTTGGGCATTACATAGACAAGACAGGAAATGCAATCTGTAGAGCTGAATGGTTTGGTTACCTGGAATCAAATAATGTGCCATCCAAAAGTGTGCCGTTGTAATGGTATCGGAGAAAGTCTCCTGTCTGGCTTCTCCGTTCGCAAGATTCAGGCACGAGCTGGTTCTCAATAACAATACCATCCTTGGGGTTATGTAGATCCAGCAAAACCACATCAAAGACAAGGGAAGCTTGGCCAGGGATATCCTTACCTACAAAAGTGTTAGAGCAGAAAATTGGTAAGAAACAGCAGGTGTTCTAGCAGAAGCTTGAACATGTTTGTTGAAGAAAAGTAATGTACTGCCAAATATCAAGCACCTCCCCTCCCAAAATAAATTAGAATCATAGAATATCCTGAGTTGGAAGGGACTCACTACGATCATCAAAGTCCAACTTCTGGTCCTGCACAACACACCCCAAGAATCACACTGTGTGCCTGAGAACTTTGTCCAAATACTTCTTGAATGCTGTCAGGTTTGGTGCTGTGACCACTTTCCTACGGAGCCTGTTCCAATGCCAACCACCCTCTGGGTGAGGAACCTCTCCCCAATATCCAGCCTAAATCTCCTGTGACACAGCTTCATGCCATCCCCTCGGGTCCTGTCACACAGCACCAAAGAGATCAGTGTCTGCCCCTCCTCTTCCCCTCATGAGGAAGTTGCAGGCTGCAATGAGATCTCCCCTCAGTCTCTTCCAGGCTAACAAGCCAAGGGACCTCAGCTGCTCCTCATATGGCTTCCCCTCAAGGCCCTTCACCATCTTCATGGCCCTCCTTTGGATACCCTTTGACAGTTTAATGTCTTTTTTATATTGTGGCACTCAGCCACCAGAACTCGGGGTGAGGCTTCCCCAGTGCAGAGCAGAGCAGAGCAGGACAATCCCCTCCCTTGCCCGGCTGGCCATGCTGTGCCTGATTCCCCCCAGGACAGGGTTGGCCCTCCTGGCTGCCAGGGCACTGCTGACTCATGTTCAACTCGCCATCAACCAGGAGCCCCAGGTCCCTTTCCATGGTGCTGCACTCCAGCATTTTGTTCCCCAGTCTGTCCATGCATCCAGGGTTGTACAGCCCCAGGTGCAGAACCCAGTTTGTTTAATTTCATATGGCTGGTGATTGTCCAGTCCTCTAATTTGTCCAGGTCTCTCTGTAAATTTGCTTCTACTCAGTCATTTTTTGCTTCAATGGGTTTTTCAATCAATTCTTCAACTCAATCATTTCCTTCTATTCCTACAGTGATGGCACTGCCTCACTGAAAACAGATGCTTTTTCAGCAACACCCATCTTACTCAATACACAGCAGCTCCATCTGAGCTGCACGGTTTAGTCTACCAGTATTCCCAACACACTTCATGGAAGTGCATAAAACAATCATTAGAACACAAATCTACTACATCCGCTCCTCCCATCCTGTTCATATCAAAACAGGAGACCACACAGTGGAAGTTGAAGAGGGGCAAATTGAGCATCTCAGTGAAAAACTACCTCCCCACCAACTTAAAAATTACAGCGTGGGTTGCTTTGACCAAGAACCACTAAGTTCAAGATCTTGGCAAATTTTTAAAATGTAACTTCTCAGAGTTTTGGTATCCATGGTGATGGCTATCAGAGTTAATGGTAATGAAGACACAGAAAGGGCATGAAACCTTGTAACCACAGACACATCCTTAAACATCAGAGCAGAGAAAGAACATAAGGAAATGTCACAAACTACACCTAACTGCCTCATTATTTAACATGGGGACCCCTATGTATGATCTGCAGGCTGCAAAGTCTCACAAGACAATCCATTTTGTAGTTATTGCTAGGGCTTTTGTTGAAAAATAAAAAAAAACAAAAGCCACCTGGAATTAAAAATACATTTAACTCTTTTTTTTTCTTAGAAGTTTTCCGCTTTCTGTGGCAATATGAAAGAATTATGTAGTCACCTGTCTTCAAGTTTTTGGTGCCAATAGATAATAATCACAGATTATATTCCCTGATTGAAATAAAATTTCAGTACATGAATACTACAATTGTATCAACAATATGTCTATTAAGCAGTGTGTGTCTGAACAGGATAACAATGCTGCCCATAAATTTAAAATACAGAAAGTTTGTTTTAAGAGATGGATGACTTGGATTGGAACAAAAAAAAAAAAAAAAAAGGAATAACTAAAGGAATAACTTTTACCATCTCCATCTTCTCCATATGCCAGGAAAGGTGGTATTGTGATAATGCGCTTCTCTCCTACGCACATTCCCAAGAGGCCCTGGTCCATACCAGGAATCAGCCATCCAATTCCCACATAGGTATCATAAGTTCGCATCCGATTATGGCTAAACATGAGAAAGAAAAAATCACAACCAAATGCCAGACAGGCACAGAAAGAACAATATTAACCTTTAAATCCATATACTATGCACAGTGTTAACTCATAACTTGCTAGTCCAAAAAGCATTGGTCCTTCGTTTACCAAGGGCTGGCTGGGAAGTTTTCCAGAGTGCTTAGCTATGTCAGGAACCTAACAGAGGCTTTGAAAAGTGGCTCACAAATACAATGCCAGCTGTTATTAAAGCATCGTTTTCCACTGGGCTTTAACGAAGCACACATGCTGTACACTTAAATCTCGGTATGAAAGTGTTAGTGGCTCATTTTCATTACAAACCCTGCTAAATTTACAAAACTTGTATCTAATCTGAGCAGCCATACTGGTTATAGAGACCTCTAACTGACTGCAATAAACAGTAATGCAAATATAAAGAATGAAATTTAAAATTAAAAAAGGCATCTGGATTGGCAATGCCTGTAAAGAAATAATGCACAGTTTTATAGGTTTGAGTCAGGACTGCTATCCAATAATCCCTGAATAAATTACTAGCACACATACAATGACTGCTTTAATTTCTTGTGTTTCTGGGCAATTAACATTAATTGTTACACAGGTGAAAAGGGAGCAACTGATGGTGAGACACCTATTAAACTACACAAAGACACAGAGCCCAGCTGCATACCTTGAATCAAACAGGGTCCCATCTAGGAATGTTCCATTGTAATGGTACCGTACAAAGTCAGACACCTGCACTGTCCGAGGACACTTCTCAGGTTTGAAGTAAGTCTCAATCTGCACTTTGTCCTCCGAGTTCCAAAGATCTATCAGGAGCACGTCGAAATGGAGCACAGCATTGGGGGGTATCACACCAGCTACAAAAGCAAAACACACACAGTTTTCTTTCCCTTTTTGCACAAGGTATCAGCGAAAAGGAACCAATCCATGCATACTCTAAAAAACTGCATAATGCACACCTTATTCCCTGTTGTGCTTATAACTCCTTGGCCCCTTGCCACTACTGCAGCTATTTATGGGGGGAAATCTGGCAAGATGAACTGCTATCACAGCTGTCCATCAGGCAAACTGATCTTGAGTTGGCATTTGTTGCCTCTCTGAGGCTGTAGAACAAAGATACTTTTGAAACTGACAAGACCTCGTGCAGCACTGCAATGCCAAACCACAATTTTGGTTTAATTAAGTATTTAACAGGGAGGTAGATAAAAATAAATAGCTAACTTTCAAAGCAAGGATCATTTGCTGAAGGTCCTCTACAGTGAGCTGCTCTTCCCTCAGCATGCAGAGGGACTCTGGAGAAATTACTTCAGGCTATAGGCTTAACGAACACCTCTGAGGAACAGGGAACAACATCTCCGAAGTTCCCTACTTGCAGTTTCTACCCTTCTCTTCTGTGACTCCATTTCCTACGTGCTCTGTTGAATCCTTACACAGCCAGCTGGCCCGGTGCTGCACTTACGGACGCCTTCACTTCCGTAGGCGAGCTTAGGGGGGATTTTCACGAACCGACGCTCGTTCACACACATGCCGACCAGAGCTTGGTCCATCCCAGCAATAAGCTGACCTTTGCCCACAAACACGTTGAATGTGGATCCCCTGTCATAGCTGAAGGGGGAAAAGCAGGCAAAAATGTTAGTTGTTCATTTAACCCCCCTTTCCACCTTTGGTTTTTTTTTGAGAGAGAGAGAGAGAGAGTTAACTGCACCTTGTCTCTGTCTCCCTCTTGCCCTGTTAGCATAACTTTATCACAAGACAGATCCTAAGGGAATAAGCAAATCCAAGTGTTACTGGGACTTCAACACAGTTCTCCTTCTGTTCACTGCTCATCATTTTCTGCAATACATTCTAGCAGTGTGCAATGTGTACTACAGGCACCTGAAGGCCAGCACCACAAACAGCTAATCGACACACTAATATTATAAGCAGTACTGGAAAATTAAGGAAGAAAAGGAAATATTTAACACTATTAAGAGATACAAAAGGATGACAGCTCCCACAGTAGGATCTCAGCATATTGATTTTGGTGAGTAACATCACAAAAATATTACTTAACACGTAGATCTATAAGCTCTACAATGTGAGACATCACAGTTCCTGTCTCCATGGGAGAACAGGAAAGGAAAATGATGCTTTTTTGGGTAATAGCTGTGAGGTTTGCCAACTCATTATTTATTTTCTCCTCCACATTCACAGCTCTCATTTAAAGCACAGAGAAATGTTTTAATTAGCAAATTTTTGAGATCAAGAATCAAGAAACAAATTATACTCCTCTCTGATAGTACAAGAACATTCAAAAGGCAAAAGAAATCATGCTTAAATGATTCAGAGTTTTCCAGAGAGGATGGAGAGCAGCAGTGTTACCACAGCAGAACACTAACATTAGCTTACATGGTTGGTTTGGGCACCTTAAATCTGCACAATGACCCCACTTTGCTGTGCCTGAATTACAGCTATTTAACTTTTTAATGCAATATATAAATACACGTCAAGAAGCATCTCAAAAGCTTCATTACTATTTTTAAACTTTTACTGCTTCCATTTTCCCAAATCCCTTTTATAATTTAAAGGATGTATTTTATTTTTTTACATTTATATATATACATATATATACATGTAAAAGTCAGACCTGGGGGGAGGAAAAAAAGGCTTGTGCCTTTTGCATGCTAAAATTCTGGAAAGCAGCCAGTAGCTAGATATCCCTTGGGAAATGATGTCAAACTTTCCTTCGAAGACTGTACACATCACTTCCACAACATACTGAGCCTCCTAACAGTCCCACAGCCTTGAATCTCTCAGATATTTCACTGAGTGATCTCTGTGTTTGCTCCAACTTTTTTCTTTTTTTTTTTTTTTGTTTCTGGCAAACATTTCCCTTAAAGCAGACAACCCTCTATTAATGAGCATTTACTTTCGGTTGCAGTAATATTTCCTCTCCCAGGGAAAGATGAAAAATATTTAAATTAGGTCCTGACAAATTCTATTATACACACAAAACCATAATTAAGATGTTAAGACTAGCAACATAATAGGTTCTAAGAAACCCCTCAAAATGGTATTTTGTAGCGATTGACAAAGCTTGGCAATACATCTGGGATGAACTTACATTAGAAAAAACTCTTAGAAAAGAGGAAAAGAGCTTTCTTTTTAATAAAATGAATGTACAATTAAGAGAACACTGATGCAAAGCAGAGAAGTGAACCAAGCAGTGATCACATCACGCAGTTTTGCAGGACTGACTTTGCAGATTCCTTAAAACTAAGCAAAATTTGTTTCTATTAGGCAAATCGACCAAATTAATAGTAAATTACTAGGCAATTAAATTCAGACTTTTAAATGCAAATAATTTTACAGCCATGGAAATAAAAAATGCAAATGCATTTTGCAAATGCAAAAAAGAGAATAATAAACAGTCACATAAGCTAATTTATGTGACACAGTCATGATCACTAAGACTTTGTCAACAGCCTGATAACATGAGGAGCAGTATTGCTACCTTCTACTTGGAAATACAGAAAACTGATGTTTAAACTCAAGAATATTTTCAACAGCTGAAGAAGGAACAAAGTAAAACTGCCCTTAGCTCAACATATATTTTCTAGACTGATTTCATACTAGTGTTCAATTAAACTGATGCTGATAAGCATGCTCATAAACTTCGAAAAAAGCAAACTAACAAAAAACAGGTAAGAAAATGGGCTTTCTAACAGGCTTATTTTTGTACAAATTGACTAAATCTCTTTAATTCGTATGCAGGGAACACCAAAGATTTTAGAACAAACACTCCAAAATATTTCTTCCGTTAATCTACAGAAGACAAAATTCTCCTCTTTTTCCATGTCTTAACATGATAAAACACTGTCATCAGTCTTAAAAAAGATCATCGTGAATAACGAAAGTGCACATCTCAGGAGCTGCCATCCAGCAAAAAACCTGAGTGGAACAAACTTGGTATTTTCCACCCTTTTGAAATGAAGGCAGCTACAAAAAAATTACTACTTATTTAGATATTTAGAGGACCCAAAGAGATAAATGCTGTACAGCCTTGTACAGTCTGTTCCTGCCCCAAGTATTTCAGAACCAAATGACAACGAACACAGAACTAAAATGAGAGCCAGCTCCTGGGCAGCCCCTCCAGGTGCCCTGCCTCAATGCACAAGTTTGTCAGTACAACTCAGGGTGTAAGGAAGCCCCAGTACGTATCTGTAGCAATCAGAAACACACTTCTGGACTTGTGGCCAGTTTTCCAATTGCCACATATTTATAAAATAAGCCACGAGGCTGCGGCCTTTGTGTGTCTTCACATCCACAGCTAAGACTTATGTTCCAAGCCTGTCAGTTGCCAATGAATTCACTGTCTGTGATGTGCCTTTTCCCCGAAACTGCACCAACACCAGCTGAAGTGCCAGCTACCACATCCCACATTTTAGTCGGAGAAGTGCTGGTGAGATGGCACTACTGGCATAGTAAGTACCGTCAGCTCCAGAAGAAGAACTGAGCTTTGAAGGACAGTTATTTCCCTAAAGCTGCAGATTTTTCTTGAAGCACAAGGGAGATTACCAGGATTACTGAAAATACATTTTGCTTTATCTTTCTGAGTAATACTTTGATCAGCGGCAATGAATGAAGTAAGAAAAAACAAATAAGCTGGCAGCAGCAGCAGCATCCTTCACAATCTCCTGATCCCACTGTTTAGGCTTCCTGATCCCAAAATAACAGCAGGAAAGCAGCCAGGCGCTGCACTGTACATAGGTCACATTTATTCAAGGATAAAGTATCCAAAAAATTCTGTGTAAGTACAGCCTGATAATTCTTATATTTCCGGCAAGGATAATGATTCAGAAACACTTGCGTTAGAGTAGGTTTGAGTCTGGAGAAGACATAGGAAATATACAGAATGAAACGGTGAGGAAATCACTACTGTGAGAGACTGTGACACCACATGCACTTCTGTTTACTGGGCTAAGGCTAGCTGAATAACCTCATGGTCTTCACTCTTGGAGCAGAGGCTCCAATTCAGCGCCTTGGAGAAGCAGCTGAAAGAATGTGGTGGGGATCCCTAAGGGCAAGACTGCGGACTGGACCCGGCCACAGCGGAGGTCTTGCCCCCTGCCCCCAGCGGACACACCCCAGCTGCCAGCCCTTCGTGTTTCAAAGACATCTTCCCATGGTGGTCTGTATGTCCCGTTTGTACGACCCTGCCCATCTTGCCGCTGCCCTGCTTCCACCTGGTCACCCCAAAGCGCACACGGGGCACTGCGGGGAAGAGCAGCGGGACCTGAACAGAACCTCGAGCGCAGCCTCCACCCAGCGCCACAATCTCCGCACATCCACAAAGAAACCACCCTCGTGGGGAGCAGCACCTCTCGCTCCCCTCCTCTGCCCCTCACAGTGACCAGCAAACCCCGCGGGGCTGCACCCTCGGCGGGCTTGCGCCAGACCTGGAGTCGAAGCGGGTGCCGTCGGGGAAGGCGCCGAGGTAGTGGTAGCGCACAAAGTCTCCGGGACGCACGGCCCGCGGGCAGCTCTCGGGCACGAAGCGCCGC
Organism: Entomyzon cyanotis; assembly: GCA_024500445.1. Taxonomy (NCBI): domain Eukaryota; kingdom Metazoa; phylum Chordata; class Aves; order Passeriformes; family Meliphagidae; genus Entomyzon; species Entomyzon cyanotis. The sequence continues at coordinate 90,682,145 of JAKEPQ010001005.1, forward strand.
TCCACGCCAAGCTCGGTGCCGTCCGGAGAGATTTCGGCGGCGGGCACCGGCGGCGCCTGGCACGCCGCCCAGCTCTCCAGCAGCGCCGGCAGCAGCAGCAGCAGCAGGGACCCGCAGCTCGGGCCCCGCCGCCGCACGGCCGCCTGCCGCGCCATGGAGCGCAGCGAGCGGGACAGCCGCAGGGCGCGCTCGGCGGGGAGGGGAGGAAGGGAGGATGGAGGGAAGGGAGGGAATGAAGGGAAGAAGGGAAGGAGGGAAGGGACAGGAGGGAGGGAAGCTGCCCGCCCCGGCCCGCCCGCCCCTCCTCCTCCTCCCACCGCCGCAAACTTGCAAACGTGGATGAAGCGCTCCCACCCGGGACGGGGGAGGAGCGGCCCCGGCGCTGGCTGCCCCCGCCCGCCGCGGGGCTGCGCAGTCCGGAGCGCAGCGGTGGCACCGCCGCCCCCGCCCCGCTCCCCCCACCTCGGGCCGGAGGTGCGACGTGGCGCTGCCCCCGGCCGCCCTCCCGGCGCTCCTCCGCTCCCGAAGGTAGCACGGGAGACGGGCGGACCCCGAGAGTCGTAAACACACACAAACAGCCCCGCCATTTCCCGGCAAATTCCCCGCCGCTCTTGGGAGCGGCGCTGGACCCCAGGGAGAGACCGAAGGCACGGCGATAGACCACCCCGCATCAGGGCTTTTTGTCACTCTACTGTACGTGCGTACACTTGTACTCAGCGCACGACTTCGAATATTTGCAGGTTTAAAGTCCCATCGTAAATACTCCATTTTAGATCAAACCCCCAAAGATACGAGGTTGTGTTGGCAAATGCAGATTGACGCACACCTCTGCTGTCACAAGGATTTGCAACTTTGCAAATGACACAGAGAAAAGAGAATCACAGAATGGTTTGGGATGGAAGGGACTTTAAGGATCATCTGCTTCCAACCCCCTGACGTGGGCAGGGGCACCTTCCACTAGACCAGGTTGCTCAGAGGCCCATCAAACCTGGCCTCAAACACTGAGGGATGAGGCATCCATAACTTCTCTGGGCAACCTGTGCCAGTGCCTCACCACCCTCAAAGAATTTCTTCCTAATGTCTAATCTAAACGTACTCTCTTTCAGTTTGAATCCATTAAACCTTTTCCTGTCATTACATGCTCTTGTAAAATCCCTCTTCGTCTTTCTCAAAGGCTCCCTTCAGGTACTGGAAGGCTGCAGTTAGGTCACCATGAAGTCTTCTTTTCCAGGCTGAGCAATTCCAATTCTCTCAGCTTTTCCTCACAGGAGAGGTGCTCTATCCCTCTAATTGTCTTGGTGGCCTCCTCTGGACTCGCTCCAACAGGTCAATGTCCTTCCTGTGCCAGGGACCCCAGAGCTGGGTGCAGTTCTCCAGGTGGGTTCTCACCAGAGCAGAGCAGAGGGGCAGAATCCCTTCCCTTGCCCTGCTGCCCACACTGCTTTGGATGCAGCCCAGGACACACTTGGCTCTCTGGGCTGTGAGTGCACATTGCTGGCTCATCTCCAGCCTCTCACCCACCAGCACCCCAAAGTCCTTCTCTCCTGGGCTGCTCTCAATCTGTTTGTCCCCAGCCTCTGTTGATACCAGGGGTTATCCCAACTCAGGTGCAGCACCTTGCACTTGGTCTTGCTAAACATCATGAAATTCCCACGGGCCCACTTCTCCAACCTGTCTAGGTTCCTCTGGATATTATCCTGTCCTTCGGACGTGTCAACCACACCACTCAGCTTGGTGTCATCTGCAAATTTGCTGAAGGTGCACTCGATCCCTCCACCAAAGTCCTTAATGAAGATATTAAATAGCATTTGGTCCCACTATAGACCTCAGAGGGACACCACTTGTCACTGATGTCCATTGGGACTCCAAGCCATTGACCAGATGAAACCATCCAACTACTTACTAATCCATCTAACAGTCCACACATCAAATCCATCTCTCTCCAGTTTAGAGAGAATGATGTTGTGAGGGACCACATCTAAGGCTTTACAGAAGTACAGATAAACAACATCCATAGCCTTTACCTTGTCCACTGCTGTAGTCACTCCCTCATAGAAGGCCACTGGGCTGGTCAGGCAGGACTTGCCCTTGGTGAAGCCATGCTGGCTGCCTTGAATCACCTCTCTGTCCTCCATGTGCCCTAGCACAGCTTCTAGGAGGATCTGTTCCATGATCTTCCCAGGCACAGAAGTGAGGCTGACAGGTCAGTAGTTCCCAGGGTCATCCTTTCTAGCCTTTTTTAAGATGTCACCTTAGACTACACAAGCTGCCGTAACTTTTCAAATATCATGGAGAGTGGCTTGGCAACTACTGCAGCAAATTCCCTCAGGACTCTGGGATGCATCTCATCAGGTACCACAGACTTATGTACATTCAGGTTCTTCATGTGGCCATGAACCTGACCTGACAAGCACCCAGTAAGACACAGCATCCAAGAGGAATCACCATTTCAGTGTGCCAGCAATCCCCTTCCCCTCTCTCTTTGATCTTGCACACATTGATGAGGAGAAACTTAGATTTTTTCTGTGTTATTCTAACTGGTTTCAGTGAAGAAGCATGGGAAAGCTAAGCATCTGCATGTGAAGCACCAACCCAAATAATACAATAATACAATATTTTTGAAAAGCAGAGAAATATATGACAGCAGGATTGGGGCAACCAGTTGGAAATGCAGGCACCTTAGGAATATCATGTAAGAAACATCAATGATAAGATTTTGTTATTGACAAATTATTAAACAAGCACAATGCACTCTTGGGTGGTCTATTTGCAAACCCATGAAAACCAGGGAAGATGGTGAGCCTGAGCATCGCAGCTGGGGAGATGACAGCATACAGGCCCAGTTCCTCACTTTTAGTGCATCTACCACCCAGCTGTACCACCCCAGCAACAGAAGGGATGCAGCCAAATCAAAGGTTTTTTAAGGGCATTCAAAAATGCTCTTGTATAATATTGATGTATTTGATGTATCGCTAGGAAATGAGTGCTGCTTGATGACCTAACAAGTGAAAAAGTTAGCAAATCAGGCAGTTATTTAAAGATAACAAGATTTGCGGTTACAAATCACATCCTCCTTCCAAAACCAGTCACACTGCACATTCCAAATCAGTCTTTTAAACAAGCAGTGTAAATTGTCTGGCAGTTGCCTGGAATTAAATCACTTATTTTGATGTTGGTTTATGTGGACATGATTTATTTTCACAAGAAGAACTCATAGTTCACCCTTGGAGTATGTTGATATAACCAACATAAAGATAAAGCTTACCCTGTGTTTGGCACTTCTTCTTGCTATGCAGTGACACAATCTTTATTTTTGCACATTTATTTAAGAAATTTTATGTTTTCAAAACAATTCCTTGGACTCTTAATATTTATGCAGTTTTGTACTCATTACTTTTCACCTGTGTCAATAACAGTTCTCCCCTTCTGATGTAATTACCATTGCCTCAAGACTGCTCCTAGCATTTCCAGTTTTATTAACTCCTAGAAGATCCACACGTCCCTTCTGTGCTACCAAACCTGCTTGCCTCTTGCTTCAGTTCCATTTGCCCTATAGCTCATGTGCCACAAGCCTCTCCATAAGCACACATAGAGCTCAAGACTGCTGTCAGACAGTCAGGTTCATTCCTTTCTGTCCCCCTAGTTTTGTTCACAGAGGTAGCAAATGTGCAAATCCAGTATTTTCCTTAGAAATGTCAATTTAAAGATTTTGCTGTCTTTTCAAAGTGCACACACACAGACAAGCACACACACACACAAATTCTTATTTGTATGCCAGTTTGTTTGAACACTAACCCAACTTTCCTGGAAGCATTGTGGGGATGCTGATCTCTATTAGACCTCTTCTTCACTCTGCCTGACAAATAGCAGTGTCTAACACAGTGGGAGAACGGGGAGAGGAAAGCACAGACATGTTCAAAGCTCCTAGAGAAGCTGGTCCTGGAAGGAGGATTATCCTTTCCAAACTTTAAAACACAGTGCAACTGAGGTCCAGTCTCTCTCTGAAGATTTAGCCTTCAGGAATGCCACAGGTCAGCCATTAAATGAGGATTAAGGAGCTGGGAATTCATGTCTTTGCATCTCCTTTCGGAGTATACGATGTGCCTCATGTAATGTTCAAAGGGTTGCAGTTATCCTAGCTTTGAGCTACATTATCAATCTAAAATAAATTTGATGCTGTTCCCAAATTTTTTGAAGGGCAAGGCAGTAGAATGTCAGCTCTCATTGTCTCCCCATGTATCACAGCATCGTTACTGTTGTGTCACACAGAGAAGAAATCCAAGAGCTCAGATTCCAAAAAGGTAGATGAGAAAATTCCTTCATATACTACTTGATACAAATCATGTCTCAGTAGCATTGAAGAAAGCTGAGGAGCATGCTGATGAGTCACTTCAATTAAAGATTAATTTATGATAACTTGGGAAAAGGCCTCAGCTTGAGTCTGAGGTAGGCAAGATACCACTGGTTTGTAACTCGAGATACCGTTCTACTCCTTGGAATGTGCTTGAAGCCAAGCACCAGGCAGTCATGAGATAGTGGGCCTAATGTAAATTAAAATGTTTGCAACTCATTTGGTCACATAAACATGGGAGAAGTTGTGACTAGTGAAATACTCTGCTGAGTACCTATTCGACTTACTCGCTACGTGACCACTGCCCGTTGACAATTACCCATTGCACAGCTAAGATTACAGATCCAAAGATTCAGTCCCTGGATGCCTGAAGGATGTATGTGTTGTGCTTTGATCCAGAGGTTTTCTAAAAAGGTAGCATACCGAGACAGAAAAACACAGAGAGGATTTGAAATGTTTTCTAAATACTCTATTGATTATAGATCATGGAAAACAGAGGCAATAATTTTTTTTCTTAGAAAGAATATGTCAAATGCTTCAGCTTGCAGATACCTTGAAATTATGGCAGGCAAATTTAGAGATAATTAAGATACTAGAAGTAAAAAAGTGAGAGTAATGGAAATCACAGCTTGAACTTACATGAAATCAAGTTTTTTAAAAAGACATCTATCAGTTTTAAATTGATAGGTAATATTCATAAAGATCAAAATGCAATGCTGGTTTTGGCTGTATAATCTACCAGGGGATTGCGAGAAAGGACTCTGAATTAGTTTATCTTCTGCAGCTTTTCACCTCAATATGTACTCTCTTTCAGACTCCTAAGCTTCTTAGAGAATAGTTTTGGGTTACAACTAATGTGAAAAAAACATTGTGCTCTCTCTGCTGAGCTGAATTTCAAGGAAAACAACCCCTAAATGTAACTCAAAAGCTAATTTCTCCTTCTAAGAATCTGTAAAGGTTGTAGAGTTCTTCAGATATTTGAAACAACCACAGAAACACTGGTTTTAACTATTAAATATGGATAAACTATAACCACAAAACTTTCTCAGTAAGTACTGCTTTTAGTAAACAGGATTTTGAAGAAATACTATTTCTATTTTATATAGCTACATGATTATTCCAGAGGACCTGGAACCTGAAATACCTCGTTGCACCCAAAATATTGTAATATAAATTCTATCAGTCACACATAATTCAGTTGTGTGTCATTTATTGTCAGTGGTGTGAGTCGCGGGGGCCTGACATGACCCTAAATGCTTCTGGTGACCAAAGTGATCCAGGTAACTTGGGCTTCTTTCTTCCATGGTGAGTCATGACAAATATTGTGACATGGAACTCCTCACTCCTCTCTGGAAGAGTCATACTGGACTAATCAGCCACCTCCACTGGCTATTTAACACTTAGCTTTTATCCTGATTCATTACTGGTAGTGGTTTAGCAGTGAACATAAAGAACAGAGCATCAGAGAGCTACACCTTAGGTTGCTGATACTGAGATACATTTCAGTTACTCCAATCCATCTTCAGTTTCTCTCTACTCCACCTACTATGGCTGTTCTAAGGAAAGTCAAACAGAGGGTAACACTGTTGAACCAGTGTTCTCTTCCAGACTCTGCCCTGCCAGGAGGGTCTCACTTGCCATAGGTATTCAACAATTCCTTTGCTGGACATCACAGCATAATGAGATACACCAGCAGAGCTGTCTTAATTAGTGCTCATGAATAGCCCGTCATTCCAAATGTGCCACGCTAAATTACTATCCAAGTGATTTAGCAAGTCTGGCTCATTTTGGCGGAAACCGGTTAGACAGCCCTTACAAAAGGCCACTGCCACCAGAGATGAGGCTGCGGCTCCAACAGCCAAACACAAGGATAGATTACAGTTGACTGTTGTCTTCCACCAACACTGCGACTGTTTGTAAGGCAGACGGCTGTCAAAAGCATAGGCCTGGATCGCAAGCTGCCGAGGCATCAGTCACGCCTTCTTTTGTGTTTGCACTGCAACTGTTGTAGTTTGCACTGTACTAGAAACAAACAAATAACTGTAGCAAGCCAACTCTGGGCGAAACTATTTCCTAATTATCCTAGAGCAGTGGTGCTGGTCTCAGGGTAGACTTGGCAGTGTAAAATTGCAGAAAAACAACCCTATGCATCCAGCTTTTCCTACCATTTCCCACAAATGTATATATTTAAATGTTACTGATTTCCATTCAGTGTTCATGTATTTATCAGGTAAGACATATATATGTGTGTATATGTAACAAGATACCTTCACCTCATCTCACAAAAAAAGAGAGGGTTTTCAGAATTAAATGCCCTTGAAAGTAGAGACCACAGAAGTTAAAATTCACTATTTCAAAGTAAGTATGAAAATCAGTTACCAGATTTTCAGAAAACTTTATCTATGGAGAGGCTAAAATGAAAAAAAAATCTGGTCATAAGAGACATACCAAATGTAATGTAAGTAGCTGAAGACAAAATAAGAAATGTGTTGGATAACAAATTACTAAAACTTGCCTAAACTAAAGCATATTCTAAATATATTGCAAGTATCCCAAAGTCAAAGAATGGCTTTAAAGCAATGGACTGCTTATACTAAACTGCAGAAAGACTTGAGTATTCCTAATGGATACAACAGATTCCTATTCCTAAAGTATACCTGTGGTTAAATGACAGGCTTTCAGTCTGTGGCTTTCTATGGTGTCATGCAGAAGTGGCAAGGAAGCCTGCTGTCCACTGGCCTAAATTCCCAGTGAATGGGGGTTTGCATCTGCAACGGAAATGACCAAATGACCTAGGAGACTGCACACCAAAAAAAAAAAAAAAAAAAAAAAAAAGCTAAACTGCAGCCTTCTGACATACAAAATTTGCAAAGAGTGAGTCTCACATGCAGCATGAACAATCTCAGAATTGTGTTGCTCAAACAACTGTGGAGAAAGAGGTGGTTCCCTGCAACAAGGGTCACGCTGGTTTCCTTAAATGCACTAAAAACAAACAATTACTGATAGTTTGCCTGTTATAAAGGGTTTTCACTGAATCAAAAGGGACAGCAGAAGCACTATGTGCTTATTTGAAGGCTAAAAATCTTTTCAAGAAGCACCATAGGCACTAAGGTCTGAAAAGCAAATGGTTGCAATTCTGTAACTAACTTATGCCTAAGTTTTATCACGCCTGATCTGTACTCTGTCTGCTACAACTGTTACAGCTCTATAATTAAAAAATAATAATGTTTTGTTCCAACATTCTTTTAAACAAAGCTGCCTTAATAAAGTTGGTTTGCAAATTAGGTGTGGACTATGACTCCTGCTCAGAAAGACAGAACCCTTTTATCCAAGCTCCAGTCTAATGCCCACCCCCACATCCACCCATCCCCTGCCTATAGCATTTTCCATATAAAATGCCTTCTGAAAGCTGCTTGTGTTGGAGGACAAGAGAAAATGGTTCATCTGCAAACCACTTGGCACAAAACAAACTATGCAAACTTTCCTGAAATGTAAGGGCATCTGTTCCACCAGGGGTACAACCTGCTCGCATTTTTAAATGAGCAACACCGCAAACTCACTTTGCATGTCTTGGGTAAAAGGATTATTTGCAGAGGTGATTGGAAAAGAGGCAAGTAAGGTCAGTCACTTCTCTGCATACCAGCCCTGTAGCTGCCAGAGGCCACTGCCTAAGCAAACTGGAAACAGGACACCTTGTTATTTCTCCCTTCCCTCATTACTATTCACATGTGAATCCCCTGGGAACTGCCTGAAGTTCGTAGGTGTTACAAAATAGTGCTCAATGGTTCATATTAGTGTGTGTAAGCATTAAAGCAGGTGCTTACCAGGAGTCCAGTGCAAGAAGATTGTAGCAATCTTCTCTCCTAATTAGGAAGCATTTAGTGACTCTTGTGTGAATTTTTATTAACATTTTGCATCTCAAGAGAGAAAGAGTCATGTATTCAGACATCAACTCCTAACATTTCACTTTTACTAGAAATGTCAACATTCTTTTGGAAGCAAATTCACACGGATTCATCGGATATTTACTGCATCTGTGAGCTTGTTTTTAACAGAGGTGTCCATCTATAGTACAACTTCAGAGTGGTATTCCAATAATTTTCCAGCCATTTGATCTGTGTACTAAAGAACAGTTTTAGGCCCAGGCTCACAAAATTGGGAACTTTTAAACTTTTAAATGATTGTTAAACAACAGTCATTAGGTGTTTGCATAGAGCTGGTAAGATCATTCTGAATGCTGGGTATGTTCTGAACCCATTCCTGGTTTGCTGGGCTGTTGCAGCACAGGTCACAGGTATTGTTGCCTGCCTTCTCCACTAATTGTTCCAGCCAACTTCTATCTGTCTGTCCCTGTGCTTAGGGTTCAGACAAACATCCTATGCAATCTACGTGGATTACAGATACACTCCATAAACGTAAAGCCAAGAATTAAAGCCTTAGCAAATGGAAGAGAGTTGTTATTATTAGTCTGGCTACAATCGTGCTAAGATTTACTGTCCAAATTAGCTAATAATTGCAGGTCATCCAACAATGATAGAATTAGAACTACTATACACAAAGTTAGTATTATCTTTGCCTTTCTCTGGTCACATGCTTCCCTTTCCACTGGGCTCAAAAAATCAATAAAATCAGGCTTTAGGAAAAGCAAGAGCTGGTTGTAGTAAGCTGTTAGCATCCTAAGTTCTTTGCCTTGATTACAGTGGCAATATTTATGATTTCTTCTTCCTCTTTGCCAGAAAAATGATGTTGTGTGTTTTCCCCTCCTCACTCAAGGTCTGCTTGGGGTAATTTTTCATGTTCTCTATCAGTTTGTCAACTTGCTCCTGCTTTGTTGGCTCACAGTTCAGCGTAACATCTCACTTTACTGCAGGTTATAGGTACTACCCATATTGCAGGTAAACCACAGAATCAATTGACTCAACTTCTAAGGCTTCATTTCTTTAATGATCTGTAGTTGACAGTCAGTGGTTTGTGTCTGTGGTCCTGAGGCCTCTGTTACCATCCTGTGCTTGAATTTTCTTATCTTGTACTTGCATTTTGGGAGGCCCCAAACACCCTGTTTTTTTAATCTACAGCCTTCAAGCTGTGGTTTCCAGATAGCTTAACTAATGTTTTATGAACACAGCCTAACCACCTGTAGCCAACATCTACATGTTTTGGCAAGAACACTGGTACTTTATTAAAATTACTTTATAACTGGGCAGAACACCTCTCATTTCTTAGTTTATTCAAGCATGACCAAAAAGCACCATGCAAGGCTGGCAGGAGAAAGCCCTATTAGTGGATGCTAAACTGACTTTTTTTTCACAATCCACAAATGACAAATAGAAGCATAGACCATGCACGAATCTGCCTAGATACTGATTGACTAGGAAAGAATATGTTTTTCTCTATCTACAATGATATATTTATCCTTCCATTTCTATATCTATATAACTACAGGTGACAGCAACTTTCAAGCAAAAGTTACTACGAGGGAGTGATCCTGGATGTCATTCATAGCAAAATTAGCCTAATGGAATAGAAACAAAGGTTCCTAGCTTACCATTGGAAAACATTATTTTTGTGTGTTTGGCATGAATTTCAACAGTTCCACAGGAGAATTCCTTTCTCAGTCCTGTCAGAGACACTCCAGGGTCAACTTGCTTAACTAATCCTTGCTTCATTGCTGTACCAGTGCTACACTACTCTTTCAATATAACCCTCTCGAGAGGTGCAGGGAAAGGAGAAGTCCTAGAACTGTGAATTTCTGTTCATTTCATTGAACAGAAGAAGCTGTTGGTGACCTGACATATGGGAAGTATGCTAAGCTAAAGAGCTGTGAATTTTGGATAGTTTTGAAAAAAAACTAGTTAAGTGGGAACAGCTGCTTTGCATGGAGCTAACAGATCAGCTATTTTAACAAGAGAAAGTCATCTTCCCACTTAACAGAGGTGGCAAGCAGAACCAGGAATCTTTGCCTTCAAGTTTTTAGATTGTATTTTTCATCACTTTATTTCTGCAGTTTCTGTGACCCATTAGTAAACGCCGGAGCCTTTTTAGGTTCCACTGGAAAGTTGGCAGCTCAGAGGGGACATACCAAGGGAAGATGCTGGCACTGAAGATGCCTATTTCACTTGATACGTTGGGCATCGTTTAAATGGGAACTGTTTTATCAGTCACTACATTATAGAGACAAAATTCAGGAAAGGCATCTGCTTTTGTAAGGGAAAAGTTCTTGTAAACCGATCACTGATTTGAGAATATAGCCAAAGCTCAGAAGGAGGAATTTCCTGCAGCTATGAAAAAACCAAGAAACAATTGGCTACCAGGCAAAGAATCTAGCCTTGATTCTTACTTTGTCAATAGCAAAAGTCCTGCCAACTTTGATGACAGTAAGACTATAACAATTACAGGTTAAGAAGCAGTATATATATACATATATATACACATATATTTAATACAACAGAAACATGTAATCTGGAATAATTATCATCCCCCTATTAAGGGGTTCAAATTACAGCAATGCTGACTCAACCTCTCATCTGTAAAAAACAGATAAATAGAGAATTATGGATTTCATTGCATTTGGCTGTTTCTTGTGAAACCAGAGTCCTGCCCACTCAGCTTGGGCACAAGGGATCCCACAAAGGATGTTAAGTTTTATAAGAAGTTGGGAGACTATCCAAGGGTTGTCAGCCAATATTTCCCTTCCCTACAGTTATATAATGTGCTATTAGCATCTGAGTGCTCCTACTGCTCACACAGTTCCTGAATGGGATCAGTCCTTACTCAGGTAATGTCCTTTGAAGGCTACATAAAAGTTTGCCTCTGTAATGACATTACTTGGAGCTTTCCATTAGCAGCAGAGACAACATGTTTCTCTCTACAGGTACCTGAAAGGAGGTTGTAGCAAGGTGGGGATTGGTATCTTCTCCCAGGCAACAAGCAATAGGATGAGAGGTCATAGCCTCAAGCTGTGCCAGGGGAGGTTCCAGCTGGACATCAGGAAGAATTTCTTCACTGGAAGAACGGTCAGGCATTGGAACAGGCTTCCCAGGGAGGAGAAGGAGTCACCATCCCAGGAAGTGTACAAGAAATTACTGGGCATGGCACTTAGTCCTCTGGTCTAGTTGAAAAGGCTGTGATCAATCAAAGGTTGGACTTCATGATCTTGGAGGTCTTTCCAACCTTAATGAGTCTGTGATTTGGCATCAGCGTATAACCAGAGATACAATGCTATATCGAGAGTGTGCTACACAAATATACACAATCAAATATGACAATCTTTTTCTTCCTGAAAAAACAAATGCAAATGGCACAATGCAAAATGTCTGGGACTACATAACAGTTATTTGCATTGATTTATAAAGACCAGAAAACAAAAGGGAAAAAAACAATGAAAAATATAAATTATTCAGTGACTTCATATTTTAAATATAAGTTATTCAATGACTTCATGTCTCTAAAGACTTTGGTGAATTAAAATAATCAAGAAAGATTGAAGAAAGATTATTTTCACTGAGTGGTGGCCTTAAAAGACAGTATGCATTACGCTTCTGATACAACGGGTGACTTTATCGCTGCAAACTCCAAGTGATCAGTAAGATGGCATTTTCACAGAAGGATGGAGGGAATTCATTGATGCAATCACCTATCAGAGTCTTGGAGGACAGAATTTACAAAAAGAAAGACAAACATTCCTCATTTAAGTTCCAGCTTATCAGTCTTTGGGATAGATTCAATAAAAAGATTTGAGTGCTTAAAATGGGATGTAGTGGTTCAAGTGGCTTCAAACTAAAGCTGCAGTTAAAACCACTTTGCTCAACTAATTTCCAGAGATGCTTCCCTGCTTAGTTATATTACTTTCCTGCAAGTGCATATTTTTAAATAAATCACATAATAACCCAGTTTTTATAGAAACAAACAATTCAGTGCTTAGTTCACACCTTTGCTTGGTTTGGCTCCAGCTTTGATGGAAGTTTGATGTTCTTCTGCCCAATTCTCCTAAAAGGCTTATCCCTGTAGACATGTACAGAGTCTCAAATACCAACAGGATCGTGACTGTACAAAATGCAGCTGTGGCAATCATGTTCTTTCAGACATTCGCTGCCTGTAAGAGGCTTAAAGATCAGTACTGCCTGTCTCAAACACTGTCAAGGCCACAGAAGGAACTAATCAGGGAAGAACAGGACTCTGGTCCCTGCTTAGGGTATTGATTTTGTATCACACAGAAAGAAGTACAGTTTCCACTGTTGGATGGGCAATCCTCTTAGGGTACTCACAGCCAAATTCAAACACACTTGTCTTTCTGCCCCCATGAATCTCAAATGCTTTTCTTTACTGCTTCCAAAGAGTGGGCTATGAATGGTGAGTAGCCCTTGCTGATGTAGCTGTTAGCCCTGATGCTTAGGGGGTATTTTGTTGCAGTGACACAGAACCTCCCATCACTGAATACCCAGACCAAGGAGAGAACCAAATTTTCTATTTGCTAAACTACTATCAAAAGAAACTGCCAGCATTTCCACTTCAGACAAAACTTTTCTCTGTAAGAAAGGATGTCAGCACCTCTCCTCATAGCTAGGTTCCCAAGTGGTGAAAGGGCCACTGCTGTTCTGTGGCAGCCTTCCCTGTGGTGAAGTGGTCCAGATATTAGACTTGGTCTATTCTGAATGTCTCCAGTCATCTAGCTTCAGGCAGCCATGGACTGGCCATGCTGGATTTAGACTTTGCTCTGCTCAGCCTGCTGCTTCTTCTGGATCCCATTAGGAGGTGCTTAACTTCCCATGAAGCCTAACACGGGTTCTGGATTCCTCTCCCATGCGTAATATCTGACACATAATCAGAAACAGATCCTGGCCCAAAGCTCTAGCCAGCCAAAAATGGAGAAAAACAGACTGGCTGACTTTCTGCCAGGGCTACACTCTCATAGGAATACTGATGCCCATGGGATGACATAGATGTAAATTAATTTGGTCCCAGTATTATCGCTTGTAGCTGAAACATTATAAAGTTAGAATGGATATCATGAAAAATAATGGCTTTTCAGATACTTTACATTGCAACAGCAATTAATGTTTCTTCTTAGATGTTTCACAGAACAATGACACCTGTGGTAAGAAAACATTTACCCAAAAAATAAACATTTTGAAATGGCTGAAGCACTACATTCAAATAAAGGGAAAAAACCCCACCCCACAACTTCAAATAAATATCCTTCTAAGTACCAGGAACTAGATCCTCAGTTAATATAAACACTTTAAATAGAACAGATTTAAGCAATTAACAGATACTGAGCATCTTTGTTTCAGAATAAATAAAAATGAAAATAACAATTATTCTTTTTGTACTCCCTCCTTTTCACAATTCATTTTGTTTTGATCTTTCCTAAGGACTGATATGAAAGCAATTGTCTTCTTGGGTAAGTGTGCAACACAGGAATCCAGAAAAAGAAGGAAAAGAAAAGAAACTTTGGAGCTACCTACAGCTTTAAACAATCTGCTCTTCCTAAAAAAGCCTGGCCATGGTGTTACTAAGACAGGTAATAAAGTGCTGAAGTTCATTACTAAGACAGATGAAAAAAGTGCACTGAAAATTATTTGCATCAAACTGAAGAAAGAACACATTTAAACCACTGTGTCAGAGCCGATTTATGCATCTATCAAATTTTATCTTCTGCATGCCCCAATAAGTTATTGCAGTAAAGAGTGCCATCCAAACGTCCTGATCTGATCAGAAATTACAGCGTGGGTGTACAAGTCACTAGGATGCAAAGAACATAGCCAAGATCCCACTGGCTTAACAGTAAGAAGAGGATTATGTATACTATGGGCTGTTCTTCTGCCTCCATTGCAACCCCACACTTCTGCTGAGACCACGCACTTAGTTCCTGAATTTGCACCAATTATTCTGCCAAGGCTGGAGTTATTGAATCTGAGGTCATCTAAGCCAGTCCCATACTTTGTCCAAACTGGCAGAAGTCTTCTTACTTCAGCCAAGGATAGTCAAGGGTGTACAAAAGCGAGACTGGTAGGGTTTCTGTAGAATGCCTGTCTCTTTTGCTATTGCACACATCTCTCCCACGGAATACCATTCATGAACTGGAAACACTCCATCTTAGAATCATATTAGGTTTTCTGTCACCGTCCTATCATGCTGGCAAGGTGTTTCAGAGTCTGACTACTCTGTTAGTTTGAAAAAGCAAAGTAAAAAGGCACTTGAAAATAACAACACTGGTCTGAAAGGGGGGCAAAAAAACCTCTATTATATCACTTCAGTTTGCTTCCAACACAAAGTCTCTATTTAGTAGGCATCAGTCCAGCTGGTCCCTAACGATTGCCAATAGTTAGTAACTATTGCCATTTCTCTAAATAAAGTGAAAAATTTATAATGTGTCTCACCTAAGTTCTTTTAGACATTTTAAATGCAATTGCAACACCTAAAAATATTTCTCCTGCCTCACTTGTTGCTTGAAGATACATGACCTGTATGGGAGTGATTGAAATTTGACATGTTACCACATGCCAGAAGTGTCACAGCAGCAAATCTCTTAGCCTCCAGCAAATATCAAGTCATCTGCTTAACCAGCTTCACAGTGGATTATATTAAATCACATCACCTTGCATTTGCCTCATACACAGATATTTAACACAGATTAGCAAATAAACTCATTTTGCCTCTAAGCCTTTAGACAAGAGGTCTTAATGGAGTTTTGCACCTCGGGTCAACTGCTATGATCTGCCTTTTCAAGACATGCCAGCAATTCAGCATGTTCTTCTGAGTTTAGGCCCAAGGAAAGGCTACTAATAAAACTCCCCAAAGGCCCAGTGCTAAGCAAAATACACAACCTGTCTACAAACCCATGGGATGAATGAAAATGGTTTACTCACAACTTATGCGCCATCTCATGACATCTCAGCCAGGTGGATAGGTTGGATTTAGTTTATGTAGAGCAGGAGTTGGGGTTTTTTGGTAAATATATTTGCAAGGTTATGTTGCTTTGCTGTTGGGTGTTGTTTTGTGGTAGAATGATCGCTACATCCTTTCCAGTGCCAGTAAACTGACAAAATTTGGGGCATGAAATAAAAATCTTCACCAATAGTGTACATGACACGCAAAAGCTAGATTATTTTGTTTAAACCTTAAAATAAGCACCTTTTTCCTTGAAAAGGACTGTGACAATTAATTGGACAAAAATTGTTTCCTGGGATCTGAAGTTACAATGGCAGCCACTTAGCTGAATGCAAGTAGAAACAAGACGTGATTGTTCATCCCAAATAAGGCTTTACCAAGTAAAAGCCAAAATAATATTAAAGTAGTGCTTGTTTAACAATACTGGACTGTTAAATAATCGACAAGACTGCTTTTTCCCTTGTAAAAGATAAGCATTCTCAGGACTGTGTTTGTACTGCAGAATCACAGGGTGCTGTAATAGCAATTACCATCCTTTGCCTTTGATGTGCACTTTTGAAGCACTACAACGACCACAGTTAGAAACACCTTCAGTTCCCGGACTTCTAAGATATATTTTTTGCATTTCACCCAGCTCTTAAGCAGTTCCTGAAATCTCATTTGCCCTTGAATTTCAGCATGAGACAAAAGCAGAAATTTAAATTTTGCCTTCCCAACACCAACCTACCTCTCCTGCTCATCCTCCAACAGAGAGATCACAGCCAAGGCAGGAAACAACAAAGGCTGGGGGTAGATTTGGTTCTCCAGAGGTAGTCATACACTGAAGAGAAGGATGCCCTTTGCTAGTCAGCTAGGTCCCACCACTGCAGCATAGCCTTAACCAGACTTAACTGGGTTTGCTTCCAAAAGAAAGTCTCTATTTAGAGACTTTTGGTGCTAGACCTTCCCCTGTAACTAACACATACCTTCCATGACACCAACCCACCCTTTAAAAAAAAAAGCAAAAGAAAGAAAAACCAACACCAGCTCTGAGTGGTTTGGATGCTGACCTTCTCCTCCCTCCAGCCACATATATTTTGGTCACTGGCAAGCATAGAATCATAGAACCATAGAATGGCTTTTGTTGGAAAGGACCTTTAAGGTCACCTAGTTCCAACTCTCTTGCAACGCAAAGGGACATCTTTCACTACACCAGGTTGCTCAGTGCTCCATCCGACCCAGCTCTGAGCACTTCAAGGAATGGGGCATCCACAATTCCCCTGGGCAACCTGTTCCAGTACCTCACCACCCTCACAGTACAGCATGCCCAGTGAGCACCATGATGGGGCTCTCCCTGCATACCCAGCCCCCCTCTCACACCTCAGAGAGCCCTCAGCTGCATCCCCAACTTGGTAAAGGAGGTAACACCTTCAGCCTTCCCTCCACCCTGGAGACACCTGCTCCCTGACACCTCATGACCAACCCACTGCCATATTTCCCCAGGCCTATCCACATATCCCTCAGTCCTGGTGTGTGAATCACAGAATGCTTTGAGATTTAAGGGACCTTAGAGATCATCTAGTTCCACCTCCTGACATGGGCGGGGACACCTTCCACTGGGCAAGGTTGCTTAGGGTCCCATCAAACCTGGCCTTGAGCACTGCCAGGGATGGGGCAGCCAGAACCTCTCTGGGCAGCCTGTGCCAGCGCCTCACCACCCTCTCAGTAAAGAATTTCTTCCCATTATCTAATCTAAACCTACTCTCTTTCAGTTTTAATCCACTCCCCCTTGTCCTGTCACTACATGCCCTTGTGTAAAGTCCCTCTCCACCTTCCTTGTAGCTCCCTTCAGGTACTGGAAGGCTGCAATTAGGTCATCCCGGAGCCTTCTCTTCTCCAGAAAAACAATCCAAATTCTCTCAGCCTTTCCTCACAGAAAAGGTGCTTAATCCCTCTGATCAACCTAGTGGCCTCCTTTGAACTCACTCGAACAGTTCTATTGATACAAATCACTCTGTCCTTCCTGTGCTGAGGACCCCAGAGCTGGATGCAGCACTCCAGGTGGGCTCTCACCAGAGCGGAGCGCTGGCCCTCCTGCACAGAGGAATGACCGGGGCGTTTGGTACTTTTTCTATGTTAAATATCCGTGTTTTGAAGGCACAACGCTCCACACATTATTCCTAACCCCTGGTAAGGCGCCGGGAATGCTTGAGGCTGCGGCGGGAAGACCACGGACCGACCACTCCTGCCGGGTCGGTGAGGGGCGGAGCGCGGTGCCCGGGGCTGGGGGGTCGGTGAGGGCGGAGCGGGGTGCCCGGGGCTGCCGGGCCGGAGGAAGTCGGCGCTCGGCCGGAAGCCGGGATGCGGAGGGCGGGCAGGGGGCGGCACCGGGGCCCCGCCGTCCGCCGCGGCTCTGCCCGCCGCGCCCATGGCCCAGCGGGCGCCCAGGGGGCAGGGGCAGGACGGGGAGGAGGGAGCGGAGGAGGAGGCGGCGAGGGGCAGCCGGGCGCGGGCCAGGAGCCATGCGGAACCCGCGGCGAGCGGCGGCAGGACCCAGGAGCGGCATGAGAGGAAGCGGAAGAGGCAGGAGGCGCAGCAGCTCCAGAAGATCCAGCACCTGGAGTCTTTGTAAGGAGCGGAGATGGGGAGGCTCCCGCCCCGGCTCTGCCCTGAGCACACCCTGCTGGCGTTTGGGGCTCGTTTGCAGAGCAGGCTTTGGGGTTTTTTGGAGGGTGGTGTTTATTTCCCCCCAGTCCCTTTCAGGGTGAGTCGGCGCAGGGGCTTCGAGGCCACTCGCAGAGCTGCTTGGTGACTTAGGGGAGGCTTGGGGCACGGACGGGGCTCTCCCAGCTTCCTCCAGGTCTGAGAGGTACAGCATAGAGGCAGAGGTTGTTCTACTAGAATGGACTTTAAAAAAAATTCGGAATGAAAAGGTTTGAGATCTGCCTGATGACTCCATTAGTGGCCCGTGGTGCTGTAAAAGCTTTATGCCATTTCACTGAAAAGGAATTACTATTTTAATGGAATAAAAAGGTCAGAAGGTTCACCACAACATTACTTTCTTGTCTTTCCCACGTGGAAGTGAAAATCTGTTTGTTATTAAATACACCAAACGGCACTCCAAAGTTATTGTTATAAGGATGGGGGGAACATATTTTAGGCACCTTTTCCCTGCTGTTCTTATTGCATTAGAATGATTGTGCCTAGCATTCCTATAGGTATGTAGAGGTGTGTGTGTGTGTGTGCCAATGAAATATTGCCTATGCCATCAAACTTATGGCCTAAAATGATGTACAGCCTGTACAGCTGGTTTGTGTCCTGCTGAGCTAATATGTGGATAATGTCTGGAAAGGCCTGTTGAAAAGAGTCTTCCATAAAAGCAGAGGATTTTAGAACTCTGAGCTTACACAGTGCTGTTCTTTACGTACTATTGAAAAACAAAACAAAAAAGAAAATCTCTGTTCTTTTCTAAGATCATCACTCTTTACACTTTTGCTAAGGCAGCAATTTACGGAAAGCAGTGTACCTGTTTAAATACAGATGAGATTTGGGGGGGCAAAAAACCCAATACAAATTCAATTACACAGGTGTTCGTCTTCCTAGGTAATTTCTAGGTATTCTTTGCCTCCAGGACCATTTCCTATTGCCTTGGCATTTAACTCCTTAGCTCATGCACTTTTTTCAGTTGCTGTGTGCGCTATGTAGCACCTGTTTGCTACTTGGGTTTTAATAAATGTTGTATCTACTGTTAACCCCAAAGAACTGCTGCAGAAAATACAGTACTTTGGTTAGTAGGGTTCTGTCTTTAGGTTTAATACACAGAAGATGATTAAATTATTATGCATTAATTTTGGCTGCCAAAACTAGATATAAGGAACAGTCTGACTTGACATTTTCAGCTGACTAGGATTCAGCAGTGCTGGAGTAAAGAAGTTTGGATCAGTGAGACCTTGGGAAGGGGTGCTACGGAAAAAGAGGAGAGAATTATGCATTTATGGTAACTGAGGCTAAATTGAATATACCACACATTCACAGCAAGTAGTTGTGCTCCCACAAGAATATGAATCTGAAGGATGTTTGCAAGAGACATGTGTGGTGATATGAGAAATGCTGTCTGTCAGTCAGCTTGCATCCAGCTATCTGTATTCAACTGTAGTTGTTAGATATAGGGTAAAATTTAAGGGAAAATGTGAGCTGAAGGTTTTAACTCTATGCCACTGAAAAACTGTATTTTCTCAATTTATTTGTCTGTGCCGAGCTGCAGAGTAACAATATTTCTCTTGCTTTTCAGCTATGAGAAACCACCCCCTGGGCTAATTAAGGTTGGTAAATAGCAGTAAGTTTTTGGGATTATGAGGCATTTGCACAAAACCTGTTCTTTGGTGTTTAAGTGTCTCCATTACCTATATAAATTAGAGAAAAGTAAGTGATCCCCAGGAAAAACTCAGAGAATTGTTACAAGCTGACCTCTTTGAGTTGGTGATCCAGAGTGAAATGCCTAGAATCAGATAGGAAGAGATCAGGTCTTTCATTATCTCTTAGCACATTTCATGCAATATTTAATAGTGTGGATAGAGGGGAGCCATTTATGGAAAGCAGATTTTCAGTTTGAATGACATCTTTTCAAGATTCTTCTCCACTGCTTAGGCTGAAATATTTCTTTCATCATGATCATTACTTTTGCCAAATTTGTATACCTAAGCCATAAGGTAATGCTTTTAACCTAAAAAATACTGCTCTGTGTTGTAATGGCTTTCTTGTAATGGTTACGTCTTAGTAGCAGGAAGAGGATAAACTAGTCTCTGCTTTAAGTTTTCATTTATATTATTTATTTAAGTAAATTACTGAAACAGATGAGAAGGAATGAAATTCCTTTACTGCAAAGTTCTGACTGCAAAATTCAAGGATGAGAGAAAAAGAAAGAGTCAAGTATTTTAGATCTTTTGTGTGTTACAAAAGAGTTACGGGGAAAATATGTTTCCTGTTAAGTGAAGGTCTGCACACTTGAAGTATTAATTCTTGCAAAGTTAAAAAAAGGAAGTTATTTTATTTTATTGTCCTTATCTTTCTTTTTTTTTGGTAGGAGAATGAAACAAAACCAGAAGACTGCATACCTGATGTACCAGGCAACGAGAGCGCACGAGAATTCCTAGCACATGCCCCGACAAAAGGGCTTTGGATGCCATTGGGAAAAGAAGTCAAAGTTATGCAGTGTAAGGCTGAAAATATTCCAGATGTCATTGGACTGCCATATATCCATCCCTTTACTCTGGGGGAGGGCAGAATGTCTGGTGGACAGATGATGAAGTCCAGGTAGATTGACATCATATTGATCTAAAAACAACCAGTATCTTGAAGGCTGTAATAGCCTTGTATTTTTATGGAAATTACATTTGTCAGCATACTAGTTGTATCTCTCAGTTTCTTCCAACAGATTGAAAATGTTTTGCAGAAATGTAGTTTTGGCTTTTTATACTTCTTTTGATCTGTCTCAGAGGTGCAATTCACTGCTGCTTCTTTTTTTTAAAGGTTGGAGATGTAAACGTTATGGACACAGAACTGGAGATAAGGAATGCCCATTCTTTATTAAAGGCAATCAGAAATTGGAACAATTTAGAGTAGTGAGTACCAATATTGTAGTATTATTGCTTGTATTTTTTAGTACTGATAATGCATAATCTTGCAAGTGAAGAGAAGTCTGTTAGATGATGCTTTATTAAGGACTTTTCCTCTGTCTCTAGTATAATATAGATGCCGAAAATCTCCTAATAAAGAAAAAACTACAGATGTGGTTGGATGTTTGACTACTTTGCAGAAAATCTACTCTTCAAGAGGAAAATTATTAATTTTTACATATAAATTGGAAATCTTCAAGAGCCTGTTTCAACCATTATATTCATTTTTTTGTGATTAAAATGTCAACATAACAAAAAATGTTTAGTCAAGCTTGAGCTGCCCACATTGCAGCTGCTTCAAGCCTTCTGCTCTCGCTGTGAACAACCACATCATGAATGCTGTTGTCTAGGTCTGTAATCCAGTCATTGTCTACAAGTCTGATTTCTTGCTACATGACGCTACATCTCACTTCTGCAGATTCTTCCTGTGTGATCTCTTTAACTGTTTCAGTTACTTTGCATCATTAATATATATTTGAAGCTATCATTACTTCATGTCCTATGTCCTCATTTCTATCCTTGAAAAATGTAATCTTGGCTCAATCTGTCCAGATTCTGGACTCATACTGATTGTATGCAACTGCAAAGAGTATTTTCTAGCCCTTTCTCATGACCAGAGTGCCTTTGTTCTTCATTTTCCCTCAGGCTTCTTTGTTGCATCAAATTCTTGTTGTATGTCCAAGGCCCCTCATGGTATATTCCCAACATTTTCACTTGCTGCTGACATTTTAATTCCCACCTCTGGTCAGCACCTGCTATCTCTCCCCTCTGTTGGACTTGTTCGCTTAATCTTCCAACAGAAATGATCACCCCACCCTTTTTCTGCATTCTTGCATGGCATGAATCCACCTTAAATATCTGCAAAGTTTCTTTCACAGCTATCTTTTGCTGCAATGCCCACTTCATTTAAAACTATCTGATTTAAGAGCCCGTAATGATAGTGCATAGCATGATAGACAGCTCCAATCTTGGTATTTGTTTGTCTTAGGTTCCTTGCTCCTGTATTCCTGTTTCCTTATATCTAGATTTTTAAAATATGCTATAAGGGTACAGCTCATTATTTTGAAGTTGAGTATTCCATTTATGTCCAGCTATTCCCACAGATTATGTATGGGATTCTCGTCATTAGCTGTGATTGGAGAGGGAGGGAGGTATTATGCCTAAGGAGAGTCCCCTTCATTGGAGATGCAGCTAGATAAGCTTTCCCTAAAGCAAATACACCAGTTCAGACAAACAGTGCTAAGCCTGAGAGTGAATTAAGAGCTTGCTAAGCATATTCCATCTTTTGATAAAAGCTTCTTGCATTTGGCTGCCTTGGTTTATTTTTTTAGTAAATAAAACCATTGGTGATAACGTGTTTCCTGTTTTCTACTTTAAAGGCACATGAAGATCCAATGTATGATATAATAAGGGAAAACAAACGTCATGAAAAAGAAAAGAGGTAAGTGTGTCTGTAGAAAACTGCACGTTCAATTTAGTTTTTATTTTGGTAATGTGGCACTAATGTATAGGTGACATTTTTATATAAGCTTACTTTTATCTCAGAATGTCTTTTTAATGGCAATTTATTTATGTTGACAGACTAATGCATTTTTGCTTTGTAAATAGTCACTCTTCAGTACATCCTAGCTCTTTAATTCTTTAGCTTCTATGTTTTCCCCAAAACAAAGTTTTAAAAGGACTTACATTCATTTATGCCACAAAATTCAGGTACTTTGGTGTTGTTTTGGTATAGGCTTGAAAAAACAGTTTATTTTTTTTTTCACTGACTTCACTGGGATGTTTTCAAATTTGGAAAGTTAGACTGCTTTCAGTAGAAGTGAAGGGGTGGATTTAGAAAGCTAGTTCTAGGCACCTGATGTTACTACTTTTATGAGGTCATTATTCAGTATATAAAGTAGCAGTTTTTAATGCTTTCTTGCTTGAACTGCATCAGTGGGATAACTGAACAAACTATAGGTAGCCCATAGAGCAGTACTCCTGGAGAGACATCCTTGGTGAGCAATAAAATAAGCAAATACTTTGTCTACATTTGCCAGTAATCCTTCAAAATACAAAGGAAGAGTGCCTTTCAAAAATACTTGTGCATCCAGAGCAGACCTTACTCTGTCAGCTTCATTGACATCATCTCTGTATCAGCAGGGCAATCAATGTCATAAAATCATAATCCCAATATGCCTTTGTATTGATTAGCACAGAACTTCTTAATCACCAGGTGGGCTGATGATAGCTGTTGCCTTGTTACTTTGCACACAGAAATAAGCCAGTAAGCTATTCTGCCTCTCCTATCCACTGGGATGGAAAGTCCCTAAAAACAGAACATCTGCTTGTCTCAAGGGAGGTTGCTTTTATCAGTTCTGTGATATTATCTGTAACAAGAGTGTAATTAAGCAAAAGAGGAAATGTTCCCCTGCCCTTTGCATGCAGCTTCCATTCCTTAAGCCAGGAAGGGAAGACAAAAGCTAGAATAAATTACCACAGGTAGAGGAGAGCTAGAAAAGATTCTCATTCAAGTTTTTTAAACTCAGGATACAGCAACTAAAGCAGCTCCTGGAGGACTCTACCTCAGAATCTGATAGCAGTGATGACAGTGATGAGGATGATGAAGATAGCAGCAGCTCCACTTCCTCAGAACATAAACACAAGAAGAAAAAGAGAAAAAAGGAAAAGAAAAAGAAAGAAAAGAAGAAGAAGAAAAAGAGGAAGCATAAATCATCCAAATCTAATGAAAAGTCAGAATCTGACTGACAGCAGTCACCTGCTGCATGCTCATTGACCTCTCTGCTTGTGAACTGCAAGGAAAGATCCAAAGAATGAGGAGGAAAACACCAGAAAGGGCTTTATTAAACTTGGAACGTACATGTGTATGCATACAGCATCCTACACTGGCATCCTCTTCTGCCCCTCTGCAATCAGAAAGAAGAAAGCTGCATTAAACATATCTTTGTGCTGTAAAACCCATGCTGAGGGTCATCAGTCTTGGTCAGGTGGGACCTCTTCATTGCTGCCCATGACCAGTGGCAGAAAGCAGTGACTACCAAGGGATCACCGACAAATCTGCAGCATTAGCAGACTGCCTGTTGACGTGTCTTTACTCCATGAAGTTATTTTATTATATACAATGCCTCACTGTAGCTGAACTGCAGTTTGCACCATGCAGAGCACTGAGGGCTCACTTTCAGTGCTTATAATGAGCAGGTTGTACGGTATTTTTTTCTCTGCATACATGCTGAAGTTTTGTGTACTTATCCTAATATTGGCAGCTAGGGAAATAAAGAGTACTGCTGCAGGGGAAAAAAGGTAATCAAGGAGATTTACTTTACGGCAAAATTGCAGCATCAGCAAGACTTGATTTTTTCTGTTTGTGAGTAGCAAAATCTCAACATCACCACCATTAATACACAGTTCTGAAACAGTTAAAGTGAAACATCTACAGTTTCTAAAGCACAGGCGTGGGAGCCAAGTGTAATGATGTTAGATATTCAACTTAACTGTAAAGAGGTAGTGGGTTTAGTTATTTAAAAAAGGGGAGTTTCACGTAAGAAATTGAAAAGATTAATTTCTGTGTATTCTTCAGTATCAGTTGTTTTGATACAAGTTAAGGGAGGTGTTTCCTTTTAAAAAGGCTTGGGGGTAATAAAGTCCAACTTACTTTTTATGTTTACTAGAATTATTTGATGAGGTAACATTTTTTGAATCATCCCACAAGAATAGAAATGTGTAAGGCTCTCAAAATGGTTTTCAGCTATATGCATAAAACCACAGAGCAATAATAAAGAACTTGTAAGCAGGAAGAGGAGAAAGTTTTGTGTACTTAGTAGATCTTATGTACTGACCACACTTTTAAATAATAAATAATAAATCCTCAACTAGGATGATGTAGATAGCTATAAACAGCATTGCATTAAGCAATTCTCTTCAAAACCTCAAGGTAGAAACTAGATTATGGATATTGGTATTATGCAAAAGGCAAGAGAAAATTAGATTTGCTTCGAAAGGACCTCTATAGAACTTAGGCTCTGTGGTTATGCTAAAATTGAAAAAAAGCCTCACATGCTAAAGCTCTAATATAGTAGAGTGAACATTAACAGTGAAATCAAGGAACCATAGACTAAAATGCATCTAAGATATTTTTTTATTTTGTCCAGAGCTTTGGAAAAGAGGACAAGGGAAAGTATAAATTAAAATGTTTTTTCTCCCTCCTACATGTCTAAGATTGATTTAGTAAAAATAACTCCCCCCATTCCTTGCCGGTCATTCATAATATGTTCTGAGGAAAAACAAGATAGGCAAGGCCTACTTACAAAAAGCTTTATCATATTCCCAGAGCTTGATGGTGGAGTTGTATTTTAGCTTGTATTTAGCAAATCTCCCCATGATGGGATTTACTGGTCACTCCCGATAGTTCCCTATATCAGCAGCATCATCAATTTTTGAGAGCCTTGCCCTTTCACCAGAAAAAGACTTGACAGCTGAAGTAGCTTGGGGAGAGCTATAATGGACTGATTCTCTTGGCCAGGTTGGACAGGACTCTGAGAAACCTGGTCTAGTAGGAGGTGGCCCTGTGTGGGCAGGGGTTGAAACTAGATGATCTCTACAGTCCCTTTCCACCTGAACCATTCTAGGATTCTTGTATTGCCACACTTGGTGCTGAGATTTATGCATTTATAGGTTAGTGAACAGATGCTGGAAGCCTGATAGTCACCTGATGCATTCCAAGAGAATTCTTACTCAGGCTTGTCTAGAGCAGGGCTAACTGAAGATCTCTTCAGTTACTGCAGTTTTTGTCATTTAAGATTATTCTGAAGCTTAGTTTAATAAAAAGAAATGTAATTTTTCCTTTGCAACCCCCTTCCTTATTAATAGAACTTTATCTTTACCAAGGTTTATTATTTGATCAGTTAAAAGTACCTTAGAAGACCATTTCTAACTTGTATCAAATCTAGTTTAAAAGTTTGAGATGCCAAATCACTCTTCTCTGCCTGACTAAAGGTCTGTTTAGATTAGTATCTTTCCACTCACGGTTAATAGAAGATGCTTACACAGCAGAGCAGTGCAAACTCATTGGCATTATTTCTGTTACTTCACTGAAATGCTCTCAGCCTCTACTGCTGAGAGTACCTGTAGTGCAGGTACTTTGAGTCATAGGTTAGATTTTAGTATTTAGTAGCCTTGGATATATATTTTCTTTTCTATCCACTCCTTGTAAACCTTGCTATTTTCTTGAACAATGAAGTCTTCTTCACTATTTACTAATCTGTGGCAATTGGCTTTCACACTGCTTTGTACTAGTTTAATTTCACATACCTTTAATTTTGCACTGGAAGGTATGTGAACAACTGATTCCTTTTTTTGTCCTTATATAATTTCCAGCTTCTTAAGTCTCTATCATATCCCATGTATGTAGGTCTTTACCGCAACTCATAAAAGTAGCATTTCAAAATGTAACAGTTTTAATAGACTAAGATCTATAGTGGTGCTTTTAGCAGCCAGGGCTAGAGTGCTGAGAAGCATGATTCATGTCATCATTTGGCATTTTAAACAGTGCCAAAGCTGTCAATTAAGATAAGTCTTTTAAAACTATGTAGACTAGAGACAAATACCAACACCCCTTTATATTAATGAAAAACAGTTCTATGTAGAAGTAAACCCAGAAAGCAGGATAGAAAGTTATAGTATTGGAAGACTGACTAGCATTATTTTTTAAATCATAACCATTTAATGTTTTTGTTCAAAAAACATTTTTTTCTGGCCTTCTTCATAGATAAGTATATTTCCATCTGAAAGTCCAAGTGATAATATTAGCATAATTATATAGTCCTATCAAACTAAGTAATTGTGAAATGCAGCTAAAACAAACCTCAAAAGCAATACATCTTCCCCGGTCTTTTAATACTCTTAACCATTTTTGTCAGAAAGGTGTTTCAGGAAAAATACTGTTATTTGTCTTATTTCTTTGGCCATAAAATTAGTCGGCGTTTATAGCCTTTTTCAGTGAGACAGCCACTGGCAGCAAGTCAGAGGAAGCTGAGGACTCTAAAAAAAGAATGAATTTGTTCTTGCTTGGTATGCCTTCAGTTAGCATGCCATGAGTATTACAGGCTTTTGGGGTTTGGTGGGGTTTTTTTTTGTTGTTGTTTTGGTTATTTTTGCCATTGGCTCTGATCTTCCTTTGTTTGATTTTAATAGAAAACCCTGTAGTTATTATTTTCCAATATAAGGCAGAACAGCAGACATTGTAAAGGAAAAAGTTTTATGCCATCCAGGTGCTACCAAACTGAAAATTAAAATATAGAATTAATACCTGGCAAGCCAACATAACCCACAGCTCCACATCAGTGATTACACCACACCCACTTTGCAACAAAGGTTTCAGTTAGCTACAAATAATGATTTAGAAATCCTGAGCCAGAGACAGTAAGTCTGTCCAAGCAATGCTCTCAGTATGGCAATCTCAGAGGCCTCTAAGGTTTGTTACTGGTGCGCCAAGCAGCAAATAGATTCTTCATCTGCCTTTCAGGAGATGCTGCAGGAAGCATGTAAAAACTTCCAAGGCAATGCAGTACTGCGACAGTTACAAGTTTGCAGTACTGCCAGCACTGCAGTGAGTCACTGGGCAGTCAGTCTGGCTGCAGTGGTAACAAAAGCTGACACGTATGTGCATCTGCAAAATTAAATATCACTGTGCCTAGTTACCTAGCTGAATAAAGAGAGCCTGGGCTTGAATTCACATCCTTTTAAATATGGTTTGTACTCCACAGCCTTTGTGAAGCATGGCCATTTTACCCACTGGAACATTAGATTCAGCTGTAAGCCAGTTAAGATGCAATCCACAGATTGTCCATGCTGCTGAATGGGAAAAAGCCAAGTAGAAGATTTTGTTTTAAAGTCACAGGACTAGTACTGTTGGAGTAAAATACACTGCATATAACCTTATCAAAGAATTATTTCTTGAACACTGGAACGTTCATGCATACTACTTTAAGCATTGGGCATAGCATGGGTATACTACAAGTTATAACCAGTTTAAAATAGCATTTATTTTCAGACAAAGAGCTGTCTAAACACTCCTACTGCTACTCACTCACATCCCCTCAGGGGCATCACCAGGCCCTAAATTGCTTCTTGCATCTGAGTAGAAATCACACTGAGTAGTGTAAGAGCTGCAAAAGGATGACCAGCATGATCACTGGGTGAACCTGGTAAGTATTTCCCATTCCCAAAAGTAAGAATGCCCTCTGATTGTGAGGTCTTGAATATTCCTTTATCAGATAAGCATCAAAAGATACAGCTAAGCCTGTCAGCAGAATTGGGTATTAAAAAGCTCCATGCTTGAAGTAATTCCTCATTTTTTTCCATGAGGTTCTGGTGCAGGGATTTTGTGCAGCACAGAAGCCAAATAAGAATTTTTATTGTATTTATTTTCTTGCATTGCTTGGGGTAGAAAGGAATTCAAAACTTGTCATCACAATGGCTTCATTCCCCTAACAGCTTGGGGTAAAGGTTGTAGCTACAGCAGAGCTTTAACAATTAAGCAGGTGCTACTAAAAATAATAGAAAGATAAGGATCAGTTGGATTGGGAAACATCAGTACTCCTCACTAAGAAGGAAAACAGCATAACTTCAGTTACAAGTCAAACAATAATAGTAATCGATAGGCACAAAACTTGAATGCAGTCACAGGAAATGCTACTTTCATCCATCTAAGTTACTCTAGGGCACAGACAGAATAGGAACATTGGAGAAGAGGCAAAAGACAAGTTCTGTCTGCCCATCCACCCCACTGTTTTCTAAGGGAAACCAGGTGCTTGTTTTGTTGTGGGTTTTTTTGTTTGGGGGGGGGTTTGGTTTTGGTTTTTTAGGGGTTTTTGTCCTACCTTTTTCACTCACACTATTGCTTTATTTGGGAATCATTCAAGACTGGCAGTATCATGTTTATTCTTCTCACACAGTGACAATAGCCTTCTTAGACATGGAAAAAAAAAAGTTACATACTTTTGAGCTATCCACTTCATCTAGATCAGTCTATTTCCATTATTCATAAGATAGCTCAGCAGAGACCTAGTTTTATCATCTTAGTTCTATAAAGAGACTTCCGGGGACAGTATCAACTGTAATAGAAGTCATCAGTAAGAAGTCAGAAAACAGGGCACACCACTAAAAACTTGCTTCACCTTTCAGATCCATCTCTCTAGCTCAGGGTCTCCATAAAGGACTCAAAAATCTCCAGAGAAAAAGGGGAGGAGAGAGAAGCTTCAAACCAACTCAGTGCTTTAGTTTTAGTCTTCAATCATGCATTTGAAGAGAGTAAGATCTGAGGAATTGCCTTGGAACTTTAAATTGGTACTTAACTTGATACAGCTGTAGCTATATTCCTTTACACTTTTACAAAATCAAATCCAGCCAAAAATCCAGCTGATGGAAGAGAATTTTGTATGTCCACATCATATGACTATGAGATGAACAGGCTTCACAGCCCTGCAGAGTTTAAGAACAGGGCAGCAATAACTCTCATGTTGTAATAGCAGTGGTGCACATGCATACCCATCAGTTTTTTTGCTGCTATGTAAAGATGGAACACAAGAAGTCTCAAAGTGCAATTCTATGAAATTTATTATTTAAATAGTGGAAGTGCTAGTTATAAAAAGGTGACTTTGGTGTTAAACACTTAATTCCATTTTAATGGTGTCCTCAGTCTTTACAGTGTCACTTCTTACCCTTTAAGAGTGCACAGCAACTTACAAGATATACAAGATAATAATCAAATTCTGGATTTACACAAAACAAACCTTTGGTATTTCCCCCCTCCTGCCCCAATATTTGCAATTATCTTTTCTTGGAGAGGGACTTTCTTGTTCCATGCCCTAAAGGTAAAAAACAAAAGAAAAAAGGTTATGCATTCTATCTCCAAACTACATCGATTTCCTTCTAAAGAAAGACTAGATATCAGCAATTGCCTTTTCCTATTGCAAGCGCTGGTGGTTGATATTAGAACTATGTACTCAACTTCCTAGCAAGTATAAACTGGGCATGAGTGGCCTTGGACTTCAGAATATCCCAGCCTAACAGGTGAGAGTTCCATATGAAGTTCATATCACATTCTCAGTGTGGTCTTGAAAGTACATTGTTGAATGTAGCCAAGAAACACCGACTATTTCTGGGACTAATATAAGAAGCATTTTGTGACTATGCAAGTTTCCTGGATGCTTTTACTAGAAGCTGATCAGCAATTAAAGGTTTAAAGCCAATGTTCAAACAATCTGGCATCAGGACTGAGACCAATTTTTACTAATAAGACACTTCAGCTTAAGTTTGTTTCCAACCTTCCTTACACTTCCAACATGAAAGTCTAATGCTTTCTCTAATATATGAGAGACTAGCTTTGACTCATGTATTTTCTGATGGAATATTTGAGTTCATTTTGCTGCGCAACTTGTTCTTTTCCAGAAAGAAATCTGATATTTTAGGTAGCTTCTTATATCTACTGAATCTTTTCAATTTATAACCTTTTCAGACTCTCACAAAAGCATATTTATTACTGAGTCTACTTAATGGGATTTTCCCCTCCATTGTTTTTTCCCCCCATCTTCGTCCAAGATAGCAAGAAGTTCCTATTCCATAAAGCTGGAGTTCTTAAGAATTATCTGTATGCATTTGTGTTGTATCAAATTACAGTATTGGGGCTGAGACAGACAAGCAGCTTAAATAAAAGCATATACTAGAAAGTATATACTACAAAGTGACACAGGACCCAGCACTTTAAAAAGGTAGCACAACAGTGAAGAGCAACTAGACTAGAACTAACACAGGTTTAGTGTTTTGGTGTGGTTTTCCTCCCCCATCCTTACCTTAAACAAGCAAGGAACCTAACCTGGTCAAAGCTACACTGGTATTCATAGTAAGGTGATTAAGTGCCCAAAGTTTAACTTCCTTCCCCCTCCCCCTTGTCTGCATACACAGCATTTGCTATTATTTCACAAACTATCCAACATCCCTCCAGTTCAAACCGAGAAAGATTAGTCCCCAAGACAGTAATGTAAACAATGCTTGTAGCAGTCATTTTTGTAGCTTGTCAGTGTATACCAACCTTTGTGTACGCTGTGTTTAGGCAGCTCCCACATTTCTACTTCTTCCACCTCAGGTCTTGTGTCTCTGCGTTTTGAAGGTGGCTTGCCTAGTCTTTTCTTCTTTGGTTTAACCAAAGGTGGGCACACTAAATAGCAAGATACAATTGATGTTATTTCTCCAATGAATAATCTCAAGGCAAATTTAACCTTGACTTTCACCAACTGGTCTATGGTGTTCCTCTTTCTCCCTCCCTTTTATGTGCCTCTTTTAGATAAAATTGACACTACATATGTCAAGCAAGTCTTACACATCTACAATATTTAATCACTGTCTAACCGTAATTCTGGATGCATGGTATTTTGGGTCATAATTTGGGTAAGTATTAATGTAGTAAAAAAAGTACCTAACGAGTTGGATAATTCTGCTTTAGCTCACTTTTTGAGTGTTCAAGACTAGTTGGTGCTGTCCAAGTGACCCAATTCACCCACTGTCTTTAAAAAACTTCAGACCTGTGAAGTTATGCATCACAGGTTCACTGCTCAAGAAGCCAGATTTAGTGTATATTACTGCTAAAGCAACATATCTTGTTTAGCCAAACCCCCTTTAGCTAAACATATCTTGTTTAGCCAAACCCCCAAAGTTGCAGGGCCCTTAAATTTAAGATTAATCTGATAAACAAGTCATAGTATAGGCAACATTT
Organism: Entomyzon cyanotis; assembly: GCA_024500445.1. NCBI lineage: Eukaryota > Metazoa > Chordata > Aves > Passeriformes > Meliphagidae > Entomyzon > Entomyzon cyanotis. The sequence continues at coordinate 90,713,808 of JAKEPQ010001005.1, forward strand.
TAAAAAGGACGTCATTTTAACAGCACTTCTGAGGTATCCAGTGGCATGAACAGTGTTCAGAAAACACCAGCTTCTACTTCCTAACACTGAATGTGATGGCTTCTTCAAACTACATGGGCTGGAGAAAGAGGAAGAATAAGCAAGGAATAACACATGGACCAAACATCCTCAGTATGCTACACCATCTATGACTTCAAAGATGTATAAGAGACAATGCTAAAAGTTAAAGGTAACAAAATCATTTTAGAACTGTTACCATATTTTTATACCACATTTTTATGTTATGGTAGAGGAGCCAAGAACAGTGCTGTTTAAGTAAAATGTTTTCAGCTTTTATAGAACCAGCTAGCAATGCTGAAGTCTGTGGACAGAAAGCCTCCAGTGCACGAGGCAAATAATCCCAAACCCCAATATGCTCAAGCAGAAAGGCATATTTCTCAAGCAGAGAAAGCATTCTAAGGAATACACTCTGTCTACTGAGCTGTTGATATAGGAAAGCTGATGTACGTTATCAGTGAACTGAGGAGTAACAAATCACTGTGTTCTGAAGATAGCCTCACACCCATTATTTGATAGACTGATTGTGAGATGCTTGAAAGCGCATGGCCCAGGAGAATAGCAATACCCACACTACAGAAAATTCTGTAGCTGTTCCAACATCACCTACACTCGAACACCCTTGAAAAGCATCAAAACCAGATCTGAACTCCAAGTAAATATTAACCATAAAGAAGAAAAAAAACACAAAGCATTCTGCTTCAGGAGCTAAGAAATTATCTAAGCTTTGCTTTGTTAGAATAACTGATTCCTTCATCTTTTCCTCAAGCAGATCACAATGATTTGTGCTTAATCATCCTTCAGCAGTGTCACGGCCACTGTTGGTCCATGCCTGTTTCTCTGAGCATTGGCATATGTAGCTACTACATATCACTAACTACATGTTTTACTCATCGAGATTAGGGGCTACCACTGCAAATGCACTCAAGAGTAGCATTATCTGGGTGAAGAATTAGTATTACAGTTTATGGCAGTAACAATAAAGGCTTTGCTTTGGCCACATCAAAGCATTTGATGCTCTGATTTGTCATAATACCTTTAAAAGAAACAGAAGTAGCTATAATGCATCCTTATTCCCCTGTTTGTGTTTGAGAAGGCTATAAATATACCTGAGATGTACTGACTGACAGGCATTTCATCAGTATCAAAGCAACAAGAATAAGTTTTATTATTTTCAAATCTTATACAATTGTCACATGCTTGCTATGTTGTATCATATCCTTTTGAATGTTCCTGAAGAACAAAAATACATTGAGGAAGTTATACCTTGTTCTTTGCTCTTGGCTGGAGGTGAGAAACTACCATGTGTTTGGCTGGTAAATTTGGGCTTAGCACCACTTCTAATCCAGTACTCTTCAGGCAGTATCCCCATGTTATCCCTTAACAGCCTTCCTAATTAAAAAAAAAAAAAAAAATTATTCAAGGTCAGTATTTAGTTTTGGTAATGCTGGTGTACTATTTGATCTACAAGCCAGCATGCAAAGCCAGCTACTGGATCTGATTGTGGGAGTCTGTTGAAATAGAAACATAGTTTTCTAGAGACCACACTTGACAAAAATTACAAGCCACATTAAGTCTACAGATTTTGAACAAAGAAAATAAAGGTTAACAACACTAAGCCTGTTATTAGAAGTAAATCACCCTGTTTTGGTTGCTTTTTACAATACAAGACTGTACTAAACAGCTGCCACCTACTGAAGTGACCACATAACCAGTTGCAAATTGATAACTCTGCTTACTCTCAGTTTAGATTAATCCAATTTCTAACAGTATCTACCTTCAATTGAATAAGACGCTCTTTTCCAGGTCAAATTTAATACAGTTTCACACAGATTTTCTGAATCCAACAAAGCTCTTTTCTAAAAGAGAGCAGCAGCTACAATAAAAAAATTTACTCCCCTTCCGCAGAGAAGTTACACAGGGTATGTCCACTAGATTATAATGAACTTAATCTTGTTTAATACACCCAGCATTAGTCTGTGATAGGAGAGTCAAACTGTATAAACTTAAATGTAGAGCTTCCAAGATACTAGGCAACAGTAAATATGTAATCCAAACTATTTTAGGCTTTACAAAGTAATAAATTGTCACTAATGACAGAAAATATATCAAATCTAACACAAAGGAAAGCCTCTGCATTATTGCCTGCTGATTGTGAAAATGCAGAATCCTTATGCAACAAGTAAAAATTGGAGCAAGCTTCTGCTTCAAAAAAAGTATTCTTTGGGACTTCTGGCTCTGAGCCAAATTTGAAGCTACAACATGCTCTAATCTTCCCACTAGTTTAAGCCACAATTTGAAACTGCAATTAGGTGTTCTTTGTATATGCTACTAATCAGCACTTTGTCCTTAGCAATTAGCTCACCTCCCAAGAATTTCCGTAGCATTCGCTGGTGTTCAAGTCCTTCTCTTCTTGTCATAGGCCTCTTTCTTCCATAATACCCATAGTCACTGTACACAACTTCATCTTGTTCTCTCTTCTTTGGCTTGTAAACTACACCAACATTTTCAACAAGCCCACTCCTAGTTTTTAGTTTCTCTTGAGCAGGCCAGCTAATTAATTGTGCTGGTACAGCATTTTTAGATGGTTTCCAAAGCACTCTCTGGCCAACTTGGTAGAAATTTCCTTTACTTGGCTTCCAAATTCCATATGAAGGGGCTTCTTGAAAGAAATACTCAATTTCCTCCATGTCATCATCATCTTCATCCTCTTCCTCTTCTCCCTTCACAGAATATTCTTCAGAGTCCTCAACTTCTGATGAACTCTTAGTTGCATTTTTGTTGAGAGAATCGATTTCTTTCCTACTAGAGGACCTAGAAAGGGCTTTACTGGAAGCCTCTTTAAACTTTGAGTTTGAAGAGTTGACATCTTGGTCATTCAAGCTGTTCATCTGCTCCTTTCCTACCACTTCATCTGCATTAAGGGACCTACCACTTTTAACTTGCTCTTTCTCCAAGCCCTCTGTACTTTTCTGAAAGGTATACATGCTTTTCTGAAGCACATAGTCAGGGACAAAATAAGACACTGGGGCATTATCAGTTGATGAGTCTTCCTCTCTAGAGGACATGTCATCAGAAGAAAGACTGACAATGCTTTGATGCTTCCTTTGTGGCGTACAAACACTGTAGTTTGTGTCCATACTGTCCAAACAAGCCAGCCAGCTGCTAGAGGGAGCAAACTTCTCAATTGATTTGTCACACCAAATACTTTTATCTGGCTGACTTTCACTGGCTGCGCTGTGACTTGAATTCAGCTTTTTCTCCTGAAAGTCACTCATTACCTCCATATTAGATGGAAGTAGTCCTGCTTGTTGAGTAAAGCTGGGCTCTTCTTGAGAAGTTTTTGAGCCTGCAGACCTTTTAGTGCTAGATTTCTTAGCTATCACCACATTCTGTCTTACCACTGGTTGATCTATGCCAACAGATCTTGCCAACTCTGTGATTTGCACTGCCATGGTTTCACCTGGGGGGGATTTTAGCAGCTTTTCTGCATCCAGTTTCACTTCATTATTTTGGACATCTTTCTCTTGCACAGTGTCAGCACCCTGTTTGGAGTTGACAATAGCTTTTCTCTCATCTAAGGACGCTCCTGGCACCATTTTCTCCCCTTCATGAGGGCCATATATCATGCCTTCACATGAGTTAACAGAAAATAAGTCATGTGGCACTATGTTCTCTGGAACTGGTTTACCACTTGCCACATCATACAGTGGGATTGTTTCTTTAAAGGACTTCCACAGCTGAATAGCTGGAGAGCCATTTCCGTATTCTATCCTCACTTCTTCCTTCTCAAAGGCATAGCTTCCAGTAGGAAGATTTCTATACTGTGTAGAGCTGGCAGGGTTCTTATTATGAAACTCCCTGTCTACCACAATGGAAGATCCAAATGAATCCTGTTTCTCTGAAGTACTTTCAGTCTCTGTACCTTTACCAGGAGAAACACAGGCCAAATTTCCTGCATCACAACCTTTCATTTCTGTACGGATATCTTGATGCCTTTTTTGCTTGCTTTCAGGCTGTCTAGGATCAGTCTGTGTTTCTTTTGTCTCCATTTTCTTTCCAGGGCTATTATAATGTCTAAATCTTGTTGCATGATAAAACATAGGGGAAGGTGGGGCAGCATTAAAATAAGGCCTTCTGTTAATTCTTGCATGCACTGGATGCTGCGGAACAAAAAATCCAGGGTACTCATGGAGCGCAACAGAATAAAATGGAAAATACGGATTTCCACTTCGGAAGCCTGGATATTGGTGACAGAAAGAAATAACAAATATGTCATCTTTCTGAGATAAGTCCTCCTGAATCATAGTTACTGGCATAGACAGGGACAGCTACAAGATCAGACACAGTAATAAATAAAGCACAACCACCTTTCAATGCTTCAAAGCAAATCTGGTAGAAAAGTTCAGAGAGAGTTCTTTGTTATGGAATAGTTTATCTGGACATCTACATTTTAACCAGAGCTTGATTTCATTCCTTGGAACATTGACCAATTAGTTTTCTGTACTTTTTTGGGCTATTTTATGGACTATTTCTGTAGCACTATCTTTGAAAAAGCTCCAGATAGAAATTCACATGGATATAGCACTTACAAGGTGTATTTAACAATATTCTTCTTAATTTTTCTAAGCTTACATCTATCCAAATCTAGCATGCATGCACATATGGAATTAATATAAACACACACATACTAATTACTAGGCATATTCTAGAGCTCTATGTCTGCTGGATGACCACTACTTAATATTTTGCTTCATTTCTATTCTCCAGAAACAGATGCTTTCCACCACACAAGCTACATATTTAAGGCAGAATTAATGTAGTGCTACAGTTGTCAAAAATCTGATTTATTAAGAATTACTTACACTCCCAAGAAGCTCATTAACACAAATACTCCAAGAGTGGAGGAAAGAAGTATGTAACTCACTAAGCAAAGATACCACAGAGAGCTGTTGTTTACCTTACCTGGAGCAGGTACACAGTATGGACTGTATGCATGACTGAGGTACCATGGATTTGGATAAGGCTGCTGTGTTGATGGTTGTGCATAAAAAAAGGGTCTTGAGTGGTTTGTGGAATATGATCCACTTTCTGAAGTTGAGGCAGTATTCATTTTTCTTTAAACACTGAAAGAGATAAGTGACCATTATCAACCACTTAAAAAACTGCATGACTTAATTATTTTTATGCTCTGACAGAACTGAGCAGACATTCCTCTCCCAGCCCAAAGAAGCCATATCCTTCCAAAACAAAGCTGCTATCTTCGAAACAGGAGGTAGAAAACTGACATTACTATCAAGGTCAAATATTTCAGTTGTCCTTTGCTAAGCAAGCTTTTGTACACAGCTCTCAGTATTAGTCCTTCAAGCCAACCTTGTAACATGCTCTAGAGCTACAGGACTTCAGTAGTCTTAGATGCATGCATCCATATAAGTCATATTCCAGCCAATTAAATAAAAAAGCCTTCAGTGAATTAGTCTCCAGCAAGAGACCACACACACACACACAAAAAAGCAATAGAAGGCTTCACACAATCAGACACTTAATGCTTCACTAAGAAAACACTTCTTAATGTTAATGCATATATTGTTACACATCCCAATAAGACTCCATTAATTCAGGATTTGTACTTTATACTATACTTAAAAACAACGACAGTTAACTAACATAGTAAACCAAGTATTTCAGTGATACCATGCTTCCTACGCTTAAACCAAATGATAGGTAGCAAAACCAGCCCCACCAAAATCCCTATGTGTAAGTTCGCATTCAGAGCCATATAAAATTCACAAGACAGAACTTCCTCCCACATGTAGATGTTTCTTTAGCTATCTAACACTTGCAAGCAATACAACACTATCACACATAGCTTATAAGCAAGAATGTAAGAAACCAGAGAACACAGAAAGCTCAACTCCTTAGAGGACTCAAGCACTTCAAAGTAACAAAAAAAGCAATTAATTCAATACCTGTTACAAAATATCACACTGTCCAGGCTAGAGTTTCAGGGTGCTTTAGGAACACTGGAGCCCTCTTCAGTTTCCATCTAAGGTGGCCCGTGTAGCTCTTGAAAGCACCAAAAAGCCTACAGGCTCTCCCAGGCCAAAGAATTACTCTGACCTTAGAGAAAGTGATGTAGGGAAGGAAAAAACACACCCACAAACCCAAACAACCCCCCCCTACAAGAACTAAGCTATTTCTGCCCCCTTAGAGCCCCCAAAAACTAAGGTCCATAATGCTGCTGCTGCTTACAGCCCAGCATGAAAGTAACCACATCCTCTGCTCACCGTCTTTATGGCAGGCAGCTGCTACTTGTCCACTCCTCCTCCCACCTGAGGCTCATCTAACAGTAAGGCAGGGGAATTTTTTCCCTCAGTGTGTGGGAGGAGAATCAAAACACGAGGATAGGAATAGTTGTAAAAGCCTTCAGCTGGTGTACAGAAAGCTGGCAGTCTCATCTTGCAGATGTTTAAGCTGCATCTCTAAGTAAATCTGGTATTTCCCTTTTGTAATGTTGGAAACTACATTTAAGGGGGAAAAAAGGAAGTATTACCAATCTTGTGATTAAAACTGCAGTTAAAGACACTTCTTTCAGGGAAAAAAAAATCAGAGAATGTAAGGCCGAGTTTACATTTATTTTCAAGCTTTACCAGTTGCTCAGTACTAAGTAAAGGGAACAATGCTCTTCCATCCTAACATGACTAAAGTAACTGACAAATGTAATGGTATTTCCATATGAACAGGAGAAGAGCTTACTCCTGTACAGTGTACTCCACTGTGTGTCACAGGAATTTATGAAATGTGAAGTTGCAACGTGACTCTGCCCTGGGTCTTTACAGGAGGTGAGACTCTGAGTTGCTGCTCCAGAATTGCACGTCTCCAAATGACAGAGCATCAGTACTGGGGCAGGTGGCAGGACACAAAAGCACAATGCATGAATTATGCAGGCAGGTTAATGATCAGGGAAAAAAAAGGGGTATGAATGTTTAGAGACTGTTTGCATTCCTGTGTTGGGAAGTTTGCAAAATTTCTCGGCTTTTTCTTTCTATAATGTTCACATTAAACATGTCCTTTGCACCAAGACACAAACTATGAAATGCCTGGGAAGGATTACTGATCCATTCCTTGCAGACCTCCCCAGCCAAAGTTTGTCCTTTCCATTGACAGCAGCTCTTGCACTTTGTGCACCAGTTTCTTGTATGACTTGTGGTGACAGAACAAGGAGTAATGGGTACAAAGGGAGAGGGGAAATTTAGGCTAGATATTGGGAAGAAATTCTCCATTGTGAGGGTGGTGAGACACTGGAACAGGCTGCCCAAGGAGGTTGCCCTAAACCTGGAAGTGTTCAAGGCAAGGTTGGACGGGACTCTGAGTAACCTGATCTAGTGAAAGGTGTCCCTGCCTATGGCAGGGAGTTGGAACTCGATGGTCTTTAGGGTCCCTTCTAACCCTTAACATTCTATGATTCTATTACTTGTCTGGGATGTTTTAAATCCACAGCTCTGCTCTGCATCCATATTACTTTCACCTCTTCAAAGTGAAAATTCTGGCCTTTCTCTTGGTGGACCGACCCAAAGGGAAATAAAGTAAGTAACACTGGATTGGTTTTTAAAAGGTGTATGTTCTCGGGATTTTCCTTTCCCTTGTACCTCCCTTCAGCCTCCTGTGTCCCTGTCAGTTCCTTCCACCCTGAAGTAAGCTCCAAACTTCTGGTGAACTTTGCTTTACAGGCAGCAAGCCCACTCTTGGCCAAAGGACATTCCAGGATTCCAGGATGGCTGAAGGACCAAAGGCAGGTCCCAGGGTGAAAAGGACCCAGCTGGGTATTAACCCTGAAGCCCACAGGCCTCCGGGTTGCAGCAAGTCCGGAGGAGCTGGGGTTGTTTAGCCCAGCTAAAATGAAAGGCCGAGTTTACATTTGTTGTCAAGCTTTCCGAGTTGTTCAGTACTGAGTTAAGGGAGCAATGCTCTTCCATCCTGACAGGAAAAGGAGGCTCAGGGGTCAGCTCATCGCTCGCTGCAGCCGCCCGAAAGGAGGGTGTAGCCAGGTGGGAGTCAGTCTCTTCTCCCGGGCAACCAGCGCTAGGATGAGAAGAAACGGCATCAAGTTTCAGCAGGGAAGGTTTAGGGTGCACATTAGGAGGAATTTCTTCAGAGAAGGGCCGATTAGACATTGGACCGGGCAGCCCAGGGAGGTGCTGGAGTGACGGTCCCGCAGGGGTTTAGGGAAGCTGGGCGCGTCAGTCAGTGGCGCGGCCTGGTTGGCACTGCGGTGCTGGCCGCAGGCTGCACTCGGTGATCGCGGCGGTCTGTCCCCAGCCGATGGATCCTGTGGCGCTGTGCCGCTCCGCCCACCAGAGGGCGCGGGAGGCCCCGCTGCATGCCGGCTCTGGCGGGCAGGGGGCGCTGGCGGGCGGCAGAAGGAACAGGAAACCGGGGGCGGCCCGGCCGGCCCCCCGCGCCGCCGCTCCGCGCGCCGAGCATGCGCACAGGGGGCGGGCGCGGCGCTCCGTAACGGCGGGCGGGCGAGGAGGAGGAGGAGGGGGAGGAAGAGGTGGGGGGGTGGCGGCGGCAGCAGCATCAGCGCCTGCGCGCCCAGGGGCCGCCGCCGCCTCCGCAGCCTGCGAGAGAGACCGGATCCGCCGCCGCATCCTCCTCCTCCCCCACCGCTTCCCCCCGGCCGCCCGCGGTCGGGACGGCGAGGCAGAAGAGGAAGCGGCGGTCGGAGGTTTGTCCGGCGCGGAGGGGTGCGGGAGGGGGGAAGGATGGCGGCGGTGGCGGCGCTCCCGCGCTCCCGTCCCACCGCGCCGCGGCCGCCGGGCCCTTTCCCGTCCGTGCGGGAGGAGCGGCCGTCCCGGGGGGCCTGGGTCCGGGGGGGCCCGCGGGGGCTCTGCGACAGCCGCTCCCCCCGCCCGAGCGGGCGCGGCTCCCGCCCGCCCCCTCCCGCCGCGGCCGCTCCCGCCCCGCGGCCCCGAGCCCGCCGGGCACCGCCGGAGGTGGCAGCGCGGTCCGGCTGCGCGCCCTCGGGCAGGGCCGGTTCCCGGGAGAGCCGGGAGCAGGAGGAGAGGCCGTCGGGATCGTCCCTAAGCGCGGAGCGCGGCGGTGCTGGAGGAACGGGAAGGTGCCCCCTTCCTTGTGGGGAAAGCAGGAAAGGGATTAAGGTGGTGGAGGGACGGGACGGCGCACCTGAGCATCGGGGAGAGGGAGGAAATGTGTTCTTTCGCCCCTAGTCCTGCATCGCCGCGTCCCGCAAGCGGGAGCTGCGCTGGGGGTGGGTGGGCAGCGGGGCTCCCTTTGGGCTGAGCAGGTGGGCATGTCCCAGACCTCGCTGTTTGGGTGGCAGCGCTCGGAGGGACACAAACCGTGAAGTCTTGGAGGAGAGCAGCAGCGTAGTGGCATTGCAGTTTCTTGTAGCTGCCCCCACGTTCCCTACTGTTCCGTCTAGTTGTGTGCAGGTATCCACTGTGGGTACCCGCAGTGATCAAGGGTGGGCTTCTGTGATTGATTGTATGTGGCTTTGAAGAGCCTAATAATTCTTAGTAAGCTTTTCTGGACTAAATAAACACATAGTATAGCTTTGAAGTTAGCACATCTGCATGCCTAGGATTTTTCCGGCGTTTACCATTATTTCTGCTATGAACGGGATGAATACCTGCTGCTTTTGAAATAACTTTAATTACGATTTAGAAATGTGTTTGTGCTCTACTTAGCATGTGCATTTTTAGAGTTTTTACTGCAAAGCCCTAGCTTGGCTTTTCTACATCATGTACATCTACTTTGTGATCATAGTGGGCCTGAAAGGCCGTGTGCTGTTGTGAGCTCACCTAGGGCTGTCTCTACATGAATTTTGTTCAAATGATGTGTTTAAGAGATTATTAAAATGCACACTCAATGTAGTTCATACTCTGAGAAATGTACCAGAAGAAATAGGTAATTTTTAGTATTTCATACGCTCAGATGCATAAATCAAGTAGTCTCATGATTTGAGTATAGGTGTCACACCTCTCTCCTAATTGTTTTTGTGTGTCGAGTAGAAAGGGCCCTTTATACTCAAAGATGTGTAAACATCATCTTTCAGGAACAGACCAAAGATGAAGAAAAGATGTTGCTCCTTATTTAATATTTTTAAACTACGTTTTAGACCGATGGTTGTTTTTTTCTTTGGTGAAGCAGGCTTTTTTGTTTTGGTCATGTGATTATGAAACAGACCAGAATTGGTGCAAATGCTTAAATTTCTCTTTCATAGTTTAGTGACTGTTGTGCTTTGAGAATAAATTTCATATGCATGAATATGATATCCATTATATGATTTAACCTTTCAGGAACTACCTGACAATTAATTAAGCTATGTTAATGACTAATTAATTTCTTCATGTAGAAATGCTTGAATTTATAGTTAAGCATCATATAGTGAATATTTAAGAAAATGACACATAATTTTAAACTGGAATTTAAGTTGCTAAATAAAACAAACTAGCTTCATTAATGTACTAGAGTTCAGAGGGAGAAAAAAACCCCTTGTATATACAGAATACATGGCTGGATCTTACTGGAAATATCCATGGCCCACTTTTTTTCAAAGGTTAATTTTCCAAAACAGGTCAAGTCTTCCCACAAAACAGAAATACCCTTGGGGATGGAAACTACCTGTGCTCAGCGCAGAAGTCCAGTTGCCAATTTAAGCTGTAGGTTTATCATGTGCTAATTTTCTTTTTGAGCAGGTATTTCCTTTAGTGTATAACTTCCTTTAGGAGCAGAAAAACAGGAGAGCATTGTGACCAAACATATTGTTAGCATGGATTCTGACACTTCTGGTCTCTAGCTTCTGTGTAGTTTCAGAAAACTCACCTACCTCAAAGTTGTAACTCACCTCCCAAGCATAGTATGTATGGAAGATCGTAGTAGTTTCCAAGTGAGTAGTGATTTTCAAGATAACATTATGAGACTAAATCTGTCCTTGTTTTTAGTGAAATTTCACATTGTTGTCTTATTAGAATCTCGTTGATGTCCTCAGTTTTCTGGACTGCAGTGCTATCAAAGACACCTTTGATGGCTTTAGAAGAGAGGAAAACTTCCAAGTCTGGAACTGCTTCATCAATTACCTATTTCTTTCTCACTGCCAAGGATGCAAATCTGATACATTACTCACCAATGTAGAGCTTCCAACTACTTTTTCTTCTTTTTTTCTATCTTTCCCATCTTTGAGATCTATTGGCTAGGTGTGTCAATTAACATTATTGATTCTAATCAGTTTTAGTACTCACATTCCCCCTTGCTCTTAGCTGCTGTAGTAATTTTGAAACTCCTTGATTTGTAACTCTGAATAGCCCTCATAGTAACCAGGTATTGAAGTGCCTGAGCTGGATACTGTGTTGCTAGCTGGGAGGATTGCTATCTTCACACACACCAAGGCTTGTGTAGTTTGGCTTACGGTTGCTCAGGTCTAAATTCTGACCTTTTATTATGTTAAAAATAGTGAATGACTCACTTCTTTAGACGTGTTTTTACTTGTGATTTGTATGAAACTGCCCTTGGATGGAAATAGGAATTTGATTAAAACTGCATAAAAGTAGTATTTAAAGTTTTATTGTTGTTTTTTTGTTTTTTGGGTTTTTTTAATTAGTTATAGCCAGATAAAATAAATTGAATGTCTAGGGATCTATGTTTTGGTTGTTCAGTTTTTTAAAGTTTTTCTTCCAGACATATGGAAGATGAAGTGTGTTTTTGAAAGTGTGAACTGTAGTTAATGAAGTTAGAATTCAAGCGGTATTTAGATGGCTGAAGATGCAGATGGAAACTTGTGACACTTTCATAGATCTTTTACATGTCTCCCAGCATTTTATGGGAAATTAGGCATCTAATCTGACAGACTAATTCATGGGATTTTGAGAAGGACTTTTCAGAGTATCAAAATCTCTAAAAAAAAAAAACCAACCCAAAGCCAAAGATGCCTATATCTCTTTTGACATTCTTATAATTTGGGGAGGAAAGAAATTAATTTTTTAATAAGTCCTGTGGAAGAATATTATATGTCTTATATCTTCCCCTGCCAGATTGGAAATAGTCAATATATCTATTCCATGTTACACAATGAAGTATAGTGCTAGCACTGCCATGTATGTAGTGCAGCATATATCTCTGTTTATCAATCTTTGCCTGACCTCAGAAAATAAACAGATTCAAGGAAGGCAATTAATAGCCTATCCCATAACTCATTAACATTTGATGACTAATTTTTTGAATGGTCTCATTCAGATCTGAAGTACATGAACAAGTGTTAACAAGCCACCTCATTAAAATTACTTAAGCAAAAAGGAATAATTACTCAAAAACAAACCCTCTTATCAACACGTTACCTAATGTTGCTCTCCAGCTTGATAGGGAGGTACTTTGAATCACCCGGTGATCACTTGGTTTCATTTGCAGTGCAGCACCCTGTGGCCTTCTAGCAGCTACCTGCCAGTCCTGTTTTGGATAGCTGGCTTCCAAGAAATTACACAGAACAAAATGGTCACTCCGGTGACATCGTTGAAGGGGAAAGTCTCATTCCTAGAACTTGTGTTCAGGGATTATTTTTATTCTACCAGGATTTCAATTCAAGATATTAAGCTAACTTCAGCCATAGATCTTTTCATCCATAAATGAGAAATGTCCACTTCTACATAGTTGTTGGAACTACAGCAGACAATAGTGCATTTGTGTACATTTTCTCAAGTCCATAGTTTTTCATTTATCTCTGATCCAAGAACTGTATGCCAACCAGGCACAGTGCACTGAGAGAGTTGTTGGGTTGGGACTGGAAAGAGCTGAGCCTCTTACATTTCTGCTTTGGAAGTACATGGCTTTGGACAAGCTGCTTTTTATTTCAATGCCTCAGTTTTTCAGTCTCTAAAGTGAGGAGAGTATCTTTAAAATTGTCTTGAACTCTCCAAAGAGGTATGAGAGAGGTAGGTAATCTTGGATGATTTTCCAGGCACTAAATGATGTTCCTACCACTTATCCTAATGTTTTGAACAGATTCATTTCTCTTGGGCAAATGACAATATAAATTATGGCAATTTTGGACCAGAAATTCAGAGGTCTTTGACGTATTTATTTCCATTACAAGGGAATGGGATGTGACTCCTGACTTTGTGACAAATAGAAAACTTTGTTCTTTAGCAAATGGTTATTGTTGGCAGCAAAACACAGTATGGATGTGGAAAACAGGAATCGTGTACGTAGCATGTTCCTACCATGTGCACTTCCCTGGAATACACAACAGATGGTTTCCTGTAAACCAAGGACTCCAGCTTTGTAAATGTACCTTTCAAAGGTGATCCACATCACATAAATATTCTGCAACAGGACTCCTGTCATCTCCTCAATCTTTTCTGCTACTGAGGGTCGAACTCAAATGTTCCAGTTATTTATAGTAATTAATTTCACAGTTTCAACTCGGCTTCTGCTGAACAGGTCTGCTTTTTCAGTTATTGACTGTCAGCCGCACGCTGCCAAAAATGTCTTTAATCTTACTAGCAGGTGTATATCAATTTCTCCGTGGCATCCTTGACTGGTTCTGGTACCTAAGGACTGCATGAGTGCACATTAATTTTCTTCTTTTCTTCCTGTTTCTCAAGAAATATTTATATTCTTTACAATTACATCAGAAGAGGAAGCTATGGTATCAATGAGTTCTTTTGCTAAAGCTTAGTATTACTGATGCTCTGCCCAAAGAGAGCTTAGTCCACCAGCTTGTATTGTTCTTGAAACTTTACTCCTAAGCCAGGAAAAACAATGCTGTAGAGAGACTCTGGATACCAACAGAGCCACAAGCTATTTATTTCTGTGGGCCTAGCACACTTAGGAAGTCTGTGTATCTCTGTAGCTGTTTAAAGTTCAGTGCAAAATCTGTCAGTGGATTGGGTTGCATGGTGAGCTGTTCTGAGTACCGGGAGAGTGGGCAGTGGTGCAGAGATGGGGTGCACACTGACTTGGTGGAAAGGAGCTGTGACCTGAAGGAGAAGGTCATTGTTTTAGATGGAGCAGTATCTCTATACCCTCGATACCTTTATGGTTTAGTGGCTTTAGAGGTCACCTGAAACTTAAAGGTCTTCAGTCAAGACTTGTGCTACTATCTGTTGTTGTAGCACACAGTAGTATCTACTTCTTCCCCCAAATGTTATTGCCTTTTCTGCTTTCCCTAATTAACTGCCTTCACCTGAACAGTGAGCATTGGATTTGACCATTTTGACTGTTTTGTGGTTAAACAATTCCTGTTTGTGTATATTTATCAATGAAAAAGATCAGGGACTCTAAATTAGTAGTAATTAAAATGGCATTAATTAAGCATATCTGTTTCAAGTGAGTGTATGTTGAAAGACAGCTGTTTCTGAATTGTATTACAGGCAGGGCTGTGTTGAAATAGTAGATCTTCGATGTGGCTGGCAGGTATTTCTACAACCTTCATCTCACACTAAATTTTGTATTTTTGTGTGGAATTTAAGGAATGTCATTTCACACTAGTTGTTTCTGCATTCTCTGTTCATCATGAACTGTAGTGATAGTGATATCTTAGACGTAAGACAAACATGTCCTGGTTATTCCTCAGTTTTGGAATGCAGAGGAACAATGCAAGATTAAATAAATCTGGAAGCATTTGATAGCTGTGCTACTCTGGTGCCCATTATGATGGCAGGTAATTTTACTGTCACAACTATCCCATTCTTAATGAGGTTTTTGTGTTCACTTGGAAGATGAAATAAAACCTGACCCCATTTTTAAGGGAAGAAGAAATGTCCAAACAAGAAAATGGACCTTGGTAGTCACAGTAGGTGTTTTGAGCCCTGCTATTCCAGCATCCCTTTGCTCCTATTATTTCCTTGTTTTTCTTTTCTCCCATCTGCAACAGTGAAGCTCACCTGGCTTTATGGAAATTACTCAGAAGGAACAAAAATGGAATGTGAAATATTAATAGGTGAAGCCCTTCTGCATGGAGGAGATGAATTAGATAAGCATTGATAATATAAGGGTTTAGGGTTTTTAAATTGTTTTTTTTAAATCCTAAGCACTAGTTCTGCTTGATCTTTACTAGAATGCCAAAGGTGAAATAAACAGGTTGATGATGATGTTGAAAGTTCAGTTGGAAAGTGATGGAATGTTGAAGATACTGCATTTATATTTTTAGTGGCCTGGTATTGATAAACTTTAAGTAGACAAAAACAAAGAAGAAGAAAAAATCGCAGCTTAATGTAGAAATGGGAAAAAAAAGTGGCTGTCTTATCAGTGGTTGAATGAAATTCACAGGTGTATTCAGTGGGAAATCTGGGTAGTTCTTTGAGGAGGAATAAAGTCTTATTGAACCTTGTTTTAACTTTCCAGCCTTAGGAGCTTTGTTGACAAAATAAATTTTTTTAATTTGTGAGTCTGGGTCATGTGAGAACTAATGTACAAACTCCTCTGCTTTTTATTTCTCTTTGATATCTTTGTTGTTTAAACTTTTTCTTAGAAGGGTTTTATTGCAAGTAATGAAGTACTAATTTAGAAATGTTTATTAGACAATTACATCTAAGAGGTAACTATGAAAGGTTTTTCAAAATGTGCTAATGTGTAAATCAATTTTATTTTCCTGCTTTCAGTCAGTCAAGTGCAGTCACTGATCACGAGATGTTACCACGAAATCTACCTCAGACTTCTCTTTTGCTTATCCGTTTACTGCGTCATAGATCTCAACGGGAGCTCTGCAGACACTCTTGAAAGTCTCTGAACAGATTGGGACATCAAGTCAAAGCATGATGACCTAATAGGAGGTCAAAGTCTCAAACGTTGATTCAGCAGTTCAAGATAACACTGCCCTTTTTATCAGTATCACTTCTGAAGGCTACAGACCTCCTGCCCTTTCTTTCCTGGCTACTTCAGAAACACTCAACTGACCTTTCTTTGGTGAAGAGATCTAGACTTTTCTCTCTGGTCCTGGAAATATTAATGGAATACAGTCATGTCTACCCAGGACGAGAGGCAGATAAATACAGAGTATGCTGTATCCTTGCTGGAGCAGTTAAAATTCTTTTATGAACAGCAGTTGCTCACTGACATAGTGTTGATTGTGGAGGGCACTGAATTTCCCTGCCATAAGATGGTTCTTGCAACGTGCAGCTCATATTTCAGGTAAGTATTCAAAAGCTACATAATCCATGGTACCTGGTTTTGAGCGTAATAGTAATTGATCCAACAGTGTGTTGCAGAGACTTAAAGATCAGTAAAGTAAAAAACCTAAATATCCTTACTTCCCAACACCAAAAGAGTAAAATAAAATTTCTAGCGTCCTGTGACTTATTTGAGATAGTTATTGTAGTTTCTACAGTAGGTGTGGGGGAAAAAAAAATCACACTTGTGATGTCTTGTTTTCTTTAGGGAGTTAACTGAGTCTGAATAATTAGTAAATTTCTTATTCTTCACTTAATCTTTAAAATACCTAATCTGCTTTTATTTCCCAAGGTAGGATAACAAGGGATTATTGAGACTTGGCTGCAGGGATTCTGAGTTAAACACTGTCATGTTTAACTGTAGTTTCTTAATAGAAGCATCTGCTAAAAGTAGGGATTGCTATGAAAGTTCATGGCTCTCTTTTCTGAATTGTCTGGTTCTCTCTTCTCAGCAAAGAAGCCAGAAACTCTTCACAACTGAGTGTTGTGGCAGTGCAAGAGTTTTTCTGTGTGTGGTTTGGGTTCTTTTTTTTTTTTTTTTTGTTTCATGTTCCCCCCAGATACTATTGAAATTTTTTGTTCTATAGCTCTTGTTTTCCAAATGTCCCGTTTTTGGTCTTTTAAAACATTTTTATTGATAAGATACATTAAACACTACCACTTTTTGCAAATACCTTCATAGTAAGACCTGCATGATGAGGCACCATGAATTTTCTGCAGTGATTAATCATTTTTTGCTGGCAACATAATATAATTAATCTGCCTGTCTGGAAGGAATTTTGAAGCTTGAGACTAGTCTTGGTGACATCCACGCATATTTTACCTTCTTGATGCATTTGTGGAGGCATTATAAGTTTTCTTTCCTGTGTAATCATAGGAGGGTTTGCAAATTTACTTTTCCTGGGATAGGCTCACTATGTAGAACACATCTAAGCTGTTTTCTGTATTTTGTCTCCTTTCTTGTAAAAAGCTGTTCAAGGATTAACTTATTACTTTCACAGAAATTTTTGTCTCTGCTGGGTTTTGTGTTTATTTTTTTCAATTCAGATAAATCTAATCCAATTTTTAGCAACAAGTATTGTGGCATCACTAGATAATAATTATTGACCTTGTGCAGATGACTTAGTTCCAACAGTTTGTAAAATAACAGCCACTGGAAATGTAGCCAGATTTAATGTGGGTGGTTAATCATAAGGTTGGAAAGCTGTCATGAGTCCACGCAGTGTGCTGCATCAGAATGTGCAGTCAGATCTCTTATTCATATGTGTTTGTTTATTATTTATGGAATGAGGTTTTGGCACTGGTTAAAAGAAGTATCAAACTTGTGGTTTTGTCATGTTCTGTTTTTCTTCTCTACTTTGGTTTACAAAAAGATGCTCAGCTTCCTAAATTTAGCTTTATTATGAAAAATTGATAGCCCTGAAGGAGGGGGAAGAAAAGCAAAGCATCTTTTGGTGTGATCCAGCCATTGTGTGTGATTGCAGCCAGCTTACCTTCCATCTTTGTGTCTGAATGATGTGCAGCCCTGCTCCAGCACAGGCTGCTCAACAGTGTGTGAGCAAGAGCCAGAGTCTCCAACAGCTCCCTCTTCCTCTCCTTTCTCTGTACCCTCTTGTACCCTCTTGTTTACCTTTAAATAGCTGCACAGCAAGTTGATACTCACTTAGTGATCCTTCCTAAAATGCAAGTTGCCCTGAGCTAAGGAGCTTAGAAGAAGACAGAGGAATGGGGATGGGATATTGTCTTGGTATCAGATGCTTTCTGGAATGGCTTTGCTTAAGGAGTGTATCTCCATGTCCCCTTCACTTCTGCAGCTGGAGGCAGGACTACAAGGTCTACCTACTGGCCCTTCTAACTTCTCCATGCCTGGTTTCCTAAAAAACAAATAAATCTAAAGAGGCTTGAGCTGAATTTTTAATACAACCATAAATACCAAACCTAAATCAATATAAAGCTCTTAAAACCAATGTCCCCTATTTTATGAAAACTGACAAGTACATGGTTCATAGTACCAGATTTCAGTTAGTTCTGTGTTACAATTAAAATACCAGAATGGGCAACAGGTACGTAAAGCATTAAGGAAACAATAACCATTTTTAAAATTGCCTTTCTAGTCTTTTTCAGAAAGATGTAATGGAAATACTCGCTCTTTTTTTTCCCCCAGACTAGATCTGATAGGTTTTTCTGTTATTGATTTTTGTCTGCAAATTTGAAGTTTAGTGCATGTTTTGATGAATGGTGTATAAGAAATAATTCATACAGTGGTAGTCCTTGCTCCATTTCTTCTCCCAGAGGAACAATCTTTTTGATATGACTTAGCTGAGTCCATTACATAAATCTTCTTCTTTTGTTTTAGAATCTAAAACCTAGCTGTGTATGTTTCAACAGTATTTTCTAGTGGATATTTCTTCCCTCTTATCACCTACCATAGAAAAAGATTTAAGTTACATCATTAAAATTGCAAAATCATTAGAGCTCTCTGGTGATTAACACAGAGTGTTTGCTTGAATATATTTCCACAGAAGGCACTGATGGTACTTTTTTAATGTTCTGTTCAAATGTTTTATCTTAAATAGTAGATGTTAGCCTACGGTAAATACCAAACACCTGTAAACAGGCCAGCAAAAGGACTGTTCACCTTTAGAAGTGTAATCACCAAAGGCTTACAGGTGACTGTTTAAGATTACTCTACTCACTGCTGATCCTTGTCTTAATATGTGTGTTTCTCCTCAGAGCAATGTTCATGAGCGGGCTGAGCGAGAGCAAACAAACACATGTGCACCTGAGGAATGTGGATGCAGCCACTCTGCAGATCATCATCACTTATGCATACACGGGTAACTTGGCAATAAGCGACAGCACAGTAGAGCAGCTCTATGAAACTGCCTGCTTCTTACAGGTAGGAATGTTTGGAGGATGAAATAACAGCTTCTAGTCTCTGAACCATTTTATTCTTTATCTTGGTATAAAATCTTTCCTTTTTGGTAATTTCAAAATACTTTTGTCCCGTTTGCTCAGTATAGACAGCAGTTGCCTGCCAAATTTGCTTCATGTAGCCATCCCTCCTTGCATTACAGTCCCTTTGGAGGGTTGGAAGTAAACCAGTGCACTTCTAACATTTAGAAAATCAGTTTTGCCAGCAGACATAATCATGTTGCATACATGATCTGTATGAAGCAGTTGAGTGAGTCACTGCTGTATTTTTGTGTACGCATAATATTTCAGATCTGAACTATGTTATTCAACACCAGATGCAAGTACTTTTATGTGCTGGTGCTACATGAAAGTATAAATTGATGTGTAATACTTCGTGTGTTTCTTCTTTGTATTACAGGTAGATGATGTGTTACAACGATGTAGAGAATACTTAATCAAAAAAATTAATGCAGAAAATTGTGTGCGTCTATTAAGTTTTGCTGATCTCTTCAGCTGCGAAGAGTTAAAACAGAGTGCTAAAAGAATGGTGGAGCACAAGTTCACAGCTGTGTACCACCAGGAGGCTTTCATGCAACTGTCACATGATCTACTGATAGATATTTTAAGCAGTGACAATTTAAATGTGGAAAAGGAGGAGACAGTGCGTGAGGCTGCTATGTTGTGGCTGGAGTACAACACGGAATCACGCTCGCAGTATTTGTCCTCTGTTCTTAGCCAAATCCGAATCGATGCACTTTCAGAAGTAACACAGAGAGCCTGGTTTCAAGGCTTGCCACCTAATGATAAATCAGTAGTGGTGCAAGGACTGTACAAATCGATGCCCAAATTTTTCAAGCCCAGACTTGGCATGACAAAAGAGGAGATGATGATATTCATTGAAGCTGCTGCTGAAAACCCTGGTAGTCTTTACTCTTCTGTCTGTTATAGCCCACAGGCAGAGAAAGTTTACAAACTCTGCAACCCTCCCGCTGACTTGCATAAGGTTGGGACGCTTGTAACTCCTGATAATGACATCTATATAGCAGGTGGGCAAGTTCCTCTGAAGAACACAAAAACCAATCACAGTAAAAGCAGCAAACTCCAGGCTGCCTTCAGAACTGTGAATTGCTTTTACTGGTTTGATGCGCAGCAGAACACTTGGTTCCCCAAGACGCCGATGCTGTTTGTTCGCATCAAGCCGTCCCTGGTGTGCTGTGAAGGATACATTTATGCAATCGGGGGAGACAGCGTGGGCGGGGAGCTCAACAGGAGGACTGTGGAGAGGTACGACACCGAGAAGGACGAGTGGACCATGGTCAGCCCCCTGCCTTGTGCCTGGCAGTGGAGCACGGCAGTGGCAGTTCACAACTGCATCTACGTCATGGCACACAACTTGATGTACTGCTACTTCCCCAGGTCTGACGCCTGGGTGGAGATGGCTATGCGGCAAACGAGCAGATGTTTCGCTTCAGCTGCTGCTTTTGGCGATAAGATATTCTATATCGGAGGACTGCACATTGCCAGCAATTCTGGCATAAGGCTCCCCAGCAGTACTGTGGATGGGTCTTCCGTAACGGTGGAGATCTACGACGTGAATAAAAACGAATGGAGGATGGCAGCCAATATCCCTGCCAAGCGCTATTCTGACCCGTGCGTCAGGGCCGTTGTCATCTCCAATTCCTTATGTGTCTTTATACGGGAGACCCACATGAACGAGAGAGCCAAGTATGCCACCTATCAGTATGACCTGGAACTCGACCGCTGGTTCCTGAGGCAGCACATATCGGAACGTGTGCTGTGGGACTTGGGGAAAGACTTCCGGTGCACTGTAGGAAAGCTGTATCCATCTTGCCTTGAAGAGTCCCCGTGGAAACCTCCAACCTATCTCTTCTCACCAGATGGAGCCGATGAATTTGAGCTGGATGGGGAGATGGTTACTTTACCACCTGTATAGTTCCCAAATTAGACTCCACAACTGAGTCTGTGCTCAGTTATAAAATAATGAATGAAATAAATGTCTGTGAAAGAACAGGTCTGGGAACAGAAAGCTCAGAGCTGTCTTTCATGAGTTGTATTTTTATGCCCTACTTAACACTTGCCGCCATTCAGTATGAATTAGTGAAATGAGCAGATATGCTTCCATAATCTCAAATACTATTATCTGATAATTGAGAAAAATATATGTATATCATAAGCTTAAGCATCTGACTTGTCTAAAGAATTAATTCTAGTTCTATAAAGTCTCGGTTCAGGAAAATTAGCTTCAGAAAAAAAGTAGTTATTGTTTCTAGGATTATGTCACAACTCTTTTGAAAGTATCTTCCAGTTATATTTGAACTACTTCTGGATATTCTACTTAAGTGCTAGTTATATAATTGTCAGTGTGGCCTAATTAAAAGACTGTGCTGCACTTACTAAATACTAATATCTATGTTGGTATAGTAATGCCATTAAAAAAAAAAGAAACAAATCCCATGGATCTACCTGTGGTAGGAAGGGTAGATCTTCCATTGTATGGCAACATGCTGGGCAAAATGACTGCAGGTTCAGTCAAGCTGTATGATGAGGTGCATGTATTCTATTTTCACTAACTTATACCTGTCTATTTAGAATACAGGTCTTCCAAGCAGCTGGTAGATTACCAGGTGTGGACTTAAGTTGCTGGGCTTGCAATAGGAATTGCCAGTCCTCATAGTGCGGGTCTATGTGGGGCTTTAATCAGTAAATGCCTCCACATTCTGTATTACAGTAACATTGGCTCATGTATATTACTTCCTGCTGCTGATGTATTTTTCCATTGTAAAACAAAGTTTTAGTGTGGATTAACCAGGTCTTTATTTTCTGTTAATTTAATAACAAGCATTACTGTAGTGTGATTGTGTATAGATATCCCTTAGCTGTCAGGTTTTTTACTTTGTGGGGGGGGGAGCAAACTTCAGGAATATCCTGTGCTGTGAGTGCAGGAGAGCAGATGCCTAGTGCTGCTCTGGCATTAATCCCAGGAACCACTAGCAGTAGCGGGGTGCCGCCAACCTAACATGAACACAGGTGCTTCATGACAAACCTTACTAGCATGTTCAGCTGCATCATGTTCTGGCACTGTATTTTGAATGACATTAATTTATTAAAAAAGACTGAATCAAACTGCCTGAGTGTGCTTTTTGGTTGAAAATAAATAGAGCAGTGCCAGCCTCCCACCACATGCACACTTGTAGTGAGTAGCTTAGTGAAGGCAGATAGAAATAGTTAAGCTGCAAAAAGCCTGGAGAGGAGTATATTAAGTTGACTCTGCTCACTAGTCAGCAAAAGCTGAAAATTAGGTATTGAAGTCAAACCGAGGACTACATAGATCTGGAATCCCCTGCTATCATTTTTGTAAATCAGCACTTCTCCAGTCATATAAATTCTGCGTTCTTGCAAGTGAAGAACTGCAGGCATTAAGAAGGTAAGGAGGAACATTTTCTGTAAGTTCAGAAGATGGCAGACCAGTTTTCAGTCTTCAGTAATCAAGTGCAAATTCCTTAATTGTTTCTTATTACAGTAACTACAACTGTCACCTTCAATACAGACAACACCTATATATTGTTTGGGCTAGGTCTCAAGGAGCTTTACAAAGTTTTGTCTTGTACAGTTATTAAAGGTTTTGACTAGAAAAGGGACTTTAGATAAGAATGCTGCCTTATATAAAACTCTTCCTGATGCCTTGGCATTTTGTGCCACGTGAGGATTTACAGGACCCAGAGTAACAATGGCAAGCTACCAATTTTTTTTTTTTTTTTATGAAGGTGACATAACATGTTTGCATTTACCATTACATAAACTTTTTTTTTAACACCTGTGTTTTTTAGATAAGAGGTGTGAGGTGACTCAGGGGCTCCTGCTGATAGGTCTGCTTATATTGCTTTCAGGTTGCAAGCCTGTGCAAGGGAGCATACATAAAAAGAAAGGCAGCAGTACTCCTTTATAATGCAATTTGGAGAATCATGTACCTCAGGTAAAAACATGAGCTGTATCCAAGTAACTCCAGCCTGGATGGGCTGCTCAGTCCTATGGCTCCTTTTCTCTTCACCCTACTGTTACCAGGCTGCATTAGGCTTTAGGACGAGCCTTTGTTATTTAATTGCAGATGAAGGAGCAGAGTGGGCTAGTTCTGTTACTGAGAACTTTCAACTTGCATTTAAAATCTTTGTGTAGTTTCTTACCAAAGGAAAACAAAAAAGAGTGAACTTGAATAGGAAATAAATACTGAATCGGAAATAATAAACTGCAGTGGCCCTAAGTCATAATTGCCTCACAGAACCTGGAAGAACTTGATTTTATCCATATATGAACAACTTTTGAAATACAGGCAGTCTCTGTAACTTCCTGCTAGTCTACATTTTTTTTCCTATATGTTATCTCTATGCTTTGTGTTTAATATGGCCCAAGATTATGTAGTACCTAATTTAAAATTAATTTGCTGTAAATAATATTGTATTTAAAGACAAGACTAGTCAAGTGATCAACAGTTCTCCAGTGACTGCTAAAGACATACTTACTATTAAGTGAACTTACTAGTAAGTGAGCTTATTAGTTCACCTTCACAGCTGGTTGCTGAGCCAGTATTCAGCCCCAAAGGAAAGTAGCTGGCAAATGCTATTCTCAAGTCTACTTTCCTAGCATAATTCAAGAAGGAAACTCTGCAGGCAAAGCATTGTCATCTGCCTGGAAGTGGTCACTAGTGGCAGAATTAGAAAAAGACTTTTGCAGGAACAAAGACAACAGCTGAAAAATATGCAGTTCTCATTTCATAAATAGAGCAAATATGATTAAAGCCTTGACAGAGTTCTAAGTAGTGTCTTACTACAAAGCTTCAGCCTAATCTTAGCCTATTCAACTGGTACTTGGCTTTGAAGTGTATTTACATACAAGTTTCAATGAATCAACTCATGTCCTCAAGCTCTGCTACATTTGCAAAAAAGTTTAGCTCTTTTCTGGTAAAGCTAATTTAAGTCAGTCTTACATCATTTCAGTTTCCCTTACCTAAAGTAACAAAAAAGTGATTTGACTCTGCTAATTTTTAACACATTCTCTCATTTTTTTCCAGTTGTTTAAATACATATGCAATTGCAAGTTTAATTGTTATAAAAGGATTGGTCAGATCTGGGACAGTAAATTGTGCCAAGCTTTACAGAGAACAGGATCAGATGGATAGTTAAATTTTGGGGGAAAATAATTTGATAACATTCTAATATTTTTAAGATTTAAACTACTGTTTTTCACAGTATTTCTCATTTCACTTCTCAATGCCTCTGTTAAGATGCACAAGCCCTTGCCACATTGCAGTACAGCTACGGGACACCTCTGGACAAACCTGCAGACCACTTAATTTATTAGCCAGGCTAGTGTTTTTCCTCTTTTGTTTCCCATTCCCAGCTACCTTCAAGTTGTTTTCTGTTTTTTGCTCTAGATTCCTACATGAAAGGAGCTTTAAATTAGGCATACTCTGAAGCAGGCTCACCCTTAAAACCAGTTTCTTTCTACTTCATGCTTAACATTAGCCACACAAAGTTCTGTTTAGTTCCACTTTCAGAAGTATTTAAAATACTTCCCTCCTACAACATTTCTCATGGGTACAATTCAGCAAGGCAGAGTTCTTACAGAGCCTATAACCCAGAGGAGGAGTATCAGCAGAGTCCATAAAACACAGGGATGGCTCCTGATGCCAGGAGGCAGCCTGTATGACATCTGCACATCTTCACACACCTCCCAAGTTCCAGTACAAAAGAGGTCAGTGCCTGAACCAGCAGTGAGAGCAAGACCTGGGTCAGTACTGAGTCACAGAGCCATTGACATGGAAGAAAGAACCGGCATGAAGTTGAAAAGAGAATTACCTCTGCGTGTGCTTTCCTTCCCCACTGCTTTAAACCACACAGCTCTTCTGGGGCCTGGTCTAACTTGTGAAAGCAGCACCTCTGAGACAGCAAAGAAACAGTTTAGGCATTGAACACACACCACTGCTGAAGTGCTGAAGTTTGATTGGTCACCTGGAGCCTTATCTGACTTCATCTCCTCAAACAGGGAACTGTACTGGATACACACAGGCACGTTACTGTATTAATGTGACCAAAGAGCCAGTAAACAGGGCAATAAAAGGTACTACTAATAAAATAAACTAACAATAAAAGGCAATGATGTAATGTAGATGTTAAAGACTATTCAGCTCATGTGCTAAACATCAAGATAAATCTTGACACTGAGATTTTATTTGGGAAGTGCAAGAAGCACAGCTAGCTAATTTAATGCTGAACACGTGTTTTTGCTGAAGAGAAAAAAAACAAGAAACAATTATCAACATTCAGGAGTTGCCATATGCTTCAGCCAGCTCTTTGGCACATGGCAAAATTCATATACACACAAATTATTCACAGTGACAAAGGTCAGTTACCACAGGAGGTAGTAGGCAGTATGATAAGCTCAGGATTATTTTTTGCCACTTTCTAGTATGCCTGGACTTTTAAATTCTCCACTGTATGTCTGTGTGCATTTCTTCAGAGATGAGAAATCAATTGAGTTTCCTTCTCTAGTATTTTCCATCTATTTAATACGGTATGCAAGTGATGTTATTTCCCATATTGTTTTTAAGATGATACCTGTACATCTGCCTTCACTTCAAATAACTGTTCTTCCTCCAGTCTAAATATTCTTGCTTGATTATGCTCACCTGATCTAGAAAGCAGTACCACATTATTGGTGATCTGGATTAAGACAAGAAAAGATTTTGTAAGTGTTCTCTGCTACTACTGAGGCAAACAGTAATTGTGGTTTCGTCAATATTAGTCAATAAATTCAGGTGGGGAAGTAAAAAATAACACCTTACATTATCTGTTGATTTTGAAGTATTATTACAAGAGAAGCAATGTATGATTAAACAATTTTGACTCAAGACAGCTAGACTTCCAAGTTCCATCCCAACTGACAATAAGCCACCCATGTACAAATGTTATGCACACATGATGACAATTTACAGGGAATAAGGAAATCTGAGTAAGGGTCACTATTTAATTGACAGAAGTGATCCATCTCTGTATTTTTTATGAATCCAAACACTGCTCCAA
Organism: Entomyzon cyanotis; assembly: GCA_024500445.1. Taxonomy (NCBI): domain Eukaryota; kingdom Metazoa; phylum Chordata; class Aves; order Passeriformes; family Meliphagidae; genus Entomyzon; species Entomyzon cyanotis. The sequence goes on from JAKEPQ010001005.1 coordinate 90,740,062, forward strand.
ATGTTTGTTAAAGAATGGGCGTCAAGACTGGAAACATCACAGAAGTAAAGCTCTGTGCCTGCTTTTTTAAGTCAGTCCCTTCTCTAATATAATATTAAAGACTCAAAACACCATAAAGCAATTTTTCATACATCTTTAATCATAATACAATAATGCAGTGATTCTCCCTTTAATGAATACTCTCCATGTTGCCCTTTTTAATGAAAACCAAATACCTGCAAGAAAGAGAAATTGCAGTGCATAAAAAACATGATGTAAATTTATCTTTCAGTGTGTTTGCACAACTACTTGCACATGGACAGAAAAACATTACAAAATTTTAGAGAACTGCAACAATTCTCTAGACATAACCTTTGTAAATTCACATCTAAACGTTCCCCAAGGCAGTCAGTTTCCTCCTTCTGGGAACACCCATTTACCAAGTCTTTGTCATACAGGTACAGCAACAGCTGCAGTGGAAGTTCTGCAGTTTTAAAGCAGCTCACTATGGCAGAGAACTGGATGTGCAGCAATTAATTTACACAGCATCTTGATTTTGACCAGATATCACAATCCACAGGGAACTGCAAGTTACTTTGAAGCTAAATCTACACCAAAATTTTAGTTGTACTTGAAATTCTTACTGATGTAAGAGGTCAGTGACCTCCTGAGGCCTTCAATCAATTCCCAATGAGCAGCAGCCCACAGGGAACAAAAAGTCACACTAGAGGATCCCCTTGTCCTAAATTTGCAAAAAGCAGCATCCATAATCAGTTTAAATGGAAGACAAATTTCAAAAAGACTGTCAGTGAATTACAAGCAGCTAACAATATCAAAACCAGATGCCAGCAAGTGTCTTCTGGTGGAATTAATTTATTAAAATAATACAGCTTTTTGAGCAGACAGAACTTTGAACAGGCTGGATGCATTTTATTTTTCAAGCAGCACAAGAAAAATCAAATACATTACTTGTATGTTCAATTATCAAGCAATAGCTTCTATGTTTAAAAACTGTATTCACACCTTCACTTTTACAATTAAATACTGCCACATTAGTTTCTCTGCTTAGTAATAATTTGTATGGAAATCAGAAGCTTGTTTGGGCAAAATATTATATTTAATTACAAAGGTGCTTAAAACAGATGTACCAAGTCAAACAAGTGCAATGTACCAGAACACTGACCTAAAAATTCTAATTAAATTTTGACATTTGAGGAAACTGGTGTAAGATGTGTACAGGAATTAAGATTATGACAGGAAAATGACTGATGAAAGATGCTGAACACTGTAGTCAAATGAAATATAGGGTCAGCAATACTGAAGTCTTGGGGGGTTTGAGGGACTTATATCTATTATGCTCAACAGGCAGTTCCTCAAATGCTGGCACATACAAAAAGCTGAGGTTGATGCCTCTGATGACAGAAAGTTGAGAGGTGTGCTATTGTATTACCTGTAAGTCAGTGTGTGCTGCATGTTGGCAGCCAGAAATACCTCTACAACATCAAATCACGACAGAGCTGTAACAATACCTTCACAGCTGACTGATTAGAGGCACTATCACCAATTCACTTAGGACCCATTGTTTCTTACAGTGCAGAAACGGATGTCAGGGCTTTTGAAATGGAAGTCAACTGCCTAAATCTTTCTGAATAATTAATAATGCCTGCACTGGAAATTTTAAAACAGAGGAGGAGAAAAGAACTTGCATTTGCATTGGATTTAACTAAAGAGGTTACAAGCACTAAATTAAGAAGAGAACTACATGAGCTTAAATGAACCTCAGTGCCTTCATGCCTTCCTACAGCCCAACAGTAAGCTTAAGCAAATGTTGGAGAGCAAACACATATGTTAATGAACACAACTAATTATGAAGATCACTTCATCTCCACCCACTCCATGAGTCTTAGTCACTGTTTGAATTTGAGTTTAAATCTGAGTCCAACTTGCTAGCAAGGTGCCAGGTCTTAAAAAGACTGAAAAGTAATAAAAGCTTTTCATTCTGTCATTTGTAAAGAAAGGAAAATACTCTTTATCAGGTTGTATGTTTGGTTCCAAGACAGAGACAGCTGGACAGAGAGAAAAAGGCTGCAGAGAAAGATCTATCTGGTCTTCTTGCCCATAAGAGAAAAATCATGAAGTATCACAACAGAGTCACTGTACAAAGCAACGAGCAGCCGATGAGGGCACCTCATTCTGTCTTTCCTTGGATTAATCCACCAGAAAACAAACAAAAAAACGAAGGTCAGCTTTCTAAAACCCCTAGGCCAGCGAGGGAATCTGCGGGAATAAGGGGAATGCAGTGAGCTAATAAATCTGCCATATAAATTTGGAGCATATGAAAATTCAACAGAGAAAACTCAGTTGAGGAGGTGACAAAGACAAGGATATTGAAAAGAGATCCTTGAAGGCCCTGCTTCTACAGCTTGTACATGTAATACCAACCACTTGCCTGGCTTCTAGAACTCACCATTGTGAGGTCCTATGCCTAAATCAACCCAGGTGGGCCTTAAGGTGCTGAAGTTAGTCTTACAGGCGCTTAAATCCTTTACGCACCTTTCTCCAGTCTTCATTACAACCTGGACCCTGACCACCTAAATCCCAAACAGCAGATAATATGTTAGCCATTTCACAAAAGCAAGTGATTATTTTGGGTTATTTTCTTATCTGCATGCTGAATCAGAAAGCTCTAGACACACTGTGAATAAACAGCATTAGTCTTACTTCACTGCATATAAGGTAATACCTAGTCTTTGAAAAGATAAAAATGTCTACTACAGAGCTGTGGAATAAAACAGAGAAGAGCATCAGAAGTTTTAGGGGATATACAAAGACACACAGACCAGGAGCAATAGCTGCAGTTTGATAGATACATCTTACTTGTGTGTCAGAAGCAATAAATTAGTAGAGCTTTAGGGGCCTTTTTTGCCCTTCTTAAATCAAACTACTCAAATTAGCTGTTTACTTCCGGGTTTTCCAGTCATTCTATCTAGTCTGTCCCAGAAAAAAAAATTCAAGAAGGCTTTAAACCAGATCCCATGTTTTCAAATCACTAAAGCAAAAAAACTGACAACCAAGTTGCTGGACAGTGACAATGTGATCCAAGTGTGGCTTTTCTCTTAGCTTTACAAGTGCACATAAGGAATTAAAACATAATTTCTTAAAAACATTCAAGCCTTCTTGTTTATCTCTTGTACAGCTGCTGCATTTTATTTGAGGAATAGGAGAAATAACCATGACTACAAATCTTGGCCCCAGAAAAGAACATGGCAAAATGCTGACAGATACTGATGAGGCAATAAACTAAGAGCCTTTTGGTACAGAAAAGTTGGAACACTTGATAATGTAATATAGAAAATGTTAAGAGCAACATGTGGGGATGACAGAAGGCATAGAGAGGCACGCACATTGCAAGAAAACAGGAAAAAATCTCCCTTGGAATCAAGAAAAGTAGGAAGTGCAATACGCTTGCATACAGAAAACACCACATGCATGTTACATAGGAAATACAGCATTATGCCACATCTTTTCAAATAAACTATTATTTTTCTTCACTCTAGGATACGAACTGAACTTTTCTAGTTACTGTCAATTCTAGTATTACTTTCCTTATGAAAAAAAGCAATTATCCAAATAGCACATTCCCTGAGTTGACACAGAAAATCCTCATAGCTGATTTTCATTTGGAAGAGTCCTCATAACTTTATAGGGGGGAAAAAAAAACCACACAGAGTTTGCTACTATGTTAGTTTTGGGTAGGTTTAGTACTTCATACTCATATGTATGCAACTACATTAATGTTGTAATTATATCCTAATAGAGCAAGACCTCACAAAACTGTCTATGATCCAATCCCAATTTGGGAGAAATGTTTTGTAATACTTTCCCTGAAGAGATCTCTCCAACTGGAATTCCATTCACATCCCAGGGGAAAAACTCAGCCAAAACATATGCAAAGTGATGAAGGGCTACTGCATAACATGAAGAAAACTACTGATTTTGCAACTGTCACACAGTTTTGGAGACACAAAGAGAGCTAGAGACAGAATTATTCAAATAACTCTACATGGATACAGAGGGTAGAGGGAAAAAAAAAAACCCTTGTCAGCCACAATCTTACTCTGCACCTCGTTAGTTTTAGTTTGCAGGTAAAAGCAAGAAAGTTCCATCCTTTAAGGGTTGCAGAGATTCTCTCAAATCCAACCTAAAAGAGGAATTATTATTTATATTCTGCTTATTTCTAACAAGAATTCACAAACATTTGGCTATCTGCATTGAAAAATAGAACTACTTTACATAAATATCTTCAACATCCAAGAAAACATACAAATCTAAAGTCAAACACATTTGGCTTGCAACAAGCCCCGTTTGCTAATGTCTCTATAAAGGCTCAGTTTTAAAGAGAAGTAGTCATTTTAAATATAACCAATATACTGCAAATGCCATCCCATTGTATGGTGACACCATTCTTCTATACTTCCAGTGAAAGTGAATAATAACATTCCACATCTGCTTGCAAGCAACATATACCTTATTTTGGTCCTGGGTAGGTAATTTCCACTCCTACATTTTGGAGTGGTCTTTTTACAGCTCAGAGAAAGATTGCACCTGAAATAGTCAGCAGCATTCTGCCAAACCAGCATTTAGTCCCCAAGGCTTTGGTTTGACTGTGTGAAAGTGGAAAACCACGAAGACATAGCTGATTTCGCACTTGTGAAGGCTCCTCCAACAGACTGACCTGCAATACAAAACAAGGATCAATAGTGAAGTGTTATCTTTATCTTTACTTTGAGTTGCTACAAAGAAATATTAAAAAAAAATTAAAAATCACTCCATCAGTTGTCCAATTTGGGATTTAAAATCCCTTTCCAGAGTCTGTGTCAGAAAATATTCAAAGAAGTAGAACACAGTAGCTCAGCAGAAATGGTCTATGATGTCCTTTGGCTGGGAAGGCTTGGTAGAATTTGGGCTGAAGGCACTCCTGGCCCGAGTGCACCACAATGAAAAGACAAGACAGACTCCAATGGAACAGAAGAGAAAGTTAAACAATCTTTGGCACAGCTGCAGCCAAACAACTATCAGACCCTTTAATGGGTGAACTCCCATCATCTCGCTCTGCAAGGTGTGATGATGCCCCTGTTCAAGTGCAACAAGAGCTTTTCCAGAAAATTACAGACTGCTGCAAAATCTGCAGAAAATGACAAGAACTTTGTCTGATCACAACCAGCTTTTAATAGTTTCAGTCAAAGTGATATAAATGTTGAGAATAACACAATGCAGAAGGTGGTGTGGTCAAAGTATTTACTAGATTACATGGAATCTCTTACCTGAACATCTCTCTTCCCATATTCATCTCCAGGCCACACTGGAAAAGGAATGTACACTAATTTCTTTGTCTAGCTGCTTCTCTTTCCACTGTTATACAATACAGGGGCCTCAATCAGCAGCTTCGCCCTTTGAAATGTTGCTCTGATTTGTGTGTATTTTACAAAATACACTTGGATTACAACAATATACAATTGAGAAATAGCATGCAACTTCAAAAATGACATGGCTTAGATGGAAGCCGATTTTAAATAAATTTCTTACCTACAGCTTTTCCTGTTTGTACCACATTCCGGCTGGTAGAAACCATCACATTTCCAATCTTCTTTCCACGTTCACTGTTTTGCACTGAGCTAAATGAGATATACTGAAGACTGTTAGTTGACTGATTTCTTATTACTCCCATGTGTAAATAAACTAGTTAAAGTAGGTATGATTACATACAGATTTACAGAGCACACATGTATGCATAGTTCATATATACTGTCGAGCCCAATTCCTGCATTCATCTTATCCACAGAGATCAGTTAGGCAAGCTTCCCAGAGGAAGAAAAGATGCTGCCAGCAGGACAGGAAATCAAAATGCCCAATGTTTCATTCTCATACAGCACACTTTAAACTTTTCACAGACTGCATCGGGTTGGGAAAGACCATTGAGATTGAGTCCAACCCATGATTGAACACCACGCTGTCAAGCAGACCATGGCACTGACTGCCGTGTCCAGTCGTTCCTTAAACACCTCCAGGGATGGTGACTCCATCACCTCCCTGGGCAGCCCATTCCAATGCTCAATCACCCTTTCCTAAATGTTTACCAAAAATACATTTAGGTTCTAAATTACAAAGTCAGACTTGCAGCAGTTTTGAGAATCCTTAGCTCTAATACATAACCTTCAAACAGAACAGCAAGTGTTACTGATTAGTTCTTCTTTTTCCTAAATAGACTTTACTTTGTATCCTTGTCTAAGATTAAATATTTGACCAAGGACAGTTTATACTCATGCTTTTGTTAAAGAAATGCAAAAAAAATGACAGACATTATCATCATTTGGAAAGAAAAGCACAAAAGCAATCAGTTCTACAGCACAAGGACAATCACTTGAAAATAATCTCATTTAGTTTTAAACTGTAACTTTCAAGTCCACATTTCAGGCTTTGCAAACCCATTAATGTGAAACTTAACAACACATCATGCCACATTCTTTTCCCACTTTCAAAATCTTAAGTGTCGATGGAAAAAGCAAAAAAAAAAAAAAAAAGCCAGAATAGACCAAAACCAAGTTTAGGCTCAGTTTGCAAAGGCAAATTAATTTTCAAGAGGATCTGGTATCAAAGCCCCACCTGCAGAATAAAGGCACTGTTGTAAAAATACTTATTAGAAGCACACTAAGAACTAAGTCTTTTTAAATTGATCTCACACTACCCAGAAGAGTTAAGTAATTCCCTTTCAAACAAGGAGACAAAAACAGGCCAACATTATAGACACCTCCAGAGCTTTCAAATTAAGACTTCGTAGAAAGATCATCCATTATTGAGAGAGAGAGTGTGTTGTTTTATAGTCAGCACAGCTAAGTAAGAAAAGAATCCATTTAGCCTGATGCATAAACCCCAGGCTGAATTCTGGCTTCAGTCAGAGCTGAACAGCTATGGCAGAAACTAGCATCACTGAGTTTTAGACTTTAATAAAGGCAGCAGCTGAGACCAACTTAAAGTTCAACTGAGCGTGGTAAAATAAGAAACTGTAAATCTCACTTGAAACTTGTAAATTGAAGGAACTAAACCACATCTTAGTATGAGCTTTAGAACAATATGAACTTTGAGCTTTAGAACAATACTGTATTAAAAACCAGCTAATTAAAAGAGAAAAAAACAAGCTGCTGTCTCCTAATAATGCAACCTAGAGTCAAATCACTGGTGGAAGTTTCAACAGCTTTAGCTGACAAATTAGAAATAAATGTACAAAAGCCATATAATTGCAATGCAAAAAATCAAGGCTCTATTATGTAAAGTCCAACACAAAATAGCACATTAGCCTTTTTTAAAGTTATTATTTCAGGCAAACGTTTCATCTTTAGATGTGGTGATGTTTTGCACAAGAACATTGAGTATAGTTTCATGAAGACAGCCAGTTTGAATCATTATCCTGTTTAGTTCATGATAACAACAGTTACACAGTTATTGGTATTCGACCACGCTTTTAAAAAATACAAATGAAAGTACTATGTACTTACTGTGACAATCTTAACTTGACATCTGATACAGAGTACTGTCCCTGGAATGGATGGCTAGAAGAGGAGGAAAAACCCAAGAAAACATTAAATTTCTTTTTCGTGATGAATCTGTATCATGTAATTATTAGCTGTACTTCGCTCTGTGCCTTACAAAAAAAAAAAAGTTTAAAAATATTTTGCAGATATACTACTCTATCACTTCACAGAAGTCTGGGTTGCAGTGACTATTTAATGACAGATGTCTTACCTGTAAGGTGCCTTCATTATCAGACCAGATATTAACAATCTTTTCACACTAAGTCAAAAGCACCTCCTTCCAGCAACACAGAGCAAATAAAAACCATTCCCTAAGTTGACCAAAACAGCTTAGTAGGCCTGAGGAAAAACCTTTTCCAGACTACAGCAACTGACAAAGTAAAAGCAAACAAAACTCCCTGCAGTACGCTAATAATCCACACTAAGCAAAAAAATGCACAGCCAACAGTGATACCAAGCCTGGCATTGTCAAATCTTTCAATGAAAACACACAGCAGCTCCCCTCTATCCCCATCAGTGACAACTTTGGACACAGCTATTCCCTGTACACCTGGAAGCAATTAATAAAAAACAGAACCATCTGAGGACAATTCCTGAGGAATGACTTACATTCTGTAGCTGGGGACAGCCAGACAATCAACTTGAACAAGTTTCACTTCTCCTGACTCTGGATACATTTTTCATCACAAAACTATTACCCAGAATTAGAGCAAATACTAAAAGTTTCCTTACCTAGAATTTACCTCTGCAAGAGCTGGATGCTTGTTGCTATTCCATACTCTGTAGTTATGGGTATTTTTCCAGGCTGTTACAAATGCTGTTCCAAAGTCTGACAAAATCTTTTCATTGTCTGATAAGTTAAAGACGAGAATTTACAGAAATTCATTAGAGATGTAATTAAAAGACAAATTTCTTTCTTGTAAAGAAAAATTTCATTTTTCCAGGCTCTTATCATCAATAACAATTAAAACCCCAGTACTAAAACCTGGGTACTTAAAAAATGGTTTATTTTCATTTTAAAGTGTCAAAAATATACAATACCAGGACAAGATGGGGGGGAAGCGAAAACCTATTTTTCTTATTTTTAGTTCATTTATAAAGCTCTAAGAGCTCAACTGGGAAAAAAAAATTATCCAAACATATGTCTTCTGACTTATTCTCTGGGCAGTAACAGGGAAGAGAATGGCCATATACCAACCAAGAATAAAAACACCATTTGCACTGGTCTTGGTCAGATACACTGGGCTTTGCTGTACTATTATTACTAATTCAAATTTAGTAATTCCCAAATTCACTCCAAAACTGCAGTAGGAAATATTGTGGAATAAACTTATAATAACAACAAACTGTTTAAAACACTGAATAGTATAGGAAATAACTTAAGAGCCAGCCAGAGAAGTAGTATGAGTTCCCAGAAAACCCTGATATTTCATAGCAATCTGGTAATCCTCTTAAAATATTAATTTTGTCAGACCAGGAACTTGGCATCTTCCAGACTTTAAAACCAAGTTCTCAATCCCATGTTTTCCCACAAATACCACAAAACAAAATCTGAATTTAATTGGTGTGATTAGAGAAAAATCATTATGAGAGTGAAGTTAACATGGTGAATGCAGGGCAAACTAAACATTTTCCACAAATAAAAAACACTGATTCTTTTATTTATATTCACACAAAAGGCTGGAACATAGAGAATTCCTTTTGAGGTAAAGCAAAAAATGTTGAGCTCCAGGAAACACAAGCTTATAAAACCTGTAGATGACACTTTTCACTTATGTGAATCTCTACTTAGGACCATGGCAAGAAGGGAAAAGAGGTGGAACAGTCTAGTAAAACTTCCTGAAGACAGATGCTTAACTTCATGTCTCCTTGAATCCACGCAGTTGCCCAAAATTAACTTCAGTCACAGTCTAGAAGACACTCAGATTTGTAACAGTCTCATCATATACAGGTTTCAGGTACTTCTACTTGTGAGGAAAACTTAATTAAATTAAGGAGAAGGAGACATTGTAATAAGAAAGTGTCTGAAAGGCGGTGAACTACAGATTAATAACAAGCTTGTCAAGAAGTAACAAGGATAGCCAAAGACAACTGAAAAAGCAGCCTAAAATGAAACTTTAGGCAGAGGGAGATCCACTGACAGACCACACATTGACAGCAACTTGGTATGTCCACCTTCATCTCCATCCCCAGACAAAGTATCTGTTCTACCTGGTTGCAGCACAGCAGCAAGCAGTGCATGAAGATAAGCACTGAACTGAGCCCTGATCCATTCATCTCCTCCTTCCCATCCAGTGCCATCAAGGAACACATCATCTCTGTTCTCAGTTACATGCTTCACCAAGTAATCTGAAAATCTTAGGTCAGCAGTTGTCGGGTTCAGGATCTTACGGAGTTCTGGATCGTGGATTTGTACATGAGCATCTTCTATCTGTTTGAAATAATTCCAAGGGTAAACATTTATCTAAATAAAACTGCTTACACAAACTTACAGTACTACATATTGTTACCTAAATCTAAACCTTCATTCCCCCAAAATACCAAGAAGCAGCAAATGGCCAAAGAAACAATGAACTAACTGTTCTCAGAAAGTCAGATACTGCTCTGACATATACAGAATGTGATCGTTTCCCTGTTGCACAGTAGAAGCTGTTTATTTGACAGGATTTGGCAGAATGCCTGGCATGGGAAGTATGGCACTCTTTGATTATCTCCTCTATTTAATAAGTTGATTACCTATATGGAACCATCTTAGGTTACCAGATGCTGATCATATAGTTGTGTCTATTTGCTAGAAGTGACACAGTGGGTATTTTAGGTACTGTGTTTTTACCCTCTTGATCAAATCAGAAAGAAGTCAAATCAGTATCTGCATCTGATTCTCATCTGCAAGCACTTATTTTTGAAGACCTCATTACAAAGCCATAAAAAAGTCCATGACATGAAAAATAAAATTACACCACCAACACAATAAAATTTAACAAGTGCCCTGCAAATTCAAATATCAGACACATATGAAAACATGAAAAATAGTTTTGCACAGCTTATCTAATCCTGACCTCTCAAGTCATAGAAATTTAATAAACTTCTGCAGCTGAGAATTTATTTCATATGGAAGGAATTCAAAATTTAGGCATGCATGTGAAACTGTAAAGCTCTGTTTAAAATGGAACTTCAGCTTCCCCCCACTTTCCCCCCAGCTCAGATGCAAAGATCCATACTTCCACAATTGCATCACTCAGGTGCTTCTGCTGACGGAACAGGATATTGGTAGCTCCTGCAACAAAGCCACGGACTGTCACATCTGACAGGAGATGATGCTGCTGCAGCGCCATGTATGGCAAACAAAGGTATCCCTGGAGCAACAGAGACATTTAGAGAAATAACATTTTTAAAAAGTGTCTATATTCAGAGGTTTCTCTAATAAAAGCCAGCACATTTCACCCAGAACGAAACTTGGTTATTACAGTTTCAGCCACAATTATCTGTGGCCAAAATTACATTTGTGAAACAAATTCACCAGATTCCACATGAATTAAATTTTTCAAGAGATTGTGTTGCCTTTCAGTCTCAGGACTGAAACTGAAATCCAAAGCAAAGGACAAGAATTAAACGTGTTTATAAGGCAACAGAATAAGCAGTATAAGATCAATAATAAGCAACAAGACTGAGGCCTCAGATCAGGTCAGAAACAGTAAGTCACTGGAGATGAGGATTCATCTCTCCAGTTGTGCACATTATGTCTTCTGGTAGTTGTGAGGCACACAATGCAGGAAAGCTACAGGCGGCTATCCACATTTTGTGGGTGGATATTTCCAGACACCAGAGATAGCAATCAATTTTTGATAAGCATATGCATGCCTGCTTCAAGAAGGAGCAGGATGGAAAACAATGCACTGTGCTTTTTAGCCACTTAGGGGCTGTAAATTAATCTAGTATCCTACACTCCAATTAAAAAGAAAAAAACTAAAACATTCTGAAAAAAGGCTTTGAGTTAGTCATTGAGGGATTACTGAGAGGCAGATGTAGGTAATTTTCTTTTTAAATATAGGATCAACATACCCCTGACATCTAATTCCAGCTGTTCAGCAGCATAAAGCCCAAAGCAATGCATTCACTAGGGCTAATGGCACACTGGACAGAAACAAAGAGCACACACACTTTATCACCCAGTACGTGGTAATTGGAAACATATGGAAGAAAGAAGCATAACTACTCCCTTTTGTTATATTAGACACAGGGATGGACTTACAGATGACAAGCACTTATCAGCTGAAAATGAACAGCCTGTGTCAAAGGAACAACAGTGCTTTGAAAGGAATCACAAACCTAAAATGGAAAATTTTTAAAAAAATACAGCTTAAGAAGCAGGAAAAGGAGGGCTTAATTACTGTATACTAAAGTAGCAAAGTCTGGAAAATCTTTCACTATTTAAAGTATCCAGTGTCAGTTTCCAAATCCACATTTGTAACTACAACAACTTTTATTTCCATGAACATGTTCCATTCTTTTTTAAGAGTGTAAATGCAATGACTATTAGACCTTACAGAACTGGTACTAAAGAAACAAGTACCACAAGCTATTTTCCCTTATGCTCAGGTGTACCTGGATAATGTATTATGCCACCTGGCAAAACCTCCTCCCATTCAAATTTGTCAGGTTTATGTCTTTCTATGGCATGGCATAAAACAACCCCGAGCTAAGAGCTCTAAAAGAGATGTAAACTTTCCAGTAAGTGGTTAAAACCATAACTTTGAATCAGATTTTTTCTGCTAACTGAGACATGTAAAGCCTTTTCTGCTTTAATTACATTGGATGAACTCAAGTGAAAAGTGCCTTTGTGGAACAGAAGGTAAACATGGAGAAACTGTCAGCTTCCTCAAAATTCTTTTCCATTTGAAGAGCTTAGCAGCAAACAAAAGTTTGCACTTGGAGGTCCCCTCATCAATTATTTTATCCTTGTTTTCCATCTAGTATTTCCAAAGAACTAGACTAAATACAACTTACTGTTCACATTAGACAGATCATAAGGACAAACACCAGATGCAGATCTTTGTTGAAACAGCATTTCTAATGGTGACATGAGGCAATACAGGGCAATGACATTTGAGCTGCTCACTTGGGCCCACACAGTGTGCTATTTCCAGTGAAAGCTACAGTGAGAAGCTTAAACACAATCATAAAATACAATATTCTGCAAGGACATGCAAATAAACTCCTCCAAAGGAAGAAAAACCACTTTGAACCTAAACAGCTTAAGCAAACAAATCTTAATCTTCTATCCTCTACTATGGGCAAATGTTAATTTAGAAGTTTATTACATTAAAAACAAAGCAGTAAGATGTACTCTATAAGTTCTTTTATTGATAGAAGTATCTTTAAAAGGGATGCATTTTACCTGGTTTTTATGGGAAACTAGCCCTACTAACCAGCCCTACTAACCAGACCTACTGCTTGTTATCTGACTATGCTTATCAGAGTCCTTAGAGATTCTGGAATCCTGGAGTTCAGTTAGGCATCAGTGCCAGCTTAAAATTCAGCAGTTCAGCACCATGCACAGAAAAAGAGACACAGACAAACAGAAAGAGTTAACATGGACAGAAGGGTGACATTTTATCTTATATTTGTGTGTGTGTGTGTGTATGTGTATTTATATACACATTTTGTGCATATATACACATATACATTTAAAAATACACATACAGATATAAATTATAAGAGGAAAAGGTAGGCTTAGGTGTCAGCAAAGGTAGAGCTTTCAGAGTCTTAGTTTAGATTAAAGTATCTAAAGGCTTTTGAAGTACTCTGATCTTACCCTGTATAGGTTAGATCAACAATTCTCCACAGCAAAGAAAACAGAAGTTTCTGATACATAAAGTTTATTAACCACAGTGAGGTTAATAAATGCAGAGTTACGCAGGTTACTAGCATATAGAACTGTAAATAGTATTTAAGTATGTGCATGAAAGGGGAATGCAAATATGCATGTGCACAACCCTCCCAGATGTGCACTCGAGCCTTTCCAGCTGCCCAGGAGAGACCATACTCACAATGTTTTGTAGTACCCTATTGTCCACCTGGAGTTCAGTAACCAAAATTATTAGCCACTTCTGAAAAAAAAAAAGTAGTGTTTATGAGTTACCAGGTACTACAAAGAACATGCTTACCTTTGTAAAAATAGCCAGTGGCATTCCATACTGGTCCTCTTCCAAGCCAGACACCAGTCCTTGAACAAGCACCGTGTGCCCTGTGTTTGCCTGGGGCTGCACGGTGATGGGAAGGCCTTCGGAGCTCACGCCTTTGCTCCGAAGATTTTCCACCTGTTCTGACGCTGGATTCTCACGTTCTCCTTCTTTCAAATTAGATTCCTCCAAAATGCTGGGATCTAGGGTCTCCCAGTCACTTTCTGAGGATGCTGGAGAAGCACGGGAAGGAACTTTCAAGCGCTGCACAGTACCATTGGAGGACTGAGCTCCATTGCAAGTCTTCTCAGGCTGGGAGAAAGGCACGTTTGCTTTTTGACCTTCCAGTGAATTGTTTCCTGCCAACTTGCTGTCTCCCTCTCCCGTTCCTAAGTTTGCATTTGAAGTGTCAGCAGCAGACACAGAAACATAGTCATCTAACCGTGGTGTATTTTCCTGCACACCAGCATCCTCTGATATACTCTTTCGGGGTCTGTACTGTGAGCAGTCACTGAGACCATGTTCAATCATACCTGGAAAGTAACAGCACACACAAATATCAGCATCTCAATAAAACTTTAAATTACTTTTGTGGAGAGAGAAAAAAAAGTGATCTTGTGTACATAGAGGAAATCATGTATTTTAAAACAATACTTTGAGGAGGGAGGGGTGTGTTAAAAAAACCAAACCCAAGCCCCACACTTTCTTTCCTAAAGAATCTGCCCTAATATTTTGCTTTAAGAAGACTGGTTAAAAGCTAAGGATTAGCAAGGTTAGGGGTTATGTTGGTTTGTTTGCTTTTTAAGAGCACATGTAGAAGGAAAAGTTTATATTTTGGGCTTTTAAGGAACTCAACACAAATGTATGGCTTATTCAGGGCCCCCACCTATGTCACCCACAGGCAATACAGAAAATCCAGTGGCTCCAATTAAGCACAAGAAATAATTCATAAAGTGCAAGTAGTAGGTGTTGGAGGTGTGTACATAGTACATGGACATGCATACAAGTCACCCATTTTTCAGGCAACTTATCAACCTAACCTTATTATTACATGAGCTGATTTCCAAGTGACAGTACAACCAGTCTCAGTTATCACCAGAAAGCATATAAAAAGAAGTCCAAACTTCTCTTCTTACCAGGGAAGAGTGACAGGACAGTCATCAGAGCTCCCACCAATCTATTTACAGGAGAAATATAAAACAGCACCTGGTGGTAGGAGGGAGGGCAATGGGAAGAAGAGAGAATGCAAGAGAGGAAAGGGGAATTAGGGAGGGGAGAATGAGAAAAATAACATTACACTTATGCATGACAAATGACGCATGCAAACTATTCAAGGTACTGCTTTTTATGTTATATTAAAAAGTCTGCTTACTAACAAAACTTCCTACAACAGTTCAAAGTAAATATTTAAATATGTCTATAGAATCTTTATATAATATTTGTAATATATGATATATACACACACACACACACACATACATGTGTATGTAACACACTTGTCAGTTATTCAGATTTTTCGATCCATTTTTAAGGGTTTTTTTCCAAATTGATCCAGTTACTAAAGGACTGACAGGAAAAAGTTGTTCCAGGCATGCTGCATAAATTCTTGCTCATTTGTAGCACAATAAATTCTCTGTTATAAATCAAAGAGGCCAAATAATCTCCATTCCAGAACACTGACACAAACCTATGCAAAAACACATCTTTTAAGGAGTTATATTAAGGATATGTAGATAAATGAAAAACAGGATAAATGTTGCATGCATTTATTACAGTAATATTCATATGTAACAAAAAAAGACTTTTTGGAAACAGATGACATGACTGATACTAACTTTGGTAAAGCACTTAAGGCATAACATGAGAAAACAGAATCTCCTTAATTAAATCAGAGAGACTAGAATTAGTAAATTAGTTAGGAATTCAAAATGGGATGTCAAAGGCTAGCAGTGAAAGAAGATACAGAAGCAAGACCTGAATATTACTACTGGAATTTCTTCAAAACAGGCCTTTAGGGAAAAGGGGGAAAAAGGAGGGGGAAAAAAAAAAGCAAAACCAAAACAACCCAAGCCCAAAAAATCCCACAAAAGTAAACTTGTTTAAAAGTGCCGTTTTTACATCCTTAATCAACACAATACCAGAAAAAAAAAACAAACCCACACATGAGCATTACAAGGAATCCAGAATGCAAAGCAATAGAGAATGATCTAACTTTATGACCTCACAAGTCCAGTTTAATACGTGTATCGTGAAATTAAAAGTACAAGTTTGTGGACTTAGTCTTAATAAGAGACTTCTGCTGCAAGAAAGAAAGACACTTTAGAAGAGACTGATGAATAATAACTCATGTCCCACAAGTATTTGCCAGTCTACAAGCTAGTGAACTGATGGAACCAAAAGAAAGACCTACACAGCCTTAACACAGACTAAATGATGTTTAATGGTAGCTCAGCTAAAAGAAGACTGTGTATATTATCCTAAACATTAAAAAGAAAACTTGTACAAGATAGTTGAATTCAAATTGCAACAACCACTGAAAAAGCATGATGAGAAGAATAAATAGCTCATTTGTGGAAAGAGTTTTGACTGACTCCAATGGGAAGAAAAATGTCTAACTTTTAAGATGCTGCTTTACGATGTATGTATGAAAAATGCATTATATAATAGCAATGAACTGCAACAGAAAGCCTATGATACTCCCACAGGTTTAGATTCTCAGACACCATGCATTCCTAGCCAAGCTTATTTTTAAGACTACAGAAATAATTAAGCCTACAAAGAAGTACCTTGTTTTAAAGAAATCTATTCCAGTCTAGGGTATACCACTTACTTAAGGCAAATGCTTTTCTGTATTTGTTTCACCAGGTCCCTCTGCCATCTTTCTGTCTACTATAAGGAGGCACAGATCCTTACCCCTCCTAGCCCCACTACACACAGCTCACAGCATTTACATCAGCAAACTGGGTGGTCCTGGCAGCAGAAAGTCAAATGATCCCCATCTGGAAGTAGTCTTCCAGCCTAATAACAGTTGAGAGTTAAAAAAAAAATTCTTTTAGCCTGTGGAAAAGCATCAACCAAATTGCTACGGATTAAAGGAAATTAGTCTGGGGCATTTTTCAGATCAAGGAAAATTGGCATTACTAGTGGCTTCTTGCATATTATATTTAAGGTCTCTGAACATACAGATTCCCACAGTTATTCTGGAACCATAACATCTGCCAGAAAACAGGCAGTGCCAGAAAACCAAAACTTTCTTTTGAAATTGCAAGTGTTGTCTTCCTGTCGGAGCTTAGGGAAAAACAGACACAAAGCAACCTGCAGGTTTGTTACATAAGCTTTCAGTTAGCTCCAAAACAACTTTGTATGTTTGAGTAATGTGAACACACTTGGGAAACCCTCTCTCTCCTCTCTTCCTGTACATTTGTATCTTGGGGTTTGAGCAGTTTTGGAAAAAAACTGTAGCTAAGTGAAATATTTCCTTTGTCCAAATGCTGAACGGATCTGATGACTCCTACTATACCATAATTGTACTATCTCAAGTATACCTTTTGCATAGTCTTTAATATAGTCATCTTCAGCATTTGCCTCTTTAATGCAGAAACTGCATTTATTCTTATCAACAAATACTGAGAACTGCCAAGGTATATCTGACTTACAGAATTAAGTGACAAGTGCAAAAGCTTCAGAGAAGCTGCTACTTCTATTTTAAAATAGAATAGTATATTTACTGCCTCACAGAAGATACCTAGGCCTCAGATACAGACTTAAAAAAACCCCCACTTCCACAACTGTTTTGATAATTTATAGATTAAATCCCACTGACTTTCCAGCTGCAGCTAACAGGAAATTCTAACATGACTTCTCAGCACTCTGAAGAAGGTGGATTTTAACACAGCAAGTTCACTGAAGAAAAAGTAGCATTTGGGAAACTGAAACAAAATTTTAAACAACATTTTTAAACTAAATCAAAACAAAATCCCTGCATAAATGTGTCTGGCAACTGATAGAGTAATTTCACTCAAAATTGTTGTTCTAGGGCATTAATATGTACACAGAAGAAAACAAATGCCTCTATTTCACATTTGCCTTCACATTTTGCATATTGCACTTAAATTACTAAAATAGCATTGCTTCTGAGGCAGTAAAATAGCCCAAAGCAAGCACTCAGCCTAGAATTCAGCAGTTACTACCAATTTATAATCTGAGTTCAGCCTGACCTAACAGATACAGCTCCCTTCATTGTCTCCTGCAGGTGTCCATGCAATTCAGGTTTGAAGGACATTTCCAGCACTTGTCTCCTTTGGCCTGTCTATTTAAAGCCTGAACAAGAAGTTCTACTTACTGAATCTCTGTAAAGCCAAATGTGCTCTTTCAGGTACTCACATTTCCTACCAGTTCCTCCACACAGGTACCTATCTGCATGATGTGTACCCTGTCCTATATTTTACAGTAGGTTAAGTTTCTCTGGTCACATATCATAACATTTTACTTACTCTGGCTGGGACAGCAATTAAAGAAGGAAAGTGTGGAAAGAACAGAATTGGAGGCAAATTTATAGGTCAACACACAGCAGTTTCTCTTAGCCTAAACACTCCATTTATATGTATTGACACAAAGTTGTTAATATGACTTCAGATGCTTCTAGTTTGTATAGAATAAAATTTAACAGTTGCATTTCAATTTAAACAGTTGCATTTCTATTTAAACTATCTGCCTCAGCTTACAAAATGTTACCTTTTTCTCTAGAAGAATCAGTTTAAAAAGGATCAAGACCTGAAAAAAAACACAAAAAGAAAAAACATAGTGAGTGAAACAGTGCCATTTACCAAAAATACTGTGCAAGCATAATCTCTTATTCAAGGTTTCATGTTAATCACTGCATAACTGTCAAATGACCAAATACATTTGACCAGTGAAAACCAGTGTTTCAATATCTTTTCTCCACCTGAGCACACATTTAAAAATAGCATGAGATGCAAAATAAAAAGCCAAACAACCAAAACCTTCACAAACAAGATCTGTGTAATTTGAATCACATGTAGCTTAGCAGAAAGAACACGTTGTGCAATTCCAGAATTTAAAAAAACAGTAAACTGCATAAACATAAAAGAGCTCCTCCACAGAATTACTGAAAAAAATCCAGTACAATATCAAAATTAGGTGAGGTATTCACCTCACCTAATTTTAGGCATCTACAGAAGAGGCAGCTAGATCAGAAGTAGCTGTCCAGACTCTCCACACTCAAGGAAAAACACAGACATTTCTGGGGTGTGATTGGCAGACATCTGAAGCTAAACAAAAATGAGTTCTACCCCAAAAATCTACCCAGCAGGTGCAAATACACCATGAAATTCAGATTCTCAAAGTTGTTTCCTTGATGCATCTCAGGTAATAAAAGATTTTAAATGCTATTTGTATTTTAGCTATAGGATACACACTGAATTTCAACAGAATTTAGGAAAAAGAAGGAGCAGTCCAAGTCCCCTCAGGTTCTATGATGGCAGAAGGTACAAAATTTACAAAATACATGGAAGAATGCTCGAAGTTGTGTCTGCACAGACTTTAGCAATTTTCTTTTATCATATTCATCAAACAAGAAACAGAAAATAGAAACAACATCACAAATGAGATAGCATTTGCACTTTGGGACAGGACTAAAAAATGTCACACAAACCTAGAAATCTCCAGGAATCCCTCAGACTAAAAAAACTCCTTAGTTGGGAACTTACTTTCACTGAAGTTATGCAGGTGAAATGGGAAGGCAAAATCAGGAGGCTCTAACCAGCAGCACTTAGGAAACAGTCTTCTTACTCCTAGCTCAGGTATGTCATAGATATGTTCATTTTTCTCTCCCCACATAGCATTTTACTCCCTAAAATAGTGCAGTCTTTTATATATCTAGTAGAGAATGCCTACCTTGTGTCTAAAATGGAGAACAAGATCCCGAGGAGACAGACCTGAGACAACAAAAAGAGAGCAATTATTACAGTTCAACAGCTGATAGGGATACTAACTTTTTTCACCATTATTCAGCTTGAGGGAGATACCCACTATGGATTCTGTGTGAACCTGCTTATTTCAATAGCAGAATTCATACAAAATTCTTTTTTTTTTCAGCAGGAGCAAGAGTTAAATCAACAACAGAGACAATAATAATGTGAATAGCTGTGCTCTGAGTTAACTCATGTTGGCTGCCACACAGCATTAGGGAAACACTGAAGTAAATACTACCCTGTGCATTTCAGAAAACACAGGGAAGAGTCCGAATTGGGTGCTGAGATATCCCAGAAACAGATAGATGCAAGCTTGAGCACTGCACACATCAAATTGTTCAATCTAAAAATTAAGAAGGTATTGTTTACCAAAGGCAGATAAACAGCTGCTAGTCAGACTGTTAGGTCAAGTACTAATATGGCTTTCAACCTGCAACTAACTCCTATTATGAAAGCAATGCTACATTTTACATTTATTCAAATCCATTAATAAAGAAATGCAGACCTCTGGTGCTTAATCTATTAATGTACATAAACACATCAGCTCAGGAAAGGCATGTGTTGTTTAGTGTAACTTTATCTCTGCTGCTTTGTACAAAACAAGTCACTTACCAAGATAAACTTGTGACCCTTCTAACAAAGTATTGCCCAAGGAGCTATTCATATGATCATAAAGTTCCTGTGGAAGGCAAAAAAAAAGCCTCAGAAGGTGTTAATGGCAGATGGTCACACAAAATCCAGAATAAAAAAAATTCACTTATTCAAGGATTTCAATGGCTTACTCCAGAAAGTAAAATTTTACCAGTGGAGTCAACAGAGATACAGGCTAGATGATCACACTCATTCTCATATTTCATTACAAATAAGAAAGTTGACTCTGTCAGATTAGAGTAGTACATTTTGTTCATGTTAAAATATTACAGGACCTGAATAACTGAATGACTTATGGAAAAAGAATATTTGAGCACTAAATAAAAACATCAAAGTTTGTGGCCATACACTGAAAGCTGTTCTGTGTGGCCATTACTGCAAAGTTACCTTTAGAATTGAAATTTGTGAGAAGTCTTTTTCTTCAAAATATGCATGTGTGATGAGTTGCAGCTTTGCCTGAAGTAACCCATACAAAGGCTTGAAAGAAAAACAAACACAAAAGCAAGTGAATAAAACTATTTAGTCACTCATTTTGAACTTTGATCTCCTCCCATGCTTATCTTGACACATTATACATAGAGTTCATGGATGAGCAGTCCTCAGTGGCTAACTCCCAGCATCTTTCTCCTGTGCTCATTTTAAATGATGATAATTTTCTTTCCATTTGCATGTACCATACCCTCACTGAACATCTTTCTGGAAAAGTACTTTCCTGCTTTAACACTGCTCATGAAGCTCCAGTAATAGCTCTTCCTTCAGCTTTAAGCACAAAAAGAATTTCTGTTCCCTGCCTGGTGACTAGCAGCTTTTGCTGAAAAGGTAGAAATAAAACGTATCTCATCAAAACATGAATGTGCTGTATGTGTGGCTATCTTAAAACCTCCCTCACAGCTGAAGGCAGTAGCCACTCTTTCCAGCTACTCTGTTAGAGGATCTTTGAGGCCTCTTCCAACCCTACCCATTCTATGATTATACCAGCCAAACCCCTCAATTTTTATACATGAAATTGAGTTAGTAGCATTTAAGAAGGATTAAAAGTGAAAATAGATATCCTCATCCATGACAATGGGCAAACACTTTTCCGGTTACAAGCAGATACCACAATTCAAGGCAGCTCACTCAAATGCCACAGCCTTCCAATTCAATTTTACTTCAGCATTCTGTTACTCTGCAGTGGCTAGAGAGATGTTTGGAGCCACGTGTTCCAAACAAGAATCTGGAAGAACAATTGTTAAGGTTGCCTGGAAGTGTTTTGGGAGTTAAACATTCTTACCAGCTGACTGAGGACGCAGACACTTTTCTGTACAGTTTCTCGGGTGATGTCTGCTTGCCGTACTTTTAATGCCTAAGAAACAGAAGTATTACAGTATTTTTTCCCAAACGTAATTTCAAAAAGAACTCTTTCCCAAGTCTAGCTGCCACATACTAGCCCCATTTGTTAAACAAAATCCTAAAATGGCTGTCTTCAATGGTGGAATACGCAAACCATGCAACAGTATGCTCTGGTGTTTTCAGAAGGGATAGTCTGGAACAAGGGGCACAGGTGTCCCTGTGTTAAGGAATGGGGAGATTGGGAAGAGCTGCCTCTGAGAAACAGCCACAAACAGGTTGAGAGCTTGTGGGTAAAAATCAAGAGCAGGACCAACAAAGCTCACCTTGTGGCTGGGGTCTACTACAAGCTGCCTGATCAGGGGGAGCCTCTTGACAAGGCTTTCTTGCTTTAGCTATAGGAAGCATCGTGCTCACAAGCTCTCATCCTAATGGGGGAATTCAACCACATGGATGTTTGCTAGGAAAACAATGAAACTATGGATGTCCCATCCCTGGCAGCTTTCAAGGCTATGTTAGATGGGGCTTTGAGAAACCTGGTCTAGTGGGTAGCATCCCTGCCCATGGCAGGGAGTTGGAACTAGATGATCTTTAAGGTCCCTTCCAACCCAAACCATCCTATGACAATTCTATGGTTCTACCTAGTAAAAAAGGGTCATGACACTGACATGCCAGGGCTGTATTCTTATCCCATTGTGTCCAGCAAAGATCCAAATACGGCTGTGATGATCAGCAAAGAAATGTTTAAAAGACACTAGCATGAGAAAAAGGCAACAGCCTGGAAAAGGAAACGGCATTTTAACTCAGGGGAATGTATGGGAGAGAAACCACAACACATCACTTGCTCTTCTCTAACATCATCTGTGAAAATGGACCAGATTAAAAAGTCTCTGCCTAAAAATTGTTTGTTTCATACTCAAGCATCATTTTTGAGCCACCCACAAATTAAAAGCTTGTCCACCAAATAAGCTACATTCTCAGGCAGAACAAATGGTCCCAGCACTTAACAGCAAACCTAGAAATGGTGGGGGCAGAATACAGACAAATGATTCACTTAACTGTACAAAACAGAAAATGTATGGACTGCAGCCCACACATCAGAAAGGACAGATGGAGAGAGTGCTAGAGCTGTCATATGAAACATATTGGGGTTTATTCTCCTTGTTCCAAAGAGTTCATTTTAAACATCTATTTACCTTCTTAATTGGTTACTAAAAAGCATAAACTGGAATCAAGAGCACAATAAAGCCAAGTTATTGCATAGTTAAATACAGCAAGACTCTAAATCACAGAATACAGTGAAGACTGGTGCAAAAATAATGAGTGGACGAAAACCAACATGGAATTTAGTTCAAAAGAATCGGCATTAAAAACTGAATGCGTATAATTTCTCCTAGAGCATAAACAGGAACTTGAAATATAATCAAGATATAATTAACATGGAAACAGAGTACATAAATGAGTCTTATATTCAGAGGGTGTAAATTAAAACTCAAATGCACATGACATTCCAGATTCTGGGCAATTCACTGAAAAAATAAGTAATTTTAAAACTAATTCATAATAACTTCTCAATTCTACGTGCACAGATTATACTACCATTATTATTTTTGAAAACATGGGATCATTTAGTAGATCATGGAAAGATTAGTTCTCAAGTTCTGGAGCTACCTACTGTGCACATTTTCATGGACTTCTAATGTGAGACAAAATCATGCAGTTTTTGCCTGTTGGTGTAATGTAAGCCAGTGAAATTTAGGGTTGTTAACACCTCAAGCCTATTATTTAATTAATATAATTAATTCACAACTTGGAAAGTTACCTTTGCTTCAATCTGCCGATAGCAAGAGACACCGTACACTGTGGTTCGATCCCCACATCTCGGTGGCAGATGGAAAAACACAGTATCTAGAAAAAAGAAAACATTATTTTGTAAGTCACTAACAAGAGTTCAGTATATTTATTTTCAGCATCCCTTACTTACAAAGGAGCAAAGGCAAGGCACTCTAAGTCAATGTGTACAGTCGGGAGTGTGATGCCATTAAGAAGGCAAACACAATCAAAATAGGAAAAAAGCCCCAAACACCAAGGAGGACACACAAAATTGAAATGTTAGAGTAGCTGCTTCCACTGCTAAGGTAGATATCCACACCACCACCCCCACTAACATACTAACAAAAAGAATTTGTGAAACCTAATCTTACAGAAAGTAATTACTGTCTCTGTGCAAGTGCAAAATGAAGAAGAAAAATATCTATGAAATATGACAAGAGAAAGACTCTTAAGGCTTGAGATACATACACCCACAACACATACACACACACACCTGCTACTACTGCCAAAAAGTTGCTAACTCCTAAGTAAAGAAAACCATTTGCCCATGCCTCTCAAAACATGAGTGAAATCTTTTCTGAAACCAGCTATTAATTTTTTGTTTGGTTCACACTAATAAAAGAGATAATCCCATATGCATTACATCCAACAGAGAGGGGGACTGTTCATAACGAAGCTTACTCCCTTGACCAAGTTTATACTCTGGAGATCACCTAGCGTTTTAGAAAGCCTGTAAGACGATTTCCTGTACCAAGTCATCCTCTTTGCACAAATGCAACTATCCACGGGAATTAATCTAAAACTCTGAAGCCATTTATCTAATAAAGTTACAGTAAATGAAATATAACTACGATCAGAAAACCTGTTTGTCTGTTTCAAGTTCATGTGTATTCTTGGCTACAGAACACAAAGATGCATCTCTGCTTTGCTGCCAACTCCTTTTTTTTTCATTACCAAAAAATAAACATTGATAGTCTTCTAGTACATCAACAAAAATGCTCAGAGTTGAGTATTAACTGGAATGGTACTGAGAAAAGAGAGAACAGACAAATGCAGCTGCATGTGATTTTCCTAGCTTCTTGTTATGTATTTAACAATGTAGAAATTGAGCAAAAATTGTGACCAAGAGCAGAGTCAGAGACATTCTTACTGCTGTTAAGAAAGGAATTATTTTCATAAACTTCTTTATTTCCAAATGAGATCTTCAAAAGCTGGACAGTAAGGAAGCTAAGTATATCAAGTTTAAAAAAAAAAAAAAAAAAGCAGTATTAAAGTGTTTCTGTGATTTCGCTGTTTAAAGTGACTTCCTTGTCTTCTCTACAGAAAAAAGATGAAACAACTGGATACGATTATAAATGTGAGTGATGAACAGAACTGCTAATAAAGGAATAAATACAATACTAAAAAAAAAAAAAGTATAGTGAACTTCCTGGTGACTATATGACAAATGAATATTTCTATCTTTATTCTGACAACAAATACGCTTTTAAAGCCACAGTACTATACTGACACGGCTTTCCATGACTCTAAATTTTTTCACCCTTTGAAGAGTTTTTCACCCTTCCAAGTATTGCTGAGAAAGCCATACTTTCTCAGAATTATATAAAATTGATGTGTAACACTTAAAGTTTTTATTGACATCTGAATTCTTGATACAGGAAGTACACCTTTATGATCTACTTTCACCTATACTCTGAAGGAACATATCATTGCCATTGTATTTTGCAACTTAAAGAAAAAGTGCAGGAAGTCTAATAGTAAAAGGAATCATTGGTCAGCTGTTCAGATACCAGATTTTTTCTCTGGTCTGCAGTGGAAGTACACACAACTCTTCTCGGTCATTTCTTACCTTCCTGGTAGTTGTGTGCCCCATCTGGTAAGGCAAGAAATGGCAAGTACTTCCATTCCTCCGGTAAACTGTGGCTGTCATGTCCTTCTCCAGATTTTAGGGGAGGATAGGAAAATTCAACCTAAACAAACAAGGAAAAAGAGAGATTACATTACAGTTACCAAACAAGGCTTCTGTGATTCAACCTAGCACCTTTTCTTTCCTATCAACGGTACAAAAAAAAAGTTTTTCTTCCAAATAGCATTCCTTGTCTCTTCCTTCAATGCACTCACAGACTGACTCGTGTGGTTTAACTGACAGGCCCTGGGCAGATTTGGCTTCTACAGCCTAATTCCTTTTCCTCGAGAGAAATGAAAAAGATCTTCAAGCAGAAAACAGCACCCAAGAGCTGAATACCTTCTTCCCCATGAGCACAGAGCCAGCAGCACATTGCCACACCTGCAACATCAGCAGGGGTCATTGCTGGGGCGCAAATCGGATTTGACTTCTGAGCCCTTCAGGTGCTCATGACTAGGTAATGCTAACACATGCAGGCCTCTGTTTTACGCTACAAGAGGTTGAACCATCTCAGAAACTATACTAACAGCAAAACATAGGTTTCTATGTTTTTATGTCCCTGACTGCAATGTGTTCTACACAACGGCCTAAAGTATCTCCTTTTCCTTTCACTAGGAAATCCTGCT
Source organism: Entomyzon cyanotis (assembly GCA_024500445.1). Lineage (NCBI taxonomy): Eukaryota > Metazoa > Chordata > Aves > Passeriformes > Meliphagidae > Entomyzon > Entomyzon cyanotis. The sequence continues at coordinate 90,766,150 of JAKEPQ010001005.1, forward strand.
TTTCAATTTTGCCTTCTATTTATTTGCCATTTACCTCTTTCCTAGAAATAGGGATAACCTTTTCATTCCTTGCACTACATTACATGTCTACCACAGATCCCCACAATCAGCATCTTTACAGTGCAATCTTCTTTTCCTATGGAGACCCCTCTGGGTTTCCAGCCACTTTCATCAACTCTTTTTCAGATGGCATTTCTTAAATTACTGAACAAAATCTAAACACAGATTTATCAATAAAGGAAACTGTTTATTCATACTGCAACTTCTCTCCAAGGATATTTAGTTAGTGAGACAACTAGTGAGCTGTAAAATGTATGCACACGTGGAAAATAAAAAGCATTACGAAGCAAGCATACAGATAACCTTACCATTTGATGGATACTAAAATAAAACAGTAACAACAACAACAACAACAAAAGAAAAGGCCTGTAAAGGATGAGAGTACCAAGAAAAAGTGAAATTCTTCACCTTAACACATGGTGTCACTCTGTCTACAACTGTTGCCAACTTCAGAAGGCACAAAGGACGAGAAAACACGAGAAATCAGCCTTGCTACTTGTTGCATCAATTTCAAGTTTTCTGATTCCTTGTTATGGTTGGTTGACCCTGGCTGGACACCAGGAGCCGACCAAAGCTGCTCTATCACTCCCCTCCTCACCTGGGTAAGGCAGAGAAAGTAAAATGGAAGGCTCAGGGGTCGACATAAGGGCAGGGAAGGATCACTTACCAGACACTGTCATGGGCAAAACAGACTCGACTTGAGGCAATTAACTTTACACCAATAAAACAGAGTAAGATAATAAGAATCTTGAAACCACTTTCTCCCCACCCTGGGGTGGGTTAATTCCTTTGTGGATTTAACTTTATTCCTGATTCTCTACCTCCTCCCTCAGCAGGGCAGGGGGACAGGAATGGTTTGTGGTGCATTCATTACACATTGTCTCTGCTGCTGCTTCCTCCTCAGAGGGAGGACTCCTTTCCCTGCTCCAGCACAGGGACCCTTCCCCAGCAGACTGCTCCATGAATTTCTCCAACGTGAGTCCTTCCCACACACTGCAGTTCATCATGAACTGCTCAAGCATGGCTTCCCCTGTGGGGTCACAAGTCCTGCCAGGAGCTTGCTCCAGCACAGGCTTCCCATGGGGCCAAAGCCTCCCTCAGGCTTCCACCTGCTCTGGCACTGGGGTTGTCTACAACTGGATCTCTGCTTCACCAAGGTCTTCCACGGGAGAAGCTGGGAACAGTTTGCCTCCCTGTGGTCTTCATGACAGGCTGCAATGGAACCAGCACATCCAGCCCTTCCTTCTTCACTGACCATGGTGTCTGCAGGGCTGTTTCCTCTCACTCCCACTCCTCTCTTCTCTGGCTGCAATTTGCTTCTCTACAATAACTTTCCTTCTTAAATACATGATCCCAGAGGTGCTACCACCACTCCTGATGGGCACTGGCCAGCTCTGGGTCTGTCCTGGAGCTGGCTGGCATCGGCTCTGTCAAACATGTGGGAAGCTTTGTAGCCTCTGAGAGAAGCCACCCCTGTAATCCCCTGTAACTATTAGGAATCCATAGAGTCTTTTAAACAAAATATGCCGTTAAGCAAAAAAAGAAGTCCGTCTGACTTCCAAATGAGAGACAAACACTGGAATTAGCATCCATACAAGGAGCAGAGAAACTGACTGCCAATTATTACACACATACATCCTGAGAATTCCCTGCAATCTTTTCCAAATCACAGATAAGAAAATTAAAATGGTAGAAGCTTCATGTAAATGTCAGCAATATGATATCTTTTGCTCCTGTTCACATTCAAATTGGCTGGCTGAAAACACTGTTTACAGAATTATTACTGGAATCTTTCAGGAGTTAACTTTAGCACAGCTCCTAAGTTTAAAACATAGACAGTCAAGAAGCATCTACAATTATGTTCTGACTCCCTATGCATGGCCAGCAAAGAGGGACTCAGATTCACCCTCTGAAGGAGCTTCTTTCTATCAAATACAGAAGAAACCCTGAGTTCCTTCAAAATATCATTCCTGACAGGGAAATACTGTAAGGATTTAAAACATCACTGCTCCCAAGCACCTTCAGAATTACAATTGTATTTTGCACTCCAGCCAAATAATGAATTAAAAGGTAAATTTCAAGGGAAGTAGGGTAAGGCATGAAAAACCTGTATTCATTAAGGAACACTCCTTTTTAAAATCCAGAATAAAGCTGAGAAATCTGGCTCCTGTGTTCTTTTGACAGTGTGAAATTTGCTGAAGAAGTACTTTGTTCTAGCTCACAGTATGCTATCAACACCTCAGCTGCTATCAGATAATCCCAGCAATGAGGATCTCTGCAAGCTCTGTCTGTCCCAATTTCAATAAACTGAACAGGCGTTAATGACAGTGATAACAATCTGGTTTTCTATTAGTTGTTTTCTTTCAAAAACCTGTTTTAATATAAATTTCTGTATGCATGTGAATGTATAATAGAGATCACAAAACTCAGATAAATCAAAACCAAAACTGCTTAAGTGGCCTTAAATAACCTATTTTACAGATATACTTTATGATAGACCTCATTTACATGATGACACACTATTCCTCCTCCCCCCAAAAGGATCCATATAGGAAATATCCTGGTTTCTAAGGAGGAATCACATTCGTGTAGTTTAATAGAATTGCTGCTGGTCAAAGTACCAAAAGGGTGGAAGTAACAAAGAAGCAGGAAAAAGGACAATCCAACAGCAAGGAAAGCATGCAATGCCCTGGAGGACTTCCTTCCATCCCTCCTCCAACTTAACAGTTCCCAGTGATGAGAAAGTTCAACTTTTTGATATTAAATAAGCAGTCACTGCAGGTGGGATTCACGTCAGCTGACTATATGTCAAAAAGCAACATCTCTGAGGCAGTTTTCCTAAGCATTCTGCATAGTCAGAGAAAACAGACACCTGCAGAGGATGATTCATCTGATCTGTTTCTTTCCACCATCTCTGAGGAGAGCTAGCTCTGGCTTCTAAGTCTGACTTGCAGATGACTGAAGTAATGCAGATGAAACTCACCCTAACTGTTCCCCATCCTCTAGATGTTCTCCTTGATTTCTCCAGCTCAGTTTGCAGACTTGCATCAATTGCAGTTAGGAATCCTTTGCAAGGAAAGAAGCCATTATTTTAAAAAAGAGTATTATAAGAAAATTGAGCAGCCTTTAAAAAATGGCTAAAACCTCACAACTCTTGAAAACTATGAAACTGAGCAGTGCACATGTATAAAGGTGATAATAATGGGGTAAATAGAATCTCAGTTCTATCACTTGTGAGTTTTCAAACAACTGGAGTCTCAGTTAAAACCTTTTCCCAGTCTGTGTCTTCAAACTACAGTGCAGTGTTCCTGGGGAAGATGACTTAAAAAGTTTTTTTTTTATTTGCCACCTTAAACCCAAGACAAACTATGATAGAGGGAAGGGATGGGACTACTGAAGAGATCAGTCTCACACCTCTTTTTCACCCTTTTCACAGACAGAATGAAGAAAGAAGAGCTCATTTTTTATTTAAATATAATGGCTTCTTTTATAAATCCATCCTATATGCACGTGCATGCATAAACGTGCACTTAAATGTCCCTGTATGTCATTAATATATGTATCACTACAAAATTCCCTGCAAATATGAGAAATAAAATCTTTTAATAAAGCCTAGTAGTCAACAGGAACAAAGAAATACACACAAGTTTTCAGAGTTGACTGCCAGAGAAAATTTTACAGGTTTGTGTCTCCTCAGTTGAATTAAAGAAGACTCCTCAACAAAATGAAATTCAGATTCAAAGCTGAACTCCTGAGAGACTTCAAAATAAACTACATAAAACATGAACTAGTATCTCCATGCACTTCTTACTCTTCCAAGTGTCAGGGATCTTCATTCCAGCTGGAAATATTGCTCACGCCTGTCAAGGCGTTTTGATGGCAATGCTTTTTGCCTGCTCAGACTGTCATGTTCTGTAAGGAGTCAGCTCTTGAGGGATTTCACAACTAAAAACAATACAGAATATTGTCTTGAGGTTTAGGGGGCAAAGAAATAACTGTGCTCTTCACTACAGAAAATACTTCAATTCCTGTGAATTATCAAGTTAAAATAAAAAATATATTTTTAAAACTCCTTAAATGGAAGTACAACTGAATTTCTGGACCAAACATTTTTTATTTTTTGGAATTCTGCAGCATTAACTAACCTTTTATATGCAGTTTGTATCAAATCTAACAGTTTGGAAGCAAAGCACCAATGAACACACAATTCTAGTTGGGGGGAGAGGGGGGGAATCCAGGCAATCTATTTTTGTTCCTTGTCTTTAAAAGCACTTCCTAGGCAGAACAAATTTAGTACACATTCATTAAATCACAGTAAGAAAAGATGAGTGCAGGCCAGGAAAAATGTATTTCAGTTCCTACATCCAGGAATAAACATGATAGGTTTGTTTGGTTCTTTTTTAAGAAAAATGCATTGATAATGTCTTCTACTAAATTACAAGTACACAGTCAGAAGAGAGGCTAAAAAAGGACACTGATAAAAGAGGAATTTCCAAAATATAGGTGCACGTCCACCTAAACTATCACACTCGAACATTAGACAGGTAGATGGCATTAATTTTTGGTGAACTTTACACACAGGTAAGGTTGTTCTCCTTATCTGTGAAAAGTGCTTAATAGTTAATCAAAGCAGGATCCTCAGTGAACACTAAACAGTGATAATTTAAAGTGTGCTGGCAAGTCAGTACAACCTTCCCATCCTTCCCACTTCATCTACTCTCATATTTGCATTAAAGTCACAATATAAGCTCTCCTCTTTAGTATATGAGCTATTTTGGAAGATTTCTCTCCAGATTAGATATGAAAAAACATCCAGACCCAAATAAGGTTTTGCATTGGTACAATGGAGAGACTATTTAATCTCAAAAAAAGTCTGAAATATTTAGAATGGCAGTATTATGTTAAAGACTAAGGATGCTTTCAGTATGTTACAGAATTTACAGCAAGCAAACCCATCCCATCATCTGAACAATTGCTTTGATGATCTCTCTCCCATTGCTTCTACTGCAACAAATAGGTAGGAAAATTGCTTGAAATCAAGAAAAGGAGATCAGCAAAACCCACTAATTACATTTCTATTTAGAAAATCTTTTCCCTTCATAAATCATTACAACACATTTAATTTCAAGGATACCAACCCTTCCTCTTAACAAAAGAAAAGCAGAATTATGCTAAATAGAGTGTGATGCTAAGCAGCAGTAATCAAAAAACCTCAAAAGATTAAAATTACACCTAAAACTTGATACCTCTTTACAAATAAGTATGTGTTCTTCACTCGAAGTAGGGATTTCTAAAATCAATTTTCCTGATTTATTAATCATAGCATAGCCAGACCCACAGAAGAGCAGCACACCAATGATCTTATCTGAATCACCATAACAACTGCAGCACCCAGCCAAATGAAAATCTAAGAGCATTGTTTGTCTCTCAGCACTAAGAACAATTTATTATTTAACTAACAATTGAATTTAAATGACAAACTTTCCCCATTTTTGCACAGCAGAATCAACAGCTCAGGATCTGCAAGTTGAAGAGCCCATGCACATAACAATGATGCCTATACAGTAATATAATGACCTCCAACAGCAGAGTTTTAAATATATGTTATACATTTATATAAATACTAGTATTTTTAACAACTACGTATAATACATGTATATATGCATACAAAAATATATATGAAGAATACATATGATACATATCTATACAAATATATTTTAAAATACACTATATACACAAATGGCAACAGCAAAAGAAATGCCTGTATTACAAGGAGGCAGTGCACAGTCATTTCTATCCTATCAGTTTCTGAAACTGGCGCTTCCTCACATTCCCATATTGCTAAAGCCATAGAGTGGCCACTTACACAAGTTCTAAAGCATCCTTTGTAAGCACAATATCACAATCCAAATTTGCTTCAAAAACTCTGACTAGGTTAGCAAAGTTCTGACTCTTACTGAGGCCCTTAAAAGATAAAATAACCTGAAACACCAAAACCTTTGTTTTCAAAGTCACGCTACCATGCATTCTACACACTTTTTCCAATTATTTAACATTTTATTTTTATAGTAGTACAGTTCAAGCCCTACATATACTCTGTGCTTTGAACTTTGGCTCTCATCAATCTCTTCAAACAAAGTAAATAATAACAAAGAAACCCCCCACACTCCTCCCAGAAAAGGAACTTAATACTACTGCAACCATTCCAGCCAAGGGGACTTGCTAGGGAATTCTGCGCCATCAAGACAAGATTCATACCATAGCAGAAAGCAAGTGAGAATTCATATAGGATGAACTCTGGCACGGGAAAGCAGCTTCCCTCATTAAACAAGCAAGGGCACCCTAATCTCTACTCCTGACAGAGATGTCTGGCCAACACAGCAGCCACTGGAGACTGAGGTCAGCAGCAGCCAATTGTTCACCCACGAATCATCTCTTAATGCCCATCTTGGTGCCCACAGGCTTATAATATGCACACCCAGCTACAAGGACTGGTGGCATTTCCCCTCTCCAGGGGCAGCACCCAGACCTCACATGAGACTCAGACATGCATCCTTTCCTCAGCTCTGCTCCAGCCCTCATTCCCAACAGGAAGGAGCTGGCAACAAGCTGATGAATGATACACTGGATCCACCTTTCCCTGGGAAAATGGAGGACTAGGACAGCAGGCATGCTTTTAAGCACTTTTACTCATCAGTTTAGAAATAGCCATTGTGTGTCATTCATCCAGCATCTACTGCTGAACTGATGCAGTCCAAGCAAGCCATCACAAGACAACTCACTGTTGTCTTAAGAGCCAACAACCATTCAGGCTCTTTGCCACAGGACATTTGATGGGCCCAGAATTGCTCTTAGTGAATTTGCTCCTTCCTTACAAGTTTCAACATCAGAATTATCCCTGAGAGCCAACAAATCTGGCTCATTACCATGTATGAGGCTGAGACGCTGCACAAACACAGTAACACAATGAAGCAGAACACACTCTGCTCTCAGCAAGCCCAAAGAAGCAAGCAGACAGCCCCATGTCCTGCCCCCCAGCATGTTGGGCCAGGCAAGGAACTGGCTTTCACATCTTGTACCCACAGCTTTCTTTGCTTTTAGAAACAGCATGCTGCCTAGGTAGGTGTATTAATTCAGTACCTCAAACAAGCTATGAGATGGATTACCAAAACTAGGCACAGATCATCAAGTAAGGCAGTATTAGGACAGGAAACACAAAGTCGAGCCTTGCAAGTCCCAATTTACTCCAGCTGGAGTGACCTCTGTTCAGTGATTTTACAGCTTTGAACCTCCCTCTAATCTATATGCATGTAAATTAAGTTGCCACCTACAAGTGCCAAGAACCCAAGTCATTATTTGTAGACATTCTGGAATAGGTACGTGAAGGGTGCAAGAAAAGTACAGAAATACGTATTTTATTGATTTAGTATTCATTCATTCATTCAAAAGAAAGGTTAAGATTCCTGGCACAGGATATTTAAATAACTACTCAGATGTTATGACACATACAAAGAACAGACAAATCATAAGGTGAAAGTTAACTATGATTACTATGGGAAGCATTACATAACTGCAAATGGGTATTTAGGAACCTTCTCTCAACTTGCACAACAGGACAACTACGGAAAAAATATCCAGAATGGAATCCTTCCTTCAGTATGGAATACTTTACTTCCCGGACAAGACTTCACAGAAGTGACTGCAAGATTATCAAAGTACAGGGCTCTTTGAAAAACTAAACAAAGAAACAAAACAAAGAAACAAACAAATTAACCATAGCCCAGGGTTTTTCTTGAACAGTGAACACTAAATACTAAGTAAGTGGATTAAACAGACATACAAAAAATGGAACTCATCATTAAGTCTACACAAGAGATCAGAATCCATGGTATTGTTTACAGAAGTACATGTTACTCAGCAATTCATTGTGTATTTAAAATTATTAGCACCCCATGCTACATTAGAGTAGCCTTACTAATAAAAGCTAAAATCTTCTTTAAATGTTACAACCCATTGAGCATAAGCAAATCCATGTATTTTAGACAAAAGACTAATCTTTGATACTTGATGTATGCTATGATTAACTTCATTAGAAGATTTCATGCTCATAACAGTCCTTTAAAGTGCTTTAATATTATTAAAGCAGGGGACAAAACCAAACTAATTGTGCTCATGTTTACAGGTTATCATCAATAGAAACAGGAACAAAGCACTTCAGCTTGATTCCAGCCTGGCTCCTTTTCAACTTATTTTTTGTTTCTGTTGTTCCATTAACAAGATCTTGTTTAATCACTAGACAAGATTACCTATTGCATAACACTTGTCTACTGTGCTCCCCCAAAACGAAGACACAAGCCCACACTTCACTTACATGTTTAAGAGCATCAAGCACGTCTAAGAGAATCTCAGCAACTACTGGAGTGACAAAAATCAAGAAGAGAAAAAAATAATTCTCCAGTAAAGCAGTAAAGCAGTGTCTTAGAAGAAAGGCAGCAAACAAAACAGGGTCTAAGGCTGGAAGTGTTCCCCTGAAACTTCCCACCCATGGAATCTATGGAAGAGAACCACTTCAATATTTCCCTCTTGAAAAAATGTGCTACAATCAAGAGTACAGCAGACCTGGAAATGTAGGCAGCTCTCAAGAGTTGATAGAAAGTGCAGACTCACCATGCTCATTCCCTTACACATCTCCTAATTCTGCAAAGTCAAGCTTAACTAAGTTGCCAACATTTCTGCTTAAAGACACGATTCCTAGGCAGAAGTCAAAAAGGCCATATGCATGGATTGCTCAGGCCATGTCAGGTGTTGATTTCAGCAGATCACAACAAGCAGCATCTTCTAGAGCTCACATGCTTGAAGCTCTCAAATTATGAAGATCAGATACACAATTCAGGAAGGGGAGAATTAAAGGACATTATTCCCTCTCAAAGATCATATTCAGGCTCTTCTCTTAAACTGGGTATCAGCTGTTTCATTCTTGATCCTAGGTTTCCTTTGCATGCCAGGAAGAAAACCTCTGGTCAGGCAAGACAGGGGGATTGGTCTCCAAGCACAGTCCACACAAAAACAGTCTCATACAGACAAGCACTCAGACACTACTTCAGAGAAAGCAGGCATCACATTTACATTATCAAGTTCAGCACCTTGAATATCCTTATAGCAAACTTTGGGATTCCATGGAAATATGCCTTTTAGTACTTACAGTAACCCACTCCCATGTCTGTGGGAGTTTGAAATGTCATCTTCCACAGAAGAACAGAGAAGTGGGTCAAGAAACACTGCCATTATTTACAGATCAAAGATCCCAGGCAAACAAAACTGACCAGCAGTGTGAGCGTTCCAGGACACACACAGCAGTTCCTCACCTTCCCTACCATTTACAATTTAATTTTTTTCCACAATACAGGAAGAAATACGTATGTTAAAGAGAGCCAAGAGTAATGTGGAATAATTTTAAGCTCTTAAGAGGATACATAAGACAATGGTCACCTGCTGCACAAGGTCAACGGTGATGTGCAGAACTGCTCAGGACACCGAGCACAGAAAAGCTGGGCCTTGCCCCAAATGAAGTGAGATTCTGTGTGGCCTGACTGGTGGCGACACAGAGCCTGAGTTCACTCAGATGCACTTAGCCTTGAAACAGCATCAGAAGGCAGGGATTGTTGCAGCAGGTCAGGCACTGCAGCAGCAAAAGGATCATGTACTTCCTCAGGGTTTACAGGGACTTGTGCTTAGCTCTCCTACCAGCAAGTTTTTTCAGCTTTAGTGAAATTTCTCCATCCCCTACTTTACAAATACATCAGCTCTCATTTTAACTTTGCTTTCAAATGAATTATTTTTAGAGTACTTGTGATATTTTAAGCCTTCCTACACCCTCAGAGACTATTATCTCTCTGCTTCCCCATGTAAATAAAGCCTGGAGACACAGCTCAAGTGAGGGTCACAGCACACATGATCACTAGTGGAGAGCTGCACCACAAGACTTTCAGTCTTCTACCTTCACCATAAAGCAAAGGTATTTCCCTGTATTTTCAACAACACTTGCATCTGCTAGTCAACGTCTGTTCAGGTTACATTTCTGCTAAAATCTTCTATTATAAGGTAGGTAAGGACCATCCACACTAGTTAAAGCATTCAAAAATTAAAGTGCTGTAAGGCAAATTGTTTTATCACTCACTTGTAAGGACAGAAAGTCTTTCATGATTCTGAAAAAAACCCTTATTTTTTATTTGCTCTGAAATCACTAGTCACTCACTACTAGAGTTCTTCAAAACTACTGAGGAATCTGTTATCAGCTGCCCCAGAAGAAAGGCACAAATAGCCCTGAACTCCAAGTCTTACTACCTTATACTGAAACAGATCAACAGAACATAAGAGCCAGGCAGCGGGACCAGTAACCTGTTACAGTAAGTAATAAGTCGAGCAGCTACAGATACTCCAAAATACATCAGATCATCTCTGTGGCAGATTTCCCTTATTGCCACTTCGTGCCCCAACGTTTTTGTGCTTTGAATCCTGCAGAGCCTGAGAAGTGTGTAGAAATTCCTACTGCACCAAAACTCTGTGTTTTACACTAATGGACAAGAATTTGAGCAACCACACATGAAGAAGTGATGTGTTTGCTGTTACTTTTGTCTGAAGCCACTCCTCTGATCCATAGCAAAGAGAGATCAAAAAAAGGAATTTTTAATTTTTGTCGTTTCATTTCAGATGCATGAAAATCATGATTGAATGCATACTGCCCATGAGCTCTGCCCACTGCAGGACATTTACTACTTACTGACTCACTAAGGAGGGTTCCTGTAATAAGTCAGCCAGCACCTACCAAGCCAAGAAACCAGTCACCATGCCTGCTTCCTGTCAATTGCTGTTCCCTTCCTTAATGGGCCTGTTGAAATTGTGTCAAATACTGGGTGGACCAAGTAGTTTGTAGCCAAGCTTCTCCTCCTATTCTCATGACACTCTGCCATAACTACCTCCAATCCTTGGCAAACAGAAACAGCAACCTGCACTTTTTGCATATCTCCTTGGATTCACAGTTCAACTCAGTAACTAAGGGGCTCAAAAACCAGGAAGGCAATCTGTTCATGTAGACAAAAGCCTGCAGGTTCTCCAAAAGTTTACTCCATACTTGCAAGAGAAAACTCCTCCCAATGTGTTCACAACTTTTTGTGCTTTAGTTTTCAGATAACACAAAGTCTTCAGCACAGTGAGTGGCAACTCCCAAGCTTTTAACATTTGCCTGCGAAACTGGATCCCCAGACTAAACAATGTATATATGGTAAAACTCCACTTCGTCTCATATTCCAGCAAAAAGACCCCCAGTTAAACAGCTGGCCCTTGAAAGGAGCATGAGGAACAATTGTGGCTCTCATATTCCCAATCCAAAGGCACAGAAAAACAGATTCTCTGATTCTTCTCTTTCAAAAATGAATGCATGTGGATTGTGTTTCAAGTCTATGAAAGAAAAAGATAGTCCTACACATTTCCAAACTGTACATCAAAGTCTTTGTAGGTTACACGTTTCTTATCCTGTAAGTTAATCAACAGGAAGAGCGGTACATTTCGAGTGCTGAAGCTTCAGAAGCAAAGGCAGCTAATGAAAGACCCAGCTTCAAGAAATCCATAGAAAATCCCAACTCCATGTGCATTTCCTAGTAAGACTACAGAGAAAAGAGGTGGGAACAGAAACTAAAAGGAGCCTTCTCAGGCAAACCAGGTCAATTCCTGTTAGGACAGGCAGCCTAGCTCTATGATCTCTCAAGCTTTCCAAATTCACTCTGAGTGATGTCCATTTGAGCACTGCTATGGACCTTTGCTTTTCTGCACTTCAGTTTCAGATATGCAGTCTGCAACACATCCTCAGGAAGTTCATGTCAACTGGTTCTTGTGACAAGACTCACTTATATTAAATGGCTGGTTTTTCCTCCTCATTTTTCACTTTTGAACAGTTTCTTGGAATACAACTACATGTAACACAGTGTTTCAATGAATACTTCAAAGGCCATTATTAATAATTTAAAGGTCATTGAGATCAGCCCTTTGGAGGACTTGGGGATGATGGCTGACAAAAAATGCAGCATGAGCTGGCAATGTGCACCTGCAGTCCAGAAAGCAAACCACAACCTGGGCTGCATCAAATGGAATGTGGCCAGCAGGTCAAGGAAGGTGATTTGCCCTCACTGCTCTTCTCCTTGTGTATCTGTCCTCTGCAGCTGTCCAGCTGGCAAACAGAACCTGTGAAACAGCTACCTCAAAAGCAACCCACCAAAACAAGGCTTGCTTTTTGGTCACCTCACTTCCCCATTTCTGCTTACCACACAACTGCCTCTGCTTTCCAGTTGTGAAGAGGCAGGAGAGGAAAAGGGAAGAATGTTCCTGTACTTACAGAAGTGAATACAGCCTCAAAATCCACTTTGTTAGCCTACCTAAGGAAGCTCTTCTACACTCTCCTCAAATACAGACTGCTCAGGGACTATCTCATCCAGTTCTGGAAGAGAGAATCCAAATCCCTTTTTCTGAAAAGTGGATCAGAATTTATATGCATCGACAAACACATTATCACACGATAGGATTACATTCATTGTCATTCTTGCCCTCAAATCACACTACTTTAGTTACTTAGCCTTGATCACTTGTGGTCTCATTCCTCTTCCAGATGTTTCCTCAGGTCAATTCCAAAGCTTATAGTGTTGTTATTCATTCCTATTGCACAACTTCATAATGCACTCCATTTCTATCACTCCAGCATTCCTTAACATCCAGCTCTTGCAGGACTTTCCTGTTTTCCTTTGAAACACTGATTCCTCGAGTTTGCTTAACATAGATCAATTTCACGGAGTAAACAATACCAGCACTACTTTCAATCTTGAGAAACACTTCTTGCAAGTACCTTTCAAACCAATAGTTCCTCTTCTGACTCAAATCTGTTTCTGCTTCCTCTCCTTCATACTACTCTTTACCCAAGTACCTGCTCTTGCACTAATTCTCCTGTATCTCCACCTTAAAAGTAAGTGTGATCTGTTATCAAGTTCCCAGCAGATCAGAGTGACTCCATTTCTTTCACAGAGAAAGGAATTCAATCAATTATTCTCGCAAAAGATGCAGGTCAGTCAGGCATGATCTATCTTTAGCAAATGCACATAGGACTCAGTCTACTTAGTTTCATGCTGTTAATTAATTCCTTCAAAAATTCTCTAGCGTCTTGCATACTACTGATGTCAAACTCATTAGGCTATAGTTGTGCAGCTCCTTGCCTCCAGTTCTTTTAGGAAACATTTTCCACAGTTCAGTAAAAAAAATCTGCTAAGTCAGAGGTAGGGTACATTTAAAATTAGATTTAGCTTTCCCTTAGGAAGCCTGGCTCCTTGTGGTTCTACCGACTGTCATTCAATCCCTGCAATTCTCCTCCCTCTGACAGAGCTACCCTGTCCCCTTCCCAAAGTGTCTTCCTCTCCAGCTTCTCCAGGTTATTTCCCGCAATAAAGAAAACTTCAGGTCAGAGGTATACCGACCTAATTTTTGACAACACTTCAAAATGTACTTCCACGAACATTTTACTGGCAACAAAATAAAATTCACTGCTACTGATTTATCATTTGGGGGGTTGCTCAGTTTTTTTGTTCCTTTGTTTTTCCCCGTTGCATCAGCACTGCTAAATGTACAAGAAAATAAATAGACACACACTCCAGAAGAACAGAAGAAACAAAAGCCTAGGTCTTTCCCAAGAGGCCAACAACAAGCAAAGGGCAAAAATATGCTCTTCCTCCTACAGATACCCAACTAAGGCTCACCTTCTAAGAGTGTTTGACAAGAAAGTGCCTGATAAATATCACAAACCTCACAACCCAGATGATCTAATTACTTCACAGGAACTGATCCTGTGAACATCCGTATGTGAACAGCCCCCAGACACCCTGAGGAGAAAGGATGCATTAGAAAACTATGCACGTCTTTCAGAAAATGAGTTATTGCACCTTAGCCTCTGAAGACTTGTGCTTTTTTTTTTTTTGCTGAAGCAATAATTTAATTCTCAGCTACCTTGTATGGAATCTGTTTATGTCAGATCAACTCTTGTATAACAAAAACCATCACGTTCATTAGTGTCTCGGCAATTTTTATAAAGGCCAAGAACTCGCTATGGAAAAAGACTCATTGGAAATCCAACATTATGTCTATCTGCCCTTGTCACAGCAAAGATACTGTGTGGGCAGCCCAGCTGGGCGACTGCACCTCCTGCTTCAAGGGTTAAAAAAGAATTAAAACAACCAGGGCATAAAACAGCTATGAAATACATGACCAGGCCACACGAAGCAGTCAAGCATTTATGAAAGCAGGGAAGAAGAGACAGGCCAAGAAAACTTAAATCCAGGGTGAGCTTGTACCCTGGGCTGTTTGGTCCAAGATGTACCTGTGAGCACTCAAAGGGGGCCGGCAGGGAGAGGGGAAGGTACATTAAAACACCATTAGGGGTTTTTTCCTCCGAATTCTCTGTCCGAACGCATTAAGCACGCCCGACTCGAAGCGGATACAGTGGCACGGCGTGCCTTGGCCCCTCATTCCCGGGAGCTCACCCCGCCGGCCCTCGCTCCGCCCGCTCCCGGGAGCGCCGAGGCGGGGCGGGAATGGAGGCAGCTCCATGACCACGAACTGCCCGCGGCCAGCCGAGTCATGGCCCAGCCAGGCATCCCCCGGCCGGGGGAGGCCGCGGCCAAGCGGGGCCTGGCCGGCTCCCAGCCCCTCCTGAGCCGCCCCCTGAGCGGAGCGAAGCCCCCCGGCCCCGCCGGACGCGCCCCTCCCGCAGCCGCTCCCGCAGCCGGGCAGGCGCCACTCGGAGCGGGGGAGGGGACCGGGGGAGAGCCGGGAGGAAGAGCAGGAGCGGAGCGCAGAGGAGAGGCGGGAGTCGAGGGCCACCCGCGCCCCCTCACCTGGCAGCCCTTCTTGTGGTGGAAGCCCACCACCACGATGTGCAGCACCGGGCCCCGCTTCTCCATGGAGCAGCCCGGCGATGGCCGCGCCGGAGGATGCCGCCGTGCCCGGGCTCTCGCTCCGCCCCCCGGGGTCCGGCGGGGACGCAGCCCCGGCCGCCTGCGCTTCCGCACCGCCCAGCCCGGAGGGCGGGCACGGCCCGCGGCACCGCCCTGCTCCCGCCCTCCGCCCGCCCCCACAGCGCGGGGCGCGGAGCTCAGGGGTAGTGAGGGTGGGAAAGACCTCCGCGGGCGGCGAGTCCCGCTCGTATAGGCTAATGGCAGCCCAAAGAGAAGCCTGGGGCTTGTTTTAGTACAGTATAGTCAGGTTGGTTGCTGAAGGTTAAAACTGAGGAAAAAGTCAAGGTAAGGCTTCTCCCCTCAAGGGGCTAAACCTCCATGAAGAGGAGGCTCGGCGGGACCTCATCGCTGTCTGCAAGTACCTGAAAGGAGCTTGTAGCCACTAGGCTGGACTGCTCTGCCTGGTCTGCAGGGAGAGGACAAGAGGAAATGGCCTTAAGACTGGGGAGATTCAGATTACATGTTAGAAAAACAATGTCAGTGTTAGGGTGGTCGGGCATTGGAATAGGCTGCCCAGGCGGGTGGTGGAGTCATCATGTCTGGGGTGTTCCCAAGGCCGCTGGCTCTGGGTGATGTGGCTTAGGGGTTACAGTGGCAGTGCTGGGTGGACACCTGGACTGGATGATCTTAAAGGTCTCCTTCAACCTTGATGAGGATTCTATGAGTCTACAAACATGTCTTAGCATACCCTAGAAATAAGACAGTTCAAAGATTTGTCCGAGAGCACAGGCAAATTTAGTGTGAGAAAAAAAAAATCAAAAACTGTAGCTTACTGCATTCACACTGTGCTCCCTCTTAACCTTTGCTATAATTCAATTCTGACTGCTTGAACCAACAGCATTTGGTAGAAGCTCTACTCTTAATAATTAAGATTCTCTGTGGAAATCTGAGGAAGATAATCTTTTTGGAAGAACTATAAAAGAATAGTGCTTAAAGAAAATCTCATCACTAACACAGTACCCAGGGGCACAAATTATAACAATACAGCATGTAATCACATATTGTTTCTCCACTTCAACAGAAGTGCTGTTATAGAAAAAGTATACTGCAGGGAACACAGGATAAGCTACAAGGAGCAATCGTTCTGGCAAGGGAATGGTTTCTTATTAGTATTAGCCTGTAACTGACTGTTTAGTATAATTTCAAGAAAGAAAAATGCATGCAATATTGGCCATTATCTCCTGCAGTAATGAGATATCCCCCAAAAGATGCATGTGAGTGTTTACGGTTCATTTTCAATTCACTCAGGAAAGTGCAGTCTGGCATCACTCTTACTGTGATGGATTATGCATTATAGAGGCATCTTGGTGATACTACTGGATAATGGTGGTTTATGGCTTCTCTGAATAGATTATTAGATTTTTTTTTCTGCTTGAAATTCTCTTTCCTGCTAAAGCAATAAAAATGTAGAACTGACAACATCAGTCTGGTCTAGAAAAACTAACTAGTTGACATCATCTATGTTGTTTTCACAGTTCATGCTGCTTGTATTTATGAGAAAGAAAGGCAAGTGAGAGCTGCTATGAAACAGCTCTTAGAAAAGTCTCAGGATTTCCTAATGGAATCTTCTTGCATAGCTAACAAATAGCAATGAAAACTCAGTCCTACAGTTCTTCTATTACTCAAAGACTTTGCTTAAGAACCACTAGCTATGATATCATTGCTGTAGTCATTGTAATTTGTCAGTCATTCTTCAAGTCATAGCAATAACGCAAAGTTCTCAGCTTATGTGCAGTGAGACTTCTAGACATGGATAATCTTTCCCTGGGCAGTACAATAGTTCATGTCTGGAAGTAACACCAGAGCTAAGCAGTGCCCATGGTAGCTGATAGCTCCCCTCTATTAGTTAGGTATAGCCCAGCTTCCAAAAGAACAAAGCTCTGAATTAGTGGAGACAAGCATGTGACTAAAAAATAAATGTCCTTGGATTTCTGTTGAAGAAAAGCATAAATGAAACCCTGGCATGGATCTGAGGTTTGTATCTAATTTCGTCTGGATGGCAATCTCACTTCGTGTTTGCGGTAGGTTTTCTTTGAAGCTCTTATCCAAGATGAATGCAGTAATTCCCCATGAAAGTTAAAATTTTTTTTTTTTTTTTTTTTTTGCAGTCAACAGGACCAAATGTTATTTGAGTTGAACATTTAGTTGCATTAGGGCACCATAACATAGGCTCTAAACAGGCTTCCCCATGGAAAATACTGCATTTGATCTTGTGGGAATGATGATGTCATTCTCATGAGATCGATAGGACTCTCAAGCATGCAAGCAAAAAAAGGGGAGCTTGGATTGTTAGGGAGGTGTACAGACACAAATGCGATATATCTTCTGCAACTTTAAGGAGGCTTAGTATGGCAGAAACATTGCCCTCAGATCCTGACTGTTCTCCCTAAATAAATACTCTTGCTCTGACCACTGTTGACACTTCCACTGCCCCAGAGTCCTCGCTCACTTTGGCTGGAAGGGTTTGCAGACCTCTGGCTCCTGCTTCTTCTGATTGAATGAGACATGTTTGAAGAAGATAACTGTTCCGAATTGTTTACTTAGAAAATATTGATCGTGAGTAGTAAAGCAGAGATCTGTTCCAGTGGGTTGTGAGGGGAGAAGAGAGAAGCTTGAGACCCCAGGTGCAGCTGTTAATTATTTCTGAAGTAGACCCTGCTCTTTGGGCCCCCTGATCCAAATGCTCCCCTCAAAATACTAGCCATGAAAGGTGACTGTTTTGTTTGTAATTTTGTGCTGTTTTTCTCAGATCCCCATTTCGCCCTGGTATGCTTTGTGGAAGCTCTGGAGATTGGCAACAGCAAGCACAAAAATCCTTATCACAATCTAATGCACACTGCAGATGTGACATGGATGGTCTGTTATCTCCTTTCCTCCTTTTCAAGACTGACACAGCACTAAGCACAGGAAACAGCTGAAGCCAGACAACACTGACAGGAACGGATTGAAAGCTTAAGCAGAAATAATGAGCATATGGTACATTCCCACAGTGGTTGTCAAGACAGACAACAAATATCGTTGAAGGTGGGCTAGAGAAATTGAAAGCAGACAGATTCCAGAATGATGATCAGCCACAGCAGTTTGGGTTTGGCTGGCAGCTCAGAAAGTTGCTGGTCCACTCAGTGGGGAGGATAACTGGTAGTGAAAGCTCAGACTGTGCCAGATACACATGTATCTCATTCTTTTCCTTTTCTTACTCCTGGTTATTGCCACAGCCAGAAAAGGAAACAAAATGCCTTTTAGTCTGGTCTTGTGTGACAGCTTTTTGGCGCCTGTTCTTGGCTTCATCTTTTCCCAGCCTCTCATCTGCCCTTGGCCCCTGCATTGGCAGAAGCAAAGGTATCAGTGAAAGGGAGGCTCATCTATTAAATGTTTTCCACTGTTCTCTCTTGTTAAACCATTGCCATTCAAGATTTGCTGTCTTTGTGGCTAGTAGTTGAATACATGCACTTCCGGATTTTGCGCTTCATTTCATTGGGGTCTCTTCACTAACAAGTGTGCAGAAGCAGCCAAGGTAAGCATTTCCAGGTTCAGGGATCTTTACAGTGCAGAGCAGGCACATGAACCCAGATCAGCAGAAGTTGAGGGTTTTACTGCAGCTCAAGCCTTCCTGAACACTCAGTCATTCCATTCATGCACAATCATTCCAAGTTCCACAGCTAGGAACTGTGGGAAAAAAAGAATGAGAAAACCCATGGTTTAACATGTTTTGGCCCAACCAAATTCCAACACTGTTTCTGATGCCATGAGTACCTTCGATGGGTTATACAAAGTCCCCCTAAAAGTTGTCAGTCAGCATCACTTGTGACAATATTTGTGTTTCGTGCTGTGTGTTGGTAAGACCTTTTTTCTGTGCAGCTTGCTGAGGAAGCTGAAGAAGTGATGCTGCCAGTGTGTACCATGTGGTAGAGCAGAGGAGAGAGGTGCAAGCTAGCAAGGCATAGCAGAGCTCCCACCAGGTCTTTTAGGCCAGTTTACACTACTGTAGAGCTGCTTATGCTCAGGAACAACTTTTTGTGAATATGGTGTGTCTTTCTGCAGTCCCTTGATTGCCACATGGATGTTGTTTTCAGTGGTGAGGACAGACCTGGGTGCTCTTCCCTGAGGGCATGCTGCAGGGCCTCCTGTAAACATGTCCTGAGTCTCCTGTGTTGAATGTAGACTGCACCTGTGCCTTGTGTTTACTGAAGGCAGATTTGGAAGAAGTCAGGCTTTATCTGTCTCAAGAGCTGATCCAGTTGATCCATCCAAAATTGATGGAATTTTGTCACTTGTTCCTGATTCTGTCTGAAGTAAATAGAAATTAGGTTAGATTTTCCACTAATACAGCTGCCTGCTCGAAATCTCATATTAATCCTGAATTGATCACTGCTGCTTTTAGGGCCACTAGTTGATGAAAATGCACTGCAGGCTGCAGTCAGTAAGACAAATACAATGTTGATGAATGCAGATTGCAATGGATCCCATTTTTCCCTCTCAAACTGTGGGAGAAGGGCAGTTTTCCCGTGGGGTTACTCTGCTCCAGAAAGTGCCTGGGTGAAAACAGCTTCCCAAGTGCAGCGGCCCTCCTACCTGTGTATATTCCAAATGGCCTTTTCCCAGCTTGCTGCTTCTTAGGCTGTTAGTCATTTAGCTGTGTGATTCCAGAGCTCTGCTTTCACAGCTTGTCTAGGTATGGAAGGTGATACTGGCTTTTGAAGTGTTCACTGGTGTCATGGGAGAAGGGCATTACATCCCTTCTTCCTGTTTGTAGTGGGACAGATTCAATGATCAGCATTTCCTCTGTCTGTGGCTCACTAATACTGCATCTCTGCTATGACAGATCTGGTCTCCTTCTGCAGGCCTTGAGGACAATTAATGGACAAAATCCATAATTTCAGTGTGCCTTTTCCTTAACACTGGCAAATCCCAAGCTCTGTCAGCATTACTTCCATCCTCAGGTGCAATCAGGGTACAACACAGCTGGGCCACGTGCAACAGGTTAGACTTCCATATACTCAGCTGATGGAGGCAGTTATTTTTCAGCATTTTATAAACTTTTTGGCTGACCCAGGTAAAAGACTGGTGACAGTTACCCCACCTGGAGTACTGCATCCAGTGCTGTGATCTCCAGTGCAGGAAAGACATGAACCTGTTGGAATGAGTTTGGATGAGGGCCACCAAGATAATTAGAGGGATGAAGCACCTCTCCTGTGAGGAAAGGCTGAGAGAATTAGGATTATTCAACCCGGAGAAGGCTTTGGGGTGCCCTAACTATGGC
Organism: Entomyzon cyanotis; assembly: GCA_024500445.1. NCBI lineage: Eukaryota > Metazoa > Chordata > Aves > Passeriformes > Meliphagidae > Entomyzon > Entomyzon cyanotis. Next base: position 90,786,517 of record JAKEPQ010001005.1, read on the forward strand.
CTTCCGGTACCTGAAGGGAGCCTCCAAGTGCTTATAGTGATAGGACAAGAGGAAACAGCTTCAAACTGAGAGAGAGTAGGTTTAGATTAGTTATTAGGAAAATATTCTTTACTGTAAGGGTGGTGAGGCACTGCAACAGGTTGCCCAGAGAAGTTGTGGATGCCCCATTCCTGCAATATTCAAAGCCAGGCTGGATGGGGCTTTGAGTAACCTGGTCTAGTGAAAGGTGTCCCTGCCCATGACAGGGGGGTGGAACTAGATGATCTTTAAGGTCCCTGTCAACCCAAACCATTGTATGATTCTGTGTTGTCCTGCTGACATGCTAATGCTTTGCAAAAAATCCATGTTCAGTGAAAAAGCCTTGGGAAAAATGTGGTCTAAATAAACGTGGGATATTGCCCATCGCGCCTAATTGCCCCTACCGCTTCAGCAGGTCACTGCTGCGCAGCAGAGTTTTCCAAATTGCACTTTACCACGTACGAAATCCAAAGGTAAAGTAAAAAAAAAAAAAAACAAAAAAAAAACCCCAAATAAACAACAGCAAAGAAAAAACTCCTTAAGGGTTCCACCGTGCGCGGGTCACGTGGGCGCGCCGCCGCCAATCGGAACGCGCCAAGGGCGCTCGCGAGGCTTCGGTCTCCATGGCAACGCTGGGCCCGCAGCCGTCCGAGCGCCGGCGGAGCCGCGGCCATGGTGAGTAGCCGAAGGGGTCTGCCGCCCGGCATTCCTTCTGCATCCCGGGATCCCGGCACAGGAGTCCGTGTCGGGCCGCCAGCCCGCAGGCGGGGCCGGGCTGCGGCCTGTCGTCATGCGGGAGCCGCCCGGGGGAGCTGTGGCCGTTAGCTGCCCTCCTGGGCATCTCTGTCATCCCTGCGGAGACTGCCGGGCCTTGGGCTTTTTGCGGGATCCGTCGGCCCGGTGGCTTTTCTGCGTGTCGGCGTGGCTGACTCGGATATCACGAGTTTACGTTTTATTTCATTTCTGTATGTAATGAGTAGAAGCTTTTCAACTAAAAAAAACCCCTCCAGCAACCAGCAAAGAGAGTATCAATTAAGCTTTCGATATGATCCCTCGTCTGCAATATGTGGGACTTTGTGGGCGACATCAGGCTTGCAGCCACACTATGAGAGCTGGTTTTATTTGCTGCTGGTGCTTCCTCGGCTGCATTTAGTTTCCAGAGTACTGATCGTTCATCCAGGTATCACAGTATTGCATTGTCTCTGGAGCTTCCCTGCACGGGTGGGTTACTAAGGACAAGGTGATCAGATGAACTGTCCTGTCAGAGTTGCTGCCTTGCTGTCCCTCCCCAGCACCAGCCATCCATACGAAGTACGTCGGAGTAAATGCAATGGACCTGCCTTTTTCTGCATCAGCTCTCCGGGGACTGTGGTGATAAATTCCCACTCGTGCCCTGTTGTGCCTGCTTGTCACTCGTGCTACCTGCATGAGCAGTGGTTGTTCTGATGTGATTGCCCATGCTAGCAGTTCTTCTTTTGAAATAGAGGCACACTTAGAAGGGCAACTTAGCCAGATCTAAAATTGCTTCCTTCTTAACTTGCCCTGGCAATATTTGTTTCTGGGCAATAGGCTGTTGAGAAACAAATTCAGATTATCACTTAAGATCTCCTTTTCCATGAAAAACAGCATGGCCAGCAGGTTGAGGGAAGTGATTCCCCCGTCTGTTCTCATGAGACCTCATCTGGAGTGCTGCATACAGTTCTGGGTGTTTTCAACATAGGAAGGACGTGCAAGTGTTGGAGCAAATCCAGAGGGGGACCATGAAGCTGACAAGAGGACTGGAGCACTTCCCCTACAAAGACAGACGAGTTGAGGCTGTTTAGCCTGGAGAAGAGAAGGTTGTGTGGAGCAACCTTCCAGTACCTGGAGAAGGCCCACAAGGAAGCCAGAGAGGGACTCTTCTTCAGGAACTGCAGTGATAGGACAAGGAGTAATGGGCACTAATTGAAAGAGAGTAGGTTTAGATTAGATATACAGAAAAAATTCTTTATTATGAGGGTGGTGAGGCACTGCAACAGGTTGCCCAGAGAAGTTGTGGATGCCCTATCCCTGGCAGTGTTCAAAGCCAGGTTGGATGGAGCTCTGAGCAACCTGGTCTAGTGGGAGGTGTCCCTGCCCATGGCACGGGGTTGGAACTAGATGATCTTTAAGGTCCCCTCCAACACACACATTCTGTGATTCTATGATCATATGAGAAGTCTTGAGGGTTTACAAAATTAACATACTTTTTTCTGAGTTTTTCGTTAGTACATCTATGAAAGATACATCATTCAGCTACATTACACATACGTATGTGTAATACAATGACACATTTATCCAGGAGATTCCTCTACCCTATAGACCTTCGGGTTCTGATCCTCTGATTGCCTCTGTCTCTGATCTTGTATGATTTTTTTGATGCTACTAGTCACTTGAGCCCTTACTTCCAAGTACTGGTGGTTTCAAAGGGACAATACTTACAAGAAGTGTATAGGGATTCGACATAAAAAAACTATGGTAGTTTTTTACCCTGCTAGTTAGCATGCTAACCCTGTGAAAGCAATCACAGAAACTAGGCAGAAGGCAAGTACTCACAGTAGTTTTGCCCCCTTTTGCTTACATTTGTCTTTGTGTTTTATCCTTGTCTGCAGGCAGAGCTGGGCGTTAATGAGCACCACCAGAATGAAGTGGTCAGCTACATGCGCTTCGCTCGTTTCAAGCGTGGTGTGTGTCTCAAAACAGTGGATTCTTGTTTTCAGGACCTCAAGGACAGCAGGTACTGTGTGCGGTGGTTCTGAGCAAGAATAAAGCAAAATATGCTAGCAGCAGTGGCAGGTTTGAATACTTTGTGGGGCGACTTTTTTCCGTTCAGGTTTATATGTTCCTGTATTTTCCAGAAGTTACAAGTCAAATGCTTTTAAAACCAAATTTTTCAAATACCTAGGAATTAACTTAGATATTGTCAGCATGACATTACTTTACATCTTGCTTCTGATGTCTAAATTGGAATTGGAATTTGTGATTTTAATGATTTAAAGAGAAAATTCAAATACAATAACCAATTAGTAGTGCCGTGGTCATCTAATAACTACTGATAGTGGATGTTTTTAGAAGATACTGCATTATATGAGTGGTACTTGTGTAGTGGGATCTCATAACAATGCAGAATTGTTACCTTTATCATACCTGACTCATCTTGACTGCTCTGTTTAGACTTGTTGAAGAGACCTTCACAGTTGACGAGGTGATAGACATGCTGGATGGACTGCAGAGTGTTGTACACAGTGAAGTGGAGTCAGAGCTCATAAACACAACTTACACCAACGTTTTACTTCTGCGGCAGCTCTTCTCACAGGCTGAGAAGTGGTACCTGAAGTTACAGACAGACGTCTCTGACTTGGAGAATCGGTAACATCTATTGAGCTGTACTTTCAACTCTAAGAAAACTTCGAAGTGTTGACTGTTTGCATTCTTTTCCTAACCATAGAAACCTATTTTTTTACTATTGTATCAATGATAGGTTAGCTTCAAGACTTCCATCTATAAAGTAGCAAGATACAAAATAATTTCCAATTTGTCAGCAAGATGTTTTATTGGTAATATTCTTACTTCAATTAATCAGTTAAGAGCAGGTGAGTAGACTCGATTAAAATGCTTTTGTTGTCTGGTTAGATTATATTTTAATTAAGGATGCTAAATCTGTTCAATGGCATATACCATACCATTGCATGACATGATCTGTTGCATTTATGGTATTTGCGTAGGACTTCATCCTGTACTTCTAACAAGAATCTTACATGCAATAAAAAGCATACCACCATTATAAATGGTGATAAAATGTGTTTCATAGCATAGCTCTTAGTGAATAAATGCCTCCTTTTTCCTTTTTTCCCTTTGGTAAATAAATGCCTCTTTATTTTTTTTTTCAAGAGAATTATTGGACCAGGTTGCTGAGTTTGAAAAGTCAGAATACACATCTTCAAACAAAAAGGTAGAATTTTATTTTAATGAAATTATAATCAAATGTCATGTGGAGTCATGACAGATGTTTAAAATGCTTAGTATTGACTTGTTGTGCTTAAGAGAAAAACAGAAACAAAACCCCATCTTTTTTTTTTTTCAAAACAGTCTTTGAAAGTCTCCAAAAAGTCACATTTTGTATTTGGGCACCATGGCTCACTCTGAATTTCCTTGGCTGATTCCAGAGTGCAGGTTCTGCACATCTGGGACATGCCTTACACACCTCATCCCAAGGTCGGCCAGACCAGGGATGTGTTGAAGTGTCTGCTCCTGGGCTCCCTTCCCCTGGCAGCTGGGGTAAGACTGGGAAATTCACTTATCCTAGCATGGACCCAAGAGCTGAGAATATTGCACAGTACAGATATCACTCTAGCTTGTCTTGCATGAATATGGTTGCACCTTATTTGGTTTGTAGCATAAAGATATATTTAGTTAATATGTATTATTTTAAATACTTTAAATGAGAAAATTATTTGGAGATTTATAAGAACTTTTTATTCCTAAAATCACTCAATTAGTTTTTTATGTTCTCCTTGCTCCTTTGTCTTTTGGTTGCTGCAGCATTGTTAGTCTTCTGTAGAACCGCAATTGCCATACTTTTATGTCTCTGTGCAGTATTTTTGTTTAACTTAAGCTCAAAATGAAGTCTATAACTTAAAATCTAGGGAAGCAGTAAAAAATGAACTTGAAATAAAATGTGATTCATTTGCTTTACAAAGGAAAACTGAATTGACTGTCAACTGTCAATAGACTGACAGACTAAAGGAGTACCTTTCTTCCTCCTAGAAATCTGTATAATGTAATTTTTTCACCTTTATTATTTCTTTAGCCCACTGCAGATGCCACTAAACCAAAACTGGCTCCATTAAATGAAGGTGGGTCAGAGCTGCTAAACAAGGTAAGAATTTGGCTGTTTATGCAGTTGTGGTTAATTATCATTCTACTTATGCAGATGAACTGAATAGCTGAACAGTGGTATTTGTATAATGTGTCTGTCACTATATAGGCATCATGATAATATACCCCAGAATATAAAGTAAAATACTAGTAAATTAATAAATATTGTAAAGCATCAAAAATTCATTGTGTGATTATGGTCTGTAACATGTAGCGCAATGTTGACCCTTCTTTTGCAAAGACCTTTTGGCCTTTGTAATAATTTATTTTTCCATTCAATGAAGTAAAATAATAAATTAATTCCATGCAGCTAGCTGGTGTTTCAACAAAGAAGTAAATTAAATATGTAGCTGGCTGAAATTATTAGGTTATTATTAAGCATTTTCTGTATTACTTGAAGTCAGTCTTACTACATCCAGTCTTTTTTGTTTTGTAAGTTGGTTAAATTCCTCCTGAACAAACAGGCACTTAAAGAATTTGGAATTTGCTGGTTTTGAAAATGTCTGATTTCTCACAAGCTAAACGTTTTCAGAATTACAAAATACTTTTTAATATTTAATGCTATCAATAGTTTTTATTAGGTATTGAACTCATTTAATTCAACTGAACTTTCCCAAAATGCTACACTTTTAAGTTTTGGGCAGTCAAGATAATTAGCAAGGAGTTCTGTTTTCTGTCTTCTGTCCTGCATTCCCAGAATGATGTGTCAAGTACAATGTCTGAATCAAATTGTTATTATTCACTATGATAATTAAAGCATTCCAGAATTCAGACTTGTATTTTGTGTATAGATTAATGTAGTTCTCTTCCAAAAATAATTTCAAAATCATAACATTTTTTGTTGAATATGCACATCTGATGCCTTTTTTGTTATTTCCCCAAATCATTTGAATTTCATATGCTGAATTTACTCTGCCTGATAAAACATGCTTATTTCCTGTGACACAGAACATGATATGAAGTAACCTGGTACTTGTCTCTTTTGAAAAGGAACTTTGGATAAATTCTTACTTGCCTGTTGATCAGAAGTACGAATTATGAGCAGCAATGAGATGTGCATATCTGAACATGCAATTTTTAATCATGAATCTCGATACTAACAAGATGCTGAGCTCAATAATCTCAATGCAGTAAAGCATGTGTTTAAGTGAACAGTCCTATATGGTAAAGTAGAAGTGGAGACTTAAATTGCTTTCTCACTGGGGCAAAAAACCACAATAAATTAATGAATTACTAATGTCTTATGAAGGCCATTTTTATGAGTGTTTAGGATCTCTTTTGCCATCCTAAGCTATGAAGTGTATTTTCTTCCCTGAAATACTTGGAAAATTCAAAACAGCACAAGGATGTTCACAAACTTTTTCTTGTTCATTAACCCAAAGACAGTTGCTCGTCTCCAGGAAGAAAATGAAAAATTGAAAACCAGACTCAGGACAATAGAAACACAGGTAAAATCCCTGTAAGATTGGATATTTAGTGCTGCTTACATATTCGAAAATATCTAAATAAATATCCCATGGTTTTTCTTATGTTTTCAATTAAAATATGTTTCTGAGGTTTTAAATTTTCAATGCATTGTAGGCTACAGCTGCCCTAGATGAGAAGTCCAAGCTGGAGAAGTCACTGAGGGATTTACAAATGATCCAAGGAGATCAGAAGGTAATAATTAAGATATGCCTCTGCTCCCATTTAACACAACTGTTGCCAATCCGTCCAAAATGTTCGTCTATATGGTGTGTTTCTTTACTGGCAAGTGCAAGACTTGGAGTTAGTGCTATTCCTGCTGAAATTGTCTGTTCCCACTGGTCTGTTAGTCAGCAGGTAATTCATAATGTTAGTTGATGTTATGACATGTATTCAGGAACTATCAGGAAGTAGTATTCCAGAATTCATCTTGCCAGGGCTGATATTTGTATTAACAGACACAAATCTCTGTCTGTTTGTTTCTTCATGTTTACTAATGAAAAAATGATACCTAACCTGGTTTTTAGAGCAACAATAGAACACTAATTCTTTCACGTGTTTGTCACTTGATGTTGACATGAACAAGCCAGACTTGCTGCTTGTTTGATTTTTTTTGCAGTTCTCCCTATATCCACATCCTATTAAAAATGTTTCACCTTTTATTTTTATTGCTTGAGGTTCTTAATCTTTTTATAAATGAGGACTCCAACATGGTGAGTAGCTGCTGCCAAAAAAAATGTAAAAAGCCTCAAGTCATGTCGACACAGGTAAATCTGTTCAGGTCACCTTAGTATGTTTCTAAGGTTCTACCTTTATTTGTCAATTATTAGAATTTTCCAAAGTTTGTTCATGTGTTATTATTTCTTAAATTTAAAACATTTCACTTCAGGCTTTCAACAAAATTAGAACACTTTAATCCCATTATTTTAAATAATTGACTTTAAAATTCCTGCAGTATCTACAGATTTGGAAGTAAGGTTCAAGATCATAAAACATTTCTATTTTAATTTTCATATTTTAATCCTTATTTCTTTTTATTTTGCTTTCTACCTGGTTTATGGTATGTACTTGGTTTTCTTAATATGTTAAAACTTTACTTAGTGACTTTCAAAATAGTATTCAATAATACTTTAATAGGGAACTTGATGAATCCATCTTAGCAATTTTTTTTTCTCTGTTTTGTTAAACTTTAAATTATTCAAGGTTTAAAATATTAAAGGGGTGTATTAAGTCCTGGATAATACTGTTTGTAGTTTTAAAAGATTGGAACCAAATCTCATCCTGCTTTTCTGGTTGAACATGAATTGGCCTCAGTGTCAGGGCTGCTGAGAATCTTCAGCTTTCATATCCTAACTTGCTCTCTATGATCTGTCACTTTCTCCCAGTTGCTCATAAAGCAGTAGATTTTAAACTCTTTGGACAAATAAATAACTGCCAAACTGCAGTGGTTCTTAAGGACCAACTCATCACATTGATTTTTTTTTTTTATTAATAGTTAATACATGGTTCTACACACAAAGTGTGAGTCACATTTTGAGAGTAACTGTTCTGTTGGATCAGTTTAATTTGAGGGTTTAAGATTTTTGCATAATTGACTTATGTCATGGTTTAGAAAAATAGCAACTGTCTATTCTGATCTAAAACATACAAAATGTATGCAGTGCTTTTCAACATTGCAGACTAGAACTCTGTCTCAAAATTCAAAATAGGCTTTAAGTGGTTTCCTATTCTCAAATCTTAAGTTCCAGACAGAAAAAGGAGAAGGGCTTTCTTAGGTTTTAGATTTTGTTGTTTTTGAGGTGCTGCTGGTTCAGCCTCATCCTGAGTCATTACACTTCTGAGTTTGAAATTGAGCTTTAAAACCTGAGAATGTTTTGTGTTTTGTTTTTTGTTTGTTTTTTTTTTAATGAAAATCCATACAAGAATTACACAATCATAATGTTTTGTGACCCAGAACTGATGTCCAGAAAAGTTTGAGTTGTTTCTTCTCATGAGGAAATAGGGAAGTTGTGTCACAAGCAACTGTGGAGCCTCTTTGTGTAAGACATCTGAGAACAGTGCAATGTTGGTACCTGACTGAGAGTTTGAGCCTTAACACTTTCAGCCTTTCCCACCTGTCCTACACTAACAGCTTTGGAAGCGTTGCAAAAAGACGTGGTAGCACAGATCTTAAATGGTAATTTACTGTTTCTGTATGGTAAATAACTTTTAATATGATTCATCCTCTGGCTCCAACTAATTCCTGAAGAAGTGAAGTACAAGAACCTGAAATCTCAGCTTGGCAGAGAAGACATTCCAGCTGTTAATAAAAAGCATTTATTAACAATTTTTTAAGTTATAAATCAGTCCCTGCTCTAACTTTTTTTTTAGTTAAAGCACTTCTCATTTAGGTTTTACAGGAGTAACATGTACATAATTATTAAAAATGAGGATGTACCTACTTTCTGTGGAATTTTGCAGTTAAAATTTTAAATATTTCTTCTCTTTATTTTGACATATTTTAAATATTTCTTCTATTGAAGAATAATACAAACCAGGATATCACTGAACTGGAGAATAAAGTGGCAGCTTTGAAATCCCAGTTTGAGAAGACTTTGAATGACACTGCAGCAAACCAAAAATTCTTGGAAGAGGACTTGGTGACAACAAAACATGACTTACTGAAGGTTCAGGATCAGCTGTCCACAGCCGAAAAGGTTAGCATTTTATCGTAATGTAAAGATGAATTACTTACTCACATTTTAACTGATTAGTAATTTTACAAGCACACACTACAGGATGCAGGGTTTACCAGGCCACATTTTTGCCCATTTATTTTTGTTACTTCAGTGGAAAAGCATGTTATCTGTAAAACAGCAAAACCACAACTAACTGCATGATTATTAGTAGCTCAATAGTTAAAAATTGCCCATTTGTCTGCATAGAAATTTTTAAATGGAAAGGGTATTCCCAGTCTTCTGAAGTCTTTTAGCTTGATTTTGTTAGAAAATGAAGTTGGTGTTTCCGTATATGTCCCAGTAATCTCATTTGAATCTACCAGCTGACTTCATCTAAATTTGAGTAAGGTACAGAAACTAGCATTGTGAAGCTTGATGAGGAAAAGCAAGTAGTTTTTTTCTTTATATTTTGGTCTGGTATTCATAATATGTAAATAATATGTTGATGTTGTTATTACGTAGGAACTGGAGAAGAAATTTCAGCAAACAGCTGCCTATCGCAACATGAAAGAGATTCTCACCAAGAAGAATGAACAGATAAAGGATCTGCGTAGAAGGCTTTCCAAGTAAGTGGTGCTGTCCTGTCTGTCCCAACAGGAGCCCTGTTCTGGATTCATGTTCTGCTCCCAGTTTGTCTCTAAAACAGTCTATACATCTTCCCTTAAAAAGAACTTCTACTAAGCCGTTTCCTGATTTTTGACGAACCAATTCTTTGAACAGATTGGTTAGGTGTGGTTAGGACTGCTGTGTGCAACAGCAGCTGCCATGTAGCAAGTAATGAGAGAATTTAGTATGGAGAGGATACAGGATATTCATGGCTGTGGTAGGTAAGGCCTCAGGTGCTACACACAAGAGATACAGATGGGAGATGTTCCAGATGCATTGGGTATTGTTTGGATTTGTACGTAGGTCATTTCTTCATTCTACTCTTTGGTAAACTGGTCATTTTTAAACAGAGAAAATAATCCAAAAAATAAATACATTTCTCTGTGACCCAAGTCGTACAGCAAACCTTGACAGACATGTATCACTCTTGGATGGTAATTTATTGCTTGGGTTTTGTATTTTCTTTAGAGGCAAAATATCTCTGGGGCATTTTCTACTCTGTTTTAATAATTTTTTCTATTTATTCTTTTTTAATCCTCAGATACGAGTCAGAGGACTGAAATACCAAAAAGCATCTAATCTATGAGAAGTTGTCATGGAAAGAAAATGTAGACTGGTATTATTTTCCAATAATTTTCATTTTGAATGGTGTATTCTTTGTTTCTAGTGTTTAAAATAACTCTTTATTAATGTTAATTTCACACTGAAACTCTTACCTTACTTCCTTGTAAACCTAAAATTTATAGATATTAGTTTCTGCAGTCATGTTTTTAATAGTTAACCATTGACATTCCTTGAGAAATAGCAAATGGGACCTTGTTGAAAAACCAAGAACATTCCCTACAAAGGAGTTTATTTTTGTTAAAAAAAGGGGAAAAAAGGCCAAAAATATATGCATTAGAGTTTTTGATGTCTTCAAGGTGGAAACTTTAGTTTATACTTTTGTGTAGTTAATGTAGTTATGAAGTAGCGTTACATGTAAAAAATGCATTGGTGAAAGTAAAAAGTAGGAGAAACAAAAAAGAAAAATGCGGATTCTGTAATGTTACTTCACACTGACATGTCATTTCTCAGCAAAGTGTGGTCAGTAGCATTTTTCTAGAGGGTGTTCATTAGACAGGGAGTTAAATATGCTTTATAGCCAAAGTGCTGGACCCTTTTAAATGAAGTTGTGCATTTTCACTTGAAACTATTTAAAGCAAATTTGAACATTGGAAGACAGATTCTGATTTTGCCAGTATTGTTAATATTGAGATGGCGATCTAAATATGCATAGGAAAGTAATGGATCAACTCTTTGGGAAATAAGTTGTTTTAGATATTTTCATCTACATTAAGAAATGTAACCTCACCAGAAAACAGCTTACTTCTCTTGAGTCTTCTACTTGTAATTCTCTGCCTTGCATTTGTTTGTCAGTCCCCTCATAGTGCATTCTACTTGTTCATCTGTCCCTGTTCATATGTATCTTGTATTTTACTCCAAATAAAATACTATGTTTTCAAACATTTAATCTTTAAGGAGCTGGGTTTTTTAATAAGAATTCTTTGTATAGCTATTTTTTAAATATCTGTAGAAATGGGTGGCAGATCAATAAATAATCTTGCTAGGAATGAGAATATGTAAATTACAGATTCATGTGCAAAGCCACATCACATCAAACAGCTGCAAAAAAGAGTACCAGTGGACCAGCTGAGAAGAGACTGGGGTGTTTGTGTTACAGAAACTGGCATTTAACACTGTTTTTCTCAGGAGCTAAACTGGAATGGATCTTTTTTCCTCCTCATTATTTCTTTAACAAGCAAAACTTGTAAAATTGCTTAACTCAAATCTGCCATACACTTGCAGTCTAAGTTCTCCTGTTTTCTCTAAATTCAAGTTCTCATATTGTCTGTTAAGTTCTCCTGTCTTTTGCATCCCACTGGTTAAGTGAGATTGGTTTGGGATAAAGTCCTGTGCCTGTGGCATGCTATTATTTCTGTAGCACAACAGTAGCGTGTTATGGGGTGGCATCCTCCTCATGCAGGGGCAGTTAAGATAATGAAAGGTATTCCTTTGCCCCCTGTACAGTCACTAAAATATTAAGTTCTTAGTAGGGAGGTACCGAAGAGCTTTCTGGCCTGTGTTTGCTCAGACCAGCAGGAGTACTTGTCTGGATGAATGCTGTGGGTTTTTTGTTTGTGCTAGCACTCTTTTTAATGAGATCAGCTACTGTTTCTAAAATGGCAAGTAAAGGGTGAAGAAAGGCAGAGATTCTCATGACTTCTGCTGGTCTTCTTTTCTCATAAATCTTTGACTCTTGATTTAGCTAGGATACTGACTCTGTGATTGGCCTTTATGATCTGCTTAGAAACCATCTCAGTAAGAAAGTACACTGTCAACTTCAGTATATGCCTAGGTCAATGAAGTAAGTTGAAGTAATGAAGTAAGTTGGCTGTAGACAAGCATTATTACAGACCTTGTTATCTCCTCAAATGAGTAAGGCAAATCTTGTAAAGAACTGTGCAGTACCTTGTTTGAAAATTGAAACTCTGATTTCCTGCCTTGCAGATTGCCAGTTCAGCAAGTGTGAGATCACTGTGATGCTCGCTTTTTGTGCTGCAGAATGGCTAATTAAAGGTCTTATGTGGAGCTCTTGATGAAAAATACATCATCTTTGACAGGTGATGTACTTGTCAAAGAAGACCTGGAGCATTATACAGTAGTGATTCTCCTTTTCTTGAGATAGGTACAATATTTTGAAGATGGAGATGACATCTGAACCTCTCCTGACAGTGTCTGATGTTTCTAAAATTTCACTTCTTTATCCAGGGTGTAAATTCTAATACTGCTTTTAGCAGCCTTTGTTCCTTGTTCTGTTTAAATAGACATCATCCATTTCTTCCACTTCAGTTGTTAATTCCACAGTCATGCTTTAAGGGAATGTTTAAAAAGAAAATTTCTATATAACTGGCTGGTCTTCAAAAGTCAAATCTCTTTCAAGCTGGGTGGGGTTTGGTTTTTTGTTTTGTTTTGTGTTTTCTTGTAGACTGAAGAATATTTTTTATGGAAATGAGGTCTAGGCAGCTCAGCTTTGCTAGTACTGACTCTGACAGCTGACAAACAACTCTATGCTCCAACAGTGACTTCAGTTAAGCAGCTGGTTGTTAATAAATGAGGCAGCAGTCCTGCATGTTGCCATCTTAATGAGACCGTGTATTACCCAATGATCTTTAACTGTTTATAAAGTCCTCATTAATCTGGTTTTCTTTTGTGGCAAATAGCCATTTCAAAAAATGTATTAAGATGAATACTAGTACATATATTGACACTTAAGCTGCAAGTGCACCTTTTTGTTTGATAGTCTAATATTAAGAGCAGCTGCAATTTGGACATTTCCCACATACCTTGCTTTTGGGAAATCCAGTCATCTGCCAGGAACTTAGATTTCAGTCCAGCCAGAATGTTTGTATTATTCCTTAGTTTGATTTCATTTTTCTAACATTATCAAAGACAGCTCTTGACTTGTGTGTGGTATGAAATGCTGTCAAACCACAGGGGAATTATCCTTACTGCCTCAGGAAGCAAATGTGACTCATATTAGGGTATCAGGTAGCTGAATGGATCAAGCTTAAAAGATTTGATCTGATCTAGAAGGATGTGCCTTCTTAAACATTTTGAAGTAATTTGAAAGTAAGTTTGTATGTGAGCAGGTAAGAATGGTTGTTGTTATTGTAGTTATTTTTGTAGCTGACTACGAGCAGAGAACACGCCTAGGGAGTTACCCTATGATTGTTACTTTTGACAAAGTTCCAGGGAAAGTGTTGTCGCAGGATTCCTGGCCTGCTCTGGCTGCCTACAGCCTCTCCCTGAGGACATGTAGATGTGCCCTCCTTAGCAGAGTTTCCTCTTGGACATATCCTGAAACATTGGGCAGCCTATTTGGAGTCAGCTCTTCTCCAGATAAAGGTACGTAGATAGATGTTATTCTGTTTCAACATAAACTTTTTTTTTGTTAATTATTTTTTAATTATTATTTTTAGGAACTTGCTGATATAGTGCCTAGGAGTGCCTGTGGTAAGTCATGGCAATGCAGAGTGGTTGGTGGACTGTGGTAGGGCAGCTCACGACTGACAGCTGCTGGTGAACAAGAGAGCTGCCCAGAGACCTCCCCAGACTGCAGGCAAGCTTTGACAGAGGAAGTGGCAACTGGCAGGTGACAAGCAGAAGAACTGATTGAGTAATCCAGCGATCTTTTTTATTTTAGTGACATGCGAGTTGCTGGCTCTCGTTTTACACAGGTCAGATTTGAAGTCCGGGTGAATTATGTGCAATTCTAAGAACCAGAACTGCGTTGAGTGCACCTTTATGGAGGGAGTATCCTAAAAATCACACAGTCAGAAAATGGATGGAGCTGTGGTGCTAAGGAAAAGCAAGGAAAATAGAGACTGTTTTCAGGCATGCTTTTCTTGGGAGGTTGAGGTAAAATGAAACTGTTTTAAGGATGATTAAGAGGCTGGAAATGACTTCAGGGTACAGACCTTAAAGGCATCATATACAGTTTGGAACTAAGCAGCAAGTGGTAGTGATAAACTAGAAGGAATAATTGTAATTCTAGTAACTGCTTAGAGGAGTAACTGTGATCTCCAATTACACATAGAGCAATTGTCCAACAGTTGTCATGGCCTATGAGTTGTCAAAGACCTGGAAATCCAGATGGATTTTTTCTTTCTCCTAAGGTAAGAAAACAGGCAGCTTAGGGTAGCAACTGTGAACAGTGAATCCCAACAGAAAACCCATATGTGGAAGCTGCTACTCCCTTGTCTGCATATCTGCTTCCCTTGACAGCATCAGTAAACACACAGAGAGGCTGTAGTGAATCCATGGCTTTGCTTTCATAATCATCTGATACACTGACAGACACTATGTTTGCATTTGGAAATAAGTGCCTCAAGGAGTGAAAGATACTAAACAGCAGAGCTGCTGACACTTTGTCCCACTCCCACATGTCTGGATCATCAAGGAAAGCCCAGAGGGTTTATTTTTAAATCTAGGGGGTATAATGATATATGTTGGAGGTAGCATAATAAGGTCCAGGCTAACTGGTAGAATTTCTTCCTCCCTTGTTTCCATGACTTTTGCCAATAGAACTATTAAGCGTCTCTCACACCCTGAAATCATGGTCCCTAGCCTGTTGCCAGGACCCCAGATTCCCTTTTTGTCTGCATTTTAGGTAGCTGGGAGAGGCACTTGGCTTTTTACTGTACTGACATCAAGAGAAACAAGCCCAGGATTTTTAGTTGACACCTCCACCTGAGTACTTGCAATTTTGCTTCAGTGAGCAATAGGATTCTTTGATTTATCAGCTTCCAACTAGGTTTACATAGGGCAGTTCTCCAGGGAAGTTCTCCTGGGCAGTCCCATGTATCCCTGGTCTGCTGTGCAGATGAACCCCTGCCCATCCCAACCACTCCCCCAAACCTCACATCCCAAATTTGTTAGGTATGGGGAGAAAAAATTCTTTCTAATCCTTTAATATGAGCAGTGAAATGATCAAAATTTCTTGCATATGTCTATTAGAGGCTTGTCTTTGTCCTTAAAGCCCAAGCCCTTCCCTAACCCAAATGAAAGCAGTTCAAAGGAGATAAAATCATGAACAGCATCAGAAATAGCATATTGATAATCTAAGGTATGTATAGAAAGTCCCACAGCAAGAATTCCTAAGTGTTGTCTGTTTAAATACATCTAAATATATTTGAAGCATGTGTCTCAAGGAGCCACTAGATGTCAGGCACTTTGCTGGGTGCCTGTGTGCATGACCACCTTTAAAAAAAATTACAGTAGTCTGTGATCAGAGCTACTGATGGGACTGACATTTGTGAGAGAGGCAAGGATTCATCTCATTCCACCTGAACTTCCTGATCTGGTCTGACCCAAGATGAGGACATCACACCTCTCTGCCTGCACGATCTCCTCCAGTCCACTAGTAAGCTAGTTTGAAATGTAATGGGAAGGAGGTACAGAGCCAAGGAAATCTTTAACTTGATGATGCTCATCAGTAGGAGTAATTTATTCACACAGAAGCATCCCAAGTGGTAGTGATGTGCTGTTTTTTAAGGCTGTCCTGTCAGCGAATTATTTAATACTGTAAGCTATTTATACACATCATTTATAATAAATCCCACTTCCAGGGACAGGCATTTGACTTCTTAATAATTTGCAAAAGTTTTCGTGATGTGGGACAACTCTTACTCTCAGTGTGTGTCTTTCAGTTTAACGGCTTATGGGTTTAAAATTACCTTGGATTATTCCTTCCAGCAGAATTCAGGGTTATACCCATGATACGTATTTCCAGAGCTAGCTGGCATGTTGCAGCTCTGTGGGACAAGAAGACAAGAACTGCAAGGATACTGCAAGAGAGTCACAAACTCCCTCAAAATTGTACTACAGAAGGCTTTGGCAAACGCTGATGTTTTCCAATGACAACTACATCTCCAGCACCACTTAAACACACCACGAAGAATGGAAGCACTTACAGGAGATGTATAAACCTCTTGCCATCACCTTTTCTACCACACAGAACAGTGGTGTCCCACTTTGTGACTTTGGTAATACAGGTGGATGCTCAGCAGGTCCACCAGAGTGGTTCTGCTGGGCTCAGCAGCACTGCACGACACACTCTGCAGTTTGGGCGCTTGTCCAAAGGCCCCGTGGTTGGGGTTCTCACCCACATCTACAGCTGGAGGCCTCATCTTGGCCAGTGCCCAATGGGATGCTGGAGCAGCACACAGCATTGCCAGGGAGCAAATTCCTGGTGCTGGAGGAATGAGACTGACAGCAGCTGCGTGAGCCTTACTCGTAAAATGGTCCTGAAAGGTGCCCTGGAAAAAACCAATTTAAACAGAGTCCTTGGAGTTGTTCAGCCACTCTTTATTGCTGCAGACGCTGCTGGGAGCCTCCTTCACTGGGAGACCTGTCCGAAGTGGTTGAGCTCAAAGTGTACCTTGGCAGGAGCCCAAATACACAGGGTTCATGTTCAGACCTGGCACCTCAGTGTGCCTTCAGACAACCCAAAGGCCTCCTAGATCCTTCTGCCTCTGCAATGGCCACAGACACCTTTTTCCACTGGCCTATGTATTTGGTCCCTGAATGTATTTTAAACGGCAGCCTCTCAGAAAAGTTCACCTGCAGGAGTGGGGTTTGAGCATGAAGGTAAGTGAAAAGAGATGCTATTTCACGCTGTCACACACATGCAGAGCATGTAGAGGGAGGCCAGTATTCCTGGACGGTCAAACTTGAGTGTTGTTCTCTCAAGTGTGCAGCAGGCTGGGGATCTTGGTGACCAGAAGGGTTGTTTCAAGGCCACTTTTGGCACTGGGGAGTGTGCTGGGTTGGTTGTGGTGAGCACCAGGGCACAGACAGAGTATTTCTGAGGACCTGTTTATTCTTGTCCTAAAAGTCAGCACTGACAGTCTATAAACCCAGTCCTAATGGTGTGGGAACCCCTCTTCTGTACAAGCAAATTCAAGGTGGTGCCTCATGCACATGAATGTCACTCTGTAGGAAGGGAGTCCTGTGGTGAAGGAGTGTCCCATTTCCAGAACCAAACTGCAGCCCTAGTGTTATTTCCTCACAGCTTCAAGTTGGCATGTGAATCAATAAAAATCCCTCAGATCACATCCTTCCCAGAAATGCCAGTCAAAACCCAAGCAGCTATTCACCCAAAGTACCAATTTTATAGTTCTGTGTGTGTCTATAATCTATTTACCAGCATTCCTATTTCAGTATGTGCCTGTTAATAAGATTAGTAATTAAAAAGCTTGATAGGAATTGGCAAGCATAGCTCCTCCGCCTTTCCCTCCCCTCCAAGCTGGACTGGCGTGGAGTGTGAGGCACGGTTGGCAGAGTACCTGTGGGACTGAAGGCAGGAGGCTCTGCTGGAACCTCTGCCTGCAAGAAAGCAATGGAGAAATCCCGACCCTTATGGGACAATCCCCTGCAGTTTGTTTTTGCCTGCATTTCCTATGCTGTAGGGCTGGGAAATGTGTGGAGGTTTCCATACTTATGTCAGATGTATGGAGGAGGTAAGTGTGGCTTACATTTTCTTGATTCCCTTGAGGAGGAGTGTGGCAAGTTTAAGTCCAAAATATGTTGTCCATGCTACTACCCTGTCCACCCAGCAGGGTCCAGGGCAGAGTAGGAGGTCTGGCTTTCTGTTGGTGTGCAATCTGTTTTATTGTGGCTTTATTTTATGTATTCTTTAGCATCAGGCTTTTACCTGACAGGTGCCCCAGTATAGTGGCATTTGTTTCCTATACATGCAATGGAGCAGTGGGAAGGCACATGTTTTCTAAAAGAATGGAGGTAGAGTGAGAGATATGGATCCACATGGTATTAATTTATTACATTTTTGTCCCATTGAACCACTCTGAAGGTGTCAGAAACTGGTTCAGTTCCTTGTACATTCACCTATGGGGACTTGGAACCTATTGAGAAGGGGAGATGGTTACACTGATTTAATTTAAAGATCAGCTGTATCTTTTCAAGTACCTGTCATTAATGTCTTTTATACAAAGCTTTACTTTAGGGAATGATAACTTGGCTGCAAATTTGCCTTGAAGTGGGCTAAGATAGCTTAACCAACAGGAGTTCCACAGCTAAAGTCTCCCAGGAACCTCTGGAAATAAGGAATAAATTGGATTTGTCCTCCAATCATAAATAAAATTAAAAAAAAATTTTAAAAATCCCCAAAACCTCTTTGAAAGTTTATCCTTCTCCTGGGTCCAAACTGAAGAAAGATTATGTCTGTGTGATGTACAAGCCACAGCTGTTTTACCTTAGAAATCAAAAGTCAGGTAATTAGATTAATTGTAGACTACTACTAAGAATCTCATCTAGTGTACTGCTACCACTGTTTTGAAAAATGTTTAGAAATAGGCACTCTTTATAAGACAACCAAGTTTTTTACTGTTTCGCATACTGCATATGCTGTCATAGTTTTGGACCCATCTCAGTCTTGCATTCAGGGACATGATGAGCATCTGCCTCATCTGCTTCTGGTCTCCTTCCACCTTTTCTTTCTTTCAGGAAGGAACACTGAGATGTTTAACTACTTTTTGCTTCTTTTATGCTTGTTTTGTTGTCTTGTAGTTTACTTCTAAGTGCACTTGTTGTGGTAGGAGGTGGTTCATGCTGTTATTTGAAAAGTCATCTCAGTGCTGAGACTGCATCAGAGCTGTCCTGTGGCATCAGGTCAGAAAAACCCAGATAATATTAGGGTGAAGTGTCAGTAGAAGATAGATGCTGCAGTGGCTGAAGCTTTCTTAGACAGTTCAGATAGCAGAAATTATAGATGAGATGTAATTCTGCATGTATTCCTCTACACATGCTTTAAGGGTAAAGACTTCATGTCTGACACTGAACTCTAGCACAAAGCTTAAAATGCAAGTTATTTCTCTATGCAGTCAAACTGCACGTGATCACTTTGCTAGCAGCCCATCATGGCAGACATCCTGAAGGACAGCAAAACTCCAACATTTTGGGAGCTTTGTGTGGTTTTTTTAATCAGCCATCTGTATTGTAGTGGGTGAAAATTCTCTGGAATGTAACCAAAACTGGAACACTTGATTAACCTGAATAGAAGATGGAATAAGCTTCCCTGCATATTGCAGGGGCTTTGGACTAGATAACCTTTATAAGGTGCCTTCCAACTCAAACTATTCTATGATTCTATGATACACCTGATTATTTTCTGAAAAGCATATTTTATGAGAATGTTTTTCCATTATTTTTCATTATATTCTCCATTATTTTTCTCTTCAGCACTTGTATTTATGTGGGGAAAGGCAGCTCTTTCTACTGTGAAACTAAAACTCCTGACAGGTTTTGCTTTTCTTAATTGTTTTATTCACCGCCCTCTTAAAGAGGATTCTGTGGCTTTCCAGGCCAAAACTCACACATACAGAACATCATTTCAGAGCATAAAAGCTGGATATGCCAGGCACTGGGATTTAGCAGGGCCACCAGCTTGCTTGGTATCTTCCTTGTAGTAAAGCACAGAGCCAGTTCTTGTCCTGCCCAGCAGAGCAATAGGGCCCTTATCGCGGCT
This sequence comes from Entomyzon cyanotis, assembly GCA_024500445.1. NCBI lineage: Eukaryota > Metazoa > Chordata > Aves > Passeriformes > Meliphagidae > Entomyzon > Entomyzon cyanotis. Next base: position 90,806,302 of record JAKEPQ010001005.1, read on the forward strand.
GATACTGATAAAGAGAATATTTGCAGACTTTATAACCTGTCTTTCTGTTCATCAGCAGTTTGCCTCCTCCTCCTTCTCCTTGCTCTTCTCCAGAGAGCTTGACCTGAGCAGAGCAGGGGGATTCCAGCCTCATAGGTGCAGTTACTCTGGCCCTACGCAGGCTGGGCCAGGCTGAAACGAGGCTGGCATGGATCTGGTGCTCAGCGGTGCTCAGCAGCACTCAGCCCTGGGCAAGGAAGCCCCTGAGCACCAGACAGGAGCCCAAGCAGGGGCAAGGGTGCCACTGGTCAAGCCCAGCGCCTTGAGAAGATCCAAGGCACACTGCAGGTTTTGCCAGCTGCAGGGATCTGGCCTGGAGGCTGGTTTTTGCAGACAGCAGGCACCGTAGGGAGCAACGCCCGCCAGGTGTAAAAGAGTGGAGCTGTGCTGATTCACAGCTGATAAGGAGCTGGTTTATCAGCTGCCCAGAGTCAGTTATATGGGACATTTTGGTTCTATGGGAAGAGAAGCATTGGGAGCAAGATCTGTGTGCAAACAGGATGCAGAGCAAAGGGGCAGGGGCTTAGCCCTGGCACCCCCAGCTGCGGAGGGACATTGGGGTGAAGAACAAGCCTGAAAGCATTTCTCCACCTTGCCAGGTGGAACAGTCAATGCCAAACATGTGGCAGCGCTGCTGGGAGGGTGGAAAAGCCTTCGCAAGGGCCTAATGCTGATTCCCCCTGTGGTGGTGCATGGCAGAACTCCCCTCAGTGGCTGCTGGGGCAGCTTGCACCCCACCGGCACAGAGCGGCTGCGGGAGCTCTTAAACCTCCGACAGCTCCCTTGCGGCATAGGAAGTTATCTAACAGACTAACAAAGGGGTTGTTAATAACAAGAGAGCTGGGAGGTGGGAAATTAATTCCCAGAATAAACCGGATTATTGCTCTGTGTTTATTTCCAGGTCTTTGCCTCAGTCACTGCACAGAGTTCATTTCTCCACAGCACTGCACAGAGCCCATTGCAAGGAATGTTAATGCCACAGATTAAATCCTAAATAAGATATATTTACGTAAATATTTTGGCTTGCTGTAAAAAGGGAAGCAGGGAAGCCTTCACAAAAATCCAGCTTTTGACTCAGTCAGCAGTACTTTCTGAAGTGAGGCCCAAGTTGAATACAAGGATTTAATTTTTTTTTATGGCAGAAATTTAAGCTGAAGCACATCCTGGTTGCCAGCTGGGAAGATGCTTTCCCCTTCCTCACTGCCAGTCTTTCCATGCTGTTCCTTTTCCACAGGAGCATCTCTGTGGCTCTTCATGAGGAGGGAAGCAGGGATGAGCAGCCCCATGCAGGAGGAGACTCTATGCCTCTGTCTCAGGGTCTGCTCCCACAGGTGGGGCCCAGGGGGAAAAGCCTTAATCCATTTGCTGGTTCTTGTGGGGTCAGCATGGGGGTTTGGGAGCTTTTTAGTTTTTTGGTTGTTGTTTTTTTTATTTTTAAGTGAGGCCAGACTTTAATATGTAACTCAAAGCTCTGTCTGATACAGACATTGCTGTTACCTTTTCTTTGAACACTTTGGCTGTGCACAGAACACCCCACAATGAACTAAATCTTTCCCTCGTCCTCTTTGTCTCATTATCGTTTACAAGGTTTGGCAGGTGGTTGGTTACCCTTTAACAGCCCCAGCCCCCAGCATTGTTCAAACTGCCCGGATGCATCTGGGCAGCGCTGCCATACCACAGTGCTGACCAACACACTTTAACAGCAGAAATCCCAGCCCTGCCAAGTCCCTGCGGAAAATTCCCTGCGCCCAGACAGTCAGCGCCCACCAGCCTCTGAGGCGCTGCCTGAAACTCTGTGAGATGTCCTTCCAGGCTGGGCCATGCCCTCAGTACTCAAGGTACCTGGGCAGGACCAGGACCCAGACCCAGCCAGCCCCTGGGACACTGACAGCATGATTTGAACACAAATAGGGCAATGGGGTGTTTGTCTTGCTGCTGATCTGCTGAAGGCTGACTATTGGGTTTGTTTTTACAGGTGGCTTTTTGATCCCGTACCTTATCATGCTGATTGCCGAGGGGATGCCGCTGCTCTACTTGGAGCTGGCCGTGGGGCAGCGGATGCGTCAGGGCAGCATCGGCGCCTGGAAAATAATAAGCCCCTACCTCTGTGGTGTTGGTACGTTCTCAGTTTCCATCTTTGTTTTCCAGCACACAGGGAATGGGGGTGATTTTAGATTGGAGAGCTTTGTCTTTCATAGAAGAACCAGGTGGGAGCTCAGGTTTTGCTGGGTCTCACCAGGCTGAGCAAAGCCAGACACCTGATGGTATGTATTAATCCTGTCCCTTGTGGGGCATGGGGGCCAGACCCCAGCTTGCTGTGTTGGGTCTGGACTCAGAGGTGTGAGTCCCCCTGCCCTCAGGCAGACTGCCAAAATCACAGTGTGAAGGCCAGTGCTAAATGCAGCCCCTGGGGCTGCCTACAGCATGCTTTGGGTCCCAAGAGAACCTTCCCAATAAGCTCAACATGAGCGAGAAAATGGTAACTTAATTTCCTAATGTTCCAGTCTACCATTCACCAATGTCCACTCTTAGCTACATTTTTATGTTATGAAATTACCCTGAAAACCCAAGCTATCCTTAATTTTCACACACACACATTTTATTTCTAATGACACATTGAATATTCACTCCCCAGAGCCTAAAGTTTAGAATCCAATTCAGGATAGTCCTGGTGGGAGGAGAAGGTATCTATAGTGACAAGGACATGCCCTGTGCACATGGCTGTGCAGGGACAAAGCCCCTCCTGTGTCAGCCATGGCAGCGCTGCTCCCACACCCCACAGATGTTATGGAACCCTGGGCATTTTGGGGTTTTGCTGCTGACCAAGTGTCTCCCTCCATACCTGCAGGAGTTGCCAGTGTTGTTGTGTCCTTCTTCCTCTCCATGTATTACAACGTGATAAATGCCTGGGCCTTCTGGTACCTCTTCCACTCCTTCCAGGTACGTGGGCTCCCAACAGCCCAGTTTGGCCACACTGTGGCCGTGGAAGGTCGTGGTGGCTTTGCCTTGGTGCTGGATATTGCATGGAACCATCGTCAGCTGGGAAAGGGAGGTGGAAGGGTGTCAAAAGCTTCAGAAACCCAGGGCTTTTCTGGAGGGAAAAGCGAGGCAGTGGTGTCTCCCTCCATGGTCTTCCCAGAGGCATTTGCCATTGTCTTCTCCTCCCCATGAAATTCAGGTCAAGGCCAGCCTTGTGATGCTTTGGTTGCATGTGCCAGGGTGTCCTACATCTTGGGATGGGTCTGTCTGACGGCAGGGGAGAGGTTTGGCTCCACAGTAGAGGACTGGAGAGTGTCATCCCCAGTGCAGAGGCTTAAAGAGGCTCAGTCCTTGGGGAGAGAGTCAGTCTGGTCATCCCCAAGGAAGAGGGACAGAGCAGATCTGTCCTTGGGTAGATGGTCAGAAAGGGACATCCCCAGGGGAGAGGATCAGAAAGCATCAATCCTTGGGGAGAGGGTTGTTCCCAAGGGAGAGTGTCAAAAGGGATTATCCCCAGGGGAGAGAGTCATCCCCAGCCCCGGGCAGCACCATGCGGAGAGAAGCAAGCCCAGGCAGAAAGCCACCTCGCCATCATTCTCCCTGTCCCCCGGTGGCACCTCGGCTCTCCCTGCCATGCCGACAGCCAGCACTGACTTCGTGTCCCTTCCTCCCAGGACCCCCTGCCATGGGCCACCTGCCCCCTCAACAGCAACCGCACTGGCTACGAGGAGGAGTGTGAGAAGACCTCATCCACGCAGTACTTCTGGTACCGGCAGACCCTGAACATCTCCCCGTCGCTGGAGGCCAGCGGCAGCGTGCAGTGGGAGCAGGCGCTCTGCTTGACGCTAGCCTGGCTCGTGGTTTACCTTTGCATCCTCCGCGGCACTGCCTCCACCGGCAAGGTGAGAGCGGCACAGCCCTGCCGAGCCCGGGCGGGACGTGGGGAGGGGAAATGAGCACTCAAAGGCAGTGCGGAATGGCTGCAGTTCTTTGGGGTCACGGCATGTCCCCCGGGGCACCGAGCTCTGCTGCATCTGCTGCTCTGTCAAGTTGCAGCTGAAGCAGGATCAACCGAAAAACTGAGTGATACTAAAAATAATCCAGAAAAGTCCTTTAAACACAGCCACCTCTGCTGCAAACGACTTGCCAGGCTGCTGGCCACGAGGAAAGCCCTCTGCCATAGCAGAGCCCTGTCAGGAGACATCTATTCCTTCGTCTTTGCAAGCAAAAAAAGACATCTACTGGACATTTTTTGCTTGCTTTTTATTCACAGCAGAAGTTATGAGGAAGTGGGGAGAAAAACCCCAATGTCCTGGCTGAGCCTGCATTAAGCAGCAAGCTGAGGGCTGTAATCCCCAAATCGTCTTAGCTGAACGCAGAAAGCCAAGAGACTGTAAACTAGGAATAACCTCTTAAACTTGCTGCAACTGATTCAACTAAATTTTTATTCAATTTGATTCAATTCAAGTTTGATTTTGACCTTTTATGAGCTCTGCTTGCCTTCCTTGTAGAGCAAATGATGAATGACCTTTGCCTAATGAGTTTTTGATAGATATCTGGGAACTGGTGTTATGCCACCAAATGATGCAAAACTGAGTTTGTGAATGCTGCAAATATTTTAGATTTTTGTTTGATTTCCAGTCAAAGAGAAGACCCTGGGAACAGTAGTGCAGGTCTTCAGTATTATCAAAAATTTGTTTCCCTAAAAATAAATCTAAAGTTAGATTTGTCTGATAATATTTCTTTAAGACATGATTACAAACACAATAATGGAAATTATTTATGTAAAATGAGACTAACTGTAGTAGATTAGCTTTGTCTTATGTATTCTTTAGACCAAGGTCTTTCCCCTCTTTCCCCAGGTGGTCTATGTGACAGCCTCTTTGCCATACTGTGTTCTCATCATATTCCTCATCAGAGGATTAACACTTCATGGAGCTGTGAATGGGCTCATCTACATGTTCACACCAAAGGTACAGAAAAGCTGCCATTGAATTTTCCATGAAATGTTATTGGTTACTGAGCATGTAAGCTTTTAAAAGGTCTGGTCCCTCTTTTTTTTAATACTGAATTCTTGAGGCAGTAGCATAGGTGTGGCAGCTGGAAACCCCAGCTGGGAGTGGCTGGAGGCTGTTCTGCCATGGTGCCCATAGGCTGCTTGCTTTTTCCTGCATGAAAAGACCTTCCATTAGCATAACCTATAGCATATTACTTTCAGTCAGAGCAGTAACCCTGCCCAAAAACACCCCTGCCCTATAATGAGTTCACAAAGGGCCCCATTCCTGCCCTTATCCCCATCCCTGCAGGCTGGAAGGGGCAGTGCTGGGCGCTGGTGTGGAACTTCACGGTCTTGCTCTCTCATCTGGCTTTTGCAGCTGGAGCAGCTGTCAAACCCCAAGACCTGGATTGGCGCTGCCACACAGATCTTCTTCTCTCTGGGCCTTGGCTTTGGCAGCCTCATTGCCTTTGCCAGCTACAACGAGCCCAGCAACAACTGCGAGAGACACGCCATCATCGTCTCCCTCATCAACAGCACCACCTCCATATTTGCCAGCATCGTCACTTTCTCCATCTATGGCTTCAAGGCAACCTTTAACTATGAGAGCTGTATCAACAAGTAAGAGCCTGCTGTTCCACCCATTTGCCACTGCAAGCCGTTCTGGGGCAGGTGAGGGGGGGAGGTAAATAAATAACAGCTCACAGCACTGCCAGCACTGCCTCAAGATCAGGGCTGATACTGCTCTAATAAAGCTAATGGAGCTATTCAAAGCGATGAAGCCTGAGACGGAAGGTCAGAGCACTTTGCCTTTTGACACCTGTGTGCCGCTTCCAGCATGGGCCTGGTCAAGAGGATGGGTTTGCCTGGGCAAGTCACAGAGGCACCATCCCCTGTGTTCTTGTCCTGGCCCATGCTCCAGGGAGTGTGGGGGAGCTGATTAATAAATGCAGTGATGCTCAGATCCCCCCTTTTAAGGCTAAGCCTTATTCCAGGAGTTCAGCCTCCTTGGCTGTGATGCTCTGCAAGTGCCCAGCAGCCTGCAGGATTGTGTCCTGGAGGCAGCAAGCTCTCATGCAGTCCCTGGCACAGGGCCCATGGCAGTTACACATTTACTCATATTTTTAGAGCTTTTAATCTATCTGCTGATCAGAGAGGAAACCAAGCTGCTAGTCTTTGCTTGTTGCCAAAAGACTTTAAAGTTGGTGGGGTGTGGACGTGAGACTGGAGGGCAAAGGGGAAGAGACACCGGCCAGCGCTGGCTGGCACCCAAAATACCTGCCTGGGAACAGCAGTGTGGGTGCAGGAGCTGCTCCCTCCAAAGCAGAGATGAGCACAAGGTCACCCTTGTACCAACACTCTGCTGGAAATGCTGCTCTCACTCAGGGAGGCTGAAGTCCTGAGGCCAGCAAAGCATCTCCCCAGGGGCTGATGGAGAAAAGGTATGAGGTGTCCTGGGCCTGAAAGCCATTAAATTCCTGTAATCCTTCCCAGGGTGATCCTGCTGCTGATGAATGCTTTTGACCTGGAGGAAGGCTCTTTGACAGCAGACAACCTCAACGAGAAGAAAGAGTACCTCATGGCCACCTACCCACAGGAATATGCCCAGTTATCACCACAGATTAAAAACTGCAGCTTAGAAGCTGAGCTAGACACGGTGAGTTGCCACTTTGTGCTGTCACCTTTGCTCCCACTGAGCTCAAGCATCCCATGTGAGCCCAGGAGCTGCCTGACCAAGGGCTGGGGATCATTTCTACACCTTAGGATGGGGAAAGTGCTCACTTGGGTCATTAGCATCCAGTGTCCATTCAGTTGGGATAAACCATTGAAGACCTCACCTGCCTTTGCTGTGCAAAGCCACTCCTCAGGTGCGCTTTGTCATGACACAGAGTCACTCTCTTACATCTTATGTCCTTTATCAAGCTGAGGAGCTGCCTGTAATTCAGTTTTGCCCCCTTGTCTCCATCAGGCTGTCCAGGGGACAGGACTGGCATTTATAGTCTATTCAGAAGCGATCAAAAACATGGAGGTGCCCCAGCTGTACTCCGTGCTCTACTTCTTCATGCTGCTGATGCTGGGCATTGGCAGCATGCTGGGGAACACAGCTGCCATCCTCACGCCGCTGACCGACAGCAAGGTCATTGCCTCCCGCTTTCCCAAGGAGGTGATCTCAGGTAAGAACCTGCCGGGCTGCAGCACAGGCCACACACTGAGAGTGTGTGTGTGTGTGTGTGTGTGTGTGTGTGTGTGTGTGTGTGTGTGTGTGTGTGTGTTTTTGCAAAAGCTGTGGTGTCCCACTGCTGTGGAGTGCCACTCCACTCTCTGACCTCGGGTGGAGCAGCAAATGTGCTGCTGGAAAGGTTTGCCTGCCCTTGTGAAATTGTGCCCAGCCTGTGCAGCACTTTCCCTTGGGAGCTCCCAAAGCACCAGGGCAATCGTGGCTGTGCTTTTAAAGCCTTCCCAACACACCCCAGCTCCTTCAGACTGGTGTCTACTGACTGGTGAAACTCGAAAGGACAGTACAAAATAGCAAGATAGCTGCAGCGAGTAGCTCTTCAGTCACATCGCCAGTATCCTATGAACCACCTCTGTCTTTGGCCAAAAAAATATGTGCTCCTGTTTGGGCATGGCAATCAGTTGTCCTACCTTAAAACCTGTTTTAGCTGGATGCCCAGTGCATGCACATGTGACAAGGTTGTAGTTAAGACTTGGGTGTCTTGACCATGTCTGGGGTGATGTGCTGTGACTGCAAGTCTAAGGAGCAGCAGTTTAATGAAAGTCACACATGCACAGAGACAGGTCTTCTTTAGAGGGGGAGAAAAAGAAATCCTTCTCCTCAGAGAAAGCTGCTCAGCAGAAATCCCACCAGCTTTTTTAGTCATGAGAAGTGCGACATTTTCCCTACCTAAACTTCCAAGTATAATGACAGGATCCCTGTTTTATCCATGCAGGTGTTGTGTGTTTCATGAATTGTATAATTGGCCTGATCTTCACCATAGAGGCTGGAAATTACTGGTTTGACATCTTCAACGACTACGCAGCCACCCTCTCACTGCTGCTCATTGTGCTGGTGGAAACCATTGCTGTGTGTTACATCTATGGGATAAGGAGGTAAAAGCTGGAGCCCTGCTTTCTTCATAGTGGGACAGCTGGGGAAGCAGCCACGGGCCAAGACTTGCAGGGCCAAGAACAAAAATACTGCCTTGGGCTAAGTGTTTCTCCTATGCTATAGGATCAGCAAGGTGATGGGAGTGTCCCCTGCCCTGCAGTCCCCTTCCACGGGCTTGGCTCAGGGCTGTGAGGAGCCAGGCTGGGCTGATGCTGTCTCTGCTAGCAGGGGACTACTACAGAGCTGTACACACGGCTCCTTGCCCTTGTCTTTGGTCTCAGGAGCAACTTCTGCCAAAACTCTGCTCCTCCCATGGAAGGAATTCAGCACAAGCACAGCAGTGCCAGTAAGTCTGGTTTCAAAGGTGGTCACCTTGTACATCATTTGTCTCCCAATCAATCCTTGTGGGGAGAAGGAAGATGTGGCATCAGGAAAAGTTTTGAACAGCAAAGGTGTTTGAAAATAGCTGAAGGAAAAGGCTTGAGCATTTGCTTTGTTAGTCTGCCAGCACAGGTGTCCAGGCACATACATGGGTATTACCCCCTTGACGAGTTCAAAGCCTTCGAGTACAGATTGAGGTCTCCTGTGAGATTTTAAGTACCATTCCCAGTGTTGATACTTCCTCAAAGGCAGTCAGATAACAGCACTGAGGACAACTCAACTGCACAAACCCGGCCATTTTTTCCACAGTACTTCAGCATTATTGCTTTTCTCTGTCAGCTGACACCACTAACAGTCCAAGCTTACACTTGAGGCAGAACTTTCTTGCTGTACCTGTTTCTAGCTACTCTCTGCAACTTGGGATTCTCTTGGAAACCTCACTGTCTTTTCTGATTTCACCCTCACCATAGTTCTGGTGAGCCAGCTTTTCAGGAAGTAGCTCTCTGCTCATTTGTGGTCAACTGTGCTCCCCTTCCGCATCTGACATACTCGATTCTGTAGGTGGTTTTTAAAGTAACTCAGAAAAAGGTATTGATTGAACATCTGTAGCCACTCTCAAAAATTCACATTTGTTTTTTTAAAAAAAATATGTGTTTGTTTTTCTTTTAAACAGATTTGAGAAAGATCTTTACACCATGATTGGACGCAAACCAAACTGGTATTGGAAAATTATGTGGGCTTTTGTTAGTCCACTGCTAATTATAAGCCTATTTATATTTTACCTCACTGACTACATCCTCACAGGAACATTTCAATACCAAGCATGGGATGCCACACAGGTAAAAGAGTTTTGGGCTTTTTTTCTTTTTTAAACTTGCCTTAGTTCCTGCAAAAATACAAGCTTCTTTCCTAACTACACTGGGCAACTAAATTCCACAAAATGGCCTTCTGAAAGCGAGAAAAACAGGGAAAACTTGACCTAGTGATGATGCAATGATTCTATAAAATCAACTTATTTCCCTCTGATTCTTAACCCTTCACAGAATTTCGTGTTGAAGACCCAAATATCATCTTTCAAAATACACTTTAAACAAAACCCCCTGCTTTCAAAGTGTATTTATTTTGAACAATATTAGTGGTATTTTAACAGAACTGAGCTGCTGCTGGAATAGTTTCCATACACATTTTTCTTCATGGTCAGAACACTTTTCTAAGAATACCAGATTGTGTATTTATCACAGAGTAATTACTACTGGATAAACAGTCACTGGTTTCATAACCTTTTGTGGAAATATTTCCATCATGCAGAAGCAAAGCACATAATTGTTTTCATGTCATGGCCAATTTGGGACCCATGGCAGGCCTGGCCTGTTGACTGGGTGTCAGCATGAGCCTGCAGGCTCCAGGAGAGGAACAGAGGCCTGACAGAGATCAGGCCCCAGCCAACTCATTAAGAAACACAAATCAAGCCAAACCCTGCTCTTTACCAAAGCTTGCAGTTTTCCCCAATCCTGTTGTCAGCAGCTCTGTTCTTGTCAGTTTTCAGTGTATATGGTTGGACAGAGAACAGCACCGAGGGCAGCCATGGGCTGCCACAGCCTGACAATGCTTCTCAGTGGTCCTGTTTAGATCCACATACACAGCTTTGCTTCTGGCCCTACCCAGGGACAGATCCCACAAATCCAACACTGCTTTTCTCCCTTGCAGGGGCAGCTGGTGACCAAGGATTACCCAAGCTATGCCCTGGCAGTGATCGGGCTGCTGGTGGCAGCATCCACCATGTGCATACCCCTGGGAGCACTAGTGACTTTTATAAGGAAGAGACTGAAGAGGGAACGAGTTTCAACTGTTGCATGAAAGCTGACAGCTGGATTTGGGAAGACCTTACCCCCATAATCAGTGACTGGGCACTTCTGGAAGACAGCAGCAACCATTATTTGTAGCAGCTATTCATAGAGTTGAGAATGGTGGGTGCTATATTGACCAAAAAGTGCTCTTGGGAGGTTCCACAATGGTTTGGGGAAAAAAAGCTCTTCTGTAACAAGATGAAGCTTTAAAATGACCTCTATAAAAGAGGGGAGGAAAAGAGCAGCTCACAAAATGTCAGCTAGCACAAATTAACCAGCATATCAGCCTGTTACACAACGTTAGGTGATTTATTTCCACTGTTGTAGCACTGCCTGTGTGGAAACATGAGCAACCAAGCATGTTCCTGCACCAAAGTTCCAGCAAACACCCTCAACCATTGAAGACACTTAAGCGTACTCATTATTTGAAATGACGTATTTCATCGACAGGTGACACTGTTGAAGTCTGGCAATAAGACTGTGACAACTGCTTTCCTGCATGGGAGAAATCCATAGGATGGCACTGGGAGATAAATGTAGCCCACGTGGCTTCTTTAATACTTGTGTCCAGCAATGCAGTGAATACATATATTTATATATGCATATAGATATATATATGCACACATATATATGAGCTGCACAAGTTCTCCCACCTCCAGAAGAAGTAGGCTTCCACTTCCAGTAAATAACTGTGCACTGTGCTGTACTTTGTATTTTCTAGGGATGCACTTTAAGTACACTAGAAGGTATCTGTGATAAAGCTGCTTTATGAGCCCCACCCAAACAAAAGTATGCCATATAATTAGCTTTGACATAGTTCATATCCAGGTATTCTTTAATCATCAGATGTGACAATCCAGCAGTTCCATGGACCTGGTTAATTTCCCTGTATAAATGTTTTATAAAGAAAGCAACATGTTTAAATTGCAAGCTTCATGTAATAGAAAACATTAAAATTACATCTATGAACTTTAAAAAAGGTCATTCTGAAGAACAATATTAGAGACACACTCATGGGACGGGGGTTCTCAATACAGTGTCTTAACTATGTAACCGTTAGAAGGCGGCAAGTGCCTTAGAAAAGAGAGATTAATTTTAAACATTGTTAAAGCACAACACAAGTCTCTTGTTCTGGGGCAAAAAGCAAGAGGAATTGTACAGCCCTCAGGGGTGGGCAAAATCTTGACAGTGACAACCAACAAGATCCGTATAGTCTGCAACAGCCCTAGAAACAGGACACACTTGCCTCCCTCCCCAGGCTTTGCTAACAAAGGAAAGACACCTTTTCACATTTCAGTTTATTAAAAATGGATACCATAAACAAGACCTGTACAAAAAATAGCCGAAATTGCCCAGAATTTGGTAAGAGTTGCATGATGAGAAGTTATCGTCTTGGGCCTCCTCTTCCTCTTCCACGACCTCGGCCTCTGCCACGGCCTCTTCCACGGCCTCTTCCAGCAACTTGGCAGGTAAAAGAAAAAAGGGTAAATCAAATGAGACCTAGAAATACTTCAATTTCGATTAAAATATTCTATATTGAGCATAATCACCACGCTGCTTTCCTGTGATAAGACATTAAGTTAGGTATTAAGTCTGTTAATGCTCAGTAAGTTTCAGGTAATATTTTTATATTTTGTGTTAGTGTTTCCAGTATACATCTTCCACAGCCTACTGTCCTTGGCTTCAGTGCAGAAAAGAAGGGCCTAAAATAACTGGCTGCTTCCAAATGATTGGATAAGCTGACAGGAAACTAGGATTCCTCTTTTTTCTACACATATACAGTCTAGTTTTTTAGAGGGAAATGCAAATTTTGACATGCTGTAAGATTCCCAAACTCATCTTGTCTCAGGCACCGTGTGGAAGGTCAGCATTTTGAAAGGATCCCACCACCCAACAGCTTCTACTGTTCTCAGTGACATCTGCCAACTGCAGATGTGATTCTAAGGCAAAGATCTTGACTGTGTGCTCCCAGATTTAATTACTGCTATTTAATTGTAAAGGGAAGATAGAATCATAGGATAATGCTGGCCACAAGCAACTGCTGAAGGTCGTATGATCCATAAGGTGATAATGTTCATCTTTTTCTCACAAAGAAATACGACCCACCAGGCTGCAAGAGCACTCTGCAAACTTTGGATAATTGGCTCATTTCAAACATGTTTGAGTGCAGGGCTCAAAAAGGTACTGAAAATTCTGTAGAAGCGGGTGGCTTTCTAAGAGACACCCACTGGCATCCACATTCAATGAGCAGGATGTGACAATTATTCTGGGATGTAGGTTAGAAATGCAGGAAAGACAGAAGGAGCAGAGACACGGGACAAATTTGACATAAGCAAGGTGTCATAATTTTGCTGGTAACACACTGACCCTATAAAATCCATGGAAGCATCAACCCCAGCTGGAGGATGACAGCAGCAGCATGTAGCTGTGTTCACCAAGCACTACCAGCACGCTTGGACCCAAGGCACATGTAGCACACACACCTCAGCCAGCATCCTGCCCTTCCCTGACAACTTCACTTGTTAAGGACAGATCAAGGGTTTGACACTTCTGAAGCCCAAGGGCATTTATGGATTAAGGCAAAGCACAGCACAGCATTGGTGTGAGGAAGCATCTCTATAACTGCAGATGCAGGGAGCATCAAACAGAGGTAACTGGAGCTGTCACAGCTGCTTTTCCCAAAGATAACACAAAGCAGGGATGTTCTTGTTCAGACCACATTGTGAAGTTCAGAAAAAGCAACCCAACCACATTCATTTCTCCATGTGGTCAGATTGTTTTTAATGAACATGAGAGGAGCAAAGCCCCTTTGGGAGCTTTATCCTTATTCCCTATCAGGAGAGCAGCCACGTCGCTGGCACTTGGTGATGCCCAGCTGAGGTTCCTTACCCCAGGTCAGTGAGGTGAGCTCACCAATGCAGAACACCCTGCACACACAAACACTTCTACACTAATTGCAGGAGAAATGGTACAACATGATTTTAGAGCACAATTACCTTTCACTTACAGCTCACTGTTTTAAAAACACAGAGTAACTACTGGGCAAAATATATTCTGCTGCAGATTTCCTAGGATATACTGGATACTCATCTTTAATAGTGTGGATTAAGTGTGAGTTACTGTCTATACTGTTAGGCTTCTAAGGAAAAGGATTTTTATTCAGCAGCATTTTGAAAAAAGTTCCAGGAAGAGCAGAGACTGGAAAACTACTGGGAGCAAAGCTGGAGATCTGCTCATTGGGATACAGCCTAGACTCTCTCAGGTCCTCAAGTCTCTCAAATTCAGTTCTCAGAGATACCATTTTTATCCCCCACCAAATTTCAGTGAACCATTCAGCACCGTTTGAGGTACTGTCCTGTATTTATTATCTATGTGAAGCTCCCCATACAAACTGGGGAAACACAGCAGACATCTGGAAAACAGGAAGTATGTATCTCCTTGGTGCCAACTATGAGACTCAGATAGGTTAAGACTTACTCAAGCTGATAAGCATTTACATTTTTAAAAATAGACGCATGAAAAGCCACAACTTCATATGAATGAAAGCTATGCAGATGCCATGGAGGTGGGCAAGGCACACTGAGCCAGTGCAGTGTCAAACTTTCAGCAATGAAGGAATTCTATGCCAAATTCAGACATTAAGAGACTCAAATCAGACATCTTCAGACTCACAGTACTAAAATGCACACAAAGGCAAAACAGAGACTAGGAAAGCACAAACTCACCCGCTTCTCTTTTCTTGGATTTGACTTTTGGTTCAACATCCACTAGCAAAGTATCCAGAGGCAAACTGTCTGGCAGAATGAAGTAGCGGATGTTGTTCCCTCGAATACTCAGCGTCTCCAGCTGTACAGGCTCTCTGTTCTTCAGTGTCATTTTCACTGCTTTGAGATGTGTGTTCATACTGACATCCACTCCTGAAACAGAACAAGCCTGATTTCAGGGGTGAGGTCTCTTGTTGCCTGTTTTCAAGTCTGCACATGACATGAGATTTATCCTGCTCATCGACACCTGCTTCTGCCACTCATGAATTACACCTCAGTCTGTTACATCTCTTTTTCTCTCTACATCTCTCTACATCTCTCTACATCTCTTTTTCTCTCTTGAATTATGCCACTTACCAATTGCTGCCTTTAGCTCCTCATGGTTAGAGATCTTTATCCTGGTCCCTGCTTTGTAAATGGTTAAAATAACTCCTCTGAACAACAAATAAACTAATACTTATTACAGAAGTCTAATACTAGTCTTTAGTCCTCTAAAAAGAAGTAGAACAAACCTTGGAGGAGGAAAAATAATCTGAATAATCTCCTTTTTCTGTAAGCCTTAGGAAATTCAACTGCAAAAGCAGCATTTACCTTCTGACAAAATACATCCAATACCAGAATGAATTTTCTATGGAAGTACATAAAACACCCCACTGCAAAGAACAACCATTGTGGTTACAAACTCTGGGAACAGCCAGTATGCAAGAACTGTATGGAATCAGTACTGTGTTACAGCCATGAGAAGCAATTAAAAAAACCCAAACCCAGAAGATTTTATTCTGCATATCACAACCTTTACAGGGGATTTGATCTCCAGCTGTGAAGATCAAAATGACAGTGACTTAATTTTTCTGTCTTCTTCCCCTCCTTCTAGATTCTACACAGCTCCCCCTGACCCAGTCCCTTGGCTGGTGTGAGGGGTATTACACAAAACCTGTCCCTTCATCCCTGCTCCTGCCCTGACCAATCCACCCACTGGGAGGAAGGGGAGATTGTGCAATCTTTTCACAGATTCTTAGCAGAAAATGAGAGAGACTTTGCTCAACAATTAAGCCTGAAAGAGCAGTGAGGTCAGGAGCCCAGCAGTGTGTTTGCTTCCCATCTGGCTGGGTTCAGCAGAGCATGCTGCAATCGAGCACCGAGGTGGCTCACTCAGCTCTAATCAAAGCTGATAGACCTGGCTGCAAAATAATGCTGGTTTTGAACTCTGCCAAATCCCCACAGATTGCTGCTGGCAAAAAAAGCACCTCAGCAAACCGCTGGAATAAAATTCAAATTTAACAGAGTTGTATCTTAATTTGTTTCAAGAGTGCCTGGGCAGAAAAACTTCTAAAAGCTGGCTGGGGCTGTGTTTAGGAAGGGAGGTGAAGCAGCTTCCTCAGCTCACCCGTGAGGGTTTGCCATTATACCTGCTGTCTCTAAGTAAAGCTCACAGGAACAATCTCAGAGCAATGTTCCTCACTGAGATTATTAATGCAAACAAAATAGTTTGCACATGTTTTAATACGTGAGAATCACATAATGAACCACACAAAATTCCCTGCAACCTTCAGCTCAGTGTTCGAAGAAGCACCTGGTAATCAGTAACAACCAGGTACTGACAGGACCAGACCTCTGGCAACAGCAGGGGAGCAGATTCTCATGGCCAGGATTCCTCTTTGCCCTGTATCCCAGACACAGCTCTGCCTTTTCAAACCCGTCTCATGAAATCACACATATGCAAATATGCATTTCCATCTAGGCTTACCTTAAGAAAAAACTTGCTCAACAGATTAACTTTATTTTTTAGATTAGAACTGCCTACACACAAAATTTAACCAATATAAGACCACATTAGCTGGAACAGGTTGCCCAGAGAAGCTGTGGATGCCCCATCCCTGGCAGTGTTCAAGGCCAGGCTGGATGGCGCTTTGAGCAATCTGGTCCGGTGGGAGACATTCCCGCTCATTTAAGGGGGTTGGAACTGGATGATCTTAAATGTCTCTTCCAACCCAAATCACTCTGTGACTCTGTGATCGTGCTGCTAAAACTCTAAGAAACTACCAATACAAGGTTTGGAAGAGTTTGCTTCCTTCCCCCTGAGCTTGTCTGTGGGCAAAACTACAGAGGCTCCCAGTGCTACAGCGAATGTACACCTCCCACCAGAACCTTTAAAACAGAGAAATCTGATCACAAAATACACCCCCAGCAACGGTCTGACCACGGGCGGACTCACCCACTATTACACATCAAAGACAATCTGTGACCCACTGAAATTCTCAAGTATTTTCGTGGTTGCCTACGGAGAGCTGGCTGGTCACAGCTCCTCACTGTTTCCAGCAACTTCCCACAATATCCAGACACTTCCATAACACAAACACACCTCGCGGTTGCACACAAAGATAGGAATTACAAAGCCCATCTCTTGCACTTTCCTGGGCCGGTCTCCGCAAGAGGGAGCAGAGGACACAGAACTCATTCAAACCTTGGAACAAACTGTTTGCCGAAAGGCAAGTGAGAACATTTTACTGCATCCTCCCATCCTGCCCTACCTGTGATCGTTCCATGCACCTGCGTCCCATTCTTCAGCTCAATGGTCACAGTCTCATGGCTCAGCTTCATTAGAAACCTGGCAATTAAAAACGCATTTAATAAAGCCAAACCCGTTCACTCCCACATAAAGCCGTACGCGCTCGCCAGCCTGCACCAGGCATTTCCGCATCCTGAGCGCCAAACACGGCGTTCACGGATCCCGCTGGGGATGCTGAGTGACAAACTCCACATCCTGCCCAGCCACCGGGAGCTGGGACAGCGGAGTGACACTGCCGGACCCAGCATCTGCTTCCAGGCGACACGGCCATCATTGTGCCAGGAAGGAGCCATTTTACTAGCCGTTACAATCCCGGGAAGCCAACGCAGTCCCAGTCCGGGGGCTTTCCCTCCCAAGAGCGGGGTTTTGCCGAGCTACCCGCGCAGGCGGCGGGGCGGGAGCGCGGCCCAGCAGAGCGGTGCCATCCCGGGCAGCTCCCGCCGGGCCCATCCCGGCCCCGGCCCGTGCCGCTCCCGCTCCCGGCCGCGCTGGGGGAGAGCGCGGGGCGGCCCTAAGCGCGCGCGCTCGCCCGGCGCTCCCGCCGCGGCCTGGCCGGGCAATCCGCCTCCATCCGCCCCCATCCGCGCCCACCCGCTCACCTGACGAGCTTCATGGCGGCGGGCGGGCGGCCCCGGGCGCGGAGCGGCGGCGGGCGGGCGGCCCCGAGCGAGCGGAGCCCCGAAAGCGGCGCGGCGGAGGCACCTCTCGGTCAGGCCGCGATCGACCGGCTGAATCGGAACCGACAGCGCCCCCCAGCGGCCCGGAGGACCCACGGCAAGCGCCGGGCAGCGGCTGGTCCCGCCCGTGGGGGAAAAGGGGAGGGAAAACAGGAGTGGGGAAGACAGAAGAGATGAGGATGCAGGGGTAGAAAAGAAATATGGGGGAAAAGAAGAATGGCGATGGTGGCAGAAGAGGAGAGGGCTGAGCAGAGTCTGGCTTTTCCTAAGGTTTTACAGCTACGAGCTTGACTTCCTTAATTAAAAATACATTTTAGAAGAGTACTTCATTTTAATCCTTCTTTGAGCTTTACAGAAAGAAAAATGTAAGGCCAAGAACCTGTAAAGCACTAATTTACTGTGAAAAAAGTTACAGCTTCGGGATCCAGAACTGTAATAGTAACAATTTTCTATGCATGTGTCAGTCACCCAGTGACGGTGGGAGGGAAAGGGAGAAGAGCCATTGGCCCAGAGCAGAGGTGACACCTGGGATGCAGCGCTGGAGAACTCCAGCCACAGTAGCTCTCCGACCGAGATGCAGCCCTGGCAGCAAGGAGCGGAACATCACACGGTGCAGGCTGACATTGGGCACTGCATGAGATCAGCACTGTTTGAGCACAGCACAGGAGGATCCTGCCCTACAATGAGCAGACACAAAACTGAAGCATTGTTCATGTGTGGAGAAGTTCCTAAGGAACAATTTGGGAACAGTCTGCTCCGAAGCAGAAAATGCACCACAGCCAGTACATCTAGAAAAGTTGAACATTTTATTGTCATTTAGGAGTACACCATTTGTGATTTTTAGAAATACAGACTCTTTGCAAAGCACTGAAATACAGGTGCCTTCCAATTTCTAAAACCTACATTATTCTATGTCTTACAAATCTTTTATATTAGCAATTCAAGTTTGGTCTTTGCTGCAACAAGTTCTTCACCAGAGATGCAACAACTTAGTTCTAGACTGCAAGACAACTGAGCCAAGTTTCAAACTCCACCTGCCAGTGAGTCACCAGAACCACTGCTTTCAAATATTGAGTCTATGATGTTCTTGTACTTTGTGCCCATGAGAGAGTTCGCCTTTGAAAATTTTAAGTTAGGAGGATTTTCCAGTTAACCACCAACTGGTATTTTTCCATTACAGCATCTAGAAGCAAACGGATACTTTGCAAGTACTAGTACTCATGAACAGGTTGTGTTTACACAAAACCCAGAGAGGCCTCCAGAAACATTCAAGGCTAAAATGAACAGTTGCCCCAAAAAAAAAAAAAAAAAAGAAAATAGAAAAAGAAAAATCTGTACATATTTTCAGTCATAACACAAGGGAACACTGGCATATCAGTGTTTTGTGTTCTAGCTTCAATAGTGACACCTGTGCTAGTCCTAGTAGTATTCTACATGTTTGTCCCTTCCCCCCATTTAAATTTTATACTCGCAATCTGAATATACAGCTGTACTTACAGGAAATATTAAACAATGCACAGCGCCTTAAGCAAGTTCCGTGTCTGGTTTTGAATAAACCATATAAAATAAGTGACAAAATAGTTTAAAATTGGTCCTTATTTTTATACAGCTTGGAAGCACTAAATTGAAAGACACACATTAACCAGCACACATTAGTCTGCAGCTTTTTTTTTCCTCTTTTTTTTTCCTTAAAAGAGTGTGTTACAGTATCATGCATGAAAAGCAAGCTGCTGCTCCCAAGTAGAAATATGGAGTTTAGACTTAATGCTTTCTCCTCAGGCTGTTATTCCTTCTTTCATAAATTATTTCAATATAACCAAGGATAGAAGCAGCTGACTAGCAAAACAGTATGAAGTTCACCTTTTATGTTGTGACCCATTCTTAAAGTAATGAAGTACTTTGGAACTTTAGCATAAGGAAGGTTGAATAAACACTGCAAAGGACTTTTACATTCTTTGATTTCGTTTACATCTTCAGAAAGAAAATTCTATGTTTTAACTCGCTAACTACTGGATTTTCATACGGAGACTGTAGTATTGAAACAGTGCAAGACATTTGCAACTTCAGGAACATCCAATTACACTGCCCTTTCACCCAAACAATGATTAGCAGAATATTGCATCAGTTCTAGATAAACAAGACAGGACAAAAACCTCATTTTAGAATAGCATTAGGATTCAAAAATCTTTCATATTTAGTGAAAAGAATCCACACACAAATATGCACGAAGGACTCCTTAACATAGACTTTATCACAACAAATGTAATCCAGCTTTAAGTCTGGACCTAGACTTTTTATTGGTATGAAGCCGTATTTGTTCAGAGACCACTATCAGATGTTCCATTTTTATGCTTCAACATTTGGGTATTTTGACACATGAACAGCTCAGAGCTCTCTCCCGTCAAGACCAAAAAACCAGCTGAAACAGCCCAGGTGGAACATGAACTTAAGCAGTCCACTTAAGCTCCAAAACATTTCAGACACCAAAAAGCTGGCTTTTGTCTTTGCATTACCCCAGTAACAGTGGAGCCCTGTCCACTAATGCAATATTCCAAAGACCATTGCAACTAAGACTGTCAAGTCAGGTCTCAGTTGAAAGCTCCCACCACCACAGGACATGGTTTCCTTACCCCTGACCCCCCCTTGCCAAGGAAGAATGTTCATAAGAGCATTATTTGGTGTGGAAAGCAGGTCAGTAGAGACTCCAAGTGTGGCTTGAAGAATCCTCAGTACCAAGCCGCTTTCCACACACACAAATTCAGTCCATCTTCTCTTTCTGGACCAGCTTGGGTGCATCTACAAAATCCTTGCCATTGTAAAGGATGATAGCAAAAGTTCCAAAGCTGGCACTTCCCCAGAAAAGCACATAGGCCAGTGTCTCAGTCCATGTATCACCTGTGAAGAAGAGTCAGACACACCTTTTAGTTCATTATCTCCAATTACCACAGAGTTTTGCTTTAGTACAAATGCAAAATACTTCAAGCTCTCCCTCAGAAACCAGTGGTCAAATGAAATCAGAAGTCTTTCACAGATCTTATTCTGTTTCCTTACTTTGGAAAACTTGTGTTTGTCAGATAGTTCTTGGAATACATTGAACAGACATCTATGGAAGTCTGTCAAGAACTCTACTGGCACTAATGTTAGAAAATTCAAGGCAAAAGCAGAAGGCAAAAACCTTCTCCACTCCCAACACAGTTTTAGATTAAAGGGACATCCATCAGAACCAGGCTTATGCCTATATCTGACAGTTCTGAACTGCCTTTCTACCCAAAATTAGACAGGTATTCCTCTGGGGTTTCACGTAGCCTACAATAAAGCTACAGGTCTACCAAGGTGCATCTAAATTTGGGGACAATTAACTGTCCCTTAATTGATTTCTACGTGAGTTCTAACATTGTTTGCTATAGCACTTCAGTTTTTTCCACATTAATGATACAGTGCTAAACCTCAATCTTCAAAGCCATGCTCAAACACCTTTAAGAGTGATTGAGAAGCAATTCTACACTGAATATTTACTGGTAACCATTTACACAAAGTTCACAGAGAAACAAGCTAGTTTTATAAAATTAAACTCAATAGTGACTTACCAGCCATTAGCAAACAAATAATGCACATGGAGAAAGCAACCACCATAATAATAGGCAACTGAGGAAAGAGAAAAAGAATAGTCACTTGATACAGCAGTATGTATGTTCCTTAATTTGCTTTAAGATGGTTTGTACTGTAAATCTATTTACTAGCTTTGCAATGAACTTGCTTTAATTCTCAATTCACCTACATTCAGGTACAAATAAAAGTTTGGATAGTTCCAAAATTTGGAAGTGCATGCAATAATGATGTCAAGAATTAAAATACACCTCCTGTGCACCAAAAGAGAGGTTGAGGCTTATGCTTCGTTAAAAAAAAAAAAAAAAAAAAAAAAACCAGTTAAACTCATTATGTTACCAAAACCCATTTCAAAATACAAAGGGAATGGTGAAAAAAAAATGAAGGAAGTGTGGTTCCTGTGTTACAGTCTGTGCTTCTGCATGAAGTGTGAAAAAGAACTCCACAAGATTCTTCTGTAGAAGGAACAGTCACTGATAGTGACTAGTAGAATTTCCCCCTTTCCACCTGGTGAAGCATATTTAAAAAAAACCAGCAAGCAGCAGTTTTTCTATACCTGAAGGACACTCCATTTTCTGTCAAGGGAACAGTCTGGGTTTACTCCTATAGGCAGGTATCATAGAAACATTATCAGATTATAGGGATGCTTCATGACTAATAGACAAGTCCTACTTAGGCATAATGAAGCAAAGTGACTGAACAGTTGCGTTTCTCTTAAAACAAATAAAGTCTCCATACTCACAGCTAAGAACTTCCAGTCTTTCTTGTCATGTAGAGGACTAGCAGGTTCTACTTCATCCACTGAGTAATTTCCAAGAAAAAGATCAATTGCATCCTGGAAGAGAAAGGAAGGGCAAGAGTTAGAATGCACAGCAGTGCACATCAAATACACTTCCCCGTGGTAAAAAGCTTAACTTACTTGTCTAAATCCATCAGAAAAATTGTTTTTGTAGTAACGTACTAATGAGTTCCAGCCATCCATTATTAAGCCCCACTGAGTTCTCTTCCCAGTTCTGCAAAAAGAAGTTGGGAGAAATATTTAAAATAGATGTATAAATTCAGGACTATAACTCAAGGTTTATAGTTCTGTCATTATCCAGATGTGTACTATGTTAAATGAACACCTGCACAGGAACACATTTATCTAGTGCTGCCTCTGCATTATCACCACACATGCTTATAATAAAGTTGGAAAATAAGATGACACTTCTCTCCATTGCACAATATAAATGTGCCTCTTCATGGAACACTGCCCTGGTTTTCATTTCCAGATAGCCTTTACTTTCATGTAAACACAGCAAAGAACTGTGTTCTGTAGCTTTTAGTCTGACTTTTTATCAACTGAACCATTGCAAAAAACTCATTTATAGCCTAAGCCCCAGATTAATAACTTTCTCAGATATGAGGACTCAAAGAAAATCCCAAAAATGCTCAAAATGACAGAAGGCCTTTACAGGAAAGGCTGACTTGCCTTGTGTAATCAGTCTTTAAGGCACCAGTTCCAGCATATTGTTTGGCACAAGCATTAGCATTATCAGCCCATGCTGTGAATAGGAAAACAATAAGAAATATTAAGGAAGTTATATATTCTCTTCAGAGAAAAAGTCATTGTTTGAACTCTATATAAGCCGCCTACCATTTTTGTAGATTTTCTCAAAGTCTGCCTGCTCTTCAATTCTCTGTCCCACATGCAGAACACCTAGTCTCTGAAACAAAA
This sequence comes from Entomyzon cyanotis, assembly GCA_024500445.1. NCBI lineage: Eukaryota > Metazoa > Chordata > Aves > Passeriformes > Meliphagidae > Entomyzon > Entomyzon cyanotis. Next base: position 90,828,986 of record JAKEPQ010001005.1, read on the forward strand.
AGCAAATTGAGGCTCTCTAGGAGTTTGAGAGAAGAATTACATACTTGCTTTCAGAAAAAGCTGTATTTATCAAACCTGAGTCTAGCCCATGCAGCTCAAGTAAGTAGTATAGTAACTCCACTATGCAAGCTCTTACTGGAGTGTTCAAATTACATTTCCATTCCGAATGGAAAGCCTCTCTCCTCATTAAAGAAGAGTAAAACATTTACCTGAAGCTGGGCCTGGAGAGACCGGGCGTGCTAACAAGCTCTGGATCACATTAGTCCGATCCAGGCAGTCCATGCAGTTACTACGGAATGTTCCTTCCTGCTGAGTCACAATTTTACCCTCCGAGTCAACTAGAAAGTAACTAAAATATACAATACATGTATTAGAGATAACAGTCTATATAAACCACATGTTTTCACAAGTAAATATCCTAGCAACCAAAACATAATTGCCCTGAGCATTTGACGAGTTCTCAGCTGTGTCTTCAAACTTTGATGCCTCCCTGAATTCTTCCCCTACCATGCTGAAAAACAGCATTAATGGATGTACACTTAGCAATCTCAGGGCAGTACTCACTCTTACCATTAGAAAGCCAACCAGCAATACTGAGTTATATGCCACTGGGAAGAGCAGATTCTGGTGCAAAATCAGGGACTTGTATTTTTTTCCCAGTTATTTTAGTGTCCCAGCTCCACAGACATGAAGATCATTAGCAGAGCAGAACAGCAGAAGTAACCAGATTTGTTTATAAGTGGCCACCCAATTCCATCCAGTCACCAATGCATAAGAAGTCGTCTAAGTTGTCAGGCACAGTTCTTCCAGGAAGGTACTCAGATTTTTTAAATAGTCTGATGTACTTATTAGCTGGATGTGTGAATGGGACAGAAATATGCCTGTCCTGCCACACCATGAAACTTCCAGTTGTCTACAGATTTACAGATCATATTCTATAGATTAAGTTACTCCAATATGTAATTATAAGCTCTGAATGTGGGCTAGTATATGATCCACTGTTACTGTAAAGCATTTTAAGATTATCAAGTGTGGGTTGATGCAGTACTACAATCAAGAGCCTTAGAAGCACATGAATTTACTTCAATTAACCTTGTGTTGTCTTTTTAAGAGCCATTTTTATAATTCTTGAAGAAGTAGTTTTGTTAAACCATGTTTTACATTGAAAACTAAAGGAGTCAATAATACCTGTGAAATCCTTTCCCCCCAAGTTTTGCCTACAACTCGTATTAGGATAAGATAGTTTGTCATTATCCTAATTAACTAGAAATGTCTACTCTTAAACGCTGCATCTCCTATAGTTTCTCTAAAATATTTAAAAATTAACAAAACCCACCCCCAACAAACCCAGCTCTCTTTTCTGACAGATCTTTCACAACTGGATTTAGCCTGCAGAAAATGAGAGTTGTTTACCTCCCTTGAGATTGCAAAACCATTTTCTACAAGGATCAAAACTCAGACTTTACTATTCCTATTTAAGCCATAGTCGTTGCAGATGAAATAAAACAAGTTAGAGCCAGCCTAACCTTGAGAAAGAGTTTTCAATTTTGTATCTTGTTTTAGAGATGAATGGCTTTTTTTTCCTTCATTTCAAGGAAAACTGGTTATTTTCTTTGCCTCCAATGGCAGCTGACAGCAAAGTTATGGGATTCAGTATTAATTCTAAGAATAAAGGATCCTTGCTGTACAAAAAAACCTTACAATCTTATTTTTCCTTATTTGAGGTGCTCAAAGTCAATTTATTCTTTAGGACTTTATGAGTTTTTAAGTTTTTTTTTGTGGTGGACAGAAAATATTAACTATAATCTGATTAATTTATATAATTCCCATAGCCATCACTCCAGGTAAGAGACTTTATTAACAAGATTCCCGTTCTAGTCCACACCTTACCTCATTTTATTTTGTTAGGATAGACTATACCACTGCTAGTTTTGTAATGTTTTAGCTGATCTACTTTATGCTTTAGGCACAACACTTCTGGAACAGGAAGGAAGCAATCAGAAAAGCAGAACAAAGTCAACTATTTCCCTAGCAATCTACATGTCTACAAGTAGCAAAGACCAAAAACACACCTGTGAGACTAAAGATTTAAATTGATTTGGACATTTTGTGTATTTTTATATGACAAAAGAAAATGAGGATTTGTTTCCATGTGGGTTACTTATGTTAGCAAGAGTTAACAACCAATGCCAGCGCAAGGCTAGGAGTCACAACAATGTGTGTTAGACAAAAAGCTTTTACAAATGGCTGTGAAAGGAACACCCAGTGTTTTATACTACATGGCAAAACAGTTTGCTGTCAACACCACCTGGAATTACTATGGATGAAAAAAAAAATCATCTAAGGAGACTTTCTTTTAAATAGCTCCAGTTGTATGCATGCTCACTTCTTTGTCTAACCTTTCACCCAGCCTTACAAAGGCAGCTCTTGTCACAATTCAGGTTACTACAATTTTCAGAACCACTTTAGTGAGAGGTAACAAGGGCTCTACATCTTACCCCCCCACCAGGTCTCTAACCTTGCACATGCTATCAGCAAGACATCAGAGATATGGACACACTAATGCACACAAATGCATCTTCTTCATAGGAGATTACAGGTCTATATTACTGTGCCTTTATGCAAGACAATGGAAACTATGAGGAAGTGGTCTCATTTTAACAGCACAGAAGTGAAAGAACTGCAGAGCCTTACCTGAACTCATCTTGCTGTTCTGCTACTTGATCCACCAAGATCTGAAGCCGATCCCACCTCATCCGACTGCACTCTTTATGGAAGTCAAAGGCCACGTATCTGTTGAGAGAGGGAAGCATCTTTTCAGATTACATAGGTACTGCAGTGAAGGTTACAGAAAACCCCACAGCAAAAGGCTATCAATGAAACAGGTATTGACAGAGGATTTGTTTGTCTTTAGAGATGAATTCCAGCACATCTGTAGATTTTGCCAGTGCTCTGTAATCTCCCTGAAGCTGCATCCTTCGTGTGAACGGTGACACCATTTACAATTCTTTACAAAATGCCAGTAGTCTGGGGAAGCACACATTCAGTTTCAAGCTCTATGCTCCATTCTATGTTGTGGCTAGTATTTTTACTCCAGAAAGTACAGAAGGGATATGAAACTTATCTAATGTCATTTTTTTTCCCCACCAGGATTCTTTTGTCCTCTGTTCACTTTGAACTAGACACAGGTGTTGAAATCCGACATTCTTTGCTGGCATAATTCCCTTGATAACCCTCCAGAGACCTGAGAGAGGTTCTGTTTAAGCAGCTAACCTAACTGTCCTAAGAAACTTAAGCAGCTACTGACTTGGAAAAAAAATTTAAGAGCCAATTTGTTTCTGGCAAGAAGTGCTCTAAATAAGTGGTGCTTGATTAATTAAACATTTGTATGTACATATTTGCTGTGAATTACAGGGCATTTATTACATTACTCCCCTCAAGCATTCATAACCCAAAAATTATTTGACAAGATTTCATGACATTTCATTTCAAGATTTGACAAGACTATGCATAAAGAAAGATGGTCCATATGCACTGAAACAAGTAACTGAAGATTCAAGTTCAACTCTGAATCCACAATTAAAATCCACAATTAAAGGAAGTGGATTTTGGTAGCAGTAGTAAAATGGGGCTGCCAAACACCGCTTTTGAACATATACCGAACATCACCAAAAAGCACCTCCACGTAATTTCACATCTTGATTTATACCACATGACTTTGTAGCAAATAGTCACAGAATAAAAAAATACAGCATAGTAATTTCAAGGAAAAGGTAGAGACAAGTATCTGTGTGAGCTGGATGCAAGCCCTTGCTCCAGAAGTTAATGAAAGCAAGCACAGTCTGGTTGTAAAATTGTGTACTGCACTCAATACTCCCACAAAGAGATGGATTTTCTCATAATCCAAGTGCATTCTCCACTCTTGGCCCGTTGTTACACTGAGCTCCAGACATTTAAATTACATGTTCCCCTTACTGTTCCATCGTGTTTTTCTCACAATCAGCACTTCCTAAGACAGCAATGTAACCAAGCCCTTTTGCCAGAAGCTAGATAGTTCTACAGGGCATTATTTTCTTTTTCCTAAAATGCAGGACATCTCCATAGCTCTCATCACATACTATGACTCCAATACTGGCATTACCACTGCCTCTGAATTTCCTACTTCATTTTGCCTATCTCCCCTCTTAGCAAGTTACTTCATAAACATAAAATGCAAACAAATCAGAGGGCTGGTAAAGGCCCTCAAAGAACTGACCACTCTGTGGGTCTCAGAGGCAATGCTTAACTTGTAACACAGAATGTATCACTTCATGTCACATGTACCTGACCATTCCATTTCCCATGCTGTTCACCATTTTTGCAAATGTTTGCTCAAGAGGCTTCTCTGAGCCTTTTTGGTTAACCTGGGAAAAGGGAAAACAGAGAGACAGAATTACTCAAAAAGCCTGCTTAAGAGAACAACAGCTTTTTCAGGAAGAAGTGAAAGCATACCAAGTTGACAATCACTTGCTTTCCATAGCTAATTATTTGTGAGTCAAAATGTCTTTGGAAGCCATCCATCTAAAAGAGAAAGGAAATGTGTTGACAGATGTACACTACTATTAAGATCTGTGCTTTATAAGAAATCTCCATTATAATCTTTTTGATGATTCTTATAACGAAGAAAAGTGTTTGATGTTCTCCATTGTGCCTATACATTTCTACTTTCCTCCTCCCAGTCAATTCAGCTCTCCTTATTAAACATGCTACAGATAAGAAGTATTGTATAGCTACTAAAACTGCTGCAAATGGGACCCAAAGAGGAACCACCCCCACTGATGTCTGGATTTTTTTCAGCCTTTGAATTCATTATAAGAAGGCTTCTTGCTACTGCTTTTAAAAAAATAAAGCTCAATCCAGTATTGCTGAATTTTATTCTTCTAATTACAGTTTGCTACTCTATCACACAAACATGAGCCCAGAAACATGTTAAAACCCCAAGACACAAACACTCACATACATGATTTACTGACTTGCTGATCTGTGGCTTTGGTTTATACTTGAGGTTTGGTCTTTGAGACCAGAAAAAAGGAATAGATCCACGGGTCTGCAAAAGAATGGTAATGGTTTTAGACAGCAGAATTTACAAACTCACTTGACATTTAAAAATAAAGCAGATGGTTTATTTTGTTAAACTAATTCAGTCTGTTTGTTTAGTTTTATTTGCATGTCTTATATACAATCTGTATTTAAGAAGATACAGAGCTATCTATGTATCTACGTTCCTTACAGTGACTTTACCTGAACAAACGATGCTTTGCTCCCCTTGTAATGCACAATTTGTTCTGTCTCAACAAAGTTAGCAGCATGCCCTTCTGAATCAATACCTGTATAGGAAAAAGACCTTGTTAGCCAGCTCAGCCTGCCTGCAGAACAGCGACAGCACATCAGCAAAAGGCTTCCTTCCCTTCTCTTTCAAGTCCTCACAGGAAGCACAGAGAGGCCTGACAATGTTAAACTAAATACATTCCTGGTAAAAGTTCAACATGATCTGCACCAAATTTAAGCAGAACTGTGCTTCTTCAAGTTAGCACATTTTGATATTTCTAGCACTAGAAATTATCATTTAATACTAAATAAAGTAACAGCCCTCTGACACCAAAGTATTCACTATTCAGTAGCAGTGGTACTGCAGAAACTAATTTCTTCAAAGGCATGTGTGCTGGGACTAAGAACAGAGAAAGTAATTTAAATTCATTTCCCTGTTTGCTTTTGAACTTGAAACAGTTAGAGAACAGGGCTCCCCTGCCAGCATCAGTGATGCTCTTAGCTGGATTTACTGCTTGACCAAAAGGGCTATTACACACTTGCATTTAACACTAATGAAAATAGTCATGTGTTAAAAATCACTACAAAATTTTTGCAGCTATGTCTAAGAGCCATAAAGAAGAGTCAGTTTTAATAAAGCAGACCATGCTTCAGTTCCTAATATCTTCTTTGGTGGAAGAACCTCAAGACGAAGTAAGCAACTTTTTTGCAAGCCATTATAAAGCAATTACTCTTAAAGGTAACTCACATGTACAGATGGAATACATATAATTTCTGAAATAAATCAATTTTCTCTTTTACCTCTCACATAGTAGCGTACACCAGCCCTGAAACAGCTTCTTCTGGAAACAAGCAGCCAGTCAAAACACTTGCCATTAATAGAACAAGAGTGCATAGTGATAACTGATGAACAACGCTAAGGAAAAGCCCCATTTCATTAGAAGATTTTTATACATCAAAAGGCAGGAAACATCAAGGAGCCAAGAGAATAAGTTAAATGTGACTCTAAAGAACATTATTCTGGGTATTATGGTCCTAATTAAAAATTAAGAATCCATCTCATCCATAATTTTATCACGCTACCTTAATAGTTTCTTGCCCCTACTGCTTTTAGTACTTTTAAAAATTAACAACTACTTTAAAAAAGACTTCTTTAAAATTTTTTCTAGGCTTTTAGAGAGTAAATATCTTGCACCCATAGGTGCAACATACATCACATTTACAAATGCTAAAACTACCAGTAAAATTCAACATTTGTACAGCCAACAGCATTCTGCAATAAAGACTACCTCTAACCTTAGCTGCTTAGTAATTGTTAGCCTAATTTCTGTTGACAATCTATCCTCACTTAAAATGACAACTTGTTATTAGCAACTTCCACATATACAGAAAAGGACAAGGTAGAATTTACAGTTCTTTAGAAGGGCTTTTGCTTTGAAGCAGCAAGGGAAATATTAAACATTGTTTAGGGTTTTAGGTGATCAAAATCTCAACTCAATCTCAATCTCCAAGTCCATAATTTCTCATCACTGGAAGACTAGAAGCCCAGTCCACATAGTTGAAATAATATATTTGGGTTTATATGGGAAAAAGAAAAAAGAAAACAAGAAGAACCTTTGATATTATTGAAATATCTACTAGTGGCACTGTAAGAGTTGTGCTTAAGGCTGTTCCTAGCATTTTTACTGCCAGAAATCCAGTTTCTTCAAATTCCCGAGTTCTCTGAGGTTTTGATGTAATTCTAATTTAACCAAACATTACTTTTGCTAATTATTTATATAGTGAAAAAACAGGATCAAGGAAGGTGTTAATTGCAGTGTGCCAGTTGTTAATTGCAATTTACCCAGAACCAGCAGGATAAGGATTAGGGTGTTTTGACAGTTCCCTTTTGCTATCTTTCCTTTGTCTCTCTGCCTACTCCCACAACATTTTACATTAAATGAAGTCACAGGAAAGAAGGACTGGAATTCTGCCAGCTGCTAACAGTCCTACCAGATCAACTGATTCCATCTGGAAGCCATTCCCTGCACACACCTGAAAGGCCTTTGCAATGGAGGAGAAAAGCAGAATGTGGCAGGAGTTGATCTGTCCAGTCTTGCCAGTCCTTTTCATGCTGTCAGTCCAGGAGCAACTACCTGGGACTTACTGTTGGATCACACACTGCCTCCAGAAATCATTCAGCTTACTTGCAGCATTCATCCCCTCTCAAAAATAAACTCATGACTGCTTTGCTAAAAAGGCTGTTACCCAAAGTGTGGGTGCAGGAAATGCAGCTGCCTAGGAGAAGCATCCCAGGAGCCTTCAGCAGAACTTATCCTTTTATTCATCAACAGGAACATCCATAAGCACTCCTTCAAGACAAAACTGCTCCCCCTTATTTTATATCTAAAGCAAACGCATCCTTATAGCAAGATAAAAATACTAAAGCTGATGTAAGAGTATTTGCCACATTAGTCTTAACCTTCCCACTGAAAGACAGTGATGCAAACCATGCCTGTAAAATTAAATACATTAAGCCTTCAAAGCAGAATATTTAAGGGAGTGAGCACATGAGTGGGCTATCAAACAATATGTAACACCCATATATGAGCAAACTGTAACTTATTTCTGACATTGTGCTCTATGTTCTAATTCCCAATGTAACAATAGAGCAGTCTCAGCAGCAGCCATTTTGCTACTGGACTCCCCATATCCAGCATTCAGTTTTCCAACACAAAAGGATACATCCATGCATCACTGGCGTAGCAAACCTATGGATCTGAAACACACAAATACATGTTAAAACTATTAAATACTAGTAGCCAAAAAGGTAAGTGAGTGACTATGCTTTGCCTAAGGGTTTTGTGATAGTTTTATATACTTTACATCCTCCACTTTTTGCTTAGGGTGAAACATTCCTTTCTGTGAAAAGAAGTTCAGGGTAAACAGCAACATATGTAATCCTTATTAGCAGGAGGAAAAAAGTGAAAGTCTAATCCTAACTAAGCAGCCTTGGCATAAAAGTGAGCTGCTTTGTCCTCCCTATACATAGCATTTACTCTCCTACAAACATGCCAGATATAAAGCAGTACATACTGAAAACCTTTTGATATGATGTTTGCTTTACCTCCACAGTAGGACATATGCAGAGATAGTAGTAACAGAGGTCTTCAGTAAGAAGTATTTTTATATGATTAATGCTCAAAATGCTTGTTCCAGGGTTTTTCCTATCCTGCCATTCCCAAATAACTTCATCTTCCAAGAAAACTTTAAAGTTCTCCAATACTAGAAATCCCTAGATACTAGAAGTCAGAAATCCCATACCTCATCACCTAAAACTGTTCCTCCATCAAGCCACCCGTAGTCAACATGAGGGGAAGCGCAGCCTAAAATATCCGTTATCTCCCTTTTCAGCTTCTGTGTTTTGTCCTGTAGGTCTGTTTTCACTAACCAGTCACACTTGGCTTTCCTTTGCTGTTCCCACCACAGCTTCTCTCTCATTTCCCAAGCTTTATTTGCATAGCACTATGCAAACTTTACACCCAGTCATAGGCCCCTGGAATATGCACAACAGCCCTTCTCTAATTCATATCTTCACATTCCAGAAGCACTGCACCATCCAGCCTTTTGGAACAGTGCTGTCTAATGTAACAGCACATCTCCACAGGTTACCGAGGCAGAAATAGAAGCCGTGCGTCATTTGCTTTGATAAATGTAAAGTACTGATGGAGACAGAGCCTGCTGTAGTGCAGGCAATTCAAGGAGTTTAACAGACAAAGGATGTCTCCAGTAGGAAGGAACTTAGACAGTCTGGCCATTAAGGTGCCACAGTTATGGTTCATGGTCATGCACTTGTATTTGCTGGACTAAGTGAATTCAAAGGCTACACTGTGCTAGTCTTCATTTGAAGTACACTGGAAGAATCTAAACAGTCAGTCTTACTCTTAATTACCAGCTTCGTGATCTATTCACTAGGAAAATGGAATTTAAACTTCACTCCTGGAAAATGATGTGAAACAGTCTCAGAAAAAAAGTGATGAACTGGACCTTGCCTAGACCCAAAGATAAATAAGTAGCTAAACTTCTAAATGCTTGAGAAGCATATGCTGTGCACTGTAACTTCCCCTTTGGTTTATATGAGCAGGTATCTTCACAGCACAGTATCTTCAAATACAGACACTTCCAAAAAATTAACCTTCTAGAAGTACTACTGAGGACATTGGCAAAGTTGGAAGTTTGAAAGCAGAAGACTCACTGTGCTAAACTAGATGATGAATAGCCACGTTATACTAGATTCTGGCTGTCTGAAAGAGACAGAATTACAAAAAACTGTCGCATACTTATAGTAAAAGTATATTTGTTCTCTATTAACCTAATCATTATGAAGTGTTTACCTCTGGTTGAGCAATAAATTCTCTCAGAAGGTGTCCATTCCATACAAACCGTGGATCTGCCTGCAGCAAGAAAAATGCCAACATGCTTTTAGACTCTGGCAATTCAGTTTAGTTCAACATAAAGGCAATATCATAGTATCCATGTCTCACACAAGTTTAGGGGAACAGGTACAAATGGAGATGAAGTTCCCTTCTTTGATCAGTACCCTTCATAAGCTCAACTAGAAAATGAAGTAAAGACTGGAGAGAACTGTTCGTTCAACTATTTTTAAGGGTGCTGCCTGACAATTCTAAACCATTAACAACTGAGCTGCAGAACATAATGCTTTGGTGCCATTATATTGGAGTTGTTTCCTTCTACCAGTACTGTTAAAAAACCAACAAACACAAATATCGAACAAAGACACCCACACACCAAACACAGACCAGACTTCTCTTGCAGAGATGAACTGGAGATTTCAGAAGGATGGTGGCAATTTTGGACAAGTCATAATACTGCAGCCATGGGCATATGAAATTACACTGAAATAATTTTAACCATCCACGATCTGAATTTACTTGAAACTGATACCTTTTTACTGTACTTTGCCTTTCAAACAACCTTCTGAAGTGACACAGTTTTAACCAATCCTTTTGTGTCCTTGCTCTCCCTGGCAAGAGTGCTGCCAGAGCAGTATTTGATGATGCAAAACAGTCCCAAAATGTAAACATTTTTTCCAATATTAAAAAACCAAACCAAAACCCCATCAATACAGACACAAGAGAATTTCAAGCTCAAATTGCATGTGGCTGTTTTGTCTTTAAGACAAAAGCAGGATACTAAATTCGTGCTTCACACAAAGATTTGGAATACTTTGATAGAATACAACATCCCAAGACTGACAGCCATAAAACCTGCAGTTCTATTCTAAGTTATCCTGGAAAATAATATGAACACAAGTACAATTTATTCTACTCTGGATTCCTCCCCCACCATTCCATGTCAAAGGAATTACTTGCTTTCTCTCAATTTTTCTGGTTAGCTCCTTCTCATTGTAATTAGAAGCACTCAATATTAAATTAGAGGGAAAAAACCACATATTTTGGATTTTTCCAAATCCATTTAAGGCAGACTGTAGAAAATACTTCCAAATGCCTATCTGGAAGTGTGACATCACATCAGAACAGATCCCTAAAATGTCATGCTCCTCACAAGCTATGAGACTTGTGTGTACCTATATGCTCAGACACAACTCCTAATAGTTTGGACAACACTGACATAATTTAAACAACATCTCCATAAAACTGACTGACAACTTCAAAGACACAGACACTAAGCAAACTGAAATCCTTACCCTTTCTAGAAGGCTCATCTCCTGGAACTCTGGGCTTGTGTTGGCCAGCCGCTGCAGGGTGTGTGTCAGGTCATAGGTTGTTGAGAAGTAAAACCCATCCACACTCAAGACATGGTTAAGCATTGATAAAAATACTTTATTGTCCTGCAACTGTTGAGATGAGGAAAGAATGATGAGCTGTCATATACTACTATCAAAATATTTTACTCCTATAAGCTACCACTACTTTTTGAAGCAATTAGATGAATTTTACAAGTGCTCTAGCAATACATTATACCATCCAGAGATTACTATACAAGGAAAGCATGAGAGGGTAATTCTGATGCCAGTTCACTGATAACTTGCAGCTAGCACACTGTAACCAACTTCTGCAACAACAGTGGAGAGCAGAGAACAGTGTTCCTGTGAGCTATATAGCTACTGATATTAAACTAATTTTAGTAACTTCCAAGCAAAAAGGAAGCCATTTGTTTCCCTGAAAGCCTTTCAGTAAAAAAATTTTAAAAACCCCAAAAAACAAGATGGCAACACAAAAGAATAGTTATCTTGACAGTAAGTTATAATCTGTGTTCAAGTTCTGATTAATCTAATTCCTTTCCTAAAAAAGCATCAAATTGCCTTCCAGCTCCATTGATTAGACACCCTGACCTGCTCTTCATCAATCCACTACACATCTGTTTTAAAAAATCTTCAACCTTTCCCTCTCTCCCTCAAAAAAAAAAAAAAAAAAGGTCAATTCTTTCCTGCTGGGTAATTATGTAATTGAACAATTCCATAAAGAAAGCAAGACAGATAAGATGATAACAATGCAGTTACTTGTAGGGGCTGTCAGAAGAGAAAAGCTGTGAGAAAGATGTAACAGAAGCATTAGGAAGGGTGTACCATCTTAAAAGAAGCAAAGATGCACATCCATAAACTGCAGATGATATTTTAAGTTGTACCATGTGAGCTTACCATCTTGAATGCCATGATTTTATATACGTCTATACAAATATTACATCCATTCTAGTAACAGGAACATATTAGAGAAAAAGTATTGTACAAAGAACTTCTTAAAAAATTTTTACAGCTTCATGAAATTAGGTCCTGTGGCAATGAACACTAACATACAATAACATTCCTCCACACTCCCCTAATCAATGTACCTACCTGAATATCAGTTAAGTGCAGCATGGTCTTTTTGTAGGAGAGGATGTCAAAGTCTGTTGCTTTCCAGATTGCATGACTGAAAATCTCACCTACTTTTTTCTTTTTTGTTATTACAATAAGATATGTGCCTGTAAATCAGAAAGAACAAAGTTAAAAAAAAAAGCTGCATATATTTAGAAAAGCAGCTTATAACTATATCAGAAAACTGAGACCAACAGGACTTTATGTTCTTAAGTGTAAGGGGCTGGAGCAAAACCAAAATGTACTTGCTAAGCTACCCACTTCTCTATGCTCAGAGACTTTGAGCTACTCATTATGTTTAAGGCATTTTAAAAAAATTGGACAAGAAAGTGTTACCTACTCTTACTTCTGATCAGAGACAGTATGAAAGTCTTCAGGTTTGCAAACTCAGAAAGAGGCCAGTGCTCTTGAATGTGGTTTGAAAAGCACAGAGCAAGTCCAAAATACATGAAAGGAAGCATGCTTCAAAAGCCAAAAAGAGTATTCAACTTACTCTGAAAAAAAAATCATCCTAACAGGTTCAAAACAGAACAAAGAGATTTGGGCTTCTTTTAGCAATTTAAGACAGGAAGTTTGCTGTTTCCCTGGTTGCATAAGTAATGAAGAAAAAAACCCCACCCCATAATCACAGACAGTTCACTCAGAGCAATTAATTTACACTTGGTGAACACAACATAGCCTTATTTCTAAGCCTATCATATTTCAGTCTCATCTCATTTATGAAGGAAAGGTTTACTCTTAATACTGCAATAGGTGAAGAATATTTACATTTGTTAAAGATGGTGCACTGCTAGATACAGGGCCAGTTTTACAGTTAACAGCAGTGAACTTCCTAATAACACTTACCTAAACATTTACTTTAACTGATAACATCTTTACTTTGAAAGCTGTATACTAACACTTAGTGAAAAGCTTTGGAGGATAGAATGAAAACCACCACGCTTTTAAGAGACTTACATATTCTATATTTTATTTAATATTTAGTCAGATGAATAGTGATCATTACCAAGCCTGTAAGTAGTGAAAGTTCCCCTTTGGGGCACTTCCGTTTTAAACCAGTCAGGGCTCATCATATCCCAAGACACATGTATCCACTACTCTGTATCCATTACACATGTATCATTGCTCTTACTCTACAAGACTCACAATTCTTTAGAATATGGGCATAGAAAGTTCAGCAGTTTTAAGATCCTGTCAGAAGTCACTGCATTCAACATAATGATCCTTTGCCTCAGCTGGGAATACTGCAGTGAGTAATCTTTAATCCTTTGTACATATGGAGATTTTATTCAGTATGTATGCTGCTTATTACATCATTTTTCAGACTACTTCAGGCTCAAACTGCACCAAAATCTACAAAAAGGATTGTTGGAGCAGCAGTGCTTACTCTCCCAAAAGGTTACACTTTTATGCATCAGGTTTATTCACGGCAGTGGCTGCTTAGATCTGACCACTGCGACACTTAGAAAAACTGGACAACTTATCCTTACGCTACCCTAAAACTCCCTAAACTTATAAGTGTTCCAGTCTGCCCTTTTCATGTTGGATTTTTTTCGTATTTGTAGGGCCGTTGCAACACAATCATTACTTGAACAGCTGCATCTACTCGTCTATCCCCCTGTCACTCTCAGCTATTTGTGTACCATGATTATTGATTTAAAGTCAAGCTTCACAACCCAACACTTGACTGTTGCATCAAATCCTGCAGCTAAGATTAAAACAGTTACAAAGAATAAGTAGATGAGGTTCTTTGCAGCCATTTGAAATGCATTCCTTAAAACTCAAACAACTGCCAGTTAAACCTACCTTTAGAGCACCTCCTGGTTTAAGAATTACACAAACATTCATGATAAAGTAGATTTGGACGCCTCCTTCCTCTAGAAGGCACAAGGAAAGCCTATCATACTGGTGAAAGTGCAACCCCAGATGTTTGCAACTACTATTTTTGCCTTTAAAGCTTCTTTAGTGATCTATTTTGTCTAAGTATTTTAAAGAGCACAGTTCTGCTCTGCTTACCTGCCACCAGTCGGATTGTTCCCAAAATACCAAATATAGGCCTTGTAACAGCTGAAGGGGGAACATCTTTTTTAACTGAAAAGCAGAAGAAAAGAACATCAGAATTTCAGACTCCTTCTTTCATGACTGTATTGGAACATTATTAAAACTAGGCTTCTCCAGTGTTCCAGGTCAAATTAAGTTTTGCTACAGTGTTAAGTATAAGAAACAAAGCATCAGAATTTCAAAGCCTGATGGAGGTTTGGGAGGAGGATCTGGAATTCTAACCCAACTTCTAACCAATTTCTCATGTTTAATCAAAGTAGTCATCCAACTGAATAAATTCAAGCTCATTTACATGATAGTATAGCAAACAGACTTCTCAATAATGTCTTGTCCTGTCAGCTTCCAGAAGCTTTGTTTTGAAGCCATCAAGACATAAAGGACAACCAAACCATAAGTGCTTGTGCCTCCCAGGTCTGTTTGCTTCTTCTGATTCTTGGTCTATTTCTCTCAGAAGACCTAAGCTATCTCTGCAAAATTACCAACAGCAGCATAGATGTGGCAAGGAACACAGTATTTATTCCAAACAACATACCAAGAGATCCAAAAAGTATCCAAATATCAATTAGAAGTCTTAGCATGTGTAAGTTTCATCTATCTACATTTCTAAAACAACAGAATGGATATTAGAGAAATCTAAAGATACCCAAAACATCCCCCAGAAAAAGGCATTTTCCCAGAACTCAGAAAACTGAGAAAGGTAACCCTTGAATCGTCCTCTGCTTTAAACACCTTGCAGGTTCATCCGATAAAACATTGGTAGTAAGAGAGATGTAGACTAAGAAAATACTTGGGATAACTATTTTCACAGTTTTGAAGGAGAAATTGAAATAAAATACTGCAATACCAAAAGTATCAGAGGGATGGGCATACTCCTCTTACATGAAGTATACAAGAAGCCTAATAAAAGAGTGAGAATGACTGTTCTTACATTGCTATTACTGTAGCATTTCTGTCTGTTTGGAGATTAGTAATACTATTGTACCAAACTCCTGAAGTATCAAAAGGGAAATCTCCCACTGCCTTCATTTCACTGTCATTTAATCAAAGTTCTTTGTTTCACATTCTTAAAAAAAAAAAAGAAACTAAAATTTTCGAGACATCAACATGCTTAAGACCACTCACACTGACATTTGAGTCTCAATTTGCAACACAGAACAAAATTTACAATAAGGGTTTTTTACTGTTGCTATTTCTAGCAGCTTTATAAAAAGTCAGGTTTCAGTTTTATATAAAAGACAGTACTGGGACAATTTGGAAAAGCTGCAGAACCCCACGGTTCAATCCTTCCCCCGTTTGATTTTGAACTAGCACCAACCCCAACAAGCTGGGATGAGTCAGCTTCCCCTATTGTGATGGACAGTGTTACCAAAACCCAGGCAAGCACTATATCACCCTGGTTACCCACAGCATCAATCCCACAGCAAAAAGGCATTTGAAACAAAGCTCTACAGAACAGAATACAAAGCACTGTTTTAAACAGCAACTAAAAATAAAAACAATGATGTCAGTATCATCTCAGCAAGGTTCTGAAGATCTTCTTGGACTCCTAGAGCAAAACAGACAGAAAGGACAGAGAAGACTGTATTGAGAAATACTAGTGAGGAGAGTCACCTGTAAGAGTAACTTCTGTTGAGACTCTATCAATAGCAAGCACATCATCTGCTCCATCATCACAGGCTTCCACATAGAACTTCTCTGGGGTTATATGCCTTTAAGAGAATAGAGAGGAAAATGGAATTAGTTTAGTAAAACTTACTTTGGGTTTGTTTATTCTTCACCACTTGAAGACAGAGCAATCAATTTTACACCTTACTTCAGCAGCAAAATACCAAAATTCTCACTGGATTGCTTCCCAAGAGCCACTGATGTTGACAGTGTGGGGGAAAGAAAAAAAAGAAAAGAAAAAAGCAAGTCCAGCTCATCTGTTACTGCAAAATTCACGGCCTGTTTAATAAACTTAATCCTTTTTTATTACTGTAGGGTAAAGACATGAAAGTGAGTTTGTGTACACAGTGGTCCACTCTAATTCCTGTAAGCTTGAATCATATCTGGTAAGCCAAAACCCAACATGGAATCAGAAGTTTTTAAACCAAAAACTTCTTAACAGGTCAGATCACATCCCTAATGCGAGTCTAATAAACAAAGAAGTAATGTACAAAATGACAAACACACCTGGTTCACGTAAGTGTTGTAAGTATTGGAAAAATCCACTGGAAACAACACAGTAGGAATGGAAAAGTTCAAGTGGCACACTAATTTATTGAGGCAGGTGTCTCAACACTACCATTTCCCAGACCTGTTAGCCAGGTCTACATTGACACACATCATAACACTTATTCTCCCCACCAGACAAGTCATACACTGACTTCCTGATCAGACTTCATCGCCATCTTTCCCTTCCTTCCCCAGACAAAACCAGAACAAAATCCAAATGCAGTACAATGCTAGTCATATACAGTTTTTAGAAGTCTTCCTTAAAAATACACCCATTGAGATATTTGCAAGAAGCCAGACGTTATATTGTGCATTGATAGGAGAGTTATGAAGAAATTACTTGTAGCTGTACATAGGAAATGCTCAGCAAACAAACAAAACACCCCAAACAATCTTAAACTAGTATTCTTGACTCTTATAGGGATTTTTCCTCTTCTTTAAGGCTTGACAAGACATGGGGTCAGAGTTTTAAAATTCCTGTTCTGGTAACAGGATAGGTATTTTTAGGCTCCTTCTCTCTAAATAGATCTTGCATTTCTACACATCTTGTGTTTTTTTTAATCCTTCAGAAAGCCGAATTAGAATACTAATTTAGATCAGAGGAGTCTGACGGCCAGGTTTTGGTAGCAGGGCAGCTAAAGGACTGGCTTCTGTGAAAAGCTGCTGGAAGCTTCCTGTGTCTGACAGAACCAATGCCAGCCAGCTCCCTGATGGACCCACTGCTAGCCAAGGTCCAGCCCATCAATAATGGTAGCAGCACCTCTGGGATAACATATTTAAGAAGGGGGAAAAGCCCAGCACAACAGCAACTGCAGCAGGAGAGAGAGGAGTGAGAACATGTGACAGAAACCACTGTGCAGACACCAAGGTCAGTGCAGAAGGACGGGCAGCAAGTGCTCCAGGAGCTGGAGCAGAGGTTCCCCTGCAGCCCATGGTGAAGACCACAGTGAGACAAGTGCTCCCCTCTGCAGCCCATGGCAGAGCAGAAATCCACCTGGAGCTCTTAGAGTGCCATGACAGAGCAGGGTGATGCTGGTTAGAACATGGTGCTAATAACACCGAGGTTGTGGGCTTGATCCCCATATGGGCCATTCACTTAACAGCTGAACTCGATGATCCTTGTGGATCCCTTCCAACTCAGAATATTCTGGGATTCTGTGAGGTTGTGACCCCATGGGAAGCCTGTGCTGGAGCAGGCTTCTGGCAGGACTTGCGACCCTGCTGGGAAACCATGCTGGAACAGTCTGCTCCTAAAGGACTGCACCCTGTAGAAGGGACCCAGGCTAAAACAGTTCATGAAGAACTGCAATCTGTGGGAAGGACTCACTTTGGAGAAGTTTGTGGAGAATGGTCTCTAGGAGAGGGACCCCATGATTGAGCAGGGAAAGGAGTCCTTCCACTGGGGAAGCAGCAACAGAGACAAAGAGCGATGAACTGACCACAAACCCCATTCACAGTCTCCCTGTGCTGCTGGGGGAGAGGAAGGAGGTGGAGAAAATAGCAGAGTTGAGATGAGGAAGAAAGGAGGGGTGAGGGGAAGGTGTTAAGATTTGGCTTTATTTCTCATTATCCTACTCCATTTGGAATTGTTAACAGATTAGTTTAATTTCCCCAAGTTGACTCTGTTTTGCCAGTGACGGTAATTGCTGAGTGATCTCTCCCTGCCCTTATCTTGACCCAAGTGTCACTCCTTTTACTTTCTCCCCCCTATCCAGGTGAGAAGGGGAGTGACAGAGCCACTCCAGTGGGCATCCAGGATCAACTCACCACAGAGTCCTTAAAAAGAGGTTTAGAAGATCCCACTTTCCACCCGCTTAAAGCAGGGCCAACTTTATTTAAAGTTTATTCAACTTCTAAGTTAAACCCTGTTTCTTAGGGTGTGTTTTCACTCTCCTGAAGGATAGTGATTCCACAGCCTCACTGGGAAATTAGAGGAAAGCCAGAGGAGAGCAAATACTGAACTGAAAGAAAGTCCACCAAACAACACAACACAGCCAACTGTAAAACAATTAGTAGTTAAGTGTTCATCAGATAATTTAACTTCATTACAGGAAAATTAGTCTACGGCTCCTAAAATGGGGAACACATCTATAGGATTTCCTTTGTAAATCGGCATTCTTAAATCTTTCATAGACACATTAAATGCTTTATCTTTGAAAATAAAACATCAGAGTAAGAAATACAAACATACAGTTCACTGAATACCGAAACTTTAAAACACCTACTTTGCTTTCATTGCTTCTATTTGTGATGAAGTGCACATGTGCTCCCCCAGCTCTTTAGGGGAGTTTCACAGCAATAATGGGAGCTGTTTTCGTGGCAAAAAGCAAACAAGCTTACACAGATAGAACGGGGGCAAGACAAGCTAAAGACATCTACTAACCTTCAGTTTAGTAAAGAATCTAAAAAAGAAAACAGGATATACTATTTAAGATGCAGTCAGAAACCTATTGCTAGTTGGCAGGAGGCAGCAGTAGGCATTTTTTCCACAAAAGAAAGCTGCAGCTACTTAGCTTCTGTCAGTTTAGTTGAACACTCCTGTTTCTCTGGGATGTCAGTTGACACAAAAGATTCCAGCTTAAAAAAACCTGGGAAGAGACTCTAAGAAGTTTAGTATTAGACCTGTTGTGCCATTAAAACAGATGCTTATGCACTCTTACTCATCTGAATATCTCAAGCAAAATAAGTCGAAAGAAATATGTTAACATATCAGGTTGTAAACAGTCTCTAGACAAAGTGTTGAGAACTATAGCTTCAGTTTTTGAACACTCTGTATAAAGACCACAGCATGGACAAGACATCTACACTAACTGTACAGAGCACGAAGAGCACTTCCATCCATGATCAGTATTTTTAAAAGCTGCTCTCTACATTATAAAGTGCAACATTGCCATGACACTACTACAGTCTCAGCACAGAGATTCACAGGCATATTGGTTAAAGCCTGTTTTGAATGAACTAAGAAGAAGCTTACAAATGTCAAATAACTGTCATATAAACAAATGTTTTCTTTACCACACGCAAGAATAACAATTTCTCCCTGAAGAACAAGAAGTCTTTTACTCTCAATATCCCCAAAGTGAAAAGAAAACAGACAGAATTAAGCCTGCCACTGGAAATGATGCTTGGTGTCTCAGTGTGTGTCATATGCCCTGCTTTGCTAGACCAGATCCCAGCGTTTCTCCCTCTCAAACCCTAGACAACATTATCTCCTGCTGCTACCACTGCCCTTTTAACAATTTTATCACCTTTATCTCCTCTTACACAATGTCTGTAGTTTAAGCAAAGCTAGAAATTTATGTTTCACATTCATTTGAAGTCCTCCTTACCATGGTCCTCTCCAGGACCAAATTTAGTGACACAAGTGTCATAGGGAACACAAGACAAGTAATCCCTGTTTTCAGCTCAATGGAACAAAAAGGCTTCAGCAGCTTGCAGCACTCTGGAACAGAATTGTTGTTGACTCTTTTGGATGTCTTGAGTGAGGGGGGAGACAGGCAAGAGGAAATCAAGTTACCAACCTACAAAGTTGACAGAACTTGAACAATACTACCCTGTTGGGATCACCTTTAAAAACTACCTTAAATACAACTGTGCAGCAGAAACTGGAAAGCCTAAGGCTCTGCAAGATATGAAATCTGTGCTTCAGAAGAAGTGGGATAATTAGTGCTCTTCAAAATTTTCAACTGAAAGATGATTCACTTAGCCCTTGCTTCATTTGTGCAAGAAGTTCAACGTTTCCTAAAATAAATATAGTTGAGGAAGAGGCCAAGACTCAAATCAGTTCCAGCCCAAGTGCTGATTTACAACTTTACCAATTACCAGCACTAGGCTAGTAGTTACATTCTCACTTAGATAACCTTTTCTATCATAAAATTGCTACAGCCAAGATGATTGCCTCTCACTTGTCTTTCAGAAAGGAAACTGATGAACACTGCACGCAGGGATAGCTTAATCTCCAAACTACTCACTAGCAAGCCTGTATGTCTATCACAAGCTTAAACAGATAGCACACATGTTAATTTTACTGACCTGAAAGGAGGTATTAAATGGTGAAGAAAGGTTCATTCACAACTAGAAATCTACAGATTCATTCTGTTATTTTAATGAAATGAGGACAGATGAAAGTCCAAGTTGCCAGTATTATGTCAAAAAAAACAAGGAAAGCAGTATGTTATAGAAGCTCATAATGTCTGTAGTTACATTTAGAACTGGTTTTCATGCACCAGGCCACATTCTGCTTTTGTATAAACTTCATATTTGACAGAGGAGCCTGCCTTCTCCTCAGTTACATCATCACTGCTGTTCAGAGCTATACAAGACATCAAGAACTCTCACCACCAGTATCTTGCTTCCAACTTAACAACAGCGTGTCAAATCTTCACAAAATTTGAGTCCTTATATTCCCTTATTTTTAAATAAAGGAAAACTGACCACCATCACAATGACCTATTTCTCAGTGTTGCTAAAGAACAAAGGAAGCAATAAATGCAAATATTTTACACTGACGGTATAACTCACATTACTCAAGAGAAGGAGAAGTATTGAATAACTACAACCACCAAATTCCCATATCAAATATTACTGAAGGTGACTTGGATTTCATTTTGATAATCTTCTCCAACTGAAACTGTGTGTTTTGCTGCCAAGAGATAAAGCAACTCAGTAGATTTCATTACTACAATTCAAAGTTGTGGGAAAAAAGTACTGATCCCAAACATAACAGAAACATTTTAAAAAAAAAAAAAAAATCAAACAATAACAAACCACTGCTTGCCTACAGCAAGTGTGAAGTCAGACTCACAGTTAAGTGAGATAGTATTTCTTTTGTTTGTGTATTTGTTGTGAAGTTTCACTTCCTTAGTTATGTTATAAAGCAGCATTGTGTGTCATAAGGACAATGAACAGTTGCATCCCACATTTTAATGTAAAGCTGATCTTACAGATAGGAATACTCCTGTGTTCAGATACAGCACATGAAAGAGGAACCATCATGCTCTAATGGCCACTAAAGATAGTACTTCACTCAATATCACTTAAGCCTTCCAGGCCTCAACAGCCAAACCCTTACTTCAGTAATTGATTATTTCACCATAAATACTTAACATTGCTCTAATGCAGGAAAGTCTTTGATGTCAGCCTCTGAATACTGTAATAAAGCAAGCCAAAAGCACACCCTGTACTGCATAGGGATGCATTTGGTATCTTGAGCACAGCAAACTGGTCTGCAGTGAGATACAAGAAAGATGTTAGTTTATGCAGAGTCCCAACAGTATGTTAAGTAACAGAGCTAACACACTGGTGGTTTCAGCACTCCAGAGATTCCAGATTTTCTAGGTGAGCAGGTGTGCTAATTATATGTCTCCCATAAATATTACTCCTCGAGCAGAAACAGCCCAAGGAATTGGAACATCTCCCATAGAGCAGTAGTTGTTGCAGGGAGAAAAACTCCAGGATTTAGAAAACACTAATGGAAATACCATTTAAAAACAAAACAGAAAAGGCATGTATTAAAGGCTTGGCTACATAATGTCTATTTCCAGTGAAGTTTCACTCTAGATGAAAATAATTTACTGCATAAGTTAATGTTCCACTCAACCAACATCCCTGAGCTTTACCATGACAGCCACTTAGATGGTGCAGGATGAAAAAGATTTGTAGCTGTTTTTTCTGGAAATGCTATTGAAACCAAAATGCCCTTTTAGACCTCCCCCCAAACACACAGGTGGAAGGCACTGTGTTCAAGTGCAGTAGCTACTAAAGACTGACAAGTACTTTCACTTGTGAGGTAACAAGCATGTGAGGCAACATAACCATGGGCAGGAGGAGTTAAATTTGAAACACAGCTAGTGTCATAGACCCACAGGATAATGAGAAGGCTATCAGAAAGATAAGTCTTCATCCACGCACAAAGAAAAAAAATGATTTTAACTGAGCCAAAACAACAGCCAGAATTTTCTCTATTCTGCAGAGAGCTTTAACAATCAGTTTTTATATATTAACTGTACTGGCAACTCCACTACCAGATGTGGATGCAATACCTGCAATAGCTGTTTGAATTTTACAGTTTATTCCTGAGGCTACCAGAGGGAGTTAAGTATAGCAATGACACAGATGACAACTATGCATAGCTGTTTTCAGGTTCATAGTTTTCCCCAATAACTGTTGGTGTAACTCAATTAGTTCCATAAGTGGCACAAACGCCAGACATGAGTACTTTCACTGGTATCACTTGAACTTGACCAATGACACTGAACAAAGGGCATGAACCGCTACTTTTGATACGGTGGAGAACACAAGCAGTTTGTGTTGAGAGCTAGAACCTGTGGCTGGATGTATAGAATGGGACTCTGCAGAGCACTGCAGTCAGGGAAGCTCCATACAGAGCCACCAGACTACCCAGAAGAGGTACAGCTGCAGAATCTGACTGTATCATCTTGAGAATGAGTAGTCAGTTAAAAATCCAAACCCAAACACTGTCATCCCTAAATCCCCAAACTGAAGTCTAGCCTGGATTTTTCAGAAGAACATTCTCCTTTGACCTTGACAACCTGGCAGGTTTGACTCATCATCCAAGTTCCAGCCCTGTATCTGCAAATGCTTGGTAGAACATCTGCAGCCATTATCACAACTTAGTGTAATGACAAGAAAAAGAAAAGCTCATTTTCAAAACACAAAACAATTCTGTTTTCATGTTCATGAAAAAACTCATGTTAAACTACATCTGAGACAGCCTTGTTCTAAAAAGATCAAAGCTTATTTTTAGCCAAGATTAAACTCTGAATGAGAGAATTCTTTACTAGCCTGTATCCAGAAAAGTGATTTTACTTGAAAAAATTCTAAGAACAACTGTGTACTACAAGTCACATGACTGCTACTCACACAACTCACCTTTGCTCCTCTGCAGGCAAAAAGATCACAAGATCAGCTTAAAGAAAGACAAATACTGTTTAGGTGACAAGAAAAAAAAAAAAAAAACCAAACCAAAAAGTTTCTGCCAAGTAAAAAGTCCTTCAGCCATCACTGATGATCTTACTCTTCAGCAATAATCAATTATCTCCAGGGTCTGTATATCCTCAAATAACTACCTAACCAAAATAAGAAGCCAAGTGCCCTTGAAACACATAACAGCATTATAGCAAACTGTTTATACAGACCTCCAAAAGATGTCTGCTCTGAATCCAAAAGATTACTGTCAAATGAAATTTAACAGAGCATAAAGTACAGTTAAATCAGGCTTAAGAATCACTTTCAGATACTGCTGCCTGAAAACAGCATTGACAACTTAATTATGGAGTTTCCAGCTACTGTTTAGAGGTCAAAAGCCTGGGAACATCTTTAGGACACACAAAGATGCTTCACTTTTGGCTTCAGACAGTCATGAAAAGTCTCATGCTCAGGATAATATCCTTGGGAGTTTGAACTGCTCGGTGTGAGGGTTTGTAATGGAGATGCCTCTTGCAGTGTTAACTTTGCACTGCTTTCAGTTATGCAACTTCTTCTGCTGTATTAAAAACAGCAAGCAAACACGTGGCATACAGACGTTCACAAGCTTACATTCTCCCCTAAAAAAAATAAATTATTTGTTTTAATAAAAAAAGATACACTGGGTAGTTAGAAGAATTTCTTTGGAAAAGTCAAAGCCGGCGCTGCACAGGAGAGTCCCGGAAGTTCAAAGCCCTCCAAGTTCAGTCATCAATTGGCATCAAAACCATCACACACCACGAGAAAAAAAACCAAAGCCATTTGTGTCACGAGAGGCCGAAGGATGAGCACGCCTAGGGAACCTTGTGCTGCAAGCGGCGCTGCACACACACAGCCTTATAGCTGCCCGAGCCCTACAGCAGCCACCTGCGAGCAGGAAGGCAGAACCACAGAATTGCTAGGGTTGGAACGATCTCTGAAGATCGTCTGTCCAGCCCCCTGCCAAGGCGGGGTCACCCCGAGCAGGTGACACAGGAGCGCGTCCAGGTGGCTTTGGAATGGCTCCAGAGAGGGACACTCCACGGCCAGCAGGCAGCCCGGGCTGCTCCCACTGAGGGAAGCCCCGCAGGCACTGACCTCCTGGACATGCGGGAGGGCAGCGACACAGAGCCGGGAGCCGCCCGCCCGCAGCGCTCTGCGATGGACGGCGACAGGGGACCGTGTCCGCGGCCAAAGTCCTCCCTCCGCCTCCCGCCGCCCTCCCGCACGCAGCCGCCGCCTCAGGCCAAGCCCTTCACGGTCACCCGGGGAGCGAGACAGCCGAGAGGGACAGGCAGGGCAGAGGGCAGGCCGGGGGAGGGCAGCGGACAGCAAGGGACGGGCGACCGTCGCTCCGCCGGCGGCTCCTCCCTTGCCTTTCCCTCCCCTCCCCTTCGGCAGGTGCCAGAGCCGCGACCCCCGCGTCCCAAGGGGTCACTCACAGCTTCAGGCTGGCGTAGGCCGCCGCCGCCGTGGTTCCCGCCGCCGCCGCCGTCGCCATCCGTCCCCTCGGGCTGTCCCCGGCCGCCGCCGCCGGCTCCGCTCCGACCCGGCCGCTCCCTCCCTGCCCGACTGACGCGTCCCTGGGCCGGAGCGACGGGGCCTCGCTCGGGACAAACCTCCGCGGGCGCGCTGGCCAGCGCAGGGCGGGGCGCTGCCTATGGCGGGGGGGGCGGGCCGGGCGGGCTCGCCTGCACCGCCATTGGCTGAGCCAGCGCGCCAGAGCTCCGCTGAAGTGCGCGCGGGCAACAGTGGCTAACCGGGCAGGGCCAGTGGCGCAATGGATAACGCGTCTGACTACGGATCAGAAGATTCTAGGTTCGACTCCTGGCTGGCTCGGCTGCTCCTTTTCTTCCCTTCTCCTCCCGTTTTTATTTTCTTCCTCTTGTACTTCGAGCCCGGGCTGCCGCCTACATCCCCCCCCCCACTTCTGCATAGGCCTAC
This sequence comes from Entomyzon cyanotis, assembly GCA_024500445.1. Classification (NCBI taxonomy): domain Eukaryota; kingdom Metazoa; phylum Chordata; class Aves; order Passeriformes; family Meliphagidae; genus Entomyzon; species Entomyzon cyanotis. The sequence goes on from JAKEPQ010001005.1 coordinate 90,854,352, forward strand.
CGCTGCCACTTTCATGCCCCCAGTGTGGGGGTCTCCAAACATTCCCGGGTTGGGTGGTCTTACAAGGCTTCCTGCCCTCGGCAGCCCCTGCGGCTCGGGGACAGCTGCTGTCCACCCGGGCACCCTTTCTGACTCCCCAGGTCATGGGCTTTGGCAAGGAGTAAACCTGGGGCACGTCCCGGCCAGTTTCCCACCTAATCCAGCTCTCTGGGTATCATGCCCCTGGTTTGGGCAGCTTCTTGCCTCAAGGAGGGGGAGCTATAATTAGTTATTACTGTTTATTTGCTTCATTTTACCTGATAGCTCCAAGCTGCTGTGGTGCTGCTTGGCCAACATCCAGTCTTCTTTGAATGCAAGGCATCCTGGTTGCTCATAGCAGTGGCACCATGCCTGCTGCCTGACTCCCAGAGCCACAGGAACACTACCCAAAACCCTCTAAGGAACCCATCCCCGCCAAGGCTGCAAAGGAGACTCCCATACTGGGATCAGAGGCTGCTACCACATGTAGCACATCCTTCCCCAGCTCCTCAGCCTGGGACCTGGGTCTCCCCAGAAGGATGCCAGAGCAGGACAGCATCTGATGGAACCGCAGCAAACACCAGCTGCCTGCAAAGGACTGGAAAGTCCCACTTAGGTGGTTCTCCCCACCAATCCCTACTTCAGCCGCTGAGGTGGAGGGACAGGAGTAAGGAAGAGGTTGGAAAACCATCATTTCACAGCCTAACTCCCCCCACTGTTAACTCCGGGCAATGATAATCATCATAACTTCAGGAAAGACAGGACTCTGAGCGTTGCTTAAGATACTGTCTTTATTCACTGAAATCACAACAGGCCAGTGGCTTCGTTCTGCTGCTGGTTTTCACTCTTTATAAATACTTAACAGCACAGAAGAAAAGAGGGCTGTGTTCACAGGAGGCTACGGTTAGTTACACCAGCACAAATCCTAAAATACTCTCTCCTGGAGCTGAGCTTTGAAGGAAACATAAAATAATTAGTACCGTTCAGTATCGTTAGCCAGGCTCTGGATTTGCTTTCCGGATGCAGACAGCCAGAGCCTGGGTGTGTGTGCCTGAGTCCCTGCCCTGCCGTGCACCGCAGACCTGCTGCGTGGGGATGAGGGTTGGTGCCGGCAGAGTTGGGAACTGCAGCCCAGTCATCCCTCTGCCAGGGCCGCAGGGCATTCCTGCCTTTACAGGGTTCTATGCCATGTATTTGCACGTGGGGACAGTTTCTTCCCATCTCTCATCATGTCTGAGTGGCCTGCAGATGCATATTGCCATGCCAACTCCTGGCTGCTCTGGAAGAACGCAGCGTAAGGATTTTTATTGCTCAGGAAAGCTTTGCTTCTTCTTAGGAAAAGGGTGGGTAAGCAGCTCCAGACTCTGTCTGGGCTCATGACAGGAAGATGTCTGCCCAGTCAGCTTCAGTAAATACAGCCAGGGCCACTGCAGCCAGCAAGCAGCAGGACAGAGAAATGGCAAAGAGAAATGAACACATAAATGCTGTGCAATGACAAGAGATGCAAACCCCTTGCCAGCTTCTCCCAGTGGCACAGGCACTCACAGGATGGGGGAAAGGGATGTGTATCTGGTCATAGACCTTCCCTGCCTGCAGGTACTGACTCCAGAGGTATTTCCCAGTGATGAAGCCTGGGTCAACTTGTCCTTATATTCATGCACAGAAAGTTGTTTAAAATGCACCTGCAAGCACTTGGCATGGGCACGGAGGTGTGAAAGGCAGGTGTCTCACAGGCAGCACGTGCCACATGTCCATGTGCACAGACACAACTGCACACACCACCCCAAAAGCAAGCCTACAGCAAGCAATCAAGGCCCACATGGGATTTTTTTTTCAATTGAAAAAAAGAAAATCCTTTCTTTGGAATGGCCAGCCAGACCCATACCAGCTCTTGGAAGCCCAGTTTCCCTCTTTCAAGGCTGCCACTGCACACCTGATTGCTGATGAAACTACATAATTTCCAGACTAAACAGCTATTCACTTTGTAGTAAAAAGATCTATCAAAAAAAACCATTTAAACCTTGAAAGGCTAGGAAAACGTTTTAAAAGCCCCCAAATGAAATCCAGAAACTGAAGAGCCATAGATCTTTTCAAACACTCTTCACCAGAGTGTTTGAAACTGCTGCTCCCTATGTTTTAACATCAGGGCAGTTTCCTAAATGGCTTTGATCACAGGTGTTTCTTACCCTTTAAATTACACAAAAATGTCTGCTGCTTTGGTAGCTGGGGCCTTCCCCTGGCTCTTATGCAAAAATCCCTATTTAAATGAGTTTCTGTATTCTAAGCAATAGAAATTTAACAGCATGATCTGAATGAAAAAAATCTTTTAAGCTCTGGTTCCTGAAAGCAGGCTTCAGGGAATTCACTTGAATAACTATTTGCATGAGAGTTACTCATTAACAGCACAATGGGACTTCCAAGGGTCCCTTACTCTAAAACCAGTCAGAAGAACTCGCCGGGGGAAGAATCAAGATTAACTTTTCATAGCATGGTTTTGTAGCATCTTAATAAATTAAAAGGCAACAAGGTTCACGTGAACAGCAAAACTCAATGTGTATCAGCCAGGAGATTGGTGGAATTTAGCAAATTTTTTAAAATTCTTCTGCGGAGGACGCAAAGCCTCACAGCTCCAGCTGCAGAGCTATTTTCCCCTTTGGGGGAGCTGCCTGAAGGCAGTCAGCAAGGGCAGAGGGTCAGAAGGAAGAGAAGGTTCCCCTGTGCAGGATGCCCCAGCCTCCCCCCCACGCCAGACCCACTGTCAGCTGCAGAGCTGGGGACAAACTGGGGAAAATCAACAAGGACTCAGACACTCACAGCCTGGGAGAAATAATACTGAGCTTAAATGAATTCAAACTCCCAAAGATAGAAGCAGTGCAAGTTAGCACACATAGGGGTGCAGGGCAGTGCAGGAATGCTTTAGGTTCAAAACCACAAGCTCACAGGCTCCTTTTTCAACAGCTTCACACTGTCATTTCCAGCTCTTTGTAAATACAAGAGTGGAGAGTGCTGACACTTAATAATTTATAGGGGACCTCAAAACTGGAAGTAGGGCAGCCTTCATTTCCCCAGCACTGAGGGATACAGGATGGCTGACAGGAGTAAGAAGACACTGTGTGGGAGCAGAGGCCAAACTTCCTGGTGACACAAAGAGGGCTCCTGCAAGACAGCTCACCACTAACTGCCTGCTTGCAGCTTTCCACGAAGGATAATTGTCCTTCTCCCCATCCCCTTCTCTCCTGCTTATTTTGAGGTTGTGGGGAAGGCTGCAAGAGTGAGATGGAGGTTTAAACTGCAGTTTAAAAAGAAAATACCAGTCCCACTAGTGTTTTCAGATCTTTACAACATGAAGGCCAATAAATGTGCACAAGGGCTTGCTTTAAAAAACCAAGAGGTAGCAAAAGCATGAACACAGCAGCTGGTATCTCAGACACAGCAACAGATGACCAAGGCTGGTGTTTCCAGCTCACTTCCAAAAATCACTTTGATATCTCATTGCCTTTACTGCCAAAAGCAGCTCAGGGTGGTGAACCACCTGCCCATGACTATCTGAATTATTTACTAGGGATTGTGAACTGGTGTTTTTTTCCACCTCAGTCCCCTTCAGACAGTCCTAAGATGACAGTCACACCTTGAATACCCTTTCCCTGCTCCAGCCTAGCTGTGCTGCAGGACACAAGCTGATGGGATGCACCAGGGTGAGAGCACTATGGGATCCGCCCTGGCTGTTGTTGCCCCTGATCCATCCTGCTTGGATGCAGCACTGGTTATGTTTTGCATCAGCTCCCATCCCTTTGTTAACCAGCATTTGGAGGCTAAATTTAAGGCTCTAGGGGGGCTCACATATTTGGGATCAGCTTTACCTCCTCTAAAATCACAGGTAAAACTCTCAGAAGATATATTTCACAGTGGTAAAATGCCCTCCCTTGAGCTTTCAGTCACTCACTGAGGGGCTGCACATCCCCAGGAAAAATGGTGCCACAGAGCCAAGCTACACCAAAGGTCTAGACGGTTTCCAGGCAGGACCAGCCTCCAGCCCCGAGCTGCCATCCCCATCCTGAAAAGCAGCAGAAACAGGTGGAGGCACTTAAGGCTGCATGGGGTGGAGGGCTGGAAGGTCAGATGGCACTATGAAACTCCATGCCAAGCGCACCAAGCTCCCGAGGCTAGGGCAGTTTCACATTTCAGCCATGGCAAGATGATTTATTAGCACAGGCAGAGACAGGTAACTTGTTGCTACCTGGCACCTGTACTGCTCCAGATGGGTACATGTTGCCGTCTGACTACATCAAGTGAAGTTCAAGCTACATCCATGCTACTGGAAAAGAGGTTTGGTTGAACTGTAATGGGTTCTCAGCATGGGCACGTTTTGGGAATCCCAGTGCCACTGCTCAGCTAATTTTTTGTAGCTTCCTAGAAAGATCTTCAAGAATGTCATCCCATCCTTTGCCAGTCAGAACCAAATTTTAGCATAGATACATGAGGATTTAACTAGTTTTCCATGCAAAATGTCAGAAAGATTAGTTAAGATCCCCAACTGCATCTGAGGCTTTAAATTAAGAGCTTTTTCTTTAAAAAAAGTACCAGTACATAAACGGCTGCACAGCTTTGGTAAGTACAGAACATGCACTGCAGGCACACCTATCATACATGTAACACATATGAGGGGAGCAGATTTATTTGACTATAAAGTGGAGAGGCAGGTCAAGAAAAGAAACAATTTGCCTTCCTGCTTTCTCAGCAGAATGGAAAGCAAGGGCCAAACTCTCTAACCCCTTGCTCAGATAAGCTGTTATTATTCACGGGAGCAAATCTGTTTATGCCAACACACTCATCTGAGTTCAGGTTGTGGAGCTGGGCTCTAAATCCCTGTGTAACAAAGCCTTCATAACAATCTTGAGTTCACTCCCCGAGCTCTAAATAAGCACCACTATGAAATGGCTTTGTGCTGGGTAAACACCATGAAAAGGAATAGCCAGGCTGAGGGCTGAGCTGTGAGGACAAACTGGAAAACTCAGGCAACTGTCTGTGTATGGAGAGCTTTTTTCCAAAGCGAGCTCTGCAAGCAAGAATGAGGATGGATTTCCCCCATGTCCACACTTTCAGCATCCTGACCTTTCCTTTCCAAATATGACCCACTGTTCAGACTCTGACACAGCAGACTGGCCCCTGTGTGTCCTGCTGACACACAAGCCTGGGCCCCAAGTCATTGCAGTAGCTTAGCCTAGCTTGTTCCAGTTTTTTGTTCTGTTTGAAACGGGATGTTGGCCTCCAGTTGCCCGACAGCATTGCCTGGTTTGTGCTTGGAGACTTGGTACTTTTACAGCCAGACTTGATACTGGAGTTCAGGGGAATTAACTGAAAGGTCTGAGTGTGCCATTTTGCATAGACCCCTTTCTTTTCTTTTCCTAAAAAAATAATAAAAAGAGTGTCTAAAAAACAGGTACTAATAGGTTGATGCCCTTCGGGGAACCTGATGAAATGTGCTTGTCAGGAAACAGTAGACTGATGGGATGTCCCTGGCAGGCAGGCAGGCAGGCAGGCAAGCCAGCCTCTGGCTTTTTAACTGTGCATGGCACGATCTGAGTTCCTAGGCACGAGAGCAAATTGTGCTTACACTGAAGAATCTTCCAAAATGAGCCTAGAAGAATCTCCAGGTGGCAGAAAAAGGCACGTAAAAGTAAACTGATCAGTTTAGATAACATGCCACATTCTTGGTCAAGTAGACATGGTTTGATGCAGCTGAAACCCACAAGAATACAAACTTTGTGAATCCAGCAAAAATCTCTCACATCCTTTTCCAGGAACATTGCCGACTGACTAAAAACATGCACAGGAAATTGACTGAGGCTGGGAAGAGGGAGATCATGTAATAAGTCTCCTGTCCTGGCTTTCCAATGCTGGCCATTTTTACTAGTAGTGGTGCTGATAGGCAGATGCTGGGGTTGTGCCGTTCTCTATGTGTTTCAGGTGACAGGAGTGACAAAGCAAATGTTCATCCAGTGGGTAGCAGCGATGCCCGTCTTCGTCGTTCAGTTCCATCCCACAGTCCTGCAAAGAGAGGCCAGGCAAATTATTAGAGCTTGTGCTCAACTTCCTGCGGCAACCGGGGTCTGGCCTCCAGGAAGGTGATTTTGTGACAAGGACAGAAAACACCCCGCCAACAGCTCCTTCCTAATAGGTCCAACACAGACCACGAGAAGAAAAACATCGGACACAGGCATTTTGATGGGACACCTTGTACAATTTTGTCTGAAGAAGTTCTACTGAATACGCTTTATGTTGTGGTGAGGTGCAACCCTCTGCATTTTAAACATGTTAGTGTCTCCTTACACTCTCAGGTAGGATTTACCTCTTCCCATTACAGTTGCACTGATGTGAAACCAGCCTGTGGAGTCAGGGTAACTTTTCACAAAGTAGACTAATTTTATACACCACTAATTTTCTCACTGTGCTCATGTATTATGAGCACAGTGAGAAAAGACAACTATTTATTTTAATTCACAACACAGAAGTATGGAGGCTTTCTGGGAAGCCCTGTGTGGAGACCAAGTGGTTTTTGAGAGCTGGCATCTCCTGGAATTTTGTCTTGTGCAGCCATATCTTTTCTCCAGCTTCAATGACACATACATTTCCCATGAGAGTGAAGGTAACTTACACCCCACAGGATCAGTCACCACCTCAGCATTTTTGAACAATCTGACTTGGAAATCAGATACACTAAAGTGATCTGGAGCTCGAGGCTTCTGAAAGTCACCATGCTTCCTTCATTAACAAATAAACTGCCAAGTTTGAAAAGCAATAATTAACTCATTGCCTGCAATTTTACGGGTAGCAAATGAAGCAAATTGCTGCAAAAACTTTTGTCCTCAATCTGGAAATTTCTCAGCCACTGACAGAAAGGGTTTCACACTTCACAGTTTGAATTGCTCATCTACTGCTGCTGGAAGGCAGGAGATTTATTTCCATCCTAAAAATAATAGCAGTTATGACTATTAAGTGCCCACTCCCTGAGAAAGCTGACCTACCTCACAGTGATAACATTCCACATGGTAATCCTTGTCCATGGACACAACCCGAATGGTCTCATCAGACCCCTGTGAGCATTTGAGCAAAGCAGAAATTACAAAGGATTACAGCAGGATCAGACACATGCACTCGGTAGATTGCTTCCTGCAACAAAATGAATGTTGAGGAAATGCATTTGGGCAGCTGGTTGGAGACTACAAGTAAATCCTGCTACTTGCAGTTATTTTTACAGTAAAGGCTCATCACCAACTGACAGCAGATACCCTCTAAAATATGATACCAGAAATGTAAAAATGTTATCTGTTTAACAATAACATCTATCAAAATCACAAATTCATGATTTGATAATTTCAATAGATCACATTTTAAATTACTTTTGCCCAAGGTTTTTAAAAAGCCCAATGCTTTTTAAATAAGCATTTTAAATTACTTTTGTACAAGATTCATCTCCTCCAAGTACTAAAATGAGTTAGTTCTATAGTGGTCACAACAGAGGTCATTCATGAATACCACAAGCATCTATTGACATAAAGGAACATTATCCTGAGCATAAAACTAGCAGCAGCATAATCCTGCAGGAGATGAAAAAAGCAGCCTGGCCCAGGAAGAAAAGTTTCATTCTTGAACAAAAGAAAGGTCACATCTCAAGAAGAGTGCATGAGCTTAGATCAAAGGGTTGCACTCCAGAGGAAGCGACCATCCCTCCCCATACACAAGCACATTTGTCTTGACACAGGGTCAAGTGTGAAAGAGAGCAAGGCCTGACACTCCTTCCCCGAGGGAATATGGAATAAAAGGGTCTCACCTCGGAGGGCAGAATGGGAAGTCCACATGCTGCACACTTTGGAGCTAAAACTCTGGAAAAGCAATGAGAAATTGAAGGCAAGTTACAGATCAACATAAAAAGAGAGCTGTATGTTCTCAGTGATAACATGAAAAACTGCAGCTGTAAATAATTTATCCACAGGAATGCTTTGCATCCTGAGATCATAAATTCACTTTAGCATTGATTTTAAGTAATGCTTGGCACACATTGCTCAATCAGGCAAAAAGAGATCTTATATTTTACACTTTGTGCCAGAAAAAATACAAATTTCCCTATAAAATTCTTGGCTGCTACTGAGAGATTTGGAAAAGAAAGTAAGGAGGAACTGAGAAGGGCTGTCCCCAGAAAAACACACCAAAAGAAGTGGCAGCCTCAGGGCAGGAAACTTCTGAGAAAATACCACATGACTGTACAGCTTCTTAAGGCCTTATAACACAATAATTAATTAAATTAAATTGCAAGGAAATATGCATTATTTCAGAATAAGGATGGCATACAAGGGCACTAATCTTGGCAACAGGATTGTAACAACTCTAACCTTGGCACCACACAGAACAGTTCCAAGGGCTGCCTGAGCTACACTTAATACTCTTCCTGCTCAGAAAATGGAGCAAGGACCAAAGAAAGCCAGAAGGACACACAAAATGTATGCAGCTCTAATATCATAACTACCAGCCAAGAGCACAGCCATTTTATTTTACTGTCTAAATAAGAAGCGATCTTTAAAGTGGATTTATCAGTTGTTTAATTTAGAACTGGGTAAAAGTTTTGCTTTGCTTTGCAGGTTCAGTGGTGATTCTTTAGAAGTCAAATTCAGCCCTTCAACCACTCAAAGACTAAATCACATTGATTTCCACAGGCATTCACAGGCTTACCTTAAAGTAGACTAATTTTGTACATCACTGAACACTTCAGGATAACTATTTCTCACTCTCTCTGCTTTGCAGAAGGGGCAGCTGAAGCCCAGAGGTTATTTGAGTTCATCAGAGTTACACAGGAGTCAAGGGCTAGATAAGAGGAGACATGAGAAATTTCTAGGGTCTAGCCCCATCCTCAAACTCCTAACCTTATCCCTATTTTATTAATCTGCACTCTTAATGAGCTGAAAAGCTAAATTAGAGGCTTGTTGCTTGGAACATCCCTGCTGTTTATTTTGCCCTTACTTGTGGTAATCTCTGACACAGTAGATTTTGTTTTCAGAGTCTACAGTGAATGGCACACCGTCCAGACACTCGTTGCAGATGACACATCGGAAGCAGCCCGGGTGATATGATTTCCCTAGAGCCTGCAGGATCTGCAACAGACCAGGGAGAGGAAAAATGAAGAGCCAATAAAGGTGAAAATAATAAACACACAGCTTTACACCAGATAATGCTGCATATTCATCAGCAGGACTGTGTCTTTTTTTCCCTGTCTCATCTGAAAAATCAGTTAACAAGGATGGAAAGGGCAGCTGGAATCAATATATAGCACCTGGTTCCACAGAAATTAATTATTAGCATGGGTAAGAAAACAATTCAGTGACTAAGTCAAGGTATTTAGCATGATAAAGGATAGAAGTGACAGAATTTAAAGGAAAGAAAATAATATCTGAAGTCAACAGGTAGAGGATACTTAGCGGCGAGATCACAAGGGAAGATATACTAGCTGAACAAAGGAAATACATTTTTATATTCTCCATGAGAAGTTGAAAGTAATAATATTGCTAGGTTTTCATAATTCCTTAGACATTGAAGAGCTTTGTACTCACTATCCTGGCTTTCTAATTAGCACAGACTATGGAAACTGTGTAGAACTCAACAGCTGCAATTCATCTTTGGGGACAGCAATACCTGGAATACCATGGTCCGTCAGTAGAGGGATCAGACTTCTGTGTAGGAAACAGCTTTTCTCATTGTAATGCTTCCCAGTGTAAGCAGGCAAACAAAGATAATTAATGATAAGCATTAGAAAATTCTGGGAGGCATGCTGTGAACCAGAAATTCCTAATTTCTTTGCCTCAGCTGTAGTCTTACACCACCAGCTGCACCAGTCTCCCTCTGAACGTCCTAAAACTGAATGCTGACAACCTGAGCATCCACCACCCCATGCACATCTGGAATGACCTATAGGCTAATCCTGCTTCACAGATCTGAACTGAGGTCTGGATCACGCACTCTGGGTCAAACCTGTTCCCCAAATTATCAGGACCCACAGAAAACAACAAGAAAGTGACTTCATCCATAAGACACACAGAAAGCCACAGCTAGACTGCAGGAAAGAGAGGCTGAGAGAGCTGCAAGGGAGCACTGCAGAGCTATGGCACTGCTGGGCAGGAAGCATCAACAGGATTACAAATAAACTGTCCAGAGAAGCCTGAACGGGGATGAAAGAGCTGCAGGCTCTGCTTTTCAACACCCACTGAAAACAGGAAGAGCAATGTCTCTGCACCATGTACAGCAGGGTGCCAGCTTCACTTCCTTGAAAAAATCAACAAAAGGCTCAGTGGATTTTCTTTCTGATACCAGCCTCACACTAGGCAAACTACCAGATGATAGCAGACAGCATTGGATATGGATATATTTTGCTTTTGATGCATTCTTCTAAAAAGCTGCAGGAGTTTTTTCTCCTAAAGCAATTATCACTTACCATGTCCATTATCAAATGACCACAAATGAAACACCTGTCAGCTGACTGCTGGAAACCAGAATACTGCAAGGACAAAAAAGAATTAACTTAAAATTTCACAAGGCCACTCAAGCATAAACAACAGTGTACTATGAGAGTGTTATTTGCATATTTGTTATTGGTCCTTTTTCTGTGCTCCTTACACAAGCTAAACTTTCCAATGTTTTTTCATTATATAATTGTGTGGATGGATCTCCAGAGGGTATTCTATAAGACACCAGACTGACCAGTTTCAGAAACAGTACAAGTTCCTGTAGCTTCCAAGTCCAAAATTTAATTTAAAGTATAAAAATAAATACCATAATATACATACAAATAAGGCAGTTACTAATATAACTGACTACATGCTTATTTGATCCCATGAATCTACAAGGCAGGAACCCACTTGTGTTTATCACATATTTGTATTACAATATCTGTATATATAGGCCTGGAAAGCCAAATTTTTCTTTGGTTGCACAGCTATAATTCTGTTGAAGCTTCTTTGAGGTCAGTGGTATTTTCCCAACTCCCTGTTAGGATAGCAATCAAGTTTGGTCCAGAGCAACTTTTTTGCTGCTTTTGCTGAGATCTATTGGTAAGGAAATGTCTGTCACGTCCATGACATGTACCTGAGGCACAGCACATCATGTGTCTGAATGAAGGAAATGCAAACTTGGAAAATTAAATATTTTAGATGCATTTAATCAATCTTTTTATTTTCAGCCTGTGTAGAACATACTTATGAGAAGAAAGAAGATTGACTTACCTCTCTCTGACAGAAATCACTAGGCTTCACCAATAAGTAGGCAGATACGACTTTTTCAAGTCTCAAGGAAGGCTTAATCTACCAGGACTGAGGGGCAGAAGGGTATATGGCTTTTTATCTGCACCAGCCAAGGAGAGGACTATGGGGTTGCTTCATGCTCAGGCAGGTACATTCACACAAGATCCATTGAGGGCAACAGAAGTATATCCATTAAGATGCCCAAGCAAACCCAGTCCACTGGAAAGGGAAATTCCCTCATTCATTCTTCCACAGCCATTTATCTTGCTCCTGCCTCCACAGTATGGCCACAGAAACAGCACTTTGAAAGAGCTATCACAAGAGATTATGGCTTCAACTAGGGACTCAGTGCCACAAAACTGTGGCCTCTTGCTCAACTACTTCCAGCTCCACATATGGGCAGCCACCATGGCTAGGGCTGGCCCTGGGTAAATGTTGGAACAGAAAGGCCAGGCAGAATGCTGGAGCAGAAGTGTGCGAAACACAGGCAAAGCTGATGGGCAAAATGGCTGTGTGTGTCTGCTGGCAACACTGACATTTCTCATCACAAGAGTCAGCTGGGTGCTTACCAGGAAGTCTTCTTCACAGAACACCTTCCCATTGACAAAATAAAAGGCTTTTCCTCTCAGCTTTCGACCTAAGGAAAAAACCACAGAAATAAGTAAAAGATCAGCAGAGAGCAGGGCAAAAATGTGAGCAAAACCTGGCTGCTGAGAATGAACAACAATGAAGACATCCAAGGACAGCTCCCCCACAGCTGGAAAAGAACACCCAACCCCAGCATGAGTGTTCCCACACTCCAGCCCGCCAAACCGTCTTCCCCTGGTGGCACCCAGATGGGTGCCAGTTGGTGGATCTGGACAGAATTCCCACCTCTGGGTAGGAGGTGGTAGCTTTGCAAGCCTGGATCACCTCCTGGCAGATTACCACATGTGTATAACTCTGGGAAGAGTAAGTGAGAATACACTGACTCATACTGGAACACACCCCAGGAAAGGAGCAAGGAGGAAAGAAGAAAGGACATACAGAGAGTGACCCACACTTGATCTAATTCCTTAAAATGTCTCAACCTTGCTCTTTCACTGAGAGCAGCAGCTCCCAGGTAAGACACTGCAATACCCTAGCACCCGCTCTACCTCCAGCAGGGGTGCCACACCAGAGCACTCAACAGGCTTCTCTGCTACCTACCAGCACATTTATTACTGCAGCTGCAAACAAAAAGCTTTGAAACGATTTACAAAAAATTTTTATAAAATCTGAATTTCGTAATCGAGGCAAGATGACTAAGTTTTTCCAAGAAAGGACTCTACATATGGAAAAGATTTGTATTTACTGCAGCTTTTGTGTTTACGCTTCTCATTCAACGTCTGTTTTCAGTTCCATGTAATTATGGCAATGTTTGCTCATTCTGCCACCACTCCTCAACAGCCTGCCTTCCCCCTAGAAAAAAGGGCTACGTTTTGTTTGTTTATAAAAAGCTGCTCCTACCTCCTTGCAGCCTGGTTTCCCTATTGAGCCCGGGGTTTAAAATGCAAGACTGGCACTGGTATGGTTCTGCACTGGAGCCCCACGTGTGCGCCTGGAGACAGTGCCCAGGGCAGGGGGAGCAGCCCTGTCTGGGCACAGCTGGAGCAGGGCCTGCTGCAGGCTGGTTTTGGACACCCACCAGGCACTGCTGAAGGAAGTGGAGTCTGAGACACTGGGGCCCAGAAACCTCCTTCTTGACATACTGAATGTAGCCACTATCATTAAAAAAGTGATTGTCAGCTGCTGGGTGTATAAATGTGAACAACACATGGGACTGGTCTGGGGTCACATCTTGGTGCTTTATGGAATGCATCTACCCGGCAGTCTTCAGGGAAGAACCATGCTGGCTGCAAGGCTTTAGGAAAAAGAGGAAGACAAGCCCACTTCAAGAAACTACAATCTTTATAGTCTCCTGCACACGGCAGAGGGCACCCTCGGGCTGGGAAACAACTGCTGCCCATTTCTTCCCCTGCAGCTCTCGGCTTCTCCCTGCCCACTTCTGGAATGGACTTCTCCCCAGTCTCTTTGAGGTGAGGAAGCACTTTCTCATCATACAATTGTCAAGGCAAAATGCAGGAAAAGCTCATTTCCCCAGGCTGCACTGGGAACTGTCCTGGTGGAGCACCTTGTGAAATGGAGATGCTTCAGGGAAGCTCTAAAGTTTTGCCAGTGAATTGAGCCAGACCAGCATTTCACCAGCAGCCCTTAGTGCTCTGCCCAGGTCTCAGGCAGCAAGGCAGGAGGAGGACAGGGCAGTGTGTTTTCTCGAAGAACAAGCCCAAGTTTCACATGCAGGAGCTTTGTGGTTAAACTGTGGCCATTGCTCAGCCCTGTGCTCACTGACCAGTGCAGAAGCCAAAAGCACACGGCCCCATCACCCTCACAGTCCCCCATTCTCTTCTAATCCCTGTTAGGGACAACCATGGAACCTGGAGGTCAGAGATGGCTCAAGGCACCAGCCCATCCTTGCACCAATGTGCAAAGTGCAAACGATGGATAGGACACGGAAGAAAACCTGACAAACCTGAAAGCATCCCACTCTGATTTTTCTCATCCACCCTAATGTTGCCAAGGTTGCTGAAACCAGAACAGGAGCCAGAGCTCAAAATAGAAAGTTTCTAATCTGGGACATGTAATCTTTGTGGCTCATAACCCAGGATACGTATTTGCATGGTAACCCCACCATGTGTAATCTTTGTGGCTCATAAAGCAGGGTGTGCATTTGCATGATAACCCCACCTGTGTGCCTGCCTGTCCACAGGTAAGCCTGCCATGCTCACCAGCAGCTGTAGAGTTACAGTTTCTGAGGAGGGACAGGAGAGGCATGGGGATACCTGAGATTTGCAGCACCTTTGTCAAGGGTAGTCCTAAGCAAGTTAACAACATGCCTAATGCAGCAAGAAGTACTCTTGAAAATCTCCCACTGACTGAAATATAAACATTGGGATTTGGCACTCCTAAAAATGAAAAACAAACAAAACCATTTAACTTTGGTTTTAAATTACATGGTAGTGAGGTCTCCAGTTCAGTGCAATGGGCAGGAGCCCAAGTGAGTTTCCACCTGCATGCAACGTGTCTCCTTAAAGACAAGCTGACAGTGGTGAGTAAAAACTTATATATGGCGCCATGCAATGAAGAAATGCTTCTTTGGTTGAAGGCCCTGGCCTGGTCCATGAGCAGCAGCCGTTCCAGCAGAAGGGATGAGATTTGGATCACTGCCACGATGTCATTCTTCCATGGTGACAAAAAAAGCATTTACCAGCCATTCTGCACCCAGTGTATTTTTAACACCATGACATTAGCAGGTTAAGATTGATGGCAACAGACCTTCAGTGAAGGTGCCACAGCTAGCAAGCTATGTCTGGGCTTCTGCTGTGAGCTCATTCAGTCGAGGCATAAACCCCTTTATAAAGGATTTATAATTTGGCTGTTGGCATTACATGAATCCCTGAAGAAGAGCTGCTGACACCAAGAGCACTTTGAGGCACGACAGGGATTATTTAATTATTTTTTTAGGGAAGAGGGGAGCATTTTAACTATTTTTAGTTCCTCCACATCACTCTCTTTAAGTCCCTGGCAGAAATGTAAAAGGAAATTAGCAAGAACCATGAGTGACCAGGTGCTCCTGCAGCCACCCTGAGAGTGGTGCATGCAAACACAGCCCATTTCTTCCGTTGCTGCTCTCAGCTTCTCCCTGCCCACTTCTGGGATGGACTTTTTTGTCTCTTTGTCTCTTTGAGATGAGGAAGCACTTTCTCATCATACAATTGGGAAGGCAAGATTCAGGAAAAGCTCACTTCCCCAGGCTGGGCTGGGGACTGTCCCGGTGGAGCTGGGAAATGCACATTCTGGCTGTGGCTGCACTAGTAAAAGAAACAGCACTGGGACTGCCAGTGCAGAGCAGGGTGGCAGTAGCGTCTGTCCTTGCACTGAGCTCCCTGCCATGGGACAGTACCTTATACTAAACCAGTCCCTTTCAAAAGAGATACTTCTGACTGCCTGCAGAGGCTGGCACAGGTTTCACTTGAGCATGGAGATGCTGTTCTATTTTCACCAAAAGGAAGGATTGAGAAGTTAAATGGCATATAAGGAATCACATATTGATAGCTGCCTACTTTCAATAAGCATCATGGTGCAATATCATTTGGTAAACCCAGGAATAGCAATGTGTGGCTTGCTGCTTTCAGGATCAACTACTCTACTGCATGCTGCTGGCTCCTGACTGTATTTCACTTTCACTTTACCCTGAATTTAACTAATCTTGCACCTGAAAATAATTAGACAGTCAAAACTCTTTGGTATTTCAACCTTACTGTCTTCACTTGTCGTTACAAGGTATTTTGTTCATCTCTCTGACGGGAAGTTTGAGGCCTGAGCTTTTATGTACTGCTCATTCTTAACACAACTGTCTAATCTGTTTAGCTGTGGGACCTTCAGGATGACCTCGAGGTCATTTAAGCAGCAATTTCAAAATATTTCAAGCTTAGTCACTAGTGCCTTTGTGCTAAAATAAACACACTTTGCTTACCAGCTGGTAATAGGCATACCATCAGGCTACACTCCAAGGATGCCAGTGCTTTTGTCCACCATTTTCTCAAATGATGGCTCTCTCCTTTTGAAGTTCACGCAGAGAGAGAGTTTTACCAGGGACTTGCCATGTCCCTGGCAAGGAGGATCCTGGGAGATGCATAATTTGCTTGCTGGGGAGTTGGACTCAATTTTCTCTTTCGAAACTACTTTTCCATTATTTAGTGAAAGGACAATGGGACCACAAACCCTCAAAGACAAGAGATAGTTTGTCAATGCATACAATGGTACAGGGCCATGTCTAGATCCCAGGGCTCTATGGGGATGCATGACCAGGACTGCTGCATTGCTGGGGAGGCAGTGTGTGGACCTCACTTATTACTTATCTAAGCACCATGGAACTCCCTGTGGTATCTGCACAGCAGATGGGCAAAAATCACTGCTGATGGGCAGCTGCTCCTGGGTCTCTTCCACACTGACAGCCCTGTGCCTCTGCCATTACAAAAATCAGCACTTTTTAGAGTACCACAGCTGTAAAATAGATTTGGATATGTGATTGCTGATGGCAGGTTAAATTCAAAGGATTTTATTTTCTGGGTTCATTGGATGTAACCTTCTGACACTTTAGTGGGACAGCAGCTTGGAAACACTATCAGCCTGGCTGCTAAGGATTGAAGGACGCTCTACTCAGTCCTGGGTGGCTCTGGCTCAGGCTGCAGTCCTTTCCGCAGTTTTATTCTCCCATGTATATTTGTGAGGAGAGTTGGATTAAAGAACCTATTCGATCCATGCATACCTTTCAGGCAGTAAAATGGGTGCAGGCAGAGCCCAAGCACCTTGGCTCCCCCAGCCATTCAAAAGTCCCTGTTGCCCACAGCACATAAGCCCCCCAGCCGCCAGCCAGCACTTGTGTTTTGGGAGCCTTCCATGGGCACTCTGCTGACAGGCAGTATGGTGTCCTACCATGTGCAGCAGACTAGGTCAAGCATCAGAGAGCTCTGTTTAATTTCTGCCATCTGTCCCATTTCTGTTGGCCAACATTAAAACTGCACGCAGCACTGAGGCTGACAGAGAAGTGTTGATATTTCCAATTTGCTCTAGAATTGGGCCTGCATGAAAGGGTCACTTCAATGCCTTTACATCCTCCAAATCAGGTCAACAGCAGAGATCCCAGGACAGACCAAGGTCTTGGTGAAACTATGGGCAGAAGGATAGGATATCTCTGAGAAGAAGCTGTGCTAGGACACAGTAACTCCATCACCATGTAAGATGTTCAATCTCTCTCAACTACACCAGCTGTATGGTAAGATTGCAAAACATACCCTCTGTGCTTTCACCATACATTTGAGGCAGTAGGAAAAAACCCAAAACCCAAGCAAAAAAACCCCTCAAAACTCTGAGAAAACGATCTGATGCCTGAAAGCCAAAAACGTGCTTTGGCACATATAAGAAAGGTCAGCAAGAAAGGTCAGCTGCCTCTAACAGCAATACAACCACAGGTGAGAGCAGAAATAGATCCCCAGAGGGAAACATTGCAAAACTACAGCACACCACAAAACTGAGCAACACCTCTCCTTTGCTGATGCCAAACCATTGCAAGAAGATATTCAGGAGTTCTTCTTTTTAGAGAAAACCCTTAGAAGCTTCAAAATTCAGAGGTAAAATACAGTCATCCTTGGACAAAGCAGCTCTATGATCCAGGTAGTCCCTGCTGAGTAACTGGTTGTCATCCCAGTGCTCAGCTACTGGCATCACTCTGGAAACTGCTTCCCTGTTCCCCAAAATGTACCAAAACCAGGTGGCTGCCAAGAGCTGGCCTCTCACCCTGTCACCCAGTGACTCATTGAAACACACAGAGGCTCAGAGGAGGAAGGAGGAGGAGGCAATCTCTGTGACCTCAGTGAATGCAACTGTGCATTGAAACTACATGAGAGAGTAATATTTAAATTTCTCTAGTTATGGAAGGGGCCTCAGTGCTTACTCAGACACTACTCAGAAAATTACTCATAGGTATCATTAAGATGTTGTAAGAAACCCACTAAAATCTTTACAGCACGAATAATCCTATGCCTGCTCTTAAAAGAAAACAGTACTTGGAAGATGACATTATAAAATAAAAAGACCATAAAGACTGGATATTTATTCCACTAAAGATTTCAATCTTTTTTTTCTCACATAGACCTAATGATTTCAGCTTTCAGCCAGCCCTAAAGCATATGCAATTGACTGAAACCACTATTACATTGATAAACTCCTGACTGCCTCCCCTTGTGTGAGCTGAACATCTGCACCTTTCCATTAGGAAATCTACTGAGGACACCTGATCCATGCCAAAGCCCCTTCAGCTCAGACCTCAAATCAGTAGTGCCCTGAAATCTGACCAGGAGAGGAACAAGTACTGTCACCTTATTGTAAAACCTGCCCTGGCTTTTCTCATCTTTGATAAGCACTTCTTGTGACAAACTACAGGATTTTTCACCAGTGAGCTGAGACGAAGATAAAAAGTCAGCAAGAACATAACAGCAACTTAAGACCGAACCAGAAAAATGCACTGATGAATTGCCTGTCCCCTAAGCTGTAAATCCAAGCACACCTGAATCTTTTCTGACATGACTTTTGCTAAAAAAATTGTATTGTTTACTATGCAGACTCTGGCATGATAATTTTATTGAAGGGATGCTGAGGATGGATTACTGACAATGTTTCGCACTCTCCACTATGAAGATTTGCAGATTTCTCAAGCGAGTTGATTGGTGTGGTGGGTTTTTATCCAATTATAGGCAGTAAATTCTGCCTCCACCAGAAGATGGCAGTTTCTATATCCGAAGATAACCATACACATACATGTGGCTGCGGGGAAATTCACTTGGCAAGGCTGGCTATCCTGCTGTCTGGGATTAAGTCACAAGGGCAGAAAAGGTGACTTTCTACTTGCAAAGTTACTTCACACTGTCAATAAAAACCACAGCCTTCTAGTTCTAGGAGTTACATACCAATACTGGACATCTTTATTCAACATAATCAGCCCAAAGACACCAAGAGCTGCATTGCTCTAAGTAGCCATGCTTTATAATCACTGCAGCAAGAATAATTAGCCCAGGCAGAGTGCTATGATTGCAGAAAATACTGCTTTGATAGCTTAGTTACCAAGTTTAGTAAATGACCCTTGATACCTCCAAACAAAACTACGTTGTGAAATATTAAATAAAAAATATATATACCCAGAGGGTGGCAAGAGGCAGCCAGCTCGTGTGATTTCAAAGTCTGTCAGTGGAACAGCAGCCTGTTAACCCCTACACTGACATCAGCATTAATCTGAGCTTGCACAAATAGAAAAGAAAAATAAAGTAATGCAGTGATGCTGAGATATCAAAGATCAAATTCTGTAATCGAACAAACATGCAAGGTTTCCAGCTCTTTGCAGTAAGGGGCCAAAATGTATTCCTCATGTTGGCCCTGATATTGTAGTTCAACATCAAAACCTCCTTCAAATCACCTTGCAATCAGTTCTTTCTTTCTGACTTCCTTCCTTGCCTACTTATTTCCTTCACAGCCATCTCTAACACTTCCCTTGGACTTTTTAGCTTTCAGATTTCCTCTGAGGATCAAGAGGCTCAAGTACAAGACCCTTATGCTCTAAACTACACTGCTAGCAGAGCTAAAAAGGTCTTGTTTTCCAGGCAACCTGTGGCATTTGGATATAAGCCTGGCTGAATCCTAGAGGAAACACTAAAACTAACACAGTAGGTTAGAGTGATACTGTCTACTTAAATGCACATAATTTCTAAGGTCTCCTTACCACCTAAACAGTAAATATCAACATCTGGAGACACATGTCTCTTTCATGTTCTGAGGAAGTATAAAGAAGTTTAATTTAAATGGTTAATGTGTAACAAACTATTTGATAGCTAGAACTGTTTGTCCAACAAGCTGCAAAAAACCCCCGAAACCCCAGGGCGGAAACAGACACCTTGAGCTTGCCGGAAAGAGCTCTAGGAGTTGTGAGGCGTCTTGGTTTTTATATTTTTTTTATTAACCTACTTTTGTGGCACTCCTGTAAAGCAAATATCATTTATTACTAATCCTGCAGAAAGAGCCTAAAGTTTTTTTCCTCTCCCTCTCTGCAAAAGGCTGCCTTGTTTGTGTCTCTGCCCTGTAACAAACAAGAAGATAAATGAGACATTTATGCCAAAGTAATAATTCTAAATCTGTTGTTTTGACCTCTAAGCCAAATATTCTGCATTACATGCCACTGGCTCAGATAAGACAGTACATTTTTTTCCTGCCAACTGAACCCTGTAATGTATACGCAGCCCTGTTCAACAAACTGCTCCATCATTTATCTCTGAACATGTGTGTATTGGGAAGCAGAGGGTGAAGGAAATTTGGCACTATGAGGTAAACCCCCCCCACAACCCCTTGCTTCTTAGACCTTCTTGATTTTCTCTGTTGGGGAAACCACTGCACATTTGGACACAAATCCAGCTAGGAGCAAAATTAGAAATCCTTGCTAAAATAAAAACAGCAGGACAGTGGTTATAAATATCTGGAGGACAATATACTTTACCTTAATAGGTAATTTTGTATATTTTATTTATTGGAGGGGGGGAATATTCAGTGTTCCAGCAGAACAGAAATTTTAGGATTGAAATAATGAGCAATGTTGACTTCTCAAAGTCAAATTTGTACTGGATGTTGTCCAGGATGAACTCCACTTGACCTTAAAAAGCACTACTTACTTCTCAATTAGAAACCAGAGTTTCCACATAGGCTGCTCAAGATGTGCTCTGCAGCTGGAGAGACAACACCATCCAAATAAGTATTTATTTTTTTGGCAGATAAAATGGTCTCATCACATTTACTGTGGTGACACAGGTGGCAGAAAGCCTGCAGAGGGGTATGTGTCCTGTTTGGGTGAATGATAGAGCTGTGTGCCCTTTATCCCCATAGCAGCTGAGGGTCCGTGGGGCTGGGAAATGACTTTGGGCTCCAAAAGGGGGATTACCTCCAGGTAGGTTTCCTCCCTGAGCACACGGCAGGATGGCATGTACATCCCCAGGCCGCATCAGTCAGGCAGCCACAGCACAGAGGTTTGATGAATCAGAAAGTCATCCCAGCACAGACCAGGCAGCAAAGCCCCAGAGCAAGAGACTGGTGCACAGAGGTCCTGCAGACCGCAGTGGCAGTGCAGGAAACCACCCCCTGCACTGAAGGGCTTCTTGCCAACCTTGCTGCTCATAGAGGTCTGTGCACATGAGACAAAACACCACAACTGTGGAGGCCTCCCTCTGGCACCACTCTTTTTGGAGTGCTGGGAATCCCATGCCACCACACATCTTCCCCTCCAGCCATCCATGCCATCCTGCTGGCTGCCATGGCCTCCAGTCTCCATTCTAGTATGGCCACTACCACAATGGGAAGGACTTGAGCTTTCATGACTACTTTCCTAAATGTAACAAGCTGAATTAGGCTCTCACTTATATGTCCATCACTTGCATTCCCACTTTCTATCTTGTATTAGAATACAGTATTTTCTACTGAGGGAAATATCATTATTGCTTCTACATCCCTTTCTTTCCCCCCTTCCCATCATTTTCACTAGCCTTATTTTTTAATTTTACTTATTTTTTTATTTTACTTTCCAGCACATCTACTCAGCACATTTCGCAGTTACAGCCTGGGTAGGAGAGAAAATGAGCTTCACTTTGCTAAACTTGGCTTCTTTCCATCTTTCTAAGTCTCACCTGACATCCACACCTTTTCATCTTGCACTGGAAACTTTTGGAAAGGGTTGACTTTTAGAACAAGTGGCAAATAGCCATTCTTTCAACCCTCACCAACCCACCTCATTAGAAATGGGATTAAGCTAATTTTTAACCAAACACAGACAAACAAACAGACGTAACCACGGATACCTCTGCAACCACAAGTACCTTTCCAGTGCTGGTCTCCAAACAAAGATTGTAAAATTCATTTTAAAAGGAGAATCAAAAGTATTTCTTCCTAAAGCACCAGCTGCATGGTAGTAATTTTAGAAATTTAAGACAGCTCAAACCTGCTGCTGGATTATTTTTAACAGGAGCTTTGTGTACAAGGACAGTTCAGAGACTGCCTGGCCCTTGAGGGTGAGAGGTAACTGAAGCAAAGCCCTGGTTGCAGTCAGGAATCCTCTCCATGGGAAAAGAATAATTAACTTCAAATTAATCTGTAAGAGAGGACAGAAGAGTGAGCTGCTGACTTCTGGGCCACTAGGAAACTGTCACTACATGCAAAAACCACTTTCTCTTTTCAGTTTTCCCATTTTCAGTCAGATTATGGTGAAATGCTCTACTGAAAACATAGGTGAGGCAGGGCAGCTGGTGTTGGACAGCTGGGAAATGGGCATAGTTCAAGGCTCAGCTATTATTAAAAAGCATACACATCTTTCTATATTTATTCCCACTTTACAGCTCCAAATAAAACACATGCAATCCTGATGAGTTTACAACTCTAAATACAACTCAGAAGGAAAAACCCTAAGCCTCATCTGGGAAAACCAAACTCGTATATACAAAAGCAGTAGAAGATTATTATTTTTTCTGCCACCACATATACAGCTACACTTCTAAAAATACGCTACTAGCGCTGGAGTTAAACATAACAAAATAGAAAAACCACTGTCTTACAAACACAGCTATGATTTAAAATCAAGTGGCCTGTTCTTCACTCCAGTTCCACCATGGACTTCCTCAAAAAGCTGCTTAGCAGGATCCATACATTGCTGTACGCCCCAGCAAGCTCCAGATGTGGGTCTGACAAGTGACCCACAGGGAGCTCAGCAGGGCCAGCTGAACTATTTACTCTGCTTCTTGGGTAGATTTCACAAGGGTCATCATTGCTGCTCCCAGCCTGATACCTCTGCACAGTAACCAGTTCCCTCCCTGCAAAAACCATAAACCAAGCTGGCAAAGATATGCCCCTCATTTCGGGCCATGGCTGCATTTCTCTGGAGAATAAACAATCAAGATGTGTAACCTGGGTCATTCATGCACTTAGATGCTTTGACTGGAGGTCTTTCAGAAGGACAAAATTATTTTAGCAAGTAAGATAATGCATGCAGTGAACACACACTGGATTTACTGTGCAGCAGCTCCATCTGAAAAGTAAAGCCTGCTGAGACAAAAAACATGCCAGCTAAGGCATATTCACTGCCACTTTGAAAAAATACTCTTGTAAGTAAAAAAATGTGGTTATAACTGAGAGGCAGAGGAATGAAAACAACCATCCCCCATACCAGAAGGCAGAAGTCTGGCACAATCCAAAATATCTTCTCTACATGCCTTGCAACAATCCATTAAAAAACAAACAGCAAGCACCACAACCACCACCAAGTCATACAGCCGCAGCAGACTCCGGCTGGCAGATAGTTTAATAACTGCTTTCTTTTTCCCCATGCTTTACACCAGAAAAATGTTAAGCCCAAAGAGTTTGCTGCAGGGCCTGGCACCAGTGTCAGACCAGGCCAGGGATACTCACTGCAGGCTCCACAGGTGAAGCAGCTGTCGTGGTAGAGGTTGCCCATGGCCTGGCAAGCCTGGTTTGCTCCATACACACCCTTGCTGCACTTGACACAGGTACCTGGAAGAGAGAAGAGGGAAACAGAGGTCACAAGTGGGACCTGAGGGGGTGACTGGGGTCACTGATTGGGTGACAACACATGTAGCTCATCATGGTGGCTCAACAGCTTAGGACCATGTGGTTCACTCAAGCCACAAGATATAGGTGACATCACCACCTGCCCTGAGAGATGCTGTTAACAGTGGTCACGACAGTCATCAAACCTCCATGGTGAAAGACTTTTACAAAAAATTAAACTGCACAAGAAGAGTCCTGTCCAGGTACAGCGACATCTCCTTCCTTCTCCCATCCTTCCCAACAACCTTTATGTACATCTAAAGCTGCTTAAGGACCCTTACAAAAGCAATATTAGTAAGTGGTGCTCAGGGCTGTTCACACACCAAGAGCTTCTGCAACTTATTGTCTAAGATAAGCTTGTTGGTTGCAACTGATGTGAGGAAAACACAGCTCTTCACTTAGCTCCTTTAAATCATCCATTTCAGACCCCAGTTTTGCCTGCTGAAGGTCCTAAGGATTTCCCACCAAAACAGACTAGACTAGGCTAGACTTCCTGACACCTACCTCTCTTAAAAAGGAAAATGGCACATCAAGCCAGCTTACTTACTTCAGGCATTACCCTGTGATTGTGACAGGCTGTTTTTAAAGCAGCATCACCCTTTAGCTACCATTAACTGAGAAAATTGAATCTGTGTTTAAGCAAATAAACAAAAAAGGGGCAGCGTGAAGGAAAAACAGATGATGTGTTTCTGTCTCTGGTCTGTGATGAGTCCAGTGTGACTTCACCTCCAGGTCTCTCCTTCCACCACTGTTCAGTCCCATTCATCCTGGCTCCTAAAATCCCTGGTCAAGGGACTGTCAGTCACACCTCACTCCTACTGGCCCAAGAGGAGGGACATCATCATCTTGCTGGAGATCCTTAGTTATGCTAAGGATGGTAAACAAAGCTCCACTCCTTTTGGGGCACTGCAAGCTCCAGAGTAATTGGGAAAGTCTGGAGAAAGTTAGGAAGAAGTCCATTGTGCTTACAACAGCACTGAAAAGTAACACAACTCTGGCAGCACCATGCTTGCACTGCTAGGGTGGATAACAATTTCTTTCTGCAGCCAACAGCCATGGCTGTCAGTTCACACACTACAGGGATAAAACCATTCAGGAGCTCTTTGCAGTAGCATACACATGGCTGCTGAAAAGCACACACTTGATGTTCCCAGGTTTTCTCAGAGCAGACCTGGCTCTCCGTGCTGCAGCTGCCTGTGTGCATTCAACCAGCACACTGAAAGCTGTCCTAGCGCTGCGCCAAGCCCCACTGCACTCGGAGCCAGAGTCCAAACTGACACAGACCTGGAGAGAAGGCTGCAGAGAATAATTAGTTACTTTGTTTTGTCCAAATCCTACTCGAACTGAAATGCTCGCTTGGCTGTGGGCCTACTCCAGCACTCAGGCTGGCACCAAGCGAGCAAAACTTTCTGGCTCTTTTTGAACTGAGCAGGTTTACCTAGTTTATTGAAAGAAACATTTTAAGAAAGCAAAAGATAAATCGTACAGGCGTTAGAAAAGAAGATTTAAAAAAAAAAAAGGTCAATGCAAAGATAAGAAAAATTAGGCTTTTCAAATGGATGTGCTCTCCCAGGAATGAGCACATTCAGTGGCAGCCTGAGTTTCTGTGCAATGATCTGACACAAGAGCTAATGACTCAAAATTCCCTCCTGACTACAGCAATGTCGAGCAGAAAGTTTCGAGAGCAGAAAACCTGCCAATTTTCCATGACACCCACCAGGCTTTCCACAGAGCCAACGTATTTATTGCACTGCAAATGCTGCATTTTCCCCTCCTCCATGCCAATGAGTGGCTGCTCCAGAAAATTTCACCAGCATGCTCCAATTTCCTCCTTTCCACAAAGCAGCCGGGTGACGCTGCCTGTGGATGAGCAGCAAGAAGAAGCAGGAGGCAGAACGCACAGCAGCTGAGCACAGGCACAGTGCCCAGCAAAGATGCTGGCAGGCACAAGCCACTATTAGGTATACTAAAGCAAACACTAGAGCAGAAATTGCCTCTGCCATCTCCTGTCTATCCCATTATGCTTCAGAGCATAGGCATTGCCCCTCTGGGTTCCCCAACAGGACAGATCCTGCAGGAGTTCTCAAGGCTCCTGCATCCAAACCCAAACTGTTCTCCACCTCCCACCCCTCAACCACCCCAACAATCCTTCCACCTTCCTTTCAGTCCATGCCCTATTTCAGCCCCTTATTAATCCTTTTATCCACTTCTTTAAATATTTTGGCCTCTAAAACATGGAAAATAAAGTCACAGAATGAAAGGGCTTTTAAAATAATTTGAAGATGTTTTCTGTAAAAACTGTAATGTGCTAAATTACTCAACTGTGTAATAACCAGACATGCTATAAATATTCATACATATCATGTGCCAAGTCTGACAACTGAAAAATGGCATTATGGCACATCTGAATCTAGTTTATGTTCTTACATGTACCTGCTAAATCTTGAAAGCCTATTAAATCTCAGTAGCAAGTAAAATTACTGTCTAAATAAGTTTTTGCCTTTTCCAGATATAACATTCTGAAAGATTTTAACCAGTATACTTGAGCCTTCATCTCTGACTCTCAGCACACCTGACCTGAAAGAAGAAAAAAAAAGAAGTAATTTTTATTGATTTTTCCTTTCCACTGTTCTTTTCTTCCCATTCACTCCCTGCTGTCACAATGATCCTGATCTTTTGGCTTAGGCTACGCAAGGAAAAAGCAAAGAAAAACCCGTTGCTGATGGTAGCCAGTCGCTGAGCTCGGCAGCATGTGAGCAAAGCCAGCCTGATGGAAGCCAGTGCAATAGGGGCCACTTCCAACCCCATCCTGCTGCAAACAGGCTCTGTGCCCTGCTCCACACCAGCTCCAATGGCTATTTCCCGAAACAGTGCTGACTGTGCTTTCTGCTGGTGTTAAAATGTCAGCAGCATCGCTCCAGCCCCACATGCCACTGACACTAGTCAGCAATTCTGGGTAATTTTCTTGGCATGGAGTGGCTTTTAGCAAAAACTTCTGTCCTCAGCGTGAAGCAGAGGGATCCTGAGTAGCCACAGTTCAGCAAGATTCCTGATTCCTGTGCTCGGTCACTTTGCCACTCGTAACAAGTGCCTATGCAAGCAGCAATCCCAGCAGATAGCCCTTCTTTAACCTTAGACAACGTTACTAAGAAGAAATTAGAGGTTTCTCTTTTACCACCAGGATGACAAACCCAAACCACCACCACGCACACACAGCACCACTAAAATCATGCCCGAGCACACGGGCAGAATGGTAGGCAGATTTGGAAAGGCAAAAGGATGGAAATCGCTGATTTCAGTTCAATTTCTGCCGGCAGGGCAGCCAGCCCCGGACAACAAAGAAATCTCTGTTCCCTTTCGCATCATGCGGCAAGCAACCGCCCGCGCTGCAGCTGAGAGTCTGAACAAAGGGATCTTTGGAGCGGAGCTGGGACCGAAAACATGCCCTGTAAGCCACTTCCCAGCACTTGCCGCACTCCATCTCAGCACGGCAGACCAGGAGGGCTGTCACCAGGAACAGCCTTGGCTCACGTGGTCCAATAGGTTGGACGCAGATCTCGAGGGCTGTCAGAAATGAAAGCAAGCCCGGTGCTCAGTCTGAAATGTCAGTCCCACACTCAAAATTCAACAAGTGCATTTCCACTTACTCCAGACTCAAAGCCCCTGGAGACATTTTTCCCTTCAAGTATTGCTATTTCACACTTCCCAGAAGGAGTTTTGTTACTTACTGTATCCCACTCGCTAAAAATTCAACAGGAGCCATGCTGAACAGCAGCATTTTCTGGGACCGGCTCGTATGATTTATTTCCACATGTCAGACAACATCAATCTACAGAGCAAGACCACAGTTCTAGCAGCACCCCTCTTTTCAGCAGCACCTCCCTTCTCTGGAACACACCGCACAGCCAAGCTTTCCTACACATGTTCCTAACTGGGTTTGCTAAGATTGTCACTTAATTTTGAAGGGCCAAATGTGACAGTGTGCTGCTTCAGTGGTGAGATTTCCTTGCCATGCCAATCTGGCCCCAGATTAAGAGGAATGCAGTGGCAGGATGATTCAGGTGGTGTGGGTCTGCATATGTGGCTAATCCAGAAACAGCAAGTCTGTCCTATCCCTTCCACATACTTTGTGCAAGCCACATTTACACAATCAGTTTGAGCCTTCTCCATCAGATATAACTGGGTTTTGCCCCCTGCTTAGGGAGGCTGGATTCATGCTCAAGAACCCCCAGCTGCCTTTAAAAGAACACCCCCAGAGTCCTCTGGTATCATCATTCCCATCTGTCCACACATGCATATAGCTAATCCAGAAGCAGACCCTGATGCCTCTTGGCAGAAGACCTTCAACGGTCTTCCCTGTTAGAATTCTGCTCTGACACTCTGACAGGAATGTTGCTGTTGAGCCGCTAGCAGAGAAGAGATCCTGGATTCTCAGCGTGGCATAGAAAAAGCGCTTTATTATTTTGAATCCAACATATATATAGACTTTTCAGAGGTCACCCAGATTGGTCAGTCAGAAACCTCCCCCTAGGCCTGACTGGCCAGGCCTGAACTGTCCAAATCTCGAGACACTGCTTTTAATAATATCCAAACTTTATCTTTGTTTATAAAACACAGAAGAAGTTCTCATGGGAAAGACCTGTGCTAGCCACACAGGAAGGACTCTGTGCAGGTACAGCTGCTGCATTTCCAACCCACCTATTTATCCCAGGAGAGCCAAGCCCTCTACTTGCACACACACCTTTCAAAGACTGCTGAAAAAAGCCTTCACCCTGTCATACACAATGCAATGCCAGTTCTCCTGGCTTTACTTCAGAATTTCTCTGGAACTTGAACCCACCTTCCCACAGCTCATCTTAACCAAGTAATTCCTACATCAAACTCTAAATTACACACATTGCATGGCTTGCTATGCTGCTTATCCACTACTGTGCAATCTTGCTGGAGAGGTGATTTCAAGGAGATCTGGAGGCCCGGGTGAGACTGAGTGCCTGGAAAACCTGGCAGATTGGTTCCATTCATCACTGGGTGACTGGGTTGTCTGTAGAAAGATGGACAGGTACTCCCTGCCCAAAGAATCACAGAGCTGGTAAACACAAATTTTCTGTACCCTTTTTCATGTCATGCTCTTGACCCCTGACCTTGCTGCAGATCTTCGCGTACACATCGAGAGTGAAGGACAAAAATGCCATCAAACTCACGTCAGTGACATTTTAAGTACCTTATAGTGACGTAAGAGATTATGATAACTCCAGTGCCACATGAATGAGGCTCCTTATTCCTTTCAGTTCCCACTGCTACTGTATCCTGGCTGAAAGACTGATTGCTCCTCTGCCTCAACTACTTCCCTTTTCTTTCCTTTTGGTATATTTTTCCTTAGCTTGCAAACCCAGCTGAGCTCCCAAGAGGAAGGGAGGAGAAGCACATACTGCTGTAATCTTGAAGAGCTATATTCCAGGCCAATACTTATTTGCTTGGTTCCTTGCAGTGAGATAAGCTTTGCAATCTGCACACACCCACTGGCCCAAGTGCCATGATCCTTCCAGCTTTCCTTGTTCCACCAGGAGCTGTCTCTCCCTGCCTCCCCCTCCTCTCTGCTGCCGGCAGCGTCTGCTTTCAGTTTTGGTACTCTCCAGGAGCAGGCAGTAAAGGATGCCTCTCCTCATTCCCAGTGGAAATGGCATCGTTATCATCACCCACAGACAAAACAGATTCAGAAGAGCTTTTATTTTAATCAGAAATTCTCCACTTGTCAGCTCTGAGATTACCTTTGCTACACATGAAGTGTCCTGGTGCCCCACCATCAGCAGGGTTAAGTAAAGTCCCCAGGTGTGTACAGCTCCAAATTTAAATGAATTGTGGTTCCAGCAGTGATGAAATACTAACTTCACTGTGTATTACAATTCCAAAGAGCACTGCTGGCCTTTGAGCTGCTCACACCCATTCAAAGGTGCTGGGGTTCCAGGTCTCCACAGGGCTCAGCAATTCAGCTACTGCTCTGCTTCTGCCAAGGGGAAAAAAAATCTGAAGACTTTGCTATGAGATATTCTCTGCCTCACTGCTGGGAAGCATCCCAGATTTTCACTGCAAAACAAGATGCCCGGGGCCCTCCTAAAACACCCACAGGTTATCAGCTCTGCTGTAAATAACAAGGAAGCCAGATTACAACACCTAACAAATACTTACATGAAAGCAATTCATAAAAACTGTTTTATAAAAACCTCTTGGTAAGGGTGTAGATAATCTTCATCAGGTGGAGATTTCCATCTAACTGTATGAAAAAAGCACTGGTAAAAACGTGATGCTACATGTTGCACCTCTAAAAGCACCCATCTGTGCCTGCAGACTGAGGCACTGCGTGCTAAAACAAGTAGATAAACCTCCTGCAGACCCCAGCACACCTCAGCAAGCCCCTCCTCCACCAAGTCACTTCCAGGCAGTGCAGGCAGATGCTCATTTTCGTTGTGCATCTGTCTGGCTCTCACCTGAAAACTCATCAGTTCACCTCACTCTAAACATTTGGGTGGTGCTAACAAAGGATTTGCAACTCCACTGATCACTCCTATTTAATCTTCTGTTTTGCCAAGGGGAGATGAAGGCTGATGCACCCAAAGGAATACCATGGAAAATCAGTGGGATTTGGGCACCTCACTCCTGAATGTTGCTTGGAGACAATACACCAAAACCTAAATACATCCTAAGCTGGCTTCCAGCAACACCTCCCAGGGACACGGGCCCCTTTTCTCCTGCATGGGAACCACCCTCTCTAGGGAGCAACTTCAGCTTTTCCTTCCCCAAGCAAAAGACCTGGGTGATACCTGAGACTCCCTATGTCCTCCTTGACAGCCCACATAAATCAAGTTAGCACTTCAAAAGCCCTCCTGGAGAACCAAAATTCCTCCAGAGACATGTGCAGCCCATGCAACTCACACATAAGTCACCATTACAAAAAAAAAAAAGGAAAAAAAACACAGAGAGAATTCTTGGCTTTCTTTGCTTCTTTCCTCTCACTATTACACCTACTCCGAGCAGACAAAAGCATTTTGCACAGCAAGCTGGTGCTGACAGATAACCAGACTGCTACTCCTCACCACAGCATCCTACCTGTATTTTGCCTAGTCCCTGGCTTATCCTTTCCTAGGCTTTCATTTACAAGCACACATTTTCATGTAATGAAGGAGAAAGCATCTTCTTTACTGTGATCAGAATTAACTGGTCATTATAAACAACTGGTCCTGACTGAGACAGACTGAAGGACAGACTGAACTCGACAGACAGACCTATCTTCAAAAAAAATTCCCTTGTTACAAAGGCAGCACACAAATTAGGAGAACTGAAAACATTTTTTATAAAATACTTTGGTCATTTGTACTTTAGTCCTGGTTTCATTTCCTGGCTCTGATGAACTTCAAAGCTGCTGCAATAGACTTCCCTTCACTGGGGGAAAAGGCTGTAACAACACAAACTATTGATCCTTTTTATCACTATTGCATAAAAGTGTTTATTTTACATCCTAAAGTTTGGTAGCTTGAGAGTAGGGCATAGCAAAAAATAGATTGAGAAGACTAGCTATGCCCTTTATTCCTTCACAGGAAGTAAGGTAACTGTGCAAAAAACTGAAAATAAAAGTGAGAAAGAGAGGGGGAGGAGGAGGCTCAGAATTAAAATACCTCGATACTTGCTCCTTCCTGTTCTTCGGTCCTCAGCAGGGCAGAGCTGATGAACCTTCCCCCACGGTGCTGAGGCTCCACAAAACCTTACTTTTTCCTCTGCCACAACCGCACAATTTCTTTTTTTTCCTCTTCCTTTCCTTCCCAAATTTCTCAGACATTACATCCTGGAGCAAAATCTCCTGCCAGGAGAATGTCAAAATGCCTCACCGAGGATCAGGCAGCCTCCATGTCTTCTCCCTCCTGGAGCTCACTGCTAACTCAGCCACTGACCAGGTGGACACTCTGTGCTCCCAGAAATGCTCCTGCTTCACTACAAATCTCCCGGAGGACAGAAACCTCCTCCTGCCTCGAATCCTTATGGGGTGACAAAAACGTATAAGTAATCTAACCACCAAGTGGGTTCTTCAGCTTCCTCAGCCCATCCCCAAGCACATCTTGGATGATGCACAATCCAGACGGTTTACACGCACTGTGAGAAGATGCAGCAGGGTCTGCTGGAGAGACCGCTGACACCTCTCCAGTGGAGCTCAAAGTCACCTCCAGAAAAACATTCCCATTTTTGAGCACCACCTCCCACGAGACTGTTGTCCCAACCCCACCTCCATTATCAGCTCCGTGCCACGGCATTCAGCTCCCTCCCTGCCCCACCACAAGGCTCCTTGAGCTCATTCAAACCACGCGCTTCCTGCACAGGATGGAAAGCGCCAAAACTTGTTTCCAGGCCAAAACACTGTGAGTAGAGCAACTCAACACATCAGTCTTCTGCGACAGGATAAAAAATGCCCCTGCACTGCCACAGGGCTGAATCCAGTCTCGGATACCAAGATAAACAACCCCAGCATAGCCCTCTGTGGGCAAGTGCCCCTGCGTGCTGCCAAGAAACACATTTTGTTATGCAATCTGCAGCTGAGTGCTCGGTGGTCCCTCCAGCTACATCCCCAAAGCTCGGTGTGAAGCTCTTGTGTGGCTCAGACCACCACCGAGCCACCCCCAACCCCACTGGACAGGACCCTGTGCAACAGCACCTGTGCAGGTTGAGATGCAAACCTTTCCTCAGCACAAGGCTGAAGGGTTTGATCTGTCCCTGCTCTACTTCTGTGACTGCAGGTCTAAAATCACAAGGAAAATCCATACACCTGGCCTGCTCCTGTTGTTTCTTAAGTACACCGTGGAGTTTCCAGCCTTCCCAGCAACTCTGGGTTTCCCTCTCCCAAAAGCTATCTTATCTGCTGTTGAATTGTGAAATTCCACAGCAGGGAAAGGAAACGCTCTGTTTGCCCCGACCCCCCCGATCCCGCCATCCTGGGATAGCAAATCAATTTAATCCAGAAGGACATTTAATATTCTTATCAGGCGATCCTCACATTTAAGCGGTTCCTTTTCACTTCCAAGTGCCAGCGACAGCCTCTGGTGGTGGTCTGGACTCCTCACAGACCCAAGATTTAGGTAAGAATGTGCCTATTGCCTGTTTTTCTGCCATCTTCAGGATGCACCAATCCTTTCACTGATAGGAACCAGCACCTGGGGGCAGAAGGACATCCTGGCAACTTTGGAAAGCCACCACCCTCCCCATCCCCAAGCTACTTCTCTCTTCCCCGAGCTCCGTGCTCTTGTCATGGCTGCAGCCTATGCAAGCACGACTCCTCCGCAGGCTGGATGGCTGCCTTCCCGCCCACACGTGGTCGGGACGCATCCTTGTAAGACACAGAGAACCAGGAGTACTGTCAAGAAAAGTTAAGTGCCTCCCTGCTGGCAACGAAGGGCACTTCAAAATACGCTGCTCTTCTCAGCACTGCCCTCCCCAAAGCTGCTAACTACCTCTGCTTTAAAATTAGAGAGGTAGGATTAAAGGAAAAGGTGTCGCAGGAGGAAGAGCTTCCAATCCCTGTGATAAATAAAAGTTAAATAAAAAACTCTGCTCTGGGCAACTGACAGAGCGCTACCAAGCAGATGTTCAGGCAAATGCAACCGTGCAGGTCTGAGCCCTGCCGTGACCCTTTGCAATGAGCCCTCCTCGTGCCGCCGGGCGGATTCCCTCCTTACCAAAGTAATCGGCCTTTGGCCGAGCATCCATCTCCTGCTCCAGCCGCTGGGTCAGTGCCTCCAGCTTCAACTCGGCCGCCGACGGCCCTTGCTCGGGCTGCGGAAGGAGGGTCTGGCAGGGCAGCTTCACCTTTGCCGTGCTGGAGCCATCCAGGTGCCCAGAGTCTGCCCGCGGCCCGCTCCCGCCCTCCGGGAGAAGCGTCTGCGGCGCACTGGGAGCCGCCAGGCCTCGCGCGGGGATGCTCCCTGGCTCGGGGCTCACAGCGCTGCCGGCCGGCCTGTGGTTCTGACCGTGGGCCACGAAGTGACCGCCTGGGCTGGGGTAGGCAGCGGCGTGCTGGTATTCCACGCTGGGAGCAGCGGGTGCGGAGCCTGGCGGGAAGGACAGCGAGACGCCCTGGTACCACAGCTGGCTGCCGTCTCCTCCGGCTTTGGGAGCGCAGGGCTCAGCGGAGCCCGAAAACCCCCGGGTGGGCTGCGCTGAGGGTGCCGAGAAGGATGAGGACCTCTGCTGTGGCTCCTCTGGCCCCGCCGAGGGTGCCGGGGGTGTCCGGGCGTTGGAGAAGGAGGATCTCTGTCCGGCCGGCACCGGGTCACGGCCCCCGCCAGCTCTCCTGCCCTCGCCGCCGTTCTCCTGCCCGCCGCGGCAGGGCTGGGGGTCGCCGGGGCTCGCAGCCTGTTGCTCCCCGCGCCCCGCGCCGGGCTGCGAGCTCCCCGCTTTAGGGATCCTGTCGAGCTCCGCTTCCCAGCCCCGGCGCCCGGCCTGGCTGCCAGGGGCCTCGGCACGTGTGCCGCTCTCTCCGAAGCCCCGCTCCCCTCCATCGCAGGGCCGAGCCCGCGGCCCCTCGGCGGCGGGGGGCGGCTTGGAACCCCGCGCCACCGGCGGGCTGGGACGGGGGGGGTGGAAGGCGGCAGCCCCTCCGTTCATCGCGGCCAGCAGCATCTCCTCCTGCTGCTGCTGCTGCTGCTGCTGCTGGA
This sequence comes from Entomyzon cyanotis, assembly GCA_024500445.1. Classification (NCBI taxonomy): domain Eukaryota; kingdom Metazoa; phylum Chordata; class Aves; order Passeriformes; family Meliphagidae; genus Entomyzon; species Entomyzon cyanotis. The sequence goes on from JAKEPQ010001005.1 coordinate 90,888,577, forward strand.
GGTGGATCTTGGCCATCTTGGTGGCGAACACCCGCCTGGTCTCCTCGAACTCGGGGTTGTTGCCGGCAGCTTTGTCCACCCGAAAGAGACCGTCCTTGGAGGCCTCGTACATGTTGAGGTCCTCGATGAACTTGCTGGCTTCCAGACCCAGATCGTCGTACTTGTCCATCCTGCCCGGCTTAGCGGGAAGACCCCCGCCTTCTTCTTCTTCTTCTTCTTCTTCTTCCTCCTCCTCTCCTCCTCCTCTTTCCCGCCGGGATCACGGCAACGCCGGCAGCGGCACCCGCTCCGTCCCGCCGCGCTCCCGCCGCGCTCGTCCCCGCCGGGGGCGTGGCTCCGGGCGGCACCGCCGGGCGCGCTCACACAAACCACGCCCCCGCCCCGCCTCCAGGCCACGCCCCCAAGACACGCCCACCGGGCGGGCGCGCGCTGCTCGTCCCCGCTCCGTGCGGCGCGCGCGGTGTGCCCCAAAGCGCCGCGTGCGGTTCTGAGCGCGTCCCGCTTGGGAAGGGATCGGGTCAGGCAGCAGGGCTGGGAAGGAGGCTGGGAAGGGGTGCGCACGGTGGTTAAAGTCACCCGCGCCATGCAAGGAGGGTTTTTTGCCTCCTCTGCCCTCTGGATAATATTCATCTTTTTCACCCTTTAGCCCGGAAAACCCTCCTGAAGAAGCCTTGCGAAAAGTCACAGACGCCCGTCGGGAAAAAACTAGCCCCACCCCTCCGTGAAAAACTGCAAGGAAAATCTCATTCTGTAATTATTGGGGCAATTAGTCTGTATAGTAGGAAACTGTGAGAATTTTCTTAGTGTAGGTAGACATTCTATGCTGGAAAGTCATGCCTAAGTGAACATGATTAAAGGACCCTGGATCATTGCAGGAGGACGACCCCTAGCCTGAAGAATAAAGGATACCCCCGGATGCCCAAGACAACACCAGTATCCCAGCCTCCCCAACACCTTTTGGAACCCCCCACCCCATTATCTAGCATCATAGACACATAACTGCAGCCAGACCAACTCCAGAGGCATTTAGATCAAGAGAGAAGCAGATGGATCATGACATCATAAAATCATAGTTGCTCTGGGATTTAGTGACATATGTGTGATACATAGGGATTTGACAAATCATGTTGCTCCCAAATGCTTGAAAGGTATAGGAATTGTGTGTAAAATTGCATTCCCAGTGCCCCAATGTGGTCGGGACACCTCATGCCCATGATTAAAGACTTACCCATGTGAATCTACACTTTACATCCCAGCCTCCCTCCTGTGTCAGCCTGGGCCAGTTGCAAAATTTCCATGGCAAAACACAACTGGGGGTGCCCAGGGGTTGGGGGGGGGCTGCAGCAGGAGCTCTGCTGGGCTTGTGAGAAAGGCTGGTTTGTAGGGCACTCCAAGTAAACTGACTGGTGCAGGTGATCCTACGGGCCCAGGCACGTGTCCTGCATTCCCAAGACTTGTTATTGTATTTCTCCCCCAGGCTCCAGGAGGTAGGGCCAAATGTTAAGGAATGTGGAAATTCACTGCCTTTAATAATGGTGAATTGGGCTGTGACCAAAACATGTCAGAAATAAAAAAAAACCAATCCTGCCCTCTTTGACCCATTCCCTTACAACAGCACTCCTGAGCAACTGAGGCCAGACCTGAAATATCCTGCCTCTTCCTGTGAGATTTGGCCCAATGTGCTTAAAAATCACAGCGCTGTGAGCCCCTGGAAAAGGTGCCAGTCTTCTTTCAAGGCAGCCTCAGAACTGCTGTGGCATCTCCAAAGAGGCTCTGAGCAGGACGGAGAGGCCAGAGGCTTGAGTCCTGCAGCAACAGCCTTAGGCTGGAGATTGAGCTCATAAACTACTGAACTTTGGACTCACAAAAGTTAGCCAAGCCATAGCACAGCTTTAGATAAGGGGGTTTGTGGTTTCTAAGGAAGACAGGCAGACGGTAATCCCAACACAGGGCGGAGCACAGCAGCAGAGCTCCCCAGTCCTCAGGACCTGGAGAAGCACATATTGCTACTAACCATGGCCTGCCACTTTTTTAATAGATTGATAATGCTGAAGCTTTTCACAATATCAGGAAAATATCCCAGCTATCAAGCAATCCCATCTATCAAACATTTCCAAGCCTTCCTCTGCTGTGGGGATGAGGGAAGGAGTGGTATCACAGCTCCCTCAGGCTGATCCCCACAAGCCCAGTTTCACTTTGGTGTGCTTGGGGGCTAAAGCCCACTTTGCACAAGTCCTGGCAGTTCAGGAGGAGGGTTTAGCCTCCATCTGGATGTCAATCGTGCAAAGCACAGCAAACCCCTGCCTGAGCCACGGCCCTTTTGGCTGGACTGGAAAGGGTTTGCCCCCTTTTTGTGACTGGGAGAGGCCACAGTGGCCCCCATCAGCTGCTTCATGCCAGGCAGGTGTTGGCTCAGGTCACCAGTTACCAAAAATGAGAGTGACTACCTCTTTTGTGGGACTTGACCAAAACTGTCAAGTTTGAGGTAAAGCTCAGCTGGGGCAGTGAAAGCCAAAACAGTTTCAGTGTCTAAACAGCATCCTTGTTAAGGGCTCGTGGAAGTCTGGGTTTGGCAAAATCCAGGGCTGACAAGGAGAACCACAGCAAGTGGTTCTCCTCATCACTGCCTCCTCCTCATCACTGGCTTCAGGATACTTTTGGAGACTGGCTTAGCTGAGATGATTAATTTTCAGTATGACCACTTTTATCTAAAATGGGCAATATCCAATGCTAAAAAAAAAAAGTAACAACAAAGTTGGTACTGAACCGTGGTTTACTTGAGTCCATATTTGTATGACAAATGACAGAAAGGAAACAGCAGCAGGTAGATAAGGATGGGAGCGTGAGCCCCAGCACTGCTTCACTTGCTGGAGGAATATGTGACATGGACAAAGAGCAATTGGAAAGGAAATTACACATTGTGCACCTTCTTGCCTCCTTCTCCCTAAAGGATGTAGAGTTAATCAGGGGAAGCCATGCTCCCATCCAGCATATCAGAGACTCAGACTTGTGTCCATTGGAGTTTTTTTCTTCAAACACACTGAGATGAGGCTCTTCCATCTCTCTAAGAAACAAAGTTTTTGGTGGAAAAGAAGTACTTGGGAGTAGATGTCTCTATTTTCAGCTTTCGACACACAAACCAAGGAAGAATCTAACTTCTCTCAGATCATGTCTTTTTTTTTATCTGACTTTCTTTTTTAAGGGTCATGCATACATTTTCTGCTGTTACTTTTTATCTAACATCTGTAAGTCCTTTTACGGTCTGACCTGCAGGAGCTCACCACTTTGGGGCGGGAAGGAGTGGGGGGAAGCAGTCTTCTTGCCAAATGGCCGCTCTGGATGCTGCTGACCTTCACCAGCTATGTAAAGGACATTTCCTTCCTATGCCAAAGGATCAAATCAGCTGTCTGCAGAACAATGCTTACGCAGACGACGTGGAAAAGGCTGCTGAAGCCCTTCGGATAGGGAACCCCTCGCACTGGGCTTGGCCTCCTTCCAGGCTCCGCATGCACAAGCAGACACTTTGATGGCAAGCGCCGTTGAGGGGGAATCACAGCCAAGCGATTCAAAGGCATTTTGGAGTTGAATTTGCAATGCTTTCAGTGAATGTTAGGCAGTAAAATACCTTTGAATTTTCATGCTTGGATTTATTCTTTCTGCGAGGTTAGGGCTAGGGGTATTCCCAAGTGAGCAGATGATTAACTTGAACTTTCTACTAGACTGGAGATGTAATACTACACTGACTTGCAGACCCTTCTGCTGCGATTAGATATGGTCCCACATGTTTATAGTTCCTGTGACTTTTACAGCCCATGCCTATTAAGAAATTAAGGGGTCCACAACTGCTGTTGTAGCACAGGGCTGAAAATCTATGTGCCAGTTTGAATTAACTTATTCTAAACCCTACCCCTTGGGAGAAAAAAAAAAAAAACCATTGCTCATTTACTCTGTTTTTGTTCCTGTGGGCAAGGCTTACACACTGCATTTACTCATGCACAATAATGCTGTCGGTTTGTAACTCAGCCCCGCTCCACGTGGCAATCTCAGCTGCCTGTGGAGTGGAGGGAGGCAGTGATCTGGGGAGAAGCAGCCCCGAGTGGTTTACCCAGATTTCGGCTCCACCTCAGTGTGGGTACTGGGCACATCACTGCAGCCTTGTGCTGGGGCAGCACAGCCCTCCAGGGCTGGCAGGCTGGGACAAAGCTCTGCCTGCCTGGGTAAACAGCAAAGTTGCGAATGAGAGCAGGAAGGGGATCATCTGTCCTTATTTCTTGCTGCCACGTTGGTCTCTGGGCCCACATTGCAGAGAGATGGAGAAAATATGAAGAAATCCTCCACCATCATTCCCCCCCCAATAATTTTTCTATTTGGGAGAAAACGCCCTCATATTTTAAAGCATGACAACAGCCCACGGCTGTATAGTTTATGGAAAAACATGATTAGGAGGAGTCTGTGTGCCAATTTATAGCCAGATGTCTCTCCAAAAGACACTGCTGCATACTCACATTGCCTATTTGCAACCAAACTAGTGCAAGGAACCAGTAGCTGGCAGCACACAAGCTTGTCTGTGGACATGTCCAGGGCTTATCCCTGGTACCTGTGTCTCCCCAGAGCTGTAGAACAACCCAGGCAGGTTGTTTCCTGCAGGACTACGCACACCACTCTGCAGTGCCTGGGATATGTGCTCTGGTGTGTTTTAGCAAGAAAGTAATAAAGGCTTCAGTGCTAGACTATAAACACAGTGGGCAGCTTATAAGGCAGAAGTATTTCCAGGATAGAGCCTGGCTTGGTTCTTGCAGGAGCAAACATGTTTTTCAGCTTCTTGCAAGGCAGTGCCACAGCATCTCTGAACTCTTGACTGAATAGCAGTGGGAAATGATGGACTTTCCTTCCAGCTTTCTACTAGAGATTTTCATTAAATATGACATCTGCACCAGCCAGGTGCTTTATACTAGGAGGATGATGTGCAGGGCTGTAGGTCAAATAAGAGGGGAGGAGGAGGAGGAGGAGGGAGGGATGGAGGGATGGGGGGATGGAGAAAGGTGACTGCAGAGGTGAGCTCAGGGGCTGCCATGGGTGGGAAGGCTGGGGTCAAGTCAGGAGCCAGGCTGCTGGATGGGACACTATGGAGGTGGGGACGCCAAACCTCAGCCTCTGCCTTCCAAAAGGTTTTCAGGAAGGCGGCAGGGCAGGGTTGGGAGATGTTCCTCCTCATGGCTGCCCCAGAGGCCCGTGCATTCCTCCAGGAGGCCTGCCCTGCCTGCTGCCTGCTCTGCCAGCCCTGCCTGCAGCCTGCCTTGCCTGCTGCCTACACATTGAACCCACAAGCTTCAATGGCTTCAACCCGCAGGCTTCAACCCACAGGGGCAGCCTAGGGACTGCAGGCAGCCAAGGTACGCACCATGCAGCCTGAGTTGGTGCATCCCCTGCCCTTGGGTTCAGGGATCTGGACTTGGATATTTTGCTCCTGCTGTGGTACAAGTGTCTATCACAGGGAATTATCTCTGCAGGGAATTATGCTAAGAGTATTAATTCACACTAATTTAATTAACGCTAGTGGCAGAGAAAGGCCAGGGCAGTATGGGGACAGCTTTCCACACTACCTTTCAGGAGAGGTACAGATGCTTCACAGAAAGGGTTTCAGGATCATGCTCCTTCTTGAATAGCTGCACCTGCAGCATCAGTTCAGTGGGGATGCTGTGGGCCCTGCCCACAGGTTGGTAAACTGAGGCAGGGAAGGTTACCTGGCAGGCCAGACGTTGAGAAGGTTAGAGGAGCCATAGGGAATCACCGAAATCCCAGATAGGAACCCAGGAAGCAGCAGAGAGAGAAGCTGCAGATCCCCGAGCTGCAGCAGCTCAGTCTCCATGAGGAAGACCAGAGCTGGGTGCCAGGCGCTCGGCTGCTGCTCCAGGGCGGACAAGAACATTTACCTTCCTCTCTTCAGTTTCTCCAGGTGCCAGCAGCAGTGTTGGAGTCACTGATCTCCCCTTGCTGTCACTCCATGGGCAAAACACTTGCTTTCACTGGCTGCAGAGTTGCACCAGGCTAGTGCAGACAGCTCTGTTGGTTTCCCTACCCTTTCTCAAAAGAATGTGGAATAGTTTGTTTTCTCCATTTTCTACTGAAAAGAGCCTTTTATCAGAACAAGAGCTTGCCTGGAGAATTTTCCAACTCTGTTTCCCTGTCTCTTTATCAGTGCATTAACACAAACAGCACCGTGACCTTTTTAACCAACATACATGGCCTCCAGTAATGCTGGGCTGGAAGCACTCCACGGGTCAGACGACATCCTGCCATCAGTCATCGGCCTCACGTGGCTTGGTGGACTTTGAGTGGATTTGCCAGATGCAGTCAGTGCATCCACTCTGCTCTTCTGTGCGTGTCCTAGGAGAAGCTCTCTGACTAACAGATGTTTTTAAATGCTCTTTCACATGGGAAAATTGGGAATTATATGTTTTTATTGCACCCATGCTATTTCATCCAGCCACGTGGCTCTCCAGGGATGGAGACGTACTTAAGAAAAATATTCACTTCTAAAAGCTTCCACAGATTTTTTCACAACACTTTCTTATCTTAGCTAGTCCAGCAATGCACACTTGTATTTCTGTTTTGCAGCAATTAGTAAGATTTGCTAATTACACTGCTATGTGCTTAAAGACAATTGATTTCCCTTTGTAGCAGAAAACAATTTCCTGTTATGCCAATTCACTTAATCTTCATCAGAAACAAACCCAGGCTGCCATTGCCAGTAATGTGTCACGTTCCTTTATTAAATCACTCTCGTTTCTGCCCCAGCTATGTGTCCTGTGTTTATTATTCCTGATCAGTGGATTGGATCACCTACAGCTGTTATGACTTGTATGTATTTTGCTTCATGTATTGTTGGCACCAAGCAGAGTTATTGAAAAGCAACTCCCTTTGCTCAGCAGCTTGTGTGTCTCCTCTGGCAGTGGGACGTGGGTGTAGGGAAAACCCTGGACCTTTTATGCTTGGTTTTGGCACGTGTAGAAAACTACTGCCAGATAAGGAAGTTCAGAGCCTTATATGTGAGTATGGGCCATCCCCTTTCAGCCAGCCCCGAGAGCAAGCACAAAACACACATTTCTGCTCACGTAAATGCATAGGTTCTGTTTAGAGTTATATTGAAGAAGACCAGGCTCCCCAAACAAAAGAATTTCTTATGCCTGGGCTGAGCACCTCTAGTGCAAGCAGAGTGTGAATATTCAACTCATTGTACTTAAGCCTGTCCCATTTACACATTCCTTTGCTTAGTGAGCAACTTGGCAGCTCAGAAGAGAGAGCAGATTGGTGTGGCCCAGGCAGATAAGCATGCAAGTAAATGTCCTGGATGTTAAACATTGGAGGGTGTTCTTTATGAGATTCATGGGACCAAAATCACAGATTTGGGCCACGTTCACCTGACAACAAATTCAAGTATCCATTTGACTTTGGCTGAGTTTCCATTGTCTCATGGCCAATGCAAAAAAAGAACAAAAAATGGAACAAAAGCCATGAAGACTTCTCTCTGCAATGTCACCACATCCAGGCAAAAATACTCCCATTCAGAGGCAGTAACAACTTTTAAATCTGAGAAAACTGGTTCAAACTCTCTGAATACACACATCACTAGAGCTAACTTTGTATGGAAGACGGTGCAGGATGGCAACTCCCCAGGGCTTAAAACGAGACCTGAACTTTTCCATCCCAAGGCTTACCTGAGTGAAAGAAGTGTCATGAGTCACAAAGGCTGTGTGTGACTCGAGGCCTCCTGGGACAGATAGGGTTAGTGCAGTGAAGACTGCTTTGTGATGCTGGAAAGTCACATTAGTCAGGAAAGGGAAAAAATTCCCACCTTTCCTCCACATGTCGGGCAAGATCTCTTTTATCATCTGGGCTGCAGATGAGAGCTCTGATCCTTTCCCCTTCTGCACAAAGATAATGCTTCAGTTCAGTTCTCCTCCTGCTAGGGCTGGGATATGCTTAAAGCACCCTCTGACCTACTGTGATCAGCTTCACCCTTGAGACACAAATGCTATTTCATGGAAAAAACCCCCATACTAACCATGGTGTAGTTCCAGCAACATTTTTTAAGGTCAAAAGCAGACATTACCTGGACTGATAGTATGTATATTCACCACTCATGTTCTGTGGTGATAGACCTGGTTTAATATTGAACACTTGTTTAGCTCAGTCCTTTGACACAAAATCAGCTCAGATCATAGAAGGAGAGCACTGGGGAAACATGGAAGCAGAGAAAGCATTAAACGATTCAGCAAAGCCAGCCTATGTGCTTCCAAGTGAGTAAATATACATAAATAAAGAAAATCCTGTCTCTGTAAACTGCAGTATTGCCAAACTACAAAAAAACCAACCAACCAACCAACCACAATTCTTTCTTCATTTATAGCAAGCTTTTAGAAAAATCTCACATACTGCAAACCTCCCTAGGAAGGAACAACCAGCAAAGCACTAGTTAACATTCCTTCTAGTGCATGTCAATTGTGAATGGTTTATAGAGTAGGAATAGCTTTCTGTAAGGCTTTACACTGAAGAAGGAGAGACAAAGAGGAGAGACTGTATGACCTGCCTTATCTGAGGAAATTCTCCCTCCAGAAGAAACAAGCAGGATTTACAAAGTTAGATCAGAAAATGCTATCATTAATCAGATGTCAGTCCTGTGGCATAACTTTAGTCTGGTCAGAGAGCACACAGATTTTATTTTGCACCAAATCTCCATGTTTGGGTTCTGATAAAGAAACATGGAAATATACATGTTTGTCCAGCAATGCCCCCGTACAGGGTTTTTTGAAAAGCATAGGTGGGACAAGCTGGCTAGAGAACTATCTTAGCTAGTGAGCTAAGCTGCACCAGTGTCCTTTAATGCAATATAAAAAGCCCTCCTGCCTTGCTGCAAAGTCACCTCAGTTGTCACCCACGCCAAATAACACATTTTTCTACACAGAGGTGTCTTCCGGCACATTTCAGTGCCCCCATCACCCCAGCATCTGAGATCCTTCCTTATGAAATCAATGGCACTGGAAAAGTACTTAGTGACCTTTCAGGACTTTGCCAGTTTTATTTTCCCGGAATCAATGTTTGAGGGCTGGATTTTTTGAAATTTAGTCACATGAACAATTTTAGGGTAGAAAGGGTACCAATGATTATTTTTTAAATTTGACATTACTTAAAATAGAAATTCAATACAGTTTGGATCAGTGCAATGACTGATCTTCTATCCCCTTGAGGAATAGTATGCTGAAAATGCCCCTTCCATGTCATGGATCCATTTCTTGGAGCAACTTGTCCTGGGCCTATCCCACTGGGTTTAGCAAACCTCCCACATCCTCTTTGGATCATCACTTCATGGAATAAGGACAGCGGCACCACATCCTTTTTAATGTGCATGAACATTTGCAATTTGACTCATGCAATTTGACTCATCACAAGCCAACACCTGCTCTTCTTACTTCTCAAGTGTCCTGCTCCCAGATTTAAAACTCCAGCCCTGTTTACCCACTGAGCTCTCCAAGGGGACACAATCTATACATACCACCTTCAGCATAAAGATGCCTCTCTACTGTGACACAAATAACAACTGCCAAATAAAGGAGACTTCTGTGATGAGTTATTTTACAAAGGCTTAGTAATAGGCTACAGTCTGTATACCATTATCAGTCCCATCTAGGCACAGACTGAACCTGTGAGTCACAATTACTGTAAGACAAATGGTAATCATGCTTCAGAGCAGGTCAACTTTGTCAGTGGCTGCCAGGACGACAGCACAGCTCTGCAGCTGGCACCTCTGCCATCCTTCAAACACACACTTACCAGGGGATTAAGCTATGTCACACTGTCTGCATCATCTCTCACACTCACTCTTTCACCACCTGTTTTGTATCCTCTAGACCACACTGAATTACAACTTACTGTAAACACACTGGCGGGACTTCTGACCTTATGCTTTTTGTGAGTCTCCTGTTCACTACCTTTCCTTTTTTAGCCTGTAGAAATCCATTCCTTATTTTGATTTTTGCCTGAATCACCAAGTGACATCTACAATTCACTTCCTCAGGCAAGAGCAAATACCCTCAAGTGCTAACAGCAATAAACACTGTGGGCTGCTGCCTGGCCCTGTAGTGACTGCAGCTTTTGTTTAAATGCACCACAGGGTTGCTGGGCTTACAACATCTTTCTTCATCCTTGTAAATTTTAAAAGTTTTTATTTACACCAAACATGTCACCTTTCCCCCAAAGAAAAACGCTGTTAAAATGGGTCCACAGGGTGTGTTAAACCTTTTATTTAAAAAAAAAAAAAAAAAAAAAAAAAAAAAAAAGCAAAGCAGGACTGTGCTGTGCCACAGATTTTACTTTAAAGGACCTCCTTCACAGTCCTTTTAGGGGCTTCTGAACGGGAGTTTTATGAATTTATAACAACATATATGTCAAGCAGACACTGGAATTCAAATTATTTTAACTCCAACTAAAGGCCTGTGTTTGAATGTCTGAATGCATTCCTTTGTGGCTCAGATTTCTGGAGTCTTAAAACTGCAAAGACCATATCTTCATTATAAATATTCCATTTCTTAGTCATTCTGGTGTCAATGGACTGCTGGAGAGAAAATCTGCCAAGTGTGGTCCAGGAGGAAGCAGAAATCAGAAGAGTTTTGTTGCAGAGGTAGGGATGTGTAGAGCCAAACATGCTTGCTAAGCCTGGCATCTCTGTTATGTATCTGGATATTTGGTACCAAAAATGCATAAACCCAAAACGAATATTGGCATTGCTTAGCTAGTACCCACATGGCAATGTGATCTGTCTTGAGCCTAGTTGCTGAGAATCTATTAGACGTATTCACTGTTATGTGGGATACTTTTCTTGGTTTTCTTTCAATCTAGTGCAGAGTCTGGATGCCTGCTGGGCTGGAGGGTTATTGCAGACCTCTGTATTTGCCTTGCTGGTTGTTACTGCTGATTCTTAACTGTCAGAATGGCTCACAAATGGCTGGCTTATTGGACTAGTTAGCTGAATGACTGTTAAAAAAATACATTCTCTCACAACGAACTCTGCAATTGTTTCCTTGGAAACTCTTTTTCAAGCATTTGCTGAATACAATAAATATTTCCATGTGGATATATCAGCAACGCAGCATACAAACGACATGGTTGGAATCAGGTGTGAGAATGGCTTTATGTTTTATGAATGTCTGATTGTTTTTTAGAAACATGATAGCCATTTTCGCTTAATGAACCCCTCAGAAAAAAAAACAAAAAAGAAAGAATTTCGATCCAAGTTTTATGATCTAGGCACTACAGGATCTGGTAGAGGCAAAAAGCACCCTGTCTGCCTTCCCCTCTGCTGCATTTCTAGCAGCCGACTGATCCCTCTCTTGAATGCGACTGAGATGGCTCATGCATAGGAAGTAACTTCCATCCTGTTCCATGCAGAAACAACCATCGCACTTAGCTGAAGTTGCACCTCTCATGCATGTGCCAACACAAATACATCAGCTAGGAAGGAGAACTCTGGCCAAGGCAGGCCTGGCTGAATAATCTGACCTTTTTCTTGGCTTGGCTCTGAAATTTATGTGAAATGTATCAAACCACCACATTCTGGCTACCTGCTGTGCCCAAGGCCATTGGTCAGTGCAAAGAAATTATTTTTTAAAATATGTTTTTAAATTTAACCCTCTTACTGTAGTAACATTTTCTAAAAACTTAAAATGTTAAGCTAATGGTAGAGTACCCAAACATGAGATACAGGGAGCAAAGCACACCTAACATTTGGGGTAGCACATACTCAGGGCAGTCATTTAGCCCTGGAATCACATTTATGCATCTCCATTTAGCCAAGCCAACTTTCCAACAGGATATATTCCTGAGGCTGACACTAAGCCCCACGCTCTTTATATAATTTACATTCTGTGACAGAGGTTTAACTCTTCTGTGCTTCTTTCTCATTCTCCCAAAGAATATGCACAAGCAGCATCTTACCACGACTCAATAAGAAACTTTAATTCTGCACATTTCTTCACATTGAAATGAAGATTTAGCAGCAACCTGATTTTAGTAAGATTTCTTTCCCACCTTTACAAGACAGTGAAATAATCATAACTAGCATTTCTGCATCGGTTTCCACCTCAAAAGATTCTATTTCCCTTTTACAGCCCAGCAGAGCCTTTACTATTCTTGCACTAAGAAGTTGATAAGAGCAGTTCTGGGAGACAAAAAGGCCTTTTTAATGGCTCGTCCCTGGAGATGCTTCACTCCAAGTTCACTTCGAAGAACTAGCTCGTGGACCTCTTCAAAATTGCGGGCTGCTTGCTGAGGGACAAAAACTTTGCCACAGGCTTTGTTATTGATCTGAAAGAGAGACAAGAAAACAAGAAAAAAGAGATGTTACTAGACTGTTTTCTACAATTTCATTTCCTGTGTCCAATCCATCTTGCTACACAAAGAAAGGGAGAAAGTGGAATAAACTCTTTTCTCCAAAACCACACTAAGTAGGGAATAAAATTCTTCCTATCTCCTGTCCATCTACCACAAGATAAAAACTCTGACTCATGATACTCAAAAAAAAAATTGAAGAAGTGGCCACAGGAAGTCTCAGTTTTGAAGACAGCAAGCAGCACGTGACTGTGCAATGCAGCGATCTTTTAATTTTAAAAATGTGACAGTCACATAAGCTGCATAAAATGGTTTGTCTGGTGGGAATCTTGGTTTTTACATACTTCTGGGCAGCAATTTGGCTTCTTTACAGCTAAGCAATGTCTTGTAGAGATTCAAATGGAAGATTTATTATTTTTATAAAAATAGGCCTTAACTTGGTGTATGTTGCACTCATTGTTATATGTTGCACTCAACCCATGGCTCATTAATCCAACACTGACCACAAAGACGTCAACTACTCACAAAGTAACATTTTCCTGTGTGTGGCTGGTTTTCAGAGCAGCTTACGCGCTGGTTTTGCTTCAGTGGGGCAGAATCGTGAAAGTAAAACTGAGTAAGTCCTTTGGTGGGAATCATCTTAATTTATAAAACGGTTTTATAAATCCTTTCTATCATCCAGTAAGAGGAGATAATGGACACAGATTACAGAGCCTGACTGAGTACCTTTCTGGAGCTGGCATAAAATTAATTATTACAAAAGCTTTCAGATTTATATGGATTATTTTCAGTGGTTTAATGAGAAGAATATCAATCACACATTTCAGAAAATGAAATAATTTGAATTTTTTAATGCAATTAATTACATTATTCGCATAATAATCTGGTGTAGGTACTGCAGATCTCTGACCCCTGGGCATAATTTCAAGAAGATTTCAATCTTCTAAAAGAAACATACATTGCTTCATGAAGTTTGGACATAAAAATGTACATGGCTTGGTTTTCACCCGGATTTTATCCAGGATATCTGCATGCAACACAGAAAAAATGAGAGAGACCTAGTTCACTTACCTAGTTTGTCTTTTATTGAAAAGAAAATAATTTGTGCAATTCTCTGAGAGGAAGTTGGGACAGATTTTTAAGGAACAAAATGAAATCTCAAATGCAGCAAGGATGAACCACTTCTGGTTTTTGACTAGTCTTGACAATAATTTGCAGTAATGTCAGTAGGCTTTTAACTATTCCCACACACATCCCTAATGTGGCATCATAAAAGGCTGGCCGTGTTAAACTTTGCCTTTAGCACCTGGTGCAAAGTAAATCCCTTAAAAAACACATAGGAGTTCATCTTTAAAGCTTTTGTGAAAAATAAATACAAGCAGTTCATTTTGACAGGACACTTCAGAGAAGAAATGCATTCCACAGAAAAAGAAAACAGTAAAATCCAAACAGATACAGTTTTAGTGGGAATATAAAGCAAGCTTCTCAGCTTGCTGCTAGGACACGCAGCCTGCAGTTCAAAGTTATGCCTGCCTAGTTCAAATGTCATTCACTGTCCTCCATCATGCAAATTAATATGTCCCAGTGGATGGATGTTGGCAGGGGGAAATTTTCCACAACTAGCCCATTTGGTGCTGTTCTCAACAGAAAAGCCAAGCGGTCTAAATCAACTTGGTAAATAAATGACTGCTGGCAGTTGTGTTTTCTTAGAAAGGTTGAGAAGCCTGGGCGACCTGGCACTGTGTACCTTCCCACAGCACATCTCCACCTTCCCACAGCATGTCTCCTGATCTTCCCACACTACCCTGTGAGCTGGCACCAAAACTTCCATCAAACAGCAGATTGGTTATGGTTTCACCATGTGTTTCAGCATGGCTTTCATTATTTCATAGGTATTATGAAGCATTTAAACACTATTCTTAAAATAGGGAGCTGCAGATTTAATAATATGCTATGTGTAACAAGCATCCTATTTACATATTCTTTTAGTCCAGGTTCTCAGCGGGAGAAATGTCTTCTGCTATTCCTCCATCTCTCTCTGCACAGACCAGCATAACCCTTGGCATTTCCAGGCGAAAGTGTCAGCTCAAGAAAACTGGGTGCTGGTAGCCTTTTTCTCTGAAAAATCATGGAAAACTGCAAGAGGAGAAATACTTGGGTCTTGGGTCCTTCCTTCCCCGGAGGAAGGAAGCTGTTGCTTTTCTCTTCTCTTATTTTCTCTCACTTAATTTTTTTTTTTGTTAAATATTTGACATTCTACACTATCTCAGCTCGACAGGGAGCCAGTGGTAACCGCAGAAGTTATAAAAGTTGAAATGAAATCACAAAAGACTGAAAAATAAGCACCTTGAGGCTGCAGAAAGGAATTTTAAATTCAACTCAAATATTTTTTTACCATTAATGCATAATCCTTCTGAGAAGTAAAAATGAAAATAAGTATCTGTGCACTGTTAGGCCTCCCTCATATGCCAAAGCAAGAAAAATGACAGCAACTTTTTTTTTTTGGATATAAAAACATCAGTTATAAGACCACATCTGCTAACAGTTCTGCACCACCTAGAAAATGTGAGGAATGCTAGTCAGAAATGTGTTCATAGGAGAAAATGCACACTACATTCAGGTCAGATTTTTCAGAGCATTAATAACATAAAGTAGTATTAAAAATACTCAGCTTCGCAATAACATTTAGAGTAAAAGATGCTGTGCATATCTAGTGAATTTAAATTCTTTTCTTGTAGGCAATCTGTATTTTTTCAGCCAAGGATACAGTGAGTTGGTTGCTTTTGTTGCTTTGGGTTAAATATGGAAAGACATAACTCTAGCAGAGACAGGAAATAATGAAGTATTTTGTGTGAAGAGAAATAAACCCAAAATGTCTCAGCAGACAAATCCCTTGCAGCCTGAGGCAGTTTGATGACTTGAGAAGAATAGGACTGTGGCCCAAAGACTTGGTTTGACTGTACAGCCTTGTGAAGAGACACTGACTCTTTGCAACTAACCAGTTCCTCTGTATGCTGAGTGTTTCTTGGTTTAATGAGGGCAATTTATTTTTGCAGCCATACAAAAACCTACAGTGTCCACATGACTTCCCACATTCCCTGCACATTCACGTTCCCTGCTCCCCCATATTTCCCTTTTGCCTTACTCTTACAGTAGAAAGCCAGGCACACTCTGTAGGCATTATTGTTAAGAATTATTCCCAGTTCAAAAAAGCAACTTGTCTCTCTAGTCTTCCAGTCACTTGCTTTCTCAAAAGCAAGGTGTCTACGTACATCATATTCTTCCAGCAATATATGACTGAGAACACAGGAGTTGTTTTTTCTCTTATTACAACAAGACTGTTACACAAGGCTATGGCTTTGACAAAGTCAACCAGGAACAGAAACAAAAATAATTTCCATAGCGGCTATATAAAGCAAATTTTTTTTTGAGAAGGAAATTTTAGTATCAGCAGAAAAACATCAGTGAAATGTTTAGGCATTTTCACATTTGGTTGTGTAGTCTTAAAAACATTGTTTCCAGAGTTTTCCCTGTGTTGTTGAAATTGTTATTTCAAAGATATATTTAATATCATGGTTGCTTTAACCACAGCTGCAAAGACCTTTCTATAATTACACAATTTCTCATTCATGACTTCCTTCTAAGCTGAACACTGGAATTCAAGACGTTTGCTAGCTGTGCTTGGATGTGAAGGCTTATTTTGAGCTTGAGAGAAGTGATTATACCTCAGTGAAGATTTTTACAGTTATAACTAAATGCGTATCACTTGGGCAAGAAAGAGGAAAAAAGCAATTAATCCACAGCGACTATTAGGCTAAGTCTTCTATTAACCCCAGCTGGCAATTCAGTCATTCTCCTTGATTTGGGAAAAGATGCCAATTGAAAATTTCCTTCAAAAAGACATACTCCTTGGCTTCTGGTAAGGGTGTATGTTTAATGTTGGAAAAATCAGTGTTTTAACAGCTTTTCTCAATCTGCTCAAATAAACTGACTCAGAGATCTGGCAAGATATGAAATTATTTGCAAAGATACTTTGATTAAGGAAAGCTATAGCGACATGGCTTCTCCTAAATTCAACCAGCTCTTCCCTCCTCAAAAAACTCAGCTCAACAAAAATAACCCAACTTCTTTGCTTCCTCTCCCAAAGGGGCAAACAGAATAAAAAGCAACTAAAACGCATTGGTTCTGTTTCTTTTACACACAGAGAACGTACAGTTTTACATGACCTAATGTCATTTCTCCTATAGGCTCCATTTCATTCAATGTCCAGAAACACAGGAAGTTTTTGAATTGAAGCATTTAATTTAATTTAATTTAAAACACTGAAGTTTAGAACGTCTGCACTAAAGATTATTCTTTGTTGAACAGTGAAAAAGGCAGAAGCCCTGCAGATCTAGAAGTATGCAACTACATTAATTACAGACTGCCATAATGCCCTGAGCATGAAGAACTTGAAGGCAGGTGGACCAGGAGTCAGTCAGTGGAAGAGCTGAGACACTGCTCAGGGATCCCATGGATTTGGCTCCAGGTATTCCCTCTGTGCCCTGCAGTGGCACTCACTGCTACTGTGCACTATCTAAGGATCAAGCTTTACAATGCCTGGGAGCATCCTGAAGACATGCTAGTTAACTAGAGCCAGAGGAAAGAACATGGTAAGCTACAATGTGGACATGCAACCATTAGAAAATTGCAGGTTAACTAAATGTAGTTACATGTCTACTCCTCCAGTGAACAGCCAGCTCCTTCCCTAGACCACAAAGGGGTAAGAGCACAAAGACAAATTGGAAGTTTTAATATTTCCAAAGATAGCTGGTTTTCTCAACCCCATTCCTGCAAATACACTCTCCTGACATGTGACAGAAATTCAGCCCAAGGCAGATGGGAAACATCATTTTGGCAAAAGTCACAACTTAACCCAGCTTATGACTGGTCCTATTAGGCAGCCATAGCACTACTGGTATCACAAGAAATATCACTTAATTATACATTTTTGTATAGGGACAAGATAATAAATGCACTGTCAGGCAAAAAAAATCTATATTTTTATCATAGTTTTGACTGTATCATCCTTGCCCATGGCTGTTCATTGGTCAAATCTCCACAGGTACTAATATTCAGTCACTCTGAAAGGTTTATATTTAGGGCGTCTCTCTTCCAAACTCACTGTTGTTTCCATTTAGGAAACCATTTTAATTACTCAGCACAACCATAATTGCAGCTTCTATTTTGAACTTTCACTGAGCCATCTACTAAGGGAACCGACTTCCACAAGAGCAGAAATTCCATCATCCTCTGGGCTCATAACACATTACTTGGCCACTACTGAAAAGAAATTAAAATGCTCTCACCAGTACAGACATCTCCACAACATCTGATGGCTCAAGGTACTCTGGATCTACTTTGGGCCAGGACTGATGCAGAACATCAACGTCCCAGTGATGGTGAATACAAAGTTTATTCTGCATATGTGCCAAACCTGGGAAATGAAAACAGTAAAACATTCATCTGTACTGTAACCAGAACATTTGGTCTTTGGAATTTGTTTGATAAATTAGATCAGGATAAAGTTGACTTTAAAAGCAAGTGCCATAGGAGATAATTACATTGTTTAGATTAGCATACAACACATTATAAACAGAAAGACATGCATCTTTGAAGCATTTGTTTTATACCATGAGTAAGGATATTAACAATGTGGGCACACTGTAGATTCAAATTAACACTCCATAACTTTGTCATGAGTACAGAAGACTACTGCTTATTATTTTAAATTGTAGTACTGCAACACAAGTTGACCTCTGCTTCTAAAAGTCAACCATAACACTGCTTTTATTTTCAGTAACGCCACCAGTTTGATTAAAATTTTACTAACAACTGAGAATGATAAACAATTATGGCTTATTATTTTACCACCTGTAATGCTGGGTAGTTTCTAAATTTGCAAGTCAAGCTACTTGCAAGATTTTCCCTATTCTGTGAAGTGCACTTTCTCACAAATTAAAGGTGCTACAAAGGAGTGCCTTGCACAGCTTGCTCTCCTTATGATTTTTACATTCTGAAACACTTTATCCTTAGATTTTATTTTAAAAAAATTCTAAAATGCGTATAAGTGATCTCGTTTTATTACACAGGCTACAGTCTTCCCAAGATAATTAATTACTAATTTGTTTAAGTAACAGAATAGGATGCAAGTAATTCTGAAGCTGCATTCTGTAACTGAATAAAAGCTCCTGAGTGAGATTTATGTTGCTGTTTACTGCAGCTGTACGACAAAATACAAAGGTTTCATTTAACAAGAAGCTGTCAAATATGATCAGTATTTTGATGATGATTGCACTTGCGATTCTCTCAAAGCCAGGAGATTTTTAAATTAAAAGCATTCTCTGTGTATGAATAAGAACACAGACTAAAACTTCTTGTAAGCACATGCTTCATTCAGAACTGCAAAATGTATGTGAAATTTCATCTGGTTTAAGGAAACTACAGCAAAAGCATAAAAAAACCCCATCAACACAAGATTTGCTGGTGAGACAGAGGCACTGAAGCTGTTCAAAACAGTATGACAGCAGCCATAGGTGCAAGCCCAACCCATGCACAGTGTATACGTGAATTCAGCTCGCTGGATTGTTTAGACTAATGCGGTGAGTAACAGCAAACAGGGACATAAAGAGCATGCAACTTCCTCCAGAAATATCCACCACATTTTTGTCAGTGCTTTTTCAGACAAAGTGCTTCGGTAAAATGACACACAGCTGTGCTATTTGCTGAATGACTCAGAAAGGGGCAGTAGGGAGGACTGATGGGAGCTATTTCTACTGGCAAGCAAGAACATGCACATTTCCTAATGACAACAACTATTTATTACGTAAATAATTTATTAAAACAATTCAGTGGCTCTGATTCTGTGTATTTTTTTTTCTTTTGCAGCAGCAGCTCCGAAACTCAGAGAGCACAAGATAGGAATGCAAGCAGAAAAAAAAATCTTCATATTGATGATTCATTATCACATTGACTGTAAAGACAACAGCTGTTAGATTCTTCCCTTTTTGGCTTTTGAACACCCAGATGAGCTCAGTTCTTTCCAGCTGATCACATGCCTTGTGGCAGAAGCATGCACACTGGCCACTCCTTATTTTCCTGTTGAAGAGGATTCTTCAAACTATTTAAAACTGACTTTCTGATATAAGAGCTTCTATCTACAAAAGCAAAACCAGGGTCACTTTTAATGCCTGTGGAGGCTGACCCACCTAATAAACTGACTAACAAAAAAAGAATTAAAATGTACCCTGAAGCAGTAAAAGTGTGTGCAAGCCCAATGTCAATCTTTTGGCTCATTTTTTTGCTACAAAATGAGCTATGACCTCATCCATAGAAAAAGAGAAGTAGAAAAGTCAACAGAACTAGTTTGAGAAAACAGTTTGACAGGAAACCAAAATGAAGGTTTTAGTTATGTTGCCTGTTTGGCTTCCTGCCTTAATTCACATTTTGTAAGCTGTAGAACACAGAAAACGCAATAACTTGGTTTGTATTTTCAAAATTAAACATGCACAACCAGAAACTTCTCCACTCTTATCCAAAATGGTGATGGTCCACTTGTGAGGACCTAGACAGAGCCCTGTTTGAGACATCAAAAATGGACCATTTCCGAAACTTTGATTATGAAAACATGAAAAATTTGTTTTATTGTCTTACTGTACTGGAAGGTGGCTAGTGAAGTGCATTTTATGAAGTGGTGTGCATTTTGCATCATGTTTCTTTATGTATTTTGCTTTTATGGCTATAGATTCTCTTGCAGATGCAGGACAGAAAGCTAACTGTCTGTTACTGTAAGTTATTTACTTATAGGTACCCATCTGTACAGGACAGATCAAAGACAATACTTGTGCTAAATCTGAAGCCCTGAGCTTGCTATTAGATCTGTTTCAATGATCTTCTACTGACTAGCAAGCTAATACTAGAGCAAGGTTTCCCTAACCAGTAACTCACAGCTTTGGAACCCAATTCAAAACACCATGTTAAATGAGTACTGTATTACTGTAAATTAGTGAATTGAGAGAAAGAGGGGACAGGACCAGTCTAACAGCTTTTCAGCTCAGGGCAATGTTTTACTAGCATTACATGAGTATTTCATAAAGTGTAATACTTCCCCTAAGGTGCTATTTGACAGGGAAGAGCAGATTCTCATTTTAAAGAGAGTTAAGAAGGAAGATGTGGGAGCAATTGTATATCAGCAAGATGTTGGAACAGCAAGGTAACTCTAGTCTTACAGAAAAGAAACCAGTGGAAAAAAATTATCTGCAAAATGCCAGTAATTGTGCAGCTACTTGGACACAAAATTACGTAGATGAGAGAAAAAGTTGTGATTATGAAGTAAATTGAAAAAGAGCTGGCATGGGACAAGCCCTGGCACTGAAAGGTTAAAGCAGAAAAGGGAAGGAAGATGGAAGCCTTAATGGGTGATAAAAGGAAGCTAATGAAAACCTCTGAAACAATGGCAATATCAGAGTTTAGGACTAGGGTATTTCTAACAGAAAATATAAGAAAATTAGAGGGGGAAGTATAAGATGACTGTAAGGGTGAATATCCAAATACTGCTAGTTTTTGGATTTAGCTAAATAGAAACAATAGAAATCTGTATTAGGTAAAATCCACCACACTAGCAGACAAGCAGAAAAAGGTTTTAAAAAGCTCTTAGACACAAAAGTGTGTAAGGGCAAGTGGAGAGGCATTTTGGGTGAGTACCTACTTGCCCATGCAGCCTCTTTCTGGCATTGTTACCATGTTACTTTGTTCTTGATATGCTTTTTACTATTTAATGAATCTCCCTGTTTGACAGATTCAGGCAAATTACATATCTGAAATACCTTTCTGCAGCTCAGGAAGAACATGTCAGTCAGTCATGTGTGAAACAGTCTGCAATCTCAAAGAAATGGTAATGGCTGTTTCCAAACAGCTCTGAGAAAAGTTGTGTTATACCACTGGTATAATAGTACAGAATTAGATTGTGAAAAGCCTGGCTTACGGTAAGCTAACTCTAGGATGTGCTTGCAATCCAGCAAACTCCACACAAATCTTTTAACCTTCTTAAGACAATCTGTCTTCCTCCATTTGAAAGACTTGCTCTCCTTCCTTTCAGGTTATTACTCTTGCAGGGTAAAAAATAGCTTTTTAAACTCCAAATCATGTTTCTTCTTGGATTTGTGAAGGGTGATTTCTACATTCATATTTTCAGTTAAAATCTACAACATCAATTAGCTTTTACTCAACTCCATTCTTTACAGAAGCCTTCTTGAGCAAGGGCTGAATTCAGACAAATTCTTGCAAAAGAGCCATTGTAGTGAGGGTTGAAATATTGCTAAAAACAATGATACCATTAAAAATTCCAAAAATTATGTTTAATTTCAGTATTTCCTAAGATGTGTTTATCAAACACATGAATAAAAGATGTGTTTATCTTTCATGTGCCATCTGTAATAAAAAATTAACAACTCACAATAAGCAGTTTCATATCCTTGTCTGAACAGCAAAATACCGTAGTACTACAAACAAACTAAAAAAAAAATGTCTCAAATGGTGTCTGTATATTCCTTAGATACAAGGTTTCAGGAAGGAAACTGATTTCCTCATCCTGTTAGTGTTCATAAACTGCCAAGATATCAGCCGGATGAACTCTTCCCACACTGAGGGGCTATGGTTGCTTTTTATGTTATTGAGCGATAAACCAGTGCATTCTCTGCACAGTTAACACCATTAGGCTGACACACCAAAATACCAAAAACTGGAGAGAGAACTTCTTCAAACACAAAGTATCAAAGCACTGGGTTGCTGCTGCTCAGCTGCTGAAAGGTGAGGCACTTATAGAACAGCATTCAAGCAGCTTCCATCAAAGAGTGGGGTCCACTGCTATAGGTGCAATTTATAGAACTAACAGTATACAAATTCCTTTTCCTGACTAATTTACGAGAGAGGAAGCAGCATTATCCTGACATTTAGATTCAAAGCCAAGGTGCAAAAGGAGAGACTTGGTCTGTGTTTGGAGAACTAAAGCACAGTGAAAACTAAACAGAGTATTTAGAAACCTTAATTTTCATATTGAAATGATTTAAAATAATAAGGCATCATCACCTATATGCAACAAAGTTTAAGAAACAGGTTACATCAGAAGAGCAACAGGACTTGGTGGAACCAGAGTGCAATTCAAAACATGAACTTGGGGAATGTTTAATATGAAATCCCAATCCCAGGACAGAATTGCAAGATGTTGGCTATTTCAAAACAATACAGTCTTCTTACCACAGTGCAGCAGTTAAATGTACGTACATTCTCCTGATAAAATTGTTTAATAACTTCAGTATAATGCAATGATCACCATACTAAAAGATACTGTGATTTTCAAATTTAGTAATAAAATTCTTTAGGCAATAATCAACACACAATGGTTTTTTAGAATTGCTGCACTGAATTACAGTGCACATGTCTCTGGACCACACAAGTAAAATTTTATCTTTAAATGCAGACAGAGGCTGAGGACAATACACTTCCAATTTTTATATGCTTCCTTTTCATTCTTACATCAGAGGGAGATCCAGAAAATGTTTATCATTTTAATTCTCCAGTGATTTTAGTAGCAAGAAAATACTTCCTTCTCTAACATTCAAAATGCTACAGGATTAAGCTTTATGTTTGACAAGTTGTTAATTAAGATACCTTAGGGCTCTTTGTCATTTTATCAACCATAGTTGATAATTCTGTATTTCCTAACATGTATTAGAATTCCAAGTTCAGAAGGCACTGTATGTATAAGTAATTATCCTGGATCTCTTCTGCCTCCATCTCAGCCAATGCGGAAAACAGTAGTGCTAATTACTTTCATTTAGTATTATTTTAATTAGATGGCACTTCATAGTATAAGGCCAGATGGATCATGTCTGATGCCACTCTTCATTCTAGACAGTTAAACTTCTATTAAGACATTTTAAAATCACTGGAAATGAAAACACATGCGAAAAACCCAACCCACTTTCCCTCGTATATCTTGTTTTTTCCATAGGGTCTGCCTCCATGTTACTGCTTTGAAGAAGAGCAATCTCTCCTCGAAAATTAAAATTACAGGGCCATGCACAACACAGAAACATGATCAGTTTAGCAGCACTGCTCTGCAAGCATTTGAATGCACAATGTTTTGGGATGACTGTTGAAAATAAAACCATTAAAACAATATCCAAAAGCTAATATTAGGTCCAAAACCACACAGCATTTTGTGGCCAGCCACAATGCAGAATATATTCCTATCTTCCCACATGCATCTTGGGACTTTTCCCAATAAACCTTAAAATCAGCTGCTGAACTCTGGCATGCACATCCCTTCTTTCACAGGCTTTAACTGTAGCAGCACCATGCAACTTAGCCCACTTGGTATTCAGACCTGTACAGCTGTGACAGATCTTAAAAAAGATATCCTGTCTATCATTCCCATTCTCCATGGCAGGTTAATTTACAGCACAATGTCCCTCAGTCTCTGGGCATTCTAAAAGGGTACAATTTTTATTGAATACTCCTTTAGGCTTTTTAGTATCCAGCCCTCTGATATGGTTCTCTTTGCCTGAATTCCTGAAAGAAAATATTTGTAGTCCAAAGACTCTGAAACAGTTATTTGAAAAAGGGCTGTTTCTGTCCTGGTGTTCAGCTCTTAATAATGTCATCCATATTCAGGAGCAGTTAGCAGCTGACATGAATTCCTCATGCAAGTCCTGTCTTGAATTTTTCTTCTTTCTCCCTTTCTCTGCCTAGTTTCAAGAAATCCACCTCTGTATGCAAGGAAAAACAAATCAAAGACAGAAAAGAGAGATGTGGGAATACCACAAGGTTCAAGTTTATTCAACAATATTGACAGAAGGTGACAAGCTAGACGAAGAATTCAGAGATAAGTGACACATCTACTAAGTACAGACATTTTTGTAAATTTCTCGTCATTTTTCCTAAAACATCTATATAAAGTTCATAAATACCTTTCCACATTTCTGATGCAATGTGAGGAGCCATAGGTGCAACCATAATGCAGAGTGAAGCCAAAGCATCTTCAAATTCTGTGCTGTGAAGAACAAGAAGCCGAGAAGCTTGCTGAGTGAAAAGACAAGGAAAAAGAAACAAACTATTAACATTCTGAGGCAGGGGGAGGAAGTAGTTTAATTAAGAAGAAAATGCAGTGATAAAACCTAAAATCAATGTCTATGCTGAAGAGAGTGTAATTTCACAATAAATTGGAAACTTATGAAAATGGAGAATTAAAATCACAACTCTTGGTCATAGAGCACTCTCTAACGTTTAGAAGCTAATCCTAAAGTGGCTGAAGAAGACCCTTGGGGATCTGCTCTAGCATAGGAGTCTGAACACACACTCGTGGACAACAATGACCCTCAAAATCACTTTGAGCGCTGCCTTTTCTAGAAGTGTAATCTTAGGCAAAACCAGAATTATCTGAGAAGAGGTGAGTACTTGTCTATGAGAGTCAAACTGTGCTGAATGCAGCATGGGTTTTGTTGGGAAAAGGTTCAGTTGTACAGGAACATAGATTGGCTTAAGTAAAGCTGAATTTAGTGACAAAGTGAGGTTTTACAGCTGATGGAAGCTTTGGGAATCAAAAGCACAGCAAAGTCTTTTACAGTTTGATGTTCTGATTGTTTTAGTAAAGTGTCTGGATTCTCTAATATAGAAAATATTCAATTTCTGGCAAAAGGTATGTGACTGACAAAATCTGAACTTCATTTCTCCATTTAACTTAACTTACAGAAAATATAAAAGAAACTTAAAAGACATATCACTAAAAGTAATCAGATGAAGTTTTTCTTTCTTTGTCTGTGTAAGAGATTATATCCCATGGCAAATTCACCTGCTGCATTTATTCTGTAATTTATCCCTCTAATGAAACAGCACAGAAAAATGCCAATACATGTCATCTTATGAGAATTATTTGATGTGATGAACTCTCATTCTCATCAACTAGTAAATTGTCCAAAACCAGTAATTTGCTTGACCTCAAATGTCAGAGGGCATCTTCTTATCACTGATACTAACAAGGTCAGTGCAAACTATATTTGAGTGAGTTTTAGTAACTGCTACCTGCTTCCAGTATTTAATCCTTGCCCATCTCTCCACTTTCTCCTTTTAACTGGGAGTAAAAGAGGAAAAGTCAGCATGCTATATCGTTCTTCAGAGATACTGCATTGACTTCTTTGGTCAAGAAATACATGAGTATTCAAGTATCTGGCTGTCTGTAGGAGAGAGTTTTAACTTTTTTTTAACATTAACTCCACCATCCACTAGCCTCAAATGCCAATGAATCACTGAGTTGGAGATAAACAATTGTATGTTACCTTCCCAACACCATACAGTACATCAGACGTAAATTACCTCAGTACAGCACCTGTGCACAACCTACTTAACTTTTTGTTAAATTCCTTGATTTTGCCAATAAGCTCCTTGGAATCCATAAGGTAGGAAATGGTATTTCAATAAAGAAGTTGAAACTTTCAAAATGATGTTTAATTTCTGGTCTATACCATTATATGCCTGAAGAATTGCTCAACCAGGTCGAAGAGCAGTAACAAAAATAATGATAATAGCTTATTATATTTCATCCATCACCACTGGCTGATAAACAACATAATCCGAATTAAAAATCTTAAGACTTAAGTTCAGCAGTGTAAGATATCTTTCAGGACTGACCATGTGTGATTTTCCTGGCAAAGAATAACCCTCTTAAAATCAGAATGCTTGGCAATTCTATAAGGTACCACTATACCTGGCTACCTGCGCAACTTGGCTAAAATCAAGAGAACAAAGAACAGAACTAAACAAAATGTATCCTCTTGAAATAACAGGGTGTAGACATAAATATCAGAATCTAGTGGATCTAATACTATCAAGATCCTCCTGCAAAATTGTTTCTATTTCAGGGTTACAGTGATACTAGAACATGCTGCTTTTGAACTGGTTAACTCAACAAGGCTCTTGACTTAATAACACTGTTTATGAAGTTAATGACATACAGAAAGCTGCACGATAGCTCAGGCAGCTCCTGCTTTGTATAAAGACTGACTGTAAAGGAACAGCATCTGAGAGAAAAGGACCTTCTTTAATATCACATACTTACGTGGAGTACATTAGTGAGGCTCATCAATCGGGAAATAGCTGCATTAAACAAATGATCCTTTGTGAAGCAGTCAGTTACCTTGTGTTAGAAGAAAAGGTCTATCATTAATTACTTAAAATTCTCAGACTTGGAATACTGGGTTTTTAAATGAAAAGCAATTACTGATAATCAATTTCAATTTGTGAAATACGTGCATCTTACCTCTTACATGAAAACCACTTTGGTAAACACATCGTATGTGCAATCAGTGTGTATGGGAAAATAACAGTCATATAAAAATACTACTGATTAGCTTCCCTTCTGTTTCAGGATTTAAAAAGCTTCAACCAATGGTATGAAAAATGTGCCTTAGTCACCCTTTATTTCCTTTACTAAAATATCTTCCCTTTGCCCCTACAAGAGACCTTCTCTCTTGTAAATCCATTTATTCTGGTGAAAGCTTGTTCATAGATTACAAGACTAGAATTATAAAGTCTGTTAAATGATCCGGAACATCCTTCACAGCAGGGTTTAAAACAGCAAAAGTTTTTATCCACAAAAAACCACTTTAAGTTAATTTTGCAGGTATTTATATCTCCTTCTCAGTCTTGGATAATTGAATTGATGCTAATCACAGCAGGAGACAAAACATAACAAGAGATGAACAACCATTTCAGTATTTTTTTTAAGGATATGCTAATATATTTTCACCAGTGGCTTTTTTTGTTCTATATCAAATAGCAGGCATGATAATGAGGTATGAAGCAAACAGATCAAAAGCTTTTGTTAGGGGTAACCTACAGAACTCACCTACAGTTTTGCTACTGAAAATGGAGTTACTCGAATCCCAGATTGATAACATTTTAATGCCATAACATTTCATCCCTTAAATGAGGCATACATCCTTTAAATAATTTGTAGGTAGATGAAATTATTTACACAGAGAATAATTCACTGAAAAATAATGGAAAAAGCTTTTGGCTCTCTAAGTCAAACATATGGTTTTAGCATAAGAAGCAACTTATTTAGTAATTTAGAAACTATGTATAAAGTGTTTCTTTCAACCTCAGAAATCACCAGATTCTTCTGCTCCCAGATCTTTCTGGCTTCAGCCTTCTCTTTCTTATTCAGAAGCTCAGGATTGGGCACGGTTCCTGAAGTCCTGGCTTCAATAAGTTTGGTTACAAGTGCCCAGAGGCGCGTCTGCCATCTCTGAACGCCCGGCATAGCATCAGCTGAGATTAATGAAAGATTTCAGAAAAAAATTAAAGTTACAATTAAAGTTACAATTAAAGAATCCCAAACTTTAAAGAAAAGCAGGAACAGAACACTAAACATTAAAAAAACCCCTCTGTATTTTAAATGAAAGATATCAATGTAATTAAAAATGTCTTTACAAGTAATGCTGAGTTGCTTTAATTGAAAAAAAAATCAGTAAAAGTATTTTTTCGCAATGACTCTAAAACATATACATAGCAAAAATACAGCATAGAATATTTGCTAAAATCTGTAAAATAATCCAATGTTATGTCAATTCTAGAACGTTCATCTTGTGTTTTAATGACTCCACAAAGGAGCTGTATGTGCTCTCAGTTTTTGAACTCATGGAAGCATACAAACATACATACATATATATACACACATATACACACAGACACACACAGGTATGCACACACATATTTTTTCAAATGGAGAAGTTTCTTTTCAAATTTGATTTTAGAAAGTATGTATACTTTGGTTGCTACAGAGATGCTATGCTAGTGAGTACCGGCTCTGATCCTTAGTACCCTCTTTTGATACAGCTTAGTTTGGGATGGGGAGACTATGAAGCTGTTCACCTTGACCCTGAAGACATCGGTCCTATTCCATGCCTGCTCACACCATGGGAGAGAAGGACATGAGGCCCTGCCTTGATGTCCACCAAAAAAGGACAAGGAATCTAGTCTGAAGGGCAGTCATCAAAAGGCTATCAAAACACATACAGTGAAGAGAAGGATCATGACAACTGAGAACCACTATTTAATATTCTTTGAATGAGATAATTTTCTGTAATGGCTTTGTGTGGCAAAGTTTTGATAGAGAGGGGCTACAAGGATGGCTTCTTTGGGAAGCTGCTAGGAGCTTCCCCCATGTCCAACAGAGCCAGTTGAGCCCAGGAAGAAGAGAGAGGTGAGGGGAAGATGTAAATTTAGTTCTACTTCTCATTACTCCACTCTAATTTTAATTGATAATACATTAAATTAATTTCTCAGTCGAGTCTGTTTTGTCCAGGATGGCAACTGCTGAGTGATCTCCTTGTCCTTAACTCAACCCACAAGCCTTTTGTTGTACTTTTCTCTCCCTGTCCAGTTGGAAAGCAAGGAGTGATAGAGCAGCTTGGTGGGTACCTGACATCCAGCCCAAGGTCAAACCCAACACAACCTGCTTGATTTCTTCAAATTAAACATTCATAATTTTGTTATCATTAAGAAGTTCAGACCAAAGCTTAAAGATTTAAGAGATGCTTTTCACCTACTTGCTATTTTCTTCTCCCCTGGAAATATCTTGAGGCTGCTAAAATCTCCTTTTTGTTTACATTTTCCAATACTCTTAACATGAGATGACTCTGAAATCTTTCTTTCTGTTTCTCAAGTGGTAAACAGGTTGGCTTGAATGACTGAATGTATATTTGCTAGTATTATAACTGCATGTGCTTAGCTTTCTTAAAAAATGTTTAATCACCAAGTTCTCGTATACTTTGCAACTCAGATTTGGTACATGCTATTCTCACAGTAATTTAATTACTGCATTTTCAACATCAAAAAATACAGCAAAAAGATTGTACATCACTGAATTAGCTGCCTGAGAGGGAATTTGTGTACCTGTGTTGTGTATGGGATGCAGCTGTTAAGGCTTGATTCTAAGTGGTTCAATTTTTTAAGAGATCTTTTCAAATGCCTAGCTCTCTACTGTTGCGATTAGATGGTGACAAAGCCAACTGAGAACTCATAAAGCCCACTCCTCCAGTATACAGAGTAGTGCAGTAATATATAAAAGAACACACATGAATATAAAGCATGACAGACACGACTGAAATAATGTTTAGTGCAGGCTGAACTAAGTGGCAAGAACTTAACACATGAAAAAATGAAGAACTACACTTTTTGAAACCAGGCATGGAGTGTTTTATTAAAGCCTTATGCAACAAGAAGGTGAAATGTATAATACTACATTAAAATGTACGAACCACAGTAGATAAAAGAAATTAAGACCTGTCAGTATGAGGAATTGCATGATAGGAGTAAATAAGTACACAGGAGGGAAACTCTTCACTTATTCAAGAAGTGAGCTCATAAAAATGTCGTATCTAGAAATACTAATTACAAGGAACTCTGATTATCTTCTAATGAGATTCTTCTGAGAAGTATTTCATAGTCCATCTTACAAAAGATATTGCATGTGTGTTAATAAACAGAAATAACAAAATATTGTAAAGTTGTATCTGTGATCTGATATGATTAGAAAAAACAGATTATAAAGAATAAAATAATAAATTTCAGTTAATCAATCATTGCTAATTAAAGAAAGATAATGAGGTCCAAGTTTTCAGAAGAAAATACAACTTAAGAAGTGCTTCTCATACGTGCTTTGACTTTACAAGAGGTAAGCTGCTTGCAATAATCTTGCAAGTTTGCCTCTCAGTAACAGCTTTGTGACCCTCTGTCTTTTAAAAGAAACAAGTAATAAAACTCGCTTATGATATTTCTTTGATTCATTTTTTTCCAAAACTTGGGCATCAAGAATGGTATTAATTTTGTGTTTAAAATATAACACTTGAGAAAAAAGAAATAAACCCACAACAAAACAAACAACAGAAACAATCTGACTTACTTTTAGCATCCCACAGAATGTCTTGTTCTGGAGGAGCAGCAAACAGAATGTAAAGACGCAGGGTGTCAATGCCATACGCTTTCACTATTTCCTCAGGGTCTATTCCATTGTACTTAGATTTGCTCATTTTTTCCCAAGCAACTTGGAGCTTCTCACCAGTTTTTAGGTGAACTGGCTCAGTTCCTGAATATTAAGACATACAGAAAATACTGAAACAAATTTTGCTCACTTGTAACAGCAAATAATTTTGTTCCCTAAGCATGAGGAGAAACAATTATTGCAAGTGTTTTGGGTTTTTTTTCCAAAACAGCTTAAAGAGGAATACCACCCATTCTAAATACTCTTTTCCCTCCCAAAGCTTTCCTATGTTAATGTTTTAACACCAGTGATATCCCAATGCTTCCATCACATCATGACAAAAAGTCTCCTACTATTGGGAAGCTGTATCTGGCATGCGTCCCAAGTGCTGCCTTGACAGCTCCTGATATTTAAACTTTGCTATAACCATGACATTTAAAACTTCCTAGATAGGTTTAATTTGATACAATTCTGACCTGTACTTAGCTTTTATAAATACCAGATTTGTAGGTTTCAATTGCAGTAAGCTATCCTGAAAAGAGTGTGCTTTCTCTTGCATGAATTTAGAGACAGAATGGGACATTTATACTTAAAAAGACGCAACTGAGTAAACCCTCTGCTACATAAAAGCCCAATCTTTTCTAGAAGAAAATAGGATAACAGTGGCAAAACTTAAGAGGGTGGGTTGGTTGGTTGATTTTTAACTGACTTACAGGGTTTGTATCCAGTGATAGCAAGGATGTATGAAAGGAATGCTTACAAGAGGCAAATACGACCAAACCATTTTTGTTGCTACAGGTGCCATAGCAGTGACTTGCTGATCCGGTTTATGCAGTGAAGGCTCTGGAAAGAACTTGAAAAATAGCACTGTTTCCTTCAAGTTCTACATTCCTAATATCTACTGAATACACCTGCACCTGTGTTAGTTTTGCCATGATGTTTTTGTAGGTCCGGGACTAACTGACTCCATTCAGCAGGCTGCTGAGCACTGTCTTAACCAAACTGACTTTTGATCTTTTGGACTACACTGGAACTAAAATAATACCATGGCACTGTTTCTGTGTTTGGATGCAATTAAAAGCTGCTGGATTAGTAGGATCTCTGTGCACTCAGCAGTACGTGTGAATCCAAAACTCACAGAAGTTGCTCTCCAGTTTAAATATTAGAAGGATATCATTTTCTCTTGCAAATTTTCCCAGCACTGAGACTTGTACACTGAAGCAGTCCTTGGCTTTAGGGACACACCTATGTCGATTTTCCCATGCAGTTTCTCTTACCAGTGAGATCAACCTCCTCTCTCTTCAAACACTGGCCTGTTGTTTTTAGTCTGAATGTCTGATTCTTGATAAGACCTTGAACCAAGAGCTTATGGAAAGGCTCCCTAAGGATGGAAGGAAAAAGAAACTTCTCTGTTGAAAAGAGCTGTCAAAAGCATACTTTATGATAAGCCTCAGGTGTTGAGCCAATCAGGCACAATTTTTTAATGAAACAAGAATTTCAAGTTGACTACACATAAATAGTTGTCACCTTAGAAAGAGTACTTTGTGCATTTATTCATGGTGGTTGCCTGGCAAGTTATAAGTATTTATTTGCATTCCGCTCACATTCTTGCACCCTGATTTAGTACTAAGTTATTCTAACATCACTTTTCAAATTAGCATATGGATAATACACAGAAGTTTCTTGGCCCTACAATTTCCCCAACTTCAAGCTAAATCCCTTGTGTAAAAGCATTCAAGTACCTGGCGTCATTGTCTTACAAATATTTAGTTCCAGCTTCTCTTGAGGAGCACAGGATTTTGGAGAAATCAAAATGTTGTTGCACATTTCTTTCTATAAACAGATAAGACAGTTTCTCTAACATAAGCACCCACATGCCTTGTCCCTTTGCAGAATCAGCTGGGAAGGCCTGGCTGTATGAAAAAATATGCTAGAAAAAGGGCAGTGCTGGTAAGTTCATATCTCAGTGCATCAATTTTTTAGCACTTTCCTAGGAAAATTTACATCAGGAAGAGTAAACTCTCATGAAATGAGTACATGATAGGGCTAAAAAGAGCCTTGAAGGGCAGTAGTGCACTCAGCAAGAAATAAACTCTAAGTAAACACTGCTCTGGTTGACACACTATTGTGCCCCCCTCCTTTAATGATCTTGCATTTCCAATGCATTGAGTCACATGCCTGTCACTGTTTACACTGAAAAAAAGGCAACAGAATTAATCTCTAAAGCTTTTGGTTCCCACTCAGTAGGACAGGAAAGTAAGGCAGTTCCAACAGCAGCCTCAAGAACACTAGGGGCCTGGGAAGGAGGAGGTATGAAGCCAGTCCCAGAAGGCATACATAGTCTGGGAGCCTTCTCATGGGATCCTCCAACACAGGGACATCAGTGACCATCATTTTGGAGGACATGATCATCAGCACTGGTTAATACTGACTTGCACATCCTAATGCTCATGTGTGCTCAACATTAAACCATCTGAATTCTCTACACTTTTACCTAATGAAGCCTCAAATACACACAAAACAACTTATGTAAAAAGGATGCATTATTCCTATTAACTTTTTTTTTTTTAAAAGCCAGAATATACCCATCTAAAAAAGAAATAGTAAAACCAGACACATTTTATTTCACATGTACAAAAAAGTCATTATTCAAAACATGACTCACTTTTAAGGAGTTAATATAATATTTTACATTATTAGGAAATACAAATTGCATGACAATTTATCTCACAATTTAAAACAAAGTAATTTAATAATACAATTAAAGTATTATTAAATTATATAAAAATTACACAGGTTTCTACTGTATTAAAGTGGATATCTTCCAAGAACTAGTCGCTGAACACTTTTGATGACTCTGAAGTAAGGAGATATTTGAAAACAAAACTTTAAACTGGGAGAGAAAGTGACAGGCTTCATATTTTATCTTCAACATGTTCAAGTTTGAACATGAGTTTCCTTCCTTGTATATTTTGTATACTTATAAATATTGTGCAAGTACTGGCACATATTGATGTATCACTCAGTCACAAAGAAGTACAAATCTCTGCCATGCCACCTGGTTTTATCAACAATGCTAAGTAAGAGCAGCAATTCAAGCATCTCAATAAATATTTTCTAGACAATATTTCAGAGGTTGACAGAAAAATCTTGTTTAGAAGTAAAGGAACTTAAGGGAATGAGAACAGAAGCAAAACCAAGAAGAACTATTTTTAAAAACAGAATGCAAAAATAATCTAAAAAAAAAAATATATAAATACTATAAATTATCCAAGTCAATTAGAAGGTAAAAATTGGGAACAGAAACTTGGTAACCCTATCAACAACAATGGTGGGAAAATGCTTCAGGATGTAACAGTTTAGGATACATTTCTTCTACAAACTAGAGACATTACCCCACAGAAAAAAAAAATTCCCCCCTATCATTCAGTACTTCAGTCTGTTTAAGATCTCAGACAGTTATTAAAATAGCTACACTTCCTGCTATCTAAAATAAAGCTAATGAGGTAGCCAGATCATCCAAATCAGATAGGGCTCTCCACTGGAAGTGATTTTTCAAGGAACACTTATTTTTAATGACAAAGAGTTAGTTCAGATCATACGCCAAGTTACTAAAAGCTGAATGCAGGAACAAGCATTTCTTATTTTTGTTTACGCTGACAGAGGCTACAAAAATGCAATACAAAATACATTACCAAGTATGGGGAAAGAAACAACAACCATGTGTTCCTAGTGGGAGACCGCAGGAGTATGGAGACGTGCCCAAAATGAGAAAGCCAGAGCCCAACTACTAAACACAGGGCTCTAAACCAAACTGAGCCCTGCACTGTGAATACACAGTGATTTTGGCAGTGTTGTGGTAGCTCCATCTCATGTTCACATGCAGAGTTACACTTGGATTCACATTAATAAAACTGCACACCTCAAACGTTCCCCTTCAAAGGCAGAGATGCATTTCTTGGCTGGGTAAGGGAACTGCCAAGGGGCTGCAGCACAGCAAGTGTGATGCAATTATGACCTAAATACTGCAGCACCCAGTCATGGCATCATAAATATCTCCTGATCCAAAACACTGAAAATAATGGAATTAAGCCATTTTCAGACACACTGACATTTCTGGCACAGGTGTCTGGAGTTCCTTTGAATGCTTGGTCATGTGTCAGGTTGTAGGTTTGCTGGAATGGGATAGGCCTTCACCTGCCTCTGAAGTTTGTTTGTGCTCATGCTGGATTATCCACACTGAGACCTTGGCCATATACAGCTCTTGATCATGTTGTACATCTCACCTGCAAAGTCTGCCTGACAGCTCTGAGAAGAATCAATCAGCCGTGCTAGCCATGAAGTGTGTAATCCATCATTTTCCTTTCTGTAATGTTCATACACAGGTTCATCTCTATGACAGACCGATCCCTCTATAAAGGACCATGCATTCAATGGTAGGGCAAGCGTGAGTGACGGATCAGGAATTCCTGCTCAGTGCTGCATCCTCATGCTCTTTGCTTTGCTCTGTGCAGGGTGAGCAACAGGACTTTCAATCCCATTACAAATGACCCGTCTGAAGGACTCTGCGGAGCCTGCCACAGCGATAAAATAGTGAGTTCAGAAGGCAGCATAGCCCTAGCAAGGGAGCTGACTGCAGGTATTTGCACCCTACACCTTTAGAAAGGCTGAGAGAGCCCGACTGCTGTGCCCTGGTGAAGACAAGACTAGGTCAGTCGCTACCAGCTGAGTCCAGGGGGTTGTGAAACCTGCTGTTAGATATAGCTGTGCGACCTTGTGGAGGTGACTGAAGGATGTGGAAGCTGATAATTTTAGGCAAAAAAGAAGACAAAACAACATTGAATGTTCAAGATTCCATACAGTTAACAGCTGAGTGCTTTTGCTTAAAATCAGCACTAGTGATAAGGTCCTAAATGAATGCAGAGAAGCTGTACCATCATTCCCTCGCAGAATTAGCTATTTCTCTCACACACATATCTTTTTTTATTTTGTAACTCAGATATGTGAAAATAGTGCCTTCTTACTCAGCAGATTTGCTCTCTCTCAGAGTCAAATCTGCTGACTTAACAGCAACAATAAACTTTTTTATTGCTTTATAATCCTTCAGGGAGAATGTACTAGATTCCGTTTCCAATTATTCACCAGACAGAACTGATTACTGAAGTCTAGGGGAGAACCAAATTCTGTATAACTTGGACTAGCATAGTTGAGCAGGTGTAACCGAATCTGTCAGCACACGCTCACTATGGTGGATTAAGCCGGAACAGAGGAGGAGTTTTCTGGCCCCAGCTGCCTACCTGGCCCCTCTCCCAGCAGTGGCCACAGCTGGGAGGGCTTGCTGGCTTGTGAATTATTTATAGAACCAATGCATTTTACAGACCAGACTGCTAGAACAAATTGACATCAATTTGGGCTTAATCTGATATCACATGTATGAATACCCAGAGGGTACCATTTATTCTGCCTTGTCATTACTGAGAAATTGAGCAGCATTTCTTTCCCACCATGTCCATTAAAATACAAAAAAAATAAAAGACCACGCCTCATCTTTAGGGGATATTTAAGCTATTTACCTTTACAATTTTAAATGTCTACAAACACTGCATTTTCAATGAGGGTATGTGTGTCTGTAAATGTCTACTTCATACATGTTGCTTATAATATTTCTATAATAATCATTACACCATATTTGAAGAGCCTTTGCTTTGAAAATCTGAACAACAGAAATTTTAACTTCTGTTTTCAACCACATTATTATATTAATAGCCATTAGTACAGAATTAAAGACTACCCAGAAATATTTCAATAGATTTGAAAGACAGAGGATAGGAGTCAAACAATGAAAATTTCCATAAAGAAAACATATAAAAATGAAAACTTATTACAGATAAGTAGGGGAATAATAAACATTTTTAAGGATGCTAGATGACACTTTAAACAGCTCTCATTAACTGAGATACAACAGAATTTTCTTAGTTTAATCAGTGAAAAAGAGCTGAGCTACTAGAGAAAGACTGAAAATGCACAAGAGGGCAGTGTTTTTTAACATTTTAGTCTTTTCCCCCCAAGCTGCAGGCTTCGACATCATGACTTTCAGCTTCCTAACAATAAGCCTGCTGTTTCTAGTCACACTTTTCAGATCTTTCAGACTAGCCCTTGAGCAGTCCAAACAGAAGACTGAGCAAAAGTGGCTTCTGATTAACACTAAAACATTTAAAATACATGGTAATATTTATAAAGGGAGTTATGATTTCCATATCAAACCAAAATCCTAATTTGACTTCATGGCTTCAAAGCACCTAATGCTTTACCTTGCATAGAGCTAAAGCAAATGAACAATTTTGTGCATGATGATGAATTTGTTACAGTCAACTTGCAGTTCGAACACACGTCAAAGGAGTTCATACACCCAGCCCTCGGGGTGATGCTGTAACAGATCTTCACATGTGCAACAGTTCTTGAGGTTGCATATGGTGCCTCTTGGTAATTGTCTTTCATGTGCCTGAAACTTGTACGTGTCTGGCTTACTTAAGTGAACCCTAACTCAATCCTGCTCTACAGTGGGTAGTATCTCTTGCCTTCAAACTTTCCTGCTAAGCACAGACCTTGACAGCAAAGGCCAAGGCAAAGACTTTCCTTTCCATTTAGGCTCTTTGTCGGATTTTGCAACAGGCCAATGTCTTCCTTGGTGCCCTTTCAATGTATCTCCAGAAGCCCTTCTTATTGGCTTTACATTCTTCATCAGTTTCAATACTAGATGAGCTATGACCTTTCCATAATCCATGCTGCCTACCCAGCCAATGCTTCTACTTTCCTCCAGGGGTAGCCCATCCTCACTTCCACTTTCCTTGCACTTCTTTTGGTCTTGTTAAGGTCACAGAGGAGGTCCCTTTTCAGTCCAGTTGGCCTCTTTCCAAGCCTTCTTTTTACTTGCACACCAAAGTTAACCACTTACTTTGCAAGAAAATCTACCCTGCCCTGTGATATCACTTTATATTGGCAATACTTCAGTGACTGTAGTTAATGTTATTTTGGAAGGCTGAAGATTTTGACTAGCAAAAGAACATTTTGCTGCTGTGTGTTACAGCTCCACTAGATGACTGATGGATTAGGATTGTAAAGTCTTTTGTAGAATTAATAAGCCTAAAATTGCTTGCAAGGCAAAGCTCTGAAATTCTCTGCTTGAAGGGATAGCACCTCTGAGAGAAAGGGTCTGCTTCGAAAGGCTCACTCTGAGAGAGAAGAAACAGCCTTCCTGCTGCAGCTGCATAAGCTGCAGACAAATGGAGTGAAATACAGGTACACAAATCATCTACATACAATATTTCAAATGCAGCTTTCACTGCAAACTACTGCACAACCAAGAATGAGTTCTGAAAACACATTGCCTATTTTCATCAAAATTATTAAATTACTTGGGGAAATATTCTGCTAGCTGCATTAACTAGTCTTTTTCTGGCTCACAGCTACTTCTAGTTTTGTAGCAAAACTACAGCATTTGAGTGAGGTCAGTGACATATATATTTAGGCTCTTCTTCTACATCAAGTTTTTAGAGGGGATACTTGTAAAGAACGAATTTAGATTAATTGAGAGCTGAGAAATTACTGAGCAATTTTTCTCATGGAGCCACTCATTTTGATTCAATCTATTCAGCCATCTCTGCTGATTGGAGGACAGGACAGAGCCTGGGCCAGTGTTTCATTGTTCCAACACTAGTACTCTCTAAGCTGAGGATGTCATTTTAGGGTATAAAAGAGCAGAATTTTAGTGGAAATGGGGATGTTAAGCTCAGAACCTATCTGAGAGGACAAAGAACAGAACAGATGACTCACCTTCTTCCATCAAACTTTAACCAAAACAGAGAACAGTGAATTAGGCTATAGCAGCATCATCAACAAGAGTAATTAAAAATAATTATATAAAATTAATTAAATAAAAAGTAAATTGACATCAGATAAATATACTGCTTTTGCCTATCAAAATGTGTTTTGTACTGTTCAGCTCCAATAATGCAGTGACTTATAGGAGTGCTTAGTTTTTTACATATGCATGGTTCCACCAAAATTAATGCTATTACTGGCAGGAAGTTACCTAATTTGAAATAATAGCACTACACAGAATGCCTTAAGTTACTAGTTTGTGCATGCTTTTGCATGTTGGAAATCTACAGCAGCATTTTATCACTTGCTCTGAGCCACTTAATACTCATGCAATAAAAATGTTATGTATGAACACATACAGGAAGGGCAACTCACTGTGAGAAACCAAGCACTGACAAAGCAGGAAAATTCAATGTAATGAACTATTCAATGTAATGTTCCACCATCACAACAATGCCCACTAATACTCTTGCAAGTCAAATGAAATATGAAAGATTCTAATAGAAATATATAAGGCTTACTTGTGTTTTGTCATCTTTAAATCATGGCAAAAATGGCTGAAGAACCTTGCGTAGAATAAGTGCATAACTGCATGCTCCTTTCCTCCGATGTACAAATCCACAGGCATCCAGTAGTCTGCTAAGTCACTATTAAAGGGCCTGAAAAACCAGAATTATAGAAAAACCACAATGTTGAAAAGAAAGATCAGTGCTACTGAAGTATCCCATCATCCTTGGGACCTGTTGACTGGCCAACACTGTTTACTGAGAGCAATACCTGTGCAATAAAACTTTCATTTTGCTATCAGATCTTTTTAATTTTTTAAGAAGTGAAATGCTTATTATAGACAAAAATTTAATTTCCAGTGAGATGCAGATCCACAAAAAGATTATTTTCCTATATTTCAGGAAAGCAATTACCTGAGAAAGCAATGAAAACGTTTGACTGCTCTTTAAATGATTTTTTTTATAAATACCCTGTGGCCAGCTTTAAATTTTTTAGCATTTATCAAGCTTTATATACAAATATGTTAGAGTGAAAGACAAAAGACATGACCACTCAAAACCAGCTCATTTTTTTTATTCAGAGGTTTGCACTGCTGCCATTAGGGGGCAACGATGCAGTTTAAGGCTGCAGTACCCTCTGTAGAGGTAGATTGGTCACAACTATTCACTCCAACTGAAGGATGCTCGATGAAATGACAGTAAATTTGTCATTTACAGCATATTTACTATGTCATTGGAGGTCACCTGAATGGTTTCCTAGCATTGCTTACTGCTTCATTACATATTTCCAAGTCGCCTGTAGTGGGCCTGTGAAATACGATTTGTACAAAAATTCTTCTCTAAAATACGCTTCAAGGCCCTCCTCTAACAAATCTACTTGTTTGTCAGTCTGTCTGATAATTCCATCTGTAATTTTTGTAATAGCAAAACTTTCTTCCTCACAGATGAGCCCAGAAGCAAATCATGGATCTGGGATTCGTATTTGGTGGAACAAATCAAACCTAACTTGTTCACAGGGTTCCAGAATCAACAGAGTAATTGCCCTGAACTGCAGATCAGTGACATATGGTTTATGGAAATGAAGGGTTTATATATGTGTAGCTTAGGTAAAAGAACTAACTAAATAAATCAAATGCAGGCAGCAATTTAGTGCAGAAGTCCATATAAATGTTCTCATTTCAGTATAAAACAGATTAAGCTACACTAAGCTGTTACATTGACAGTTGGATGTTACATCTGACTATTTCTTCTTCAACTTCTGGAAAAGTCCCTCTTGCCCACGCACAAAAAATACTTCAAACTGTCATGGAGAGGAAGCAATCTGCCTAACTCAGTAATATTAATAATATATTCATGCTGCCACTGGAAAATAATTAAAATTGGCATGAAATGGAAGTGTTCACAGAAGATTTTTCTCTAACCAAACTAGTGCTGCCAATACAAAACCACCACAATCAGCCCAGCAATATTAAGTTACTGAGTATATGTAATATGTTCCCAGACACTGCTGCACAACAAATAAACAAACACACATCCAAACAGCCCCACATGTGGTATAAATGCTTTAAAATGCAACTCTTCTTCTCCTCCTCCTACTACATAGTAGGGATGTTGCGCTAATTCCTCTTTGGGAAAAACCAGTGCTATCAAGCAGCGCTACTACAGGCAGACTGTGAAGCAGAAAAATAGCTAAATAACTACATCTGCCTTCCCACACTCTCCATGCTGCAGACACTAGTCCATAGCACATGAAAAATCTCCTTTCATTAATTATGCATGTAGTGGAAGTGCTGACACAGCAGGAGATTGCTATGATGCCTCTTCACTTAAGGTCTGTGCCGAAGGAGATGGCAAAATCAAAAGGAGAGAAGTGAAGGTGCCATGCTTGGCAGCTGGATGTTACACTGGACTATTCCTCTTCTTACCAGTGGAACAGCACTGCCTATCCACACACTGAACTACTCAGTGAATTGCCAGGGAGGGTACACTCCTTGCAACTTACCAGTCTCAGAGTCTTGGCAGGCTGTCATTCCTGATGGTACCCTCCACTAAGGACAGTCTTCAGCTCCTCAGCTGAACATTTTCTCTGTGCCCTGCACCATAATGCCCTTTCATGCAAATTTCTGCTCCTTGCCCTGTAATTCCTGTGCTTACACAGTTGTGTTTACACATCCTGCTCTTCTAGATCTCCTCACATGGGAGCAACCAAATACATTTTTAGACCAGCTCCATATATTCTCCTGGTTTTGACTGCAATGGAGTTCATTTTCTTCTGAATAACTGGTACAGTCCTGTGCTTTGAATTCAGTATGAGAATAATGTTGATAAACTCATGGATGTTTTGAGTGTTGCTGAGCAGTGCTTACCCTAAGTCAAGGACTTCTGGGTCTCTCGTGCTCTACCAGAGAGTAGGTGCACAAAGAAGCTGGGAGGAAGCACAGCCTGGAAGGCTGACCCAAACTGGCCAAAGGGATATTCCATACCAGAGATTGTCATGCCCAGTATATAAACTGGGGGAGTTGGTGGGAGATGCTGATTGCTAGGGGATGGGCTGGGCATTGGTCAGCAGATAGTGAGCAAAAGAAGTGCATCACTTGTATTTCTTGGGTTTTATCTCTCTCTCCCTCTCCTTTTTATTGTAATTATTGTTATAACAATATTTTACTTTGTTTCAACTATTAACTGTTCTCATCCAACTCACGATTTTTACTATTTTTCCCCCTCCTCCTGACTGTCCTCCCCAGCCCACAGGGTGTGTGTAGGGAGTGAGAGAGGAGCTGTGTGGTACTTTGATACCAGCTGGGGTTAAACCACAACATCTACCCTGTGCTGTGCTCAGGCCCAGACGGCAGGCACATAATGAAGGCAGTGCTGGGATTCACACTGCCAGTAGACTGCAAGGGCAGCCAGAAGCTGGAAGCACCAGAGTGTGTGGTCTCTTTGTTCCCTTCTGTTCTGCCTAGCAGGCTTGCCCCCAATGGCCCTGTGCCTGCAGCCTCACCTGTCCGTGTTGTGAGCGTCAGTGTACCGCAGGTAGTACCAAGCAGAATCAACAAATGTATCCATGGTATCGACTTCTCGCCGTGCTGCTGCCTTGCACCTGAGCAAAAAAAAAAAGAGAAAAGCTATTTTTAGATAAGTGACCAGCTTGGAAAAAAAAACCCAAACAAACACGGACAGAGTGGTGGCCACAAAGACATTTAGACTGAAAACTGAACAGTCTGAAGAGTGACATGCCCAGAAAAAGTAGAACAAGAGTAACAGGGCTGACTTCTCTCTCCCTCCCAAAACACAGCAAAAGCAAGCCAAAAAGAAGCCTGAACAGCTGTCACATCCTGCAACAGCAGAAGATGGCACCACACTGGACAGCCCTTTCAGTCCTGGAATGTTTTGGAATTGCCATTTTTAAAAGATACAAAGCACAGACAAGAGTACTTTGCCATAAAGTTAATGGATACTAAATATATACCACACTTGTTAGGTACCAGCATATTTAGCAGAAAGGTCAGGTGGTTGCCTCTCATTGATTGTCTGTACAAAACAGTCTTTGCAGATTCCATTTATTATCTCTAGAAAAAATTAACTTAGTTTAATTTCAGCTTCCACTGAGATCAAATCTCTTCTAGACCTTGTAGCACAATTTTAATTTGTGATTACAGCAAATTGATTTTTGCTTGTAATTATACTGGCAGCCCTAAGGAACAG
The DNA here is from genome assembly GCA_024500445.1 of Entomyzon cyanotis. NCBI lineage: Eukaryota > Metazoa > Chordata > Aves > Passeriformes > Meliphagidae > Entomyzon > Entomyzon cyanotis. Next base: position 90,931,132 of record JAKEPQ010001005.1, read on the forward strand.
TTTCAAAATAGATTTTAGAAGCTCAGGTTACTTTCTGTTAATTTCTCCTTGAATATTCGTTGTTTGTAGGAGCCAATAATAACATTTAATAAACTTCCATTTGTTGTAAATGATCCCTCTTAAAACTCTTACTATTAAAACAATGGGATTATTCTAATGTCAATGAAACTTTTTGCAATCTGTGACACTCTTGTCCATAAATGCCATTGATCATATGTAAGAAATGTATGCAGTTTATATTTGTATGTAAGTTTAAATGTACATATATGTATAATAAGTTTACACAATAAATGGGGACTGGCTATTTAATATTTTCTAACTGCATAATTTAGTCTCTTATCAGGCTTGATGACTGTGCTGCAACATGTATCTGCTTGTCTGCCTGATACTTCAGCTTGGCTTGTCAAGGCAAGTTTACAAGAGCATCACCACTTAACATTTTCTGTCATTCTGTCTCTGTCCCTGGTCCTCCTCTACCTGCAAGTTTTTCTTCCAATGAGAATAATGTAATAAAAGAGTTTTACGTCTAACTGCTTTTTAGTGTAGAATAACCATTTTATTAAATTGTGTATATCAGCAAAGACTTGGCCAATGTAAAAGAATGGCTTTTCTGTCAAAAGCAAGAATACTTTACAGTCATTGAACCATAATTACATCTGCTTCATGCCCCTGTGCTCTAAATGGACATGGCTCACTAACATAGGGCAAATGGGCATTTTTCAGAGTTTATACAATTTATATCAATATTGTGATTACAGGCACAATACTGTAATCTCATTAGACAATCTTCAGACGACTAACACAATTACCTGGACTTGTATAACAAAGAATAACTTGGGCATCTCCTCCTATTTATGATTGTTAACATTATTGTCACTCAAATACTCAGACTTTTGTATCTTTCCATCTGGCTTTCCTTATTAATTCTAGATATTAAATGGAATTAATAAAAAACCCCTATTACTGGGGAGAAGAATTAAAGAAAGGCATGATGTAACTTCTCAGAGCAAGGAAAAGCAAGGATGACTATGCACACAAAAGTAATAGCTCAAATGATTTCAAACTGTAGCAGATGTGGATAAGCAATACTGACAATAGCTGTCAAATAGGTGAGAATTAGGAAGACAAATGGAAATGAGAATTAAAAAAAAAGTTAATTTCAGCAAGCTACCACATTTTAGGCTACGAAACTAATCCTGCTTGACCTTGTTTCTGACTCAACAAATGTCTTTGATCAATTTCTACACAGGACAGCCACAACAACTATCCGGAAAACATAAGAATTTGCTAAATATCAAAAGCATGTTATTGCCTGGTAAACAACAAAATAATTTTTAACTAAGGTTGTGGGGCAAGCCAAGAGTACAGACAATGACTGTCAGTCACAACAGAAAAATTTTTCAACTGAAAATAGGAATTGTAGACCAAAGCATTCCTGGGGGTTTTACTAAATTTGTGGATCTCATTCAGTAAGGCTTCACTGTAAAGGTCACACTTTAAAATACATTACTATGGGCAATTTCAATAAGCACAACTGAGAAGAAATTTTCTATGCAGAAACATGGGAGTAAACGTCTGTTTTACAAAAAAATACATGTGATCAACAAAGGTCAAAACACACGTTTCCAGAGAACCATAGAACTGCTAATATTAAAATAAATTTAGATGTTATGAATCGGCTGCATTATCAGCGAGAGCTCCATTGCCATTTATATCTCTGATTTCCCTGCCTGGCAGCCTGATAACATATTTCCCATTTGGTCAGTCTGCTAGGAGCAGCAATGCATTGCACTGCTGATGAAAAACTTGGGGATACCTCATGTTCTACCAGTTCCTCTCACAGAACTTATACACAAAATTCAGTGTACAGAGTACCTAAGCAGTCCTCAAGATTACACAACTGATTTTCACATCACATCTCTCACTACTTAATTTAGGCTTTTTGTTTCTTAAACAGATGGACTACAAACAATAAGGATTACAGTGTTGACAAGATGCATTTACTTTCTATTTCCTTCAAATCTGAATTACTGCTATTATGCTATCTGTAATGTACAGTGAATGTAATTCTTCACGATAAAGATTTATATACCTGCGGAAACAATTTATTGTTGGACTTACAATAATTTATTCTTGCGACATTCATTGCAAGAAAATGAACAGTGTTAGTTTCCTTAACAAGAGGACTAATTCAGTAATCACCATAAGTTTTATATGAACACTGGTGATGAAAGATAATTAAAATAAGTGTAGTAAATGAAGTGAGAAATACTGTTAAGAAATGGGAAACACAGAGAAAATCATTCTGTTTTTCCTTTCTTTCCTCTAACTTAAAACCAGTGAGGTTTTTTCAGCTTGTTTATGAAAAAATAGCAGTGGGCACTGAGTGTTGCAAAAAAAGGAGTTTTATAGAGAGTATAAGAAAAAAATCCCTGTGCTGGGTTAAACTAAACATCATTCTGGAGTAGTATCCTGTCTCAGAGCAGTCAGTTGCCAACACTTTGGGAAGGAGCACAAGAAACAGGCAGGTGCAAAGTGATCTCTCCCAGGCTGCAGCAAATAGAGCACTGACCTCGGACAGGAACAGTTCACCCATTCTGGGGCACTTTCCAGAGGTGAGGCTCCCTTTCCTGTGAACGTGGTTACATTGGGCAATACTACAGGTAAGTCTTCATAAGGCACGGGAACAGCGCCGCATGTCTGGCAGTGAATGATTGGAATGGGTGTTCCCCAGTACCGCTGGCGAGATATTAACCAGTCTCTTAATTTGTCACTTGTTAAGTCTCCACCTATTCTTTTATTTTTGGCCTGCTGAGTAACAGCTTTTAAAGCCTCCTGCCGTGTCATGCCAGTGATCTGATTGGGAAAAAAAAAAAAGAGACATGTAAGAAGAAAGAAAAATTTATATTTGCTGTTAAAGTGCAAGAACAAACAAAACCAGCCAATTTTCTGAGAGTAAAAAAAAATAATTTCTCTCTTCCCATTGCTTAACATCCTGCTATCCAAGAGACAGTTCATATACCAGCTGCTCATTTGAACCTTCTTGCTTAAAGGATAATGTTCTTGATGGTCTGAATAGAACTGAGGCTGAGAAAAAATCTTGTAGACCCCTTCAGCCTTTATTGGCAGATATTTGCATTTACTGCTGATATCCTTATCAGCTGCTGTACACCAAAACTTTCAGATTTCTATCATGCACATAAGGTAGAGACTGAGGAAATGCAAATGTTAAAACAGCTTTCCTTCTCCTGTGATCATTTCAGGCTTTTCTATTCTTGCTTTCACATATATCTTAACCACTCAGACCCGACCCGGGATGTAATGTGTCTGCTATTAAAACACATATTTTCAAAAGCTATATCTAAAGATAAGATTTCTATGTCACTTTAGGCATATATGTTACCATAAACGCTAAAACCACATTTCAATTAATTTGTGGAAGAAGGACAAGTATGTTTATGTTTAGCTTAAAAATCTATTGAGATTATGAAATAAGAATCAACTTTTAACATACGTTAAATTATTCAGTTTCCATTATAGAACTGAGACCAACACAGAGGAAAGTACAACCTTCCTCTCATGTACAAAAGGAAGAAACTTATTTTATTGCTACAGCAGAGCCAACATATTTCATCATTAAATTATTCTCAGAAATTTGGTAGAATAAGCTTAGCTTGATTTAAAAAAAATATCCTTTTAATCATACAAAGTATTTGGCGCTCTTAAAAAAACAGATTTTGTTTGCATTGTTAAGTTGGAAAGAACTCCATATTTGTATACCTACCTCTGCAGAATTAATGACTTTCTCTAAACCATTTGGTGATATCTCAATGACTTCAGTGAAAGAAATGCCCAGTTTCTTAGCTACTGCAGCATCTTCTGCACTAGTACTAGGAATTCCTAGACGGGATGAAAAACATTTAATTTCTATAACACCCACTTTATAATGACTTATGTTATTATAAACAACAAAGGAGTTAAAGAAAAAGATTTGAGAATAGTAAAAATGTTTTTGTACTCTTTAAGCAGTGAAATTCAAACAACGGTAATTACAATTACATTTCTCAGTTCCTCTGTAATTCAAATGTTCATGGTTCTGAAAAAACTAAAAATAAAGCTATAGAATGTGGATAGAATATGGAATTTTCAATATAGAATATTATCTAAATGTAATATATTTAAAAAATACAAATTTTAATTCTATTTGATAATATGATAATCAAAGACCAAACAAAGAGCAGAATCATCCTGTTTCAATAGTAAATTTCTCTCTTTCTAGTTTCATAGTTTATTAAAATGTACCATAACACAACAGTCTCAAACATTACTATCCCTTTAATTTACTATGAAAGACATGATTTGTTTATAAACTCAGGGAAACAATCCAAGTAGTATTAGTTTGCTATTCAGATTGTAACTAGTAAGAACACTTCCTACAGCTATTCAGATGAGTTACAGAAGTCACAGTATTTAAGGACCCCAGTGCTATCTTTCCTTCTGCATTTTATTGTTTGGGACAGTCATACATTTTAATTCTGCTCTGGAGGGTTACCTTTCACAGTGAGTTAAGAAATTTATTAGCTTTATTTATTATCCCAGGTATTTTGAAATAATATAAAGATACTAACAGATCTGTTATTTCCACAGAGATACATCTTTCTGCATATTTTTCCCTTTCAATTATACTTTAATTAACAATTTGAACAATCTTGCACAATTACTGTCCTCTTTAAAAGGCAAAGAAACTCATTCCAACAAGACAATGCCAGCATTAAGACAGTGAAAATTACACAAAAAAGCTCCCAAAATATTTGCTGAGCACATTAGAATTATTAACAAACTACTTCACTCTAAACCAGCTTAACAATCGTCTTTGCTCAGGCAGTGAAATGCCTGCTATACATTAACTCTGCCAATATGTGGAAGTTTGGAAGCAGATGACTAAAATCAAACAAAACTCCCCTGTGACAAGAAACTCCTTAACTAGAAAAACACAAAATTGCTATTTTATCCTTCCAGCAGATGTACACCCTTGCCATTTCAAGGCTCCCTTATAGAACAATGTTTGTATCTTAATTTGTCAGAGAGCCCTGCAGCTTGCAACAGGTGACTTCACAATATGCTCTACAAATGGAAAAAAGCAGGTCTCACTTTTTGGTCTGCCTCCTTTTGAAAAGATGATGCTATTAATGTACACTGGCAAAGCTCAACAACTGGCACCCACAGCTTCCCATGAAGAGCTGGGCTGTTTCCAACAGACATAAGGCCAAGGTATGTGCCAGCAAACTGGAAGATTTTAAGGAAAAATAAGATTAGGTATCTCAATTATTTGGCTTATCCTATAAGGGAAGAGACTTTGTTTCTCAAAAACAGATTCAAATCTAAAGCTCAAGATGCAGGCATGTTATAAGCAAGGTATACAGCCCGAGTGGATAATTTCCATTAGCCCTGTGAGGGTCATCCAAGACGTTTTTTCACAGTCAGCTGCTTTCATTCAGTCTAGTTGAGCAAGAATAGCCAATATTGGCAGTAGTGAAAGCAGCAGCCCCAGGGCAGGAAAGAAGTATCAGCAACAGGGAGGCAACAACACGACTTAAGGAATAAGGAAGATACTAGAAAAAGGGAAGAAGATGTAACTATTTCCCATTGGGACTGGCACAGAATAATGCCTTTTCAATGCAGCTGAGACTATGGCAAAGCACCAGAGTAAACAAAAAACTTGGTGGGTGCAGATCAAAACAGACATTGTTTTTAAATCTTAGTACAATTTCTGATTTTACTTATTAGGACAATCATATTATCTAAGAGTATGTACTTAGCTGTACTTACTGGGGTTGGGAGTTCCCCCCAATCTGGGGCACTGGGCTCCCTGTCCAGGAAAGGAGTCAGACAGGCAGCTTCCCAGGACCACTCTGAGAACAGAAGCTCGCTGCAGGTGATTCAGCATCCTCTAGCAATGCCCTTTCCCCTCATCTACGGATCCTCAATTCTAAACTAGGTGCCTTATATTATGGGAATGCTATCTTTAGAGAAAATGGATCCAAGGTAAATGTCTAAGGCTACCTGAAAACACTTATTACTTATCCTGAACTATTTTACTGGTCTCAACACAAATATTACTAGATAAAAGTCAAACTTGCAAGTTTTGTACATTTACCATTTGAAACATTTCTCTATAAGGATGTACATAATTTACGTAAATGTAAAACATGAAAAAAAGCCAAAAATTAGAGTTGTTTGTAAAAAAATGGTACAGTTCTGTTTTGATTAAGGATGGTGAGAGACAGCCAAACACACGTGTTGTAGGTAACCGATTTTCTTAAGATACGCAGATCCGCAAACGTAGCTCATTAAATGCACTAATTTTATAATATTTACATTTAAAATTATCATCCTGTAAATCTCTTCCCCCAGATATATTCCACATAGCCACTTTTCCTTTCCTTCTTCCCTAATGAAGAACAGTATTCCAAAGTCCAGGAGAGAGAGCCTCTGTGTTCAAACATTTACCACAACAGTATCTCGTGCTCCAACACAGCAACTGAAAACCATACTATTCCACTTACATATCTAACGTCACATACCTATTTTAGTATCCAGATAATTATCAAAATTGGTTTTTGCTGAGATGACTACAGGAATCTCCTGCTTGGTAAGCAAATTCACAGCTGTCACTGAAGTAAGAGAGTCTGAAAACAAATGTAATGATATGGTAAGTAAAATATGACAGAAGATATGGTAAGAACATCACCTACCATTAAAATGCAGTTTATCTTGAATTTACATGAATTTTAAATAACAATTTTCTTTAAAAAAGAAAGAAAATGAAAAACCAATTCACATTTCTAAAAAGTTCAGATGTATTAAAATGCTCAGTCAGTCAGACTGATAAATTTTCATTATTAGAAAACACACTTATAACAAGCACCTGAAGAAAAACGGAGTAAGATTTGGATTACAACAAAAAAATTGAGTCTTTGATCAAAATACTGCCTGCTGCAAAGTTTTATGAATTGGCTTTAGTATGCCCTGATTTATATACTAGCATACAATGCTACAAAATCCCACCAAAAATCAGATTAAACTATAGGGGAGCATATATCCTTATGATTTAATTTCTTCCATAAGAACTACAAAGTATGTGAAATATTGATCCGTGTAAAAAAAACACCTAAGTAACCTATTGATTTCCAAACAGGATATTCATATTCATATTCCAGATGAGGAACCCAATGTCTACAAGGAAGGGGAGATAGGAGAGAATCAAGGGTGATAACTAATAAACTGAAATTGATTTACAATGTGCAGACTGGGAGACTCAGCAAGAAGGAAACCAAACCTGAATATTCCAAATTTTGAGGATTCAAACCCCAGATCTCAATTTGTACCTACTTCTAACTTCTTCAACACCTTAAGTTGATGATAATTACAATAATTAAAATACAGGCTGCTAAGAGCTTTCTTTCACCTTTCTTCATAGCTGAGCTGAGGAAAGTCTTAGGCTTGTATTGCAATGCATAAAATCTTTTTCAAGTAAAGTAACAGCAATTTTGAGTACAGGGTTGTTACATCTCATCACGCTTCTTAACATAAATGAGGCACTTATTTATTTCTGATTACTGCTTTTCCAAATTTCAGATGTCTGAGGTATTCATATTACAAAGAAAATTTCCACGTTCAAACCGACACAGCTTTCCTCTGCTTAGAAAAAGTACAAAAGGGATAATCTCATTCTTTAAAAGCAACTAACCAAAAAGTGTCATGAGCAGGAAGCTGAGTGGGCAGGACACTGCTTTTAAAAATAACTTCTCTCTTCCACCCAGCAATAATTTTCATTTTATGCTGGAACACAAAATAATAACTCCAGTTTATGAAGGTGCTCTTTCCTGTGCTCATTTGCTCACATCATTATCATCATAACTGGAAAGAGATGATGGTAGAGCAACAAATGTGTGACAATGTATGCAGAGTATTATAATGAGATAATGAACAATGTGACGGTCAAATCCTTATCTCAGACACCTCCTACTGTCAAAACTATTAGACTTATCAGATTCTAAATTAAAATACATTTTTCTAGGCAAAAAATAATTGAATGTTTGACAAATGGTTGTTCCATCTATTTAAATAATAATAGCCTAAAATACAGACCTGTACTTCAAAGACTAAAGGTGTTAAAACTTTCAGTTACTTTGCTATACAACAGGGCTTTTTTTCTCTCCTAGAAAACATAAAAACATACCCTCCTAATCATTTAAATAAGAACATGGTGAAGAAAGAGAGTTACAAGACTATGTCCATTGAAAAGAAAACAATTACACTTAATTAAATTAAAATTTCAATGTTACTGAGGAATTTTTAAAAAAAGTCTTGGTTAATGTGAAATACAGTCTGAACAAGGCAGTCCAAAATTTCTTTTTATTTAAATGCCATCATTGGCCTTTCATATGTAAAATGCCAGTCTCAGCTAATTTCAACTGAAGAATGCCTGTAAGTATATTCACAAGTAGCAGGAGTACACAATGGCAGAGTTATGATTCTGGAATTGTGCCTCTTTTTTGAGGACTTTTGACTGTCATTATTTCAACTGAGAGTTTCTTAATTTAACTCAACCAAAAGCTTTAAGCTTATTGTTAACAGACACACAAAAAAGCTTTTGCAAGTATTTCCACTTAAAAAACAATATAAAAATATACCAGTGTCCTTATTAAAAGGATATTTTGCACTTTTGTGGTTTGGCTTAAAGCACAAAATCCAACAAAGGTACAGGCATGTGCAGGAATGTGTGTTTGATTTGGTTCAACTGCAAGAACTGCAAATTTGTCCTCCAAAATTCCCCACGCTTTGCTCACCTCTGAGACAAGAGCTCTATGTACTCCTCACAGTTAGGCTCCTTTTTTTTTTCTGCTAGCAAGCAAACTTTTTTAAGGTTATAGGAATGAAGTTCTCAAAAAAGAAGGTTCTGTACAACCAACACAATTCCCCACATGATGCTGTTGACATCAGATGTTATACAGATAATGAAGCCTCATCTTTACCAGTCAGGGGAAAAGAAAATACTGAACACCAGCCTGAAGTAGAAATAAAAAATATTGTATTTACTCTTGCAATTTTCAGGTTTTCCAAACAACAAAAAAATACTAGACCATGGATGCTAAATTCAGGCAGAAGTGGTGGTAGGAGCCTTCAGGAAAGCAGTTAACAACAATTAAAGACTTATAAGTTGACTGTGCAAGTCATGAACTGCCATAGGGATACTCTGAAGTCCCATTAGAGTCTTCTATTAACTAAGGATCTACATAGCAGAGTATTATATTACTCTCTATCAGTGATCCACTTTGCTATGTATTAGTGATCCACTGACCTCTTTATATTCCTTATGACAGGAAGAAATCATCGTTGGTGCCATCTTTGTGTTAGTGATGAATTACCATATAGACATGAGATTTTTCCAATGGGCTGACACAGTCAAATTTGGACTATTCATTTCTGGTACATAAGGAAACAAGAACCTGTTCCATTGCTTTTATATACTATGAAGTGCTACAACTATTATAAAAAGAAGAGTTCTAGCATAGCTGGTCTCGCCACATCTGAAGCCAGGACAGGCTGATATGACACTGTGTGACATAAAGCAAGAATCAAAGTCCTACTCCCTCTCAACAGGAACAGATCCTGCTCAGCTTGATACACATTCTCTAAAGATCATTCTCTGTAATTGTTGCTCTTCTACAACAAAATGCAGTATGAGAAAAACAGCACCTTTCCCCGGGATGAACTCCCTCTTCAAGATTTCCTTGAGACTGCTATTCCCATGCAGCAGTCTGTGAGTTGGTAAGATATATAAATGAGAAGCTCCATAAATGGCTTCAGGTGTATAGGTGTAAGCTGCTAGTTTCTCTTCTGTTACTTTGCCATTAACCTGAAAAAGAGCACAAAAAAAATCCCATTGGAAGTGCAGTGGTTATAGATTTCCCTTTCTTTTTATACAGCTAATGAGTCTACATCACCCTGCACAAACACACAGTTCCAAATATCAAAGCTGAGCACATCCCCACTACAGAAATTTTCCAGGATCAAACCTTGAGAAATCTTACTTTTAGGCCTTGAGAAAGTTGCTTTACAGTCTTGCCTTAGTTTATCCAAATATATCTATAAAAATATAATTCTAATCCCATATGTAATATTGCACTGTGCTACTGAGATAGACTCAATCCCTGGCTAAGCAACCTGGAATCCTTCTATTCACTTTTAGTATGTGTGCCTTGTTTCCAAGAAACTGAAATGCTACTCTGAAATCTAAAGAGAATTTAGGATTTTCTCAGCTACAGTATGACTTTACACCATGCTTCTCTGATGAAGTGAATGCTACAACTTAGGTACAGAAGTAGAATAATAAAAGCTGGCACAACAAACAACTGGACATAAAATGTAAATAAACTCCAAAGACTTTAAGAATTACCACCTGGAACTATCAACAAGGTTTATATCTTAGATCAATGAACTGTGGAGTGTATGGGGGTCTTAGAAGGAGATTTTTTTGTAATAAGCATTGATATAAATTTTCAGAAACAACTGATAAAAACAACTTTAATAAAAAAATGCATCTTTTAGCAGGATGCAGATCAGAGGTATTTAGAAGGTTTAATTTGTCTCAATTTGAAGTTACCAAAAATTCAGTACTTTAAAATAAGAAGTCACTTTTATAATTTTAGACCAGAGTAAATAAGCACAATAAAGCTTTGAAGTACAAGGGCTGAAATTTGATCAGGGTCTCTGAAAGTCTCTTCTGTCACTACCATATTCATGGAGCCTTGCTCATCTCTTGAGAAAAAAGGGAAAATCTGAAGTCCTTCTATAGATGATGATATTTTTCTTCAGGTTTCCTTTTCCTTCCTCTCCTTTCTTTCTATCTAGACTTCTCCGTAGCTCCATCACTACCTAATAGTGTGGCTTCCATTATTTTAATTATGGTATATAGTAAATGAAATAATGGACAACTGTAAACAAAGCAGCTTGCCTGAGGTCAGCCTGGGTCTGACAGAGAAGGTGCCATGCAGAGAAATGCAAAAGCCCAATAGATCTCAGCTGACATATGCAGTGCTACTTGACAGTGCACTTGGCACAAATGTCCTGGCTTTTAGGGAAGAGCTTATTAGCTGGCATGCGTTTTGGCATAAATATACACAGTCAATTTGCATCCATTTGCATCCATTTGAACATACAAACTCTTTCCTAACGAGGGTAGCAGGGAGTATCTCTTCAACCCTCAAGTGGTGTTCTTCAGGAATCTGTGCTGGGCATGAATATAATAACAATAATCTTTAGGAGATTTCAAGCTTTTAAGATCTGAAAATCCATTCCAATCACACATTTCAGGGGTTCCTGTTAGCCCAACCAAGAGAGCAGTAATCGAAATTTCTGACTCACCTTTAACAAGAAGTCAAGAGAGCACCCAACACAGTCACCTATCCAATTTGCTTGCATTTCTTTGATACCATACCACTCAGGGAGATCAGATAAAGCATCAAACATAGCCTTAAGCAATAAAAGAAAGAATTAGGACATTCAGCTTTTGTAAGCATACAAATTAATACTATGGGTTTAATTATAACTAACAGCAAAATAGTACAGTGCTGGTAACAACATTGAAAGAGGTGTTTTTTTACTGCTGCTGCCTCAAATGCATCTCTTTGAGAATAGAACTAATATGGTGTGAGCCAGCAGCACGTCATTGCCAAGAGAGACCCTGTGGTTATTAAAACTGGCCTTTCTTTTGAATGGACTAGACCTTAAGATACAGAACAAAACACTTAGACGGAAGCAAACACAGAAAATATTCCCAGTGGTTTTAACTTCTGGGAAGTGTAGGTGATCTACTGAGCTGGACAAGATGTAAGAGATGTGCTTGCGGATATGAAGCCTACATTTGGATTAGTTGTGTTAGCCTAGAGGCGGCAGTCAGAGAAAAGGTGTTAACATGTCCTAAAATTTTCAAGCTCTGACTTAAAATAGCATAAGAGTTTCCAGTTGACTATCTATTTTCTCATATTTCGTATTGATATTTTACCAAGCACAATAGGCTGTAAAGTTGATTGGGAACTTTAGCTTGTATCATCCTGTAAAAACAACACTAACCATAACAACAAAGGTTTACATTAAACTAAAAAAATATACAATATAATAATAATATAATCATTATAAGTAACCAGCAATGAAGCCAGGTCTAGAGGGGTCAAGGGTCTAGAGCAAGTCTTATGAGGAGTGGCTGATGCAGCTGGGGATGTTTAGCCTGGAGAAAAGGAGGATCAGGGGGAACCTTAACACTCTCTACAACTGCTTGAAAGGAGGCTGTAGTGATGTGGGGGTCATTCTCTTCTCTTCTCTCAGGTAACAAAGGACAGGACCAGAGGAAATGGTCTCAAGTTGCACCACAGGAGGTTTAGGTTGGATATTAGGAAAAATTTCATCATGGAAAGGGTTGTCAAACATTGGAACAGGCTGTCCAGGGAAGTCCTTGGGTCGTCATCTCTGGAGGCATTTAAAAGACCTATAGATATGATGCTTAGGGACCGTGTTTACTGATGGACTTGGGAATGCCGGGTTAGCAGTTTGCCTTGAGGATCCCAAAGGTTTTTTCCAACTTAAATGGTTCTGTATTATGCAGCAGGTAAGAAATTAAGTGATGGCTCCTTTACTCACTATAATGTCCAACAGCCAACTTGTAACTTTTAGGTATATTTGCACTCAACAAGAGATATAGCTATATATTTATGTGCTTTCTGATGTGTGGAGGGGAAGCAGAATAGTCTATTGCAAGTAAATCAGTATTTGCCTGAACAATTTGAACAGTATGATTTTAATAAATGACATCTATAACAACGTAAAGGAGAAGACAAACAGACAGATAAAGACAGATAACTTAAAGTTCATCTCATTTTTCACTTAGTAACACCTCACATTTTTGTTATGAATACTGTGACTGTCCAAAATCTTTACTTTGGCAGAAGTACAGCCAGAGGCATGAGTCACTTGGACAGATGGTGAATATGTGGAACAATTACAGTTAAAATCTAAGAATAAGGCAACATGTTGAATAATTTCTCCTTCAGCTGTGACTCCCAACATCAAATGTGTAAGCTCTTTATTATCTCAGTAATTGCTAACAACCTGCAAGGAAGGACAGTAGCTACTACGTGCTGCTCAAACTAAACAGTAGGTAGTTGGATAATTAGTGAATGTACAATTAATTATTCTACAAGAATGTACTTCAAGTTGTGTTTTAATTACCTTCTTTAATAATTTCAAAGTGAGATGCATAAAAATTACTCTAAGAATTACTTTTTAGTTACTGCTCTGTCATTCAAAATACAACGAAAGGCATGTCCTTCGTAAATCGTATTACACCACCACTAGGGATTATTATTGTGTTGTACATCTTTAAGAATCAAACCAATTTATTGGTGATTTATAAATAAAATAATGTTGGGCTTTTGGAGGGGTTTTTATCATACTATATCTTTAAGCAGTTTTAACTCACAATTGCAAGCACAGAGAATATATCACAGAGAATATATCACTATATCACAGAGAATGACAAGTTCTGAGTAGTCTCATTAACTGTACTGTTCCAGACAGCTAAGCTTTATCTACCCTGATCAGTCCCTGTACATATGTAACTATGAAAGAATAATGAATAATTGGAGATATATATATAGAGATAGATATATACACACAATACCTGGATATATTCTTTGTAAGAATTTTATGTATTTTAGAAATAATGAAATCGTGTCAATACACGTAGAACTGGCTGTTCACATTACATATCTGTTCTAATCTACATTACATTTTGCTGGCAGAAGCAGCTAAATGTGCGTATGTTCTGCTGAAACTGTACAGTCTGTAACTGCTTGCCAGCAAAGCTTCCTAGACGTTTTTTTCACTGCAGTATTCATCCACCAAGATTGTCAATACCAGCGTGATAATGATTTTACTCTAATTCAATGGCCTTATTAGAAGCTACAGGCTACAGTTTGACTTAACCCAATTCTTCTTCTGATAATGCAATTATTTCATGCAACTAAATATAGGAAGAGGCAACTTTACTTCATCTGAATGAAGACAACTAAGCGTAATCTGCATGATAATGTAGCCTAGTAGGGTTTGCAAACATAAACCCCTTGTAACTTAATTTATACATAAACAGTTTAGTGTGATACAAAACTAAAAATCAAGCAAACAAAAAAAAATTCAAAAATTTTCAAAATGGAATTATGATTCTCAGTTCTTTGTACTTAACACACTCCTTTTGTTTCTTGCCAAGGCTACAAATACCAGGTGAAGCAGAAAATGAACATGCAAACCACAAACAATTTACCTGGTGTTACAAAGGTAAAATAACATAGAGTATGCACACTGCTAACATGTTAATAAGTATTTCTGAATGGTAAATTTACCTAGGGTACTCACTAGCAGGAACGTAGAGAAACATTAATTTTTACAAACATTAGTGCACTTGTACATTCAAAATTCTTCCATGCAAACTGGGACCTTTTAAAAAATAGCTTAAGGAAAACCCTTTAAAAACCCTTTTCATTTTCAAATCCAACTGTACTACGCCATGCAAAATACAAGCCCACAAATATATGTTAGAACTATTACTAACATAAAAAAATTACAAATAGACTGTTTGGGTATATAAAACTATTGACCAATGCTACCGTAGAAATTCCTGAATATTTTAAGTTAGTATTTGGAAATTTAAATATCAACTCCACTGAATTTTGCATCCATGTTCTTTTTTAAAAATCACTGCCATGTTTGGTAGAACACCTTCTGAATCATTCAAGTAGTCCCATGAATTCAGCTCCAATTTTTTTTTCAATTTGCTAACCCTGGCAGAGTTCAAGGCCAGGTTGGATGGGGTCTTGAACAATCTGGTCTAGTGGGTGGCACCCGTGCCCATGGCAAAAGGGGTTGGGACTAGATGATCTTTAGGCCCATTCCAATCCCTTAATATTCTATGATTCTAAAATTACTGATATAATTCCTTAAACAAAAATTCTGATCCTTAAAAATGTGTACGTAACTTTTAGTTATTTCTGCCACAAATTTGTTAATCAGATTTTTTAATACAGAGAAGACAATCAGCAAGAAGACTCCCAGCCCACAGGCAAATAAACCAAAGTGAAACCACCTTGGATTTTGCAGGGGACAAAGAACACCACCAATATTACAATCCAGTAAGCAGAAAGTGCTAAGATTATCAAATAAACTCAATTTTAAAATGTCTGATTATGACTTATAGTGAGAAATTTGGAAACATTAGGTAGCAGAGTCTTTCTGTTTTAATTTTTCATCACTTGGGAAGAGACAAGAAAACTTCAAATGCAAACATCTAATTACAGGAGAAATTACTCCCATCTTAATAAATAAGTAAAGGAATAGCATAAATACATTTTGGCAATCTTTCAGATCTAAAGATAGACAGACACAGGAAAAAGTTAAAGAAATCAAAGTTGTGTTCAGGGATGAGAATGACTTAAAGGCTCTTACACCTGAACAAGTTGGAGACTGAGGATAAACCAATGGGCTTCACAGGACTTCTTTACTCTTTCAGAACACATGGAAAATTCTGGCACAGCCAGAAATGAAAGTCAGCTATCTCAGATGATCAGAGACATTATCAAAATCAAGATGATTTTGCTGAAAATTCATCACAGACAAGGATGACCAAGCCTGAAACTAGAAGTAACACACTGTATGTGGAAAACTGGTCTCACATTTCTAGCTGTTTAGTCTGCTGAAGATTATGACAGAAACAGAACTTCAGTTATGGAATCTTCAGGCAAAAAAGATTCAGAAAACTGAAGAACGTAAGTGCTTTACGATTTCTCAAGAGCATTTCAACTCCAGAAGTCCTTCTGCTTGTAGTTCAAAGGATTCTGCTTAGCCCCTAAAAATTCAGTCTGACTCCGTAAACTAAAATTTTTAGTAGACCAATACCTGCTACTAATTTCATACTTAGTGAGAGAAATTTAGGTCCTCTATGATAGTAAATGAAATGAAGTGAAAAATCTATATATAAGCTAAAGTCAAATGTGTACTCCTTTTTCAATGAAGACACTCCAATGACGTCTGACAAATCTGCATGGTAACAAGACTAAAATAAAAAAACTCAGCAAAAGGTTGCTTTTCAGAAGAATTCAATTAATTGGCAAAATAAAATTGCATTCTACAAAATTAAAATTAAATTAAAAAGCTTTGCTTCTGAGGAAGAGTCAAATAAATATCCAAGCCCTGTTTGGATTAAAATGAAATTCTTCACTTTATTTGATCAAACTCCCAAAAGAGCAACCAAATATAAACTCAATAATAAACAAAACCATTTAATACAACTTTATGTATTAACTAAAGTACTAGAAATTAAAGTTAGGCTGCCCACTGTTTTATTTTGCACTATGTTGCATAGTTCCAACTGTGATTATGTTGTACAGCGTCTGCTGGTATTTAGTATGTTCTTGGTTTATTTTTTTTCCTTCAGTAGTTTCTGTCTGTACTATTGTAGGTCACTCTTGACTTTTATTTCCCATGTGTGAAGAATACTGGAAACATACATTAAAGAGGAGCAATAACACAGATACTCTGTACACTTAAAATTCTTTCTCATAAATCTCTAAACTGTCAGCCGTTTTCCCATTTCCCTACTCTACAATTTATGGTCAACAAACACCTCTGGTGTGATTACACAGAACTGAGGCAAATAAATTATTTCTTAAAAGCAAAAAGTAAATCCAGCATTATTTTCCAGATTTGCTCTTCAGAGCTGTTCTCTGCTTAAATTACCAAAGGGAAGATAATCCCTTTCCAATATAACAAAGTGTGTCCTTGTGATGAGTAATTGACTCTATAAATATAAAAGCTCTTTAAAAACATTTGTTATAATTTTTAATAGTACTGAGTAGTCACTGTTTTGGTTAACCTTATACCAACAGAAACTTATATTTATATTGCTGTAGCATCAAATGAGATGCTGTGTTTAAACTAAGGTTATCCAGACGAGCCTGGTCTGGATATCCACAAACAATTTTCTGTCTTGCCAAGCTGACAAAACAGGTGCCATTTCTTATTAATGAAGTGCTAAGCAAGCTGAGGGAGCATTGCTCTTGGTCCCTGTCCAGGAGACAGCTCTCAGCCTGACTCAAGAGAAGAGTTTCAAAGCAAGGTTTATCAGGCCTGTTCCATTGGGAGAAGACAACTATGAGCTAGACTCCAAGCATGGGAATTGAAAAAATCACACATAAAGAATGAAAAAGAGCCAGCATTTCAGTTCTCCTCAGTGATGAGGCATTACCTCCTGCTATGAAATCCAAAGTGCTGCCAAGACTCTTAACATCCTGAAATGCAGTACTTCAGTTTCATTACATTTCATTACCATTCTGCTTAATATCTCAGAAATAAAATACAAAATAAAAAAAATCAAGCAAAACACAATTACATGAAATAATTCCAAATCTATTTGGACAAGACAAAAGGGCTGTCAGATGCAGTGCAAAGCCAGAGAAAAGCTGGAGTAGAGCTGCAGTTCATTTGCTGTTTTCCCTCCACAGAGTCAGCACCATGCCCAACATCTGTGTTCCTGCAATCCACATAAAATGAGAAGGGTTTATCTCTAAATGTCTGTACAAAAAAAATTATCTAAGAAAGGGTACTTCTTATCTGTATGGCAACTGTAAATTACAACAGCAGAGTTTTGTTGGTTATGTTCCCCAGTATTCGAATTAAACAGACTGTCCTAATGCTGTGCAAAAAAGGGAGATGATTTAATGCAAAACTTGAAGTTTTAAAGTTGCTTCTATTTTATTTTGTTCAAGAAAATATTATTTTCCATCTATTTGAATCATTTTTGTACAGTAAAATATGAAAAAGAATTGTATCAAATTAATTTAGGAAGAACAGGGATTATAAAAAGACTAACCTTGCTGATTCTGATTCGAGGACTCAGTTGACCATGCATGAAAACCCCCATAAAAGCAATTTACAGGTACACAGAGAAAATACTAACATTTACAGACAGATTTTTCCAATGAATCTGCCTACCAATTCAGCTGGGTAACCATAGCAACTAAATGTTTTAGTTTAAACGTCTTAAATGCACAGACAGCAATTTGAATAATAATGCCATCAGTTAAGGCATTATACTTTTATCAAAGAAATATATCAAAAGAAAAATGACAATTAAAATGTTCTCTGAAAATCCGTAAAAGCTGCTAGACGATTTCATATGCACCCTACAGTTTAAAAAACGGGTCACGATTACTTTATTACTTTACATAAGCAAAATACCTTCTGCTAAGCATTAAAAGCATGGTCAATATTTTTGCCCTTTGAAAAACACTTGTTGCCAATGGAAAATTGCCATGTGAGCCAACACTGCTTTGTTTGCAATTTTTACTGCAAGAAAGGAATATGAGCCGGTAAAGTAACAAAAAAGAAATCAAAGCCAATCTACAGGAGATGATTCCTCTGGACACACAGAAATCTGAAAAACTGTGTGTAGGAATGAAACACTGCCTCCTGTAACACACAACTTCACACACCATTACTGATCATGTAACTCCTGGCTGCTATTTGACCTGTAATGTAAGCACTGCAGATGAAGATTACTTTGATTAGTTTTTATTTCCATTAAGGTTGTGGGATACAAGGGAAAACATAAAATGATAAATGGGTAAAAGAGAGGAACACGGATGACTAGAGTAGATCATCAACATACACTATAAATAGGCTGAAAAGTTGCAACAAAATACTTTGTGGATGCTACAAACAGAAAATAGGTTGTATCCATACATATTCAGCCATTATTGCTAGATGGAAATTTGCATGAAGAATTAAGGGATAGAAGATTCATTAAATGTATTTTAAATGGAACCTTTTCTATGAAACAAGGTTATGGAATAAAAACATGTATTCCCCTCTAAGCCGCACAGGAATGGATCAGGTTAAAAGAAATAAAGGTTTTTTTCCAAAATAGTTTCCCACTATGTCAATTTATAGAAAACTCAGGTATAACTTTGGGAAGGAATAGGAAACAGATTTGCAGAGAGCCATTTTTCAGAAGAAGGGCAAGGAAGGTGGAACTTTCTGACACCTGGTCTTGAATTTCTGTAACTTTTCAGAAGAAATATTAGTCACCATTGAAGGTACAAGGAAAAGGTGGCCAGAATCAAATGGCTTTCCCCATGATACATCAAAACCAGATAAAGGCCTGACTGTAGAAAGATGAGTGAGACACTCATAGAATTCTAACCCTCTAAGTCTAAAAATAGCCAAAGTCAGAAAAAAAATGCAAGTCTTCTCCAAAAGGTGTAAGGATTAAATTACTCTCAGAAAGTCTCTTAGTGCCTTCCAATTTTTAAGTTCAAAATAAGAAGTAGTGAAACTTCAGTGGATAGCAGAAATCTCATCATACAGCTGACTGAAAGCCTGATCCACTTAGCTCTCTACCTTTTTCCAAACCCAGGAAAAACATCTTGCACAAGGAATGATTAAATCTGCTCTGTGCCTGTGAACTTGTCCAAGCTGTGAGGAAATTAAGGGCCATGTGGGCTCTGATACAAATTCTGGCAGTACAACTCAAAGACCTAAATGCTGCTCTGTACTGACAGAAAATGTAGATGTTTGGATCCAAATGATTTTGACCATGCTAACCTGACACCATCTTGTCTTAACGTTCCAGACACCTTTTGAAAAAACAGAATTGGACAAAAGATGTTCAACAGGCAATTGACTCAGAAATGGGGAATAAAGGACTCAGGTCCAGACAGGTTCTGGAAGGGCAAGTTTCCATTTCTATTAGTGTTCTAATGCAAAACAAGTTGAACATGGATTTGAAATCCCCAGGCCCACAACAGATTTTTATAATGTCCCCTATGATTTCCCTTTTACAGGAGCCTGGCATATGAATTATCAAACAACTGACTAAAAAGGGAAGTGATATCCATAAAGAATCGAATTGCTGTACTAATCTATCATTAGAGGCACAAATATCTGAAGTCTCTGAAAGAATTTCAGAAATGAAGTTGTACTGGTAGTGGTTCTGGTCCATTATGTAAGCCAGGAAAAACTCTTTATGGAAATAAGTGCCTTCAAAATCAGGAGACACGAAATAATCCCCCCTGCTGAAGTGACGGTATCATCACCACTAATGTTATCATCCTGAAATTGCATTAACAATTAAAAATCTTTAGCTTCTTAAAGTCAAAAAGATGTCTCTATCCTCTACACCTATTAGGACTAGCTCCACGAAATCTGGACCCTCCACTCCAAGAAGAAAGGTTCTGTAAATGATAAAGGCGAATGAAGGTCTCCCTCTTGATAAAGCCCAGTCTTCTGGCGAGAGCTTTTGAAAAGAGGTAGGGAAATAGGCTAGGAAGAGTGATTGCTCTAACCAGGGTGTTCAACAATTTCAACAATGGAAAACAATATAGATTAAGATCAACTGTAAACAGCCTGAATCCAAAGAAAAAGTGGACAAAAGAAACAGATTTTGGAGGAAGGATTCATGGCTTTTACCACTCCTGGAGAAATACTGGCATGACTACCATGAGGAACGAAGAATATGTGCAAGGATGTTTCAAGGATAATTAGTCAAATTATTCAGAAAGAGAAGCCAAAGTTGTAGCATTTCAGATCTGTAATTTGGCTTCTGTCAAAATGCTAGTGTGAAGCTTCCTGATTATGTCAGTGTGCGCACAGAGTTTCTAAGAGACTGAAATACTTGGCCACTATCAGCTCAGATACAGTTTCCCTCCTGTAGACTGTCTTCAGTTGTGGCTTGCAGTTCATGGGCCATTTGGAGCTGTATGACCAAACCAGTCTTCTTCAGAAAGTAAAACACAACATGCTATGTTATCTAGTCTCTTGCAACTTGAAAGAAAAAAATTACTAAAAAAGGGACTTTATTTGTCCTAATCTTCCAAGCATGAAATCCATCTACTACCAGATACTGGACTTCATACAGCAGAGCCTGGTAATCTGCTATTCTTATTTGAAGGTGGGGGGAAGAGGGCAGAGAGGGAGAAAGTTATTTTTTCCCCCTCTACAACCAAATGTTTAAAAGCTTTGCCAAAAGAAGCAGAGTGAGACTGTTTAAAGAGAACCACAGCAACAAAAATAGGAGTGAGTGGAGGGTGAGTAAAAAGGAAAATCCAAACCACCTGCTGATTCTTGGTAGCATCTGTCACTGTACAAGAAGTGGGAGAACATGAAGGTAACGCTTGCCAAAGCACTTGAGCTGGAAGCACAGTATGGCATCATTCATCGATCTGGTTGTGCATCAGCTAGCACGGACCTTACAGAGTATCAATCACAAACAGAACAAAATTTTGGGAAACCTTCACGGAGATCTCTACAATACTCAACTGTCCTTTGCAGCAATACTTTAAAGTTTTGTAGGAGTTGACACAAATGTTCTTCCCAAAATGAAAAGCAGAAGCAGCTCTTATTCATGTCACTAAGATGTTCAGGAACAAAAGGTCACTTGCACATTTGCCCTCCACGTAGGTAGGGGATATGGCAGTCTTCTGAGGTGACATCTTTGGGGGGAAGATGAGGGGTTGTTGTGGAGGCAAGAGTTCCTTCTTACCATAAGATAAGCCTGCTTACTGGGGAATGACATGATGGAGCCATGATCTGCCCAAGAGATTGTGCTTTTCCTGCAACAGCATTTCTTCGGTAAGAGGCTAAATACAAAAGATAAGGAGGGTGGATATTGAGCAAGAGGTAATAAATCCATAAACCAAGGGTGTTTTTAAGGTTACTGAGAAGCTCCTCAGTCGTGTTTTTTGGTCTTGATAAGTAAAATTTAGGGCTGATTCACCCCTCTTAAAGGGATATAAGTAATTTGGTGCAAGCATGGATACAGAACAGAAATACCATCCATAACGTCCTACAACCTGTATACAGGCAATAGACAAAAGACTTATCAGTAAAGGTAGAAATACTAATGAAGCTCCAGCTTCAAACTGAGGGAAACAGTGAGTTGGAGCAGACTCTAAAATATCCTAAATGTCATAACGAAACCTGGTAACAAAGGAACTGGAAAAAAAAAAGTTCAGAACATTGTGTTTATTTTGTGATTGTGCAGACATGTTCCATTTTTCCTTCAGCTACTGCAAATGTTCCCTCCTTACTGCCAGAATAGGCAGCACAATCAAAAAACATGTATCTCAAGTACCTCTCTGTGTATGAGGAATCAAAGCATCAGGCAGGATGTCTCAAGCTTTTCTCTTTACTATGAATAGACCTAGAGTGAAACACAGACTTCTCCCTGAATGATGGTGGAAATTTGATTTTTTGAATCTGAGACTCAGGAAAAGGACCAAAGATGAATTTTTAATATTTTCTTGGGAATAAACCTCAATCTGTATTTGAAGTCTTAATACACAAAACACTCAGATGGAATAAATACTTCACCCAGACATGACAGGAAGCTGATGCTTTCATCTCAGAGAGCATAAAGCCAAAACTTCTGTTGAAGAATTCCTATGTGTGGAAGCTACCTTGTCCCAGCACAATGAAAATTTGAGCTCATAAGAAAAAAGGATGTTTAGGTAACTTGAAGACATTTTTAAAATTACAGATAATCAAACAGAGTAGAGAATGAAGTCAAGTAGAAGGTGCAAATGAATCTTCAATTAAAACCAGTTAAACATAAAGAATGGTTCAGACACAGGTGGAAATGAAGGCTGTACAACTTTCATTGTAAAATGCCCACAAGTCCAATAGGTTGACTCAGCAAACAAGTTTTGCACAGCTCTACACTCAAAATATGCAGAAAAGCACTTGATGGTAAATACAGGATGTTAATGCGTGAATACAGAATTCATTCATTCCCCTCTAATTTATGTTTTTTGATTTCTTCAAAACTTCAAAACTTTTTCTTCAAAAAATCCCACACCAATTACCTACAATTCTTAAAGAGGCGAACAGAAAGATTTCAGGGACAGTAATTTTTATATAAACACATACACAGGGATAGATTGCATGTATTATTATGCAATTATATATTATTCAAACATGTATCTACAAAGGATCACATTCAGCTTGATTAATATTTCTGGATAAAAAGTCACTTCTTTGAAGTGCTAACAGGATTTCCCAAAACTGTATTGTCATACCTTTGCATAAGCAGTTGTCTTGATAAACCACTGTTTGAGGTATTTCTGCTCCACTTTTGCTCCTGAACGCCATGAGCAACCGTTGTCATCCACCTGTTCATTAGCTAGAACAGTCTGATCCACTGGGTCCCAGTTAACCAAGGCCTGATAAAAAAAAAAGTTGTTGCAGGAAGAAAAAATACTTTCAGTGGCTAGTTAAAAAATCAGAATCTTACTTTAGAGATGCCAAATGAATTATCCAGAAGCATACCTTGAAAGCTTAGCTGAGTTTTCTGTATTTTAAGACATTTATTTGAATCAGCAGCATGGACTCAGCTGGAAAATTTTGAATATTCATCTTCTCAGAACTCAGAAGACCCAAGAATGCAGTTGGCAAGGTTTGCCTAGACTGATCATGGTAGCGCAGGATAGGCTGACACTTGACTGTTATATATGTGTTCCAATTGACTATACTGCAAATAACATAGTCTGATGCTTAAAAGTTCTTTACTACTAATCCAAAAGTGTTGAGTCAGACTGAGGGAGATGGGTAAACAAGGATGTCCAACTTAAGAGGAGAGAATCACAAAAAAGTATTACAGTGGTCAACTGCATTTCAAGTGAAAGTGTTGATACTACCCATATGTAACTTCTGTCAACTGTGTGAATTACTTTTGGAATCATCTTTCCAAATGCAATAAGGAAAATGTAAAGTGAAATTAATGTTGGTGTTGAACTCCACAAACCTTTGTTTTTTGCCTTTGATTTAACTGAAATACCAGACATAACATACTGTGACAGGAGCAAAAATCAAACTCAACATCCTATAGTGCTGAACAATTTAGCTGGTCACTGATCAAAAAGCATCTAAGATCACAAATGAATCCTATCCAAAAGTGGCATTAAATGCTAGACATTAACTTGAAAAAATGAATAGAAAGAAAAAAATATAAACAAAGAAATAGAGTAATCCATTATATTGAGTGTTATTTAGTATTTGAGCTAAATCAGTCTGACTGAAAAACAGTGGCTACAGTTCCATAGAGATCTAATACATTAAACATTTTTTTAAAAATTCAGATTACTTCTTTGGGTGTGGCTAGCACAGGTTTTTCCCGTGAGAACATTTTGCTACATTTCATAAACAAAGATAAAGTTTGGATGTTTTGCAAACAACTTCTCCAGATTAGGTCAGTTTGGGCTTGGCCAATTGGGCCTAGGGGGAGGTCTCGGGCTGACCAATCTGGGTGTCCTCTGTAAGACTCGATATATATGGAAATCAAAATAATAAAGACATCTTCTTCTCTCTTTCCTTGTCTGAGAACCTGGGTCATTCCTCAGCTAGCGGCTCAACAGCGACATTTGGGTATGGGGACGACTTAGTATCTCAGTCAAAAAATAGTAACTGTGCTTAAATTGCTCACCTTATATTTTATCTATAACTGATCACCTTCTGACCAGTTTCCAAACAACTAAAATTGCTTCATTTTAAATATGCTGTATATTATTAGAAATAGTAAATACCACAACCATTTTACAAATCTTAAAAGAAAGATGCAAGGATACTCTTGCTTAGAAATACTGCTCACAACTGTGTGAGCACAAAGTTTGACTACACTGATTTATAAAAAAATTATTATTAAATGAAAGTCAGTAGTTGATAAAAATAAACTTGCCTTCAAATGAAGCATCTGTGAATTAAGACTGGAAGTTAAACTTTTTACTTTTTGCCTACCTTTTATCTGTTACCAGCCAATAACATCCCACTGGATTTTACAAAAGGCTTATGAAAATTCATTGGGAAATTAGAAGAAATCAGTATATTCCACTATTAAAAATCTACTTTCCAGACTTTCAGAAAACACTGCTTCTTCAGTAATAATACAACATCATATGAACGTGGCTCTAAAGTAATGATCTTTTAATTTATGAAGTTCTGAAAAAACCCACACTACTACAAAGTTAAAGTAACACCTAAAGAGAGATAAATCAGACAATATTGAGAAGTAATAAAATGCCAGTTGCATAAAGTAGTATTAGCATAAGCTTGTATTAAACTGGCTGTGACTTGAAGTTGAGAAAAAATACTGCTTCTATTTTGATGGTATTGTATAGAATTTATGGTGAAAATTTTAGAAGGTAACTGAAACAATTTACATAATTATTTTGCATAACAAATCTTCCTGTTACCACTCATGAAGATATAGCTAAAAAATCCTACAAAACATAAAGCAAATGTGCATTTGCTTTATGAAATCGTTAGCTTATGTGCATAAGAAATCGTTAGCTGAAAGGTCTCGTCTTTGAATTTTTTAGGTTACATTTTGTTTCTTCCATCTCTCACAGACTTTTGACTAATATTTAGAACCTGGCTAATAAATGAAGTCTTTAGTTCCTACTTGTACCTCACAAAGGCAACTTCTTGACAATGACAGCCTCTGAAACTATGACCTCAGGAAGCTGCTAAAAGTCATCTACACAAAGAAAGCACAGTGCAAGAGTGTTCAGAGCACACCAATGATCTTGCTCTCCTCACTACGCCAATGTAGACCATACGGTTTTAGGATAGAATTCATCTTGTCTAACTTCAGGTCTCTAAAGTGTAAGTATCCAGGCTTGCTGTCTCTGGGTCCACTACAGATTACAGGTATCTGATCAAAGTAACAGTCAGGGCAGGTATTAACCGCAGTGAGACACTCACATCTGGCCAGGTCGATAACCTCTACAGTACATTGACTAGATGAGTACTGCAGGAAAAAAGAGAGGATTTTGCTACAGTGAATAAAGATGCCCTCCATGGATGCTGCAGCACTCAGACAGACATGGTTAATCCTCCCTAATTGCAGCTCCTGGACATACTGAGCCCGTGTCTTCCTGCCAGGGTAATTTCTGGTCAGACACGCATACTCCTGGAACAGAGCATTAACTAGGCTAACACTCTTACTTGCCTTATTCTTATTGTCACAGTAAGGCTATGAATTACCTCTTGTACCCAAAATGAAATTGTAAGACAGGAGACTTCAAGCTGTGCAAAAGTGCTGCTTAATACCTATTGCAGATACACTGACAACATGAGGCAAATATATGCTTTAAGTATATATGACTGTTCAAAGAGACCCAGGGTTATGGGCTCTCTCTGCCATCTGTTTCCTGCCAAAAAGCAACCAGTTCATATCCACCAGAGATTACATCCCCTACAGGCTGACAGATGCTGATTTAAGTCCTCAAACTGATCCTTGACTTGAAAGCAGATGGAAGTTGGAAGGAGATTCAATCACTGGTATCCAAACACCTCCAGGATCCCACAGTACTTGGAACCTGAATGCAAAGTTTATTTTGTATATCACCCCTGCTTTGAATAAAGCAGCAAGTCTTGTACTTTTCAGATTCACCTGGGTTCACTTGTCAAGCAATAAAATTTACAGATAAAAATATGTTTGTTATAACAAAGCTAGGGGCTTATTTTTTTTATTACAAGATAATAATAATTACAGAAGAAAAAAAAGAAAAAAAAATCCAGCATGCTAGCATATATCAAATATTGAGGGGTTTTGCTGGTTGTCATTTAAGATCTCTGAACACAAATGCAAATAGGAGAAATAGCTCAGTAACACCCTGCCATCCTAAATGCTACCTTTCACCATCAATCTCTTTCTCCAGGTTCAGAGAACAATTGGAGTACGTCCTTAATTATATCCTATGGGGTTTCCTGGTTTCTACAGAATATAAATGAAATATCAAAGCATATTTAAGAAATCTTAGTTTCCATTTTAACTTAGAAACATTCACTAAATTGCAGCTTTGTTAAAGTGCAGCTGTTCACTGCACTTTAACAAAGCTGTTCAGGTATTTTGGAACTGCGTTGCCTTGGCTATACAGAGAGTTCTCTGACTGCTCATTCCACATCTTGTTTCATCTTGTGCTTAAGAAATTAACTGAAACCTTCACTTTTCAGAAAGCCTGATACATGTTATTTACAAAATATTGTAATTTCTTAATGGACTGGTAACTGATGAACAGCTGTCATAGTCTTATGACACCTCATACTTCTTTAATGTTTTCGGGATCACAAAAAGGGATCAGGAATAGGATGGTTATGCACCTAATCTCCAATTATCCTATCCAAATCCATCAGTTCTGAGACACTATTACAGTAATGTTATAGAGGTAAGTAATGTCACTGCTGAAGAGACTCGTAATGATCACAATGTCATATATTTCCATGAGGGAAGTTAAAATCTAGAAAATTATATATTAAAGCTGGGAAATAAACAACTAAAAGCTATGCTCTGATCCTGCAATTCAATGCAAATCTCTGACATATAAATACTTCTGACTTTACTTGCTGCAATAGACATTCATTTAGTTAGCTATAAAATGTTACATAGAAAATTCTATTATATATAAAATTAATTCTATTTTAGAGTGATTTAAAACTAACAGAGCACAATCACTTTATAATTGTGAATGGACAATCCAGAAATGTACCACTGACGCAAGTAACTTAAATTAGTGTACCTGCAAAATATTGAAGGTCAAAGTTTACACCTACCTCTTTTTGGTACACCATCCCAGCTTCAAAAAGCTTAAGAAAGAGATACTGTGTCCATTTGTAGTACTCTGGTGAGCAAGTGGTTACCTCCTGTAATAATAATAAAACAAAAATCCTGAAACTACTGTTACTATTTTCCTACATTGTTTTAACTTAAACAATTAACCCAAGACTGTATAATATATTCCATAGAGTAAACATTTATGCATGTATTCATGTACAAACCCATTTATTTGTCTAATGCTTACAATCAGTGATATTCACCTGTAAACAAAACCAGAGAATATGGGCTTTGTGTGGGTTTAATGCAGAAGAAAAAGTTCCCCTGTTAACATGGAATAACAATTATGTAAGATTAAAGCTGATAGATATGAGAACAGAAGATGAATGGAACTGATCACAGCTGCTTGATCAAGGAAACAGCTAAACTAGAAAAAAAGTAGATTTCTCTTGAAGAAGCCATCCTAGCCAGGCTGCCTTTTCCACTGTTGCTCAGCAATGAAAAGCAGGAGCAGAAGCTGTCAATGCTCAGAGGCAGCAGGGAGCTGGCTGATGTGAGGCAGGCAGAGCAAGGAGCCTACAGCTGACGCTGTGGGTGCAGGAGGACAGTGGAATAGCACTGAGGAACCCAGGCTGCTGGCAGACAGAGTGTGTGGGGCAGACAAGATGGAATACAGGGTAAGATTCTGAATTTCAAGATGAAAGACTCAGGAAGGATATCTCACATTCAAAGGTCAAATAAGCAACTGTTCCAAAAGGCAAGCAAGCTCAAGTTAGGAGGATGCTCTAGGTTAAAGCATGGAAAAAATGAGTCATAAAAGTCACAAATAAGGAGGACGATTTAAAGACAGAAAAAATAAAAGACAACATAAGAAAACAGCAAGCAACAATATAATGGATAGCTTTTTTAAAACTCAAAAACATTCGCTAAATTTTTAGTGATCTCTGATAACTAAAAAACAAGCTACTTACCAACTGCTTACAGAGTTCCATATTTTAAATGTTTGTTCTTAAAAAAACCTAACTGCATTTAAAACAAGCATCTTAATATGCCAAGATAACTAACAGATCCCATCATTACAGACTCCCTGTTTTCTCAACAGACACACAGGTTCCACAGGTGCAATGGAAACCTGCATATCTGCCTGAAGTGGAAGACAGCTTTTACACTGAACTTCAAATTAATGTGAACATCCTTTTATTTTAAAGTTACTGACAAAAACTTTATCAGTAAGCCACTGATAAAATTTATTCCATTTGGAGTAGTTATCAAGCATCAGAAATAGCTCCAAATGTGAAATGTCTTTCACGTGGGCTTTCCTATCATCCTAGCTTCCCACTACACACAACTCCTGCAATATCATCTGCTACTCAAATGACATCTGAAATGCTCTAACAGAAAATTTTTATTATTTTTCTACAACTTTATATTCTAGTTGCTTTGAACTTCATATTCCAGTGATGAAACATTGTTTTTAACAATTAATGTGACCTTTGAAAAGATGTGCCTCAAAGTGTGTATAAGAGGCTTTCAAGATCAGAAAGAGACATTTAATGGCAAGTTTTCAGCTCAGCATGTGAAGACCTAGTAATGAAAAACAGTTGCTTGATTAAAACGCTGTGCTCTGCTCTGGAAAAAACCCCACTTGGTAAGTCTGATTTCCATCTCTGCAACTAAGCACATTTAATAGTTTCTCCCCCTCCCCCCCGCTTCTTCACACTGTGACTACAGTTCTTGTGCCCATGTGATGCCACTACAGGCAACAGAGTTTTATCACTGGAGTATCAGACACACAAAAGAAGAGACACAATCCCTTTCAGTACAATATAAGATTATGTGAGCAATAAGCAAACAGGTAGGACAACAAAAGTGAGATGTCAAATAAAAATGGTAAAGTGAATGGGGATTTGTCCTTTCGGCCCTGAAGGGCAGATGTGTCAACTGAAACAAAAAGATTACATTTCCCAATCTAAGCATTTTACAAGGCACCCAAGCGTGAGCTACAAGGAGTAGTAGCTCTCTCACGAGCAGTAAATTGATGCTTAGAAAGAAATGCAGCAGACTGTATCACTGAAAAAAAAATTGCTGTGTGGTCACTGGGATTCAAAAAGATCAATCAAGCTCAGATTTTAACTTTTTAACTATGAAGGTTTGGAGTAACATTTCAAGTTAACGAAGAAAGAGAAATTACATCACTACCAAGTGAAATGAGCTGCTGAAGACAAGCCAGGAAATTCTCGCCAATCTTGAAATGTGTTTTGGTGGTTTTTTCCTATCATTTAGCACAGTAAGATTTACTGTTATAAATAATTTTCTGTGTATTCCAGTTACTAACCTTGATTAAATGAATGATGTCTGGTAAAAAGTTTCCATTAGGCTGCCATCATGCTTAAATTAAGGTGAATGTTAGCATCTCTATTTATACTTTATAAGCATGGCAAAGAACTGCAGAACATTAGCAGAAATAACTTAACTCAGAAACATACAAAAGAGTTTATAAAAGGGGTTTGAAAAATAGCACACTGGAGCCATTCCACTCTGCCAAAAACTACATTTCTGCTTCTCATCTGCGATCCGAGCACTAGCTTAACAGCGTACACATAGAACCCCATATCATAAAGCAGTACAGTGAATATATATAACAGGATATTACCATATTTTCTACAAAAATAAAATACCTACTAAAAATCAGACCTCTTCTACAAATACATAAGATGCTGGTCCACTGTCCACTGCATGTGCTCTTCAGTGCTCTGTGACAGATTTAGTGATCACCCATCACCGCAGCATTTCAGAAGGTAATACAAAATGGGAGGGAAAGCCTCTCCCTCTTCCCCCATCCATTTCCCCTTTTTCTTTTGTCAGCTTTAAAAAGAGTATTTGTTACTCTCACCAAAATGCATCTTAATCATTGGTTACTGTTACTGCTCCTTATTCCTACAGGAGTGACAGTTGTTCATGAAACCAATTCATTACAACAATTAAAACAAGTCACCTGTACAGGTGGTTTGCTTTTAAAAGAGCAGATACTGGCAAGGCATAGGAAAGACCCTGATCGTTACCAAGAACTACCTTGTTAATCCATTTATTACAGCACAGTAATTTGTTCCTAACAAATACCATACCGGAGGGGTTGGTAGCTTCTTTATTCTTGCAAATAAATTCTCAGTTACAGAGTAAATGGCAGGATTACAATCTAATTTGATATCGCTGCAACTTGGGAAGTAATGGGCCCATGTAAAGGTCCAAAAGCCATTCACTATTATAAAATCTGATTTAAAAAATCCCTTTCAACTACCAAAATATGGATAACCAAGAGTAAAGAATTCTTCATTAAAAAAATCACAAAAAACAACAACTCAATCTGGATGAAAGATTTTGGTGTTTAATAAAGGAAAAACAAATTTTCAAATCCCTTGTTTTAAAATTTGTTATTTTTTCTAAATCTGCTCTTTACTTATAATTTTCTGTTATGAATCTCTGACCTTATAACTTGTTTTTCCTTGTATTTTTAAGAAGAAGGTTACAACTTCAAGCTATTTCCATGGGTATTTAAAAAAATAAAAGTAATATTTACAGGCTGCATGAAAAGGTTTATCTTTCCTAAGATCCACCAGGTTTTATGAATAACAAATAACTAGACTGGAGAGAAGCAATTTCCTAGTTTATTACTAATAAATTTCTTTTTAGCATAGTCTTATGCTGTCCTGAAGACAGGCATGTTGCACTTATTTAAAGGGAGATAAGAAGAAAAGGTCTGGATGGATTTTTTTCAAAATCTATTTGGGAAGATAAAACAGTCTTTAATCAATTATCTGCCTACTTTGGTTTTCAAGGGCATGTACCACCTCATCTAGAAGTATAATTATTTGATTTTCAGAGGTTTAGAGCTAGACCAGCCTACATTTCTAAGTTAATTTGAATATTTGTATTTCAAAGGCCCTTATTTTTATGCTATATTAGCTACAAATACAAATGTCATAGAGTGCCTACATTTTAGAGCACGAATATGTTTTCTGAAAGAAAAAGTAGCCTTGCATCAACAGTTTCTTTTTTTTTTAAATTTAATTACAAGTAGGGTCGCTGATTGTCAATGATATGTGGATAAGAAGAAAATTTCATAGGTAATAATCTATCTAATGTTAGCTTTATGCATGCTCAGGAAGTACACACAAATTACAACTTCAAAACTAAACAGAAAAGCATCTGCTCAAAGAAAATCTACCAAAGATTTCATTTTTTTAATGTATAAAGCAGAAGGGGAAAATTACTCTTATGCAAAAAAAATGTCACTTGGAATGCAGCAATTGAAAAGACTAAAAAACCTTTGCAGAACGAGCTACTTTCTATGAGAAAGTTACAGAATGATAGTAACAGTAGTGAACTGATGGCTTACTGAGAACATGCATTCAGTCTGATGACACTCCTTAACAAAATAAAGGAAAAAGGTTATATGCTCTCCATCCTTTGTTGCTGATGATACTAATCTTTGAAAATTATATTGCCTAATTCCCCTGAAAATCATGTTTAAAGAAGTGGCAGGCAGTTTGCTATGCTGTCTGAGCTGGTATTTTAAAAAAATCTGATCATCAGGAATTCTCACATTACAGTTATCTTAAAACCAAAATATAATGTTTGAGATTTTTTAGTTTTCCATGTGTTTTTAATGTCTCTTAGAGACATTTCTTCCATGCTCAAACTTCAGCTTTTCAACCTTCCATCTGAGATAAATGTTCAGAATAGAAATGTTCTCTCACTTACTGGTTTTCATAAAAATCTCTCCCCAAAATCACACCATATTCAAAGTGATTTACAAATATAATATGTCTAACTTGAGACACTTAAAATACCTCCATGCTTCAGGTCAAGAATATCAGATAACCATTAGTATTTAAAACTACTCTAAGGCAAAGTACTTGGAGAGTTATTTTATACAATGAATTTCATTTTTTGTTCAGATTTCCTGTTTAGGAGAGTAATTTTAAAGTGTCTTTGTAACCTAACTGAAATAATCTAATTAGCTTTTAATAATGCCTTAATTGTGGTACCTTACCACGAATAAATAATTTCACTGACAGCTACAACATAAAAATACTTGCACATTTTGATTCGTAAGAGAGAGAACAATGGGAAAAAAAAAACCACAGGAAAATTAAAGGAAATTTCTAGTATTGCAGGTGCACTGGGATTTGTTCATAATAATTTTATCAAGCAAAGATATTTAACTAGTCTTTGTATTCCTGAACACACATTTCTTGACCACCAGACATGACTTTATAAGCAGGCAGATTCTTTAGGACAGTTACATGCATTAGGTACTCAAAATGGATTTTTTTTCTTTTTTCCACTTCTCTTTTCCCTTACCATATGTAAAATGGTAAAGTTTACGTAAATTTCCTTCCCATCATCTAGGCACGTACTCTAAGCTGGCCACAGAGAGCAGTTAGTTAACATAAAAGATTCACACTTTAAAAAGGCAATTCACCACACACTAAAACAAGGATCTAAGTTAGGAGAATGGGTTCCCTCCAGCATTATTTGCTAAGTACTATCCACTAGCACAATAAAGCAACAGATTCAAGCAATACCAATGAAATTAAATTTTAAAAAGGCCCCTTTTATGTATAATGGTCTTGGTTAATTAGACCAACCCATATAAAATCTGTTTTTCTTGGATTGTTCATAGGAGTCACTATAACACTAGTGGATTTTTTACAGTGTCACAGTATTTTGTAAGCCACTGATTTAGAGCCACACAAGTACAGAATACTATTAAAAAATACTCCTTACCTCAAAAAGCTCACTTTTAAGAAGCACTTGCAAAGCACAGTGCTTTGCTGTGCAAAGATGCTTCAGTTAGCCCAGAAGCAGTTCAGCTGAGACAGTAAGATGTTCTGCCCAGTCTAATGAGCCCTGCAGAGAAGCAGGCTTTATCAGCCTGTAAAACACTCTCTGCTACAGCTTAGCCCTTCCATTTCCTCAGGTAGTTCTTTCATGAACTGCTCAAATATCTGTGCATTTGGAGGTCACATAATATTTTAGGCATCATGCATTTTTTGCAATGAATAAACATATCTGTTTCTAATGGCTACCATTCAGGTCACTCTTACTCCAATTAGTAAGGCAGGCTTTCCAGGTAAAACAAAACTTAACTCAAGCGAAGGAGCGAAAACTCTAAAACGTGTTGTTTTTCAAGGAACATTTTTCAGCAATTTTAAAATCTTACCTTTCAAAAACACCATCTGTGTGTCCCTAGAGCATTCTAAAGCATTTCAATTATACAGCAGTTCAAACGGACTTAGTTACAGTGTATCAAAGCCCTTTCCACAAGCATTCAGAGACTCCTGAAAGTTCATTAACCAAAACAGTTTACTAGAAAAATGAAGGTAACCCTCAAAGAATAGGCACTGAGATGACAAATGATTTTTCCCTGCGTACTTATACTTCCTGCCATGGTTTTCAGTACTGACAGTTTTCCATCTGTTTTTCAGAATGGAAGGGCTAAACAGAAGTTCATACACAAAAGATGAATTTTCTCAATTTTCTTGACTTGCAACCTGCATCATTCACCTCATGTGTGTGCACATGTGAATTCCATACCACAGCCTACACATACGATTTCACTGTATTCAACTACTGCTGTACTACACATACAGACAACCTCTGAGATACCAACAGCTTTAAAAATTAGATGTCAAGATGTGCATAGTGAACCTTGCACAATAAATCTTTTATTTTCAGAGTCACTTTTTTGGCTACCAAGAAAACGAAAATCTTACCTAAAAGGCTTATACTGAAAATTCCTGCCATATATGAGACATGACAAAATGGTTTTTTAGATGCAAGACATACAAATAAACAACTTCACCTTCATGATTAAAGAAAACAGATGGCATGTCTCGGACTCTCAGAAAACCAATGCTTTTGCTTTGCAGATCTACAATACAGCTAAAAAAATCCAAGATTAGCATGTCCATCACTTTATTCAAAAACACATTAAGGTGATAAGCAATATTGCTGAGAACATAAAGGTAGTGACTGACTCTGATTCACTGGTAAATGCAATAACCTCACCATCGCTTCAAATGATAATTTCTTTTTTATCTGGAAAATTACTTTAGCTTATGTCTGATTGTGTTTGGTAAGTTTCTTAAGGTGAACACCTGATTCTCAAGCATTAGTGTTTTAAATAAAACTTCTGGTTTCCAAAATGACTTTGACACAAACACCTACGAAAATACAGGCTTACACTTTGAAATTTGGAGTAACATAATGGAGCCACCATTTCAATTTACTGTCTTTAAACCCTTGACATACACATTGAAAAGAGTACTCCTCAAAAAATGCAGACCTTAACACAAAGGCACTGCTGTTTCATAAATCTGTTTATTGCCTTATTTCTAACACAGAAAACTGATACTTCAAAGAGATGAAAAAGCAGAAAGAAAAATCCAAATACAAAACTGAAATCACTTTAAAGATTCTCCTAAACAGTGATATTATCAGATTATATCAGTATGCCAAAAAATTAGGGAAATCTGATAAAAAGCTAGATTTTACAGTTTAACAACTTAAACTGGTCACTACCAAAGACTCCTGTATTGTCATGAATAAAAGGATGAAATTCCATGCGTTTCAATGCTCCATCATACAAATAAATACAGCAGTATCCATTTAAAAAAGAAAATCTTACCCTTTCCCATGTAAAAGACAGACCTAGTGCATCAAACTGTTTCCTCATGTGTTGAATATTACTGCAAAATAGGAATAATAAATTAAAAATTATTACCTTAAGATATTTCTATCATGTGATGATATTTAAAATCTGGTGCTTATGGAGTTCTGAGAAATCAAAAGCACTAGTTAACCTTTAAACACAATGATCTCACTAGCAGTAATCTCATAATTGTCAAAATACTCAAATAATAATTTTGAAAGTCTGTAATGTGTTCTGGTACAATGGCTAAATATATGAGGCAATACATTTTTTCTCTTGATTTGAATGCAACTTAAAAGTAAACATGGCACTGCAGTTTAAAGGAAGCATTACTCAAGCATCACTTCTTACTATTTTTAATTATCTTTACTGCAGCTGAGTCAAAGGGCCCTCTTAAATCTCAGTGCAGTAGGGGACATTTCCACTTTCAGCTTAATCCTGCTCCTGCTCCAGTCAATGCTATCCTGACTGTATTTTGCTGTGGCTCTGGTGATTCCATGGCTGTAGGATAACCTGAATCAGCTTAACCATTCAACTGCAGACATGCCTTACAAAAATTCTCAAAAAAACCTCCACCAGTTTTCTTCCTTCCCTCTGATCAACAGGCTGATCAAACCAAAATTGTGGCCCACAAAACCAGCTGAGCCAGTGCAAAGGAGGTGGTGGGAACATGTATCCTGGGAAGTGACAAAGAGCTCCCAAACTTCTGGTGGCAGCAGCACCATAGATAAACATTACTCAACTATGACACTGCAAGGTTAGAGGTTGCCCTGAATGGATTGTATTACAAATGTAAAATAAGATATCTCAGGATATACAGTAAAGTTTTAGTTTGAAATGTACTAAATGTACTTTAGTTTGAAAATGTACTAAATACACTTCACCAAAATACTCACAATTACACAATATTAATTATATTAATGGTGTGAATTCATTCACATACTGTAAAATGGATTAAAATTTGTTATTGACTTTTACCTTTCTACTATTCTACTATTTACCTTTCTACTATTACCCTTCTACAAAATACATTCTGCCAGATAAAGCAGTATCTATCCTCCCACAGGGGCTGTTGACAGTCATGAAACCAAGCATTTAATTCTGATCCAGAAAACACTTGCAGTGCTGAATAATTGAGTAATGCAAGTACTTAATATTAAGAGGCACAGAGCCTCAGTTACACTGGAAAAGACCTGCCTTTTCTGGTAAGCCACCTTCACTTGTTTGGCTATACCAGGAAATCCTCTTACAGACTCATGGTTTTTACTGGAAAAACCATACTTTCAGTAATGCTCCTTTAATTCAAGTCCCATTCAAAGTTAACTGTACCAGTAAAAAAACCAGAAAAAAATCAAAGTTGAGTATATTTTCACAAACCTTCTGCTGTTATACTAACTCTTACTAAAAAATGTTTCTGTTTGTATAAATAACTCTGCCTTCAATTTAGTTATGTTTTTCCTAGCTTTGAGAATATAAGAATAGTCAGTTGGAGTTCATGTGAAATCACCACTTCAGAAAATCAAGATGCTCTGAAAATTGGTTGCTTGCTCCTGAAAAAGCAAGCTGAAATGCTCAGTGTCCTCCTCTTATAGGGGTGGCTGTGTCTGCAGCAGGGATGACTGAAACACATCAGGTTGATATGAAACTCCATGTTCAGTTCAGTCAACCCTACTGTAGGCATGAAAAATATTCAGGACAGGACAATGGAGAAAATGGGAGACAACAATTACTTCAGTGGTCAGAATTCAAGCTGCCTGTATGATGAACCAACTCATAATATAATGAGCATAATCCAAAAAAAAGTGTATGTGAATAATTTTCCTATTCAGATGCTATCATAATCAGCTCAATTACAATGTGCTAATTTTCCTCAGTTTTTTTGTTATTATATTGTTATCTAATTCTTAAAACTAGAAAATCACTCTTTTCATTGCTAAGTAAATTTTCAAGGCAAAATCTGGTGAAATTTCCAACAAGATAACTGAAGCAAAACCAAGGCACTCATATAACAGACAGGTAGATTTGTTTTACAGATGAGCTTCTACAGGCTTATTAAAAGAAGACTATAATCAATTTACTGACCATGGTACAAATGTAATTGATAGCTCACAATGCAATGTGCACAAGGATTTTTCAGACTCTCTCAAATGAACAAAACCAAGCTTTTGCGTCCTCATGGCAACTGGTTCTCAGTCATACTATTGTTTAAACAATACAGGATGGAAATTTTAAAAAATTGAGAAGAAGTAACTCAGAATTTGTGTGTTGTGCCCACATGATTCACCCCTAATGAAATCAGTTGCCATCATATTTTAGTTGGAAAAGTATTAAGAATCTTAAGATGGGACCAGCAGCATGAACAAAACCCAAAGAAACAGCAGAATCAAAGAAGGAAATGGGTCAAGGTCTATAAAGATACCACACCTAGATTACTGTATCCAGAGCACAACAAACAACTTCACTTAAGAAGACTCGTTTTCAAGTCATATTTAGGAATTGTTTACTTGTATAACTTTTTACTCATTTTAAAGACTATTAGGGGAAGATAACACCCCATTCTGCTGTCTAAAGCCCAAAACGTTCACAGAAATCGGCAGCAATAATGGCAAGATCCAGTCTCAAACAAAAAAACCTCTATCTTCTTCCTCTTTCACAGTCTAAAAACCGCTAGTAAATCTAACCATGTAACTCACAATTTTCCACTGTGTATTTTATACTAAGATTTATCTCACCATAATGAAATTCTGATTTATTTATACTCATCAGTTTGGGTGTTTCAGAAATGCCTCTCTTTGGATATTCTAGCATTTTACAATTTAAAAGTCATTGAGATTAAAACCTTGAAAATCATCCCAATATATTTATTTTTCAAAACAGAATCATCTGCACAGCCCCATAAAATGTTGTCAAATAGCCTTGGTCCCAGATAACCCCATTTTTCCCTGTACTATCTTTCTTCTATGATAGTTTTGTTCTGTCTTGTTGGTTTATGGGTGCCACGGTCAGGTATTCACAGTGAAAATACCATATTTCAATTCATTTCACCTTTGTGTCCAGCTTGCAGGGTGAAGACCATGTTCAACTGCAGCATTTTCTGCTGGTAAACCAAATGCATCCCATCCCATTGGATTTATCACCTGTCAGCAAAAAGAAAAACCACAACGTTATGCAACTTTCTGGCCTGGCGTCAGCAACACACACAGGCCTCCAAATAATGAACGGTGCTTGGCATTCCAGCATTTGCTTTGTCTGAACTGACCTTCTTCCAAACCTGCAAACTACGGCCAGCTTTGCTTTAAAAGATGTCTATGAAGACCACTTGTTATC
The DNA here is from genome assembly GCA_024500445.1 of Entomyzon cyanotis. Classification (NCBI taxonomy): domain Eukaryota; kingdom Metazoa; phylum Chordata; class Aves; order Passeriformes; family Meliphagidae; genus Entomyzon; species Entomyzon cyanotis. The sequence continues at coordinate 90,969,891 of JAKEPQ010001005.1, forward strand.
TACAATGTGATGTTAGAGGGAGTTTAAAGTATTATGCAATAAACCCCCATGGCTATTTCAGTATCAGGTTGACAATGACAAAACCCAACTCTTTGTAAGTTTGTGTGGTGGTAAAAATCAGCAGTTGATGCTACCACTGGACAGAACCAAACATGCTTTCTAAAAAAGAAGACATTAGGTAAAAATAATTGAACCAATAGTTTTATAACTATAACTGATGGTGTAGCCTACTATTTTTTTCCTTTGTGTTGAAAGAAAAGGAAAGAAAAATACCCTAGGATAACTTTAAATCCACCAGCTAAAATTAAGAGAATGAGGAAAAACAGTTTCAGTCAAATTTTACTAAAATATCTTTCGCAAATATAGACTACAGACTGACAAATTGTTATTTCATAACCACCTATACATAAAGGTGGGGGGAAAGTGTACTACAAAATATAATAGATAATTTCTGTTGAAAAAGAGATATATTTTTCCTATTAACATGCACATTATTTAGAAAAAAAAATCAGTAATACAGTAGGTATTCAAAAAACCTGTCTAATAACCAAGGAAAGAAAGGCCAGTACTTAAGATGCTGTCATTTAACACATATATATCGGATACCTCATAAAACAAATTCTATTTCTTAAACTTAGAAATGTGCTATAAATTCAATAATCATGATTAAAATTACACAAGTTTAACAATAGCAAAACATGACTAACATTTTACAAGTTGTAAGAAATCAAAATTTCTACCCCTTTAAAATATGTATTTATATAAAGAATGTGTTTCTTACTGGCATGTAAGCAAACAAGCAATAAAAAAGCAATCCCAGCCATACTAATCTCATAATACATCTCAATGTGAAAAATCTGCTCATTTTGGAAGCATAAGAGCTACTTTTGTCACTGCTTTGAATTATTTTTATTCTTCTTTGCCACCACTTTCCAATCTTCTGACTGAATGTAATATTTCATAAAAAATATTTTACAGATGTGTTTATAAAGATGCCCTAGGCACCAACACAGTGTAAAAGCAGCAGGATTTAATAGATATGACTCCTCAGCATTCTCATTTCCAGTACTGATCTAAAACTAAACCTGCTGTCTATCATTACTCTACTGGTGCAGCAACAAAACCAAAGTATTTAACCTGTGATCACCTGTGATGCAAGCCAGCCCAGTAAGGGCCCATGCACAGCACACTTTTGATGTCTAAATCTAACTGAAATTGGAATGCTATTGCATGCTACAGAATTTCTCTATTAACAGACAAACTATTGTTCCTCACACTGTAGTATCAGAAATTGTAAGTTTTAACTGCCTATTTCCTCACATTATAGAGGGGGGGGTTGTTACATGGAAAATGGCAATTGGAGCCTATACCACTTCTCAACACCCCATTGAAGCACACCTCTGCTCAGCCCTTCTCTTCCCTGGCCATCCACCCAGCAGTCAAAACTATTGGTATAAAAGACAGAAAAAAGACAGGTACACTTTACATAAGCTATAAATATAAACAGAATTTTTTAAGGACATATTAAAATACTAATTAATGCAGCTCCGTTCTTTTTGACCACTAGTACTGCCGACAATTTGTCTCTGAACAAATGTGATTAAATAAACCAGATTTTTTTTCATGTATAGTACATATTTTCTCTATTTAAATGCCCTTTGTTTAGACAAATGCCCTACCTTTGCACCCCTACAAATGCCTTCTTTTACTATGAGCTGATGCAAATTCATGAGATTAGAAAAATCACTCTTAATTTTTGCTAAAGTAATTTTTGTAAAATTTGGCATCTGAAGATCTCCTGGATATAGACAGGCAGCCAAACGCAAGGCACAATCTCATTTCTCATGCTTTGAGCAAAAGGATGTGGGAAAAACAACTTCACTACAGACTCCCCAAAAGGGCTGATGGATGCTCCAGACAGTTCATGTGCAGACATTCTATCACTGTACCATCGTGTTAGAAGGAGCAACCTGTACACGCAGATCTTCCAAATTCTAGCACTTATCAAAAATATCATCTTCACTATTCGCATTCAAAAGTTCAGTTTAACGAGCAATAGCATTCCTCAAGTTAAAGGTCTGAAGAAGTATGCTAATTCAAGTTTCAATCAGAAAACTAAAAAGAGACATTAAAAATAGCCTCAAATTAGTCTCCAGGATAGATCTATTTATGTAGTTGCTATAGAGATGAATGTAACATGCACAGTAGTTTAGAAAATGATTTCAAATTTATTGTCTCTTTTACATCTCTAGTATGAATGGATTTGAAAGGTTTGTGAAATGCATTTGTCTAAACAACAGGTCAGCTCCTTCTGGCTGTAATCTGTAGCTAAAATGCCACAGTCTCCATGCAGCATTTGACATTGCATCTTAACTCTACTTATCCAACATAAAAATCTCAAGAGACATGGAAGAGGAGAAGAAAATACGCAACTAACATGTCAAAAGTTGGCACAAAGGAAAAAGGAACAGTTTGACTGTTCAAAACAAATTAAAAATAGGAAGGAAAAAAAGAGAAAGCATTTTTGAAGACCAAAGGGTTATTCCTTGTAGCTCCTTGGTTTGGTCACTGGATTGGTCACTGGCTCTAACTAGCAGAAAACACGGCTGCTCTCTCTAGCAGGACAGATGAGCAGAAGAAAAACAAGTCATCCACTTTCCTGAATGCTGACTTGACTGTTTCCAACAGCAACCTCTAAATCTTATGCAACTGAGGGATCCATTCTGCTCACTGATGTGACCATTCTTCCAAGCATCACTTCTCTAAGTAGACAATATTTTCTCTAAGCCTCAAGGAGAAAGAAAAACAAATAATGACTATATCTTCTAAAACAGGAGGCTGCATAAGCCTAAGGATGCCTACACCTGGTAAAAGAAGGCAGGTTGTAGTTTCAGCCATTTTATGATGGCAGAAGCCAGTGCTATCACCAAAGGCAGCCATGTATTTCTGATCCTCACAATGAAGTGGACAGGTAAAACTCCTCCTGCTGAAAACTCCCAGGTTAGTCTTAAACACGCATGGCATAACTTCAGATCCTCAGAAGTTCACAATATCAGGCAGGATCAACTACAAAAGACTGGCATTTTCTACCACTTAGCACATTTTTCACTCGAGCAAAAAAGTTGCAAGGAAGTGATTAAACAGTGCATAGGGACAAAGTGCTCAATAACCACCACACTGCGTGGTCTTTTTAGGAACAAAATCTCAAACATGAAAACAGTTGCACCTTGAAACATTTTAGATGCCAAAGATTCTGACTGCAAACTAGCTTGAAGCATTGTTTTAAGAATCATTTCACAGCATGACCAAACATCTGCTGTTAATGATGGCTAGAGCTCTTCATGTGACTGTGGGACCAAGGGGAGGAGGACACAGTCACTCCATTGATTCAATGCTGAGATCTCAGCTCTTCCTCTCAGAGGATTTTATTCCATACAATGGTGTAACAATCAGCTCACCACACATCAGTAGGTGAGATCAGTGTACTACATAACACAGACCTGACAATGATCTCATAACACTCAGTTCCAAGCCTCCATCAACATAACTAGGACTGGTGATTCAGTGGATTTTTCTCGGTCTTTGTAAGGAAACAAAGAGCATGTTTGCTCTTCTGATGTGCTCAGTATGTCTCAGAACTATGACCAGGGAGCTGACAAAACTGTTCTTACATTCAAATAAATGCATTCTAAATTTTAAGAAAGACAGTGGAATCAGTGTCAGAAAGACCTGCAAATAAATATATTTGATTCAGAGAATGTGTAATAAAAGAAGATGACCAGAAATGAAAATTAAGAAGCTTGCTGACAAATTAGTGATTCGACCTGATACAGCAAAGTTTACATTCCTACCCCTAGTTATAGGGGTATAACATGACACACTGCACATGAACTACCCAAAAAAGGCTGACAAAACAGGCGATCCATGATCACAAGTTTCAGCTGCCAGAAAACACCCCTAGCTCCATTGTGGATCTCACAATCGTGCAACCACAGGCACGGGAGACAGTGAGGACTTGCGGTTGGAGACGGCAAAAGGATGGCTGCTCCGTCTACTTGCTGCCTACAGTTGGGCTGAACTTGTTGAAAATCTGATGCAAATCAACATATTATACATATAGCACATTTTAAATACAAGACTTCCATCTGAATGAAGCTTAGATTGTCTTTTAAGTGTACCAGATGATAGACACCATTACACAACAGGTAAAAACTACCACCACCAAGCAACCAAAAACCCCAAGCAGACAGGGCACCCCTGGAAACAGATTAAAATAATGAATTTTTGACCAGTGTGTACATTGTAAAAAGGACTACTTCAATGCTTCTCTGCCACACAACGCTAAATATTAGCATTCCAAGAAGGCACTTTCAAAATAAAAAATAATCAACCCATACAGATTTCTATCAAAACATAAAATGCCCATTTATTTTTATTCTCTCAAAACATGAAATACGAGAAATTATTCTATGTCCAAAGAGTACCACTAACATTTTGAGAACAAAGTTATCCGTTGCCTCCTTAATCTCACACATTCTTGTCTAACATAATTACATTTAAAATTAAATCTCATTTTCTCTTTTTCTTTCAAAATGAAACAGAGTGAGCTCATTAACACCTTCAGTACTCACTACGGAAAACTGAAATTAAATAAGATTCAATTCACACACGATACTTGTAATATTTTCCACTTGATTTATACCACGTGAAATTACCTGACAAAAGGACACAACAGTCTCACACAAAAAAGGCGGAGAATAGCAGCTAGTGATTATCCAAAAAAGGATCTATATTGAAATAATTCATCCTGCTGATTAATTAATTATAACGTTTTAGTTAAACTTGCCTGTCTTCAATACCATTCACTTTTGCAATTTCAAGAGTATTAAGATTCTCTGCTGAAAGGGAAAACAATGAAAATACATCCAATTAAAAAGAAGAGATGTTATGGATAAAAAGAAGACACTCTTCAAGTTATTTAGGGATATTGCAGAAATATCACTCGCTATATTCTAATCCCATCCATCCCAGTTTAAGTATAAATTAAGAAATAATAACTGTAGTGTGATTCTAGCATGCAGGAATTTCACCCTGATTTGATTACAGAAATTATTTTTCTCATTTCTCTACAACTCTCACATGTGACTGCCTTGCTTTGGTACCGGTTTCATTAAGAAGATATCACAAGAACTACTGAACTGAATCACTCTCTGTTTACTGATCACTAAGGGAATTATTCTCGGTCCTTTGAGAGGCACAAATTATCCACTTTGGAATTTATCAAAGACATGATAATGACAGCATGATAAAGTAATGGTAAATACTTGTTCCCGGAGCAACAGCAGACTGGAAATCTGCCATAATGAAGATCACCATGAATATCGTTTCTACACAGCACCCTCAAATAAAGAACAGGAAACATCTTCACTTCTTACAAAACTCCTACATTTGAATTCATAACATGCATGTAAATTCACGGAGAAAACACAACCAGAAATTGCACATCATAGTTCTGGATTGATTTAAAATAGCTACAAATTTGTAATTTAAAATAAATAAATTACTTTTTCAAAGCATTTTATAATAAATTTGTTTGCCATGAGATCTAGGACTCTCCATATACAAATATTGTTTTAACTGCACTTCAAGGAACATGTTATCCTTAACACATTTTGGAAAGACTAGCTCAATGCACAAATGCTAAGTAATCTATATGCTAAGTAATCTGTATGACTTACTTTTCCCATGCAGAGACTTCAAACTTCATCATCAGTAATCAAAAAGTAAACAAGTTACCTTAAAACAGATGTACTCTACAAATTATTTATCCAGCAACCCAATCCAAGTGCATGACAGTTTGTTTCCCATGCACTGCCTGCAGTTCCTTGAGAAGCGAGTGCTGGAACAAGACAATGCTTTCATCTGCAGTTTTATATCAAAGCAGTATTTCTTTCAAAAACAAGGTGGGGAAAAGAGCAATAAATGTTTATTTTCCCACTTAAAGTGCTGGTGAAGTACAGGTTTCTGGCAAACAGCAGTAGATTTCAGTGTGTATTACCTCTCTAGAACATTTTAATTGAAACAAAATCAGATCTTATCCAGCTGAAAAAAATTTGAATACTAATGTTCCATTTTAGAAAAAACAAAACCACAACAGAATCCAAATGATTTAAAATCTTTCTAGTTAAAATTTCAAAATACCTCCAATATGAAGAAATTACACAACTGCATTCCAAAGAAGTTCTAAAGGACCTCTAATCCCTTTGTAAATGCATTGTAGTCTATCCTTACTAAAATATTATAAAATATAGGCCAATTATTGCCTATTCAGATTAAATCAATATGTAACTAATTTACTGTTTTCTCATTAAGGCAATCTCTACAAAAATACCTCCACTTTATTAAACATAAATTGCTCTCTTAATCAAATACTCTTGTCAACTACATACACACCATAGGTATTTCCCCTCACTGTTTATTAATAAATAACAAATATACACCATAGTCTGAAGCTTTCCCTGGGAACTGTATATCTGGTTTTGCCTGTAATTTTCATGGTAACAGCCCATCATTCCTTGTTGCCTTACACTTTTTAATTTGAAAATGATAGATGCAAAGTTTAAACAACATTGCTGCTCAAAAATCTTACCCTAATCTTGCACTGGATGCCTGAAATGTATTCACTTCTACTCAGGTTTTTGATTGGGGAAGAATTAGAAGTACCTAGGCTTTCAAACATGCAATAATAAAGCTGAATTTTGAGAAGGAAATAGAAAATCAATTGAGTAACTTCAAAATCATGCATACTAACAGTTTTGTTTCTAAAGCATTTTTTCTTTTTATGTACTGAAGAATACCACTAACTCCTTGAATACAGGGAAAAATTTATTTTTCTTGGGAATATATCAAATTTTATGATACAACCATGTCTTAGCCTATAATCACCACAACATCTTAATCATCATAATATTCTTTGACAGATTGTACAACCATGACAAAGGGCAGAGAGAACTTTTAGAGGCTGATAAATTAATTGCAAAGAGAAAATCAATTACAAAGACTCTAATTCTAAGTGATGGAAAAATTAGCATGGGTAACAAAGGAGAAGTTTTTTAAGGTAAATATAAGTTCCAGCAAGTTAATGCACATCACTTACACAGTATCTCTCAATCTGACATACTCAGAAGATCATCAGAGAGATTTTTAATGTCTCTTAATAGTAAATGAAAGTTAAATTCTTTGGCTGCCCACCTTTAGTCAAAAATAGATGTTCAAACTGGTTAACATAACAGAAGATACAAGTATTTTTAGAAATCCAGTATGTTCTACAGGCACTTCTTCAAAGTAATTTTAACATGAAATATAAAAATATGCTGAAATGCAAGATGTGAAAACTTGAAAAGTCTGGTAAAATTTTTCTGGAAAAAATTGGCAAATGTGGAAATAAAAAACTTGTTTGCTTGGTGGCTCTTGTATTTCATTGAAATTGTATTATCTTTTTACTTTTCTCCAAAGATCTCTTTGGAAGGTGCTTACTTACCTTGTTTTCAAAAGCTTAAAACTAGAGCATGCTACTGAATGTAGATAATTATTTTCATTTTATTTTAGCTAGTACAAGAGGAAGCAAGTTTTCATCTTTCTGAACAGCAATTTATTGGCTACCTTCTCTGCTATTGATAAGAGATGGCTATATCCTGAAATGACATTACATCAATGGTCTTAACATCAAGCAAGAATCAAACATCCCTACAAATGCCTCATTAGCTAATTTTTTTAGTGAGATCCAAGTTCTGGTCATTCAGATGAGTCAGGAAAGGTGTTATAACAGACACTGGGCTCTTTTCTTATTTTCTAAGGCAGTTATTTCTTTTTCCTGAGATTTGGAAAGCCTAAGAATGCATTTCTGTAAAGCAGCAGCAAGTGTTCAGTACATGGTATGCTCATCACTTCCACAAAACACATAGTGTTTGGAAAGGCAGCACACTGAATAATGCAGTGACGATACCTATCAGAGTCTCATGGATGGTGATAAATCCAGGAAATGCTACACTTCTACAGCACTTGTAGCAAGGAAATTGCATTTAGTACCACAACCAGCAACTAACATTTCTTTCTCCATTTCAGCTTCTTTGTACTCTTTTGAGGTTGATTCCTATATTCTTCAGCTGCTCCTCTCATACATTTTCCGTCATACTAGATCCCTGCCCATGCTATTTTTCTCTTTTTGTTCCTTTCTCTTTCCATATTACTCCTTCCTACTGTTTTCCCAGATTCTTCACAATTTTCCCCAACCAAATGTCTTTCCTCTGTAATATGGCTGTCACTCAGGCCACAGCTCTCCCACACCTTCCTTACATCCTTCAAAGTTTACCTGCCAGCCTTTACTGCAGAATGCCAGCCAGGATCCCACTGCAGATTGCAGGGACAAGGCTCTCAGCTACCCCTTCTACTTCATGGAGAGACAGAAGGGAATGAGGGAGAAACGATGGCAGGCATGAGGTAGACTGGGAAACAGAGAAATGTGGAAGGGAAAACAGGATTTCTCCTTGTAGATGTAGCAAGAAAAGCTTAGCCTACCTCATAGACTTGCACCTTCAGAAGACAACATTTGAGCAAGGCAATATATGAGCAAGGGTGAAATGGGCAAGCCAAGGGGTCAGATGCTACAGAACAGAAACTTCTAGCTACATACACATGATGTAATGTGTGACATATGACATGACATGGTCCTGTTAATCTGACTTGCAGCAGTCATGAAAAAAGAAGGCTGTCCCTCCCAGCTGTCCCTCTGTGTCTGACAAATGACATGAACTGGTTCTTGGGAGCAGAAGAGGCGAAAGCATTTCAGTAGTGTCTTGCCAGGTACACCTTTTCCTACCCCCTGGTTCCACCCTGACGGCAGTAGGGTCATTGGTCTCCTCTCAGAAACTGTGTGGCCCACAGGTCCCAGCAACACTGCGCCATATATGAGTGGATTCAGGTACCTGATGCAGCATCAGCTGTATCATCTGAGGAAGCTTCTAACCATCTGCTACCAACAGTGAGTTCTGAACACCACCTGCTTTAAAAGTCTCAAATTTCAATATACAAAGCTTCACGGGTCATTATCTACACATCTGTAGCATATATTCCACTTTCACGGATTTTGGAAAATACTAATTTCCTAATAAATTATGGTATTAAAACATAAAAATACCCCCACCAGTCCTACTGCTGATCTATTCTTACCTGCATCCCCCTCATTTTCTGGAACCGAGCTACTGCATCACTGATGGTGTAGACACGAACATGGCCCATGTGAAGCTTCCCAGAAGGATATGGGAACATAGAAAGCACATAGAATTTTGGTCTTGATTTCTAGAAAGAAATTTTTAGAAACTAGTAACTATATGAGATAGCATTTCACTTGAATAAATACACGTGCACATTATACACTACTACATGATGCCATGAAGAGAAACACAGTTCTGCTGGACCTGATCCAAGTGATCACTGAGAAGGTTCACTGGATTGAATTCTTTGGGGCTATAAATGGAGATGTTTTACCAGACTTTGCTGTCATCTCATCAATTTATATTGACACTTATATGGGTCTTGAATGTTATGAAAATTAATTCACTTTTACTCAAAAAAAAAGCTGTATTAGCAGAACTGAAGCTTAACAAGGCACCATTGACACTGTAGCATCTGCAACTGATTATCTATGTGTTCTTAGTCTGCCGCAATAAAAACATGAAAACATAGCCGATTAAATTACTCTCATAAAAATTTAAATAATTAATGTTTTACTTTGTATCTACAACAAACACAGAGCTCACTCCTGGCCAGTTGTTTTTTGTCAGCTGAACTCCAGTAACTCACAGAGTGAGTACATCATTTGCAATTGCATGAACATCTGCTAAAGGGAAACGGTTCAGTTTCACTATGTATGCCCAAATCCAAAGACATCTTACAAGCAATATTTTGCATAATGAAAAGAAACTAAAAATTTCATTTAGTTAGGTTTAATTAAAATTACAAAAGTTACAAAGAAATCACACATTCTCTCTCACATTAACTATTCCTAATACATCTTGATTACCATTGAATTCATCATTGATACATTGACAGTATCAAGTATCACTCATATTTGCTAAGTTCCTACATTATTTTTTAATGTTAATAATAAAAACATACAGGCAGCTTTTACTATCCTGAATAAAACTCCATTAATATTTGTCAAACAATACTTCTTTATCACTTTTGCTCAATCACAGCAAAATCAGAAATAATCTGAGTACTTCATTGCAGCACTATACACTATGTGCCTCTTCATAGGAGATGTTATAAAATCTATTTCAACTGTAAGGATAAAACAAAAACATCATTAAAAATACTCTTTAGAACTTAGCATTTGTATGCTATATATGATACCTATGTATATATGTATATCAAAGATGTGAGCCTAAATGAATGCCTTCCCTGCTACAGGTACACATGCAGACCATTTCATATTAGTTTTCTTCCCCCAAAAAAGCAAGTTCTTTTCTCTCTTCAACATTTTGATGGAATTATTTTTTTGTCTGGGAGCGGGCACATTTTAAGAGAGATGAAGAAAAATACATAAAGGGGCCCAAAAATGTTTTTTATGTATTGTGACGGAATAATTGTGAAGGCAAAAAGAGTCAGAGACTGAGATACTGTTATTTTCAAGATCTTTTATTGCATGGGAGGACTTTTTTTTCTTCAAGTCACTTACTACTCCTATGATACTGTAAACCAGAAAACACTAAAAAATCATTTTCCCTTAACGCAGATTTTACTGAGTCACAGGGTGTAGTGTAATAGATTTGCCATAATGTTGGGAACAGAACCTTGAGAAAATTATTTACAAAAGTTACAAATAGATGTTTCTTTTAATACTTTGAATAATTAATTCCCAAATATTGTATAACATAAAAAGGAAGAATTGATTACTTAAACACTTCCTAAATTTACAAGTTTATACTTTGCTTATCGCTGTATTTTTCCTCAGGATTTTAAAATTATTTTTTTTTATCTATTTCATTAATGGTTTTTAATAATCTACTATCACATGAAAGTATTTTCCCCTGAAATGTAATGCACATCTAATCGTTATAAGCCATCTGTACTAATTTCCAATTAATTTCATTCTAAAAAAGAAAAATGTCAAGCTTGTAATCTCCAAACTTCTCATAATGCTTACATCAGTTTCTGAAATTCTGCAGAACTGATCCTTTATTCTTGGGAACCACCAATTTTCAACTCGTTTTCTTGTCTCCAACCCATAGGTTTTTTCCCATTTCCCTGTCTCACTGTAAATATTTCTCACACAAGCAGGAACCAGTCTTCTCTGCCATTTAATTAATCCCAGGAAGCCATTTAGTTGTCTCTTCAAACACGAGGAACAAGGGCCAACTCTTTGACAAATCGACTGCATTCTTAAGGTTATGGTATCTGAAAAGACAAAAATATATATTTCATGCTGCAATATATAACAACAACTCAATGATTATAAAATTAGGATAATACTAATTTAGGATAATACTAAAAATTGGCAGTGATGAAACACACTTTAGCTTGACTTGGACTACTCAGCTGTTTTCCATGGAACTTGCATTTTATTTCCATGTCTGAATTACAAAAGCATGTATTTTTTAGTCAAGAGAACTAACTGTGGCCTTCACACAGAACAGTAGTATTGTGTTATCTATAAAAATACAATTCTTGCATTCAGTCTCCTATAAAGGCATAATCAGTCAATTGAAGGTTCCAGAAGCTTAGTTGCCTGAATAGAAGATGGCTAACAGGGTGTTAGTAAAAATTCAGAATGAAACAGAGAGAAGAGGAAGTTGGATGAAATTATACTGTAAAAATACTGAATTTGTCATCACTGAAAAGAGATGGGGGAGGATGACTATAATTAGTAGATTTCAACCAGATATTCTAAACCAAGTATTTTGCTAAGTCTTTTTTTTTCAACTAAAAATCCAGTTAACTCCTCAAATGCTTTAGAGCGAGTCTTCTAAAGCTACTCAGATGGGAGCAAGATCGAACAGTTCCCATATCTGGGATCAGTCTCAACAAGATATTTGCTGGTTTTACTTCCTACAGCAGGAAACACAGCATTGAAAGACTTCTACGCTGAGTTTTCTTCCACATCTTGACTGCTATTTTTTTTTAATTGAGGCTTTTATATCAACGTTTCCTATTCTCTATTGTTGGTTTCAGTGTTTTGGGGTTTTCTTTTTGAATTTTGTCCAATACACTTGCACCAAACTAGCTATTTCAGTCAGTTCAGAATTTTCCTTGCAGAGTTACATCAGTAAAATCTCAGTGTAGAGAATAACTGTGGATAAGAAAAGATTTTACTTACGCATTTCACATACGGTAGAAACATTATCAGTAGAAATAATTTCTGTACCACCTAAATTAGATCCCCAGCAAGCTAGTGGGAGTTATGCTTCCTTCAACATTCACCATACATGCACACACAAACCCTTACTGCCTGTGTCATCACCTATGTATAGAATTGCTCCTTTTCTCTCTAACTTATCAAGCAGGATCTTTTAAACATTTGTTTAACTTATGTCACACCAGTGCTTTGAATTTTTTGTTGCTACCCTCCATAATCTCTCTCGTTTGTAATAAAAACAAATCCAGGACTGTACTCAGGATTCCCAGTGCAGGTGCACATGAGTCATTCAGGAGAATCCAATTTCTCCCCCTCCAAAACATCACACTCCTCTCAAAATTAGCATTTCAGTACTTCAAAGTTTTTTCCGTATTTTTAGTAATTATTTCCTCATTACTTCTATCTTATTTCTATCACTTTGATTTACTTTACAACAGAAAGGAGCGCTTCCTTACACAAGCCAATTTCAGCACTGCTGATTTACAAAGCAAGCATTTTAAAGCCCAAGAGTTACACACACATATAATATGCTTCAATGAAGGGAGACTAGTGGATGAGAGGACACAGTCTCAAGCTGCACATGGAGAGGCTTATATTGGACATTAGGAAGGATTTCTTCACAGAAAGGGTGATTACACATTGGAACGGGCTGCCCAGGGAGTCACCATTCCTGGAGGTGTTTAAGGGAAGACTGGATGTGGCACTCAGTGCCATGGTCTGCTTGACATGGTAGTGTTTGGCCATGGGCTGGACTCCATCATCTCAGAGGTTTTTTCCAACCTAATTGATTCTGTGATTCTGAGACAGAAAGGACACAGACACCATGCTGTACACAGCTCAAGGGAAGACCACCTGCAAATGTCACACCTGAGAGGTCACATTCGGGAGACCTCAGGCCCTACATGCCACGAGAGCAGGGGTGGGAGTCAGAAAAGCACCACAGCCAGGGGAACACAGCACTAGAGCTAATCTCATTCAAACACATGGAATTCTAGGACGAGAAACTGCAATGTCTCTCCTGCTCCCAGGCACCATCACCCACCAGGTGCAATGATCAGCCAATACCCTGTTGGGCCAAGCCAGGATGTGTGTCACAGAGGATAATGAAATCCAAAAGGCATGGCACTAAGCTGTTTTCCCTTTCCAGGCTTGTGTGCATGGGACTAGGACAAGCAGAGCACCCCTCCCTGCCCCAGTTAAAGGCACACCAGCCCAGTGCTAGGTGGGTCTTTCAAAAAGCAAGTTATGAGCCAAAACTGTCTTACTCAGGCAGGTGTGCCAAGAAGGGAGGAACGGCCTGGTCTGACAGAGAAATAAATCACAGAACATCCTGAGCTACAAGGGACCCACAAGTGACTCCAACTCCTGGGCCTGCAGAGGATACCCCAAGGCACACCATGTGCCCAAGAGCATTGTCCAAGTGCCTCTTGAACCCTGTCAGGCTCGGTGCTGTGACCACTGCCCTGGGGACCTTCCAGTGCCCGACCACCCTCTGGGGGAAGAACCTTTTCCCAATACCGAATCCAAACCTCCCCTGACACAGAGAACGTTTGCAAACACGCAATAAGCACGCGGGAGGCTGAATTAAGGTCCTGGAAACTGCCTGACGAGGCCCAGCACAGTTCGCTCAGCCCCGTGGGGGTGTCCCGCCGGTGGAGAAGTAAGCACGGGGAGCTGGCGGCTCCATGGGCGGGAGAGAGCGAGCGGGGGAGCAGTGACGGCGGGAGGCTAGAGGAGGGGGGAGCTGCGGGGGCACAGGGCCGCTGAAAGAGCCGGCTGGGCGCCGGCGAGGAGCCCAAAGGCGCGGGCGATGGGCAGCCGCGGGCAGCGAGAGCAGCGGCGGGCCCGGGGCGTGAGGGGTGGGGCTGGGGGGGGACCGTTACCTGCGCGTGCCCTCCCTCAGCCGCCCCGCCGCGCCGCGGGCGCCGCCATCTTGGCGTGTCGGTGTGGAGCGAGGCGCCGCCTCCGCCTTTGGCACCGCCCGGCGGGGCGGGAGTTCCGCGCGGGGAGGGAGGGAGCGGCAAGAGCTTTCCGCTTTCCGCTTTCCCGAGCGCAACGTGCAACAGTAAATAAAAATAATAATAAAAGAATTAGTGAATCGGGGTTGAGCTCTGTGTAAGTTGCACAGAGCTTGTTCAGCCTCGAGAAGAGACGGAGAGAGGGGCCCTCATTAATGTCCATAAACATCCAAAGCGGGGGGGCAAGAGGATGCTTCCAGGCTCTTCTCGGTGGTGCCAAGCAGTAGGACACGAGGCGACTGATGTAGGCAGAAACAGAGGTACCGGAAGTTTCAGCTGAACATGAGGAAGAGCTGCTTTAACGTGCAGGTGACCAGGTTCTGGAACAGATTGCCCAGAGAAGTTGTGGAGTCTCCTTCGCTGGGGATATTAAAAAATGGTGTGGACACAATCCTGTGCCGTGTGCTCTACGATGGCCCTGCTTGAGCAGGCAGGCTGGACCAGATGACCCACTATGGTCCCCTCCAGCCTGACCTTTTCTGGGTGATTAATTTTGCTTCATTCCATATACAACTGCCCTGTAAAGTCACTGTATGAGGTTAGGGCTAGATGTCAGTAATTTCAGTAACTTTACTTCCACCTTTTATCTTTGTTGTTGTTGTTGTTGTGTTTTGTTGTGGTTGGTTGGTAGGTTGGTTTTCTTTGGGTTTGTTTTTTTTGTTTTTGTTGTTGTTGCCGTTGTTGTTGTTCTTTTAAGAGGCAGATTTTGAAATGCAATAGTTTGGGGGTTTTTTGGTGATGACTTTTTGACTAGTCATAGTAAAAAGAAGTGACAGAAACACAGGATCAGAAAATGGGTACCTGGAAGCAGGAAGGACACTGCAGCTCTCTTTCTTGTCCTGAAATTCCATGTGTTTGAATGAGCTCAGCTCTAGTGTTGCGGGCCCCTGGCTGTCATCTGGTCCAACCTCCCTGCTCCAATAGGGCCATCCCGGAGCACATGGCACAAGTCAACAAAGGCAACCTAGCACAGCAGAATTAATTCTACCTCTGCCTTGAAAGCAACCTCTCACCCTGTTGTCAACACTGTGGAGTTCAGAGTTGGTTTTAATTACTGCAAGTAACTTCTACTAGCCTCCAAGGAGTAAGAAATAATTTTTTTAAATTCTCCATGTGCTTGTGCCCTTTTGCTGCTGGCAACTCTTGATTATTTTCATTTTTAGACCTTTTTCTTCACTGTTGTGTTTCCAGCACAGTTTAAACAGACACATTATGTTTATGCAGTCCAATGCCTACAGTAAAGTCTACCTTCTTATGTGACTAAAAATATGTATTTACTGAATAAAAGCTTTCCACTCGGTTGTGTGTAGCTGTCAAGTGTGCTTAAATTATAACCTTTTCACTGCAAAAATGAACAGAGAGCAGTTCTGATGGTTACCCTGCTGATAAACTAGTACAGTTTCCCCATGACTGTGTGCATAATTTTAGTTTGCTTTTCTGTTGATCTCCCTGTCAGCAAGTGATGGTGATTTGGCTTAAAGAGGCCTTCCATCACAAATCTCTCCCTGAGCTGCTTTGTGAGTTCCTGGACATAGGGAGGATGAAACATTTTGTTGTGTGAGGAGACAGGCAGTGCAGGCCTTGGCTGAGACCCTTCCCCAGGATAAATGAGAGCTCCTGACTAGCTGGGACATGTTTTCAGCTCAAGGGATGATTTCCCCTCACTCTGGCCTTAACCCCTACACTCTCCTGATTCACATCTGAGAGAATGGATGGCAAATTATCTCAGAGAGGTTAACAGACTTGGATGAGACCACAGAAAAAAAGGCAGTATAAGATTTTGGAGGAAAGATTTGGTGTGCTTTTGGCTGTCCTTTTGACACCATGGGACAATTATTCATTGCCATTTCTAGGCACTGCTGACATGGGGCTTGACAGTGTTTTTAAATGGTGCTGCCAGACAGTCAGTGCTTAATAGATAAGAAGCTCCTACTGTCAATAAGGCAATAAAAAAGCCCAAATGCCAAATAACAGTGTATGTCTGTATTGATTTTGACCTTCATGGATTATCATACTATGCAGAATACATTTGCTCTTCTTTCCTTCTGAGTATATTTCTGGTTGGTCTCAGTTTTTCTCACCTAATTTCAGTTTCTGTTTACAGAAAATCTTACACCTTGTCTAGCTTCATTGGATATTGGCTGCCTTCCTCACTATTAGAATCCAGATTGCACAATAAGCGCCAATAAAATCAATGGAAAGGGACACAAATTAAAATTTCAGTATATTCTCAGAGTAAGTTTCCCGTAGTATCTTGATAGAAGTCATCTTCTGTCAAGATACATGTTATAAGTAGCACGCAAGTCAAACCCATGTCAAACCTGCTTGACATGTTTTTGTTAGCAGCTAATAGAAATCATACCAGCAAAGTCCTTCCAGAAGAAAACAAGGAAAAATATAAAATGATATTATTTGGGTTTTTATTTTTCCCCAGATTTAGCCTAGATTTGGTACAATACTTGACATTTCATCAGCGTCTCAAGCCAGATCCACGTTTAACTAAACCCACTTTGGGTTTTTGATTACCATGGTGAACAGAGAAGAGCTAGAGGCTCCACGTGGGCCAAAACCTAAGTGCTCCTCAGGTATGGCAGGTCTACTTTTGTGTATAGCATGTGACTAACTTTCTAGGAAGCATTTCAGATTGTGATTAATTTAGTATTAATCTAAACAGATTATCCTCAGCTTCAGGCAAATCAAATACTTAAGTAGATTGTCAGAATAAGAAAGCAATGTTTTAGTGAAATGAATGGATTAAAAAGATGAGACAAAGGTCTAACTACTCAATCAGCTATAATCTTGATGGCAGAGCATGAGAAATATAGGTCAATATGTTTAATGTTAGATATCTCAACAGGCCAGATATTGAAATGTATTAAAAAAATCGTAATTCTAAATTTGAGGCAGTGGTTGGACTTTAAAAATGTTTTCAAGACAACATGAAATAATACTCTCATTATTTTGCTACTTTTGCTCACTCTGAGCTCTACACCGTTGTCCCCAGTTGAGGTGAAGAGCACTGCACACACAAAGTAAAGAGGTTTTCATTTACAAGCAAGGATGGCCAGCTGCTCCACATCAGGTCCCTTCTCTTTGGAAGTGGGAACCTCTCAGGTTCCTGAGCAGAATCCTGAATGAATCACGAATCAGAACGACACAGCACACCATGAATGAAAATTAAACTCAGCAACACCTTGATAGCCCAGGCAAGGGTTGGAGACACCACCCATTCACCTGTCTCTTCTTATTGGGCCAAAACCCATGCAGAGTGTGGAGAGCAAGCAGGGACACAAGTCCTAAAAGGGCTCAGATTTTTTCAAACAGAGTGCCTCACCCACTCTCCCATGATCCCCACCTTCTCCACCCGGAGTTTTGCTTCCTGGCCTGGGCTGTTTTCTCAGTCTCCTTTCATTATGGGAGGTTATTAATAAAGAAATATTTGTATTTGCTTTAATAATCGTAAACTATTTTCCATTAGGCTGATACTCCCCTGGTTTTTTTTTATACTTTGTACTAATGTGTTTGTTAGCATTTGTCCACATAAAGCCTGGAGCTGATTAGGTAATTAGGTAATTCATTAGTTCCTGTATGGGAAATGTGCAGAAGTGCCCCAGTTGTCTGTCACTTAAATAGACATGCTTCCCAGATTTCCGTACAAGTATAATTTTGCTTTTGCTGATAGTTACCAGAATTGGTGTTTGCATTTCCTGGCATTGTTGTTTTGCTCCTACATCAACAACATGACTCGTAATTTTTCAGCCTCCTACAAAAAGAGGATTAAAACACAGCATTTGGAATACAAAATTATTTTTATCACCTGCATACTTCAAATTCCAGCCCCATTTCATGCAATTAAAGAGTTTGGTTATTTTTTTTTCCATCAAACTCCTTGAATGTGGCTTTTGCTACTGAGTTTCAGTTTGCTGTTGTTTACATATATGTGTATTTAGTGGTTTTGCTTTAAAACACAAAGTCAGATTAAAAATAGAGGTGCATGGATTGCACAGGTGTGAAGAATATCACTTGAGAATATAAAAAAGGAAGAAATTAATAACCTAAATTTAAGAAAAATCCTCTCAAACCCTATCTACTGTGTGAGCCCAGATCTCAAAGGAAAGAATTCTGAGTGAGCCCACAAAGATCAGTGGAAGCTTCACTTTTGCAGTGGATTTTATTTTAAAAGCACTCAAGTGTTGTGATAGTGGAAGAATAAACTCTTGAAAGAGGTAGAAGAGGCAAAGTTATACTGATAGTGGAAGAATAAACTCTTGAAAGAGGTAGAAGAGGCAAAGTTATACTTTTGGGATAGAAATGAATGGATTCGGTCACATTACTAGGGGTGGAGTTTAACTTATAAACTGTGAGTTTTGGTAACTCACAGGTATTACTTGTATGATTGATGCCCACTTCAGCTGGGGACTGGCCTTGATGACAGAGGAGGTTCTTGTCATCCAAATCAACACAGGTTTGTCATTCCTTGGTCTGGCAAAATGAAGAAGAGCTTACACTATAAGTCAGTGGAAGAAGAGATCAGCCACGTAAGAAGTCAGAAACATGCCTGCCCCACCCAGGGAACTGTGCTTGGTGACCACGATGACCCTGTTTGGGTGGAAAATACCTGTGCCTGTCCATGTGCCACTCTTTAAAACACTGAGTGTTATAGAAGGATTTTGAAAACATGCAAGATGCAGACTCAGTGGAATCATATTTACAGACATTGTTTTAGCAGATTGATGTTGATCCCTAAGCCTGGAGCTGGAACATGGGGCTGAATGCTTTTTAAGACCTAGGTGAGCCTTACTCTGAGGGGATTTTATGCAGCACTTGTATTGTGTTATTTACAGAACGGTGGATTTAACCCCACATGCACATCCTCCATGTTCCATGCGAAGGTATTAGACCAGTGACAGTCAGCAGCTTCTTACTGATTCAGATCAAAAGTGTGTATGTGTGTGCATGTAGGTGGGGAGAAGTTATCAGAATCAATGCACCTTTACTTTTTCACCTTTCATCAACAGCTCAGTTTTCAAACAAAGTAATTGGTACTTTATTTTCATCTTGGCCATCTTCTAATATACTAGTACAATTTTGCTGTTGGTTGGAACTGGTTATATGCAGTATCGAGCAAAACTACCCCTTTGCAGCATTCAAAACTACACATTTCTTGCTTTTAATCTGGAAAGAAGTTTTTTGTAAGACTGCCTAAAATTTTGAAATTACAGTCATGGATGTAAGGGCTCAATCCTTTTGAGCAGATGGACTCTTGTCATGGTAACACCATATTGCCGTTAAACCATCCACAACTCAGAAGCATTTGGGAATGTTATGTCTCATTGTTAGAGCTAGGAATGCAAGTTTTGGAAACCTGGCTTTTCATTCTTCTTGAAGTGTGACATTTCAGATGGCAAATTAGTTGTGTGCAGAGAGGCAGGTGATTCCAGCTGCTTGAAGCCCTTTAGCAAAGGCTGCCATGTTGCTGTGGTACATATCATCTAGACATACGGAGAGAAGAGGATCATCCATTTGGACAGCCGCCTTATGGAGTGGTGCTGCGCCTCTCTTGCTCTACCTCCTCTCACAATAAATTTTGTATTTCCAAAGTGTGTGCTACCAGGTCAGACAAGAAGCAATAACAAGACAGGCACTTTTAAATTCAACACTTGTCATGTGTTGACCTTTCTTTCATTAAGAAGCAGGCCCTCATATTTAAAATAGGCAAATGGAAATTTTCTCTTCACTGTGACTGTTAAAACAGCTTTTTGCACTAATGGACAAACTTCATCATTGCAATTATCCAACAACTAGATTGCACTTGAACTTTGTAATGATATCAGCAGGAAACGGTTAGAGTGCTGGGTAAAACCATCCTGTACACTGGGTTTGTCTTGTTGGCTCTCAGCTGGCTCCAAAAGAAGAAGTGGAAAAGGAGGCAAATATCTGCAAGTCTTACAAATAATGACTATTAATTAATCCTTATTGTATGGACAAATAAAAATGCTAGTATTTCCTTTAAAAGCTCATTGCAGCTGGGAAGCTTTTGTGTACACATATTTACATGTCTGTGTTGTCCATGTGTACATGTAACACATAACGTATGCACATACACATATGTATATTCGTGTTTTCTATGCGCTTATAAACATGCCCCAGATGGAACTAGATGTGATCTCCTTCAACTTTTTTCTGTATTTCTACACACAGTAAAATTACCAAATGAGAAAGAATGATTAAATTATTCTTTCTAGTTAAGCATAAAACAAGGTGAAATGAGCCTGGGTTTGCCAAGGTGATATGGTGCCAGAATAATCTGATAGCTTTCCTTAATTGAGATAATGGATTTTCCAAAATAGCAAATGTGGTAAATCTCATTTGTACCTTAGCAAAGCAGTTGATACACTCCTAAATGGGAAAATATTAATGGAGCAAAAGAAGATGGGGGTTAACAGGGGACATGAAAGGTGGGGAAGAACTGACCAATGGGAAAGGGCAGAGGAAGAGAAAGGAAAGAGAGTCAAGAAACAAGTTACAACGAGTTCCTCAAGGGTCAATTTTAGGACCAGTGCTGGTAATATCTTCATTGAGTAAATTAGCATATAAAGTCAGTGGCTTCTTGAAATCTGAAGATGAAAGGGCATAGCTAGCATGTAAGAAGAGTATCATGTATTAAAACATTTCTGACTTTGACACATAGGTAAGTGGGAAGAGATGTTTGACTTAGAACAGAATGTCAGGGTGTGCACTTTAGGATTAATTAGAAATCTCTTTAAGGGAGACAAGAGATGACTCAGGTGGAGAGAACTCTGTGTGTCAGAGGTGATCACAGAGTGACTGTGAATCGACCATGGGATGAACCCATGAAGAAGGTATACATGGTCATAGTATATGTCAGACAAGGTATTTCCAGCAGAAAGTGAAAATTTCATTGTAGAAGGCATGGGTGAATGCACATCTGCAACACAACTGCTGCCATATTTCTCTGAGAAAGATTAATTAATCTGCAACAAGTGCAGAGGTACCATAAAGCATGTCGTGTGAGACATGGCATGAAGTGCTGCTTAGTCTAAAAAATAAAGGCTATGGTAGGATACAGAATTCTTTCTAAGAATATATTGGTTAGCGTAATACCAGCAAAAGAGAAGATATTCTTTTTCCTGTTTTAGGAAAAGAATTAAAAAACCCAAGTAACCGTATCACATTTAGACTGGATAGAAAGAGCAGGTTCTCATTATTGGATCAGAGAGGTCCTCTAAGAACCTTCCAGGGGAGTAGAAACAGCTCCTCCCTCCAATAACTAGCAAGTTCTAGGACAAAACTCAGCCCATTAACAGCACAATCTCTGTGGAAAGCCAGGGCTTGGTCTAGGTTTGGTAACGCAGGTGGCCTCTGGAAATACTATAACTGGTCACTCAAGTCCTTATTTCCCTGGAAAAATTGTAAATTACTTTGGGAAATAACATTTAAACAGGAGGCTTGCTTGCTAGGATTTAGCTTGGAATCACAAAGTAAGGCAGATACAGCCATACTATCTATCCTGCAATACAGTGGGAATCCTGAATGTCTCATAGATATGTAATGCAAAGTTGGCATTTCTATAAATCACTTTCTGCTACCCCTTCAAAACTCGTTATGCTTTTATAAAAATGAAAATTTGCATTCCAACAGGGGGAAGGTTCTTCTGCACATTTTTCAGCAAAACTGCCAGCATGGCTTGCAGGCATACCAGATGTACCGGATAAGCTCGCACAGCGTTTCTTACTCTCATTGAAATGACTTGCTAGAGACAGGCAGGAGGGGATGTTCCATGTCTTCCTGTTCCAAAAAGAAAATTCAAGCAAAGGACATGCAATTTCAGCACAGGATATACCTTGATTCATACTTTATTGATGAAAGAAAATCACTTGTTTACTCAAGAATGAGCTAAACCCAGGAATGACAGTTATGGGTGGTGACTCAGTGCTGTTCCTTTTTACTATTTTTTTACAATTGAGCCATGGTATTTCCTTGCAGTCAGGGTGATAAAGTAGTTAGTGCTCAGGGTATAAGCTGTTTTCTTGTGCTAGGACACTGTGCCCTTTTTATACCTAAGGTAGCCAGATTGTGTGTGTCACTTTGTCCCAGGCCAGTGAGGAGCCACATGTGGGAATCCCACCATGGGCCCTGTGGAGCCCACTCTGGGCATGAGGCTGGGGACAATGTTCACCAGGGCCTATTTTAGCTGCGAAAGGCTTTACACTAAGGGAAAAAGTTCATCCAGTGGCAACACAGTGGACCTAAGTCAGATCTTGCTCTTTCCATTGACTACAGGAAGAGACCAAGAAGGGAGCTGGCTTTCCCCAAGGGTAGCTTTTGTCAACCTCACTCACTTGTGCCCTCTGGCCATCATGGACTGTTGTGAAGATGTGAAAGCTGTAGGACATCTCAGCACTTCAAAATTAATATTTTATGTTCCTTTACCAATCTGATGCTTCTTGTGATGCATGGACAGGCAGAAAAGCCAACAGTGCATGAGAAATGAGCATGAAAAATTTCATGAAACATCGAGTGTGATGCTTTTTCCCAACCTGGCTGCTGATCTGGGGATGATGAAGGCTATTTAGCTGGAGGAGCCCAAGCAGAACCAGTACAAGAATAACTAAATACTGGACCCAGCACGCCACTGGGTAGGGATGGTGCTCATTGGGACTGCTTGCTCACAGTCCAGCAGAGAGTGTTGCTGCTGTAGGGTATTGCATGTATTAGAGCTGGGAATGTTATGATGTTATTATGGTCCCCAGCTGTCTCATGCAATTGCAGATACCTTATATTCTTCATTAGTGCTATTTGCATCTCTGAGTCCAGTTAAAGGAATTTTTAATTTAATTTCCATTGGAAAGGAAGCAAAACAGGATTGGTAAAGCATTGTGGATGCTGTTTGATGTCTGGCAATCTTTCCTAATGATCATCTACTATGAGTTAACTTTTTCCCTTTCTTTTTTTTTTCTCCTAATTTTTATTAATTTATTAATTTTACTATCAACAGATATATTTAATGTCATGTAAACTACACAAAAACTATGTCCATGACATAGAATGGTCTTGGTTGATAGCTATGATGCATATGCTATTCAAATCCATTGGTACTAGATAGAAATCATCTTGCTTCTAAATGATTAGATAACTAATAGGACTTTTGAATGCTCTGGACTGCAGTTCTTAAATACCAATTAACACCTCCTTTTCAGGATTTGATGTTATGAAACCTGCCAGTCATTTTCTCTTTGTAGTTGAAATTGTAGGAAAAGATATCACAAAACCTGAATAAGAAAATGGAGAGTATATTGCTTCTTAATAGAAGATGTTTGAGATTTGTATGATATAGCTAAAATTAGAAAATATATTTTAAATGTTAAGTAGTTCTATTTCAACAATATAAGACTTTTTAAAATACTCTTTTTTTAACAGTTGAGAGTGTGTCTTTGGAGAGTATGGCTCATTAAAGATTCCATTGCCATAAATAAACTCAACTATGCCAAGTTTTATTCTGGAATGCAAGGAAAGTTTCAATTCTAGTTATGCAGACCCAGAGGGATGCTGTAGTCACTGGTTTCTGTTTCTTGACATTGTGTCCTACATGAGAAGTACAGGGTCGCTTCAGTAGTTGCGTTCTACTTTTTTTTTTTGTTCAGCTTGAACTTTTGAAAAAGGCTTTGCATGAAGTGACCAAAAGACCAAAAGACCATTCAGGTACTCTGTATATTATTCATACAGTTACATTCCTACTTTTGATTCTTCCTTCCAAAGGTTTTTTGGATGTATTTTTTCTTGTTAACACTCCCAAGTCTAAGCAGAGCATGTAATGTTTGCAGTTTTTACATATGTTTTGCAAACCAAATACTTACACTGTTAACCTTATGCTAATTTAAATATTGTTTTCTACTCTTTAAAATGCAAAAGCCCACTAGAGGAGTTAAGATTAGAAGGTAGCTTGACAACTAGGATCACCAGCCCACATTAGCACTGCTTTTACATGAATATAACGCTAAGATTTCTTAAGGCCTGTCCAGGATATGTAGTGTCTGCTCTTTATTAGAGTGTTCTGCTGTATGTGGATTAAAAACAGCCCATTGTTTGTATAAAGAATGACAGAAGAATTGAGGAGTACCTCTTACTCCTTTCAGGCTTCCATTGAAGTTCTCTTCACTTCTGTCCTAAACCAATGTTTAAACCCAAACCTGTACTTGTCTGCTTGAGGCTGAGGTGTTAATCCAGCCCAGGGCACTTCCCACAGGACACTGAGGACAATTATTCAGCAGCAGTTTCGGCAGTGCAGGACACGTTGTGCCTGACTGCACGCTGTCCTGATAGAAGTCTACCAAGTGACTGTACTCTAGCTTATTCACAGGTTGGAAGCTGGTTAATGGCTGTCTCTCTATTAATCTGAGCCTCTACAAAACTGGAGAAGAACAACTAGAAAGCAAAATGTACATGCCAACAACTTTCCAAAAATCTGGAAGGCATGATGGAAAATTAGGTAGGTAAAAATATGTCTCTGAAATCTGAATCATGCCATTAGATAATTAAGTTTTTGATAATAATTTAGAAACTCTAAAATGGTCTGTAGTGCATATGCGAAATGTACTGGGTCAGTGCTATGGCTCAGTGTCTTGTGAATTACCAGCTGCAAAGAGAATGCTTTATATTCCCTGGGAAAGTAGACAGTCTTGGCTTTCTAATGATATAAAGCAATTAATTCCTGCCTTAATGCCTCCAAGGGTTCCATATCTAGAGCCAGATTCTGTTTCACTGCTCATAGACTTGCTCCCTGGGGTCTGCAGGCAAGTGTAGTTTTTGGAAATTAAATTCATGTTTTAGGAAAGAAAAAGACCCCTTTGTCTGGCATGTTGTTTTGTGTTTTAAAATTGTAGCTACTCTTCGTAAAATGTTGGTATGAGAAGCCACCATGTGGTGTGTAATTGTTGGTGCTTTTCCCAGGAGAAGTCGGGAGGTCAAAGGGTGCAGGATAAACTGAGCTTATTAGACATTTAGCTGGTTGGCTAATTACCTACTTTCTGAACAGAGTGTAAGTGAGAATGCTTTTTGTCCCAGTCTCCTGGATATCACATGGTTAAAGCTGATCACCAGGCTTTATGAGCCATTAGTCATGAAATATCTGTTGCAAAGAATGTTGGCTTCTTCATCACTGCTTCATCACTACATTTGCTGTTTTGTTTTTTTCCCCACAAAATCTGGGAGCAGCATCTGATTTTCCTGACCAAGAATTGAGTAATTAAGCAATAGTCCAGGGTTTTCTTGATCACAAAAATCAAGAATTAGAGTAAGAAGTAAAGGGCTTTTTAAAAATTAGACCTTTGTTTAGATACTGAGAAGGGTAGCACAGTGCATCATGCCTTGAAAACATGGGCACTTCCCACAACCCTGGCAATAATCTATGGAATGATCTCACAATAGTTAATTAATTTTGGGTTTTCAAATATTTCCTTCTTATCTAATTTTTAAGAAGTTCTCCATATCCAGTGATTTACAGCTGATGAGTTGACACTCTGTATAACCTAAAAAGGAGTGAACTAATCTAACGTTTCCTTGAGTCCACAGGACGACATGAATGCCTTTACCAGCTAGGGATCTGCCAAAGCACTCTAGACTTTGTAAAAGCAGCTATTATTACTAATTGACTGGATACTGTATGCACAGAAAGGGGTAAAAGGAAAGCTTCTCATACATTACAGGATTTTCTTTATGGATTGATCTTTGTTTTTATAATCTATAGGAACTAGTGTGCAAATCAAAATGCCAGCCAATCTCTTCTGGAAATCTGGACTCTCAAAAAGATGAGTGTGTAATGATAGTTTTGCATTTGCCCAAATACACAGCTTTTCCTACCCCACTGTGTCCTACAGTCCCTCATCTCCTCGTTGAGCTGCTGCAATTAAAACCTTTCCACTTCCTTTTAAACCATTTTGATGACTCTCTCCTTTTGATGTTTGTACTTAGAAAATACAATAGGAAGATGCCACCTTACAGCAAAAGAGGCTCCAACCTAAGTTATCTCCTGTAGCTATAAACAAGCAGCAATCGTTTCTTCCCCAGAGGAATGTGAGGCAGACCAAAGGAAACAGTGGTAACAATTCTCCCACTAACAAATCTAGAACTACAAGATAGAGGATTTACAAAGTTTGTAGAAAGGAGATAAGCAGCAAATCTCAAAACTGAGCCCAGATACCCTGACATCCAGCTCTGGCTATTAAATGAAAAGGCACCTGGATTGCTTTTTTGTGATTGCCAACATGGGTATAAATCCAAGGAAGTAGTGCTGAGCTTTTTCAGCTCCCACCAAAGTAAGCAGGGCTCAGAGGTGCTCAGGCCCATGCTGCCCTCGGCAGGAAGGTGGCATTGGACTTGCTCTAGGCCAGTGTTGGTTCAACCTCTGCCCACCCCCAGGCTCTGCTACCTGCCTGCGTCAGCCACCTTCTTCTATTTCTCATATGCCTCTAATCCACCAAACACACACGTGGGAGTATCTAAATTAAAAATAGCTACCCAGAAAAAAAATGCAGTGCAGTTGGAGAGCTGATTTGCGGCTGAATTATTCATCCCCACATATCCCTCTCATCCCAGGATGATAGTACTGGAGCTGCGCAGGTGCAGCCTGGCTCAGGGACTGCTCATGAAAGGGAAAGACAACAACTTTGTGGGTGTCTGTCCCCTGACAGCAAGCTAAATGTCCCACCTTTCAGTTCATCTATCTTTTTATACCAGCTGCTACATGAAAACACCTTAAACCACCACCTCGCTCCCCTCTGTGTCACTCCTTTTGCTTATTACGTATTACCCAATAACCAGATTAATGCAGATTGGCTCTCTTCAAACCAAAGAATTGAATTAGTCCAACCTTTTAAAAGGTTGTTGGAATGTTCTGTTCCATTAACACCGAACTTTAGTAGAGAAACACATGAAAAAGCTGTTCCTGTGCTTTTATTGGCCAGACCCGAGCTGGGGTGCTTTGGTGGGTTGCCAGCTTGAGAAATTGCAATTTGCGAGAGACCTGGAGTGATTTTCCTCATGTATCTGCAGGGGTGGCCTTTGGATTTAATCAGTGCTCTGGTAGTTGTGATTGCTGTGTATGATTAGTTAGCAGTTAATTGTCACTTTTTTTTGTAAGGAATTTTTGTAAATAACATTTTTATTTCCATAGAAAATCATTCCGTTATTAGGTCAATCATTAAAACCTCAGAAGCCAGAAGACCCTGCAACATGAAAGAAAGACACAAAAAACCCCTGCACTTAATTTCAAAGTAGTTTTCCTTTCCACAGGCTGGCATCCTGCTTCCTGTGCCTGGTGTGGCATATTTGGCATGGCTTCCTTCACCACCATGTTCCTGGGCTGGAGCCTTGCAGGACCCTCATCAAGCATCCTCCCTGAGGATCATGCCCTGCTGTGAAACTCATGGACACATGAAAGCTAAATGGCATAATAATTAGGAAAAACCTATGTATTTGGTAGCACCTCTTTCCTCCCAGCAGACTAAACCTCCCATTTCAACTGGCAATGTAAGCAAGATGTTCGTGTTGAACATAGCAGAGCTTAGTCCTAGATTGCTCTGGACAATGCTTTTATGTCTTCCTCCTTCTGTCCATTGCCTCTCCTGTCTCTGGGGTCCCAGCCCTGATTTTTCTCTTTCATGGTTTCTATAGGATAACTACATGAGTGTGATATTCCCCATCTCATCCCTACAACCTGCTTTCATATGCCATCAACTCATACTCAATCCAATCATGGCTGCTTTGGAGGTGTGCTGGTGTTTTAGGAGGCTAATCTCCCACAAAACTGCAATTATTTCCTTCTGAACTGCAGCAAATTCCTCAGAAACACATAATGAAGACATGAATCCATGTAAGGATGGTCCCACCTCACTTGGTGCTGCAGGCAATCAAAAGGGAAGATAGTGATGACTTTAGTAACACCCAACCATCTCCTGTGGTCCAAATATCTTTCCGGCTTCCACCTCAGCCTGAGGCATTGTGTAGGTGGAGCAGGAGACAGAGATTGGCTTTGGATGTTAGCCAAAGTAACCATGGGACTGAAGTGACCAAGAGAAACGGGTAGATAGCATCTGTAAGTCAGGGACTGTCCAAGGAAGCACTTGCTACTTTGGATAAAAATGCTACAGTCTCCCTCTCAAGCTTCTAACCTACTTCTGCAGCTCAGTGATACAGGAGACTGCTGGACATCAATCTGGGCACTTGCCTCAGGCATTCTGCTTTGCTTTCTGCTACCTGTTGGCACTCAGTAGCATCATTCCTTCACCGCAGGGAGATTGTTCCCAGTGGGAGTTGCAGGGAGCAGGTCTGCTACTCATATACACCCGGGGTATCCTTTTCTGGGGTGTAATGCCTAGGCTCATGCACTTCCAATGTACAGCCAGAAAGAAGCCCTCCAGTTTTCACAGCTCTCTATGTCTTTTGCTAAATTTTGTATCACCTTGTCTTTAGCTGATCAATCTCGGCTGGGAAGCAGCTGTTCGCTAACCACTGTAACGGGGCCAATTTCTCCAAAAAGAGCCATTCAGCAACAGTCTTGCTACTTTCTGCATTCATGCATATCCTCCGTATCCTTCTTTTTTGCAGCTAAACATTAGTTTTGTGTGAAGATTTGCTGAGCAGTGAAAGATAAAGCAGGCTGGAGAGAAAAGAGAGCCAGGGAATGCTATTTGTGTGATGTCAAAAGAGCACCAGATTTTACTGTTATCTCTGATGAAATGCTGAAGGGCAAGGTGAGAAAATAGAGATTTATTATCACTGATCATAGTTCTTCTTTTGCTGGACTCACAAAACAGCAGGAAGTAGAGAAAAGAGAGAATTTTGAGTGGCTTTCAGCTGTATATTTAAGAGTGAATCATCCTCCATCTATTGCAAAGTTTTTTTTTA
Organism: Entomyzon cyanotis; assembly: GCA_024500445.1. Taxonomy (NCBI): domain Eukaryota; kingdom Metazoa; phylum Chordata; class Aves; order Passeriformes; family Meliphagidae; genus Entomyzon; species Entomyzon cyanotis. Next base: position 90,999,249 of record JAKEPQ010001005.1, read on the forward strand.
ATGTAGTTGAATTTTCATGAAGGAATGTATGAACTTTGGCTACAACAGATGTCATCTTAAAGGTTTTTTTTCTTTTAATATCTGACTGTAGCCCTAGTATAATAGGCAATATTGGGCTTTCATCTTTCACCACTACTGGCTATGAAATCCAGAGGAGATGATCATTAGCATGCATTACTTCAGAGACATACAGAACTCAGTGAGTCAGGATACAAACCAAGAATTAACTGTTGAAGAAATTAAAAAATAATTGAAGAACATTTGAGAATATTGCAGTCTGTCCATACTCCAAAGAGCCAGTGCACAGCGAAGATGGCTGTGGTAATATGTTCCCTTCTGCTTTGCCTGAAGGGATACAGAGAGAATTTGCTGTGAATACCGTGGCCGGTAGGAACATGGCTGGGGTCTGCAAAGGAAGTTCTGGCAACATGCTGCAACAAGAGAGTGAAGGGTGGGTTTGGATGTTGGGAGCTTCCAGATCCAGCCTTGACTTTTCATAGGAAAAGTAGTCATTCACTGAGCTGAAAATGGCCTAGGTGGCTGCCAGAGAGGGTCACAAGAGCTGGCCAGAGTGCAGGCTGATGGAAGCACCTTTTTACAAGCTTCTGAGGAGCAGGCTTCAGTTTTTACAGCCTGCCAATGTGAATTGAACCACATGCAACAGGGTGGTGGACTATAAGATGTGCATGCTTGGAGATGCAAGGAGAACTGCTTAAGAGGCCATGCTCTGTGGCAGCATCCTCAGCCAGAGCCCAACACCCAGGGCTGCAGCTGGAACAGAGCCCTTTAGTAGCTCCCTGCATGATTGCCCTACTGTTTTCCTCCAAAACATTTAAATCTCTCCTGAACAACTGTCTTGGTGGCAAAGCCTAACCCCTGCCACGTTTTAAGGATGCTGGGAGTTCTTTGTTGCTATTAATATCCACCCTGCCCTTTATGCAATGCCAACACTACTGCTGATTTATCTGCTATATTCAGAGCCTTTTTCAAGACCTCATTTTCCCATGAGAATATTTCTCACTGATTTACATGGACTGTAGTGAATCAGGCCATTAGGGACAGGAATGGCCACACAACTGGCCTCAGCCTGCAGGCTGCATAGCAAGCTGTACAGTGAAATATTTATGAAAAAGCTGCCCCAGAGCTCTGGTTTCAGAGGGATGAAGAACATGTTCAGCCAATGCAGAGTATTTCTCTCCTCTCCCGGAGTAATTGCTGAGTTCAAGAGGCCAGTATTTCTTACCACTTTCTTTGATTAGATAATTTCTTTGTAAAGATTTTTTTTTTACTCTCAATCATTGTTTTCTTCTGCTGATTTTACACAAATTTCTCCCAGGTCTCTCCTGTTCTGTGTCCATGCATGTGTCCTCCAGATTATGCTCTCCTGATAAGTTCCTGTTGATTTCATTTCACTGCAGGACAGTACCCCTTGGCTGGTCCCACAGTAGCCTCTGCTCAGCAGACTCGCCTGTGCTTGCTCCGAGTCCTGGTGTGAAAACTTGCTCCTTTTTGTTTACTAGATTGGCTCTAGGAGATGTGTGTGCATGAGAATGACAATTTGGAAGATGGAAATTGAATCAGCCCATATGTGTCCTGCTCTCAGAACACAGGGGAGTACTTTATATTTTGTTCTCCCATTAGCCCAGACAACAAGAGGATTATTTTTCTTCCATGGACTTTGTGTAGTACAAGACTCCAGAAATGTCACTCTGACTCCTGAGCGAGGGTGGACAATGGACTGTCCTTGAGCTTTTGCCAAAGGGACAGGGAAACTTATGGGCATGGCAAGATGTTTTCTCTGTTTTCAGTGCCAGTACTTACTATTTCTCTGATCTAGAAGTGTAAATTGCCAGATTTAAAATGGTGCCCCCATAGAATGCCATATTTTTTAGAGACAAGGTTTGCCCTGCCTTAAAATCAAACAAGAGCCTTAAAAAACCTCTCAGGTTGCTTCCCTCAGACCGACCAGACACTAGGCATTTCTGCAAACAAGGGTTTTTTTTTCATTTGTCACACTAAGACTTAATGACTCAGTAAAAGAGTAGAAGTAGGGGGTTAAGTGGTGGACTATTCGCTTATCATTTTCACAAACTAAAAGTAGTTGACCTTTTCATTGCCTTTATAAGAGGTTTCTGCCCTAGTTCTGCCCCCAGCCTCCTGGCCACAGGGCTCTGCCCTCTCAGCTGTGCCAGCACTGAAACAGTGATCTTTTTGTGGCCTGTCTCTGACAGAGGGGACAAACTTCTCCTCCCTTTGTGGGTTTGTGGGAAAGGATGATAATTGGTAGTTGCTCTTTGTGCCTAATGCACTACTGTCCAAGCAGTATTTACAAAGGTAACAACCCTGTCTGAAGCTAGAGCAAGAGTGCAGCTAGGAGGGACAAACGCCCTGTCACTAGAGCAAGTATATTAAGGAGCTGATGTCAGTTTATTTGTCTCTTGGTGGCACAAAAACCCCTGGTGCTAAGAAAGAAACAAGAAGAGCTGTCATATATTACTTTACTGATTATAATCGCTGGTTTACTCCCTTGGTTAGCAGTTTGTGATAGAAGGTCTGTGCCTCATTCAGAGGCACATATGAAAGCTTCAATGCCTGCCCAGGTTGCTCCTGTAGGATGAGGAAACTGTTTGATCCTGACCCTTAATCTCACCCATGCTGGCTTTCCCTTCCCATTTTAGTAGCTTGAGCATCTGTGCCTTTCCCTCGCTGCTTGCAATTGCAGTGGCTGGAGACCCGCAAGGGGGCATTTGAGAATGGGCAGCCAATGCTCCCAGGCAATGGTCCGAGCACTGTTGAGGAACAGAGGCTCCAAAGCTGCATTTGGGCTGGGGTGGGGGGGAATAGCATCCCTCTTCATGCCCATGCTATTTGCCTTACCGATAGTTACAGATGTTGGTTATTTTCTGCTACTAACCAGAAGATTAGTTTTGAAGCTACATGTCACTCTCCCAGTTCACTTTTAAGAGACAGTACTTATTTTTAAAAGAAATTACTCACAAACAGTAGGTTTTCCTGGCCATATCCGCTGATAGAAATGTCTGTATTGCAGATGGCAGCATGTCTAATCCTCACGAGACAAATTTCCTGGAACTGAACAGAAGACAAAGTGTGAATATCACAGCTTCATATAACTGTGCCTGTTCAGTAGAAAATCAGTCAGCAATACAAAACAATTATTTAAGAAAGCAATGTCTTGAGCATCCATCTTAAGTTGCATATAAACAGCTCAATCTTTCTCAAGCTAGTTGTAGCTGCAGAAGCAAAATTGGGTAATGAAAACATTTTTTCGAAATGGAAATTAATGAACGAGTTGCCTACTAATCAGAGAGATGTTTCTTTTCTGGCACAGATAGACACGTTCTGGTTTCTTTCCCATCTTGAATAACCATAATAATGAGACAAAATAAAATATTTTACTTTTTAGAGAAATACTAGCTCAGAACTACCTTGCAAGTCAGCAGAAGGAGAACAGGGTCTTGAAGGGCCTCCTGTCAACTTTCTCCCTTTTCAAGATGAGTGAAGTAGCTACTAACTTTCAGAGATGGGCAGACAAACAACGAGAGGGACACAACAGCTTTAACTGGACATGCTTACTGTGAAAGGCTGTGCTTGATGAACACATCTTTCAGATTAGCTTTTGCTATGCAAGTATATTGTAGAAAAAAAAATGGCACAAACAATGGACTGGTACCCTGCTTTTTTGAGGAAAAGAAGTAGCAGATAAATAAAACTGAGGTTTTGACTGTCCCAAGAGATCAGGCTACAGTGCTGATGTAAAAGGCTTTCGCATTTACGTTTTAATATTGCTGGATAACTACAAACTTGTGAAGAGTAGGAATCAAGAGTACCCAAGCATGACCAGTGCAGTTGAAAATAAAATGTTAACCCAGGTGATGTATTTCAGAATGATCTGCTTTTCAGAGAAAGGTATGTGGGGGTAAATTATGTCTAAGGAAGATATTCTTCATATCTCTAAAGAGACTTAGTCCCAAGGTGATTCAAGAATAATAGACAAAACCCAGGAGCAAGAATAATAAAACTCAATTTTTTTTGCCTCTCTTCTTTTTTTTCCTCTTCATTTACCCTTCCCACCTTCCCTCACTGTTTAAGTCTAGAGAAAAATAATCTGCATACAGTGATAAAGGGAAGGTCATGATGAGACAGAAGCCCGAGAACTCAGCCAGCAGACACTGAGACCGTTTCCCTTACAGAACTCAGCACAGGGTAATGGAGGGAAAAGTTCACTACTTTTCCTGTCTCCATTTCAGCAGGTTGGGCATTTGCCCTTTTAATCCAACCATCATTTAGTGAAAGGGGCCTGTGACATTTCTGCCCTAGTTACTCTCCTCTGTATCCTTTCCCATCCCAGCAAGCAAGATGTGTTTGGGATACCACAGGTGAGCAGAACCACTCCCAGTACAAGCAGGACAAATATTAAGAACTTTCAGCAGCACAATCTGCTGGCAGAGGAAATAAAACTAATGTATGTTTACACAAATCAGTATATTGAGTACAGAAAATACATGGCCCAAAGGCTCTGTAGGCTTTTTTTTTAGGTTTAGTGTAGGTGGGTGGGAAGTTCCTTTGTGTCTACAGTAGAGCAGAATGGCTAATGACTCTGGGAGAGAAGGGAGATAGGATGGACTGAACACTGTGGATGAATCACTGGAGCATGGCCCTGAGGAAAACTAGGCATCTCAAGGTTATGCTACCAGGAATGTACTGGTGCCTTGCTTATGCATGAGATGGAAGCTACTTTAATTGCTGTTACCTAGTCTGATAAAGGAAATAAATAGCTTCTTTACAACTTCTTAAAAGTGTTCATATTGTGAGTTACTAAACAACAACTGAGGCCGTGTTAAATATGTAGAAATTGTATGAGGCTGAAGTTATGGCACTTTTCTCTGCAAAATAATTTCAACATCCCTCATGCCATTTGAATTATGTCCTCAGTCACTACAGTGAATTGCAAATGTTTGTAGATGTCTCCCTGCATACATTTGTACATATATTTGTTTAAATAAAAGAACCATCTTCAAATGAACTGCTGGGGTTCAGCAGTTCTGGCTGTAAACTCAGACAAGAAGGCTTGTGAATCTAAGACAGGAGAAGAATTAATTTTTTAAGCATGACTCGCTCTTCTTGATGTCTGCTATCACATAGATATCTCACATTTTAACGTACTATATTCTCTGTGTGGTAAAGGCTGGGCAAGGGAGCTCATGAGAATGATCCTCCTTGTCTGAGCAAACAGATTCCACAGCCAGGAACACAAAGAATGCCTGGTCTTTGTTCAGCACACAGGCTTTCCTGGAAGAGGACTATTAAGTTGATAAACCACTACCTCTGAAGACATGCTGTCAGCTTGCAGCTTTATTACTACTCCAGTCATTTTAACCAAAAATATTCCTTCCAAGACTTCTGTATTTTTACTGATTGCATATATGGAAAAGGATCTCTTCTAACCAATGCAATTCATCACAATCAGAAAGAATATGTATTAAATCTTATCTGGCTACAAGCACCAACTGCAGAGCCCTTTATAAAACTCTTTTGTGACAAAAATTACCTCTTCCCAGTCTCTTGTACCTCACTTGCTCTGTACTTTCCCACATCTCTTTTCCAGGCATTGATTCATCAGTCAAAGGAGTTGGGTTTACTCACTGTTGCCTCCACTGACCCACACAGAAGGATGTGGTGGGCAAGTTTTTGGAATTCCTTACTTTTAGCAAAAGTTAGCAAAAAGAAGGGGGAATGCCCTTCATGATTACCTACTGATCTCAGAGAAATTGGAAATAATTCTTCTTTCACCTGTGTTTAGCTTGTCCCCAATAGATAGAGGAACAATTTCTCATGATAGATCTGTTTCCACACTCTTACAATCATTTGAGATTCAGGTCCCCTCTTTACTTTCCAAAAGGAAATTATACCAACAGGGTGATGTGTATGGAGACTCTTTTCTTTGCAGGACCAGATCTACAGAGCAGAACAGCTTCTCACAGCCTCACCTCTGTGGTCTTTGCTGAGTCTCATCCATAGTGGGAAAGCTGCATTTTGCCAATTCTGCCAAGAAAGCCCCCCTTCACATTTCTTATGGCAGTGGTGAACTCAAGCCATGGCGCTTCCAAGGCCAGAGTATCTTGCTGCTCTTATCTAAATGACTTATTACAAGGCAGCCTTTATGGAGGAATAACAGCTCAGCCAGTCCACAGGTTACCTTACTATGCATTAATCATGTGTGCTTAAATTTCCCTGGCAGTTTGCATCATTGTGTGACAATCTCTGGAAATGAAACCTTTAATGTCAAAGCAGCCCCAGACAACTCCCTGCATGCCACTGGTCAGTGAATCTCAGCCTTTAGTAAGATAAGTGACTGCAGAGCTTTTCTCTGACTCCTGCAACCCAACTGCTACTGAGAAAATTAAACAGGCAGCAAAAAAAGACCCACAACTAATGCCACACGTAGTTGCCAAAGGGATAATAGCTGGCATTTGAGTCTCACTGGCCAGTTTAGGATAGCATTCATGATGCCCAAGAGGTTGCCATATCAGGCCCAGGATTTAGAAGATAGATTAGAGGCAGCTGTTCCCTTATCAGTGTAAAGATGGAAGTTCAGGGTACAAAAATAAAATGCAACTGATCATCCTTTTCCTCAGAGGCTGTAGCCAACTTCAGCAGTGATGCTTGCCTGGAGGAGCAGTGGCAGCAGCATGGCATGCCCACCCTGTCTTTGTGGACGGTGCTTGGGAGTGCAAGCCTCAGCCCTGTGTGGTGGCTGCTGGTATCTTCAGGGGGACCTCTAAATTGTCTTTTAGACAATTTAGTGCTTTTCAGCTCCCTGGATGAATGTATGCTGGGGGAGAGCTACCCCTTTGGAAAAGCTTTGTTTGGAAGAGCTTTGCGATTTAATGAACAGCCATAAACAGTGTTTGGAACTGGGATAAGATGCCTACTTTTGTTTTAATCACACAGAATAATTTTTCTGGAAGTGTAAATATCCATGCAGGCTGGGGAGAAGCATCTTTTATCATGCTTCCAGTCTCCTTGTCATAAGTGGACAGAGCAGGGCTGAACTGCTCCATGCCCAAGGTGATCTGATTCAAGTCCTCAGCACTGGGGGACAGCTGCCACAGAAATTCTCAAAATCATACCAGGGCAGACATGGTTTTTCCTAAAAATGTAACTAACTGTCACAACATAAACACAAATTGAACTATAAAAGCCCAGCTGATTTTAATGTCTTCATCTGGGTAAGCTGTTTTCTTTAGCGTATAATAAATCGTAACTGTTTCTGCAAGCTGTCTCTGAACGATGAGATGAGAACAGAATACAAACCTTGGGAGAAATATTTCGAAACCTTAATCCCAAGAAAGGGTACTCAAACACTGCTTCTAATTTTTGTGGTATTTTAATAAACATTTATTCACATGTCTCCTGTTAGGAAAAAACAGATTATTCAAAACAAGATAGCATAAAAAATGATCTTCAATAAAAAAGTGTTTTCCCTCTGTGAATGTGTCAGATTGCCATCCTCAGCTTGTAGAGTGAAGCATTTACTGTTGGCCTGTGACATTTGCTGAGTTACATGTATCCTCTTAAATCCACCCCTTACCCTGTATCACCATACTTTTCCATCAGCAGATACCTCTGTTAATCATACAAAACAGTATGCTTATATACTGTGTTCTTCAAATGTAGATATGAAGCCAGAATGATTGTGAACATCTAAAAGGAATATTCTTTGGGAAAGAACTAAGCAATGAAAAACTTCATTCCCCAAAGTGATTGCATCAGAAAGTTATGAGATTTTAAAGGTGGACTTTAATGATACCTTCCTAAACTACTGCTGTCTGATTTATTTTATGTATAGTCTGATCGTCTGCCTTGAGAAAGTATCACCACAAGTCATAAGTCATAAATATTACACTGTGTTACTGGGAAGTGCTGTTTTTTTTAGACAGCTCAATAGATGATTACCAGTTTTCTAGGTAATTGACTTCCTTTTACTTGGCACTTAAGCGTTTTATTAATGACAGGATTGTGTTGGGTAATTAAGAGAAGGATATACTTAAATCCTTATTTTGGTTCAGTTCTTACACTGTTCTTTATTTACTTCACTTCTGAAAATCATCAAATCTTCAATTCCAAGCTTTAGTGATATGCAAACTGACATGACTCAAGTTATATGTTTCATCATTCTCTAAAGCTCTGGAGCCCTCTGCACTGCTATTGTTGGAGAGCTGTACAGAAACCTTGGGTACTTTCTATAAAATACCAGGAAGCTTTGTGAAATGTGTGTTAATCTCTGGTTTGAACATCAGAACACACAAGGAATCAAGCAGAAAACAAAATGAAAATGTGAAGAATGAGGACTCTCAGTCACTTAATTCTTCATAGACTCTTGCTCATTAATTAGATTTAGCAGAATGCCTCAGTATGTAAAATATAGATGAAAAGAGAAGTCTCCTAATGGGATCAGCAATTGTAATCGTTCTCATTTACTTAATGCTTTCAACTTGTTAAAAAATTGCAGGCAGAAGAACGGGACAGTTACTAGAGGACTGGCAGGTCTGCTCTGCTCTTTGGCCACGATCAGAAAATGTATTATGTTTTGGGAGATGGGAATGAAGCAGGGGATAAAAATGTTCCTTCCATTACTTGGTCCCTGCTCAATTCAGTCACCTTGCACAGTTTAAACAGAGTGAAAATCTATTCGTTTTCTATGCACAGCAGGTACAAAAAAATGTACCATAAACCAGCTGAATTCCCCAGGTTTGATTATCACTTGCATATTTATGCAAATAATCCTGATGATTTCTGTGAAATTGACACAAAGAATAGGTTCCTATGGCTCACCTGTGAGGGAGGGGGGTTTTTCTCTGATCTCCCTGGATAGGTGAAGATACCAAGGCACTTGCTGATGGTGAGATATATCATCCTTCCCACTGGACTCTGCCTGTCCTAATGAGTGCCTGCTAGACTTTTCTCTGCAGAAAATGGTCTTCCCTGTGCTAAACAGTACATTTAGCACTGGCACTTATCCAGAGCCTAGGGAATGTCAGCTGTATGCTCTGTCTCAGTTCTTTTTCTGCCAGGTAGACCCGTATATGTGATCAAGACTGCACATCTTAAAATAGCATGCTGGAGACATAGCACTCTCCAAATGTTAGCTAATTGTCACAGCAGCCTGGCACAGCACACACCTAGGACCTGAGATCTGCACTGATTAGGCATTTGCACACACAGGGAAGAGCAGCACACATGGGGAGAATGACAGCAAGAGACAGAAATAAAGAGAAAGAAGATCAAATCAGACAGGCAAACAGGGAGAGAAAAACCAATAGATAGAGTTAGGAGTGTCAGGGATGAAGGCAGTAGCTCCCAGAGGATCCATGAGTGTTACAAGCAGAGGACAGGAAACAAAGGGTTTGATTTCTCCTTGCTTGCACCAACTGCTGCTTCAGTTTGATGCTCCTGGCAAACTGGCCTATTCAGAGATTACAGAACACTCTCCAACCCAAGAGGCTCTCCAAGCAAAGGATAGGTTTCAGTGAGAAATAGAGAGGTTTCTCACTGACAGGCCGGGGAAAGAAACCAGGAGAAATGAGAAATGCATCTGCAGAGCCCCAGTGAGTGTCAAACACACACACAGAGTCAGTCCCCTGCCTTCATGCCCTTCCTTCCCATACAGGCAGAGAGACATTAAAAAGCCTTCAGACTCACCATGCTGTAGTACTGCATTCCCTCTTAGTTGAGGAATGAGGAAACACACACACACACACACTTTGCAGTCTTTGTTCAGCCCAGGTTTCGGGCTGAAGTCTCTTGAGTCCTGGCTTGTTAGATCTCCCACAATCCTAGGGTTTCCTGCTCATCAATCCAATACTCACCACAACATATTTGAAGCATCTTGGTGGAGAAGCTTTTGCCTTGTTAGTGATGTGCTACACACACTTGTAATGTCATATATTGCAATAACTAGACTCTTGTAATAAGTATTAAAGTTAGGCATGTAGTTAGTATTGAAAGGAACATAACTCCCAGCTTTAGTCTATATCTGGCACATAATATTTGGATTTTTATGTTCTTGAAAAGCATAATCACAAAACTCCTGTTATATGTCACTAATAGCAAAAAGTAAGCCATCATTTTGTTCAGATGCAGGCTGCAGAGTAGCCAATGAAGATATCTGTATTTCCACTGAATTGGTGTCTAGAAGATAAAAGAAGCCTGAACAGCTCTAAGTTCTCCCCTAAAATCACGCTTGGAGAAGCCCTGGTCAATATTGCTTTATTACAGTCTTTGCAAGAGTGAAATTAAGCTGCATGGGCAAGTTAGACCAGAGAAGTTCAGCTTCACTGAAGAACTCCCCCACGCACCTGTTCTTGTAGAAACAGAGAGAAAACTCTGTTAAGAGATGAAATACAAATCTGAATAATGACATCATCAGAAGTATCTTGCTGGCTCACATAAGCTGTGAGCAGGTTACAGTTACCTAGCAACTCCTGTGAGCAGCTCGCTTCAGCACCAAAGCATTAGGGTTTAAGTGGCAGACGCGGACCTGGCTCTAACTGCGCTTTTCATTGTCAGAACACAGCGTCCGGTTGGCAGATATCAGAAAAAAAATCGGGATTATTAAAGACCTCCACAGCAGCCTCCAAAGCACACCTCCTTGGGGGCTCACCCTGTTGTGGTGCTGCTGTTGTAGACGCCAGGCTTTTTGTCCAACTCTGAAAGGCAAGCTCTGGCATGCTGGTGAGACAGACAGCTAAGCAAGAGAGTGCACGAGTGCCTCACAAATCTGTGAGGATTGCTTTTAGGTGGCTCTGGATGCCAATGCCCATAAATTTCCCTTTGCAGTTCTGTATTGATCCTAATTGCATGCATCCAGTTATTGCACAAGAAGGCAGATGGCTTTAATTGGTAGGCCCCAAGCACAGAGGAATTGACCATATCCTGCATTCTGCAGCAGGACATCTGCAAGCTTCCCTGGGAATGCCTGCACTGTCTCCGGGAAGAACAAGAAAAGCCTGAAGAAGCCAACTACCAGCAAAACAGCTCCATAGACTTCAAAGTCATCACCACTGACTCCATCAAGTGAATTATATATTTATTTGTCTTCACATTTCCAAAGAACTCTAAAAGGCAACTCTACTTTCCTTTTCCAACACATGCTGGCATATCCTGAGCCATTCACGCAGTCAGGATTTCACCCAGATTTGCCACTTACATTGGCATCCGCAATGAGACACTTCCTATTTCTACATGTCAGTATCCAAACTGTCTCGTTTCTGGGGGAGCCAAGAGATTGCCAAAGTCTGCAGCAGATAAGGGGTGAACTGGTAGCAGTCTATACTGAGTAGCTGAGGAAACACAAATTGTGTGAGCATGGTGTAATGCAATATATGATATTATTTATAATCTCATCAGGCTTTTCATGCCTTCAACTGCTTCTTCTGCAGATTGTCATAGATTTATTTCTACATGACAGTCACAGCTTCTATTCAGTACTAAGGTGTTCTTGCATTCCTTGTTGAAATACGGCAATTCTAGGAAACTCATCTATCACTTTGGTGTCGAGTCCTTTTGATGGACTGTTCTCAGAAAATCCTTTCATTAAAAAGAGGTGAGCCATGATGTTCCTTCTCTTGATATTTTCATCACACTCTCCTCTCCTGCAAGCCTGTCCCCTGTTAGAGGATATTGCAGTCTTGATTAAGATAGGGCTTTGATGGGGTGATAAATACAGATGTAGATAAACTCCCCTGAGCAGGGCAGAGTAGCAGGAAAGAAGAGTCCTGTGTGTGGTGGTCTAGGCTCTGACACTGCTCCTGCTTGCCCACAGGTCTCTGGGGACCAGCCAGAGACCATCGCTGGCCTCCCTGTAAGAGAAGGGATTTTTCTGTCTTGCCACAGTACCTGGATAAAGATAAGCTGTATCATTACAGAGTGGATGAGTCTGCAGTCATACCAAAGAAGTCTGCAGTCATACCAAACAAACCGTCCGCTGGCCATGAAACCCAGTGGATTGGGTCTGTATTTCACCACACCAAGCTCACAGCAGCATTGTTGCTATTTCAGTGTCTTTCTTTGGAGGAAGGAGGGTGGAAAAAGAGAAATTTGCTCTCCATCTAGAGTTGTTACTCCTCTGTCTATTCCCATGGCATTAGTGTATCTGAAAAAGCTTAGTCCCCCCAAAAAATGTTACACATATTTAAACAAAACCTATGAGGCCCAGGAGTAAGATGAGCCATTAATGAACAACTGACTAACCTTTATAATTTTTCTTCTTGTTAGTAGCTTTGTAGGTGAAAATGCAGGAGCTGCTGTCAAGGAACAAGTGAACCATTGCCATGGTTCAGCCCATTACTATGTCACTAATTTTTCCATTCCACAAGACTGTAGAGGAAGACAATGAAAAACCAAGTAGTAAACAAACAGGAGATTTGCCTGCTCATAGAAAGGGAGACTACTTCTTATCTTTATGTAAGTAAATTGGCTTCTCTAGAGACACAAAAGATTATAACCTTACATGAGATGGGACAGAGAAAATATTAAATTAACATTTTACTAATATATAGAAACATCCTTTTTATAGCTTCACTAAGTTCTTGGTTTCAATGGTTATTGTGTCAGGTTAACTGTACTTTCAGTAAAACTGACTTCCTTTTATCAGATTTCAATTTGTTGCCTTTAAGTTAACATCTTGTTCATCTGTTATGTGAAAGGTAATGAGCAGCACCCATTTTACCTTCTCCACGGCGGCATGGGGAGCAGGGAATATGAATCTGTCACATCCTTACCCATGTGCTCTCCCAATTCAGCGTTGCTAATTGTTCCAGCTTGTTTTCCTGCAAATGCTATTCCTGTGCACTGAGGCAGTCTTTCAACATACCAGCTTCTCTTTTATCTGTCATGGTGCTTTAACTGTGGTGATCAGAGCTGTAGGGAGCTGAGGGAGGATGTACCATTTGAATCACACAATTTAATGCTTTTGGGGCATCTAGTCTGTCTCAGGCACCTCAACTGTTTTGGGGAGGACTGACTTCACTTAGAGAAGATGGCAGAAATTTTGCTTCATTGATAAGCCCATGGCTGGGCTCCCCCAGCAAAGAAAAAAAGTAAAAATGAATGCTGCTGTCCTGCCTAAAGACCTCAACAATCCTAGAGAGGAAAGGGAATCATTGTTTTTTAGCCTTCCATTTTTCTTCTCAACAAACTGTTAGGAAAGAGTAGGAGCTGCTAGAGACATAGCAAGAATAACAAAAATCCCTGCAGTGCAAGATGTGTGGAGGCTCGGAGAGTCGTGGTACCATCTGTGCCTGTCTATTTACAGCCAGAACAACTAACGCCCAACTAATGGTGAAGAGAAGCAGAGCATCATGTCATGGAGACAGCTCTCTAATCTTACATAAAAGCAGCTCTCTGAAAAACCTGAATTGTTCACATGGAGAGAGGAATGGTCACAATTTACACTTAGCAGGATTTATTTATGGAATGGTAGAAACACCTTTTTGTTTCAGCCACATCCTTTAAGCAATCTTCGTCTGAGACTTCCAGGCAAGTTTGGTCAGTGCTCTTTCAGCAATACAAAGTTTAGTACACACAAAACACGTCATTACAGATAGATCTATGGTTACAGCAAAAGATCAGTAATGAGGGGAAAAGCAAGTAAGCTGTGAAAGCAGTCTGCTTGTTTTGATTAAAAAAAAAAGAAAAGATTTTTATATTTGCCACAGCTGCTGGATGCAAAGAATACATATGAGTAAAAGGGAATGAATGAGCTTTTGCTTTCATACTGTTCAATGAAAATATGTTTTCAAAACATATGTAAGACTGAAATTTAAAAAAAATCATGTTTAAAAGGAAAACACAGAATTAAATCCCCTGTATTTATGTCGGTGGAGTTAACCTCAGGGAATTTTAGGCTCTGAATCAATTTGACTCCAGCAAGGATATAAGACTGGACAGGAAGTGATTGTTTTTGGGTGAAATGTTTGCAGGCAATTATCGACCCAAGGAACAGACCAGTGTGCACAGGAAAGGGGCAGGGACATGGTATATTCTGAAGCAGGAGACACAGCCAGGGAATGGAGAACATGCAGACTAGAGAAGTCACAGATGAAAGAAATAAGACCTAAAAAGGAAGGAAAAAGCATTCAGACTGTGGGAATTCCTGTATAAGGGATGAAAAGGTCTATGTCTATGGTTAAAAAAAGTCTGTAGAGAAACAAATTCAGTTTTACTCAAATCTGTTACATGTAAAGAAGCCTCAATAAATCAAGACTTCTTCTTGATTCATAAAATATATATGGATTTAAGAACTCAGCTTCTGTAATTTGAAATTTTAGATGCTAATGGTGAAAAAAATCCACCACACTAACATCTGAAGTGTTGAACACTACCAGAAAGTATGCTAAATTTGATTGCTGTTCTGTCTTCATTAACTTAGTGGAGTAGGGAATATGTCTCTTTCTCCCTTTATGTATTTTTTATTTATTTAGTTTTTTCAAACCAGATATCTAGACCTCTAAACACTCACAAAACTATAATAAGAAATTAATAAAACCCACAACATGAGAAGAACAAACAGTCACAACTAAGACTAGGGACACTCATAGTCACACCCCAGTGGATAGAGGGAGTATAAAAAGTTCTGGAAGAAAAGATGAGCTTTTAAGTATTATGTTTGCTCAGAGAAACGGGCTCCTGCAAGAGGCTGGTCATTTTCCCTTCTGAGTATCAAGTTTCAAGTGATGAAAGAAAAATAACTCAATTCACTGATAAATTGTGATGCTATAGAGCTGTTCCGTGACCATACAAATTGCTGCCTCCAAACATGTCTGGAGACTTCCACCAGCCTCTCAGCACTCTAATATGTGCAGCTCAAACCTTCTGATTAACAAAAGTGCCTCTGAAGATTGTTCCACCAAATAGATGCAAATTACTCCTTTAATTTCTTTCTTCATTAGATTCCTTGTTTCCTTTGATGCTGCAACGCCTTTTTCTCCCCATGACAACACACCAGTGATGGCTGATAACACCTTGAAAGTAATTGCTAACATTTGAAATTTTGGTTTTAAGTCTTGCAAGGACTTTTCTTTACCACATCTGCGGATTCTTCCTACTTCAGTTTTCTCCAATCCTCAAAGAATTTCTTCCTCTTTTCTCTACAATTACAGGACTCTTTGCTCTTGTTCTCTGCTTCTCCTCATCCCTACTTTCTTTCTTCTTCCCCACCCCAAGCTTTTTTTGACCGACTATGCAAATACCCATCAGTCCAAATTATGCTATTTGTACATGGGGAAATGCCACCAAATTTAGTGGAATTGAAACATGCTTCATCCTGGTGGTTTGTGGGGTTTTTTTGTGAGGAGTTTATGCCCAGATCCTCTGTGATATTTTAGGTAACAAATTCCCTTTGACATCAGGGTTGCCTAAATACCTTTGAAAAAATGCATGTCTGACAAGCACACCAATGCAACTTGCTGGCACTGAATGAGAAAATGTCTGTTTGTTAGGAAAGGAACAGAAATAGAATTAAATGCCTCATCTGCTAGCAAAAATTAAGTTTCTTTACATCCCAATACATAGTTATGGCTATTACACATTTTCATCAAAATTATAAGGGGTTTTTTTGGTAATTGTATATGTCCTATAGTTATTCACATAAATATGTATGTCCTGTAGTAGAAACTATATTTTCATCTCACAATATTTAAAACAAGTCAAGCTCCTAATAACAGAAGAACAAAGACACTTGAAATTATTTGGAGTTATGTGGGATATGAAAAGATGTCCTTGACTATTCATTGTCTGTGTTTTACATATTTGGGTTCTTGGCAGTAATACCTTTGGAATCCAGCAGATTTTCCTGCTTTCAGCATTTCTTGGTTGTTTTTCCTTTTGCAAGCCAAAGACAAGGATTGTCTTTGGACAATCCTGGACACAGGAAAAAATTTTCACCTTTCATTTGTTTAAGTTCAAAGTCAAGCTTATTCCATAAAGCAAGCACAGGATTTACCATTGCAGCACAGCTACCCAGATTCCACATGGGAGTGTGATCAGAGGAACTGAATGTCCTCCGTGGGCTACAGCAAAGGAATGTTTCAAATGCAGACACTCAAATAGTGCTATAATTCCTCTACGGAAGAGGTTGTGAAGACATTCCTTTGTTTAATGGACCAGAATGCATCAAGGATAAGCTATAAATTAAGTAACACTGACTTAGGGTTCAGTGTACTGCCAAAAATAAGTATACCAAGTACTCTTAGAATGGAGCATGAAAACAAAAGGAGGACTTAATCTGATGGTAAAATGAGTTATTACTGAACACATCCAACTTAGCATTTTAATAATTCAATATTCAGAAATACAGACACTAAATAAGTGTTTATGCATACTACAGCAGAGGTGAACGTGGGAAGAGATGTCTTATTACAAGAACCAAGATAAAAAGCAGTATATGGACTGCAGAAAATCATAATGAAATGGTAAGAGAGATCCATGCGATATTCAGCAAATCCCCTTAAATATTGGCAAACACTTCTGGGTCGTGCAAGCCTTCCTGAGTATTCCTATAAACATGTAATAAGGTATGACTGCACATCTCTTGCTTTTGGAGAATTTTAGGAAACTAGTTGCCCTACAGCACTGAAATCACAAATGAAGGTTTTTCAACTCACAGCACAGCCAAAGAAAGTGGGTATGTTAAAAATAAAAACTCAATCCTCTTTCATTCTTCAGACATCCCATAAGAACAACACTGGGGTGTAGGGTGGGGTGACTCATTCAGGGAAGTCTTTGTCTTGGTTAAAGAAACAGAATAAGCTCCTTAACCCTTCTGCAAAGTCATGGTAGATTGGCTTCAAAGAGCTCTTCTTTAGAAAAAGAGTCATTATGTTTCTCTGACTGTGGCAGAAACAGCCCCTTTACTAGCTAACAGAAGTGAGTCTGCTCACTGCAGACTGTGAACCATTTTTCTTCTGAAGGAGAAATGCTCAGACCATAAAATGTACATACCTATATATACACATACATACACACAGAAATTCACTTTAAACAGCTGTACCATTCCATCTGCCTGTCGCTCCATGTGTATTGGTTGACAGTGCTTCAGCTCTGCCAGAGGAAGGGACCTTGTGAATGCTCCCTCACCTGCTTCAGAGAAAAATGTTGGTGGGGTCATCTTACTTTTAAGGATGAGTGTGAACCAACAGTCACAGGCAGATTAAACAGAGCTGACAGAGCAGAGCAGGGGGCAGGCAAACAGGTACTTCCAGGTGCTGGGGAGCTCTGCAGACAGCTATGAGCAGAACCAATGCTGTTTTCAGGCAGCACTGCTGGAACCAAGAAAGAACAACTGCCCAGAGCCATGCACAGATATGAGCACAAGAAGAAGACTGGGAGCTCACCATGCAGCTGACAGCATCTTGATCACCCAACAGTAATGACCCTGTTTGGAAAACATCTCTGAGTTGAACCTGGAGCATTTGTAGTGATCTACTAAATCAACCTGCCGAACTATGAAAAGAGACAGAACTTGCATTAAAATCACAACTACTGAATAAAAAAGGGCAATAATTAGTAGTATACTTCACTCAGAAAAAGAATGTAATAACATTTTGATATGTTTTTTCTTTTTTCAAAAATAAGGTCTACCTACAGTGAACAGGCAGGTTTTCATTGATTTCCACATCTTTATATATTTTCTCTTCAACTAAAATCAATGTTATTTTAGATTTGATTCCTCTGGTTTCTGTTTACATTGTTTAAAATCAGCTGTTGAATTACAACAAGTGTTACCATGTAGGTTTCTGATTTACTAAACTATAAATAGAGATATTTCCTTTCCGGGTCCTGTGCAGTTACTGTAACTGCTCAAGGTTGAGTGTTTGGTGGTGTTAATGGAAACTCTACAGGGTGATATAAATATACAACAGGAAAATCTGATATAAATATACCACAAGAGAATCGCTATGTAGGAAAATCTAGATAAGTCCATCAAGAAATGCACAAATATAGGCATTAGATTACATAAATCTAAATAAAGAATTAGATTATCTCTTCGTGTCTGGTTCTGATGGGATATAAGCAGGTGTGTCCAACAGTAGATAGGAATTTGTTTCCTCCTCTGAAGAAATGGATTGAAGTTTAGGAAAGGGTCTAAATAAAAGCATCAATGAATGGAAATGAGAGCCTGAATTCATTAGGAGGTTGGACATCAATGTTAGTTCAGTAGAGACTGTCTTAGGTTTCACAAACTCTTCCCATATTCCAAGACCAAAAATACACTTCACAAAGCCACTTTGTTCTTGAGATTCCTACAGGCATTTTTATGTGTTTGATTCCATCCCCTTATGAGCTTTACTTGAAGTTTCAGCTCCACAAGTGCCCAAGTCTAAATAATGGAAGTGAATTGATCACAGATGATACCTGCTGTTTACTCTCACTTTTTGCCTTTCACATACTTTCGAGTAACACACAAAAAAGTCTGGTTGGTAAAAATGGCACAAGTTTTCCTTAGAAGTTTTTCTTCCCTTAAAAGGTTTTGTATAAAAATTCTGCTAGCCCCAACTGGTGCTAGACTCCAATTAGTAGAAAGGTTCCCTGCTGTCTGTAAATCTGGAGCTAAACTTGACATGAGCATAGCTAAACTTTAGATCAGTTTCCTGGCAAAACAGATTTATATTTAGCTCATCTATAAGAATAATTTTCAAGAAAACACATCTGCAATGAGGCCACAGTCTTCACCTTATAAGAGTTTATTTCTATCTCCTTCCCATTGCTCCAGAAGCATCAGTCCTCATGCAATGTCTTCCCCTGTCTCTGTTGAAGGCTCAGGTATCTCCACAGCTGCACAGCCTTTCCCCACCTTTGTGATCCCCTGCACTACATATCCAGGTTGGCTTCATTGGAGCTGGGCAGAGCAGCTGCTCTGACACTGTGGGCTGAGAGAAATGCAGCTGCACTGCTCCATAGCACAGGGTGCTTGTTGGTGGGGCTTCATGCCCCCAGGAGCCTTGCTAAAACACACATCCCAGCTGCAGTGCTGTGACTCTTGTCATCTCATGGACCAACACATCCCTCATGGGAGACCTCTTGTCTCTCTCTGTGTGTGTGCCCCTTATGCAATCCATGACTGCAGTGCCCTTCGCAGTGACTCACTGTACTTGTTTCTCCAGCAGGAAGAAAGCTTCAAGCAGGGAGAAAACTAAAGCCACTAAGGTCTCAAATCAGTCAGCTCAAAATATTCTGTCATTTCTGGGAGAAATCTGCAGTCTGTACTAACCCTCAAGCTCAATAATATAACAAAATAAATTAGCTCACGGTGAGCACTATTTTGAAGTGACTAGTTCATTATCTCCTTGCCTAGGGCAGAGGATTGACAAAAGGAAGAAAGATCCAGATATTTTCTGGATTCTTCCTTGGGATAAGTTACAACTTTAATTAAAAATGCTGCCTGGGAAGATGGCTGAAATGCAGAGCCTCTGTTGGTGCCCAGAATGGAAAACGTCTGTCTCCTCAAAGGGTAGCTGAACCCGTGTAGGCTATGTATTGCTTTCTCTGTCTTGATTTGGAATGACAAAATGGATTTTTTTTTTAATTTTTTTTTTTTTTTTAAAGAAGAAATTCAGGATTGTGTTTCCCATTCAGAAAAAAACCCCACTGCTGAAAAACCAATGAGCACCCACTGTCTGTCAGCCATGGTGAGCGTTCCAGGTGCTGGCAGAAGTGGTGCTGGTCCACAAGCAGCCCTGACATCACCAAGTGGCTCTTGGCAATGCTGCAAGACATTCCTCCCCTTCCCCAGATCCACCTATGTGGCCTTCCTCTGCTCCACAGTGCTATTTGCAGCTGGAGTCAAGGCCTCATTTCCATGTACATTATAAACTGTGCCTTTGAGACAGGCTGGCAAAGAAAACCACACCAGGCTCAGGGATAAACGAGCTGTTTTTGGAGGTGGCACCTGTGCTGGAAGGAGCACCAAGTGATTTAATTCCAGTGTAACTTCCTGCTGAAGTCACATGAAATATATGCATTTTGTTAATTTTGTCTATGCGGGGGTCATTTTCTTCACTTAGAAGATTATATTTCTGGCACATACAAGCATCTGTCTGGGTATGGCAAATAGGCAGCACCATCCTGCTCATCTTGAGTGCTGCTTTGATAGTGCCAACAGCTATAGGTACTTAACGTGCTGGATCTTCACAAGCTCAGGAACTCCATTCACATTCATCTCACTGTACTGAACATGCTGGGAGGACACAAACTGTGTGACCTAGGGCCAAATCCAGGAGACTTGGGTGCTGGAGACTGTTTCCCACTGTGATGGATGCTTGTGTGCCCTGATGAGGGCTCTGGAAAAGGCTGTCTTCTGAAGGTCGTGTCAGCAAGTGGATGACAAATGAATGACAGATACCTCTGGAGAAGCAAGTGTGATATTTTGACTGGGAAATTCCTAACACAAGCATTGGCGTTTTATACTATATCCAAATTATCAACAGATCTGCTATATTGGGATGATGTACAAAAACTGACTTGGCCTTTTTTACAGATACTGATGCAGGCTACTCTTTAACTGGGTCATTATTTGCAGTTTAGTGAGGATGCATTCAGTCACTCAGATGACAGTAGGCTACCTAGCATTAAAACGTTTAAATAATTACAAAGTCACAGGTTCTTGACTGTAAATAGCAGAAGGTGCCACAGATTATATATGGGAAAAATGGGGGGGAAATCCCAATTCAGCAAAATGTGACCTTCCAGGAACAGAATTTGTCTTCTAATTTATTCAGTACAGTGTTTCCACTTAATTCTCTGCTTTTTTACACTACTCAGGAAAAGAAATAGCATGTACTCTTCTTTGAGGTATCAGGTTATCCACAGGAAGATTTAAGCTATCAGAGTATTTTATACACCATCAGGCACAGCTATTCCAGTGATATATTGCTCTTTTCTATAAGTCAATAACAAACAAATGCATCATATTCTTTACCCTCTTTTCAAAACACAGACATAATGGATGCTATTTCCTTGAGAAAAAAAAAAAGTGAAAATAAAAAGCAGCAGCCAAAATTCTTGAATTGGGTAAATTGGCTGAAGCTGCAAATTTTAAAGACTTTTAGTGTCCTGGATCATTCATAAAAAATACTGTACTGGACCACATTAGAACTAGGGAAACTGATACAAAACTGAGCAAAGTTTGGGTTCAGATTCTCAAAGACACTTCCTTCCACCTCCAGAGTTCAAGTGTGATAAGGCTGAAATGTTATGGAGCAACATATAAAAGCTCTGTTCATAACAAGCCCTCTGTGTCACACAGACTGCTTTAATTTGTTGTGGGGCACAGATGATGCTGCAAAATTATATGAACAGAGTTTGCAAAAATTCAAGACTGGAAGGTCAAATTCTTTGCTTGGGATTTACTCCAATTCATGCCAGACCCCTTTAAAAGTGGTACAGCTACAGCATATCAGAAATAGACCAGCTAGATTAAATTGTAGTTTGAATTGAATATGGGGCAGGAAAGTCAAGAAGAAGAGAGAAAAGAGTTCTTATTTCATGGGAACATATTTCTCCATAATTTCTGCCTGCAAAGAGGCTCTTTTTCTGGTCAGACACCTGCTACTTTGCTGAGTAACACAGGCATTAAAGGCTCCTCTGCACCTTCCCATCCATTTCTGACTTTTGAACCAAGCTTCACATCAAAACATGCATTAAAATTGGAATAAATACCACACAATAAAGTCTTCAAATGATACATCTGTGTGACTGTAATGGCAGTGCCATCATCTTTACCCTGTTAAACTCAGGTTCCAAAGGCACACTGAAGAGTGCTACTTCTAGCTCTCCCAGACCACATCAGTGCTTGCTCTTCACCCTCTGCATTGCTGAGGTAAGAGCAAGTAAGATAAATTTGTTTTGGTTTGTCCATAGGATAATTACATGAGCATTAGGTGAAGCAAGCAGAAAATACCAATTTTATTCAATGATTTGTAAAGTGGTTAGATCCAGAAGAAATGGAACAGATTGGATCATGTTTCTAGATGACCTGGGCACCCATTTTGCAGCTTCCACTGGGATAACAGCTCAGTTGCTGGTTGCATAATTCATTTTTATCCTGCCCAGCTGCATACAAAGGTTAAAAAAAGATATAATTAGTCTCCTTCTCTGTTCCCACCTTTGGCCCACACAAACCCTGTCTCTTATTCAAACCTGTCATTGTTAGCAGTATAATCCAGGTCTCCTGAAAAGAGACAGCAATGAAAAAATTATGGTAATTTAATTCAGAATGATCTTTCCTTTGTAGATTTCACATTACTTTTGCAGATACATCTATTAATAACCTGTAGGAATCAGCTTCTATTTACGTAGCACTTTTCTTCCCAAAGGGTCTCTGAGTGCTTTGCTAACCTTAGGGATCATTTCATTCTTTCCTGACAAATGAAGCTCAGTCTCAAATTAAGGCAAACTTCAGGCAAAGGATGAGGAGAGAAGAATACCGAGCCTGCCCCTCCACACTCCGCAGAGCCTCCAGCTCCCAAAGTGGGGTGCAAGTGTCCAGCAGAAGGTCTCCTGCCCCACACAGGTATGTGTTGTTACTCCAGTGCCTGAGGCTCACTTTGTCTTTCTCTCCCTTCCTCCCCTCTGCTGCACAGTAGGAGCTCCAGCAACCAAGAAGATTCACACTGTTCCTGTGTGGTGATGCTCTTAGTTTCCACTCCATCAGCACTGAGCTCATCTTCAGCAATGTCTGTGGTGTCAAATGAATTATGTATTCAATTTAATCAAAAAGCACTGGAACCCTCTGGGATTGTTGGAGAGAGAAATCCCACGTGACTGTTGCTGCTGTTTCTCTGTGTGGGATTTTTGGGCTACAGGGGCACCCACAGGCATCCCCAAAACTAGTTCTCATTGTGCTTGGTGCTGTAGTGACATCCACTGAGCTGTAGCTCAGGGCTACCCAGTTGAAGGAAATGAGGCAATATGCACATGTTGAAATAAAGGAAATTCCACTTAAATGTAGATGGTGAAAGACTGGCACAGGTTGCTTAGAGAGGCTGTGGAATCTCCATCCTCAGAGATACTCAAAACCTGACCAGACATGGCCCTGAACAATCTGCTTTAGGTGACCCAAAACAGAGCAGGAGTGTTGGACAAAGTGGTCCAATGGTGCCTTCTAACTTAGTCATTCTTGCTTGTATAGAGCAAAATGCAGGACATATTCCCAGAGGTTTGCCATCACAGGTTGAAGGAAGAAGTGGCAGAATGAAGCATCCTGGTCTGCCCAGTTACCAGAAAAGTTGCTCAAAGACTTAGGATTCCCTCCAGGGCCTTTTTGGATATGGTCTTTCACTAGACCATGGTGGGGACAGAATACAGAGGGCCAGGAACTGCCTGCTGTTCAGAGCTCAATTGTTTCAATGAGCTTCAACATTGCTCAGTGCATGGCTGAGCCTGGCTTTTATAGAAAACTCACAGAAAAATGAAAATAAGCTTTCATATGAACGTAATATTATCTGTAAACAATATAGATATGAGTGTATGTGTATTTATGGGGTCCTCCTGTTTCAGGTATGGGCTTTCAACTCTTGGAATAGTTTCATGGGCTACCTGTGTATAAGAGCACTGCTAAAGTTATCATCCACATGTTTTTCTAGTGCCTCTTGCAAGTACTTTAAAGAGACCTGAATGGATCCAGGTGCAGTAATACTACAGGTATACCATTAATATAAACAGTGATCAGCTTCAGTGGTGAGCTCCTGGAGATCTTCATTTAGTGCTGACAGTCCCTGTGGGACTCAGGAGCAAATCCTTTTTGAAGGGATTTGACTTCAAAAGTGGTTTCTAGTAGCTGAAAAACATGACCCAAAAAAATTACTACCGAAGTCACAGAGAACACCATTACTTCAGCAGGTGTCTGGCCATATTGTAATCAAACTTATGGTCTCATGCCTGTCCACTCTTCTATGTCTTAATCATAAATATCTCTGTCAAAATCAACAGGTTGATGTTGATGTAAACCCTTTATTCTAAAGAAAACATGGCCTTTTGAATAAATTGTTTAGCATTCCTAGCCATACTTTTTTGTAGCCCTGGCACATTGGACACGGTATATTATAAGTGCTGGAAGAATCTGACCATCTGTGAGTGACCAGATGTAAAATCTCTACACAGGATTTTTCTGTCAAAGCTTATAATCAGGGCAGTGTTAGGTGTGTAAATGAAGCATAAAAAGCATAGCCCACAAAATTGGTATAAAATGTGTCTTTGTCAAAATGAAACCATTTAGTAACATCTTGAAACTTCCTAGTTCAGTTTTCAATGATGTAAGCAACCCTCTCACCTTTTCAGTTTTGTTGTGATCTTGTAAAAGTGCTTAGTTTAATAAAATGCTTTTGGTGGCGTTGCTTGATCATTGGCTTTTGCATGTATTATCTTCTGTATTTTGTATTAAATAATTAGATAATATATAAACATGATAATGCAGATGAGGGATATTTGAGACATTAATTTGATGAAAAGTCTATGCAAAATTAATCAAGATAGTACAGCTGGCACAAAGCAGTTTGTTATTGACATGACAGTAGTAAGCCAGCCCTTTAAAATCCATATAACAATAGCTTGGAAACAAATTTATTTTGAATTTTAATTTCCTGAGGAATTTAATTTTTCAGTTCTACTTCAGAATGATTTTAAATTCATTTATTTAAGGTCAGAATTGCCTGTGGAAGAGGTCTCAGCCTAAACCAGTTCTAATTATAGTAAAGAAGAATTTTCACAAAAAAGAAAGCTCTACTGCCGTGGAGGTGTTTTTGGACTTTGCCTTTGAAGATGCCTTTTTCAAGCATATCTCAAGTTCCCCTTTTCAAGAGGGACACAAAAAAATACCAGTTCGTGTCAAATTTTCTTCCAAGGACAGTCAGAAGACCACCTATGTCAGTTAAGCCTCAGATTCATGTTATACAGACAACTTTTCTAAATGATATAATTTTATTTTACCACTGGGGAAATCCTTATGCCATATCATGTCACTCTTCGATGCTTAAAGACACTATTTTGAATAAGGAAGTAATGCTATGAAGTTAACTATATTAATTTTCACTTATCAGTAGAGCTTCAGTGAGTCCTGTTTATTAAACTAATCTTTGTTCCTTATGTGTGTGTTCAAGGGTATAAAATTATGGGACAAAAATAGCATCAGCATTTGTAAAATCTCTGGAGAAAAGCAGCTACCGGTGTACTTGACATCAGGGAGAACAGCTGGAGAGTCTAATATCCACCTCCTCCAACCACATAAAACACAAAAATTCTGCCAAACTGACTAAGACTTA
Source organism: Entomyzon cyanotis (assembly GCA_024500445.1). NCBI lineage: Eukaryota > Metazoa > Chordata > Aves > Passeriformes > Meliphagidae > Entomyzon > Entomyzon cyanotis. The sequence continues at coordinate 91,024,586 of JAKEPQ010001005.1, forward strand.
TGCTCCATACTTCTTCCTAATTTTGTCCCTATAACGTGATTTTCTCTATAAGACACTTTTTTTTTTTTTTTGTTAAAACATGGAACTAAGCTCTGTATTTCCCCTTATGCAATTACCAGTTTAACAAGCAACTACCTTTACTTAACATTCCTGCGGCTTCCCTCTTATCACCGCCGACATATCAAATCTGTCTTCCAATTTGTAGGCTAGAAGAAGTGAGATAAAAATGTACCTAAACTGAAACTGGGCTCCTTGCCTCCTAGGACCAGCCATCCAGTAGGTCCATTTAAGCCGACTTGCTGGCAGAAAGTGAAAATAAGCTATAACAGGTCACTTTATTTAGTGAGAGATGCCTAAATTGGAGTTCCAGTTACTCTGGCTTAGAACTGGTAGGTACAAATCATAGAAGAGAGGGGCTGGGAGTATTTGTTCAGATACTGAGAACAGAAAACCCATGCTGCCTGGGAAAACTTCTGCAACCTCAAAGCATGAGCGAGTCAAGATCCAGCCTTCTGAGCAAGGATTTGACATCAGCACATTAGAAAACAAAAACTGTACAGGGATGAAGGAGCAAAGTTGAAAACAGAAAGTCCAAGAAAAACAATGGGGGTTTTAAAAAAGTTATACTGTTACACTCTATATATTATATGGCCCTGCACATAAAGGCTCCACCAATCATTCAGAGATATTTCAAAAGTCATGATCAGTGGATTAACATCTATCACTTTGTAGCACAGAGAAGCCATCAGTTTTACTGTGGGCAGGAATATGTGCATTGGCAGACATCAGTGTCAAGAGACACACATCAGAATCAAATGGCAAAAGCATGAACACCAGTCAACAGAAAGGAAATTGAAGAACTTCTAAACCAGGATATTCAGGTAATCCTGAATCAAATTTCTGAGCAAACTGCATCCCTGTAGATTATAATACTTTCTCTTCTGGCGTTGTACTTGTACATATGCAGTAAAGCTGGGAAAACAGATTTTGAACTAACCTGCTGTTTGCAGATGCTATTGATCTGGCATGAAGAAGGAAATGTAGCCAATGAGTATTTTATGTCAGGGATGAAAGCTAATTCAATATTTAAATATGCAGACAATTCAATAGAAATAATATTCTCATAAGGCATTAGGCTAATTAAAGTATTATAAACTCTCTCTCAGATTATCCACTTTATTCTAGTGGTCCAATGGTGTCAGCATCCCTGACCGTCACGGCACATGGAAACCCCATAGAGCCTAATTAAGTTTTCCTGTCTTGCAGTAAGAGTAGAGGGGATTATTTTTAAATCCTATTTTTACGTCTGTGATTTTATCTAGCTACAATGGATATAACCAAAAGCACAAACATGCCTATGCCACCTTCTCATAATTGAGAGTTTGGGATGTGTATAACAGAGCCTGAAGCCAGGGGGCCATAGCAGTTCCACCAGCACAGTTTGTGGACTGCAGCAGGATTTGGGCATAGTGTATGGGTATAGGTGAGAAGAGAAACAAAGCATTCATTCATAGCTAGAACTTGAGAAGAGGAGCCTGAATACAGTGATGACAGATTACCACCTACCAGTTCTTCATGAGGAGATAAAAACCCAATTGTCAGCTTTGGTGTTCTACAGCAACATAGTAAAAAGAGCCAAGGGCAAATTCAATTATGTGGGTGATGGGCTTGTGTATAATATTAGAAATAGTAGCATTTGACTTGATGGTTTAAGCAAGAAATCCCACAAAATAATTTAAGATACACATCTTAGGGCTGAGATGTATCCCGCTTTAATTTGCAAAATCAAGTCAAGATATCATAAATGTGCAGGCACACCTTCTAAACCTGAGCAGTTCAGCAAAGAACCAGGCATATAACATCAGAGGTTATATTTCTTACATGGTTTTCGATTATTAGCTCATGGAAAGAACAGGTAATGCTGAGTGAATATGAAACTCTTAGAGAGCAGGCAGTTTGTACTGCATGTATTTTCTAAGAATCTCCTTTTGCTTCAGAACATCAGGAACATTTGCATGAAAATATATCTTTTTATCCTTTTTTCTGAAGAGCTGGTGTTCCTCTGCTGCTTGTTCAACACATCAGGCATACAGGCATTTGTTCTTACTTGCACACTCCTGCACTAAGGTTGAGCCTGTAATACCATACAGAATAGCATTTATGAGCGCAGGGTCCTGCTGAAAGCAATCAGCCACCCTTGTTCATGTGCTGACTTTGTTGAATTAGGACAAGAGCTCTTTAAAAGTTAGGAATTAAACCTCTGACTCCCTGGACTTCCGTGAAGCTACTTCATGTTAGCAAAAAACATAAGTCTTGAGGTTCAAGTGACTAATTATGGCTCATACTGATTGTGGCCATTGCTGGGAAAATAAGTAATATGAACTAGCAAATTCCCTTGAAATGAAGAACATTTTGTTTCTTTTTAAATCTGGTTCTTATCTAACCCAGAAACAGCTGACAATTTTTTGAATCCGACATTAGAAACTGTCTGCTGTTTTGCAAATAATAATGATGCTGGACTGATCAGTAGAATGGGAAATAAAAGCATCTTCTCTTTGGCACCTCAGGACTGCTTCCCAGCTGAAGGAAAGGGTGGGCATCAGGCTAGCTGTATCCGCTGGGATGACTCAGCCCCGTTTGCTGGCACTGACACTTCCAGAAAGAGTTAATGCTCTTCTGCTGACTCACTGAGGCAGATGAATCTCTTTTCCCGTTTGATGTACAGCAAAAATGTCTCTCTGGAGAAGGGACAGCAGGCAAGGCACATAGCAGGGGCACACACATAACTGCTCTGCTGACCACCACGAGTGGCACCTGTGTGCTGCTCCAGAATTCAAGTCTTGTTTCTGCAGACCAACAGCTTACAGCAGCTCTGAGAGTCCCAGTCTAAGGCATTGATGCACAGTCTGGAGGCAAGGAGGAGTTTAGTTCTTACTGCTAATTTTACTGATGATGTTGAAGCTGCTGTACTTCAAATGTCACTAATTTGCTTCATGCAGCATCTCCAAAGTATCACAATTCATCTCAGCTTGCTCTGCTGAAAGACCTAGCCAAGGCCTGTACATGTCCCCTTTTGTAATCTCCTCTCTGGCTACACCATCTGGTACTGTTCATTCATTTGGGCACATCACTCTTTTTCCACAGTTCTCTTGTCATTTCTCCTCTTTTGCTGCTCCAAATGCAAACTCCTTGTTCTCACTTTCAAAGCCTTTCAAAATTTAATCGTGCCTCATACCAGTTCTGGTATTTGTTATCCTTCCACCCACCCTCACTTTGTTGATTGCAGCCTCCACTTTTCCTTCTTTATTCTACACTTTCCTTTACAGCTGGGGAAAAAGCCTGCAGTGAAACCAGTTCAGTCTGTGCTGTAGACTCTCTTATAATGTCTCTGTCATGTGTCATACAGCACTGAAGAGCCAGCTAGTGACAGAAAGGCAGAGGATGGTCAGGGTTGCAGGTTGGCTAAGGAGCTGCACACAGGATGCCCTGAACTCAGCTTCTCTTATACTCACTTCTTTTTTGAAAGAAGTTCCTTGGGATATAGATTGCCATCGACAATGTCTCGTGTTTGTGTGTCTTCTGTACAGCAAAACAAGTTTCAAATGACCTGTGAACTAGCTTGTCTTTCTCTCCTGTGGAACAGGATTGCTTCACAGTCCAAGTGCCTTGCAGCTTCCTGGGAAGCAGGGCTCTATATTTCATAGCTGCGCTTTAAAGTCACCGAGAGACTGAGGCAATAGTGGATGTAAGTGCCAAACCCACGTCTTCTTAGAGCAGACTAATACCAGACTTTTTCACCTGTCTCTTTTTCTCTGTAGAGATAAATAACAGTAAAGACAAGCCCTAGAGCCATGTTCAGAACAGGCTGGGAAACGCTCAAATTATTTGTAGAATTAAATGCTTTCCAGGGATCTATTTTTCAGTGTATTATTGTAGTAAATGTTTAGATTTTCCAAAGAAAAACTCATAAAATAGTCATTAAGGAATGCTATTTTATGTACAAGTATTTTGCAGAACAATTTAATATGTAATCACACCAAATGTTTTTCCATTCCTGCTTCCTCCACAGCATTGGCGTTAAACAACTACTGCTTTACTGGATCTCTTTTCCTTCAAGAATGGCTGTGAGCCAAAATCCCAGGGATCATTTAGATGTTCAGAACATCTGTGCTTCAAAAATACATGAAGTTTGACACCTGGTCAAACTCACACTACAATGGCCTTTAGCAACTGGTAGAAACTAAGCCTGAGTCCTGAAATGTGTGTACTCTGGTGGGAACAAAGTTCTTACATTGCCCTTTAGCCCTATCTGAGGTTGCTTTAAAATGACCCAGATTGCTGCTCTCTCTACCTGCACAATTTAATTTGGATTTTTTTTTTCCCAACATATCAGATCCTAAATTTGCCAGTTTCAGCCGAGCCCTGACACTGGATAGGTTGGCTGGTGAAATAAATATGAGGCAAATAGGTTATAATTATAGTCAGGCTCCTGGCCAATAAAGTATAAAATAAGCAAGCGTGGTAGTTACAAGACAAAACAAATATAGTGCGGGGCTCAGTCCTGCCTAAGCTTTAGAAATTCAGTTGGGAGGAAGTCTCACATGAGTGAGGGTTTTTATCAACCTGCAAGTGGGAGCCTAGGCAAGAACATGAATCCAGTCTTCTGGAACGTTGCTTCATGTCAAATCTGATTTTAAAAACGTCATTGCATAAATGGAATACATGAAAATAACGCTTTTAACACTCTTTGGAGGCCAACTAGACCTATCCAACCGACAGTATAGGGGTTTTTTATATTTGGCGATTAACTCAAGGTGACCTTCAGCTTTGGAGGTGCAAAATTTCTTCCCTAGAATACTCTCTTAGACCCATTCCCATAGAATCTTTTTTTCCTGTTTTTTTCCTTTTGATGTTTATAGCCTCAACCTATATAAAGCATACTACAAAAAAAGTTCTGAAAGTCTATTAATACATTCCCATTAGCATTCTCTGCATATATTTCACACTGATCTTTAGAATTGAAACAGTCTTTTTAATCTGTGCTAGTACAACACGCAGCCTGGTGGGATTCCAAGGATGTGTTCACAAGTAGTCCTCAAAGCTCCCAGAGCCCTCATCCAGCAGGCCCTCTATCTTACTGATACCACCTGATGCTCTGAAAAAATGTTTTCCTGATTTCTAGCAATTGTATTTACAGATGGATTACACTTTGTACTAATTGTCATGGATAGTTCCTCTTCAGTACTCCTTCTAGGAGTCCTGATGGTGGTTGTTTTCCCTTGGTCCACACTTCCCTCATCTGTGTGGCTTGCAGACCATGGGAGCCCCACCAGAGCCCATTTGACATTCAGTAAACAGCCCCAGCCACCACTGCTCAAACCCCTTCTCTTACCTCATCCCTCAGCTCTGCACGTACAGCTTTTTGCAGGAGTGTGTGGTGATCTGGATAAGGCGTTAAAGATTGTGCTTAAGGTTGGGCTGAAAATGTTTACGGTTTTTTAATTAAATAGGGCATGATTAACAAAGTTATTTTAAAACTGCAGTCATCTGCCCCAGCTCTTGCACGTGGGTCATTTTATGGCTTCAGGGACATCTGTTTGTATAACTGAGAGGGTGGTGCAGAGGCAGTATCTGCTGCTGATAGAAATGCCTGTGAAATGATGAGCTTAGTGTCTTTACCAAGAGAGATGTGTTGACTTCTCTGGAGAGATTGTGCCCTTGTTGTCAGCCTCCTTGCCAGCTGGCTCTTCCCTTTGTCTGGGCTTCTGATATTTAGGTAAGGAGTGGTACCAGACCCTGGTTTGTTGTGTGCAGCACACGATCTCTGTTCTCTGCAGATAAATCGTTCTGACAGGATGTAGCAGTAGGAAGCTGCTTACTCCGACCAGCTTCTGTTATCTATTTCAGAAGCTTCAGTGGCCTTTAAGTGTTTCGTCACAAATAATTTCTGGCAGATCCACAAGAATACCAAGCAAAAACTGAGGAGAGTGAAAGTCCTGATTACTGTACTTACAATCAAAGAAACACACCAGTGGGCACTGTGAAACATCTCTTAGCTCCTTCCTCAACCAGCAAACCACTGATTATTGATGACTCTTCAAAGGACACATTCCACAGACATTATATGATCAGTTCACTTCCTTGCATTACTCTGAGACTCTCTCCCCACATCAGCTGTGAAACCATTAGCCAACCAAGCCTTCTAAATTGTATCACAGAAACATTTTTCCTCAGCTGGAAATGTGTATATCTCTCAGAACAATTCCCAGGATGATTTGATCATACTCCTTTCACAGAATTGAAAGGGCTTCTTTTCTGAGAGGACTCAAGTACCAACTTCCTTCTCCTGGCCCAGCCTCCCTCTTCAGCTATTGACTGTGAAATTCTCCTTATTTACCTGGCACTTTTACAGAGATTGGTAATGCATCACTATACTTACTTGCTCCTGATATCTTTTTTCCCTGTAATTGACAGTAGGTGTCTTTCCACAGAAAAATATCTCTGTGATGTTATAGCTGCATATCCAACCCTGTACTCCACTACTTTCCTGTCTTCTCTCCCACATGCAACTCCTTTCAGAAATGACAACCTCAAAAGCATATTCTCTGTCAAGAAGAGTTCCATAGTTACTTCCTTTCCTGTGCGCAGATCAACATGAGTTGGCTGAGTTGAGAAACACTGCCTGGGAATCACAAGCTTTTGACTTGAATGCAACTACGTGTTTTGGTTTTTTTTCTGGAATCAGTATCTGCTTAGGATCAATCTTCACAAGCTGCGAGGAGACTTGAAGCTCTGAAACAGCACCCTCATGAGAAGCAATTTTAATGGCACTTAGGCAGAAATACTTATTCTTGATTTCATCTCACTTGAAGTATTTCACAAGCAGTATTTTAATAAAAATGCTTAGTTAAAATGTCACTAAAACAATTCCAGAGATTCTGATTGTCCTTTACCATTAATCTTCACCCTCCCAACAGTTCTGTAGTCTGTCTCATGAAACTCCTACTGTCTTGTTACCTCATTATTCCCTTCTAAAATTTTATCATTATAGCCCACTTCACACCTCCTCTACCATACTGTCAAATGCAACTGTGACCTACGGTACATATTATAGTTCTAGTTAGAACTGTAGAGTCAAACCTGCAAAACCTGCACCCTGATCTGCCAGTGACATATAGGTCACCTTTAGCTGGTCCCCAATTTCTTTGTGCTTCAGCCTCCCCAGCCATAAAAATACTTTGTTCTTTGAGATTTATGGCTGAAAACAACAGACTAGAGCTATATATTAATACTGCTTACAAATTTTTCAACTGTACTGCAATCTCTTTGAATGACTGAATCCATGCAAAAATTAATTCTATCTCGTAGACCTAGAAATAAAGTATCAGTAAAGGGCCCTGCTGGACAGCGCTTTTCAATCAATGATCTAACGTACTTTCTGCTTCTTCCACCCACTTGGTCAATTATTCCTTGATGAAGAGGAATAGGTATGAGGCAACCATGCATCTCCAACCTGAAATAAATTGCTGTCTTTTAGCTCTTTGCCATGGAAGTCTAAATGATGCTGAATGCATTTAAATTTCCCGTGGCAGGTTATCTTTACTTGCAGAAAAAGAAACTTAGCTCAAGTCTTCCCCCCTCCAATTGCTTCGCAAATACCCCTGACTGCATTCAATTGGATGCTGGGAGTGAAAAGAAAAAGAACTGAAGCTCTGCCTGAGAACATTTGCCACCCACATACTGCAACAGTGTTCAGGAGCTAAATCTTATTTATGAGGCTTAGTTTCATTTCCAGTCCTTTGTGCCAAAAATCCCAGTGCAATGTAATTTGTGCACATGAGTGGCTGCACAGTTTTGACATTACTTGCTACACACTAGACCTCTCTTAATCTGGTCTGGGGTCTATAGATGTGCTACAGCCCCACACATGTGGGAGTGTGGATATGACAAATGACATCGGTAGATGCATGTAGAGACACATTCAACAGGCAATAAAAAAAATCAGTGAACCCTTAAATAGGACACACTGAGAAATGTATTAACTGTTTTGCAACATTTGAGCACAAGCCCAGAATTGGAAGCAGACAGCTTGCTTTGAACGTTTCATCAGGCATGTTTCTCTGTAGTAAGCAAAACCAAAAACCTAGCCAAACTATAGGTAGCCAGTACCCTTTGGACTAATTTGGTACCAAACACAAATGCATTTTGCTGCTCAGATATCTTTTGAATAGAAGGCAAACAACTCTGGATTTTGTCATGTTATATTTAGGTACAGGTTCTTTAAAGAAAAACAATTCACTACCCTCATTCATGTTGAATAATATCAAATTTAAAATTTACTCTCTACCCTCATTCACTACCCTCACTCACCTGATGGACTTGAGACTGATATTACAGGAACTCATTCTCCAAGTGAGAATGTGTCCATGTGTCACTTTGACGTGGGAACACGTCTGACATGGGACCAATGCCAATCTCAAAGGAGAGCCTCATAGACTTTAGCTCTATCCTTTGGGAAAGACTAGTGCATCCCTTTTGCCGTCTGTATTTTTCAATAAAACGGCTGCAAAGACAAAGAAGAGAGTCTCAGTTCTGGATGCTTGCCAGGAAAATGTAACTCTATCCCATCCTCTGCTCAAAGTAAAGACTAAGAAACGTTCATCATTTGTGTCATTAGTTCTGGCCCTCCCCGAGTCTCCAAGTGTCAAACTGCAACACAGCAAGCCTCAAACCATGTCACGAGCAATACTGTAACAAGCACAGGGTCACAAAACAAGCTGGAGTATACAGACTGATTATAAACGATCGTGCTTATAAAGCAGCGTTTCAAAAACGCTGCCAAATCTCACGGCTACCACTCTTGGCAGCTTTCTGCTGCTTGCAAGCAGCTTTCTCGTTTAAATCATTGCTGCAAGGACCGACTGCGCCCGTCTGATGGGTGGGATGCCTGTGGTCCAGAGGCAGATTTAGACGCCCGGCTGGGGAGCAGCTCCTGGGGCCGAGTCCGGACCCGGAGGGCACCGCTGGGGAGGGCGCAGCCACCGAGTGTGAATTCCCTTCCGACGCGTCTGCCCCGTCCCGTCCCGCTCGCTTCCTCTAAAGTCGCAGTGAAAGCGTGTGCGGTCGGTTCCTGGATGCCATTCCCGCCCCCGCGCCCCCGCCCCGGCCCCTGCCAGCCCCTTCTCCTCGCCCTCGCCCACCGAGGAGGGGAGCGGCGGCCGCCACGGCAGCCCCGCGGGTGAGGCGGCGGCGGTGGAGCCGGGAGGCTCCGGCTCTCCCCTCGGACACGGGCGAGGGGGAAGAGGGCTCCTGTGGGGAAAGGGTCCCCGCCCGAGGGGACAGCGGCGGCCGCTGCCGGGCCGCGCCCCGCGGGAGGCAGCGCTGTCGGCCGGGGAGCGCGGCTGCCCCGGGCCAGCTCCGCCGGGCGCGGCTGCGGGGCCGGGCGGGCGCTCGGCTCCTCCCGCCGGGGCGCTGCCGGGCCGGGCCGGGCCGGGGGCGGAGGAGGCGGGGAAGGGGGGAGCCGCTGCCGTCACCGAGGCTCCCGGCTCGCTCGGCTCGTCGCCGCGGCAGCCCCAGCCCCGCTCCCACCCCCTCGCCTGCCTCCACCCTCCTTCCCTTTCTCTCGCTCGCTCGGCGAGAGCACTGTGCCTCCTTTCCCAGATGGCAGCCGGCAGCGCCATGCAGCCTCCCGTTCCTCCTCCTCCTCTCCCTCCTCTCCGGCTCTAAGTTAATGCCATGCTGCCGCTGCTCTTCCCGGCACTGCTGGCCGCCTGCCTGCCGCCCTGCCAGGGCTGGAGCCCCTCGGCGGCTGCCAGCGGGCAGGAGGAGCAGGAGCAGGAGCTCTTCTTGCCCCCTGCCAACTCCTCCTCCCGCTCCTTGGCCAGCCTCGAGATGGACCTCGACGGGGCAGCGAGCAAGGAGGAAGGCAGCACCGACAGCCCGGGCACGCCGGCTGCCCCTAGCCAAGAGCCTTTCCCTTCCGCTCCCACCACCTCCGGGCAGCAGCAGCAGGAGCAGGAGCAGCAGCAGCAGCAGCAGCAGCGTCCCCAGCCGCAGGGGCAGCCGCAGCCCGCCGAGGACCCGCACTGCAACATCAGCGTGCAGCGGCAGATGCTGAGCTCGCTGCTGGTGCGCTGGAGCCGCCCGCTGGGCATCCAGTGCGACCTCCTGCTCTTCTCCACCAACAGCCACGGGCGGGCCTTCTTCTCCGCCGCCTTCCACCGCGTGGGGCCGCCGCTGCTCATCGAGCACCTGGGGCTGGCGGCCGGCGGCGCCCAGCAGGACTTGCGCCTCTGCGTGGGCTGCAGCTGGGTGCGGGGCAGGCGGGTCGGGCGCTTGCGGGGCGCCGCGCCACAGCCCCCCGCCGCTGCCGCCGCGGCCGCCGCCTCCTCCTCGTCCTCCTCCTCCTCGCTTTCCTACCCGCCGGCGGCGGAGCCCGGCCAGTACTGGCTGCAAGGGGAGCCGCTGAATTTCTGCTGCCTGGATTTCAGCCTGGAGGAGCTGAAGGGCGAGCCGGGCTGGCGGATGAACCGCAAGCCCATCGAGTCCACCTTGGTGGCGTGTTTCATGACTCTGGTCATCATCGTGTGGAGCGTGGCCGCCCTCATCTGGCCCGTGCCCATCATCGCGGGATTCCTGCCCAACGGCATGGAGCAGCGCCGCGGCACCACCGCCGGCACCGCCACCGCCGCCGCCGCCAAGTAGCCGCTCCCGGTGACTCCCCTTCTCTTGCTCTTGTGCTGTGGAGGGACGCGGGACGGACTCAGTCGTGTTTTTCTCGTTTGCAGCGTGCCACAGGTGCGCGGCGGGACGTGGGGCTGCCTGAGCGCCCGGCCCGGCCCCGAGGGCAGCGGCCCCGAGGGGACCACACCGTATGTGCGCGTTTTGTATCTTTAATACCCGTTTTAAACGAACCTTTTAGTAAAAAAACCCCAAATAAACAAACAAAAAAAACCCCAACAAGCAAACAAAACCCCGAAAAGAAACAGGCAAGAAAAATCCCCCCGTAAAAATTTAACGGAGGAAATCAAAGACCCTCCTATTTGGCTGCATTTGTTGTCGGAGTAGCGTTTTTGTATAGGATGTCGTTTGAACGGGTTTCTCCTTTATGGACAGAAAGGGATGTCTCTCTTTGACGGAATGGAGAACTGAAGCGGTATATATATTGTTATTGCTGAAGCTGAACTTTAATGAGCCTTTCACACTGTATTTCCTGGTTGAGATAGTGTGTATTTATTATTGTAGCTGCGCATTATTTGGCTTTTAATACAGAAGTTTTCTTTCTGGAGCCACTGTAGCCTTTTGTTGGTCTGTTTCCTCCAGGGCGGAACAGAGGGTTTGGCTGCCTTTCCTGTCTGCAGACCTGCCACGAAGCTCCTTTCCCTGTGAAATGGTGTTACCAGGGCTGTTGGTGGCAAAAGGAGAATCCCAAACCCTTTCTGACTGGTGTTTGCCCTATCTGTTCAGCAGATGGGTCTGTATGCCTACACCACTGTTGGGTGGGGTGGGGAGTGCAGCAGTGCCACATATCATCCAAGGCAATTTAATCTGCACAGCTCCACAGACTACAGCTTTCTCCTCAGTTTGAGGTCGGGTGGCTTCAGTCCTGGGAAGATGAGGCCCACTCTGAGTTCTGCTAAACGGCGTGGGGCAAGTCTCTGACTTCCCCAAAGTTCATTCCTCAAAACCAGCTTAGGTGCAGTGTATTTGTTGGAGACACAGTGATACTGTACCTCTTTTTCATCTACCAGTCTGCAGGGTTGCTCACAGCTAGTCTGTGGGGTGAGAAGGCAGGAGCTGCCAGTCCAGAACTAGATTCCAGCTGCTGCTGTGCAAGCATGCAAAGAAGAAAGACTTCTTTTCTCTTGTTTGAGCAGACAGTTGTGTAGCCTGAAATACCATTTGTTGTATACTTCCAACTGTTTAGCCTTACAATAACTTGTTTTATTTGCCTTAGACATTAGATTAGTCCAGCTGAAGTTTCTAAAACCAAAATATGAGCTAAGTGACAAATATTTGCAATAGGTATTCTCATTCTTTTGTCGATATCAATGTATTTAATTTGCGAGGAGCACACTAATTCGCTTGGGGCTAATTTGGTGTATTCATAATGTATGGTGGAAATGAGTGGATGAAAAGTCTGGAAGGATTAAATTCTTAGGATTCCTATATTTTTAATTGAGAACAAAATAAAATAAATGCATGCTCTGTGTGTATGCTGTCTGGGAAAAAAGGCAGAGAGAGAAAGATTGACAAACAGCAGAAATAAATCAATATTTAAAAATGTTCCATGTTACTGGGCTGCTTCTACACCCACTATTTCTCCGGGTAATCCTGTTGTTGGGGTTGTCACTTGAGTAAACATTGCAGCTGAGTTGTTTTCGGAAAGTAGAGGATCCAGTCACTGTGAGAAGTGTTCTCTTGACCTGTTGATCCAAAGGGCACCTGCCCCTGTATGCCTAGTCTAGAGAGCCCCTATTTTCTTTCCTTGATGTGTAGAGTAATGTCATTTCCACCTTTTGCAAACTCCTGTGCACAGACTTTTGACATGCTAGAGAGCAATTCTTTGCTTCTCATGTCCTGTGTGACAGAGACACCTCTTCCTTCTGAAAGGCAGGGCTAGCAGGAAAACATGAAGATAGTGCTAACACCCTCTCAGAAGAGAAATGTTCTACATATGGAACAGACCTCAGAAAAGTTGCCATGCTAGGGAATAATTTCACCTTTTGAATGAGGTGCATTTAGGCAGAGACTTAACTGTTTTTACTGAAAGTTTTTCTGGCTTTATTAATTCATGATGTATAGTCCTCACTGTGATCCAGGCAGCCTGTGCTTACACTAAAGGGTGGAATCTCTTCTTTGCTTATCCTTGTTTCACCAGTGATATGCTATTGCTTTTTTTCCTGAATTGCATGGGCATAAGCAAGGGAATGATGTTACTGCCTGAAACAGGCAGCCTCAGTTATTAAAGGCTTATTATTTGCAGTTCTTGCTAACACTTAGCAGGTGGTACACCAAAACTGGTACAAAATGATTTGTGTTTTCTAACTTCTGTCAATGTCAGCTTGAATACAAACTTTGTGAATTAGACAGTGCCACATTCAGAATATTTTGCTGCTTCACTTAAAAAACAGGATACAAGAGAGGGATTTTCTCATAGTTATTCTAGAAATACACTTGCATCTGGAGCTATTATTAAAAATGTGCTGAGACACAAATGTTTAGAACACAGGGATGGCATTGAACAAGCAAACAAACTCCAAAGGCAAATCTCCTTCAGAATACAAAAAGCTGCCATGTTTCCAAGGAGTACTGATCTCAGACACGATGTGCAAAGAGCCCTTGTGGGTTAGGGAAGGTGTTTCCTTAGATCACAGTAACCCTGGGCGTAAGCATGTTCCCTTTGCAGAGAGGCCAGTCCGTGTTCTGTGCCTTAAAGAGGAGCTCAAGGCACAGCAGGGGGCATAGGGATTACCTGCTGGACAAGCTTTAGCCCGGATCTAACTCCCTGAACTCTCTGGTTTCAGTGAGGTGGCAGCAGGGCTTCTCCTGTAAAGAACAGAGAGTGGAAATGCACTATGCAAACTGTGAGCTTTCTTCAGTTGCCGTTACATATAACATCAATAACTCTCCTGTAGCTGTGGCTGCTACTATGACTCTAAGTAAATTCTAATTTTGAGTAACTTTTGCCTTCATCTGTGGGAATTGCATCCAAATGCAACCCAGAAGACACAAGCCCTGGGCAATGTGAAATCATACATCTGTACACCAGCTAGTTTAAGATTCCAAGTTTAGACCCTGAAATGTCTATTAATTTTCCTCTTCACTGGCAGTGGAACTTTATTGTCTCTTAGCTGGAGCTGATTCTAAGCCATTTTTATTCATTCGGACTTATTTTTAAGACCAGCTGGTAGCAGGGCCAGCACGAGAGCAGATTAGTCACCATATGTAATTCTTTATGTACTCAGGGAGGGTGTATATTTGTATTTATCTATCTATATATGAGGACGTACAGTGTAGAACAGAAAGCAGAAGTGAGAAAAGGGATGATGAGAAACAAATAATACTGAGGAAGTAGTACTGGTTTTCCTTCACTATATGTTGGATCATATTTCCTGGTAAGTTATCCTGACTTTACTTACGTACAAGTGTTTGTTGGAAGGCAAGGGATACCTTGAAACAGAGGTAGTTTCTTGATTTTTCTTTTTTATGTAATTCAACTCTATTACAAAATTTTGTTTTCATTCCAGGAACCAGGAACACTCTCGAGATTCAGCATTAGAAGGTACTAGGCTTGTCTACTAGTGTTAGACTGCTACAATTTTTTCTGTGTATTCAGACCTCAGAATTTAATCTCTCGCCTATTTTCTTAGTTATGTTTCATAGATGTGTTAGAAGCAGAAGTATACAGAGGAATACGTAGTTTTAGCATGGACACAGTTTTGCTGTTACTTAGTACCACATTGATTCCAATAATAAAAATATAAAAATACAGTACAGTTTAATAATAGTTATATATTATGTTAGCACAGTGTTGCTCAATAGGTCATCAGTAATCAGGGATTTCTATATGTCAGGACGTGTGTGGATATTTGGGGCAAAATTGCCAAACAAGGTTAAACGTAGAGTTGTTACTTATTCAGGGCTTAGTTCACCAGTGCTTTTGATGATTAATGAGACTGCAAAAGCAGGACTATTTGTGCAGTGAATGTTACTCAATATGAGTAAGGGCTACTGAACCAGACCTTAAAAAAACCTAATTAAAAGCTGTAGTTGGCTGAATAAGTATTATTCATCATGACATCGCTTGCTGAATAAAAGTATCTCCAGGGCTGACATTACATGATCCTAGGGGCTGAACGAAAGCCTAGTGAAATCAAATAGTTAATTGAAGTTTGTATGACTGGAGATCAAATAATTTATTCTGAAGATACATATATATCTAGATGTAAGGGTAGGTATGATGTTGTTCCTATTTGGTTTTTATACATATGGTTTATAAAGCCAAAGCCATGATTTCTCAGTCCAATGCAGGGCCTTGCCAGTTCAGAAGTTAGCTTCTTTCTGAAGCTAGTATAAAAATGTCAGTTCTTTTTCAAGGAATTTTACTCAGTAAATGTAATTTTGTTTCCAATATATTTCAGGAAGAGGCCTTGACTTTGCAAAAAACATTTGTAATGATTCTGGGAAAATGTGTAAATATCAAATCCCAAATGTATTCAGATTTCAAAGCATAAAAAATCTTTTTAATCAGTAACTGATTTTTAAAAGCATATTTTTAAACAAAAAAACCCACAGTTTTCATTTTTTTTCCCCTCAGAAGCTGAACATTTCAGTGAAGATCAGAAGTGCATTTGAGTGTTTCATCTTGTGATTTTGTATGTGATTTTTTGTGGGAAAAAAAATTCTCTTCTGTGATTTGGAATTGATAACAGCTTGTGACAGATAAGTTACTGTATTTCTTGTCCCATCTTCATAATAGTTCTGGTTAAATAAGTTGTCCAAAACAATTGTAAATCATAATAATAAACAAAATGTAGCTTAGCCCATATGTTGTGTTTCTGTTCTACTGTGCTGAGGAAGAAAGCAGTCTGGTATAAAATTTGGGATATTAAAGATGTTTATTGGAAATATCTGGATGATGTTTAATTAGATCAGTGGACAGGCTTCAGTCTCACAATCACATCTCCAACTTTTTATATAGTTTGGGTTCATAATGGACTGTAGCAATTTGAGCATTTATATGTTAATCAGAGTCTCTGGATCTGCATGTTGGGAAAATCAGGATCTAAAACATTATATCTTATTTTGACATTCTTATTATCTCAGCAGGTTAACCATGTCAGAACAAAACAGCAAAACTAGAAGATGCAAATATCCTACGAAACACTGTGTGTTTCTGCATGTTTGACTTGTTCTTAGCTGTCATAGAAAACATCAGATTAATGAGACATAAGTAAGAGATCAGTGAATTCTGAGGAAGTGAATTCACTGGGAGCGTGAAGTTAAATTATATTTTTGTTCCTTGCAAGGTGAGTCTTGTTGGAAACAGTGGGACCATACCTTGTTGGTGTCATTCTGGGTGTTGCTAAGCAACATGAAGTGGTTAAAATGGAGATACAGAAGAAGATCGTGGAGGAATAAAAAAAAAAACTGAGACATAGAAAAAGCGTAAAAGGGAGTAAATGTGCCAGCACAGCCTGCAAAGAAGTTACAAAGTATCAACTGGGAAAAAGACAGCATTTGAGATCACAGAGAAAAAAGAAAACTGACAAAAGGTGAATTAGGAACTTGATTATGTGCTTCATATTCAATCTTTCCATATTCAAACTTTTCAGTGCTTTGCTTGAACAACTGATTGCAGTTTTGGCCCCAAATGGCACAACTAGAGGCAAATGAGAGTAAGAGCCTGGAAAGAAATGTGAGGCTTAAGAAAAATTAGGAACTGACACCACCATACTGTAAATAAAAAGAGAGACACTCAATGTGTTTCTGGCAGCTAAACGACTAAATGGCAGGGCATTTTCATGCATATGTTATCTATTCTGCCTCAGGAAGTGGTCATGGCACCAAGCCTGCCAGAGTCCAAGAAGTGTCTGGGCAATGCTCTCAGAGACATGGTGTGATTTTTGGGGTTGTCCTGTGCAGGGCCAGGAGCTGGACTTGGTGGTCCTCACGGGTCCCTTCTACCTCAGGATATTCTGTGATTCCCTGGTTCTGATTCTGCTCTAATTTTGCTTCATGTGCTCTCTGAGGTTGTAAGCACAACACACTAAAATGTCATTTTTATGGAATGGGTATGGCTCTTCCATCACATCTTGCATTGATCCATGCTAAAAATATGTTTCTCATTGTTCAGTGCAGGAATGTTCATTGCAACTGTATTAAAGCTTTCCACCTGGGCTGAAGCAATGCTGGTGTGACTGCGTGTCCCAGGCTGGGTCAGGTCACTGCTGCAGACAAGGCGACATGCTGGAATGCTGTGGATGGCATTCTGATCTGTCTTGCCGATACTTTCTCACTCAAACATTTTAACGACTACCTACATGATCTTCCTTTTTTTGTCCCTATTTTCACTGTTTCAAAAGTTTCACTCTATTTGTCTTCTGTCATTGAAAATTAATCATTCTTAAGATTTGCCCTTTCTTACTTGGTATCTCCCTCTTCCCTGCTCTCTTTCCATAGCATGTATTTATCTTGACATTTTCTGCCTTCAGATTTCTCACCTGTCTTTCCCACAAGTATGTATTTTATTATCAAGCCCTGAAAAAGTACTTCAGGAAACTGTGCTGTCAGTTTCTTCTGCTTTTCCATTCTGCTTCCCACCCATTCAGACTGTACCTCTCATGCCTTTGGTCTGTGACACTTCTAGGACAAAGATGAACAGGAAACCCTGTATTGAGGGTAAAACAAAGATAAAGAGAGACAAAGTTGTCTCTCCCACCAGTCCTGTAGTCACAGGACTTCTTCTACACATTTTCCCCAGAAATTGAGCAAGGCCCCTAAGTTATTTTGTCTTCTGGTAAATGAAAAATGGACCCACTTGAAGAGTTCTGTCCTCCTTAATTTCTCAAAGTCCTGTCTCTGAATCACTCTCTACTCATGCACCTGCCCAAACCCCTATCTCATGCATCATGGGAGCCCTCACATGTCAGTTTTCCCACGTATCCTCAATTGAAATGTTAGGATGAGTCTCATCCTGCCTTCTGCTCCAACCAAATGTAGGTGTCTCAAAGCCAGAGAAGAAATGATCTCACTTAGGAGTGGATCAGCATTTTAAGTTACACTCGGCTCAGGTATGCAACCACAGGGCTAAAAACCATCACTTTCCAATTAAATCTTGGATTCTGCAGAAAGTGAACACTCTTGCCCTGGATGATGGCACGTGGGAAAGTTGTGTGAGCAGCAGATCTGGCAGATTTTTCAAGTGTTGGTCTAGTAGCCTTCTGGCTTTACTAGCAAATGGCTGAGTGGCCAGGCTAACTCACCACAGCCCTCCTTTCATAAGATGATAAATGTGTACAGCTCACACTGGAGCTTGTAAGGCTCAAGACTTCTGAAAATATGCCTGTGTCCCTCTAGCTGTGGGCCAAATAATATTTATACTTTTCCTACTGGTAGTGAAAGGATTAATGAGGTAAATCCCATATGGCATTTTGAGTGTGTTCAGCACAATAAAAATGCAAAGCATGAACATGATTTTGTTCCTTCTGTGCTCATTTTTGCACTGAAGGGCATGTATTGAGCCTTGTGTTCTTAAATTAAGGTATTCTGCACAATTCTGACCACAATTTAACAGTCAATAGCTGTACTCTGGAAATGCTTTTCCCATTGAAAGGTGTTGCTGTGAGCAGACATATTAAAACAAATCATTACTAAGTGATGAATGTTACTGGAAGAGATTGTAATTAATCCAAAAGAATATGAAATAATCCCCCAAAGTGTAAAAAATATTTTCTAGGAGGTGATTATATGAAAGACTTGGTGTGGAGGTAGCTGGTGGGGATTTAATCATGGGGCTATTCCATTTCTTTTCTTGCACTTTGTGTTTCATCACATTTTCTCAGGGGAATATGAGCTGTGTCTAATTATGCTAGAAATGTAGCTGCTCCTAAATGGAAACTGGAAAGTACTTTCTTCAGGCAATACTTAGTATGAATTCTTGAGATTTTTTTCATTTTCCTCCAGGACACGTAAAGCACTTAATGATGCAGGGTCACATCATTTTCTTAACACAGAGAAACCCACTTTTGGGGCATGATGTTTATATGCAACACCTCATCCAGTCCCTAAGATGAACATTTCCCATTGCACCTCAATCCCTGCTATCTATTTGTAGGATTGCTTAGGGGCTGAGAACATGAAGACTGATGTCATATCCCTCTGTACTCTACCCCAGCCAGACATGACCTTTCCTTCTGTCCTGGAAACACAGTTGTGGTGGATATTACTGTGAATAAATTTACAGCAAGCCCATGCAAGCAGCAGTTTGTCACAAAAACTAATATAGCTGTACAGGTAGGTGTTTATGAAGAGGATCACTGCCATCAGACCTCTCATTCCTCCTGCTCAGTTGGTTACATTCCATGCCTGTGCAATGCTCTATGCTCTACATCTCCATGGCTGTGGACTTTCCTCCTTACAGGTCTGCGTGGGGCTCAGGAAAACCATATCCACCATTTTGGAAATGAAATGAGGCTTGGCCTAAAAGTAATTTTGAGCAGAAAAGATATTTAGTTGAGCTGTCCAGGCATGTCTGTGCATTATATGAGCCATGTACTGAAGTCTTTATCCTATACTCAAAGTTTTGCAGGCATTTTTTGCTTGCTTTATTATTCTTTTTTAGAGTTTGACTTTATTTTTTTTTTTCCCAGAATTGACTGCTTTGGGTTTTTTTAGGATTTGTAGATACTACCTGGGAATACTTCTTTGACCTCCTATAAAATATAGGCTTGGCTATAGCTATCCTAGTGTTACAGTGGATTGCCTATGACAAAACTCATCCTCCAAAATGTCACTTACTTATCTCCATTTCTGAAACAGAGACTCCTATCCTCTCCCCATGAGATCCCCATTGTAACACTTTAAGGCATCAGCCCATGCTGGGTTAAGACAGAAGAAGACAAGTCTTATTTTCTTCCTACAGCTGGAATTTTTCATGCCTGTGCAAATTCTGATTTCCCTGAATTCAGCCAGGGAGACTGATAATGGTGATGCCCAATGCTAACTGAAGTGCCGTGGGTGGAATGGGTCAGAGAGATTTACTCTCCTCCCACACACAAAGTGCAGAAAGAAGACAACATTGGCTAATCTGTTTTCCTACATGTGCAGAGCACGCTGAAGCAGAAATCAGAGACTTTACCAGTATAAGAAAAACAAACCCCCTGAAGCACAGACGCTGAATGATCCTGTTCTTCAAAAACAAAACAAGAGCCTTTTTCTGTGCATGTAACTCCTGCTGATTGCCATGAGAACAGTCCCCCTTAATGGCATGATTAGAAACTCTTTTACATAGTGACAGGAATAGGATCACTTTTTGAACATTTTCCAATTAATTTCATCAAATTGCCTGTGATTCATCTGATAACTGCACTATCTTTAATATCTTTGTGTCAATCAAATGGTCTCTATTTCTATGTTTCTTTTGTTAAATATAAAAAGATAATGCAAAACCTATGAGGATGAATAGTGTTAATGACATTTCGGATCAAAAAACTGCTTAAAATCACAGTTAAATCCTTCTAACAATGATATTCAGAGAGCTCATAAGTTGGGAAACACCAAAGAGTTAATACATTTCTGTAATATATTTAAAATACCAGAATCCTTAGTGCTAAGTACTACAGGTTGACTGTAGCAACAGGAAGCACTCACAACAAGTACACAAGCATGTGTTGTCTGCTCTTGCTTGGCAAATACTCATTGTGCTTAGCTGCTTCCTAATATCTTCCAATCCCACATTCACAGTAAAACAAGTTTCTCATGACAATGCACATAAAATATTTTCAAACTACTACTCCAAGTTCCTCAATGATCCAAGGATATTTCATCTACCTATAAAACTTTCTTGAATACTAGGGTTTAAAAGGTGCAAAATGTTCTTTCACTTTGACCATCTTCATTTCCTTGCCTTTGTTTCATACAGCTGCTGTACTGTCTAGTTTTACTCAGCATGTTTATAGTTCTGGTTGCTCCAGAAGCAGTGGAATATGTGAGCAATTCAGCAAAAACTTGCTACAAGCAATACTAATCCTGATAGGCTTGGAGTTAACACAGGAACAGAGCATGCATGGTTTCCTTACACTGCCTGTTGTCAAGTGTGGAGTGTGACTTCAGAGAAACATGAAATCAATGTTTGCTGCAATGCTTTTAAGAAATTGATCTTTATTTGTCAGTTCAAAGCACTGAGCAGACAGTCTGGGTAAAGCATAAGGAAAGGAGGATGTATCAGCTCCTCTGTTTTGAATTTGAGGGGTGTAACTTTCCACATTACCATAGGTTTTTATGTTACTTCAGACAACTGAAATGGGTGGGTTTGAGTTAATTGAGAGAAAGTATAGAATGTATATATATATACACTGAAAAAATAGATCCCATGAGAACATTTCCGATGTAAAGTACCACACAGCAGCCCATATCTCATACTGACCCCCCTGTATGCTGCAGTATGTGACAGTTAGCCACACTAAGCTGACATGGCTGAGTGGCTGAGCCTTCTCTGTGAGCAGGAGGGGAAGCTTCTGAGAGAGGGCAGCCAAGGGCTGAGGGCAGCAGCCACCGTGGCTGCTGCAGGGTCATCCCTGTGCCACCTCAGAGGCACAGCCCTACATGCATCCATGAGTTGTGGGCATGTATCCAAAGAGCAGACAGCTGGCATAGGTCTGAGGAGGTGCTTCCCTGGTGTGGCTGCCTGGTGAGAGCTGCCATGTTGTGCTGCCATGGCTGTTGGTGGGAGCGCTGCTTCAGAGAAAGCAGCACAATCACCATGTGTTTAGGCTGGTCTAAAGAGGCACTTAGAGCTGCTCTGACTAGCTCTAGTCTCCATAGAACCATAGAATTGTTTAGGTTGGAAAAGACCCTTAGATCCTCAAGTCCAGCCACTGACCTTGCACCGCCCCGTGTTCATCACTAAACTGTATCTGTAAGTGCCACAACAACACGCCTTTTAAATGCCTCCAAGGACACTGACTCAAGCATTTCCCTGGGCAGCCTATTCCAATGCCAGCAACTGTTTCTGGGGAGAAATTTTAACTAACATTCAATCTAAACCTTGCCTGGTTGAGGCCATTTCCTCTTGTCCTGTTGTTTGTTACCTGGGAGAAGATGCAGACTCCTACCTGGCTGCACTCTCCTGTCAGGGAGTTGTAGAGGGTGACAAGGTTTCCCCCAAACCTCCTTTTCTCCAAGCTTAACAACCCCAGCTCTGGCAGCTGCCTCTCATAAGACTTGTGCTCCAGACCCTTCGCCAGCTCTGTAGCCCTTCTCTGGACCCACTCCAGCACCTCAATTTCTCTCTTGTAGTGAGGGGCCCAAAACTGAACACAGGATTCAAGGCATGGCCTCACCAGTGCTGAATACAGGGGGGTGATCACTGTCTTAGTCCTGCCATGCTCAGTCATGCTGTGATGTTTTTGCTTTGTTAGGTACTCATGGGAGCCAGAATTTTTAAAAAGTGTTTCAACTGAGCAAGATTTTCTGCAGTTGTTTGCACCTTAATGTGCTGTGTAAGTGGAATCCAAATGTCATGGCTAAAAGACGTTTGTGTTTACATTGCCTGTTCCAGTACTCCAGGTATTTTGCACTTTCAAGGTTTCACACTTCCTTCCCTAAGTTATTTTTCCCCTTTGGTGGTTTGGATGTTAGACCCCACTGTGACTTTGATGGTTACCTATTTTCCCCAACCCATGTATCAGAATATTCCATGCACAATATTTTTGAATAAAAGTATATTCTTCTAATGTATTTCATTGCATATCCTGAATCTTCTTTTCTCTGACCCCTTTTTGGAAGATGATGGCAAGATAAACCAAATACCACAGTTGTTCTCAAAGAAGAATCCATTCCTGTCTCTAACTTTGTTACATGAGTACTGCTTGTGCCCAAAGGTCTGAGTGATTAGCGGTAACACGGCTGGTATTTTAATTCAGGAGTACATCTGGATATAGTCTCTGTGCACAGATATTTATGCTTCATGTCATTAATAACCAGTAATAATGCCTAATAAGGTTAAGTTCATGTGTACATTATACTGAGAATAGTATTTAAAAAACAAGCTATGCCTTGTCTTAAAGGTCAAAGTTGTAATCATATTACCTTTTTCATATTAAGAGATGTAAAAAATGAATGTATGAGATGGTGTGGCAGGACGCTCCCTGCTCCCCCTTCTCTCTCTCCCTGATTGGCGGCCGGAGGTGGATGGCTCAGATTAGGTTGATTGCTTAATCAAGGGCTATCTAGTACTGGCGCCTGGAAGTCAAGGTGAGACACTGAGAGAATGTGAAAAAATTTTAAGTGACCGCAAATCCACACTCTTTTCCCTATAAAAACACCATGAAATCTCAGAAAAGGAAGAAGCTTTTCTACATGGACATTGGAGCATGAGGGAAAGTCTTCTCCCCTGAGCTTGGACGCAGCTCTGTGGTTACTTCTCGCGAGATTGAGGGAGGAATTCTAATGTATTCCAGCTCCAAAATTGGATTTGTTAAGATCATTGGTTTCCTAAATTGTATTATTCCGGCTAGCTTATAGGTACCTTTCTTAACTTGCATTTCAGCTATTTTATAGCTCGAGCAAGCATTTCTTAACTTGCATTATAGTTCAAGCAAGCATTTCTTAACTTGCATTTTTTGAACTATTTTTATAGTTCAAGCAAGCTTTTACCCCATAATTGCATTTTAGCTATTATAGTGTTGCAATTATGCATTCATTGTGTGTCTATGTATGTCAATCTGTTCTATGTTTGTATGTCTGTTATTCTCTGTATCTAATAAATGGTATTTTTAGACTAATCAGCCAAATATCAAAGATCCTTGCGAACGGGACTAGGTCTTGGGGAGCTGGCTACCTTAAAGCCTGGCAAACTGCAAAAACTCATAAAGCTCCTGCCTCCCATGCAAGACAGATGGATAGAAAAATCATGTGTTTGAATAATAATTGGAGGCAGTATTAATGAAAGCTGGGCCTCTGTGAGCCCAACCTGTGGGTTCCAGGCAGTCGAGCTGCAGTTGGAAAATGGAAGGACTTTCTCCTCTAGAGCAGATAGCTGTTCCCTTCTCTACCTCATTATGACTCATGATTAATTTTGAATGCAAATAATTCACAAAGTTAAAAGGAGCAAACAAGAAGTTTAGGTAGCCACTGCAACTAAAAAGAGTGATTTCTCTAAAGTACATCAGAGAAGAATGGGACTGTACATATCTTGCTTTCTCGAGGAAGACAGAGACTCACAAAAATACAGACATTCACAAGGCACATTTTTGTTTGCTCTACAGAGATGGGTATTTGCTTAACAGTGGTGTGATTTATGATGTAATCAAATTCTAATGATGCCATCAAAGACTGGCCTGTGCAATGAGCAAAAGTGACTCATTAGCAAGTTAAATAGCAGAAAAGGAATGAAAATGTGCATTTACCAGTCGTCCCATTAATGCACAGTGGCGTAAAGCCCCATGAACACCTCAGTATATGCTGGCTCAACAGACTTTCCCAAATCGGTTTATTACCTCAGTAATAAACCTTTGTGTGTGCTTTAGCCTGCATACCAAATCCCTGTCCAGGCTTCTCCCCCACCCTGGGAGCAGAGCCACGTCCTGTCATGCTCTGCTGGCTGCTTCCCTCCCTACACAGTCAGGCTGCCCACGGCAGCATCCACGTGTGGCTGGCTGGGTGCCATCCTCCCCGCAGCGCCTGTGTACCTATCCCTGATCATCCTGTTTCCAAGACAGCACGAACAATTAGGACAATAAGCCAGTGTCCAGAAAGCATCACCTGTTTGTCTTTAAAGACCTGCTTTTTAACTGTTTGTAGTGAATTAGGAAAGGATAGATGTTGTGTGTTACAATGCTATTAGCCTAGTAGGAAAGATGTTAAAAATTGCTATAAATCATTTGTTATGCAGTGCCTTAGCCTCTAGAACAACCCCCACCAAACATTTATTTCTTTAATGAAATGTCCTTTCTTCTCTGCTTGACTCTGTAACACAGCAAAAATTGAATCCTCTGCATGATCAATAAATAACAAGGAATTATTCCTTTGTAACCACTCTGCTTCTAATGCTGCAACCCCAATGGTTTCAGCATCATTTCTCCTGATTTACACTAGAGAAGTTGAGGTCAGGACCTTTTTTTTCTCTAGTAAGTAAGAGCAAGTTCTTCCATATGCAAGACAAAGTGCCCCTGGCTGTCCCTAGCAATTGGTAAAATGTCAGAGGACAAACTGGCCTGGCATCCTGGGGCTGGCCATGAAATCCAGAGGGGAGGAGACTGGTGGGGTTCCTGCAGCCAGCCATTTGTTATCCTCCCACAGCAGCTGGCTCACCTGGAAACCTCCATCTACAGCCTGGAGAAGGACTGGTGGCGATATGAAATTACTCCTGGGTGCAGGCAAACCAAGTAACTCCCCTCAGCTGAGCTATAAATTAGTCTCTGCAGTCTGCCAGCATAACCTGCCTGCTGATGGCTTATAAATAAGTCAGCTGCAGAGCAGGGTTAATATTTACCTACATGTCTCAGATGGGTGGCATTCTGAAGATGAAAAGTGTTACAGAAGTGCTAGAGTAAGTTATCATTAAGCCTCTACACTGGCATATTTACTCACCTCTAATAGCTTACAGAGGTGCAGAAATACAATTAAACTAGAAGAAATCTACAGCTTCTTGCCTCCTGATAGCACCTCATCTTTCCATGTATTGATTTAACGCCTATGCTGGTTGTGTAACGTATTTTTACCGTGTTTTACAAGTACCACTGAGCTGACCTGATTTCCGTGTACTGATTACAGCTGTTTCTTTGCTCCTTTGGTTAGTATTTATTTATTTTTATGATCAGATATATGGAAGCTTGCCAGAATTTTAAAGGCAGGGTGGGTTATCCATAGCTCAATGTTCAGAGTGTTTGTCCTAGGTTGCAATATAGATGTATTTAAGTATTCTATTACCACCAGCTGTGGGCCGTTAGCTGCTGTCACCTGCTAATGACCCACCCGGATGACAGGCAATGGGCCATCAGGGACCCACTGTGTGACTCATGGACTTATCTCATCCCATTGTGGGATGCTTTGCCCAGGAGGGAGGAGCCAGGTGTTCCCACCTGGATATAACCTGGCCTTGGAACTGCCTGAGCTAGCCCTGTCTACTGGGTTCCCAGAGGACAAGAGCTACCACTGGATCTTCAGCTGGAGACTAGACCTTCACAGGATCACCGCTTGAACTGAACTACTTCAGTTGGACTGCTACTACCACCCTAACCGGGTGTCAGTTTGTATCTGACTTTGTCAGTACTTTTCCTTGTATTATTTCACTTATTTCTAATTTCAATCTGGACTTGTGATCTCCCACTGGTTTGTTTTCAAACCAACACAGTGTTTCTGTAAGCAAAATGTGTACTGGGATTAGACTTTCTGGCCAGTAAAAGTATCTTTTGTTATACTTCATCAAGAGATCACTAAAACCAACGCTTAGCACTTTTGAGTTCAGTAGTTTAGAACAGAGATGGGCAAAGCACAGTTATCTCCATTTGCTCTGGCTGGAGTGATTTTTTTCCTTTCCACATGATACAGGTGTTGCAATTTGCTTTTTTGTCTTTAAGGACAGTAATAATGTACTAATGTACACCCCTTATTACCATTAGCCCTTTTGTGTATCCCTGCATCTTCATTACAGGCACTATCAAATGAAAAGGAACAAGGAGCATGTGTGTGTGTGTGTGTGTGTGTGTGTGTGTTCACTGCAAGGAGGACAGTTCTGCTGCTGGCCTTTTACATGGGTAATATTGGAATAAAGAATTACATAAAAAGAAAGAGGTGCATCTCTGGAACATAGCGTGTTGAAGGAAAGGTATTATTTTGAGAGTCGTTTAATTTATTATCTTCTGACAACTTAAACTGTAATTTTTCTTTGATTATATAGAACCTGGTGATCAGACACTAATTCTCCACATCTCAAAAACCACGATGCTGCACAGACATCTGTGCTGTCCCTTCAGCTTAGAGTGCAAGAGAAAACCTGCCCTTCACCAAGGTAACGTTCCCTCTTCCTTTCTTCCCCTTGTCCCTCTGAAAGGATTCATAGGAAGCATGACCCAGGGTCAAATCCCAGCATGTGACAAGAGGCAACAGGGACATTTATATTCTGCATAAACACGTGGTCTTTCTAAGATGGTCATTGGCACTCACAGGGATGTGCCTCAGCTGCTAAGTGTGGCCCTGGTCACAGCACTAACTGGGTGCAGCAGTTCAGCCTGCTCCGGGGTCTACTCTTTGCGTTAGAAAATGAGGATCAGTGGAGTTAGCAGCCCATCCCACATACAGGGTTCATTTGCAAGCTTTAGTGTTTGTGGCTGTGAGAGCAGGAGTCAGTGTGGAAGTGCTGGATGCAAGAAACAGGTTGCTTTGCTGTGGATGAAGAGCACGAGGTGTTGTGAAAGCACTATTTTAGATGTCTATTTTAGGGTGAGACTATCAGTGCTCTGTAAATGACTGTTTCTTTCCACTGTTATGGATGAAACCTAGAGGGAGTATTTGCATGTTAGATGTCTGTGCTTGCTTAGATGAATGCCACCCTTAAACCTGCTCTGGAGGTTCCCGCAGAGCTGCGCTTACCTTGGTACAACAGATGATCTTGCCACTCATAGCCACTGCTGGGGTTGGAATGCCCAAGCAAATCCCTTATCCTTGACTGCTGCAGGTTTCCTCTCTCTCTCTCTCTTCATGCTATTTAATAAAATTATATGAAAAAATGGAATAGGAATAGAGTGTAACAGGAATTATATGCTATGAAAAATAAATAGCCTCCTCTAAGCTCTGGATGGAATTCAGAAGCATGCTCCATGGAGATATGTCTTTTGGAAATGAGAGTAGGTTCATCATCAAACACGTAAAGATGCAGAATATTCTGTTTTCTCAGCATCTAACTTTTTTTAGATGAACACCATTGTGGCTAGCACAGGTCTTTCTCGTGAGAACATTTTGCTACGTTTCATAAACAAAGATAAAGTTTGGATGTTTTGCAAACAGCGTCTCGAGATTAGGGCAGTTCAGACCTGGCCAATTAGGCCTAGGGGGAGGTTTCTGGCTGACCAATCTGGGTGACCTCTGAAAACTCTATATATATGGAAATCAAAATAATAAACGCACTTTTCTCTTTTCTTGTCTGAGAACCTGGGTTTTCTCTCAGCTAGCGGCTCAACAGCGACACACCATCTTGAAAGTCCAAATCATATCTCTTCTGTTCTCATATAGCCTACAGCAAAGCACTAGAAAATAATTGATTTGGCAGGTCCATTTTCATGCTGTACTCAGTTCTAGCATTTCCTGAAGGGTCTTTAACTAATAGTATCTTAAACTTATACTGATTATTTAAAAGGGAAGGAGCCAGGAACAGTGGATGTCTTATTTGGGTGAAGTGCCACAAACATCTAATTACTGGACCGTGGATTTTTGGATACATGTTGTTTGACCCATGAAGACACTGAAAAGTCATTCCTTCCTCTAAAACTTCTCTGGTAGAGGCAGGAGCCTTGCCTGAACCTTGGAAACAGCACATATAACACCTTTGTTAAACTAGTTTCCATGGTAACAATTTCATGTCATTGAACAGCATAAAAGACAATAAGAAATATTAACTGTTCCGTTTGCTTGTGTTTAGAGTTCTGTTGACCTCCCTTTCTGAATAACAGTTCTCCTGGAAGAAAAGACTCAGGGCAAAACAAGGGATGCTGGAGGCGTAGTTGCTTTGCTGTCACATCATTATCAAGCCCTTCCTTTGATTTTGCAGCTTGGGATTTCAGAAAAAACTCTGTAAATATGAGTAGGCATGGAAACGTGGCACAGATATTTCTGTCTCTAACACAAAAAGAAAGCAAGTAAAGATGACTGCAGTTAAGTGGCTTGTCCAGAGGGGAGTAAAAGGGATGCATGAGGAGGCTGAGCAAGAAACTATGTGCTGTGATGTCTTGACTCCCCCGTTTAGCCTCCTTGCCAGAACATTATGGTTCCACTTCATGTTAAAGCTGGATAAACCACTGTCAGGCTCCTTTGCCACCTGCCCCTCTGGCACAACTTTAAAAATGAAAAGCCTGGCAAATCTTGACATATGTGAGCAGCTTAACTCTTCTTACAAGAAACTCTAGCAATAAAATGGAGTGAGATGCACTGGTAGGAAAATTCAGCAGTTGTCTGTCATTTGCTCTGTGCACTGGATGGGGTTTTTTTAGCTTACATAATTTACATTTGTTTTCTTACCCAATGATTTTTTGTGTACTACACTCTTCTCTCATGCACAACGTTTGTCGCTCCTTCTGCTAGGGCAGGATTGCAGCCCCAGCAGTGGGAACACACCATGTTTTGGCTCTGGCTCTAAAATCTCACTGGCTTCTATATAAGACTTTCCCAGCAGTCTGAAGGTCTCCTGTGGCACATCCCCTGTAGGGACTTGCACAGCACTGGGGAAAGACCCTTGAAAACGACTGGTGAGAAAAGCAGTCAGTAAGAAGGGTTTGTGAATGCCTTCTCCTGTACATGACTGCTGCAGCAAGCTGGGGAGGGTCTTTCAGAGTGAGAGGACAGCTGGGGGAAAAAAATCTGTACCTTTTTTGTGTCAGAACCAAGCCCACAGATTCAAATATTTCGCATTTTTATATTTGCAGATTTGATATTTGCAGATATGATATTGGCAGCCCATGTTACTCCAGAGTGTTAGATTGGGGTGTGAACTATATCCAGAAGGTGCAGAGTGTCGATTTCAAAAGACAAATGGTTCACCAGCTGAGATATGCATTCAGGATGGTGCCATCCTATGGCAAATAGCTAATTGGCTGCTATCACCAGCGGGATGCCTGAACAGAAATCAGAGGAAGGATAAGTGTTTCATTTCTTCCCGATAGAAAGCTATTTGATGGGGGATGAAATAATGCACTGTGTTACTACAGGATTATAATGCAATAAAGAACTATCCCTTTTGGACTGACCCTAAAATCAAGCACTTGTTTCCACACCAAAAGAAAAGGCTGAGAAACTGTGTTTCAGGTTAAATGAAAAGATTTATAAAGCATTTCACAGGGGCCTTCAGCAGCTTCTGCTGCAGCCTGAGCAGCAGGAGGTGGAATACAGCTGTGAGGAAGCAAGAGGAAAGGTGACATTCCCGTTTCTTAAAAAAATTCCAAAATTATTCATATTCAGGTACAGCATCATGCTCTCTGTTCTGGATACTGAAGACTGACAGCATCATGATAATTCTTCCCTCCTCCCAGAGCAGCCTAGCATTTTGGGTATGCACCCTAGAGGTGAGAGGACACAGCTGGACTTCCTCATCTCTGGGTTAAATGCTGCATCTCCAAAATTCAGGTCTTTAAATATACAGGAAAATACTTGACATTACACTAAGCCAGCAACTCCCTAACCTGGTGATGCCAGGCTCAGTGGGTAAAGGGCGGGTGGGTTCCAACTCACGGAGTAGTAAGATGTGGATTTTCCCAGAGCACTGCCAAATGTAGTGAAGGATTTGACATTACCAAGTGTTTTCCTCTGCTTCCTTTAGCTTTACAATGCTGCAGCAGAATGAAACACCAAAATCTCAAAGTAAAATGATCTGACATTTTCAAAATATTTTTTTCTGCCTGAATTATTCAAAACATTGAACATGAAACTTCAATAAGCAGGGAGGCTCCTAAACAGTCTCTCACTGACAAAAAAAATTATTTGCTACAAAAATCAATTTAGGTACCCACTAGGATTGAATGAGGCATGAAAAGTTCCTTACATTAGTATTCTGATTTGTAATTTTTCAGGAAAAAACCTAAAAATAATTTAGCATTGCAACTTTTTTTTTTTTTTAAAAATAACATTCTGCCTGCTGGAATGAAAGGAAATCCAGAGACTTTGAAATGAGGAAAACCACAACCCCACTTCCAGCTTTTTTAGCTGAGCCCCAAGTATTTTCCCAGTCCCAGGGCAAGCAGTTCCCCAGGATATTGAGCTGTTTTGGTCAGTCCAGGACTCCTTTCCTGATTGTGTCTGCCTTATGGAACTGAGCAGAGCTACTTCCAGCAGGGATCTGGGGGGTCCCAGCTTTGAGACTGGCTCCTTTACGAGCTGCAATGCTGCTTGCCCAGAAAGTGGTTGGCTGAGCTGACAGAAACCCAGGATGAAATAACATGCACAAAACTTTGGATTTCAATTATCAAAACGTTTTTCATCTGACTTTTTTTCCCAATGACCTTTTATAATGAATTCAGCCTTCTTGGCACATTTATTATCAGTGAGAAAAACAGCTTTTACCTTTGAGCCTACACATGATATTTTCCTTCCCTTTTTTCACTTTCTCTGCTTCTCTCTCTCTTTCAAACCTTAGCAACTCTCCTATCTTTTTCCTCCTCTTGCAAAAAAATCCCAAATATGAGTAAAAATATGCCTTGTTCTGTTGGTATAGCTTGGGACCTTACCATTTACATGGGCATGAACTATGGTGTCATCTGACACTGACACTCATTTCAGATGAAAAAGTGATGCAAAGGAGGAGGGGGTGGGCATTGCTATTTCAAATGATGCACATTACGTCAGATGCATTTTCTTTCTTTTTAAAAACTCAGTCTCCTTTCTTAGGGCTAAAAAATTTTGTCTAAACCTCCTTTCTGCTTTGAGGAAATTAAAAGCTGTGACTAAGGCCTGTCTCTATCAACAACTCAAATCATTCTTTAATGAAGAGAACCAGAATCTTGTCTCTTTGTTTTCACACAGACTTCAGTTCAAAGGAGCTTGCTTGAGGACAGCATTTAATTGACCTCAGTGATGGAGCACTTGCAGGATGCCTCTTGCCTAGCAACAACTGCCAGGTAGGAAAGCTTTAATAACTGCTGGGATTTAGACACCAGAGAATGCTGTTGTACAGCTGTGATGGTTTCTGAGCAGCCCAAAAGTGAGCTAGGCTGGCTCCCCTAGTACAACCAGGGAGACTGGCTCATAGGTTATGAGCTGAGCATCTGGAATTTGCAGCTGGATCTACAGGCATGCCAAACCCTGCTCTGTCCTGCAAGCTTCAAGGGCACACACAAGCATAAAGCAGCTCTCCTTCACCCGTGAGTCATTCTGGGGCTCCCAGGCTCTCTGAGCCATGTGGGTCAGGTGTGGTGGCTTTCAGCTTTGCACATACAACTTGGAGGTCAGGCTGGCTGCTCCATGCAAATGGCTTGCAGAGAATTATCTGGAGGCTTAAAATTTCAAGTGGTAACCAGAACTCTACGTTTTGTGGTAAATAAGCAACTGTTACCTGGCCAGAGTTCATTTTATGCTATAAAGTATGTTAAGTGACAGAACAACCAAAGGAAAAAACACAGAAAAAAATGAACTAGCACCTACAAGTTTAACCAAATTATTTTGACAGAGAACTTTTTTCTGCATCTTCTGTTCCTAACAAAAGAGAGAATTTCCAAAGCCAGCTAACAGACAGGGTTCCTCCTACTATGTCAGTATTGGGGTTCAAGTCCCTTGTCTTGTAAATACAGGGCACTATGGGAAATGAAGCTGACAAAGAGAATTTAAGACTGCAATCAATATTTCCATTGTCCACATTCCAGGCACAGTGTTTTGAGGGGGATATGCAAAGAATTGTGCTGAAAAAAGTATTTGTGGTCTAATATTTAAGCATTTCCTACATTTGTTTCACTGCTTTCAGAAGTGCCCTTCCGCTTATACTCAGCAGTCTTTTATTACTATTTTTTTGACTGCTAGAGAATTTTGTATTTAATACATATACATATATTGTGTGTTTGTGTTTGTATGATTATGTAGCTCATACACCATTCTGGTGGACTTTGCAGTCTAATCCCCTTCCTACACTTTCTTCCCCCAGATCCATTGCTTTTCTTGGCATAAATCCTCAAACCAGCCATGGTGCCTAGCACCATAACTAGAGACAAAAAGCAAACTTGATAGTTACTGTTGTACTCCTGGTCCTCTTCACTTTTCTTCCTTCTCCTGTTCATAGCATCCACAACCACACACGGGGATGCCACACGAGAGGTGAATACAGTCAAGCCATGCTAGCTGCTGCTGAGAGAGAGAAGGACAGGCAGATCTACAGCCAAAAGTGTTGAAATGATCTTTTGGGATGGGCTAAATAAGGTAAAAGTGGATTGTTTGGACAAAGCGAAATAAAACCAGTGAACCAGTGAGTTCCCCCCAGGTGCTGAAGTACCACATTTGGACCACATCATATCCAGTGGTCTGCACTCATTTTGTCAATGCCCTCTGGTGGAGCCATGCCCTGGTGTTGGTAGCAAAGAGAGAAGGCAGAGGCAGCTGTTCACATCTTACTCTCCTGAGTGCAGGAAAAGTTTCCCACCTTATGCTTCTCTTTTCTGTGCTTTTTTCCAAGCATGTATCTCTCTGGGCATTTGCATCCCTACATGATTGAGCTCAGGAAATGCTCTGGGAGTCAGCTCCAAGATGGAAGATGGAGAGCTGAAATCAGCATGGAGCTGAGTCCAGTGCAGAAGCCCCTACAAGAGGCTGAATCTGGTGCAGGTCCAACACTGGCTGTGTTCTTTCAGCCTGGCTCAGAGCACTACCAGGACAAGCTGAAAAAAACCCATGTCGTCTTATCACTGTTTTTTTAGTCCAAGCCTCTTATAGAAACATGGCTTTCAGACAATCTGGGTAATATCTGGAGTAGCTGGCCATGAGATTTCAGGGGAAATTATATTTTCTTGAAAATGTTCTCCTTTTGGCTTTATTCTGAGCCAACATTGAGGAGTGGACTTTGTTCTCTGCTGACTGACAGGGTGTTTGCAGCAACATTACGGACAGCAGTTGAGTTAGTCTCCATTTACATAATCTGAGAGTTGAATCTGGCCTGTAGTTGAGCCAGTGAGTCTCATGGGATCTTATGTACACTCTTTTGAAAACATATTTTTTAAGGAAAACAAAGGCAGTTCCCTTAATTTGAAGTTCATACTGTTTGCCATAATCCAGCTATACAAAACTAAATGCCTCCCAAGTAAAACTCCATTAGGCAGCTAATAAGAATTTTTTCCTGGTGCCTTGCTGTTCTGCAGGAAGGACCAGCCCTGTTTTCTTCAGGAGAGAGCTCAGGGGCTCACCAAGAAGGGATGGCTGAAAGGAAGGCTGGACTTGAGCTTGGGCAGATCCAAACCCTGCTCTCATGCAGGCTGTCTGGTTGAACCTGAGCATCCCTCTGCTTCTCTTCCCTTCTGTCAAATGGGATTATTGCTCCACTGAGGCACTACTGAGCCAGGCAAGAGCCTGTAGCAAGATGAAGGCTTTCTGATTTTGCAGCTCCTGACATCTGTGCTGGTAACAAAAAGCCACTGGTGTAGATGGCTTTATGATATGGAAACTGCATTGAGGCTTGAAACAAGCTAAGACCACTGGCTTCTTTGTCTTAACAAAAGCAACT
Source organism: Entomyzon cyanotis (assembly GCA_024500445.1). Taxonomy (NCBI): domain Eukaryota; kingdom Metazoa; phylum Chordata; class Aves; order Passeriformes; family Meliphagidae; genus Entomyzon; species Entomyzon cyanotis. The sequence continues at coordinate 91,058,712 of JAKEPQ010001005.1, forward strand.
GAACAACGAGTGAAGTCTTTATATTTCCAACAGTTTTGATCAGTGAATAGGAATCCTGGTTCACTGGGGGGTTAGGATTATCATTTCTTATTAATGTTCACGCTGCTACCCAATAATACCTTCCCTTGTCTTTTGCTTGCCCTCTTTCTTCCCCTTCTCCCTTAGTTTCCTATTTCTATTTCACTGTTCCTACTTTTATTTTCTTCCATCCATTAGTTCTCAGAATTTTTTCAAATCCAGGCTAACTGCTAAATCACAGCCTTCTTTCACAAACTGTGACTCCTGGTCTGTACTTGTATTTTAACCTAAATGTACTTTTCCCATCCCACCTCTCTGTGCTTGAAACAAGCAGAATGCCTGAACACACCAAGGAGCACATTTGTATTGCATAATGAAGGGAGATTAGGAAAAATCCATAGCCCTGAGACTCCCAGGGGTACTGGGAGTGGGTGCCACTCCTTTCCCCGAGTGCTGTAGGTACCAAACTGCTGTTTTCTAATCCAGTGGCTGGGTTTACACTGATGTGACAGTGTCTATATTCACACTGTAATCAACATCCACCTCCTGGCTGTATTTTAAATTGGATTAGGGTGTGAGTTTCCTTCTCATTTTACAATCAACATGAGCAAATGCTTTGTTTATCAAAGCAATCTGAGTGATGCATAATGGAAAGCATTAGATCTATCTGGAACAATTATAACTCTGGAGTAGGTGCGTTACAATAACGGGAAATCTATTCTGCTAAAAGCTTCCTTTAGGATCGTTATCTAGAGACCTGCTAACCCTGCAATTGTTCCTGCAGCCCCAGCACCTTTTTCAAAAACAAAATAAAGACCATAGCTGCCTACTTCTGAGTATGAACAGCTCGATTTGCTGGTGCTCAGATAGACCCAGCTCCCCATGTGGATGCAATGCTTCCCTTCCCAGATGATGAGAAAATGTAGACTGAGTGCTTTGAACGGAGATTTCCCTATTAGTGAAAATCCTTCTTGTTTAAAAACCTTGAGGGAAAGAGCCTCTGTGTCTGATAGCCTCCTTGATTTCTTTTTAACTAAACACGAGAGTTTTATATATAAAACAAATGTATGCTGCCATTTCCAAAGAGTGAGGGCCTGATGTGTATGTAAGAATAATCGGTATCTGTGTGTACAGAGTAGGATATTTATGGTGATATTTTTATGAAATAATTTTTTTTAAGTTGCTTGCTTTCTTCTCAAGGTTATTTACTCATTTGATATATGGACAAAAATATCTCTGATATTTTGTGGGACCTTTTCCTGAGCTCAAAATATTATTCCCCTATAATGACTTTAATCATGTTTATAACATTTTTCATTCATCTGATTAATCTTGATATTTATAAAATAATTCATGTCAACACACTTTATGCTCAAGCTTCGTCATAAACTTGTTGCTGTGGCTGTTGTCATATGCATGGTAGAGCAGACCCATTCAGCCAAGGAGGGGACAGGGCTTGGCAGGAGCAGGGGAGGGACTGATCCCTGGCTTTGTCTCCAGCTGGTTGGAGACTCTGCTGTGGGCTCAGCCCCTCTAGGTTACCATGGAGGTCACTTCTGGTCTGTCTTGGCTACAAGTGGACTCTTAAATCATTATCACAGAAACCTCCCTTAGTTTATCTACTTATAGCAGCATTAAGCCTTTCTCAACAGAGCTTTGGCACTCACAACTACAAATGCAAAAAATAATGATGAGCCAAAATGCAAAAAAATGGACAAATAGCAGCAGGAGAGTCAGACTTGCAAAAGACATGGTGCCTTGCAAGGCTGTCCTGCTGATCTCCAATGATTAATCCCAGGAGGAATCTCGGTTAAACTGGATACCCTTGGAAAGGCGGCGCATGGTGAATAGCAGTTGGAGGAGGTGGAATCAGAGGGGAAATGCTTTATCAAGCGGATATTTGAGTGTGTTAGCAATTGAAGGGAAAACAAAGGCAGGGCAGGTGAGTAATATCTCTGGAAAAGCAAAAATCTGCAGAGAATGAGAGCTCTGTGCCAGTGGGGAAGGAGAAACTGGAGTCGGTGCAAGAGCTCAGCTCCCTGCAGCCCTTGCTTCAAATCCTGGCTTGAACATGAAGTGCCTGCACACCACTGAGCTGGGCATTTGGGGCAGTGGATTGTACCAACCATGGCAAACCTCCAGCTGGAGCTGTAGGCATCACTCCTTCCATGTTTGCCTGCACCTCCCGGTGTACTGCTCCTCTGCTAGAACCTATTCCAGCCTGGCCTCAAGCCTACTAATGCAAGTCAATGAAATTAAAACTATTTTGTAGCTAGCCTGGCTCTCTGACAGGAACAAAGCCTCTCACCACCTCAGTAAAACCCAAGGTGTTACTGATGTTTACAAAGGTTGGTATATGGCATTGCTGTGGGAAAGATTTTGCAGAGATACTCCTCTGGAAAAGAGGTTTCCAGTGTGCAGAGGGAGGACTTTCCCCAACCACTGTACTTGTAGATTTCACACTAAAATAGTTTTCTGGTGGTGTAATTTTGGGGTTATATTATGTGATATCATATTTGTTGTAGCATTATTGGATTGTTGCATTTTATGGGGGTTTATAATATTTTTTCCAGTAATACCAAGCATCTAACTGATTTAAAATCCCACTTCAAATTTTCACAAAGAGCAAGAGCTGATGGCAATAGTTGTGCTTCAGCTTTTTGGAGATTCTAACCCTTAGCTTTCAAGGCACACTTGCTGCAACAACACTCCCAGGGGCTTTGGGTCATGATGAGAAGGGGTTTATCTGAGGATTGATAAAACATGAAAAAGCAACTGTCTCTTAAAAACAGCAGAGACCCTGGGAAGGTAGGTATGATTCTCCCTCTGATAAAGGCTGCATGCTGCTGATGAAGAAATGATGATTTTTCTGAGCAAAGTAACCATCTACTGAAAGGAGCCAGGATCCATCTGCCACTGAAGTCAAAAGAAAAGCTCACATTAAAGCAGGTCATTGTGGCCCGGCCACGCAGTACCAGGAAAGTAATTTTTATTTCTCATTACTGCTGTGAACTGGATAAAGAAGCTCCTAAATGCCTATCAGAAGTATAAAAGAATGCTGTTTATCTGCTGGGAATGTATTAGAGAAAGGAGGATGTCAGAACCTGGAGGGAATAAGGCCTTTTATACCGCAGTCTAATGCAGAGGCCTGAATGCACCAGTTGCACTGAAAGAACTGGAAAAAGATGTACAAATAATCAAGTCACAAGTTAATATCTATTTGAATTTTAAATACATTTGGTGTAGCTGTGCTGCCACACCTTTTGTGCTCATTTGCTTGAGAATATGGGGGAAATTACAGTTTTCAAGTTCAAATAAACTCAGAAGAGAATTTTCAAAGTTCATATGCCCAACTGTTCAAACAAACAAGCACTGCATTCATGTTTATGAATGTTTGTACTGGAAGTGACTGAAGATGTATTCAACCAGCAAATAAAAATGATATAATTTGATTTATTTGACCAGCCACAAGAAAACAATGCGCATATTAATGAGTGTGAATAATTACTTAAAATTAACATTCAATCTGCAGAGCACTAGGATCATTAAGCTGTAGCAAATAAACTTAACTAAGGGATAAATGCAAAAGAAATTTGTGATCCTCTAGCAGATATTAAATTAATGGGAGTGAAGACAGCATTAATTGTATAAATTATTCATTTTTAATTATTTGTTCAACTGTGGTAAGTATTGATAATACGTTTATGTCTCAGGGAGGGAAGAATGATGACAAAGAAACTTTACTTACTCTCCTTAGAAATGGTAAAGCAAACAAAACTGGAGGAAGAGCTGAAAAATCTGGGGCCATTTTTAAGTGTGTTGGGGACATCTTGTTCATTGGTTTTTTTTTCTGTCTGCCCTCATGCACAGCGCTAGTGACCCTTTTTAACAGACATGCTTTTTGAAAACTTGACTGATTAAAATGTTGATTGGAAGAAGAATTACACAAAATAAAGTGGGCTTTGATCCATGTAAAGGTTAGGTGACAAAATACACTTTCTAGAGAAGTGTATTTCTTCACTTCTTTCTAGAGAAGGTGCATATATATGTGGATGCAAGTGAAGCTTGCAAATGAGCTGTTTTGATTCTCACCAATGTGATAGGGGAAAGATTCTGTGCTTTGGGGATCCACGAACATGTGGCAAAAATAAATTAAAATTCTTTTACTTCTCAGCATGTAACCTGCAGCTTTTAAGAGATGACAATACACAGTGGTGGTCCCTGAGCTCCTGAGACCTCTTTCCTGAAGGAGGTGTTGAATGCAGAGGGGAGCAGTGATGGTTATGTTGGAAGTGCCAGCACATCATCCTCCAGGTTTTTTCCCACTGGGACAGCAAAGCTTCATGACTTCCATGCCAGGTACTGTTCTAAAGACAGAGCTATAGATCTCCTCCCAGGGTTGTCTCTGGCATTTGCTTTGCGATCTGGTTCAGTGAAATTTTCAGATAAGACAAACTTTTATCAAAAATCTTGGTTCTGCTGCTTTAGCCTGAGACAGCATTACCTTGACTTAGCTTGACTTACAACACTGCTGCCATGTCTCCTACCTTGTTTGCTGTCTCACATCACCTCTATAGCACGTTGCCTTCTTGTTTCCTTTCTCACATCTCTTCTAGAGCTTGTTGCCTTAAGCTTCTTGGCTTAGCAAACTGGGACACCTGAAAACTACATGGCATCAGCAACAGAAGCCAAAGAGCTTTCAGGCTGCCAGAAATTCTAGAAAACCCTAGGCAGACAAACCACCCCCATTTTTATTTCTAGTTCATGCTCCAAAGCATATGAACAGCAGACTTTTTTTTTTAAATGCTTTCTGTATTTTTTTACAGGCGGTAAAATTATGAGTTTATTGAGTAAGTTAAATCAATCTAGTTAGAATGTACTCAAGGAATTCAGGATGAATTAAATAGCATGAAAAATTTCAGCACCAGGATTATGATAGGCTTACAAACAATCAAGAACAATTTCAGAGCAGGAAGCATCAGACAATCTTTACCAGAAAGTGTGACTCCCAATCTATAATGGGTAAAAGTCATATATTCCAGTAAATACCATGTATGATATTATGTGGACCTCCCACAGTACAGAGCTGTTTCCTTGAACGATGATGATGATGATGATGATGATTTTCTTTCTGTGAAGTTATATTTTCATCTATTCACTGGGGTATTTTATTAAAGAAGCAAAATTCCTCTGTGCAAGGAATTATGTTGGACCTTGGCAGATCCAGCATGAGTTCATACTACCTGTGTAAGATGTCTGCAAATGAACATATGCCCCAGTGAACTGCTGGGCACCAATAATTTTTTTTCTCTGTGCAGCTGTTGTCTATTGAGAAATGAGAAACTGACTTTCCATTTCTCATAGTTTCCCTCCGAAATGAACTAACCATCACTTTATCTAAGTTATTGCTCTGCTGAAATAACCCGAGGGCCATTCAGCCTCCACAGAGCGAATGTGGCATTCAGCAAAGCAATCAGTTTGAATCTCCCCTGCAGTCTCTGTTCCCTTCCAAGAAGCCTGCTGGCCTCACCAATATCCTTAGGCCAGCATGTAAGGAATCACAGCAGGATCAGGAGGTGACGCTGGCGGCACGAAGGGATGCTGTAAGCTGTGCCATCTTGTGTAGCTCCAAAAAAAGCTGTCTGACAGCACAAAGATATTCAAGAATATTTCAGGAGGCAATTAGCATCCATGTACCAAATGCTGCAGAGTGGCTAAGCTTTAGAAACACTCCTTGGGATTTTCAGCTGAGTTTGCATGCCAGCTCTAAACCCAAGGAGTTTTTCTACATTTGCTGCATAATGCTGGGAAGGAGGGGACAGCAAAGGTGAATCATCTCCCTGTTTGTCCCTACAAACCTGCACCAAAGGCCTCTGCTTTGAATGTGATACAGACTCAAATGTGCAGAATTTGAAGCCAAGAAAGTTTAAGAACTTAAGCAGGGGATAGGTATAAATATCATACCAGGATCTGTCCCTGCTGTCTTCCATGAATGTGAATTCCCCTGACGTAAGAAGCTGACAAAGGGCTTGATGTTCCAGCAGGGGATAGATTTGTGCAGATCTCTGCAGCAGTGACATTTACATCCACCTGACTCTACCTCTGTAGAACAGCAGGAATATTTGACAGCACAAAGGAAGAGTCAAACGAAATCAAGCAAGGAAAATAATAGAATGTAAGCCATACACTAAAGGCTTACACTATGTCCTGTTATGGAATTAAATGGAGATGTTCTGCACCTACTTTTCTCAAAGTATTTCTCTGAGATGGAAGATGTGATTTCATGTTTTGTTAAATGTGGAGTGAGAGCCAGCTGACTTTCACAAATAATTTGTGGTAAAGATGCAGTGTCCTAGAGAATATGCTCCCTCTCTACTCATGTTTTATATACAGCTTTGCTAAGAGGAAGAGATAGCAGGCCCAGTCTGTAGAGGCTCATTTGAGAGGGCCTGGTGCTGTCTGCTGAGCTTGAGTGCACAGGCAGGGATCAGGAAAGAAAAAGATGTTGAAAAAGATGTTAAGCCTTTTAAGGCAGAAGGATCTTACATAGCCTGCTGTCACTAGCATGTTCTCCTTGTCAAATAAATTGGACATTTGTAAAGTAATTTTTCACCTAGTCTGTGTTTTTCCTAAGGATGATAAGTCTTTTTAGTGTGAAGCAGATGTTTTTTGAAGTCCAGCTCTGAAATCCTAGGGAAAAGCTCTTTTTGCTGGAAACATTATTTGCTGTTGGAAAAGTCAGCATATGCACCAGGTAAATACATTGTGATTTGCAGATCCTGTGTTTTCCTGTAATCACCATAGGCAATGTATGGCAATTATTTTCTGAGAAATGCTGATTTTCTAGTATGTGCCTTTCCCTTGAATTTCGGTCTGTAATATATAAGCTTTGGAATCTGTGAATGTATCATCTCTGTGGCAGAAGTACAACAGTGTGCATTTTGAAGTTAGTACCCAAAAGAGCAGTGGATAAGCTGTAGACACAAAAATAGAACTAGACCTCACCCCAGGCCTGTATATTAGCAGGTTCTACAGAACGTTTCTGCTGGCTTTGCTGACAACTGGATCTAGCTGCAGACTGATTAAAACAAAACTTTAACACCTCACATTATCCTGTTGGGCAGAATCTCACTTTTTTTTTTAAAAAATACATTCCATATGACTTAAAATAGCTTCAACATATGCTCACTTCTTTCTCATTAAGCATTTCCAGGAAAGTCTTAGCACTTTTACATGTGGAATAAGAAGTTTAGCTTCAGTTTCCTGGACAACATGCTGCAATTGAACCTCTAACAGCACCACTGAATCTCATTCAAGTCCACAATTGTCTTTAATCCCTGACCTAGTCCTTTTTCTCCCATGTCCACTTGAAATGGCAAGTATTTTGCCAGAATAGGACCAGGTATAAGTGACAACAGAAAATCTTGGGATGCAAGCCTCCTGCTTGGGATCTTTATAAATCCATGATGGAAAGATTGTCAGTGCCAGGCACAATCAGTGTCTTTGTGAATAGAATCATTTCAGTACGTGACACAACCCTTTAAAGGCAGAATATCATGCAGTAGACACCTGATTCACTTTCATAACAAAGCCATAAGCCTTTACGAAGGCATAGGAATGTTAAATGATGTGTGCACCCCAAGGAGGAAACTCCAATGTCTCAATCTCTTTTCAGCTTTACCATGTTTTTATCAACATAGCTGATAATTCAGGCACATCAGTAATAGCTCTCATACATAAAGGACTCATTTCATATGTGCCAGGGTGGGAGCCATGGGGAAGTGCTGGTTTTGTCTTGGAGTCCCTTATGTGACTGAGGCTGTCTCTGCTAAGTACACATACAGCATATGTGTTATTTGGTAGTGGTATTCTGTTCTACAAGTTGTTTACCACACATACTATTTATAACTTTTGTTATCAGAGCCTGAACATCTGTACCAGAGATGTCTGTACAAAGTGACAAAGATCCATACAGCATGCAATAAATAACCAGAGCTTACATGACGAGGAATGTTCCTGCTGTTAAGCTGGTTTGTTAGGATTTCACTTAGCGACAGATAAAGATGATGGAATATGAATTCTCCCTGACAAAAAATTTGGTTTCTTCCCAGCGGCTCAGAAATGCCTGAGCCTCAAGACTGTCTCTGCTGTCTCCTTTGCCTGGCTGTGTGATATGTGATGAGCACTCCCCTCCTATGCAAGCAAGTTACTCCTTTCAAGGCCACAGTGTCTCATGTGGGAAGGCAATACTTTTTTTTTTCTTGCTGAACCACTCCTGACAATCATTTGGGAGCAAATGGATACAAACCAGCCAAACAGCCACTCTGGCTTACTGGTATGTTTTTTTCTTCCCCTGCATTTATCATAGCACAAAGCAGAAGTGGGGAAGGCAGCCCCTCATGAAATCCTGCTTGTTTCCGTTCCTGTGTAAATTCTCTTTAAACTGTGATCAAGAAGAAAACAGTAACTTTACACCAAGGATAAACGAAAACCTAGCAGGGGGGCAGCAATTTCTCTCTCATTCTACTGTAACAGCTCCACATTCTTCACACCCAGTTTCACAAGAAAATTACCGGCTATCTGTTTAGTGAAGCGTGCTCAGGGGTAAATCCCTCTTGTCTTCATTACGTGAATGAGTGAGCCTCATTGCATGAGAAGTTTCGCCAGGGGCAGAGCTGGCACACAGTCTGTGACCCACCTTCTCTGGCTCAGGGCACAGCTTTTCGCATCCCACTCTGCTCTGCCGCTCCATCCAGCCCCGCTTGTGACGTCTCAGGCAAAGGGCAAAAGATGACAGGATAAGGCCTTGCACATACAAGTTGCAATCTTTGCACAAGTCTGATTGTCTCATCATTTTCACATCAAAGCTATGAAGAGGAAAAAGCCCCACGGTAACTAATTGACGGCAGAGTAACCAGTCAGCTCCGGGGCTGTTCATTTTGTGGTGTAAAATCATTGAATAAGCAGTAACAAATGTTTCTGCACTCCCTGTGCAGACCTGCCAAGTCAATTCAGAGATATCAACAAGAACATTTTAAATGTTTTGGCAAGAGAAAAATTTCTATAAGCTATTGAGGTGCTCTGTGGGTGTATTTTCAGGTAACAAGCCTTGGCTCAAAGCTCTGCATTCAAGCATTGCTGAATATCACTCATGTTTAAAAACTAATCAGAATCAGCATTCAAGTGCTGTAAGCGCTATGTTTCCTACCATTCATCTAACCACCACGAATAACTTGGAAATAATTAAGCTTTTGACCAAAATTATGTGCTGCATAATTTCAGTCTATAGTCTTGATTTGTTGAATCCAAAATATTCCATGGATCATTAGCAGAGCTGCACACATTTTTTTAAATTAATGATCAATAATTTATATAGTATGATAGATCATGCAGAGTTGTATTGCTTATTTAGCATCATGTGTATCCTTGATAAACACTGCAATAGAGTAGCTCCCAAACACACTTCGACTCAGGAGACTTCTTCCAATCCTATGCGGAAAGCAATGCAAATAATTCTATTTTATTGTGGAAAATTCTGTTTTATCCTGCAGAGATGGATTGTATCCTGTGTCCAGAGGGTTGAGTGGACTAGATCCAGTGTCAGTATGACATTGATCATGCTGATAACATAATTATCTAAGTACATACCTACATTTATCAGAAGGGTCTTGACGCTAATGCACCTTGGCCTTTATGTTTGTTCCTTTCCCTTGCTGCTCCTGAGTCACTTGCTTCCCCCAAGAACTGACTCACCAGACCTGGTCAGGGGTGCTGGGGCAGACTTAGCCTGTGGAACCACTTCAGCAGAATTTCTTTGGCAGAAGAATTGCTTTAAGAAGTTATCAAGGAATGAAATGTGCTCATATGGCTCACATTTTCACAAATACGTAAAAGACCATGTGGAGTTGTACGCCTGGCAGGCAATAAAAATCCCATCTCCTTCCTTCCATATTTGTTGAGACAGTCATGAGACTTCAACTCCTTCTTCTCCACACAGCTGCCATGCACAGCAGAGAGGAGTCACATCCCACGAGTGCTGTGACAGATGTGCTGTATTACCACAGCTGGATGTTCCTGCTAGGATTGAAGCAGAGGAAACAGTGTCTTTGCTTCTCTTGAACAGACAAGAGATCATAAAAATCTCTCATATCTTTCCTTAATTTTAATCTGCTCTGTCTTAATTAGTCTGCTAGGATGATGCAACTACAGTACAAGGGGAATTGATCACTTTCATGAAGCATGGTAAGTAAAACTAACTCAAAAAATAAATATGCTATTACATATTTCCATGCCTACTTCAGGAGGCAGTGCATTCATGATATTCCAATAAGCTCCAGATACAGATAAAAAGACACCAAAAATTTGCTAGGATTGAAAAATGCATTATTTCCTGTGCTCTTGCAGGAGATGCTGTATTTCTTACTATTCCCCTGCCATGCTGAGCTGAGCTTCCAGCCCAAGAAAGCAGATGCTGTGCATCATTGCTCTTCTCAGCTGCAGCAGAAGAGGGGAGCCAGCACACAACAATTTCCCCCGCACATCAGACCCCAGTGATGTGTAGCTGCACTCACCCCTGTCTGGTGGGTACCGGCACCAGCAGCCTGGGTTCTGCTCCCTCTAACACATCCTCTTCTCCATTATGGGCTTCTCCCACCCTTGGCTCATGCATTTCCAAGCTCTGTGGAGTAAGGCTCACTCTCAGAGCCAGCACAGTGATAAAGTCCGAGCTCTCCACGTTAAGTAAGGTCTTTAGGCATAACCATGGTATAAGGTCATAAATCAGCTGCTCGATCTGATCTTAACAGAAGAGATTAAATACTTGGAAATTCAGCAGGAGCATCCCATGAGTGCCCTAATTCTCACCAGCCTGGGGTACTTGTGTGGTGCTCTTTAGGCAGCTGGATGAGTGTTGCACAGCTGGCTGAAGGCTGCTTTGGTTTACCCAGCGAAAGCAAATACTATCTCATACAGCAGCTGTGTTTCAAGCACGATGAGCTGCATCTTGATTGCTCTCTTGGAGTCTGCATTGGCTCTTCTACCACCTGCCTCTGGACATCTGCACTGAATACACATCCTGTCAGTTCAGGATCCACCAAGCCTGTTCTGGTATTGAGAGTCAGAGCACAGTAGAAAGCACCATCCTAAAAATTACTCAAGTGAACATTGTCTCATTAGGACAAAGAGCACCTGTCTCTCTCAGTGTGAGGTGATCAGATATTTTCTCAGCAGAATTTTCCCCAGGCTGACTATAAGGTTCTGTGCCTGTATGCTTTCATGATTATTACTTTAATGATTTCTTTCTAGGTGAAAAAAGTAGGGACCAGAATCTCTTACTGACAACAACTGGTAGGGATGACACTGTCTCAGTCTTTGAGGTGTTTATTTAGTGGTTACAAACACTGGATGGAGGGATAAGGAAGCTGAAGTGGCATGTTTGCTCCTCAAAACCCATACAGTTCAGAATTCATGTGCTTCCCTTTATAGCTTTTCAGTGTTTTCTTGCAACTTGCTATGTGTAATTTATAGGGTATTTCCAGGAAAAGGATATAATTCCCATACACAAAGGAAAGGCATATTTCCCATAACCAAAGGATAGGAATGTTTTTGACTAACCAGCATGTAAATATTTTTTTCTAATTTTATCCCATTTTTTCCACTTCCCTGGATTCCCTTGTTAAACCTACATATCCATAACAATTAATCCAAGCCTTTTCTCAGAAGTGTGTTGACATCACTGTGGTCAGCCAGTCAGCAAAGCTCACCAGCGAGACACAGAACATGGCCCACGAGAAATGGTTGCTACAACACGCTTCAAGATTTGCAGAAGAAAAATACCATAAAAATGACAAATAATGTTAATGAGGATTAAACTGTATGATTTTCCAGCTGGACCAGGGCACTTTGCATTAAGCTAATGAGAGGTGAAAGCCAAATTAGATGTTCTTGATGGAGCTTTCATTGTGTGTGGGCGCACACTGACTGCAGATGCGATTATTTTTCAACCCATGGGAGCTTCAATCCAGAGAGTTGCACACCATGTCAAGTTGATCCACTAAGTCTAGCCCTCAAACCTAACACAGCTAACTCTTGTTCTTTTCTGGGAAATCACTGTAGAGCCAGGAGGAAGGATGTAAAATGATATGTGCTGCTCTTGCTTGCCTCCAGCCTGAGATGGTAGGTTTGCTTACAAACACTTTCATATTTAACATACATTAGGACTGAAAATCAAGATCCTTCCCATCACTGACAATATATAGGCAAAACCAAAAACAGAGGAAAACCTGAAGTGTTTTAAGGAGCAAAAGAAAAATCAAGATGGAACAATTACAAAGAAATTGTCTTCAATAAAAAGATAGGGAATTTTTCATCAGCTGCAACAGCCAAAATGGACACGTGGATGAATTGACAGTATCTCAAGTTTTTCTCTCTTTCTTCATCTTTAAAACAAAGGTGAAGCAATTAAGGTCATAGCAAAGCAGATTGTGTTACTTTTATGCTTAGCAGATCAACATTTGTCACTAGAGTGACAGTTCTTTACCTCTGGTCCTCACTCTTTGCAGAGGAGAAAAGTCTGATTTTAGCAGGGTACCTATTTAACAGGGTTCACCTTCAGAGCATGCTTTCTTACCTCCCAGATGCTTGGATATCATCACACAGGATGGTCTACCTCCATTTGACCTGTACTCTGAGGGCCAGGGTATTTTGGGGCAGAGGTGTTGGATTTGTTGCAAGGGTTTGGTAGCAGGGGTGGCTTCTCTGAGAAGCTGCTAGAAGCCAATGCCAGCCAGTTCCAGCACAGACCCACCCCTGGCCAAGGCTGAGTCCTTCAGCAACAGTGGTAGCACTCTGGGATAACACATATAAGAAGGGGAAAGGAAAACAACCCGCAGAACAGCATCAGACAGAGCAGTGAGAATATGTGAGGGAAACAACCCTGCAGACACCAAAGTCAGTGGAGAAGGAGGGGAAGAAGGTGCTGCAGGCACCAGAGCAGAGATTCCCCTGCAGCCCATGGTGCAGACCACGGTGGGGCAGCTGTGTCCCTGCAGCCTATGGAGGCCCATGGTGGAGCAGAGATCCCTGCAGCCTGTGGAGGGATCCATGCTGGAGCAGGGGGATATGCCTGAAGGAGACCCCATGGGAAACCCATACTGTAGCAGGCTCCTGGCAAGATCTATAGACCCATGGAGAGAAAAGCCCATGCTGGAGCAGGTTTGCTGGCAGGACTTGTAACCTTGCAGGGACCCACACTGGAACAGTCTGTTCCTGGGTGGCTGGAAGGGACCCATGATGGAGTGCTTCATGAAGAACTGCACCTGATGGGAGGGACCCCATGATGGAGCAGGGAAAGAGCACAGTGAGGAAGGAGCAGCAGAGTCGACATGTGATGACCTGAACTGGAAGCCCCATTCCCCATCCTCCTGTACCACTAGGGGAGAAGAAGGTAGAGAAAATTGGGAGTGCAGTTGAGCCTGGGAAGAAGGGAGGGATGGGGGAAGGTGTTTTTAAGATTCAGGTCTATTCCTCATAATCCTACTCTGATTTGAGTGGCAACAAACTAAATTAATTTCCCTAAGTCAAGTATTTTTTGTCTTTCACTCTATTTTCTCTCCCCTGCCCAGCAGATGGAGTGGCTTTGGGCATCTGGCATTTAGTCAGAGTCATCCTGCCACACACACGGAACAACCCTTTAAGCAACTCTGCCAACCTGCAAGCCTCTGCTGTAGCATCCTGACATGTCTAGACAAAATGTATGATGGAGGGTGACTCCACTGTAGCTGATCAGCAACAGCCACCAGGATTGCTGCCACTGTAAAGAACTGCATTAGCTGTCCAACCCTCAGTGAAGTCAATGGAAAATGCCTTCACTTTGTGTTGGTGATTTTTCCGCCGTGAAATTATATGTATTGACAGTCAATGTTTTTTTGACTTGAAGCAGTTGTTTCTGCATGCTTTCCCATGCCAAGTATTTAAAATATCTTAATCCAGCTATCTACACTGTTTATGCAAGAGCAGATGTCTGAATCTACTAGGAAGTGACTCTCATATGTGGCCAGTCCATCCTATGCAGCCCTCTGGACCCTACAGAGGAGGAACACTTACTCTCTTATCACACCAGGAAAGTCCATCCCTTATCACACCAGGTACAGACTGTCCCTCAGCACATCAGCCCCAAATCAGAGGGAACTGTCTCACAGAAGTGGTGTTAGCCTGGCCAGTAAATGTTTATAGAGCTTACAAAGGGATTAGATGATGATGTTCTTGTTTGGAAATTCTAGCAAACCATTGGGAAGACTGAGGAAAGCATAAGAGCAGCCAGACAGTGGGCAATCTGTGGTTCTGTGTTCCCACATCAGAATTACAAACGACAGAGCAGTGTTAAGATTTGTAATGGACAGAAACCCACATCCATTTTAGGAAGTCTAACTTTTTAGGAAGTCTAAGCTTTTTCCATATGTAGATATGGGGGCAGGGCGGGGGGAGAAAATAGGAACTGTAAGGTAATATAACGCTGAGATAAAAATTACTTTTAGTGGGTAAATACTGAACTTTATGAAGATAATAAGATAATTGATAAAATACAATTAACATAAACTATAAGATACAATTAACATAAACTAAAAGCCTTCCTATTTCTCCAGTAGAAGAAAAGAAAAACTCTAGTCCTCCCCTATTTCCTTAGATAAATGAAGTGGCATCAGATCTGATTTAAGCCCCTAAGAATCTTTCTGTTCCTCCTCATGTGACTTTAAAACTCCTATCCATTAATTTCTCTGCAGTCATATAACCACTTAATTATTTTCTTATTAGCAGAGCTTTTCTAAAGATTCTTTTTTTCTGTTGTTAAATACATTTTCTTTTAATTGCATATTCTTTGTTGACTAAAAAGCCATACTATGCAGAAGATAACTGAAAAATAGATTTATTTATAAAAGAGGTGTCAAGATCTTCCAGAAGAGCTGCATATCCTCATTGCCAGCTGAAATCAGCAAGAGCGAAGTATCTTCTCCAAAGCTTGGTCTCAAATCTGCAACAGGTTGTGAACTTCTGACGTTATTATGACTTTTCTCCTTCGTTGAACATGAATACTCCTGTGTACATTCCTATCTATTCCTATAATAGCCAGGTGCTGCTCTGGGCTAGTATAAATGTACTGGGGTTTTGTAATGATATTGCCAAAGAAACAAATGCTCCAAAGCAACTGCATGGGATTACCAGAAGATGAGCTGTCTGACATTAGTAAGAAATTTAGTCATTGGGCAAACATCTGCTCTGGACTATGTCATGATGGTTTCTGCTCAGTTTTCCCTTGCAAAGTCCCGAAATCATTAACAAGCAGGATACAAACTACTGTTCACTGGGAAGAATATGGACTTCTGTCTGAAACATGGCACTTCCAGACAGAATGGTTTGGATTGGAAGGGACCTTTAAAGGCCATCTAGTCCAAACCCCTTAAAAATGAGCAGCGACATCTTCAAATAGATCAGCTCGCTCTGAGCCTTGTCCAACCTGTCTGTGAATGTTCCCAGGGATGGGGCATCCACCACCTCTCTGGGCAGCTTCTGCCACTGTGTCACCACTCGCATCGCCAAATATTTCTTCCTAATATCTACTCTGAATCTGCCTTAGTGGTTTAAGTATTTCTTCCTAATATTTGTTCTGAATCTGCCTTACTGGTTTAAAATCATCACCCCTTGTCTTATTGCTCCAAGCCCTACAAAAAAGTCTGTCCCCAACTTTAAGCTCCCTTTAAGCATCGAAGCTCAGAGTTGCTTAAAGAGGAGCATCTTTACCTGGTAACACACCGGGCACCCTCCGAGGGGGGGAGGGGAGCTTGGTGACCAACAACTCCAGCCCCTTTCGCTAAGTGTTAATGATGCCGGGAATGGGCAGGGAAAAGCGCTCAGGGCACGAATAACACCTCCGTGCCAACGACCCACACCTCCGGCGCCCCGCCAAGCCGGCCCCACCCCGCCGCGCCGGGGCCGGGCCGAGGCAGCGCTGGGGCCGGGCTGGGCCGAGGCAGCCGCGCCGCCCGGGAGGAAGGGGAGGGATTTCACCTGCCCTGCCCTGCCCTGCCCAGCCCGGCCCGCTGCCCCAGGTGCGAGGTGGAGCAGGAAGCGGCGGTGGCGGAGGGACCCGCGCCCGCTCGGCGCCGGGCCCATGCGGGGAGATGGCGGGCCGGGCGCTGGCCGCGCTCCTGGCCGCGCTCCTGGCCGCCTCAGCGCAGCTCCCCCCGCGGGAAGGTAGGGACAGGGACACGGACACGGACAGGGGTGGGCCGGCTCCCCCTATCCCCAGCTCGGTTACCCCTACTCTACCCCGGCTCGGTGTCCCACGCTGGGCTCGGTTCCCCCCTCAGCCCCAGGCTGGGCTCAGCTGCCCGTGCCCTGCGCAGCGCCCTGAGGGCTGCCGGACCCGCCCGCTGCGCGGCTGAGCCCGGACTCCCTTTGGCTGGCGGCACCGTAGGCGAGAGAGTGGTGACTCTGCCTTTTTCCCCGTGTGCTGCTGCTGATTTAATTATTATTTATTGAAAAGGGGCGATGGTGGTGGTGGGGATGGGATGGAATCGCATCCGTAATGTTTGTGCGGTGGGACATTTCAGTTCAATCACTTCTCGTCTGAGCGCTCCTTTTTCTTTCTCTTTGAAAATGCTAACAAGATAAATTCTTTGATCTTTACATCCTCGCTTGCTGGAGTATTGAGTATGAAAGTAACTTCACAAAGTCCTTTTCCCCCGGACGCCAGAAGGTTAGCTGAATTCTCTGTAAAGGGCAGAAGTTCCTAGGACTGTGGTCTGTGGGACTGTGCAGTCTCCTGAGCTTCTCAGCAAGGAGAATGGTATTATTTATGTAGAGCAGTGGGTGAACTGTAGATGAAGGAAAATGGGATGGCTTGTATGGGGCTGCTGCTCACTACAAGCTCTGCATCTCTTGAAAATCCTGGATGCTTGTTGCAATCCCATGTATCTAACCCTGTTTGTGACCCCAAAAGAATTCTAGTTGTGGACACACAGACAGTGTGTGGTGTTCTTCTCAATTTCCAAAGCTGCTTGATTGCAAAAAATGCTCATTCTCAAGTCTAAACAGTCTGTTTTACTGCTATCAGTAGTCCTGTTAAAGGCTCTTGAAATATGAGTCCTTATGTACAAAATAAGTGGTGAGTTATTTGCAGTGACTATGATTAACCCTAAGAGTCTGATGTGAAATTTTTGCCTTTTTAATGTTTCTTTTACCTTCAGCTGGTTCTGCTGAAGTGGGGCTCAGGCCATTATTGTAATAAACAATACACTCTAAATGTTTCCTGTGAAATTGGGCAACCCTGAGGTTGAAGTTTCAAGCTGTGTAGTCTTTTAAGTAAAATATTTGCATTTAATATAATGCCTCTGACTTGAGTGAATAACAGCAATTTGCTTCTCTAAGTCTCTTCAAAGGAAAAAGAAAGAATATAATGCTGTGGTTAATTGTGTTTTGTTTTCAAAGTAAACAAATGTTTAAAACCTTAAATGGGTCAGCGCTAGAAGTAGAGGAGCTAGACTTTCCAAGGACATTAGCTTTATCTAGAGGAACCTGGGGGACAGAGATCCCCAGCCTGTGGCCTTGCCCTTTGGCAAATCCTGAAGTTGCTCTGTAAAGCTAAGTTAGTAACAGTGAAATTGCTCAAAGCACCACTGATAGACCCAGCGGTTTGCTGCCACTGATGGTGACCCCTCTTCCTACATCCTTCAGTCCCTTCCTTTCCAACTGCACGTTTCTGCCCGCTGGTCTGTCTCCTGCACAAGCACCTCCACTGCTGTGTGCCAGGTCCTCTGTCATCCTCTCAAACTCTCTAACGTGGTGCCTTCCTCCTCTTTGTGAACACCCAGTCCCCCAAAAATGAGGTGGCTCAGTCTCAGCTACACTGGCAGCATGGGTTGGCATGCTGAAGGTTGTGATGGTGGGAGAGGGGAATGGTGCCTTCCCAGGTTCGTTGGCACATGAGATCTGGTGTGTCCTTCATTCCAGTGGGAGCTGCTCTTGTTATTGCACAACCAAAACTGTAGTTGGGACATTTCCCTGAGCAAAGGTTTGTCCTGAAAGCCCAGGACAGCTCAGGTTGAGATTTTCCTCTACACTCCTATGTAGTTTGTAATTTCTAAGGAGTTCCTGGTGCTGACATTGGTACTGGCTCTGCTGTTGGTGTGTTTCAGCTGCCTCCCTTTCCTTGGTTGCAGCTTCCTCCCTTCAGCAAGGCTGGGTTTAGGCTGGGTGTGCTCATGGGGTGTGTATGAGGCACACGAGCCTCTTCTTGGAGAGTGGTGACGTTTTGGTGGGATGGCTGCAAATTTTGGTGTGCCTGTCTCTAAAGCTGTCTCGTCACTCTTGATGAAGTTCTTTCTCCTCTCTCCGCCTCCCTCCACCCTTTCCCAGCAGGTACAGTATTACAGCAGTGCTCCTGTGAGAAGGTGTAGGTCAAGCATGGCTGATCACATTGTCCTCAGAGGAGCTTGTGGGTTTTCTTGACGTGCACTTTATGTGTAAATTCTCAAATGAAAGATTGGTTAACTTATAGCTGGAAAACTACAGAAAGAAGTATTTGGTGTGATAGCTGTGTACAGACGTGGGAGTGTGAATGGAGTATTGCGTATCTGACCTTTGAAAATGTGTTTTCCAACTAAAAATGTGTTTCTTTGAGGCACTAATGATGAAATTAATCAGACTTTTATGCTGTCTATGAAACATAAACAAACGTTTCAAGTTTAACGTATCCTTATACATGTGATAAAATCTGCATATGTACTCTGGGCTTTGTCTTTAAAATGTTACAGTAAGTGAATTTAGAGATAGTGCCGTGTTGATTCTTGCTCTACCCTCCAGTTACCTATTTCTTGGCAACTGACTAATTTGAATCACACGTCAGTCTTAACATGTTAAGCTGCTTCATTTAATAAAATAAAAAAACCCCAAGCTGTTAGCAGGGTCTTTCTGCTGCTCTGACAGAATATAAATAACTGCCCTGTTTGTTCTCCTCTGAAAGTCAGTGGAAACTGGATTATTTCCATTCTGAATCACCATTTGTTCATTCAACAGAGACCTCTCCTTTTAAGACTACAACCAATGTACATGTGTTGCAACTTTTTTTTTTTTTTTGCTTGCCTCATGCTGTTATCAGTCTGGAGTGCTAACTTTTTACTCTCTAGAAAGTAACGTGCTTATAGTAAATTACTTTTTTATAGTGTGACTCAGTTCTGGTACTACTACCTTAAATTCTCCACCAGAAAATACCCTTAATTTTTTTCCCCCACAATTCCCGTACTTTGTGTGCTTGAGATGTTTGTTTTTAAGAGGTGATCCTTGTCTTTGTGTGGTTTTTTTTCATCTATAAGTCTGAAGGGATGTGGAGGTAATGTGAAGGCCTGAGTGGGTGTCTGAGGAAGTGGGAACATGAAAATATTTGGGGATTAATACACTGAGCTGCTGTCATTGTCCTTAGCAGCACAAATGATCATGAATTTGAGTGCCCCCCCAGTCAAAATGCTCAGTAAAGTTGTGGTGTCTGGAGTTGTGTGAATGAAGTTTCTCTAAGAGCCGTGCTCTTGGTCACAGGCTTGTTTGTACACAAAACTGGAAATACCAGCAATACTGTTTGGCTACAAAGTGGCCCAGAAGAGGAGATGTGATGAGCCTGCTCCTGAGCCTGGCTCTTTAGGTGCTGGAGTATTTTTCGTGCCTGGGGTTGTCATTTGATGAGCTGCGGTGGCTCAACAGCCAAAAAATAATTAGCGGAAAGCAGGCTGAAAAGGATTATTTTTTGGCACTGGCTCAAGGCAAAGGACTAGTCAAGGGAGAAACAAGGTGAGAGGATTGGAGGCTGCTGAATCTCATGTTCTGAGTACCACCATGGACCTGTGACATGGAGGAAATTATTTGTTACCTAGAAGGTTGTCCTCCTCTCATTTTTATTACAATTCTGTGTGCTGTCTTGCTATACTGCAGTGAGAGTTTCTAGACAGAAATCAGGGCTTGCTTTATGAAATAAGGGAAGAACCTTTCCCCACCTGATATCACATATCATTTGGGTCAGTAGTGCTCAGGCTTGTTATTTGCTTTATGAATTATCTTATCTATAAATAATGTTGGAATAGAAAAAAAAAGTAGGAGAAAAACTACTGAAAAATAATCTGGCTTCTTGAAATATGTAATAGCAGCAGGACTATTTTCACAAATAAAGGTTGCTGGAGTTCAGTTTATTGATGCAGCCCTTATCACCCAGCTTAATTGAGATTTATACAAGCATGTGTGAAATGAAAAGCTTTGTGATCCACAGCTGCCAAACCCTCAATCTTAGGCAGATGCTGAACAACTTTGCACTTAGTGCATTCCAGAAATATTTCAAATTTGAAATAGCATGAGGTACCATCCTATGCTGAGAGCAAAGTCAAGATGCTTTTGGCTTTAGCTGTGTTGACTAAAGCTGTGGGTGACAGGGCTGTGGCGTGTTTGCAGGTTAGTGTAGATGATGGCTAAGCCACTCCTATCTATCTTCACCAGCTTCTTCATATTGATCCCATTCTCATTTGCTTTTTGTAATTGCTGATGGCAAAACATGACCTTCTTCAGGTGCTGGGCAGTGATAGATGAATGGTACAGAAGAGCAGTGAATGTGTGTGGAGTTGCATCCCTTCGTGCTGTGGCTGGGGTGGGATCACTGGTGGTGCTGGGTTATTCCTGGGGCTGTGGGGGGAGCTGGGCGCTGCTCACCACTGCCACGAGTGCGCTGTGCCTCTGCGCTGAGCTGACCAGTAGTTCTCTTACAGCAGCAAGGTCTTCCTGCTGTCTTCTGGGTGCTCCCTGGAGCTCTGCCTTTGGATGTTTTCCGGTCTTGGTGTCCTTGCACCAAGGACCTAGAAAGATGCAGCTGCAGCAAAGCATGTATTAGGCTAGAGGATATGAGGAAAATATCCTTGGATGCCAGTTTTGATCTAAATGAACTCTTTTTTTGGCTACTCTTGTAAGCTTCTGTTAAAATATTTTTTTAAATCTGCACCTTTAATAATTCCAGTAATTTATAAACCTTTGCCTGACTCAGGGAAAGACTGAAGATGTCACCTTAACAAAGCACTTCCAGCAGTTTCTGGGACATCATCCAACTCACTGATGCTGCTCAGGTGTCTCTGTCAAACCTGGGCTCCGGGCAGGACAACACAGCACTGCAGCATGGGCTGGCTTGTTGGAACAAACCATTAACCAGTTCCTGCAGAGCAGCTGCTGACTTTTGGTTGCTCTCTTAGTAGAATTCAGCCAACAGAGCCAGGTCACCATCCCTTGACTTGAAAATTTCTCAAATCTCTTGCAGGTGTTACCATGGAATTTCTCCTTGCTTCACATCTGCTTGTGCCATCAGGGTGTGAAGGAAAGGACGTGGGCTGGGCTTTGCTTAGTAAATTGTTGGCTGCTGGCTGTTATGTCAGAGCAACATTTTGAGTTTCTGTATTGGCTGGTGACAGAGGTGAGGGTTTGCTGCCTGCAGCTGAGCCTGCCTAGTGTGGATAGTTGTGATGGGAACTCCTGGAAGACCTTCAGGAAGAGGCAGCTGAAGAATTGTTCCATAATGTCTAGCAGATATGCATTTCATGCATGTTAGTAAGATCTAGTCTGCTTCTGAGTGCCCAGGCTGCCAATACTGTGGGAGAAGTGATTATTTTTTTAATCTGTCTCCTGTACAGGGGAAAAAGTCTCTACTTTGCCAGTTCTCGCAGACACCTTTTAACAACCACAATGGTGTCATGGGGCAGCACACTTTGAGCTGTGCCTTTTGATTTTAGGTGAGCAAAGTGAGCATGGTTAGTTCATGTTGGATCAAGCTGTTATTTTGGGAGGTACAATAATGCTGGCATTTTGGAGTTGGTCCTGTCTTTTCTGAGTCCCTGGCTGTGAGACATTAGCATAAGGAGAGAGCCAGCTTTAAGGAGTGGAAAGGGATGATCTGAAGTTCCTCAGAAGTGGGAGACTAAGAGCTGATGGCAGGATGTTTGGCGTGGGAGGGATCCCTGATTGCGAAATGTGCTTTTACACCTTTGTTAACCAGAGCCAAGACCAAAGAGCTGCTCAGACATGCTCTGAGATGTTGTCCTCTTGTTGGCTTAAATCAAGGTAGGGATAAAAACTATGCAAGCAAACACCCCTTTGATCAAGGGAGGCTCCTGCAGGGACCTGTGTGGTGTCAGTGTTCCTCGAGGCAGTGTGACTTTTTCTCATCAAGTTGTGCAGACCCATTTGTTGTACATTTTGTATGTGGTGTGCTAGCTGGTGGTCAGCCCATAGACAGTGTTTGCTGAGCTCTTCATCTCACCCATACAGAAGCAAGAACACTTCATATATGTAAAATAATAATTAAGAAAAGGCAGCTCAGAGTCAACACTTTTTCCTACTTGTGTTGAAAAAAGCTTCTTTTAAAAAATCTATTATATGAGTGGCTTAATTATCTTCCCAAAAGGTTCCAGAGAAAGGGGTTGAAATACAGATATGTATAGTTGTTGGCTTTGTTATTTTAAATCTGAAGGTACTTTCTTCCTTTGTTCCTTGTTAGGTATTACAAATGAATGAATGAACTTCTGAGTGAGCAGTCTTGTTGGCCTGGGGTGCTGACAGATCTTCTCTGGTGAACTGTGCTGGAATGGCTTGTAACATCACTATGCCAGAAGTGTCTGCTTTTCCTCCCTGATGAGGAGGGAAACGTCTGACATCTCGCCTGCTTTGCATCCCCATCCTGGCTATCAGTTTAAACAATCAGTGAAGATTAGGGGGCTGTACTGTGATGGCTGAAGAATGGGTATTCTCCCCCAGATGCCCTCTCCTGAGATGTGGTTACCATGGCATAATAGCAATTGGCAGCATCTGTCTGTAAGAGTTTACAAGCTTTGCAGATTTTATCACTTTTAATTTTCTGGGTGATTGCCTGAAAGCAATCCTTTCACAGAATATGGACCTCATATCCCAGACAAGTGGAAGACAGGTCCAAATACAAGGAGGTAATCATATAATGTAGAGAGTAGTTTACATTTTAAGTGTAAACAGAAAACCTGATAGGTATATAAAGTCAAACAGGATTTCAACAGCTTGCAGCAAGAGGGGTTGGCTGTAATTTGTGGCGGTGCTTGTGATCTCCATTTTGCTGCTCACAGCACTATTTAGTAGGTGAGAGAAGTCCAAACAGTGTATGGGTCCCTGAATTTGCTAAGGCCTTGAAGAATGTGAAGGCTGTTACTTGGATGGACATTTCAGATGAGATTGGAGGAGTGGATGATGCTTGGGCAATTGGGTGCTGCAGTTGAACCACAGGGTTGGACTCAAATTGTCAAAGAAGTTGTTAATAAGACACGTGCAAAACAATTGAGTTGGCACAGCATGGAGATGTTTACTCTTTCAAATCTTCTTTGATGTGTTTTTGGCAAATTTGAATGAACTGTGCAGTGAATTGTGTTGGAGGTGATGCACCACCACACTGAGTTACTGTGCTGTACTCTTTGCTTCCCACCCTCTTGCCATGACTCTTGCAGCAGATGATATGTAGTGGAATAACCTCAGCAGGCTCTGAGTGTGCTTGGGGTCAGCTTCCCTGCAAGGGCTCGGAAGAGGCAGTGAACCTCTAGCAGAGCCTGCCAAGCTGTAGAGGCAAACAGCATCCCTGTGCTGTCCTTACATGGAGCTGGTGGCAAGATACATGGCAGTGAACGAGTCTGTTCTCTGGAGAGTGTGTTTGTTGTGTGGGTTCAGATCCCCCTCAGGCAGAGCAGGGGTTTGGATACAGGTATTTCATAACCGGAACGAGCGTTGCTGCTACTCGTCTTGTGCAGCAGCCTGTCTCCTCCAGCTCATGAATGGGGTCTGAGTCAGCCCCATCCAACTGGGTTTCGGTAAAATGGCTGTAATGGAACAAGCCCATGATTTAACCGCACTGAGCAAACCACCAATTTTTGTACACAATTCTTGGATAAATTAGCATCTGGGGTTTTGGTGTGGGTTTTGTTTTCTTGGTCTGTCTGGGGCTTTTTTGATTGTTTTCATCCATCCAGTCAAGTCAAGTGAAACAATCCATAGATCCTTATGGGTAAATTACTGCAATAAAATGCAGCTGTCAAGCCAGAACTAGTTGGACTCTGTTCTAGCTCCTGCTTTGTGTAGCAAGGCACTTTACATAGCCATAAAATTGCTATTCTGCCAAGTCCTTTGCTTGTACATACATACACACTCTGTGAGTGCCACTGCCCTGACTACTCACCAGCTGTTTTCTATATTGCAGCCCTCTTGTACAGAAAAAGTGTCCTTTTGGCATTTATATGTACATATTAAAATTACTATGAGATTGTCAGATGCAAACACAGTAAATAAATTTAGGTTCAACTCTCTGGAGTAATCAAACTTGTTTTACGCTGTACATTTTGTTTCTAACCGCAATGGGAGAGCTCTGAGCAGTAACAAAAGTTTGGAAATGCACTTGAGAAAAAGCTGCATTGGTGCAGAGAGGGGCATTACTCTAGTGATGGAGGGATGCTGTGATGAGACAACATTCATGAAGGTGCATTCTGAAATGAGGATGAGCAGTAGAAAAATCCAGTTGGGGAAGGGACGGTGCTGACTGAGACTAGGGCAGTTGAAAAAATATTCAAGGGAGGCTGCAAAACTGTAATTGCTTGGCAGAAAAAAGAATAGGGTGAGATCAGCTGTCTGCATCATCTGTGAACCAGCTCAGGACTGGAGGCTTTACCTCTAACATCTTCTAGCTGAACGTTTTCATTGTTATACAGACAGAGATGAGATCCAGCTTGGCAATGCTTCCTCTTGTTGGTTTGGATATCCTGTGTGTCATCCCTGTGCAGCAGCAATGAGGCGTGGAAATTGCTTCTTTTCAAGAAATATGTCCAGTTACTGGTAATCCTAATAATAAGGCATGCAGTGGGAGTCATAGACAAAGACAGATAAGTGTGAGTCATGAGGAAACTCACTTGTATTTATAAAAGCTCTCCAATAAAGGTGATCTTTAAGTAGTCCTCTCTATCATGCTGCTCGTGTGTGGCTGTAGTTTGGGGTGTTTCAGCCATTTATGCATTTAGTTTTAGTGACTTTGGGATCACTGGATATACTTTTTGTGCGATTCTTTTATTCTACTTTTCTGATTAGATTTGATAGTCTAATCTAGTTTAGCACATCCCTAGGAGCTGGCTGCTGTTGGCATTACAGCACCATGCTCTTATTTCTTGGCCAAAATTATTATCTGAGGATTTTCATCTGTGCAAGCTGTTTGTTTATGCACTAAAGGTGTCTGTTCTCACGTGGGATTCTAGCAGGCCAACTTTGCTGGCCTAGTTTGGTATAGATCTGCATCCTTGTTGCCTACTGCTATGATGATATATATTGATCACTGAAAACATTTCTGTGATTTTGGGCAGGTCCTACTTAGGAAAGCTGAGGCATGGGACACATCTTTGCTGGAAAAGTATATTGATCTGACAGATGTTTGATATTCTTGCAGAGAGATCAAATGAACAATGATTTTATGGTCATGAAGTCAGAAAGAGGAGGAGGAAGGAGGGGAAAAAAAGCCCAGGCAGCAAAATATGGGTCTTCCAAGGGCTGGGGAAGATGGTATTTGTTTTGACCCTTGTAGGAAGGCTTTGAAAATTTCTGTTCCTTGGTTTCAGCTCAGGGTGTATATTTGTTTTGATTTAAAACAAGTCACATGCTTAAGGCTAAGCTTAAACTTAATCCTCATGACTAAAGATTAGAGCCATGTGCCAGCTTCTGGTGCAGGAGTGCTGGCTGTTAGTGGTTCTGGTCTCTGCCCTGCCAGGTTGGCCATATGGCTGTGCTGTCCCAGGGATGGGAAAAGGAATAGTGATAACTATTTATATTATATATATATATTTATATTTTGTATATTATATATATGTTTGGCCAGAGAGTTAGGAGCAGGCTTTTCAGTAATACTTAAAAAACAATGAGTATGACTATTAAACCATCTGCAAGAAAGAAGTCTCTTTTGTCTGCTGTTATTAATTATTTGGTTTATGCTATTAACACTTCATATCTGGATGACTTAAACATCAAAAAAAATGATGACCATCATGGTTAAAGGTATCTTGTGCACTAAGTGTTGTAAGTAAAAAACGCAAGAGAACCCAAAAAAATCCAGTGGTATGGGATGCAAAACTCTGGGCTGGGTTGGAAGTGGTTGTTTCACTTTCCCATCTAGAGACTGCTTCCTCCTGAAGAATGAGGAGAGCAGCACTG